>JAPTYO010000009.1:10729755-20729755 GCA_036873135.1 Clarkia xantiana subsp. parviflora
ATGATCGTCTCAGGCACACCATAGCGGGCAATAAGATCGCGCCTGATGAACCAGAAGTGGTGCCCCTGGGCGAACGGGTATCCCCTCCGGAATGGGAGCCTGCTCCTTAGCAGGGCAGCAAAGGTTCGAGCAGGTGTCTTGTTCCTCTGTATTCCAGCCAGGCCCTCACTAGCCCTTCGCTTGGTTGTACAAGGAGCATGCCCGAGGGGGCTACTACGCACACCACCTGGATTGAAAAGTGGTTCAATCCGGGGGACACTTCCTCGGCCCCATCCGAACAAGGAAGCCTAATCAAAGCAGGCAAACAAGAAGATCTGACCTGCTTTGGACCCTCTGGTGGACATGGATCCCCGGCTCGTGGTGTCCTTCCTCGAGGGTATTTGATCGCTAGTTGGTTAGGATAAATAGATTGCTTTGGTTCGACTTGGAACCTCGACTTGAATTCCTAATTTGAATTATAGCATCTTTTTTAATTGATTCTTTTATCACATTCTGAGATTTTAGATCATAGAAGGGACCCCTTCTAAAACACCCCATTCATACAAAAGAGAAGGGAAGGGGCCTATGTCTTTGACTCAAGCAATTCTTGGTCCCAGCTACCGACTGACGAGCAGCAACATCGGCAACAGAAAGGACTAGCGGCTGCTATACCGAATCCCCCGCTGGCCATCGGGGACCGAGTGGTAAGGCCATGGTTGAGAGAAGTCAATGGAGAACCACCAAATCCAATGACTTTGATTTGTTCGTACCATTCTGTCAAGTTCAAGACAAAGGAATAAAAAAAAAGTCTCTCTATGGCCTCCTCGTTTTGAGACATTATGGCTTTGGGGTCGCTTCTCACTGCTCGTGTTGGCGTTTAGCTGCATCTGTTATCGGACGCATGTGTCCCAAAGTGACGTCCATTTTTTTGGTTTTGGGTATACTCGAGAGAAAAGTTTGGAATTCGCATCGATATCGACAGATCTGAGATGGCCAAATGTTCGGGAGTTCCTCTATTCAATCCTTTTCCTTATTCTTGTTGCTGGATATCTCCTTTTTTCACACCTTATCTTTTTTTCCCGAGCCTATAGTGAGTTACAGAGAGATTTCGCAAGGGCCCAATCTTTGATGATTCCATCATACATCGTGGAGTTGCGAAAACTTCTGGATAGGTACCCTGAACATCATTCTTTAAAGAAGCTCTTTCTAGTTGCTCTGGAAAAATTAGTAGATTATCTAGAAGAACTATGGGTGTCTGCCTCTGGCGGCAAGATGCTATGGGGTGGACGCAAATCTTTTCTTATCCATCTCTTCGATCTCATCAGTATCACACCAAATCCCACCAATCGAATCGCTTTTAACCCCCCTTTTTTGTTGGGGTTCAATGTTACCAGCATAGGATGTAGCTCGGGTAGAGGGTCCCAAATAAGGAGAGATATTTGAAAAGCGGGTCCGATTTCGCCTATTCCTAATCCTAAATGGAATGTAATGACGCCGGGATCCATTCTAACTAAGGATTCTTGCGGTTCTGGAGGATCCAGCTACAGGAGAACCAGGAACGGAGAGCTTTCCCCCCCTTTTCCGCCCGACTCTTTGGTCTTAAGAATGCTGGTCCCTTGGAACATACTACAGCCCCAGGTGGCGAAGAGCCGACATCGAGGTGCCAAACCAACAATAAAGCAGCTGCTTTAGTAGCACGGGCTGCAATAAAGGCTCGGTGTCATTATGTTAATAAAAAGTGGCTTGGTGGTATGTTAACGAATTGGTCCACTACAGAAACGAGACTTCATAAGTTCAGGGACTTGAGAACGGAACAAAAGACAGGGAGACTTAACCGTCTTCCAAAAAGAGACGCGGCTATATTGAAGAGACAATTATCTCTCTTGCAAACATATTTGGGTGGGATTAAATATATGACCGGTTTGCCCGATATTGTAATTATCGTTGATCAGCAAGAAGAATATACAGCTCTTCGAGAATGTATTACTTTGGGAATTCCAACAATTTGTTTAATCGACACCAATTATGACCCCGATCTTGCAGATATTTCGATTCCAGCAAATGATGACGCTATAGCTTCAATCCGATTAATTCTTAACAAATTAGTATTCGCAATTTGTGAGGGTCGTTCTAGCTGTTTCATTCTTGCGAACGTACTCCCCAGGCGGGATACTTAACGCGTTAGCTACAGCACTGCACGGGTTGATACGCACAGCGCCTAGTATCCATCGTTTACGGCTAGGACTACTGGGGTACCAATTCATTAGCAAATGAAAAATCTACTGTTTGAACACTCAGAAAAAAAAACCTAGAAAATAAAAGAGGAAGAGTCACTAAGACTTCAATTTAGAGAATCGGTCTGATTCTATCTCTGTTCGTTCCGTTTGAAGAAAGGAAGGATCCAAAAGACTCGATCTTTCTTTTAGTTGTTGAATCTCTCTTTGATTGATCAATGTGTGATATTCCGAATCCTCCGTGCCAATGGTTTATCTCTGGGCAGAGAAATGGCTTTCAAGGCAAGAAGGATGGAAAATAGGGTAGGGGAAATGGCGGGTAGTGAGCTATATTGGGTCCCCAGGGGATCCTCCCGGTAAGCTGAGGATCATAATTGGCCGGGATGGGAAAGTCATCCATAACAGGAGAAAACAGAGGCTACGCGAAGTTGATCGGATCAGATAGCCCTTCGGGCAACCAACCAAACCCGTCACATCAAATTCCGATCAACAACTTGGAGAATCTCCGGCGACCCAGAATGAGTCCCTAGAGATGCGGGATTCAGGGGGAGTGAATGATGTCAGGTACACCGTCTCTTCTTTCGGAGTTGCTGTATTCCGAATGACAAGTAGATTTCTTCTCCTTTTTGCCAATAAATAAGAATTCTCACGTAGAATCGAAGGATATATGAGATTACAATGAAGAGTACATATGATTCGTTCTTCAACCTAGGTATAAGGCGGCAAAGTGATTTCATTCCTTCGCCCGTCGCGAGTGGAAATACAAGGGCTATGGAGGTGTTAGCCATTTGTTTGAATCCGTAAATTGGATCCTTCCTCTCTCTTCCGGATCGGTCTCTGGTTCAAGTCCAGGATGGCCCAGCTGCGCCAAGGAAAAGAATAGAAGAAGCATCTGACTCCTTCATGCATGCTCCACTCATCTTGGGGTGGGCTTACTACTTAGATGCTTTCAGCAGTTATCCGCTCCGCACTTGGCTACCCAGCGTTTACCGTGGGCATGATAACTGGTACACCAGAGGTGCGTCCTTCCCAGCCCTCCGCCCGCAAGCCAAGAAGTTGGCTTTGCCAACACAACATTAGGGTCGTCCCCTTCATTCTATGCCGACCCCGGCCCCGGCTGGCTTTTTGGGAAGCCCGTTCCCACCGCGCTCACGGCCCGGCTGGCCTGCCAGCGGTAGTGGGAATTCTCCCGTTCCCGACACCCGGATTTGAACTGGGAAAAAAGGATTTGCAGTCCCCCGCCTTAACGCTCGGCCATGCCGCCATGATAGTCAGCAAACAACCTGGAAGGAAGTTAGGAACATCCGTAAGGAATGGGAATGGACAGCCAGATGTTCCCGCCACAACCAATCACTATCACTCGACAGGGCATGCTACCCTAGCTACCTACACGCATAACAGGTAATAGCATACGAAAAATAGAAAAGGGCCTACCGCTGGAGACAAACCGGAACTGTAGGCCACAGATTGTGCTTCCCCCGCCCTCTGCACGGCAGGTTAATCTCTCGTTTTTTGGAGCTGTCCCATCCAAAAGCCTACCGGGTCCCCCTCTAACATGCTGCTTGCGTAATCCATTTGGTTTGCAACGGATCTGCGGAGGGTGTGACTAATTACTGTTACAGTAAGAGCTTTTGCTGGAAATACCTGTGCTATTGACTGGCGATTACTAGCGATTCCGGCTTCATGCAGGCGAGTTGCAGCCTGCAATCCGAACCGAGGACGGGTTTTTGGAGTTAGCTCACCCTCGCGCTCAATCCAAGTCTGCTGCAATTGGCAATTTCATTTCTAAAGTATTGGTTGTATTAGACTCCCCCCGCTCACGCAATCCCACCAATAGCGGCACTGAGCGGCTGGAGATGGATTGAAAAGGCAACCCCCCCGCCTACCTACTCGTGCTCCCGCTCGGTTTCAAGTCTACTATGTAGCGACTGCCCCAGAAGAAAGTCACGACAAAACAGGGACGCTGGCAAGCAAGACAAAGGATCGCTAACTAATACTAATAGAATAGAAAATAATGGAAAATAACTGTCTTTTCTGTATACTTTCCCCGGTTCCGTTGCTACCGCGGGCTTTACGCAATCGATCGTTCAATGTTCTTAGGATTTTCGCTGTTAAATAGAAATAAAAAAAGTAAATAGGAAGACTTGGTAGACAACCCTTCTAGTCCAACTTAGAATAAAGCCCTTGGTCCCAGCTACCGACTGACGAGCAGCAACATCGGCAACAGAAAGGACTAGCGCCTCTTCTTCCTTCACACCTTCAATCTGTCATGACCCCAGAGGCATTCATTCTTCTCCTTGTCCTCGCCAGATCCATCAGTTCTTTTTCTGAATACGCCGGAAGCGGAAGCAGTCACGCCCTCTTTCACCGAGGTTCTGAGCCTCAAAAGCCCCCCCCCCTCTTATGTAAACGTAAGTGGTTGTGTAAGTTTAAATGAGAACCAGAGAGATTGGCATGTCAAACTGTTAACGGCCCCGCTGGCATACAGAACGTCGGCCAGGATGTCTACTGGGGTGACGCCATACTCTTTGGTGTATGGCACGGAGGCAGTGCTACCTATAGAACGGGAATGTTCATCCTTATGGTTGTTGGCAGTGGCGCATTGGCGGCGAGTGGAGTGCCACAATCCCATTCATCATTTCCCCCCCCCCCCCCCTATGAAATGAAAGAGTACGAAAAAAAAGAAACTTTGGGATTGCTGAATCACACGAGATAATATATAAAAAGCAACGGGGCCATCATAGTATTTTGTAACTGTTCTGAAAGCAAGGATGGTAATTGGATCATTTGCCGACCCGGATCTGAGAAACTAAACCCTATATCTAATCTTTTAATGTGGCCGATTTCCCCTCTTTTGCAATCAGTTTCGCTACAGCACCCGCTGCTCTAGCTAATTGTCCACCCTTTCCAAGTGTGATTTCTATGTTATGTATGGCCGTGCCTAAGGGCATATCGGTTGAAGTAGATTCTTCTTTTTGATCAATCAAAACCCCCGAAATGACTTTCCTGTCGAACCCCTTTCTGTCTGTATGAATTTCTGACCGCGCAGAATCTCCCTATTTGTTCCCCGGGCCCCGGAAAGATGCGGAACTCTTTTTTTTATTTTTAGAAAAAGATGTAAACGGTGGATATGCGAGCATGATAACTTATATGTTGTTCTATATCTCCATGAATCTAGGAACTTTTGCTTGCATTGTATTATTTGGTCTACGTACCGGAACTGATAACATTCGAGATTATGCAGGATTATACACGAAAGATCCTTTTTTGGCTCTCTCTTTAGCCCTATGTCTCTTATCCCTAGGAGGTCTTCCTCCACTAGCAGGTTTTTTCGGAAAACTCCATTTATTCTGGTGTGGGGTGGTGACGAAAGGTATAACTTTTACAAATATTTCCACCTTGCAATGCGATCTGATCAATTAGTTCGTAGAGCTATTTACTCGATCGCAGACACTTCTGGAACACCTCTAACAGAGGGACAGATAGTCAATTTTGAAAGAAATTATTGTCAACCTCTTTCAGATATGAATCTATCTGATTCAGAAGGGAAGAACTTGTATCAGTATCTCAATTTCAATTCAAACATGGGTTTGATTCATTCTGAGAAATGTTTCTCATCCGAAAAGAGGAAAAAGAAAAAACAGAGTCTTTATCTAAAGAAATGGGTTGAGAAAGTGCAGATGGATAGAGCCTTGCAAGGAGATAGGGTTTCTTCCATTCTCTCAAACTAGAATCTATTCAAAACATATATGCCATTTATCCTTACCTCGACAGGGTACAATTTGCTAAAGTTGATGTTTTTAGATACTTGGTCATCATACCTATTGTCGATACTAAGGAGAAGTCCAAAATTTGTATCCATTTGTCATGCTATATCTGATCCATGCGGAACATCATGGCGAATTCTTCAGAAAAAATTGTGTCTTTCACAATGGAATCAGATAAGTGAGATTTCGAGTAAGTGTTTCCATAAGCTTCTTCTGTATGAAGAAATGATTCATCGAAATAATGAGTCACCATCGATATCGACAGATCTGAGATGGCCAAATGTTCGGGAGTTCCTCTATTCAATCCTTTTCCTTCTTCTTGTTGCTGGATATCTCCTTTTTTCACACCTTATCTTTTTTTCCCGAGCCTATAGTGAGTTACAGAGAGATTTCGCAAGGGCCCAATCTTTGATGATTCCATCATACATCGTGGAGTTGCGAAAACTTCTGGATAGGTACCCTGAACATCATTCTTTAAAGAAGCTCTTTCTAGTTGCTCTGGAAAAATTAGTAGATTATCTAGAAGAACTATGGGTGTCTGCCTCTGGCGGCAAGATGCTATGGGGTGGACGCAAATCTTTTCTTATCCATCTCTTCGATCTCATCAGTATCACACCAAATCCCACCAATCGAATCGCTTTTTTGAAAAATACGAGACATCTAAGTCATACAAGTAAAGAGCTCCATTCATTGATAACAGAGCTAAGGGATTTTTCTTCTCTCTGTTCTGGTCAACGTTATCGTTATGATCAAATAATAGAAAATGTGAACGGTCAATGTTGTTTGATTGACGATAAAATCGAATCCTGGATCGCGAACTGTGATGCGATTGAGGATAAAGAAAGAGAATTCTTGGTTCTGTTTTCCACCTTAACGAGAGAAAAAAGGATTGATCAAATTCTATTGAGTTTGACTCATAGTTATCATTTATCAAAGAATGACTCTGGTTATCAAATGATTGAACAACCGGGAGCAATTTACTTACGACACTTAGTTGACATTCATAAAAAGGATCTAATGAATTATGAGTGCAATACATCCTTTTTAGCAGAAAGACGGATATTCCTTGCTCATTATCAGACAATCACTTATTCACAAACCTCGTGCGGGGCTAATCGTTTTCATTTCGCATCTCATGGAAAACCCTTTTCGCTCCGCTTAGCCCTATCCCCCTCTAGGGGTATTTTAGTGATAGGTTCTATAGGAACTGGACGATCCTATTTGGTCAAATACCTAGCGACAAACTCCTATGTTCCTTTCATTACAGTAGTTCTGAACAAGTTCCTGGAGAACAAGACGCCTAACGGTTTTGATATTGACGAGAGTGGCTTTTTTGATGAGTATGATGACGAGGCGGACGATTACGAGGATAGTTTTTTTTTTTTTTTTTGACGATGACAGTGGCGATTTTCAGGATAGTGACAGTGACGATTATGAGCCTGATGATATGGACGATTATGAGCCTGGTGATATGGACGATTTTGTTGATAGTGAGATGACGGAGTTGCTAACTACGACGAATGTGCCACTTGTGTATCAGATGGTGGACGAGGAAATAGACAAATTTTATATTACCCTTCAATTCGAATTAGCAAAAGCAATGTCTCCTTGCATAATATGGATTCCAAACATTCATGATCTGGATGCGAATGAGTCGAATTACTTATCCCTCGGTCTATTAGTGAACCATCTCTCCAGGGATTGTGAAAGATGTTCCACTAAAAATGATATTCTTGTTATTGCTTCGACTCATATTCCCCAAAAAGTGGATCCCGCTCTAACAGCCCCGGATAAATTAAATACATGCATTAAGATACGAAGGCTTCTTATTCCACAACAACGAAAGTGCCTTTTCACCCTTTCATATACTAGGGGATTTCACTTGGAAAAGAAAATGTTCCATACTAATGGATTCGGGTCCACAACCTTGGGTCCCGGTGTACCAGATCTTGTAGCACTAACCAACGAGGCCCTATCGATTAGTATTACATAGAAGAAATCAGTTATAGACACTACTACAGTTAGATCTGCTCTTCATAGAAAAACTTGGGATTTGCAAGCCGACGTAAGACCGGTTCAGGAGCATGGGATCCTTTTCTATCAGATAGGAAGGGTTGTTGCACAAAATGTACTTCTAAGGAATTGCCCCATAGATCCTATATCTATCTATATCAAGAAGAACTCATGTGACGAAGGGGATTCTTATTTGTACAAATGGTACTTTGAACTTGGAACGAGCATGAAGAAATTAACGATACTTCTTTATCTTTTGAGTTGTTCTGCCGGATCGATCGCTCAAGACCTTTTGTCTCCCCCCGGACCCGATGAAAAAAATCGGATCACTTCTTATGGACTCGTTGAGAACGATTCTGATCTAGTTCATGGCCTATCTGATCTAGTTCATGACCTATTAGAGTTAGAAGGCGCTCTGGTGGGATCCTCGCCGACAAAAAAAGATTGCAGTCAGTTTGATAATGATTAAGTAGAAGGGACAGAAGATGAAGTAGAAGGGACAGAAGATGATGAAGTAGAAGGGACAGAAGATGAAGTAGAAGGGACAGAAGATGATGAAATAGAAGGGACAGAAGATGATGAAGTAGAAGGGACAGAAGATGAAGTAGAAGGGACAGAAAAAGATGAAATAGAAGGGACAGAAGATGAAGTAGAAGGGACAGAAAAAGATGAAGTAGAAGGGACAGAAGATGATGAAGTAGAAGGGACAGATGATGAAATAGAGGGGACAGAAGATGATGAAATAGAAGGGACAGAAGATGATGAAATAGAGGGGACAGAAAAAGATGATGAAATAGAAGGGATAGAAAAAGATGAAATAGAAGGGACAGAAAAAGATTGCAGTCAGTTTGATAATGATCGAGTGACATTGCTTCTTCGGCCCAAACCAAGGAATCCCTTAGATATTAAGAGATTGATCTATCAAAAATACGAATCGGAGTTTGAAGAAGGGGAAGGAGTCCTCGACCCGCAACAGATGGAGGAGGAATTATTCAATCACATAGTTTGGGCTCCTAGAATATGGCGCCCTTGGGACTTTCTATTGGATTGTGATGAAGAGGAAGAGGATGAGCTTCAAGATGAAGAGGATGAGATTCCATATGAAGAGGATGAGATTCAAGAGGAAGAGGATGAGCTTCAAGAGGAAGAGGATGAGCTGCTTCAAGATGAAGAGGAGGAGCTTCAAGATGAAGAGGAGGAGCTTCAAGAGGAAGAGGATGAGCTTCAAGAGAATGATTCGGAGTTCTTGCAGAGTGAAACCGTGCAATCCCAGACACGAGATGGATTTTCCGAAGAACAAGGATTTTTTCGAATAAGCCAATTCATTTGGGACCCTGGAGATCCACTCTTTTTCCTATACAAAGATCCGCCCTTTGTCTATGTGTTTTCAGATCCAGAATCCTTGGCAGATGAAGAGATGTCAAAGGAGCTTCTTCTTCTTCTTAATCCAAAAAAAAGAAGGATGCCCCTTCATCTACATCTCAACGTTGGTTTAGCAAGAAGACGCAAGAATAGCACTTTGAATTCGTGATTGATCGCCAGAGATGGCTTATAACCAATAGTTCATTATCTAATGGATTTTTCCGTTCTAATACTCCATATGAGAGTTATCAGTATTTATCAAATATGTTCCTATCTAACAGAAGAGAAGGCTACTGGATCAAATGAAAAATACATTGTTTAGAAAAAAATGGCTTTTCCCGGATGAAATGAAAACTGGATTCATGTAACAGTAGAAGGGTTTCCCATTACTTAGCCGGAAAAAAATGTGGCCATGAAATAGGGATTAAGTGGAAGAGAGTTGACTGAGTGGTAGAGTCGTGGAAACACCTGTTTCTTCCCTATTTTGGACCTTAGCTCCACAGAACAATATGCTACTGCTGAAAGACGGAAGAATTGAAATCTTAGATCAAAACACTATGTATGGATGGTATGAACTGCCTAAACAAAAAATTTTGAACAGCGAATAACCAGAGCTATTACTCACTACATCAAAAAATTTCCATTAATGAAAGATGTGAATCCATTGGAAAATCAAAACTACGCATGTCGGATGAAATGGTTGTTGCTATCTGTTCCAATAACGAATCTTTGGTTTAAGTTTAACTAAATAAAATAGAAAGACTTTTCTCTTTGTCTTAGGTCGATGGATCGTCTCAATTGGAGGATCCCCTATATGGATAATACACATTCCAATTGACCGAGGCTAATTCGAATTGTTCCGAAGCAAAGATATCCACGGAGCGGTTCGTACTATTCAGATATTCACGACCAAGAAGTACTGTATTCCCTTTCGGATAGGCCCTGAAAGGAGAAGGAAGGATGGAATGCCAACAGGTGTCTAGTATTGAATTCACCCGATTCGATAGTACCCATTTTGGGAACGTCCAGTGCCAAATTCACTGAATGGGTAAGCCGCCAATCCCTAAAACGGACTATGCCATGTACTTTATCTGCTGGGTTACGGGAGGGCATTTTACCAGAGGTTTATATTGTATCAATCTACCCTTGTGTGATTCCTGTTGAAGCATATACTCGGAGGGTGGGTGCAAGGTGGACGATTTCAAAGTGGACTCTCCATTCATTAGATAGAGAAGATCGCCAAGATTTCATGATCCGCTGCCGAACTTATTCCAATTCCAAGAGCTCGGATCATCGATATTGACATACCGATTCGATCTGAGCTCTCTTATTAAATTTCTCATTCAATGAGTATTCTCAATATTATGCCTTGAAGAGGACTCGAACCTCCACGCTCTTTAGCACGAGAATCGCGAGCTCGAGGACGGAGTTATCCAATAAGAAGACCCACTTGCCATATAAGGATTGGCCATATGAGTTGATACCCTCACTATCTATAGATAGATATCCGGTGGGAATCTATCTATTGTGAATCTATCTAGATATACAGTACAGATAAATGCATGAGCCGTCATGCCCTGTGAAATAAAAAAATTCCCGCGACTTCAGAATAAGGGGTGTAAATAAATCATATAGAATCCGCGGATTCCTCTTAAAATCCCTCTATGAGATAATGCATTTTTTATTTTATTACAATTTTTTGGCTGATAGAGGGATCAAATGGTATAATTCTTTTGTTGGTAGCTTGGAGGATTAGAAGCATGACTATTGCTTTCCAATTGGCTGTTTTTGCATTAATTGCTACTTCATCACTTTTACTGATTAGTGTACCCGATTATTTTGACGATGACAGTGACGATTTTCAGGATAGTGACAGTGACGATTATGAGCCTGATGATATGGACGATGGCCCAAACGAAAGTAAAAAGACCTCTAGCTCATAGTTCAATTGGACATGTAGGTTATATTCGTACTGGTTTATCATGTGGAACCATAGACCTTTTCTTGATCTAGTTGTCAAGACAGTTGAAAAAGGGTATTTTCTTGTTCCAAAATACTTTATCTTTGCCTTGGATCATTGGGTTTAGACATCACTTCGGTGAATTTGAATCATTTCAAAACGACAGCAACATGCCCCTTTTTATGATTTCTTTCTAGCAAAGAATCATACGAACGTCGGATTCCCGCACGCTACACTTTTGATATGGATACAAAGAGGTTCACTAATTCGAACAAATTATCTGATGGGTTTCGCTATGGCCGTTAGGCCCTTTAACGGCGAGGAGACGGCGAATAGGTCCACTGGGCCTTAAGTGGAGGTCAAGATGACCCAGGCAAAGGGTCCCGACGGAGGGAGTCCCGATGATGAAAGGTCCCGACAGAGTCGGTCCCGATAGGTGAACTGGAAGCTCCCGATGAGATGCCTTTAAGTAGGCCCCGATAATGAATCCTTGAGAATGATCGGCCCTGTCACGATGACGAGGGGCCCCGAGCGGTGAGATAACGAGATAACTCTGGAGTTCCCGACGTTGGTCGGGACTTGTTATCAGAGGATGAGGCCAAGATACGCGGGGCGTGGCCGAGATACGCGGAGCGTAGCTAAGATACGCGGAGCGTGGCCGAGATACGCGGGGCGTGGCCGAGATAAGCGAGATCGTGGCCTAGATAGGTGGGATCGTGCTCGAGATACGCGGAGTACGGGCTAACCACCCCAACGGTTCACCAGGTAACTGAGGTACCTCTCCGCCTATAAAAGGGTAGAGGTAACCTCAGAGCACACTACGTTCTGATATACGATACTTGAGATTACTGCTTGCCAGTCCATACGAGATACTCATTTAAGCATCGGAGAGGGATTTTGGGTCACCGCCCGGTCTATCCCCTCTTGCAGGATTACGTGGAGCGAAGGAGCTAGGATCGCCGTCAAAGATCGTGCCGGAGTTCTACCGTGATCCAACATTGGCGCCGTCTGTGGGAACGTAACAAAAAGCTGATATGCCTTCTACTCGTTCAATGGCGGCTGGCAAGCAAAGAAGACAAGGACAATCTGGTGGTTCCCGTCATCCTGCTGCGACGACTTTGAATTCACCACCGGAACGTGAGGACCAGAATCTTCCCGCTGCTGAGGTCTCCCAGACAGGGGGGCATAATGAAGGTCCCGAAGATGCTGCTGCTCAACACCAGGGGAATAGGGAGCAGGAGGCTCCTCCAGCTGCGGACCTGACGAGGGCTGTGGCGGAAGCCATGCCGATGTTTTTGGCAGCCATGGAGGCTCTCTTAGATCGGAGAGAGGCTGCGAGGAGGCAAGAGGAGATGCCCTCACTAGAAGAGGAAGCGCCCCCACCAGCTGAGGTTCAGAACGTGCGGGAGGCTCAGCCCCGAAGCCAGGGCAGCAGTAGGGAGTCCATTCAGCCAGAGCGATTCGTGGTCGATGGGCCAGGACCAGTGTAGCACAGGACCATTCCCCTTAATGGTCCCATCACCCCCGATCAGGTGGTGAAGATCGTGAACATCTGCATGGGAGAGCAGAAGCCGCTGGTGTCGGAGCTGAGGGATCGATCCACCCATCCCTTCGTTCCTCGACTCATAGACACCCTCGCCCCGCCAGGACTGGGTATCCTCACGATTAAGGAGTATGATGGTGAGGGAGATCCGGTTCGTCATGTCCAGAAGCACCTCATGGCGTGTTTGGGCAGAGCCCCGAATGAAGATATTGTGTGTACGTTGTTCCCGAACACACTGGGCGAGAGATCCCTAACCTGGTTCTTCAGTCTGCCCCGCATCACTTGCTGGGCTGATATGCACGACCGCTTCATTCAGCAGTACCAGGGTCGCAGACGTCTGCTGAAGAGTGTGAGGTCCCTGACCCAGGTGGTACAGAGGCCCGACGAGTCGCTGGTGCACTATTACCAGCGGTACACTGCCAGTGTGGCGGAGATTGATGAGGAGATTTCGGAGGGTGAAACCATCCGTACCTTCATTCGGAACCTAACAGCCCCCTACGGTTCCGACTTGATACACAGCGTGGCTGAGAAGGCTGTGTGGAATATGGAGGCACTGCAGAAGAGGGTGAAGCGGCAAATCGATGTCCAGGAATCGAAGATAGCCGCTGGAGAGCTCGAGCCCCCGAAGTCGAATAAGGGAAAGCAGTCGGTCAAACCCTTAGACGAGCGCAAGTCGAAGGATAAAGCCGAGGGCAGTCGGGGTCGAGGTCGCTCTGATCGGAGGGACGATAGGCGTTCCTCGAAGAAGGACAGGCGGGAGGATCATGACATTCCTCTCAACAGCTCTATGGCGAAGGTGTTAACGGTCATGGAGCGACAGGGTATCTCTAGGTACCCCCCGAAGAAGGAAGGATAATTTTTGGGATCCCGCACCGATCGCTACTGTCGATTTCATCGCTCGAATCTCCACGACACCAATCATTGTCGGGAGCTGAAGAAGGAGATCGAAAAGCTGATCCAGAAGGGGAAGCTTAAGGAGTTTGTCGGGAAGAAGCGGTGTCGATCCCGTTCTCGATCCCGATCACGGTCCCGTTTCTGATCCCGCGATCGGTCCCCAAAGAAGAAGAGGTCTGACCCGGAGTCTTCTGGTGCTCGTAAGGAGAAACGGGGCACTATCAATGTGATTCACGGAGGGTTCCGCGGGAGGTGATACCTCGTCCTCCCGGGAGGTTTATGCCTCTAGAATTCCAGCTGGTGTGGTACTGGGTAGGAGGTCCCGATCCTGGACCCTGAAGGAAGAGATGGTGATCCTCTTTTCGTCGGAGGATCTCGTAGGCGTGGAGACTCCGCACGATGACGCTTTGGTCGTGACTTTGGATGTGGATGGGTACGAGATGAAGCGGATTCTGATCGATGGAGGGAGCTCCTCCGACATTCTGTTCATGGATGCGCTGGAGGCCATGGGGAAAACAAAGAAGGACCTGAAGGAGGCGAACTTCTCGATGGTCGGATTCTCTGGCTTTACCTCCTATCCGCTAGGAGTGATCACCTACCAGTGGAGTTTGGTAGCGGGTGGAAATCAGAGAGGAGGAACGTGGAGTTTGTGGTAGTTGAGTCCGCGGGGACCTACAACGCGATTATCGGAAGAACTACCATCAACCCCCTGGTGGCAGTTGCCTCGACTGTTCACCGGAAGATGAAATTCCCGACTGATCACGGAGTCGGGGAGGTCCAGGAGATGTTATGTTAACGCCACCCAAAGGAAAAGACGGGAGGCTATGACTGTCCTCCAGACAGATGCTTATCTCAAAGAGGAGTTTGGGCGTCCTGCCCCCGTGGAGGATTTGAAGGAGGTCGAGATTGATGGGCCTCAGAGGAAGGTGAAAATCGGGTATGCTCTGACCGAGGAAACAGCCCGAGAATTGATCGATCTACTGAAAGAGTTCAAGGAGCTGTTTACCTGGTCCCCGAGTGACATGCCAGGAATCAGCCCCGATGTGATTGTGCACGAGTTGAAGATTGATCCCACGATCAAGCCTATCGCGCAAAAAGGGCGTCCAATGGGCAGGTTGCGATCCAGCAAGAGGATCGCGATCCAGCAAGAGGTGGGCAGGTTGCGAAATTGCTGGATTTATTAAGGAGCTCCGATTCCAGACTTGGGTCACCAACCCGGTTCTGGTGAAGAAGAGCAATGGGAAATGGCGGATGTGTGTTGACGAATCAACCTTTGAAGCATTTTTTGAACCGACCTGATGCGTCGGGGAGATTAGGAAATGGGCAGTCAAGCTTAGTGAGTTCCGCATTCACTTTGCTCCGAGAACGGCTGTTAAGGGCCAGGCGTTGGCGGATTTTATAGTAGAGTCTACCGATCTAGAAGAAGCGGGTCCTGTAGAGGGGGCAACTATGGAGGTCCCGATAGCAGAGCAACCAGAAATAGCGGAGCAATCAGAAGGATCGGGAGCAGGGTTCGTACTGATACCACCAGGCGGGGGCGAGCCTCTTCGGTATGCTTTGGCCTTAATATTTAGGGCCACCAAACGATGAAGCTGAGTACGAGGCTCTTATCACAGGCCTGAAAATTGCCAAAGGTACGGGAGTTGCTCACTTGAGAGTGAAGTGTGACACGGGGCTGATTGTGAATCAAGTCCAAGGACGATATGAGGCAAAGAGCCCGATGATGAGAAAGTACCTTCGTGAGGTGCAAGTCTTGAAGGAGAGCTTCAAAAGCTTCGATATTGAGGCGATCCCGAGGGAAGAAAACATGGAAGCGGATGCTTTGAGTAAATTCGCCTTGGGGGCACCCCTGGAGGAAAATCGGAAGGTACACTTCTTGGTGTGTGCTATTGAAGCAGGATCGGAGGAGGAGCCCACTTGGATGACCCCAATAGTCACGTATCTGACTACGGGGGCAGTCCCCGATAATCGAGTAGTAGCTGACAGGATACGTCGGATCGCGGCTAATTACGTGATGCTGGACAATCAGCTATACAAGAAGGGCTGGTTCTCGACTCTGTACTTGAAGTGTGCGGCTGAGCCCGACACAAGTCGAATCCTGAAGGAGGTGCATGAAGGGGTCGCGACTTGTCATGAAGGGGCCCGATCCATTATGAGGAAAGTGCTGAAATTGGGCTATTATTGGCCTACGATGAGCAAGGAGGCGACGACGTTGGTCCGATCCCGTGACGCGTGCCAGAGGTACGCCCCGAACATCGTGGCTCCGGCCGCTAATCTGACGTCCATCAGGAGTGCTTGGCCCTTCGTGCAGTGGGACATCGACTTAGTGGGACCCCTCCCGCAAGCACAAGGTCAGTGTAAATATTTACTGGTGGCTATTGACTATTTTTCGAAATGGATAGAAGCGAAGGCGTTGGCCGAGACGACGGGGAACCAGATCGTCAAGTTTCTCCAGACCCTGTATCCAGATACGGAATTCCCCAGGTGGTGACCAGCGACAATGGTCCACCGTTTAACGGGGCTCAGGTGAAGGAGTATCTGGAGGAGTTGAACATCGAGATCGGACAGCCTCTGTCCACCATGCTCAGACTAATGGCCAGGTGGAGTCAGCCAACAAAATCGTGATGGATGGCCTGAAGAAAAGGGTCTATGCCTTGAAGAGCAAATGGCTGAACGAGCTGGAAAACGTGCTTTGAGCGATTAGAACGACACCCAAACGATCAACCGGGGAGACTCCGTTTGGCCTTGTTTATGGCACGGAGGCTGTTGCTCCCGTGGAGGTAGCTGTGGCATCCCATCGGATGAGATATTACGAGCCTTTGACGAATGATGAAATGAGACGTCTGGATTTGGACTTGCTCGAAGAGAAGAGGCGGGAAGCCGACGAAGTCCAGTCTCGAATGCGTTTGGCGACGGCCAGGTATTACAATCGGCGAGTTTAGTCCCGACAATTCTTCGTCGGGGAGCTGGTTTGGCGTCGCAACGAGTTCACCCTTTTGGATCGGATCAGCAAGATGTCACCAAAATGGGAAGGACCTTACAAGGTCGTGGGATGCCAGCTCCGAATGCGTACAAGTTGGAAGACCTCGATGGCAGAGTATTTAAGCATTCTTTTAGTGGCGAACACTTGAAGAAACACCATGCCCGATGAAAAGTCGCCTTAAGTGGTGCCCGAGAAAAAGTCGCCTTAAGTGGTGCACGAGATTAAGTCGCCTTAAGTGGTGCACGAGATTAAGTCGCCTTAAGTGGTGCACGAGATTAAGTCGCCTTAAGTGGTGCACGAGAAAAAGTCGCCTTAAGTGGTGCACGAGATTAAGTCGCCTTAAGTGGTGCACGAGATTAAGTCACCTTAAGTGGTGCACGAGAAAAAGTCGCCTTAAGTGGTGCACGAGATTAAGTCGCCTTAAGTGGTGCACGAGATTAAGTCGCCTTAAGTGGTGCACGAGATTAAGTCGCCTTAAGTGGTGCACGATATTAAGTCGCCTTAAGTGGTGCACGAGATTAAGTCGCCTTAAGTGGTGCACGAGATTAAGTCGCCTTAAGTGGTGCACGAGATTAAGTCACCTTAAGTGGTGCACGAGAAAAAGTCGCCTTAAGTGGTGCACGAGATTAAGTCGCCTTAAGTGGTGCACGAGATTAAGTCGCCTTAAGTGGTGCACGAGATTAAGTCGCCTTAAGTGGTGCACGATATTAAGTCGCCTTAAGTGGTGCACGAGATTAAGTCGCCTTAAGTGGTGCACGAGATTAAGTCGCCTTAAGTGGTGCACGACATTAAGTCACCTTAAGTGGTGCACGAGAAAAAGTCGCCTTAAGTGGTGCACGAGATTAAGTCGCCTTAAGTGGTGCACGAAATTAAGTCGCCTTAAGTGGTGCACGAGAAAAAGTCGCCTTAAGTGGTGCACGAGATTAAGTCGCCTTAAGTGGTGCACGAGATTAAGTCGCCTTAAGTGGTGCACGAGATTAAGTCGCCTTAAGTGGTGCACGAGATTAAGTCACCTTAAGTGGTGCACGAGAAAAAGTCGCTTTAAGTGGTGCACGAGATTAAGTCGCCTTAAGTGGTGCACGATATTAAGTCGCCTTAAGTGGTGCCCGAGAAAAAGTCGCCTTAAATGGTGCACGAGATTAAGTCGCCTTAAGTGGTGCACGATATTAAGTCGTCTTAAGTGATGCATGATTCTTGGATTTATTCTAAGTGGTGCAAAGTCGCCTTAAGTGGTGCAGGTTGTTAAGTCGTCTTAAGTGATGCACGAAACTAAATCGCCTTAAGTGGTGTGGGCTAAATCGTCTTAAGTGATGTGTTGAAATGTCTTAAGTGGCATAGGTAAGTCTCTTTAAGAAGTGCAATGGAAAATCGGAACTAATATAGTTTGATATTGATGAGGGCTCAAAGGCCCGAGGATGCATTACAAGGAAAGGTCCTCGATTCCGATGTCGGGAGGTCGGGAGTCGAAAGACACGACGAACTGTAAGTCCCTCATGTCTTGGGGGCAAATGATGGGTTTCGCTATGGCCGTTAGGCCCTTTAACGGCGAGGAGACGGCGAATAGGTCCACTGGGCCTTAAGTGGAGGTCAAGATGACCCGGGCAAAGGGTCCCGACGGAGGGAGTCCCGATGATGAAAGGTCCCGACAGATTCGGTCCCGATAGGTGAACTGGAAGCTCCCGATGAGATGCCTTTAAGTAGGCCCCGATAATGAATCCCTGAGAATGATCGGCCTTGTCACGATGACGAGGGGCCCCGAGCGGTGACACAACGAAATAACTCTAGAGTCCCCGATGTTGGTCGGGACTTGTTATCAGAGGATGAGGCCAAGATACGCGGGGCGTGGCCGAGATACGCGGAGTGTAGCTAAGATACGCGGAGCGTGGCCGAGATATGCGGGGCGTGGCCGAGATAAGCGAGATCGTGGCCTAGATAGGCGGGATCGTGCCCGAGATACGCGGAGTACGGGCTAACCACCCCAACGGTTCACCAGGTAACTGAGGTACCTCTCCGCCTATAAAAGGGCAGAGGTAACCTCAGAGCACACTACGTTTTGATATACGATACTTGAGATTACTGCTTGCCAGTCCATACGAGATACTCATTTAAGCATCGGAGAGGGATTCTGGGTCACCGCCCGGTCTATCCCCTCTTGCAGGATTACGTGGAGCGAAGGAGCTAGGATCGCCGTCAAAGATCGTGCCGGAGTTCTACCGTGATCCAACATTATCCTTTTCTTTTTTTAAACTTTCTTGAATTGGATCTTTTCGATTTCTAGATTGAAAAGATACTTACGAAGTTGTTCCAACTTATTAATTGGCATTAACCCTAGACCCTTGCCCCTGAGAAACTAATCAAGACTTTCTACCCGAGCTACATCCTACATCATTGTTTTTTGTTATATGAAGTTCATTATTTTGATTTTTGCTTAAATATGTCATATAAAGATGTACAACTGAATAAAAAATGATAGCACACGACACGAATACACACGAAAAATTATGTGTCGTGTTCGGGTTTGTAAAACATGACATGATATACGCTAACCGTGTGTGTTCTTGTTCAATAAGTTTAACATACCACAATTATTAACACGCACAAATGCATGAATTGTCAACGGCACTTGAACTTACCGTAAGGAAAAGTTGTGAAATATCAGAATTTTAAAAGTTATCACAAATTTTGTAAGGAATTTTCGTTGGAATATTCCATGCAAGCATTTTTATTAGAAGTTAGTTCCTTTTAAATAATATGGAACGTAATATTTTCAAAAGATTTTCAATATTTCCATTACATGTTAGTTCATTTTATTTACAAGTTGGTTCCTCTAAAAAAAAAATTAAATTTGTTGTGGTAGCAAATTTGAAAGTCGTGTACAGAATCAAGTAACTCTTGATTTATTTTTTATTTTTAGATAAATTTAATCTATTTTTTTAAGCCCAAAATGCTCAAGAAAAATCACATAAGAATGAAGGCATCATATGATATTGAATCTTTTTATTTATTTATTGTTATGTACAGTCTCAAATGATGCTTTCCCAACATACAAAGACATAGAGAAGCACATTGCTTTTTTCCAAACAACGTAAATGTTTTACAACCGATCAAGTCATTGATCAATAGCAAACTGCTCCGACCGCCAATCGATATTCCTTATTCATCCTGCATCCTGTTGCTCCAAATGATTTCTCCGACACTTCAAAAGAGCAGGTTTCTTTCCCAACACAAGCCTGTCAAAATATCCAAAGTTTAATTAGACTATGCAGAATAACTTTTTAACTGTCGCTATAAGTGTATTTTTTGTTCTCACTGGTTGTCTAGATCAGGAGTGCAAAATGTAAATTTAACAGTGCTGGCCATGAAGATTTGTTCATTCGCAGGGATTAAATCTGAGACTTCTGGTTAAGAACCGATATATTGAAATGCTACATCATATTTACCTGTTTGATACTATCCAAAGTGTTAGCAGCACCACAAGATCCTTCCTTAAACAATCCACAAACACCCGTTGGATCACCGAAGCTAGCAAAGCGAATCTCCGATATGGTATGGCCTTCCTGGCACGACAATTCCAGAGTGTGGTTTTCGTAAGCATTGGCACAAATGCTACCAACAGTGACGGTTTCAAACTTGACGTTCATTGGAGTGCCTCCCATTTCTTCGTATAGAACCAAAGTGTTGTTGTCGTCTCGAAGGAGGGACCTTGGGATGTGATACCTATTATGTAATATCGAAGTTAGAGAATTGATTGATCAAAGTAGTGAAAGATATTAATCGGTCCTCACCATCTCTGCGAAGGCTTTCCACAATCATAAAGGCATTTCTTCTCATCATATTTTCCACGGTAGTCGCATTTGATTTCACAACCATCTGTATCTGCTGAGTAACTTGGCCAGTATCGCCCAATGCTATGTCCATACACCCAAGCATATCCCTTCCCAAGCCCCGCCAAGTCCACTACGGCTGGGTCGCTTCCAATGGGCGCCTTGAAAGCCACCTGGTACAAAAATAATTGTATTTCGTTAGAAAAGCTGGGTTTGTAGCGGTTACTCGTATAGCAACATAAATTGTATTTCAGGGTTCTTTAGAAATTTGGGGATTCGGAATATCTTTGTTGCATTTTAGTGTGACTCTCTATTGCCTTAGTTTGGGATTGATTCTATACATGTTGAAACGAATGTCTTAATTGTCCAATAACTTAAACAATTATTATACTAGTAACTTGAAACATATGTCAATTATTGTGTTGGATTGCAAGAATTTTTTTCTCATAAAAGCTAAGATATGTCTAAGAGAACTTTGTAATTGATGATATTGTCAGGAATTGTGGTTCATCAACAATCTAATTTTATTACAAGTTTTGTCATCATAGAGAGGCACGATTATGTACTTTTTAAGATACTGTATGAGAGTCAGCTAGCCTAGTTTGGCTAGAAAGGTTTGGATTAGGTGACTCTAATTTTTTCTATGTTTGCCTATATCAATTAATCCTATAATGCAAAAGAGCTTGGATTCTTACCTTAAACCACACGAATGGCTTATTGGATGGAAGATTGGCAAAGCGCCAACCATACTCGAAGGGGTGTAAAGGGTTTTCCTTATAAAGTCCCTTCAATCCACCAGCCAAACCAACCTTGTACACCCATTTGTTTGTGGAGATGTCTTGTGTTATCTCATCAGGGCTACCTTTGTTGCCAATCAACCTCACAGGGCCTCGTATCCCGACATCAATAAGATCGAAGAACGATCCATAGTTCTAAACCAAGATCATTAATTAAGTTGGCATATTAGTCTACTTCAATGGGTGTAACAAATTTATGAATTTACAATCAATCGTACCGTCAATCCGTTAGTTGCGCTATGAAGAGAGATTGCATTAACTCCGGGTTTCAATACGATGTTTGCTTCGAAAGTGAAGTTGTATTTGCTGTGTTCAGCAAATTGAGAACCTGAAAATTATTAATTCTAGGTTACTAAATAATCATATGTACACTAATACAAATACCATATTTAGTGACGGAAATTTACCGCTGACAAACTAAAATCCTATCGCTAAAAATTAGAAACTTCCACGTGTTGCAAAATGAACCATTCCTTGCCGAAAAAATTATTTTTATCGGTAAATAAAAATGAAATAAAAAGTTATTACCGATGAAATTTACGGAAGTGATCTAAAAATTTAACTTTTACAAGACTCACCAACATGATGTCCGTTAACAAAAGCATGTACAACATGGTCGTAGGTGTTAACTTGCAAGGTAACATTCTTCTTCAGGATTGGGTCGTTTGCATTGACATTTACACTATAAACATGAAACCAACTCATCATATATCAATTGGATAATTAAAAGATTAGCAAGCAAAGAGAAAAAAAAAATATTGGTAATTATATACCTTGTTAAGTACCAAAGATAATCACTTGTATCATTAGTTACTGCCTTTTGTTCCAAAATTTGATTAACCGCCATTACACTTCCTTTAACAGTATCGTGTTTGAGGTACTCAGGCTTCTCTGGTCGCCATAGCCATGTCAATGCAGATGACTCGTCGCCTGCTTTTACCATCACTGATGTCTGACTATTTACCTGAAAGATTTCATTTTTTACCGACGAATCAATTTCTCCACTTTAAAACATAGAAAATGTGTACATATAATAATCTCCAATGCGGAATATGAAAAGTAAAATTATTGATTTACCTTGGCGGTGTTATAAACCTCGGTGTAGCAATCAGGAAGAACACTAATTGACCATGCCGGGACTGTATAGTTATTTCCCATGATATTGACAGTGATTTCGTCGCTTTGATTGGCATTACTAAGAAAGCAAGCTTGTTTCCCTTGGTACATGTAAGTTGTGCCCTAAATAGAATAACACAATATTGTCACTATAAATATGCGACAGTTACGTAAGGAGGTTTTTAGATTGGTTTTACAAAATGGTATGACTAAAATGAAGTCGAAATTATTTTAACACGATTTCACAAATTTCAATGTGTATTATCTAACAGCTGAAATCAAACTTACGGTCATATTATTTCCATAATCCGTGTCCTTTCTATCTCCATTAGTGAGAATTTGCTCCACTGAGAAGATAACTTCATGAAGTCTTTTAAGATATCCCCATTTTGGTTGATTCAAATTGCCTGCAAAAATTTAAATCATAGATTATATATTACAATTACAATGTGAATCCTTTTATGCTAACTAATTAGGTAGGTTCAAATATATATTACCGTATTCATCGAGGGGCGCATCGTAGTCGTACGATGTAGTAATGTATGGACCACCGGATGATCGGGCGAAGTTCGTCCCACCATGGTACTATAAAAGGAAGGGTATTATGGGAAGTACACAATTGAATAGGGATTTGTAGTTGAACGTTGGTTATATACACGTACCATGTAGTAATTTTGGAGGGAACCGCCGGTTTGGAAAAATCGAGCGACGACAAAAGCAAGATCCTCCGCGGTTCGGTGCGGTTTCTTCAAACCCCAACCGAGGAACCAACCGGTCCAGTTCTCCGTCCACATCTTGGGACTGTTTTTGTTGTTAGGACTCCAATCATCGCAATACCAACCATTGCATGTATTAATCTGCATAACCAAATACATATATTCATATGCATATGCATTTCGTCGGTAAATGTTGTATCTTTGACGGTTCTTTATTAAATTTGGTCGTGAAAACTATATCTTCACCGGTAAATATATATGCTTTTACCTACAAACTTTTACCGACTGAAAACAGCATTACGTACCATGGGTTGTGGAGCATCATTTTGTTGGCACATTACCCATGGAATGTTGAGTTTATAGGAGTCGGCAAGCTGTGCGCACCACTTCACGTACTCTTTCCCATCGTTGCGTAAGGCTCCATCACATTTCCGTATTCATTTTCAATCTAAAATGAACAAATCAAGAGCTTAATTATTTTGGAAAATAAAATTACATGAATATATACATATGTACGTCGAGTTTGATTTATTTTACCGAACGGGTCTACAAACCTGTGCTATGATGATTGGACCTCCTTGGGATGCAAAGAGATTTTCGCTCCTCATCATGTTCACGATCAAACTAGTGAAGTTTTGCATCTCGTTCTTTATAAATATTGAGAAGAAAAATAAAACATTAATAATAATGTTAAAAAAATAAGGCCCTAATTTTGAAAGAAATTATATATATATAAATATAATTAATTATGAATAAGCTTATACTTACCATGAAGACCTGATTTTTTGTTCGCAGCTTGATGTTCGGCAGGTTGTGCAACCAAACGGGAAACCCTTTGATACAAAGTTTAAAAATTGAATTTAAAAGCAAGGAAAAAGGAATAAATCTTATGAAATTTTAGAGCGGTTTGACCAACCCTAAAACTAGGGATGGGCAAAAAACCGGTCTGAAACCTAACCGTTTGGAACTGGTTCGAAACCGGTCTAAAATCTAACCGTTTGAAACCGGTTCAGAACATGACCATTTGGAACCGGTCAAGAAGATGACCGTTTGGAATCAGTCCGGACATAACGATTTTAAACATCCAAGTCTAAAATGAGTGAATTGGTCCAAGAAACTTAATATCTTTATGTGGAACCGATTTTGTTCTGGATCGGTTCAGTTTGACTCTAGACCGGATCGAATTTGGACCAGAACAGTTTTTTGCGTGTAAATCTTCATAAAAACAGTCTGAAATGTTTAGAGACCCAACCGGAAATGTTTTTTGACAAACCAATTCTAAACCGGTTCTAAGCAAACCAGTTTACCTACTCTAAACCCAAGCCATAAAAAAAAAAAAAACCGATTAGGTTCGAAACATGATCTGTTTAAAACAATTCTAGTCCGAGTCAGGCATTTTCATGCTCATCCCTCCGTAATGCTTAAGATAATAGGTGAATAAGTGATTTAATCGTTATATATCTACATTCTCAATGTCCCATCACATTTGATCAATTATCCTAAAACGTTAAGGTAATATGTGAATGTGTTGTTAAATCTTTATATTTAAGATATCTGATATGTACGTACCCGTAGCTCCACTCGGCACATGCGTATGGGCCGATACGAAGAATGGCATATAGCCCTGCGGCTTGGATGGTTTTGATGAACTTAACCAGATCATTTCTTCCTGAAAATTTATACTGCACAAAATAGGAAAATTTAAAACAATTGGAATGAGCAAACCATTATTCGAAAATCGACTTTATGTCGGTTATATAATTCACACTATAAGTAATTTAATTGTTTGTGATAGATTTATTTGTGAAGGGCATATACAATTATTTGTAAGGAAACACTAAAAATCACTTACAAATACAATTATGAGTTTAGCTAAAAACTTGTGAGAAAAATCTCTTACAAAAATTTTAGTTTTGTAAGGAAATTCCCTCAAAACTTAATCCCCTTTGAAATTTCTTATAGTTTATGATGGATTTCTTCCCTTGAAAAAAATATCGTCACAAATTATCAATTTTCTTATAGTGAATGAATATAACCTGACGATACTGAGGCTCGTGAGCATTCCAGAAAACGTAGGTCTCGATAGCATTAAGACCGCCGTCTTTAGCCTTATTGATCAAGTCGGGCCACATCTGAGAATCGAGAAATATGTTAGGGAAATCGTTACCATTTCAAGAACCGATTCGTTCGAGAAAAAAAAAACATTTACCTGAGGTGTGCTACGGGGGTAGTGAATCGAGCCGGACATGATGATCTTCCTCTGGCCATCGAGCTTTAAGGATCGCCCGTCGTAAGTGATATTGATTGCAAAAGTCGAAATCACTAAACAAAAAAAGCTAAGTAGAAGAAATTGAGCTATAAGTGAAGCCATTGATCAGTTGCTTGGAGAAAATTCTCAACTCCTAGTATCAAATGATGTAAGGAAATTCGAGATCAATTCCTTTACACACCAACTAATAATTGGGGAAATGAAAATGTTGGAGACGTTGAAGAACAATTGAGACATTAGGGGATTATTTATAGTGGATTTAGAGTGATTTGGTGAGTAGAAAGAGGTGAATTTGCTAAATTTGGTAAGTTACTGTCCGGATAATATGTTACCTCAGACTGATCCTTTTTTATCAGCTGTCATTGATTTGGTTTACTTGATCAGGTTCAGGCAATATGGATTGTGGGAAAGATATGGAGATGAAGATTTAGTCTACAATGTTTCTTCTAGTGATTACAGAAAAGATTGGTTCTTTGCACAAGTTAGCAGGTTACTTTCTTTCTCCAAACTAATTTTATCTATATATGCATGGCCAAAAAATAATATTTATATGGGTAAAATAACCAAATAGCTCGCTGAACTTTACTCGAAAATGCAACTAGGCTGCTGAATTATTTTAACTAAATAGCTAGACAAACTTCCTTGAATGAACAATTATGTAACTCTGTCCAATTTAACACGTTAAAATTTGACATAATGTTTCATGTTATAACGTTGTCCATGGAAACACATCTCTGGATCCTACTAGCTAGGAGAAAGAACTGCAATCCGAATCTTTATTTTTATGAAACTTAAACGAAAAAACCCATAATTAAAGATAGTAATACCCAATCTTATAATGATGCCTTGTTTGAAGAGTTATCATACCTTGAAAATTCATTTCTTATTGCTTGTAAACTCATGAAGAAGAAAACAACACCTACCAAGGTACGACTTGGCAGATTAAATTTGAGCTTGAAACTGTCTGTCGATCCTAAAGGAACATACGCGCTGCAATTAGCACTTGCAGCCGCTCATTCTTCGGAGTTAGAGGTAATACTTCACTTTATGTTCTTTCTAGTTGTTTCAATTAACTTGTTTCTTAGATTGGTCTTTAAAACAGATTAACCTTGTCTTTGATATTTTTATTGATAATTACTGACATGAAATGAAATAATATTCCCTAGGCATTTGTTTAAATGCTTGAGTTTTTTTGCGGTTAATATAGTAAGATGATTATTTTTTGGCCATTTATAGTACGATGATTCATTCACTTATACAAATATCAACTTTAAGAAAAATGGACAAGAAGGGTGTACTGGCTGCCTGCGCTAGCGCCGACAATTACACGCTCAACACGATCGCATACGAAAAAAAATAATATTTGTGTATAAAGTATATGGCAGGACATTAACACGATAAAATTTTATGTCTAGGTTGTTAGAGTATGAATAAGAGTATACCGAAAGTCTTCACTCACAAGTTCGAGCTTATGGGCTGATTGGTTAAGGTGTACGTCTTATTCCTAACAAGTGATATCAGAGTCAATGGTCCGAGTCCCGACGTGAAGCCCTGAGTTACAGACCAAGTTGTAGTCTGTTGTAAACCGATGTTCGCAAACATCAGTTTAATGAAGGGTGTTAGAGTATAAATAACACGATAAGTTCGAGTTTATGTGCTCACTGGTTAAGTCGTACGTCTTATTCCTAACATAGATATCATAACACGATAACATGTCAAATTTATGCTACTAAATCTCAAGAATTTTCTTGAGTTTTTTTTTAAACAAATCTTATTTAATAACTTTTAAAACTCAAATTAGTAGGTTTTTTTAGAGTTTGTCAACCACATTACAAACTTATGAATAATGATATATTATTAATTCATTGTTTTTTGTTATATGAAGTTCATTATTTTGATTTTTGCTTAAATATGTCATATAAAGATGTACAACTGAATACAAAATGATAGCACACGACACGAATACACACGAAAAATTATGTGTCGTGTTCGGGTTTGTAAAACATGACATGATATACGCTAACCGTGTGTGTTCTTGTTCAGTAAGTTTAACATACCACAATTATTAACACGCACAAATGCATGAATTGTCATTCCTACTGACGGCACTTGAACTTACCGTAAGAAAAAGTTGTGAAATATCACAATTTTAAAAGTTATCACAAATTTTGTAAGGAATTTTCGTTGGAATATTCCATGCAAGCATTTTTATTAGAAGTTAGTTCCTTTTAAATAATATGGAACGTAATATTTTCAAAAGATTTTCAATATTTCCATTACACGTTAGTTCATTTTATTTACAAGTTGGTTCCTCTAAAAAAATAACTAAATTTGTTGTGGTAGCAAATTTGAAAGTCGTGTACAGAATCAAGTAACTCTTGATTTATTTTTTATTTTTAGATAAATTTAATCTATTTTTTTAAGCCCAAAATGCTCAAGAAAAATCACATAAGAATGAAGGCATCATATGATATTGAATCTTTTTATTTATTTATTGTTATGTACAGTCTCAAATGATGCTTTCCCAACATACAAAGACATAGAGAAGCACATTGCTTTTTTCCAAACAACGTAAATGTTTTACAACTGATCAAGTCATTGATCAATAGCAAACTGCTTCGACCGCCAATCGATATTCCTTATTCATCCTGCATCCTGTTGCTCCAAATGTTTTCTCCGACACTTCAAAAGAGCAGGTTTCTTTCCCAACACAAGCCTGTCAAAATATCCAAAGTTTAATTAGACTATGCAGAATAACTTTTTAACTGTCGCTATAAGTGTATTTTTTGTTCTCACTGGTTGTCTAGATCAGGAGTGCAAAATGTAAATTTAACAGTGCTGGCCATGAAGATTTGTTCATTCGCAGGGATTAAATCTGAGACTTCTGGTTAAGAACCGATATATTGAAATGCTACATCATATTTACCTGTTTGATACTATCCAAAGTGTTAGCAGCACCACAAGATCCTTCCTTAAACGATCCACAAACACCCGTTGGATCACCGAAGCTAGCAAATCGAATCTCCGATATGGTATGGCCTTCCTGGCACGACAATTCCAGAGTGTTGTTTTCGTAAGCATTGGCACAAATGCTACCAACAGTGACGGTTTCAAACTTGACGTTCATTGGAGTGCCTCCCATTTCTTCGTATAGAACCAAAGTGTTGTTGTCGTCTCGAAGGAGGGACCTTGGGATGTGATACCTATTATGTAATATCGAAATTAGAGAATTGATTGATCAAAGTAGTGAAAGATATTACTCGGTCCTCACCATCTCTGCGAAGGCTTTCCACAATCATAAAGGCATTTCTTGTCATCGTATTTTCCACGGTAGTCGCATTTGATTTCACAACCATCTGTATCTGCTGAGTAACTTGGCCAGTATCGCCCAATGCTATGTCCATTCACCCAAGCATATCCCTTCCCAAGCCCCGCCAAGTCCACTACGACTGGGTCGCTTCCAATGGGCGCCTTGAAAGCCACCTGGTACAAAAATAATTGTATTTCGTTAGAAAAGCTGGGTTTGTAGCGGTTACTCGTATAGCAACATAAATTGTATTTCAGGGTTCTTTAGAAATTTGGGGATTCGGAATATCTTTGTTGCATTTTAGTGTGACTCTCTATTGCCTTAGTTTGGGATTGATTCTATACATGTTGAAACGAATGTCTTAATTGTCCAATAACTTAAACAAATATTATACTAGTAACTTGAAACATATGTCAATTATTGTGTTGGATTGCAAGAATTTTTTTCTCATAAAAGCTAAGATATGTCTAAGAGAACTTTGTAATTGATGATATTGTCAGGAATTGTGGTTCATCAACAATCTAATTTTATTACAAGTTTTGTCATCATAGAGAGGCACGATTATGTACTTTTTAAGATACTGTATGAGAGTCAGCTAGCCTAGTTTGGCTAGAAAAGTTTGGATTAGGTGACTCTAATTTTTTCTATGTTTGCCTATATCAATTAATCCTCTAATGCAAAAGAGCTTGGATTCTTACCTTAAACCACACGAATGGCTTATTGGATGGAAGATTGGCAAAGCGCCAACCATACTCGAAGGGGTGTAAAGGGTTTTCCTTATAAAGTCCCTTCAATCCACCAGCCAAACCAACCTTGTACACCCATTTGTTTGTGGAGATGTCTTGTGTTATCTCATCAGGGCTACCTTTGTTGCCAATCAACTTCACAGGGCCTCGTATCCCGACATCAATAAGATCGAAGAACGATCCATAGTTCTAAACCAAGATCATTAATTAAGTTGACATATTAGTCTACTTCAATGGGTGTAACAAATTTATGAATTTACAATCAATCGTACCGTCAATCCGTTAGTTGCGCTATGAAGAGAGATTGCATTAACTCCGGGTTTCAATACGATGTTTGCTTCGAAAGTGAAGTTGTATTTGCTGTGTTCAGCAAATTGAGAACCTGAAAATTATTAATTCTAGGTTACTAAATAATCATATGTACACTAATACAAATACCATATTTAGTGACGGAAATTTACCGCCGACAAACTAAAATCCTATCGCTAAAAATTAGAAACTTCCACGTGTTGCAAAATGAACCATTCCTTGCCGACAAAATTATTTTCGTCGGTAAATAAAAATGAAATAAAAAGTTATTACCGATGAAATTTACGGAAGTGATCTAAAAATTTAACTTTTACAAGACTCACCAACATGATGTCCGTTAACAAAAGCATGTACAACATGGCCGTAGGTGTTAACTTGCAAGGTAACATTCTTCTTTAGGATCGGGTCGTTTGCATTGACATTTACACTATAAACATGAAACCAACTCATCATATATCAATTGGATAATTAAAAGATTAGCAAGCAAAGAGAAAAAAAAATATTGGTAATTATATACCTTGTTAAGTACCAAAGATAATCACTTGTATCATTAGTTACTGCCTTTTGTTCCAAAATTTGATTAACCGCCATTACACTTCCTTTAACGGTATCGTGTTTGAGGTACTCAGGCTTCTCTGGTCGCCATAGCCATGTCAATGCAGATGACTCGTCGCCTGCTTTTACCATCACTGATGTCTGACTATTTACCTGAAAGATTTCATTTTTTACCGACGAATCAATTTCGCCACTTTAAAACATAGAAAATGTGTACATATAATAATCTCCAATGCGGAATATGAAAAGTAAACTTATTGATTTACCTTGGCGGTGTTATAAACCTCGGTGTAGCAATCAGGAAGAACACTAACTGACCATGCCGGGACTGTATAGTTATTTCCCATGATATTGACAGTGATTTCGTCGCTTTGATTGGCATTACTAAGAAAGCAAGCTTGTTTCCCTTGGTACATGTAAGTTGTGCCCTAAATAGAATAACACAATATTGTCACTATAAATATGCGACAGTTACGTAAGGAGGTTTTTAGATTGGTTTTACAAAAGGGTATGACTAAAATGAAGTCGAAATTATTTTAACACGATTTCACAAATTTCAATGTGTATTATCTAACAGCTGAAATCAAACTTACGGTCATATTATTTCCATAATCCGTGTCCTTTCTATCTCCATTAGTGAGAATTTGCTCCACTGAGAAGATAACTTCATGAAGTCTTTTAAGATGTCCCCATTTTGGTTGATTCAAATTGCCTGCAAAAATTTAAATCATAGATTATATATTACAATTACAATGTGAATCCTTTTATGCTAACTAATTAGGTAGGTTCAAATATATATTACCGTATTCATCGAGGGGCGCATCGTAGTCGTACGATGTAGTAATGTATGGACCACCGGATGATCGGGCGAAGTTCGTCCCACCATGGTACTATAAAAGGAAGGGTATTATGGGAAGTTCACAATTGAATAGGGACTTGTAGTTGAACGTAGGTTATATACACGTACCATGTAGTAATTTTGGAGGGAACCGCCGGTTTGGAAAAATCGAGCGACGGCAAAAGCAAGATCCTCCGCGGTTCGGTGCGGTTTCTTCAAACCCCAACCGAGGAACCAACCGGTCCAGTTCTCCGTCCACATCTTGGGACTGTTTTTGTTGTTAGGACTCCAATCATCGCAATACCAACCATTGCATGTATTAATCTGCATAACCAAATACATATATTCATATGCATATGCATTTCGTCGGTAAATGTTGTATCTTTGACGGTTCTTTATTAAATTTGGTCGTGAAAACTATATCTTCACCGGTAAATATATATGCTTTTACCTACAAACTTTTACCGACTGAAAACAGCATTACGTACCATGGGTTGTGGAGCATCGTTTTGTTGGCACATTACCCATGGAATGTTGAGTTTATAGGAGTCGGCAAGCTGTGCGCACCACTTCACGTACTCTTTCCCATCGTTGCCGTAAGGCTCCATCACATTTCCGTATTCATTTTCAATCTAAAATGAACAAATCAAGAGCTTAATTATTTTGGAAAATAAAATTACATGAATATATACATATGTACGTCGAGTTTGATCTATTTTACCGAACGGGTCTACGAACCTGTGCTATGATGATTGGACCTCCTTGGGATGCAAAGAGATTTTCGCTCCTCATCATGTTCACGATCAAAGTAGTGAAGTTTTGCATCTCGTTCTTTATAAATATTGAGAAGAAAAATAAAACATTAATAATAATGTTAAAAAAATAAGGCCCTAATTTTGAAAGAAATTATATATATATAAATATAATTAATTATGAATAAGCTTATACTTACCATGAAGACCTGATTTTTTGTTCGCAGCTTGATGTTCGGCAGGTTGTGCAACCAAACGGGAAACCCTCTGATACAAAGTTTAAAAATTGAATTTAAAAGCAAGGAAAAAGGAATAAATCTTATGAAATTTTAGAGCGGTTTGACCAACCCTAAAACTAGGGATGGGCAAAAAACCGGTCTGAAACCTAACCGTTTGGAACTGGTTCGAAACCGGTCTAAAATCTAACCGTTTGAAACCGGTTCAGAACATGACCATTTGGAACCGGTCAAGAAGATGACCGTTTGGAATCAGTCCGGACATAACGATTTTAAACATCCAAGTCTAAAATGAGTGAATTGGTCCAAGAAACTTAATATCTTTATGTGGAACCGATTTTTTTCTGGATCGGTTCAGTTTGACTCTAGACCGGATCGAATTTGGACCAGAACAGTTTTTTGCGTGTAAATCTTCATAAAAACGGTCTGAAATGTTTAGAGACCCAACCGGAAATGTTTTTTGACAAACCAATTCTAAACCGGTTCTAAGCAAACCAGTTTACCTACTCTAAACCCAAGCCATAAAAAAAAAAAAAAACCGATTAGGTTCGAAACATGATCTGTTTAAAACAATTCTAGTCCGAGTCAGGCATTTTCATGCTCATCCCTCCGTAATGCTTAAGATAATAGGTGAATAAGTGATTTAATCGTTATATATCTACATTCTCAATGTCCCATCACATTTGATCAATTATCCTAAAACGTTAAGGTAATATGTGAATGTGTTGTTAAATCTTTATATTTAAGATATCTGATATGTACGTACCCGTAGCTCCACTCGGCACATGCGTATGGGCCGATACGAAGAATGGCATATAGCCCTGCGGCTTGGATGGTTTTGATGAACTTAACCAGATCATTTCTTCCTGAAAATTTATACTGCACAAAATAGGAAAATTTAAAACAATTGGAATGAGCAAACCATTATTCGAAAATCGACTTTATGTCGGTTATATAATTCACACTATAAGTAATTTAATTGTTTGTGATAGATTTATTTGTGAAGGGCATATACAATTATTTGTAAGGAAACACTAAAAATCACTTACAAATACAATTATGAGTTTAGCTAAAAACTTGTGAGAAAAATCTCTTACAAAAATTTTAGTTTTGTAAGGAAATTCCCTCAAAACTTAACCCCCTTTGAAATTTCTTATAGTTTATGATGGATTTCTTCCCTTGAAAAAAATATCGTCACAAATTATCAATTTTCTTATAGTGAATGAATATAACCTGACGATACTGAGGCTCGTGAGCATTCCAGAAAACGTAGGTCTCGATAGCATTAAGACCGCCGTCTTTAGCCTTATTGATCAAGTCGGGCCACATCTGAGAATCGAGAAATATGTTAGGGAAATCGTTACCATTTCAAGAACCGATTCGTTCGAGAAAAAAAAAACATTTACCTGAGGTGTGCTACGGGGGTAGTGAATCGAGCCGGACATGATGATCTTCCTCTGGCCATCGAGCTTTAAGGATCGCCCGTCGTAAGTGATATTGATTGCAAAAGTCGAAATCACTAAACAAAAAAAGCTAAGTAGAAGAAATTGAGCTATAAGTGAAGCCATTGATCAGTTGCTTGGAGAAAATTCTCAACTCCTAGTATCAAATGATGTAAGGAAATTCGAGATCAATTCCTTTACACACCAACTAATAATTGGGGAAATGAAAATGTTGGAGACGTTGAAGAACAATTGAGACATTAGGGGATTATTTATAGTGGATTTAGAGTGATTTGGTGAGTAGAAAGAGGTGAATTTGCTAAATTTGGTAAGTTACTGTCCGGATAATATGTTACCTCAGACTGATCCTTTTTTATCAGCTGTCATTGATTTGGTTTACTTGATCAGGTTCAGGCAATATGGATTGTGGGAAAGATATGGAGATGAAGATTTAGTCTACAATGTTTCTTCTAGTGATTACAGAAAAGATTGGTTCTTTGCACAAGTTAGCAGGTTACTTTCTTTCTCCAAACTAATTTTATCTATATATGCATGGCCAAAAAATAATATTTATATGGGTAAAATAACCAAATAGCTCGCTGAACTTTACTCGAAAATGCAACTAGGCTGCTGAATTATTTTAACTAAATAGCTAGACAAACTTCCTTGAATGAACAATTATGTAACTCTGTCCAATTTAACACGTTAAAATTTGACATAATGTTTCATGTTATAACGTTGTCCATGGAAACACATCTCTGGATCCTACTAGCTAGGAGAAAGAACTGCAATCCGAATCTTTATTTTTATGAAACTTAAACGAAAAAACCCATAATTAAAGATAGTAATACCCAATCTTATAATGATGCCTTGTTTGAAGAGTTATCATACCTTGAAAATTCATTTCTTATTGCTTGTAAACTCATGAAGAAGAAAACAACACCTACCAAGGTACGACTTGGCAGATTAAATTTGAGCTTGAAACTGTCTGTCGATCCTAAAGGAACATACGCGCTGCAATTAGCACTTGCAGCCGCTCATTCTTCGGAGTTAGAGGTAATACTTCACTTTATGTTCTTTCTAGTTGTTTCAATTAACTTGTTTCTTAGATTGGTCTTTATAACAGATTAACCTTGTCTTTGATATTTTTATTGACAATTACTGACATGAAATGAAATAATATTCCCTAGGCATTTGTTTAAATGCTTGAGTTTTTTTGCGGTTAATATAGTAAGATGATTATTTTTTTGGCCATTTATAGTACGATGATTCATTCACTTATACAAATATCAACTTTAAGAAAAATGGACAAGAAGGGTGTACTGGATGCCTGCGCTAGCGCCGACAATTACACGCTCAACACGATCGCATACGAAAAAAAATAATATTTGTGTATAAAGTATATGGCAGGACATTAACACGATAAAATTTTATGTCTAGGTTGTTAGAGTATGAATAAGAGTATACCGAAAGTCTTCACTCACAAGTTCGAGCTTATGGGCTGATTGGTTAAGGTGTACGTCTTATTCCTAACAAGTGATATCAGAGTCAATGGTCCGAGTCCCGACGTGAAGCCCTGAGTTACAGACCAAGTTGTAGTCTGTTGTAAACCGATGTTCGCAAACATCAGTTTAATGAAGGGTGTTAGAGTATAAATAACACGATAAGTTCGAGTTTATGTGCTCACTGGTTAAGTCGTACGTCTTATTCCTAACATAGATATCATAACACGATAACATGTCAAATTTATGCTACTAAATCTCAAGAATTTTCTTGAGTTTTTTTTTAAACAAATCTTATTTAATAACTTTTAAAACTCAAATTAGTAGGTTTTTTTAGAGTTTGTCAACCACATTACAAACTTATGAATAATGATATATTATTAATTCATTGTTTTTTGTTATATGAAGTTCATTATTTTGATTTTTGCTTAAATATGTCATATAAAGATGTACAACTGAATACAAAATGATAGCACACGACACGAATACACACGAAAAATTATGTGTCGTGTTCGGGTTTGTAAAACATGACATGATATACGCTAACCGTGTGTGTTCTTGTTCAGTAAGTTTAACATACCACAATTATTAACACGCACAAATGCATGAATTGTCATTCCTACTGACGACACTTGAACTTACCGTAAGAAAAAGTTGTGAAATATCACAATTTTAAAAGTTATCACAAATTTTGTAAGGAATTTTCGTTGGAATATTCCATGCAAGCATTTTTATTAGAAGTTAGTTCCTTTTAAATAATATGGAACGTAATATTTTCAAAAGATTTTCAATATTTCCATTACACGTTAGTTCATTTTATTTACAAGTTGGTTCCTCTAAAAAAATAACTAAATTTGTTGTGGTAGCAAATTTGAAAGTCGTGTACAGAATCAAGTAACTCTTGATTTATTTTTTATTTTTAGATAAATTTAATCTATTTTTTTAAGCCCAAAATGCTCAAGAAAAATCACATAAGAATGAAGGCATCATATGATATTGAATCTTTTTATTTATTTATTGTTATGTACAGTCTCAAATGATGCTTTCCCAACATACAAAGACATAGAGAAGCACATTGCTTTTTTCCAAACAACGTAAATGTTTTACAACTGATCAAGTCATTGATCAATAGCAAACTGCTTCGACCGCCAATCGATATTCCTTATTCATCCTGCATCCTGTTGCTCCAAATGTTTTCTCCGACACTTCAAAAGAGCAGGTTTCTTTCCCAACACAAGCCTGTCAAAATATCCAAAGTTTAATTAGACTATGCAGAATAACTTTTTAACTGTCGCTATAAGTGTATTTTTTGTTCTCACTGGTTGTCTAGATCAGGAGTGCAAAATGTAAATTTAACAGTGCTGGCCATGAAGATTTGTTCATTCGCAGGGATTAAATCTGAGACTTCTGGTTAAGAACCGATATATTGAAATGCTACATCATATTTACCTGTTTGATACTATCCAAAGTGTTAGCAGCACCACAAGATCCTTCCTTAAACGATCCACAAACACCCGTTGGATCACCGAAGCTAGCAAATCGAATCTCCGATATGGTATGGCCTTCCTGGCACGACAATTCCAGAGTGTTGTTTTCGTAAGCATTGGCACAAATGCTACCAACAGTGACGGTTTCAAACTTGACGTTCATTGGAGTGCCTCCCATTTCTTCGTATAGAACCAAAGTGTTGTTGTCGTCTCGAAGGAGGGACCTTGGGATGTGATACCTATTATGTAATATCGAAGTTAGAGAATTGATTGATCAAAGTAGTGAAAGATATTACTCGGTCCTCACCATCTCTGCGAAGGCTTTCCACAATCATAAAGGCATTTCTTGTCATCGTATTTTCCACGGTAGTCGCATTTGATTTCACAACCATCTGTATCTGCTGAGTAACTTGGCCAGTATCGCCCAATGCTATGTCCATTCACCCAAGCATATCCCTTCCCAAGCCCCGCCAAGTCCACTACGACTGGGTCGCTTCCAATGGGCGCCTTGAAAGCCACCTGGTACAAAAATAATTGTATTTCGTTAGAAAAGCTGGGTTTGTAGCGGTTACTCGTATAGCAACATAAATTGTATTTCAGGGTTCTTTAGAAATTTGGGGATTCGGAATATCTTTGTTGCATTTTAGTGTGACTCTCTATTGCCTTAGTTTGGGATTGATTCTATACATGTTGAAACGAATGTCTTAATTGTCCAATAACTTAAACAAATATTATACTAGTAACTTGAAACATATGTCAATTATTGTGTTGGATTGCAAGAATTTTTTTCTCATAAAAGCTAAGATATGTCTAAGAGAACTTTGTAATTGATGATATTGTCAGGAATTGTGGTTCATCAACAATCTAATTTTATTACAAGTTTTGTCATCATAGAGAGGCACGATTATGTACTTTTTAAGATACTGTATGAGAGTCAGCTAGCCTAGTTTGGCTAGAAAAGTTTGGATTAGGTGACTCTAATTTTTTCTATGTTTGCCTATATCAATTAATCCTCTAATGCAAAAGAGCTTGGATTCTTACCTTAAACCACACGAATGGCTTATTGGATGGAAGATTGGCAAAGCGCCAACCATACTCGAAGGGGTGTAAAGGGTTTTCCTTATAAAGTCCCTTCAATCCACCAGCCAAACCAACCTTGTACACCCATTTGTTTGTGGAGATGTCTTGTGTTATCTCATCAGGGCTACCTTTGTTGCCAATCAACTTCACAGGGCCTCGTATCCCGACATCAATAAGATCGAAGAACGATCCATAGTTCTAAACCAAGATCATTAATTAAGTTGACATATTAGTCTACTTCAATGGGTGTAACAAATTTATGAATTTACAATCAATCGTACCGTCAATCCGTTAGTTGCGCTATGAAGAGAGATTGCATTAACTCCGGGTTTCAATACGATGTTTGCTTCGAAAGTGAAGTTGTATTTGCTGTGTTCAGCAAATTGAGAACCTGAAAATTATTAATTCTAGGTTACTAAATAATCATATGTACACTAATACAAATACCATATTTAGTGACGGAAATTTACCGCCGACAAACTAAAATCCTATCGCTAAAAATTAGAAACTTCCACGTGTTGCAAAATGAACCATTCCTTGCCGACAAAATTATTTTCGTCGGTAAATAAAAATGAAATAAAAAGTTATTACCGATGAAATTTACGGAAGTGATCTAAAAATTTAACTTTTACAAGACTCACCAACATGATGTCCGTTAACAAAAGCATGTACAACATGGCCGTAGGTGTTAACTTGCAAGGTAACATTCTTCTTCAGGATCGGGTCGTTTGCATTGACATTTACACTATAAACATGAAACCAACTCATCATATATCAATTGGATAATTAAAAGATTAGCAAGCAAAGAGAAAAAAAAAATTGGTAATTATATACCTTGTTAAGTACCAAAGATAATCACTTGTATCATTAGTTACTGCCTTTTGTTCCAAAATTTGATTAACCGCCATTACACTTCCTTTAACGGTATCGTGTTTGAGGTACTCAGGCTTCTCTGGTCGCCATAGCCATGTCAATGCAGATGACTCGTCGCCTGCTTTTACCATCACTGATGTCTGACTATTTACCTGAAAGATTTCATTTTTTACCGACGAATCAATTTCGCCACTTTAAAACATAGAAAATGTGTACATATAATAATCTCCAATGCGGAATATGAAAAGTAAACTTATTGATTTACCTTGGCGGTGTTATAAACCTCGGTGTAGCAATCAGGAAGAACACTAACTGACCATGCCGGGACTGTATAGTTATTTCCCATGATATTGACAGTGATTTCGTCGCTTTGATTGGCATTACTAAGAAAGCAAGCTTGTTTCCCTTGGTACATGTAAGTTGTGCCCTAAATAGAATAACACAATATTGTCACTATAAATATGCGACAGTTACGTAAGGAGGTTTTTAGATTGGTTTTACAAAAGGGTATGACTAAAATGAAGTCGAAATTATTTTAACACGATTTCACAAATTTCAATGTGTATTATCTAACAGCTGAAATCAAACTTACGGTCATATTATTTCCATAATCCGTGTCCTTTCTATCTCCATTAGTGAGAATTTGCTCCACTGAGAAGATAACTTCATGAAGTCTTTTAAGATGTCCCCATTTTGGTTGATTCAAATTGCCTGCAAAAATTTAAATCATAGATTATATATTACAATTACAATGTGAATCCTTTTATGCTAACTAATTAGGTAGGTTCAAATATATATTACCGTATTCATCGAGGGGCGCATCGTAGTCGTACGATGTAGTAATGTATGGACCACCGGATGATCGGGCGAAGTTCGTCCCACCATGGTACTATAAAAGGAAGGGTATTATGGGAAGTTCACAATTGAATAGGGACTTGTAGTTGAACGTAGGTTATATACACGTACCATGTAGTAATTTTGGAGGGAACCGCCGGTTTGGAAAAATCGAGCGACGGCAAAAGCAAGATCCTCGGCGGTTCGGTGCGGTTTCTTCAAACCCCAACCGAGGAACCAACCGGTCCAGTTCTCCGTCCACATCTTGGGACTGTTTTTGTTGTTAGGACTCCAATCATCGCAATACCAACCATTGCATGTATTAATCTGCATAACCAAATACATATATTCATATGCATATGCATTTCGTCGGTAAATGTTGTATCTTTGACGGTTCTTTATTAAATTTGGTCGTGAAAACTATATCTTCACCGGTAAATATATATGCTTTTACCTACAAACTTTTACCGACTGAAAACAACATTACGTACCATGGGTTGTGGAGCATCGTTTTGTTGGCACATTACCCATGGAATGTTGAGTTTATAGGAGTCGGCAAGCTGTGCGCACCACTTCACGTACTCTTTCCCATCGTTGCCGTAAGGCTCCATCACATTTCCGTATTCATTTTCAATCTAAAATGAACAAATCAAGAGCTTAATTATTTTGGAAAATAAAATTACATGAATATATACATATGTACGTCGAGTTTGATCTATTTTACCGAACGGGTCTACGAACCTGTGCTATGATGATTGGACCTCCTTGGGATGCAAAGAGATTTTCGCTCCTCATCATGTTCACGATCAAAGTAGTGAAGTTTTGCATCTCGTTCTTTATAAATATTGAGAAGAAGAATAAAACATTAATAATAATGTTAAAAAAATAAGGCCCTAATTTTGAAAGAAATTATATATATATAAATATAATTAATTATGAATAAGCTTATACTTACCATGAAGACCTGATTTTTTGTTCGCAGCTTGATGTTCGGCAGGTTATGCAACCAAACGGGAAACCCTCTGATACAAAGTTTAAAAATTGAATTTAAAAGCAAGGAAAAAGGAATAAATCTTATGAAATTTTAGAGCGGTTTGACCAACCCTAAAACTAGGGATGGGCAAAAAACCGGTCTGAAACCTAACCGTTTGGAACTGGTTCGAAATCGGTCTAAAATCTAACCGTTTGAAACCAGTTCAGAACATGACCATTTGGAACCGGTCAAGAAGATGACCGTTTGGAATCAGTCCGGACATAACGATTTTAAACATCCAAGTCTAAAATGAGTGAATTGGTCCAAGAAACTTAATATCTTTATGTGGAACCGATTTTTTTCTGGATCGGTTCAGTTTGACTCTAGACCGGATCGAATTTGGACCAGAACAGTTTTTTGCGTGTAAATCTTCATAAAAACGGTCTGAAATGTTTAGAGACCCAACCGGAAATGTTTTTTGACAAACCAATTCTAAACCGGTTCTAAGCAAACCAGTTTACCTACTCTAAACCCAAGCCATAAAAAAAAAAAAAAATTGATTAGGTTCGAAACATGATCTGTTTAAAACAATTCTAGTCCGAGTCAGGCATTTTCATGCTCATCCCTCCGTAATGCTTAAGATAATAGGGGAATAAGTGATTTAATCGTTATATATCTACATTCTCAATGTCCCATCACATTTGATCAATTATCCTAAAACGTTAAGGTAATATGTGAATGTGTTGTTAAATCTTTATATTTAAGATATCTGATATGTACGTACCCGTAGCTCCACTCGGCACATGCGTATGGGCCGATACGAAGAATGGCATATAGCCCTGCGGCTTGGATGGTTTTGATGAACTTAACCAGATCATTTCTTCCTGAAAATTTATACTGCACAAAAAGGAAAATTTAAAACAATTGGAATGAGCAAACCATTATTCGAAAATCGACTTTATGTCGGTTATATAATTCACACTATAAGTAATTTAATTGTTTGTGATAGATTTATTTGTGAAGGGCATATACAATTATTTGTAAGGAAACACTAAAAATCACTTACAAATACAATTATGAGTTTAGCTAAAAACTTGTGAGAAAAATCTCTTACAAAAATTTTAGTTTTTTAAGGAAATTCCCTCAAAACTTAACCCCCTTTGAAATTTCTTATAGTTTATGATGGATTTCTTCCCTTGAAAAAAATATCGTCACAAATTATCAATTTTCTTATAGTGAATGAATATAACCTGACGATACTGAGGCTCGTGAGCATTCCAGAAAACGTAGGTCTCGATAGCATTAAGACCGCCGTCTTTAGCCTTATTGATCAAGTCGGGCCACATCTGAGAATCGAGAAATATGTTAGGGATATCGTTACCATTTCAAGAACCGATTCGTTCGAGAAAAAAAAACATTTACCTGAGGTGTGCTACGGGGGTAGTGAATCGAGCCGGACATGATGATCTTCCTCTGGCCATCGAGCTTTAAGGATCGCCCGTCGTAAGTGATATTGATTGCAAAAGTCGAAATCACTAAACAAAAAAAGCTAAGTAGAAGAAATTGAGCTATAAGTGAAGCCATTGATCAGTTGCTTGGAGAAAATTCTCAACTCCTAGTATCAAATGATGTAAGGAAATTCGAGATCAATTCCTTTACACACCAACTAATAATTGGGGAAATGAAAATGTTGGAGACGTTGAAGAACAATTGAGACATTAGGGGATTATTTATAGTGGATTTAGAGTGATTTGGTGAGTAGAAAGAGGTGAATTTGCTAAATTTGGTAAGTTACTGTCCGGATAATATGTTACCTCAGACTGATCCTTTTTTATCAGCTGTCATTGATTTGGTTTACTTGATCAGGTTAAGGCAATATGGATTGTGGGAAAGATATGGAGATGAAGATTTAGTCTACAATGTTTCTTCTAGTGATTACAGAAAAGATTGGTTCTTTGCACAAGTTAGTAGGTTACTTTCTTTCTCCAAACTAATTTTATCTATATATGCATGTCCAAAAAATAATATTTATATGGGTAAAATAACCAAATAGCTCGCTGAACTTTACTCGAAAATGCAACTAGGCTGCTGAATTATTTTAACTAAATAGCTAGACAAACTTCCTTGAATGAACAATTATGTAACTCTGTCCAATTTAACACGTTAAAATTTGACATAATGTTTCATGTTATAACGTTGTCCATGGAAACACATCTCTGGATCCTACTAGCTAGGAGAAAGAACTGCAATCCGAATCTTTATTTTTATGAAACTTAAACGAAAAAACCCATAATTAAAGATAGTAATACCCAATCTTATAATGATGCCTTGTTTGAAGAGTTATCATACCTTGAAAATTCATTTCTTATTGCTTGTAAACTCATGAAGAAGAAAACAACACCTACCAAGGTACGACTTGGCATATTAAATTTGAGCTTGAAACTGTCTGTCGATCCTAAAGGAACATACGCGCTGCAATCAGCACTTGCAGCCGCTCATTCTTCGGAGTTAGAGGTAATACTTCACTTTATGTTCTTTCTAGTTGTTTCAATTAACTTGTTTCTTAGATTGGTCTTTATAACAGATTAACCTTGTCTTTGATATTTTTATTGACAATTACTGACATGAAATGAAATAATATTCCCTAGGCATTTGTTTAAATGCTTGAGTTTTTTTGCGGTTAATATAGTAAGATGATTATTTTTTTGGCCATTTATAGTACGATGATTCATTCACTTATACAAATATAAACTTTAAGAAAAATGGACAAGAAGGGTGTACTGGATGCCTGCGCTAGCGCCGACAATTACACGCTCAACACGATCGCATACGAAAAAAAATAATATTTGTGTATAAAGTATATGGCAGGACATTAACACGATAAAATTTTATGTCTAGGTTGTTAGAGTATGAATAAGAGTATACCGAAAGTCTTCACTCACAAGTTCGAGCTTATTGGCTGATTGGTTAAGGTGTACGTCTTATTCCTAACAAGTGATATCAGAGTCAATGGTCCGAGTCCCGACGTGAAGCCCTGAGTTACAGACCAAGTTGTAGTCTGTTGTAAACCGATGTTCGCAAACATCAGTTTAATGAAGGGTGTTAGAGTATAAATAACACGATAAGTTCGAGTTTATGTGCTCACTGGTTAAGTCGTACGTCTTATTCCTAACATAGATATCATAACACGAAAACATGTCAAATTTATGCTACTAAATCTCAAGAATTTTCTTGAGTTTCTTTTTTAAACAAATCTTATTTAATAACTTTTAAAACTCAAATTAGTAGGTTTTTTTAGAGTTTGTCAACCACATTACAAACTTATGAATAATGATATATTATTAATTCATTGTTTTTTGTTATATGAAGTTCATTATTTTGATTTTTGCTTAAATATGTCATATAAATATGTACAACTGAATACAAAATGATAGCACACGACACGAATACACACGAAAAATTATGTGTCGTGTTCAGGTTTGTAAAACATGACATGATATACGCTAACCGTGTGTGTTCTTGTTCAGTAAGTTTAACATACCACAATTATTAACACGCACAATAGCATGAATTGTCATTCCTACTAACGTCACTTGAACTTACCGTAAGAAAAAGTTGTGAAATATCACAATTTTAAAAGTTAACACAAATTTTGTAAGGAATTTTCGTTGGAATATTCCATGCAAGCATTTTTATTAGAAGTTAGTTCCTTTTAAATAATATGGAACGTAATATTTTCAAAAGATTTTCAATATTTCCATTACACGTTAGTTCATTTTATTTACAAGTTGGTTCCTCTAAAAAAATAACTAAATTTGTTGTGGTTGCAAATTTGAAAGTCGTGTACAGAATCAAGTAACTCTTGATTTATTTTTTATTTTGAGATAAATTTAATCTATTTTTTTAAGCCCAAAATGCTCAAGAAAAATCACATAAGAATGAAGGCATCATATGATATTGAATCTTTTTATTTATTTATTGTTATGTACAGTCTCAAATGATGCTTTCCCAACATACAAAGACATAGAGAAGCACATTGCTTTTTTCCAAACAACGTAAATGTTTTACAGCTGATCAAGTCATTGATCAATTGCAAACTGCTTCGACCGCCAATCGATATTCCTTATTCATCCTGCATCCTGTTGCTCCAAATGTTTTCACCGACACTTCAAAAGAGCAGGTTTCTTTCCCAACACAAGCCTGTCAAAATATCCAAAGTTTAATTAGACTATGCAGAATAACTTTTTAACTGTCGCTAAAAGTGTATTTTTTGTTCTCACTGGTTGTCTAGATCAGGAGTGCAAAATGTAAATTTAACAGTGCTGGCCATGAAGATTTGTTCATTCGCAGGGATTAAATCTGAGACTTCTGGTTAAGAACCGATATATTGAAATGCTACATCATATTTACCTGTTTGATAATATCCAAAGTGTTAGCAGCACCACAAGGTCCTTCCTTAAACGATCCACAAACACCCGTTGGATCACCGAAGCTAGCAAATCGAATCTCCGATATGGTATGGCCTTCCTGGCACGACAATTCCAGAGTGTTGTTTTCGTAAGCATTGGCACAAATGCTACCAACAGTGACGGTTTCAAACTTGACGTTCATTGGAGTGCCTCCCATTTCTTCGTATAGAACCAAAGTGTTGTTGTCGTCTCGAAGGAGGGACCTTGGGATGTGATACCTATTATGTAATATCGAAGTTAGAGAATTGATTGATCAAAGTTGATGGATAAATGCCCAATTCGGGTTCGTGTTTATATTTCGGGCCTCGTAAACGTGTCGAAAGTTACATCTCGGTTTAAAAACATCTCCCACTGTATCAAAACGGTCCGGAAGCGCCTTTACGCGCGTCCGGACCGGACCTCCGGGTTGCGCGGCAATCCGGACCTCGCCTTATTGCCCAAATTCGACGAGGTCCGGATTACCTTACGGTTATCGCGCGACTACCGTATCCGCGATTACCGTTGTGTGTAGAGAAGTAAAGTTCGCACATTACCAATATGGATGACGGTTACCGCATGATCTTGAACCGTCATCAAACCGCTCTAAAACCGGGTCCGGTCCCAAGAAAGCCTATAAATAGGAGGTCTTGGCCAGCCATTTTCACACATTCTCTCATTTGCCCAACTTTGGTATTTTGAGCTCTGACTTCTCTCTAGAAATTCTCTCTCTCTAGAAATTACCTTTTTGCCACTATAGTGACTTAAGCATCGGAGAGGGCTCCGCTAGCACCACCCCCCCTCTCCGTGCTAGCATTGGTCCTTTGTGCAGGATCCGACGCCCGAGTCACAACCTTGCCGGGTCACAACCTTGCCGGGTCACAACCTTGCCGGGTCACAACCTTGCCGAGTCACAACCTTGCCGGGTCACAACCTTGCCGGGTCACAGCCTCGCCGGGTCACAACCTTGCCGAGTCACAACCTTGCCGGGTCACAACCTTGCCGGGTCACAACCTCGCCGGGTCACAACCTTGCCGAGTCACAACCATGCCGAGACACAGACTTCGTACGGGAGCAAGCCTGAACACTCGTCAGTGGCCCAACCTCCTCCCAACAAAAGGGTTACAAAGGCCCGCACAACCACGCGAATAGACGCGTCCCCACGACTTAGTTCATCCGGACGCAACATTGGCGCCGTCTACGTGATTCGAACAAAAAGCTATCGTACCGCAGAAATCATTACGAGTGATCACAACCCTCCCGAAGAGGTCAAAAACACAAGGAAAAGGCCTGGACATCCAAAGAAGTCCCCGGCAAGCAAAAGAACAGGAGGCCAAGCTCCATTTGGGAGCCAGTTGGGACCCTCCCACATCCCAAGCGCTACTTCCGTAGCTTCATCCATACCGATTGACAATGTGCCCGGCGCACAGCACAAGGAGCCAAAAGACAAACATCACGCACCTCCACCTGGTTTCGAACCAGAGGTACATGAAGATGAATCCCAAGCAAAAATGCCGCAGGGCGAACAAGGAACGAGGACAAACCCGATGCCCACCATTACTCCAGCAATGATGGCGGCGCTGGAAGAGTTACTCGCATTCCGCGAGTCTCTAAAGAACCAAGGATATGCGGCTCAACCACCTCCATCCAACCAAGGAGCCTTCCAGTACAAAGGTGTCAACCCGTTACCTCCTTTGCCTCCAATCAACGAACAAGTTGAGACGATAGGGTCAAAGTCTCGAGTCACAAGTCATCAACACACACTGCACCAAAGAATAGAGGGGCAGTGCACGAAAGGTACCTTCCAGTACCAACAGCCAAGGCACGAAGTTGCACGTTCATGCAACCGGTATGTGTTAGCACAACACCAAAAAGAGGCATGGAAACAACCCCCAAAGCAAAATCAAGCAAAACCGCCCTCAAGCGGTCAGAAAGGAAGAAATTGGCAGTCGCAGCCAAAACGACCTTTTCAAGGAGGTTTCGAGAAGCCAAATGAAGTAAACATCGCCGACTACATCCCTTTGAATGCCCCGCTATCCGTGATATTGAGAGAGATGAAAGATGCGAACATGTGGAAAAAGCTGAACAATTTCGGAAAAAGTATGTTGGGGAAAGACAAAGACAAGTGGTGTGAAAACCACAAGGTCTTCGGCCACGAAATGGACCGCTGCGTCAGCCTACGTAACCGCATTAACAGCTTCATCCTCAAAGGCAAATTAAAGCAATTCGTTGATCAAGGCGACAGCCCTCCAAAGAAGACTCAAGCAGAGTCATCCAAAATACACAAAGAAGATCCTTCTACAAGAACAAGCCGAGACGATGCTGACTTCTATCACAAGGAGGGACGGGAAAAACCTGCTAGTGACGACGACATCCCAATCACGGGATTGACAACAAGAACCTTGAAGGCAATAATTAAAAAGGAGATACATGTCTCCTGGAAAAAGAGACAACCGCAACAAAAGGGGCTATTCCAGTCAAATGCCCAAAGGATCAGAGAGTCCAATCTCGCCAAAAGTGTTCCATTGAACACACCATTATCTGTCATCCTCAAGGAAATAAAAGAAACCAAGCTATGGAAAAAACCCTCCAAATTCCACAAGGGACCATTGGGAGAAGATGAAAGCAAATGGTGTGAAAATCATGAAGTGTACGGCCACGAAACCGAAAGCTGTGTTGGACTAAGATTTCACATAAACAGTTTGATCTTGAAGGAAAAATGAAGAATTATATCGACCATGGAAATAAGCATCAAAGGAAGCCTCGTGTCAAGTCTTCAGAAAAAGGCAAAGGAAAAGAAATGGCGGACGATAATCCACCTATCGCCAAACGCCAGAAAAACAACTTCACTTATGGAACCAATTGTGACGACTTGTACAATCTTTGGAGTATGGATGCAGAAGAAGCAAATCTCAAACTCCCGGAAAGTAAACTTCACCGTCCACTCGGGCCAACGACTGCCTTCTTTGGCAAAGATGTTGAAGAACAACACAAGCAAAGTAAAACCTGGGGGCATGACATCAACTTTTGTCCATCCCCAAAAGGGGAGATTGAAGAGCTCAACACGCTAGATGCATTGAGAAACTATGTGGCACATGGCAGAATCAACTAGCCAACAAATCACCCATGGAGACGTCAAACACATCACCAATCCCTTTATCTTCCTTATCTCCTTTTCGCATATCTATGTTCAATCTTTTAAAGATTAAGTACAACTCATGCTTATTAGCCTCTGTAATTTTCAAAAGAAGTAATCACTAGATGCTTTCTTGTAATCCGTCGTGTGAACTCTAAATATCTAATAAAGGATAAATCTACTTTCGTAGGTACATTATTATGACGTGTATTACCTTGGAATAACGCCAAGTAACAACTACACACATATTCCTCGCGTCAACAACATAAAGTCTCGAGCATTTTATACGCGCAAGACTAAAAATCATGTCGCAATAATAAACAAGGCGGGGACGTTACACAAGGACAGATCATGCACTATTAGAAGTTGAACCAATATAAACAATCAGGAAACAGCGATACAACTGCCAAATATCTTGGATTAACACCAAGACCTATTATCAAAACGACGGCTATTCAGGACGTCAACTACAAGCAATATCTCGGATTAACACCAAGACCTATTATCAAAACGACGACTATTCAGGACGTCAACTACAAGCAATATCTTGGATTAACACCAAGACCTATTATCAAAACGACGGCTATTCAGGACGTCAACTACAAGCAATATCTTGGATTAACACCAAGACCTATTATCAAAACGACGGCTATTCAGGACGTCAACTACAAGCAATATCTTGGATTAACACCAAGACCTATTATCAAAACGACGGCTATTCAGGACGTCAGCTACAAGCAATATCTTGGATTAACACCAAGACCTACTATCAAAACGACGGCTATTCAGGACGTCAGCTACAAGCAATGTCTCGGATTAACACCAAGACCTACTACAAAAATACCTTGGAATAACGCCAAGGCCTACTATCAAAATAGCATGTTGTGGTATCCTCTTTTTTAAAGACAAGCCCCATGTTCACTTCTAAAAAAGGACATGTTGTGACATCTCTGGTTAGTGGCAAATCCTCATGTTCATAGCCATTCCCTGGATTCAGAACAGGATGGGTATACGGGGCTGATCACCCCTCAAGTGACGGAAGTTCTCTGTTTAGACAATGACCTCACTCTATAACAAGTGCGTATATCCGGTTCAGGGTGCACTCTTTATGGCGAATGTCCTCTGTCTAGTCGGCATTCCCATATTACGAACGCCATCAGGGTTCGTTTTATATAGCAAAAGTTCTTTGTTTAGACAAAGACCCCACTCTCTAACAAGTGCGTATATCCGGTTCAGGGTGCACTATTTATGGCGAATGTCCTCTGTCTAGTCGGCATTCCCATATTACGAACGCCATCAGGGTTCGTTTTATACGGCAAAAGTCCTCTGGTTAAGATGACAATTCCGTACTACAGATTTTCAAACCGTGTTGCATGGTTCCTGGACGCAGAAAGCATGCATCACAATTCATATTCTCAAAAAAGTGTTACATGGTCCCTGGACGCAGGAATCATGTATCACAAATATTTTTTCAAACATTTTACCAAAAAAATTTTGCCAAAATTTTTATCAAATATCTTATGTATCAAACTCCTTTCCAAAAAATTTTATCAACACGGTTTTTTGGATGTATCACATTCAATGCCAAAATATTTTCTCAAATATTTTATCAACAAGCTTTTTAGAGTTCACAAAATACTTCTTCAAAAACAAAAATGTTTTTACGTATGCTTCCCCAACGCGGGTTGATACACGCTGGCAGGTGCGCTCCCTGTTTAAAACTCATAAAATTTACAAGTCGAGTCTTGTACAACGTCGCCTTAGAGTGGAACTAAGAGACGGTATAAACTAGTATCTTGCTTAGCCAAGATAACTCCTCTCAAATAATGTTCTTACGTATGCTTCCCCAACGCGGGTTGATACACGCTGGCAGGTGCGCTCCCTGTTTAAAACTCATAAAATTTACAAGTCGAGTCTTGTACTACGTCGCCTTAGAGTGGAACTAAGAGACGGTATAAACTAGTATCTTGCTTAGCCAAGATAACAACTCTCAAATACTAAAATGTTTTTACGTATGCTTCCCCAACGCGGGTTGATACACGCTGGCAGGTGCGCACCCTGTTTAAAACTCATTAAATCTACAAGTAGAGTCTTGTACAACGTCGCCTTAGAGTGGAACTAAGAGACGGTATAAACTAGTATCTTGCTTAGCCAAGATAACATCTCTCAAATAATATTCTTACGTATGCTTCCCCAACGCGGGTTGATACACATATAGCGGCAAGCTATTCAGGAAAGAAGGGAAATATGCATAATGCATCAGGCAAGCAATCAGGAGAACATCTCAACTTATCAATCAGGAAGTGGCTATCGGTCACGACTGCAGGGACTATGTCTACGATACTAGTCATCCACATTCAATAAACGGAGACTCGGCGGAACAAGCAGAAATTGCCACCGTCATCTCCAAACAAAACCTATAGTGCGCAAGTCGCAACATCCTATGCTCTACCCATCTCGCCATGCCTTGGAGTCTAGCCAAGAGGGGCGATCACAACACTTAACAATGCGCGACATATAGTCGCAACTACGGACATCATGTTCATCATTTAAGGATATATATCCTATCTCTCAAGTCCAAAGCATATGGACAACATAGATAACTCAAGGTATGAAAATATTACTAACAAGTTATCACATAATTACTATTGAAAACAGGTCCAGGTGACGAAATAACATGCAACCAAAAGCATGAACAAAGAATTGTCAACATCAACCCATTCACAAAGGGTTCAACATGCTGGAAGCAAATAGCCCAACAGCAACCAAGAGACTACATCATCTCTAAGGACTTATGGCAAAGAGTTCATAATATCAACAACAAATGCAAGAATGATTGTTTCAACATTCAGCACAACATAGCTCTTCAACATAAGGGCGACAATCAACAATCAACAAACACTTATCTCAGTAGGAGTAACGCTCCTCCTTGGGCCGGTCCCTCGACCGGGGGGCAGAAGACGCCACTACACAACCCTCAACTCTATTTCTCTTATCACAAGAAAGAGTTAGCACGGTCATGCTCAGCATAAAGAACTAAGGATCGCTCGAGGAACGCGCCCCTGCGTCGGATCTTCCGAGAATTATGCTAAGAACAGAAACTGCAAGCCAACGATATCCTGGAAAGTGCTATCAACAATCCGGTCAGTGTGCAAACACGCACCAACACTTGTTCAAGCACTTATGCAACAAACGCTCCGTACAAGACTTATTAGTCTTCATGCAACAAGTAACAAGCATCGAGCAAGGGGGGCAACCTCTTCAACAGATCAATGCGGGTATCAAGGTTAACGCGCATATAGACATCAACGCGCGTATCAAGGTTAACGCGCGTATCAACATCAATACGCGTATGAAGGTTAACGCGCGTATCAACATCAATGCGCGTATCAAGGTTAACGCGCGTATCAACATCAACGCGCGTATCAAGGTTAACGCGCGTATCAACATCAATACGCGTATCAAGGTTAACGCGCGTATCAACATCAACGCGCGTATCAAAGTTAACGCGCGTATCAACATCAATGCGGGTATCAAGGTTAACGCGCGTATCAACATCAATACGCGTATCAAGGTTAACGCGCGTATCAACATCAACGCGCGTATCAAGGTTAACGCGCGTATCAACATCAATACGCGTATCAAGGTTAACGCGCGTATCAACATCAACGCGCGTATCAAAGTTAACGCTCGTATCAACATCAATGCGGGTATCAAGGTTAACGCGCATATCAACATCAACGCGCGTATCAACATCAATACGCGTATCAAGGTTAACGCGCGTATCAACATCAATGCGCGTATCAAGGTTAACGCGCGTATCAACATCAACGCGCGTATCAAGGTTAACGCGCGTATCAACATCAATACGCGTATCAAGGTTAACGCGCGTATCAACATCAACGCGCGTATCAAATTTAACGCGCGTATCAAATTTAACGCGCGTATCAACATCAATGCGGGTATCAAGGTTAACGCGCGTATCAACATCAATACGCGTATCAAGGTTAACGCGCATATCAACATCAACGCGCGTGTCAAGGTTAACGCGCATATCAACATCAACGCGCGTATCAAGGTTAACGCGCATATCAGCATCAATGCGCGTATCAAAGTTAACGCGCGTATCATGTTCCCATGTACGTACATACATGTCGACGAGGATGCATGTCGACAAGTAGAAAATATTTTCTAAGTGTTTCCATGTACATACATACATGTCGACGAGGATACATGTCGACAAGGGGAGAATATTTTCTAAGTGTTTCCATGTACGTACATGCATGTCGACGAGGATGCATGTCGACAAGGGGAGAATATTTTCTAAGTGTTTCCATGTACGTACATACATGTCGACAAGGTTGCATGTCAACAAGGAGAAAATATCTTCTAAGTGTTTCCATGTACGTACATACATGTCGACGAGGATGCATGTCGACAAGGGGAGAATATTTTCTAAGTATTGCCATGTACGCACATACATGTCAACAAAGATGGATTGCATACAACGAGTAGCCATGCCCCTTAAGCACACCTACGACGCTCATCGACAAAGCTCATACAACGACATCTATGGTAACAAGCATTAGATATCGTTTAAATATTTCCTAAGTATTTTAGCATACTTGCAGGTAATAACCAACAGTCTATACCTGACGCTCAACTATCAAAGTCAACGCGCGTATCAAAAGTCAACGCGCGTATCAAAAGTCAACGCACGTATCAAAAAGTCAACGCACGTAGCCAAGTTCCACGCGCATAGTATAGTTGGTATGTACCATAGAAAGGACTAACGTCTTAAGGAGCTATCATGCAAACGGTGGAATTAACGCGACAAGCCGTAAGGATCGAACGTGGCAACGCTTAAGGGAAATTTTTCTCTAAGGCGTCAAGACGACAAGTGACTACGCCTAAAGTTATTGGGCAATCCCCGTCAACCAAAAACCCACCAAGAAGGAAAATCATGCATATCGACTAAAAAGCTTCTACGCGAAGATACGGGGAGTTCTACATCAAAACACCCATGGAAATGGAAAATCGCCTAAATTATGGACAAACGACGATAATGATGGCAATCAATCAGCAATTATTCGACGTATAAACATCAACAAGCAGTCCCACATATCGACAACGAAAAACGACTTAAACAAGCAACAACACGGTGACATCGACATTCAAGTCGAAGCTGTCCTAAGAATTCGAGTTTCCAAAGTACCTCAAAACGTGACGAAAGGTATTCCAATGGACTCCCCTCGTCGAGACGATTCCGGAAAGGTGTGGACCGAAACGAGGCGAGCCCGGGAAGGCGGCGCGTGGGCCACACGCGCCGGCGAAGCCGCTCCACTTGCGGCGGCGCGTGAGGGCGCGTGCGGAGGCTTCCGGCGACTCCGAAGGCGGCGATGGAATCCTTGCGACAAAAAGAGTCGAATGGTGGTGTCAACTTTCAAAAACAAGCCAAAAATCAGACTCGAAACTGTCAAAACGTATCTAAGCTCCACGACGGCAAAGAAATTTTGCACACAAAAGCAATTTCGGGAAAGGATGAATGAATTGCCTGCAAAGGGAGTGGAATGATGAATTCCTAGGATGCTGGAAGGATAAATGGGGATGTGTGTATTTACTAATCCCAAAGAGATGCTTTGTGGATAAGGATCAAAGGTAGGGATGGCAACAGGTCTCGGGGCCCCGCTGACCCGTGGGGCCCCGACCCGGTTTTGACCCGCCGACCCGCGGGTCACGGGGCGGGTCCGGGTCGGGCTCGGGTCGAGGCGGGGCGGGTCCGGGTCTAGAGACCCGGGGCCCCGTAGACCCGCCCCGAAATACATATATATATAATATTTTTTTTATGTTAATATAATCTAACATTTACTAAAAAATATGGTTAATATAGTACATATATAAATAACATGGACCAAATTACAAATAGAAGTATATTTAAATTATTAGGATTTGTTAATTTGGTGTTTGGATTTGAATTTGTATTTGTAATGAATTTGATGTGTTTATTGTTTATATTTGATTGGTGTTATATTTATGTTTTTAATTTATATATAATGTAATATTTTGACAAAAAAAATTGTATTTAATATTGAAAAAGTGAAAAAAAAATAATAATAAATAAATTTGTTCACATGGCGGGGCGGGTCGGGGCCCCGCGGGTCGACCCGCGGGATTGTTGATCCGACCCGACCCGCCCAGAAAGGGCCATTTGGCCGGGGCCGGGTCAGCCAGGCCGACTCGCGGGGCGGGTCCGGGGCTGCGAAAACCCGCCCCGACCCGCCCCGTTGCCATCCCTAATCAAAGGATTAGTTTACCTACACTCAAGACTAAGCCCCTACGGTATACTCTACCCTCTCCTTCTAGAATATCTATTCCTATACATGTCTTGACATTGCACGTATCAAGTCCATTACTATACTCGTATGTTGCAATCACATAATTCATGATTCGATAATCACTTAGTCATTTTAGAAGCATACGAGTTCTACTTCTTGCATTGCGTAATTACAATCTTGCCATGACTATTACTTATGTACGCATATGGATAGATACATGATCGCATAGCACATTACCTTTTGCTCATGTCTCCGACGATAATCATATCCGCGCATATACATTTCCTATTGCACTAACCATGATGTTAGGAAACAAAGCCATCCGGCCGGAAAATCAAGCGACGGACGAAATCAAGATGCTTACGTCCGACCAACGATCAAAACCGAAAGGTTAGCGTCAAACTCAAATTGGACAAATATCCTAACTTAAAATAGAGTCAAGAAAGGTTCTAAACCGTTACTTGACTCGGGGGAAAGTGATGGATAAATGTCCAATTCGGGTTCGTGTTTATATTTCGGGCCTCGTAAACGTGTCGAAAGTTACATCTCGGTTTAAAAACATCTCCCACGGTATCAAAACGGTCCGGAAGCGCCTTTACGCGCGTCCGGACCGGACCTCCGGGTTGCATAAAGCAACCCGGAGGTCCGGGTTGCTGCAACCCGGACCAATCCGGACCTCCGGGTTGCTCGCAATCCGGAGGTCCGGGTTGCGCGGCAATCCGGACCTCGCCGAATTGCCCAAATTCGACGAGGTCCGGATTACCTTACGGGTATCGCGACACTACCGTATCCGCGAATACCGGTGCGTGTAGAGAAGTCAAGTTCGCACATTACCAATATGGATGACGGTTACCGCATGATCTTGAACCGTCATCAAACCGCTCTAAAACCGGGTCCGGTCCCAAGAAAGCCTATAAATAGGAGGTCTTGGCCACCCATTTTCACACATTCTCTCATTTGCCCAACTTTGGTATTTTGAGCTCTGACTTCTCTCTAGAAATTCTCTCTCTCTAGAAATTACCTTTTTGCCACTATAGTGACTTAAGCATCGGAGAGGGCTCCGCTAGCACCACCCCCCCTCTCCGTGCTAGCATTGGTCCTTTGTGCAGGGTCCGACGCCCGAGTCACAACCTTGCCGGGTCACAACCTTGCCGGGTCACAACCTTGCCGAGTCACAACCTTGCCGGGTCACAACCTTGCCGGGTCACAGCCTCGCCGGGTCACAGCCTCGCCGAGTCACAACCTTGCCGGGTCACAACCTTGCCGGGTCACAACCTTGCCGGGTCACAACCTCGCCGGGTCACAACCTTGCTGAGTCACAACCATACCGAGACACAGACTTCGTACGGGAGCAAGCCTGAACACTCGTCAGTGGCCTACCCTCCTCCCAACGAAAGGGTTACAAAGGCCCGCACAACCACACGAATAGACGCGTCCCCACGACTTAGTTCATCCGGACGCAACAAAAGTAGTGAAAGATATTACTCGGTCCTCACCATCTCTGCGAAGGCTTTCCACAATCATAGAGGCATTTCTTGTCATCGTATTTTCCACGGTAGTCGCATTTGATTTCACAACCATCTGTATCTGCTGAGTAACTTGGCCAGTATCGCCCAATGCTATGTCCATTCACCCAAGCATATCCCTTCCCAAGCCCCGCCAAGTCCACTACGACTGGGTCGCTTCCAATGGGCGCCTTGAAAGCCACCTGGTACAAAAATAATTGTATTTCGTTAGAAAAGCTGGGTTTGTAGCGGTTACTCGTATAGCAACATAAATTGTATTTCAGGGTTCTTTAGAAATTTGGGGATTCGGAATATCTTTGTTGCATTTTAGTGTGACTCTCTATTGCCTTAGTTTGGGATTGATTCTATACATGTTGAAACGAATGTCTTAATTGTCCAATAACTTAACAAATATTATACTAGTAACTTGAAACATATGTCAATTATTGTGTTGGATTGCAAGAATTTTTTTCTCATAAAAGCTAAGATATGTCTAAGAGAACTTTGTAATTGATGATATTGTCAGGAATTGTGGTTCATCAACAATCTAATTTTATTACAAGTTTTGTCATCATAGAGAGGCACGATTATGTACTTTTTAAGATACTGTATGAGAGTCAGCTAGCCTAGTTTGGCTAGAAAAGTTTGAATTAGGTGACTCTAATTTTTTCTATGTTTGCCTATATCAATTAATCCTCTAATGCAAAAGAGCTTGGATTCTTACCTTAAACCACACGAATGGCTTATTGGATGGAAGATTGGCAAAGCGCCAACCATACTCGAAGGGGTGTAAAGGGTTTTCCTTATAAAGTCCCTTCAATCCACCAGCCAAACCAACCTTGTACACCCATTTGTTTGTGGAGATGTCTTGTGTTATCTCATCAGGGCTACCTTTGTTGCCAATCAACTTCACAGGGCCTTGTATCCCGACATCAATAAGATCGAAGAACGATCCATAGTTCTAAACCAAGATCATTAATTAAGTTGACATATTAGTCTACTTCAATGGGTGTAACAAATTTATGAATTTACAATCAATCGTACCGTCAATCCGTTAGTTGCGCTATGAAGAGAGATTGCATTAACTCCGGGTTTCAATACGATGTTTTCTTCGAAAGTGAAGTTGTATTTGCTGTGTTCAGCAAATTGAGAACCTGAAAATTATTAATTCTAGGTTACTAAATAATCATATGTACACTAATACAAATACCATATTTAGTGACGGAAATTTACCGCCGACAAACTAAAATCCTATCGCTAAAAATTAGAAACTTCCACGTGTTGCAAAATGAACCATTCCTTGCCGACAAAATTATTTTCGTCGGTAAATAAAAATGAAATAAAAAGTTATTACCGATGAAATTTACGGAAGTGATCTAAAAATTTAACTTTTACAAGACTCACTAACATGATGTCCGTTAACAAAAGCATGTACAACATGGTCGTAGGTGTTAACTGGCAAGGTAACATTCTTCTTCAGGATCGGGTCGTTTGCATTGACATTTACACTATAAACATGAAACCAACTCATCATATATCAATTGGATAATTAAAAGATTAGCAAGCAAAGAGAAAAAAAAAATATTGGTAATTATATACCTTGTTAAGTACCAAAGATAATCACTTGTATCATTAGTTACTGCCTTTTGTTCCAAAATTTGATTCGTTCGAGAAAAATAAACATTTACCTGAGGTGTGCTACGGGGGTAGTGAATCGAGCCGGACATGATGATCTTCCTCTGGCCATCGAGCTTTAAGGATCGCCCGTCGTAAGTGATATTGATTGCAGAAGTCGAAATCACTAAACAAAAAAAGCTAAGTAGAAGAAATTGAGCTATAAGTGAAGCCATTGATCAGTTGCTTGGAGATAATTCTCAACTCCTAGTATCAAATGATGTAAGGAAATTCGAGATCAATTCCTTTACACACCAACTAATAATTGGGGAAATGAAAATGTTGGAGACGTTGAAGAACAATTGAGACATTAGGGGATTATTTATAGTGGATTTAGAGTGATTTGGTGAGTAGAAAGAGGTGAATTTGCTAAATTTGGTAAGTTACTGTCCGGATAATATGTTACCTCAGACTAATCCTTTTTTATCAGCTGTCATTGATTTGGTTTACTTGATCAGGTTCAGGCAATATGGATTGTGGGAAAGATATGGAGATGAAGATTTAGTCTACAATGTTTCTTCTAGTGATTACAGAAAAGATTGGTTCTTTGCACAAGTTAGCAGGTTACTTTCTTTCTCCAAACTAATTTTATCTATATATGCATGGCCAAAAAATAATATTTATATGGGTAAAATAACCAAATAGCTCGCTGAACTTTACTCGAAAATGCAACTAGGCTGCTGAATTATTTTAACTAAATAGCTAGACAAACTTCCTTGAATGAACAATTATGTAACTCTGTCCAATTTAACACGTTAAAATTTGACATAATGTTTCATGTTATAACGTTGTCCATGGAAACACATCTCTGGATCCTACTAGCTAGGAGAAAGAACTGCAATCCGAATCTTTATTTTTATGAAACTTAAACGAAAAAACCCATAATTAAAGATAGTAATACCCAATCTTATAATGATGCCTTGTTTGAAGAGTTATCATACCTTGAAAATTCATTTCTTATTGCTTGTAAACTCATGAAGAAGAAAACAACACCTACCAAGGTACGACTTGGCAGATTAAATTTGAGCTTGAAACTGTCTGTCGATCCTAAAGGAACATACGCGCTGCAATTAGCACTTGCAGCCGCTCATTCTTCGGTGTTAGAGGTAATACTTCACTTTATGTTCTTTCTAGTTGTTTCAATTAACTTGTTTCTTAGATTGGTCTTTATAACAGATTAACCTTGTCTTTGATATTTTTATTGACAATTACTGACATGAAATGAAATAATATTCCCTAGGCATTTGTTTAAATGCTTGAGTTTTTTTGCGGTTAATATAGTAAGATGATTATTTTTTGGCCATTTATAGTACGATGATTCATTCACTTATACAAATATCAACTTTAAGAAAAATGGACAAGAAGGGTGTACTGGCTGCCTGCGCTAGCGCCGACAATTACACGCTCAACACGATCGCATACGAAAAAAAAATAATATTTGTGTGTATAAAGTATATGGCAGGACATTAACACGATAAAATTTTATGTCTAGGTTGTTAGAGTATGAATAAGAGTATACCGAAAGTCTTCACTCACAAGTTCGAGCTTATGGGCTGATTGGTTAAGGTGTACGTCTTATTCCTAACAAGTGATATCAGAGTCAATGGTCCGAGTCCCGACGTGAAGCCCTGAGTTACAGACCAAGTTGTAGTCTGTTGTAAACCGATGTTCGCAAACATCAGTTTAATGAAGGGTGTTAGAGTATAAATAACACGATAAGTTCGAGTTTATGTGCTCACTGGTTAAGTCGTACGTCTTATTCCTAACATAGATATCATAACACGATAACATGTCAAATTTATGCTACTAAATCTCAAGAATTTTCTTGAGTTTTTTTTTTAAACAAATCTTATTTAATAACTTTTAAAACTCAAATTAGTAGGTTTTTTTAGAGTTTGTCAACCACATTACAAACTTATGAATAATGATATATTATTAATTCATTGTTTTTTGTTATATGAAGTTCATTATTTTGATTTTTGCTTAAATATGTCATATAAAGATGTACAACTGAATACAAAATGATAGCACACGACACGAATACACACGAAAAATTATGTGTCGTGTTCGGGTTTGTAAAACATGACATGATATACGCTAACCGTGTGTGTTCTTGTTCAGTAAGTTTAACATACCACAATTATTAACACGCACAAATGCATGAATTGTCATTCCTACTGACGGCACTTGAACTTACCGTAAGAAAAAGTTGTGAAATATCACAATTTTAAAAGTTATCACAAATTTTGTAAGGAATTTTCGTTGGAATATTCCATGCAAGCATTTTTATTAGAAGTTAGTTCCTTTTAAATAATATGGAACGTAATATTTTCAAAAGATTTTCAATATTTCCATTACACGTTAGTTCATTTTATTTACAAGTTGGTTCCTCTAAAAAAATAACTAAATTTGTTGTGGTAGCAAATTTGAAAGTCGTGTACAGAATCAAGTAACTCTTGATTTATTTTTTATTTTTAGATAAATTTAATCTATTTTTTAAGCCCAAAATGCTCAAGAAAAATCACATAAGAATGAAGGCATCATATGATATTGAATCTTTTTATTTATTTATTGTTATGTACAGTCTCAAATGATGCTTTCCCAACATACAAAGACATAGAGAAGCACATTGCTTTTTTCCAAACAACGTAAATGTTTTACAACTGATCAAGTCATTGATCAATAGCAAACTGCTTCGACCGCCAATCGATATTCCTTATTCATCCTGCATCCTGTTGCTCCAAATGTTTTCTCCGACACTTCAAAAGAGCAGGTTTCTTTCCCAACACAAGCCTGTCAAAATATCCAAAGTTTAATTAGACTATGCAGAATAACTTTTTAACTGTCGCTATAAGTGTATTTTTTGTTCTCACTGGTTGTCTAGATCAGGAGTGCAAAATGTAAATTTAACAGTGCTGGCCATGAAGATTTGTTCATTCGCAGGGATTAAATCTGAGACTTCTGGTTAAGAACCGATATATTGAAATGCTACATCATATTTACCTGTTTGATACTATCCAAAGTGTTAGCAGCACCACAAGATCCTTCCTTAAACGATCCACAAACACCCGTTGGATCACCGAAGCTAGCAAATCGAATCTCCGATATGGTATGGCCTTCCTGGCACGACAATTCCAGAGTGTTGTTTTCGTAAGCATTGGCACAAATGCTACCAACAGTGACGGTTTCAAACTTGACGTTCATTGGAGTGCCTCCCATTTCTTCGTATAGAACCAAAGTGTTGTTGTCGTCTCGAAGGAGGGACCTTGGGATGTGATACCTATTATGTAATATCGAAATTAGAGAATTGATTGATCAAAGTAGTGAAAGATATTACTCGGTCCTCACCATCTCTGCGAAGGCTTTCCACAATCATAAAGGCATTTCTTGTCATCGTATTTTCCACGGTAGTCGCATTTGATTTCACAACCATCTGTATCTGCTGAGTAACTTGGCCAGTATCGCCCAATGCTATGTCCATTCACCCAAGCATATCCCTTCCCAAGCCCCGCCAAGTCCACTACGACTGGGTCGCTTCCAATGGGCGCCTTGAAAGCCACCTGGTACAAAAATAATTGTATTTCGTTAGAAAAGCTGGGTTTGTAGCGGTTACTCGTATAGCAACATAAATTGTATTTCAGGGTTCTTTAGAAATTTGGGGATTCGGAATATCTTTGTTGCATTTTAGTGTGACTCTCTATTGCCTTAGTTTGGGATTGATTCTATACATGTTGAAACGAATGTCTTAATTGTCCAATAACTTAAACAAATATTATACTAGTAACTTGAAACATATGTCAATTATTGTGTTGGATTGCAAGAATTTTTTTCTCATAAAAGCTAAGATATGTCTAAGAGAACTTTGTAATTGATGATATTGTCAGGAATTGTGGTTCATCAACAATCTAATTTTATTACAAGTTTTGTCATCATAGAGAGGCACGATTATGTACTTTTTAAGATACTGTATGAGAGTCAGCTAGCCTAGTTTGGCTAGAAAAGTTTGGATTAGGTGACTCTAATTTTTTCTATGTTTGCCTATATCAATTAATCCTCTAATGCAAAAGAGCTTGGATTCTTACCTTAAACCACACGAATGGCTTATTGGATGGAAGATTGGCAAAGCGCCAACCATACTCGAAGGGGTGTAAAGGGTTTTCCTTATAAAGTCCCTTCAATCCACCAGCCAAACCAACCTTGTACACCCATTTGTTTGTGGAGATGTCTTGTGTTATCTCATCAGGGCTACCTTTGTTGCCAATCAACTTCACAGGGCCTCGTATCCCGACATCAATAAGATCGAAGAACGATCCATAGTTCTAAACCAAGATCATTAATTAAGTTGACATATTAGTCTACTTCAATGGGTGTAACAAATTTATGAATTTACAATCAATCGTACCGTCAATCCGTTAGTTGCGCTATGAAGAGAGATTGCATTAACTCCGGGTTTCAATACGATGTTTGCTTCGAAAGTGAAGTTGTATTTGCTGTGTTCAGCAAATTGAGAACCTGAAAATTATTAATTCTAGGTTACTAAATAATCATATGTACACTAATACAAATACCATATTTAGTGACGGAAATTTACCGCCGACAAACTAAAATCCTATCGCTAAAAATTAGAAACTTCCACGTGTTGCAAAATGAACCATTCCTTGCCGACAAAATTATTTTCGTCGGTAAATAAAAATGAAATAAAAAGTTATTACCGATGAAATTTACGGAAGTGATCTAAAAATTTAACTTTTACAAGACTCACCAACATGATGTCCGTTAACAAAAGCATGTACAACATGGCCGTAGGTGTTAACTTGCAAGGTAACATTCTTCTTCAGGATCGGGTCGTTTGCATTGACATTTACACTATAAACATGAAACCAACTCATCATATATCAATTGGATAATTAAAAGATTAGCAAGCAAAGAGAAAAAAAAAATTGGTAATTATATACCTTGTTAAGTACCAAAGATAATCACTTGTATCATTAGTTACTGCCTTTTGTTCCAAAATTTGATTAACCGCCATTACACTTCCTTTAACGGTATCGTGTTTGAGGTACTCAGGCTTCTCTGGTCGCCATAGCCATGTCAATGCAGATGACTCGTCGCCTGCTTTTACCATCACTGATGTCTGACTATTTACCTGAAAGATTTCATTTTTTACCGACGAATCAATTTCGCCACTTTAAAACATAGAAAATGTGTACATATAATAATCTCCAATGCGGAATATGAAAAGTAAACTTATTGATTTACCTTGGCGGTGTTATAAACCTCGGTGTAGCAATCAGGAAGAACACTAACTGACCATGCCGGGACTGTATAGTTATTTCCCATGATATTGACAGTGATTTCGTCGCTTTGATTGGCATTACTAAGAAAGCAAGCTTGTTTCCCTTGGTACATGTAAGTTGTGCCCTAAATAGAATAACACAATATTGTCACTATAAATATGCGACAGTTACGTAAGGAGGTTTTTAGATTGGTTTTACAAAAGGGTATGACTAAAATGAAGTCGAAATTATTTTAACACGATTTCACAAATTTCAATGTGTATTATCTAACAGCTGAAATCAAACTTACGGTCATATTATTTCCATAATCCGTGTCCTTTCTATCTCCATTAGTGAGAATTTGCTCCACTGAGAAGATAACTTCATGAAGTCTTTTAAGATGTCCCCATTTTGGTTGATTCAAATTGCCTGCAAAAATTTAAATCATAGATTATATATTACAATTACAATGTGAATCCTTTTATGCTAACTAATTAGGTAGGTTCAAATATATATTACCGTATTCATCGAGGGGCGCATCGTAGTCGTACGATGTAGTAATGTATGGACCACCGGATGATCGGGCGAAGTTCGTCCCACCATGGTACTATAAAAGGAAGGGTATTATGGGAAGTTCACAATTGAATAGGGACTTGTAGTTGAACGTAGGTTATATACACGTACCATGTAGTAATTTTGGAGGGAACCGCCGGTTTGGAAAAATCGAGCGACGGCAAAAGCAAGATCCTCCGCGGTTCGGTGCGGTTTCTTCAAACCCCAACCGAGGAACCAACCGGTCCAGTTCTCCGTCCACATCTTGGGACTGTTTTTGTTGTTAGGACTCCAATCATCGCAATACCAACCATTGCATGTATTAATCTGCATAACCAAATACATATATTCATATGCATATGCATTTCGTCGGTAAATGTTGTATCTTTGACGGTTCTTTATTAAATTTGGTCGTGAAAACTATATCTTCACCGGTAAATATATATGCTTTTACCTACAAACTTTTACCGACTGAAAACAGCATTACGTACCATGGGTTGTGGAGCATCGTTTTGTTGGCACATTACCCATGGAATGTTGAGTTTATAGGAGTCGGCAAGCTGTGCGCACCACTTCACGTACTCTTTCCCATCGTTGCCGTAAGGCTCCATCACATTTCCGTATTCATTTTCAATCTAAAATGAACAAATCAAGAGCTTAATTATTTTGGAAAATAAAATTACATGAATATATACATATGTACGTCGAGTTTGATCTATTTTACCGAACGGGTCTACGAACCTGTGCTATGATGATTGGACCTCCTTGGGATGCAAAGAGATTTTCGCTCCTCATCATGTTCACGATCAAAGTAGTGAAGTTTTGCATCTCGTTCTTTATAAATATTGAGAAGAAAAATAAAACATTAATAATAATGTTAAAAAAATAAGGCCCTAATTTTGAAAGAAATTATATATATATAAATATAATTAATTATGAATAAGCTTATACTTACCATGAAGACCTGATTTTTTGTTCGCAGCTTGATGTTCGGCAGGTTGTGCAACCAAACGGGAAACCCTCTGATACAAAGTTTAAAAATTGAATTTAAAAGCAAGGAAAAAGGAATAAATCTTATGAAATTTTAGAGCGGTTTGACCAACCCTAAAACTAGGGATGGGCAAAAAACCGGTCTGAAACCTAACCGTTTGGAACTGGTTCGAAACCGGTCTAAAATCTAACCGTTTGAAACCGGTTCAGAACATGACCATTTGGAACCGGTCAAGAAGATGACCGTTTGGAATCAGTCCGGACATAACGATTTTAAACATCCAAGTCTAAAATGAGTGAATTGGTCCAAGAAACTTAATATCTTTATGTGGAACCGATTTTTTTCTGGATCGGTTCAGTTTGACTCTAGACCGGATCGAATTTGGACCAGAACAGTTTTTTGCGTGTAAATCTTCATAAAAACGGTCTGAAATGTTTAGAGACCCAACCGGAAATGTTTTTTGACAAACCAATTCTAAACCGGTTCTAAGCAAACCAGTTTACCTACTCTAAACCCAAGCCATAAAAAAAAAAACCGATTAGGTTCGAAACATGATCTGTTTAAAACAATTCTAGTCCGAGTCAGGCATTTTCATGCTCATCCCTCCGTAATGCTTAAGATAATAGGTGAATAAGTGATTTAATCGTTATATATCTACATTCTCAATGTCCCATCACATTTGATCAATTATCCTAAAACGTTAAGGTAATATGTGAATGTGTTGTTAAATCTTTATATTTAAGATATCTGATATGTACGTACCCGTAGCTCCACTCGGCACATGCGTATGGGCCGATACGAAGAATGGCATATAGCCCTGCGGCTTGGATGGTTTTGATGAACTTAACCAGATCATTTCTTCCTGAAAATTTATACTGCACAAAATAGGAAAATTTAAAACAATTGGAATGAGCAAACCATTATTCGAAAATCGACTTTATGTCGGTTATATAATTCACACTATAAGTAATTTAATTGTTTGTGATAGATTTATTTGTGAAGGGCATATACAATTATTTGTAAGGAAACACTAAAAATCACTTACAAATACAATTATGAGTTTAGCTAAAAACTTGTGAGAAAAATCTCTTACAAAAATTTTAGTTTTGTAAGGAAATTCCCTCAAAACTTAACCCCCTTTGAAATTTCTTATAGTTTATGATGGATTTCTTCCCTTGAAAAAAATATCGTCACAAATTATCAATTTTCTTATAGTGAATGAATATAACCTGACGATACTGAGGCTCGTGAGCATTCCAGAAAACGTAGGTCTCGATAGCATTAAGACCGCCGTCTTTAGCCTTATTGATCAAGTCGGGCCACATCTGAGAATCGAGAAATATGTTAGGGAAATCGTTACCATTTCAAGAACCGATTCGTTCGAGAAAAAAAAAACATTTACCTGAGGTGTGCTACGGGGGTAGTGAATCGAGCCGGACATGATGATCTTCCTCTGGCCATCGAGCTTTAAGGATCGCCCGTCGTAAGTGATATTGATTGCAAAAGTCGAAATCACTAAACAAAAAAAGCTAAGTAGAAGAAATTGAGCTATAAGTGAAGCCATTGATCAGTTGCTTGGAGAAAATTCTCAACTCCTAGTATCAAATGATGTAAGGAAATTCGAGATCAATTCCTTTACACACCAACTAATAATTGGGGAAATGAAAATGTTGGAGACGTTGAAGAACAATTGAGACATTAGGGGATTATTTATAGTGGATTTAGAGTGATTTGGTGAGTAGAAAGAGGTGAATTTGCTAAATTTGGTAAGTTACTGTCCGGATAATATGTTACCTCAGACTGATCCTTTTTTATCAGCTGTCATTGATTTGGTTTACTTGATCAGGTTCAGGCAATATGGATTGTGGGAAAGATATGGAGATGAAGATTTAGTCTACAATGTTTCTTCTAGTGATTACAGAAAAGATTGGTTCTTTGCACAAGTTAGCAGGTTACTTTCTTTCTCCAAACTAATTTTATCTATATATGCATGGCCAAAAAATAATATTTATATGGGTAAAATAACCAAATAGCTCGCTGAACTTTACTCGAAAATGCAACTAGGCTGCTGAATTATTTTAACTAAATAGCTAGACAAACTTCCTTGAATGAACAATTATGTAACTCTGTCCAATTTAACACGTTAAAATTTGACATAATGTTTCATGTTATAACGTTGTCCATGGAAACACATCTCTGGATCCTACTAGCTAGGAGAAAGAACTGCAATCCGAATCTTTATTTTTATGAAACTTAAACGAAAAAACCCATAATTAAAGATAGTAATACCCAATCTTATAATGATGCCTTGTTTGAAGAGTTATCATACCTTGAAAATTCATTTCTTATTGCTTGTAAACTCATGAAGAAGAAAACAACACCTACCAAGGTACGACTTGGCAGATTAAATTTGAGCTTGAAACTGTCTGTCGATCCTAAAGGAACATACGCGCTGCAATTAGCACTTGCAGCCGCTCATTCTTCGGAGTTAGAGGTAATACTTCACTTTATGTTCTTTCTAGTTGTTTCAATTAACTTGTTTCTTAGATTGGTCTTTATAACAGATTAACCTTGTCTTTGATATTTTTATTGACAATTACTGACATGAAATGAAATAATATTCCCTAGGCATTTGTTTAAATGCTTGAGTTTTTTTGCGGTTAATATAGTAAGATGATTATTTTTTGGCCATTTATAGTACGATGATTCATTCACTTATACAAATATCAACTTTAAGAAAAATGGACAAGAAGGGTGTACTGGCTGCCTGCGCTAGCGCCGACAATTACACGCTCAACACGATCGCATACGAAAAAAAATAATATTTGTGTATAAAGTATATGGCAGGACATTAACACGATAAAATTTTATGTCTAGGTTGTTAGAGTATGAATAAGAGTATACCGAAAGTCTTCACTCACAAGTTCGAGCTTATGGGCTGATTGGTTAAGGTGTACGTCTTATTCCTAACAAGTGATATCAGAGTCAATGGTCCGAGTCCCGACGTGAAGCCCTGAGTTACAGACCAAGTTGTAGTCTGTTGTAAACCGATGTTCGCAAACATCAGTTTAATGAAGGGTGTTAGAGTATAAATAACACGATAAGTTCGAGTTTATGTGCTCACTGGTTAAGTCGTACGTCTTATTCCTAACATAGATATCATAACACGATAACATGTCAAATTTATGCTACTAAATCTCAAGAATTTTCTTGAGTTTTTTTTTTAAACAAATCTTATTTAATAACTTTTAAAACTCAAATTAGTAGGTTTTTTTAGAGTTTGTCAACCACATTACAAACTTATGAATAATGATATATTATTAATTCATTGTTTTTTGTTATATGAAGTTCATTATTTTGATTTTTGCTTAAATATGTCATATAAAGATGTACAACTGAATACAAAATGATAGCACACGACACGAATACACACGAAAAATTATGTGTCGTGTTCGGGTTTGTAAAACATGACATGATATACGCTAACCGTGTGTGTTCTTGTTCAGTAAGTTTAACATACCACAATTATTAACACGCACAAATGCATGAATTGTCATTCCTACTGACGGCACTTGAACTTACCGTAAGAAAAAGTTGTGAAATATCACAATTTTAAAAGTTATCACAAATTTTGTAAGGAATTTTCGTTGGAATATTCCATGCAAGCATTTTTATTAGAAGTTAGTTCCTTTTAAATAATATGGAACGTAATATTTTCAAAAGATTTTCAATATTTCCATTACACGTTAGTTCATTTTATTTACAAGTTGGTTCCTCTAAAAAAATAACTAAATTTGTTGTGGTAGCAAATTTGAAAGTCGTGTACAGAATCAAGTAACTCTTGATTTATTTTTTATTTTTAGATAAATTTAATCTATTTTTTTAAGCCCAAAATGCTCAAGAAAAATCACATAAGAATGAAGGCATCATATGATATTGAATCTTTTTATTTATTTATTGTTATGTACAGTCTCAAATGATGCTTTCCCAACATACAAAGACATAGAGAAGCACATTGCTTTTTTCCAAACAACGTAAATGTTTTACAACTGATCAAGTCATTGATCAATAGCAAACTGCTTCGACCGCCAATCGATATTCCTTATTCATCCTGCATCCTGTTGCTCCAAATGTTTTCTCCGACACTTCAAAAGAGCAGGTTTCTTTCCCAACACAAGCCTGTCAAAATATCCAAAGTTTAATTAGACTATGCAGAATAACTTTTTAACTGTCGCTATAAGTGTATTTTTTGTTCTCACTGGTTGTCTAGATCAGGAGTGCAAAATGTAAATTTAACAGTGCTGGCCATGAAGATTTGTTCATTCGCAGGGATTAAATCTGAGACTTCTGGTTAAGAACCGATATATTGAAATGCTACATCATATTTACCTGTTTGATACTATCCAAAGTGTTAGCAGCACCACAAGATCCTTCCTTAAACGATCCACAAACACCCGTTGGATCACCGAAGCTAGCAAATCGAATCTCCGATATGGTATGGCCTTCCTGGCACGACAATTCCAGAGTGTTGTTTTCGTAAGCATTGGCACAAATGCTACCAACAGTGACGGTTTCAAACTTGACGTTCATTGGAGTGCCTCCCATTTCTTCGTATAGAACCAAAGTGTTGTTGTCGTCTCGAAGGAGGGACCTTGGGATGTGATACCTATTATGTAATATCGAATTAGAGAATTGATTGATCAAAGTAGTGAAAGATATTACTCGGTCCTCACCATCTCTGCGAAGGCTTTCCACAATCATAAAGGCATTTCTTGTCATCGTATTTTCCACGGTAGTCGCATTTGATTTCACAACCATCTGTATCTGCTGAGTAACTTGGCCAGTATCGCCCAATGCTATGTCCATTCACCCAAGCATATCCCTTCCCAAGCCCCGCCAAGTCCACTACGACTGGGTCGCTTCCAATGGGCGCCTTGAAAGCCACCTGGTACAAAAATAATTGTATTTCGTTAGAAAAGCTGGGTTTGTAGCGGTTACTCGTATAGCAACATAAATTGTATTTCAGGGTTCTTTAGAAATTTGGGGATTCGGAATATCTTTGTTGCATTTTAGTGTGACTCTCTATTGCCTTAGTTTGGGATTGATTCTATACATGTTGAAACGAATGTCTTAATTGTCCAATAACTTAAACAAATATTATACTAGTAACTTGAAACATATGTCAATTATTGTGTTGGATTGCAAGAATTTTTTTCTCATAAAAGCTAAGATATGTCTAAGAGAACTTTGTAATTGATGATATTGTCAGGAATTGTGGTTCATCAACAATCTAATTTTATTACAAGTTTTGTCATCATAGAGAGGCACGATTATGTACTTTTTAAGATACTGTATGAGAGTCAGCTAGCCTAGTTTGGCTAGAAAAGTTTGGATTAGGTGACTCTAATTTTTTCTATGTTTGCCTATATCAATTAATCCTCTAATGCAAAAGAGCTTGGATTCTTACCTTAAACCACACGAATGGCTTATTGGATGGAAGATTGGCAAAGCGCCAACCATACTCGAAGGGGTGTAAAGGGTTTTCCTTATAAAGTCCCTTCAATCCACCAGCCAAACCAACCTTGTACACCCATTTGTTTGTGGAGATGTCTTGTGTTATCTCATCAGGGCTACCTTTGTTGCCAATCAACTTCACAGGGCCTCGTATCCCGACATCAATAAGATCGAAGAACGATCCATAGTTCTAAACCAAGATCATTAATTAAGTTGACATATTAGTCTACTTCAATGGGTGTAACAAATTTATGAATTTACAATCAATCGTACCGTCAATCCGTTAGTTGCGCTATGAAGAGAGATTGCATTAACTCCGGGTTTCAATACGATGTTTGCTTCGAAAGTGAAGTTGTATTTGCTGTGTTCAGCAAATTGAGAACCTGAAAATTATTAATTCTAGGTTACTAAATAATCATATGTACACTAATACAAATACCATATTTAGTGACGGAAATTTACCGCCGACAAACTAAAATCCTATCGCTAAAAATTAGAAACTTCCACGTGTTGCAAAATGAACCATTCCTTGCCGACAAAATTATTTTCGTCGGTAAATAAAAATGAAATAAAAAGTTATTACCGATGAAATTTACGGAAGTGATCTAAAAATTTAACTTTTACAAGACTCACCAACATGATGTCCGTTAACAAAAGCATGTACAACATGGCCGTAGGTGTTAACTTGCAAGGTAACATTCTTCTTCAGGATCGGGTCGTTTGCATTGACATTTACACTATAAACATGAAACCAACTCATCATATATCAATTGGATAATTAAAAGATTAGCAAGCAAAGAGAAAAAAAAATATTGGTAATTATATACCTTGTTAAGTACCAAAGATAATCACTTGTATCATTAGTTACTGCCTTTTGTTCCAAAATTTGATTAACCGCCATTACACTTCCTTTAACGGTATCGTGTTTGAGGTACTCAGGCTTCTCTGGTCGCCATAGCCATGTCAATGCAGATGACTCGTCGCCTGCTTTTACCATCACTGATGTCTGACTATTTACCTGAAAGATTTCATTTTTTACCGACGAATCAATTTCGCCACTTTAAAACATAGAAAATGTGTACATATAATAATCTCCAATGCGGAATATGAAAAGTAAACTTATTGATTTACCTTGGCGGTGTTATAAACCTCGGTGTAGCAATCAGGAAGAACACTAACTGACCATGCCGGGACTGTATAGTTATTTCCCATGATATTGACAGTGATTTCGTCGCTTTGATTGGCATTACTAAGAAAGCAAGCTTGTTTCCCTTGGTACATGTAAGTTGTGCCCTAAATAGAATAACACAATATTGTCACTATAAATATGCGACAGTTACGTAAGGAGGTTTTTAGATTGGTTTTACAAAAGGGTATGACTAAAATGAAGTCGAAATTATTTTAACACGATTTCACAAATTTCAATGTGTATTATCTAACAGCTGAAATCAAACTTACGGTCATATTATTTCCATAATCCGTGTCCTTTCTATCTCCATTAGTGAGAATTTGCTCCACTGAGAAGATAACTTCATGAAGTCTTTTAAGATGTCCCCATTTTGGTTGATTCAAATTGCCTGCAAAAATTTAAATCATAGATTATATATTACAATTACAATGTGAATCCTTTTATGCTAACTAATTAGGTAGGTTCAAATATATATTACCGTATTCATCGAGGGGCGCATCGTAGTCGTACGATGTAGTAATGTATGGACCACCGGATGATCGGGCGAAGTTCGTCCCACCATGGTACTATAAAAGGAAGGGTATTATGGGAAGTTCACAATTGAATAGGGACTTGTAGTTGAACGTAGGTTATATACACGTACCATGTAGTAATTTTGGAGGGAACCGCCGGTTTGGAAAAATCGAGCGACGGCAAAAGCAAGATCCTCCGCGGTTCGGTGCGGTTTCTTCAAACCCCAACCGAGGAACCAACCGGTCCAGTTCTCCGTCCACATCTTGGGACTGTTTTTGTTGTTAGGACTCCAATCATCGCAATACCAACCATTGCATGTATTAATCTGCATAACCAAATACATATATTCATATGCATATGCATTTCGTCGGTAAATGTTGTATCTTTGACGGTTCTTTATTAAATTTGGTCGTGAAAACTATATCTTCACCGGTAAATATATATGCTTTTACCTACAAACTTTTACCGACTGAAAACAGCATTACGTACCATGGGTTGTGGAGCATCGTTTTGTTGGCACATTACCCATGGAATGTTGAGTTTATAGGAGTCGGCAAGCTGTGCGCACCACTTCACGTACTCTTTCCCATCGTTGCCGTAAGGCTCCATCACATTTCCGTATTCATTTTCAATCTAAAATGAACAAATCAAGAGCTTAATTATTTTGGAAAATAAAATTACATGAATATATACATATGTACGTCGAGTTTGATCTATTTTACCGAACGGGTCTACGAACCTGTGCTATGATGATTGGACCTCCTTGGGATGCAAAGAGATTTTCGCTCCTCATCATGTTCACGATCAAAGTAGTGAAGTTTTGCATCTCGTTCTTTATAAATATTGAGAAGAAAAATAAAACATTAATAATAATGTTAAAAAAATAAGGCCCTAATTTTGAAAGAAATTATATATATATAAATATAATTAATTATGAATAAGCTTATACTTACCATGAAGACCTGATTTTTTGTTCGCAGCTTGATGTTCGGCAGGTTGTGCAACCAAACGGGAAACCCTCTGATACAAAGTTTAAAAATTGAATTTAAAAGCAAGGAAAAAGGAATAAATCTTATGAAATTTTAGAGCGGTTTGACCAACCCTAAAACTAGGGATGGGCAAAAAACCGGTCTGAAACCTAACCGTTTGGAACTGGTTCGAAACCGGTCTAAAATCTAACCGTTTGAAACCGGTTCAGAACATGACCATTTGGAACCGGTCAAGAAGATGACCGTTTGGAATCAGTCCGGACATAACGATTTTAAACATCCAAGTCTAAAATGAGTGAATTGGTCCAAGAAACTTAATATCTTTATGTGGAACCGATTTTTTTCTGGATCGGTTCAGTTTGACTCTAGACCGGATCGAATTTGGACCAGAACAGTTTTTTGCGTGTAAATCTTCATAAAAACGGTCTGAAATGTTTAGAGACCCAACCGGAAATGTTTTTTGACAAACCAATTCTAAACCGGTTCTAAGCAAACCAGTTTACCTACTCTAAACCCAAGCCATAAAAAAAAAAAACCGATTAGGTTCGAAACATGATCTGTTTAAAACAATTCTAGTCCGAGTCAGGCATTTTCATGCTCATCCCTCCGTAATGCTTAAGATAATAGGTGAATAAGTGATTTAATCGTTATATATCTACATTCTCAATGTCCCATCACATTTGATCAATTATCCTAAAACGTTAAGGTAATATGTGAATGTGTTGTTAAATCTTTATATTTAAGATATCTGATATGTACGTACCCGTAGCTCCACTCGGCACATGCGTATGGGCCGATACGAAGAATGGCATATAGCCCTGCGGCTTGGATGGTTTTGATGAACTTAACCAGATCATTTCTTCCTGAAAATTTATACTGCACAAAATAGGAAAATTTAAAACAATTGGAATGAGCAAACCATTATTCGAAAATCGACTTTATGTCGGTTATATAATTCACACTATAAGTAATTTAATTGTTTGTGATAGATTTATTTGTGAAGGGCATATACAATTATTTGTAAGGAAACACTAAAAATCACTTACAAATACAATTATGAGTTTAGCTAAAAACTTGTGAGAAAAATCTCTTACAAAAATTTTAGTTTTGTAAGGAAATTCCCTCAAAACTTAACCCCCTTTGAAATTTCTTATAGTTTATGATGGATTTCTTCCCTTGAAAAAAATATCGTCACAAATTATCAATTTTCTTATAGTGAATGAATATAACCTGACGATACTGAGGCTCGTGAGCATTCCAGAAAACGTAGGTCTCGATAGCATTAAGACCGCCGTCTTTAGCCTTATTGATCAAGTCGGGCCACATCTGAGAATCGAGAAATATGTTAGGGAAATCGTTACCATTTCAAGAACCGATTCGTTCGAGAAAAAAAAAACATTTACCTGAGGTGTGCTACGGGGGTAGTGAATCGAGCCGGACATGATGATCTTCCTCTGGCCATCGAGCTTTAAGGATCGCCCGTCGTAAGTGATATTGATTGCAAAAGTCGAAATCACTAAACAAAAAAAGCTAAGTAGAAGAAATTGAGCTATAAGTGAAGCCATTGATCAGTTGCTTGGAGAAAATTCTCAACTCCTAGTATCAAATGATGTAAGGAAATTCGAGATCAATTCCTTTACACACCAACTAATAATTGGGGAAATGAAAATGTTGGAGACGTTGAAGAACAATTGAGACATTAGGGGATTATTTATAGTGGATTTAGAGTGATTTGGTGAGTAGAAAGAGGTGAATTTGCTAAATTTGGTAAGTTACTGTCCGGATAATATGTTACCTCAGACTGATCCTTTTTTATCAGCTGTCATTGATTTGGTTTACTTGATCAGGTTCAGGCAATATGGATTGTGGGAAAGATATGGAGATGAAGATTTAGTCTACAATGTTTCTTCTAGTGATTACAGAAAAGATTGGTTCTTTGCACAAGTTAGCAGGTTACTTTCTTTCTCCAAACTAATTTTATCTATATATGCATGGCCAAAAAATAATATTTATATGGGTAAAATAACCAAATAGCTCGCTGAACTTTACTCGAAAATGCAACTAGGCTGCTGAATTATTTTAACTAAATAGCTAGACAAACTTCCTTGAATGAACAATTATGTAACTCTGTCCAATTTAACACGTTAAAATTTGACATAATGTTTCATGTTATAACGTTGTCCATGGAAACACATCTCTGGATCCTACTAGCTAGGAGAAAGAACTGCAATCCGAATCTTTATTTTTATGAAACTTAAACGAAAAAACCCATAATTAAAGATAGTAATACCCAATCTTATAATGATGCCTTGTTTGAAGAGTTATCATACCTTGAAAATTCATTTCTTATTGCTTGTAAACTCATGAAGAAGAAAACAACACCTACCAAGGTACGACTTGGCAGATTAAATTTGAGCTTGAAACTGTCTGTCGATCCTAAAGGAACATACGCGCTGCAATTAGCACTTGCAGCCGCTCATTCTTCGGAGTTAGAGGTAATACTTCACTTTATGTTCTTTCTAGTTGTTTCAATTAACTTGTTTCTTAGATTGGTCTTTATAACAGATTAACCTTGTCTTTGATATTTTTATTGACAATTACTGACATGAAATGAAATAATATTCCCTAGGCATTTGTTTAAATGCTTGAGTTTTTTTGCGGTTAATATAGTAAGATGATTATTTTTTTGGCCATTTATAGTACGATGATTCATTCACTTATACAAATATCAACTTTAAGAAAAATGGACAAGAAGGGTGTACTGGCTGCCTGCGCTAGCGCCGACAATTACACGCTCAACACGATCGCATACGAAAAAAAATAATATTTGTGTATAAAGTATATGGCAGGACATTAACACGATAAAATTTTATGTCTAGGTTGTTAGAGTATGAATAAGAGTATACCGAAAGTCTTCACTCACAAGTTCGAGCTTATGGGCTGATTGGTTAAGGTGTACGTCTTATTCCTAACAAGTGATATCAGAGTCAATGGTCCGAGTCCCGACGTGAAGCCCTGAGTTACAGACCAAGTTGTAGTCTGTTGTAAACCGATGTTCGCAAACATCAGTTTAATGAAGGGTGTTAGAGTATAAATAACACGATAAGTTCGAGTTTATGTGCTCACTGGTTAAGTCGTACGTCTTATTCCTAACATAGATATCATAACACGATAACATGTCAAATTTATGCTACTAAATCTCAAGAATTTTCTTGAGTTTTTTTTTTAAACAAATCTTATTTAATAACTTTTAAAACTCAAATTAGTAGGTTTTTTTAGAGTTTGTCAACCACATTACAAACTTATGAATAATGATATATTATTAATTCATTGTTTTTTGTTATATGAAGTTCATTATTTTGATTTTTGCTTAAATATGTCATATAAAGATGTACAACTGAATACAAAATGATAGCACACGACACGAATACACACGAAAAATTATGTGTCGTGTTCGGGTTTGTAAAACATGACATGATATACGCTAACCGTGTGTGTTCTTGTTCAGTAAGTTTAACATACCACAATTATTAACACGCACAAATGCATGAATTGTCATTCCTACTGACGGCACTTGAACTTACCGTAAGAAAAAGTTGTGAAATATCACAATTTTAAAAGTTATCACAAATTTTGTAAGGAATTTTCGTTGGAATATTCCATGCAAGCATTTTTATTAGAAGTTAGTTCCTTTTAAATAATATGGAACGTAATATTTTCAAAAGATTTTCAATATTTCCATTACACGTTAGTTCATTTTATTTACAAGTTGGTTCCTCTAAAAAAATAACTAAATTTGTTGTGGTAGCAAATTTGAAAGTCGTGTACAGAATCAAGTAACTCTTGATTTATTTTTTATTTTTAGATAAATTTAATCTATTTTTTTAAGCCCAAAATGCTCAAGAAAAATCACATAAGAATGAAGGCATCATATGATATTGAATCTTTTTATTTATTTATTGTTATGTACAGTCTCAAATGATGCTTTCCCAACATACAAAGACATAGAGAAGCACATTGCTTTTTTCCAAACAACGTAAATGTTTTACAACTGATCAAGTCATTGATCAATAGCAAACTGCTTCGACCGCCAATCGATATTCCTTATTCATCCTGCATCCTGTTGCTCCAAATGTTTTCTCCGACACTTCAAAAGAGCAGGTTTCTTTCCCAACACAAGCCTGTCAAAATATCCAAAGTTTAATTAGACTATGCAGAATAACTTTTTAACTGTCGCTATAAGTGTATTTTTTGTTCTCACTGGTTGTCTAGATCAGGAGTGCAAAATGTAAATTTAACAGTGCTGGCCATGAAGATTTGTTCATTCGCAGGGATTAAATCTGAGACTTCTGGTTAAGAACCGATATATTGAAATGCTACATCATATTTACCTGTTTGATACTATCCAAAGTGTTAGCAGCACCACAAGATCCTTCCTTAAACGATCCACAAACACCCGTTGGATCACCGAAGCTAGCAAATCGAATCTCCGATATGGTATGGCCTTCCTGGCACGACAATTCCAGAGTGTTGTTTTCGTAAGCATTGGCACAAATGCTACCAACAGTGACGGTTTCAAACTTGACGTTCATTGGAGTGCCTCCCATTTCTTCGTATAGAACCAAAGTGTTGTTGTCGTCTCGAAGGAGGGACCTTGGGATGTGATACCTATTATGTAATATCGAAATTAGAGAATTGATTGATCAAAGTAGTGAAAGATATTACTCGGTCCTCACCATCTCTGCGAAGGCTTTCCACAATCATAAAGGCATTTCTTGTCATCGTATTTTCCACGGTAGTCGCATTTGATTTCACAACCATCTGTATCTGCTGAGTAACTTGGCCAGTATCGCCCAATGCTATGTCCATTCACCCAAGCATATCCCTTCCCAAGCCCCGCCAAGTCCACTACGACTGGGTCGCTTCCAATGGGCGCCTTGAAAGCCACCTGGTACAAAAATAATTGTATTTCGTTAGAAAAGCTGGGTTTGTAGCGGTTACTCGTATAGCAACATAAATTGTATTTCAGGGTTCTTTAGAAATTTGGGGATTCGGAATATCTTTGTTGCATTTTAGTGTGACTCTCTATTGCCTTAGTTTGGGATTGATTCTATACATGTTGAAACGAATGTCTTAATTGTCCAATAACTTAAACAAATATTATACTAGTAACTTGAAACATATGTCAATTATTGTGTTGGATTGCAAGAATTTTTTTCTCATAAAAGCTAAGATATGTCTAAGAGAACTTTGTAATTGATGATATTGTCAGGAATTGTGGTTCATCAACAATCTAATTTTATTACAAGTTTTGTCATCATAGAGAGGCACGATTATGTACTTTTTAAGATACTGTATGAGAGTCAGCTAGCCTAGTTTGGCTAGAAAAGTTTGGATTAGGTGACTCTAATTTTTTCTATGTTTGCCTATATCAATTAATCCTCTAATGCAAAAGAGCTTGGATTCTTACCTTAAACCACACGAATGGCTTATTGGATGGAAGATTGGCAAAGCGCCAACCATACTCGAAGGGGTGTAAAGGGTTTTCCTTATAAAGTCCCTTCAATCCACCAGCCAAACCAACCTTGTACACCCATTTGTTTGTGGAGATGTCTTGTGTTATCTCATCAGGGCTACCTTTGTTGCCAATCAACTTCACAGGGCCTCGTATCCCGACATCAATAAGATCGAAGAACGATCCATAGTTCTAAACCAAGATCATTAATTAAGTTGACATATTAGTCTACTTCAATGGGTGTAACAAATTTATGAATTTACAATCAATCGTACCGTCAATCCGTTAGTTGCGCTATGAAGAGAGATTGCATTAACTCCGGGTTTCAATACGATGTTTGCTTCGAAAGTGAAGTTGTATTTGCTGTGTTCAGCAAATTGAGAACCTGAAAATTATTAATTCTAGGTTACTAAATAATCATATGTACACTAATACAAATACCATATTTAGTGACGGAAATTTACCGCCGACAAACTAAAATCCTATCGCTAAAAATTAGAAACTTCCACGTGTTGCAAAATGAACCATTCCTTGCCGACAAAATTATTTTCGTCGGTAAATAAAAATGAAATAAAAAGTTATTACCGATGAAATTTACGGAAGTGATCTAAAAATTTAACTTTTACAAGACTCACCAACATGATGTCCGTTAACAAAAGCATGTACAACATGGCCGTAGGTGTTAACTTGCAAGGTAACATTCTTCTTCAGGATCGGGTCGTTTGCATTGACATTTACACTATAAACATGAAACCAACTCATCATATATCAATTGGATAATTAAAAGATTAGCAAGCAAAGAGAAAAAAAAATATTGGTAATTATATACCTTGTTAAGTACCAAAGATAATCACTTGTATCATTAGTTACTGCCTTTTGTTCCAAAATTTGATTAACCGCCATTACACTTCCTTTAACGGTATCGTGTTTGAGGTACTCAGGCTTCTCTGGTCGCCATAGCCATGTCAATGCAGATGACTCGTCGCCTGCTTTTACCATCACTGATGTCTGACTATTTACCTGAAAGATTTCATTTTTTACCGACGAATCAATTTCGCCACTTTAAAACATAGAAAATGTGTACATATAATAATCTCCAATGCGGAATATGAAAAGTAAACTTATTGATTTACCTTGGCGGTGTTATAAACCTCGGTGTAGCAATCAGGAAGAACACTAACTGACCATGCCGGGACTGTATAGTTATTTCCCATGATATTGACAGTGATTTCGTCGCTTTGATTGGCATTACTAAGAAAGCAAGCTTGTTTCCCTTGGTACATGTAAGTTGTGCCCTAAATAGAATAACACAATATTGTCACTATAAATATGCGACAGTTACGTAAGGAGGTTTTTAGATTGGTTTTACAAAAGGGTATGACTAAAATGAAGTCGAAATTATTTTAACACGATTTCACAAATTTCAATGTGTATTATCTAACAGCTGAAATCAAACTTACGGTCATATTATTTCCATAATCCGTGTCCTTTCTATCTCCATTAGTGAGAATTTGCTCCACTGAGAAGATAACTTCATGAAGTCTTTTAAGATGTCCCCATTTTGGTTGATTCAAATTGCCTGCAAAAATTTAAATCATAGATTATATATTACAATTACAATGTGAATCCTTTTATGCTAACTAATTAGGTAGGTTCAAATATATATTACCGTATTCATCGAGGGGCGCATCGTAGTCGTACGATGTAGTAATGTATGGACCACCGGATGATCGGGCGAAGTTCGTCCCACCATGGTACTATAAAAGGAAGGGTATTATGGGAAGTTCACAATTGAATAGGGACTTGTAGTTGAACGTAGGTTATATACACGTACCATGTAGTAATTTTGGAGGGAACCGCCGGTTTGGAAAAATCGAGCGACGGCAAAAGCAAGATCCTCCGCGGTTCGGTGCGGTTTCTTCAAACCCCAACCGAGGAACCAACCGGTCCAGTTCTCCGTCCACATCTTGGGACTGTTTTTGTTGTTAGGACTCCAATCATCGCAATACCAACCATTGCATGTATTAATCTGCATAACCAAATACATATATTCATATGCATATGCATTTCGTCGGTAAATGTTGTATCTTTGACGGTTCTTTATTAAATTTGGTCGTGAAAACTATATCTTCACCGGTAAATATATATGCTTTTACCTACAAACTTTTACCGACTGAAAACAGCATTACGTACCATGGGTTGTGGAGCATCGTTTTGTTGGCACATTACCCATGGAATGTTGAGTTTATAGGAGTCGGCAAGCTGTGCGCACCACTTCACGTACTCTTTCCCATCGTTGCCGTAAGGCTCCATCACATTTCCGTATTCATTTTCAATCTAAAATGAACAAATCAAGAGCTTAATTATTTTGGAAAATAAAATTACATGAATATATACATATGTACGTCGAGTTTGATCTATTTTACCGAACGGGTCTACGAACCTGTGCTATGATGATTGGACCTCCTTGGGATGCAAAGAGATTTTCGCTCCTCATCATGTTCACGATCAAAGTAGTGAAGTTTTGCATCTCGTTCTTTATAAATATTGAGAAGAAAAATAAAACATTAATAATAATGTTAAAAAAATAAGGCCCTAATTTTGAAAGAAATTATATATATATAAATATAATTAATTATGAATAAGCTTATACTTACCATGAAGACCTGATTTTTTGTTCGCAGCTTGATGTTCGGCAGGTTGTGCAACCAAACGGGAAACCCTCTGATACAAAGTTTAAAAATTGAATTTAAAAGCAAGGAAAAAGGAATAAATCTTATGAAATTTTAGAGCGGTTTGACCAACCCTAAAACTAGGGATGGGCAAAAAACCGGTCTGAAACCTAACCGTTTGGAACTGGTTCGAAACCGGTCTAAAATCTAACCGTTTGAAACCGGTTCAGAACATGACCATTTGGAACCGGTCAAGAAGATGACCGTTTGGAATCAGTCCGGACATAACGATTTTAAACATCCAAGTCTAAAATGAGTGAATTGGTCCAAGAAACTTAATATCTTTATGTGGAACCGATTTTTTTCTGGATCGGTTCAGTTTGACTCTAGACCGGATCGAATTTGGACCAGAACAGTTTTTTGCGTGTAAATCTTCATAAAAACGGTCTGAAATGTTTAGAGACCCAACCGGAAATGTTTTTTGACAAACCAATTCTAAACCGGTTCTAAGCAAACCAGTTTACCTACTCTAAACCCAAGCCATAAAAAAAAAAAACCGATTAGGTTCGAAACATGATCTGTTTAAAACAATTCTAGTCCGAGTCAGGCATTTTCATGCTCATCCCTCCGTAATGCTTAAGATAATAGGTGAATAAGTGATTTAATCGTTATATATCTACATTCTCAATGTCCCATCACATTTGATCAATTATCCTAAAACGTTAAGGTAATATGTGAATGTGTTGTTAAATCTTTATATTTAAGATATCTGATATGTACGTACCCGTAGCTCCACTCGGCACATGCGTATGGGCCGATACGAAGAATGGCATATAGCCCTGCGGCTTGGATGGTTTTGATGAACTTAACCAGATCATTTCTTCCTGAAAATTTATACTGCACAAAATAGGAAAATTTAAAACAATTGGAATGAGCAAACCATTATTCGAAAATCGACTTTATGTCGGTTATATAATTCACACTATAAGTAATTTAATTGTTTGTGATAGATTTATTTGTGAAGGGCATATACAATTATTTGTAAGGAAACACTAAAAATCACTTACAAATACAATTATGAGTTTAGCTAAAAACTTGTGAGAAAAATCTCTTACAAAAATTTTAGTTTTGTAAGGAAATTCCCTCAAAACTTAACCCCCTTTGAAATTTCTTATAGTTTATGATGGATTTCTTCCCTTGAAAAAAATATCGTCACAAATTATCAATTTTCTTATAGTGAATGAATATAACCTGACGATACTGAGGCTCGTGAGCATTCCAGAAAACGTAGGTCTCGATAGCATTAAGACCGCCGTCTTTAGCCTTATTGATCAAGTCGGGCCACATCTGAGAATCGAGAAATATGTTAGGGAAATCGTTACCATTTCAAGAACCGATTCGTTCGAGAAAAAAAAAACATTTACCTGAGGTGTGCTACGGGGGTAGTGAATCGAGCCGGACATGATGATCTTCCTCTGGCCATCGAGCTTTAAGGATCGCCCGTCGTAAGTGATATTGATTGCAAAAGTCGAAATCACTAAACAAAAAAAGCTAAGTAGAAGAAATTGAGCTATAAGTGAAGCCATTGATCAGTTGCTTGGAGAAAATTCTCAACTCCTAGTATCAAATGATGTAAGGAAATTCGAGATCAATTCCTTTACACACCAACTAATAATTGGGGAAATGAAAATGTTGGAGACGTTGAAGAACAATTGAGACATTAGGGGATTATTTATAGTGGATTTAGAGTGATTTGGTGAGTAGAAAGAGGTGAATTTGCTAAATTTGGTAAGTTACTGTCCGGATAATATGTTACCTCAGACTGATCCTTTTTTATCAGCTGTCATTGATTTGGTTTACTTGATCAGGTTCAGGCAATATGGATTGTGGGAAAGATATGGAGATGAAGATTTAGTCTACAATGTTTCTTCTAGTGATTACAGAAAAGATTGGTTCTTTGCACAAGTTAGCAGGTTACTTTCTTTCTCCAAACTAATTTTATCTATATATGCATGGCCAAAAAATAATATTTATATGGGTAAAATAACCAAATAGCTCGCTGAACTTTACTCGAAAATGCAACTAGGCTGCTGAATTATTTTAACTAAATAGCTAGACAAACTTCCTTGAATGAACAATTATGTAACTCTGTCCAATTTAACACGTTAAAATTTGACATAATGTTTCATGTTATAACGTTGTCCATGGAAACACATCTCTGGATCCTACTAGCTAGGAGAAAGAACTGCAATCCGAATCTTTATTTTTATGAAACTTAAACGAAAAAACCCATAATTAAAGATAGTAATACCCAATCTTATAATGATGCCTTGTTTGAAGAGTTATCATACCTTGAAAATTCATTTCTTATTGCTTGTAAACTCATGAAGAAGAAAACAACACCTACCAAGGTACGACTTGGCAGATTAAATTTGAGCTTGAAACTGTCTGTCGATCCTAAAGGAACATACGCGCTGCAATTAGCACTTGCAGCCGCTCATTCTTCGGAGTTAGAGGTAATACTTCACTTTATGTTCTTTCTAGTTGTTTCAATTAACTTGTTTCTTAGATTGGTCTTTATAACAGATTAACCTTGTCTTTGATATTTTTATTGACAATTACTGACATGAAATGAAATAATATTCCCTAGGCATTTGTTTAAATGCTTGAGTTTTTTTGCGGTTAATATAGTAAGATGATTATTTTTTTGGCCATTTATAGTACGATGATTCATTCACTTATACAAATATCAACTTTAAGAAAAATGGACAAGAAGGGTGTACTGGCTGCCTGCGCTAGCGCCGACAATTACACGCTCAACACGATCGCATACGAAAAAAAATAATATTTGTGTATAAAGTATATGGCAGGACATTAACACGATAAAATTTTATGTCTAGGTTGTTAGAGTATGAATAAGAGTATACCGAAAGTCTTCACTCACAAGTTCGAGCTTATGGGCTGATTGGTTAAGGTGTACGTCTTATTCCTAACAAGTGATATCAGAGTCAATGGTCCGAGTCCCGACGTGAAGCCCTGAGTTACAGACCAAGTTGTAGTCTGTTGTAAACCGATGTTCGCAAACATCAGTTTAATGAAGGGTGTTAGAGTATAAATAACACGATAAGTTCGAGTTTATGTGCTCACTGGTTAAGTCGTACGTCTTATTCCTAACATAGATATCATAACACGATAACATGTCAAATTTATGCTACTAAATCTCAAGAATTTTCTTGAGTTTTTTTTTTAAACAAATCTTATTTAATAACTTTTAAAACTCAAATTAGTAGGTTTTTTTAGAGTTTGTCAACCACATTACAAACTTATGAATAATGATATATTATTAATTCATTGTTTTTTGTTATATGAAGTTCATTATTTTGATTTTTGCTTAAATATGTCATATAAAGATGTACAACTGAATACAAAATGATAGCACACGACACGAATACACACGAAAAATTATGTGTCGTGTTCGGGTTTGTAAAACATGACATGATATACGCTAACCGTGTGTGTTCTTGTTCAGTAAGTTTAACATACCACAATTATTAACACGCACAAATGCATGAATTGTCATTCCTACTGACGGCACTTGAACTTACCGTAAGAAAAAGTTGTGAAATATCACAATTTTAAAAGTTATCACAAATTTTGTAAGGAATTTTCGTTGGAATATTCCATGCAAGCATTTTTATTAGAAGTTAGTTCCTTTTAAATAATATGGAACGTAATATTTTCAAAAGATTTTCAATATTTCCATTACACGTTAGTTCATTTTATTTACAAGTTGGTTCCTCTAAAAAAATAACTAAATTTGTTGTGGTAGCAAATTTGAAAGTCGTGTACAGAATCAAGTAACTCTTGATTTATTTTTTATTTTTAGATAAATTTAATCTATTTTTTTAAGCCCAAAATGCTCAAGAAAAATCACATAAGAATGAAGGCATCATATGATATTGAATCTTTTTATTTATTTATTGTTATGTACAGTCTCAAATGATGCTTTCCCAACATACAAAGACATAGAGAAGCACATTGCTTTTTTCCAAACAACGTAAATGTTTTACAACTGATCAAGTCATTGATCAATAGCAAACTGCTTCGACCGCCAATCGATATTCCTTATTCATCCTGCATCCTGTTGCTCCAAATGTTTTCTCCGACACTTCAAAAGAGCAGGTTTCTTTCCCAACACAAGCCTGTCAAAATATCCAAAGTTTAATTAGACTATGCAGAATAACTTTTTAACTGTCGCTATAAGTGTATTTTTTGTTCTCACTGGTTGTCTAGATCAGGAGTGCAAAATGTAAATTTAACAGTGCTGGCCATGAAGATTTGTTCATTCGCAGGGATTAAATCTGAGACTTCTGGTTAAGAACCGATATATTGAAATGCTACATCATATTTACCTGTTTGATACTATCCAAAGTGTTAGCAGCACCACAAGATCCTTCCTTAAACGATCCACAAACACCCGTTGGATCACCGAAGCTAGCAAATCGAATCTCCGATATGGTATGGCCTTCCTGGCACGACAATTCCAGAGTGTTGTTTTCGTAAGCATTGGCACAAATGCTACCAACAGTGACGGTTTCAAACTTGACGTTCATTGGAGTGCCTCCCATTTCTTCGTATAGAACCAAAGTGTTGTTGTCGTCTCGAAGGAGGGACCTTGGGATGTGATACCTATTATGTAATATCGAAATTAGAGAATTGATTGATCAAAGTAGTGAAAGATATTACTCGGTCCTCACCATCTCTGCGAAGGCTTTCCACAATCATAAAGGCATTTCTTGTCATCGTATTTTCCACGGTAGTCGCATTTGATTTCACAACCATCTGTATCTGCTGAGTAACTTGGCCAGTATCGCCCAATGCTATGTCCATTCACCCAAGCATATCCCTTCCCAAGCCCCGCCAAGTCCACTACGACTGGGTCGCTTCCAATGGGCGCCTTGAAAGCCACCTGGTACAAAAATAATTGTATTTCGTTAGAAAAGCTGGGTTTGTAGCGGTTACTCGTATAGCAACATAAATTGTATTTCAGGGTTCTTTAGAAATTTGGGGATTCGGAATATCTTTGTTGCATTTTAGTGTGACTCTCTATTGCCTTAGTTTGGGATTGATTCTATACATGTTGAAACGAATGTCTTAATTGTCCAATAACTTAAACAAATATTATACTAGTAACTTGAAACATATGTCAATTATTGTGTTGGATTGCAAGAATTTTTTTCTCATAAAAGCTAAGATATGTCTAAGAGAACTTTGTAATTGATGATATTGTCAGGAATTGTGGTTCATCAACAATCTAATTTTATTACAAGTTTTGTCATCATAGAGAGGCACGATTATGTACTTTTTAAGATACTGTATGAGAGTCAGCTAGCCTAGTTTGGCTAGAAAAGTTTGGATTAGGTGACTCTAATTTTTTCTATGTTTGCCTATATCAATTAATCCTCTAATGCAAAAGAGCTTGGATTCTTACCTTAAACCACACGAATGGCTTATTGGATGGAAGATTGGCAAAGCGCCAACCATACTCGAAGGGGTGTAAAGGGTTTTCCTTATAAAGTCCCTTCAATCCACCAGCCAAACCAACCTTGTACACCCATTTGTTTGTGGAGATGTCTTGTGTTATCTCATCAGGGCTACCTTTGTTGCCAATCAACTTCACAGGGCCTCGTATCCCGACATCAATAAGATCGAAGAACGATCCATAGTTCTAAACCAAGATCATTAATTAAGTTGACATATTAGTCTACTTCAATGGGTGTAACAAATTTATGAATTTACAATCAATCGTACCGTCAATCCGTTAGTTGCGCTATGAAGAGAGATTGCATTAACTCCGGGTTTCAATACGATGTTTGCTTCGAAAGTGAAGTTGTATTTGCTGTGTTCAGCAAATTGAGAACCTGAAAATTATTAATTCTAGGTTACTAAATAATCATATGTACACTAATACAAATACCATATTTAGTGACGGAAATTTACCGCCGACAAACTAAAATCCTATCGCTAAAAATTAGAAACTTCCACGTGTTGCAAAATGAACCATTCCTTGCCGACAAAATTATTTTCGTCGGTAAATAAAAATGAAATAAAAAGTTATTACCGATGAAATTTACGGAAGTGATCTAAAAATTTAACTTTTACAAGACTCACCAACATGATGTCCGTTAACAAAAGCATGTACAACATGGCCGTAGGTGTTAACTTGCAAGGTAACATTCTTCTTCAGGATCGGGTCGTTTGCATTGACATTTACACTATAAACATGAAACCAACTCATCATATATCAATTGGATAATTAAAAGATTAGCAAGCAAAGAGAAAAAAAAATATTGGTAATTATATACCTTGTTAAGTACCAAAGATAATCACTTGTATCATTAGTTACTGCCTTTTGTTCCAAAATTTGATTAACCGCCATTACACTTCCTTTAACGGTATCGTGTTTGAGGTACTCAGGCTTCTCTGGTCGCCATAGCCATGTCAATGCAGATGACTCGTCGCCTGCTTTTACCATCACTGATGTCTGACTATTTACCTGAAAGATTTCATTTTTTACCGACGAATCAATTTCGCCACTTTAAAACATAGAAAATGTGTACATATAATAATCTCCAATGCGGAATATGAAAAGTAAACTTATTGATTTACCTTGGCGGTGTTATAAACCTCGGTGTAGCAATCAGGAAGAACACTAACTGACCATGCCGGGACTGTATAGTTATTTCCCATGATATTGACAGTGATTTCGTCGCTTTGATTGGCATTACTAAGAAAGCAAGCTTGTTTCCCTTGGTACATGTAAGTTGTGCCCTAAATAGAATAACACAATATTGTCACTATAAATATGCGACAGTTACGTAAGGAGGTTTTTAGATTGGTTTTACAAAAGGGTATGACTAAAATGAAGTCGAAATTATTTTAACACGATTTCACAAATTTCAATGTGTATTATCTAACAGCTGAAATCAAACTTACGGTCATATTATTTCCATAATCCGTGTCCTTTCTATCTCCATTAGTGAGAATTTGCTCCACTGAGAAGATAACTTCATGAAGTCTTTTAAGATGTCCCCATTTTGGTTGATTCAAATTGCCTGCAAAAATTTAAATCATAGATTATATATTACAATTACAATGTGAATCCTTTTATGCTAACTAATTAGGTAGGTTCAAATATATATTACCGTATTCATCGAGGGGCGCATCGTAGTCGTACGATGTAGTAATGTATGGACCACCGGATGATCGGGCGAAGTTCGTCCCACCATGGTACTATAAAAGGAAGGGTATTATGGGAAGTTCACAATTGAATAGGGACTTGTAGTTGAACGTAGGTTATATACACGTACCATGTAGTAATTTTGGAGGGAACCGCCGGTTTGGAAAAATCGAGCGACGGCAAAAGCAAGATCCTCCGCGGTTCGGTGCGGTTTCTTCAAACCCCAACCGAGGAACCAACCGGTCCAGTTCTCCGTCCACATCTTGGGACTGTTTTTGTTGTTAGGACTCCAATCATCGCAATACCAACCATTGCATGTATTAATCTGCATAACCAAATACATATATTCATATGCATATGCATTTCGTCGGTAAATGTTGTATCTTTGACGGTTCTTTATTAAATTTGGTCGTGAAAACTATATCTTCACCGGTAAATATATATGCTTTTACCTACAAACTTTTACCGACTGAAAACAGCATTACGTACCATGGGTTGTGGAGCATCGTTTTGTTGGCACATTACCCATGGAATGTTGAGTTTATAGGAGTCGGCAAGCTGTGCGCACCACTTCACGTACTCTTTCCCATCGTTGCCGTAAGGCTCCATCACATTTCCGTATTCATTTTCAATCTAAAATGAACAAATCAAGAGCTTAATTATTTTGGAAAATAAAATTACATGAATATATACATATGTACGTCGAGTTTGATCTATTTTACCGAACGGGTCTACGAACCTGTGCTATGATGATTGGACCTCCTTGGGATGCAAAGAGATTTTCGCTCCTCATCATGTTCACGATCAAAGTAGTGAAGTTTTGCATCTCGTTCTTTATAAATATTGAGAAGAAAAATAAAACATTAATAATAATGTTAAAAAAATAAGGCCCTAATTTTGAAAGAAATTATATATATATAAATATAATTAATTATGAATAAGCTTATACTTACCATGAAGACCTGATTTTTTGTTCGCAGCTTGATGTTCGGCAGGTTGTGCAACCAAACGGGAAACCCTCTGATACAAAGTTTAAAAATTGAATTTAAAAGCAAGGAAAAAGGAATAAATCTTATGAAATTTTAGAGCGGTTTGACCAACCCTAAAACTAGGGATGGGCAAAAAACCGGTCTGAAACCTAACCGTTTGGAACTGGTTCGAAACCGGTCTAAAATCTAACCGTTTGAAACCGGTTCAGAACATGACCATTTGGAACCGGTCAAGAAGATGACCGTTTGGAATCAGTCCGGACATAACGATTTTAAACATCCAAGTCTAAAATGAGTGAATTGGTCCAAGAAACTTAATATCTTTATGTGGAACCGATTTTTTTCTGGATCGGTTCAGTTTGACTCTAGACCGGATCGAATTTGGACCAGAACAGTTTTTTGCGTGTAAATCTTCATAAAAACGGTCTGAAATGTTTAGAGACCCAACCGGAAATGTTTTTTGACAAACCAATTCTAAACCGGTTCTAAGCAAACCAGTTTACCTACTCTAAACCCAAGCCATAAAAAAAAAAAACCGATTAGGTTCGAAACATGATCTGTTTAAAACAATTCTAGTCCGAGTCAGGCATTTTCATGCTCATCCCTCCGTAATGCTTAAGATAATAGGTGAATAAGTGATTTAATCGTTATATATCTACATTCTCAATGTCCCATCACATTTGATCAATTATCCTAAAACGTTAAGGTAATATGTGAATGTGTTGTTAAATCTTTATATTTAAGATATCTGATATGTACGTACCCGTAGCTCCACTCGGCACATGCGTATGGGCCGATACGAAGAATGGCATATAGCCCTGCGGCTTGGATGGTTTTGATGAACTTAACCAGATCATTTCTTCCTGAAAATTTATACTGCACAAAATAGGAAAATTTAAAACAATTGGAATGAGCAAACCATTATTCGAAAATCGACTTTATGTCGGTTATATAATTCACACTATAAGTAATTTAATTGTTTGTGATAGATTTATTTGTGAAGGGCATATACAATTATTTGTAAGGAAACACTAAAAATCACTTACAAATACAATTATGAGTTTAGCTAAAAACTTGTGAGAAAAATCTCTTACAAAAATTTTAGTTTTGTAAGGAAATTCCCTCAAAACTTAACCCCCTTTGAAATTTCTTATAGTTTATGATGGATTTCTTCCCTTGAAAAAAATATCGTCACAAATTATCAATTTTCTTATAGTGAATGAATATAACCTGACGATACTGAGGCTCGTGAGCATTCCAGAAAACGTAGGTCTCGATAGCATTAAGACCGCCGTCTTTAGCCTTATTGATCAAGTCGGGCCACATCTGAGAATCGAGAAATATGTTAGGGAAATCGTTACCATTTCAAGAACCGATTCGTTCGAGAAAAAAAAAACATTTACCTGAGGTGTGCTACGGGGGTAGTGAATCGAGCCGGACATGATGATCTTCCTCTGGCCATCGAGCTTTAAGGATCGCCCGTCGTAAGTGATATTGATTGCAAAAGTCGAAATCACTAAACAAAAAAAGCTAAGTAGAAGAAATTGAGCTATAAGTGAAGCCATTGATCAGTTGCTTGGAGAAAATTCTCAACTCCTAGTATCAAATGATGTAAGGAAATTCGAGATCAATTCCTTTACACACCAACTAATAATTGGGGAAATGAAAATGTTGGAGACGTTGAAGAACAATTGAGACATTAGGGGATTATTTATAGTGGATTTAGAGTGATTTGGTGAGTAGAAAGAGGTGAATTTGCTAAATTTGGTAAGTTACTGTCCGGATAATATGTTACCTCAGACTGATCCTTTTTTATCAGCTGTCATTGATTTGGTTTACTTGATCAGGTTCAGGCAATATGGATTGTGGGAAAGATATGGAGATGAAGATTTAGTCTACAATGTTTCTTCTAGTGATTACAGAAAAGATTGGTTCTTTGCACAAGTTAGCAGGTTACTTTCTTTCTCCAAACTAATTTTATCTATATATGCATGGCCAAAAAATAATATTTATATGGGTAAAATAACCAAATAGCTCGCTGAACTTTACTCGAAAATGCAACTAGGCTGCTGAATTATTTTAACTAAATAGCTAGACAAACTTCCTTGAATGAACAATTATGTAACTCTGTCCAATTTAACACGTTAAAATTTGACATAATGTTTCATGTTATAACGTTGTCCATGGAAACACATCTCTGGATCCTACTAGCTAGGAGAAAGAACTGCAATCCGAATCTTTATTTTTATGAAACTTAAACGAAAAAACCCATAATTAAAGATAGTAATACCCAATCTTATAATGATGCCTTGTTTGAAGAGTTATCATACCTTGAAAATTCATTTCTTATTGCTTGTAAACTCATGAAGAAGAAAACAACACCTACCAAGGTACGACTTGGCAGATTAAATTTGAGCTTGAAACTGTCTGTCGATCCTAAAGGAACATACGCGCTGCAATTAGCACTTGCAGCCGCTCATTCTTCGGAGTTAGAGGTAATACTTCACTTTATGTTCTTTCTAGTTGTTTCAATTAACTTGTTTCTTAGATTGGTCTTTATAACAGATTAACCTTGTCTTTGATATTTTTATTGACAATTACTGACATGAAATGAAATAATATTCCCTAGGCATTTGTTTAAATGCTTGAGTTTTTTTGCGGTTAATATAGTAAGATGATTATTTTTTTGGCCATTTATAGTACGATGATTCATTCACTTATACAAATATCAACTTTAAGAAAAATGGACAAGAAGGGTGTACTGGCTGCCTGCGCTAGCGCCGACAATTACACGCTCAACACGATCGCATACGAAAAAAAATAATATTTGTGTATAAAGTATATGGCAGGACATTAACACGATAAAATTTTATGTCTAGGTTGTTAGAGTATGAATAAGAGTATACCGAAAGTCTTCACTCACAAGTTCGAGCTTATGGGCTGATTGGTTAAGGTGTACGTCTTATTCCTAACAAGTGATATCAGAGTCAATGGTCCGAGTCCCGACGTGAAGCCCTGAGTTACAGACCAAGTTGTAGTCTGTTGTAAACCGATGTTCGCAAACATCAGTTTAATGAAGGGTGTTAGAGTATAAATAACACGATAAGTTCGAGTTTATGTGCTCACTGGTTAAGTCGTACGTCTTATTCCTAACATAGATATCATAACACGATAACATGTCAAATTTATGCTACTAAATCTCAAGAATTTTCTTGAGTTTTTTTTTAAACAAATCTTATTTAATAACTTTTAAAACTCAAATTAGTAGGTTTTTTTAGAGTTTGTCAACCACATTACAAACTTATGAATAATGATATATTATTAATTCATTGTTTTTTGTTATATGAAGTTCATTATTTTGATTTTTGCTTAAATATGTCATATAAAGATGTACAACTGAATACAAAATGATAGCACACGACACGAATACACACGAAAAATTATGTGTCGTGTTCGGGTTTGTAAAACATGACATGATATACGCTAACCGTGTGTGTTCTTGTTCAGTAAGTTTAACATACCACAATTATTAACACGCACAAATGCATGAATTGTCATTCCTACTGACGGCACTTGAACTTACCGTAAGAAAAAGTTGTGAAATATCACAATTTTAAAAGTTATCACAAATTTTGTAAGGAATTTTCGTTGGAATATTCCATGCAAGCATTTTTATTAGAAGTTAGTTCCTTTTAAATAATATGGAACGTAATATTTTCAAAAGATTTTCAATATTTCCATTACACGTTAGTTCATTTTATTTACAAGTTGGTTCCTCTAAAAAAATAACTAAATTTGTTGTGGTAGCAAATTTGAAAGTCGTGTACAGAATCAAGTAACTCTTGATTTATTTTTTATTTTTAGATAAATTTAATCTATTTTTTTAAGCCCAAAATGCTCAAGAAAAATCACATAAGAATGAAGGCATCATATGATATTGAATCTTTTTATTTATTTATTGTTATGTACAGTCTCAAATGATGCTTTCCCAACATACAAAGACATAGAGAAGCACATTGCTTTTTTCCAAACAACGTAAATGTTTTACAACTGATCAAGTCATTGATCAATAGCAAACTGCTTCGACCGCCAATCGATATTCCTTATTCATCCTGCATCCTGTTGCTCCAAATGTTTTCTCCGACACTTCAAAAGAGCAGGTTTCTTTCCCAACACAAGCCTGTCAAAATATCCAAAGTTTAATTAGACTATGCAGAATAACTTTTTAACTGTCGCTATAAGTGTATTTTTTGTTCTCACTGGTTGTCTAGATCAGGAGTGCAAAATGTAAATTTAACAGTGCTGGCCATGAAGATTTGTTCATTCGCAGGGATTAAATCTGAGACTTCTGGTTAAGAACCGATATATTGAAATGCTACATCATATTTACCTGTTTGATACTATCCAAAGTGTTAGCAGCACCACAAGATCCTTCCTTAAACGATCCACAAACACCCGTTGGATCACCGAAGCTAGCAAATCGAATCTCCGATATGGTATGGCCTTCCTGGCACGACAATTCCAGAGTGTTGTTTTCGTAAGCATTGGCACAAATGCTACCAACAGTGACGGTTTCAAACTTGACGTTCATTGGAGTGCCTCCCATTTCTTCGTATAGAACCAAAGTGTTGTTGTCGTCTCGAAGGAGGGACCTTGGGATGTGATACCTATTATGTAATATCAAAGTTAGAGAATTGATTGATCAAAGTAGTGAAAGATATTACTCGGTCCTCACCATCTCTGCGAAGGCTTTCCACAATCATAAAGGCATTTCTTGTCATCGTATTTTCCACGGTAGTCGCATTTGATTTCACAACCATCTGTATCTGCTGAGTAACTTGGCCAGTATCGCCCAATGCTATGTCCATTCACCCAAGCATATCCCTTCCCAAGCCCCGCCAAGTCCACTACGACTGGGTCGCTTCCAATGGGCGCCTTGAAAGCCACCTGGTACAAAAATAATTGTATTTCGTTAGAAAAGCTGGGTTTGTAGCGGTTACTCGTATAGCAACATAAATTGTATTTCAGGGTTCTTTAGAAATTTGGGGATTCGGAATATCTTTGTTGCATTTTAGTGTGACTCTCTATTGCCTTAGTTTGGGATTGATTCTATACATGTTGAAACGAATGTCTTAATTGTCCAATAACTTAAACAAATATTATACTAGTAACTTGAAACATATGTCAATTATTGTGTTGGATTGCAAGAATTTTTTTCTCATAAAAGCTAAGATATGTCTAAGAGAACTTTGTAATTGATGATATTGTCAGGAATTGTGGTTCATCAACAATCTAATTTTATTACAAGTTTTGTCATCATAGAGAGGCACGATTATGTACTTTTTAAGATACTGTATGAGAGTCAGCTAGCCTAGTTTGGCTAGAAAAGTTTGGATTAGGTGACTCTAATTTTTTCTATGTTTGCCTATATCAATTAATCCTCTAATGCAAAAGAGCTTGGATTCTTACCTTAAACCACACGAATGGCTTATTGGATGGAAGATTGGCAAAGCGCCAACCATACTCGAAGGGGTGTAAAGGGTTTTCCTTATAAAGTCCCTTCAATCCACCAGCCAAACCAACCTTGTACACCCATTTGTTTGTGGAGATGTCTTGTGTTATCTCATCAGGGCTACCTTTGTTGCCAATCAACTTCACAGGGCCTCGTATCCCGACATCAATAAGATCGAAGAACGATCCATAGTTCTAAACCAAGATCATTAATTAAGTTGACATATTAGTCTACTTCAATGGGTGTAACAAATTTATGAATTTACAATCAATCGTACCGTCAATCCGTTAGTTGCGCTATGAAGAGAGATTGCATTAACTCCGGGTTTCAATACGATGTTTGCTTCGAAAGTGAAGTTGTATTTGCTGTGTTCAGCAAATTGAGAACCTGAAAATTATTAATTCTAGGTTACTAAATAATCATATGTACACTAATACAAATACCATATTTAGTGACGGAAATTTACCGCCGACAAACTAAAATCCTATCGCTAAAAATTAGAAACTTCCACGTGTTGCAAAATGAACCATTCCTTGCCGACAAAATTATTTTCGTCGGTAAATAAAAATGAAATAAAAAGTTATTACCGATGAAATTACGGAAGTGATCTAAAACTTTTACAAGACTCACCAACATGATGTCCGTTAACAAAAGCATGTACAACATGGCAGTAGGTGTTAACTTGCAAGGTAACATTCTTCTTCAGGATCGGGTCGTTTGCATTGACATTTACACGATAAACATGAAACCAACTCATCATATATCAATTGGATAATTAAAAGATTAGCAAGCAAAGAGAAAAAAAAAATATTGGTAATTATATACCTTGTTAAGTACCAAAGATAATCACTTGTATCATTAGTTACTGCCTTTTGTTCCAAAATTTGATTAACCGCCATTACACTTCCTTTAACGGTATCGTGTTTGAGCTTGAAACTGTCTGTCGATCCTAAAGGAACATACGTGCTGCAATTAGCACTTGCAGCCGCTCATTCTTCGGAGTTAGAGGTAATACTTCACTTTATGTTCTTTCTAGTTGTTTCAATTAACTTGTTTCTTAGATTGGTCTTTATAACAGATTAACCTTGTCTTTGATAATTTTATTGACAATTACTGACATGAAATGAAATAATATTCCCTTGGGATGCAAAGAGATTTTTGCTCCTCATCATGTTCACGATCAAAGTAGTGAAGTTTTGCATCTCGTTCTTTATAAATATTGAGAAGAAAAATAAAACATTAATAATAATGTTAAAAAAAATAAGGCCCTAATTTTGAAAGAAATTATATATATATATATATATATATATATATATAATTAATTATGAATAAGCTTATACTTACCATGAAGACCTGATTTTTTGTTAGCAGCTTGATGTTCGGCAGGTTGTGCAACCAAACGGGAAACCCTCTGATACAAAGTTTAAAAAGGAATAAGTCTTATGAAATTTTAGAGCGGTTTGACCAACCCTAAAACTAGGGATGGGCAAAAAACCGGTCTGAAACCTAACCGTTTTGAACTGGTTCGAAACCGGTCTAAAATCTAACCGTTTGAAACCGGTTCAGAACATGACCATTTGGAACCGGTCAAGAAGATGACCGTTTGGAATCAGTCCGGACATAACGATTTTAAACATCCAAGTCTAAAATGAGTGAATTGGTCCAAGAAAGTTAATATCTTTATGTTGAACCGATTTTGTTCTGGATCGGTTCAGTTTGACTCTAGACCGGATCGAATTTGGACCAGAACAGTTTTTTGCGTGTAAATCTTCATAAAAACGGTCTGAAATGTTTAGAGACCCAACCGGAAATGTTTTTTGACAAACCAATTCTAAACCGGTTCTAAGCAAACCAGTTTACCTACTCTAAACCCAAGCCATAAAAAAAAAAAAACTGATTAGGTTCGAAACATGATCTGTTTAAAACAATTCTAGTCTGAGTCAGGCATTTTCATGCTCATCCCTCCGTAATGCTTAAGATAATAGGTGAATAAGTGATTTAATCGTTATATATCTACATTCTCAATGTCCCATCACATTTGATCAATTATCCTAAAACGTTAAGGTAATATGTGAATGTGTTGTTAAATCTTTATATTTAAGATATCTGATATGTACGTACCCGTAGCTCCACTATGCACATGCGTATGGGCCGATACGAAGAATGGCATATAGCCCTGCGGCTTGGATGGTTTTGATGAACTTAACCAGATCATTTCTTCCTGAAAATTTATACTGCACAAAATAGGAAAATTTAAAACAATTGGAATGAGCAAACCATTATTCGAAAATCGACTTTATGTCGGTTATATAATTCACACTATAAGTAATTTAATTGTTTGTGATATATTTATTTGTGAAGGGCATATACAATTATTTGTAAGGAAACAGTAAAAATCACTTACAAATACAATTATGAGTTTAGCTAAAAACTTGTGAGAAAAATCTCTTACAAAAATTTTAGTATTGTAAGGAAATTCCCTCAAAACTTAACCCCCTTTGAAATTTCTTATAGTTTATGATGGATTTCTTCCCTTGAAAAAAATATCGTCACAAATTATCAATTTTCTTATAGTGAATGAATATAACCTGACGATACTGAGGCTCGTGAGCATTCCAGAAAACGTAGGTCTCGACAGCATTAAGACCGCCGTCTTTAGCCTTATTGATCAAGTCGGGCCACATCTGAGAATCGAGAAATATGTTAGGGAAATCGTTACCATTTCAAGAACCGATTCGTTCGAGAAAAAAAAAACATTTACCTGAGGTGTGCTACGGGGGTAGTGAATCGAGCCGGACATGATGATCTTCCTCTGGCCATCGAGCTTTAAGGATCTCCCGTCGTAAGTGATATTGATTGCAAAAGTCGAAATCACTAAACAAAAAAAGCTAAGTAGAAGAAATTGAGCTATAAGTGAAGCCATTGATCAGTTGCTTGGAGAAAATTCTCAACTCCTAGTATCAAATGATGTAAGGAAATTCGAGATCAATTCCTTTACACACCAACTAATAATTGGGGAAATGAAAATGTTGGAGACGTTGAAGAACAATTGAGACATTAGGGGATTATTTATAGTGGATTTAGAGTGATTTGGTGAGTAGAAAGAGGTGAATTTGCTAAATTTGGTAAGTTACTGTCCGGATAATATGTTACCTCAGACTGATCCTTTTTTATCAGCTGTCATTGATTTGGTTTACTTGATCAGGTTCAGGCAATATGGATTGTGGGAAAGATATGGAGATGAAGATTTAGTCTACAATGTTTCTTCTAGTGATTACAGAAAAGATTGGTTCTTTGCACAAGTTAGCAGGTTACTTTCTTTCTCCAAACTAATTTTATCTATATATGCATGGCCAAAAAATAATATTTATATGGGTAAAATAACCAAATAGCTCGCTGAACTTTACTCGAAAATGCAACTAGGCTGCTGAATTATTTTAACTAAATAGCTAGACAAACTTCCTTGAATGAACAATTATGTAACTCTGTCCAATTTAACACGTTAAAATTTGACATAATGTTTCATGTTATAACGTTGTCCATGGAAACACATCTCTGGATCCTACTAGCTAGGAGAAAGAACTGCAATCCGAATCTTTATTTTTATGAAACTTAAACGAAAAAACCCATAATTAAAGATAGTAATACCCAATCTTATAATGATGCCTTGTTTGAAGAGTTATCATACCTTGAAAATTCATTTCTTATTGCTTGTAAACTCATGAAGAAGAAAACAACACTTACCAAGGTACGACTTGGCAGATTAAATTTGAGCTTGAAACTGTCTGTCGATCCTAAAGGAACATACGCGCTGCAATTAGCACTTGCAGCCGCTCATTCTTCGGAGTTAGAGGTAATACTTCACTTTATGTTCTTTCTAGTTGTTTCAATTAACTTGTTTCTTAGATTGGTCTTTATAACAGATTAACCTTGTCTTTGATATTTTTATTGACAATTACTGACATGAAATGAAATAATATTCCCTAGGCATTTGTTTAAATGCTTGAGTTTTTTTGCGGTTAATATAGTAAGATGATTATTTTTTTGGCCATTTATAGTACGATGATTCATTCACTTATACAAATATCAACTTTAAGAAAAATGGACAAGAAGGGTGTACTGGCTGCCTGCGCTAGCGCCGACAATTACACGCTCAACACGATCGCATACGAAAAAAAATAATGTTTGTGTATAAAGTATATGGCAGGACATTAACACGATAAAATTTTATGTCTAGGTTGTTAGAGTATGAATAAGAGTATACCGAAAGTCTTCACTCACAAGTTCGAGCTTATGGGCTGATTGGTTAAGGTGTACGTCTTATTCCTAACAAGTGATATCAGAGTCAATGGTCCGAGTCCCGACGTGAAGCCCTGAGTTACAGACCAAGTTGTAGTCTGTTGTAAACCGATGTTCGCAAACATCAGTTTAATGAAGGGTGTTAGAGTATAAATAACACGATAAGTTCGAGTTTATGTGCTCACTGGTTAAGTCGTACGTCTTATTCCTAACACAAATATCATAACACGATAACATGTCAAATTTATGCTACTAAATCTCAAGAATTTTCTTGAGTTTTTTTTAAAAACAAATCTTATTTAATAACTTTTAAAACTCAAATTAGTAGGTTTTTTTAGAGTTTGTCAACCACATTACAAACTTATGAATAATGATATATTATTAATTTATTGTTTTTTGTTATATGAAGTTCATTATTTTGATTTTTGCTTAAATATGTCATATAAAGATGTACAACTGAATACAAAATGATAGCACACGACACGAATACACACGAAAAATTATGTGTCGTGTTCGGGTTTGTAAAACATGACATGATATACGCTAACCGTGTGTGTTCTTGTTCAATAAGTTTAACATACCACAATTATTAACACGCACAAATGCATGAATTGTCATTCCTACTGACGGCACTTGAACTTACCGTAAGAAAAAGTTGTGAAATATCACAATTTTAAAAGTTATCACAAATTTTGTAAGGAATTTTGTTGGAATATTCCATGCAAGCATTTTTATTAGAAGTTAGTTCCTTTTAAATAATATGGAACGTAATATTTTCAAAAGATTTTCAATATTTCCATTACACGTTAGTTCATTTTATTTACAAGTTGGTTCCTCTAAAAAAATAACTAAATTTGTTGTGGTAGCAAATTTGAAAGTCGTGTACAGAATCAAGTAACTCTTGATTTATTTTTATTTTTAGATAAATTTAATCTATTTTTTTAAGCCCAAAATGCTCAAGAAAAATCACATAAGAATGAAGGCATCATATGATATTGAATCTTTTTATTTATTTATTGTTATGTACAGTCTCAAATGATGCTTTCCCAACATACAAAGACATAGAGAAGCACATTGCTTTTTTCCAAACAACGTAAATGTTTTACAACTAATCAAGTCATTGATCAATAGCAAACTGCTTCGACCGCCAATCGATATTCCTTATTCATCTTGCATCCTGTTCCTCCAAATGATTTCTCCGACACTTCAAAAGAGCAGGTTTCTTTCCCAACACAAGCCTGTCAAAATATCCAAAGTTTAATTAGACTATGCAGAATAACTTTTTAACTGTCGCTATAAGTGTATTTTTTGTTCTCACCGGTTGTCTAGATCAGGAGTGCAAAATGTAAATTTAACAGTGCTGGCCATGAAGATTTGTTCATTCGCAGGGATTAAATCTGAGACTTCTGGTTAAGAACCGATATATTGAAATGCTACATCATCTTTACCTGTTTGATATTATCCAAAGTGTTAGCAGCACAACAAGATCCTTCCTTAAACGATCCACAAACACCCGTTGGATCACCGAAGCTAGCAAATCGAATCTCCGATATGGTATGGCCTTCCTGGCACGACAATTCCAGAGTGTTGTTTTCGTAAGCATTGGCACAAATGCTACCAACAGTGACAGTTTCAAACTTGACGTTCATTGGAGTGCCTCCCATTTCTTCGTATAGAACCAAAGTGTTGTTGTCGTCTCGAAGGAGGGACCTTGGGATGTGATACCTATTATGTAATATCGAAGTTAGAGAATTGATTGATCAAAGTAGTGAAAGATATTACTCGGTCCTCACCATCTCTGCGAAGGCTTTCCACAATCATAAAGGCATTTCTTGTCATCGTATTTTTCACGGTAGTCGCATTTGATTTCACAACCATCTGTATCTGCTGAGTAACTTGGCCAGTATCGCCCAATGCTATGTCCATTCACCCAAGCATATCCCTTCCCAAGCCCCGCCAAGTCCACTACGACTGGGTTGCTTCCAATGGGCGCCTTGAAAGCCACCTGGTACAAAAATAATTGTATTTCGTTAGAAAAGCTGGGTTTGTAGCGGTTACTCGTATAGCAACATAAATTGTATTTCAGGGTTCTTTAGAAATTTGGGGATTCGGAATATCTTTGTTGCATTTTAGTGTGACTCTCTATTGCCTTAGTTTGGGATTGATTCTATACATGTTGAAACGAATGTCTTAATTGTCCAATAACTTAAACAAATATTATACTAGTAACTTGAAACATATGTCAATTATTGTGTTGGATTGCAAGAATTTTTTTCTCATAAAAGCTAAGATATGTCTAAGAGAACTTTGTAATTGATGATATTGTCAGGAATTGTAGTTCATCAACAATCTAATTTTATTACAAGTTTTGTCATCATAGAGAGGCACGATTATGTACTTTTTAAGATACTGTATGAGAGTCAGCTAGCCTAGTTTGGCTAGAAAAGTTTGGATTAGGTGACTCAAATTTTTTCTATGTTTGCCTATATCAATTAATCCTCTAATGCAAAAGAGCTTGGATTCTTACCTTAAACCACACGAATGGCTTATTGGATGGAAGATTGACAAAGCGCCAACCATACTCGAAGGGGTGTAAAGGGTTTTCCTTATAAAGTCCCTTCAATCCACCAGCCAAACCAACCTTGTACACCCATTTGTTTGTGGAGATGTCTTGTGTTATCTCATCAGGGCTACCTTTGTTGCCAATCAACTTCACAGGGCCTCGTATCCCGACATCAATAAGATCGAAGAACGATCCATAGTTCTAAACCAAGATCATTAATTAAGTTGACATATTAGTCTACTTCAATGGGTGTAACAAATTTATGAATTTACAATCAATCGTACCGTCAATCCGTTAGTTGCGCTATGAAGAGAGATTGCATTAACTCCGGGTTTCAGTACGATGTTTGCTTCGAAAGTGAAGTTGTATTTGCTGTGTTCAGCAAATTGAGAACCTGAAAATTATTAATTCTAGGTTACTAAATAATCATATGTACACTAATACAAATACCATATTTAGTGACGGAAATTTACCGCCGACAAACTAAAATCCTATCGCTAAAAATTAGAAATTCCACGTGTTGCAAACTGAACCATTCCTTGCCGGCAAAATTATTTTCGTCGGTAAATAAAAATGAAATAAAAAGTTATTACCGATGAAATTTACGGAAGTGATCTAAAACTTTTACAAGACTCACCAACATGATGTCCGTTAACAAAAGCATGTACAACATGGCCGTAGGTGTTAACTTGCAAGGTAACATTCTTCTTCAGGATCGGGTCGTTTGCATTGACATTTACACTATAAACATGAAACCAACTCATCATATATCAATTGGATAATTAAAAGATTAGCAAGCAAAGAGAAAAAAAAATATTGGTAATTATATACCTTGTTAAGTACCAAAGATAATCACTTGTATCATTAGTTACTGCCTTTTGTTCCAAAATTTGATTAACCGCCATTACACTTCCTTTAACGGTATCGTGTTTGAGGTACTCAGGCTTCTCTGGTCGCCATAGCCATGTCAATGCAGATGACTCGTCGCCTGCTTTTACCATCACTGATGTCTGACTATTTACCTCAAAGATTTCATTTTTTACCGACGAATCAATTTCGCCACTTTAAAACATAGAAAATGTGTACATATAATAATCTCCAATGCGGAATATGAAAAGTAAACTTATTGATTTACCTTGGCGGTGTTATAAACCTCGGTGTAGCAATCAGGAAGAACACTAACTGACCATGCCGGGACTGTATAGTTATTTCCCATGATATTGACAGTGATTTCGTCGCTTTGATTGGCATTACTAAGAAAGCAAGCTTGTTTCCCTTGGTACATGTAAGTTGTGCCCTAAATAGAATAACACAATATTGTCACTATAAATATGCGACAGTTACGTAAGGAGGTTTTTATATTGGTTTTACAAATGGGTATGACTAAAATGAAGTCGAAATTATTTTAACACGATTTCACAAATTTCAATGTGTATTATCTAACAGCTGAAATCAAACTTACGGTCATATTATTTCCATAATCCGTGTCCTTTCTATCTCCATTAGTGAGAATTTGCTCCACTGAGAAGATAACTTCATGAAGTCTTTTAAGATGTCCCCATTTTGGTTGATTCAAATTGCCTGCAAAAATTTAAATCATGGATTATATATTACAATTACAATGTGAATCCTTTTATGCTAACTAATTAGGTAGGTTCAAATATATATTACCGTATTCATCGAGGGGCGCATCGTAGTCGTACGATGTAGTAATGTATGGACCACCGGATGATAGGGCGAAGTTCGGCAGGTTGTGCAACCAAACGGGAAACCCTCTGATACAAAGTTTAAAAATTGAATTTAAAAGCCAGGAAAAAGGAATAAATCTTATGAAATTTTAGAGCGGTTTGACCAACCCTAAAACTAGGGATGGGCAAAAAACCGGTCTGAAACCTAACTGTTTGGAACTGGTTCGAAACCGGTCTAAAATCTAACCGTTTGAAACCGGTTCAGAACATGACCATTTGGAACCGGTCAAGAAGATGACCGTTTGGAATCAGTCCGGACATAACGATTTTAAACATCCAAGTCTAAAATGAGTGAATTGGTCCAAGAAAGTTAATATCTTTATGTGGAACCGATTTTGTTCTGGATTGGTTCAGTTTGACTCTAGACCGGATCGAATTTGGACCAGAACAGTTTTTTGCGTGTAAAGTGATGGATAAGTGTCCAATTCGGGTTCGTGTTTACGTTTCGGGACTCGTCGACACGTCAAAAATTACATCTCGGTTTAAAAACATCTCCCACGGTATCAAAACGGTCCGGAGGCGCGTTTACGCGCGTCCGGATTGCAGCAACCCGGACCTCCGGGTTGCAACAACCCGGACGTCCGGGTTGTGGCAATCCGGACCTCCGGATTGCTCACAATCCGGAGGTCCGGGTTGCGTGACAATTCGGACCTCGCCGAATTGCCCAAATTCGACGAGGTCCGGATTGCCTTACGGGTATCGCGCTATTACCGTACCCGCGATTACCGTTACGCGTAGAGAAGTCAAGTTCACGTACTACCAACAAGGATGACGGTTACCGCACGTTCTTGAACCGTCATCAAACCGCTTTAAAACCGGGTCCGGTCCCAAGAAAGCCTATAAATAGGAGGTCTTGGCCACCCATTTTCACACATTCTCTCATTTGCCCAACTTTGGTATTTTGAGCTCTGACTTCTCTCTAGAAATTCTCTCTCTCTAGAAATTACCTTTTTTGCCACTATAGTGACTTAAGCATCGGAGAGGGCTCCGCTAGCACCCCCCCCCCCCCCCTCTCCGTGCTAGCATTGGTCCTTAGTGCAGGTTCCGACGCCCTGAGTCACATCCACCCTGAGTCACATCCGCCCTGGGTCACAACCTTGCCGGGTCACAACCTTGCCGGGTCACAACCTTGCCGGGTCACAACCTTGCCGGGTCACAACCTTGCCGAGTCACAACCTTTCCGAGACGCAGACCTCACGCGGGAGCAAGTCCGAACACTCGTCAGTGGCCCAACCTCCTCCTGACGGAAGGGTTACGACCCGCACAGCTACGTAAATAGACGCGTCCCCACGACTCTGTTCAATCCGGACGCAACATTGGCGCCGTCTACGTGATTCGAACAAAAAGCCACAGTACCGCAGAAATCATGGCGAGTGATCACAACCCTCCCGAAGAGGTGAAAAACTTAAGGAAAAGGCCCGGGCGTCCCAGGAAGTCCCCGGTGAACAAAAGAGCAGGATGCCAAGCTCCAACTGGGAGCCAGTCAGGACCCTCCCACATCCCAAGAGCTACTTCCGTAGCTTCATCCATACCGACTGGCAATGTGCCCAACGCACATCACAGAGAGCCAAAGGACAAGCACCACGCACATCCGCCTGGTTTCGAGCCAGAAGTACGTGGAGATGAATCCCAGACAGAAATGCCGCAAGGCGAGCAAAGAGCGGGGGCAAACCCGATGCCCACCGTTACTCCAGCGATGATGGCTGCGCTGGAAGAGCTTCTCGCATTCCGCGAATCTCTCAAAAACCAAGGATACGCAGCTCAGCCACCTCCGGCCAACCAACAGTATGCTGCGCCAGCAAGGGAGATGTCGCAAGACACTACTCGCTATGGCAATCCTTTCCAGGGCGGAAATCAGCACGCAAGATATGAACCTGCACGGTCATACACTCCTTTCCAAGGAGCCCAGCATTGGAGGAATGAAAGGCAGCCCCCATTCTACCACCCACAGCAGCCAACGAGAGATGATCCTTTTCAGGCCACAAGCAAGGATCAATCTGACATCCACCACAACAATGGTCAGCAAAATCCTTCAACAGGTTATGCTGAACCAGTAAAAGGGTTCACCGCCGAAATGCTAGAAGAAATGGTGGAGAAGAAGATGAAGGAGGCCAAAATGAAGGGTATGCACGCTCTTGAAGAAAGGGCGTCACATCCGTTCACTGATCACTTTGTGAACAGTCGCGTCCCAGACGCACTGTACCGAATTGGAGGAGACCCCTACCGGGGAAAAGGAGACCCAATTGAACACGTGCAAAAGCACGAGGCCTCTCTGCTAGGCAAGACAAAGAACCCGCATCATTTCGCAATGACGTTTTCACAAACTCTTGCCGGGTCTGCAGCGCACTGGTTCTTTTCACTTCCATGTGGAAGCATTACTTCATGGGCGGACTTAAAGGCCAAGTTCGTTCAACGGTACATGGGCGAGCGCACATTGTTAAAAGGGGCAAACGCTTTGGACGACGTCCAACAACAAAACGAGGAGTCCTTGGCCGACTACTACGTCCGCTTCAATCAGAACATTTCTGACATTCAGGGAAACCTGACTGAAGGAGAAATTGTTCGGGCTTTCATCCGAAATCTCGGACGAAGAGGCAATGCCCTGGCTGAAAAAATGGCAAAGCGCCCAGCAGAATCTATGGAAGAACTAGCCGCAAGAGTCAAGGAGTACATAGACCTCGAAAGGTTCAGAAGCCAGAACAAGGCAAAAATCGCTGCAGCGAAGGCGAAGGATAATCCAAAACAGAACCAGCCAAAACCACACTCAAGTGGTCATCAAGGAAGACATTGGCAACCTCAGCCGAAAAGACCCTTCCAAGGGGACTTTCAGAAGCCAAAGGAAGTAAATCTTGCCAACTGCATCCCTCTGAATGCCCCGCTGTCTGTAATTCTGAAAGAAATGAAGGACGCGAATTTGTGGCGGGAACCAAACAACTACAGGAAAAGCCCACTGGGAAGAGACAAGGACAAGTGGTGTGAAAACCACGAGGTCTTCGGGCACGAGACCGATAGCTGCGTCAGTCTACGCTTCCGAATCAACAATCTCGTCCTCAAGGGCGAATTGAAGCAATTTGTTGATCAAGGCAACAACCCCTCGAGAAAGACTCAACCAGAGTCGTCAAAAAGAACAAATAAGGGAAAAGAGAAAGCCCATGACAACCCTCCGCCAGCCAAGCGAGGGGTAATTAACGTCATACACGGAGGGCCTGCCGCCGGAGGACACATATCTAATGCTTGGGACATTTATGCATCCCAAGCAGCAACACTGCCAAAGTACGGAAAGCGCAAGCAACCCGAGCAAGAAGACGTAGTCATCCAATTCTCCAGGGAAGACTTGAAGCATATCGTTTACCCCCACGATGATGCTTTAGTCATTACCATGGATACTGACGGGTACGATGTGAAAAGAATTCTTGTGGATGGTGGAAGCTCTGCTGACATTCTACATGTCAGAGTTCTGGAACAACTAGGAAAGTCTGTCAAAGACTTGTCCCCAAGAACCTTCTCATTAGTCAGCTTCGCAGGAGCAGCTACACAACCCTTGGGTACAATCACACTTCCTGTCATCCTTGGCCAGGGGTGGAGAGCATTACATATCAACGTCACTTTCGTAGTTGTAGAATCTCTCGGAGCCTACAACGGAATCTTGGGACGATTAACGATCAATCCCTATGTGATCGTGCCCTCCACCGTCCACCAAAAGATGAAGTTCCCAACAGAACACGGGATTGGGGAAGTGCTCGGCGATCAAATAACCGCAAGACGTTGCTACGTCAATGCCTTGAGAGCAAAGCACCAATACAATGTGGCCATGATAAGTTCCTTTAAGAGGCAGAAGGTCGTTGATGAAAGAAAGAAGCAACTGATGGAACAAGCTGTTACAGTTTGGTCCCAACAAGGAAATATCCAGCTCTCGCCATGGCACCAGATATGGCTCGTAAAGCAGGGAGAAGACGAGCCAATCATGGAATACTTCATCAGATTTGCCTCCAACGCCTCAACAGCAAAAGCAACAAGAGAAGAAGTGATAAGTGTGTTCTATGCAAACATGAACGCCAGATCTTTCCTTCTCTTTGGACGAACTCGTGGATGGCAAACAACAAAAACCATGGCGGACCTAAAGTATAAGCTTGAGACAGCAGTCTCATGCGAACAAGAACTGAGGTGGGGTACACCCCTCAGTTGGGACAAAGGAGTTCAAGCAACAATGAACAAGCAGGAAGACGCAAGCATTGTTATGGACAACATCTTCACACCACTCAACACGGTGGCCGAAGACATTTATGTCAGCCTGCTGGAAAACAAGCTCCCAAGTCCACTTGTCCCGGAGACAGCTTTCTTGGTCAACAATATCAGAGAATGGTGCAAGTACCATAAAACGTGGGGGCACAACACAAACATGTGTCCACCATTAAACTGGGAAATCGAAGAATGCATCACGCTAGGTGCACTGAGGCGATTTGTTGCAACCAACTACGCGACATCGTCATCAAACCAACCATGACGAAACAGGAGAAACAACTCTCTTTTAGATTACTTTGCGCATTCCCACTATTTCTAGTATAACCAATGTAAATACGCGCAAGTATCTAATAAAGTCAATCTACGTTTGTAGGTACATACTTATCTCTTGCACGCTATTTTTTGGATTAAACGCGAAGAAACAAAACTACGCGCCTATTATCTACTTCAATAATCCAAGAAATTATGCCATGTGCAAGCAAAATCTATTACGCGTTATGGCAACGCTTATCAACAACAACCTACTCATATTGACGACTACATCAAGGTGTCATCATGGAATCAAAAACTTGGAAGTACAGGCTACACTACGATTACTACTCAGGAATTACACCAAGTAGTAACCTATGCACAAAAATCTACTTCAACAATACAAGCTAAGCATTGTCTGAAAGGAGGGATTTATGGTATACAACACCAACATATCTGTTATCTACACCAACAAGGAGTTTATTTCTCTATTCACAACATAAGCGTCTATCTCTAGAAGGTGCCGATAACACAAAGCCATCAGGCTATGTGTACAACCAACTCATTCCGCAATAACAACCTGCGGACTATTATCAAAACAACAACTATTCAGGGCGTCAGCTACAAGCAATGTCTCGGATTAACACCAAGACCTACCACTAAAATACCTTGGAACAACGCCAAGGCCTACTATCAAAATAGCATGTTGAGGTATCCTCTTTTTTAAAGACAAGCCCCATGTTCACTTCTAAAAAAGGACATGTTGTGACATCTCCGGTTAGAGGCAAATCTTCATGTTCATAGCCATTCCCTGGATTCAGAACAGGATGGGCATACGGGGCTGATCACCCCTCAAGCGGCGGAAGTTCTCTGTTTAGACAACGTCCCCACTCTACAACAAGTGCGTATATCCGGTTCAGTGTGCACTCTTTATGGCGAGTGTCCTCTATCTAGTCGGCATTCCCATATTACGAACGCCATCAGAGTTCGTTTTATACGGCGGAAGTTCTCTGTTTAGACAACGTCCCCACTCTACAACAAGTGCGTATATCCGGTTCAGGGTGCACTCTTTATGGCGAGTGTCCTCTATCTAGTCGGCATTCCCATATTACGAACGCCATCAGAGTTCGTTTTATACGGCGGAAGTTCTCTGTTTAGACAACGTCCCCACTCTACAACAAGTGCGTATATCCGGTTCAGGGTGCACTCTTTATGGCGAGTGTCCTCTATCTAGTCGGCATTCCCATATTACGAACGCCATCAGGGTTCGTTTCATACAGCAAAAGTTCTCTGTTTAGACAACTTCCCCACTATAACAAGTGCGTATATCCGGTTCAGGGTGCACTCTTCATGGCAAATGTCCTCTATCTAGTCGGCATTCCCATACTACGAACGCCATCAGGGTTCGTTTTATACGGCAAAAGTCCTCTGGCAAAGATGACAATTCCTTACTACAGATTTTCAAACCGTGTTGCATGGTTCCTGGACGCAGAAAGCATGCATCACAATTCATATTCTCAAAAGTGTTACATGGTCCCTGGACGCAGGAATCATGTATCACAAATATTCTTTCAAACACTTTTCCAAAAAATTTTAACAACACGATTTTTTGGATGTACCACATTCAATGCCAAAATATTTTCTCAAGTATTTTATCAACAAGCCTTTTAGGGTTCACAAAAATGTTTCTCCAAAAACAAAAATGTTTTTATGTATGCTTCCCCAACGCGGGTTGATACACGCTGTCAGGTGCGTACCCTGTATAAAACTCATAAAATTTACAAGTCGAGTCTTGTACAACGTCGCCTTAGAGTGGAACTAAGAGACGGTATAAACTAATATCTTGCTTAACCAAGATAACTCCTCTCAAATAATACTCTTACGTATGCTTCCCCAACGCGGGTTGATACACGCTGTCAGGTGCGTACCCTGTTTAAAACTCGTAAAATTTACAAGTCGAGTCTTGTACAACGTCGCCTTAGAGTGGAACTAAGAGACGGTATAAACTAGTATCTTGCTTAACCAAGATAACTCCTCTCAAATAATACTCTTACTTATGCTTCCCCAACGCGGGTTGATACACGCTGTCAGGTGCGTACCCTGTTTAAAACTCGTAAAATTTACAAGTCGAGTCTTGTACAACGTCGCCTTAGAGTGGAACTAAGAGACGGTATAAACTAGTATCTTGCTTAGCCAAGATAACACTTTTCAAATACACTACTTGTTAAGATATATTGCTATACGCAAAAATACTCGGCAGTTTGCAACACATATAGCGGCAAGCTATTCAGGAAAGAAGGGCAATATGCATAATGCATCAGGCAGGCAATCAGGAGAATATCTCAACTTATCAATCAGGAAGTGGCTATTGGTCACGACCGCAGGGACTATGTCTACGTTACTAGTCATCCACATTCAATAAACACAGTAAGTGGTAACGGTATGAAATATTACTAACAAGTTATCATGAAAACTACTGTGTATAAAGCAGGTTCAAACGACGTAGTTCAAACCGAACAAGTCGTAAACAACAACTAAGGAACAACTACAACAAGTCTTCAAGCGTAAAAGCCAGGGGACAAACAGACTCATAAATGAGTTCAACATATCCAAAAGATGGCACAGATTAAAAATGCCATCATCTCTAACAGGACTCGGCGGAACAAGCAGAAGTTGCCACCGTTTTCTCCAAACAAAATCTACAATGCGCAAGTCGCAACATCCTATGCTCTACCCATCTCGTCATGCCTTGGAATCTAGCCAAGAGGGGCGATCACAACACTTAACAATGCGCGACGTACAGTCGCAACTACGGACATCATGTTCATCATTTAAGGATATATATCCTATCTCTCAAGTCCAAAGCATATGGACAACATAGATAACTCAAGGTATGAAATATTACTAACAAGTTATCACATAATCACTATTGAAAACAGGTCCAGGTGACGAAATATCATGTAAGCAAAAGCATGAACAAAGAATTATCAACATCAACCCATTCACAAAGGGTTCAACATGCTGGAAACAGATAGCAAAACAGCAACCAAGAGTCTACATCATCTCTAAGGACTTATGACCAAGAGTTCATAATGTCAACAACAAATGCAAGAATGATTGTTTCAACGGTCAGCACAACATAGCTCTTCAACATAAGGGCGACAATCAGAAATCAACAAACACTTATCTCAGTAGGAGTAACGCTCCTCCTTGGGCCGGTCCCTCGACCGGGGGGCAGAAGACGCCACTACACAACCCTCAACTCTATTTCTCTTATCACAAAAAAGAGTTAGCACGGTCATGCTCAGCATAAAGAACCAAAAATCGCTCGAGGAACACGCCCCTGCGTCGGATCTTCCGAGAATTATGCTAAGAACAGAAACTGCAAGCCAACGATATCCTGGAAAATGCTATCAACAATCCAGTCAGTGTGCAAACCCGCACCAACACTTATTCAAGCACTTATGCAACAGACGCTCCATGTGAGAACAACCACAAACGCACAAGACTTATTAAGTCTTCGTGCAGCAAGTAACAAGCATCGCACAAGGGGGGCAACCTCTTCAACACATCAACGCACGTATCAAGGTTAACGTGCATATCAACATCAACGCGCGTATCAAGGTTAACGCGCGTGTCAACATCAACGCGCGTATCAAGGTTAACGCGCGTGTCAACATCAATGCGCGTATCAAAGTTAACGCGCATATCATGTTTCCATGTACGTACATACATGTCGATAAGGTTGCATGTCGACAAGGAGAAAATATTTTCTAAGTATTTCCATGTACGTACATACATGTCGACAAGGTTGCATGTCGACGAGGAGAAAATATTTTCTAAGTATTTCCATGTACGTACATACATGTCGACAAGGTTGCATGTCGACGAGGAAAAAATATTTTCTAAGTATTTCCATGTACGTACATACATGTCGACAAGGTTGCATGTCGACAAGGAGAAAATATTTTCTAAGTATTTCCATGTACGTACATACATGTCGACAGGGATACATGCCGACAAGGAGAAAATATTTTCTAAGTGTTTCCATGTACGTACATACATGTCAACAGGAATACATGTCGACAAGGGGAGAATGTTTTCTAAGTGTTTCTATGTACACACATACATGTCAACAAAGATGGGTTGCATACAACGAGTAGCTATGTCCCCTAAGCACACCTACGACGCTCATCGATAAAGCTCATACAACGACATCTATGTTTATTCCTGACGCTCAACCATCAACGCGCGTATCAACATCAACGCGCGTATCAACATCAACGCGCGTATCAATATCAACGCACGTATCCAAGTGCCACGCGCATAGTAAAATGGGTACGTACCAAAAAAGGGATTAACGTCTTAAGGAGCTATCATGCAAATGGCGGGATTAACGCGACAAACCGCAAGGATCACACGTGGCAACGCTTAAGGGAAATTTTTCTCTAAGGCGTCAAGACAACAAGTGACTATGCCTGAAAGTTATTGGGCAATCCCCGTCAACCAAAAAACCCGCCAAGAGGAAAAATTACGCATACCGACCAAAAACTCCTACACAAAGACACGGGGGCACTATGTCCGAACAGGGAATTCTACCTCAACTACCTACGGGAGTGAAAATCGTCTAAGTTATGAACTAACGGCGATAGTAACGGAAATCAATCAGCAATTATTCAACATACAAGCGTCAACAAGCAGTTCCATACATCAACAACGAAAAATAGCTCAAACGAACAACAATCCGGCGACATTCAAAGTCAAGTCGAAGCTATCTTTTAAAATTGGGTTTCTAAACTACCTCAAAACGTGACGAAAAGTATCGCAATGGATTCCCCTCGTCGAGAGGATTCCGGGAAGGTAAGGACCGCAACGAGGCGAGGTCGGGAAGGCGGCGCGTGGCCAACACGCTCCGGCGAAGACGTCCCACTCGCGGCGGCGCGTGAGGGCGCGTCCGGTGGCTCCTGGAGGCTCCGAAGGTGGCGTTGGAATCCTTGGGACGAACCGAGTCGAATGGTGGTGTCAACTTCCAAAAACAAGCAAAAAATCAGACTCGAAACGGTCAAAACGTATCTAAGCTCCACGACGGCGAAGAAACTTTGAACACAAAAGCAATTTCGGGAAAGGGTGAGTGAATTATCTCCGAAGGAGATGGAATGATGAATTCCCAAGGTGCTGGGAGGATAATTGGGGATGTGTGTATTTACAAATCCCAAGAGATGCTTTGTTGATAAGGATTAAAGGGTTAACTTGTCTACACTCAAGTCTAAACCCCTACGGTATACTCTATCCTCTCTTTTTAAAACTATCTACTCCTATGCATATCTTGACGTCGCACGTATCAAACCCATCATTATGTGCGTATGTTGCAATTGCATGATCCATGATTCGGTAATCACTTAGTCATTTTAGAAGCTTACGGTTTCTATTTCTTGCATTGTGTAATTACGATCTTGCCACGTCCATCACTCATGCATACATGTTGATAGATACATGTTCGCATAGCGCATTACCGTTTGCTCATGTCTCCGACGATAATCATATTCACGCATATACACTTCCTATTGCACTAACCATGATGATAGGAAACAAAGCCTTTCGGCCGGAAAATCAAGCGACGGACAAAATCAAGATGCTTGCGTCCAACCAACGATCAAAACCGAAAGGTTAGCGTCAAACTCAAATTGGACAAATATCCTAACTTAAAATAGAGTCAAGAAAGGTTCTAAACCGTTACTTGACTCGGGGGCAAGTGATGGATAAGTGTCCAATTCGGGTTCGTGTTTACGTTTCGGGACTCGTCGACACGTCAAAAATTACATCTCGGTTTAAAAACATCTCCCACGGTATCAAAACGGTCCGGAGGCGCGTTTACGCGCGTCCGGACCGGACCTCCGGGTTGCGTAAAGCAACCCGGACGTCCGGGTTGCAGCAACCTGGACCTCCGGGTTGCGTGACAATTCGGACCTCGCCGAATTGCCCAAATTCGACGAGGTCCGGATTGCCTTACGGGTATCGCGCTATTACCGTACCCGCGATTACCGTTACGCGTAGAGAAGTCAAGTTCACGTACTACCAACAAGGATGACGGTTACCGCACGTTCTTGAACCGTCATCAAACCGCTTTAAAACCGGGTCCGGTCCCAAGAAAGCCTATAAATAGGAGGTCTTGGCCACCCATTTTCACACATTCTCTCATTTGCCCATCTTTGGTATTTTGAGCTCTGACTTCTCTCTAGAAATTCTCTCTCTCTAGAAATTACCTTTTTTGCCACTATAGTGACTTAAGCATCGGAGAGGACTCCGCTAGCACCACCCCCCCCCCCTCTTCGTGCTAGCATTGGTCCTTAGTGCAGGTTCCGACGCCCTGAGTCACATCCGCCCTGAGTCACATCCGCCCTGGGTCACAACCTTGCCGGGTCACAACCTTGCCGGGTCACAACCTTGCCGGGTCACAACCTTGCCGGGTCACAACCTTGCCGAGTCACAACCTTTCCGAGACGCAGACCTCACGCGGGAGCAAGTCCGAACACTCGTCAGTGGCCCAACCTCCTCCTGACGGAAGGGTTACGACCCGCACAGCTACGTAAATAGACGCGTCCCCACGACTCTGTTCAATCCGGACGCAACATAAATCTTCATAAAAACGGTCTGAAATGTTTAGAGACCCAAACGGAAATGTTTTTTTGACAAACCAATTCTAAACCGGTTCTAAGCAAACCAGTTTACCTACTCTAAACCCAAGCCATAAAAAAAAAAAAAAAACCGATTAGGTTCGAAACATGATCTGTTTAAAACAATTCTAGTCCTAGTCAGACATTTTCATGCTCATCCCTCCGTAATGCTTAAGATAATAGGTGAATAAGTGATTTAATCGTTATATATCTACATTCTCAATGTCCCATCACATTTGATCAATTATCCTAAAACGTTAAGGTAATATGTGAATGTGTTGTTAAATCTTTATATTTAAGATATCTGATATGTACGTACCCGTAGCTCCACTCGGCACATGCGTATGGGCCGATACGAAGAATGGCATATAGCCCTGCGGCTTGGATGGTTTTGATGAACTTAACCAGATCATTTCTGTTTCGACCGGGTTATTGCGGGTTGCCCGCGGAATAGCTCGTCGAAGTCTTCGGGTTGGGTGCGAGCCAAGTCCGTCCTCTGAAGTCGCGTGCGGGCCTTAGCTTCATCTTCTGATCGGCGATAGGTCCTTTGGGCTCTCTGGAAGATCGTCTATCTGCACCTGCGAGAGGAGCATTACCAAGCAGTCCCCGTGGAGAGGGGGGGGTGCTTGGTGCGCTCGCTCCGACGATCAACATTAGTCGACTTCTAGAGAGAGAAAGAGTGGGTTTTCTAGAGAGAGGTCAGAGCTTTTCCCATTTTCACCCAAAGTGACTTTTTGAATGACTTGAAAATGTTTACCCCCAAGGTGGCTATTTATAGGCAACCTTGGACCGTAAACCGGTTTTGACCCGGTTCGATGTAGAAATGTGAACCGGGATGCAGGGGAGAGCTTTGGGAAAAGGACTCTGACGCACGTCTCACGCGGCTGTCACGAGCGGGACGCGCGCGCCTTTAAAACATAGGTCTCGGACACATAGGAGTTAGTTAAAAATCGAGTCTCCTATACGTTCGGGACGAAATGGGGGGTGTACGCGACACCCCCCGGGTGTTGAGCTCACCCGGAATTCCGGGTAAGCCCCCCGGGCATGTCGGGCAAGTTCGCGACTTGCCCGGTTTCCCCCGGTTAGCTCGAAATTGGGGAATCGTAAAGGGTCTTGCGCGTGTATGAGGTCCGAATAATTAAGACTGAGCCCGAATCATGCGTATATCCATCACTTGCCCCCGAGTTAAATAACGGCTTGACCTTTGTTTAACTCTATTCTAAGATAGGTTATACGCGTGATTCGGGTCGTCTGCTCACCTTGAGTTTTGACCTGCCAAGGGTGGATACGCGCGGCTCAGGCGAATTCCATGTCTTAGTTTTTTGAGGTGGTCATGCTTGACAACTGCACAAAGGGTTAGTAGCACAACGGACTACAAGTAATATGGAAAATGTGATTGTTTGGAGAATTAAGGCGCGAGCGCACATGAAATCTTTCGGGTTTGCAAGGTGACCAAATAACTATGGAACGTTCGTGCCACGATTAATTGTATCAGAATGATGATAAATCATGCAAGTCTTGATAAAATGTTTTTCATGCAGTATGATGGTTTCCGGGAGCCTGTCGTCCGAGACGGCCGTCTTGGTGGCGAGACGACGGTTTTAGTGAATGATGCAATGCCGGGTTTGGAAAATCACGTGTGACGGGCGTAATACGAAAAATCATAAACACACTTTTTCAAAAAGTTGAGAACATTTGAAATGACTTAGTTAAGTTTAGCTAAGTCATTTGATGGTTAAAACCCAAGCTATCAACAATTTTTAAAAAATGAAGGGTGGATGAGAGTGTACCTCTTGGATGTATGGTACTTACTATGTTGTGTAGTCCACCTCCTCCTTCATGATAGTTTATAAAACTATCAACATTTGAATTGGTTGTGGTGAGAGTTTTGGAGGGGCTAAGGTAGTGATTTTAGGAATTCACTTTAGGGTGCTAGTGAGACCCCATTTCGGCCGGCCACCACCAGGAGCACCACCGGCGAGGTCAGGGCGGCCCAGCGGCGGCGAGGCGGCGGCGGGAGCGGCGGCGGCGGCTGCAGCCTTCGTGGGTTGATTTTGAGCTCGATTCGACCCGGTTTCGAGTCCTACTTGTCGAGCATAGATTGGTAACGTCCTCCCCTCCCTTTTCTTGATGTTAATTAGACCTTTGGGGCTGCACATTTGAATTTCAATAAGGTGCATGGTAGGTGTTTGATGAAATGCCTAAGTGAAACTTTGGCTTGATTTTCAAAATTTGTTTTTGGCTAAGCTCTAAATGTATATAGATAGAGTTAAGGATAGTGAACTCCCTTTGTGAAGAGGTCCCTAGGTCCCGATCAACCGAGAGGGAATCGTGGAGGTTCAAAATCGGACTTATTCGAGCGAAAAGTTCGACTCTTTGTATCTTGATATGGGTGGCTTGATATGATGTCCCCTATTGTGATAATGCCCCCTTGATTGTTTGTGAGTGGATAGCCATGCCCCCGGAGTTTAGATGATTGCGTGGTAGTTCGCGTTCATTAGTGGCTTAGTTGACCCGCGTGTCCCTCGGATTGCTCGGGGAAGAGTAAGTCTCCCCGTGACATGTAATAGGCTTGCTTAAGTGCATTTGACCTGCTTGTATGTGCCCCCGGAGCCTTGAGCCGTTTTGGGGATGAAATTTGATCGAAATGTGGTCGGATGGCATTTTGGTAATTATAACCAACTTTGCATGTCTTTGATTTCTTTAGCTCTTGAACTTGTCGCTTTGTAGAGCGCTTGAATACCTGTGTCACATTGCACAAATGTATGAAAATTTGATTAGTAGGTGGCCTAGGCCTTTGATGAGCGTAAGGATTTTTGACTCCCGAGCGGGAGGGTCCCTAGCTGTTTGCTCGCGGACAGTTGGTCCGTTGGGTTGGATATCCTTGCAAAGGACTTTGATGAATGTGGTTGGTGTGTTGCCTTGGTTTTTGATTGAGTTGTGTATGGTTTTTGCAGGGCTTGGTTGGCGGGCTTGCAGGCGCCCGACTTTGATACTTAGAGTACTCCTGATAGGAAACGGTTTCTACTTCTCCGCACAATGAGTAAGTTTCATCCTTTTGTTTCGGATAACTTTGAGGGAGAGGTTGATGAGAGCACCATGGATTCCGATTCTGGGTCTCGAAGTGGTGTACTCTTGGGACCATCGGGTGATCGCGTGATACTGGAGAAGACTCAGCTATTTTTTCCCAACAAGCTTCCACGTTCCAAGTTTGACCTCTATGTCTCGACCCGGGGCTGGTGTCCCGGCCTAGAGGTCTTGTACCCTTGGGATGTTGTAAAGGGGGTTGAATTTGGTCGGCCCACCGTTCCTCCAACTGAGTATGAGGCAGTCTACCTTTCACAATTTCGAGAAGGGCTGCGGTTTCCCTACTGTCAGGATCTGGTTCGCCTTTGTCGATATTATAAGATTTCTCCTGTCTCTATTACCCCACCAGGGTTTAGAGCTTGGACGTGTTTTCGGGTGCAATGTCATCTAAATTCCTGGGACTACTCGATAGTGTTGTTTCGAGCCTTCTACCGCCTGGGTAAGGCGGACGAGTCTGGGATGTGCACCTTCAGCTTGCGTTGGCCTCATATGACCGAAAAGGGATTCTCTTCCCTTGGCTTGCGCAGGGCGGGGTGGAATACTGAAGCGCGATTCTGCGAACGGTCGGACACTTCCCAGAATAAATGGAAGTGTCAGTACTTTTTTATAAAGGATGCGGGCACGACTTGGACGACTTCTCACATATTGGATGCCGATCCCGTTCCACGATTTCAGGAGTTCTCCGATAGAGATAAGGTCACTTTGAAGAAGATCCATGCGGCAAATAGGGCGGGGGAGTACAGCCCCCTTTATCGTGCTTCTGACGCCGAGCTGCTCGCGGCGGGCATTCACGTACGTCCTTCGAGGGAGGAGTTGGTATGTTTTGAAGTTTTGTAACATCTGCTCTTGTTTCCATGTAGGTTGGTTTCTTAACAGACGCCCCTGTTTACAGGGTGGAGTTGCAGGCGGGTCTTCTCAGATTGTTCCCGGCCTAGACGATACTCTTCCTGTTGGCCCAAGTATGGGACTTGTGCCTTTTAAAGGTTTCGTTGAGATTTTTCCCATGCTAATATGCTAATGGTCTTTTTGCGGTCGTCTTTGCAGGCTTGGAATTTCCGACGGCGGGGGGAGTTGCGCCTGTCGGGGAGCATGATGCTGACGTCCGCTCCCCGAGCGATCCTAGGAGGTTGACATCTGACGGCATGCCTCTTGCTCCTTCCTGTGACAAAGGGAAAGGGCCTATGTATGCAGATTCGACCATGCTTGTCCCCCGGTCGGGGAGCGGGCGTTCAGTGGAGATGCCTCCCTTGGGAGGTGATTGTGGTTGACTTCTTGTTGTATTGGTATGGTTTGCCTTCTCCTAATGTGTTTGCTTTTGATGTGTAGTTGTTCCTACTCCTCCGGCTCTCCGCAAGTCTGATTTGATTTGCCGGCTTGATCGGGATGTGTCTGGGAATGAGTGGGCTCCGTATTCTCAGTCTACTGTCCGTTTTCCCAAGGATGTTTCCTTGAGCACACCTGCTGTTGGTGTGCGTGTGGTTCAGCGGTCTGTTCCGCCGGCTGACCGCAAGACGTGTCCCCGGGACCCTGAGGCTGCGTTGAAATGTGTCGAGGAGTCACTCGCGCGCTTTGCTCCTGTACGTTGTTTTCCTTTTATGTTGGGTCTATCACGTTTGTCTGGCTTCTTTGTGTGTGATGTGCTTGTGTTGTTGTTGCAGGTGAATACCGTGATGACCAACCTTTCCTCCTTTGTTGTCGAGCTTGTTGAGGAGACGAGGGGTCTGCAGGATCGTCATGAGCACTTGTCTCAAGATGTTGTTGTGTTGAGGGAGAAGGCGCGCGCACATTCAGATGCTTCTTCCAAGGCTTCCGCTGATCTCAAGGGAAGTCAGGATTGTGCGTCTCAGCTGGAGGCGGAGCTATTTGCCCTACTGCGCCAGGAGAAGGTCGATGAGGAGGCGCATGCTGTGGCGCTGAGGGACACCAAGGAGTCTCATGTTGCCCTGGGTGATCAGCTTGGGATGATTGAGTTTCCTACTACAGCTGATTACCCAAAGCTTCTCGAGAAGGCACGTGATGATCGCATGGAGTCCTTCTCTGTGGATTACTTCAGGAGGGTATACTCTCTTGCCCCCGATTTTCCTTTTCAGAGTGCTGGTCCATATGCTGGCTATGCCCTCGGGGCTATTGCGGGGATCCGAGCGAGCGGTGGAACGAGTGGTATGACGGGACAGGTGTCCGTCCCTGTTGGTGTTGATCGCCGTGGTGCTTTCAAAGGCCCTGCGCAAGATGTTTTTATGACTGATGCCTTTGGTTCTGGTGCTCCTGACGTTGGGTCAGGTTGATCTTTCTTTGTTTTTCCTTGTGTATATATGGTTGCTCCCCTTGCATGGGTGAGATTTTGACGGGGTGCGTCTTGGGCTTGACTTTCATGCTGGCTGGATGTCTTTACTTTTTAGTCCTGATATATTATATATATATATGCCTGACATGAGATGTTAGAAAGATATAATACTTAGTATTATTTTGCATCTTCCTTTATTGCTGTCTCAATAACTTGTTCTCTTTTTGAAGAGTGTTGCTCTATTGACTGGTCGATTTCCTTATTCCGATAGTTTTCCTTAGGAAATTGCATCTCTGTTGGTGGCGGGGTGTGGATGAGTTGGTATTACCGTCGCCTGTGGCTTTGTAAGGAGGATGATCCTTGTTGAACTGCTTGTCTTCCTTTACGAAGATGTGAACAGACTAGTATGTACACATACTTGATGCTGCGGCTAAGTGTGGATAGATTAGTGCGTCCGACACTTGCCTTTGTTTGCGAGGGAGGATTCCCAATGATCCGCTTGTCCCCCGACTTTTTGCAAGGATGTGAATAGATTAGTACGTTCACATCCTTGTATTATGGCGAAGTGTGGATAGATTAGTACGTCCGACACTTGCCTTTGTTTGCGAGGGAGGATTCCCAATGATCCGCTTGTCCCCCGACTTTTTGCAAGGATGTGAATAGATTAGTACGTTCACATCCTTGTATTATGGCGAAGTGTGGATAGATTAGTACGTCCGACACTTGCATTTGTTTGCGAGGGAGGATTCCCAATGATCCGCTTGTCCCCCGACTTTTTGCAAGGATGTGAATAGATTAGTACGTTCACATCCTTGTATTATGGCGAAGTGTGGATAGATTAGTACGTCCGACACTTGCATTTGTTTGCGAGGGAGGATTCCCAATGATCCGCTTGTCCCCCGACTTTTTGCAAGGATGTGAATAGATTAGTACGTTCACATCCTTGTATTATGGCGAAGTGTGGATAGATTAGTACGTCCGACACTTGCATTTGTTTGCGAGGGAGGATTCCCAATGATCCGCTTGTCCCCCGACTTTTTGCAAGGATGTGAATAGATTAGTACGTTCACATCCTTGTATTATGGCGAAGTGTGGATAGATTAGTACGTCCGACACTTGCATTTGTTTGCGAGGGAGGATTCCCAATGATCCGCTTGTCCCCCGACTTTTTGCAAGGATGTGAATAGATTAGTACGTTCACATCCTTGTATTATGGCGAAGTGTGGATAGATTAGTACGTCCGACACTTGCCTTTGTTTGCGAGGGAGGATTCCCAATGATCCGCTTGTCCCCCGACTTTTTGTAAGGATGTGAATAGATTAGTACGTTCACATCCTTGTTGAAATTATTTTATCTCCTTGCGTGCGTCGCGCTTCCTCTGTTTTGAATACAGGCATGAGCTTCGCTTAGTCTTGCTTTGATATCTTTTTGATGGCTTTTCTTGTTGGTTGCCCTTTCTGCGTATAGGGTTAGGGCCTTTGTTGGTGATGTATGTGGCTTGTTCCTGGTTTTGGACCGGGGTAGCTTGCCATTACATGGTGATTTTTCCTACGCAAGGAGTGAACTTCATTAGTCTTCTTGTTTATTTACAAGGGATGTGCATGGATGGAGTCAACTGATCTCCCATCCTAAACGTTCTACTCAGTACTTGAAAAGTAAAGATAGAGTATGTGCATGTCATAGGGGGAGGATTATTCCCTTAGTGACGGTTTGATAAAGCTGGCTTCTCGCATGCAATGTAGGAGCGCAGAGCTCCTTGTTTGATCAGTTCCTCGATTCTGTTGCGTAGAGAGGGGCACCCATTCGTGTTGTGACCCCATCTGTTGTGGTAATGGCACCACGTTTCTGGATTCTTCCCGAGGAAGGCAATCCGGATCTCGCTTGGAGGAGGTAAAACATCCTTCAGGATGGTCTTGAACAACTCTTCCACCTCTATGTTCAGAGGTGTATATTCGCCATCTTGGTTGTTGTTCAAGTCTTGTCTTGCACGCTTGTGTTCGCGCGCCTCCTCTTGTTCTGCAGGTGGGCTGAACCACCCCAGCTCGTTTGCGACCTCGACTGCTGTCTCCATCTTTTCTTTTAAGTCAGCCATGGATTTGGTTGTTCTCCACCCTTGTGTTCGTCCAAATAGGAGGAATGTGGGTGAGTTCATGTTCAGGAAGAAGGCATTGATCACTGCTGACTTCTCTGCCAAACTTGAAGTTGCGTTTATGGCGAATCGCTTAAAGTAGTTTTGGATGGATTCTGACTCCCCTTGTTTGATGTCCCATATGCTTGGGAGCATTGGGGTTTGAAATGCTGGGAGTCTTTTTCCTTTGCTCATCATTTCGTCAAATCGCATTTCAACTTCAGACTTGGAACATTGTCCCCTTTCAATGACTGCTATGTCCAGGCGGTTCTTGCATCTTAGGGCGTTGACATAGCATTTTCGTGCTGTCGTCTGATCGCCCAAGACTTCACCAATTCCTCCCCTTAAGCGGTATTTCAGCTTTTGATGTGCTGTTGAAGGCACCATCTCGTAGGGGTTTATCGTTGTTCTTCCGAGAATTCCGTTGTAAGCGCCAAGGCTTTCGACGATCACGAAAGTGATGTCGACTTTCATTGCGTTCCATCCTTCTCCTATCACAGTGGGAAGGGTGATCATCCCCAGTGGGTATGTAGCAGCTCCAGCAAAGCTTACTAACGGGAAATTTCCCGGCTTCAGGTCCTCTCTCTTCATTCCTAGCTGTTCGAGGACATTGATATGGAGGATATCTGACGAGCTTCCTCCGTCGACTAGAATTCTTTTGACGTCGAACCCGTTGATTTCCATCGTTATTACTAACGCGTCATCATGCGGGTAGACGATGTGTGCCATGTCTTTTCTCGAGAATCCTATCACGGGGTCCTCCTCTTCCGGTTTCTTTCTTTTCCCATACTTGGGGAGTGTGCTTGCCTGCGCAGCGTATACATCTCTTGTGTTGGAGATTTGTCCTCCTGCAGCTGGACCACCATGAATGACATTAATAACTCCCCTCTTTTTAGGAGGGGGGTTGTCATTGGTCTTCTCTTTTCCTTTCTCCTTTGGCGTGAATTTTCTTTTCACCTTCTCAATCTTTCCCCCTTGGTCGACGTAGTGCTTAAGTCCGCCTTCTTGTATGATTCGATTGATTTGGAACTTAAGGCTTCTACAGTCGTCTGTTTCATGGTCGTTGACTTCGTGGCTTTCGCACCACTTGTCTTGATCCTTCCCTAGCTGGCCCTTTCTGAAACCGAATGGCTCTTTCCAGAGGATTTTTTCTTTCATTTCTTTCAGTATGACACTCAGGGGAGCGTTCAAAGGGATTAGCTCAATGGTGTTGACGTCTGGATTCTTGTCTTCTTCAATGTTGAATGTTCTCTTCTGGGGCGGAGTCCATTGTTTTTGTTGGGGGGTTTGGTTCTGCTTCGGGGGGCCTGGCTTACTTTCATCTTTCTTGTTGTCGGGCTTACCCCACTTGTCCCGTGCTGTCATCTTGTAATGCTCAGCATCGATGTACTCTTTTACTCTTGCCACGAGTTCTTCCATTGTTTCCGCCGGTCTCGTAGAGAGCTTTTGGCCCAAGTCGTACCCGTGCCTACCCAGGTTTCTGACAAAGGCATGGATGATTTCTATCTCTGCGATGTTCGTTTGGATTTCCGAGATGTTTTGATTAAATCGGATGTAGTAGCTTGCGAGGGACTCATTCCACTCTTGCTTGACGTCATCCAAGGCATTTGATCCTTTGATAATCGAACGTTCTCCCATGTAACGTTGGATGAACTTTTCTTTGAGGGACTGCCATGAGTCTATGCTTTTCTTTGGCAGGGAGAAGAGCCAGTGTGCGGCTGGTCCGCCTAACGTTTGGGGGAACGTCATGGCTATGTGGTGAGGGTTGTCTGTCCTTCCCAAAAGCATTACTTCATGCTGCTGCACATGCTCTATTGGGTCTCCCTTGCCTCGGTACTTTTCCGGTCTTAGATTATACAGTGCGTCTGGGACGCGACTGTACACCAGCTCGTCAGTGAAAGGGTGGGATGTGGTGTCCACCAATGTGTTCATCCCTCTCATTTTCCTTTGCTTTATCTTCTTTTCGATCAGCTATTCAAGCATTTCCTCCGTCAGCCCGGTGACTGGGTTACCCTGATTTTGGGGGTATGCTTCTTGTCCCATGCTTGCGCCTTGTTGGGGAAATTGCGCCTGCGTCGGGTTGTATTGAGAATATCCACCTTGATATCCCTGGAATGTTTGAGACGGCTGCCTCCAGGGTCCTTCATTGAATGGCCCTGCTTGGTAGGGTGTTTGGGAGTGTGAGAGCTCCTGTCTTGTCCCTTGTTGGGGGAACTGCCTGCTTTGCTGTGCATTCCCGTGAAAGGTCGGGGTTTTTGATATTGTAGGGCCTCTCTGCTGAGGTGCATTCATTGGAGGCGCCTGCCTTGGTGGCGGGGGCATATTTGCTTGTTGCGCAGGAGGGGGTGGTGGCGCCCCGTATCCTTGGTTGCGCAATGCCTCTCTCAGATGAAGCAGCTGTTCGAGTGCTGCCATCATTTCCGGGGTGACTGTAGGTGCAGTCTGTGCCCCTGGTGCCTGGTTGTATGCTCCAGCGTTTGGCATTCCATATGGTTGCTCTTGCGTGTTGAAGGTTTGATGGGCGAAGCCTGGAGGAGCGTTGGTCTGCTGTGTGCCCCCTTGCGCGTTACTCCGAGAGTGTGCGCTTCTTGTTGGCATAGACGAGGCGACTGAGGCCTCGCCTTGGCTCTGCGGGGGGTTTCTCTGCGGAGGAGATCTCATGCTTGACTCCGGGGCCGGAGTTTTCCTTGGACGTCCTGGTCCTCTTCTCTTCGTCTTAGTCGGCGGTGGCTGCTCGTTACTTGCCATGCTGTTGGTTCTGTGGGTGATCCGCAGACGGCGCCAAGTGTTTCGACCGGGTTATTGCGGGTTGCCCGCGGAATAGCTCGTCGAAGTCTTCGGGTTGGGTGCGAGCCAAGTCTGTCCTCTGAAGTCGCGTGCGGGCCTTAGCTTCGTCTTCTGATCGGCGATAGGTCCTTTGGGCTCTCTGGAAGATCGTCTATCTGCACCTGCGAGAGGAGCATTACCAAGCAGTCCCCGTGGAGAGGGGGGGTGCTTGGTGCGCTCGCTCCGACGATCAACATTAGTCGACTTCTAGAGAGAGAAAGAGTGGGTTTTCTAGAGAGAGGTCAGAGCTTTTCCCATTTTCACCCAAAGTGACTTTTTGAATGACTTGAAAATGTTTACCCCCAAGGTGGCTATTTATAGGCAACCTTGGACCGTAAACCGGTTTTGACCCGGTTCGATGTAGAAATGTGAACCGGGATGCAGGGGAGAGCTTTGGGAAAAGGACTCTGACGCACGTCTCACGCGGCTGTCACGAGCGGGACGCGCGCGCCTTTAAAACATAGGTCTCGGACACATAGGAGTTAGTTAAAAATCGAGTCTCCTATACGTTCGGGACGAAATGGGGGGTGTACGCGACACCCCCCGGGTGTTGAGCTCACCCGGAATTCCGGGTAAGCCCCCCGGGGATGTCGGGCAAGTTCGCGACTTGCCCGGTTTCCCCCGGTTAGCTCGAAATTGGGGAATCGTAAAGGGTCTTGCGCGTGTATGAGGTCCGAATAATTAAGACTGAGCCCGAATCATGCGTATATCCATCAATTTCTTCCTGAAAATTTATACTGCACAAAATTGGAAAATTTGAAACAATTTGAATGAGCAAACCATTATTCGAAAATCGACTTTATGTCGGGTATATAATTCACACTATAAGTAATTTAATTGTTTGTGATAGATTTATTTGTGAAGGGCATATACAATTATTTGTAAGGAAACACTAAAAATCACTTACAAATACAATTATGAGTTTAGCTAAAAATTTGTGAGAAAAATCTCTTACAAAAAATTTAGTTTTGTAAGGAAATTCCCTCAAAACTTAACCCCCCTTTGAAATTTCTTATAGTTTATGATGGATTTCTTCCCTTGAAAAAAATATTATCACAAATTATCAATTTTCTTATAGTGAATGAATATAACCTGACGATACTGAGGCTCGTGAGCATTCCAGAAAACGTAGGTCTCGATAGCATTAAGACCACCGTCTTTAGCCTTATTGATCAAGTCGGGCCACATCTGAGAATCGAGAAATATGTTAGGGAAATCGTTACCATTTCAAGAACCGATTCGTTCGAGAAAAAAAAAAAAACATTTACCTGAGGTGTGCTACGGGGGTAGTGAATCGAGCCGGACATGATGATCTTCCTCTGGCCATCGAGCTTTAAGGATCGCCCGTTGTAAGTGATATTGATTGCAAAAGTCGAAATCACTAAACAAAAAAAGCTAAGTAGAAGAAATTGAGCTAATAGTGAAGCCATTGATCAGTTGCTTGGAGAAAATTCTCAACTCCTAGTATCAAATGATGTAAGGAAATTCGAGATCAATTCATTTACACACCAACTAATAATTGGGGAAATGAAAATGTTGGAGACGTTGAAGAACAATTGAGACATTAGGGGATTATTTATAGTGGATTTAGAGTGATTTGGTGAGTAGAAAGAGGTGAATTTGCTAAATTTGGTAAGTTAATGTCGGATAATATGTTACCTCAGACTGATCCTTTTTTATCAGTTGTCATTGATTTGGTTTACTTGATCAGGTTCAGGCAATATGGATTGTGGGAAAGATATGCAGATGAAGATTTAGTCTACAATGTTTCTTCTAGTGATTACAGAAAAGATTGGTTCTTTACACAAGTTAGCAGGTTACTTTCTTTCTCCAAACTAATTTTATCTATGCATGGCCAAAAAATAATATTTATATGGGTAAAATAACTAAATAGCTCACTGAACTTTACTCGAAAATGCAACTAGGCTGCTGAATTATTTTAACTAAATAGCTAGACAAACTTCCTTGAATGAACAATTATGTAACTCTGTCCAATTTAACACGTTAAAATTTGACATAATGTTTCATGTTATAACGTTGTCCATGGAAACACATCTCTGGATCCGACTAGCTAGGAGAAAGAACTGCAATCCGAATCTTTATTTTTATGAAACTTAAACGAAAAAACCCATAATTAAAGATAGTAATAACCAATCTTATAATGATGCCTTGTTTGAAGAGTTATCATACCTTGAAAATTCATTTCTTATTGCTTGTAAACTCATGAAGAAGAAAACAACACCTACCAAGGTACGACTTGGCGGATTAAATTTGAGCTTGAAACTGTCTGTCGATCCTAAAGGAACATACGCGCTGCAATTAGCACTTGCAGCCGCTCATTCTTCGGTGTTAGAGGTAATACTTCACTTTATGTTCTTTCTAGTTGTTTCAATTAACTTGTTTCTTAGATTGGTCTTTAAAACAGATTAACCTTGTCTTTGATATTTTTATTGATTATTACTGACATGAAATGAAATAATATTCACTAGGCATTTGCCTCGCGTGGTGCGCGGGGAAGTACATTTTATATAATAATTGTTAATGACTGTAAATAGTTTAAAATTTATTTGCATTTTAAATATCTTGAAGTGGGCGGAGTGATAAACATAGAATGTATGAAAATTTATTAACTTTTTTTCATCTTATATTGTAAATAGAAATTGCTGGTGTGTTAATGAATCTCACTGACTAATATTTTGAAAATAAAAATAAAGCCACACTACAGAATTGTGAAATAATATAATTTTATTTAAATTTGATTTGAATATTAACTTAAATTTTGCAAGTAAGCAGAGTATTTTATTTTATTATTTTATAAATTACAATATCTGATGCACGCATATACTTTAAGTCCCCATCACCGTAACCCCACCAGCAGCCTAGTATAGTCAAGGCCTCCTCATATGCCTGAGGCGATGTGTGGGCCAGACGGGACCTGATATTTTTACATCAGGTCACCGCGAGGTGACGCCCCTGAGGGTTTCGAACCTGGGACCTTGGAGCCAAACCACTTGGGAGTAAGCGCTCTCGACCACTAGACCACCACTGCTGGTGGTCCAAAGATTTGTATTATCTACTCCAATGATGGCCGTTGTGGTTACATAAAAAGAAGAGTGACATTGTGATAGAATATTTACTTTGTGAACAAAATATGAGAAAAAATATGAGGGGTAAGCATTATATAAAGTACCGACCCATAAATGTGTTAGTATATGGTGATTGGGCGCCGTAAATGGAAGCCCATTAATATGTATATGTTACCTGAGACAATTGGGTAAATGTCACATTATGGAAATTGGGCTAGACCCAAATCCCAATTGACATGAGAGGCCCAAAATTGGGCATCCCTTATACCTGAGAGAAATCCCACCTCCCTAATGGTGTGCCAATTTGCTTTGAGCAAACACTCCGGAGATCTTTCCCTGCCAAGAATCAATCAGAGACTTTGTTGGGGAGACTATACCGCGTAGGGCTTCCTTAACAAGAACCTCTACGGGTTCCGTCCGGTGGATCGAGAATTTTCTTAGCAAGATCTTGGGACTACGGAAAGCGATTAAGGTAGGTGCACATCTTTCGCTGCGTAATTGTGATTACTAGCATGTACCGTATTTGTGCTTTCATAGTATTTAGCACCGTAATCCAACAAAATAAAAGTCTCAGTATCATGGTTTAATCTGTGTTCGTTTCATGGTATCGGAAAGAAGCATTGATATTTCTAAAGTCTTTACATGTATCGCTTTCAAAATTAAATTGAAGATAATTGAATCTGAAAGACTAAACCACAGAACAGTATCATTGAGCCGAATCGAATCATGTTACCATCAATATCCTCTCAAAACTTAAACTTTTTTAGATTAAAAAATAATAATAATTAACCAAACGAAATAAGTTGAAAGTTTGTCTGTCAAGTGTCAATCCATGAATTTGAAAGTGTGGAAGGAATTCAAGAGATTCCAATCACAGAAGGATATTCTGAATTTTGCAGAAACATAGAGGAAACTGAACACTAATCTAAACCCACTAAACACTATCATTGAGCCAAATTGGTTGTAAATAGAAAACTTTTATATACACGGATATATTTAGCAAATCAATGCAATTTTTTTTTTTTTTTGTATAAGAATATTGAAATATTCTGATATTATAGTTAGTTACCTTCAAACTTAATAGTCTTTGAAAATACAATCTACAGAATAGTATGTTTACATGCATAGTTGGTAACTGGTATTGAAGGAACTATAATGATTGAGGTTCGGGTTTTAAATGTAAACAGTAGGTAAGCAAATCACCATCCACCAGAGTCTCTATCCATGATAAACTCATTTTATGCTGAGCAAGAACTCAACTTATAAACGTGTAATACTCCAGCTATGAAGAAGTTGAGTCTTTTCCAACTTGAATCAGAGATCAAATGAAGAATTTAATTACTTCAGGCTAATTAAGTGTTACAAATGAAGAAAAAGTAATTGTCCTAAAGGTTTTATTGCTCATTATTAAGTTAGAGCATCAAATCAATAATACCGTAGACACCACTCCTCTATAAGCGTAGTCTTCTCCTCAAGTGAAATTGTTAGTGAAAATTCTAATGGATGATAATACTCATACAATTGTTGTCTCTTTGCATCATTTTCTGGATTACCTTGTTGCAGAAGGTGATGGCTAGCTGATAAAAGTACCGGAAAGCTAGCATGTTCATATATAAGCACTTACATTGCCCTTGTAGTCCATCCACCAAGTACCTTGTCAAAGTTGCATCAAAATACACCATTACCTGCAGTTGATTGTTTCATATGCAAAGAACTAATCTATTAGGAGATTTAACAAATCCATCAGCATGAACATGAATCGATAAATGAAACCCAAATTAAAAATTCAATAGAAGACACTTCATCATTTCAACTCGTTTGAGGATGCGCTCAACCACTATTGGTATAACCCCATTGTTTAGTATCTTCATAATAGTTCATTCCCATTGTGTAAATCTTCTATGAACCCGTTTATATAGCACAACCATTCAGTGGGGCAGTTAATCAAAGGAAAGAAGAGTAGGGGAAATAAATGATGAACCTAGCCATATACAAGCATATTAATTTGTACCCATCGAAGAGTAGTCCACCTACAAGTTGAGCAGCGCAATCATCGAAAATCTTGGAGAAACGTAACCATGTACTTCCATAGTAAATGTATGCTAGCTAATTATTTCCCAGCATCAGACTGCAGCACCAAAACAAATTGAACAAATTATCTAGAAGAGTTCACTAGTCAAAGACTAAGGAGAACAAAATTTCCTCTGCATCTCAAATTTTATAGCATAATGTTTTGCCCTGAGGCTCTCCTAAGATGTTATCGGTAATTTTGAGTCAGCTATCATTCATTCAGTTGCGAATGAGAAAAAAAAAAAGAAAACCACAATATGGTAAATATAAACACACTAAACCCATGAACAGTCTAAAAACAAAATCTATACTAATAACACCATCTGATAGTACATCAACCATGATAACTGAATCTGCAAGAACATATTCATCAAAATTGTAGTCTAATGCGCAAAAAAATTCCGTCGACTTTTTTTTATCATTCAACAATGACAACCACACATCACATATGTTCTTGGTTCTTCTACAACTATGTTCCTGATCTGGGTAGCTAATCGCCTCAAATCCTTATAGAGCACATCAATCAATTGAGCAAATCAACCTAGAAGAACGATCCTAGCAGATTTCTAATTGAAAATGAAACTATGTAAGCCAAGAAATGCCTTCTTAGAAGTTGTCTGTTGAACAAATGAACATGTTAGAACGAAATAGAGTCCCGGCATGATTGTGTCGTCGACCATCGTTGTCGGAGCTCCGAAAACTGCAAAATCCACAAGCAGTCAAGCTGATACTTAGTTAGAGAATGAAATGAGCCGGTGATTCCGATGAAGGAGCACTGAGCACGGATATGTAGACAACGGAGGATTGCGGTGGAGAGAAGTCATGTGGAATAATGTGCAGGTAGTAGGATTGATTCTGAGGAGAGGACCCATATTATTCCCAATTTTTTTCCGAGAAAAAGAGGCTTAAAGTATTCTGATGGTAATTTGGGGAGTCTAATCCACATAGCAACTGTTAAAACTTGACTTGGGTTCTGTTTGCTGTTGGGCTTCTTCAACCTTGCTCTTCTCTCCTTGTTTTGTTTGTTAGTCCATTTTGTATTTGGGCTTCGTTATTGTAGATTGGGCCATGTTTGTTGGGCCATTATTATTTGGTATGTTGGGTTCCTTCAGATTAAAGTTGATGTAATTGAGTTTACATATTTGGAATTAGGGTTGTGGGGGAGGTGTTGACCAGATGAAGGAACTCACGCCTAAGATCCCACGACGTTTCTTCTCCACCCCTCTCTGCTAGGATTTCCTTTTGATGATGATTTCTTGACAATCCTTTGAGTGATCTTGTGAGAATTTTTCATAGTATCAGAGCAGAATGGCACTAATTGCTTTTCTTATTGATCCTGTGACTTCCGTGGTGCTGTTACTTTCATTCGATTGCGTCTCTTAGTTTCGCGATTTTGGGTCGTGATTTCTGCGTTTTTCTTCGTAATTCTTTGGAGCTCCATGTGCATCTCTCTCTGCCTTTGTCCTCGGTGGTCATTCGACTCACGATTGACGTTTGCGATTTCGGATCTGAGGCTGTATTTCTTCTTCAAGTCTCGCCAATCTTTTTCTTGCTCAATCTGATGTCGAACCCCAGCGATAAGAAAGATGAAGGACACTCTGGATCGAAGAAGGCACTCGTTGCAACCGATCAAGAATACCGCGACGCGATGGCCTTGGTAGATTCCTTTCACCCTCTTTTTCTGGATGCTAGTGATAATCATGCTGCTAGGATGACCTCTGTGATTCTTACTGGTGACGAAAATTATCCGAAATGGAGTCATGCAATGAGATCTGTGTTGATTGGAAAGAACAAGTATGGATTTGTGACCGGTGCTTGCGTTCATGATAAGTTTGATCATGTGTACCATGATTTGTGGGACAGATGTAATGTTGTCGTATATGGCTGGATTGTCAATTCAGTTTCAGATGATCTCGCAAGCTCTGTGATGTAATCTGAGAGTGCCTTCCTAACGTGGAAGGAACTTAAGCAGCAATTTGATAAGGTGAATGGGTCCAGGGTCTATCAGCTGCATAGAGACATTGTCCTTACACGACAAGATCTTGATTCGATTTCTACCTTCTTCACCAAGTTGCATGTTCTTTGGGGAGAGTTTGATGCTGTATGTTCACTTCCGCATATTGAGGGAGAGTTCTTTGAAAAACATTTGGAGCATAAAGAAAATTTGAGACTCTTTCAGTTCCTTATGGGATTGAATGAGTCATATTCGACTGTGAGGAGCAATCTTTTTTGTGGACACTTCTACCCTCTGTCAATCAAGCTTATAACTATTTGATTCAAGATGAAAATCAGAAGGGTGTCCCCTCTGACATTGCTGGTGCTGCTGAGATCATGGTCAATAATATTTCCACTATTGGTGATAGGCTAAAGGGGAACCAATCCCTTGAGTATACCTTCTGTAAAAAGAAGTGACACACTGTTGATAAGTGCTTTTCTAAGGAGTGTGACTTATGTAAGAAGAAGGGCCATGTTAAGGACATCTGCTGGAAACTGAGAGATCAAATGAAGAAGGGCAACACAGCTGCCTCTCATACTGGTAGTAGTGATGGCTCAGAGATTGGAGGGGTTCAAAGCAATGTGACCTTGTGTTCTGAACAGTTTGACAAGCTGCTGCAATCAATGGGGCTTGCAGGTAGGACTGCTGCAACAGCAGGTGCTGCCACAAACACCTTGGATGCACGAGCAAATACAACTGGTATATCTCTAAACTCCTCCTTTTATAATAATAGAGACTGTTGGATACTTGATAGTGGGGCCACTGATCACATGACTTTTAGAAAATATTGGCTTGATATTAAACAAACAGTTTATGAAAAACATGTCATTTTACCAAATGGTGATTTTGCTCAAATTAAAGGGACAGAGAGTTATTCTTTTGATAAGGACAGAAGGTTGCAAAATGTTCTTTATATACCCTCTTTCAAATATAACTTGTTATCTGTTTCTAAACTTGTTAGTGATTTGAACTGCAAAGCAACCTTTTATCCAAAGATTTCCATTATGAAGGACCTCTCAAGTGGGAAGGTCTTGGAGATTGGGAGTGAGCACCCAGGTCTTTATTTTTTGAAAACTGGTTGTTCATTCAATGATGCATCTTTTACTAGTATTGTTAGCAATAATAAAGTCATTATTTGGCATAAACGTTTTGGACATGCTTCTGTTCAAACTTTGCATAATGTAAACAACATGGATTTACCCAAGAATAAAACTGAGATTATTCATACCTGTCATGTTTGCCCAAAATAAAAAATCATCAGAAATTATTTTCCTGACTCTATTTCCAGAGTTGATTGCCCTTTTGATATGGTTCATTGTGATGTATGGGGACCATATCAACATCCAACCAGTGTTATCAGAACCGGGTCGGACCGACGGTCTGACCGGGTTCGAACCGGTGCCTCAAACGGTCTGATTCGAGTAAATCCGGATGATGTAAGCGAACCCGGTTTGATGTCCGGTTTTTCAGTGAACCGGCCGGTTTTCAGCGGACCGGGCGGTTCTCCGATTCACCGGTTCGATATCCAAAAAAAATTGGGTTAAAGGCAAAACCCTAGCTAAATTAAAGCTGCCACACATCAACAAAAGCAAAAGCTGCCGCCTTAGTAAAGTCACCTCCCTCCAAGCTCCTCCAATCCAAGCTCCAATGTGAAAAGAATTTCCTTCAAATGTAATACAAATCTTGCTTTCTCCTCATCACACTGCTGAAGACTAAAGTCACCTCCTCCAACTAAGGTCGGATCTTTTCTTCTTCATCTCAAAATCTTCATCAATTTCAAGTAATCTTCACCAACAAGCTGTTAATCGTCCACGGGCGAGAGATTCTTGCAGTTGTAGAGAATGGAGATCACCGGAACTTCGAGATTTCCCGAATCCGACACCGGAGATGGCTTCCGGACCTCTGTTATGCTCTGAGGTGGCATCTCCCTGCCGATGATGGAGACAGCTCCGGCAAGAGCGTGGTAGAATTGAAGACTAGAGAGTAGAAAAAGGGAAGAACGGCTGTGTTGCTAGGGAAATAGATGAGGTTTAGCAGGGTTGGGCTTTCCTGGACAAAATATTTTAGTATGGGCTGGACTTATAAATTTTAGTAAAAAAAAGAGTAAAAGGTAGATAACCGGTCGAACCCGGGTCGGACCGGTCAGACCGTGAACCGACAGTCTCGCCGGTTCGACGCCCGGTCCGATTCTGATAACATTGCATCCAACTCATGATGATAAACGTTTAAACGTTTTTTTTTTTTACACTTTTGGATGATCACACAAGAGTGACTTGGATTCATCTCATTCAATTTAAATCTGATGTCTCTATTGTTTTAAAGGGATTTGTTGCTCTTATTAAAAATCAGTTTCCAAAAATGTTAAGTGTTTTAGATCTGATAATGGAGGAGAGTTCTTCAATGATCATATTACCAATTTTCTTAGTGAGAATGGAATCCTCCATCGTAGTAGTTGTCCTATACACCTCAACAGAATGGGAGGTAGAAAGAAAACATAGGCACCTTTTGGAAGTTGCTAGGGGCCTAGGGCTATGAAACTACAGGCTTATGTTCCTAATGAATTCTGGGGGGAATGTATTTTGACAGCTTGTTATTTGATTAACTTGATGCCTACTAAAGTTTTGAATGGAAAGTCCCCTTTGAAAGTTTTAAAAGGAAAGAAACATGCAGTTGGCCATTTAAAGGTGTTTGGATGCCTCTGTTATGCAAAGAATCTTGTAGTGACTGATAAGCTTGTATCTAGAGCAATTACTTCTGTTTTCATGGGTTATACAGATGTTCAAAAGGGATATAGGCTGTATGATTTAGAGAATAAAAGGTTTTTCATAAGTCGTGATGTTCTTTTTCATGAGAGCATATACCCTTTTGAACAAAAAAACTTGATCGGTTACCAATGTTCTTTGAATTCACCCCAAATGATGACTCTGAAATTTCTGTTGAAAAAGATATACAACTTGAGTCTGATGATCCCATTTCTGTTGAATCACGTGATGATACTGTCCCTATAACAAATGATGAATCTGTCAAAGATTCTGATGTGACTCCAACAAATGATGAGTTGGTCACTGACTCTGATGTTACAGTTGCTCCAAATCAGATTGTTACAAGATATGGTAGGGCTACCAAACCCCCCATTCGGAGCAAATATTATGTGGTTGGGGTTGCTCAAACTCGATATCCAATTCAAGATTATGTTTCTTATAATGATGATAGTCAATCTTATCAATGCTATCTGACAAATATTTCTTGGTTGGTTGAGCCCAGTAGTTACATTGAAGCAGCACAGGATCCAGCTTGGATTGATGCAATGAAAAAGGAAATTGCAGCCCTTGAGCAGAATGGGACTTGGGACATTGTCCCTCTCCCTTTAGGTAAATCAGCTATAGGCTGCAAATGGGTTTATAAATTGAAATATAGATCAGATGGGACATTAGAGAGATGCAAGGCTAGGCTTGTAGCTAAGGGATACAAGCAGAAATTTGGTATAGATTACTATGAAACATTCTCTCATGTTGTTAGGATGAACATAGTCAGGGTCATTCTTTCACTTGCCTCAGTTTTTGCTTGACCTCTTTATCAAATGGATGTTTACAACGCTTTTCTACAAGGTGATTTAAAAGAGGAAGTGTATATGACCTTGCCTGAGGGATTTACTGATCAAGGGGGAATGGGTCAAAATATGTTTGTCGATTGCGTAAATCCCTATATGGGCTTAAGCAAGCTAGTACACAGTGGAATATCAAGCTTAGTGATTCTTTGGTGAATGCTGGTTTTACAAGGTCTAAGCTGGATTATTTATTGTTTACTAGGCAGGTTGGTGCTAGGATTGTGATTTTATTAGTTTATGTTGATGACTTGTTGATTACTGGGATTGTGCTGATCTTGTCTCTGAATTGTAAAAGAAAAAAAAAATTTGTAATCCAATTTTAAAATGAAAGATCTTGGAGAACTCAGGTATTTTTTGGGCATTGCATTGGCTAGAAATTCTGATGGGATCATGATGTGTCAAAGAAAATATGCACTTGAGTTGATTTCTTCTGTTGGTTTAGCTGCTGGCAAAACTTCTAGAACTCCTATGGAGGTTAATATTAAGTTAACTAGCAGATTTTATGATGATCATCTAGGCATTAATAGCTCAGACAAACCCCTAGATGATGTTTTATCATATAGGAGACTGATAGGGAAGTTGCTCTATCTAACCATCACCAGGCCTGATATTTCTTATGTTGTGAGACATCTTAGTCAGTTTATGCAGGAACCAAAGAAATCACATTGGGATGTAGCATTGAGAATTGTCAGGTTTGTGAAGCTAGAACCTGGTAAAGGTATTTTTCTGAGCTCTCAGTCCAGTACATCACTTGTTGGTTACTCTGATTCTGATTGGGGAGGATGTACTGAGACTAGGAGGTTTGTATCTGGTTATTGTGTTATGTTGGGATGTTCTTTTGTTTCGTGGAAGGTGAAGAAACAAAGCACTGTTTCAACATCTTATGCTGAGGCAGAATATCGCAGCATTCGTGAATTGTTAAATGAGATTATGTGGCTTCATGCTCTCTTAGGAGAGTTGGGTGTTTCTCAAAAGGAGGCAACTGTATTGCATTGTGATAACAAAGTTGCGATACAAATTGTCACCAACCCAGTTTTCCACGAGAGAACGAAACACATAGAACCAATGATATTGCATGTTATTAGGGAAAAGTTGTTAGAAGGTGTTATCAGTTTTAGCCATGTTAAAACTAATGATCATATTGTTGACCTGTTTACTAAGGCGTTGAGTAGGGATCAGCTTGGTTACATGTCAAAGAAGTTGGGGATGAAGAATCCGTTTCAAGGTAAGGGAGAGATTTCCACAGGTGCAGAAGATAGAGAAGATCAAGTTTGAGGGGGAGTGTTAAAACTTGACTTGGGTTCTGTTTGCTGTTGGGCTTCTTCAACTTTGCTCTTCTCTCCTTGTTTTGTTTGTTAGTCCATTTTATATTTAGGCTTCGTTATTGTAGATTGGGCCATGTTTGTTGGGCCATTATTATTTGGTCTGTTGGGTTCCTTCAGATTAAAGTTGATGTAATTGACTTTATATATTTAGAATTAGTGTTGTGGGGAAGGTGTTGGCCAGATGAAGGAACTCACGCCTAAGATCCCACGACGTTTCTTCTCCACTCATCTTTGCTAGGGTTTCCTTCTGATGATGATTTCTTGACAATCCTTTGAGCGATCTTGTGAGAATTAGTCAGCAACAACCGTAAATTTGGCTTTTGCAGGTTGGAACTTTGGTTCCCAAAGTCTCATGGTGAGAAATCTATAATAGACAAACCAAGGCCCCTCTCTCAAGACTCTATCTAGATCGTCTCTGTTTATAAAATATACTTTGAAGAAACCATGACCAAGGTCCATGACTCCAAAGCCATTCTGCAACCTCCATAGACTAGTAAGTTTTCTCTGCAAGAAGCTAAATTCCACAGATTTTCCAAACGGTTTAATGATGATATCTAAAGCATATGCTTTCAGCATTTCCATTTTTTTCCTCCTATGAGAAGAAGATTTTGATGCACTTTTCCTCAGGAAATCCATCGATTTTTTCATCGACAAACCCCGCGGTGGCGGTCGCCGGAGCCGGGGTGGCGGTCGCCGGAGCCGGGGTGGCGGTGGCCGGAGCCGGATGGCGGTGGCCGGAGTCGTGGTACCCCTTTTTTTGCTTTAAAGGCATTTTCGTCTTTTCATTTCAAGCATGTGAGGGGCACACTTTGATAGATTGGTATTTTTTGATTTAATTTTATTTCCGGTCACATGCCAAGCACGTGACCAAATTCTGTCACTTTTAACAGCAAAAATTGACGGAAACCTCTTATATCAACAAAACTGAAATCTCAGACCCTCCATATTAACTTTTGAAACTTCATACCTCAACGGTTAACATGGATCATTATTAAGACATTTCATAGGTTTTAACTCTTAAATTAATAATATTAAACATGAAAAAGTCAAATAACATATTATTAAACGAAAAAATGATTATTTTTATTAAATAATTATTACAAAAATAATTATTTTGTTTAAAAATGAATTTTTTAAACAATTTTTTGAAATATTGTAATATTCACTATAACTAATATAATATATCGTAATAACATATTAAATTATTGTTCTTAATTAAATTTAAAGTGAACATATCTATAAGTTTATATCAAAATGAAGGTCCTAGCAGTAGAAAAAAATTGTCCAATTGAACCGTGGCCTTACTTATCAATAATGGACCCCGCATGAATCACCTCCACTCACTCCTAACAAATACGGAAGTTTGTGCTTCATACTTACGTAAGTTTTCGATATAGTTATGAATATATTCTTGCTGCAAAATTTCGAAACAGATTCCATGCCATATTATGCTGAGCAGATAATAAGTGCTGAAGCATGAGCTCCATGCTTAATTGAGCTTTCGATGTAGTTACGAATATCTTCTTACTGCAAAATTTCGAAACAGATTCTATATTGTATTATGATGAAAGAGCCAATATGGTAACCAACCATAGGTGGTAATATAATCGTACAAATAAACATATCATCATATTCTCCCAAGAGATTTAATTTAATATAATAAGATACCTATATATTTGTGTAAGAACATAGTTGATAAAAAGATACTTGTAAAATTACAGAAACAAAACCGCAAAAAAGATCTTAGAGTATGATTGATGTCTCCGTCCAAATTTGGATTAAAATTGACATAACTTGGTCATGTGCTTGTCACATGACCCAATAAAAAAAATCACAAATTTTCCCTAGTAGAGTGGTGGCCCGCCGGAGTAGGGTGGTGGCCGACAAGAGTAGGGTGGTGGCCAGCCGGAGTAAAAATAAAAGTATTAGTACAAGGCAATTTCGACTTTTCACATCATTCTGTTAATTTTAACAACAAAAATGGACGGTAAATCTAAAATTTCAATTGGTCAATATCAACAATTTAAATTTCAGACACCGAAATGTCACATATGTCAACACTTTATAGGTAGTTAACCCATTAACAGTTAACTGATGACATTCTTGGACAACTGACTGACATCCTTAATCTTAATGATAAGATGTAAGTTTTAGGTGTATATAAAAAACCATCCACCTTTTTTACAAAAATACCTACTAGTAAAAAAGTACCAAAAGCACGTATAGAAACTCATGATGCAGGCAGGAACTAAAATAAAACCAATGAGACATTCAACTAACAATGGGATTTAAAACAAATTGGTACCTGGTCTAACACCCAAAGACGAATTGGTACTCGGTTTAAATTTTGTGACAATAGGTACTTGGGTTAACCTAAGTGTTGCACCGTTAGAAAATTCGTCAAATCTAGACGGAATGGACCACGTGCCCCGCACGTGACAATTTTTTTTTTCAAATTCAAAATGACCGGACAGATGAAATGACAAATATACCCTTATGTAACAATAACATAAAACGAAACGTTTTTGTTTCCCTTCTCATTCCTGTCTCGTCACCTTGGCACCAGCACAGTTCAGTTCCTTCCTAACCAGAGAGCTCTCCGTCTTCCAGGCGATCGTTAGGGTTTCTGCGACTGCTTCGTTTCCGGCGATTTTCGCGAATCGACCGGCCGGAATCGCGTCTAAATCGCGTCTCAAGTCCTTGGAATTGCTTCTCAACTCGCGTCTCAAATAGCGTCTCAAAGTGGCAAAAATTTCTTGTAACAATGAGTGAAAACAGGTTGGGTTTACTTTTTCTTGCTTATCTCTGTCAAAGAAGTATTGAGTCGCGCACACAAAGGCCAATCACTAGAGTCTTTTCCCAAAATCTGGGATTTCATTAATAGCATTTAACCAACCGGGCAACCATATGCTTCGACCCGCATTAAATGCCGGGCTATTCGTTGAAGATGGCTCTACTCGATTGCTAATATAGCCGGAACGAAGGTGAAGCCGGCAGTTCAAAAATGTTTCGGATACAGCCCCAACACGTCTTTCGTCTAATCGGGAGAAAAAAGGAAAAAGGCGTTATTGTTGTGCTTCCCTTCCCTATTGGGTCGTGCGTGGCAACTGGTATAGATGAATAAAGGCGGGCCGCTTGAACGGGACCTATTCTCAACCTAGGCGGCAAGGCTGAATAGGAAAGGGGCCGAGCTGACTGATGAGAGCCTTTTTTTTTAGCTTAGCCTTTTTCTATCTAACTAAAGGCTCTCATGTGGAGCTAGGCCGGCTACATACAAGTATAGCCAAATCAAGATGAGACGGGGCCGCTCCACCGGAAATTCCCTCTGCCCCTACCGTACTCCAGCTTGGTAGTTTCCACCGCATTTATGAATCGTTGTCAAAATGAAGTCGAATAGCTAGATATTTGAGTGGGTGTGTTATGGGTTTCTACGAGCAAGATGATTGCTGTTAAAAATTGATTTTTTTTTTTTTGTTTATTTTACTGCATAACTGGATATGAACTGTTCTAATCGGAACCAAATTGACATTTTGGTTTAGGGTTTTGTACTGATTTTCAAAGATTTTAGTTTTGGATGTTATGGGTTTCTACAAGCATGGTGAATTACTATTGTTTTTTTTTTTGTTTTTTACTGCATGACTGATATGAACTGTTCTAATCGGAACCAAATTGAACTTTTGGTTTCTGGTTTTGTACTGATTTTCAATTCTGGTTTTTAAGCAACTGGTTGTGTTGGTTGTGCTTCTTGTGCTGGTTGTGCTTCTTGTCCCTTATTATAATCCATATTTTGGGTTTAACATAGAATTCTCAGTTTCGTAGTTGACAAATGATTCTTGTTCATGTATGCAGTCCAAATCTGGCAGACCCTGTCCATGTTGCTGCAAATGTGTTGTGTGAGTTACATCACGATGGGTTCTTTGCTACAGAAAACGGACAGAAGGTGAGCTATACTGGAGTGATGGATTACATTGAATTCCTAGTGACAATCAGTTTGGAGGAAATGCTTGATATGTGTAAGGTAGTGTGTGACTATGAAGAAGGAGATAAGGTATATGGGAAGCTTGCATCAAATGGATTGTTCGAAGGTAAACTTTGAAATTCTAGGTTTAGCTTTGAAATTATAGGTTTAACTTTCAAATGTACTATATGTGAACTTTGAAATCATCTTTTTGTAGAAGGATTGATGAGGTTAAAGACCACTGAAGATGTTCGTGATGTATAAGAGAGGCGGCAAACGACATTATGTCATTATACTTTGTGAAGAAGAATGGGCCATCAGATGAACATGAAGTGCCCAATGAGCAGTTTGAAGTACCACTTCCGAATTCAGACGACTGTTCTACTGATGAAGACTGGGAGCCTACTCCTATGGATGAAGATATTATTAGTGAGAGTGATAGCATGAGTGACTCCTCATGGTGGGAGCATGCTACTCAAACGGCTGAAACGGTGGAGGAGGAATACATTGGTCGAAGTCAGGAACCCGTTGAAGGAGTTGGTCCAAGTCAGGGGCCTAGACAAGCTGGACAAGGAAGTGGGGCTACGCCGGAGGCTGGAGAAGGGGGCACACTAAACCTAAGCGACGATGAGTTGATCTGTAGGAGTGATGATCTCGTGACACCTCCTGGGCCAGATGGAAATCAAAAACACGTTTGGATTTGATGTCAGCCGATACACTATCATCAGAGCTAATGCCAAGATCAAGAAAATTATTTGGGGAGATCATCGAGAACAGTACGAGAATCTGAGGGACTATATTGCAACTGTTTTGAAACATAATGAAGGCACTACAATGGTCCTTAGAGTTGATTCAACCATCAACAATCTCAGGCCCATATTTGAGCGACTGTACCTGTCGTTTGATGCATCGAAGAAAGGGTTCCTTGTTGGCTGCCGACCATATTTTGATCTTGATGGTTGTCACTTGAAAGGATTGGAAAGGGGGCAGATCCTTAGTGCCATCGGGCGAGATGCTAAAAACGGGATGTTCCCCATAGCTATTGCATGGGTTGAAGCTGAAACAAAGGACTCTTGGAAGTGGTTCTTGGAGTTGCTGACTAAAGACATAGGGATGGGTCCTGCATGCAGTGACAGGGGTTGGACAATAATGTCCGATCGACAAAAGGTACCTTTGATAACTCAGGGGTTGGACAATAATGTCCTGCTGTAATTTTTTTTTTTTTTTAAAAAAAAAAATTTTATGTTTCAGATTTTTTTTTCTTTATGAACAATTTACTTGCTTATGATTTTGTTCGTATAATTTGATAACTCAGGTTTCTAATTGTTGACATTATTAATGCTTGTTTAAATGCTTGTGTAGGGACTTATTGCTGCAGTTCAAGAGACATGCCGTGGTGCGGAACATCGAGCGTGTGTAAGACATATCCATGCAAATATGTTGGTGAGAGGTTGGAGAAGCAAGGCTGTCAGGGATCGTATGTGGGCAGCTGCAGCTGTGGGTACTAGGTCTAAGCATCTAGAGCATATAGAGGAATTAAAGAAGATCAAAGTTGAGGCGTATAACTACCTCAATGAGATTGAAAAGCATGTATGAGCTAGAAGCTACTTTCCAGTCGACTCGAAGGTAGAATTGATTGTCAACAACCTAAGTGAGAGCTTCAATGCGCGCATTCTTGAATGTCGGACAAAGCCGATAGTTACAACAATGGAAGAGATAAGGAGGAAGTTGATGAGAGAAATGCAACTGAAGAGGGAAGCTATAAAGAGGCGGGACCATCCGATTTGTCCAAGGATTATGAAGAAGCTTGCTAAAGCTGAAATGTCCATGCCATATTGTCACATAATTTATGCTGGGGATGGTGCGTTTGAGAATAGGTGTCTTACTAAGACCTACGTCGTCAATTTAGATACGCGAGAATGCAGTTGTGGTATGTTTCAGCTGTCCGGGTTGCCATGTGCACACGCTTTGGTTGCTATAAGGAAAGAAAGACGTGATGTTGTTGACTACATCCACGAATGTTATTCGAATGAGGCTTTTAGGAGGTGCTATGCAGGTGTAATATATCCAGTCCCAGGCAAAGAAGACTGAGTTCAAGCCGAGGGATACAAGTTGACAGCACCTTTGCAAAGGGACCAACCTGGGAAAAAGAGGACCAAGAGGATAAGGGCTGACCATGAACCAAATCCGACTAAGCTGAGGAGACATGTTGTGAATCATGATAGGAAATGTACAATATGCAAGCAAAGTGGCCATAACAGGAAGACTTGTCCCTTGAATTGGGTATGTAACATGCTTTTTTTTTTTTTTTTGCTCAAATTCTGCTGGTTTATATATTGCTGAATTTGTTGAATTGCTGGTTCAAGGTGATGTTTTTTATGTTCAAGTTGCTCAAATTGCTGGTTTTGATGTTGCTGAATTGCTGTTTTATTCTGTTGTTAAATGGGTTGTCAAATGCTGAATTTGCTGAATTGCTGAATTGCTGGTTCAAGATACTTTTTTTTTTGTTCAAGTTGCTCAAATTGCTGGTTTTGATGTTGCTGAATTGCTGGTTTATTCTGTTGTTAAATGGTTTTTGATGTTGCTGAATTTGCTTCAAAAGTTGTTTTGATCTAGGGGGACATGATGATTGGCACATCAACTGGTGTGACAGATTCAGCTCCTGCAGAACACGAACCTGGTGTGGCACAAGATGCAGCAACTGGTGTGGCACAAGAAGCACAACCAGCAACTGGTGTGGCACCACAGGAAGATGCAGCTGCAACTGGTCCACAACCAGCACCACCACAGGAAGCTCAAGGGCTCCACAGCTCCACAGTTGAAGCACCACCACAGCCATCCCAGGAAGCTCAAGTTCAGAGGGGAAAGATAGGAGGAAGGCCAAAAATGGCAGCAAGAAGGCTACCACCACCAGCACCACCACATGAAGCACTACCCCAGCCAGCCCAAGAAGCTCGAGGACAGCTCCACAGCTCCACAGTTGAAGCACCACCACAGCCAGCCCAGGAAGCTCAAGTTCAGAGGGGCAAGAGAGGAGGAAGGCCAAAATCGACAGCAAGAAGGCTACCATACCAGCCAGCACCACCAGCATCAGCAGCAACAGCACCACCTCAGCCGGCACCACCAGCACCAACACCACCTCAAGATTCTCCAAGGAAATTTAGGGTCAAAATTAAAGCAGGAAGGAAGGGAAGATCACCAGGTGGTAAAATAGGTTCAAGCTCATCTGCTGCATGGAAGAAAGGGTTAAGAACACAATAGGGGCCTGAATGTTTGCCCATGTTGCCAAAAGGGGTCTGAATTGAAAAAACGTATTATTAAGGGCCTGAATTTTGAGTTTTGTGTATAATTGAGGTCTCCGTCTATTTTTTCTGTTAAAAGTGACGGAAAGTGGTCACATGCCAAGCATGTGACCAAAAATAATTTGAAAACCCGAAAATGCCCTTTGACCAAAGTGTGTCTCTCATATGTTTGACCTAAAATGACGAAAATACCCTTTAAGCCACCACAGCTCCGGCGGCCACCACCACCCCGACTCCGGCGACCACCACCGGCCTCCGGCGACCACCACCGACCTCCGACGACGACCGAAAAGCTCCGATCGGAACCACAAAGCTCCGATCTGGAGCCCTGTGGCCCCGATCGGAGCTTTTTTGGCTCCGATCGGAGCTTCGGAGCTCCAATCGGAGCATTTTTTGCTCTGATCGGAGCTTCGGAGCTCCAATCGGAGCATTTTTTGCTCCGATCGGAGCTTCGGCGCTCCAATCGGAGCATTTTTGGCTCCGATCGGAGCTTCGGAGCTCCAATCGGAGCATTTTTTGCTCCGATCGGAGCTTCGGAGCTCCAATCGGAGCATTTTTTGCTCCGATCGGAGCTTCAGAGCTCCAATCGGAGCATTTTTTGCTCCGATCGGAGGCCAGTGGCGGTCGCCGGAGGCCGGTGGTGGTCGCCGGAGCCGGGTGGTGGTCGCCGGGCGGTGGTCGGAGCGTGGTGGCCTTAAGGGCATAATTAGTGTGTAGGGGTATTTTAGACATTTCACATTTTATTAATTAAATTGATAAATTGTATAATAATTACAAAAGGGTATTTTTGTCTTTTCACGTGATTCTGTTAGATTTAACAGAAAATTTGGACGGAGACTTGAAAAAACACAAAACTCGAAATTCAGGCCTTTAATAATACGTTTTTTCAATTCTGACCCCTTTTGGCAACATGGGCAAACATTCAGGCCCCTATTGTGTTCTTAACCCATGGAAGAAACTATGAGTTTGTTTGGTAGGGTAGACTGAAACTGGAATATTTCGAGTAACACACAGTTGCTTGGGCATATGTTGGCTGTTGAAACCTTTATTTTGTAATGCACTTGTGGGTCTGTCATAGTTATGTAAGCAAACTGTGTGTTGTGGTTGTTATTACGTATGAAGAAGGTTATGATTACGACTGTTGTCTATCCAAATTGGGTGTGAGTGTAGCAGAAAAGGGTGTATCATATTAGAATGACTGAAATTATTAAAGCTACTGAACTGAAACATTTAAAATAGGGTTAACAGGTCTTTTGGTCCATGATGTTTGACAACTTTTGGGTTTTGGTCAATGATATTTTTTTTTACCTAGTTTTGGTACCATATGTTTGCAGATTTTTTTCTAGTTTTGGTCTAACCGTTACATTCCGTCCATTTTTTGACATGTACAAGTCACGTGATCCACCCTAAACTTTCAATTTTGTTCAATTTAGTCCCTCTAATACTTTCCTAACTTTTTTTTGTTCAATTTAGTCCCGAAGTTTCAAAAATTCAATTGGACCTATTGTCCAATTGGGGTCAATTTTGAAACTTCGGAACTAAATTGAACAAAAAAAAAGGTTAAGAAAGTATTATAGGGACTAAATTTAAAGTTTAGAGTGGATCACGTGACTTGAACATGTCAAAAACTTGACGGAATGTAACGGTTAGACCAAAACTAGAAAAAATCTGCAAACATATGGTACCAAAACTAGGTAAAAAAAACATCATTGACCAAAACTCAAAAGTTGTCAAACATCATGGACCAAAAGACCTGTTAACCCTTTAAAATATTGCAGGTACCAAATTGCAACACATAAAACATCACATATATTAAACTGAAACATTAAAGACATGTCAGACACCAAAATGAAACGGTTACATCATCGACACAAACAACACTAGAAACCAAATACAGCAATCAACAACAACCCAAATAGTATGACAGCAACAATTTTATAAGTCTTCACTTTCTGTTGATAAATATGCAGCTTTTGCTTATAAAACTTCTCTTTTTCATGGAAAAGCATCTCATTTTCTTGATGAATCTTCTCCTTTTCCAGAAAAATCTTCTCATTTTCCTGAAAATCTTCTCATTTTGTTGATACTTCTCAAGTTTTTCATCAGCTGCAGTCATCATCTTCTTTACCTTAGAGGATACTTTCTTAGCATGAGGACAAACATCTACATCGAACCATTCGAAATACGAACAACCTGCTTCTTTTTTAATTGGCTAATGCGAAACAAGAAATCAGCAATTGAGGGTAAAAGGAACGAAAACTTTTGTACAATTGAAAGAACAAATACTTACATTCCATATAGGGCACGTGTAGAACCTCCTTGCGAAATTTTCCCCCGTGCCCGACGTTTTTATCGCAGCTATCAGTCCACAACCGCATTTTTTTTGAATGGGTGTGGCCAATGAAGAACAAGAAGCCGTAGACGACATCAATTTGAGCTGGAGGAAGGGAAATCACAGCTTTCTGTGGTTTTAATTTCGCAGTGTTCCAAGCCCTAATTAGAATGAGGTAATGAGGAAGGAGAAGTGGGCTGCTGCTATTTATTTAGACAATAAGGGCATTTTGGTCTTTTCAGATCATTTTTTTCCTTTAATTCGCGTCAATAATAGTCACGTGCGGGGCACGTGGTCCATTCCGTCTAGATTTGACGAATTTTCTAACGGTGCAACACTTAAGTTAACCCAAGTACCTATTTGTCACAAAATTTAAACCAGGTACCAATTCGCCTTTGGGTGTTAGACCAGGTACCAATTTGATTTAAATCCCACTAACAATAATGCATTGAGTCAAGTTATAGCTATCACTCTAAATTAACGACAAAAATATCTGGATACTAATTGTACACCTAAGGCCTATACATAATAGAAACTAACTTACGACAGAATCTATTTTAACAGGATCATCACTTTCCTTTTTCGTAAAAGGAATCAACCTCTCAACAATCTCCTTCTCCTTCACCATACTCGAACCTTGGAGCTTTTCGACCAATAATCGACACATTTTCTCCCTAGGAACCATTCTCTTTGACACCATCTCCTCGAAGAACCACCAGGCCCGATCGAGCTTCCCGCTCTTACACAACCCTAAAACCAACATCTCGTGGGTCCCGAGATCGGGACTAACATCATTCTCCACCATGTGTGCCCAAAGAAAATCAAGAACCTTCATCCTGTTCATCCTCATACACATCTTCAACAGAGGCTGATATGTCCTCAAGTTCGGTCTGCAAGAACAGCCCTCCATTTTCTTGAGCAGCTCCAATGCAGCCATTTCGTTGGATCGAGAGCAAGCCAATGTAATCATTGTATTGAATGTCATGACATCCCGATCGACCCCCTGCTTCGGCATATCATCGAACAGCTCATCTGCGTCTTTGAACCGGCCTGACTTGTAAAGTAAATAGATCAGTGAGTTGTAGAACGAGGTATCGGGGGTGCAGCCACAGTCCTTCATTGTCTGGTAGATTCCGAGGGCCTCGTTTATCTGCTTCGATTTCCCTAACGCGTGAATGTATATGGTGTATGTCACCACGTTCGGTGGACAACCTTTGTCTGTCATTTCCTGAAGAACACGATCAACGCTGCGGAAATCTTTGTCGTGACAGTAAGATCTGACGAAAGTTGTGTAGGAAAAATCGGTGGGACCGATCCTGAGGTTTTCCATTTCTTGCATCATTGACCTTGCATCGTCGTATTTTCTGCAGTTGCAGAGTCCGTGGATTAAGATGTTGTAACTCTGTGAATCGAAACCGATCATGCTCTTGAATGCTGAGAAAACCTCGAGGGCATGCTCGTAGCTGCCTTCCTTGACTAGAGCGTCCATGAGGACGTTCAGTGCAGCGATGTCTTTTTCGATGCCGAACCGATCCAAACCCTTGAACGTGTCAATCGCTTCTTGATACTTTAACCCTCTGGCGAGCCGCCTGATGACTTTGGTCATGGTCGTAAAAGTAACGTACCCTTCAATCTGATTCATCTCCTCTACTAGTTTCCACATCAGTTTAAACTTTCTGGACTTGCCCAGGATATCCACCATGAGATTGTACACGTCTGGAGAATGCACATAACCTGTTTGTGCTTTTGCCCAACAGAATACCCCGAAAGATTTTATCCACTGGCTGCTGAATCTCTTCAGCACCTGCTCAATCAAGCTATCTGACACGATTACATCACACCCTTCTAAAACCTGGACAACGTTTTCAGGTGATTCGAAATGGGTTTGCAAGATTTGTGATAGTATGTCGATCTCGAATAATGACCGAGGCAAGTTCTTAACTTTTGCATCAAGTGGGAGATTTTCGGCCCACGGAGCGATGGAAGGAATCACAAAGTCGTCTCCTGTGTCGGAACTTTCTGGGATTTGGTCGCTTCGACGGAACCAGCTAGGAATGTCGGGTGACTCGGAAATGGTGCAGAGATGGCTTCCAGTGCTGGGCAGAGAGTGTGTTCTGGAGTTTTGATGAGGGAGAAATGAACGTGAAAGGAGGTTGAAGAACTTGAGCTGCATCCGCTTTGACATTGTTGATTGGGAGTGGATCACTGAGATTGAGTATTAGTTGCAGAACCAAAGAAAAAAGGATTGAGCGTGTGTCTAGCACAAACAAGAGATACGTTGTCACACTAAACAGAAGAGAAATCAATTATTCTGATATGCAAATATTCACGACCGAAGAAAATACGTTTCTTTTGGGAGTTTCAACAAATACTTGCCGGGCATAACCAATACTCCTCAGCCAAAAAAATCTGCTAACACGGTGATATACCAAAATAAGTACATATTCAAAAGAGACTGATATATGCAGGTGAAATATAAAGAAACAAAACATGGTGTGTTGACAGAGAAGGAGAAAGACACTGACCATAAAAAGCCTGCTTGCTTTTCTCCGGCTCCTGCTATTCTCCAACAAGCGACGCCGCTGGTGAAAAATAAATGGCACCGGTACAAAACCAGATCGAAAGCACCGGAACAGCAGCCAAGCTCTAAAGTCGTACTGTTGGAGGCGTCAAGGAGTGAGAAGATCTGGGCGTGTGACCGCGTGACCTTGTAGTGTGGAGACGAGATGGAGAAGTGAAGAATCGTGGTGAAGAGGAAGACAAGACACAGTAGAATATATTTACTTGATACTAGATACCTGTACCGCACGTGAGAATGTTATATTCAGGTCACCGGGATAGATTCGACTCGAATACGAGAATCCGAACAGTTTTTTCGGTACCATTTCTTAAACCCAGACACGGATCAAAATAATTTTGGTACCATTTCGAGTCGGGCCTAATTCCATCCACCAATTTATACAATCTTTTTTCTTAACATATTTCAGATTTAACTCAAAAAATTTATGCGGTCCGACATGAGAAATTGACATAGGTAAGCAAGACGGATTCAGATCTCCTGCCCCACTCTCCATGTCCCAAATCGTGCCTCGCGGTTAAGATCTTGACACGTATCCTGAATGTAATTAATTTTGCACTTTTTTTTCTAAAACCCTATTAGAATTAGTAAACTCTAAAAGGAAAGTATTAAATCTAATGACATATATCAAAATCTTAACAATAAGGCACAATTTGGGCATAAAAAGTGGGGCAAGTGATCTGAATCTAAGCGAGACAGCTTCTCTATGACAAAATCTGCGACTCTAAGTCCCAGTTCCATTGTCGAAACCCTAAAGTCCAAATTCGAGAACTTTGGACTAACCCTTAAAGACATTGTTGCGCTCGATGCACAACATTTAGGGTTTAGGGTTCAACTGTTGCCTTGCTCGAAACAACCTAAATGTTGCAGAGATAAACCCTAGCTTCCTCCAGTCACTACAACAGCTGTGTTCACAGTACGACTAGAGCTCAACCCTAGCACGGATCGATCTCGTCTCTCCCGCAACATTCGATAACCAGTACTTTGTTTATCAAACTATATGTTAATGAAAGATTATGGTGGTGTTAAATGCTAAAACTAAGGGTTACAAAGAGACTTGTTTTAGGGTTGGTTCCTTCCTAAGGTTGGTGACTGCCTCACCGGGTTGCAACAACATACACAGTCAACTAAAAATGGTACAGAAACAAGCTTTTTCTCCAGATTTTGCTCTAATATCCAGTTCTTCAATTCAGTTCTTCAAGGGCTGCAAATTAAATAGAGAAAGATCGGGGTTTAGATCGATAGTTGAGTCACTACAAGAAATCAGCAATTTGGGAAGGAAATTTACAAGAAAATTAGTCGGATTTGCAAGGGTTTTATTCAATTTTAATGAAACTCCCCCGCAAATCTCCAAATGCTGAAAGACTTGCAAAAAAAAATTAGGATATTTTCCGCACAATTTTTACAATTTTTTTTAATTAGAAGTCAGTCCATAAGAAAGTTCTGGAACATGATATTTGCAAGAGATTTTCAGTATTCTCCTTCATTTTCCTCACAAACAATTATATTAAATTTCTTGTGGTGAATGATCAACAAAAAAACACACATCATCACCAGAGATTCAAGGCAAAAGATAATTACAGAGAAACTCACTTGTAGTTTGTTTATTGTTGCCATTGTTATTATTCCACATCCATTCTTGAGCCGATGAAACGCTCTAAAGCAGTATAAAAAACATCACAATTATTTGCATTTCTTTTATAGATAAGAAGTTGAACTGTTTTAACTTTTAACAACAGGTACCTGCTGCTGCTGATGCTGCTGCTGATGCTGCTGCTGATGCTGCTGATGCTGCTGATGCTGCTGATGATGCTGCTGATGCTGATGCCGAACTGGATCATTCATAGGATGTGGCCTTACTTGATATTGAGGATAAGCAACTTCCTGCACAAGGAAAAACATATATTTCAGTGTTCAATCCAAGTCAGATACGATAAATAATAATACAGTTGGGAATTTAAAGTTTTTTTTTTAAGAATCAAATATAAACACAGGGCTTGTGTTCCATTGAGATGATGAATGTTAAGTGTACCTGAACATTCTGGCGACTCATAGCCCCGGAAGCCTGATACTGCATAACAGAGCATACATAGTTATTAGCCATAAGATTTGAAGGAAGCTTAAATCTATACCAAGGAAGTGCTACTGAAGTAAATAGAAAACTAACCGGTGATTGTGAAGGCAGCTGAGATTGTTGTAATCTCTGCTGAGGGTGTTGTTGCTGCTGCTGGAGCTGAGGTTGCATTTGTGATGGCTGCTGCACCTGCTGAGTTGGTAAAACGTGAGGATATATCTGAGCTTGAGGTTGAGGCAGTTGAGCTTGGGGTTTCTGTTGCTGAAGTTGCTGCTGCTTGAAAAGTCTCAACTCCTCGGGTTCCACCCACTAAATGTCATTCCCGAAGTTAAAAATCAATATACTGCGAGTAAAATCATAATCATAAATATAGAAACTGAAATGTTCTTACCCTGCTTTCTCCGGTAGCAGAATTGTAGTAGTACTTGAATCCATCGGGAGAGGTGTGCTCTGTCCAGCTACATTTTACGGGTGCAACATTTGCGGATGATGAAGGCACTTCTGCTGCTAATGCTGCTCCAGCGGGCCTTGCAGCAGTCTGTGGTCCACCTCCACCCTTTGCCCAGTGGTTCTGAAAATCGACATAGAAAAGTCTAGCTTTTAACAAATTATACTTATAACTGTCAAATAAATTTTTTGGAGATATAATTTTGAGAAATAGCAGTTCTCCCACAGACAAACATATCGGCGTTGAGAAGATTTGATGGGAAAAGTACTTTTAAACAATTGAGCCCAAAATAAAGAGGCAACTTTATACTTGGCATGGGTCCAACTCCATATGGCAGTAGCACAAAAAGTTATTTATATGTTCACTGCCAACATGGATCTAAACCCTATCCAACGGATTTGGCCAGTCACAACTCAATAAACATAGGAGGGATCACTTGTGTTTTCTACCAAAGAGGCCATGGATCTATCTAAATCTCATTATTTGATTGGTTGAGACTTGAGACCAACTCCAACAAATAAGTTTGCATGATGTTACTCTATTCTACAGGCTGCAAACTTAATTAAACTAACAGCTAAACAATATTTTCCTTAGAGGAACATCAAAGACGAATTTCTAACCTGCTGATTCGTGGCATGGGTACTCTGCTGCTGCTGCTGCATTGCCATATTCTGATTTGGTGGCTGCATCATCTGCAACTGTTGCTGAATCTGAGAGAACGCCTGCTGAGACGACTGGAAACTAGCTTGCAGAACCTGAGTCTGTTGACTCAACATCTGAGCCATAGGTGAAGGAGATTGGAGAGGCTGAAGTAGCTGCTGGTTTGAAGGAGGCCCCATCTGCTGTTGGTTGGCAGCAGCACTGGGCCTTGGTTGAGTCTGCAAGTTGATACTCAAGGGAGGAGGAGCTTGTACCGCTGTTGCAGACGAAGCATTCTGTTGGACCGGAGTTTGTGCTCCAAATTGAGGTGGTGTGAAAGGACTCTGCAACTGACCAGATTGTTTCCCATGGGAGGTCTGGTTCTGAGGGTAAGGTGGAGCGGGTTGAGGCTGTGATTTTAAGGATGGAGTTAACTGTTGAGGAGATTGTAGAGAGTTCTGCAAAGGTGATCTTTGTTGTCCACCGGGTGGATATTGTTGAAAAGGTTTGTTGAAGGCCTAGTAAAGCATGAAAATCATCAATATTACTGCAAAGATTTAAAATAAAACAAAAATGAATGAATAATATGCAGTTGTACCTGTTGCTGCATCTGAGCAGATGGTGCTGGTGCAGAAACGGAACCTTTCTGTGATATATACATGTAATCATACGAGTGAATAAATATATAAAGCCGAATTTAGAAGGAAATTAAATTTTGAAGCATCCTATTTTTCCTATAGTCTATGACTCGTGATAACAGTTTAATATCTCAAGACGATATAAAATCAAGCAGAAGAACGTCCATCTTCTTTGAAACTTGGAGCTTTTTCTATTTTTACAAAAAACCATATACTGGTTCTATTCATTTACCAGACAGGCTCGAGTTAGAACTTTAGTAAAACCATATCAACTTTCTAACTGCAGCACCTATCTTTATGCCAAACCAATATTTACGTACCAGACTAGTATATTTGTGAAAAGATCTACAAAAAGGGGTTTCAAGCATCTCACAGATCGAACAGATTCATATAGCAAGCAGTAAAACCAACACATCTGGAAGTCTTTGGATATGAAATATGAATGTGTTCCAAATTTAGCGGAATGGGAAGACGATAAGAAAATATGTGAAAGATGACAGAGTTACTAGAATGGTAAATGTTCTTACAGGATTTTGAGAAATCCCCACATCATTAGGCCTGCTAAACTGACCAGCATTCAGTGGCTTCCCCGGTTCTGCTGCAGCCATTGGTTGCCATGCATTAGCAGGACCTCGATCACCACTGAAGTCATTAAAGTTGTTGGGTGGAGGCCTGTTAATATGTGAGAATGAGATTTAGATGATTTTACAGATTCACCATAACATATAAGTTTGTTGACTCTCAGACAAGTCGACAAGAGGCCATAGGCAAGAAAACTACCTGGCACTACCTGGGGACTGAAACCGAGGAACAAAACCTGGTCCTCCAAATGAAGGGCCGCCCCTGGAATCTCCAGGCCGAGGCCGCTTAGGATCAGCAAACCGTATAATTAATGGTTGATCACAACCCTAAAACATGAAGAATCGAAATGATAATTAATAACAGCTAAGAGTTCAGCCAAGTAACACTTATCAAGGACCTACTCACCCTCATGGTATAAATCCCATTTAAAGCATTTATAGCTGCTAGCGCCATATCTCTCTGGGCATATTTGACAAATCCACAACCTTCACAACAGAGTCGAGAAACACATTATTTACGGATACATAGATGAGCATAAAATTCTGGCAGTCATATCACAAACTAATACAAATATTTTCTAGTTCTGTTACTGAACTCATCGTACGATGTCCCTCCCCCTAGCATATATATACTTCGAATGGGTTGTTATAAACCAAAAGGAAACGCAGAAAACATTGATCCACTCAAGCAGTTCTATTATTAAACATTTATCGCTTAGTTAGAGATGAGCGGAATAGAAAAACAGACCACGGCTCTGCCTGAATTCATCCCGCATGAGATACACGTCCTCAACTTGGCCATATGGCGAAAATATCTAAGAAGGTAAAAACAAAATATCAGAAGCCGATTAAAGTAGTTTAGCATTAAAATACGAGTCATATCATATAAGCTGTGTGGAAACTGGAAAGTCCACTTTGCTGTTAGCCATATCAAGTTCATTCAATGAACTGACCTCCCTGACTTCCGGTTCTGTAGCTTGTTTGTGCAGTGAACCCACAAATAGTTTGAACTCTGTTGCACCTACAGTTAAAGATAGGATGTTAAGATGAGTATGATATAAGATCAATATACATAAAGTTAGTAACAAGAATAGCAACAGTACTTTCGATGGATGAACCCACTTATGTGCCTATCAAAATTCAAAATAATGATGTAATTGTCTAATAATCATGTTTATCACCTACTTACCACTTCTTTATACCTATGATGAAGCTAGATGATCACACTAAGAAGCACAACACATAAATATGTAAAAACTAACCGGTATCATTAACTTTACCCCCAAGAAGTTAACAACAAAAAGTCGATTCTCTCAGTACAGATTGGCTTTCCATTAACTAAGGAATAGCTTGCAAGAATATGAAAAAGACAGTCTCCAAATATGCTCGAGTGAATACAGATGCATACAGGAAGCACTTGAATGTTAAAAAAAAAAAATCAATTGCAAGGACTTACCAAGACGTTCTCGTTCTCCATCAGCATATCTAACTTGGACTGGACCAACTCCCTGGGAAAAGACACAGAAACTTGTATAAAGCTCCATCTCAAAATATAAAAGGCACAAAGGGAACTTACCCCAGGAAGAGTATATTGATTGTGCAATCCTCTAATGGCTCGGTCTGCTTCCTCGGAAGTCGAATATTTAATAAAACAACAACCTGCATGAACAAAATGGTTATGTACTATCACCATAGTCTACCTTGGGCCTCCAAGAAACTGAAATTAGTCAGTGTAAACAGATCAGCTACTCCATTCTAGATTCAATAACAGGGAAGTCGATAAAGTCAGGAGCAATAATCATTTACAGTTAAATTCCTAGAATACCAAACATGTACCCTAATTACCAAAGGAGAAATTACATTGCTGATAGAAGTAGAACCAAGGGGCTGCAGCCCATAATAACACATGGAACAAAAAGGATATACCAAGCTGTTCATATGAACAGAAACAACCCAAATATAGAAGGGCCAGACAACAAGTAGGAACATATTTACTTGAACCATGAACCACCAACAAGTGAACAGATCACCTCAGAGGCAAATTAAACATGTGCAGACTCAGGCACCATTCAGTACCTCCTTCAAACATACACAACAACTAGATAAAATCCTACTAAACACCCAAGAGTGACAAAAGTAGAAATTCGATAAGTATTCACAACCGGGGATACTGCCTAATGGAGTAAGAAAGTCTACCCTCGAGGCCTCCCCCAATAACTTCTCATAAAGATTACAGGTAACTGATATTACCAGCCAAAACAAAGTAGAGGGCTAACCTCTACAATAATTTGCGAAACTACAAAACATCAACCTCACATCATGGAACTCACATTTATGCGAGGAAAACCTCCAAAGAGGATAACTCTGACTACAAACAAAAATACAGGGTACAGCAACGTAATCTGATCATACACCTTCCCTCTACAGAGCCACCTCATTTATATGTAACTGTATCTTCTCTAAATGCCACTATCTCGGTAGACAACCTATTCTTTCCAAGATTTATTTCAGCGCGAATCCAGAATAGAGCATTACGCAACCCTCATAATTCCAGCCTCCACAACGCATATTGGCAAATAAAAGACCAGAACACTATACCAAACATATTAAATTACCCTCATGACCAGAAGATATTGTTCTAGCATTGCCCTTTCGATAACCTCAAAGCTTATAACTTCATCTGCGCAGATCAAATCCATGTGGGGGCAACACGGTGACCCCATTCGCTCTGAAGTTGCAACAGAGATGTTCCTTTTTCAGGGTAGGGGAGCACAATTCTTTTCGCAGTATATCTGAAACTACAGTTAGAACTTCCTATCCTAAAATAATGTCACTTGCATCCTCCAAATGTGCCAGTGTCACAGTTCTTTCATACTTTGTCAATGATCCATCAATGTGAAGACGTCTCGATGAACTAAATTTATCGAAATGCATACTTACAAGTTCACATCATTACAGCTCTATCCTTCAGACACTTGATAACGAAATATGCACGAATTCTCTCCATCTCATCCAACAAAACCAAATAAATAATTATGTCTCATGAAGCCACCAATCCAGTCTAGTGCTGTAAGTAATAATTGTCTTCTGCTCACTTGCAGTCTGTGAAACAATAAGTTTCTACATACGACCTAGGAGGCCATCATAATTGGCTCATTCGAATTCATGAAGAGGATTGTTGCTGAAAGAGACTCTGCAAGCCTAAAATGGTTGGCGAAACTTAATCTACAAGTATCTGAGGTCAACAAGCGTAAGATGAGCCATACAGAATTGCTCAGTTCCACTTTCCATACATTTTATACTATATAAAACAGACTATAATCATATAGCCAAAATTATCATCCAAACCTCAGCTTCCAGCACAACATCACATAAGCAAGAAGAATATCAGAACCCCAAGTAACAAGGAAACCTGTTGAAAAGCAGTGGGTGTCCATCCAAGAGTCAACTACTAAACTGGCGGAAAATGTATTTCCTAGCAACCAGGCAATTAAGATCTCTACAATCTGATATCTATAGGATACTTTAAGCCACTAGAAGTAGCTCTAGTGAAACCAGTAGCACGGAATTGGAGGAACACAATCAAGATAGTTGATGGCTAGCATGCAGCAACAGTACTTACAAGTGACTGTTTCAAACTTGCCACATGTAATATTCAATGACAAATATATGTTTCACCAAACATACTATATACACTGTCCATGATAGTGCAAGGATCTCTTTGATCAGACTCGTAAGCATCACTGAGTATCTAGTTTTGGGCAGACAAAACTAAATCCAAAAAATCTGGACGGTCCCTGCAAGTATCCACTGAAATTACTAACCATATGCAAGAGCTGCAATTCAAAACATATGCCATCAAAAAAAGAGTAATGACGTTCAGGACTCAATTATCAGATGACACATTCGCACATCACTAGAGGAGCACTTCCCTAAACAACTAGAGTTGACAACCGATGCAGAAAGCTAACTACAGTACACAATTCACACACACTTCATACATTATTCATAGGCCATGATCATCATTCATCACATTCACAACCATCCAGACATCCATTCAAGGTACCAGTGCCCCCAACCAAAATAAGACCTCAGATTCATCTAATGCCAACGAAGATAACCTGCTTGACTACCAATTACCATCTCGACGAAACCATACATCTACTTAAGCTGTCAGTACACATGAATAGGCTAGTAACTCATTGTACACCATCCATCAGATAGAGAAGATCCAGAACCAAAAACATTTCAATGGTTGCATAAAAAACCAACACCAATCCTTGGGAAGTACAGAAATGAGAAATTTCAAGCTTTACCATAGGAAAATTAACACTTGAAATTGGTTAACATCCATTCAATTAGTATTGTTAATGTTTGTACAATACGCATTTAACAAATTTCCTAACAGCTATATTGACAGAAAAGACACTCTCACTAAACTTGAGCCACTGGTTCATGCCCCCGCAGCTGCTACCTCAACTAGAAGAGAAGGAGCTCCCTGTCTCTGAATTCGAACTGCTATACATAGTTGGTTCATGGCATGTTTACTCTTCTTGGTTGATGATAACACTCTTAAGAAGGATTGGTAAGCAAAAACCAAAAATCGGGATGAACAATGAAAGGTGAAATCAGGATGCTTCCATCAGCCTCCCGAAGAGATTGGTCAAGACTTAAGATATAGGATCATTTATTAAAAAAGTTAGCACCTAATACCTTGTTGTTGTCCCGTTCTTTTATCCTTTATCAATGCCACCTCGATCACATTCCCGTACTCTTCAAATGGCGGCCGGATCTGACAAAAAAATTTAGGTAATATTTAGAGAGTACAAGTCGAACAATGGTGATTATGACAATTAAAACAGGACAATAGCCACCTGAACAAAGATTTTACAGCATCATTATACAACCACACGTTTTAAGCATTAAAAAGAGCAAAGATTAATAGCTGTAAACTTCTAAGATCTTCTTTCAAAACATTAGCAAATTGAGTAAAAAGCTGTCTCTTGTACATCTTCCTAGTTTCATTCAACTGAGCTCAACCGCAATACATTTCACTTACTATATATCTATCAGAAACTCTCATGATTGCAAAAAAAAAAAAGGACCATAGTCACAACGATGCCAACTAACTACAAGAAATCGTATGAAAGGTAATGTAACCCAAAAGTAGCTCACCTCTTCCTCAGTAGCGGTCCGTGGAACGGATCCAATAAAAAGTTTAGCAAAACCAGGACCATCGAAACGATCTGGAAAAAAGAAAAGAAAATTAGTTTAAATAGAATAAATAATATTGGAACCGAAACCAGTTGGTCCAGTAATTCGAAATATAAAACCAAACAAATCATCAGCTCTAAGTGACTAAAACCAAATGATGAAATTGGAAAGCTCTGAATAACATTATGTTCGAAGAAAATAAAGAATAATCTCCAGAAAATACACAAAGGTGTTGTAAAAAAGGCGACTTGAGCTCCAATTTCAGATGTATCATTTCTTTTTCCAGACTTCACTGGAATACAAGGAATATAGTGAAAGAATCCTACACTATTAAGAATTAACTAGTTCACTATAAGCGCAAAATAGTCGAGGAAACGTATAAAGTCATCAATTTATATATTCATCAAATTCTGCCTCCAAGGCAGTAGAGCTATTATTCTTGGAAAAGTAGATTTTTCTCTATCTAGGGATACCTGACACCAAATCAATTGTTCAGTGTAGTGTTTTGCAGTTCAATTGAACTACTTAATACTTATAGCACAATTCAGTAGCTTCACATTGAAACCATTACAATTTTCATACAGTGGAAACACTCTAGCGTACCTGAACCTGGAGATCCTCCTGAACCGGGGAAAGGAAAGGCCCGTTTCTGCCCAGTGATAGGCGGTGCAGGGGCAGGCTGCAAAGGGACTTCAAAATTCTGCTCAAATCCTCTTCCTCCTCCTCCACCGCCAGCTCCAATTGGGTCAAAACCGTCACCTACCCCTCCACGGCCGTCCACGTGTCTAAAACCGCCAACACCACCGGGGCCATGGCTAGGTGGGCTGTCGAAGGAACGGTTGCCGCCACTCAGCGGGACGCGGAAGCTGCTAGGGCTGGGTCGGCGGTTCTGGCTCAAGGGGGAATTGGGGAAGCGTGAGGGACCTCTGGGATGCCGGTTATAGCCATGGCCTTCCTCGTCGTCGCCATAACGGTCTCCTCTGTGCCTATCCAGCTTGACGGAGCTAAACAAACCCTAACTCTAGGTTTTGAAAGGACGATTGAGGAAGGAGAGGACAAGAAGCGAGCTTGGTCTCTGCGTCACAGAAAGAGACAGTGAGCCAAGTGGATCGACAAACGATGGCAGTCCGGTGGCGCTGCGTTGACGAGGGGACGCCGTCAAGTCAAGCTCCAAAATTAAATATATACGGAAAAGAAAAAGGATATAATAATAATAATGGCATGTTTGGTTCGTCGAGAATAAGGATTTGGGGATTAGTATTTCCTATTATGTTGTTTGGTTGATTAAATATTGCACAATTAGGATTCCTAATTGCTGATTTATAAGGAATACTCATTCCTAACCCAACTCTTAGGATTAGTCATTCCAACTTCTCAAATATAAAAATAAAATATCTAATTTTAACCCTAACTAACCTAATTTAATTATATTATATGTAGTCATAATTTTCTCACGCAAAGCTATTCACCTTGCGACTTTCGTCTGCCAACGACTGCCTGCTGCGGTGTGACCCAGCTTCTACTTTCGGCTGCCGACTGCTCTTGTTTCGGTGGCCTACTGTTACGTGCCTTGCTGCTTGCTTCTTCGCTGCTTGTTTCTTCGTTACTGCTTATCCTCTGCTGCTGGTATGTGATGTCCTTTTCTTTATTATTTTAATCTACTATCTAGTGCCTTTTTATTATTTTAATCTACTATAATAATAACTTTATATATATACTTTAGTTGAATATCAATTGTATTTTAACAAAAAAAAAATATCAATTGTATTGTATCTGATTCCAACATAGTAGCAGCTGTTTTTTTTTTTTTTTTTTTTTTTTTTTGCCATGAGACATGGTAAAAGTTGGAGTTGTTCTTATAATATGTTGAGAATTGGTAAATTTGGATTAAGGTTTCTGTTATGTTATAAAGATTTCATTGATACATAACCAATTCCAATAGATATGTTGTAGTTTGTGTATTATGTAGATATAATATAATGTATTATATCATATATGTAAATCTGATTAAAAATTATCAATTTTAATTTAGTTAAGTATTATAATTTTACATAATATTTTTAATATACAATTCACTATTATATTAGTTATATTGAATTTTACAATGTCTAAAAAAATTATTATTTTTTTAAATAACATCTTTTGTAAAACTTTGTCGTTTTTGAAGAAAAAAATCAATTTTCGTTTAACAATACATGATTTTTCCTTTTAATGTTTAATAATATTAATTTAATTAATAAAATAGCAAAATGGTATATTTGTCAATTAGGACTTATTCCATTCATTTACTATAACATTTTATCATCCAAACATTGGATTTGGAATCCTCATTGCATATTCCTCATATCAACCAAACAACATCATAATAATATTACGTATTCCCTATTCCTTATTCCTTATTCCTCATTCCTTATTCCTATTCCCGCGAACCAAACATGTTGTAAAGGGATTTAAATCAAATTGATACCTGAATTAACAGCCCAAAATAAATTAGTAACTCCACTGAATTTTGTTGCAAATTGGTACCCGAGTTAACTTGGGTGTTGCACCGTTAGAAAGTGGGGTTAAAATAGAAGGAATTGCACATGTGCTCCGCACATGACTTTTTTCTCCAAATTCAAAATTGCAGGAAATGTTGAATGATGGAAATGCCCTTGTCTGATTAAATAATCTTATTTTTCTTCCTCTTCCTCTTTCTCTTCTTCTTCTTCTCAATTAGGGTTTGGAGGTGCTTCAAAACTCCAAAATTGAAGACCCCTGAAGTTTCGAAATTGATGAACCCAGATGCAGATGAAGAAACATAACAACTCAGATGCAGATTGAATGAATTCAACAAATCAATTGCAGATTTTTGAATTTGAAGAACCCAGTCGCTGAAATCCGAAATTACCCAAGTGCATATTGAAGAAATTGAAAAATCCAGTTGCAGATTGAAGAAATGGAAGAACCCAATTGAAGATTTGTGAAATTGAAGAACCCATATGCAGATTGAAAATATTGATGAATACAGTTGCAGACTGAAGAAAATGAAGAACCCAGCTATCATATAACTTTGGTATATGAGTTGGTTTTAGTGTTGCGAATTGGTATCTTGTTTCATATAAAAGTGGCAATGTAGTATGTTTTGTCTAAAACTATTGTAATGTGGTACCTGTATTAATATAAATTTGACAATTTAGTTCTGAGAAGAACCAAAACAAAGATACAATTGCACCGAAAATGAAGCTCTAAAAGTGATAATCCTATATTTCATGTCCCCCATTCGGTTCTGATAAGGAAGATGGTGATGCTGATTAGAGGAGGCCGGATTCCACAAATAATTATCTCTCTCTTCTGCTATATATGTCAAGTACTAATTCTGCTATGCAATTCTTGTTTGTTTGTAATCTCAATCTTCACAACTATAGTTGTTCTAATCGAATCCGCTAAAGAAAGATAATCTTATTATCATAATTCAAAACTAATCAATATTGTTCTAATCAATATTTTCAATATGCATATGGGTTCTTCAATTTCACAAATCTTCAATTGGGTTCTTCCATTTCTTCAATCTGCAACTGGGTTTTTCAATATGCAACTGGGTAATTTCGGATTTCAACGACTGTAGTCTTCAAATTAAAAATCTGCAACTAGGTTGTTAAATTCCTTCAATTTGCATCTGGGTTGTTAAGTTTCTTCAATTTGCATCTGGGTTCATCAATTTCGAAACTCTTGGGGTCTTAAATTTTGGAGTTTTGAAACAGATCCAAACCCTAATTGAAGAAGAAGAAGAAGAAGAAGAAGAAGAAGAAAGTTATTTAATCAGATAAGTGCATTTCGTCATTCAACATTTCCTGTAATTTTGAATTTGGAGAAAAAAAGTCACGTGCGGAGCACATGTGCAATTCCGTCTCTTTTAACCCCACTTTCTAACGATGCAACACCTAGGTTAACTCGGGTACTAATTTGCAACAAAATTTAGTGGAAGTACCAATTTGTTTTGATTTGTTAATTCAGGTACCAATTTGATTTAAATCCCTAATAATAACGTAATAAACACACGTCAACTTTGCCATGTGGTTCCCTAACTTTGGTTTCTTGGAGTCTTGGTACCCTAATTTTGTTCTTTGACTTCAATTAACATATAGTCTGAAAATTCTTAAAATTAACCTTTTTGTTTACACTAAATTCTTATTGGGCCATGGTTTGGCCAAAAATTCTTATTGGGCTATGGACTTTAACAAGGTCTCGACTCCAATTTTTGGTATTGGTATGAATCAACTCCAAAGTTTTTTTTTTTTTTTTTTTTTTTTCAAACAAAAAATAAATTGTTAGAATGAACTCTCAACATCATTCAATTCAACCAAAGTCCAAAAACACAAGTTATTACATCTAATCAATCAATACTCGTAGCATCCATAATATCAAGTAGAGTGTTATCGGAGGAACATTATAAATAATAAAGTTGAATTCTTTGATAAACCTTAATCCTAGCAAAGGCGTTAGTAAACGAGCTAAATTCATGTAATACATGTCAATTTTGTATCTTCGAAGTTGGGGTAAGAGATTCATATGCAATCCAAAACCACATGAATAAATTTTAAGTTGGAGATATAACTATTTAAAATAAGTTAGTGAAATAAAACGTTGAAAACTTCAGCCCCCGTTAACCTCAAAAAATTGATGTCTATGTGTTTCTACCCTACTGTTTTGTTAAAGTATAGGGACAACTACTTGGTAAAGATTTCATTTTTGTTAAAAAAAATTATTCAATTATTACTGACTAAAGAATTCTCAAATATTGTTAATTTGAAAAAACTATTATAGTTCTTTGAAACTGTGTTTCAATCATCTTAGTAAAAAGTCTCAATAATTCAACCAACATCATGTTTATGAAACAAATTTGAACAATTTAATCACTTTCTGGCACGCAGGTAACTAAACTATCACTTTAGTAAACAAAAACAATCATTTAATAACGTTGTATAGACATAAGTAACTAACAAGTGTATTTACCCTAAAAAGATCAACACATACGTCATTCGATTGATTCACATTAAGTAGGGGTGTCAACGGGTCACGGGTACCCGCCGACCCGCGGGCCCCGATTTTGCTCCGTCGACCCATGGGTTATGGGACCGGTCGAGTTTGCGATACCCGCCACGCAAACCTGTCCCGCACGTGTATTTTGTATATACATCACATCTATTGTATAAAAGTATATGTGTAATATAAAAAATAATTAAAATAACAAGGTATCGAATAAGTTTGATAATTTGTATTTGAATTTGGACTTAAATTTGCAATTTGTGAATCGAATTTGATTATTGCAAATATAGAGTATAGGATTTAGGATTAGTAATAACGATATTTTTTTATTGTCTGGCGACTATATCCACCCACGAGATGTATAAAACAAGTACGAATCAATCATATCGGTCTACATAATAGGTCCCGGTCTAGCGATACCCGTCCCACCCCTAACATTAAGTTGCGTTGCATATGTGATTGTACAAATTTTTATTCAAGATATTCGGTCCGCACATAAATTCGTAACATGTCAAGCCTCATGATTTTTCCTAAAAGATATACATGCTTAATCAATTAGGTTTATCGATTCGGGTGTTCACATAACCTAAGTACCTAACTGATAGCTAACTCTATCCGCATATATTGTTTCATAATAATTATTGATTAATTGTTTGGTGAGAATGAATTAATATATAAACTCTATTTATTAGATCTTGCTTAGCTAAAATACACTAGACAGATTTTTTCACGGACAGGAATCTCCGCCACAATCATCCCTAAAGTTCTTATCTCTCTGTCGTTTTCGCCCAATCCAAGATTCCCAAACTCTCCCCCTCACTTTTTTTCTTTTGGCAAAATATTCCAAAAGTCTCTATCTCTTTTTTATTTTATTATTATTTATTTTGCCAAGAAAAGCCTCAATCTAAATCATACACTTCTTTTTCTCGCAAAAAAAAAAAAAAAAAAAAATCATACGCTTATAGTGTTGTTTAATATTTGAGAGCTTTTAATCGTATACTGTTTTGTTTCTGGTTTATATGTTTGAATCTCTACTGATTTGATTAAAATATTATTTTTATGGAAAAATTATGACAATTGTCTAATTGTCTAACCGTTCGACCTCTTAATTATACTAAATTGATTATTAATATGGCGCTACGGTGATATGGGTAGAGAAAAATTGTTACCTAGCGGGCATACCTCGACTATAATAAATTACTGATGGTGGTACGTTGAGGAATCCGATAGTGATTTCAAATGATGGACGTAGATGAAATATTACTTAGGGTTATCGAATCTTATGCATAAATTATTCAAATATATGGTATATTCGGCTAAAATATATGATATTCAAAATAAAACATTACTCGATGAATGGTAGGAGTCTAGAAAAAAAAAATTGGTAGAAAGACTATCCGGTCTTTCTATAGTGTATCACAAGCACCATGTTTTTTGAGTATGTGTTTTTTTTTTCTATTGTCCTAAATGTGAATTCTGGAAGAAAATTGATATCATTAATAATATGATGCAAATATTAGGTGTAATTAAAAAAAATTCATAATTTTTTATACTTTTAAAATTTTACATATGTTATAATTATATCTATCTTAATAATAATAAAAAAATAATAGCATCATACTCCAAGAATATAGTAGAAAAACTCAAGATTACCAATATTATTTAAAAAAAAAAAAAGGCATACTGCAACACAATAAATACACAGAATAATATACCTTTCGATCTTACGTCCCCTCGCAGGCTCTCACCCACTCTTCTCCATTGTTGCCACCTCAGGAGGCTTTCAGGCGATTCAGTGATCGACAGGCCTCCACCGAAACCTAAACCGGCTTTCCGGCGATTCTGCGAGTGACACGCCTCTATTGCCACCACAGATTTGCACTTATAAGCTCCGAGCATCAGCATTACCTCTACTTCCATGGCGAAACACGATGAGCTCCCGATCCCCGTGCTTTCCTCCCTCGAGCCGGTCTACGGCGACGGCTCTCTGTTCGAAGAAGCTCAGCTTCGTTTCGACCACCTCAAGGCCAAATTTCAGGAGTTGTTTGGCCACGCTCCTGATCTGTTTGCTCGATCTCCAGGTCTCCTCTCTCTACTCTGCTGTTGCACGTGTGTTTGTTTGTTTCTGTCTCGATATCCGAATCTGAGATAGATCCGCAGTAGCTGGTGGCTGTAGTGTTCTGAATTTGACGTAGTTGCGTGTTTGCAGGGAGAGTGAACCTGATTGGCGAGCACATTGATTATGAAGGCTACTCTGTGTTGCCGATGGCGATTCGACCGGATACGATCATTGCGATCCGGAAGCATGATAAAGATGCTCCCAAGTCTCTTAGAATTGCGAATGTTAATGATAAATACACCATGTGCACTTATCCTGCTGATCCTGAACAGGTAACTGAAAGATATTGGATTTTCTGTTCCCTCTTTTTTAATTTGCGGTCCATGTTCTTCCGTTGCTCAAGATTATCCATATAGCTCCATCTAGACGGATCCAATTTTTTTATATTTAGTATTTGTGTTTGGCAAATTTCTATAACCATACATTCTCGACTGTATTTCCAGATTTTATGATAAAATTTCAGACTTCAGCAATAAGATACTCTATTATGCTCCTTTGAAGCCAATTATGGTTTAGACTTGAAGAAATATTGTTTAATCCATGTTCCTGCTGACAATAGTGTTGTGTTTTCTTATCTATCTTTCTATTCTTCTAAAGTTCTATGCTTATTTTGCAGGAAATTGACCTGAAGAATCACAGATGGGGCCATTACTTTATCTGTGGGTGAGAAATCTCATATTCTTCTGAATTTTGATTACAATATAAGAACTTTGATTGGATGGCAATTATTATGAGTCATGACCTCTTTCAAAATTGAATTTGGTGTCAGAGAGGCTAACCATGGCATGGTTATATTCAGCAACTGCGTGGCGCTGCTATTTTATATATATAGCTTCAAATCCTTTTCTTAACAAGCAGTAATTTCTATTCATGTGTAGGAAATAATGTCAATTTGATGTATATCAGGTACAAAGGTTACTATGAATTTGCAAAGTCGAAAGGAGTTGATGCTGGTGAACCGGTTGGACTAGACGTCCTTGTTGATGGAATAGTTCCTACAGGTATGCTTCAATTTTACTATGTATTTACTCCAAACCAAACTGCATCAGAATGATGTATACAACTAATTTTTATGTTTTTATATTTATTTTCTATCTAGGCTCGGGATTATCAAGTTCTGCAGCATTTGTGTGTTCATCCACTATTGCTATTATGGCTTGTCTTGGTGCAAATTTTCCCAAGGTATTTATTCATAATACTCATACCATTAACTCGATCTCCTTTTAGAAAATAAGTTATACTAACTTCTTTTTTACATGTGACAGAAAGAAATTGCTCAGCTGACATGTGATTGTGAACGACATATTGGAACACAGTCCGGTGGAATGGACCAGGTTTGCTTTCGGTATCTCAAATTTTATGTTGCAATGATTGTGGTACATTTTGTCAGCTTACTTTGTTATCAAGCTTCATTAGCATTCTCTAGGCTTGAGCAAGATTTTCTGTTTCTTTACACTTGGCAAGTTGACTTTGTTTCATCCCAGTGGAGCCTCATGTTTGCACTGACAATCTTTCTTTTTTTTTTAAAAAAAAAAATCTGACATCTGATACTGCGTTCCTTGTTATGGTATAGTGGGGAATATAGTTGGGACTTGAGTGTTTTCATGGTACATGATATATCCTTTTATATGTTCATGAGATGAGACTTGAGTGTTTTCATGGTACATGATATATCCTTTTATATGTTCATGAACTGTACATCTACTGTTTTTCTCTCTTTTTTGTAAGTCGTGTACTTTCGTAGGGTCTATTGATATTAATAGCCTTCCATTAAAAATAAAATCTGACATCCAATAGCTTAGTTTGTTTGCACTGGGATACACTGATTGGCTTGGTTTGGAATCTTTTTCTAGCTTCACTTTTGTTAAAACATTGCTACTCACTTATAGGATCTTTTTTTTTTTTACCATGTAAAAACCATTTTGATTGACAGGCAATATCTATCATGGCCAAGACTGGGTTTGCTGAGCTGATTGATTTCAATCCTATTCGCGCAACTGATGTGCAACTTCCTTCTGGCGGTACTTTTGTCATTGCCCACTCATTGGCAGAGTCTCTGAAGGCAGTTTCGGCTGCCACTAACTACAACAACAGAGTTGTTGAATGTAGATTGGCTTCGGTTAGTCCCATTTTCAATATCTTTGGTTTATCCTTGGTATATTTCTTGTTTCATCTCACATGTAGTAGAATGTTACATGGTACTGTCAGTCTGTGTTAATATCCTCGCCTGATCCAGTTCCAATAGTTTTACCGTTACATGTCCTGCAAAAACTTGTTATGATTAGGAATGAAAAGAAAGAACATTTAATGAAATATTAGATCATTCTTGATCATTAGGATTTCAAATCATCTTGAGCAAATTTTGAATGGATGGTGCAAATGTGGATATTTATCGGATCCTAGCCTTTACTTTTCAACTTTTTTTGCAATGAGAACTTGAGATTACAGTGGTAAAATTACTTTTAAAGTCAGTTTCTTACTGTATACTTCCATAGATTGTTCTTGGGATAAAGCTTGGAATGACCCCGAAAGAGGCAATAGCCAAAGTTAAAACCCTTTCTGACGTTGAGGAGTTGTGTACATCATTTGCCAAGAGCCATGGTTCCTCTGATCCCGTCCTTGCCGTGAAGGTATATGTCATTTCTATCTCAACTACTTATTATTCTTTGGTCATATTTTTTGCAGTTAATAGGTGAATGTTCAAGATTGATCCATTTGGTAAACTTCATAAAACTTCGAGCCCTGGTTTAATCGCTGCTGCTTCATTGTTTGGACAGGAACTACTGAAGGAAGAACCATACACAGCTGAAGATATCGAGAAAATTACAGAGGAGAGTCTTACATCAATATTACACGACTCTCCATCTTCTTTGGATGTGTTAAAGGCAGCCAAGCACTTCAAATTACATCAGGTTATCTTAATATACCAAGTTTGTTACACTAAACCATTAAATGTAGCATTCAAAAGGTGAAAACGGAAGCTCTTGATAGTAATAACAACTAGCTCTGATCAATGGACGTTAAATGGTAGACATTGGAATTGCATATCAATCGCCCCCTAATTTAACCTATCATTTTCGTTTTCTAGAGAGCGGCTCATGTCTATTCTGAAGCCAAGCGTGTCCCCGCCTTCAAGGATACAGTGTCATCTAATGCAAGGTAAGTTTGCTCACAATCCACTTTGACTTGTGTTTCATCAATATCAAATTAGAGGTGAAACTGCTATTTAAGATGAAATCTAGAGCTACTAAGAACTTAAAAAAAGTCGAAATGATCAAATCTAGTATAGTAAAACATGCAAAATCAAATTAATTAATTAGGAAACTGTTTTGCATTGCATCTGTAGTGACGAGGAAAAACTAAAGAAGCTCGGGGATCTCATGAACGACAGCCACTACAGTTGCAGTGTCTTGTATGAATGCAGGTAAATTTGTGTATAGTTTTCTAAAACCACATATTAATATTTGATAAAGAGGAGTGAACCCTAACACAACTAACTCTTGTTGCTAATCAGCTGCCCTGAATTGGAGGAACTTGTGAAACTTAGCCGGGAAAATGGGGCTCTAGGGGCGAGACTTACAGGCGCCGGGTGGGGAGGCTGTGCAGTTGCTCTAGTGAAAGAGAACATCGTCCCACAATTCATCCTTAATCTGAAGGTACGTATTACCTTCAATCTATACCATTTTCATTAGAACTCGAACTCAGAGTTATGAAAATCATATTCATAGGAGAAATTCTACCAATCGAGGATCGACAAGGGAGTGATCAAGAAGGAGGATATCGGGCAATACTTATTTGCATCCAAACCATCCAGTGGAGCTGCCATTTTCAAGTTCTAGTTAAGTATTACTGCCTCTCCCCCTATTGTTGGGGTTTAAATTTCCGAGCACCTTTTAGTTTCATTCTGCAATAATCCATCGCTTCCATGACGGTACGCTAATTTCCCGGAGCAATTTTTCGTATCGGAGTTCATTTTCCGGTTTTTGTCACGTTTGCGGTTGAACTCTGGTGCATGGTCTTGTTCTTGAAAGCTCCTCTATTGGGAAGTAAGTAGTAGCTAGCTGGTTGTAATACATGATGATTTTATAATAAACGTGGTTGGTGAGTTTGTTGGGTTCATGCACTTTACCACAATTTGTATTATGTAGCCTTTACTTTTAGTTTTAGGCGCCGACTACTTTATGAATAAATATGAATACCAAATTATATATTCGTGTGAGATTCCTGGATCCTACTTTTTCTAGTTGATTGATAAATTGATACTCCCACTCCGTAAACCCGCCACCATCGTCCAATTATTTTTTATTTTATTTTTCATAACAATATTAAAAAGGTTAACCATCTATAAATTATTTGAAGTTTTACTATTATTGAAATTGGTGCCGGACGTTAAAATGGAGTGTCATAAGTTTCTTTTTTGTTGAAATTTGGTGTCTCAGTGTGATTATTTTAGAGAAGATAATCTCGACGAAACTGAATGTCAAATTCAACCTTTCATACACCCTCCCTTATTGTTATATTGTCGGGACCGTCACCTAAAAAGTTGGCCACATTTGCGCAAGTAAATCCCTCATCGTTGTCACTAAAAACTCTTTCACACCACTTTGTTGGAAGCCTTTTTTTTGGATGTTCAAGTTTTGGAAGGGGGGATATGGCGAATTTGTAAAAAGCACAGAGTGATGAATTATGAGTAGCTGAGTTGGTTGATGAAAACGATTGAATTTATAGGAAAATATTCGCGGAGACATCAAATTTTAACATAAATAAAAGCTAGGACTTTTCATTTTAACATTTCTAAATAAAGAAACCAAATTTCAACATTGGTGAAACATAGGGGTGGCAATTCGTGTTATCGTGTGTGCTATCGTGCGTGTCAATAATCGTGTCGTGCTAAACTTACTGAACACGAACACGCACGGTAAGCTTATCGTGCCACGTTTTACAAACACGAACACGGCACGGATAATTTCGTGCGTGTTCGTGTCGTGCTATCGTGTTGTGTAAGGATATATAGTTGTACATCCCGAAACGAGATCTTTAAGCAAAAAAATAAAATAATAAACTTTATATATAAAAAAAACTATGATTAGTATGTCAATATTCATAAGTTAATAATATAGAGTATAAAACACTAAAAATTAAATCACTAACTGAAGTTTTTAAAGGTAATAAATAATATTTGTTTAAAAAATACTTAAGAATTAGTCTTAGTAGCACAACTTTATCGTGCGTGTCGTGTAGGGGTGGCAATTCGTGCTATCGTGCGTGCTATCGTGCGTGTCAATAATCGTGTCGTGCTAAACTTACTAAACACGAACACGCACGGTAAGCTTATCGTGCCACGTTTTACAAACACGAACACGGCACGGATATTTTCGTGCGTGTTCGTGTCGTGCTATCGTGTTGTGTAAGGATATATAGTTGTACATCCCGAAACAAGATCTTTAAGCAAAAAAACAAAATAATAAACTTTATATATATAAAAAAAAAAAAAAAAAAAAACTATGATTAGTATGTCAATATTCATAAGTTAATAATCTAGAGTATAAAACACTAAAAATTAAATCACTAACTGAAGATTTTAAAGGTAATAAATAAGATTTGTTTAAACAATACTTAATAATTAGTCTTAGTAGCACAACTTTATCGTGCTATCGTGCGTGTCGTGTTATGATACTCAAACACGAACACGACACGGAAGTTATATCGTGTTAATCGTGTTCGTGCTATCGTGTTATCGTTCTACTATATGCTAGCACGAACACGGTTTTTTTCGTGCGTGTTCGTGTCGTGTCACAAATTGCCAACCCTAGTGTCGTGTTATGATACTCAAACACGAACGCGACACAGAAGTTATATCGTGTTAATCGTATTCGTGCTATCGTGTTATCGTTCTACTATATGCTAGCACGAACACGGTTTTTTCCGTGCGTGTTCGTGTCGTGTCACAAATTGCCAGCCCTAGTGAAACATAAGACAGTTTATATTTTCTTACCCTATTAAAAAATTCTTACAAAATAAGAGTCTTTCTACTATACTTCACAAGCACCATGTTTGTGGTATTTGTTTTTGTATTTTGCTATTACTCTAAAGGTGAACACTAGAGAGAAATTGCTATTATTAATTATGTGATGCAAAATTAAGGTGTAGCTAAAAAATCTAAAATTTTACATAGATTACAATTAAGTCCATTATAATAGTAAAAAGAGTACAAACATAATGCTTCACAAGCATACTAGAATAAAATATTTTAAGTGTTCGAGTTTATACGGTTAGTCAAGTTGGTACCTAAATTTTATTTTTGGATATTTGACAGTTTTTTTTTTCCCAAATTGGATATTTGACAGTTACTTATTTTTTTTGGCATGTAATACTTGCTTGTTATTGCAATAACTTTTAGATGTTTGAATTAAAATTTTCATTTTTATTTTTTAGTATTGCAGTTTAATAACCGACTTTCCTTTTCTTTTACTATTAAATGGTAAAAAAATGCTTGGCCAAAAATAAATTCAATAATACATTGCAACAATAAACCAAAATGATATGTATATAATATAAACATTTAAATAACTGTGCAACAATAAGAAAATATGAAGTATCTAAAATAGATAGAACAATAATTCAAAGTGGTAAAACCCGGTACAAATATTGAATTCCCTCCTTTATAGGAAAATCACAAGTTACTTTACTTAAAATTCCTCTCCAGAACAGAAAGAGATATATTCAAGAGGTTACAGAAGAATCACGTTTGTTATTAAAAAGAGTCACGTTTTTTTAAAAATACTAAAACTGTCCCATCTTTTATCTTTTCTCTATCTATCACTCAATTCAAATTCAACACGCTCTTATAATGCCGTATGGCATCAATATCTGTTGGGCACCAATAATGCCGTATGGCTCTTCAATCATATCAGATCCGTGGAAGCCACTAGAATAATTAAAGGAGTGAACGTTTTTTTTTTTTTTTTTTTTTTTGCGAAATGAACGTATCATAAATAATTAGCAAAATATTAAGCTCCTGTTAAAACGAAACGGGTTGAGTTATAATGTAAAAAAACACGATATAATTTCGGTTGTAATTTAAGATTATATCCGTTTTGGGTATAATTTCACGTTATTAAAAACAATGACTAGAGAGTACAAGCAAATCTCACAAAAAGAATACTTTTTAAAGGAAGGCTATTTAGTGATTTAGATGAATAAATCGTGATTAGTATAAAATCAGGGGTGTTTGAATGAACGTAATGTGAGATTACTTAAAATGTGATATTATAAGTAATGTGAATTATGTAATATTAGATTGCAGTGTTTGATTGTGCTAAAGTGAAATGTATATGTAATGTTAAATTACAGTATTTAGTATGTGTTGTAATGTGCATTGTAATGTGACTTCATTATTATTATATTAATTTATATAGAGTATATTATATCTTAATATGATAATATTTACAAAAAATATCTATTTTGACAACAATTAACTTTTTAAAGATTATGTATGTGGTTAATACTATAGTCATTTATGAATTCTAAAGAATAAATATTTAAACTCAATACACACAACTACTTAAATTCTTTTAATTAAAACATTATATATAGTTTTATAAGATAGTTTTCAATAAAAAAAAATGCAACGAAAAAAGACTTACTCATTTTATAAGTATATAAAGTGTATTATTTATTATAATAATAAGTTATAAAATATCTAAAAAAATAAAAGCTAATAACAATAACAATATTATTCTCATAATAAACTATAAAGATAATACAAAATATTTTATATATTTAATAAATAATAATAATAAAATAATGACACTCTATAATGTTTAACGTAATCTCACATTACATCTACGTTGAATGGAGTTTGCATGTAATCTCAGATTACAGAACATTATATTACAATGTGGATTACATCATTTGGCAAACCAAACAACGTAATATAAATGTAATGTGAAACATGATATGAGATTACATCTCACATTACATTCATTCAAACACCCTGTTTAAATAAATGAAGTCAATCACCCTAAACCCTAAACATATATTCTCGTTAATCATTTTCTGTGATTATGTCATAATTATTTTACTGAAATGAATTAATCTCCAATTTTTTAAATACGAAAATCCTATTCTCATTTAATCTATTACATAAATAAATATCTGTAAATTCAAATATGTCCTCACACTTGATTATGTCCTCACCCAAACTACTCCCGCCCAAATGCTGGCGTTTACCGTTTCAACTCTTTTCTCTTCTAAGTTTACACCGTTTCAATTGCTACCCTTTAACCATTCTGTTGCTGCCCTATTCTTAAATCTTTTACTTCCCTCTCTTTCCGTAAACATTCACAGAGTCACGGGTGGATCCTGATAAACTTAACCACAGGCACATCGACATGTTCTACTTCTTGATCGTGGGTCTAGCCATCATGGACTTTGTGATCTACTTGGTACTTTCCAAGTGGTACAAAGGAACCAACTTCGATGAGGGCAGTAGCAAGGAGGTTGAGTCGAGGAAGGAACATGGTGAAAGTAGCGGGGTTCTGGGTGAAGAAGTTTTTTACTATAATAATTTGCCTCAATTATGCATACCGGAATAACGACAAGAAGATTATTATGATAGTTGGAACTTCTTGGAAGTTGACGCTCAAATAGTCAATAAACTACAAAATAATTATGTGGCACGTATATATATATAATTGTTATCATTTTTTTTGGATAAAATTGGAATAAATTTGAAGTTTTGTACATGAGCATTCACAGGTAGAAAAAAAAAACGCATGCATGGTAAATGATGGAGGAGCATTCACGACAACATTCTGAAGTCAAAGTCTGCTACGGTAAAAAATCGAGCATGGCGGATTAAGGAGGAATATCCACGATAACATGGCTAAAGTAATTAGGTATGTTGCGCTAAAACCAAACTGCCCATTTTATGCATAGTCAATCTCTATACTTGTTTGGCCAAAAAAGAAATCTTTATACTTGTCATGGAAAAAAAAAAATCTCTATACTTGTATTTTGTCCATCCATCTTATGCAATAATATAGTCAATCATATACTTGTATTTTGTCCACCTGTTTTTGAACTTACTTCGCATTTTAATACTGCAAAATATCGACGGGCTAAACATATTTGATCTCCCCAGCCAAGTTAAAACTCTTCCTTAGGTTCAATGTACATTTAATTTGTTACTATTTACATCATGTAGGAACCGCCAAAAGGCCCAAAACCAACGTCATGTAGGAACCGTTAAAACTATTTACTTGGGTAATTACATGTATATCTCTTTATTATAATGAAATAATATTAACATGTTAGTGAAATCAATTTTGGAATATCGTAAATATAGTAACGTAACGTATTGTACGCTATTCAGTTATACCATGCTACAAAAGAGGACAAGGAAACCATCTAAACACATCATATTTAGCATACACATTTGAACTTAAAGTTTTAAGGTTAATTAAATTATGAAAAATTGATATATATAGTCAAGATCAACTATAATTCACAACTCAATACTCTTTCTTAAGGCATCATATTCGGAGCCCCAATTCAAATGCTATATTTATTCAACTATTAAAGATAATGTAGACTTATCTTGTCGAATTCTTGATGGGACTTGTTAAGTATCCTTATATATAGTTATAGATTTAAATATATGTAGTTATAGATTTAAACTGTGACTTTTTTATTATGATAGTGCTGTTTCAATAATATCGACGATGTTATAACTATATCTTAAATGTTAACATTAACTTGAGCATATCATCTGAGGGTTTTTTTTATTATGTATAAGGTTTTTTATTATGTATAAGGTTATTTCATGATTGTTAATATTAAAATCAACTCCTGTGTAATATGGATTTTGGTTCTTTATTTTGTTCATTTGTTTGCTTCAAATTAGGTATACTGCAATTTCCTTGTTCATTCATTGATACTTTTTTTGGGTTTCTTATGTCCTAGGGAAACCCTGATAAAGAGTGTAGCACCATTGACATTACTCACTTCACACTTAAAATAATTCATACTCGCAAGAAGTCATTCATACTAAGTAAAATATTTTGCGGTTCTTACTTTAGGAGTTATGCACTTAAGTTTGTTGCCAATAATGATAATGCTATCTAGAAACTTGTACCACTCTCTTTAACACTATATTATTATTAATTAAAGGACACATATTTTACATGTCATATAAAATTTGATCAGCGTTAAATAAATAGATACCCAATAGTATATCTTAAATACTTTATTTATCTACTGTACTAATATTTAATTTTCACTTTTGTATAGCATAAATTGATACCTACTATATGTTTGCAATCAAAAGTGAAGAACTAGACTTGACAATAAATACTAATACTAATAATAATCGATTGTTGTTTCTTGGCCTTAATATTCATCTAAGTTCTATTCGTGTCTCATGCCACGCGTGCAACGTACGCGTTTTATTCTAGTTATCATAAAAATTATGTATGCATCCTTCTCTTTTGCTTCGCTTTTTGTAGCCTAATCGAAGTATTCAATCATTCTAACAGCCGTGTTTGATTGTTTACTGTTTGAGTACAAGTACAATAAAGAAATCCAGCGTTAAAATCTTTTTATAACATTGTCGAGGATATATACCCAACTTGAACTCATTTTATGCTTAATTTAGTCGCCACGTTGACTCTATAGAAGAATGAGAATTGCCTAATCTATATATATTCATCTAAATATAATAAGATATATTTATTTATAATATATCTTATTCCCTTATACGCCCCCGTAAGACGGACGTTCTGACAAGAATAGCCGATCATGATACGAAGAATATTAATGAATGCCCCAATAGTCTAGTCTTCATCGGAGGATGCCCGAAGAGGTCCAATCGGCAACGGCGGAAGCCCAGAGATGTCCATTCGGCACGGCGGTAGCCCGGAAATATCCATCCAGTCGGCACGGCGGTAGCCCGGAGGTCCAGTCGGCAATGGCGGAGACCCGGAGAAGTCCAGTCGGTCAGGATGCTGTTGGTCACGATGTTCACGTTGGTGAACGATAAGCAAACGACGGAGGTGAATTTGCTCGTTGGAGCAACCTCTTAATTCCAGCAAAAAGGCAGCAAAAAGGCAGCAAAAAGGCAGCAAGTCTCAATCAGAAAGCTTGAAGCTAGTCACGGAGCCACGGAAGAGTCCTCAGGTGTAGCGATCAGATACTTTCGCTCGTTGGAGCTAGTAGGATCGAGGATGCTGGTAGATAGAAATACCGCCATGAGCATGGTCCGATAAAAAAAAATTACGCTCGTTGGAGCGGGTACCAAAGGATCGGTGCAGAAATCGTCGATACGGAAGCAGGGATTTATTGTCTTATTAGAAAAGAAAGAAAAAAAATTGAAATTAGAATTGGCCAGGGGGCAGCCGGCATGACATCTTCATAGTTGACGGCGGTGCCGACCGCCCCTGGACAGCGGCGATGGTGGGCGGCGGCTTGTAAGTTGCACTCGTTGGAGTTAGAAAGGCTCTGATACCATATAGAATAATGAGAATTGTATTATTGATCTTATTTAGGGTTGAGTACATGTACCTATATATATAGATACAAGACTATATCTATAGCAATATAATAAGAAACATAATATGATAATATACTAAGAATATATCTATTCCTAATCTATATATATTCATCTAAATATAATAAGATATATTTATTTATAATATATCTTATTCCCTTATAGACTCCACACAAGGTTAAAAATTGAAATATTAACATCGACCGATAAAGAACTCGGAGGAACACACCTCGGGCCAAAAATGGTCTGATATGAGCAAACCCATCCGGAACAAGAACAAAGGACTAATCCGGATGGAGCCTTGTCCGTCCGAACTAGTCCGGGTGGACGACCCTCCACCCAGACTAGTCCGAACGGCCGTCCATTGCCCGTGCTCGGACCCTGACGTCTGGGTGACCCTCATTCGGGCTACGCTTTTTGAGGTCACTTCGAAATACCGATACCCGCACGTAAATACGCGGATCCCGCTAAACACTGTGGACCCCTCCGATGCCAAACATGAAATAAACCTGTCATAATCGCGAATAAAGCACTGTCCCCGGCTAGTACAATCTTTAGCCGGATTAATGTCCATGAGCTCTATAAATTGAACATAAGGTCATTAATTATAGGGTAATTAGCAACTCAACTCATTTGAGCTCTGAATTATCTCTAGAAACACTGTTACTTTCTCTCTCTAGTACTCGGGTCCTCGGGACTTACTTAAGCATAAGAGAGGGTTCGTCGGGAACACCACCGGCTCACCCCTCTTGCAGGTTCTCGAGAGGAGCATGAGGGAGGATACAAGAAAAAATATACAACGACAAAGATCTCGAAACACATTTGGAGCACGTGATACATCACGTCCGAAGCCCGTTATACATCAATTGTTATATCTTAGAAGGTAATCATCTTGTAGGTCTCAAAACACAACCTGCAATGATATTTGTACGTAGATAGTGAAATTTCCTTAATAAGACAGTGTATTACTATTATGGGCCTAAGTTAAAATCATCTTTCATTTTGGATTGATTATATTGCAATTTTAGTTATATATATATATATATATATGCATGTTGATTTAGTAACTGCATGTTAAAAACCAGAATTTAACCAAATAACATTATCAATCCTTAAAAAAGAAAAAAAATTGATCAACTTGTATAAATTGAGGACAAACCCAACACAAACACCAATTCATGATCAAGTTGCCAACACACTCCACTTCACTTGACTTGGATCTCTCAAATCAAATTTAATGAACTGTAGGCCCACGATTCTTCATTATATCATCATCAAACATATATATATACATTATTATTAGATCCAACCGCACGTGATTTTGCTAGCTCCTCACTGTGATCTGTGGGGTGTCAAATTCGTGCTCCATTAATGACACTCAAATCTCAATACCCATACACTTCAGATACTACTATATATATTTAATTATTTTCCACCAGATAACTATATATATATATAAAATAGGTACCATACATTATTTACATAATGGTGGCCCCCTCTCTATGTAGCCTATGGTCGGATTCAAATATTGGTTATGCTAACAGGTTATATTGCATGCTGTCGGTGCAAACTGTAATAACTGTAAACCAACTTACTACGTGTAAATGTGTAATTAAACAAGTACGTATTACTTGAGGTCATTAAATATGGGCGATTGATGCATGTAGACATATATTCAAATGCAGTATATCTCTAGATCAAGCTGATAATACAAATGAAGAGTAGAAGGGATTCTGAAAAATCATGCAATACCAACTACATAATAATAATAATAATAATAATAATAATAATAATAATAATAATAATAATAATAATAATAATAATAATAATAATAATAATAATCTAAGTTCTAACTTTAGCTACATAATTCATATAATATGTTGTTCTTAATAGAAATTCATGTCATTGCTTCACAACATTAATTTTAAATTAATTTTAAATATGTTAGTGTCATGAACCTGGAAAAGTGGTGCAAGTTGGAGCACACCAACGTCACTATCTCCAAATGAGGTTTTGTATATAAAGCTCTTTAAGGGGTAGTAGTTAGAAGCCAAGTTAGGACGTGATTTGATGTGGATTTCCCCCCCCCCCCCCCCCCCCCCCCCCCCCCCATACATGGAGTGTGGCTACGCTGCATATCATTCGGGATCCTGCTGGTTCGGGAGCTAATGCCGCTCTCCTGAAGATGGCCAGGGCAGTCCGAAAACGAGTTAAGCTGCTCCTAGGAGCAAAGACCCCTAACCACGACCCGTTCCGTCCTTATGCGCAGTGCGAGTTGGGATTCAGGAACTAATCTTGGGAGTAATTAAAGGGGCTGATCCAGATGTGGGAAGGCCGGATGCCCCGCGTGTCGATTCCGCTGGGAGCGTCAACACTCTAGACACCTGACAAGTGATATCAGTGCAAAATTCTCGTTCGTTCCATGGGAGCTTCAAGATAGAAGAATTACTGTTGCGGACTCTGAACGATAGTGGTTGTTGCTTTACCACGAATGTCATTGGGTGGTGTGACTCTAAAGAACTCAGAAGACACGACCGCGGATGGTTGCCTTCAATCCGAGAGATCAAGGATTTGCGGTGAGGTTGCCATCATGGGGAGTGGGTGCACTAGAGAAGAGTGTAGTCAGGTGCACATATTGGTTGTTACGAATCTTGAAGGAAAAGTGTCCAACGAGGAGGGTTGAGATGCATTACTGGGGAATCACTACTAGAAGGGCGGAGGCAAGTTGTCAAATGCCAACTCTAACCATACCCAAGAGAGCAGATGATATCGACTGTTGAAAGGGCGGAGACAAGTTGCTAAGTTAGCGTGCCCATGGGGTGGGAAGTTTCTTAGGCGCGGTAGCCGTTTCTCTGGACTGAGGAGTAGTAGACATTTTCACGGGATCGTAGTGGTGGCTCACGTGGACTCGTGACTGTGACCAACGATTATATAAGTTGATCTTTTCAATCGAGGGGTCAATGCGCAAAAAGCAACTCTGATCATACCCAAGAAGGTAGAAGATATATTGATGGCGTAGTAAAATGTTTTCTGCTGTGGAAGAATTGAAAATTCATTGAAGGCAGCGGGACGACGCAACGAGGGCGTTGCGTAGGTTAGCTGGGGGAGAATGTCACAGACCTGGAAATGTGATGCAAGTTCTGCAAGTTCGGGAGCTAATGCCGCTCTCATGATGATGGCCAGGGCAGGCCGGAAACCAGTTAAGCTGCTCTTATGAGCAAAGACCCCTAACCACGATCCGTTCTTTCCGTATACGCGGTGCGATTTGGGCTTCAAGAACTGATATTGGGAGTAAAGAGGGCTGATCCGGATGTGGGAAGGCCGGATGCCCCGCGTGTCGATTCTACTGAAAGCGTCAAAACTCCAGACACGTGACACTAGCGTAAGATATACATTAATCTCACTAGCTATTTTAAATATGACTGAGCCCATTATCTTTAATTGATATTAAAAAGATTAAGCATCATATTACTCTTTTCTATCTAGAAAAGTAGAAATCCATGTTGTGCTTTAATTAATAGTAAATTGGAGTATTAAAATTTACCTCGTTAATGCTCATAAAGTTATCATCACGATCCAGTTTAGAATCTTCGAAATTTCAGGGGTCTACTTTACTTGTATCTATTATCTCCCGTTAGTCTATCCATTTTACTGCAAGTCTGAATATGATCTCAAGTCGGTTCTGATATCATTCTGCCGCGCTCTTAAATTTGAGTGACTGTTCATACAACACTAATCCAATCAAATCTAACTGAAACTATTATTCTTAATTACGCCCAGAAAATGCTTTATATATATGCTTCATATTACTCTTTTCTTTTCCACGTGGACAATGGTACATCGAGGCATTACACTATGTATTAGGTGATTTGAATGCATTATTATAGACATAAATTATTGAATACAATTTTAGCAAAGTTAAATTATTTTCTTTTCAAGTGTTTTTTATGTACATCATATCATATTGAGCGTAATAAGAAGATATATATAGTAGTTTCGACAACTTACGAAAATGGCTGGAGAATAAATAAAATATTAGTAACATTGGATCATAATATAAAATACTAAACTATAGATGCGCATGAAATTTGAATTTGAATCTAATATGATCAGGAGGTATTTTATATATATTATTATATCATCCATCCAGGCGTGATCTACGGATTTATTTATACTATTAATGACGCAATTTTGTTATGAATAAAAAAAAAAAAATTGTATTTTACTATTTTATATAAGTTGACAAATTTATAAAACGTAAATATTGGCCAACTGAGGCGAGGCGCAGGACGGTTTTTGTTACTTTTCAACGCTGCCTATTGCGTTGCCACAAGGCACAAATGATAAAATAAAAGAAGAAAAATTGCAGGCGAGTTTGTTTTTTTAAAAAAGAGATGCATTTTGTTATTGACGTGATCACGATAATTATTTATTTATTTTAATATCATCAATTATATTTTTTTAGACCTAAATATGCGCATTGCAATCCAAAGAAAGAATAAGCTAGCTAGAAATTTTGTAATTTATAATTTTTTTTAAGAAAACAATATAACTAGTTAAAAAGAAAATATTTGAAAATAAAAATCAAATATTACAAGAACATAATTAATTACGATTACTTGTGTACTTGTAATATCAATCAATTATCGTTCAAATTGCACTCTTGCATATACTAAAATAAAAATACTATAAATGTTTCAATTTAATAATAATAACCGACTCACAATATAATATTAAAGAAGTGTTGTACTTGTACTTACATTATAATAATTTGTAAAATGGGCAAAATAATTTAGAGTTGGGTTCAATAAATAAAATTAATTAATATTTCTTATACAAATTTTAATGTATTTAATTTAACAATTGAAAAATCGAGTATGATTACAGTCAACTTCATCATTTTAGACACTTTCAAAGACATACCCAATAATTTATAGTAATTGTATTACACATGTCACTGGAAGAAGGAAATAGCTTAAGTTGATAAATTATTGTGGTTGACAATATTATAAACCTAACATGGGAAATACAAAACGGTAGGATCAATGAAGTTCCCCATCTGCAATGCAACATTAAATTCTCAAATAAATAAGCAACATTATTGATTGATATATGTAAAGTTTGGTGGTATATCTTATAATCTTATTGTCTAGAATCACAATATCTTTCATGTGGAGAGTTGGACCCCTTCCACCTATTTGGATGGATGTAAAATTTGCACTCAACTAAAATGGATCTTTCATTTTTCTTCTTAAAATAATAATAATCTTTATTCTTAATAATAATATAACAATAGTAATTTATAATTTGCTTTTTGGCCGATGTTTTAGTTTAAAATAATTAAGGTGGTTAGAGACACGAATGTTCCTTTCCTTCGATGGTGTACTCCCTCTAAACTTTTAGACATTATAAATAAATAAATAAATAAATTATTTGTATTAGCGGTAGTATTAATCTAATGGTTAAGAGCGCTTACTCTCATATCATTTAGTTTAAAGTTTCAGGTTTGAAACCACTTAGGGAGTCACCTTGCGGTGACCTAATTAAAATATCAGGTCCCAACTATGAGAACTGAACTCAACAAACCAACATCTTAACTATACTAGGGTGCTGATGAAACAACGCTAACAGAGCAGTACATGCGCTGATTATTCACTGAGTTTGATCGGATAAAATTTCTAACTATAAATAAGAAAGTTCGCATATTACACATCGGTTACCAATACTAGTCAATTCCTATTAACGGGAATTCTAGTGTAGGTTTGATGTTTACACCAAGCCAATATTATAATGACAAGTGTCTTACTTTTATTGGTTGTTTTTCTAAAACCCTAGAATAGTGGGAGTAAATACATTTGTCATTATAATATTAGTTCGGTGTAGCTTACCTAAGAATTTTCCCCTATTAATAGAAACAACAACAACAAAAAAAATTATTTATAACTGAAAAATAATTCAAAATTGTTTCCTAACTTTAGAGTGCAATCAAAGGTAAAAAAAAAAAAAATCTTATTAAAACGTTAGTTTGCCAATTTTGCTCATAAATTGTAATTGTTATGCGCCATAACTTTTATTTTTAAGTTGTCCCTATTTAGAGATACAGGCATACACTTAGATACATGATTATGTATATGCATAAATGTATGTTCATCTTTTATTTGTTTTTTGTTTACGCTATCTACAACAAAACTTAAGTATTGTTGGAAAAAAAAAAAAAAAAAAACTTAGGTCAAGCTAAAATTATGCCAAAGTAGCACGTAGGGGACGTGCTTGGATCAAAGTTATCGCCGCCCTAATTGGAAAATTAAGGGTGGTGATATGACCCATTCATCATATCATATCATAGAATAAATTACCTAGACTTATTTTATTTTATCACAATACATTTTATATAATTAAACATATAAAGTTAGAAGAATTAAGTTATCATTTGATTCAGTGGTGGTTTCCAACACATGAAGACAACTTTGGACGGTAACCTACTCACAAACTTCACTTATTATTATTGATTGATTAGCCAATGAACTATATTTTTAACATTAAATAGGGCAAAGTAGATAGTATAGATGGCATATTCATAAATATTACCAATCAATTTGTACCAACTCATTAGAGATGGACCTAGATGTATTAACTAATCATTCGAATTGTATCAACAAAGTTTAAGGGGTAAATTTTCTACCTGTGAAATTTTCAGTGAAATTTCAAGAGAAAGTATGAAAGAGAATGTAATAAAACAAATGTATTGGTCATTGGTGGGGCCCTAAACCACTTTCTATAGAAATTTCACACCATATTTCACAGATTTTAGGGACGTTGGACCATCGATCTTACATAAATTACATAAATTGTATTCTTTAAAGTTACCACATAGACATTTATATACATTTTAAATAAAACGTAAAGTTAAGACCGTAAACAACATTTTCTCTCCAATAATTTTACTTTTACTTAACTATATTTCTTAAATATATTTTATTATTAAATTTCCCAACAACCACCAATAAGATATTAACATTAATTATAAAATGAATTAATTTATAATTAAAAATTGATTATGTAATACATAGTGCATTCTTTAAATTTAAGGAATATGTTATGTAAAAATATGTGGGTCTCACTTTTAAAAAATGCTATGTAAAACAATTGTAGCATGTTTTTACACATTTTAGATAAAAATATGTTAAACTCACATTTAAGTAATACTATGTAATACCATTGTGGATGCTCTTAGACACGCAATAATGTGAAATTGCTTAAAATGTGAGATACAAATAATGTGAATGAAATAATGTATTATTAGATTACAATGTCTGATTGTGTTGCAAGATGGACTGTAATATTATATTACAATTTTTTATATGATATTTTACTGTAATTTATTTATTGTTATTATAATAGAATACAATTATTTGAGAGTATTTTATATGATAATAGTTTACAAATAAATTTATTTTGAAAAAAAAAACTTATTTAAACTTTATATTCTGTATTTAATGAGTATTGTCGATTGGACTGTAAAAAAAAATTAAATTTTAAAATATTAAAGCTATATTCACACTTACTATTTCAATTCTATTAATTGAGACATTTTGTGTAGTTTTATAAGATAGTCTTCCTAAAAATGTTACACGAAATATATTAATCTTTTCATATAAACACTGTAGACATTTTTTATTATAATAATGATTCTAAAGTATATAGAAAATAAAATAATAACAAATAATACTTACAGAATAAAAACAATACAAAATACTAGCTTTATCTATTTTAATAAAAAAAATAAAACAATAATTCGTAATCTCAACTATTATCTCAAATTATACACATCTATTTATTTTTTTAAGTATTAACACATTACAATGGAGACATATATTAATTATAATTTCATACTTTAATGTAATTCATATTAATAAATATATTCTTTTGTTTGATTTATTATATAAGCTAATGGAGATGTCGTATTACATCTACCCAAATATATATAATTATTCATATAAACCCTAAAGTTCTAAATAGTCCAAGTTTTTTTTGTTAAAAAAAATAGTCCAAGTTCAGTTCTCGCTAGCTGCATCATATCAATTGTATAATGAGTACAAAATTTATACATTTCACTTCCACCGAACATACTAAATGAAAAAAAAAATAACAGCTGGGAGAGCGTTGAAACAATCCTAGGTAGAACTTATTTGTGTGAATTTACACCCTTGTTAGATTTTTTTTAGGATTTTCGTCTAATTAAAGAATATTCACGTACTTAACATATAATGAATAAAATTGCTAATTGATATTGTACATTTAAATAAATTGTTAATTAATATTTTGAAAGTTTAATAAATTGTTAGTTATGTTAAAAAATTCTAACAAATAATTAGCTATTTTTTCATCACATACTCATTAATAATTAATCTAAATATATTATTATTATTATTAGATATATAATAATAATATATAAATGTAAATATGCAATAGAAACTCTCTTAAGTGTCTAATAGGTTGACCTCCTAATAATTAATAATAGACTACTGGAGACCAATTACACAGATTGTTAAATCTATAAAAAAAAAAAAAAAAAAACTCGACATTTATCGAAATAGTTTTAATTTAGGGTAGCCAGTATTTTAGTTAATTTCTTTTTTAAATAAGAACTCTTCCGAAGTAGAAAGTATAATCATCATAGCCATAAATAAATAAATTAATAAATACCATTTATTTAGCATAAAGAAAAGGAAAACCATATATAAAGAGAGGAGGCGCCATGCCATGGCCATGTGTCGGTGAAGCTTCTTCCTTCACCTTCGACATAATTTGATCAGCTAGCTCTTTCCAGCTTCCCTCCCTCTTCCCATCCTCCTCGAATTCTGTATCATTTTTCTATTCCCCTATTCGTTCTCCGCCGCGTTTCTTCGCCGCGTGTCAGGTACATTTTCAGTTACAATTCTTCGCTTTTATTTATGTTTTTCGTCCGATTGAATCTCCATCCTTTTGTCTGGATTTCGCTCATCTTTGGATTTCCAGTTGATATTCAAGGTTAATTGTATTCTAAATTTCGATATTCTGATTTCGTCTTCATGATTTTGGGAATTGAGTTCATCTTTGTTTGGTGTGGGCTGTAAATGACGCATCGCTCTGATTAATGCAGCTAGCTCTGATTGAGCTGAACCGAAGCTCCGGAATAGCTTGTATTGAAGAAGGAAAGCTTTGCAGTATTCGGAAGATATCGGTAGCCTTCAATTGCAAGTCAGATTTCAAACTATTCTTTCCCCTTCCCGAAGCCACAGCAGTTATTCGGTGCCGCCATACTTGAAGCTCAATTTGAAGAGATTTGAAGCAATCTTATTTTATGAGTTGACTGCGCGAACATCAAGATACTCTAATTTCGGTGTTTCCTCTGCTTTAAGAATTAGGAACTTTGTTTTTGAGATTGGTGTCGAAATGGATCGCGCGGGGATAGAGAATAGAGATCTCGAGATTGATCTTGAAAACGGTGTCAGTTGCAGTGAAGAGCATTCTAGCAGAGAGTCCTCGCCGGATTCAGTGAAGAAGAAACTTTTCGAAGACATCAGTGTCTGTATAGATTTGCTGGAATCTGATAGTACGGAGAATCTGAAGCTGGTAACGAATCCGACATTGGAAGGAGAGAATACTGCAGAGAAGAAGGTAAAACGGAAGAAGATGAGCAACAAGAAGCCACCGAGGCCTCCACGTGGCCCGTCACTAGACCCTTGCGATGAGAAGCTTATCAGAGAGCTCACTGAACTTGCCATGTTGAAGCGGGCAAGGACGGAGAGGATGAAGGCTCTGAAGAAGATGAAGGCTTCCAAGGGTTCATCATCCAACAACAATTGCTTTGCGTTGGTCTTCACAGTGCTTTTCTTTCTCGTCATCATATTTCAAGGTAAGAATGATGCTCAATTCAATTATTTCAATCTTATCTGTGAATTTGCTAATCTTTTTTTACTGTTTATTTAGTATTATTGTGAATCTGTGATGATATCAGACTATAATACAGTGTAGCTTAGTAATTTCTGTACTTACTGTTTGACTGCTTAAACTTGAAAATTTTGAAGATTAGATTTTTCAAAACATGATTTTTTGAGGGATAAGATTCTGTAATCTACTCTGCTGTCTTATGCCCAAATTCAAATAATTTCAAGGGTTTAGTATACCTAACCACAGTCCCAAATATATGCCATGTTACAATTTGGTGTCTAAGTTTTTTTTTTTTTATATATTCAATGTCGAAATATTAGATTTGTTGCTTTACAGTTTTTCCGGCATTAAAATTGGCGTGTTTAAGCAACAAAAACATGTTTTCCACTTTTTCGAAGTATCGGATTTGTTAGTCATGATTTAGCTTCTTCGATAACTAAAGAATATGATTTTGCTCCCTCAATTTTAAGAGGAAATAGTGCAAATCAACAAATCTAATAATTCAGACATCAAATATCCAAAAAAAAAAGTCGAAAAATCAAGTTGCAGCATGACTTATATTTAGGACTGTGGTTATGTACTAAACCCTAATCTAAATCTTATCTGCTATATTACTGAACTTTTTACTGTTTATATTTAGTAATTGCTGACATTCATTATGGATAATGACAAACTGTATATTGTATAACTTTTGACTGTTGAAACTTAAAACAAATTTAAAGATCAGAAAACATTATTTTTTTAGGGACAGGTTCTATGATATAATCTGCTGTCTGCTGGTGTTCTGGATTGATAATTGAGATTATGTCCTGTTTGTCTTAGAAGTATTTGACCAAATCCATACTACTAGCTGATGGGGCCTGAATTTAATGATCTTGGCTCATTTAATGCTCATCTTCCTTGTTCTTGAATCATAAAACCATTTGTCTATTAGTGATCATTGAATTCTATTATTTTGTTAAATCACTGTCTAGCTGTTAATGACATTCCAATTCACCCATTAATGTCTTTCCTAATTACATGAAAACATCATCAAGAATCAAGAACATAATAAAAATCACATTTTCTTTTGCAGGAATCATCCCATGTACAAGATCTTCACCAACAAACTTGCATGAAATTTCACCGGAATCGTTAGGTGGACCAGAGGCCGCCCTGATTTCAGCTCAGTACAACTCCATCTCCTCGCCAAATCCGGTCAATGGACCTGCAGATCCGTCTCAAAAGTATGTTCTTCCAAATAATTTTTTTACCAAAAATAAAAATAAAAGATCAAATTTTGTTACACCATTTGATTAGATTCGAAGAATTAACATCTTAAATCGTTATTCTTGCAGCTTGGTCGAAAAGGTATCGGGTTCAGATACGCAGAGCGGGTCTCTTAGGACCTCTGGATGACTAAGGTACCCTTAAATAAACCATAAAATAAAATCATAGCAAAAAAAGTAAGATTAAATTCATGTGTTGAGCTCGGTACTAGTTATCTCCGGTGTAAAGAGTTTTGGGGGCGAACTATGCGAGTAATTTTCAGAGGGGTGTGATTTAGGTTAATTCCGAAAGTGATTAGGTGAGAGTTGGTAATCTCTGTAAGAGCTGCTGCTTTCATAGGAGCTGATGAACAAATTCTGGAATGTTGAGTTATGAAATTGTTGTGTTCATGTTTTTGGTTGAATCCCTTCTCTGTAATTGCCTTGAGGATTGTTGGTATTGATCGATCCGCTGGTTTGCTGTATAATTCCTTCCTGTTTGGGTCAGTGTAAAGTAAGTGATGGTCATGCATATAGGCTCTCCAGTGTTGTAGCAGCATAACATGGGTGTCACGTGGACAACATTTTGACCTTCAATAATGTTGTTTCTTCTCAGTGTCTAACTAATAATAATTATAATAATAAAAAAGTACAATTCTAATAATAATAATAATAAATTAAAATACTATATTGTCATGTGCCAGTATGGATAAACTTTTTTTTTGCCAACTGTATGGATAAACTTGCACCTTTAAAATCAATCTTGAAATGGTTTTTATATCTCTACTGTGTAAGTCCGTTGAATTTTACTGGTAAGTTTATCACAAAATACTGTGTTTGGGATTAGGGTTGGGTATAAACCGGTTGGAATTGACTGAAACGGTTTAAATACGTCTAAGAGCATCCACAATGGTTTTACATAAATTAAATTCTTTAAAGTTGTCACGTAGACATTTATGTACACTTTAATTAATACGTAAATTTAAGACACACGTAAAAAATATTTTCTCTGCAATCGTATTACTTAAACATATTCCTTAAATATATTTTATTATTAAATTTTCCAACAACCACCAATAAGATATTAGCATTAATTATAAAATGAATTAATTTATAATAAAAAATTGGTTTCGTAATATATAGTGCATTACTTAAATTTAAGGAATGCTTTATGTAAAAACATAAATTTACGTGCGGGTCCCATCTTTAAGGAATGCTATGTAAAACCACTGTAGATAGTTTTTGTTGCTTTACTTAAATAAACATGTAGGACCCACGTTTACGTAATCTTTACGTAATACCATTGTGGATGCTCTAATGAAGTTTTAAGAGCATCACAGTAGGATTACATATTTTTTCTTTCCTTAAAGGTGTCATATAGGCTTTTTATGTGTGGTTTAAGGAATATATAAATTTAGGTAATGCTTAAATAATAATAGGTCTACAATGGTTTTACTTAACCATCTTACGTAAATATATTTTATTATTAAATTTTAACAACTAATTTAAAAAGTAGTTATAACTAAAGTTTCAATTATGTCGTTACAATCGGCTAAATTTTTTTTATGTCGTTACAATTAAGTTTTTGTCTAATTTTGCAACGAGATTTGTGTTATTTGTTATATATATATTCATTTTATATATATAACTAAGATATCTGCTATATATTCATTATATATATATATTCGTTATATACTTACTAGGTTATATATATATATGAAATTGAACGGTTGTGTTTGGAAAAAAAAAATTAGGACAATTAATTTTACGTAAACATAAAACATTCCTTATATTTAGGAAATGCTTTATGTAAAAATATAAATTTACGTGTGCGTCCCATTTTTAAGGACTGCTATGTAAAACCACAGTAGAGAGTTTTTTTTCACTTACATAAATAAACATGTAGGACCCACATTTACGTAATCCTTACGTAATACCACTATGGATGCTCTAATACAGTTTTTGGCTCGATAAAAGAACATTTAATAAAAAAATAGGGAAAAGTCGGTAATATATGTAACATATTTAAAAAAAAATGATTTTATGGATTAATTATATGTTTTAAAATATACAACGTTTTGTAAAAGATGATTTTGTGGACTAATATATTCTAAAACGTACGATATGTTTGTAAATTATGGTAAAATAACATTCTGTCCATTTGATGTTAATTGTCCCATTAAGTGGACGTGTGCGAGTCACGTTTTGAGAAAATAATAATAATAATAATTAAAGCAAGAAAGGGAAGTACAAAAACAGTAGAACAACTCAGTCTCAGAGATAGTTTTATACGGTATACATCAATGACAGTAAAACAGAAATGAACATCTGCAAATTGGATTAGAACATTAGGGTTTTGAATTGCAAATTGCAGACATTCATTTTTTTTTACTGAATTGGTGTGTGCTACGTAAAACTACCTCTGATGCCGAGTTCTTCTACTGTTTTTATACTTATATTTATTGGTTTAATTATTATTATTATTATTATTTTCTAAAAAAGTGACCCGCACGTGTCCAGTTAACGAAATAATTAACATCAGATGGATGAAATATCATTTTACCATATGCAAACATGTTGTACATTTTAAAACATATTGGTCAATCAAACTATCTTTTTTAAACATGTGGTTCATTTTAAAACATATTAGTCCATAAATCCATCTTTTCCAAACATGTTGCATGTTTTGAAACATATATTAAAAATATTTGTAAACTTGCAACATGTTTGAAAATTGGTTAAATGCTCTTTTGGTGTCATACGTTTGAGCAAAGTTGGTTTTTGGTGCCATATGTTTTTTTAGACTTTAAATGTCATATGTTTACATTTTGTAGACTTTTGGTGTATCGTTAGTTGACTGTTAAGTTTGCCCATTAAATACTTTTATTTTGTTCAATTTAGTCCTCCAATTTATATTCCTAAGTTTTGATTTTTACAATTTAGTCCCTATTATTTTTTCTGGTCACCGCCCAAGTTCACCGACCACCACACAAAATCGCCGGCCACTACGCCGACCACCACTCATCGGAGCCGACCACGAATAGGGCCGACCCCTACCAAATCGAGGCCGACCACAACAAATTGGGGCCAAACACCACAAATTGGGGCCGACCACCACCCCATTAGGGCCACCAATTAGGGTCGGCGGACCTCGATTTGGGCCACAGATGGGTCCGATTAATCCCTATGTGGCTCAATCGGAGCCAGCGGGCTCTAGATCGGGGCCACCTGGCTCCGACCGAGCCATCTGTGGCTCCGTCGGAGCCACGGGCTCAGTCAGACCCCTATTTGGCCTAAATCAGGGCCAGTAGCCCCAATTGGTGCTGCTGGCTCCGATTTGGTGGTGTCGGCATCGATTCGTGGTTGGTGGCTCTGATCCGTGGTAATTGGTGGCCTTGAGTAGTGGCCGACGGACTGGGACGGTAACCGAAGAAAACGCCGGGGATTAAATTGTAAAACAAAAGTATTTAATGGTAATTGTTCCGTTAGTGAACACGTGCGAGTCACATTTTAAGAAAATGATAATAATAATTAAAACAAGAAATAAAAGTACATAAATAGTAGAACAACTCGACGTTGGAGGTAGTTTTACGCACATACAACCAATAAAGTATAACAGAAATGAAGGACTGCAATTTGCAATTAAAATGGTGTTCTAATCCAAATTGTTGACGTTCATTTCTGTTTACTGTTATTGTTATTTGCCGCATAAAATTACTTTTGATTCCGAGTTATTCTACTGTTTATGTACTTCTATTTCTTTATTCAATTATTCAATTATTATTATTATTAAAATTATATTTTTCTAAAAACGTGATTCGCACGTGTTCATTTAACGAGACAATTAACATCAAATGAACGGAATATCCTTTTACCGTCTTTTGCAAATATATTTTATATTTTAAAATATGTTGATCCATAAAATCATATTTTTCAAACATGTACTTTATAAAACATATTGGTACATTTTTTAAAAACATAATAGATATACTTTTAACACTTTTTTTTTTCCAGTATTATCAGAATCGGACCGACCGGCGGTCCGATCGGGTTCGAACCGGAATGGGACCTCTTCACGGTCCGGTTTGAGTATTTCCGGATGATGTAAGCGAACCCGGTTCTTAAGGCCGATTTTCGGAGAACCGACCGGTTCTGAGCGGACCGGACGGTTCACCGGTCCGTCGGTTCGGACTTTATAACAAAAAAATCAATCGGGTTATTTTTTTTATTATCTTAAACCGGGTTGACTTACTGTACTGAACTACTGAAGTATGAAACCCTAGATCGAAAATCAAAACAACCAAACCATGTAACAATGGTGTGGTGGTTCAACGCTCATCCCTTAACCAGAGGTCAGGGGTTTAATCCCCGCTAGTGACCATGAGAATAAAAAATTGTTTATGACCAGCACTTTACCCCTTACCGACTGACCCGGTGCGAGTTTGGATTAGTTTAGGTGTGGAGCAAGCACACGTATGATCCATATGTTTCGGTTCAATTCACCTAAATTGGCGAGATAGTAGTGTATGCTTTTTTTTTCTAATGAGAAAAATATACATATTTATAAAAAAAAAATTGTTGTAAAGCAAGTGGTTAATAGTGCTTAATTCTATGTGATTTAGTTTCGTAGCTTTAAGCAAACGTCATGTCATGGTGATTTGATTAAAATATCAAGTATCGCTTGATTCACATATAATTTCAGTCATATGTAGTTGTGAGACAAAGTAGTGCATATTAAATTTAAACGGAAAAAATGAAAACCCGTGATCAAAAGTTGGATCATTACTAGCATATAAAGATATCACAAAGAGAGAACAATGAGAAAATTGAATATAAAACCAAACTTCATCTCAGTCCACTTGAATATATAGTAGATAAGGCTAGAGCAGTCAAGATTGTTGGGCCTCTCAGCAAGCTGGACGCTATGTGGCCTATACTTTTATATCTACTATGTTGTTTGTGTTTTAGGGATTGTAATATCTTGTTCTTTGAAGGACTGACTAGTTAGGTTTTGGTTCTTGCTTTTTTATTTTCACTGGGCGTGCATATTAGTCATGTTATGTTGCAAAAATTAGTCAAGTTAATTAAGTACGTCTAATATTAAACAATTATCAATTTAAATAAACTTTGTATCATGACAGTTATAATTTGCATGCATGGCTAAATTACGTGTGATAAACATCATCATCCTAGAATTATAAGACACTTATTTAGCTTTGTGTTATGAGATTCACCGTATAGATAAGAGATCATATGGTAAATCGTTGCATATATAATTAAATTTTATCGCAAATCAAATTGATAATGGATGTATAAAATAACAGATAATAATATCAAATTGCAACAGATAAAATCCAGAATATCATCCACTTTATAAAAAATTTCTAAATCTCATAACCGTCTTTACAAATTCAGTAACAACTCTAAAGCAACACAAAAGGAAACTTACTATAATAGAACGTAAACTGGTAACAATTAAATTCGAATATTAAAGTGGAAACTTCGTGTAAAAGAAAAAGAGCTAGGGTTTTAGTTAGAATTAGGGTTTTTTTTGTTTTTGTTTTACTTTTTTTGCTGTCTATTTACGCGCCGATTATGATCGTATTTACGCAACCTAGCATCCTTTCCATGAATACTGAAGTGCAAAGAACTCCTCAGACCACCTTTCAATATCTCGTTAACCAATTCCGATGACCGGAGCACGATATGAGCGTTTAACGGCTGAGGTTCCATCACTGTCGGCAACGCCATATGAACCGACTCCACCATATCTCCATACTTACTCTTCAAGTACTCCCTCACTTCCCATTCTTCAACCGGATACCCCTTGGAAAACGTCATGAACATCGTCCTCCCCTCCGGCCACCGTCCTCCGCGGTGCTTTCTCCGGCCAGTCAAATTTTTCAACGCTTTCTGCATGATATCGGACACGGCAGGCACACAGACTGTGTTCACGACGTTAATGATCTCGGCTTTCAGTTGTTGCCGGATATCGTGGAAGAACTGGACGACGGTGGTGTCGGACAGGGACAGCCGTTGGATACACTGGAGGGTGTCGGGATCGGGTGTGGGGTCCATGATGCGGTGCAGACACGTGTCGACCTTGAGAAATATATTGCGGAGGGTGCGGAGGGGCTGGTTGAGGATTTTTCCGACGATGCTGCGTCTGTAGCAGTAACGTTCCTGCAAAAGGATGAAGGCGAGGAGGTGGAGGGAGCGCGTGGGGTGGTGGCCGAGCTGGAAGACCATGGTGGAGTAGAGCTGTCGATCGATGGAGTGGAATTGGAGGAATTCGTCTTGCGTCGGGGAGTAGTCGTAGCTGTCGAGGGTGGCAGGAGAGTTCATGCTATTAGTATGGGGTTTTATAATTGCAGAAGAGTTGATGAACAAGGGAGTCAGAAAACAGCGTTTGCTGGTTTCCATGCAATTAAACGGACCTCTATATATATATATGCATGTTCCGTAATCCGTATATAACATCGTTCAATTCTTTATAAAGTATCTACCTAATATATATATATATATATCAGCTGCACTATAATATGCATCGTGCAACCTCTATATATATATATATATATATATATATATATATATCAATATGACTATATCTAATATCTATATTATATAAATAAATTTAAATAAATATAGATATATTAGATAAAGATTTGAGCATATTATGTGATATATTTTTGCGTCCAAAATATGCGGAACATCCATATCTATAGACGGAAAAATTATGTCATACATCGGATGTATAGCTACAGTATACAGCGTTGTCTCACATAAATGTGGGACCCATTGCTATGGAATCCTCACCAGTTGTGAGAGGATGGGGCAAATTGTTCATTTGCCACCGTGCCGTAAAATAATTTCTCTCTATAGACGTCCGTTTAATTGCATGGAAACCACCAAAGGATTATAATTTAGAGTCAAACCGTCCAATGAAGTTGGATAATCACATATAACGAAAATAATGATTTTTAGTTTTAAAACATGTAAAAATAGACCAGGTAAGTGAATAAAAAAATTGATATCAAAGAAGAATCATATATTAGTTACATACTGGTTCATTAATTTTAAGATCGAGAGTTCGAGCATATCTGATCATTCCAAGTATTTTTCCAGATCTATTAATTATTTATCTATATTATCACGAGGTCAAGAGTTCAAACAATTTCCGCTTTATATATTTTTTTAATATTTATTTATCTATTAGATTAAAAGCTTTGGGTCTGAGTCGGTTCTAACTCAACGCCTAGCTAGTCTATTAAGTTCTAAGAGAACATTGATATTTTTTTACTAATTATTTATGTTTGTAATATTTTCCAATTATACATTTCTTAATTACTTTCATTATGTTAATGTTGTTATTTTTTACAAACAATAATTTGTAATATCATTTTTTAAATTAGACAAATGAAGTTATATCTACACAAAAAATATTGCATTATCAATTTTTTTTAACATGTCACAATATTAAAACCAATAAAAATGAAATCAAAGAGAATGTAAACGTATTAAAATTGATAAAGTTGGATCTTAAATGATTCAGCAATCACTACAAGAAAATAGTTGTTTACCTATCGCAGATTTGCTGATCGACCTGTCGGTCGGGAAAGTACTGTCGTTTTCCCACCAGATTACGTCCGATTTGACAAAAAACTGGTCCTGACCTTTTCCTGACCGAACTCTCCGACCGAAATGATCGGTAAGCAAGCGGTGGGTACGAAATGAGAAATACCACTGGTACCTGACGTCCCGTGCACGGTCGGACAATCCCAGACGCTTCTCTGACCGGTTTGACGAAGTCGAGCGAAAAACATATATTATTTTAATACGAAACGTATTCCCCACCGAATTTATGCAACACCATATCCTTCGATGTTCGACGTTTTTGTTGAGCTGTTTTGCAGACACATCTCAGTCTGTTGTCAACATAGTACAAGTAAGAAAAGGTTAACTAGTTTGTTTATCAAAGTCTCAACATAACCTAACAATGAGCAACAAGCTAAAACAATTACCTGCCGCTATCTCCTATGTTGAAATCAAGCTGAGAAACTTCGTCGGAACCCTAATTGAAGAAGAAGAAGTCTGAAGTAGCCGTTGGATATTTGATTTTCTGTTAAAAACAGTTGAAGAAGATTCTAACCGGCCGACCCAAGCTAAACCGCCCAGGCAAGTCAGGTCCAACTCCAGTTCACCCACCTGCTGCGTTTTTTGCGTTTGTTACTGATTATTATTTGATTCTTCGAGTTGTTTGTTTAAATTCAACATATTTGGTATACTGTGACAATTTTTTTTTGTCAAACTAACATTTTGTTACAACAAGTTTTTTATTGTGTGTTTGTCAAAATAACAAAATACGATATGCTCAACACCATGAGCTGTTTTGACAACTACATTTAGTTCGTAACTTTTTTTTTTCAAAAGAATTTGACCAATTAAAATTAAAGAACTTTACTAAATAATCTTTGAGATAATTTTAATCTCACTAGTGAAAAAAAAATAGAAATTGAAGATTCAACAGATTAATAAAAAATTGTAACGAGAGCAATCAGTCTCAAACTGAAGAAGTTAATACACTAATCCAATTAAAATAATTTTAAATTAGGAAGAATGGTACTTATTAAATTAGGAAGAATGGTTCTAAGTATTAGAACTTTGAGCACTTATAGTTATGATACTCAACTTGAATTGTCATTTAAACAAACATAAATTGAATAATTGTCATTCAACCGAAATAAACATGAATCGATACTTGTCAAATGAAGTTAGAAGAATTTAATATATATAGTAACTGATTACATTTTATACTTCCTAATTTTCGTCTTCTTCTTTAGTGGTATTTTAATCTTCTCCTTAGGCCGGAGCAGCTTCTTCTTCTTCAGCACTTTATTTGAGGCTGCTGCTTCAGTCCGGGTCCGGATCTGATTCTTCGACGCTCCTACTTGTTCAGTCCGCCGAAGCAGCTGCTTTGGTATTGATGTGCGGATCTTGTCCCACCAATGCAGCTTCTTTTTCCCCTTCGGCTTAGAAAGAACGACGGCCTCAGCCTGGTGGAGAAACCTTAGCATGCCTCCAAATTGAAGTCACACCGCCGTGATGGTAATGGCGCGGCGGCGGTGCTGCAACAAGTTGTTGGCCAGACTTCTAAGAGTATGACCACCACCGCAGGAGGGCTTTTCCACTGAAGAAGATGAAGAAAAAATACTTTTGCTGCAGCTTATACTTGCCCGACTCCACCTCCGATCGGGGGCCACCATTGCTGCTGAATATGATGATAAAGAAAAGCTGTTTTAGGTGGCAGCAGATTCAGATCTTCTTGGGCTCCGGAGACTCCTTGGGCTCCGGCGACTCCTTTGGCCTTGACTGGAATCATCTTCTACTGCAGAAACCTCTTTCTGATGCACCCGGTCAGCTTCCGGATCTCGGAGAACAAATGACGCTTGCCTCTGGAAACTCCTATATGGCAGAGAGTGCATTCCTTCTTCAACAATGCACTTGGTGGTGGTGTTGGTGTAGGTGGTGCCTTCAGTTGAGCAGAAGTAAACTGTATAAATATAATAAGCTCACATTATTATATATTATTATAATAAGATATGAGTAATAATTTGAACCCAAAGTGCATAATTACTGAAATAAGTGGTCCCCCAGACTTTTGTAGTCTATAGTTTTCCTATTATGTCCTCCATGAAAAACTGAGAAAGCAATGCTGTTAATTTTTGTTATCTTATTTATTAGGGTTTTTCTTATTATTATTTGGTGCATGTCCAAACTCCAAAATAGTATTATTTGGCGCATGACCAAAATAGCATTTTAAATAAAAATAATTACAAATTTAACAAAGAAAAAAAAAATTGCAAATCTAACACGTACTACACCCCAAGTGGAACCTACGTGCTTTGTTCACGATTGACCATATTTTTCTTTTTTGTTTTCACTTGAAAAATCAGGTTTAAAGTAACTTTTTTGCCAAATAGCACGTAGTTTTTAAGAAATGAATTTAATCGTGTACTCTATGGTTTGATGATTTAAAGATACTACATAAGATATGATATGGAAATTGTTATGAAAAATAGTCTAATGAAAAGTAGTAAAACTCTGAAAAATAGATAAAAAGTAGTAAAACTTTGAATCGTACAACGTGAATTACAAGAAAAAAATTAATAAAAATAATAATAATCTATAATCTCACTTATTTTATATATTACAGCTAGGAAGACAAAATGACGATTAAGAAAAGTTAAAAGGCAAAAGCAGTGCTCTCGTTCTTTATGGAGGGCATAATAGGGAAATTAAACTACAAAATTATGGTGGATCCACTTGTATCAGCCTAGTGTAATAATTATGCATTTTGGGTCTGTGTTTCGGCTTCAACTTGGTCGAAACGCAAATAAAACTTGTTTTATATTTAAAGAGTGCTACTATACATGCATAATTTTGCTGTGAAAAATTTGCCGAAAACACTCACAAATGCATGTGTTGTTGACAATTTTTTCACAGGCCAAGTCATAGGTTAAATCATTATTGATATTCATTTAAAACAAGACAAACCTCAAGACAAACCTTGGAATAACTTCGAAACATACTTTCCAATTTGTTATCCAAAATATGTATGTTAGGAAATAAGACGTACGCCTTAACCAATCAGCCCATAAACTCGAACTTGTGAGTGAAGGCCTTCGGTATACTCTTATTCATTCTCTAACACCCTCCCTTAAACTGATGTTTGCTGTGAAAAATTTGCCGAAAACACTCACAATTGCATGTGTTGTTGGCAATTTTTTCACAGGCCAAGTCACAGGTTAAATCATTATTGATATTCATTTAAAACAAGACAAACCTCAAGACAAACCTTGGAATAACTTCGAAACATACTTTCCAATTTGTTATCCAAAATATGTATGTTAGGAAATAAGACGTACGCCTTAACCAATCAGCCCATAAGCTCGAACTTGTGAGTGAAGGCCTTCGGTATACTCTTATTCATTCTCTAACACCCTCACTTAAACTGATGTTTGCAAACATCGGTTTACACCCGGACTCTTTTCTTGGTCCGTACACGTGGGCTTTCTGCCCGGCCAACCTGGCCTTCCAGGGGGGTTTTCCGACATTTTTTCCTTAAAATGTCACCGCCGGGATTCGAACCTGGCTCTGATACCACTTGTTAGGAAATAAGACGTACGCCTTAACCAATCAGCCCATAAGCTCGAACTTGTGAGTGAAGGCCTTCGGTATACTCTTATTCATTCTTTAACAAAATATCCTTCAGCAGCACTGTGGCTCTCTCATCCAACTGAGAAAATCACAAAAAAGGTTTCTAAATCCAACACAAAATAATCTACATGAAATGAGGAATTTGATATTATAAGGACTCACATTTATTGCGCTAGACTCGACCGTTGTCTCCGATCCAGCGGTGCAGCGTGTATAACTGGAACAGGGATTGCATCTGTGCATTAAATTCCTCCATTTTCGAATGACTCACTGATGATAAAGCTGAAATATAAAGCAGTGTCTACGAATATAACTTCACTTATATCATATGTAAGAGGATTTGATGTTTTTAGGGTGATAAAATGGCTAGCAGAAAAGTCTATTTATAAATAATCAAGATTCTAGTACATATCAGAAAACAACCAAGATTCCAGTACATATCAGTTTACTAAAAAAAATCTAACTAGCAAAATATCAACCCGTTTTAAAGGGTTTACCGAGGGAAATCATATATATTTGAGTTTCAACATATGTGTTAAAAAAATTGTATTAAGATGTACCTGTTTCCAAAGGCCCCATGAATGCTGATGATGAATTTCACTGGGACTATACCCAATGAAAGGTTAAACCGGCCACACACTTGCAGGGTTCAGAATCTACAGTTTTAAACGCCGAAATTAGAAGGCTTGACGAATTATACACCCAAAATATGGTTATAAAGTTATGCGGGAGAAGACAAAACTAAGATAACTAAATGAAGAGGGAAAATTATCCACAAATTTTAAGAAATGGTTTTACGAACTAATCTCAAGATGATAGATTCTCATCTATTAGTTCCTTTTAGGGATATTGAGCAATTATCAATATAATAATTTAGGCAGTTTCTTATCTATGAGTTGAGTTAGAGATGCTATTTATCTTTATGAATTACAGGGTCGGTTCTCATCTTAATCCTTCGTTTAATTATGATAATGATAAGAACTGACCCATGTTACCTTATGTATAAGGTAGAAAGAAATGAGTAAACATCTCAATCATAGATTTGATAATGAAATGAGTAGTTAAAGAAGATGAATAGAAGATAAAAAAAAAACAATTACGTTCAGCATAGCATCGTGCATTCCTAAAAAAGATTAGATGCAAATAATCAATTTTATCAAAGGTACATACGTAACTAAAGATGAGAAAAGTTGTTTAACAACATTAAACCAAAGATTTATCAAAATGTTGGCAGCATTAGGAAGAGAAAAAATATTGCAGAATTTTATTTTTGATTAACCATAACTAATCAAGGCTTAGTATAGGAACACATGCTTAATTGCAGTATACTTCCAATCTCTACATCAACGCTTAGTATTCTGTCTATACATAGATGAGTTGGTATAGTAAGTCCTGCATTTCAATTTATTCCTTACACAACCAATATTGAAAATATAGTGTATAAACAACTCTACTAATTTGTACAAAAAAAAAACAACAATAAAGGAAAAGTTTTACGTAAAGATAATTATCTACTCAGACAGTCGGGCTTTCTTTTTTCAGATGTCACATAAAAGTATAGCAGAAGTTCTGTGATATGTCGAAGTTAGGTAACTCAGTAAAAACAAAATCTGGTTTTCTAGCGTATGTAACTCGTATATATTTGAGTTTCAACTTGAAGAGTTAAGAAAACAGTTTAGGTTCTAATTTACGGGAAAAAAAAGCTAAAATCGTTTTCTACAGTAAACAACCAAGATTCTGGTACATATAAGTTAACTAAAAAAATTCTAATCAGCAAAAATTCTACCAATTTAAAAGGTTTTAAAGAGGGAAATCAAATATAAAGGCAATGGAAGATTTACAAACATGAACCGCTGTTAAAATCGCTGCCCAGAAAATCTGGTTCGGAAGGTGAACCAAAACTTAGTTAAGGTGAATGTAAGGTTCTTGTAAAAGATGTCACCACTTGTAGAGCAAGGTAACACTATTATGCAGGGATTCTCAAATTCTAACCAAGTTAAGGGGGGGGGGGGGGCATCAATTGGATTTACCTGACAGATTCGAAGATATGACCACCGTCCAAGAACAAGAAGCGAATCTAATAAAAACCAAAAGTGAGCTATAGCGAAATCACTAGCCATCAGTGCTTGCATTCCTTCCAATCCACTAATTCCAACTCCAATGTAAGCTGCTTGGATCATGGTGACATAGTTTGTACCATCGCCTATGGCTAGTGTTATTTTACTGGCTCATTTCTTTACAAGAGCTGTTACCTGTAGTTAATATAGCAAAACCATCCCAATCATTTTCATTTACTACGTCATGCATGCAATTATTTTCACTTTCTTTCCAAAGCTGATGTAATTGAAATAAAATTTCCTGCGCTAATTTTATAGGCTAATTAAAAATTACCAAATTTCGAAATACCCAAATGCAGATAAATTGCCAAGAAACTATGAAAACCGAAAAACCATTAACTTAGAACAGTAACAGCAGTAGATAAGATGGAATCCCACTAATTAAATTAGAGAGAATGAGGAAGCTTCATGCAATCATTATATTAGCAGAAATGAAAGTTGAGACACTAATTAGCTTACATTTTATCTGCTTCTTGATATGAGACATGACACTTCAAGTCAAGAAAGACACGTTCCTCCGAGACAATCAAGACTCATGCGCCGCTGGAGAGACCGCTATCGCCGGAACCGCTATCGCGGGAGACCTTTCGCCAGAAACGCTATCGCCGCTGGAGGGACCGCTGGAGAGAGGCATGGACGAAGAAGCGAAGCTGGTTCTCTCTTCCTGCGCTTTCGAAGGTCAGATATGTGAAGAATTGAAAATTGGAGGTCAGATCAGTGAAGATTGGGTCTGAATCCGATCTGTGAATTGAAAATTGGAGGTCAGATCCCATTTCACTACCTTTCTTTCCGCTGGAGCTGGGGCTACTGATGTAGAAGGATGTTGCCGTTGTGGTGGTCGGAAGGAGAGAGCTGTACTGGGCGGTGGACGATGGGGTGGGCAGGTGGAGGAGCGTGGAAGAATCGAGAAATTATTCGCTACCTCGGTTCCAACACGTGGCACCGAGGTGGTGGACCTTCACCCAATTAAAGACTGACATCTGGCACAATAACTTTGCCACGTGTCAGCTCACGATAGGGCGAAGTTCCACCACCTCGGTGCCACGTGTTAGCACCGAGGTAGTGAATAATTTCTCGGAAGAATGATATGTTGACAATATTTACACATTATGCCACCCTGACACATTCGTGATTTTTCAGACTCTTGTTTTCCAAATCCGTATCATTCCTCGCGTGGATATGGAGCCGTGGAGGAAGACAAATTGAATCTTCTAGGGAAGACATAGTGATGTGGGGGTGCTGCAAGCGCAAACGGACCGGAATTCAGATTGGGTCCGACCGGACACTTTCTGATTCGAGATAGTTCTATATTTATTTATTTAGGTATATTATTTATTTCTATATATATATATATATAGATTCTGAAATCAATTAATTAGTTTATGATGGCTAAAAAAATTAATTATTTGATTAAATTAATTAACATAATGAAATTTTAATGTGCGATCTAAATAATGAGTGCTGCTAAAAACTGAGAAATTATTCGTGAAATATAGACTGTAAGCCCGTACCTAATAAAGTGACTGCCCTTCTGAAATAAAACTACAATTTACATTTTTCCACCAAAAAAATAAAAATAACAGCTTACATGTTGAACGAATAATGTGGAGTCAGTTAGAAGAACATATTTTTTGCCGAAAATTACAACTAATGCACAAATTTATAACTGATTACATTTTAGAAACTATATAAATTCTCTATTCTGTTTAAGTGTTGTTTCAACTCTTATTCTTATCAAACTTCTTCGATTCAGTCCAGAGTTTCTTCTTTTACTCTCTGCTCAGTCTGAAGCTTCTTCTTTGGCTCTTTTGCTTCATTATGGAGTTTCAACGGCCACTAATGCAACCTTTTCTTTCTATTCTTTACATTTTGTGCATGTGGCTGCAACAATTTACTATTCCTTTTCCATTTTATGTCCACCTCGTTTCACTCAGAAGAATGAAGAACAACCTGAAAAGTGTATATACATTTGATCAAATCATCTTTCTACATATCGATCAATTGTTCATATCTAGTTTGGTTAAATAAGAAAATATTTAAATTCATAATTTCATGTTCATGTTCATAGGATTATTGATTTATCATGATATATAAACTTTTTTTCATTTTCATCTTATAAGAATGTATATATCAACTTTTTTTTTTATCATATGTAAAAATTAACTTTCTTTTATCAAATGTAAAAATCAACATTTTTGTTATCAGGTGTAAATATCAACTTTTTCTTATGAGATGTAAAAATCAACCTTTTCTATCATATGTAAACATCAACTTTTTTTTTTTTATCGAATGTAAAAACAACTTTTTTTTATCAGATATAAAAATCGTATCATTTAAAAATTTTCATTTTGTGTTCCAGCACCACCCCCCCCCCCCCCCCCCCCCCCCCCCCGCCGCAGCCGCCGCCATCACGGCGGTGTGACTTCAATGTTGAGCCATGCTAAGAGGGTGCTCCGCCAGGCCGCCGCCGCAGCCGTTCATTCTTCTAAGCCAAAGGGTAAAAAGATGAAGCTGCATTGGTGGGACAAGATCCGCACAGTAATTCCAAAGCAGCAGCTCCGGCGGACTGAAGCAGCAACCACAAATAAGCAGCTCCGGACTGACGTGCGGAAGAAGAAGATTTGAATACCACCAAAAAAAGAAGAAGACTGGAGTAAAAATTATAAAGTCTAAAATGTAATCAGTTATCTATACAGCTCCAGACTGAAGTGCCGAAGAAGAAAAACTCCGGACTGAAGTGCCGAAGAAGAAGATTGGAATACCACTCAAAAAGAAGAAGACTGGAGTTAAAATTATGAAGTCTAAAAAGTAATCAGTTATATATACATCTCCAGACTGAGGTGTAGAAGAATAAACTTCGGACTAAAGTGCCAAAGAAGAAGATTGGAATACCACTAAAAAAGAAGAAGACTGGAGTAAAAATTATAAAGTCTAAAATGTAATCAGTTATCTATATTCAATTCTCTATCTTCATTGACAAGTATCAATTCATTGTGTTTCCTATTTGTTCTAAAGAAATAAATAGATTTTGTCTTGATAATTTACCATATTTATATATATATATCACATAAGAAATAGAGAATGTCGAATTAAAAATAATAATAATAATAATAATAATAATAATAATAATAATAAAATTCATTAAAAAAATACACAATATCCGATGAAGATTCTATTAAAATTTAGTTTAGATTAATTTATCTTATTAACGTTGGTGGATCTGGTAGTTTTTTCTTTAAATTTCCGATGACTGAGATGAAAAATCTTAAGGCTATAGGTCCCGGTTAAATAGTTATGCCTAATTTTTTTTATTCCAAAAACAAAAATCTTTTCTAATGACATTAACTGATAGTAGAATATGTGCGCAGAAATCGAATGCAAAACGAAATCGAACGCAGATTTGAAGAAAAACCTCGATTTTCTGATTTATCAATAACTGAATGTAAAATTCGGTCAACAAATGTATTAAATAGAAAATCCTAACCTAGGAAGTAACCGAAAATAACGAACAAGTCCCGAATAAATTAAAAATTGCAAAAAGACCCGAAATAACCTAAAAACACGATTTTAACCCCTAAGATGATGGAATTTGGCCAAAAAGCAGCGCAATATACGACTTAGCCGTGAATTTTGACCGGAACGCCGTTCCGCCATAAAAATAATATTCATGCGCCAAAATCCGAAAGTTAAAACTCTGTGACCAGAAATCGCCAAATCCTCGAAATTAGTCGGTTTCGCCCGCATAATTAACGGTATATGCTATTGTTTCGTATTTAATTTGAATATTTATGTATTATCGTATTTAGTTTACAAAGATCAATTTTGGGATGATTTTTTTTTTTTGCCTATAGATATAATATAATATACAATGTTTAATATATTTAATATTAAAAAAAAATTGCTGAGAACGGAAGGGCATAGACTTTTACCATAAAAAAAGAAAAGGAAGGGCATAGACACTAGACTATTAGTAGCGTGAGAAGGAGAAAGCAACGGAGATCTGGCAATACCCTGTTACCCACCGCCTCAGTGAGAGAAGAGAGCCGGAATCGGGAATACCCAGTTACCCAGTCATCACAGTGACCACCAGAATCGGCAATACCCAATTACCCACTCATCACAGTGACCACTGCAGCTAGGAATCATCCCAGACCACCGCAGCTAGAGTGAGAGATAGAAGAAGTTCGGAATCAGATTGTTTACTGTTGTTGGATTGGTGTTGTTCGTCATTCACCAAAATCATGATCAGGATCCAGTCATTAAGCCCTCGAAGGTAAGAATCCAATCTGTTTTGATCGGCTTTTCCAGTTCTCAGTTGATTAGGATCGAACATGCTGCAATCAGATTAACTGACAGTTCTGGAGAATAGTATGTGATCTCACCTCGTTCGATTTGCTTTGGATTTGATTTGATTGTTCTTATGTTAAAATTTATAACCTTTGCTAAGAAATTCTTTATTATGTGAAATTAGGGATGGATAGAAAAGTTGGACAAAACTAGAGGATCGGTTTTCCATTGAGTATAAAGAAGGAGTAGAACAATTTTTAGAATTTGCATCAAATCATGCTGGAAACGATGGTAAAATTAGATGTCCTTGCAAAGATTGTATCAACTGCAGATTCAAAAAGTTGTCAGAAGTTAGAAGACATTTTTTCGATTTGGAATTTTGGAGTATTATACCATATGGGATGAACACGGTGAATCGCGTGATGAAGAAAGTGAGACTCATGAGACTGATGAGATGCAACATGATCGTGGTTGGCATGATGAAACAGAAGCTAACTATGATGATGTCAATGTCTTGATAGAGGATTTGCATAGAGCATCTTATACCGCTCCTAGTTTGGAGGAGATCTCCGGATATTCTGAACCAGACATTTGTCCTTAAAAAGCTGAAAAATTCAATAGATTGTTCAATGATGCTAAGTCCGAATTATATCCAGGTTGCGAAAATTATTCAAAGTTGTCATTCATTATTAAAATGCTTCATATTAAGACAATGACAAATAATAGTAACAAGGCATTTGATATGACCCTTAAGCTATTTAAGGATGCTCTTCCAGAAGGCGAGACACTTTCAAGCTCCTATTATGAAGTGAAGAAAATGATGCGCTATCTTGGATTAAGTTATATAAAGATAGATGCATGCATTACTAATTGTATATTGTTTTGGGATGATTATGCATCTTTAGAAAAATGTCCTACTTGCCAAGCTTCTAGGTGGAAACACAATTCAAGCAAACGTAAGAAAATTCCTTAAAGGTATTGCGTTATTTTCCCCCAAAAGCTAGACTTCAGAGGTTGTTTGCATCAAAATACATAGCTAAGGACATGAAGTGGCATAAAGAAGAAAGAGTTGATGATGACTTTATTAGACATCCAGCTGATGCAACAAGTTGGAAGGATTTTGATAATGAAAATAGTTGGTTTGCTACAGATTCTCGTAATGTTAGACTTGGACTTGCAAGTGATGGGTTTAATCCATTTGGCAATATGCGTACTTCTTATAGGATGTGGCCAGTCTTCATAATTCCTTATAATTTACCTCCTTGGAGATGTGCAAAAGAACCTTTCATTTTTATGAGCTTACTTATACCTGAAAAGCCTCTCCGAGTAATAATATTAATGTGTATCTGCAACCACTAATTACAGAGCTTAAAGAGTTGTGAAAAATAAAAGATGCTTTTACCGAAGATTTTTTTAAGTTTCATGTTGTATTGTTGTGGACTATCCAGCATACAGGATGCTATCTTGATGGAGCACTAAAAAAGTTGGCATGCCCAATTTGCAACAAAGATACATGCTCAATTACCTTGAAAAATGGCAAGAAACAATCATATATGTGGCACCAAAGGTATTTAGACCCACAACATCCATGGCACATAAGTAAAAAGTTCAATTGTAAATCAGAGTATCGTCCGCAACCTAAAAAGTTATCGGAAAGCCAACTATTTCAAGAAAGAGAAAACGTTCAGAAGACGAGTTGAATTGGACAAAGAATAGTATATTTTTTCAATTACCATATTGGAAATCTCTAAAATTACGACACAATTTTTTTTGGTAAAAACGACACAACTTGGATGTCATGCACATAATGAAAAATATTGGTGAAAATATTTTATGCACTTTGTAGAATATCGAGGGCAAAACAAAAGATGACATAAAAGCTCGGTATGACTTGGAATATATGGGCATAAGAAAAGAACTGCACGTCAGACAAGAGGGTAATAAATTAGTAGTACCACAAGCTTGTTACACTCTAACCAGTGTAGAAGGATGAAATTTTGTCAGTGGATGAAATCCGTCAAGCTTCCAGATGGGGTTTGTGTCGAATATTTCAAGGTGTGTAAATTATGATGATGGTAAAGTCTCTGGAATGAAAAGTCATGATTATCACGTATTTCTTCAGCGTTTACTTCCTATTGCAGTACAAGGTTTCTTACAAAAGAATGTGTACACTGTCCTATTAGAACTGAGCCTTTTTTTAGAGAATTATGTCAAAGACGGTTCACAGAGCCAAAATTGATACATTGAAGAAACAAGTTGTCGTGATACTATGCAAACTTGAGGCTATATATCCACCATTTTTTTTTATTATGATGCACTTGACTATTCACTTAGCTAATGAAATCGAATTGGGTGGACCGGTCCAATATAGATGGATGTATTTCATTGAAAGGTATATATATGTATACTCAATCACATTATATTTAATTAAAATATATATTGTTCGTATTTGAAATAATAATACATATTCATATATGAATATATTCATTGTAGGTTTTTGAAAACTCTTAAGAACTATGTGCGTAATAAAGCTTGTCCAAAATGCTCTATTGCTGAAGTATATATTGATAAAGAGTGTCTCAAATTTTGTTCATTATACTTTAATGATGCAGAGATAAAACATGGTAGACCAGAAAGGAACGATGATGGTGGTGATGTAAATACATACCCTAGTTTTTCTATTTTTGCACAACGAGCAAAACCTCTAGGAGCGGCCAAATATGCTTGTCTTTCTGAATCTGACTATAAGAAAATTCAGTGGTATGTTCTTCATAATAGCGCCGAAGTTGATCCACATTTTAGGTAATTTATTGTTTCACTATCATATATATAATGCTTTTGTTATATTTAAATTTTGCATGTATAACAAGTGAACCCATTTTTTATGCATTATGCACAAAGAAGAGCTTAAAAAGAGAAGTCACATTGATGTTGAAAAAATACATCAATAAGAATTTGCGTCATTGTTTAAAGAACATGTAAGATTTTGTATACAACTTTCTTTTGGCTAAGAGTATACAAATTTATTAAGTATATATATTATAATATTTTTTTTGCATTATAGGTTTTTATCAATGAGAGAGAAATGTTTGATTAAAAATGAAAATGCTCTTTACACTCTTGGATTAGGTCCTGATGAAAGAATCACTAGGTATGGTGGTAGTATTGTTAATGGTGTCGGATATCATACTAAAGAGCATGATAATTGTCTTGTCACTCAGAACAGAGGCGTGATGGTTAAAGGTGAGAACATAACTTGGAGGAAATTGATTTTTATGGCGAGCTGACATACATCATTAAGTTAAGTTATAATAACTTTAGTCACATTTTCATTTTCAAATGTGATTGGTGGGATATTGGAAATAGAAGAAACGGATTGAAGGTTGATGGGCAACTAGCCGTAGGTTAGGTCCGGCTAGGTCAATTTGGGTTAGGGTTTGGTTTTCAAACTTTAGGACTAAATTGAACAAATTAAAAGTTAAGGATGTATTAGATGGACTAAATTGGAACAAAAATAGAAGTTTAGGGTCAATCATGTGACACTTAACGGTCAAATTGGACGGAAAATTAACGGTGGTACCAAAAGGTTACAATGGTGAAAGGGTTGGTACCAAAAGTATACAAAAAAAAAGAAGTGGTATCAAAAGCCAATTCCTGTCAAAGAAGTGGTACCAAAAATACCTTTAACCCAACTTTTATTATAGGAGTAGATAGATAGATTGGTCTAACCCGAACCCGCCTGAGAAGTCCGAAATCCGAGGATGGTCGGGATAATTTCTCACATTTTCCCGACCGAGCCCGAGCTCAAAACCGAGGCTAAAGACCCGAAGTTTGGTGGGCGGGTTTTATTCTTCAAAAACCCGACCGGACCCACCCGCGCCCACAGTTACCTATTCCCTCATGCAAGGTCCCGACTGAAGAACTAAGCCTAAAGAAGGAAGTCGATGCCAAATGTGGGACCAGAAAAGGTGACTCCAAGTTTTGCCAAACTTTGTGTTCCAGCACCGACCACACCCATTTACCTAATTTGTTGACTTCACCAAGGATATCTTTTCTTTCATTTTCTGTGCTGAGATCCTTTAGAGAAATGAAGGATTAATATCTTATTTAGGATTACCAATCAACTGGACATCTCAGAAAAGGGTAATTTGGGTTTCACTCATTAATCGTATAAGTAAACACATCTAAGGATGATGGGTAAACTACTCACTCCAGCTGAGAATGAAATATTTGATCAAATCAACAACAATACAGTGCAGTGTCTTCACTTACGTGTACACATCCATCACAAAATAGAAAGTATGTTGCTCTAATTTTGGTATAAAAAAACTTGGTAACAGAGTGGACATTCCACAGATAGCTTGGAAGAAACTTACTCAACCAAATCAGATGGGGTTTGAGATTCAGGGACACTGAAACTCAAAACTTAGCTCTACTTCTCAATTTGTTTATGAGGGTCCTTACATCTTCACACTCACCATCTTAAACATGTATGAGACAGAAGTATCTTTATGACAAAGAGCAGTGATACACGTGCCGAAATCTGTGTTCCTCTTGTTAGGATCGATTCTCTCAACACTCACTAAACGATTAAGGAGAAAGCAATAAAGAACACACAGGATTTAACGTGGTTCGGTCAAAAACGACCTACGTCCACAAGTCTGGCGGCTGGCGTTTATTAGATAGTCCCACAGTTACAATTTCGGAGAATACAATGCTATATATAGCTACAGAGAAAAGGAACTAATAAACCATACCGGGCCGGGTCGGCCCCAAAAATCGGGGTCAAACGGCGATAATCAGGATCCATAACTCAACACCTCCTTGTTCCGAATGTGTCTAAGTGGCACATACGTAATTAACAACAACTTTAATGGCATATCTATATTTACTCAGACATCGGCACATGGCGGAATGCCAATATCGGAACGGGGAATCAATTCCGTATGACAAAACATACTTTATCTGCCCCATTACGATAATTTAACTCCTTAGTCTAGCGAACATCAATCCAACTAAAGGAAATCTTTATAAGGGGGTAAGGCGGAGCAAAGTACCCAAGTAGTCCGTCCTGAAATTAGGACCGAATCAGGTCGGGCGATACTTTTCCTATAAGGTCGGGCTTGAGCTCGCTCTTTTTGCTCCGAATCCCAAAAGCCCGAGCACGTCCAGACATTAGTTAATATATATATTTTATGATGTTTGGACTGGATGGATTTGAAATGGGTCCTAAACTACAAGTTTGAATGATGCTTTTCAGGCTTGGTGGTGTTTATAATGTGGTTTTCTAGATTTGAAGGTGTTCCAATTTTTATTTATTTTTTTTCAAGTTTGTGTTATTTGAAATAGTGTTCTTCAAGATTTTTGCTTAAATTTCGGATTAGTCCGAGCCCGTCCCAAAATCACGACTCGGGCTTTCTTGTTTCGGGCTATTGAATAGTGACCTTGAAAATTCTGGGCTCGGGGTAATAAAAAATCCCGCACATCCCGTCCCGAGCTCAACCCTACTGTTAAGATGGAGAATAAGATCAAGGCACTTTGAACCTTGGTTCTTAATTTTTCATCTCTGGTAAACTGGTGTTTGACTTCTGACCCCAAACCAACTACATCCAATTTATTTTTCTCAACTTGCATGGAATGTTACTTTAGTCATAGTTACATCCTCTCATTGTTTTAACAATCAAATCTGTACTTCTACCAGTTTTTCCAATCAATGATGCACTAATGTGGACACTACATCAGTCAGGTGTTTACTCAGTTAAATCTTAGTATCGTTTTATATTTACTCTCCCTTTTAATCTCTCCTTTTGGTCTACAAAACTTATTCCAAATGTTAATATGTTCGCCTAGAATGGTTGCATGAAAGGTTTATCTTTTGGGGAAAATCTCCTAAGACGTAATGCTTTAATTGACTCACTTTAACTATCCAATAGATAAGAAATAGAAACTCGGAATCACATGATGTGGATTTGTTAATTTGCCAAACGAGTTTGATTTGCTTCATTATTCAAAAATTAAATTAATTCTATGTCATTTCTCTCACTTACAACTCATTACTCCCAAAAGGAGTAGACATGCTTATGCTATTGATCTGCTCTCAAAATGTCTTATACTTTGGTCTATTTGGCTAGTAAGAAAATAGATTGTCTTCAACGGATTTAGATGTACGATTGGTACTTTATTAGAGAAGCTGCAAATTATGTATTCCGGTAGTAAGGGCTTTCGATGTCTCAACTATCAAATTGGTTGATTTCCAGATTTTTCTTATAAAAATTGACGAAAAAATATATATTTTTTTTAAATATTAAATAAGCTTATAGCATGAAAAACAAAATAATACTTCATAAAATTGAAAAATAACATATTTTTATTATTTAAAATGTCAATTTTAAAATAACAAATTTGTTATTTGAGACACTTATTATCAACATTTTTAAATTTGACACAACAAATTTTAACGTGTATCCTTTTAACTGAGAGTAATTATAGGTTCTTAACCCTATAAAAACCATTATTTACCCAGAATTCATATAATCAGTCCACTTGAACATAGAGATCTTAAACCAAATTTGCTTTTGATTCAACACAAACCAACTCAACAATCCAGATCTCTATAGAATTCAATTTTCATGAAAAAAATATAATAATAATATTTACAGATGGAGAAAGAAACCATATATCAAAGAGTACAACCGCAGAAAGTGAAGAAGAAACAGAGCACCGTTGCTAAAGCTATAGACTCCATAACCGTTACTACCGTCCATAGTACATCGTCCACCACGAAATCCACCACGTTGAAGCTCTCAAAACCCAGCTCCGGCCACCGGAAACTCGGTTCCGGCATGGAGAACTCGAATAAAGGCCAACGGAGAGCGGCGGCGCACCATGTCGGAATCATTGAGGTTGAAGAAGAGACGAAACAGAGCAGGATATTTGGTTGGTGGAGCTGAGAGAAAATTATTGAGGGATTAAAGACAAATATTTTTTCTGGAGATTTCTTAATTAATAATGTTGATATATATGAAGATTAAGAGGAATGTGATTCGTGTGGATTGACATTGACCAATGTTTTTTATTTGAATCTATTTTTAGTTTAAATAATTATTTATTATGTCATTGTCATCTACACAAAATTTGGCCAAAAAAAATCTTATGCAAAGGGATATCATATAATATGATTAATTATCTATTTATTTATATTAGCTAAATATTAAAATTATGAACAATTTGCTGGTTGAATTTTTTTTCTACTCAATTTTATGAAGTTGCAATATGTTGTTAGATGTGTCTAATTTATACTATTAAATAGTGATGAAGATATGCATATAACCATTATGTATATCAAAATCCAACTAGTAATAAACTATAAATATTTCCAAACTTAGCAATTTTTTTTTTTCAAATTTCCGAATATAAATTATATAAAAAAAGACTATTTTTATAGTGGGTCTAATAATTTTTATTTTTATTTATTAAAAGGAGTGTTCATAATGAGTGCTAGTCTAATTAGGACTAGGTAGGACCTTTGAATTTTAAAGTAAAAGATAGACAATAAAAAATCTCTAAATTATTTAATATCATGATTATATGCAAGCAACCAAGAAGATTAATTAGGGCCATGGCAAAAAATGAAAAGAAGATTAATTAGGGCACTAGTTATTAAATATTAAGTGATAAGTGTTGGTTAGATTAGGAGACACCAAAGTTGACACGTACATTAGATCTTGGTTAGAACTTAGAACCACAAAAGGAAAGTGGATTTTGTACGATACGCAACAAAGTATTTAACATAAAATCAACTACAACACGAAATCAAAGAAAAAAATAGGCCACTAGTCACGATTTAGTTTAATTCCAGTATATAATGTGCGGACTCTACTGACACCGGCAACATTTTAATATATAATTAAGAGTAGTTCTGTCAATTTGATATGCGAAACGGCCCGATCACAAGTCGGGTTTGGGTACGCAGATTTTGGAAACAGAGATCATTTACGGGTTGACCCGTAAATGACCCGTTAAAATCAGGTCATGTACGGGTTTAGCTGTATAACCCGTGATCTGGCATGTGACCCGTTCCGCTGGCTAAATTTTGTTTTCTCAGTTTACTTACTATTTGTAAGTGTAAAGTAAAGTTCCTAACCTAAGTAGTTTAAGTTCAGCTCAGTCTCACTAAATGTAAAAACTGAAAAGTGAAAACCCTAAAATTTTCTGGAGCCACCAAAGAGAGAAGTCGCCGCAGTTCTATACTCGTCTCGCAGTCGCCGCGCCGGAGAGAAGTCGTGCACGAGCACGACACTTCCGCCGACTCGCCCGCGTTGTGCCCGCCGCCCTCTCCGTCTCCCTAACAGTCGCTCGGGTTGCGCCCTGCTTTCTCCTCTCATCTCTCAATCCAACTCGACACTGCTCTGCTCTCATCTCAATCCGGCGTCTCAGTTCAGTGCGACGTCTAGTTGAGGTTTCTGTTTCAGATTATAAAGATTTCATTTGGCAACTTATTGTATTGAAGATGTGCTGGTTTCCAATGCCTCATTGCTTTCCCTTTTCATTATGTAATATATTTTTTACTGCAGAGCTGACCCGGGTCAACTCGTGACCCGGGATCCCGAGGAACGGGTCTGCGACCCTTACCCGTGGTGACCCCCGGGTTAATCACGGGTTAGGTGGTAAGTAACCCGCAGGTCACGGTCACGAGTTGACCCGTTTTTGAAAGGGTTTAGGGTAACCGATCTTCTCGGCCTTCAGAATATATGCACCGTGTCATATGCAAATCTTTCTTCGGGTCAAAGAAAACATCAAATAGCTAAACCAATGCATAGAAAACTTCACCACAGTAAAAATAGGCCCGTTAAAAATCATATCTTGCTACTCTTTGATGGATATACGCCCAATTGGAACCCGTTTTAGTTCGGACTGTCTTATTCTGATCACCCCACTTGTGATTGTAAATTGAAACATTGACCCGAGTACCCCACCAATAGCATTAATGGCCCGGACGGACCGAGGTACTCGTCCGGGCCCTCCAACAGTCTCACCTAGGTGAGATCGGGTGCTCACCTGGTCTCTCCTAGGAGAGATCGGGTGGCCTCACCCGATCCCTCCTAGGAGGGGTCGGGTAGGCTACCCCACCTCTCACATGAGAGGTTGGGCAGACCTACCCGATCCTAAGCCTCGAGGGTCGGATTTCTCGTCCGACCCCAAGGGTCGCGACATCTTTTCTCACCCGTCCCACACTTAGATTATTTTGCTTACCTCTCCATGCTTTAAGGGTCTAACCCTACGGTTTTGAGTTAATTAAATACGCTTAGAGGATTAACGATGTCATTAAGCCACCTTAATCCTCCTGAAGCCTATAAATACTACTCGTATCCTATTCATTTCCATCACGTTGATTATTCACTAGCTTTTGCTCTGCCTTCTCTCTAGTTTGTCTCTCTAGAAATATTAGACTGTCTGCTTCAAGTTCAAAAGCTTTTCACGGGCCACCCAAGCACTGTTGTTTGGCATGTAACGAGCCTTCAACTCTGCGCGCAACTCTGCCCAAGTAGACAAAGGTTCCCCATCTGTTGTGTCACACGAAGTTAGATAACTTCTCCACCAAGAAATCGCGTCGCCTTCGAAGTACGCACCCGCGCCCCTTACTTGTTTGGACTCAGGGATTCAGCATCTTCGAAGTATTGGTCCATTCGCCACAAAAACTCTTCTAACGTCTGGGAATCACGAACACCTATAAAGGGTTTTGGCTCACGTACCTTTACTTTTGCATTGGAGTGATTGTCTACACTCTTCTTTATCAACTTCAAGTCCTCACGAGCCGAATTTGCAAAGACTTCCACCTTACGCAGCCGATTTCCTTGTGCCACGCCTTTTACCTCAAGATCCGCAACTAGAGTTTCCATTCCTTGCTTGTGCTCGTACAGGTCGATCAACACTGTTAGCATGTGCTTAATGAACTGATCCTCAGCTGTATTAACTTCAACAAGAATTTCCCTACACTTCGCAATGACCTCTTCCATCGACATGATGCAACTTCTTCAAGGACTCCCTTGCACGCAGCTCTTGTTGGACGTAGCTCTGATACCATTTCCACAAGAACTGGTTCCTGCTCTGATACCACTGTCACAATGGCTAAATTAAGGCTTATTTTTCGCCTAAGTATAACACTTGCTGGCGTGATTTCCTACTCAAAATCACCAGCCAACACACGAATCCAACGCAGCGGACGAAGTTCACGAATAAGCCAAACGAACACGGGACCAGAAACTCACAATGATCTCGAACAACAACAGCAAAACGCAGCAAACACACCAACGAAATCAACAAGGAACAAGATAAAGATGTATAAAACACTTGTCTTTATTACTCAATGAAGGCTACGCGCCCGAATTATACCCACACAATTTAGACGCTCACAACACTCCTCAGTTTTGACTTAGTTGGGTGACACAAACTGATTACAACTCAAGGGAACTCTCCCCTTTATATAGATTCAAAAATTGCCTAGACTCCTAGGAAATATCAATCTTTATATATCTAATTCTATCTATACTTAGCTAGGATATATATTTATAACATATATATATCCATAGCTATTACAAAAATCCACAAATATATCTAAGTTCCCTTAAATATAGCTATAGATAGAATCCTCACATATCTTGGGCAGATTTGATCTTTCTTGGCAGCCAAGTAACTTGTTTGCATCCCTTAATTTTGAATCCACACAGGCCTGGGCTTGTCTTTCCATCAAACATGGGTTTCCAGCCAACTCTGGTCCAATTCAGCCTTTCTGGTGCTGGGCACTTGCTGAGCACGGGCTGAACACACAAAAAGCACGGGTCATGCACATTAAAAGCACAGGCCAAGCACTGTCTGAGCACTTGACTGGCAGCTTCGTCTGGGACATCTGCTGGGCACGGGACTGGCACTCACCAAGCACGGGCAAAGCACACAAAATGCACGGGACGAACACACTAAATGCACGAGACGAGTGCTGAGGCTGGTATGGGACAAACTCTTCGCTGGTACGGGACAAACTCTTTACTCGTACGGGACAATCTTGGGATGGACACGGGAAAATCCTCGATGACGCGGGACAAACTCTTGACGGACGCGGGACAAACTCTTGTCCAAGGATCGAATCACACCAACTCCACCTTTGCTGCCAATATTTTCAAAACACCAAAAACACGTTACACAATGCTACGATTTATTGTTTTCACCTACCAAACGCTTGTTAGGCTTGGGAAGCATTCATAGCCAAATTCATGCTTCCCAATAAGAAAGAATAACATGTTTTCCATTTTTTTCGAAGTATCAGATTTTGCTCATGGTTTAGCATTATCTGATGCTTAAAAAACATACCTTTTGTTTTGTCAATTTTAAGAGAATAAGTGGAAATCAACCAATCTGATAGTTTAGACACTGATTATCAACATTTTAAATTGGGTTAATAGGTCTTTTGGTCCATGATGTTTGACCATTTTTGGGTTTTGGTCCATGATGTTTTTTTTCCTAGTTTTGGTACCATATGTTTGCAGATTTTTTCTAGTTTTGGTCCAACCGTTACATTCCGTCCATTTTTTGACATGTACAAGTCACGTGATCCACCCTAAACTTTCAGTTTTGTTCAATTTAGTCCCTCTAATACTTTCCTAACTTTTTTTTTGTTCAATTTAGTCCCGAAGTTTCAAAAATTCAATTGGACCTTGTCCAATTGGGGTCAATTTTGAAACTTCGGACTAAATTGAACAAAAAAGAAGGTTAAGAAAGTATTAGAGGGACTAAATTTAAAGTTTAGAGTGGATCACGTGACTTGAACATGTCAAAAAATGGACGGAATGTAACGGTTAGACCCAAACTAGAAAAAATCTGCAAACATATGGTACCAAAACTAGGTAAAAAAAACATCATTGACCAAAACCCAAAAGTTGTCAAACATCATGTACCAAAAGACCTGTTAACCCTTTTAAATTTGGGAGATTAACAACGTAACCTATAGTTGTGATTGTTTTTAGGTTCTTAACTCTAAAAAATTAGACCTTAAAAATTGTAGTTCGAGAAATTTTGAGAGTTGAAGGATAATTTTCTGACCAATCAAGTATACATGAGTATGTTTAATTCTGTAGATGCCGATGGATAGAGTATATATACAAACCTATAGTAAATAACTTTCACGCTACTTTGCATATGCTCAGCACTGAAGAGTGGCACATCAATGGCCTCACTCGACTTCTTATCAGATGATCCTGAATCATTGCGCCCGAACATATTGATGCTTTTATGATCGAACCAACAAAGAGTCAAATCCTTGACAAGTAATTAATTTGAAGCATTTAAACTTCAACTGTGAGAATACAACACAGAATGAAGTTAAGTAAGCTATTTCTGACATAATATGCAAGATTGAGAGCTGAAAGTGTAAATTCATGTGTAAAAGTAAGAATCAAAATCAATGTCATTTTTTTGAACTTATCATATCATGGAATAGTATCATCAGGCACAGATGATGCCTTGCCATATTGAAAGGAAACATAAACTAAATACCAAGTTCATAACAAAAACTGGATGGACAAAACACCAGATTTACATAACTCAATAGAATTTCATGATTGATAAATTGAAAATTGTGACTGCCAGTACAACATAGTACCCCAAATATGTGTTCAATCTTAGTTTTGCAGAACTCAAAATGCAAATCATATATTACACTCAGACAAACAATTGTAAGTGAGACGATTTGTTCATATTCCTGAAGTCATACATTTTTTAAACAATACATAAAATAGGAAATTGCTTTAACAACAGGGACAATTAGTTAGAACTAGAAGAGTGCGTTTGAAGAATCAACTGAGTCAAGGTTATTCAATTAAGCTATCTTGCGCAAATTACTCGACAATTTTGCAGTTTTGCATAAACAATTATACTGATTTTTTTTTTTCAAAACTTTCACAATTCGGGATCTACAATAAGGTGAATTGCAACATTCAGCTAAGCATGAGGCGGTTACTACATTGAATGAATCTGGACCATTGGAGAAAGAATTGAGTAACTCACTAGTAGTGGCGATACCATCCAGAAAATTGCTGGCCAGAACTATTACGGAATATTATGATTGCAAGTAGATCCGGGAAAAATCTCCAAATATCTATGTTGGGTAACTCAAACACAAAATAATGTATGGTGTGTTTTAGCTACGAATATACTTACTTAAATGCTAATTAATGCAAAACTATGTATATTCGTACCTGAACTCATCATACCTTAGAGCATCCACAGTGGTTTTACATAAATTGTATTCTTTAAAGTTGCCACGTAGACATTTATGTACACTTTAAGTAATACGTAAATTTAAGACACACGTAAAAAATATTTTCTCTGCAATCGTATTACTTAAACATATTCATTAAATATATTTTATTATTAAATTTTCCAACAACCACCAATAAGATATTAGCATTAATTATAAAATGAATTAATTTATAATAAAAATTTGGTTACGTAATACATAGTGCATTACTTAAATTTAAGGAATGTTTTATGTAAAAACATAAATTTACGTGCGGGTCCCATCTTTAAGGAATGCTATGTAAAACCACTGTAGATAGTTTTTGTTGCTTTACTTAAATAAACATGTAGGACCCACGTTTACGTAATCTTTACGTAATACCATTGTGGATGCTCTTAATTTTGTGTTTAAGTTATCATATTTAGGTGATTTTCCCAAATCTGGATCGACAAGAAAATCAAGAAAATTGTCTTGTAAATAAGAAATTCTTTTTTTGGCAAAAAAAAAAAAAAAAGAAATTCTTCTTGATAAAACTGGTAGGAAACTTTAATGAAGTGTTAAAAATATATGATAACATGTCATTCTTAAGATTTCATTTATACTTTTATATAAAAAAAATTATGGCTCTTTTGATTAGATATTTAACAGTAAATAATATTATAATAAATTTAATAAACCAAATATAATTTTTATATATATTAAAATTATAAAATATTAAAGTAATAATGTAGAAGGTTATGTGACGCCCTCTTAATTCTGGTGAGTTTAAATCTTAAAATTCACCGGTTTCATCACAACATCATTTTTTAAGGTTAAGAACACAATAGGGGCCTAAATGTTTGCACATGTTGTCAATTGGGGTCTGAATTGAAGAATGATATTATTAAGGGCCTGAATTTTGAGTTATGTTTATATGAGAGGTCTCCGCTATTTTTTCTGTTAAAAGTGACGGAAAGTGGTCACATGCTTGGCATGTGACCGAAAATAAACTGAAAATCCGAAAATGCCCTTTGACCTAAGATTGTCCCTCACATGTTTGACCTAAAAAGACGAAAATGCCCTTTAAACCACCACAGCTCCGGCAACCACCACCCGGCTTCGGCGACCACCATCCCAGCTCCGGCAACCCTAACCCCCCTTCGGCGACCCAAAATACCTCCGATCGGAGCTTTTTTGGGTCGCCGGAGGGGGGGTTTGGGTCGCCGGAGCTGGGTGGTGGTCGGTGGCGGTGGCTGGAGCCGTGGTGGCCTTAAGGGCATAATTAGTGTGCAGGGGTATTTTAGACATTTCACATTTCATCAATTAAACTGATAAATTATATAATAATTGCAAAAGGGTAATTCTGTCTTTTCACGTGGTTCCGTTACATTTAACAGAAAATTTGGATGGAAATCCGAAAAAACACAAAACTCAAAATTCAGGCCCTTAATAATATTATTTTTCAATTCAGACCCCAATTGGCAACATGTGCAAACATTCCGACCCTTAACCTTTTTTTTTAACTTAATCTAACAAAATAAGCAGAATTATACTTATAATTTCTTGGGTTATCCTAGATATATACATCATGGGATTTCACCTGGTATTATAACTATTGTGGCATTCAACTAATTGTAAACATTGCTATATAATAACTACACTTGATTGTAGAATGGAGCATACAAGATACAAACATTGTCCTTTGTAGTGTTATTTTATTCTAATGTAGTAATTCAAAATTTAAACATGAGGCACCACCATACTGTGTTATATGGGTGGTTTAGACATACTGATCCACTCGGCTTTACAACTTAATTACTGAGGTAAAAAAGCCCTAGCGATGGTGCCATTGAAACCATTGGGGAAAAACCCACCGGCCACACTCTCGTTACCACTAACATACAAAATCCTCAGCACCTCTGGCGGAGTCCTTCCATATGAAATCGAGTATTCATCCCCTGAAATCACATTGCCCCTACTCCGACCCTCGGCACCTCGTCCCGGAGCGACCACTAGACCCTCATCCTTTACCCCGCCACCTCCAAGTGAGTTCCTCAGCTCGGAGATGCGGTCAGTGAACTCTGCGATCGTTATTCGGTATGGTCTCACTCGCATGGCAGCTCGACTGTAGAGAAGTGTTCTTATAACCCCATCTTGACCTGCTTTCTCACCCAATAGCCCTGCAGCTACCTAGAAAATCCACAAAAATAATGACCTTATATAAGGATGGGAAATTAATAGTTTTTAGGGTGACAATATATATATAATGCAGGGACGAAGTCAGAAATTCTGTTTAGTGGTAAATATAAGATTTTAAAAAGTCAAATTGACAATAACTACAAATTTTATGGTAAAAGTTGCACATTACAAGAAGTTAAGGCATCGCCCTATCGTGCTTTGTGCCTAACGATATAAGGGTTTACGAGGGAGGACTACCTTTGAGGCGGTCGGGCTTTGAATAAGGGGATTTCCTCCGACCGTGCCGGTGACACTCACATATGGAAAGATATAGGCAGCCAAGAGAAAGTTAATAGGGCTGGCATATGGATTAAATGGAGGCACCAAAGTCCTCCCAAATGCCTTGTTCATGAATCCCGCAAACGTCGCCTTACTTAAGTCGATTAACGGTCTTGGAATTCCCGATGTTATATTCTGAAACGCTCTGTTATCAAAAATAGCACGTTATTGATTACTTATGGAAAGTTGCATTTGAATAAATCATGTGTAATTAACGTGTAATCACTTATGTAACGCGTTATATCAAACAATGCATTTCACAAAACAGTTCGAACTTTTGGAACAATTGGTTAAGTGAGCTGTAGAGAGAACCTGATATGGCCAACTTTTTGCAAACCGAATTGGTAGAAGATATCCTTAGTGAATGGGTCCAACCTTGCGCGTCTGACCCCGATAGGTGGTGGCCCACCCATGGTGAGGTTCGGGGCCACCCTGTCAACGCCATAACCCTTGGACCCGAACAAGTAGAAATCGGCCTCCAAGTAATCTAAATTGAGGGAATAATCGCACAGGTCCGATTCAGCTTGGGTAATGTTGGCCGAAGAGGGCTGAGCTTCGCAAAACCGAGGGCCTGGCAGAAGAACACTCATCAGAGCTATTACAAACAAAGCAGTTAAAGTAGGAACCGACATGATTAGTAGCGTCTTCGGAATCTAGTGAGATTGGTTAGTGTTTGGATGGTTGATAAGTGATTGTGTTGCTAATGTTGGACTTGGAAGAGGGTTTATATATTATATGATGGAATGTTTTAAATCTTGAAGAGACAAAGATGATGAAAATAGAAGTGTGGAGATTATAGAGGTGTTGGAAAAAGGGTGTGAGCGATTAGTGAGAAGCTGATTTCGAACAGATGGTTTTTGTCTATTTTACTTTTCAACTTTTACTCTCTAGACTAGATTTTGGGGTGCTACGGTAACTTTGCTAGTCCATTAAATCTCTTTCTGTCTAAAGAAATATGATTTTGTTGTGGTAAAATTAGTGATATGAGATTTAAAATTAATTCTAAAATTTCTGACCACAAATTATAGAAATAATTTCGTTACTTAAACAAGTACAGTATATTTGGCCAAAAAAATGTACATTATATTTCGCAAGTGACAGCATCATACGTAACAAACTAAACTATACACTCTCAACATTCCCCTACTTCTTTCTTCTTTGATTATTGTAAAACATCTTTAATTAAAATTAAATGAGAATGGATATGGGTATTAATTTTTAAGATACTTATATTGGAATCCAAGTTAAGTCGTCCTAAACCTAGATATGTTTAATGTTAGGGTTAAGAACGTAATAGGGGCCTGAATGTTTGCCCATGTTGCCAAAAGGGGTCTGAATTAAAAAAACGTATTATTTAGGGCCTGAATTTTGAGTTTTGTGTATAAGTGAGGTCTCCGTCTATTTTTTCTATTAAAAGTGACGGAAAGTGGTCACATGCTTGGCATGTGACCAAAAATAATTTGAAAACCCGAAAATGCCCTTTGACCAAACTGTGTCTCTCATATGTTTGACCTAAAATGACGAAAATACCCTTTAAGCCACCACAGCTCCGACGACCACCACCACCCCGACTCCGGCGACCACCACCGGCCTCCGGCGACCACCACCGACCTCCGGCGACCACCACCGACCTCCGGCGACCACCGAAAAGCTCCGATCAGGGCCACAGGGCTCCAGATCGGAGCTCTGTGGCTCCCGATCTGGAGCCCTGTGGCTCCTATCGGAGCTCTGTGGCTCCCGATCTGGAGCCCTGTGGCTCCGATCGGGAGCCACAGAGCTCCGATCTGCAGCTCTGTGGCCCCGATCGGAGCCACAGAGCTCCGATCGGAGCTTTGTGGCTCCGATCGGAGCTTTTTTGGGTCCGATCGGAGCTTTGGAGCTCAATCGGAGCCTTTTTGGCTCCGATCGGAGGCCGGTGGCGGTCACCAGAGGCCGGTGGCAGTCGTCGGAGGCCGGTGGCGGTTGCCGGAGGCCGGTGGTGGTCGCCGGAGCTGGGTGGTGGTCGCCGGGCGGTGGCCTTAATTGCATAATTAGTGTGTAGGGGTATTTTAGACATTTCACATTTTATTAATTAAATTGATAAATTATATAATAATTACAAAAGGGTATTTTTGTCTTTTCACGTGGTTCTGTTAGATTTAACAGAAAATTTGGACGGAGACTTGAAAAAACACAAAACTCAAAATTCAGGCCCTTAATAATACGTTTTTTCAATTCAGACCCCTTTTGGCAACATGGGCAAACATTCAGGCCCATATTGTGTTCTTAACCCTTAATGTTAATTATTTCAGGATATTCCTCTCCTAATCCTTCTTGGATTAGTATATATCAGGAGGGAATTACAGATGTCTGATCTAATTATCCCCGAATGTAATCGAGGTAGTCACTTAACATTAAATATCACTTGTAAATCGTACTATTTGAATCACGATCAAATTGTGATTATATCCGCTTTTCTAGTAGTTGGACGAACAACGCAAAGCTTCAGCTGCGTGTTTGAACTTTGAGGGACGCGGCAACCTTGGCAAATCATTCAATTAGATCTATTTAGTTTTAGAGACTTATTATGTTTGTTATGACTCGAGGGATAATTTTAGATGGGTACTATGATTTTGTGTATAAAGTTAGAGTTTATACAAAGGCCTCGAGTTTTCATAATATTTTTTATATGGAATCTAGTAACAACCCATTCATACTTTATTCGTTGAATTTGTATATATTGAATCATTAGTAAAAAATCGTCTTTCACGAGGCTAGCGAGGAGGATGGTTGGTGGTGCAGATTTTCAAGAAGATAAATAATAAGTTGTTAACTAGTCGAAATTTTTCTAAATAGCGATTATGTAGCTCTGTTAATTTTTTTAGAATAAAAAGTAAAAGACTTCTTCACGTAAAGAGTACATGAGCGACCAAAATTGGTGACAACATACTCCTTGACTAGAATCGTTTGCATCTTTTTTTTTTCTTCCTTAAATGGTCATTTTTCTATCGAAAAAATTCAACCATATTTTCTCCAAATTGATTTGCTCCGCCAAAGGGTGAATTCAACAACTGAAAATGTTCGAATCAGTAGTCATCTACTGTTGTTGCCAAATAAGGTGAATGATATGTGAAATTTTATTGGTTATGCATCATCACGTGTTTTTTACGTGAGAAATTATGTTAATTTTTAACTAAAAATAGATAGAGCTACCTAATTGTTATTTCTAAAAAAGTTCACCTAGCTATTTGCTTAGAAAAAAAAATTTAACTAACTATTTACACTTTTAATAAAAGTTGAACTAGCTATTTGCTATTTAACCTTTAGAAAACCCCTAATCAAAATAATCACGTGTTAGCCATTTTCTTAAGTGGTTTAACTTGATGGACCAATATTAAATAAAAAATAAAAAAAATTATGCAAAAATATATAACATAATTGAAAACACTACTTAGAATGATAATTTTTAGCGCTACATGAAGAATTTATTTCCCTACATGAAGAGTTTATTTCCCTTTACACATATGGTTACAAGAAGAGGGCAATTACATAACAGAAGATGAAATGATGTGAAAAAAATATTTCTTTTACTCAGCTATTTCAGTCAAATAAAAATACTCCAACAAAAAAAAATATAAATAACATAATTTCGAACATCATACTAATCACTTCCCCTAGATGTATATCTGCATTTAAATAATACAATTATATACTTTTAACCGCATATAGTTTTTTTAATTAAATGTGTAAAATAAATCAAATAATAGCAAAGCATAAAAGTGTTATATCTAATCTAAAACTTAAAAAAATGAAAAATGAAAAACGACGCAAAGCATATTTATGGTAAAATAAATAACGTGATTTGTTTAGGGGTTTCTCGATTTGAAGGATATATATTATACTAAGGAAACAATAAATAAGTTTATAATATACTAGAAAAAGACGCTATTTGCACCTATATTATGCAGATTTGCTCCAATTCGCATGGGATTGGCTTAGTGCATTCGCATACATTCTAGCATTTCTCTTACTAGTTATTAACGCGTGCGTTGCACGCGAATTCAAAAAAGGAAAAACTATAACACCCTAACAACAATGCCGTCACGGAGCTTACGACGAGTCGGGTAAATAGGACCTAGCGATCGCACCATTGGCACCATGCGGATAAAACCCACCCGGCAACGACTCATTCCCTCTAACGTATAAGATCCTCAGAATCTCTTGTGGGGTCCTTCCATAAGAAAGCGAGTATGTATCTCCGGCGAGCACATTCCCCCTAGTCAAACCCTCGGGCCCACTCCCCAGTGGAACCAATATACCCTCGTCTTTCACCCCATTGCCGCCAAGGGAGTTCCTTAGCTCCGAGATGCGATATGCGAACTCTGCGACGGTTAACCGATATGGCCTCACCCGCGTGGTGGCTTTCTGGTAGAGAAGTGCTCTTATGACCGCATCCTGACCCGCACCGACGCCCAATATGCCCGCCGCCAACTAGAAGATGCATAAAAACAACACTTTGTTAGAATGATGATTGTTTCTAGTGACATATAAAGATGTCGCTATAAAATTAGCGATGCTTCTACTGATGCAAGTTAATAGTTATTTCTGACTACTATTGCAAAGAAAAAAAAAACATTGTGACGCATTCTACTATTGCAAAGAAAAAAACATTTGTGACGCATTTACAGCAGCGTCGTAAAAATCTTTAAAGATGGTGTTTGCCTGTGTCGACATTGTATGGCGGTGAATCTAAGTGGTAACACTATTAGGTTTTGATATAGAGTGTCACACAGTGCTTCTACTAAATCCAAGTAAATATGTTATTTCTGACTACTATAGTAAATAAACATTGTGACGCATTTGCAGTAGCGTCATAATTTTTTTTTTAAAGATAGTGGTTGTCAGCATTGTGTGGCGGTAACACAAATCAAAATAGTGCTTAAATTAACTCTACGCTTGAAACATTTACTTAAATTCACACATAATAAAAGATGATACTTCAAAAAGCGTGGAATTAGCACATTGAAGCACGTTGAAGAAATGACGCTACTATGAAGCATGACCGAATTTAAATACTGCTACTTTATCTGGCTAGCTACGATACGTCACTTAAACTTCTTTTTCTTGTAGTAGTTAATTAAGAAAATGAAGAATGATATAGAGGGGTACCGTTTTGACGTCTGTGGAGTTAAGAAGGGCGTTTTCTCCTACTAAGCCGGTGAGACTAACATATGGAAGGACATACGCCGCCAATAGATAGTTTACTGTGTTGGCATATGGATCAAACGGTGGCAACAATATCCTCCCCATTGCTCTGTTCATCAATGCCGAGAATGTTCCCCTACTCAAGTTGATCAATGGTCTTGGGATACCTGACACTGTGTTTTGGATCGCCCTGTTAAAAAATAAGATAAGATGCACGTTTTAACCAATGGAATCATTTTTGCCACAAGTTGTTCCCTTTACAGCGACGGAAATCTTTTTGTTGGTAAAGACCATATTTGTACTGGCAATTTTTTCACTTGACCTCGGATCTGAATTTTCGGGTATGTAGTAATTAAGTTAAATGACCAAATAGTAACATTTGATAACCATCATAAGATGGCGTAATAGTTAGAGGTCTCTGATTCAGGTGTGAAGCAGTATGCAAATGATGCTGCCCTCCTAATAAATAAAGGCTTAAACCTGAAAAAAGTTACATTTTGAGAGGGTGAGAGAAAACCTGATGTGGCCAATTCTTTGCAATCCAAATTGATTGATGACATCCTTGGTGAAGGGGTCCAACCTAGCCATTGCGCCCCCGATAGGGGATGGCCCGCCCAAGGTGAGGTTCGCTGGGGCTGCTATGTCTAGACCAAAGCCCCTAGACCCGAACAAGAAGAACTCTGCCTCCAAGTACAACAAATTGAGATCGAAGTCGAGAAGATCCGCTTCGCCTTGCGTAATATTGTTTGATTGAGCTCGGCAAGACGACGGACCCTGCAGAAGGACACTTGCTATTACGAACAACACTGCGTAATGCGGAACTGCCATGATGGTAGAGGCTAATGAATGTGGTTGATGATGAGTATTTGTATTGGTAATGTTGGATGTGGAAGAGGTTTTATATATAGATATATGAAGGGTTTGGTTGTGTGTTGAAATGAAAGACAAAGATGATGAAAATAGAGGAGATATATTGGAGTGGAAAGACAAAGAGAGTGCTTGTGAGAAATTAAGTATGTGTTGTGTTGTTGGAAATGTTGTAACGACAAATGAAGTTGTCGGAGAGAACCACAGGTTTGAAAAATAAGGCCAACATATTATAAGGATTACCGCAAAGTCTTTTCAAAAAAATTTAAACTAAGTTAATAAAATCTTTATTAAAGTATGAATAAGAATGTGACAAATGTTTCCACTCATAAGTTCGAGTTGTTGGACAACTAGCTAATGTGAGCGTCTTATTCTTAACATAATACCAAAACGTGTATAACTCCTTCACTTCAAAGTTCGGGATAGTTGATTGAAGTGTGCGTCTTAGTCTTACCCTTTAACCCTTCTATTTGATTATAACATTGAGTATAAGATAACTTAAGGACCAAGCAAACACAATAAGTGTCCAAAGTCTAGACAAGGGAGGCACCATATATATATATATATATATATATAGATGACTAAACGTTCTCAAACTGGCCTTACTCTTTGGGTAAATAAGACCTAGCGATCCTACCATTGGCACCATTGGGGAAGAATCCATTTGGCAAGGACTCGTTTCCAGTTGCATACACAACCCTAAATATCTCTTGTGGAGTCCTTCCATACGCAAGCGAGTATCGATCCCCTGCAAGCACGTTTCCCAGACTCAAGCCCTCGGGGCCTAGCTCTCGAGGGACGATTAGACCTTCATCCTTCACCCCGTGGCCGCCGAGTGAGTTTCTCAGATCGGAGATGCGGTTGGTGGCTTCTGCGACTGAGATTCGGTATGGTTTCACTTGTCTTGATGATATTTGGTAGAGAAGTCCTCTTATGATCGCGTCCTGCCCCGATTCCACACCCAATAGACCCGCTACTAACTAGAATTAATATATCAACACAAAAAAGGAGCTTGTAATAATCCATAAGGGAAAGTGAAATATTTTAAATGTTGTACATGTTGGAAAACGATGATAATTAGTACTTTAATAATGATTCCCGTTCCGACATTTGTCATTCCTACTTGTTCCGATGTGACTGCTTATCAATATGCCTTTAAAGTTGTTAATAATTACAACTATGCCACTTAGAAACAAATCGGAACAAGGAGAAATGACAATGTCGGAACGGGTATCATTGCTCCTAGTACTTATGTAACCATATTTAAAATTGTTGTTAAATGCTTTTCAACTCAGTCATGACTCTTGTTAGACTCGATTGTGTGATGAAGAGGATTTCTGGTATGGGTCTCTCCACTTTGACTAGCTTACCCAACAATAGTGAGCTAATCTGGAAGTGGACCCAAACTATATAAAACCACTCGATTTTGGACTAATTGAGAAAAATACCAGTTATCATCGTTATTTTGGACCTAGAGAATTGAGATTTTTAAATGCCATAATTAAGCGTTAATGATTTATACTAGCGACAACGCTGAGTCTTGACTGTTGTGGGACTCGATTTTGACTCAACTAGAGGATTTCTAGTATGGGTCTTCACTTTGACTAACTTGTCCAAGAGTAGTGAGCTAATCTGGATGTGGATTCAGACCATTAAATCACTCGATTTTGAAATAAGAATTGAGAGAAATAGTTATTATCGTTAATTTTCGATTGAGAGAAAAATATCAGCTATTATCGTTAATTTTGGATTGAGAATTGAAATTTTTGAATGTCACAATTAAGTGTTGTCCCAGACCATTAGACCTCTCGATTTTGGACTGAGATTTGAAAGAAATACCAGTTATCATCAATTTCCAACATGTTTTTGCAACAAAAAATATGTGGCACTAACAAAATTGTAGCTGACTTTAAATGCTGTCGAATTTCTAGCTATTAGATAAATTATATGGAGATATGTGTAATTTTTGAAATCTGATTAAGATTTTCACTTTTGAAATCTAATTCATTCCATCTAACAGCTACAAATTCGACTACATTTTAGTCAAACCCTGTAGTAAATAGGTTGCACTATTTTCAAACTTAGCCACATACGTACCCTTTTGGCGACGGTGGAATTAAGATTGGGATTTGCTCCGACGTAGCCAGTGAGACCAACATATGGAATGAGATAGGAAGCCAAGAGGTAGTTTACAGGATTGGCATAAGGATCAAATGGAGGACTTAAACTCTTCCCTAATGCCTTGTCCATTGCTCCCCCGAATGTTTCTGCTCTCAAATCCAACAGTGGTCTAGGAAACCCTGGTACTGTCTTCTGGATCGCCCTGTTGATGATTAAAACACCTTAATTAATATTCATGTGCTACATCTATATACCAATATATAATTTGTGTTGGGTCCTCACCCGCAAAAGTCACCTACCCTCCAAAAGGTTCCATACATAGCTTCCAAAAAAGTCACATACCTTCTAAAGTTTTTTTTTTTTTTTTTTTTTTCATGTCAAAACCTTCTAAAGTTTAAACCATACTATTTTGGCAGGTTTGAATTATTTTTTATTTATAAAACCGGATTTGACAGAAATCTTACAAAACCGGCACAATCTATTAAAAAAAAAATTGGGACTTAGAATATAGAACCAAACTGGCACTATTATAAAAACCAATAAGCCGAAGAAATCCGTAAATTTTTTGTTCTCTCAACTTTTCCTTAATATATGATGATATGTGATGTATCAACGATTCAACGTATTTAGGGTCACAAGTTTATTTTTATGTATATGGTTCAGAATTTGAACAACACACTCTATAAAGCTGCCCGTTTTATGTTCCATTACATATGATGTCCCAACTATTAAAGGACAATCATGCAAAAAATCTCTCCTCATAATGATCACCAAATTCTACACATGTTACTAGAAAGAAATAAACTTATTATATTTAGGGTTAATAATAAACTGTCTGAGGTTTGGCCATGTTGAAATCTGGTGTCCGTCGTTAAAATTGACTATCTCAGGTTTGGTGTTTGTTGAAATTTGGCGTCTCCTTCTATTTTTGGGTTATGTCGAATAGAAGTGTATCACGTGACCGTCACGTGAACTCGATAAAATGGATATTCCAAAAATGCCCCTCCATAAAAAAAAAAAAAAATCTGACCTTCCATTACCTAGCGAATTTACGAAATTACCCCTTCTAACTAAATCAACAACTATAGGGTTTTTGGGCGGTGGCCGGTGGGAGTAGGATGGTGGCCGAAAGGAGTTGGGTGGTGGCCGGTCGGAGTTGGGTGGTGGCCGCCGGAGTTGAGTGGTGGCCACCGGAGTTGGGTGGTGGTTGTTTTGAATCTAGGGGTAATTTTGTCACTTCATATTTGGTAGAAAGGGCAACTCTGGCTTTTCGCAACATTCTGTCAAAATTAAAAGCAGTTTTGGACGGAAAACCAAATTTCAACAAAGTCCATACTTCATATAGACCATTTTAACACTTTAAAATTCAGACACCAAATTTCAACACGGTCAAACCTCAGACAGTTTATTAGTTATTAACTCTTATATTTAATATAATTATCATAGTTATACACTAACAACTTATATAAATACAATCTTAGAAACATGCATGTGCAAGCACATGCAGAAATAACTAGTATATATATATATATATATAATTTCATTTCATTTGATTGACCATATATATATATATTCGATGAAAATAGCGTGGAATCATGACTTATCTAATTTTTGTATGGAACACTACAACACATGAAACTTAACACAAATAATAAGACTAGAAAAGGGGGGAATTTCCCCCAACAAATTACCAAATAGTGCAATATATATCTACCAAAAATCTTTTCTAATACAGAGACTCAAGAAACCCTAACCCTAAGATACAAGTTTCAGGCACATATATAATAAATTTCATAAGCAAATGTATATATATTTAGGGTGAGAGAGAACCTGAGATGGCCAATTTCTTGGAGAGCAAATTGGTAGATGATATCCCTAGTAAGCCTATCCAAACTGGCTTTCCTGGCCCCGATGGGCGGCGGCCCACCCCTGGTAAGGTTTGGTGCCGCCGTGTCTAAGCCATACCCTTTGGACCCGAACAAGAAGAACTCAGCCTCCAAGAACTCAAGATTGAGCGCAACCTCGATGAGATCGATATCGTTTTGCGTAACATCATTGTATTGACCTCTGCACAAAGTAGCTGGGCCTTGTACAAGAAGAACACTCGTTATAACTAACAAGGTGATCATGAAGGAATTAGTTGAAATCGACATATCGAATATTCAGGTTGAGATCAATCGGGAGGATGATGAGTAGTGATGTTTGTTAATTGATAGCAAGGGTTTATATTTAGAGATTGATCCTGAAAGGTCTTAATTCATCTATCTGTTCTTTAGAAGAGGAGATAAAGCATGGGAAATGAAGCAGCTAGCTGCTAAATTGCAGTCTATATATAAGATCAAGGGAGAAAAAGGATGTGGGAGGTATAAATTAATACAAACTCTCTCTTTCCTAGCTACATATAATTATGTTTGAATATATTAAATAATAATACGTAAGAAAATTGATAACTCTAAATATTAGAATCAAGTTTCAAGATATTTCGTTACGTTCACATTCGAATTCTAAGTTTTAAAACACATTAGAAAGTTTCACGTTATAAAATAAAAATATATTTACTTGATTTAAAACCTATAAATATATTTATTTATTATTATATTGTTTAAAAAAAATACGATTAATTTTACGAAAATATTGTTTCTTATAAAAACAGATGCGAAGAGCTTTTTAATGATTTTATAAGATCACATAATTTTTCATATATATGTACACTAATTATAAAAAAAAATTACGATACTTAATTTTACGAAAAGATTGTTTCTTATAAAAACAGATACGAAGAGCTTTTTAATGATATATAAGATCACATAATTTTTCATATATATGTACACTAATTATTAAAAAAAAGTTAAGAATAAAATGTCTAAATTCTTATTTTTCTCCAATAAAATTTTAAATTGTTTCAATATATATTAATTTAACATAAAAATTAAGTTAATAAATATCATTATATAATTCATTATTTTATTATAAACTTCGTGTGACGCACATATATTTATTGACTCGTATATATATAATATATATAGTCAAGAATAGAGGTGTCGGTGAGTACGAGTAACTGATACGTGGGAATTTGCTATGAATCACACAACAGATGGTGTTTAAGGAGTGTTTTCGGCAAGGTTTTATGTTGTGCCCACAGGACTGACTTTTTGGTTTTCAGTTTGAGCATTTGGGCTGTTGGATGAGGTAATGAATTCAAGTAATTACGTGGATTTTAATATAGAAAATGGGCATGTATCGTTCACTTAAGAATTTTTTACATGTACTTAAGAATTAATAGATTAAGTAAAAAGTTGTAAAGATGGATGTAAAATACATTCAATTGGATATCCATCTAATTTCATCGGTGCCTATGAATTGAAAGAGATTATAGCATAAATAGAAGTTTAGTCCGCCATTAAAAGTTTATATAGCAAATTCTAAAAAAAACAAGTTTGGGTACCAATTTGTAAATAAATCCAAATTTAAGTAGCTATTTGATTATTTTTAAAAAAACAACATCCTAAAAGAAAAGGGTCAATAAAGTTATTAGGGGTTCGACGCCCGGACCAGTACCCTGAGGGCAACCGTGGCTGGACCAGGTAAGAAGGGGTCAACCCCACTTGGCGCTTGATTTACATTTGGATCCTCCTAATACTTTATGACTCGTATCATATCATCTAAGGTTAATCATCAAATTAGTTTAACACTCAGAAAAATTAAATTTATCGTTGAAATATATATATATATATATATATATATATATATATATATATATATATATATATATATATAGAAAATAGCACGTATTTAATGAAGCCAGAACAGTTATCAGTTTGCTAAATAATCTTGGCTCAATAATATATTTCGTTAAGGTGATGATTTTAATATGTGTGGTTATGAGAAGAATAATAAAAACAATACAACATTCGATAATGAGGAGACGGTCGTACATATAGATATAATGATCTAATTATTAAGAACATGTTGTGCATGTTTACCATCGGTATGTATGTGCTAATGATACGTATGTATCTGTACTTAGTAACATAAATGTTGATAGTAACAAATCAATTTGACATTTTTCTTATAATAAAAATAAAGAAAGCATATTACGTGCATGTAGTACTTAACATGTAAATGAGCATGAACTTTAGTTAAGACAATACTAAACATTTTGAGATTTAAAATTGGAGAGACTATCTTGATATTTAAAATCACTTGATGGAATATTTTATTTTTATCGTAAAATTTAAATATGAAGAGACATAACTCTTGGAGGTGAAGGTCATTGAGATATTTATAGATGTAGTAGATTATGATAAATTTAAAAGTGAAGAGATATGAATTTTGGGAGGTGAGGGTCATTAAGAACTTTTATATATATATATATATATATATATATATTTAGCTTAGTTTCACTAATTTTGGATAAATTAGTAAATTTGTCAAATATTTCTCATTTAATATAAAGTGGGAAAATCCAAAATACTAATTTCAAATGATAAAATTGCCCTAAAAATATTATATTTGTAATATTTCTGATAATTTTTTATAATTTTAATTATGTAAATACTTGTCTCGTTTACTACCCTACCCTGATTTTGTTGGGTAAATTTTAGTTTAGTCCTCCAACTCATGATTGCTTCTCGTCATCAAACTCTGTAGTTTTATACAATTTTTTCCTCCCATCCTTCGACTACTTCAAAAATAAGCTCAACGAATGCTCTCCTAGAATTAGCTCCTTAAACATATGGTACCTGGATCCCACGTGGCGCTACATCAGATCCCGCATGGCATTTATATTTGTTTACATTAAAAACCGAGAAATAAAGCATTGAGCGACCACCGTAGCAACAAACCGTGTAATATGATGTAATGATTCAAATGATCATTCATTTAACTAAAGGATGAAAAATATTCATAAGCATCACTTCACCTCTTACGGTCTGACTGACCCAATACAAGTGGGGTTAGGTTAGTCTAGGTGACCACCAAACGGGAAATCATCAAAATTTAAAAACACCCTAGCAGCAACTGCGCTATACATGCCAACGATATTTACATCAATTATTGCTCCCACCTATATAATCCTCATCAACCTCTATTAAGTATTAGCCAGCCATCAGAAGAACCCAAACTTAATTCGATTCTTATACCCGAAATTAAGTAGGTGTTACCTTAGAAGCAGAAACCCACTGCCCGAAAATCCAATCTCGATGCGGCCTCAGATCCAAGTGGTTAAACACAATACCTTCATGTGTAGACCGGAAGTACACTTTATAAGTCCAATCATTCAGTATTTGGAAAATGTAACCCGTCCACCATCCGTTATTGTACCAAGCATCGACCGTCTCAAAGAGGCCAAATGGGTAAATTTGCTGCGCATGAGGAGGGCAGGACCTTATGTCTTGAGCAGCAACCTCTTCTCTTAGTACTACTGTCTCATCATTGTTTCTCATTGTCTGATATTCCACCAAGTATGTGTCGCTTCTTACTGAATCGATGATCTCTGCACTATACCAGAAATCTCCGAACCTGTCTTGATCGCTTCTAATCTCCACTTTCATCCCCTTCTTAAAGTTTAAGTTCGAGTTTCTTCCGTTTATGTCCCTCGTGGTTTCTTGGTTTCCTTGATCAGCTTTGAAGGTGGGCTCCTCCTGTATGGACAGAAGAAGTATAAAGATTTAACACGAATCACATTTTGTAGACCTTGATACCCAAATAGGGTTTCCTTTTTGCAGTTCAACATCAACTTTATGCTCAAAAACAACTATGTGAACCACCAATAACATGTTTTTACTATCCGATATCAGTTAACAATTATATCCAGATTAATTAATAGTGACAATGAGCACAAAAGAGAAGGGCATTCCCTTTAGAATGGAGAGAATTCAGCAGATAGACTAAAACATAAATATCCCTTTAAATATGATGCGGATATCGATAAATATAGCAAGACAACCAGCAACAGTAATGGAAATACCCTTGTAATATCAGCATCCAAGATTTATATCAATCACTTTAAGAGGGGAAACGTAAAATATGGCAGATAAGGCAGTATATGTTATATTGCAAATCTCAAACTAAATGCAGATTGCAGCAGTAGTCATATCATACCTTGGAAGAGGAAGGAGTTACCCATTTGCCATCAATCCAATCTTGGTGAACCCGCAACTTAGATTTAGGAAACATCAATTCCTCGTGACTTCTACTGAAATAAACAACATAAATCTGTCCCTCCATGACTTTTGAAATTACACCTTCCCACCACCCGTCATTGTACCAGCCATCAACTCGGTCCAGCTTTTCGAAATGTGTCTCTGGAAGCTGAGGTGGGGAGGGTCGAATATACTTTGAAGAAGTCTCTTCATGCAAAGGTCCAGATTCATCATCTGTCAACAAGGTGTGGTACTCCACTACATATTTGTCATTACCTAAAGAGCTTGAGATGAGTGCAGTGTACCATGAACCTTCAAATCCTACTTGATCACTGGTGACTTCCACTGTTTGGCCAAGTTTATATATTGGTGGAACCCGTTCCTTCTTCTTCCCGAATCTAACCTTCAATTTGATCTTTTGGGGGCTCAACTTCATATTGGATTTTTCATTCTGCAAATCAAAGTTTAGAAAGAATGTGAAATAGAAGTATAATTCCCCTATTTAAGCAGCACACATATGCATAATTTATATCCCACGGGCATACAGAAACAATCCCTGCAATTTTTGTGACTCTAAAACTGAACTTTTCACTTGCGCAACAGAATAAAATTCTGATGAGCAGTTTCTGAAGGTAACTGCATAAACAACTCGAATCTTAAAGAATGAAGTCTATCAACAAATCATTTGCCAAGTCTCAGCTACTACATTCTATAATTTCACATTGAATGTAAACATGACTCTTAACCATTTGTTCATCAAATCAAGATAACTCAAGCACAGTCATGAATTCAAAGGACAGAAATTTATGCAGCATCAGATATACCTGAGGGAGTTCGTCATTAGAGCATGGTGAAACCCAACATCCGTCAATCCACTCCCTCCGAAGCCTCAAATTGAACTGAGAAAACTCAAGCTGCTCTCCCCCCTCATTAAGAAGCACTGCACACCTTGAATTCTTGCAGATGTCCACCACTACACCCTTCCGCCATGCATCCTCATAGTATGCATCTACAGGATCACCAAATTTGAAAACCCTTCTCAATTCTATGGGAGGGGCAGGTCGGAAGAGGCTTCGTTCCACATACTCCTGAGGGTGCTTCCAAGATGGTGGTGCGACTACGCTGTGGTATTCCACTAAAACCTCCTTCCTGGACCTGGTTGGCGGACTCACCACGGTTGCAGGGTAAAACGCACCCCCGCTTCTTGAGACAAATCCAGACGGCGATAGGCACGAAGGAGGCCTCTGGACCTCCACTCGGTTGCCTTTCGCAAAGAGGGGCTGCACAATCATGGCAGAAGAATCTCAGATTATAATGATTTCTCTATACTGTCAAAAAAAACAAGCTGAAGTAGCAAATTCAATTTACACGTCACACACTTGAACAGCAGACCGAACAATAAACGATTCGATCATCAAAACAGAAGGCATGAAGTCAAAATTCAGCAGAAATCGTTACACAGTAGAGCGATCTGACACTAAACATACCTGGATTGACTGTTGACCGGTAAATGTACGGCGCAATTCTCCGGGAGGGCAGGGGTGAGGCATTTCTCGGTCGGGAAATTCGCTAGGGCACTTCCGGACGTTTGGAGAAGACGACATTGTAAGAGTGGTAGTCCAGAGCTGCGGGCACGGCGCCGGAGTTGGCCGAAGCAGCGTCGACGTCTCGGAAACCATATCCGCCGCGTAGGGAGGACGATGACGGCCTTCGATCGGCGGCGTATCGTAATGTTTAGAGTAGAGAAGTTGCTTCTGCGCCATTGAAGAAATCGAGTGAAGGGTAGCGGCGAGATAAGTGTGAGCCGTGGAAGAGAAGAATGAGAAGCCGGTTCTACTTGGACTCTTGGGTAAGCATCCACTAGAGTTTTTGACATGCACTTCCATTTTGAATAACCAAATAATATAGAGTAACACCTAGTCACCTACCCTAGCCTACGCCATATCCTCTCTCATCTCAAGTTCCATATAGGGGTGAGCTCCGGACAAACGGAGAATATTTTAAGAAAATGCATATTCTTAATTTTTGGTATTTTTCACTATTGTCCATTGCCCTATATTTAAGTTAAACAGCTGAAAAAGTCCATACTTGGTCGGGACTTTTAAATTCGGGACGGGATAGGGACAACCCTATTTTACACCTAAAATTAAAAATAAATATTAATATTTTCAACTTAAAATACAAATTCAAGTTCAAGCATTCATCAAGTTCATGAACACATACATCGGGAGTGGGTTGTGGCTACGCTAGTAATACTTACTAATTAGGCTACATGTTTATTTTATTTTATATTCCTTTAATTTAAGTATAATTAGATTATTTAATTTGTAAAATGTTGAATTATGAAAAATAACTAGGAACTTTTTGAAAAAAGCCATAGCCCTAGCCCTACCCATAGTGAGTAAAAGTCCTTCCCATACGGGTTCGGGCCTAATTTCGGGACAGGCTTTTCGGCAGGCTCGAGCGGGTTTCTCGAAAATTCGGGTTTGTCGGAATTTATGCTCCGTACTACATATTCCATAACCATATTATAAATTTAAAGAATAAATAAAACTATGATATTACCTATGAGAATGTATAATTAATGCTCTAAAAAATTTAGACTGAAAATGCATACTTAATTTAATAATGTTTTCCATCTCACCAACACTTGATTATAAATATTAATAAATACTAGGGTGCTGCTCCCGCGCTCCGCGCGGGTGATTTTGTATGTATTTATTAAAAATAGTTATAATAATACTCAATAAAGTAATAGTTTGTAATACCCATAAGTTGTAATTTTACAAATCATATATACACATATTTTTTAATAACAAAAAATACACATAATTAAATAATATATATAATATACATGTTATTTTAATGGATATACTAATAATATACATGGTATTTCATTAATTTTTATATAATAAATATATATATATATACTATATTAGTACTTACAGTTAATCACTGACATTAAATCCTTAATTTAGCCCAGCCAACCCAATTTAGCTCGAAAGCCCACAAATCACAAACCCTAAAATCTCTTCTACGTTCCATCTACTCACTCATACGAATCAAAGAAACTCTTAAGAAGAAAAAAAGACTGGATACAGCGAGAAAGAAGAGTAAGATGTTTCATCTTCATCACCCCACTTCTTATTGCTCCCTTTAGTTGAAGATACAACAATATCGTCAAAGCAACTTGGAATCTCTATTAATGTATGTTAATAGAGTTATGACGCATGAATGAGGGTTGTCTATCACGGATAAACGTCATGATTGGTTTGATTTGGTTATGGAGGAGGATGCATTTATAGAGAATGAGAAGCTTTAAGTTTGTGCGAGAAGCCTTATCATCTTCTCCAACGGAAATTGAATTGAAGAAAATAGATGTTGTAATTGTAATTAATTTTGAAGGAGAACCATTTTCATCTTCAACAATCAATATGATGAATTGAAAAATACATATGTTGTAATTAATTTTTTTTCCTGAATTTTATTATAAAAGTTAATTATCTATGTGTCACTCTCTAATTGGATAATTATGCCGCTGAGATGTCAGCATGATAGAATATGACGTGGCAACCTAGGATTGAACCACTATCTCTCCTATTCCTTTATCTAATATATAGATTATTATTTTAATGTAAAAACTAAAAAATAAAAAAAATAATAGAAAGATAATTGTGTATATTATTTAAATTTAAATATAAACTTTTATACATTTATTTTCAACCAAATCTAACAAACTATGTCTCAATAATACTTCAACATTTATTTAAAAAAAAAAATTCATATATAAGAAAATTGATATAGTTATTTAATAGAAATGATTATTAAAAAATAAAAGTTTAAAAAACCAAGAATGATAAAATAAAAAGTTGAACCATTAATTATTTGATATGACATTGTAGGGGTTGGACAAGTTTTTATGATTATCTCTAATAAAATGATACAATCTACCTTGCCATATGGAGAAGTTGTCCTCTAAATTTTATTTGCACTTTGGATGCTCTAATCACTATAAGAAAATCAGTCGTTTGTGACGGGTCTTTGTAAGGGATTTGATCCTTCAAAATTTAGTGTCTTTTGTAAGGGATTTATTAGGGTTTAGTGAGAGAAAGTGTATTAAAGGATAATCCCTTACAAATTTACTTTTTCTAGATAAAACACTAAGGGATTTGTAAGGTAATATTTCAAATTGATAATTAAGGGATTTTACTAGTAATTCCATAAATAAATTTTTTTAGGGAAAATCCGTTAATAATAACCCTAGCTGAAATTAAGCCTTGTGAGAGATTTAAGTTCCTAACCCTAGCTGAAATTAAGCCTTGTGAGAGATTTAAGTTCCTAACAAAAATTATTTAATTTGTGAGGGATTTTCCCTAAAAAATAAATTTAATAATAAAAAATTAAACAAAAGAGTAAAATAGAGGGAGATAGAAATAAAATAATAGAGGGCTTCTTCCAAAAATAGATTGTTATTGTATCTCTTCTGCGTCAGCTTAATCTTCACCTTTTCTTCTCAAATTCTTCAATCCATTCATGCACGTAACATTGATACCAGAGCGGATCATCCTCGTTGTGGAATTTTTGCTTCGATTCTGGGCCACCGATTTCTATTCTCCGACTGGCAATCAGTTTCCCCGATAGCCGTCGTCTGCACCGATCGCCGACGACCGCTTTCAACAAAGAACACACACCACAAGAAAACAGGATTATAGCAGGGGTAGAATCCCGTTACAAAAGCTCTAAATGTCGCCACTAAAGCTTTAGTGGCAGCAAAGTCGTTGCTATTGTGTCGTTGGTAAAAAGTCTGTGGCTAAAGGTATTAGTAACAACAAAAGACCGTTAGTATTTACATGCCGCTACTGTTTCTGTCAAACCAAACAATATTTTCCAGCAGCTGTATGTCGCCACTAATAGTGCTTTTTAGTAGCGGACAACTGTTGCGGCAAAAACGGTGCAACTGCAGCAAAATGTTTGCTACTAAATATTATTTTTAGAAACGTCAGTGTATCGTTGCTAAAGTAGTCAGACAGTGCAACTGCAGCTACAATTGTTCGCTGCTAAATATTATGTTTAGTAACGACCTTGTATCGTTGCTAAAGTAGACATACATCAACGACATTGTGTTGTTGCTATACAATTGATTTTGTAACGACATTTATTGACACAAAATATATTTTTGGCAAAGGCTTATTCTGCTGCTATATCAAACTTTTTGCAGCTCTCAAGTACTGTTACTATATGTTCGATTTTGTAGCATCACGTAAGTTGCTGATATAACCAACTTTTTGTAACAACCGTCATTTGATAGAAACTGTTCTATTTACCAACAACTAAGTTTCTTGCAAAAATTATACATATTTCAAAATACGATATCCAATAATACAAACTATAATTATCACAATAAGAATGACCACCATATAATTATATATATATATAACATTAAGAAATTTAACTACAACTGAATTTAGTTAAGCATGTCCAACTAATAATAACAAAATATGCATGCTCTACACAAAATGATTAAAACCATACTTAAAAGTCTTAGCTTCCAAGAGCAACTAAAATTAAGCCATAACCATAGATACTAAAGCTTCCAACTACTCAAAAGTGCAGCTTCCAGCAACAACTAAAATTAAGCCCTAACAATAGATACTAAAGCTTCCAACCAGCTTCCAACAGCAACTAAAATGAAGCCCTAACCATAGATAAAAAAGCTTCCAATTACTCAAAAGTGCAGCTTCAAACATCGCCTTCAAGCATTTGGATCTACATAAGATAATGTATTTGGAAAAACATAAGAGAAGATGTAAGTACATTAGTTTTAAGTATAAATAAAACTTATTACATGTACATACCTTGTGTTTCAGAATCATCAAACCTGGAAGCACCAGATGCTACCACCATTCTTCTCAATTGGATAATTTCCTCTTGAAATTTTGCCATGTCAAATAAGACATCGCCTAACTTCCGCCGCCAGCTTCATCTGCTCCAGCCTTGTTCTTTACTGTGCAGCTGGTGTTCTGATTGGCCAATCTACAATGATTTCTTATTTTGATGCTGCTAATTGTGTCGAGAATTCTGTTGAGTATCTCTTACTTGATCATATCATCAAAATCGAAATTAATTGAGGTAATTCGGGAAATCTCTAGCTGAAATTCAGATCTATCTGTTGATTGAGATTTGGATGATTGCTTTGCTTTGTGGTGCTAATGCCGATTCTCTGCTTGCTTCATTGAATTTGTAACTGAAGCTCTATTCATGTTGTGCCTATTCTACATACTGCTTCTAATTGAAGTTGCTGATGCTGGTTCTGTTTTGCTGTTGATTCCTGCTTGCTTGCCTAATTGATTCTCTGCTGAGTTGCTGCTGCAATTTTTTTTACTGGCTGCACATATGGATTGGCTTGATGAGTTGATTCGAGATGTCTAAAAAGCTCAGAAGCTTATTGACAATACTAGGATGAATCACAAGCAATTTGCAAGCCATCTACATGATTTCACTAAATTGTGCGATGATGTAGAATCAATTGCGATTTCGCATGATATTCTCAAGGACAATCTCTGTGAAGCTATTACATATGATGCTGCTATAACAAGTCATGAAGAGATTATTTACAAATGGTTGGTGCTCCCTCCTAAGGTATCACCACTGAAAGGGATTAAAATTCATGTGCCCTACAAAGATGCTGACATGCAAGGGATTGTCGATGCTTGTAATGCCACTGTTAATGCTCTGAATGCAGCTGGAATTCGCGCAGAAGCTGACCTGAGAGACAACTATTCCCCTGGTTCCAAATATTCACAGTGGGAGATGAAGGGTGTTCCCTTCCGAATTGAAATCAGTCTCAAGGACTTGCAAACAATCAGGTCAGGTGGTGGATGCTATTTGTTTCTTCAGTTGCTATTCTTACATTCTCTTCTTGTTTAGAAGGAATTGTTTGTTAATTAAAATTGTTTTTTTTTCTTCTCTGCAGGTGCGTGCTGTGAGATGCGACAATTCTGCCAAAACCGACATTCCTCGTGCCAACTTAATCGAGAAAGTAGAGAATTTGTTGGAATAAATTCAGCAGAGCCTCTTTGACAAAGCAAAGGAGAAGAGAGATAAATGCATCCAGGTGGTGAAAACCTGAGATGAGTTTGTCAAGGCTATTTGACAGAAAAAAAAAAAAAAAAACGATCTTGGCTCCTTGGTGCGATGAAGAGGTAACATCTCCACATCAATTAAAGATTTTCTTTATTTGGTAAAACTTTAGATTATAGATTTACGCGTTCCACTAAGATAGTACAGAGGATCTTTTGAAGTTTGTTTCAAAAACATGACTCTTCAACTACCAAATAGAAGTTGGATTGTTATTGTATTCTTCTATTCTATTTACCAAGCAACATTGTTATAAATTCATAAACAGTCCAATGTCGTTGTTTGTTGTGCCGTATTGGTTTATAATTACCTATTCACGGTTATTAGGCGGTGGAGGAAGAAGTGAAAGCTCGAACAAAAGGTGAGATGGGCATTATTCACAACTTCGTTAAAGCTCAACATCGGTTTCTCCTCCAGGACTTATTGTTTACAAGTAGCTTTGACTCTTTGAATTTGGTGGATGACCTATACTTGATAGAATGGATCATATGAATAAAACTGGATGGGCTAAGAAATGATGTAAGTGTTTCTATAATATGTAGTATCAGTTATAATGCACGCGTCTTTTCTGGCTACAGTGGTGGGAACTACTGGTTTCTTGGGTGTTCTTGCTGGTCAGCTTCGTTCCCAGGTACATAATAACTTGTATCAAGTTACTTGTATTAATTTTGAACAGGAACTTAACTAGTTACTAGTCAAAAATAGCGTGATTGAGTTGAATTTTAACAATATCTATTTGTTAATCTATATTTGCTTCATGGGATATGTTTTTTTTGCAGGGATGGTTGTTCTGCTGGACTTCCCTATTCAAGTGACTGCATTTGTTGCACTTGTAATGTAGGCTCAAGATAATAGAATCAATTGTTTTAATATTGTATGTTATCTTCACTTGTCTATATAATTTTTAAAATTTGATATTGATATATATATATATATATATATATATATATATATATATATATATATATATATATAAGATATTCGCATTATAAATTTGTTTTATTAATATTATTAATTTAGAATATAATAATAATAATAAAAATAATAATATATAAATTATAATAATACCTCACAAATTCCTAAGAATATATTTCCCCACTAAACCCTCAATAAAAAAACACTTAAAATTCTCTTAAAAAAGCCTCAAAACTTTTTCCCTCGGAAAATCCCTTAGTGATTTCTTACTGAAAACTTTAAAAAAATTCCTACGTATTTTTTGAGGGATTTTATTTTTAAAATGTTTAATACGGATTTTCAAGAGAAATCCCTCACAAAATGTTTTCAAGGAATTTTCTTATAGAATCGCATTTTTTTTTTCTGGCGGGTCTATTTGCTAGAAGCAACATCTCTTACAAAATCCCTCACAATACGATTTTTTGGAGGAATTTTCGAAAATCTCTCAAAAAACTGACCCTCACAAATTGATGAATTTCTTGTAGTGAATAGTAGAAAGATGATCCAACTCCAAATGACATATGGGTGTTCTTTTCTTAGAATAGTTATGTGTTATATTTTTGTTAAAAAATTAACATGATAATGAAGACATGATCATAAAATTTTCTTTTTATGGACTGAATTGAATGTTAATATAGATTATCCAAATATATTATTACGATTCTTGTCTTTTCTATAGTGCTGCCTTTTTAAAACACCCCACGAAGAAAAGAACATCTCACTTCTCGGTACTTATTTAATAGTTATCCAGGTAAAATATAGTTAAGATAAGTAGTATTAAACCCTAATAAAGGAAACACATAGTACCAGAAGGTTTATTTTGACCCGAGTTCATGTTAAACATGTCTACTGTGGATTAATGGGACATGTCTAATATGGGCTCGAACCATTACGAACCATCTAACTAAATAAATACAGTCGTGTTTTGTTGAATAATTATATTTTGAATAGTTGAGCTCCTTAAAAGTTTAAAAAAAAAACGTAATAAAAAATTAATTGTTATTAATTTATATTTATAAGTACTAAAAAGGAAAATCCCGATATTTGTCCATCGAAATTCTGAGTGCGATGATGTCAATTTTATTTTTTGAATTAGTATTCCTTTTATTTAATTATTTTTAACATGTACTAAACATTTTACAAGATATATAGCGTGCTTTTTTATTTAAAAAATTGTATTTGTCAAATTTTAATATTTTATTACATGATGATACTATATATATTAATCAAACTTAAATCATAGATATCTTGTTTATTACAAATTTCTAAAACAATAATACAAAAATATTTGTACGTACTAATTTAACTAGTAAAGAAGGGGATTCATCAATCAATCTTAATTAATTACTAAACTAGAAACCCTAATCTCTTAATAAACCAACACTCCTGGGAAGAACCCACGTCCCAAAAACCCAGTTCAGATGAAGCCTTAAATCCGACTCATGAAACACCAACTCTTCCTTCGTACTATCGAAGTAAACAGCGTACTTCCCCTCCCCTACCCGTTTCGAAATCTCCCCCTCCCACCACCCCTCGTTAAACCACACATCCACCTTTTCCAGCGTCTTGTAATTCCTGCCGCCGGGAAGCTGACGTGGACAAGGCCGGATGTACCGTGAAGTAGTAGTCTCTTGTAGTCTGCTTTTCTCGTCGTCTGTTACCAGTGTCTGGTATTCCACGATGTATTGGCCGGATTCCAGGAAGTCAACGATGACGGCGGTGTACCACGCGCCCTCGAAACCTGGTTCGTCGCTTCGGACTTCAACTTTCTGGCCAAGGTGGAACGTCGGCTGTGGTGGTGGTGGTGGTGGTGTAAGTTTCGGCTTCTTTGAGGGATTAGGGTTTATGCGGAAGAGCGAAAGGGATGAATGAGGTGGAAACGCCATTGTTAGGGTTTTAGAGGAAGGGAAGAAGATGGTGCAAGTTTCGAGAGAGAATTCGAACAGTGTGTGGAAGCAGAGAGCTCGTTGTACTTCTGTTGTTAGTTTGCCCACCAGGGTAATCATATTTATAGGGATCATATTAGATAATATATTCTTGTATCAACAATATATATATCTATATATAAAATATATTCACCGTCCATCTACCCGCGTTGTGTTCCTCCAGCCATCAGATCCTTGTATAATAAAATAATATATATCTATCTATTATTATTATTATTACCAATATAAAAAACTCCCGATTTTCCTTACTCTTCCCAACCGGCTTCTCCTCCTGCCTTTAAACGTTTTAAGGATTTAACGATCTTTCTACCCTCTATATATTTCTACAGTTGATTACGATTTCATTGTTTGTGTCCGGTGTAACCTGTAACGCGGTTTCACCTGCCCTTGCCCTCAAACACCTCCATAGATGTCCCGTTCTCTTTCCATATTTAATTGTTTCTTCGATAACACGAGTCAAGCGGCACGAACTCTTTCCCCACCAGGCCACCACTGCCTGCGTGGGATGTTGAAAGTCACAACATCGCTCTATTTGAACTTTTAAGGAAACCAAACATGAAAGTTTGCACAGTGAATCAATACTCTTTACCAATCGTGTATATCGGCGTTCTGCATGAGTCCTACTCATCAGTGTCTTCTTTTTGGCAAAGACTCGTCAGTGTTTTTGGTGTCAACACTCAACTATTATCACGGATAGGCATTTAACAGGCATATACTTTACTAGGCTTCAAACTCACTTTACATCTTTGGTTTTGCCAATGGTGTGTGTATTAGGTTGAAACATTGATATTACATGTGCCAGCACAAACACAGATTATACTCTTCATTATGTACAGGCTTGGATGAGAGTGGATTTCTTTCTTTTCTTAATTAATATGGAACTTGAGTAATGATATAGTTTGGTTAGTAGCTGAACATTGGCTTGAATTAAGTCATCCACTAGGTAGCCATCTTACTTTGCTCGCTATTTTACTGAATCTGTTTTGAAGATAAATTGGGTGTCCAACTTCTTTCAACTTTGGTAGCTTTACAAACAGTTGGTTTCACTGATTTTGACACTTTACTTAATATGTTTTGAACATTTTGATGAATGTCCTTGCTTTATTTTAAAGGGTATAGCAACCTTAGATTATTTAGTTTAAAGTGCATTTCAACGGTGTACAAATGTATGACTTACGTCATAATCTTATTGCCTTAACAAAATTCCTTGAAGTGTCTACATTCACTGATCCTAAACGGCTTTGAATACTATGCGCTAGGCTTTTAATCGACCGGCCAGCGCTCCACTGTTCGAGTCAAGTGGAGAAATCTAAATAGGGGCGACTTGCCTAACACGGTCATTCGAGCCATGAAAATTTTGGGTATTAAGTCAAGAAATGGGTTAGCATTCTTCTCCCAACTGATTCCTCCTCCATATTTAATGGCCATTAAAAATTATTCTTGACGTATTTATAATAATTTTCTAGATACAATTTTGGTGGTTTTTTTGGGTGAAAATTATTGGTGGTTGAATAGGGTACAACATGCACATTCTTAAAGGGAGCACGAAGAAATGTACGCCTAATGCGACATTCCTTACTGCTCGAGACAAGTATGGTGGATCGATATAACTTAAGCTTGCTCCACGATGAAACCTAACGTGTCTTTAAGTTGAAAGGAGTAATAAAGAAAAAACTACTTCTATCACATTGATTGAACTCTCTTTTTTTCTTCCTGAGCAAATGGAACATAGCTACTATGATGCTTGTGAGCTTTTTGGTTGTTGTCATATAAAACAACCATTACAAATTGCATATTTCGTAGTCTTATAGCATGTTACATTAGTTCCGAAATTTTTATAAATAACCACACGTAATAATGTTTATACTTCTTTCATTCTATTTAATCTTGTTGTGCATATGCATTGTAACTACTATTAAGTGTTTCACTGGTGTGGTCTTTTTTTTTTTTTTTTGGTTCCATCCGATTTATATTGGGAAACAGTGTTACTTGCATGTGTCTTAATTTTTATGTTAGCTCATTTCCAATGTCATTATAAATATAATAATTTAAGTACTATGCGTCGTCGCGTGTACAAAGCACGCGCTTATATATATATTCATCAGTTTAACATTTTCAATCCGACACACTCTAGAGATACTAACACATATATATTTTTGTTGGAAAATACTCGGTTGGAATATAATCGCTAAGTTAGCGGAATTAACTTAGCATGTAAAATGGCAAACATAAAAGGTTCGTGAAAGGAGATGGATATGGAATTGACATAAGCAAACTTGAACTTTGTTATTTGCTCACAGACATATGCTTGGCTTCGTACATGGATGGATACATATAGCCAACAATACATGTAATAGTGAATAGTGCATAGACATATTTCACTATTTGCTTTTCCATTCACAGAGACTAAAGTCGTAGACAAAGAAACTTACATACTCAATCTTCACCTACTAATAGTAGTCTACTATTTGTGATAATTGCTTACCATTAATACAATTCATCATTGTTTTGACAATTGATGAATATTGGTGTCGGTGAAGATTTCTTGTTCAACACTCCTCCATGAAATTTTCACCGAATACTCCAAGTTTTGATCTCAGAAATTCGAACTTCGACTTCGGAAGTGCCTTGGTGAAAATATCTGCAATCTGCTCCTCAGTATTGCAATAAACTAGCTTGATCTCTTTCGATTTTTCAGCTTCACGGATGAAATGATACTTCACCTTGATGTGTTTCGTCTTCCCATGGTTTACTGGATTCTTTGCAATAGCTATTGCTGATTTGCTATCGCAGTAAATCTCAGTTGCCTCTGTTTCTGCATGACCGACATCTTGCAAAATCTTCCTTAACCAAATCGCTTGATTGGTCGCGGTTGCTGCTGCAATGTACTCAGCTTCTGCGGTTGACTGTGCCACAGTTTCCTGCTTCTTTGAAAGCCAAGTAAATATTCCAGAACCAAGTGTAAATGCATAACCTGATGTGCTCTTCATGTCATCTACGGATCCGGCCCAATCACTATCAGTGTAGCCTTCTAGCTTTGCATCTGCAGTGGATGTAAACAAAATCCCGTAGTCGGTTGTACCTCGTATGTATCTGAGCACCCTCTTCATTGCTCCCAAATGAATTTGACTTGGAGCATGCATGAATCTGGATAATAAACTTGCAGCAAACATTAGATCAGGTCTGGTCGCAGTTAAATATAATAAACTGCCAATCAACTTCCGGTAATGACTTTGATCGACTTTGCTAGCACCATCTTCTTTGCACAGCTTCTCATTGGCTACTAGCGGAGTAGGCACCGACTTGCAACGATCCATCTTGAACCGCTTCAAAATATTTTCAGCATACTTTCTTTGAGATATGAAAATGCCTTTTTTGTTTTGGCATATTTCCATCCCAAGAAAATAATTCATAAGACCCAAATCTGTCATCTCAAATTTCTCCATCATTTTTTTCTTGAACTCAAGAACCATCTCAGGACTACTTCCAGTAACAAGAATATCATCAACATATAATGATACTACAAGTATTTCTGACCTGCTCTTGAATCTGACATAAAGAGTGGGTTCACTCTCGCTTCTGCTGAATCCTTGACTGATGAAATAATTATCAATTCTACTATACCAGCTTCTTGGAGCCTGCTTCAACCCATACAAAGCCTTGTGCAGCTTGTAGACTTTGTCTTCTTGGCCCTTCATGAACCATCCTTCGGGTTGCTCGACATATACCTCCTCCTGGAGATATCCATTCAAGAATGCCGACTTGACATCGAGTTGGAAAATTTTCCAACCTTTTTGCGCGGCAAGAGCAATGAGAGTTCTGATGGTATCATGCCTTGCCACAGGTGCAAAAGTGTCTGAATAATCAACTCCAGGTTCTTGAGAATAACCTTTCGCCACGAGTCTCGCCTTGTGCTTCAGAATTGAACCGTCAGGATTGACCTTCAGCTTGTATATCCACTTGACACCAATGACCTTCTTGTGATTTGGTCGATCAACAAGTTGCCACGTGTCATTCTTGTTGATCATGTGCAGCTCCTCCTCCATTGCGGAATTCCACTCATCGTACCTAGAAGCTTCTATATAGCTTTCCGGTTCGATAAGTGCAACATTACATCTCTCGTAAACATCTAAGAGAGATCTCACCCTTCTGATTGGAGAGTCTGAATCTACAGAGTTTTGCAACTCTGCGTGATTTTCCTCGTCATGCTCCTCCTCTTCTTCATCATCGGGTGTGTTGTCAGGTTCATCATCATCAACCTCAGCACTTTCGGAAGTACTAGGCTGATCTTGGAAATTGAGCATCGGCTTCTTCCGGACTTCTTTTGCTTCAAAGTCCCACATAGAATTCTCATCAAAGACAACATCTCTACAGGTTACAACCTTTTGAGTGATAGGGTTGTAGATCCTATATCCTTTGGATTGAGAACTATAGCCGACAAAAATACCACGGAGCGCCTTTTCTTCTAGCTTGTGCCTCTTCTGGTCCGGGACATGAAAGTAGCATGGAGAACCAAACACTTTGAGATGTTTGGCAGACGGCTTTGCTCCATTCCAAGCTTCAATTGGAGTGACATTTGCCACTGCCTTCGTCGGAAGCCTGTTCAACAGATACACAGTAGTATATACTGCTTCTGCCCAAAACTCGTTAGGCATCTTTTTCTCATTCAGCATGCATCTAGCCATTTCCATCACAGTTCGATTTTTCCTTTCGGAAACACCATTTTGTTGTGGAGTGTAAACAACTGACAGTTGATGTTCAACACCCTCATCTTCACAAAACTTCTCAAAATTCTTGGAGGTGTACTCTTTCCCATTATCCGATCTAATCTTCTTAAGTTTACAACCACTTTGATTTTCGACCATGGTTTTAAACTTTTTGAAGATCGTGAAAACTTCGGATTTTTGCCTCATAAAATACACCCACGTCATCCTAGTATAATCATCTATGAACAAGATGAAATACAGATTCTGACTTAGGGATGGAGTTCTCATTGGACCACAAACATCAGTGTGCACTAACTCAAGTTTTTGAGAGGCTCTCCAAGTCTCCTCATTAGAAAATGGTTTTCTATGCATTTTACCCAACTGACATGCTTCACATACATCCTTATGAACATGGATAGGAGTTAAATCTCTCACAAAGTTCTTTTGAAAAGACAACTTAAGAGAATCCAAATTATAATGACCATATCTCCTATGCCATAACCATGTTTCATCAGTGGACGCTTTCATGACATTATGAGCATGATCCCAAGAAATAGGAAAACTTTTTTCCTTCATGCTAACACATGCAATTTCACTGTGTGCAGCATCATAAATACTACATGCACCATTCTTGAAAACCAGGCAATAACCATTGCTAATCATTTGGCCTACGCTTAGCAGATTCTGATCCAGTTTAGGCACGTAAAGAACATCTTGGATGAATTTTGTACCTTTACTGGTTTGAACTGCCACCGTTCCTTTGCCTGAGGAATTGACAACGGCTCCATTTCCCATTTTGATTGGGACATTGACGGAAGAATCCATCTGGCAGAACACCTTGGAATTGTTTGACATGTGGTTTGTGCAACCGCTATCAATGAGCCATACTTCATCTCCAGAACTGGAACCTCCTTGCTTGGCGACAAAAAGTTGATCTCCATGAAATTGATCCTCCGACATGTTGGCCTTCTGGGTTTGTTGATTTTGAGAGCTATTTTGATTTTGCTTAGCTCTACAAAATTTCTCAACGTGCCCAAATTTCTTGCAAAATCGACATTGCATTTTGCCTTTGTGCCAGCAATCCTTCGGCATGTGATTTGTCCTCCCGCAAGTGCTACATGGAGGAAATTTTCCAGTCTTCCCGGGCTCCTTAGAGGGACCTGGAAAATTTGCTTTGTCGTTTTTAACAAAGCCTTGATTTTTGCCACCCTTCTTGAACTTGTGGCTGGACTGGAATGCACCTTCAGCTGGAGTTTCTGACCTTCTAATTATTCTTTGCTCATGAGCTTGCAAAGAACCAATTAGCTCTGTCAGAGACATTGTCTTGATGTCGTTGGACTGCTCGATGGCCGCTACAATCGGATCAAATTTGTCTGGGAGACTGATCAAGACTTTTTCAACAACTCTTTGATCATTTGTCTCATCGCCATACAACTTCATCTGGTTCACAAGTTCACTCAATTTGGATGAGTAATCTTGAACGCTTTCGTTCTCCTTCATTCTCAAATTTTCAAACTCCCTTCTGGCGGTCTGGAGTCTGATTGTACGTACCTTCTCCGTGCCTTGATACTCATTTTGGAGGATATCCCAGGCCTGCTTTGCTGTTGCGGCTCCAACGATCCTCGGAAAAATGGCATCGGTGACGGCGGAGTGGATGACGGTAATTGCTCGGACATCCTTCAACATCTGCTCTTTTAGAATTTTTTGTCTGGCTGCATCGATTTCTTCTCCATCGGACTCCTTCTCTGGTTCCTTCGTAACTGCTTCCCATAGGTCGTTTTCCATCAGAAACGCTCGTATCTTTACGGACCAAAAATCATAATTCTCTCCTCCAAAAATTGGTGGAGATGAAAGAGAGAAATTTGACGAAGACATGATTCAGTCGGAAATTTTTTTGGTGGGGATGATTTGACCCTTTAAGATCTTTTGAGCTCTGATACCACTGTTGGAAAATACTCGGTTGGAATATAATCGCTAAGTTAGCGGAATTAACTTAGCATGTAAAATGGCAAACATAAAAGGTCGTGAAAGGAGATGGATATGGAATTGACATAAGCAAACTTGAACTTTGTTATTTGCTCACAGACATATGCTTGGCTTCGTACATGGATGGATACATATAGCCAACAATACATGTAATAGTGAATAGTGCATAGACATATTTCACTATTTGCTTTTCCATTCACAGAGACTAAAGTCGTAGACAAAGAAACTTACATACTCAATCTTCACCTACTAATAGTAGTCTACTATTTGTGATCATTGCTTACCACTAATACAATTCATCATTGTTTTGACAATTGATGAATATTGGTGTCGGTGAAGATTTCTTGTTCAACAATTTTAATCATATAAGTATACACATTATTGTTCCTTTAAAAAAAATTCCAGGAGCCTTTTTTTCTGGATTGAAGCATTTGCAATATATCTGGATAGAAGCATTTGAAATGTATATATATATATATATATATATATATGTATGGGGTTAAGAACCTAAAACTGTTTGATATTTCACGAACGTTGAAATTTGGTGTTTGAAGTTTGAAATGTTAAAATGCACAATTTCTGAAATTTAGTAACTTCGCGCGTATTCTCATCTCCCTTTCAATCATTTTCATCACCCCACACTGACTCATAATCAATCACTCTTTACTTTTTATAAAGTCGCTAAAGTTTTCCCAAAACTTAAACATCCAAAAGAAAATGTTTCCAATAGAGTGGTGTGGAGCAATCTCTCGCGACAATGAAGTGGGATTTACTTGCGCGGATGTGGCCAACTTCTTAGGTGACGGTCTCGGCAAGGTGACGAGAAGGGAGCGCGTGCATGGGAGGTCGAATTTAACAGTCGGTTTCGTCGTGATTGGTTTCTCTAAAGTAATCACACCGAGACACCAAATTTCAACAAAAATGAAACCTGGGACATACTCTATTTTAACGTTAGACACCAAATTTCAACATTGATGAAACTTCAAACGGTGGATATATTCTTAACCATATATTTATATAAGGAAAAAAATCATACTTGCATTTAGGACATTAATGAGTCAAGCTACTAGTGATTAACTTGGTCGATATAATGTGAATTTGAATCACTTAATTTTGAGTCAAGCTTTTTTTTGTGTTGAATCGAGTATGAGTTCATTTATACTCGTCTCGAGAGACTCACGAGTCTATTTGAGCTTTTTTATTTAAATACCAAAATCTTGTACTAGTCGAGTTCTAGCTTATTCTAGCATTACGTAATTATATATGTTGGGACACGCTTCCAATCGATCCGGTTTCGCGTGAACCAATCGGTCGGTACCCGACAGAATAGTGATGATCTTCGCGGATTTGTCTGTGAGTTTCTTCGGTAATGCTGTTCTTAGCTTCGAGATTTGTTCCTCTGCCACGTAGACCTGTGAAAATATCGTGACGGATGTCCGTTTCCTAACTCCGAGCTTGAGTCTTCCTACACGTTTACCTGCAAAAGGGATTACCGATCACGCGGGGGGGGGGGGGGGGGGGGGGGGGATCCACTCCGATGCCTAAATGAGAATTTGCTAGAGAGAGAAAATATCTAGAGAGAAGCTAGAGCAAATTCAACTTGGCAACTTGTTGAAATGAATGGCCAAGGGTCCTATTTATAGGACTCTTGAGTCATTAGTTTGCTAATTGCATTATTAGTCCGTTAATCATGCATTAATTAAGATAGAGCGAAATTAGGCCTCACTAAACATCAGAGGGGTTGGTAATATTCTTGGGGTGTTCGGAAACAGTGTGGCCCGGAGGGAGGCCCTCCGGGCCGAAAAATGTCCGGTTAAAGGTTACCCTAACTGAACATGTTCAGTTAGGGGGTTTCCCTAGCCGAACTTGTTCCTTTGTCGGGCGATTTACTTTTCGCCCGGCCTTTTGTTGGTGGATTTTTCCAGGTTTGAGGTTTTCCAAGTTTTGGTTTAGAACCGTCTTTAGTTAACCATGCATTAATTAAGATAGAGTGAAATTAGGCCTCACTAAACATCGGAGGGGTTGGTAATATTCTTGGGGTGTTCGGAAACAGTGTGGCCCAGAGGGAGGCCCTCCGGGCCGAAAAATGTCCGGTTAGGGTTACCCTAACCGAACATGTTCAGTTAGGGGGTTTCCCTAGCCGAACTTGTTCCTTTGTCGTGCGATTTACTTTCGCCCGGACTTTTGTTGGTGGATTTTTCCAGATTCGAGGTTTTCCAAGTTTTGGTTTAGAACCGTCTTTGGGTCCGTGCGGTAATTAAGTTGGGTCAAAGCGGGTGCATGTCCATCATTTGCCCCCGAGTAAAGCAATGGTTAAACCGTTTCTTGACTCTATTTTCAACGGGATAGACACCCAAATTGATCTTGCTTGATACATGTTACCTCTTTTAATGATGTTGTTCTTCCTCTTAGCTTGATGGCTCATGATTTTTGTTGTCCTGTCTTTTGTAATTATCATAGCCAAAATTATCAGTATAGATATAGCATACTATGTAGTGATCATAGATGTGTATATACATTCCTAAATGCTGTGGAATATAATTGTGTATGCACTTTTCAATCATGAGACTTTTATGCCTCATGTCAAATATGTGTTTGAAAAAATATGCTGTTTGAAAAAACATGTGTGCTCAGCAAACTGGGATATAGTTTTACACATGACTCTATAATGTTTAACATGGCAACATGTTGTTTCGAGTTTTAACGGGAGAATAGAGAGTTTGTAATATATGGAAGATTTTATAACTTAATCGCTTTTCATATCTAGATGCTTATTAATGTATGACTTAAGATGAAGAAAGTTTGCTATGCCTTAGCAAATTATCCCTATTTAGATACTCATGTATGTATGATATGTAAGAAGAGTTGTTAAAGTTACCTTTCCATCCTTATGTTGTCTCATCTTCTCCTAACCATTAGATTTCCTTCATTTGAAATGGATGGTCAAGATTATGTCTCTTTCCCAAAACCCTAACTATTCATCCATATAATGAATGTTGAGGTGCTTTTTCACTTTAGCCACCAAAATTTGAATTCTCTTTTCTCTCTCTTCCATTTGAACTCCATCTTCTTTTCTTCCATTTTTGTTGCATTTTGAGCCTCCATTATGAGCCTACACGTGGATTCGTTCGTGTTTTGACCATGGGTTAATTCTAGGCTTTCTTTTGTGGTTATTTTGGTGTTTTCCGGGGAAAGGGGCGGCGGCGGTGGTCACGGCGGTGCCGACGGTGGTGGTGGTTCCGGCTGGCAGTGGTGGCGGTTAGGGAGGTGGTTCCGGCCGACGATGGTAAGGGTGGCGGTCCATTGGGTCGGACCGGACAGGTTTGGTTTTCGAAGGTATGGTTGTTGTTTCTCTATGTCTTCCTTGTGATGTTATCTATACCTTTTCACGTATGGTTATGTAAAAAATATATCGCGTTGCATAGATGTGCAACACAAACACTTAGAATTTTTCTAGGCGGGATTTTGAATACTCCCCCTTTTTTTAATGCAGCGCGTTGCATACATGTGCAACACAAACAGTTAGAATTTTTCTAGGTGGGATTTTGAATACTCCCCATTTTTTTAATGTAGCGCGATGCATACTATGCAGCGCAAAGCATACCATGCAGCGCGATACACACCATGCAGCGTGATACTCACCATGTATCACAAACACTTAGAATTACTAGAGGCGGGATCTTGCATATTCCCCCTTTTTTGAATGCAGCGCATTGCATACATGTGCAACACAAACAGTTAGAATTTTTCTAGGCGGAATTTTGAATATTCCCCCTTTTTTGAATGCAGCGCGTTGCATACATGTGCAACACAAACAGTTAGAATTTTTCTAGGCGGGATTTTGAGTACTCCCCCTTTTTTGAATGCAGCGCTATGCATACCATGCAGCGCGATACACACCATGCAGCGCGATACACGCCATGCATCACAAACACTTAGAATTTCTAGAGGCGGGATCTTGAATATTCCCCTTTTTTGAATGCATCGCGTTGCATACATGTGCAACACAAACAGTTAGAATTTTTCTAGGCGGGATTTTGAATACTCCCCTTTTTTGAATGCAGCGCGATGCATACATGTGCAACACAAACACTTAGAATTTCTCTAGGGGGGATTTTTAATATTCCCCCTTTTTTGAATGCAACACGTTGCATACATGTGCAATACAAATACTTAGAATTTTTCTAGGCGGGATTTTGAATATTCCCCCTTTTTGAATGCAGCGCGTTGCATATGGATGTATATATATGTTTTGAATCTCTTTGTTTTTATGTGGTTGCTGATTGTGTTACTGCTTTGTTATAGGTATAAGGTCGTCTCTGCTGATTGTGTGTTGTTTGCATTTCCCAGGATGCGTAAGTCTTCCTTTACTCGTGCTCCTCATCATACTTCGGGTTCTGGCCCTGAGTCCGAGGTGTGACCTATTTGGTTCATGTTGAGTTTTCCGAGTTATTTTTAGGATTCCAAGTCTGTCTACGCTTGTAGGAGGTATTTTAGCAATCGTTTGACTGAAAGGGCGTTCCATCGTTATTCTGCATTGGCTGGTCTTTCTTATATTGATGAACCCACTTATCTGTTTCCTTTGTTGGATCGTGCCATTGGTAGGAGTACTGCTCCTCCTACTGAGTTCACCGCTGTTTATGTATCCCAAGTTCAGAATGGTTGCGTTTTCCTTATTGTCAGGATCTTATTGAGTTATGTCGGTATTATGGGGCTTCTCCTGTTGATCTTTCTCCTCAAGCTATCCGTACTTGGGTTGGGTATCGCGTCTTGTGTCATCGTGAGTCTTGGGCGTACTCTACCAATCTTTTCCGTTGTTTCCACCGTTATGGGGTTAAAAAATTCTCGGGTCTTTTCAACACTTGTTCCTTCGTTTCCACCGATGAAAGGGGATGACTTTGTTGTGCTAGGATTAGGCGATGTAAAGTGGGACCTTAGACTCCGTTTTATTTCCGCTTTTAATATAAGTCGACGTCGCTGGGCTGGCAAGTATTTATTTATTAAGGATCGTATTGATCCTTTGTGTGGTGACGCGATACTCATCAACGATGTTCATCCTTGTTTTTCCGGAGCTTTCGTCTTTGGACTTGGAGACTCTTAAGTGAATTTATCATTCGAACAAGTCTCGTGGTTATGAGACTGTTTGCAGCTTTTCTGAGTTGGAGTTATATGAAGTTGGTATTCGTTATACGCTGCCTTTGGTATGTCCCTATTCTTATGCTAGCTTTATGTATTGTAGGTCTGTTTTATGAAACATCTACTGGTTTTCAGGCTGCTGATTCTTCTCGTGGTGGGGTTATTGAAAATCGACCTGGTAAGCGAACTGTCTTCCTCCCAAGCTCCTGGGACTGTGAAGGTTCCGCCTCGTGGGTTGGCTCTCTGTGTTGATGGTAACTATACGCTTATCTTATTATTTTGCTGCTTTGTATGTTTTCATTAACTCTTGGTGCGCGCAGGATTTTCTTCTGGGAGGTTGACTGGTTCTAGTGTTCGTAAGTCGGGAAAACCGTTTCTGGAAAAGAGAAGGATCCCTGCAACCCTCCTAGGGAGAAAGCTTCTCGTGCTGAGACTGTTTGCGGGCCTTCTTGTTATAAAGAGAAGGTGTGCAAGCCTCCACATGGTCATTCCATTGGTGGTAGTGGAGAGCTTACTTGTGTGGTTGATGATGTCCCCCTTGTTCCTGCGTCCCCTGGCAATGGAGTTCCTTCTGGCGGAGCTGTTTTGAGACGCGATGGTTAGTTCTTTTATCCTCCACTACTTTGTGTTTTGTGGTTGTTTCATGTGTAGTTCAATGCAGTGAGGCTGCGTGTGCCTGTCTTGTCTCGGAGGGATTTGGTGTGCCCTCTAGATGGTGATATCATTGGAGATGATTGGGTTCCTTTTTCCTACGAATCAAGGGTTAGTTTGATCGTTGGTCATCTCTGAGTAATCCTTCCGTCGGTGTACGTGTCTTGAATGGTTCTATTCCTCCTGGGGATCGACGTGCTCCTCCTGCTGATAGTAGCGAGATGCTCCATTTTGTTCAAGGATTCCTTTCTCAGTCTATTCCGGTGTGTTTTTATCATCCTGGTGTTCTTGCTATGCTTCTTTTGATTGTAACCCAATTTTTTCTTGTTGTAGATCGCGTCGCGTTTCATGAACATGTCCTCCTTTGTTATGGAGTTGGCGGCTGACAGGGAAACCCTTCAGAAGAGTTGTACTTTGCTTGAGGCTGATCTTTGTTGGATTACGGGGACGTAATACTACGGAATGCTAAACGTGTACTAGCAAGAAATCTAATCTACGCAGCGGAATTAGTACACATACCTTTTAGCTTTCCTGCCCAAGAACGATGTGGAGGGAATTCTGATCCTCCGGTCGAAACCACGTGCAAGTTCTTCGTTAGAAGAAGTCCCACGCGATGTAGCTCCACAACAAGACCTCTGATCGATTCTTCAACGGAGATGAACCTCGGACTTGATGTTGGTGGTGCCGAAATATTAGACTAGGGTGACAAGTTTTCTCAATGGAGATCCTTGTTCTTAATTGTGTGTTTAAACCCTTAGGAGTCACCCCTATCTACTATGATTTCTTATTTTGATGCTGTTAATTGTGTCGAGAATTCTATTGTGTATCTCTTACTTGATCATATCATCAAAATCGAAATTAATTGAGGTAATTCGGGAAATCTCTAGCTGAAATTCAGATCTATCTGTTGACTGAGATTTGGATGATTGCTTTGCTTTGTGGTGCTAATGCCGATTCTCTGCTTGCTTCATTGAATTTGTAACTGAACCTCTATTCATGTTGTGCCTATTCTACATACTGCTTCTAATTGAAGTTGCTGATGCTGGTTCTGTTTTGCTGCTGATTCCTGCTTGCTTGCCTAATTGATTCTCTGCTGAGTTGCTGCTGCAATTTTTTTTACTGGTTGCACATATGGATTGGCTTGATGAGTTGATTCGAGATGTCTAAAAAGCTCAGAAGCTTATTGATAATACTAGGATGAATCACAAGCAATTTGCAAGCCATCTACATGATTTCACTAAATTGTGGGATGATGTGGAAACAATTGCGATTTCGCATGATATTCTCAAGGACGATCTCTGTGATGCTATTACATATGATGCTGCTATAACAAGTTATGAAGAGATTATTTACAAATGGTTGGTGCTCCCTCCTAAGGTAGCACCACTGAAAGGGATTGCAATTCATGTGCCCTACAAAGATGCTGACATGCAAGGGATTGTCGATGCTTGTAATACCACTGTTAATGCTCTGAATGCAGCTGGAATTCGCGCAGAAGCTGACCTGAGAGACAACTATTCCCCTGGTTCCAAATATTCACTGTGGGAGATGAAGGGTGTTCCCTTCCGAATTGAAATCGGTCCTAAGGACTTTGCAAACAATCAGGTCAGGTGGTGGACGCTATTTGTTTCTTCAGTTGCTATTCTTACATTCTCTTCTTGGTTAGAAGGAATGGTTTGTTAATTAAAATTGTTTCTTTTTCTTCTCCGCAGGTGCGTGCTGTGAGACGCAACAATTCTGCCAAAACCAACATTCCTCGTGCCAACTTAATCGAGCAAGTAGATAATTTGTTGGAAGAAATTCAGCAAAGCCTCTTTGACAAAGCAAAGGAGAAGAGAGATAAATGCATTCAGGTGGTGAAAATCTGGGATGAGTTTGTCAAGGCTATTTGACAGAAAAAAAAAAAATGATCTTGGCTCCTTGGTGCGATGAAGAGGTAACATCTCCACATCAATTAAAGATTTTTCTTTACTTGGTAAAACTTCAGATTATAGATTTATGCGTTCCACTAAGATAGTACAGAGGATCTTTTGAAAATTGTTTCAAAAACATGAATCTTCAACTACCAAATAGAAGTTGGATTGTTATTGTATTCTTCTATTCTATTTACCAAGCAGCATTGTTATAAATTCATAAACAGTCTAATGTCGTTGTTTGTTGTGCCGTATTGGTTTATAATTACCTATTTACGGTTATTAGGCGGTGGAGGAAGAAGTGAAAGCTCGAACAAAAGGTGAGATGGGCATTATTCACAACTTCGTTAAAGCTCAACATCGGTTTCTCCTCCAGAACTTATTGTTTACAAGTAGCTTTGACTCTTTGAATTTGGTGGATGGCCTATACTTGATAGATTGGATCAGATGAATAAAACTGGATGGGCTAAGAAATGATGTAAGTGTTTCTATAATATGTAGTATCAGTTATAATGCACGCGTCTTTTCTGGCTACAGTGGTGGGAACTACTGGTTTCTTGGGTGTTCTTGCTGGTCAGCTTCGTTCCCAGGTACATAATAACTTGTATCAATTTACTTGTATTAATTTTGAACAGGAACTTAACTAGTTACTAGTAAAAAATAGCGTAATTGAGTTGAATTTTAACAAAATCTATTTGTTAATCTATATTTGCTTCATGGGATATGTTTTTTTTACAGGGATGGTTGTTCTGCTGGACTTCCCTATTCAAGTGACTACATTTGTTGCATTTGTAATGTAGGCTCAAAATAATGGAATCAATTATTTTAATATTGTATGTTATCTTCACTTGACTATGTAATTTTTAAAATTTGATATTGATATATATATAAGATATTCGCATTATAAATTTGTTTTATTAATATTATTAATTCAAAATATAATAATAATAATAGAATAAATTATAATAATACCTCACACTAAAAACCCTCAATAAAAAAACACTTAAAATTCTCTCAAAAAAGCCTCAAAACTTTTTCCCTCGGAAAATCCCTTAGTGATTTCTTACTGAAAACTCTAAAAAAAATCATAAGTATTTTTTTAGGGATTTGATTTTTAAAATGTTTAATACGGATTTTTCAAGAGAAATCTCTCACAAAATATTTTCAAGGAATTTTCTTATAGAACCGCATTTTTTCTGGCGGGTCTATTTGCTAGAAGCACATCTCTTACAAAATCCCTCACAATATGATTTTTTGGAGGAATTTTCAAAAATCCCTCAAAAAACTAACCCTCACAAATTGAAGAATTTCTTGTAGTGAATAGTAGAAAGATGATCCAACTCCAAATGTCATATGGGTGTTCTTTTCTTAGAATAGTTATGTGTTATATTTTTGTTAAAAAATTAACATGATAATGAAGACATGATCAAGGGACTGAATTGAATGTTAATATAGATTATCCAAATATATTATTACAAGTCTTGTCTTTTCTATAGTGCTGCCTTTTTAAAACACCCCACGAAGAAAAGAACATCTCGCCTCTCGGTACTTATTTAATAGTTATCCAGATAAAATATAGTTAAGATAAGTAGTATTAAAACCTAATATAGGAAACACATAGTACCAGAAGGTTTATTTTGACCCGAGTTCATATTAAACATGTCTACTGTGGATTAATGTGACATGTCTAATATGGGCTCGAACCATTACGAACCATCTAACTAAATAAATACAGTCGTGTTTTATTGAATAATTATATTTTGAATAGTTGAGCTCCCTAAAAGTAAAAATAAAAAATAACGTAATAAAAAATTAATTGTTATTAATTTATTTTATAAGTACTACAAAGGAAAATCCCGATATTTTTATCCCTCGAAGTTTTTGAGTGCGATGATGTCAATTTTATTTTTTGAATTAGTATTCCTTTTATTTAATTATTTTTAACATGTACTAAACATTTTACAAGATATATTGGCGTGCATTTTTATTTAAAAAATTGTATTTTTATAACATCGAGTCAAATTTTAATATTTTATTTCATGATGATACTATATATATTAATCAAACTTAAAATCATAGATATCTTGTTTATTACAAAATTTCTAAAACAATAATACAAAAATAGTTGTACGTACTAATTTAACTAGTAAAGAAGGGGGGATTCATCAATCAATCTTAATTAAATAGTTAACTAGAAACCCTAATCTCTTAATAAACCAACACTCCTGGGAAGAACCCACGTCCCAAAAACCCAGTTTAGATGAAGCCTTAAATCCGACTCATGAAACACCAACTCTTCCTTCGTACTGTCGAAGTAAACAGCGTACTTCCCCTCCCCTACCCGTTTCGAAATCTCCCCCTCCCACCACCCCTCGTTAAACCACACATCCACCTTTTCCAGCGTCTTGTAATTCCTGCCGCCGGGAAGCTGACGTGGACAAGGCCGGATGTACCGTGAAGTAGTCGTCTCTTGTAGTCGGCTTTTCTCGTCGTCTGTTACCAGTGTCTGGTATTCCACGATGTATTGGCCGGATTCCAGGAAGTCAACGATGACGGCGGTGTACCACGCGCCCTCAAAGCCTGGTTCGTCGCTTCGGACTTCAACTTTCTGGCCAAGGTGGAACGTCGGCTGGGGTGGTGGTGGTGGTGTAAGTTTCGGCTTCTTTGAGGGATTAGAGTTTATGCGGAAGAGCAAAAGGGATGAATGAGGTGGAAACGCCATTGTTAGGGTTTTAGAGGAAGGGAAGAAGATGGTGCAAGTTTCGAGAGAGAATTCGAACAGTGTGTGGAAGCAGAGAGCTCGTTGTACTTCTGTTGTTAGTTTGCCCACCAGGGTAATCATATTTATAGGGATCATATTAGATAATATATTCTTGTATCAACACAATATATTTATATATATAAGATATTCATTGATCAAAATATATATATATATATATATATATCCATGACGATTATATTATTCATGTTATATAAAATATATATTGTTATATATCCATTCTATATAGGGTTAATAACTAAAAAACTGTCCAAGGTTTACCCTATGTTAAAATTAGGTGTCTGAAGTTTGAAATGTTAAAATGGACTGTCCCAAGTTTCATTTTTGTTGAAATTTGGTGTCTTTGTGCGTCTTTTCATCTTCATTCCATCATTTTCATCAACCCACCAACACACTCATAATCCATCACTATTTACTTTTCACAAAATCGTCAAATTTCACCTAAAAATCGAACATGAAAAAAAAAGTTTCTAGAAGAGTGGTGTAGAGCCATTTTCTAAGGACGATAGAGCGAAATTTACTTGCCCGGATGTGACCAACTTTTTAGGTGACAGTCCCGGCAAGATGACGAGAAGGGAGTGTGTATGAGAGCTCGAATTTGACAGACGGTTTTGTCGGAATTGACTTCTCTAAAGTAATCACACCGAGACATCAAATTTCAACAAAAATGAAACTTGGGACAGTCCATTTTAACATTTCAAACTTCAGACACCTAATTTTAACATAGAGTAAACCTTGGACAGTTTTTTAGTTATTAACCCTTCTATATATTACCGTATATATATTCTTGTTTGCTCACATGAGTTATTTTAATTGTTTTCTTGGTATAATCCGTAAAAGGATAAAATATCATAATTTAAAATATACTCCCACTTAAGTTATATTTCTGTAATATATATATATATCATCAGTTTAACATTTTCAATCCGATACTCTCTAGAGTTACTAACACATATATATTTTAATCATATAAGTATACACATTATTGTTCCTTTAAAAAAAATTTCAAAAGCCTTTTTTTCTGGATAGATGCATTTGAAATGTATATATATATATATATGTATGGGTTAAGAACCTAAAATTGTTTGATATTTCACAAAGGTATCTGGATAGAAGCATTTGAACTCTATATATATATATGTATGGGGTTAAGAACCTTAAACTGTTTGATATTTCACAAAGGTGAAATTTTGTGTCTGAAATTTGAAATGTTAAAATGCACAATTTTTGAAATTTAGTATCTTCGCACGTATTGTCTTCTCCCTTTCAATCACTTTCATCAACCCACAGTTACTCATAATCAATCACTATTTATTTTCATAAAGTCGCTAAAGTTTTCCCAAAACTTAAACATCCAAAAGAAAAGGTTTCCAATAGAGTGGTGTGGAGCAATCTCTCGCGACAACGGTGCGGGATTTACTTGCGCGGATGTGGCCAACTTCTTAGGTGACGGTCTCGGCTGATGGGTTCCGGTGTAATCGTTAGCCCCGTTAACAGTCAATAAACAGCGAGTAAGCCCAGTGGGCCTTGTGAAAGACCTGGAAGGTCCAGAAGCCCAGTATGAAGGGTCCCGACGAGATCGGTCCCGATATATGAGCTGAATGCTCCCGACGAGAAGCCTCTGAGTAGGCCCCGATATGCCTTTGAGAAGGCCCCGATAATAAAGCCCCGAGAAAGTTGGCCCTGTCCCGTCGGACGAGGGGTCTTGGGTGGTGACCTAGAATGAGATAACTCTGGAGTCCCCGATATGGATTGGGACTTGTGATCAGAGGATAAGACCAAGAAACCCGCCTACTAGATAGAGTAGTGGGGAAACGGTTGAGATACGGATAACCTCCCCCGAGATACGCAGGGCGTGCCCGAGATACGCGGAGCGTGGGCGAGATACGCGGAGCGTGGGGCGAGATACACGGAATCCCGAACGAGATATACGGAACGTGGGTAAAACTGCCAGGCGCGGTTACAGGTAACTGAGGTAACTTCCCCTCCTATATAAAGGAGGAAGTTACCTCAGAAAACACACATTCTCTAATACGAATTTAGATTACTGCTATCCACCCCATCGTTCATACTCTCATTTAAGCATCGAAGAGGGATTCTGGGTCACCACCCAGGTCATCCCCTTTTGCAGGATTACGCGGAGCCCAGGAGTTCAAGCTTTCCGTCAAGAACGTAACGGAGCTTCGACCGTGATCCAACATTGGCGCCGTCCGTTGGAATCGAACAAAAAGTCACAATAGTTTCTACTAGATCGATGGCTGGTGGTGGCAAGAAGAAGCAAGTCCAGGCCGGCAGTTCTCGCCCTGCTGGAACTGTGAATTCCGCGTTGCCGGAGCATGCTGCTGAACAAGGTGAGCACCCTGCTGTTTAACAGGGGGGCATGGTGAAGATTATGAGGTCTTAGTCCGAGACACGGCGGTGAACAGAGAGGAAATCCCGCGGAGGGAGGTAGGTGCTTCCTCAAACCCGGAGTTGGCAAAAGCAGTGGCAGATGCTATGCCCATGTTCTTGGCGGCCATGGAAGCTTTGCTGGACAAGAGAGAGGCTGCCAAGAGAGGAGAAGAGTTACCTCTACGGGAGGAGTTGCCTCCGCCTCCTCCGAGGGAGGTTCAAGAGGAACAGGAGGTTCAGAGGAATAAGGGTAAGGAACCCGCGCACTCGGAAAAGTTCGTGGTCGACGGTCCCGGACCAGTGCAACATAGGACCATTCCTCTGAATGGTCCCATCACCCCCGATCAGGTGGTGAAAATCGTCAACATCTGCATGGGCGACCAGAAACATATGACATCGGAACTGAGGGACCGATCTACTCATCCTTTTGTTCCACGGCTGCTAGATCCTGTCGCCCCGCCAGGGCTAGGTATTCCGACCATCAAGGAGTACGATGGTGAAGGAGACCCGGACCGCCATGTTCAGAGGCATGTCCAGGCCTATATGGGTAGGACCGCGAATGATGACCTCGTGTGTTCGCTGTTCCCGATCACATTAGGAGAAAGAGCTATGACGTGGTTTTTCAGTCTACCGCCGGGAAGTATTACTTGCTGGGCTGATATGCACGACCGCTTCATCAAGCAATATCAGGGTCGTAGGCGCCTCTTGAAGAGCGTGAGGTCCTTGACCCAGGTGGTGCAGAGATCTGACGAATCGTTGGCGTATTACTACCAACGGTTCACTGCTAGTGTTGCGGAGATTGACGAGGAGATATCGGAGGGGGAGACCATCCGCACCTTCCTTCGGAACCTAACTGCTCCGTATGGTTCTGATCTGATGCACAGTGTAGCCGCGAAGGCTGTGTGGAGTATGGAAGCCTTGCAAGCAGGGTGAAGCAGCAAATCGACGTGCAAGAGTCGAAGATTGATGCTGGAGAGCTTGATCCTCCGAAGTCAGGAAGAAGTAAGCCATCGTCCAAGCTGTCGGATGATCGCAAAGGGAGCGACAAATCGGAGGGAAGTAGGAGCCGTGGTCGCCCCGATAGAAGGGAGGACAAGCGTCCTCCGAGAAAGGATAACCGAGAGGGACGTAATGTTCCCCTCAATAGTTCGATGACCTCCGTGCTAGCAGTGATGGATCGGCAGGGTCTCGCCCGATACCCCCCGAGGAAAGAGGGTGAATTCTTGGGAGGTCGCTCTGATCGTTACTGTCGGTAATGACACAGATAACCGTCAAGAGCTGAAAAAAGGAGATAGAGAAGCTGATCCAGAAGGGGAAGCTTAAGGAGTTTGTTGGTAGGGGACGGTGCCGATCCCGTTCCAAGACTCGATCGCGGTCCCGTTCCAAGTCCCGCGATCGATCTCCGAAGAAGAAGAAGGTTGAGCCAGAATCCTCCGGTGCCCGTAAGGAGAGGCGGGGAACCATTAACGTTATTCATGGAGGAATGGCGGCGGGAGGTGATACCTCCGCTTCTCGGGAGAATTATGCTTCCCGTATTTCTGCTGCTGTGGTGCTAGGAAAGAGGTCCCGATCGTGGACTGTAAAGGAGGAAATGGGGATTTCTTTCTCAGCGGAGGACCTGATAGGCATGGAGAGCCCCCACGATGACGCCTTGGTCGTAACCTTGGATGTGGATGGATTCGAGATGAAGCGGATCCTGATAGACGGAGGGAGATCCTCCGACATTCTGTTCATGGACGCCCTGGAAGCCATGGGAAAGACGAAGAAGGACCTGACGCAGGTGAACTTCCCGATGGTAGGATTCTCTGGCTCTACTTCCTATCCACTGGGAATGATTACCTTACCGGTGGAATTCGGTAGTGGCTGGAAAGTGGAAAGGCGGAACGTGGATTTCGTCGTGGTCGAGTCTGCAAGGACGTACAACGCTATCATCGGGAGGACCACCATCAACCCTCTCATGGCAGTCGCCTCGACCGTCCACCAGAAGATGAAGGTCCCGACGGACAATGGAGTCGGGGAGGTCAAGGGTGACCAGGTGGCATCCAGAAAGTGTTATGTTAACGCCACCCGAAGGAGAAGGAGGGAAGCTATGGCTGTCCTTCAGACTGATGCCGATCCTCGAGAAGAGTTTGGGCGTCCCGCCCCCATGGAGGATCTGAAAGAGGTCGAGATTGACGGACCTCAAAGAAAAGTGAAGATCGGGTATGCTTTGTCGGAGGAAAGAGCCCGAGAATTGATCGAGCTCCTGAAGGAGTTCAAGGAGCTGTTTGCCTGGTCCCCGAGCGATATGCCAGGAATCAGCCCCGACGTGATAGTGCACGAGCTGAAGATTGATCCCGCGATCAAGCCTATCGCGCAGAAGAGGCGTCTGATGGGCGCGGACAAGAGGATCGCGATCCAGCAGGAGGTGGGCAGGCTGCTCGATGCTGGGTTCATCAAGGAGCTCCGATTCCAGACTTGGGTCGCTAACCCGGTCCTGGTGAGGAAGAGTAACGGGAAGTGGCGGATGTGTGTCGATTTCCGTGACTTGAACAAAGTTTGCCCAAAAGACTGTTATCGGCTCCCGAGAATAGACCAGCTGGTGGATGCCACGTCGGGACATGAGCTGCTGAGCTTCATGGATGCTTATTCCGGTTACAACCAGATCAAGATGGCGAAGGAGGATGCCCCCCATACAGCTTTCTATGCTGATAGTGATGTCTATCACTATGACGTTATGCCCTTTGGGCTGATCAATGCTGGAGCAACTTACCAGCGGATGGTGAACAAGTTGTTCGGGGACATGCTGGGAAAGACCATGGAGGCTTATGTGGATGACATGCTAGTGAAGTCCCGACAGGCAGGAGACCATGTCCGCGACTTGGCGGTGGCGTTTGAGCGGATGAAGTTTCATCAGGTTCGTTTGAATCCGGACAAGTGTGCTTTCGGAGTCAACTCGGGGAAATTCCTGGGATTTATGGTGAGCCAAAGAGGAATCGAGGTGAATCCCGAGAAGCTGAGAGCAATCGAGGAGATGCAGTCTCCGAAAACCCATCGGGAGGTCCAGGTGCTGAATGGACGATTAGCCGCGATGAATCGTTTCCTATTCAAGGCAAGTGACCGAGCCATGCCATTTTTTGATGTGCTAAGGGCCCACAAGAAGTTTGAATGGTCCGACAAGTGCGAGGAGGCCTTTCAAGAGCTCAAGCAACATCTCCGTACCCTCCCGCCGTTGGCGAAACCGGTTCCAGGTGAGCCGCTTTATCTCTATTTGGCTGTTTCTGAAGTTGCTGTTAGTTCTGTGTTAATAAAGATTGTCAAGGGCAACCAAGTTCCTGTTTATTATGTAAGCAAGGCGTTTGCCAAATCTGAAATGAATTATCCCGCTATTGAGAAGTATCTCTTTGCGTTGATTGTTACTGCTCGAAAGCTACGGCCTTACTTCCATGCCCACGAGATTACGGTGCTTACTAATCAGCCCTTGAAGCAATTTTTGAACCGACCGGAGGCGTCGGGGAGATTGGTGAAATGGGCAGTTGAGCTTACGGAGTTCCGTATCCACTTTGCTCCGAGAACAGCTATTAAGGGCCAGGCATTGGCAGATTTTATAGCAGAGTCTACAGCACCCGATCTGGAAGAAGCAGGTCCTGTAGAGGGGCAACCATGGAGGTCCCGATAGCAGAACAGCCAGAACAGCCAAATGAGGAGAACACCTGGGAAATGTACACTGATGGTTCATCAAGTGTAGAAGGATCGGGGGCAGGATTTGTATTGATACCGCCCGGTGGAGGCGAGCCCCTACGATATACCTTGGCCTTGACGTTTAGGGCCACCAACAATGAAGCTGAGTATGAGGCTCTCATCACGGGCCTTAAAATCGCCAAGGGTACGGGAGTCGATCATTTACAGGTGAAGTGTGATGCTAGCCTGATCGTGAATCAAGTCCAAGGGAATTACGAGGCGAAGAACCCGACAATGAGGAAGTATTTGCATGAGGTGCAGACTTTGAAGGGAAGCTTCAAAAGTTTCGACATTGAGGCAATCCCGAGGGAAGAAAACGCGGAGGCAGACACTTTAAGCAAGTTTGCCCTGGGTATAGCCCCCGAAGAGAATCAGAAGGTGCACTTTCTGGAGAGCGTGATTATCTCAACCATCGATCCGTCGGAGGTATGTGCTATTGAAGCGAGATCGGAGGAAGAAGAGAAATCCACCTGGATGACCCCGATTGTCACATACTTGACTACGGGGGCACTCCCCGACGATGAAGTGGCAGCTGTTAGGTTGCGTCGAATCGTGAGCAACTACGTGATGGTGGGCAACCATTTATACAAGAGGGGGCATGTAAAGCCTTTTCTGAAATGTGTGGCGGAGCCTGATACGAATCGGATCCTGAGAGAATTGCACGAAGGAGTCGCGGCCTGTCATGAAGGGGCCCGATCCATTGTGAGGAAAGCACTGAATTTAGGCTACTATTGGCCTTCGATGAACAAGGAAGCGACAATGATGGTCCAATCTTGTGATGCATGCCAGAGGTACGCTCCGAATATCGTGGCTCCTGCCGCGGACTTGATGTCCATCAGGAGTGCTTGGCCCTTCGCGCAGTGGGGCATCGACTTGGTGGGACCCCTTCCACAAGCCAAAGGTCAGTGCAAGTATTTACTCGTAGCCATTGATTACTTTTCGAAGTGGACAGAGGCTAAGGCGTTGGCCAAGACGACGGGGCAGCAGATCCTCAAGTTTCTCCAGACTCAGATCATATCCCGGTACGGGGTTCCTCAAGTATTGATTAGCGATAATGGCCCTCCGTTCAATGGGGCTCAGTTGAAGGAGTATCTGGAGGAATTGAACATCGAGCATCGGACAACCTCCGTTCACCATGCTCAGACTAATGGCCAAGTCGAATCAGCCAACAAGATCGTGATGGATGGCTTGAAGAAGAGGGTATATGCCTTGCAGGGTCATTGGCTGGACGAGCTTGAAAATGTGTTGTGGGCTGTTAGGACAACCCCCAAGCAATCGACGGGGGAGACTCCGTTTGGCCTTGTTTATGGCACGGAGGCAGTCGCTCCCGTGGAGATAGCGGTGGCGTCCCATCGTAGGAGGTATTATGAGCCTCTGACGAACGAAGAAATGAGACGTCTGGACTTGGACTTGCTCGAAGAGAAAAGGTGGAAGGCTGATGAAGTTCAGGCTCGGATGCGTCTGGCAACGGCCAGGTACTATAATCGGCGGGTCAAGTCCCGACAATTCTTCGTTGGAGAACTTGTTTGGCGGAGGAATGAGTTCGTCCATCAAGATCGAATCAACAAGCTATCACCGAAATGGGAGGGACCTTACAAGATCGTAGGGATGCCAGCCCCGAATGCGTACAAGCTAGAAGACCTTGATGGCAAGACGTTGAAACATTCCTTTAGTGGCGCACACTTGAAGAAGTATCATGTTTGATCCTAAGTCGTCTTAAGAGGTGCGTGATGTTAAGTCGCCGCGAATGGCGCAAGTTATCTATCGATTGATCCGATGTAAGCCAGCTTTGAGTTGTTAATGAATAAAAGAAGTTGCTTACGATCAAATTGCTTTTAGATTTATTCTAACTGTTAGTAATTCGTCCTGAAGGACGCGATAAAAGCCTTCCGAGGTACGATTAAAAGCCTTCCGAGGTACGATTAAAAGCCTTCCGAGGTACGAGTAAGACGTCCTGAAGGACGAGATAAAAAGCCTTTCGAGGTACGGACAAAAGCCTTACGGGGTATGAGTAAGTCGTCTTTATGATGCAACCAAAAAGCCTAGGTATGAATAAAAACCCTAAGGGGTCCGCGTAAGTCGTCTTTATGATGCAGCAAAAAGCCTTAAGGGGTATGATTAAGTCTTCTAGAATGACGCGATAAAAAGCCTTAAAGGGTGCGAAAAAATCATCTTAAGTGATGTACAAAATTGCCTTGAACGGCATGGACGAGAAACCTTAAAGTGGTGAAGTCCCGAGGAAAACGTCGCGAAAGACGTGTGAAATCACATTAAATGATGTGGACGAGAAACCTTAAGTGGTAAGTCTTTGTGAAGCATCGGAAGGGTGTATGAAGTCATCTTAAGTGATGCATCGGAACGTTTTAAGTAACGAGTCAAGTTGCTTTAAGTAGTGCAATAATGATCAAGACTACAGTAGATGAAAGGAATTTTTATAAGGGCTCGAAGGCCTAAAGGTTCCGATACAAGGAGTACAAAGAGGAAAATACAAGGACTTAAAGAATAAAGCATTAAGCTTGGTCCTTGTTGGAAGTTGGGTCCTCAGCAGCTTTGGAGGGAGCAGGATTCGCGGGGTCCTGGGCAGAAGGCTCCGCAGTTTGTGGAGTCAGGTCCGCGGCACCTTCAGGGGCATCGGCCTCATCACTTTCCACGGGGAGACTGAAGTATTTCTCCGCGAAGGGGGCGAGGGTCTCGGACTTCTTGAAGTCAATGGCATCCTCGTATACCGTGTACAGCTCCTCGACGACATTGAACAGAACGTTCTCCACCTCGGTTTTGCAGAACCCCACGGCATCCGCCTTGAAATCATCGGAGTTCCGATGTAATCGTTAGCCCCGTTAACAGTCAATAAACGGCGAGTAAGCCCAGTGGGCCTTGTGAAAGACCTGGAAGGTCCAGAAGCCCAGTATGAAGGGTCCCGACGAGATCGGTCCCGATATATGAGCTGAATGCTCCCGACGAGAAGCCTCTGAGTAGGCCCCGATATGCCTTTGAGAAGGCCCCGATAATAAAGCCCCGAGAAAGTTGGCCCTGTCACGTCGGACGAGGGGTCTTGGGTGGTGACCTAGAATGAGATAACTCTGGAGTCCCCGATATGGATTGGGACTTGTGATCAGAGGATAAGACCAAGAAACCCGCCTACTAGATAGAGTAGTGGGGAAACGGTTGAGATACGGATAACCTCCCTCGAGATACGCAGGGCGTGCCCGAGATACGCGGAGCGTGGGCGAGATACGCGGAGCGTGGGGCGAGATACACGGAATCCCGAACGAGATATACGGAACGTGGGTAAAACTGCCAGGCGCGGTTACAGGTAACTGAGGTAACTTCCCCTCCTATATAAATGAGGAAGTTACCTCAGAAAACACACATTCTCTAATACGAACTTAGATTACTGCTATCCACCCCATCGTTCATACTCTCATTTAAGCATCGGAGAGGGATTCTGGGTCACCACCCAGGTCATCCCCTTTTGCAGGATTACGCGGAGCCCAGGAGTTCAAGCTTTCCGTCAAGAACGTAACGGAGCTTCAACCGTGATCCAACATCGGCAAGGTGACGAGAAGGGAGCGTGCATGGGAGGTCTAATTTAACAGTCGGTTTCGTTGTGATTGGTTTCTCTAAAGTAATCACACCGAGACACCAAATTTCAACAAAAATGAAACCTGAGACATACTCAATTTTAACGTCAGACACCAAATTTCAACATTGATAAAACTTAAAACAGTGGATATATTCTTAACCATATATTTATATAAGGAAAACAATCATACTTGCATTGAGGACATTAATGAGTCCAGCTACTAGTGATTAACTTGGTCGATATAATGTGAATTTGACTCGCTTAATTTTGAGTCGAGCTTTTTTTTGTGTTGAATCGAGTATGAGTTCATTTATACTCGTCTCGAGAGACTCACGAGTCTATTTGAGCTTTTTTTTTAAATACCAAAATCCTGTACTAGTCGAGTTCTTGCTTATTCTAGCATTACGTAATTATATATGTTGGGACACGCTTCCAATCGATCCGGTTTCGCGTGAAACAATCGGTCGGTACCCGACATAATAGTGATGATCTTCGCGGATTTGTCTGGGAGTTTCTTCGGTAATGCTGTCCTTAGCTTCGAGATTTGTTCCTTTGCCACGTAGACCTGTGAAAATATCGTGACGGATGTCCGTTTCCTAACTCCGAGTTTGACTCTTCCTCCACGTTTACCTGCAAAAGGGATTACCGAGCACGCGGGGGGGGGGGGGGGGGGGGGGGGGGGGGGGGAATCCACTCCGATGCCTAAATGAGAATTTTCTAGAGAGAGAAAATATCTAGAGAGAAGCTAGAGCAAATTCAACTTGGCAACTTGTTGAAATGAATGGCCAAGGGTCCTATTTTATAGGATTCTTGAGTCATTAGTTTGCTAATTGCAGTATTAGTCCGTTAATCATGCATTAATTAAGATAGAGCGAAATTAGGCCTCACTAAACATCGGAGGGGTTGGTAATATTCTTGGGGTGTTCGGAAACAGTGTGGCCGGAGGGAGGCCCTCCGGGCCGAAAAATGTCCGGTTAAGTGTTACCCTAACTGAACATGTTCAGTTAGGGGGGTTTCCCTAGCCGAACTTGTTCCTTTGTCATGCGATTTACTTTCGCTTGGCCTTTTGTTGGTGGATTTTTCCAGGTTTGAGGTTTTCCAATTTTTGGTTTAGAACCGTCTTTGGGTCCGTGCGGTAATTAAGTCGGATCAAAGCGGGTCAAGGTGGGTGCATGTCCATCATTTGCCCCCGAGTCAAGCAATAGTTAAACCGTTTCTTGACTCTATTTTAAACGGGATAGACACCCAAATTGATCCTGCTTGATACATGTTACCTCTTTTGATGATGTTGTTCTTCCTTTTAGCTTGATGACTCATGATTTTTGCTGTCCTGTCTTTTGTAATTATCATAGCCAAAATTATCAGTATGGATATAGCATACTATGTAGTGATCATAGATGTGTATATACATTCCTAAATGCTGTGGAATATAATTGTATGCACTTTTCAATCATGAGACTTTAATGCCTCATGTCAAATATGTTGTTTGAAAAAATATGAGGTGCTCAGCAAACTAGGATATAGTTTTACACATGACTCTATGGTGTTTAACATGGCATGTGTTAATATATAGTTATTATGTACATGCAACATAATAGAGAATCGAGAGTTCGTAATATATGGAAGATTTTGTAACTTAATGCTTTTCATATCTAGATGCTTATTAATGTATGACTTGAGATGAAGAAATTTTCCCTATTTAGATACTCATGTATGTATGATATGTAAGAAGAGTTGTTAAAGTTACCTTTCCATCCTTATGTTGTCTCATCTTCTCCTAGCCATTAGATTTCCTTCATTTGAAATGGATTGCCAAGATTATGTCTCCTTCCCAAAACTCTAACTATTCATCCATATAATGAATGTTGAGGTGCTTTTTCACTTTAGCCACCAAAATTTGAATTCTCTTCTCTCTCTCTTCCATTTGAACTCCATCTTCTTTTCTTCCATTTTTGTTGCATTTTGAGCCTCCATTATGAGCCTACACGTGGATTCGTTCGTGTTTTCACCATGGGTTAATTCCGGGCTTTCTTTTGTGGTTATTTTGGTGTTTTCCGGGGAAAGGGGCGGCGGCGGTGGTCACGGCGGTGCCGACGGTGGTGGTGGTTCCGGCCGGTGGTGGTGGCGGTTCGGGAGGTGGTTCCGTCCGGCGGTGGTTCGGGTGGCGGTCCATTGGGTCGGACCGGACAGGTTTGGTTTTCGAAGGTATGGTTGTTGTTTCTCTATGTCTTCCTTGTGATGTTATCTATACCTTTTCATGTATGGTTATGTAAAAAATTTATCGCGTTGCATAGATGTGCAACACAAACACTTAGAATTTTTCTAGGCGGGATTTTGAATACTCCCCCTTTTTTTAATGCAGCGCGTTGCATACATGTGCAACACAAACAGTTAGAATTTTTCTAGGCGAGATTTTGAATACTCCCTGTTTTTTGAATGCAACGCGATGCATACCATGCAGCGCGATACACACCATGCAGCGCGATACACACCATGCAGCGCGATACACACCATGCAGCGCGATACACACCATTCAGCGTGATACTCACCATGTATCACAAACACTTAGAATTTCTAGAGGCGGGATCTTGAATATTCCTCATTTTTTGAATGCAGGGCATTGCATACATGTGCAACACAAACAGTTAGAATTTTCTAGGCAGGATTTTGAATATTCCCCCCTTTTTTAATGCAGCGCGTAGCATACATGTGCAACACAAACAGTTTTGGAATTTTTCTAGGCGAGATTTTGAGTACTCCCCCTTTTTTGAATGCAGCGCTATGCATACCATGCAGCACGATACACGCCATGCATCACAAACACTAGGAATTTCTAGAGGTGGGATCTTGAATATTCCCCCTTTTTTGAATGCAGCGTGTTGCATACATGTGCAACACAAACATATAGAATTTTTCTAGGTGGGATTTTGAATACTCCCCCTTTTATGAATGCAGTGCGATGCATACATGTTCAACACAAACACTTAGAATTTCTCTAGGCGGGATTTTTAATATTCCCCCTTTTTTGAATGCAGAGCGTTGCATACATGTGCAATACAAACACTTAGAATTTTTCTAAGCGGGATTTTGAATATTCCCCCCTTTTTGAATGCAGCGCGTTGCATATGGATGTATATATATGTTTTGAATCTCTTTTTTTTTATGTGGTTGCTGATTGTGTTACTGCTTTGTTATAGGTATAAGGTCGTCTTTGCTTCCTTGGATTGTGTGCTGTTTGCATTTCCCAGGATGCGTAAGTCTTCCTTTACTCGTGCTCCTCACCATACTTCGGGTTCTGGCTCTGATTTTGAGTATGAGTCTCCCCGTGAGTCCGAGGGTGTGACCTCTTTGGTTCATGTTGAGTTTTCCGAGTTATTTCAGGATTTCGAGCCTGTCTATGCTTGTAGGAGGTATTTTAGCAATCGTTTGACTGAAAGGACGTTCCATCGTTATTCTGCATTGGCTGGTCTTTCTTATATTGATGAACCCACTTATCTGTTTCCTTTGTTGAATCGTGCCATTGGTAGGAGTAATAAAAACAATACAACATTCGATAATGCTTCTAATTGAAGTTGCCTATTCTACATACTGCTTCTAATTGAAGTTGCTGATGCTGGTTCTGTTTTGCTGCTGATTCCTGCTTGCTTGCCTAATTGATTCTTTGCTGAGTTGCTGCTGCAATTTTTTTTACTGGCTGCACATATGGATTGGCTTGATGAGTTGATTCAAGATGTCTAAAAAGCTCAGAAGCTTATTAATAATGCTAGGATGAATCACAAGCAATTTGCAAGTCATCTACATGATTTCACTAAATTGTGCGATGATGTAGAATCAATTGCGATTTCACATGATATTCTCAAGGACAATCTCTGTGATGCTATTACATATGATGCTGTTATAACAAGTCATGAAGAGATTATTTACAAATGGTTGGTGCTCCCTCCTAAGGTAGCACCACTGAAAGGGATTGCAATTCATGTGCCCTATAAAGATGCTGACATGCAAGGGATTGTCAATGCTTGTAATTCCACTGTTAATGCTCTGAATGCAGCTGGATCGCGCAGAAGCTGACCTGAGAGACAACTATTCCCCTGGTTCCAAATATTCACATTGGGAGATGAAGGGTGTTCCCTTCCGAACTGAAATCAGTCCCAAGGACTTTGCAAACAATCAGGTCAGGTGGTGGATGCTATTTGTTTCTTCACTTGCTATTCTTACATTCTCTTCTTGGTTAGAAGGAATGGTTTGTTAATTAAAATTGTTTCTTTTTCTTCTCTGCAGGTGCGTGATGTGAGACGCGACAATTCTGCCAAAACTGACATTCCTCGTGCCAACTTAATCGAGCAAGTAGAGAATTTGTTGGAAGAAATTCAACATAGCCTCTTTGAAAAAGCAAAGGAGAAGAGAGATAAATGCATTCAGGTGGTGAAAACCTAGGATGAGTTTGTCAAGGCTATTCGACAGGAAAAAAAAACGATATTGGCTCCTTGGTGCAATGAAGAGGTAACATCTCCACATCAATTAAATAATTTTCTTTACTTGGTAAAACTTTCGATTATAGATTTATTCGTTCCACTAAGATAGTACAGAGGATCTTTTGAAAATTGTTTCAATAACATGAATCTTCAACTACCAAATAAAAGTTGGATTGTTATTGTATTCTTCTATTCTATTTACCAAGCAGCATTGTTATAAATTCATAAACAGTCCAATGTCGTTGTTTGTTGTGCCGTATTGATTTATAATTACCTATTTACGGTTATTAGGCGGTGGAGAAAGAAGTGAAAGCTCGAACAAAAGGTAAGATGGGCATTATTCACAACTTCGTTAAAGCTCAACATCGGTTTCTCCTCCAGAATTTATTGTTTACAAGTAGTTTGACTCTTTGAATTTGGTGGATGCCCTATGATAGATTGGATCAGATGAATAAAACTGAATGGGCTAAGAAATGATGTAAGTGTTTCTATACTATGTAGTATTAGTTATAATGCACGCGTCTTTTCTGGCTACAGTGGTGGGAACTACTGGTTTCTTGGGTGTTCTTGCAGCTTCTTTCCCAGGTACATAATAACTTGTATCAAGTTACTTGTATTAATTTTGAACAGGAACTTAACTAGTTACTAGTAAAAAATAGCGTGATTGAGTTGAATTTTAACAATATCTATTTGTTAATCTATATTTGCTTCATGGGATATGTTTTTTTTGCAGAGATGGTTGTTCTGCTGGACTTCCCTATTCAAGTGACTACATTTGTTGCATTTGTAATGTAGGCTCAAAATAATGGAATCAATTGTTTTAATATTGTATGTTATCTTCACTTGACTATGTAATTTTTAAAATTTGATATTGATATATATATAAGATATTCGCATTATAAATTTGTTTTATTAATATTATTAATTCAGAATATAATAATAATAATAATAATAATAATAATAATAATAATAATACCTCACAAATTCCTAAGAATATATTTCCCCACTAAACCCTCAATAAAAAAAACACTTAAAATTCTCTCAAAAAAGCCTCAAAACTTTTTCCTTCGGAAAATCCCTTAGTGATTTCTTACTGAAAACTCTAAAAAAATTCCTAAGTATTTTTTGAGGGATTTTATTTTTAAAATGTTTAATACGGATTTTTCAAGAGAAATCCCTCACAGAATGTTTTCAAGGAATTTTCTTATAGAACCGCATTATTTCTGGCGGGTCTATTTGCTAGAAGCACATCTCTTACAAAATCCCTCACAATATGATTTTTTGGAGGAATTTTCAAAAATCCCTAAAAAAACTAACCCTCACAAATTGAAGAATTTCTTGTAGTGAATAGTAGAAAGATGATCCAACTCCAAATGTCATATGGGTGTTCTTTTCTTAGAATAGTTATGTGTTATATTTTTGTTAAAAAATTAACATGATAATGAAGACATGATCAAGGGACTGAATTGAATGTTAATATAGATTATCCAAATATATTATTACAAGTCTTGTCTTTTCTATAGTGCTGCCTTTTTAAAACACCCCACGAAGAAAAGAACATCTCGCCTCTCGGTACTTATTTAATAGTTATCCAGATAAAATATAGTTAAGATAAGTAGTATTAAAACCTAATATAGGAAACACATAGTACCAGAAGGTTTATTTTGACCCGAGTTCATATTAAACATGTCTACTGTGGATTAATGTGACATGTCTAATATGGGCTCGAACCATTACGAACCATCTAACTAAATAAATACAGTCGTGTTTTATTGAATAATTATATTTTGAATAGTTGAGCTCCCTAAAAGTAAAAATAAAAAATAACGTAATAAAAAATTAATTGTTATTAATTTATTTTATAAGTACTAAAAAGGAAAATCCCGATATTTTTATCCCTCGAAGTTTTTGAGTGCGATGATGTCAATTTTATTTTTTGAATTAGTATTCCTTTTATTTAATTATTTTTAACATGTACTAAACATTTTACAAGATATATTGGCGTGCATTTTTATTTAAAAAATTGTATTTTTATAACATCGAGTCAAATTTTAATATTTTATTTCATGATGATACTATATATATTAATCAAACTTAAAATCATAGATATCTTGTTTATTACAAAATTTCTAAAACAATAATACAAAAATAGTTGTACGTACTAATTTAACTAGTAAAGAAGGGGGGATTCATCAATCAATCTTAATTAAATAGTTAACTAGAAACCCTAATCTCTTAATAAACCAACACTCCTGGGAAGAACCCACGTCCCAAAAACCCAGTTTAGATGAAGCCTTAAATCCGACTCATGAAACACCAACTCTTCCTTCGTACTGTCGAAGTAAACAGCGTACTTCCCCTCCCCTACCCGTTTCGAAATCTCCCCCTCCCACCACCCCTCGTTAAACCACACATCCACCTTTTCCAGCGTCTTGTAATTCCTGCCGCCGGGAAGCTGACGTGGACAAGGCCGGATGTACCGTGAAGTAGTCGTCTCTTGTAGTCGGCTTTTCTCGTCGTCTGTTACCAGTGTCTGGTATTCCACGATGTATTGGCCGGATTCCAGGAAGTCAACGATGACGGCGGTGTACCACGCGCCCTCAAAGCCTGGTTCGTCGCTTCGGACTTCAACTTTCTGGCCAAGGTGGAACGTCGGCTGGGGTGGTGGTGGTGGTGTAAGTTTCGGCTTCTTTGAGGGATTAGAGTTTATGCGGAAGAGCAAAAGGGATGAATGAGGTGGAAACGCCATTGTTAGGGTTTTAGAGGAAGGGAAGAAGATGGTGCAAGTTTCGAGAGAGAATTCGAACAGTGTGTGGAAGCAGAGAGCTCGTTGTACTTCTGTTGTTAGTTTGCCCACCAGGGTAATCATATTTATAGGGATCATATTAGATAATATATTCTTGTATCAACACAATATATTTATATATATAAGATATTCATTGATCAAAATATATATATATATATATATATCCATGACGATTATATTATTCATGTTATATAAAATATATATTGTTATATATCCATTCTATATATTACCGTATATATATTCTTGTTTGCTCACATGAGTTATTTTTAATTGTTTTCTTGGTATAATCCGTAAAAGGATAAAATATCATAATTTAAAATATACTCCCACTTAAGTTATATTTCTGTAATATATATATATATATCATCAGTTTAACATTTTCAATCCGATACTCTCTAGAGTTACTAACACATATATATTTTAATCATATAAGTATACACATTATTGTTCCTTTAAAAAAAATTTCAAAAGCCTTTTTTTCTGGATAGATGCATTTGAAATGTATATATATATATATACATATATGTACGGGTTAAAACCTAAAACTGTTTGATATTTCACAAATGTTATGAAATTTGGTGTCTGAAGTTTGAAATGTTAAAATGGACAGTCTTAAGTTTCATTTTTTTGTTGAAATTTAGTATCTCCGCGCGTATTCTCCTCTCCATTTCAATCACTTTCATCAACCCACACTGACTCATTATCAATCACTCTTTACTTTTCACAAAGTCGCTAAAGTTTTCCCAAAACTTAAACTTCCAAAAGAAAAGGTTTCCAACGGAGCGGTGTGAAGCAATTTCCCGCGACAACGGAGCGGGATTTACTTGCGCGGATGTGGCCAACTTCTTAGGTGTCGGTCTCGGCAATGTGACGAGAAGGGAGCGTGCATGGGGAGGTCGAATTTAACAGTCGGTTTCGTCGTGATTGGTTTCTCTAAAGTAATCACACCGAGACACCAAATTTCAACAAAAATGAAACCTGGGACATACTCCATTTTAACGTCAGACACAAAATTTCAACATTATTAAAACTTCAAACAGTGGATATATTCTTAACCATATATTTATATAAGGAAAACAATCATACTTGCATTTAGGACATTAATGAGTCAAGCTACTAGTGATTAACATGTGGTTGATATAATGTGAATCTGAATCACTTAATTTTGAGTCGAGTTTTTTTTGGTGTTGAATCGAGTATGAGTTCATTTATACTCGTCTCAAGAGACTCACGAGTCTATTTGAGCTTTCTTTTTTAATACCAAAATCCTGTACTAGTCGAGTTCTAGCTTATTCTAGCATTACGTAATTATATATATATTCAATTCAAGACTCAGACACTAGCTATCGAGTCGAGCTCAAGCAACCATCAATATTTTCATTGAAATTTTTTAAGCTTAGCGAACCGATCTCAAACTAAACTAAGGTATACCAATTATAATTTGAATAAACAATTTTAAGTTTAGCAGACCAAGCTTAAACTCGTTGAATATACCACTTATTAACTGAACTCGAGTTTAAAAAAATTCGACTCCATTGGATTTGAACTCAATTAAATTATTAAAGCGATTCAAGTCGTGTTAAGGTTTTCAGATATTTTAGATCGACTTGACTCGATTAATTTCCACCCGTAATTGCATTAAATTACGTCTTATTCGGACCTTAATTAGTTGGCAAAAAAAACCAGACCTTTATATTGGCCCAAATAATCAAAGATGGCCTTTTCCCGAATAGAACTATCCTTCCAAACCCTTCAGACAAATCTTTGAGATAGATCATGCAAATATGCAATACTTTAGAAACTTTTACATAATAATAATAATAATAATAATAATAATAATAATAATAATAAATACAATAAATGTAATATATATACCGACCTGACTGAAAAATATGGTGGAACCGAGCTATTATTGTGACAAAACATTTCACATCAAATGCCCGATCTGCTAGCTCTATCAAACTTGCTAAACGATGATTCGCATAGTATAGTCGCAGCTCACGTGCTTGCATTTGCCAACCTTTTGTCATATCTAAACCCTTTCCCATGATCTATTTGTCGCTTGTGTAAATTGCTAGTTGAAGGTTGCATGAATTTGCAAATTTCTTGGTTAAAAGGAGAGAGGAAAGCACAACTGTAAATTAAAAAATTACTGACCAAAATTTTGCGTATACAAGGCATGTGCCGACATATTTAGTTTAGCTTAAATTCGTAATGATAAGAAAACAATAAACCATATATATATTATAATACAAATGAAAAAATTGAGTCCAAATACACCATACCTTCACATGACCCCTTGCTTTGGGACCCCCTCAAATGTACTGCCCCCTTATTTTTGGATTCCTTCGCCCCTTTTATTGTCTTAACATACTAGTATTCAAGGGAAACCATACCTTTTAAAAAGTGGCCTAGGCAAAATCAGAAAATGAGAGGCATGATTGCGAAAATTTAGAAATTTCAATCATGGCAAAATGAGAGAAAATAAACTCGCGATGGATTAAAAACCTCAAGAGGTAATCCATGCAAAAAATAGGGAAAACGAGGGCCACGGTCGAAAATCTCTAAAAGTCGACTGTGACAAAAGAAAAGAATAATAAAGAAATTTAAAAAAAAAAAAAAAAGATCCCGCTAGGTTGTCGCACCACGCGCAATTTAGGCAAAATTAGGGACAAACATTCATGCGCATGTGTATTTTTTTACGACACAGTGTCTTCCAAAGTCAACTTCACGGCAAGCGGGACAATTACAGTTTGCTATCGCAGGTCGCATTTCAAGGATGAGTATGACTGTTACAGTCTGTTCCTACAAGTCAATTTCACAGCAAGCGGGATGGTTAAAGCTTGCTCTCGCGGGTCGCATTTCAAGGATGAATAGGGCTGTTACAGTCTGTTCCTACAAGTCAATTTCAAGGCAAGCGGGACAGTTACAGTCTGCTCTCACAGGTCGCATTTCAAGGATGAGTACGACTGTTACAGTCTGTTCCTACAAGTCAATTTCACGGCAATCGGAACAGTTACAGTATGCTCTCGCGAGTCACCACCAACAATCGAGATCTGTAGTTATCCATCTTTTCGAGAGACACAACCCGACGAATGAAGCCTTAGTGTTCAGCCTTTGCTAGTCACGCCACTAGAGGCTTTTCTCCAACAGACGCCACTGGAGGCTCTTCTCCAACGACATCACTAGATGCACTTCTCCAACGGACGCCACTAGATGCACTACAACAAATCAGAAAATTAGTGACAATTGATTGTGACAAATTCACAGTCATCACAAAAGAAACTTATATTAGTGACAAGTTAAAAAATTCGTCACTCTTAATATTAATATTAGTGATGAATTTCTTTTCGTCATTATTAATATTATTTTTAGTCGCAAGCTCTTATTTCGTCACAATGTAACTTCATATTTGTCACTTAAAACAAAACACAACTCTGACAAATTTTATTTGTCACTAACTGTACACATTTGTGGCGTCTGCATAATCGTCACTGATGTATTAAAATATTAGTGATGATTCGTTGTGATATAGTTATAGTCATCACAAATGCAAATTGTATTTATAACAATCAAAATAATTTGTTATATAAACATTTTTTTTTGTAAAGGGGGAAATTTTTAAAAAATGAATAATCTAACATTTTTACAAAAAAAATAATATTATTTTTATAAATAAATATAGTTATATGTGTAAGTATTTTAATATTATTATAAAGTTTAAATTAGAATAAATATAAATATATCAATCAATTTACATTTCTGATTGAAATATATATTAGGGTCAGTAGTTTGAATAGTGCCACATTTTGTCCTTATTATGATCTTATTAATAAAATATATACAAACTTCAAAAGAGAATAGAAAAAATTAAGAAAAAAACAATTTTTTTAAACAAATAGAACTAAAGAATAATTTAAAATTTTCGAAATAGACTAAAACTTGAGTAAATGAAATCCTATAATTAATTTAATTGAGAAGATAGTGTAAATTTTAATTAAAAAGATGAAAAAAATCTACAATTCATTTTTTTTTTTGAAATATATATGTAGATATTTTTTTGGCAAGTACATATATAAAGATATATACACTACATATATTAATACACTAGTTTTTTCTTTTGTTTACTAGCTTAAGTATCTACAAAAAAAAAAAAAAGACTCAGACTCTTCGATCTCCAGTCTAATTAAAAAATAAATAAAAATAATAAAGCTAACCCCTATTTTTATATTTAACCATAACCCCTCATTCGGTCTCCCCCTTCTAACCACCAGCCCATTATCATTTTTAATAGGCCCAACCAACTCATTATGTCTCCAAACCCTAGCTGGTATTTATCTCATCCATTCATCCTCCAAATAGCCGCAATGCTTAATTTTGTTGAACACAAATTCTCATCCATTTCTAAACATTTGTATTAGAGAACCTAGCTTTCCTCTGATGATCTTGCCAGGCGACCGACGAAGTTGTTGTCGTGTCATGCACTGGACGGAGTTTAGGGTCACGGCTAACGGAGACGGCAGCAAAGTAGTTTCGACGTGTACTGGACTAGGCAGCTGAGGAGTCGCGGATCTAGGCATATTCGACCAGGTTCTTGCTATCTATCTACACATACCCCAGATATTTGCATGTTATTTTTCACTTCCTCAACCTTGCAGATTCTTGCAAAAATCTGATCCAAACTCTCCGATTTCTCACAGATCTAATGGGCTTCTAGCTAGAGAGGGTCAAAGATATCTCGATTCACAAAGAGAAATATATAACGGAGAAAGATTGACACAAGTAGTTGATTGTCAACAAATGAACATGCTCTATTTTTTGTTTATGATATTTTTTGTACAAAATACATGTTGTACTAAACCTATTACACCATGATTTGACATTGTAGAAAATATATTCATTCAAGAGTGAAATATTAAGTTCAAGAGTGATTCAAGAGATTCATATTATCTCTGTCGAGTGAATGTATCTTGCAACAATATAAAAAAATATTATGTTATATTGCAATATAATTAATTATACTTATCATGATGTAATATATATAAGTTTATATTATTTCAAAATAATTAATTTATCAATAGAAAATAATAAATAAATTTCAATAATTTCTTTATTGTTGTCACGAACAAGGTTATCAGTGGCGATTCTGATTTGTCAGAAGTTATAGTTATTAGTGACGTTAGATTTGACACAGATGTCATGGCTATCAGTGACGAAATGTCATAGTGACAACTGATTTATTCATCACTAATATCATATTAATTGTGACGAAAATGTCGTGACTAAAGTAGTTTTATTAGTGACAATCAAATGAAATCGTCACTAGGATTTTTACTGACGCCAGTATTAGTGACGCTCAGTGACAACCAAAATATTTGTCACTATTTATATCTGTGACGAATTTGCTATGTATTTGTGATGATTTATTTGTCATTAATTCCATGATTTGTTGTAGTGATGCCCTTCTCCAACAAACGCCACTAGAGGCTTTTCCCTCGTCACAGCCACTAGAGGCACCGTCAATTGATGTTTTACTTTACTGCACGCCACTGGAGGCTTTTCCCTCGTCACACGCCACTGGAGGCACCGTCGATTGAGGTTTTAACTTAACTGCACGTCATTGGAGGTTTTTCCTTGTCGCACGCCACTAGAGGCATCGTCGATTAAAGTTTTCTTTACCACACCGTCAACAGAGGCACAACCAACAGGGGAACCGCCGACCGAAACTCTATTTTTCCGCAACGCCAACGGAGCCACCGCCAACATGGGCACCGCCGACAGAGGCTCTACTTATCCACAATGCCAACGGAGGCACTGCCAACAGGGGCACCACCGACAGAGGCTCTACTTTTTTGCACCATTCAAAATAAGACGAGAGCTATCTTGAAGACTCAAAGACTCAAAAGAAACACAAACTTCTCAACCAAAATTCAGTGTTTCTTGTCTTTGGACAAACCCCCTCGAACGCGTTCTACGGGAATCCGTCCAAAGATGGGCAAGCTGTAAACACCTAATTTTTATCTGCGCGTAGCATGTTCAAAATGTCATATGTGACGCGCTAAAAAAGAAAGTATTTAAATATCGAAGGTCGCGGAATTTCTAAAGATGGGTCTGGCTTAAAATTATGATAGTGTATATGTATATTTATTGTAAAATATTAAGAAAATATATTATAGGTATATATGGTAAAATATATATATATATATATATATTATATTTTCGGAATTTATATATTATATATTTTGTCAGATTTTATTTTCCCAATTTGGGGTCCTAGTTTAGTTATAAATAAGGGTGAGATTACATGTTAAATAGACACAAAAAAATTAGCAAATAAAAATATATTTTTTTCATCTCGAATTTTGTGCCTCTCTCTCTCTCTCATCCGTTGAAGATCCCCCCCCCCCCCCCCCCCCCCCCCCCCCCCCCCCCCCCCCCCGTCCCCAACGCTCCGGCCGCCCTTCAGTTCGCCGACCCGACGTCTCCCTGTAAGTTTTACAAACCCTAATTGCCAGGAATCTTGATCATGCTTTATGAGGGAAAAGATATAGAGATGAATGACTTACCCGGTAATTGATTTCGATTCTCTGATCTTCTTAGACTGTCGATGTGCTTCTCAGAAGAACGGTTCTACTTCTCTCCCTTGTCCATCCTTCTGTCAGAGACCAGTTGATGGAGAACTGCTCTTTATCTCTGTGTCAATAACTGGCAGGGAGAGAGGACCGTTTATAATATTAACCATTTAATCTGGTACGTCCATCAAGTAACCAATTGAACGGTCTAGATTAAATACATTCCATAAAGACATATATTGATATAATATAATACATTATTCAATATATCTATATTCATTAATATTATCTGGCCACATAATTAGAATATATATTCTAATATTAAATATATATTCTTACATTCTCCCACTTGGCTAGATAATCACATAAGTCTTACATCTTTATGGAATAACATAAGGCGCGCGTAAAATCTAATCTTTCCGTTCATCATAATCACTTACATTCAATAATCTGTAAATGGGAGTTATGGCGGTCATACACTTATTTAAGCAGCATACTCCCTTCCATATACCACGACAGTTACATCTTATCAAATGTAAGCCTGTAAGTAATATATATAAACACATTAGGGTCCGAGTAAGGCTTTGCATAAGGTTTTCCGTTATCATAAACTTTATGTGTACACAATCATAATTAACAGGAAAACATTGGAGTCAGAAACATATCATTGAGCTCAGAGTGTCAAACATCATCATCATCAGCTTTACAACTAAGACCCATTATTTGCATGCTTCTTTAATGTCATTAGTTGTAAACATTCATTTAAATATATCATTGTCAGCTTGGCCATTATACTGACAGACACTCTTGTTTCTGAACTTTCTTCTTAACGACAATAAACTTTCATTCCATAAGTTTGCACCTTTTAATGCTTGTCGTTTTGACGAAGAAATAACTGTGGCGTTATTACGATAAATTTTCCAGCGACTTGGTAACGGTGTCGACAACCTCAAGCCCTGAAATAAGTCCCACAGTCCTTAATGCATGATAAAACATGCTAAAACCTTACTTTACATTATTGATAACGACAGATAATTACCACTTTCCTATAATATTGCTCCAACACATAAAAGGAACAAATAATTGAAAGTGGACTTTCAACTGTCACGATATCCCTTAAATCTGAATCTACACGAACATAAATGCATTCACATGTTCTTGTAGGTGCATTAGGACTTTATTTGCAGCATTTGCGAATTATACTCTCTCTCTTTAAGATCATTTCAATGTGAGCTTTCTGAGACAATCCAACCGTAACTGTGACTAGATTAAAATTTTAATTTAGTCTTTGTCACATAAATTGTCTCTCACATTAACTTTCATCTTAACTTCAGAGAAAATCATAATACACAATCATTTAAATGTGAGCAAGAAATAATCAATTATACAGGTAAAATATCTACTTACTCCCACTAATCTTACGGTTCATACGACTGTAAAGTAACTTACTAAACCATTCGTGGGAAATATTTATTTTATCCTATAAATTGATTTCTAAAATGACAATTCATTAATTGAGAAATATAAACTTCATAACATAATATGTTGTGAGAATGAAACCGAAAAATATTTACTACCATCTAAGTCTTACAAGTAAACCAACTTCCAAAATAACAAGTTTTTGTAATGTCATTCTAAATGGTTTAACTTTATCAGATGATTGTACTATTCTTTCTTCATGGAGTATCATGTCTTTCGAACATTATCCCTTATGTTGAAATTTTCATTCAACTGATGGAACTATATTCTAATCTATGTGAATAATGTATTCATACAGATAGACAATGTCTATCATTTACCATAATATCCACATCTTATTATTCAGACACTCCCACTAATTTCATCATTCTTAATATTAACATAATTGGTTTCTATAATTTTCGGACTTCAGTTAAGAAAGTAAGTCTTTATACCCTTTGGATCTTTTAATGTTACTCTAAAGTAAACATTTCATTCAAGAATCTATTCTTTCATGTGGATCATAAACATTTACTTTTGGTAGACAACCTCAAACATACAGGTGTCTTAACCAAACTCCCTTCCAACTCACAAATCATTAAGAAGTTGGAATTTCCTTTATGGGATCCCAGTTGCATTATTAACTCATAGATCCACAACTCAATGTGCCTTTACTGGGTAAAGAAGATTTACTTGTCTAACTCTTAACTGTAACTTTCAAAGTCCGAATATATTTTCCCACAATACTATTTTCATAAATGTATGACATGTTCTCTTAAGAAGGCTTATAAATGAACTAAAAGTCATATCATACTTCTATACATATACATTCTCATAAAAGTCACCACACATATTAAACATTATGAGTTTTCACGTTTCTATCTAATTTCTTAAGCAAATACATATTAAACATTATGAGTTTTCACGTTTCTATCTGATTTCTTAAGCAAATAGATATAGTCATAACATTGATAAACGTGATTAACTTCATTAAAACATAATACGGAAAATAAACATAAATTCATAAGTTCAAGAAGATATACAAATTATACCCCTATTCTTGACACTTATTAATTTTTCCGTATAAATAATCATGCAATAAGCGAGATATGCGAAATATTACATTTTATTCATGTATGAAAACAATTGCACTAACCTTTTAGCAGCACTCCTTTATGCATGGTTGACATGTGACTTCCTTATTCTTCATAAACATACGAGCTAACTCAATATCCCATAATGAACACTCTGTAGTGCTCTCATAAATATTGAGTTGTCTCTAGTCATCCTTAAGGTCTTTAATCTTGCTCCATAAGTTAGCCAACTCAAACTTCTACAAACTCTACAACTCAAATCTTAATGATTGTAGGTTTGTACATACGAGTGACTTATTACATAACTTGTACTTTCATCCACAAAACTTCATAATTTTCTTTCTTTACTGTTTGTGGAATAAGACAATATTATTCGCATAAACATAATATTTACTATGTTGTATCGTGTTTATACTTTATGATTTGACTTTCTACTTAAGTTGTGTACCCGTAAGGATACTGTTTAATTGTGTTAAGTCAGGACCTAGTAACTTTAGTGGAACCTAACTTACACGGTTTAGAAAGTTAAACCTATTAAACACAATAACATAACATACATGCGAATTAACTATAATAGCCGCAAATTACATACTTGCTCATTCATAAAATAAGCTAATAAGAATCAGCTAATCATTTAAAGTATATCATAATCGACCTTTGGGCAACAACTATAACATACTATCATTAAGTAAATGCAATTAGTAAATAAACTATTATAGATCCAGATAATCAATAAGAGTATATCATAGTCGACCTTTGGGCAACGACTACAATACACTAATCTTAATTAAATGCCGTAATATTATTTGGAAATCATCAAAGTATACTATAACCGACCTTTGGGCAACGACTATAGCACACAAATTTTAATTAAATTCCATAACATTATTGGACAATTAAAGAAAATATCCAGTTAAATATATAAGTTATCTTTGGATATACAAATATATAGAACCAAAAGATCTTAATTATCCCATCATGTTTACAAGTTATAGAAAGCGATTCACCTTTGGGTAAATCCTAAAATTCTAGTAACCTGTAAATGTCAATTTATCCAATCATGTATACATTAATAGGCATTTCATTATTATCATGGATAAATGACAGTTGTATTATATGTATGAAACAAATAAACATTCTAGATTAGTCACTTTGGTGACAATAATCTACTTAAAATACAAGTTCATGCATATAATTATTGATCTTTCTTTAGACATTACTATTATATTATACACATGAAGCAAATAAACATTCTAGATTAGCCACTTTGGTGACTATAACCTACTTAAATTATATGTTCATGCATATAAAAAAAAATGATTATCTTTAGGCATGACAACACATTCTAGTTCTGTCACTTAGGTGACTAGAAACTAACCATAAAGTCATGTTGATAGTAATGTCTCATTAAACCATAACCTTATCATTCTAGTTCAATCACTTTGGTGATTAGAAACTAACTATAAAGTCATGATGATCGTAAATGCCTCATTCATGCATAATATTATCATTCTAGTTAAATCACGTTGGTGATTATAACCAATTTTAAAGTCATGCATATGGCCTTAAAGAAATATTTCAATAACTAATTATAACCCGACGTAATGGTTATCATCATGATATTGAAACATCACTAGAGAACATTACGTTTGCCTAAAATAAAATATTTTAACCCATAAAGTTAATGGTTTTACACCATAAAAACTATAATTTTCCTTAGTTATCAGCGGAAGCAATTAGCAAGGAAATTAAAACAAGTAATCTTTCATGCAATATGCATTTTCATGCTTAAGTCAAACATACAAAATCGTTCATTGTTGAAACATAATCAACATTTAACTTAAATATTAGAACCACATAATCTAATATGCCATTCATTCACCAGTCATGCATAAATAACAACATCATCATGCGTTAGAATTCATAAACACATGCATGGGAGTTTCAATTGACTACCAATAACATACCCTAAATTCATCATTCATGTGTTTATTCAGACCATTATAAATATGAGATTCTAATTCATAAAAACATGAGATGAACGAAACAAGTAAACTCTAAGTTGGTCACTTTAACAACGACAATCAAGATACTATACATACTAGTACATGTTGTTCATCCATCTGTAAGCAACGTAATTACAGACCTAAATAACTTAATTAAACTGATCTAGCATGCTATCATTAATTATATAAAAGAGGGAAAATAGTTACCTCAGTTAAGAGTCATGTTCAGTCGTACTTACCTTAGTACTTAAGTTTAATGGCACCAAGGTCTTGCCCAGTACGAAGATGGGAAGTACATAGTGGTGTACTTGCCCATTGAGTATTGACCCATTCTGATTCTTCCACACTTTTCAGTGACTGGATAATGGATTTCCAGATCAAACATGGCCTAGTCATCATATGCTTCTTCCCCTATGCCTCACGTTGCCGATTTGATTCCACCGGAACATAATGGGATGAAGACAATAATTTCACGATCAGAAATTTGATTAAACAATTTTAATCAATAAACCAATTTCATTAGGTGATGAATCAGATTCCTTCAATTGCTAACCAAATTCCATGAATAACAATTCTCTTCGCCAAGAATCATGCCATCATCATATCATTCATTATATCCATATATATATATATATATATATATATATATATATATATATAGCGAATGATTCAATTCCTTATTCACAGCAGGTTTTATACAAATATAAAACATAATTCCACTAGCAAGATGAACAAGGCCTAAATCCACTAGTATATACGTGAGAGGCTTGGGTTCCTAATTAAACAAATAAAAGGAAACAATCCCAGTACAGCAGTTCATCTAGGCGAGATGAATTCATACGGCAAACATGAGATGTCCACTAATATCACTCCCGAGAAGAAAATTGACTGATACAAAGTTCGATTAACACAAGCGAAGCTATTCGACAGCAGTTAGAATCAATTCAGACTCTTAAACCAGTCAATTCTATGAATTAAACGATTCAGTTTATACGATTCGAAATCAACCCTTAAACCACGATGATCAATAATCCCATCATAAGGCATAATCAGAACTCAGGCTCTGATACCACATGTAAGTTTTACAAACCCTAATTGCCAGGAATCTTGATCATGCTTTATGAGGGAAAATATATAGAGATGAATGACTTACCCGGTAATTGATTTCGATTCTCTGATCTTCTTAGACTGTCGATGTGCTTCTCAGAAGAACGGTTCTACTTCTCTCCCTTGTCCATCCTTCCGTCAGAGACCAGTTGATGGAGAACTGCTCTTTATCTCTGTGTCAATAACTGGCAGGGAGAGATGACCGTTTATAATATTAACCCTTTAATCTGGTACGTCCATCAAGTAACCAATTGAACGGTCTAGATTAAATACATTCCATAAAGACATATATTGATATAATATAATATAATACATTATTCAATATATCTATATTCATTAATATTATCTGGCCACATAATTAGAATATATATATTCTAATATTAAATATATATTCTTACACTCCCTCCTCCATTGTCGACCACAACAGCTGACCAGGAGTTTGTCGTCCGCTGCGCCGCCCCTACTCGCCACAGGCCGGAGTCGCATGATGTTACTGACCGCGACCGCCCCTCCGCTCGGTCTGCTGCCAAAGCTCTGGTCCAGTCGCCACCCTACTCCATCCTCTCCAGTCGCCGCCCTGCTCCGCCCGTGTCGAATGGCCCAAAACGCTACCACCGTCGTACCTCCGGTCTACTCTGGTTTGCTGTCGTCCTGCAGGTGAGGTGTAAGTAATCTGCGTTCTTCTTTATTATTATAGTTTTTTTTATTATTTTATATATTATTATAAAAACTGTTATATATATATATATATAATATAAAGGAGGAAGAAAGATAGTATGAGAAGAGATGTAGTTTCACCACTTCATTATCTTTTGTCATTAAGGATCCCTCTAAAAATCAAACGGTAAATTTATGAAGGAGATATTTTTATAGCCATAAAGGCTCCCATAAAAAATAAAACGGTGAATTTATGAAGGATGACAAAAAGGAAAATACTCTTGCTCGAGTGATTCCATTGCCCCACTCCAATCGGCTCTTAGAAGATGAAGAGCTGCATTTTCCCCTCCAATCTCCATCGCCTTACTCGAGCGATTCCAACCTTCTGCTAGCGACCGCTGCTTCAGCTCTCTTCTTGCATTCCAGGTTCACTTTTTAGGTCTCTCACTCTATATCTACTATTTGTTTAAATGAAATCAAGTAGTATTTGTTTCACTTAACCATGTTGGAGAGTTGGATTTTACAGATTAGCTGTCTGCCGAATAGCAGAGGAAGAGTCGTTCTTTCCCCCTCCAATCTCCATCGCCCGTCTTCTTTCAGTTTTTTTTTAATCTTCATTCAGAATTGTTTTGGTTTCTGTAAAGAGTGTACATGAATCGGTGAGATCATATAATGAAAAATTAAGAAATTCGATGCTATTTTTAATTGATGATTGATTATTTTATTCAATCCAATTACAGATCAACTTGTTCAATCCAATTGCAGTTTTTTTTTTTTTTTTTTGCAGATTCTTTTGTTCAATCATGAAGCTTATTACAGGAAGATCAGCTGAATAGATATGACAATTAAATTGAATGTCATCCTTAAATCAAAGGTCAGTTTCATTCTAACGTTTCTTCTCGAAATTGGCTACCCATTTGGCTTAAATCATCATATTTTTTTTTCTAAATAAAAATTGAAATTTAGTTATGTTCTATGAAAATTTACAGATTAGGTGGCCGCCGAGAGCATAGGAAGAACTGTTCTTTCCCCTCCAATCTTCATCATTCGTCTTCGTTCAATTTTTTTTTTTAATTTATCTTCATTCAGTTTTGTTTTGGTTTTTGTAAATACTGTACATGGATCAGTTAGGTGATAGAATGATAAATTAAGAAATTCGATGCTATTTATAATTGATGTGATTATTTTGTTCAATCCACGTTGGTGTGATTATTTTGCTCAATCATGTTGATGTGATTATTTATTTAATTTTTTTTACCGATTCTTTTGTTCAATCATGAAGTTTACTAGGAAGATCAGCTGAATAGATATGGAAATTGAATTGAATAGATATAGTAGTACATTCGGCAGGCATTACAAAATCAAATATTGCAACGCGCTAAATAAAGATTGATCACTTACCATTTAAGACTTGACCTTTTAATAATTCGATAGTGAATATACACAAGGGGAAAAAATTGTTCAACCTTAATCACAAGATTAACAATAACTTCATTAAGAATCAAATTTAAAAGTTTAATTTATCTAAACGGGAAAAAATTAATATTATTTCCAATCCTAATAGAAATGGAAGACTTCTAAAAATTTCATACCTTGTTGTAAACATTCTAAATGGATTCAACATTTATGTATAATTCATTTATAATCAATATGACACATTTTTTGGTTAGACTAATCAAGTTTTTTTTTTGGCCAAATTAGACTAATCAAGTTAGATTAGGAATTTGAGGATTGTGTCCATCTTATGTGAATGGATTGTCAGAATTATTAAAATGTAAAATTTTAAACCAGTGTGTTGAAAACCGGACCAGCGGTCTAACCGGGTCGAACCGTAAACCGGACATATCACCGGTCCGATTCCAATAAAAGATAGGAATACACATCAAAATCGGTTCTATGTGTGAATCGGCGGTTAGACCGGGTTGGACCGTGAAAACCGGCACCGGTCCGACCGGATTTAACTCTGAAAAAGAAGAAAAATTCAGAAACCCTAGTACTACACCCAAGATCCAACCACAGCCGTAGTAACCTCTTCAAAGCAGCAGGAATAAGCTCCACCACGATCCCTATTAAATATAAGATTCCCTTCCTTCCCGACACCCAGGATCCAGATCGGTTATCGTAGTCGTTGTCCACGCCGACGAAAGGCCCTCGCGGAAGCAGCAGAAGCGGCCGACGGCGGTCCCGGCTGTGTCTGTCACTGCGCCACCAGCTCACCTATCGCTCTTCTGCGCCGAGTCTGAGCTCGATCTGGGCAGTAGACATTTATGTGGCCTCATCTAAAGTTTGAACGGAGAAGAAGACTTGTACAGAGCTTGGATTTTATTTGAGTTGGAAAAAGTAATTTTGACAGAGAAAAGAAAGGAGCTTGGGATTTGGGTCAATTTGTTTGGATATGGAGAAAGGTGAAAGTAAAAACCACCCTCACACATTCATGTTATCGAGAACAAAGTAAACAACACCCATTTATAATATAGAGATTTTTACCAAAATAGACTCAAATAAACAACCAAATACCAATATACGCCCCATAAAAAATTAATTACAAATCTAAGTCTGGCCGGGTTCCCCAACCAGTGTTATCAGAACCGGACCGGACCGGCAGTCCGACCGCGGTCGGACCGGAACCGGACCCCTCCATGGTCCGGTTTGCTCATTTTCAGAGGATGTAAGCGAACTCGATTATGAAGTTCGGTTTTCACCGAACCGGCCGGTTTTGGGTGAACCGGGCGGTTCGCCGGTTCGGACTTCTTTCCTTTCATTAAAAAAAAACAAAAACAAAATTAGGGTTAACTTACTTACAGAGAACCGGGTCGGACAGGCGGTCTGGATTAGTATTTCTATTATTGGGCTGAATTATTTATAATTATATCATATATATTGTATTATGTGGATCAGCAACCAAACCGGGTCGGACCGGCGGTCTAACCGGTGACCGGAAACCGGCACCCTTGCCAGTTCGACGTCCGGTCCGGTTCTGATAACACTGCCCCCAACCCAGCCAACTGATTTTTTTTTTGGCCGAAAAAAAAAGATTGGCCGGGTTGCCCCAACCCGGCCAAGTATGTTTCTCTTTTTTTTTTCCGTTTTTTTCTGTTTTTTTTAATAGAAATTATAAAAACTAATGATTTTGTAATTTTTTTTTTAAAAAAACTTATTGGACATGGTGAACACTGGGGTAAATTGACAGACATTTGCCCTCTTGGGTTTACCAGTTTTAGTAAAAAAATTACAAAACCACGAATTTTATATATTTTTTTTCTAAAAATCTATAGTGAACCTAAAGAGAAAATTGACATTTCGCAGAATAATCTTTTTTTTTTTTTTTCTAAAAACCTATTGGACTTGGTGAACCCTAGAGGGCAAATTTGCAATTTGCTCTCTAGGATTCACCATGTCCAATATGTTTTTAGAAAAAAAATTACAAAACCATTATTTTTTACAACTTCTATTAAAAAAAAAAAAACAGAAAAAACGAAAATAAATAAATAAATAAGATACATACTTGGCCGAGTTGGGAAAACCCGGCCAAAAAAAAATCAGTTGGGGGAACCCGGCCAGGCCTAGATTTGTAATTAATTTTTTATGTTTCCTATATTGGTATTTGGTTGCTTATTTGGGTCTATTTTGGTCAAAAACTCTATAATATATATATTAAAGAAATTGGACAGCCCGCCCACTAAATTGTAAATTCTTTGCAGACTTCCGGTTGAACCGGGCCGAACCCGGTCAGACCGGGAACCGGTCAATTTACCGGTTTGACATCCGGTCCGGTTTTCAAAACACTGTTTTAAACGGTAAGTAATTACTAATTTATTAATCACTATCCACAGGATCCGAAATCATATGCTTTGTAAAATCCTCATAAGGGCAAGAAAGTTATTCACAACATAAAATTTGGTGATAAAAAAACTCTTTGGAAAATTTTTCTGATTTATAATTATAACAGATGTAATAATATTTGATTAAAAAACGCTTTGGAAAAAAAATTATGAAATATTTCATATCTTGGAGAAAAAAATATTGCATCACATAGGATGCAATAAATTTGGTAAAAAAAATGCTTTGAACAACTTTGCATTTTTATAAAATTGCATATAAGTAACCATATGCATATATGTGAAAGTGAAACTTACATTCATTATCTCTTAAAAAACTGAAATAAGTGCATGTTATAACTATATGAAATATAAGTATTTTCATTATTATATTAAACTTATCGACAACTGTAATGTATGAAATAAATTTGACTTTATATAATCTATTCATTTATATTCATTATCTTATTACGTAACCGTCTTAATAATTGTAGCAGTTACTATTTTTTTTTTAAACATATCGATATCACAATCAGTTAATAAGAAATTAAGTATTCTTTATACACTGCAACCTATCAGCATCAAATACTATATTATATGCATTCATTTGTTTGTTACTAAAATATGAATCATTCACTTACATATCTTCTGTATGATTTAACTCCAACAAATTTACAAAAAGTAGTAGAAGATTACAGCCATTACGCTCCATTTGTGTTGCGTGAATGATAATCATACTTTTTAACACTTATAATATCAATTATTAATTTTTTTTCCTAACATAGCATTCATTCTAATATAATTAAATCGTCTTTTTTTCTCAGATTATAGTTGTACTACCTTTCAACGTCTCACATATGAAAACTTGTAATGTAATAAGCGCACCTCTATTGAAATCATACATCACCTTGCTATTCATCATTACATTTTAATCTAACGAAATGCAACAATATACTAATTAATATAAAAACCAACTAATCGAATGTATAAATATTTTTACTAACAATATTTATCAAAACAAAATTACTCTCAAAATATAGATTAATATTATAAACAAATCTAAATATGCACGGTTTAACGTGTCGACCCGCGCGTAGCGCGGGGTCAGCACTGTTGGATTACGGGGACGTAATACTACGGAATTCTAACCGTGTACTAGTAAGTAATCTAATTACGCAACGGAATAATGTACACATACCTCAATAGCTTTCCTGCCCAAGAACGTTGTGGAGGGAGTTCTGATCCTCCGGCCGGAATCCGTACAAGTTCTTCGTGAGAAGAAGTCCTACGCGGTATAAGCTCCACAGCAAATCCTCTGATCGATTCTTCAACGGGGACAAAACCTCGGACTGATGTGCACCGAAAATCTCAACAAAGGGTGAGAGGGTTTCTCTCAAGTTCCTCAATGGAGGGACTTATTAATTTGATTGATGTGTTAAACCCCTTAGGAGAACCCCTATATATAGCATTGGTGGAGTGGACAAAAGTCCACTCCAACTAATGTGGTACATGGTTCGGCCGAACCATGCCAATTAAGGGGGAGGCCCAATTTTGGGCCTCTTATGTCAATTAGGGATTAGATCTGGCCCAATTAACCTAATGTGACAATTACCTAATTAACTTAGGTAATTTCCTTAACATTGATGGGCTACCAATTACGGCGCCACGTCACCACATGCTAACAGCTCCCACTCGCCGGAATGGGAGGGTGCCCGTTAATGTATTGTCGTCCAATAGCATCAACATTTCAGTCTTCAGTCATTGTCTCTATCTCCGAATAGTTCATATGAGGTTTGTCGTGCGACCGGTGGATACGACGGGTATCGTGCAACTCATCTGTTAGGAGTGTTGTAGCGCCCGCAGAACGTTGATTCCCTTTCGTAAATCAATCCTGTCAAAAATAAAATATGTACCGCACTGTATCCTTGGTCAACTGATAATTCTCCAATTGCCCAGTTTTCCACATAGGAATACTTCTCCAGGGCATCCGTACAAGTGTTCACAACCTTCAACTAATATCCGGTTGGTGGCCACCTAGTGAACACAAGAGTCGGTGAATTATAGGAGAACATGACCATCCCCATTGCTTATACCCTTAGTCTAACTCAACTGGTTTCCAAGACATGGTCACTTGGCCGTTTTCTTTGGTTCTACGCTCGTACGCCGGGAAGCGAACATTGAGCTAGACTTTAGGTATAAGTTCTAAGTCCGAGAGGATACTTTGGGTGCCTCTCCAGAAGACACCCGGGATTAATCACACGCTCAAGGTGAAGAAGTATGCGCCCTTTGAATCACAAGGATTCTAGCTAGCACAACTGAGCATGACCCCGTGGTCGAACATGACATGCGTATTATGAAGCACGTGTCGATAGCACACATGCACAAGCCAGGGGTGGGATATGTCAATCATGCTATCGCAGAGTCTTTCATCTGGCCCTGAATGTGATTTTAATGATGGACAGAGTCCAACACGGCGATTTACAAAACGAAGATTAAGTTATGCTTTAAGCGTGACCAAGTTATCGTTTCGTTTAACCAGGTTTATCCCCTGGTTCTTAGCCAATCTTGTTGTGGTAGAGGTTCCCCTCTCCGACAAGATGACCGTGCCTGTGTGACGAGGCAAGGTTCACATTTGACATAGTTTTGGTGGAAGAGTTTTACTTCTTCCTACGACTTAGTTTATAGACCATAAAATCCGATGTTATTTATCATTATGACGTCGATAGATCATATACTCAATTTGCAATTCTTTTATTCAATCGAAATATTATTTCAAATGTCAAAATGTCATCACTCATACAAGCCACTTATCAAGCCCTACGTAATCCAAGCAGTTTTACGTGCTTTTCGAAAATTTCTCTACGTAATGGCTTAGTTAATGGGTCTGCGACCATATTTTCTGTGGACAAGTATTCTAAAGTGATTATATTGTCTTCCACAGCTGATTTTGCATAATTGTATTTCACATCAATGTGTTTGGTCCTACAATGGTACTTTGGATTCTTAACTGCTGCAATGGCTGCCTGATTGTCGGAGTATACCTTCAAAGGTTTGCTCTTCTTGTCAGTGCCAATTAATGCAGTAAGAAGCATTTTCGGCCAAACTGCTTCTTGTGAATTTTTAGAAAGGGCAACGAATTCTGATTCCATTGTGGAAAGCGCGACACATGATTGCTTCTTGCTTACCCATGATATGGCAGAATCAGCAAGGAGGAAAACTCCCCTTGTGGTGGACTTACGATCGTCCGGATCGCCACCGTGGTCGGCGTCACTATAACCAGTCAATTCGATTTATCTGCCCTTATAGCACAGAACATAGTCCGCAGTACCTTTCAGATATCTTATAATTCGTTTTACGGCCTTTAAATGTTGATAGCCAGGATCTGACTGGAATCTTGCTACTAGGCCCACAGCGTAACAGATGTCTGGCCGAGTACATAGCATGGCGTACATTAAACTTCCTACCATGCTTAGATACTCTGCATTCTTCATATGTTCTCGCTCCTGCTGGTTCTTCGGGCCATCACGCTTCGACAGCGCGCACCCGAACACAACCGGCGTATCCACGGGTTTAGCATTGAGCATTCTGAATCTTTTCAACAGTTTGTTGATATTTGATTCTTGAGATAGACACAATCTCCAGGCGGCACGATCTCGAGCAATTTTAATGCCTAAGATATATGTGGCCTCTCCCATGTCTTTCATCTCAAATGCTGATGATAATCAGGACTTTGATTTGTTCATGAAACTCACATCGTTTGCAGCAATGAGTATGTCATCTACGTATAAGGTTATGATGACATATTTAGACCTAGAGGTCTTGGTGTAAACGCAGGGATCCTCGTGAAGGTTCAATCCGTTTCCGACAATTTCCTTGTGGAATCTGCGATACCATTGCCGAGACGATTGTTTAAGACCGTAAATAGATCTTTGGAGTTTGCAAACTTTACGTTCTTTTGCCAGGAGTAATAAAACATTTGGCTGCTCCATATAGATCTCTTCCTCCAGGTTTCCATGGAGGAATGCGGTCTTAACAACCATTTGGTGCAGCTCTAGATCGAGACATGCAACAAGGGCAATGATGACCCTTACTGTGGTATAACGCGCAGTTGGTGAGTATGTTTCATCAAAGTCCACTCTGTGAATTTGGGTATATCCTTTCGCAATCGTTCGAGTTTTGTACCACTCAAATTTTCCATCAGTAGTGAATTATAAAATTTCACTTTCTAGCTTTGTGGTTAGCAGTTAAATCAACTGAAGACCAAAACCGAATACGTTCTAATTTAGGCATTTTAATCCTTCATTGTTTTCCTCCATTCCAACGTTTGAGGTTCTTCCAATACTTGCTGAACCGTCACTGGTTCGTGAACGAATGTCTCACTCTGATGGGATACTTCTTAAAAGAAGTTCGTTGCCTTAGACTAAGTCTAGGCTCGATAGTCTCATCTTAAGTCTGATCGTTACTCCCACTCGGAATAATGCTTCTTTTCGGAGCATTACTCCCACTGGGAACAATGGCGGTGCTTGAACTTTTGGTCTACAACTTTCTTAGAATGACCTCTTGGTCTCAGGATTTTACCTCCGAGATTTATTCCTTGATCACTAGGATATGGAATCAAGTTAGTCATTTCCTCCCACTAGGAATAATGGGCAGTTGCGACAACTATTGGATTTTCATCCAATGGTTCAGCATTATGATTTTCAGGTCCGACTTGATTCGCATTAACATTTAGTCATGATTATGTGAGGGGGAGTGAGCCCTCCTACTAGATTTATTATGAGGACGTTTCCATCATCATTTACCATGTCATTCACTAATGTATTTACTAATGCTATATCCTTCTCTCACTCGAAGTAAGTGGGACCTGAGAATCACCGTTATCCATTTTAATCCGATCAGTACTTTAGTTCGTTTCGTTCCGCAAAGCATTGGAAGTTCATCCTCAAATTTCTATAATGTGTCATGTTAGACCATGTTACCATTAATCCAAGCTAACTTTAAACTTGTATTATTTAAGAGTAGACCGTACTCTTAATAAATACATGTTTAATGTGCAAATTAATGCTGCTTTATGATAAGGTTTCACACGTATCATTTCTTAGCTTTTAAGGTAACGCTCTAACCGATTTTATTGGAATATAGTTGTTAGGTCCTAAGCTTTAAGTCAATGGGTCGTCGGCCTAAATCTTACTCCTCACTGGTGAAACTGCGGGTTCAGTGTTCTTGGGTCCTGTCGTTCTGATCCGTGTCCTTCCACTTCCTTGCTTCTCTCCTCGTGTCCTGCAAGAGGGGCAATATCAAGCACGGAGGGGGGTGGTGCTTGATGAACCCTCTCCGATGCCTAAGTCAGAATGATATTTCTAGAGAGATAAAGCTAGAGAGATGTCAGAGCTAAGCTTCACAATTAGCCAAGATTATCAAATGAATGGTGGAAAGGTTGTATTTATAGGCAACGGCGTCATTAAGGTGGCTTAATGACATCGTTAAACTTTAAACGCAATTAATTAGTCATTGATCACATAATTAAATTCTTAAAGCACGGAGAGGTCGGCGGAAATAATCTAAGTGCAGGAGTCGGGAAACGGTGCCGGGGCCCTTGGGGGGGGGGGGGGGGGAAATCCGACCCCCAAGGGTAGGGGTTGGGTGTGGCCACCCAACCCCTCCCTAGGGGAGATCGGGTTGGCTGACCCGATCTCCCCTAGGGGAGGTCGAGTTTGGCCACCCGACCTCACCTAGGCGAGTTCGTTGCGGTCCGGACGAGTATTTTCGCCTCGTCCGGACCGTTGGTGTTTCAGCGGGGTGTTTGGGTCGAAGCTTCGATTTATAATCATTAACGGGGTGATCAAAATGAAACGATTTGGAAGTCAACGGGTTCAAATTGGGCGTATATCCATCACATGCCCCCGAGTCAACCAATGGCCTGACCCTTGATTGACTCTATTTTAGGATGGTATGACACGCGCAATTTGAAGCCGGGATTTTACCTTTTGTCGGAATCTTTACTTACCCATGGGTGTGTGTCTCTGACTCTGCCCCCTGTCTTATAAGATAGAGGAATTGCAAACGTCAGAATAGTACGGACACGTGTCCAAGCACGTGTCCGTCTGAGATGGAAATAATAAATCTAATACCGTCACGAGCTTATACTCGGAAAATATACGCATATGTGGGGAAAAATTTTGATTTTGGTCCTAAAATTTTTCTAAGTATAGGATATTAAAAAACATGCCTATAGGATATTAACTTGGGTGGAAATATGCCTAACCATAGTCTAAGGGAGGTAAAGATGATAGTTTTCCCTTTAACCCTTAGATCTCTTTTAATTTTAAATGGAGGGTTGTGATTATGTCACTTTAAAAAACCCTACACCTTTTCAATTATATAGAGGAGTAAAGAAATTACCTCACTTAGCCACCATTGTCATCTTTTCCCTATTTTCCCACACTTGGAGACCAAGGGAGAAAATCTTGCACACCAAGGGAGGGGGGCCGGCCGAAATTCCGGTGGAGGACGACCAGGAATTCCGACCAGCAGCTCGGTGGCCAGCGGGCGGAGGCACGGGGAGGGCCAGTAGAGGACGGCGGCGTGGCGGAGGCCCTTGACGGCGCGACAGAGGCGAGGTGATCCAGCAGCTCAGGGCGAGGTGGCGTGGACCAGGACCAGGTGGGTCCGGCGCGGCGGACGACGGCGAAGCTGTCACGGGCGATGGCAGCGTCTGGTCCGGCGAGGGCGGGCGACTGCGAGGCGGTGCAGCTCCGGCGCGACGCGATGCGACCTCCGGCGACGGCGGGGTCTGGTTTCCGGCGACCCCAAAATTTGAATTCTGGACCCGTTTATCAAATTGGGTCAGGTTTTCCTAAGGTCCAATCTTTTCCTTTCCGTTACCGTATAAAATGTCGATACTTGAATTGCCGATATTTGATTGAATATGTGATTGCCGTAGATAACTGCCGACGATTTGGGGAGTACTTTTGGCCGTTTGAATTTTTTTTCGCTTGAATTTGACGTTGTGATATCATTTGCGTGTTGATATCCGTCGAAGGGCATAATCGTAATTTTGCTTGGGAATCGGTTTTTTATCCGAGTGAAATTGCCCGATTTTGTCGTTGTAGTGTCCTTAGCATGTGTTCGTTACCTTCGTTGGATGCCTTTGAATTTTTGGTTGTTGCTTGTCGGGTGCCGAGGTATGTCCGGATTTTTCGGAGATCTTCTTATCCTAACACCTGTCATGTTATGACAGGTATTGTATTCGTGGTGGCGCCCCCGTACACAAACTTGGCAGAGGCGCTATATCCTTCGAAGGATGAGTAAGTTTTTCTTTCCCTCTATTCGTCGCGTTATTTTCTTTCTTAGCATTAGTTCTGAGTCGGATACTAAGCCAGGGTATTGGTCGGAGCCTGATTCGAGCTTGGAATTTCCCACTGTCTTTGATTTAGGTCTCGCTGCTTTGTCAGAGAACTATTTGACTAGGTCCGACTATAACAAGCATGTCACCTTAGGCGAAATTTGTCCTTTAGACGAGCCCTTGTACCCCTTCCTCCCTTCTTTGGGAAACACTCGCCAGAAAGTGACAGAGCCTCCCAGGGGGAAGGTTGTTGTCTATCCTTCCCAGATTCGGTTTGGGTTATGTCTGCCTTATTGCGATGAGCTCGTACAATTGAGTAGATTTTTTAGGATCTCCCCTGTGAACCTTGCCCCTAGTGCTATTCGCGTCTGGGTGGGTTTCCGGGTGCTATGTCAGTGGTACTCCTGGAAGTACTCCTTGGTCTTGTTCCGGTGTTTCTTCCGATTTCATTATCAGAAGAAGGTAGGCTTCGCGAGTTTCGTGACTCTCTATCCTTCCCTCAAAGATTCCCGATTTGCTGATTTCGGGTTGAGCGGGGTTGAGTGGAATACTTCTCTTCGTTTCGTGGTTCGGAGCGATAACTCGGCGAGTCATTGGGCCAAAAACTACTTCTTTATCACGGATCGATACGTTACCTGGCCGGTTCTGAATGAGGACCGATCAGACGGCTGGCCTGCCTTTGGGGAGTTCTCTTCTGTGGACTTAGAGACTATGAAGACTATCTACGAGAGCCACAAGACCCAGTCTTACTGCCCTGTGTCCTTGGTGACCGAGACAGACCTCTATGAGGCAGGGATTAGTTTGACTCCTCTCTCCGGGGATTCGGTATGCCACTTAGTCTTCTCATCTATATTTATTTTCTGTATTTCCCTTGTAGGTTGGTTTCACGGGAAAACGTATAACGTGCAGGCGGCGCCGGTTGATTTGAGCAAGAGGAGGGCTCTTTCCAGCTCTACTCCGAAGAAGTCCCCTATGCCTGAGAAGACTGCTGGGGCCTCTGGTATATTTCTTTCTTCCTTCTCTTATGGTATACTTGTGTTTTTTCTCATGCTGTTTTCCTTGTGTTGTTAGGGCACTCTCCCTTGGTGACCGAGAGAGTCGTCTCTGTGGCCAAGGGCTCTGGACCTTCTAAGTCCAAGTCACGGAGGTCCGACTCTGAGGCCGGGGCCTCGGCTGTCAAGAAGAAGAAGGCGGCAGATCCTCCTCCCCCTGGTGTTCGTCCCCCGACCCTGTCTCGCGACAAAGAGATAGTGGTCGAAGAGGCGCCTTCCCGGGCTGATAAAGGGAAGCGGCCTGTTGGCGATGGTGGGGTGGTCACTGATTCTCCATCTCCTGCCCCCCAGCCGAGGGCACGGTCTTCAGGTTCGTTTTTTCTTTATGTCATTGATGCTTCTATGCTTGTGTTTTTCTTTACTTTGCTTTCTTTGTATAGGTGGGCCTCCGGCTTTGAGTCGGAAGGACTTTACGCGCCTTACTGACGAGGATATCGTGGGAGCTGAGTGGACTCCCTTTGCTGGATTGAAGGAGTTCCACTTTGACAGTGGTTCCTCCTTGCGTACCCCGGAGGTTGGCATTCGGGTACTTCGCGGTGCCATCGCTCCTGGTGATCGTGTTCCTCAGCCTAAGTCCCCTAAGGAGACCCGGCGCTTCATCCAGGGGGTGTTATCCCGCTATGTTCCTGTGAGTGGTGTTTCTCTTCCTTTTCTACTTTCATGTGATTGTTTGCTAAGTCAGTTAACCCTTGTTGAATTTTCAGGGTATGTCCGACATGGTGAATATGTCGTCTCTTGCGCTTGAGCTTTCGGATGAGAAGAAAGCCCTTGAGGATAACCTGGTGTCCTTGAAGGCGGAGCTTGCCACTGCCGCTGAGAAGGCTCGCCTGTCTGACTTGCAGATGCAAGAGCTTAGGAGCCAGGTAGCTCTACTTGAGACTACCGTGGGTAGTTTGCGCCGTGAGGCTGATGTTGCATCGTCACTCCATGCTGAGGAGTTGACGAAGCTTGAGGCGAGGTGCCGGGTGGAGGAGAGAGCTGTTGCAGTAACTGAGTACAAAGCTTCCCCTGCCTTTACTGCTGATTACAGCGTTCGGTTGAACCAGGAGATGAACCAGTTCGGGGAGTACCTTGTCGATCACATCTTCCGTATTGATCCCCATTTTCCCGTCAATGATCTGGGTGACTTTGGACCGTATGCTGCTGGCTATATGGCGGTTCTTAGGGGTCAAGCTGCCGTTGCTGATGAGCCTGCCCCTGCACAGGTGGATGCTATACCCGTGGATGTTGATAGTTCAGGCTCTTCCTCCTCTTCTTCGAGCTCTGTTGGTGGTTCTTCCTCAGAGGGTCAGGACCGTGAGGACTCTCCAGAAGGCTCTGGTTGATATGCTGATATCTCTTTATCTTTGTACATATGACTTTACCTTTCCTCCTCTTTGATGGGTTGAGTGTCCCTTGATGGGTCGAGTTCATTTTGGGATTGCTATACTTGGGATGTTTCGTTGCTTTCCTTCTTTGAATGGTTATGTTGGCTGTGTGTGGAACACCTGCCTTTGGTTGTGGTATGCATGGTGTGTGGAACACCTGCCTTTTGATGGGTACTTCATATGCTTCTGTATATATTCCTTTGATCATGGAATCTTCATTTCCTTGTGCTTTCCTTTACTTAACTTTCTTTTTTGTTTTCCTTCACATCATACCTGCTATCTCATCAAGAAAAAATATTATGTGTTCTTCATACAACTTTGCTTTGTAATTATTTTTTTATGGGATCCTTCTTAGTATGGTGCAATGATCTCTTATGATACCCTTTAAATGGTATGTATGGTATTGTTAGACCAAAGATACGCTCTTGGTGGGCGTCGAATCTGTTCACGAGACAGGCTCTCGGAGGGCGCTTAACGTTTCACATGATAGGCTTCCGGAGGGCGCAAGTTAGACCAAAGATACGCTCCTGGTGGGCGTCGAATCTGGTAGTTTGAAATCTACCTCAAGATATGCTCTTGGGGGCGTCGAATCTGGTAGTTTGAAATCTACCTCAAGATACGCTCTTGGGGGCGTCGAAGGTCGTAGTTTTTAGAAACCACTCTCAAGATACGCTCTTGGGGGCGTCGAAGTTCGTAGTATGAAAACTACTCTCAAGATACGCTCTTGGGGGCGTCGAAGTTCGTAGTATGAAAACTACTCTCAAGATACGCTCTTGGGGGCGTTGAGGGTGTTGTGACTTGGAAGTCATATCTGTGTAAGGATAACATAATGATTATATCACCACCTTCTTTGAAAGATACTTTTGAGTAACTTTTACTTCATTAGGAGCGTTCATGCTTTATGTACACTTGGGGTGCCATGGATGGATCAAGACACTCTTTGGAGGAAATCAAAGATAGTTGTAGAGTCGGAGTAACTTCTTGAGTTCTCCTTCTCAAAAGTTGTTTTTGGAAAACTTAAAATGCTTGAACATGCAAAGTGCTGAATATTAAACTAAGGATATGGGGTGGTGAGTGTGTCTGTTGCCACGTACTCCTTTAGGCCTCCTTTGTAAATCATCTCTTCCACTTCTATCTTCAACACCATGCAATCATTGGTTTGATGCCCCCAAGTTTCATGGTATGCGCACCAACCATGTGCATCTCTTCCTAGGAAGGCCTTGCCCTCCTCCTTGCACTTTGGTAGCTCTTTTTTGAGGTATTCTTCAAAAATTTCTTCTATCTTTGCCGTGAGGGATGTGAATTTGAAGTTTACACCTCCTTCCAGTGTGTAAGTCTGTCTTCCTTCTTCATGGACTTCTTCGCATTTCCCTATCTCTTTTGCGAATGCCCTGTCTAGTCTCTCTTTGAGCTCCCTCATTGTGCTTGTCATGACCACCTCATAGAGTCCTCCATATGCTTCAATTGAGGTTGGATGCATGTTTCTAAGGAAGGCTTTTACGGCCTCACTTCTTGTGATGTCCATGTTTGAACCATAGCTGAAGAACCTCCCAAAGTAGCTTGATATGGACTCCTTTGGCATTTGCTTGATGTCGTCTATATATCGGAAACCCTTTACGATGAAGTCCCTTGTTCTCTTTCCTTCTGCATTCTCTGGCTGCCAAGGTATACTCGTTACCCTTACAGCCTTGCTTCTCTGTCTCTTCTTAGCTAGTTTTTGAAAGAACTGCTTGCTCAGGCGGAGTGCAACTCCCTTTTTCATAATTCCCCGCCTTAGCCTTTTCATCACCTTCTCTTTGTCTTGGATGGCCCCAGTCATGACCATAGTCACTGTGTCTGAGTTGTGTGATTCACGTCTCATGGAGTTGGCAGGGCGTTGATCACCTAAGACTTCCCCAATTCCGTTTTCAGTGATATATTTCAGCTTCTGATGCACTGTAGATGACACAATTTCATATGGATTTATGGTTGTTCTTCCTAAGATCCCGTTGTAGGCTCCCAGGCTTTCAACCACCATGAAGTTGACGTTCACTCTCAGCTGTGTCCATCCCTGGCCCATGGTCACTGGCAGGGTTATCATTCCTAGGGGATAACTTGTTGCCCCTGAGAAGCCAACCAGAGGGAAGTTGACTGGTTTGATGTCTGCCTTTGTTTTTCCTATCTCTTCTAGGACCCTTAGGCTTAGGAGGTCTGCAGAACTGCCCCCATCTACCAGTATTCTTTTTACATCGAAATTATCGATGTCCATCGTGATGACTAAAGCGTCATCGTGCGGGAAGACAATATGACTCTTGTCCTTCTCCGAAAACTCAATCTTCATCTCCTATCCTTCTCGTGGTCTCTTTCTCCACTTTGGCACTGAGCTCAGCTTGGATGCATAAACCTCCCTTGCATTGGCTGTTGGGCCACCCGATGCCACTCCTCCATGTATCATGTTTATAGTCCCCCTCTTGTTAGGTGGGGGATTATAATCTACCTTGTCTTTGGCTTTATTCTTGTATGATGGCTCTAGTTGTGTGATATTGCCACCGTGATCAACAAACTGTTTTAGCTCTCCTCTTTGGATGATATTGTTGATACTTAGCTTCAAGCTAAAGCATTCGTTCGTATCATGCCCATATGCCTCGTGATTATCACACCATCTATCCTTGTGTGTCCCTACCATTGGGGCTCTCCATCTTCCGGGAGGCGACCATAATTTCTGATTTCTCATCTCTCTCAGGACCACTGCTGGGGTGGTGTTCAATGGTATGAACTTGATAACATTTATTTCCCTAGCCTTCAATGGCTCACCCATCTGATTTCTTTGCTGAGGCGGACGCCATTATTGTTGCCTTATGGGTTTAGGTGCCTGAGGTGGCTTTCCCTTATTCTGCTTTGTATTATCCTCCTTTGCTGCTTGAATCTTGGCTTTCTTACTCACTCTGTGCCTCTCTAGGTCTATGTGAGTTTTCACTCTCCCTGGCAACTCCTCTAAGGTGCTTGCGGGTTTTTTGGCCATCTTTTCTGCCAATGTGGACCCAAAGCGGCCTAGGTTTCTTATGAAGGCTCTTATTATTTCACCCTCAGTGATGTCGCCTTGTATGTCTGCTATGTTCTGGTTGAACCTAGTGTAGTAATCAGCCAAAGATTCATCATTCTCTTGCTTCACATCATCTAGGGAGCCTGTTCCTTTGAGTAGCTTCCTTTCTCCTAGGTATCTCTGGAGAAACTTCGCCTTTAGCTGCGCCCATGAGTGGATGCTCTCAGTAGGTAGGCTAAAAAATCAATGTGACGCCACCCCTGACAGGGTGTTTGGAAATAAGAGTGCCTTGTAGCGGTCATCAGTTGTTCTCCCGAATAGAGAGGCTTCATGCTGCTGAATGTGCTCTAAAGGATCTTCCTTGCCATTGTACTTTGCTATCTGTATTGTATGCAAGGAGGTTGGCACTTTGTTCATTTCCAACTCCCTCGTGAAAGGGTGGTTTGTGTTGTCACTCAGGCAGTGCAGTCCGTTCCTCTTTGACTCACTCATCTTCCTTACTATCATGGCTTCTATATCCTCCGGGGTAATCATCACCGGCGTTGGAGTATAGTCTCTCTGATATCCTCCATAATTATAAACTGGGCTTACTGGGATCCCTTGTCCGTGCTGGTACGGACTATAGGCGTGTCCCTGATATCCCTGTTGGGGTACTTGTTGGAATTCCTGCCTCCTTGGAGGTCTTGCCTGTCTATCTGCCCCCAGTGGGGTGTATGCCCTGGCATCTTGCTGTGTCTGTTGCTGCCTTAGAGGCACAAACTGCTGCCTTCCCTCTGGGGGTGGCCTTTGTTTATCTCTCCTTTGTTCTTCTCGCTGCCCTGTTGGAGGGTACGAGTGGTGTTCTTCTTCTGGGACTTGTTCTTCCTCATGAACTTATTCTTCTTCATGCTGGTGTTGTCTTCCCTGCCTGTTCCTCAGAGTCTCTCTATAGGCTAGCAGCTCATCCAATGCGCTCATCAACCCTGGAGTCACTGTTTGTGCTCTTTGCGAGTATACATGCCTTGTGTTGGTTGTGTGTGCGCGATTGTCGTTCCTTTGAGCTGGAATTCCATAAGGATACCCTTGAGGTTGTGCCTCATAGTAGTACCCCTGAGTAGGGCTGGCAATTTGTGACACCACACGATAGCACGACACGAACACGCACGAAAAAAACGTGTTCGTGCTAGCATATGGCAGTACGATAACACGATAGCACGAACACGACTAACACGATATAACTTCCGTGCCGTGTTCGTGTTTGAGTATCCTAACACGACACGCACGATAACACGATAAAGTTGTGCTAATAAGACTAAATTTTAAGTATTTTTTTAGCAAATCTTATCTATTACCACCAATTAGTGGTTTATTATTTAGTGTTTTTAAAGTATATAATACTAACTTATGAATAGTGACATATTAATTCATGGTTTTTTAAATATGAAGTTAATTATTTTGATTTTTGCTCAAAGATCTCGTATATATATATATACAACCGAATATCCTTCACAACACGATAGCACGACACGAACACGCACGAAAATATCCGTGTCGTGTTCGTGTTTGTAAAATGTGGCACGATAAGCTTATCGTGCGTGTTCGTGTTCAGTAAGTTTAACACGACACGATCACTGATGCGCACGATAGCACGCACGATAGCACGAATTGCCACCCCTACCCCTGAGGAGGTGCCGTGTATTGGGATGGCTCTCCTTGTCTCTGTGGCCTCCTAGCCAATGGAGTTGAGGCTGTGGAAGACTCAGCCCCAGCTGGGCGTGAGGGTCCTCCTTCCTGATTATTTGGCTGAGGTGCATGTGGGGCTACCTGAGGCTCTGGTGTACAGGCTGTTTCTCTGGGTTAGGCTGCCTTGTTGGAGGTATAGGCTGTCTCTTTTGCCTATTGCCCCCAGGTGGGCGATTATGTCTAGACGCTAAGCTATTCGTCATCGCTCTCGTGATTGCCAGGCTTTCTGTTCGAAGCCCACGGACGGCGCCAAGTGTTAGGTCCTAAGCTTTAAGTCAACGGGTCGTCGGCCTATATCTTACTCCTCACTGGTGAAACTGCGGGTTCAGTGTTCTTGGGTCATGTCGTTTTGATCCGTGTCCTTCCACTTCCTTGCTTCTCTCCTCGTGTCCTGCAAGAGGGGCAATATCAAGCACGAAGGGGGGTGGTGCTTGATGAACCCTCTCCGATGCCTAAGTCAGAATGATATTTCTAGAGAGATAAAGCTAGAGAGATGTCAGAGCTAAGCTTCCCAATTAGCCAAGATTATCAAATGAATGGTGGAAATGTTGTATTTATAGGCAACGGTGTCATTAAGGTGGCTTAATGACATCGTTAACCTTTAAACACAATTAATTAGTCCTTGATCACATATTTAAATCCTTAAAGCACGGAGAGGTCGGCGGAAATAATCTAAGTGCAGGAGTCGGGAAACGGTGCCGGGGCCCTTGGGGGCGGGGAGAAAATCCGACCCCCAAGGGTAGGGGTTGGGTGTGGCCACCCAACCCCTCCCTAGGGGAGATAGGGTTGGCCAACCCTATCTCCCCTAGGGGAGATCGGGTTGGCTGACCCGATCTCCCCTAGGGGAGGTCGGGTTTGGCCACCCGACCTCACCTAGGCGAGTTCGTCGAGGTCCGGACGAGTATTTTCGCCTCGTCCGGACCGTTGGTGTTTCGGCGGGGTGTTTGGGTTGAAGCTTCGATTTATAATCATTAACGGGGTGATCAAAATGAAACGATTCGGAAGTCAACGGGTTCAAATTGGGCATATATCCATCAATAGTTTTACATTAATATGAATCAACTTAATTTCATTCCATAGAAAAAATTAATGTTGAGTTCTGACATAATGTAATTTTAAACTATGTTTCTTGAAGTATTTAATAATATGATTGCTTAGCCAAACTTTTCCTTAAAGGCCTATAATGGGAGTATCATTTTACTGACTACTTCCTTTCGTTTATTAACTCATCCAGAGACTTATTCACCTCATGGACTATGCATTTGAGTTCATGCTTAATGCTATAGTTGATGTACTACTCGATCGTAGTAGCATTAAAGCGTACTTCTAACCATGGTAGTTATCAATGAGTTATTTCAAACAGATTACAAACGAAAATTCAACATTCATTTATTAAAACACTTCATTATTAAATTTGTACTTTAAAATGACGTGTTTCGTCTCTCGAGGTACACGCACGCACGACGCAAAAAACCAGTTTTATCCCGTGGTTTTGAATCGTTTCGTTTTCATATTTAACTTAATCGGTTTGAACATGTTTTAATTATTACGCAAATAATTGTTTAAAATGGAGTACTAATAAATAAGGATGGAATTAACGGTCGGTTCGTTTTACGACTTTATGCAATCGATGGATGTATTAAGATGATGGTTCGTTATTCACGATTAAGAGGTAAGTTTTTTATTTAATCTTATCGTCTTACAGATGGATTTTCTGTTTTAGTTATTCATTCCGGATTGATCCCGTTTAACCGGGTCGATTAATTTTGATAAGTAGGCTAATTCATGAACTGAATGGTTACTACTTTATTCAATAATTCCGAATCATTATTGACTAAATTTAAACATATAAACGGGTAAATAGGGATTCTTAAAAAAAATAACGACAAAGTTTCCGGATCAATAAATGTAGCCACGACAAAGAAAGTTATATAAGGCAGGTAGTCTTTAACCACGTTTGAGAAACCCACCTGAAAATAAATTCAAAACTGAATTATGTCAGATGTTTATGCATCAGATAAAACGTTTCACCGTTTTATGTATTGTGGTAAACGAGGCGTACCTTTTACAGTACATAAATCAACAGTGGTTATCGCACCGGATTATCGTTTAGATTTTTTATTGTTGAGTTTATCCAAGCAATTCCGAAGTCCAACAAATCTGGCATCGGACAATTCGGGAAGTTTGAAGATCTTTTCATCTTTATGGTCGGCATCTTGTGATCAGACGCGTAGGTCTGTTATCATCAGCAAACCACGAAAGAGGAAACATCTCCATTACTTTCTAAATTTCTGCCCATTCATCGGCGTCGAGAACGGTTTTTATCCTATTCTCCTTGCATAGAATTTCATGGTATGTGACCATTAATTCTCTTGCTTTGGCTGCCTTTCTCTTCCCGTACCCGTAGGGAAGGTGTAAGGTACACCAAAGATGCAATGCGCTCTTTTGAATAGTCATTTCTTCTGTTTCAGCTGTCAGATGTGAGTAGATTATTTTTCGAGCTCTTTGATCCCTCAATAACTTGCCTTTATTATTGTATCTGTAAGGTGTCCCTTCCTCGTTTGTATGTTACGTTGACCTTTTGGATCGATACGATCCTCGACTCCCGCATGTATCAGGTCACATTCAACACTAATTTTCCAATCATCATAGTTAATATCATCCAGTTTGCATATTTTCTTAAAACGATCCGATCGAGCCATTAGAACTATTAAAATGACAATCATCCAAAGTTAGGGAGACAATAAAATTTTGACAGAACTGCAAACATCGAATTATCTATTAGGATGGAATACGACGAATAGTGATCCTTCAGTCACTAAACCAAACCGACCGCCAGTAAACCGAGGGAAGGGGGTGTTGTGAAAGAGTTCACACTATTGTCGTCTTCAATCCAATAGATCAGTCTTTTGAAAACGGTTATTGTATTGCAAATTACCGGAACGAGAATTTTCAAATAAGCATACCGATCTTGGTTTTCCCATGGTCCTTTTTGATTTTTGTAAAAATTATCCGATAATTTACGCATGCATAATACTATATCACGCCATAAACATCGAACAAACCAAAACAACATGCTTACGCGTCATGCGTCTAATGTTCCTTAGCATACATAATTCTACTTAAAGTAAATTACTATGCTTTCATTCATGAACATTCTAGCATACGTGTCAAAACATGCAACTTCCGCATACATCATGCATAATTCGCGACTGATATTTTCAATTTTAAAAACATTTCAAAAATATTAGGGCATGACTTGCAATTCATGCTTACAATCAATCATGCGAAATTTCTAGACATGGAATTCTAGGCAATTTCCATCAGCATAGCATGTCTATCCTATTGCGCATACCATATATTTAAATCCCAGATATCAATGCTCGCAATTTATTATCCAGCTAGCTTGACTGAGTCAAGACGACAGTTCTAATATATGTTGCAGAAAGTAAACAATTTTAATTCAGCCCACTAATTTAATCCAGTCCCTAAAACATGCATATCCGAGTTCCATCCCCATAATCGTAACCAGGTATTAGGGTTTTATCCGAAAACGTGTTAAAACGTAAACCCTAAGAGCATTGTTTAGGTTAACTTTTAAAGTTCGAAAACATTTTGGATTTAAAATTCGACATCCTATTTTATTGAACATTTTAAAATTTCCGAATTTTTTTAATATTTGGTTTGGTCCAATTTAAAAAATCCAGTTCGAGTCGGTCCGATTTAAAAACCCGTTTTGGTCCGAAACAGTTCAATAAAACAAGATTGTGGTTTGGTTCATCACACAAAACCGGTTTGGTTAGGTTCTATTTAATTGCTCCGGTTTGACCCGACCTGAAAAGGTCCACCCGATTAAGAAAACCCGGATTGGTTAATCCGTTTCCGGTTTAGCAATTGGACCGGCCCATAAACCCATAGGGTTCGGCCGAAAGGCTTTCTTGTGGGTTAAGTAGGATTTTGATGTCCACTAAAAACTTAACTTAGCCACCAAGAAACCTTAATTGAATAAAATAATTTCCAATATTGCTAATATATATATATATATATATATATATATATATATATATATATATAAATTTGGCACACATATAAATATTGTCAAGATTCTATCTTTAAGATGTAAATCAATCAACAATATATATTCGGTCAAATCTATATACATATATATATAATTATTGTCAAATATATCTTTAGGGATTAAAATATATGTAGACAATATATTTTCTTAATCTTTTATAGCAATTAAATCTATCAATATATATTAATCCCTAGATTTTAGCTATATATATTGATAGTTAATATATGTTTCAATATTATATTGAGAACATATCCATATTTTCCAACTTATAGATATATAGTTACCTTTTAATAAAATTAAAATATGGAAAACTATATCCCTAACATAGGCCGACCGAAATTACCTTGCTTGGACCCTAAGAAATTAAAAAATTTACCTAATAATTTACTAGGGTTTTCGGCACAAACACCCTTAATTGGAAAAATTGTCAAATTTTAAGATCAAACCCTAACTTGATCATTAATCAAAAAAGTGTTCTTGATAAAACTCATCGTGTTCTTGAAGATTATGAACATCAAACTCAAATTCAAACCTAAAATTCGGTTTTGATCTATAAAAACATGTAAATTCCGAAAATTCTAAGTTTTTAAAGATCAAACACATGATTTCTTGTTTAAATTTTCGGAAATACCTTGGTGTTCAAAACATAAAAATTTCGGTTTTCAAGGATCAAGAACATCAGTTTATCAAAAATTTAAGAACTCCTAACCTTGCTCTGATACCACTGTTGGATTACGGGGACGTAATACTACAGAATGCTAAACGTGTACTAGTAAGTAATCTAATTACGCAACGGAATAATGTACACATACCTCAATAGCTTTCCTGCCCAAGAACGTTATGGAGGGAGTTCTGATCCTCTGGTCGGAACTCATACAAGTTCTTCGTGAGAAGAAGTCCTACGCGGTATAAGCTTCACAACAAATCCTCCTATCGATTCTTCAACGGGGACAGAACCTCGGACTGATGTGCACCGAAAATCTCAACTAATGGTGAGAGGGTTTCTCTCAAGTTCCTCAATGGAGGGACTTATTAATTTGATTGATGTGTTAAACCCCTTAGGAGACCCCCTATATATAACATTGGTGGAGTGGACAAAAGTCCACTCCAACCAATGTGGTACATGGTTCGGCCGAACCATGCCAATTAAGGGGGAGGCCCAATTTTGGGCCTCCCGTGTCAATTAAAGATTGGATCTGGTCCAATTAACCAAATGTGACAATTACCTAATTAACTTAGGTAATTTCCTTAACATTAACGGGCTACCAATTACGACGCCACGTCACCACATTCTAACAAGCACCTAGTTTAGCTTACTTTATTATTGTTTACTAAACATCTGATGCATTCCTTTTTTTCATTATTTTGTATATTATTTTTAAATTTAGTTTACTTTTTTTTTAATTAGATTTAGTTTAGGCCGTCTACTTTATTATTATATTAAAATTAGTTTATTTGTTTAAATCTGATAATTAAATTTAGGTTAATTAAAACTTAATTATTTAAATTGTGTTTACGAGAATGTGTTAAGTTATGTTTTAACATGATGAATATGTTTGATAGTGCTTTTTAGGTTTTATATATTTCTTTTTTTACATAGAATCAGATCATAATAGATATTACTTGACGAAAAGATTGGCAAATTTGTAATTTAAAGTACCGAAAGGGCGATATTAATTTCATGTGTCTTAAATCCATAATAGAACCCCCCGAACTCGAATTTCTGATCGTAGACCGATTTCCTACATAGGTAATTAATCATAATTTTCTCTAGGAAAGTTAGGTTTCTAGTTAACCTTAATAAACTAGTGACGACCCTTTACAAAATCCACGTTTTTAAATCGTATTCACCCAAGGTTAGATATAAGCCTGACAAGTATAATATTATTTTTACACTTAAATATCATAGTCAAATAGATATAACTTGTTTATACTGTCTTATGACAGTTGTGGGAGCCTCATAGCGGCACGTAACTCCTATTGCCGGGATGTTAGTGCAACCAACGTAGAAGTGGTGACTATTTTACAAGCGGTGGGTTTAGCTATCTATTATGGATTTGATAATGTTGTTATCAAATCAGAGGCAGTGTATATCATTCGTCAAGTTAATTGAGATGCTGAAATCGACCGGAGGCTCGAGAACATTATAGGCACTATTCATCAAACAACACAACTAATTCTGGAGATTTATTGGAGTTTTATCTGTCACAACGCAAATATATGCGTCAACTGGATTGCAATTCAATATAAAAAGGAGATGTGTCAGTTGAATTTAGTTTCTTTACCTCATCCAATGGCGTATTCAAGATATTTATAATAGGGCTACGCTTTGTAATTTTTTGTTTTTTGTTTTTACAAATATGTAATATATAACTGTATTTTATAGGAAAAATTATATAAAACATGCAACATGTTTGAAAAAAAAATATGGTACTAAAGTGATTTAGACGTACAACACATTTCAAAACGATAATGATTATTACTTTATTCAATCAACTGTCTAAAATTGTCGTAAATATATTTCAAATGTACAAAGTTAACTGAGTAGTTTTTAAAGTATCACAAGTAAAGCAATAGAGACGTATACAAATATTACAATTGAGTCAAATCGCATAAGAACAGAATGATGATCAATTGAGTCTTAATCAGGTCAGAACACTATTGTAACATTAGTATAAATCATTAGGTCTTTATTTTGATATTTAGAAAAATATCCGGTCAATTTTTTAACTTAAAAATTTTTTGTACGACAATTTAGATGGATGATTGAAGGAAGTACCAATTAACATTGTTTCGAAACTTCTTGTACATTTTAAATATATTAGTACTAAAATCCTTCTTTTTTTATATGATTTAGTTCATTTTCATTTATCATATTAGTTGGACCTCCAATAGGATATTAGATTAACTAAAATTCATAATCTATTAAAGAGTTAAATAATAAAATTTACAATCATATTCATTAAGTCAAAAACTAATGGTTTGAATGGGGTATTACAAAATAATAATGATGTCTTATAAAATAATAAGGGATCTTATTGTCATAGACAAATAATGGGGTCTTATACGAAAAATAATGTGAGTCGATGTGTATCCTTTCTCAGGAATAAACCTAGAGTCTCAATCAAAATACTCGATAATGGGGTGATGATTACTCGATAATGGGGTGATGTTGGTCAACCAATTAATCTATATGGATATGCAATTGACCTCCTCTCATTTTGTTTCCACTATGTTGTTAGACATGATTCCAGATTGATTTTGTCTAACAAAGAATTTCCACATCCAAAAATAAAAGCGCTTATTCCACCATGTGTAATTATATGTTCTATTGAGATAGATAGATATATAGTTAGTTCATGGGCCCTTCTCCATGTTTCTGTTAATTATTACTCATCAACACAACAATAATTGTCTAATTTAAGGTAATCTCCAATTATTTTGAAGTCATTTTCAGGTTGTTTCAGAAATTAAAGGTGAGTTGGTTGGAGCCACCCATGCTATGTTAGTGGTAACTATAATCAATTGGCAAGTATAAACCACCTAGGTATTTTGTTGCGGTAACACATGCTAAATTTAGTATAGGATAGGATTTTTTTTTTTTTTTGGCCAAAAGTATAGGATAGGATAGAGTATGCACATATCATTGTATCCCATAGTACACTCTCTTTCTATGACTTTTAAGAGTGTCCTCAGAATTCCACCAAGTGGTAATTGGTTAGCTATACCCTAGAAAGTAGAAATGCTAGGGTTATAACCAACCATGCTCTTCATCTGAATAAAAAAAAAACACATTTTAAAGTAATGAAGTACGATTTTAAAAGATGTCGAACATCTTCACTTATAAGTTATAAGTTTGAATTTATAAAAAAAAAAATTAGTTAAAATACATCGTATTTTTAATATGGTATATCAAAGTACACATGTTTAAATTATTACTATAACGTCATTTAAAAATGTGAAACCTTTCAAAAGGTTCACACATAGGTGGTATGTCTGGTGCACGATAGCAATCATTGTCGGTTTTATGGAGGATGTAAATTGTAAGGGCATGTTTGATTGTATGTGCTAGGATATACTAATACATGGTTTATCTAATACTTTATTTTTTTTTTATTAGTATTAACTAATATATGAGTATTAGCTAATACACATTTTATAATAAAATGTATTAGCTAAACCTCCTAAAAAATAATACATTAACTAATACATATTGGCTAATAACCAAAAATCCCTACTTTATTACCTAATAGATAATGACTCCACCGACTTCGGGTCCAACTCCGCCGACATCGAGCTGACTCCGCCGACATCAGGCCCGACCCCGGCAACTTCGGGTCCTACCCCGACAACCTCGAGCCGGACTCCGGTGACTTCGGGTCCGATTCTGGTGACCTCGGAATGGACCCCGTCGACTTCAGGCCCGACTCCAGTGACCTCGTGACAGACTCCATTGACCTCATGACGGACTCCGGTGACCTGGGTCGGACTTCGTGATTTCTGGCCGAACTCCAGTGACTTCGGGCCCAATTTCAGTGACCACGGGCCTGACTCAACGACTTCGGGCCGGACTTTGGTGACCTCGAACCGGACGACCTCGGGCCGGACCCCGACGACTTCGAGCCGAAATCCTGTGACCTCGGGCCGGACCTCGGAGACTTCGGGACCCGACTCCAGTGATTTTGGGCCTGACTCATGTGACCTCGGGCCGGACCTCGGAGACTTTGGGACCCGACTCCGGTGATTTCGACTCGGACTCCTGTGACCTCGGACTGAACCCTGTGACTTCGGGCCAGACCCCAGTGACCTCAGGCCCGACTCTGGTGACCTCGAACCGGGCCCCGACGACTTCGGGCTCGATTCCGGTGACCTCGGACTTAGGGCATGCTTCCGGTGAACTCGGGCCAGACTCCAGCAGCTCTAGGTCCGGCAACATCGGGCCCGACTGCACAGACCTCGGGTCGGACTCCGACGACATCGGGTCGGGCTCCGACAGCCCCGATCTCGTGGTACTTTTAAACAATTGAAGTTACCTTCTCTATTTATTAAAATAATTTTTTATATGTAATATAATTTCATTAAAAAATAAGGGTATTTGAGTCATTATTACATAGTTTGTCCAAAATATTATATTAGAGTTTTTATGAACAATTGAAGATGTATTTTGTTTTTAAAGAAAAAACTAAATGCAGTAGTGATAAGTAAACCGTAACTACGTTTCAAGAACATGTTAATAGATGTTTCTCATTGGAGAAAAAACACGTGTTTTTAAGATGATCGTTTGGTAAGAAAATAAGGAAAAATAATAATAATAATATAACAAATAAAGCAAATAAAAAAGTTTGTAGAACAAACAAACGTGCAAAAGTTTATTTTGTTTAATTATTATTTTATTTATTACTACTACTGTAAATTTAACAAATTTTACCGCCTTTCTAGTTTCCTTCATCGTATGATAAAAAAAGAGAGTTTCCTTCATCGAGGAAGTCGCAGTAATATTGACCACGTGAATGTACCTTTATATATATATAAACAATAATGACTCTGAGGGAGTGTACCAATGCCAGACGACACAAGTCCATCCTCAACTGAGAGAGTAATCCACAACATGGATGCGGTCTCTCTGTGATCTCAGGTCAGGTCAGGTCAGGTATGCTTTGTTTTGAACAATGGTGGAAATAGAATTGGAATGGAAGGAGACAAAACATCCTTTCCTCGTATCATGTTCTGGGTTTACCAGTTTTCGCTTCTTTCATCGCTCATCCATCCGCATAAGATTTCGCACCACCTTTCTCATTTCCCACAGTTTTCCTCCCTCTTTCTCATCAATAGAAGAAATTCAGACTCTCTGATCCTTTTCCCTTTTTACTATTGCAGCTGCCGTCACAAGAAATTTATTAGCGTACTACTACACTACACATCTGTCTCTGCCTTTCTCGCTGGTTTCAAAATTGGTCGTTTTTTCAAAATCTGCCTTTTATCTACCGCTTTTGTGTGTGTGACAATCTCAGGCACGGTTCGTTGCTCCTTCGTCTTTGTCCTCCGCAGCAATCACCACATTTCATACTCCGGTAAGGGCATTGTTCTTTCTGTCTTTTCGTGGGTAAATATTCAATTTTTTTTTAACAAATCCGAAGTGGGTATTCGAAATTGCTGTTGGGTTTTCATTTAAAGGTTGAAAATTCGCGTTCTTGATTGAATTGGATCCATTCTTGAACATAGAATATGAGTAAGATGCTTATTTTAGTGTTGCTGATACTGCAGAAATATGAATCTGCTCTGTTTGATAGATTTTGGCTGCCATTAGATTCTAAGTATTCTAATTTACCTGCAAGTGGTTATGGAAGCTGGACAATCTAGACATTCTCCATACAAACTCTGTCCTCGACCTGCAGATCCCGAGTCGAGGGGAGGAAATAGTTCGACTTGGAACCTAAATGGATGGGACTGGAATCCACATACTTTTAAGGCCACCCGATCCAATGTGGAACCTTCCGATCGAAGTAGGCAGCTTTTCCCGTTCGGGCCTGAAAACCCTAACAATGTTGGGTTCCAAGAGGCATCACAATCTGTTCATGTAGAAGAATCTGTTCATGGAAAGGACAAAAGGAAAGTTGTGGATGATGAAGAAGAAGAAGAAGAACGCGATGATGATGGAAAGTCCCTCAGTTTGGAGCTTGGTGGACCAGTTTATTCTACAAAGAGTGCAGAGACAAAGAGTAGTAAGAAAACCAAGTATGTCGGCCCGACTTGTGTTGTCTGTCAAGTAGAGGGTTGTAAAGCTGATCTAAGCCGGACCAAGGATTACCTTAGAAGACACAAAGTTTGTGAGATCCATTCTAAAGCAAGTTCAGTATTGGTTGGGGGCGTTCTGAAGCGATTCTGTCAGCAGTGTAGTAGGTGAGTGATTTAAGTTCTAGATTTTAAGTGTCAAGACTGTAACTCTATGATATGGAAGTTTCAAGATTGTGTGTTTTTTGGTTTGCAGGTTCCAAGAACTTCAGGAGTTTGATAAGGAGAAGCGAAGTTGTATTAGGCGATTGGAGGGACATAATAAGCGGAGGAGAAAAACGCATCCGGATCCCGTTGCAACTGCAGAACCTGCTCTTATTGAACAGGAAAGCAACTCCTTGTTGATTAGTGTGCTGAGGATATTGGCTAACATCCAAGGTAAGTGAGCTGACGATAATATATTTGAGGCAGAAAATTTGATATTTTTGTATGAAAAATCCACTGCATAAAGCAAATTTATTGATGGCCATGTTTCTCATCTTTTAGATGTAAAAGTATGATTTTTTAAATACTATATATATATATATATATATATCTGTTTGCCAAAAAAGAATACCGTATATATATCTTTTGTTGTTTTATTGCTTTTTTAGAAATGGGTTTTTTAAAAAAAAGATTACAGTGTTGAAGAACATAACCTGCTTGGAATCATGAACATCAGTGCAAAAAATATTGTACTCTTTTTTTTTTTTTAATGATGGTGCTGTTAATTGTGGATGGTATAGTGAATTTTCAATGCAGTGGTTTCATAAATCTTGTATGTTTTTCTTTGTAGTGAATCCTCAGGACCAAAACAGGGACCAAGATTTGCTCTCTCAGTTGCTGAGGAACTTTGCTGGAACAAGCTCAGAGCAGAGATTTGCTGCATTAATGCAGCAGCTCAAGAACGAAGGAACATTGTCAGGGATACAAAGTCAAGTATCACCACTCATGGCCCCTTCTGGCTCCGGTGTAGCAAAAGCGAGTGGTTCTAATTCAGTCATGGAGAAAAGCTCTTCTATGGTGCCTAATGAGCAGGTCCCTACATTGCCTTCTTCTTCTATGATGCAAAATACCAACAGTATAAGCATGAATAGGGAATCCACACTTGAGAGGAAGCAGCTAGTTGATATTGACTTGAATCGTGCCCAAAATTGTGTCGAGGATGTACAACTGTACCATGATCCTAATTTGGCAAATGGGTCCGTGGATATCCTAAAACAAGGCGAAAAAGATCCTCAGAAAGCACCTTGTAGTTGTGGAGCCTCCGATTCAAGACGATCAACACCACCGTCTCCTTCAAATTCAACTGGGGAGGCAGCTAAGATTGAGGTATACTATACCTTGCCAAAGTTTTTTCCTTTAAATGGATTACCTTATGATGTTGCAGTTACTGAAATTTCTAACTTTGAAGTTATTGAAATTTCTAACTTTGAAGTGTATAGTAGTTCTTCCACACATACAAGCCGGGCAAGATGAATTTTAATATGCACCCTTCTAAATGTAAAAAAGATAAAAGAAGCACACTCTGTTTTTTTAGGTTTACCCCATTGAAACTCCATTTTTGTCCACCCCTTTAGAAAAAGAGACTAGTTTGCTCTTTCTTTTAGAAACAAATATAAATTAAGATAATACCAATGATGGAAATCAAATAAAAGCTTAAAAAATCATAATTTTCACAATGGGAAAATAATTTATGAGTAAAAAAGTAAATTACATTTTAATGGTTTTGGTTCTACTCATTTGAATTCCTAGCTTCATCCTTCATGTCCGAGAAGCACTCGGAAAAATGGGATTTTTTCCCATGAAACATATCTTATACCATAAGTTAATTCTGTACTAAACTACCTTTGTGCCTCTATGGCATCTCAGAGCTGTACAGATCGAATCCTGATTAAGCTCTTCGAAAAAATGCCTGAAGACATACCCAGTAATCTATGGGAAAAGGTTTTTCTTCCTCAATCTCAAAACTTGTTTGTTGTTTTCTTTTCTCCCTTTAATTGATTTCTTGAATTGAAAGCATGACTTTTCCAAAACTTGGCCCTCCAGATTTTTTATTGGTTGCGTATGCTCCCAGCAGATGTCGAGAGCTATATCAGGCCTGGTTGTATCATACTAACTATATATCTCCGCCTCGAGAACTCCATGTGGGAGGAGGTATGTCTCTAAGTTATTTAAAAAATTGCAAATTATTAAATCCATATCTTTTATTAATACCTCAATGTTCTGCAATATTTACTTTGTTTCACCTTACAGCTCTGTAATGATCTTGCTTCTGCATTGAAGAGGCTTCTGGGCTCATCAATTGATTCTTTTTGGCAAAGAGGATGGGTTTGTATTAAGATTCGACATTCTATAGCAATCGCATATGATGGTTAACTTCTCTTTCTATCATTTAAATTATTTTTAAAAAAACCCTTGAATGTATTGAACGAAAAAAGATGTTTAAATTTGTTAACATATTTGTTTTAGGGGAGGTTATTGTCGACGGATCTTTCTCATCGAGAAACCGTGAAAACTGCAGCATCGCACTCATCAAGCCGATTGCAGTATCGGTCTCAAAGCGTGCCACGTTTTCAGTCAAAGGTTGTAACTTGTGGAGTTCCACCTCAAGGTACCTTTTTTACCCAATTTTCTTTGTTAGCTCAATTTCTAATTCTTTTTAACATTCTAATTTTATATCAGGATGTATAGAGCAAATTAAATAAACCATTTTATATCAGGATGTATATTGAAGGATTAGTGATTGATTGTTGGATTTGGCACTAATTACTATTTTTACCTCAAGTTTCCTTGATTAATTGTTACTACCAAGAATAGAAAAGACTCAATATTTTTTCAAAGATATGTTATATTTCTTTGGGTTAATTACCTACTTGTTATTTGAACTCTGAATTTGGCCCCAAAAAAAAAAATTGAACTCTGAAGGTTTGGAAAATTTAGTAGTTGAACTTACAAAAAGTTGCAATTTGCTAGCTCAGTCTAATTTACTGTCATATGGTGGCAGAGACTTGCACATGACCATAACGTGTCATCAGAAGCTCAGCTAGCAAATTGCAAATTTTCCATAAGCTCTTGCAAATTTCGCAAAGTTTAGCTAGCAAATTGCGAATTTCTCAAAAGCTCAACTAGGATTTTGCACAAGAACAGAACAAGACAATTAACAAAATGCAAGTTCACGTCACCATTTAACAGTAAATTAGACGGAGCTAGCGTATTGCAACTCTGTACTATCAATTTGTCCAAACTCCAAACTCCCAAACTTTAGTTACCAAGTTCCTAATTGACCCTATTTCTCAGTCACCACAAGTTTTGATTTTGATAACACTCTAATTTCATATCAGTGCCTCTAAACATAGACAGTAGAGGGGAAAAGAACAATCTTTCTTTCTCCTTTTGTATTGATGATTACTGGAATAATTGCTCTGTTCTGGTTTAGGATACTCTGCAATATGCATGGGAAATGTCTTGTTGAACAAAGTTGTCACAATCCAATAGATGGAGCTAAATCAGGAGATATCACGAACCTGAGCGTCCATTGTTCGATACCCGATATTACCGGTCGAGGATTCGTGGAGGTTACTTTTGCCCAACTCTTCTTCTCCCCTTACTTTATTCCTTGTTGTTATTACTGTGAGTATATTGATTAGCTTTCCAGGTTGAAGATGAAGGTCTCAGAGGAAATTCCTTCCCCTTTATCGTTGCAGAGGAGGAAGTATGCTCCGAGATCCGAACCCTAGAGACCACCATCGATGCTAATGAACACGAATCACCTCCCAAGGACGAAGCTATGAACTTTCTACATGAAATGGGTTGGCTTCTTCAACGCAGCAACCTAATACGTAGAGCAAATCACAATCATGGTCTTTTCCCTTTCGAACGGTTCAGGTGGTTGATGAATTTTGCTGTGGAAAATGATTGGTGTGCTGTGGTGAAGAAGTTGCTTGACATTCTTTTCGATGGAGTGGTTGACACGGAGGATCATGGTTCGGTGAAACAGGTTGTGTTTGATATGTGTCTTTTGCATATGGCTGTGAGGAGGAATTGCAGAGACATGGTTGAGTTGCTGTTGGAATATGTTGTGGAGGAACGCTCGAGCTGTGATCAGTGTTTCGTTTTTAAACCCGATGAAGTGGGTCCGCTCGGTTTGACTCCTCTTCACTTAGCAGCTAATAATGTTGGGTCCGAGGAAGTGCTGGATGCCCTAACGGATGACCCCGGATTGGTAATTCTCTCATCCTTTGCCTTTTTAGTTGAACTTGCTTTGGTTATTTTCAGCACTAGGATAGCTAGAATGGTTTGCATTACTAATGATGTTAGTTACCGAATGGCATACTCTACTGAGTCGACTGCAAAAAAATAAACTGAACTTTTTTTCTTGCACAAAACTTCAGACACACTCCAGCACTCTTGAGTATGAACAAGCTGAACTTGCAAGATACTTTGTCAAGAAAAAAAAAGTTCGCTTTTTTTGCAGTCACCATAAAGTTAGGTCTAGTTATTAACTTTTTGGGTTAAGAACCTAAAAACAGTCTCAATTATAGGTCATGTTGCTAATCGATGTCCCGGATTTAAAATGCTGATATTCGATGCCCTAGCTATCAAATTGGTTGATTTCCACTTTTTCTCTTAAAATTGACAAAGCAAAAAACATGTTTTTTAAGCATCAAATCAACATAAACCATGAACAACAAATTTAATACTTCGGAAAAGTGGAAAACAACATGTTTATGTTGCTTAAAACATTCAATTTTTACAACAAAATGAGTCGAAAAACAGTGGAAAACAACAAATATGATAGTTGAGACAGCGAATATCAACATTTTAAATCTGTGACATCGATTAGCTACGTAACCTTAGTTGAGACTGTTTTCAGGTTCTTAACCCTAACCCTTACTACTAATTCAATTCATTAAATCTATTAAATACCACACATATTGAGCTCACTTTACTAATTCACAATCACTTGCTTTATTCAGGTCGGCCTCGAGGCGTGGAACACGGCTGAGGACAACATGGGGCTGACCCCGAACGACTATGCATCCCTCAAACACCACCATTCCTACATCAACCTTGTCCAGAGCAAACTCAATGGCAGAAGAAAACCTTACTCACCGCAGTTAATACTCGACATCCCCCAATCCATCATAGTCCTTCCCGAAACCAGGACAACCCTAGAGACAAACAACACCCAATGCAGTTCCGTACGAGGTCTATGTGAGTTATGTGAACACAGGAAGCGGTACCCATACCGAACCACAAGAGGTTGTCTGACTTATAGACCAGCACTGGTATCGGTTCTGTTTGTTGCTACTCTGTGTGTGTGTGTGGCTCTGCTATTTAGGGGATCACCGGAGGTCATCTACATTTTCCGACCGTTCAGGTGGGAGATGTTGAAATACGGGACGGTATGAGGTATCCACGGTTTGGTACCGGTTTTCGTTTTCGTTTTTTTTTTCTTCTTTAGTATTGTTATAGACTTATAGGAGGATTATATTATGATTCATTATATGAGATATGTAGTTTTGTAGTGAGTATGCAGTTTAGTGTACTTACTAGTGCTGCTGCTAGTTTAGTTTAGTTTAGTCCTTGCTTTCTCCCTTGTATAGCGAGAAGTACACTTGGTCAAGGTATTGACCTATTTTTCACGTGAGAATGGAGTTTGTATTGGAATTGGTACCTAAACTTACTTTCATGTAATGCATTATTGGCCGCTCATTTGGAAACAACCAGGATCCCTATGTCACGGGCTTGGAGCTTTCCATGCTCCCAGCGGAATACGCCCGCGGTGCATCCGGCACTCACACGTCCGGATCAGTCATCTTCTCTCCTAAGAACAGTTCTCGAAGCCCAACTCGCACTGTGCATACGGACGGAATGGGTCGTGATTAGGGGTCTTTGCTCCGGAGAGCAGCTTAACTGGTTTTCGGCCTGCCCTGGCCATCATCAGGAGAGCGGCATTAGCTCCGAACCAGCAGGATCCGAAGGATATGCAACGTCTTACCGATAACAACCAGGATATTGGAAACCAGTCATTGGCTTGTAAGCGACACCCCATGTATGGGGGGAGAGATCCACATCCATCACGTCCTGCTTTATATTACAAAACAACCTTGGACATAGTAGACGTTGGTGTGCTCCAACTTGCACCACTTTTCCAGGCACGTGACATTCTCACCACCCAATCAACGCAACGCCCTCGTTGCGCAAACCCGCTGCCTACACGATTCTTCAGCAGCAGGGCACTTTACCACGCCATCAAAAGCTCTGCCTTCTTGAGTCGCTCTTTGTTGCGTTTTGCGTATTGTCCCCTCCTTTCTGAGAAAATCAACTTCATCGCTATGTCTCGCTTACGTTGGTCACCGCTGGATCTTCCAGGCCACCATTCCGTATCGGACTCCCCCAGTGCGAGGCCCGTGGAAATACCTCCCTCTCCTCCTTGAGGTTAGACTTTCTCGTCTAAGAGATTTCCCACATTCGGGACGCTACTCCGCAATGTTCCGATCAATACAGCAGTCAATCCCTTCTGTTTTCTTGGGTATGGTCAGAGTTGCTTTGGCGCATTGACCCTACTCCAGAGTCAACTAATAGTTGGTCACGGCCACATTTTCGTGAGCCACCACTACGATCACGTGGAAATAGCTCCTACGCACTTCTATATCAAAAAAACGTATTCGTAAAAATATTTGGAAAAAAAAGCTTCCACGCCTCCCTGCGAATGGCTTTCTCGCCTAAGAGCTATTCACCTCCTTGGGCACGCCTCTACAACTTGCATCCGCCCTTCCAGTAGTTTTCCGCACAATAGCGCAACTCAGCCTTGTTCGTCGAACAACTCCTCCATCGGACACATTGTTCGCTAAGAGCGCGCTATCGATGGCTATCCTATTGGTAAAGCATCTTGGGACAACCACGACCGTTCAGAGTCCGCAACGTTTATATATATCTCCAATCATCCCGAACGAACGAGAACTCTGCTCTGATACCACTTGTCACGGGCTTGGAGCTTCCAACGCTCCCAGCGGAATATGCCCGCGGGGCATTCGGCACTCCCACGTCCGGATCAGCCCTATTCTCTCCCAATATCAGTTCTCGAAGCCCAACTCGCACTGCACATACGGACGGAACAGGTCGTGGTTAGGGGTCTTTGCTCCGGAGAGCAGCTTAACTGGTTCTCGGCCTGCCCTGGCCATCATCAGGAGATCGGCGTTAGCTCCCGAACCAGCAGGATCCCGAAGGATAAGCAACGTCTTACCGATAACAACCAGGACATTGGAAACCAGTCATTGGCTTGTAAGCGACACCCCGTGTATGGGGGGGGGAGAGATCCACATCCATCACGTCCTGCTTGGCTTCCAACTACTACTCCCCCTAAAGAGTTTTATATAACAAAACTCCCTTGGACATAGTAGACGTTGGTGTGCTCCAACTTGCACCACTTTTCCAGGCACGTGACCGTCTTTCCTTGAATTTTTGAATCCATCTTTTTTTTAATGGTTTTATTATCTAGATTCCTGACTGGGGAGACAATATATAAATTGTAGTAAATAAGATTGTGGACAATTTTTTTAACTCTTTCTGCTTTTACCTTTTTTTTTCTCATGAATATACTTTATTTCATTCACAGTCATGTCAATTGATTCATCTCGTGGGGTTGTTTATTGTCAATTGGTATACCATACTAAGCCTAACAATGTTTATGTTATTACAACTTAGCACGATTATGATAGTGTTGAATAGAGATAAATGAACTGAGATAAATTAACTGATTTCAAACAATTCAGAATGAATTGATGATTGCAGTGTTGAAGCGAGATAAACAGTAATGATAGTGTTGAACCGTAAGGCACTATCACTACCTGGTGTTTTTCTCAAACTTACATATAAAATTTCATTGATGTCATCTCCCCATTAATGATCTATTATTTTTCATGTTTGCTCTGTAAATAAATTAACAACCCAGTTGACATGTTTCATTCTTGGGTGTTGTTATCTGCATTATTTCATTTTCTTATATACCTCCAACGAAAGATTGTAAAAAAATTGTTTTTCTATCAATTAGAATGACCAGTTGTCACAACATTATCTGCTTTCATCATATTTTAACTGCAATTGGCCTAAAGAGTGGTTCATTATGCAATGTGGAATGAAGGATGACGAAGAGCTGCAATTCAACATGGTTGCTGCGGTCCCTTCGACTCCTATGGATCTTTCAAAGAAAATTGCCGAAAGGTACTTGAAACTTCAAAGCTCAGTGAAGATAAAAAGAGGTAAGCTCATTTTCACAGCATGAAATTGGACTCAAATCTGGTTCCAAAACTGGAACTTTGGCTTCATTCTCATAATTTTTTGTGAAATTGATGATCTTGGAGCTGATTCCTATGTATTTTGTAAAATCGATTAGTTTTAGCTGATATTTTATTTCCGTTCTTCATGTCATTCTGGGATATGATCAATGTCGATTTATACAAGTTGATTAATTGTTTATATAGGTCGATTCATGTCTATATGTTTAATTTCTCAGATGTTTGCGATTGTACTATTGAATTCATTGAGAATGTGTTATCAACATGTGATCATCCATCGTTGTTTCTAGGATTTTGCAAGAAAGTGAAGACATGTGAACCCATTATTGCAAAACAAATACTGAAATATAAGCTTGACTTGGTTGAAGATGATGAAAATCTGGATATTGGTTATGAAGATGAGATGGTTGACTTTTTGTATATATTATATATTTAGTGTTTATAATTAATTAAGCGAGTTGTTATAACCCAACGTTGAAATGTAAACACTAAAAAGTCTTGGAGATTTATGTATATGGTTTAGCAGGTCGTCACGCGTAGCGCGGGTTCGGCACCTAGTGATTAAATAAGAAAGATATTTCATTGAAAAGTCATTTTACTAATATTATTATTTTTTGTTTATATGATAGATTTTATATTTCACACGTGATCATAATTAGGTGCATTATAGTGATACTAAATTATATTAGTAACTACTTATGATAATATTATTATTTTTTATATATATTTCACAACAAGGAATAATTAAGTGTACGATGATAACAAAAGAGCTGTACCTTCATGGATATTTTATGTAATATTTTCAAATGTTACATCAATATTTTTTTATACTTCATTTGTATTTGTAATGTTAATATGAGACATTTAACATTTATACAAACTCATTCTTACATAAAATATAATATTATCTTTTCAATATTATTTATTATAGTATTTTTCAACAAATATAAATATATCATAAATTAAGGATTTCTCTAATTATAATTGTATTTTTTAAAATTAAAATACTTAGTTTTTTTTTTTCTTATATGACAATAGATAGTAATATTGATGAAAGAAAATAAAAAATAACACGATCAACGAGGATATGAGAAAATGTGTTACCATGGAAATCGATGTGGAGTCCCGAATAAAATCTAAAGTTTCTGCATGCATACAAGGTGAGTCTATATTATCGCTGATTACAAACAAATTCATTGACAATTAAAATGTACTTTTTTTACAACTAAATGATACAAAAAAAATTGTATTGTAATTATAGAGACTCTAACCAAATTATTTTATTTTATAAAAACAATAATATAGATAAATAGATTAGACTTTAGAGAGTGTGATGGTTTAAACAAATTAAAAACAGTTTTGGTAGGATTTTTTTTATACTTATTATTATTTATCCACATATTGCGAGATTCTACTTGGATAAACTTATGTCACCGTCTCTTGATTTGTTCGGAAAATCATTTCAAAATTATATATATTAAAAAAATATATATATCGTGTTATTGATTAATTTATTACAATAGTGTACGTAAATTAATATATATTATTAAAATATTTCATCTTCTACTTTTCGTAAACGAGAGTACAATATCAAGAGTTGTGACTTTTAATTACGACAGTTATAGTATATAATATATTGTAAATAAAAGTAAACAAAAATATTTATAAACATTAAAATTATAATAACATAGATTATTCTAGTACATTTGAAAATTCAAAATCGTCTTTTATGCCATGTGACGTAGTAATATACATTTGATGCTAGAAACTCAAATTGATTTTAAACTTTAGAAATTACCAATTTTATTGAATTATGTACATCGAGCAAAATTATACTTCTTTAGAATAGATTTAAATGCGTCTAAATTATGTATAAATATGTATAATATTTTTTATTAATTTTAATTAATTGATTATATATGGTATGGTTGCGGATGAGATGGTTAAATATTAAATGTTGATGAGTATTACAACTCCCTATTTGTCATTCATATAGACAAACCCGTTGATGGGGTTTAAAGCAACTTCTGCCCGACACTTTATTAGCTTATTTCTCTCCCCAACAGCATTTGAACTCATCTCCAAGCTCGATGTAAAGTTTATTTTATTTATTATTTATTAGTAATTAGGACGTGCGATGCCTGCGCATCCACCAATCATAATGTATAATAATTTTTCCAGTATAATAATAATTAATAATATGGGTAAACACCTATAATTATATCAGTGTTAATAGCTATTTGACTTATTTATAAATTATTATTATTTAATTTTTAGTTTTTAAATTGGCTAGCCGAATTTCAATTTTCGGGTAAATTATTATCACCGTTTCAATATCTATCAAATTAGATAGAAAATGAGCATGTTCCGACTATGTGAGTTCTTTTCATATGTATCCAAGATAGATTCGGATATAAATTGAAAGGATTGCAGCGAAATAGCTTCAATTAGACGCTCAACTGAACAAGCACTCAATTTCAATTGTATATTTTAATTGAGGGTGCAATTAAAGGTATTTAGCTACAATAATTTCAGTTTATGAACAAATACATTTTGGGTACACACCTAATGTGACAGAACCACACTCATTTTCTGTCCATCTTGACGGAAATTTAACAAATATAGCAATTTGTTCAGAAATAGAAAATTCGAATTGTAAGTGAGTCAAAGTTGATCCGTTGATATTAACCCATAATTGAAAGGACCCAATATATGCAAGTTGAAATGGTGCAATAAAGCAATAATCAGCAAACAATTTGTTCAAACCGGTCATACATGAGCTACTACTTAATAACTAACTAAAAAACATTCTCCTTATATATATACACTACTACTTATATATACATATACATATTTATGTATGCATACAATATATGAATTCCCAGTTCCTAAACTCTGAAATGGCGCAATTCCCAAGAGGGTTGGAAGAAGAAACTGCAGATATTCAGCATGACCAGAGCAGAAGATCGATCAGTAGAATTTCTTCTGTTTGCTCGTCAGATCATAGAGTGGAAAGAGGTGGCGACGATGATGATGAATATGCGCTGAAATGGGCAGCTGTGCAGAGGCTGCCCACATTCGAGAGAATAACAGCGGCTTTATTTGATGAAGAAGGTAATGGAAGGCGGGTGGTGAATGTGAGGAAGCTTGGTGCTCAACAAAAGCGCATCTTTATCGACCGCCTCCTCAACCACATTGAAGATGACAACCTCCTGCTGCTGCAGAAACTCAGACACAGAATCGACAAGTAAGAATCAAATAAAATGGGTTAAGAACCTAAACACATTCACAACTATATGACAAGTCGAAAGTCTTTGTTTCAGATTTAAAATATTGATATTCGGTGTTTGGTTAATTTCCACATTTTCGACTGATTTTAAAACATTAGTGTTTTAAGTAATAAAGACATGTTATTTTCCACTTTTACTAAGTATCAGAATCTAAAAAAAGTCTAAACTATAGGTTATGTTGTCAATCGTTGTCTCAGATTAAACTGTTGATATTCGGTGTCCCAACTATCAAATTGGTTGATTTTCACTTTAATCGATTGATGTTTGCGTTAATAATTTGTGTTTTAAGCAATAAAAACATGTTATTTTCCACTTTTTCAAAGAATCATATTTTTTGCTCATGGTTTAGTACATTTTTTTGTTCGGTCAATTTTAAGAGAAAAAAAGTTGATATCAACTAACATAATAGTTAGACACCAAATATCAAATTTTAAATCTGGGATAGTGAATAACATGTGTTATAGTTAAAGACTGTTTTTAGTTTCCTAACCCTAATAAAATTTGCATGATCAAAACATGTTTGTTTGTTTCCCGTGATTGTTTCATTATTATTTTTTTATTTTTGCAGTGTTGGTGTTGAGTTGGCTAGTGTGGAAGTAAGGTACAATAATGTGTCCATTGAAGCAGATTGCCAGATTGTCCATGGCAAGCCTCTCCCCACTGTATGGAACTCATTCAAGAGCATGGTTTCCGTAAGTTCACCTTTTACACTTTGCTTTTTATCGAATTGATCAAACAATAATAACTGAAAACGCTAGCTACAGGAAGGAAGGGTACGAAGTACGAACCTTTAACGGCGGATCTAGCATATGTCAAGTGGGTCATAGATTCCATTTGGTTTCAAATTTATTTTTTTAATAATGTATTATTTTTTAGGACCTTGCTTAGACTATATCTAGAACACCACTTCACATGTTTATTCATGTTATTAGCCTGGTTTCTAGGCCGGACTACCAGTCCGAAGATCCATGTTCAATTCCCCAAGGCCACGTTTAAATGATTTTATTTTTTTTATTCAGCAGTTAAGGCACAAAAAAAGTACTAGCATTCCCTTATTAGCACACTGCCTTTCTTCTTCATCTATCAGCTCATGTAACACACGTGTCTTCATCTAATTTTTTTCAAGCATAGGCACAGTTAGCGCACCAAGGCACTAATACCAGCAAGTTAATGTATTCTTCTTCATTTTTTCATTATTCTCTACCTAGGCCTTAGTGCCTTATTGTCTTGCCGAGATCAGTGTGTTGCTATTCACGGTGCACTTTTGATGTTCTTACTTTCCAGTTACAACTCTATAAATAAATTAGAGTTAGTGAAGGATAAATGTTTTGATAGTTTTAAGGGTTAGTTGTTGGTAGTTACTTACCGACCTGGTTGGAATTGTTTGTTTAACTTTTGAACTACTAAAGGAAAATTAAGATATTTGATGTTATTGGTCTCTCTTCAACTATCACTACATGAAATGAAGGGTTGTTAAAATCTTTATTTTTAGCAGCAATATGACATTTTTAACCGTTATTGGACTTTTGATGTTAACATCTTTTTGGTTAAATTATTATCATTTTAGATATATACTCTAATTGTATGTATCAATTAATACAATGGAAAATTCCGATAACAATTGATTATGGTGATTAAAGAATATCAATATATTTTAACTAATTAATTGTTTGAATGGTTAAAGCGCCACCTTGTATTATGATGCAAATTTTTATCATTTCATTATAAATTATAAGTAGTTAAAATGACAATTAAAAAATATTTTTATACCGATCCGAGTCGATACTAATTTAGTTCGTTTGTGGATGATTACTCAAAAAATAGTCGTAGGACTCCACTTACCCAAAAAACTAGATCCGCTGCACGTGGTTAACAGATATACGCTCTAACCAACTGATTTACTCGAACTATATCTATGGAGAGCTAGACCCTTCCTGAATCAGTAAAGCATAACCTTTGGAGCTATTTTAAAGTGCACCAAAATATATAATATAAAGTACTAAATTTGTTATGTTAATAAAAAGGAAAATAATACTAGAATAGAAAGTTGCACTGATTCAACACGAACTGGTCAAATCGAAGTACAAAACAATATAGTCGCTACTTTTACTATAGATAAAGTACTAATTGCTTCATCTATTAGTATAATGTAAAATCACTTCAGTTCCTGTTCTGCAATGACAACCGTGTCTTATAGTTTTAGGTAAGGTTTCCCCCCGGTAAAGCTTACTACACACACATGGTTTACTTGCATTTGATGGCTTGTGTTTAACTGCTCTAGCTAACTGTATTATGGCATACACATTAGTTGGGCATTACGTACACTTAGCTAGCTTCGTGTTTGTGCAGGCACTTGTTCCGTGTTTGGGTTCAAAAGAAGAAGCCAGGATAAGCATCATAAGAGATGTCAGCGGTGTCATCAAGCCCAGAAGGTTTTAATGATAATGGATTTAATTCGATATAGATACGGCATTGAATTATCCCAAAAAAAAACATGTAAATTTCTCTTATTAGCTCTAACATATAGGGCTCTAACTATTTTACAGAATGACTCTACTACTTGGTCCTCCAGGCAGTGGAAAAACCACATTTCTTCTAGCATTGTCTGGCAAACTAAGCCATTCTCTCAAGGTATATCAAGAATCACATCTTTATTATAAGCTCTTTAGATATCTGCTCCATATATAATATTATCTAAATAGGTTAATTCTCAGACTCAAATTAATTGCTAGCTGATGTTTAATTATGATGTCGAATAAATTGCTAGCTATTTATTTTTCATCACAATACGTGATCCATTACGTCCAAATTAGACGAAAATCCTAACGGCACTCGAAATCTGTACACAAGAAAAAATTGAACTAGCTAGCAAAATGTTCAAAAAAAAAACTTGACATAGCAAGTTGTTCAACTGTCTGAATATTAGCTAGCAGTTTGATCACTAACCGTATCTAAACTTCCGGTGCAGTTAACAGGGGAGATATCTTACAATGGCTACCATCTAGACGAGTTCGTTCCTCAAAAAACTTCAGCTTATATAAGCCAATATGACTTGCACATTCCTGATATGACTGTTCGAGAAACCCTAGACTTTTCGGCTTGCTGCCAGGGTACAACAAGTAGAATTGGTAAGTATAAAGTGTTGAAATATAAAGATCAAACCACGTCTTCACATATAACTATTAGGTTTTATGAACAGTTGATCTAAGAGATTCGTCCGAAATTGCACAAAGTATCATAATTCGACCACTATTTAACTAAAAACTTCAACATGATAGCTTTTAATATTTTTCAGCTCACACTTAGGGGAATGTCACATGTTTTGTCTAAAATTTCACTTGGTCTCAGAGTGAACAAATTTGAATCTCCATAGTGCCCACAAGATGGGTCGTAAAAATGTTTCCACCCACATGCGAAAGTATACAAATTAAACCACAAATTGACATATCGTCTTAAAGGTTTTATGGAATTAATCAAGTAGGCCGTTTAAAATTTCAGATAAAGATCTAGTCAATTGAGTAACATTAAGAAAATTCTTTTGTAGAAGTCACCTTAAATTAATGTTTAAGAACAACGCAAACAAAGTTAAAAGCAATTGCAATCAGGACTCACTTATATAAATCGTTAATTAGAAGTCAGTTAACCCAATGTAGAATTTTATCAATGTTAGTAAAGTTTTAATGCCATAAAGATAAGTACGTACATGCTCTATGGCACGTGTCATAGCGTTCTCTATTTACAATATCGTGTTGTTACTAGCTACTTACTATGGACTAATAATCAACCTCAAATTGTTCTCATTCTCGAAGAGATTATCACTGAAGTCAGTAGGAGAGAAAAGCAAGCAGGAATATACCCTGATCCCGATGTCGACACATATATGAAGGTACCCTTTTCCAAGGCCTTCATCTCTTAACTCGATTCACTTAGTTGGGTTCTCGCCTTGACTCGAGTCCGTGTCAGACTTGTTCGCCTAGTATGAGAAACCTTTGACTCAGCCATGAGTTATTACCAATTTAAAGATTTAATCGGTCGGATAATCTAAGTGGCTTGCCCTGGCCTAGACTTATATTTGACATGGTATCCCAGACCAGAGGAACAAGCTGGCACGGACTTGGACCAGAACGAGCCCAAAAGGTTTACCTAACATGACTCGACCAATTGAATCATGGTTGATTTAGATGTTTGATCGGCCGGGTGAGCTAAGGAGCTTGACCTAGTCTAGACTCGTGCTTGTCATGGTCTCCCTGGCTAGATGAACAAGCTGGCACGGACTTGGGTTAGGGCGAGTCTCCTAATTTGGTGAATCAAAGTGATTCAAACACTATTCATGGAAAATTAAATTTTTCTTCATCCTACAACTTTGACAGGCAACATCGGTGGAGGCAACAGAAAGTGAATGCAGCAGTCTCCAAACAGATTACATTCTAAAGGTAAGGAACTACAGTTTCTAATTTGTTATGATTTTTCATGCTATATATAGTTATTTCATTGGTCCTCCTTCTTTTAGATTCTTGGACTTGACATCTGCGGGGATGCACTTGTTGGAGATCACATGCGACGAGGTATCTCCGGCGGTCAAAAGAAACGGCTAACAACAGGTAAAACTTTAGTGTGAAACTTTGATCGCTTTACAAATTGTTATCCGAAGTTTGATTTTTCTAAATTGGATAATTGAACTTTCCATTGCAAACTAGATTGTGTCACGTCTGTTATATATTCAGTCAAATTTGACAAAAATGATGTATTCGGTAGAATATTAAAAGGATTGCAGGGAAATATATCATCAATTGAAATTATAACAAAGGTTCAATTGAACGTCCAATTAAACGTATTTTGCAAATCATGCAGGGGAAATGATTGTCGGGCCAACAAAAGCATTATTCATGGACGAAATATCGAATGGCTTGGACAGTTCAACCACATTCCAAATAGTATCGTGCCTTCAACATTTGGTACATATTACAGATGTTACGGCAGTCCTTTCTCTCCTTCAACCTGCACCCGAGACCTTCGATCTATTTGATGATGTCATTCTCATGGCAGAAGGGAAGATTGTTTACCATGGTCCACGAATTCATGTTCTTGAATTCTTTGAGGATTGTGGCTTTATGTGCCCGGAGAGAAAGGGCACTGCTGACTTCCTTCAAGAGGTAGTAGCTAGGTTCACAATCCTGATATATAAAGTAAAGGATTTAAAGCACGTTACAATGTTTTCTTTAAAAAAAAAAAAAAAAAAAAATTGGTAGCTAATTTGTTTCAACTGTTAATTAATAGTATCTGATAACTCGATTCATCTAATTTGGACCGGATCCGGTTGTCTGGTTTGGAAGATTATGTCTGGTACGAGTCCAAGTCAGAGAAACCCTAATCAACAAGTTATAATGTTTTTTTAATATTTGGTAGCTCACTTGTTTGAATGGTTAATTAATGATTCACCTAGTTTGGGTCAGATATAGTGTCTGATTTAGAATACTATGTCTAGTATACGGTCCTGAGTCAGAGAAACCCTAATCAGCATGTTACAATGTTTTTTTTTAGATTTGGTAGCTCACTTGTTTGAACTATTAATTAATAGTATTTCGATTAACCTAGGTTGTGCTCGATCTGATTGTTTGGTTTGGAAGACTATGCTTGGTACGAGCTAATGTCATAGTGAGCCCCATAGCTCTCTATGGTCGATCAAATCTCCAGATTAGTCATTAATCAATTAGTCGAGCAGGGGACTAGCTCGCCCTGGCTTGGGCTCTCGTATCAGACATGGTACCATAAACCAGGCGACCAGTTTTGGCATAGACTCAGGACAAGCGACGAGGCGAATCCTCAAATTAATTAAATAATAATCTCAACCTAGCTCTTCAATGTTATTACAGGTTATCTCTAGGAAAGATCAAGAACAATATTGGTGCCTGACAGGACAACCATATAGCTATATTTCTGTTGATCAGTTTGTGGGGAAATTCAAGGAATTTCATGTTGGAAAGAAGCTAACTGAAGAGCTATTGGTACCATTTGATAAGTCCAGAAGCCACAAAGATGCTTTATCATTCAAAACATATTCATTAACCAAATGGATGTTGTTCAAGATCTGCCTAATGAGAGAGATTCTTTTGATGAAGAGAAACTCTTTCGTCTACATCTTCAAGTCTATCCATGTAATGCCCTTAAACTTCTACAATTTAAGCCTCTAATTTTATTTTATTTTTTAAAATTTCAAGGAGGCTCTCCCTGACCTGATTTCAAACATAGACCATACACACTTTAGTAAAAATGTAGTTATACATAGTACACTTCTGACGTTTTTCAGTCCAATGATGTAGTGGACTTAGTCCATGTAATAATTTCTTGCACATGAGAGAGGAATATATTTAAGTTAACCATATATAGCAACTCTTACAATAGTTAAGGTACCATATTATTACTAACCAAAAGTTGGTTTATACCTGTTTTGCAGTTGGCAATAGTTGCTTCCGTAACGATGACCGTGTTTCTTAGAAGCCAAGTATTGCAGCTTGATCTGGTCCACGCGAACTACATGATGGGTTCTTTGTTCTATGCGCTTACCGTTCTTATTGTGAATGGGATCCCTGAAATAGCAATGACGGTGTCAAGGATTCCAGTGTTCTTTAGACAGAGAGAGATGTTGTTTTACCCTGCTTGGGCTTATGCAATACCAGCTGTATTCCTTAAACTCCCCTTCTCTTTGCTTGAAGCTTTTGTTTGGACACTTCTCACCTACTACGTTATCGGCTACTCTCCCGAGTTTGGCAGGTAAGTGCACTGTAATCGTTTCTTCTATAAAGGGAATAGATCTGATGGTCCGGACTTGTTTGTGCTATGTTATCAACTGATACAAGTTTTTATGTTTTGGTAATATATTGGTGTCGTATGTTTTGAAAATATTCTCATTTGGTACATCCATTGAATTTTCGAGTCGACCTAGCTAGCCTCAATTGACTTTTATATCTAGGGTTCGATCCACGAGCTAGATCCAACACATACCAGGTCGCATGATCTAGGCGACCTGGTCTAGATTCGACAATGCCCCCAGCCCAAGATGAGTCAATTTGACCCAAGAGTAGTCTATGAGATAAATCTCAATTGAGTCATAAACTACTGATAATTAATATATTTGATAACTGAGATACCAAAAGATAAACCCCTATAAGTAATTAGGTTTTAAACCCTAGCTTCTTCTATAAAACTAAGTGTTATCTCAATACCCATGATTAATGACTAGTCTTTAATGAGAGGTTTTAACTTTTCAATGGCATTTAGACATGCTCATAATTAATCACACTTAGTTTTAATACCTTTCGTTCTTAAATTTATATTTCTGAACAACAGTTTACATCGTACTCCTTCTTTTAGGTCCTATTATGGACTTTAGTCCAACCACCTCGACCACTTTTTATGCGTGTTTTTTAAATTTTGTTTTAACGGGGTTCTCAGTGGGGTTCTCAGAATTCGAACTTTTGCACTCTACGACCACTGTTGGTAAATAAGATGTATGTCTTAGCCAACTTTCTAATAAACATGAATTTATGAGTAAAAGTCTCGAAAATACTTTTATGTAAGTACATAAAAAATTGTTGCAATGGTTTTAAATAGTATTCCTTAAAGTATGACACGTCCATTTTTACATTAGGCATGTTTTTAAAGGGTTAATAATCAAATCCCTACATGAAATTTGATCCAATTATAAATCGTTACTCGGCCTTTAAATTTTAATAAATGGCTACCCTTAATTTTTATTTCCGAGCAAAATGCTACCTCTGTTACAAATTCCTTCAAAATTGGACATCAAATAAGCATGCTTCGGCCACATGAGATCTTTTGATGAGTGTCCAAAATGGATTCGGCAATAAATTGAAATGATTGATGCGCAATACCTTCAATTGGACTCTCAATTGAATATCCACTCAATTCAACAACGCATTTCAATTGAACATCCAATTGAATGTAATTTGCTGCAATCCTTTCAGTTTATTGACGAATTTATCTTGGGAACACATTAAAAAACGTCACATTCATTTTCTATCCAAATTGATGGAAATTGTAGCAGATGTATAAATTTGCTCAGAAATTAGAAGTTTAGTTAATCAATTTTTAAAAATTAAAGTTTAACTAGCGTAAGTAATATGGTCAATATTCATGTAGCGATTTGGTTATGAACCATTTTTTAAACTTAATGAATATACTTTGTTAACATATCATCACATGTCCAATTTTTTAACCAACTGTAATTTATTTTATAATTAATGTTAATAACTTGTCGATTGTTATTAGGAAATTTAATAATAAGAAATATTTTAAAAAAATAATTTTAAACAAAACCATTGAAAAATAAGTATTATTTTATTTTAGAATTTTAAATATTACTTAAAACGTACATAATTTATAGTTTAAAAAATATAAATTATGTACATGCTCTTATAATAGTATACCTTAGATCGATTAAATGAATGGTGAGTCAATGGTTTGATCATAATTTTTGTTACAGGTTCTTACGGCACTTGCTACTCTTATTCTTAGTGCACCTGAGTTCGGTATCCATGTTCCGTTGTATAGGTTCAGTCTTCCGGACATCAGTGGCTTCAATGACTGCCGGCAATATTTATATCGCGGTCGTTCTTTTGTTCGGTGGCTTTGTAATCCCAAAGCGTAAGATTTCCTTCATATGCTTCCCGTTTCATTTGGAAATGGAATAGAACTATAATGACTTTATACTTTGCATTTTGCAATTCTTTTTATGTTAATATATTTGATATTTAGCTATGAAAATGGGATTTTGAGTTTTTCATTTAAAATTCACCATCAAAATGAACACAAATTTCGCATTTGATATTTTCTTGCACGTTTTTGGACAAAATTAACCAATTTATGTTATATTTTAACAGTAACAACTATTTACAACACAAAAAAGTAATGTTTTTTTGTTTAAAACGCATAAAAAAAGATTTCATTTGCACGCTAAATGTGAAATTTCTGTCCATTTAAACTGTCGGATTGGACGGAAAACTCATAATCAACCGTTTGTATAATTACGGTACTAAACATTAACAAAATTGACATTTCTACAATGCTCTTGGAGTACCATGCTTTTGCCACTAATTTTTTTATTTTTCTATTGCCCTAAAGGTGAACCTCATAGGAAAATTGATATTATTAATAGTATGATACACATTTTAGGTGTAGTTAAAAAAATCATATTTTTTAATACTTTTAAAGTTTTACTTACGTTACAATTAAGTCCACCATAGTATTAAAAAAACCAAAAGCATGGTGCTCCCAAAGCATGGTAGAAAAATCCCTTTTTTTAAAAACCTAAAAGGAGCCCAATTATACTTATGTTGCTAAAATAAGCTTTAAAATTCTTTTGTTGATATTTGGTATTCTATCTATCAAAAGTGTTAATTATGAGTGACTCGATTCACTTAGTTAAGAGTTTGCCTTAATTCGAGCATGAACAAACTTGCTCACCTGGTTTCTAGTAATCCATGTCAAGTACATACTCAGACGAACAATCTCTTGGCTCAGTCAATTGAGGATTTAAAGACGTTTATCGGTCATGACTCAATAGACTGAACCATAGAGCTCGCTCTGGCTTGAACTCTTATTTGACATGATCCTAATAGACCATGCGACCAGATTAGAACATGTTCGGACTAAGACGAACTTCTTATCTAGACGAATTGAATCATTTAGTCCTCATATAATCAAAGCTTCCGTTTTGAATATTGAAAACTTGCTAACGTTTACTGGATAGCCGCGCAGCTTCGATGCCTGCATGGGTGAAATGGGGGTTTTGGCTATCTCCTTTGACGTATGGAGAGATTGGCCTTAGCCTGAATGAGTTCCTTGCTCCTCGCTGGAATAAAGTAAGCTTTTTTATTACATGTGGTCTCCTAAAATGAAGTAAATACATAATATCAGCAATAATCAAATCGCTATCCATTATTTTTTTAAATCCGCTATATGAATTTTCAGCTATAGATTAAATTTCTACGTATATTATAATTTCGTCAAATTGAAAAAAAAATGAGCACGTATTAGTTACATGAAGTTTTTTTTACTTGTACTCATAATAAATTCGTCAAGAAATTTAAAGGAATGCATCGAAATATTTTCAATTGTACGCTTAATACAAAAGTACTGTTGGATGGAGGCCTTATTGAGTATCCAGTAAACGTATTTCGCAGCAATTTTTTCAATTTTTTAACGAGATCATCTTAAGTACATATCAAAAGAACTCACGTAGCTGGCACTTACTCCTTTTCCGTCTAATTTAAAGGAAATTATAATAGATATAGCAATTTCTGTAATTTAAATTTCATGTAGTGAATTAAAAACAAAAAACCAAATTCGGGTAGGATTCATATATATATATCGTAGTGATTTGATTATTAATTATAGATACAAAGCATGAATATTTTGGCTTATAACTGAATTGATTGATATTCTTTTATAGAAACTACAGTTACAACACTTGTTTCAGTAAAAGAATCTTCTTAATTTGCAGAGTGTCTCTGGAAACACGACAATCGGAAAACAAACCCTAGAAAGTCGGGGATTGAACTATGCTGGTTATTTTTATTGGATCTCAGTTGCTGCCTTAATGGGGTTAACAATCCTCTTCAACATCATCTTCGTTTTGGCCTTAACATTCTTTAAGCGTACGTCTTTTTTCTAGAACTTGGCTAAAATGAAGTAAACTATAATTTAAGTCGATTTTGTAGCCGTTAGATTATAAAAGTGAATGCATATGATTTTAAGAAATATAAATAAAAATATTTATTATTTCGTATACAGATTTTGATATACTTAATCTAATGGCTGAAAAATAGACTCGAATTAAAGTCAATTTCATTCATATATACTATACATTAAGTCGAAAAAGAAACATATCTCTATAATAAGACTACTGTTGATTATTGGCCAAAGACTACTGTTGAGTCTCTGTGTATACGTATATTCAGCTCCTGAAGAATCGCGTGCGATTATTTCCGCCGAAAACTACTCTAAGATGAAATCAAAACAAGTGAATGAAATATCATCTGTAGATCAGCTCGCTGAGCAACCAGCTACTCGAAGAGGTATTTTTTGTCAGATTATTAATTTATTTTATGTTTATGGCAAATTTGCAATAACTACCTTTAAGAATTCAAATTCATAAACATGGTGAATTTTTTTGAAAACCGGACCGGCGGTGGACCGTGAACCGGGGCACATGACGATTTTAGAAAAATGCACAATGAACTGGATTTGAGTGATGAGGACCGAGTCGGACCAGATAAACTGGTTCTATTTCGTGAGTTTAAATAAATTTTAAAAAAATGGACTGGATTAGACCTGCAAGTTTACAATTAAAGATTGAGTTAGGGCGAACCGATCGAATCAGGTTGAGTCGGATCGACTCGGAAAATGGTCACTTTATCGGTTCAAAGCAGGACCGGCCTAAGAGTAAGACCACTAAAGCGAGCGCTTTAGGTCCTATTTTTTAAGAGGTCTCAAATATGGTAGTATATCTTTTGCATTTTTTTATAGTGCATTTTGCCTTTTTTGTTTTGGGTTGAATTTTTTAACCAATTAAGGTCATAATCATAAAAAATTACAAAACTGAAAGCTCAAAAATAAAATTTTATGTTTGGTAAAAAAAAAATTAATAAAAATGTCCCGAATCAAAATGTGGCTTTGGACCTTAAATTTTCTTAGGCCGGCTCTGGCTCAAGGCGTGGTTCGGGTTTTAAAACCTAAGGCAAGTATCTTGATGTGTGATTTTCTTTACAAAGACAAATATATTTTTTGGGCTTACTAACCAAAATTTTTATGCGTTATTATTATTATTATTTTGCATTTGGTAGTAAGCATTACACCTTTTATTTTTGCCACTAAGCATTACACCTTCAATGTAATTAATGTGCACATGAACTCACAGGTAGTTTTATCCCCCTTTTTTTTTTACAATGTTGTGATTGCAGGACGCATTGCCCACATACCTTTTGAGCCATTAACTGTCTCATTCCAGAATATGCAGTACTATGTGGACACACCAATTGTATGTTGTTAAACATTTTGAAAACTGTGTACAAATAAACAAGATTTAAGTTATGCAACATTTACTGATCAACTAACCTATTTAGGAGATGAGAAATCGAGGTTTTACCGAGAAAAAGCTCCGTTTGCTCACTGACATCACCGGTGCGTTTAACCCCGGTGTTCTGACAGCGTTGATGGGTGTCAGCGGCGCGGGAAAGACCACGTTGTTGGATGTTCTGTCAGGAAGAAAGACAGGTGGTTATATAGAGGGAGAGATCAGAATTGGCGGGTATTTAAAGGTTCAACACGCGTTTGCGCGGATTTCGGGTTACTGTGAGCAAACTGATATACACTCTCCCAACATCACTGTAGAGGAATCACTTGTGTTTTCGGCTTGGTTGCGTCTTCCGGCTTCCCTTGATCGGAAAACAAGGGTGGTAAGTTTCTTTCTTTTCTGAACATTCATTTGACTTGATGATACTATGTTGATGGGTTAATGCATATATACGCTGATTGTCTGAACGTTATGCAAATGAGTTTATGATCACTACTAATAGCCCATACTTTTTTATGCACACAAAAAACATTTATTTTGTTGGGTCTACATTCATTGTATAAACAACAGTTTTTATACTAATCATTAACTTTAGGGTTAAGAAGTTAAAAACGGTCTCAACTATAGATCATGCTAGTAATCGTGGTTCTAGATTTAAAATGTTGATATTCGATATTTCAACTACCATATTTGTCGTTTTCCACTTTTATTCAACTTACTTTGACATTATTGGTTCACGTCAAAATAGGAGCTTTAATTAAGCAACAAAAAATGTTGTTTTAACTTTTTAAAAGTATGGTTAAAGGTACTTTTCATACCACATGTTTGACCGAATGTGGCTTTTAGTACTGGATGTTTAGTTTTGTATACTTTTGGTACCAAACGTTTGAAAAAATGTGGCTTTTGGTACATTCGTTAGTTGGCCGTTAGTTTTGGTCGTTAAATGACATTTGCAAGTCACGTGATTGACTCTAAACTTTTAATTTTGTTCAATTTAGTCCCACAAATATATTCCTAACTTTTATTTTGTTTAACTTAGTCATAACACTTCAAAATCGGGCCCAATTAAACCAATCGAATTCAATTGACATAGCCCCAATTGGGTCAAATTTACCCAATTGGGGATAGGTCCCAATTGGGTTCAATTTTGAAGCTTTAGGACAAAATTAAACAAAATAAAAGTTATGAATATATTTGAGGGACTAAATTGAACAAAAATTAAAAGTTTAGAGTCAATCACATGACTTGCACATGTCATTTAACTGCCAAAACTAACGGTCAACTAACGGATGTACCAAAAGCCACATTTTTTCAAACGTTTGGTACCAAAAGTATACAAAATTAAACATCCAGTACTAAAAGCCACATTCGGTTAAACATGTGGTATGAAAAGTACCTTTAACCCTTTATCAAATTGCTAGCTGGATTTTTTTAACAATTTTACTAGCTCAAGTCACTATGTATAAATTTCTAATTTCATTACGATTTCAATCTAATTTAGACGGAATGGATCACATGTACACATTATCGATCCATCGTGATCCCAAGATGAGTTTGTTTCCACAGGAATTTGTCAATGAAGTTTTGGAAACTATTGAGCTGAATGAGATAAAGGACTCGTTGGTCGGAATGGCGGGAGTTAGCGGCCTTTCGACGGAGCAACGTAAACGGCTTACAATAGCCGTGGAGCTTGTTGCCAACCCGTCGGTGATATTCATGGACGAACCAACCACGGGTTTAGATGCCAGGGCGGCAGCTATTGTCATGAGAGCTGTGAAAAATGTTGTTGAGACTGGAAGAACAGTCGTTTGTACGATCCATCAACCCAGCATCGATATCTTTGAATCATTTGATGAGGTAAATAGGATTGATAAAACTATGTCAACTTTAAACCCTAAATTCGAAAAGATTTTTTTTTGTTCAGTTTTGGATTTAAGTAATGTTAGGGCTCATGTAGTTTTAGAGTTTATTTTCCTTTCTAAAACTCTATTAGAATAGGTGAACAGTTTGACTTTGAAATTTAGATAGCTAAAACTGAATGAACGGTTAATTCAATTTTAATTTCACGCGAAATTTTTATTTTAATTACATTATGAAATCCGCACTGTCTAATTACCCTATGAAATTTTAACTGTTCTAAAACCGTAAGATCGAGAATGTTTGCAGTTGATTTTGATGAAGGCTGGAGGGCAACTAATTTACTCAGGACCCTTGGGTGAACACTCGAATCTGGTGATCGAGTACTTTGAGGTTTTTTTCAGTGTCCTTCAATCTTCTTGTTTACTAGCTTTCCTTTTGGTCTTGTTTTCAATTTATATCTTAAAACAGAAAATTCCGGGGGTGCCGCAAATAAAGAACAACTATAATCCTGCCACGTGGATGCTAGAGGTTACTTCTCCATCAGTAGAAGTTGATCTTGGCATAGATTTTGCACAGGTTTATAAGAACTCTGCTTTGTTCAGGTAAGTGAAAAATTTGCATATATCCAACCTAACCTAATATGGATGGAAAATCGAAATGTGTCTCTGGCCCAGGGCCGGCCCAAGGGTAAGGCAACTAAAGCTAGGGCTTTAGGCCTCCACTTATTGAGGGCCTCATATTCATAGGTATTTCAATAGAGCAGGCCTAGTGATGGCAAAAAAAAAAAATTAACGGGCCTCTATATCATTTAAATTGTAACGAATGAACTAATAAAATAACGATTACCCAATAAATTAAAATCATTAATGTTGACCTCAGATTCATAGGTATATTTCAATAGTGGGCCTAATGATAACCAAAAAAAGGACTTCTATAGTATTTCTCTATAGCATTTAAGGTTGTAATGAATAAATAAAATAAAGATTACTAAAAAACTAATAATAGTTAATGTTGGCTATCACTTTTTTTGTCATTTCCAAATTTATATTGAGATGGAAACATATATGTTCTATGTTAATTTAATAAATTCTTGGAAACAATTTTAATCAATCACCTAAATATTAAACAAAAAATTCATCTAATTAATTAGGGATAGTATTAATTTAAAATAGCGTAAAATCTTAAACTAGATAGTATTTATACATTTTAATTTCTTATTCTCTTCTAATTATTCTTCTTATAAATTATTGGCTCACTCCATTATCAATATTATATGATCTTTAAACGTATAATTTTTTCCAGTTTGCAAATGTATTATTTATATTATCAATTGAAAACGTAATCCTAAAAAATCAATCGAATATAAAAATTTCATTAGTGATTTTGTTTTTATAAAAGTTTGAAGAATAGATTTTAAATAAAAATGTACTATTAGCCAATTTATTTATTTTTCATATTTAGCAAAAAAAAAAATCAATTTTAGGCCCCAAATCAAAATATGGCTTTAGGCCTCAACTTCGCTAGGGCCGGCCCTGCCCTGGCCTGACCTTACATTTTATCTAGATACAACCTAAAGTTTTATTGCGCAGTCAAATTAGTCCTAAACTAAGAAAAGGGATGATTATGGCTCGACTGACTGAGTTAGTGTACTCACCTTGGCTCGAACTCAGTCTCAAGTCATGGTCAGCCATCTATTTTTTTTATTAGGGACTAAACTAATCATAAAATAAACTTTAAGATGCAATTGATATCACATGTAAAGCATATGTCAATTTTCCGTTTATTTTGACGATGGGAGAAAAAACTCTTAAGTTACATATAATACCTAAGGTATCGAATACATTTAAAAAAAAAAAAAGATAACAAAATGCACAACCCTATACAAGTGGAGAAAAATTATTCACTGTCTCAGTGTCAACACGTGACATACAGCTGGTGGCACTAAATTCAATCAAAAAATGACATGTATCATAGTATACCTCTCGCTTCTATATAAAAGTAACACATGTCACTTTTCTTTGGATTGAGGGTCACTAGTTATACATCTAAGGGTTGGTACCAAGTTATATAATAATTCTTCTATAAGTATGGGCACCAAATAGGTTATTTTCATTAATAATTCAACACCCCATCAGTTTCTTGATATATTCTAGTTCAAATGTAGAGAGAACAAGAAAATGGTAGAAGAGATTAGTTCACCCCGTGACGGTTCAAAGGAGCTGCATTTTGACTCGCGATTTGCACGGAATGGTTGGGAGCAACTCAAAGCATGTGTGTGGAAACATAACCTATCATATTGGAGAAACCCTTCATACACCTTAACAAGGATGTGTTTCACGATAACTATATCTTTGTTATTGGGCATATTGTTCTGGAAGAAAGGAAACAAAATGTATGTTTCATCAACTTCTTCCTACCCGTCTTATACTTTTCTAGCGCGGTTTGGGTCCCCCTTTTGAGTGACTGTTCCTCCAAACAAATTACTCACCGTATCAACATTTTTTTTGAGCTACAGAACAATCATGATTATGCTCATGAGGATTGTAAAATACTCTCGGAGGAACGGTCTCTCACGAGGGACCCAAATCGCGCCGATGCTTTTCAGAATTGACGTAATGATTTATAACAAAATCACTACATGCACTTTGACCTCTTTATAAATCGTTACCCAAATTTTGATTTTTTGAAATTCACTTCCTGACTTTTCAATTACATATCAAATTTCTACCTCCATTATAATTTTCAAATTGGATAAACAAGAGCATGTGAGGTCTTCTTGATGTGTAGCCAAGATGAATTTTGTAAGATATTAAAAGGAGTTTCTAGCGAAATACATTAAATTGGACGATCAATAGTCTTCGATTGAAATTACATAAGGTCCAATTGTGTATCTAACTGAATATATTTCCTTACAATTCTTTCAATTTCTTGCCGAAACGATTATAGGTACACATGTCAAAAAGACCTTGTATCGATACATGCTTATTTTCGTCCTATTTGAAGGAAATTATTCTAAATGTAGCAATTTATCTACAACTGAAAATTTTGGTAGCATTTTTAAAATAAAAAACTAAGGTCAAGTAGGTTTTTATAAATCGATCAAAGTTCAAATAGTGATTCGGTTATCAAATCTGGATTTTATTTATTTCTGTGCAATTGCAGCTCTACCCAGCAAGACTTGTTCACCCTATTTGGGCAGATGTACATTGGAGCTAGCTGCATCGGCATTAATATCTGCTCAACAGCTCTACCAATAATCGCAACGGAACGAATCGTGTTGTCCCGAGAAAAAACTGCGGGAATATATTCGCCGTGGGCCTACTCAATTGCACAGGTTCACTCTATTGAAATATTATACCCTTCAATTGCAGAGTATGTACTTAGTGTGATTAAAAGTCTTTTTTACAGCTAATAAATTAAATTAAGCTTTAAAGTCACTTTTATTACAACGTGTTTGACCGATTCCCATTTTGGTACAAAATGTTTTTTTTATACATTTTGGTATCATATGTTAGCACTTTATTGACTTTTGGTCAATCTGTTAGTTGGCCGTCGTTTTGGCAGTTAAATGGCACATGCATTTTATGTGATCTAGCCTAAATTTTTTATTTTGTTCAATTTAGTCCATCACATACATTTCTAAATTTTATTTTGTTTAATTTAGTCCTAAAATTTCAAAATTAAACCTTATTGACATGTTAGACCTAGCCAAACCTAGCCCGTGGCTAGGTTCGACCCTGGGTCGGGGTCGGCTGAATCTGACGACGACTCAGGGTCGGACCTACATATTTATAAATCAAGATTGAGATAGGCTTATTTATTTTACCAGAATCGGTCCGGCCGAACCAGGAGCCGAACACTTTGACGTTTCATTATCGGGTCCGTTTTCAAATCATTGTAAACACAATTAATTAAAGTTTGAATAATGATATATGTTATTTGCAGGTGGTAGTTGAGATCCCATACCTATTTATTGAAGCATTATTGTACGTGATGATCAGCTATCCAATGATTGGTTATCACTTATCCGTGTACAAAGTTTTCTGGGCATTCTATGCTATGTTCTGCACTTTCTTGTGCTACAACACCCTGGGAATGTGGCTCACCTCATTGACACCAACCGTCCAAGTTGCTTCAATACTAGCCTCCCTATTTTACACGATGCTCAATCTGTTTTCGGGTTATATCATCCCCAGATCGGTAAGCTTCGTAACGAAATACAACATCCCTCGAATTAATCAACTATTCACTAAATTCACAATATTTGAACAGTCAACACACAAAATTAACAAAGTGTTTAAAATTATTATTTATAAAAAGTAGCACACGCCACTAATGCCATTTAGCAGCACAACTTTTTTTTGCTATGCCGCTAATAGGCGAAACTATTATTATTATTATTTCTCTTTTTTGCTTTAGGGTTTAAGTAATTTTAGAATTTATAGGTAGTTTCAAGGTTTTTCTAAAATACTATTAAGTGGATAAACAATTTGATATTGTGAACGAATTAGGCGGTTGCACCTAGCTAGAGCAACTCCAATTTTAGCATTTCTATTCTATGGTTCACAGTGTCAAACTATTCACTCATTTTCTAATAGTTTTTTTTTTTAAGGGTTAAGGGTCTTTTTGGTACCATATGTTTGCAAAAAATACACTGTTCATACAATTAGTATTTTTTTGTACCAAATTGGTACCACATATTTCCATTTTGTACCGTTTGCATACCACCATTAGTGTTCCGTCAAAAATAGTCGTTAAATAGCATGTGTCATGCACGTGAGCAGCTCAAAACTTTCAATTTTGTTATAATTTAGTCCCTCTAATACATCCCTAACTTTTATTTTGTTCAATTTAGTCCTACAATTTCAAAACCAAACCATTTTTCCAAATTGACCTAGCTCCAACTGAGTTAAACACTAAACACTAAAACCGTTCGTTCAGTTTAGCCCTCTAGAGTTCAACTTGTCAAACCGCTCGTCTAAATTTAGCTATTTAGGGTTTATGTTGCCAAACTGCTCACCCATTTAATTGAGTTTAAAAAAAAAAAAAAAAAAAAAAAAAAGCATAAAACTATACAAAATCTAAACAAAAAAATAGCATGTGCTGCTAATGCCATTAGCAGTAAGGGATATTTTTGTACAAATTTTAAATAGTTTGCTAGTTTTGTATTTTGTTGTTCAAAAACAGTGCCAATTTGGTGGAAAATTCATGATATTGTATATCAATTAGAAAGGATTTATGAAGATCAGGTATCCAAGGTTGGTTAGACCAACTTGTTTTATGAATTGCATTCCCAAAGCGAACCGAGTTCGAATCCTGCTCTGGGTAGAATTTAAACTGTAGTCCTCTCGGTTCGAAAAACTTAACTTGTTATCCAAGGAATCTCAGGACTTTTGTGTCTTTTTTTTTTTTTTTCCTGCAGAGGGTTCCTAAATGGTGGATATGGTTGTATTACATGATGCCAACATCATGGATCTTGGATGGTCTCTTCACTTCGCAGTTCGGTGATATCGACACCAACATATCTGCATTCGGGAAAATAACTAAAATCTCCGATTTTGTCCACGACTACTTTGGCTATCGCTACGATTTCTTGGGGGTGGTTGCTATTGTTCTCCTCGTTTATCCAATCTTTTTTGCTTCTTCATTTGCATTTTTTATTGGCAAGCTAAGCTTTCAAAAAAGGTGATAAAGTATGTATGTGGTTAATATACTACATATATATTAAACCAAACTAAAAAATATTAATATCTATTTCGGAATAGTGGTGATCATTTCACTGATCTAGGATTTACAAAATGATATGCATTATTTGTAATAAAAAAATGTGCATGTTATTATATTTATATGTACAAGGTTATTATATCGGGATTTCAAGTTAAAATAGTGGAAATTAATAAAAATCAGGTTTGTAAGCTGAGCATTGGTACTCTATCATTACATATAAAGCCATTTGCAGGCGAATGTACAGAATTTAGACAATCACCTGCAACAATTTGTTATATATTCTCAGTAGTTATCTGCTCATATGACTCTTTTTAATTACGTGTCAATGGACTGAAGTATCGCTAGCCGAAGAAATAAATACATGAACAATTCAGTGGTAATTAAGTTGATCTTTGAAAAGAGAAAATAGTCACTTGGACGACATATATGGTTTTTTCATCTACTTTAACAAATAATAAATGGATATTGTAGCTTTTCGGTTAAAAATCAAAGTTGAAGTAACTTTTGCAGACTACATCTTCAGGCACTACATATAGTTTTGTGATATTAAAATTTAAAAACTTTTTTTCATGTAAAATTAATATAAACATATATAATATCACATATTTTTAACTTAGATAATGTGACAAATTAGTCAACAACGGCAATAAGATATATACAATTTTAAAATATATATATTAATTTAAAAAAATGTGCAAAGCACAAACTAATAATCTTACTATATATATATATTTTTTATCTATATAGATTCTTGTGCAACACGAGAGTCATTAAATATATTTCTTAGCAGCACTTTTTACAAAGTGTTGCAAAATTATTATTATTTTTTTATTAAATTAGTTCTATTTCTTAATTATACTTTTTTAAAAATTTCCGTTAAATATATCTTCTTTTATAAATTAATTATATTTCTTAGCAGTATTTTTTTTTTAAAAAAAAGACGTAAAAAACTTTGATTTTTTTTAATTATTATAATTATAATCAAAGTGTCATAAAATTAACGGCACCAATTTTAGTGTTGTAATTGTAAAGTGCATGAGAACAAAAAAAAATATAGAGGTATTTTTTAAAAGTGTTGCTACAAAATGTCATTATATCTACATGAATACTTATAATTTGAAATTAATTAAACCTGGGGTAAGCATATTATATGTGTTGTATTTTTATGTGTACCCTAAGACTATCCCGAAAATACACATAACATCAACTGTGGCCCTTCCTTGTTTGATCCCAACTAATTAATGGCAGCCCACAGGCTCAAGGATTAGGTATTTAGGTGACAGAGGTCCAATGTTAGGCCTATTCTGAATTTGGGCTCACATGGTGTGTTGTGGGCCTAATATGGTCGAAGTTATAGATATCAATTTGATTTATATAGCGCATTTTTTTTATTACAAAATTGTTTTCGCAATTTTGAGTTGGAAGTGTTACAAGTTGTCTTTTAATATAACGTTTCAAATTTGATTTGTTTTTTTGGGAATGTAACTCGTTTTATCAGTTGGTCTAACCAACCTTGAGTCATGTATACACTAAATTTGCACTTATTCTCTCTACGATCAGTTTAGTTTTCATTTTACCCCTAACTTTAGAAAATGGTCAAAACTAGTTCCACCATTAAAGTTCATTCTGAAGGCATTAAAATTTGGACATTTCTACTATGCTTCACAAACACAATGCTTGTGGTACTAATTTTTATATTTTTCTATTGCTCTAAAGGTAAACCTTATAGGGAAATTAATATTATTAATGTTATGATACAAATACTAAGTGTATTGAAAATAAATCATACTTCTAAAGTTTTTTAAATAATACAGTTAAATCCACCATAGTAATAAAACTAGCACAAACATGATACTTATAAGGGTTAAGAACCTATGAAAGGTCTGAATAGGGGTGGGCACTGAACCGGTTCAGCCCGAACCGGTTCCGAACCGGACCGGAACTGTTTTAAACGGTCCGGTCCAGTAATGACTAGGGTTTTATATTGGCTTAGGTTGGTCTAAAAAAAACTGGACTGGTTAGAACCGGTCCAGAACCGGTTTTGGCCTGTTTTTTAAAAAAAAACAAGTCCTGGACCGGTTTTATATGTCGGACCGATTTTATCATTAAAAAACCGGTCAAACCGGTCAAAACCGGTCAAAAACCGGTTTTAAAAAAAAAAAAAAAAAAAAAAAACTAGTCTCAGTCAAAACGCTTTTTTTTTTATTACTTAAAAGCGGTTCAAAACCGGTCCGGTCCGGACTGGTTAATTGGACTGGTTTGGTATACCCCTTGGACTGGTTCCAATTTAGGGGTTACAAACCAGTCCAATTTGGACCGGTCCACTCCGAACCGGTTCCAAACGGTCCGGTTCCAGACCAGTTCCGAACCAGTCCGGCCGGACCGGTTTTTATGCCCAAGCCTAGGTCTGAACTATCACTCATGTTAACGGGAGAGGTCTGAAATTTAAAAAGTTAATAACAGAGGTCTGAAATTTCTGTTTTGTTGATAACAGCGGTCTCCGTTAGTTTTTTCCGTTAAAACTAACGGAAGTTGGTCACATGCTTGGCATGTGACCGGAAATAAAATAAATTTCCAAAAATGTCCTTCTATCAAGTGTGCCCCTCACATGCTTGGAGTGAAAAGACCAAAATGCCCTTGAAGCCACCACGGTACTCCGGCGACCACCAATCGTACTCCGGCGACCACCACCGTACTCCGGCGACCACCACCAAGGCTCCGATTGGGCTAAAATCGGAGCCACCGGCCCCGATTGGGCTTCGATCGGAGCCACCGGCCCCGATTGGACTCCGATCGGAGCCAAAAAAGCTCCGATCTGGAGCTCTGTGGCTCCGACCAGAGCCACAAAGCTCCGATCGAAGCTTTTTTGGCTCCGATCGGAGCTTTTTGGCCCCGATCGGAGCTTTTTGGCCCCGATCGGAGCTTTTTGGCCCCGATCGGAGCTTTTTTGCTGAGGTGGTGGCCGGAGTCGGGTCGCCGGAGCCGAGGTGGTGGTCGTCGGAGTCGAGGTGGTGGTCGCCGGAGTCGGGTGGTGGTGGCCGGAGTCGGGTGGCGGTGGCCGGAGTTAGGTGGCGGTGGCCGGAGTTGGGTGGTTTTAATTTGACTTTAGGGGTAAAATTGTCATTTCACATTTCCTTAAATAAGATCTTAAATAAAACAAAATATTAAAGGGGCAAAAATGTCATTTCACACAATTCTGTTAAATTTAACCCTAAAAATGGACGGAAAACCTCAAATCAACAAAATTGAAATTTCAGACCTCTGTTATTAACTTTTTAAATTTCAGACATCTCCCGTTAACATGGGTGATAGTTCAGACCTTTCATAGGTTCTTAACCTTACTTATAAAGCATACTAGATAAAACCCGGTTAATTTGGTCATAAGTAAAACCATGTCCTGTAATGCAAGGGACAAAGTTTTAGAAAGATTAAAATAACCCAAAAATTCCATTATAAAGTCAAGTTTTTAACTAATTTTTTTAATACCTCTATTTTGTGGCCTATCAAATAGAAAAAAATATGAAAAAATTCTATTCAAACTCAATACAAAATTTTCAATTTTAGAATCCAAGCAAGAAGAACATATAAGGAAACATTTGACTAAACAAAGACATAATGCCCACATATATTGATTTAATGTTAGTACAAATAAATCTGAGCCTGCCACATATTTTATTATGGCTCAAGAATTTTTCTTTGACCTGATACTTAACCAACTAAATAATGCACAATATATAATATTTATTATGTAACATAAAAGAAATAATATAATTACTATTTTCCAACAAAAGAAATGAATTAATATTTGTGACCATATTCTCATCTCACTATATAATATTTGTACTCTTTTATTCAGAGTTTAAAGTGTATTCCACTGTATAATGTTCGGATTCTCATACCCACGTGTACTATTCTCGTCAACTAGCAACGCCAGCACTTAATATTTTAATTAAATCACTACGAGGTGACTCCTATAAAAGTTTTTTAGAGTCAAAATATATATATATATATATATATATATATATATATATATATATATATATATATATTATAGAGTCGAAATACTTAAAAAAAAAAATTGGGTTAATAACTAAAAAATTATCCAAGGTTTACCATATGTTAAAAGTAGGTGTCTGAAGTTTGAAATATTAAAATGGACCATCTCAGGTTTCATTATTGTTGAAATTTGGTGTCTCTGCGCGTCTTTTAATCTTCATTCAATCATTTTCATCAACATAGTTACAATCCATCACTCCTTACTTTTCACAAAATCGTCAAATTTCACCTAAAAGTTGAACATTCAAAAGAAAAGGTTTCTAGCCAGTGGCGGACGCAGGTGTATGAAATGGAGACTAAATGTCCCTATTTTTTCTATATATATATAATCTATTAGTAAGTTGTATAAGTAATAAACTAAGAAAATGACTACTATAAAGTAATTATTTTATAATTTGGTTACTCATTTTTGGACAACAAATTGCTAACTTTCTTTGTACAAACTGCTAGATCAATGTTTATTTTTGTGAACAATTTACTAACTGATGTATTTTTTGGACAAGTTGTTATTTCGGGTTTCACTTTGTGGAGAATTTGTTAGTTCATGTATAAACCCACAGGCAAATCACTAAAAAAAAATCTACTAGCTGGAGATTTTTTAGATAATTTGCTAGCTTGGGATTCACTTTGAATAGAATTTTCTAGCTCAGATTTCGATTTGAAAACAATTTGGTAGCTCAAGTTTCCTTTTGTAGATAATTTGGTAGATATCAAATTTTCCACAAAACGAAATCGAAGCTAGTAATTGTAAGAAAAATAAACTACTATTAGCAATTTATCCGTAAAATAAAACCTAGCCTAGTAAATTGTAATATATATATATATATATATATATATATATATATATATATATAATATGATTTTATAATATTTTCTATCAATATTTTCTTCGGTAATAAATTTTCTTACGCAACATAATTTTTTTTTAAAAAAAACCTGTCCCCATTTATGTAATTCCTGCATTCGCCACTGTTTCTAGCAGAGTGGCGTGGAGCGATTTTCAATGACAACAGAGCAGAATTTACTTGCGTGGATGTGGCCAGCTTCTTGGGTGACGGTCCCGACAAGTTGACGAGAATGAAGTGTATATGGGAGCTCAAATTTGGCAGTCGGTTTCGTCGGAATTGACTTCTCTATAGTAATCACACCAACACACCACATTTTAACAAAATTGAAACATTTGACACTTCAACTTAACATTTGAAATTTCAGACATCTACTTTCAATATAGGGTAAACCTAACATTGGATAGTGTTTTTAGTTATTTACCTAAGTATTCCAGATAATAATTTAATTACTGTTGATCGTAGGAAATTGCTATATAGGAAGAAGGTAAACAAATTCAGCTTATTCAACCTTCCACTAGCAAGTAGTAAACAGTTTCATCTTAACCCCCCTTGACTATTACTTGTTACTACAACCACACTTACCCATGTGATTGATCTCCATTATGATTTGTTTAAACGCTACTTAATCAAATCAATGCAACAACATATCCCCTTAAACAACAACCCATCCGACAAAAAAACAACAATAAACCATAGAATCAAACACAAAACGACACCACGTTCATTAACAGCAGCAGCAGTAGTCACCCAATTCTTCAAGCCTCAGGCTTGTTCCACTTGAGTGGCTTCACCACCTCCCAGGTGAAATCAGCATCATCCCTTCCGAAATGCCCATAGGCCGCCGTCTTCAAGAACCTGCCATTGCCTCCTCTCTTCAGATCCAAGTTAATCGCAATCATACCCGGCCTGAAGTCGAAGCTCTCCTTCACAATCTTCAGAATCTCCCTGTCAGGAATCTTTCCCGTCTTGTAGGTATCCACAAACACCGACAGAGGCTCGGGCACACCAATGGCGTACGATACCTGGACAATGCACCTCCTGGCGAGTCCACTAGCCACAATGCTCTTAGCGGCTTGTCTGACGATGTAGGCCCCACTACGGTCCACCTTGGTTGGGTCCTTGCCGGAGAAAGCACCACCACCGTGAGCACCCCATCCTCCGTAGGTGTCAATGATGATCTTACGGCCGGTGAGACCAGCGTCTCCGTGTGGTCCACCGATCACGAATCGGCCAGATGGGTTCAAATGGAAGATGGTTCTCTCATCGAGGTACTTCTCTGGGATCACGGGCTTGATCACGTGCTCCTTGAGGTCAGCAGCGATCTCATCGTTAGTCACGGTCTCATCGTGTTGGGTCGAGATGAGGACAGTGTGGACCCGGACTGGGACCATGGCTCCATTGTCGTTGAAGTACTCGACTGTGACCTGGGTCTTTCCGTCAGGCCTGACCCATGGGCAGGTGCCGTTCTTGCGGACCTCAGTGAGGCGGGCCCCAATCTTTGTTGCCAAGACATGGCTCAGAGGCATCAGCTCGGGGGTCTCATCAGTGGCATACCCGAACATGTGACCCTGGTCACCAGCACCGACCTCCTCAGGCTTCTTGGTGAGGTGTCCATGGACTCCCTGTGCAATGTCAGGGCTCTGCTGCTCAATGTTGACTAGGACCTTGCAGTTGTCAGCATCTAGACCCACATCAGCAGACACGAATCCAATGGTTCGGCAAGTGTCACGGACAATCTTCTCGTAGTCCACCTCAGCCTTGGTGGTGATCTCACCGAAGACCATGACCATGTTGGTCTTGGTGCAGGTCTCACAGGCCACCTTGCTCTCGGGGTCCTGAGCGAGGCAGGCATCGAGGACTGCGTCAGAGATCTGGTCGCAGAGCTTGTCAGGGTGACCCTCGTTCACGGACTCGGAGGTGAATAGGAAGGTCTCCATTTGATCTGAATCTGAAATGAAACATGAAATCAAAACCAATCCATTATTCAAGTTGAATCACAAATTTTTGTACTAGAATTATTATAATTTGGAATAAGAGAATGTTCATATTTTGGTTGATCACACTGAGAAAAACATGGCGAGTCTGGGAATTGAAAATTGACTACATGATATATGACATTATACATTTGGTATAACTACTTATATATTGCAGTAAAAGTAAAGACAGATTCGATGAGCATGAACCAGATTAAATATTAGATGAATAGGAAGGTCTCCATTTGATCTGAAGCTGAAAATGGAACATGAAATCAAAACCAATCCACTGTTCAAGTCGAACTACAAATTTTCATAGTAGAATTATCATAATATATATTGGTTTAAAAGAAGAGAATGTTCATATCTTGGTTGATCATACTGAGAAAAACTCTGCAAAGCTGGGAAATGAAAATTAACTACATGATGTATGACATTATACAGTTGGCATGACTACTTATATACTGCAGTCTGCAGCAAAAGTAAAGACAGATTAGATGAACATGAACATGAACAAGTTTTCGGAGATCTAAGCTCTGAAATATGAATTCAAAGAGACGCGTCTAAGACGATGATTCATCGCTGAAGCTTAATTAATGTAGAGCAATCACAGATAAGATCAAATTTGACCAAACCATATCAAAATCAGATCAAATACAGTGTAGCACAGCTTTTCCTATCATCAATGAAAAGAACAAAAAGGTATAGTTGAAAAAGATTCCACCAGATCATTATTGAAGTCAGCGACAGATCCAAGATCTCAGTCAAAGCAACACACTATCACAGCTACGATAGACGGAAATTTAGATCCAGCAGCACCATAAACCAAAATAGACATAAATCATCCAGATCGGATTGAATCAGGAATCAATAAGCACTAAGAAGAGTAAATCAGCAGAAAATTGAGCAGCAGAGGTGTAGAAATGGAGGAGAAAGAAGAACGTACATGCGAGAGAAGAGGAGCGACGGTCTAAGGAAGACGATGGACTATCCGAAGCTCTTCGTTCTCAAGCGGAGGAGATGTGCGAGGAGAGACTTTGAGTGGGATTGGGTTTTATAGAGAAATGGCGATTCAAGAACGGCCCTTGAAATCGTGGATCTGAATTTGGGCTTCATTCACGCGGTGGTGGGGGTGATGGTGGCAGTGCTGAATTCATGCATGTGCCGGGTGTATGTACGCCTAATTAATTTGATTACTTAACACAAAAGGTGGAATAGATTAATTTGTTTCCATAGTTACCAAACTTTACAACCATAATAATCAACTTTGATTGTTTTGTATATGATATCATGATAGCACTCTATTCCTTAAAATATGACTTGTTATATGTGGTGAGTACTCTAGGCGTAGGCAGTGAGGAAGCCATAAAATTTGCTTAAGGGAGAAGAAATGAATTTATGGGTAAATATTCTATGTAAAAACTTTAGGAAGCAATTATAGTATTTTAAATGGTCAAATTGAAAAGAAAAAAAAAATCCAATTATTTAAATAAAAATTACACATCATGAAAATTCGAGATCCTCTCGGACCTTAATAGCGTCATCTCTAATTGTATAACAAACATGTTATACATTTCTGAGTTCTGATTGGGGCTCCTAAGGACACCCTGTGAAAAAAAAAATATTAGTAATAGTAATAAAAAGCTACTTTTAAAAATAATAACAACTAAAGTAATATATTAAATTAATTGTTACAATGGAAGTTAATTATTTAATTTAATTAAGTTAGTGCTAATGGAGCTCTCTTCACCAACCCCAATCAGGTGTTGCAACATAATTCTAAGGGATGACTCTATCATGACATTACCCTTAGTTGAGTTGATCATTTCTACCTATAGTAATTTGGGTAGCTCATTAATATAAATTTTAGGATACAAAATATAACCTAATATATCTGTTAATTATATTCGTGAACTCTATAATAATAATAATTATATAAAAAGTTATCAGAGTTTTACCTCAATACCACAAATCCTATATTAGAAATTCATTAATATAATTAATTTTCTTAGTGGTAACAAAATTTGCATAGAATATAAAGGTAGAAATTTTGTTTAGAGAGGCAAATATAAGGTTTAAATAGCTAAATATGCACATCATTAAAAGTTGAAGGGTTCATCGTCTTATAATGACTTCGTTCTTGATTGTCGAAATCAAGAATCTTCTGATTAATTTTAATGAGCAGGCAGAGATCTATCGTGAAGTTTAGATTTAATTCACACTTTCCGCACAATTAGTAAAGAATATGTAAGTGGATTATTATTGTTTATTCACGTTTTTTTACCGATAATTTCAAAAAATATATTTTGTTATAAAAATTTAAATTTCACACGATATAACATGAATAATAGCTAATAATATGAGAATTTTGTTTGCTACATATATTAAGTTACTATAAATAGATATTAGAAAATGTTCAACTTGCTTATAATTGAACTCAAACAGAATTATGTTAGCGAGACTTAAATAATAAAAAAAATTATTAATAGATGAACCTGCCTTTTATAACTTATAGAAAATAGACTCTAATTTGGAAGTTGGTGGGAGTCGTCATTAATCACTTACTACTAATTAACTAATTCCTATATATTATGTATGGTCTCTAGTCTATGTGCTCCAGGAGCATGAACGTCTTAGATCTGAGCGACAACTGTCATCCCTGATAAACGCTGTCGGTGGGTGGTGACCAACGGAGACGTTTACCGGTAATAGACGGTATTAAAATAAATAAACAAAAAAATAATAATTAATATATATACATATATATATACCATTGACCCGACCCGTTTTTCCATACATGGACAATCCTTTTCACCAGGGTCGGTCCAACCAAAATTAGGGCCTAAAGCCATATTTTTATATTGAGGCATTTTTATTAAAAATATGTTTTTTGTTAAAAAAACTAAATTGATAATTTTGATTAAAAACTTCTTTTTTAGCTTTCAAATCTTCTCTTTTTCTCAAGTTGTTAATAACTGAATTCATATCTTTTAAAGGGCATCAAAACCTATTGAAAAATAAATAAGAAATAGAATTAAAAATTGGAAAAATATAACCTAATTTATTTAAGTAGAAAATAAGTCAGTCTTATTAGTTGAAAATTTTGGATCACAAAATTTGTATGAATCTCATAATTATAAAGAAAATTGTATAATATTGGCAATGGAAAGTAATATAAACTTTTTTTTTTGGCCAACAAAAGTAATATAAACTTAGAAAAGAAAGAAACTTAACTTTAGAATTTGCTAATTAGGATATGTTAGTATATTAGTAGTTAATAAATATTTAGTTATAATTTTATTGAAATTATTATCACTACTAACTAATTATGTGGTTAATTTATTGAAAATTTGGAATTAAATAGGTAATTAGAATAAGAAATAAGCTTTTCTCCGGACCTCCGATAAAAGTATGAAAAAATGCTCGAATGATACGATCTCTCCGCCATCCCATAATAAAAGGGGCGAATGACTAAATGTAAAGATTTTAACGGTGAAAAAAAAAATCACTAATGATGATTATTAATTTAATATTAATTAACAAAAAAATTACTAAATTATTAATTAATTAGTCATGATTATAGGTTTAATTGCATAAGGGATTTCACCTAAAATTAAAAGGTAAAAAAAAAAAACCAATACTATGTATGAGGTCTCTTACAAATAGGGCTTAAAACCCTTTTTAGTGGGCTTACCATTGATATGGCCCTACTTTATACGCACCTCTAATCCAGCAATACCTATTATGCATGTAAATAGTAAAAGTAAAATGGTAACTTCTAAAAATCTTCTATTTTTTTATCGTTAAGCGCGCCGAGATTATTGAAACATAAAACTATTACAATCTACCAAAGGACTGTAACCGCTCCGGAGATATTGATTAACGTCTAATACCCGAACTAGATCAGATGCGGCTAAAACGACAAAGACAATGATAACAAAGTACAAACTAGAAATACAGCTATAAGCTAAAACAGCGACTCGGCTTGTTGACGGAGATGACCCCAGGCAAAGGATAGAAGCTTGGAGAGGAGGAATCCATCTGATACAGCAGCGAACACAATCCTTCAGAGGGGTACGAGAACCTTCCTTGAGTCTGACATAGCTAACAGAGGACCTGCACAACAAGCGATACCATACCGGACCCATAGTATGTCCGAAACGCAAACAATTCCATTCATTAACGAAGATGACCACATGACTGGTGTAGAGATTTCTGTAAAGCGCCCCTGCCATAGAAACATCTGCGAAGGACTACCGCAAGTGGGGGTGTCACATAAATGCTCTGTCTATCCGAAGGGAGACGAGAATGAGATGCGATTACAGTCGTATTGTGGTTACCCCGAAGGGTAAATATCATGTAGTGGTTCGTCTGATGGATAAAATGTTGGTTCTGACGAACTATGGCATTCGAGGTCTGAACCCGGTGACAAATCTTTCTTCATAGATACAAGACATTCGTTGCTGATCTAAAAAAGATCAACTCCCGTGGGCGTTAGCGGACCTTTTTCATTCTTCACCCGGTCTAACGTAGTGTTTCCAAAGGTAACCGGTTAGGTTTACTTTGGAAACGCGCTAAAACAGGCCTATAGGTTCTTCTAATAGAAGAAGAGTCTAAAATTAGATGGAAGTATATATAATTAGCTAGATCGTCTGAAGCATGAACAGAATCACCTTTGTTCCGAAGGCCAAGTCAAAAAATTCCATATATTCAAAAAGGCGGTCCTTTTCTTTCCCCGGACCGATGACTCGCTTGTTCAGTACTGCTAACTAAACTAGGAGGATGCCGTCCCCTCAGACAACATTCTGGAACTTCCAAACCAAAGAAATGCAACATGAGAATCATATTTTTACGCTTCAATAAAAAGATTTCGGTAAGGGTAGAATACGCCCCATGGTCGATCGAAGGTCCTGTGCCACTTGAACTCAAACGCGTTACGCCCCTTCAATCCATCTTTGTCCAGCCAGCTCATAACAAAATGTTAGACCAGGCTGACACAACCGAATTGGTTGTAGATAATACATGAATTAGCTAATACATCTAATCAAACATGCCATTTAGGGACGGAGCCATCAAGAGATTAAGGGGCAATTGCCTTTCCCCTTAACTTTTTGTGATGTGTACTTTTTACTTTAAATTTTTAAATTATTGTTAATTTGACCTTTTAAAATCTTATATTTGCCATTTGAAAATTTTATAGTATTTATTTGCCTATAACTCAATTTTTATCCATAAAATTATTAGCTTTCGTCCCTGACATGGAAACAAGAAAGATGGTGTTCTATGATTATGGTGCACTTAATAACGTAACGAAAAGTTAAGGGGCCTCAACCAGCATCTTACAAAGGTTAGGGTGCAAAGGCAGAAATTTTATTTTACTCAATCCTATTCAATGCATGGGACATGGGGTTTAGGGTGTGGAATCTCGTTCGGTGCACATGACCAACAACAACACCCTTTACATGCTACGCACGTTTTGTAACGAATTGCCGTGATAATCGTGGATGTCAAAACCTTTCATGCGCGTAACATGTTCGGTGTTTATTTTAATTTGTACAATTTGATGATTTTTATGATGGTAGAGACTTAATTAATTCTACAACATTCTATGGTTCTTTTTAAGACTTCAAATTCTATGTAAAAAGAGTACACTTATAACTTGAACATAATTGAAGGATGATCCGAAACTCATTCCATTTTTTTTCTGGCAATTTCTTGTATGAGTTTGGTGCTACGCCAAACTAATTAAAATGTGATAAATAGCTAGTGTTATAAGTGATTCAAACTACTCATGAGGTTCTCGAGCTTATCCGAAGTTTTATTTTATTTTCAAAAACTTATTCGAGTCGAGTTCGAGCTTGAACTTATATCTATATTCAATTCAAGACCAAAAAATGTTTCGATTCAAGTCGAATTTGCCAAATACTCTATATAGAGAGTATTTGACAACTTTTTTTTCTAAAGTTCTCATAGGCGACCGGCGAATTGCTATAATATCAGTGTTTAAGATATAAAAAAATGCAGATTTTAATAAGTTTGGTGTAAATACTTCCTAAAAAAAAATTCATATTCACTTAGCTTAAGAAATATGATTCTCTTTGGTTAAATTGGATAAGACCACAAAATTGATAATTCTAATCAAATCCAAAATCTTAGACTTCATATCTCTCTCTATTGTCTAGAGGCGCATTGATAATTTTGAGATTCTAAAGTACATATAAAATAGGGTAAACTACGGAGATGAATTGAATAATATTATATATTTTAATAATTATATCCATTTCTATATATATATATATATATATATTCAAATATAATGAATTGGTTTTAGTATATACATATTTCTTTACGTTAATCTGATTTATGAACTATTTTTAATATGAAAATTGAAGCAAATAATATTTAATAACATACTATATTATCTATATATATATATAAATTTAGGTAGAGAGATGAATTCAAATGCAACCAGGAGTTAGGGATTTCCAGATTTGCAATTTTCAATGCACAAATTAATGTTCTGGAGGATTTATGAGCTGCGGAAGTATTTTCTTTCATTTTCCTAAATTTTGAGATAATCTATATCTATATATATTAAAAAAATTGATGAAAGAGAACAACAAAACTCTTTTAGAAGCTGACACATCAGCATAAAATGTAAAAAAAAAAAAAATCAGACAATTGAACAACCCTAAAAAAGAAGACGTTCAACCAGCAAAGCATGAATAAACCTCAATTCAATTCGCATTTATTATTTCCCATATCTCTCCAAGTAACGAAGCGTCTCTGAACGAACCGTCTCTTCGTTTTCATAATCCAATCTCTTTAGTAATTAGTATATATTTTGTCAATGGTGGTCTCAAGCTCTCATCGGCAGCCATGGCCACACTCCAAATCGACATCCGGTCTACTCTGCAGTATCTCTGCAGAATTAACGGATTGGAAAGATTTATCTTGAAGCTCTGATTGCAGCCATCTTATCACCCTTAGTCTCCTACCACTGCTCTCGCCTCCGCCTCTCCTACAACAACCGGTGGCCATATCAATGCTGCAGTATCTAATCCATTCAGTGGAGCTCACTGATCAATGCACCACCACCGTCGCCTCTTCAACTACCATTTTGTAGGGTTAGCGTTTTGGCGTCCTCTCCCGCATTCTCAGCGGTTTCTCATTCAAATGTCTTTGTTCATTTCGAAGAAGGAATTTGATCGAGTAATTTTATATTCCAAGGTTAGAACTTTTCAACCCTGTCTAAGGGGTTTTGAGATGCATTTAGGAGCTGGGAATTTTCCAAAATACTATTCCCTATGCACAGACTGATTTTAATTGCGAGAGAGATGGGTGAAGAATTCAGCTGCAATCAAAGCAACTGCAGGTTCCACAGATAACAATTACATTTAAAGCACAAACCACGGTCCACATCCAATGTGAAGGAATAACAGAACCAACAATAAATTCAATGTATAGTCATCGATAATTAAATTTACACCACAAAATCACCACTTTCCAATGTGAAGGAATAACAGAACCAATACAATTCATCTACTCACAATTAATTAATGTATAGTCTCTTAGTATTCTACAAATGACATCGATTTTTACAAATTACTCTTCTATATTTACAGAGGATTAGAGACATGGTGATTTACTTGACAAATTTCAATTCATGCCGCCTGTTGCGTCCTGGATGAACTGGGTCGTGTGGACGCGTCTGTCTGAGTGGTTGAGCGGGTTTTTGGGCTGTTACCCTTCGTCTGAAAGAGGTTTTTGCCTTGTGCCGATGACGAGTGTTCGGTTTAATCGCTGAGTCTCGGAAAGGTCTGTGTCTCGAAAGGCGGTTGTGTCTCAGGAGGCGTCTGAGTCTCAAAAGGCGGTTGTGTCTCAGGAGGCGTCTGAGTCTCGGGAAACGGTGGTCTGTGCAAAAGTCCGAGCGTCCGGGGCGCCGGTTCCTGCACGAAGGGCCAGTACTAGCACGGAGAGGGGGGGGGGTGGTGCTAGTGGAGCCCTCTCCGATGCCTAAGTCACTATAGGGCTAAAAAGGTAATCTTAGAGAGAGAAAGTATTTCAAGAGAGCTCAAAATACCAAAGTTGGGCAAATGAGAGGATGTCAAAATGGGTGGCCAAGGCCTCCTATTTATAGGCTTCCTTGGGACCGGACCCGGTTTTAAAGCGGTTTGATGACGGTTCAAAAGCAAGCGGTAACCGTCATCCATATTGGCAATGCGCGAACTTGACTTCTCTACACGTAACGGTAATCGCGTAAACGGTAATCGCGTAATACCCGTAGTGCAATCCGGACCTCGTCGAATTTGGGCAATTCGGCGAGGTCCGGATTGCTTTGTGCAATCCGGAGGTCCGGTCCGGACGCGCGTAACGCGCTTCCGGACCGTTTTGACCCTTGGGAGACGTTTTTCAAGCCGTGATATAATTTTGACGTGTTTACGAGGCCCGAAATATAAATACGAACTTGAATTGGACACATATCCATCACCGCCGAGAAGTGAGCCACGTCTATCGGATACCACGCGAGGGCCGCTCGGGAAAGAAGGATAAGATAAAAACGGGTCGCAAATGCGCAACTCCGGCAGACGGATTTGAAGGCCACAGTGATGATTTGGCAGATTCTGACCCAAACAAGGGTCGCCTAGGCCCTAGGGGGTGTGAGTCGTTCTGTTCGCCTAGGGGACTAAATCGTCTCTTATTTACGCCCAGTCGATGGGCGCACCATGAAGATGAATAATCTCGACACGCTTAGATGGGGAGTTGCTCCGGCGGAGTTTGAAGCCATCCAGAAAGTAGATCCGGCGGAATGGTCACTGCTGCTGGTCTTTGATAGAAATAAATCAGATGAACGATCCAGTGAGGAGAAGGGATGTGGGGGAAGATTACTGCGGCTGGAGAGGAGAATGACTGCGGCTGGTTACTTTTTTACTTTTTAGGGTTTGAAGGAAACTATTGTCATTATGTGTTATGGGTAAATGTTAGTTTGATATGGGCTTTTGGGCCTATATTGGTCACAGTTAACAAAACAACTAAACAAGATTTTGATTATTGCCCCCACGATAAGCATATATATTTCCATTATTTATTTATTTTTTGTAGAAATATATATTTCCATTATTGCATATATATTTTCATAGTTACCGATTTTTTTTAACAAAAAATATTAGTGCTTTTAGCCTTTTTGATAATATCGTTCATATATAAAGTAAAGTAACACTAAAGATATTAGATAATGTTTAGTAGTCATGGTCTGTATCTGCCATTACAACTTAAAAGAGTTTATACGGTTTCTTTGCGAGCATGTGGTATTTATAAATTTACATTTTTACCGTTCATAACATAAATTATTATTTTATTTATTTAAATGAAATATATAACTAATAAATTTATTTTATGTTTGTACAATTAATTTTCTATTAATTCTTAGTGACTTAAGTTTCATTATATACATTATATAAATATATATCAGTATATCCTTGGTTATTTTAATTTTATTACTAATTATTATTAAAAAAAAAATTGTTTTTAATCTATAACTATTAATTCATCAACATTGTATAATAACATTCTGATAATTAAAATGTTATTTTTATTTAATATAATATGATAGGAAATAACCCGCGAGATGCGCGGGTAAAGGACCTTAGTGTATTTTAAATTTACACACATTATTACTATATTAGAAGTTCATCAGAATGAAGAGATATACAATTTTAGATATTAATTTAAAATAAGATTCTCACAGAGTACAATAATAAATATAAAGTGTTAATATGTATTATCTTGTTATTTTTTATCTCACAAATTTTTACGTTAAAAAAAAAAAAAAAAAAACTCCGCGTAATTAACAAATGATTACCAAAATAGTTAGACAGCTTTAGCATGCAAAGTTGCAAACTAAAACTGTTGACTATACAAAAATTACTAGCCCATTCCTTTTCAATTATAAAAAAAAAAAAAAAAATACTAGTTATAATCGTGAAGAATAAGTAATACTTGGATGGAAAAAGATGGTTTAGTTAAATAATTAATAATTAGTTATATAATACGGTGCAATGGTTTAAAATTACATTACTTAATAAGAAAATTTATTTTAAATTTAAAATTCACTAAAATTCTATTGAAAATATTTATAGTTAGCATCTTTATATTTTACAAGAACATTTCAGTGTGACTGAAAATTATTTTCCGATAGAACTATTTAAAACAACTGTGAAAAAAAAAAAGTTCCACACAAAATAAAGGATGTCAAGCTTTACTTTCTTTGACCAAACTGAAAGTATTTCCCTTTTGGATAAGATAAGAGGGGGAAGGAAAGCATCGAGTAATTAAGTGAACAATCTTACAATTTTACAGAATTTTTCTACTCTGCTTTTGAAGCACCATGTTTATTATTTTATTTTTTATTACTATGTTGGACTTAATTGTAATATATGTAAAACTTTAAAAGTATAAAAAACTATGATTTTTTTTTAACTAAACCTAATATTTGCATCATACTATTAATAATATCAATTTCATTCTAGGGTTCACCTTTATCGCAATAATAAAACACAAACAAATATACCAAAAACATGGTGCTTGTGGAGCATGATATAAATATCATTACGGTGAATAACAGGAATGGAATACGTAAGTAAAGAAACATACTTTTTTTTTTGTTTAAAAAGAAACATAGTTTACTTAACATGGTCAAACTCATTCATTTTTTTTTTCTCTTCACGGCGCAAATCTATACCAAAATTTAAGAGAAAAAAAGTCACTAACCGTAGTTTTGTGACAATTGTTAATATGCTAATCTGCAAACAAAGGTTAATAACTTATTTACTGTCTCATGTATATTCCGAGTTGTTTTTTAGTGTCTTATATCAAATTGTTACTTTTGGGTGTCTCATATTTCATTTTTGTTATTTTTTGGTGTCTCGGTGTGATTATCAAACCCGATTGTCAAATTCAAACCCTCCGCACGCTCCATTCTCGTCACCTTACTATGACCGTCATCTGTGAAGCTGGCCAGATCCGCGCCCGTAAATCCCGCTTCACACTGCCAGTAAATCCATTCAATCACTGGAAGTTGCTCTACGTCACTCTGCTGGAAACCCTATTTTTTGAATGTTCAAGTTTTAGGGAAAATTGAACGATTTTGTGAAAATTATAGAGTAATGATTTATGAGCGGGTTAATGAAAATAACTAAAGAAATAGAGGAAAACGTGCGTAGACACTGAAAACAACCAAAATAAACTTAAGGCGCCTAAAACTAAAAGCAACAATTTAATCCTAAAACTCTAAAAAACAATATAGAGAAAATTTGGAACACTAAATAAGTTATTTAACCCTTATAAATATTAAAGTTTCATACTATTATTTACTTATGCAAATATTTTAGATGCATTTTCAACCTCGAAATCAACCATGGTCCATAACACAATAATACATAATTAGTGCCATAAACCAGTGTTATCAGAACCGGACCGGACCGGCGGTCCGACCGCGGTCGGACCGGAACCGGACCCCTCACCGGTCCGGTTTGCTTATTTCCGGAGGATGTAAGCGAACCCGGTTCTGAAGTCCGGTTTTCACCGAACCGGCCGGTTTTGGGCGAACCGGGCGGTTCACCGGTTCGCCGGTTCGGACTCTTTTCATTAAAAAAAATTAAAAAAAAATTAAAAAAAAATTTTAAATTTTTTTAGGGTAAACTTATAGAGAGGCAGGCCCCGATCCGGACTAAAACCTACAGAAGGGTTAACTTACAAAGAGGATATGCAAATTTGCATTTTTTTTACTAAAACCGGTCGGACCCGGTTCGGACCGGGTCCGACCGGCCGAACCGGGAACCGGTGGCCCTGCCGGTTCAGGCCCCGGTCCGGTTCTGATAACACTGCCATAAACAACTATATCCGTGCATCATTATTGTCAATGTCGGGAAATAAACTACAAGTGATATGCCGACACTGAAGATTTCTTAACTCAATATATTATTGGGCCCTATTATCCATGCCCGGCCTGGCCCAACCTCAAGAAACCGGATCTTGCCGAATACTTGTTGTTAGTATAATATTACCAACAGTCGCCGCACGGAAACGTCGTCGTGTCATTTCCGTTTCCGTCTCGCTGTCGTGTTTGTTCTCGTCTCTTTCCGTGCAAGTGCCACCGACCCATTTCATCAACTGGGTTGGTTCTTCAGCTTCTCACGTCTCAATACCATCACACACCTCCTCCTTTTTATCTCTTCATTTCTCCATTCTTCACCCCTCTCTCGATTCCTCCACATTCTCAACAACAAGAACCAAATTTGATCCCAAGAACAACAACAATCCAATTTGATCAATGGGGAAGGCCAAGACATTCAAGGAACAACACCCATTTGGTTCGTTCCTTTCTTTAATGTTGATTTCGATGTCGGAAATCTGTTTCTGGCTGAATCTTGATGTTGGTTTCTGGTTTTTTTTTTTTTTGTGCAGAGAGGCGTTTTGAAGAGTCAAAAACGATTCTTTACAAATACCCAGATCGTGTTCCTGTAAGTCTTTTCCAAATTTTCAATTCTGGTTCCCCTTAAAATTGGATTCCAGCATATGGTTTCGTGTTTGATGAACCCAAGCATGAATGTTGCTTCAGTTTTAGGGCATTATGAATGTAATCCTCTCCGACTTCCTCTTCAAGAAAAGATTTTTGTTTTTATTTCTTTGTGGTTAAAATGTTTGGTTGCATGAATTGCTTTGTTGTTCTCTGTTATTATTCTATATGTGACTTGATTTTGAATGATATAATAATCCGACAAGCTCATGAGATTGTTTCTAATGATCATGTCGGTCGGCCTAATTATAGGATCAGCTTGGTGGAATCAATTTAGCCTCGTGATTAAATACAAAAGCAACCTTCTTTTCAACAAAAGCAATGGTATGACATGTGCGGAAAACTTTATAACAAAGTAGCATCCTTCATTGTTTCAGAAAACTGTTGATTATTTCCCTTAAAATCCTCTTTTCCCTTAATTTCTTTAGGATTAAGAACCTAAAAATAGTCTCATATTGCTACTCAATGTCCCAAATTTGAAATGTTGATATTTGGTGTCCCATCTTATTTCCTTTTTTTCTCTTAAATTTAACAAAATAAAAATATGTTTTTTAAGCATCAAATAAACATAACCCATGAACAAATTTGATAGTTCAAAAAATTATAATAAACATGTTTTTGTTAATTTAAACGCAAAAATCAATCAAAAAAGTGGAAAACAACAAATTTAGTAGTTGGTACACAAAATATTCCCATTTTAAATCTAGGACATTAAATAGCAACCTTACTTATAGTTGAGACTGTTTTTATGTTGTTGCCCATTTTTTATTGAAAAAAAAACTTTTATACAAATTTATTTTCCCATTTAGCAGTAGCATCATGTAGATACGAATCCAATCCAAAATACTAAATAGCAAAACTTCCTTAGATTAGAAGATGTGGCATTCAATGCAGACTGTCGGTGATACATGTGGTGATTACAGCACTTTAGTCGTGTTTTTCTTTCCAATTCGTCCTCATTGATTGATTGAGCATATGGCTTTGTCCTCCAAAGAGGGTACTTACATTTACATCTTCATTTTTGTTATTATTATGCATAACTCTTGGAATTCAATAGCAGTTGTGGACCAAAAGTGATGGGATAACAAATAATGCTGGGGACAGTTTTCTGTTGGTTGAAAATGATGTTTTCAATGTTTTTTCAACATTCCCATGTTACACCCACCAAAAAAGTTTAGATTTTTTTTAATCTTCTTGTAATTTGACAAAATGATGTTCTTCAATAGTTTGGCAACATTGTAGTACTGTATCCTTGTGATGAATTATCGTGCTTAGTTGAGATGCATTTTTTTTTTTTTTGTAGGTTATCATTGAAAGATACACAAGAACCGACCTGCCTGAGATGGACAAGATAAAGTAATAACCACCTTTTACATTCATTGCATTAAAAATTCGATTTTTCTATTTATTAATTTTCTGTTTTCCAATTTTATTAGATTCCTGGTACCCCGGGAGATGTCTGTAGGGCAGTTTATACATCTTCTTAGCAGCCGGCTGCACTTATCTCCTGGAAAGGCTCTGTTTGTATTTGTGAAGAACACGTTGCCTCCAACTGGTAAAGCACCATCAACCTCACTTTGCTTATGTCTTTGTGCAGAATCATCTCATCCCCTCCATTATTCTTTTGTATATACACATCTATAAATAAAGATCCAACAATTATAAAGTCGACCTTTTTTTAGTATTTTCCTACATTTAAATATCAATGCTAAAATGTGGTCAAGTTTATAGCTGTCAGATCAGATCTGCACAAATCTGCATTCACAATGATCTCTTCACTCTGTTATGCATTTGCATATAGATTTATACAGGTCCAATGGTTAAAATTCAATTTTTCTTTAAAACCCTTTTGTTAAATTTGAACATAAATGTTACTACTTACTCGTTTTATTTTTGTTGCATGTATGTATAGGGAGTAGAATGGACTCCATCTACCAATCATACAAGGACGACGATGGGTTCTTGTACATGTGCTACAGCAGCGAGAAGACGTTCGGCTAATTTGTATCATCATCAACTGTGAATAAAGTCAGGTTCGGAGAAATAATTATCGAATAACCCGACTCGACACGACCGTACTGCACATTCTCATGCACTCTGTACATATATCAGGCAAATCTGTAAATTGTGTCTTTCTCATGCTTTGCTTATTACTAATAAATGTGGAAAACATACCATGTATTTTTCTGTTGGGTGCCTTTTCCATGTTGTATGTATCTGTCTTTTCTGTGTTTGGGAAGAACCTGATTGTGTAGTTTCAGGTTCGAGGTTTATGTTAAGATACCTGAATATTAACCAAAATTTGTTCAAGGAAATCAATAAATGGATTCATTTATGGAGTCAGTTACTGTGTGTGATTCTTACTGAATTCACTTTTTAAGTTCTAAAGATACAGGTTTTAGTAGCCTATGTTTGTTCTAGGATTTGATACACTATTTTTTCTATGTTTGATTGACAGGTTAAGAACAAAAAATAGTCTCAAACTATCTATAAGCTATGTTGCTAATCGTTGTCCTAAATTTAAAAAAGTGATATTCAGTGTTTCAAATATTAAATTGGTTTATTTTCATGTTATTTTTCACTTTTATAAAGCATCAAATTTGTTTTTCATATCTCAAACTAACTATAAGCTATGTTGCTAATCATTGTCCTAGATTTAAAAAAGTGATATTTAGTGTTTCAAATATTAATATTGGTTTATTTTCAATTTTCATGTTATTTTTCAACAATTTGATAGTTGATTCTAATCTAAGAGTAAAAAGTAGAAATTAACCATTATGATAGTTGAACCTGTATATCAACAATTTAAATCTGGAACAATATAATATATAGTTGGAACTATTTTTAGGTTCTTTAACCCTTGACTGATTAATGGTTATATCTAGATGCTGATAATTATTACTCAACTTTCCATTCAGCTTTTTGTCTAATGCTATTTACATAATTTATTATTTTAGAGCATCACAATGATTTCACATAAGCATTGTTTAGGAAATAAATTCAACATATTGTGCAAGACACCATTTTTTCCAATACAAAACTGGATCAAATCTATTAAACAGATAGAAACACAGAATTTAACATAGTCAATAACATGTTAAAGCACAACTGTTCTTAAATCGATCAATGATGTTCAACGTAGTCCAGATGGTTTAGTCTTTGCATAACCAAGATCGATGAGCTTTCTTACCAATATTCTCTCAGCATCTCCCTGGAAACACATGCAAATTCACCATAGTTACTTCACAAATAGAACAAAGACAGCATATTATAAGTTTTTGTAAGATATATATGTAACCTCGAGCATGTGGGTGTTCTTCGGAATGTTACAAGCAAGAACAACATTTGTTCCAGTCTTCAACACTGACAAGCATTAAGGACAACATTAAATAACAGACCCGCAATGCAAGTTAAATTCATAGTTTTCCCAGTAAAGGATATATGATATAGTATTAGACATACTGCTAATCGCTATCCCAGATTTAAAATGTTAATAGGCAGTGTCCAACATTCAGATTTGTTTCTTTCCATTTTTTTCAACTGACTTTGGCATTAAAATGACATTTTAAGCAACAAAAACATGTTTTCCACTTTTTCTAAAGTATCAGATTTGCTGTTCATGGTTTAAGCTTATTTTATGCTTAAAAAACAATGTTTTTGTTTCGTCAATTTTAAGAGAATAAAGTTGAAATCAACCAACCAACATAATAATTGGACAACATTTTAAATCTGGAACAGCGATTAGCAAAATAAACTATAGTTGAGACTGTTTTTTGGTTCTTAACCCTATATAATCTAACAGACCCGTTTCCGTCATTTACCAATTCTTCGAGCAATGCCAGATCCTGCATTCTCTGAACCTCCTCCTATGAGAGACGCAACATTAACGACATTGTTCTACATGAAAAGGCAGAGCAAAGAAATTAACAAGACATCCACTGTAACACTGTAACTGTAATTTTAGGATGATGTCAGTGCTTACAGGTTGAGTTGATGCAGCTGCATATAGATGGCCCATTTTTGTGGAATTGCAACCAATCCATGCGTATATCTAAATTGACAAAGGAGAAAAGTATGATGAAGTTCATATGATTGAGATAATCGATTCAAGAACATCGATGATAATGAAATGAAAAGCAATTTGAAAATTAAGAACCGATCAAAGACCGTTGTTTGTTTAATTGGTATACCAAAACTGAAACTTGGATGCTTCATTTGTGATTTGCAGTAATTGGAAATTTCCTATTGTGAGGAGATAATGCAGTTGATGAGAGATTCTGCAGATATATACGATACTACTGATTTTATTGCCAGTGATGCCAACTAAAATTGAAATGCCACTGCAGATAGTTCTCCATCACATCAATCAATTTTTTGGCCAAATCACATCAATCAGTTGGTTTTGCAGAAATTAATCAAGTAAGAACAAATATTTGGGATTTAATCTTACTAGCAGTTTATCTCGGTCCTAATAGCAATGATACAGTTCAGTTTCCGAATCAAGAACCTAAAACTGCAAGAACCCTAACTGATCAGTCACCCGCTTAAAATTCAATTTTCCTCGGAGTTGGGCAATTGTGAATTTGTGATCAATGATTGGAGAAAAGTGAAATTTCAAATCCAACAGAGAAAGAAGCTCTTGCCTGCTTTTGCAGACGGATGATTTGAAAATGGAGAGTGACCTCGTTGACTACTTCACTGAAGCAAGTCACCTGCACGCCGCCGTCGTCGGCGACAGTTGGCTTCTCTGTATCGCCGGAGATCTGGGCAGAGCCGAGCGCGCGATTCAGTTCTTCGACAGTCGAACTCACCGCCATAACGAATCTTTCAGTGTGTTTGCTCAAATTCGGCTACTAAGACCTTCTCGCGCCATGGACGACGCGGAGCTAGCTTGAGGAAGAAGTTGCAGAAGCCGAACGGTCCAAACTTTGAAGAACTGAATGGGCTGGGCCAGAGACTCTAATGGGCCTTGACTAACATGAACACTCAACATTACAAATTTCCTCTCTTCTCCTCCAATTGTCGCCATTACCTCGGAAAAACTTTGGTTTTACAGTGTTCATCGCAACCTTGGAGAAACAATTAGGGATCTACGATGAATAACACGGAAGGACTGCCCAGTATCAAAAAATGGATCATCTTGTATCCAGTGTACATCAATTCCAAGAAGACGATCGCTGACGGAAGGCGGATATGCACCGCCAAAGCTTGCGAGAACCCGACGTGCATCGAGATCGCTGATTGCTGCAAATTCCTGAAGATCCCCTCCGCGATTGAGGTACACGAATTAGTTTTCATTGGATTGATATTGGTACTCTTACCGCAATCGATTCAAAATTCAGAATCACGGTAGCTGCATTTTGTTCTGGATTGTTTGTGCTCAGCTTGATAAGGCGTATCCAAGGGATTTCATGCAAAGAGGAAGAGTTAGGGTTTTGCTCAAGCGTGAAGATGAAACTTTGTATAATCCAGATGTTGCCACCAGTAAGCATAACTAACTCCAGAACCGTTTTTTGCTAAGCAATCCTTTGTTCCATTTCTAGCTATAAAATCGGATTTTTGTTGATGATATGTATCCTAGATGTTGGAGAACCTAAGTTTTGACATTGCAGACAACGTAGTTAAGAACAATTCTTAAGGTTTGGTTTAGGGTGCATTAAAATAAGACATTTGCAAGACGTTTTGATAAAGACGTATTTGCAAGACAAGTATCGAATTTTCGGAAGATAACTTTTGGAGAGAAACAGAAATCACTTGTTCTTATGCTTATTCATCTTCTTGTCAGTGTTGGTGCTTTGGAAGTTGTAGCTTCTATGATTAGCCACTTTCTTAAGAAATTAGATTTTTCATTCTAAGAGCTATGGAAATGTGAAATATTTGGCATCCTCGTGTTCATGTAGATAAGAAGAAATCTTAACACTTAAGGTTTAGAAGTTGCTCGACATAAGATAAATTCTGGCTGAAAAGTGCAGTTTATAGAATCTCTAAATAAAACTTGGACCGTAAATTGATAGGTTGAAAATCAATCTGAATCTTCATATCCATGTTATTTTTTCTCTAACATATGTACTGATCTTCTTAGTTTGTATGAGATTATACATATTATCAAACTAGATACACACTAAGTTCAAATGGACCTCTTTGCTATGGCATGTCGGTTTTCTTCCATAATATGCATGTTTTTTGTTCCTCTTTTGGAGTTAGGTGGTTATAAATGTCGGATAGGAAGGCATTCTCTGTCACCCCTCAGACTACAGTATCACGTCAAACATTGATGGTTAAGAACCTAAAAACAGTCCCAACTATAGGTCATGTTGTTTAATCGGTGTCCCAAATTTAAAAGGGTATGTTGATATTCGGTGTCCAACTATCAAATTGGTTAATTTTCACTTTTTTCTCTTAAAATTGACATAACAAAGACATGTACTTTTTAAGTATATAATAAGCCTTAAGGCCCTAAACCATGAGCAACAATGATAATACTATGGAAAAATGGAAAACAAAATGTTTTTTATGCGTAAAAAGCAAATTTAATGCCAAAATCAGTCGAAAAAAGTGGAAACTAACAAATATGATAGTTGGGATACTGAATATCAACAATTTAAATATGAGACAACAATTAGCAACATGACCTATAGTTTGATATTGTTTTTAGGTTCTTAACCCAACATTGAATCAGCAAGGTGCCATGATGTGACGACTATAGTCTATATGTTATGGTTTCAGTTTTCTTATGCATTAAAACTTACGTATTCTTGTTTCATGTAATAACAAGATACGGCTTGTAGCCTTGAATTTTTTTACCATATGCTTTAATATACATTTTCATCATCTGTTTCCAGCATTTATGTATTTGATTGCATCTGAATATGCATTGGCCATAAATGAACAATATATTTTGTGTATGATTGTTATTCAGGGAAGCAGCTAATGCTCAAGGTTGCAGAATTGGTACCGAGGCATCCTGGGCGGGTCAAGAAGCAGGAAGCTCCAGCAGCTTCAACTGCAGGTGCTTCTTCCAAGCCTGGAAAGGGTGGAAGAAAGAAGAGATAGTTATTGACAGTGACAATTTGATATGCTGGCATCTTAGATGGGTTGGAAGATTTTGCTGTAATTTACTGCTTTATTATGTAGTTTTGTTGGGATCGTACCTTCTTTGTGACATCTTACCAAAAAAAATTCAAGTGTTCCATAAATTTCAGTGTTAATTGACTTCTATAGTTCTATTTGAAATGTCAGTCCAAAAGACAAGTTCTTCATCAGATTGTACAATTTAAGGGAACATCTCATACATGGGTTGGGTTCAAAATTCAAATTGGTGAACTTGGTAGTTGGTACCAACTGTATATTTTTCTGCATGCAATTTTGTTAACTCTCAAATGCCAACAAAACAAAAACATATTTGCACTAAAATTAATAGTAATCAGTAAAATTCAGATTTCAAAGGACTAAAAAATTACTAGTGATGCTGCAACGATGGTTAAACTGTAATTCGGGTCTAACAGTAGTTGTGAATCTTAAGCGGTAAATAAAGGCTACAGAAAGGAATTAACTACTAGCTAACAGTCCCTTTCATATTTATAACAATATTAATCGGGTTTCTTCATATTCAAGCAGTTGTCTGTTGCCTCCCCGAACAACTCCTGCACCTGCTTCAACTCTTTCTCTGCAAAGATGAACTCTCTCAGCAAAATACCAATCAGCAGAACAATTACTTAGAGATGGTTAAAAATGTGCATCTTTTATGTTCCAGAGTAAGAAACTCGCTCAATTCACTGATTTCAACATGATAACTCAAAAATTGGCAGCAGTAAATCAATATAGAGACTATTAGTTACCTGCTGCTTCAAGCTGTTTCTGAAGTTCTTGACCAACAGCATCATTCTCTGCCTGATATAGTATACAGAAGAAAAAAACTAAGAACAACTAGTAGCTCAAATTGTTTTACTTATCAATGCAATTGAAGCCTAAACAGCAAAAAGACATTACCTGCAATTCCGCAATTCTTTTCAGTTGAGCTTCTTCTCCTCCCTCGGAGAGTGGAAGTGCAGCAACTAATGCATCAAACTGTCAAAAAATGACCGAGTTAACGAAACAGCAGTGTTTGGTATGAGTTTGGAAACAAAAGTCAAATCTGTAGCAGCATTACCCCAACAGTAACTGAACGCTGAAATAAACAATCCATCCAAAATAATGATTTATGCACAAAAATTATCTTTTGGGGCTCCATAAACAAATCTCAACTTCTAACTGTGAGAACAGACCTGCTTAGCAGCTTTTACAAGGGCAGCGCTCATGAGCTTTGGTTGGTCTGCAAAATTTGATGCATCATCTGCAGCATTAGCACCAGTAGCAGCAGCATTAGCAGCAGAAGGAGCACCAGCAGTAGCAGGGGCAGGTGCAGCAGTAGCAGGGGGCTCAGGGTAACTCTGCGAGAGTCGAGTAGCAGGAGCATCCCTTTGTAAACTACCAAATGTGTTGAAGGCCATTGATGCAATTGTATTTACTTGTTCTTGTAGTTGAGATATTATATCCATCTTTCTATTGGTTGCTTTAGTTCTTGTAATAATACACTGAAACAATAGAGTACAGATCAGAAATCTCTTAGTTTGTTAAAGTTTACCCTACTTGTCAAACGGAGCTACTGATATGTACTAGAGCTGATCAACATCTATAATGGCAATGCAGCTATAGATAATGAGACACTAAAGAGGGACATAAATAATCAAGATTGGACAATATGAAATCCTACTTATAGTGAACGAACCATATACTAAACAAGGAATGCCCCTCAACCGACTTTAAACTCGAACATAAACCTGTCACACTTTGATATATTATCATCATCAGGTAGCCACCCAACCAAATGTAGCATTTCAGCCAAAAAGAAGCCACTCGTTCGTATGCTTATCCATCTTCATGATCACTGTTGGTGCTACGGAAGTTGAATCTTTTATCATTAGCCACTTTCACAAGAAATTGGATTCTTCATCCTACCGAGTTATGGAAATGTAAAACATTTGACTTTCCTCATATTCATATAGATAAGAAGAAATGTTAAGACATAAGGCTTAGAGGTTTCTTGACATAAGATAAATTCTGGCTGAAAAGTACAGATTACAGAATCTCTAAAGAAAACTCCCACCAGCACAAATTCAATCCTACAAAACTACATATAAAACTATTAATCGAAATAATCTAACCCGACGTCAAAAGTACACAATTCACCAACAATTAACTAACTAATTCACATTTCATCACCGCAATTCAAACCTTTTAGCAATTTACACCTAAAATTCATTCTATAATTAATCAAAATATGTTTAACAATCAGTAATTTAGAAATTGAAGAGAAATAACCTTAATTTGAGTAATTGCCGAAAATTTCAAAATTAGGGTATCACATATCGGAGCGAGGACTCCGGCGGGCAAGATAGCAGCAGGCCGGTCGGAGCAACCGAAAAGGCCGACAGTACCAGCAGAACCACCCGAAAGCAGCAGGGGGGGCAGAAGCAGCAGCAGCGCCGGCGGACGGGAGCAGAGGAGTGAAGAACAAGACGGGAGCCGAGGAGGGGGTAAGAGAAGACGATTTTATTTTTAGTTTAGTCAGTGAGTGAGTGCACCGGGGGTGTTCACATAGTCGGCCCAAACGGCTCAAAATCGATCAAAATAAATTACTTTGGGAGGTTGTGCAGAGTTTTTGACAAATTTAGACCCAAATTAACAATCAACTCCAATTTTTATTTTTTTTTTACAAATCTAGATCCGGACGGGTTAGGGCAACCCGGCCAACTGTATAAAAAAAAAAAATACCTTTGACAAAAAAAAAAAGTTGGCCGGGTTGACCCAACCTGGCCTAATGTGTAATTTTTTTTCGTTTTATTTAATAGAAGTTGTAAAAATAATTTAAAACTAATGGTTTTATAATTTTTTTTAAAAAATTTATTGGACATGGTGAATTCTAGGGTAAATTGATAGACATTAGTCCTCTTGGGTTCACTAGTTTTCATAAAAAAATTACAAAATGCTAATTTTATATTTAGGGTGGCTATTAGGGATGGCAACGGGGCGGGTCAGGGCGGGTTTTCGCAGCCCCGGACCCGCCCCGCGGGTCAGCCTGGCTGACCCGGACCCGGGTAAGTGTACCTCCCGGGTCGGGTCGGGTCGGGTCAAAAATCCCGCGGGTCGACCCGCGGGGCCCCGACCCGACCCGACCCGACGTGAACAATTTTTTTTTTTTTTTTTTTTTTTTCACTTCTCAATATTAAATACAATTTTTTTTGCCAAAATATTACATTATATGTAAATTCAAACCATAAATCTAACATCAATCAAATACAAACACATCAAATTAATCACCAAATACAAATTCAAATCCGAATACCAAATCAAAATTAACAAATCCTAATAATCTAAATATACATCTATTTATAATTTGGTCCATATTATTTATATAGGTACTATATTAACCATATTGTTTAGTAAATGTTACATTATATTAACATAAAAAAAAAAAAAAAGTAAAAAATATATACATAGACATTTCGGGGCGGGTCAACGGGGCCCCGTGTCCCTAGACCCGGACCCGACCCGGGTCCGACCCGCCCCGAACCCGACCCGTGACCCGCGGGTCGGCGGGTCCTCGGGTCAAAACCGGGTCGGGGCCCCGCGGGTCAGCGGGCCCCGAGACCCGTTGCCATCCCTAGTGGCTATGTTCTTGTAAAAGAACCAGAAATGGTGGCTATGTTCTTGTAACTAACCATCTTTGATTATTGATCTAGAAACATCAACGAGAAACTTACTCGGTTCTAGAATGCCATTTTCCCAATTAGAATTTTAAGCAATATTTATTTTACTAATTCAAAACCAAATCATATGGGGATGTAGCTCACATGGTAGAGCGCTCGCTTTGCATGCGAGAGGTACGGGGTTCGATACCCCGCATCTCCAGTTTTTACTTCGTATTTCCGTCGACCGAGTTGGGGTTCTTTCTACTCATTCGCTGCTCATAGTTTAAGGTTAGGTACAACTACTATCAAAACAAGGATTATATAGAGTGTGAGTTACTTCGTGTTTATGATTTATTATTTGAAAATGTGGAAAAAATAAGTTTGGTGAAAATTTCTTTTTTATATAATAATAATAAATAAATCATAATAAGGCAATTCGTATCAGGATTATATAGATAGAACAATAAAACCTATTGATAAATAAACAAAAACAGTAAAATGATTCATATAGGAAATGATTCCAACTATTCTTAGTTGAGAATTTGGATTGTAAAATTTATTATCGAGCTCATAATTATAAGTAACATTGTATAGTATTGATAAATTGAGTGAACTAACAATTTATAAGAGGAAGATAATAAACAATATAAAAAATAACTTAACGTAACAAATTACTAATTAAGACATGTTAGTAGATTATAGTTAACACGAATTTAGTCGTGAGATTTTATTAATATTATTATCACTGTTAATTAATTATTCACTGGTTGATTTGTTTGAAACTTGAAATTAAACGTTTAATCAGAAAAAGAAATAAGAGTGACTATTAGACATTAGTTAAGAATTTAATAATGTTTTTTTTGTTGTTGTTGTCAATGCCAATGATAATTAATTTGTTATTATTTAATTAACGAAAAATTATTCAGTTACTTATTAATTTGCGATGATTATGGAATTAATTGCATTAAGACTTTCAACAACAACAAAATGTGTAATGCCATGAGTCTTATTAAAAATTAGACCCTAAACATGGCTAAAAAAATCTAGACCCTGAATCTTTTACTTAAATTAGTGGGTATTTAGATGGATGTAATGTGGGATGTAATCTCACATTACGTCATACATTACATTCACATTACGTTGTTTGGTTTGTCAAACGATGTAATGTGCATTGTAATGTAATGTGCATTGTAATACGAGATTACGTCCAAGTTTCATTCAACTTAATGTGAGATTACATCAAAAAACGAATATAGTGTGAGATTACGTCCGACATTACAGAAGTTGATTATTTTATTATTATTTATTTAATAAATAAATACTTTTTATTATATATATATTATGATAATAATAATAATAATAGATTTTTACTTTTTATCTAATTCATAACTCATCATTATAATAAATAATAATGCATACGATGTATTTATAAAACGAGTAAGTCTTTTTCGATGCATTTTTTGTAAAAAATATCTTATAAAACTATAGTTTTTTTTTTAAAAAATTAATAGAATTTTAATAGTAATGCGTATTGAGTTTAATTATTTAGTTTTTGGAGTTCATAAATGATTATAGTATTAACCACAAAACATAAATTTTTAAAAATTAATTTTTATAAAATATATATATATATATATATATATATATATATTCTTTTAAATCTTATATTATCATATTAATATACAATATACTTTCATATATTAATATAATAATAATAATAAAGTCACATTACAATGCATATTACAACACATACAAAAAACTGTAATCTAACATTTTACTTTACATTACAGCACAACCAAACACTGTAATCTGACATTACATTACATAGTTCACATTACTTATAATCTCATATTTCAAGTAATTTCACATTACGTCCATCCAAACGCCCCTAACGGTCTTATATTTGGCTAGTCTTAAAACTTTTCAAATCGTGCTTAGATAGAGTATGTTTTAGCACTGATATTTTTTTTTTACGTAACTCGTGAGTTCACACATCGTACGTGAAAAAAATTAGCTATTAATATGAATTTGTGCATAGCCATGTAATATAGTGTATTTGTTTAACATTGTCACTTATTAATTAAGAGATTAGAGATTTAAATCATACTGGAAATTATGAGAATGAAAATACATTTGTAACAAACACTTTATGCCTTAGAGGTGGTTTGGATTGATGTAATGTGGGATGTAATATCACATTACGTATCACATTACGATGTTTGGTTTGTCAAAAGACATAATGTGCATTGTAACGTAATATCTATTGTAATATGAGATTACGCCCAAACTCTATTCTACATGAGATTACCTCAAAAAACGGATGTAATGTGAGATTACGTCCAGCATTACAGAGTGTTATTATTTTAGTATTTATTAAATAGATAAATATTTTATATTCTCTTTATAGTTTATTATGATAATAATATTATTTATTAGGGTTAACAGGTCTTTTGGTCCATGATGTTTGACAATTTTTGGGTTTTGGTCAATGATGTTTTTTTTACCTAGTCTTGGTACCATATGTTTGCATATTTTTTCTAATTTTGGTCTAACTGTTACTTTCCGTCCATTTTTTGACATGTACAAGTCACGTGATCCACCCTAAACTTTCAATTTTGTTCAATATAGTCTCTCTAATACTTTCCTAACCTTTTTTTGGTTCAATTTAGTCCCGAAGTTTCAAAAATTCAATTGGACATATTGTCCAATTGTGGTCAATTTTAAAACTTCGGGACTAATTTGAACAAAAAAAAGGTTAAGAAAGTATTAGAGGGACTAAATTTAAAGTTTAGAGTGGATCACGTGACTTGAACATGTCAAAAAATGGACGGAATGTAACGGTTAGACCAAAACTAGAAAAAATCTGCAAACATATGGTACCAAAACTAGGTAAAAAAAACATAATTGACCAAAACCCAAAAGTTGTCAAACATCATGGACCAAAAGACATGTTAACCCTATTTATTATTATTATATATTTGTTTTTTTATATACTTTATAACTCATTATTATAATAAATAATAATGCACATGATATTCATATAAAATGATTAATTATTTTTCGTTGCATTTTTTTATAAAAAATATCTTATAAAACTATATAATGTTTTATAGAATTTTAGTAATTGTGCGAATTGAGTTTAAATATTTAGTCTTTAGAATTCATAAATGACTATAGTATTAACCATACACATTATCTTAAAAAGTTAGTTGTTATCAAAATATATATTCTAGATGTGCTAATAAATATAAGTACTCTTTATTTTTATTTTTATTTTGATATATTAACATTGCTCTCGCAATTTCAGGTCGGGATCGTTAAAGTTAAAGCCCTCCCCAATGCGGTATCTCTGGCGGGTTGCGACCTCGGGTCTGAGAACGCAACTCAATTTACCGGTTGGTCCAATCAAAATATAAAGGGTTAAAGGTCCTTTTGGTACCACATGTTTGCAAAAATTACACTGTTCATACCACTAGTATTTTTTCGTACCGAATTGATACCATATGTTTCCAAACCTTACTGTTTTGGTACCTCCGTTAGGGTTCTGTCAAAAACAGCCGTTAAATGGCATGTGCCATGCACGTGACCAGCCCAAAACTTTCAATTTTGTTACAATTTAGTCCATCTAATACATCCCTAACTTTTATTTTGTTCAATTTAGTCCTAAAACTTCAAAATCAAACCATTTCCCCAAATTGACCTAGCCCCAAATTGGGTATAGGTCCCAATTGACCTAGCCGGACCTAGCCTAGGGCTAGGTCCGACCCTGGGTCGGGGTCGCCTGGGTCCGGCGACCATGACCCAGGGTCGGACCTAGCCCTAGGCTAAGTCCGGCTAGGTCAATTTGGGAAAATGGTTTGGTTTTGAAGTTTTAGGACTAAATTGAACAAAATAAAAGTTAGGGATGTATTAGATGGACTAAATTGTAACAAAATTGAAAGTTTTGGGCTGGTCACGTGCATGACACATGCCATTTAACGGCTGTTTTTGACAGAACCCTAACGGAGGTACCAAAACAGTAAGGTTTGGAAACATATGGTACCACTTCGGTACGAAAAAATACTAGTGATATGAACAGTGTAATTTTTGCAAACATGTGGTACCAAAATGACATTTAACTAAAATATAAAAGTACTCTCGAGTGTCGACTATTGTTGTTATGTAACTGTAAGCGTGGAATTTAATTGGTAAATTTGAGATCCGCCTCCAAAAATGAAGAGGTACATTTGAGAAAAACAAGCCGAACCGGGAGTAATACACCTAATGACGTTTCCTGAGAAACTGAGATTCTATCTGGCCATTCTCTCTCTGTGGAGTATAACACCTGGTGTACAGCAGATATATATTTTGGTTTTATTATTAAAGCCTTTAACGCATTTCACTTTCAGCCGCGCGCCGGTACACTGCCGCCGAGCTGTTCACTCCCAGTTCCAGATTCTACAGTGACGTCGGTGGCGCTTGCAATTGACGCGCCCCGCCTCCTTCTACTGATCGGCCGTGCCTTGCGTTGGGGATTAAAGGTAAGAACATCTGAACCTCAAAATTCTCATGCAGGACTCGGTCTGCCGTCTCCTTCGTCAATTTTCGTTATCGCAAAGAATCAGTTTTTGTTTTGTTTTTCTTGCTGTGCTGTTGACATCGCTTTCTTCGAAGAGCAAATGCTGGTCTAGTAGGATACTGTTTGCTTCTGAAAACTTGCAATTGGTTTGCGCATGTGTCTGACGCTGAAATTGTCGTTGCGGAGGATGATACTGTTTGTTTCTGCATGAGATTAGGGTAAAGATTTCAGCTGCCAGAAATATTAATCTCTCAATTTATAGCTAAATTGACGTTGATTAGCGTTGATTCTACCTTATAGCAATCTTATTGCAAAATTAGATAAGAAGCTGCTGATTGGAGCTCAGCCTGACTTTTTCTGAGCTAGAAAAACAGATGCAAAATTCCTAAAAGGTTTAGCTGAATTTAGTCAGAGTGTACATTTCGAGTGAGATACATTAAACTGTTGAGTTCGAGGTTTTGGGCTTTGCCAGATGATTTGGAAATTGTCATGAAATGCATTGTTAAACCTATGCACTTCTTAGGTAGTTGTTTTGTGCCCGGGTTATGGATCGAGTCAAGGGTGATGGGCCGGATTGTCAGCCTAGTCAACCTTCTCCTTGTTCTTTCCATGACGTATCTTACTAACTTATCAAGCTCACGTTCAGGCCTTTCAGGGTTTAGAGAGAGAATCCGATCTCTTGGCTCATTAGAGAGAGCGTTCACCTTTGAAACAAAATTTCTGATAATTAACTGCTTACGGTTTTATTTCACGTTCACCCCGTCAAATAGGATTGCATGAACAGCCTAAGTTCGTAGCTGCACTATAGGAAACGAAAATCCATAACATATCATATATGAGTAACTGACTATTAAAGTAAGGAAACTAAATCTTTAACATATTTAGGGATTATTGAGTATTGACTCTAAGGACTCCAAAGAGAATATCCGTTACATTATCGGTTATCCCCCTCTTGCAGAATGAGCTTATTTTTTTAGCTCGGATGTTGTCCTGCAGTCGCTCTTCTCCGAGTTCATTTTGGTATCCAGGTTCTAGTTCCAACAAAAATGACTTCTTCATTTATGGGTTGAGCTTCATCACAATTAATAACATAAACCCAGTCCTTTTAATGGGAGGGTTTTTCAGCTCAATAGAAGAATTAGAACCCATTCCATCATCTGCTTTTGTCACTGCAGAAGCGTTGACAATTTCTAGCACCACTTCCTTCTTCTGCTCGTAAGCCATCGCGAGGGTCATTTCCGTAGCTAGGTCGTGTGGCTTGTTAGTTCTACATCCATTCGGATCGAGTCGGTCAAACCTGCCATAAAGAGTCTTACATAGTGGTCAGTTCACACATATTGGCCAGCTCTAACCAATCCTCCTGAAACTGCCGTTGACACACTTATACAGTTTCTAACTAAACTAAGTATGTAATATATCATACGAGTAATAGACTCTTAAATAAGGAAACAAATCTTCAATAGATTCTAGGGATTATTGATTATTGACTCTAAGGACTCCACCGATAATATCCGTAGTTCCGTACATGAGGCTTCCATTTCAAATTGTCTCAAAGAGAACAACAAGAGCATTGTTTTGCTGGTAGGATCTTTTAAAGAATAGAGTGAATACTGCTCCGATTCACCCATCGAAAAAGATATCTGCATTTCAGGTCTTTCTGTATTTTGAGTTATTTGAGTCATTGATAGAATTTTAAGCTGCAATCTGCACCCGAGTGATTATGTTTTTTCTCTCAAATTTATTATTGCATATTTTTCATATCCCTATATGTCATAAGGAGCTGATGAAGGTGATTAGTTTTTATTTTTTTGCAGAGCTTGTGAGGTACTCATAATTGAAGGTTTCTATTGTCTAGTTCTTCAGTCTCCACTAAGGTGCATTTCGTGAAAATGGTGAGTATGATTCTGTTGGCATATGGACTTTCTAGAGAAAAGTGGTCTTACACTTGCTAACCTATTTCTTGATTTATAGGGTGAGTTTCCTGGACATTCAGGAAAAAACATTGCCTGGGATCCTGAAGTCATCGACGAAATCGGGCTGAAGGATGAAGTTTTGGATTTAGATTTGCCTTCAGAACCTGGGCCAACGCGGAATTTGGTACACCCATCTTTAACAGTATCTTTTAAATTCCACTAATCCCTTAAATTGCCTTTTGAGAATGTTCTTGGCCTTTTAACTTTATGTTTATTATGAGTAGAATGAAGGTGCAAGTTCATCTGGAAGCAACGTTAGATCGTTGTTTTTAGGAATGGGATTCTCACCATCTCTTGTGGACAAAGTACTTCAAGAAAAGGGTCAGTGTGTTATGATTCTTTTTTTCTAAAAGTGATTATTTGAGTGGTATTACTTACAACATAAAGTCGCTCTGATAAGACAATAACATAAAGTCTCCTTTTCTTTGGGTGAACTTCCTTCAATTTAGGTGAAGATGTAGGTGAAGAATCAGTTGATTTGTTACTGGAAGCTCTAATTGCGTATTCTGTAAGTGAATCGAAACTTGTTTGTTGACTTCCTATTTCTCTAATCAGTAGCCAGGACGTGTGCTTTGTAGGCCAAAAACTGGATCCTATTATTAGAGATGTGTATTTGTTAAGTTAAATTTGTATTCTGTCTAAATTTTTTTGTTTTTCTTTTTTAAATCCTCATCTATCTGTGATGTAGGGCCCTCAACCTCAAGTATCCAAGTCTGCTTCTTCAGATTCTCTGGAAGGATTATTTGATGAAGATGATCAAACAAGCCCTCCTAGAGTTTCAACAGTTCCTCTGAAAGAGGAGGTAAACCTGTTACTTGTAGGATATAGTATATAATAAATATTTAAAAAGATTCTGTTTTTCCTATTCCCAAATTTAATTAACAGTGATATTTTTCCGAGTTATTTTGACAAGAGGATCATCATCAACTGCATTCGGTTAAATTGACTTGCTGGATAAGTTGTAGTTGGAATAAGAAAAGCAAGTTCAGTTATTTGATTTACTAGACTATTTATCATACTTCACATTTCATCAGTTGGCTTCCTATTGATTTCAAGTTTCAACATGTTTTTGCTTATCCAAAGTCCAAACCTACAATTTCACTGGCTTTGTTGTTCAACCTTGACAGGAGCCTGATTCGTCAAATGGAGTCAATGATGAGAAACGGAAATCCTTACGAATGATGAATTTCTCCTCTAAGGAAATCGAATTTTCCATGAGAAGGCTTGGTATGCTGAACTCTTGAATTCAAATCACACTTGCACAATGCTATTTTCTCTTTACTTTTCCCTTTTACTTGCTGAGTGATCATGCCTTCTTTAACGGGAATACGATCTATGCTTTGCTCTGATGTCAATAATTATTTCTTCTATGTTCATACTTCATTACATGGATGATTAAAATATTGAGATGCCCAAAAATCATTTCTGTTACATGTCTGTCACCTGATGCATGCTTATTCGGCTAAGCGTTGTACAAGTTGATGAACATTCTGCAAGTTGATCACAATTTCTTTTATGTTGTGCAGGTGAAAATGCTACAATTGACGAACTAGTTGACTTCATTGTTGCTGCCCAAATAGCTGCAAGATTTACTGAACAAGATGAGACATTCAATCTGGACGGAGGAATGAACGAGGTAATAATTTAAATTGAGATTACACATAGAAATCTACACAAAAGATAACAATAACCATCTTAGGAAGCTCTAAATTATCCTTTTTCATCAAAGCTCAGTATCAGAAATTTTTATTGAAAATAATGCTTGTCAATAAACTGCAGTTATTTATCCTATCATTGCACGACCATTGACTGTGACCTAGTGAAAATCCTTAGGTGAGCTTGGTGTTTACACCAAGTAAACTACAGTCCGACAAGAGTCTCATTTGCCATCAGGTTCACCCGGCTCAATAGGTTTTAGAGAAAATTCACAAAACTAAAGTACACGCATCACGTATTTATTGGTTTGGCGTAAACACCAAACTCACCTAAAAATGTCATAGAAGCTGCAAATCAAGATACACCAAAATTTAGAATTTTTTTGGCTAAAGTGATACACCAATTTAATTGAACTGCATGTATGTATATGTTTTTGTATTTATCTACTCGGCTGTTGCACTATATATTTTGCAGGATGCTAGTAATGAGGCACTATTTAGGATTATGGACAAGACGCTTCATTTGCTTGAAATGGGATTCGCCGAGCATGAAATTTCAACTGCATTTGAGAGATATGGTGAGTGCCATTCTCTGCATTCAGCAATAACTGAGTCTGCTTAGTGCTCTGTGTAGTCCCTTGTTAATAAGTGCCTTTTTTTTCTTCTAGGGTCCCATGTTTCAATTACTGAACTTGCCGAATCAATTTTTGCTGCTCGAAATGGTGAAATATACCAGGTGAGATTATTTCTTTTATACCCACCTGTATATCTCCTTTCTCTGCGTAGAAAAAGATAACGATTTAATAACTGCTCCCTATTTCACCATGTAATGATATGTAAGGTTCGAGTTTTTCTTATGCTTCCTATTGATTTAATGATTTTGTTTATTGGCATATAAATGTTTGCCCAATTCGGGGATTTCCTGGTTTATGATTTTTTGCTAAGAACACCCCCTGCAAGTTTCTATAGTCAACCCACTTTAACATTTTCTGGTAAATAAACCATTTTCGCATATTGTCCATTGTGTTTGTTTTTCATTTGACTCCCGATTGTTTTATGCAGATTCGCACAGTTGTTAAAGTAAAAACCGAGGATTTCACCAGAGACTCTGCTGCACCACAATCGAGCTCCATCCGCATGGAAGAAATCCATAGAGGAAAGCGGCCAAAACAAGAGATCCCCACTACTCCTTCAAACCCTAACCCCTCTAACCTTAACACCTTTGACTCCCTAGATAACCGTAAAGGTAAGAAACCGAAGCAAGAGTTTCCCGAAGACACATCATCATGTTTCATCCCATCTTGGGCGGAAGAAGAAGAACCTGACACCAAGGATGTTCAATTCACCGCCCCCAGAAACCTAACACCCAATAACTGCACGGTCTCAAAGCCACCGTACTTCTTCTACGGAAGTGTCGTGAACCTATCAGCCGAATCGTGGTCCAAAATCGCGCAGTTCTTAAACGTAAGAGAGCCTGAGTTTGTCAATCCTCAGTTCTTCTCAGCCCTTACTAGAAAAGAAGGCTATGTCCACAATCTCCCTACCCAAAACCGGACCCATATACTCCCAAAGCCACCCATGAACATCGAATCTGCCATTCCACATACCAAGAAATGGTGGCCGTCTTGGGACACAAGGAAGCAGCTGAGCTCTATCAGTGCAGAGACCATAGGGGTTCCCCAGTTGTGCGAAAGGCTCGGAAAGATAATGAAGGATTCTCGTGGGGTACTCTCGTCAGAGCAACAAAGAGACATCCTCCACCAATGCCGAGCCTTAAACCTCATCTGGGTGGGCCCGTATAAACTCGCTCCAATCCAGGTAGACCACCTCGAGACAATCCTAGGGTACCCTACGAACCACACCGAGGTTGGTGGGGCCAGTTTGGACGAACGGGTCCAAATCCTCAGACACTGCTTCCAGACAGACACCCTCGGCTACCACCTCTCGGCGCTAAAATCCATGTTTCCGGAAGGTGTTACAATGGTGTCAGTTTTCACCGGCATCGGAGGTGCTGAGGTGGCGCTCCACCGACTCGGCGTGCGTCTCAAAGCGGTGGTCTCGGTCGATTCAAACGAGAAGAACAGAAAGATTGTAAGTAAGTGGTGGAAGAGCAGTGGGCAGACAGGAGAGTTGGTGCAGATTGAAGGGGTGGAGAAGATAACCACTAGCAGGCTCGAAGGGTTAATTTCGAAATTCGGTGGGTTTGATCTCGTCATCTGTCAGGACCCGTGTATAGTTGCCTCGTCAGCTTCAAAAGTGATGGCGGGTAACGCGGAGAAGTTCCCGGGTTTCGATTACTCTCAGTTTTATGAGTTTGTTCGGGTCGTCCAGCGGGTTAGACCCGTGAAGAACAAAAAAAAGTGATAAAAGCTGTTAATTGAATTTCGGAAATCGTTCGGGTTTGTGCTGCTTTATGTTGTCGGACTTAGAGACTGTAAATTTGTATCCATAGCCTTGTTCAGTAAAACTTGTTCTCATGTTATATGAATTAGGCTTTGCATAAGGATGTCACTTGATTCATTTGTTTGCTTGAACGGAGAGATACGAACCCCATAACCTGTGCGGAGGGAGGACTTGGCGACATACAAGAGTGGGACATAAGTTTTTCTCAATGCAATTCGAAGGGATAATGTCGGCCGCGGCGGTTGAAGTGTAGCCACTCCGGCAAGGAGCAGTGCTTCGAATTAATTAGTAAAACAACGATCACAGAAGCGTCGAAAAAGGGAATGCCATTGCCCACCGCCGTGAGTAGCAGCGACGAGGCGCTAAGGAGGTTTTCAAATTAATTAATGGTATATGTGTAAAATACATACAAAACATTTTCATCTTTTACTAAAAAGTAAATGAAGGTTTTTAAATGTAACTTCCCCAAATTGAATTTTATTTTTCACAAAAATAAACTGATTTTTTAGTGTCAAGTACAAACTATGTAAGATTTTTCGATTAAAACGTGATGACAGTCACAAGATTACTATAACCAATCTACTATATTATATTAATTCGGCATCGGAAGCCCTCTGACTGACACGTGGATAGTTTGTCCAGTCAGCGTTGCCTAATTTAATCGGAATTTATTAGGGGTTCTCTAAATTTAGATACATAATATTGATTGATTCAAAATTAAGAAGTAATTTTATATCCTATTTTGATCTCTACACAATTTAAAGAAACAAATTAATTAAAAGTTTTCTTTTAGATTCATTATCTATACAGTTTGGCTCCGGAAGACCATAGGCCGCCACGTAAGCGAAAATGGTATTTAATATAAAGCAATATAATAAAAATCGGTAAAAATAATAAAACAATATATTTTATTAAAGATAGGTAAAAACAACGAAACCATGAAGTATTAGGAATGACAATAAATAGGATTATACCTTCGAATTACGTTTTAAGAAACCATAAAAACCTATATATGAATAGTTAAGAACAATTAATATTATATATATATTTATTGTACATCTTAAAAACCCACGGTATGTTATGTGCAAAGTTTGGAAATAGTTTTTTTTTCTTTCTTTTAAGATTATTTAAAGAGATTTATGGAAACAATAATAAACTAATTAATTGTAATTTAATCACAACTAAGTTAAAAAAAAATACCATCACGCAATTTATTTTTTTGGCCAATCCATCACGCAATTCATTAGGTTAAATTAGTACACATATACATGTCATGCATTAAATATTCTAAACTGATATATCAAACAATCAATTAAACTATTTACGTGATAATAAATATATTTTAGGAATTTAAATATAAAAGGAAATATAATTATACTCAAATTTATATCCATAATATCCTAAATAACCGTGGAACATTAAATAGTAATAACATATTTTACTTTTTATATTATTTTTACACTATATTGGTTAAAGTAGATAACAATACGAATATATAAATATATTAGGGTTTAGTTTGTTGTTCTTCAACCACTTGGAGTAGAGAATACGAGCATGCATATTGACATGGATAGAAAGGATTGATCTCGCAGTCACTCCATGCCATCGAGTTTTTCGTATTTCCGTCAATTATGAGTCCAAGTATGTTAAATTATTTGATGATTATGATCCTTATAATGGTTTTATATGTATGCAGTTAATTATTCTTATTGATGTTATTGTTATTTCTTTGTAAAAAAGCAGGTGAGATATTTTGCAACTGTTGTTAGGTTCCGAGTCTAGGGTCAACGGGCGGTCGACTCAAGTCTCGTTCCTCACTGGAGATGTCGCGGATCTGATTCTCTCGGGTTGTGCTGTCCTAACTTGTGTCCTTCCGTCCTTAGCTTTTCTTCTCCTTCGCCCTGCAGAAGGGGCAATACCAGGCACAGAGGGGGTGGTGCTTGATGAACCCTCTCCGACGCCTAAGTCAGTACGGTTTTAGAGAGATAAAGCTAGAGAGATGTCAGAGCAAAATTATCCAACTTGCCAAGATGATCAAATGAATGGTGGAGGTGGGGTATTTATAGGCAACGGTGTCATTAAGGTGGCTTAATGACATCGTTAACCTTTAAACACAGTTAATTAACCTTTAAACACGTAATTAAGACCTTAGGATACGGAGAAGGTAGGCGGAATAAACCGAGTATGGGAGTCCAAGAATGGTGCCGGGGCCCTGGTAGGGGTTGGGTGAGGCCACCCAACCCTTCCTAGGGGGGATGGGGTTGGCCAACCCTATCCCCCCTAGGGGAGATCGGGTTGGCCGACCCGATCTCTCCTAGGAGAGATCGGGTTGGTCCACCCGATCTCCCCTAGGAGAGATCGGGTCGGCTGACCCGATCTCCCTTAGGGGAGGTCGGGTGTGGCCACCCAACCTCACCTAGGTGAGTTTGACTCGGCCGGACGAGCGCTTCGGCCTCGTCCGGGCCGTTGGTGTTCTCGCGAAGTGTTCGGGTTGAAGTTTCGATTTACAATCATTAATGGGATGATAAAAATACAACGATTCGGGAGTCAACGGGTTCAAATTGGGCGTATATCCATCACATGCCCCCGAGTCAACCAATGGCCTAACCCTTGATTGACTCTATTTTAGGATGGTATGATACGCGCAATTTGAAACCGGGGTTTTACCTTCTTGTCTGAATGCTTGCTTACCCATGGGTGCGTGCATCTGACTCTGCCCCCTGCCTTATGAGATAGAGAAATTGTAAACGTCAGAATAGCACGGACACGTGCCTAAGCACGCGTCCGTCTGAGATGGGAGTAATAAATCTATCTTTGCTACAGGCGTATATTCGAAAAATACACGCTCGCATAGGGATACAATACGAATATGGCTAAGTGACTCATGCTTCAATTTCGTGCCCGGATTTTGCCTAAGTGAAGGAAAATTTAATTTTGGCCTAAAATTTTTTTTCTAAGTATGGGATGCTCAAGAATAAGCCTAACTTGATGGTTTTTCTAAGTATGGAGATATACTTAGCCATAGTTAAAGGGGATAAAAGTGATGGTTTTTCTTTAGCCCTTAGATCTCACTTAAAAATAAATGGAGGGTGGTGATTAGAACTCTTTAAAAAACCCTATCATCTTTCAAATATATAGGAGAGTTAGGAAAATACCTTAGTTAGTCACCATAGCCACCCTTTTCCCTCTTTTCTCACCCTTGGAGAGCAAGAAAGAAATTGGAGCACACCCAAGGGGGAGGCCGGCCGAAATTTCCGGTGAGGGACCAGAAATCCGACCAGCAGCTCAGTCGGGACGATCGACGACGCCAAGGCCCAGCCGGAGACAACGACTTGGCTTCAGGCGGACGGCAGCTGACGGCGGTGCGGGGCGCGACGGAGGCGACAGGGACCGCCATTCACGACGGCGAGGGGCTCCACAGCTTCGACGGGCGGACGGCGGCATGGAGGCGGGACGGGCTAGCAGACCAGGACGGCGGCAAGGCTGCCGTTGACGAAAGCAACGTCTGGTCCGGCGAGGGTGGACGTCGGCGAAGTGGGACGACTCCGACGCGACGAGGGACGACTTCCGGCGACGACAGGGTCCGACCTCCGGCGAGGGACTGATTTCCGGCGGTCTTCAAATTCGAAATCCGGATCCGTTTATCACATCGGGTCGGGTTTTCCGAAGGTCCACTCCTTTCCTTTCCGTTACCGCGTAAAATGTTGATTTTTGAATTGTCGATACTTGATTGCCGATATTTGATTGAATGTGGGATTGCCGTGGATAGCCGTAGATAGTTGTGGATTTTGGGGAAAAAATTTGGCCGTTTGTCCGGAGATAGTTTCTTGTCCGATTAAACTATCCCCGTTTTGAATTTGATGTTGTGTCGCCATTTGTGTGTTGATTTCCGTTGGAGGGCGTAACGGTAATTTTGCCCGAAAACCGACTTTAGGTTCAGATAAAATTATTCGATTTGGTTGTCGTGGTGTCCTTGGCTCATGTTTGTTATCTTTGTTGGGTGTCTTCGAATCTTTGGTTGTTGCCGTTGGTCGAGTGTCGGAGTGCTCCCGGTTTTTCGGAAATTTTCTTGTCTTGATATTTGTCATGTCGTGGCAGGTACTGTATTCCTGGTGGTGTCCCCGCACACAGACTCTACAAAGGCGTTACATCCTCCGAAGGATGAGTGAGTTCCTTTTCTCTTCTTTTTGTCGCATTACTTCCTTTCCTATCATTAGCTTAGTGTTGCGATCTAAGCTGGGGTGTTAGTCGAAACTTGATTCGAACTTTGGGATTTCCTGCTACCTTTGCCTTAGGTCTTGCTGCTCTGTCGGAGAACTACCTAACTAGGTCTGATTACAATGAGCACGTTACCTTAGGAGATATCTGTCCCTTAGATGAGCCTCTATATCCTTTCCTCCCTTCCTTGGGGAATACCCGCGAGACGGTGACGGAGCCTCCTAGGGGGAAGGTCGTCGTTTACCCCTCCCAGATTCGATTTGGGTTGAGGTTGCCTTACTGCGATGACCTCGTAGAGTTGGGCAGGTTCTTCAGGATTTCTCCTGTGAACCTTGCTCCCAGTGCCCTCCGTGTCTGGGTGGGCTTCCGGGTGTTGTGCCACTGGTACTCCTGGAAGTACTCCCTAGTTCTGTTCCGATGCTTCTACCGGTTCCAATACCAGAAGAAGGTGGGCTTTGCGAGTTTTGTAACTCGCCATCCGACCTTCAAGGATTCCCGATTTGCTGACTTCGGGTTGAGTGGGGTCGAGTGGGATACCTCCCTTCGCTTCGTGGCCCGGAGTGACAACTCGGCCAGTCACTGGGCCAAGCATTATTTCTTCATCACGGATCGATACGTCACTTGGTCGGTCTTGAATGAGGATCGGTCGGATGGTTGGCCTGCCTTCGGGGAGTTCTCTCCTATTGATTTAGAGACTATGAAGATCATTCATGAGAGCAACAGGACTCGATCATACTGCCCCGTGTCCTTAGTGACTGAGACGGATCTTTACGAGGCCGGGATCAGTTTGACTCCTGACTCCGGGGGTTCGGTATGTTACTTAGTCTTCTCATCTTTATTTACTTTCTGCTTTTCCTTTGTAGGTTGGTTTCACGGAAAAACCTATAACGTGCAGGGAGCACCTGTTGACCTGAGCAAGAGGAAGGCTCCTTCTAGCTCCACTCTGAAGAAATCCCCCATGCTTGGGAAGAAGGCTGGGGCCTCTGGTATACTTCATCCTGTTTGCTTCTTTATGGTATACTTGTGTTTTCCTTATCTTGTTTTTCTTACATTGCTAGGGCGCTCTCCCTTGGTGACCGAGAGGGTTGTCTCCGTAGGCAAAGACTCTGGACCCTCTAAGTCCAAGTCGCGGAGATCTGACTCTGAGGCCGGGGCCTCGGCTGTCAAGAGGAAGAAAGCTGCGGATCCTCCTTCGCCTGTTGCTCGTCCCCCGACCCTATCTCGCGATAAAGAGATGGTGGTCGAAGAGGCGCCTTCCCATACTGATAAAGGGAAGTGACATGTTGGTAGTGGTTCCCCTGCCCCCCAGCCGAGGGCACGGTCATCAGGTTCGATCTCTACCTTATCACTGATGCTTCTATGTTTATATTTTCCTTTGACTTGCTTCGTTTGTGTAGGTGGGCCTCCGGCTTTGAGTCGGAAGGATTTCGCACGTCTTACTGATGAAGATGTCGTTGGGTCTGAGTGGACTCCTTTCGCTGGTTTGAAGGAGTTCCACCTTGATAGCGGCTCCTCTTTGCGGACTCCTGAGGTTGGCATCCGCGTACTTCGCGGTGCCGTCCCCCCTGGCGATCGTGTTGCCCAACCTAGGTCTCCTGGTGACTCCTGAGGTTGGCATCCGCGTACTTCGCGGTGCCGTCCCCCCTGGCGATCGTATTGCCAGGCTTTCTGTCCGAAACCCACAGACGGCGCCAAGTGTTAGGTTCCGAGTCTAGGGTCAACGGGCGGTCGACTCAAGTCTCGTTCCTCACTGGAGATGTCGCGGATCTGATTCTCTCGGGTTGTGCTGTCCTAACTTGTGTCCTTCCGTCCTTAGCTTTTCTTCTCCTTCGCCCTGCAGAAGGGGCAATACCAGGCACAGAGGAGGGGTGGTGCCTGATGAACCCTATCTGAGTCAGTACGGTTTTAGAGAGATAAAGCTAGAGAGATGTCAGAGCAAAATTATCCAACTTGCCAAGATGATCAAATGAATAGTGGAGGTGGGGTATTTATAGGCAACGGTGTCATTAAGGTGGCTTAATGACATCGTTAACCTTTAAACACAGTTAATTAACCTTTAAACACGTAATTAAGACCTTAGGATACGGAGAAGGTAGGCGGAATAAACCGAGTATGGGAGTCCAAGAATGGTGCCGGGGCCCTTGGGGGGGAGGAAAATCCGACCCCCAAGGGTAGGGGTTGGGTGAGGCCACCCAACCCTTCCTAGGGGGGATGGGGTTGGCCAACCCTATCCCCCCTAGGGGAGATCGGGTTGACCGACCCTATCCCCCCTAGGGGAGATCGGGTTGGTCCACCCGATCTCCCCTAGGGGAGATCGGGTCGGCTGACCCGATCTCCCTTAGGGGAGGTCGGGTGTGGCCACCCAACCTCACCTAGGTGAGTTTGACTCGGCCGGACGAGCGCTTCGGCCTCGTCCGGGCCGTTGGTGTTCTCGCGAAGTGTTCGGGTTGAAGTTTCGATTTACAATCATTAATGGAATGATAAAAATACAACGATTCGGGAGTCAACGGGTTCAAATTGGGCGTATATCCATCAACTATCGATTGATGTATATGTTGATGTCGTATCGTATCTACATGGAAGAAATTTGTTGTGTCAATCACGCCGCTCTTTAAAGAAGTTAAGGCAAGAGATTTACTAATACACATTGTAATAAAATATTTTAGTCATAATATTATACTTACACTATATATTTCTTAAAGTAGAGATAGTAATATATATAATATATATTATATTAGGGTTTATGGTGATGTTCATCAACACCGGAGATGCAGGATGGGCTACGTGTGAATTGGTCGACAGAGATATAGAAAGCGTGACGATAAAATAAGTTCTTTTTAATTAAGGTAAGAACAAGAAAGCCAATGGGGTTATAGATTTCGTTGTACATTTGAAATCTTACTTATTATATATATAATAAATGTGATTATATTGCTCTAATTTTTATACTTCTTTTCTTAATTTAAATGTGTTTGAAATTATGAATTTTATCTATAAACTCTGAGATTCAGTTACTTTAGCGAGTCCAACCGACAATGGAAGAAAAATGGCCATATAATTGGATTCTGAGATAATCATCAAACAAATCCAATCCAGTAATAAGCGGTTTAATTGGTGAATAGACTCTTTGGTTGAAAACGTCATTATAATTATGAATATAGTTATCCATATTTTTATTGATTATATTAGCCTATATTTTTTTTTCACCAAATTTAGTTTCTTTTATTATATATATATATATATATATATATATATATATATATATATATATATATATATATATATATATATATATATATATTGACGATCAAATTCAAGACATATACTTTTGTAGTTCCATGGGGAGAGTGTGGAGTCGAGGAAGATGGTGACTCCTAATACCAAAAAAACATGCGGTATCATCATTGAGAAAGTAGTGGTATTATATTGAGAACCATGGATGCTAATCTATAGTGGGTAGTTCCTTCGAAACAAATGTTTGTAGTTTTTTTAATATTTGAATATCTTTGTTTCTTTTTGTAATATATTTATTGATTTTATAATTAAGTAATTAAATTGTATGATTCTAATCCAAATGTACACGAATTCTTTTAAAAATGATTAAACTGAATTCCTAATGATTTATATCATCAACAATTCACTTTTTCTTTGCAGGTGATCTTGATTTACATTATCAACAATTCACTTTTGTTTTGCAGGTGATATTGAAGATGCAATATATGACAAGTCGGCAATTATATTCGAGAGAACACGAGTTATCACCATGAAGGAACTTAGTGACACTTTACATACTTTACTAATAAATTTTGTACTCATTGTAGATTGTTTTTAACTTTATTTTACAAAATTTATAGTTGGATAAAATTTATAGTTGGATAATTATATATATATAATAGTTTAAATTTCACAATAAATTTATTTTTTTGCCAAACAATAAATTTATTTGAACATGTACTTTAAGAGTTTTCTACCGTATTTTAGTATTATTATGTTTAACATTAAATTGTTTGAATTAGTTAACTTTTTGTTGTAGATTATCATATTTAATTTTTACAGGTAGCACCTAACCGATGGAGAAAATATATGGGAAAAGTTGAAAAAATATTGGTAAACTTTTCAAGAATAATAATGTTCAATTTTATAATTATATCTCTAAATATTCTTTAGTTTATCAGTGATTTGTTAGTTTTTATTCAATATATTTTAATCAATTAACTATTTTAGGATGAAGTTGTAAATTTTTAAACAAATGATATAGATGAAAAAGAATCATTTAATTAGTGCTTAAAATATTATTTTTTTGTAAAATATTCATTGGGAAAGAAATATTTATTTTTAAATTATATATATGTAAATATATTTTTTTTCCCGCACGGTGTGCGGGTTTTGTATCTAGTTTGGTATACCGTGACAAACTGGGTTGTCAAAATAACATTTTGTTACAATAAATTTCATTGTGACGAATTTGTATTTATTACTAAATTCATCTAAGAGAATGCTTGACACTATGGGATGTTTTGAGTTTTGACAACTACTTTTGTCACAAACAACTCTTATTTTGACAAAATATATTGTTGTCATAAATAAAATTTATTTTAACAAAAATGTAATGTTACAATAAACATGTTTAAACAAAAATGTATCGTTATAAAAAAATTGACATTCAAATGAATAGTAAAAAAAATTATCGAGGGAAATTTTTACTTCATAATTTAATTAAAATAACATTTTACACTTTTATTACATATTTTTTTTTTTAAAATATTATGAGCATTAAATATAAACCAAGTTTTTCATTTATTATGCAACTTTTTTTTTTCAACTGTTTAATAATTTGGCTAACTAAAAGTAAGGAATTTGAAAGGAGACGGTGCCAGGAGTGATTTTGTTTCAAAGAGTTATAAAGTTAGGTAGGATTGATTCGAGTGTTTGCACTTATGATAGTTAACATGAATTGTTATTCAACCAAAACAATATATATATATATATATATATATATATATATATATATATATATATATATATATATATATTACATAAATAAAAATCTGAAAATTTGAAAATGTCCTCACATCCACGTCAGTCAAAAGGCAACCTGCCTATTCGGACATACTCCAAAAGACACCATCATGGTTCATGTATGCAGTGGCACCTATTTGGCCAAACAAGTGAAACGAATATATTTGTACAATTTTCACCCCCACTGGCAGTTAGTTTCTCTTTTCCGGTTTTCTTCATGCCTACTATACGATTGTCATCGTTACTCTTTACCCGTTTTCATCTATAGTCATTGGCTGAAGCATTAAACGCATCCCACTTTGCCAACCACCAACAACATACATCTCTCAAACACCGTCAAACCTCTCCACTTCGGCTGGCCGACCGCATGCGGAAAATCACTCACAACTACAGATATAATACCCCATACGTGTTTGGATTGCACTCTCATTTAAATCTGGTGTACGTCTAGAATCAGTGAGTTGGTTTGTTGCATAGTCCCGACTGAACAATTCCATCTTCATAAAGTAACACAATGCATTACGAAAATGCCTTCTAGAAAATTCCAAACAAGCTTTTCTTAAGAATATAATTAATTTTTTCAAGTTTGTTTACATTAATTGTTATGTCAACAAAGTGTTTGTGAACTATATCTCCTATAAATTTTAAATCAATTTATCTTCAAAACGAATTTACGTTTTTTAAGTATACGTTGGTAGATTATTTTATATAATAGTTGGATTCAAATAAAAAAACCTATTGCATGCCGACAAATAAATCTCAAGTTTTTTTTTATTCTCTTATACTCTCTTATGAAAATAAAGTTTATCTATTTCAAAAATAATCGTTCGGATTTTACCTTAATAATCATACTTATTGTTTCATATTCTTAGTTATTTGATATTTATATTGATCTTTAATTTAACACTCCGCTATCTTATCGAATGGATTTTTTGCTATTGTCCTTTTGTACGCTGCATTAAAGTTTTTGTAAAGCAAGGCAGTGCATATTGTACATGTCCAAGTCAAATTTTTAGAATTTCAGCCAAAAAAAAAAGTCAAATTTTTAGTCTTATTTCACTAAGAAGTTTCAGCTAATTAGAAAACACTTGATAGTTGTTATTAACTTGTAATAAGAATTAATAAGAATGGTTACTTATATTTGACTTAAATTATACCTTTTGATATGGTCTAATTTATGTACGTAGTGCAATCTTCCTAAGGAAGATGGATCTCCACGCCCTTACCGGTATATATTATTGCAAGTAACATCAATGATAATGTTCAGTCTCTTGACTTTTTTGCTTTTAAGCAATTATGCCACAAGTTCATGTATCCTTATTTGTCCTATTTTGATACTGCAAGTATTTGTTATACTGGTACTATATAATTTGTATATCATCGTTCTTTGTTTGAAAGTTTCGGGACGGTTAGGTAATTTTGAGCTACATGGCGATCTATATAATTGACAGCTTAATGCTTTATTAATTGCAGCAACAATGAAAAGAAAAGCTTTTTTCATCGTATATTGAGGCGTCGTGGGTTTTTATTACTCTGCTTGTTACGTGAATTATTATTATTCTTAAATGCCTTTTTATCTGTAGCTAAGAGTGGTATATGGTAGTTATTCTACAGATTTAAACGACTTTGTTATTCATTATAGTGTATTTAAGTACTAATAATATGATCATGTTATTACTATTATATGGAGCAACAGTTACAGTAACAATAATGGGAGACTGTATTTGCAGATCTTTTGAATTGTTTTTTGTGCTAAGATTGTCTTTGCTATTTTAGGTCAGAATTGTTAAGGTTGGGATGAATTTTGTGCATTCATTCTGTCTGTTTTACTACTTCAAATTCTTCTACATTGCAGTTTACTTCATTGTTAGAATTATTAGCTTACTTAAGTTAATCGATAAATATGAGTTATAATTAATTCTCTCGATACATAACTGTGATAAGTTGATGGCAATTATAAATGTTGAGAATTATATGTACTTACAACGGTGTATTAGTACAATATAAGAAAGAGTATGTGATACTTCTGTGACCATTTTTTTTCCTATAATGTTTCTTCTCCAACACTAAACAACCGTGTTTTCGTGATTTGTTTTCTTGGCATTATGTGTTGGTTGTTTGTTCTCAGTTATTCTGACCGTCATTTTACTTCCGTGTAATTCCAGTTTTTTAATCAATTAGATACATTTTGATATTTTTTCTTGCCATGATACAGTTTGATGTTTGATCAATATTTCTCACCAAAAAATACATACACTCCAACAAATACATACCCAATGCTATTCTTATTTCTAACTTGTTCCAAGTATTTTGTTGTATTATGTTACTAATATTGATTGTACTTGCAATCAAAGTGTAAATGAAATAAATGTTAAATCAAACCAGACAAAAAAACAACGCTTTCATTATTTAATTCGACTTGAGTGTCATATCACGCGTGCAAGGCACGCGCTTTAATCTAGTATATATATATAAATTGGATAGTCAACATGAATTGTCATTCAACAAAAATATAAATTGTCACATGAAGTAAAATTACGTAAGAGTAATGAAAGAAATAATAATAGTTACCATGAAGGATACTTGGATATCTAGCTAACTGATTACATTTTAGAAGCTATAAATGTTTTAATATTTTTTTTATTTTTAGGGTTAAAGGTACTTTTCATACCACATGTTTGGCCGAATGTGGCTTTTAGTACCGGATGTTTGGTTTTGTATACATTTGGTACCAAACGTTTGAAAAAATGTGGTTTTTGGTACATCCGTTAGTTGACCGTTAGTTTTTTTTCGTTAAATGACATGTGCAAGTCACGTGACCGACCCTAAACTTTCAATTTTATTCAATTTAGTCCCTCAAATATATTCCTAACTTTTAATTTGTTTAATTTAATCCCAAAACTTCAAAATCAATTCCAATTTAACCATTGAACCCAATTGACCTAACCGGACCTAACCCTGGTTCGGGGTCGCTGGACCCAGCCAAACCTGACCCAAGGTCGGACCTAGCCCTAGGCTAGGTCCGGCTAGGTCAATTGGGACCTAGCCCAATTTGGGTCGAATTTGTGCTAGGTCCCAATTGACCTAGCCGGACCTAGCCTAGGGCTAGGTCCGACCCTGGGTCAGGGTCGGCAGGGCCCGGCGACCCCAACCCAGGTTCGGACCTAGCCCTAGGCTAGGTCCGGCTAGGTCAATTGGGTTCGATGATTCAATTGGAATTGATTTTGAAGTTTTGTGACTAAATTAAACAAATTAAAAGTTATGAATATATTTGAGGGACTAAATTGAACAAAATCGAAAGTTTAGGGTCGGTCACGTGACTTGCACATGTCACTTAACGGAAAAAACTAACGGCTAACTAACGGATATATCAAAAGCCACATTTTTTCAAACGTTTGGTACCAAAAGTATACAAAACCAAACATCTGGTACTAAAAGCCACATTCGGCCAAACATGTGGTATAAAAAGTACATTTAACCCTTATTTTTAAGTATCCTTTTTTAGCGTTATTCCACTATTCTTCTTCTCTTAGACTTCTTCTTTGACCCTGTTGCTTCGGTCCGGAGTTGCTTCTTTATCACTACTGTTTTCAGAATGGTGTTTCTTTATCACTATTATTTTCAGAACGAAGCTGCTTCTTCATCATTAGTGTTTTAGAACGGAGCTTCTTCAACGAACTACCATTTGTAACAATTGACCTTATTGTAACTAAAGTCTGTGTTTGTTATAATAGATTTATTTTGACGGACTTATTTGACAAAACTTGTGACAAAAAATATTTATTAGAATATGTTTATTTTGACAAAATTTCAATTTATTATAACAAACAAATTTACAACATTATATCTTGAATTTGTTGTAGTGGTTATGACTTTAATACTCCGGCCTCTGAACCAACATCATTGGTCATTTAGCCTACCACTTTTTTTTTTTTTTTTTTTTTTTTTTTTTCCAACATTTAGCCTATTATTTGAAATAATTAAAACCGTTTGGATTAGTCTAATATGACTTGAATATACTTGCCCGTCAGGACGAAAGAAGAGCCGGCTAGGGTAAAAATTTGAAAACCGTGTAAAAATATTCATTCTCTAAATGAAATTTTCAATTATTTTTAGACATGTAATATTCTGAAAATTAGATGACACGATATTAATGTATTGCACATATCTCAATTTCCATTTGAATCGCTAAATATATATTGAACTTTATCAACATATACTCCTTAAAAAGTAAAGTCCAAGTGTTAGTGAGAGATAGACAGAATGATGAACATTGCAACCTTCTTTAGCACAACAATTACAAGTGTCTAAGGCATTATGATGGTAATTAATTATTCCTTTGAGATTAAGAGAAGACAATGTCATTTGCTTAACGTCCTCTCTATTATATATATAAACAATACATATAATCACAAATCGCTTTGGGTAGGTATACCATAGAGTATGCATGTGTCTTTAGTTGGTTTTATTCCGTTAGGTTAGGTCAGTTTAAATGTGACTATGTTAAATTCGTTTTGATCATTAGGGCAGTTACGTGAAGGACTCATCTTAAACTCGTTATACCTACATTGAATCGATCATCTCTTTGGTAGTCACCTTATATGCATATTATCTATTTGATTGGGATTTATTATTCATGTATATTTTAATTTGGGTTAAAAACAATATTAACAATAAGTCATGTTACTAATTACCGTCAAATTATTGTAGATTTGTATAAGATGAATTCGCGATTTGTCCAAAAATGATAAAAAAATGTTTACTATTTTTATATTAATTATTTTGTGAATTTATGTTTCGACCAACCGAACTGACTAACCTTAACTGAACTAGTGTTCGATCGGCCGGTTATGGTAACAATGCTCTAATTAAGTATATATCTAAAAACGATATTCTGCTTTATCATATAAATAAATCTGAATCTTGTCCATTTGTAATCATTCAATTGAGGGGCCGGGTTGGACAGTGAAGGTTGCCAAAACTATATATATACATCATTTTCTCATCATCATAATTTTAGATTGTTTTAACCAGAAGAAGAAGAAGAATAACTCAAATTGAAGATTACTTTTCCCTTTGCAGCAGTATAGTTTCCGAATACCAAACCAATACACTTTCTAAATTTGTAGAAACGTCTACCTAATACGAGAAAAACGTGATATGCATAATCATGAGTCTCAAATCTCAACTCACCAAATATTTTTTGTTTGTTTGGGCCGGGTAACGCACCTAAAATTAAACCCGTAATACTCCCAAAATCTAATCTATAGAAATATATGTATAATTCTACACGATAAAGTTAGATAATTCCATTACATCGATACATGCATTTTTCAACCATCATTCTGAATTATCCCATCATATCATTTTTTATAAATATATAACTAATGAATAGAATAAACATTTGTTGAATAAAATTATATAAACTTATATATACTTTAAAAGTGTAATAGTGTGTTTTATTTGTTTTGAAATAATTATTTCAAATAATAAAGACCAATTAAATTGATTATTAATATTAAATTTGATTTTTTGTAATATATTAATAATTATATAAATAATTTTTTTAGCACGCAATGTGAGAATTAGCCAACTAGTAAGTATTAATACAAATATATATAAGATTTACTCTTTCTTCAAGTCCAACAACGTTCATGATGGAAATTACGCCATTCCTTTAACCCATTCCTTTTATTTAGCGGGAAAAAAAAAAGTTCATGATGAATCAAAGCAGCAAATGATTATCCAAAAGGAGTAACGTTTACAAACGTTGCTTGGATAGTTGCATTGCATGTGCTGCTCCATTTAAGGTGCAACTAGTTAATTAATTATATAGTGGATGTGGTGGTCGTTGGCTCTTGGCTGCTGCATGCTAAAAAAGCTAGTTAACTATCTAATGAATTTATCAAAAGTAATTATTAAAAAATATTTATACCTAAAATTTTTTTCTCTAAGAACATCCACAATGGTTTTACCTAAATTGTATTCTGTAAAGTTGTCACGTAGACATTTATGTACATTTTAAGTAATACGTAAATTTAAGATACACGTAAAAAATATTTTCTCTGCAATCGTATTACTTAAACATATTCCTTAAATATATTTTATTATTAAATTTTCCAACAACCACAAATAAGATATTAGCATTAATTATAAAATGAATTAATTTATAATAAAAAATTGGTTACGTAATACATAGTGCATTACTTAAATTTAAGGAATGCTTTATGTAAAAACAAATTTACGTGTGGGTCCCATCTTTAAGGAATGCTATGTAAAACCACTATAGATAGTTTTTGTTGCTTTACTTAAATAAACATGCAGGACCCACGTTTACGTATTCTTTACGTAATACCACTGTGGATGCTCTAACATACTTATTTGTGAGTAGAACATTAATTATTCCGGACGTAATGCATATATACAATATTGGTGTGGGTGTTGTTCTCCTAATATAAGTTCCCTTCAAATCTTTCATGCATGGAAACTCTATAAAGTTATGAATAGTAACCAATTATACATAATTTTATTTTCCACGAGGTGATCTAATGTGCCGGAAATAATTTTCACTTGTATTTGATCGTAATAAATAAAATATTAACTATACATATTTTTTTTCTTAGAATTCAGACAAAAGGTCTAATATGAAACTTTTAATTAATTTAAAAATAAAACTTTGAACTACTACATTTAAAAAATCAGTTGAGTTATCTAACTATTTTTCTATTACTCTACCAACGTAATAAAAATGGCGCGGCACAAGTATATCTAATAGTTGCTCGGGTTGTGGTTAGTAGTTATCTCTCTAAACAATGTTTTGCCCAGCTATCAAAAAGAATATGGGGCACTATCTAACCAATAAACCGTGCTTTGAGCGATATATTACTTAAATGAAAATTTATGTTAAAATATCGATCACTTTGAGTAAAATTTATTTTTAAAATTATGTATATATTCAAACAAAATATGCATATGTCGTTGATTTTTTTTGTTATATATAAGTTATAATTATACGATTTCATATATCATTTTGATAGTTTGGATTTTTACTTTTAGAGAAGTAAAATTGTTCGTAAATCAGAATACCGCGGAAAAAAATTATAACTATTTAATTATTATATTATATTATTTTATATTATAACTTTTCTTATGTGTTTTAAAGTCCAAAACTGTCAATTGTGGCATGTAATTGTACTTAGGATAAAAAAAATTAAAATTAATTTTAAAAATAAGAATTGTCTGTTTCGCCACCTATCATCATCTAATTTAACAAAATAGAATTATACTTCTTCGATTTTAGAGTATGCATGACCCATCAACGTAGCACCGTAACTAGAGTTGACGATGATGAGGGTATGGTGCGAATACCACTAATACCATAACCGTACCACTTTTTTTTTCAATCAAACCATTACCACAACCATAACCGCTGCGGTTATGATTCTTCATACCATAACCATAACCATAGTTTTTAACCACGGTTAAACCATTTAACCACAATCATTCAAACTAATACAACACCATTGTTTCATATAAAAAAATCCAAATAAAACATACAGCATTGTTTCGTACAAGAAATCCAAATTAAACATAATCATGTTCACTTAATAAAAAAACACTTATTTAATCATTTTTGGGTTAGCGCAACTAATTGCAAAAAAGTGAACTGAGGCCGTCTGAATGAGAGTATGAGAGATTGAGAGTCCGTAACCCAATAATCAATTGTATACATATAAGTGAGCATACTCAACTATCCAATCACAATTGTCGTTGGTATTTTATCTAATTTACAAGGTTGGTATTTTATCTAATTTACAAGGTGTATTTGTTGTGAAAAATAATATTATATTTATGAGGTCAAGATCTCTTGTGTCTGTCCGAAGAAACTGAAACTAATAAAATGACTTGGCGCTTAAAAACAATAATGCATTGCATGCCCTCTTAAATGATTAAAAGTTTAAAACACTCCTTTAAAAAAAATTGGTTTTAAATTGCTACTAGATACTCAAATAGTGGAGCTAAACAAATAGGATCAATGACTCAATGTTAACATTTTCTATTTTAGGTAAATAAAGGAAACTTTGTGTTGAGTCTCATATAGTCACTCATAAACTCATAATACTAACCGAATGTCTTGTCATGAATTTACAATGCAGGCGGTCAAAAATTTACAATGCAGATTTGATTGAGATTACAAAGAAGCTACTTGGTTGCTTCGTTAGTTACCCGCTACGCCAGCTTGTCATGGACTGGCAGCCGTCTCTCTCTATCTATCTATCTCTCTCCATAGCCAAAGTTCGTATCAGCTCTGCGTTAAAGCTTCATCTTTTCCGCCCGCCATTGATTCATGAGCTTCGCTCTTAAAAGGTACGTATATTCCCAGTTTAATACACTTCTCTTTCTCCAATCAACTTTTTGTATTCTTCTCCCCTTTAATAATCCCTCCCTCCTTTTACTCACTGACGACCTCTCCATCTCCATTTTCTTATTTCAGCAGCCGCCGTGCAGTGACTGACAGTGATGTCGGTCGAAAGCCGATTCTTTTAGACCCCCGCATTGCGCCATTGTTATACTATCACCATCGAATCTACACTTGAGACCTTTTGGGGGCATATCGGTAAGTTTCTGATTGCGCCATTCGACATTTCTAGTCTTAGTTCCTTGTTTGTTTCCAGATATTGAATTTTACTGCCATTCAGCAATGGATTACAGCTTATGAGCCCATAACTAGTAAAATCAGATTAGCCTCACCCTCATTCATTTATTCTATAGGCTTGGCACTGAATTTATCTAACGAATTCGAATATTAGCCGAATCGATCTTAAACAGTCTGCAACAACTATGTTCATTTACCCCTCACTGCTATTGCTTTTATATGAGGGGTTAAGAATCTGAAAACAGTCTCAACTATAAACTATGTTGCTAATTGCTGTCACAAATTTAAAATATTAATATCCTGTGTCCCAATTATCAGATTTTTGCATTCCACTTTTTCGACTGATTTTGGCATTAAAGTTGACGTTTGAAGTAAAAAAACATGTTGCTCTACACTTTTCCGAAGTATCATATTTGTTGCTCATGGTTTCGGCTTATTTTATGCTTACAAAACATGTTTTTGTTTTGTTAATTTTAAGAGAAAAAAGTGGAAATCAACCAAATTGATAGTTGGTACACCGAATATCAACATTTTAAATCCGGGACATCGATCTTAAACAGTCTGCAACAGCTATATTCATTTACCCCCTCACTGCTCTTGCTTGTATATAAGTGGTAAAAGCTGTTTGATTTCGATGTGCATTGCCTCACTAGTTCTTGGTGAAAGGTCTGCTAGGGTTTACAGTCATTGCTTCAGCTGCGTAAGCTATAGAACGAACATGGAAGAGAGCTTTGTCCCGTTGCGTGGCATAAAGAACGATCTCCGTGGAAGATTGCTGTGCTATAAGCAAGACTGGACAGGAGGATTCAAGGCAGGGTTTAGGTATATATATACATATATGATGTTAATTTTTAATTTTTTTTTAATTTTTTTTTTCTTTCTGTATCATCGTTTTTACTGGATTTGGTCTGATGAAGTTCATTTTTTGTAGGATTTTGGCTCCCACTACTTACATATTTTTTGCATCTGCAATTCCAGTTATTTCGTTTGGAGAACAATTGGAAAGAGACACAGGTAAGAGAACACAGTGATAAATAGAGAATACTTTGGTAGTATAAGCAACTGCAGTTCAGTATTGTTGATTCGATTGTGTTATTGGCAGATGGGGTTCTCACAGCAGTTCAGACATTAGCTTCAACAGCGTTATGTGGTATTATACACTCTGTGATAGGAGGGCAGCCATTGCTGATTCTTGGAGTTGCAGAGCCAACTGTAATTATGTACACCTTCATGTTCAATTTTGCTAAAGACAGACCCGACTTGGGTCCGAAGCTCTTTTTAGCATGGGCTGGATGGTAATATCATCCTCTTCAAATTATAAAAAAAAAAGTTTAAGTAACAAGCTATGAATTCAACTCCTCTTCGAGCAGGGTTTGTGTCTGGACAGCTTTATTATTATTTCTACTGGCCATATGCGGAGCTTGCTCCATCATCAATCGGTTTACTCGTCTGGCTGGTGAATTATTTGGCCTTCTCATTGCAATGTTATTCATGCAGCAAGCTGTTAAGGTCAGTACTATTCTCATTTTGCCAAAACAAAAAAAGTAATATTCTCCTTTTTTTTTTTTTCAAATGGATTCTGCATCAAATAGTTGAATGTGCTGCTGCTAAACTGTTTCTTTTTAGGGGTTGGTTGATGAGTTCCGTATACCAAAACGAGAAAATCCTGATTTGGTTCAGTTCCAACCTTCATGGAGATTTGCAAATGGCATGTTTGCATTGGTTCTGTCCTTTGGTCTTCTGTTTACAGCATTGAGGAGCAGGAAGGCAAGATCTTGGCGATATGGGTCTGGTGAGATCAATAGTTTTTGATATCATATTCATAAATCTGAAGTTCTGAACTAGCAAATCAAGGATGACTTTTTGACATAGCATTCCTTTTTTTTTTTTGGTTAAATATAGGGTGGCTACGTGGATTTATTGCAGATTATGGTGTGCCATTGATGGTTTTGGTGTGGACAGCAATTTCATATTCACCATCAGGAAGTATTCCATCAGAAATACCCAGGCGTCTCTTTAGCCCCAATCCCTGGTCTCCTGGTGCATATGAGAATTGGACTGTTATAAAGGCATGTCAATGAATCACTCCATTTTTTTTAATCCTAAAATGTTGATATTCGGTATCCTAATTTTAGAAATAAGCCTAAACCATGAGCAACAAATCTGATATTTTAGAAAAGTGAAACATGTTTTGTTACTTAAATGTCGATTTTAACGCCTAAATTAGTTGAAAAAGGTGGAAAGCAACAACTCTGATAGTTAGGACACCGAATATCAAGATTTTAAATCTGGTACAATAATTAGCAACAAGGCATATAGTTCAGACTGTTTTTAGGTTCTTAATTTAGTTTTTTGCTCATCTTGGATGGAATACAAATTTTGAAGATTTTTTTGTGTGTGTGCAGGATATGTTAAAAGTGCCTGTTCTTTACATCATTGGAGCGTTTATCCCCGCAACAATGACAGCTGTGCTCTACTACTTTGATCACAGTGTAGCTTCTCAACTTGCTCAACAGCCAGAATTCAACTTGAGGAAGCCACCTTCTTTTCATTATGATCTGCTTCTTCTTGGTTTTTTGGTATGTGCTTCCTAACTAAGCAAGCCATTCTAGATTTGCCACAAAAAAATAAAAACTGATTTTTTCTGTTTTGGTTATGATCGGGGTGACGGTAAAGACGATATTATGTGGCCTCCTTGGAATCCCACCATCAAATGGTGTCATTCCTCAATCTCCAATGCATACCAAAAGTTTGGCTACATTAAAGCATCAGGTAATACATGGATGAATCTTATGTATATGAATGAGTATGCTATCACTCAATGGAGATAGATGGTTACTGATATTTTGCATTGGTTTGAATATGTGCAGTTACTGAGAAACCGATTGGTTGAGACGGCACGGAGGTGTATGAACAAGAATGCTAGTCTAACAGAAATGTACGGAAGCATGCAGGAAGCGTATCAAAATATGCAGACCCCGTTGATTTATCAGACACCTTCTGCTCTGGTATTGCATAAACTTAACAACACACATTTCTTTTCCTAATGCTTTGTGTGTATTCTTAGTTTTATAGTTGATTGTTGGAGTGAATGTAGAGAGCAATGCAAAATGAATGGAGAACATTGTATTGCTCAAAGTTGATGATTACATAGAGGATACTGTCCTTATATAGGGAACACTAAGGACTAGATAGTTAGTCTCCTAAACATGGAGAACTAGATTAACCTATATACTCTATCATGTATTTGCTAAGAATGTGGTAACGAAAATATCAACTTCAAAAGTCACATGTTATGCTAATTATGTTCATTATTTAACCTTTTGGGTCATATCTTTCATTTAAGAACCTAAAAAAAATTTCAACTATATCGGTGCCCAAACTAACAAATTTGTTGCTTCCCACTTTTTTCGACTGATTTTGGCATTAACGTTCACATTTTAAGCAACAAAAATATTATTTTTCACTTTTCCGAAGTATCAGATTTTTTTTTCATGTTTTATGCTTATTTGATGCTTACAAATATATTTTTGTTTCGTCAATTTTAAGAGAAAAGTGAAAATCAACCAATCTGATAGATAGCTGGAATATTGAATAACTACATTTTTAATCGCCAATCGGACAACGATTAGCAACATGGTCTGACTATTTTTAGGTTCTTAACCCTTCATTATATCCACACACTAGGTTGGTTATGAAATGACCAAAAAGTATGAAATACTATTGAATGCTTGACTAATTTGCCTAAAAAGCTTCAACTTGTAGATGGATGCATGAATTATGATTTAGTATTATTATTATTTTTTTCTAGAATATCATTAATGCAAGAATGGTTTTGCAATCCAATCATGCGAAATTTAATGGTGCTGCGTATACCTTGTGAAATATTATTGATCAGTTAAGCAACTGGTTTAAAAACTCGTGTTAGTACTATATCTGCAACAAATGGTACCATTTTTGTTGTTGCTGCAAATAATAGCAAAATTATATTGATTCACCTCCAATAGGGTTTGAAGGATTTGAAAGATTCAACCATTCAACTGGCTTCAAGCATGGGTACAATGGATGCTCCAGTAGATGAGACAGTGTTTGATGTTGAGAAAGAAATCGATGATCTTTTACCCGTTGAAGTGAAAGAACAGAGGCTCAGTAACCTTCTCCAAGCTACCATGGTGGGTGCCTGTGTTGCCGCCATGCCTGTATTAAAGAGGATCCCGACCTCGGTTCTATGGGGCTATTTCGCATTCATGGCCATTGAGAGTCTCCCAGGAAACCAATTCTGGGAAAGAATCTTGCTTCTCTTCACTGCTCCTAGTAGAAGATACAAGTAATATTCTTACCCCTTTACACTATCATTCTATCCCATATTTTTATTATGACTATTGGTTGAAATACAATGCGTGCTCTGATACTATGACAGAACACAATGAATCAATTTTAAAAAGGTTTCATAGTGTGAAACTTACTGAAAAAAGTGAATAGGTCATCATTAAGGGAAAACTGATTAAGGAGACCAAGCAACAGTTTTCTAAATGGAAAAGACATCATTTTTCAGTATGTTTCAAATTTTGTAGTGGGGTTTAGTGGGAAAGTTTTAAAAATAATTTTTTTTAAAGGAAAGACTATTCGATTGAAACATCCCAAAAAAAAATCTAAATGGAAAAGATTTCATTTTTTTAGTTGGTTTCATTATAATTTCACACTTTGTAGTACGGTTAGGTGGAGAAGGTGAAAAGGAAACTATATTTTACTTTTTTTTTTATTAAGTTACTCTAAGTTACAAAAATGAGATTTAGTTAAAAAATGTGAAAACTGTGATTGGATGGACCAATTGGTAAAACAAGTTGCGTTTCTAGGGGCAGACTGAGTTCGAATCCCCCCGGAGACGCCACCTTGGGGAGGGCGTTAACATTAGCGCTCCCGACCCGAAATTGCGGAAAAATCTTGTATATACACAAAAAAAAGTTTTAAAATGTGAAAAAATTCGATTTTTATGGAAAAACTCAACGTTTGAGTGGAAAAGATTTCATTTTTCAAGCAAGTTCCACTCTAAGTGTCACATTTGTTGCGAGATTAAGTGGAAAATATGAAGGAAAAAAACCTCTTAAAAGGGGTAAAGATCTTTGAGATGAACATTCAGCTGTTGTCTAAAATGGAAGTTGTTTCATTTTTTCAGTAACTTTCACTCTAAATTCACACACATTTTGTCAGCAAAGAAAAAAGAGTTGAGTTTGAATAAAGAAAACTAAATTGAATTTAAAATTTTATTCAATCAGCAGATATAACACCTTTTATGTTGAACAAATCAATCATACTTTGCATCTCTAATAGAACATTCAGTATAACTTTGTGTATATGATTAATTCAGGGTGCTAGAAGAATACCATGCAACTTTTGTCGAAACCGTGCCATTCAAGACGATTGCTGCATTTACGATATTCCAAACCACGTACTTGCTCGTCTGCTTCGGTATAACGTGGGTCCCTATCGCCGGGGCTCTCTTCCCACTGTTGATCATGCTTTTGATTCCAGTTAGACAATACATTTTGCCCAAGTTCTTCAAAGGGGCTCATCTCCAGGACCTGGATGCTGCTGAGTATGAGGAGGCCCCTGCCATACCCTTCAACACTACAACGGTAACATTCCTATTCCCATTAGTTTTTTTTTTTTTTTGGCAAAAAACACATCATATTAACCAACAGAGTTCTTACAAACAATCACGGCGGTCTAAATTTACAATCAGACAACAGAATATCAATCAAAGGAGGTGGTAGGTTTGCAACCCAATCCCTAGGGCACACCCCCCCTTTTTGTAGAAATAGCTACCCAATCTGCAGCCTTATTTGCTTTCCTGCCAACATGCTGTATAGGAGATGTCTGCATCAGCTGTTGATACCTCAGGATTTCTTCGATGACTGGTTCTATGGTCCAATCTCTATATCATGCCAGCAACTTCACCTGTTTGACAATCTCACTAGAATCAGTCTCAATGATCACTCTCTCCCACCCAGCTTCATTTGCTAAAACCAGAGCTTCTTTCACAGCAAGAGCTTCAAGCACCACACAATTTTCTTGCAGTACCACTTTATTCCGTCCATCAACAATTCTGCCCAGCTTATCTCTGGCAATAACAGCAACAGCCCCCCTTCTTGTAATGCCATCCACAGCAGCATCACAATTGATTTTGATACACCCTTCCTCAGGAGGTCTCCACACAGCAGAACGCTCCACTGGTTGTCTGGAAACCTGCTTTTCAACTTTGTTTAAGCAGATTTCATAAGTGGCTCTTCTCACACTATAGACAACTCTAGCAGAGTTAGGATTTTGCTTGTTAAAGATAGCATTGTTTCTCTCTTTCCAAACTGCCCAGGCAACCATACCAATATATGTACTAGCCCACTGCCTATCCTTTCCTCCAGCAATCAAGTCTGTCACAAATTTCCACCACTCCCCAAATTTCTTGTTGTGAGAAGAAGTAGTATTCAACCCCAGACAGGCAAACCAAACATGTTTACACCATTCACAATCAAGAAGAAGGTGTTCAATTGTTTCACTTTCTTGACAAAATGACATTTGGGTACAGAACGACAGTGCCTCCTCCAAAGATTGTAGTTGGTTGCTATATTACCAGACACCACCCTCCAAAGAAAATGCTCGACTCTTGGTGGGCACTTGCTGGACCAGATTAACTTCCAAATTCTCCCCTCAACTTGCCTTGAGGTCCCTGTTCGACTAACAATTGGAGGCTCTCTTTCTTTCAGCACTCTATAGACACTTTTTGCAGTGGCTTTCCCCCTCTTCTCATGTGGCCATACATAGGTATCCTCCTTGCTAGTATTAGCTGCTAACATTCTTTGTACAGCTTGAACTTCTTCAATTTGCAGTAGAGGTTCAATTCTTTGCAACTCCCAGGATCCAGTATCATTATCAATCAAATCCTTCATTTTCATGAGCCTCAGTTCTTCTGCAACCACTCTTTCCGGAGTCTAAACTTTTCAAGCCCCGGGATCCATGGATCATTCCAGACATTTATACTCATTCCATTCCCCACCCGCCAAATTCCATTCTCCTTGAGGACTTGGATCCCAGTCTGAATACTGCTCCAGCACCAAGAGGCTCTAGCCCCCCGTCTTGCTTCAAGAGGTGAACAATCAGGAAAAAATAATCCTTTCAGTATCCTTACCCAAAAAGAATCCTGCTCAGAAATTAGTCTCCAGGCTGTTCTTGTCAACGGAGCCACATTAAACACTTGTAACTCTTTAAATCCCATCCCCCAACATGCTTTGATTCAGTCAATTTCTCTCAAGAACACCAATGTAGCTTCTTATGCTCTTCATCACCACCCCACCAGAACCGCGCAATGATTGAATTAACTTCTTCACACCAGCTGTTAGGAAACTGAAAGCAACCCATAGCAAATGTTGGGATAGTCATTAGCACTGCTTTTATAAGTACTTCCCTCCCAGCTTGAGAAAGATACTTTTGTTTCCAGCTGCTAGTTTTCTGAACAATACGACTCTTCAAAAAACCTAAAGCTTTGGTTTTTGCTCGTCCCCAAATGAGAGGTAGTCCTAGATAATTTCCTGGACATTCAGACTCTCTAATATGGAACAGCTCACCCACCAAACCTCTGCTCTGATTATCATTGTTCTTGCTGAAAAACACATTTGATTTCTCGAAATTCACTGCTTGCCCAGAGGCTTCGCAGTAGCTCAGCAAGATAGTTTTAAGCATCTCCAAGTTCTTCGCATCTGCTTTACTGAAAAACAGGGCATCGTCTGCAAAAAACAAGTGTGATAAAACTGGGCACGTTCTTCTCAACTTCAATCCCTGTAGCTTCCCTTCATCAACCGCAGCAGAAATCATACAAGACAGTACATTCGATACAATTATGAAGAGGTAATGGGACTAGGGGTCTCCTTGTCGAATTCCCTTGTGGGTCTAAAAGGCTCAGTTCTTTTCCCATTCACAACCACACTATAAGTCACACTCGAAAGACAATTCTCTACCCAACTTCTCCATTTCTCACCAAAACCCATCCTCTCCATCACCCTAATCAGAAAACCCCAATCTACCCGATCATAAACTTTGGCCATATCTATCTTAAAAGCACAAAAAGCTTGTTTACCTTTCTTTCTTAGCTTCAACCAATGGAATGCCTCATGAGCTACAATGATGTTATCATTGATCATTCGACCTACAACAAACGCGCTTTGAAAGGGTAATATCATCGAAGGCAAAAAAAATTTCAAACGATTTAAGGTATTTTTCATACCATAAGTTTGAGCGATTTCTGCTTTTGGTACCACTTGTTTTTTTTCGTCTAGTTTTGGTACCAAACGTTTGGACAAAGTATAGTTTTCATACATCCGTTAACTTTTTGTTAGTTTTTCTGTTAAAATGTCATGTGCCGTGCACGTGACCGCCCTAAACTTTTGAATTTGTTTCAATTTAGTCCATCTAATGCATCCCTAATTTTTATTTTGTTCAATTTAGCCCTAAAATTTCAAAATCGAACATTAACCCAAATTGACATAGCCGGACCTAGCCTAGGGCTAGGTCCGGCTATGTCAATTTGGGTTAAAGGTTCGATTTTGAAATTTCAGATGTTACCCTGCTTTGCAAAAAAAATCACAATAGTTATTTTTTATATTTTACGGGAAAATAAATTGACATTATTACTGGTATAATGTAAATTCTAAGCGTCGTACTTATAAAGTTTCTCTTGTAACTTTATGTTACAATTAAGTAAAACTTGATTAGGAAAAATAGCACAAACATGGTACTTATAAAACATACTAGAAAAAACTGGGTGTTTTTTTGACAAAAACAAAACGAGGGGCTATCTCTCATCACCACAAACATAAGGGGGCCAAACCCAATTTTGGCATTTTCCCTCTTAAGCTGATAACATTCTGCTAATAATGGTTCAACAATTTGTTTATATGATAGGAAGGAGAAATAATGTCTAAGAGCAATTCATTTGATGATGATGGGGAAGTCTTGGATAGCATGATCACCCGAAGCAGGGGCGAGATCCGTCGCATCTGCAGCCCGAGGATACGGAGCACCAGCGCCACACCCACCCGAGAAATGAAAGGTATTCAGAGTCCGAGGCTGTCAATATCCGACACTCATCTCCGAGTTTACGAATTGAGAGGAGACCAAAGTCCCCGAATCAGTGGATCAACTCCAAAATCGGCCGAAACGAGACCGTCTAATTTGGGGAAAACATGGTAGATTTGAGCAAATATATGTAGTTGATTGATTGATAATGGAAGAAGATATGATGCACTAAATTGTATTAGTTGTGTTATTATCAAAGTGTATAAAGTAGTGCCAAAAACGCTTACTATCCCGAATGTCCCAAAAAAACCGTCATGGAATGCCTGGACCAAATTCATAACTGGTTCAGGCAACTGCTATCCACTAAAGTCGGGGTTGGCTCGGGCTCAGTCACAGAGCGCCGCCGTCTTGTTTAAACAAGTGGGCAAAAAAACTTGCTCCACGAAAAAGTGTCCCGAGACCAACCAGAAAGGCCCGAATTGAAAGATCACCCGAGCTCCGTTGTCACTAAAGTCGGGTTTAGCTCCATATCTAGAATAGTTTCCAGTCACATTGAGTTAACTCATAAAAGTTAACTTTTTTTTTCATGAATAAGCATAAATGTTCCTTAAAGATAGTCAAAAGGAGGTAACTCCTAAAAAAATCGCCCTCTATTCTAACAAGCATTAGTGCCTTGTTCTCATCATCAGAGACACACCTGGTAGTAAGCCCACAGTTAATCTATCTATTATTAGAGCTCACAGCTGTGGAGCCTGAGAAATCCGATTAAACACTTGAAGTGTTGATTCCATCAAGAGCATTAGCTGAATTTACGACCCGACAGTTTCTCAGCCTCATAAAGCATATGGTTTAAAAGCCCCCGAGCCGCACTGCATAGACCAAAAAATGATAGAAAACACTATCTGAATAAGCATGGGAAAGATGTTCCTTCGCATAAGAAAAAGATTTAATTATTCGATTCATGATCGGTGCTTACTCGTCTTTCAGTTTCTGGATTTTCTCAGGGTTTGTCTCGTGCATGTTCCTCCGGAACTGTTGCCTTACTGTTTCAACAAGCAGAGGTGTGTTGTGTTGCTGCAAATAGGAAATGGAAACGATCGAGTTCTTATATATATATATATTAGATGAAACAACAGAACTAACACATAACATCTTGTCCACAAGAAATAACTAAACATATGAATAATTCTGATAGCTTGGACATGCAAAGTTCATGTCATTGGAATAATGTGAAGCATAACCATGGAAGTTTTGTTGCTTAGCTCGATTATCTACTTCTACCACAAGGAGAGGAGACCGTAGCTTCCCGTGTGCATAAGTCAAGAAGAATAAGTGTGCAAGATAATGACCGAGCAAAAAAAAGTTCAAGATAATGAGTACTACGTAAATGTAACTTCGGGTTTTTCATCAGAGATTTGGTACACTAAATGAAGCAAACATGGTGACCAAGTTGTGAATTTCTTTAAAAGAAGCTGCTCCGAACATGAACTCTAAATCTAGCAACTCACTACAGAGAGTACTAAGTCAAGCAAGGCCAAAGTCACAATATCGATGAAATCATAGCGTACAAGAATATATCAAGCAAGTGAATGGACACATGAGTAGACGAAGAAATATGTACCTTCTGACCAATGAATTTGGCTCTTCGAAGACATTCACGATAAAGCTGTAAATTCAAGCATTTATGAATCAATAAAATGTAGCAAAGTAAGCATTTATCTAACTTTACAAATCAACAAGAAAGCAAATGACTGACCCTAACAACATTGTTAGCAATCTCAGGAGGCAGAGAATGTTGCAAAGACACCATCTTCTTCCTAATTCAGCTGCACCACATAACAAAAAAATTAAGAACACAACAATTCTCGATTTGTGTATAATCAGAAGCGGCAATGCTCAGCAGCAACCATTGGAAGAAAATATAGCAGCGTCCTCTTTATACTCATAAACTCGAAGCAAATAAAGTGGAAAACATGTATTTTAGGGCAAATGAAGTTGATCAGGAATGGATTTGCTTCTAAGGCTTTGTTTCTGCATTTTTCTCGAACTTAGATAGTCCTAGAACTAAAGTTCAAATTGGTTCAGTTTCATCCTTAAATGCACGAGTCTCAACCAATTTAGCTCGAGCAACTCCATCATTTCTATCAATGGTACCGTCTTTATCTTCAATCAAAAATTAGAATCTCAATCTTCTGATACCTTCACGAAATCGAGAATCCTTTTTTTCTGAAAATAAGCACCAGAGCACGAAATATGCTCGGACCAGAACAAGCGGGAGAGAGAAGGGAGGAGGGTAGCAATACCGTGATATTAGTAACGCCGATCGCCGGAAGCACAGCTGAACGCGATCCCTCAGCTGTAACTAGTTAGTTTGACTGCCATGGGAGTAGGAATTGGAGAGCAACCAGCCAGAGTAATGGTTTTCGTGAAGTGGGCTATGATTGACTGATGGGCTTTAGGTTATTTTATAAAATTTATATAATTTGGAATGAGCCCAACAAGTATAGAATTTTAAAATCAATCCCAAGCCCAACATCTAAGGCTGAAACTACTAGTAGTGGGTTTTTTATTATTATTGTCTATTTTTTACACTTATATATTAGGATACATGTGTCTGTTTATCTGTGTCCTGTCAAAACATGTTATTTTATATTTGTATCGTTTCTATGTTATAAAATTATCGTTTTGAATATGTATGACATGTTTGTGATACACAAATTGTTCTTTCAGGAAAACCAAAAGAAAACCAATAATACAAATATATGTGATGGATATATGCCCAATTCGGGTTCGTATTTACATTCCGGACTTCGCAAACACGTCAGAATCACGTAAACCGTCAAAAAACGCTCTCGAGGTTTAAAACGGTCCGGACGCGCGACACACGCGTCCGGATTGCCCTAAGACGACCCGGATCGCGACAGGATCGTCCGAACCCGACGTGACCCGAGTCGTCGTCTGCAGCGTGTGTATCCCGTTTGTGTCCTCACACTAAGTTAGAGTTTTCTAATAGCCAACTTCAATCAAACCAGACGACGGTTCACATTTTCCTTTAAACCGGTGTCAAACTGCATAAAAACCGGGATTGGTTCTAAGGTTGCCTATAAATAAGGAGCATAGGCCATCCATTTTAGATACATTCACTTGAGATTGGCTTTAGACTCTGACTTCTCTCTAGCTTTCTCCCTCTAGAAATACTTATTTAAGCATCAGAGAGGGCTCAACCGGCACCACCCCCCCTCCGTGCTGGTTATTGCCCCTACGTGCAGGTCCGGACGACAAGCTTGAAGTCAGGAGCGCACGTCGAAGGAACAAACACAGTGAATGAAGCGAAGATTCGTCAATTCCGTCAGATCAAGCGGGTTTCGACGAAACATTTGGCGCCGTCAGCGAGATTCGAACAAACAAGCAGTCGCTCCTTAGCGATAGCAAGATGGAAAACGTACATGTGATCCATGGAGGCTTTGGCGCGGGAGGCGAGTCATCATACGCACGAGAAGTGTATGCCTCACAAATGGTGCAAAAGCCTGAAGAGAACCAACATGAAGACGCCGTCATGGAGGATGTCATTGGCTTCTCAGCAAAAGACAAGGAGCATATTGTGTACCCACATAACGACGCCCTAGTCATAACCATGACAATCGACGACATGAATATCAAGCGCATATTGGTAGATGTCGGAAGCTCACCAAACATCCTCACGAAGGCTATAGTCTTGGTTCTGGGAAGGAAGAAGTGTGCTAAAGAAATGAATTCACCACTAGTGGGATTCATGGGAGATGCAAGTTATCCACTAGGAACAGTAACGCTACCAGTCATTTTGGGGACAGGCGAACAACAACTCCAGATAGACGTACCATTCGTGGTAGTGGACAAACTCGACGCATACAACGACATCCTAGGATACACAACCATGAATGCGTGGGGCATGATAGCATCGACATCACACCAGAAGGTTACGTTCCCAACAATAGCTGGGATTGGAGAAGTGAGGGTAAGCGAACAGTTGTCAAAATACTTTTACAATGTACAATGTAGCACTTCAACATAATGTCGAGATGGACAACAGTGGAATACCCACCATTGATGAAGACCCAAGGAAGGATCGTGCTCGTCCAGCACCAATTGAAGAACTACGCGAAATCAAGATTGAAGAACCAGACAGAATGGTCCGAGTGGGCGCGTCACTGTCAGAAGACAAAATAATAGAGATCACAGCACTCTTAGTGGAGTACAAGGAGTTGTTCGCATGGTCTCCAAGTGACATGCCTAGAATAAGCGCAGACGTGATCTCCCACAAGCTCAAGATAAAACCCGAAACCCGAGCCGTGGTACAAAAAATGCGACCACTGGGAGGTGACAAGAAGTTAGCAATTCGAGAAGACGTAGGAAAGCTGCTTGACGCAGGTTTCATGGAAGAATCGCGGTACCAGACTTGGGTGGCGAACGCAGTACTAGTGCCCAAGTCCAATGGCAAATTGAGAATGTGCATCGACTACAGGGACCTCAACAACGCATGCCCAAAAGAATCCTACCCTCTCCCAAGGATTGATCAGCTAGTTGACGCCACCGCAGGCCACGAGTTGATGACTGTGATGGACACGTATTCCGGATACAACCAAATCCCGATATTAAAAGATGATGCACCGCATACTGCATTCTATGCAGACAGTGAAATATACAACTACACGGTGATGCCCTTCGGTTTAATCAACGCAGGTGCAACATACCAGCGTATGGTTAACATAATTTTTGGCGATATGATTGGGAAGACGATGGAAGCATACGTCGACGATATGGTGGTAAAGTCGACGAAAATACGTAACCATGCTGACGAATTGCGCACACTATTCCAAAGGATTCGCAAGTTCCAAGTTCACCTAAACCCAACAAAGTGCGCATTTGGCGTACAGTCCGGAAAAATATCGGGTTTCATGGTTAGTCGAAGAGGAATAGAGGCAAATCCCGAGAAAGTGAGGCAATAGAAGAAATGGAGTCTCCTAAGAAACACAAGGAGGTACAGCAGCTGAACGGCCGTCTAGCTGCCTTGAACAGGTTCCTTGTCAGAATAGGAGACAAGGCCCTTCCTTTCTTTGAAGTTTTGCGCGCAAACAAGAAGTTCGAGTGGACACCCGTATGCGAAGAAGCTTTCCAACAATTGAAGCAACACTTGCGAACACTGCCAGCACTAGCAAAATCAATACAAGGCGAGCCACTCTAGTTGTACATTTCAGTAAGCAAAACTACCGTCAGCTCAGTGCTTGTCAAGCAAAAAGGGACTACCCAACTCCCAGTGTACTATGTGAGCAAGATCCTAGCAAAGTACGAAGTGAACTACGTACCAATAGAGAAGTACTTATATGCTCTCATAGTGGCAGCAAGAAAGCTGAGGCCCTATTTACATGCGCACGAAATAACAGTCCTGACAGACCAACCCTTGAAGCACATACTGTCAAAGCCAAATATGTCGGGAAAATTGACAAAATGGTCAGTAGAATTAAGTGAATTCCGCATTCACTTTGCCCCACGAACAACAATCAAGGGCCAAGCGTTAGCCGACTTCATCGCAGAGTTCACAGGAATAACTCCTGAAACTGACACACAAGAAGGAGCGCAACGACACGAAGAACCCGTTGAAGTGGCAAATGTACACTGACGGATCCTCAAATGTAGGAGGGTCAGGCGCAGGATTTCTCCTAATACCACCCGACGGATCAGATCCATTGAAGTATGCTCTTAACCTAACATTTAGAGCAACGAACAACGAAGCAGAATATGAGGCCTTGATAACATGCCTAAGGATTGCAAAAGGTGTTGGTGTCAAGCATCTAAGAGTCAAGTGCGATTCGCAACTTGTCATTAACCAGGTCAATGGTGACTACTTGGCCAAATAAGAGAACATGCAAAAGTACTTAGGACAAGCAAAGGACCTCATTACAAGCTTTGAGACCTTGGACATAATGTAAGTCCCAAGAGAAGAAAATATAGAGGCAGACGCCCTGAGCAAGTTTGCACAAGGCAATGAGCAAGGCAAGGAAACACACTTTGTGGAGAATAGAATCCTATCAGTGATTGACCAACTCGAAGTATTAAACATCGATTCAGAACCAACATGGATGACACTAATCTTGACGTATCTCACGGATCAAACGCTTCCGGAGGATAAAATCCAAGCGCAAAAGATTCAAAGGATCACCATCAACTACGCGTTGATAGAAGGTCAGCTTTACAAGAAAGAATTTTCAACCCCATATCTAAAGTGTATCACCTTCTTGGAGGGCCAAAAAGTACTAAAAGAGCTACACGAAGGCCAAGCTGCCTGCCACGAGGGAGCAAGGTCCTTAATACGCAAGGCTCTAAGCCTGGGTTACTATTGGCCAACTATGAAAAACCAAGCAACACACCTAGTCACGTAATGCGACTCTTGCGAACAATACTTAAGAAGCATAGTTGCACCCGCAGCAGAGCTAAGTCTGATCGCAAGTTCATGGCCCTTTGCGCAATGGGGTATTGACCTGGTGGGACCGTCCATCCGGACGAGTCCTGCTCGTCCAGACCCTTATCCCTGGACGATATTTCGTCCGAGGCTTGCCCTTAGAAGTCATTCTCGGGATACTTAAGCTATAAAGCTCTCATATGGTCAGACCAAGTCCAAATACACTATATTTACGGCCAACACCGATTTATATTACTAAATTGCCATAACCGTACCGGAAAAGCACCGGAACCGGAGCGGTTCAATAAGAACTCTATAAATAGAGCTATCTATCCCTCATTTGAAGCTATTCAATCTCTCTCTAAGCTTATTTTCTGTCTCTAGAGCCCTTACTTACTTAAGTATCAAAGTGGTCTTACCGGGACTCCCCGGTACCCTTTGCAGGTACTCGAGAGAGGAAAGGAGCGAGGATTAGAAGAAGAAAGGCACTCGAAGAAACCGTGTGCAAACATTGGCGCCGTCTGCGGATTCGAGCAACAAGCACGTAGCATACTATCTGTGCTCGATGGCAACAAACAAAATAAAAGAAGATACCCAGGGGGGTAGTAGTAGTCAAATACCAATCTGGATCTTCAGGAGCCTAACACTGGGGGGCAACAAGAAAGATGGCAGAGCAACTGCCACCCTAAAGGGATCAACAATCCCTGGACAACACCCCATCAAGCTCTAAGACACCACAATTGGTAGTTAATCAAGAGCTTCCTCCACCGCCTCCAAGGACAGACAAGTTGCTAAGGGGAGCAACGATCAATACAATCCATTAAGCTTTTGTCTCAGGAGGGGAAACAGAGTATGCAGAAGAAGTGTACGTAACCAAGTTATGGGAAAAGCCGAAATCACAGCAAGGGAAGCATCGTGCGGGGGAAATACAATTCTGTGAAAGAGATGTGAAGAATTTGCACCTACCCAACAACGAAGCATTAGTAGTTACTATCGGCATCAAAGACACCAAGTGAGAAGAATATTAGTTAATGAGGGGAGTTCAACGAATATCCTCACATTTGACACAGTGACAAAGCTCGGAATTAAGAAAAAAGATTTGAAGCCTATATATAGCCCATTGACGTATTTCCAAGGAGTAGTGTCATACCCAATGGGAACAATCACATTGCCAATGACATTAGAGAGTGATGACGCAAACCTCACATTTGACGCTAACTTCGTGGTAATGGAAAAGTTGCAAGGCTACAATGGAATACTAGAACGTACCTCAAGAACAAGTATGGTATCATCCCATCAACAACATTCCAAGTACTAAAGTTCCCAAGAGGACACAAAGTAGGGGAGGTTAAAGGAGACCAAGAGGTCACACAGATATGTCTAAACAGGATATGGAAGGGGGAGACCAACAAGTCATCACCAGATGTACTGCTAATTGACACAGATCCAAGAGAAGAGTATGGAAGGCTAACCCCTGCAGAAGACATCAAAGAGGTGTTGATAGAAGAGCCGGACATGAAAATTCGATTGGGAACCACACTCTCCGAAAAAGATGAAGATAAATTAATAACACTCTTCAAAGAGTACAAGGAGTTATTTGCATGTTCACCAAGCGATATGCCCGGGATAAGTGAAGAAGTAATCTCCCACAAGCTAAATATCAGTGAATCAGTACGACCAATAGCGCAAAAGAGACGATCGCTAGGAGAACCCAAAAAGATTGCAATTCGAGAATAGGTGCGCAAGTTGCTGGAGGCCAAGTTCATACAAGAAATAAGATTCCAGACATGGGTGGAAAACCCAGTAATGGTAAAAAAAAATGCCAATGGAAAATGAAGAATGTGCATTGACTATCGTGACTTGAACAACGCATGCCCAAATGATGCATACCCACTCCCCCGAATAGACCAGCTAGTGGACGCAACAACAGGACACGAAGTAATAAGCCTCATGGATGCACGCTCAGGGTACAATCAAATTTAGATGTACCCAGAGGATGCACCACACACAATTTTCTACGCGGATAGTGAAGTCTACCACTACAGGATGATGCCTTTCGATTTGATAAACGCGAGGCAACATACCAAAGGATGGTCAATAAGCTATTTGGGAACATGATAAGAAAAACGATGGAAGTATACGTAGACGACATGATCGTCAAGTCCAAAACAAAAGCAAGCCACGAGGCTAACTTGTGAATGGCGTTCGAAAGGATGTGTATCCATCAGGTCCGAGTAAATCCGCAAAAATGTGTGTTTAGAGTTCAATCAGGAAAGTTCCTTGGTTTCATGGTAAGTCAAAGAGGAATTGAAGCAAACCCAGAAAAGCTACTTGCAATAGAGGAAATGAAATCCTCTACTAAGCCCAATGAGGTGCAACAACTCAATGGGAGGTTGGCATCCCTAAATCATTTCCTCTCAAAGATAGGAGACAAGACATTACCTTTCTTTGAATTATTGCGAGCAAACAAGAGGTTTGAATGGACACCTAGATGTGAAGAAGCGTTTTAACAACTCAAGCAACATATAAGAACAATGCCGCCCCTAACACATCCAATCCCAGGAGAGAAGCTATATTTATACATCTCGATAAGCGAGACGACGGTCAGCTCAACACTAATAAGGAAAGAGAATAATGTACAATTGCCAATATATTTACGGTCAACACCGATTTATATTACTAAACTGCTATAACCGGACCGGAAAAGCACTGGAACCGGAGCGGTTTAATAGGAACTCTATAAATAGAGCTCCATCCTTCATTTGAAGGTATTCAATCTCTCTCTAAACTTATTTTCTCTCTCTAAAGCTCTTACTTAAGTATCAGAGTGGGTTTACCGGGACCCCTAGATGCCCTTTGCATGTACTCAAGAAAGGAAGGAGCGAGGATCGGAAGAAGAAAAGCACTCGAAAAAACCGTGTGCAAACAATTTTCATATCATGCTAAGAGATATGAAAAAATAATTTTGTTACAACTCATATTTATATGTCAGATGTTTAGATATTTATGGTTTTAAATGGTTGGTTGTCTATTTTTGTTATTCAACTCATTATTATACTAAATCCCAGATTGATGTAATCTTGATTTTTTTATATAATGCCCAAATATTGACGGCCATAATGTGCGGTGTATAAATCCATAATTATTACATTACATCACCAAATACGTACGAAATACCAAATGCCGTTACCAACTGATGTAAATTGGGTACCGAACTTCATATTCTTTAAATATAACTGCCCAAAAAAGTACGATACTGTAATTAAGATCGTCACGGACCACAATCGAATATAAAGTTTGGAGACCGTTACAACAACGTGGGGGTTCAACACTCCAATACAAAAGCCAATTATATCACCTAACCTTATCTTTATTCCGCAATATGGGTTAAAAATAAGAGTTAAGATAAATTAAAGTCGAAATTATTTAAATTTCAATGTTGCTAGATTAGGCAGGTCGTAACCTGTATAAGAATTATTATTTTTTACTAAAATTTGATTTATTATCTCTCCGATCTAACGATAGAAGTGAAGTTTAAATAATTAACTCTTATTTTAGCCCAACCCTACAAATAAAAAGCCATAGAAGGGATGAAACCCTAATGGAGCAACAATCAAGACCCAAATGAGACATTGGCTCTTCACCTCTATAACTATACACACTATCTAATCTAATAATAACCATATAGATCACTAACATATGATTCATATTTATTATTATTAGCATTTTTCAATAGAGCTCTCTGCTATAATTTGAGGCATCCCATCCATTAGGCAATCGATCGGAGGTATCGTCGCGGTCTCTTTATTCCCATACGCGTTCCAACAAAACGGATCGTCCAGGAGCTGTCCCATATGGGGCAAGAGCTCGACCTCAGACATGGTTATGTTCGTGCAAGGCACACTGTCGCTACAAGCAAAATGGATCGGCGGGGTTAGAACATTGTATGTCCCCTTGATATTCCGGTATACGATGTCGGTTACGTAAACAGCTGATGTCTGGTTGACACACTCATTGGTCATGCAGTAATATTGGTTGACGTTGATGCAATTTTGCACGTTCTCCATCTGGATGTTTTCGAACGTGATCCCAGTTACTGAGCCCGACCCGCCCTGCCAGGTTTTGACACGGAGACCGTTGTCTGATTCCCTGATGAGCACGTTTCGAACAGTGATGTTTGAGACACACGCGCGCGAGTTATGTACCCCGAGACTTCCGATACTACAAGAGAAACATGTTATATTGCATTAGTTGAAGTATAAAAATTAAGCCACAGATTTATCTATCAGCGGAAAAAGCACGGTCATGTGTTGGTACCTAATTCCGTGACTGGGTCCACAAGTGACCCCTTCGATATGGACATCGGAGCAACCCGACCCGATCGAGATGCAATCATCCCCTGTTAAACCAAACATGATTTCACCGTTACATCACCAAAAAAACAACCTTGTATGTAACTAACGTTCCATAACTAACAAAAAACGAAACAGCGTAGCAATAATATATGTTATAAAGTGCACCCCATACCGTTTCCAATCATGGTATCGTAGATTTCAACCGATTTCGTGTTCTCGATATGGATTCCATCAGTGTTAGGGCTGAGTTTTGGGGAGGATATGAAGAGCTTCTCGATATGCACTCCCTCGCAACCATCGAACTTCATGTGAAACATAGGGCTGTTTTGTATCGTCAATCCGCTGACGGCTAAATTTGAGCTCATGAAGAACCGTATCATCTGAGATCACACAATGTAGGGGAAATTAATCAAAGGACAAGATCAAGAATAACAACGTGTCTTTGTTGTACTTACTGCAGGGCTGTCACATGGTCCTGGCAAACTCTTTCCGTTAGGACCCTGTAGATAGGCATTAACCGTGGGGTTCAAAATGTTAGAACGGATCAATTGAAGGGCATCGGGATGGTCCGGCCATGATCGGAATTGTTTAATTCAGTTCCGGTCTAATAGTGGACCGAATACTAAATTGATTCTGGTTCTTGTCCCTGAGAACTCGTTCGATTAAAAAGGGTATCAAACCAGTTCGAAACTGCTTTGAAAAGAAAAAAAAAAATCCCGAGCCGGACTGACTCGGGTCGTTTGTTTTTGTTACCGTTTGTATTGACTTTTTTTTTTAATTAAAAAAATGTGTTAGTTCGGTTCCATCCCGGTTCTAACTGAGTATACTCATGGTTATAAATTATAATACTGATTTACCCATTAAAGATCTGGACCGTTTGAACTGGCCGGATTGGTTCTTAGCTGGTTTGAAACTGGGTAAAATTATAGAGAAATTATTGGGGCCTGAAATGCAAATAATAAAAGAGGTACTTACACGGTGAGGTTTACAAGGAAGATCCCACCACGGCTCGCCATTGCCTTCAATGGTACCCGAACCCGTTAGAGTGAAACCATCGAGGCGGTAAAACACGAGCCACTGCTTCTGACTGTCTGTTTTGGGCCACTCCTCGGGTCCTTGAGGCGTCATCACTATTCCATTCACCTTTCAGAATAAATTTAAAAACAAACTTGTTAGAAATACTTCCTAGACCCGTTTTACTCACACTAACGAAATAAACAGTTTTTTTTAAGCTTAAAAAGTACAATTCAGCCTTTATATATATGCCTGATTTTTTTTATCACTTCTGATAAAAAAAAAAAGTAATAGAAAGTTTATGTATGCCTTATATGTGCTACTCAAGCTTTATAAGTATATTTTTCTAATTGAAGACAACACTCAATCAGGTTGGACTGGGTTAGTAGAGGCAGTCGCTCGGTTTATGAGGTGCAATAAAAATGTATTAGAGCTGACTCAGAACAGTAATCGGACTTGCAAGAAAATGACTCGACCAACATGAGATGATAATTAGAAGTAAATCCACTAATGTAATGGAGTTCCGATCACCTACCGAATTCAAAATTATGAACTAGGTCGCGACTAGGACGTCATGAAATTGGGCTGTGATAAGTCTAATTTATATTAGAATGAATAGAAAGAAGTGAAATAAAGCCGAATTGAGATAGTAAATACAGTTGTTCAAACTTGAGGAGCTCGGTGGAGTTTAATAAATATAATAGTTCCCACTTTATCCTTTAAATCAACTTATTTAGTATTAATCTAAATATTTGTAAATTTGTTAAAAACCAAGATTTAAATAAAATTATGTGGAAAAATTGAACTAAAAAAGAGAAAAATAATATCGGGAAGGAAAATCAGAACTCGTCGTTATTAAGTTTTTTTTTGTTTCTTGTGAAAAAAAAGTTTTTTTTTGTTTATTGTATTATTTGTCTGAATACAAATTATTTCAGCATTTAAAAAAAACTTTCTAGCTTTTTATTATTTTTAAATAAAAAACTCAATAAAACTTAAGTGGCCAATTTACTATAAAAAAAAGTGGCCAGTTGGTAAACTGCATAATTAACAGAAAATGTTGGTCTCTACTCTATATAGAATTTGTCACATCTGATAAAACTTACCCGAAAGACGAGACCGGGGTTGCACGGGCCGGAGAAAATGGTGGAGGTGATGATGAAAGTGTACCCTGCCGGTGCCAGTATGGTGGCCGATTCCACCGCGCAGGCCGCCTTCCATGCCTCCCGGAAAGCGGCAGTGTCATCAGTCGCCCCGTCCCCGACTGCCCCATACGCAGTCACATCAAAGGTACAGTCGTTATTTTCGTCAGAGCCCGAATTGCCACCCGGATACGGGTCCGATGGCACGGTCGAGGGAGTATTGTCGGGTGGAAATGAAGAAGGCCCGGGTGGCGGGGATAGAGCGGGAGGTGGGACCGAGCTCTTCTTCGGGTTCTTATGGTAATGGTACCTTGCATCTATGGTGGTTGAGTGTTGGAGAATGAAGAAGACGATAAAGATAATGTATAAGAGAGGTGTTAGCTCCATTGAAGTTGATATATATATATATATATATATATGAATATGTTTTTGAGACAAATGGAGAAGAGCAAGAAAGACCGAGTGGAGTTAATTAGTGGAGACGAATGTTTGAGGGAGAGAGAGAGAGGAGCCTCTTATTTATACCTCTCAACATTTTTTTTTTGGGGCCAAAATGCCTCTCGACTTATTATTTTCACTTCTTATACCCTTCCTTATCACCAATAATAATAATAATAATAATAATAATAATAATATAATTCAATAATATAATATAATATAATATAATATAGGGTAATGGTTTGTAATTCATCATTTAACTAGATAACGGAGATTCAAAGTCCATTAGAAAAATATTCATAACAGCACGTTAACTTTAAATATAGAAAACATGCTACATTTGTTGTACACATAATGACACCTAGGACCATTGGTAAAAAAATAATAATAACAAAATGGATAGCACGTTTGTTGGGTTACGATTAATAAAAATAAAGCATGTAAGTCGAGACTCATGAAAGAGAGTCGACAACCAATCTCATTCAGAATGAGGAAACAAGAATAGGTAGTCGACACAAAATATGGAGAAGGTCGACAACTAAGATCTTCGAAAGATTGGCGACAAAACCACTCAAAACTCTTCCTCTTATGGAATGAGTCGAGTCGGGAGCCAAACGCTATCGAAGAAACCTTCCTCCTAAGGAAAGGACAACTGGCAACCTGCTTGCCGCCTTAGAGAAAACTCTTCCTCTTAAGGAAGGGGCGGGTGGCGACCTACTTGTCACCTGCTAAACTGAAGAAACCTTTCTCTTAAGGAATGGTGAGGTGGCGACTTGCTTCAACCGTCAAGAGGAAAGTCTTCGTAGCTGAGGAAAGATGAGGTGGCGACCTGCTTGCTTACACCGACTCTGGATATAAACATTCCCAAGAGGGTAGCCGCCACTAAAAGTCGGTACACTTCCTCTATAAATAGGGGAACACTTTCATTATATAATTACTTACATTCATATACCTTCATAGTATTATCTTAAATTCTATTACTGACTTAAGTTTCAGAATGGAATCAGGGGCCATCCCCACCCATTTTCAGGTCCTCGCCTACCAAAAGCATCATAAAGGAAACTAAGCACATCTTATGTCGACATAGACACCTAAAGGAGCCAACTACCGGCGAGATCTCGAAATCCATTACCAGAGATTTCAGGCCACATCATTTTGATCCCAACATTTGCCGCCGTTTGTGGGAAACGGTGATAAAAAAGTCATGGCTCCCAACAAGAATACTAAGAAGACAGCGGCAGTGGTGGAAGAGATAGCAAGATCTCAGAAAGATCCCGCCACTTCAAAACCAACAAATGAATGGGACCACCCCAGAATAATGGTGCTCGGGAGGAAGAACAGCCTCTCCACTCTGACCCACCTCCCGATACATTGGATCCAGAGGCGGGAATAGGGACAACTCCTAGCGTTGTCCCCCAAGAAGTGATGGTTGCATTCATAGCCTTCTGGAACCAGGCTTAAGCGGACCATTCCCGAAAACAAAGAGCCGACCCGAGAAATCTCACATAAGGAGGATGTGGCTTCCAGTGCAAAGATCGCTGAAACCCCCTTCCGCCCCGGAGAATGAAGTTCAGAAGACTCCTAGGTCTGATAAGGCGGCAAAAGAACCTGTTTTATTCACTGTAGTACAGGTAGAGGAATTGCTCGAGAAAAAGAGAAAGGGGAGCGAGCGACATGCTATCCGTTCGTGATCATACCTGTCACCCCTTCTCCAAAAGACTCTTCGATACTCGAGTTCCTCCACAAATCTCCGCGAGGAACATCGACGACTACACTGGCGAGGGAGACCCCGTTCGCCAAATCAACGCCCATAACTCTTCTCTCCTGGGAAGAGGGGCAACGCCGGATACTATGCGGCTCTCTTCCCGACGAATCTTAAAGAAGAAGCCTCCAAATGGTTCTATGGTCTCCCCGAAAATTCCATAGACTCATGGGAAGAATTGAAGACCAAGTTCTTCAAGGGACATATCGGCCAGAGTCAACGCCTCAAAAGCATGGACTTTCTGGATAAAATTGAACGAGGTCCTGATGAGACCTTGGCCAGTTATTATACCAGATACCATAAGACACTCCAACAGCTGAATGAAGATGCCACTGATTGCGAGCTGATACGGACTTTCCGGAGAGGTATAAGAATCCAGAGTCAAGCTCTGAAAGATAGCATGGTGATGAAACCCGTGAGAAAGATTGACGCCCACGCCATCAAAGTCAAGAACTACATCGACATGGAGAGGTCACATGAGAAATTACCCGCGGAGATCAAAAGGCAAGCCACACCCGCCAAAGTGGAGGAGATGTCTGCTTCCCGACCTCCAAAAAGAGAGGAAAGACGAGATGGAAACTTCTGACAAGGAAATCGCCAGAGCCAGAAAATGGATACTAATCCTTACCTGGCATGGTATACTCCTCTCACACCTAATATCTCTATGGTACTTCAAGAGATGGAAAAACTCAGACTGGATGACCCTCCTCCAGCGAGAAAGAATCTGACGGGTCACCAAATAAACGACTATTGTCGATATCATCGCGCCCGGGGACACGATACGAACGAGTGCACTATCTTAAAACAAGATATTGAAACTCTTATTCAAAGAGGCAAACTGTTAAAATTCGTGGAGAAGCCGGCTAGCGCCCCTAAAAAACGGAATAGAAGCCCTCGAGGAGATTCTCGCTCACCACCACATAATCACACCACCCCTGTCCAAAAGGGAATCGTGAATGTTATCGCCGGGGGATTTGCGTCCAGTGGCGAGACAAATTCAGCTCGAGAGGTATACACTACCCAGATATCCACAACAACCATGGGAAAAAGACCTCGGGACCCCGACTCGGAAACTATTAGTTTCACGACGGACGATCTCTTGATGGTAGATCAACCACATGAAGACGCCCCAGTGATTACCATCATCATATTATCATACGAGGTCAAAATGATCCTTATCGACAGTGGAAGCTCAACTGGCATCTTTTTCTACGGAGCCTTCTTACAACTAGGATTCGTCAAAAAATCCTTGAAGAAAGTCGACTTCCCCTTCACGGGAGAAACCATCTACCCCATGGGCGCCATTCGATTGCCAATAATCTTGGGAAAAAGGATAAAACCCTAACGATCGATGCACTCCTCGTAGTTTTCGATGTTGCTTCCGCCTACAACGCCATCATCGGAAAAACTGCCCTAAACCCCCATCGAATTATTCCTTCAACTGCTCATCAAATAATGAGGTTCCTAACTCCTTAGGGGATATGATAGGTTAGGGGAGACCAGACCATGGCACGCCACTGCTACAACACGTCGACCAGAGAAGTCATAAAAGTTTCTAAGAAATACTCTTTTTATATTTATGACTAATGTCTCGAAGCTTCTTTTTTATGTAATATTCAGGAAATGATGAATGAATATAGCCCTCAAGGCTTCTTTTTCACAAAATTATCCGAGTATTGCCATCAATAAAATATAAGAAGATCGACGTCTACAAATCGATTGTCGACATTATGTGCCCAAGAAGGCAATAAAGCCTAGGTACGTCGACAACGTCGACAACTCGATGGAAGATCGGCGTTTACAAATCTATTGTCGACCTTATGTGCCCAAGATGACAATAAAGCCTAGGTACATCGACAACTCGTTGGAAGATCAGCGTCTACAAATCGATTGTCGACATTATGTGCCCAAGATGACAATAAAGCCTAGGTACGTCGACAACTCGATAGAATATCGGCGTCAACAAATCGATTGTCGACCTTATGTGTCAAGATGACAATAAAGCCTAGGTACATCGACAACTCGATAGAAGATTGGCGTCTACAAATCGACTGTCGACATTATGTGCCCAATATGGCAATAAAGCCTAGGTACGTCGACAACTCGATAGAAGATTGACATCTACAAATCGATTGTCGACATTATGTGCCGAAGATGACAATAAAGCCTAGGTACGTCGACAACTCGACAGAAGATTCACGTTTACAAATCGATTGTCGACATTATGTGTCCAAAATGACAATAAAGCCTAGGTACGTCGTCAACTCGACAAAAGATTAGCGTCTACAAATCGATTGTCGACGTTATGTGCCCAAGATGGCAATAAAGCCTAGGTACGTCGACAACTCGATAGAAGATCGGCGTCTACAAATCGATTGTCGACCTTATGTGCCCAAGATGGAAATAAAGCCTTGGTACGTCGACAACTCGATTGAAGATTACGTCTACAAATCGATTGTCGACATTATGTGCCCAAGATGGCAATAAAGCCTAGGTAAGTCGATAGCTCGATAGAAGATCGGTGTCTACAAATCGATTGTCGACATTATGTGCCTAAGATGGCATTAAAGCCTAGTTACGTCGACAACTCGATAGAAGATCAACGTCAACAAATCGATTGTCGACATTATGTGCCCAAGATGGCAATAAAGCCTAGGTACGTCGACAACTCGATAGAAGATCGGCATCTACAAATCGATTGTCGATATTATGTGCCTAAAATGGCAATAAAGCCTAGGTAAGTCGACAACTCGATAGAAGATTGACGTCTACAAATCGATTGTCGACATTATGTGCCCAAGATGACAATAAAGCTTAGGTACGTAGACAACTCGATGAAGATCGGCGTCCAAATCGATTGTCGACATTATGTGCTCAAGATGGCACTAAAGACTAGGTACGTCGACAACTCGATAGAAGATCGGCGTCTACAAATCGATTGTCGACATTATGTGCCCAAGATGGCAATAATGCCTAGGTACGTCAACAACTCGATAGAAGATCGACGTCTACAAATCGATTATCGACGTTATGTGCCCAAGATGATAATAAAGCCTAGGTACGTCGACAACTCGATAGAAGATCGGCGTCTATACATCGATTATCGACGTTATGTGCCCAAGATGGCAATAAAGCCTAGGTACGTCGACAACCCGATAAAAGATCAGTGTCCATAAATCAATTATCGACACTATGGGCTCAAGAAGGCAATTAAGACTAGGTACGTCGGTAATTCGATAAAAGGAAATAAGTAAAACTATAATGAATGCTTTCAACATAGAAAGAATTCAAATGTCTTTTCATTAAAAAGAAAGGCGAGCTACAAAATCAAAAGTGAAAGTACATATACATTGTTATCTAAAGAAGCTTGGTAGGATCCTCATCTCTCTCTGCAGGAATATCAAGATATTGCTGAAGAAGAATAACCTGAGAGAACGGAAAATCGTGTTGATAGGTTTTCAGATTCCTCACAACTTCCTTCAGAGAGATGAAAGTAAATCAGAGGTGGCCACGGTAGTATCAACCTGAAAGGCAGAACTCGCCTTATAGTCACCAACTGCTTTAGTAGCGGCAGCTCTCAACTCCTCCACTTCGGTCATCAGAGTCCTGACTTTCTCCCGAAGAATAACTCCTTCAGCTAAGAGGGTATTATTTTCCTTGCTCATCTTCTCCGTCAAGGTGCGAAATTCTTCGACTAAAGAAGCAGAGGCCTTAAGAGCCTCACCACATTTCAGAGAATCTCGTTTCACATTAACGGAAGCCTCAGCCATTCGCGCTAAGTCTTCCTTTAACCTAGCATTCTCCTCTTGAAGACGTCGAATCTCTTCTATATCACCCTCGGTAGACAAGGCTTGGAGTTTTTCCTTAGTCGACTGCGACTCTTTGAGGAGATCAATCATCAGTCGAGAAAATTGAAGGGTATCACGAGAGGCCTACCAAAGAAGAGGAATAATTAGGGGGAGAAAGAAGTAAAAGAGATGATAGACTTAAAAGATTGAATGAGGCACATACCTTCGCTTGCTTCGAAAGAAACAGACGCGTGGCTTTTTCTACGTCACATACTTTCGTCCCCAGGCGATGGGATTGAAGCATTCAGTAGGTGAAGCGCCAAGTCGGGATTAGCAATGAAGTGTCCCTCTTTAAGGGGATACCCCCCCCAAATAAATCAAAGAATCCCAACTCTTTGACCTATCAACATGGGCACTTAGCAGCATATCACAATCAAAAGGCGGGCCCTTGTAGTCTAATGAGACATTCGAAGGAGCCTCAGGAGGAGACACTGGAATCGACAAAGACGATGAAGAATCTTCACATCTTTTCCTTTTTAACCAAGAGCTGGAAAATGCAGTGTTCCCGCTCCGGGTGGGATAACGATGAGTCGAGACCTTGGCCTTACCCTTATCTTGTGAAGGCTCCACATGCGATTCTTTAACAGGAGGAATGGCTTCAACATCGATAGGGGTCTCGATAGATGCTCCATATCTCTCCTCCTTTAATTGAGCAGAAGAACGGGGGGATCCCGTCATAGCTTGGCGATGAGTCCGAAGAATCATCTTGATAAAATCTGGAAAAGAGGAAATTCATTACAAGAGCCATCGGAGGCCGACTAAAGCAAAACGAAACTAGAATTCAAGAGGTGACCTCAAAATACATGAAGTGGGATTAGTCGCCATACTTCTCTAGCCTTCGCCAAGTAAAAAGTTGAGAGCACGGGTAAGCAGAGAACAAACCCTGTGAGTAAAGACGAGAATTACCAGAGTAAAGCCTCAATATTTATACTGGATAAAACATAGAGTTATCTTGTCGCAGAAGTTATCTTTGAAAGCTTCTCATTGGTGCAGTAAGTGTGTTCATCACTGTTGTCAATCCCTAGATAACCTTTGGGCTTCTCTAAACTTCTCAAACGGTCAAAAAATCAAGAGTACGGATCACTGCCCCAACTGGGAGATCCTAATCTCGCCTGATGATCCATACCTCGATTCGAGAAACCGATAAAGTCTGAAAACTATAGCCTGACTAAGTACGTATCCCCACAAAAAGAAACCACCTAATCAGTACTCGACTTAAGACCTCTTCTTCGTAACGAAGCCGACGACTCAAGTCTCGGGGGCAAGTGTTGGGTTACGATTAATAAAGATAAAGCATGTAAGTCGAGACTCATGAAAGAGAGTCGACGACCAATCCCATCCAGAATGAGGAAACAAGAATAGGTAGTCGACACCAAATATGGAGAAGGTCGAAAACCAAGATCTTCGAAAGATTTGCGACAGAACCACTTAAAACTCTTCCTCTTAAGGAATGAGTTGAGTCAGGAGCCAAACACTATCGAAGAAACCTTCCTCCTAAGGAAATGACAACTGGCAACATGCTTGCCGCCTTAGAGAAAACCCTTCCTCTTAAGGAAGGGACAAGTGGCGACCTACTTGTCACCTGCTAAACTGAAGAAACCTTCCTCTTAAGGAATGGTGAGGTTGCGACCTGCTTCAACCGTCAAGAGAAAAGTCTTCGTAGCTAAGGAGAGATGAGGTGGCGACCTGCTTGTCACATGCTTAAACCGACTCTGGATATAAACATTCCCAAGATGGTAGCCGCCACTAAAAGTCGGTACACTTCCCCTATAAATAGGGGAACACTTTCATTGTCTAATTACTTACATTCATATACTTTCATAGTATTATCTTAAATTCTATTACTGACTTAAATTTCATAGTGGAATCAGGGGCCATCCCACCCATTTTCATGTCCCCGCCTACTAAAAGCATCCTAAAGGAAACTAAGCACCTCTGAGGTCGACATAGACACCTATAAAGGAGCCAGCTACCGGCGAGATCTCGAAATCCATTACCAGAGGTTTCAGGCCACGTCATTTTGATCCCAACAATGTTGACGGGTCAGTGCATGCATTAGTTGTTCAGTGATTATTACAAGAAAAAAAAAATTATAGACCGTGAATAGGAGAATCTGAACATTACGTAGCGATATGTTTAGGTTCGCTTGCGACTACTTTTTTTTTTTTTTAAAAGGCTTAAAAGATACTATTAAATATCCAAACACAGTTCATTGACTAAATACTAAATTTAAAGATCTCAAGATTACTATACATTCCAGTGTTATCAGAATCGGACCGGACCGGCGGTCCGACCGCGGTCGGACCGGAACCGGTCCCCTCACCGGTCCGGTTTGCTTATTTCCGGAGGATGTAAGCGAACCCGGTTCTGAAGTCCGGTTTTCACCGAACCGGCCGGTTTTGGGCGAACCGGGCGGTTCACCGGTTCGCCGGTTCGGACTCTTTTCATTAAAAAAAATTAAAAAAAAAAATAAATAAAAAATTAAAATTTTTTTAGGGTAAACTTATAGAGAGGCAGGCCCCGATCCGGACTAAAACCTACAGAAGGGTTAACTTACAAAGAGGATATGTAAATTTGCATTTTTTTACTAAAACCGGTCGGACCCGGTCGGACCCGGTTCGGACCGGGTCCGACCGGCCGAACCGGGAACCGGTGGCCCTGCCGGTTCAGGCCCCGGTCCGGTTCTGATAACACTGATACATTCTATACTATACATTTTACGGATAGAAAAAAAGTGAGGTAAAGACTTAATTAATTGTGTGCAGCGCGTGAAACACTTGTAAAGCTCTAACTGACTGCATGTCGTTGTCCAAGGAACGGTTGGAGGCTTGCATTGCATTAATGCAAATACGATGATGCTATAGCGGGATCGAGTTTCTGTGCCAAATAATTTGTTCTTGAGCGGACTTCAATATATATATATATATATATTATTATATATAGTTTATTTACATTTTTATAAATATAAATATTTATTTATATACTTTTATTTATATTTTATGCCATTATTACTATTAAAAAAATAGAAAAAAGAACTTATATAAAAACACTACTAGTATTATTTTACTATATAAAGTGAAAGTTCCTTATAATTATAAATTTCATTATTATGTGTAACTTGTTTTTTTTTTTCCGCCAATATGTGTATCTTATTAAAACTCGATTTTATATCACTGGAATATTTTACTAAAAAAATTATATAATAATATATTTTTGAAAATTCCCACCCCATCTAGAAAAATGGGGTCTACGTTCGTTGTTTGTACTATATCTTGTCTACAATAATTTTTTTGGCCGACCTCTTTATTATTATAATTTGATTTGATGTGCAATAATATGGAAATCACAGAGGACCTCTCTATTCTTTTTCGATTTCCCGCATGATGGTAGTAAAGAGTATCAAAACGATAGCATATATAGTATAATTATTTCATATCTAAATTAATTTTCACTTTCATCGAGTGAGTCTGTAAATAAGTAAGGCTCTATTAATATTTTCTACTCCTAATATCTTTTAGCATTGTCTCATGACCTCTCTATTATAATATGAAAAAATGACACCTACGTACGTACGTAGGTATTATATATATATCATTATATCTCATTTGTTTGACATTTTTCAAAGGCTCGTGATAGTTTCTAATATTCTATTACATAAATGTAGTAATAACTTTTAAAAGAATTAAAAAAATATTCATAATAAACACTTTTTATAATAAACTGATTTAATATGAGTGAGTAATTATTTAGATAGGTAACAACTAACAAGTCATCTTATGAGTACCGAGTATTGTCGAAACACTGTGGAAAACAAAAACAAAAATGACAAGATGACATAACCGACATGGTGATATAAGAGAATATAATATTTCTAATATATCTTATTTCCAGTATAGGTGACACATGTGTACGAATTCCTGGAATCAAGCACAAAGTTTTGTGTATCATAAATAAATATATATTGTATTCAAGTATATACTATTCAAAGTTGTTAAAAAAGTGAGTACCCCATACATGATAATGTGTGATAATGTGTGTATAGAAGAATGAGAATTGTATTATTGATCTTGTTTAGGGTTGAGTACGTGTATATAGATAAAAGATTATATCTATCTAAATCTATAACAATATAATAAGGAAAACATAATCTGATAATATACGTATTAAGAATATATCTATTTCTAATCAAGATATATTTAAATATAATAAGATATATTTATCTCTAATATATCTTATTCCCTTAATATGCACGTATATTTATATAGATAAAAAAATGAAATGAAATCTCTGTAGAGGATGCATGTGTTTGTTTGGTAATTCATTTTAAATTGATTTTAATCTATCTATAATTGGTACATTAATTGTTAATTATTATATAAGTACTGTGATGATTGACTTATACTATTTTATCGTGATTTGTTGACCGAAACGTTACATGAGCACTATGACTTTGGGATTTTGATACAAATTCCGAAAAAAATTCCGCCAATCTCCGATTTGAGATATAGTGACTAAGGTTGTTAGGATCGGAATCCTAACTAGGATCGATTGATGGTAGGATCGGATCGTTTGTAGAATCGGATCGGGATCGTACGATCCTGCAAAATTTTACGCATTATTTCACATTAAAAATAATTTATTTCTTTAAAGTGAAAACATTACTCAATATAATATCAAATCACCAAAGTAGACATTATTAATTAAGTTATACACTTCTAAATAGACATCCAAGTCCAACAAAGTACTAATAACCTTAAATAAGTTCAAACTTCTAATTATAATAATAATTGTGTATAACAACATTATCAACTCCATTTAAGTATTCATCAGCTTCAAATATTAAGTATACACGATATTTTTGTAATAGCATCTAAGTTCAAGTCCAAATCACCTTGATCATTTAAGTTATAATTAGTCGAACTTCTACTTGTAAATGATTTGAAAATAAGAATTCAATCACAAAAAAACGTATGAAGTATCAAGTTAATTATAAGAAACGTATATGTTTAATGTATCATAAGTAAACAAAGTTACTTAATTTATTAGAGACATATAAATAGAGATGAATAAGAAATACAATATAAATTTTGTGTTTTTGATATTCTATTTACCAATTAATTTTTATTATTAAAATATAATTAGAATTATGTCATAAATAAATAATGAGCCTCCAATTTGTAGTTAGTGGTTGAAAAAAAAAACTCAATCTATGTATGATTTTCTTAGAATATTTTAGGATCACGATCCTAGACCGATCCTGAATGATCCTACGATCCGGCGCTCGATTCTACTCCGATCCTAAGTGCTAGCGATCCTAGGAGCGATCCATATCGATTTAGCTTTGTAGAATCTTAGGATCCTACGATCCGGATTGCGATCCTACGATCCGGATCGCGATCCTGACAACTTTGATAGTAACATAGCGGGTAATTATACTCAACTTCTTGTCCTTTTACAGCTTAGACACAATCGGAATTTTACGGATTCTTATCGTCGGAATCTTGATCATTTCTCATAACTTTATATTTATCCAATTTCATGGTCTGATTATGGATCCAAGTTAGAGTGAACCATGTGTCGCCTCCACAATTTAAGTATATTATTGAGGATTTTTTTTTTTTTTGCACGAAGGTGTTTTTTTTTTTGGCCAACGAAGGTGTCATTCTAAAAAAAAATTATATACGTGCGTATATGGAAAGTCTGTAAATCAAAAGTACTAGTTATATATGGAAAACAATGTAAGAATATATATTTAATATTACAATATATATTCTAATTATGTGGCCAGATAATATTAATGAATATAGATATATTGAATAATGTATTATATTATATTATATCAATATATGTCTTTATGGAATGTATTTAATCTAGACCGTTCAATTGGTTACTTGATGGACGTACCATTAAAGGGTTAATATTATAAACGGTCATCTCTCCCTGCCAGTTATTGATACAGAGATAAAGAGCAGTTCTCCATCAACTGGTCTCTGACAGAAGGATGGACAAGGGAGAGAAGTAGAACCGTTCTTCAGAGAATCGTCAGTCTAAGGAGATCAGAGAAATTGAGATCAGTACCGGGTAAGTCATTCCTCACTATACTTTAATCCTCATAAAGCATGATCAAGATCCTGGCAATTAGGGTTTATAAAACTCACATGTGGTATCAGAGCCTGAGTTCTTGATTATGCTTTTAGTGGGGATTGATGGTCATCACGGATTTGACTTCGCAATCGGTTTAAAGCATTATAATAGTACGAATTGGAATTATTGGTATACAATCGCTGGTATTGGTTTCGAACTGGTCTAATCTTCCTGGGCGATGGTTTGGTAATTGCTAATTGAAGTTGAATTGGTTAATCTTGTTCCTATCCCTAGCGGCCGTGTTAGATCTGGGAGAGTTATTCTCCAATTAATTTTTTGTTTCGGTGGAATTAAAAAAAAAAAAAAAAAAAAAAAAAAAAAAAAAAAAACGTTTCACCGTGCATAATTATTGTTCTCCAAATTGTTAGTGCGGCCAATAACCACGTCAACTCTCATGGTACGGTGCAAAGGTTTGGTTGAATATATTTTATTCAATTTAACTCCACTTATATACTTACGATGCCAAGTGAGACCTTTTATTGAATATATTATGTCTAATTCGTTGTTTACTGGATGAACTGGTAGTGGAATCATGGATCATAATTAATTTGCGTTTCGTCGATTGAATCATAATGCTTCAATTGGTTCAATCGTACTTACGTTACTAATTGTTGATTCGGCTGGGTTGCGTGACGTACTGATGTGTGTTCTGTTCATCTCCACTTCTTCTAAATCTATGGACTTGGATGAATATGATGATGAGATGGTTACCGCGCGGTGGGATGAAGATGGGAACAATTACTGTAAACAACTTACGAACGGTTATCTAAGAAGAAAACTGCTTAGTACTTTGAGCTTTAAGAATGTGGAACTGATTAAATAGGCAGTACCACTCTATCATCTTCGTGCAGCAGTGATAGATCTCCACATTATGACTGACTTTACAAGCACATCACGTGGACGAATATGATCATGTATGTGAGAATGCGCTGAGTGGAAGGCTTTCGGAATTTCACGTAAGTATACTTTCTCCTTTTTTATAAAACTGATGATGATAGCATACTAGATCATGCAATTACGTTGTTTGCATATCTTAAGATCAACACGTACTAGCATGTATAATCATGATTGTGGTTGTTAAAGTGACCAACTTATAGTTTACTTATTTCATTCCTCTCATGTTTTATGAATTAGAATCACATGTTTATAATAGTAGAAATATACACATGAATGACAAATTTGGGGTAAGTTATTGGTACTCAATTGAAACTCCCGTGCATGTGTGCATGAATTATAAAGCATGATGATGTGTTATATATGCATGAATTATGATGAATGGCATATTAGATTATGTGATTCTAATTTGATGTTAAGTGTTGGTCATGTTTCAATGATGAAAGATTTTAAATCTTTAACTTAAGTATGAAAATTGTCATTGCATGAATGATTATTTACTTTAAGTTTTCCTTGATATAATTGCTTCCGCTAAATGCTAAGGAAAATCGTAGTTTTTATGGAGTAAAACCATAAACTTCATGGGTTAATTATTTTAACCAAACATAATGTTCTCAAGTGATGTTTCAATACTATGATGATAACCTTTATGATATCAGGTTATATTTAGTTATTGAAATATTTCTTTAAGGCCACATGCATGACTTTAAAACTGGTTATAATCACCAAAGTGATTGAACTAGAATGCTAAGGTTATGGTTGAATGAGATATTTACTATTTGCGTGACTTTATAGTTAGTTTCTATCACCAAAGTGACATGACTAGAATGTGTTGTCATGCCTAAAGAAAATCAATTATTATATGCATGAACATATAATTTAAGTAGGTTATTATCACCAAAGTGACTAATCTAGAATGTTTATTTGTTCATGCGTATAATATAATAGTAATGTCTAAAGAAAGATCAATAATTATATGCATAAACTTGTATTTTAATTATATTATTGTCACCAAAGTGGCTAATCTAGAATGTTTATATGTTTCATGCATATAATACAATTGTCATTTATCCATGATAGTAATGAAATGCCTATTAGTGTATACATGATTGGATAAATTGACATTTACTGGTTATTAGAATTTTAGGATTCTGCCCAAAGGTGAATCGCTTTCTATAACCGGTAAACGTGATGGGATAATTAAGATCTTTTGGTTCTATATGTTTGTATATCCAAAGATAACTTGTATATTTAACCGAAGATTTTCTTTAATTGTCCAATAATGTTATGGAATTGAATTAAGATTCGTGTATTATAGTCGTTGCCCAAAGGTCGGTTATAATATACATTGATAATTTCCAAATAATGTTATGACATTTAATTAAGAATAGTGTATTATAGTCGTTGCCCAAAGGTCGATTATAATATACTCTTATTGATTATCTGAATCTATAATAACTTATTTCCTAACTGGCATTTACCTAATGATAGTATATTATAGTTGTTGCCCAAAGGCCGACTATGATATACTCTGAATGATTAGCTGATTCTGTATTAGCTTATTTTATGAATGAGCAAGTATGTAATTTGCAGCTATTATAGTTAATTCGCATGTATGTTCTGTTATTGTGTTTAATAGGTTTGACTTTCTAAACCGTGTAAGTCAGGTTCCATTAAAGTTACTAGATCCCGACTTAACACAATAAATAGTATCCTTACGGGTACACAACTTAAGTAGAAAGTCAAATCATAAAGTATAAACACGATATAACAGAGTAAATCTTAAGTTAATGCGAATAATTTTGGTTTATTCCACAAACAATAAATAAAGAAAATTATGAAGTTTTGTGGATGAAAGAACAAATTATATAATAAGTCACTCGTATGTACAAATTTACAACCATTAAGTTTTGAGTTGTATAGTTTGTATAAGTTTGAGTTGGCTAATTTATGGAGCAAGATTAAAGACCTTAAGGATGACTAGAGACAACTCAATATTTATGAGAGCACTACAAAGTGTTTATTGAGTGATATTGAGTTAGCTCGTACGTTTATGAAGAATAAGAAAGATAAGGAAGTCACATGTCAACCATGCATAAAGGAGCGTTACGAAAAGGTTAGTGCAATAATTTTTCATACATGAATAAAATGCAATATTTCGTATATCTCGCTTATTGCATGATTATTTATGCGGAAAATTAATAAGTGTCAAGAATAGGGGGATAATTTGTATATCTTCTTGAACTTATGAATTTATGTTTATTTTTCGTATTAAGAGTTAATGAAGAAAATTAGTTAGTCACGCTTATTAATGTTATTCATGTATGACTATATCCATTTGTTGAGTTTTTTTTTTCTTGATAGAAAGTAAGCAATTAGATAGAAATGTGAAAACTTATAATGTCTTTATGTGTGGTGACTTTCATGAGAAATGTATAAAAGTATGATATGACTTTTAGTTCATTAATAAGCCTTCTTAAGAGAGCATGTCATATATTTATGAAAATAGTATTGTGGGAAATATAATCGGACTTTGAAAGTTACAGTTAAGAGTTAGACAAGTAAATCTTCTTTACCCATTAATGACATTAAGTTGTGGATGTATGAGTTAAGTCTGAGATCCCATAAATGCAGTTCCAACATTTTATTGATCTGTGCGTTGGAAGGGAGCTTGGTTATGACACCATTATGTTTGAGGTTGTCTAATAAAGTTAAAGTAAATATTTATGATCCACATTAAATGATTCTTGAATGAAATGTTTACTCTGGAGTAACATTAAAAGATCCAAAGGGTATAATGACTTACTTTCTTAACTGAAGTCCGAAAATTGTAGAAACCAGTTATGTTAATCTTAAGAATAATGAAATTAGTGGGAGTGTCTGAATAATAAGATGTGGATATTATGGTAAATGATGGACATTGTCTATCTGTATGAAAACATTATTCACATGGATTAGAATATAGTTCCATCAGTTGAATGAAAATTTCAACATAAGGGATAATGTTCGAAAGACATGATACTTCATAAAAAAAGAAAATTATAATCATCTGATAAAGTTAAATCATTTAGAATAACATTAGGAAAACTTGTTATTCTGGAAGTTGGTTTACTTGTAAGATTCAGATATTAGTAAATATTTTTTGGTTTCATTCCCACAATATATTATGTTACGATGTTTATATTTCTCAATTAATGAATGGTCATTTTAGAAATCAAGTTATATGATAAAATTGATGTTCCCACGAATGGTTTATTAAGTTACTTTACTGTTGTATGAACCATAAGATTAGTGGGAGTACGCAGATATTTTACCTGTATAATTGATTATATCTTGCTCACATTTAAATGATTATGTACTCTCTGAAGTTAAGATGAAAGTTAATGTGAGAGACAATTTATGCGACTAATATTAAATTAAAATTTTAATCTAGTCACAGTTACAGTTGGATTGTCTCAGAAAGCTCACATTGAAATGATCTTAAAGAGGGAGTATATAGTTCTCGAATGTTGCAAATAAAGTCATAATGCACCTACAAGAACATGTGAATGCATTTATGTTCGTGTAGATTCAGATTTAAGGGATATCGTGACAGTTGGAAGTCCACTTTCAATTATTTGTTCCTTTTAGGTGTTGGAACAATATTATAGAAAAGTGGTAATTATCTGTCGTTATCAATAATGTAAAGTAAGGTTTTAGCATGTTTTATCATGCATTAAGGACTGTGGGACTTATTTCAGGGCTTGAGGTTGTCGACACCGTTACCAAGTCGATGGGAAATTTATCATAATAACGCCACAGTTATTTCTTCGTCAAAACGACAAGCATTAAAATGTGCAAACTTATGGAATGAAAATTTATTGTCATTAAGAAGAAAGTTCAGAAACAAGAGTGTCTGTCAGCATAATGGCCAAGCTGACAATGATGTATTTAAATGAATTTTTACAACTAATGACATTAAAGAAGCATGCAAATAATGGGTCTTAGTTGTAAAGTTGATGATGATGATGATGATGATGATGATGTTTGACACTCTGAGCTCAATGATATGTTTCTGACTCCAATGTTTTCCTGTTAATTATGATTGTGTACACAAAATGCTTATGATAACGGGAAAACCTTATGCAAAGCCTTACTTGGACCCTAATGTGTTTATAAATATTACTTACAGGCTTACATTTGATAAGATGTAACTGTCGTGGTATATGGAAGGGAGTATGCTGCTTAAATATGTGTATGACCGTCATAACCCGCATTTACAGATTATTGAATGTAAGTGATTATGATGAACGGAAATATTAGATTTTACGCGCGCCTTATGTTATTCCATAAAGATGTAAGACTTATGTGATTATCTGACCAAGTGGGAGAATGTAAGAATATATATTTAATGTTACAATATATATTCTAATTATGTGGCCAGATAATATTAATGAATATAGATATATTGAATAATGTATTATATTATATTATATCAATATATGTCTTTATGGAATGTATTTAATCTAGACCGTTCAATTGGTTACTTGATGGACGTACCAGATTAAAGGGTTAATATTATAAACGGTCCTCTCTCCCTGCCAGTTATTGATACAGAGATAAAGAGCAGTTCTCCATCAACTGGTCTCTGACAGAAGGATGGACAAGAGAGAGAAGTAGAACCGTTCTTCAGAGAATCGTCAGTCTAAGAAGATCAGAGAAATTAAGATCAGTACCGGGTAAGTCATTCCTCACTATACTTTAATCCTCATAAAGCATGATCAAGATCCGGCAATTAGGGTTTATAAAACTCACAAACAATTCTAAACTGTCCATATGCCCGAAACTAATAACAAAACTACAATCCAAGCAAATTTTTTTTAACAAAAATGTATATTTACCTAACTTAGGATAGGATTGGCACGTTTATGATTTATCAAAAGCAAAACTATTTGGTTGGTTTGATGACTTCGATCTGACATTAATTAACAATAACCTAAATAGGCGTGCCGATCATATATCCTGAGTCGGGTTCAAATGCTTTTTTTTGTTAAACAGATTGTTCGGATGATATATTTGTTATTGGTTTCTGATATAGGGCAGTTTGAATTTTTTTTTTCCCTATATATGAAAAATTTATCATTCTTAGAACTTGAACTCAAAACCTCTTTATTATGTAAAGTGGTAAATTGCTTCGCCATGTTACGATGGCTATATTCTCTTGACGGTCCCTCTGCCCTATATAACCAACTAAGTCAAACTATATACAAGATCACAAGAAATAAATAAAACAGATAAAAAGAGAAATGGTGTGACGCCGACATTGATTTTAACTAGGTTAATCGAGACATAAATCCGATAGATCGTATTGATAAGGGTAAAGGGGAATGAAAAGTTTGACGAGAAGATATAAATGAGAGTCTCGTGAATCTTTATTGTTGTATTGTGGCATTACTGGCCCCGAAATAATTAAGAAGTAGCACGTCCATGTAGTGACCTCACGACAAAACGAATTAAAACGTTCACAAGCTTGACTTGGCTTGGCTTGGCCCCTTCCATCCATTTAACTCCCTCTAATTAATTACTCAATTAACTCGTGCTTTGTATTATGGAAAAATATATTAATAATTAATATATTTTATTTTATTTTAATGGAATTATATTAGAAATAGACATATTTCTAATATCTTATTATTATTTATTTATTATATTGTTATAGATTTAGTCTTTGTGATTTAGTCGTATATCTATATATATAGGTACATGTACTCAATCCTAAATAAGATCAATAATACAATTCTCATTCTTCTATACTTTTACACATGAATTCATTTCTAAATTATGACATCAAAAGAGTATATATTATTATCATTGTAAAAAAATGGTCCATTTAATAGTAGTGTATACGACCTAATCAAGTCGAATATCTGGCAAACTTGATTCAATTTGACTCATTTAATCCGAGTTCGAGCTCGGTGTCATACTCAACTAGTTCGAGCTCGACTCGTCAAGTTTAAAATAGGTAAAACAAAAAAGTTCGAATAGGCTCACGAGCCTCTCGAGTAGAGTACCACTGAACTTGCACTTGATCCGGATTCAAAAGAAGCTAGACTTGATTCGAAATTTAGCGAGTCAAATTCAAATACCAATCGAGTCGATCTCGAATAGCACAGTAGTACCTTACTCATTTACATCCTAATAAGAACATTTTACACTTATATATTATACTAGTTATTAACGCGTGCGTTGCACGCGTATCAATCGTCTAATTTTTAAAATACATAATTTATCTTCAGTTTTCTGTAGTTAATACATGACCAAGTTTAGGGGTTGCGAGAAATGAATCTATGATCGAAAAGAAAGACACAAAGTAATTCAAAACAGGAAAAATAGAAGAGGATAATTAAGTCAAAAAATTAGTTATTGTTTTAAATTACGATACTAATTTACTGTTATAACTAATAATGAGTTGGATTGAGCATGACGTGAGTTATTAACGACAAAGTTGTATCTAATTTATCAATTTGAGGAGTGAAGAATGTAAGCCTGTAATTAGCCACTTAGAGTCATCGGGGAGCAGTTTGACCTATACTAATGTAACTATACACTTTTCATGCAATTTTATATCATAATACCAACAAAAATTGATTTAACGCTAAAAGAAATTTTTTTTTGGCCAACGGGACGCTAAAGGAAATTTCAATTCATTAAAATCTAAAGTTTATACTTGATATGTCAGTTACTTATTTAACTACTAATTAGGTTACAGTTTGATTTAATTTACAGGCGGAAGAACTAAATTAATGATTCGAGACCCTAAATGTTGGACAATGAGTACCAAGTTATCTGTAAAAGATCAAAATTCAAGAACCGTGGTTGACCCATATTTTGACATTTGATATGATTTGACAAGTGACTGATCTGTGTGATGCAAAAAAATCTCAACATGTACTTGAAGTTTGCATGAGTTGAGTACATATCATACTTTATGGGTGACTCAAATTTATAGGTATATTGTATAAAGTTAATGATAATTAATGTAACATGTCAGTTAAGCGACTTTAACAAAAAAGTTAATGCAATTTTTAGTAATACTCAAATATTGTAGGGACTAAATCATCAATTTTTTTAAAAATACTAATGTCTAAAGTTTAAACTTGAATTCAACTTAACTATTTATTCAACTATCAATTATGAGATACCAAATATGATTGAATTTACAAACGCAAGAACTAAATCGATAGTTCGAGTCATTAAGTATTAAACATTGAGTAACATGTTATATGTAAAGTCAAACTTCAAGAACCACGTTTAATCCATATTTGATATGTTATATGAGTTAGCAAGTGACTAATTTATTTGATACAAAAATGTCAACAAGCGGAACATCCCCAAATCGGTGATATAGTGAATGGAAAAATGCATCTACCTTACATTTGCACCTATTGAATGCATGTTGACTCTAATTGATAAGTATATTTGATGGAGAAATTAATAATAACTACGGTGACATACAAATTAAGCGACCTAAAAAACTAAAAAAAAACAAAATGTAACTAAATGGTTTTTTTTAGTAATAGTAAAGATAAATAGATGAGTCTCAAAGATAAAAAGATTAAATCGTCTATTTTATAAAAATAGGGGAACTAAATATAACACGTATATATATATATATATATATATATAATAAAATAAAAAATATGGAAACTAAATAATATATATATATATATATATATAATAAAATAAAAATAAAAATGTTCAAGAGGTACCTTTTGGGGGTGAGGACAACTCTCACATTTTATATTGGTATAAAGATATATATATATATACTAGTCATTATTGACTCACGTGCACATAATTTTTTTTGAACTAATATATTAAAAGAATATATATGTATTAATATCACAGTAAACCTCACTAAGAAATATGTTATTGTATATTATTTGAAAGCTATTCATTTTTATTTTCACGTGGAATTTTGAATATTTGTAAATTTTATTTTCACGTGGAATTTTGAATATTTGTAAATAAGTTTACATTAGAAAGTTATGACTCTCTTTGATTATATTATTTAAAATTAGATAATACTTCAATATATTAAGGTTAAAGAAAATACACATATCGACATTAAAATTATTTAATGACGTGAATTTATCAGATGCGTTTCAAAGCTTAGGATCGCAGATTGTGCCTAATAGCACGTATCTTGTTATTGTTTCTGGTGTATCTACCGCTATAATCCTACACCCCTGCCGCGTCGTGCTGCCGTTCCTTAGAGAGAAACGACCCCTCTCTATTATCCTGATCGTTGCTCTCGTGCCACCGCCGCCCCCACCCCATGCCGCATCGCGCCACCGCCCCTCTCTCCCTCTTCAAATTCTGCCCCCGCCGCGCCGCCGTCGCACCGCCCCTTCCTTCAAAATCTAATTGCTATACAAATAGTAATTACATTTATATGTGTAGATTTCCATTTTTGAGATAATGTTTTTGTAGACAACTTAATGTTTAAAAAAATATATATTAAATTTGTTTAATTTGAAAATTTGAATAGCAATTTGCATTAATATGGTACATTTGAATATTAATATGTTGTATTTATACAAAACTTAATAATATTATAAATATAAATAATAAAATTTAACGTTTTAAATAATATGTATATTAGATTTTGAGATTTTATTTATTTTTATATAAATAGTAATTTATTTGAAATATCAAGGTGGGTGCGAGTGGTGCGAGAAAAAATGATGATGCGATATAAAATGTGACCAAAGGATAGTGCAAAAAGATTAATCAAACAAAATTATATTTTTTATAAATATATGAAATTGAACTTGCACCATCAATTAAGTATATATAGAATATATAGACAGTGATCAAACACTCCAAGCAACATTTTGCCCCCACATGAGCACCAACCAGAACTACCACACAAAATACACAAACCATAGGTCGGCACGACCACGATCATATATAGTCGAAACGAATATATATATATGGTGGACCGATCATGAGATATCGATAGGCATACATGAATTTGATAACTCTAATGAATTATATGAGTCAGTGCGTACACTCTTTCGTATGGTCAAGCAGATGATGAATGGTAAAACTATATATTTTATGAGGATTTACTAATTATTTTAATAATAACTTAAGAAATTAAATAAATCAACCACTTGATGAGTAAACATTTTCATAACTATATGATGATGGTTATTATTTTCATAACTATATAATTATTTTAACTAAGGAAGGTATATATGTAGTGATAATAATTGGTAAAAAAATGAAATTTGGTCATTTATAGCCTAAATAAAGAGAAAAATAATGATGCTTGATTTTTTTTTCCTAACCGTTAAGAATATGTAAATTTGTTGCCATAAACTTCGTTGTCAATATTAACAAACAAAAAAAAAGTGCTTCGTATAGCGAAGAGTCTGATCCGTAAGTCGAAAGTCTTTATTTCCATATGAAATGATTTTAATTAATCAAGTCACTTGGATTTGGCAAAAAAAAATCACTTGGAGAGTTTAACTCATGACCTTGTAGGAGTGAACAATCTAGCCGTAATGACTAGATAATACTTGAGATTTTTTTCCCCACTAACCGTAAAATAATATATATACCAATAATATGAATGAGTGGTAATATTAAAACACAACAAAGCTTAAAATTAATTACATTTATAAATTACAAGCTGCTTAATTATGTTTGATCTTACGATTCATTCATTATTATAACTATTGCACTTTTTCTTGGAGCTGACGTAAGGGATGATGGATGTGGGGGCCGCAATCTTGCATTTGTGGCCTTGGGTTGTGACACGTGGGGTTTTGTCATTGTCTGCTTGGATTGACATGCTCACAGTGTCTGCTTGGGTTGTTGTGCTTGCTTACACGATCCCTGTTATAGACGGTTGTCTAAATCTTTGGGTCTGATTCATGGCCCCATCATTCAGTGCCTGCAATTCGATTCTCCCTTAAAAATATTTTTATAATTTATAGTACTTTAACATTTCATTCATCAGAAATATCTGATCCAAACCGCGCTCAATTCTTGAAAATGAAAATAGTATTAATTGTTAGTACTTTACTTCTTAACTAATTGTTCGAACGGATATTACACTGGACTCCGTCACCTAGAATATATCGTGGTATTAGATAAATATATATATTATTATTATATATTTATTTATAGGTTACTAATATACGTAGGAACCTTGTTTACAAATTGCAATTTTGATTATTTAGAAGAAACTATATAAAATTGTGTATTAGTTAAACATTTCATATCTTAACTAGAAGTATCTGAATTAAAACTCCGTTGAATTATCCGAATGAATTTTGTTTATTTTAGAATGAGATAATGTTCTATTTTAGTTTTTTTATTATTATTAATTAAGCCTGCGGTTTTTAGATGCAAACATCTTTTTAAGTTAAATTTCTCACTTTGTGCATGTCCGTACATAAAATTCTTGTACTTCCCTCCCTTATAGAGGAGAGGTTTGGGGTAGGTTCACCATGAGATCAGATCAGACTCACATGCGCGGCTAGCTTAGCTTAGCTAGCTCAATCTGACAACGAAACCCCAAAGCAACCAATATCGATCAGATCTCCACCGTCCATCCTCCATGCATTGTATCGCCAACACCTGTCAGATTAGAATTCACGGGCAGGTGCATTGAGTCACGAGCATGCACTATGCAGTCAGTGCAGAAAAAACGGGCCCGACTAGTTACTAGTTAGGTGATTAATCTCCAAAATTAATTACTAATAATTGAAAATAGTATAAAGCTGGCGTGGCAAGCGGACAATGCATGGAACAAGATTTAATGACGTGATGTTTTGTTAATCGTGGTATTAATTAGGGTTTTGTCTCTTTCACAGCAATACCTTTTTTGGTTATCACTAATGGTGGGAACACATGCTTTTGTTGTTAGCATACATGTAGGGGAGATTTTGCTTTTTTTTTTTTTGTAATATGGTTTTTTTTTTTTAAACTGATAATACAACGGTTGGATCCTGGTTTTGTCGGAAACATTTCTGCGATGTGTCCGAGCTCTTTACTCTTCAAATTTAAAATTAGTGATCTCTCTTTTATATAAAAGGTGACTAATTTGACCGTCGGAGAAGGATCGCCGAAGTTCCCCCTGGCATCAATGGCGGACGCACGTTCATAGTTTGGGAACAAAATGTCCACAAATCTTACAAGATTGATATATATATATATATAGCTTCTAAAACGAGAAGAGTGTATAATCAGTTAAATTGTAAGCCATTGGATTGGATACATACCTCGATATCCGCATGTCCACACTCCTCTCCATTATGTCTCCAATTTCTTTTATTTTATTGTTTTTGTCAACTCTCTCCTCTTTCTCCCTTTTTTTTTTTACTTTTTTTTCTTCTTAATTAATAAAAGGGTTAATAGGTCTTTTGGTCAATGATGTTTGACGACTTTTGGGTTTTGGTCCATGATGTTTTTTTTGCCTAGTTTTGGTCTCATATGTTTGCATATTTTTCTAGTTTTGATGTCAACTCTCCCCCAAATGGACTAGGTCCAATTAGACCAGTCATGGGCTAGCCCAGGGCTAAGTCGATCCCAGTTGGGGTTACCTGGGTCCGGCGACCCTTACCATAGTCGGACAGAGCTCTGGGTTACCCAAGGGCTAGGTCAATTGGACCTAGTTGTCCAATTTGAGGTCAATTTTAAAAATTTGGGACAAAATTGAACAAAAAAAAAAGAGTTGGGTAAGTATTAGAGGGACTAAAAATTGAACAAAATTAAAAGTTTAGGGTAGATCACGTGACGTGCACATGTTAGTTAACGGAAAATATGAACAGAATGTAACAGAAAGACCAAAACTAGAAAAATATGCAAACATATGAGACCAAAACTAAGTAAAAAAAAAAAAACATCATGGACCAAAACCCAAAAGTCGTCAAACATCATGGACCAAAAGACCTGTTAACCCTTAATAAAAACACATGTATTTCCTTACATGGCCATCAATAGTTAACAGTTATTTTTCGTTTTGCAAATCAACAGCAGTAATAAATTGAAATTTTTTAACGCATAATTAGTAATTATTGTAATAAATTGAAAATATTTAACTTATAATTAGTAGTAATAAATTAGTAGTGATCATTCATCCTCCAACGACTGGATCGAGCTTTTGCCACTATGGATTGGACCTTACTTTTCCCGGAGGCTGCCGTCTTTCATCTCCAAACCGTGGCTTCGGATCATTGCCCTCTTCTGTTGGACCTCGATCCCTCTACTCCTCCCTTGGGCCCTATCCCTTTCCGTTTCGAGAAAATCTGGGTGACCCATCCGTCTTTCACTGACATTCTCACTACTTCTTGGGCCTCTCCGATGTTGGGCTCCCCTCAGGCCTTACTTTCCAGAAAGCTAGACAGAGTTTCCCACAATTTCTTTGACCGGAATAAGTCCACCTTCAAGAACGTTCAGTCTCAACTTCGCTCTTCCCTAGCTCGCCTTCAGGACCTGGAGACCTCTTCTCCTCAGACCACTGCTCTTCCTTCGTTGCGTCTTGAGATCACTACACTATACCATCAAGAGGAGGTTCTTTGGCGCCAGAAATCTCGCCAACTTTGGCTTCAAGCAGGTGACAGGAATACAAAATACTTCCACGCACTTACCCTGGCACGTAGGGCTGGGCATAAAAACCGGTTCGGGCGAACCGAACCGGAACCAAACCGAAACCGAACAATACGAACAGGTTCTGACTAAACCGGTTCTTAAATGGTTCGGTTTTTATAAGGAATATATGGAGCGGTTTTTTACTGGTTCAAAACAGGTTCCGAACCGGTTCTGAACCGGTTTTTCAGAACCACTTTTGTTACCTAAAGCCTAAATTATTAGATAGTATTACACTATTGCATCTTTTTTTTTTAGAATAAAGGGCTATCAACAAGCCGAGTATCCGACAAACTCGACTCTACTCAGTTTACTCGAGCTCGACTCGGTGCCATACTTGACATGTTCGAGTTCGACTCGACTCGATAAGGTTAAAATATTCAATTAAATTATAAATGTTGCACCTTAGCTCGAGGTCGAACTCGACTCAATTAGGCTTTTGGCTCGAGCTCGAACTCTTCCTCGACTCAATATATGCATATATAATATTATTACGTAAAGCTCGAAAAACTCAAACTCGATCTGACTCGAATAGGAAAAAAAAAAACTTGATTAGGCTTGCGAGCCTTAGAAAAAGATCGACTCGACTCGAGTGAGTCGAATTTGAATATTGACCAAGTCGATCTCGAGAAGCTCACGAGTAGCTTGATTTGTTTACACCCATAGGGTAGATCCTTCACTATTTGAGTTGGATCATATTGGATATATAGGTGGTCGTAGCAGGTTTGTTTACTTATATATAGTTATTATATATTATGTTAGCCCAGATCAGTTCTACAATCAATTGAGTTCAGTTTTGAACTCGAAACTTAACTCATAAATAGTTCTATATTTTAACTGAGATGATAGATTAACTCGCTTAATATACAAATTTTCAACCAGAGATTTGCTGCACTTTTGAAGTTTGAGCTACGCCTCTTGACGTCGCTTAAAGTCTCGATATTTATATTTTAAATATTTGACTTTTTTATAATTTTAGATTGTTTCTAATTTAGACTTTGATACTCTCTCCTCTGAAGCGATCAATTGTCTTTATAGTTTGTATTTTGCAAATTTTTGGATTGCTTACGGATTATCAACTTGGGTGTGTATTTTGAATTTTAGTAAAAAAAAAAAGAAAAAAAGGTTCAAAACCGGTTCGAACCGGTTCAGAACCGGTTTTGCTATGGTTCGGTTCTAGAACCTAAAATCTGGTTCGGTTCTTACATGGTACAGAAAACCAACTGAACCTAAAATCCGGTTCCGGTTCGGTTCTGAACCGGTTCGGCCCAGAACCGAACCATGCCCAGCCCTACTGGCACGGCGCAAGCGGAACAAAATTCTTTGGCTCCAGGATTCTTCAGGTGTTTGGCTCTGCACTCCTTCCACTATCGTCAACCACGTTCGCCAATATTTTTCAAATCTGTTTACTGCTACCCCTCCCCCATCCTCCTATGATCTGCTCAACCTTGTCCCATCTCTTCCCTCATCTTCCGACCTATCTTATCTGGAGGCCCCTCTCTTTGACTCTGAAATTGAACTTGCACTTCAGCGATGCACCCGGATAAAGCCCCAGGCCCAGATGGTTTTCCACCTTTCTTCTTCCAATCTCAGTGGAACACTGTCAGCTCCTCCACTCTCCAAGCTGTACGGGACTTCTTTACCACAGGACACCTTCTTTCTTCTCTCAATGACACATTCATTATCCTTATTCCCAAGAAGGACCATCCCCAGCAACTGTCTGATTGGCGACATGTTAGCCTTTGTAATACGACTTACAAAATCATTGCTAAGACTTTGGCCAATCGTCACCGTTCTGTCCTCCCTGATCTAGTATCCCCTTTTCAGAGTGCTTTTGTGTCTTGACGCCTCATCACTGATAATGTCCTCCTCGCTCAAGAACTTCTTCATGTCATTAAGCGTCGCAGGCGGGGTAACGTAGGCTTGATGGCACTCAAACTTGATATGAGCAAAACATTTGATCGTGTGGAATGGCCGTTCCTTCAGTCTCTCTTACTTCAATTTGGCCTCCACCCAACCTTTGTCAGTTGGCTCTTCTCCTGCTTCTCTACTCCACGTCTCTCCATTCTTCTCAATGGCAGGAAGACTCCGCCAATTTCCTCTTCTAGGGGCCTTAGACAGGGTGACCCCTTATCACCCTATCTCTTCCTCTTATGTGCCCAAGTGCTCTCCCATCACCTAACTCTTGGCCAACAATCCAACTCCATCAAGGGCATTAAACCTGGACGTCATTGCCAAGCTATCTCTCATCTCCTTTTTGCGGACGATAGCTTTCTCTTCCTCGAGGCCACGTTTGAGAATCTTTCCAGTGTCAAATCTCTTCTTACCTCCTATGAAAAGGAATCAGGTCAAATGGTAAACTACTCCAAGTCCAGCATCTATTTCAGCCCAAATGTGGACCTAATCTCCAGGACTATCCTCTCCCTCTACATGGGAGTCCCTGAAATACTCTCTTCTGAACTCTACCTAGGGCTCCCGGTTGACTGTTCCTGAAATAAGGCTCTCATTTCCTCAACTCTGATTGACAGAATCTCTCATCGCATCCAAGGTTGGGCAACCAAACTCCTCTCCCCAGCTGGGAAAGAGGTCCTCATCAAGTCCACTATGGCAGCTATCCCCACATGCTATGTCCTGCAACCAACTTCCCAAATTAGTAACTAACCACTTGGATAAATTGTCTCGAGATTTCTGGTGGAACTCCTCACCTCATAAATCTTCCACCCATTGGATAAACTGGCAGCTCCTCAATCTCCCTAAATCTCTGGGTGGCTTGGGCTTCAAGGATTCCTCCACTTTCAATACTGCCATTTTGCTCAACTTAGTCTGGCGCCTTCTTACTTCTACTGACTCTCTTTGGGCTTCCTGTTTACGCTCTAAATATCTACATTCCACAAACTTCTTCTCAGCTTCGTCTTCCTCTTGCCACTCCCCAATGTGGAAGAAACTCCTTCAACTTCGCCTCCTCCTCCTTCAAGGTGCTTACTGGCATGTTGGGTCTGGTTCTGCTATTAATTTTTGGACTGAGCCTTGGGTCCCTTTCCTAGGGTTGCTCTGCCACTAGACCTCCCTTCCCCACCCCCTTCCCCCTATACAAGTCTCTGATGCTATTGATCAATCTTCTGGATGTTGGAACTCAGATTTTCTGACCACTTTTTCCCTTCCTCCTTTTATCATTCAACTAATCCTCGAAATCTAGTTACCTTACTTTCCCACTGAAGATCGCCTTCTTTGGACCCATCATATCTCCGACACTTATACTGTGAAGACTGGCTACTCCCTCCTTCGCACCACAGCTCACAATCTTTTAAATGGTTCTACCTCTAATCTGGACCAAAGCTTTAATCCTGTTTTTTGCAAGTCTCTCTGGGCTTTACGACTGCTTCCTAAAATCAAGATGTTCATTTGGAAAGGATCACACTTCGGCCTTGCTCTGGGTGTTGCTTTGGCATCATGCATTCCGAATTGGGACTCCTCTTGCCCGCTATGTCATGATGAACCAGAATCTTGGAACCACCTCATGTGGCTTTGTCCTTTTGCCACACGCCTCTGGTTTGCCTCACCCTTTGGCCTAAGACGTCCTCTCTCCCCTTGCACTACCATCTCTGAATGTTTAAACCACAATCTCCCCTCTTCCCTCTCCTGGAGTAGAGCTGATCAGTTGATCCACAAGGGTCTTATAATGTGGAGTCTTTGGCTGGCTCGGAACAATCTGATCTTTAATGGGGTTGTAGTGACTGCTGAGTCTGTATTAAGATATTATAATAGCTTGGTTATTGAGAATTCTATGGCTTCTGTTCCTGTTGCAGGATCCACCAGACGGGCACCCTCCCAGGGACCCCTAGTGACACATCCTTTGCTCCACTCTTTTGTTCTCCTGGATGGCGCTGTAAATACTCAATCTGGTCGTATATATGGAGCAACCTCATTTGGGATCACCACGGTCGTTTTGTTACCGCTGCTGTCTCTTCTATCAAAGGCTCTTCCTCCTTTTTGGTTGAAGCTTTGGCTTGCAGGACAGGTCTCTTGTTTGCTTCTTCCTGGGCAGTTCCATCTCTTCCCCTGAGACTGGTTACTGACCCCTTACAGTTGTCTACACTTCTACCAACTTCGTCCACGCACCCACTGCTGTTTGGGATCTTGGAAGACATTAGGCACTTACTGTTAATTAACCCTTGTTTTTCGGTTATGTTTGCTCCTAGGTCTGTTGTTAGTCGAGCGCACCACTTTTGTAAACAGGCATCGATCCTTCATGTTACGGGAACTTGGCACTCACCACTTATCCCCTCGTGCCTTTCCTTTGATGTTAACTAGTTTGTAATGACTCTTTCTAAGTATATGACTCTTTTTACCAAAAAAAAAAAAATCATTCATCAGTATTTTTGTTTATCAAACTTTTGTTTCTTAAGTCATTAGAATATAATAAAGGAAAAGATATATATTTAACATCAAATTAATTAAACTAAAAGTTAAATCATTAAGTAAATTTCCATCTCTATATTTTATGTATCAATTATGTAATTTTTCTTTAAAAAAAATTTTTGACTCATCATATGACGTTATTCAATTTTATATGGTTTATGTTTAGTACATACTCACAATGTAAATACACGTTAAAATTGAAAACTTAGAGGTTATTAATGATGCTAAAATATATTTTTTTTTTAAATGAAATATCGAAAGAAAAAAAATTATAAATAATATTATTATTTTAATTGTTAAACAATGTAATGCATATTTTACTACAATATAATATATAATATAACTTTTTTCAATCATTTTTTGTTTAAAAAATAATCATTCTTTAAAAAAAATCTAAAAATGTCCACAAATATTAATTTACTGCATCCGCCACTGCCTGGCATATGACCATTTATAGACAATTACCGTTATGATAAGAGAATATTTTTAATAATTATTGTTATGGTAGCTGAATATTATAGATGATTGATCGTTATGGTATCAGACTATTTATAGTTAATACTTGTTATGGTATCAAATCAACCGGTTTATATAAATATCCATCATTTGCCCCCGATGTTGATGGAGGCTTTGCCTGCATTAGACTCTGAGTTGAATGAAACTGCATCAATTACCAAATTGTTTCACGTAAAATATTTACTCTCGTTGAGTAGTTTTATGATGATCGTCTCTTTGTACGAACGCCTTTGTATGAAAGGTGGTTCGCCACCAACCCTTTCACGTAAAATATTACTCTCGTGGAGTAGTTTTAGGATAATCGTCTCTTTGTACGAACACATTTGTATGAAGGGTGGTCTGTCCACCAACCCTTTCACGTAAAATATTACTCCCATGAAGTAGTTTTAGGATGATCGTGTCTTTGTACGAACACCTTTTGCATGAATGGTGGTTCATCCACCAACCATTTCATGTAAAATATTACTCCCGTGGAGTAGTTTTAGGATGATCGTCTCTTTGTACGAACACCTTTGCATGAATGGTGGTTCGTCCACCAACCCTTTCACGTAAAATATTACCCTCGTGGAATAGTTGTAGGATTATCGTATCTTCCACGAGTAAATTTCAGAAAACCAAACATGATATATTTGAAATATAACAGGGACACGTTCTCAATTATTTTATGATAAATCGGAAAAGCTTCCCTGAGCATTGCAGTACATATCGGAAAAGCTTTCCCAATGATATAGTAAATTATCGGAACATGCTAAAAAATAGTAAAAAAAAAAAAGAAGGTTCTTTAAGACAAAATAATAAATTGTCCTAAAAAATAAAAATCAACTTTTTTTTGAAAAAAATAAAAATAAATTTCATTTAATTTTTAGATTATAAGTTATATTACACATATTAGTTTTTACAAAATTAGAAACTACACCCGAGTTTATATTATAAATAATAATACTACATATATTAATTTTTTTTATTAATTTTTTAAATCAAACCATGACTAGTTAATAGAAAATTAAATTTGCATATAATTAATATATTTGTGAGAATATTTATATTAAAATTTTATACATTACTTTGACAAAATATTTATATGCAAGAGTATTTATAATAGACATAACTTAACAAAAGTTTATATATAACAGAATATATCTAGCTAGCATAATATATATATATATTCAATTCAAACCGAGTTCGGTCTAAGATACACAATTTCATGATTTAGTTGAACGATTTAAAGTTGGCGAGTCGAGTCGAGCCGACCCGAGAATGAGCTCGTCGAGTATGGCACCGAGTCAACCTCGAGTTTGAAAATTTTAGGTTCAGTCGTGTTCGAGCTTGAGCTCGAGTACAATGAGTCGAGTCGAGTTTGCGAGATACTCGGATCGACTCGGCTCGTTTACAACGCTACATAGTGTTAACACTCGATTTTTAATTGAGTTGTAAATTTCGAATGCGTTAAGTAGGGGGTGTAAACGAGTCAAGCTACTCGTGAGCTGCTCAAGATCGGCTTGGTCAATATTCGAATTCGACTCACTAAATTTCGAGTCGAGCTTTTTCTAAAGCCTAGTCGATTTTGAGTTTACTTGTACTCGACTCGAGAGGCTCGCAAGCCTAATCGAGCTTTTTTCTTTTTCCTATTCGAGTCGAGTTCGAGTTTTTTTTATTTTTAAATGATTATTTTATGTATGTATGTATATATTGAGTTCAAGTTGAGTTCGAACTCGAGTCAAAAACCTAATCGAGTTGAGTTCGAACTCGAGCTAAGGCGCACTTTTTATTAATTAATTAATTAACTGATTTTTTTTTTTAATTTTATCGAGTCGAGTCGAGCTCGAACTCGTCGAGTATGACACTTAGTCGAGCTCGAACTCGAAAAAATTAAGGCTCGGTCGAGTTCGATTTCGAGTAAAATGAGTCGAGATTGTCAGATAATCGGCTCGACTCGACTCGTTTACAGTCCTAGCGTTAGGAACATAATTCAAGCATGTATATTTTTGGAAAAATAATAAAACTTGGCACATGTTATTTGTAAGACAGTTGTGAGCTGAATCCATTACAGAGAAATATATCAATATGGATCTTGAATCGAAGCTCGTAAAATAACGAATGCAACACAACTGACCGTGAATCATTTGGTCTTATAAAACGAAAGTTATGATCAATTGAAGTTAAAAGTGAAAAAAAATAGTATAAAAAACATGCAACCTTTTAAGCAGGTAATTATACTTTTTTATTTATTTTTAATAATTTAAGACATATATAACCGCTTTATAATATTTCTATTTAATGTAAGCGGGACGATTCCGCAGCGGGACCGAAGCGAGCTCCTTTTCAGGTAGGATTACCCTATAGTTTCAGCAAACATCGGAGACATGTTACCAATTATGTGCGTACATTTCAGACCCGTCTCCCGTTTGTCCGGTAAAATAACGGAAACTGTTCCCGAAAACTACTCTATAACACAACCTGATTTATCAAGTAAATTCTAGAGACTCTCAGAAGATATTTCGTTCAAATTTTAAAGATTTAATCCCGATGAACCGAGAAAATATCGAAAAACCCTTCCCAAATATGATAAGAAATATCGGAAGCCATCTCCGAATTTTTTAGTGAATTTTGGAGACGGGTCTCTGATTTATTCAGTAAAATTCAGAATTTCATACCCAATTTATCTAGCAAATTTAGGAGTAACATATTCGATAGTAAAATTCAGAGGATGCTCCCCGATTGATATATAGAATAACCTGAAACTCAAAAACCCACAAAATTTAGTTTGGTATCCGAAAACTATTTATTCGTAGGGTACTTTTGAGGTTCAGGCAATTTCTTATTTTACAATATCTACTCACTCAGAGCATCAGAGCACCATTTTGGAAGATAAAATCGTTCTAATTTCGGTCGTACCGATTTTTGCTTAGTAAATCGGTTACATCATTGCGATTTTTGCTACATATATCGGTAAGCAATTACCGACATTAGCTAACAAAATAGGCAAAGCCGTTCGGATAATTGCTAAAGTAATCGGAGCTCTGAGTGAGTAAATCTTGTAAAAATAAGAAATATCTCGAACGTCAAAGGCCCGTACGAAAAAATAGTTATTCGAAGACCGGACTAAAAAGTTATAAATGTTTTGGTATGGTCATCATATACGTCTAAAATTAAGGCAGATTCAATTGATTTCTTCCAGAACAGAACTCTGAGTGATGATATATTGTAAGAAATTTCCCGAACCTCAGAGGCAGCAACGAATAAATGGGCTTGGTCCAGCTAGGTCAATTTGGGTCAATGGTTCGATATTGAAATTTTAGGACTAAATTGAACAAATTACAAGCTAGGAATATATTAGAGAGACTAAATTGAACAAAATCAAAAGTTTAGGGTCAGTCACGTGCACGACACATGACTTTTAACGAGCAAAATTGACGAAACTTTAACGAAGGTATGAAAACGGTACAAAATGGAAACGTTTGGTACCAAATTAGTACAAAAAAGAACATATGATATGAACAGTGTATTTTGTGCAAACATATGGTATGAAGCGGACCATTAACCCTATATATTAAATATGGTGAAATTTGCAACTTTATATTGTTAGAATCTAAATGTATTTAATGTAACGAAAGTACAAATAAATAAGAGTTTTGCATACAAAAAATATAATGGAACGGAAAAAAAATACCGGAAAGAGTTTCCCGTTTTATCTATAGAAAATCAGATGGTGTTTCCGACAGAACTCGTAAATTTCGCAGTGATAACCCGATTGATTCGAAACATATCGGGAAGACTCTCCCGTTTGTTTTATAATAAATAGGAAAACCGACCCTGAGCAGTGTAGTATTTATCAGAAAGGCTACTTGATAATTATGGTAAAATATCGGAATATCTTACCCGATAAGTGGTTAATTAGTCGGAGTGGCATTTCCGATTTTTCAGCTAAATATCAGAATGTCCTTTCCAAAAATTTGTTATGTTTTCGGGTATTGGTACCTGATACTTTCAATAAACATCGGAGACATTTTACTGATTATGTGCATACATTTTGGAACCCGTCTCCCGTTTACTTGGTAAAATAACGGAAAACTCTTCCCGACAAATTTTCTATAATTCGGAAAGCACCACCCAATTTATCAAGTAAATTCCGGATAATTTTTAAAGATTTTATCCGATGGACCGAGTAAATATCGGAAACCCTTCCCGAATAAGATAATAATTATTCACAAGTCATCTCCTACCCAATTTATCTAGCAAATTTCGGAGTAACATTCCCGATAGTAAAATCCGGAGGATGCTCCCCGATTGAAATATAGAATAACCCGAAACTTGAAAACCCACAAAACAAGTGTAAAGCCGATGATCGAAATGATAAAATTGTTATGTATCGTTGATTAGAGAAAAAGAACCACTCAACATTATGCTATTTTTTTGGATTTCAATTTAAATCGAATAACCGTACTACAAATGAACGGTTTATTTTTCCAAACACAAATTTTTTCCGGGTATTATGTACGGTTTATTCCTTACAGGGTCCTACCATTATTCAGTGGGCTTTTTATTTCTAAGGCCGAATAACTAACTTTATCAGGCCCTCTAAGATTAGCTGAATTTCTTATCTGCAAGTATTAATATATAAGATCCAATACCACCATTAGGCCAACCTCTTTAAAAGGTGAAGAGGCCAGGCCCAATGTTCATCTTAATAAAATACCAATTGAGCAGCAAATAATGGCAACTATTATTATTTATTGAAGAAATACTCTTACAAATATCTAAAGAATTCTACACTGTTAAATAATTATACTTAATAAACCGACAATTCTAAAGTTTAAAATTAATTCTAAATTTTTAAAGTCTAAATGTGATCACATAGCACAACAGAAGAATATGAACTTTAAAGCACACTATAAAAATCTATGTTATTAAATAATATTATTTGATTTTAATATATGTATTTATTTTTTATAATATAACATAATATTATTTTCTATTGAATATTATTATGAAAATATCATAACACTTTAAACTGTACTCCAATATACATAGTTTTTTTAATGTGGAAATAGACGTATGTACACTCTAAATATAATATAATATTATATATTTTTAATTATATATGTACGATGATATAACAAATTAACTAACAATATATGAATATATAATTTTTAATATATAAATTAATTTAAAAATAAATTGATATAAATTATTTAATATTATAACATAAGTTTTTATGTGGCTTTGTCACTTTAATACATTGACCAAAAAAAACTTTAATACATACAAAGCGCGAGCTAATTAAATCCACTGACACATGACAATATTATAACAATTAATCCGGCCAGCAGAAAATAATGAGATTCGATGGTGTGTCATTCATTTTTGGACTGTTCTTCATCGGACACAACTTTCTCAATCTTGTCATCTGAAATAAATCAAACATAAAAAATAAATTACGATTTCTACTCAAACTATAAGGAAAACCGCTGAGAAATACTTTGTAAGATTTTGAGAAGGAGAAACGGAAGAGTTAGGTTTTCAGAAGATTGGACACAGCACTCAGGGTTCTCAGATCAGAGTTCCTTCAATTGATTTGACATTCTCCCCAGTCCCCCTAATCCTAATCTAAATATATAAGGTTCTTTACAATATACCCAAAAATAAACAAGTGAAGGAACGAGGCCCATAACTAATAAAAACTGACAGTAAGACCCCTAAACAATACAAATAATACAAGTACACATTGGACTGTAAAACTAACAACCCAATAATAACAACCTGGGATAAGAAAAGCCCACAGACACAAGACCAGACTCATAAACACAAATACAGCCCAGCTTGCAATACGGAAGCCACAAATCCAATACTCCCCATCAAGCTGGAAGCTGTATTCAATCCACACCATCTTCATCCTGCTCCCCCTGCTTCCTAAACACATTTTTCATACCAAATTTGTTAGCCAGATAATGATGCTGCTGAACAGAGAGTACCTTAGTAAAAATGTCCGCAAGCTGCTCCTGTGTACCTAAATGTTCAAGCTGCACAAAACCACGCAATAATTTTTCACGAATAAAATGACAATCTATTTCAATGTGTTTAGTCCGCTCGTGGAAAGCAGGGTTAGTGGCAATCTAATAGCATACTGGCTATCACAATAAATCAAAGTAGGGTCATTATGAGTAAAACCTAACTCACTCAAAGTAGGGCCATGCTTGTGCTTCCTTGAACAAATACTCCTCCCTCACTTGTGGGTGGCTTGCTCCACCCCCGCTCATGTTCGCATTTAATCGCTCTTTCGAGCTTCTCCTTGAGGTCATCCATTGTTTGGGTGGTCCTCCAACCATGTAATCGTCCGAACATGAGAAAAGATGGAGCACTCATGTTCATGTAGAACGCGTTGATTGTATCCCCCTTTGTTGCTTTAACCAAAGCAGCGTTCTGCGCATAGCGCTTGAAATAGCTTCAAATAGATTCTCCTCATTCTTGCTTGATATCCCAATCACTTTGAAGTGTTGAGACCCGATGTCGAGTTATTAGTCCTCCAAGTGCGACAGCCTGTTCACTTTTGTTTTCTTCTTCTCGTCGAGTGCCTTCACCTTCAGCTGTGTCAAGTTTGATCGTTGCAATGTAGAGTTGTTGCTTACACTTGAGAGCGTTAACATAGCATTGTCGTGCAGATGTTTGATCACCTAACACTTCTTCCACTCCATTTTTGGTTATGAATTTCATCTTCTGATGCGCGGTTGAAGGCACTATGTCATACAGGTTTGTCGTTGTTCTCCCCAATATACTGTTGTATACTCCCAAGGCTTCAACTACTACTAAGTTGACATTGATGTCGAGTTTTCTCCAGCATTGACCCAGCGTTACTGGGAGAGTGATTGTCCCTAAGGGGTATGTCGCTGCTCTAGCGAAACTTATGAGCGGGAAGCTCCCCGGAGTTAAATCTGCCTTTGTCTTTGCCAGCTGCTCTAACACCTTGATGTGTAGGATGTCCGCAGAACTGCCGTCGTCAACTAGGATCTGCTTGACGCCGTAGTCTGCGATTGGCATGGTAATCACCAGTGCGTCATCATGAGGATAGACAATATGATTCTTGTCTTCATTGGAGAACATGACGGTGTAGTCCCTCCAGAGGCTTGTCCTCCATGGATGACATTAATCACGCCTCGCTTGGGAGGAGGCAGATTGTCATGTACTTTCTCTTTGCCTTTGTTTCTGGATGAGGACTCTCCTTGAATCCTCTTCGAATTTTTCTCACCTTGATCCACGAAGTGTTTCAACTCACCCTTCTGAATCACATTGTTGATTCTCATCTTCAAACTGAAGCAGATGTTGGTATCGTGTCCGTACACTTTGTGGTTTTCACACCACTTGTCTGTTTCTTTCCCGAGGGGACCTTTCTGCCAATTGTTGGGCTCTCTCCAGAGGTTGTTTTCCCTCATCTCTTTGAGGATCACCGTCAATGGTGCGTTCAAAGGGACGAGGTTTGCGGCGTTGATTTCCCTTGGTCGTTGAAATTTGACATGGTTTGTCCTTTTTTTTGCTGTGGCTGTAATTGCATGTTTTGCTGGCTCCCCTGGAATTGCCTTGTTGTTTCAGACTTGTTGTTATTGCCCTTTCTGCGCGGGGCGTTTACCTTTGCCTTGTTATTGATTTTGAACCTTTCTAGGTCCACAAACTCCTTCACTCGTGAAGCTAACTCTTCTAGAGTATCTGCTGGGCGTTTTGCCATTTTCTCCCCTAGTGCGTAGCCTAGGCGACCTAGGTTCTGTATGAACGCCCTTACTATTTCGCCTTCTGACAGATTTGTATGTATGTCTGCAATGTTTTGGTTGAAGCGAACATAGTAGTTAGCTAGAGACTCGTCGTATCCTTATCCCACATCGTCGAGTGCATTGGACACCTTCAGGAGAGTGCGCTCTCACATATACCTCTGTATGAACTTAGCTTTCAAATATTCCCATGAGACGACGCTCTCTCGCGGGAGTGAGAAGAACAATTGTGCGGCTGGCTGAGCCCATTAAGGTTTGCGGGAATGTCACAGCTATGTGGTTCTGGTTAGCTGTTCTTCCTAACAGTGAAGCTTCATGCTGCTGCACATGCTCGATGGAGTCTCCTTTTCCTGAATACTTTTCAATCCTTATGTTGTTCAGAATTCCTAGTACTTGACTGTTTACGAGTTCCCGGGTGAAAGGATGAGTGGCACTCTCTGACACGACATGCATGACCCCGACTTTCGATTGTTTCATCTTTTGCTCGATTAGAGCTTCTAGGTTCTAGGCTGTCAGGCGTGTTATAGGGACATTGTCGCTCCTTGTGGGCATTCCCCAGTTAGCATTTGGGTTTCTTCCGTTGTACCGCTCTTGGTTCGGCTGGTAGTAAGATTCTTCTTTGTACTGCTGTTGGAACAGTGGACTTGGTTGCCTCCACGAGTCGCCAGGGTGTGGCATCCCCTCATAGGGTGTATGGGAGCGGACTCCTTCAGGCCCCGCATTGGGGTATTGTTGGCATGCAGCCAGAGGGTGTCCACCCTGTATATGCGAGACTTCTTCCTAGAGTATGTTATGCGACTCTGTCCTTCTTGGGGTTTGCCCGTATGTGCGCGATGGTGGCTGTGTGTAACCTTGATTCTTTAAAGTTTCTCTAAAATCCAAAAGTTCCTCCAACGCTGCCATCATTGCAGGAGTGACAGTTGGTGTAGCATGTGTGTTTCCACCGTGGCGCTGTTGTTCCTCAGTGGACATTCTATAAGGGTGCTATTCACCTACAGGTCTCATGTACTCAAATCCTAGCGGTGGTGCGTTGGTTTGAGTGTTATGGTTCTCCTGACCTTGCTACTCAGGTTGAGCATTAGAATCTGGCACTGACGAGGCAGTGGAGGTGGCCTCTGGGATGTAGGAAGGCTCAGGCTGGCTCTTCCTTGGTGGTGCTTGTTTGCTTGCTTGAGTGGCAGCTTTTCTCTTCGGGCGCCCTGGGGCCTTGCTGTGCCCTGGGTTTATGTTGTCGGGAGGTGGGGGGTTGCTCGACATTGCTCTGGTAGTAAGTGACTTGTCTTGTTCGAGTCGTGCAGACGGCGCCAGTGTTGGGACTTGACTTTCGGGGGTCGTCAGGTCCTTGTAATGTTGCGTAGTGTCTTTGTCGGGTTGTCAGGATTCACACTTGTTGTCTGCGCATGCTCCTCCTAAAACCTGCACACGGGGCAGTATTAGGGCTGGCAATTCGTGCGGGTCGTGCGGGTTCGTGTCGTGCTAGGTCCGTGTCGTGTTCTAGGGGGCCAGCCCAAACACGGCCCAACACTAAGGCGTGCCAGTTTAGTTCAGCACGAACACGACACGATAAAAACACGACACGGCCCGACACGAAAAATAGGCACGAAAAATCTATATCAATTTGAATAAAAAATTTACACATAATAATTTTTTAAGCTAAAATTTTAAAATTACTCAATATAGAGAGAGTTTAATCCAAACTTCATAAAGTAACATTGCAAATAGGCCATGCTAGTTTTAGATATGTTTATATTAGTACACATTATTCTATATATATATACATATAACTATCGTGTTATCGTGTCGGGCCGTGTCACCAATATCAAACACGAACACGACACGAATTTTTTTGACACGATTTGGCACGGCCCAATTTTGGCACGACACGAAAATAATTGACCCAAACCCCTAACTTTCCGTGTCGTGTTCGTGTCGGCCCATCGTGCCAAGCCCAAATTGCCAGCCCTAGGCAGTATCGAGACCACAGGGGGTGGCGCTCGATGAACCCTCTCCAATGCTTAAATTATGAGGGTTCTAAAGAGATAAAGTTAGAGAGAATTGAGAGCTCCCAAGCCAACTTGAATTATGAAATGGGTGACTAAGATCCTTATTTATAGGGATCTTGGACTATAACCCGGTTTTGAGAGGTTCAACCCCGGTTTAGTAGAAAAACGTGAACCGGGATCGGGTTTAGGCAAGATTGGTAATGGGAAGACTCGTACAAAGTGTGAAATACGTAAGGGTACGCGCGTCTCGGGGTGACAATCCGGACCCATCCGGACCTTAACAATCCGGACAAGTTTCGGTCCGAACGCGCGTATCCCGTATTCGGACAGTTCTAACCCGTGGGTAAGCGTTTGTAAGCCGTTAGTGGGTCTGACGTGTTAACGAGTCTCGAATGTAAAACAAACCCATATCGGGCAAATATCCATCAGTGAACCACCTATAATTGTTCTAAACGAATCAAGTTTGAATTCTTTTATTTCTTTCCATAATTAGTTTGAGTTCTATTAGAGTCGTTTTCATATTGAGGGATAATTTTAATTTAATTTTCGGCCCTCGGTTTTAAATGTCTATAGGAATATTTAAAAGAATGATGAAGTTTATAAAGTTGTTAGTGTGGTACGCTTTAATCTGTATGAATTGTCCCCACTAGTTTAGTTTATCTCAGCTTGCTTAAGTTCGTTATTATTCTTACTTGGAGTAATAAGAATTCATGCTTAGATAGAGAGTCAGACTAGAGTAATGTATGTCTCTTAGCTTGATCCAAAATCTTTTCCCATTGAATTTGCATGGTATATATTTGTAATACCCATATGAGTTCACAGACCATTAATTACCCTAGGCCTAAAGGCCTAAATCTTCAAAATAAAATATATATAAAAAAAAAATGTTCCAACCCAACTCAAGCGGGCGGTGTTTTTTCTTCCATAATTGGTGTCGGGACCAGAGTTAATAAGCCCAACGTTTTTTTAGAAAATCCCAGTTTCTCTGTTCTTCCGAACCGCACAAAATCTTCCGTCTCTATTCCTCTATCAGGCTCAACCCAACAATTACTCATCTCCTGTTCTTCCTTCGTCATTAAAAAATTATTGTTAAGGCATTCCATACCATCAAACGTAGTATTTTGATCAAAGATTTCAATTATTCAGTCTTTCAGCGAACGTGAATCGCTCTCTCTTCTTGTTTGTTCTACCCCGCATATTTGTATAACAATATTGCTGCTGGAGTGTGTTGATGGTTAGGTGTTTGCAGCTCCAGAACCCTCTTAAAACCAGCAAATTTGTCCATTCTTCCACGCCTTCCATCTCTGTGAAAATGAGATCCAAGAATCTCTCTGTTGTCTGTCAGTTTCTTGTGCCAAAGAAAAATCTGTGAAAATATGGGCTGCTCATGTGGACTAATTCAAGCTTGAACTTGGACTTGTTCTTTTGTGTGCAGCTCTGTGGACTTTTGTATTTGTTTTATTATGGCACGAGTTTGTTATTTTCCCATTTTAGTTTCATGGGCTTGTTATTATTTTCTGTTTGGACTTGGCCTTTTTGGGTTCCTTGTATCTGAACATTATATTAGAATAGGATTATGGTGGAGGGGTGACCAAGTTAAGGAACTCACCCTAAAGATCCCACGACATTGCTCTTTTCATCTTCTCACTTTCTCTCCTAGGGTTTCATATGCACCGTGGTTTTTTGCTGTGATTCTTTTGATCTTGCTCAAATTTGTCATGGTATCAGAGCAGTAAGGCATCCTTAGGCTTATTCCTCTCGGTTTGTGTTTCTTTCTTCATCACGGACGACGTTTATTCTCGTGACTGTTCGTTTCTCGCTTCTGCGTTTTCGAAGATTCGCCTCTCGGTTCAGATCTGAAGTCTTGGAACGCGGTCTTGTTTTGTTCCTTAAAGTTTCTTGTTGATTTCGAAGTGAAAGGTGGTATTTCTTCTTCTTGCCTTCATCTCCGGTTCACTAGTCTGAGATGTCAAACCCTAGCGATCACTCGGAGGACGGGGAGACTGAGTCGAAGATGGCACTAGGTGCAACCGACCAGGAGTATCGTGACGCTATGGCTGTGGTAGATTCTTTCCACCCTCTATATTTGCATGCTAGTGATAATCCTGCTGCTCGTATGACCACTGTTGTGCTCACTGGTTCTGAGAATTATGCTAAGTGGAGCCATGCTATGAGATCTGTGCTGATAGGGAAGAATAAGTATGGTTTTGTTACTGGAGGTTGTGTTCGTGAAAAGTATGGTGCTGTTTATCATGATTTGTGGGACAGATGTAATGTTGTTGTGTTTGGATAGATAATGAATTCAATCTCTGATGATTTAGCTAATTCTGTAATTTACTCTGAGAGTGCTCTGTTGGCATGGAAAGAGTTGAAGCAACAGTTTGATAAGGTGAATGGATCTCGAATTTATCAGTTACACAGAGAGATTGTTTTGACTCGTCAAGGTCTTGATTCCATCTCCACCTTCTTTACCAAACTGCGATTGTTATGAGGAGAATTTGATGCTTCTTGCTCTCTTTTTTCACATTGAAGGGGAGATGTTTGAAAAACATCTTGACCATAAGGAGAACATGAGGCTCTTCCAGTTCCTCATGGGATTGAATGATTCCTACTCCACTGTTCGTAGCAATCTGTTATTATGGACTCCCTTACCTTCTGTGAATCAGGCTTACAACTATCTGATTCAAGAAGAGAATCAAATGGGCATTTCTTCTGATATGGCTGGTTCAGTGGAGTTTGCTGAAAGCAATTTGACTTCTTATGGAGATAAGTCCAAGGGAAAGCAATCATTGGAGTGCACCTTCTGTAACAAGAAGGGTCACACAATTGATAGGTGTTATGCCAAGGGTTGTGATTTTGGCAAAAAGAAGGGGCATGTTAGAGACAACTGTTTCAAATTGAGAGATCAAGGAAAGAATGCCAACACTACCAAGGTCAATTCTGTTGTGACTCAAGGTGGTGGAAGTGATGCTTCTGAGTATAGTGGAGTTCAAGGGAATGTTACTCTATCTTCTAACTAGTTTGACAAGTTGCTGCAAACCATGGGTATTGCTGGTAGGACTGCTCCACCTGCAGGTGCTGCTGCAAATGCCATGGATGCAAGAGCCAATACTGCTGGTATATCCCTTAACTCATCTTTTCATAACAATAGAGATAGTTGGATCCATGATAGTGGTGTCAATGATCACATAATTTTTAGAAATGATTGATTGAAAATTGATAACCTTATCTCTAGGACTAATGTTCTTTTGCCTAATGGTGGTTTTGCTGATATTAAGGGGATATGGACTCATTTTTTAACTAAAGATAAAAGGTTGCAGCATGTTCTTTATATACCTTCTTTTTAAATATAATATGCTTTCTGTTTCTAAATTAGCAAGAGATCTGAACTGCAAGACAACTTTTTATCCTAAAGTTGCAATTCTGCAGGACCTCTCAAGTGGGAAGGTATTGGGGATTGGAACTGAGCAATCAGGTTTATACTTTGTGAAGACTAGCTGCTTATCTGAAAGTTTTTCTCTTACTAGTATCAATTGTAAAGTTGCAATACAAATAGCCACCAACCCAGTCTTTCATGAGAGAACGAAGCATATCGAGATTGATTGCCATTTTATTAGGGATAAGTTGGTTGATGGTACAATTGATTTTTGCCATGTTAAAACTAATGATCAAATAGCTGATTTGTTTACCAAGCCACTTTGCAGGGAACAATTGAGTTATCTTTCAGGAAAGCTGGGAATGAGGAACCTGTTTCGTGGAGAGGGGGAGTTTCTTGAAGAGCAAGGCAAGCAGGATCTTCAAGCTTGAGGGGGAGTGTGAAATTATGGGCTGCTCATGTGGACTAATTCAAGCTTGAACTTGGACTTGTTCTTTTGTGTGCGGCTCTGTGGGCTTTTGTATTTGTTTTGTTATGGCCCGAGTTTGTTATTTGCCCATTTTAGTTTCATGGGCTTGTTATTATTTTCTGTTTGGACTTGGCTTTTTTGGGTTCATTGTATCTGAACATTATATTAGAATAGGATTGTGGTGGAGGGGTGACCAAGTTAAGGAACCCACCCTAAAGATCCCATGACATTGCTCTCTTCATCTTCTCACTTTCTCTCCTAGGGTTTCATATGCAGCATGGTTTTCTGCTGCGATTCTTTTGATCTTGCTCAAATTTGTCAAAATCAAGACGTGAAGCAGCTGTCACTAGATCCCCTAATTGACAGCGCCCACAGAGAGGAGGTGCTCGGAGCAATTAAGGGTTCACTCTCCAACTGTTTATCCGAGACTAATCTCCATTTGACTGTTCCTGCTCTCAAATCCGAAATCAGAGGCAAGGTAGTTGAAAATTGATAACCACTGCCATCCATTTCTTAGTAGAATAATATGCTTACCATGCAAAATTTGAAATTTGATTCCTGCCCACTGCTTGTTATGCTCTTTTCTCTCTGTTTTCCAATATGTTTGTCTTCGGGTATATTTACAAGTTTGTCTTCAAATCTTAGTTGGTTAGGAAACTTCAATTCTTTTTTTTTTTCCTAGAGCAAGATGGTTGTTGCTTAGATTTTTGGATACTTTCTGTTGATAGTTGTATTGGCTGAATTTGTAGGTTCGAGACATCTATGATGGTGGGGATTATCTTGTCCTCGTGACGACGGATAGACAAAGTGCCTTTGATAGGATTCTGGCTTCGATTCAGTTCAAGGGTCAAGTACTTAGTTTTTTCTCTTCACCTACTACTCTGCATTCAGTGCCATATGTTTTAATCAGGTAACCTGTATTTTGCATTCAAGGCAAATAGATTTTCTGCTGAATACAAGTGCTTAATCATACGAGTTTGTGGTGGTTCGATAGAACAGGACACATTACCTCAAATGCTGTTCTTAAAGAACCAGATGGAAATGTTACAATTGCAAAGAATTGTTCTGTTTTTCCTGTTGAATTCGTCGGTGAGTTATGCTTCCATTGGTTATTTTCCAGTTCTCACCCTTCTTTCACAAATGTGACTTTTTTTTCCACCATCTTAGTGACTCCACAGAGGTTGGGAAGACACTGGACTTGAGCTCCTTTAATGGACTAATCTAAAACGAATGTCATAGATAGCTGAATTAGGAGCTGTTGACCTCAGACTGTGGAAATGATTCAATTATTTTTCGAACACTTGCCCTTGTTCAGGGGCCGAGATATGAGTGCACCACACTATTTTCACATTTTAGCATCTTCCTCTATTATCTTATGTTATTTATGAATTTGTTGTGCTCAGCATATATAGGGTGTTTATCACAATTGATATGGTTTCATGTGGTTCTTCCTTCTCAATGAATATGTAAGTTGTATGTAACGTTATGCGGACTGAAGAGATCACAACATTTTCCTTTGGTGCGTCACCTTTGGCTTTCTGTTGCTCCTCGAGCTTGAAACAGTTGTCTTTAGCATGGCCCTTCCTGTTGCAAACGTCACAGCCACGAGCAAAACACTGATCATACAAGTGGCCCTTCTTGTGGCAGAAGGTACACTCCAGGGACTGATTTCCTTTTGGCCTTTCACTTTTGGACACTGCAATACCAAAGACAGAATCAGCAGTACCAGCAATATCAACTGAGATCCCCTTTTGGCTTTCTTCCTGAACAAGAAGGTTGTAAGCCTGACTCACAGTGGGCAGAGGATCCCAGAGCAAAAGACTGCTCCTAACATTCGAATAATTGTCATTGAGTCCCATAAGAAATCGAAACAGTCTGAGATTGTCTTTGTGTTCAATGTGCCTTTTAAAATCATCACCATCAATATGAGGCAAGTCACAAACAGTGTCAAATTCACCCCAAAGTAATCTCAGTTTTGTGAAAAACACAGAAACAGAATCAAGGTTTTGACGAGTCATAGCAATCTCGCGATGGAGTTGATATGTCCTTGATCCGTTAGCTTTCATAAATCTTTGACGCAAATCATCCCAAGCAGTAAAAGCATCCTCAGTACTAGCCAAATCCTCAGATATAGAATGCATAATCCAGCCAAATACAACAGCGTTGCAACGATCCCACAACTCGTGAAAAACAGGATCAAAAGAATCTTTAACGCAAGTGCCAGTAACAAATCCAAGTTTGTTCTTCCCAGTCAAGAGGAATCGCATGCCTCGACTCCATTTGGCATAGTTTTCTTGACCAGTGAGAACAATGGTAGTCATACGAGCCGATGGATTATCGCTTGCATGTAGAAAGAGAGGGTGGAAAGAGTCTACCATAGACATAGCGTCGCGATATTCCTTGTGAGATCAAGAGAGATAGACTTCCCTTTCGATGACTCGTTCTCCTCCAGCGCCATCTCGTGCTAGGAAAGGTGCGGAATGCAAAACGTCGTTGAGGAAGAGGAACATATCTGAAGCGATACTCTAGAAAAACGATATGTCACGGTGCCTCGGTTGTAGATCGAGAGGTGGAAGATCGATCCGCAACCGAAAATCGAAGAGATCTTCAAATCGTCGGGAAGGCAAAACGTCAAAAACGATTTCGCATTCCAGAAAAATTGCGAAATCAACACGCAACAAGAGAACACACAGCAGAAACTACTCAAGATCGAGAAGACGAAGGATAATCTCGCCAAATCGCTCTGATACCATCTCAGATTCGCTCAAGAGGTGAAGGAGAAAACGGAAACCCTAGGAGAGAAAGGAGACCAGACTTAGGTTCATCTCGTTAGGTTCCTTCATTTGGCTGACGATCCCCCATAAATATGAAACCCTAATATAACTAATTGTCCTTACAACCCCAAATAAATAATGAAGGAACTAACAGACACAAACTTTACCAAAAGTTACAAAGAGATCCTCGAGAAAGCAACAGACCAAACAACAAGCCTTGGGCCACTCGGGCCAACACAAACAAGCCCAAAAACAACTAAAACACAGAAGGCCAGATTGACAAGAAGGCCAGCCTACTCAGACTTCAACACTTATCTGTCTTATCCAGCCGGACAGTAATTTGATGTTTAGGGTGGTCTAATGGTGCTCTATATTTGAAAATTTTTGTTCATACACCAGACTCGAGTAGGTATTGGATAGCTCGATCTTTTGAGCAACGCATCCAGAACAGTATGGAGCCAGAAAACGTCGACAATGTAATTATTGTTGGGAAAACGGCAAAAAGAAGATTTGAAGTTGAAGCAGCAGTAGCAATGTAGAAGTTGCAGCAGCAACATGCCGTGCAAGCACAAAGAGTAAAGTGTTCACATGGCGTGCAAGCACAAGGAGTAGAGTGTTTACACGGTGCAAGCATGATATATGCATAGTGTATTTGCACCGGGTTATGTAATGTTGTTGTAAGTGTGTTTTACGTAGTTATCATGTTGGTATTTGATGACACACACTTGACTTATCACTTTGGCAGTTAGTCCATGTATTTAGGAACGGTTGCCCATGTTTTCAGGGCATTTTGAATTCTGTGTTTGCTTGTAATATATGTATGTAACGTACATAACAAGTACGAGTAGAATGAATGAGTTTTTCGGTTCTCTTATTGCCCAAATCATTTCTTATCTTCTGTTGATCAATTTTATCAGTTTTGATTGAGTCTCGGATTAGCAAATCAGATTCAATTACTCTACAATTGGTATCAGAGCACAACCTGGGATTTCCATCAAGTTGCTTCGTCAAGTTAAACTCTCGATTCTGCTGAATGGGAGATAGTGATGCGTTTGTTGGGTTAGCAATACCCAAGTTGGAGCTTAATCACGAAGAATTTGCTCAGGGCGAAGCAATATTGGTATGTGGTTGAAGAAGGAGTTGAAGTTGCCAACATCACAGAAGAACAGAAGCAAGCAAGGGAACTTGTTGATCTTAAGGTGAATAATTTGTTGTTTCAGGCATTTGATTGGTCTATTTTGGAGAGTACCACCAACAAGGAGACAGCAAAAGACATTTGAGACTCAATGAAAGCCAAGGGAATTGGCTCAGATCGTATGAAAAGAGCTCGATTGCAGGCTCTTCGAAGGGAATTTGAATTGCTTCAGATGAAAGACAGTGAGAAGGTAATGTCTTACTGCTCTAGAATACTTGAGATTAGCAATAAGATGAAGCTTTTTGGTGAAACTATCACTGAAACTTCAGTGGTGAAGAAGATACTCAGAACTTTGAGCCCCAAATATGACTATGTAGTGTGTGCCATTGAAGAGTCTAAGGATTTAGACCAATTGACACTAGATGAATTGCAAAGTTCACTAGTGGTTCATGAGCAAAAGTTGAATCGAAATTCAACTAGAGAAGAGCAAGCTTTGAAGGTTGCTTATAATTTTGGCGCATCGTGGAATGGCCAAAATTTAGGGAAAAGAGGCACTCACAGGTCTGAAGGACATGTCAGAAGAAGGAGACATGAAGATGAAGAATTCATCAATGATGAGGAAGAAAAATGGAGCAGCAGCTTCCATAGAAGACGTCATGATCAAAATGACATAGCAAAGAAAAGAAAGAGGAGTTTCGGTAAGGCGCATGCGCAGTGTCATAGATGTAGCAAGTTTGGTCATTACAAAGTTGATTGTTGGGCACGATTGCCTAATGAAAAAGATGAGCAAAGTCATTTTGCAGAGTTGCAAGACGCAGAGGTGAAAAGTTCAGAACCGAAGGAGATCTTGTTGATGGCAACTGAAAAGAAGATTGAAAATAGAAATGGTGTTGACAAGCCTAGGAATGATGTTGACAAGCCATGGTTATAGCGTTGCAAAAACAACCACGTGAAGGTTGTAGCATTGGAAAGTATTAGAGATGAAGATGTTTCAAAAAAAGAAGCGTTGAAAGCAAGTGAAAAACAACAGTTTGTTCACTATGCTATAGGTGATGATATAAATCTAGTTGGACATGAAGAAATAATGCAACTAGAAGGACCTGAAGAGCATCAAGATAGTGGTGCAGTTTTTCAAGAAGAAGAAGAAGAAGAAGAAGAAGAAGAAGAAGAAGAAGGAAAAACAATGCAGCAAGAAGACAATGAAGATATGTGCTATCATTAATATGAAGTGTGAGTATGTTGATGATATGGGGAATGGTAATCATTGCACTGAGATGCATAGGAAGTTTAAGTGGTTAAGAATGACAAATGACAGACTTATGAGAAGATGTTTTTAGTTTAGAAGTCATAATGTCATAGTGATAATGTTGTTTGTCTAGTAAGTTTGTTTTTCAACATCTAAGATCAAGTTAGTAGTTGTGTCATGTTGGTTTAACTGAAATTCTGGCAAGAATATTCAGTTTAGGGGAGGATATGTTAGGATTATAGGATATGTTAAGGTTAGCAGTGAGATAGAGTTTGATGATGAAAACATAGGAATTTGCAGCAGCTTATGCAGACATAGAAGAAGTGTTGCAATCACATATGTTTGTATAGGAGATGAACTTGTCTGCAGGAACAATAGAAGCTGAAAAGCTGAAGATGCAATGTTGTAACCTGAACACCTTGCAAGGTGGTTCAGTTTATGGGAGGATATGTTGGGAAAACGGCAAAAAGAAGATTTGAAGTTGAAGCAGCAGTAGCAATGTAGAAGTTGCAGCAGCAACATGCCGTGCAAGCACAAAGAGTAAAGTGTTCACATGGCGTGCAAGCACAAGGAGTAGAGTGTTTACATGGTGCAAGCATGATATATGCATAGTGTATTTGCACCAGGTTATGTAATGTTGTTGTAAGTGTGTTTTACGTTGTTATCATGTTGGTATTTGATGACACACACTTGACTTATCACTTTGGCAGTTAGTCCATGTATTTAGGAACGGTTGCCCATGTTTTCAGGGCATTTTGAATTCTGTGTTTGCTTGTAATATATGTATGTAACGTACATAACAAGTACGAGTAGAATGAATGAGTTTTTCGGTTCTCTTCTTGCCCAAATCATTTCTTATCTTCTGTTGATCAATTTTATCAGTTTTGATTGAGTCTCAGATTAGCAAATCAGATTCAATTACTCTACAATTATATCTACTTTACGCATAAAAAAAATTGAAAAGAGAAACAATGAACTATACAATGCGTAAATTCCGTGTGGTATAAAGTAATGCATGATTGTACGATCTAATTAGCAACACTATTCCTTTGAATTTAAAAATTTGAAGGAGTTTCTGCGACTTTGGTTTCGAGATAACTGCAATCCTTACGAAGATGAGGTAAAAAATCCCTTTAAAGAAAAAGAATCATTCGTAAATTTATTATAGGGTTAATAACTAAAAAACTGTCCAAGGTTTACCCTATGTTAAAATTAGGTGTCTGAAGTTTGAAATGTTAAAATAGAGTGTCTCAAGTTTCATTTTTGTTGAAATTTGGTGTCTCGGTGTGATTACTTTAGAGAAGTCAATTCCGACGAAACCGTTTGTCAAATTCGAGCTCTCATACACATTCTCTTCTCGTCATCTTACCGGGACCGTCACCTAAAAATTTGGTCACATCCGGGCAAGTAAATCTCGCTCTATTGTCCTTGAAGAATGGCTCCACACCACTCTTCTAGAAACTTTTTTTTTTAATATTCAATTTTAGGTGAAATTTGACGATTTTATGAAAAGTAAAGAGTGATGGATTATGATTGGGTTGGTGGGTTGATGAAAATGATTGAATGGAGATGAAAAGACGCACAAAGACACCAAATTTCAACAAAAATGAAACTTGGGACAGTCCATTTTAACATTTCAAACTTCAGACACCTAATTTTAACATAGGGTAAACCTTGGACAGTTTTTTAGTTATTAACCCTTTATTATATATATGCATGGGCATTTTTGTTCTGATAAGTTAGTATGTATGTATGTAGATCCTCCCTGAAGCCCCAAAAGACCTTGTTTCTGAACTAGCATGGAGGTACATTTTCCTGTATGAGACGATAACTAACACCAAGTTTGAGATACCATCGAACGAGGTAAGCCAAGTTTGAAATGTCAATTGATGAATAATATGTGATAGTTGTCTTAAACTCAGTTTGGTCTAATATTCGATATTTTTGTCAACTTTTGATTCTTCCTCTATCAGGAACCGATCCATGATCGGATTTCGCGAAATGTGGCATCTGCATTATCATCTCTCAAGTGATCCGACTATCAAGCTAGAGTTGTGTAGTATTTCTGCTATTTATCCTGATGTTCTTGTTGCTCACAGATGAGAAAACTTGTGATTTAACCATAGGAGAAACTCATAATTGTTACTACACACTATGCTCTTCCTGCATGCTGTTGCAACTCAATCTCTGGGATCGAAGAATTATGAGGGAAAAGCTGCTAGGTTAGATATAAGTAGGGATTTTAGTAAAATTATGGATTTGGATATTGGGCTTTATGGATGTGGATATTTGGGCTATGAGCAGGGATTAAGATCTCATACGAATACCACCAAGGCAAACCACCTACCGGTATCTAGCTAGCATTAACTATTACCCCAGCTTTTTCTTCGGTAATTTCCTAAGATTTTATTTGTTTATTATCATATTTTTCAATTGTAGTGTGGGTATTAAATCTATCAAACTAGGTGTTAGAGAAATTATGAATTTACCCCATCGCGCTGACGTAGTATACCTCAAACCAATGAATACGTGTCATGCCATGTGTTAAGTAGGAGAGTGGGAAAAGACAAATGACACAAATTCATTGGTTTAAAGTGTATTACGTCAGCACCAGGTGGTAAATCTGACGTATTTAATTATCTCCTAAGTGTTGACCTTGTGTAAATAACATGTACAGTTTAACGGGTCGTCCCGCGCGGAGTTAGCACCTAACATTACTCAGTTTTGAAAATCGTAGTAAAATGTCACAACTTTTTTAAGTTTAAGGTACTATAATTTATAATTTTTTTATATGTAAAATTAGAGGTGAATACTTTCAGTGACCTATAATGTCATATATTTATAATTCATGGTACATTATTATAGCTAACTAGGTGCTGATCCCGCGCTATGTGCGCGCTACGCGCGGGGCGATCTGCTAAACTGTAAACATTAATGTGTTAGTAAAAGATTGAAATTATATTTCAACTTGCAACTTATTTTATATGAACTTTCACAACATGTATATCACATTAATTAGAAAGCAAAGTTATTAAGAGTGCATCATAAAATAAGGGAGGAGATTGTAGTATATATAACTGCATTATTAGTGAACGTCATTTGCATGTAGTCTTTCGTGGTTCAAGGATTCCTCAATATTCTCCTCATTTCGCCTCATTAGGGAAAAAAAAATTAATCTCAATCGGTTACTGCCGAAATTAAAATATTAGTTGGTTTCGGCCCTAAATTCTTAGCCAGTTGGGCTTTTGTGCAAGAGTCAGTCCAATTTAGTTATTCCAGACCCACATAATAAAGCAGCTGTAGTAAAGGGTTGTCAAATCAGCTTGCAAGATGCACTACATCTACAAACGACATACTTTTTCAGTTGTTTCAGCATCGCTCATCTGCACATATGTCAAATCCTGACTCCTAGCTATTTGAAAAGTCAGCAGGTCCGTCATGTATATATGAGAAATTAGTTAAGTGGAGAGAATTTGGGGGTGGGGTTTTTAATTGGCGCTGAACTATTGTAGCCGCCGTTGCTGCTGCATATTCTTCTCTTCTTCTCCTTCTCTTCCATCCGGGTAAATCCTCCGATGGCAACTTGCTACCATTCTCCCTTCAAATCCATCACTACTATCCACATCTCCAAATCTCGTTCCTCTCCGAAAGTCCAACGCCAATCTGTCGTCATCAATTGTTCATCTAAACCCACTATCCGAGTCCTCGCAACCGAACCCGATCCCGTCTTCACCTCCGTTCGTTCCTTCGCCCCAGCTACTGTGGCCAATCTCGGGCCGGGATTCGATTTTCTTGGCTGCGCAGTGGACGGCCTTGGCGACTATGTAACTCTCCGCGTTGACCACGCTGTACAACCTGGTGAAATTTCCATCTCTGACATCACAGGTCAGAATGCTGCCAAGCTCAGCCGTGACCCAATCTGGAACTGCGCTGGAATCGCTGCCATCCAAGTCATGAAAATGCTTGGGATCCGAAAGGTCGGTCTGTCCCTCACCCTGGAGAAAGGGCTCCCTCTTGGAAGCGGACTGGGGTCAAGCGCGGCCAGCGCTGCCGCTGCTGCGGTGGCGGTTAATGAGATATTTGGTGGCAAATTGACGGTGGAGGAGCTGGTCCTCGCTGGACTCAAATCAGAAGAGAAGGTCTCGGGCTACCACGCAGACAATGTAGGGCCTGCAATCATGGGGGGATTTATACTAATTCGGAGCTACGAACCACTTGAGCTGATTCGGCTGAATTTCCCTTCTGACAAGGACCTATTTTTCGTGCTGGTGAGTCCCGATTTTGAGGCACCCACGAAGAAGATGCGTGCTGCCTTGCCTAGTGAAATCCCAATGTCACATCACATTTGGAACAGCAGCCAAGCAGGTGCTCTAGTGGCAGCAATTCTCCAAGGTGACATTGCAGGGTTGGGAAAGGCACTGTCTTCGGACAAGATCGTGGAACCAAAACGTGCCCCATTAATCCCTGGAATGGAGGCTGTGAAGAGGGCAGCCATCGAAGCTGGGGCCTTCGGCTGTACCATAAGTGGGGCAGGACCCACTGCGGTGGCAATTATAGGGGATGAGAAGCATGGGGACGCCATTGGGCAGAGGATGGTAGAGGCATTCCTGGAAGATGGCAACCTGAGGGCGAGTGCTGTGGTTAGGAGGCTCGACCGGGTTGGCGCTAGGGCTATAAGTAGCATCCCTCTCTAGGTGAAAAGCTTATCCAGCTCCTGGTATTCTGTTGTTGCTTCTGTTTGTTGTTTACTGCTGTTGGAATTTGAATAAGTTTAGTAATAGGATAGCTGTCCGGAGCATTTAGGATGCTGCCTATTTCAAGTGATTCTGATGTTTTTCTTTGTGATTTGAGTGATGAAATCTGATGTGGGAATTTGATTTGGTTTTCACTGGCATATAGATTATTGACTAGTTTGCAGATTTTTGAAAGAACTGATCTAAATAGCCCTTATAATCTAAATCTTTGTGAATCATCCAGAGGAGAACAAGCCATTAAAATGACTTTCCTTTATCGCATCAATTCTGCCACAATGGAATGACACTGGAATTCCGGGTAGTTATCGTTTTCCAGTTAATTTTGGCAGACTCAGAGGGTTATGATAATTGATCAGATCAGAAGTAGATGCTGCCTTCTGCTATACGGAAATCAGTTTTAGGGTTTAACTTGCTCTAAGATTAAGGTGGTAGTTGAGGGTGATCTGCTACAATTTTCATATATACTGGTGAAAATTGTGATAGTTTCTGCAAGAAGGTATCAGAAGTGGGTCTACAATTACGTCTAGAATCTGCTAGGCTTGACAAGAATATGGGGGGAAAGAGTTTCGAAGGTGCCAGAGAAAAGGACAATTCAGCTTTTAGTTTTAGCACCTGTTCTTCTTGTATATACCTTCCTTTGATATAAAGCTACATAAAGCTCCAGAATCAAATGCTTCTATTAGTCCTATCCCTACATCCATGGCTGTGCAAAGATGACTCTTAGTTACATCCCCATACTTGAGTTCGGTTTAGAGGTTGAAGTTGAAGGAAAAGAAAGGAAAGAAAGCATGTTGTTATCAGATTCGCCAGTGATCTTCTTCTTACAGAGTATCATGGCGACTTGGGATAGATATCAAGTAAGTGTATTTGGCTTTCTTTCTGAGCCATGTCGTGTGCTTTAAGCCAATGAATGTTGGCTGCTATAGATTGATCTCCTTAATTTCTTTACTACAAGATGCTTATGTCCTTGAGGCACTAACTGCAGCTATTAGTCAACAAGACACTTTATGAGAAAACGCTGGCTAGTGGCTTTGGTTCAATTCATATCCTTTTGGATGTCTCTGAGCAGCAGCAAGTAAGCAATGCACCCGTTTGACTCTCGATAATCTGATAAAATTTTGTTTTTGTACTTATTGAAATATATATGTGGCTATAATAAGGAATAGATTTAACAGATTTCTTCTGTCTATAGCTTGATGTTTAAGTTTGGGGTCTATAACTCTCCCTGCAGTACAAAGAAGCTATTCTGGCATATGCAATCCTGCTAGGGTCAGGTTTTTCTTTTTCCATCATCGTTGCACTGTTTCTATCCTGGATTGACCTTACATTCGTTATAGACAGATAGGTCTGTGTTGTTCATGTATCACAACTGGTGAGATTAGTTTTGTGCTTCTGCCTAATAACAGCATATTTAATTTAAACTATAGGTAAAATCCCGCATAAGCGTCGGAGATGAATGTGAGAGATTCATCTACAACGTGTTCAAGCAAAAAGTAGGTTCTATTCCTCTATCTGGCAGAATCCGCGCTAAATCTTCATCTTTAAAAAATTATTGTTAAGGCATTACATACCATCAAACGTAGTATTTTGATCCAAGATTTCAGTTATTCAGTCTTTCAGCGAATGTGAATCGCTCTCTCTTCTAGTTTGTTCTACCCCGTCTATTTGTGTAACAATACTGCTACTGAGTGTGTTGAAGGTTTGATGGCTGGGTGTTTGCAGCTCCAGAACCCTCTTAAAACCCTTAAAAACGGCAAATTTGTCCATTCTTCAACGCCTTCCATCTCTGTGAAAATGAGACCTAAGAGTCTCTCTGTTGTCTGTCAGTCTCTTGTGCCAAAGCAAAATCAAGACGTGAAGCAGCTGTCACTTGATCTCCTTATTGACAGTACCCACAGAGAGGAGGTGCTCGGAGCAATTAAGTGTTCACTCTCCAACTGTTTATCCGAGACTAATCTCCATTTGACTGTTCCTGGTCTCAAATCCAAAATCAGAGGCAAGGTAATTGAAAATTGATAACCACTGCCATCCATTTCTTAGTAGAATAATATGCTTACCATGCAAAATTTGAAATTTGATTCTTGCCCATTGCTTGTTATGTTTTTTTTCTCTGTTGTCCAATATGTTTGTCTTCTGGTATATTTACAAGTTTGTCATCAAATCTTAGTTGGTTAGGAAACTTGAATTGTTTTTGTTTCCTAGAGCAAGATGGTTGTTGCTTTGTTTTTTTTTTGGACACTTCCTGTTGATAGTTCTACTGGCTGAATTCATAGGTTCGAGACATATATGATGGTGGGGTGGGGATTATCTTGTCCTCATGACTACGGATAGTCAAAGTGCCTTTGATAGGATTCTGGCTTCGATCCGTTCAAGGGTCAGGTACTTAGTTTTTTCTCTTTACCTACTCCTCTGCATTCAGTGCCATATGTTTTAATCAGGTAACTTTTATTCTGCATTCAAGAAAGTTAAATTTTTTTTTGCTGATTGCTGAATACAGGTGCTTAATCAGATGAGTTTGTGGTGGTTCGATAGAACAGGACACATTACTTCAAATGCTGTTCTAGGACACATTACTTCAAATGCTGTTCTTGCAGCACCAGATGGAAATGTTACAATTGCAAAGAAGTGTTCTGTTTTCCCTGTTGAATTTGTCGGTGAGTTCTGCTTCCATTGGTTAGTTTCCAGCTCCCACCCTTCTTTCACATATGAGTCTTTTTCCACTATATCAATGATTCCCTAGAGGTTGGAAAACGATGGACTTGAGTTCCTTTAATGGACTAATCTTAAAGGAATTTCATAGATAGCTGAATTAGTAGCTGTTAATCTCAGACATTGGAAATGACTCAATTATTTTTCAAACCTTGGGGCCGAGATATGAGTGCACCTCACTGTTTTCAGCATCTTCTTCTATTATCTTATGACATTTATGAATTTGTTGTGCTCAACATATATAGGGTATTTTTGTTTATCATAACTGATATGGTTTCATGTTGTCCTTCTCAATGAATATTTAAGTTGTATGTAACGGTATGTGGACTAACGAGATCCCGATATATGCAGAACCTATTTACTTTATATGTTGCACTTTGCAGTGATGAACCTCCTTGAATTAAACTAATATTAATTTCCTATTAGATAACAATTTCCAGCAACGAAGTCTGCTGCTAATTATGAGATTAAGAAGTTTAATCAACTTGATCTGAGTTGACTATTGAAATCTTTGAAGTCAGAGGATATATGACTGGGAGTACAGATACATCATTATGGACGGTTTACAAAAACGGGGTCCGGAATTATTGTGGTAATGTTCTCCCGGAAGGTGAGTTTCTGTATTATTGTTTTGCCATTCATCGATATGTTCTGTTTGTTGTGATGAACTGTGATTCTGTCTGCACAATGATAGGTATGGTGAAAAACCAGAAGTTGCAGAAGAGGTTTTCCCACAACTTTTTCTATTCGCTTGTTTTAGCATTAATTTTGATGGAGATTGTTGAAAAAGGAACAAAATTTGTGCATGCTCTAGAAAAAAATGTAGTTGTTTTATAAGACAAACAAGAATGAATTAAGAACAATGTAGAATTGAAACAATGCTTTTGTCCCTTTTCCGGAAGTCCTTACTATCATTTCTTCCTTATTAGTAGGGTTTTTTTTTTTTTTTTTTTTTTTTTTCATGTTTCCGAATGCAGATTGTAAAACGAGGATTAATGAGTCGAGAAGATTATGACGAGGTTAGCAAGAAGGCGTTGAGCTTATTTGAGTTTGGACAGGTAATTTTGTTTTCCTTCTGGTGTTCTTGACTATCCATGACTAGATGTCTTAACCGAAATGTACCCAAAGGTACTTATATCATGGTGTGTAAAGCATCAGATCATCGTTTAGACTTCTTTTTTTGCTGGGGGTTGCCAAGCATTTCAGCATACCGATGAATCTTTCATCGAATGCCTCGAGCTTTTTTGGAAAATTTCCTTCTTTCTCATCTGTTTCGAATAGGTCCATTGTAGTCTTGATCGATTTGATCAAACACGTTAGGCCTTTCTCGTTAAAAAACCATTAAAGAGGAAACATTCTCATTACCTTCTGAGCCCGAGTCCATACGTCCAACTCATCAGCGGGATCATGATAGGCAATTATGCCGTCATCACTGCATAGAACACTGAAGTATTCTTCCATCAAGGCTCTAGCTTCGGCGGCCTTACCCTTACCAAAGCGAAGGTATATGGCACACCAAAGATGCAATGCGCTGGGTTGCGAAAACTCTTCTTCTACTTCGTCTTGCAACCGCGAGAAACTCTCGTGCATTTTGATCCTTCCTCAACCTTTTCTTGTTGTTGCTATCATGTGGGTTTTTGTATTTGTCCAAGCTCAGCCTATCCGCCGTCGGATTGATCTGATTGTCAAGAACCGCAACGATCAGAAGATCCATAACATTAGCTCTCCATGCATCGTAATCCATGCCGTCTATATTGCACGACTCGTAGAACTGTACCGGGTCAGCCATGAAAAACTAACATATTGATGGTTATGTTAGATTACGGGGAGTAATCACTACGGAAACACTAAAATATGGTACGTGCATGTAATCGAAATTACGCAGCGGAAGAGTTACACATACCTCAACAGTTACCGTAGTCCAAGATCCTTTGTACGAGGGAGTTCTCGATCCACCGGACGGAACCCGTAGAGGTTCTCGTGAAAGAAGCCCTACGTGGTGTTAGCTTCACAACAAAGCCTCTGATCAATTCTGTCAATTGGAGCTGCTTAGCCCTAAATCGGCCGGAATCAGAGATGCTTAGCCCTAAATCGGTCGTAATTTGCCATAATCGGCCGAGAATTGGCCGGAAATCGGCCGGAACCCGAAGCCCTAAATCGGCCGGAATTGGCTAGTCGGGGGTACTTTTGGAATTTTAAAAACTGGCCACTCACGTGACCAGATTCTGTCCAATTTAACCCCAAAAATAGACGGAGACACCAAATACCAAAATATATAAAAATTCGGACAGTCATTCTAAACCTCAGACACCAAACTGACACATGGGTCAAAATTTGGACAGTTTTTAGGTTGTATTCCCTATTCCAAATCACCCAAAACACGTTGGACACCGCTACGATCCACTGCTTTCGCCTTCTATACGCTTGTTAGGCTTGTGAAGCATGTCTATCATAGCCAAATTCATCATTCCCAACAAATCACACTTTAGGGGTGTGACAGTATTCCTATGGTGGTGTTTGGTTATTTAATTGTGTGGAATAAGGTATTCCTAATTCCTAATTTTGAAGGAATACCTAATCTTAGCCTGACTCCTAGCATTAGCTATTCGAAGTTTTCTAGAATTGAAAAATAGAAATACAATTTTAAACTTACACTTTAATTGAAATTACAAACATCGCCAACACGCCGCCGTTTGCGTACCGCCGCCCCGCCAGTCGTCGCTCTGCTTGCCAACCCCCCCCCCCCCCCCTGCCAAACGCCACCGCCTGCCGCCTTCTACCTATTCCAGCCTGCCACCGCCACCGCTTGTTTTTGTTTTTTCATGTTTAATCTTGTTAATATAGACAGCAAAATGGTATATATGTCTATTTGGGCATATTCCATTCATTTATCTATAACATTCTATCAAACAAACATTGGATTTGGAATATTCATTCCATATTTCTGATGTCAACCAAACAACATCATATTAGTATTAACTATTTCTTATTCGCTATTCCTATTCCATATTCCTAATTGAGTTTTTCTACCATGCTTGTGGAGCACCATGCCTTTTCTTTTTTTATAACTATGGTGGACTTGATTGTAACATATGTAAAACTTTAAAAGTATGGATTTTTTTAACTACACCTAATATTCGCATCATACTATTAATAAAATATCAATTTCCCTTTAGGGCAATAGAAAAATACAAAAAAGTATCAAAAGCATGAGAAATTATTATTTAGACCCAGTCCGCCACGTAGGATATAGACCACACCAATAAAAAAAATTCATTAATGGTACGTTAGAATTGAATATCATAATGTAGAGGATAAAAATGATTCTAATAATTTCTCTCTCTAAACATTAATTACCAAAAAAAATTAGTGTGCTAATATATATATATTGAAAAATATTTTATTAAGATATTAAAAGTTAATTTTCATCGTATTCTGACCACCTTAGTTACAGTCATTATCGATGAAAATTGATAAAATTATCGTCTAAAATGCATAATAGGTCTTTTTTTTTTTTTAAATACAACTATAAATAAAAATAATTTTTTATACAAATATAATACAAGTGTTACTAGTTTTATGATTTTTTTTCCTAAAAATCCATTAAACGTGGTGAACCCGAGAGGGCAAGTGTTATTTGCCCTCTAGGGTTCGCCACATCCAATGAGTTTTTAGAAAAAAAATTCATAAAATTAGTAACAATTATACTATATCGTATATGAAAATTATTCTTGCTAGGGTTCACCACATTCAATAACTTTTTTTTTATACAAATATAATACAAGTGTTACTAGTATTATGATTTTTTTTTCTAAAAACCTATTGAACGTGGTGAACTCGAGAGGGCAAGTGTCAATTGCCCTCTAGGGTTCACCACATTCAATAGGTTTTTAGAAAAAAAAAATCATAAAATTAGTAACAATTGTACTATATCGTATATGAAAATTATTCTTGCTCTCTAGGGTTCACCACATTCAATAAGTTTTTAGAAAAAAAAAAATCATAAAAGTAGTAACAATTGTACAATATCGTATAAAAAATATTTTATTTATTATTAATTATAACATGTAATATTTGTAATTAGATATACCTATTATGTATATTTATTAATAATAAATAAAAATGATTCATGTGGTAATTAATGGTTTTGTCACTAGTGGTAATTAATGTTGAGAGAATAATTAATAGAACCATATATTATCCTCTACATTGTGATATTTATGTTTATCATACAATAAACGAGTTGTCACTATTTTATTGGTGCGGTTTATATCCTACGTGGCGGACTAAGTCTATGTAATAATTTCTCCAAAAGCATGGTGCTTGTGGAGCATGATAGAAAAATCCTTCCTAATTCCTTATTCCACGAACCAAACATGTCTTTAAGGAATATAGTGTAGACCATACATATTTTTTTATTTACAGAATCTTAGTGAAGTTTGGACCCTAACCTCTTAGATATTATTATTTAGTACTTGTAGATCTTACTATTATTATTATGGGACATGTTATGATGATTTTAAAGCATTCATGCTTTTGCAAAATAAAAAATTAAAATCGGATCGGTGTATAATAAATCGGTTTTTCGTTATTTGCCAACCCGAGCCGTTATTAGCCAACCCCGTTTTTTTAACTTAACGGCGTCAAATATTTTCTTAGGTTAGTGAAGCATAGTAGTCAAAATACTACCCTAAGTTGTTTTGCTTAAGTAGTTTTGCTTAAGTAGTTTTGCTTTTGCAGTCGCGCTCTTCTTCTTATTCTTGGGAGTTCCACCGCTGCTTGCCTTCCTTCGTCCGGTCACAGCCTTACTCCTGTGGCCACCTACCTCCGGTCGCCGCCAACCTTCGGTCGCCTCTACCTCCGGTCGCCGCCTATCTCCAGTCGCCTTCCGCCGCCGCTCGCGTTCCTCCGGTCCGCTTCCGCCGCTGTTCGTGTTCATCCGGTCGCCTTCCGCCGCTGCTCGCGTTTCTCTGATTGCCTTCCGCCTTCCCGCTGGTTGCCTTTCCTGGTAGCCTTCCCGGTGTTAGCTTTGCCGTAGTGTTACAATCACGCTCTCCGTACGAACCCACCTAGGCAATTCCGCATAAGCACCATTCTAGCCAAGAGATCCGAAGCTGAAACAGGTACGTAACATTGACTCCGACACTCAATCCTTGGATTTCTCATTCCGTTCTTAGTTTCAATTAAAATCTTTGGAATCATTAAATTACTTTGCCAATTCGTTGATTAAGAGTACGAGATTTGGGTACTTGTTTCGAGTCTGGTACATCAGAAGTGAACGAAATTGATTACTATTTCCTGAAATGCGGTACATGGTTACTGTTTCCTGAAGTGTATATCTGCTGCCAAAGCTTTTGAAAGTGATTATACATCATAGTTTGGAGATTTCAAACTCAGATCATCTCGGTTTCCTTGATTGCTTCAATAATTTTTTTCATTTGACAAACCCACAGATCATATTAGAGCTGAACTATAGACTTATCTGCATGTGATTTTGTTTTTTTTGTTGGTAAAAACTAAAAATTATGATGTTTGTTTGTTAGTTTCACTTTAAATTGATTCGGGATTGTTTTGTTTTGTTTTAAATTGTGGAGCTTTGTAGGAAATCTGTTGTCTAACTTACCTGCAGTTGATGCAACTTCTGTGTTGTCTGGAATTGAATTCAAGAACAAGAATGTATGAATCTTTCCATTTCTCGATCTGGTCTGTTTTTGTAGTTTTAAGCTTTGTCAAGGTCATTGAACATGTTTTGTGTTTGATGCAGTATCGAACAGCTTGGTTGCAATTAAAATTAAAGATTTGATCTACCAACCTTGTATTTAGGTATAGTTTTAAGCTTTTATTAAGAACATGATCATTATACATTTTTTGAGTTATATGCTACATTGTTTAGTGTTCATGAATTAAGAACAAGATTGAGGTAAATTTGAGAAAATGCAAAACTTCCATGTAACTCTTCTAGAGTATCTGGATTGGAGGTGAAATGAATTTGTAATCATTGTGCCCCATTTTGGTGGCCATTAACATAAAAGTTAATTTGCATTGATGAAACTGAAAATACGTGGATTAGTTGACAATTGCTAGTATATGCAAAAAATTTGTTCAGGCAAATTTACAACGGTATGGAACCAGTTTTTTTGTTGTTTACTTGACAATTTTGTAGGTGCGTGTAGGGTTGTGTTGAGGAACATGCAACGAAACCTTGGTTAAATTCATATATTGATGATAAATTGCTATGTTTCTTCGTATTTGAAATTTTGGTATGTTGCTTATAAACCGATTGCCATATGCACCCTATAATTAGCAAAAATTGCTTATTTTCTTTGTTCTGCAATACTACGGTAGCTATTCCGGGTTGAATAATCTCTCTTTGTCATTGAAGAAATATGTTCTCAAATTGAGCAATTAAGAGTAATCTCTATTTCAGTAGAGTTGGTTTTGCTTCCAGTACAATTAATTTCTCATTAAAACTGCTCTAATTGTCTTCAAATGGTAGAAGATGAACATTTTGAATATCTATAGAATTTGTCGTGATTTTTGTTTATTTTTTATCGATTGATGCTTTTGTTGTACCGTTACTATTGGTTGTGAACTCTTGTATATTGTAGTCTGTTTAATTTCTTTCTTGTACATGTTGTTTATAGTAGATTCAATATTATAGATTCCTTGTTTACAACCATCGCTAGTTGAAATAATTTTTGTAATTGTAATTGTATTTGAAGGTTGTACGATCTATAAGATACAACAACCAAGTAATCATAACTATAAGGTTGGTGTTTATGCGAAAGTATGTGTGTTTATTGATATGTTATTATAACTTGTATATTGATGATGTTATTGATTATGCAGGACTGGTTTGATGAGTGGTTCGTAGAAAGTGATCCAAAAAAAAGGTATTGTTTTAACTAGAACAGTCTTAAATTTAGGATCCTGAAATGAGTATATAATATGTATTGTGTTATATGTATGTATATAATATATAGATAGCTTTAAAGACAAATATGTTTGATGCGGCAATTGCTACACACAATTATTGGAAGAATTGCCAAGGTCCAGAATTGAGATATGAGGAGCTTAAGGTCCTAAATTATATACTCTTAAAAGCACCTTATGGTGACAGAGAAGAAGATTTCAATCGGTGAGCTGAATCGTAATCATATATTATAGAAGTATATCTTACATATGGCATGTATTGTCTTGGACAATGTAGTGCTGGTTGAATTTTTTACAGCGAGTTTATGGTCAAGACCGATATAACTACACTGACACGAGGAGTATTATTGACAGTTACGCCGGGAAAATGGATTGATATGGAGGTAACATATTTTTTCATTATGTGAATTGGAGGAGGAAAAAAGAGAGTTAGTGTCTGACATGGGTAGGGTTTTTTTTCTTCCAGATAATAGATAACGTTGCTCATCTTAGAAACTCAACGCAAAGAGAAGATGGTAAATTGTGCTATTGGTACTTACCTAAATGGATTCCGGTAAGCATTATGTTGATTTTTTTTTATTTTTTTATTTTTTTATCTTTTTTATGTATCATCATGTATTAGTTCGATGAAAATGAAGATTTGGATAAAGATATGTTATAGGGTTTATAGGGGTCTTTTGGTACCCTATGTTTGCTCACTTTTGGCTTTTGGTACCACATGTTTGGTTTTGCCTATTTTTGGTACTATATGTTTGCCAATTGTATACTTTGGTCCGACCGTTAGTTGACCGTTAGAGTTGATCGTTAAGTAGTCACGTGACTTGCACATGCCTAGCCCCAAATTTTGATTTTGTTCAGTTTAGTCCTCAAATTTTTTGTCATAACTTTTTATTTTTGTAATTTGGCCCTTTAACATTTTCAACCGCACCCTAGAACTAAATTGACCTAGCCATGGTCTAACCCATGCCTAGATCGGACCATGGCTAGGGTCACCGGACCCGGGTGACCCTAACCATGGTCCGACCTAGTCATGGGTCAGACCATGGCTATATCAATTTAACATAGGGTTCAATTGAACCCAATTGCTAAATTGACCTAGCCATGGTCCGACCCATGGCTAGGTCGGACCATGGTTAGTTGCCCGGGTCCGGCGACCCTAGCCATGGTTCTACTTGCCATGGGTCGGACCATGGCTAGGTCAGTTTAGTCCCAGGGTACGGTTGAAAATGTTTAAGGGCCAAATTACAAAAATAAAAAGTTATGACAAAAAATTTGAGGACTAAATTGAACAAAATCAAAATTTGGGGCTAGGCATGTGCAAGTCACGTGACTACTTAACGGTCAACTCTAACGGTCAACTAACTGTCGAACCAAAAGTATACAACTGGCAAACATATAGTACCAAAAATAGGCAAAACCAAACATGTAGTACCAAAAGTGGGCAAACATAGGGTACCAAAAGACCTATAAACCCTATGTTATATGACTTAAGTTGCGTTATGTGGTAGTATTAATAGTAGGTGTTGTTCTCGTTCATTAAAAACATGAGTATTGTTCTCGTTCATAAAAACATGATGTAACTGTTGAGTGAAGAAGTGATGACATTTTTTAGGGTTTGAATTTGGCGGATGATATAGTTGCATCTATTACAGAACTGATGAAGTCGTAGTAGGCTATTGGTAACTACATACATTGATTTTAACAAAATATTATTAATTTTTTTGTTAAATGTACCATCACCTAAAGGTTTTATGAATGTGTATATAATGTAATTGATGGTTTTTTGTAGAGTCTAATTCTTGGTGGCAGTGCGGTTGAAAAAATGTTGAATCATATCTCACCAAACTGGATGGGTGGTGATCTTGCTTAATGTGAAAGGGTAAGTGGTTCATATTAATTAAGTTGATGTATGACGTTTTTTTTGCATGTAATTGATTTTCGGCTGTGTGATGTATATTTAGATATACATCCCTATGAACGATGGAGGAACACACTGGTACCTTATGGTTGTATCATTTGTTGATCGCGCTGTGTTTTATGTGGATACATTGCCGCTTAACTTAGAGAAAAAGAAGAGTGACTGTTATGTAGTGGTTAGTAACCTAAAAATCTCTCAATGGTAAAGTTAATGTTGAATCTTTGCTTATATGTTTAATTTTCAGGTAGTTGTCGTTTATCCAAGAGTACTTTGTCATTATGGGAGGGAAAAGCATGTGTAGACCGGGGAGTGTGAGCAATGATGATGTTATCAACTTGAAGGATTGTGAGGTTGTTACTCCTGATAATATTCAAAATCAACAAGTTTTTGAAGATAGGTAAACAACAAGTATTCATGAACCACATTGTTCGTAGTCTTGACTCTTGACTTAAATATATATTATGTTACTTGGTTTATTTTGCAGTTCTAACTGTGGTATATATGTCATCCGTTTCATGACTGACCCGTCTCAAATTCCTTACGTAACACCTTGGATAGTAAGTTGTGTATACGTACGTAGTTATATTATTTTGTACGTAAAAGTTTTTTCAGGGCATGTGTGAAATTATAGGTAAGATTAGATTTATGTTACCTAGTATGCTTGAATATTTGTATATGTATTATTTATTGGTGAACTGATTCTGAATATATAATGATGGTCTTAACATGTTGTAACTGCTAAACATCGGCTAAAGATTATTGCTTGTTTGATCCTATGGCGGAAGAATAATATCAATGGTAGAGTTAATAAGCGGTCGGAGAGCTACATATAACTGATTATTGTATTTATATTAAAGTTAAAAAAAAAATAACTGAAATAAGTGAGTACAAACGGTTTTGAGTGCGGTCTGACCACTTGTTCAAATACAATTAAAAAGTGGTTTTGACAAAAAAAAATTATCTTGGAAGTCTTCTTGGTTTTAACAAACGGATGATATGTTTTTTTTATTATAAAATTTAGATGTTCTTTTTAAAAGCAAAATTAAGAAAATTTGGTTTTGACAAAAAAAAATTATTCTCGTTCGATTTCTGGTTCATCCGGACGAATCGGCCTGAATGCGGTCTGACTACTAGTTCAAATACAATAAAAAGGTAAAAAAGTGGTTTTGACAAAAAAAAAAAAAAATCTCAGCAGTCTTCTTGGTTTTAACAAAACGGATGATATGTTTTTTTTTTACTATAAAATTTAGATGTTCTTTTTAAAAAAAAAATTAAGAAAATTTAGTTTTGACAAAAAAAAAAAAAATCTTCTCGTTCGAATTCAAGTTCATCCGGTCGAATCGGCGAGAATGCGGTCGAATCTGCCCGAATGCGATCTGTGCATGAATGCAATTGTAAAAGAAGGGTTGATTGGAACACTTCCTATTGTTGATTTGCTTGAATATGTCGATATTATGCTGCAAAAAACGAGAGCTTGCGATGGCTATGCGGAGTACCTGTCGATGTCTCGAGTGCCAATTGCAACCACTGTGCTCAAGGAAGTTGAACGGCATGCCCACCCCATTTTCACGCCGGAATCAATGAAGAGAATTGTTGACATAATCAAACTCATGTGAGGCACCGTGGCTACTCCGGTAGTGAATGCTAATTCGGGAAGTGTCCATAAGTATGTTGTCACGGACCATGGGTGGGAAAGTGAGTGGGTAGTTGAATACAACTCTGTCTCAGGAGAACTCAAATGTGATTGCTTGTTTTTCGAAAGTGTCGGTTTCCCTTGTCAACATGCTTTTTCAGTTATGAAACATGAGAAATTGCATAGAATTCCCGAAAATCTGATAAAGGCAAGATGGAAAAGATGCCAATCAACGCACCTAACCCTCCAAAGGTATTTTCAGATGTTCCTTCAACTGAGCATGAGCGATTTAGCTGCACTAACTGCGGTAGCAAGTCAAGCAATATACCCGGGATGGAAGGATCCAAGCAAATATCTTTCGACAATAAATGCGCAGCTCCTTCTGGTTAAAGCAAATGAGCCCCCTAAAAAAACCAGCATCAGAAGCAACTAATTGTGTTCAAAATCCACCGAAGTCGACCAAAAAAAGAGCTCGAAGTAGATTCCAGGGTAGGCGTTCTCGACAAGGGGGTACGAATAAACATCAGTTTGAGAAGGCAACAGAAAATGGTAATGTCGATAATGCATTCGTGAATGATCTGACGTTGCACAAAGAACCCGATGAGGCAACTCAGACCGTTGACCGTCAACCTGGTCATGATGTTGATATCGATTCTCTATCGGAGACTGTACCTCAAAACGTTGAAGTTCCCCCGATTCATGCTCCTGTGTTTGATTCTCTATCGGAGACTGTACCTCAGACCGTTGAAGTTCCTCCGATTCATGCTCCTGTGTTTGCTTCTCTATCGGAGACCCCGTTAGGCACGGACCCACTACAACAAGATACTACAGCAGGAGTTTCCAATTATTATCTCAGTGGCCAATTGATGATAATCCATACTTTTATTACCCATCATTCACACTCTTGGAGAGACCTAGGTATATATTATTATGGTATATATTATTATGGTATATATATATTAGAATAAATATTATATGTTTGAACTTTTGCCTTGTCTAACAAAACGAACACTTTTCAGTTTACCATATGGTGGGAAGGGCTAATGAGCGGTACAGCTACTATAGCAGTGTCATATATCAAGGTACGTGGTACTTTTTTTGTAGTATTCATCCAGATTACTTAAAATTAATAGTTTTACAAATGCTAATTATAACTGTTATTCTTTTACAATTTGTTGATTCTTCATCATCGAGTTCAACAACTGACTATGCAGTGATGATCAATTCTATCATTTGATTCCAAGAGCATTCTTCTACATGCTCTGTTTAATGATTATTGATGTTTCAGATATAATTGCTTTTTTTTTTTTTTGCAAGAATAAGATAGTAGTTTTATAACTCATGATTGGTATAAGGGAATAAGATATATTTATAATATATCTTATTCCCTTATAATTGGAATAGATATAGCATGTGTGTGCAGTACTCATAAAAATATTAAGTCAATTACTTTCTTCTGTTACATAAGTATTTATGGGTCATAAGACAGTTTATGTGTTGTTAAAATATACACAATTCTTTTTCCCATGTTAACATGCTCTTAGGACCTGGTCTTGATCATCGTAGTACTCAATGTTGGAATAATGTTTAAAATTAAGGTATTGAGAAAGAAGAACAATCTTGGACTGTTTTTCGGAAACTAAAATTGCAACATTTTCGAATTAGTCTTGTTTGGTAAAGAAAACAACTGAACTAAATGTGTGAAACTTGTTATTCATGAAATTGGTAGAAGCGAGCTCATGGGAAAAACAATATAATTTCAACCTTCTCTAATATCTTACAAAGATCCAACCTGGTACATTACAAAGGTCCCACATTTTCTTCCTCATCCATCTGCACTACCACTTAATCAGTATCTACATTTTCAATAGAAATACCTACAACCACTACTCAGCTTCAACATCTCAACTATACAATTGAAATAACACGAGATAATTTACGTATGGAAAACAAATGTTCAGTCCTAGCAAGTTTGAATCTCCATGTTGCTGCTTGCTGGCTGCTGCAGTTTGAATCCACAGGTTGCCTGCTTGCTACGGTTTGAATCTCCATGTTATCTATACTTGTGAACTTGGATGACTTGCTACTATCATTGTGGTGAAAACTAAACAAAAATCAACATTTGCAAACTAAACAAAAATCAACATTTACAGCCGCACATTTATTTCTGTTTGTCACTGCTGAAAAAAAAATATAACAAATATATGAGCAGTAAGATATAATAACAAATACATGCACATTAGATTAACCTTTATGCATATATGCACGAATCTATGACCTTAGAGGAGCAGAAAAATATAAAACCAAAAGAAAATATGACTATCTTCTCCAATATAGAACTAATATCATTAGGAAATAACAGCAACCTTGAGTAGTGGAGGTAAATTTTTACCCAAAAAATAGAGTTTTTGACCAAAATAGGGCTACATGGACAACCAAATACAAATATAGGCAAGAAAAAAAAATTATTTACAAATATAGGGCTGGCAGGGTTAGGGGAAACCGACCAAGTGAATTCCAAAATTGGAACCCACTTGGCCGGGTTCCCCCAACCCGGCCAAGTAAAAAAAAAAGTATAATGCTTGGCCGGGTCCCCAGAACCCGGCCAACTGTTTTACTTTTTTTTTTTTAAAGACAAATTAAAAAAAAAATAAAAAAATTAACCCATTATTTATTTCTCTATATATACAACCTTAACTATCTAACTCATGGCCAATACGGGTAGTCAAGGCTCATGGACCAATACGGGTGGTGATGCAGGCGGAACCGATTAGAGTTGGAAGATTTTTTGCCGTGAATAGTGTTTTTCGGGCGGACGTTCGGATTTTGGCACGTGAATAGTGTTTTTCGATCGAAAAAAGGGTTTCGGTTCAAAATCACTGCTACGCCATGTAATATGCTCCTTTTTGGCCAAATTCCATCATCTGAGGCCTCAAAATCGCGTTTTAAGTTATTTCGGGAGTTTTTGCCGTTTTCAATATATTCGGGACTTGTTCGTTATTTTGCCGTTCCATCAAAACGGCAAAAACTCCCGAAATAACATAAAACGACACGATTTTGAGGCAAAAAAAAAAAAAAAAAGTAAAACAGTTGGCCGGGTCCCCTAGAACCCGGCCAAGCATTATACTTTTTTTTTTACTTGGTCGGGTTCCCCCAACCCGGCCAGCCCTATATTTGTAAATAAATTTTTTCTAGCCTATTTGTATTTGGTTGTCCATGTAGCCCTATTTTGGTCAAAAACTCCAAAAAATATATGGAGGAAGCAAGTAAAAAAGATACTCGACAAATTTAAGATAAGATAAATGTAAAGGTTGATCTTACCTCTATTGAGAAGAATGCGAGTGGGGCCTGGTGAAAAATTTAAGATAGCCACTGAACAAGCTAATGAGTCGTTTCATCCCGTAGTTATAATCATTGAGAGGACTGCGAGTGGGGCATGGTGACAACTCCTTTGGAATAGCTCTCTTTACCTCAACCATCTTTCCATTGAGTTCATGGAATGTGCTAAGCAAAACCTTTTCAACAGCTTCCTCTGTGTCATAGGTGATGAAGCTGAAGCCTCTAGGCCTCTGTGTGTTGTGATCATACATCACAACAACATCGTTGACTGTTCTATATTGCTCGAAGTATTTCTTGAAGTCGCTTTCTGTGACAGTGGATGCTAAACCTCCAACGAATATCTTCTTTGAGCGGCCAGGACCAGGAGAGCTTTGGACACTTGGGCTTCTACTAATAGGGTTCTGATGAAGACATGTTTTACAATTCAATGCAGAACAAGATTTTTCCCTGCAATCACAATGTAGACACGTGTATACTTATATATTTAGTAGAAAAGATAGGGATAAAGATATATTAATAGGATACTTTGTGGATACTTTCACGTGATATATGCCAAAATATAATGTAGACACGTGTATACTTATATATTGCAGGAAAAGTCATTGATAATCTCAACTTCCGAAATTTCCTAGAGCTGGTTCCAGAAGTGAGGGAGCTTATTAGTGACTTCTACTCAAGGTAACTTGGTTATGTTAACGCTATTATATTACTATAGGTTTGAGGCTCCTATTTACGTTAGAATCAAACTATAGCTGCTCAAAAATCACATACTCTTACAATAGATTATAGTAGTTGCTACCTGAACTAGCATTTTCTGATTCACGCAGTCGTTATGCATCATGCTTGCATTACTTGGACAATTTGAAGCCATATTTGCTGCTCGATATCCATCTGCATGATCATGTGGATACACTCTACAGTCAAATCCGGCACAAGGCTCTTATCCAATACACCCATCCGTTTATCTCCGTTGATATGCACATGATGGCTAATGCATTCAAGACGAGTGTTGCTGGACTAGAGAATGAACTCGAAGCTTTGATTACTGATAACCAGATACAAGTAACATTTTTACCTCTTAAGTTTTACCCTATGAATCTCCTACTTAGTTATTCATCTATGACACAATATGAGTTGCAATCACAATGTAGACACGTGTGGAGGACGGGCATCTTGCTGCACAGATTCATCAGTTTCAACAGGCTCGAGTTTAGGCATTTAATCAAATCTATGATTTAGCAGAGCCTGATCTTCAATCACAGAAGCAACTTCAGAATTGTACTTCTAAACAAGGTTTAAGCAGGCGAATTCACAATTTCACAGTAAGAGACAAATACCCAGAAAATATTAAAGTCAACATTGTGAGCGACCGTCTGCAAATAAGGCCCTCTGGCTCCCATATCGCAATTTAAGTCGACAGTGCGGAACCAGAAATGAACAGGAGGTTGCTATAGATGAGTAGGACGGATGTGGGAATTCCTTGTACACCGATGGAAATCGTTACTGCCACCGAGCATTTTAACCCCCTTCTTCTTCGCTACCACCGAGCAGTCTGACTCTAATCCCCTTCTTCGCTACTGCCACTACTGCCACCGAGCATCCCCTTCTTCTTCTAATCATCTTCTTCTTCGCGACTGCCACAGCCCACAGAGCAGTCTAATCCCCTTCTTCTTGACCTAAAGCAGCTTATTCCGTTTAAGATAAACATAACATCGTTAGTTTTCCTGATTGTACCGGTTTTTTTTACCGGATTAAATATGTACCCAATAAATTAAATCCGAATCAATAAAAATCCTATATTTGCATCAAGGTCCCTCCGAAAATTAAGCTCTTGTGTGTATCTCTCTCTTCTTCTGTAGGTCCCACCAGTAAAAGCACCAATGCTTTCACATGATTGTAGGCAAACCGTATTATTATAAGTAAAAAAATTATATTTGGCCAAACAATGTAATTTTTTTATATATTGGCAAAAGAGTTGAGGGATTAATTTGGCATATTAGTAAATATTTAGATTAAAATGTACATTATTACAAGTTTGAGGACCAAAAGTGGGTAGACCAGACCCAAAGTCCCATCAATGGGAATTAGAGCCTCGTTTAGTTTTACAACAATTCTTCCGCACGGCTTGCCAATGACCGGGACTTCTGTTGTTGTTCTTCTTCTTCTATGGTCCCAGAAGCTCGCGAATGAGCTCACTTCTTCCTCCATTGATGTCAGCTTTCTTCTTCCACCTTCCAAGAGCTATCACATTGTCTGCCTCTTGTTTGCTCATGCTTGATCGCCTTGACGAGCTTTCTTTCTTCGTTTTGCTCTCTGCAATTCGATCTTCGAACCGCTGCCGGTTTCCGCCGTGCCGGCGATCGTCGATGGCGTTTGTTTCTTAATGTGGAGTCATCATAGGTTGAGTAGACGTTGATTTTGTCACGCAGGGGATTAGTTTCCGTCTGCCACCATGTTCGAAGCTCACGTAAGCCTCACTCCTTCTGCTAATCGCTGCATTATTGGAATTCGTTCTTTGTCTCTGTTTTTGCTTGTTTATAAGCCATATTCACGTTCTGCTTGTTTTTGAAGTGTCCATCGTTTGTAGCTCTCTGTTTGTTCAGGAGTTTGATCGCAGTGTTTGCTTTTGAGTTCTCGTATGCTAGTAACGCAGAGGTTATTGAATGATTAAAACGATTCAAAATTATCTTATGCTTAATGCGAGGAGGACATTTCATGAATTGGTTAATAGGTTGATCGAGCAATGTGTATTTAGCGAGTGATCAGGTTCTCAAGTTGACCTACTCTGTTTCATTTGCTCGCTTTTATATATATACTTGTATTTCTCTATAATTGGAAGGATTTTGTTTAAGTTTTCATCAGTTTTAGAGTCCTACCTTTCATTTTGTTAATTCCCCTACCGTTTTTGTGTGTCATCGGTAATTGCCCAAGCTGCTCTGACTCTGCGTGTCTAGAGGATGCTGATAGAAGATTTAATGTAGGTTGCTGTCTTAACTTATGCTATGCCAAAAGTAGGTTGTGCTCAAGTTGCAAACTGGCTAGTATCTTTTGTTGAGATTATGTAGGATGAATATTGAGATTATTGGAGCAAGACCCCTTCAACAAGGGTTTTCATGAGCTCCCTTTTCTTCTCATGTATTTTTGAATTTGGATAGTAAAAAGTATTATAAATATTAGCATAACACTTGCAGTTACCAATTTGCCACTGAAATTTGCCATTCCTATCGACATTCTACTTCCCTTGCTTGCAATAGAGAGAGTCTAGACTATTTTTTTTTTCCTCTTCAGCAAGAATAATTGGTAGTCTTTTGGATCAATCATTTTACCGATATTTTGCTTTTGAATTATGATGACAATTATAAACTTCTTCAAAAGAAAGTGGTAACTTAAGTTCTTCATACCGCAAAGGAGACTGCACGGTCTAACAGTTTTTGTTTTCCTGATTAGAGTATAATGTTTCTGATTTCTGCTTGTAGGTTTTGCATTTGCTGCGGAGATATCTGGGGGAATACGTACAAGGACTTTCAGCAGAGGCGTTAAGAATAAGTGTTTGGCAAGGTTGATTTCTGATGTCACTCCTGAAATGCTGTATCCTTTTGAGAGTGAAAAGCATTTTATTATTATCACCATTCTTAGGATGAATTTGTTTAAGGGGAGGGTTTTATGATATTTACTGATGAAAATGGTCGCAGTTTGAGAGTACATGTGGGCACTAGTTGTCAAACTGGTTGAACTGGTAGCAGTTTATACACTGAGCATGATACATTTTATAACTTCATTATTTTTGAATAATTCCAGGGGATGTTGTTCTCAAAGATTTGAAATTGAAGGCTGAAGCATTGAATGCACTACAGCTGCCAGTGACTGTAAAAGCTGGTTTTGTAGGTAGCGTTACCTTGAAGGTATATCAATTTTAGCTACGTAAATCTACAAGAAGCTAGTTCTGAAGAATTCTTTGCTATGTTTTAGCAATTTTAGCATGTTTCTTGCTATTTTCAAGCTTATGCAGTAGAACTAATCGGAAGAGCTTAATTTCTGCTTTCACTTGCTTTCTTCTGATTATTTTAAGGCTGGGAATTCCTTATAACCGTTCATACGTTAGGTCATTATTTTAAGTATCAATATTTAACTGCCCTGCCTAAGATTTTAGCTCACAACTTTTTTGAGTAACCTTGGTAGTAGCTTAGCAATAATACCTGGGAAGGCTTCAACTTAAGTGATTGGCTTAAGTCGGAATTCCACCATACTACATTTTGATATCATCCTTGTTCCTAGCATCTTTCTCATTCCAGTATTTTCCTTTTTTGGCACTCTAGGTTTGCCAGCATACCCTGGTTGTGGTTGCTAATTATCTTTTATATCATTACCCCCCCAATTGTATTTTTAACCACCAGCATTACTTCTGCTATTCAGCCTCTGTTCGAGCCTTTCTTTTACATCTTGCACCCATCTACGAGAGTTGATATTTTGCTACGAAGTACGGATTCCCATAAATGTCCCTTGTAGACCTGTGTAACTTTTTGAAAATCATGATATAACTGATCTATTGATATATTAGTCTTTTGATTTCGCTTTCTTTCTGCAAACTCCAGCACCCTGTCTGTGCTGTTTCTGTTGATAGGTACTTCAAATATCTTGAAATTTGATTCTTGAATTCTATGTCATCATATGTCAGGTTCCTTGGAAAAGCCTCGGCAACGAACCGGTAATTGTTCTGGTAGATCGAGTATTTGTTTTGGCAAAACCTGTTTCTGATTACCGTGCTCTCAAGGTATAAATACTTTGCACTGTTTCCTTCTAAAAAACATTAACCATTCTTTAGTAATGGCCATATGTTTTTGGATGATAATAACATTTATTATTTGATGATGCAGGAGGACAGGGAAAAGCTTTTTGATGCCAAACTTCAACAGATTGAGGTATCCAATAGAAATAACAACAGTAAAATGTAAAGATAAGGTTTTCTTGATTTATATCATTGGCGCCCTTGCTAACGTAGCTTCCAAGTTTTGTAGTACTCCTTCTGTTTGTGCAAGTTGCACCTGCCATTTAGCATGTACTGTTATCAATTTGATTTTTCTGCAAATAAGCAGCCTTTTAACAATGGACGCAAGAGAGAGTGGATTACACTCCCTAGGGGATCTAAGAATGCATGTTGAGGTGATCTGAAGACAGTTCTATGATTAATCTGATCCCACATGGATGAACTCTGTACTGCAATTAATTGTCTTTTTATAAGATAATTTGCCAGATTTTGGTAATGGATGATTTCTCAAAATTTTGATTCGTTTGCACTTCAAACAAGTGAAGCAAGCTTCCTCCAGTTCCGATCCAGTTACTACTAATGTCCAGTTACTTAAATTCAATAGCTTTTGTTTGCTTATAATGGCAAAGAGTAAGCTGAAGTGACCTAAAGGAAAACTTTTAAGCTCGACTTTCTGTCACGGGACTGGTAAAGTACGTTGAAAGATGCACTCATCAGAGTTCACATCTATCATGGAATTCATTTATTTCAAGACCGAAAGGTGATCATTAACAATTAACCCTAGGTCAGCCTTAGCTCTTACGAACATGTCCATAGTCTTCTTTGTTTGATACATGTGATTTAAGATGTTTCGTCTCGTTAATTTTTTAGTATTTTTCTGAGCATTTGCTCCTATTCTTCCTCAGCTTTTAGCTTCTTTTATAGTTATATTTATATTACCATGTGCATTCCCTCTACATGTACTTCTTTCCATGTACTGCAGGAATTAGAGTCAGCAACAATTGAAGCAATATTGAAATCAAAATCAGGAACTGTACGGTTTGCTTGCATTTACTTATGAAACTTCCTTAGAATATTGTGTTTTACTATTAGTCACTCCTTTATGCATTATAGCTTTTTGTTCATTTCATTTTATTCTCACATTGTGTATGATCTTTTACCAGTACACCCTATGTAGAAGCTTGGTCCAGTTTCTCGAATGGTTAAACTTGCAGTTGTTATATGCAAGTCAGGCTGATTGATCTGATTCAGTACAACTTAAATTCCACTCCATACGTGCAAATTTAGCACTAGTATGGACTTTGAGTTATCCACACTGGTTGTGGGACTGGGCCACTATGATACCATGTGAAAAGTTTAGCCCGCTCCTTTCAATTTTGAACCAGTTTAAATGTGCAAGTAGAATGGGTTAACTTAGGTACAATATCCTATAGTTGATACTGAAAACTATATTGTTCCGCGACAAAATAATGAGGACGAAAAATAGTGTTTTTGTGTATATTTATGCTGTTGAAGAGATATACACGAATTTGAGTTGAGCATCTTTTGTTGCAAATTGCTACTGTAGATCTGCCATTGAAGTGTAACTACACCACAGATCAACTGAGAGCTCACTCCTTTATTGTCATGCAGCCACAGCCTGCGACTTCATGGTTGGGATCTTTGATTGCTACTATCATAGGGAATCTTAAGATATCAATTAGCAATGTACATATTAGATATGAGGATTCTGACAGGTTGGTTATTTCTCCTTATTGTTTGTCATTTGCTCAATTTTTTTTCCTAGTTCTGATTATTATTATGTTCTGTTTAATGATATGTGTGATCTTCACTGTTTCATATCATCCATGTGCTCTTTTTCTAATTTAAGAAAACCATGACGAATTGCTGCAGTAATCCGGGATGTCCATTTTCATCGGGTATTACTTTAGCTAAGCTTGCCGCGGTTACAATGGATGACCAGGGGAATGAAACCTTTGATACTAGCGGTGCTTTGGATAAATTACGGAAGGTTAATACGCTCTTCATTTTCTGATTGGGGAAACTTTTTTTTCGGTTTTTTCATTTTTCCGATTCTTGCAAGTTCCTTTGGGGAACTTTTTGGCTTTTGTGAAATCTTGGTTCAACATAAAACTGCCCTCCTGACAATTGTTTACTTGATTTTTGTCATACTTATAGTCATTGCAACTTGAGAGGCTTGCAGTGTATCATGATTGCAACAGTCTTCCTTGGAAGATTGACAAACGTTGGGAAGATCTTAGTCCTATGGAATGGGTTGAGGTTTGCTGCTTCTTCCTTATTATGCTAGTTTTTCTCATTGAGCACTGCAAATTTTATAGGGTTGGTCTTCATGATTATTTCTTAATATAGATATTTGAAGATGGAATAAACGAACCAGTTGGCTCTCATACCGTATCTAAATGGGCTACTAATCGGAATTATTTGGTATCCCCTATAAATGGAGCATTGAAATATCATCGCCTTGGGAAACAAGAAAGGAATGATCCTGAGGTTCCATTCGAGAAGGCTGCAATCGCCATAACTGACGTCTCTTTGACAATAACTGAGGTGAGATATTCTCTTTAAGGTAATTTAGTTGCTGCTTAGGAAAATCCTGTGGGACAAGGAATTCCATTCCTAGATTTTCTAACCTTGCCATCATCATTGGATTTGAGTGCAATGTGATTCAAAATTATTAGTCATTTCTTATTTCTCTCATTCTCTGTGCTGTTGTATTTCCAAAAGCCTGTCCAGGTTATAGTCATATCTTGTTTTTTTTTCTTCCCTAACGTCAATAAGTTGACTAAGTGATTCATCTATTCCTCTTTCCAGGGCCAATACCATGATTGGATAAAGCTATTTGAGGTTTTCTCTAGATATCGGGTCTATGTTGATGTTTCTCATTTAAGGCCCGCGTTTCCAGTGTCGGACAATCCTCGTTCGTGGTGGTGTTATGCTGCTCAGGCAAGCTTGCAGCAAAGAAAAATGTGGTAAGTTATGGCGATTTCTATTTTCTTTACATGAAACCCAAAATAACTTTGTCTTTAAACTCTTGGAGGATGATTGCGCAACATGGAATATTCCAACTCTACCTAACACGATCTTCTATCACTTCAGCTACAGGTTCTCATGGGATCAGATTAAGCATTTTAGTCAGCTGCGGAGGCATTATGTCCAATTATATGCTGGTTTCTTGCAACAATCATCAGATGTGAAGGTTTCAGATCTTAGAGAAATAGAGAGAGATCTTGATCCTAAAGTGATTCTTCTGTGGAGGTATGGAAACTCATCACTTGTTTCTTCTAAGAAATTGAATAATTGCCAGTAGCTTTTGTTATGTCACCTAAGTGAAAAACAAAAAGATGGGAATACAAGTATGGAGGTTCCATGTGTGAAATGTGTTAAGGTTTTTGGTTGTGCATGCGCCTGATTCACTTGTAGAGCTTATTGTTAACAATTTAACATGGTAATATGGTATGACGATCTAGTTTCAAGCTTGTGCGGATGCCTCATGAATACACATGCATGAGTATACTACTGGTGTCAATAGGTCAGATTTTGAGTTCATGTTAAGGTCTTTGTCTGGGCGAATCCCCAGTCATGACAGAGGCATAATACCATCTCCTTCCTTTCCTGTTATGCCAAACAAAATTATGAAGTCTCTACCTGCATATGAAGTATGAACTTAAGCTGATGTATATAGGTCCCACTGACTTCTAGATCATATTGTGGATAATTTATAGCTTTTAATGTTTGTTTCCTAGAAACTTTATTATTACTTGCCATTTTGTACTTAGGATTAAGCGACTACAGAATTACATTGATATATTTGCTCTTGGCTATTCATATCTTATTAACAGGTAATTGTTTTTAGAGCGTTATAATAACATGTGTTGCATAATATAATTAGGTTGCTTGCACATGCCAAGGTTGAGTCTGTCAAATCTAAGGAAGCAGCAGAACAGCGAAAATTGCAGCAAAGAAGTTGGTTTTCTTTCAGATGGTATGCTTCCTTTTTCTTTTCCTTTTCAAAGGAACAGTTGGCATTTATGTACTTGGACATTAGAAGTTACAGAAATATGGTTTAAGATATTAAGACGTTTTGTTTTTAGCCATGATTTAATTTAATTCGTTCACAGAGTTATTCTCTCAGGAGGTAGTAGTAATGTTTATTTGTATAACTATACGTCACTGGCTAAAACCGCTATCAGTTTTTGAACATTTATCTTTTCCTTTTTAGTTGCATCCATATGATAATGCATTTCTGTAACTTTTTATTTCCAATAGTCATTTTTGTGCATTAGTCTGATAATTTCTGAAGTTAATAGAAGAATCCAGATTGCACTTAGTTCTGTTTCCATTTTTACTGTTTCGTACAGTTTCTTTCATTTTCTACTTTTTTTAGTTGTTTGCTAACCATTGTCTGAGTTCATTATTTCAGGCGTACTCCCTCTGAGGAAAATTTGACGGTAGATGCTTCTGAAGAACAATTGGCAGGAGGCAAATTAACTAAGGAGGAGTGGCAAGCAATCAATAACTTGCTCAGTTATCAGCAGAATGAGGACTCAGTTTCACATTCCACAAAAGATACGCAGAATGTGATTCGCATTCTATTGAGTGTGTCAATAGGTCAGGTTGGAGTAAGGATTGTAAATAGAAACGAGATTGAGGTTGTTTGTGCAAGATGCGAGCAACTTAATGTGTCAACTAAGTTAAAGCCTCGGAGCACTCAGTATGATGTGTCACTGAAGTATTATGGACTGTCAGCACCTGAAGGTTCACTTGCAGAGGTGTGCTTTTGCATAATCTTTTTAGATTTTGATGTCATTAGTCTTGTTGCTAACTTTTTTCTGACAATTTTTTAAATTAAGGATTAAAAGATTAAAGGTAGCTGACCATGTGAAGAATCTTTATTGTAGTCTATATTAGTATATTATCACCATGGGTTCTATGATCTGTCTTACCTTTATTTTACAATTCACTCTTTACTCTGGTTCCGCTGTAGAGTGTTAGTAGTGAGCAGAAGGCGAATGCATTGGCTGCTAGTTTCGTGAGCTCGCCTGCTGAGGAAGATGTTGATTGGAAGCTGTCAGCTACAATTTCTCCATGTTATGTCACGGTATTTCATTCTTGAATCATACTCCAATTTAAGTTTTGCTGGTTGTAATCATGATGTTTTCATATTTTCTTCTGCTTCCTTAAAATAAAATACATAGTAAGATTCCAAAAGAAGGAAAGGGAGAAATAAAGGGCGTAGAAACTGAGTCATTCCAAAACCAATGCTTACTCCCGGGTATATACATATGAAGAGAGAAAGAACAAAGCAAGCAATTTTATGGTGCTCATGGACAACATAAATTTATAGCCTCAATCAAATCCATTTTTTCATGAGCGAACAAAACATATAGAAGTTGACTGTCATTTTATCTGAGTAAAGATTGTCTCCAAGATAGTTGCGACCGAGTTTGTTAGTTTTGGTGATCAATTAGCTGATATTCTCACAAAAGCCCTTAGTGGCTCTCGATGACAGTATATTTTACCAAGCTGGGAGCACGTGGTTTGTATGCTCCAGCTGGAAGTGTTAGATATATATATTTATCATTTATTAGAGATATATTTCGTTGCCTAAGTTAGGAGCTGTGGTTAAGGAGCTATCACTATATATAGCCTCCTCTCTACTCTGGAAGGATTAAAGAGAGAATAAGATACCCAAAAGTGTATATGTGTCATTGATGAGCCATGGGCTTTGCACAATAATTAGTACCAAGAAAAGTATAAGAATTAACCTTGCAGCTGTTTCACTGCCTATTTGGAGGAAGCTGGTTGATCTTGAAGATAGTAAAACACTAAACTAGTGTAGCTTGTCTTTTGAGACAAACAATATGAAGTATTAAGCTTTATGTTCATTCAATCATGTGTTTGGATTGAGCTTAACTGTTTTATGGTATACTAGTTAAGTAACATGATCAATAGAAACCTCTCCGTCACTTAGCCGGTTAGCCCCGTGATAGGAAAAAATATTCTGAAATGTTACAGTCCTGTTATCAATATGATGTGTGTGGATGAATTGGTTTATAATTCCTACAAAAAGGGAATGGTTCGGTCTCGTGGAAGTGGGAATTGATTCTACCACCAATCTCTTAGATCAGAATAAGCTACCCTTGATCTGGTAAGAGTTTACTGATTGGATCCATTGGTACAGGCCAACATGTTAGTTCCTTCTACAAGTACATCTGATACTCATTTCCTGCCACATGCCAATCCCTTTTCTTGATTGGGCAACCTGAATCCCAAGGACATATTTTAGCTTTCTCTCTTTTGGCCTTGTGAGATGGACTATTGATAGTTCGTTTTATTTGCTTATATCATCCATATGTTATCATGTGAAGTTTCTTATGTTGGATGACATCAGGTTTTGGTGGGAAGCTATAGTCGTTTTCTAGAGTTTGTGAAGAGAAGTAATGCAGTTAGCCCTACTATTACCTCGGAAACAACAGCTGCTCTGCAGGTAAGCTTATTTGATATCTGAACTGAAGATTCTGCATCCTTGCCTACAGTATTGTAGAAATTCTATTATTTACGGCTTCTTTATACTTGGTCCTGTGTGTCTACTAGTATAAAGAGAGTAGGGCCCATTTCCAAACCACTAGCCTAAGGTTTTAAATGGTTGAACCCTTCTCCCTTATATGTCTAGGCGCACACATCTATACTCATGAGTGGGCTTTGGTGGCTTGCTGTGTACACAGTTCACACACTCTTAACATATGCGTAGTCTGGTGTTTCCTCATAGGCCTGGAACCTGAAACTATGCTATGGTATCACGTTAATGTTATTTATTATCGCGTATAAGTAAGAAGAGCCCCCTTTTGAACTGGTAAAAGGCGGAATGCACTAACTTGGATGTTCATGTTTTCTTTTTCACCTTTTGAAGTGAGGCCTCTAACATGCATTGATAAAAGTTCTGTTTTTCTGCCCCCATCAGATGAAAATTGAGAAGGTTACTCGTAGAGCACAGGAGCAGTTTCAGATGGTACTGGAAGAACAAAGCAGGTTCTTTACTTTCTCTTGTGGTTGAATATATAATTTTTTTATTTAGGATTGGTTTGCAGTGGAACTTGATTTTTAAACTCGATTTTTAATTGTGACCCAATTGTGACTGAAGTCACTGTTTGGCAAGAGATGTTTTATCTACAAGTTTCAACAAGTGAATTAGACTCTTTATGGGAGTTACAAGTGTTAATTTTGGTGTTCATTGGATAAGAACTAGATCGAGCAAAGCTAATCAATGCAATTCAAGGGGCCAATCTTATCAACCAGATTTGCGATATACCATGTTTACCACATCAACTTCAAAATAAATGCAGCAAGTAAAAATAGTAAGCTTTATTAATATAGAAAGTTTCCCCGGTTCCTAAAGTTGTTAATCTACCGATACATCTTTTCATCTAAGGTTTATGTAATGAGATAATCTCTTGCTCGCTTAACCGAACCTTAGCTTTTGTAAATATTTATGCTATCTCTCTGCATTTTTCTGCTTTTAACATTATATATGGACTTACCTTTTAATTCTCCTTGAATAGGAATGAATATATATATATAGATGTGTGGCTCATCTATATTAGGCAACTGATCTCTTAATAAATAAAAGATATATGAAAATATACCTCTAACATTCCCCACAAGCTGGAGTATATAGATCATCTGCACCCATTGTGACACAAATATACTGTCCACGAGAACCATCAAGGGTTTTTGTGAGAATATTAATGAGTTGACCATCGAAACTAACACACTCGGTTTCAATTGCATTGGAGACGACCTTCTCACAAACTAAGTGACAATCGACTTCTATATGTTTTGTTCACTCATGAAAAACTGCATCTGAGGCTATATGGAGAGCTACTTTATTATCACAACACAACTTCATTGTTTATAATCTTCAATCCTTAGCTCTTAAAGTTGTTTGACCCATGAAAGCTCACACGTACTAAGTGACATGGCTCTGTACTCAACTTCAGCACTCGAGCGAGCAACCACGTCTTGTTTCTTACTTTTCTATGAGATTAGGTTTCCCCGACAAGGACACAATAACCAGATATGGATTCTATCTACTGGATAACCTGCCCAATCAACATCAGTGTAGGCCATCACTTCAGTGTTTTCTCTGTCTCTGTATATCAATCATTGACCCGGTGACTTCTTGATGTACCGAAGTATCCGAGTTACAGCCTGCCAATGTTAAATAAACGGAGATTGCATGAACTGAATACACCTACAACAAATGAGATGTCTGGTCTAGTGATTGTGAGATCAATTTACCCACCAACCTTCTATATCTCTCTAGGTCATCATATAACTCCCCCTGATTTGGAAAAAAATTACCAACGACCCTACAATTCAACTTGCCCGTTTCTTCCAGAATATCTAGTTCATATTTCCTTTGAGAAATGCAAAAATCAGTCGTTGATCGAGCTACTTCAATCCCAATGAAATATTTAATATTCCATAAGTCCTTTGTCTGAAAGGGACTAAATTAACGCCTCTTCAGTTGATTAATCTTCTCCTGATTGCTCCCGTAATAATTATGTCATTAACATAAACTCTCAAATAAACGCAGAGAACACAAGAAAAATGTGAATAGAAAATAGAATGATCAGCTTCGCTTCGAGACATTCCAAATTCCCGAACAACAGAGCTGAATTTTTCAAACCAGACTCGTGGTGACTGCTTGAGTCCATATAAGGAGCGACGCTGCCTACAAACCAGACCTGACTCCCCCTGAGCAACAAACCCTTGTGGTTGCTCCATAAATCTCTTCTTCAAGCTCTCCATGAAGAAATGCATTCTTAATATCCAGTTGATATAATAGCCAGTGTTTGATAGCTGCAATAGCAAGAAATAGCCGTACATAAGGAATCTTTGCTATTAGATAGAATGTATGCCCATAATCCAGACCATAAATTTGAGTGTAGCCTTTGGCCACGAGACGGGCTTTAAGGCGGTCAACCTGACCATCAGCTCCTAGCCTCCTACCTTAACAGCAAATACCCAAGTACAACTAACAATGCTTTTTTCTGATGGGAGAGGAAACAAATCCCACGTACCACTCCGTTCCAGGGCTTGCCTCTCATCAATCATGGCTGACTTCCATTCAGGGTGAGCAAGTGATCCCGAACAGTTTTGGGAATGGTAACAACAGATAACAAAGGCGAAGTGAGATGGATAAAGCCGATGAAAATTTGAGTGTAGCATTTGGCCACGAGACGGGCTTTAAGGCGGTCAACCTGACCATCAGCTCCTACCTTAACAGCAAATACCCATGTACAACTAACAATGCTTTTTTCTGATGGGAGAGGAAACAAATCCCACGTACCACTCCGTTCCAGGGCTTGCATCTCATCAATCATGGCTTACTTCCATTCAGGGTGAGCAACTGATCCCGAACAGTTTTGGGAATGGTAACAACGGATAACAAAGGCGAAGTGAGATGGATAAAGTCGATGAAAATTCAAGAAGCTATAGATAGGATGAGGTTATGAGTCGATCTAGAGCTCTTCTGAAGGGCAATAGGTAAATCCTTTGACAGCTCTTGTTGGTCCGTAGTAGATGCAGACGACTGGAGTGGGAAAGAATCAGTAGGTTCTGTGGTGGAATCGACTGGAGATGAGGCTCTGTGGAGGGATGAACCAACGTAGGTTGTTTCCGTCAGCGTTGATACTGAAGAAGAGGTGGTGATGGAACCGGAGGCGGAACCTCTAATTCAACAGGAGTAGACGAGGATGGATTCAGCATTTGAAAAGATGGATTCATCTCCAATTTAGTGGCGGACTCAATAGAGGCGGAAGAGAAATACGGTGTGTCCTCGAAGAACGTGACATCGGCAGACATGTAGTATCAGTTATTAACTGGAGTTTAACATCGGTATCCTTTCTGCAATCTAGAGTATCCAAGAAAAACACATTTGAAAGATCGAGCAGAAAGCTCATCTAGTTCGGGAGTAAGGTCAAAACTTGTACAACGAAAGACACGGGAAACAATGGTTTCTTAGGGAACAAAATAAAATACGGAACTTGATCATTGAGAGAGGAAGACGGCATCATGTTGATCAAATAATAGGTTGTTAAGATCGCATCACCCATTGGCGAATAGACACATTCGCATGAAGTAATAATGTACTAGCAGTGTCAATAATTTGCCTATTTTTGCGCTCGGCAATGCCATTTAGCTGAGGTGTATGAGGACATGTGGACTGATGTAGGATACCATGTCGTGTACAGAATGACGAAAACGTACCTGGGAAATACTCAAGTGCATTATCAATGCGAATAATTGGGATAATGGTTCTTTTTCATACCACTTCTTTGACCGAAATCCACTTTTGGTACCGAATCTTTTTTTTTGTACACTTTTGATACCAACGTTTTGTATTTTGTACACTTTTCATATCACTGTTAAAATTCCGTCCAATTTGGCCGTTAAGTGTCATATGCCGTGCACGTGACTAGCCATAAACTTTTGATTTTGTTCAATTTAGTCCCTATAATACTTTCCTAACATTTAATTTGTTCAATTTAGCCTTAAATTTTCAAAATCGAACCATTAACCCAAATTGGCCGTTAAAAGTCACGTGCCGCGCACGTGACTGACCATAAACTTTTGATTTTGTTCAATTTAGTCCCTCTATTACTTTCCTAACTTATAATTTGTTCAATTTAGTCCTCAAATTTCAATATCGAACCCTTGATCTAAATTGACCTAGCCAAACCTAGCCTAGGGTTAGGTCCGACCCTGTGTCGGGATTGCCTATGTCTGGGTCGCCGGGGTTCAATTGGGGCTAGGTCCCAATTGACCCAGCTGGACCTAGCCTAGGGCTTGGTCCGACCCTGGTCGGGGTCGCCTGACCCATGAGACCCAGACCCAGATCTAGCCCTAGGCTAGGTCAATTTGGGTCAAGGGTTTGATATTGAAATTCGAGGACTTAATTGAACAAATTACAAGTTAGGAATATATTAGAGGGACTAAATTGAACAAAATCAAAAGTTTACGGTCAGTCACGTGCACGACACATGACTTTTAACGGCTAAAATGGACGGAACTTTAACAGTTGTATGAAAACGGTACAAAATGGAAATGTTTGGTACCAAATTGGTACAAAAATATATATGGTATGAACAGTTGATTTCCTGCAAATATATGGTATGAAGTGAATTTTTAACCCTTATTATAATTAGCAGGCATCTCAAAAGCTTCAACTGCTTGAAGATGTGTGTCTTTGGAGAAGTAACCCTAAGTAGTCGAGTGACTAAATCTTCCATTGTTGGAACATCTGGACTTGAAAAAATCTGATCACGGACATGTTCATACTCCTGATGTAAGCCGCGAAGTGTCATCACCATATACAGATTGTCAAACTTCTTAGAGAATCCGACAATTGTATCGGCTTGGAGGAACATTTTCAACTCTTCAACTGCAGCTTGTACATCGGACAGATAAGTATATCATGATTGGTTCACTTTAGGGAGGCGAGTTTTGACCAGCATCATACACCCGCTGGTTGTTATTAGCATACACACTCTCAATGTTAATTATTCCAAAGGGAATAATATGTCTTGAACGCTCTAAAGTTACTAAGGATTGACGGCTCAATTTATTGTCAAAGTAACACACAAAGTTGATGATTAAATTTGTCCCACTGATTACTTTGAGCTTCAGCAATATCAGCAACAGCTTTCTCAAGGTGATCAGAAAAATCATGACCTAAAAACCAAAGCTCTACGGAGGCTGACCATCCTAAATAATTATTTCCATTAAATTCTGTTCCAGAGAAGGCAAATTGAACGGAAAAGCAGATTTAGAGCCATGAGTAGACATGGTTGAGCGATAACTGACCTGGAACGACCTCAAAGTTCGACAATACCTACTGTAATGAAGCCAGACGACTTGATCGGCGGAAGCGTGGCGGCAGAGGCGTGTTGATTACACGCGCTGGCAAGAGTGGCTGATGACGGTGGCGCGTAGCGACACCACCTATTGGAACTGAGTCGGACGCGGAAGCGCGACGGCAACAGCGGCCGGAAGCGGGCGCGTAGGTTATGCACGCCGGTGGGAACTCTGACGACGGCGGCGCGTGCTGCAGAATCCGGTGGCTCTAGAAAGCTGGATGCGACGGCCGGCTGATTCTGAGGTGATTTGTGACGACAATTTTGAAGGATAAATCTTAAATCTAAATGCCTCTGATACCAACATACCTTTTGTTCTCCTTGAACTTCCTTGAAATGATATACATTGATGTGGGGCTCCTCTATAATAGGCAACTGGATATCTCTTAATAAATAGAGAATATATATCTAACATATGGAATTCTTATTAAGATGTATTCCTCCCTGAGACATTTAGTAAAAAAAGTTCTGCCACAAATTTCAAAATAAGAAGTATCCACTGAATCTCAAACTGAAATTGTCATGTCCTTTTTGATGATTTTCTGAACCTAAGATGTTTTCCAACTCCCAGATTTGCCTTTGACATTGACTTGGATGCTCCAAAAGTTAGAATTCCTTTAAGGACACATGGATCTGCTACATGCGACACCCATTTGGTTTTTGATTTTGGAAACTTTATGTTGTGCACGAAGGTACGTCCTTTATGAAGTATCTAAATTACCTATCTTATAAACGCCCTTTGCTTTTCCTGAAAGATTTAGCTCTAGCAGGATAGCCAGTTAGAAGGACAGAGACAGAGAATATATTCCCGATTCTTTATTGCCGGAAGAGATATTGCAGCTTTCTTTACAGAATGTGGTTCTGGTAGTCACGACTGTGACCTGGTTTCACCAACTTCTGGCAAGAAAAGCACCACCCCTCATTTGCTAGATGAAGCTGATAAATTCTGTTCTCTCATTGAAAGATGTGGCGTGGCAGTAATTGTTGATCAGGTGATGAGTTTATAGAATTTTTTTTGGGCTACATCTTTTCTGCTATTAGCTGTCTTGCATGAGTTTATGATCTTAATTATAATTACTTATTATTATTTTTTTTAATTTTGCGCTCTCTGTTGTTTGGTTTTACTTTTGTGAAGATCAAAGTGCCTCATCCAAGTTTCCCATCAATGCATATATCCATCCAAGTGCCAAACCTTGGCATTCACTTCTCACCATCTCGGTACCACCGGCTAATGGACTTACTAAATATAAGGGATGGTATGGAAAACACTGAGAAGCCAACAGCGGATGGTTCTGAAGCCATGCTTTGTCCTTGGATTCCAGCAGATCTTGCAAATGATGCTAGGATCCTTGTTTGGAAGGTAAACCCTAATACTAGAGACTAGACATGCAGTTGATGATTTTTTTGCAATGCCAAAATATAGCCAGTCTAGACAAACAGAAAAAACAACTATTTATCTGATCATTGATTAGTTAACCATTATACTTGCGACTGTAGGGACTTGCCAACTCAATGGCTAAATGGCAGCCCTGCTTTCTTGTATTATCTGGATTCCATCTTTACGCATTAGAGTCAGAGAAGTCTCAGACCTATCAGCGATGCTTGAGGTACACTTTATTTTTCAAAGATATATTAGAGTTTGATATTCTTTTAGTTGGTTAACCGACTGACAGATAAGTAGTGGCTATATTATGCAGCATGGCTGGTAGGCAAGTCCATGAGGTTCCTCCTGCTAATGTCGGCGGTTCACAATTTTGTCTTGCTGTGATTTCTAGAGGAATGGACATTCAGAAGGTAGGCCCTGCACTTCATCTCTCGTATATTGAAATAGATCTCCTTGTTCAATGGATAGGTTTTTCTCGTTTGTTTCTCTTTTTCTTTTGTGGAGCTTTTCTTTCTTTTGAATGTTAAACGGTAAGAAAATTTTAAATACACACTAAGTGCCTTCTCATTCTAGTTTTGTTAGTCTCTCCTATGATCAGTGGAAGTGAATGTTTCAGGCATTAGAAGCATCTAGTACTTGGATTCTAGAGTTCCAAGATGAAGTGGAGAGGTTAACTTGGTTAAAAGGACTCATACAAGCGACATATCAAGCTTCGGTACACTCAATTCCCCGACACATGAGTTATATCCTTTAATCTGTCCTAGCGTTTTAACACCTTTTTCACCGACTTTTGGTCACCGGATATAGGCTCCTCCTCAAGTTGACGTGCTTGAAGAAATAAATAAGGGAATTGCTGAAGTAGGTAGCTCTGAAGCGACAGCAAACTATAGACCTGCTGACCTAGTGGTTAACGGTTCCCTGGTGGAAACAAAATTGTTGCTCTATGGCAAGGTCAGATTTGTTGGTGTTATTATTAAGAATAGTTTCTTCTCGGTGATCTTATTTTAGTACCTGTCACTAATTTTGCTTTGCTGTTATTATGTATTCCGTCATTCTTTCGTGACATTATAATTTTGTTTTTTTAATTCTTTCGTCATGCTTTGCTGTCACTAGTTTCTTCCGTCATTTTATATGGGCTTGACCAACTGTCTGAAAGACCATCACGTGTTTGCTTGACCATATTGCAAACATATGAAATTGGGGTTTAACTTGGCGCTGCGGAGATTCGAACCTGCGCGCTCTGATCCATGTAAAAGTTTAGACTAACCACTTAACCAACTGTCCTAAAACCTTAAGGTGTTAGGTGAAGGCGTGATTTAATATTTATTTCAACAGAAACTAAACGGCCTATTTCTATATAATCTTGTGTTATTAGTTTTCGTAATATCCGGGCACGTATCAATTTGATCTGATAGCAGTGGGAGTGGAAATTGTGAGATAAAATGCCATGGACAGATTTTAGGCTTCCATATCACTACCAAATCTTACTAAGCTGCCAAAATTGGATAAGATGGTTTTTAGTGTGTCAACTTTGACCTTACATTGATAGAGCAAATAGAGAGAACAAGACAAGTTGCAGCCAATTGATGGTAGTTTGATTTCGCTCGTGTGAAGGTTTATGTATGTACCAAGAAATTGTTTATGAGAGTTGGTGAACTGGATATTGTATTCCAATTGGCTGTTTAGGGCCACGTAAACTTGAAAGAAAAAAAATGGTGTTAAACGCTGCACGTGATGGAGTATGTTGTTCATTTACCGTATTGACTAGGAATAGTGAAAAAGTGATTCATTTGGGCTGGATACCAGCTTTACTTGTAAAGTCCATTAGTGAATTTACAAGATTTAAAGTTCTGATAATGCTGATATTTGACAAATTCTGGAAAGTTCTTATATTTTTGTGCTTAGCATTTTCAGGTTGGTGAAAACGATGATGTAAGTCCTGAAGAGATGCTAATTCTTGAAGTTCTTGCTGCTGGTGGAAAGGTTAGTTTTGTAAATATGCAAATTTATCAATATCTTGTCCACAGCTTTATATCTTCTCAATCTTGAACAGAGAATTTCAAATTCTGTAGTAACACACCCATATATTTGGTCCCAAAAAAAACAGTATACATGATTAAGACGGGAGGGGTATAATTTGACTAGGGGTGAAAGTCCCCACTTTACACTTAATATTCTGTAAATCATGAAGGCTTTGGTTCCTAATAACCAGTTGCCCACTACAATAACCTTAACTATTTTACCTTCTCGTATGAGAGCAATGCAAGTCTAATAGAAAACATTGTATTGCTCTAGAGTGATTAATACAAGGTGGATCTCCTTATATAGTAAACCTTGGATCTACTTAGGGGACTTATATCATCGTTCTCAACAACCTGAAAATACTACTCAAACATATGTCTTTAATATCAATATCTCTAACAGGGTATGTATAGTTTCATCTGATGTGCCAACTGCCAACATTGCATATTAACGTCCAACTGCCACTCACTCTAAAGCAGGGTTTCAATCTCCTAGATCCTTTGTCTCAATCCACCGCACTTGAAGGGTAAACAAGCTAATTCGTTTGCAACCTCAGCTCCTTTGGCATTGGGGTTGTTGAGTAATAACCTCCACCATGAGTCCCACACCGGTGGATTTAGTGAATTAGACCAACTATATAAGTAAGTGAGCTACCTCCTATTACCAATTGGTTTTAGGATTGAACCCCATTTGTGAAAGTAGTTGCTCTATGTTGGCCCTTTGGGTTTGACTCGGCCCAACGTGGAATTTAACATGGTATCAGAGCTCGGTTCCGATAGGCGGTGTTGGGTTTGTACCCTTTGTTGGCTCCACGTACAAGGTTACCGGGTCGGGCCCGACGTGAGAGTGGACTTTGTTGAAATTAAGTCCCGACCCGTCCGGATTTGAAAAAAAGCCGGTGCCTTAATAGAGTCCTCATGGTGCGGGGGTGTGTTGAGTAATAACCTCCACCATGAGCCATGAGTCCCACACCGGTGGATTTAGTGAATTAGACCAACTATATATGCAAGTGAGCTACCTCCTCCTATTATCAATTGGTTTTAGGATTGAACCCCACTTGTGAAAGTTGTTGCTCTATGTTGGCCCTTTCGGTTTGACTCGGCCAAATGTGGAATTTAACAGGGGTAAATGCTTTTTCAGAGAGAAGGTTTGCAAATAACCTTCTTGTACACTCGGTTATCTGATTTTTAACTGGCAATGATTTCATGACCGACTCTCCATACTGATCTTCTATTAGGTCGAATTCAACAGCGAGATTCACTGTTTTAATCTTTGATCCTCATAGCTGTATGTTTTTATAGTTCTTATGAGGGTGAAGTCTAAGTTCTAAGTTTTTAAGACAAGCCCTTTGATTTTTCTTGTATCACAAGATCTTGAAGTAGAGGGTACTTCTTTCTCAATATTGTTGCATACATCTTTATCAGGAGCTAGAAAGAAAGTTATTTTTCTTGTTCATGTATTCAGTTATGTTGGTAGATTCCACCAAGATAAGTTCGAAACTCTTAATTACCTATCTAAAGTTGTATTATTTTCTTTTAGTGCTATTTTGGCCTGCTATGAGAATAATTTTCTTCTTTTTGGATATGATAATGAAGTTGCTTGATTTTTTTACTAGTTGGTGTTAGTTGCGCACAAGTTTTTTGTCAGCATTTCTTTGCATTTTTTTAGGTGCATCTGATGAGTTGTGAAGGTGATCTCACTGTCAAGACCAAGCTTCATTCTTTACAAATTAAAGATAAACTTCAAGGCCGACTTTCAGCAAGTTCACAGTATTTGGCCTATTCTGTGGGGACAAGATCGAGTGTACCTTCTTCACCTGAAGCAAATGAGTCATCTAATATGTACACGCCAAGAGCAGATGAAGATGACATTTTTAAGGACGCCCTTTCAGATTTCATGTCTGTCCATGAATCGGGCATTTATGCTAAGCATTTAGATAGTCCTGGATCAAGGGCAGGAGAGTTCAGTAGCACTCCTAGATCTGATCATATACATGCTTTGATGAATGAAGCGGATGTTGGAAGAGGAAAAGGATTTTATGCCGATATATTTTATGAGGCCCAGGATAGTGATAACTTGGATTTTGTTTCGGTCAACTTTGCAACAAGAGGTTCTAGTTCACCTGACTATGACGGCATTGATACCCAGGTATATAAGTTGAGAGTGAAAGACATGAAGATAATTAATAATTATGGAAGAGAATGTGTAGTTATATTTTTTGTTAGGGTTATCCAGTGAAATGAATGTTTTCAGGTGTCTATCTGCATGTCCAAGCTGGAATTTTTCTGCAATAGACCTACTCTCGTAGCTATGATTGGTTTTGGGATGGATCTGAGCTCTTCTAGTACAGTGAGTGAGGATGAGGTTCATAGAAATCCAGAGAATGAAGATATGTTGACTAAAGAAAAAGATGATGATTGGCGTGTAACAGGACTGTTAGGTTACGGTAGAGGTCGAGTAATCTTTAATTTGTATATGAATGTCGACAGTGTCTGCTTGTTTCTCAATAAGGAGGATGGCTCTCAGCTTGCGATGCTTGTGCAAGAAAGTTTTCTGTTGGATATTAAGGTAATGTAACTTCGCTAAAATTCTTTGTTCTCTTCTTTATCCAAAGGAAAATTTTGTTGCGTGAATCAGTTCACTACTGCTAATGAATAGCACATCATGATTAACAAAGTCTTAGTATATAATTCAAATAGTTTGAAAGCTTTCCATGAAAAATTGTAATTAGTGGTACTTGTTTGTTTAGCTAGAGCCGAACTGGACAGTTTCAAAAATCTTAAGGTATTAGGAATGCTGGGTTTGGCTCTGCTATATAGCCCGCATTGACATTATCTGCTTTGACAGTGCCCAGATATAGTCAGCAGCCTACATCTACAATGTACTAGATTCCTCCTCTAGGTGGTGGTGGTCTATACCGTGCAGCTGGTGCTTCTCTTAGACACCATATAGATATGTAAGATGGATTGGTTCTCTTGCTTTTTCTACAAGGCTGCCAGATACGAAGTAGGTTACGTAACTTCAGGGCCTTAGGCTTTGTTGATTACTCAATCTGAAGTGATCACATCACTGTTTCTGTAGCCGAGCACTTGTAAGACTGTCCAAATTAGCTGAGCAAGCGAGCGAGCATGTCATCCAAATTTCATTGTCTGACCCTATTGGTATTCCTTTTTTGAAGGTTTATCCAAGCTCTTTGTCTATTGAAAGTACCTTGGGAAATTTTAAACTCCGTGACTTGTCACTTGGAGCAGACAACTGTTGGAGCTGGCTCTGCGATATACGTAATCCTGGTGTGGATTCCCTCATTAAGGTGTGAGACGCTTTTGAACTAGTGAGGGACTTGATCCAATAACTTGTGCCTGGAAACTTTTGTACTGTTATACTTTACTGGTGTGATGGTCTAAGCTTATTTTTTTCTCCAGTTCAACTTCGACTCATATAGTGCTGAAGATGAGGACTATGAAGGATATGATTACTGCTTGAGCAGCAAACTTTCTGCCGTTCGTATTGTTTTCCTTTATAGATTTGTGCAGGAGGTGTGTATGCTAGTAATTTGTTTAGAAAAAAGAATGTGGTATTATTGAAGCAATCTAGTCAAATTCAGGTTCTATAATTTTTTTTTTGTAAGTATGTTGCCATACTTTTTACTCACTAAGTATGATGTTTTTGTAGGTAACTGCATACTTCATGGGGCTCGCCAGCCCACAAACTGAAGAAGCAATAAAACTTGTTGATCGAGTTGGTGATTTTGAATGGTTAATTCAAAAATACGAGATTGATGGTTCATCTGCTATAAAGCTTGACCTCTCACTCAACACTCCAATTATCATTGTTCCAAGGAATTCTATCAGCAAAGAGTGAGTCTATTGATTTCCTGGATGAGACTCCTCACCTTCTTTTTAGTCGGTATAGTTACTATAGTGAAGTATAAATATGGTTTCACACATTCTTTCTTCTGCAATTCAACCTTAAAAGTGCTAGTACGATGAATATGTCTAGTAGATCCCATTGTAGTATCTTCTCTTGGCATACTTATGGCAGTTTTCTTATCTGATTGTCACTGAAATGTCTCCTCTTCTAGTTAGATTCTCATGTTCTGTGTCTTTGTCTGCATCTAATCTTAGCTTTGATTTTACTAAGCTTTCATATCTTGTCAATGTTGCAGATTTATGCAGTTAGACTTGGGTCAGCTGCAGGTGACTAACAAAGTGAGTTGGCATGGATCCCCTGACATTGATCCTTCCGCTGTTCGCGTTGATGTTCTTCACGCTAAGGTGAAAGTCCTACTCAGCCTGCAAGTTTCATGTTTTGGTGTACATTTTACTAACATTTTATATACTACTCTACTCTATATTTTCCTATGCTTCTTCCTTCCTTCAAGAATCATTCTTGAGTTTCCCTAACATAGACTCTAACAAACATGTAAACACATATATCTCTAACAGTCCAACCATTCCCAAAACCTCTTTACTAATTCTTTGATCAAGGATATATGAATTTCAGCAACAATAGAATATCTATAAATAGCAATATCTGAATATGGAAAGCGTCGATCAGCTACTCTGTGTGCAGTTTGTGTGCAGAAACCTCCTGTAATTTCTTTTTACATATCATAACATGGTTCACCTTGGTCTAAACAGACTGTTTGTTGCAGATTCTTGGAATAAATATGTTCATTGGCATTGATGGTTGCATCGGTAAGCCAATGATAAGAAAAGGCCGAGGATTTGATATCTTTGTGCGGAGGAGCTTGAGGGATTTATTTAGAAAAGTTCCTAACTTTTCTCTTGAAGTGAAGGTATCTGTTCAAAAACAAACTTATTAGTTGATACGTAACATTGCATATTACAGGTAGATGGTAGAACTATTTTAAATAAATAGTGTTGCCGAGAATAATTATGATATACTGTTGGCCTACATTAAAATCTCAATAATACATCATACAACCTAACCGGGAAATTGTTCAACTTTTGTGGATAATTATAGTGCAGACAAGTGTCCTAAGTATCACTTCAGCATTTTTATAAAGGTTAGTTTGTGTTGTTAATGGTTCTTAGCCTTGCATATTCTTAGGTTATATTAGATCCTCCTATTATAAATAGACCCCTCAATTCCATTCAAAAGAAAGGCTTCCTCCTTATCTGTTCTTCATCTAATTTTCTATCATCTACTTTCTTCTGTTATACTGCTTGGCTAATCTGCTAGCTTTCTCTTGAGCAGATTGGTTTGTTGCACGCCGTGATGTCTGATAGAGAATACAATGTTATTCGGGATTGTTTGATCACGAACCTTGTTGAAGAGCCAAGGCTTCCTCCTAATTTTCGTGGCAGCGTTTCTGCTTCTAAAGATACAATGCAAGATACAATGCGACTTTTAGCTGATAAAGTCAACATGAATAGTCAAATCTTACTCTCTCGAACAGTCACAATAGTGGCAGTTGAAGTGCATAGTGCTCTCTTGGAGCTATGTACTGGCGATGAGGGGTCGCCTTTGGCACATATTTCTGTAAGTATCGATATCATGAATGTATTTTCTGTTCACTTCTGCATTTCTGTACCCTAGTCCTGAATATGACATCTGATAGATAGTCTCTAATTTTGTCTTTTGTTTCTTTTCCACTTTTTGTTTGTTATGTTTTTGCTGAATTTCTTTTCCACCTCCACAGCTGGAATCTATGTGGGTAATGTACCGGATGACTTCATTATCTGAAGCAGACCTATATGTTACAGTTCCCAAGTTTTCTATTCTGGATGCTCGCCCTGAAACAAAGTCCGAAATGCGTATGATGCTTGGATCATCTTATGATTCCTCCAAACAGATGTCTCTAGGAGACTTGCCCTATTTATCTAACAGGGAGAGCCTTCGAAGGATTCATTCTGTATCTGCAATTCAATTGGAGGTTCCAATTCCTTCAATGTTATTAATGGACTACAGATATAGAACCTCCTCGCAGTCATTCGTGATTCGGGTTCAGCAACCCAAGATTCTTGTTGTTCCAGATTTCCTTCTTGCCGTTGGGGAGTTTTTTGTGCCTTCTTTGGGAGCCATAACTGGGAGAGATGAAACTATGGATCCTAGGAATGATCCTATGACTAAGGGTGAGAACATTGTGCTCTTTGAAGCAGTCTACAAACAAGAAGAAGAAATAATATACTTGTCTCCCGATAGACAGTTAGTTGCAGATGCTCTAGGAGTTGACGAATACACGTATGATGGTTGTGGAGGGGTCATTTGTTTGAGCGAAGATGTTGCTTCAAGAGAAAATTATGCACGGAGACGTGAACCTATAATTATTGTTGGGCGTGGCAAGAAGTTGCAATTTGTCAATGTTAAAATTGAGGTATTATCTCCTCCCATTTCCTTTTGGAATATAATTACTGCCTTCCTTCCCAATCACCTAGAAGAAGAAAGGGAACTGGAGGTCATATCTGTGTAAAATTACTTAAAGTTATAGCTTATGCAGGAATTGTTACTTTTTCTCGTAATATATGATATTCCTGTAGTTAGTGAGAGAAATTTGGATAGCCTTAGTTTTCTGCTTTAGGCAAAGAATAACCGAGTATCAGACTCCAACTTAATTTAATACTGATGCTATTTAACAGTAGTATATATATATATATATTCTTTTTCCTTTTGACTAGTAAACCTTATCTTTGGGACATGTAAAAATTAAAAAATTTATGACAAAGAAGTGAATCAATCATATCAAGTAGAAAAATAACATCTGCTTCCCACTGTATGGAAACTTGCATTTCTATCTATGAAGATAGGCACTTAACTTTACTGTAAAGAGTTGGGCTATCCTTGCAATGCTGGTTTTCCGGATTAATTAATATGGACCAGGTAGACTATTATGATCATATATGTATAACAACTTAGAAGTCTCTCATGTGGTGCAAATTTGGCACTATTCTGGCCTTTACTGTTGGTTCTCCATAAGGTAATGCTCATGCGCACTTGCAAGTAGGCTGCTTGGCCTGACAGTTCCTTGGAAGGTCAACTTTACCAAGGTTGTTATTGAAATCATTTTAGATATACGAACTATCAAATTCTCAATGTGGAAGAGGTTTGCAGTTACAATCCAATTAATGCAAGAAGGGTTGGCTGAAACATTCATCTTTGCTTTGGCGGCCATAACATGTGACTCAAATGATACTTTTTATGGATGATTATCAGCAATTTAAATTTGAAACAGCCTTGGACTTTTAATATTAATTTTAGAAGACTTGATGTTTTCTTTCTGAGAAACTACTTGTTGCTTTCTGTGCTTCAGCCTCACTAATCTGAACGTACTATATATACCATCATCCTTTACTTCATCTTACGGACAGCTGATATTCAAAAAGTCCACCTCTTTCCTACTTATATTTTGTATCATTAAATGCTTGTCTAATTCATGTTTCTCCTTCAGAATGGCTCCCTTTTGAGGAAGCGTACATACTTGAGTAATGAGAGCAGCTACTCTGTCGCTTCCGAAGATGGCGTGGAGATATTGGATCTGGAAAAATCTGCTGTAGATGATGAGAAAAAGAATCATGACTACAGAAGCAATTCATTGAACATTTCAGATGCTGATTTGACAGCCCAAAATGATCCGCAATCGACCCAAAGTTTCACTTTTGAAGGCCAGGTAGTATCTGTTCCCACAATAACCTCAAGTTTCCTCCTGTTATCTTCTCACTGGTTCAGATGTGTATTTGCTTCTATTATTCTTTGACTGCCTATCATCTGATTGCACTATTCGCAGTAGGGATCTGCCGTTGATGGTGTCTCGACACTTCCCCACATCCTAACTGGTGTATATGAGTGGCAAGCTAAGAAATAATGATATTTGGACAGCTTTAAGAAAACATATTTGTGAAAATGATCCCCCATTCTTATATTTTCTTATCACATTGAAAAATCCTTCCAAGGTCTAAAAGTTTTGACTTTGAAATTTCACCCTTAATTGCTGGTAATACATTGTCATTTTTTACCATCAAGTTAGTGATCTTTCATATATCTATATCGATGTTTCATATAATATGTTCAGTAGTAAAGATCATTTGCTAAACTCACATTTGTAATTTTTTTTTGTCCTTGTCCTTGTTCATTTGAAGTTTATTTTGTCTGACAATGAGGAAGTTTAGCTTAAAGGAAGGTCTTCATTTGTACATTGCTTTTTGTCATGATTGAGAAATTATTGGTATGTGATGATGACGTTCTGATATAGGCTGCGTAAAATTCATTACCTGACCATTCCTACGACTTCTTTGAACTGTATCTGGGTGCCCACTTGATTTTATAATGTGAATTACTTTGCTACAGAATCTTCTCTTTTGTTTAGCTTCTAACTAGTTATTTTTTATTCTGGTCCAGATTCTCTCTCCTGAGTTCACCTTCTACGACAGTACTAAATCCTTGCTAAAAGATTCCACACAGGGTGAAAAACTGTTGCGTGCTAGAATGGATTTCAGCTTTATGTAAGCAGCTTTTCTTTTCTGCATCCCATCTTTTTCTGAAAGTTTCAGTGTGCTATCCGTATTTAGGCTTTTAGTGGCAGTCCATAGACTCCATACTTCTGGTTTTAAGCAGCGACGTGAACTGTTAATTCTTTTAAAAATTTAGTTGCAAGAGAAGCATTCGTTATAGAACCTTTCATGTTTGGACTGCCGCAGTGATTTCGAGACCACATATGAAGCATATTAATATGCAAAATACATTTATAAATGCATACAGACTTTAGTGATTAGTCTTTTAATTCCATTATATGGACACTGACTTTTCCTTACTCCATTTCTTTGAGGTGGCAACTTTACCTAATGCACACACGACAAATGTAAGAGTTCTCTTTGCTACTCATGTGCAATTAAGTAACATGCATTTTTGTGCTTGCGTGTAAAGAAAAATAGAAGCAGAGCATGAAAGGTCCATCTGTTGTCCAAGTCCAACAGTGTACAGGTCCACTTTGTACATGTATTTACTGCGCCGCATTATATATACATACTATTAGTCGGAATATTGATGAACCTCACAAATATAATGAATGGGCTATCACTTTCAAAATTAGTCTTGTGAGGATCGTTATTTAAATAACTTTATGTAGAAAACATCACTTACTTTTGGATTAGAATAGTATTCCATTGGCTTGATAAACTTCCACATTGGGCACTTGGCTTGATTTTTTCCTTTAGAATTATGATTAACTATTGACCGACTATTCTAGAAGATTGTGCTTATTGTCGTTGATGAATGTATGTTCTAATATTATCTCGCTGACAGTCTCCATCATTCGTGGGCTAAAATATATTTGTAATCCTTTTACATGGAGATTTAATCATATATGTTGAATATGAACCCAATTTGATACAATGAGAAGTATATTCATCACTGACTAACTAGCTAAAAAGATCAAGCTTTTAGGCGAAAGCTCAGACTTTGGTTTAATATATCGTGACCAGGATACTTTAGACTGATTTGCTTTTAATATTCTTTTCTCGATATGAAATATCATTTGTCAGTCTATACATAAGACCTGTTATTTACTTGCATTACATACAGGTATGCGGCAAAAGAGAATGATACGTGGGTCCGTGCATTCGTGAAGGATCTCATGGTTGAGGCTGGTTCTGGTCTTATTCTTCTTGATCCAGTTGATATATCTGCCGGATATACTTCTGTTAGAGAAAAAATTAGTATATCTCTGCTGTCAACTGATGTATGCATCCACCTGTCCCTCAGTGCACTCTCTCTTGTTATGAATCTTCTAAATCAGGCATCTGTGGCAATGGAATTTGGAAACACAAATCCCCTGGCTCCATGTACCAATTTTGACCGACTATGGGTGTCCCCTAAAGGTATGTATGTGTAACCAAGGAAAGAAAATGGCTGACCAACTATATGTTTCTTTTTGATGTTTAAATTGTTCTTGCCCTCATCCGAGGTTTATACATGAATGCAGAAAATGGTCCTGGAAATAACATTACCTTCTGGAGACCTCAAGCACCATCGAATTATGTTGTTTTAGGCGACTGCATAACATCAAGGTAAAATTATATGAAAGCATGATTTCTAATTTTTCTTTTTTCTCTCTTGGTTAGCATCCTAAATAAGACAGTTGGGAGAAAAGAGATAAACTTGGTTTTAAAACCGCAAGAGTTCTGTAGATTTAAATAGTTTAGCTTTGTTTGACTTTTAGCTGAAAGTGGAAAGGGAAGGCAGTTGAGTTCAATGAGTCATATGTAGTCGTCTTATCTTAAATATGCAGCCTTTATATCCCAATCCATGATTCCATGTTCTTTGATGGACTTAATGTATCTTTAGTGTTTCAGTCCTAAAATGTCATATCATATATGGAAGGAATAACTCCACCATATTCTTTTATTGGGAATGACACTTGCACCGTTTCTGAGAGAGCTACATTTCTGCTGAGTTGAATGAAGTCCTAGTATCTTGTACTGGAATACTATTAACTATTGTCAATCATGTCTGGGAATGCAGGAAAAACCCTTCGATTTCTTAGTCGTTGATGTTAATGTTTTCTCTATTTGCTTGGATGAAAGCTAGTTCTCTACTGGTTTAATAGGTTAACATTTGTTTCAGGCCAATTCCTCCATCACATGCAGTGATGGCTGTAAGCAATATCTATGGTCGAGCAAGGAAACCTACTGGTTTTACTCTAATCGGGAAGTTTTGTGGCGCACAAGAACTTCAAATGAATGAGGAACATTCGTTAACTGGTACAGATAATGCGTGTTACATCTGGATGCCAATTGCACCTCCAGGGTTCAAAGCACTAGGATGTGTGGTGCATTCAGGAGCTCAACCACCACCAAATCATCTTGTTTACTGCATACGTTCTGATCTCGTAACATCATCTATGTATTCAGAATGCATGTTTGTTGATGCATCCAATCGAGAGTATCCATCTGGCTTTAGCATTTGGCGTTCAGACAATGTAGTTGGATCATTCTATGCGCATGTTTCGAATCAATGCCCTCCAAAAGACTACTGCCTAGATCTTGGCCATATTATTCTGTGGAGTTCAATTCAACATCATGCATCTAAAGAGTCCACTCTAGATTCTATGCAAGATTGTCATGATGGAGGTCAGCAGACAACTGATGAAAGTGTAAGTTCCTCTGGCTGGGACGTTGTCAGGTCAATCTCCAAGGCTACGCACTACTACATGTCAACTCCTCACTTTGAGAGAATCTGGCTTGACAAAGGCAATGATGTTCGTCGAGCAGTCTCTATATGGCGGCCTATAGCACGTCCTGGTTATGCTGCACTTGGTGATTGTGTAACTGAAGGGTAAGGATTTTTCCTGTGCCGTTTCTTCTAACTATTTTAAGAATCAAAGGATATCCATTCCTGTGAAATAAAACTATTTGGAAGTGGAATAACATTCCAGATTACGGATTGTTAAAAACTCTATTCAGGATTCAAGCAAATTCATATACATTTCTGAAAACAAGCTTGCAGTGCACTATTTCGTTTGCTGATGAAATTCCAACTCTTGTTTCTCAGGTTAGAGCCACCCAGTCTTGGCATTGTGTTCAAGATTGACAATCCTGATATTGCCGCCAGACCTGTACAGTTTACCAAAGTAGCTCAAATTGTGGGGAAAGGTGTTGATGAAATCTTCTTCTGGTTCCCAATTGCTCCTCCTGGTTATGTCTCATTGGGTTGTGTTGTATCGAAATCAGATGTAGCACCATCCTCTGATTTATTTTGTTGTCCAAGAATGGATCTCGTCAACCAGGCTAACATATATGACATGCCAATATCAAGATCTTCAAGTTCCAGGGGTTCTCAATGCTGGAGCATTTGGAGGGTCGAAAATCAGGTTGAAATTTTTAGTTAACTTGTTTAACCATATTTGTGAAGCATCTGTTTAGCAAGATTCACATAGATTATTTACTTCACTTACATCCATACAGGCCTGCACTTTCCTTGCTCGCTCTGATATTAAAAAACCATCTGTGCGGCTGGCTTACACATTATGTGATTCAGTAAAGCCAAAGACACGTGATAATGTTGCTGCTGATATGAGGCTGAGGCGTTTCTCTCTTACTGTATTGGACAGCTTATGTGGCACAGTAAGTGTTGCCAATCAATCTATGATGAGCTACCAAGTTGGTCTTTCATTCTTTCTTACCAACGCTCAATGCACTTTTCAGATGACACCATTATTTGACACAACAATCACCAACATCAAGCTTGCCACACATGGCAGAATGGATGCAATGAATGCAGTGCTTATTTCATCTATTGCAGCTTCAGCCTTTAATACCCAGCTCGAAGCATGGGAACCACTTATTGAACCTTTTGAAGGAATATTTAAGTAAACATCATTCCTATCTTGTTCCAACGTATTTAAAAACATTTTGTTTCCTTATTGGCACTTTGCCTCATAGGTTTGAGACTTTCACCAATGGTGATCAGTCACCATCAGTACTTGGGAAAAGGCTGCGTGTTGCTGCCACTGGTGTACTTAATATAAATATCACTGCAGCAAATCTAGAAACATTTGCGGAAACAGCTGTTTCATGGAGAAGAATTGTAGAATTTGAACAAAGAGCAGCAAAACTTAGCCAGGTCATACAGGATTAGAATATCTCATTTGTATTGATAAGAGTAAAGCGTTATGTCCTAACTGCTTAACAATACAGGAAGCTAGTAGAAAAGGAGAAGATCCAGATTTTTCTGCATTGGATGAAGATGATTATCAGACTGTTATTGTCGAAAACAAACTTGGTTGTGATATGTTCTTGAAAAGATTGGAGGAAAATACTGAAATAGTAGATTTGCTTCACAATGATGATCAGGCACTTGTTTGGATTCCACCACCAAGATTTTCAGATAGGTTAAATGTTGCTGATGAATTCCGTGAAGCTCATCAATATGTTGCTGTACAAATTCTTGAAGCAAAGGTTGCTTTCATATTCGTATTAATATTGCACCTTTTTCTTTATGTTAACCTCATTATCTTTGGCAAGAAAGATGACCGTCTTTCTTTCAGGATCTTCTTATTCTTGATGATGGTAATAGCCATAGTTTCTTCTGTGCACTACGCCTTGTCATTGCTAATCAGGCAACAGAACAGCAGAGGCTATTTCCTCAAAGTGCACGGACTAGATGTGTTAAGCCTTCTCTCTCTAATGATAAAGGTGTTGCAAAGTGGGGTGAACTTTTCATATTTGAAGTACCAAGGAAGGTGTGCTGACATTTCTCCTAGTTTATTCAGATTTAGTTGTCATGAATTGTTCTTTATGCTGTGAACATTTTCTCTCTATGTATATTTTTGCAGGATGCCGCTACGTTGGAAGTCGAGGTGACAAACCTGGCGGCAAAAGCTGGAAAAGGTAGTTGTTATATGTTTATTAATTGTCTTTGTTGCTGACTAATGTTTTGTTAGGTTCGGTAAAGTGTATAAACTAAGTGTTAATTGGTAGATTCATCAATAAGGAGTAGATTCAAGAATAAGTGGTAGATTCATTCTTACCATATTAGCTTTAAGTATTATTAGGTAATAATATATTCTAGGAGATCTTGTAGTCTCTAAAGAATATGATGTTAAAGAAATAAAACAACCTTCCAACAAATTTATCTATCTTAGTCTCCTAGAGAGATTAAGGTTGATTAGGAAGTTGATTCTCTACTACTCTATATTCATTGCGTTCTTGTAATAATCTCAATTCAAGAACGTAACAACTTGATATCAGAGCCGACGATTCTATGGCGGACCTGTCCTCATTGACGCTAAGAGAATTAAGGGCGCTCCTAAATAAGCATTTGGAGAAGATGATGGAAACACCACGTCCGACGCCGGAAACAGTTGATGTATTCTTTGTCAAAGAAGCGGTCGATAAGGTAGCCGAGATGGACGAGGATGACACTACGACAATCGTGCAGGCTATCAAGGAGACTGTTGTCGAGGTCTCCGCTCCTTCCGACTAGGGCTGAAAGTAAAATCCGGCGAGACCGAAAAACCGCAAAAAACCGAACCGGTCTGGTCCGAGAAAACCGGACCGTATATAGACCGTTTGTTATGTGGTCGGATTTTTTTGGTATCATTCGGTTTTTCGGTTCGGTTCGGTCCTCATGTCTTAAAAACCGTGGAGACCGAACTAGACCGAAGTTATTCAATGATATAATATAATATGATATATATTATATATCATATTAAGATAACTTAAAATTTTTCTTAAAGAAATCAAATATCTTCTCTTTTTATTAATTTTGGAACTTTTAGAATATTCTATAAGTATTAGTTGTATGAAATTTTGTATAGTATTTTACATAATTTTTGTTTAGTATTCTAAAATTGGAGAAATTTTAAATATTGATTATTAAGTTCGGATTTTTGGTTAAAACCGAAAACCGAACCGAAAAAACCGTACTAAACATGGACGGATTATTATTTTCCATATGGATTTTTGGTCGGATTTTTTTGTTAAAAAAATCCGGTCCGAATAAATCGGACTCCGACCGAAATAGCTAAAAAACCGGTCCGACCGAACCAGTTTCACCCCTACTTCCGACGAACCCGAGGAGCTGACCTTAGGAGAGGGGCTGGCCAAGGTGTCATTGCAGCAAGTGGCGGACGCTCAAAACGAAGCACGAACCGAACTGGTGGTGGCAGAATTTAAGGTCGATCAAGCGATGACGAGGAGGGGCCTCCCGGAGCTGTCGTCAAAGGTGGACCCCAATTTGGGAAGCGGCTGACTCTATAGGGAACGACAATTGGAAGACGTCCATGGTGGCGGCGACACGTTCGTTGGCCGCAGATGTCGGGACAGGCAGATTCGTGAACCGGAGACGACCTCCAGAAAAGGGTGAGATTGACTCTGGTGCTTTGAAGCGCTCATGCCCTGGAAGCCCCAGACTTCGTTCTTTACAAATTGTTGGGGATCTTCTCGTTCTCTACCTTGTTGCTGCTCCTCCTCGTAAACTGAATGAGGGTATGAAGATTAGAGGAGATTATGTTGATAGTGCCCAACATAGTCTGGAGACAATACATCAGTTCATTGCTTTGAAGGTGGACTACCCCCAGTATGAGCACTTGATATGTGGACACCATGAAGCTGCAGATATAGCCGCATACATATATGCATTTGATTTTACCAAGTCCGTGAAAGTAAAGTCATCTTACAATGCTGATTCTCAAACTTTCTCCTTGAAGTTCAGCCAAGAGGTGCCTTCAACACCGGGGCAGCCAGTACAAGAACCCATGTTCATTCTTGTGGCACTTGGGGTGTTGGAGGACACGAGTGGCAAGGAAATGCCCATCTCTTCAATGTATCATGATGGTACCGTGCAGTATCTTGCATGCAATGGAGAGCATGTTCACTCTATCGTTCTTTGCGGGACCAAGAAAGAAGAGGAATTTGTATTTGCTGATTTTAGAGCGAAGCAAAAGAAGTCTGAAGTTAGCAAGAAAAGACCCAATGATGCGAGAGCAAAAACCCCCAATAATAAGAAGGCGAGATTAGTCACTCATTCAAGGTCGGATGACAAGAAGAAAGTCCACACCGCAACTCCTCACCCAAAGTTACATGGACCTGAATATGAAGATGAAACACAACGGGACAAAAGAAGCTGAAGACGAGCCTACATTGGGTGATGCAGTCAAGCTTCTCTGGATGTACACAGAACAAGAGCTTGTCGGAGGAGGGGAGTGATGTTAGGTTCGGTAAAGTGTATAAACTAAGTGTTAAGGGGTAGATTCATCAATAAGGAGTAGATTCAAGAATAAGGGGTAAATTCATTCTTACCATATTAGCTTTAAGTATTATTAGGTAATAATATATTCTAGGAGATCTTGTAGTCTCTATATAAAAAATATGATGTTAATGAAATAAAACAACCTTCCAACAAATTAATCTTAGTCTCCTAGAGAGATTAGAGTTGATTATGAAGTTGATTCTCTACTACTTTATATTCATTGCGTTCTTGTAATAATCTCAATTCGAGAACGTAACATGTTTCAATTGGAATTCTAATAAAATACATTACCGTTTGTTTGCGGAACCCATAAAAAAACATTTGCATATCATTGGGAGTTTTCAGCAACTATCAGTTCCTATCATCTGGACCATCATAGGTCTTAGTTATGAGGAGAGAATGTAGAGAGAAATCCAAAATGAATTGAGAACTTTGTATTGCTCAAAGTTGATTATTACATAGAGGATAGTGTCCTTATATAGGGAACACTAAGGACTAGATAGTTAGTCTCCTAAGATGTTGATCTAGAAGCAGGAGGTGTCGATTGAATGGAAGCTGCTGATTTGAGTTGGCACAATCAGATCGGCATCTGGCTGTGTGAAGAAGAAGGCTGATTCGTCAACGTCAGTAGATCAAGGAGATCAGAAGAAGAAGGCTGATTAGTCAGCATCAGTTTCTCAGCTGGATCTTGAAGAACTTGATGTGATGAAGAAAAATGAAAAGATGCAGCGGAATGTGGAACTGGATCAGACCTGGGCTCTGATACCATCTTAGTTTATGAGGAGAGAATTTTGAGAGCAATCCAAAGTGAATTGAGAACATTGTATTGCTCAAAGTTGATTATTACATAGAGGATAGTGTCCTTATATAGGGAACACTAAGGACTAGATAGTTAGTCTCCTAAACATGGAAAACTAGATTAACCTTCTACTCTATCAATAGGGTCTGGACCCTACTTGGTGCTAATAAATGTAGAACACACCGATGACAGCTGATGGATTTTACTTTGCTTACAAAATCACTATTGGATCTGTTACTATGAGACAAATATTCCTTTTTGTTATCATCTTACAGGTGAAGTTGTTGGGGCATTCTCGCTTCCTGTTGGTCATGGTGCACATAGGCTGAAGAAGGTAGTTTCAGGAAGGATTTATCATCAACCACATGATGTTCACAACATGGCTGTATGTCCACTGAAGAGAAAGGTTATTTCTAATTGCAATAATCTTTACATCCACCATGCATGCTACTTAAAATTTTATGTGATTTTTAAACTTTTTTCTTGCTTCCTGACCCACCTCTTTCAGGTTTACCAAAACAACACTGAGCAGATTCAAGAGAGTGGACTTTTATCTGTCTCCACTTACTATTTTGAAAGAAAAACTGGGGGAAAACTTACAGAAGATGTAGAACTTGAGGATGACACGGATAGAGATTTTGGTTTCTGGGTGGGGGTCAAATCAGAGGGCATGTGGGAGAGCATTAGGTCCGTACTACCAGTTTCAGTGGTCCCCAAATCAATGCGAGAGGACCTTGTTGCAATGGAAGTAGCTATGAAAAATGGCAAGAAGCACGTAGTTTTTAGAGGTCTTGTAACTGTTCTGAATGATTCTGATGTCAAAATGGAGATTGCTGTGTGCCCCGTATCTTCAGTAAACATGAGTAGTATCTCCCCTAGTTCAGGGTCTAACCTCGTAATTGAAGAAGTATTTCAAAATCAGCGCTATCATTCGATGTATGGTTGGGGAAACAAGCATCTTGGTGCACGTAATAATGATCCAGATCACTGGAGCACCAGAGATTTCTCATATACATCCAAGGTGAGGAATAATCTATATTGCTGTCTTTGTGCTGTTGAATATATCCTTGTGAACTTGTTACTGACATTTCCATGCTTAAATGGAAGGATTTCTTCGAACCAAACCTTCCTTCAGGGTGGAAGTGGCAATCAGGTTGGTCAATTGATAAGTCCCAGTCAGTTGATGCTGATGGCTGGGCATATGGATCCGACTTTCAGAGTTTGAGATGGCCTCCCAATTCAAAGTCAGTGACAAAATCTTCATCTGATACTGTTCGTCGAAGGCGTTGGATTCGTACAAGGCAGCAGAGTATCGACCAAAGCATACATGGCGTAAATGGTGATTTTACTGCCATAAGTCCTGGGTCATCTGCAGTCTTACCATGGAAAAGTACACTGAAAAACTCAGACGACTGTTTCCTTGTCCGTCCTTATGTTGAGCCCCTTCAAGCCCCATATTCTTGGGGCTGTGCAGCTCCCTCTTCTGGCTTTAATGTGCCTAGGGATCAAGGCTTTGATCAAAGTTCCTCCAAACAAAGTATGGCTAAGCATGGTGATACTAATCCTATATTTAAGGTGAACGAGTTGGAGAAGAAAGATATACTTGTGAGTTGTCACAGTGCGGGAAGTGAACAGTTTTGGCTTAGCGTAGGCACAGATGCTAATGTGCTCCATACGGAGCTTAATGCACCTGTTTATGATTGGAAAATCTCTGTCAATTCACCTTTGGAATTGGAAAACCGTCTTCCCTGCTCAGCAGAATTTACTCTTTGGGAGAAAACAAAAGATGGGAACTTCATTGAAAAACATCGAGGTGTTATTTATTCAAGGAAAGCTGTGCACATCTATTCAGTTGATATCCGGAGGCCTCTGTATATTTCATTATATATCCAAGGTGGATGGGTTTTGGAGAAGGTATAGTTCAATCATTAATTGCCTACATACTTTAACCACGTCAAGATACTGAAGAAAGGCCTTCTAACTATCAAACACTGTGGCTGCAGGATCCTGTTCTTTTTCTAGATATGTCCTCTGGTGATCGCATCCCCTCATTTTGGATCGTCCACCAGCAAAGTAGGAGGTCTGTATTTACTGTTAACTTGTGTGCATGATGCATAAAGTTTCTTCACTATGGAACCCTTAAAACTCTCCCCAGATTTTGAATTACGCTGATTCTTATATAGAGCCCACTCGTAATTTAACATTTTTAATTTGATTACATCTGAATTTATATCTCTAAACCTAAGTTAACTTTGTATATAATTGGAATTCCTAATTTCGAATGATGATTCCTCTTTATGCATGCCCTGATATCTTTCAAGTTTCTAAGGTTGAATTTTTTAATGTTAACTCCAACCTCAATTTTTTAATATGTTTTTAACTACAATTATTATAGTGACATTGTAGGCGCCTTGACATGACATATATTTTGGTCAATTAAGGCAACATGAAAATAGGATGTAATTATATTTTTATAGGCTTTGATAGAGATATAGATATGTGTTAGTCCTTGTTTGTATGTTTGCATTCTAGTCCTCTTGTAATCAGCATCTTGATAGTAGAGCATCCATTATGTTTATCATGTTGAAAGCTTTGCTATCTTCATACTCTCCATGGTTCTACCTAAATACTTCCATGGTATCAAAGCCAGGTCTGATCCATGGCCTAATTCGTCTCTTCTGCTGCTGTTTTAGTCAAGTTCTTCATTGTTCTTCATACATTACAGCATTTACAGCTTTTGTTCTTGCTTATTTGAGCTCAAAATCGAGCTTCAGTCCTCCAATTTCTCTGTGTTCCTATACATTTCCAGTCTATATCTTCATAGATCTATACATTTCAAGTCCTAAATCAAACCGATCTATCAGTTCTTATCAATTCTGCATGATCCTGCAAATTCAGCTTCACAAGTGCACTTCATGTGCCTCTGTTCGTGCCTCAGATCAGCCTCAGCCCAGCCTCTGTGATCCATCCAGTTCAGAAGTACTCTATTATGATGATTACAACTTCATTGAACACACAATTTGATCTAGAATCGAGTAATTACAAACTACACGGCTGTTCTTCGTCATTCTGCAGCAATGGATGAACAATGGATTGATTCTTCTGCAATTCAGCGTGTAACTGGTAAATATCTTCCTTCTGTCATATAATGGTCTAGAAGACTTCAATCGTGTTGATTTCACATGATATGCCTGCAATTGCTGCTGGGCTTGAGTCTGGATTTTGTATGAGTTTCTTCCCGCACATTTTGGTTCTGATTCATTTCGAGTTGGAGACTTGATTCTGTATTGCTTCTGAGCCGATTGAGGCATCGATTCTTGTTGTTCATTTGATTTTGTTTGGATTCGACACAACTACATCAGACTTCGACAGTGTATTTGGGCGAATTCGTTCATACTGTGTTATTAGTTGCTGTGACTAAAATTTAAGGTTCCTGCTACAAATTCGAGTTGGTTATGCTCTGGAATATGCATTGGTTTCTGCAGATTGATGTCACAATAATCTGTGGATGTTAATTTGAAGAATTCAACTGATTACAATGCTCAAAGTGGACTTAGATTTTCAGCTTTATCAAGCAGTGACAGATGCGAGATGCACGACTGCAATTCTCTTTGATTTTGTTATTTTTTTTTTTACCATGGGAGAGTAATTGGAAGTCATGAAGATTCAGATGGTTATGATTTCGGCACAGTTTGTGAGGTTAATTGGTGTTCACGAATTTAACACAGCAGCAACAAGTTAGCAGCAGCAAGTTCATAGTAAATCAGTTTTTGAAGCATTGTTCAAGCAATTGCTGGGTTGAATTTGAGAAAGGAAAGCTTTGTTACTCAATTCAGATGAAGACAGCTTCAATTCAGGCAATAATCTGGGTTTTGGTTGAAGATTTGCAGATGAAAATCATCTCAGCCCTCTTCCCGCGTACTCTTTCACACTACTATGGTCGTGCTCCCTCCGTACTCCCTTCTGTGCTCTTCTCGGTGATTCCTTCAGTGCACCCTCCGTGCACCCACATGTGCACTGCACATGCCTCCGTGCACCCTCCTCTTTATGCAGCAGCACTCTCCTCTCGTGCACCCTCGGTGCACCCACATGTGCACTGCACATGCCTCTGTGCACCCTCCCATGCTGCTGTTTCTCTTCTCTGTGCCCCTCTGTGCACCCAAATTGCATTTTTCATGCCTAAGTGACTTTTTGGGCACAAATCATTTCTTTTAGGGCTGAATTGGAGTGTTTAAGAGCTGGAGACTGATATATGGAAAATTTGAGTGTTGTTTTGAAGGAATTGTTTTCTAAGGGGCTGGAACTCATGAGATCAAACTTTAAGGAGGATTTTAGAAGATAGAAGATCATGGGGAATGATAGAGATGTAGATATGTGTTAGTCCTTGTGTTTAGGCTATATCATGTGTTTGTCCTCCATGTTTGTATGTTTGCATTCTAGTCGTTGAGGATTCCTATGTAAAGGAACTCCTATTGTAATCATCATCTTGATAGTAGAGCATCCATTATGTTTATCATATTGAAAGCTTTGCCATCTTCATACTCTCCATAGTTCTACCTAAATACTTTCAGGCTTGGTGTGTCCCTCACTTTTATAAATCATTACTTTATCATGTTAATCAAAATTTTCTTCCAATTATTGTATGTCTTGCTAAAGTTTCAGGTGTATCTATTCTGGTTTTTTCAATTAGCACCATATGGATGGTCATATAGTTCTAAGTTTTCTGACTGTCTGATTAATAATTTCTCCCATATGCAGGAGGTTACGTGTTAGCCTTGAACATGACCTGGGAGGAAACTTTTCTGCTCCAAAAGCTGTTAGATTTTTTGTCCCATATTGGATTGTCAATGATTCATGTGTGCCTTTGGCTTATCGAATGATTGAACTTGAATATCTGGAGAATACAGAACCTGAATCTCATAGTCTGTCCAAGGCTGTTAGGAGAACAGTTTTGAGAAGTCCTTCAAATTCAATTATTAGAAGGCCAAGGAGAAATCTTCAAGTTCTAGAACTGATCGAAGACAGTAGTCCTGTTCCTAATATGCTTTCACCACAGGATTATTTTGGTGGTAATGCTTTAATGTTTTCATCTCAAAAAGACGCATATATCTCCCCAAGAATTGGTATTGGGGTTGCTGTTCGTAGTTCTGATACTTACAGTGCTGGAATCGCTCTTCATGAGCTGGAGAACAAGGTATGTTAAATTAGGCTTCTTTTCCATTTCTTTTATTATTGATAAAAGTTCATTTATTGTATTTTCTCCCTACAAATCCTCATACAAAACTCTTTTCAGGAACGGGTTGATGTCAAGGCACATAGTTCTGATGGTTTGTATTACAGGCTTTCAGCTTATGTGAAGATGACCTCAGATAGAACTAAGGTTATCACCATTCTTAAAACTGATTTCTTATTTGAGGCCAATACTAAATTTGTGGCATTTCAAGAGCATCTGTTGGGGATTGAACTTCCCCAATGAAATATTTTTTGCAGCCAAAAGCATTTGTATGAGCACTGAAGTATATAAATTAGTCGTGGTTTAGTTAGAAATCTTGATTTAAGTAGTGTAGTGCCATCTAAGCACATAGTAAAGTATACTTTCCTACATTGGATGCATTATGTAGTATTTGTTAACTCTTTTGGATGCAGGTTATTCATTTCCAACCGCAGATAATGTTTATCAATAGAGTTGGGTGCGATGTTTGCCTTCAGCAATGTGATTCACAACTTGTCGAGTGGATTAATCCATCTGATCCTCCCAAAATGATTGCATGGCAGTCTTCATCAAAAGTCGAATTACTAAAGGTTCATCAGATGTTTGAAATTTATATCTTCATGTTGGTTTCCATGTCCCCCCTCGCTTATTTTGTCAAGTCATCTCTACTGCAGTTGCGGATAGATGGATATAAATGGAGTAGCGCGTTTAGTGTCTCAAGTGAAGGAGAGATGCGTGTTCTCTTGCAAAGAGAAAATGGGAGTGACAAGATTCAACTGAAGGTGGAAGTAAGAAGTGGAACTAAGAGATCCCGCTATGAAGTGCTGTTCCGTCCGAATTCTTTTTGCAGTCCTTACAGGTAATTTTTTGCCCTGCTTGATAACTCACTGTCAATGAGCCTATTAGTTTAAATGTTCAGTTTGAACACACTTGTTCTTATATGTGGGTTGTAAGAATGGTAAAGGGCGGTGCTTCTAGCACTCATGCTTGAACCCCAAGGATGGTTATAAATACATATCTCTCTCTACTCTAAATTCAACGACGTTGAACCTCCGTAGCAATGGTGACTCTTTGAATTGTGCAAAGATCCCTACTGTTTACATTGAATAAAGATCCCTATGATATGTGTAAGTTTTGGTAGTATATCATAATAAGTAGAGAATATATCTCTAACATTCACCAACTAACAGTCTCTCTCAAATCCAGGATTGAGAACCGTTCCATGTTTTTGCCCATTCACTTCCGCCAAGCACATGCTACCAGTGATTCTTGGCAGCTTCTTCTGCCGAATGCTGCAGCTTCCTTCCTATGGGAAGATCTTAGCAAAAGAAGGATGCTTGAAGTCTTATTTGGTGGGACAGATACGTCCAAATCAGAGAAATATGACATTGATGAAATATCTGATTATCAGCCTGTACCCGTGCATGATGGACCAGTTAGAGCCCTACGTGTTACAGTTTTCAAAGAAGAGAAAGTTAACGTTATTAGGGTTACTGACTGGAATCCTGAAAGTGAATCCGCGATTGTATCAAGAGAAAAGCTTCCATCTCCTCTTCCAGAATTATCAACTGACATGCAGCAACATACACAATCTACCTTGGAGGGCGAATTCCACTTAATTGTTGATTTTGCTGAGCTTGGAATATCCGTTGTGGACCACACACCAGAGGAGATCTTATACCTGTCAGTGCAGAATGTTATGATCGCGTACTCAACTGGGTTAGGGTCTGGAATCAGCAGGTAGGTTTTCTGGTCTAGTTATGTTCTGTATTTTATAGGTACGCTCCGTATTAGTTCGTCAATACTGATCTCCTTAAAAAGGTTGATTGTTTACTATATTGATCATACCGGTAATTCTCTATCGAAAGGCCGTGTTGTTGAAAGAGGCCTGTAGGGTAATCAAAACTTTCTCTGAGATGCATCCTCCAAAGCTCGAGTTACATCTTTGAAACTCGTCAGAAAAAAAAGGTCGTAGATGTTTAGCTTAACAATTATTGCCATTTAATAATATAAATGCTGGTGAGTCCACCAATCCAAGGATGAGTTCCTTAGGAATTGAAGAGGGAACATATATTCTCTATGACCGTTCATATTTCTTTTTGCTGAAGCCACTTAATTACATTTGCAGGTTTAAACTAAGACTACATTCACTGCAAGTGGATAACCAGTTGCCATTAAGTCCACTGCCCGTTCTCTTCAGGCCTCAGAGACTTGGAGCTGAAACTGATTATGTTTTGAAAATATCTGTGACCATTCAATCTAATGGGTCTCACGATTTGTGTGTGTACCCATATATCGGTGTCCTGGTAAGTGGCATATAATGCTATTTTCTCAATAGTGTTCTTTTCTTCCCATGGGGGGATACTAAGTTTTCCTTCTTTCCTTCTCTTTTTTGGTTCCTCAGTTTCAGGGGCATGAGAACTCGGCATTTTTGATAAGCATTCACGAACCTATAATTTGGCGCATTCATGAAATGATTCAGCAAGCCAACTTGAGTAGGCTAAGTTCGGCTGCCGAAACAAGTGCTGTTCCAGTTGATCCGATCATTCAGATTGGGTAAAGCTACAACCTTTTCCAGCTTCGCTGACAATGCACGTTAATTCCCTTACCCCTTTAATAAAGTGTACTAAATGTTTGACATGAAATATCAGTGTCCTCGATCTATCAGAAGTTCGATTCAAAGTATCAATGGCTATGTCTCCGAGTCAGCGTCCACGAGGTGTACTTGGGTTCTGGTCATCGTTGATGACTGCACTAGGAAACACTGAAAATATGCCAGTGAGTGCTGATTTTTTGTAAATATCTATGTTTTATTCACTTTTGTAATATGATGTAAATTAAGTCATGGAGAGTGGGTTATGATTATCAGGTCAAAATAAATCAAAGATATCATCAGAATGTGTCAATGCGGCAGAGTTCGATGATTAGCAATGCTGTTGTGAGCATCCGAAAGGATCTCTTAAGTCAACCTTTCCAGCTGCTTTCTGGTGTTGATATTTTAGGTAATGCTAGCAGTGCTCTGGGACATATGAGTAAAGGTGTTGCTGCCTTATCCATGGACAAAAAGTTCATACAAAGTCGTCAAAGACAGGTCCGTTGCCTACTTTAAGCTGCTTTGGCTTATGGTATTAAAATCTAGGATTAATAACCTAGGAGAGGTCTGAAGTTTGCCCCATATTAACGGGAAAGGTCTGAAGTTTCAAATGTTGATTTGAGGTTTTCCGTCCATTTTTAGGGTTAAATTTAACAGAATTGTGTGAAATGACATTCTTGCCCTTTTAATATTTTGTTTTATTTAATATCTTATTTAAGTAAATGTGAAATGAAAAAATTACCCCTAAAGTCAAATTACTCCGGCCACCACCAGCTCAGCTCCGGCGATCCACCGACCACCAACACGGCTCCGATCGGAGCTCTGTGGCTCCAGATCGGAGCTTTGTGGCTCCGATCGGAGTTCGGTGGTGGTCGCCGGAGTTCGGTGGTGGTCGTCGGAGCCGAGGTGGTGGTAGCCGGAGTCGGGTGGCGGTGGCTGGAGCTGTGGTGGCTCTAAGGGCATTTTCGTCTTTTCCTTCAAGCATGTGAGGGGCACACTTTGATAGAAGGACATTTTTGGAATTTAATTTTATTTCTGGTCACATGCCAAGCACGTGACCAATTTCCGTCACAATTAACGGTAAAAACAGACGGAGATCGTTGTTATCAACAAAGTTGAAACTTCAGACCTCTCGATTTGAATCAGATTTCGGATCCATCTATATTGATTGACTGCCTCCACTATGTTGTTGATCAAGCTGAGCGGAGCTGAGCTGGTGGTGATATTAAATAAAACAAAATATTAAAAGGGCAAGAATGTCATTTCACACAATTCTGTTAAATTTAACCCTAAAAATGGACGGAAAACCTCAAATCAACAAAGTTGAAACTTCAGACCTTTCAAATCAACATTTGAAACTTCAGATCTCTCCCGTTAACATGGGGCAAACTTTAGACCCTCCTAGGTTATTAACCCTAGTACTAGGTGTAGTATTTCTTTCCCATGTGATCTCGTCCTTCTGCAGATTTTTATTTTTTATTATTTTTTTATTAATTCTGGCCAACATGCTCATTTGTTGAGATGATTAATCTTAGTCCAACCTAACAATCCCAATTTCTTTGGAACCACACCACAGCAAATAAATTGAACTTAAAATAAGGACCAAGGAAAGCAAGTTAGAAACTTGAATTTAGGATATTCTATTCCTAGACTAATAACCATGTGACTGGTCTAAGAGGGTTCAAGAGTAGATGCAAAGAGTATCATATAATATTTCTTCGATTTTTCTTGAGCCTTCTCTATTATCGTCTCTGTCCCTTGACATAACTCACATTCACATGCTTATACGAGCCAAAGTCTATTTGTTTGATTAGTGTTGAGGATTTTTATAAACTTATCAAAGACTTGCACCGCATTAGTACCCTTCGTTTGTTAGCGGGAACCACCTCATAGTCAGTACAAATTACGAATATCCCATTAGCTAGAAGTTGCCAAAATCTCAATTGTAACTAATATTTGATTTGATGAAAATAATCACGATTTCTAAAAAAAAAATTGAAGCATTTACAGTAATAAAAATACCTAGAGCCTTGTTATTAGGTCCGGAATATATGTACATGGTTCTGATCTTAAATGCAACTTTTTAGGAAAACAAGGGTGTTGAGGACTTCGGTGATGTTATCAGAGAGGGTGGTGGAGCACTAGCCAAAGGTCTATTTAGAGGAGTCACCGGTATTCTGACAAAGCCACTCGAAGGTGCAAAATCTTCTGGAGTCGAAGGTTTCGTACAAGGAGTCGGAAAGGGTATAATAGGAGCAGCAGCCCAACCTGTCAGTGGGGTTTTGGACCTCTTGTCAAAAACTACTGAAGGTGCAAATGCCATGAGAATGAAGATACTTTCAGCTATTACTTCAGAAGACCAACTCCTTCGCCGTAGGCTGTCACGAGTAATTGGTGGTGATAATCTGCTCCGACTTTACCATGAATACAAAGCTGAAGGACAGGTATTGCATCTTCTGAGCTTTCATTTTATCATGTATTCTTTTCATGGTTGAAGCATCTCGACATTTTTTTCACTTTAGCCTTTACTATGAACTTGAGCATCCCAAAGTTTTAAGGTATTCCGTAACGGCTCAAATAATGTTTTTATTCTCGAACAAGCCACCTCATGTGGTTGCATTGGCTCTAGTCAGGGTCGCGTATGCACGATGCCTTTTGGAAAAGATGTTCCCCAATCTCTATAATAAATGTGTAATATACACAGATAAAATAATTTAGGATGTAAATATAGGGTTTGAAGCCCCGTTTATGAAAAAGAAGTACAAATTGTTCTTCATTTAGTTTCATTTATGCCACATTTGAGAGATCCTGAATCTGCCACTAGCTCTTGTACCATTTAGGAACTGACTATCCCTAAACCTTAATCTATTCGAAAAGTCCGATTAATGGTTTAATTATCTGACCATGCATCACTCTGAGAACCACAAACCTTGGAGGAAAACACTAAGTAGACCTTTCAGCTTGAAAGGGCGCCAACATTGTCACATTAGTACTTGTCTAACGCAGTTCTAACATCTTTGGGTTCTCTGCACTAATTTGTTTTTACATGTTTCCACTTTATTGAAGGTTATACTGCAGCTAGCAGAGTGTGGATCCTTCTTGGGGCAGGTTGATCTATTCAAAGTTCGTGGAAAATTTGCCTTATCGGATGCATTCGAATACCATTTCTTACTCCCGAAAGGCAAAATTGTCGTGGTTACTCATCGGAGAGTTATACTGCTTCAAGTAAGTTGTTCTTGATCAGATACCCAAATTGATTGATGTTCAAATTTAGTTCTAAGGCAAATTGTAGCAAAAACAGTGTTTAACCCAAAATACCCGGGATTTATTAAACGGGTTAATAACTAAAAAACTGTCCATGGTTTACTCTATGTTAAAATTAGGTGTCTGAAGTTTGAAATGTTAAAATAGACTGTTCAAAGTTTCATTTTTGTTAAAATTTGGTGTCTTTGTGCGTCTTTTCATCTCCATTCAATCATTTTCATCAACCCACCGACCCAATCATAATCCATCACTCTTTACTTTTCACAAAATCGTCAAATTTCACCTAAAAATTGAATATTAAAAAAAAAGTTTCTAAAAGAGTGGTGTGGAGCCATTTTCCAAGGACAATAGAGCGAGATTTACTTGCCTGGATGTGACCAACTTTTTAGGTGACGGTCCCGACAAGATGACGAGAAGGGAATGTGTATGAGAGCTCGAATTTGACAAACGGTTTCGTCGGAATTGACTTCTCTAAAGTAATCACACCGAGACACCAAATTTCAACAAAAATGAAACTTGGGACAGTCCATTTTAACATTTCAAACTTCAGACACCTAATTTTAACATAGGGTAAACCTTGGACAGTTTTTTAGTTATTAACCCTTATTAAACATCACTTTGTTGTTGTGTTTTTGCAGCAACCTTCCAACATGATCGGTCAGAAGAAGTTCAACGCAGCTAGAGACCCATGTTCGGTGTTGTGGGAAGTTCTCTGGGATGACCTGTTAAAAACTGAATTGACTCACGGAAAGAAAGACGGTCACAAATCGCTACGCTCCAGGCTCATTCTTTATTTAAAGACCCGACCACAAGATAGGGAGCAAACCCGCATCATCAAATGTACCCGTGAAACCCTCCAAGCCGAAGAAGTTTATTCTTCAATCCAAAGGGCTTTGAACACCTATGGACCCAATAAAAGCAAGGTCCGTTCTTTCTTTTTATTGCCATGCCTTACTTTCTTTCTACCGATAGTATAATTAAGAAAGGGTTAAAAACCAAATTGCTGGCTGAAATTTTGTTGCGACTTTTCACTTAGCTCCATACATTTTTCTGTCAACTTTGAATGTGAAAATATACAGGTGGCGCCCTAACTGAATGTAATCTAAGCGCCACGTGTGTTAACAAAAAATAGATGGAGTTAGCAAATTATACTTCCGTATTAGTTTGTCTAGGAAGAAAAGTTCAGCTAACAGCTAGCTCTAATTCAGCTAGCAATTTGGTATTTAACCCCATAGCTAAAGCATTTTCATTTTCACTAGTTCAAGCACATTCTTAGAACTCTTCTACTTTTTTGTATCTCGAGGTTAGAAAGGAATTTAATTGTTCATACTCGTAAATTTGATGACCCTCAACTGTTCTAAAAATTTCAAGCTTGTAGGTGAATGGTGGTTTAATATTTTTGAAGGAAAAAGAAACTGGTTGATGTTGAGGATACCCAAAATTAACAGTCTTTATTTCCAGATAATGCTGAAGAACAAAGTGACAAAGCCATATTCACCGATGGTGGAAGCCGAACAAAGCTCGGCCTCCAGTGAAACAACTAGCGCTTGGTCGGCTCAACAACAGCTTCCACTAAGTTCACCTTTCGGTGCCGCTGCTCTCCTATAAGTTAAGTCAGTCAGTCAGTCACTCACTCACAAAGCAAAACTTGCCATTGACAGCAAATATGTGAAGATTCCAATTACAGTTCCGGTATTGTGGCTTAAAATGGGGCTCTGTGGTATATGTCAGTACGTGGGGATTGGAGGTGTATAGGTGAGCCTTGTTATTTTTATGTACATATATATGATGATGATGATTCATACTGTGTAGGACTTGACCATTGAAAGTGTTTAGGTAGGAGAGAAAGTAGAGAGCAATGCTAATGCAAAAGAGAACATTGTATTGCTCAAAGGTGATCATTACAATAAGGAGTAATCCTATTTATAGAACTCACTAACACTAATATTTCATATACTACTCTACTCTATCATTCCCTATGCTTCTTCCTTCAAGAATCATTCTTGAGTTTCCGGCTTGAAATTTCAGCCTATTCAAGTGAGAAACTAAATGTTGCTGCTGCTGCATACAATTTGACCATTTGCATTTAGCTTCAAAGTGCTGCTTGATCTTCATTTCCTGGGTTTTGAGAAGAGCTGTTGCTGAAGATCTTCATGTCCAAAAGATGTTCTTCATGAATAACCTTTTGAAAAATGAATTGCTGCCACAACACTTCAAGAAATCAAAATTTTCTGATCCTCCATGATTGACAGATGCTCTTCATGGCAAAAAAACTAACAAAAATCATCTACAAATTGCTAATCCACTTAGAGCATTGTAATCACTTGAATTATTAGAATTTCTCATTAACAAAGTTTAGTGACGCCACTCCGCAGCATTATGATCAATTTTCAGCTCCCAAACAGCTTCAAAAGACTTCCAGGTCAACTCGAATCCATGTGTGACAATAAATCAAAAGATTATGGACACAAAACCAACAAAGCAGAGAATGAAGCACATCGTAGCAATCCAGTCAAAAATTCGCATCCTATTTGAGTGAAATCACCTTGACCATGATTAAACCAAACAGATAGAGATGAGGTTTTGTTGATGTATACCAGTTAGTGGTGAATCGAAGCTCAGATTAAAGCAGTATGTTGAAGTTGCTGGAAAGCTGTGATGAATGTGATTGAATTCCAGATTTCCAGATCATATAAACCACTTCAGATCATTGTTGCACTAGCTCAGGTGACACCGAAGAAGAAGAGGATCGATGCTTAAGAAGAGCATCAAATCATAGGCGAGGCAGCTCAAGCGAGACTGAAGAAGAAGAGACATAGGCAAGTCACAGGTCTGTGCTGAAGAAGAAGAGACACATATCAGTGAGACAGAGGAGCGAGCCCGCTGATGCATCGCGAGGCACAAATCGGGTGAAGGAGAAGAGGCAGAGATCGGTGCTGATGATCTGATCGCGGCGTCCTGAAGAAGAAGAAGAGGCAGACACGGAGAAATCAAGCGCATAGACTTAAAGAAATCCGTTCTGATTGCTGATTTGACATTATTGATCTGATCTGAAATGAACTGATTGCTGAGAGGATGACAGCTGCTGCAAAGTGTCAATCTGAAAGAATGAGGGGTCGATGAACAAGAGCTGATTTGAATAAATTGATCTGGAAGCATGAGGTGTTGACGAATAGGAGCTGATTTGAAGAAGCTGAACTGGAAGCATGAGGTGTCAACAAACAGAGATTTGAAAAAGCTTATGCGGCTGACGAAGAAGCAGATGAAGTAATCTGGAGAGAAAGCTCCATGCGAAGAAGAAGAAAGGAAGAAAATATCTAACAGGATTTTATTGAATGAACCAGCAGATACAATAGTGTATATTATGAGTATATATAGTACTCCTAGAAATTAGTTATTGTAATTATATCCTAATACTTTTAGAAGTGTTGCAATTGTACCCATCCTTTTAAGAGTTTTTGACCAAATTAGATCTAAACAAACAACCAAATACCAATATAGACCACATAAAAAATATTTTACAAATCTAGGCCTAGTTTTTTTACCAAAATAGATCTCAATAAACAACTAAATACCAATATAGACCACGTAAAAAATGTTTTACAAATTTAGGTCTAGTTTTGAGTTTTTGACCAAAATAGACCTCAATAAAGAACCAAATACCAATATAGGCCAACTGAATTTTTTTTTTTACAATTTTCCGGGAAAAAATATATTGGTTGGCCGGGTTGCACCAACCGACAAAGTATGTTTTGCTTTTTTTTTTAATAGAAATTGTAAAAGTTAATGATTTTGTAATTTTGTTTCTAAAAAGCTATTGGACATGGTAAACTCTAGAGGGCACAGTTACACATTTATCTTCTAAGGTTCCCATGTCCAATAGGTTTTTAGAAAAAAAAAAAATTATTCTGCGAAATGTCAATTTTCTCTCTAGGTTCATCATGTTTAATAGATTTTTAGAAGAAAAAAAATTACAATACCATTAGTTTTTACAAAATCTGTTAAAAAAAAACAAACAAAAAAAAAGCGAAAAAAAAGAAAAACATACTTGGCAGGGTTGGCCCAACCCGGCCAACCAATTTTTTTCGGCAGGTAAAAAAAAATCAATTGCCCAACCCCGTCAGGCCTAGATTTGTAAAACATTTTTTATGTGGCCTATTTTGGTATTTGATTTTTTATTTAGGTCTATTTTGGTCAAAAACTCTAAACTAGGCCTAGATTTGTAAAACATTTTTTATGAGGGCTATATTGGTATTTGGTTGTTTATTTAGATCTATTTTGGTGAAAAACTCTCCTTTTAATATACAAGTTGACATAGCACTACTATATCTCCATCATTCCCCATGAAACCTTTAATTTCAAAGTTTTGTTTGAAAAACTGAATATAAAAGGTGATGGATTCCGATGTAATCGTTAGCCCCGTTAACAGTCAATAAACGGCGGGTAGGCCTAGAGGGCCTCGCGAAAGGCCTGGAAGGTCCAGAAGCCCAGTATGAAGGGTCCCGACGAGATCGGTCCCGATATATGAACTGAATGCTCTCGACGAGAAGCCTCTGAGTAGGCCCCGATATGCCTTTGAGAAGGTCCCGATAATAAAGCCTCGAGAATGCTGGCCCTGTCCCGTGGGACGAGGGGTCCTGGGTGGTGACCTAGAATGAGACAACTCTGGAGTCCCCGATATGGATCGGGACTTGTGATCAGAGAATAAGACCAAGAAACCCGCCTACTAGATAGAGTAGTGGGGAAACGGTTAAGATACGGATAAACTCCCCCGAGATACGTAGGGCGTGCTCGAGATACGCGGAGCGTGGGCGAGATACGTGGAGCGTGGGGCGAGATACGCGGAATCCTGAACGAGATAACGTGGGTAAACTGCCAGGCGCGGTTACAGGTAACTTCCCCTCCTATATAAAGGAGGAAGTTACCTCAGAAAACACATTCTCTAATACGAACTTAGACTATTGCTATCCACCCTATCGTTTAAACTCTCATTTAAGCATCAGAGAGGGATTCTGGGTCACCACCCAGATCATCCCCTTTTTGCAGGATTACGCGGAGCCAAGTAGTTCAGGTTTTCCGTCAAGAACTTATCGGAGCTTCGACCGTGATCCAACATTGGCGCCGTCTGTGGGAAACTTACAAAAAGTCACAATAGTTTCTACTAGATCGATGGCTGGTGGTGGCAAGCAGAAGAAGCAAGTCCCGGCGAGCAGTTCTCGCCCTGCTGGAACCGTGAATTCCGCGTTGCCGGAGCGTGCTGCTGAACAAGTTGATCACCCTGTTGTTTCTCACACAGGGGGGCATGGTGAAGATCACGAGGTCTCAGTCCGAGACACGGCGGTGAATAGGGAGGATATCCCAAGAAGGGAGGTGGATGCTCCTCCAAATCCGGTTGTGCACAGGGAGGAAATCCCGCGGAGGGAGGTAGGTGCTTCCTCAAACCCGGAGTTGGCTAAGGCAGTAGCAGACGCTATGCCCATGCCCATGTTCCTGGAGACCATGGAGGCTCTTCTGGACAGAAGAGAGGCTGCCAAGAGACGGGAAGAGTTGCCTCCACCTCCTCCAAGGGAGGTTCAAGAGGAACAGGAGGTTCAGTCCAGGAATAGGGGTAAGGAACCCGCGCACTCGGAAAGGTTCGTGGTCGACGGTTCCGGACCAGTGCAACACAGGACCATTCCCCTGAATGGCCCCATCACCCCCGATCAGGTGGTGAAGATCGTCAACATCTGCATGGGCGACCAGAAGCATATGACATCGGAGCTGAGGGATCGATCTACTCATCCTTTTGTTCCACGGCTGATAGATACTGTCGCCCCGCCAGGGCTAGGTATTCCGACCATCAAGGAGTACGATGGTGAAGGGGACCCAGTTCGCCATGTTCAGAGGCATGTCCAGACCTGTATGGGTAGAGCCGCGAATGATGACATCGTGTGTGTGCTGTTCCCGATCACATTGGGAGAAAGGGCCTTGACGTGGTTTTTCAGCATACCGCCAGGATGTATTACTTGCTGGACTGATATGCACGACCGCTTCATCAAGCAGTATCAGGGTCGTAGGCGCCTCTTGAAGAGCGTGAGGTCTTTGACCCAGGTGGTGCAGAGGTCTGACGAATCGTTGGCGTATTACTACCAACGGTTCACTGCTAGTGTCGCGGAGATCGACGAGGAGATGTCGGAGGGAGAGACCATCCGCACCTTCCTTCGGAACCTAACTGCCCCATATGGTTCCGATCTGATGCACAGTGTGGCCGCGAAGGCTGTGTGGAGTATGGAAGCTTTGCAAGCGAGGGTGAAGCAGCAAATCGACGTGTAGGAGTCGAAGATTGCTGCCGGAGAGCTTGATCCTCCGAAGTCAGGAAGAGGAAAGCAATCGTTCAAGCTGTCGGACGATCGCAAAGGGAACGACAAATCGGAGGGAAGTAGGAGCCGTGGTCGCCCGATAGAAGGGAGGACAAGTGTCCTCCGAGGAAGGATAACCGAGAGGGTCGTCACGTTCCTCTCAACAGTTCGATGGCCGCCGTGCTAGCGGTGATGGATCGGCAGGGTCTCGTCCAATACCCCCGGGGAAAGAAAGTGAATTCTTGGGAGGTCGCTCTGATCGTTACTGTTGGTATCACCGAGCCAATGGTCACGACACAGATAACTGTCGGGAGCTGAAGAGGAGATAGAGAAGCTGATCCAGAAGGGGAAGCTTAAGGAGTTTGTTCGTGGGGGACGGTGCCGATCCCGTTCCAAAACTCGATCGCGGTCCCGTTCCAGGTCCCGCGATCGATCTCCAAAGAATAAGAAGGTTGAGCCGGAATCTTCCGTGCCCGTAAGGAGAGGCGGGGAACCATCAATGTCATTCATGGAGGAATGGCGGCGGGAGGTGATACCTCCGCTTCTCGGGAGGATTACGCTTCCCGTATTTCTGCTGACGTGGTGTTAGGAAAGAGGTCCCGATCGTGGACTATGAAGGAAGAAATGGTGATTTCTTTCTCAGCAGATGATCTGATAGGCGTGGAGAGCCCCCACGATGACGCCTTGGTCGTGACCTTGGATGTGGATGGATTCGAGATGAAGCGGATCCTGATAGACGGAGGGAGCTCCTCCGAAATTCTGTTCATGGGAAGCCATGGGAAAGACGAAGAATAACGGAAGAGTAACCCGGTCCTGGTGAGGAAGAGTAACGGGAAGTGGCGGATGTGTGTCGATTTCCGCGACTTGAACAAAGCTTGCCCGAAAGACTGTTATCCGCTCCAGAGAATCGACCAGCTGGTGGATGCCACGTCGGGACATGAGCTGCTGAGCTTCATGGATGCTTACTCTGGTTATAACCAGATCAAGATGGCGAAGGAGGATGCCCCCCACACAGCCTTCTATGCTGATAGTGATGTCTATCACTATGATGTTATGCCCTTTGGGCTGGTCAATGCTGGAGCAACTTACCAGAGGATGGTGAACAAGTTGTTCGGGGACATGCTGGGAAAGACCATGGAGGCTTATGTGGATGACATGTTAGTGAAGTTCCGACAGGCGGGAGACCATGTCCGTAACTTGGCGGTGGCGTTTGAGCGGATGAGGTTTCATCAAGTTCGTTTGAATCCGGACAAGTGCGCTTTCGGAGTGAACTCGGGGAGATTCCTGGGATTTATGGTGAGCCAAAGAGGAATCGAGGTGAATCCTGAGAAGCTGAGAGCAATCGAGGAGATGCAGTCTCCGAAAACCCATTGGGAGGTTCAGGTGTTGAATGGCCGATTAGCCGCGATGAATCGTTTCTTATCCAAGGCGAGTGACCGAGCCATGCCATTTTTTGATGTGCTAAGGGCCCACAAGAAGTTTGAGTGGTCCGACAAGTGTGAGGAGGCATTCCAGGCGCTCAAGCAACACCTCCGTACCCTCCCGCCATTGGCAAAACCGGTTCGAGGCGAGCCGCTTTATCTCTATTTGGCTGTTTCTGAAGTTGCTGTTAGTTCTGTGTTAATAAAGATTGTCAAGGGCGACCAAGTTCCTGTTTATTATGTAAGCAAGGCGTTTGCCAAATCTGAAATGAATTATCCCGCTGTTGAGAAGTATCTCTTTGCGTTGGTTATTGCTGCTCGAAAGCTGAGGCCTTACTTCCATGCCCATGAGATTACGGTGTTAACTAATTAGCCCTTGAAGCACTTTTTGAACCGACCGGAGGCGTCGGGGAGATTGGTGAAATGGGCAGTCGAGCTTACGGAGTTCCGTATTCACTTTGCCCCGAGAACGGCTATTAAGGGCCAGGCATTGGTGGACTTCATAGCAGAGTCTACAGCACCCGATCTGGAAGAAGCAGGTTCTGTAGAGGGGGCAACCATGGAGGTCCCGATAGCAGAACAATCAGAACAGCCAAATGAGGAGAACACCTGGGAGATGTACACTGATGGTTCTTCAAGTGTAGAGGGATCGGGGGCAGGATTTTTATTGATACCGCCCGGTAGAGGCGAGCCCCTGCGATATGCCTTGGCCTTGACATTTAGGGCCACCAACAATGAAGCTGAGTATGAGGCTCTCATCACGGGCCTTAAAATCGCCAAAGGTACGGGAGTTGATCATTTAAAGGTGAAGTGTGATGCTAACCTGATCGTGAATCAAGTCCAGGGGAATTACGAGGCGAAGATTCCGACAATGAGGAAGTATTTGCACGAGGTGCAGACTTTGAAGGGAAGCTTCAAAAGCTTCGACATTGAGGCAATCCCGAGGGAAGAAAACGTGGAGGCAGATGCCTTGAGCAAATTTGCCCTGGGGGTAGCCCCCGAGGAGAATCGGAAGGTGCACTTTCTGGAGAGGGTAATTATCTCAACCATCGATCCATCGGAGGTATGTGCTATTGAAGCAGGATCGGAGGAAGAAGAGAAACCCACCTGGATGACCCCGATAGTCACATACCTGACTACGGGGGCACTCCCCGACGATGAAGTGGCAGTTGTTAGGTTGCGTCGAATCGTAAGCAACTACGTGATGGTGGACAACCAGTTATATAAGAAGGGGCATGTAAAGCCTTTTCTGAGATGTGTGGCGGAGCCTGACACGAATCGGATTCTGAGAGAGTTGCACGAAGGAGTCGCGGCCTGTCATGAAGGGCCCCGATCCATTGTGAGGAAAGCGCTGAATTTAGGCTACTACTGGCCTTCGATGAACAAGGAAGCGATAGCGTTGGTCCAATCTTGTGATGCGTGCCAGAGGTACGCTCCGAATATCGTGGCTCCCGCCGCGAACTTGATGTCCATCAAGAGTGCTTGGCCCTTCGCGCAGTGGGGCATTGACTTGGTGGGACCCCTTCCACAAGCGAAAGGTCAGTGCAAGTACTTACTTGTAGCCATTGATTACTTTTCGAAGTGGATAGAGGCTAAGGCGTTGGCCAAGACGACGGGGCAACAGATCGTCAAGTTTCTCCAGACTCAAATCTTATCCCGGTACGGGGTTCCTCAAGTGTTGATCAACGATAATGGTCCTCCGTTCAATGGGGCTCAGTTGAAGGAGTATCTGGAACCGCTGAACATTGAGCATCGGACAGCTTCGGTCCACCACGCTCAAACAAATGGGCAAGTGGAATCAGCCAACAAGATCGTAATGGATGTCTTGAAGAAGAGGGTCTATGCCTTGCAGGGTCATTGGCTAGATGAGCTTGAAAACGTGCTGTGGGCTGTTAGAACAACACCCAAGCAATCGACGGGGGAGACTCCGTTTGGCCTTGTTTATGGCACGGAGGCAGTTGCTCCCGTGGAGATAGCGGTGGCGTCCCATCGCATGAGGTATTATGAGCCTCTGACGAACGAAGAAATGAGACGTCTGGACTTGGACTTGCTTGAAGAGAAAAGGCGGAAGGCTGATGAAGTTCAGGCTCGGATGCGTCTGGCAACAGCCAGGTACTATAATAGGCGGGTCAAGTCCCGACAATTCTTCGTTGGAGAACTTGTTTGGCGGAGGAATGAGTTTGTCTATCAAGATCGGATCAACAAGCTGTCACCGAAATGGGAGGGACCTTACAAGATCGTAGGGATGCCAGCCCCCAATGCGTACAAGTTAGAAGACCTTGATGGCAAGACGTTGAAACATTCTTTCAGTGGCGCACACTTGAAGAAATATCATGTTTGATCCTAAGTCGCCTTAAGTGGTGCGTGATGTTAAGTCGCCGCGAATGGCGCAAGTTATCTATCGATTGATCCGATGTAAGCAAGCTTTGAGTTATTAATGAATAAAAGAAGTTGCTTCCGATCAAATTGCTTTTAGATTTATTCTAACTGTTGGTAAGTCGTCTTAAAGGACGCGATAAAAGCCTTCTGAGGTACGATTAAAAAGCCTTCCGAGGTACGAGTAAGTCGTCTTAAAGGACGCGATAAAAACCTTCCGAGGTACGAATAAAAAGCCTTACGAGGTACGATTAAGTCGTCTTTATGGCGCGATAAAAAGCCTTACGAGGTACGATTAAGTCGTCTTTATGGCGCGATAAAAAGCCTTCCGAGGTAAGAACAAAAGCCTTACGAGGTATGATTAAGTCGTCTTTATGATGCAACAAAAAGCCTAGGTATGAATAAAAGCCCTAAGGGGTACGAATAAGTCGTCTTTATGATGCAGCAAAAAGCCTTAAGGGGTATGATTAAATCGTCTAGAATGACGTGATAAAAAGCCTTAAATGGTACGATAAAATCATCTTAAGTGATGTGCGAAATTGCCTTGAACGGCATGGACGAGAAACCTTAAGTGGTGAGGTCCCGAGAAAAACGTCGCGAAGGACGTATGAAATCACCTTAAGTGGTAAGTTCTTGTGAAGCATCGTAAGGATGTATGAAGTCATCTTAAGTGATGTATCAGAACGTTTTAAGTAACGAGTCAAGTCGCTTTAAGTAGTGCAATAATAATCGAGACCAAAATAGATAAAAGGAATTTTTCATAAAGGCTTGAAGGCCTGAAGGTTCCGATACAAGGAGGAAATTGTGAAGAGGAAATTACAAGGACTTAAAGAATGAAGCATTAAGCCTGGTCCTTGTTGGAAGTTGGGTCCTAAGCAGCTTCGGAGGGAGCAGAGTTCACGGGGTCCAGGGCAGAAGGCTCCGCAGTTCGTGGAGTCGGGTCCGCGGCACCCTCGGGGGCATCGGCCTCATCACTCTCCGCGGGGAGGTTGAAGTATTTCTCCACGAAGGGGGCGAGGGTCTCAGACTTCTTGAAGTCAATGGCATCCTCGTATACCGTGTAAAGCTCCTCGACGGCATTGAACATAACGTTCTCCACCTCGGCATTGCAGAACCCCACGGCATCCGCCTTGAAATCGTCGGAGTTCCGATACTCCTCGCGACCCTGAGCCTTTGCCTCAGCCAGCTTGGAAGGAAATTCAGCCTTCTCGGCCTCTAGCCCTGCCTTGGCTTCCTCGAGAATGCTCTTCTCGAGGACGAGCTGCCTCTGCTCCGCTTCGTGCCGCTGTTGTTCCTCTTTGAGCATCCTCCGCTCCCGACGTAACACGGCTTCATAGTCATGGACCTGCTTTTGCAAGTCCATAGCCTTCTGGCCAAGGAGGGTCTGCTCCTTGGTTATCTTTTCCCTTGCCGCCACAGCATCGGCAAGGTCCTCCTGGAGCTTGGCCAAGGCGTCGGGGTCCGACCTGGCCCGCTCCTCCTTCAGAGCATCCTTCAGAGCGAGGATGTAACCAAAGCAGCGCTGTTGGCTCGCAGTTTCCTGAGGCAAAAGGAAAAGAGGTTAAGGTCCGATAATCGAAGGCAAGAGCAAAAGCGAAAGTAAAGTTTTACCTCCATTCGACGGATGGCCATGTCGCGAAGATCCTCGTCGATATCTTCGTTAGCCAAGGAGATCGGACGTCTCAAGGATGGTGGAGTTGACCCTGCCAGCAGGTGCAGGGCCAATTCTGGCTAAAGGTCTCCCCGATGAAGTGGGACCCCTCGAAGAGACTCGATCGGGTTCCAAGGAACCGTCTCTTGATCGGGGGTGTAAACCTCGTAGAGGCTCCCATCCAGGGGAAGAGGAGGGATGACCCTGGAAGCTTCGGTTGGAGGCTCCGGAGTGGGAGAGCGCAAATCCAAGGGAGGACTCCGGGACACGTCCTCCACAGCTGGCCTCAGGATGCTTCGCCCTGGCCTCTGACGGGGAATCATGCCTTCATTTGGCTCCTCGGAGGAGGGGGAAGCATCCAAGTCAATCACCTGACGGAACTGAGTTTCTGTCGGGGTATTCTCTGTTATCGGCTCCCGTGGAGTCGCAGCCCTCGCTGGAGTTGCAGCCTTCGTCGGAGTGAGAGCCTCCGATTGACCTGCGGTTGCGGGACGAATAAAGTCAGGAAGTTCATTATTGGGGCACCAGATGACCCCGCGCGGGACGTACTGGTCCTTTCCACATAAGTTGTAATAGCCCGCCTTGAGGACGCGGGGGGTTTCCCCTTGAAGTATGTATTTGATTTCTCTGACCCGCGCCTGCTGGTCGGAGGGGATAAATTCCTCGGGAACCAACCTCCTGTATTTTTTAATAGCTTGGCGAACACACTTACTTTCCTCGGCGGTGGTGACACCGAAGGCCTTGTTCACCTCCTCTCTTTTGGCTTGCTTGGCCATCTCGACTTGCTCCTCAGTCGGAGGAGCCGCAGAAGAGGAGGCTCCCCTCTTCAAGGACTTCCTCTTCCGCTTGGAGCCTGGGGCAGCGTCGGTCTCCCCCTGCTTCAACATGAGATGGGTCAACAGAGATGCCTTCTTGGCTGCAAAAATGAAGGTAAAAATGCAGTTAGAAGTGTTACCCAAAGAACCAAATTGTCGGAAATTGAATCGAGGAGTTGACCCCGATCTTGATCAGGTCCCCCTCCATGAGTTTATTGGCGTCAAGGGGAGCGAAGGACTCCCCCCAAGGATAAAGCTGGATAAGTTGAAGGGTGTTGAAGTCGTCCTCGGTGTAAGACTCAAACTTGGGGGCAGGGTCCGCGACAACCTCCCATCGGGGCCACGGGACGGAGCTGTTCTGGACGAAGAAGTAGTACTTCTTCCACCCGCTGTTGTCGGACCCTGAGTCGCGAAGGAACCCCCGATCCTTGTTGAATTTCCAAGTCTCGCCATCCCAGCCGAAGCGGGCGAGTTGCTCCTTGGTCCATTTGGGAAGTCGAGGGGTAAAGGAGCAGACCCCAGCCTTGTTACATTTCATTCCGTAGAAGGTACGGAAGAGCAGCAGGCTGTACGTCCATTGTTGGCGGAGGCACATGACTTGGAAGGCATTCCACACGCGGATAGCGTGTGGGGAGAAGGTGGTTGGATGCGTCTTGTAGAAGTTACACATTTCAACCAGATTCCCGCAGAAAGGGAATCGGATCCCGGCGTTTATCTGTCCCGTGGAGACAAACACTTCTCCTTCCCGAGGACGGGTAACTATGTGTTTTCTCTTGGTGGGTTGGCGAAAATCGTAGGGAAAGCGAGGTTCCCAGGCCGAAGTGATACAACCTTCCCGGAGAGCAGCTTCATAAAGGGTCTCCGAGATTTCATTAATAGCAAGCTCGAACGTAAAGAGGTTCCTTCCTCTAGAACTGGCCTCGTCTAAAAACGGCCATAAAGGGAAAACTTAGGCAAGAAAAAGAGGATAATATCAGTAAATCATGGAGGCAAAGAAGGAAAGTCTTACCAGACATAGTGGGTGATTGATCGGAGAAGACGAAGAGAAGATCTTGACGGCTGGAAGCCTTGAATCGCCGGAGAATCAAACGAGACTTGAAGAGAAGAGCTTCGAAGTTTGACAATGGCAGAGCTTTCAGAAATCAGAACGGTAAGGAAGGAGTGAATAGTGCCAGGGTTTTGGCTTTTATAGATAAAAAGACAGCTGGACAAATTCAAATCCGGACCGTTGAAGACGAAACGACTCAATCTGGATCGTCGAAATTATAGGGGACAGTACGGAAGAGACGTTAGTGACGTAATACTGCTTTTTCAGAAAGCAGCAGTCACGCCTGCTTAGGCGTCGTTTCATCATCCCTTGCATTTAATGGTGGAGTAACCGAGGAGTCTCCTCGGATTTGGCAACTGTCCTTAGAGTCTCGAGGAATCGTGAGCGAGAAGCTCTGTGATTAAAGAGTTGCACCCAAGGTAAAAACCTCCGATGGTAATATCGGGAGGTCTGAAGATGAAAGCCTTCGACGATGATGTCGGAAGGTCCGAAATTGGAAGACACGACGGACTATAAGTCCCTCATGTCTTGGGGGCAAATGATGGGTTCAGATGTAATCGTTAGCCCCGTTAACAGTCAGTAAACGGCGGGTAGGCCTAGAGGGCCTCGCGAAAGGCCTGGAAGGTCCAGAAGCCCAGTATGAAGGGTCCCGACGAGATCGGTCCCGATATATGAACTGAATGCTCTCGACGAGAAGCCTCTGAGTAGGCCCCGATATGCCTTTGAGAAGGTCCCGATAATAAAGCCCCGAGAATGCTGGCCCTGTCCCGTGGGACGAGGGGTCCTGGGTGGTGACCTAGAATGAGACAACTCTGGAGTCCCCGATATGGATCGGGACTTGTGATCAGAGGATAAGACCAAGAAACCCGCCTACTAGATAGAGTAGTGGGGAAACGATTAAGATACGGATAAACTCCCCCGAGATACGCAGGGCGTGCCCGAGATACGCGGAGCGTGGGTGAGATACGCGGAGCGTGGGGCGAGATACGCGGAATCCTGAACGAGATATATGGAACGTGGGTAAACTGCCAGGCGCGGTTACAGGTAACTGAGGTAACTTCCCCTCCTATATAAATGAGGAAGTTACCTCAGAAAACACATTCTCTAATACGAACTTAGACTATTGCTATCCACCCTATCGTTTAAACTCTCATTTAAGCATCAGAGAGGGATTCTGGGTCACCACCCAAATCATCCCCTTTTTGCAGGATTACGCGGAGCCAAGGAGTTCAGGTTTTCCGTCAAGAACTTACCGGAGCTTCGACCGTGATCCAACAAAAGGGATTGGAAGCAAAATCCGAAGTTATTAGCTGCTTGACAACAAAGAGAAATGATCATTTTCACACCAGAAAACACTCGAGTGTTAGTTCAAAACATAGCTCAAGAATTGAACATCAACAGAAGAAAGAAAATTTTCACATGTTCAAAGAAAGAAGCTGTTTTAATACTACTAGTTATTAACGCGTGCGTTGACGCACGCGTATTGATCATCTAAATTTTAAAATACATAATTTATCTTAAATTTTATAATATGACAATATCTATAATTAATCATAATACTTTGAAAATTAAGGTGTTGCTAGAAATGAATTCATGTGATAGAGAAGAACGACACAACGTTATTCAAAACATGAGAAATAGAAGAGGATGATTAAGTACAAAATTAATTACCGTTTCAATTATGGTACTAAATCTGTCAATGAGTAGGGTCGAGCATGACGCGGGTCATTGACGACTCAGTTGCATCTAACTCATCAATTTAAGGAATGTAAAAATCGCACTTAGCCACTTAGAGTCATCGGTGGACCAGTTTGATTTATACAAATGTAATTATACATTTCACGCAATTTTATAGCATAATACCAATACAAATTGATTTTTAGCTAAAGAAAAGTTTAATTCACTAAAATATAAAGTTTATACATGACTTTACCCCAGTTATTTTTAACTACTAATTAGGATTTTCACAATGTAATTGAATTGTCAAACAAAATAACTAAATTTATAGTTCGAGACCATAAATGTTGGAAGATGAGTAACATGTTATCTATAAGATGTCAAACTTCAAGAACCATGTTTGACCCGCATTTTGAGATGTTTTATGATTTAGCAAGTGGTTGATCTATGTGTAAAAAAAAATATTACATGTATCCAAAATTTGCATGGATTGAGTACAAATCATACTTGGGGGTGATTTGGTTTGATTGGTAATTTGGCGGATTGAAAAGTTGATAATAATTAATGTTACATGTCAGTTAAATGACTTTAGCAAAAAAATTAATATAATTTAACTAAATGAATATTTTAGTAGGGACTAAATCATCATTTTTTTAAAATCACTAAATTCTAAAGTTTATACTTGAGTTTACCTTAATTATTTATTTCATACTAATTAGGATATACCCAATGTGATTGAATTGACAAAAAAAAAAAAAAATCAATAATTCGAGTTCATAAATATTAAATTGCGAGTAATATGTTATCTATAAGGTCAAACTTCAAGAACCATGTTTGATCCATATTTTAATATGTTACATGCGTTGGCAAGTAATAGATTTATGTTATACAAAAAAAACCCAACATACAGAACATTCTTCGATCTCTGTGATTCGGTTAATGAAAAATACATGTACCCAGAATTTGCACATGTTGATTACATATCATATGTTAAGGTTGATAATACATTTTGTTACACCCCAATTAATTAAATTTTTAAAAACAACGAAATTTAACTAAATAATATTTTTAGTGATAGTAAGAAAGATAAATAAACATATCTCAAATAAAATAAAAATTAAATTATCGATTGTATAAAATTATAGAAACTAAATGTAATAAAAAAAAATAAAAAATACTCAAAAGGTACCTATTGGGGGTGAGGACATCATTCACTTTTTATATTGGTATAAAGATACAGTTTACTCGAAAGAAAACCAGAACAAAGAAAGAACCATCAATAATCATGGTTACGACAACACCACTTATCTCTAATAAAATCACAATACATGAATGAGAAATTGTACTTCTGTTATCCATAGATCACCCCAAAGGTTAAACCAAAACACTTTCACAACTTTGAAAATATCAGTGGACACTATCCATTTGATGAAGATGAACAGAATAGGAAATAAAACTAAAATGAATAAATAGCAGACTTCTATGATAGTAACCTTCTCCTCTCTTGTCACTGTTCTTTTTTGTTTTCCTTTTTTTTTTTAATAATATTTCTTGTGCCTTTTTTTTTTTTGCACTTTTATTGATGATGTACCCTTTTTTTAGAGAGAGAATTGAATTTTTTTTTTAGAGAAGTCTTACTATTCACAACATTGGTGAGTTCATTGATGAATAAAGGAAAGAAAGAAACATTCCATCTAAGAAAGGAAGATCAGAAGAGAAGATAGAGATCAAATGATAGGTTCAAAAATAGATTCAGAGAGTCTCACGAGTTTTGAAAAATGATTAAAGAGATCACATTGGTATTCCTCAATACTGTGAGCCAACAGAAATTACAAATCAAATCTTTGTTGTTTAGATCCAGCTAGAGAAGCAAGATTAAATGAAGAATGAATTTATTTGATGAAAAGTAAAGTGCAACAGCAATCAGTAAGAAAATAGTATGCTCGATCACTGAAAAAAAAATAAAAAAAATTGATGTGTTCAAGGATCGTGTTTTGAAACATGACCATCAGGACTGAATGAGACAGAAAGTCAGTGTAAAACACAGGATTTCTCATAAGGTGAAGCAGCAAAGCTTACCTATAGAGAGAGCTTCCAAGAAAAGGATTGAACAATTCAGTTGAAGTTTTCATGGGTCATTAGTTGATGGGATTTAGTAGTGATGACACAATTTGCATATTAAAAGGAGAGAGGAACAACATTACATTGGAGTAAGTAGCAAGCCTTCCTCTGTTGTTAATGCAGCTCCCATTGCAAGTGTGAAATCCTCTAGTCTTGAGATCTTAGCATAGACTTGTGTTTGAAGAGAGAACTTGAAAATGAATCTGCGTTGAGGAGATGGTCAATTCTTGTAAAGAACTAATTCCTTGTTTCTGTCTTAATGTAGCAAAAGACTTCTCTGTGAGAGGCTTGGTGAATATATCAACAATTTGCTCATGAACAGGTATATAGTTGACTAGAACTACACATTGACTAACAGTATTTCTACAAAAGAACAAGTCTAATTCAACATGTTTAATTAACGAGTGATGTGTTGGATTCTTAGAGATGGAGATGGTTGAGGTGTTGTCACACAAAACAAGTGGTGTACTAGGTATTTGTATCCCTAGTTCAGATAGCAGTGACTTTATCCATATGATGTTACAAATACATTCTGCAAGACCCCTATACTCAGCCTTCGCAGTGGATCGTGCCACAACTCTCTGTTTACGTGAACACCAAGTAACAAGATTCCCACCTAAAAAGACACAATGACCATTAGTTGATGGGTTAAGAACACAATAGGGGCCTGAATGTTTGCCCATGTTGCCAAAAGGGGTATGAATTGAAAAAACGTATTGTTAAGGGCCTGAATTTTGAGCTTTGTGTTTTTTCAAGTCTCCGTCCAAATTTTCTGTTAAATCTAACAGAACCACGTGAAAAGACAAAAATACCCTTTTGTAATTATTATACAATTTATCAATTTAATTAATAAAATGTGAAATGTCTAAAATACCCCTACACACTAATTATGCCCTTAAGGCCACCACGCTCCGGCCACCGCCCGACGACCACCACCCGGCTCCGGCGACCGCCACCGGCCTCCGGCAACCGCCACCGGCCTCCGATCGGAGCCAAAAAAGCTCCGATTGGAGCTCCGAAGCTCCGATCGGAGCTTTTCGGTCGTCGCCGGAGGTCGGTGGTGGTCGCCGGAGGTCGGTGGTGGTCGCCGGAGGCCGGTGGTGGTCGCCGGAGTCGGGGTGGTGGTGGTCGCCGGAGCTGTGGTGGCTTAAAGGGTATTTTCGTCATTTTAGGTCAAACATATGAGAGACACACTTTGGTCAAAGGGCATTTTCGGGTTTTCAAATTATTTTTGGTCACATGCCAAGCATGTGACCACTTTCCGTCACTTTTAACAGAAAAAATAGACGGAGACCTCACTTATACACAAAACTCAAAATTCAGGCCCTAAATAATACGTTTTTTCAATTCAGACCCCTTTTGGCAACATGGGCAAACATTCAGGCCCCTATTGTGTTCTTAACCCTTAGTTGATTTTCAATCATCTATGTTACCACCTAAGTCAGAATCAGTAAACCTAGAGATAACAAGAGATGAAGTGTTTCGAAATACCAAACCATAGTCTAAAGTTCCCTTCAAATATCTGAAGACTCATTTTACTGCCTTCTAGTGAGTGTCACGAGGATTCCGAGTAAACTGACTCAGTTTGTTGACAACATAACTGAGTTTAGGTCTTGTACAACACACAAATTGAAGTGCTCCAATAATGCTTCTATAGAATGTGGGATCCTTCAATGGTTCACCAGCAAATGCAGAAAGAGAGGGAGAGACAACCAATGGTGTAGGAACAGATACAGTGTTCCAGGATGTATTTCTTCTGACTTAGAACACAAGTGGTTTTCCTTGACTGTCTTTTTGTACAAAAGCTTGAGGCTGATCATGTAGACATCCTCTGTAAGATCACCTTTTAGAAACGCACTGTTAACATCAACTTGTCTTAGTGACCATTTGAAGGTTAAAGCAAGTGTTAAAACAATTCTTACTGTGATCAATTTTGCAATTGGGCTGGAAGTTTCAGTATAATCAAAACCCATATGTTGATAAAAACCTTTAGCAACTAACCTTGATTTGTACCTTTCGATAGAGCCATCAGAGTGTCGTTTTATTTTGAAGATCCACTTACAGCCAACTGGAGATCTACCCTTTGGTAATGCAGTAAGTGGCCAAGTATAGTTCTTCTCTAATGCTTCCAATTCCTTATTAACAACAGATCTCCATTCTTCTAACTTCAGTGCCTCCTTAATGGTGAGAGGTTCATCAAGTGTTACCATAAGAGCTTGAACACAAGTTCTTTGTGATGTTGCTTTTGAACGAGTAACCATAGGATGGATGTTGCAACTTGAAGCTGAAATAGAGGAGGCTGGAACTTTCAAGGGTTTAGAAGACGTAGAGTCTGGGATCTTCAAGGAGACAGAGGGAACTGTTTGAGAAGAGGGTGGAGGTGGTACTAGGGTAGGTTGAAAAGGTAAATCCAGGATTATGAGTCAGAAAGTAAATCCAGGTGAACTTGGAGTAAACATCCACAATGCTTAGATAGAACATTTTCCACTTGAAACAATAGATGATGGTCCCTATAGATCAAGTTGAAGAAGTTGTAGTGGTTTAGTGTAGACCGTTGAGGATGCTTGAAAAGGGAGAGTGTGACTTTTACCCATCAAGCAGGCATCACACTGAGAGATAGAACCAGAAATCTTTTCATTTGTGTGTTTGAAAGCCATTTGTAGAATTGCAGCAAACAGATGACCTAGCCTTTGGTGCCAGATTTCTGAGTTTAAACACATTGAGTTATCAGTAACAGCATGAATATTATTAGATATGCTTGTACAAGACTTTTTTTTTTTTTGCCACGCAAATATTCGATCTTTTATTAAAAAATGCAAACAAGATTACAATAGATCAATAAAATAGAAATAGAGGAGATGAGGGTAACAACACCCAATCCATATGACACATCTCCTTTTCAGATTCCATAACAACCCACTTAGCGCATCTATATGCGTTACTACGGACAAACCTCCAATATTTTCGAGGTAAAATATGAATAAAGTACTTGATGGAATTGACGATGTTCGTAATGCTCCAATCAGCTTGAACGGTTGGACCTTGAACATACACACCAGCCATCATCTTCAGCCTCAAGGAAGACGTCGTTTTCACCGATATTCTGTTGACCCAATCATCGAAACAACCAAAAACGGTTAAGGAAGGCCTCCAAAAGCGAAATTCCACATCCGATTTATAGATTCGAACTAGATCTACTCCATAAACTCTTAGTTCTACCAGATCTGAAAATTTACTTAGTAGAAATAGATGCCAAATCGTACTGATTGACTCTGAAAATTCATTTGGTGCTACCAATACCTTGAGTAGATGGTTGCTAGAGTCAAGAATTCCCATGATGGGAAGAGGAAAAGTCTCCATAACAAGAAGACGAAAAACGCCTAAGAAGGGAGGACAAAGAGGAAACCACCGGAATCCTCCGCTGTGAACAGACGCCACAGAACAAAAGTCTTATTAATAAAAAAAACAAGGGTTAAATGTACTTTTCACACCATATGTTTGGCCGAATGTGGATTTTAGTATTGGATGTTTTTGTTTTGTATACTTTTGGTACCAAACGTTTGAAAAAATATGGTTTTTGGTACATTCGTTAGTTATCCGTTAGTTTTGGCGGTTAAATGACATATGCAAGTCACGTGACCGACCCTAAACTTTTGATTTTGTTCAATTTGGTCCCTCAAATATATTCCTAACTTTTATTTTGTTTAATTTAGTCCTAAAACCTTAAAATCGACATCCCAATTGACCTAGCCCCAATTGGGTCAATTGGACCTAATTAGGTCTAAGTCAATTGGGTTCGATTGGTTCAATTGGGTTCGATTTTGAAGTTTTAGGACTAATTAAACAAAATAAAAGTTAGGAATATATTTGAGGGGCTAAATTGAACAAAATCAAAAGTTTAGGGTCGGTCACGTGACTTGCATATGTCATTTAACGACCAAAACTAACTACCAACTAATGAATGTACCAAAAGCCATATTTTTTCAAACGTTTGGTACCAAAAGTATACAAAACCAAACATTCAGTACTAAAAACCACATTCGGTCAAACATGTGGTGTGAAAAGTACTTTTAACCCAAATCAAACTTACAAAAGAGAGAAATATTATGCCGGGCGGGGCCGCTTTAGACGACCGCACCGACGATTGAAGTTGGCAAAGTTTGGCGGCGGCTAGGTTTTTTTTTTAAGAGAGCAAAGGGTTCTTCGAATATGATATCATTAGAATTGAGAGAACTCTTATTAGAAAACAAGCACATAGCAAAAGGAATATCAATTTTATTGAAATTCATGGCAATGCCAGCATTCTCTGTGAAAAAGAGTACGGCGAGATGTGGCGGAACACGGCGGAGATTCGCCGGAGAAACAGAGAGTCGCAGCGGATTGCAGAGAGAAAAGTGAGAGAGTTTTTCAGGGATCACTTAGGTTGATTGATTATTTTCCCATCACCCCAAATATATACAAAACCCTAGCAAACTAATGCAAGATTGCACCGCAATCTTTTAATGTGCACAAGTTTGACCCTGATATATTACACAAAGTTACAGATTGGAATAACAACTAGCAACACGGGCCGAAGCCCAATAACTCTAAGACCAAGTCTAATTGAAGCAGCAAATCTGGGCTGGGCTGGACTGATTCCCACAATAGCAGACCAGGCCAAATATTAATGGGCTCCAATAGTGTGGGCTTCAACACTCCCCCTCAATCTGAACTTTGTGCAAAAATATCTATTAAATTCAGCTTTACGAGCAAACGCCGATGCTGAGCTTTAGAAAGCGCCTTCGTAAACAAATCTGCAGGTTGATTCGAAGTGCTCAAATGTTTCAGCCGAAGGAAACCTGCAGAAACCTGATCACGTACAAAATGGCAGTCAACTTCCACATGTTTAGTACGCTCATGAAAAACGGGATTGTTACCTATCTGAATTGCCGCTTTATTATCACAGTACAAAGTAATTGGTTTAAAAAAAAGCAAACCCTAATTCTGAAATAATCTCATTCAGCCAAATTAATTCAGAAACTGTTTCTCGCATACTACGATATTCAGCTTCTGCAGAGGAACAAGACACTGTGGGCTGCTTTTTAACCTTCCAAGATACTAAGGAATCTCCAAGGAAAACACAATATCCTGTAACAGATCTTCTAGACTCAATACAACGAGCATAATCTGAGTCACAAAAACTAGTTATAGTATTTTGTTTATTGGAAGACAAAAGAATGCCCAAACCAGGTTGTTGTTTCAAATACCTCAATATTCTTAAAACTGCATCATAATGGGATTTTTTAGGATTCTGGACTTAAGTACTAAACAGAGTAGGCAATATCAGGACGAGTAATTCCCAAATACAAAAGCTTACGAATCAGCCGCCTATAAGTAGTTGGATCAGAAATTTTTTCATCATTTTTATTCAAATTAAGGGCTTCATCATATCCAACAGATGTAAATTTTTCATTTTGCTCCATAGGAGTATTGCAAGGTTTACATCCTAATAAACCAACTTCAGAAAGCATTTCAAGAACATACTTTCGCTGACAGAGCACAAGACCTTTATCAGATCTTGCAACTTTAATGCCAAGAAAATATTTTAAAGTCCCTAAATCTTTCATTTTAAAACTGGTTTGTAAAACCCTTTTTAAATCTGAAATCAAAGCATCACTATTCCCTGTAATGAGTAAATCATCCACATAAACTAGGAGAATAACAATTTGGTCACCTTTTCTTTTTATAAAAAGAGAATAATCAAGATGACTTTGGGTATACCCACTACTGAGCAGAGCCTCAGTAAGCTTGATGTTCCACTGTCTTGAAGCCTGTTTTAATCCATAAAGGGATTTGTGTAATCTGCACACAAGATTAGATTTAACAGTATACAACTCCCCCTGATTACCAAATCCAGGAGGTAAGTCCATATAAACTTCTTCAAACAAATCACCTTGTAAAAAAGCATTATAAACATCCATCTGATATAAAGGCCAAGCATTCATAGAAGCAAGAGATAAAATGACCCGAACTGTTACAATTTTAGCAACGGGAGAAAAGGTTTCATCATAATCAATGCATTCTTTTTGTTTAAAACCTTTTACAACAAGACGTGCTTTATAACGCTCAAGAGTGCCATCAGAATTATATTTAACACGAAAAACCCATCGACATCCTATAGAAGTTCTACCTTGAGGCAAAGGAACTAATGACCAAGTTTTGTTGTCTTCTAAAGCAGCAATTTCTTCTTTCATAGCCTTAACCCAATTAATGTCTTTACAAGCTTCAGAAAATGAATTGGGTTCAGGTATTTTATCAATCATGCTAAGAAAAGACTTGTGGTCATTAGAAATATTATCACAACTCAAGTGAACAAAAATAGGATATTTAGTTGAACAAATCATAGACATGTCATAGTCCCGAGACCAAACAGGTGGTCTGGTTTGTCTAACAGGCCTAGCAGAAGGTTCAGGATTAACATGGACAATATTATCCAAATCAGTTACATTCTCAGTCAAATTATTAGTATCATCATTACCTTCAGACATATCCTCAGGATTACCTTGATGAGTATCAGGATCAGCAACTGAATCAGGATTAATTTCCTCATCGAAAATACTACCAGTAGAATTATCTGAAGAAGGAACAGGTGAAACGTTAGGCACAAAAGAAGGTGGAACACCAGAACCAACTTTAAAAGGAAAAAAGGATTCCAAAAACTTAACATCTCTTGAAACAATGAAAGTTTTGGTAGATAAATTGAACAACCTGTACCCCTTTTGAACAGCAGAGTATCCCATCATAACGCAGGCAATAGATCTAGGAGCAAATTTGTCATTCAATGGTAAAACCTTAGCATAACAAAGGCATCCAAATACACGTAAATGATCAATAGAGGGAACCTTATTGTAGAGCTTCTCATAGGCAGAAAGTCCTTTTAAAATCTCAGTAGGCATCAAGTTAATCAAATAACAAGCTGTAAGGACACATTCACCCCAAAACCTGTCAGGAGTATAACTTTGCAATTTAAGAGCTCTAGCAACCTCTAATAAATGACGGTGTTTTCGTTCAACAACTCCATTTTGTTGTGGAGTATAAGCACAGGAAGTCTCATGAACAATACCCATGTTGGAAAAAAATGAAGAACAATATTCATTAATAAATTCACCACCATTATCAGATCTAACACGTTTAATTCGTCTGGAAAATTGAGTTTCAACCATCGAGTAAAAATGTTTTAAAATAACGATGACATCAGATTTTAAAGTCAGCAAATAAACCCAGGTAACTCTAGTGAAGTCATCCACAATGGTAAGAAAATACTTTTTATTATCATGAGTTGCCTTATGATATGGCCCCCAAACATCGATATGAATAAGGTCAAAAGGACCAGCAGTAACAGAACTACTATTGGGAAAAGGTAACCTAGTTTGCTTTGCCATCGGACACACATTACATTCTGAAAGACCTTTATTTTGCAATCTAAAAGAACTAAGGAATTGAAACTTGTTTAGGATATGAAAAGGAACATGGCCCAATCTTTGGTGCCACAGAATGGTCTGAGGATTAAAAGCAACAGACTGAAACGCTACAGGGGCTTGGGAACATGTTTTGAAAAAATAGAGCCCTGCAGCTTCATGTCCATTCCCCAACACCATTCCATTGCAGCGATCCTGCAATACAACAGAATTAGTATGGAAAATAACTGAACAAGACAAATCCTTAGTCAATTTAGAAATAGAGATCAAATTGTATTTAAAATCTGGCAAAAACAAGACATCAGTTAAAACATTTTGTTTGTCAATATTGACATCACCAATACCAGCAACTGTAGATTTAAAACCATTTGGTAACTGAACACTAGAGCTTAAAGGTTTAAAGTTATGCATCCAATTTGATTTAAAACTCATATGATGTGTGGCACCTGTATCAAGGATCCAATCAGTAGAGTAATTAGGCACTAACGGGACAGGTATACCTGATGCAGAAGATGCAGCATTCACCCGAGGTTCAGCCTCAGACACATTGTGCTGAGATCGCACCATACTACGAGCCAAATGCTCGAGTTGTTCAGTTGTAATCATCACGGGCTGGTTTTTTGGAAGGTCAAGAGGGGTGGAAATAGAACCGCCAACCTCAGAACCTGGAATATCAGAGTGACCATCAATAACTGCATTAGCTTGAGGAGTTCTGGTTTGATTGGGACGGAGCTTCCATCCTGGAGGGTAGCCATTTTTCTTAAAACAATGGCCAGAATCATGCCCCTTAGCTTTGCAGTAATCGCAAACCAGATTCAAGTTCCTTTTCTGTCCCCTTGATTTGTTGGAAGAATTGGTGGACAGAGAAGGAAGTTTTCCATCAGCAAAATTGGCAACAGAATTAGAGGAAAGGCTACGTTGATTTTCTTCTTGAATTAAAACAGAGTATGCCTGGGAAACAGAAGGGAGGACCTCTCTCATAACCAAATTGGTTTTAACATTGGAGTAAGAATCATTGAGGCCATTCAAAAATTGGAAAAGCTTCAGGTTGTTTGCATGTAAAATATGCTTTTGAAATTCAGGACAACCACAGTTGGGCAAATTGAAGATAGCATCAAACTCCTCCCACATGGTTCTTGTTAAGTTATGGGATCTCGGTCAACGGGGTGTCGGCTTTGATCCCACTCCTTATAGGGGGATGTGTGTGATCCGGTCTTCTCAAGTCGCCTTGTCTTTGCCTATGTCCTTCTTCCGTTCCTTCTTCCCTTGGTTCCTCCTCTTCTTCTCTCCCTTTGCCCTGCAAAAGGGGCAATACCAGACACGGAGGAGGGGGGGGGTGGTGCCTGGTGAACCCTCTCCGATGCCTAAGTCAGAACTATATTTCTAGAGAGATAAAGCTAGAGAGATGTCAGAGCTAAATTGTTCAAATAGCCCAGATGTCCAAATGAGTTGTGAATGTGGGGTATTTATAGGCAACGATGTCATTAAGGTGGCTTAATGACATCGTTAACCTCTAAACACAATTAATTAACCTTTAAGTATATAATTAAGACCTTAGGATTCGGAGGAGGTAGGCGGAGTGGACCGAGCATGGGCGTCTGAGAGTGGTGTCGGGACCCTTGGGGGGGGAGGAATCCGACCCCCGAGGGTAGGGGTTGGGTGAGGGCACCCAACCCCTCCTAGGGAGGGTGGGGTTGGCCAACCCCATCCCTCCTAGGAGGGATCGGGTTGGCCGACCCGATCTCTCCTAGGAGAGATCGGGTTGGCCAACCCGATCTCCCCTAGGGGAGATCGGGTCGGCTGACCCGATCTCCCCTAGGGGAGGTCGGGTGTGGCCACCCAACCTCACCTAGGTGAGTTCGCCTCCGTCGGACGGGCGCTTCGGCCCCGTCCGAGCCGTTAATGTTCTCGCGAAGTGTCCGGGTTGAAGTTTCGATTGGAAATCATAAATGGGACGATAAAAATACAACGGTTCGGAAGTCAACGGGTTCAAATTGGGCGTATATCCATCACATGCCCCCGAGTCAACCAATGGCCTAACCCTTGATTGACTCTATTTTAGGATGGTATGACACGCGCAATTTGAAACCGGGATTTTACCTTCTTTGTCTGAATGCCTGCTTACCCATGGATGCGTGTCTCTGACTCTGCCCCCTGTCTAATGAGATAGAGGAATTGTAAACGTCAGAGTAGCACGGACGTGTGCCTAGGCCTACGTCCGTCTGAGGCGGGAGTAATAAACTTATCTATGCTACAGGTGTATACTTCAAGAAATACAAACTTGCACAGGGATGTGATACGAATGCAACTAAAAAACTTATGCTTCAAATTCGTGCTGGGATTCCATCTAGATAAGGAGAAATTTTAATTTTGGCCAAAAATTTTCCTAAGTATGGAATACTAGAAAATAAACCTTAGGGGATGTTAACTAGGGTGAGCGTGGATTTAACCGTGGTTAATAGGAACTAGTTTTTGAATCTTGTCCCTTGAAATTTTCCTCTTTAAAATTCAACGGTGTTGATTTGGCGATTTTGGAAAAACCCTAAACCTTTGTGTTATAAAAGGGGGAGTGATTACCTCATTCTCGTTGTCCTTTTCTTTTCTTTTCGACGGTGGGGTTTCTGATTGGGCTTACTTCTCGAGGCACGAGTCGCATTGAGGTATGTTTTTTCCTTCTTGTGTAAGCATTGTTCTTGTGGAATTCGATCCTGTTTTTCTTTCAGTTGTTTCTTTACTTGTCTCGTTTCGACTTACGTGTCTTCATGATAATATAGTTCTGTTTGATTTGTCTTTCCTCCATCTTCTTGCTTTCGTACTTCCGTTTACTGGCGTGTGGGGTTTTTTACATCGGGATTATGGCTATCTCTGTCTGCCCTCTTGCCTCTGTCTGTTGGGCTGAGGGGTCTCTTCCATGCTGGGGGTTATGACTATCTCCCCCTGCCCCCTGCCTCTGCCTGTTGGGCTGAGGGGTCTCTCCATGCTGGGGGTTATGACTATCTCCCCCTGCCCCCTGCCTCTGCCTATTGGCTGATGGGGTCTCCTTATGCTGGGGGTTATGACTATCTCCCCCTGCCCCCTGCCTCTGCCTGTTGGGCTGAGGGGTCTCTCCATGCTGGGGGTTATGACTGTCTCCCCCTGCCCCCTGCCTCTGCCTGTTGGGCTGAGGGGTCTCTCCATGCTGGGGGTTATGACTATCTCCCCCTGCCCCCTGCCTCTGCCTATTGGCTGATGGGGTCTCCTTATGCTGGGGGTTATGACTATCTCCCCCTGCCCCCTGCCTCTGCCTATTGGCTGGTGGGGTTTTTCCTGCCGTCTTTCTATTCTTGTCTTTTGACTTTGTATCTATCATTTTATGGAAATGAGTTCGTGTCCCTTGTCCATTGTTTGCTTTCTGTTTTTCTCGGATTGAGCCTGTGTTTTTTCCGGTTAGCAGAACTTTCTGGTGATTGATGAGGAGTAAGAGGCCAGTACGTGTGGGAGTGGTTACTTCCGGGACCGGATCTTCGATTGCAAAAAGATCGGTTTTCTATGGTGCGGGGAGGTGTTCTCTAACTGAAGGTAAGGGTGGTGACGTTGGGGTGCTATCTTCTTTCTATATTGATGCCCCCCAATCGAAGGTCCGGGAGCCGTCATTTCCTCCCTCTCTGTTTGGTGAGTTCTTGAGCAGCTGAGTTTCCTTAGTGTATATTGGTATTTACTCTGTGCTTTGTTATAGGTAGACTTCGTCTTCCGCGTCTGAGTCGGAAGGAGCTGTCTCGTCCGCCTGTTGATGGAATTGTTGGGTCTGAGTGGGCGCCTTATTATGGGCGTGGGTCTCGTTTTGACAATCAATCTTCTTTGCAAACTCCTGAGGTTGGAGTTCGTGTTCTGCAGTCTGCTGTTCCTCCTGTTGATCGTGTGTCCCTCTCCAAAGGGTCGGATGCAACTTATGAGTTGGCTCGTGATGTGTTGGCTCGTTATGCTCCTGTAATGTTATTAACCATTTTATCCTTTGGTATACTTCTTCTCCATGCGTTATCCGTTTCATCTTTTGTTTTGGTTGCAGGGTATGGCCGACCTTGTTAATTTATCCACCCTTGCTATTCATCTTGCTGAGGAGAGGAAGGTGTACGAGGACATTTGTGTCTCCCTTAACTCCCGTCTTATTAGCTATTTGGAGCATAGTCGTATTACTGATTTGCGGTGCCGAGACTTGGAGGGTCGCATTGCTCTTCTCAATGAAGAGGTTGAGGCGTTGAAACAAAGGTCTTATCGTGATGAGACACTTCGTGCTGCTGAGTTAGTCTCTCTGGAGGAAATGTTTCGTATGGAGGCGAAAGAGTGTGCCATTGCTGAGTATAAGGCCTCTTCCGCTTATCAGGCTGCTATGGAGGTTCGCTGTTCTGTGGCTAAACGTATTTCCTTTAAGGAGATTCTTGAACGGATTCACATGATTGCTCCCGACTTTCCTTTCTCTCGTCTTGGTGATTTGTCAGACTTTGCACTTAAGCATATTGCGAAGGTAAAGGAATAGTACCCCTATCTATTGTGGTAGTCTCATGTGCTTGTGAGTTGTGGTTGTCTTTAGAGTTTAAAACTCCACCTTTCTTAGTGTTGCCATCTTTGTCTGATACACTAGTTTATATTTGTTGTATATATGGCCGTGTGCTTATATCTCTTCTCATGATGTCTCCCTATGCCTTGTGTATGGCTCTTTGGGTATGGACCCTTTCATTGGTGTGTTTCCTTTACTTATCCTTCTTTCGTGCTTTCCTTCTTGCCTTACCCTTCCGAGCATGGTATCCTTCTGAGCATGGTATCCTTCTGAGCATGGTATCCTTTCAAACATGGTGTCCTTTCAAACATGGTATCCTTTCAAACATGGTGTCCTTTCAAACATGGTATGATTGTCTCTTCTGATACCCCTTACACGGTATACGTTGTACTGTTAGACCAAAGATACGCTCTTGGTGGGCGTCGAAATCTTTTCACGAGACAGGCTCTCGGACGGCGCTTAACGTTTCACAGGATAGGCTCCCGGAGGGCACAGGTTAGTCCACCGATACCTTCTTGACGGGTGTCAAACTGTTCACGAGACAGGCTCTCGGACGGCACTTAACGTTTCGCAGGATAGGCTCCCGGAGGGCTCAGGTTAGTCCACCGATACCTTCTTGACGGGTGTCAAACTGTTCACGAGACGGGCTCTCGGACGGCACTTAACGTTTCGCAGGATAGGCTCCCGGAGGGCTCAGGTTAGACCAAAGATACGCTCTTGGTGGGCGTCGAACTGGTAGTTTGAAATCTACCTCAAGATACGCTCTTGGGGGCGTCGAACTGGTAGTGTTTTTTCTACCTCAAGATACGCTCTTGGGGGCGTCGAATCTGGTAGGTTGCAAATCTACCTCAAGATACGCTCCTGGGGGCGTCGAATTCGTAGTTTTTGGAAACCACTCTCAAGATACGCTCTTGGTGCGTCGAAGTCGTAGTGTAATAACTACTCTCAAGATACGCTCTTGGGGGCGTCGAAGGTTGTAGTATGAACACTACTCTCAAGATACGCTCTTGGGGGCGTCGAAGTTCGTAGTTTTTGGAAACCACTCTCAAGATACGCTCTTGGTGCGTCGAAGGTCGTAGTATAATAACTACTCTCAAGATACGCTCTTGGGGGCGTCGAAGGTCGTAGTATGAACACTACTCTCAAGATACGCTCTTGGGGGCGTCGAATGTCGTAGTACGAAGACTACTCTCAAGATACGCTCTTGGGGGCGTCGAAGGTTGTTGACTTGAAGTCATATCTGTGTAAGGATAACTTGGTGATTGTAACATCACATTTACTGGTAAATACTTTTGAATAACTACTACTCTCTTAGGAGCATTCATGTTTTTGTACACTCGGGATGCCTTGGTGCACCAAGACATCCTTTGTAGGAAATCGAAGATAGTTGTAGAGTTGGAGTAACTTCGTGAGTTCTCCTTCTCAAAAGTTGTTTTTTGAAAAGCTTGTGAAGCTGAAGCGCGTAAAATGTGTAATATGAAACTAAGGATATGGTCTTTTGCTTGTGCTTTCTTCTTATACGTAGTACTTCTTTAGGTGCTCTCCACTGAAGGTGTTTGTGGAGATATACCCCTCCCCATCTTCGAGGCGGTACGCGTTTACGTAGGGAACTGACGCTATCTTGTATGGTCCTTCCCACTTTGGAGATAATTTTCTGATTTGGTCTAAGTGTGAGAACTCATTCCTTCTTAGTACTAGTTCTCCTACGTGGAATTGTCTCTCCTTGACTTGGCGGTTGTAGTATCTTGCTGAGACAAGGCGCATTCGTGTCTGTGCTTCTTCTGAATTCCACCTTTTGTCCTCCACCATGTCTAAATCTAAAAGTCTTGCCTTGTTGTTCTCATGCTCCTCAAAGTACTTGGTTCTCAGTGATTGTACAGCTATTTCTGCTGGTGCCACCGCCTCGGTTCCGTACACTAGACCAAATGGCGTTTCTCCTGTGGATATCTTTGGTGTTGTCCGCACTGCCCATAGGACATTTTCCAGCTCATCTACCCAACTTCCCTTGGTGGCGTGGAGTCGTTTCTTTAGGCCATCTAACACTATCTTATTTGCCGATTCTACCTGTCCGTTTGTCTGAGGGTGCTTTACCGATGCGAAACGGTGATCTATATTCAGTCTTTCGCAATACCACTGCAATTTCTTGCTCTTGAACTGTGGGCCATTGTCACTTATTATTGCTTTTGGCACCCCATACCTCGAGACAATGTGAGATTGGATGAAGTTGACGACTTGGTCGTCTGTTGTCTTCCCCATTGCCTTTGCTTCTATCCACTTGGAGAAGTAGTCTATTGCAACAATTATGCAAGTCTTCTGACCTTTTGTTTTTGGTAGGGGGCCTATCAAATCAATCCCCCATTGTGCGAAAGGCCAGGCTCCTGAGATGGAGCTTAGCTTTGCTGGTGGGGCTGTTATATTTCTGGAGTACCTTTGGCAGTGATCACATTTTTGTACCAAGTCTGCTACTTCTTTGCTCAATGATGGCCAATAGTATCCTAGGTTGTAAACCTTTCGGCTTATTGACCGTGCTCCTTCATGGCACCCCGCCTCTCCCTCATGGAGCTCTGCAAGTACCCTCTCTGTTTCTGGGTATGCTATGCATTTGAGGAAAGGTGTGGAGTATCCTTTCTTGTAGAGCTCATTGTCCATCACTGCGTAATTCCTAGCCATCCTTTCAATCTTGACTGCTTCCACCTTATCTTTTGGGAGCTTTCCTTCCATGATGTATTGTCTCATTGGTGTCATCCAGACTTCTGCTTCATCTATTGCTAGAACCTCCATTTGTTCTATCACTGATTGCCTTCTTTGCTCCACGAAGTGAATCTCTTTGCCTGCTTCTGCCCCTAAGGCTAGTTTACTTAAGGCGTCTGCCTCTTGGTTTTGTTCTCTTGGGACAGACTCAATGTCGAAGCTTTGGAAGCTCTTTATTATGTCCTTGGTTTGCTGCAAGTATCTCTGCATGTTTTCGGACTTTGCAGTGTAGATTCCTTTCACTTGGTTGACAACTAGTTGAGAATCACACTTGACCCTTAAATGCTTTGCCCCTACTCCTTTGGCTATTCTCAGGCCAGTTATTAGTGCTTCGTATTCAGCCTCATTGTTTGTTGCCTTAAAGGTTAGTGCCATGGCATAGCGCATAGGTGTATCGCTGTTTGGTGGGTATAGTAAGAGGCCTGCGCCTGACCCTCCTCCGTTGGATGACCCATCAGTATGCATCTCCCATAATTCTTCTGATTGTGTCTCCTGACTACTACTTGCCTCGCATGTAGTTTTGACTTCTCCCAAGTCTTCGCCTGGATTAATTCCAGTGAATTCGGCGATAAAATCCGCTAGAGCTTGACCCTTTATGGCTGTTCTTGGGGCGAAATGAATGCGAAACTCGCTTAGCTCGATTGCCCATTTGGTCAGTCTTCCCGATGTGTCTGGTCTCTGCAGGAGGTGTTTCAATGGTTGGTCTGTGAGGACTGTTACTTCATGCCCATGAAAATACGGTCTCAACTTTCTTGCTGATACAATCAGTGCATAGAGGTACTTTTCTATTGGCAAGTAGTTGATCTCATACTTTGCCAATGTTTTGCTTACGAAGTATACTGGCAATTGTGTAGCGTTTTCCTCTTTGATTAGCACTGAGCTAACTGCCACGTTGCTTACTGAGATGTAGAGGTAGAGGGGCTCCCCTGGTATAGGCTTTGCTAGGGGTGGTAGTGTCTTCAGATGTTGTTTGAGTTGCTGGAAGGCTTCCTCACATCTCGGTGTCCACTCAAATTTCTTGTTTGCCCTTAGTACCTCAAAGAAGGGTAATGCCTTGTCTCCTATTTTGGATAGGAATCTGTTAAGGGCTGCCAACCTCCCGTTCAGCCGTTGAACCTCTTTGTGCTTCGTTGGTGATTGCATTTCTTCAATTGCTTGAAGTTTTTCGGGGTTTACCTCTATGCCTCGCTGGCTTACCATGAAGCCTAAGAACTTTCCTGACTGCACCCCAAATGCGCACTTTTTCGGGTTTAGACGGACTTGATATTGCCTCATCCTTTCAAATGTTGCGCGAAGGTTTTCCACATGGTCCTTCTTCTCTTTAGATTTGACTATCATGTCGTCCACATACGCCTCCATTGTCTTCCCTATCATGTCCCCAAAGATTTTGTTGACCATTCTTTGGTATGTTGCTCCAGCATTTATGAGTCCGAAAGGCATCACTGTGTAATGGTATATCTCGCTATTAGCGTAGAATGCTGTGTGGGGGGCGTCCTCAGGGGCCATTTTTATCTGGTTATATCCTGAGTATGCGTCCATGAAGCTCATTAGTTGGTGACCTGATGTTGCATCCACTAACTGATCTATTCTTGGTAGCGGATATGAGTCCTTTGGGCATGCCTTGTTTAGGTCCCGATAGTCAATACACATTCTCCAACTTCCTCCCGGCTTCTTTACCAGTACTGGGTTTGCCACCCATGTCTGGAATCTGATTTCCTTGATGAACTTTGCCTTTAGTAGCTTTTCTACTTCTTCTTGAATAGCTATCTTTTTATTGCCTCCCATTGGTCTCACCTTCTGTGTTGTTGGCCGCGTTGCCGCGTCTATGTTGAGCCTATGTGAGATCACATCTTCTGATATCCCTGGCATATCGCTCGGTGACCAGGCGAACAAATCCTTGTACTCCCTTAGTAAGGCGACTAGATGGTTCTCCTCTTCCTGAGATAAGGCAGTTCCAATTTTAGCCTTCCTATCGGGTTCTTCTATGAGTATCTCTTTTAGTTCCTCCATGGGGGCTGGCCTTCCATGATCTTCTCTTGGGTCCTCGTCTATTAGTAGGACTTCTCTTGTTTTCTTCCTTTTGCCTAGTGCAATCCTTGCACATTTCCGTGCTACCTTCTGGTTACCCTTTACTTCCCCTATCCCTTGGTCTGTGGGGAATTTCACTTTCTGATATAGCGTTGATGGTACCATACCCCACTTGTTGATTGTAGTGGTACCTAGGACCCCATTGTACTCCTCCATGTCTTCTGTAATGAAGAATGGGACATCAATCTTTAGCTGCCTCTGCCCTGTGCCCAGTGTCACAGGTAGTGTGACTGCCCCCAGTGGGTATGTTGGCTCTCCTGAAAATCCTACCAAGGGGGAGTAAACCTGTTTTATGCTACTTGGCCTAACTCCTAGTATATTGAGGACCTTCTTGCTAATGATGTTGGGTGAGCTTCCACTGTCTATTAGGATTCTCCCAATGTCCATATCGGTGATCTTCATTGTTATGACCAGGGCATCCTTGTTGTCTGGTAACACATGCTCCATGTCTCTTCTTGAAAATTCTATTATGTCTTCTTTCTTTTCCCTTGGTTGTTCTTCTCTTGGCTTAGGAGTCCCTAACTCTGCCATGTATGCTTCTCTGGCATTTGCTGACTCTCCTCCAGCTCCATACCCTCCATGGATGACATATACGCTTGCCATCTTGCTAGTGATAGTTAGGCTTTCTGTCCGAAGCCCGCAGACGGCGCCAAGTGTTAAGTTATGGGATCTCGGTCAACGGGGTGTCGGCTTTGATCCCACTCCTTATAGGGGGATGTGTGTGATCCGGTCTTCTCAAGTCGCCTTGTCTTTGCCTATGTCCTTCTTCCGTTCCTTCTTCCCTTGGTTCCTCCTCTTCTTCTCTCCCTTTGCCCTGCAAAAGGGGCAATACCAGACACGGAGGAGGGGGGGGTGGTGCCTGGTGAACCCTCTCCGATGCCTAAGTCAGAACTATATTTCTAGAGAGATAAAGCTAGAGAGATGTCAGAGCTAAATTGTTCAAATAGCCCAGATGTCCAAATGAGTTGTGAATGTGGGGTATTTATAGGCAACGATGTCATTAAGGTGGCTTAATGACATCGTTAACCTCTAAACACAATTAATTAACCTTTAAGTATATAATTAAGACCTTAGGATTCGGAGGAGGTAGGCGGAGTGGACCGAGCATGGGCGTCTGAGAGTGGTGTCGGGACCCTTGGGGGGGGAGGAATCCGACCCCCGAGGGTAGGGGTTGGGTGAGGGCACCCAACCCCTCCTAGGGAGGGTGGGGTTGGCCAACCCCATCCCTCCTAGGAGGGATCGGGTTGGCCGACCCGATCTCTCCTAGGAGAGATCGGGTTGGCCAACCCGATCTCTCCTAGGAGAGATCGGGTTGGCCAACCCGATCTCCCCTAGGGGAGATCGGGTCGGCTGACCCGATCTCCCCTAGGGGAGGTCGGGTGTGGCCACCCAACCTCACCTAGGTGAGTTCGCCTCCGTCGGACGGGCGCTTCGGCCCCGTCCGAGCCGTTAATGTTCTCGCGAAGTGTCCGGGTTGAAGTTTCGATTGGAAATCATAAATGGGACGATAAAAATACAACGGTTCGGAAGTCAACGGGTTCAAATTGGGCGTATATCCATCAGTTCTCAGCCTGGCAAAGTAGGTAGATATGGAATCCACACCTTGCTGAGCCAAACAAATATCCCTATGAAGTTGAAAAATTCTAGAACCATTGACTTTGTGAAGCCTTTCTTTTAAATCATTCCAAACAGAGAAGGCACTCTCAGTGTAAATGTTCCCAGACATAAGTTCGCGAGAGACAGAATTCATAATCCAAGCTAAAACCAAAGCATTGCATCGATCCCACAGAGGATGAAGACTAGGTTCAAAGTTCTCCTTCTTATAAGCACCAGTCACAAATCCAAGTTTATTTTTCGAAATCAAACAAATCCTCATAGCTTTGCTCAGAAATCCGCAGTCCTCAGAACAAGTGAGTTTTTCAGTGACCAAGGATAAACCAGCAGAATCAGAAGGATGAAGGTAAAGAGGGTGATTGTGATCAATTTTTGGCATTGCTTCGACAACTACATCAGTTGTGATGGGCCCCGGCGAAGGCCGTTAGGCCCCTTAAACGATTAGCAAACGGCGATTAGGCCCGTTGGGCTAGGAGCTGGGCTGCTGGAAGGATAAGGGCTCCGACGGAAGGAGGTCCCAACATTGAATAGCCCCGAGCAAGTATGGCTCCGATAGGGGAGAGCCCTGAAGACATCGGACCTGGACGTAGTCGGTCCCGATGTGGGAGTTGACACCACTCCCCGACACCGAATCCTCAATGATGTAACTTGGGAGTCTCCGATAATGATCGAGACTCGTCAGTAAGAGCACAATCCCGGAAATCTCGCCACGATTACAGTAGTGGTATAATGGGCGAGATATATGGGATACGAATAACTGTGCAAGATACGTGGCAAGATATACGGCGAGATACGTGGGATAGTGGATCACAATCCAACCGCCCAATCAGGTAACTGGGATAGCCTTTCCTCTATAAAAGGAGGGAAGTTATTCCAGATTAGGGTTACGCTTTATACATACACAAATATTGCTTGCTTGCTCTGTGGCCGCCGTACTTACGTTAATCATCGGAGAGGGATTCTGGGCCACTGCCCTCTATTCCCCTTCTGCAGGATTGCGAGGAGCTAAGGAATCCGTCACCGTAACCGGAGCTCCTGCCGTGATCCAACACTGGCGCCGTCTGTGGGAACGCAACAAAAAGCCAAAAAGTAAGTTTGCTTCCCTCTGATTTCATTCCATGGCTGGCAACAGATCGCAACGTTCAGGCAAGCAAGTACCGGCCACCAGCAATCCCCCTGAGGATGTTGCCCAGCATCAGGATCTGGGAGATGAGGGTGACAGCACTCGCCGGAACGAAGCACCTTCCCAGAATCCGGAGCTAGCCAGGGTAGTGGCAGAGGCCATGCCCCTATTCATGGAGGCCATGGAGGCCCTCCTAGACCGAAGAGAAGCTGCTAGAAGGCAGGCAGATCTCCCGCCGCTCCCTCCGCGGCGAGACGCCCCCAGAAGGCAGGTGGACGACAACCTGCCGCCACCCCCTCCGTTGAGGGAACAACCCATTCCCCCTCATCCAGCACCGGCGGAGAATTTTGTGGTCGATGGACCAGGGCCAGTACAACAAAGGACTATTCCCCTGAATGGTCCCCTCACTGCCGACCAGGTAGTAAAGATCGTGGGTATCTGCATGGGAGATCAGAAGCCCATGATGTCGGAATTGGGGAGTCAGGAGACCCATCCTTTCGTTCCCAGGTTGATCCATACCTTGGCCCCTCCAGGCTTGGGTATCCCGAAGATAGACGAGTACGATGGGGTCGCGGACCCGGTTCGCCATGTGCAGAAGCACCTAACAGCGTGCATGGGCAGGACCCCTGATGAGGATGTTATCTGTGCGTTGTTCCCGAGCACCTTGGGAGAAAAGGCGATGACATGGTTTTACAGTCTGCCCATCGGATGTATAACCTGTTGGAAGGACATGCATCAGCGATTCATCGCCCAGTACCAAGGGCGTCGACGGCTGCTGAAGAGTGTTCGGACCCTGCATGAGGTGGTTCAGAGGCCTGACGAATCGCCGGCCCAATACTACCAGCGTTACACGGCTGGCATGACCGAGCTAGATGAGGAGATATCGGAGGGCGAGGCCATCCGCACCTTCATAAAAAACCTCAATCCCCCCTACGGCTCCGACTTACTCCACAGTGTCGCGGCCAAGAAAGTCTGGAACATGGAGGCACTCCAGGCGAGAGTAAAACAGCAAATCGACGTCCAGGAGTCGAAGATTGCCGCCGGAGAATTGGCCCCTCCTAAGGGGCACGAACGAAAGCAGTTGTTCAAACCATTGGATAACCGACACCGGAAGGATAGCTCCGAGGGTAGTCGGAATCGTGGACGCTCCGATCGGAGGGAGGATAGGCGTCCGACCAAGAGGGACAATCAGAGGGAGGAGTTTACCCCCCTCAATAGGCCTTTGAAGGAGGTCTTGGCGGTAATGGAGAAACAAGGCCTCGCTCGCTTCCCCAAGAAAAAGGAAGGAGAAAAGTTGGGCTCCCGCACCGACCGTTACTGCCGATTCCATCGGGCCTCCGGTCATGACACTGACCAATGTCGGGAGCTGAAGAAGGAAATAGAGAAGCTTATCCAGAGGGGTAAGCTGAAGGAGTTCGTAGGAGACTCGCGCTGCAAGCCCCGCTCACGATCTCGGTCAAGGTCCAAATCTCGATCGAGGTCCCCCAGGAAAAGGAGGTCCGACGGAGAGCCTTCGGAGGGCCCATCTGGGTCCAGACAGAAGAGGATTATTAATGTGATCCATGGAGGGTTCGCTGCAGGAGGAGACACATCGTCTTCTCGGGAGCGTTATGCCAACCAAGTGCCAGTCGCAGTGGTTTTGGGAAAAAGGTCACGGTCGTGGACCCCGAAGGAGGAGATGGAGATCACCTTCTCGGCGAGGGATCTGGAGGGAGTAGAGACCCCCCACGAGGATGCCCTAGTAGTAACACTGGATGTAGGAGGATTCGAAGTGAAGAGGATCCTCATTGATGGAGGAAGCTCCTCCGACATCCTCTTCTCCGACGCCCTGGAGCAGATGGGGAAGAAGAAGAAAGATTTGCGGGAGGTCAATTTTCCGATGGTAGGATTTTGCGGCACAACCTCTTATCCGTTGGGGGTTATTACGCTGCCTGTATGGTTCGGCAGTGGCTGGAAGATGGAGAAGAGAGATGTGGAGTTCGTGGTGGTCGAATCCACAGGGACGTACAATGCGATCATTGGAAGAACCACTATCAACCCACTGATGGCAGTAGCCTCGACTGTCCATCAGAAACTGAAGTTCCCGACTGAGAATGGGGTCGGCGAAGTGAAAGGCGACCAGGTGGCGTCGAGACGATGCTATGTCAACGCCACGAGAAGGTCGAGGAAGGAGGCTATGTCGGTTCTCCAAACAGACGCCGACCCTCGAGAGGAGTTTGGGCGTCCCGCCCCCATGGAGGACCTGAAAGAAGTCGAGATAGATGGACCCGAGAGGAGGGTAAAGATCGGATCCGCCCTATCCGAGGAAAGAGCTCAGGAGTTGATCGCCCTATTGAAAGAGTTCAAGGAGTTATTCGCCTGGTCTCCGAGCGATATGCCAGGAATCAGTCGGGACGTGATCGAGCATGAACTGAACATCGACCCCACGGTCAAGCCGATCACACAGAAGAGACGCCCGATGGGAACAGACAAGAGGATTGCAATCCAGCAGGAGGTTGGCAGACTACTCGACGCTGGATTCATCAGGGAGATCCGATTCCAAACCTGGGTAGCCAACCCAGTACTAGTGAGGAAGAGCAACGGGAAGTGGCGAATGTGTGTCGACTTCCGTGATTTAAACAAGGCCTGCCCGAAGGACTGTTATCCACTCCCTCGGATCGACCAACTGGTGGACGCTACATCGGGGCATGAGCTGTTAAGCTTTATGGATGCTTATTCCGGTTATAACCAGATCAAGATGGCGAAAAAGGATGCCCCACATACCGCCTTTTACGCCGATAGTGAAGTCTTCCAATATGACGTCATGCCTTTCGGCCTGGTGAATGCGGGGGCGACATACCAGAGAATGGTGAACAAGCTATTCGGGGACATGATTGGGAGTACCATGGAAGCCTATGTAGATGACATGCTGGTGAAGTCCCGACGAGCATCAGACCACGTGGGCAACTTGGCAATGGCCTTCGAGAGGATGAAGCTCCACCAGGTCCGCCTGAATCCAGCCAAATGTGCTTTCGGAGTCCACTCCGGGAAGTTCCTAGGCTTCATGGTGAGCCAGAGGGGGATCGAGGTGAATCCCGAGAAACTAAGGGCGATAGAAGAGATGCAGTCCCCGACCAACCATAGGGAGGTGCAAGTGTTGAACGGTCGGCTGGCTTCGATGAATCGCTTCTTATCCAAGGCCAGCGACCGGTCGATGCCATTTTTCAATGTGTTAAGAGCCAACCGACAGTTCGAATGGACTACTGAATGTGAGGCGGCGTTCCAAGCACTCAAACAACATCTCCGCGACCTCCCACCACTTGCGAAGCCAGCTCCAGGCGAGCCACTCTATCTTTATTTGGCTATTTATTCGTTTGCAATAAGCTCTGTTCTAGTTAAAGCTGTCGAGGGCAGTCAGATTCCTGTCTATTATGTAAGCAAGGCGTTTGCCAAGAGTGAAATGAATTATCCTCCGATTGAGAAGTACCTCTTTGCGTTGATTATTACCGCTCGAAAGTTACGGCCCTACTTCCATGCGCATGAAATTACGGTGCTGACTGATCAGCCATTGAAACACTTCTTGAACCGGCCCGACGCGTCGGGGAGACTAGTAAAGTGGGCCGTGGAACTTAGTGAGTTTCGAATTCATTTCGCTCCGAGAACAGCTATCAAAGGGCAGGCATTGGCCGACTTTATAGTTGAATCTACTATTCCCGATCCTGAAGCAACGGAAACAGTAGAGGGGGCAACCAGGAATACTGAAGAGGTCCCGGCGGCAGGGCAGTCGGAACAGCCAAATAAAGAGAACACCTGGGAGTTGTACACGGATGGCTCCTCAAGCTCGGACGGATCGGGTGCGGGGTTCGTATTGATTCCGCCAGGCGGGGCGGAGCCACTTCGATATGCATTGGCCCTAACATTTAGAGCCACCAATAACGAGGCGGAATATGAGGCTCTCATAACGGGGCTGAAAATCGCAAAGGGCACCGGAATTAAACATTTGAAGGTGAAGTGTGATGCTAGCCTGATTGTAAATCAGGTTCGGGGGCAGTATGGAGCAAAGAATCCGGTCATGAAGAAGTATCTTCAAGAGGCTAGGACCTTGAAGGAAAGCTTCAAAAGCTTTGATATCAAGGCGATTCCCAGGGAAGAGAATGTGGAGGCTGATGCCTTGAGCAAATATGCCTTGGGGGCACCTTTGGAAGAGAGTCGGAAGGTACATTTCTTGGAGAGGGTGATTCTATCGACCACCGATCCGTCGGAGGTGTGCGCTATCGGGATAGGGGCAGAGAAGGAATCCACTTGGATGACCCCGATAATTGTGTACTTAACGACGGGGGCACTTCCTGAAGATAAAGTGGCAGCGGAGCGATTAAGACGAATGTCAATTAATTACGCGATGGTGGACAACCAGTTATACAAGAAGGGTCTGCTTTCGACGCCCTTCTTGAAATGCGTGGCCGAACCCGATACGACTCGGATTCTGAGAGAATTGCATGAAGGAGTCGCAGCCTGTCACGAAGGCGCTCGATCTATCCTGAGGAAGGCGTTGAACTTGGGATATTATTGGCCTACGATGAATAAGGAAGCAACGACGCTTGTTCGATCCTGTGACGCGTGTCAGAGATATGCCTCAAATATCACAGCCCCCGCCGCCGATTTGATGCCCATTGGGAGTGCTTGGCCCTTCGCACAGTGGGGCATCGACCTGGTGGGACCCCTTCCGAAAGCAAAGAGCCAGTGCACACATCTGCTGGTCGCGATCGACTACTTCTCGAAGTGGATCGAGGCTAAGCCGCTAGCCAAAACAACAGCAGGACATATCATTAAGTTCCTTCAGACCCGAATTTTGTCGAGATATGGGGTGCCGAAGGTGATCATCAGTGACAATGGTCCTCCGTTTAATGGGGCCCAGTTGGAGAGGTTCCTAGACGAGTTCGGTATCGAGCATCGAACAGCATCCGTCCACCACGCTCAGACCAATGGGCAGGTAGAGGCGGCCAACAAAATCGTGATGGAGGGCTTGAAGAAAAGGGTCTACGCTTTGGACGGAAAATGGCTGGACGAACTGGAGAACGTGTTGTGGGCGGTCCGAACGACACCCAAGCGGTCAACAGGTGAAACCCCGTTTGCACTTGTTTATGGAACAGAGGCGGTCGCTCCCGTGGAAATCGCGGTGGCGTCCCATCGAACCAGCAGCTATGAGCCCTCGACGAGTCCAGGAAGAGCCAGGATGGGACCTTTGACGAATGACGAAACAAGGCGCCTGGAGTTATCCTTGCTAGAGGAAAAACGGCTGGAGGCCGACATAGCGCAAGCTCGGATGCGTTTGGCGACGGCCAGGTACTACAATCGGAAGGTCAAGTCGCGACAGTTCTACGCAGGAGAACTGGTCTTACGACGGAACGAATTCGCCCTACAAGATCGGATCAACAAGATGTCCCCGAAATGGGAAGGGCCTTACAAGATCGTAGGCATGCCGGCCCCGAACGCTTACAAGTTAGAGGATCCCGACGGCAAGGTTTTAAGAAACACCTTTAGTGGCGAACATCTGAAGAAGTGCCATGTTTGACAAATAAAGTCGCCCGTGGAGGCGCGAAGATGTAATTAAGTCGCCCTGAGTGGTGCATGCTATGTTAAAGACATCAATCAATAAAGAAGTTACTTCTGATCAAAGTATGCCTGAATCGTTCTCTCGATACATTTAAAAGCGTCATTGGACGTCCGAAAATCCTTAAGTTTTTAAGGTTCGATTAAAAAGCGTCATTGGACGTCCGAAAATCCTTAAGTTTTTAAGGTTCGATTAAAAAGCGTCATTGGACGTCCGAAAATCCTTAAGTTTTTAAGGTCCGATTAAAAAGCGTCATTGGACGTCCGAAAATCCTTAAGTTTTTAAGGTCCGATTAAAAAGCGTCATTGGACGTCCGAAAATCCTTAAGTTTTTAAGGTCCGATTAAAAAGCGTCATTGGACGTCCGAAAATCCTTAAGTTTTTAAGGTCCGATTAAAAAGCGTCATTGGACGTCCGAAAATCCTTAAGTTTTTAAGGTCCGATTAAAAAGCGTCATTGGACGTCCGAAAATCCTTAAGTTTTTAAGGTCCGATTAAAAAGCGTCATTGGACGTTCGAAAATCCTTAAGTTTTTAAGGTCCGATTAAAAAGCGTCATTGGACGTCCGAAAATCCTTAAGTTTTTAAGGGTCGATTAAAAAGCGTCGTTGGACGTCCGAAAGCCTTAAGGTTCTCAGGGCCCGATAGAAGCGCTACGAAGAACATAATCGAAAAAGATAGTAACAAAAGGCTCGAAAGCCTAAGAGGTTCGATACAAGGGAGATAAATGAGGAAGAAGTACGAGGATTTAAGATTTAACAAATTAAACTCGGTCCTCGGGCGCTGAATCTTCAGAAGGCTTTGGAGGGGCAGGCTCGGAGGGATCAGTAGGAGGCTCGTCAGCGTCTTCGGAGGAGCTCTCCGACGGGAGGCTAAGGTACGTCTCTGCGGCTAGGCCGAGAGTCTTGGACTTCCTCAAGTCGATAGAGTCCCCGTAAGTTTCATTAAGCTCCTCGACAATATCAAGGATGGCATTCTGCAAATCCTCCTGACAATGTCTTGCCGCGTCTGCTTTGAAGTCCTCCGAGCTCCGATATTCTTCAAGGGCCTGGACCTTCGCGTTTGTTATTTGGGCGGGATAATCCGCCCTCGCCCCCTCCAGCTCCGCAATGGCCCTCTGCTTCTCAAGCTTCAGCCGCTCAGCAGTTTCTTGCAACGCTGCCTTATCAAAGGCAGCCTGGCTCCGATCCGCCAGGGCAGCCTGTTGCTCCCGCCTAAGCGAGCTCTCAAGACTTAGAATCTGCCTGTGTTGGGATTGAGCCTCTTGAGCAAGCTTGGCCCTGACTTCCTCGGCTCGCTGCCTTTCCTCCTCAGCCTGTCGCCTAACCTCTTCGACCCGCTCTTCGGCTCGCTGCCTTTCCTCCTCAGCCTGTCGCCTAAGCTCTTCAACCCGCTCTTCGGCTCGCTTTTTGCCCTCCTCCGCTCGAAGCCTTGACGCCTCGGAGGCAGCTAAGTCCTCCTGAAGCTTGGTCAAGCTCTCGAGGTTGGAGTTGGCCCGTTCTCGCTCCAAAGCCTCCCGAAGAGACAAGATGTAGCCAAAACAGCGATCCTGGTCCGCCATTTCCTGAGGGCAAGGTATAGCTTAATATTTAAAAAGTCGGAGTACTCCCAGATGAATAAAAACAAAGTGTACTTACCTCTATCCGACGGACGGCCATCGCCCGGATATCCGCCTCGATGTCCTCCCCTTCCAGAGAGAGAGGGCGCCTCAGTGAAGGCGGGACCGAGCCCGACACCAAGTGCAAGGCCAGGTTCCTCTCCTGACACCCCCGATATAGAGGAATCCCCCGAAGGGACTCCACTGGTCTCCAAGGCTCGGCGCCCTGGTCCGAAGAAAAGACTTGGTAGTAGTCTCCATCCAAGGGGAATGGAGGTACTACCAGGCGAACCCCTCCATCTCCTTCACTTACTTGGGCTTCGGGGGTCCCTCCTCTAACTGGCGAATTTGGCGGAGCGGATGAAGATGGTGGCGTAACGGGAAGTGGAGACGTCTCCCTACCAGGTGACTTCGCAGGGGTCGACCTCGATTTTCCTCGGAGGGTCAGGTCTTCCTCCTCAGCACGATCATCGGAGGGGGAGTCCTCCAAGCTGGTCACCCGACCAAATTCACCACGGGCCTCTGTTGGGGCATCTTCCACCACCGACTCCACTGCAGGCGCGGAGTCCGAGGCAGGTGCAGCAGGGGCGACGTCCGCGGGACCTGCAGCGGGGCGAATAAGTCGAGGAATTAATTTGATATCGGTATGCCAAATTAAACAACGCTCCATATATTTCTCTTTGCCGAAAAAGTCGTAACAACCCGCTTCGAGGACGTGTGGAATTTCCCCTCGAAGGATATTTTTGACATCCCTGACCCGTCCTTTCATGTCGGAGGCTTGAAGGTCTTGAGGTACCAACTCCCTATACCTTTTTATAGCATGAAAAACTTCCTTACCTTCCTTTTCGGAGCGGACGTTGAAGGCGGTCTTGACCACATCCACATTAGTCCGCCCCTCGGAGGTGGGGGCAGATACGGAAGCCTCGGAGGTCTTCGCCTTCTTCCGAGAGGGTCCCGATTGGGCAGAAACCTTCCGATGGGAGGGCTTCTTCTTGCGCTTCAGGGAGTGGGAGGCATCGGTATCCTCCTGAAACAGACGGATGGTCAGCGATGTTCGAGGGGCTGTAAACAATGGAAACAAGAAATAATTAGAAGATTACCCAGAGAATTACATTGGAAACACCATCATGAACTTTCCCCCCAGCCTTGGGATCAATCAGCATAATCCCAATTTCAATCCGCTGCTGATCAGTGACAGAAGTGGCCTCGAAGGGTTGGTAACCCTCCTCCCAACGACGGGCCTGGATAAGCATCAGGGCCCTCTTGGTCTGCTCCGACCATGAACGGAAAGGCACGGGGGGATCAGCTTCCACGGTGGTCCTCGGCCACTCGATGGGACCAGGCTGGATGAAGAAGTATTGCTCCTTCCAGTTAGCATTATCGTTCCCCTTATCGGAGATGACGGCCCGTTCCTTGCAAATCTTCCAGGACACCTTCTTGTCCCAGCCCATCTCCCTATACTGCTCATCGGTCCCTTCGGGTTGGCGGGGGGAAAAGGAGCAGATTCCGTCCTTGTTGCAGGTCATCTTGTAAAGAACCCGCCAGAGCTCCAGGGAATAGCTCCAGTCCTCCTTATTGATATCACACCACACTTGGAAGGCAATCCATGTACGGATTGCATGTGGAGAGAAGGTCGTGGGGTACGTCTTATAGTGGTTGCACAGCTCCACCCAACTTGGACAGAAAGGAAGTCGAATTCCTGCACGAATCTGCCCTGGGGAGATAAACACCTCGTCCCCTTTGGGGAGCGTAATCTGGGCCTCGCGAGAATTGAACTGCTCATAAGGATAGCGGGCCCCGAAGGAGGATTCAAAGATGCCGCACTCTATACAGGCCCTATCGTAGCTAATAGGTGCAAGCGTGTTCTTGAGATACTTGAAGACGAAAGGTTGGCCAACAGTAGCAGATCCCTCGGCTGAAAATCGTCGAGGGAAGGAAGGAGGGGAAAATTGAAGCCTAAGAAAACCAAAGATGAAAGAGAAAAGAGCAATAAGGTGAAGAACCTTACCAGACATGGTGGTTGAAGTGATCGCGATCGGAAAATCTGGAAGCTGGAAACGCCGGTAAAACCCTGAAGTGATCGTGATCGGAAAATTTGGAAGCTGGAAACGCCGGAGAAACCTTGGAGTGATCGTGATCGGAAAATCTGGATGCTGAAAACGCCGATAAAACCTCGAAGTAAGAAGAATTAGGGTTCTTGGGATCGCAGAGAAGAAGAAGTAAGGGAAAAGTAAAACAAGGTCTGGATTTAGGGTTTTATAAGGGAAGGAAAAGGAAACTGAAGAGGCGGGCAATCTGAGCCACAGAATTCAAAACGATTCGATCATGAGCGTCCAAGGGGGAAACGTGCCAATTCGACGAAGGCGAAACGGTTTCAATTTGAACCATCAGGACGCATGGGACAGATAAGACAAGAGTAATGACGTACCGGGTGGTTGAAAAGTGCTTTTTCAGAAAGCAGGCATGCGAAACCCGAAACGTTCCTTCACCTCCTATCAGCATTTAATGCTGGTCTAATCAAGAAAACCCCTCGAATTCAAGCAGGATCCTAAAGGATCTTAAAGAGATCCAAGGCAAAGGCCTCCGACAGAAGTAGGGCAATGGCCTCCGACGTCTCAAACAAAGACCCCCGACTGGGATGTAGAAAAGTCCGATACCGAAAGACGCGACGCACTATAAGTCCCTCACGCCTTGGGGGCAAATGATGGGCCCCGGCGAAGGCCGTTAGGCCCCTTAAACGATTAGCAAACGGCGATTAGGCCCGTTGGGCTAGGAGCTGGGCTGCTGGAAGGATAAGGGCTCCGACGGAAGGAGGTCCCAACATTGAATAGCCCCGAGCAAGTATGGCTCCGATAGGGGAGAGCCCTGAAGACATCGGACCTGGACGTAGTCGGTCCCGATGTGGGAGTTGACACCACTCCCCGACACCGAATCCTCAATGATGTAACTTGGGAGTCTCCGATAATGATCGAGACTCGTCAGTAAGAGCACAATCCCGGAAATCTCGCCACGATTACAGTAGTGGTATAATGGGCGAGATATATGGGATACGAATAACTGTGCAAGATACGTGGCAAGATATACGGCGAGATACGTGGGATAGTGGATCACAATCCAACCGCCCAATCAGGTAACTGGGATAGCCTTTCCTCTATAAAAGGAGGGAAGTTATTCCAGATTAGGGTTACGCTTTATACATACACAAATATTGCTTGCTTGCTCTGTGGCCGCCGTACTTACGTTAATCATCGGAGAGGGATTCTGGGCCACTGCCCTCTATTCCCCTTCTGCAGGATTGCGAGGAGCTAAGGAATCCGTCACCGTAACCGGAGCTCCTGCCGTGATCCAACAAGTTGGAGCATCGCCTAAGTTGAGGCCAGAATTCTCCCCAGGATTCTTGTCCGATTCATCCGCCATTTAGCGAGAAAGTAAGCAGATCAAAGAAGATCTACAAGGATCGGGAACAAAGAACGATTATAGGGAGAAGGAGGTCCCAAAGAAAAATCACAATCACAAATAGGTTTCTCAGTTGAGTATTAAAAACATCACACGACTACAGCATAAAAGCAAGATAATAGATGGAGCCAAATCATATCCACAAAAGAATCATGCAATATAGGTCTTCGTCGCGGATCTACTGAGTAATGAAAGAAGAATTGCAAGATCTCCAAGTTTCAGAACGCAATCACAACATGCAAGAAGGCTTTATTTTCAAAAAAGATTCCAACAGCAATCTTTTGAAAAATTAAGTGTAGATCTAAATTCCGTTCTTATCAGAAATTGAGGAATGATCATCTCTCGTCACGGATCTTCAGCGATAGTTAAAAAATCGCGAGATCTTCGAACAGATGAGGATGAACATCACATGCAAAAGGATTTGCTTCAGGAAAAGTGCAGAAGAAGAGATTCCAGAAAGGTCAAGTGTAGATCTGTAAATATCTAGGCGAAGAAATCAAACATTGATCACTTTTATCATAGATCTACAGCGATAACCACGAAATCGCGAGATCTACAAAGCAGTGAGGATAAACATCACATGCAAAAGGAGGATTTACCGAAAAAGGTTTCCAAAAAAAGGATTTCGGAAAAATCAAGTGTAGATCTGTGCTTATTCCAACAAAAATCACGAAAAGAAAGAAAAGTTCGTGAATCAAAACAGAAGCGATGAAGGTTCTCGTCACGGATCTTCAGCAACAAAAAGAACGTCGCAAGATCTACGAACATACGAACACAAACATCGTGTATTCAAAACAGAAAAGGGGAGATGAGAAAAGATTTTACCACAGAGGAAACACGGCAACAGAATCGTCGAAGTGGTATGAGCTTCGTAGCTCTGATACCATGTGAAAAAGAGTACGGCGAGATGTGGCGGAACACGGCGGAGATTCGCCGGAGAAAAAGAGAGTCGCAGCGGATTGCAGAGAGAAAAGTGAGAGAGTTTTTCAGGGATCACTTAGGTTGATTGATTATTTTCCCATCACCCCAAATATATACAAAACCCTAGCAAACTAATGCAAGATTGCACCGCAATCTTTTAATGTGCACAAGTTTGACCCTGATATATTACACAAAGTTACAGATTGGAATAACAACTAGCAACACGGGCCGAAGCCCAATAACTCTAAGACCAAGTCTAATTGAAGCAGCAAATCTGGGCTGGGCTGGACTGATTCCCACAATAGCAGACCAGGCCAAATATTAATGGGCTCCAATAGTGTGGGCTTCAACATTCTCAATATTCATCACATGACTAGATGTAACATCAGAATTAGAAACAAGACACTGACCCTTCGCAAAATATTGACTCCTAACAGGACATTGACTCTCATTAGGGAACTACCTTTTAGGAAGAAACTGACTATTGGACTGAGAAACAACATTATGACCACTAGCATGACTAGTACAATCATCATGAGAGTAACTCTTATTTGGCATATGTAATTTGTAGAGACCATCGCACTCAGATAGGGGTGCAACCAAAATCCGCTGGATCCGAAAAACCGGTGATAACCGAACCGGTTCCGATCGAAAAAACCGAATCCGAAATATTCGGTTTGGTTTTTGGTCAGATTTTTTTTTACTCTAGTTCAGTTTTTCGGACCGGTTCAGATTTAAGCTTTAAGGACTGTGGAGACCAAACCGATCGTTATACTAAATTAAATATATACAATATATATTATATTAGTTGATAATAATCAATATAATTAATTAATTAGGTTAATATAAATTGTAAAAGAGGCACTTATGAATATTTTTTTTTTATACTTTTAGTTTATAATTTATTTATTTATATTAATGGACGTTATTTATCATTTTCGGGTTGATCTAAACATGAAAATGATGAAAATTTTAAATGGTAATTGCTATTTTTTGATTTTCGGTTTAAAACCGAAAAACCGTACTACCAATGGACGATTTATTTTTCTTCACACGATTTTTTGTTCGAATTTTTTTAAGTAAAAAAACCGGACCGAAAATATAGGTACTCGACCGAAACTAACAAAAATCCAGTCCGACCGGTCCAGTTTCACCCCTACACTCAGATCCCTCCAGAAGCACCTCATGTGTTGCTATATCCTTCACAAGACAATAAGAAGGGTAAAACACAAAGCACACTTGATTATCCTTTGTAAAATGAGAAACTGAAAGTAAATTCTCTGTGATATGAGGAGCTAACAGCATATTTTTTAGCAAAAGAGACCCAGAAGCAGCGTTAATCAAACTTTGACCAATACGAGTGATGTCAACAAAACTACCATTACTCACCATAACCTTACCTTCACCATTGTATTTGGTGGACTGAGTCATGGTGGCAACGTTATTGCTCAAGTGATTTGTTTCTCCTGAGTTAGGAAACCAGGCAACATTAACTTGATTTGATGAAGAGGCAACATTAGAACCAATGCTTGAAGACGAGAAGGCTTGAGTGGAAGCAGAAGCAACTTCTGAAGTTGAAACACATGAGAGAGCTGGATATTCCCCATAGATGTGACGATGAGGTGTGGGATTTGTGCGACGGTGTATAACCTGCTGTGAATTGAAAACAGAAGGGGACTCAATTTGAGTAGCAAGCAGAGACAGAGATTGTTGTGGTGTCCAAGCATGAGGATAAGAAGACTCAGGATGGAAGATTTGAGTTGGTTGCTGATAGAATTGGGGAGGTTGCTGATAGGTAGCCTGCTGATAACGAGTTAACTCAGTTGTATTTGCCTCAACTGAGGGTTTATCATTTACATAATGTTGAGAGTTATAGCTAAAACCAGAAGAGCTGCTTGATCATACTCCAGGATAAGTGGTGTCCAACCTATACCAGCATTTTCCAGCAAGATGTCCAAATCTTCCACAGATTTGACATTGAGTACGATTCTGGTATTGAATGTTGTTTCCCCCTCTGCCAGTACCATTTCCATTTGTACGAGGACTTCCTCCTCTTCCATAGGCCATAACTTGTCATTGATTTGGAGTTGATAACTGGTTGTATGATGGAGGTGAGGGAGCAAAGACTGATGGTTGTTGGTATAATGGAGGTTGTGGATACACCATAGGAGGAGGTCGAGGATAAGTAACATGTACAGGAGGGCGAGTAATATGATTGCCATAATCATTCATCATGTTACCATAATTAGGTCTAGAAAATGAAGCATTCAGAGCAGCGGAATTAAGAGTCAGACATCCTAACTGAGTCATTGATTCTAACTGACGAGCTTCAATATCCAACAGAGCAGAGGTTACACTAGCAAGATCATATGGATCTTTAGAAACAGTCAAACATAGAGCATAACAACAAAATTATCAAAATCAGATGGAAAACCAGTAAAGATGATGCTGATGTGCGCAGTTTTCGATACCTCATGACCAGAGCTTGCCAAAGTATCAATAATCCTTTGAATTCGACTAAGGTAATCCCTCATAGTGGAGTCTCTCTTCCGTTGAGCATAAAGTGAGTTCATCAGTTGCATAACCTTTGTTCTGGATCTAACATAGAAGAGTTGTAGTACCGTTGTCTAAATTGAGTAAGCTGACAATATCCCAACGAATCTCCGGTTAGATCAAAGACAGTAACCAGGACGCAAGAGAGTTGTCAACCTGGCAGAATTCTGCATACGCTGGATTTGGAGATTGAGTTCCATCATCTGAGATAACAAACTGAGCAATAACATCCTCAGTCTCTAGGTGATGTTCCAGTCGAAGTCCTTGAATAGTAAGTTCAATTTGTTGACTCCACTGCAAGAAGTTTGTTTGATCAAGTGTGATTTTTATCGTTTTGTTGCTGAATAATGACATCTTGACACAACAGATCTAGATGAGTAGATTCTATCGTTGAAGAATAAGACGCTTGAAGCTGAACTTGAGGAAGGAATTGTGAAGTAGCAGAGAATCACTTGTAGAAAAACAGTGAAGTTGAAGAAGACATCGCGCCACGCTTGAATTGAAGATCTAGATGAGAAGATCAGATTCGAGCGACGAGAAGATCAGATCAGAGCCTGGATTGATTTGAGTACGAGGATGAAGAAGACGCCTGAAGTCGACTTGAGGAAGGAATTGTGAAGTAGCAGAGAATTAGCGCAGAAGATCAGGCCAGGAGCTCTGATACCATGTGAGCTTATGCAGCTGATGAAGAAGCAGATGAAGTAATCTGGAGAGAAAGATCCATGCGAAGAAGAAGAAAGGAAGAAAATATCTAACGGGATTTTATTGAATCAACCAGCAGATACAATAGTGTATATTAGGAGTATATATAGTACTCCTAGAATTAGTTATTGTAATTATATCCTAATACTTTTAGAAGTGTTGCAATTGTGCCCATCCTTTTAATATACAAGTTGACATAGCACTATTATATCTCTATCAACCATAAATATATGTGTTTAATATAGGGGTGTCAAAGTGTATATCTTGTTGATACTGGATCACAAGTTTGAATGCAAATTTATGAGCATTTTCACGAGTTTTTATCTTCCTCACTATTCGTTCTATTCCGTCTTAAAAGTTTAAAGTACATTTTATGTTGTTCGTATTGGGGCTGGGGCTCTACTCAATTTTAACATGGTTACAGCTCACATTTAATTTTTTTTTTTTTTCATTAAAACCGAAGGAAAACAATTACATATTTTAAAATATAAATTTACCCTTATTAGTACTTAGTAGAAGGTGAATTTTTTTGAGAAGAACTTTATTAAACAATGACATATTCGGTATTTTTAAAATATATTTAATAGTTTTCGCCCGGTTTTAACAGAAATTAGACAATAACTTACACAATAGTGATTTTGGCGCAAATATAAAGTATAGTCCAAAACTTTTTCTTATTCTAAGTGTGGAACATTGTTCTACCCTCTGATGTGCCCATACATTTCCGGTGGGAAAAAGTAATCTAGAACCAACCACCCGGCAAACCATTCGTCCAATTTTAGCCATTTAGAGTTTAATCAACCAAACTGTTCACTAAATCTATTAGGGTTTTAGAAAGAAAAAAAAAACTTAAAACTACCAAATCCCTAAAATTAATTAAAAACTTAATATTATAAAAAGAAATTCTAAAAAAATCTCGGTTAGACGTGATTCCCTACTGCCGTCCTATTGGAAAAAAAATCCCGGAATTTTTTTTCTCAGATGGATGCGGTTTCAACTACATTCAAAGGGAATAGGGATTTTTGTTAATTTTGGAAAAAATTCCGGGCAAACAACTACTGCTTCCATATAAAGTGGAGATGGAGTTTGCTGACTGAGAAAGCAATTTTGCAAAAAAGATTGGGGGGGGGGGGGGGGGGGGGGGGGTGGGGGTTTTAAGGCAAAACTTTGTACACAGAGTGATTGATGATATATAGACACCCACCACTGTGCACTTCACTGATTTCATTTCACATTTAAAAGAGGATATATAATTATTTGTACATCCAATGCTCATCCTGTTACGTAATGTTCAGCTTCTAATGTTCAGTGTTGAGACTCTCTTTGGGGCGGTGATTTTAACGCTCTGAAGTCTGAACAGTGATATTTCGGCCGTTGTTGTTGAAGTTGATCTTTCACTCATGTAAATTACTCACAGTCACTTACACTCACTCAACACTACTAGAGATAAGGATGTTAACGACTAAAGATTACGTCGGTAAAAAGACGAAAATCATCAGTAAAAACTCATTTTGTCGGTAAAACTAATATTTCGTCGGGAAATGTTTTGTCGATAGTGCAAATTTGTTTAGAAACGAAAATTAGCTTAAACAGATAAGAAGAATACAGATAACTTGTTCTTGAAGAACAAATGAACTATATTACTTGAATGATAAGAAACTGATTACAATGACTGTATATAGCCTACATAACAACAATAATGAATAAGAAAACGAGATAACGCCTCCACTAACAACTCCGCTAATCTAACATAGAGAAATCAGCTAACAAAAATGAGAAGATCTCTGCAAATCTACAATCATGCATATCTTGTTCTGGACCAGATATTAACTAAGCTGGACCTGATTTTGCTGAGTCGTTTTCTTAGGACCGGTTCAGAAATCACAACTCAACTAACATAACTAATTTATTCTTCTTATTCAAACTACATTCCTTCAAGATTAAGTCTCAACATTGCCTCCCCTGAACTGAATCTGGATGAACAAGTTGAGTTTAAAACACTCCAAACTTTAACCTTAGGTGATTAAAAGCTCTTCTACTCAGCCCCTTGGTCAAAATATTTGCAGCTTGTTCTTTCTCTTGACTAGAACAATGCTCGACTTTGATCATCTCATCTCTGCATAAATCTATAAGAAATAACACATTCGCGTCAATGTGTATGCTCATCACTGAGTTCCTTGAAAGCTTGATTGTTGAAATGTTTTCACAATTCAGTAATGTGCGATTCTCCTGCTTGTTTTTCAAGAAATTGAAGCTTATTCTTGTCCAAAATATATGACAGCCACTTACTTATGTTGCTACATACCCAACTTCAGTAGTGGAAATGGTGACTATATGCTACTTTCTTGAATAACATGATATTGCAGCTCCTGCCATTATAAGAGTGTATCCAGTGGTGCTCTTTCATCTTCCCTAGAACCTACAAAGTCACTATCAGCATAGGCAGTGGAATCTTTATTCATAATGACTTTATAGTGTAAGTTAAGCTCTTTTATTCCTTATACGTATCTGATAATTCATTTGAAAGCTGAAATGTGCATCTCAGTTAAATCCTCTATGTATCTGCTAACTATCTTGACGATGACAGTTTAAGAAGAAAAAAATGTTGAAAAAATCTCTCATTAAAGGCCAGTGTGGTCGAGATGAAGCCTTGTGTAAGGACCAAGTAATTAGTCTGGTGTAAAACGATGTTCGAAAAATATCAATCTAAAGAAGGATGTTAAAGTATGAATAAGAATATACAAAATGCCTTCACTCATAAGTTCGAGCTTATGGATTGAAGACGAAGATGTACATCTTATTCTCTATTGTTGTTGTTGACGATGTGGAAGTTCTTACTATCTAGGGAAATGATATCTGAAATTCATTAATTTTTCACTTTTCGTAATCTTAGAGTTGAATGAATCATTTATGCGGCCAACTGGTGATTTTAGCATCTTAGAGGGTACATTTAAAAAAAATAAAAATATATGTGATATTGTAATTATTGTTTCAATATAGAGTATATAAGTTGATATGCTCACATTGCATCTTGTCATTTATACTTGCATTTACTTCTATCATGTCATTAGATGATTGTATAAGGTTATTATATGGTGCATATATCATGTAGTACATGTTACATGGTGTATGCACCTTGGTGCACCAAGTTGGGCACATAGGATAGCTAGTCCTAGTTGGTGATCCTTATCACCTAGTATATATAGTTTACCTATTGCATTGTAATCCCTAATCATCAATCAACAAATGATTCAACCTTCTAAAGCTTTTATGGTATCAGAGCCACCTCAAATGGCGGCACAACCACAAAGCTAAAGAAGACCAAGTTTCTTCAAAGTTTTGCTTTAACATTCACCTTGTTCAAGTGTGGATTTGCAACTTCAGCTTCGTGGATCATCTTTTCTACTTCAACAATCCATTTCTTACTTAAGAATGGACATATAGTAAGTGGAATTTCAAGAACTCAACACGCATAAAGTAGATCTGCACCTAGACTAAGCATAGCCAAGATGACTTAGTACTAGTTTGCTTGTTCTTGAAGAATTCAGCCTTGTTGAGCTGATTGCGTGTTTGATATTGCTATTTCCTGGAGTTTGCTTTGTTTCTCTACATTTGGATATGGATTTTGAACATGTTTCAGCTGCGCCCTTTGCTTGATACCTGGAATTTCATTGCTTGATTTCCCTTATCTACACATTGCTCGGCTGAGGAGCATTTGTGCCTACCTTGTGCTTTGTGTTCATATCTTCAAGAATTCTGAGCTTTCATCAATGGAGAATGGTTTCTAATCCATTTCTGTTGAATTTCAAGCTTTGAAAGTCACAAATCTTGTTGCGGAATTGTACAAGCAATCTCATAGGGTGAGCTGGATTTTGTCCTACTATCAACAACCTTGGTGTACTACTTTTGTTTGTAGTGCAACTTGTGTATGCGATTTTGATTGGATTGTGGCAGCTGATTTCTTGGATTTGGATTCCTATTATTCACATTCCATACCTACTTGTGTTATCTGAGTTACAAAATGGCTCAAGAAACCAATGTTGATGACCCCCTTTACATACACCCCTCAGACAACACTGGCCATATGCTCATCCCTTTCCAACTACAAGGAACCTCCAACTATCATGTTTGGAGCACATCAATCAGGGAAGGCTTGTTGGTGAAGAACAAGCTTGGTTTTATAGATGGCACATTCACAAGATTGGATGTTGATGTCAATGATAGAGTGAAATGGGATAGGGCAAATGCAATTGTCAAGGCATGGTTGAGGAACACTGTGGCCAAAGATTTGGTGAATGGTTTGGTCTACAACACAACTGCTTCTTCTATTTGGAATGACTTGAAGGAGATGTTTGATAAAGTGGATGGCACACAAATCTTTCAATTAACAAGGGAGATTTATCAAACATCTCAAGGTGTGCTCTCTATCACTGAGTACTTTGCCAAAATGAAGCAACTCTGGGATGCCCTTGCTTCCATTGATGATTTGGATCTTCAATGTGCTGGAGACATTGCCATTGTCAATGAACACAAGGAGAAGCAAAAGTTGATGGCATTTCTTCTGGGACTTAATGACTCCTATGGACACATTAGGAGCACCTTACTTATGAGACAACCACTTCCTTAGCATTGCCTTCTCTGTATTGGTACAAGAAGAAAGCCAAAGGACCATCTCTGGTTCCATTGGTGATGTGGGTGAGGCAACTGCCTTGTTCACTGGAAAGCATCCATCCTATGGTGGTGGTAGAGGCAATGGAAGAGGATATGCAAGGGGTAGAGGCTTTGCTAGAGACAATGGCAATGGCATTGGAAGAGGAAATGGCTTTGGAAGAGGCAACTTCAATCCTTCAAATCAGAGACCACTCAATACTTGCAACTGTTGTGGCAAGAGAGGTCACATTGAAGACAATTGCTACATCAAACATGGCTACCCATATGATCACCCAATTCATCAAACCAATCCAAATGCTCCTAAGAGGAATTGGAATTCAGCCAACATTGTTGAAGAAGGTGGCAACTCAAGCACAATTGAGCATGTGGCAGCCAAGGACAAAAGGATATTTCATGGCACAGCTGACAAAAGAATCCAACATGTTGCTGCCCATAATGATCACTTTGATCATACACCCCTAAGCTTTGAGGATATGGATCAAGCTCATGTCAACATGGCAGGTATATCTAGTGATTCTATGGTTTGGATAGTTGACTCAGGTGCTACTAACCACATCACTCATCAAGTTGAGTGGCTACATGATTTGAAGAAAAGTGATTCAGATCACCAATATGTGCACTTGCCAAATGGTCACAAATGCAAAGTGACTCATGTTGGTTCTTGTTCTTTCTCAAGTGTATTTACCTTGACCAACATACTCTTGGTCCCTGACTTCAAGTTCAATCTGATCTCTGTATCTAGGTTACCTAGCCAGTTAAATTGCAAAGTGATCTTTACTTGTGATCATGTGTTACTTCAGGGCCAGAGTGGCAAGTCCATGGTGATTGGGGAATGGAATAGAGGACTATACACTTTGAAGGATGTGGTGCCTTCAAGCCCAAGGAAGTTAGCAGCTGCTTGCTTGGAGAATAAGGATGAAGTATTGAGATGGCATAGGCGTTTGGGCCATGTCTCTGAACAATATTTGAATCATTTGGATGTTTTAGGCTTGAATAAGACATATGGTTGTATCAAACAATGCACTATTGTCCTCTTGCAAAACAATCTAGATTTTCTTTTCCAACGAGTGATTCTATTGCTTCAAAGCCCTTTGATTTGGTTCACATGGATTTATGGGGTCCTTACAAAGTGCCAACCTTCAAGAACAATCAATACTTCTTGACCATTGTTGATGATCACTCAAGGGCAACTTGGGTTTACTTGATGAGGCACAAAAGTGATACTTTCTTGCACATCAAGAATTTCCTAATCATGGTGAAGAATCAATTTGGAACAATGGTCAAAACTTTGAGGAGTGATAATGGGACTGAGTTCATCAATTCTATTTGCAAAGGTTTGCTTCTTCAATTTGGCATTCTTCATCAAACAAGTTGTGTGCATACACCACAACAAAATGGAAGGGTGGAACGCAAACATAGGGACATCCTCAACATTGCTAGAGCTATAAGATTTCAAGCATCCATGCCTTTGAGGCATTGGGGGTATTGCATACTCAATGCTTGTTACTTACTCAATAGGCTTCCCACCTCTATCTTGAAGTTCAAGTCACCTATTGAAGTGTTATATGGCAAAACTCCTTCCCTTCATCACTTGAGAACTATAGGTTGTCTATGTTTTTCAACCAAATTGAACAACCATGACAAGTTTAGTCCAAGGGCTGAACCATGCATCCTAATGGGATATTCAACATCTCAAAAAGGATACCTTGTGATGAACATTTCAAACTCAGTGTTTCATGTATCAAGGGATGTTCATCTCCATGAGGATATTTTCCCCTTTAGCATGTCTAAGGATGCTCTAAAGGCTCTTATTCCATCTTGCTTGGGAGTCAAGCAACCACTTGAGGATTTCCCACCTGAGAATCCTTTTCATTTTGACATGGATATATCAACCAACTCTCCTCCCATTGAGGTTCTCACACCTCAAATGGATGATCAAGCACCTCCAATTGAGGATCAACCACCTCAACAACCAATTGAAGAAGAAGCACCCCAACCTTCCAATCTGAGAAGGAGTCTTAGAATTGCACAACTACACCCACCACCTCCTAGGAGAAGTGCAAGGCTTGCTGAACTCAAACAAAGATCAAGTTCAAATGCTATCTTTGGAATGGAGAAGTATGTCTCCTATGACAACTTGGGTCTACAATACAAATGCTTCTTGGCTGCTCTTGACAAGATCAAAGAGCCAACCACCTATAAACAAGCAATCAAAGACCCAAAATGGATCTTGGCCATGAAGGAGGAAATGCAAGCACTTCAAAACAACAACACTTGGGAGCTAATAGAACTCCCACAAGGCAAATCTTCAATTGGTTGCAAATGGGTATTTAAGGTCAAATACAATTCTGATGGTTCCATTGAAAGATACAAAGCAAGATTGGTTGCCAAGGGATTCACTCAAATTGAAGGGACTGATTTCAATGAGACATTCTCCCCTGTAGTCAAAATGGACACAGTGAGGATCATATTAGCTTTGGCAGCTTCCAAATCATGGGGATTGTACCACATGGATGTAAACAATGCATTTCTTCAAGGTGATCTAAATGAAGAAGTGTATATGGACATTCCCCAAGGTTTTAATCATTCCAAGTCTCTTGAGGGATATCCCAAACTTGTGTGCAAGCTCAACAAGTCCCTATATGGTCTCAAACAAGCTTCAAGACAATGGAACATCAAGCTCACTCAAACCTTATTGAAGAATGGTTACAAACAATGTGCCTCAGATCATTCCTTGTTCACCAAGATACAAGGTGATGACAAAGTTTTTCTTCTCACCTATGTTGATGATCTTCTAATCACTGGCTCCAACACCAAGATGATCAATCAATTGAAGAACACACTCCAAACACACTTCAAATTGAAGGACTTAGGAGACTTGAGGTACTTTTTGGGACTTGAAGTTGCAAGGTCAGATAGAGGTCTTGTAATCAACCAAAGGAAGTATGCAATTGAGCTCATTGAAGATGCTGGCCTAGGGGCTGCAAGGCCTGCTGAAACCCCTATGGAGTTCAATGTCAAACTCACCACACATGAGTATGACAAAGCAACTAATTCAAACATTGATGATACACTCTTGGAGGATGCCACTTCTTATAGGAGGATCATTGGCAAGTTGCTATACCTTACCATGACAAGGCCAGACATTAGCTTTTCAGTGCAAAGACTCAGTCAATTTGTTGACAAGCCAAAGAAGTCCCATCATGATGCAGTCATAAGAGTCATCAGATACATTAAAGGCACTCCAGGGCAAGGATTGATCTATCCTTCCAACAACAAGCTCAATTTGAGTTTGTTTTGTGATTCTGATTGGGCTGCTTGCCCTTTTAGTAGGAAATCAGTGAGTGCTTATTGTGTCAAGCTAGGAGAAGCTATGATAGCCTGGAAGGTAAAGAAGCAAGACACAATTTCCCTATCAAGTGCTGAAGCAGAGTATAGATGCCTAAGAGTTGCAATTCAAGAGGCACTTTGGGTGGGAAGAATCCTCAAGGAACTTGGCATACAAGTAAATCTTCCTATCCCAATCTACACAGATAGCCAAGCAGCTGTGAAGATTGCAAAAAATCCCATGTTCCATGAGCGCACCAAGCACATTGAGCTAGACTGCCACTTCACAAGACATCATATTCAACAAGGATACATAGGTGTCCATTACATTCCTTCAAAGGAACAACTTGCTGACTTGCTTACCAAGGCATTGGTCAAGAGTCAACACTTAGCTTTGCTAAAGCTATATGGAATCAAGGATGTGTTCCAAGAAAGAAGAGAAGAAGAAGAAAAGGATGGGAGAATATAGAGTATATAAGTTGATATGCTCACATTGCATCTTGTCATTTATACTTGCATTTACTTCTATCATGTCATTAGATGATTGTATAAGGTTATTATATGGTGCATATATCATGTAGTACATGTTACATGGTGTATGCACCTTGGTGCACCAAGTTGGGCACATAGGATAGCTAGTCCTAGTTGGTGATCCTTATCACCTAGTATATATAGTTTACCTATTGCATTGTAATCCCTAATCATCAATCAACAAATGATTCAACCTTCTAAAGCTTTTAGTTTCAATACTCTATGATGATAATAATGAAAATGTTAACAATGTGGAGAACCCTTATCGTTTGGTTTTCTCTATGTCCGTCTTTTTTTTTAAGAGCATCTACAATGTGAAGACCCCCAACTCTCACTCCAACTTGTTGTCACATTAGTGTCACCTAATTAATTTGTTATAAAAGTAAAAATGTCTACGAGTTATTTATCACTACTCACCCAAGGTTGGTTGGACTAACTGGTAAAGCGAGTTACGTTCACAGGGGCGGCCCGTGTCGAATCCCACTGTAGACGTCACCTTGGGGAGGGCTTTAACCTTAACGCTCCCAACCCGAAATTGCGGAAGCAATTGTATATAACAAAAAAAAAAAATTCACTACTCTAATGGTGTCTACATTTAAATTTAGTTTTATATATATTTTTTCTTATTATATACTAAAAAATTAAATCAAAAAAGCAAAAAGAAGGAGAAAAGAAAAAAAAATGAGATAGTAATGGTGGGATTTGAAAGTAAACCCCTCCAAGGATGGGTGAGACACAAAAATGAGAACTACCCAATGTGAGAAGATAAGACACAAGTCTATGTGGAGGAATTGTCTTTCAAAATTGAGATGTATTGTGGATGCTCTAATGGGAAGAAATTAGATTCCTGAAATGTAATTAACTTAAGGGTTAAATGGTATAAATGTTTGAACAAAATTGGTTTTTGGTACATCAATTTTTTTTTTTTTTAGATTTTGGTGCTACGTTTGTTAGTTTTTTTTGCCAAAAATATAATTCATTCAAACAACGTTATAGAGTCTAAGGAGGGATAAATTCCCAATCATTTACAAGCAAAGATAAAAGAGAGGGTAGGGTTACATTTACCTAATTATCAAGTCTCGACCTCTTTCTAGTTTGGATTGCTAACCAATTCGCACACTCATTAGCTTCTCTCGGTACGACGGACCACTGGATTGAGGGAATTTGTACAGCTAACTCAGCAGTGTTGCTAAGCTGAACTCTAATTCTCCAGTTCGGTTGGACCTCTTCACCCCTGATGCTAAGTATCGTTTCCCTAGAGTCCGACTCGATGCTCACGTTTATTCGGCCTTGATTAATCGCCAGCTTTAGACTATTTAGCACAGCTTCCACCTCCAATTCAAGGGCTCCACACAGTCTTGATCTTCTATTGAAACCATTGGCCAGTTCTCCTCTGTAGTCCCGGACCACACCCCTATGCTTCCAAGTCGAGCTTGTTCATCCCATGATGCATCGCAGTTGATCTTCAAAGTTCCATGCTCTGGGGCCATCCATCTAGCCATTGTTCCTGCAGCATGTTGTCGTGGTCCTATATTATTAGTGCACCGCCGATGCTCCCAGTATTCCTTATGCAGATTCAATGCTTCTTCTATGACATCTATTGGTCGAGGATCATCTCGTTCATGTATAGCCCGATATCGCTCTTTCCAGATGGACCAGCACACAACCCCTACAAGGGACCAACGCTCCTCACGTTGTCGTTCAGCCAATGGCGGACGCAGCAACAACAAAGGGAAACTAAATGTTCCCATATTTTTTTGATTATCTAAATCTAAATCTAAATAATATACTAACCCTGCTGTTAACCCCCTTAATTGCCTGCCACCTGTCCAAAATCCTAATCCTAAATGTTAGGGCTGAGCAGGAAAACCCGAAAGCCCGAAAGCCCGAAAAACCCGTCCCGAGCCCGTCCCGAAAAACCCGGTCCCGAATAGACCCGAGCCCGAGCGGGCGGGACTTTTATTTTCAATTCGGGCTCGGGCTCGGGCTCGGGCTTTTGTGCCAAAATCCCGAAAAGCCCGAGCCCGTCCCGAATTTTTTTTAATACTATATAAATATATATAATTATATATATTCCCCACTAACTATAGTTAGTATCTAACCATCTTCCTCCATGTTTGAATTTTTTTTTTTTTTTTTCAGATTTTTTGTTAAAATTCGGGCTAGCCCGAGCCCGAGCCCGAGTCCCGAAGTCCCGGCTCGGGCGGGCCATTTTCCTTATTTTCGGGCTCGGGCTCGGGCTAAAAATTAGAGTCCCGAAAATTTCGGGCTCGGGCTCAGGTAAAAGCCCGCCCGTCCCGGCCCGAGCTCACCCCTACTAAATGTACCACCTGTTAAAAAACGCAGCAGTATTAGAGATTCTCAGTGCAAAACGACATGGGGCTTCAGTTTCAAAATAAGCTCCACGGCAGTAAAAACGACGTCGGATCCATTAGCCTCTATCAGAGTATCAGGGAAAAATAAATACATCCAAAAAACGGCGACGTTCTTTATCATTATCACCTCTAATTCTGATGGTTGAGGGTTTAGGATTAATATGGTATGGACACGTCAGCACATCTAAAACGACGTCGATCTCATCAACACATACAAACGGCGTCGCTCTGTAGATTCTGTAATCTTATCTACCATGGTCTTCGTCGTCGCTTGCCTTTTCTCCTAGGATTCCACGGATCTGTAACTCACCTACTGTAACCGACAATATTAATTTATTTCAATTAAAGAAGAGTAGATCAATAGATTAAAACAGAGATCAATAAACTGAAGACGATGAGATCAATAGTAAGGACATTTAACATTATATTAATTACAAATTATTGAAAATCAGCACAAACCATCTTTACAATACTATATTTAACATTCTCATTCCATCACATCTCGCTTAAAGTTAAGCGGACTGTAAAAAGATAATAAAGAAGGTTATGGACAAAAATAGCACAAATTACCTTGCGTACAAAGATTCAGTTGAAGATGTTGGTGGAAGATCGGTCGTCCACTGTCTGTTAGTTGTTCGTCCGCCGCAACTGAACTGTTTGCATGTCGTTGCCTCGACAGCTGATCCCCAGCTACCATCACGTCAGTCGTTCTCCCGCCATCGTACCTTCAGCCAATCGTGTGTCCGTCATTGCCTTCCATTCCCGTGTCCCGTGTCCGCCATTAAGCCGTTTGCGTGACTTCCGCACCGTCGCACATCACCGGCCGCCCGCCGCAGTAACCCGACAGAGGAACTTAAAAGTCACCAGTCACCACTTGAGTGGCCGCAGGAGAAGGGGAACTGGAAAGTCTAAAGAGCAGCCGCAACTACTGATTATATTTAGGGTTAGTGATCTTAGATATGGGCTGAGTTGGGCTTACAATATTTTAAATAGTAAAATAATTAGAACAGAGAGATAAGGCTGCCGCTTGGTTTATTTTTTTTACTTTAACATTTTTTTGGCCAACTTTTTACTTTTAACATTAATAATTATAATTATAGAGGTTTAATGGAGGTTGACGCATATTTTAATTTTTATGTATGTTAATGGTGGTGGTTGCCACATATTTTATATTTTAATAATTACATTTTAATTTTTTCGGATCGGATTCATGTCCAGTAAATTTGAAGCCGTACAGTTTTTTTCCCGGATCAGTTTCAGATTGTGTTGGAATTGACTCGACCGCGTGTTTTTTTTTAGATTCGAACCTGATCATTGTCAATTTCGGGTCACAAAAAAAAATATGTTTAGCAAAATATTGTGGATCTGAATCCGTGATTTGATTCAAGGAATTAAAAATTAGATAGATTTTCTAAAAAAAATCCATTATGTTCAATGTACGGTTTTTATAACATTTAGTCTATTATTATTATCTGTTTTTATGTATTCAAACTAATTATATAATTACAACAATTATAATTATATACTTACAACAATTATAAGTATTAATTACACTATTACTATTTGGCCAAAAAAAATTTTACACTTTTACTAGCTTATTATAACTCTTACATTGTAGTAGTTTTTTGAAAATTTAACTTTGGATTTATAATTTCAACACATTTTATGAGACCGGATATTTAACATTATTTTTTATTTAGATTCAACTAAATTAAGGGCTAACTTGGTTCATAAATCTTAAAGAGATATTAATTGTATAGATCTATTTTGTTCTTATTATTCACTTTAGTTTGAAAAAAAAATGAAAATGATTACAAAGATTTTATCCAATATTATTTTATTAAATATGTCTTAGGTTTACATGCACGTGACGACTCACCAACATCACGTCTATTTTTCATTTATTTTATAAAAAAGTTAAAAAAAAATTTAATGATAATATTTTTTTATAGACTATATATCATTTGTCAAAACTATACAAACAATAAATTAATCGTTATAATTTTTATTAATATTTTTATAGTGTCTAAATAAATATATTTTGATTTTGAAGATAATTTCAATTTTCAACATTTTTTAAACATTTATAATTTTAATTAAATTTTCACACACCCGCGCTCCGCGCGGGTTCAGCAACTAGTATATATAATGGTAGGAGGTTTAATATAAAAAATAAATTTTAAAATAATACATTTTAAGAATTGTGAGAGGTATATTATTTATCCTAAAAGTTGCTAAAAATTATACACCATACCTGTATCTCAAAGTCTTAACATATTGAATTCTAAGGATCGGAACTCCTAAAACTGAATTCTCCTATAAAGTTATTTTTATTGGTTTGGAACAACTTTAGAATCTTTTGAAACCTTAATTCTTTCAAAATGCAACACATGTAAACATTACCTTAATCTACTCTGGTCTTAGCTTATATATAGACAGAGATGGTGATATATATAGACAGATAACAGATGATCATTCATCATTAGTCCCTAAATCCAAAATAAAACACACACAAATCAAGAGAAGTGGAATCATATAATAAAGAGATCTAGAAAAAGTAGTAGGCATGGCCTCCTTTGCCACCACAATTCCTCTCCTGTTCTTTCTTATTCTATTGAGTCAGGTAACATTTAGGGATTTATATTCGTAAATCATTAAATGCTTTATATTTGGTCCATCATTATGCACATTAATTAATTAACACACCAACTAGCTAATTAATGGAATATTTTGGCATGTCTCTCTCAATTATTAAGGGGGAAGCAGCAAATAATGTGATGAACAACATATGCCAAAAGAGCATGGACCCTGGCTTCTGTCTCAAGAATACCCAATTGGATCCACGCTTCGCCGTAGGTGACCTCCCCACCATCAGCTTAGCCATCGTGAGCCTCACATCGGTCAAGGCCAAAGTCACCCAAGCCCTACTCACCGCCGCACTCGCCAAACAACCCCCCGTCGATCCCGCTCTCAAGCCCAAATACGAACAGTGTCTCACCGCATATAACCAATCCATCGAGAATCTCGACAAAGCCAAACCCAACATCGAATCCCGCAACTACCAGGCCTTTGCTGATGTGGCCAACAACGCTCTCAAAGGTGCCGAGAGCTGCGAGGACAGTTTGATGGGGTCCCCGGTGGATCCGGAGATCGGTGCTAGTAACCAGGAGTCGTTGAAGCTCTGCAACATTGTCTTTACGTGCGCTGATCAGCTCTTGGGTTAGATTACATGAATCATATATAATAATCTTTATATATGTAATGTAATGTAGCTTGTTTTCAAAAAGCTACCTACTTTTTTCATCTTTTGTTTCTACATACATCCATAAATATCTATCTATTACCAATATAAAATGTGAGAATGGTCCTTATCCTCAAAAGACACTTTCTTTCCAAAAAGTAAAAGGTACTATTTATAAACTGTACTCAACTGGCCGGCTAAACATAAATATTAAACCAAACCGTAATAGGCCGAGTATTCAACTAATCGACGCAACTTAAGATGAATAGTTGGGTCTTCTCACAAGTCACAATACAACACCTAATAGATACACAAGTTCCGTCGCAACCAACCTCTGTCTCTCCCCTGTCGAACGTCGCTCGCCTACCGATCACCGCTCCCAACTCGCCCACCGACCGTCGCCCGATGATGAACACCTCACAGTTGTTGAACACGCGCCAGTCACTGAACCTCCATCCACTCCTCCAACGCCGCCGTAATTAGGAGTCCATTAATAAGTCCATGTATCTAAGAAATTAGGTAAAGTCGCATTAGAGATTTTAGGCTAGGCCTAAATTCCCAGTTGACATGGTATGCCCAAAATTGGCCTCCTTCCCTTACATGGCCGTCCGAAATTAGTGAGGGGTAAAGTGGACTTTTGTTCACTTTACTCATCTTATAAATAGGGACTCATAGGTGGGTTTTCACAACACAATTCCTCTCTTCATTAGTGGTGAGATTAAGAGAAACCCCTCCTCCCTAAAAATACCCTAGTTCGGCCAAATATTTGGAACACCAAGGAGGTGACAAATAATGTCGAACAATTTACTCCAAGAGTTCCATATCGCGAAGAATCGACCGAGACTTTGTTGTGAGGCATAATCCTCGTAGGGCTTCTCTAACGGGAACCTCTACGGGAACCGTCTGGCGGATCGAGAACTCCCATCAACGGTCCTGGGCTAAGGGAAACATTATAGGCATGTGCACCTTATTCCGCTGCGTATTAGTTACCGTGCACGTATCTAGTGTTTTGTTTCTATAGTATTAATCCCCTAAATCCTACATATGTCTCACAACAAAGCCTCAGTTGATTCTTTGCGGGATGGATATCTTGGAGTATATTGCTCGACACAATTTGACACCTCCTTACTTTCCTTGGTGTTTCGATCGAACTAGCTATATTATAGGGATGAGAGTTTTCTTTTAATCTCACCACTTAAGAAGAGAGAATTAGTCTTAATAAAACCTCATAGGACTCCCTATTTATAAGAGGAGTAAAGTGGACAAAAGTCCATTTTACCCCTCACTAAAGTCGGCCAGCCATGTGTGTTAGAGAGACCCAATTTTAGGTCTCCTATGTCAATTGGAATTTTAGGCCTAGCCCAAAATCTCTAATATGACATTACCTAATTTCTTAGGTACATGTACTTAATAAATGGGCTCCCAATTACGGCGGCCCATTGTGCAAATGCTAACATTATTCATATCAAGGCTACCGCCACTAAATAACCACAAGCAGGTACATGCTAACATAAGGAGGTGACAAACAACTAAGGCGTAAAGGGTATGATGCAACTGCGCAGATTGCTCTCCTTCCCTTCGTACTAGACTCTCCAATGCTCGCACCAAAACCAAATGTTATTCGAATCTACGTGTAGAAATCAGTCAGATCAATACGAAACAACTATTATCGCCACAAAATGTGTACGATTGACCCTTGAAAGGAGCGAGTCCTTACTCAAACTTACTCGAAGACGTAGCTAAAGATAAAGAAAAAAAGTAGGTAGCTTTTAGAAAACAAGCTACATTACATATATAAAGATTAAATATGATTGATGTAATATCTAGCTAGCCCAGCAGCTGATCAGCGCAAGTAAAGACAATGCTGCAGAGCTTCAATGATTCCTGGTTACTATTGCCGATCTCCGGATCCACCGGGGACCCCATCAAACTGTCCTCGCAGCTCTCGGCGCCTTTGAGAGCGTTGTTGGCCACGTCAGCAAAGGCCTGGTAGTTTCGGGATTCGATGTTGGGTTTGGCTTTGTCGAGATTCTCGATGGATTGGTTATATGCGGTGAGACACTGTTCGTATTTGGGCTTGAGAGCTGGATCGATGGGGGGTTGTTTGGCAAGTGCGGCGGTGAGTAGGGTTTGGGTGACTTTGGCCTTGACCGATGTGAGGCTCACGATGGCTAAGCTGATGGAGGGGAGGTCACCTACGGCGAAGCGTGGATCCAATTGGACGGTACTCTTGAAGCAGAACCCAGGGTCCATGCTCTTTTCGCATATGTTGTTGATCACACTATTTTTTGCTTCCCCCTTAATATAATTGAGATAAAGATGCCAAAATATCCATTAATTAGCTAATTGGTGTGTTAATTAATTAATGTGCATAATGATGGCCAAAATATAAAGCATTTGATGATTTACGAATAGATGGTACCTGACTCAATAGAAGAAGAAAGAACAAGAGAGGAATTGTGGTAGCAAAGGAGGCCATGCCTACTACTTTTTCTAGATCTCTTTATTATATGATGATTCCACTTCTCTTGGTTAGTGTGTGTTTTATTTTTGATTTAGGGGCTAATGATGAACGATCTCTGTTTATCTGTCTATATATATCACCATCTCTGTCTATATACAAGCTAAGACCAGAGTAGATTAAGTTAATGTTTACATGTGTTGCATTTTGAAAGAATTAAAGTTTCAAAAGATTCTAAAGTTATTCCAAATCAATAAAAAAAAACTTTATAGGAAAATTCAGTTTTAAAAACCTTAATGATAGGAGTTCCGATCCTTAGAGGTTGATATGTTCCGACTGTGAGTCAGGATATGGTGTGTAATTTTTAACAACTTTTAGGGAAATTAATATATCACTCACAATCTGAAAAATATCGGTCGGAACTTGTATTATTGCTCTTTTAAAAACCCCTGTACATTTTTCTTTAAATGCAAAATTTGTTAATATGTCGTGTATATTCTATGTATCTGCCAATTTTCGATTGGATTCAATCCGACAAAGTTTCATTTAACCTAGCTAAGGCCGAGTCTAAGTTGGCTTCAACCCTGATCATGGTTGGATTGAATCTTTATTTTTTTTTCTTTCAAATTTTAAGGTTTGGGACTTAACTATACAAAATGAGAAAATGAAAAAATAGAGATGTATTAAACAGACTAAAGTTAATTCACGCAAAATAATAACTTAAAAATTAGTATAGCTTTTTTAAATAAACTAGTTATTAACGCGTGCGTTGCACGCGTATCAATCATCTAAATTTCAAAATACATAATTTATCTTCAGTTTTCTAATATTTTAATATGTAGTTAATACACGGCCAAGTTTAGGGGTTGCGAGAAATGAATCTGTGATCGAAAAGAACGACACAAAGTAATTCAAAACAGGAAAAATAGAAGAGAATAATTAAGTCAAAAAATTAACAATTGTTTTAAATTACGATACTAATTTACTGTTATAAGTAATAATGAGTTGGATTGAGCATGACGTGAGTTATTAACGACAAAGTTGTATCTAATTTATCAACTTGAGGAGTGAAGAATGTAAGCCCGTAATTCGCCACTTAGAGTCATCGGTGGAGCAGTTTGACCTATACAAACGTGCCTATACATTTTTCATGCAATTTTATATCATAATACCAACAAAAATTGATTTAACGCTAAAGGAAAAAAATAATAAAAAATTGGTCAACGGGACGCTAAAGGAAATTTCAATTCATTAAAATCTTAAGTTTATACTTGATATGTCAATTACTTATTTAACTACTAAATAGGTTACAATTTGATTTAATTGACAGACGGAAGAACTAAATTAATGATTCGAGACCCTAAATGTTGGACAATGAGTACCAGTTTATCTGTAAAAGATCAAAATTCAAGAACCGTGGTTGACCCATATTTTGACATTTGATATTATTTGACAAGTGACTGATCTATGTGATACAAAAAAATCTCAACATGTACTCGAAGTTTGCATGAGTTGAGTATATATCATACTTTATGGGTGGCTCAAATTTATAGGTATATTGTATTAATAAGTTAATGATAATTAATGTAACATGTCAGTTAAGCGGCCTTAACAAAAAAGTTAATGCAATTTATCTAATGAAATTTTTAGTAATACTCAAATGTTGTAGGGACTAAATCATCAATTTTTTTTTAAACACTAATGTCTAAAGTTTAAACTTGAATTCAACTTAACTATTTATTCAACTATCAATTAGGAGATACCAAATATGAATGAATTTACAAACGCAAGAACTAAATCGATAGTTCGAGTCATTAAGTATTAAACATTGAGTAACATGTTATATGTAAAGTCAAACTTCAAGAACCACGTTTGATCTATATTTGATATGTTATATGAGTTAGCAAGTGACTAATTTATTTGATACAAAAATGTCAACAAGCGGAACATCCCCAAATCGGTGATATAGTGAATGGAAAAAAAGCATCTACCTTACATTTGCACCTATTGAATGCATGTTGAATCTAATTGATAATTATATTTGATGGAAAAATTAATAATAACTACGGTGACCTACCAATTAAGCGACGTAAAAAATAAAAATAACAAAATGTAACTAAATTGTTTTTTTAGTAATAGTAAAGATAAATAGACGGGTCTCAAAGATAAAAAGACTAAATCACCAATTTTATAAAAATAGGGGAACTAAATATAACACTTATATATATATAATAAAATAAAAAATATGGAAACTAAATATAATATATATATATATATAATAAAATAAAATAAAAATAAAAAAGTTCAAGAGGTACCTTTTGGGGGTGATGACAACTCTCACATTTTATATTGGTATAAAGATTATGATATTCCCCTTTCCCATAAGAAAACATTCCACAAATTTAAGACATGTCGGATGTTGTTATTATTATTATTATTATTATTATTATAATTATTATTATTATTATTATTATTATTATTATTATTATTATTATTATTATATCAATCTTCTAATAAAGATATGTCCGAATAAAATCGAATTGGTCATTTTAGGTATAAACTCATCACTTAACCTATCAACTAAAAGAATATAACTACTTTATTAACTCAGAAAATGTCATGATCGACATGGTATCATTTTTTTAGCTTCTGAATATTATACGTTATAAGATTTTGAAGGCCAATTGACAATTTTTTTTAATTAAGTTGGAATTTAATTTAGCTTTGTGGAGATTAAAGTCATCGAATCTCAATAGCATGTTAAATTTTAGACGTACAGTTCTTAAATGGCTGTAATGGTAGAATATACGACGCGCGTCTTAACAAACTGTCTCATAAGTTCGAACTTACGGGTAAATACATTTAGCACACTCGTATCTCCCGGCCTTGACCAATTAAGGGTCAAACTATGAGTATAACAGCCCGGCCACCGGCCTTGACCAATTAAGGGTCGAACAAATGAGCATTAAACTCTTTTTAGTAGGAGGTAACATTTTTCAATTAAAGTGACATCACCAGGAATCGATCCCGTGAGCTCTAATACCACGTAGAAAAAAAAAGACGTGTGCCTTAACCAACTGTTTCATAAGTACAAACTTATGAGTGAATGCACTTAGCACACTCCTATACTTTAACACATTTCGAGATTTGTAAAGTATGAAAACTCAGAATTATTCAATCAATCATCAACTAATTACAAGTCCCTTGTATTCTATTTATAGTATCTGACAAACTAACTTAACAACCTTTTGACGTCAACTACATACCAACTTGACACCAAACACTATACAACAGAGTTACAACATTTAACATCCACCCGCAGTGTTTTCCTCTTATTTTCTTTCTCGATAGACATCCTTGATCCCATACTGGTTAAGTAGAAATTCATGTTGCTGTCTGTGAAGTGCTTTAATAAGCAAATCATCAAGTTGTTCTTCTGATGCAACGTAAACAACTGTGAGGTTCCATCCATAACCTTCTCACGAACAACATGACAATCAAGTTCAATGTGTTTTGTCCTTTCGTGAAACAAATGATTCTTACTCATCTTTATAGCTGCTTCACTGTCAGAATTAATGGTGATTGGTAGTGTCACCTTGATGCCAATTTCAGTGAGCAAATTATTCATCCAAGTTGCCTCTGCTGCAGCCAAACTCAGACTTCTGTACTCAGCTTCTTTGTTAGACTGAGATACAGTAGAATTCTTCTTTACTTTCCACCTCATTGTTGCATCTCCTAGTTTTACACAATAAGAGCTGATGGATCTTCAGGAGAAAGAGCAAGAGCCACAGTCAGCATCGCAAAAAATCCTCAAACTGAGCTCATTTTGGGATGGATAAAATAACCCTTGACCAGGTGATCCTTTTATGTAACGAATAACCCTCATGGCAGCTCTGTAATGTGATTGCTTTGGTTGATGCACAAACTGTCTATGTTACTGTACAGATAAGGCAATGTCAAGCCTTGTCATGGTGAGGTATAAAAGCTTCTCCACTAGCCTTCGATACAAACCTTTGTCTTTGAACAATGCATCTTCTCTGTTTAAGTTGAAATAGTCATCATAGTCTTTGCCTGTCTACTTCAGACCAGATTCTATAGGGGTTGCAGATTGTATAGCAGTTCCTTTGGTTCAACAATATCCCTTTGTTAGATCGTGCAACTTCTAAACCAAGGAAATACTTGAGGCTGCCTAAATCCTTGAGTTTGAAATTGTCCTCTAAAACTGTTTTTAAGTCTGAGATCATCTCATTGCTTGACCCAGTGATGATGATGTCGTCCACATAAACCAATAGGAAAACTGAATGCTCTCCATTTGATTTTGTGAATAAGGAGTAATCAGTTTTGTTATGAATATACCCATTCATCAAAAAGGCTTGAGTAAATTTGATATTCCATTGTCTAGATGCTTGTCTGAGACCATAAAGGGATTTGAGGAGTTTGCGAACTTTCTTACAGTATCCTGATCTTGAAGAGTCTTTTGAATCCATGAATCCTTGTGGAATCTCCATGTATACTTCCTCAAACAAATCACATTGTAAAAAGGCATTGTTGACATCCATGTGGAAGATGTTCCATCTTTTAGCAGCTGCAATGGCAAGAATGGTTCTTACTGTGGGGATCTTTGCAACATGTGAGAATGTCTCCTTGAAGTCCTTTCCTTCAACCTGTGTGTACCCCTTTGCTACAAGCCTTGTTTTGTACCTTTCCAAAGTCTCATCTTCTTTATACTTGACACGAAATATCTATTTACACCCAACAGCCTTCTTCCAAGCTGGTAGCTCAGTGATCTCCCGAGTATTTTTATCCTGCAGTGCTTTGATCTCTGTTTGCATAGCTAAAACTCAATTTTCATCTTGAGCAGCTTCCTTGTAGGTCATGAGATCTTTGATCTTGCAAATATTTGTAAGGAAGCATCAGTAGGAGTCAGAAATATTCCTATATTGAACAAATTTCTCCAACCCAAATGTTGAAGTAACATTAGCTTGTTGGATGGTTGGAGTGATGTGACCAATGACCCAATTTGGAGGATGTTTCACTCTACTTGATCTTCTCAAAGGAGGAGGAGAATCAGTAGAAGGATCAGTAGGAGGATCAATTGGATCAGGAGGAGGATCAGAAGAAGAAGAAGAAGAAGAAGAAGAAGAAGAAGAAGAAGAAGAATCAGGAGGAGGAGGAGGAGGAGGAGGAGGAGGAGGAGGAGGAGGAGGAGGAGGAGGAGGAGGAGGAGGAGGAGGAGGAGGAGGACAATCAAAAGCATTATGATCATCAGCCACAACTTCTTCAGCTCATGTTAGTTCAAGCTGAAAGGAAAAACCTCTTCATTGGATTCCACATCTCTACTCACATGAATAACATGATTATCTAAGTTCATAACCATATATCCTTCTTGAGTGAGTGAGTATCCCAAGAATACAGCAGGCTCATAACATGGAGAAAACTTGTCAGGATTGTTTAGCTTGGTGGTGAAGCATAAGCAACCCAAAAATCTTAAATGTCTGAAAGATGGTGGCTTGTTCTTCAAACATTCATATGGAGTTTTTCCATTTAGAACATGTGAGGGGAGAAGATTAATCAAATAGCACGCTTCCATAATGCAGTAACCCCAGTTTTGACAGGCAAAGAAGCTTGAAATCGAATAGCTCGAGCAACATTTAACAAGTACTTGTTTTTCCTTTACACCCGTGCATTTTGTTGAGGTGTGAATGAGCAGCTGGTTTGATGAAGAATTTCAAGCTGCTTGAACAAAGTCTTGCTGAGTTCACTAACAAATTTCCCTCAATTATCACTCCTAAACACCAACTGTCCTCTGATATTGATTTTTTCTTTTATCAAAACAAGGAAGTTCTGAATGTGCAACACAGCTTCTTTCTTGTTAACCATCAAATACACCCAAGTGTGAATAGTGCAATCATAAAAAATTGTGAAAAAATATTGGAACTTCTTCATAGTTGGAGTCTTATAGGGACCCCATAAATCCAAATGAACAATATCAAAATCATTGGTAGTATGAGAAACACTCTCATTGAAAGGTTTTATAGTCTGCTTAGCAAGAGGGCAGATAGTACACTGTCTAATTCAATCAAAATCACTGAATTCTTTATTTTACTAAGCATTGTAGCTGACACATGACCTAGTCTCTTGTGCCACAAATCAGGATCTCCACCAAAAACTCCATTATTATCAGCAACAACAGCAATCCTCTCTTCTCTTGAACTTTGTAAAACATAGAGCCTCTAATCAGACTCCCAATCTACAGTGTTTCCCCATTGGAGAGTGCCTGTATCAGCACAGATTGCTCATGAAAAACCACTATGCATTTTAACTGAGAATGGAGTTTACTCACCGCAATGAGGTTGAACTTAAACTCATGAATAAAAAGTACATTTCTCAGAATGCACCCTGGTTGGATTATGCAATCACCAATATCAGTGACTTTACATTTCTCCCCATTAGGAAGATGTACAAATTGATAAGTTGTATTATTCCTCCTCATGTTTGTTAACCAATATCTTCTATATGTCATATGATCAGTTGCACCTGAATCAATAACTCAATTCATAATGGATAAACCCAGATTACCTGCCATGTTTGAATGAGCCCCAGTTGGTTGCTTTCCGTTCTCTATGTTCTTGAGTAAAGCATCAATCTGATTCAAATTATTCTGAGAGAAAGTCTTCGAAAGATCACATTGATTAACAAAGGCCACTGATAAGGGATCATCATGGACTAAGTTCTGCTCATTAACAGCAATGTTAGCTTTCATCCACCTTTTCTTTAAGTCATGATACTTTTCCCAACAAGTGTCAACATGGTGGCTCTTCTTTCTACAAAAACTGCAAATCCATCCTGATTTATCCATCCTCTTGAAACCATTTCCACTGCCACTAGACTCTGCTCTATTGATTTGCCCTTTTTTATTCGAATATAAGGCAGCACCATTTTAAGTTAAATCATCAGCAATATGTCCAGAAAGAGTCATCTGATCTTCCTCCTGTAAAAGAACAGAGTATGCAACTCCCAGGCTATGCAAAGGTTGCCTCATCAAAAGATTAGTTCTAACAGCTCCATATGTCTCATTAAGACCAATTAAGAACTGTATTAACTTCTGATTCTCCTTATGCACATTCAACATATCCCTATCAGTTTCACATTCCATGACGAGATCATTGATAGCAACAAGCTCATCCCAAAAAATTTTAAGTTTGGCAAAATAAGCAGTCATAGTCAATGTACCTTGAGTAACTTGATAAATCTCTATAGCGAGTTGAAAGATTCTAGTGCCATCAACCTTGTTGTACGTATCCTTCAAATCATTCCAGATGGATTATGTTGTGGGATTATATATCAAACCACTAACCAGCTCCTTTGAAACAGACTTCCTTAGCCATGTCTTGACTAAAGCATTGCAACGATCCCAAAGCGCCCTCTGATTAACAGTAACTAAGTCTCTTCTGAAGCTTCCATCAATATATCCGAGCTTGTTCTTGACAAGAAGACTTTCTCTTATTGCACAGCTCAGTGCCTAGCAACTGAAATTCGATCACTGACGCCTTGTTTGTATCAGAAGGATGAAGAGTTAGACGATCATCTACTTCATTCGCCATCTCAAAAGTCGAACACGAAAAAAGAATTCGTACAACTGGTAACAAATCAAGAAAACGAAATTATAGCGACGGTACCTGTCAGACCTAAATTTAACCTACGACGAATTACGTTTTGAAAAAGCAGATTTTGAATAGAGTCGCCACTAGTTAATTAAGGCTAACTAGAATCCTAAATTACCTAAGCGAATAACGAATTAAACACCTAAGAATAAAATCGGTCTACGATCAAAAATTTGAGTTCGGGGGTTCTATTACGAATTGAAAATATAATTTTTAACTACGCCCTTTCGGTACTCAATTGACAAATTGCCACTACTCTAATATAAATTACTACGCTATGAAATTATCAACTATGAATCGATATTAATAACCAAATTATAATTACCTAACATAGTGAAAATTAAATTAAGGTTATCTAATATAGTTAAATCTAGCTAACCCATATTATACATTACTTATATTACATAATATAATATTGTTAATAAAATAATAATAATAAATAATACATAGATATGTATGTATACCAGTGTTATCAGAACCGGACCGGACCGGCGGTCCTACCGGGTTCGAACCGGAACCGGAGCCTCCGACGGTCCGGTTCGAGCAAATCCGGAGGATGTAAGAGAATCCGGTTCGAAAGCCGGTTTTTTGTCGAACCGGCCGATTTTGAACAGACCTGGCGGTTCTCCGGTCCACCGGTTCGGTATCAGTACAAGCAAAAAAAAAACCCTAGCCTAAGCCACCCACCGCAGAAAAGAAACAGGAAAAGAAGTTGAATCTAGTCCAGCCGCTATAAGCATCCAATTCGCAGGTAATTCCAGCAGTTCCAAACCTCCAATTCGCAGGTAAATCACAAGGGCGGAGCGGTGACAGAGACTTGCAGAGCCAAATCGGAACCATTGTCTTTTTTTCATGTTGGTCAGCCACTCCAAGGTCCAGATCTGGTGAGGTCGGTAGATCCAAGTTCCTTCGACATGGTTGTGATTCGGCGAAAATCTTCTTCTCCGGCGACCCACCTAATGGAATTAGGGATTTAAAGGAGTACTCCATTCTCCAATTCAATTACATGTATGACTACTGGAAAACGATGAAATTAAATTTCATCGGGGATTAGAACATCCTGCGACTGCGAGAGGGCTCGTGGATTCTTGGCTGGGAGTGTATCAGTGAAGCAAGCAACACCCACAGAGATGAAGTATAGAAACAAAGTAGAGAGAGAGTAAGAGAAAGAGAGAGAGAAACAGAAATGGTAAAGTAAAATGGAATTGTGTATATATAGTATTGAATGCAACGAAAGTTTTGGACATTGCAGATGAAGTTTCTGAACCGGGTTCGGACCGCGGTCGGACCGGTGAACCGGGAACCGGAGCACTATCCGGTTCAATGTCCGGTCCGGTTCTGATAACACTGATGTATATTACCTGAACATGAAGACCTTACCTATACAGGCCGCGAAGGAATACCAAGCAGGCAAATACAGGGATACGGACAACAGAACCGATGGTAACAGAGGGTGATCGGCACGACGGGACGATAGAGCCGGGGTTAGACAAAGGTTCGGTCGGAACAGAGAGCGTGGTGGTCTGGTCCGAATTGGCTGCGGGGTCCGACGAGACTCGGAGGAATGTGATCGGGAAAGCCGGAATCGTGGATTACTGGAGCGAGGTGAGGATGGTCTTGTCGGAGTCGAGCCGGCTGGACGATCGGGTCTAGAGTAGCAATTGCAGCAGAGCACGACGCATGGGTCTAGCTAGGCGGGTTCATCGGCATCGGTGAGGAGCAGGCCGGTGGAACACGGGTCAATGGCTGTGAACGTGACTTCTTGGTTGAGATGGAAGGAAGAAGACGGTGATTGTCTATAGTCTATACAAAGACACAATAATAATAATAATAATAATATCAAACCATAATTAAAACTGCAATCATAAAAACTAGACATAGTTACAGAAAATATCTCTTAGATATTAAAATAATAAATTAACTGACAAATAAATTCCTACGTATAAATATCTTACAGATAATTATCCCTAAATAATAGGAGATAATACCTATCGATAAATATCTTACAGATAGATAACTATTACTATATATATATATATATATATATATATATATATATATATATATATATATATATATTTCTAATATATCCGAGATATTTTAAAAATATACATTTATTTATTTACGCTAATATGCATATGAGCATTTTTGAACACTTCATGACGTGACACATCTGGAAATGATGCGTCATGTGTAACGACGTTACGTCCAGGTCAAAATCGAGTGTTTACAGTACCGCCTCGCAATCGCGAACTTCCCCATCAGACCTATAATCCACAACACCGATGGAAGAAAAATGCAATCAAGAGCAATCTGAAAGCAATCGTGAGGAATCCAGCTCAAAACAAAGCTCAATCAAGGTTTGATTGAATGAATCGAACCCGTAGCCAGCATCTCCGATCAAACTGGCTCGCCGGAAAAGTTTGTTGAATAAATCTTGAGTAGCTCTGATACCATTTCGAGATTTGTAAAGTATGGATACTCAGAATTCATTCAATCAATTGTCAACTAATTACAAGTCCCTTGTATTCTATTTATAGTATCTGAATAAATAACTTAACAACCTTTTAACACCAACTACATACCAACTTGACACCAAACACTATACAACAGAGTTATAGCACTTAACAAAAAAATTTAAAGTGTGATAGATGAGAGGTAAATAATTCGACCCTAGTTGAGTATTAGGGTGTTCGTGCTCGACTCAACTCAGATAAGCCGATTTCAAACTTGAGCTCTTTTGAGTTTGGATTTTCGGACTTGATTTTGACTATAAAATTGCTCTATCATGCTAAATATCAGCTCAATTAAGCTCAAATAGTACGTTTTAAAGTGAAATGGTAGATTTGAACTCAGCTCGAAGCTAGCTTACTTATGTTGAGATTTGGTTAATCTGGGCTTGTGATGAGTCTGGCCTCTTCTGTGGCCCGTTTCGTGTTTGTCCCGTGTTGGTGGGCTCGACCCAATTTGCCTCGTGTTATTGGCCCGGTTGTGTTGGCTTGTTGGTTTAATGACAAAAGTCTGGTTGTTTGATTAGGGACTTATTTGGAGGTTACAGGAAACTAGGGGACCCTTGAGTATTAACTCGGGACCCCGCCCATAGGTGAGGGTTAGGTTAGTTTTGGCTAACTTAGCATGACGAGCCGCAAAATCAGTTTCAACATTTTCACTCCTTCTCTGTGACGATTCAGGCATTTCTAGGGTTAGGGTTTACAATCTTCACATGGTATCAGAGCAGAAAGAGGCGATCTAGCCTCTATCTTGCTGTCCAGGGTTCGTTTCCTTCGTCTTTTCCTTGATCATGCGCTCAAGGAGTGTTACCGTGACAATCCTCACATTCGCGACGTTTCGCATCCAGCGGAATTTCCCTCTCCTCCGGCAGTGTTCGCGGTTCTTTCGGGGATTTTTTCGCTCTTCCTTCGCCTTATTCATCTTCACAATTCCTTTGGTTCTCTGAGGAGTGTGCTCTTTTGTTCGCGGTTCAATTCGCTTCCAAGGAATCGATCTCTTGGTGCTCTATCATTTGCGACGTTTGATCTTCTGTGCTGAGCCATGTTGGAAGGCGGTAACGAGTCCGATTTGAATATTTTAGAGCCCCCGACTTTGATTACGGCAACCACTGGTGACAGCAGTCTTGATCTTACGACCGAGGTTTCATTCATATCATCCTCTTTTCTTACACGCAAATGATAATCCCGGCCAAAGTTTGTTGTCTGTTAAATTGACTGGGCAAGACAACTATAGGAAATGGAGTCGTGGTAAGCATTTTATTTTGCTTGGAAAGAACAAGTTAGGATTCATAACTAGTTCTTGCAAACGTGATGCTTATGATGAGAAACTGCATGCGCATTGCGACAGATGTAATGCAGTTGTATTTGGTTGGATTATCAGTTCTATTGCTGATGATATTTCTGATGGAACTTGTACTCTGAGAGTGCATTTCTTGCCTGGAAAGACTTGCGTGAACGGTTTGACAAAGTGAACGGTTCAAGGATTTATCAACTCTATAGAGAGATTACTTTGTGTCGACAGACTGGATAGCATTTAAATTTTTTTCACTAAGCTGAAAAGTTTATGGATGGAGTATGACATTGCTTGTGCCTTACCTCATATTGATGATACCTTGTTCAAGCAGCATTTGGAACATAGAGATAATCAACGTCTATTTCAGTTCCTCATGGGGCTCAGTGAGAACTACTCTAATATTAGGAGTAATCTGCTTCTCTGGACCCCTCTCCCTTCACTCAATCAAGCTTACAGTACTCTTATCCAAGAGGAAAGGCAAAGAGACATCAACGCCTCTATCTCTTCTGAGAATATCAATCTTGGCTTGAATGTTGCCCCTGTTGGTAATGGTCCTAAGCAGAAGAGATTGAACAATCCCAATCGTGAATGTGATTATTGCAATAAGAAAGGACGTACTTCAGATAGATGTTATTCAAAAGGCTAGGAATTTTGTAAGAAGAAAGGTCATTGCAAGGACAATTGCTTCAAATACAGAGATATTATGAAGAGAAAATGCAATGTTTCTAAGGCCAATTCTATTTCTACTGATGGGAAGGATATTGGTGCTTCCAATGTCCCTACTACTGTGAGTTCACAAGGGAATGTTACACTCACTTCTGAGCAATTTGAGATGCTAATAAAGAGGTATGGAGGTGGTGCCAGCTCCATGGCAACTGCAGTCACCTCAGATGATGGTAATGTTAGGGGTGAAACCGGACCGGTCGATCCGGTTTTTTACTTTATTCGGTCGGAGACCGAAATATTCGGTCCGGATTATTTTATGAAAAAAAACCAACCGAAAATCCGTTTAATAAAAAATAAACCATCCAGAATTAATATGGATTTTCGGTTTAAAACCGAAAATCCGAAACCTCGTCTCTATAAATGAAAAGTAATCGTTATTGGCTCATTTCTCAATGCTCATTAAATTGATTAACTGAAAAATCAGCTTTCAAAAGTCGGTTCAACATTAATTACAAAGACAGCGTGCTCATTAAATTCATTAATAGAAATAATCAGTTTTCGAAAATTGGTTCAATATTAATTTCAAAGAAAGCATGAGGGGAGAGTTTCAATTTTTAGGGAAGAATGTAGACTTTAATTGGTGGAGTGGAGGAGAATGGTTGTGTTTTTGTTCGAAAGTTGAGATATTGAGTGTCATGATTATGATAATTAGAATTAATAATCAATATAATATGTAATATATTAATAAGCAATATAATATATTAAGATATTTCGGTCGGTTCGGTCTCCATGGTTTTTTTAGGTCGAGGACCGAACCGAACCGAAAATCCGAAACATAAAAAAAACCGACCATATACCGAACCGTATATTAATGGTTCGGTTTTTTCGGTCCGGATCGGACCGGTTTTCGACGGTTTTTCGGTTCGGCCGGATTTTGCTTTCACCCCTAGGTAATGTTACTGCTGCAGGTATATTTTCCCTTACTTCACACTATAATAATGCAAATCATTTGATATTGGACACAAGTGCAAGTAATCATTTGACCAACAATTTAGGTTGGTTGACCAACTATAAAACTATTTCTAACACCAAAGTCTAATTACCAAATGGTTTGAGATCTGAAGCTGTTGGGATAGCAGATTATATTTTTGGTGATAAAAGGAAACTGAGAAATATTCTTTATTTACCTGATTTCAAATTCAACTTGATATCTATTTCTCAGTTAACCAAAGAATTGAATTGCACCGCCATTTTTTATTCAAATGTTGCTATTGTAAGCATATGGTATTGGGCACCGTAAATGGAAGCTCATTATATGTATATGTTACCTAATTTAATTGGTACATGTCACTTTAGGACATTGGGCCAGACCCAAATTCCAAATGACATGAGTGGCCCAAAATTGGGCCTCCTTATACTAGCATGGCCGGCCGAAACTTAGGTGGGGGTAAAGTGGACTTTTGTCCACTTTACTCCTCCTATATATATGGGGAGTTAGGGGTTTTATTAGGGTTAATCACAATTCCCTTTAAGTGGTGTTTTGAGAGAAAACCCTTCCCCTAATAACACCATATTCGGCCGAACCATATATCCACCAAGGGTGTGCCAATTTGCTTTCGAGCAAACACTCCAGAGATCTGTACCAAGGGTGTGCCAATTTTATGGTTAAGGAGGTCCGAAATTTTCATGATGTTCTTAGGAAATTTGATGTTCATGATCTTCAATAAAAAGATGATATTTTTCAAAATCAAACATTGGGTTGTAGATCTTACTAAAATTTGATCTTGAAATTTGACTACTTGTTCCTAATTATGTGTTTTTGGCCGAAACCTAGGTGAATTACAAGGTAAAAATTTTAATTTCTTAGTCACCAAGGAATAAAATTTCGACCGAATTTTTTAATAATATTGTTGTTAGATTACGGGGAGTAATCACTACAGAAACACTAAAACATGGTACATGCATGTAATCGAAATTACGCAGCGGAAGAGTTACACATACCTCAACAGTTTACCGTAGTCCTAGATCCTTTGCACGAGGGATTTCTCGATCCACCGGACGGAACCCATAGAGGTTCTTGTGAAAGAAGCCCTACGTGGTGTTAGCTCCACAGCAAAGCCTCAGATCAATTCTTGACACGGGGACAAATCTTCGGTGAGTTGCTCGAAAGCAATTTGGCACACATTCGGTGAGAGTAGTGGTTTGGCCGAAACTTCAAGGTGTTGGAGGAGGGTTTTCTCTCTAAAACACTCTTGTGAGGGAATTATGATTAATTCTAAAATATTCCCTAACACCTCTTATTTATAGGAAGAGTAAAGTGGACAAAAGTCCACTTTACCCGACTATAATATTTCGGCCGGCCTATGTAATTGGGGAGGCCCAATTTTGGGCCTCACATGTCAATTGGGATTTGGGTCTAGCCCAATTACCCTAATGTGACATTTACCCAAGTTCATTAGGTAAACTATACATATTATGGGCTACCAATTACGGCGCCCAATCACCATATGCTTACAGCTCCCACTCGCCGGAATGGGAGGGTGCCTGTTAATGTATTTTCGTCCAAATCTGCATCAACATTTCTCTCCTTCGATCTGCTACTTGCTTCCGAATAGTTCATATGAGGTTTGCCGTGCGACCGGCGGATACAACGGGCATCGTGCTACTCATCTATTAGGAGTATTGTAGCGCCCGCAGAACGTTGATTCCCTTTTCTCCAATCAACCTGTTATAAACAACATTTCATATCGTACCGCACTATATCCTAGGTCAACTGAGAATTCTCCATTTGCCTAGTTTCCATATAATCACTTCTCCAAGGCATCCGTACAAGTATTCACAACCTTCAACTAATATCCGGTTGGTGGCCACCTTAGTGAATACAAGAGTCGGTGAATTATAGGTGAACTTGACCATCCCCATCGCTCATACCCTTAGTCAAATCCAACCGGTTTCCAAAGACGTGGTCACTGGGCCTTTTTGTTCAACACTACGCTCGTACGCCGGGAAGCGAGCATTGGGCCTGACCTTAGGTATGAGTTATGAGTCCATGAGGATACTTTGGGTGACTCTTCATAAGGCTCCCGGGATCAATCACACGCTTGAGGTGAAGAAGTTTGCGCCCGCCAGAATCACGAGGATTCTTTTCCTAGCACAACCGAGTTGTGACCCCGTGGTCGTACATCGTACGCGTAGTATGAAGCACGCGTTGATAGTATACCTGAACTTTTTGGTCAACAGGAATGGGATATGTCAATCATGCTATCACAGATTTTCATCTGGCCCAGAATGTGGATTTATGACGAACGGAGTTCATCACGGCGATCTGCATGATGAAGATCATGTCGAATTACTTCGATAATAGATAATCGTTTTGCGTAATCAGGTTTAACCCTCTGATTCTTAGCCAGCCTTGCATAGTAGAGGCCTCCCTCTACCGCAAGACGACCGTACCTGCGTGACTAGGTAAGGCCCACATTCGACATAGTTTTGGCAGAGGATTGCGTCCTCCTACGACTCAGTTTATAAACCATAAATTTGATGTAATCAAAACATTATGACGTCGATTGATCATAAACTCAGTTGCAATTCTTTCGCTTACAAAATGTAACTTTCTAATATCAAAATATTATCACAGATACATGTCATTTCTAAACCCTACGCAATCCAAGCAGTTTTACATGCTTTTCGAATATCTCCCTGCATAGTGGCTTAGTTAATGGGTCCGCAATCATATTATCAGTGGACAAGTATTCCATAGTGATTATATTGTCTTCTACCATTGATTTAGCATATAAATATTTCACATCAATGTGTTTGGTCCTACTATGGTACTTTGGATTCTTAACTGCCGCAATAGCTGCATGACTGCCGGAGAACACCTTTACAGGTTTACTTCCGACGTCAACACCAAGCAACGCAGTAAGAAGCCTTTTCAGCCAGACTGCTTCTTGTGCTTTCTTAGAGAGAGCAACGAATTCCGATTCCATTGTTGACAGCACGACACCTGTTTGCTTCTTGCTCGTCCATGAAATGGCGGCATTAGCAATGAGAAATACTCCTCATGTGGTGGACTTACGATCATCCGGATCGCCACCATGGTCGGCGTCACTGTAACTGGACAATTCTATTTCCCACCTTCATAGCACAGAGCATAGTCGGCAGTACCTTTCAGATAACGAATTAGGTATAAATAGTAATTCGTTTTACAGTCTTTTAAATGTTGATAGCTAGGATCTGACTGGAAACCTGCTACTAGGCCCATGGTGTGACAGATATTCGGATGGGTGTATTGCACGATGTATATAGAAATACCAACCATGCTTAAAATCTCTGCACCCTTCATCTGTTCACGCTCTGCCGGGTTCTTGGGGCTGTCATGTTTCAATAGTGCGCACCCAAATACCACCGGCGCATCCACGGGTTTGGCATCCTGTAATCTGAACCAACTTTCAACTGCTCGTTGATATAGGCTTCTTGATATAGACATAAATCCCGGGTAGCCCAATCTCTGGCAATTTTAACGCCTAAGATGTACGTGGCTTCTCCCATGTCTTTCATCCCAAATACAGATGCCAACCGTGACTTGATTTGTTCATGAAACTCACGTCGTTTGCAGCAATGAGTATGTCGTCCACATATAAGGTTAAGATGACATACTTAGACCCGGAGGTCTTATAATACACGAACGGATCCTCGTGAAGATTCATGAATCCGTTTCCTACGATTTCCTCGTGGAATCTGCGGTATCATTGCCGAGACGACTGTTTAAGACCGTATATGGACCTTTGGAGTTTACAAACTTTACCTTCGTTACCAGGAGTAATTAAACCCTCTGGTAGCTTCATGTAGATCTCTTCCTTCCAGGTTTCCGTGGAGGAATGCGGTCTTAACATTCCTTTGGTGCAGCTCGTGATAGAGACTTGCGACCAGGACTATGAATGGCCCTAACCGTGGTTTTACGCACAGTCATTGAGTTTCTCTTATCAAAGTCTTCTCCGTGAAGCATTGGGTAAGACCATTCGCAATGAGTCGGGTTCTCCGACTTGTTCTATTAGTGGTGAGCCTTCTTTCAGGGCTCACATTATCCTTATGCCCCTTTGGTTAACAGGTAAATCAATTATAGACTATAATGGCTTTCATTTAAGGCGACCATGAAATGGACTGACCACCACCAATTGAGGCCGGCCACCACTAATTGGGGTGGTGGCCGGCTCCAATTGGTGGTGGTCAGTCCATTTCATGGTCGTCGGCTCTGATTCGTGGCCGCCGGCGGCCTTGGGTGGTGGCCGAAAGCCTTGGGTGGTGACTGGAGCAAACTATTGGGACTAAATTGTAAATATTAATTCTTAAGTATATAAATTTGATGACTAAATTGAACAAAATAAAAGTATGTAATGATCAAACTAACTGTTGACTGACGGAAACGCAAAAAACATACAACATTCCAAACATATGACACCAAGTCTACAAAATAAAACTTATGGCACTAAAAACCAACAGTGGTTAAACATGTGACACCAAAAAACCATTTAACCCTAAATAAAATGAAAACAAGCCGATTAATTACCTCCGAATAATATGTTTTAAATAATTTTTTGTTTGCATAGATTTAAAAGAATAATTATAACATGGGAAATAGTATGCATGGTACCATAAATGTCTGTCTCATTGATAAAGGTAGAAAATCTAAACTTAAACCAAATATACAAGAGAAATAATAAGCCAAAAAGATAAAACTAATTTACCCTTTCTAAACTATTATTTGATCCGAAACCCTTCCCTTATTTGTACCACAAATTCACCACCCATTACATATATAGCCTAGGGTTATAATTTTCCCCTCAACTATACTGCACCTTGTTAGCTATCAAGTAAATAATATGACACAACATCCGAAAATACGTATTCTTTTCAACAATCTCCGGCGGCTCGATTGCCGCCCTAGCCGGCATCGGCGACCCCACAAAGCTGTAATCGCAATACCTTATCTCCGCCTCGGCCCCACTCACCTCAACCACCACGAATTCGTACTCTTTTGCCTTCCATTTTTTCCATGCATCTTCAAGGACTCCAACGACTTGTTCGTAATTTCCGCGGCACGAAGTGTAGTCTGCTCTGAGTTGAGGGTCTATTGTGTTTCGAATCTGAAAGTCGAAGTACCTGAAACAGTGGCGGATTCGGAATATTTGTAAAAGGTGATCACATTAAGATGAACGTTTAAATTTTGGACTAAACTAGTATTTTGGGCTAAATGAGATTCTTTGAAACGAAAATAAGATTGTAGGGTAGGTAAATGATCGGGTTAGAGATAATTTTTGGTTATAGATGTTTGCTCAAAGTTGACTTTTTGGTGCAACATCTTTTTTTTTTAACTTTTGGTGCGATACGTTTGTAATATGTAGATTTTTTGTGCGTCCGTTAGTTGACCGTTAAATACTTTTATTTTGTTCAGTTTATTACTCCAATTTATATTATTAACTTATGATTTTTACAATTTAGTCCATAACAATTTCAATCGGATTTGGTTAGATTTGCACAAATCCGAAGACTCTAACCAGAGTTTGACCCAACCATAGGTTAAACTCTAAATGGGTCAGTTTTGACTGGATCCAATTGGGCAACTCTAATGAGAGTCGGACCAAGCCATGGGTCAGATTCTGGGTTGTCAATTTTGACATAGGATGCGATTGGCACGAAAATACCATTTAACCCTAAATGATCTCTATTTTTATTAGTGCCTCCGCCACAAACCTGAAGGTGTCTTCTCCGATTGAGGTTGCGAAAGTAAAGGCGGCCGTTGCTAGGGTTTCGAGGTTCTCCGATGTCGAGGCTCCCGGAATGGTGTTTAAAACCTTGATGCAGAATATCGATAATTGGTCATTCGAACATATGTCAAAAAATAGATGGTTTGTTGCAAATGATGAAGAAATAGACAGTGAAATTAGTAGTAATGAAGAAAATACGTGAATAAATGATGAAGACATGTTTTAACAATATAGAGGATTAAAGAGAGGGGTAGTAACATATATGGTGAATGTGTTGTATTAGTTTAATTAATTGCGTAATTAGTATAGAAACCTACTAAGTTAATAATTTCAGGGAATATAATAATGGAATAATGCCAGTAAAACTGTTATATATTCAGGCAAAAATTGTTATTTATTGAAGCGTTTTTTTTTTTTTTTTTTTGGAAAATTGCAAAATCAACTTTTTGATTTATTTTTTCTTCGCGGCTTCAATAAAAAACGTATGCGCTCTACGTGTCCATAATAATCAAATAATTAGTTTAACCATAATATTAAAGTAAATAATACATTATATTATATACATAATCACAATATGTATATAATATAAAAAATACTATAAATAACTAAATAAATATAATATGACATATATATATATATAATATATATATATATATAATATAAAAATTAGTACGACAAACTATATATATATTTCAAACTTTTAGGTTAATGATTAAAGTTTTTTAATATTATATTTATGAAAATCTCAAAATATTTTTCTCTCAAATTCAAGTTCAACTATTTTTTAACTTTTTTTACATTAGACTCAATATTTTTAGTTCGATTTTCTTACCCGTAATTTGCCCTAATTTGAATGTATTTCAAGCCCAACCAACTTATTAATAGGGATTAGGTCGAAAAACTCTTCAATTTATTTTAATCAATATTTGAATTAATCAAGCTGAAGTGTACAACATACCAAATATCATAGGTTAAATGGTCTTTTGGTACATAGTTTGATTGAAATTGGTTTTTGGTGCAATATGTTTTTTTTTTTTTTGTAAAATTTTAGTCCAACGTTTGTGTTTTGTATTTTTTTTGTGCATCCGTTAGTTGACCGGTTAGTTTTGACCATTAAGTAGCACGTACAAGTCACGTGACTTGCCGTATATTTTTTATTTTGTTCAATTTAATTTCTCTAATACATCCTTAACTTTTTTTTTAAAAAAATATTCCTACATTTTCTAATCGAGCCACATGACTTAATGGACTTAGCCGGACATAGCCCAATGCTAGCTCCGACCCTGGTAGGGTTCCCTTGGGTTTAGGGTTTAGGATCCAACCCTGGTCGAGTTCCCTTGGGTTTAGGGTTTAGGGTTTAGGATCCTACCCTGGTCGAGTTCCCTTGCATGTGTTACTTAACGGTCAAAACTAACGGTCAACTGATCATACACCAAAAGTGTACAAAAAAACATGTTACACCAAAGACTCAATTTCGATCAAACATGTTGTATCAAAATACCATTTAAGCTCTCTAACTTCTTAATAGCTTTGCTTCTGCATGCGTTTAGTTTAGATAACTCCATCTCAAGATTCAAACCCGAAGGGTAGTCACTACTCTTTACAAACTCTCCCGTCGGTCACGAGCATGAAGAAACTCTTCCTCCAGCATACGCCTAAGCATAAGCCTAAGGCAAAGCCGGAAGCCCACCACAACGGATGACCTTGTTCAACCTCGCCTTCATCCCACTCTTCGCCCCGCCAAATCGCGGAGTTCGCCTCACCTCTCACGTCCCCCCTCCACCCCCGAGCCCGCACAAAGACCCCCCCCCCCCCCACCATCACCACAACCACCTCCACACGGTCCCACGCGCCTCAACACGCACGCACCTCCACGCGCCACACGCGCCGCCACACACGCCACACGCATCGTCCACGCGTCGTCCAGTCTCCAGCAACGCGCCACCTTGCGCGTTGACACGCACCACCTTGCGCGCCTCTACGCGCCGCCGCGACCCACCCCCTCTATCAACATGCCGGTCGCCAACGTCCCTCCACGCGCAGTCGTGGATGCTGTTCAACGTTTTAAGTTCAAACTTGACTATTTCTTGGCGGTACAACCCTCTACCCTCCCTCTCCAACCCCTTCCAGTTGAACTCATAGTTCGTCAAAACAAACACTCTGTCCATCAAACGAACGACTATATGACATTTACCATTCGGGGTACCCATGATACGACTTCGGTCACATCCTATTCTAGTCTCCCTTCGGAGAGACATAGCATTTATGTGGCACCCCTCTTGCGCTAGTCCTTCTCGGATGTTCCTATGGCAGGGGCACTTTACAGAAATCTCTACACCAGTCATGTGGTCATCTTCGTTTATGAATGTTTGTGTTTCGGACATACTATGGGTCCGGTATGGTATCGCTTGTTGTCCAGGTCCATTGTCAGCTATGTCAGACCAAAGGGAGGTTCTCGTACCCTCCGAAGGACTGCGTTCGCTGCTGTATCAGATTGATTCCTACTCTCCAAGCTTCTATCCTTTGTCTGGGGTCATCTCCGTCAATAAGTCGATTTGCTGCTTTAGCTTATGTTTTACTAGCTGTATTTCTGGTTCGTACCTTGTTTTCCTTGCATCCGTTGTTTTAGCCGCATCTGCTCTACTTTTTCGGGTATTGGGTGCTAACCAATACCTTCGGAGCAGTTACGGCCCTTTGGTAGATTGTAATAGTTTAAAGTTTCAATAAAATCAGCACAATTAAAGATTAAAAAAAAAATTACGGTCATTAACTTTTTGTCTTAACTACGTTTGATTTATCCATATTGTAAGATTTTTTTTTTTTAAAGTTCCATCTACTCAAATAGTAATAATATTAAGATCAACTATTTGAATTTTGTTCTATAATATTTTTTTGGTAAATTCTATTATCTCTTAATTAAATAATATAGTAGCTATACATAAAGAATATATATATAATTAATAAAATAACAAAAATTGATTATTTGTTTATATATTTACATCTTTAAATTGAATAAAATAGTCTTTCATATTAAGCGAGTATGCAAAATTGCAAATAATACATAGTGTGTACACGAGCAGGCATAACTAGGCATGTCAGAACGGGTCGACCCGCGACCCAAAACACGTGATCCGAAACCCGTGGGTTAATATGCAGTCAACTCAAACCCGACCCGAACTTTAAACGGGTCAGGCCTTAGAACCAGAACCCGACCTAGCGGGTCACCAGGTCAACCCGTAACCCGTCCCTAAATCCACTTGTTTCTCTTTGGTCGCTGACCGCTGCTCCACACATTCCATCTTCGTTGTCAAACTCTTCTCTTCTCCGAGGTCGTTATTTGCTACAACAATCTAAAAAGACTTCATATACATGTTTCTGTCAATAATTCTATCCCCGCCATATTGAAACCAATAGTCAATTTTGAGTCATCATTCAGGCATCAGGAATTCTTTCTAAGTGACTAAGAGTCGACCGCGGCTTAGATTTTTGCTTTGCTGTCTCCGCTTACTGTGAGTCGTGCCCGTGCGTGAGATCTGAGATTCAACTAGTTGAGTTGTGACTATCTCTAAGCGCTGATTGAGCCTTTGAAATTGATGAGAAGAAGACTAGATGATAGAAAACAGAAATTGATGACGCTATGTTCCTACATTTTTGTTTGTTTGATTTTACTTTTGCTATTAACATTTTATTATTATATATTTTTTATATATTAATTAATATCCATAATTCAATTATATACGGGCCAGACGGGTTAGGTTATGGTCCAATATCAGAACCCGAACCCGACCAGTTTTTTCCCTGGTCAAATTCGGGTCAATCCGAAACTAACCCGAACACTTAAAGTTGGGATCCGAACCCGACCCAAGCCCGTGTCAATTTCGGGTTCATTTCGGATTGGGTCCAAAATTGACAGATCTAGCATTACATTGCCAATCTACGGGAAATAGTGTTGGATAATTTTTGTTGTGGAACCTCTCTTTTTAATTATTATTATTATTTAAATATTTATAGCTTAGTGTTATTATTATACAAGAAAATAATACGAATCCCAAACTTCATAATAGATCTTATCATATATAATAATAATAATCTTATATTACTTTTATAAATTTCAATAAGTTGGCATTTGAATATTGAGCCCTCGTAATTAGGAGCTCATTAATATGAAATTGTTATCTAAGACAGTTAGGTAATGTCACATTATAACATCCATAGTGTACAACCCCAACTCCCATCCCATTTATGTCACGTAATGCCACCTAATCAACAAATAATAAAAAGGAAAAATATATTGGAGGTGTCTATTATTACTTCAATAGTGTCTATCATTTTCAACCCCAACTTGGCCCTACGTGTATTTTTTATATTAATAAAATTAATATTTAAGAAAAAGATTAACAAATAAAGATGATGAGAGATGAAATAAAATATTGACATATTAGTGATGGGATGTGATAGAGTGAATCCCTTCTTGTAGGGGTTGGACAAGATATTTTGGTCATCTCCAATGCAAATGGATAAGACAACATGTCACATGGAAGAGTTGTCCTTCAAATTTTTATTGCATTGTGGATTCTCTTAGGGATAGGCCTAAAATCCAAATTGGCATGATAGACTCAAAATTGAGCCTCCATTCTCATATGGGCCGACCGAATTTGATAAGAGTGGTGAGGTGGGTTTGCCCACCTCTTCTTATAAATAGAGTGTTAGGGTTAATCACTTTCTTCCTTTGTAGTGAGACAAAAAGAAATTCCTCCTCCCTAATTCCCAAGTTTCGGCTAAACCCTTTATTAGCCAAGGAGGTGTCAAATTGCTTTCAAGCAATTACTCCGGAGATCCATCACTGCCAAAGAATTGACAAGAGACTTTGATGTGGACACCAATCCGCGTAGGTATTCATTAACAAGAATCCCTACGGGACCGTCCGGCGGATCGAGAACTCCCCTATAAAATCTTGGGTCTACGGAAATTCGATACAGGTATGTGCCCCTTATTCCGCTGCGTAATATGTTTACTAGTATATACCTTGTTTATTTCCGCTTTATTTATCCCTATAATCCTACGCAATATATATATATATACCAATATATAATTTGTGTTGGGTTATCACCCCAATGGACACCTTTTCATTTTATTAAGAAAAATTATATTATATTTAGTTTATATATTTTATAAAATTAGTAATTTAGTCCTTACTATATTTGAGACACATTTATTTATCTTTAATACTATTACTCAATCATTATTTAGATTTTATAATTTTTTTAAGGTCGCTTAGTCGGCAAGTCATAGTAATTATTATAATTAACTTCTCAATCCAATAGTCCTAGCAATTTAAGTCAGCTCGATCATACTCATTCCGTTCAAATTTCGGGTATATGTGATTTTTTTATTCAACGAATTATGTTCCACCTGTTGAGATTTTTCTATCAAATAGATCAGCCACTTACCAAATCATATATATAACAAGTCAAAATATGGGTGAAATGTGGTTTTTGAAGTTTGACATCTTACAAATAACACGTTACTCATCGTCCAATATTTATAGACTCAAACTATTAATTTAGTTCTTCTATTTGTCAATTCAATCGCATTGTGTACAACCTAATTAGTAATTAAATAAATAATTGTTGTAATTTCAAGTATAAACTTTATATTTTTGTGATTTAATTTTTTTTGTTAAATCAAATTTTGTTGGTATTATGATATTGTGTATAATTATGTTTCTATAGGTCAAAGTTGTTCATCAATGACTCTAAGTGGTAAAAAATAAGTTTACATTCTTGACACATCAAGTTGATGAGTTACATGCAATTGAGCCGTTAATGACCCACGTAATGCTCGACCGAACTCATTTATATATCTAACTATAAGGCTAACTAAGTACCATAACTGAAGACAGTAGTTAATTTTGTAATTATCCTCTTATATTTCTCACGTTTTGAATTACATTATGTCGCTCGTCTCTATCACATGGATTCGTTTCTCACAAAAAATCAACTTGCCCATATTGTTTTTTAATTAATTATAAATATTATTAAACTTAAGATAGATTATATATCTTGAAATTTAAATGATCGATATGCATGCAACGCACGCGTTAATAACTAGTATATATATATACATCACAAGCATATTGCCAATGCAAATTATCCTTAAAGTGATGATTATCTAGGGTTTTGCACCTTTCTTCCTTTCTAATTTTTTTATTATTACTTAGAAGGTGCCAAAAAAAATAACAAATATTATTAATAAGAACTTACGGCTCAATATATTTTTTTATATATATTATCTGCTATATTATTCTTGACACATCAAGTTGATGAGTTACATGCAATTGAGCCGTTAATGACCCACGTAATGCTCGACCGAACTCATTTATATATCTAACTATAAGGCTAACTAAGTACCATAACTGAAGACAGTAGTTAATTTTGTAATTATCCTCTTATATTTCTCACGTTTTGAATTACATTATGTCGCTCGTCTCTATCACATGGATTCGTTTCTCACAAAAAATCAACTTGCCCATATTGTTTTTTAATTAATTATAAATATTAATAAACTTAAGATAGATTATATATCTTGAATTTTAAATGATCGATATGCATGCAACGCACGCGTTAATAACTAGTATATATATAGCATATTGCCAATGCAAATTATCCTTAAAGTGATAATTATCTAGGGTTTTGCACCTATCTTCCTTTCTAATTTTTTTATTATTACCTAGAAGGTGCCAAAAAAATAACAAATATTATTAATAAGAACTTACGGCTCAATATATTTTTTTATATATATTATCTGCTATGTTATAATTTGCAAACTTTAACAAAAATATATATAATAAAAAAGACTAAGAGATAATCTCACACGTTAATAAGTATTATTATTAGGCATCTCAGAACGGATCGACTCGTGACTTGTAGGTCATTATGCAATCAACTCGAACCCGACCCGACCTAGCGGATCACCGGGTCAACCTGTAACCCGTCCATAAATCCATATGTTTCTTTTGGTCGCTGACCGCTACTTACTGCTCCTCTCATTCCATCTTCGTTGCCAAACTCTTCTCTTCTTCGAGCTCGTTATTTGCTACTCCAATCTGTAAAAACTCCATTTACATGTCTCTGTCAATAATTCTATCCCCACCATATAGAGAATCCAATCGTCAATTTCGAGTTATCAGTTCAGGCGTCAGGAATTCTTTCTAAGTGACTAAGAGTCGAACGCGGCTTACATTTTTATTTTCTGTATCCGCTTACTGTGAGTCGTGCCCGTGTGTGAGGTCTGTGATTCGATTAGTTGAGTTGTGACTATGTCTAAGCACTGTCTGAGCCTTTGAAATTAATGAGAAGAAGACTTGTTGATAGAAAACAGAAAGTGATGACGTTATGGTTCCCACATTTTTGTTTGTTTGATTTTACTTTTACTTGTAATATTTTATATATAGTTAATATCCATAGTTTAATTATATACAGGTCAGACGGGTCAAACTTACCCGAACACTTAAAGTTGGGATTCGAACCCGACCCGAGCCCGGATCAATTTTGGGTTCATTTCGGGTTAGGTCCAAAATTGACATGCCTAATTATTATCACGAAAATTTAAGAAAAATACAATTATTACAAATCGAAAGGAATGGTATATATACAAGAAATTTTCCACTATAAAAAATACATATTTTCTGCACTTCTTTTCTTTTATCATAACTAGAGAATATTACACACGTGCGATGCACGTGTATCCGATTAAAACAGTTATATGAGTATAAACCAAATGATTAATTTTAGGGTTAATAACTAAAAAACTGTCCAAGGTTTACCCTATGTTAAAATTAGGTGTTCGAAGTTTCAAATGTTAAACTGTAGTGTCCAAGGTTTCAAATTTGTTAAAATGTGGTGTCTCGGTGTGATTACTTTAGAGGAGTCGATTCCGACGAAACCGTCTGTCAAATTCGAGCTCCCGTACAAACTCACTTCTCGTCATCTTGCCGGGGCCGTCACCTAAGAAGTTTGCAATATACGCGCAAGTAAATCTCGCTCTTGTCCTTAGAAAATGACTCCACACCACTCTTCTAGAAACTTTTTTTTAATGTTCATTTTTTGGGCGAAATTTGACGATTTTGTGAAAAGTAAAGACTGATGGATTATGAGTGGGTGGGTGGGTTGATGAAAATGATTGAATGAAGATGAAAAGACGCGTAGAGACACCAAATTTCAATAAAAATGAAACTTAGGACAGACTATTTTAACATTTCAAACTTCAGACACCTAATTTTAACATAGGATAAACCTTGGACAGTTTTTTAGTTATTAACCCTTAATTTTATATGAAGCAAAGTGGAATAGTTGTTCACATAAGGATCTCATATGCCCTTGGTAGAGATTGATAGATGTGGATGTAGTATAACCATAATATGAACGTAGTGTTCAAAATGAGTATCAAGTTATAAGCGTATATGTAAATTCAATAGTTATGAGCATGGAAGAAAACATAATAACCATTTGAATGAATAAAATCTAAGGTAACACTTATTTTCAAAACTCATTGTATATATATCTATCACATGTATGAGCATAAATGAGTTATGATCATCATTAAAAAGGACCCGCAAAAAATCTCGAGCTTTGTCTTGTGAATTTGTAATCAAGCTATATATGGATAGGCAGTTTGTTAGACATATTATTTATTTATTTTTTTTTATTTTTTTTGTCAGAAGCAATGCTTTATTATATAATAATAATCAAAATCAGTCTGGGTTACAATCTAAAATTAAGATAGAAAGTAGAGGAGAAGGGGTACAATAAACCAATTGGCCGGACACATCTCCTTTCTAGAATGGATAGCCACCCAGTTTGCACTTCGATTAGCGCATCTTCGAATAATTTTCCAACTAACAGACTGAATCAAGCTTGCCAAGTGACGAATGGAGCAAATAATGTTGTCGAACCTCCAGTCGGGGTTTGTCGTTGTTTGTCGAATTTGGTTTACGATGTATTCCGCATCCGACTCGATGACGACTTCCCTCCATTGGTTAAAAACTGCAAGTTCGAGACCTTGTAAAATCGCCTTTGATTCCGCCATGGCTGCACTGAATTCCCTGCCTCTAGAGTTCCGACCCGCAATCAAGTGCCCATGTCCGTCCCGTACCACAACTCCGGTGCCGCCCCACCCCGTTTGTGAAGACCAGGAACCATCACAGCAAATGGAAAGAGTTCCCATACTTGGAGATTGCCACCTTGTTATTTGTGTGGAGACGTTTCCATTCGGTGTAAGGGATGCACTTCCTCGATGTCGAACGTTCCAAACTTCATCGACCAGTTTCCTGATTTTCTCTAAGGCATGACGCGGGTTTGGCTGATCTCTGTGGTACGTTGCTCTACAACGTTCCTTCCAAATTTCCCAAGCCCCAAGCTCCACTTTGAGGCGAATAAATTCATTGTCTTCTCCTCCTTGATTAGCCCTTTCCAGTTTCTCCCCTAACCATTCCACCCATGTTGGATTAGAACCATGATCCCATCTCAAACCAAGTCCTCCAAACCATACTGGTGACGTCCACCCACATACCAATAATGCGTGATCAATGGTCTCCGCACAATCACAAAATGGACACTTGGGCTCCACCTCAACTCCCCTACGGTTAAGCTCGTCGAATGTCGGTAATGCTCGCGCACAACTCTTCCAAAGGAAATGTTTAACCTTGGAGGAGCTATCCCCTTCCAAATCCTCTTCCAAATCTGAGGCGGGACATTTCTTGAGGTTGACAAGTTTGATGGTTGCTCGATGTGCTCTCTTTCTCGGAGACGACGGTAAACTAATTTGGGAGTGGCTATTCCTGATTTAGAACTCAGCCAGACCAGTTTGTCTACAGTTGTACTTCCCCTCCTGACATGGATACTTCGGATAGCGTGATTTTCATCCTCGGATAACACCTGCATAATCGGGTCTAAAGACCAGATGTTCTCCGGGGGACGAAGTAGAGCGGACACCTTCAAGCTTGTGTCAACCCCGGCTCGGCCAGCACTTAGTCGATAGCTAGGCCAATCAGGTATCCAGGGATCATGAAAAACCCGGATTGATTCTCCATTCCCAATTCGCCAGATGCCCTCTTGAGCAAGAATATCACGCCCCATTAATAAACTCGTCCAAGCCCAAGACGGTCTCCCGCCTTTTGTCGCCTCCAAAAAATTCGATCTCGGAAAATATATACCTTTAAGAACCTTAACCCAAAACGCGTTGGGTTCATTTTGAATTCTCCATGCCGTCTTAGTGAGCATTGCTAGGTTGAAGGTTCTCATATCTCGAAAACCCAGGCCACCTGCATCCTTAGCCACGGTCATTTTGTCCCACCGCTTCCAATGCAATCTTCGCTCGTCTCCCTTTTGACCCCACCAAAAACGGGCCACCAATGAATTGACTTCATCACACCACGACATAGGGAAAGAAAATAGAGCCATCGCGTACGTAGGAATAGCCGTAATGACCGCCTTGATGAGTACCTCCTTCCCCGCATTATTTAGGAAGAGGTTCTTCCATCCATGAATTTTATTAGCCACACGATCTTTTAGGAAGCCTAAGGCTTCTCTCTTTGATCTTCCCCATATCGTAGGTAATCCCAAGTATTTTCCGGACTTCTCAACCGCCTGTATTCCTAGAACATTCACCACACAATTCTTGGTATTTTCATCAACATTGGCTCCGAAAAAAAACCTCTGATTTGGCTAGGTTGATACTCTGGCCGGATGCTCTAATATGCTCGTTCAAAATATACTTCAAAGACCTCGCATTACGCTCATCGGCCTTTATGAAGAATAACGAGTCATCTGCAAAGAATAAGTGGTGGAGCTGCGGGCACGCACGTCGAATGCTTACACTTGTTAGTATCCTACGTTCTGCCGCATACATGATCTGTCTCGATAAAACATCAGCCACCAAGATAAATAAGTAAGGAGAAAGAGGGTCTCCTTGGCGAATACCTCGAGTGGGGTGGAAACGGCTCGTTTTCTTGCCATTTACAACTACACTATATTGGACATTTGTGACACATTGATTGACCAAGTGGATCCACCTGTCATCAAAGCCGAACGTTTGGAGAACCTTAAAGAGAAAATCCCACTCCACACGATCATAAGCCTTGTTCATGTCGATCTTGATCGCCGCTTCTTTCCTTACTCGACCATCTTTCATTCGCAAGTGGTGAAATGCCTCGTGAGCAATAATGATATTATCATGAATTAACCTGCCTGTTTCAAAGAAGGCTCGGACCTCCTGAATGACATCACGTCCAATCACATCCCAAAACTTCTGATAGAACAACCCAGGGAAACCGTCCGGCCCGGGGGCTTTTGAACAACCAAGATGAAATATCGCATCCTTTACTTCCTCATCGCTAATTCGTACCAAAAGTTTGTGGTTCATCTCAGCTGAAATCAGCTTGGGAACACAACCTAGCACTCGTTCACACCCATCGGTCCCTTCCGACTGAAATAGCTGCCGATAATAGCTCATACATTCGGCCATAATACCCTCCGCTTGTTCAATCCAAGTTCCATCGGGCCTTTGTAGCCTAAATATTTTATTCCTCCTTCGTCTAGCGAGTGTAGCTTGATGGAAAAATTTTGAGTTTGTATCCCCCTCCGTCAACCATTGAACCCTCGATCTTTGCTTCCAATAAACCGACTCTCTATGCCAAAACTCGGCTAGCTCAGCTTTAATATGGGTCTCCTCTTCTTTCTCATATTTATCATTGGGCAACTCTTATAAAGCTACAATCTGATCCTGCAGCTCAGCTATCTTCAACTTATTATTGGAGAAGTTTGACTTACTCCAACGTTGGAGTGCTGCTCGACATCTAGCTAACTTGCTTGCAAGACACGATCTGCCAAATACTTCTTCATAACTTCTCCAAGAGCCTTTCACGGTATCCCCACATCCATCATCTATGAGCCACATCGCCTCAAATTTAAAATTTCTACGTCCCCTTCTATCACGATAATCAAGATGGAGAAGCAAGGGACAATGATCGGATCCCGTCGCCGGTTTATGGAAAATCGTACTATTAGGGAAAGCTTCAAGCCAAGCCGCATTCACAAGACCACGATCGATTCTTTCACGCACTCTAACCTCCGTATCTCTGGTAACAACATAAAGCGTTGGCCCTTAAATCCCACATCTACCAAATCGGAATCCATCATCATTGCATTAAACGCTCTAATATATCTAGGATCTTCAAGTAAATTTATCTTCAAGACATATTATTTACTTGAAGATAAAAGACTCATTTAACTTATTATATAACAGTTATATAATATAGTGAAGAGCATGACACACCTTGTAAGTATATCAGAGACAGGTAAATATTTGTTGTGGTAGAGATTTGCCTCATATAATTCTCTTACACTTTATGAAGTCAAATGTATAATATATGCACTCTAGTGGTGATACATATGATCTCTCTAGTGGAGCTAATGGTCTCGATATACAAAGAAAAAAAAACGAACATGAAGGCCCTCATAGGTGACAGTATGATTAAAAGAAGGGTATATTAGGGTTAACTGTTCTTTTGGTCCATGATGTTTGACAACTTTTGGGTTTTGGTCAATGATGTTTTTTTTAATCTAGTTTTGGTACCATATTTGCAGATTTTTTCTAGTTTTGGTCTAACCGTTACATTTCGTCCATTTTTTGACATGTTCAATTCACGTGATCCACTCTAAACTTTAAATTTAGCCTCTAATACTTTCTTAACCTTTTTTTTTGTTCAATTTAGTCCTGAAGTTTCAAAATTGACCCCAATTGGACAATCTGTCCAATTGAATTTTTGAAACTTCGGGACTAAATTGAACAAAAAAAAGGTTAGGAAAGTATTAGAGGGACTAAATTGAACAAAACTGAAAGTTTAGGGTGGATCACGTGACTTGTACATGTCAAAAAATGGACGGAATGTAACGGTCGGACCAAAACTAGAAAAAATCTGCAAACATATGGTACCAAAACTAGGAAAAGAAAAACATCATGGACCAAAATCCAAAAATAGTCAAAAAGACTTGTTAACCTTAAAAGAATATTCTCACGTGAAATTTGAAAACATAATTAGAACATGACAGTAGTATTATTAGAATAACATTTCATGTTCTTTTTAGGATATAAAATACAAAATTAATTTAAAACTTATAATTTGTGGCAGATTCTATCTGACTTTAAATGCAAACATTCCAAATAGAACAATTTAACAATTTTTTTCTCAGGCAAAAGTGCAAGGACAATTCCTTCAGTAGCATATATCTAAAAGAAAGAGATAGATTGTGGACCTTTATTACTTTGTATAAACCAATAGTAAGCCGACCGCTTGATACTCAAATTAGATTGGTAGGACAATTATGATTGATTGAAAAATTAGTTAACTAAACTAAAGACCTCTATAACCGATTTGTACTATTATGACGATTTTTATCTATTCTACAGTTTTATGACTAATCATATTATAATAATTAAAAGCATGCATCAATCATCATCATGTATTGGAGGCTGCACACTTAATATTAGAGAAGAATGGTCGTAATAGCACATAATTGAAATAAAGGAGATTTGCAAAAATGGAACATGCAATTAAGAGATGTCTTGAAAAATGAGAAAACAAATATTGTGTATGAATTATATGATGATGACTCCACGCAGATTGGCACGGGAGGAGTCAAATAAGAAACAAATTAGAAATATATTGATTGATATTGGAAAAGTACAAGTATTTATACAAAAAAAGAAAATGTCACATATGGAGGATGAGAGACACGAAATTAATGATGCAATAAAAGAAAGAGTGTAGTTAATTTATTAGACTTACTACGTCCGGAGGGAGGCCCTATATATATATCGTAGAGCGTGAACCAACCAGCAGAGCAGAGTGTAGAAGGCGAGAGTGGAAGAAAGTTGACTTGATGATGATGATCGGTGAGGGTGAATATAGGGAGATGTTGTAACCAACCAAAGAGTGCGACTGACGGTTAAAAGTGATGGGTTCCGATGTAATCGTTAGCCCCATTAACAGTCAATAAACGGTGGGTAAGTCTAGTGGGCCTCGCAAAAGGCCTGGAGGGCCCAGAAGCCCAGTATGAAGGGTCCCGACGAGATCGGTCCCGATATATGAATGGGATGCTCCCCGACGAGAAGCCTCTGAGTAGGCTCCGATATGCCTTTGAGAAGGCCCCGATAATAAAGCCTCGAGAAGGCTGACCCTGTCCCGTGGGACGAGGGGTCCTGGGTGGTGACTTAGAATGAGATAACTCTGGAGTAGGGATCGGGACTTGTGATCAGAGGATAAGACCAAGAAACCCGCTTACTAGATAGAGTAGTGGGGAAACGGTTAAGATACGGATAAACTCCCCCGAGATACGCAGGGCGTGCCCGAGATACGCGGAGTGTGGGCGAGATACGCGGAGCGTGGGGCGAGATACGTGGAATCCTGAACGAGATATACGGAACGTGGGTAAATTGTCAGGCGCGGTTACAGGTAACTGAGGTAACTTCCCCTCCTATATAAAGGAGGAAGTTACCTCAGAACACACATTCTCTAAGACGAACTTAGACTATTTGCTATCCACCACATCGTTCAAACTCTCATTTAAGCATCGGAGAGGGATTCTGGGTCACCACCCGGATCATCCCTTTTTGCAGGATTACGCGGAGCTAAGGAGTTCGGGTTTTCCGTCAAGAACTTACCGGAGCTTCGACCGTGATCCAACATTGGCGCCGTCTGTGGGAACGAACAAAAAGTCACAATAGTTTCTACTAGATCGATGGCTGGTGGTGGCAAGAAGAAGCAAGTCCCGGCGAGCAGTTCTCGCCCTGCTGGAACCGTGAATTCCGCGTTTCCGGAGCATGCTGCTGAACAAGGTGATCACCCTGCTGTTTCTCACACAGGGGGGCATGGTGAATATCACGAGGTCTCAGTCCGAGACACGGCGGTGAACAAGGAGGATATCCCAAGAAGGGAGGTGGATGCTCCTCCGAATCCTGTGGGGCACAGGGAGGAAATCCCGCGGAGGGAGGTAGGTGCCACCTCGAACCCGGAGTTGGCTAAGGCAGTAGCAGATGCTATGCCCATGTTCCTGGAGGCTATGGAGGCTCTTCTGGACAGAAGAGAGGCCGCCAGAAGAAGGGAAGAGTTGCCTCCACCCCCTCCGAGGGAGGTTCAAGAGGAACAGGAGGTTCAGTCCAGGAATAGGGGTAAGGAACCCGCGCACTCGGAAAGGTTCGTGGTCGACGGTCCCGGACCAGTGCAACACAGGACCATTCCCCTGAATGGCCCCATCACCCCCGATCAGGTGGTGAAGATTTTCAACATCTGCATGGGTGACCAGAAGCATATGACATCGGAGCTGAGGGATCGATCTACTCATCCTTTTGTTCCACGGCTGATAGATACTGTCGCCCCGCCAGGGCTAGGTATTCCGACCATCAAGGAGTACGATGGTGAAGGGGACCCAGTCCGCCATGTTCAGAGGCATGTCCAGGCCTGTATGGGTAGAGCCTCGAATGATGACATCGTGTGTGCGCTGTTCCCGATCACATTGGGAGAAAGGGCCTTGACCTGGTTTTAAAGCCTACTGCCATGATGCATTACTTGCTGGGCTGATATGCATGAGCGCTTCATCAAGCAGTACTAGGGTCGTAGGCGCCTCTTGAAGAGCGTGAGGTCTCTGACCCAGGTGGTGCAGAGGTCTGACGAATCGTTGGCGTATTACTACCAGCGGTTCACTGCTAGTGCCGCGGAGATCGACGAGGAGATATCAGAGGGAGAGACCATCCGCACCTTCCTTCGGAACCTAACTGCCCCATATGGTTCCGATCTGATGCATAGTGTGGCCGCGAAGGCTGTGTGGAGTATGGAGGCTTTGCAAGCGAGGGTGAAGCAGCAAATCGACGTCCAGGAATCGAAGATTGCTGCCGGAGAGCTTGATCCTCCGAAGTCAGGAAGAGGAAAGCAATCGTCCAAGCTGTCGGACGATCGCAAAGGGAACGACAAATCGGAGGGAAGTAGGAGCCGTGGTCCCCCCGATAGAAGGGAGGACAAGCGTCCTCCGAGGAAGGATACCAGAGAGGGTCGTCATGTTCCCCTCAACAGTTTGATGACCGCCGTGCTAGCGGTGATGGATCAGCAGGGTCTCGCCCGATACCCCCCGAGGAAAGAAGGTGAATTCTTGGGAGGTCGCTCTGATCGTTACTGTCGGTACCACCGAGCCAATGGTCACGACACAGATAACTGTCGGGAGCTGAAGAAGGAGATAGAGAAGCTGATCCAGAAGGGGAAGCTTAAGGAGTTTGTTGGTAGGGGACGGTGCCGATCCCGTTCCAAAACTCGATCGAAGTCTCGCTCCAAGTCCCGCGACCGATCTCCGAAGAAGAAGAAGGTTGAGCCGGAATCCTCCGGTGCCCGTAAGGAGAGGCGGGGAACCATTAATGTCATTCATGGAGGAATGGCGGCGGGAGGTGATACCTCCGCTTCTCGGGAGAATTACGCTTCCCGTATTTCTGCTGCCGTGGTGTTAGGAAAGAGGTCCCGATCGTGGACTTTGAAAGAAGAAATGGTGATCTCTTTCTCAGCAGAGCATCTGATAGGCGTGGAGAGCCCCCACGATGATACCTTGGTCGTGACCTTGGATGTGGATGGATTCGAGATGAAGCGGATCCTGATAGACGGAGAGAGCTCCTCCGACATTTTGTTCATGGATGCCCTGGAAGCCATGGGAAAGACGAAGAAGGACCTGACGCAGGTGAACTTCCCGATGGTGGGATTCTCTTGTTCTACTTCCTATCCGCTGGGAATGATCACCTTACCGGTGGAATTCGGTAGTGGGTGGAAAATGGAAAGGCGGAGCGTGGATTTCGTCGTGGTGGAGTCTGCTGGTACGTACAATGCTATCATTGGGAGGACCACCATCAATCCTCTCATGGCAGTCGCTTCGACCGTCCACCAGAAGATGAAGTTCCTGACTGATAATGGAGTCGGGGAGGTCAAGGGTGACCAGGTGGCATCCAGAAGGTGTTATGTTAATGCCACTCGAAGGAGAAGAAGGGAAGCCATGGCTGTCCTTCAGACTGATGCCGATCCTCGAGAGGAGTTTGGGCGTCCTGCCCCCATGGAGGATCTGAAAGAGGTCGAGATTGATGGACCTCAAAGAAAAGTGAAGATCGGGTCTGCTTTGTCGGAGGAAAGAGCCCGAGAATTGATCGAGCTCCTGAAGGAGTTCAAGGAGCTGTTTTCCTGGTCCCCGAGCGATATGCCAGGAATCAGCCCCGACGTGATAGTGCACGAGCTGAAGATTGATCCCGCGATCAAGCCTATCGCGCAGAAGAGGCGTCCGATGGGCACGGACAAGAGGATCGCGATCCAGCAGGAGGTGGGCAGGTTGCTCGACGCTGGATTCATCAAGGAGCTCCGATTCCAGACTTGGGTCGCTAACCCGGTCCTGGTGAGGAAGAGTAACGGGAAGTGGCGGATGTGTGTCGACTTCCACGACTTGAACAAAGCTTGCCCAAAAGACTGCTATCCGCTCCCGAGAATCGACCAGTTGGTGGATGCCACGTCGGGTCATGAGCTGCTGAGCTTCATGGATGCTTATTCTGGATATAACCAGATCAAGATGGCGAAGGAGGATGCCCCCCACACAGCCTTCTATGCTGATAGTGATGTCTATCACTATGACGTTATGCCCTTTGGTTTGGTCAATGCTGGAGCGACTTACCAGAGGATGGTGAACAAATTGTTCGGGGACATGCTGGGAAAGACCATGGAGGCTTATGTGGATGACATGTTGGTGAAGTCCCGACAGGCGGAAGACCATGTCCGCAACTTGGCGGTGGCGTTTGAGCGGATGAAGTTTCAACAAGTTCGTTTGAATCCGAACAAGTGCGCTTTCGGAGTAAACTCGGGGAAGTTCCTGGGCTTTATGGTGAGCCAAAGAGGAATCGAGGTGAATCCTGAGAAGCTGAGAGCAATCGAGGAGATGCAGTCTCCGAAAACCCATCGGGAGGTTCAGGTGCTGAATGGCCGATTAGCCGCGATGAATCGTTTCTTATCTAAGGCGAGTGACCGAGCCATGCCATTTTTGATGTGCTAAGGGCCCACAAGAAGTTTGAATGGTCCGACAAGTGCGAGGAGGCATTTCAGGCGCTCAAGCAACACCTCCGTACCCTCCCGCCGTTGGCGAAACCGGTTCCAGGCGAGCCGCTCTATCTCTATTTAGCTGTTTCTGAAGTTGCTGTTAGTTCTGTATTAATAAAGATTGTCAAGGGCAACCAAGTTCCTGTTTATTTTGTAAGCAAGGCGTTTGCCAAATCTGAAATGAATTATCCCGCTGTTGAGAAGTATCTCTTTGCGTTGATTATTGCTGTTCGAAAGCTGAGACCTTACTTCCATGCCCACGAGATTACGGTTTTAACTAATCAGCCCTTGAAGCACTTTTTGAACCGACCGGAGGCGTCGGGGAGATTGGTGAAATGGGCAGTCGAGCTTACAGAGTTCCGTATTCACTTTGCCCCGAGAACGGCTATTAAGGGCCAGGCATTGGCGGACTTCATAGCAGAGTCTACAGCACCCGATCTTGAAGAAGCGGGTCCTGTAGAGGGGGCAACCATGGAGGTCCCGATAGCAGAACAATCAGAACAGCCAAATGAGGAGAACACCTGGGAGATGTACACTGATGGTTCTTCAAGTGTAGAAGGATCGGGGGCAGGATTTGTATTGATACCGCCCGGTAGAGGCGAGCCCCTGCGATATGCCTTGGCCTTGACGTTTAGGGCCACCAACAATGAAGCTGAGTATGAGGCTCTCATCACGGGCCTTAAAATCGCCAAAGGTACGGGAGTTGATCATTTAAAGGTGAAGTGTGATGCTAACCTGATCGTGAACCAAGTCTGGGGGAATTACGAGGCAAAGAACCCGACAATGAGGAAATATTTGCACGAGGTGCAGACTTTGAAGGGAAGCTTCAAAAGTTTCGACATTGAGGCAATCCCGAGGGAAGAAAACGCGGAGGCAGACGCCTTAAGCAAGTTTGCTCTGGGAATAGCCCCCGAGGAGAATCGGAAGGTGCATTTTCTGGAGAGGGTAATTATCTCAACCATCGATCCATCGGAGGTATGTGCTATTGAAGCAGGATCGGAGGAAGAAGAGGAACCCACCTGGATGACCCCGATAGTCACATACCTGACTACGGGGGCACTCCCCGACGATGAAGTGGCAGCTGTCAGGTTGCGTCGAATCGTAAGCAACTACGTGATGGTGGACAACCAATTATATAAGAAGGGGCATGTAAAGCCTTTTCTGAGATGTGTGGCGGGGCCTGACACGAATCGGATTCTGAGAGAGTTGCACGAAGGAGTCGCGGCATGTCATGAAGGGGCCCGATCCATTGTGAGGAAACCGCTGAATTTAGGCTACTACTGGCCTTCGATGAACAAGGAGGCGATAGCATTGGTCCAAACTTGTGATGCCTGCCAGAGGTACGCTCCGAATATCGTGGCTCCTGCCGCGGACTTGATGTCCATCAAGAGTGCTTGGCCCTTCGCGCAGTGGGGCATTGACTTGGTGGGACCCCTTCCGCAAGCAAAAGGTCAGTGCAAGTACTTACTTGTAGCCATTGATTACTTTTCGAAGTGGATAGAGGCTAAGGCGTTGGCCAAGACGACGGGGCAACAGATCGTCAAGTTTCTCCAGACTCAAATCGTATCCCGGTACGGGGTTCCTCAAGCGTTGATCAGTGATAATGGTCCTCTGTTCAATGGGGCTCAGTTGAAGGAGTATCTGGAGGAATTGAACATCGAGCATCGGACAGCCTCCGTCCGCCATGCTCAGACTAATGGCCAAGTCGAATCAGCCAACAAGATCGTAATGGATGGCTTGAAGAAGAGGGTCTATGCCTTGCAGGGTCATTGGCTAGATGAGCTTGAAAACGTGCTGTGGGCTGTTAGAACAACACCCAAGCAATTGACGGGGGAGACTCCGTTTGGCCTCGTTTATGGCACAGAGGCAGTTGCTCCCGTAGAGATAGCGGTGGCGTCCCATCGCATGAGGTATTATGAGCCTCTGACGAACGAAGAAATGAGACGTCTGGACTTGGACTTGCTTGAAGAGAAAAGGCGGAAAGCTGATGAAGTTCAGGCTCGGATGCGTCTGGCAACAGCCAGGTACTATAATCGGCGGGTCAAGTCCCGACAATTCTTCGTTGGAGAACTTGTCTGGCGGAGGAATGAGTTCGTCCATCAAGATCGGATCAACAAGCTGTCACCGAATGGGAGGGACCTTACAAGATCGTAGGGATGCCAGCCCCGAATGCGTACAAGTTAGAAGACCTTGATGGCAAGACATTGAAACATTCTTTTAGTGGCGCACACTTGAAGAAATGTCATGTTTGATCCTAAGTCGCCTTAAGTGGTGCGTGATGTTAAGTCGCCACGAATGGCGCAAGTTATCTATCGATTGATCCGATGTAAGCAAAGCTTTGAGTTATTAATGAATAAAAGAAGTTGCTCCCGATCAAATTGCTTTTAGATTTATTCTAACTGTTGGTAAGTCGTCGTAAAGGACACGATTAAAGCCTTCCGAGGTACGAGTAAGACGTCCTGAAGGACGCGATAAAAGCCTTCCGAGGTACGATTAAAAAGCCTTCCGAGGTACGAGTAAGACGTCCTGAAGGACGCGATAAAAGCCTTCCGAGGTACGATTAAAAAGCCTTCTGAGGTACGAGTAAGACGTCATGAAGGACGCGATAAAAGCCTTTCGAGGTACGATTAAAAAGCCTTTCGAGGTACGAGTAAGTCGTCCTAAAGGACGCGATAAAAGCCTTACGAGGTACGATTAAGTCGTCTTTATGATGCAACAAAAAGCCTAGGTATGAATAAAAGCCCTAAGGGGTCCGCGTAAGTCGTCTTTATGATGCAGCAAAAAGCCCTAAAGGGGTCCGAGTAAGTCGTCTGGAATGACGCGATAAAAGCCTTAAGGGGTATGATTAAGTCGTCTGGAATGACACGATAAAAGCCTTAAGGGGTATGATTAAGTCGTCTGGAATGACACGATAAAAAGCCTGAAAGGGTGCGATAAAATCATCTTAAGTGATGTGTGAAATTGCCTTGAACGGCATGGACGAGAAAACTTAAGTGGTGAAGTCCCGAGTGAGGCATCGGAAGGATGTATGAAGTCATCTTAAGTGATGCATCAGAACGTTTTAAGTAACAAGTCAAGTCGCTTTAAGTAGTGCAATAATAATCGAGACCAAAATAGATAAAAGGAATTTTTTATAAAGGCTCGAAGGCCTGAAGGTTCCGATACAGGGAGGAAATGAAGAGGAAATTACAAGGACTTAAAGAATGAAGCATTAAGCCTGGTCCTTGTTGGAAGTTGGGTCCTCAGCAACTTCGGAGGGAGCAGGATTCGCGGGGTCCAGGGCAGAAGGCTCCGCAGTCTGTGGAGTCGGGTCCGGGTCACCTTCGGGGGCATCGGCCTCATCACTTTCCGCGGGGAGGCTGAAGTATTTCTCCGCGAAGGGGGCGAGGGTCTCGGACTTCTTGAAGTCAATGGCATCCTCGTATACCGTGTAAAGCTCCTCGATGGCATTGAACAGAACGTTCTCCACCTCGGTCTTGCAGAACCCCACGGCATCCGCCTTGAAATCATCGGAGTTCCGATACTCCTCGCGAACCTCCTCGCGACCCTGAGCCTTTGCCTCCGCCAGCCTGGCAGGAAGTTCAGCCTTCTCGGCCTCGAGTCCCGCCTTAGGTTCCTCGAGAATGCTCTTCTCGAGGACGAGCTGCCTCTGCTCCGCCTCGTGCCGCTGATGTTCCTCTTTGAGCATCCTCCGCTCCCGACGCAGCACGGCTTCGTAGTCATGGACCTGATTTTGCAAGTCCATAGCCTTCTGGCCAAGGAGGGTCTGCTCCTTGGTTATCTTCTCCCTTACCGCCACAGCATCGGCAAGGTCCTCCTGGAGTTTGGCCAAGGCTTTGGGGTCCGACCTGGCCCGCTGCTCCTTCAGAGCATCCTTCAGAGCGAGGATGTAGCCAAAGCAGCGCTGTTGGCTCGCAGTTTCCTGAGGCAAAAAGAATAAAAGGTTAAGGTCCGATAATCGAAGGCAAGAGCAAAAGCGAAGGTAAAGTTTTACCTCCATCCGACGGATGGCCATGTCGCGAAGATCCTCGTCGATATCTTCGTCAGCCAAGGAGATCGGACGTCTCAAGGCTGGTGGAATTGACCCTGCCAGCAGGTGCAGGGCCAATTCTGGCTGAAGGGCTCCCCGATGGAGTGGGACCCCTCGAAGAGACTCGATCGGGTTCCAGGGAACCGTCTCTTGATCGGGGGTGTAAACCTCGTAGAGGCTCCCATCCAGCGGAAGGGGAGGGATGACTTTGGAAGCCTCAGTCGGAGGCTCCGGAGTGGGAGAGCGCAAATCCAAGGGAAGACTCCGGGACACGTCCTCCACAGCTGGCCTCGGGATGCTTCGCCCTGGCCTCTGGCGGGGAATCAGGCCTTCATTTGGCTCCTCGGAGGAGGGGGGAGCATCCAAGTTAGTCACCTGACGGAACTGAGCTTCCGTCGGGGTATTCTCTGTCATCGGCTCCTGTGGAGTCGCAGCCCTCGCTGGAGTTGCAGCCTTCGCCGGAGTGAGAGCCTCTGATGGACCTGCGGTTGGTGGACGAATAAAGTCAGGAAGTTTATTATTGGGGCACCAGATGACCCCGCGCGGGACGTACTGGTCCTTTCCACAGAAGTTGTAATAGCCCGCCTTGAGGACGCGGGGGGTTTCCCCTTGGAGTATGTATTTGATTTCTCTGACCCGCGACTCCCGGTCAGCGGGGATAAACTCCTCGGGAACCAACCTCCTGTATTTTTTAATAGCTCGGCGAACACGCTTACCTTCCTCGGCGGTGGAGACACCGAAGGCCTTGTCCACCTCCTCCCTTTTGGCCCGCTTGGCCATCTCGACTTGCTCCTCAGTCGGAGGAGCCGTAGAAGAGGAGGCTCCCCTCTTCAAGGACTTCCGCTTCTGCTTGGAGCTTGGAACGACGTCAGTCTCCCCCTGCTTCAACACGAGATGGGTCAGCAGAGATGCCTTTTTGGCTGCAAAAATGAAAGTAAAAAGGCAGTTAGAGGTATTACCCAAGGAACCAAATTCTCGGAAATGGACTCGAGGAGTTGGACCCCGATCTGGATTAGGTCCCCCTCCACGAGTTTATTGGCGTCAAGGGAAGTGAATGATTCCCCCCAACGATAAAGCTGGATCAGTTGAAGGGTGTTAAAGTCGTCCTCGCTGTAGGATTCAAACTTGGGGCCAGGGTCCGCGACAACCTCCCATCGGGGCCACGGGACGGAGCTGTTTTGGACGAAGAAGTAGTACTTCTTCCACCCACTGTTGTCGGACCCTGAGTCACGAATGAACCCCCGATCCTTGTTAAACTTCCAAGTCTCGCCATCCCAGCCGAAGCGAGCGAGTTGCTCCCTGGTCCATTTGGGAAGTCGAGGGGTAAAGAGCAGACTCCAGCCTTGTTACACTTCATTCCGTAGAAGGTACGGAAGAGCAGCAGGTTGTACGTCCATTGTTGGCGGAGGCACAGGACCTGGAAGGCGTTCCACACGCGGATAGCGTGTGGGGAGAAGGTGGTTGGATGCGTCTGATAGAAGTTACACATCTCAACCAGATTCCCGTAGAAAGGGAATCGGATCCCGGCGTTTATCTGTCCCGTGGAGACAAACACCTCTCCTTCCCGAGGACGGGTAACTATGTGCTTTCTCCTGGTAGGTTGGTGAGAATCCTAGGGAAAGCGAGGTTCCCAGGCCGACGTGATGCAGCCTTCCCGGAGAGCAGCTTCATAGAGGGTCTCAGAGATTTCATTAGTAGCAAGCTCGAAAGTAAAGAGGTTCCTTCCTCTGGAACTGGCCTCGTCTAAAAACGGCCATAACGAGAAAACTTAGGCAAGAAAAAGAAAGTAATATCAGTAAATCACGGAGGCAAAGAAGAAAAACCTTACCAGACATAGTGGATGATTGATCGGAGAAGACGAAGAAAAGATGTTGACAACTGGAGGCCTTGAATCGCCGGAGAATCAAACGAGACTTGGAGAGAAAAGCTTCGAGGTTTGACAATGGCAGAACTTTCAGAAATCAGAACGGTAGGGAAGGAGTGAATAGTGCCAGGATTTAGGCTTTTATAGATAAAAAGACAGCTGGACAGATTCGAATCCGAACCGTTGAAGATGAAACGGCTCAATCTTGATCGCCGAGATTATAGGGGACAGTACGGAAGAGACGTTAGTGACGTAATACTGCTTTTTCAGAAAGCAACAGTCACGCCTGCTTAGGCATCGTTTCATCATCCCTTGCATTTAATGGTGGAGTAACCGAGGAGTCTCCTCGGATTTGGCAACTGTCTTTAGAGCCTCGAGGAATCGTGAGTAGGAGCTTTGTGATTAAAGGGTTGCACCCAAGGTAAAAGCCTTCGATGGTAATATCGAGAGGTCTGAAGGTAAAAGCCTCTGATGGTAATATCGGGAGGTCTGAAGATAAAAGCCTCTGATGGTAATATCGGGAGGTCTGAAGACGAAAGCCTTCGATGATGATGTCGGAAGGTTCGGAATTGGAAGACACGACAGACTATAAGTCCCTCATGTCTTGGGGGCAAATGATGGGTTCCGATGTAATCGTTAGCCCCGTTAACAGTCAATAAACGACGGGTAAGCCTAGTGGGCCTCGCGAAAGGCCTGGAGGGCCCAAAAGCCCAGTATGAAGGGTCCCGATGAGATCGGTCCCGATATATGAATGGGATGCTCCCCGACGAGAAGCCTCTGAGTAGGCTCCGATATGCCTTTGAGAAGGCCCCGATAATAAAGCCTCGAGAAGGCTGACCCTGTCCCGTGGGACGAGGGGTCCTGGGTGGTGACTTAGAATGAGATAACTCTGGAGTCCCCGATAGGGATCGGGACTTGTGATCAGAGGATAAGACCAAGAAACCCGCTTACTAGATAGAGTAGTGGGGAAACGGTTAAGATACGGATAAACTCCCCCGAGATACGCAGGGCGTGCCCGAGATACGCGGAGTGTGGGCGAGATACGCGGAGCGTGGGGCGAGATACGTGGAATCCTGAACGAGATATACGGAACGTGGGTAAACTGTCAGGCGCGGTTACAGGTAACTGAGGTAACTTCCCCTCCTATATAAAGGAGGAAGTTACCTCAGAACACACATTCTCTAAGACGAACTTAGACTATTTGCTATCCACCACATCGTTCAAACTCTCATTTAAGCATCGGAGAGGGATCATGGGTCACCACCCGGATCATCCCTTTTTGCAGGATTACGCGGAGCTAAGGGGTTCGGGTTTTCCGTCAAGAACTTACCGGAGCTTCGACCGTGATCCAAAAAAAAAATAATAATAAGTGTGTTGCTAATTTTCTTGCTTGGGAGTGAAGAAGATATGGCGGGAAAATAAAATGAGGTGTCGTATCGTATCGTATGTATGGCTTGGAGAGAGAGAGGCTCCGAAAGAGGAAAACGGGAAAATGTTATCTAATTAAGGCTAAATTAGGTAGTGTGATTTTGTAGAAACTATTCTAACTTTGAGTATCTAATTATTATAAATTTTATATATATACACATTACAGCCATTATTATTGATGCGATTTTACATGAAAAAAAGGAAATGCTACATAGACTGCCTCTCTCCCTTTTTTTTTTTTTTTTTTTTGTGGATGAAATGAAACTCTCCCTATCTAGACTAACACGACAACCTATTTTTTCACGCAAACCCAAGAAGTAAAAATAATAATAAAATACAAATACAGTAAAATACTAAAATATCAGCACCAACTTCCTAGTTCCTTCAGGCCAGAGATCCGGCGACGTTAAACACCATATTGCAGAAGCTCTCCATCTCGCGGTTGCTCCGGTCAAGAGCCGCCGGCGCACGCGGCGGAACCTCGAACTCATCCTCGCAGTCCTCCGCCTTCTCCATAGCCAGCGAAGCCGCTACGGCCACGCCGCCGTAGTTCCCTTTCCCGAGGTGGCGCCTTGCTCCGTCGAGCTGCCCGATGGCGGCGCCGTACTTCCGGGTGCAGCTGGCGAGCTTCAGCTTCATCTCCGACGTGGCGGACCGCCGGCTCAGGGCCTGCACAAGGCGGAGCGTGGCGGCGGCTTTGGACCGTGCCAGGTCGACGGAGATGTGGGCGAGGCCGTGGAGGTCGGACCGGGCCGTCCTCGGGTCCGCCTTGAAGGCTTCGACGCAGAAGGTGGGGTTAACGGTGTTGGAGCAGACGGAGCTTAAAACGCCGTCGTTTACAGATACTGTTGTGGAGATGAAAAAACAGAGGAGCGTTATTAGAGGAAGAAGGAGGCTCTTCGAGGCGGCCATGGCAATGCAATAATTAGAGAACTAAAGCTAAGCTAAGTTTAGAATATATAAGCATAATAATAATATATAAGCCATAAGGGGGTTATGCTTATATATATATACACCCTCTAAATGACACCAACTTTTATTCGAAACTTAAAAAAGTATATTATGTGAAAGAGATATTTATAATGATAATATTTTAATAATCAAATTACAATACGAGTTTTGACTCAATTTCAAATAGTTATATGCACTTTAATTTGCTACTCGAACTTCCAATTCTTTACTTGAAATTTGTTATAATTTCCGTCGAATTGGATAGAGTGGGCCCTTCCATGTGGCATCAAGGTAACCATACATAAATGGGGAATTGCGTGGATTTAGCAACTGCACCGGCAAATAAGAGAAAGGAACACAAAGTAACAAATAAAAAATGAACTTGATTATTATTATCAATTAAGTTATTCAATATTTCGAACAAATCCCTAAATTCAAAACTACCCGTTATCCAATAAAGACCTAAAATTCTTAATAAACATGTTCCAGCAATCTTGACCCTAAATGGATTTGATAATAAATTGAAAGAATTGTAGTGAAATACCTTCATAATAGGACGGACACCCACACAATTCAAACGGTGTCTTTCAACTGAGCATGCAATTGTAGGTAGTTTGCTTTAATACTTTCAAATTATTTTTACCAAATTCATATTGTTTACACATCGAAAGACTAAACGTGGTCGAAATATGTTTATTTTATGTAAAATTTGATGAAAATTGTAACGGGTGTAGCAATTTACTATAAAATTGGAAGCCTAAATAGTTAATTTTAAAAAATTAAATATATATAGCATTCTGTAATTGAGTCAAAGTTCAAATGACGATTTAATTATTAACCCTAATTAAAAACGTTTACATATAAGAGTTAATATTAGATGCAACTTTTTATATTTTATAAAAGAACATAATTCAAATTATGTTTACTTCACATTAATTTAAAAATAGTATATTTACTTCCACTAAATTAGTTTGTAATGTGTAAAGTTGTGAATGATGTTGAGTCACTGACTTTAAATAATATAGGGTTAACAGGTCTTTTGGTCCATGATGTTTGACAACTTTTGGGTTTTGGTTAATGATGTTTTTTTTACCTAGTTTTGGTACCATATGTTTGCAGATTTTTTCTAGTTTTGGTCTAACTGTGACATTCCGTCCATTTTTTGACATTATTCAAGTCACGTGATCCACTCTAAACTTTAAATTTAGTCCCTCTAATACTTTCTTAACCTTTTTTTTGTTCAATTTAGTCCCGAAGTTTCAAAATTGACTCCAATTGGACAATAGGTCCAATTGAATTTTTGAAACTTCGGGACTAAATTGAGCAAAAAAAAGGTTAGGAAAGTATTAGAGGGACTAAATTGTACAAAATTGAAAGTTTAGGGTCGATCACGTGACTTGTACATGTCAAAAAATGGACGGAATGTAACGGTCTGACCAAAACTAGAAAAAATCTGCAAACATATGGTACCAAAACTAGGTAAAAAAAAAACATCATTGACCAAAACCCAAAAATTGTCAAACATCATGGACCAAAAGACCTATTAACCCTTAAATATATTTTTGTTAAAATGTATCAACATAATCTAAACTTAAAATTTCTAATTAATGTATGAAGTATTCAACTGTTACGTCGTATTAATCGGTTAACTATTTCGTTATAGTTTCCGTATATTTTGATTTATGAATGAGTGGAGGCCGGAGGACCAAGGGCAATGGATGGACAGGTGCTACTTGACGTATGGGGGACAACTCATATATCATATATGGGAAAATGAAACATTTGTCGAGAAATGATAAACATAAGCTAGAGCTTTAGCTAAAGAGGACTCATATAGAGTCCGACTTCAGTGTTCCGACGTCATCTGACCAAGGCACAGTGGCAGTGATTGAAATTTTTGTCAACTTTGTTGAAAAAAAAAAAAAATTGGGCTTTGTTTTATTAAAACTATATTTAAGATAATTTTTGGGCTATTTTGAATGGTTTTACTCAAACCCACTCAAGCCCATTTTTTTGTGTGAATGAAAATGGGGAAATTTTGTACCACATCGAGTACTTTAACCATCCTCCTCCCTTCTCTTCTCCTATATAAAGGAGTCTTCCTCTTCACTTTTTTGGTAGAAGAAAATGAGATCTCTTCCTTTTGGTTGAGTATCCAATATTTTCGGAATTCATATTTTTGGAATCCAAGTTATTTTTCTCCTCCTCTGTTCTTCGTGTTGACGAATTGCAGAGTTCTTCTTAGGTTGATTTCGACTTATGTCGTGTTCAACCTTTCTAGTTGTTTTTAGCCGTTGTCATCGGCATTTCTGTTCTTTGTTTGAGTTCAGGTATTTGGTTCGGTTCGGTCGAGCGTGTTGCATGCATAACACGATTCGATGACACTGTTGAATCCTGGGAGGTGATCGCCCCTTGTATAAACCCCTTTGCATAACCCGAGGGTGGGGAGGGGCGAAATTGCCTTAAGGAGACTGTGATTAGCACGGGCCTCAGTATAAAAATACGTATTCGTTTTCGTGTCGAAGTATACGTACAATTTCGGTGTTGCCTATATCTTGCATGTTAATTGGAGGAATTACTTGTAAGTAACCGAGATTTGATTAGTTGCATTTTGGTCCATGGACTTTATAAATTTGCATATTTACCCTCAATAATTCCAACAATCTTAAGGCAATTTTTATTTGTTGGTTTTATGAGAGGATGCTTAATTGAATTTTGAGATTCAATTTTTTGGAGAAAATTATTTATTCTCTAAAAGTTCACAAATATTTCGAACAATGATGTTGAAAATGTGAACATGCTCGAGAGCACATGCGACTGATAAAATCGCTAAGGCCATTTAGGTCGTCGAGACTGGTAAAGTCGTCAAAAGCCGTTGAAGCTATTAGGACCGTTGAGGTCGCTAAGTCGTTGAGACTACTATGAAAAATCGAGATGGTCAAGGTTGTTAAACCTATTAAGGCATCCGAAATTGATATGTTTGCTAAGGAGGCTTTGGTGACTTGACCCACTTTAGCCGTTGAGGCTTATGGGGTCGTTGAATCCATTGTTGAAAATTGGATTAAGAAGTCGGTTAAAGCCGATTTAGAGTGTATGACAATTGTTATGGAAATTTTATTTCCTTGTCTAAAACACTGACTATTACATTTGATATAAATGTACGTGTGAATCAACGAATCGATTGCACACACCTGAACCTTGGCACGTATGTACGCCGCGATATGTGTACATGAGTGTTTACTCAGAAGGTTAGCTCCGTGAGGGTTTGGTTTTGTCAAAACCGAAAGTAACTGTGTCCAGGTTTATTTTCTGTCCAACAGAAGAAAAAAAAAATTGATTTTGTAATTGAAGTGATTAAACTTAATTACTGAAATCAGAAATTCAAATCGTTATTTGAATTTTAGTAATCTGAATTTGATGTCCCGGATTACTATTGTGGGGTCGGGTACGAACCGCTCGGACTTCTTATATAAAAAAAAAAAATCCCAAGGAGTTGGTCATAGGTCCAATGTTTGAACGCTACTCAATGAGAATGTAGCTAACACTTGGCGGAGAACTCTAAAATTGGAGACCACCATGTGGTCTATAAATGTTATTATTCTAGCGAGTGATGCTATTCCATTTAACGACGCCTTGATTACCGAGGTTGGATACTCGTTTAGGCCGCCGTCTATAATGCAGGGAAAGTCGCCGAGACTTATCTCAAAAGTTGAAGTCAAAAGATGGAATTCTTTTTGACAATTCTAAAAAAAAAAAAAATGAGGAGGAAGCGTCCCTATTGGGAGCACACGAAATCGTCAAAAGAACTGTACGTTAAATACAGATAGACGAAAAATTTGATTGGATGAAGTTGAATTACTTTAAGTGTAATGGCCGTAGTGCCTGAAGTAAACATGAATAAAAATATTTTTGCATTGGCCGTAGTGCCTATAGTGAACATGAGATAAAAATGTTCCTTCTTGTGCTGAATTTGTCGCACAATAATTTAGAACATGTTAATTACGATACCTTGCAGAGGTTATCTAACATGTTTCATATTCCTAAAATCAAAATAGATCAAGAACTTAAATGTGAAGTTTGCGTTGAAGCGAAACTTATTCGGCCGAAAGGATTACCGAACTTCTTGGTCTAAATACATAGCGAAGTTTTGTGACTTAATATATGTCCAAACGCGAGGCGGGAAATAAGTACTTCATTACTTTCGTAGATGATAGTACGAAATATCGCTATGTGTACTTGATGAAGGAAAAAAAAAATGAAACAATTAACAAATTCATGGTTTACAAACAAAAACTTGAGTTTCAACTATTAGTTGTTTTCGCAATGAGAAATGCGGCAACGATTATTCTCTGTTTAGAGAGTGTTGACTTAAACACGATTTAATCGGTGAAGTCATTGCACACCGCATAAAACCCCGATGGAGTTGGGTTGCGGGTTCGATCCAACCGGGCAACGTTTTAATGTTTATTTTGAACTAATTAGTATTAATAACGTTGTCGACGGTCAAGGTTTTGGCTTAGTGTGCATTAGATAAAAATATGAAAAATGTTGTTTTGGCACTTGCGGTGCAACAGTCGAGGCCTTTTATTGGTCTGAGGATCATACCGTTTGAGAAACGCAACGGTCTGAAAAAAAAAAAATGTTGATGTGTTAATGGTCTGAGGATCTACAACGATAAAAGGATGATCCGAGGATCAATGATGATGTGGTTGAGAATTAGTAATAACTTCATACCCAACTCGTGTGTTAACACATTACATTTTTCTGGTAGAAATTAAAATAGTATGGTTGAGACCATGTTTGTTTTAGGGTTATGACGGGGTAGCTATTTTAACTAGCAATTACCTTTTGAATAAGGTACCCCATAAGAAGGAAGATAAAACTATGTTTGATTTGTGCCTTCGAATGTGGGGGGTGTCTTGCTAAAAATTATGATACCTCTACGGAAAAGACGCATACATTCCCTAAACCGTTGATTGCATTTTCATAGGGTTTGCTCAGAATAGTAACGGGTATCGATTTGAATCGAAAGTGTCAAATAAACACAAAGATACGTTAATGTAATCAATAAATGCATATTTCTTTGGAAAATGTATTTTTGGCTAAGTCTAGAGGAGAGGCAAGCATATGAGACTATAGAGGAAAAATAGTCAAGACCGAGAACATGGAGGGCATGTTGAGGTCGAGCCCATAATGAGTAAAAGGGCGAGGATTGAAAAATCCTATGGTCCATATTTTTGACCTATATGCTTGAAGCCGAACCTTAGACTTACCACGAAGACGTAAACTCTTATGAGAGACCTCTATGAAAAGAGGCAATCAATAGTGAAATTGAGTCCATCTTGCAGAACCACACTTGGGAGCTGGTGGATCTTCCGCCCAGAGACAAACCGTTAGGCTACAAGTGGATATTCAAACGTAAAATGAAAGAAGATGGATCAATTGATAATTACAAAGCCCGACTTGTCATAAAATATTATAGACAAAAGGAATGATGAAATTATTTTGATACATATTATCCAGTAGCTAGAATCACATTCATAAGGATGGTTCTTGCGATTGCAGCCTTGCAAATTCTAGAAGTACATCAAATGGATGTGAAAAACAACTTTCATACATGGAGATTTAGAGAAAGAAATCTACATGGAACAACCTGAGGGTTTCTCTGCGCGAGAGCAGGAAAAGAAAGTCTGTAAGCTTGTCAAATCTATGTATAGTCTTACGCAGATGCCTAGATAATGGCTTTATAAATTTGACAGCGCTTTATTGGAGAAATGTTTCAAAATAAATAAGTATGAAAAACGTTTTACGTTGATGACATACTAATCGTTGGAAATAACGATGAGGTGGTCCGGTCCACTGGACCTATGTTGAATTTGAATATTGACCTGAAAGATATGGATCTTGCCGATGTGATCTTTGGATTAAAACTCATTAGATCATCAGAATGTCTCATTCTAAGTCAAACTCATATATTGACAAGTATTTGGATAAATTCAACAAAGATGACAAGAACGAGGTCAGTACTCCGATAGATACGAGTAAGTAATTTCAAAGAATAAGGGAGAATGGTTTTCCCAAATTGAGTACGCTCGAATTATTGGAAGTGTCATGTACTTAATGTCATGCACTAGACCAGATATCGCTCACGTTGTAAGTGTATTGAGTCGATATACGAGTAACCCTAGTTTTTTCCACTAGAACGGGGTAATCAGGGTACTTAGGTATCTGAGACATATTCGTAATCATGGTCTACATAAAGAGATATCCTTATGTGATAGAATTTTATATTGATGCAAAATGGATATCCGATTAGACACTACCACCTTGAGTATAAGGGGTTACGTATTCACCTTACGAGGTGCAACAGTGTTGTAGAAAATCCTCAAAACAAACAGTCATAGCCAGATCGACGATTAAGTCTGAGTTATTGTACTGGAGAAATGTGCCGAATATGCAAAATGACTATGTCATTTTCTCGAGGATTTTACTAATTGGCCAAAACCTGTGTTAGTGCAAGATTGATGAGTTTGTTTTTGGTTTAATCCAAATTAAATCCAATCTAATGAAATGTTGAAGATTTTCTTTAAGAGACGATGTTAAAGCAGAAATAAGTGGTGCACCCCCCATTTGGCATGAAAACCTTTGTTAAAGGTTGGGAAATGGGACACTTTGCGAAGCTGTTGTCCACAAAAGAATCAATCTAAATTTAGATGTTGGATTAACAAATTATTCCTGCAGGAAATGATAGTCTGAGGACTTTGTTGGATTGAGAACATTGATGCAACGTTGCGACGATCAATCTGTATAACACAGTATAACCTGCATAATGGAATGTTTAGACATATACGTCATAATTCCATTAGACAGTTGCTCTCAAATATATTTATTGTGCCTGATATCGTAAAGTAGGCAGATAAATAGCGGATCCGCAACCCGAAAGGGTTAAACAGAGAGTTATTTGGCCAAGCGTCGAAAAGGAATGGGGCTAAAGCCCGTGGAGGAAACACTCTTGAGAAGGAAAACCCAACCATGATGACTGGAGATCCCAAGAACTTGGTTCAATGGGACAACCTAATCACAAGAGTGAGTGTTGTCACTGTGGGGGTCAAACCCCAAAGCCCATTCCTATGATGCAAACAGTGATGGAGAAGAGGTTAAGCTTTTGCTGGTGTTGATCTTATAACAGTAATTGGAAATTACTTAATCAAGGTCATTTTCACACAAAGCTTTTAATGATTCGTAAGGAGAACTCAGAGTCGTGAAGATGCTCTTGAGACATAGAATCACCTATGCGAGTGAGAAGTGGGGCCGCTTCGAAAGGGATTGTCGAGGGCGCAATTCTTAGAAACGCTTGCAGAACCATGCTAGTGATCCAGGGCCTAGGGATCACAGGGCGTGAACCGAACTATACTAGGAAGGTACCTGTGTGGGTTATGTCGTCATCTACACCAACGGCAGTCGGTTCAAGGACATCGCGTCTACCGACCAGTCAGTAGAGAAGGCATGATCTCACAAGGGATAGGTTCAAAGGGGTTACCCCTACCTATCCTTTGCAGGTATTGACCGTTGAACTTAAAATTCGTGTCTATATTTCCAATTTCCATTCATGTGGGGGATTGTTGAAAAAAAAAAATTGGGCTTTGTTTTATTAAAACTATATTTAAGATAATTTTTGGGCTATTTTGAATGGTTTTACTCAAGCCCACTCAAGCCCATTTTTTTGTGTGAATGAAAATGGGGAAATTTTGTACCACATCGAGTACTTTAACCATCCTCCTCCCTTCTCTTCTCCTATATAAAGGAGTCTTCCTCTTCACTTTTTTGGTAGAAAAAATGAGATCTCTTCCTTTTGGTTGAGTATCCAATATTTTCGGAATCCATATTTTTGGAATCCAAGTTATTTTTCTCCTCCTCTGTTCTTCGTGTTGACGAATTGCAGAGTTCTTCTTAGGTTGATTTCGACTTATGTCGTGTTCAACCTTTCTAGTTGTTTTTAGCCGTTGTCGTCGGCATTTCTGTTCTTTGTTTGAGTTCAGGTATTGGGTTCGGTTCGGTCGAGCGTGTTGCATGCATAACACGATTCGATGACACTGTTGAATCCTGGGAGGTGATCGCCTCTTGTATAAACCCCTTTGCATAACCCGAGGGTGGGGAGGGGCGAAATTGCCTTAAGGAGACTGTGATTAGCACGGGCCTCAGTATAAAAATACGTATTCGTTTTCGTGTCGAAGTATACATACAATTTCGGTGTTGCCTATATCTTGCATGTTAATTGGAGGAATTACTTGTAAGTAACCGAGATTTGATTAGTTGCATTTTGGTCCATGGACTTTATAAATTTGCATATTTACCCTCAATAATTCCAACAAACTTTTGGGGCAATCTTATTACCACACACATTCGGAATACATCGGAACCTATATTTCGGAATCAGCATCATTTTCCTTAGCTAAAATGGTTATGTAAAATTATAGCTACGGAAAATTATAGAGAATCCGACCAAAACATCCGACAAGTTCCGATTTGTCTTCTAAGTTTAGTATTGTCTTAGAGTGACATGATCTTTAATTTTTACAATTTTAAAAGTAAATTTGTTACAAAAATAGTTCAGAACATCTTGAATATGTTCTAGTCGGAATCTATATCATTTTTCTTATACTTATAGTTTATCTCTCATAAATTTATAAACTAAGCACATGTCGATATCGTTAATGATGGATACACCACACTCGTCACTCACTTTAAAAACTCTTTAGTCGCTCTCATTCTACCAGCTTTCTCTAAAACCCTAAACTCTCCAATAATTGCCACGGTCATTTAAAGTTTATGGAGTAGATATGATCCGAATATGTAATTTGGAGGTGACATTTCGCATTCGTAATCCTTCCATAACTGTTGTTGGTTGTTCGGGTGGCTGTATCATTGAAATGACTCGTCTTTTACGAGGTTGGGGAAGAAGATGGTTGTTGATGTGGATGTTGAAAGACCGACATAATTCAAGTTGATTAGAAGATCCTAAACATCATAAATTTTATCAAGCACCTTGCTCAAAATGTAACTCGAAAATATTAAAAGTTTGTCCAACGTAATGAACTTAGATGCGTTAATTGAATTGTTATGGAATCTATAAAGATACCGTGTCTTGTTTATTAGGTGTTGTTATGTCATCTTCTCTAGTTTCCTTCTTATTGAAGGATTGTAATCCTAATTTACATACGTTTGAATAAAATATTAAATATTTTAGTGGAAAATATGGTTAGTAATAAAAGAAATGTGAATTTTGAGTATTTGTAAAAAAAAAAAAAAAATAGAACTTCAAAATGCATAGCAAAGCGTAAACGATATTAATATTTTATTATTTTAAAATGAAATGGATAAATCACACATAAATAACAATAACATGATGCATTTTAATGTGGCATGTAATGAACATAAATTAATATAATTTCTGTTAAAATACATTTTATGAATGTTAGCATGCTTTAATAGAAAATCAACGTGGTTTTATTATATTTTGCAATTTTATTGAATTTTTTTTTGTCAATTTTTAATACAAAAACTCTTTTAAGTCGGTAGGGGCAGGGCAACTGTCTTTTATTTTGGTTGGATAAGATGATGTGAGGAGAGTCAACATCTTTACAAGCGTGCAAAGGCTGCGATATTATATATATGGTCCATACATTAAATTAAATATGGGGTGCCCGCCTACTTGAAGGGAACTTTCATCAATTCGTCTTTCCCTTACTTTCATCAATTCGTCTTTCCCTTCTCATTCTCTTTCAGAAGCGTAGCTACGTACTAACCAGGGTTGCAACGGCTACCTCTCAACTTTATAAAAACTAGTGTATATATTAATGAATATATAAATGTTTCTACCCCTCAAGTTATTTATGAAAAAAATAAATGTTGCATCCCGCATTTAAATAGAAAAGTGGTGCAATATTAAATATGAATGTTATATATATACTATTTAACTCATTATATTTAATATATATTAGGGATCGGCGCATGCGTTGCACGCGCGACAATTATATTTAGTTTTTCATGATTAAGTTCTAAAGTGAATGAAAAATATGAGAAATTTCAGAAAATAAATGAGTCAATTGTTAAAACATATGTTAAACAAACATTAGAAAAAAAAAAAAAAAAAAAAAAAAAAAGCTTCTACAGTAACACTGAGAATGTATATTAAAGCCACATAAGCAAATTCAAGAAAAATACAAAAGTGATTTTAAAATCAAGAAAATTGAACTAAATTAAAGTGCCAAAGCACCCATTCAGGTGATTGCAGCGGACAATCAGATATATTATAGTGAGTATATATTTACACATGGACTATAATTAAGATTTTCCATAATACAAATGTTAGTGGTATAGGTTACTCATGCAAACAAATATAAAGTTAAAAGAAAAGAAAATTCTAAACATTAAGAGAAAACTCAATATTATTGATAAAAGTCCATCCCAAAATAAAAACAATCTATCAACATATTATGTGGAATATATAAATCACCATCCATACCAGTAGGAACCGAAAAGCTATGAGAAGATGGTTTTATTGATAAAAGTCCATCCCAAAATCGAAACAATCTATCAACATATTACGTGGAATATATAAATCACCATCCATACTAGTAGGAACCGAAAAGCTATGGGAAGATGATTGGATTCTTTAATCAGGTCTTAGGCAGTGGCAGATGGATTTAGTAGAAGGAGCAGCAACCATGGACTTCGCAGTGATGGAAATTGGCTCAGACATACCTATAATTCCTGAAAATGCATTGAATAACATATAACTTCAATATAGTTAGGTTAAGACCTAATCAACAGATTTATTCTTTTGCTAAATAAACTGACAATCAACCGTTTCTACAGGACCAAAAAAATCAAAACTTCAACATAGCATAAGAAAAATAGATAGTAGCAAAATCGAACTACCCAATCCTATTCTAAGAAGTACATTTTCTCTAATCAAGTTGTAATGGAACAGACCGGCCAAAAAAAAGTTGTAATTGGAACAGAGTCGGAGCCGAGATCGTACCTAGAGACAAGGGACGAAGACAAAATCTGGTTGAAACCCCACCCCCGCTAAAGTAGTCAAGAAGTCGGAGCCGCCACCGCCGATGATGCTAGCACTTCTTTTCGCCGTCTGTAGGGTGGTTCTGGAGCCGACACTGCTGTTCGTACCACCATTGTTCGCCATCTGATCTGCAACTCCAAAAGCGATGCATGAGCGTTTGTAAGCAGGAAGGGTGGGGATAGTTGGAGAGAGTAAGTGTGATCGGTTTTCCCCGAGTAATTAGAATCAAAAGGGCGAAGGATCAAAGAGGTGCGATGGTTGGAATGGCACGGCAGACTTCGCAACGGGAGTTTTAAAAGTGGCTTGGTAGTGAAATGCGTTGGTGAGGACAATTAGTGAAAGTGAAACGATGAGTCTTTTTTGTACAGTTTTGGTGGCTTTTTTTTTTTTTATAGAGCATGGGCTGAACCGAGGTGTCTTTTCCATGTGAGGACACCTCCAACTTTTATATAGGTGTTAGATATATATATATATATAGTTTGTATGTATAAGTGCATATCTAAAATTATATCTGACTATCTAAGTGACAATGTAAATTTATTCAAATAAATATATACAAAAGTATTTCCAAAAAAATCTGCAAATGTCCGTTGTCCATAATGTAGTTCAATGAGTGGTAATTTGACGAACGATTTTTGGTGAATTTCATTGAAAAATATATATTTGAATCTGTTGATCATGAGTATGCTATGTTTTATTTTCAAAGTACGAAAAATCGTAATAGTCTAATTATTTTTTTTTAACTTTTAAATTATTAGACTATATTTTATAGTTTTTTTCATATGATATTTTTTTTTCTTTTTTCACAAGTATTTTTCATTTTTCTTAAATAATTATTCGTATACAATATTTTGAACTATTTACCCATATAACAACCTAAGAAAGTCCAAATACTAAAATGTTTCGCAAATTTAGCCAAGCACTAAAATAACCACACTGTCGCTATCTAAACAACGGCTTCGCCACAATTTTTTTTGGGCTCCATTGTTCTAAACAATGACACCTAATTTTTCGCCCCATTTTGGCTTTTTGTTTGTTGAATTTTCATATTTTAATGTAAATGATTTATATAATTTTATGGTTTTTTTTTCTAAAACTCCATTGAGTTAGGTGTAAAGTTTGGTCGGGTTAACTTTAGAATGTAATAATTTTAAACATTTTTATCTTGTAGGGTTAATTCAGTCAAACTATACACACAATTCAATAAAGTTTTAAAATTTAAGGTTTATATAATTTTAAGATTATTTAAGGATTTATTTAATTCTTTTGAATTTTTTCTTCTAAAACCGTGATTTGATTTTCGACATATTTTGATATTTGGATTTTTTAAGGTTTGTATATAAGTAAAAATAAACCGATCACTCGTACAACCCCTGGCCCCGGTTCCTGACTACGCCACTGTTTTCAATAATTGAGAAATTTAACTGTTTGTAGAATGAAAGCTAGTGAACTGCCCTAAACAAAATTTAAGCTAGCAAATCGTTCGACCGGTGAAACATAGGTAGCAAATCGGTATATTAATAGTTATTATTATATTTCAGTTGGTTTTTGTAATAAATACCAATCTTTACATATTAAAAATATAAAATTAGTTCTCTTATAATTATTTGGTCGAGTTCAAATATATTCGGTACGGAGATAATTTTCATAAAATTAATAGGCCCATAAATATTTTGTCTTATACTCACCTAAGACTAAGAGGATAATATATTTATTTATTTTCTATGTAACCTAAGTTTATTTGTAGTGTCAAAACTCTAAAGTTTCTTTAGAAAGACAAAAATTAGTTGAGATATATAAATGGTTAGGAAGAAATTATTAGATGGAGCTAGTCCGTCATATTAGCTTATAGACCCAATAAAAAACAGATATGTCATAAATGCATTACAAATAAATAACTTTAGTTAGCACTTGATTACAACCCAATAATTTCATTTAATTAACTCTATATATAGATAGATGGTAATATATGTTATATGATTGCATGATAATATAAGACATATTTGCATGTGGTAAATATGAACAAATGGAAGACACCTCTTCAAGCACGTAAACACTTGGTAATAGAAATTGAATATGACACCAATGTATATGGAAGACACCTATTCCATTTTGGTGCCATAGTTTAGAAATGTCTAAAAACATCTCCTCCTTGTGTAGCAACCTTTCAGCTTAAACCGAATAGGGTTGATGAAGTCTATGAATAGGTCATTATAACTATCCAAAAATTAATTCACTTACTTTTAAGTAAATATGTTATCATTCATATGGATTATGCGGTGTCTAATATTATGTCAGTTATGTGATAAATTCTTAAATAAACTTTCCGGATTTTGCTACTCGTTAGAATTTGTGATTTTATTGTATCATCGGAGATGATTTTCTAGTAACACGTTGGCAAAAACTCATTTATGAGTGGGGAAATATCATCTTTCAGAAAGCGACTATATGTGTTTGCGTCTCAAAATCACATATATTCAATGTGTCGCGTATCGTATTACTCGTGTTGTATAAATATATGTCACGTACCAGATCATTCACGTCGGCTATATATACCCAAATTAAATAATTTATACTAATCAATGTTCTGTAGTGAATAATACAAGTTGACTTATTATATATTTAAGTGATTAGTTGCTCTTACTCTTACAATCATTTGAAACGTTAATATGCATATTAAACATATTTTGTACTTAAATGGAGTACTAAATATGTTGATTTTCACATTTTCGTACGATTTTAACGTTAAAATTTAATGATAAACTCGCAACGTATACTATTATTGTGTTCCTAATTCTTATTATTACAACACAGTTTAAATCAAAATCACCTTAAAATTTAATGTCAAAACTGGCCGGAAAAAAAAATACATATTTATTACTTCAGACATTATATAGTAACAAAAAAAAGTTAGCACACTATATTATAACATAACCTATACTTATTATGAATGCATTTAGATTCTTAACCTAAAAAAAAATTGTCCCAGGTTTACCTTAGGTTAAAAGTAGGTGTTTGAAGTTGAAATGTTAAAATGGACTGTCCCGGGTTTCATTTTTGTTGAAATTTGGTGTCTCTGCGCGTCTTTTCATCTCCCTTCAATCATTTTCATCAACTCACTCACCCACTCATATCTATCACTCCTTAATTTTTACAAAATCGTCAAATTTCACTCAAAAGTTGAACATCCAAAAGAAAAGTTTTCTAGCAGATTGATGTGGAGCGATTTCGAGCGATTTCAAACGACAACGGAGCGAGATTTTACTTGCGCGAATGTGGCCACTTTCTTAGGTGACGGTACCGGGAAGATGACGAGAATGGAGTGTGTATGGGAGCTCGAATTTGACAGTCGGAATTGACTTGTCTAAAGTAATCACACCGAGACACCACATTTTAATAAAATTGAAACCTTGGACACTACATTTGAAACTTCAAACATCTAATTTTAACAATAGGTAAACCTTTGACAATTTTTTAATTATGAACCCTAATATATATGTTCATCACTACATACAGTTATATAACAATATCATTAGGGTATTCCCCAATCCATTTAAAATAACTAATTATCTAAATATCGACATGATAATGCAAACTCTTTAATCCTTATCTTACTTACACCATCAAATCCTAAACCACTTGGTTGCCTTCCTTATTGTGGGCTTTCCAGGCGTCTGGGCCTTCTCATCAAGTTGGAGTTTGTGGGCTTTGTTGTTTGGTCCTTTATTGTCTTTTGTATTATTTCAGTTGTTTGGACCTCTTTGTAACTTTTTGTGTTGTTTGGGTCATATTCCTTCGTTCTAATAAATCTGTGGTTAAACCCTTGAGGTCTTGCTCGGGTTTCCTCATATATTAGTGGATTTAAGGTGAAGGAGGGCCAACTGAAGGAACCTCTCCTGATGATCCACAAGTGCTCTTCTTTTTATTTCTCTCGAATTAGGGTTAGGGTTTCCAAAAGTTCACATGGTATCAGAGCGTTGAGAGCTCTATGCCTCAGATGTTTCGATCATGAGCCCCTCTTTCAACCACGTCTTCTCTCATTCACCGCCTAGTGCTATTCTCTTCCAGTCGCGAAGTTCCGTCTCACCGTGACGGTTCGTATTCTCGGAGCGATTCGTCTTTTGGAGTTCTTTGACGATCTCTTCGATTTTCTTGCATGCACCAGATCTCTGTTGGTCTCTTGGTACTCGCTTTGGCTTCCGAAGTTTGGTGACGATTCATCTTCCGTCATCTTCGTAGCGTATCAGAGGAGTCTTTCGTCCTTCTACTGATCCTGTTTTTCCACGATGACTGAGGAATTGAAGAATCCGGATGGTAGCGAAGCTTCAAAGGGCAAGGAAGTCTTCGCAGCAACCAGATCTCTCACCGCTTCGTATTTCACTCTTGAGGTTCACTCTTTTCATTATTTTTACTTACATGCGACGGATAATCCTGGTCAAAGCTTGATCTCGATGAAACTGTCTGGTATATCAAACTATAGAAAGTGGAGTTGTGGTATGCAGATGGTTCTTCTAGGCAAGAATAAGTTAGGTTTTATTACTGGTGCGTGTCGTCGCGATACCTTTGAGGATAAGTTGCACCAACTCTGGGATAGGTGCAACCCTGTTGTTACTAGTTGGATTGTCAATTCTGTGGTTGATGATATTTCTGATGGTATTATGGATTCTGAAAGTGCGTATGCTGCATGGAAGGATTTACAAGAGCGCTTTGATAAGACGAATGACTCTCGTATTTACCAATTGCACAGAGAAATTGTCACTGCTAGACAAGGAACTGACTTCGTGGCTGTGTTTTTCACTAAATTGAAGAATTTGTGGTCTGAATAAGATTTTGCGTGTGCTTTGCCCTCTATTGTTGAGGATCATCTCAAGAAACATGTGGAACACAAGGAAAATCAAAGGCTGTTCCAATTTGTGATGGGCTTGAGTGACACTTTTTCGAATGTGTAGAGTAATTTACTTCTCTAGTCGCCTCTCCCTTCTCTCAATCAGGCTTACAGTATTCTTGTGCAAGAGGAGAGCCAGAGAGATGTCTCAGCTACTTTTTCATCTGAGGTCACATCTCTGGTAGCTGGACTTCCTTCTGATCCCTCGATATAAAAAGGAAAAGGCTGCCTAATCAGAATTTGGAGTGTGACTATTGCAAAAAAAAAAAGGTCACACAAGTGATAGATGCTATGAAAAGGGTTGCGATTTCTGTGAAAGGAAAGATCACTACAGGGAGAACTGCTTTAAACTCAGAGATCAGAATATTTAGATCAAACCCAAGGCTAATTTGGCCAAAGGTTCTGCCCCTAATGATGGTACTGAGATGGACCCTACGGTGGATATTGCTTCTAGTGGAGTCTCTAAAGGGAACATTTCTCTCACCAGTGAGCAATTTGAGAGGCTTGTCCAAAGGATTGGAGATGGATGGTTGCAACTGCAGTCACTTCTAAGGACATAGCTACCTCTGCTGGTATGAATTCTGTCCCTAACTCTTCTTTGAACTGCAATTGGATTTTTGATACAGGTGCTAGCAATCATATGACTAGCAACTGTAAATGGCTGGATAATTTTAAACATGTTTCTGACATTAGAGTCTAATTTCCAAATGGTTTACAGTCTTATGCTGTTGGTGTAGAAGATTACCAATTTACAAAGGATTGCAAATTGAGAAACATTTTTTATCTACCTGATTTTCATTTCAACCTGATATCAGTTTCTCAATTTACAAGAGATTTTAACTGTTCTGCCACTTTTTTTCAAAAATCATGTGGTTATGTAGGACCTCTCAAGTGGGAGGGTCTTGGCAAGTGGTAGACAGCATTCTGGTTTGTATCTTCTTACCCCCAGTAGTGGAGATAAACATTATGTTGCTTTGAAAGCTTCCAACAATTGCGATGTGAATTTGTGGCATGAGAGATTTGGACATGTTCATATTCATTCACTTCAAAAAATTGATTCTATTAACTGTTTTAAGGATAAAAACATTGTAATTGATGATTGTTCAGTTTGCCCCCTAACCAAGTTAACTAGAAACTCTTTTCCTCTCTCTGATTCAATAGCTCAGTATCTGTTTGATTTAGTGCATAGTGATGTTTGGGGCCCCTACTCTACTGTCACACATGATAATAAAAAGTATTTTCTCACTTTGGTTGATGATCATTCTCGGTTGACCTGGGTTTTTCTTATGGAGTTCAAACATGATGTGACTGGATTGTTTATGAGGATTGTTAAACTTGTGGAACTCAATTTGGGAAAATCATTAAAACTTTTCGAACTGACAATGGTGGGGAATTCTTTAGTAGCCAGTTGATTGATTATTTTAAAACCAAAGGTATTCTCCACCAGAGCAAATCACGCATCTATTGCCACAGCTGTAGATATAGGTATTTTAAGAATACGCCAAAACGGACAGTGGCTAACGATGGCTCTGATGGGTGGTTTTGCTAGAATAGGCAATAATGAGATCACTATTTTAGTAAATGACGCGGAAAAGGGTAGTGACATTGATCCACAAGAAGCTAAGGAAACTCTTGGACTAGCGGAAGCTAACTTTAGGAAAGCGGAAGGCAAGAGACAAACAATTGAAGCAAATCTGGCTCTCAGACAAGCTAGAACACTAGAGCAGTTGCTCTTACACTCCTCAACAAAATGGTAGAGTGGAACGCAAACATAGACATTTACTCGAAGTGGCTAGGGCTCTGAAATTACAAGCTTTTATTCCTAACAGTTTTTGGGGTGAATGCATTTTAGATGCTTGCTATTTGATCAATCTTATGCCTACAAAAGTTTTAAACTGGAAATTTCTTATGGAAGTTTTGTTGGGAAGAAAACCTGTTGTCTCTCATATCAGAGTTTTTGGGTGCCTTTGTTTTGCAAAAGATTTAATGATAAATGATAAGTTAGCTGTCAGAGTTGTCCCTTGTGTATTTCTTGGATATTCAGATACCCAGAAGGGTTACAGATTGTTTAATTTGAAATTGAACAAGTTTTTTATTAGCAGGGATGTGCAGTTTTTTGAATCCACTTTTCCTTTTGCTGGTAGTAAACAAATCACTTTACCTTTCTTTTGTGAACAAGACACTCTTCTTGAGTCCAATGATGATAGGTATCCCTTGTGGAAACCTACAGAGGAACGTGTTGGCTATGAACCAGATGAATCTGGTATTGTTGGTGATGGTACAGCATATGATGAGACTAATATCTCTGATGCTATAGATGTTGATATTCCTGATGTTCAAGCAGATGATGAAGTTGCTGATGTTTCTTCTGATGCAACTGATGCCCCTGTCCCCTTGTGGAAATCTACCCGTATAAGAAAGCCTAACATAAGGCTTGCTGACTATGTTGCCTCCACTGTCAATGTTCCACACTCTATTGATAAATATGTTGGTTATACTCATATCTCTTCTTCATACAGATGCTACTTAACATCTTTTTTTAGACTTGTTGAACCAGATACCTATGAAGAAGCTGCTAAGGACCCTGGTTGGGTAAATGCTATACAAGATGAAATCCAAGCTTTAGAGAGCAATGGCACGTGGGAACTAGTTAGCCTACCTAAAGGTAAGAAAGCTATTGGTTGTAAATGGGTTTTCAAACTCAAATATAAATCTGATGGTAGTCTTGAGAGGTATAAAGCTCGTTTAGTTTCTAAATGATTTAAATAGAAGCATGAGATTGATTATTTTGAAACTTTCTCTCCAGTGGTCAAAATGAATACTGTGAGAGTTATTTTGTCCTTAGCCTCCCTCTGTCAGTGCATTTGTTTCAAATGGACGTTTTCAATGCCTTTTTACAAGGGGATTTATACGAAGAGGTTTATATGACACTTCCTCAGGGTTTTCGTAATCATGGGGAGTTTTAATTCTGAAAATGTTGTTTGTCGATTACGAAAATCTCTTTATGGTTTAAAACAGGCCTCTAGACAGTGGAATATCAAGTTGGCCAATGCCCTTATTTCTTATGGTTATGTTCAATCCTTATTTGATTACTCTTTATTTACAAAGAGAGATGGGGATCAGTTGGTTATTTTGCTGGTTTATGTTGACAATCTTTTGATTACTGGCAATAGCAGTAAGTTGGTTTCTGAGCTCAATAATGTTTTGGAATCTAATTTTAAGATGAAGGATCTTGAAGAATTGCAATACTTTTTCGGCATTGAGATAACAAGGTCTGAAAAGGGCATTGTACTCTGCCAAAGGAAGTATGCACTGGATTTGATTTCACAAGTTGGGTTGGCTGCTGAAAAGGTTGCAAAGACTCCTATGGATGTCAATGCTAAGCTGACCAGCAAGAAATATGATGATAATGCTGGTATCATTCTGATTCTGTCATTAGCGATATTACTTCTTACAGAAGGCTTATTGGAAAATTATTATATTTGACTATCACTAGGCATGATATATCTTGGTATGTGCAGCATTTAAGTCAGTTTTTCGATTGCCCAAAGAAGTCTCACTATGAGTAGTGATGGCAACGGGGCGGGTCGGGGCGGGTTTTTGCAGCCCCGGACCCGCCCCGCGGGTCGGCCTGGCTGACCCGGCCCCGACCAAATGGGCCTTTCGGGTCGGGTCGGGTCGGGTCAACAATCCCGTGGGTCGACCCGCGGGGCCCCGACCCGCCCCGTCATATGAACAATTTTTTTTTTTTTTTTCAATATTAAATACAATTTTTTTTTGTCAAAATATTACATTATATATAAATTCAAAACATAAATCTAACATCAATCAAATATAAACAACAAACACATCAAATTCATTACAAATACAAATTTAAATCCAAACACCAAATTAACAAATCCTAATAATCTAAATATAAATCTATTTGGTCCATGTTATTTATATAGGTACTATATTAACCATATTTTTTTATTAAATGTTAGATCATATTAACATAAAAAAATTTAAAAAAAAAAAAATTATATACATATGGATTTCGGGGCGGGTCTACGGGGCCCCGGGTCTCTAGACCCGGACCCGGACCCGCCCCGACCCGAGCCCGACCCGCCCCGGACCCGACCCGTGACCCGCGGGTCGGCGAGTCAAAACCGGGTCGGGGCCCCGCGGGTCAGCGGGGCCCCGAGACCCGTTGCCATCCCTAACTATGAGGCTGCTTTGAGAGTGGTCAGGTATGTTAAGTCTGAACCTGGTAAAGTTATACTTCTGGACTCTACTAGTTTTCCTGAGATTGTTGGTTATTGCGATTCTGATTGGGGCAATTGTGTGGAAACTAGGAGGTCCTTAACAGGTTATGTCTTCAAGCTTGGTAAGTCCTTAGTCTCCTGGAAGGTTAAGAAACATGACACAGTTTCTAAATCTTCTCCGGAGGCCGGGTACAGGAGTATTGGTCATGTTGTTTCTGAGTTAGTTTGGCTTAGAGGATTAATGGGTGAGTTGGGTTTTCCTCAAAACACAGCTTCAGTGTTATAGTGTGACAATGAAGCTGCTATTAAAATTTCCAACAACCCCATTTTCCATGAGCGAACTAAACACATCGATATTGATTGTCATTTTAATAGGCAGACAATGGTTAATGGTGTTGTTCGAGCTGTTTATGTTCCCACAAGTAAACAGGTGGCAGATTTCTTTACAAAAGCCCTTGCAGCTCCTCAGCATCATTTTCTTGTTGATCTGCTAGGAATGAAGAACATATTCTTACCATCTGGAGTTCAGGGGGAGTAGCAGCATCTTGGAGTATCCAGCTTGAGGGAGAGTGTGGGCTTTTCTGGCGTTTGGGCCTCCTCATCAAGCTGGAGTTTGTGGGCTCTGTTGTTTGAGTCTTTATTGTCTTTTGTATTATTTCAGTTGTTTGGACCTTTTTGTAACTTTTTGTGTTGTTTGGGTCATGTTCCTTCGTTGTAATAACTCTGAGGTTAAACCCTTGAGGTCTTGCTCGGGTTTCCTCATATATTAGTGGTTTTAAGGTGAAGGGGGGCCAATTGAAGGAACCTCTCCTGATGTTCCGCAAGTGCTATTCTTCTTCTTTCTCTCGAATTAGGGTTTCCAAAAGTTCACACTTATCCACACTTATTAGAGTGTCAATTTGCAACTCTTTACTTGATTAAATATGAATATGATTTTTTAATCTTTATCTCACTCAATCCATTTGAATATTTTAAAAATGATACTATATAGTAAAAATTGAGAGTTCGCAAATATCCGTTTTGACCCGAAACTTATCTGGATACGGTATTTTTAGTAGGAGATTTACCAGTTCGGAAAAATTACGGGTTGAATATTTAGGAACTGGTATTTTCGATACGGGTCTAAGCATTGAAGTACTTTAAATACTTAAAATCGTAACTGGTTCCAATGCACAGTATATATAATCGATTCCAAACATATACTGAACCGATCAATTATTAATGATTCCGATTCCGAGTGATTAGATAGAATACAGAAAGCCCTAAAATTATAGAGTATTCGAAATTTTATAATTAGATAATTCACTCAAATTTTGTATTTTACAATTTTAGACCTAAAGAATAGATATAAGGGTTAATAAGTTTTTTGGGACAACATGTTTGACGATTTTTGGCTTTTTGTGCAACATCTTTATTTTTTTATACTTTAGGTGCAATACATTTGCAATTTGTACACTTTTAGTGCATCCGTTAGTTGACCGTTAGTTTGACTGTTAAATAGTCACGTGACTTGCACATGCCTAACCCTAAATTTCTATTTCTTTCAGTTTAGTCCTCAAATTTACTGTCCTAACTTTTATTTTTGAAATTTAGCCCCTAAACATTTTTAACCGCACCCTAGGGTTTAATTGACCTAGTCATTGTCCGACCCAAGGCTAAGTCAATCAATGGCTAAGTTCGCCGGACTTGGGCGACCTTAACCATGGTCCGACCTAGTCATGGGTCGGACCATGGCTAGGTCAATTTAGCATTAGGGTGCGGTTGAAAATGTTTTAGGGTGCGGTTGAAAATGTTTAGGGGCTAAATTGCAAAAATAAAAAGTTAGGACAATAACATTAAGGACTAAACTGAAAAAAATAGAAATTTGGGGCTAGGCATGTGCAAATCACGTGACTATTTAACGGTCAAACTAACAGATGCACCAAAAGTGTACAATTTGCAAACATATTGCACCAAAAGTATATAAAAATAAAGATGTTACACAAAAGCCAAAAATCGTCAAACATGTTATACCAAAAGACCTATTAACCTATATTTAATTTAAGGTTAATAACCTAGGAAAGGGATGAAATTTGACCCATGTTTACCGGAGAGGTCTGGATTTTCAAATGTTGATTTGAGAGGTATGATGTTTCAACTTTGTGGATATAAGAGGTCTCCGTTAATTTTTTCCGTTAAAACTTACGGAAGTTGGTCGCATGCTTGGCATGTGACCGGAAATAAAATTAAATTCCCAAAATGCCCTTCTATCAAAGTGTGCCCCTCACATGGTTGAAGTGAAAAGACAAAAATGCCCTTAAAGCCACCACGGCTCCGGCCATCGCCATCCCGGCTACGACGACCACCACCACCCCCACTCCGACAACCACCACCCCGACTCCGGCGACCACAACCCCGACTCCGGCGACCACCACCCAGCTCCGGCGATCGCATGGAGCTCTGAGGCTCTGGTCGGGGCCATAAAGCTCCGATCGGAACTCTGTGGCCCCGACCAGAGTCACATAGCTCCAGATCGGAGCTCTGTGGCTCCGATTTGGGCCCAATCGGAGCTGTGGGGGCGGTCACCGGAGTTGGGTGGTGGTCGTCGGAGCTGGGAGGTGGTCGCCGGGGTGGTGGTTGCCGGAGTCGGGTGGCGGTGGCCGGAGCCGGGGTGGTTTAAACTTGACTTAAGGGTAATTTTGTCATTTCACATTTTCTCAAATAAGATATTAAATAAAATAAAATATTACAAGGGGCAAAATTATCATTTCAAACAATTTTGTTAAATTTAACCCTAAAAATGGACGGACAATCTTAAATCAACAAAGTTAAAACTTCAAACCTTCTGTATTAACCATTTATTCCTTTATTTATATGTTATTTCTTTTTATTCTTTGAAACTTAATGGTTGGTTTGGGCCTTTTACTGCAAAATAATATAAGAAACAAGAGTCCATATTATTAATAATCATTTACACTCACCAAGACCTGAAACCAATAATTTGATCCTCTCCTACACTACTCAAAATTGCTGTCCAAGCAGCCACAAAGTGCAAGAGACAATGTCACAACAATACATAAAAACCCAATCTTTACACACTCAAATCAATTGCCTCATCCTAGCAAGCTCATTAATCTGTTCCTCCCCTCTTCCGACACACTGCACCGCCTCATTCTCCTCGGCCGTGAAGAAAACGGCTCGAGCCGCTCCACTGGAGACAATGAAACCACAATTGCCGTCAAATTATCCGAAGTATGGAGCCGAAGAGCCTCAGTCACCAATTCATTAGCACACTGCTGAGGGTCGTTGTGCCGTCTCATGGCTCTTCTGGCAAGACTAACAGCACACTGGCTAGTCATCACATCCCATAGCCCATCACACCCGATGATCAGAAACTCGTCTTCCTCAGTTAATTCAATTTGTTGGATATCCGGGTCTGCAATTAGAGGTGAGGAGCTGCCAAATGGGAGCTTCATTTCCCAATCACCAAGTGCTCGGGTGATAGAAAGAGACCCGTTCAGGTACCCGTCATAGATAACACCTCCCAGATCCTCGACCCGTTTCTTTTCGGTTAAGGAGCTCGGTCTGTGGTCTTGTGATAAGTCAATGGCTGATCCTCTTCTGCATAGAACAGCTCTACAATCACCAACATTAGCAACCATTAGATGGTTTCCTAAAACCAGAGCTGTTATTGCAGTGGTTCCACAAGAGCTGCTGACTGTGCTTTCATCAGCTAATGCAAGGTCGGCTAATAGGAAGGCTCTCCGGTGAGAGGCCTCAAGCTCTTGGAGGAAGAAACCATTGATTTCAGAACCTTCAGGGATGAGATTGTCTTCAAAGAATAGTTTCATTGCGTTCTGCTTGACATAGGTAGCTGCCTCGGGGCCTCCATGGCCATCGAAAACTGCATAGAAGGCACTTGGGGTGCAGCAGCTGAAGGGTGTTCTTAAGAGGGTGGAGAGATCGTCGATCCTGATGTGCTCATCGTCCATGGAGGTTCTGTGACCAATATCAGTGCAGCTTCCAGATCTAATAGTTGGTGAGTATTTGGGAGCAGTAGACTCAGCAATAGCTATAAGGGCATTATCCATGACCTACAGAATCAAGAACAACAAAGGTAAGTACTCAACTCAGAAACCAGTAAATATGAATTTGTGGTCGCCAGCACAACAACTAAAGGATGAATAAGTGAATCAACAGCAACATACAATGTGAACTCAAAAAAATTTCACCAACTAGAATAATTTTCAACCGGTTTTGATTGCAGTATCAATTTGAGGTCTATATGAATAGCATCCGATCTGCTTGAATTATCCTATGATGCAAATTCTGAAGCATCCGACTAACAACTAGACTTTTTTGTTGGGCAAAAGAAAGCAAGCAATAACTTGAGAGTCCTATACTAATTGCAATCACGCAGACTAAAGCATAGAGATTTAAAACCCAGAAGTATATGAACTGATCTTCAGCTATGCTACAAACAAGAACAAGTACATCACAAACCAAGAAACTTTAGCTGTTTACATGATAGGGTTTTAACAATTGTAGTTGAATATATGCAGCAAATAAACAGAAGAAACCAATTCGATGAAATGGTGTGTACATTATACAGGAATAACCAAAACGCCAAAAAAATCAAGTCCCTATTTAAAAGAAGTTTCAACTTTCAAGTAGAGCTATAGCAAAATATCTGAAGAAAAGGATCGCAATTAAGATGGATGATTAAGGCTGAAATAATCTCTATCTTCAATATTGGACTGCTGTAATAATCCCTAAGTTAATTATCACCAATCTGACACCCAAAATCACATAGTACCAAACCAGTAGAAAATTAGCTTAGGAATCAAGCACGCCCGACATCACAATTTTCGTGTTTACACAATTATCAGAATGACGCATCCAAGCAAAAACCCCGTAAACCCAATTGATCGAACTCTAGACGCTGAAAACAAAAAAACAAAGCGGCGTGACATACCGTTTCAAAGGAGACCGACTCAGCAGCCTGGGCTTCTTCAAATCTCGGAGAAGAAGACGAAGCTGTCGCACCGATCTGGATACAGTACTGCACGTCGAAGACCGGAATCGCCGGCTGGTAGATGACCTCGGCGTCGCTCACCATGATGTTCTGGTTCAGAATCATCCTTACAACAACGAATGCAATCAAAAGCAATCCGTAGCTTGATTTCTCCGTCCTGGATGCCGATTGAGTAAGGGTTTCTCCGCAATTGATATCGGAAAGCGAGATTCTAGGGTTTCTTCACGCCACGGCGAAATATCTCTAAATCGCTCGACTGTAGAATATTGTGGTTGTGAGAGAGAGAGAGAGGACGGTAGTAGTTGTTAAATGCTTTCAACAGAGAAACTGATGGACGGCTCCGTTATTTTATATGTGGGAGTGAGGGGAGGCAACCGGTTTGGCCGGTCAAGCGGGGTTTGGGTGACTGACACGTGTAGGGTGGAGGGTGTGGTCGGGCACGTAACTGAACAGCTCAAAGAGATTTGATTTCACGTGGACTTCGTTGGGAAGGGAATGACGGATTTGCCCCTTGGCGAGGCCTTTCCCTCCACGCTGGGTCAGTTACGCCGCGTATTTCAAACCAAACGCCCCGGTGTTTTGGCGGCTAATACTTAGAAAAACAAAATTAAAAAAACGATGTAAAATAATAACGAAAATATTTTTTTTTTGTGAAAACTTATAATAAAAATATGATAGCTAATAGTCATTCCGAACAAAAATCACCAAGGGGAATTAACTATTGTCTCACAGTCGGAACATTTCCTAACATTTTAGTCGAAACAGTAATCATTTTCCTAAAAAAAAAAATTGTACTACAAATCGAAATAAGAGAAAAACAATATTTTTCGGATTTTAAGCAATAAATTTTTTAACAAAAATTTCTAATGTTGATTTTTTAACTTAAATAAAAATCAAATAATGTTTATTTACATTTTATGATAATATATAAGAAATTTAAAATTAATTTTAGAGTTTGCAACTTCAGTTGCGTAGTATTTTTATCAAAAAAAAAAATTGCGTAGTATTGTGTACCATTGTTGCTATTATTGCGTTTTAAAACACATCACAAATATTCACATCATAAAATAATTTTATCTTAATATCTATAAATATATTTATTTACTTTAATTTACGATAAAAAAAATTAGATGTCCTAATTAAAAAGCTATTAATTTTTTTATGATACTCTGATTTAAGAGTGAATTTTTTATATGACATATGAAATAATTTATTTAATTTACATACATTGTTGTAACAAGTTAATTTATAGTAAGATGCATATACACGTTCTTTTAATATATTGAATTTGTTTGCAAATTTATATGGATGAATATTTTTGGCAAAAAAAAATTATTTGCAAATTAATATATTAATTTTTTTTTTTGCATAAAATATCGTTCAATAACATTATTATAATATATATGGCTTTTCATAAAAATAATAATTATTATTGTAATTTGCGAGCAAATGAATGGTACAAGTGAACAGTGGTAGAAAATTACAAAAAAAAGGAGAAAAACTGTAATTCATCGTAAAACAATTCCGACAATAAACAAACAATTCCGAAGGGGTGAATATATTATATACTTAGTATTTGAATTTTTTAAACTAGGTGCATTTTCCGCGCATCGCGCGGGATGACTTATCAAATATATATAGTTAACAAACTAATATGCGATGAAATTTATACTGACAATTTGTAGTATGTTGAAACACTATTTTTAAATAAAATGTCAGTCTAAAATTTGAAAAAGTAAATGAAAGATTGAAAATTTTGAACCATAAAATACTATTGCGCAAATTCACAAATAAATTATAGATGCCCATACCGCATGCTACATTTGGTTGTCGGATCCGTGTCAAGCGTCTGTTCTTCAACAAATATAGCTTCGATGTATAGGAGTATACTTACTCACTAACAATATGTACACACTAAGTTAGTTAGTCGATTAGTGTTAGTTAGTGATAGTTAGTGTTATCTGCTCCTAGTATAAATACCATCTCATATGTACATTGTAAACTGATTTGGTCTAATAAGAATACATTGCACATTCCAAATCCTCTCCACTGAATATGGTATCAGAGCACGGCGATTTCTTGGAGCCCAAACAACCTTCATCTTTTCGATTTCTTGGAGATCAAGCAAGCTTCTAGATTACTGATTTCTTCTGGATTCTTTGCTTCGATTCTTCAATTGAGGATTGCATTCTGCTCCAATCTTGATTCCGACTCTTTGTAAGTCTTCAAGGATCAAGAATTTGATGCATTTCTGATTCATTGGATCAGATTAAGTAGCTTTGTTTAGTTGCGATTGATTTGATTGATTGCTTGGCTGCATCTGCTTCGATTGAAAGTCTTGTTCATTGATTCTCTTCCGAGATACTTTGCTCAGTGGATCTGGATCATTTTCTGATTGATTTTGGGAGGAATTTGGATTTGAATTCCTGCGCAAGTTTATTTGCACCTGGATAGTACATTTCTGGATTGTTGTACTATTGCTAGTTGTTGCCAGCTTGCTCTTTTGTCTGATTCTAGAGATTTTCTGTGGCTGTGGGGCTCTCTTGTTGATCAAGACAGATTGCTTCTTTATACATTCGATTTGTATTTAGCTATGGCAGAGAATTTGATTGATGATCCTCTTTATCTCCACCCTTCGGACACAACTGGTCCCCTTTTGATTCCATTTCAACTCCAAGGTTCTACTAACTATCATACCTGGAGCACTGCCATGAGGGAAGCTCTTTTAGTGAAGAACAAGCTTGGATTTATTGATGGCAGCTTCACACGTTCAAGCATTCCTGTGGCACAATGTTTGAAATGGGATAGAGCTAATGCTATTGTTAAGGCTTGGCTCAGAAACACAGTTGCTAAGGAGCTGGTTAATGGATTGGTTTACAACTCCACAGCATTATCCATATGGAATGATCTCAAAGAGATGTTTGATAAAGTGGATGGCACGCAGGTTTTTCAGCTCACAAGAGAGATTTACCAGACTTCCCAGGGTGCTCTCTCTATCACTGAGTATTTTGCAAAGATGAAACAACTCTGGGATGCTTTGAGCTCAATTGATGACTTGATGCTTGAATGTCAGGCTGATCTCAAACTTGTCAATGATCACAAGGAGAAGCAGAAACTCATTGCTTTTCTTTTGGGATTGAATGAATCTTATGCTCATGTAAGGAGCAGCTTGTTGATGAGGCAGCCCTTTCCTTCTCTTAGTGTTGCTTTTTCTGTGTTGGTGCAAGAGGAGAGTCAGCGTGCCATTTCAGGTTCAATTGGTGATGTTGGTGAATCAACTGCCTTGTATTCAATGAGGAATCCTTCTGGTTATCCTAAGAATTCCAATGGTGGTTCAAGGAATGGCTCAGGCAATGAAGGTCCATATAGGCCCTATAATAACTCTGGTGGCTCAGGTAATGGTGGTAGACCTGACAAGATAGATAAGTCCAATTGGCATTGTACCTATTGTGGTAAGTATGGTCATAGAGAGGATACTTGTTGGAAGAAATTTGGTGGTCCCTCAGGAGCTTTGAAACGCCAATGGAACTCAGCTAACGCAAGTGTTGATGATCTCAATTTGGTTGAGCATGTTGCAGCTGGGGATAAAAGGATCTTCCATGGCACCTGTGAGAATAGGATTGTTCACTCAGCTATGGATAAGAGGGTGCAACATGTTGCAGCCCAAGATGATTTTGAGCCTCTAGGCTATGAGAGTGGTGATCTGGTTCAAGCTCATATGGCAGGTATGATATCACCTTCTACTATGACTTGGATCATTGATTCAGGGGCTACCAATCATATAACTCATGAGGTAAGTTGGTTGCATAATCTAAGGGCAACTGATTCCAACATTCAGTTTGTCCACTTGCCTAATGGTCACAAGTGTAAGGTGACACATATTGGTAGCCGCTCCTTCTCAAATGGTATTACCTTGGATGGTATCCTTTTGGTACCTGATTTCAAGTTCAACTTGATTTCAGTGTCTAGACTTCCTCACCAATTGAATTGCAAAGTAGTATTCACCATTGATCATGTGTTGCTTCAGGGCCAATTTGGGAAGCAAATGGAGATTGGTGAAAGGTCAAAGGGGCTCTACATACTCAAGGATCAGGTGCCTTCTTATGCAAGGATGGTGGTGGCAGCTTCTTCTATTGAAACTAATAAAGTGGATGCATGGACTTGGCACAAGCGTTTGGGTCATGTTTCAGCCATTCACATGGGACATTTGAATGATGTATTGTGTTTGAATAAGTCCACTGATTGTATTAAACAGTGTAGAATTTGCCCTTTGGCCAAGCAAACAAGACTTTCATTTCCTCTTAGTGATTCTCATGCTTCTAAGCCCTTTGAATTGGTTCATATGAATCTTTGGGGTCCTTACAAGGTGTCTACAATCAAGAATTATCAATATTTCCTCACCATTGTTGATGACTTCTCAAGGGCAACCTGGGTGTTTCTGATGAGGAATAAGAGTGATACATTCATTCATATCAAAGGGTTCTTATCAATGGTTCAAAATCAGTTTGGAGTAGTTGTCAAAACCTTAAGGAGTGATAATGGCACAGAATTTGTCAATTCAATTTGCAAGGAGTATTTTCTTCAGTTGGGGATCAAGCATCAAACTAGTTGTGTTCACACTCCTCAGCAAAATGGTAGAGTAGAGCGCAAGCATAGACACATATTGAATGTGGCTAGAGCAATCAGATTTCAAGCTTCCATGCCTATTAAGTATTGGGGCTATTGTGTTCTCACAGCTTGTTACCTAATCAATCGATTGCCATCTTCTATACTGGACTACAAATCCCCTATGGAGGTGTTATATGGAAGGAAGCCTTCTATTGCACATTTGAGGATCATAGGTTGTTTATGCTTTGCCACCAAGCTAAACAATTCAGATAAGTTCAGTCCTCGAGCTGAACCTTGCATTCTCATAGGGTATTCCACTTCTCAAAAGGGTTACATTGTGATGAGTGTTCACACATCTTCCTTTCAGGTATCAAGAGATGTGGTTTTTCATGAACACATATTTCCTTTTGGAATGTCCAAGTCAGCTTTGGGTTCTCTATTGCCTTCTTGCTTGTGTCCAAAGGCATTGGATGATGTTTCCATTATAGAGGATCCTCCTTCTCTAGCTGATCCTCCTATTGATGTTCCTTCACCTCCTCCTAAGGTTGTGGATGATCCACAACCCACTGCATCACATCCATCTCCAATTGTCACTCCTCCGGTGCCTATTCTTAGAAGGAGTGCTAGGATTGCACAAAGGAATCAAGGAACTTCTTCTAATGCTGCTTTTGGTATTGAAATGTTTGTTTCATATAACAGTTTGAGCTCTGATTTCAGCTGCTTCCTAGCTTCTATTGACAAGATCAAAGAGCCTTCAACCTATAAGCAGGCCATCAAGGATTCAAATTGGGTGGTGGCCATGAAGGATGAAATAAAGGCTCTTCAAGACAACAAGACTTGGGAGGTGGTGGATCTGCCTTTCGATAAGAGCACCATTGGATGTAAATGGGTGTTTAGAGTGAAATACAACTCTGATGGATCTATAGAGAGGTACAAGGCTAGATTGGTTGCCAAGGGGTTCACTCAAGTAGAGGGGACTGATTTTAATGAGACTTTCTCTCCAGTTGTCAAAATGACCACAGTGAGAATTGTGTTGGCTATGGCAGCTTCTTATTCTTGAGGATTATTTCACATGGATGTGAACAATGCTTTTCTTCAAGGAGATTTACATGAGGAGGTCTACATGGATATTCCTCAGGGTTTTGATTCATCTAAGCCTGTGCTTGGAGCTCCTCGAAGGGTATGCAAATTGTTGAAGTCCCTTTATGGTCTTAAGCAAGCTTCAAGGCAGTGGAATATCAAGCTCACTCATACTTTGATTCAGCATAGATACATCCAAAGTTCCTCTGATCACTCTCTTTTCACTAAGTTTGAGGGTAAGGATGGAGTTTTCTTACTCATATATGTGGATGATTTGCTAATCACTGGCTCCAATGCTAGGTTGATCAATCAGTTGAAAACTGTTATTCAGTCTCATTTCAAGCTCAAGGATTTGGGCAACTTGAGATATTTTTTGGGGTTGGAGATAGCAAGGTCTAAGGAGGGTTTGGTCATCAATCAAAGGAAGTATGCCTTAGAATTGATTGAAAATGCTGGATTGAGAGCAGCTAAGCCTACTGACTCCTATGGAGTTCAATCTCAAACTCACTTCACATGGTTATGATGAAGCAATCAACACCAATTCTGATGATATTCCTTTAGAGGATGCAACTTCTTATAGAAGGATGATTGGTAGGCTTCTCTATTTGACTATGACACGCCCTGACATTAACTTCTTTGTCCAGAGACTTAGTCAGTTTGTTGACAAGCCAAAGAAGTCTCATCTAGATGCTGCCTTGAGGGTGATCAGATATATCAAAGGTAGCCCTGGCCAAGGTTTGATCTACCCATCCCAGAATCCTCTCACCTTGAGCATGTTTTGTGACTCGGATTGGGCAGCATGTCCCTTTAGTAGGAGATCTGTGAGCTCTTATTGTGTGAGACTTGGCAATGCAATGGTGGGATGGAAGGTGAAGAAACAAGATACAGTCTCTCTTTCGAGTGCCGAGGCAGAGTACAGGTGCTTAAGGGTGGCTATTCAGGAAACTTTGTGGCTCAAAAGCCTTCTCAAAGAATTGGGGATTCATATTTCTTCACCTATACCAATCTACACAGATAGTCAGGCAGCAATCAAGATTGCAAAGAACCCCATGTTTCATGAAAGGACCAAGCACATAGAGCTGGACTGTCACTTTACTAGGCAGCATATTGATTCAGGGGTGATTCTTCCTCATTTTGTTGCATCCAAAGACCAGCTGGCTGACTTACTCACCAAGGCTCTTATTAAGAAGCAGCACATTGCCTTACTTAGGCTATATGGAATAAAAGATGTGTTTCATGAAAAGAGAGAAGAAGATGAAGAAGGTGGGGGCATATAGGAGTATACTTACTCACTAACAATATGTACACACTAAGTTAGTTAGTCGATTAGTGTTAGTTAGTGATAGTTAGTGTTATCTGCTCCTAGTATAAATACCATCTCATATGTACATTGTAAACTGATTTGGTCTAATAAGAATACATTGCACATTCCAAATCCTCTCCACTGAATACGATGAGCACCGACGATATCTCGCCGGAGATAGAGATGGCTCTGCCACTGAGACTGTCAGCCGCCCGTACCGACTGGTATCTTCGTTCGCCAGCTCCGCGTCAAGCGTCTGTTAAAAATTAGTGAAATTTTAATTACGATTAATTACATACATTGAATTTTGAACGGTCCGAAATTTTAATTGCGGTTAATTGCATCATTGAATCTTGAACGGTTCGAAATCAGGGAAATTTTAATTGCGATTAATTGTATACATTGAATCATGAACGTTCCGAAATTTTAATTGCGATTAATTGTATACATTGAATCTTGAACAGTTCGAAATCAGCAAATTTTAATTGCAATTAATTACAACTTAAAAACCTTCAGCTCCCAAGTGCAATTAATACTATGAAGTTAATGACTACAAAATCTTTAGCTCAATTGTCATAAATGCACCGGTTAATGTAAAAAATAAAATACTCAGTTCCACATTCACTGTTATAATATTTCTTTCAGAATTTATAATATATATAGATAGATCTTTAACGGTAAATCATTCCATAATCATTTTATGGATCGTTTTATTAATATTATATTTAATGTAAAAATAACTAGGGGGACAATTTGAATCCATCAAATGTGCTCCTTTCAAAATTGTTCAATAGACAATGATTTTGCTTTTTTCCTTTTGTCATATAATTATTATTATATTATTATTATATACTCCTTAAGATAAGAGGGTAATAATCTTTCAATGGGACAACATAAAAAAATAATAGTAATCATTTTTCTTATCTTAATATAAAAGTCAACCCAACCGACATATGAATACCGTCAAGTTACTCTTAATAATAGATCCTCCACTAGAAAAAGAGAAATATAGCACTACCATTATGATGTATGTATAGTTACCATAACCAACCTTAATAATTCTCCTCAGAGAGGTTAACCATAATTGCACTAATTAAGTTTGCATTATTGATAAGATGGGTAATTAACCGGAGTGAAATTTTACAAGTACTTAACATCATTGATTAGAAATAATATCTTTGATAGAGGCATATAGGAGAATGGAGACATGTTTTTTCTTAAAGGAAAAACTTAATATTTTTATTTTTATTTATATAACAAATATTTAAAAAAAAATCACATTTGTTTGTTTAAAATTTATTTCTAAATTTATTTTGTATTTTTAAATAGATTTTATCTATTTTTTTTTAGATTAAAAGAAATATAATACTAAATAATAACTTAATAAACTTTACAAATTATGATTTGAGTAAAATAATCGATGGTTTACGAATAAAAGTTTCGTAACTAATTGTCATACCAACCAAACCATTCGCAATGGCCAGTGGTTTTATCCTCTTAGTCAGACGTGACTAATTCTACTACACAATTTGAATAATAGTTTATCAGTTTGATATATATATATATATATATATATATATATATATATATATATATATATATATATATATATATATATATATATATATATATATATATATTTGCCAAATTATCAGTTTGATATATACTACCCATAAATGAAGCTTCTATTAGCTTAGTTTCTTCTTTTGGCTAAATAAAGACTAAGACTAAGAGACGGGTAACTTCCCATGGAAGTATATGCATGCATATATATATTTATTCTTCCCATATTTTATTTGATGTTGCAAACTTGCAAATTGCAATAGAGGACTTTTTATAAAGAAATAAGTGGACATGGGAATTGGGTTTAGGAGGAGTATAATATTTATATATATATAATATATATAAAATGAAGGTAATGTAATGTAATGATGTTATCTCATCTCATCTTTATCCACCTTTAGCTAATCATTGAACGCGTGTGTTCTGCTGGCGTTACATAAAATTTCTTTTTAATAACGTGATTGATTTACTATTTATGCTGAAATCGAATTCAAATAGAAAATTGTAACAATGTTTGCCATCAATATAAAATTTAAAGTGAATATTAGATGTAGCATTAGAAAGAGTTTAATATACACACATCATCGATACAAGAAGAAGTACTAACTTAGAGTTAATAACTTCTGAAGTTTCACCAATATTAAAATTTGGTGTCTAAAATTTGAAATGTTAAAATAGACAATCTTAAGTTTCATTTTTATTGAAATTTGGTGTCTCCACGCATATTTTCAAGTATGTTCAATCATTTTCATCAACGCGCTCACTAACTCATAATACATCACTCTTTACTGTTTCACAAAATCGTTAAATTTCCCTCAAACATGAACATCCAAAATAATAGGTTTCCAACATAGTGGAATGGAGCAAGTTCTAGTGACAACATAGCAGGATTTACTTTTGCGGTTGTGGCCAGCTTTTTAGTCGCGACAATGTGATGAGAAGGGAGCGTGCATGGGAGGTCGAATTTGACGGTCGGTTTCCTTTTAATGTCAGACATCAAATTTCAATATTGGTGAAATTTCATACAGTTATAGGTTCTTTTTTTTTTTTGATATATTTACATTGCTTTCGCAAGTTCGGACCGGGAGCGTTAAGGTTAAAGTCCTCCCCAAGGCAGCGTCTCCGGCGGGTTTCGACCTCGGGTCGCCCACGGGGAACACAACTCGCTTTACCAGTTGGTCCAACCAACCTTGGGTTACAGTTATAGGTTCTTAATCCACTAACTTAAGTATACAATTTCACACATATAATTAATTCATAAAGTGTAAGTATATTTTGAATTAATTAATGTTATAGAATCTAATTTAAAATGCTATGAAATATTATATGTAGCATTTAAAGAAAATTTAATATGCACATCAATAATCCTGCAAGAAGTTCTAACTTATCTAGTCAACTTCACTCAAACAATTATTTCCTACACTATACATATACTAGGTGGCTAACCCGCGTGTAATTTATTTAATTTTTAAAATATTGCAATAATTCAAATTTAATATGGATTAATTTATTGGTATTTTTATTTGAAATAAATAGAACAATAAAACTCAACAACACAAAAATTAGGTATAATATACTACTTTAATCCATCTAATTCTTTCATAATCGAACATCAATCACGTGCAAGTGGAAGTTATGTTTACTAGTTAGTGGATTTAAGAATATAATATTACGATTTTTTAAGTATATCATTACAAACCATCAAAGTATTAAAAGAAGTAAATACCAACGTAATAAATGTTACTATTAGTATTTCAGATAATATTGGTTAATATAATTGCTTATTTAATTGAAAGTTTTCCACGGTATGTTTTAGGTGCTAGATCTTAGAATAATCTCTACTTGTAACGTCTTACACGCAAGGGTAAATTGCTAGTTCTAAATATTTTTCCACTTCAAAATTCGAGCGGAATTTGAACCTGAGATCTTTAGTTAATGTCAACATATAAATAAATAATAATAATATATAAGTGATCAAACTACTATTAACTGTAAGCATATGGTAATGTGCGCCGTAATTGGTAGCCCATAATATGTATAGTTTACCTAATGAACTTGGGTAAATGTCACATTAAGGTAATTGGGCTAGACCCAAATCCCAATTGACATGGGAGGCCCAAAATTGGGCCTCCCCAATTACATATAGGCCGGCCGCAATTACTAGGTGGGGCTTTACTCCTCCTATAAATAAGAGGTGTTAAGGGATTTTTAGGGTTAATCACAATTCCCTCACATAACTTTTTTAGATAGAAAAACCCTCCCCCTAAACACCTAGTTTCAGCCGAACCATATAACCCTCACCAAGGGTGTGCCAAAATTGCCTTCGAGCAAACTCTCCAGAGATCTGTCTCTGTGCCAAGAATCGATCAGAGGCTTTGTTGTGGAGCTTGCACCACGTAGGGCTTCTCTAACAAGAACCTCTACGGGTCCCGACCATAGGATCGTGAACTCCCTCCAGAGAAGATCTTGGGTCTACGGATCATCCTAAAGGTATGTGTGAAACTTCCGCTGCGTAATTCTAATTACTGGCATGTACCTTGTTTAATATCCATAGTGATTACTCCTCGTAATCTAACAGTGGTATCAGAGCTTGTGTTAGGAGTTCATGATTTTGATAAATTGGTGTTCTTGAAAATTTTAATTTTGGACCGAAATTTTTAAAGTGAAAATATTTAAAATTTCGAATTTTTAAGGGTTTCATGATAGGTCCGAAATTTTCATGTTCTTGGTTAAATTGATGTTCATGATCTTCAAGAAAAATGTAATATTTATCAAAATCAAAACATTGGATTGTAGATCTTATTAAAATTTGATCTTAAAATTTGACCACTTGTTCCCAATTTTGGTGTTTGTGCCGAAACCCTAGATAACAAACAAGGTAAAATTTTTAATTTTTTAGACACCAAAGGGATAAAATTTCGGCCACACTATTAAAATAATATTGTTTACAATATTTTAATTTTTAATCAAGGTAACAATATATCTATAATTGGGAACATTAGGATAGATTCACATAAATATATAGAAATATATATCACTATCAATATATCTAAATATTTAATAGGGTTAAAGATATTATTGATAGATTTTATTGCCTAAAAGATTGAGAAATATATTGTCAGTATATTTGTTACCCTATTAAATATATTGACAATAAATAAATATATATATTATATATAGTAGCCGATTTTTACATATATATATATATGTTTTTATATGGGCCAATATATATACATGTATATATATATAATATTGGAAATTATTTATATAATTAATGTTACTTGATAACTAAGTTAATTATTTTTTGGACTTTAAAACCCTACTTGGGCCACAAGTAAACATTTCGGCCCAACCTTTTATATTTTAATTATTGGGCCGATCTAATATGTCAAACCGGGACGAATTTAAATCGAACCGGGTTTTCTCAATCGGTTCGACCTAGTCGGGTCAGGTCGAACCGGGGTAATTAAGTGGATCTAACCAAACCGGTTTTGTGTGTTGAACCGAACCAAACCCTATTTTATTGGACCGGTTCGGACCGAAGCAGTTTTTAAAATTTAAACCAGACCGAACCGAACCGGATTTACCGGACCGAACTGGATTTTCCGGACTAGGCCGAACCGGGTTTTCTGAACCGGACCAAACCGAACCGAAATTGACTGAACCGAAATGATTTTCAAAACCAAATTCAAGTCAATTAAATAAAATAGGGTGGTCAAGTTTTAAAATCCACATGTTTTTGAACCTCTAAATGGACTACACAGTGCTCATAGGGTTACTAACCTTTATGCCTTGTTTCGATTATGGGGATGGATCTCGGAGATACATGTTTTTGGGACTGGTATAATTAGTGGGCTGAATTGCAATTGTTTATTATTCAATATATATTAATGCATGATTAGAAATGTTGTCTTGACATAGTCAAGCTAGCTGGACATTGCATGTTGTGGGCGGAGCCCTGGTTAAATATATGGAATGCGCACTAGGATAGACATGCTGTGATGATTGTAAATGACTAGGATTCATGTCTAGAATGTTGCGTAATTGAATGTAAGCATGAATTGCAAATCAGCCCCTAATGTTTAAAATTATTTTAAAACCGAAAACCAGTCGCCAAATATGTATGATTGTTGTTGAATTTTTTATGTTTGACACGTATGCTAGAATGTTGAGAATGTAGTTGCATTTGATAATTTACATGGAAGTAGAATTATATATGCAAGCATGAGTTCATCGGAACATCAGACGCGTGACGCGTAAGCATGAATGTGATTTGTTTGATGAATGTTAATTGCGTATGATAATTTACATGGTTAGTAGAATTATATATGCATGAGTAAATTCATCAGAATATTTTCCAAAATACAAAGGGCCTTGGGAAAGCCAAGATCGAGTATGCTTGTTTTAAAATTCCTGTTCCGGTAATTTGCGATTAAAACCGTTTTAAAATACTGATCTATTGGATTGAAAACAACGGTAATATGAACTCTTTCACAGCCATCTTCCATTGCTTTACTGGTGGTCGGTTGGTTTAGATGACTGAGGGATCATTATTTGTCGGATTCAATCTTAATAGATATCTGATGTATGCAATTCTTTCTCAAAATGTTATTGTCTACCTAATTTTGCATGATTATCAAAGTGTTAGCAGTGGCTGCGATCAACAATGTAATCTCCCAAATGAACAAGGGAGTAAGATTGAACAACAACAATTATAAGATCTAGAATAAGCGAGCGAAAATGGTAATTACTGAAATGAGAGGCATGGAGCATCTGACTACGAAGAAAGTCAGGCCAGAGGGAGACCTCACGGCTGAACTGGAGAAAACGCATGATGAATGGGACGGAAAGGACCAGGAGATCTGTTCCGCCTTGTTGTCACTGCTTGAGGATGACATACTCTATGGGTATGATCACTATTAGTCTGCCAAGGACCTATGGGATGGTCTCAATGTAGGGTTTGGTGTTTACACCACTGCCCAGAAGCGATCGTTGAACATCGCTTTAGACTCGTACAAAATGAATCCAAAGCATACAATGAAGGAGCATATCAGAAACATGTATAACATGCTTGCTAAACTCAAGGAAGCATGAGAAATCCTGACGGATGAACAGAAAGTCCAATGCGTAATCCGATCCTTACCTGACTCTTGGAGCAGCATGAAAATGCACATTACCCATGCCACTCAACTCGATAACCTCGAGAAAGTGCGAGTTCATCTCGAGCTGAAAAAGGATCGTCTTAAGGCTGAAAAGCCTAGGGCGGAAATGTATATAACATCCTCATTTCCAGCTGAGCAAAAGGGTAAGCGCAAGAGAAAGGGAAAGAATCTCCAGGTCAAAGCTGATAAGCCTCTAACTCCTAAACCTCAGAAGAAGTTCAAGCGAAAACAATTCGGTGGTAAGAAATGCAAAGCAAAACAGACACGTAAAGAGGAAACTCGAACGTGTTTTAGGTGTGGCGTGAAAGGACGCCTTGCTAATGCCTGTACCAATCCTCCCAAGGTACGTGCTGAAGAATAATGATAAACTCATAAGTTCTTCTAGGACTCCTCTAACTCGAGAGTCATTCAATTCATTCTTTTGGATTACAGAACCGAGAAGGAGAACAAGCACAAACCTGAGGAACTTGCCCCGAATATATAAAGATTGAATAAAAGACTTTATCTTTATATGCTTTGCTTAATAAACCTCTTCCAAATTTTTCAGTTTAAAGATACTCAATAATGTTCCTTGAAATACAAGAAACATTTTATTTTGAGCATGTAACCATGCTCAGAAAAGTATTGATTACGGTTTCTCAAGCTTTTCGATCCTTTTAATTAGTTGTTTGATGCATTGCTTATAAGTTTATTGCTTATATCTTTCTTTATTATTATTACTACATTGAATGAAATAAACTGTAATGATAATCATGTGCGAAACCGATTGGATTAAATTGTATTAAAGAAATGAAACGATTTGACCCAAGTTTAAACTAGGGTAAGTTGCGCCTCGCGCAAGTGGACCTTGAAAGAGGAACACATCGTTTCAAAGTATGAGTTTAATACAGAAGTGTTTAAAATGATGATGTGCTGAATTTTCGTTTGCATTCCTTCGGAAGTAACTTATTGATAACGTTTACATCGGTAGAAAGTAGGCTTCGAAAGCTACTACGACCTTGTAAAAGTATCAAATGACGCATAAGGTGAAATCCTAAAATGCTCAGATCGGAGATGGGATAAAATCTCTGAAATAAGTTAGCAAACGAAAAAGGATGAAGTCGGTTAAACGATTTTCCTTCTATACGCCTTGAACGATAAATCAAGCAAAGCATTCAAATCAAATGACACACTTCTATAAGCATAGTTTGAAAACATAAATGTTGGAGTCATTTCGTCACAAGTTCCCTATGGGATAATGAGAAAATGATTCACATTAATGTAAAACTATGTTCTATTGTAATCGGTAAGACACGCCGCCATAAAAGCTGAAAAATGATAATGTGCTACTCATATCATCACGTGGCATTAATTTGCGCAATAAACACGTATTTAGGACAAGGGGATGTTAATACTCTTTGAAAATACATGTTTACAGCTTAAATACATGGTACCGTGGTAGAACATATGAAGTTACATACTTGAGGACGAATTTTCCGATGCATTAACAGTCCAGAATAATGAGTATTGATCAAATCAGGAGCAGGAGTATAATATTGAAAGCGTCATACGGGAACTTGCACGCATTAACTAATTCCATCAATTTGACTTGAACTCAACCGATTGTAACTGTGTTGTGTCGAAACAGTATTTCACATGTCAACAAGCGGCTATTAGTAATGGAAACGTGTGGTGGTAAAGTTAACATTCAGGATTGACCGACATTGCGGTGAAGCTAATTTATAGCCGCGCATTTTCACACACAGAAACCGTCTATTTGATTTGAACTGCCTAATACCAAAGCCTAACATTAGAATCACATACGGTGGTGCTGAACAACACAATTTGAATTCACTTAACACCGACTCGTCGGAATACCTTTGGGATCGGCTGCAGGGTTGCTAAATGTCGACAAAGAATATTCGTAAACGTCTCCAGTAGTTGTATTTCGGGTCGAAGTCCGAACAACTGAAGACAACATACTGCAATGAGTTTATGCAACTGTAACAGAAGGTTTCAGTACTAACAAAATGGGTGACTAAATCTGTGTAATTAACGTTTGCCTAATGGTAGTCTAAAGGTTTTCATCGGAAACACGCATATTCAGTAACATCGGGTTGCAACTCCCTAAGATAGCTTTAGCACCGACCAGTTGGAGTCGAGAGTGCAGCAGCGCAGCCTCCCAGACCTCTGCTGCCACCCGTACATCGGCAGGACATCGGTCAGAAATTTTAACGACGGATTTAATGCACCGCCCTCTTCCCGACGGATATATCCCGTAGGCAAAGATTCCCGACCGATTTTGCCTATCAGAAACGTTTCCGACCGCTTATCGGAGCTCGTTTTAACGAAAGATCATATTAGATGGAAAACTAACGTAACATGTCATCTCCGTCTAGTTTCCGACTGATATCGACTGTAGGCAATTTTCATTTTTCTTGTAGTGATTGTTAAATGCTTTAATAGACATATTGCGTTTTTTCCGTAAAAACACGTTCATATTCAAACTACATGAATAATACATTGCTTCTGGCAAAAAAAAAAAATAATAATAATAATAATACATTGCCAACTGCCACTTCTACAATTAATTAGCCAAAAATAATAAATTACTGCAAGTACATTAATAATAGATTGCAATAAAACGGCCCACTCACTTATATTGTCATAAAAAAAAAAACCTGAAACTAGACACGTTTTATGGCAAGATTGCAAAACTACCATTATTTTCTTAATAACGTAATTATTTATTTCATTATAACAGTTCAAAATCAATCATGTATATATATATATATATATATATATTAAGAAACGTTAAAATAATATGATGATTGCATTAATGTAAACCTCAACTTACCCAACTTTCATGCACTATAAATAAGTTATATGGATGCCTAAATAAAACCCTACATCCGAAGCAAATCATCAAACGTTAATTAATTATCGCAATGGTATCTTCTTCTTCTTCCACTAAGCTTATATCCTTTCCTCTCCTACTCTCTTTTTTGGTTCTCTTTTCGCTCGTCGTGCCCTCGGTTTCAAGCCCCACAGAGAAGGTATATATATATATACAACATTTTAGTTACAACAATTACTATTTCTAATATTTTTCTAATTTTCTTAACATAGATAAATAAAAAGTATAGACGAGAATTGAATGAATTATGAACTTTAGTATTTAGTGTTTTTATTGATCTATAAATAAATTATGAATTCATGTTGGGATATATTATAACCTCCACACAATGTTTATCCCGCACCAATGATGTTGGATTATTTCGAGAACCATATAAATATATAAGTGATTTACTTCATCATCTATATCATCAGTTAAATTTAGGAAATGGAATCCTCACTTATGTAAATGGTGGTTCTATGTTAATTCGTTAGGTTTGACTCGACCTAATGTAAAATTTAACATGATACAAAGCTCGGTTTCAATTGGCAAAGTTGGGTTTATTTACCCGTTATTGAGTCCACATATCATATTTGTCCAGATTATCCCTATGCGAGGTAGGAGGATTTGTTTAAAATTAGTCTAAACCCGTCTGGATTTGTAACAAGTCGGTGCATTAGTCAAAGAGCCATCAAACGTTGTGTGCTCGGATATATAACGTCCACTTTTTGGTTTTTCACACACCGATGGTGTTGGGTTAGTTGGAGCACCATATAAGTAAGTGAGTTACCACATCGCCTGCCATCAATTAACTTTAGGGTTTAAGTAGGATGTGTATTGAGACATATAACCTCCGCTTTGAGATTTGTCTCACACTGATGGTGTTGGGATAGTTGGAGCACTATATAAGCAAGTGGACTACATCATTTGTATAAATGTTTGTTATGTGTTGGTCCAATAGGTTTAACTCGTTCATTAGGCAATTTAACAATTAACATGTTTTTTTTTCTTCTCTAAATTAATTCATCTTTACGATCATCATGAAAAATAAATTCTTCTACCATTATCATGACTTTTTTTTTTCCTTGTAAATATTTTCTTCATTGTTTTACAGCTAACCCCTGAAACCCTGAAAAAAATATGCTCTTCTACTGTATACCCTAGACGCTGCTTCAGAACTCTCCGACACGACCCACGCGCCAAAATACTCCCCTTAAGCCACCTCACCATTGCCTACGTGGATAAGACACGTGGCAAGGCTCAAACCACAATTTTCCTCCTCAAAAAACTAACCGAAGCAACCAACGACGCCGACCTCAAGTCAAGGTACACTGTCTGCGCCTACAACTACAATACAGCCCTAGCCGACCTAAACCGAGCCAAGCGGCGGCTCAGCTCCGGCAGCTTCACCGGAGTCTCAGGCTTAGTGACGTCATCGGTGGTTGGACCCTCGCAGTGTGACGATGAATTTGTAGACAAGAAGTACGTGAAGCCGGCGGAGCTCGTGGATAGTAACGTGGAGTTTACAACACTTGCAGGCATTGTGTTTGCTTTGGCGGCGGAATTGGTTGTTGGGTGAACGTACGTTATTTACATGCATGCATGGCAAATTATGGACGTATATATATTTATATATATAGAATATATAAATGAATGAATGCATGAATAATCCAGGTTATTAAAATTGTATGAGAATTTTATTATAAATTAATATATTAAGAAAATATATGGTATATGCGTGTTTTTGTTCTTGATGATATGATTATGGGTATATATATATATATGTTAGAAATATCTTATATGATATAATCTTACCATGAGAAAATGTGATACAAAACTCCATTAGGGAACTAATCCGTTAATAATGGAGAGACCGTCTAGATTCTCAGGAGATATATTGAAAAACAAAGAAAATTATTGAAAATCAAATATATATATATATATATATATATATATATATATATATATATATATATGATGTGGGATCCGATTTTTTTTTAAATAATTTTAGTCTTCGGTGTTGGATCTTGCTTTAGTACGTTTGTTCTCTGTTATATAATTTCGGCTCACCTCCGTTATGATACGCTTTTCGAGAACCTGCAAGAAGGGTAACAAGGTGGCTAGTAAACCTACTATGACACTCAAATTAGGTTTGGTTCTAACAAGATAAAGAAATAGCGTAAATATAGAGAGAGTGATTAACCTTCTAATGATGGAGATGACATGGTATTTATAAGGGTTGATTCCCTTTATTCCTAGATAAACCTTAATCTCGGATAGGTTTATCTTATCCCGAGATTGTGGTCATACTAATTGCAGTTTAGCGATAGAAGGGGTTTACATGTGTGTAAGGTGTGTTCATATCGATCTCCTTAGAGATGTAGATACTGAGGTGTATATGTTTTCACGGTTTCGGGTTTAGGGATGGTCCGTTATGCATGCAAGGTGTGAATCGCTTGGGGGGCATCGTACCTGAGCGTTTCAAGGTCGGGTGGACCGGGATGGTCCGCCCGATAAATTTTGAGTGGGCCAGCTCATGCCCGCGGTCTAGATCAGACCGCGCGGTCCAAAATTGGCTCGCGCTGTGTTGATCGAGTGCGTCTTTTTGGATGTGTGTGTGTTTTCGAAAGTAAACTCCTTAAGTATTCGGTCGAGTTTTCCATACCTGTTCGAACTGTAGTCCCTTTGTTATGTTATCACGGTTGGCCCGTTATTGTGATAATTATAAGGTGTATATGTTGAGCTTTGGAGCATTTAGGCCTGGGTAGCAATCTGGATTTCATCATTCTGGTGAGCATTGGGCTGATGCAGCAAAGCTGGACGTGGACTGAATTGGAGTTGCTGGGTTGTTTTTTGTTTACAGGGTTTATTTTGTTTGTTGTTTCTATATTGAGGACTTGTTTGTAACTTTGTTGTTTGTTTTGGGGTTAAGTTCCTTCGTTGTAAAGACTATGCGTTGAACCTTAACATCTTGAATGTTTGGGATCCCCTTTTAAGTGTTTAAAGGTGAGAAAGTGCCTATTGAATGAACCACTTTCGATGAGCCGCAATTGCTGTGTGTTTCCTCTTCTCTGTTTCTCTATCAAACCCTAACCCTAGAATTTCCTTCCTCGATTCCATCCTGTTCCAGCGGAGTTTGTTACCTTGTTGATTTCATATTTTATCATGGTATCAGAGCGGCGAGGAACCCTTGCCGATCGATCCTTTCCTGTGGCGTACTGAGGCTCCCGATGATGTGTGTTTCGTTCGAGATTCTTCGCGATCGTATATCTTCTTCAATCGCGAAGGTTCTCGTGTGACTGTTTGGTTCCGTTTGCAACTGAGATCTACAGGGATCTTGGATTCGCTCAGGAAGTCGAAGCGTCCTTCAAGCTAGGCTCCTTCTCATCTTGAAGAATGACAGATCTTACGGGGAATACGGATGGTGACGTGATCGTGAATCCCGTCGCAACCGAGATCGCCGATTTTTCATCAGAGGTTCACTTTTTTCATCCTCTATTTCTGCATAGTTCTGATAATCCTGGCCAGAGTTTATTGTCGCTGAAATTAACTGGTCAAGATAACTTTCGAAAATGGAGTAGTGGAATGCAAATTATTTTGCTAGGGAATAACAAGCTTGGCTTCGTTACTGGCTCGTGTAATCAAAACTCTTTTGATGAAAAACTTCACTCTCTGTAGAGTATATGTGATGCTGTTGTGAGAGGCTGGATCATAAATTCAGTCTCGGACGAAATTGCTGATGGTATTCTGTATCTTGATAATGCCTATTTGGTGTGGAATGAATTACAAGAAAGGTTCAACAAAATGAATGGTTCAAAGATTTATCAGCTTCACAGAGATATTGTTACTGCACGACAAGGACTTGATTCTATAAGTTCTTTTTACACAAAGTTGAGGGAATCTTTGGACAGAATATGACTCTGCTTGTTCTCTTCCTCATATTCCTGGTGAAATCTTCAAAAAAAACACCTGGAACATAAGGAGAATGAAATGCTTTTCCAGTTCTTAATGGGTGTCAGTGAGAGTTTCTCTAATGTTCGTAGTAACTCGCTGTTATGGAGTCCATTGCAAACTTTGAATCAAGCCTATGGCATACTCCTTCAGGAAGAAAGCCAAATGGATATTTCAGCTTCTATCCTCAGTAATGATGGAGCATCTCTCACTGTTAAATTTGCTGGTCAGAATGATGGAAAGCCAAAAAGGCCACCAAATCCCAATCTGGAGTGCACTTTTTGCAGAAAGAAAGGTCATACAGTTGATCGATGCTTTTCAAAAGGGTGTGAATTTTGTCAAAAGAATGGGCATTATTAGGATATCTGTTTCAAGTTTAAGGAGAGCACAAAAGGAAAAGAGCTGGCTGGAAAAACCAATGTTGCCTCTACTATTAGTAGTGATGTTGGTGATTGCTCCCCTCATGTCTCTGCCATGACCCCTTCTGGAAGCAGTATCCTCACCACTGATCAATTTGAGAAGCTTCTAAGGCAGTATGGGGCAGTAGCAGCACTGCAAATGTTGTTACAGCCATCACTCCTTCAGAAACAAAGATTCAGGGTGCTGGTATGTCTTCTAACTTTTCTGAAAGGGATTTTTCTCGATGTTGGATTATTGATTATGGTGCTAGTTACCATATGACTCGAAATTTTTCTTGGCTCAAAATTTTTAAACCTCTTACTTAAACAAAAGTCAATTTACCTGATGGAGGCTTTGTTTCAGCTGCTAGAATTGGTGACTGTGATTTTTTTGAGAACTGCATATTAATGAATATTCTCTATTTACCTGATTTTAAATATAACTTAATATTAGTTTCTCAACTTACAAAAGACCAGAATTGCATTGCCACTTTTCATCCTAATTTTGAAATCATGCAGGACCTCTCAAATGGGAAGGTCTTGGCAAGTGGTGAATGCGATTCTGGATTATATTTTCTCAGTCACAATAATGAGGATCTCGGTTCTGTTGCTCTTGTTGGTACAAATAAAGATCAATATTCACTCTGGCATTAAAGATTTGGGCATGCTTCTTTTCAAACTCTTCAGCAAATTGTTGGGTTAGATTTTTTAAAAACAAGGAATGTGATTGTTGATAGTTGCACTATTTGTCCTCTAGCAAAACTTACTAGACCTCCTTTTGATCTTTCCAATAATAAAGCAGATTCTATGTTTGATCTTATCCATAGTGATGTGTGGGGACCTTATAAAACTCCTACTTATGATAATCACAGATATTTCTTAACTCTTGTGGATGATTTTTCTAGAATTACATGGGTTTTTTTTATCAAGTTTAAAAGTGATGTGGCTGAATTATTAAGGAACTTTGTTTTGCTGATTCAAACTCAGTTTAAGAAAACTATCAAGGTTTTCAGAAGAGATAATGGTGGAGAATTCTTTGGAAATTTTTATCAAGATTTTTTTTAATCCAAAGGCATTCTTCATCAAAGTTCATGTTCCTACACACAACAACAAAAAGCAAGGGTTTAAAGAAAGCATAGGCATCTTTTAGAAGTTGCTAGAGCTCTTAAAATTCAAGCATCCATTCCTGACATTTTTTGGGGAGATTGCATAATTACTGCTTGTACCTTATTAATTTGATGCCTACTGCTGTACTTGATGGGAAATATCCTATGGAGATCGTGCTGAAAAGGAAACCTGATATTAAACATTTGAGAGTATTTGGTTGTTTGGCTTTTGCAAAAGACTTGCTGGCTTTGGACAAATTTGCTGCTAGATCCATCCCTTACATTTTTCTAGGATATTCTGAGACCAAAAAAGGTTATAAACTTTATGATTCTGCTTCAAAGAAATTCTTTTTTAGCAGGGATGTTAAATTTTTCGAACATATTTTTCCTTTTTCTGGCAGCAAAATGAGTTCATTGCCCTTCTTTTGTGATGATAATTTTGATCTTATTGTATATGATGATGTACATCATTTTAGTGATGCATCTGATATGGTTCAGCAGCCTTCTAGATTGGATGATGAGGATTCTGATATTGACTCTGACAATTCAAATAGAAATGCATATGATGATAGTATTTTACCCTCAGTTGGAAATGAACAGATTCTACCATCTGATGCACATGTCCCACATGTTAGGAGGTCCACTCGGGACAAAAGACCTCTTATCAGACTTGCAGATTATGTTGCTTCTTCATTCATTTCTGCTTATCCCATTAGAAACTTTATCTCTTATGCAAATATATCTTCATAATTTCATTGTTATCTAACTGCTATTTCCAAGTTGGTGGAACCTGAAACCTTTGCAGATATAACTCAAGATCCTTCCTGGATTAAAGTCATGGAAGACGAAATTGATGCACTGGAGGCTAACAAGACTTGGGAAATTGTTGCTCTACCACCAGGTAAAAAGGCCATTGGGTCTAAGTGGGTTTATCATATTAAATATAACTATGATGGATCGATAGAGCGTTATAAAGCACGTTTAGTTGCTAAGGGGTATAAACAGCAATTTGGAATTGATTATTATGAAACTTTTAGTCTCATGGTAAAGATGAACACTGTCAGATTTTATTGCCTTAGCCTCTGCTCAGAATTGGCATTTATTTCAAATGGATGTACACAATGCTTTTCTCCAAGGTGATTTATCTGAGGAGGTATATATGTCTTTGCCACAAGGTTTTCGTAATCAAGGGGAGTATTCTGGTTCAAATCTTGATTGTAGATTACAAAAATCTTTGTATGGGCTTAAGCAGGCTTCTAGACAATGAAATTTAAAGCTTTGTGATTCTCTTGTCCATCCTGGTTACCACCAATCTTTATTTGATTATTCACTCTTTACAAAAAAAGATGGTGACCAAATTGTGATTTTGCTGGTTTACGTGGATGATTTAGTTATCACTAGAAATAGTGATAGATTGATTTATGAGTTGAAAAATGTTATGGAAATGAATTTCAAAATGAAAGACTTAGGGGAATTGCAATATTTTCTTGGTATTGAAGTTGCTAGATCTGAAAAAGAAATTGTTCTTTGCCAAAGAAAGTATGCATTTGACTTAATTTCTGAGGTTGGCTTGAGTGGGTGCAAACCTGCAAAAACCCCTATGGAAGTTAATGTCAAGTTCACTAGCAAGTCTTATGATGATGATGTTGGTATTGAATCTGATAATCATGTCCTAGATGATGTTTCTTCCTTCAGGAGACTGATAGGAAAGCTGTTGTATTTAACCCTTACTAGGCCTGATATAGCTTGCTTTGTGCAACAGCTTAGTCAATTTTTACAGCAACCTAAACAGTCCCATTATTAAGCTGCTTTGCGCATTGTAAGATATATTAAACTGAATTCAGGTAAAGGTTTACTCTTGAGTTCTGATAGCAAGCCTGAGTTAACAGCTTATTGTGACTCAGACTGGGGATCTTGTGTTGAGACTAGAAAGTCTCTAACTGGTTATTGTGTTCTACTGGGTAAGTCTTCCATTTCTTGGAAGGTTAAGAAACATGATGTGGTGTCTTTATCTTCTGCTGAGTCTGAATACAGGAGTATCAGACATGTGGTTCAGGAGTTGGTATGACTAAGAGGTTTGATGAGTGAGTTAGGTTTTGAGCAGTGTAAGCCTTCTTCTGTTTTTTGTGATAACAAGGTTGCTGATGGGTTTCACTATGGCCGTTAGGCCCTTTAACGGTGAGGAAACGGTGAATAGGCCCACTGGGCCCTAAAAGGAGGTCAAGAAGACCAAGGCGAAGGGTCCCGACAGAGGGAGTCCCGATGGTGAAAGGTCCCGACAGAGTCGGACCCGATAGGCGAGCTGGGCGCTCCCGATGAGATGCCTTTAAGTAGGCCCCGATGATGAATCCCTGAGAATGATTGGCCCTGTCACGATGACGAGGGGCCCCGAGCGGTGACACAATGAGATAACTCTGGAGTCCCCGATATTAGTCGGGACTTACTATCAGAGGTTGAGGTCGAGATACGCGGGGCGTGGCCGAGATACGCGGAGCGTGGTTGAGATACGCGGGGCGTGGCCGAGATAAGCGAGATCATGGCCTAGATAGGCGGGATCGTGCCCGAGATACGCGGAATATGGGCTAACCACCCCAACGGTTCACCAGGTAACTGAGGTACCTCTCCGCCTATAAAAGGGCAGAGGTTACCTCAGATCACATTACGTTTTGATATACACTTTTGGAGATTGCTGCTTGCCAGTTCATACGAGATACTCATTTAAGCATCGGAGAGGGATTCTGGGTCACCGCCCGGTCTATCCCCTCTTGCAGGATTACGTGGAGCGAAGGAGCTCGGATCGCCGTCAAAGACCGTACCGGAGTTCCACCGTGATCCAACATTGGCGCCGTCTGTGGGAAGCGTGACAAAAAGCTAGTATGACTTCTACTCGTTCAATGACGGCTGGCAAGCAAAGAAGACAAGGACAATCTGGTGGTTCCCGTCATCCTGCTGGGACGACTCTGAATTCACCACCGGAGCGTGCTGAGGACCAGAATCTCCCTGCTGAGGTCTCCAGACAGGGGGGCACAATGAAGTCCCTGAAGATGCTGCCCAGCACCAAGAGAATAGGGAGCAGGAGGCTCCTCCAAATGCGGATCTGACGAAGGCTGTGGCGGAGGCCATGCCGATGTTTTTGGCGGCCGTGGAGGCTCTCTTAGATCGGAGAGAGGCTGCGAGGAGACAAGAGTAGGTGCCCCCACCAAGGGAGGAAGTGCCCCCACCAGCAGAGGTTCAGAATGTGCAAGGGGCTCAACCTCGGAGTCAGGACAAGGGTAAGGAGCCCGCTCAGTCAGAGCGATTTGTGGTCGATGGGCCAGGACCAGTGCAACATAGGACCATTCCCCTCAATGGTCCCATTACCCCCGATCAGGTGGTGAAGATCGTGAACATCTGCATGGGAGAGCAGAAGCCGTTGCTGTCGAAACTGAGGGATCGATCCTCCCATCCCTTTGTTCCCCGACTAATAGGCACCCTCGCCCCGCCAGGGCTGGGTATCCCCACGATTAAGGAGTATGATGGCGAGGGAGATCCGGTTCGTCATGTCCAGAAGCACCTCATGGCGTGTCTGGGCAGAGCCCCGAATGAAGATATCGTGTGTACATTGTTCCCGAACACACTTGGTGAGAGAGCCTTGACCTGGTTCTTCAGTCTGCCTCCAGGGTGCATCACTTGCTGGGCTGATATGCACGACCGCTTTATTCAGCAGTACCAGGGTCGCCGACGTCTGTTGAAGAGTGTGAGGTCCCTGGCCCAGGTGGTGCAGAGGCCCGATGAGTCGCTGGCACACTATTACCAGCGATACACTGCCAGCGTAGCAGAGATTGACGAGGAGATTTCGGAGGGTGAGACCATCCGTACCTTCATTCAGAACCTAACAACCCCCTATGGTTCCGACTTGATGCACAGCGTGGCTGAGAAGGCTGTGTGGAATATGGAGGCACTGCAGAAAAGGGTGAAGCGGCAAATCGACGTCCAGGAGTCGAAAATAGCCGCTGGAGAGCTTGAGCCCCCGAAGTCAAATAAGGGAAAGCAGTCGCTCAAACCCTTGGACGACTGTAAGCCGAAGGATAAATCCGAGAGTAGTCGGAGTCGAGGCCGCTCTGATCGAAGGGAGGATAGGCGTTCCTCGAGGAAGGACAGGCGGGAGGATCATAACATTCCTCTCAACAGTTCTATGGCGGAGGTGTTAACGGTCATGGAACGGCAGGGTATCTCCAGGTACCCCCCGAAGAAGGAAGGAGAATTTTTGGGATCCCGCACCGATCGTTACTGTCGGTTCCACCGCGCAAATGGTCACGACACTAATCATTGTCGGGAGCTGAAGAAAGAGATCGAAAAGCTGATCCAGAAGGGATGCTTAAGGAGTTTTTCGGGGAGAAGCGGTGCCGATCCCGTTCCCGATCGCGGTCCCGTTCCCGATCCCGCGATCGGTCCCCAAAGAAGAAGAGGTCTGAGCCGGAGTCTTCTGGTGCCCGTAAGGAGAAACGAGGCACTATCAATGTGATTCACGGAGGGTTTGCCGCGGGAGGTGACACCACAGCCTCTCGGGAGGTTTATGCCTCTAGGATTTCTGCTGCTGTGGTACTGGGCAAGAGGTCCCGATCCTGGACCGCGAAGGAAGAGATGGTGATTTCCTTTTCCGCGGAGGACCTGATAGGAGTGGAGACTCCACATGATGACGCTCTGGTCGTGACCCTAGACGTAGATGGGTATGAGATGAAGCGGATTTTGATCGACGGAGGGAGCTCCTCCGATATTCTGTTTCTGGATGTACTGGAAGCCATGGGAAAGACGAAGAAGGATCTCAAGGAGGTGAACTTCCCGATGGTCGGGTTCTCTGGTATTACCTCCTATCCACTGGGAATGATCACCTTACCAGTGGAGTTTGGTAGCGGGTGGAAGGCGGAGAGGAGAAACGTGAACTTCGTGGTGGTTGAGTCCGCGGGGACTTATAACGCGATTATCGGGAGAACCACCATCAACCCCCTGATGGCAGTTGCCTCGACTGTGCACCAGAAGATGAAGTTCCCGACTGACCATGGAGTCGAAGAGGTCAAGGGTGACCAGGTGGCCTCCAGGAGGTGCTACATTAATGCCACCCGACGGAAGAGACGAGAGGCCATGGCTATCCTCCAGACCGATGCCGATCCCAAAGAGGAGTTTGGGCGTCCCGCTCCCATGGAGGATTTGAAGGAGGTCGAGATTGACGGACCTCAGAGGAAGGTGAAAATCGGGTCCGCCCTGTCTGACGAGAGGGCCCGAGAACTGATTGAGCTGTTGAAGGAGTTCAAGGAGCAGTTTGCCTGGTCCCCGAGTGACATGCCAGGAATCAGCCCCGACGTGATTGTGCACGAGCTGAAGATTGATCCCGCGCAAGTCTATCGCGCAGAAGAGGCGTCCGATGGGCGCGGACAAAAGGATTGCGATCCAGCGGGAGGTGGGCAGGCTGCTCGATGCTGGGTTTATCAAGGAGCTCCGATTCCAGACCTGGGTCGCTAACCCGGTGCTGGTGAAGAAGAGCCATGGGAAGTGGCGGATGTGCGTGGATTTCCGCGACCTGAATAAGGCTTGCCCGAAGGATTGTTACCCGCTCCCGAGAATCGACCAGTTGGTGGATGCAACGTCGGGACATGAGTTGTTGAGCTTCATGGATGCGTACTCGGGCTATAATCAGATCAAGATGGCTAAGGAGGATGCCCCCCACACTGCCTTTTATGTCGACAGTGACATCTATCACTACGATGTCATGCCTTTCGGACTGATTAATGCCGGGGCAACCTACCAGCGGATGGTGAACAAGCTGTTCGGAGATATGCTGGGGAAAACCATGGAGGCTTACGTGGACGATATGCTGGTGAAGTCCCGACAAGCCGAGGATCATGTGCACAACCTAGCTACGGCGTTTGAACGGATGAGGCTCCATCAGGTTCGCTTGAACCCGACCAAGTGCACCTTCGGAGTCCACTCGGGGAAGTTTCTGGGCTTTATGGTGAGTCAAAGAGGAATTGAGGTGAACCCCGAGAAGCTGAGGGCGATCGAGGAGATGCAGTCTAAGATAAACCATCGGGAGGTGCAAGTGCTGAATGGCCGACTGGCTGCCATGAATCGCTTCCTGTCTAAGGCAAGTGACCGATCCATGCCGTTTTTCGAAGTCTTGAGGGCCAACAAGAAGTTTGAGTGGACTTCCAAGTGTGAAGAGGCGTTCCAGGCACTGAAGCAGCACCTTCGCACCCTCCCGTCGTTGGCAAAACTAGTCCCAGGCGAGCCGCTCTACCTATACTTGGCTGTTTCTGAATTTGCCATTAGCTCTGTGTTAGTTAAGGTTGTCGAGGGTAATCAAGTCCCCGTCTATTATGTAAGCAAGGCGTTTGCCAAGTCTGAAATAAATTATCCCGCCGTTGAGAAGTACCTCTTTGCGTTGATTATTACTGCTCGGAAGCTGAGGCCTTACTTCCATGCTCATGAGATCACTGTGTTGACGAATCAGCCTCTGAAGCATTTTTTGAACCGACCTGATGCGTCGGGGAGATTAGTGAAATGGGCAGTCGAGCTTAGTGAGTTTCGTATACACTTTGCTCCGAGGACGGCTATTAAGGGCCAGGCGTTGGCGGATTTCATAGCAGAATCTACAGCCCCCGATCTGGAAGAAGTGGGCCCTGGGGGCAACCATGGAGGTCCCGATAGCAGAACAACCAGAGATGGCAGAGCAATCAGAACAGCCAAATGAGGAAAATACCTGGGAGATGTATACGGATGGCTCCTCGAGTTCAGACGGATCAGGAGCAGGCTTTGTATTAATACCGCCAGGCGGGAGTGAGCCGCTTCGATATGCCTTGGCTTTAACGTTTAGAGCCACGAACAACGAAGCTGAGTATGAGGCTCTTATCACAGGCTTGAAAATTGCTAAAGGTACGGGAGTTGCTCACTTGAGAGTGAAGTGCGACGCGGGCCTGATTGTGAATCAAGTCCAAGGGCGATATGAGGCGAAGAGCCCGATGATGAGGAAGTACCTTCGTGAGGTGCAAGTCTTGAAGGAGAGCTTCAAAAGCTTCGACATTGAGGCGATTCCGAGGGAAGAAAACGTGGAAGCGGATGCTTTGAGCAAATTTGCCTTGGGGGCACCCCTGGAGGAAAATCGGAAGGTGCACTTCTTGGAGAAGGTGATCTTGTCGACCACCGACCCGACGCAGGTGTGCGCTATTGAAGCAGGATCATAGGAGGAGCCCACTTGGATGACCCCGATAGTCGCGTACCTGACTACGGGGGCAGTCCCCGATAATGAAGTAGTAGCTGACAGGATACGTCGGATCGCTGTTAATTACGTGATGCTGGACAATCAGCTGTACAAGAAGGGCTGGTTCTCGACTCCGTACTCGAAGTGTGTGGCTGAGCCCGACACAAGTCGAATCCTGAAGGAAGTGCACGAAGGGGTCGCGGCTTGTCATGAAGGGGCCCGATCCATAATGAGGAAAGTGTTAAATCTGGGCTATTATTGGCCTACAATGAGCAAGGAGGCGACAGCGTTGGTCCGATCCTGTGACGCGTGCCAGAGGTACGCCCCGAACATCGTGGCTCCAGCCGCTAATCTGACGTCCATCAGGAGTGCTTGGCCCTTCGCGCAGTGGGGCATCGACTTAGTGGGACCTCTCCCGCAAGCACAAGGTCAGTGTAAATATTTGCTGGTGGCTATTGACTATTTTTCGAAATGGATAGAAGCGAAGGCGTTGGCCAAGCCGACGGGGAACCAGATCGTCAAGTTTCTCCAAACCCATATCGTATCCAGATACGGGATTCCCAAGGTGGTGATCAGCGACAATAGTCCACCGTTTAACGGGACTCAAGTGAAGGAGTATCTGGAGGAGTTGAACATCGAGCATCGGACAGCTTCTGTCCATCATGCTCAGACTAATGGCCAGATGGAATCAGCCAACAAAATCGTGATGGATGGCCTGAAGAAAAGGGTCTATGCCTTGAAGGGCAAATGGCTGAACGAGCTGGAAAACGTGCTTTGGGCTGTTAGAACGACACCCAAACGATCAACTGGGGAGACTCCGTTTGGCCTTGTTTATGGCACGGAGGCTGTTGCTCCCGTGGAGGTAGCTGTGGCGTCCCATCGGATGAGATATTATGAGCCTTTGACGAACAATGAAATGAGACGTCTGGATTTGGACTTGCTCGAAGAGAAGAGGCGGGAAGCCGATGAAGTCCAGGCTCCAATGCGTTTGGCGACAACCAGGTATTACAATCGGCGAGTTAAGTCCCGACAATTCTTCGTCGGGGAGCTGGTTTGGCGTTGCAACGAGTTTACCCTTTTGGATCGAGTCAACAAGATGTCACCAAAATGGGAAGGACCTTACAAGGTCGTGGGGATGCCAGCTCCGAATGCGTATAAGTTGGAAGACCTCGATGGCAGAGTATTGAAGCATTCTTTCAGTGGCGAACACTTGAAGAAATGTCATGCTTGATGAAAAGTCGCCTTAAGTGGTGCCCGATGAAAAGTCGCCTTAAGTGGTGCCCGATGTAAAATCGCCTTAAGTGGTGTAAGTTATTTATCGTTTGATTCGATGTAAGCAAATTTTGTGCCATCAATGAAAAAAGAGGTTGCTTCTGATCAGATGATCCTTGGATTTATTCTAAGTGTTGGAAAGTCGCCTTAAGTGGTGCACGAGATTAAGTCGCTTTGAGTGGTGCACGAGATTAAGTCGCCTTAAGTGGTGCACGAGAAAAGTCGCCTTAAGTGGTGCACGAGATTAAGTCGCCTTAAGTGGTGCACGAGAAAAGTCGCCTTAAGTGGTGCACGAGATTAAGTCGCCTTAAGTGGTGCACGAGATTAAGTCGCCTTAAGTGGCGCACGAGATTAAGTCGCCTTAAGTGGTGCGAGAAAAGTCGCCTTAAGTGGTGCACGAGATTAAGTCGCCTTAAGTGGTGCACGAGAAAAGTCGCCTTAAGTGGTGCACGAGATTAAGTCTCCTTAAGTGGCGCACGAGATTAAGTCGCCTTAAGTGGTGCACGAGAAAAGTCGCCTTAAGTGGTGCACGAGATTAATTCGCCTTAAGTGGTGCACAAGATTAAGTCGCCTTAAGTGGTGCACGAGAAAAGTCGCCTTAAGTGGTGCACGAGATTAAGTCGCCTTAAGTGGTGCACGAGAAAAGTCGCCTTAAGTGGCGCACGAGATTAAGTCGCCTTAAGTGGTGCACGAGATTAAGTCGCCTTAAGTGGTGCACGAGATTAAGTCGCCTTAAGTGGTGCACGGGATTAAATCGTCTTAAGTGGTGTGTTGAAATGTCCTAAGTGGCGAGGTTTCGCCTTAAGTGGCATAGGTAAGTCTTTTTAAGAAGTGCAATGGAAAATCGGAACTAAGATAGTTTTGATATCGATGAGGGCTCAAAGGCCCGATGATGCATTACAAGCGAAAGGACGTTCTAATCTGAGTCGTCGAAGTTGAAACGTTTTAATCTGAGCCGTTGAGATGAAACGAACGGAATGGAAAGAGGCGTAATGATGAAACGGCCTGAAAAGCACTTTTTCAAAAAAAGCAGGCGCGAAAAATCAGGCACGGGTGCCAAAGGCGTCGCTTCGTCATCTGCTGCATTTAATGGCTGGGGAACCGAGGAGTCTTCTCGGATTTGGTAGTTATCCTCAAGGTATCGAGGAAACGTGAACGAGAAGATTTGTATCGAGTGACTGTATCAAGGGAAAGACCCCCAACTCCGATGTCGGGAGGTCGGGAGTTGAAAGACACGACGAACTGAAAGTCCCTCATGTCTTGGGGGCAAATGATGGGTTTCACTATGGCCGTTAGGCCCTTTAACGGTGAGGAAACGGTGAATAGGCCCACTGGGCCCTAAAAGGAGGTCAAGAAGACCAAGGCGAAGGGTCCCGACAGAGGGAGTCCCGATGGTGAAAGGTCCCGACAGAGTCGGACCCGATAGGCGAGCTGGGCGCTCCCGATGAGATGCCTTTAAGTAGGCCCCGATGATGAATCCCTGAGAATGATTGGCCCTGTCACGATGACGAGGGGCCCCGAGCGGTGACACAATGAGATAACTCTGGAGTCCCCGATATTAGTCGGGACTTGCTATCAGAGGTTGAGGCCGAGATACACGGGGCGTGGCCGAGATACGCGGAGCGTGGTTGAGATACGCGGGGCGTGGCCGAGATACGCGGGGTGTGGCCGAGATAAGCGAGATCATGGCCTAGATAGGCGGGATCGTGCCCGAGATATGCGGAATATGGGCTAACCACCCCAACGGTTCACCAGGTAATTGACGTACCTCTCCGCCTATAAAAGGGCAGAGGTTACCTCAGATCACATTACGTTTTGATATACACTTTTTGAGATTGCTGCTTGCCAGTTCATACGAGATACTCATTTAAGCATCGGAGAGGGATTCTGGGTCACCGCCCGGTCTATCCCCTCTTGCAGGATTACGTGGAGCGAAGGAGTTCGGATCGCCGTTAAAGACCGTACCGGAGTTCCACCGTGATCCAACAGTTGCCATCCAAATTTCAACTAATCCTATTTTTCATGAAAGGACAAAACATATTGAAATCGATTGTCACTAAACAAGGCAATTATTGCTTAATGGTACAATTCAATTTCAGTATGTGAAAACCTCAAATCAGTTGGCAGATGTTTTCACTAAAGCTTTGGTCTCTAAACAACATGATTATCTGATAAACAAATTAAGTATGATTGATATTTTCTGTGCTGAGACAAATGTTGTAGGTGGTCCAGGGAATAGAGTCACTTTTGCTGATGAATATCCAGATTGAAGGGGAGTGTTGAGCTTTGGAGCATTTGGGCCTGGGTAGCAATATGGATTTCATCATTCTAGTGAGCATTGGGCTGATGCAGCAAAGCTGGACGTGGGCTGGATTGGAGTTGCTGGGCTGTTTTCTATTTACAGGGTTTATTTTGTTTGTTGTTTCTGTATTGAGGACTTGTTTGTAACTTTGTTGTTTGTTTTGGGGTTAAGTTCCTTCGTTGTAAAGACTATGGGTTGAACCTGAACATCTTGAATGTTTGGAATCCCATTTTTAGCGTTTAAAGGTGAGAAACTGCCAATTGAAGGAACCACTTTCGATGAGCCGCAATTGCTGTGTGTTTCCTCTTCTCTGTTTCTCTATCAAACCCTAACCCTAGAATTTCCTTCCTCGATTTCATCTTGTTCCAACAGAGTTTGTTACCTTGTTGATTTCAGATTTTATCAGTATATCCATCTTTCGATATCTTGAATAATAATACCAATAAAACTGAATTTTCAAAATCAAAATACGAAATGAGAAATTATTGGAAATAACATGATAATACAATTACATATCTTGAATAATTAATATAAAAAAGTGCTTTCACCATCACCACAAACTAGGGCTGGCAATTCGTGCAGGCCGTGCGGGTTCGTGTCGTGATCTAAGGGTTAGCCCAAACACGGCTCAACCTAGCTCAACATGAAAAACTGACACACAAACCCTATAGGAAAATGGGAAAAAAAAATTAATATTTAACCATTTTAGTTTAAAACATCGTGACGTGCCATGTCACTAATATCAAACCCAAACCCGTAATTTTAGTGTCGTGTTCGTGTCGGCCCGTTGTGCCGAGCCCGAATTGCCAGTCTTACCACAAACACAGCTTAGAAAGCTATAAAAAAAGAAATTAATTTTTTACATTTTAATATATATTAATTAATATGTATTTTATAGATATTTATTTTGCATCGATTCCAAATATTTGGATTTTTTTTTTGCCAAAAAATATTTGGCTGCAAAATGGCTACTCCTAGCGGAATTATTAGTATGTTTTATCTGACACTGAATTACCCGTTAATTATTAATCCACACGAATAACATATGTTTCATCTACATCCGAGTAGAATTAGTATCCATAACATGTAACTATTTTACTACTAAGAGCAGATTGACTGATTTTCAATATGGTCTGGCCTTCATTAGAAGAGTAACATTAATTTTAAATGAATAAGATCTTAAAGAATCGGACGTGCAACATCTTAACTAATGAAAACTTGTCTTATAATAATAAACAATACTCCAAATAAATAAAAAGTACAAACACGTGACATGAGCATATACAAAAGGAAATGATGCAGTATCCAACCGTGACGATCAGACCACGATCAAAATGTATTAATTTAAGTGACATACTCGGTAATTTTTAACGATTTATTTATAGATCAAATAATAATAGGGTAATGCTAGAGAAGACTAAATTATAACCGAAACTCACGCATAAAGAAGATATTTAGAGCACTTCCAATAGTAGTGCCTAGTGCCTAGTACCATGTTGTAAATTTATTATTGTAGAGAGTGCTTAGTGCCTAGTGCCATTTACTGTTGGTCCCTACTGGTAATGATTAAATAGGCACTTGCATCTCCAATAGGAGTGCCTTGTTCCAAAATGGGAGTGCCTAGTTCCAATTTTTGCCACTGGACGCTGACTAGGCGCCACTAGGCATGACTAGGATTACTAATATTACTGTTTTGCCATTATTTAGTGAATAGTGAAGTGGGACAGTGCCTACTAGTAGGGACTCCCAAGTTGCTGTTCATGTCGGTACCAACTTTTTAATATTATTTTATTCGATTGTGTTGCTCATCTCTTTGATTGTATATATATTCGGTTACGCTAAGTTAGATAGACAAGAGCCGTAATCAGTCATTTTGAATATTATGTAACATAAATAACGACACTAACCAAAATTACTAATTTTTAACTTTGAATCAATTTCGAAATTTCCATATCTAATTTGTTTATATGTTACCATGTTGAATAACCGTTAATTCTAAATTTTGAAATAGTATAACATTTCAAATTATTAAATATGGAAAATAATTACTACAAAATATTATATTATTTTAATGCATATATATTTTTATATATTTTACGTATTATATTATATTATATTATATTATATTATATTAATATATGAAAGAAATATATCTTTTATAATAAATTATTATAAAAATTATATTTTTAGAATGATGTATATATAATATATTTCTAATTTACATATATTGGAAATCATATATAAAAACACATGATTAATGCAATAATCGATTTACTAATATGATCATGGATGTACATAAACGTGAATATGTTGATGATGTTGAATTAAGATATGCCAATCAACGTATAACAGATATACACTGATTTTGGTGAAATAATAGATTCAATGAATTTGATTGATCAATGTTATTATATCAACAATTATACTTATTAATCATTCTGCATGCCGCATGGGGACTGCACCTAATAGTAATTTTAACTTGGTTAAGTAACGTATAATTATTGCAATGAATTGACAATAGAGAACTATGGATATGCACGAACCGGTCGATTTTTATGGATATGCACGAACTATGTTCTCATTTTTATGTTATATTCATAATTGTTTTATCATTTTTAATTATAAAAGAAACGTAATTTTTAAAAAAATAAATAAATTATAGTACGTAAATAATATAACTATTACCCTAAAGATGTCGATTTTCAAATTTCAGAATAACAACATACGTCGGTCAAAAGTGGAATCCAGATATTTGATTCACAATTGATAAATTTTGACTAACTCAAAAAAATGTAATTTTTTATTAAAAAATCAATTACATTTTTATAATTTTGTATATATTTTCCCTATTTTTTAAATTAAAACATCTAATACTTGAATCTCATTATTTATTCATGTCCGTATTTGTAAAAAAAATGAATATATAATTTATATATCATGATATATAATTTATATATAATGCAAAAATTATATTTGAATTATGAAATTATGTGGGTCCCAATGTAGAAGTGGAACTTGGCCTCCACTACTGGAGAGAGTGCCAATTTTACAGTGCAATTTACTGTAGCAAATACTGTAGCAGTGCCACTTTGATGAGTTGGCAGTGACGTGACTGCTGATGTGGAGGCACTAGGCACTTGCTATTGGAAGTGCTCTTATTGCAAGTACAGACCCAAGTGGGTCCACGCCACATTATTGCTGCTGATATAACATATCGGTAATTAAGGATATACAAATTACATGTTAGTAATTTTTTTTCAAAACTAGTATATCACTTATAATGATAAACGTTTAGAGTTTTTACCAAAATAGAGCTACATGGACAATCAAATACAAATATAGACTGGAAAAAAAATCAATTACAAATATATGGTTGGCCGGGTTAGGGCCCATGATACATGCATCTTCTTATTTACTAAAAGTAATATATTATTTATTTGTTTAACTAACAACACGTTACTAATAGAGTAATATATATAGTATATCACTATATCTCCTTACATGCATATAATATCTTACATCATAAGATATTCCAACAGGCAGTTCATGAAGCTAGATGTGTAAACGAATCAAGCTACTCGTCAGTTATTCGAGATCGATTCGGACAAAATTTGAATTCGGCTCGAAAAAATTCGACTCGAGCTCGAGCTTTCTGGTATGCCGATTCGAGCTCGAGCTTGATAATGCTCGGCTCGATTTACTCACGAGCCTAAACAAGTTTCGAATTTGAGTTTATAAGTCGAGTCGTCGAGCTTGATTCTTATTATTATTCTTATGTAATAATAATTAATTATTATATAAGTCAATCGAGTTCGAGTTTAGTCAAGTCGGCCGAGCTCGATTTTTTTAGTTAAGTGAAATTTTAATTTACTTTGATATATAATTGACAAATGAGTCGAGCCAATCTTGATTATGTCGAGCTTTGATTTGAGTCTAATTCGAGTTCTAAAATTAGTCATGTATGTGAATATTTGTAACTAGTTTGCCCAGTTACAGTTTGATTAATTAATTGTGCGATCTATTTATTTAACTGAAGCGCGTACACATCAAGTTTTTATAACTCATCATGAAATTGATATCAAAATAAAAATATTTGAAGTTTTGAGATTAAAATTATGTATTTTAAATTTTTTAGGATCAATATGACATTTTTTGTTTTTTTACATTTTTAGGGACTAAAAAAATATATTATGCGGTACAGTGTGGGTAACCGCAGATTATCCATTTTGTATCATGGTGTGGATATGGGCGATCCATATAATTTCACATGGATATGGAGCGGATATGGGTTGCATAAAATGTGCGGTGTGAATATGGATGTGGGTTAAAACCGCGGGTTTTGACACATTGCCATTCCTAGTTAAGAAAACCCGGCCAAGCAGTTTGAAAAAAAAAACTACTTGGCCGGGTCCCACAACCCGGCCATTTTTTTTTTTTTTTCTCAGCTAAATGAACAAAAACCATCAACAGAGAGAGACTTGTACTTGTAACAAAGGTATGAACCCAGAAAAAAAAAAAAAAAAACAAAAACAAAAGTATGACCGTTTGATGATAAAGACAAAGATAGTTATCGCCATATATCGAGATTCTTCTCAAATTGAGTAAGTACAAGTTTTTCATTCTCCTCAAGCCTGAGGCAGAATGGCACAAAGAAAAGTCACACATCAGTAATTAATTTTAAAGAAGGAAATAAACTAAGAGTAGAGAAAATAACCAACCCATCCAAGGAGAGAACTAATAAAGAAATTGTATATTACTTTTACTTTTCCATTGAATCTCAGCAGTGTAAGAAAAATATTATCAGATCAATGCGCAGCGGATTTAGAATCGTACCTCCAGTTATGATTGGATAAACATGATTAGAACATTGATGAGACGCTGCACTGTGAATGTTAAGATAGTGGCCTTCCGACTCTCAGCAGTACCCTTTACTTATAGGCGAAGTCAGGGACCGCTAAATAAATAATAATAAATTTATAAGTCCTCCCATCCACAAGACTTAAACATGTAGTCTCACAAAATTAGAATATTACACCAGATACCATAATAAATATATGTGACATGTGGACCACTTAACGGAGAGAATAAAGTCTTTTATACATCAGCTTGTGTCGCGTAATGTATTCTTACATTCTCCCACTTGGTCCCATGACACATACATTTTATATATCGGTGTTCTGAATTGGCCAAAATAAATATTCTCTGGATTGTGGAGACCTCCCACTAATTCCTGAAATATCATATACGAGCCATGGCGGTGATACCTATTACTATATGTCAGGTACTTCCCTTCCATGAGCCACGATACATAAATAATTCATAAATAAGCACTTTAGGGAAAAACTTTATGAATGACTTGCAAAAGTCACGCCGGTCCAACTTTATATCCCGACGAACTCAAATTACTTTATATACGCATACCTTGATGGGATAGTTCGTCATTATTCTCTGTACAAGTTAGGCATATGAGAGAAACATACCGTAGATAGGTCTATATCCAAAATTGACCATAAAACCTGATTACTAGTAAACTTTTGGTCATAATGGATCAACTGTAGTCACCATTGTATTGGTGTTTGAGCACCAAGTTCTCTCTAAATTATTTCTCTCGTCAAGAGGTAATTGTCGATAAACATGCCTCTTAAAGCTAGCTATTATTGTCATAACAGACATCTTTATATTTGTATTATTTCAGAGAATCATTACTGGTCTAATCTTAATACCGACACACGAAGACCACTTTATGATTATTTTAGAGCCTGTGTCATTACATGCATACAAAAGAATTCATCTTACACGATAGATAAACCACGATGGGCACTTGATACTCCTAAAAAGTGTAACCCTCTGGATGTGGTATTCTTGATATCTATTTGTGTTAAAGGAATTCCATCATATATGTATGTGACCACCCTCAAATAGTCAAACTGTAATCCTTGGTAATTTTGTATATCATAAACTCCCATTAACCTTCGGGAAACTCCCACCGACTTAAGAGTATCTATTTTACTAAAGAGATTTTCAACGATCAAAGAGGTGACAACTTTAATGAGAACGATATTGAAAAACCTCAGATACTATTTGCAGGAGATTTACTTTAAAACATGTGTAATTAATTTACCTTATTGATAATTATACAATTCCTTAAGTTTCTCCATATATATCTCTCCAAAACAGTTACATCTATGAGTAAGCTACAACCTTAAATGAGCATCAAATGAGCCAACATCATAGTGTTACTTCTCAAATATGATATCATCATGTAATGCCCTTCATCTGAGTATTCACCCAAGTCTGACAGCAGAAGCTTTATACAATCAATGATGCCACCTCTTCTGGTAATTTGATGAGTTTGCTGACTTGACTTTCAGTTATATATACTCAAATTTACCTTAACAAAATACATGACTTAAATTTTGAACATTCCTTATGTTTTCGTACAAAACAACCTTAATGAGATGTAATATAATTGTCAAAATATTGTAGACTTCCATAATCAAACTAATATATTATCTATAAGTTGTTATGGAGAATATATATATAACTAATTAGTCGTCTGTAATTGAACCTCTTTATGAATTTGTTCCTAAGTTGGTTACTCTACCTTAATGATACATTTTTTATTATTGCAACCAAAATACTTTCAGGAACAACATTCAAGAATAGATTTATTGGAAATCAATCCTCCTACTAGGTTCAATATACCTAAACTTTATTTTCGTGAACTATTATAGGGTTGTAGATGAATTTGAAATCCTTAGCTTAAAGTCATTAACTTTAGGATCTTTACTTTATGAGGATTATAAATCATTAACTTCTCTAGGTCCTAACTTTAACTCAAATGTCTCAAAAACAACAAAAGAGAATCTTGATACGACTTTTATATTTAATAAGGACCAACAATGGCTCTTTAAGAGAAATTTGATATTTCTTTTTATATCTAAATTTAATACATTAAAGCAATTCTAAAAGATCGGTAGCAAATACTAAATTTATGGTTCTTTATAGGCTATTATCATATAAATTTTTCTAGCCACGTTTAAATTAATTAAACTGACTCCTTATAACCATCATGTGGTTCAAAGAAAGAATTTCCTTGGTAGATTAACACTTGTATGTGATTGATTGTGTATATACTGAAGTTCCTACTTTATAAAATCCAACGATCTTAAATTCATTTCGACGGTATTTAATCTTCGGTGTAAAAATGGTTTTAAATCACAATAGACCACTTTTCTTTATGAAGAAGAAATACATATATCTTGATGATCAAACTGATGAGATAAAATCTCTGACCAAATTCTATTAAGGAACTGTACACAAATATGATCTCAAGAATCTCAATTGTCTTTATAGAATCTTATTAGAGATGCACTAATACTTAAAAAATTCTACTTTATACCAGCAGATATATTAAAGGGATTAAGTACATTTTCATACCACTTCTTTGCACAGAATCCACTTTTGGTACCACTTCTATTTTTTTGTATACTTTTGGTACCAATGTTTTCAACTTTGTATCCTTTTGGTACCACCGTTAACTTTCCGTCCAAATTGGCCGTTAAGTGGCATGTGCACGTGACCGCCCTAAACTTTTGAATTTGTTTCAATTTAGTCCATTTAATGCATCCCTAACTTTTAAGTTGTTCAATTTAGACCTAAAATTTCCAAATCGAACCCTTGACCCAAATTGACCTAGCCGGACCTAGCCTAGGGCTAGGTCCGACCCTGGGCCTGAGCCGCCTGGGTCCGGTGAACCCAACCCAGGGTCGGAACTAGCCCTAGGCTAGGTCCGGCTGGGTATGCTCTAAGTTCGTTTGGTTTAATATATCGTTCGGCTTCGTATGGTTTAATATATCGTTCGGCTTCGTTACAAAAAAAAAAAAAAAAAGGACTTCTACCGTCGGACCCTGTATCATGTCCCTGTTTCATATCCAAGAAGAGAACGCGCCGTTTTGAAGCTTATTGGGATTCTGATGTCTTCTTGTTGCAGCAGGCAGATTATGCACCCTCCTATCTGAGCCAAAGCCATCTCCATTGCAGACGAGAAACAGAGCACTGCAAACATGGCGTCTCTGGCTCAGCAATTCACGGCTCTTCGATGCGCGCCGCTCTCCCATTCTCGTCTCTCTAAGCCACACGCAGCATGCCGCCAAAGCACTAACTCTAGGAAGCGGATGGCAATCGTTTCCGCCGTCGCCATCTCGAACGCGCAGACCAGAGACAGGCTCGAGCTCAAGAAGCTCTTCGAGGACGCGTACGAGCGCTGCCGACTTGCTCCCGAGGAAGGCATCCCTTTTAACGCCAATGAATTCGAGTCCGCTCTCGAAAAGTACGACTTCAATTCCGAGCTGGGGATGAAGGTCAGTACTGTCGATTCTCAAATTTTGATTCGTTTTCAGTAGAAATTGAAGCTGGAGACTTCAGTGGTGGTGAAATCGTGCTGTGTTAATTTAGGAAAAAAGTTGAGCTTGCACTAATTTGGTACGTTCCAAATGAACATTGAGATTTCAGGGAAGGCGCCTTAGAATTAATTTCTTTGATTAACCTGGATATCAGTGTTAATTGCTGATACTGTGAACACCGTAGTATTGAATCCTGAGCTGATCATCTCCGATAATGAAATTATTATGCAGACCTGCAAAATCATGTTGAGTTGATAATGATGGTTCTTTCAATTGGAGCTTCCTGCAGTGGATCGATGCTCAGATACTTAAAATTCCACTAATTTTGACCGGTGTGATTATTATGAAGTTGGTAAATCACCAAAAGTTTCAGTGAATTACTGAATTTCTTGTTCAACTAGTTAAGAAGTCTTGCTTTTCCTTCTTTCACCTGATAAGTAGGTGCCACTCCCAAAAGTTGTGATTGAGTTAAAAAGGGTGAGAAAGGCTTTACCAAAAGTTACCACAAAATCTGCTTTCTTCCAATAAATAAGATTTGGGTTTGAAGTTCTTATTTTGATAGCATAATTGAATACTTATGATGTGCAGTTCTTGTTCGAAAAGTGTTGCATTTCCTTCTTTCACCTGATAAGTAGGTGCCAAAAGGTTTGATTACCTGAGAACGGATGAGACTTCACCAAAAGTAACCACAAAAATCTGCTTTCTTCCACGAAATAAGATTTGGGTAATAGTTACACAAGTTTTAATTTTGATAGCATAATTAAATACTCATGATGTTGCTGTACTTGCACGATTAGTTAATTGATAGATAATAAGATGATGTTTATTAGTAACCATCTTCCATTGTTTCTCTCCAATAGGTTAAAGGAACTGTTTTCCTTGTAGATGCCAATGGGGCATTAGTCGACATAACTGCAAAGTCTTCAGCATACCTGCCTCTCAACGAGGCAAGCATTCAGAAGTTAAAGCACGTTCAAGAAGCGGGTATAGTTCCTGGCATGAAAGAGGAGTTTCTAATAATTGGTGAAAATGATGCTGATGATAGCTTCATTCTGAGCTTAAGATCCATCCAATATGATCTTGCATGGGAAAGATGTAGGCAGCTCCAAGCTGAAGATGTTGTGGTGAAGGGCGAGGTCGGTATTCTTGAAATCACTCTTAAAATACAATCAGATCAAATGTGAGACATGTTTCATGCCTTGCAATAGGTATATCAGATGATAACATTTTTAGCCAGTTAGGCTCTAAAAAAAATCTATTTTTCATGGTTTTAAGTTTTTACTGATTCTTGCTTTTGTTTTTACTTTGGTAGGTGGTTGGTGCTAACAAGGGTGGAGTGGTAGCCCTGGTGGAGAGCCTTCGAGGATTTGTTCCTTTCTCCCAAATTTCATCGGTTAGTTTCCGAGTATCTCTAAATGGAATTATTTTCAAAGTGTGAAGCTTTATGGTAAAGTGAGAGAATCACCTTTTCGGAATTCAACTGTTCCCTAAAATGGTAGGAGAAAAGAAGAGGTTACTTTCTGTCCAAGTTTCTCAAATTACATGCCAAAACAACTCCAAATTGCGACCCTTGTAGGTTTTGGCCTTTTTGTAACATCTTATTGGTGTAAAATGACTTCTAAATTTAAAAAATAAGTCAGTGAAAATAATCGATATTTATCTAAAAAAATAGCACAGAGAGTGTTACTTCTTCACCAATTTTCTCAACTCATATCCAAAAACAACTACAAATTTGTGACCTTTTCGGGTTTTGCCTTTGCTATAACATCTTTTTGGTGTTAAATGAGTTCCAAATTTAAAGATTAAGTCGGGTGAAAATTATCAACAGTAGAAAAAATGTTACTTTCTCAACTCATCCAAAAAAAAAAAAAAACTCTGATTTGTGTCCTTTAAGGGTTTTCCCTTTGCTAAACCCTTTTTTTGTTCCGAATTTAATTTTGTGGCTAAAACTGTTTGTTCATCTTCCAGAAATCAACTGCAGAAGAGCTTCTGGGGAAGGTAATTCCTTTGAAATTCATGGAAGTTGATCAAGAAGAGTCGAGAATGGTGCTCAGCAACCGCAAGGCCATGGCAGACAGCCAATCGCAGCTCGGTATCGGTTCAGTTGTCATAGGAACAGTTGAGAGTCTTAAACCCTACGGGGCATTCATCGACATTGGTGGAATCAATGGTCTTCTTCACGTTAGTCAGATCAGTCATGACCGAGTATCAGACATCTCAACTGTTCTTCAACCGGGTGACATCCTCAAGGTGATAATTTTAGAAGTTTTTCTTATAAAAAACTGTTCTTTCTTTGTTTTGTTGTAATAATGAATTGATGGTTTTCATTTTTGTAGGTGATGATACTGAGTCATGATCGCGACAGAGGCAGGGTTAGCCTTTCGACCAAGAAACTAGAGCCGACTCCTGGTGACATGATCCGTAACCCTAAGCTCGTCTTTGAGAAGGTGAAATCTTTTTATTTTAATTATATTTTAACCTATCCGCTAGTACTGTCTAATTTTTCGTTAAATTGTGATAGAAACTTGCATCTTGTTTATTGTCTTGCTTTGTTTTTCGTGCAAACTGGTAGTTGAACATTGTAAAAATCTGCAATTTTCTCTGTTTTTCATTTTTTTTTTTTAAATATATTATTTTGGTTATGTTGTGTTTAAAAGGCGGAGGAGATGGCACAGACATTCCGGCAGAGGATTGCTCAAGCCGAAGCCATGGCTCGTGCCGACATGCTTAGATTCCAGCCCGACGTAAGCTTCATTTTTCTCCTCCTTGTACATGTCTGTAGAGCTGTAGAAAGTTGATTTAGCATTGAAAGTATGTGGTTAAGAACTAAAAACAGTCACAAATATTGGTCAAAATGTAGATTTAAATCGTTAATATTCGGTGTCACAACTATCAGATTCGTTAATTTTCACATTTTTCTCTTTTAAAATTGACTGTACTGTTTTTTACAGAGCGGGTTGAGTGTGAGTCCTGATGGGTTACTGGGTCCACTTACGTCGGACTTACCAGCTGAAGGTCTGGACTTGGGAGATATTCCTCCAGCAGAAGAATGAAAAAAGGTAATTATTTTATTTACCGTTAAATTTTTTGCAGTGTAGAAAAAGAACATAATGCGATCATGTTTGTCATTTTGATGTTTATTCAATTGAATCAGTTGTTACTTGTATCATCATTATGTTTTTTCTTGGCCAGATACTTGTATCATCATTGTATCATCATTATGTATTAGGTGGTTTAGTTAAGAATGGTTAATCCCATATAATTTGACTTGGAACTCCTAGCTAGTTCGAAACTCTTCAAGAGTCTCAATTTACGGTGACTTAATTAAAATATTAATTATTTTCTCGCCCACTAAGTCGAGGATATCTTGACAAAATCGGTACATATGTTGATTGTTCATTAAGTATAATAAAACTCCAAACCGTAAGCAGAAGTGTACATATATTACGTATGGATGAATCTAGAGTGATGATCACTACTAATGTATTAATTTCTGGGCAAAAAATTATGTTTAATCAGACAATACTTTTAAGGTGTAGTATGTCCTTTCACACAACATGCATGACAAATGCTTGTCTATGGGCTAAGTCACGTGCACGTGTGAATATTTAATAATTAAAACGGATGATTCAAATGAAAAGTTTAGACTGTCATGCAAGCATGAAAAAAAAAAAAACACGTTGTACTAAAAAAGTATGCATAAAAAAAAAAATTAGTTTTACTAAAAGTATGCCCAAAGAAAATGTTACACAAAAATTAACATTTGTCAAATATGTTGTACCAAATATCTATTAACTCTACTTTTCATAATATGCAAGTTATTCATTCTGAGAAAGAAATTACACCAACTTGCAAATAGTAAATTCCAGCACTTGTTAGAACATGAATCTGTTATTGTTTATGTTGAAACATTATTATATATAAATGACTTACTGACATCCAATTAATATATAGCACAATCTGATATGCAGTATCTATCTATGTAACAACTATTACAAGAGACCCAGCACAATTCATTTAGATTATACCCGGTCGGTCATACCCAAGCTGGCGAACAAAGAAAATGACCATACTTCTTCTTCTTCCAGTTTAATCATGCATCTACACAGTTGAGCCTTTCCTAGGCTAACAAATAGGGAGGGGCCGGCCAGTTAGCATGAATATAACAAATAAGAAATACACTCCCCAATCCATAATAGAGAGAGAGAGAGAGTAATATTGAATTGTATGGGCCGATCGCTGGTCTCATTATGGGCCCAAGAAGCCCATATTCTTGCCATTAACCCAATTTTTTACTTTTAATTACCGAATACTTTTTTTTACTTTTCCAAAAAATGATTCATTCATTCATATTGAAAAGCGTTCAAGGAGGGGCAAAGTCCTGATCCCTTACAAGTAAAGATAATAGAGAGGGTGGGGTGCGCAGACCCAATTCAAACTACACGACCTCTTTCTGGATTTAGTGGAAACCCAATTAGCACATTCATTTGCTTTACGCGGAATCAAAGACCAAACAACATTGCATAAATGGCCAGCTCTTTTTAGTGCGTTTGTAACATGTGTGCTGATCCTCCAATTCAAACGATCGGCCTCGGTCTTCAAGTGTTGGATAACTTCCGAGGAATCGGATTCAACGATAACGTTATGCCACCCGTTCGCGATTGCCAGTTCGATCCCACTCTCCACTGCCTTCATTTCGAGCTCCAAAACCCTCAGACCCCTCGTAAATTGGTTGCATCCCCCAACTAGTTCTCCTAGCGCATTGCGGGCTAAAGCACAAGTTCCGTCGTGGCCTGTGGAGGCGTCATATGAAGCGTTGCAATTGATCTTCACTGTGTCCCTCGGAGGTGGTGCCCATATGACTGTTCCTTCATGACTTTGTTCGGTCGGCATCCGAGGGTGTGGCATGCTGGCTGAAGCGGTAAACCAATACTCGCCGTGATCCCGCAATATTCTATTCGATGTGATAATGGGATCCAGATTCTCTCCTTCATGCATAGCTCAGCACCGTTCCTTCCAAATAGACCAACATGTGAGTCCAATTAATGACCATCAGACTTGGGCTTCCTTTTTTGGCAAGTGAATGACATCTTTTAGCCAACTTAAGAAACTCGGGACAGTTACCGCTGTGGCTTCGGTTGATCTAGCAGATACGGTGGCAAACCAGATCGGTGCTGTCCACGCGCATTCGTAAATCATGTGTTCCACTGTTTCGACCTCCTCGCAAAAAGGCCACCGTGTTTCGATGTTCATGCCACGCCTAGTTAGATTAGCCCAAACCGCTAAGGCATTCGTGAGTAAGCGCCATGTAAACTCTCGCACCTTCGGTAATGTTTTCATTGCCCATATGTCCTTCCATTTTAAAGTCGATCCAGCTTGTATCACAGTTTGGGTGATGCCAATATCGCTAGTCTGCTCCCTCAACTGCGTATATGCCGAGCTGGCCGTGACTCTACCCGATCTACTATGCGGCCATATGAACACATCAGGGGTCTGATCGGCAGGTAGAGGGATAGCCTCAATTTTACATAGCTCGTCATCTGTCGCCACGTCTCGTAGGCTTGTGAGGTCCTAGGTGGAGCGGGTTGTGTTGATCAGGGTTGATACTCGTAGGTTGGCTCCGGTCTGTCTCGGCGGGATTTCGGCGGATAATCGAAAGCCGACAATATTCGGGATCCATGCATCCATATATATATCCACGTTTTAACCATTGCCTATCTTCAACATCTCATTGTCCATAAGTACATCTCTTCCAGCCAGTAGACTCGTCCATGCCCAGGATGCCCGAGTATCCTTTCTCGCGTTCTGAAGGTTCTCGGTCGGGAAATACACACCTTTTAATATATAGGCCCAGTACGCTTCTGGTTCATTCATCAAGCGCCAAGCCATTTTAGTGAGCAAAGCGATGTATAGGTTAGCCGTCAAGCTTTGTGTTTGAACTCACTGAGAAGTAGCTTAGCTTAGTCAGTCAGTAATAAGGGTTTGACTCGGAACTGAATTGGAACCCGTCTTTTGCTACGTTTTGAACTAAGATTCTAGAAGTTGGTGTTTTTTTGTTTGAAAACCGGAACCGGTTTACTACGTATATATTTAATTAGTAAGTTTTTTTTTTTTTGCCAATATTGAATTAGTAAGTTGGTTGTAATTTATGATTTTAAGATTCTTATTTGTGGAACATTTTAGAATGTTTTTTTTGGATAATATTTCCAAGTGGGTACCAACAATTCAGATTTCGGTTTCAATTGGATACCAGAACCCATGTTTCTATTTCAACTAAGTACTCAGAATTCAGATTTTGGTCCAACTGGGTACCCAAAAATAGATGATTTATTTTGAAAAAATTAGTATTGTTTTTTTTTGGGGTAAATTATTAGTACTGTCCTTTTTTTAGGTAAATTATTAGTACTGGCTTAATGAGTACCCAAAACGGATCCGATTCCAAACAGTTATGGTATGATTTTAGATAATATAAATGTTAGGAACCATATCGATCTGGTTTTATAATATAAAAAAATTACAGGATACCGAAATTTGACACCCTAGTCAGTAATGAGCTCTTTTGGATATCTGGAGATTTCAAACTTAATTCATTTTCGCTGCATGGTGGAATAAAATTCCGTTTAAAGTTGCGGAAAAAAACTTTACTGAATAACCACACTAGCGGCTCTGTTAATTTTTTTTTTTTTGTAAATAAAGAATGATTATAAATTAACAAAATACAAAGTCAAAAGTGATCAAGTCCCCTACAAGGAAATAACTTATTCTTCATATTTTTGGGATTAAAATGCTAGTGATGTGGTTGTAGTAGTTCATCATGGACTTTTTCAATTGCAGTGTATGACTTGACTTCTCCACTAGCCATTTGATTCCACACTAAAAGCAAATTGATGGAAAAAAGAGGTAACATGGCAAGTTGTGTTAGTATGTACTTGTTTGTGTGGAATAACATTACTATACCATTTTCTAACAAAAGAACACACATTTGAAAAAAAAAATTGATTATACCAATTATGTCAGTCAAGTATTATGGTATGTTTGATTTAGGGTTTCATTCATTAATTATATGTCAGAAGTTAAAATCTTAGTGACACCCTGAAAATGAAATAATATTTATGATAAGCACCCTACCTCTTACGAACTGATGCAGCGTGATGGGAATAGATGAGACAAAAACTCGTTGATTCTAAGGAAATGCCAAAAATTTGTTGGATAGAGAAGCAAAATTCGTTGATTCAGAAGAATACCGAAGAATTGACGCAGGGTTGAGGAAAACCTCGATTTTTTTCATATATCAATCAACTGCTGTAAAATTTTGCTAACAATGTCTTAAATACTGAAAAGAAAAACCCTAACTCTAGACAAAATACGAAATTAACAAAAATTCCAAAACAAAATCGAAAAATTACAAAAAAGGCCGAAAGATACATAAAACTGCAAATTTGACCATCTAAAAGATAAAATTTGGCCTAAAAACGTCAAACCCCATAGTTTATTATGGTTCTTACTCAGATCGCCGTTTATGCATGAAATACTGTACTCACACGCCAAAATCCGACACTTTAACATCTCCCACATCACAAACTCACATGGTGCAAATTAAAATTAGTTTAAGCATGGAGTATACGTATTATAGATGCTAGGATGTAGCCTAGCTATGCACCATCACGGAAGAAAGAAATAATCTCACCGTCCATCTATATAATATGCTTATCCAAGTTAACTACGAACATAAAGGAAGAAATATAAGACAGGGAAGTAAATTTAAGATAGTTTATTTCTAGAGTTAATAACCTATGACGGAGTGTCTACAATACTTTTAAAGCATTCATGCTTTATATTTTTTTTTCAATTTACTGCTTTGTCCTCCAATTTTGTTTTTGAGAAGAATATGGACTGCAAAACATATACATCACCCTAAGTCCATGAAAGCTGTTGTCGCACCTCCATTGTGAGCAGTGCGGCAGCTACTTAGCTTAAGGTCGACATCCAACTTCAGATATGTTGTCAATGCTGCAGTAAAGTAATAGAAGTAAGACCATGCTCCAAGTTAATACATTATTGTTATTTTAGAGACACTCATCTTCTTCTATTATTTACCAAGAAAGGAATACGACTTCATGATCGATGCCATGGAGTCAGTCTATTAAAAGATGGAGGAACAATGTAAGTCTATGAACGACGCTGAAAACAATCACCGATGTTTCCAAATTGCAAGACGAAGGAGGAAGAGATGATGATGCCTCCGATTGAGCGATCGGATAAGCTGATCTGCTTTACTCCATCATAAGATTTCCAGCAATGAGTCGTTCGCTGAAAAGGCTGACGATCTAGTCGGTAGCCATATATAGCTATAGTGAGCCCCAATGAATTTAATCTTTTGTATATCTGACTGTATACTTGATAATCAATAATGGTATCCTCAATAATTGGAGCTCTTCTCCTACGACAGTAAGAAATAAAGAGGTTTCTGATTTTGATACTAATTATTACTAGTTTCTTCTTAGTGAAATGGCTGGCGATTTCGTTAAACGGCCTAATAGATAGTACAACAATTAATTCTATTTTTGCCTTTTGATTTTTTGTGCGATCATTTTTCTTCAGCTTACTTCAATTGCTATAATGTTTTGATTCTAGAAGAAATCGAGTGATCTATCTAGTAATCTAGTGGCCTCAATTTTAATTACATCACATATTCCAAGCCAATGGTTCTTGTTCATTGGATGGTGAGTCGATCGCTGTGTAAATGTTTTTTCTCTGCACTTGTGATTGATTCTTAAATCTGGTTTCCAGTGGAAGAAAACGGTAAAGTCTGTTTTTTTTGGATAAAATAGTAGAGTCCGGTAGAATTAAGGACAGAACAACAAATACAATAATAATTAAAAAATATAAAGCATGAGTGCTTTGGAAGGATGTAGCAAATCCCTACCTATGAAAGGTCTGAAGTTTGACCCATGTTAATCGGAGAAGGTTTGAAGTTTCAAAATTTAATATGGAAGGTCTGAAATTTCAACTTTGTTGATATTTGGTTTTCCATCCATTTTTAGGGTTAAATTTAACAGAATGGTCTGAAATGACACTTTTGCCCATTTTAATATTTTGTTTTATTTAATACCTTATTTGAGGAAATGTGAAATGACAAAATTACCCCTGAAGTTAAATTAAGAATTGAGTCCCTATTTTTTATTTATTCAATTTAGCCCTCAAATTTACATTCTTAAGTTTTGATTTTTACGATTGAGTCCCTATTGTTTTCTCTGTCACCGCACAAGTCCACCGGCCACCACCGAGGCCGCCGATCACCACCCAAGGCCGACGACAACCACCAGTTGGGCCGGCTACCACCAAATCGTGGCCGGCCAGCCCCAATCGGGACTGCTGGCCCCGATTGGGGTGGCAGCCACCACCAATTGGGGTGGTGGCCGGCCCCAATCGGTGGCTGCTTGCCCCAGTCGGTGGCTGCCAGCCCCAATTGGGGCTTCTGGCCCCAACTGGGTGGCGGCCACCACCAATCAGGGCCGGCCACCACCAATTGGGGTGGTGGCCGGCTCCAATCGGTGGCTGCCAGCCCCGATTGGGGTGGTGGCCGGCCCCAATCGGTGGCTGCCAGCCCCGATTGGGGTGGTGGTCGGCCCAATTGGTGGTCGCTTCGGCCTTGGGTAACGGTCGTCGTCGGCCTTGGGTGGTGGTCGGCGGCCGCGGGTGGAGGCCGGCCACGATTGGGGCATTTTCATCTTTTCATTTCAAGCATGTGAGGTGGGGTGGGGGCATTTTCTTCTTTTCATTTCAAGCATGTGAGAGACACACTTTGATAGATGGACATTTTTTAGATTTAATTTTATTTCCGGTCACATGTCAAGCATGTGACCAACTTCCGTCAATTTTAACGGAAAAAATTAACGGATACCTATTATATCAACAAAGTTTTAACTTCAGACCTCTCATATTAACATTTGAAACTTTAAACCTCTCCAGTTAAAATGGGTCAAACTTCAGACCTTATAGGTTATTAACTCTTCTTTCTACCATCTTTTTCTAGACAACATCAAGTTTTGTTAAAGTTAGGGTGGACCGGGCTTGGGTCATCAGCAGCCCACCAGTGTTCAAGCTGATCTCCTTCTCTTATTGTTTGGTCTGTTGGGTTGTTTAAATATGTTAGTATTGGGCTCAGTCCATTGGTGTTATTATGTTTGTGTTGGGCTTGGTCCGTTTGTTTCTTCCTGGGTCTATTTGTGACTAAGGTTTTGTTTAAGGGTTGTAAAGACAATTATTATTTAGCTCTAGGTATTTAAGGGGGAGCACGGACCAAATAAAGGAACTCTGTGCGAAGAACCCGACGTCTGCTTCACAAAATTAGGGTTAGGTTTTCTACCACTTGAGAGAATTTGAGATGGTATCAGAGCATTTTGACGAAATTTCCGTTCGTCTTCTCCGATCTTGAGGATCCTTGTGCCTCCTGCTGCTACGTTTTGGGTGGATTCGTGTCTTTCTCCACGGATTCATCCGTCCTAAGGTGTTCGTGACGTTTCGCCTCCTTCTTCAGTTTCGCGAATTCATCAGAATCGCGAAATCGATTCACGTCTCTCCAATCCTTGATTTCTCATCGTTGATATGACAAGCGAAATCGAAGAAGTGTCTGCTGAGAAGAAGGCATTAGTTGATGTCTCGAGCAAGGAGTAATGTGAAGCCATGTCTCTGGTAGATTCTTTCCATCCTCTTTATCTTCATGCAAATGATAATCCGTCTGCTCGAATGACTTCCACGATTCTTACTGGTCAAGAGAATTATGCGAAGTGGAGTCGCGCCATGCGATTTCTCTTGACCGGGAAGAACAAATTTGGTTTCGTTGTTGGCACCTGTGTTAGAGATAGTTTTGAGCCTGTTTTCCATGAATTGTGGGATCGTTGTAACGCTGTCGTGTTTGGCTGGATCATGAACTCCATATCTGATGACCTAGCCAGTTCCATCATGTATTCTGAGGATGCCTTTACTGCGTGGAGAGACCTTAAGCAGAGATTTATGAAGGCCAATGGGTCAAGAACTTATCAGTTACACAGGGAAATCGTTATGACTCGTCAGAATCTTGACTCAATCTCTGTTTTCTTTACTAAGCTGAGGCTTCTTTGGGCTGAATTTGATTCTGTATGTGACCTGCCACACATTTCTGGTGGTGACTTTCAGAAATACATTGAGCACAAAGATAATCTGAGACTATTCCAGTTCTTGATGGGGCTCAATGATAACTACTCCAATGTCAGGAGCAGTCTATTGCTGTGGGATCCTCTCCCCTCAGTTAATCAGGCATACAACCTCTTGGTTCAGGAAGAAAGTCAGAGAGGAATCACACTTGATATTGCTGGGGCTGTTGACTCTGGTTATGGCAATCTTACCTCAAAAAACGACAAGCCAAAAGGCAACCCCAACCTTGAGTGTTCCTTTTGCCATAAAAAGGGACACACATATGAGAGATGCTTTGCTCGTGGTTGTGACTTCTGCAATCGAAAAGGTCATTCCAAGGATAACTGTTTTAAGCTCAAGGAACAGCAGAAGGCTAAGGGGAACTTTCCTAAGGCCAATGTTGGAAACACTGTGAGCAAAGAGATTGAGGATGACCAATCAGAAGCCAATCAGATGACAGTAACATTCACCAAGGGCCAATTTGAGAAGCTGCTGCAAACGATGGGAACTGCTGGTAGGACTGCAATATCAGCAGATGCTGCTGCAAATCCCACGGAGGCAAAGGCCAATACTGCTGGTACTTTTCTATCATCTTCTCTCTATGATGTACATGATAATTGGATATTAGATACCGGTGCAACAAATCATATATGTTTGAATAAGAACTGGTTCAAGCAAATTTCTGAAAACTCTGGATCAAAAGTTTTTCTGCCTAATGGTGATTCATCCACCATTGAAGGGATGGGGACTCAAATTTTTAATCAAGATAAAGAATTGTCTGATATTCTGTATGTTCCTCAGTTCAAATACAATTTACTCTCCATTTCCAAATTAACTAAAGAGCTAAATTTATTGCTATCTTCTATCCAAACTATGCCATTTTGCAGGACCCCTCAAATGGGAAGGTCTTGGGGACTGGTAATGAGAGCATGGGACTGTATTTTTTCAAACCTTGTTTTAGTGCAAACTGTTTTAGCCATTTTGTTACTGATAATAAGGCTATATTGTGGCATAGACGTTTTGGACATGCATCTTTGAAAGTCTTACAGCATCTTGACAATTCTGTTTTTTCTGAAAATAAGGCAGCTTGTATTGATAGCTGTGATGTTTGTCCCAAAGCAAAAATAATTCGAAGTCCCTTTCCCAATTCTGATTCCAGAGCCAGTTCTATTTTTGATTTAGTGCACTGTGATGTTTGGGGACCTTATCACTGTCCAACATATGATGAGAAGAGATATTTTTTAATCTTGGTGGATGATCATTCTCGTGTTACTTGGATTCACTTGATGCAGTTTAAGTCTGATGTTTCCATCATTTTAAAAGGTTTCATTGCAAAAATAGAAACCCAATTTGGGAAATGTGTTAAGTGTTTTAGAACAGATAATGGTGGTGAGTTTTTCAATGATCACCTTAACACATTGTTTACCCAAAAAGGGATTTTACACCAGAGTTCTTGTTCCTACACTCCCCAACAAAACGGGAGAGTGGAACGAAAACATAGACATTTATTGGAAGTTGCAAGAGCACTTAAATTGCAAGCCTATTTGCCAAACCAGTTTTGGGGGGAATGTGTTTTAACGGCCTGTTATTTGATAAACCTGATGCCTACAAAGGTTTTGAATGGAAAATCCCCCATTGAGGTTTTGTTTAAAAAAAGACCTAGTTTTAAACACCTAAGGGTGTTTGGTTGCTTATGTTACGCAAAGAATTTACTGGTGACTGACAAGCTTTCATCAAGAGCCATATCATCTGTTTTCATGGGTTACTCACAAACTCAAAAGGGATATCGTCTCTATGATTTAGCACAACAAAATTTTTCATTAGTAGAGACGTAAAATTCAATGAGAGCCTTTTCCCTTTCAAAAACAGAAAGCTTGATCAGATGCCTATTTTCTTTGAATATGACTATGTTGAAGGTTCCAATGATGATTTACAGATTAAGAATATTGATTTTGAGGAATCTGCACCCTCTTCTGACACTTCTGCTGAACCTTTGTTACAAGAACCAACTGATAATCATCTTATTGATGCTGATGTTTTTCCACCAAATGATGAGGATTCTTCTTCCTCTGATGGTGACCCTGATGCCAACCCTATTGATCAACCTCTACATCAGGTAACCAAATCTGGCAGAATTAGTAGGCCTCCTATTTGGAGGAAAGATTATGTGATGAACAGCACCTCTTCATTATATTCCATGAATAAATATCTGTCTTATAGCAGTTTGTCCAGTTCTTATCAAAGCTTCCTGAGTTCTTTTTCTGAGATTGTGGAGCCTAGTAGTTATTCTGAAGCAGCTCAAGACTCAAATTGGGTACAAGCAATGAAGGATGAGTTGACTGCACTTGAGGAGAATGGAACATGGGAGCTGGTTCCTTTACCCAAAGGTAAGGTAGCGATTGGTTGTAAATGGGTATATAAATTGAAGTACAAATCTGATGGTAGTTTAGAGAGATATAAAGCCAGACTAGTTGCTAAGGGTTTTAAACAAAAATACGGGATTGATTATTATGAAACATTCTCCCCTGTTGTAAAAATGAACACAGTCAGGATTGTTTTAGCTCTTGCTTCCATATTTCAGTGGCCTCTTTTTCAAATGGATGTTTATAACGCCTTTTTACAAGGAGATTTAGAAGAAGAGGTTTTTATGCAAATTCCTGAGGGCTTTGATAATCAGGGGGAATGGTATGCAGATTACTCAAATCCCTATATGGATTAAAACAGGCTAGTAGACAGTGGAACATCAAATTGGCTGATGCATTAACTAAAGGTGGTTTTATTCAGTCCAAACATGATTATTCATTGTTTATTAAGCATGTTGATAATCAGTTTGCTTTGGTCCTTGTTTATGTTGATGATCTGTTAATCACTGGCAACTGTCCCTTATTGATTTCTGAGCTAAAATCAGTTTTGACTGGCAGTTTTAAGATGAAGGATTTGGGTGAGTTGAGATATTTTTTGGGTATTGAGGTTTTGAGGTCTTCTGATGGTATTATCCTTTCACAAAGGAAATATGCCTTAGATTTGATTTCATCGGTTGGTTTGTCTGGTGCCAAGATTGCTAAAACTCCTATGGAGTTGAATTTGAAATTGACTTCCAAGTCTTATGATGAACATCTCAAATTGAATCAGTCTGATAAAGTCCTAGATGATGTCACTAGTTATAGAAGACTGATAGGCAAATTGTTGTATCTAACCATTACAAGGCCAGATATCAGTTTTGCTGTGAGGCATATGAGCCAGTTCATGCAGGAACCTAAAGCTTCTCATTGGGAGGCTACCATGAGAATAGTAAGGTACGTAAAGCGTGAGGCTGGAAAAGGTATTTTTCTTGATTCTAAGTCTTCTCCTGTCTTGATTGGTTATTGTGATTCGGATTGGGGCAATTGCTTGGAAACTAGGAGGTCTGTTACAGGTTTTTGTGTGAAATTGGGAAATTCCTTAGTTTCATGGAAAGTAAAAAAACAGACCACCGTTTCCAAGTCATCTGCAGAATCTGAATATCGTAGTATAGGAGAATTGCTTAAAGAGGTTCTTTGGTTAAGAGGTTTGATGAAAGAGTTATCTTTTTCTCAGTCTGCCCCTACTGTCATGTATTGTGATAATGAAGCTGCGATTAAGATTGCCAATAATCCTGTTTTTCATGAGAGGACCAAACATATTGAAATCGATTGTCATTTGGTTCGTGAAAAGGTTATGGATAAAACGGTTATGTTGGCTTCTGTGCAATCAGAGTTGCAGGATGCTGATATTTTTACTAAGGTATTGGCAGGACAGCAGCACTATTTTCTGATGGACAGGTTGGGTTTGAGGAATGTATTCAAAGTCAGACAAGACAAGAGTTGAAGATTCAGAAGACTGATGTTCTTGAAGGATTCCAGCTTGAGGGGGGGTGTTAAAGTTAGGGTGGACCGGGCTTGGGTCATCAGCAGCCCACCAGTGTTCAAGCTGATCTCCTTCTCTTATTGTTTGGTCTGTTGGGTTGTTTAAATATGTTAGTATTGGGCTCAGTCCATTGGTGTTATTATGTTTGTGTTGGGCTTGGTCCGTTTGTTTCTTCCTGGGTCTATTTGTGACTAAGGTTTTGTTTAAGGGTTGTAAAGACAATTATTATTTAGCTCTAGGTATTTAAGGGGGAGCACGGACCAAATAAAGGAACTCTGTGCGAAGAACCCGACGTCTGCTTCACAAAATTAGGGTTAGGTTTTCTACCACTTGAGAGAATTTGAGAAGTTTTACGGGATTGGTAAAACTTACCCTAGAGAAGAGGTTTGGGGGGATATTACCATTGCTAAGATGAATAGGGGAGAACAAATTAAGCTCTATACGTAATTTAATTGATTACACCTAATAAACCGTGAATGTCAATACAAATTAGGCCTAGTAGCAAACATGTATAATTGCTACGATCACTGATTTTTTTTTAATAAGAAAAATTGGATAGTAGTGACGATATTGGTCTATCCTGTATGTAATGTTTGAGGTCTCATACTTAGGTCTGAAGTTTATCCAGTCAGACGTAGTGAACAACCAATGCATGCATTGGCCCGTCAACGTTGCTCTACCAATAGATTAATATTGTCAAGACGTCGATCTGTTAAGTTCAATTCTACTCGCTTCATCTTATTTGTGTTATGTAAGTCAAAAGAGATATGATATTTTAATTAGGTCACTGCAAGATGACTCCTAAGAAATTTTGAATATGAAACTTCAAAACTAATCTATATATAAATAAACGCTTTTAACTACTAAACCATCAATTTCGGTTAAGGGAATAAGTTGACAAATTAATAGAAACCCTTTGACCTTCAATTATTTTATTTATTTTAACGAATAATAATTAAGTAAATAGTTGAAAAATGAGGTCAACTTCTGATCGAAATGTAAATGTTTAAATTTCGAGTCAAAAGACTTGAGCAGAGTATTTTTTCAATGTTTTTCCAGCAAAGGTTTTTCCTTAGGATATTCTTTAATTACCACCATACACACACGTACAATTAGTGTACAAATACCTAACTATTTGTATATTAACATGTATATATTATCAGTCGGATGTCAGGAACTCAGAGCCATATATATCTTTATACCAATATAAAATGTGAGACTTATCCTCACCCCTAAAAGGTACATTTTGAACATTTTATTTTATTATATATATAAATTATATTTAGTTCCCATATTTATTATTTTATTATATATATATATATATATATAATATTTAGTTCCCCTATTTTTATAAAATTGGCGATTTAGTCTTAGTATCTTTGAGACTCATTTATTTATCTTTATTATTACTAAAAAAAACATATAATTACATTTTGTTATTTTTAGTTTTTTAGGTCGCTTAATTGGTAGGTCACCGTAGTTATTATTAATTTCTCCATCAAATATACATATCAATTAGAGTCAACATGAATTTAATAGGTGCAAATGTCAGGTAGATGCATTTTTCCATTCACTATATCACTGATTTGAGGATGTTCCGCTTGTTAACATTTTTGTATCAAATAAATTAGTTACTTGCTAACTCAAATAAAATATCAAATATGGATCAAACGTGGTTCTTGAAGTTTGACTTTACATATAACATGTTACTCAATGTTTAATACTTATTGACTCGAACTATCGATTTAGTTATTGCAAGTTATATCAGAATAATTATGTTAGAGTTGAGTCGTATAGCTTCTCATCTCTTATGGCTTGGCCCTTTTATGGCGGATATTGGTGCACAGACTCCCTTTCCGGCAGATATTTCCCTTTCTAACCACACTATTACGAGTACACCTAGAGTAATTCCCAATACGTTTGTAAATTCAATCATATTAGGTATCTCCTAATTGGTAGTTGAATAAATAGTTGAATTCAAGTATAAACTTTAGACATTAGTGTTTTAAAAAATTGATGATTTAGTCTCTACAATATTTGAGTATTACTAAAAATTTCATTAGATAAAGAGGAATGATATACATTCCGCACAGACGTTCCGAAGTGTTACGAAATGAGTGTAAATGGCATGGATGTAATATTAGCCAACTTTTAGGGTAATTTTGTGGACAGGAACAATCGGAACACTTCGGAATGTTTTCATCGGAATGTATATCATTCCTCTTAGATAAATTGCATTAACTTTTTTTGTTAAGGTCGCTTAACTGACATGTTACATAATTATCATTAACTTATTAATACAATATACCTATAAATTTGAGCCACCCATAAAGTATGATATGTACTCAACTCGTGCAAACTTCGAGTACATGTTGAGATTTTTTTGTATTACATAGATCAGTCACTTGTCAAATCATATCAATTGTCAAAATATGAGTCAACCACGATTCTTGAATTTTGACCTTTTACGGATAACCAGGTACTCATCGTCCAACATTTAGTTTCTTGAATCATTAATTTAGTTCTTCTGTCTGTCAATTAAATCAAATTGTGTACAACCTAATTAGTAGTTAAATAAGTAATTGACATAAAATCAAGTATAAACTTTAGATTTTAATGAATTGAAATTTCATTTAGCATTAAATCAACTTTTGTTGGTATTATGATATAAAATTGCATGAAAAGTTTATATTTACATTTGTATAAGTCAAATTGCTCCACCGAAGACTCTAAGTGGTTAATTGCGGGCTTACATTATTCACTCCTCAAGTTGATAAATTAGATACAACTTTGTCGTTAATAACTCACGTCATGCTCAACCAACTCATTATTAGTTATAACAGTAAATTAGTATCGTAATTTAAAACAATAGTTAATTTTTGACTTAATTATCTTCTTCTATTTTTCCCGTTTTGAATTACCTTGTGTCGGTCTTTTCGATCACAGATTCATTTCTCGTAACCCCTAAACTTGGCCATGTATTAATTACATATTATTATATTAGAAAAATGAAGATAAATTATGTATTTTGAAACTTAGACGATTTATGTGCGTGCAACGCACGCGTTAATAACTAGTATATATACATATGTATACTTGTGATTATTGTGTCTGTATATTACAAAATATCTCGCTTAAATTCAAAAATTATGTTATAATAGTTGATGATTTCTGTTTTTTAGATGCCTCCATGAAATTAAGTGAAAATAAAATAAAATGATTTATATAATTATAATTAGGGTTAATAACTAAAAAACTGTCCAAGGTTTACCCTATGTTAAAATTAGGTGTCTGAAGTTTGAAATGTTAAAATGGACTGTCCTAAGTTTCATTTTTGTTGAAATTTGGTGTCTCGGTGTGATTACTTTAGAGAAGTCAATTCCGACGAAACCGTCTGTCAAATTCGAGCTCTCATACACACTCCCTTCTCGTCATCTTGCCGGGATCGTCACCTAAAAAGTTGGTCACATCCGGGCAAGTAAATCCGCTCTATTGTCCTTGGAAAATGGCTCTACACCACTCTTCTAGAAACTTTTTGTTAATGTTCAATTTTTAGGTGAAATTTGACGATTTTGTGAAAATTAAAGAGTGATGGATTATGAGTGGGTTGGTGGGTTGATGAAAATGATGGAATGAAGATGAAAAGACGCACAAAGACACCAAATTTCAACAAAAATGAAACTTGAGACAATTCATTTTAACATTTCAAACTTCAGACACCTAATTTTAACATAGGGTAAACCTTGGACAGTCTTTTAGTTATTAACCCTTATAATTAATTAAGTAATGTATAAAAGAGAAGATAAGATAAGGAGAAATTAGTCATGTACTTGCTAATAAGCACTAAATTATAATAATAATATAATTACATAAATGGATATAACCCTTTTGAGTCATTTCTTTTGTTTTGTTCTCCTTCTCCTTCTAGAGATGGAGAAAAAGGCAAAGAAAAGAACCAACAAGCTCACAATGCTATTTTATTGATGCTTGTATGGTTCACATTGTGTTCTTCAAATTACTTTAATCACTTAGATTGGAAAGATAATTAATTATATAACCTAATTATACAAGGGTCTACTAAATGGGGCTTAAAATGTACTTAAAGCCCCATATATAATAATGTTGGCCTTTTGACAAACCATATGTTCCTTAAAACATAGCATTGGAACACCAAAAGCTATCCTTAAAGCATTTATGTCTCTTGCTTCCTAATTTGCAGTCTTTTAGAGACCAAATAATCATATGATTGTGGATAAACCTCAAGAACATATGCATATGGTATGTTCTTGAGGTTTATCCACAAACAACATCATTAAAACAATCTATGAGCTCTCAAATTGAATGTTTCTCATTGGGTAAGTTTTAGCACCGACATACTCAACTAGTGCTAAAACAACCTATGGATAATTACTAAAATAAATTATTACAATTTTTAATATCTCAATTATCAGGCAATAAATAACTTTTTAGTATCTTAATTATTACTTTTGATTTTTAGGTGTCTTAACTATTTGAAATATGATTATTCAATGATATATGACTCTTGGCAAAAAAAAATGATATATGACTCGATTCATCTCGTTAGAGAGCTTGTCTTGGCATGAGCCCATGCTAGACATAATGACCTAATTTGGGAGATCATGTTTAGCACGAGCTCAGATCAAGTTTAGGTCTCTAACTCAGTCATCCCGATCTAGAGTTTTTTTTTTTTTTTTTTTCTATCAAGGTGAGCTAGAGAGCTCGTCTTGGTCCATACTTGTGCTAGACATGGTCTTTCATACTAGGTTGATCAGATTAACATGGGCTCGGAATAATGCGAACCCTCTAAGTAGTTGAACTGATTCATGTATTGTAAAATAGTCACTTTGAATAGTTAAGACACGTAAAAACAAAATTAAAAAAAGAAATTAAGGTACTAAAATGTCAATTTCGATAGTTGAGTACTAAAAATAGAATTTTCACTTACTTAAATATTACCGCACTTTACATTGTTAAAAAATATTCGAAATTTGATTTTTAAAATTTGTGCTATCTTTACTTCAAATGCAGGACATAATTCAACCTCCATCCATCTGGTCTTTGCAAATAGACAGAAAAGGAATCCAACCTAAAAACTTGCCAATTTTGAATCGAGTGTCAGTTTGCTGTCTCAATTTTAAACTGTTGATATTTGGTGTCTCAATTTTCAGTATTGTTACTATTTGGTTTTACGTTAGATTTTGAAGTTAATTTTAAAAGTAGTGTTGAAAATTCTATTTTGCCCCCATTTTTTTGAAAGCCTCCGATTCTGGCCATCCACCCCGACTCCGGCCACCAACCTCCGACGCCGGCCACCCTCCTCCAGCCACCCACCTCCAATCGGTCGGAACCCTAAATCCTAAATCGAAGCTGCTTAACCCTATATCGGCCGGAATCAGAGTGAGTTTGGCCGTAAACGGCCGGAATCGGGGTGGGTTTGGCGCAATAGGCCGGAACCTAGTTCTTGTCAGGGTGTATTTTTGGAATTTTGAAAAATGTTCACCAACGTGACTATCACGTGACCAGATTCTGTTCATCTTAACCAAAAAATTTGATAGAGACGCCAAATAGCAACACATATGAAAATCATGACATTGTATTCAACCTCAGACACCAATGAGTCAAAATTGAAACAGTTTTTTAGTTCTATTCCCAGACAGAAATCATCATATGCACTTGCAAGAAATGTCGAAAATGTCATTGTTCACATGAACAATCTAAGAGAAAAGACGGGTTTCTCAAATTCTATGTCCAAGATAACAACTAATCCAACACTTAATGACAATTTTTGAGTCACTCTTTCTTATACAACAATCACTCTTGGACGACATAATAAGTACACATTAATCAAATGATAACGGAATTTAAACACTTATATATTAAATAGACAACAAGCCAAGTGGAAATTAAGTTAATGTCGACCCTTTCCACAATATGCCAAAACAAGTTGTTCTATAAACATTATTTTTATACATATGAAGCTCATAATATGGATCCAGTAAGGTCAATATGGTTTAGATGTTGTAATTTTTTTTTTTTTGCAAATTCAAACATTAATTTAATGTTTTATTTAAAATAATATTTACTATTTCGGGCCTATAAAATAACTATTATAATTCCATAATAATGTGGTTAGTTTAAACCAGAAAAATAAAATATCATGAACATCAAATTTTATTATGAATATTATGAGATTTTCAACCACCACGATTTAAAAGTCGAAAATTTTAAAAGCTTGCAATTTAAAATTTCGGCCGACTTTTTTACATTCAAGAACACCAATTTATAAAAAACACGAACTCCCTAACACAGACTCTGATACCACTTTAGGATTATGGTGGATAAATACTACATAAATTATCTAGGTACATGCTAGTAAACACATTACGCAGCGGAATAAGGGGTACATACCTATTCGAAATTTCCGCAGATCTGCTAGGGGAGTTCTCGATCCGTCAGAAGGTTCCTGTAAGGGTTCTGGTTAAGGAAGCCCTACGCGGATTTGTCTCCACAGCAAAGCCTCTTGTCGAATCGGAAGCAGGGACGGATCTCCGGGGTAATTGCTTAAAAGCAATTTGGCACCTCCAAGACACTTGTGAGGTTTGACCGAAACACTTGTTTAGGGAGGAGGAAATTCTTTTTGTCTCACCACAAAAGTGATTAACCCTAAATAATTCTCTAACACTCCCTATTTATAAGAGGAGATGCGCAAAACCCACCTCACCACTCTTAGCATAATTCGGCCGGCCTATGTGAGAAAAGGAGGCACAATTTTGGGCCTCTCATGTATATTGGAATTTTAGGCCTAGCCCAAAATCCCTAATGTGACATTACGCAATTGTCTTAGGTAACTGACTCATATTAATGTGTTTCTAATTACGGCGACCTAATCCCCAAATGCTAACAGCTCCCACTCGCCGGAATGGGAGGGTGCCTGTTAATAGGTAGTCGACCAACACACCAACATTTTTTCTTCGATCCAGCCCTGTTTCGGAATAGTTTATACGAGGTTTGCCGTGCGACCGGCGGACACGACAGACATCGTGCTACTCATCTGTTAGGAGTATTGTAACGCCCGTGGAACGTTGATTCCCCATATTTAATCAACATGTCATAAAATTGTGCCGCGCTGTATCCTAGGTCAACTGTTATTCTCCAATTGCCTAGTTTCCACATAGGAACACTTCTCCAAGACATCCGTACAAGTATTCACAACCTTTCAACTAATATCACGTTGGTGGCCACCTAGTGAATACAAGAGTCGGAGAATTACAAATGTACATGACCATCCCCATCGCTGATATACTTAGTCAAACTCAACCGGTTTCCAAAGACATGGTCACTCGGCCTTTTTGTTCAGCACTGCGCTCGTACGCCGGGAAGCGAACATTGAGCTTGACCTTAGATATGAGTTCTGAGTCCGTAAGGATTCAGATGCTTCTTCATATAGCATCCGGGATCATTCACACGCTCAAGGTGAAGAAGTTTCTGCCCATCCGAATCTCGTGGACTCTGCGTAGCACAACCGAGCCTGACCCCGTGGTCGATCATGGCACACGCAGTATGAAGCGCGCGTCGATAGCATAACCTGAACTTAAGTGTTGTCAAAAGTGGGAAATGTCATATGCTATCGCAGACTTGTCATCTGGCCCAGAATGTGGTTGATGACGAATGAAGTTCATCACGGCGATACGCAAAACTTAGATCATGTCGTGTTACCCCGAAACCCAATGACCGTTTTGCTTAACCAGGTTTATCTTTCGAAACCACCATGGTTCTTAACCAGTCTTGACCTAGTGGAGGTTTTCCCTCTCCTGTCAAGACGACTGAGCATGTGTGACGAGATTTGGCCCACATTCAAAAAATTTTATGGAGGATTGCCCCTCCTACGACTAGTTTATAGACCGTAAATTCCGATGTAATTTAAACATTATGAAGTCGCTAGATCATAAACTCAAATTGCAATTCCTTTTTATTCAAATATTACTTTAAATCTCAAAATTTTATCATCACTATACAAACCTCTTAAACCCTATACAGTCCAAGAATTTTGACGTGCTTTTCGAAACATTCCTGCGTAAGGGTTTAGTCAATGGGTTCACCACCATACTTTTAGAGGACAGGTATTCTAAAGTGATTAATTTTTCATCAACCACAGTTTTAGCATAATTATATTTCACATCAGTGTGTTTCGTCTTGTTATGGTACTTAGGATTCTTAACTGCTGCAATCGCTGCTTGACTGTCAGAGTATACCCTCACAGGTTTACTCTCGTCCTCGACACCAAGCAATGCAGTTAAGAGTCTTTTAAGCCAAACTGCTTCATGTGCATTCTTAGAGAGATCCACAGATTCGGATTCCATCGTAGACAACGCGACACGGGTTTGCTTCTTGTTCATCCATGAAATGACGACATTAACAAGGAGAAATACTCCTCCTGAGGTGGACTTACGATCATCCAGATCTCCAGCGTTGTCGGCGTCACTAAACACAGTCAATTCTAATTTACCACCCTCATAGAATAGTCCGTAGTCGGCAGTACCTTTTAGGTATCGACTAATTCGTTTCACGGCCTTTAAATGTTGATAGCCAGGGTCTAGTTGGAATCGTGCTACTAGGCCCATGGTGTAGCAGATGTCTGGACGAGTGCATTGCATAGCGTACATTAGACTGCCAACCATGCTAAGGTAATCTTCACTTTTCATCTGTTCACACTCAGTCAGGTCTTTTGTGTTAGACTACGGGGAGTAATCACTACGGATACTATAAACATGATACATGCTAGTAATCGATATTACGCATCGGAAGATACGCACATACCTCACAAGTAGTTCGTAGTCCCAAGATCCTTGCAGAAGCGAGTTCACGATCCTCCGGTCGACACCCGTAGAGGTTCTTGTGAAGGAAGTCCTACGCGGTATATTCTTCACAGCAAAGCCTCAGATCGATTTTTGATAGGGGACGGATCTCCGGAGTGTTTGCTTGAAGGCAAATTGGAACACCCTTGGTGTATGTGTGGTTCGGCCGATCTAGGGTGTTATGGGGGAGGGTTTTTCTCTCTAAAACACTCTAAGGTGGAATTAAGGATTAACCTAATAAAACCCCTAACACCCCATATATATAGGAGTAAAGTGGACATAAGTCCACTTTACCCCTCACTAATAATTCGGCCAACCTATGTATAAGGGAGGCCCAATTTTGGGCTTCTCATGTCAATTTGGATTTGGGTCTGGCCCAATGTCCTAATGTGACATGTACCCAATTAACTTAGGTAACATATACATATAATGAGCTTCCATTTACGGCGCCCATCACCATATGCTTACAGCTCCCACTCACCGGAATGGGAGGGTGCGTGTTAATGTATTATCGTCCAAATCTGCATCAAAATTTCACTCATTTGATCTCGCCCTTGCTTCCGAATAGTTCATACGAGATTGGCTGTGCGACCCGCGGACACGACGGGCATCGTGCTACTAATCTGTTAGGAGTGTTGTAGCGCCCGGGGAACATTGATTCCCTTTTCTCCAATCAACATGTTATAAATAACATTTATATATAGTGTCGCGTTGTATCCTAGGTCAACTGATAATTCTCCTTTTGCCTAGTTTCCTCATAGGAACACTTCTCCAAGGCATCCGTATAAGTATTCACAACCTTAAACTAATATCTGGTTGGTAGACACCTTAGTGAATACAAGAGTCGGTGAATTATAGGTGAACTTGACCATCCCCATCGCTCATATCCTTAGTCAAACCCAACAGGTTTCCAAAGACGTGGTCACTGGCCCTTTTTGTTCAGCACTGCGCTCGTACGCCGGGAAGCGAACATTGAGCCTGACCTTAGATATGAGTTCCGAGTCCGTGAGGATACTTTGGGTGCCTCTTCATAAGGCTCCCGGGATCAATCACATGCTCGAGGTGAAGAAGTTTGCGCCCACTAGAATCACGAGGATTCTTATCTAGCACAACCGAGATGTGACCCCGTGGTCGAACATGGCACACGCAGTATGAAGCACTCGTCGATAGCATACCTGAACATTTAAGTTGACAGGAATGTGATATGTTAATCATGCTATCGCAGATTCTCATCTGGCCGAGAATGTGGATTAATGACGAACAAAGTTCATCAAGGCGATTTGCAAAACGAAGATCATGTCGAGTTACTTTGATACTAGATAATCGTCTTGCGTAATCCGGTTTATCCCCCTGATTCTTAGCCAGTCTTGCTTGGTAGAGGCCTCCCTCCACCATAAGACGACCATACATGTGTGACTAGGTAAGGCCCACATTCGACATAGTTTTGTCGGAGAATTGCGTCCTCCTACGACTTAGTTTATAGACCATAAATTTAATGTATTCAAACATTATGACGTCGATTGATCATAAACTCAATTGAAATTCTCTCGTTTATTAAAAACGTAACTTTAAATCATCAAAATGTTATCACTGATACATGCCACTTTTAAACCTTACGCAATCCAAGCAGTTTTACATGCTTTTCGAATATCTCCCTGTGTAGTGGTTTAGTTAATGGGTCCGCAACCATGTTATCAGTGGACAAGTATTCCAAAGTGATTATATTGTCTTCTACCATAGATTTTGCATACAAATATTTCACATCAATGTATTTGGTCCTACTATGGTACTTCAGATTCTTTACTACCGCAATGGCTGCCTGAATGTTAGAAAACACCTTCACAGGTTTACTCTCGACACCTCCATCAAGCAGCGCAGTAAGAAGCATTTTCAGCCAGACCGCTTCCTGTGTGTTCTTGGAGAGGGCTACGAATTCAGATTCCATCATAGACAGCGCGACACATGTTTGCTTCTTGCTCGTCCATGAATGGCGGCATTAGCAAGGAGAAAGACTCCTCCTGTGGTGGACTTACGATCATCCGGATCACCACCATGGTCGGCGTCACTGTAACCGGTCAATTCTAACTTCCCGCCCTCATAGCACATTGCGTAGTCGGTAGTTCCTTTCAGATAACGAATAATTCGTTTTACAGCCTTTATATGTTGATGGCCAGGATTTGATTGGAAACGTGATACTAGGCCCACGACGTACTAGATATCCGGATGGGTGCATTGCATGGCGTATATCAAACTACCAACCATGCTTAAATACTCTGCACCCTTCGTCTGTTCTCGCTCTGCCAGGTTCTTGGGGCCATCACGTTTTGACAGTGCGCACCCAAACACCACCGGCGTATCCACGGGTTTGGCATCCTGTAATCTTAACCTTCTCAACAGTTTGTTGATATAGGCTTCTTGAGATAGACATAATTTCCGGGTAGCCCGATCTCTAGCAATTTTAATGCCTAAGATGTACATGGCTTCTCCCATGTCTTTCGTCTCAAATACAGATGCCAACCATGACTTTGACTTTTTCATAAAACTCACGTCGTTTGAGGCAATGAGTCTGTCGTCCACGTATAAGGTTAAGATGACATACTTAGACCCGGAGGTCTTATAATACACGCACGGATCCTCGTGAAGATTCATGAATCTGTTTCCTACGATTTCCTCGTGGAATCTGCGGTACCATTTCCGAGACGACGGTTTAAGACCGTAGATGGACCTTTGAAGTTTACAAACTTTACGTTCGTTACCAGGAGTAATGAAACCCTCTGGTTGCTCCATGTAGATCTTCTTCCAGGTTTTCGTGGAGAAATGCGGTCTTAACATCCATTCGGTGCAGCTCGAGACCGAGACTTGCGACCAAAGTCAGAACGGCTCGTACTGTGGTGTAACGCACAATTGGTGAGTATGTTTCGTCAAATTCCACAGTTGGTGGCAGCAAAGGATGAAAATTGGGTAGCTACTATGCAAGAAGAGATTAATTCTTTGCAAAGCAACCACACTTGGGATATTATCTCTCTACCTAGAGGAAAGAGTTCAATAGGATGTAAATGGGTCTAAAAGGTTAAGTACAACTCAAATGGATCCATAGAGATATATAAAGTACGATTATTCGCAAAAGGCTATACTCAAAATGAAGGCATTGATTTTTAAGGAAACATTTTCACCTGTTGTCAAGACGGTGACTGTCAGGGCAATTCTAAGTGTTGCTACAGTCAAGAGGTGGTCTCTATATCAAATGGATGTCGGTAATACATTTTTGCAAGGTGATCTAAAGGTGGAGGTGTACATGGATATACCACTTGGTTTCAACAAAAGGAATCAGTCTCATGGCTCAGGAAAGATGGTTTGCAAGTTAATCAAGTCCCTTTATGGCTTGAAACAAGCCCCACACCAGTAGAACATCAAGCTAACCAATGGCTTGATTCAGATGGGTTATAGGCAAAGTAAGTATGATTATAGTCTATTTAGCAAATTTGAAGGGGACAAGCTGATTCATCTCTAAGTATATGTCGACGATCTGCTTATCAAGGGATCAGATGAAGGGATGATCACTCAGTTGAAGAAGGAATTGCAGACTCACTTCAAACTCAAGGACTTAGGAACTCTCCATTATTTTCTGGGTCTTGAGGTTGCTCGTTCGAAGGAAGGGATTAATCTAAATAAAAAAAAGTATGCGATAGAGCTGATAACAGATTTTGGTCTGGCATATTCCAAATTTGCAATAACTTCTATGGAGCAGCGTGTTAGACTGACAATACCTGAGTATGACAAAGTGTTTGGCTTGAACCATGATGATGAATTAATGCCAGATAAAGAACAATACATAAGAATAGTGGAGCGTTTGCTTTACCTCACGATGACTCGTCCCGATATTTCTTTTGCATTACAAAACTTGAGTTAATTTGCACATGCACCTAAGAAGTCGCATTTAGCAGTTTCTATGAGAGTAATACGCTATATCAAGAGGCATCCGGGACAAGGTTTGTTTTATTCTGCAACTAATAACCTTGAACAGATGACAGCACACTGTGATAGTGATTGGGGAACATGTTGCCTCTCCAGAAAGTTTGTCACGGGCTATTGTGTGATGCTAGGAAGTTCAATCATCTCCTTGAAGTCGAAGAAGAAAGTGACTGTATCGAGAAGTTGTGCAGAAGCAGAATATCGGAGTATGGGAACCACAGTTGCAGAGGTTATATGGTTACGTGGTTTGCTTAAGGAATTGAAACATGAACTGCATTATCCTACGCTGCTTAATTGTGACAATCAAGCTACTATCAAAATTGCAACTAATCCCATGTTCCATGAGCGTACTAAGTACATTGAAATTGATTGTCATTTTGTGCTGGAAAAGCTATTGCAAAAGGTAATCAAAACAGAGTATGTGAAGTCAAGAATCCAACTTGCAGATCTCTTACCAAAGCCTCTTGGGAAATTGCAGCACTATAGCCTGTTGGAGCAAACGGGAATTCTGGATTTGTTTGGAAACAACAGAGAAGAAGAAGGAGAGGAAGAATAGAAGAAGTAAAGACGAATATTGAAGTAGGGTTTATAGGTCTTTTGGTACACTATGTTTGCCCACTTTTGGCTTTACCACATGTTTGGTTTTGCTTATTTTTGGTACCATATGTTTGCCAATTGTATACTTTTAGTCCGACTGTTAGTTGACCGTTAGAGTTGACCGTTAAATAGTCACATGACTTGCACATGCCTAGCCCCAAATTATAATTTTGCTCAGTTTAGTCCTCAATTTCTTTGCTTAACTTTTTATTTTTGCAATTTAGCCATTAAACATTTCCAATCACACCTTAGGACTAAATTGACCTAGCCATGGTTCGACCTACTCTAACGAGTCAACTCGTCACATGACTATTTAACGGCCAACTCTAACGGTCAACTAACGGTCAGACCAAAAGTATACAATTGGTAAACGTATGGTACCAAAAATAGAAAAACTAAACATGTGGTACCAAAAGTCAAAAGTGGGCAAACATAGGTTACCAAAAGACCTATAAACCCTATTGAAGTATTTGCAAACTTCAGAGACCAAAGTTTATCTTCTACATACTTGAGGACCTATCTTACTATTTTGAATACTTAATCTTTTAAGTTTGTTATTCATCTTCTATAAATAGCTTCTTCTGTAATCCTTCACGACTAAGAGACTGATTTGAGATAATTGAGGTGAAATATTTTTATCTTCTTTGATGGTGTTTAATCTTCATCATTTATGAGGGATTTGCACATGTATTACACAGTAACATTATTTGTAATTGTATGTATAATGGATATATATAATTGTAACATTATCTTTTCCTTTAGTTTCTATTGAAAAATATATGGCTCGAAACTATTACGGATTATGTTTGGGTTGATCATATTTTGACACGATCCTTAATTGATCTGTACGAACAAATTGACATTCCTCTCTCTCAGTATATAGTAACTAGTAAGTACTGTATTTGTTCTTACATTGACAAAAATTGAGAATTCAGTACAGTGTAAATTCTGAAAAGTTATCTTATTGCATCTCTCTTTTAATACAAACTAGAGAAATAAACACGTGCGGCACGCGCAACTAATTCAGATAAGTGAATATGAATACAAAATTAAGGATAATACTGTATATAAGTTAAAACTATATATATATATATATATATATATATATATATATATATATATATATATATATTAAGATACATAACGGTTACTCCAAATTGATGGTTATAAAATACAAGAAAAGTTAGTGTTAAATTTAAAAGGAAAATATTTGATAAAAATCAAGTGGCTAAAAGGACTTCTAAAGCCTTTAAGCAGTTCTAGTTGAGGGATATATAGACTGCCAATGCCAATGGGGTTCGTCCTCCTCACGAAAGCAATGGGGTTTCTGAGTGGAGGAAGAATGGAAATCCAATCACAAAGATATTATAAGCATAATTTGTCACTGAAATATTTTCAAATAAATGAACATCTAGCGATTTAACTGTGTTAGACTCTGTTACGCCTCAGTAAAGTAAGATGTGCACATGACGCCAAAGAACAGAACTTCTTTTTTTCTTTTTTTGGAAAACTTATTCACTAATTCTCTATTCAAAAAAAAAAAAAAAAACTCTGAAGACTACACAAAAAAGAATCATGAGGACATCCTAATAATTCCAACTATATATGTCATTCCATAATCAGTTGCATCAAGAAAATGAATGAGCAAAGAGACAATAATAAAAACTCAAAGCTAGATATCAATTAGAATGGCCACATTATAATTTAGAAGCTCCCCTCAATTTAGTAGATAGACCATTCAAGATTCAACTTTAATCTAGGCATTCAAACTAATAGATTAATGATATATAATGTTATGAATCTAAATTTCTTCTCAAATGTATTATCAGTTAAATTTGAGTGATATATTTACTACACACAAATGGCTGGCTATTTGCAGACTTACAGTACGTAGTATGACAATGGACCGCAAGGCAATGAGAATAAGTGTGTATGTTTTAATGTAACTTTCTCAATGTCCAAATAACATCCAAAAACTAAATACATAATGTTAGGCACATAGCAGGCTTATTAGACATGGAATGTTGGCTTCATTTGGTAAATCATTCGTTTTGTTTCCGTATATATATAATTCACAAAGAACGAAATGCACTATATATATATATAACCATATCAAACGAAATAGAAAGAGCATTGAAATCAACAACTCTTCACAACCCATCAAACTTGTTCAACAATCATCTTCTCTGACGTACAAAGTTTTGAAAACTTTCATCAGGATGAGTTCTCTCCAAAACTGCATTGAACATTCTGGAAATCAGTAATCATCAAGATCTTACGAAAACATGATTTCTAATGATATAAAGAATCAGTGTATTTAAAAAATCCATTTAACCAAATAAACCTTCATTAGTATGAATGAATCAAGGGAAAGAAACATAGAAAACAAATAAAGTACTAATTATATATTACTAATGGAAAGTTGAGTCGGACATTTTGTCGAGCAGTTGGCATACAATGGGCTATCGGTAGGAGTTATATGAGAAGTGTTTGTTAAGAAGGAGAATCCAAACAGAAATTGCACGAGACCGGATCGAAGATGAGTATGTAGTTATTTCTTGTAGAACAACCAGACTTAGTTGGGGGGTGGCGATTGAGAGTGGAGGAGAGGTTGCAGGAATAAAACATGGATACAGTTGCAATTGGGGACAGAGGTTGGTTGCAGATGAAAATCAGATTGGCAGAATGAAGATATCGACCAAAAATTATAGAAGATAAGATACACATGTAAGATTTACAAACCCTAATTGCCAGGATCTTGATCATGCTTTATGAGGGAAAATATATAGAGAGATATGACTTACCCGGTAATTGATTTCGATTCCTCTAATCTTCTTAGATTGTCGATGTGCTTCTCCGTAGAACGGTTCTACTTCTCTCCCTTGTCCATCCTTCTGTCAGAGACCAGTTGATGGAGAACTCTCTTAATCTCTGCGTCAATAACTGGCAGGGAGAGAGGACCGTTTATAATATTAACCAATCTGGTACGTCCATCAAGTAACCAATTGAACGGTCTAGATTAAATCATACCATAAAGATATATATTGATATAATATAATATAATACATTATTCAATATATTTATACTCATTAATATTATCTGGCCACATAATTAGAATATATATTGTAACATTAAATATATATTCTTACATTCTCCCACTTGGCCAGATAATCACATAAGTCTTACATCTTTATGGAATAACATAAGGCGCGCGTAAAATCTAATCTTTCCGTTCATCATAATCACTTACATTCAATAATCTGTAAATGCGGGTTATGGCGGTCATACACTTATTTAAGCAACATACTCCCTTCCATATACCACGACAATCACATCTTATCAAACATAAGTCTGTAAGCAATATATATAAACACATTAGGGTCCGAGTAAGGCTTTGCATAAGGTTTTCCCGTTATCATAAACTTTATGTGTACACAATCATAATTAACAGGAAAACATTGGAGTCAGAAACATATCATTGAGCTCAGAGTGTCAAACATCATCATCATCATCAACTTTACAACTAAGACCCATTATTTGCATGCTTATTTAATGTCATTAGTTGTAAACATTCATTTAAATACATCATTGTCAGCTTGACCATTATGCTGACAGACACTCTAGTTTCTGAACTTTCTTCTTAACGACAATAAACTTTCATTTCATAAGTTTGCACCTTTAATGCTTGTCGTTTTCACGAAGAAATAACTGTGGCGTTATTACGATAAATTTTCCAGCGACTTGGTAACGGTGTCGACAACCTCAAGCCCTGAAATAAGTCCCACAGTTCTTAATGCATGATAAACATGCTAAAGCCTTACTTTACATTATTGATAACGACAGATAATTACTACTTTTCTGTAATATTGCTCCAACACATAAAAGGAACAATTAATTAAGAGTGGACTTTCAACTGTCAAGATATCCCTTAAATCTGAATCTACATGAACATAAATGCATTCACATGTTCTTATAGGTGCATTAGGACTTTATTTGCAGCATTCGAGAACTATACTCCCTCTTTAAGATCATTTCAATGTGAGCTTTCTGAGACAATCCAACTGTAATTGTGACTAGATTAAAATTTTAATTTAATCTTAGTCACATAAATTGTCTCTCACATTAACTTTCATCTTAACTTCAGAGAGTACATAATCATTTAAATGTGAGCAAGATGTAATCAATTATACAGGTAAAATATCTGCGTACTCCCACTAATCTTATTGTTCATACAACAGTAAAGTAACTTAATAAATCATTCGTGGGAACATCAATTTTATCATATAAATTGATTTCTAAAATGACCATTCATTAATTGAGAAATATAAAATTCGTAACATAATATATTGTGGGAATGAAACCAAAAAATATTTACTAGTATCTGAATCCTACAAGTAAACCAACTTCCAGAATAACAAGTTTTCCTAATGTTATTCTAAATGATTTGACTTTATCAGATGATTATACTTTTCTTTCTTTATGAAGTATCATGTCTTTCGAACATTATCCCTTATGTTGAAATTTTCATTCAACTGATGGAACTATATTCTAATCCATGTGAATAATGTATTCATACAGATAGACAATGTCTATCATTTACCATAATATCCACATCTTATTATTCAGACACTCCCACTAATTCATTATTCTTAAGATTAACATAACTGGTTTCTACAATTTTCGGACTTCAGTTAAGAAAGTAAGTCTTTATACCATTTGGATCTTTTAATGCTACTCCAGAGTAAACATTTCATTCAAGAATCCATTCTTTAATGTGGATCATAAACATTTACTTTACTTTTATTAGACAACCTCAAACATAACGGTGTCTTAACCAAGCTCCCTTCCAACACAAAGATCATAAGAGGTTGGAACTGCCTTTATGGGATCTCAGACTTAACTCATACATCCACAACTTAATGTCATTAATGGGTAAAGAAGATTTACTTGTCTAACTCTTAACTGTAACTTTCAAAGTCCGTTTATATTTCCCACAATACTATTTTCATAAATGTATAACATAGTATATACAAATATATGACATGTTCTTTTGATGAGTCTTACTAATGAACTAAATGTCATATCATACTTTTATACATTTCTCATGAAAGTCACCGCACATAAAGACATTATAAGTTTTCACGTTTCTATCTAATAGTTTACTTTTCATCAAGAAAATCACTCAGCAAACAGATATAGTCATGACATGAATAACACTAATAAGCTTAAATTCATAAGTGCAAGAATATATACAATTATCCCCCTATTCTTGACACTTATTAATTTTCCGTATAAATAATCATGCAATAAGCGAGATATACGAAATATTACATTTTATTCATGTATGAAAAACAATTGCGCTAACCTTTTAGCAGCACTCCTTTATGCATGGTTGACATGTGACATCCTTATTCTTCATAAACATACGAGCTAACCCAATATCACATAATGAACACTTTGTAGTGCTCTCATAAATATTGAGTTGTCTCTAGTCATCCTTAAGGTCTTTAATCTTGCTCCATAAGTTAGCCAACTCAAACTTCTACAAACTTTACAACTCAAATCTTAGAGATTGTAGGTTTGTACATACGAGTGACTTATTACATAACTTGTACTTTCATCCACAAACTTCGTAAATTTCTTTCTTTATTGTTTGTGGAATAAACCAAAATTATTCGCATAAACTTAAGATTTACTATATTGTATCGTGTTTATACTTTATGATTTGACTTTCTACTTAAGTTGTGTACCCATAAGGATACTGTTTAATTGTGTTAAGTCAGGATTTAGTAACTTTAGTGGAACCTAACTTACACGGTTTAGAAAGTCAAACCTATTAAACACAATAACAGAACATACATGCGAATTAACTATAATAGCTGCGACTTACATACTTGCTCATTCATAAAATAAGCTAATAAGAATCAGCTAATCATTTAAAGTATATCATAATCGACCTTTGGGCAACAACTATAATATACTATCATTAAGTAAATGCCAATTAGTAAATAAACTATTATAGATTCAGATAATCAATAAGAGTATATCATAGTCGACCTTTGGGCAACGACTACAATACACTAATCTTAATTAAATGTCATAACATTATTTGGAAATCATCAAAGTATACTATAACCGACCTTTGGGCAACGACTATAGCACACAAATCTTAATTAAATTCCATAGCATTATTGGACAATTAAAGAAAATCTCCGGTTAAATATACAAGTTATCTTTGGATATACAAATATACAGAACCAAAAGATCTTAATTATCCCATCATGTTTACAAGTTATAGAAATCGATTCACCTTTGGGTAAATCCTAAAATTCTAGTGACCTGTAAATGTCAATTTATCCAATCATGTATACAATAATAGGCATTTCATTATTATCATGGATAAATGACAGTTGTATTATATGCATGAAACAAATAAACATTCTAGATTAGCCACTTTGGTGACAATAATCTACTTAAAATACAAGTTCATGCACATAATTATTGATCTTTCTTTAGACATTACTATTGTATTATACGCATGAACAAATAAACATTCTAGATCAGCCACTTTGGTGACAATAATCTACTTAAAATATATGTTCATGCATATAATAATTGATTTTCTTTAGCCATGACAACACATTCTAGTTCTGTCACTTTGGTGACTAGAAACTAACTATAAAGTCATGATGATAGTAATGTCCCATTAAACCATAACCTTATCATTCTAGTTCAATCACTTTGGTGATTAGAAACTAACCATAAAGTCATGCATATAGGCTTTAAAGTAATATTTCAATAACTAATTATAACCCGACGTAATGGCTATTGAAACATCACTAGAGAACATTACGTTTGGCTAAAATAAAATATTTTAACCCATAAAGTTAATGGTTTTACACCATAAAAACTATAATTTTCCTTAGTTATCAGCGGAAGCAATTAGCAAGGAAATTAAAACAAGTAATCTTTCATGCAATATGCATTTTCATGCTTAAGTCAAACAAACAAAATCTTTCATTGTTGAAACATAATCAACATTTAACTTAAATATTAGAACCACATAATCTAATATGTCATTCATTCACCACTCATGCATAAATAACAACATCATCATACTTTAGAATTCATAAACACATGCATGAGAGTTTCAATTGACTACCAATAACATACCCTAAATTCATCATTCATGTGTTTATTCAGACCATTATAAACATGAGATTCTAATTCATAAAAACGTGAGATGAACGAAATAACTAAACTCTAAGTTGGTCACTTTAACAACGGCAATCAAGATACTATACATACTAGTACATGTTGTTCATCCATCTGTAAGCAACGTAATTACAGACCTAAATAACTTAATTAAACTGATCTAGCATGCTATCATTAATTATATAAAAGAGGGAAAATAGTTACCTCAGTTAAGAGTCATGTTCAGTCGTACTTACCTTAGTACTTAAGTTTAATGGCATCAAGGTCTTGCCCAGTACGATAATGGGAAGTACATAGTGGTGTACTTGCCCATTGAGTATTGACCCATTCTGATTCTTCCCAACTTTACTGTACTGGGCAATTTTATATTGCTTCATCAACAATCGACACCATACCCGCCACAAAGCAGCAGACAGAATTTCCAAGTTTAGGAACAGAGAGATAATGCATGATGACCAGTGACTGGAGAATGGATTTCCAGATCAAACATGGCCCAGTACATCATATGCTTCTTCCCATATGCCTCACGTTGCCGATTTGATTTCACCGAAACATAATGAGATGAAGACAATAATTTCACGATCAGAAATTTGATTAAACAATTTTAATCAATAAACCAATTTCATTAGGTGATGAATCAGATTCCTTCAATTGCTAACCAAATTCCATGAATAACAATTCCCTTGCCATCATCATATCATTCATTATATATATATATATATATATATATATATATAGCGAATGATTCAATTTCTTATTCACATCTGGTTTTATACAAATATAAAACATAATTCCACTAGCAAGATGAACAAGGCATACTCGAGAAGGAAAAAACCTTAAGGCCTAAATCCACTAGTACATGCGTGAGAGACTTGGGTTCCTAATTAAACAAATAAAAGGAAACAATCCCAGTACAGCAATTCATTTAGGCGAGATGAATTCATACGGCAAACATCAGATGTCCACTAATATCACTGCCGAGAAGAAAATTGACTGATACAAACTTCGATTAACACAAGCGAAGCTATTCGACAGCAGTTGGAATCAATTCAGACTCTTAAACCAGTCAATTCTATGAATTAAATGATTCAGTTTATACGATTCGAAATCTACCCCTAAACTACGATGATCAATAATCCCATCATAAGGCATAATCAGAACTCAGGCTCTGATACCACATGTAAGATTTACAAACCCTAATTGCCAGGATCTTGATCATGCTTTATGAGGGAAAATATATAGAGAGGTATGACTTACCCGGTAATTGATTTCGATTCCTCTAATCTTCTTAGATTGTCGATGTGCTTCTCCGTAGAACGGTTCTACTTCTCTCCCTTGTCCATCCTTCTGTCAGAGACCAGTTGATGGAGAACTGCTCTTAATCTCTGCGTCAATAACTGGCAGGGAGAGAGGACCGTTTATAATATTAACCCTTTAATCTGGTACGTCCATCAAGTAACCAATTGAACGGTCTAGATTAAATCATACCATAAAGATATATATTGATATAATATAATATAATACATTATTCAATATATCTATACTCATTAATATTATCTGGCCACATAATTAGAATATATATTGTAACATTAAATATATATTTTTACAACACACAGGGCAGGGAGGTGGTATAACAATCTCAGAAGTTCAAATTCAAATGCCGCTAAAATTATGTGGATAAAAAATATATTTATAACTGCATTAGTACTTTATATTTTTATGAGATGACTTAATATGAGCATAAATTAATTTAAATGTGAAATAAACATGTTACAAATGTTATGATTTTAATGTGTCCTATAACCACTCCACTAGAATTTTTTTATAAAAAAAATTGTCAGGATTAATTTTGAAGGTATACATATTCCGTTTATTAGTTTAATTTTTTTTAAACAAATTATAGTTGAATAAATTCAATATTATAATATGTTGGTTCGGTTTTATTTACTGTTAGATATAGATAGATGATGACAGAAATATAAAGTATGTGTGCATGTACATGCCATTCAAATTTGCAACCGCCACTTTATAAAACAAATTGTAAAAATACACACGATCTTTCATCTTTTCAGTTAGCAAATTCCACAAATATTTAGCTAGCGGTTTTTTATTTTCTACGACGTTAAGTTAGTCAATTTTAACTTTGTATTAATTCAGCTAGAAATATTTTTTTTAAAAAAAATCGATACACCGAAAATTTAATTGGCAAGTTGCTCATTTATATCCTAAAATAAAACTAGACTTTAATTCATTTCTTTACAACCGACAATAAATTTTATGTATAGTAGTGGGGATTGTAATTACGGCCGACCTATATACCTCTAGCTAGGTTGTTAATACGTACTATGGTTAGTTGGTTCCACTTTGGGTTAACTATAAAGTAAAGCCGTGTTTGGTTGTACACAATGTATCGAAATTACTCATGATACTTATTACGCAAAAATAACATATAATATCACAACAGGTTGATCCATCATTCAAAAGTTTTAGTAAATATTATTTGAGGGTGTTAACGTACATATATAATTTGATAATGTTGACTTCCGTATTTCGTGATATCTACGCGTTAAATATCTCCGAAAATTGTAAGGTTGCCAAACATTCCTCCAACTATACTGAAAGATGTAGGCAGCCGTTCGACAGAACATGAGGCTACTATGTGATATGGTTGAATCGTAATCATACCTAATACTACAAGCTCATTGGATATATATATATAGGTAATAGCTAGCTTTACTACGTATCAGTCTTATAAAATAAATTTAATGATGCATATCCAATGTGTTAGAACGAATTGCACAGTTTGCATATATATAAAGAAAACTCAACTTGGTTAACTCGAGATAATTAAACGAGCAAAAAAAAACTCAACTCTCTATAATACATCATACAAATTTTTAATACATATTTATTTATTTTATTTCGCTGTAATATTATTTATTTTAATATTTATAGATATATATATATTATTTACTTTTATTTAATATAATCTAATTTGAGTATAGATATCAAAAAGTTATAATTTTTATAGTATTTTGATTTATAAATTTTTTATGTGAAAATAAATATTAAGAATTCTGTATGGATATATAATATTATATATATTTTATTTTTGTATATTATATTTGTAAAAATATAAAGAACAAAACGTATATATGATTTTATATTAATTATAAAAAAAACTCAGAATTAATAACTATTATAAAAAGGTTCGGCTAAAATAAATTCGAGTTTATTTAAACTTGATTTTTCAGCCATCAGATTATGCATGTGTAAGAAACACTTTTTATCTCTCATCAATTATGGTTGATTCTCTCTCATGATCTAACGGCTGAGAATTTCGTATAAAAATCTTAAAGTAGAATTTCGTCCATCTATGATTTTTATATAATTAGAAATATAAAATTTCGTGCACCGCACCAACCACTAGTTTTATATAATTAGCGCAATTTGGTGTAGCAATTCAACATGGTAGGTATTAACTAAAGGTTTTGAGTTTGGGTCTTGAAAAATGGAAATAGAAAAATATTCATAGTCAGTATTTACCTGATACGCGAGTGAGACTAGTTATAGGTGTAGAAGAAAACTGTCAAATATGATTCCCTCCTTATCACCGTTAGGACTTGGTGACAAAAAATCACTAGTTTTATATATTTCAGACTTCATAGATATTTGATTAAAAAAATCATAGATAAATTAAAGAACTTGCAAGAAATAGGCTCGTGCTACTCCTGAATATCACGCAGACAGATAGATATATTGTCAATAATAATACTATAAGAAGAATGATATCCTAATAAATAAAATAAAACAAAAGCAAAATACACATGTTATATATACACAAGTGTAAACATACTAGGTAACCTCTTCTTTTGTTGAAGATGGACGGAAGAAAACCAGCTGCCATTGTACCTTATGAACTTCTCTCATGTGCCCACATGTGATAGCATACATAGATGGAAAAGTTGTTTGGTTCTTTTAATTTTTAAATAAATATTTTTCTTTCAAACCAAATATATTACAAATATAAAATTATGTACGGATACTCGGATATATATATATATTAACAACATTAGATAAATTTTGGAAACAATTAAGGGTAATTTGTTAGTTTAAATTTAACTTCATCCTCTTCTTTTTAACAGAAACTTCTTTTTAAAAATAACTCAGGGTTATAAAAAGAAATTAAGATATTTACATTTAAAGGAAAAAAAAGTATTTTTTTTTTATAAACTATAAGCCAAGTTCATTAAAGAGTGATATGGTGCAACAATAATTAGCAGTTCATCCCATAATGAGAGATTTTATATTCAAAATTTATTGAAATTATGAGAACGGAAAAATATTTGTGACCAACATATTATCTTTTATGGCCTGACCAGATGCAAGTGAGGAATAAGCATATTATATATGTTGTTCTTCCGAGGGCTTAATATTCATATCCAGCGTACACATTATCTGTCTTACAAGTTGACCCTGGTACAATATACAAATATAAATTATACAAATATGGATTATTTTAAGTGTAAAGCAATCATACTACGAATTCTAATGACACCTAAAACACACTACAGAAAAAAAAAAAAAATAGTAATATATTGCAAAAAAGGACTGTTGAATCAGTTAAAAGAAAGAAGCTAAGAGTCAAAGTTGTAAAGCCCCACACTAACCAATATTTTTATCACTTGTATTCTCTACCTTTTTTTTTATAAACTTGTATTCTCTACCTAAGAGCACTTCCAATAGTAGTGCCTAGTGCCTAGTTCCTAATTCCATGTTGTAAATTTATTATTGTAGAGAGTGCCTAGTGCCTAGTGCCATTTACTGTTGGTCCCTACTGGTAATGATTAAATAGGCACTTGCATTTTCAATAGGAGTGCCTTGTTCCAAAATGGGAGTGCCTAGTTCCAATTTTTGCCACTGGACGCTGACTAGGCGCCACTAGGCGTGACTAGGATTACTAATATTACTGTTTTGCGATTATTGAGTGAATAGTGAAGTGGGACAGTGCCTACTAGTAGGAACTCCCAAGTTACTGTTCATGTCGGTGCCAACTTTTTAATATTATTTTATTCGATTGTGTTGCTCATCTCTTTGATTGTATATATATTCGGTTACGCTAAGTCAGATAGACAAGAGCCGTAATCAGTCATTTTGAATATTACGTAACATAAATAACGACACGAACCAAAATTACTACTTTTTAACTTTGAATCAATTTCGAAATTTCCATATCTAATTTGTTTATATGTTACCATGTTGAATAACCGTTAATTCTAAATTTTGAAATAGTATAACATTTCAAATTATTAAATATGGAAAATAATTACTACAAAATATTATATTATTTTAATGCATATATATTTTTATATATTTTACGTATTATATTATATTATATTTATTATATGAAAGAAATATATCTTTTACGATAAATTATTATAAAAATTATACTTTTAGAATGATGTATATACAATATATTTCTAATTTACATATATTGGAAATCATATATAAAAACACATGATTAATGCAATATCAATTTACTAATATGATCATGGATGTACATAAACGTGAATATGTTGATGATGTTGAATTAAGATATGTCAATCAACGTATAACAATACACTGATTATGGTGAAATAATAGATTCAATGAATTTGATTGATCAATGTTATTATATCAACAATTATACTTATCAATCATTCTGCATGCCGCATGGGGACTGCACCTAATAGTAATTTTACCTTGGTCAAGTAACGTATAATTATTGCAATGAATTGACAATAGAGAACTATGGATATGCACGAACCGGTCGGGCCCGAATATGTTCCGAACTGGATTGGTACTAATTAAAACAGTATGGTCCGGTCTGGACTGAATTTGAAATTAGCACTAAAAATTCTGGACCGATTTTGGACTGGAACTGTAAAAAAAGTCCGGTTCGGTTCAAAACTGGTCCGACCCATTTTCCTATACAAATTTACCCTAATTAAAAAAAAAAACGAAAAACTGATCCTCTGACAAAACTGATTTAGTTAAAAACCAGTTCAAAACAGTCTGGTCAAGTCAAAAATCAATTTTTTGAGAAGTATATTACTGGTTTTTGGTCTGGTTCTCCTCTCGCATAATTGGTCTGTTTGGAACCGGTCCAGTCTATACCAGTTCCGAACCGACCGGACCGGTTATTTTCTTATCCCTATAGAATGTAAATTTTTATTAAAAAATTCAATTACATTTTTATAATTTTGTATATATTTTTCCTATTTTTTTTTAATTAAAACATATAATACTTGAATCTCATTATTTATTCTTGTCTGTATTTGTAAAAAAATATGAATATATAATTTATATATAATGATATATAATTTATATATAATGCAAAAATTATATTTGAATTATGAAATTATGTGGGTCCCAATGTAGAAGTGGAACTTGGCCTCCACTACTGGAGAAAGTGCTAATTTTACAGTGTCATTTACTGTAGCAAATACTGTAGCAGTACCACTTAGATGAGTTGGCAGTGACGTGGCTGCTGATGTGGAGGCACTAGGCACTTCCTATTGGAAGTGCTCTAAGTGCTTAGATGAACCATTAAATATTCTCTTAAATTCTAGACTACAGAAAGAGACAGCCGCAATGCCTCCTCCTTTGTGTTTTTTCACACGTTCAATTTCCGTATATATAAAATTAAATTATATTTATTTATTTATTTTATTTTCCAAGTGTAATTTTCCCCATCTATAAAAGCCCCCCAACCCCACTTCTATCCTCCTCAATGCACTGAATCCATCTGTCTTTCTTCTTTCTCTCTCTTGTCAAAGACTTTTCTGTTCCAATCAACCACATCACAGGAGAAGAAGATGAATATCAATGGTGAAAGAGCTCCATGCAACAACAACAACCAACAAAGCCAAAGTGAGTCCGATGAAGAAACCCTAGCTGATCTCCGGCGAGGCCCCTGGACCGTCGACGAAGACCTCACTCTCATCAATTACATTGCTACCCATGGCGAAGGCCGTTGGAACTCTCTCGCACGATGCGCAGGTATATTTTCTCACCCATACACTTTTTTCTCGCATACAAACGAACTATTTTAAAATTTTAAGACCGTCAAAACTATATATCTTGCGCGATTTGCATGTATATTTTAACCCATACCAATTCACAAATATTTCTACTATGATACAGACGAACTGTTTTAAAATCTTAAAATGTTACGTGAATGTTTAGTTGATATAAGTTTTCTCTCTTTAGGAATAATATTGAGTTTCTTTTAATTTGTACCCGTACTATATGTTTTCTTAATGGGTAAATAATTATTGATATGACATTTAGCTATTGTGTATATTCTGAGTAAATACTATAAGGGCCAATGAATAATCAAACGTCACATAAACAAACACCAAATAGATGAAAATAGTTAATAATAATAGTAGGACTAAGATATCATCTAAACTAGGGTAGTGGGTGGCCCAATTTATAAAGATCAAACAAAAGCCGTACTTTTAGGAGCAATCGTGCATCTTTCCATGATAACGTAGTAAAGTCGTTATTGTTTTCTTAATGAGGATAATAAGGTTTATGCTATAAAACAAGCTTGTTATGATTCTGTCGTGTTTTTCTAACAGTGCCTAATGATGTTCTTTTCTTGTGAAAAAAAAATAGGTCTCAAAAGAACGGGTAAGAGTTGTCGGTTAAGGTGGCTGAACTATCTTCGCCCCGATGTTCGGCGCGGGAATATAACCCTCGAGGAGCAACTTCTAATCCTTGAGCTTCATTCGCGATGGGGCAACCGGTATGCTACAGTCACAACTCTAAGAGTTACAATAACTAAATTGCTAATTAAATTTTGACTGTTTTACCATTCGTTACACGAATTTTGACATTTTAAAATTCCTAAAAAGCTACATTCGTTTGTTTGTCAGTCAAAAATTCAACTGAAAACTTATGTATTGCGAATGTGATTTTTTTCGTGTAAATTGACTGAATTCCTCGTGGCTGAAGAAACAAATACATAACTGAGATCTAGGGGTACGTAAATCAGTCATCAATTGGTGCTAAGAAATCATCACGTGAGCTGAGCAATACATGATGTATCTCGTCTTGTTTTGAGATTAATGTAGTAGTTTTTTGGTCTAACGCTGAAATTTGAGAAAGTTAATTTAAAAAAAAAAAATATATATATATATATATATATATTTAAAATAGCAATTTGTAAAACGGTCAAACTTCACGTCACAGCTTTTTTTTGTTAAACCCAACCTTAATTGCAGGTGGTCGAAAATAGCGCAGTATCTTCCCGGAAGGACTGATAACGAAATCAAGAACTATTGGAGGACAAGAGTCCAAAAACACGCAAAACAACTCAAATGTGACGTGAATAGCAAGCAATTTAAAGATGCAATGAAATTTCTATGGATGCCAAGATTGGTTGAAAGAATAGAGGCCACCTCAGGCGATGCCTCGACAAGTGGCGCCACCTCTATGGTGGTAGCTTCACCGGAGGGCTCAACCATAACCACTAACACCGCCACCAATGGCGGCAGTGACACCCACTATGCCTTTGAGACCAACATGGACTCAGTCGGATCGTGTTACGGTGGATCAATGGACATGAACTCTAGTTCGACCGGGTCATCAATGGACCCGGTCGGTGCACCTGTAGGAAACCCTAGCATCGGCTACTTCCCGGGCACCGAGCCATTACCGAGCTACTACCCCAACAATGACTATGGTGGAGGGCTAGACTTCCAAGCCATGGATCAAAACAGTGACTATCAGTGGTGGATGGACAATGGGGACACATCAGGCAATCTGTGGAATGTTGAGGAAATCAATTGGTACCTGAACCACAATGTCTAAGAAGCTAGGGGGTAATACAGAAATAATATTGAAAGTGTTTGAATAGTGAGATTAGTAATGTGAAAATTAGCTTAGAGTATATTAAGTAACCAAAAGAATTTAGAGAGGGACTTATTTGGGGTTATAAGAGTCTTTTAGACATATATAAGTAGTGTTGGCTACAGCCGAACAGTAGAGGGTCCAATTTGGAACATTTTTAATATCATTATAATTATTAATTTTTCGGGTTGGGATTTATTATATTTCTTCATTGTATGAGAAATCTGTAATTTTGTGAGTCCTTTAATTTTATTTTTGTATTATTATTATTTTTTTAAATTATTTTTATTATTATAATAGATCCCGAATTAACCTGAATGCGAACGATTTTTTTTTTTCCAAATGTTACTATTAATTCATAAGGCAAGAAAACATTACAAAGAGTTTAAGGCGGGAGAAATTCCCGATCATTCAAAATCAACGTCAAAAGAGAGTGCGGGGGTAATGACACACACCCACTTACTAATACACGGCATCTTTCTAGCCTGGACCACGATCCAGTTAGTATAGCTATTTGCATTCGTCGAGACTACTGACCAACTCACCAAGTCTAGATTCTCCACACGTTTTCTAACATTAAAAACTTGAGTCGAGATTCATAAGTTCGCTTTTTGTACTTCCCCCACAATGTTTTGAATCGCCTCCATCGAATTAGATTAGAAGATAACTTGTCTCAATCCTCCTGTGATAGCTAGCTCCATAGCTCGTTGCAGAGCCATAACTTCAAGATCCAATGGGCTCTTGTCACTTTCTGGATTACTAAAACCACCAATAAATTCACCGGCGTCGTCTTGAGTGATACCCCTATGCCACCCTGCCTCGACCGGCTATCCCACAAAGCGTCGCAATTCACTTTTATGAAGCCTTCAGGGGATCCCTCCACCTTTCTTTAGGTAATGCATGATGTCAAGAGTTATTTGTAGCTTGGAGGGGCTGTTTGGGTGACAAAAATTCTTTGTGATCCATCAAATTTGACTCAGTTACTCGCCTCGGGTATGGACTGACCCGGTTGTGTAGAGCAGAGCACCTCTCCTTCCATACGGCCCAACAAACTAGACATATCATAGACCATCGTTCAGTCTTCTCCTTCTTAGACATGCTTGAGCTTGATATAATGCGTACCAGTCATTGTGCGACAAACATGTTATGATCAGTATTAGTATAGAATATGGGTTTTATGTGTAAGGATAACTGTTTAGGGGGTAAGTAGTAGGAAGCAATAGTTGATGGTCAAAGTAGTATTTTAGTTTATAGTTTTTAGATATACTGCAGTAGTCTTGTATTAAGAGGAGAACGATGAACATGAATGAAAATTGTCTTCTTCCTTTTGCTCTGTTATTCTCCCTCAATTCTTCATGATTTCTATCTCTCCCTTGAATCCAACCTGGATTTTCTATCTTCTATTATCCTAGTTCGTTACGAATCGAATCAAGTTCGCAACATTGGTGCTCTTGTTGAGAGAAACCTTATCTCTTATCAACTTCTGATCGATGTTATCTCCGCCCGTCGCCGGACTCCTCTGCATGTCGTTCGTTCCCTTCGGTTCCGTCAGTTCAGCTGCAGCCACCATCCACTCCATTCTCAGCAGCTGCTCAGTGGTGCTCTGTCACTCTATCACTCGACCTCAAATTCGACCGCCATACACAGCGCTGCTTCCGGATTATTATCTTCTGCTGCTTCTGTTAAGTCACATAAAGTCAGGATTTTTCAAGAGGTAATTTCATTCACTGCTGCCGTTTGTCTTCATCTGTTGCTGCAGTAGTCCTTTTCAGCAGCTGGTGTTTATTACAATCAACAACCACTAATATATTCGGTAGTATACAAACCTTCATACTGGTGCTCTACTGTTTCAATTTCTACTACTGGATCGGAATTAGCATCCGAAATTAACTGCTGGAATGTGGTATTTTGTTGTGCCTGAAAGGTGTTTAGTAAAATGCCTAAGAGACAGATTTTAGCAAATTGCCATGTTTGTTGATATTTTGCTACTATCTATTGTTTGCAATCTGCAATGGACAACACGACATTTCTTCACAAAGTTGAATCGATTCAGGATTGCATTAGAGAGATACAAATTAGTAGAGAATGCTCTAATTGGTACTATAAAGTATACAAACCGAGTGGATAAATTGGGTCATCATGAAGAATCAGTGCCTATTTTATCTGGATATGATGAGCAATCGGTTGCTACCTTGAATATTATGGTAGAAGATGAATTTCGTGATGTTGAAGCTTGTATTGATAATAACAATTGTGATGATCTTCAATAGCACATTTTTATTGAGGATAAGAACAATTATAATGCTACGGTTGGGACTGAAGATGTTGTTGACCCAGATGGTAACATGAACGGTCTACTTGTTGACATGATGTCGAACAGTGATTTGATGACATGTCATTCAGTGGTTTACTATGATTCATTTTGGATACCTATTTTTGCATCTTCATTTGAGGCTCAAATGTGTTTCTTGCTTCTCAAGATGGCTCACACAAGCAGTCCGGACTTGATTTTTGACTTGGCGGACAACCCGAGCTTGAATCATATAAGCGATTGTGGCTATTTCATCATAAGAGGTGTAATTATGAACGGTTGTTATGGCTTCAATGGTCCCGGAAATTCTCAAGTATCTATAACATTTACTTGGGCACTTGTTCGGGATTATGATGGGTTTAATGACCCCGAACACCTTGAGGACAAGGTGTTTTTAAGGCGTGAGGAATGTTATGATCGGTATTAGTATAGAATATGGGTTTTATGAGTAAGGATAATAGTTGGGGGGGAGGGGGGTAAGTAGTAGGAAGCAATAGTTGATGGTCAAAGTAGTATTTTAGTTTATAATTTTTATATATACCGCAGTAGTCATGTATGAACAGGAGAACGATGAACATGAATGAAAATTGTCTTCTTCCTTTTGCTTTGTTCTTCTCCCTCAATTCTTCATGATTTCTTTCTCTCCCTTGAATCCAATCTGGATTTTTTATCTTCTACTATCCTAGTTCGTTACGAATCGAATCGAGTTCGTAACAAAACACATCTCCAATTACCTTTGGTCGTACTGATAATGCTGCAAACCACACTCCCTTCATCTAGTCAAACCCATATAACATGTGGCATGTTGATTCCTCCTCGCTACATAATGGGCATTTAGGTGCGACGTTAACACCTCTTGAGCTCATTTTTTACTGAACTGCGACTGAATGTGTAATGAAACTCCACATGAAATGGCGGATCTTCAGGATGGTGCACATCGCCCACATATCTTTCGCCGGCAATGGTGCGGTGAAAATCAAATAACCATCACTACAAGAATTAAGCATTATTGCGTCGACCAAAATCGTCGCAATATCCTTGGAAATCGTCGCTATATCTATGTTGCGACGATTTGTCACTATAGAGCCCTATCAATAGGTCCCTGTTGCGACAAAATAAGTTGTCATCGCAATAGAGTGTACTCTGTTGCGAGGATGATTATCAACGCATATGCGAGAATGGTTGTCGCAATTGATCTATCTATTGCAAGGATTTACTAACTATGTTACGATGAAAATTTTAAAATTATTATCACAGTAGGTAAATTATTGTGAAAATTCATCAATTCTGTTGTAACGAGAAATTTAAAGTTACCGTCACAATTTATATCCCTATTGCAAGGATTTGATAGCTCTATTGTGCCATACACTTAAAAATATTGTCGCAGTAGGTACATATTGTAATGATTTAGTAATTCTATTGCGACGATAACTTTTAGATTATTGTCGCAATTGATCTCCTATTGCTAGGATTTTATAACTTTATTGCGACAGAGCATCTTAAAAATATTGTCTATTGCGTGGATATTTTAATTCATTTATGACGATATAAACCTAAAATTGTCACAATAGAGCATTTTAATTATTTTTAGTTCACTTTATTGCGATGAGTGTTAGTTTTATTACGATGATAAATTTTAACATATCGTCGCAACAAATAAAGTTAGAAATCTGTTACGGCAATATTTCATCGCAATATAGTTTTGTAATTTTTGTATTGTTGAATCTATTGTGACGAAGCTTTCATCGTAATAGAAAAAGTAATTAATTTATTACTAATAATTTTAAATAAATTTAATTACATGATTAAAATGAGTAATATTATAATAAAAACATCCACGATTAAATATAATCAAGTCTAGAATACCCATATAAACTACTTACGACATTATTAAAGTCTAATAACATGCATACCAATAAGTCTATCATGGCATAAAAATGTTCAAATACCAAAGATGCAAAGTCGAGCTTTTTTCATCAAACCAACCTACATCACAACATAATAAAAGTTATAAAAATTCTCAGCATACCGAATTCTCAAAAGGAAGCACATGAATATTGGCATCAATAAATTCTTGATCAGACGCGCGCAACAAGCATCGAAAGTTGCGCGCTTGCTGGCATCGATATATGTGCTTCATAGTCGTTTTGTCCGCTGACGAGAGCTCAGAAAAGGCGTATCCCAGGTAGTACCGACATCACACACAAAGAAGTAGTGATATCGCCAATGAGAACCAGAGCGATCAGCCTCAGCTGCTAGTCGATAAGTATGATCCCACTCAGCAGCTCTGAGCCCAAGCCACTCAAATCCCTTATCCTGCAAACCAGGTCAACGCATCTTCACACTACACAACCCTGTCACATCAGGACGTAGAAGCTGGTAGAAGCAACGGAAGAGAGTAGTAGAATAATGCCACGACTGTTGGTAAAATAACACCCGAAAGCAAGTCCACACACGAATGCCGGCGGGGGCAAGGTCCAAAGGAGAGATCCGGTAGAAGCGACATAGATCAATCAAGTCGGAACAGTTTGGGAAGCGTAGACCTTCCTTAATCTGCGAAGAGTAAACTATGGACAAATCGTCTGGAGGGATAGTAACCAGGCCCTTAGAAACACCAGGTAGCACGTCGCGAGGGAACACAGCCTCCAAGAGTGGATCGAGTCTAGAAGAAGATGCATTCAACATAAACTGTGCTCTCTCTATCTTGTTTGAGTAATATCTCACTTTCTCCCCCGTCTCTTTCGTCGCTTCCGGCATGGCGGGAGGCTTAGTAACAGCGTCAACATCCGACTCATCGCTGTCATCAAACATAAATTAGCCTACGGGGTGGGAAGAAGAGACTTACTCATGATGGTGACTCCAACGAAGGGACTAATGCGAGCAAAACCTACCTCGACCCTGCAACTTGAAAATACGACCAACAGTCAGATCAATGCTCATTAGTCTACAAACGGAAAACGACGAACACTCTGCATATATCAACCACTATGACAACATCCGCCCTATGACTACATCAGGCATATGGATACAACATGCATGGAAATATATAAAGAAAAAATTCCAAGTGTTGGAGCAAGCGCGCACATACAAGCACGCATACAAGTGCGCGCATACAAGCGCGCACATACAAGCGCGCCCATACAAGCGCGCACATATAAGCGCGCGCATACTCAGCAAGCATGCGTATGGATGGTAGTATGGTCAGGAAACAAAGAGTCAATCAATGAATATTTTCTAAGTGTTCCACCATGTCAGCAGTCGACATATGACGAGGTGTCGACTATCAAGGAATATTTTCTAAGTGTTCCACCATGTCAGCAGTCGACATATGACAGGGTGTCGACTATCAATGAATATTTTCTAAGTGTTCCACCATGTCAGCAGTCGACATATGACGAGGTGTCGACTATCAAGGAATATTTTCTAAGTGTTCTACCATGTCAGCAGTCGACATATGACGAGGTTTCGACTATCAAGGAATATTTTCTAAGTGTTCCACCATGTCACAGTCGACATATGACGAGATGTCGACTATCAAGGAATATTTTCTAAGTGTTCCACCATGTCAGCAGTCGACAAATGACGAGGTGTCGACTATCAAGGAATATTTTATAAGTGTTCCACCATGTCAGCAGTCGACATATGACGAGGTGTCGACTATCAAGGAATATTTTCTAAATGTTCCACTATGGCAGCAGTCGACATATGACAAAGTGTCGACTATCAAGAAATACTTTCTAAGTATTTTTCTATGTCGGCAATCAACGGCAGTCGACAAAGATCAAATAACGACAATCATGGTAACGAGCATTAAATATCTCAAAACTATTTGCTAAGTATTTTATCATGATTGCAGACAGCGTACGATGCTCAACGAACAATGAGCAATATGCAACAACCAACATACAACGACCAACAACTATGTCCGGACATCGACCAACAATCAACATTAAGCATGCCAAAACATCATTCAAATCATGGTGCGACATGTTGACAATGATCGCTATGCATAAGGGAAGTTTTACAACTTATCCATTTTTCTATAAATTTCAGCACTTAGTAAATTTTTGGCTGATTTGAGAAGCTAACTACTATTGGGAATTTTATCAAAAACCTTATGTGCATGTTAAGGTAATCAAATTCATGAAGGTTTCAAGAGTAAATCAAGACTAAGCAAGGTCATAAAGTGCTAGACATACACGGAATTGGACTCACCTCGTCGAGACGATCGAACCACTGTGCAAACCAGCACGAACCACCGCCCGAAGCCTCACGCGCCGCCGTCGAAGAAGTCACGCGCTGCCTCCGGTGGTGAAGGCGTTGTCGTCGTTCCGTCCGAGATCGCCGCCGCACCGTCGGAGTCCACCTTGCTTGGTCTCGCCGTGATCGGGTGGATTAATGGTGGCCGGCCTAAGTTTCTCGGTGGCCAAGTCTTTTACTCCAAAGTGTCTTCTTCTTCAAGAAATGAGAGGATTCTAAAAACTACTAAGGGTGGAGGATTAACTAATGGATATTCTCTCTCATATATCTATCCACAATTATCTATGGGTACTTCCTAAAACTTTCACTATTTCTTGTTAAGTCCCTAAAATGGCATGACTACGTGTTGTTATATCCTTTTTTACAACACTTAGGATTTTCTAGACTCATTTTAGCAATCACGACTACATGCTATGCGCGCATAATCTAATGCGCGCTACGTCGTCTCATAATGCATGATGCATATCATTAAATGATCATTTTCATGATTCAATTGTTGATTACATGTTCACATCATTTATATCATGTCATCACATTCATGTTAACATCATAGACCATGATTGCACATATCCATGAGAATTATTGCTTAAGTCCATTATCATGTGCGCACTGTCCGCTGTTCACTTCTGCATGTGCACTGTCTATTGTTCATTGTTATATGCACATTGCTTGTTGCACTAACTATGTCAGCAGTCAATAAGTCTCCCGACAACAATTAAAGTGGAGCAAAATCAAGGTCTTCGCGCCCAATTGTCAAACAAGCCACCTCTGAGATCAGCACCGAACCTAAATTGAGCTTATATCCTATCTTAAAATAGAGTCAAGTATGGTCTGAACCGTTACTTGACTCGGGGGCAAGTGATGGATATCTGCCCAATTCGGCTTCGTATTTACATTCCGGACTTCGTAAACACGTCGAAATCACATAAATCGAAACGCGTCACCCAAGGTTCAAAACGGTTCGGAAGCGCGGCATGCGCGTCCGGACCGGACCTCCGGATTGTCCACAGGCAATCTGAACCCCGTCGAATTGCCTAAGTCCGACGGGGTTCAGACTGATGTCTAGATACCGCGCGCTACCTTGTTTACATACACTGAGCAAAGAGTCTCCTAAAGCCAAACTTAATCAAATCAGACGACGGTTCCTATCTTCCTTTAAGACCAGCGTCGAACCGCACAAAAACCGGGCTCGGTTCTAAGGTTGCCTATAAATAGGGGACCTTGGCCACCCATTTCAACTCATATTCTCAAGAGATTGGCTTTGGAGCTCTGACCTCTCTCTAGAAACTTTATCTCTCTAGGCTCTTATTTAAGCATCGGAGAGGGCTCAACCAGCACCCCCCCCCCCTCCGTGTTGGTTACTGCCCTTTGCGCATGCGAAGTGCACATTGCCGACAACCCGCTATCGTCAGCCGACAGCCTGTAGTCGTCATCCGACAACCCGCAGTCGTCATCCGACAACCCGCAGTCGTCATCCGACAACCCGACACGATCACAACCCGAAGTGCCGAAGAGTCCGACTCCCCGGTTGGATTTGGACGCAACAGTATGGTTATGGTATTAGTGGTACCCTCACCATACCCTCACCATCGTCAGTCCTAATTGTATCACGTACTATGTGATCAGGTCTAACATGGGCTCGGGCAAATGCGAGCCCTGACTAAATAAATCAAAGTCATGTGTCATTGAATAATCACACTCTGAATAGTTTAAATACTTAAAACTAAAAAAAAAAAAAAAAAAAAAAGAGGTGCTAAAAATGTAATAAACTAATAGTTGAGATACTTTTATTTTTCCATATATAATAATATAATATCATATAGATAAAGATGTCATATATAATTGGTTCCACCAACGATGAATAGTTTAGACAAGACAAGATAAAGAATTGTACTATAGAAAGTTATCATTGGGAGGTTTTGGTGCATGAACGAACCAGAGTCTCACAATGTCGTAAAGTCTCCATGTTTCTAGGCGATTCAAAGGTTGTACATCTAAGATGTTTTAGGCGCGTCACGACGATATTCGTCAGTTTATCGTTACACTCTGTTTAAATACTGTGAAAGTAAAAAGACTAAATTACATATTCATTTATCAATCCATTTAATAACAATTAATCAAGTAAATCGTCCAAATTTTATGCTATCAAAATATTAGGTTCGAATCTTCGTAGCACTGCTCAGATTTAAAGTTTTTTTTTTTTTTTTTTTAACTTTTAATAAATATGGATTTTCAGATTCTTTCTTCCCAGAAGGAAGAGTACTTATTGAGCTTTTATAAAATAGTCGGTATACTGATCTATCTAAGTTTATAATTTCACTAATAGAATATGATGGATTACTTATTAGGTTGCTAGCTAGTAGATGATAATAAATTTATTGTTCGGTCTACTACAAGATTGATTCCCAAAGAAAAAATTCGATAGTTTTAACATTCTATAACGATAAAATATGTTAGGTCGCAACTATAGTTTTTCTAGGTAAAATGAAGACTTAGAGCATTCACAATGGTTTTACCTAAATTGTATTCTTTAAAGTTGCCACGTAGACATTTATGTACACTTTAAGTAATACGTAAATTTAAGATACACGTAAAAAATATTTTCTCTGCAATCGTATTACTTAAACATATTCCTTAAATATATTTTATTATTAAATTTTCCAACAACCACCAATAAGATATTAGCATTAATTATAAAATGAATTAATTTATAATAAAAAATGTGTTACGTAATACATAGTGCATTACTTAAATTTAAGGAATGCTTTATGTAAAAACATAAATTTACGTGTGGGTCCCATCTTTAAGGAATGCTATGTAAAACCACTGTAGATAGTTTTTGTTGCTTTACTTAAATAAACATGTAGGACCCACGTTTACGTATTCTTTACGTAATACCACTGTGGATGCTCTTAGCGAGTACTAATAAGTTGGAATTCCACATAAAAGTTTATTTGTCTTCACAAGTTCCAAAGGATTATTAGTCTACCACATATTATATTTGGTGTAAGCAACACGCTAGAAAACAATTGGTTGCATAATAACTTATAATTTCTGAGAAAACTGTTACCATTATTACAATTTACGTCAAATTAGATATAAAATGAGCATGTTCCGATCACATGCGATCTTTTGATGGGTACCCGAGATGAATTCACTAATAAACTGAAAAGATTGTAGTGAAACACATTCAATTGGATCTCAATTGAAAGACACTGTTAAAATTTGAGAGGTCAAATTGAACGTTCAATGGAACTCATTTCGCTGCAATCATTTTAATTTACTATCTATTCATCTCAAGTACTCATAAAAAAAATCTCACATAACCGAAATATATGATCATTTTATATTCAATTTGACAAATATTGTAACGGATGTAGCAATTTGTTCAAAATTAGAAATTACAATTTTTTTTTAAAAAAAAAAATTTTTTTTTTAAAAAAAGTAAAGTTTGTGTAACAATTTGTAATTTAGTTAAAATTCAGTTAATGATTTGGTTATTAACCCTTAGTTAGAAAGGACATAATATGAAATATGAGAATTTTCGATTATTACCTTCAATAATTTTGTAGATCAAATTATCGGCAAAAAAAAATATATTTATATATATAGCTTAAATTTTCATTTTTTTATTGTAAAAGTGTTAAATATTTTTTTTTATTTTAGATATTTGGTATGAGAATCATTTGATGTCAAATATAGTGGAAATATGGTAGATACGAAATTCAAATTAATAAAGTAGTTTAGCATCATCTTGCAACTAAAAATGGAAAGATTTTAAGGGACTGATAAACTTTTATCACGTTACTAATTAAACGAATAAGTGGGAATAAAATGATTCTATGGATACGTCTAGCTCTCTTAGCAAAACAAAAATAATAATTAAATACGTATATGAGTTGCTTTTGCAATTATATTAATTCACATTAGGCTCTATACTTTGTTTTTGGGGTAAACATTAGGTCTCTAGCTATACATTATTAAGGCCGCTTCAATTTCTTTTATATTATTATTATTATTGATGAAGATGTAAAAATACCACTTTTTTATATAAAAAAATCATAAATACAATGCTAATGCTGTCTTTTCTCTCCAAAGCAGTGTTATCAGTACCAGGTCGGCGGTCTGACCCGTTTCAAACCGATATCCGTGCCAACAATAATTCGGTTTATGCAAATCCGGAGGATGTATACGAATCCGGTTCGATAATTGATTTTTTGGAGAACCGACCGATTCTGAGTGGATATGTTTGTGCCGCAGCGCAGCTCTCTATCCGTCGTCCTCGAAACCTTACTTCCTCAAGATGGACCACAGTGATCCTATTCCTCCCTATCTATCTCCTTTGCTAAATCTTCCATACATCATCCAATATTATGTTGCGTCTCCACGGTTTCTTTCCGAGAACGTAATGACGCCTCGGTTCAGCTGCCACTCCGACGCAAACCACTAACAGTCACAGCGGCTCTCATCGAAAGATAACAGTTTAGTTTAGACTACGTTGTCGAAAGAGTGTAAAGTTGTTATTATTAATTAATTAATAAATGGGAATAGGAAAAAAACTAGAAGAGTGGAGGTTAGCACGTGCGAATGGGTTGAACTAAAACGTGATGGAATGAATAGTAAAATACAGTCTAGATTGAGAAAGATAGCAGAGCAGTATTTGGTGGCGGCGGGGAATCTTTAGCCGCGTGCTTTAAGCCTTTAAGACTGACTGACAGGTGGTCCCCTACCCCTAGGCTAGGCAGTATATATGCTGCTGTTGAGGAAGCGCCACGTGCCACGCTGTTTATTTTTGTGCCTTCCAGCTTCCTGGACTGGACTGAAGCACCAATCCCCAAACAGTCCAAATCCAAACCGATGAAACGCCGCCCTCCTCAGTTCCCCGTATTAGTTAACTAGGTGCTTTTCCCGCGCGCCGCGCGGGGTGGTTGTTAAATTATAAGTCTTAATATTTAGTTATAATAATGAAAGTAAAAAAATATAAAGTAATAAAATATATTTTTTTTTTCATTATCAAAAAGAAAATTATTGCTTAAGTTTGAACTTTATGTATACAGATTTTTGTTGAGTCGATTGACAATTTACATGCTAGTGGTGATGAAAAAGAGTGTTTATATGTGTGAGTGTATTTTTTTTTTTTTGACGAAATAATCATTTGTGTAGTCATCTAAAAATTCAAAAATATTTAACAGAGGTAAAATATAAGAAAATGTCAATTACTATTATACAAAAAATTAATTCAAATATTTTTTTTGGTAGAATAATTCAAATCAAAATATACATTTATTAAATAAAGTTATATACACTTAATAAGTTGTTATAATATACATTTGTTTATCATGTATCTAATCTAGCCCAGCACAATTTTTAGGCTAAAAGCCCAACTGATTTAATTAATATACAATGGCTATTATTTTGTACTAAAATAGTTTTTAAGCCCAACCCAATCTAACCTAATTATTATATATTCTAAAGATTAAAACCCTAGCTATCTAACTGCCGCCTCCACCCACCTCTATAGGGATGTTGAATCTCAAATCTCATAGTTCCACTGTAGCTCTCATAGGCTGTCACTGAAGCAGTCTCAAATCTGGCCTCATCTCTGCCCAACGCTCGCCACTGCTCCGCCCCACCGTCGCTATTGCTCCGCCCCACCGTCGCTATTGCTCCGTCTATCTCTCTGCCTCTATTCGCCGCTCCGTAGCTCGGGGTCAACTTTTAAGTAAAAAGATCAGTTGGGTTTAGGATCAGTGGCTCAATTATTCCAATCTCAACTCTATGTTTCTCTTTGTTCGCCGCCAGCAACCACTTCGGCAACGGACCGCGAAAGCTCGCCACCGCTCTGCCGCTCCGTCCGCTCGGGCCAATGTTTTCCATTAGGAATATCCGCCAATACAATGTGGCTTAATTTGTAATTCGGCCTAGACAACGAATTGATCAGGTAAGACTAATTATGCATCTACTGGATGATGCCCATCAGTATGGGCATATGCTTATTTATAGATCTGCTGCAGCCTCATCTCCTCTTCTGTTGAAAATGTAACGGTGTCTGTGACACTTCATCTTCTTAGTAGAAACTTTAATTTTTAAATTAATTGTCGATTAGCTATTCAGCTCCTGTGTATAAATTTAATATTTGAACTTATTGCATGTTGGCTATTCATCTCCTGCATAGAAACTTGATTTATGAATTAATTGTCTTGGATATTCAATGCAGCAAATTAAAATCTGCAGGTCGCGCGTGGGTTGATGCCTGACGGGAAATGAAATTGTCGCGTGAAATAGTCCTGACGTGGCAGTACATTATTGGCTCTTTATTGCCTAGGTGCGTGAGTTCAACTCGCCTCGGGAGTGAAAATCTTTGCTGACGTGGCAAAAGGAGAGAGTCTCTACTCTCTTTCCTGTTGCCTTATTATATATATAGATAGATACTTTTTTTTTACATATTTTCACTTTACTAGAAACTAATAATACAAATATATTTTAAGCAAAACTTTTAATAAAAATATCCCCCAGCCCAACTATAGAAGTTTGAGTTTCACGGATTACAATAATAAAAAACAACAAAACAAAAACAAAAACTGTGATTTGACAAAAAAAAAATTGTTACAAATAGTGCTTGATTTGACAAAAGACAGTTAAGAATAGTGTTGCGATTTGAAATTTTTTTTATCTTAGAGTTTCATGAAACCCAACTTTCAGTTAGACTTGGAGGTAATTTTATTAAAAGTTTTACTTTGAGAATATTTGTGTTATTGGTTTCTACTATAAGGGTAATATGGAAAAAAAAATCTAATTATTACTTATTAATGACTTGGACCATTATAATATTGCGATTTTATTTTATAGCTCCGTAGTTGGTGGTACTTTACTATTTACATTTGTGGAATCAAAACCAACAACAATATAATTGTAAAAGGGTAAGGTGTTGTTAGCTGGTGACACTGAGCTACCCAATTTTTTTTTTTTTTTTTATAATATAAAAAAAAAAAAAAAAATCGAACTCTGTGCTACAGATTGTAAAATATATTCTCTATATAAAAGACAAAGAGGGTTTGAGCTGGTTCCACTTTTCAAATATGTGATCCTAAATCTATCCTACCATTTCGGTGTTTCTGCTCCTGAATTGAACCGACATATATATCCAAAACCATATTTTCATTCGACAGTTTCCACTCTAAAACTGTTCCCGCCCAAACTGTTCAAAACTTGTCAAATTTTCCTATCCCACTATATACCATCTCTTTCGTTTCTTGGCCACCGCTCATCACGGACAAATTCCAATTACTCTCAACTCCCACACCAATCACGGTCTTATTACGCGAACCACCTACTGCTCTGTTACTCGCTTTTGTTGCACGACGTTTGGTCCTTATATATATATATCACACATTTGGATGCTTCATTCACCCATGAAATTTGCTCTGGTGCATGGGACGTAGGGCGGAAATGAATAGTACACTAAACTTGTCATGTTTGAGGGCTAGCCCCGGCCAGCACTAATTTTACTGCGTGGGTCAGGTATCTCTCTTCTTCTAGAGCAGTTTCATATGCATTTTATTAACCTTGTTTCACGATTTATAGACTGACTTCATTAGGGTTTAGGAGTTTTGTATTTCTTTATGGGTGTGGTTGCATGTTACGCTTCAATGCAGATAGTAGTAAATTAGTCTTATTTTCATCTCACTTTGCTTTTTTATTTTAATTATTGATGATGTCGTTGTTGAGCACTTTTTAATTTTTACTATAGTACAGTCTAAAATATTTTGCCCAGTTGTCCAATAACGGGTATAATTGTTAGGATGGCTTGTAGTAGTTTTGTTATACTCGATATGGAAGATCCATACTTCAATTTGAAAATAATTTTCTAACTAAAAATAAAACTTGAAAATAAAAGAAACATCCAACAAATTAGAAAAATAAATTTTAGTCACTATGAATTTTCATGAGCTTTAAATCGGTGGTAATATGTTATGCTAAAATAGACTCTAATATTAAAGCATCTTAGCATTAATCTCTTCTTCATTCAAATAATTAATCTAACAATCTCAAAATTTATGATTCTTGATACATAGACTAAAAGGACGTGCAAAGCACGTGTTTAATTCTCTAGTATTATAAAAAGAAAAATTATAGTTAGTTATTATTAGTTATATAAAATATAGGAAAATTATAATATCCCGCTGCGGAATCGTAACACATTTCCTAAAATAGTAACATTCAATTTAAAAAGGTAAATCAGTTAAAACTGTAAATTGATAACCTACTATAGCAGGTAAAAGAGAGAAAATGAATTTTAATTTACTAATTTTTTGAAAGAAAAAAAAATAATCGTTAGTTACCAAGAGTCCAAAATATCCGTCCGTATGGGGAGGGAGGCACTTCGGTGCCGCATCAAAATTGTCCAACTTTCTTAAAATAGTAATCTTAGAAATCAGTTACAATTGTTTTAAACCATCATTAAACATAAACAAATAAATGTTACATATCCAACAAGTTGCAGGTTAATCAACTATATATATTAATATTTTATTATTTACTTTTATATAAATGTTATTTAGATCCTTAACAATAAAAGTAAATTACTCAAAAATAATAAATTTCTACTAGACAATTTTTTATGCTAAATAGTTTTTGTACTCTTATGAATTATATATATATATATATATATATAAACTTAAACTCAAATAAATGTAGTATTAAATACACATTTTTTTTCCGAAAATACTAAAAATAATTTGTTGTTGATGAATTTAATTTATAAATGTAGTATTAAATACACATTTTTTTTCCGAAAATACTAAAAATAATTTGTTGTTGATGAATTTAATTTATCTTTGTATATGTTATCATTGTATATCATAAATAATTTCAAAAACAAATACGGTACTACTATAATTACAGCTTTATATATTTAAGAAAAATGACACGCCCTCCGCTCGTGCAATTTTAATTTTTAAATTTTAAGATTCGTTTTATATTGCGAGTAACAAATAAACCAATTTAGATTTATTTGTTGTCTCTTTACGAAACCAACAAAAATCTAATCAAAATATTAATTATAGGTCATTCATATAACAATTATGCGCCAAAACAAATCTGCTTATAATAAGTATTTTTATCCTACAGGTACTAAACAATATATAAATGTCATATTTTTTTACTAAAATATTTTAAATTAACATGTCACATGTTGCTTCCATAACTTTATCACGTTTTTCATTTTGACTCCATAGAATCAGGGATGCCATCAGAAGCAAACGTTGCTTGGATGTTAAGACCTAAACAATACAAAATAATTTTCGTTGATACATTTATAATGAATTACTTATTTTGAATTACTTTACCTAATAATTATTGCAAATGGTGTTATATTAGGAATCTCTTCTAGGTGTTGCATAGAGTATATAACACAGAGACCGCAATTAACCATATCCATGCAAAATTGATTTTTTTTAATATAAATGTGATAATAATACGTAACATCACGATTTGAAATTTAAATATTTTACATACCAATCGTTAAGTGACGCTTGATATGGAACATTAGAAGGGTTAACAAACTTCCAATCTTGGAGTATGGTGATTTTTTATTTGTTTAATTCTCCAGTTGTCACAAAATGTCTCTTGTCTATGTCCACTAATACTTGTATTGCAATTACCTGTTTTAAAATAACTGACGTAAAAAATTATAAAAAAATATTTGTATTTAAATTTAGTTAAAAGAAGTAAATAACTTCATTACTATTTTATAACAATCTATTTTTCTATTAGAAGTAGGAGGAAGAGTGTCTGTATAGTATGTGGTGCGATCAATTACTGACAGCACAATTAAGTACCAATGCGATTATCTGCATTCAATGATATGTATATCTGTTGGGTAAATTGCAAACAAAATGATAAATTAGTTTGTAAGACCAAAATATAGTAAAGTAATATTGAGTACAATAATAGTTACTCACCTTGTTACAAATACTAACTCTTCCGTAATTTGTTGACATCATTTCCCGTATTAACGATTTGCTACACATACAAGTAGTTTCTTCGTTCAGAATGGATAAAAGTCATCTTGTGTTTGAAATCTGATCAATAAAGATACTTGAATGGATCAAAGTAAAATTTTATTCCTTCTCTTTCTTATTATCTGACGAATCCCCTCATCCTCCTCCAAAAGAGTTATTGTAAGTTGAAGTTAATTTTTTTTAGATACATGAGAAAAAACGGTTTTCTTAAGAGTTTTGAATTACTTAAATATTAGTTATCAATTTGTCAACTTAAATTTTCTCATATACAAATAGATTTCAATTCCTTATACTAAATAAATAGGATTCAGATCTTCTGCCTTACTTTTTCCGCTCCAAATTGTGCATCACCATTAAGATTTTGACATATAGTCTTTAAATTTAATATTTTTCTTATGCGGTTTACCAATCTCAATAGTGGTTTAGAAAAAAAAATCATAAAATTAATTACACTCAGAACATGTGTCAAGATCTTAGTGGTGATACACAATCTGGGACAAAAAAAAATGGGGCAAGAGATCTATATCAATTAACCAATTAGATTATTAACCGTAGTAAAATTATATTTTACTTATAAATTTTTTTAGTACGAAAAATTGACATAAAGACTACGAAAAATAAATGGCGAGAAATCTAAAACATCCCACTTTACTCAAAGACCTAATTCATGGTAGAATCTCTTTGAAGATTATAGTTAAACTAAAAACTACTGTTAAAATAGAGTTGCGCATGGAACTCCAGTCCAAACCGGAACTGTTTTAAACAATTCCTGTCCAAGCAAATCGTTTTTTTTTTTATGCTATATTTTAGTGTAGTAAAATTGGTCTAGCTCTTAACCGATTCGAATTTGGTTTTCCAAAAACAGCTCTGGTTCGATGCAAAACCGATCCAGATGCGATCCAGATGCAGACCGTTTTTATGAAAAAAAAAATACATTAAATTTAAAACAAAAAATTTAAAAATCAATCCAAAACTAATTCATTTGATCTAGTCCAAAACTAGTTTCGATCCAGAACTGAACTGATTCCACAGAAGTATACTAACGGTACTTAGATTGGTTCACCCCTTTTAGAACTAGTATGTTCAGAACCGGTTCCAAACAGTCCAGTCCGGCCAGACCGATTTTTTCCGATATGTTAAACTAAATTCTTTTAATCATGTAATATTTTGTTTAGCATGTTATTACTTAATTAAGAGAGTGATGATGGAGATTCCGAGAGTTAGGTTCCGAAACATTCTGAAGCACTCTCAATGGCACATGGTGTAAATTTCATTAACTTTTGTGGCAAATTTATTTTCTCTCTGTGTCGGAACACAACGGTACACCAGATTCGGATTATATATCGTTTCCGTAATTAAGAAGTTAGGAGTTCAAATCTCATTGAGACCCTGAAATTGGAAAGATATTTATGTCCAATATTTTATCATTTACAAATTGGACGAGTAATAATTAATTTAGTTGTTAAGTAAGCATATTACAAATAATATCATCATCTAAACTACTCTGCATGAAGTGAAAAAACAAATACATTAATTTTTGGCCGACATGGAACGAATACTTTAATATATTTAAAACATAAAACTAGGGTTTAGACTTTTCCCAAGTTCTCTTTTTCAAAACCCCAACAGTATTTTCGATTTGATTTGATGTGATGTTTCCCCACGACAGTTTCTCTAGGTTTCTTCTCCATTTCGAACTCTCAAGTTATTGACATCTTCCCATGCGTGAAGCTGCGTGTTAATGTGCAGAGAATGGCATTTTCTCAAATACCGATAATTAAGGTCGAACCATTAAATTAGTGCTGCATTCAAGTGAACGAATTAGCTACATCAACCGTGTCATATCAATGTCAATATCGTATATATTCGTTGTCACAAATTATACGAAAAATATATATTCCGTAACGTGCGAAATTTATATCTGTGCAGTTGTGCACCGTACGTCTAATAATACCAATTAGTTCTAGTATCGGTTTATAGAGATGATACTTTGTGATTGTTATCCATTCACATAGATACTTAATTAGGAATATTTCTCATTCTACAAAGATAGTTTAATTAACGAAGTAATCGTACGTGATAATCGTGCGATTATTAGCGACTAATACCCAATAATAATCAAGATATCTTGATTAACAACCCTATGATGTTATGTGTTATGGTCACCTAATTATAATGTTGTTATTGGCTGAAAGGAGATGTCATTCCTTTAGAGGATTAAGACCAAACGTTAATAAAAAGAAGGGTTGTTTGAATTTTCCAAAAAAGGAAATAAATGTATGTTGAAAGTAGATGTCAATTCATACCTCTGATTGATTGTCACTGTAACATGATCTTATCCTTATCAAATTGATTGATCTCTCTCTCACTTGCATTCTCAGCACAAATGTATTGTCAAATGATGCAAAAAATTCTTTTATTTACATAATGTCTAGAATTAGCTTACATCGGTCAATATACTCAATTATGTGAGTTCGGTCCTTAGCTCGTCAATCGAGTCACTGGCGTGTTTCAAGTTAGCCATGCTTATTTTCAAGTTTAAACATTTAGTTGACTGTAAAATAAATTCTAAAATATAATTGATATTAGTGCATAATACATGTTATATTTCCGTCCACTTTAATTAACACGTGTCATTTTTTATTATCTATTTAATGGAAAATTATTAATTAACCATTCATATAATTGGGGTAAAAAAAAAAGTTTTGAATACCAAACAATATGAGGTATATTTTAGGGTCAATTTACTTCAAAAATTATTAACAATATACTATGCATATATATATAATAAATTTATGATGAATACTTAAAATATTATTATCATACTAATCGTTTTTGAGGGCGTGGGTCAATTTACTAGAAGGGGTGATGATTATTCTTTAGCAGCCTAGCAACGAGACTTCTATTAGGTTTCTAGTCAATCACATATGAGTCATCACAACCTTAATTAAATCTAAAATTGGAGACCAATACGTATATATACAAACAAAACACTATGTAAGTAAGTGCCAAAAGAACAATAGTCGGCCGCTGCTTCCGCCGCTAGAGGCGGTGGTCAAAGTCAATACTTGTTTAAAAAAATAATAAAACTGGTACACGTCCGAAATCCGACAAAATCTGATAATAACACAGTGGTAGGCATTGTAAATTTAGTCAAATATGATGGCATATCTAAACTTTCTCACGGTCGGTGGCTGATCGGACTGTCACCTTCGGAATCTTAAATTCCATCTAATTAGAAGTAATTAAAAACTGGGGCATGGAATGAATTATCAAACAGGAAGGAAACCCGACACAGCTCTATACGAGTTTGAGCTAAGGCTTTGGTTGCAGGGCCCAACCCAAACAAACAGTAGTGGGCCATTCAGTCCAAATGGTGCTGTAATCAAAGTTAAGGCCCAAATGATAATAACATAAATTAATAATCAAGCCCCAGATATTATTCTTGACTTATGTTGGGCCAAGGAGAACGATTTTCGGACCCACTACTTATTCTTTAAGCCCATTTTAGGCTTTTGTTTTGCATTATAATATTTTTCACGGTTTTTTACTACATAAATAATATACCTACCTTACCTGTAAAGAAATATCACTCCACTATTAAGACTGTGTTGCACGAAATTTTATTAAGACGAAAACTTATATATTATATAATAATTATAATGTTATACGTATTTTATTATTAATAGTTAATGTATTATAATATTTTACATTCATATGTCATTAAAAGAGTATTATGTCTATTTTCATATGAAAAAAACTTGGAGTCAAACTTTCTCCAGCCCTTTCATCATCTTCTGATGGATTTTTCTATTATGTTTTGGGAGCACCATGCTTTTAGTTTTTTTAATACTATGATGAACTTAATTGTAACATAACTAAAACTTTAAAAGTATGAAAAAGTATGAATTTTTTTAACTACACCTAAGATGTGTATCATACTATTAATAATATCAATTTCCCTATGGGGTTCACATTTAGGACAATAGAAAAATAAAAAAATTAGAGGCAAAAATATAGTGCTCCAAGAGCATTGTAGAAAGGTCATCATCTGATGGAAAAATAGAAAAATAGGAAGTAATATTTCTTTTTTCTTTATAGGAAATGATGGGAGAGCCATGTTAGAGTGTTACCCAAAGAAGGATAAAGAGTTGAAAAGAGATGGGACAGGTTCTAGAGATATATAAGACATGAAAATATATTGTATTATTATTATTCGTTAACAGAAGAATATTATGCTCCAATTAAATTCAAGATAAAATTATTAAATGTGTAACTTCAAATTATAATTAGAGAAAAAATGAAAATGTTATTTAAAAAGCATGTGGCAATAAAAAGAGTACTCTTTTGGTTAAAATAGGGTGCATACATATTTCAATTATCAACATAGTCAAGTACAAACTTGTTCGATTGTATAAAGTGTCCACATAACCGAAATTATAAAATTCCGTCCTATACGAGAAGCATTCCAAATTTTGTCTTTTTCGTAGGAAAATTCCATAAATTTAGGCATATTTCCTAGCTTTTCGTTAATTAGTATGTATTTTTGGCAAAAAAAAAAAGTTAATTAGTATGTATCAATTTTTTTTTGGCAAAAAATGATAAAATTGAAAGTGACAAATCCAAAAACGTAACCACTAATATTGCTCACGACTTGATTAATTACATGCCCAAAACCAAATCTGAATAATAAGAGTGTAACAAGAACGGGTTTTGCGACAATTTCGCAACAGCTCAGAAGGGATAGACAAGGAAGGAGAAGCCGTCTTAGCCGAAAAAAGGGAAGAAGGCTTGGGCGGTTCTGCATAGGTTGACGTTGTAGCGATGGGTCTTACAAGGTCAAGAAAATGTCTTACAAGATCAAGAAAAAAAAGAAATAAACATATCTCGGAAATTATATATATATAAAGCACGTGAGATTGTGAAGAGAAGAGAAGAGAAGATAATATAGGAAAAGCTTAGGGAGAATAGCACCATATCAGTAACACAAACTTAGGGTTTCTGCATCGTCTTTACTGTCTAGGCCGGTTTCTTCAAGAAACATCGCCATTGCAGAGCTTCTCGAGTTTGCATTCCATCTCTCTCCATGTCGGCCTGTAATATGATGAAGAACTATGGATGTTTTAGAAATATATATGTATATACATGTGATTCTTCAAGAATGAACATTTATGTAATGTTTGATTACCTTGTATGAAGGTAGGTTTGTGTCTCATCTTCTGAAATTCCACTCTGTCATAAGATAGACAGTGAAACAACAGAGAGGTAGTGTATAGACGGAAGGATGGTGGGGAAACTTGGAAGGGGAAGAACTTATAAAGTGGAGAGACAGAGAGAGATTTGTCTTGATTTGGAGCGTAAGGTGAAGCATTTAAAAAAACTTATTAGAAAGGCATGATCCGTAATATAATTTATAATAATTCACACTCGAATTAGGTCACTCAATTAAATGTAAAGAAATAATATTAATATTTTTAGTCTCTCAGCAGCTTTTGAACTCTAACATCTTGGTTAAATGGTGACGTAATATAGTATAATAGTTTAGTATCTCACAAAATCAAAAGATGGTTCAAATTAGCTGAGATTCTCGGAATAAAAAAAAAAAATATGACCAGCACTTTACCTCTTAATATAAGTGTAGTATATTGAGTAAATTTGTTATAGGTGATACCCTAAAACCACCGCTTATATATTTTTTTAGGGGGGGAGTTGGGCTGGCAATGATGAGGGTATGGTGAGGGTACTACTAATACCATAATCATATCATATTTTTTTCACCCATATTGTAACCATAACTATTGCAGTTATGGTTTTTCATAGTATAACCATAACCATGGTTTTTCACCACTATTAAACCATTTAACCATAACCATTCGAACTACTACAACATAATTGTTTCGTACAAGAAATCCAAATTAAACATAAATTAATTGTTTCATACACGAAATTCAAATTAAATATAATTTCATTCTTTCACTTAATTAAACAACACTTTTTCAATCGACTATTACTTACGATCCTTAGTCGCCATCACTTCTGATCGAGTTTAATTACTAATAAGATTATATATATAACGGTAATGGTTATAAACACAGTTATAAACTTAATATATACCGATAAATTGAGTTGTTTTGCTAAGTAGGCATATTTTTAATTGTAATTACGAAAATAAGCATGTAAAGTTGGAATTTCCAATTTTAAGCAAACCCTCGGATGGGAGTCGAGAATTTGACCAAAAGCTCTGGTCAAATCCTCGGATGGGAGTCGAAGATTTGACCAAACGCTTTGGTCAAATCCTCGACTCCCATCCGAGGATTTGACCAAAGCTTTTGGTCAAATCCTCGACTCCTATCCGAGGATTTGACCGTAGCTTTGGTCAGATCCTCAATTTTTTTAAATAAAATAACTGAAATTAAAATTAAAAAAAAAAAAAAAAAAAGTTCCAATATTTTCAACATTAAAAAGAAATCATTCCAACATTTAAATATCAACTAATAATTATGCAAATCGATCTACATTTATCTCAATCTATCAACTAATAATTATCTAAATAATGTGCATTTCGTCGCAATTATGCAAATTGATCAACAATTAATCATAATTAATCACTTCATTCATCTCAATCTATCAACTAATAATTATCTAAATAATCTGCATTTCATCGCAATTAAGCAAACCATCAAGTTAACACTAAAACTGTTCATAATTAAGTAAAATATCATCAATTTACCTCAATTTGAGTAATTGCTCAAATTCCGAAATTAGGGTTTCGGATTTGGAGCTGCTACTCCGGCGAGCTTGCTGCGATGGGGACCTTGCTGCGGGCAGAGCGTCGGGAGGAGCGTCGAGCGGAGCGGCGGCGGATCGGCGGGCGTCCTAACTGCGATGGCGACCTTGATGATGGCCACCTGGGCGGAGCACTAGCTGGGGGAGCGGCGGGCGGAGCAGCGGGCGGAGGAGGAAGGACGAACGGCAGAGGGAAGAGGAAGAAGACAGAACGAAGGAGAAGGAGGAGGCGGAAGAAACAGAAATTGAAAAAAAAATAATATAGGGTTTTTTTAATAATAATATAGGGTAATATTGGCTGGGCTGTACTCCCAGTTCGAATTTGACTAAAATATTGGTCAAATCCTCGATTCCGCTCCGGCCAGGTCGCTCCGCCCGCCGCTCCCCCAGCTGGTGCACCGCCCAGGTGGCCATCATCAGGGTCGCCATCGCAGTTAGGACGCCCGCCGATCTGTCGCCGCTCCGCCCGCCGCTCCTCCCGACACCCCGCAGCAAGGTCCCTGTCGCAGCAAGGTCGTCGGAGTAGCAGCTCCAAATCCGAAACCCTAATTTCGGAATTTGGGCAATTACTCAAATTGAGGTAAATTGATGATATTTTACTTAATTATGAACATTTTTAGTGTTAACTTGATGATTAGTTTGCTTAATTGCGATGAAATGCAGATTATTTAGATAATTATTAGTTGATAGATTGAGATGAATGTAGATAATGTAGTGATTAATTATGATTAATTGTTGATCGATTTGCATAATTGCGATGAAATGCACATTATTTAGATAATTATTAGTTGATAGATTGAGATAAATATAAATCGGTTTGCATAATTATCGATTGATATTTAAATGTTGGAATGATTTCTTTTTAATGTTGAAAATATTGGAATTTTTTTTTAAAATTTCAGTTATTTTATTAAAAAAATTGAGGATTTGACCAAAGCTACGGTCAAATCCTCGGATGGGAGTCGAAGATTTGACCAAAGCTTTTGGTCAAATCCTCGACTCCCATTCGAGGATTTGCTTAAAGTTGGAATTTCCAACTTTACATGCTTATTTTTGTAATTACAATTAAGAATATGCCTACTTAGCAAAACAACTCCGATAAATTATGAAAATATTCTTGATTATTGCCGGCCCTAGTGGTGAGTGTGCTTTGTGTTTCTCTTTCTATTATTTATTACATAAATATAAGCCCACAAAAAGAAGGTAAACCAGGGGACCGATGATGTCAGTAGACCATTTAAGGGCAGAAGAAGTTGACCTGCCCCTCAATAATGAACCCCACTACAAAAATGATAGGGTAACAAACTCCTTATAAATACCACTCTTTTTAGGGTTTAAATAGATATAGATAGGTATTTTCATACTCACGAGTATGATTGGTATTTAAGTACAACTATGCGTCTAATTATAAGTTTTTATATAAATATGCGTTTAATATGAATATATTTTGAGTATAAAGAACAACTCTTATATTTTTAAGTACAACTAATCAATCATGTTCAAACAAGTATATACTCCCTCCTCTAACATGCATCTATATATATATAGTTCACTTAAGTCGTGTTTTGTGTCAAGTACCCTAATTTTTTATTTTTTATTTTTCTAATTGGTTGGTGTAAACAAACATTTTGAAAATATTCTAATATTGCTTTCACAATTTCGTGTCAAGAATATTAAATCCTCCTTAAAAATAGGTTCTAGTAGGATGATTCGATCTTGGAAATTGCAATTGGTTTTACTAATTCATCAAACTCAAACTAATGATTTGAACACAGTTTGAATCCATCTAGATGTTTTTCACTTTTATATAAGTGGCAAATATGATTTTGTTAATGTTTTGTTATACAGATTTCATACATAAGAAATATAATCATGGCCGGTTAAGTCAGTGGTAAATCTTAAAGATTAACTCGTAAATCCAAATAGGTCAGCTTGCCCCCATCAAAATTATTGTTTTGCCTTAATGACGGACGGAGTCAATTGACATTTTCCAAACGCGGCCTAACGCAGCGGAACAGCGGCCAAAAGCTGGCTGGCTACTGAGCTGAAAATTTGAAGAAAAAGAATAGTTAAGAATTGAGGGTGACACATGTGGCAGTAATCTAGCCGCTCAGAAGAATCGGCCAGTGAACCCCGTGCACTGTCGAAAATATGTCTGAAGCTTTACGGATTACGGCCCCAAAAATAAGCTCCATATGTTAATTATTTATTTACTAGTCAGTACACCCCGCGCGTTGCGCGGTAAGTGATTTTTTTATTTTATAAAATTGTTGAGAAATTACACAAATTAATCTTAATATTTGTTGACCGAACAAATTTAATAGTAATTATTAATATTATTAGTCTTTACTATTTAAAATAATGTATTCATTATTAACAAATAATATACTACACATATTTAACATATTTAAGGTACATATAAATCTACAACTTAGATAATTATATTTTAATTGAGCATTGTACAACGTGTATGAATGTAGGTTATTATTTTCTTATGCCTCAAGTTTTATTTGTTAGTTAGTGGTTTACGCATACTATTACAAACTAAGAAAGGAAATGCTAGTTGGCCAAAAAAAAAAAGGAAATGCTAAATATTAATTGTAAATGTTAGCTAACAAAAGGAAATGCTAGAAAGTTGTTAAATATTATTAGCTTAGTAAATAAATAACAGTTTCCTATTTATAAAAGAGCAACAACTGAAAGGGATGCTTAATTAATATAATTTTTAATACTATATTTTATATGATAAATGAGAATTTCTTCATATATTACACAAAATAAACCTTAAACTAAAATAGAAATTAAATAGCTATTGAATATTCCATTAATTAAAAAAAATGAGTAAAATAGTGGTGGAAGAAATTAATTCTCTATTCAAATTTAAGCTGTATTAATTTCAATGGTAATTATTAAATAATTAATTGCAATAGAATCATGATTAGGCACTAATGAATTACTTTGAATTATTAAATGTGATGACATAACAATAAAAAATTGTGATGGAAGAATAAATTAGATAAATTTGGTTTGATTAAGACAATTCACAAATTAGTTTTTTTTTTTTTTTTGCCAAAATTCACAAATTGGTTAAACCAGATGAAAGAAAATATATATCATAATATCAAACTAATTAATCTACAATTTTTTGGCAAAAAAAAAAAACTAATCTATAATTTAACTAAAATTCCTTTATATTATTTTTTAAGTAATAAAGAATTAATGGCAAATAATTATAAGTAAGCGTTGACAAATTAATTATATAAATTAAAGTCATGTAAATTAAGTAAAAAAAAAAGATAATAGTGATAATAATTGAATATATATATAAAATAATGATATGAATTAGCCAATTCACAATTTGGATGAATCAAACTATTAAATTAATCTAAAATGAAAGCTAATAATCGATCATAGTAAGAATTCAATTTGGTTTTTGGAGTGAGTAATTAATTTCAATTTTCGTAAATGGTTGCAATAATTCACTAAAAAATTAGTTTCAATAATAAATTAATAACATAACAGTATAAAGAAGGGTATGCAATTATAGAAGATGAATTGGATTTTTTAGAATAAAAATCTAATCGTGACATCAAATGGTAGAATATTTGTAAAAATGGAAAGCAATTAAGAGACGAAGACTTCTATAGGAAAATAATATATTTCTAATTACATGAATGCAAGAATATCTCCATAAGAAATCACACGACTCGAAATGGAATGCAACTTATGAGGTTTTATTTTGAATGCAAAAATATATATACACATATTAAAATTCTATACTACCGTATATAAGGCCACAAAATTGAGATAAAAATAGATCATGAATTTAGATGAGGGAGAAACATATATTGAAAATTGTGTAATGATAAGAGAATTCGTTATTCTTTGTCAAAAAAAACCAATACAGTGATGACTTTTATATCAAGATTTAACACTCACGATGTGCTCCTGATCACTTCCACGTAGAGGTATGCTATTCTTATATTTTACTTATATACATTTGATATCCTAGCTATATATGTTATTGTTATACCATCAGTACGTTTGAGGATTTGTTCGGTGTGCATTTTTTTTATATTTTATTTTAACACTTCATTTTTTTTGTTTTAAAAAATTGTCCTAACAATGTGTTTCCTTTTATGGGTGTTTTTTTTTATCACTTTATAGGTGGTTTGTATGCTCTAATATTTATTATGGGATGTTTTTCCTTTTTAATTATATAATTATAATTATTGTTCCATTATTAAAACCTTATTTTCTACTAATACCAGATTTACTTTTTATTTTTATTTTTTCACGGGTCGTTATTTGTATTGTTTGAATTTTTTTTTTTGTCAATTTATACAAAACAAACAAATAGCTGTATATTAACATATCTATTTTACATTTATCTTTCAAAAGATTATGTTTTTACTTATTTATAAAGTTAAAAAATAATTCTATACATTTTCAATTGCTTTTTTGGTGTTTATTGGTGGTTTGATTAGATTGAAAACTAATGTAATCGTGTTTTTTTTTAATTCAAAACCGTTGTGAACAGATTGTATCATGTAATGGAGCTTTTAGAGGCAATCGAAGACAAAAAAAAGTGTTTTCCATGTTCACTTCCACATTAGCTAAGAGATTAAATGACCATGTATCAGTTATACTATATCATTTGTATATATCAAGGCTTAAAATATATATATATATATATATATATATATATTTTATAGATTCATTTCTCTTATTCTTGCATTTTTCATTATGTATTATAATTTGGAAAATTAAATCATACTTGCATAGTTATATAATTATTTTATTTCAATGTATTGTGTATATTTCTAATTATCTTCTTTTTATTAAAATTATATATTTGGTTTCTAATTAATTTTTTAATAGTTTCTTATGTTTCACATTTCTTCAAAAAAAATTACTCTATTATGCCTAAATTTGAGTGCATATAAAACTAATTTTACTAAGAGTGTTCAATTGTAACTTTGATAGGGGTGCAAAGTTTGAATTTTTTTTAATGTTAGGATCTATAACTTAATTTGATCATTTTCTAAACAAAACGGACATTAATAGTGAATTAGGAGTGTTGCCTTCATTTTAGAGGTCCATGTGGAAGAGAGATAATTGTGATTTTTATGTAACTTATAAAAATTTGATGTGGACAAATGAAATGATGTTATTTTAACAAATATGAAAGAAAAAGTTGTTTGAAAAGCTTATTTGTCAAGATGTTATAACTTCTATCAAGATTATATAGAATATAGATATTTATTAAATAGCTCACCTGATAAAAAAAAAAATTATGGTTAATAAGTTATAAGTTAAGACTTCGTGCCCCTTTTCAAATTTAATATTATTCAATCAAAAGTATTAAATAAATAGATATATTAGATAATATTCCTAATCGGCTAATCCTAACAAATGGAGGGTATCGAGGTTATATCTTACGGTCTACCCTTATTTGATTGAAGGGTGTGACAATGTGACTACATTAAATTCCCATAGACACATCAATGGCGGCAAGTGCAAAATGTGAAGTGCAAATAAAGTTGTCAGGATCGAGATTCGGCTGATTCTAAAATTTTAGCTATGTAAATCGATTTGGATTTCTCCTTGAATCTCTAGTACTAGAACTAAAAGTTGAATTTTAGTTTTTAGGATCTTGACCTAAAAAATCCTATATATAGATTAAGCTTTTTAATTATTTAAGTCACTAATTATAATTTGGAAGTTGATAGTCATTATGTTATAATTCCAATTATATTTTGATGATTACAAAATTAATTAGGATAAGGAACAACAAAAACTCAAAGTCATGGCTATTAATATAGTAATGGTTCACTGCTCCGTCCACTCTTTAACCATATATATATATATATATATATATATATATATCTTTACCAATATATAATTTGTGGAGTATCCTCACCCCCAAAGGACACCTATTCTCTAAAGGGTACAATTGTCGGTCCGGTCTGATCTGTAGTAAACCGGTTCACTCATCTCAACAATTACAGAAAACAGTAGAATAAAAACCAAAGCGCCTTCTCAAATTATATCTACCCCCACTCTGTAGATCCACCGTCCCCCAACGTCCACTGCCCCCACCGTACGGCACAAGCCCCACCCTCAACCGCGGAATTTCCTAAACGGCGTTGTACCTTCTTCGTGGCTTCTCAAACAATCTTTGCTCCTCCACCCATACATACCCCCACCCTACGTCGCTACCCACCGTCCACCGCTCACCGCCGTACGCTACCAGACCATCCTCAGCCGCAGAAATCCCAATACGACGTTGTTCCATCGTCAACAGACCTCTTACGAATTCAACAACCACCACCCACCGTACGCCTTTACCTACCGTGCTCCGCTCTCACCGTTTGCCACCAGCCCGTCGCACGCCCTTCAGTTAGGTAATGCTTTTACTTCCATCTTCTCTACAAGTACGATGACTCTGTTTTGCTATCTACAATATCACTAATTGCTTCTTTCTCAAATGCTTGAACACTATTCGTTCAACCATTGGATAAATTCTAATGCATTTAAATGTAGGTAATACTATTTTGTGAGAGAAATTCATACTGTTGTAAGGAATATACGCAGGAGGGTGCCAACTCCATTCTTGACAAATTGACAAACATGTTGATGGACATTCATTAAATGGGAACTAATCATCGACAATGTTGGGTAACATAATGAGTCATTGTTTGAGGTAGGTGAGTTTCCATAAAGTCTTATCTAATTCTGAGATTTTTTCCTATTGCATCGATGAGGAATTTTGTTTGCTTCATCTACATCTATAGGTGTAAACAAATTTATTATGATGAAATTGGTTTAACTGGATGGCCAGCTTTTTTTTTTTCTACATATTGAATTGTTGATATGTATCATACTCATAATAGATACTACAAATCTCTATTACTATGTTTTTCCCAACCTCTGTTACATGGCTATTAATAGTGATACTAAATAATAGAAACTTATATCGTTGTAAAAAAAAAAAATACTGATTTATTTCTTAGATATGGTTGGATGCAGTATGATGCAACATCTAGGCTCTTGCTACTATAGTTATTTGGTTATGTAGTGTTCATGCATAACAATGTTCGTAAATATATATATATATATATATATATATATATATATATATATATATATATATATATATATATATATGGTTAAACTCTTACATTTTCCTTGGAGTTAGCAACCATGGGGGTACATCTGTAGCAAGTAGCAATAGTTGTGGATGAAGCCTATACATCACTAGAGCTGGAAATTGGATAACAAATAATGTTTAAATTTTTAAGTTTAGTGTGGATCTAATGAAGAGTCATAGAGAGATAATTTCTTGGCCAAAAAAAAAAAAAAGATGGTTTTGACTTATGAGTCGGGTACGCAGGAAGACATGAGTTTCCGCAAAGATGTCGAGATTTTATACAAAAAAGAGTGGTATGTATTTTAAGGATCCTAAATTTTATAAAGAGGGTGCTCATTTGCTCAAGAAATTCGATGAACATATTTCCCGTAGATGCTTTCTTTATAATGATTGTCTTGTTTTTTATTCAAGTTTCTAACTCGAAAAACATTTTTTTTTAGTGTAACAATAATACAAACTTCTGACTAAATCTAGAAGCCTATGAACATGTATGTATCTGAATTAAGTTAACATAGTTTGAACTGAGCCATTAAGGCTAAATCTCAAATGTCTTTACGTGAACGTCGGTTCGTGCAATACCTAGAAGACTAGATATCAACTTTAGAGCACTTCCAATGGCAGTTTTCTTCTCCGTATTATTCATGTTCTTGAATCTCTTTATTACTGTAGGGTCAAGAAAAAGATGAACCAACTAAAGGAGGACAACAAACAGCTACCGTTGAAGAAAGTAGATTGGTTGTGAACAAAATTTCTTCAATATCCGGTCAATTTTGATGCATTTTGGTATGATTACTCTTCATCCGTCTGTCACCATCTTCAGTCATATATATTATCTTGTATCAGTATTTTTTTTTTATAAAACTGTTAATAAACAAACACGCCACTTGTATGATAAGAGACACACACACTCCCAATTAACCTCAACTGGAAAATGAAGATCAGATTCATTGCGATCAGAAAGCGAGACCCTAAATTATAGGTCGTGAAAAAGGACTGTTAGTTGGCGCAAATACATCTCTTCTTCGTTCAAAGAAGTTCCTTCTACGGGTTTTTGTCAAATTCATCATACGCTAATGAATGTTTTCTTTAATATTTTGCCATCTTCATCTATGGAAACTGGTGCTTCATTATAGATTGGAGAAGTTGAGGATTGTGTGCTCTGTCAATTTTTTTACTAACACCTTAAATAACTAAAGCATGAGGAAAAACTAAGTTTACACAAAGAATATAAATACATAACTCATAACTCATGTTCAATTGTTACTACTTACATTTGCAGATGTCCCTTTTATGATCGAGTTGAGGACTCCTTGAAGTTAAATTCCAACTTTTATGTCAATGTACTTGTTTATGATCCGCATGATATTCAACTTATTAAGGGATAGACGTTTAACCGAAAATTTGTTTCCATATTTACGGATATTTTGTATTACCTACTTCTTTGTTGTACGTTTGGACTTCCACGAGCATCAATTTTTAAAATGTAGTTATGTCATGTTACTATAATGCATGTAATTGCAAAGTTATCAGTTTGCGCGTGCAACGCACGCGCGAATAAACTAGTATATATATATATATATATATATATATATATATATATATTATATAAAGTTCAAGTAGTCCCATATATATGATATAACTGAAATATAATTACATAATGACATCTGCACATAATTAAGTCCCAAAATGTCCCATATTAAAAGAACTGTCTAGCTCCCTAAGCTTTTGACGTTGCATAATTTAATTCTGAAATAAAATATAAATTTGTTTTGATTTACCATTTTAAAATCTTATATTTATCTATATTTTTTTGCGCAACCCTCCTAAATTATTCTTACCCTGTGAGGGAAGTTTCTAGTTTTGTCACAACTATTGACTTATTCTCATTACTCATTAAAATAAAAAGGTTTTATTTACTATATGTTAAACCCTTGCGGAGCGAGATCATAAAAAATTATATTCACAGATGCTTCGCCGGGCTTTGCATCGTGAAGTTTAAAGTTTAATATTGCAAAGTTTAATATTGCAATATTTTTATTCACTCAAATCAACTTTAAAGATAAATTATTAATAAGTTTAAATAGAAAATTAGGAATGCAAATTCAAAATTTTAATTTTCGAACTCATATTAAATTTTATTATTATATTATGATATGTTAACTCATATAGTTTTATAAATGGGGAGGGCGGGTTCAGCGACTCCAAAACCCGAAACTCCGGCATGCAAAAATCAAATCATACCCGCACCAAATCACACGTTGGACAAAATCAAAACGGAACCGGGCGACTCCCGGTTTGTGCCCCGTTTTGTGTACGTGAGAGGGAAATTAATGCGCGCATGGATATATATATATTATGCATGCAGACAGAGTCCGACACATGCTGCGTTGCATTTGAAAAAGACGTACCAAATTGGGAAAACAGTAATTAATGAAGGAAGCCGGGGCGTGGAATCGAAAAGGATATATCACTGAAACATGTAACCCATCTCTCCATTTATTGCTCTTTCCATCTCTCCATTTATTGCTCTTTTACCCGTACGTACCTTGCTTTTTGTCCCTTCTTTATAATTAAAATGATATATATACATATAGCTAGGCGATCTCCGTATTAAACCTAGGGTAAAATTTCAAATATCAGTATTTTGTTAAAATATATTACGCGATATAAATTGATATATAAAATACTATATTCGTTTTGTCACGTAGTTTACATGTCACATGTGTATATATATTACTATTAGGGTATCTGATATAATATTCTATTGTAGGACTAAATTTTAAATTTCATGGATATGCGGACTTATAAAATTATCATTAATTACGTAGCGGTACCTTACTTTATCTATAAATAAAGAGCATGTGTTATTCATCCAAGCATCTATATGTATTAAGTTTCAAAGACAATTAATTTAACCTCAATGACCAAGAAGGACAAGAATGAGACGAGAAGAACTTCACTCAATTACTACTCTCTTGTCTGACGTTACAAGACCTATACATACATAATTACATATACCGAAAAGAGGATAGTAAATCCTAAAGAAGGCACTAGATGTGCATGGTTGGGATCTGACTCGATCGGGGTGTCGGGTCTTGATAAAGTAGCTTGGATTGTTTGTCGGGTTGTTGCGTGTGTTGTGTACGCGCGCTCCTCCTGACACCTGTACAAATGACAGTATCGGCACTAGAGGGGGTGGGGATGGTGCGCGATGAACCCTCTTCGATGCTGAAATGAGAAATCTAGAGAGAGAAAGTTAGAGAGAAGTGAGAGCTCCAGCCAACTTAAGTTATGAAATGGGTGACCAAGATTCCTATATATAGGGAACCTTGGACTCAAACTCGGTTTTAAGCGGTCCGACCTCGGTTTAGTAGGAAAACGTGAACCGGGCGTGGATTGAGCTAAATTGGCAAAGGGAAGACTCGCACATAGTGTAAACACGTGGGGATACGCGCGTCTCGGGACGATAATCCGGACCACGCCGGATTGTGGTTTACCTCCGGATTGTCAAGACAATTAGGATGGGTCCGGATTGTTTGCACAATCTGGACGGGTCACGACCCGAATACGTGCGTGTCACGCGTTCAGACCGTTCTAACCCGTGAATAAGCGTTTGTAAGCCGTTAGTGGGTCTGACGTGTTAACGAGGCCTGAACGTAAAATGAACATGAATCGGGCGGATATCCATAATTTTCCCCCGAGTCAAGTAATGGCTTAACCCTTGCTTGACTCTATTTTACGATATGATAAACGTCCGATTTAGGTTCGAGAGTTACCTCATGGCGAACTTACATTCCGTCGGTGTGTGGGCCTCAACGTCGTGTTTTCCTTCATTTGCTTGATGAAGGAGAACGTAACTACTGACATGGTTAGTGCAGCGAGTATACGTGTATAACAGATATATGTGTAACAGTGTATATGTATGTACGTAACATAGACGTAAATGCTGACATGCGTGTAAACATGGCGTACGCGCGTATGTAAGCAGACGCGCGACATGTGATGACATGAGATCAATGATGTAATCATGGAAATAAATATGCGATGATATGCATACAAGTATATATTTAACGAGGTTATGACAATAAAACATATGTCATGTATATGTAGGCGTGTGGGTGTATATAAGGGTGTGTGAACATGTATGTATGCTAACAACTCATACAAAGGATTTAGAAAAAAATTAAGGAGAGGTAAATCTTTACCATATCCTATATAGAGGAGTGTGTGTATCATCTCTCATACTTAGTCTCCACACCAAAATTAGTCTCCTCCACATTTCTTGAAGAGTAAGCTACTTGGAGGCCAAGTTACTTGACCCCCAAGAATTCCGGCCGGCCACCCAAATCTCACGGCAACTGGACTATCTCCGGCAAGAGATACAATGGCGGCGAGCGGGAAGGGAAGGCGACAACGAACCGGCGGCGTGACCGCGGCGACGGGCGGAGCGAACTCCGGCCAGGGCGGCGACGGGCGATTTTCACGGCGGCTGTGGCTATTTTCGCGACGGCGAATTTCGCAACGTCGGGCTTCCAAGGCCAAATAGGGACCATTTTCAGGTATGGTGATGTCTTTACCAACCTTAATTTGGCTAATCTTTAGCTTGGATAAGCCTTGGTTTTCCATGCACACCAAGTGTTTGATGAAATTCCTAGCACATGATGACATAGTGTAAAATGCATGAAAAATGGCAAAGTGTTTAGGAATATTGTATGTATAGTAGAGAGTGTTACTCCCCTTGTTGCTTGTATGTGTTGGCGGACCGAGACCTTGTCGTTTTTGAATCGCTTACTTAGCCACTTTTTTATCGAAATAATTGATCGGTGAAGCCTATGTTATGACTTGCAGGATGTTAACACTTAACACTTGTATGTATACAATTTGTAGGCATGATAGTGTTGGTAGTAGTAATTGAGTCTTGTACTTTTTTTACTGAGTGCGCGGATACGCGCGTGTAACCTGCACACATTAAATGACATATGCATATAGGCGTTAGTGTTATAATCGTATCTGCACTATTACCCTGAATATATGTGTTGGGCCGAGTAAGCGCATGTAGACTATGTAAAGCCGTGTAGGCACATGTAGATTGTGTAAGGCCGTGTATGCACATGTAGACTGTGTAAGGGTGTATAGGTACATGTAGACTATATAAGTGTCGGGACGAGGCCCTTACTGACATAGAGTTACCCCCGTATAGAGGATGTTCGCTATGCAGTAATTGTGAACCTATAAGTCCACATGTGTGGAGTTGCCCCCGCATAGGGGGTGTTCGCCACATAGTCGTTAGTGATGTGACTGTTAAGCGCATCTTTGTTGAGTAGATTGTTGCTTTGTCATTGCAGGACTTGTAGTTCGAGTGTCACAGGGTAGCTTGTCGAGTAGGTATATCCTTGCTGGCGCGTCTCTCGTTAGGACTACCTTCGCGATTTGCAGGCTATACTAAAATGAGTAAGTTCTTTATTCCCACTCCTGAGGTTACATATTGTCCGGAATCTGGTTCTGATTTCGTGTCGGACTCCTTAGCATCTATTGAGTCGGGATCTGCAGTTAGTGCAGACTCCTTTACTGAGTCGGAGTCCGGTTCAGAACGGGAACACATGTTTCGGATCTTTTCTGGTAACCAGTTGCAACGCAAGAAGTGCAAGCGTTACGTAGAGCAGTCTGGACTTTGCCCACTCGTGGAGGCAGTCTTTCCCTTTGATATTCTCCGTGACGTTGTTCGGGGTAAGCCTACTGTGCCCCCCACTGAGATGGTGGCGGTGTACACTACTCAAATACGGGAAGGGTTATGCTTCCCCTACTGTCGCGACTTGATCAGATTTCGTTGCTATTATATGATTTCTTCGCTTGATCTTGCGCCTGCCGGGATACGATATTGGGTCTGCCTTCGTGTGCTATACCATCAGCAGTCATGGCGCTACTTGACTCTGCTTTTCCGGTGCTTTTTCCGTCTTCAGTGTCAGGACGCATCCGGACTATCCTCCATATCTATTCGCTGGCCTTCTTTGAGAGAGCGGGGCTTTGCGAGCCTCGGCTTGGGAGTGGTGAAGTGGGATGTCGCCCTTCTCTTTCTGACTGTCGTTGATCGTTCGGGTTGCCATTGGAAGAGTCATTATTTATTCCCCTATGATGTTGGAGTGACTTGGCCAGTCGGACATGTTGCTGAGACTGGCCCCGTGCCGACATATTCTGATTTTTCTGATTCAAACAAAGTGGCCATGAAGGCGATATATCGGGCTCACAAAGCGCGCGCCTATCGCGCCTTGTCTCGTGCGTCGGAACGGGAACTGCGCGAATATGGGATCCGTGTAACTTCTTCGGGGGGTCCTTCAGTATGTTATGAACATAACTCATAATATGTTGTGTTGTAGGTTAGTTTGATGGCAGAAACTCGCGCTTGCAGGCGAGTCTTCAGGGGAACGCTGCTGCCCCCGAGTGAGGTGTTCCTCCTGCTCCCCCAGCTGCACCCCGGTTTCTTGAAGCCCGGGCAAGGGAAGGGATCTATGAGTAAGTCTCCTTCTTGTAACTTCGTTCTTCCTTATTAATATTAAGTATTATTTTTCTTATATTGTTTTGCTCTTGTTTGCAGGCTGCTCTCCCAACGTGACGGATCGCGTTGTCGCTGTTGCAGACACTCCACCTCGACCCAAGACAAAGAGGGCCGACTCCGAGGTGCGTCCCTCAAGCGATCCCAAGCGATCGAAGTCCGGCGGTGGTGAGGCATTGAGGAATCCTTCTCGTGATAAAGGGAAGGACGTTGAGGGTCAGGCTCGCGCGCCTGTTATGTGTGCCCCCCGGTCGAGGGACCGGACCTTGGAGGAGGAGTCTCCTCATGAAGGTGTGTAACTCACTTTTACTTTCTTGCTATAATTTAGCTATTTTGCCTTTCTTGTTTATTTGTTTGTGTGTTCATAGGTGTTGCGCCTCATGTTACGCTCACCCGTGTTGATTTGGTTCGTCTTGTCAAGGACGCTATCGATGGGGATGCGTGGGCACCCTTTGCTGTTGGGGGCCCCGATTTGCTAAAGAGGCCAGTTTGAGCACTCCCAAAGTGGGAGTGCGCGTGTTCTAGCGGGTTATTCCTCCTGGCGATCGGAGGGTTTGTCCCAACAAGCCTGAGGACGCGCGAGCCTATGCTGAGGGTGCGCTGACACGCCTTGCGCCTGTGAGTGTTCATCCTTACTCTTTTATAATTTGTATGCATATCAGCATTGTTGTTACAACTTTTTCCTTGTTGAATGTTGTATTGCGCTTTAGGTTGCTGTTGACGTGGTTCTCCAGGAGAAGTGCGACATGATCTTCGCAAGCTTGCAAGCATGAAGGAGAAGGTGCGCTTTTTGGACGCCAAGGTTCTTGATTTGGAGACGGGTGCATTTGTTCGCCAGGCTCGAGTTGTCCAAATTGCTTGGGCAAAATTCTCAGGTATTACTATCGAGGAAGTTAATGACAACAGCTTACTGTTTAGTTTTGAAAGCCAGTCGGATAGTGAAGCAATTGTTGATCAAGGACCGTGGGTAGTTCAAGGGCACTGCCTGAGCATGAAAGATTGGGCAATCAATAGGAGTTTCAATAACGTCGAGTTCCATAAATTACAATTTTGGGCACAGGTCCATGGACTAGACCGGGGAAGGATAAATGAGAAAAATGTGAAGACTATAGGGGAAGCTATAGGTTCCATGGTGGAGGTGGAGCTGATAGGTGGGGATGAAGGTCATGTTCGTGGTATCTACGAATAAAGGTCGTGGTGGACTCGAAAAAGCCACTTTTTCCTGAAAGAGGCTGAGAAGAGGGAAGCGGGTGGGGGAAATCCTATGCTACAGTACATGCTCCTCCACCACAACCCGGCTAGGCGTGAGGAAGGAAGTAGACCAGCTGGAACTAGTAACCCACCAAGACTTGTCAGAGCTTCAACTATACAGCTGCCACCTCAGATATCATTGATAACTTACACTCCCATGGAGGGTCTCGAAAATTTGGAAACGATGCTTGAGTTGGGTGAAACTACTTGTCCTGATAATGAATTGGCAATCGTCAATAATCTTCCTTATGGTAACCAAAAATAAGTCGGAAATGTGCGAGAGAGTTCGAAGGGAACTACGGATGGATAGTGCAGCGTATGTAGAACCAAGTGGTAGGTCTGGGGGACTGGCACTCTGGTGGAATAAAGAGATGGACATAAAGGTGCTACATCGATCTAAAAATGTTCTGGATTGTGTTGTGTGGGCTGAGAACAGGAGTTCTTCCTGGCATCTAACGTGCGTATACGGAGAGCCGAGCAATGTGGGACGCGGGCAGGTCTGGGAGAAGCTTAAGCGTCTAGCGAAAAGACGATCAGTGCAGTGGTTATGTGTAGGCGATTTTAATGACAGACGAGCACACACGGAGAAACATGGCGGACCGAGAAAAGATCGATGTCGCATAGATCAATTCATTGATATGATTAATGAAACAAGTCTAATGGATTTGCAGTTCCATGGCCCAACTTTCACGTGGAGCAATAAACGACGTGGAAGAATCTTGGTTAGAGGGCTAGCAAACTCGGCTTGGTTAAATGTATTCCCGGGTGCTCAGGTATTCCATGAAGCTATGATAGGGTCGGACCATAGCCCTATTGTACGGAAGAGGTATTGTACGGAATCAGGGCAGAAAGTGAACTTGGAGAAATCGAGCGTGTACTTTGGGTCGAACGTAAAGAATGGTACGAGGGCTGCAGTAGAAAACGCTGCTTGGGAGTTAAGGCAATTCGAAATCCGGAAAAGTACTTAGGGCTGCCAACTATCCGGGGAATGTCGAAAAAAGAATCGCTGGCTTTTCTTAAGGATCTTATCCTAGGGAAAATCCAAGGATGAAAGTCATTGCTCTTAAACAACGCGGGGAGGGAAGTGTTGAATAAATCTATTGTAACAGCGATGCCAACTTACACCATGAGTGTATTCCTCCTTCTAAAGAAGTGGTGCGCTGAAATCAATTCATACATTGCTCGGTTTTGGTGGGGACAACGAGAATGTGAAAGAAAGCTCCATTGGAAGAGTTGAGATGCCTTAACAAAACTTAAAGATTATGGAGAAATTGGTTTTAAGGAACTGCAGGTTTTCAACATTGCTCTTCTTACGAAGATGGCTTGGCGTTTAATACAAGATCCTCATGCTTTTTGGCTCGAACACTAAAGGGTATCTACTTCCCGAGGTGTGAGTTCAAGAATGCTAGCAAAGGTGCGAGAGCGTCTTGGGCGTGGACGAGTTTGTTAGCCGGTAAAGATGTTTTGATGGATAGTGGGATGTGGAAAATTGGGGATGGTCGAAGCGTTGATGTGTTTGATGATCCATGGATACCCGGGCTGCCAAGGTTTCGACTTCAGCCGATTTCAGAACCGAGCCCTAACCAAGGACCATGACGTGTGGAGTAGCTCATCAATTCATTCGCTAGATGCTGGGATAATTTGCATGACATGTTGCATGACGTTCCAACACCTCAAGTGGAAGATATTCAGAAAATCGCACTACAAACTAATTTGGCCTTATGTGAAAACGGGTGGGCTCTCAGTTAGATCTGTATATCGGCAACTCACATGCCATGGAACAGCTGCAGAAAATCTGATTTCCAGTCAGAAAATGAAGAGCAAACACTAAAATGGAGGGATGTCTGGTCGATAGGAACAATACCTAAGATCTGAAGCTTCATGTGGAGGTTACACGCAGGTGCATTAGCAGTGAATGCCAATCTTCGCCATAGGGGAATAAATATTGACGCCAAATTCCCGTTTTGTGATGATGGAGAATCGATTACTCATATGCTAGCTGAATACTCGTGGACTAGACCTGTCTGGTTTGGTACACTTTCGACCCGGCTAGACGAACTAACTTTACCTCGATAGCTGAAATGGTTGCCAAAGTGAAGCAGATAGCGGGTTTGACTAAATCAGAACGAGAGCGACGGTGGTCTTTAATTGGTGTGATTTGTTGGGATATTTGGAAGGAACGTTGCATGCCCATGAAGAGCCGAACCCGAGAAAAACAACAGAGGTAATCCTTCGAGAGTTCAATGAGTTTTGCTCGTCAAGAACCCCACACGACAGCCCAGCTCAAAGGTCCCAACCTTTAAAACAATGGGAAGCACCTCCGAGTGGTTTCTTTAAGATCAATTGCGACGCATCATGGATGGAACCTAGGCGGCATTGGAGGGGTTGCAAGAACGGCTGATGGTGTAATGGTTGGTGGTTTTTGTAACGTGGCATCTGATCGAGGTTACCTAGAGTTGGAGGTGAAAGCCATGCAGGAAGGACTGGAGTTAGCAATACAAAAAGGCTAGGAACATGTGATTATCGAATCCGACTCAAAAGAAGGCGTGCAAAGTATTGTGGATGTGAGCCAAAGGGTTGATTGGAGGATTCAAACACAGTTGCAAATATCCGTAGTAGAGCGTCTATGATTCGAATGGTAATGTGGTGTTTTGTCCCGAGACAAGCAAACAGCTGTGCTAACTGGATTGCGATACAGGTTAGTAAGATGTCGTGTATGACTAATTGGGTTTCCATGCCCCCGCCCTCTCTTTGTTCGTTGATTGTAACATTGTAAAGGATATGGAATTTATCCCGCCTTAAACTCTTGTACGCTGTTTTGAGATTATATTAGTGCATGATATTTTGTTAGAAAAAAAAAAATCCTTAATTTCAATTTTTTTACTATATGAATTTTCTATATATATTTCTCAATATTCTTAAGACTATTAAAATGTTAAGATTCTCACTTAATTTCACCATTGGATGCTCTTCAAGACAAATTGAGATAGATTTTCATGCGAAGTTCTAACATCCATCAGGTTCATGCAAATTTGGTTATATAATGTGTTCGTCGGGATCCTAAGAAGAACGTTTTCAATTCATGCATCTCTTACACATAATTATTTGTTTATTGATTCCTTAATCTCACATTGACTTTTTTCATCTATATGAATTTTCTCCTCATTCTTCTTATGTCTACTAAACGTTAAGATTCTCACATAATTTTACGTAATTTTACATTTGTTGCACTTTATGAAGAATTGAGATAGATTTACGGTAAAATTCTAACCTCCATCACTTAGCATGCGGATTTGGTTAGTTAATGTGTTCATCGAGAATCATAAGAAGAGCATCCAGTTGAACATTAATTAAGAAACATGGTTTTTTCTCATTCTCTTGCTCATATTTTTTTTATCAATAGTAATTTCGAAAGATAGCATATATTCAAATATATGTAAATATATCCTTTAAATTCATATATATATATATATATATACACATATGAAAATATATATATATACACATATGAAAATACAAATATTTTTCTTCAATTTATTAATCATTTTTTTTCTTTTCTTCTATAATAATTTAATATATGAACATTTTAAATTTTATACTCTCCATATATGTTGTTGAGCCGCTTTGTTTGGGGCCTTTGAGCCGGGTACGATTGTTACACTTTTTAATCATTCCCCTGCCGTTTTGAACCAAATTGGGCGGTATAGGTTTAGGTGGGCCTAAATGGGCCAAAAATTAATATCTTACGTGCGAGATTTCCCTGCTTTACCTTAGTAAAAAATAATAATTAAAAAAAATAAATTATGTGATAAGTGCTTTTTAAACCATTACGACTAAACCATGTAACAATGGTGTGGTGATTAAGCGCCTCATCCTAACCAGAGATCAGGGGTTCAGTCCCCGCTAGTGACCATAGGAATGTAAAATTGTTCATGGTCAGCACTTTACCCCTTACGGGCTAACCCGATGCGACTGGAAAAAACCATCTCAACTCGAATATCGTTCTCGGAGTCGATATGATCATGTCTTTATAAAGTTCTCACGATGATAATGCGCGCGCGCATAGCGCGGGTTGGTGTCTAGTAATCATAATTTATAATTAGTCTTTAATTAACTATAATAATGAGACTCTAAAAAAATATTTTTTTTAACATTACCATGTATCAAATTTAGGCATGACAAATATGATAAATTATCGGTCTATCATAAAATTTAAACAAAAGTCGATTTTTTTTTTTGTTTAATCGATTAAATAGTTAATCTAAACTTTTATATGTAAATATATTTTCTATATATATATATATATATATATATATATATATATAGAAACGACAGGAAAGAGAGTAACACAATGTATATAATTCTGTCAAATCAACAGTTTAAGAGTAATAACAGAATCTATATAATTCTGCCAAATAAGCAGTTTAAAAGTAAATCTAATAATGACACGTCATCCATTTTAATTAAAATTTATGGCTTAAATTCTAATATGGGCCTAACTCTATTTTGGTGTTGATTAGTAATTTTGTTCTGGCCTAGCCCAAAATCCGGTTGCATATTAATTATTTTGGTGTTAATTAGGTTGTTCATTAGTATTAAATCTGGTTGCGTATTAATTATTTCGGTCTTAATTAGGTTGTTGATTAGTATTAAATCTGGTTGTGTATTAATTATTTTGATTACTATTATTTTGGTGTTAATTATTTGTATTAATTCCGGTCCATGTTCATCCTCTCAACCCTCTTCATCCTCTCCACCCTCTTCTCAGCCGTTTGAATTCCTCTTCATACCATGATACTGATTTAGTTTAATTATTTTACAGGCATACAAAATGACAATGCAATATACTAAACTGGGGGACGTAACTCAATGTTTAAACAAATGCATTATCAGGGTACGCATAATCAGATCTTGGATAGCTATGAATGTAATGACTGATGCTGTTTTCTCAAATGACATGTTGTTGATAGATGAAGAGGTATTTAAAAAATTAAACTTTGGCATAAATTTATTTTGTCTAAATGTTTGTATTGATCAATTTAAAATTTTGAAGAGCATTGTTTCCTATCTTTAGCTCCTATTTGTGAAATTTTAAAAACCATATTTTGTAGGGTTTGTGCATGCATGCTCAAATTCAAGAGCGTGTTCTTCAAAAACTGGATAAGCCAAAATCATAAAGTTGGATAGTTGATGGTGCAATTGTGAAAATACAAAATTTCAATGTTCGACCCGCGATTGGATCACATCGTCCAGTGTCAACTGAAAAGAAAATTGAATTCCTTAGTTTCTATATTATTGTATCAACTTTATATATCAATCAATAAATAAAAAATAATTAGTACTCAAAGTAATTTACTTTTATATTACTTCAGTTTTTTGTTAAATTTTTCCAGCTATTTACCATCATATTTTTCATTTCATACAAATCTATAAATTCAACCGGTATACCATTTAACATAATAGTAACAACTCAAAAACATCAAATAAATACACTAAAATATTTCAAACTAAATTACTCTCAAAATACACATTAAATATACAAATATTTAGTATGGAGAGATCCCCATATTCAAACTAAATTACTCTCCATGCATCAAACTATATTCACAATCTAACATCCCCATAATTAACATTTCATACATTATAATTCAGCTTTAAAATTTAGGATTCAAACGAAATACGGTAACAAATCATATATGAACCTAATATTTACAAAAAAAAACATTTGAAAATACAAATTACAAAAATATATTATTTAACATACCAAAAAACAATTCAAATATATAAAAAATTAAACATTGAATATTCATTAAAACTAAATTACTCTCAAAATAAACAAATACAAATATTCAGAATTTAACCTGACCGCGCGCATGATACCTAGTATATATAATTTTAGAATATCACACATATTCAGTGTTATCAGAACTGGACCGGAGACCAAACCGGTGAGGGTGCCGGTTCACCGGTTCGATCCCGGTTCGACCGGGATGGTTGTATACTTTACATAATATTTTTTTTTCCAATTTTGAAACTTGAAATTGAAAACGGCGACTCTTGATTTAGGGTTCTGAAGTTTTTTTTTTTTTTTTTTTTATGGACTCCGAACCGGTGAACCGGCGAACCGCCGGTCTGTTTAGAACCGACCAATTCGTCAAAAACCAGCTATCGAACCGAGTTCGCTTACCTTCTTTGGATTTATTCGAACCGGACGTTAAAGGTACCGGTTCCGGTTCGAACCCGGTCGGTCCTGTCCGGTTCTGATAACACTTCTAATAAATGTTTTGAATAAGGTGGCAGCATTACTGCATAAACAAATCTTCTACTTCTTCTGATATAGTGCCACGTGTCTGATTCTCGCTTCTCTCCCCTATCCAATTATCTAACACACTTCTTCTCCGAACTTCAGTTTCTTTTCGGAATCGTCTCACTGCCGACACTGCACTAATGACGTTTGCGGCGCTCTTCTTAACGGCGACCAAGCTCGCCGGAGTACTCGTCACCGTCGGCGTAGCGGCCAACGCCTTCTCCTTTTCTCGCTTCCACAAGAAGAACCTGAGGTCGTTCCGTTCGCCTATCGACGAATCTTCGGATACGCTTGCAGAGTTCAACGTTGATGGAGGTACGATACTGCCTTTCGTAGTTATTGAATAGCTTAAGTTACAGTACTAAGATCACTGCTCTGTAGTCTGTTGATACTGGAATGATTGCGGCAGCGCGTGGGATGCGTCTTTAGTGTTTGTGGAAATGCTTATAGAGTGATAGGTGTAGGTGAAGGAGAATGAGCTTAATAAATTAGAATATTGAATCATGATTGAAGTTTATGATGAAAGATTATCAATGAGCGTTGAGAATCTATTGAAGCTGAATTTGTAAACATTGAACTAGTAGAGAAAATGGTAAGGCCTATGATCAGAATGTGTATAATCTCAGATTCCTACTGAACTAGGACCTTTGGCTGGGAAAGCATTGTGTGGCTCGGAATTCTCGTTTAATGGGTATATGACTACGATACGTACTGACGAAGTCCCTTCAAATCACGTGTTTAGTGGTGGTTGAGGAATGAATTTAGTGTATACTACTTGCGTTAATCGGCACATTTTCAGTGGTGGGTAAGGCGGGTTCATACCTCTTAAATGTAGTATTCGCTGATTCTATGTTTTTGTCAAGCTTCGTCTATTATGTTTATTCAAAATTGTGTTGATACTTGACTAGTGCAGAAGGGGAGGATGAGTTCTTCTTTGGACTGGCGACCGCACCAGCACATGTTGAGGATAGGCTCGATGATGCTTGGCTGCAGTTTGCAGAAGAGGGTCCTTGCGACCACCCAGAGTCGGAACAGAGAGAGCAGCCTGCAGATGCATTGTCAGCTTCTGGTGATGGAGGGTCTCAACCACCATTAGCAAGGCACTATGCAAATCCACCAGGGAAGATCAAGAAGCCTATTAAGGTAGCCATGGAAGCAATGGTTAGAGGAATACAGAAGTACACACCAACTGAAGAAAAAGAAGTAGAAGAACCCACAGCCACTGAAGAATGCCACCACAATGTTGCGGCATGGCACAATGTGCCTAATCCGTAAGGCTATGATTTCTCTCATACAACTTTTTTGCTCAATTTTCTTCAGTGTAGAACTAAATTTTTAGTCAGAGAAACGACATGATCAGTAGTTCTGCGTTGGTGAATGAAACTATACGCTGTTGAATGAATTTCAGGGAGCAGAGATTGAGGTTTTGGTCTGATCCCGAGAGAGAAATAAAACTAGCTAAAGATACTGGGATCACTGTATTCCGGATGGGGATAGATTGGACGAGAATCATGCCAAAGGAACCCATTGATGGGAATCAAAACAATGTTAGTCTGAAATGAACGTTGAAAAGCTTCCCACTTAAATCAGCTGTCAATACTTTTCTTGCATTGCATGGATTACTTTAGTTAAATAGATTTCTATATGCTGCAGGTTGGCATAGCATCTGTATATGTTAAATTTACACTGGTATTTATGCATTCCTGGAGCTATGATGTGCATCTTGAGTAAGAGTTGCAGTTCGTTTCATTTTCAGGTCAATTATGCTGCACTGGAGCGGTATAAGTGGATAATCAATTTGGTACGCTCACACGGATTGAAGGTGATGCTTACACTCTTTCATCACTCATTGCCACCATGGGCGGGAGAGTATGGAGGGTGGAAGCTGGAGAAAACAGTTGACCACTTCATGCACTTTACAAGGTTATGCAGCATCCTTATAACTATGTTGCATCTCTCCAACTTTCAAAACATTTCTTTATCTTGGAAGTTGGAACTGATTCTCTAGTGGCTTCTTTTCTTCCATGTAGACTAGTTGTGGACACTGTGTTGGATATAGTGGATTACTGGGTGACATTCAATGAGCCTCATATCTTTGCTATGCTCACTTATTCTGCTGGTGCTTGGCCTGGTGGCCATCCTGATATGTTGGAAGCTGCAACTTCTACTTTGCCTACTGGTGTTTTCAAACAGGCAATGCACTGGATGGCCGTTGCACATACAAAGGCCTATGATTATATCCATGAGCAGAGGTTTGTTTCTTGACATTCTTTATGGCCTTCACAAAATTTTAAAATACATTCATTCTATAATTCATATACATAGAATTATTAGCTTAATTTAAAATAATTTCCATTTGCAGAACCTCATCACGCCCTATTGTCGGTGTAGCACACCATGTCTCATTCATGCGCCCATATGGTTTATTTGATCTTGCGGCTGTTTCCTTTGCGAACTCTTTGACAGTCTTCCCCTATATCGATGCTATCTCTGAGAAACTTGATTACATTGGCGTAAACTACTATGGACAGGTTCACCAGTTTCCTTTTGTTCTTGAAAAGTTCAAATGATAAGTTCACTTATATGTGGGTTCGACTGATACAAATTGAGTTTGAATAATAAAAATCTAATCTTTTCAAAACATTTTCTCAGGAGGTGGTCTCTGGTGCTGGATTGAAGTTAGTAGAAACCGATGAGTACAGTGAATCCGGGCGAGGTGTATACCCTGATGGGTTATACCGTGTGTTGCTGCAATTTAATGAACGATACAAGCATTTAAATCTACCCTTCATCATTACGGAAAATGGTGTTGCTGATGAAACCGATATTATTCGTCGACCATACATTGTGGAACATCTCCTTGCTATCTATGCGGCAATGACAATGGTTTGAACTTTCAAACACACAAAGATGCATCTTTTAGTGTCTCCCCTTCAGTTTAGCTAATGAGGATCTCTGATGATATTATTTTACCTTATGGCAGGGCGTGCGGATAATTGGTTACTTTTTCTGGACAATATCTGATAATTGGGAGTGGGCGGATGGCTATGGTCCTAAGTTTGGGCTCGTTGCAGTTGATCGCGCGAATAATTTTGCTCGAACACCGCGCCCCTCGTACCAACTATTTACCAAAGTTGAGACTTTTCTTTGTTTCTTTCGATCCAAATCTTGCCTTTGTTGTTTTTGTCATATAAGTGATGAGATTCAAATTTGGTTTCAGTTGGTAACTACGGGTAAGATTACGAATGAGGATCGGAAATTTGCATGGAATCTACTCCTTGAAGCTGCTAAAGACGGGAAAACTCGACCATTTTATCGAGCAACCGATAAAAATGGGTTCATGTATGCAGGCAAGTGAAGTTTTATTGCATAAAACCTTATTTTTTCGCGTTATTTAGCTCGGATATAACAATTTGCATACCGAAATTTACTTCAAAAGACATACTGGATATTCATTCTTCTTAGCAAGTAACACACTGAAGTTAATTTAAGCACATTTGCAAACTCCATATCTTTGTGCTGAAAATTTGTCATTTTTGAAGAACTTTGGTCTTGTTCTTTATCCAGGAGGTCTTGATGAACCGATTCAGCGGCCTATCATTCTCCGTGATTGGCGATTCGGACACTACGAAATGGAAGGCTTGCAAGACCCGCTAAGCCGCATCTCCAGATTAATCATCCGTCCCTTCTCCGGTATCAAGAGACGAAAATCTGGAAAAGATAAGGAGGATCTGATAGTTCTTCAGCCTCTCGGTTACAGCATATGATATGTTGTTGAGAGATTAATGTGCTACTCTTTACCCAGTTGGTTCTTATGATATTATCTGTACCATCAGTGATCCCACGAAAACAAATTTTTTTTTTAACAACAGTCTCAACTATTGGTTATATAGCTAATCGTTAACGTTCCAACTATTAAAATTGTTTATTTCCACATTTTTCGACTGATTTTCACATTAATATAATTAGATTCGTTGCTTATAGTTTAAACTCATTTGATCATCTCTCATTAGAAATTCCTTAATTAAGTTGAGTTGGGCTAGTGGGATGGTTACTCGAGTTTTTAACATTACAACTGATATTAGAGCTGACTGAAACCGTGAATTATCCTGAGTTACTTATTGGAGGAAAACGATTATGCATTTGGGTCTCGACGAGGAAACCACATCCTTCAAAATGATCGATTTAATGTGACACTCCTCGATATGACGCGCAGGAAGTATTGCTTCTAATCCGCTCATTCTTAATGGCTCAATCTCTCCCGGAGAATAGATACTGTATATATCGTAATACCTATTGCTTTTACTTAAAGCACAAGTAACATAAATAGAAGTATGATTAAATGGACAACTTACTTCCCAAGCAACTACTAAAAGTCACCACAACACTCAATCCTAGGAATGTCTATTTCTCACACACTGAAAAAAAGTTTTTACAAAAGCCTATGACAAAACGATAACATGATGTAATTTTCATATCGTGTTCGTATTTAGGTATTACATTATAACACACACTATAAAGTTGTATTATTAAGTCTAATTGTCAAGTACTTTTTAAATTTCAATTAATGACTTAATTTTTAGAGCTTGTCAATCTATTTACGAACTTATAAATACTGAGATAGCAATTCATAATTTTTTACTCCATGAAGTTCTTATTTCAATCTTTACTTAAAAATCGTGTATAAAGATGTTCAACTGAATAACTTATCACAATACAAACACACACAAAATTACATGTTGTGTTCGAAATTTGTAAAACGTGGTACTATGCGTGTTTGTAATCAGTAAATTTAACACGAGATGATTATTATTAACGCGCATGAACTCTCACCCCTACCAAATCCACACACATCGCCGCACCAGAGAAGATCATTGTACTTCCTAAAATTTACCATAACCAAACAACAAAACCCAAAACAAACCAGACTATTCACACAAATGATAGAAGATTGTTGTTCCTATGTATGTATTTAAATGATTTCTACTATCAAAGCCTTAATCAGTCGGTTCCGTGATTTCACCACGTCAATCTCGACTATCGTGGTTGCCTAGTTCGAAAGAAATGAACTCGTACCAATATCGGCTCAAATGGTCTTCTTCATTAGCCCCGCTCTCTATGTCCGATATTCTTCCTACTTTCACGCTTCAAATCCGAGTTGTCGTCTTGTTCGGTTTCGGAAATATCTCGTTGAGGCTCGGGTTCAGGGTTCCTTGACTGAGTACTCCTTCGGCGTCTTCGGTCCTGAAGATTTGCAAAAGTGACCCCTTTTAATACCTCGATAGCTCTTTTTTTAAGTCAGTTGATTAAGTAGTCACTAGCATTTCATATGATATCATAGCGCAAAATTTTAAATAACCTAACTTTTTAAGGCATTTGGTTGAATGGTTAGTAATATCTGACGGATAGTTCGAGAAAATTGAGCTTAGGGTTCAAACCTCTCGAGAAACGGGGTATTCCTCTGACTCAATCATTCGCACAACTTGACTCATCTTCGGTCTTTTGTCAGAATCTGGATCAACACACCTCAGAGCTGTCAACAGGGCTCGTTTGAGGGTGCTAGTAGACGGTCGGGTCTCAATTGTTGGGTCTACAACCTCTTCAGAGCGCCTACTTCCAACCATCATCTTCAACCAATCAACCAAGTTCACCTAAAAGACAACAAAGTTTCTTGGTAAGCAAGGCATCTAGTACTGCATCTAAGGATAGTTAAAAATATAAGTATTGAGACTTACCTCGGGAGTCGGACGACTGTAATCAATTGGATCTCTTCCGGTAATCACTTCCAAAAGCAAAACACCAAAGCTGTATACGTCACTCTTCTCATTCAGAAGACCAGAGTTAGCATACTCCGGAGCCACATACCTAACGAAAATAAAAGGCAATGATTAAATCCGAGTTAATGTCTCTACAAAGTTCTTAAGCTATAAAAAACCTAGGCCATGAGCAGAAGAGCCGGTGGATTACGTAGCGGGATGGACCTATTGTCGCCACTACTAGCTCATTCATTTTCATGCAAAAAAAAAGTTCTTATAACCTATAGAAATGAATTTCAGATAATTACCCAAAAGTTCCCATTACTCTTGTTGTGATGTAACTATTGCCAGACCCAAGCAATTTAGCCAAACCAAAGTCCGATATTTTCGCATTGAATTCTTCATCAATCAAAATGTTGCTAGACTTGATGTCTCGGTGCACTACCTTAGGCTCGATCGCCTCATGCAAATAAGCCAATCTGTCGATAACGATAAGCTATGAGTCAAAAACTTCAACAATGGAAATTCTAAAAATCGAACCTTAAAAGGAAACTCACGCTTTAGCGGTGCCTAATAGAACTTTCATTCTTGCTTCCCAAGTAAGACACCCATGCTGCCTCATGGCTCCATGAAGCCATTGCTCAAGATTTCCATTGCACACATACTCATATATCAATAACCTAGAAACCATCACCAAAATGGAGGGAAAAATCGTACTCTTATTATCCCCATAGTTAAAAAAAAAATTCCAACTTTGTATAAAAATGAGGAAACTTGCTACACAAGAAAGATCTCCAACTGCAATAAATACCTGTGGGTTCCTTCAATGCAGTATCCCAGAAGCCGAACCAGGTTCTTGTGCCGGACATGGCCAATGGCTTCAACTTCAACACTGAACTCCTTTTCAGCTTGTCCTCTACAAAGAGAAGAAATGAAAATCGCCATTATTCATCGATATGAAGTATTCTTTTAAAAAACCCCAGTTTTCTGAAGGGTCAATCTAAATCTTCATATCGAACAAAAATTGAAATCATACTCACAAATTGTTGAGCAGCTTCTTGACAGCAACAGGTGTCCCATTAATCAAGTAACCTCGATACACAACCCCATATCCTCCCTCGCCTATAATATTATCCTTTGAGAACCGATCCGTAGCAACCTCCAAATCTCTTAGTGTAAACCAATGGCCCCAACCAAGGTGAGAGAATTCAGGGAGACCCGACAGAGGCGAAGGGGATGTCAAAGAAGGCCTTGCATCAACTTTGGTGAAAGATCCCGATGGACTGCAGTGATCTCCGTTTTTCAAACCGTCCGATGATCTTTCCGAGTCTTTATCGCTGCATTTCTCATTAAGTGTGTAGATCACACCTTCATGCGATATATAATTGTTCGATGAAGCTTCATCGACGCGAATCTCCTTGATTTCGTTTGAGAGTCTGGGGATTTGGATGAGAGTAAGAATGTCTTTAGCTTTTCTGGACCTCCTTCGAGGGCTAAAGCAGAGAGATAGAGCCATGAGGATTACGACAATGGATACTCCGAAGAGGATCGCCAGTAACTGCCAAACCTTCAGATCCAAAATGGTTTTCTTAGACAGTTGATAATTAAGATGATCGGTCGGCATGTTTTGGTGTATTGCAAATGCCTGCTTGATAGAAGGGTGAGAAACAATGGAGGAAAAAGAGAAACCTTAAAATCTGCTAAGTTTCACAATTTCACAACCAAATCCACAAAATCTGAATTGGTTTAAATCCATTCACATAATCAGAAATCGAAATCAAGCTGGTCTTGTCAGTAATTAAGCATTGGAACAAATTGGAATTTATGATAGAAACTAATAAACTGCTACTGCAATTGAAATAAGCACACAATGGAACTCAGAAATCAGAAACCAGTATCAGCAGCTTGAAGAAATCAGGCATCATCAAATTTGAAATGCATTTCATAAGCAATCAATCAAATAGAATGCAAATCAACTGATAATTCAAACCATGAACACAATGAAGAACACTAAGGCAGAGTATCTGAAGGGTTACCTGCTGAATACTCTGGAATCAATCAGGTACAAACCCTAGCAACAATCCACAAGCTCCAAAGCAAAGATTCGTCGGTGGGAGGAATTTACAGAAAACCCATTATCAAATTCTCCAAAGACTGGGATTTTCCCGCCAATTTCCCTTATGGGTTTTCTCTATACAGCACAATGGAAACGAGAATCAAGCTCAAAATTGAAACTTTGCAAACAAGTTGCTCTTTTTCAAGAACATCCAAGAAAACCAAAAAAAAACTCAAAAGCAGGGTGGTTGAAGAGAATAATGGAGCTTGGCTTAGGGGGGATGATTTATCAGTGGTAGTAGGTGATGAAGAAAGGCCTCCACAGATTAAACACATCAAATATATAGTTATAGCATATACAAATAACATACAAACATATAATAATAGCACATTACCCACAGAAGAGAAGGATTTGAAAAATGGAGACTTTCTTTGTTGCTTCTGCTTCCCTTTATTTTTCTATTTTTTTTACATTGATGATTGTATTTTTAATTAATAATCTTTGCTTTAGCTTCTAATTTATAAGGAAATGGGGGTCAGGTAGCTGAATGGGTATGGGAGGCAGACAGTTAATCAGACACTTTGATTAAATTATGGTGTCGTTTTCAAATTATAATTCCAGATTAGCAGTCACGTCCAAAGTTTATATTAGATTAATGGGTAAAGATAGATGCGATTATGATTGCTGGGGGACAAGTAATCTGTGTACTTTGTGATATTTCTAATATTTTATTTTATTCAGGGGATTATTATTTTAAACTTCAAAGATATGTTTTGGAGGTCAAAAGATGGAGACTCTCCAACGAATAATTTGAATTTCTAGTTATATTTTCTATATTAATAATAATTTCTAGTTTCTTTAATCCATTTATTTATTTATTCTAATTTTTAATTTTTTTTTGTTAGATTTTCCCACATATAGTTTTAGAAATTAGTAGTTTACTTATCATACACTATTTTTCTAATTCTATATTTTTTTTCCTGTAAGGTGATACTAGGTGAGGTCCCCTTTAAGAAGTTAGCACGCTTGCTCCACACGACCACTCTTAAGCTAATTCTTGCTCACACCGAAATCAGCCCGTAAGGTGCTGACCATGAGTTATTTGTTTTTTTTTTCTAATTTTAAATTATTATTTTTTGCAAAATTCTAAAGTAATGTTGGTCATGAACCGGTTCGGCCCTAAACAGGTTCAGAACTGGAACCATTTAAACAGTTTTGGAGTCGTTCTTGGTTCTGTTAAAAAAAGTGATTTATTTGCTGTGAAAACTGAAAAGAACTGATGATTTAGTTAAAATCTGATAAAACTGGACTGGAAAAAAAAAAAAAAAAAGTTCTCAACAAGTCCGGGCTTCTACTTTAATTTTTTTTTAATTAAATCTACCAAAAAAATACATTAATAATTATATTAAATAAGTTTGAATCGGATAGCCGAACCGATTGGGTGTACCACTTGAGACTAGTACAATTTTACCCCCACAAGAACTGATTTAGTTGAGACTAGTTTAAAATAATCTAGTTTCATACCATTACAGTCGGGTTGATTTGTTTTTTTTCAACATATTTGTTGCTCATTCTATAAATAAAATAAGAGATAAATAACTAGTATTTTTAATTTTTTCTAATAAATTAACCAACAACATGGGCCAAAAAAATATATATATTAACTAACAACATGTTCCATGCAAAGTTTTCACTACTTCATCAAAGTTTTAGCATCCCTTAACGATATACATAAGTCCACGTCTCAAATATTTTCTTTAACATAATAAAATGATACATAATACATACTATAGTAGTGTTCCTTGAAGCAGATAAATAACATGCTCCTTAACTTGTAAACTACTTACTTACTTTTGAATCCTATAGCTATATGTATATATATATTATGGAACCTTTCATTCGACCTACACTGCAAAATGGTTATACAGATGATAAATAGTAATGTGTCGGTTGTGACTTGTGAGTGGCCTTTAATTACCTCCTTTATGGTAGGAGTGGGTTGCATTTACTAAGAGCATTTGATGCCTAATAATTTCTTATTCTACAAGGTACAATTATTACTATTAAAAAATATCTTCCACATAATGTGGCCGTACAAGTTTTTTATTTTTCATATAAAACTTGCTTTTATTATGCAATACTGAGGTAGTTTAACATTACAATCATCTAATTTATTATCTATTATATTAATTCGGCTGTGGATGCTTTCTGACTGACATGATTTGGTGATCAGGCTCATCTCTATATTATATTATAATTCTCAGATCACATGTGTAGATATATTATATCTACAACTGTGATCATTCGACCAGGCGTGAAACCATATTATTTACAACCGCGAACCTCAAAAGTGGCTATCATGTCCATAAACTTCAATGTGGTTATCAAGTCCACAAACTTCAAAGTGGCTATCATGTCCACTGTCAGACCCTAAAAATCTGACCTAGGACGATTTACGTTTTGAAAACGTGGATTTTAAAAAGAGTCGCCACTAGTTAATAAAGGCTAACTAGAATCCTAAATTACCTAAGCGAATAATGAATTAAACACCTAGGTATAAAATCGGTCTACGGTTAGAAATTCGAGTTCGGGGGTTCTGTTACGAATTAAAACACATGAATTTTAAATTACGCCCTTTCGGTACTCAATTCACTTACTCGCCAACTTTATTATTTAAATATATTTATTACTTCAGATTAATCTAAACATGTCAAAGTTTAACCCAATTTTATCCTATGAAAATTATTATCAAATATTAATCTAAGCCTACAAACTAATTAAAATCTATAACTCCTAATTAAAACGAAATCTAAAACACCAAAAATTATCAAACATGCTCCAATCCATACAAAAGCTAATATATATATTCAACATACATACACGACATGAGCGACTAAACCTCTTACTTAGTTAAATTTAAACTAGTCACATTTAAACTAATCTAATCTAATTAAATCTAATATATACAAATATAATAATAATAATGTAAAAAATAATAATGAAATAAAATAATAATAAAAAAAAAAGTAAATTAAGGTAGAAGGTAGCGGGAGACACGACAACGACGACGACCATCGACCACGGCAAGATAAGGACGACGACGGGCGATGTGGTCGTGGCCGGAGTTAGAGGGCAGGTGCTGTGGAGGTTCGGTGTGGTTGTTGGGCTGGCGAGGTCCTAACAGGGACGACCTGACCGGGCGGGCGGAGGTCATGGAGCTAGGGCCGGCGAAGGGGCATGGTTGATCGCAGGATGAGGAGGAGCGGCGCGACTGGGCTGAAGCAGGGCCGGCACAGCCGGGACCGAGGCCGGCGAAGGTCCGACGATAAGGGCTCAGTGAAGGGACGCAGGAGAGAGAGAGAGAGAGAGAGAGAGAGAGAGAGAGAGAGAGAGAGAGAGAGAGAGAGAGAGAGAGAGAGAGAGAGAGAGAGAGAGAGAGAGAGAGAGAGAGAGAGAGAGAGAGAGAGAGAGAGAGAGAGAGAGAGAGAGAGAGAGAGAGAGAGAGAGGGCCGCCGGCGTGACCTGGCGGACGCCGGTGCAGCTGAGTAGGTCGGCTGGAGCTTCGGGCGTGATGGAGTCGGAGCACGGCGGACCGTGGCTGAGCGAAGCCGGAGGTCCGGTTGGACGTCGGGGAGGGTACTTAGCAGAGAAAAAAAATCACTAGAAGACGAAATAGCACGGTTTTCAAGAACTGGTATATTATTATTAATGTGTCCTCCCTTTTTTACATAGACTAGGTACCCTTTTATAGCTAGATTAACACCTAAAATTAGGAAAACAATATTTTCCCTGATATACACTAATTAATTCCAAAAATTATGAATATATATTTATTGCATATTGCCATAAATATATATCATATATTTTCTGAATATTACAAAATATTAAATGCATCTACACTATCCAAATTTAAACTAAGTCTATTTTTAGCAATCCAGTGACCTTCCATATTTAAATATTTCCTTTTTTAAACGCGTTACACATAACATTTTTGAACGTGTTATATAAGTGTCGCGCGTACCAAAATTAGGTGTTTACAGCTTGCCCCTCTTTGGACGGACTCCCGTAGAATGCATTCGAGTGGGTTTGTCCAAAGACGAGTAAACACTAATTTTGGCTAGGAAGTATATCTTCTTCCGGGTCTTCAAGTCTCCAAGGTGGCCTTTGGCTTTATTGACGGACATCACTAAAGAAAACCTTATTGGTAGTGCGGAATGTAGAACCTCCAGCGGCAGTGCAGAAAATAAGAGCCTCCAGTGGCGGTGCGAAAAAGAAAAGCCTCGGTCGGCGGTGCCCCTGTTGACGGTGCTTCCTTTGGCGGTGCGTAAAAGTAAAGCCTCCAGTGGCATGTAGTAACGAAAAGCCTCCAGTGGTGTACGGAAAAGAAAAGCCTCCAGTAGCGTGCAGTAACGAAAAACCTTGATCGACGATGCCTCCAGTGGCGAGCGATAATGAAAAGCCTCCAGTGGCGTGACTTGCGAAGGCTGAACACTAAGGCTTCGCTCGTCGGGGGTGACTCTCAGAAAGCTGGAAAACTTCAGATCTTAATTGTCGGTTGTGACTTGTAGGAACAAACTGTAACAGTCCTACTCATCATTTGAGTGGTGACTTGCGAGAACAGACTGTAACCGTCCCGTTTGCCGTGAATTTGACTCGTAGGAACAGACTGTAACAGTCCTACTCATCTTTGAATGGTGACTCGCGAGAGCAGACTGTAACCGTCCCGCTTGCCATGAAGTTGACTCGTAGGAATAGACTGTAACAGTCCTACTTATCCTTGGAATGCGACCTGCGAGAGCAGACTGTAACCGTCTCGCTTGCCGTGAAGTTGACCTACCCGTAGGAACAGACTGTAACAGTCCTACTCATCCTTGAATGGTGACCCGCAAGAGCAGACTGTAACCGTCCCGCTTGCCGTGAAGCTGACTCGTAGGAACAAACTGTAACAGTCCTACTCATCCTTGAATGGTGACTCGCGAGAGCATACTGTAACCGTCCTGCTTGCCGTGAAGTTGACTCGTAGGAACAGACTGTAACAGTCCTACTCATCCTTGAATGGTGACTTGCGAGAACATACTGTAACCGTCCCGCTTGCCGTGAAGTTGACTTTCGAAGACGCTGTGTCGTAGAAAATACGCTTGCACATGAGTTTTTGTCCCTAATTTTTGCCTAAATTGTGCATGGTGCAACAACCTAGCGGGATCTTTTTTCTCTTTTTTTTTTTAGAGAATTTCTCTCTTATTCTCTCCTTTTGCCACGGTCATTTGAGAGATTTCCGACCGTGCCCCTCGGTTTTTTATTTTCTCTCATTTTGCCATGATTGCAATTTTTGAATTTGCAACCATGCCCCTCATTTACTGATTTTGCCTAGGCCGCCCTTTCGGGTTTTCAACCTAGCGGAAGCACTCTTTATTTGGTAGCCGATTAAACGGTGGCTGTGACCCGTACTTTATTTTCCGCCTCGATGCGGGAGTATTTGTAGCCCTTTGGAGGGTGGCTGTGACCCATTCCTTACCGGCTTCAATGTTGCGGGAGCTCTTTCAATTTGTAGCCATTTTGGAGGGTGGCTGTGGCCCTTCATTCCTCGTCTCTGATCCGGGAAACACTCTTTGTATGTAACCATTTTGAGGGTGGTTGTGCCCTTTCACTTAATACCCGCCATCGATGTTCCGGGAGTGCTCTTTTGATTGTAGCCGTTTAAAGGGACGACTGTGACACTTTCTTTTATTTTCCCGCCCTCACCGGGTTCGCGGATCACTCTTTTCTGTAGCCATTTTAAGGGTGGCTAAGGCCATTTTTTATTCTCCCGCCCTCACATGGTTCACGGGGTCACTCTTTTATCTGTAGCCATTTGGAGGGTGGCTGTGGCCCTTTCACTTATTTCCCGTTTTTAATGTTGCAGGATCACTCTTTATCTGTAGCCATTTGTAGGGTGGTTGTGGCCATTTCTTTGTAGTCGTTTTAGGATGACTGAGACCCTTTTTATTTCTTCGCTGCTTTCACTAAATTTGCCTGAGCATTCTCTTTATTTTTCTCGGTAGCCAATTAAAGGGCGGTTGTGACCCTAACAAAATGAATTTTTTTCTTCTTTTTTTTGAAAAAGAAAATCTAACGAAAATAATCAACAATAACTATGTACATGCCCCTAGTGGCAAATTGGAAAATTTTAATTCAAATCATCTTCTTGAGAAGGACTCAGCTGATTGAGTCAAAAACATATTGGTCGTGTCGACACCCTGGATTAACCCTACGACAATGGATGACATAGGTAATGATTTCTTTTCTCGGCTTCTCAAGTGCCCTGGCCATTGCTCAATCTTAGCTAGGGATGCCCCATGGCTAGCACCTATCAGGTTAGGCTCGTCGCATGCAGGATGAATGGCCTGGTTAATGAATACAGTAGTCTGCGAATGGTAAATTTGGGCATAGATAATAGCTCGAGGTATCTGGGATAAATTCGACAGTTGGCGGCGAACAAAGGGTCGTGCACGAGATGTGCTCTTCAGGGGCTTTGATTTGGATGATTATCCAAGCTGCATGATGAGTAAGAAAAAAAATCAAATTTCAGGGATAAAATGATCACAACTTCTCTTACCTGGGTGTTAGATTTTTTTCTAATGGGCAATGTGCTCGCTATGCGACTGGACCTGCTGCATGTCCTGATTTTTCTGCTCCATCTAGAAAACAGAACTTGTATATGAACACCTGCCGGAAAGTAAATGCCCCTGGACCTCTGATGGAAGACACCAACACTAATGTTTTCTTTGCTTGAGATCTCAAATGTTCATTGATCAGCACATTGAATCTTCACGAGACTCTCGATGATCTCTTGATATTTTCTCATATCTGGACATGTCCTATCTCAATGGGAGATGCCCATTGGTTACCGCTGACTGGTTTAGACCTCGCCGTAAAACAGATGTACGGCTTGGTTCGGGGACACGTATGAATTCCACACACGGTAGGTGAAATTTTGGCATGGAAGTTCTTTGAAGCAGTCACGTTTCACATGGATGCGGCCACGTCGAAGTGGTCGTCTGATCTGCAAAAAGAGTAGGGACACTCAAATCTCAAGGAAAAATCAAGTACAATTCATCGTACCTGAGCGTTGGATATCCCGAGTGCGCAGTTTGTGCTTCGTGCAACTGGATGGCTGCACGTTCTTTTTTGTTGCCCCATTTAGCCGGCATAACTTATATATACATGATACCTTAACCAAGGGTAACTGAAAAGAGTGAATGAAAAATCAGTCTAGAGAATACGAGAAATCATGCATGATTTTTTTTGAAAGCTCTAATGTCATTCATTTCATATTTTTGATTACTTTTTGAAAAGGAATCAAAATTTATGATCTAAGGTGTTTTGCACTATCACGGAGTTCGTTGAGTGCACTATCTGGCTCGAACGCAGGACAGATGTTCAAAACAAAGTTTTTTCAAAAAGATTTTATTGTCCTTTGTTTAAACTCGAATGGTCGCACTCAACTATTTTCTCAAAAAAGAATCAAATCTCTTTTTTAAAACGCTAACTCATGCGAATGTTGAGACGATTTAGCCGAAAAAGTGCAATGCACATTGGATAAAAACGAATGACACTTTGACTTTTTTTAAAATGCTCATGCATGCTCGAAAGTTAAATTTCTACTGATAAGAAACTTACAACTTACAACCAGTTTACCTGAATGATACATATGGAATGTATGTACAAAATGAAAATCCAGGTAAAGTTTTTTTAAAAATAATGCAAATGTGATGCATGTTTAAAAGTTCTATGACTAAGAATGTGTACAGTCTATCAACAAATTATTGTTCATAAAACAATGCCTATGAGATGTACATGAGATGAAAGTTGTACAGTTAAGAAAATTTACAAGTTATATGAAAAGATTTTTTTGTTTTTTTAACGAGGAAAAAAAATAAAAATAAAAATCAATGCATTTTGATTGCTCAAAATAAAAAAATCAGGTGAAAAGTTTTTTTAAATGCATATGAGATGCTCAAAAATAAACACAAGATGCAAAGTTAAAAATGAAAGTTCTACAACTAAGAAAAATCACAATTTACCTGAAAGATTTTTTCGAAAATAATGCATATGAGATACACGTCTTTTGATTAAAAAAAATTAGGTAAAAGAATTTTTTAAACAAAGAGCCCTAAAACTAAGAGAGCTTACGATTTATCCAAAAGTTTTTTTAAAATTAATGCACATTGGATGCATTATTTAAAAATAAAACAATTCAGGTAATTTTTTTTTGAAATTATGCATATGGAATGCACGTTCGAAATTAAAAGCTCTAATAGCTAAAGATGAATTACAATTTTTCCTGAAAAATGTTTATTTAAAAAAAAACAATGCATATGTGACGCACTAACCAAAATTACAACTTACCTGAAGAGTTTTTTTAAAATAATGCGTATGAAACGCGAGTTTAAAATAAAAAATTCAGGTAAGAGGTTTTTTTTTTTAAAAAAAAAAAAAACAATGCATACGAAATGCATGTTAAAAGAAATTTTCTACAACTAAATGACTAACTACATAGCTGATTTTTTTTGTGTTTTTTTTTGTTTTTAAAAATGCAATGAGATGAATGCATGAGAAAATAAAGTTACACAGTTATAAAAACTTACAGTTTAACCTATAACCTCTTTACAAAAAAAAAAAACACAGATAAAACACGACATGTTAGAAAATGTGTGGCTTTGCTATACAAAGTAGGTTCCACTAATAGGCTCCCGACAAGGTGGTTTCCTCACCTCATCATAGGGATCATAGGACCTTCACAAGCGAGTGGAGTTGTTCTGAGTCGTTCCGGCGGCTCGGCCGCGCGGTCGTACCCTTACTAACTCTCCGGGGTTCCTAGTTGCCCTGGGTTTTAGGCATTTGGATATTACACTAAAGTGGTGTGTGCGAATTGAAACAATGCCACAAAAAAAAAGTTAGTTTAAATAATACATTTTGTACTTGTAAAAAAAAAGTTAGATTAATCAAGAGAAAAAAGAATTAAATTAAATTAAAAAAAAATATGGCAAATAAGCGAATATAATGAGCCCGAACCCTCTAACTTCCCCAGCAGAGTCGCCAAATTATCAGACCCTAAAAATCTGACCTAGGGCGATTTACGTTTTGAAAACGTGGATTTTAAAAAGAGTCGCCACTAGTTAATAAAGGCTAACTAGAATCCTAAATTACCTAAGCGAATAATGAATTAAACACCTAGGTATAAAATCGGTCTACGATCAGAAATTCGAGTTCAGGGGTTCCACATGAATTTTAAATTACGCCCTTTAGGTACTCAATTCACTTATTCGCCAACTTTATTATTTAAATATATTTATTACTTCATATTAATCTAACGATGTCAAAGTTTAACCAAATTTTTATCCTATGAAAATTATTATCAAATATTAATTTAAGCCTACAAACTAATTAAAATCTATAACTCCTAATTAAAACGAAATCTAAAACACCAAAAATTATCAGACATGCTCCAATCCGTACAAAAGCTAATATATATTCAACATACATACACGACATGAGTGATTAAACCTCCTACTCAGTTAAATTTAAACTAGTCACATTTAAACTAATCTAATCTAATCTAATTAAATCTAATATATACAAATATAATATAATATAATATAATATAATATAATATAATATAATATAATATAATATAATATAATATAATATAATATAATAATAATGTAAAAAATAATAATAATAAAAAAGTAAATTAAGGTAGAAGACGTACCTGTAGCGGGAGACACGACAACGACGACGACCATCGACCACGGCAAGAGAAGGACGGCGACGGGCGATGTGGTCGTGGCCGGAGTTAGAGGGCAGGTGCTGTGGAGGTCTGTGAGGCTGCTGGGCTGGCGAGGTCCAAACAGGGACGACCCGACTGGGCGGGCGGAGGTCCTGGAGCTGGGGCCGGCGAAGGGGTGTGGTCGATCGCAGGACGAGGAGGAGCGGCGTGACTGAGCTGAAGCAGGGCCGGCACAGTCGGGACCGAGGCCGGCGAAGGTCCGACTATAAGGGCTCAGTGAAGGGACGCAGAGAGAGAGAGAGAGAGAGAGAGAGAGAGAGAGAGAGAGAGAGAGAGAGAGAGAGAGAGAGAGAGAGAGAGAGAGAGAGAGAGAGAGAGAGAGAGAGAGAGAGAGAGAGGGGGCCGAGAGGGGGGCCGCCGGCGTGACCTGGCGGACGGCGGTGCAGCTGAGTAGGTCGGCTGGAGCTTCGGGCGTGATTGAGTCGGAGCACGGGACCGTGGCTGAGCGAAGCCGGAGGTCCGGTTGGACATTGGGGAGGGTGCCTTAGCAGAGAAAAATAAAATCACTAGAAGACGAAATAACACGATTTTCAAGAACTTGTGTATTATTATTAATGTGTTCCTCCCTTTTTTACATAGACTAGGGACCCTTTTATAGCTAGATTAACACATAAAATTAGGAAAATAATATTTTCCCTAATATACACTAATTAATTCCGAAAATTATGAATATATATTTATTGCATATTGCCATAAATATATATCATATATTTTTTGAATATTACAAAATATTAAATGCATCTACACTATCCAAATTTAAACTAAGCCTATTTTTAGCAACCCCGTGACCTTCCATATTTAAATATTTTATTTTTTAAACGCGTTACACATAACATTTTTGAACGTGTTATATACGTGTCGCGCGCACCAAAATTAGGTGTTTACATCCACGAACTTCAAGGTGGCTATCATGTCCACAAACTTTAAGGTGGTTATCATGTCCACTCCACAAACCTCAAGAATGGTTATCATGTCTACGCATCGCAAAGTGGCTATCACGTCCACACATTGTAAAGTTGATATCATGTCCACGAACCTCAAGAAGGCTATAATGTCCAGGAATCGCCAAGTAGTTGTTATGGTAACTTATATTCAAAGGGTCATCGGGCATATACTTCTTCAAGTGTTGTCTACTTCATGCATAGGTGTTCGTCCAAAGAGGCGTTCATCCTAAAACCACTCCATGGGAGTAATATATTACATGAAAGGTTTGTTGGTCAAACCACTCTTCATGCAAAGGTGTTCGTCCAAATAGGAGTTCATCCTAAAACCACTCCACTCCACTCCACTCCACTCCACGAAATAATATATTATATGAAATGGTTGGTGGTCGAACCACCCTTCATCTAAAAGTGTTCGTAAAAAGAGACGATCATCTTAAAACTACTCCACTGGAGTAATATTTTACACGAAAGGGATGGTGGACAAACCACCATTCATGCAAAGGTGTTCGTACAAAGAGACGATCATCCTAAAACTACTCCATGAGAGTAATATTTTACATGAAAGGGTTGGTGGACGAACCACCCTTCATACAAAAGTGATCGTACAAAGAGACGATCATCCTAAAACTACTACACGAGAGTAATATTTTACATGAAATAATTGGGTAATGGATGCAGGTTCATTCAACTTAGAGCCTAATGCAGGCAAAACTTCTATCAGCCTCGGGTGCAAATTATGGATATCGATCTAAATATGTAGATTTAATACCATAACAGGTATTGACTATAAATAGTCTGATACCATAACGGTCAATCAGCTATAAATATTCAGTTGTCATAACATTAATTGCTAAATATCATCTTACCATAACGGAAATTGTCTATAAATGGTCATATACCATAATAGTTATTTATATAAACAAATCTCTTATTGACATTGGATAAACAAGATAAATTATATACAATAGTCAAGTGTTTTGAAAACCGGACCGGACCGGCGGTCAGACCGGGTCGGACCGTAAACCGGTCATACCAACGGTCCGGTTCGCCTAAAAGATTGAAGTATATAGAAAACCGGGTTTTCAAAACCGGGTATACTGATTAACCGGCACCGGTCTAACCGGAATAAATTAGAAATCTAAAAAAAATCTTCAATTCGCACCCTCCAATTTACCAAATAAAAGAAGCGAACTTCAAAATCCACACTAATTGGTAGTCTGAAAGGAAAGGGATGCGAATCGGTATCTCCTTGTCTCTCTCGTAATCGCAACTAGCTGGCCACGTCACGCAAGGCCTCTACCGTCTCTCCATTGACACCGATTCTGACAACCGTTCTCTGAACACCAACTGCGAAGTAAAGTAGCAACAATGGCTCCAGATCCTCTCAGATCTGTCCACGGAGGTCTGACTGTACATATCTGGTTTAAAATTGATTTTTTCGCTTAATTTACGAAAACGCCAATGGAGTCGATCCTTGATTATTGATGCAGGAGCTCAGAGACATGAACAAGAAGCTGAAAGGGATGAATGAGGTAGGAGCAACTCTCTCGGGCAGTTTGAACAACACTTATTTGCCCATGTTTTTCCTTGTATGAAAGACATGAATGAGAGAGAGATGGTGAGAAAGAAATGGATGAGAGGAAGCAGCAACGGAGAGGATGAAACTATGAAAGAGAGAGAGATGGTGAGATGTAAACCTAGGTTAGAGTACAAGAGGGGTGTTCCAGATTTTCTTCTTATTCAGATTTTTTTAAATTACATTACTCTAGGATTATTTGTAATATGATGAAAATTCTATAATTTAAAATAAAAACTCAATATAATTAAAATGGTATATTTTTAGTGACGTGGATGCCACGTAAGTTAGTAAATCCTAGTTTGAAAATTAATTTATAAATAAGCCTGATTTGATAATAAGTTTTTCAAGTAAGCTATTTTGGAAATTCACTCCTCTTAAAACACACGAATAAAAAGGACTCGAGACTAAATCATTAAATAATTCCACAAAAGTTACAACAAAATAACGTGCATCCATTTAAGATCCACGTCTAGCTCAAAATTTACAGTAAATATGAAAATGTAATATAATATTTATTATATTACGTGTAAAACAGTTATTTTCATTTAACATAATTAAAAGAATTTGTGTATTTTATTTTTGATATTTTGTTTTACTAATGTATTTATATTAAAAATATATGATACACATGTTATTATAATGTCTTTACATATATTTTCACATGAAATAATCTACTCGTCAATTAGAATACTGTAGAAAAAGTTATGAATCTTAAATTATAATACATAAAGTTCAAAATAAGATATTAAATAAAAAAAATTATAGATATTAAAATAAAATAAAATAATTGTATATAATTTCATGGTGTATTTTAAAATTCAGAATTTCCATTTGTACCATATGGCGAATATTAGAAAAATGTGCCTAGAGGTAAAAGCTGTAAAACTAATTTTTGAACCATAATATTACTGCTTCATTACGTGTTATTATTTAATTTAATCAAGAAAAGAAATTATATTTCTTCAAATTAGCTGAGTATTAGAAAGGGAAAATTACCAAATTGGGACATTAAATAGGAGTGTATCTTTTTAGTAACTTAAATTTATCTTTTGTTCCAAAATTTATGTTATTGTTAATAATTGTCTTAACTATTGTAATGTTGTTATAATTGAGTCAAATCCATTTTTATGTTCGTCGTTTGTGTGGATGAAAAAGTCTTCAGCGTAATATTGTAGTTTCATATTTACAATATTACATGATCTCATTAACGGATTCAGGAATTGAATAACCACCTAATTAACACAAGGCATTTTCGTCTCAAATTCGTGTATAAACGTGTTTGACACGAACCTGACACGTTTTTGCCCCGTGATAAGTAATAGCGTGAGTAATTTTTTTTAACACGGGAAGGTCGTGTCAAATACTGTAGATCGTGTTAAAAGCGATAATAACCCGTGTAAGATGATGTCGTGTCAAATTCTTGACAAAGTCGTGTCATGTTTGTACACGGAATTTGACACGGGGTTCACAAGATAGAGACGATTCAACTTCTCACATATAGAATCAACAACTTTGACTTTAAATATGTATATTAGAATCAATAAACTTGCCTTAATAAAATACTTTAGAATCAACAAAGTTGACCTTGAATATGTATATTAGAATCAATAAATTTGCATCAATAAAGCATTGTAGAATCAAACTGGCCTCAATATAGAATCAACATATTTGAACCTAAATATGTATATTAGAATCAACGAACTTGCCTCAACATATTACTTTTAGAATCAATAAATTTGACTTTAAATATCATATTAGAGTCAGAAAACCTGCCTCAACAAATTACTTTTAGAATCAACAAATTTGACTTTAATTATACATATTAGAATCAGCAAATATGTCTCTACAAAATACTTTTAGAATCAACAATTTTAATTTTAAATATGTATACCAGAATCACCAAACTTGCCTCACAGTTACACTTTTAGAATCAACAAATTTGACTTTAAATATATATTAAAAACAAATAATATAAACAGTAATTATCGAATTCAAACTAGTCCAAAACTATGAATGACAATACATTTGTATTGATACTTTAATACAATACAAGACAATTAATTGAAATTTACATATACACAAGACCACCGAACTAAGAACGTATACAATTTTGAAACAATTTAACCTTGTTTATGCTGTAAATAGCTATCACCGTGTCCTTTCTTCTAAATTCATGTAGCTCGGTTCTCACCTGCACTGATCACCTGGTTAAAATACATCGAATTCAAGTTAGTCCAAAAGTATAAATGTCAAAAACATTTGTATAGATACCTCAATAAATACAAATTAACCAAGTGGGACAGTAAGGTTCATTAAGAGAGGCCTCATAGTCAAATTAGGACAGCGTCCTACAAAAATTACATAAACTTAACACTGGAAAGAAAGACTGAGCTAATCTATGTCATCACCATCAAGTTCCTAGTACCGTCCTACCTTAGAAGCAAGATATATCATATTACCTTAAACTGGTAAGTCCAAACAGAGAATAATATTAATACGCTGTAAATAAAGAGTGCAGCGATCAATGGAACTAATTACAATCTCCTGGTTTATAGCATTTCAAGACATTGCGTATAATTAACAATTTGGCATGAATTCATTGAATTCAAAATCATAGTTTTGTTTCTTCAAATCGTTAGAACATAAAGGACAGAACACTTTCCTCAAATGTGTGGTTGAGATACACAAATTGAGTGTTGAGGCCTCTGAACAACCTAAAAGAAAGAAAATCTTCTAATAGAATCCAATGAGGATTCATGTTCCTACTGCTTCCAACCTCACATCTCTTCTATGATTTTCAGGGTTTTTAGAAGACGATAAAAGTTATATTATTACTACCTCATAAAAGAATAAAGAGATAGAACTATTATAATGTACCTTGATTCTTTCGACCCACTTGTCATGAAGCTGTAGATAACATGAAAAGTTGCTAAGAAGAAGAGCATGATATGTAACTGATGCAAACCCATTAAGAGAAATTACCGGCACCTTCCCCTATCATTCACATATCAAACACAATATCCAATTATAAATTCAGTAGATCTAATCCAACAGAAGAATATCAACCAGAGACATTAATAAACACAATGGATAGACATCCACTTACAATTCTTTCAACTCGAGGAAATTTGCATCCATAATCGAATCAGGATAAGCAGAAACATGACATTTAATTGCGAGATTGAGATTTAGAGAGAAAGACATGCATAATACACTTTGCGTTAACCACCTGTTTTTCCTCACCAGAAAGCGTCGGCTTCAGTCCTATCTCAACGACTTGCCTTCTGCTTCATTCATGCTTGCAGCTGATTTCAACTGATGTCTTGTACCAGGATCACCAAGTGAAGACTTTAAACAGATTATGATGCACAATGAAAACATAAGAAATTCGTCCATCGATCTTTTGCACAAATTTTGGCAAAAAAAAAATCTTTTGCACAAATTGAATTCAGTGGAATGGATTTGGGGTTTCCGAAGAAGAAATCAAATTGCAGAGATTATGCAGTTAACCTAAAGACTAAAGAAATATAACAGTCTGCTTTGGATGTATATGAGGCAGATATATTGAGGGTAGACATGAAAAGGTAGAAGGGAATTCCAACTGCATGTGAAATGTTGAGTCGAGAGAGAAAGAGAACACCTAGCAATCAGAAATAGAACACAGCCGTGACCACCATCGTCGTCGCCTCTTTGAAAGGGCTTGTTTCTGATTTCGCCAGATTTGTAATCTCCAGTGAGAGAGAAAGAACCTTCAATGAGAGATTTTTCGATTAAAGAGTAAAACCCTTCCATGGAGCCGCTTGGTGGTTCCTTCCATCGACTCAGATTTTGATGCTTGAAGTGGTGAAATAAATTTGTGATGAAGCAGTAAGAAGAAACTCACCCGTTTTGGAGAATCGAATAACCTCAGCCGTTGAGAATTGAAGGGTCTGTTATTAATATGAGAAGATCAGACAACGTTGAGAACTGAAGCGTTTTGGAGAATCAAATAACCTCAGCCATAAATACGACACTAATTTGAAGAAGGGTCTGATCTTCTCAATTAATTAAAAAATATCAACTTAATTATGGTATTAATTTGATATGTCTGTTATGTTACCATTCTTAGAGCATCCACAATGCACAACCCCAACTCCTATCCCATTTAATGCCACGTTAACGTGAGATACTTTTTTTAGGAAAAAATTGTGTAAAAAATATTGAACTTTTATAAAGTGAAGACTTTATAAATGGTAGTGCATTACACGATTTAGTAATAAAAGAAAGGGTTAATTTTAAAATTGTTAGCTCACATTTGAGCAATATGATAGATTGCTATATATTTTTGGACAAATTATTAGCTGGTTTTTATTTTTCTACCATGCTTCAAGAGTACCATGTTTTTAGTTTTTTTTATTACTATGGTGGACTTAATTGTAACATATGTAAAACTTTAAAAGTATGAAAAAATATGAAATTTTTTAACAACACCTAATATTTAAATCATACTATTAATAATATCAATTTCCCTCTATGGTTCACATTTAGGGAAATAGAAAAATCCAATATATATATATTAAAAGATTGGTGTTCTTGGAGTATGATAGAAATACCTTTTTTTTACAATATTCTAGCTCAGATTTTGTTTTGTGGACAATTTACTAATCATTTTTCATATTATAGACAATTTCCCAGCTCATATTTCTCTTTAGGGACAATTTTTTAACTATTGAATTGTACACAAAATGAAACTTGAGCTACCAAATTCTCCACAAAGTGAAACCGATGAAGACAATTGTTAAAAAAAAAAAAAACTTCAACTACCGAATTGTCCACAAAGCGAAATATGAGCTAATAATTTGTACACAGATCTAACTAGCAATTTAATCCAAATGTCCAAACGTAAGCTAACAATTTAATAATTTACCAAACAATCACTTTGCTAAAACCACATTTGGTTCCTTTCTTAACTTCTTTTTTAAAAAATAAAATAAAATTGTGTACTATCTTATTATTTAATTATAAATAAATAAATATATATATATATATATTTGTTTTTTTTTTAATGGGGGACCCCATTGTTCAACGTACATCCACCACTGCAAGGTCTGCGTTTGAATGCACGTCGGCCATGAGGAGACCTCTATAGCTAGGTTTATCGAGACATGGGTTCCATGCTTCTTCTTTTTTTGGGCCAAACTCCATGACTTAAAAAAATGCAAAATATGAAAAATTGGGGGCTTAATTAATTGAAATTGAAGTACATTGTAGGATCTCCCTCTCAGATAAATAAATATGAAGTCCCATATGACGCATACGACATTTTTCGATCACTAGATAATCTGGAAATGAATTTCAGTCGACCATAACAACACATAAACTAGTTAAGATACTAATGATTAAATTAAAAAAAGTTTAGTCACCAAAGAGACACCTCCATAGTCGAGTCGAGGTACCAATTAAGTGAATCTCTATATCGACTGTCCTTGTTTTTGGATAATTAGAAGATTGCCACCAAACGTTCGAGGTTAGGCAAATAGGCAACCTAACTTATATTACAAGAAAATAGATCTTAATAAATTCGTCACTGAAACACAAATTATTTCCACTAAACTCTAGTAACGATAAAATTGTTAAGGGGTATAAGTACAGTTTTTAAGTGTATGTTTAAGTACAGTTTTTAAGTGTATGTTTAATTGCATATATTAGCTAACACGTGTATTAGTTAAACGACAATTATGATATCTTAGTCCGTATTTAGTTAATGCTATATTTGGACGAACCATGTATTAGGATATCCTGTTTGGATAACTTTGTAGGATATCCTTATACAATGGCTAAAAGATCAAAATACCTATGTATACATTTTTTAATTAGGTAAAAATACCACATGTCCAAGATCGACGGAGCCTGGATCGAACCCGACACGAAACCAAACCTGAACCCGACTTTAAACTGACATGTGCCCACCGAGACCCGACTAGAACCCGTTAGAGCCTGAACGAGCTCATCAGGAGCCGACCCGAACCCACAGAGACCCGACCCGAACTAGATATAGACATGCCTGAACCCGTCGGGCTCAAGCATGAACCCGTCAAAGTCCGGCCCGAAGTCGGCAAAGTTATTACATTAAGTAAGGTAGCGGTGTTTTGGTCATTAACCACTATGTATTAGCTAATGCATTATCTTTTTTAAGATTAGCTAATACATGATTTACTATAGAAATAATAATTATTTAATACTCATGCATTTGTTACTAATACCAAAGTAAAACAAACAAAGTACTAGCTAAGACATGTATTAGTATATTCTAAATGTGTTAGTATATTATTTTAATACATGCAATCAAACATGTCATAAATGTCTTAGCTACAGGACAATATCCCGCCGCCACTAGATAGTAGGAATTGGATATGGTGTAGTGGTTCAGCGTTTTATCTCTTAATTAGATATTAGATGTTCAAACCCGCTGAGATCTGAAATTGGAAAAATATTTATGGTCGACACTTTACTCCTCAAGAGTTGACCAAGTGTGAGTATAAATCAGTCTAAATATATATACAGTAAGTGTATTAGTGGTGCTACCCTCGTGATGCCCCTGTAATCATTCTGCCGAAAAAAATAATAGCAACTGGATTTTGTCACCGTAAACATCTAAAAATATTTGTTGCTAATAGAAATTTATTTATGTGCGTTGTAGCTCTTTGTTGTTTCTATCATTATGTTTAACCATCTTAGCTAATTTTTTGGCCACTTACCATCTTATCATTGTTTCTAGAGTAGAGTTTCTACTGTGAAATTTCAAGAGAAAGTATGAAAGAGAAAGTGATCGAACAAATGTATTGGTGCTTGATGGGGCCCTATAGCACTTTCTATAGAAATTTCACACCTTATTTCACAGTTTGTAGCAACACTTTTGTTTCTATCATTATGTTCAACGACAATAGGTGTTTTTAGGGTCTTTCTATCATTTATTTTTTTGGTAAATAAATGTGGATTACGTAATAACAATAACAACAATACAAAGTTAATAGACAAATTAGTCCCTCACAAAAACTTTTCTGAACTCAACAGAGCCGATACAATCTTTGTGCGCAGGATCTTTCTATCAAGTTCCATAAGTACCATTTTTTTTTTGTATTTTTCTATTACCCCAAAGGTGAACCCTAGATGTAAATTGATATTATTAATAGTATGAAGCAAACATTAGGTGTTGTTAAAAAAAAATCATACTTTTAAAGTTTTACATATGTTACAATTAAGTCCACCCTAGTAATAAATAAAAACAAAAACATAGTGTTCCACAAGCATGAAAAAAAAAAACGTGTATTTAGATGCAACATTGTTTGCATTACGAGAGTGTAAGGCTAAAGTCCTCCCAATAAAGTGTTTTCAGCGCAATTGGAACATTATTTATGTTTTGAATCTCAGCTGGTTATACTAATAGGGTTGTATCCATACATACAAGGGTTAAGAACATAATAGGGGTCTGAATGTTTGCCCATATTTTCAATTGGGGTCTGAATTGAAAAATGATATTATTAAGAGCCTGAATTTTGAGTTTTGTGTTTTTTTGGGTCTCCGTCTATTTTTTCTGTTAAAAGTGATGGAACCACGTGAAAAGACAGAATTACCATTTTGCAACTATTATATATATAATTTATCAGTTTAATTAATGAAATGTGAAATGTCTAAAATACCCCTACATACTAATTATGCCCTTAAGGCCACCACGGCTCCGGCCACCGCCACGGACCCACCACCCAGCTCCGGCGACCACCACCCCAGCTCCGGCGACCAAACCCCCCCTCCGGCGACCCAAAAAAGCTCCGATCGGAGCTATGTAGCCTCGAATCGGAGCCACGGAGCTCCGATCGGAGCTTTTTGGTCGCCGGAGGGGGGTTAGGGTCGCCGGAGCCGGGTGGTGGTTGCCGGAGCTGTGGTGGTTTAAAGGGCATTTTTGTCTTTTTAGGTCAAACATGTGAGAGACACACTTTGGTCAAAGGTCATTTTCGGATTTTCATTTTATTTTCGGTCACATGCCAAGCATGTGACTATTTTCCGTCACTTTTAACAGAGAAAATAGACGGAGACCTCTCATATAAACATAACTCAAAATTCAGGCCCTTAATAATATCATTTTATTCAGACCCCAATTAGCAACCTGGGCAAACATTCATGCCCTATTATGTTCTTAACCCTACCTACAATAACAATAGCATTGAGTAGCCCAATCATTTGGGCACTTTCCAGTTGTAAATATGAATGAATATTATCCCCCTCCCCAATCAATCAGAGGCAATTGAATTGATAAGATGTGGTTTTGGTTCTTGTGAAATTAAAAAGCCGCCAATCCCGCCCAGATGATCCATCCCCTAAGGAATGAATTTGTACTAAACTCACCTCTGTGACTGTGGCTCTGCTTTTTTCACGCACTATTTTGGTTAGATAGACTTTGAGCCCTTAATTAATCTCTCTTATGCAGCAGCGGGTTACGGACTAAGTCATAAATTTTGTTCAGCAAAACAATTGAATTAGTGTTAAATAAATTTAATATTTCAAAAGGCTAAATTGAAACAAATTATTATAACTTTAAGGTGAAAATTACACATTACTAAAAGTTAGTTGAGAGGACAATTGCCCCTCTCAACCTTAAATAACTTCATCCATGCATCATGAGGTAGCCCATTCCAGCCACATCTCTTAAAAACGACTTTTAAAAAAAAAAGTCCATCAGAAATATTTAAAACTGTAATGAAAAGTTTCAATAAATTTTTTATATTTACAAGAAATTTTCATTAAAATTTAATAAAATTCTCGTAAATTCTTATAAAGTCTAATGTATGGAAAATTTTATCATAAATTGATGATTTTCTTGGAATAAAAAAGAAAATAAAATTCAATGGAGAAAATAAGACTTAAAAGAATTAAGTCGATTATAACATTTTAAGGTTAAAATTACAAAATACGAAAAGTTGAGGGGAACAGTCCCTCCTCCTCAAAGGCCTTCGTGCCTACCTAGAGAGTAGAGATGTTCTTGATGAATCATATTTGTGGGCACAAAGTTTGGATTTTATCTTTGATGTGACAAAAAAAATGTAAACATATAAATGTTTCTGAAGGACAAATATTATGTAAGACGTAACGCGTAATTTAGAGCTAAAATAATTGGCAGGCAAAAGTTGAGATCCTTGATCGAATCAAGCCAACCATGCAAAGTGCTGTTTTTTTTTTTTTTTTTGCTGGGTATGCAAAGTGCTACTTGATGGAAGAAGTGATATGACCGGAGGATCTAAGGCACGTTTGAGAAATCAAATATTGATCTAGGTACAATGTCGTTCTCAATCAAAATCATTTGCTTCGTGCGCAAATATACTTTTATAGTCCCAAACAAAACAAAGGTTTAATTATCAAATTGCTAAATGATATTTGGGAGTTAGATTTTTTATTTTTTAATAATTTGTTAGTTTAAGTTCACATGTGTATAAATTGTTAGCTCCTTTATAATTTTCATTTAAATTGGACGAAATGGATCATGTGCCAGCACATGATGAATAAAAATTTGGTAAATTGCTAGTTGTTATTTGAGTAGTCAAACAAACTGCTAGCTGTAAATTTGGACAATTAACCATATGGCTGAGCAAAAATCCAGTGGAGCCCATTCCAAAATTGTGCCTGATCTTGAGCAATCGGGACTTTTCCTCTAAATTCGAGCTCAAGCTAGGGTTTTTTAGGCAAATTCCCAAAAGTCCCATCACTTCCAAAATTTAGAACTAACTTTAACTCTTTGGGTTAGTTATCTTAACTCAACTTTAGATATCTTAATTCTTAATTTATAGAACTTGATATTTGTATGTAAATAATGTTTGTTTAAGAATTTGATGTTTGTATGAAAATTTGATGTGTGTTAGAAAAATTGAAAAACAAGTAAAAATATGTGATTTTTTTTTTTTTTTTTTCGTTTTGGTGTACATTTAACCTGAGCCGTTCCTAACTACAAAAAGAATGAGGCCCTTAACAAAAAGACCAGAGTATGGTGTAATTATCATAAGTGCCCTTAACTTAAGTCGGGTCAGTTTGATTCACCACATTTGGTTGTGGTGTGTTAACTGCATTTCATAAACTGGACCGAACAGTTGAGCTGAAAAAAAACCCTAAAACTTTCAAAATTGTTACAAATTAACCCAAGTCGATTGCAGCTCGGTTGAGATGGAACCATATGGTCTACGGTCTAGGTTCTGACACAAAACAACTAGCTCAAGCATGGCGCGCTGTAAACCACTAATCTCCCGGTTAAGTCTCACTTAGCTCAAGCAGATAGGTATTCGACTAATTATGTCAATTTAAAACGTATTTAACAGAAGATGCAATTAACATGTTTTTTAAACATATTCTTCATAGAAAATTCATGACCAGCAACATTTTATCCATTACAAATTAACATTATTGGGTTATGCATAAACCGGTTCCTTATCCATCCGGTTATGCATCACTAACAGAATCTTGTGCCTAATCAACTCTATAAGTGAAGAGACACCATATAATTAATAACAGTTAAAAACCAAAAAACAGCAAGATTTAAGTAAAGCACTGAACCAAAAGACAAAGGGTTAAAGAACACAAGAATGACCTGAATAATGGCCAATGTTGACGGAAAATGTCTGAATGTTCATATTAAGGGTCTGAATTATCATGTTTGTTGTTTTTCGATTTTCTGTTAAATTTAACAGAACCATGTGAAATGTCAAAATTACACCTTTGCAATTATTGTAACAATTTAGCTGTTTAATTAATGAAATATGAAATGTTTAAAATACCCCTGCCCACTAATTATGCCCTTAAAGCCACCACAACTCCGGCCACCGCCACCCCGACTCCGGCGACCACCACCCGGCTCCGGCAACCACCACCCCAGCTCCGGCGACCACCACCCAACTCCGGCGACCGCCACCACGGCTCCGATTGGGCCCAAATCGGAGCTACCGACCTCGATTAGCCCGATCAGAGCTTTTTTTGGGCCCAATCGGAGTCGTGGTGGCGGTCGCCGGAGTTGGGTGGTGATCGAGTTGGGTGGTGGTCCCCGGAGCTGGGGTGGTGGTCCCCGGAGTCGGGTGGTGGTTGCCGGAGACGTGATGACTTAAGGGCATTTTCGTCTTTTCAGGTCAAGCATGTGAGGGGCACACTTTGGTCGAATGGCATTTTCGGGATTTAAGTTTATTTTCGATCACATGCCAAGCATGTGACCAAATTCCGTTAGTTTTAACGGCAAAAATTGACGGAGACCTCTTATATCAACAAAGTTGAAAATTCAAACCCTTAATATTAACGTTTGAACATTCAGACTTCTCCCGTCAACATGGGCCAAAATTCAGACCTTCCTGTGTTCTTAACCCAAAAGACAATGCATATACAATATGAGTCAAATGTAATGTATATAGCTTATATATTCTCTCGTCTCTACAAACCCCTTTGGCTTCACAAGAACAATAAAGGGAAGGCTGATCAGCTACTGATTTACACAACACAATCACGAATCCCGAACCGGAAATTAAACGCATAAAATCTCTCTCAGGCAAGACAAAGAATCAAACATTCAACCAAAATAGAACCCGTACCAATCCATCATCATGTTTTGTACATGCTCGGACATGGCTGTGAATTGTAGGGGTGGCATCTGTTAAACACTGTCCCTCAGGTACAATAGCCTTCTTGAAGGAGCGGGCGGTGCTAATCCCGGGATGTCCCTTATGTCCTTGTTGTTCGGGTGCACGACCTACCCCAAATGCAAAAAAAAAAAAAAAATTTATTTAGCTGGCATCATTACAGAAAGAAATCAAGTTTATTTTAGCTAAAAGGGTAAAAAGGTCACTTTGCCTCATGTTTGAGTGTTTTCTTGATGAAATCGCTTCTATATTTATTACTTTAGGGTTAATAGTCCTTTTGGTACCACATGTTTGCAAAAATTACACTGTTCATACCATTAGTATTTTTTTGTACCGAATTGGTACTATATGTTTCCAAACCTTACTGTTTTGGTACTTCCGTTACCATTCCGTCAAAAACGGCCGTTAAATGGCATGTGCCATGTACGTGAGCAGCCAAAAACTTTCAATTTTGTTACAATTTAGTCCATCTAATGCATCCTTAACTTTTATTTTGTTCAATTTAGTCCTAAAATTTCAAAACCAAACTATTTTTCCAAATTGACCTAGCCGGACCTAGCCATGGGCTAGGTCCGACCCTGGGTCGGAGTCACCGGACCCAGGCGACCCTGACCCAGGGTCGGACCTAGCCCTAGGCTAGGTCCGGCTAGGTCAATTGGGACCTAGCCCTAATTGAGTTAAATTGGGGCTAGGTCTCAATTGACCTAGCCGGACGTCAATTTGGAAAAATGGTTTGGTTTTGAAATTTTAGGACTAAATTGAACAAAATAAAAGTTAAGGATGCATTAGATGGATTAAATTGTAACAAATTTGAAAGTTTTGAGCTGCTCACGTGCATGACACATGCCATTTAACGGCTGTTTTAATGGAATGGTAACGGAAGTACCAAAACAGTAAGGTTTTGAAACATATGGTACCAATTCGGTACAAAAAAATACTAATGGTATGAACAGTGTAATTTGTGCAAACATGTGGTACCAAAAGGACCCTTAACCCTTTACTTTTTCAAATTTGCCTCTTATGGGTGTTATGCAAAGATATCGCGAGTCTAAAACTGAACTACTGATGAATTGGATCTCAATTGCAACCCGGAAAAAGATTTTGGGGGCTCAGATATAACACCTTAGAAAGTATTTCAAGGTTTTTTTTTTTGGCTTGCAACACTATGGAGAATGAAGGGGAAAGTGATCACCTTCACGATGATGATAACTACCACGCCAATGACAATCAGGAGGAGAAAGAACATGATGCATTTATCCGTAGCCACCTGCAAGCGCGAAACTGTCAAATCACAAAACAAGGCAAAAGCGATAACTCAAACTTAATGATGATACGCAAAATTTCGAGAAACCTGTCTCCCAATTTCCTTCACAAGCTGGGAAGCCTTCTTGATGGAGAACTGAATCGTATCTAAATCATTTACAATTCTGCCCATTTGGTCTGTCTGCATTTACAGATTCATCAAATCAGGAAGCTAATTGATCCACTTGCAAAAGAACACTTGCTTGGACTCGAAGTAACTCCTCAGGAGTCAAAATATACTTACTTGGCCTTTTAATGTACCAGCAGTTTGAGTTCCGACTTCAATGGTTTGCTCCACAACCTAAAATAAAATAAATAAACAGAAAATGACAGATTTCAAGCAAACAAATTCAAAGTTCATTAAAAGGAAGCATTTTAAGATGAAAAATTTAATTACCTTCTGAGTTCGTTCGAGCGCTTGATCGGTCTCGTCCATTGTCTTATGTCCAGCATCAATAAGCTGCTGATTTGACATGGCTGGGTTGCAAATTCAGTAGAAAAATTTAGAAAAAGGCTGTGCCTGATTGAAAATAATGACGGTAACACAGAGTTTGGAGGTACTAAAGTTGACTGTTGTGCATGTGTTATAAATATATCCAATATCTAAATCTCCTATTCTATGTGTACTCATAACAATATATGTCAGACTTTCCATAGTTTAGGTTTAAAAAAAACATTTTCAAATACAAAAAGAAACACAATTCCAATGAAATAATTTTGAGAGCAGAAAGTTTCTCACCCGATGCCATCTGAATATTGTCTTCAGCTGTAGGCTCACTACCTCCTGCTCCCATATCGAAAAGCTCGAGTTTCTTGTTGCCAAGAGTGTTCATACACCTGTCATTTTGCAATGAAGTAGAATTACAAAAAAAATGAATAGATAAAGAAGAAGCACCAACTAAATTACGTATTCCAGAAGCAAACCACTAGTGCAAAGAAAGATGCACTTAAATGCAGGGAAAATGGGTATAAAACGTACTCTTTCCTCATCTGGACATATGAGTTAAGTTCTTTGATCTGCAAAATCGAAGAGGCAAAACAAATCCACGTTATTATAGCAAGAAGATATACTTGTAAACTCAACAATTTTGTCCACCCTCATTCTGGAGTTGTATGAAAATAGGTGATTGCACTATTTGAGGGAACCGTTTGACAAGAAATATGATATATATATACACGCACATTTATAAAGACATAAAAGTGTTCTACTTGTTAATGATGTTCTTTGGTTTTCATCAAACACGAGTTGTTCTGAAGGTAAGAGCATATCAAAATGACTACACGCTTAATACTGCTCTAGCATCATTCAGACACTATTATTTTTGGCCAAACAAAGCCAACACTGTGATCGAATATAAAACATCTCTATGAATAGAATAGAGAACTATTCCAATAAATAAAACATGGACTTGTAAGTTTCAAATAGAAAAAGAATTTAAAAGAATCAAAATTTCAGATATTAAAAGAAGTAAAAAAAAAAAATAGAGATCAAAACTAAGAATTGGATTCAATGGACTAAAAGTTAAGCATGAACAAAGAGAATCTAACAGCAAGCTAATTGATCGACTGACCATGGATTGCTTCTCGTCATTGAGCTGCTTATTCACCTCAGGAGGATTTCTGCCCTCCTCATCTTTAATCTCCCGATCAAACTCTTTGATTAATCTGAAACAAGTAGCAATACGACTTATCATCTGTATAAAATGTGCATCAAATTAACCGGCTACTTCATGCTTAGAGATATCTAGAATGTATTTCAAGATTAATGCTTCTTTCTTGCAAAAGAAAAATATAATGCAAGGCACACAACAATCTATGTAATAGATAAATACTCATACCTCTTACATTCTCTCATCTTTCCAGTGATTTCGTCCAGCTGCTTACTTTTTCTGTTGGGGTCTTTGATATTCTCAATCTTCTGGTAACCATTTCTGCACCAAAATTAAAACCCATTCCCAACTTTAATTAGGAATTCCTCTTGTGAAGAACATCAATATTTCATAAGACCAACGCAGAATGTAACTGAGAGGCAAGATTATCTGTAATAACGAGACCACAGCCCAAAGAATTCAATATAGGTTCAATTTTTTCGAGAATAGGTTGGCAAATATAGCCATAGCCTTAGACATCAAATGATCACAACCATTTTGATTGATTCATATGATTCAGTGTATGCCACAATCATATACAATCTAAACAATCTTGAAGCACTTTTTTTTATTGCTAAATATATCTTAAAGCACACCTGCAGCTAATAATAGCATCAACAATATACAGCTAAGCTCACTGTATGTCTACATTTATAATAAACCACCGTGACTGCATAAACAAGCTTAATTTGCATCCTTTTCTTCTTTTCAAATTATCCAGCGGTAACCTATCACTCTGGAACATCACCCTTAATGTTTTTACATTGTTTTAATCATCAGTCATCTACAACAAACGCGTAATTAACTATTAACTACTCAGTTGAAAACGCAAATCCACAATAACACCACCAAATTCCTGCAAAACCACCAAAGATCAAACCTGACCTAAATCTGCTACTCACTACAGAAACCTAATTAAAACAACAGTAAGCAGTAAGCAGCAGAGATGATTATTTCATACGCAATTGCTCGGAAGTGGTCACGGATTTCACCATGGATCTGCTCCATCTGAGGGCTCATCTGCAACCCGTCCGCCATTGCTGCTCCCAGTAAACCCCTAAATCAAGAACCTAGATCGACTCCTTCCCGAATCCAATCAACCCTCACAATGCTGAGAAAAAGCGGTTGACTTCATGGATACGCGAAACAAGAAAACCTCTGAGCATCACCGCGCTGAAAATTTTGAAATTTGAAGCTTGGGTCGCGCGACAGATGGAGCAAGGAGATAAATTAAGGCACGGGATGAATATGGAGTAGGGAAACTGTGTCAGGAAGAGTGGATTTTGTTCAGTTTTCGGTACCTTGATAGAACAACAAAGGAAAGAAAAAACAGTGATAGCCGGTGACAGAGGAGCACTTGCAGCTGTTGGTGGAGGCTAAACTGCGCCGATAATTACAAAGCAACTATTTATCGCGAGAAATAGGAAACAGCTCCCTTTGTAAATTACGATTTCAACTGTATCGCGAGAAATTAGAAATTTAGTTTTTTTTTGTTAGAATTGCTTTGAAAACCGGAACGGCAGGCTGAACGGGTCGGATCGTGAATCGGTAATGAAAGCTATCCGATTTTAATTATGCATAATAAACCAGATTTGACTAGTAAAATTCAGGTTGGGTCGGGTTGACCCGGAGCAGACCAAATCCGTCTCAAAAGTTCAATTATTATAATAATAATTAATAAAATAAAAAATTGAATGGTACTAGGTCTGCATGTTTATAAATAATTTTTTTGTTGTGCTTATTCTTTTACTGAAATCGGTTGAATTAATCGAAAATCGGCCACCTTAACGGTTTCACGGTCTAATCTGATTTTCAAACATGTAATATAATAAAGGTTTGATATGTAATATAATAAGGCTTGGTTACGATATAGTTGATTTTATTTGCAATCAAATTGAAAGCTATGAATCAGTCATATAGAGATTTGTAAAACAGTTGAGATTTGATAAAACTTTTCTCATAAAATCTAATTCATTCTTTCTTCTTATTTAATGACTATGAATTCATTCTCTAACATAATATGATGTAATTAGGGCGGAATAAAAGACTATTAAAACCAGGATCGGGACCGATAAGGGCCGACTCATGATCATTTTGGATTAAAACCATTAATCATTTTTTTATTCTAGTTTCAGTTTCGGTTCAAGATTCAAAGGTCAATTAAAGACCATTAATATAAATATCATACCAAATTAAGTTATTAATAACAAAAATTTGGAAATAATAAAACAACGTGACCCACTAGGGTTTTGTAAAAAAACCACAAAATTAATTACACTCAGAACACGTGTCGAGATCTTAATGGTGAGGCACAATCTGGAACATAAAGACTGGAGCAGGAGATCTATATCTCACTTGTTGATATATATATATATATATATATATATATATATATATATATATATATATATATATATATATATATATATATAGATTTCGGCACAAGGAAGCTCCTTTAGAGAGCAAATTTGCACTCGAACTTATTTTAATTGCTAGTAAATCTGCACTTATATCATAATGACAATTTATTCATTTTATATGGTTTCTTGTTTAGAAGTATCAAATTATTATATTATATATAATTAAAATGTGGGAGTTAATACTACTAGGTGCTGACCCCGCGCTACGCGCGGGGCGGCCTGCTAAACTGTAAATATTAACTTATATGTAAAAGATTGAAATTCTATTCTGACTTGCTTGATTTTAGACTTTAATGAAGCAAATATAATGCAATCTATTTTATAATAGGTGAACATGAATTTTCACTACACTTATATCATATTATTTTCAAAAAGTTAGTGATGGATATTCGCCCAATTCGGGTTCGTATTTATATTCCGTACTTCGTAAACACGTCAAAATCACATAAACAGTTCGAAAATACATCCCCGAGGTTCAAAACAGTCCGGACGCGCGACACACGCGCCCGGACCGGCAATCCTGAGCTCCGGATTGCCCAAGACGACCCGGAATATGTCTAGATCGTCCAAACCTGACGTAACCCGGGTCGTCGTCTGCAACACGCGTGTTCCCTTTGTGTCATCACATTAAGTTAGAGTTTTCCAATAGCCAACCTTGATCAAACCAGACGGTTCACATTTTCCTTAAAAACCGGCGTCAAACCGCTCAAAAACCAGGATCGGTTCTAAGGTTGCCTAGAAATAGGGGACCTAGGCCATTCATTTGAGGGTAATTCCACTTGAGATTGGCTTAGGAGCTCTGACTCCTCTCTAGCTTTCTCTCTCTAGAATTCTCATTTTAGCATTGGAGATGGCTCAACCGGCACCACCCCCCCTTCTCCGTGCTGGTTACTGCCCCGTGTGCAGGTTCGGACAACAAGCGTGAAGTAAGGAGCGCATGTACAAGGCAGGACGCGTATTAACATAACTTGAAGATAACATCCTAAAACTCTGGGGATAGTGCTATTTGCAACATGTGATCAACCACACACTCAAACACTTAGCCATTTTATGGGCCCAAAGACACCCGACATATCAATATTCCAACAATGCAACATATTGACCGTCTGACACTTGTGGGTTCCGACACCCCGACTAGGACTCTACACAATGATCAACCTGAAGATTCGTCAAAGCCGTTGCATCCAGCGGTTCAGGACGAAACATTTGGCGCCGTCTACGAGATTCGAACAAGAAGCCATATCGCACCATAAGTTATGACGAGCAATCATCATCCTCCTGATAGTGTCAACCTGCAGGAAAAGAAGAAAGGCCCAGGGCGCCTGAAAAAGACGCCTGCAAGGAGTCAGCCTGGACCTTCGAACATCCCCCAAGCTACTTCGACCGATTCCTCAGTGCCTGCAAGAAGCATGCCTTCCACACAACACGAACACGGAGTGTGCAATGCAGTGCACAACGCACCTCCGCCGGGATCTGAGCACAGATCGCAACAGTTCCCTTACGGGATGCCTGCATAGGACACATAACAACAAGGAAGAGGTGCACACCCAGCACCAATAGTCACTACTGCTACGATGGCTGCACTTGAAGAATTGCTAGCTTTCAGAGAAACTTTGAGGAACCAAGGATATGCACCAACTCCTCCGCCACCTTCTCCCCCACCACCACCAGTCAATGGACAAGCCATGCCAGCAAGGGCAGTGTCACACAACACTACCCACCAAAGGACCCCATTCTAGGAAGGAGAACACCATCCGAAAGATGCATTCCAGTATCAACATGCAAGGAATAAGCCAAGGCAAGAAGCGACACGCTCATACACTCCCTATGAAAGAGCGCATGGTCAGGAAAAGTCATGAAGGCAGCCTCCGCCTCCACGCTAACAGCGGTACTACAAGAAAAATTCCTACCAAGCAACCAACTCAAGAATAAGCACATGCGGGAGCTTGCCAAGGAAAGGTGCATCACTCTACCCAAGAGACATGCACAAACCAACACTGGAACGTTGCGCTATGTTACTACATCACTGGAACCGTCACCATCGAAATTGTGCATACAGCTGTTGCAGCAATCGCTGCTACCACCGCTCTTGTGACAATGTTCGCCACTATAGTAGCAACCGCTGCTACCGCTGCCATGGACGTCGTTGTAACCGTTGTTACCATCAACCTTGGATCCCTTGATAGTCGAAACCTCGTTATATGTCGACTGCTGACATGGTGGAACACTTAGAAAATATTCCTTGATAGTCGACACCTCGTCATATGTCGACTGCCGACATGGTGGAACACTTAGAAAATATTCCTTGATAGTCGACACCTCGTCATATGTCGACTGCTGACATGGTGGAGCACTTAGAAAATATTCCTTGATAGTCGACACATCGTCATATGTCGACTGCTGACATGGTGGAATACTTAGAAAATATTCCTTGATAGTCGACACCTCGTCATATGTCGACTACTGGCATGGTGGAACACTTAGAAAATGTTCCTTGATAGTCGAAACCTCGTCATATGTCGACTGCTGACATGGTGGAACACTTAGAAAATGTTCATTGATTGGCTCTTTGTTTCGTGACCATACTACCATCCATTGTCATGCATGTTGTATTCGAAGGCTTGATGTAGACATAGAGCGGATGTCGTCATAGCGGTTGATACGTGTAGAGTGTTTGTCATTTGTTGTTTGTAGATTAACGAGCATTGACCTGACTGTCGGTCGTATTTTCAGGTTGCAGGGTCGAGGTGGTTTTTGCTCGCATTAGTCCCTTCGTTGAAGTCATCATCATGAGTAAGTCTCTTCTTCCCACCCTGCAGGCTACTTTATGTTTTGATGACAGCGATGAGTCGGATGTCGACATGGTTGCGTTACTGGATGATACGCTGAGTGTGGATATTGACGTTGTTACTGAGCCTCCTGCCGTGCCGGAAGCGACGAAAGAGACGGGGGAGAAAGTGAGATATTATTCAAACAGGATAGAGAGAGCGCACTTTATGTTGAATGCGTCTTCCTCTGGACTCGATCCATTCTTGGAGGCTTTGTTCCCTCATGACGTGCTACCTGGTGTTTTTAAGGGCCAGACTACTATCCCTCCAGAAGATTTGTCCATAGTTTACTCTTCGCAGATTAAGGAAGGTCTACGCTTCCCTTACTGTTCCGACTTGGTTGATCTATGTCGCTTCTACCGAATCTCTCCTTTGGACCTTGCCCCCGCCGACATTCGTGTGTGGACTTGCTTTCAGGTGTTATTTCACCAACAGTTGTGGCATTACTCTACTACTCTCTTCCTTTGCTTCTACTAGCTTCTACGTCCTGATGTGACAGGGTTGTGTAGTCAGTAGTGTGAAGAAGCGTTGGCCTGGTTTGCAGGATAAGGGATTTGAGCGACTTGGGCTTGGAGATGCCGAGTGGGATCATACTTATCGACTAGCAGCTGAGGCTGATCGCTCTGGTTCTCATTGGCGACATCACTACTTCTTTGTGTGTGATGCCGGTACTACCTGGGATACTGAAGATGTTACGGCGGCGGATCCTGTTCCCGCCTTTTCTGAGCTCTCGTCAGCGGACAAAGCGACTATGAAGCGCATATATTGATGCCAGCAAGTGCGCAACTTTCGGTGCTTGTTGCGCGCGTCAGATCAAGAATTGATTGATGCCAAGATTCATGTGCTTCCTTCTGAGAATTCGGTATGCTGAGAATTTTTATAAATCTTATTATGTTGTGATGTAGGTTGGTTTGATGGAAAAAGCTCGACTTTGCAGACAGTAGCTGCGCGTGATGTTCGTCCTGCTGGAAGAACTATCCTTTCTCCTGCCCCCGCTGCTCCTGCGGCTTCCAAGCATGATCGCGACAAAGGACTTATGAGTAAGATGCTTCCTTGTGTTTTTCGTCGAAATTACTAATTTTCCAAATTGTTGTCTTTATATTGGTTTTTTTTGCAGGTCGCTCAGCGCACGTGACTGAGCATGTTGTCGCAGTTCCTGACTCCACTGTTCCTGCCAAAAGGTCTGCCGCTGGGGCGCGTACCTCGAGTGATCCTAAACGCTCAAGCCGAGTGCGATTGTCCAAACTACTTCTCGTGATAAAGGGAAAGGATTTGAAGATCGTACGGTGACGCCTTCTGCCCCCCGGTCGAGGGAGCGGCCCGCGGAGGAGCGTCCTTCCTGTCGAGGTGTGTATTGCATACTTTGTTGTAATTCTTCGTGTTTTTCTGTTTATGGCTTTCATATTTCCTTGTTGTTTTAGTTGCAGAGCTTTCAGCACTTAAGCGTGATGACTTGATTCGTCCTCTGGAGGGCGACATCTCTGGTGATGATTGGACCCCTTTTGCCACTGGGGGACTTCGATTCCCTAGGAATTCCAAGCTTAGTACTCCGGAGGTTGGGGTGCTGGTACTACAGAGGTGTATTCCTCCGGGAGACCGACGCATTAGGCCATCAACAGATGAGGAGACACAAGAGTATGTTGAGAGTTCTCTATCTTGGTTTGCTCCGGTAAGTGACGAGACTTCTTTTCCTGATTACTTGGTTTCATGTGAATGTCTTATTGTAACATTCATATCTTGTTGGTTTTTTCCCTTAGGCTGTTTCGAACATGGTGAATATGTCATCGTTCGCGCTGGAACTTGTGCGTGAAAGGAAGGCCGATATCGAGAAGCGCGGTTTTGCCTCCCGCGAGCTTGCGCTTTTTAAGGAGAAAGCACAAATCCTACACTCGAAGGTTGCTGATTTCGATGCGCGCTATAATTCTCGTTGTGCACATGTTGATCAGCTTGAGGCTGAGATTGCGGCTATCCAGAGACAGATTGCGGAGAGTGATAGTGCGCATGAGGTTGCGCTTTGTGCTGCGCGCGAGGAGGGGCGTAAGGCCGGGGTCGCGGAAGGACTTGTCAAGTATCCTGCCACTTCCGCATTTACTGCAGCCGTTACCTAGGATACAGCGCGGTACAATATATAAATGTTGTTTATAACAGGTTGATTAGAGAAAAGGGAATCAACGTTCTTCTGGTGCTACAATACTCCTAACAGATGAGTAGCATGATGCCCATCGTATCCGTCGGTCGCACAACAAACCTCGTATGAACTATTCGGAAGCATGGAGCATATCAAAGGGGAGAAATGTTGATGCGGATTTGGACAACAATACATTAACAGGCACCCTCCCATTCAGGCGAGTGGGAGCTGTAAGCATATGGTGATGGGCGTCGTAATTAGTAGCCCATAATATGTATAGTTTACCTAATGAACTTGGGTAAATGTCACATTAGGGTAATTGGGTTAGACCCAAATCCCAATTGACATGGGAGGCCCGAAATTGGGCCTCCCCAAATACATAGGCCGACCGAAAGTTTATGGTGGGGTAAAGTGGACTTTTGTCCACTTTACTCCTCCTATAAATAAGAGGTGTTAGAGAAATTTTAGGGTTAATCATAATTCCCTCATAAGAGAGTTTTAGAGAGAAAAACCCTCCTCCCACACTACAAGGTTCGGCCGAAACAAGCAACTCACCAAGGGTGTGTCAAATTGCTTTCGAGCAAACTCTCCAGAGATCTGTCCATGTGACAAGAATCGATCAGAGGCTTTGTTGTGGAGCTTATACCGCGTACGGCTTCTTTCACAAGGACTTCTACGGGTTCCGACCGGAGGATCCCGAACTCCCTCGAGCAAGGATCTTGGACTACGGTTACTCTTGAGGTATGTGTAAACTTTCCGTTGCGTAATTGATATTACTAGCACATACCATGTTTAAGTTTCCGTAGTGATTACTCCCCGTAATCTAACAGACCTGTCATGGATAATTTAGTAATGCATGATAACTTATTGAGAATATTTCGTACCTTTTGTTATTGCGTTTTTCCATATGGTTTGGATTGTAGAATAGGATTGAAACTCCTTGTTTGATTGGATGTAACATCCGTAGTTGCAGCGATATGACGTAAGTCGCTATGTGTCGCGCGCCCTTCTTGGTTGTCCCAAGGCATGGCGTAGTATATAAATGTGTGATAAACACATGTGTCGTATGTTGCGGTATTTCATGGGTTGTAACGCGCAAGACTTTGAGTAGGTACTTGCCATTTGTGGGTAGTAATGCGCAAGACCTAGAACTGGTACTTGGCATTTATGGGTAGTAATGCACAAGACCCTTGAACCGATACTTGACATTTATGGGTAGTAATGCACAAGATCCTTGAACCGATACTTGGCATTTATGGGTAGTAATGCACAAGACCCTTACTCACACGTAACAGTGTTGTCTCGACGAGGCGGGATATTAGTTTATACCGTCTCTTAGTCCACTCTAAGGAGACGTTGTGACAAGACGCTACTTGTTAATTTGGTGCATTTTTTCATTCGTTAGTTGGGAACACCCCGCCTAACGTTGTTGCAAGGCGTTCCGTTGGCTAATTCATGTACTTACCTTGCGATGCTACTATGCATGAACTTGGTTATTCCAAAAGGCGGAACAGAGGTCGTGCAATATGCCTTGTAGTTTTTACCGTCTCTTGGTCCATTCCAAGGCGACGTTGTGGCAATACACGACTTGCTAATTTGGATGTGTTTTGTTTCCGCTACTTGAGCACCCCCGTTGTAGCGTTGTGGCAAGATGTTTCCTTGGCTATTCTCGTACTTACCTTGCGATTCTACTACACCTCTTCCAGGTTACTCCAAGGGGTTGTACAAGATCGCGTTGTACGTTCTGCAGTTTTTACCGTCTCTTAGTCCATTCCAAGGCGATGTTGTGGCTAGACTCGACTTGCTAGTTTGTGGAGTTTTAATTATGTTACTTGTTCACGTACAAGATAACAGTGTACAAGACTCGACTTGTAGGGTTGGCGAGTTTTTCGATGCATTGCGTATAACGATGATCTTAGGATACGCTCCTGCCGGCGTAGAAATTTATTTATCCCAGGATACGCTCCTGGGGGCGTAGTAATGAACGCTATCGAACTTTATAGTACGCAGTAGGTTTTCATGGGGTTTCCCTCGTATAGAGGAAACCGCGCCATGTTTTGTGGGGTAGTCCTCAGAAAGAGGATGCCACACCCTATTGTAGATAGCCGCATCTTATTTTTAAAACCCAAGGAATGACTGTTGTAATCATGGGGTTGCCCTCGTATAGAGGATGTCGCGCCATGTTTTATGGGGTGGTCCTCGGAAGGAGGATGTCACACCCTGTTGTAGGTAGCCGCATCTTGTTTTAAAAACCCAAGGAATGACCGTTGTAATCATGGGGTTGTCCTCGCGCCGTTGTTTTATGGGGTTCCATGTTTTACGTCTGTATGTATAGTCGAGTCGCTGAGACCTTGGAATATCGGGACGTCGCGCCTCGTATAGTCGGCTCTTGCGCGTTGATCAGGTTGTCGCACGTGTTGTCCGCGCGCACTCCTCCTAACACCTGCACAAAGGGCAGTATCGGCACCAGAGGGGGGGGGTGGTGCACAATGAACCCTCTCTGATGCTTAAATAAGAGAGAATTCTAGAGAGATAAAGCTAGTGAGAAGTAAGAGCTCCCAATCCAACTTGAAGTCACTTGATTATGAAATGGGTGACCAATGCCCCTATTTATAGGAAACCATGGACTCGAACCCGGTTTTGAACGGCCCAACCCGGGTTTAGTAGAAAACGTGAACCGGGTTCGGGTTTGAGCAAGATTGGCAGTAGGAAGACTCGCACATAGTGTAGGAACACGTAAGGGTACGCGTATCATGGGTCGACAATTCGGACCACGTCGGATTAGGGACTATCGGAACGAGTCTGGTCCAAACGCGCGTGTTGCCTGTTCGGACCGTTCTAACTCACGAGTTCGTTTCTAAGCCGTTCGTAGGTTTGACGTGTTGACGATCTGAATGTAAAACGAACCCGAATCGAACGTATATCTATCCACCTCAATTATGAATTGCGTTGTGCAACTGATTACATTCCTGAAAAGTGCTATATTTTTAACTAATAGTGAACATTTTTTTTTTGTTCAAATAGTATTATTTTATTGGAAAAAAAAAAACAGATTTGACGTGTAAAGAAAGATGGATAACCCTCGTTGCTTTGATTCAAATAGATGGAGTGTTAAATTGCTTCATTTAAGAGATTAGGGACTAAAACTGTAGGAGGACTAGCCGTTGGGCACTTTTTTTGCCAACTATATTATGATGATGAATAATAAAGTGTAAAATGATGAGGTGGCATGCGTTGTCAGAGGCATATATCTTTGTTCTGTCTGTCCAAGAAAGATAAAACAGGATTACATAATTTACATATTTATTTACTCACTATTAAAATCCCGGATTAATTATCAAATTACTATGCAGTTGAATAAATTATTAGGAAACGTTTGTTTCCAACATTTTACTAGTGGATTATCAAATTACTATGCAGATGAATAAATTATTAGGTGTATTTGAGATTGAATCTTGAACCGTTTGAAATCAGGAAAATTTTAACTGCGATTAATTACATACATTGAATCTTGAACGGTCCGAAATTTTAATTGTGATTAATTGTATACATTGAATCTTGAATGGTTCGAAATCAGCGAAATTGTAATTGCGATTAATTGCAACTTAAAAACTCTCAGCTCGCTATTGCAATCAATGTTATGAAGTTAATGACTACAAAACTATTAGCTCAATTGTCATAAATGTATTAATTGACATAAAAAATAAAATCTCCAGCTCCACATTCACTCAGTTATTATCTTCCATTCAGAAGTTATAATATATATAGATGATTAAATTCTAAAGTTTGACGACGAAATACCGTTGGTTATTTTTTAAAAATTCAACTTCTTTTTTTTTTTACGGAAAAATACATTTGATCGAAGATTATATAATTAATTTACTAACTAAAACAAAAAGTTAATCAATAAAGATATTTATCGACTAAAATATATTCGTCAACAAAATATATAAATTTTATCAGAATAATAAATTTATATAAGAAGTCATCTTGCATGCAAGCCGGTGTAGCTCCTAGTTATTCTTTTTTTTTTGGCAAATGTAAATTTTTTTTTTAATATTGTGGCGACTTTAGTTTCATTCTACGTAACATTTGAGTTTTTTTAAACTTATTTGCGAATATATTATACATTTGAACAATTAGAGCATGTACTAGACTGTTAACATTGCACAACTAACAAACTAATATAATTATGGACTTGTTAAGCCATAGTTTTCATTTCCCAAGAAAATAATTTTAATCAAGTTATTCGGGAATTCAAACTCGTAACTCCGAAGTCAAACCGTATAAAAGATGAATAGTCGAATGTTGTAGTACTTGGTGATAAATATATAATATATAGAAGTCAAAATCAATAATTAATTAAATAAAATGACTATAAAAAGATAATAATTAAATAAATTGTCACCATTAAAAATGGAAAAGGGATAATCATGCAATTCTATTTGAATTTCAATTTGCTTGGAAGGAGAGTTCATGTGTGTTTACATCACTTTAAGAGTGCCTTTTTAAAGTGTGTATTAATTGTAAAAATAATTTATGGATTTTTTAATTAAATTAAACTAAAAACATAATGCGTAGCTCAATCGAATATTCATACATTTTTTTTGGAAAGTTTTATACTTTTCATTTGCTTTGTATTTATTTGTTAAGAGTTATATTTATTATAATAAAAAAGAAACAAATATCTATTTATTAATATTTACTTAAACCATGTATATTATATAGTATAATGGTTAGCATTTCATCAATTAACTAAAGCTTAGAGATTGACTTCCTTCAAATAAGCATGAGAATAAAAAAATATTTATGACCAAATGATACAAAGGATCAATTTTTTTTTATAGTCTTATGAATAATATATTCTTGAGAAAGTATCTGAAAAAAAGATTAAGAATCCACGGTAATGCTTCGGTGGAAGGTCTTATCTCATTTCGAAATGACCGTCAGATTAGCATAATTTTTTTTAATTAAATCATAATATAATAGTATTAACAATAAAACCAAATTTGTAGCTTGTTATGTCAGAGAGACACGTCACCTGGCGGACTTGTATGTGTAATAATTCCCACTCAAATCATGTCGTGTTGTAATATCAAATTATTTAAACAAATTTGACGGAATGATACATATATTTAGCGACTTGGATTGACCTAATTCTTTGAAGAGTTTTTGGTTGAATTGAATAAGTGAATCACAAAAATGGGAAAGGAGAAAAAGAGGACATAGATTCTTCTTCCCTCCCAAGAGTTAAATTCTAACCCTGGTTCATCTCTCTCATCCATTCATCTCTCTAAAATCCCATTTGAAGGTTCTTCCATTAAAGCTCGCACCTCTCTTCTTCTCGGAGGCTCAATCTCTATGTCAATTTCTCCTCGTCCCAAACTGAAATCGCTGAGTCGTCGATCGTCGTCCTGAGATGGCGGTCAGGAAGAAGCTGTGCGACACATTCTCCAAGAGCTTGATGGATGATGTCCAGCGATGTGGATGCATGAAGCAAAGCGGCGTCAGCCTCAAGTATATGATGGAATTCGGCTCTCGACCGACGGAAGGGAATCTCCTCATTTCCGCCCAGTTCCTCCACAAGGAGCTCCCCATTAGAATCGCTAGGAGAGCGATTGAGCTGGAGAATCTCCCCTATGGTCTCTCTGAGAAGCCTGCTGTCCTCAAGGTATCGCGTGTTTCTCGATTCTTCTGCTTCCGCTTCTTTTGGTGGCTATGAGTCTTCTTCTTTTGGATCTGTTTTGCATTTTTTTGTTTCATCAATGCATCTGGTAGGAGATGACCTAATGATTGTTTCCAGACTTCATAGACCTGTTATTTGGTCCCTATAACCCATCATGATACACTTTGTAGATGAATCGAATCAACTGTAGGAAATGATTCTTGGTTTGTATCTTCGAATCAGCCTTATCATGATATTGCTGAGAATAGAAATTGCAGCCGCCTTGCTTTTTCTTTTTAGATTCCCTGGCTAGATCCGATTTCCTAGAGTATTGGAGGAAAGTGATTCTTCTACGTCTTTGCTGTATCCTCCATTTACCTCATGAACATGATTTTGAGTCTTTTCCAGTAAAAGGAATAGTTAACTTGTTGGTTAACGTTTTTCTTAATCACTGAAAAAAAATTTACTTATCAAATTATTATCTATTGAGTCATGAAAATATTCAACAAAAGGTCAAGGTCTAACCGTGTAATTTGTTTATTGTCCTTCATGACAGATTCAATAAATAGTAAAAAGAAAGTTGACTTGTACTGGATTTCATAAGTTTTTACTATTATTGTCCCTACATGAATGTTCTTTTCCATTGATATGAAGATATCTGCTCTGATAAAGTAGTACAACTAATATGAAATCCTGCAGTATGCTTCGGTTGGTTTCGCATAATTTTTATTTAGATTATGAGTTTATGTACATGATAACATAAAATCTGGATTCTCCTTTTATCTGACTTGATTGTACGCCTTTCAGGTTCGAGATTGGTATCTAGATTCATTTCGTGACTTAAGATCCTTTCCTGAGATCAAGAACATGAACGATGAGAAGGACTTCACACAGATGATCAAAGCAGTGAAGGTTAGGCACAACAATGTCGTTCCAATGATGGCATTGGGTGTGCAGCAGTTGAAGAAAGGCATGGATCCTAAGAACGAGATCCATCAGTTCCTCGATCGGTTTTACATGTCAAGAATAGGAATCCGTATGCTCATCGGTATGATCAAGATTTAGATAGAGTCCTCTGCCTTCCTGCAGATTATGATCACTTATGTTATACTTGAAACATGTTAATGAATGTTACAGGGCAACATGTGGAGTTGCATAACCCAAATCCGCCTCCTCATTGTGTCGGGTATATTGATACCAAAATGTCTCCAGTTGAGGTAGCACGACACGCTAGCGAGGATGCTCGTGCTATTTGTTTGAGAGAGTATGGAAGTGCTCCTGATATCAACATATATGGAGATCCGAGCTTCCAGTTTCCGTATGTGCATTCATTTTGTCTTACTTTCGATGAATTCTTGATCAATATTATCTACAAGTTTGATCTTTTTCATCTTTGCCAGATATGTTCCTACCCATTTACATCTAATGGTGTTTGAGTTAGTCAAGAACTCACTACGTGCCGTGCAAGAACAATACCTGGATTCAGACAAAGTTGCCCCTCCAATTCGGATCATCGTTGCTGATGGAATTGAGGATGTTACAATTAAGGTGCATATATTTTCCACCCACATGAATTTAAACTTATCTGGATCGAAAGAATCATTGTCGCTCAAATTTCTGGTAAATTAATAGGTTTCCGATGAAGGAGGTGGGATAGCAAGAAGTGGTCTACCCAAAATCTTTAGCTATCTTTACAGCACTGCAAAGAACCCGGTCGATACAGATGTGGATCTTGGAATTGCCGAGAATACTGTGATCATGGCAGGGTTTGGGTTCGGGCTTCCGATTAGTCGGCTTTATGCTCGGTATTTCGGTGGGGATCTGCAGATCATCTCCATGGAAGGATATGGTGAGTTTTCGTATCGTTTTGAGATTTGAAATGCAAGGAAATCAATTGGTTTTAATGATAATAACAATGTGTAAAACACGCTGAAATCGATCGTTTTTAATGATGCTAACGCGTGTTTGTATAGGAACTGATGCGTATCTTCACCTCTCGCGACTCGGTGACTCTCAAGAGCCGCTGCCGTAGATGGAGACCGGTGAAAATTCCGAAGATGGACGGGATTACCCCGTTTTACGGGGTTAATGCGACAATTATGTTGGGATTAGCTATGCTTTGTATATTCTTAATCTTATCTTCTGATCTTTTGATGAGATACATGTTAATGTTTCTTTGTCTACAAGGCAATGAAACTTGCTAGTGTATTTCTTCTGAGTGTGATATATATTAGTAATATTATATTATATAATTGTAGTTAGTTAAATAAATATTGCTGACTAACTTTAGTTAAAAAAAATAAAAAATTTAAACTATGTTAAATAATTATAGTTGACTAACTTTAGTAAAAGAAAACCATAGCTAAAACTTTAGAAAGTTGGTATATGTTAGGTTTCAATAAGAACCTATGTAAAGAATGTAAAAACAGTTAATTTAAAATGCATAACCAAGACAAAAATTTCACTCCCCTTCTTTAACACTACTTCTTTTTGCATCTGAACTTATTTGTATTTTGCTCTAAAAAAATATTCATACGGAGGTCTAAGCGACTGATACAACACTAAAAAATTTGAAAAAAATAAATATCTACGGTGATATTTAATTTGTAAAATAATATAACTAATTATTAACCTCCCAAAATAAAATTCCTAAGTTAAATAAACATGTCAACTTGAGGTCTGGTATACAGGTCCGGCTTGAGGCCCAAGCAACCAAAGCTGTTGCTTGAGGCCTCGGAAGGAGAATGCCTCATTTAGCAGGTGGATTCGGTCGAAAAATTTGAAAAATAATTACCGCCCACCAAAGTTCGGGATTTTAGACTCGGGTTCGGGCGGAAAAATATGAGAAAAATTCCCGCCCGACCTCAGGTTTTGAGTTTTTCGGGCGGGTTCTGATTAGACCAAACTAACAACTTAGCAATATTTGTCTGCACAATTTTGCAAATTATGTTAATTAAAAAATGGTAAGCAAACCATGGCTTGACTAAGTAACCATGATTACACACACATCGACATCTTGACTAAGTAACCTGTATTATACATACTAGAATTAAATAACCATCTTGATTATTGACTACCTAGATTATACACACATCTTACCCTCATACACCAACATGTGCATCCATCCATCCATTTCAAACACATAAGTTAACAACAATCCATTAAACAACCAAATTCTCTAACCAAATCAAAATGCAACATCATAGCGTGCATAAATAGTCCGACAAAGTCTCGAAGACTCTAACCAAATCAAAAGACAATTTCACTACATCATCCAATACCATTAATAATAATAATAATAATAATAATAATAATAATAATAGTAATAATAATCAGGCGGGTTCGGGTGAAACGGATTTTTAAGTTCAATAACCGAACCCGAACCGAATTTTCGGGCATAAATTTTCAAATCGGGTTTGGTTTTTGAATCAGAACGAGTTTTTCGGCACGGTTTCTGAACGGGTTTCTCCGGGTTTCGGGTTCCCGAGCTTTTATGTCCACCCCTAGCCTCATTAATTTCATAATTACTTAGTTTAGTGAGAGGGTGGGGATAAATCCATTAATTAATTTTAATGTGATAATATTTAGTCATTTTTCTCAACGCGGTTAGTTAATTGCCATGAATACGATTTTTATTAATTGCTTTAACTATTTCTAAAGAAGTATTAGGACTTCAGTTTATCTTCTATAAACATTAGGGGCTTATCTGTTATTTCAGCTACTTTGTTTGTTAGTTTTCTGTTGAAGTATTAACAGTAGCCTTCGTCTTGTAATTGGAGTTTGTGAGAGAATGGTTGAATAAATCTGGAAGTGTAGATCCTCCGCTCTCTCCTTCCCTGTTGCTGTTCATTTCCATCGTTGATTCATACTTTTACATGGTATCAGAGCTTGTAGCTCGATTTCAAATTCGTACAGCTTCCGCACATTAGATCGCTTGATCGATTTCTGTTTTCTCTTCAATTCGGCATCGAGGATTTGGAAGGAAAACCTAGGTTGATAGGGGAAATCTTCTCCTTGTAGCTGATCGAGTAATCTTTTCAGAATCGCACATCGTGATTCTGTAAGCGCAATTCATCTTTGTGCTCTGTTTTCGTGTTTCTTGCGAGTTTTGCTTCAATGGCTAACATCAACACACCACCGGGATTGGGAAGATGGCCGCGACTCGGAAATCAACTTCCGAAACTTTCATCTGAGAATAGGCTATATCTTCATCCTGGAGACACTCCTGCATCGATGTTGGTTAGTTATCAGCTTACTGGTTGTGAAAATTATCAAATCTGGGTTATAGGCATTACAGATGCGTTAATCGCGAAGAACAAAATGTGTTTCGTTGATGGAACATGTAAGCGTGAATCAATTCCTGAAAACCAGCAGTTTCGTTGGGATCGATGCAACGCTACTGTTAAAGGTTGGCTTCGTAATTCCGTTTCAAAGGAGTTGTCTAGAAGTTTGGTCTATAATCCTACTGCAGTATTTGGACTGATTTGCATGAAAGGTTTAACAAAATTGATGGCACTCGTGTTTTTCATTTTAGTCGAGAAATATATCATGCCAAACAAGGAAGCCTTAGTATCTCAATTTTTTTTTGGAAAAATGAAGAATCTATGGGATGAGTTGGCAGCACTTGAGGATACTTGTCTATGTCCTGATTGCATTTCCCTGTGAAAGTGATTGCTCATAAGGATAAGCAGAAGCTTATTCAATTTCTGGTTGGCTTGAATGAGACCTATAGTGCTGTTAGAACTAATTTGTTGATGATGGATGATGCATCCTCTCCCTGACTTGAACTTTGCATATTCTGTGATAATTCAAGAAGAAAGTCAGCGTGTGGTTGTTGAAAATGGACCTGATGATATTACTGAGAATGTTATGCTATATGCTGGTAGTCAGACCATTTCTGATGATTCAAACAGCTATGGTTTCTATGCAAACACTGGAAATAAAGGAGGGTCATCTTCTGGGAGTAGGCCCCAATAATAAGCAAATGAGGGATTTCATTTGTACTTACTGTGGGAAGAAAGGTCATACAGAAGATCGTTGTTGGCAAAAGAAAGGGGTTCCAGATCATATAAGACAAAAGTGGGCTGCTGCAAACAATGCTACTATTTTCCAGGATGATTCATCTATGCAAACACCTCTATCATCTATGCAAACACCCATGTCATCTATGCAGACACCTTTGTCTGTATCACAAGAACATGCTGGTGCTTATGTTGCTAACTCACCATTCACTGTTGCACAGTTGAATCAGATGGTACAATTTTATTTTGAGCACCAAAAGAAGGAATTAGCACAGTCATCTCACATTAATATGGCAGGTATGTTGTTTTGTGGATCAACTAATGTTGCTGCTTCATCTGCAAATATCTGGATTGTTGATAGTGGAGCTTCTCATCATATGACCTGTAATCAAAATTGGTTAAGTGATTTGAAAACCAATACCATTGCCAATATGCTGGTTAATCTCCCTGATGGACACACTACACCAGTCACACACATTGGTTCAAGTGTGGTCAACAAATATCTAACACTCAAAGAAGTTTTATATGCTCCTGCTTTTAACTTCAATCTGATTTCTGTACCTCAGCTATGCAGAGATTATGGTTTATCTGCGAAATTTGATTCTGATAAAGTGGTCTTTCAGGACCACTCAAATGGGAGGATGATGGGGATTGGAAAACTCATTAATGGAATGTATGTTTTCCAGCAAAATGGTGGTAATCAAGCATTGAGTACCACTGCTGATTCAAGAAGAGTGATGGCAGATTCAAGAAAGCTGGAGCTATGGCACAGAAGAATGGGGCACATGTCTGTGGCAAACTTGAAGAGATATTTGATTTTGATTTAGTTTCTGGCAATCATATTCAGAACTGTACTGTTTATCCACTTGCTCACCAAGTGAGACTACCATTTCCTACAAGCACTTCAAAAACCCATAAAGCTTTTGAGTTGGTTCATTTAGATGTTTGGGGACCCTATAAAACTCCAACAGATGATGGTTTTACCTATTTTTTTGACTGTTGTTGAGGATTTCAGTCGAACTACTTGGGTGTTTCTTCTCAGAAGCAAAGATGAAGTGATCATGTATCTTCGAAACTTTATCAAAATGGTGCAGAATCAGTATTCCACCATGATAAGGTGTTTTAGAAGCGATAATGGTCGAGAATTTTGTAATAATTCAACATGGGAATTGCATATCTGGAAATTTTGCATCAGACAAGTTGTGTTAGAACTCCACAACAAAATGGAGTTGTTGAGCGAAAGTATCGTCATTTGCTTGAGGTTGCAAGAGCTTTGAAGTTTCAGGGTACTATACCTGATAAATATTGGGGTTTGTGCATTTTGACAGCATGCTACTTGGTGAACTTTATGCCTTCAGCAACTCTTGATGGGCTAATTCCTTTTGAAGTTCTTACTGGGAATTCAGTTTATCTTGATCATTTTTGCGTTTTTTGGTGCCTTTACTTTGCTAAAGACCTAAAGAATCGTGACAAATTGAAACCTCGAGCTATGGCAGCAGTCATGATGGGTTATTCACCCACTCAAAAAGGATATAGATTGCTCAATCTAGAAACAAAGGAACTTTTCATCAGCAGATATGTGATTTTTAAGGAGGATATATTTCCTTTTACATTCACAAAGTCAAAGTATCTGCAACTCTTTCCAACTCACCATACCGGAATTATTCCTCTGTTAGAAGAAGATGAGGGTCTGAGAAGAGGAGGAATGAGAAATTCAAGAAACGAGACATTTGAATACCTCATCAGTTTTGAAAATGCTGAGTCTCCTCATGGTTCTGAGGAAGTCATTTAGAGTCCTTTACCATCAGAGGAAGAATCAGATAATGGAGAAGATGCCTTGGAACTTCATGATCAAGTAACTTCCTTGCCTAGACGATCTACAAGAACAAGAAGAGTACCTCCTCATCTGCATAATTACATTTTGCAGTGCTCCACAGTCAGTTATCAAAATGTATCTTCCTCATATAGTTCTTTTCTTAGCTCACTTGATAAAGTGACTGAGCCGAGCCTACTTCATTTGCTGAAGCATCTCAAGATTCCAAGTGGATCTCAGCAATGAAAGATGAAATTGCAGCTTTGCAAGATAACCAAACATGGAAGTTAGTCACTTTGCCATTTGACAAGAAGCCCATAGGTTGCAAATGGGTATATAGAGTGAAATATAAAGCAGATGGATCTGTTGAAATGTATAAGGCACGGTTAGTGGCAAAAGGTTATACTCAAAAGGAAGGAATTGATTTCAAAGAAACCTTTTCACCGGTTGTTAAAATGGTGACTGTCAGAACCATATTGACTATTGCAACTGCAAAGAGCTGGCCCCTTTATCAACTTGATGTAAACAACGCGTTTTTGCAAGGAGATCTAGTAGAGGAGGTATACATGGATATTCCACAAGGCTTTGAAGGTTGGAAGAGGACCACAAGTGATGGAAGGCAAGTATGTAAGCTGCTCAAATCCTTATATGGGCTTAAACAAGCCTCAAGACAATGGAACATAAAGCTCACAGAGTCATTGCTGCAGCATGGTTACGAACAAAGCAAGTTTGATTATTCCTTATTCAGAAAATTTAAAAATGGAAAGCAGGTTCATTTACTTGTCTACGTGGATGACCTGCTGATTACTGGTTCTGATGAAGGGATGATTGATAAGTTGAAGATGGAGCTGAAATCTCATTTCAAGTTGAAGGCTAGGAATACTTAGGTATTTCCTGGGTTTAGAAGTGGCTCGTTCTAAAGAAGGAATCATTTTGAATCAAAGGAAGTACGCAATGGAATTGATTGGGGATGCTGGTTTGTTGCAATCAAAATCTGCTGCAACACCTATGGAGCAAAATCTGAAGCTGACAAGTCCAGAATATGATCGTCATTTTGAGCTAAACAAGGATGATAAGCTACTGAGTGACATTAAGAAATATAGAAGAGTTGTGGGACGATTATTGTAACTAACCATGACACGCCTAGATATAGCGTTTTCAGTTCAAAATCTCAGTCAATTCGTCCATGCTCCAAAGGAATCTCACTATCAAGCTGCTCTAAGGGTTATTCGTTACATCAACCAGAATCCTGGCCAGGGTTTGTTCTTCCCTGCTGATAACAACTTCTGTCATATGCGTGCTTATTGTGATAGCGATTGGGCAACTTGCTCTCTCACTAGGAAATCAGTCACAAGATACTGTATCAAACTAGGAACCTCAGTAATTTCATGGAAGTCCAAGAAGCAAGTGAAAGTATCAAGATCCAGTGCTGAAGCCGAGTATCGCAGCATGAGGACCACAGTTGCTGAGGTGATTCGGCTAGGGGGCTTGCTTAAAGAGCTGCATTTTGAGTTGCAAACTAATTCTACTCAGCTGTATTGGGATAACGAATCAGCCATCAAGATTGTCATTTCGTTCGTGAACATTTGATGAAGAAAGTTATCAGCCTTAGTCATTTGGCTCCCAAAGCTCAACTTGTAGATTTATTGACAAAGGCTCTTGGTTTACAGCAACACCATAAACTGCTGAGATATTTTGGAGTAAGGAATATATTTGGAGGAGCAGACAAATATGAGAATGGAAAGAAATAAAGACGAATAAAGAAGTATTAGGACTTCAGTTTATCTTCTATAAACATTAGGAGCTTATCTGTTATTTCAGCTACTTTGTTTATTAGTTTTTTGTTGAAGTATTAACAGTAGTCTTCGTCTTGTAATTGGAGTTTGAGAGAGAATGGTTGAATAAATATGAAAGTGTGAGAGATCCTCCGCTCGCTCTCTCCTCTGTTGCTTCTCTCCTCTGTTGCTGTTCATTTCCATCGTTGATTCATACTTTTCGATTAAAAAAATTGCCTTAACTATTGCCCTTTATTAATATATATGACCACAACTGTACCTTAACTATTGCCATTTATTAATATGACCACAACTGGATTCCATTTTTCACTTATAACATTAATTTAAGCAAATTTTTTTTTTCTACAGAAGCAATTAATTATTTAATAGTTTTCAATGTATTTATTATTCAAATCATTTAAAACTTCAAATCTTTACTTTCATAAAATTTTCCTGATTTTTTCAAGTCATATTATAACATGTCAATAACAATAATACTTTGGCAAAAAAAAAAAAAAAGGTAAGAATAATACTTCATACACCACACTTTTACTAACCACTTTCAAGTTTCAAATGTTTAACTTCTATTATTTTAGTTTTACAAGAAAATCAATTTCTCTACCAAACTCAAATAGTTCATATAAAAAACGTCCACCCGAAAATAGACTATGTAATCATTCATTCGTACGAAGACGGACCGGACACAGCATAACCAACCAAATCTAGAAACACACGTCACTGCGCTGCGGCCATACTACAAACACCAACCCACCTGATATTTTATATAGTAAGTATATATATATATATATATATACACCCAAAAAAAGAACTATCGATCCGCCGCCAAAATATAACTACGAAATCATTCAGTTCAGTTCAGAGCTCTTCATCCCGTCCTCTCCTCCCACTACTACTACCCATATTCTCCTGCGACTTCTGCTTCGCCGCATCATACCCCGCCGTCACCTTTTCCTTCGCCGCCTCGTACCCTTCCTTGGCCTTCTCCGCCGCCCAACCCAGCTGCTGCTCCTCCTTCTTCACCCCTTCCTCCGCCGCGCCTTTCCCCATCTCCTCCGCCTTCTTCTTTGCCACATCGGAGCTTCTCGCCGCCTTCTCCTTGGCCTCCTCCGCCGTGTCCTTCGCCGCCTGGGTCTTCTCCGACGTGGTCTGTTTCATATGTTGTGCTTTCTTCTTCGCCTCCTCGGTAGTTTCGCTGGCAGTACGTGATGCCGCGTTCTTGATGTGTTCGGCTTTCTCAGAAGCCGTGTCCTTGATGTTCTGGGCTTTCTCCGCGACCGTGTTTTTGTATTCTCGCGCTTTCTCCGCCGCGTCCGAGGCTTTCCTGGTGACGGTCTCCTTTATGTCGTTTGCTTTTTCCGACACATATTGCCCAGTCCCTAAACATTGAAATATTACACAAGAACCATTGAAATTTTCCATTTTCTCCAATAAAATTATTCTACCTAGGGATGGCAACGGGTCTCGGGGCCCCGCTGACCCGCGGGGCCCCGACCCGGTTTTGACCCGCCGACCCGCTGACCCGCGGGTCACGGGTCGGGTCCGGGGCGGGTCGGGCTCGGGTCGGGGCGGGTCCGGGTCTAGAGACCCGGGGCCCCGTAGACCCGCCCCGAAATCCATATGTATATAATTTTTTTTTTTTAATTTTTTTATATTAATATGATCTAACATTTAATAAAAAAATATGGTTAATATAGTACCTATATAAATAACATGGACCAAATAGATTTATATTTAGATTATTAGGATTTGTTAATTTGGTGTTTGGATTTAAATTTGTATTTGTAATGAATTTGATGTGTTTGTTGTTTATATTTGATTGATGTTAGATTTATGTTTTGAATTTATATATAATGTAATATTTTGACAAAAAAAAATTGTATTTAATATTGAAAAGTTAAAAAAAAAAAAAAAATAATTGTTCATATGACGGGGCGGGTCGGGGCCCCGCGGGTCGACCCGCGGGATTGTTGACCCGACCCGAAAGGCCCATTTGGCCGGGGCCGGGTCAGCCAGGCCGACCCGCGGGGCGGGTCCGGGGCTGCAAAAACCCGCCCCGACCCGCCCCGTTGCCATCCCTACTAGGGATGGCAACGGGTCTCGGGGCCCCGCTGACCCGCGGGGCCCCGACCCGGTTTTGACCCGCCGACCCGCGGGTCACGGGTCGGGTCCGGGGCGGGTCGGGCTCGGGTCGGGGCGGGTCCGGGTCTAGAGACCCGGGGCCCCGTAGACCCGCCCCGAAATCCATATGTATATAATTTTTTTTTTTTAATTTTTTTATATTAATATGATCTAACATTTAATAAAAAAATATGGTTAATATAGTACCTATATAAATAACATGGACCAAATAGATTTATATTTAGATTATTAGGATTTGTTAATTTGGTGTTTGGATTTAAATTTGTATTTGTAATGAATTTGATGTGTTTGTTGTTTATATTTGATTGATGTTAGATTTATGTTTTGAATTTATATATAATGTAATATTTTGACAAAAAAAAATTGTATTTAATATTGAAAAGTTAAAAAAAAAAAAAAAAAAAAAATTGTTCATATGACGGGGCGGGTCGGGGCCCCGCGGGTCGACCCGCGGGATTGTTGACCCGACCCGACCCGACCCGAAAGGCCCATTTGGCCGGGGCCGGGTCAGCCAGGCCGACCCGCGGGGCGGGTCCGGGGCTGCAAAAACCCGCCCCGACCCGCCCCGTTGCCATCCCTAAATTTCTACCCAATAAATTTTGCAACTATATTTCAATTTACCCACTAGGAATAAAAACATCTATATCGAATTTGAAGTTATAAATTCCCCTGAAATAAATCAGAACTTACTTTTTTCTAATAGTAGATTTTTTTTTTTCAAATACTAGATTTTAAACTAGGATAATTTGACGATTTTAAACATTCTATCTTTCATGAAATTTCTATCATATGAAAAAACTGATTCTATCATCTGAAAAAATCAAAAAATTGAGGTAAAATAAATTCGTTTAATTTGAACCAAACCCTATCAAATAAAATCCAGTTAAAAGGTCTAAATAAACGGTTCTAAAAACTAACTATAACTAGAACCGACCAGAAGCCATATCCTGAGCCTTGTCTTTGGCTAACTTCGCCGAATCCGCAGCCTTATCTGTTGCTTCCTTAGCATCATCTCGATTCAACCCTAACCCTCCCGCAAGCTTCTCCTTCGCCCAACCAGTCCACGTGGCATCACCCTCTTGGGCCTCCTTTGCTACGTCAGCAGCAGAATCAGTGACGTGTCGCACCTTCTCCTTCATTCCAACGTCATCATCCGCCTCCTGCAGGTTTGTTGTGGCAGGCGTCTGGACGGCAGTACAATAGCCAGTGCAGTACGCTGCAGCAAACCCCACCAGCAGAACCGCCATGAGAGCCGCCGCACGCGGCGAAGATCCTCTTCTAGAAGTCGTCATGAGTTTTCGGATCAGAGGAAATTCAGGTTATATATTGGTGTTCTGAAGTTGTGAAAATGGTGGAGGAAGACAGGAATGCTCGAGGGGTTTTAAGATCGTGATGGATGGGATCGAAGGGGTGGGTGTAACTGACATGTGTGATGACACGTGGCGGAATGGGGGTGTTGGTGGGTCCTGAATCGTTACACGTGTTATAAGGTCGGCATTAGTGTCAATCGCTTTGTGTTTACCAATTTCCCTACTCTCAAGAATCTCGGCAGATGCTTTTTTTGAGGCACAAGCAAATAATAATAATTGGAGAAATTAAAGTTTATCTCCAATTACGAAAAATACGAAATCTAACTTGTGTTATGGATGCTTGGAGATATTTTAAGTGTATACATATATTTTTTTTGCCCTACATTTTAAGTGTATATTGAGTTATATATATATATATGTCATTGCTATCTTATTAAGGATATATATAAGTTTAGGGTTAAAGGTATTTTGGTGCCACATGTTTGACCAGTGTAGGTTTTTGGTGCCATATGTTTAGTTTTGTAGGCTTTTGGTGCCATATGTTTGAGATGTTGTATGTTTTTTGTTCTTCCGTTAGTCAACAGTTAGTTTGACCGTTAAATACTTTTATTTTGTTTAATTAAACCCTCAAATTTATATTTCTAAAATTTAATATTTACATTTTAGTCTCTAGTGTTTGCTCAAGTCACCGTCGAAGGCCGCCGACCACCCACCACCCCAAAGCCGCCGCCGACCACCATGAAAATGGTCGGCCACCACCATTTGGGGCTGGAAACCACCCCAATTGGTGGTGGCCGGCCCCAATTGGTGGTGGCCAGTCCAATCAGGGCCGGCCACCGCCAATTGGTGGTGGCTACAGCCCTAATCGGGCCGGCCACCACCAATTGGGGTGGTGGGCGGCCCCAAATGGTGGTGGCCGGCCCGATTAGGGCTGCAGCCACCACCAATTGGTGGTGGCCGGCCCCGATTGGGCTGGCCACCACCAATTGGTGGTGGCTGCAACCCTAATCGGGGCCAGCGGCCCCAATTGGTGGTGGCCGGCCCCGATTAGGGCTGCAGCCACCACCAATTGGTGGTGGCCACCCCAATCGGGGCCGGCCACCACCAATTGGGGTGGTTTCCAGCCCCAAATGGTGGTGGCTGGCCATTTTCGTAGTGGTCGGCGGCGGTTTTGGGGGTGGTGGGTGGTCGGCGGCCTTCGACAGTGACTTGAGCAAACACTAGGGACTAAAATGTAAATATTAAATTTTAGAAATATAAGTTTGAGGGTTAAATAGAACAAAATAAAAGTATTTAACGGTCAAACTAACTGTTGACTAACGGAAGAACAAAAAACATACAACCTCTCAAACATATGGCACCAAAAGCCTACAAAACTAAACTTATGGCACCAAAAACCTATACTGGTCAAACATGTGGCACCAAAAGTACATTTAACCCTATAAGTTTAAGTGATAGAGTAACTCTGTTTTATCATGTAATTTATATGTTTTAATATTTGTCTACATTTTGTAAATCTCATTCAAATTATACTATACAGATATAAATAGATGTTATTGCAGTAATGTACATTAAATTATACAATATGAAGTATATATATATATATATATATATATAATATTAAAATTTTATATCTAAACAAATATAATTATGCTTGGTTATATATATTAGAAAATTCCAATAGGTGAAACTGATGTTATCCGAAAACAGGGGTAAAATAGTAATTTGAAATATGTAGGACAAACGTCCGTTTAATTTTTATTCGGTGATCAACATACAATTAACGAGTAATATGTATGTGTATGAAAACCGAAATTAGAGATCCGTAGATCAAATGGGAAATACGTTTTTTACTGAGGCACGTGCTGACCACGCTCTCCTTAAGGCGATTTCGTCCCACCTCACCCTCAGGCTATGCAACGAGGTTTAACACAGGGGCGATCACCTCCCAGGATACAACAGTGTCGTTGACACGAACCGTGCATACAGTTCGTCCAATCGAACCGAACGGTACCTGAACTCAAAAGAGAATGTGAGATTCAGAGAGAAAAATAATAAGAAAATTGAACCTCAGAACAATGATTAAACCTGAGCAACTAGCAGTTACGAAATTGGAGATAAACGAACGAAAGCACCGCGTGCCTTAGGTGTAGGAAAATTTCGGATTTTGAGAGCAAAATTTTGGATTTTTATTGTTTTCCAAAACTGAAGGAATACCATTATATTTATAGTACAGGGATTGCTCGAACCAAATTTGGACAGTGTATAAACTGACCCAAATATCGGCCATATAAAAAATATACAGCGCGTATAAATATATTCACGCGTATATTCTTGCTTAAATAGCACATTCAGTGTATCAGGACATCATTAAAGTTAGTAATTTTCGGTTTGCTAAATAACATAATATCGTCTTTCCAAATTGAAAATTTGGCAATAAACAAAAAATTCGGTTAGCAAAACCGGGTTCACGCAAGGTAGGCTTTTCGGGCCGACAATCGTGTACGCACACAAGTCAGGACTACCGGGGTGTGCTTCGGATCTGATGATTTGCAGCCCCCATGCGCACGCGCGTGTAAAGAGAGCCTTCCATCTAGTAATTAGTTACCACTTTAAGATGTTTGCAGAATATATACTAAGTATTTTGTGGAAGTCTAGCCGGTGTCGTAGCACAAACAATCTCATTCACTACATATATAATGCTTTATGGGCCAAGCCCATTGATAAGCATTGTCCAACAACCGATAGTTCTAAAACTTAATATCAACTCTAAATGAGTATTAACTATAACACATGACACAATTGACGATTTTAAGATTTAAAATTCACTAGAAAAATCCACATTTTTATATAATATTTTTATAATTTTAATAACCTATAAGTTTAATATTCTATAAATAATATATTTTCATTAATTTACTATAATATTATTTACATTTGAATATCGTAACAAAAAATTTCTAATGTTTTCTAATGTACAAACGATTTTCTATAAAAAGTAGAGGTATTTTTTTTTTAATAATATATAATATAATATATTTCTAACTTATATATTACGGTAATACATTAATTAACAATATAATATATATATATTTTTTAATATATTAATTTAGTTGTCAAAAAAATATTAATTTAAAAAATACAGAAAACACAAATCAATAATATTATATCATAAATTTTCGTCTAACTATATTCATGCCCAACTAGGGTGTAAACGAGTAAAGTTACTCGAAATCGGCTTGGTCGATATGTGAATTTGACTCGCTAAATTTCGAGTCGAAATTTTTCCAGAAGCCGAGTCGAGTACGAGTTCAATGGTACTCGTCTCGAGAGGCTCGCGAGCCTATTCGAGCTTTTTTGTTTGCCTATTCGAGTCGAACTCCATTTCGAGTTTGGATTTATTTGAGCTTTTACATATATATATATATATATATTCAATTCAAGTCCAGTTTGAGCTCGAGCTCAAACCAAAAGCCTAATCGAGTTGAGTTTGAACTCGAGCTAAGGTGCACAATTTACGATTTAATTGGAAAAAATTTAAACTTAACGAGCCAAGTCGAGCTGAGCCGGTATTGAACCAACGAATATAGACTCTGGTTAAGATTGTGCCATCTAGAAAGATTGAGTAGCTGTGATATCTTTATCACTTTTGCTAGATTTAAATCTGTAAATTCAATCTAGGAAGATCTCTCTGAGTGTATATAATCATATGTAAGTCATATTGGAAAATACACATATTACCTTCTACATATTTATTTCCCATGGTATCAGAGCCTCTGAGGGCATAAAAACCATTCTCGATCTCTACCATGGCAACCACAACACACACCAAATACCCTTTCCCCTCCTCTATTAATATAGCAAACTTTGTTACCTTGAAGCTTACCCACAAGAATTTCATTCTCTGAGAAACTCAAGTATCAACACTAATTGACACAATGGAGTTACGTGGCTTCAGGGAAATCAAGGCACTAGACTCTACAATGAAGAGCACAACCGATGGAGTTACAACTGAAGTTTCTAATCCTGATTATTATGCTTGGGTTTGAACAGATCGACTAGTGAAATCGTGGATCATCGGAACCTTGTCGGAAGAAGTACTTGGACACGCAGTCGGATTAACCATAGTTGCGGACGTCTGGACTGCGGACGTCTGGACTGCGCTCTCCAATGAGTTCACACATAGCTCGCAATCACGTGAATTCGACATCCTTACTCAGCTGCAACATATTCGGAAAGGGAACAATTCTCCTGATTACCTCTCATCATTCAAGGAAATATGTGACCAATTGAATGCCATTGGAAAACCGCTTGCAGATGCTGCTAAAGTGTTTCGATTACTAGAAGGACTTGGACCTGAGTTCCGCACTGTCATGTTCAAGCCACCCGTTCCCACATATGCTGAATTCGTGCCTCAACTCAAGAGCTACGAACTGAGATGTACTAGCATGACGGACCAGCCCAATCCATCCATGGCTTTTATCTCTCACCGTGGCAGAGGATACAACAAGCATCGTGGTCATGGGAGGGGTCCTCACTTCAACTCTCAAGGACGTGGAAACCCCCACTTCAGCTCTCAAGGCCGTGGCTTCTCACAAACAAACCGTGGAAGCAATTCTCACGATCATAATAGCTCTAGTGGTAACTACAACTCTCATGGTAATTATGGTCAATCAAGAAACAACGCAGGTGCACCACAGCAGCAACAGAGGTCTACACATCATCAGATCCAGTGCCAAATCTGTCAGCGACGTGGCCACGATGCCCTACGTTGTGACTATCGTTTTGATAATAGTTATAAAAGTTCCTATATTCCTTAAGGACTTGCAGCATATATATCTGATTCTCATGTTACCAATGATGAATGGCATCCCGACACTAGTGCAACTGCGCATTTGACAAATCATCCAAGTAATCTTCGTGATGTAATCCCTTATCATGGCTCCGATGGTATTATTGTTGGAAACAACAAATGTCTTCCTATTACTCATATGGGTACTGGATCTTTTGGAAATAATCAATATATTTTGCCTCTCCATGACGTTTTAGTTGTCCCTCAAATTCCGAAGAACTTGTTGTCTGTCTCGCAATTGACAACTGATTTTCCATGTTACTTTGTGTTTCGATCTGATGGATTTTGTGTTAAGGATTCGAGGACACACCAGACTCTCTTAAGGGGAACAAATGACCGAGGCCTCTACACCAACAAGAGCCCTGGTGCAGCAGCATTCTTCTCTCACAGAAACAAGTCGGTTGACGAACTCACTTGGCATAGACATTTGGTGCACACCAGTAACGGCGTTTTGCAGCAACTCCGAAAAAAAAAAAATTAATTTCAATAACAACTCTCATGCACTCTTTGCACTAGTTGTGAACTTAGTAAAAGTTCTAGATTAAGTACATTTTCATACCACTTCTTTGCACAGAATCCACTTTTAGTACCACTTTTTTTTTTTTTTTGTATACTTTTGATACCAAACCTTTCCCATTTGTATCCTTTTGATACTTCCGTTAAGTATCCGTCTAAAACACCCGTTAGTGGGTCACGTGATGTGCACGTGACCCCTTTAATTTTTTTATTTTTATTTTTTTTTTCGAAAAAATGAAATTTGAAGAGACGAGATTTGCCCTTACGTGTTGAAGCTTAAATGGTCCAATTCCTCCTTCTCATTTCCTTCTTCCCTTTTCCTTCTTTCCCGCTTCAAACTCGAGCACCAGACAGATGAACACCGGGGGTTCTTCGCAGTCAAACTCTCCACCTTCCCAGTATACAGTCGAGATTCCTCCATATGAACTACGGAAGTGCTTTTGCGGTGAAGTCTGCTCAGTGAAGCCGTCGTATACGTGGAAGAATTTCTCCAGAAGGTTTCATGGATGCCCATATTGGAAGGTATTGCTTCTTAGATGTTGCTACATGATTATGGGTTTGACAAATTTCATTCTGAACTACTCAATTTTTTACGATATTGTGGTTCAATGTTCAATTAGGGTTTGATTTTGGGGCTGAATTAGGGTTTTTCGTTTGAGTTTAAATTGGACTGAATTAGGGTTTCTGATTTGTCAATTAGGGGTATTAAAAACAAAATCGGTGTTCAATTACATTTTTTACAATTAAGGCTTACTAAATTTGAATTTTCTGTAATAGGATTCTATCGATTTAGGGTTTGCTGAATTAGGGGTTTTTCGTTTGAGTTTAAATTGGACTGAATTAGGGTCTGATTTGTCAATTAGGGGTAAAACATTAACAAAATCGGTGTTCAATTACATTTTTTACAATTAGGGCTTACTAAATTTGAATTTTCTGAAATAGGATCCTATCGATTAGGGTTTGCTGAATTAGGGGTTTTTCGTTTGAGTTTAAATTGGACTGAATTAGGGTCTGATTTGTCAATTAAGGGTAAAACATTAAGAAAATCGGTGTTCAATTATATTTTTTACAATTAGGGCTTACTGAATTTGAATTTTACTGAAATAGGATTCTATCGATTAGGGTTTGCTGAATTAGGGGTTTTTCAATTAACGTGAAATACATGCATTACTGTTAGTTTCAGTTGGTAACCAATGTTTACAGGCTGGTGAAGACACTGGATGTGAATTTTTTGATTGGGAAGATCCGAATATATGTGGCTATGGTAGAAGAGCAATACAGAAATTCCAGTCAATGTACCGGAATTTGAGTACCAAATGTTCAACTCTGGGGATGAACAATGCTAAATTGAAGACTGAGATTACAAGGTTGGAGGTGGTGAATGAGAATCTAGTGTTTGACAATGCTGAATAGAAGACTAAGGTTACAATGTTGGAGATGCAGCTGGAGAAATTTGAGATGGAGGTGGAGAAACTGGAGCTGGAGAATGCAAAATTTAGAAATAGGCTCAGGAATTATGTATGTGTGGCAGGTGTTGTCTGTTTATTTTGTTTTGTATTTTAAGCATGAAACTTTAGGGTGCATGTCTGTATGGTATGTAAGGAACCCTCTTAGAAGTAGTTCTTCGGCAGTTACTGTTTAGGGTGCATTTTGGTATTTATAAGAAGGAACCCTTTTATGGTATGTATTAGAAGTATGTTAATGAAGTTTGTTTATTCGGGATGCACTTTGAAATCTATGTGGTACCATATGTATGTTGTTTCACTTTGACAAAACAGAGCATATTTTCAACAAACCTACATTCAAGCATTCAATTTTCCAACCCAAAAAACAGTCATTCTTCAACATAGGCATCATGTTTTACCAATTGTACCAACCAAAATAGACAAACACAACTACTTAATTTTGTCAACACTACACTACTACCCAACACAAGTCATTCAATTTTGACACCACTTAACTACTGCCCAACACAACTCATTGAGTTAAAGTTTTCTTCTTTGGTTTTTTAGCCATTCTCCACAAATGCCTCACCACAGACCTTGTCATCTTCGGGTGGACTACTTGAAGAGGCTCCTCAACCAACACAAGTTCACAAGATTGAGACAACACCGGTTCTTCAGGCTCTTCTTCAGGTGGCATAGTGTACTCATCCACATCGATAACATCATCCTCTACTGGTTCATCAGTCACAGGGACCTCTTCTTCATTAGTCACAGGGACCTCTTCTTCATTATTCACAGGGACCTCCACTTCTGCTTTGTTAGACTGCTTCGCTCCACGAGACTACATTATCAAAAGTGGATATTTCAAATTAGTTTGAGAATGCTAGTAAAGATATATTTTCAAATGCTTTCAGTACTTGCCAAAAGTCTGTCCAGAATAGACTTAATCCTCCTCTTTTTAGCAGCTAGTCCATCCACAGGCTCTGCTGCTCCTCCATCCACAGGCTCTGCTGCTGCTCCTCCATCCACAGGCACTGCTGCTGCTCCTCCATCCACAGGCACTGCTGCTGCTCCATCCACAGCCTCTGCTGCTGCTCCATCCTCAGCCTCTGTTGCTGCTCCATTCCCTTTTATTTTTTTTCCCTCTACCCTTTCCTTTGCCTTTTCCAACCTTAGTAGAACTCTCTGGCTGCTCAGAAGCTTCTGGGGCATCAACTTCTAATTTTCTTTTTGCCTTTGTTCCTTTACCCTTCATTCTGGATGGTTGTTGCTGCAAATAAAACATTAACTAGTTATCATATACCTGTGGTGTTGTGGTCCTGCAAATAAACAGTAAGTAATACATACCTGTGGTGCTGCTGGTTCCTGAGTCTCAAAATCAGGCACTTCTGTTTCATCGTTCATAGACCCATGTTCTCCTGGGTCAGCAGGACATGACCTCTTGTTGTGGCCACTCTTGCCGCAGACAGAGCAATAATGCACCAGACCACGTCTTCCTAACCTAGATTGACCATTATCATCTTCAAACTGAGACCTTTCTCTCTTCTTCTTTGGTCTTCCAGATCTTTTCTTAAAGATTGGTGGATCCACCAGCAATGTATCAGTCTTCTCCCAGTCCTCTCTTCCAGGCATTGCATGTATGACACCTTCATAGGCACGCATATATGCATCCTTGTGATAAACTGGGTCACAGTAAGTTGCCAGTTTTGACTTCCTCTCATGTGCGAGACAAGCAACCACATGAGGACATGGCAATCCAATAAGCTGCCAGGCCATGCAGCTACAATAGCTTTCATTTATCAGCACCTTGTATGTGGCATTTGGTCCACAGTCCACCTCATATTCCCCTTCTGTTGCATAGATGACATGACAACCACCAATCCTGCTCTTGATCTTCCCAAGTTTCTTCAAGATCAACCTGCCAATGACACCCACTTCAGCCACACCTTTCCTTTTCTCTTCAAAATCATGCATAAGCTTCCTCCTAATCCACTCCATCATCTGGACTACAGGTTTTTCCCTTGCTTCAAGAACCATGGCGTTGAAGCTCTCAGCAATGTTATTCACCAACAAAGTAGTCTTTGAAGCATGTCTGAACTCGAACCTACACCAATGCTTCGTGGGAATTGCAGACAAAAACTTCCAAGCATTTATATTTGTCTTCTTCAGAATGTTCATATGCCAATTGTGTCTTTGTTCTGTGTATGCACATGCAGTTGCCCACAGAATACTCCTAACATCAGCATCACCCATGGATTTAGCCTTCATGTTCTGGTGTATGTGTCTAACACAGAACCTATGTTCTGATCCGGGCATAATCTGTTCCACAGCCTTGATTAAACCCTACAACCAGTACAAAACAGTATCACCATATCATGATAACCAAACAAGTATGAAATGTAGAATATTGAAACTACTCATACCTTTTGCCTATCTGAAATGATACTCCAAGTTCTGTCTGTACCAATATCAGCAGACAATAACTCAAGGAACCATGTCCATGTCTCTCCATTTTCTGCCTCAACCCAAGCATATGAAATAGGGAAGAGTTGATCATTTGCATCCCTAGTCACTGCACAAAGCATGAACCCACCATCTGGTCCCTTGAGGAAGCATCCATCCAAAGCAATAAAAGGGCGACATCCATTTTTGAACCCTCGTAGACAAGCATCAAGACATACGTACATCCGTAGGAAATTTGGTCTAAGGAAATTGGGGGATGGGTTAACATGAACCCCTGCTGTGCTTCATGGATTGTGTTTGACAAGGGTCGCACAATAATCCCTTGCCATTGCAAAATCAGCTCTCCTATCACCTAGTATCATGTAAAAAAACCATAGTAATACACATGGAAATAACTGAAATGAAAAGAAATGGTATTGAAAGTATACACTATGGACAAACCTGCAATGATATCCTTTGCCATCTTCAACCCCTGATGTATAACGTTCCTGGAAACATTAAACTCGAACATTCTACGTATCTCAGATATCTCAGATGCAACTGCACTTGGCTTCAAATTCCCTTGAACCCGCAATAACTCCACAAATGTTTCACATACCCACTTCTTTCTGATGTCCCTAGTGTAATGAGATCTGGCACATGTATGAGTCTTCTTCAGTTTCCTGATTTCGAATGTCGTGTCTCTGTTCATCCTGGCACCAACAACGCGGAAACCACATTTTTTCCTGCACTGAACAATAATCCTATTTGCATCATTCCTTCTCCTCATAGTGGCAGTCCCTGTTCTGATGGCATGAAGTTTGATAGCCTTTCCGAATGAATCTGCATTATGAAACTTCATTCCAAGTTCTAACTCAAAATCACCTCCCATGTGACTCTTGTACCACCTACCAGGTTCTCCACTAGTTGCATCATCCCTCAAATCATGCAGCCTAGTAGGAGTGGTGATTGTATCTGTAATTGAATCATACATTTCAACACCAAAACCCTCAGAATCAACGAAGATCTCTGCATCATTCATATGAATTTCAGTCCCATAATTAGACTTGCCAAACCCAGGTACATCAGCTGCATCCCCATCAGTTTGCATACCCTTCTTTTCCTGCTTCTTCTTTTCCCGCTTCTTCTTTTCCTGCTTCTTCTTTGCCCCCAGATGTTTTCTTACTGACAACTTTTGAATTATCAGACTTGGCTAACTTGGGTGCCAAGTCAAAGCTATCATCAGCAGATTCCTCAAACTCAGATCCATCATCATCAGGGTCCTCAACTGTTGGCATCCATAGTTCATCATTACTGTTCTCAAAGAAATCATCATCAACTGGTTCGTCTTCAGGAAACATCTTCCCTTTACCTTTTCCATGAACTGCTGGTTTCTTGCCCATGTTTTGACCTCTTGGTGTCCCAATAAACACGCCTGTTTGCTTTCTTTTTGGTTCAGTAAACTGATTCCCAACACCAATCAACCTAATTTGCTCCATCAATTGACTCTTATACCAAATAAGTCCATCAAATGATGGCATAGCATACAGTGTAACATCCACTATGTGACCCTGCCTCTTATACATCCTTGCCATGTAAGCATCATCTTTCAACAACACGATGTCCTTCATGACACTTCCATTTGGTGGGAGATACCAAATTGTGGGAATTCTCAGGTCACAGTAGGCCATCACCAACGACTCCAATGTATCAAAATCTAACTCCCTTGCTTTAAACCACCCCAATGTCTGAACATCTCCATTGAACACAATGTTCCCATCAGATGAAACCCAGGAACCATTAGACCAAACATAAACTGTATAAGTCAGTTCATCCTTCGACAACCCAACTGGCACAAAGAAAATAACAGAACATGCATTAGTAATACAGTATACGAACAGACAGATCAAAACATAAACAAATTCCAGCAATAGTACAACATTCATCCTTATATTAGTACAATCCAGAATCCAGACATCAAACAGTATAATGTTCCACAAAACACCACTACAACCCCTATCTATCTTAATCAGACAGAAACATGCAATTCTGGTAAAAACCCTAAACCTAACGATGAAGCACAGACACATATGCCACTAGGAAACTCACCTGAGCTGACTTTCGACGCTTTGGCAGAAGATCCTCGAGGCGATCTCATTTGAAGGGCCAAAATTCAACAAAATTGACCTCCACTTTGGGGAACGGCGACAGAACCAGCGGACCACGGCGACGGCAACGAAATACGGCTTGGACGAGGACCATAAACACGAACAAGGAGAAGGAACGTTGGATCCACCGGCGTGGCTTCGCAGAGGGGGAATTTCACGCCTTGAGGAGTGTCTCCGTGAAGGGAAAGAGTGACGACGCTTGGAGTGCTGAAGCCAACTTTCAGAGTTTTAGAAGACACGTACGGGCAATCTCGTCTCTTCAAATTTCAGTTTTTCGAAGAAAAAAAAATTAAAGGGGTCACGTGCACATCACGTGACCCACTAACGGGTGTTTTAGACGGATACTTAACGAAAGTATCAAAAGGATACAAATGGGAAAGGTTTGGTATCAAAAGTATACAAAAAAAAAAGAAGTGGTACTAAAAGTGGATTCTGTGCAAAGAAGTGGTATGAAAAGGTACTTAATCCCTTTCCTTTATCAAAAACTTGATGTGAATTTCCTTTGGATAAGATACATTGTGACTTATGGGGTCCTGCTCTGATTATTTCAGTGCAAGGGTTTCGATTCTATGCTGTGTTTATTGATGATTTTTCACGATACTGTTGGTTATATCCATTGAAGTTGAAATCAGATTGTGTTGCTGTGTTTGTTAGCTTTCAAAAGCTTGTAGAAAATCAGTTTGAACGAAAAATTAAGGTTTTCCAACATGATGGCGGTGGTCATCAACAATCTGTTGCATGATCATTTTGAAAGTTGTGGAATTAGACATCAAGTTTCTTGCCCAGGTACACTCGAGCAGAATGGTGTCGCTGAACGGAAGCATCGCCACCTTGTTGAGCTAATTTTTGCTGCCTTATTTGAAGCATCTATGCCTCTTCGGTTTTGGGTTGAAGCCCTCCACACTGTCAACTATGTCATAAATCGATTACCCAGCACCACACTTGGAAATCAGAGTCCATTCTCGGTGTTGTTCAAACGTGACCCGGATCTCTCTCATCTCCGTGTATTTGGGTCCAGCTGCTTCCCATATCTCCGTCACTATATGAAGAACAAGTTTGATCAATGATCACTTCCATGTGTGTTTATGGGCTACAGTGAAAAACACAAAGGCTATCGTTGTCTTCATCGATCGACGGGCCTCATTTATATATCCCGACATGTTATTTTTTATGAATTCAATTTTCCTTTTAGCAGCACTCAAGGGCACGGTAGTTCCCCTCCTCACGATGCATTTGTTGACTCATGTTCTTGGTTCTCCAATACTCAAACCACCATAGAACCAGCCTTGTCAACAACTTCTCCATCGGCCGATGATCCTCGTGAGCGTGCTCGGATGTTCACCAATGATGTCTCCTCATCCACTTCACATAATCTCGTTCTAGAAGCTGCTCTACCATATGTTGTACAAACTGATCCGGAAGCCGTTGAATCTATCTCTATTTGTGCAGCACAAGATCGCGAACCTCCTATACAAACTAGCCACCCAATGGTAACTCGTTCTCGTGCCGGTGTCACCAAGCCAAATCCAAAATATGCTCATATTGGATTCACTCTGGTTCCCATCGAACCACGCTCTGTTTGATCTGCTCTTCGACATCCCGAATGGACAACTGCCATGAATGAAGAGCTCCAGGCCTTGGCCTCCACCAACACATGGGAACTTGTACCCTGAACTGATACGATGAATGTTGTTGGGTGCAAATGGGTTTTCAAAACCAAGATGAAAGCCGATGGATCCTTTGATCATCTCAAGGCTCGCCTCGTTGCTAAAGGCTTCCATCAAGAAGAAGGTGTTGACTTATTCAAGACGTTCAACCTAGTCGTCAAGCCGGCTACGATCCACATTGTCCTAACATTAGCCACATTTCGCCCGTGGTTGATTCACCAACTCGATGTGAAGAATGCTTTCCTTCATGGCGATCTCGAGGTCCCCGTTTTCATGGAACAGCCTCCAGGGTTCCAAAATCCAACTTACCCACATCATGTATGTCGACTTCAACGAGTCTTATACGAAATCAAACAAGCTCCGCGTGCCTGATTCGATAAATTCAGCTCGTTCTTATTGGATGCGCAGCATCTCAGATCCTTGAGTCTATCACAGTGGATCATCCATGCTTGTCCTTTTTCTCTATGTGGATGTTATAATACTTACTGGTGACTCTATATCTCTCATGGATCAATTGATACTCTCGCTAAGCAAGAGCTTTCCTATAATGTCCATACTGCTCTTCGTGCCAAACTTGGCCTTTGGAAACTACCAACACCCAGTTTGCAGGGGAGTATTGAACCAACTTATATAGACTCGGGTTAAGATTGTGCCATCTAGAAAGATTGAGTAGCTGTGATATCTTTATCACTTTTGCTAAATTTAAATCCGTAAATTCAATCTAGGTAGATGTCTCTGAGTATATATAATCATATGTAAGTCATATTGGAAAATACACAGATTACCTTGTACATATTTATTTCTCAGCCGGAACTTGTCACATAATTTGTATATATAGACAGAAACCGATCTGGATGTCCAACCCAGTCAAATTCCATCAGATGCAGAATCAGTCAATCCCAATTCGTCGCGTGGGGGAGGTCTAAATCGCTGAACACGACAGGATGATTCTGGCTCTTTGACTACGTAGAAGAAATGCACTGTTGGATCGCGGTGGAACTCCGGTACGGACTTTGACGGCAATCCTAGCTCCTTTGCTCCACGCAATCCTGCAAGAGGGGAGTAGAGGGCAGTGGCCCAGAATCCCTCTCCGATGCTTAACGTAAGTATGGCAGTCAACAAGGCAAGCAAGCAGTATTTTTTGTATGTGAAACGTAACCCTAATCTGGAATAACTTCCCTCCTTTTATAGAGGAAAGGCTATCCCAGTTACCTGATTGGGCGGTTGGATTGTGATCCACTATCCCACATATCTCGCCGTATATCTTGCCATGTATCTTGCACAGTTATTCGTATCCCACATATCTCGCCCATTATACCACTACTGTAATCGTGGCGAGATTTCCGGGATTGTGCTCTTACTGGCGAGTCTCGATCATTATCGGAGACTCCCAAGTTACATCATTGAGGATTCGGTGTCGGGGAGTGGTGTCAACTCCCACATCGGGACCGACTACGTCCAGGTCCGATGTCTTCGGGGCTCTCCCCTATCGGAGCCATACTTGCTCGGGGCCATTCAATGTCGGGGCCTCCTTCAGTCGGAGCCCTTAGCCTTCCAGCAGCCCAGCTCCTGGCCCACCAGGCCTAGTCGCCGTTTGCCAATCGTTAGGGGGCCTAACGGCCTTCGCCATGGCCCATCATTTGCCCCCAAGACGTGAGGGACTTATAGTACGTCGCGTCTTTCAGTATCGGACCCCTCCACATCCCAGTCGGGGGTCTTTATCTGAAACGCTGGAGGCCATTGCCTTACTTCTGTCGGAGGCCTTTGCCTTGGATCTCTTCAAGATCCTTTGGGATCCTGCTTGAATTCGAGGGGTTTTCTTGATCAGACCAGCATTAAATGCTGATAGGAGGTGAAGGAACGTTTCGGGTTCCGCATGCCTGCTTTCTGAAAAAGCACTTTTCAACCACCCGGTACGTCATTACTCTTGTCTTATCTGTCCCATGCGTCCTGACGGTTCAAATTGAAACCGTTTCGCCTTCGTCGAATTGGCACGTTTCCCCCTTGGACGCTCATGATCGAATCGTTTTGAATTCTGTGGCTCAGATTGCCCACCTCTTCAGTTTCCTTTTCCTTCTCTTATAAAACCCTAAATCCAGACCTTGTTTTACTTTTCCCTTACTTCTTCTTCTCTGCGATCCCAAGAACCCTAATTCTTCTCACTCCAAGGTTTCATCGGCGTTTTCAGCATCCAGATTTTCCGATCACGATCACTTCAAGGTTTCACCGGCGTTTCCAGCTTCCAAATTTTCCGATCACGATCACTTCAAGGTTTCACCGGCGTTTCTAGCTTCCAGATTTTCCGATCACGATCACCTCAACCACCATGTCTGGTAAGGTTCTTCACCTTATTACTCTTTTCCTTTTCATCTTTGGTTTTCTTAGGCTTCAATTTTCCCCTCCTTCCTTCCCTCGACGATTTTCAGCCGAGGGATCTGCTACTGTTGGCCAACCTTTCGTCTTCAAGTATATCAAGAACACGCTTGCACCTATTAGCTACGATAGGGCTTGTATAGAGTGTGGCATCTTTGAATCCTCCTTCGGAGCCCGCTATCCCTATGGGCAGTTCAATTCTCGCGAGGCCCGGATTACGCTCCCCAAAGGGGACGAGGTGTTCATCTCCCCAGGGCAGATTCGTGCGGGAATTCGACTTCCTTTCTGTCCGAGTTGGGTGGAGCTGTGCAACCACTATAAGACGTACCCCACGACCTTCTCTCCACACGCAATCCGTACATGGATTGCCTTCCAAGTGTGGTGTGATATCAATAAGGAGGACTGGAGCTATTCCCTGGAGCTCTGGCGGGTTCTCTACAAGATGACCTGCAACAAGGACGGAATCTGCTCCTTTTCCCCCCGCCAACCCGAAGGGACCGATGAGCAGTATAAGGAGATGGGCTGGGACAGGAAGGTGTCCTGGAAGATTTGCAAGGAACGGGCCATCATCTCCGATAAGGGGAACGATAATGCTAACTGGAAGGAGCAATACTTCTTCATCCAGCCTGGTCCCATCGAGTGGCCGAGGACCACCGTGGAAGCTGATCCCCCCGTGCCTTTCCGTTCATGGTCGGAGCAGACCAAGAGGGCCTTGATGCTTATCCAGGCCCGTCGTTGGGAGGAGGGTTACCAGCCCTTCGAGGCCACTTCTGTCACTGATCAGCAGCGGATTGAAATTGGGATTATGCTGATTGATCCCAAGGCTGGGGGAAAAGTTCATGATGGTGTTTCCAATGTAATTCTCTGGGTAATCTTCTAATTATTTCTTGTTTCCACTGTTTACAGCCCCTCGAACATCGCTGACCACCCGTCTGTTTCAGGAGGATACCGATGCCTCCCACTCGCTGAAGCGCAAGAAGAAGCCCTCCCATCGGAAGGCTTCTGCCCAATCGGGACCCTCTCGGAAGAAGGCGAAGACCTCCGAGGCCCCCGGGTCTGCCCCCACCTCCGAGGGGCGGACTAATGTGGATGTGGTCAAGACCGCCTTCAACGTCCGCTCCGAAAAGGAAGGTAAGGAAGTTTTTCGTGCTATAAAAAGATATAGGGAGTTGGTACCTCAAGACCTTCAAGCCTCCGACATGAAAGGACGGGTCAGGGATGTCAAAAATATCCTTCGAGGGGAAACTCCACACGTCCTCGAAGCGGGTTGTTACGACTTTTTCGGCAAAGAGAAATATATGGAACGTTGTTTAATTTGGCACACCGATATCAAATTAATTCCTCGACTTATTCGCCCCGCTGCAGGTCCCGCGGACGTCGCCCCTGCTGCACCTGCCTCGGACTCCGCGCCTGCAGTGGGGCCGGTGGTGGAAGATGCCCCAACGGAGGCCCGTGGTGAATTTGGTCGGGTGACCAGCTTGGAGGACTCCCCCTCCGATGATCGTGCTGAGGAGGAAGGCCTGACCCTCCGAGGAAAATCGAGGTCGACTCCTGCGAAGTCACCTGGTAGGAAGACGTCTCCACTTCCCGTCACGCCACCATCGTCATCCGCTCCGCCATCTTCGCCAGTTAGAGGTGGGACCCCCGAAGCCCAAGTAAGTGAAGGAGATGGAGGGGCTCGCCTGGTAGTACCTCCATTCCCCTTGGATGGAGACTACTACCAGGCCTTTTCTTCGGACCAGGGCGCCGAGCCTTGGAGACCGGTGGAGTCCCTTCGGGGGATTCCTCTATATCGGGGGTGTCAGGAGAGGAACCTGGCCTTGCACTTGGTGTCGGGCTCGATCCCGCCCTCACTGAGGCGCCCTCTTTCTCTGGAAGGGGAGGACATCGAGGCGGATATCCGGGCGATGGCCGTCCGTCGGATAGAGGTAAGTACACTTTGTTTTTATTCTCCTGGGAGTACTCCGACTTTTTAAATATTAAGCTATACCTTGCCCTCAGGAAATGGCGGACCAGGATCGCTGTTTTGGCTACATCTTGTCTCTTCGGGAGGCTTTGGAGCAAGAACGGGCCAACTCCAACCTCGAGAGCTTGACCAAGCTCCAGGAGGACTTAGCTGCCTCCGAGGCGTCAAGGCTTCGAGCAGAGGAGGGTAAAAAGCGAGCCGAAGAGCGGGTCGAAGAGGTTAGGCAACAGGCTGAGGAGGAAAGGCAGCGAGCCGAGGAAGTCAGGGCCAAGCTTGCTCAAGAGGCTCAATCCCAACACAGGCAGATTCTAAGTCTCGAGAGCTCGCTTAGGCGGGAGCAACAGGCTGCCCTGGCGGATCGGAGCCAGGCTGCCTTTGATAAGGCAGCGTTGCAAGAAACTGCTGAGCGGCTGGAGCTTGAGAAGCAGAGGGCCATCGCGGAGCTAGAGGAGGCGAGGGCGGATTATCCCGCCCAAATAACAAACGCGAAGGTCCAGGCCCTCGAAGAATATCGGAGCTCGGAGGACTTCAAAGCAGACGCGGCAAGACATTGTCAGGAGGATTTGCAGAATGCCATCCTTGATATTGTCGAAGAGCTTAATGAAACCTACGGGGACTCCATCGACTTGAGGAAGTCCAAGACTCTCGGCCTAGCCGCAGAGACGTACCTTAGCCTCCCGTCGGAGAGCTCCTCCGAAGACGCCGACGAGCCCCCTACCGATCCCTCCGAGCCTGCCCCTCCAAAGCCTTCTGAAGATTCAGCGCCCGAGGACCGAGTTTAATTTGTTAAATCTTAAGTCCTCGTACTCCTTCCTCATTTATCTCCCTTGTATCGAACCTCTTAGGCTTTCGAGCCTTTTATTACTATCTTTTTCGATTATGTTCTTCGTAGCGCTTCTATCGGGTCCTGAGAACCTTAAGGCTTTCGGACGTCCAACGACGCTTTTTAATCGACCCTTAAAAACTTAAGGATTTTCGGACGTCCAATGACGCTTTTTAATCGGACCTTAAAAACTTAAGGATTTTCGGACGTCCAATGACGCTTTTTAATCGGACCTTAAAAACTTAAGGATTTTCGGACGTCCAATGACGCTTTTTAATCGGACCTTAAAAACTTAAGGATTTTCGGACGTCCAATGACGCTTTTTAATCGGACCTTAAAAACTTAAGGATTTTCGGACGTCCAATGACGCTTTTTAATCGAACCTTAAAAACTTAAGGATTTTCGGACGTCCAATGACGCTTTTTAATCGAACCTTAAAAACTTAAGGATTTTCGGACGTCCAATGACGCTTTTTAATCGAACCTTAAAAACTTAAGGATTTTCGGACGTCCAATGACGCTTTTTAATCGAACCTTAAAAACTTAAGGATTTTCGGACGTCCAATGACGCTTTTAAATGTATCGAGAACGACTCAGGAATACTTTGATCAGAAGTAACTTCTTTATTGATTGATGTCTTTAACATAGCATGCACCACTCAGGGCGACTTAATTACATCTTCGCGCCTCCACGGGCGACTTTATTTGTCAAACATGGCACTTCTTCAGATGTTCGCCACTAAAGGTGTTTCTTAAAACCTTGCCGTCGGGATCCTCTAACTTGTAAGCGTTCGGGGCCGGCATGCCTACGATCTTGTAAGGCCCTTCCCATTTCGGGGACATCTTGTTGATCCGATCTTGTAGGGCGAATTCGTTCCGTCGTAGGACCAGTTCTCCTGCGTAGAACTGTCGCGACTTGACCTTCCGATTGTAGTACCTGGCCGTCGCCAAACGCATCCGAGCTTGCGCTATGTCGGCCTCCAGCCGTTTTTCCTCTAGCAAGGATAACTCCAGGCGCCTTGTTTCGTCATTCGTCAAAGGTCCTATCCTGGCTCTTCCTGGACTCGTCGAGGGCTCATAGCTGCTGGTTCGATGGGACGCCACCGCGATTTCCACGGGAGCGACCGCCTCTGTTCCATAAACAAGTGCAAACGGGGTTTCACCTGTTGACCGCTTGGGTGTCGTTCGGACCGCCCACAACACGTTCTCCAGTTCGTCCAGCCATTTTCCGTCCAAAGCGTAGACCCTTTTCTTCAAGCCCTCCATCACGATTTTGTTGGCCGCCTCTACCTGCCCATTGGTCTGAGCGTGGTGGACGGATGCTGTTCGATGCTCGATACCGAACTCGTCTAGGAACCTCTCCAACTGGGCCCCATTAAACGGAGGACCATTGTCACTGATGATCACCTTCGGCACCCCATATCTCGACAAAATTCGGGTCTGAAGGAACTTAATGATATGTCCTGCTGTTGTTTTGGCTAGCGGCTTAGCCTCGATCCACTTCGAGAAGTAGTCGATCGCGACCAGCAGATGTGTGCACTGGCTCTTTGCTTTCGGAAGGGGTCCCACCAGGTCGATGCCCCACTGTGCGAAGGGCCAAGCACTCCCAATGGGCATCAAATCAGCGGCGGGAGCTGTGATATTCGAGGCATATCTCTGACACGCGTCACAGGATCGAACAAGCGCCGTTGCTTCCTTATTCATCGTAGGCCAATAATATCCCAAGTTCAACGCCTTCCTCAGGATAGATCGAGCGCCTTCGTGACAGGCTGCGACTCCTTCATGCAATTCTCTCAGAATCCGAGTCGTATCGGGTTCGGCCACGCATTTCAAGAAGGGCGTCGAAAGCAGACCCTTCTTGTATAACTGGTTGTCCACCATCGCGTAATTAATTGACATTCGTCGTAATCGCTCCGCTGCCACCTTATCTTCAGGAAGTGCCCCCGTCGTTAAGTACACAATTATCGGGGTCATCCAAGTGGATTCCTTCTCTGCCCCTGTCCCGATAGCGCACACCTCCGACGGATCGGTGGTCGATAGAATCACCTTCTCCAAGAAGTGTACCTTCCGACTCTCTTCCAAAGGTGCCCCCAAGGCATATTTGCTCAAGGCATCAGCCTCCACATTCTCTTCCCTGGGAATCGCCTCGATATCAAAGCTTTTGAAGCTTTCCTTCAAGGTCCTAGCCTCTTGAAGATATTTCTTCATGATCGGGTTTTTTGCTCCATATTGCCCCCGAATTTGATTTACAATCAGACTTGCATCACACTTCACCCGCAAATGTTCAATTCCAGTGCCTTTTGCGATTTTCAGCCCCGTTATGAGGGCTTCATACTCCGCCTCGTTGTTGGTGGCTCTAATGTCAGGGCCAATGCATATCGAAGTGGCTCCGCCCCGCCCGGCGGAATCAGTACGAACCCCGCACCCGATCCGTCTGAGCTTGAGGAGCCATCTGTGTACAACTCCCAGGTGTTCTCCTTATTCGGCTGTTCCGACTGCCCTGCCGTCGGGACCTCTTTAGTATTCCCAATGGTTGCCCCCTCTACTGTTTCCGTTGCTTCAGGATCGGGAATAGTAGATTCAACTATAAAGTCGGCCAATGCCTGCCCTTTGATAGCTGTTCTTGGAGCGAAATGAATTCGAAACTCGCTAAGTTCCACGGCCCACTTTACTAGTCTCCCCGACGCGTCGGGTCGGTTCAAGAAGTGTTTCAATGGCTGATCAGTCAACACCGTAATTTCATGCGCATGGAAGTAGGGCCGTAACTTTCGAGCGGTAATAATCAACGCAAAGAGGTACTTCTCAATCGGAGGATAATTCATTTCACTCTTGGCAAACGCCTTGCTTACATAATAGACAGGAATCTGATTGCCCTCGACAGCTTTAACTAGAACAGAGCTTATTGCAAACGAAGAAATAGCCAAATAAAGATAGAGTGGCTCGCCTGGAGCTGGCTTCGCAAGTGGCGGGAGGTCGCAGAGATGTTGTTTGAGCGCTTGGAACGCCGCCTCACATTCAGCAGTCCATTCGAACTGTCGGTTGGCTCTTAACACATTGAAAAATGGCATCGACCGGTCGCTGGCCTTGGATAAGAAGCGATTCATCGAAGCCAGCCGACCGTTCAACACTTGCACCTCCCTATGGTTGGTCGGGGACTGCATCTCTTCTATCGCCCTTAGTTTTTCGGGATTCACCTCGATCCCCCTCTGGCTCACCATGAAGCCTAGGAACTTCCCGGAGTGGACTCCGAAAGCACATTTGGCTGGATTCAGGCGGACCTGGTGGAGCTTCATCCTCTCGAAGGCCATTGCCAAGTTGCCCACGTGGTCTGATGCTCGTCGGGACTTCACCAGCATGTCATCTACATAGGCTTCCATGGTACTCCCAATCATGTCCCCGAACAGCTTGTTCACCATTCTCTGGTATGTCGCCCCCGCATTCACCAGGCCGAAAGGCATGACGTCATATTGGAAGACTTCACTATCGGCGTAAAAGGCGGTATGTGGGGCATCCTTTTTCGCCATCTTGATCTGGTTATAACCAGAATAAGCATCCATAAAGCTTAGCAGCTCATGCCCCGATGTAGCGTCCACCAGTTGGTCGATCCGAGGGAGTGGATAACAGTCCTTCGGGCAGGCCTTGTTTAAATCGCGGAAGTCGACACACATTCGCCACTTCCCGTTGCTCTTTCTCACTAGTACTGGGTTGGCTACCCAGGTTTGGAATCGGATCTCCCTGATGAATCCAGCGTCGAGTAGTCTGCCAACCTCCTGCTGGATTGCAATCCTCTTGTCTGTTCCCATCGGACGTCTCTTCTGTGTGATCGGCTTGATCGTGGGGTCGATGTTCAGTTCATGCTCGATCACGTCCCGACTGATTCCTGACATATCGCTCGGAGACCAGGCAAATAACTCCTTGAACTCTTTCAACAGGGCGATTAATTCCTGAGCTTTTTCCTCGGATAGGGCGGATCCGATCTTCACCCTCCTCTCGGGCCCATCTATCTCGACTTCTTTTAGGTCCTCCATGGGGGCGGGTCGCCCAAACTCCTCTCGAGGATCAGTGTCTGTCTGGAGAACCGTCATAGCCTCCTTCCTGGATCTCCTTGTGGCGTTGACATAGCATCGTCTTGACGCCACCTGGTCGCCTTTCACTTCGCCGACCCCATTCTCAGTCGGGAACTTCAGTTTCTGATGGACAGTTGAGGCTACTGCCATCAGCGGGTTGATAGTGGTTCTTCCAATGATCGTTGGACGTCCCTGTGGATTCGACCACCACGAACTCCACATCTCTCTTCTCCATCTTCCAGCCACTGCCGAACCACACAGGCAGCGTAATAACCCCCAACGGATAGGAGGTTGTGCCGCAAAATCCTACCATCGGGAAGTTAACCTCCCGCAAATCTTTTTTCTTCTTCCCCATCTGCTCCAGGGCATCTGAGAAGAGGATGTCGGAGGAGCTTCCTCCATCAATGAGGATCCTCTTCACTTCGAATCCTCCTACATCCAGTGTTACTACTAGGGCATCCTCATGGGGGGTCTCTACTCCCTCCAGATCCTTCGCCGAGAAGGTGATCTCCATCTCCTCCTTCGGGGTCCACGACCGTGACCTCTTTCCCAAAACCACTGCGACTGGCACTTGGTTGGCATAACGCTCCCGAGAGGACGATGTGTCTCCTCCTGCAGCGAATCCTCCATGGATCACATTAATAATCCTCTTCTGTCGGGACCCGGATGGGCCCTCCGAAGGCTCTGCGCCGGACCTCCTCTTCCTGGGGGACCTCGATCGAGATTTGGACCTTGACCGAGATCGTGAACGGGGCTTGCAGCGCGAGTCTCCCACGAACTCCTTCAGCTTACCCCTCTGGATTAGCCTCTCTATTTCCTTCTTCAGCTCTCGACACTGGTCAGTGTCGTGACCGGAAGCCCGATGGAATCGGCAGTAACGGTCAGTGCGGGAGCCCAACTTTTCTCCTTCCTTCTTCTTGGGGAAGCGAGCGAGGCCTTGCTTCTCCATTACCGCCAAGACCTCTTTCAAAGGCCTGTTGAGGGGGGTAAACTCCTCCCTCTGATTGTCCCTTTTGGTCGGACGCCTATCCTCCCTCCGATCGGAACGTCCACGACTCCGACTACCCTCGGAGCCATCCTTTCGGTGTCGGTTGTCCAATGGTTTGAACAACTGCTTTCCTTCATGCCCCTTGGGTGGAGCCAATTCTCCGGCAGCGATCTTCGACTCTTGGACGTCGATTTGCTATTTTACTCTCGCCTGGAGCGCCTCCATGTTCCAGACTTTCTTGGCCGCGACACTGTGGAGTAAGTCGGAGCCATAGGGGGGATTAAGGTTTTTTATGAAGGTGCGGATGGCCTCGCCCTCCGATATCTCCTCATCTAGCTCGGTCATGCCAGCCGTGTAACGCTGGTAGTATTGGGCCAGCGATTCGTCAGGCCTCTGGACTACCTCATGCAGGGTCCGAACACTCTTCAGCAGCCGTCGACGTCCTTGGTACTGGGCGATGAATCGCTGATGCATGTCCTTCCAACAGGTTATACATCCGGTGGGCAGACTGTAAAACCATGTCATTGCCTTCTCTCCCAAGGTGCTCGGGAACAACGCACAGATAACATCCTCATCAGGGGTCCTGCCCATGCACGCTGTTAGGTGCTTCTGCACATGGCGAACCGGGTCCGCGACCCCGTCGTACTCGTCTATCTTCGGGATACCCAAGCCTGGAGGAGCCAAGGTATGGATCAACCTGGGAACGAAAGGATGGGTCTCCTGACTCCCCAATTCCGACATCATGGGCTTCTGATCTCCCATGCAGATACCCACAATCTTTACTACCTGGTCGGCAGTGAGGGGACCATTCAAGGGAATAGTCCTTTGTTGTACTGGCCCTGGTCCATCGACCACAAAATTCTCCGCCGGTGCTGGATGAGGGGGAATGGGTTGTTCCCTCAACGGAGGGGATGGCGGCAGGTTGTCGTCCACCTGCCTTCTGGGGGCATCTCGCCGCGGAGGGAGCGGCGGGAGATCGGCCTGCCTTCTAGCAGCTTCTCTTCGGTCTAGGAGGGCCTCCATGGCCTCCATGAATAGGGGCATGGCCTCTGCCACTACCCTGGCCAGCTCCGGATTCTGGGAAGGTGCTTCGTTCCGGCGAGTGCTGTCACCCTCATCTCTCAGATCCTGATGCTGGGCAGCATCCTCAGGGGGATTGCTGGTGGCCGACACTTGCTTGCCTGAGCGTTGCGATCTGTTGCCAGCCATGGAATGAAATCAGAGGGAAGCAAACTTACTTTTTGGCTTTTTGTTGCGATTCCCACAGACGGCGCCAATGTTGGATCGCGGTGGAACTCCGGTACGGACTTTGACGGCAATCCTAGCTCCTTTGCTCCACGCAATCCTGCAAGAGGGGAGTAGAGGGCAGTGGCCCAGAATCCCTCTCCGATGCTTAACGTAAGTATGGCAGTCAACAAGGCAAGCAAGCAGTATTTTTTGTATGTGAAACGTAACCCTAATCTGGAATAACTTCCCTCCTTTTATAGAGGAAAGGCTATCCCAGTTACCTGATTGGGCGGTTGGATTGTGATCCACTATCCCACATATCTCGCCGTATATCTTGCCATGTATCTTGCACAGTTATTCGTATCCCACATATCTCGCCCATTATACCACTACTGTAATCGTGGCGAGATTTCCGGGATTGTGCTCTTACTGGCGAGTCTCGATCATTATCGGAGACTCCCAAGTTACATCATTGAGGATTCGGTGTCGGGGAGTGGTGTCAACTCCCACATCGGGACCGACTACGTCCAGGTCCGATGTCTTCGGGGCTCTCCCCTATCGGAGCCATACTTGCTCGGGGCCATTCAATGTAGGGGCCTCCTTCAGTCGGAGCCCTTAGCCTTCCAGCAGCCCAGCTCCTGGCCCACCAGGCCTAGTCGCCGTTTGCCAATCGTTAGGGGGCCTAACGGCCTTCGCCATGGCCCATCATGCACAAGAATTGATCAAGACATCTAGTCTACACACCATAAGCACCATTCTTCTTGGAGAAAAATCAATTAAAGATAATTGTTGTGTGAATCGAGGACGCAGTGAGGTACACAAGAGCGATATAGTTTTTATTTGAGATTTCACATCTTTCTGTGTCGAAGATTGCTGCCCATTTTAAGAAGTTGTATTTGTCCACTTTTTATGTATTATGTATGATTCTTATGAAGCAAGCCATGAATAGACTAATTGCAACCAGGGAGATTTAATTCGCGGTTTCTAATGAAAACCCTCAAATTCTATGAACCTAACCCTAGATTTGAAACTCTTAAAACAAACACTCAAAATAGGAAACTCATCGAGATCAAGTAATAAGAACAACCAGAATCACCAAATCGAGACCCAAAAATGCAATAATAATCAACATATCTAAGCTCTGTCTAGGTGGACGGTGTTCCTATCGGAGTCGATGGTGACAAACTCTGCGTTTAAAATTCGTAGCGTCTCAATTTTGCCCTACTCTTTCGTCATCGACACCACCCATCAAGAATTTCGTCTTCTTGTGCAATGCTGCTCTTTTGATTCCATGAAGAGATTTTTCATAGAATAATGTTCACACAACTTTTTAACCGAAATCCACTCAATTGGGGCTAGGTTAATTTGGGTCAATGCAACTAAATTGAACAAATTAAAAGTCAGGAAAATATTAAAAAGACTAAATTGAACAAAATCAAAAGTTTAAGACTACTTCGGTCCAAAGAACGTGATACTTACTACTAAATCAGACGAAATTTTAACGGTTGTATGAAAATTATACAAAATGCAATATGTAGGTAGTAAAAGTGTAAAAAATAAAAAAAGATACAAAAAGTGGATTTCGGTAAAAAAAAATGTGGTATGAAAGAAACCTTGTCCCTAGAATAATCGGAATGCCTACAATTCTTCAAATGTATGGGTGCTTTTTTTTGTGGGACCCACCAACTTGGAGAGAGATAGAAACAATTGCAACTTTTTAGGAGGGACTAAATTGCAAATTGATATTTCTTCTTAAAAAGAAGTGGCTAAATTACTATCTACTTTTTTTACACTCAAATTGTGAGCCATTAATTTTTTTTTATTGATATAAAACTATCTCTTACTTTTTCAATTTTCACTTTTACATTAAATGATTCTTGTATATATATATATATACCATATATTTTTTACGATTGATGTAGGTACTTTTTTTTTTTTACTTATTATTGTTCTTTAAATTTAAATTATTATTGAGTTTTTTTTTATTTTATTTTTTTATGAACAATTACTGTTGAGTTTGTTCTTCTTCTTTTTTTTTTTTTTTTTTTTTTTATGATTTGCATGCTCTTATTTTTATTTATTAATTGATTATAATATATCATATTATCAATCTATTCTTATATATATACCTCCAAACTTTAAAGTTTTTCTTTTATATTATCGGACTAATTCGTCGAGTTCACTTTTTTTCAATTACTTAATTTAAAATTATATTCAAAATTGTGGTAATCTTGAATTAACTCCCTAATTTATTTTTTTGTTAAATTCACTCTTTTAATAAAATATATATTACATATTTTATGCATAAACTATATTATTTAATTAATTATTATATCATAAATAATAACTATTTATCTCGTTGTTTTATAAGCTTTATTTGTATTCATACAAATGTGTTATCATCTGATTTTGATAATGTATATATATACTTCATTATTCTAGAGGAAATGAAGAAACAATATTGTCTTAGACTTATTACTAAGATAATTGATGGTGAGTTTAACTTGATGAATAATAGAGGCGATCTTCCAGGTTAAGTCGTTTGAGTTATATTTTTTTTTAAAAAAAATGTGTGTTTTGTAAGTTATTAGTTTGGATAGAATTCTTTTTTTGGCCAGTAGTTTGGATAGAATTCATGATTAGTTTTTACGTACATTTATTTATTGTTATACATTTTTTATATTTTTTATATCAATAAAAATAATATGTATTGTTAGAATATATGTATTACTGAGATGAAATTTCATAAATATGAATGAAGTAAAAAATATTAATGTTTGTTAATTCCATATAATTTCAACAACTCCTAACAGGCAGATGATTATATTAATTAATTAAAAAAATAATTATAATATATATATATATTAGGTATCTACATAAATGAAAAAAATTAGACACTAAATCTATAAACATTAATAACTTTGTTTAAGTTATATTACTAATAGAGTTTTGAGTACGAAAAAGTTAAATACAATAATATATATATATATATATAATTTGGTCTTCATAAAAAAATATTTGGCCAAGAATATATAAAAATAATTTAAAGAGTGAAAAAGTAAGATGAAATTTTGTATGGGCTTATTGGTAATTAAATAGAGAGTAAGGACGAATCTAAGCACATTCAATCTGATGGCTTTGAATTCAACTTTATATACACATAAGTTCATTTAGCCGTGTCCTTAAAAGTATTTGCAAAAGTATAAAAACTTTAAAAGTGTGGTAGCAAGTCCCTAGAATAATAAATCAAACCTAAATTTTAAAAGTTTACATTTCTAGACCAAAACCTTAACATATTCTTGATTAAGTCCTTAATCTTTTATCTTGTCGAGACATACTCCATGACTATGCAGTAGCAGTACACCATACGAATCGACCAAGTCATCAGACTAGGCAAATTGATCCAAGAATCCCAAGCCTACTGAAAACGAAGTACATTTCATTTACCCTCCTCAGATCAACTACAATCTAAAACAAATGATTGAATACATAAGAACCACATTCTAACACAGTATCTGGCCAACAACTGAAATAACTATACCTACCTTAACTTAACTACATCCATCCAATTAATACAAAACTCTTACTTACACAACACCAGCAGACCGTCCGATAACTCTTCATTCCTCACCTCATACAACCCGCATTAACGCCGCATATACTGCAAGATTAATGAATCATTAACCAACAGCAGATTGATAAACCCGGTAAATTCTTGTGTAAGCTTGGTGTAAACACAATAATTTTCACATGAATACATATTAAGAACAAACTACTCACAATGTTCTAAGCAGCTTTACATGTCTTCTTGTTGTGCCCCAAACCCTTACACTTACTACACTGAAGCTGCCTCTTTATCATATCCACCGGATCGCTCGGCTTAAGCTTCGGCCGCCCAGGTGGCCGCCTAGTTGGCGGTGGGGTCACCATGACCGCCAACTCCATCGACCCGTTCCCCTCTGTCACCTCCACATTCGGGATCGGATTTATCGATTCACCATAAGCTATCTGGTACATCTCCGTGGTAAAATACCTCGAGCAGTACTCGTAAATCCCTCGACTATCGATCATTTCTGAGCTTATTCCCTCGATCACGGCCACTGCATGGGCACAGGGCATGCCTGTGATGGTCCAGTCTTTGCAGGTACAGTCGGGGTTTTCAAGTTCAACCACCTCGAGGACTGACTCCCCATGGACCTCGAATTTGTTGGAGTCGGAGATTTGGACATGGAGGGTTTGGGAGACTAGGGCTTCTTTTTGGAGCTTTTCTTCTTTTGAAGGGGTTAGTCTTGTGATCCATTGGCTTGATTCGACTCGTCGAGTGTACATTGATTCCATGAGTTTGCCTCGCAAGCCGTCAATTAGCTGGGTGATGGGGAGTTCTTGGGCTTCGGCTACCCAGCCGTAGAAGTCTTGGCCGAAGTTTGATAACATGTGGTTGTATCTGAATAGGGTGTGACAGATTGTTAGGGAGTGTAGAAGACAACGGACAATGCAAAATTGAATTTTACCACACCAAATGTACTGTAATCAACTCAGAAAAAATATATAATGACAAAAAGTTTCTATTTTTAAGGGTTAATTAGAAAAAAGAATCATTTTTTAATATTATGGTGCAAAATTGAATTTTACCACACCAAATCTACTGTAATCAAGTCAGGAAAAAGATATAATGACAAAAATTTTCTATTTTTAAGGGTTAACTAGTTTTAAAAAATCATTTTTAGTAGTATGGTTCCGCAAATTCGGGTATAAGATTGTCGTACACTTGGATCGCATAAGATTAGTGATCAGCTTACAACTTTTTGAAAAGTAACTGGCCAATTTGCAATATTTGGGAAATTTGTAAGATAATTTGAGTGAGAGTTAGTATGAGTTTCCTAATTGAACATTGTTTTCCCAGCCTATACAAGATTTCTCCTATTAAAAGTTTTGATAGTGTCTAAAAGAAGTACCTGGCACCAGGAAAGAAAGCATTCGCCCAGTGCTCGGGCTCGCTCTGCAACACCCAATTACAAGCTTCAGGCGAGATGCTCTTTATGCTATTCACTGCATTCTGAAACCCCTCTACCTTTGTGGCATACGCTGCCTCATAAAGATCATTCATCATAAACCGCCTCGCCTCATGTGAGAACTGCCCCTTGAGGTCCTTGTTGAGCTTCTCAGCAAGGCTGCGTAGGCAATATGCATGGAATGCGTTTGGAAATACCTCTGCGATTGAATTCTTCAACCCGTTTTGGAAATCTGCAACAAATGTCATCTGCTGCTCCGGGTTGGGCGCAATAGCCATTCTCAACTCTTGCAAGAACCAATACCAATTTTCCTCTGTCTCGGCATCAACCACAGCAAAGGCCAAAGGGAAAATACCATCATCACCATCTGCTGATATTGCAGCTAGAAGCACTCCTGCATGTTTAGACAGTAAATGAATTATTATCAATAATTATTCAACATACAAAAAGATAAAATATCGAAGTTAAAAAGTATCACTGACAGAAAAATTGCAATTTATGCCACAGGAATATAGCTTTTAAAAATTTGCGATTTTTTAGAACTGTAACCTGTAATATGGACTTACATATGCTGAAGACACGCATGAAATTAAAATCAGGGTTTCAAGAGAATTTTCTCACTTTAAGATTTTAGACTGACATTCAAATCGTTCCAAGTGGATGAGACTGTACAATCAGAGATAAATTGGGACGTTAATGATATTGTACCTGTGTATTTAGAGAGTAGAGGGACATTATCAAGGAACAGGAGAGGACGGCAGCCTTGTTGGAACCCAGAAATCGATGCATGGAATGAAAAAAAGAGGCGATGAAAACTCGAGTCTTCTTTAGTGTAGAAGGTAGCAAAGCTACCCGGGTTAGTCTCCTTTATCTTTTCGCAGAAAAGTGGCAAAAGCTTATATGCTTCTTTATATGAGCCTTGAAGCTGCTCTCTGGCGATTTCCTTTGCACGCCAAGCTTGAGAATAATTCAATTGAATTCCGTATTCTTTTCGAATATCCTCAGCAATATCTTTCGGCCTGTAATGTGGAGATTCCTTCAGTTTATCCTTTATAATGCTTCCAACCCAACCCCTTGTAGCCCGATACCCTGCCTTTACATTAGCTCCGTCACAAGTATGAGTTGGGTTCATTTTCTTGATAGCAATCAATTGAGTGGTTGATAATCTCGACGCATATATCCTCCATGGACAGCCTTGGCCTTTGCATTTTACACTGACACGGTGACTATCATTCTTCTTGTATCTGTAAGCAAATCCATGCGCAATTGAGTATTTATGCAGGGCTTCTTTGAACTCACTGAAGCTGCTAAACCTCTGATCGACACCAGTTATCATGTTTTCCCACTGTATGGCAGCTCTACGGTGGCTTTCATCACTAGGGGTCATAGCCATGGTCATGGGTGGTACAGTGCTCAGAGGAAGTTCGGTCTGTACCTCAATTGTGTCGTATACCATATTTACAGGCTCTACTTCCATCAAAGGACCAATTTCTGATTCTGTTGTTCTACTTGACCTGCAGGAACGAGCAACACTAGAATTTAAGTCTAGATAAACTTTTCAAGTCTCCTAAATCTATACTATTTATAAAGGTTGCAATAGGGCTAGTGCGATCTACTTTTATATTCAATTTTGCAATAGGTTGCAAAATGTTAAAATAAAAAAAAAGAAAAAACGATAAATTTGAGTATTGAACTCATAATCTCTTTTGGCCAAAAAAGAAAACTCAACCTACGTTCACAAGCAACGATATCAACTGATAGGCTAACTTCACTTAAATGTAAATTGGATATATTATATTCTATTACGATTATTGAAATATTATTGCTAAACCAATTATATGGATCGGTAATTGGTGAAATACAATTGTCATCTTGACAAGGGCAGAATATTCAGATAAACTTAAAATATGCAAAAACTGAGCCATATCCAAGTCAGTGCAATTATCTTATAGCAACTTTTTTTTATTTTTTGCATAATGACAATTCCAATAGAGTCAATATTTATAGCAGAACAAAGCCTCGATAAGATCTAGCTAAAGCTAGTTAATCTAACTCATCACATGCAAAACACAGCCTTTTATTTCACTAAAAATTAGAATTCAAGAGTAAGGAGAATCTGATAGTAATATACCTACTAGCAGGCATGTTGTTAGATACATTCCGAACAGAAGCATCCTCTGATAGTATAAATACATCCACCGATTCAGAATCCCCAACAAAACTTATCATTCGTTGCAGGTCTTTGTCCTTAGAGATAGTAATCGGGGTCTTCTTGTTACTCGGTAAAAAGTACTTGACTATCATTGTATCAGTATTGCAGCCAAACATTTCGGCAACTTCCTTCTTAAAATAATCGAATGTAGTCTGTTCATTAAGGTCCATTGCATAAGCGTCACCACCACTGTAAGTCAATGTCCCATCTTTGTTTGTAAAAAATTCCCCTTTCGACTGACATATAGCTATTATCTTCTTCGTTGCCACAACCTAGCCAAAGAAGTAGGAAAATATGCAGAAATTAAACCACAAGGAGTAAAAAAGAGCCCTAGCTGAACTAAGAAAATCAAAATTCTGACCTAATTTTATCAAACAAAGAAAAACATTTCAAGCATCAGAAGTGGCGGCATATCTCGAGCAGCAACATTTAGAATCACCAGCAAGAACAAAAAATTCTAGGTACCCCTCCGTACGTATGGACAGAATATAACAACCCAGAAGCAAAAATCCACTTTAGATACATGGAGAAAAGCTACCGCGGTTACAGAAAACCCTAACGGGCTATATTTACGGTTAAACACATCGTTAGGTCATATTTTTTTCGAAAATCCTCACCTGCATCGAGCCGGCAGAATCAACCACATCGCTGTCCTCTTTCATAACTGTTGTGCTCCGGTTCCTGCTAATGGCGGACGAATAGGAGCGAGCAGAGAACAGAGTAGTTCCTGAGGAAGAAGATGGAGGAAGAAGAAAAAGGCTCTATACGAAACGTTTTTAGGGATATAAAGGGAAGTCCAATCTGGTACATCCGGGTGCAGCGTAATATCGGTCTATGGATTTATGGCCGTTGATCTGTAGAGTTAAGATGGGATTATCAATTATGTCGATGCTTAATTTAATGTCGGTTTACGAAGACTGTCCAATCACGTGTATTGGGTATCCGAGGAATCTTTGCGGCGAACAGATACGTAAGCAGAATCCAGGGGCTTCTTGGTTGGTCGCCACGTATACCAATCATTGGACACTTATTTTTGTGTCTATTATTATGGGTGCGATTTTACAAAATAAGTTCAGATTCAAAACTAATTTCTAAATTATATTTTTCCAGAAATTAAGTCTTTTTTAATTATCTTTATTTATTACTTTTTAGTTTTTATCCTAAAATTTATTATATGTCTTAAATGAATTTAAATCGAAATATAATACAGTAAATATTTTATTTCTAAAAAAATTAAGGAGATTATATTTAAAATATATGAAGTAAAAATAAATAAATTAATAATTGATAAAAATCTATTTAAAATTATAAATTATAAACATGAATTATAATTAAAAATGATTATATAAAATATAATAAATACTAGTGAATATTAAAAAAAAATATAAAAATAAAATGTACATAACTTCAAAAGAAAACTATCAAAATTTGTAAAATCGTATAGTTATTAGAAAACTAAAGGATAAACTAGCATAAAATTGAAAAATCAATAGAATGAATTGAAGAATGAATTTTACTTAGTATCATTTTTATTTCATACTTTTGAATGAATAATTTTTGTATCATATTATATTTGGTTCAAACACGTTTTACTTTTTATTGTATCTTTTACTTTCAAATATCTTTTAAAAGTTAAATTCTACATATAAAATGTTTGTCTATTTATTTTTTATGTGCATTTTCATCTTCTATTTTTAAAAATTTTATATTTATTGGTTTTTTTTTTTTAAAATTACCCTATTTTGAGAATTCACTCGTAGAGACCAATGATGATTGATTATAGGGGTCCCAAAAAAAGAGGATTATAGAGGCATTTTGTAATATCATAAATTCAAACTCTATGTCTTGGAGATATTATTCTGTTGCACCGAGCCACTTTAGAATTTCTTCTAGTCTGATAGATACTTGTTTCACACATAGATTAATACTCACTCCTCATTCACACTGAGTCAATTTGTACGGAATATAATACTGATCATAAAAAATAAAATCATTTTAGATATCTCAGCAAAGTTTGAAACTCTAACATCTTAAATCCTCATCATAACTCAAGATTACATCTAAAATTGCAAAAAAACCAAACCAAAAACAGATATACAATCTTAAATTAAAAAAATTGCAAAAAACCAAAACGAGAAACAGATATACAATCTTAAATTATAACGACCGAGATTAATAACACTTAGAAAATGAAAACTAATGTCTAACTGTGATACAAAAGTGGGTAAAAAAAATAATAACAAAAAAAAAATGTACATGACCATTCATTGAATCAACATAGAACACACTAGAAAATAGAATCTTGGGTGGTCAGCTTTTCCCTTGTATTGTCTCCACTCTAGTTCCATGGCCAATGAAGAATGTCAATAGATACCCAAAACTGCAGATTGAAACCCTAAACCCTAAACCTACCCAAAGAATGGAATATCCATTGAGCTAAGCAGCTTTACAAGTCTTCTTGTTGTGCCCAATCACCTTACACTTACTACACTGAAGAGATCTCTTAATCATGTCGATCGGGTCACTCGGCTTCAACACAGCTTTAACAGGTGCCCGCCTCGTTGGTGGAGGCGTGATAGTCACAATCGCCATATCCCCTGACTCATTAAGGTCAAGAAGGTTAAAGCTCGGGACCGGGTTGATCGACTCTGCATAGCTTTGTCTATAGAACTCCGTGGTAAAGTATCGCAGGCAATAATCATAAATGCTTCTCTCCATGCCCACAATCACAGCAATGGCATGGCAGCAAGGCACACCAGTGGACCTCCACCTTGTGCAGCTGCAAGTGCAATTTTCAATATCGACAATTTCAGTGGTGGATTCACCACTCACCTCGAATATGCTGGTTCCGGGTGAGATCTGGATTTGGAGAGATTGTGAGACATGAGCTTCCTTTTGAAGATGCTCTTCTTTAGAGGGAGTTAGCTTTGTGACCCACTGGTTTGATTCTGCTCTTCGTGTGTAGATTGCGTCCATTGTTTTACCTCTGAGCCCGTCGATCAATTGGGTGATTGGCAGTTCTTGTGCTTCTGCTACCCATCGGTAGAATTCTTGCCCGAAGTTGGATCCCATGTGTTCATACCTTTTAGAAATTCAGATGCATAATTGATTAGCTCAACCTTGCCGTGGCTAATCTAAGAAAACTCCCAACTACCAGGAGAATATATTAAAGTGTTAAGAACCTAAAAAGGTTCCCAACTATATAGGTTATGTTGGTAATAGCTAGCTGTCCCAGATTTAAAATCAGTGTCACAATTATCAGATTTGTTGATTTTCACTTTTGAACAAAAACATGTTTTTTTTTAAGAATTAAATAAGCCTAACCAATGAGCAACAAATCTAATGCTTTGGAAAGATTGAAAATAACATGTTTTTGTTGCTTAGAACGCTAATTTTAATACTAAAATCATTCGAAAAAAAGTAGAAATCAACAAATCTAATAGTTGGGACACCTAATATCAACATTTTAAAAAAGAAATTTGTTTGGATACTTTTCTTTTATGAACTCAACCCTTCAGTAGTTAAGAAACATGGTTTGTCTAAGAAAACTACATCTATAAGGATGTGTTTAACCATTTAAATCATAAAAATTCAAAGTGAAAAACAAAGTTCGTTAATCAACAAAAATTATGAAATGGTGAAAGATGCTACTTTCTCAAAAAGTAGTGAACTAAGTTTCACATGCTGTAGCATTGCCATTGATCATTTAATCCCAACTCAATATATTTGAGTGAAAATATAGAAGTCTACCTAGCTCCAGGAAAGAAGGCATTTGCCCAGTGAATGGGCTCACTTTGAATGACCCACTCATAAGCCTCATCCGAAATTCCCTTTATGCTACTCACTGCATGCTGAAACGCATCATTTGTTGGGGCACGAGCTGCTGCATAAAGATCATTCAACATAAACCGCCTTGCCTCATGTGAAAACTGCCCTTTAAGATCCCTGTCGAGTCTCTCAGCAAGACTGGGCAGACAATAAGCATGGTAAGCATTTGAGAATATATGCGCAATAGATTCCTTCAAGCCACTTTGGACGTCGGCAACAAACGTTAATGGCTGCTCATCAGGGGGTAATAATGCAGATTTCAGTTCCTGTAAAAACCAGTACCAATTTTCCTCGTTTTCCACATCGACAACAGCAAAGGCAACAGGGAAAATACCATCATCACCATCTGCAGATACTGCAGCAAGAAGGACTCCCGGGTATTTGGAAAGTAGAGGGACACTATCAAGGAAAAGAAGAGGGCGGCAACCTATCTGAAACCCAACTATCGAAGCGTGGAATGAAACAAAAAGGCGATGAAAGGTCGTGTCTTCCTTGGTGCAAAAGTTAGCAATGCTACCCGGGTTAGTCTCCTTTATCTTCTCACAGAAAAGTGGCAAAAGCTTATATGCCTCTTCACTTGTTCCTTGAAGCTGCATCTTAGCTAGCTTTTTCGCTCGACGGGCTTGAGAATAGTTCAGTTCAATTCCATACTCTCTTCGGATCTCCTCAGCAATCTCTTTCGCCTTGCAATTTGGAGATTCCTTCAACTTTTCTTTTATAATGCTTCCAACCCATCCTCTTGTGGCTTGGTACCGTGCTTTCACATTCGCTCCATCACATGTATGAGTTGGGATCATTTTCTTGATAGCAATTAATTGAGTGGTTGATAATCTTGACGCATATATCCTCCATGGGCAACCTTGGACTTTGCATTTTACACTTACCCGATGACTGTCATTCTTCTTGTATCTGTAAGCAAATCTATGTGCAACTGAGAATTTATGCAAGGCTTCTTTGAAATCACTCAAGCTGTTGAACCTTTGATCCACACCCGTAATTGTATTTTCCCAGTCTCTGGCGGTTACCTGATGCTGCCCATCATTGGAAGCTGCAGGAAAACTGTTTATAGGTTCTCCATTGTGTATCTCCATTGCTTCATAACCCACATTTGTTGCTTCTACCAAGGGTCCAGCTTCTGACACTGTCATTTCAGAAGCCCTGCATGATTAAAGCATTTGCAAAAGCTCAACACATAGAAAATTTTACAATACCCGCAATTTTTCAACGGTTAAATTTGTGTACAACTCTTCAACTTCACCAAGGAGAGTTGGTCAAAATAGATGAGGGGCTGACAGTAATTACCTACTAACAGGAACGATGGTTCCATTCGGAGCAGCGGATTCTGGAAATATGAATACATCAACTGACCCAGAATCTCCAGCAAAATTTACCATCCGTTGTAAATCTCTATCCTTAGAGACAGTAATGAGGGTCTTTCTGTTACTCGGAAGTAGATACTTAATGTTCATCGAACTAGAAGCCCAACCATACATATCAGCTAATTCTTTCTTAAAACCAATCAATTTCGTCTGCTCATCAACATCTAATGCATAAGCATCGCCTCCAGTATACGATAACGAACCATCTTTGTTGTTTACAAATTCTCCCCCTGATTGACAGATAGCTATTATTTTCTTTGTCTCCATGAACTAGCTACAAAGGAAAAAAAACACAGTTAGAGATGTTATTCAAAAATCCAAATTTCACTTACTATTAGATTATCAGAGGCAGCAATTCAGCTAGAAATACAATCAATTCTACCCAGTTTGCAACTAAACCATAAAGTTTCAAACTACATATATGGTGGCTATATATCCGAACAAGAACTGGATGCCGGCCTAATAAGATTAGGTCCAACATCCAAATGTCACCTAACTATTCATTTAGGTGTAATTAAGCTAGAAATACGATATATTCTATCCAATTCAACAACTGTACTATAAATTTTCAATTTGATACGACGCTATATCCTGCCGAGAACGACGGCAGAAGGACTCCCTAAAAAACCCTAAAAACTAAAGTCGGCCGTACCAACGCATTACATTCGAACTCCTCAGATGAATCACATTATTTAGGCACCGAGATTGAGAATAGCGGAGTAAATCAAAAAAAATTGAGAAGAAAAAACAATGCCGTCAACACTGAGTGAGCAGAAAAGCCACAGCGGCTGCGGAAAAACCTAACTACGACATAGGTGTTGATTGTAATGCCAATTGAGGTTCTGGATGGGTTCCTCACCTTAGTCAGACAAGAAAGAACAGGTCTCTTGCAGCTTTCGAGTCAATTGCTTTACCTTCGTTCTCCGGATGAATCTCGGCCGAGAAAAAGAGGAGGCTTCAGCCTTCAAGTCGTTTTTAGAGGGGAGGGAGGTGGGTCAAAACCTGTTGTAAGCTATATGCGGGTTTTCTGTTGTTGTGACCGATACAAAACCCGCCCCGTGGGTCAAAATATTATCCAATACAACTGTTTCACTTAGGGCTGGCAATTTGGGCCCGGCACGATGGGCCGACACGAAAATTACGAATTTGAGTTTGATATTGATGACACGTAGGTATGGGCAAAAAAACCGGTCCGGTCGGACCAGACCGTTTGGAACCGGTCTAGACTGGACTGGTTCCAAACAGACCAAGTTTTGCAAGTGGAAACCGAGTCAAGAACCGTTTGTATACTTCTGATGGAAACGGTTTTAAACTGGACCGGACTGGTTTGGACCGGTTTTTTTACCCGGACTGGTTTTTGTTTTTTTAATTTTTAGTGTAAATCTATAAATAAAAATAGGTCGGACCGGTTCCGAACCGGTTCTGGACCGGACTGGTCTGCTTTTTATAAAACAGTCCAGAACCGGTCCGGAACCGATCGAGAAACGGTCCAGATTTTGTTGGTCAACTCTTGGTCAACATCTAATTCGGTCCGGACCGGACCGGACTACTTAAACCAGTTCCGGTCCGGTCCAGGCCAGACCGGTCCAATGCCCATCCCTAATGACACGGCATGACACGATAGCACGATATAGCACAATAATTTTAAAATTTTAGTTTAAAATTTTTTAGATTTGATTTTTTATTCAATTTATTTTAGGTTTTTCATGCTGATTTTTCATGTTGGGCCGTGTTGGGCTGGGTTTGGGCTGACCCCCAGAACACGACACGAAGCTAGCACGACACGAACACGCACGACCCGCACGAATTGCCAGCCCTAGTTTCACTATTTCACGAGTGGGGCGGGTTACTCAGGATATTTATAATGCGGTACACTTTATAAATTTTTTTTTTTGCAAAAAATTAATATTATAGTTGTATTTTATTGGAAAAATTATATAAAACATACAATATGTATGAAACAATAATAATTGTTACTTTCTTCAATCAATCTCTACAGAATTGTAATTAAAAATATTTCAAATATACAAAGCTAACTGAGTAATTTTTAAAGCATCACAAGTAAAACACTAATGGCGTATACAATTGAGTCAAATCGGAGAAGAACAAACTGATGATCAATTGATTCTGAATCGAGTCGGGACAGTATCGTAATCTTAGTATAAGTTATTAGGTCTTTATTTTTATATTTAGAAAAATATTTGATTAATTTTTTTATTTTTTATTTTTTAGAATGTACTTTAGTGCAATTTTAGACGGATAAGTGAAGGAAGTACCAATTATTATTGTTTTTAAAGATGTTGTACATTTTAAAACGTGTTAGTACTAAGATCCATTTTTTTTTTCAAACATATTGTATGATTTACATCATTTTCATTTTTTCTATTTCAATTAATTAGTCATCACGTATGACATTATATTAGATTGACTACAATTCATAGTCTACTAAAGAGCTAAATAATAAAATTTACAACCATATTCTACAAGTAAAATGTTAATGGATTGAATGAGGTATAACAAAATCCATACTATATTAAAGTGGTTTCTTCATCAAATATTGTCATCCACTCACCTTGCTGTCCATTACCACTGATCCAACGGTGAAATCGACATTAATTCCGGTGATATAGCAGAGTCAGGTAAAATTACACACTGCTTTCGTTTCATATCGTCTTCTTCCACCTAGTACGCTGCTCACCTTCTCTATTCATTGTAGGTCTGATTTGTACATCTACATCTACCTAGGTTTGAATAGCTTGACCACATCAGGCCTTAGCGCCGGGTTCACTGGAGCTTCTGTTACACACGGACTGTACATCAACGTGACACAATCTGTGGTGTCCAGAAGATACTTTTATTGATATATTTTTCTTGAAGGTTGTGAGATGTTGTGCTTGATTTTTTCGCAGTAGGCATACATGTAAACACAATATGTCGACATACCCCGTTATGAATGTATGACTACAAATTTTGGTTACATCAGATGTTGTCCAACGCTACACATAGATTACACGAAATAAAAGTATAATCCTGAAAGCATCATACAGAAAGTTGCTCACAGTAATTAATTCCATCAATTTGTGTCGAACCCAGCCTATTCTAAATGTGTTGTGTCGAAACAGTATTTGGCGTGTCAACAACTCGCTATTAGCAATGGAAACGTGTGGTGCTAAAATTAACTTTCAGGATTGGCCCACAATACGGTGAAGCCAACATATAGCAATTCATTTCTACATTCAGAAAACATCTATTTGATCTGAACTAATCAACACCAAAGCATAACATTGGAATCACATACGGTTGTGTTGAACAACATAATTTGTGTTAAAAAAAACACCGACTCACCAGACTACCTTTGGAATCGGGTGTAGGTTTGGTAAATGTCGACAACACACACTCGTGAATGTCTAGTACTATTTCGAGTCGAATTCTGAAAACCTGAAGACGACATACTGTAACGACGTTATGCAACTGCAATGGAAGCTTTCAGTATTAACAGAATGGGTGACTAAATGTGCGTAATTAAGGTTTGGCTAATGGAAATCTAAAGGCTTTCATTGGAAACGAAAATCTGCTACTGAAGACGCATATTCAGAAGCAGCAGGATGAAGCTCCCTAGACGGCTTTAGCACCGGCCAATTGGAGTCGAGAGGGCGGCAGCGCAGCCTCCCAGGCCTCTGCTGCCATCCTAACAGCGGCAGTACTTCGGTCAGGAATTTAACGACCGAATTAATGTACAGTCCTCTTCCCAACCGATGTTTTCCCTCAGAAAATGTTTCCGTTCGCTTTTTCTCGTCAAGAACGTTTCCGACCGAGTCCCTGCTATCATTTTTACGAGAGAAGGTATCAGACGTAAAACCAACCGGAACAGGCCAACTCCGTTCACGTTCCGACCGATTTGGCTTGTAGGAAAACACGTTTTTTCTTGTAGTGTTAAGCAATGCTTTATTCAAGAATTTTCCATATCGATGTAAATTGATCAGCTCAATAGGTCGAGTTCTGTAAGTTATCTAAGGTGATATCGGATCAAGATAGTGCACTAAACTTTTTAAGCTAGTAGTCTAACATGTATTATATATTGAGCAAAATTACTTTCATTCTATGTATATTACTTGGACTGCTCGATGAAGCAACTGATGAAACAAACGCCTTCCCGGCCTTCAAAAACGGGTAATTCTCATCTCTGTGAATACAAAATATATATAGTATAAAAACTTATTAATGACGACTATATATATATTTCAATTTTTTAGGTTAGTGGTTAAAATAGATACTTTTTAAATATTATGTCTATGAAAATATTCAAGTTATTTTTTTCCTTTAATCCAATTTCAACGATTTTATTTTTTTTAACTTTGAACTTAATTTTTTAGTTCGATTTTTTTACACGCGAGTACGTGGAGTTAACATCCAGTAATATATTAATTTCAATGAAAGACATTCTCGGAAGTGACACATGTATGTTTTATACAACCATTGTTTTCTAATTTTATCGTAACTTTATAAATTTAGATACAAAATATTACATTTCTGCTAATTAAGAAAATATTTTAATCTCATATTTTTTCTCTATGTAAAATAAAGAAAATCTCTATATAAATAAATTAACAAAGAATTAAAATTTTCTATTTAAATGATATCTCTGTACTGTTTGATTGTGAAGCATTCTAAAGTCGCAATGACCAAAAAAAAAAAATGTCGCCACATAGTCATTTTTATTTTTAATTAAACAATATACAAATATAACATACAATAACATTCCATAAATAAAAAAATAATAATATGAAAATCTTACTATGGTCATCTATATATATATATATGTATTGTATACATAAAAATAATATATAAACCTACATAAATAATATATATATATATATATAATTACTAAGACCAGCTACATAATTATAATTATAATATAAATATATATATATTATATCATGTAAATAATAAAATATAAACCTACATGTTTCGACCAGCCCTGCGCGAGAGTACGGGTTGTCGAATATGTGTGATCCGGGTCGTGTCAAGTTCTCAAGTCCACGCTGCTGACTTCGCGCGTCCTTTCCTACTTGCACACGGGGCAGTAACTAGCACACGAGGGGGGGGGGGGGGGTGGTGCTAGTTGAACCCTCTCCGATGCCTCAATAAGAATCTAGAGAAATAAAGCTAGAGAGAAGTCAGAACTCCTAAACCAATCTCAAAACGAGTTAAAATGAAATGGGTGGCCAAGATTCCAATATATAGGAGCTTGAACCGAAGCTCGGTTTTGTGCGGTTCGCCTCCGGTTTAATATAAAAATGTGAACCGGAGTCAGGTTCGAGTAAAGTTGGCTATCGGAAAACTCAGACTTAGTGTAAAAATATGTCGGTAAAGGTACGTGCATCGCGGGCGGAAATCCGGACCACATCGGATTTGACAATCCGACGTGGTCTGTATTGTCGAAGACAATCTGGACCACCCGGACCGAACGCACGTATTGCCCGTCCGGACCGTTTTGACTCGCAGGTACAGTGTTTCAATCCGTTTACGTGGGTTTGACGTGTTTGCGAGGTCCGAAATATAAATACGAACCCGAATTGGGCACATATCCATCACTTCCCCCCCCCCCCCCCCCGAGTCAAGTAATGGCTTGACCCTTACTTGACTCTATTTTAAGATAGGATAGATGCCCAATTTAGGTCCGGTACCGACCTCAGGGGTTGTCTTACTGACAGTCGGGCACGTGGGCCTTGAAGTCGCATATCTTTGAATTTCTGGGCGAGTGTCTATCTAATGACATGGTTAGTGCAGCATGTGTACATATATATATATATATATATATATATATATATATATATATATATATATATATATATATATATATATATATATATATATATATATATATATATATTTGTGAACACGTGTAACACCGACAAGAGCATTGACGTGTACGTAGACATGTTGTAAGCATATGGTGATGGACGCCGTAAATGGAAGCCCATTAAATGTATTGGTTACCTAAGACAATTGGGTAAATTTCACATTAGGACATTGGGTCAGACCCAAATCCCAATTGACATGAGAGGCCCAAAATGGGCCTCCCTAATACATGTATGGCTGGCCGAATTTCATAGGTGGGTAAAGTGGACTTTTGTCCACTTTACTCCTCCTATATATATATATATATATATATATGAGATGTTAGGGGTTTTATTATGGTGAATCATAATTCCCTTTAAGTGGTGTCTTGAGAGAAAACCCTTCCCCCATAACATCACCACTTCGGCCGAACCACCACAACCACCAAGGGTGTGCCAATTTGCCTTCAAGCAAACACTCTGGAGATCCGTCCCCTGCCAAGAATCGATCTGAGGTTTTACTATGGAGAATATACCACGTAGGGCTTCCTTCACAAGAACCTCTACGGGTGCCGACCGGAGGATCGTGAACTCCCTTCTGCAAGGATCTTGGGACTACGGACTACTGTTGATGTATGTGCGAATCTTCCGCTGCTTAATTTCGATTACTAGCATGTACCATGTTTATAATATCCGTAGTAATTACTCCATGTAATCTAACAGTGGTATCAGAGCTTGTGTTAGGAGTTCATGATTTTGATAAATTGGTGTTCTTGAAATTTTTAAGTTTGGACCGAAAATTTTAAGTGAAAAGGTTTTAAAATTTTTGAATTTTGAACATGGTAAAGGTCCGAAATTTTCATGATTTTCTTAGAAAATTTGATGTTCATGATCTTCAAGAAAAATGTGATATTTATCATAATCGAACATTTGATTATAGATCTTATTAAAAATTTGATCTTAAAATTTGACAACTTGTTTCTAATATGGTGTTTTTGGCCAAACCCTAAACTAAATTTACAAGGTAAAATTTTTAACTTCTTAGGCACCAAGTTTCAAATTTTCGGCCGAAATAAATTAGTATATTGTTTACTATATTTTAATTTTTATTATAGGTAACAATATATCTATAATTGGAAACATTAGGATAGATTCACATTAATATATATAGAAATATATATAACTATCAATATACCTAAATATTTAATAGGGTTAAAGATATTATTGATAGATATGTATATTTATATGATAAAGCCGAATTTTACATATATATATATATATATATTGTTGATTGATTTAATTATAAAGATAGAATATTTGCAATAAATATATATATGTTATAAATTGGCCGATATATATATATTTAATATTGGAAATTATTTTATATAGTTAATGTTACTTGGTGGCTAAGTTAAATATTTTTAATGGACTTCAAAACCCTACTTAGGCCACAAGTAAAATTTCGGCCCAATCCTTTTGTTTTTAATTAATGGGCCGGTCCAATATGTCAAACCGGGACGAATTGAACCGAACCGTGTTTTCTCAATCGGTTCGACCTAGTCGGGTCGGACCAGGGTAACTAAGTGGATCTAACAGAACCAGTTTTGTGTGTTGAACCAAACCGAACCATATTTTATCGGACCGGACCAGATTTTGAAATTAAAACCGGACCGAACCGAACCGAATTTTACATCGGACCGGACCCGAACCGAAATTTCTGGACCGAACCAAACTGGACCGAAGTTGACTGAACCGAACAATATTTTCAAAACCGAATTCAAGTCAATTAAAATAGGGAGGTCAAGTTTTAAAATCCAAATGTTTTGAACCTTAAAATGGCATACACAGTGCTCAAGGGTTGATAACCTTTATGCGTTGTTTCGATTTTGGGGATGGATATCGGAGATACATGTTTTTGGGACTAGATTGATTAGTGGGTTGAATTGCAATTGTTTATTATTCAATATATATTTATGCATGATTAGAAATGTTGTCTTGACTGAGTCAAACTAGCTGGATATTGCATGTTGGGGGCGGAGCCCTGGTTAAATATATGGAAAGGCACTAGGATAGACATGCTGTGATGGTTGGAAATGTCTAGGATTCATGTCTAAAATGTTGCGTAGTTGAATATAGCATGAATTGCAAATTAGCCCCTAATGTTTAAAATTATTTTAAAATCGAAAACCAGTCGCCAAATACGTATGATTGATGTGAAAGTTTCATGTTTGACATGTATGCTAGAATGTTGTGGATGTAGCCGCATTTGATAATTTACTTGGAAGTAGAATTATATATGCAAGCATGAGTTCCTCGGAACATTAGACGCGTGACGCGTAAGCATGAGTGGTTTGTATGATGAATGTTACTGGCGTATGATAATTTACATGGATGGTAGAATTATATATGCATGAGTGAATTCATCGGAATAGTTTTCCAAAATAAAAAGGGAAATCCAAGATCGGGCATGCTTGTTTTAAAATCCCCGTTCCGGTAATTTGTGATTAAAACCGTTTTAAAAGACTGATCTATTGGATAGAAGACGACGGTAATGTGAACTTTTTCACAGCCATCTTCCATTGGTTTACTGGTGGTCGGTTGGTTCAGATCAATGTTATCTTTACCGGACCGGGCATCGAACCGGCAAGGGCTCCGGTTCCCGGTTCGTCCGGTCCGACCCGGTTCGAACCCGGTCCGACCGTTTCTTCTTTTCTCAGCATCTCTTCTCCCCACGCTCACCCGTCCCTACACTTACACTGTATCTTCCTATCTTCTACCATCCTCTCCACAAACCTCATCTCCACAGACCTCCCCCATCTCTCCTCTCTAGCTTCACTCTGCTTCCCATCCCACACCTCCCCTCTCCCTCCCCCGTATCTTCTCTCTTCTTCCATCTTTTCCCCTCCCCCGTCCCTTCCCTCTATCTTCCGTCTTCCCTTTCCCCTCTCCTTCCCTTATCCCCCCCCGATGACTTGCTCGGAACCTTGTCGACGGCCACGAGTGAAATTCCGGCAACTGCTAGGAATCGTCTACATCGACTATGAAATTCCGTCGGGGGAAGACCAGATCTACGATTGGAGTTATGAGGAAGACCAGATCTAGGGTTGGAGTCATGAGGAAGACCTAGATTTGACTTGTTTAATGCCTGATGGTGTTAGCTTTACATTTCTGAGATTTCTGGGCGTTGATTTTAAGTTGGAGAGATAGTCTGAGATTGGGATTTGGGAATTGGGTTTTTTTTACTTCCAATTTTGGTGTTCATATGTTGAACCGGCGGCCCGGCCGTTTCATGAAAAATCGCCCGGTTCATGAAAAAACCGGTTAAATAACCGGGTTCGTTGGCATCCCGGTCTTTTTATTGAACCGGACCGTCAGAGGGTCCGGTTCCCGGTCTGATCCGGTCGGACCGCCGGTCCGGTCCGGTTCTGATAACACTGGTTCATATGACTAAGGAATCGTTACTCGTCGCATTTATCTTAATATATATCTGATGTATGCAATTCTTTCTCAAAATGTTATTGTCTCCCTGATTGTGCATAATCATCAATGTGTGAGTTGGTTAAATTAGTGTGATTCGACATTCCTCGCAATCTTGATGGTGTGAATCAGGATGAATAAAAGGAGTACGTGTTGAACTCTCTACTACGATTCCAAAAAGTGGAGAGGACAACTACAGATGAATATAGTAGTGTGTATGATTTTTGACAATGAGAGACGAATGTAATAATTTGTTTCACTAAGCATGGGAGTAGGTTCTTTGATGATCTGAACGCATATGTGGTGATACATTCAACCTTGGTAAAAAGGGGTTGAAGTAGACTTCAATTGCAACCAGGCAATGTTGCAACTTAGTATCCCTTTGTATCCGCCTTGATGGAAGCAATGATGCAAAAGCTAAACTTTTCGGTTAAACGTGATGGTCTTCTCTCTTTTCATGGATTTTGGCGTAGAACCCGCATCGGATCTTCAGAATGAAATGTCAACATGGAAAAGATGTGTATGGTTGTCTGACATTGACAGGACTCAATGACCTTGAGCCTAATCAAGTACAGTAACCACAGCAGTAAAAGAGAAACCTTATCTGCTCACCATACTGGGTTCGAAAGAAGTCAACCATGATCCGCATATTACAGAGAGAACTGGACCATAAAGGTCTTATACGATAATCCGGTGGGTTAAACGTTGTGGATAAAGTGCGTCTAAAGTACGCCTCGTAGGTCATGTGTATGAAGCTGTAAAATCTTTTATACAAACACATATCATTTGATGTGATTCACTTGTGAATTCACTCAGATGAGATGTTCAATATGGCTTAAAGTTCTGGACTATCTATGCGACAATCATGGATCACATACGCGAACATCAGATCAATAACCCTACCATTGTCATTTATCGTTCGTTTGGGTTACTAAAATCTTGGTTATTTCGAGATTCTATTGAATAAAATAGTTTCCGTTCGATTTGAAATGTGTTCTACTTGTCAAAATTAATCGACCCGGTTAAACAGGATCGATCCGAAATGGAATTTCGGTCAGGTGAAAGTGGACGAATAAAAAGAAACTATTCACTTACTCCGTCATCTCAGTCGGGACAACTGAACTGAACATACACATCGATTGCGTAGCTAGATCGAAAGATTTAGTATTTCTTGATTGTTAGTACTCCATTGAATGAAATAATTAGTAATAATAATCATGTGCGAAACCGATTGGATTAAATTTAATTAAATTCAGAAATGAAACGATTTAACCAAGGGTTAAATCTTCGGTAAATAGCACAATGCGCGCGTGGACCTCGAAAGATGGAACACATCGTTTCAAAATACGATTTTAATAATGAAGTTTTTTGAATGATTAAGTGCTGAATTTTCGTTTTCATTCCTTCGGAAATAACTTACTGATAACGTTTACATCAGAAAGAAATATGCTTCATAAGCTACCACGACCTTGTAAAATTATCAACTAACGTATAGGGTGAAAATCTAAGATGCTCAGTTCAGAGATGGGATGAAATCTCTGAGATAAGTTTGCAAACGAAGAATGATGAAGTCTATTAAACGATTTTCCTTCCATAAGCCTTGAACGATAAGTCAGGCTAGGCATTCAAATCAAGTGAAACACACTTCAAGAAGCACAGTTCAAGAACATAATGTTAGAGTCGATCTGTCAGGCGTTCCCTATGGGATGAAGAAGATGACTCACATGTATGTAAACTGTGTTCCCATGAAATCGGTAAGACACATAACCATAAAAGCTTAGGAATGATAATGAGTTAAAATCATATCATCGTGCGACATTAAACTGCGCATTAAACACGTATTTAGGATAAGAGTACGTTACCTACTCTTATAAATACCTGTTTAAGGCTTTTGAAAATGGTGCCGTGGTCGAACATGAGACATTACATCACTTGAGGATGAATTTCCAATGCATGGTCAGTTTCAAACTAATGTAGTCTTGATCAAACCGGAGCAGGATAACACTGACAATTAGGTCTCACTTAATTCGAGTGGGAGAGATTTGAACCGGCAACTCAAGTGAATGACATGGTAAATGATAATGGAAACATTTCCATAGTAAATCCAGTGGGAGGAATAAACCCTACCACATGAGATCACTGTTGCCGTAGAGACGAATCAAGTAGAACCTGATAGTCATATTGCTGAACCAAGAATGCAACTGCCTAGACTACCCATTATTTCCAGTGGGAGTTACCCATTGTTTCCAGTGGGAGTGATCCGACCAACTTGGTTCCAGGTCCTAGTGATCAAGGAATTTATCTCGGAAATAAAACCCCGAGACCAAGAGGTTGTCGAAGGAAAGTTGTAGGTCAAGGTTTAAAGCACTGCTCTTGTTCCCAATGGAAGTGATGCTACGATAAGAGGCATTATTCTGAGTGGGAGAAACGTTCAGACTCAAAATGGGATTAACAAGCTTAGACGAAAGTCAAAGGCATCGAACCCATCGAGTAGGGTGATAACCTCACTCTAACGACTGTTAGTGAGCATTGGAAAGACCTCAAGTGGATAAATGGAGGAAAACAATAAAAGTTCTAAAGAGATCGCCTAAATGAAAGCCATTATAGTCTATAGTTGATTTACCTGCTAACCACAGGGGCACAAGGATAAATTGAGTCCTGAAAGAAGGCTCACCACTGATGGAAAAGGTCGAGCGGTACGAAACCCGACTTGTTGCGAAAGGATATACCCAACTTCACGGAGTTGACTTTGACGAAATAAACTCATCGACTGTGTGTAAAACCACGGTCAGGGCTAGTTATGGTCCTAGTCGCAAGTCTCGATCTCGAGCTGCACCAAATGGATGTTAAGACCGCATTTCTCCATGAAAACCTAGAGGAAGAGATCTACATGGAACAACCAGAGGGTTTCATTACTCCTAGTAACGAACGTAAAGTTTGTAAGCTCCAAAGGTCCATCTACGGTCTTAAATAGTCGTCTCGGCAATGGTACCGCAGATTCCACGAGGAAATCGTAGGAAATGGATTCGTGAATCTTCACGAGGATCCGTGCGTGTATTATAAGACCTCCGGGTCTAAGTATGTCATCTTAACCTTATACGTGGACGACATACTCATTGCCGAAAACGACGTGAGCTTTATGAACAAGTCAAAGTCATGGTTGGCATCTGTATTTGAGATGAAAGACATGGGAGAAGCCACGTACATCTTAGGCATTAAAATTGCTAGAGATCGGGCTACCCGGAAAATATTTTTGTCTCAAGAAGTCATATCAACAAACTGTTGAAAAAGTTCAAATTACAGGATGCCAAACTCGTGGATACGCCGATGGTGTTTGGGTGCGCACTGTCAAAACGTGACGGCCCCAAGAACCTAGCAGAGCGAGAACAGATGAAGGGTGCAGAGTATTTAAGCATGGTCGGTAGTTTGATATACGCCATGCAATGCACCCGTCTGGATATCTGTTACGTCGTGGGCCTAGTAGCACGTTTTCAATCAGATCCTGGCTATCAACATTTAAAGGTTGTAAAACGAATTATTCGTTATCTGAAAGGTACTGGCGACTACGCACTGTGCTATGAGGGCGGGAAGTTAGAATTGACCGCTTACAGTGACGCCGACCATGGTGGCGATCCGGATGATCGCAAGTCCACCAAAGGAGGAGTCTTTCTCCTTGCTAATGCCGTCATTTCATGGACGAGAAAGAAGCAACCTGTGTCGCGCTGTCCACGATATAATCAGAATTCGTAGCCCTCTCCAAGAACGCACATGAAGAGGTCTGGCTGAAAAGGCTTCTTACTGCGCTGCTTGATGGCGATGTCGGGAGTAAACCTGTAAAGGTGTTCTCTGACAGTTAGGCAGCCATTGCGGCAGTAAAGAATCCGAAGGACTATAGTAGGACTAAACACATTGATGTGAAATATTTTTATGCTAAATAAATGATAGAAGACAATATAATCACTTTGGAATACTTGTCCACTGATAACATGGTTGCGGACCCATTAACTAAACCACTACTCAGGGAGATATTCGAAAAGCATGTAAAACTATTTGGATTGCGTAGGGTTTAAAAGTGGCATGTATCTGTGATAAAATTTTGATATTTGAGAGTTACATTTTTGGAACGAAATATTTGCAATTGACTTTATGATCTATCGACGTCATAATGTTTGAATACATCAGATTTATGGTCTATAAACTAAGTCGTAGGAGGACGCAATCCTCTGTCAAAACTATGTCGAATGTGGGCCTTACCTCGTCACACAGGTACGGTCATGTTGCGGTGGATGGAGGTCTCTACCAAGCAATATTAGCTAAGAGTAAGGGGATAAACCTGATTACGCAAGACGACCATCTAGTCTCGAAGTAACTCGACATGATCTTCGTTTTGCAAATCGCCGTGATGAACTTCGTTCGTCATTAATCCACATTATGGGCCAGATGAGAATATGCAATATCATGATTGATATATCTCATTCGTGTCAACTTAAACGTTCAGGTATGCTATCGACGTGTGCTTCATACTACGCGTGTCATGTTCGACCACGGGGTCACAGCTCGGTTGTGCTAGATAAGAATCCTCGTGATTCTAGCGGGCGCAAACTTATTCACCTCGAGCATGTGATTGATCCCGGGAGCCTTATGAAGAGGCACCCAAAGTATCCTCACGGACTCAGAACTCATATCTAAGGTCAGGCTCAATGTTCGCTTACCGGCGTACGAGAGTAGTGCTGAACAAAAAGGCCCAGTGACCACGTCTTTGGAAAATGGTTGGGTTTGACTAAGGATTAGTCACATACGTACATGTATACGTACACCCATCTATGAATTGTAATACTAAAAGTTCTGATCAATATTCAATTTTAATACTAAAGAGTTCCGATCAATCTTACAACTTCAAGATGTGAAATTCTATGTGGTTTTTTTCTTAGTCTTCTTAGAGATTTCGGAAAAAAAATTTAATTGAAGGGTAAAAACGTCTTTTAATAACCATTTAATCACGTTGGGTCAAACATAAGTGACTAAATGTAACACATTTGAACCATTTAATCACGTACGTATTGAAACGTAAGTAACTAAACTATCACGTCAAAAAACAAAAGTAACAATTTGATCACATTGTGCAAACATAAGTAACTAAACAATGTATTAACCCAATAATATATTGCCATCAAAACCCTAATTTCTAAAGAGCCCATCTGCAAAATTTCATCTCCCACTAGGTGCTAGTTGAAACCCAAGACAGCGCGTCTTCAGTTGCTCTCTCCCGCTCACTGCTGCCATCGCCGATCCCGCTCGCCCCAGGCTCTTGGTCGTCGATCGCTGCTTGTAGTCGCCGCTCCCGTTCGACGCTCCCGGTCGATACTTCTTTCTTTCCGCAGGAGAAAACTTTGGTTCGAGGGAGCCATATGGGTTTATGCTAAAGTTAGAGCATCTAGGATTTGTGTCAGATGAAAAGAGTTTTGGTACATTGATTGGATGGAGTTGTCATGAAGGGAATTTGAAAACAGTCTTATTTTATCGTTCTGAAATCTCGTCAGTGGTTTGATGCCCAATTTTTTCTCCTACAATGCACTAGTGTGTGGAGTATTTAAGTAGGGCAGATGAGAGCATGCATTTCATATCCTCAGAGAGATGATCGATGAGAAACATTTCCTGGTTTGTCTACTTTCAGAAATCTCTTAGTTGGGTTCTGCAAATCTCGAAGGTTTAATGAAGTGAGAACCACCATTTTCTAAAATGTGGAAACTTAAACTAGTTCAGGTATCTCCAGTGGATGATCCCATATGCAAAGCATTTGCAATCCTGCGATTTGATCCTCTAGCTGTGAAGTTAAAGAAAGATTGTGATTCAAGATTGTCTAGGACGGAGTTCTATGATAGTATATGGTACGTACTTTACCTAGAGACAGACCTAAATGAGTATGATAAAAATGTTGAGATATAAGAGTGTAGTTGATGCCTTCCCCATAAGTTCGTACTTATGGACAACTGGTTAAGGCACACGTCTTATTCTTTATATGGTATCAGAGTTCACGAGATCGATTCACGGTGATGCCAATTTAAATAAAAAATTGTCACCTCCTTTAAATGTGGTTGAAGCCCATTTGTTTGACCCTGAGTTGGTCTTGGCATGTGGCCGTCTTGATACACATAGTGCCGAAGAGGCCGGGAGGATGTTGAGATATAAAAGTGTAGCTGTGATGATTTCCGAAGTATTAACTAATATAGGGGAGTGATACCCACTCCTCCGACCCTTTGTCTTTTCCCGTAAGTTCGGACTTTTATGGGACAACTAGTTAAGTCCTCCTGCGACTTGCATGCGAAAGGTTCAAACTGAACCTCAATTAAAATAATGGTCTCTTTTAATTAATACTAAAACATTATTCACCGTTCCAATACTTTTAACCATTCCAATACTGTTACTAAACAATTTAATTATCAGATTCCTACATCATTTTTGGCTAGGTAAAAAATAATTATTCCAATTAATAAAAGTAATTTTTCATTCTAAAATTTTATTAGACACGGTGAACCCTAAATAATAATTATTCACTTGTCTTCTAAGGTTCACAATGCCCTCTAGGGTTTACCATGTTTTAATAGGATTTAAAAAAAACAACAAAACAAGTGGCACGAATATTTTGAATCAAATACATTATTAACTAATTTTGTATTGAAATAAAATATTATACAACACACAGATAATAATTAATATTAGTCTAATTACTCGAATACTAGGGTTGTCAACGGGGCGGGTCGGGGCGGGTATCGCTTGCCCCGTACCCGCCCCGCGGGTCAAGATGGCCGATCCGTACCCGCCCCACACAGTTCGCGGGGCGGGGCGGGTCGACCCGCGGGTCACCTATTATTTGTACATAATATATTATTAGCAATTTAAACCCTAAATTCTATATTTACCATATACAAATTCAATTAAAAATTTAAATCACAAATAAAAAATTTAACTTCAAATCCAAATACAAGTCACAAATCCTAATTATTTTAACTATGTATTATATTACCTATATAGTTTTATATAAATACGTGTAATATATATATAAATTATCCACATACGGGGCGGGGCGGGTCAACGGGGCGGGGCGACCCCAAAACCGTACCCGCCCCACGGGTCACGGATCGCGGGTCAACGGGTCAAAATCGGGGCGGGGCTCCACGGGTCACGGATTACCCGTGACCCGTTGCCACCCCTATCGAATACTCTTTGGCTGCTGAAGTAAAATAGATGACTCTATACGTTTTTTTAAAGTAAAACATATAACTTTATATACTAAATATCTAAGACTTAAGTAAATGATCGAAATACTAGACAATTGAAGAATTCTATTCAGAATAAATCCTTTATTTTAATGGATGTTGAATTTGGTCACATTCGCATGCTAGTCGCATGTTTGCTTCGCATGGTATAGCACTGCTCTATTCTTTATAAAAAAGATCAATAAGATTCTGGAATAGTCAACAGTACATGATTTTAATTCACTCCTGATTAACAAATATGGCCGTAGAAAATTCAAAACTGCTCTCAGGTTAGTCGATGAAATGCATCGTTGTTTCTTCTTCTGCACTATCAACTCTAGTCTTGTTTTCTTTCTTTATTACAAAAAAAAAGGGGTTTTCATCATCTCAAAATTTTTGTTAGAGGAATTAATCATACGATAAAATTCCTAATTTTTTGGGTTTGGTAGATGAATAAGTTTTAAGTTTAGTTGTGCAATTCCTACTGCAAGAAATGATTTGGTCGAAGATGTTTTGAACTTATAAAGGTTTTTAAAAAAAAATTGGTTCGGGCCGGTTCGAACCGGTTCTACTATGATTCGTTTTTGTAGCTCCTAATTTGATTCGGTTCTTGCCTAGTGTATAGAACCGCCTGAACCACAAATCTGATTCTGGTTCAGTTTTAAATAGGTTCGGCCATGCCCAGCCCTACTCGTCGGTCGAGGGATCATAAACCTCGGCAAGAGCAATGTCGTTGGGACAAGAGTCAGTTCTGGATCGGTCCTTCCATAAGCACTGTCGGTGACAAGAAACCTGATAGAGACACAAACACAAGCAGATCCAATTGGAGCTAGGTCCGACCCTGGGTCAGTTGGGTTCGGTGACCCCGACACAGGGTTGAACCTAGCCTAGCTTAACTCTAGGCTAGGTCAATTGGGTTCAATTTTGAAGTTTTAGACTAAATTGAACAAAATAAAAGTTAGGGATGTATTGGAGGGACTAAATTGAACAAAATCAAAAGTTTAGGGTGTGTCGCGTCACTTGCACATGCCATTTAACGGTCAACTAACAGATGTACTAAAAACGTACTTTCTTGAAACGTTTGGTACCAAATGTAGACGAAAAAAACATGACACAAAAAAACGGATTTCAATAAAAAAAATATGGTACCAAAAGTACATTTAGCAAAAAAAAAAAAAAAAAAACTAATGGGTTTCTTTACATGGTAGAAAATATGATATTGCAGATCTTGTAAGACTTAAATTCTGGATACTTTAGAGAAAAGTCAATTATATTTTATGTTGCCAATCGTTGTCCCCGGTTTAAAATGCTAATATTAAGTGTACCAACTGTCAAATTTGTAAGATAAAAAAAACTGCCAGATTTGTTTTGTTGCTTTCCACTTTTTTTTAACCGACTTTGAAAAACATATTATTTTCCATTTTTTTAAAATATTAAATTTGTTGCTTATGGTTTAGGCTTATTTGATATTTAAAAAAAAATATTTTTGCTTCATCAATTTTATTTTAAAATAAAAAAGTTGAAATCAATCAAAACATGGCGTATAGTCTTTGTGTTCTTAACAAAAAAAACTTTTAAGCTGCTATGAGACACCAATTCATCTTTATGGGTTTGAGCAAACTGAATGCAAAGTTTATGTAAATAAAAAAATGAAGCTTCGAGCTTCGGGGAAAACCCTCGTCTCTCCCTTTTCGGGGAATGACTGCAATCACAATCAAGTGATTGAATGAGTGGGGGGCTCCGAGAGAACATGCATGATAAGCAGGTGTTTCAGGAGATCTAAAAACAAAAAAAGGGTCCAGAAAGAAAAGAGAACTCTCAACAAGTTAGAACTAATTAAGATCAATAGTTTTAGGAGTTAGCTAGTAATCCACCGACAAAGTTCATGTCACGACGATCTATATGAAAAGGGAATTTTGTTGAACAATAGAGCATGCCATTAAAATAGAGCATGGGAGCAAACACAGTAAAAATCTCTTCAATCTTTAATTGGAGAAATTTATAGAAGCAGATAATAGTGATTAAGAGCAACGTACATATAAGTCTTTCGGTGGATTCAAGCACTGACAATTTCTTCCATTGGGCGTTGACCTTAGGAAGAAACAGAAAGCTCCAGTGAGACATTCATTGACATGGTAGGAGAAATCGAAACCCAAACTCCACGAAAATTAGTAGATTTTAATAAACACTCGCCGCATACCTTGCTGGTTGCGGGTTCGCGGACAAAATCGGGACAACCCCGCTGACACCTAATGGTGTTAACCGGTCACGGATACCCACCGATCTTTAGGGTCCGCCTCGATTTTGGCCCGCCTAACTGAGTCCCTTAGGATTAGGATTTAGAAAGGGTCTAGATTTGGGATCGCGGGGCCTCGTCCATCCCCGCAAGTGCATTTGATATATTATATATTGTATGTATATATTATATAAAATTATATAGGTAATATAATTCATTCAAAACAATAAAAGTTATGTGGAGAGTTTCAATATGTTTGTTGATTTGTATTTAGATTTGGAGTAAAATATGTGATTCGAATTTAGAGTTGAATTTGATATAATGAATATTGATGGATATAGCTCAATTTGGACCAGTTTTAGTTCGGATTATATTATCACAGTAACCCCACACACGATTATAAATCAAAACATTGACCCGAACACACTACCCACATCAGAGAACGGTTCGGACGGAAAAATACCCACCCGGACCGTAGCTGGTCCAATCTCCCCAAGAGGAGATCGGACCAGCTGTCCGACCTCAAGCCTCTGAGATCAGACTACTTGGTCCGATCTCAGAGTCCTCGGTACCACCCCCGGACGATGTAATATGCCCGACCAAAGGGTGTACGCGACGTCTAAGTGACAGTCGTCCGGGTCACGCCTCACTAAAACCCGACATAATTTCACACATCCGACCCTTACACAATACCAAGAACTCTCCTATGCTCACAAGGGTTTAGTCGACCCTCGTAAGGGTTAACGGCGTCATTAACCGCCTTAATCCTCATTGAGGCCTATATATAGTGCTCAAGTTCTTCTCATTTGACACTTGATGATTTATTACACATTTGAGATGACTTCTCTCTATAATACTGTACTAACTTAAGCATCAGAGAGGGTTCACCGGTTCCACCCCCGGCTTACCCCTCGTGCAGGTTTGCGAAGGAGCGGATTACGGGAAGAGAAAAAGGAGAACGGATCGGAAGAATGAATAATTCTACCCGTGGGACAAGCATTCGAGTCGACATCTAGCCGCCCCGACATACACGTCCTAACACTTGGCGCCGTCCGTAGGTTTTGAACAAAGCAAGTCTAGCTATTACGAGACAGATGGCTAACAGTCAACAATCTAGGGAGGATCGTCCTCCGAGAAAGACCAACCAACCAAGAAAGACCTTCTGTACCTCCGGCTAGACAGCCAACCTATAGAATATACTCTTAGGAGTTCCCCTATGGAATGTCATTCCAAAACATGTCTGCGCGGCCCATCCCAGGCCGATGTACTCGCATGGGGCACAAACAGTGACCCCATGATTTATTACAGCATTGGATGACTTATTGGCACATAGAGAAGCTGTGAGAAACATGCAAGGAAGGAAACAACCACCAATGGAGCAATACCTACATGCTCCGACTAGACAGCGTGAGAACCAAATGCATAATGAAGAAGTACCACCTCCAAGGGGAAAACAACTGTCTGCACCCCCAATGCAATATCAAAACCAAGCGCTACAGGGCGCATGGTCATACACCCCAGTGAGGGAGGACGTACAGCCTCAGCAGCAGTGGAGGCAATCACCAAATGACAACAGGCTCCCATTCACCAAATGCTAACAGCTCCAACTCGCCGGAATAGGAGGGTGCCTGTTAATATGTTGTCGACCAACACATCAATATTTATTCTTCGATCTCGTCCAACTTCCGAATTGTTCATACGATGTTTTTTCGTGCGACCGGCAGACACAACGGATATCGTGGTACTCATCGGTTAAGAGTGTTGTAGCGTCCGCGGAACATTGATTCCCAACCTGCTATCAACCTGTTACTTCTCTGTGCCACGTTGTATCTCTGGTCAACTGTTATTCTCCAATTGCCAAGTTTCCACATAGGAACACTTCTCCAAGGCATCCGTATAAGTATTCACAACCTTCAACTAATATCCGGTTGGTGGCCACCTAGTGAATACAAGAGTCGGAGAATCACTGATGTACATGACCATCCCCATTTCTCATATCCATAGTCAAACTCAACCGTTTTCTAGTACGTGGTCACTGGGCCTTTTTGTTCGGGCACTGCGTTCGTACGCCTGGAGACAAACATTGAGCCCAACCTTAGATACGAGCTCTTAGTGGTAAGGATAATTCGGGTGCTCCTTTGTTAAGTGCCCGGGATCAGTCACACGCTCAAGGTGAAGATGTTTGTGCCCATCAGAATCTCGGCAAATTCCACCTAGCACAACCGAGCCTGACCCCGTGGTCGAACGTGGCACACGTAGTATGAAGTGCGCATTGATAGCATAACCGGAACTTACATATTGTCAGGAGTGGGAAATGTCAAACACTATCGCATATTTTCATCTGGCCCAGAATGTGTTTACTGACGAACATAGTTCATCACGGCGATCCGCAAAACAATTATCATGTCGTGTTACCCAGAAATCAAATGATCGTTTTGCTTAACCAGGTTTATTTTTCGAAACACCGTGGTTCTTAGCCGGTCTTGACATGGTAGAGGTTCCCCCTCCATCAAGACAATTGTGCCTATGTGATGAGGCAAGACTCACATTCGGCATATTTTATTGGGAGGTTTTACACTCCAACGACTAGTTTATAGACGTAAATCCGATGTAATTCAGCCATCACGACGTATTAAAATCATAAACTCAATTTGCAATTACTTATGTAGATGACCATAGTAAGTTTTTTATATTTTTTTTTTAGTTATGTAATGTTAGTGTACGTTATATTTATGTATTTTTTTTAATTAAAAGTAGAAACATTTATGTGGCGACCTTAGAATGCTCCACAATTAAACTATATAGATATATCATTTAAATAGAAACTTTTAATTCCTTATTAATTTATTTATATAGAGAGGTTATTTATTTTAAATAGAGAAAAAAATATGAGATTAAAATATTTTCTTAATTAGCAGAAAATTAATGTTGTGTATCTAAATTTATAGAGTTGCGATAAAATTAGGCAACAATGACTGTATAAAACGTACATATGTCACTTTAGAGAATGTCTTTCATTCAAATTAATACATTACTGGATGTATCCACGCGAACCCGCAAATAAAAAACCGAACTAAAAAAAATTATGTTCAAAGTTTTAAAAAGTAAAATCATTGAAATAGGATTAGAGAAATTTTTTTTTTGAATATTTTCATAAACATAATATTAAAAATGTATCTATCTTAACCACTAACCTATATATAAATTTTGTATATTATATTTATATAGTCGACAGTAGTAAGTTTTTATACTATATATATTTTGTATTCACGTAGGTTTATATATTTGGTTATAAGAGCATCCACAGTGGTATTACGTAAAGATTACGTAAACGTGGGTCCTACATGTTTATTTAAGTAAAGCAACAAAAACTATCTACAGTGGTTTTACATAGCATTCCTTAAAAATGGGACCCACACGTAAATTTATGTTTTTACATAAAGCATTCCTTAAATTTAAGTAATGCACTATGTATTACGTAACCAATTTTTTATTATAAATTAATTCATTTTATAATTTGCAATATCTTATTGGTGGTTATTGTAAAATTTAATAATAAAATATATTTAAGGGATATGTTTAAGTAATACGATTGCAGAGAAAATATTTTTTACGTGTGTCTTAAATTTACGTATTACTTAAAGTGTACACAAATGTCTACGTGACAATTTTAAAGAATACAGTTTACGTAAAACCATTGTGGATGCTCTTAGACGTGTATCCAACCCAATAGACAACAGTGGTTAAGACACGTACATAAAAAGATATTTCTATATTAATACTACATACTAATTTGATCCTCAGAGTAAAATCATGAGCTAAAGGTTAATATTTTCCTTTTGCGAATGCATTTGAGATCCAATTAAGAAAGAATCCGTAACTTGTTATAAAATTATTATTTGGATTATTTCAATCGTAACTCTCTACATTACAATAAATAATCTCTAAACTACAATAGGTTAACCAAAAAATTAATTTTTGAATTGTTCTACACATGTCACTTTTGAGCATAAGTGAGATGATACGAGAAATTATAACTTATTTCAGTCCTAACAGGTGGCGGCATGGTGACCCTTCCACTAATCAGGAAGTTGACACATATTATGTTGAGTTTTTTAAACATTTTTCACACATGATTCCTTATTATTAGAGGAAAACCGGTAAGCAATAATTCATAAATAATATGTTTCACTTTATTGTGTCACTTTCTTATATTGAATTGAAGAACATCAACCGTACAACACATATTGAGACCGAGCCGCATAATAAAGATAACCAACCAACCATAGGTCATGACTCCATTTCTAAAAGATAAAACTAAGTAGTCATTTATTCATGAACCTATTGTGTTTATTATTGAGCATTATTTATTTCTCTCTCCATCACCTTCAACCTCATTCATGATGTATGCAGATGCAGCTTCCATGAGTCAACCAGATTGGTCAACGCAACCTGAGAGCTCCCACTCGGACTCATAGCTGCCATGGCGGCTTCTCTAAAGGCGCCGACTCGCTGCCTCGCCGATCGACCCACCTCCGACTCCATCAACTCCCTCACTTTCTCCTCCACCTCCGCCGCACCCACCCACCCATTCACCTCCGCTTGAAACGCCACTGCAATCTTCATCTCCTTCACCATCAACGGTCTATTCATTCCCTGTTCTGCATATAGCGGCCAGGCCACCATCGGAACCCCAGCCCGAACCGCCTCAAGCACCGAGTTCCAGCCACAGTGAGTCACAAACCCACCCACCGAGTCATGACTCAGCACCGCCACTTGCGGCGCCCACGACTTCACCACAAGGCCCCTTCCCTTAGTCCGATCCAGAAACCCTTCCGGCAACAGAGATTCCAAATCCGGGTCGGGCTGCTCTGACGAGACCACGCTCCGGGTCGGGTTTCGGACCACCCACAAGAATCGCTGCCCACTCTTCTCCAGTCCGGTAGCTATCTCCATAAGTTGCTTCTTCGAGAACACCCCAAGGCTTCCAAAACACAAGAACACCACGCTCTCCTTGGGCTGTAAATCCAGCCACCTTAGAATGAAGCCACAACTTATGTTCAAACCATACCAAAAAGTGAGTTAGAGATAAATAATTTGTATTAAAAAAATCGGGGCAAATGTAAGAATTTAAAATGCTAAGTTGAGAATTATTAGTTACCCATTCGTCTGATCAATGTAGCTCGATCCATGCTCCGAACCCTTGTTTTCCTCGCCATTGCTGGAAATCAATGGCCCGACGCAGAAGATCGGCGGGGTGGGCCCGTCGGGGATACATAAACCGTCCCGTATTGCTTTGACCGATCTAGGCTCGAGCTGATCGAACGAGTTGACGATGATTCCGTCTGTCTTGTGCATATTAATGGCCGTATCGAGAATGAATTCGTAAGACTTGTCGTGGCGGTCAAGGAGAAGCGTGGGCATGTCTGACGCTGGCACCTGGACGGCGGAGCCTGGCCAGTCGATGACGCAATCGAGATCTTTAAAGCTTTCGGTTGCGTTTCCGTGGATTGTGGGGAGTTGGAGTAAGAGAGTGAGAACTGCTGCGGAGCATGTAAAGAAGCAGTAGCATGGAATAGCGAGGTCTTTAGCGATGAGAAGGGCGTCAGTGCAGAAGAAGTGAACGATGAAAGCGTGGACGCGGTGGTAGCCGGAGATGGAGATGAGGGCGTTGCGGACGTTGGAGTTGTTGAGGCGGAGGAGCTCTAGAGCGAGTGTTTGTTGGTGAGGGGAGGAGGTGGAGAAGTTGGGTGGGAGAGAGGTGGCGGAGAGATCGTGGAAGATGAGGGAGGGTGGTGCGGTGGAGATGCAGTCGGAAATAGGGCCGGCGGCGTAGGCTTGGGAGGTGATGAGGATGTGGATGTTAAGAGACGGGCGGTGAGAGAGGATGAGCTTGGCCAACTCCACCGTGGCAATAAGGTGGCCGATGGCGGGGCTAGGAAACAGAACAATGGCTGCTGGTCGCTGTGGCTCCTCCATGATTTCAGTTTCAGAAACTATGCTTCTTAAAATTTCACCCTAAACGTCTCCTCTATATATTATTATTAAAACATAGATAGCATCATGGTTACAACCGAGAAATTATTATCTGTCACCTCAGCGTATAGATTAACCAATAAGAAACAAACACGTCATAAATGCATTATAAATGAATAATTTTAGTTAACACTAGATTACAACCCAATAATTTCTTTTAATTAACTCCTACCTCTTTTTTGGCCTAATAAAAATAATTTTTTTATATATAAATATAATATGAATGTCATTAGTTTTTTGATATTTTTCTAAAAACCTATTAGACATAGTGAACCCTAAAAAAAATGACCACTTGCCCTCAAGGGTTCACCATGTCTAATAGGTTTTTAGAAAAAAAAAATTCATATTATAATTATATATAAGAAAATAATTTATTTTGTAGGAGAAATTAGTTTTATTAAACTAAAAAACTAGTAGAGATTAATTATGAGAAATATTTGAGTAGTATTCCTGTGTTAACCAAATATATTCATTTATAATGCACTTTAGACGTGTCTCTTTCTTATTAGTTGGTCCATACGGTGAGGTGACGGACTGGGTCCATGTAATAATTTCTTAGTACGACCTGTTTAGAAGTAGAGAAAGCATCTGATGTCCGTATGCGCAGTACGAGAACGGTCTTAAGCATAAGAGACGACTGATCCAATCTCAGAAAATAGTTGAATTTCACGCATGCCGATTCTGCTGGGAACGTCAAAATCCTGACCTGTGACAAGTGGTATCCGAGCGAGAGTTCTCGACCCAAGTGTGAATAAAGATAAGATGACTTTTAAAGACTCTGAAAGTATCGTGGTTGTTAATATACCAAGAATTTCATCATGTGATGATTATCATGCTTTGAAGAACACGAGGGGCCTTCAGTTCGACAGTTTAAGGATATGCAATGACATTGTCATTGAGATAGTGGATTTACTAGGAAGAGTGTATTCAGTTGCATATATTGGTTGTTGTGGTTAGTGAATGACAAGTGTTCGTTGGGGATGGCTGAGTTGTGTTACTATGTGGAAAGCTGCTGAAAGAGTAAAGAGAGTTGGCTATTAGCGCCCTAAGAGTGAGAAGTCTCGGAATGTGAGGTATCTGATTCTCAGGGAGCTAGAAGAAGACCTAACTAATTGCAACTCAAATAAACTCATAGCAAACAGTGTTAAAGTCGTGATACAATGTCATGTCGCAAAGGAATCAAATATCCTAAATGAGGCATCAAGATTCTCACAACGAGGTTGTTGATTTGGTGGGGTGAGGGAATGTCATGGTCTGAGAAAAATTGTCTCAATTTAAGAAATTTTAGCGTCTACTCCGTAAAAAATAGCTTTGATAAGTAATATCGTGTATGACACTGCAAATGGGGTCTTTCCGGTGATCTCTCATGTGTGATTTTGTTTCAAAAGTCATTCTGAGCTATACTTAAAATGATTTACAAAGAATGTTCTACATGTAACCTAATTCCAACAAACTAGGTCTTTCACTCGACGAGTTTTAATTTTAGACTACACTTTTAATTTCTAAACATTTCTAGTTCGAATGCTACATACATCTCGTGACTGGCACGTATAGAACTCTGTCTAATAGTTAACGCCAAAGTTTATAAAACTAACTATTTATCAATTCACAAAACTTCAGCTAGTATTTTGTTACAAAATAAGGACCCACTAATATTTGCACATAAACTAAAGTTCAACTAGCATTGAACCAAAATTGTCACCCAAAAAGCCGGTTTGTTGCGTAAGCTCTAGATGAGTAAATTCCCGTCACGTCTGGATGACAATTTATATTTTCTTGAACTTATTATTAATTTACTAAATAGTTAAGAACCTAAAAATAGTGTTAACTATAGACCATGTTGCTAATTATTGTTTCATATTTAAATATTGATATTTAATGTCCCAATAATCAAATAGGTTGATTTTTATGATTTCTCTTAAAATTGACGGAATAAAAAAAATATTTTTCAAGTATTAAATAAAGCTAAATCATGAGCGAGAAATCTGATACTTAAGAATATTGGAAAACGAAAGGTTTTTGTTGCTTAAAACGTTAATTTTAACGCTAAAATCCGTCAAAATGAGTTCAGCTAGGGTAACACCCGTGTGTGGCGAGCGCAACACAAGGAGTCGGTGTAAAATCGGGACGCATCGATTTGAAGTACAAATTTAGTGGAAAGATGTATTATTATAAAGCTCAAAATAACTTTCATTGATGACTTTGCCCGTTATGGGTTTACTCATCTGATTACTTGTAAATCCGAGGTCATTAAGTGCTTTAAGAGCTATCTCAATCTCGTGGAAAATCAGCTGGAGTGTAACGTGAAAACCTTACGAACTAAAAGATGAGGTAAATACCTCTCGAATGAGTTTGATAAGTTATGCAATGAAATGGGTATTTTTTGTCAAACGACGAACCCTTTACGCCACAACAGAACGGTGTGGCGGAGCGACGTAATCTTACACTCTTGGACGTGGTAAGAACCATGATGTCACAAGCTCAACTTCCGATCTCCTTTTGGTTGATGCGTTGTTGACTGCTACTCGTGTAGTAAACCATGTACCTACAAAGTCGGTGGACACGACACCATATGAGTTGTGGACTGGTAAATAAGCGGATCTTACCAGGCTGCGACCTTGGGGTTGCGCAGCATACACGCATCAGAATGACAGCCGATACAGCAAGTTGAGACTTAGAGGATTGAAAAGTATCTTTATAAGATACTTGGAGAACTCTAAGGGATACTTGTTTGTGGCAGCTCAAGAAAATGGTGGTGTGGTCGAACATGAGTACATGGACGTTACGTTTTTAGAGGATTAATTTCCTAAGCTTGGTGACATCAACACGAATGAAATCTTAGAAGAACTTGAACATGACGAGAATGATCAGGTCCCACTTACTTCGAGTGGGAGAATTGATGGAACAACCACTGTGAATGAAATGGTAAATGAGGGTGAGAACATTTTCATAATAATCAAGTGGGATGAGTCAATCCACCCGCGGAGATCATAGTTGCTCTTGGTGCAAATCAAGTATGACCTGATAATCCAGTTGCAGCCGTTATATGAGAATCCTATAATTCCTCAACTACATGCTGGCAACAGTGGGAGTGGGACAACCAACTTGGGGTCCAAGTGGCCATGGAATTCATTCCATGGGTAGAAACCCGAGACCTAGGGGTCTTCCAAGAAAGGTTGCAGGAGAAGGTTCCAGTAACACCCTAATTCCTAGTGGGAGTATTGTTCCTAGTGGGAGTATTGTTCCTAGACGTAGTCAAAGGCAGAGAACTACTCCTAAGAAGTTTCCCATCGGAAATGGTGAGTTATTCACCCTGATTTCAGTTGATGAACCGTTCACGGTTAAACAAGCTCTGGAGAAATGGAGGAAGAGTTCGCCTCGATGGAAGTCAATTCAGTTTGGACGTTAGTTGATCTGTCTGCTAACCGCAGGGCGATCGGGGCAAGGTTGGTTCTGAAATTAAAACTCACTGCTGATGGAAACGTTGAGCGATACGAATGTCGACTTGTCGCAAAAGGTTATACCCAACTCCACGGAGTGAACTAATGAGACTTACTCACTGACTGTGCGTTACACCATAATCCGGGCAATTTTGGCCATTGTTGCTAGCCTCAATCTCGATCTACACCAGATGGATGTTAATACTGTCTTCTTTCATGAGAACTTGGAGGAAGAGATCTACATGGAGCAACTAGAGGGTTTCTCATCCCCTGGGAACGAACGTAAAGTTTGTGAGCTCTAAAGGTCGATCTATGATCTTAAATAATCGTCCCAACAATGGAACTGCGGGTTCTACGGGCAAGTCGTGGGCAACGGATCCGTGAATCTTCACGAGGATTCCTGCGTGTACACTAAGACCTCAGGGTCAAATTATGTCATCTTGACGTTATACGTGGATGACATCCTTTTTGTCGCGAACGATGTGAGTTATTTGAAGAAGTCAAAGTCTTGGTTAGCATCTGTGTTTGAGATGAAGGACATGGGAGATGCCACTTACATCTTAGGCATTAAGATTGCTAGAGATCGTGGTGCTCGTAAATTATGTCTTTCTCAGGAAGCCTATATCAACAAATTATTAAGAAGGTTCAATCTCTATGATGCTAAACCCGTAGAGACACCGGTTGTATATGGGAGTACGCTGTCAAAGCGTGATGACCCAAAGAACCTGATAGAGCGTGAGTAGATGGGAAGTGCAGAGTACCTCAGTATGGTGGGAAGTCTGATGTACACGATGCAATGCACTCGTCAAGATATCAGTTACACTGTGGGATTAGTAGCGCGTTTCCAGTTGAACCCCGGTTATCAACATTTACGAGCCGTGAAATGAATAATGAGATATCTGAAAGGTACAACAGACTACGTATTGTGATATGAGGGAAGTAAGCTTGAATTGGTAGGATATAATAACGCCGACCGTAGTGGTGATCTAGATGATCGTAAGTCCACCTCAGGAGGAGTGTTTCTTCTTGCTAATGCCGCCATCTCTTGGATGAGCAAGAAGCAATCATGTGTAGTGCTCTCCAGTATGGATCTGAATTCGTAGCTCTCTCAAAGAACAGACGGGAGGCTGTCTAGCTAAAGAGACTCTCGGCCGCCCTGCGTGATGTCAAGGACATGAGTAAGCCTTTGCGCATTTACTCTGATAGTCAAGCTGCGATAGGGGTGGTCAAGAATCCGAAGTACCATAATAGGACAAAACACATTGATATAAATACAACTATGCGAAGAGTGTGGTAGAAGACAAGTTGATCACATTCGAATACATGCCTTCGGAAAATATGGTTGCGGATCCATTTAAAAACCCTTACGCAAGTATATTTTCGAAAAGCACGTAAAATTGCGATTGCGTAGAATTTATAAGGCTTGTAATGTGACAATAACATTTATAGATTTAAAGTAATATTTGAATAAAATAATTTCTATTTGATTTTATGATATTTACGACGTCATAATGGTAATATTACATCGGATGTATGATCTATAAACTAGTCGTTGGAGAGTAAAACCTCCTAATAAAATATGTCGAATGTGGACCCTGTCATATCACACGGGCACGGTCGTCTTGATGGAAGGGAAACCTGGCCATATCAAGACCGGCTAAGAGCCATGGTATTTCGAAAGAGAAACCTGGTTATGCAAAATGATAATTAGGTTTCATGATCAAAGTTTTGCAGATCGTCGTAAGCTCATCCGGACCTCCAACTAATCCGGATGGAGCCGGTCCGTTCGGACTAGTCTGGGCGGACAACCCTTCTCTCGGACTAGTCCGCACGGTTGTCCATCGCCCGTACTCAGACCCCGACGCCGAGTGACTTTCACTCGGACCGCGCCCTTAGAGGCCACTTCGAAACACCTATGCTCGTATGAAAAATACGTGGACCCTACCAAACACCGTGGACCCTTCTGATGTCAAACATGAGATAAACATGTCTTATCCGCGAATAAAACGCTATCCCCGTTTAGTACAACCAATGTCATTCATTACAAAGTGACTTGATTGAACTCTTACTACTCTTTAAAAACACTGTTATTTTCTCTTTCTACGTTTTCGAATTTACTTAGGCATCGGAGATGATTCGCCGGATACACCCCTAACAGCCCTCTTGTAGGTTCTCGAGATGAGCACAAGATGGAATACGAAAAGACATACAAGAATAATGTTCTAGAAACACGCTCGAAACACGTGACAAATCACGCCAAGAGTCCGTTCAACATATACAATATTTTATATTATACTATACTATAGTATCTACTATATCTACTATATTATATTAATTCGGTATCGGAAGCCCTCTGGCTGACACGTGGACATTCTGCACTGTCACTGTTTCCTAATTTAATCGGAATTTCATAGGGGTTCTCTAAATTTAGATACATAATATTGACTGGTTGAAAATTAAGAAGTATTTTTATCTCCTATTTTGGTCTCTACGCAATTTAAAGAAACAAATTAAATAAAAGTTTCCTTTTAAATAGTAAATCTATACAGTTTGGTACCGGAAGACCATAGGCCGCCACGTAAGCAATATATATATAAAGAAACATCATATATAAATAAAGAAAATAATTAATTCTAAACAAAATATATTATGTATATAAGTTAAACAAAGTAATACTATAGAATAATATAGAAAAGTAATAGGATGAGTATATAAATATACCCGACGGGTACTCTTCTTTCGCATTATTGAAATAATATAAACAATTAATTCTAAACAAAATATATTATGTAAATAAGTTAAACAAAGTAATATTATAGAATAATATAGAAAAGTAATAGGATGATGAGTATATAAATATACCCGACGGGTACTCTCTTTCGCATTATTGGAATAATATAATCAATGAGTGTGCCTAAAGAAGATGCTCTTGCTAAATGATGTATTCTTTCTTTTTCTAACTAGATGTATATGTATGTTTATATGTGAACAATATTTTTTCTAAACCCTAAACCACACACGTATGCATATATGTTTTTGATTTGATGTTTAATGTGGTGGTTCTATTCATGGGTGTTATGTTCATAATCGATGTTTTCCGCTCTATTCATCAGTGATTAATAGTTTTCTCTCTCTATCGATGGTTTCCTCTCTATCCATAAGTGCTCGGTGGTTGTCTATGTGGTACTCTCCGCTTCAATTGTCTTTGCTCTAATTATCACTATCTTTTCTGGTGCGCCCTTGGTCTTTAAAATCTCTGATAATTACGATTTCACCAGTTAGTGCATCATATAAATAAAGTTCTTTAATAATCCTAAATCAATAGTATGATAGTATTTGTATCTATATTATCTAAACCCTAAAAAGAGAACGTGGGGCAACAGTTTCTCCATTTTTCATAAACCCTTTTGATATCCGTCTTGCTTTCTCAGGGAGCTCTCATGGTAAATTTGCAGAAGACTAACAGCGCTGAAAATTTTCTCCAGATGACGATTGAAAAACACATGAGGGGCGCAGTGATATGGCGATAATTTTTCACTGATTCATTTTTTAGCATCCACGTTTAATGCCAAGGTAAATTTCTCACCTTTTTATGTAAATGTGGTTAAAAAAAAATATTTTTTGTAAATATTTTAGTGTTAGTATCTTTTCATTAACAATTATAGAGCATTTTAGGTCATACTGGTGAAAAATGAGGAGGCATATGAATATGTTACGACCAGATTATGCTCCAAAATGTCATGCACAATGTGAAAAGACTGATGCATAGTGAGGTAGGGCCTAAAGAGGAAACTAGTGACAAGATTTTCAAGGTAATTACCAACGGTATGTATTGGATTTAGTATTAACAATTATTATATGTTGGACATGTGCAAAATTTGTTAATAGGGCATAGGCTGACAATTTTGGTCATTTTGTCCCTTCGTCCATTTCGAGGCTTATCAGTTGCCTAACCCTAAGTGCTCAGAGATATGGTTGGATACATGTAAGTTGCAGTTCTTATAATGTCCCTGCTTAAGTTACATTAAAGAGGTCAAATGCTTCTTTCCGTATTCAATTAGATAAGGTATCTATAGTTTCATGTCATCGCATTTGATTTTGACAAGTTATCTATGAGATAGTGTATAAGACTACGGTCATTGATGTAAATTATTTTACAATTTTAGTGATGAGCAAGTCGACGTAGAAGCGGCAAATGCACCATTAGTTATTCTGAAAAGTTTGTGAAGAGCTCAAACGCGGTATCAATAGCTTTGATCGTGTTAGTGTTGCGTGCTGACCCTACTCTTATGTTTATCTAGCAAAATATCCATATAATACTAAGAAAGGTAATTACTTATCTCATATATATATATATATTACCATTATATAGGAATGAAATGTGTCTAACCTCGAAATGATATAAGGCTGAAAAATGAGTCATGCAGTATACATGCCACAATGATATATATATATATATATATATATATATATTACTTTATTACATTAAATCAGAGCTTCTAATAAATTCTAATTAGTGCGTCTCTAAAGGAGCATAATTTATTCATTTTGATTAGATATTATGAATATGAATTATAAGAGCAATTAAAAGATATTGTGCTATTAAATGCACATGAAAAGAAGATGACGAAATGTTGCTGAGGAGATTTGATATGAAAGAAAAAAGTGATCAATCCACCAACGATGTCAGCCATGTTGTAAAACTGTATGTGGCTTTTCTAAGACTTTGCAGATATATATAATCAAAATATATAAACCTACATAAATATAATTTCACTTTTTTAGGTTAATTTTTAAAATAGATAAAAATTTAAATCTTATATATCTATGAAAATCTTTAAATTATGTTTATTTTTCAAATCCAACTTAATAATTTTATTTTTTAAAATTCTTTTAACGTTAAACTCAATTTTCTTAATTCGTTTTTCTTTCCTACGCGGTGCACGGGGTTAGCATCTAGTAATATAATAATACTCTATAGAGTTAAACCTGGCTAGTTCGTGCCCCTCGATCCCAAAAGTAGTCTCGCTCATTTAATCTCTTTATTTATCTTCCCATAGTCAGCGGATACCTTATCGCGGAGCAGTCCCAAAACGGGATGCGTTGCACGTGAAGTCAACTCCCAAAGATGATTATACAACTCCACGAGCAGATTAAGCAAATTCCACGAGCAGACAAACAGAACATTATATATATTTATTAATCTTTAGTGACTAGCTACAACTTGCGAATTGATTACATGAAATTTATAGTCCGATTCTTTGGTCGTGACTGACACGATTTATTTATAAAATTCAAATTTGATACTAATAATAAATTTTTTATATTTTAAATAATTTATTTAATATAAATAAACTATTTTTACTACTAAGGTGTATATATAAACTCATATAATTTTATCTTAACGTGTGTGAACATAATACTATTTGTTAGTTAATAGGTTTATACATTATTATAATTTTTTTTACTATACTTATGACTAACCATCAATGTTTCGTCCGAATCTGCTTGATCTAACGGACTCGACGAATCTTCGCTTTGTTCGCTGTGTTCGATCCTTCAACTCCACGCTCCTAACTTCGAGCTTGTCGTCCGGACTTGCACACATGGGCAATAACCAGCACGGAGGAGGGGGGTGGTGCCGGTTGAGCCCTCTCCGATGCTAAAATGAGAATTCTAGAGAGAGAGAAAGCTAGAGAGAAGTCAGAGCTCTTAAACCAATCTCCAGTGAATGTCCATACATGGATGGCCTAGGCTCCCTATTTATAGGCAACCTTAGAACCGATCCTGGTTTTTGTGCGGTTTGACGCCGGTTTAAAGGAAAATGTGAACCTCGTCTGGTTTGATTGAAGTTGGCTATTAGAAAACTCTAACTTGGTGTGAGGACACAAATGGGATACACGCGCTGCAGAAGACGACTCGGGTCACGTCAGGTTCAGACGACCCTGGCGCAATCCGGGTCGTCTAGGACAATCCGGACGCGTGTGTCGCGCGTCCGGACCGTTTTAAACCTCGGGAGCGTGTTTTGACATTTTACGTGATTTTGACGTGTTTATGAAGTCCGGAATGTAAATACGAACCCGAATTGGGCATATATCGATCAATCAACATATTAAAATAGTTATAAATTGACCGTATTTTCTAAAATATATAGAAACTAATTTTTTTTAATTTATTTAATTATATTTTAAATTGTATTTCATACAAATTGTTAATATTTGTATCTAATTTTGTTACTTTTAATATATTTTCTTATTATACTTTCTAATGTTAGGATGCAAAGTGTGAGTAACATGTAAATAAACTGATGGATATACGCATGATTCGGGCTCGGTTTTAAATTATTCGGACCTCGTACATGCACGAAACCCACGAAAAACCCGATTTCGAGCTAACCCGGGGAAACCGGGCAAGTCGCAAAGTTGCCCGGCACCCCCGGGGGGCTTACCCGGAATTCCGGGTAAGCTTTGCACCCCGGGGGTGTCGCGCACACCCCCCTTTTTTGTCCTGGATGTATACGGAGACCCGATTTTCAACTAACTCCTATACGTCGGGGACCCCCCGTTACAAGGCGCGCGCGTCCCGCTCGTGACAGCCGCCTGAGACGCGCGTCAGAGTCCTCTTCCCAAAGCTCTCCCCTGCATCCCGGTTCACATTTCCACATTGAACCGGGTCAAAACCGGCTTACGGTCCAAGGTTGCCTATAAATAGCCACCTTGGGGGTAAACATTTTCAAGTCACTTTGGGTGAGAATTGAGGAGAGCTCTGACCTCTCTCTAACTTTCTCTCTCTAGAACTGTCTAATGTTGACCGTCGGAGTGAGCGCACCAAGCACCTCCCCCCTCTCCACGGGAGTTGCTCGGTAATGCTCCTCTTGCAGGTACGGACGGACAGTCAGCGAGAGAGCCCGAAGGACTTAGTGCGATTTTGAAGACGAAGCCAAAGGCCCGTGCACGACCCTAGGAGACGGACTTGGCCCTAACAAGCTCGCACCCAACCCGAAGACATCGACAAGTTACTCAGCAAACAGCCCGCGTTAACTTGGTCGAAACACTTGGCGCCGTCCGTGGATCACCCACAAGACCAAAAGCATGGCAAGCAACGAGCAGCCACCACCGACTAAGACGAAGAAAAGAAGACCAGGACGTCCAAGGAAAACTCCAGCCCCGGAGTCAAGCATGAGACCTCCTCCGCAGAGAGCTCAGAGAGACCCCCCGCAGAGCCAAAGCGAGGCCTCAGTCGCCTCGTCTATGCCAACAAGAAGCATACACTCTCGGAGTAACGCGCAAGGGGGCACACAGCAAACCGACGCTCCTCCAGGCTTCGCCCATCAAACCTTCAACATGCAGGAGCAACCATACGGAATGCCAAATGATGGGGCATACAATCAGGCACCAGGGGCACAGGCTGCGCCTGCAGTCACCCCAGAAATGATGGCGGCACTCGAACAGCTGCTTCATTTGAGAGAGGCCCTGCGCAACCAAGGATACGGGGCGCCACCGCCCCCTCCCGCGCAACAAGCAAATATGCCCCCGCCACCAAGGCAGGCGCCTCCAATGAATGCACCTCAGCAGAGAGGCCCTACAATCTCAAAAACCCCGACCTTTCACGGGAATGCACAGCAAAGCAGGCAGTTCCCCCAACAATGGACAAGACAGGAGCTCTCGCACTCCCAAACACCCTACCAAGCAGGGCCATTCAATGAAGGAGCCTGGAGGCAGCCGTCTCAGACATTCCAGGGATATCAATGTGGATATTCTCAGTACAACCCGACGCAGGCGCAATTTCCCCAACAAGGCGCAAGCATAGGACAAGAAGCATGCCCCCCAAATCAGGGTAACCCAGTTACCGGGTTGACGGAGGAGATGCTTGAAAAGCTGATTGAAAAGAAGATAAAGCAAAGGAAAATGAGAGGGATGAACACATTGGTGGACACCACATCCCACCCTTTCACTGACGAGCTGGTGTACAGTCGCGTCCCAGACGCACTGTATAATCTAAGGCCGGAAAAGTACCGAGGCAAGGGAGACCCGATAGAGCATGTGCAGCAGCATGAAGCAATGCTTTTGGGGAGGACAGACAACCCTCACCACATAGCCATGACATTCCCCCAAACATTAGGCGGACCAGCTGCACACTGGCTCTTCTCCCTGCCAAAGAAGAGCATAGACTCATGGCAGTCCCTCAAAGAAAAGTTCATCCACCGTTACATGGGAGAACGTTCGATCATCAAAGGATCAAATGCCTTGGATGACGTCAAGCAGGAGTGGAATGAGTCCCTCGCAAGCTACTACATCCGGTTTAATCAAAACATCTCGGAAATTCAAACGAACATCGCAGAGATAGAAATCATCCATGCCTTTGTCAGAAACCTGGGTAGGCACGGGTACGACTTGGGCCAAAAGCTTTCTACAAGGCCGGTGGAAACAATGGAAGAACTCGTGGCAAGAGTAAAAGAGTACATTGATGCTGAGCACTACAAGATGACAGCCCGGGACAAGTGGGTTAAGCCCGGCAACAAGAAAGATGAGAGTAAGCCAGGCCCCCTGAAGCAGAACCAAACCCCCCAACAAAAACAGTGGACTCCGCCCCAGAAGAGAACATTCAACATTGAAGAAGACAAGAATCCAGACGTCAACACCATTGAGCTAATCCCTTTGAACGCTCCCCTGAGTGTCATACTGAAAGAAATGAAAGAGCAAAACCTCTGGAAAGAGCCATTCGGTTTCAGAAAGGGCCAGCTAGGGAAAGAGCAAGACAAGTGGTGTGAAAGCCACGAAGTCAACGGCCATGAAACTGACGACTGTAGAAGCCTTAAGTTCCAAATCAATCGAATCATACAAGAAGGCGGACTTAAGCACTACGTCGACCAGGGGGGAAAGATTGAGAAGGTGAAAAGAAAATTCACGCCAAAGGAGAAAGGAAAAGAGAAGACCAATGACAACCCCCCTCCTAAAAAGAGGGGAGTTATTAATGTCATTCATGGTGGTCCAGCTGCAGGAGGACAAGTCTCCAACACAAGAGATGTATACGCTGCGCAGGCAAGCACAGTCCCCAAGTATGGCAAAAGAAAGAAACCGGAAGAGAAGGACCCCGTGATAGGATTCTCGAGAAAGGACATGGCACACATCGTCTACCCGCATGATGACGCGTTAGTAATAACAATGGAAATCAACGGGTTCGATGTCAAAAGAATCCTGGTCGACGGAGGAAGCTCGGCAGACATCCTCCATGTCAATGTCCTTGAACAGCTTGGAATGAAGAGAGAGGACCTGAAGCCGGGAAATTTCCCGTTAGTAAGCTTTGTAGGAGCTGCTACATATCCACTGGGGATGATCACCCTTCCCACTGTGATAGGAGAAGGATGGAACGCAATGAAAGTCGACATCACTTTCGTGATCGTCGAGAGCCTTGGCGCTTACAACGGAATTCTCGGAAGAACAACGATAAACCCCTACGAGATGGTGCCTTCAACGGCACACCAAAAGCTGAAGTACCGCTTAAGGGGAGGAGTTGGTGAAGTCTTGGGCGATCAGACGACAGCACGAAAGTGCTATGTCAACGCCCTAAGATGCAAGAACCGTCTGGACATAGCAGTCATTGAAAGGGGACAATGTTCCAAGTCTGAAGTTGAGATGCGATTTGACGAAATGATGAGCAGAGGAGAAAGACTCCCAGCACCTCAAACCCTAATGCTCCCACGCATATGGGACATCAAGCAAGGGGAGTCGGAATCCATCCAGAGTTACTTCAAGCGATTCGCCATAAATGCAACTTCAAGTTTGGCAGAGAAGTCAGCCGTGATCAATGCCTTTTTCCTAAACATGAACTCACCTACATTCCTCCTATTTGGACGAACACAAGGGTGGAGAACAACCAAATCTATGGCTGACTTAAAAGAGAAGATGGAGACAGCAATCGAGGTCGCAAACGAGCTGGGGTGGTTCAGCCCACCTACAGAACAAGAGGAGGCGCGCGAACACAAGCGTGCAAGACAAGACTTGAACAACAACCAAGATGGCGAATATACACCTCTGAACATAGAGGTGGAGGAGTTGTTCAAGACCATCCTGAAGGATGTTTTACCTCCTCCAAGCGAGATCCGGATTGCCTTCCTCGGGAAGAATCCAGAAATGTGGTGCCACTACCACAACAGATGGGGTCACAGCACGAATGGGTGCCCCTCTCTACGCAACAGAATCGAGGAACTGATCGAACAAGGAGCTCTGCGCTCCTACATTGCATGCAAGAAGCCAGCTTTATCAAACCGTCACTAAGGGAATAATCCTTCCCCTATGACATGCACATACTCTATCTTTACTTTTCAAGTACTAAGTAGAACGTTTAGGATGGGAGATCAGTTGACTTCATCCATGCACATCCCTTATAAATAAACAAGAAGACTAATGAAGTTCACTCCTTGCGTAGGAAAAATCACTATGTAATGGCAAGCTACCCCGGTCCAAAACCAGGAACAAGCCACATACATCATCAACAAAGGCCCTAACTCTACACGCAGAAAGGGCAAAAAACAAGAAAAGCCATCAAAAAGATATCAAAGCAAGACTAAGCAAAGCTCATGCCTGTATTCAAAACAGAGGGAGCGCGACGCATGCAAGGAGACAAAATAATTTCATCAAGGATGTGGACGTACTAATCTATCCACATCCTTGCCAAAAGTCGGGGACAAGCGGTTCCATAGGAATCCTCCCTCGCAAATAAATGCAAGTGTCGGATGTACTAATCTATCCACACTTCGCCACAATACAAGGATGTGAACGTACTAATCTATTCACATCCTTGCAAAAAGTCGGGGGACAAGCGGTTCCTTAGGAATCCTCCCTCGCAAACAAATGCAAGTGTCGGACGTACTAATCTATCCACACTTCGCCGCAGTACAAGGATGTGGACGTACTAATCTATTCACATCCTTGCAAAAGTCGGGGGACAAGCGGTTCCTTAGGAATCCTCCCTCGCAAAAAAATGCAAGTGTCAGACGTACTAATCTATCCACACTTAGCCATCATCAAGCGATGTGGACGTACTAATCTATCCACATCTCAAAAAACAAGATAGGCGTGCGGCTCTTCAGGAAACCACCATCTTGTCAAAATATCATAATGAAGATCCACGGTTCCGTAAGGAACTATCTTCTTATGAAAATCAAAAGGACAAGCGGTTCCTTAAGAGTTCCCCCTTCTCTTTAAAATTGCAAGTGTCGGACGTACTAATCTATCCACACTTCGCAAACAAACAACTATATCAAGTATGTGAACGTACTAATCTATTCACATCCTTGTAAAGGAAGACAAGCAGTTCAACATGGATCCTCCTCCTTACAAAGCCACAGGTGCCGGTAATACTAATTCATCCGCACCCCGCCACCAATAGAGATGCAATTTCCTAAGGAAAACCATCGGATTAAGGAAATCGACCTGTCAACAGAGCTACACTCTTCCAAAAGAGAACAAGTTATAGAGACAACAATTAAGGAAGATGCAAAATAATACTAAGTATTATATCTTTCTAACATCTCATGTCAGGCATATATATATAATATAGCAGGTCTGAAAAGTAAAGGCATCCAGCCAGCATAAAAAGTCAAGCCCGGGACACACCACGCCAAAATCTCACCCATGCAAGGGGAGCAACCATATATACACAAGAGAGTCATATAAAACAAAGAAAGATCAACCTGACCCAACGTCAGGAGCACCAGAGCCAAAGGCGTCAGCCATAAAAACATCATACGCAGGGCTGCTGAAAACAACACGGCGATCGTCACCAACAGGGACGGACACCTGTCCCGTCAAACCACTCGCTCCGCCCACATCGCCCGCTCGGATCCCCGCAATAGCCTCGAGGGCATAGCCAGTATATGGCCCAGTACTCTGGAAAGGAAAATCGGGGGCAAGAGAGTATATCCTCCTGAAGTAATCCACAGAGAAAGGCTCCATGTGATCATCACGTGCCTTCTCGAGAAGTTTGGAGTAATCAGCTGTAGTAGGAAACTCAATCATCCTAAGCTGATCACCCAGGGCAACATGAGACTCCTTAGTCTCCTTCAGCGCCACAGCATGTGCCTCCTCGTCGACCTTCTCCTGTCGCAATAAGGCAAACAGCTCCGCCTCCAGCTGAGACGCGCAATCCTGACTTCCCTTGAGATCAGCGGAAGCCTTGGAAGAAGCATCTGAATGTGCGCGCGCCTTCTCCCTCAACACAACGACATCCTGAGACAAGCGCTCATGACGACCCTGCAAACCCCTCGTCTCCTCAACAAGCTCAACAACAAGGGAGGAAAGGTTGGTCATCACGGCATTCACCTGCAACAACAACACAAGCACATCACACACAAAGAAGCCAGACAAACATGATAGATCCAACATAAAAAGAAAACAACGTACAGGAGCAAAGCGCGCGAGCGACTCCTCAACACACTTCAAAGCAGCCTCAGGGTCACGGGGGCACTTCTTGCGGTCAGCCGGCGGAACAGACCGCTGAACCACACGCACACCGACAGCAGGTGTGCTCAAGGAAACATCCTTGGGAAAGCGAATAGCAGACTGAGAGTAGGGAGTCCACTCGTTCCCGGACACATCCCGATCAAGCCGACACATCAGATCAGACTTGCGAAGAGCTGGAGGAGTAGGAAAAACTACACATCAAAAGCAAACACATTAGGAGAAGGCAAACTATACCAATACAACAAGAAGTCAACCACAGTCACCTGCCAAGGAAGGCACCTCCGCTGAACGGCCGCTCCCCGACCGGGGGGCAGGCATGGTCGAATCCGCATACATTGGCCCCTTCCCTTTGTCGCAGGAAGGAGCAAGAGGCATGCCGGCAGACGTCGACCTCTTAGGATCGCTCGGGGAACGGACGTCAGCATCATTCTCTCGGACAGGTGCAACTCCCCCCTCCGTCGGGAGTACCAAGCCTGCAAAGACAACCACAAAAAGACCATTAGCATGTTAGCATGGGGAAAAATCTCAACGAAACCTTTAAAGGCACAAGTCCCATACCCGGGCCAACAGGAGGAGTGTCGCCGAGGCCGGAAACAGTCTGAGGAGATCCGCCTGCGACTCCGCCCTGTAAACAGGGGCGTCTGTTAAGAAACCAACCTACAAGGAAACAGGAACAAATGTTACGAAACTTCAAAACATACCAACTCATCCCCCGAAGGACGTACATGAATGCCCGCCGCGAGCAGCTCGGCGTCGGAAGCACGATAAAGGGGGCTGTACTCCCCCGCCCTATTCGCCGTGTGAATCTTCTTCAAAGCAACCTTGTCTGTATCGGAGAACTCCTGAAAACGCGGAACGGGGTCGGTATCCACTATGTGAGAAGTCGTCCAAGTCGTGCCCGCATCCTTTATAAAAAAGTACTGACACTTCCATTTGTTCTGGGAAGTGTCCGATCTTTCGCAGAACCGCGCCTCAGTATTCCACCCCGCCCTGCGCAAGCCAAGGGAGGAGAATCCCTTCTCGGTCATGTGAGGCCAACGCAAGGTGAAAGTACACATCCCAGACTCATCTGCCTTGCCCAGGCGATAGAAGGCTCGAAAAAGCACTATCGAGTAATCCCAAGAGTTTAGATGACACTGCACCCGGAAACATGTCCAAGCTCTAAACCCCGGTGGAGTGATAGAGACGGGAGAAATCCTGTAATGTCGACAAAGGCGGGCCAGATCCTGACAATAAGGAAAGCGCAGCCCTTCTCGGAACTGTGAAAGATAAACAGCCTCGTATTCAGCCGGAGGAACGGTGGGCCGACCAAATTCGACCCCCTTCACGACGTCCCAAGGATATGAGACCTCTATGCCGGGACACCAGCCCCGGGTCGAGACGTAGAGATCGAACTTGGAACGTGGGAGCTTGTTGGGAAAAAACATTTGGGTCTTCTCCAGTATTACGCGGTTACCCGACGGTCCCAAAAGCACACCGCTTCGAGACCCGGAATCAGAATCCATGGTGCCCTCATCAACCTCCCCATCAATGTTATCCGAAACAGAGTGATGAGACTTACTCATTGCGTGAAGAAGCAGAAACCGTTGCCTACCAGGAACACTCTAAGTATCAAAGACACGCGCTTGCAAGCCCGTCAACCAAACCCTGCAAAAACCATACACAACTCAATCAAAAACCAGGGCCACGTATCAACACCATTCACCAAGCCCTTTGCGAGGGCATCCAACCCAACGGACCAACTGTCCGCGAGCAAACAGCTAGGGACCCTCCCGCTCGGGAGTCAAAAGTCCCTACGCTCACCAAAGGCCTAGGCCACCCACTAACAAAATTTCCATATAGTTATACAATATAACACAGGTATTCAAGCATTCAACTAAACGACGAGCTCAGGAGCTAAGGAAATCTAAAGCATGCAAAATTGGTCATAATTACCAAAATGCCCTCCGGCCACATTTCGATCAAATTTTATCCCCAAAACGGCTCAAGGCTCCGGGGGCACATACAAGCAGCTCAAATACACTTAAGCAAGCCCATTACATGTCACGGGGAAACTTACCCCTACCCGAACAATTCAAAGAGCACTCGGGTCAACTAAGCCACCGATAAGCACGAGCTACCGAGCGATCACCTAAACTCCGGGGGCATGACTATCTACTCACAAATAATCGAGGAGTCATTATCACACTCGGGGGCATCATATCAAGTCACCCGCATCAAAATACAAAGGGTCGAACTTTTTGCTCGAATATGTCCGATTTCGAACCTCCACGATTTCACCTCGGTTGACCGAAACCTAAGGGCCTCTTCACAAAGGGAGTTCACTAACCATAACTCTATCTATCTACATTTAAAGTTTGGCCAAAAACGAATTTTGAAAAATCGAGCCAAAATTTCACTTAGGCATTTCATCGAACACCTATCATGCACCTTGTTAAAATTCGAAATTTGCAGCCCTAAAGGTCCAATTAACATCAAGAAAAGGAAGGAGAGGACATTACCGATCAATACCCAACAAGAAGGACCCGAAATCGGCCCGCCGAGCTGCAGCCGCCGCCCCGCCTGTCGCCGCCGCTCCTGCCGCCGCTGCTGCCGCGCCGCCGCTGGGCTGCCGTGCTCTGGCCGGTGCTGGTCCTGGTGGTTGCCGGCCGGAATAGGGTGGTGCTAGGGCCCTAAGGTGGTTCTCCTAAATCACTACCCTAAAACCTCTCCAAAACCCTCTCAACAACCTATTCAAATGTGTATAGTTTTATAAACTATCACAAAGAGGGGGGACTACACAACCTAACAAGCACCATACATCCAAGAGGTACACTCACATCCACCCTCCATTTTTTAAAAGTTGTTGATAACTTGGATTTTCACCATCAAGTGACTTAGCTAAATTTGACTAAGTTATTTCAAATGGTCTCAACTACTTGAAAACATTTTTTTTTTTATGATTTTTCGTATCAAGTCCATCACATGTGATTTTCCAAACCCGGCATTATTTCATTTACTAAAACCGTCGTCTCGCCGTCAAGACGGCCGTCTCGGACGACGGGCTCCCGAAAACCATCATATTGCATGAAAAACATTTTATCAAAACTTTCATGATTTATTATCATTTTGATACAATTAGTCGTGGCATGAACGTTCCATATTTATTTGATCATCTTACAAACCCGAAAAATTTCATGTGCGCTCACGCCTTACTTCTTCCAAAATCACATTTATCATATTACTCGTAGTCCGTTGTGCTACTAACCCTTTGCGCAGTTATCAAGCATGACCATCTCAAAAAACTAAGGCAAGGAGCTCGTCTGAGCCGCGCGTATCCACCCTTGGTAAGTCAAGACCCAAGGTGAGCAGACGACCCGAATCACGCGTACACCCTATCTTAAAATAGAGTTAAATAAAGGTCAAGCCATTATTTAACTCGGGGGCAAGTGATAGATATACGCATGATTCGGGCTCGGTTTTAAATTATTCGGACCTCGTACATGCACGAAACCCACGAAAAACCCGATTTCGAGCTAACCCGGGGAAACCGGGCAAGTCGCAAACTTGCCCGGCACCCCCGGGGGGCTTACCCGGAATTCCGGGCAAGCCTAGGCTTACCCGGAATTCCGGGTAAGCTTTGCACCCCGGGGGTGTCGCGCACACCCCCCTTTTTTGTCCTGGATGTATACGGAGACCCGATTTTCAACTAACTCCTATACGTCGGGGACCCCCCGTTACAAGGCGCGCGCGTCCCGCTCGTGACAGCCGCCTGAGACGCGCGTCAGAGTCCTCTTCCCAAAGCTCTCCCCTGCATCCCGGTTCACATTTCCACATTGAACCGGGTCAAAACCGGCTTACGGTCCAAGGTTGCCTATAAATAGCCACCTTGGGGGTAAACATTTTCAAGTCACTTTGGGTGAGAATTGAGGAGAGCTCTGACCTCTCTCTAACTTTCTCTCTCTAGAACTGTCTAATGTTGACCGTCGGAGTGAGCGCACCAAGCACCTCCCCCCTCTCCACGGGAGTTGCTCGGTAATGCTCCTCTTGCAGGTACGGACGGACAGTCAGCGAGAGAGCCAGAAGGACTTAGTGCGATTTTGAAGACGAAGCCAAAGGCCCGTGCACGACCCTAGGAGACGGACTTGGCCCTAACAAGCTCGCACCCAACCCGAAGACATCGACAAGTTACTCAGCAGACAGCCCGCGTTAACTTGGTCGAAACATAAACTAACCATGCGAGATCAAACATTATATTAAAAACTAGCCACTAATCACGCGCACTGCGCAGGAGAAAAATTTCAAATAAAAATAAAATTTAAAAAATTAAGTTATCTTAATTTATTGAATATACAACTATATATAACGGTTATTTGAAATTTTTAATATATTTTTTTTATAGAAAATTAATTAATAATAATGCATTTATTTATTTAAAATATTCAATACTAATTATTATTTAATACATTTAATAGTAGTGAAATAATCAACGTTATATATTAATTTTATTATACCTACAACTGATATAATATAAAACTTAAAGGTTTAATATCTACTCATTTTTGTTTGTTGATAATACACATATAGTTTGTTTATAATTTTATATATACTGCTTACGTGGCGGCTGTGTATCATGATGACTCAGGATAAAACTAAATAAAAATAAATTATCAGAATTAACAAATCAAAACATTGTAATATTAATATAAAGTTAGAATTAGCAAATAATTTTCATATACTAAAGTAAAAAAAGATAATAATCTAATTCAAATGTCCATAACTATAATATATATATATATATATGAACAACATAGAACAATATATATCCGAAAAAGAATATGATATTTCCAATATAATAACTCCAAACTCTCCACCCGCATGTAAATAAACTTATAAATTTGTCTATTTCCCAATGAATAATCGATGATGCTATCAATCCACGACACCACTCCAATCTTCTCCTTAATCATATATGCTCTCCAAACTGTAAGACAACCCATTAGGATTATTCATACAAAATATTTTAACAAACTCGTACACATATTGTTTTCAACTCCAAAGATGATAAAAAAACTAGTTGTAAATCAATTAAGAAAGAACTAACTATTTTTATTAGGGGCTATAAATAAATTAATCAAATTATTAATAACGTAATCGACCAAAAAAATTCAAAGCAGAGAAAAATAAGCAAAAAATATGTATGATTAAATTATAAAAAATAATAATAAGAGAAGAAATGAGGAAGAAGTACCTGAACAATTGAATTGTATTTTAGGAATTGCATGAGAAGTTAGATTGAAATTTGAATCTACAAAAACACAATACAATCTCGTTGTTTTAACTTTCAACTCTAGTATTTAAAAATATATATATACGGAATAAATTTTAAGTGCCATATTTTTTTTTGGCTGAGCAATATTTTTTTATTCTCAATGGCAATATTTTGTTACTATAAAATGCTTAAACCTACGATATATGCCGTCTTTAAAGGTTATATATAAATATTTACATATTTTAAATTAGTAAAAAAAATAAAAACCCTAGAATTAATGTTGATCAGAAAATCAGACAATGCTAATTCTCAGTTTACTATGCAAAAAGCATGTATTTTTTTTTTTTTATGAATTATATACATTGAGGAGGTAATTTAGATGATAAGTTTTTTTAGTTTTTTTTCTTCCTAAATGTGTTTTCTTTAATATTTGAAGATTTCATTTATGAATATATTTTATATAAATGTTTGGGTTGAATTATTTGTATGAATAAGCTTCATTTTATTTATATTGCCTTATAAATATAAATTATTTAGATTACAACTGAAAATCAATTAATTCTAGTCATTCATGTGCATTGATAACGTGATATATTAAAAAATATGATAAGTTAAACTAATATATAGTTATAGACTTATAGTTAAAGACCATTTTCATACAATACTCTAAATAAAAATTCATATACTTGAAAACTTATTGAGCTATCGGCTATGTACATTATTTGTACATTTGTAACTAATTGCAATAATAATTTTTTTATAAGAGACAAAAATATGCAAATTACGCTTTCAAATATAAAATATAAAAAATAATATGAAAATAAAGGTGTGATTATTAGTAACATACCTCATCTCGCCATAACCAAATGAATTTTTGGATCATCTTGCTCTCGTTTATGTTTCCAATACATCATCTGCGACCTAAATTCGAAAAAAATATCAGAAAAAAGTATTAGAATGTTAAAATAAAAAAGCATAAAAAAATGTAAATTGAGTCATTAGCTGAATATTCATCAATTAAGCACAAACACAAAACAAAACCATGCATCTAAAGTACTTCAGTATACTTTAATTACATATGAAAATAATCGTCATAGAGTTAAGATTAATTAACTTCATGCTAATTAACCAAACATCCATCAATATGTATGTTGCTGACCATTGATGAAGAGGCGTACTGACGATTTATAAGTAGGGTTGGTCGATGAGCTACATTGCACTAAAAAAATTCATACAAATAGTAGAAAAAGAAAGGAAAATACATTACGATGACCACAACCCACAATTATGTATGCATAGCCAAAACAAAGAAGTTGAAGGATAATGGAGACATGAGCAACTTTTTTCCAGGCTTGCATCGAGTAATCTAGTAATTTATATATACTTGTCTAGGGTTTAGGCTTAATAATATTATTATACATAGTATATAAATAATTATATAATTTTTATTCTATTTTTACATAAAATATTGTGAAGTTTCCGTAAATTTTTATGATATATATTATTATATGTTTATATTTGAGGATGTAGAGGTTATATTTGTAGAAGTAGATCCGGCCGTGGATTATTTTCTTCCTAAATTATATTGTTTGTGAGTTTTTTTATTCTATATACATATTGCTTACGTGGCGGCCTATGGTCTTCCGGAACCAAGCTGTATAGATAATGAATTTAAAAGGAGACTTTTAATTAATTAGTTTCTTTAAATTGCGTATATACCAAAATATGAGATAATAATACTTCTTAATTTTCAATCAATCAATATTTTGTATCTAAATTTAGAGAACCCCTATTAAATTAGGAAACACTGACACGGTAATCTGTCCACATGGCAGCCAGAGGGCATCCGATACCGAATTAATATAATACTAGGCACTAACCCCGCGTACAACGCGGGTTACACATGAATTTTACTGATGCTATTAGTTTTTTTTTTTTGTATATTTAATATTTATAAATATTTTATATATATATTTAATATAGTTTATATTTATATATTTTTGTTAAAAGTATATATATATATATATATTATTTTATATAGACTATTTGTTGAATTTATTTATATTATATTTATGTAGTTGGCTAGTATTTAAATACTTTGTCTGTTCTAATTTTTAAATAAAAATATAAATCACCAAATATTTTATAATATTTAATATTTTTTTTGTAAACTAATTATATGAGTATAATTTGCACCATCATGATATGTATATTTACACCATCATTTATAAATTAAATAACATTATATCAAGACGAAATTTTTTCACGTAAATTACATGTGATTTGCAGGCTTGTTTCATTCTGCTATGTTTAGTGGTATAGATGATAGTAGCTAAATAAGCATCACATTCCTATAATTAAATAGAAAAAATAAAAAAAATAGATCTTTATTTAGTTCTTTTTAGTAATAAATAATAAAAATAAAAACTCTAACAAATAGTCCTATATATATATATTGTAGATTGTAAAACTATTAACAAAAACTAATTAAATACATACAATTTATATATAAAAATTCAACAATACATTTACCATTTTTATTCAGTTGATTATGTTAAGTTTAAATTTTGATATTTTCATTTAATTCTACCCAAAAAAACATTTGTAATTCCCACAATTTTTTTTAATGTTTTGTATTGCCTATGCATAACCCAATTTACAATGCTTTATCTTCTTCAAAACCTCAACATTTTGTGAAGGAGAAGAAGACCAATGCATCAGGTCCGGTTTTACTTTCCGCTTCTTAATCCACTATCATGAACCAACTTATAATCGGTAATTAGCATTTTGTCTTCACGTTTGCCGTTGGAAGATGTGCTTCTTTTTCCAACTTAAGAAGTTGTAACTTCTTTAAAGTATTTTTGTAATTTATTTATTGGATGCAATACGACATAAACCTTATGAAATATATTTCACATGCAAAGTAACATCACCACGCAAAATAAATTAAATAAAAAAAGGGATACATTTAAGTAATCAAAACTATGTAATTCCAGATGCCGCCACCTAAGTAAAACAACACTTCATGACTACTGATACAACCCTATATATAACAAAAAAAATCATATTTAGGCAAAAACGTAAGAGAATCGAACAATAATAGTAAATGAACATCATAGTATGTGACTTATGATATCACCAAATAAGAATAAATAGTATTAATAAGTCGATACGAAACAAAATGATTTTAGTTAGACGATGAGTAAAATATAAACAAAAAACAAAGCAACTAAAAGAGTGAGAACAGTATATTTTGTGAATTACCGTATTGTAGTAATTCTTGTCGGCTAAGAAATGACATCTCATCCCGTCCTTAATCAAAATCAAGCAGATCTTAAATCTCAATTAGGGTTTAACAGACCAATGTGTCATTCTCATTGCTAGGGTTACATTAGTTAAACATCCTCTTTATATATTTTATTTTTGCCAAAAAAAATTCACTAAAGAAATCCACAAATATCTTAATCAATTAAATAAGCAAAAAAAAAAAAGTAATTTTAATATAAATTTATAATAATTAACCGATAATTTCCATATACCAAAGGAGAATAATAGGTACTTAAAAAACAAAATAATTAGTATACAAAAATAAATCATATATTATTATTTATAATGGCTTGAAAAAAAAACAAAATAATTAGATCATGAGTAGAGGAAAATATGTACCTGAAGTAGAATCCAAGGTTTCAAATCATAAAACAAATATGTGAAAATTAAGCATGCATCTAAATTTTCACAAAAACATCAATATCCTAATTGTTTTTTCACAAATAATCTCAATTATACAAAAAAAAGGAGAATAATAGGTACTTAAAGAGAAAACAATTAGAGTATCCAAGAATCAAATGTTTCTAATCATAAAAAAAAAAAATTGAAGAACAATCAAAGATGAAAAATTTAAACACACGACTAAAATTTCTCAAAAACATCAATATCCTAAATAAATTTTTTTTTTAAAAAAAATCATTTATAATTTAAAAAAAAATATCGTACACAAAAAATGAGAAGAATATGTACTTAAAGAGAAAACAATTAGTAGCAACAAATAAAATCATATGTTATATTTACCATGGCTAGAAAAAAAAATTGTACCTGAGTAGAGAAATCAAATGTTTCGAATCATTAAACAAAATGAAGAACAATCAAATATTGGGAAAATTAAGCCGGCAACTACAATTCACAAAAACATCAATATCACAAATATAATTTTTTTTAAAAAAATATCGTTTAGAATAAGTATTTACAAAGAAAACAATTAGTACAAAAAAAAAAAAAAAAACTGTTTACAATATCTGAAAAAGACTATATACTTGAGTAGAGAATAAATTGTACATGAAACTAAATCAAATGTTTCAAAAATTAAACAAATTGAAGAACAGTTAAAGATGGGAAAATTAAGCATGCATCTCATTTCCATACACAAAAAAGGAGAATATTAGGTACATATAGAGAAAATAATAAAATAAAAGAATTCATACCTGAGTAGTGAAGAATTGTACCTAAAAGAGAATCATATGTTCCTAATTATTTAAAAAAAAATTGAAGAACAGTCAAATATATATTAAAAAAAATCAAGCATGAAACTAAAATTTTACAAAAATACCTATATCCTAATTAGTTTTAACAAAAAAAAAAATAAATAAATATCTCGATGTTAGAATAATCGACTTCCATTGGTCTCGTTGTTAATCGTACTTTCTTGATTCCGGTGAGATCTCCGATATCTTTGGCCTCGAGGGTCTATGTGGTGAACGTACGTTTCTTGATTCCGGTAAAGTCGCGGATGGTTCATGATCTTGAGGGTCTGTCTGGTGAACATATATTAACGTATCTTTGCTTCTTTACGGTGAGGTCGCCATATACTCTTGGTCATATATCCTAGGGCTAACGTACGTGAGATATTATAATATATAGTAGATAATAGTATATTTGGTAAGTTAATATCATGTATAATGTTGGATCACGGTGGAATTCCGGTACGGACTTTGACGGCGATCCTAGCTCCTTCGCTCCACGCAATCCTGCAAGAGGGGATAGACCGGGCGGTGACCCAGAATCCCTCTCCGATGCTTAAATGAGTGCCCAATACGAACTGGCAAGCAATAATCTCAGAGTATGTAATTCAACGTAAGTGATCTGAGGTGACCTCTTGCCCTTTTATAAACGAAGAGATGCCTCAGGTACCTGGTGAACCGTTGGGGGTGGTTAGCCCGTATCCCGCGTATCTCGGATGTGATCCCGCCTATCTAGGCCATGATCTCGCTTATCTCGGCCACGCCCCGCGTATCTCGGCCACGCTCCGTGTATCTTAACCACGTTCCGCGTATCTCGGCCACGCCCCGCGTATCTTGGCCTTATCCTCTGATAACGAGTCCCGACTCCCGTCGGGGACTCCAGAGTTATCTCATTATGTCACCGCTCGGGGCCCCTCGTCATCGTGACAGGGCCAATCGTTCTCAGGGATTCGTCATCGGGGCCTACTTAAAGGCTTCTCATCGGGAGCTTCCAGCTCATCTGTCGGGACCGACTCTGTCGGGACCTTTCATCATCGGGACTCTCTTCGCAGAGACCCTTCTCCTGGATCATCTTGACCTTCATTTGGGGCCTGGTGGGCCTGTTTGCCGTTTCCTCGCCGTTAAAGGGCCTGACGGCTGTAGTCGAACCCATCATTTGCCCCCAAGACATGAGGGACTTTTAGTTCGTCGTGTCTTCCAACTCCCGACCTCCCGATATTGGAATTGGGGATCTTTCCCTTGGTTTAGTCATTCACTTATCAGTCTTCTTCTTCACGTATCCTCAGCGTTTTGTAGGTAACTGCCAAATCCCAGGGGTCTCCTCGGTTCCCCAGTTCATTAAATGCAGTAGATAGTGAAACGACGTTTTCGGCCCTCGTGCCTGATTTCTCGCGCCTGTCCTTTTCTGAAAAGTGCTTTTCAGGCCGTTTCATCATTACGTCTGTTGTCCTTCTGCACGTTTCATCTCAACGGTCCAGATTAAGACTCTTCGACTTCGACGACTCGGATCGAAGTGTCCCTTCAACTGTCTTCTTCGCCTATAAAACCCTAGCCATGGTCACAATTTAACTTTTACCGTTTCCGAATTCTCAAAAGCTCTCTGCAATTTCTCTGCGAATTCAAGCTCTGTAATTCCGAAGGTCTCGGAGTTTCTCCGATCATCTTTCCCGGCGACGCCCCGTTCATCTCCTCAACTTCTACTTCATCATGTCTGGTAAGGGTTCTCCCTTTTGTTGCTTGTTCGTGTTTTCCTTGTTTATAGCTTTCCAAGAGTCCCACTGTGTTTTTCTTGCAATGGTTGCTTTTCAGACAGCGGGTCCAGCTCTGAGGGGAGAAAACCTTTTAATTTTGATTATGCTCTGAATGAGATCTCCAATACTGCTTATGATGCAGCCTCCGAGAGGGTTGTATCACTATTACCTGGGAACCCCGTTTCCCATATCCTTGGCCTCGCCCCTCGAGTAACCCTGAGGTTACTCGTCCCCAAAAAGGGGAGGTATTTGTCTCCACGGGACAAGTATCAGCGGGGATCAGATTCCCCTTTTGTGGTAATCTGGTCGAGATGTGCCAGCATTACAAAACACACCCTACTACCTTTTCTCCCCATGCCATCCGCTTATGGAACGCCTTTCAAGTTCTCTGCTTCCGACAGAAGTGGGTCTACAGCCTTCAGCTCTTCAGAACCTTCTATGGGATGAAGTGCAACGAGGAGGGGGTTTGCGCCTTCTACCCTCGGATGCCCAAGTGGAGTAAGCAGCAGCTTGTCCGGTGTGGCTGGACCAATGACACCTGGAAGGTGGTCAAGGGTCGGGGACTCTTGGTTGACACGGGGTCCGACAGTAGTAGCTGGAAGAGGAGCTACTTCTTTATCCGACATTCTTCGATTCCCTGGCCTCGGTGGGAGGTGGCAGCAGACCCTCCGCCTGCCTTCCACACTTATGCCGACGAGGATTTTGAAACTCTTCAACTTATCCAGCTTTACCGATGGGGGGAGTCCTACACTCCCCTCAATGCCAATTCACTCGTGGAGCGGGACCTGGTGCACGCCGGGATCCGACTCCTTGATATTGTCTCTGGGGGGCAGCTCTTCGACGGCCCTTCTAATATGGTTCCTTGGGTAAACTTCTAACTCTTCTTCGTTTACTTGTTTGCAGCCAAGAAGGTATCTGTGCTGACCGATCTATTCCTTAAGCAGGGGGAGACTGATGTTGTCCGTCCCTCGCGGAAGAGGAAATCCGCAAAGAAGGCCGCTGCTCAGTCGGGGTCTCCTTCCGCGGGGCAGCCCAAACGGAAGCGGGTGGATCTGGACCAGCTCTTCGATGTCCATAATGCTGAAGAAGGTAAAAAGCTCCGACTTGCTATAAAATCATACAGGAGGATGGTCCCGAGGGATTTGATACCTTCAACCAAAGAGGCCCGTATTGCTGACGTTAATCGGATCCTTCGAGGCGAAACTCCACGCGTTCTGAAGGCGGGCTACTACCATTATCAGGGGAAGGATCAATACGTATCCCGACGTATCATTTGGTGTAAGAATCCTGATGAACTTCCTGATTACATTTCTGAAGCTTCTCATCCTCCAGGTGCAGGTCGCTCGGGAGCTCCATCGGGTGCCGCAGCTTCCGCGGATGCACCATCTTCAGCGGAGGTGCCTCCCTCAGCTGGGGAGAAGGCTCCGACTGGCGAACAGTTTCGTCAGGTGGAAACCTTGGACTCCTCCGAGGAGACTGACGAGGGTGGCTCCCTTCGTCATCGTCGGAGGACGGGGCAATCCCCCTTGAAACCAACCCCTCAGGGGCCGCCTCCTTCATCTTCTCCGCAGCAGCGGCAGCCATCGCCCATCCATGACTTCACTCCTTCCCCCGTTCGGGCCGAGACGGAGGCGTGCCCCTCCACTTATCGTCGTCCTCCCCCTCTTGCTCTTGATAGGAATTTCTACAGGCCCTTCAACCCTTCACAAGCGAATGCCCCCTGGACTCCTATCCAGACGCTGCAAGGAGTCCCACTTACACAAGGGGAGCAGGACCAGGATCTGGCCCTGCATCTGCTGGCGGGCTCGATCCTGCCTACTATGCGGTATCCGATTTCCCTTAATCGGACGCCCATGCAACGGGATATTAGGGAGATGTCCATGCGCCGTATAGAGGTAAGACTTCGCTTCTTTCTTTTTGATGATAAATCGGGTTGTTTGTCTATTAACACTTTTTCTTCTTATTGTAGGAGCTCGGGGACTTCAACCGTCTTATCGGGTACGTCATAGCCTACGATGAGTCCCAGGAGCGGGACCGAGGGACCCTCGAGCAGCTCCAGGAGGATCTTAAGGCCTCCCAGTCTTCGCGGGGAAAGCTTGTCAAGGAACAGGCTGTCTTCGATCAGAAGGTTCGGGACCTCCAGAAGCAGGTCGGGGACTTCGAGGGGCTCTTGAGGCAAGAGCGGCAGGAGCGGCAGGCGGCTGTGGACAAGCTTGTCATGGAGAAGAAGGCGGCTGAGGACAAACTGGTCCTCGAGAAGAAGGCTCTGGAGGAGCAAATCGCGGGGTTTCCTGCGCAGCTGGTTGAAGCGAAGGCAAAGGGTCGGGAGGACTATCGGAGGTCCGGGGACTTCCAGGCCGACGCTATGAAGTTCTTCGGCGCGGAGGTGGAGAACACTCTTTTCAATACGGTTGAAGAGCTTCACCTGGAGTACGGGGACGCCATCAACTTTGACAAGTCTCCTTCCCTCGCTCCTTTTGCGAAGAAGTATTTTGCTCTTTCCGAGGAGAGTGATGGGGGAGTACCCCCGTAATTGTCGAAGACGTCTCTGAGCTTCCAAGTGCAGACGCCCCGATAGTCGATCTTCCCGAGGCCAACCCTGTGGATCCTTCTGCTACCGACTCCGCGGACCCAGCTGCTGCCGATGCTGCCGATAAGGACCAAGCTTGAACGTTTATCTTTAGAGTCCTTGTATCTTCTCTTTTTTTTTGTCATTCTCAGTTCCGATTTTCTTGATACATTTCTTCGAGTGGCTTTATACTTGCCTGGGTCGATACTTCGACATTTTCGTACATCCTTCCCGACGATTTAATAATTTGCACCACTTATGGCGACTTAATAATTTGCACCACTTCAGGCGACTTAGTTCCGTGCATCACTTAAGACGACTTAAATATTACTTAGAGTAAGTCTAAGGATCACGCATCACTTAAGACGACTTAATATCGTGCACCATTCAAGGCGACTTAGTTCCGCGCACCACTCAAGGCGACTTAGTTCCGTGCATCACTTAAGACGACTTAAATATTACTTAGAGTAAGTCTAAGGATCACGCATCACTTAAGACGACTTAATATCGTGCACCATTCAAGGCGACTTAGTTCCGCGCACCACTCAAGGCGACTTAGTTCCGTGCATCACTTAAGACGACTTAATTATTACTTAGAGTAAATCTAAGGATCACGCATCACTTAAGACGACTTATTATCGTGCATCACTTAAGACGACTTAATCTTGCGCATCACTTAAGACGACTTTTTCGTGCACCACTTAAGGCGACTTTATAAAGCTTAGAGCAAATCTAAGAACCGTGCACCACTTAAGGCGACTTTTCATCGTGCACCACTTAAGGCGACTTAATCTCGTGCACCACTTAAGGCGACTTTCTCGTGCACCACTCAAGGCGACTTTCTCGTGCACCACTCAAGGCGACTTTAACACTTAGCATAAATCTAAGAATAACTCTGATTGGAAGCAACCTCTTTATTTAATGATGGCATAAAATTGGCTTACATCGAATTAAACGATAAACAGCATACACCACTTAAGGCGATTTTACATCGGGCACCACTTAAGGCGACTTTCATCGGGCACCACTTAAGGCGACTTTCATCGGGCACCACTTAAGGCGACTTTCATCGGGCACCACTTAAGGTGACTTTTCTTCAAGCATGGTGTTTCTTCAAGTGTTCGCCACTAAAAGAATGCTTTAATATTCTGCCATCGAGGTCTTCCAACTTGTACGCATTTGGAGCTGGCATCCCCACGACCTTATAAGGTCCTTCCCATTTTGGTGACATCTTGTTGATTCGATCCAAAAGGGTGAACTCATTGCGACGCCAAACCAGCTCCCCGACGAAGAACTGTCGGGACTTCACTCGCCGATTGTAGTACCTGGCTGTCGCCAAACGCATTCAAGCTTGGACTTCATCGGCTTCCCGCCTCTTCTCTTCGAGTAAGTCCAAGTCCAGACGTCTCATCTCATCATTTGTCAAGGGCTCGTAATATCTCATCCGATGGGACGCCACAGCTACCTCCACGGGGGCAACAGCCTCCGTGCCATAAACGAGGCCAAACGGAGTCTCCCCGGTTGATCGTTTGGGTGTCGTTCTAACAGCCCAAAGCACGTTTTCCAGTTCGTTCAGCCATTTGCCCTTCAAAGCATAGACCCTCTTCTTGAGGCCGTCCATCACGATTTTGTTGGCTGATTCTACCTGGCCATTAGTCTGAGCATGGCGCACAGAAGCTGTCCGATGCTCGATGTTCAACTCCTCAAGATACTCCCTCACCTGAGAGCCGTTAAACGGTGGACCATTGTCGCTGATCACCACCTTAGGAATCTCATATCTGGACACAATATGGGTCTGAAGGAACTTGAAGATCTGATTCCCCGTCGTTCTGGCCAACGCCTTCGCCTCTTTCCATTTCGAAAAATAATCGATAGCTACAAGTAAATACTTACATTGGCCTTGTGCTTGTGGAAGAGGTCCCACCAAGTCGATGCCCCACTGCGCGAAGGGCCAAGCGCTCTTGATGGATGTCAGATTAGCGGCCGGAGCCACAATACTCGGGGCGTACCTCTGGCACGCGTCACAGGATCGGACCAACGTCGTCGCTTCCTTGTTCATCGTAGGCCAATAATAGCCCAAGTTCAACACTTTCTTCATAATGGATCGGGCCCCTTCATGACAAGCCGCGACCCCTTCATGCACCTCCTTCAGGATTTGGTTGGTGTCGAGCTCTGCTACACACTTCAAGTACGGAGTCGAGAACCAGCCCTTCTTGTATAGTTGGTTATCCAGTATCACATAATTAGCCGCGATCCGACGTATCCTGTCGGCTGCTACTTTATCATCGGGGACTGCCCCCGTAGTCAGGTACGCGACTATCGGGGTCATCCAAGTTGGTTCCTCCTCCGATCTTGCCTCAATGGCACACACCTGTGTCGGGTCGATGGTCGATAAGATCACCTTCTCCAAGAAATGCACCTTCCGATTCTCTTCCAAGGGTGCCCCCAGGGCAAATTTGCTCAAGGCGTCTGCCTCTACGTTTTCCTCCCTCGGGATTGCCTCGATGTCGAAGCTTTTAAAGCTCTCCTTCAAGGTTTGTACCTCTCGTAGATACTTCTTCATTATCGGGCTCCTTGCCTCGTATCGCCCTTGAACCTGGTTTACGATCAAAGCTGCATCGCACTTCACTCTCAAGTGATCGACCCTCGTGCCTCTAGCAATTTTCAGACCCGTGATAAGAGCCTCATACTCCGCTTCGTTGTTTGTGGCCTTGAATGTTAAAGCCAAGGCGTATCGGAGCGGTTCACCTTCACCCGGTGGTATCAACAAAAAGCCCGCTCCTGATCCGTCCGAACTCGAGGAGCCATCCGTGTACATTTCCCAGGTATTTTCCTCGTTTGGCTGTTCTGATTGCTCTGCCCTCTCTGGTTGTTCTTCTGTCGGGACTTCCGTGGTTGCCCCCTCTACAGGGCCCGTTTCTTCTAGATCGGGAGCTGTAGATTCTGCTATGAAATCCGCCAATGCCTGGCCTTTAATAGCCGTTCTTGGAGCGAAGTGTATTCGAAGTGTATTCGCCAATGTGTGGGGAGCGTCTTCCTTGGCCATTTTGATCTGGTTGTAGCCTGAGTACGCATCCATGAAACTCAACAGCTCATGTCCCGATGTAGCATCCACCAGCTGGTCGATTCTCGGGAGCGGATAACAGTCCTTTGGGCAGGCTTTATTCAAGTCGCGGAAATCCACACACATTCGCCATTTCCCGTTAGTTTTCTTTACCAGCACCGGATTAGCAACCCAAGTTTGGAATCGGAGCTCTTTGATAAACCCAGCATCGAGCAACCTGCCCACCTCCTGCTGGATCGCGATCTTCTTGTCCGTGCCCATTGGACGCCTTTTCTGTGTGATAGGCTTGATCGCGGGGTCTATCTTCAGCTCGTGTACGATCACATCGGGACTGATTCCTGGCATATCGCTCGGGGACCAGGCAAACAGTTCCTTGAACTCTTTCAGCAACTCCACCAGTTTTTGAGCTGTCTCTTCCGTTAGAGCGGACCCGATTTTCACCTTCCTCTGGGGTCCATCGATCTCGACTTCTTTCAGATCTTCTACGGGGGCGGGACGCCCAAATTCCTCTCTGGGGTCTGTATCTGTCTGAAGGACAGTCATAGCCTCTCGTCTCCTCCTTCGGGTGGCGTTAACATAGCATTTTCGAGAAACCACCTGGTCGCCCTTAACCTCTTCGACTCCATGGTCGGTCGGGAACTTCATCTTCTGGTGCACTGTCGAGGCAACCGCCATCAGGGGATTAATGGTGGTTCTCCCGATAATCACGTTGTAGGTCCCCGCGGAATCAACCACGACAAATTCCACGTTCCTCCTTTCTGATTTCCACCCGCTACCAAACTCCACTGGTAAGGTGATTACTCCTAGCGGATAAGAGGTTGAGCCAGAGAACCCGACCATCGGGAATTTTGCCTCCTTTAGATCTTTCTTTGTTTTCCCCATAGCCTCCAGCGCGTCCATGAATAGAATGTCGGAGGAGCTCCCTCCGTCGATTAGAATTCTCTTCATTTCGAACCCGTCTACATCCAAGGTTACCACCAAGGCGTCGTCGTGCGGAGTCTCCACGCCTATGAGATCTTCCGACGAAAAGGAGATTACCATCTCTTCTTTCAAGGTCCAGGATCGAGACCTCTTACCCAGCACCACCGCCGTAGGGATTCTAGAGGCATAGACCTCTCGGGCGGATGAGGTATCACCTCCGGCAGCAAACCCTCCGTGAATCACATTGATAGTGCCCCGTCTCTCCTTGCGAGCACCGGATGACTCTGGGTCAGTTCTCTTCTTCTTTGGGGACCGATCGCGGGATCGGGAACGGGACTGCGATCGGGACCGAGAGTGGGATCGACACCGCTTATCCCCAACGAACTCCTTGAGCTTCCCTTTCTGGATCAGCTTTTCGATCTCTTTCTTCAGCTCCCGACAATGGTTGGTGTCGTGACCATTTGCGCGGTGAAAGCAGTAGCGATCCGTGCGAGATCCCAAGAATTCTCCATCCTTCTTTGGGGGGTATCTGGAGATGCCTTGTCGTTCCATGACCGTCAATACCTCCGCCATGAAGCAGTTGAGAGGAATGTCAAGCTCCTCCCGCTTATCCTTCCTTGAAGAACGCCTATCGTCCCTCCGATCAGGGCGGCCTCGATTCCGACTACTTTCGGGTTTACCCTTTGACTTACGATCGTCGAAAGGTTTAACCGACTGTTTCCCTTTGTTCGAATTTGGGGGCTCCAACTCTCCCGCGGCTATCTTTGACTCCTGGACATCGATTTGCCGTTTTACCCTCTTCTGCAGTGCCTCCATATTCCACACAGCTTTCTCAGCCACGCTGTGCATCAGATCGGAACCATAGGGGGCCGTTAAGTTCCGAATGAAGGTACGTATGGTCTCACCTTCCGAGATCTCTTCGTCGATCTCTGCCACACTGGCAGTGTACCGCTGGTAATAATGAGCCAGCGATTCGTCGGGCCTCTGCACCACCTGGGTCAGGGATCTCACGCTCTTCAATAAACGTCTCCGACCCTGGTACTGCTGAATGAATCGGTCGTGCATATCTGCCCAGCAAGTGATGCAGCCTGGGGGCAGACTAAAGAACCAGGTCAGGGCTCTTTCTCCAAGTGTGTTCGGGAACAACGTACACACTATGTCTTCACTCGGGGCTCTTCCCAGACACGCCATGAGGTGTTTCTGGACATGGCGAACCGGATCTCCTTCGCCATCGTACTCCTTTATCGTGGGGATGCCTAGCCCAGGCGGGGCTAGGATGTCGATGAGTCGGGGAACGAAGGGATGAGTGGATCGATCCCTTAGCTCCGACACCAGCGGCTTCTGTTCTCCCATGCAGATGTTCACGATCTTTACCACCTGGTCGGGAGTGATGGGACCATTCAGGGGAATGGTCCTGTGCTGTACTGGTCCTGGCCCATCAACCACGAACCTCTCCGGCTGACCGGATGCCCTATTTCTGTCCTGGCCTCGGGGCGGGGCTTCCTGTGCGTTCCGACCCTCTGTTGGTGGGGCCACTTCCTCCAACGGGGGCATCTCCTCCTGCCTCCTCGCAGCCTCTCTCCGATCCAAGAGAGCCTCTACGGCTGCCAGAAATATGGGCATGGCTTCTGCCACGGCCCTTGTCAAGTCTGTAGCTGGGGGAGCCTCCTGCCCTCTCAGAGTATGTAATTCAACGTAAGTGATCTGAGGTGACCTCTTGCCCTTTTATAGACGAAGAGATGCCTCAGGTACCTGGTGAACCGTTGGGGGTGGTTAGCCCGTATCCCGCGTATCTCGGATGTGATCCCGCCTATCTAGGCCATGATCTCGCTTATCTCGGCCACGCCCCGCGTATCTCGGCCACGCTCCGTGTATCTTAACCACGTTCCGCGTATCTCGGCCACGCCCCGCGTATCTTGGCCTTATCCTCTGATAACGAGTCCCGACTCCCGTCGGGGACTCCAGAGTTATCTCATTATGTCACCGCTCGGGGCCCCTCGTCATCGTGACAGGGCCAATCGTTCTCAGGGATTCGTCATCGGGGCCTGATGGATATACGCATGATTCGGGCTCGGTTTTAAATTATTCGGACCTCGTACACGCACAAAACCCACGAAAAACCCGATTTCGAGCTAACCCGGGGAAACCGGGCAAGTCGCAAACTTGCCCGGCACCCCCGGGGGGCTTACCCGGAAATTCCGGGTAAGCCTAGCTTTGCACCCCGAGGGTGTCGCGCACACCCCCCCCCCCTTTTTTTTTGTCCTGGATGTATACGGAGACCCGATTTTCAACTAACTCCTATACGTCGGGGACCCCCCGTTACAAGGCGCGCGCGTCCCGCTCGTGACAGCCGCCTGAGACGTGCGTCAGAGTCCTCTTCCCAAAGCTCTCCCCTGCATCCCGGTTCACATTTCCACATTGAACCGGGTCAAAACCGGCTTACGGTCCAAGGTTGCCTATAAATAGCCACCTTGGGGGTAAACATTTTCAAGTCACTTTTGGGTGAGAATTGAGAAAAGCTCTGACCTCTCTCTAAACTTTCTCTCTCTAGAACTGTCTAACGTTGATCGTCGGAGTGAGCGCACCAAGCACCCCCCCCTCTCCACGGGAGTTGCTCGGTAATGCTCCTCTTGCAGGTACGGACGGACAGTCAGCGAGAGAGCCCGAAGGACTTAGTGCGATTTTGAAGACGAAGCCAAAGGCCCGTGCACGACCCTAGGAGACGAACTTGGCCCTAACAAGCTCGCACCCAACCTGAAGACATCGACAAGTTACTCAGCAGACAACCCGCGTTAACTTGGTCGAAACACTTGGCGCCGTCTGTGGGAATCATGTCCACGCATCTCGAAGCAGCAGTCATGACCAAGACACACTCTACCTTGGGGAAAATAAAGTAGCGGTCGCTAGACACACTCTACCTTGGGGAAAACCAAGTAGCGGTCGCTAGACACACTCTACCTTGGGGAAAGCCAAGTAGCGGTCGCAGAATGCACTCTACCTTGAAAACGCCAGGTAGCGGCAGCAACATGGATAGGCAGTCGCCTCGCCGACCTTTGACCGACGCCATGGAAGGACACGTCGCCTCGCCGACCTCTGGCCTTCTCCCTACCTCGGAAACATCAAGTAGTTGTCGCTGAATGCACCCAACATAGGAACAACCAAGTAGCAGTCGTGGAATGCACCCAACTTTGGAACAACCAAGTAGCAGTCGTGGAATGCACACAACTTTGGAAAAACCAAGTAGCAGTCATGGAACACACCCTACTTCGGAAGATCCCAGTAACCATCGACATGGGAGACAACTACATATCTACGAGACTCGTTAGTCTCTACTTATCACATAGCGAACACCCCACGAGGGGGGCAACCCCCTGTACATATCAACCACTATGACGACACCTACTCTACGTCGACATCAAGCCTATAGTGACAACATGCATGGCAACAGACAAGGAAAAAATTCTAAGTGTTGGAACAAACGCGCACATACAAGCGCACACATACAAGCGCACGCATACTCAGCTAGCACGCATATGGATGGTAGTATGGTCATGAAAGAAAGAGCCAATCAAGGAACATTTTCTAAGTGTTCCAACATGTCAGCATTCGACTTATGACGAGGTGTCGACTATTAAGGAATATTTTCTAAGTGTTCCACCATGTCAGCAGTCGACATATAACGAGGTGTCGACTATCAAAGAATGTTTTCTAAGTGTTCCACTATGGCAGCAGTCGACATATGACAAAGTGTCGACCATCAAGAAATACTTTCTAAGTATTTTCCTATGACGGCAATCAACGGCAGTCGACAAAGATCAAATAACGACAACCATCGTAACGAGTCATTAGGCTAGCGCTATCACGTCACTACAAGCACCTCTACTCCGGGGGCAATACTATATCAACAAGGGCCTCGTCTCTCGACATATACGTTGCGAACATACTCCGTTCGTCAACGACGCGGCGGATGCATCACACCTCGCAAGCTTAGGACCCGCGCGTCCGTGATACACGCTCCCTCATAAGTGTGTGGGTAACCCTTTACCTGTCTTTATTTTTTCTAAGTCTTTTAGTACATGACTATGCATCATTTACACATACGTCATACACACGTCATCGTCATGCATTGCACACATCCATGATTTACATATTACACGTACATGAGTTAATTGTCGTCATATCATTTATTCATGCTATGATTTATATTTCCGTCATTGCATGATCAATTGCATGACAGTACGTTGTTATCTTCTTATTACAACACTTACTATTTTCTAGACTCATTTTTAGCAATCATGACTACATGCTATGCGCACATAATCTAGCGCGCACTATGTCATCTCAAAATGCATGATTCATGTTTTTTATTATTACATGATTATTTTCATGATTCAATTATTGATTATGTGCTCACATCATTTATATCATGTCATCACATTCATGTTAACATCATAAACCATGATTGCACATATTCATGAGAATTATTGCTTAAGTCCATCACATGTGATTTTCCAAACCCGGCATTATTTCATTTACTAAAACCGTCGTCTCGCCGTCAAGACGGCTGTCTCGGACGACGGGCTCCCGAAAACCATCATATTGCATGAAAAACGTTTTATCAAAACTTTCATGATTTATTATCATTTTGATACAATTAGTCGTGGCATGAACGTTCCATATTTATTTGATCATCTTACAAACCCGAAAAATTTCATGTGCGCTCACGCCTTACTTCTTCCAAAATCACATTTATCATATTACTCGTAGTCCGTTGTGCTACTAACCCTTTGCGCAGTTATCAATCATGACCATCTCAAAAAACTAAGGCAAGGAGCTCGTCTGAGCCGCGCGTATCCACCCTTGGTAAGTCAAGACCCAAGGTGAGCAGACGACCCGAATCACGCGTACACCCTATCTTAAAATAGAGTTAAATAAAGGTCAAGCCATTATTTAACTCGGGGGAAAGTGATGGATATACGCATGATTCGGGCTCGGTTTTAAATTATTCGGACCTCGTACACGCACAAAACCCACGAAAAACCCGATTTCGAGCTAACCCGGGGAAACCGGGCAAGTCGCAAACTTGCCCGGCACCCCCGGGGGGCTTACCCGGAAAATTCCGGGTAAGCCTAGCCTACCCGGAATTTCCGGGTAAGCCCAGCTTACCCGGAATTTCCGGGTAAGCTTTGCACCCCGGGGGTGTCGCGCACACCCCCCCTTTTTTTTGTCCTGGATGTATACGGAGACCCGATTTTCAACTAACTCCTATACGTCGGGGACCCCCCGTTACAAGGCGCGCGCGTCCCGCTCGTGACAGCCGCCTGAGACGTGCGTCAGAGTCCTCTTCCCAAAGCTCTCCCCTGCATCCCGGTTCACATTTCCACATTGAACCGGGTCAAAACCGGCTTACGGTCCAAGGTTGCCTATAAATAGCCACCTTGGGGGTAAACATTTTCAAGTCACTTTTGGGCGAGAATTGAGAAAAGCTCTGACCTCTCTCTAAACTTTCTCTCTCTAGAACTGTCTAATGTTGATCGTCGGAGTGAGCGCACCAAGCACCCCCCCCCTCCCCTCTCCACGGGAGTTGCTCGGTAATGCTCCTCTTGCAGGTATGGACAGACAGTCAGCGAGAGAGCCCGAAGGACTTAGTGCGATTTGAAGACGAAGCCAAAGGCCCGTGCACGACCCTAGGAGACGAACTTGGCCCTAACAAGCTCGCACCCAACCTGAAGACATCGACAAGTTACTCAGCAGACAACCCGCGTTAACTTGGTCGAAACAGGGCCTACTTAAAGTCTTCTCATCGGGAGCTTCCAGCTCATCTGTCGGGACCTTTCATCATCGGGACTCTCTTCGCAGAGACCCTTCTCCTGGATCATCTTGACCTTCATTTGGGGCCTGGTGGGCCTGTTTGCCGTTTCCTCGCCGTTAAAGGGCCTGACGGCTGTAGTTGAACCCATCATATAATAATAATAATCTATTATATATGTAACATGATAATAACTCTATATAATAATGATAACGTAATATATACTAGCCACTAACCCCGTGCACCGCGCGGGTAAAAAATAATGAAACTAATATACGTTAAAATACTTCAATTATCGTAATTTTAAAAAATCGAAACAAAAAATATGTTTAGTGTAAAAAAGTTTTAAAAGATTAAAATATAGTAGGAATAAAATCTAAGTAAAAACTTGTATTTTGCCATTGCTTGGGCAACTGACCAATTATCTTGACGAACCCACATTTAAGTCTACATCTTGCCTAATGATTCTACTACATCTAGGATACATACACATTTTTTTAGTAGAATAGAATACTGTAGAAAGCTAACTAAAAGTAAATGTAAAGATATTTCATTTATAATAATAAAAATAGATTATGTGTTTAATGAAATTGGAGTATGTAGTACACTCTTTTTATGTTTTAAGACTCGCTACGCATTTCGATTTTGTTACGACTATACATTCTTTTATACAATTTATATGACATATAGCCCAACAAAATATATTACTACTACATAAAACCATAACAAAAAATGTAAAAATTGCACTTGAGCCATGAATAAATAATTTATAAACATGTACAATAAAATTATCAAAACAATATAAAATTAAATAAGAAACTTCAATATAACCTTTTTTAAACCACTAAGGGTGTCATGGTTGGGCTCCTTTAAAATGTATATTAATGCTATATATCTGGTGAAAATAATTATGCTACTCATATATACATAAAAATATAAGCATTAGTAACATCTTATGTAATTAATACTAACATACCAAAATGTACAAAACACGGTATGTAAATATATGCCATCATGATGAGCCAAATACCATATATGAGTTCACCGTAACTTTTATATATTCATTCTCTCTCATCATATTGGCCATGCAATACCTCTAAATAAGTATTAATTGTCTAAATTAGTTATATGTAATACATATTCGATAAAAGAAAATTTTAAATTTTGTATTTAGTAAAAACAACATTAATAACTAAATAACTAAACTATGAATTATAAGACCAAAAAAAAAAAAAAAAACTATGAATTAATAATATATAATGCTAGAAATAAAGTACACATACGAAACATGTTAGAATAGGAGAGAGGTGTGAAGAAAAGTTTGATCATCTATTGAATATATTTATTTAACAAATAACTAAATTACACCAAACACCTAGACTATTCGTTATCATTAGCAGAGAAATTTGACATAACAAAAATATAAACAACAATAATATACATAAAAAAAACATCATAATACTCTAGAAGAAGTCCTAATTTTTTTCACTACTATAAGTTATCGTAATAACGTGTTAAAACCTATCGTATTTATAAGCTTCAATTAGGTATTTGAACAAAAATAGGTATTTGAACAAAAACCTTAATACGTAAATATCAGTGTTTAGGATCTTGAAAAAGAATATATTATTTCTATATACTTGATGAGACATTAATATACCGTGGCTAAATATATAATAATAATATATATACGACATATATAATATAATAATAGCTAAATAAGTAGAAAGAGACAATATCATATAATAATTTCTTAATATTGATATTTTAATGTTGGCAATGCGCACCATCAGATAGTTAAAATTAAAGTATTTATTTTTCTAAATTTGTAAATTTTTTATTCTATAAACTTCTGTATAAATTTATATCGGTAAAGAAATTAATGGCTATTTACTAAATTTAACATCGTTAAAAATAGTTTTCAAAATGAAAGAACTTCAAATTTTTTAAATAAATTATGTTTCAAAAAATAAAAAACGTGACTGAGGACGGTGTTTAAAATATAAGTTTACATTCAAATCATATTGTGTTGTTGTTTCACTAAAATCTTAAAATAGGACATGAGTATGTTGAATTGTTTATATAGCATGATGAATTGCTTTTATTTATAACATATGTATGATCGATATAGTTGCAGGGTGGCGTTCTATCATGGAAGGGTATCGTCGAATTGTTAATATATATATGTTTATTTACATAAAATATGTTATTAAATTAGTTTGATTTATACATCATTATCATGTATTATATATAGTATAATATTTATATATGATACATTGATACTTACGGCTCTCTATTGTTAACATATGTTATTTACATATATATATTATTTAATTAGTTTGATTTCTATATATATATTATGATTACGTGGTGGCCTATGGTCTTTCGAAGCCAAACATTATAAATAATGAATTTAAATGGAAACTTTTATTTAATTTGTTTCTTTAAAATGCGTAGAGACTAAAATAGAAGATAAAAATACTTCTTAATTTTCAATCACTCAATATTTTGTATCTATATTTATAGAACCCCAATTAAATTAGGAAACGGTGACAGGGCAAATTGTCCACGTGTCAGTCAGAGAGCTTCCGGTACTGAATTAATATAATATAGTAGATATTGCATTGATTAGCTATTAGATATGTACAATATAATAATAATAATAATAATAGCATTTATGTATATTGCTTAATTTACATAATCTATTATATAAACACCATATTAGTGTATATTCTATAAGATAATGATAACGTAATATACTAATATTGTATTACCTTACTTTCCAAACTTTATGCATGCATATAGTATCGTGGTATATTATACAATGACTAATTCTATATATATATGTATCGCTTACGTGGCGGCATATGGTCTTCCGGAACCAAACTGTATAGATAATGAATTTAAAAGGAAACTTTTAATTAATTTGTTTCTTTAAATTGCGTAGAGACCAAAATTGGATATAAAAATACTTCTTAATGTTGAATCAATTAATATTATGTATCTAAATTTAGAGAACCCCTATTAAATTCTGATTAAATTAGGAAACGCTGACTGAGCAGACTGCACACGTGGCAGTTAGAGGGCTTCCGGTGTTGAATTAATATAATACTAGCTACTAACCCCGCGCACCGCGCGGGAAAAAAGTATAAAAATATTTAAATAAATACTTTATCGATTTTAATTTTTACGTAAAAAAGTATACAATAAAACTTTTTGCGGTGAATATATTTTTTTGTAAACTAATAATGGATTAAAAAAAACTTGTAATTATTTGTTTTATAGAGCTTAAATTATGATAGATAATATTTTCTAAATTTAAAGTTATTCAATATTTTATATATAAATTTGTAGATGTCTAATAAAATTAAGAAGTGTATATACCCTTAACCCTAAATTAATGAATCCCCCTGTGAGAAAATGAAAGTAGTGATGAAAATATAAAAGAGACGCATGTAAAAATTTGAAAACGAATAGTTGTCAAGAATGAAAAAAAAGACAACAAATTTATGAGACAACATTATCATAATAATATTTGAAGCTAACATGTACCAACTATTTTAATTCATAAAAAAAAAACAATTAAATTATGATACCTCACTTCATGTTGTCGAAGATTAATCGGGGTATAATTGTAGTTACATATAGTAGTTTATATATTTGGGCAAAAAAATAGTAGTTTATATAAATATTGCCTAATTATTTTTTTTGTATATCTAAATATATGGTGTAGTTTATATAGCCACTACATATATATAATGACAAATTTTTTCGTCGATGCTTTCATGCCGTAAGGTTAGTCACTTCCATAAATAACTTTAAGAATGATATGTTTACATTTATCGTTAATAGTCGGAGCTAGAAGCAAGTCAAACCCTGCTATATTGAGCTTGTCATTGAATTTCACATCATTAACATTAGAAGTACAGAGAATATTCAAATATCTAAAACACAATGATAAATCATTATAAGGATCAAAGTACGTGAATATCATCTATTTAAATTCCATAAAGTATATACATTTCTTTGCGGTACATCAACCAACAAATAATCCACCAAACCATGAAATATCTGAAGATAAAATCAAATCAATCTTGTTAGTCTAAACACTATATTAAAATTTAAATATATTAAGAATAGTTATAAAACTATACGTACCTTAACGATTGTTTTTTTTTTTTTTCAGACTTGTCCACACATGTTATTTGATAGAAGGGAAGGTTGGGATACCTAAAGAAAAACTAAAAGAAGCTAATTAGACGGTGGTGTACCTTGTATGCTACGCCTTTATATGATAAAATATCAATATTAGATTTGTACATCGTCGCATACCAAGATTGTTCATCCAGTGAGTGTCTTTTTTCGGACATGCATCCATGATGATCTGAAAATAACAAAAACATCATTTTTAGGTGTTGATTACTAATTAGATATATGTGTAGTCGAATTGAAAGCTAGTTGACTTACCTTAAATATCATAATTGCTGCAACTTGCCTTGCATATCCTCTAATTCTATGCACCCACATTCAGGACATTGACCACGCTGGCATTAAAACCATTATCCTCTTTTGTATTAGAGCATCCACAGTGGTATTACGTAAAGATTACGTAAACGTGGGTCCTACATATTTATTTAAGTAAAACAACAAAAACTATCTACAATGGTTTTACATAGCATTCCTTAAAGATGGGACTCACAAGTTAATTTATGTTTTTACATAAAGCATTCATTAAATTTAAGTAATGCACTATGTATTACGTAACCAATTTTTTATTATAAATTAATTCATTTTATAATTAATGCTAATATCTTATTGGTGGTTGTTGCAAAATTTAATAATAAAATATGTTTAAGGAATATGTTTAAGTAATACGATTGCAGAGAAAATATTTTTTACGTGTGTCTTAAATTTACGTATTACTTAAAGTGTACATAAATGTCTACGTGGCAACTTTAAAGAATACAATTTATGTAAAACCATTGTGGATGCTCTTCTGATCTAATAGTCATGGCTAGATAAATTCAATCTGTATATTCATTTAACAAAAACACAAAATTGTGAGAATACATGATTTTCTAGAAAAAAAAATGCTAGAAGCTGCTCTTTGATGGGTATTCATATATGAATCAACAATTTTCTCAAAGTGAGCATATGCTGCCACATCGAGTGAATACTTTAATAACTCATCCATCCTTCGGCATAAATTTGAAGCCGTCTATATCACAATTTTACTCATATATATATATATTGCACCCTAAACCTAATAATATATTTTTTTTTTCTAAAAAAAAAAACCTAATAATATATTATTCACGATATATATAGACAATTTATTGTGCACTAATTTACTATATATTACTATATATTAGGGTTTTGTGCCGTATAAAAATTGTGTAGATAATAATATTATTACATATACTCTATTACGTGTGTATTTACCTATTCATATGTATATACGTGTGTATTTACTTATTCATATTTATATATGATATATTCTTTGTGCATGTATTTTCCTATTTTAATTTATTTCTATTAAGTTATTAATTACTGCTTACGTGGCGGCCTATGGTCTTCCGGAGCCAAACTGTATAGATTTACTATTTAAAAGGAAATTTTTAATTAATTTATTTCTTTAAATTGCGTAGAGACCAAAATAGGAGATAAAAATACTTCTTAATTTTCAATCAATCAATATTATGTATCTAAATTTAGAGAACCTCTATTAAATTCCGATTAAATTAGGCAACTCTGACTGGACAAACTGTCCACGTGTCGACCAGAGGGCTTCCGATGCCGAATTAATATAATACTAGCTACTAACCCCGCGCACCGCGCGGGGTAGTATTTACAAAAATTTGAAAAGTAAAATCGTTGAAATTAGATTTGAAAAATAAAAGTAATTTGAATATTTTCATAAAAATTATTTATTTTAATCATTAACCTAAAAAATTAAAATATATATAAGTTTTATATTTATTTATTTAGTTGGCCGTAGTAAGTTTATATTATATATATATATATATATATATATATATATATATATATATATAAAAGTTTATATATTGCAATTATATATATTATATTTATGTAGTTGGTCATAATAATTTTTTGTATTACATATATATATATATATATATATATATATATATATATATATATATATATATATATATTATGTATTTTTACATTTTATATTGTGATTTTATATATACTAAAATATGTAAATACATATTCTTAATATCAATAATAATAATTAAAAAAAAAAACTTATGAAAACAAATATGCTTAATTTTTCTCATTGTCTTTATGTGCTCACTGCATTAAGCTAATAATAAGAACACTAACAACAACAAACCAAACTTGAAAAGATGGATAGCAAACTGTTACTTTAAAAGAATAAAAATACATAATATCAACTAATAAAATACATAATATCCACTAATAATTTTAATCAAGTAAACTTGCAAGTTAAAATGATGAGTTTCTTTTTAATGGTTAAATTTCAACGATACACTTATCAATTATGATCATAATTAATATATATATATATATATATATATATATATATAATTACAAAATTTATCCAATGTATTTAAAATGAGAATACATATATCTTTCTCACAAGGAAACTGAGACTCGATTGAAGATGCTTGAATTAGAGAATAGTGAGGGGTTTCTTTAATCTGTAAATATGAAAGAAGAGATTGGTTATACGGTGATTACTATAGTCTAGTCTTAAATATAAAATTTGCTGATACTGAGAGTAACTTAATTTTGGGCTCTCTTAAAGTTCTATCAGTACGTACTTGGAAGCAACAACATTGCCAATGTCCAACACCTATAGCCATTCTTGCTCCTCGGCCCTCTCACTGCTGCATCCTTCCTCATGTTAGCCCCAACATAGCGTCACAAATTGTTCATATCCTGCGATCAACATGAAAAGTGTTTGGATCAATGATGAAAACATACTTATCCACCCGTAAAGCATTAATTTCGCAACTTGTGTTAAAATTCTTAAGAGATGACACTACATATATTTTCAATATTTTTTTATCTTTTATTAATTATTATTATATACATGTATACTACTAATCTATATAATGGATGGATTGATACAACGTATGTGTGACATAGTTATATATATATATATATATACAGTATATTATTATTTTAAAAATTTAGAAAGAAGCTAATAAAAAGAATGTATATATATATATAACATATTTGAATGTAATTGATTGATACATACGTACCTTTTATAATAATAATAACTATTACCGATTAATATATAATATAATAGATGTTCTAACCCGCGCACCACGCGAGTGTGAAAACTGAACTAAAAAAATTAGTTTAGCGTTAACTTTTTTTTTAAAAGTAAAATCATTGAAAGTGGTTTGAGAAATAAAAATAATTTGCTTTTTTTTTTTATAAATATAATATTGATAAGATATGATATTGTTCGTGATAATTATACTGATCAAACTTTTATTTATTTCTATTTGATAAATATTAATAATAACTTAATTAAATTGGAAGGGTGAAGTAACAAACCCTAGCTAGAAAGGCATGGCGTCGAAGCTAATACTAATTGTGGTCGCTGTTACAGCTCTATGCTCAACTTGATTTCCTTTGGTTTTGTTTTGGTTTCACTGCTGCAAAATGCCAATATTGTAGGTTTCCTCCTCCTCCTATATACACATACATATACAGTATCGATTAGATGCACAACATCACCTACTTACACTCCGGTCGCCTCAGCCTTTCATACTATAAAGCCCATAACGGGCATCATAATCGCTATCCCGAGATCTCCCTTCTCCATGTTGAGCTTCTTGCGTGTATGACCTCGCACTATGAGATTTCGAGTATAGTTAAGTCGAAGATCTGTTCGACAATTAACTGATTCAACAATACTTCATGAGAGTTTGTTTTGGGCGCGACTGAAGGAAGTTTATTTGGTAATAAGGTTTTACAATAAGATTATATATATTGTAGTGTCATAAAAAGTAAAAACCATTCAACGCTTGTATTGTGTATATTATATTATGAATAATATACACTCGATTTTATTATTAATAATATAATATATTGTGAAGCCTAAGTCTCGGAGAGCACATATTGGTTTGCTAAATTTATATGTCACGTATAATGATTAATTATAATATTATCATAATAGTGGTTTATTATTCTAAATATGTATTGCTTACATGGCGGCATATGGTCTTCCGTTACCAAACTGTATAGACAATGAATTTAAAAGGAAACTTTCAATTAATTTGTTTCTTTAAATTGCGTAGATACCAAAATAGGATATAAAAATACTTCTTAATTTTGAATCAATTAATATTATGTATCTAAATTTAGATAACTCCTATTAAATTAGGCAACGCTGACTGGACAAACTGTCCACGTGTCAGCCAGAGAGCTTCCGATGCCGAATTAATATAATATAATAGACTAGCTACTAACCCCGCGCACCGCGCGGGTAAAAAATATTGAGATATCTAAGTTTGTATCTCAAAATATATAGTTCGAAAAATACATATATACACAAAATTTATTAGTATACAACACTATATATGTTATATTATAAATGCAATTTCTATAATTATATTATAAAAATAATAAGTTAATTATGATTTTTTTATTTAGAAAATTCAAAATTATCATGTTTAAATATGATTTATTAATCATAATGCTCGTAAATTTATGTATTTTTCTATACTTTATAAATTATTACAATTATATATTTATTGAATGGTTATCTAACTAATAGGTTGTTCGATTAATAATATAATATAATATAATATCAGTACCTCGAGAAGAAGTACAATCTTTGAGCGATATAAATATTATCTTAGCTTCTTGTGTGAAGGAAAATTTACAAACATAAATTTATAGCTTAATAAAATCTTATAAAATTTATAGCTTAATAATTATAAAATATAAGAGATGTATATATAAAAGAAACTAAAAATATATTAGTACACTTAAAAAAAATAGGACATTAGAACATTCATGTATTAATGAAAATAAATAAAATTAACATAGTATATTTAACAATAATATCAAATGAGTCATTTATCGTCAAATTTACATGGTTAATTCAAGAAAAAAAATTTTTTTGTATCATTCCGCCTTCACAAACTGCAATTTTAAAAATAGAAACATCATTTGTTATGTATATGAATCAAACATCAATATTCTTAAAAAAAAAGAACTCGTTAAAAAGGAAATATGAGAATAAACTAAAGTTTGTTTGGTAATACCTTGTAAAATTCATATACAAATAGTTGGATCACCTGAGTGATTCGTATATATAACCTGTAATAATGACAATGTAAATCAATGTTATGATTTTGGCCAAAACAAAAAAAATCAGTGTTATGGTAATTATCATAATTCACAAGATTCGGGGTACTAATCTAAAACTATAATAAATAGAATTTATTGATAATATCGAAATATAAATTTTTATTGCTATATAGATAAACAATTAATTTTTTCTTTTAATTCGCGTGTTGATAATATGAAATATTAAACTTAAAAAAAAAATAGTCTTTATAGTCATTCATGTATATTAATGGTATAATAATATGAAAGATTAAAAAGTATTAGAATAATGAATATAGTTATTAAACATTACATTACAACTAATAAAAACGTAGTAAAGAAATTCTTAAATATGTTCAAGAGCATGAATAGAAGAATTTATTATAAAAAATAAAGAAGAAAAAGCTACCTTAATTAACAAAACTCCTCTTATATGCCTCTTTATGTGATAAGTTTTTCGGGACCTTTCTATTATGCTCCAAGAGCATCATGCTTTTAGTTAAAAAATTTGTATTTTTCTATTGCCCTAAAGGTGAACCCTATAGGGAAATTGATATTATTAATAGTACGATGCAAATATAAGGTGTGGTTAAAAAAATTCATATTTTTTCATACTTTTAAAGTTTTACATATGTTACAATTAAGTCCACCGTAGTAATAAAAAAACCAAAAGCATGGTGATCCCAAAGCATAGTAGAAAAATCCAGTTTTTCGAGACTTACTTCGATATAAAGCGAACACTTCAATCGTCCTACTTTTTTTTTTTTTTTTTGCCAACAATCGTCCTACAAAAAAAATCAGAAAAAAATAAATTAAAGCAAGAAAGTCTCTCATAAGTTGTATACAATTATTTTAAGCATAAGAAAGCATAAGAACCGTTAGTTATTAGTAATTATATTAAAAAAAATTAACATTAACATTCTTTTATAGAAACACAATATATAGTAATATACATCTATACGTAAGATTATATAAAGTATAATTATATTGCATAAACTACAAATATTAATATTTATATATACACTAATATATATATAACTGAAACATGGAAGTTTTCCTTATATATATGTATAATATATTATTCTATTATTATTTATAAATTGAAACGATGGAATGAAGCTTTCCTCCATTCCTATGTATGTATAATATATTATATTATTATTATTATTATTATTATTATTATTATTATTATTATATTAATAAATTACACTTTAAGCTTTCTTTTTTATATAAAATATATATATATATATGTATAATATATTATTCTATAATTTATTATATAAATTGAACGATGGATTCCCATTCCGTTTAATGCATGTATGTATAATATATTATATTGTTTATGTGGCGGTTTATGGTCTTCCGGTACCAAACTGTATAGATAATGAATTTAAAAGGAAACTTTTAATTAATTTGTTTCTTTAAATTGCGTAGAGACCAAAGTAGTAAATAAAAACACTTCTTAATTTTCAATCAATCAAGATTATATATCTAAATTTAGAGAACCCCTATTAAATTCCGATTAAATTAGGCAACGCTGACTGGACAAACTGTCCACGTGTCAGCCAGAGGGCTTCCGATGCCGAATTAATATAATATAGTAGATAATAGATAATAGATAATATATTAGATTATAATAACATATGCGTGACAGCGTGAGCAATTATATATACTATTTATAAAAACTTTTATATTAAAAATTATAATAACACAAATTAAAAAATATATTTATATATACAAGCAACATAAAATCTAAAAAGGATTATATATAAAAATATCCAACCACTCACATGAATATTTTATAAGTAATAATATACTTAATGATAAAAAGTTATATATATATATATATATATATATATATATATATATAAACTGTTATTATATATATTATATATTTTTTTTCCAACTGTTATTAGGTAACAGAAAACTGCACCATATACAATATAAATAAAAATTATATTTCAAAAATTTATATAAAATATATATGTTTTTTTTTAATTTTTTATGTGCACGATACAATTTAATATTTAGTTACACTATAAATAAAATTAAATTTGCTGCGCATTATCAAAACCGGTGCTCAGGCTGTCGAGTGAATCATCGCCGTTGTTTTTGCTGTTTTCTTATTGATGAACCATAAAAATCTTTGGTTGCTCAACTCTAGTCCAGTAGCGATTTGACTGAGCTGGTTGGTGCAGCTGTGGTAGGTATTTCATGGATCACGCTCACTCGTTGAGGTTCCAATCTTGGTGGTGTTCTTGAGTTGGGATCGCTCTTCTTTGCTAGTATGCCGCTATTTTCGCTCATTACCTCGTTTACCTGCATAAGGGGTAAGCTGGGGGAGTGGGGGTGTCCGACACCCTCTCCGATGCTAAAATGAGAGTTCGGTTTTAGAGAGATAAAGTTCTAGAGAGAGGTCAGAGCATTCAAGTGAAATCAAGTTGTAAATGAGAGATATAAGGGCTCTATTTATAGGGATTGTGGTCTTGGCATCGGAAGAGCCCACATTATTGAGTGGGGTCCGCGTAATATTCCATACGGGAGGTGTCATGCGCGTAGCCTAGGTGTTGGTCACCCGGGGTTTGGGGCCGAGTGCGGGACGCGTCAGCCCCGTCATGACCGAACTGGTCCGGTCCTTGGCACCGGACTAGTCCGGTTGGAGGTCACTCAGTCCGGACTTAGTTCGGACGGAGGCCTTTTGGGAGGACTAACGCGTGTCTTCGGGTCTCGGTCACTTACCGTGTTCGGGGTCGATGGGGCGACCAAGTCGAGCCTTAGAGAGGTCCATTTGGGTGTATATCCATCATCTTCCCCCGAGTCAAGCATTGGTTTTACCTTTTCTTGACTCTATTTTTAGAAGGATGCACATCCGATTGTACCTCAGCTATATTTTACCTCTTTATTGAATCTGTTATTGTCAGTTCGCGTTGTCCGAAGGTCGTTCCTTCCTTGCTAGGAGGGTGTTTACCTATGACATTGTCATAATCATAGATGCAAAAATATACACAAGTATGGGGTGAGTCATAAGTGTATAAAACATATGGTTTCATGGATGTAAGCATTGACATTGATCATATGTGCTTGTAATGAATCATAAGTAATATTGCGAGTGAATGAAAACGTGTTGACATGATGGGCACGTGCGTATGTACGTGTTAGAGCATATATGAATTGATGAATAAATGTCCAATTCGGGTTCGTGTTTACATTTCGGGCCTCGTAAACGTGTCGAAAATTACATCTCGGTTTAAAAACACCTCCCACGGTATCAAAACGGTCCGGAAGCGCCTTTACGCGCGTCCGGACTGGACCTCCGGGTTGCACAAAGCAACCCGGAGGTCCGGATTGCATTGCAACCCGGACGTCCGGGTTGCTTGCAATCCGGAGGTCCGGGTTGCGCGGCAATCCGGACCTCGCTGAATTGCCCAAATTCGACGAGGTCCGGATTACCTTACGGGTATCGCGCGACTACCGTATCCGCGATTACCGTGGCGTGTAGAGAAGTCAAGTTCGCACATTACCAATATGGATGACGGTTACCGCATGATCTTGAACCGTCATCAAACCGCTCTAAACCCGGGTCCGGTCCCAAGAAAGCCTATAAATAGGAGGTCTTGGCCACCCATTTTGACACATTCTCATTTTGCCCAACTTTGGTATTTTGAGCTCTGACTTCTCTCTAGAAATTCTCTCTCTCTAGAAATTACCTTTTTTGCCCTTATAGTGACTTAAGCATCGGAGAGGGCTCCGCTAGCACCACCCCCCCCCCCCTCCGTGCTAGCATTGGTCCTTGGTGCAGGATCCGACGCTTGAGACACAACCTTACCGAGTCACAACCTTGCCGAGTCACAACCTTACCGAGTCCCAGCCTTGCCGAGTCTCAGCTATACCGAGACACAATCCTCGTACGGGAGCAAGTCTGAACACTCGTTAGTGGCCCAACCTCCGACGGAAGGATCACAGCCCGCACAACCACAGACGCATCCTCACGACCTTGTTCAATCCGGACGCAACATTGGCGCCGTCTGAGCGATTAGAACAAACAAGCTACTGTACCACAGAAATCATGACGAGTGATCACAACCCTCCCGAAGAGGTGAAAAACCCAAGGAAAAGGCCCGGGCGACCTAGGAAATCCCCAACAAACAAAAGAGCAGGAGGCCAAGCTCCAGCTGGGAGCCAGTCGGGACCCTCCCACATCCCAAGAGCTACTTCCATAGCTTCATCCATACCGACTGACAATGTGCCCAACGCACAGCACAGAGAGCCAAGGGACAAACATCACGCATATCCACCTGGTTTCGAACCAGAAACGCACGAAGATGAATCCCAAATGCCGCTAGGCGAACAAAGAACAGGGGCAAACCCGATGCCCACCGTTACTCCAGCGATGATGGCTGCGCTGGAAGAGTTACTCGCATTCCGCGAGTCTCTAAAAAACCAAGGATACGCAGCTCAACCACCTCCGGCCAACCAACAGCATGCTGCGCCAGCAAGAGAGATGTCGCAAGATAGTACTCGCTACGGCAATCCTTTCCAGGGCAGGAACCAACACGCAAGATATGAACCTGCACGGTCATACACTCCTTTCCAAGGAGCCCAACAATGGAGGAACGAAAGGCAGCCCCCATTCTACCACCCACAGCAGCCAACAAGAGATGATCCTTTTCAGGCCACAAGCAGGGATCAATCTGACAATGGTCAGCAAAATCCTTCAACAGGATATGCCGAACCGGTAAAAGGGTTTACCGCTGAGATGTTAGAAGAAATGGTGGAGAAGAAGATGAAGGAAGCAAAGATGAAGGGTATGCACGCCACATCCATTTGCTGACCACTTGATGGACAGTCGCGTCCCAGACGCACTGTATCGAATTGGAGGGGACCTCTACCGAGGAAAGGGAGACCCAGTTGAACACGTGCAAAAGCACGAAGCCTCTCTGCTAGGCAGAACGAAGAACCCACACCATTTCGCAATGACGTTTTCACAAACTCTTGCCGGGACAGCAGCACACTGGTTCTTCTCACTGCCACGCGGAAGCGTTACTTCATGGGCAGACCTAAAGGCCAAGTTCATTCAACGATACATGGGCGAGCGCACATTGTTGAAAGGGGCAAACGCTCTGGACGACGTTCAACAACAAAACGAAGAGTCTCTTGCCGACTACTACGTCCGCTTCAATCAGAACATCTCTGACATTCAGGGGAACCTGACTGAAGGAGAAATTGTCCGAGCATTCATTCGAAACCTCGGACGAAGAGGCAATGCCCTAGCTAAAAAAATGGCAAAGCGCCCAGCGGAATCCATGGAGGAGTTAGCCGCAAGAGTCAAGGAATACATAGATCTCGAAAGGTTCAGAAGCCAGAACAAGGCAAAAATCGCTGCAGCAAAGGCAAAAGATAATCCAAAGCAGAACCAACCAAAACCACACTCAAGTGGTCAACAAGGAAGACATTGGCAACCTCAGCCGAAAAGACCCTTTCAAGGAGATTTTCAGAAGCCAAAGGAAGTAAATCTTGCCGACCGCATTCCCTTGAATGCCCCGCTGTCTGTAATTTTGAAAGAGATGAAGGACGCGAATATGTGGAAGGAACCAAACAACTTCAAGAAAGGCCCACTGGGGAGAGACAAGGACAAGTGGTGTGAAAACCACGAGGTCTTAGGCCATGAGACCGATAGCTGCGTCAGTCTGCGCTTCCGAATCAACAACTTCGTCATCAATGGCGAATTGAAACAATTTGTTGATCAGGGCAACAACCCCCCGAGAAAGGCTCAACCAGAGTCGTCAAAAAGAGGAAACTAGGGAAAAGAGAAGGTCAATGACAATCCTCCGCCAGCTAAGCGAGGTGTAATCAACGTTATACACGGAGGGCCTGCCGCAGGAGGACAAATATCTAATGCTCGGGACATTTATGCATCCCAAGCAGCAACTCTGCCAAAGTACGGAAAGCGCAAGCAGCCTGAGCAAGAAGACACAGTCATCCAATTCTCCAGGGAAGACTTAAAGCATATCGTTTACCCCCACGATGATGCTTTAGTCATTACGATGGACATTGACGGGTACGATGTGAAAAGAATTCTTGTGGATGGAGGAAGTTCCGCTGACATTCTACATGTCAGAGTCCTGGAGCAACTAGGAAAATCTGTCAAGGACTTGTCCCCGGGAACCTTCTCATTAGTCAGCTTCGCAGGAGCAGCTACACAACCCCTGGGTACAATCACACTTCCTGTCATCCTTGGCCAGGGGTGGAGAGCATTGCATGTCAACGTCACTTTCGTAGTTGTAGAATCTCTCGGAGCCTACAACGGAATCTTGGGACGAACAATGATCAATCCCTATGTGATCGTGCCCTCCACCGTCCACCAAAAGATGAAATTCCCAACAGAACATGGGACTGGGGAAGTGCTCGGCGATCAGATAACCGCAAGACGTTGTTACGTCAATGCCTTGAGAGCAAAGCACCAATACCATGTGGCCATGGTAAATTCCTTCAAGAGGCAGAAAGTTGTCGATGAAAGAAAGAAGCAATTGTAGAACAAGCTGTTACAGTTTGGAACCAACAAGGAAGCATCTAGCTCTCACCATGGCACCAGATTTGGCTCGTTAAGCAAGGAGAAAACGAGCCAATCATGGAATATTTCATCAGATTTGCCTCCAACGCCTCAACCGCGAAAGCAACAAGAGAAGAAGTGATAAGCGTGTTCTATGCAAACATGAACACCAAATCTTTCATTCTCTTTGGACGAACTCATGGATGGCAAACAACAAAAACCATGGCGGATCTAAAGGATAAGCTTGAGACAGCAGTCTTATGCGAGCAAGAACTGAGGTGGGGTACACCCCTCAGTTGGGACAAAGGAGTTCGAGCAGAAACGAACAACCAGGAAGACGCAAGCTTTGATATCGACAACATCTTCACACCGCTAAACACGGTGGCCGAAGACATTTACGTCAACCTGCTGGAAAACAAGCTCCCAAGTCCGCTTGTCCCGGAGACAGCTTTCTTGGGCAACAACATCAGAGAATGGTGCAAGTACCATAAAACTTGGGGGCACAACACAAACATGTGTCCACCATTAAACTGGGAAATTGAAGAATGCATCACGCTAGGTGCATTGAGGCGATTTGTTGCAACCAACTACGCGACATCGTCATCAAACCAGCCATAAGAAACGGGAGAAACAATTATCTTTTAGATTACTTTGCGCATTCCTAGTACTTCTAGTATAATCAATGTAAACACACGCAAGTATCTAATAAAATCAATCTACATTTGTAGGTACACACCTATCTCTTGCACGATATTCTTTGGATTAAACGCGAAGCAACTAAACTAGGCGCTTATTATCTACATCAATAATCCAAGAAATTATGACACGTGCAAGCAAAATCTATCTCGCGTTATGACAACGTTTATCTTCAACAACAATTCACCCATATGGATGATCACATAAAAAGACATCATCATAGAGTCAAACACTTGGAGTTAAGCCCAAGACACTTTCAAAAACAACATATTGCAAATACACACAATGGATGATATTTGCATACTTACACCAACAAGGAGTTTATTTCTCCATTCACAAATCAACATCTACATCAAGGAGGCGTTGACAACACAAAGCAATGACGCAATGTTCACAAGCCAACTCATAAGACGCAAGGACAACTTGCGGATTATCTACAAAAAAGGAACTTATAGCAATTCTCTACTCAAAGAAACGACTACTCAAAGAGCCGTCACCAACAAGCAATATCTTGGATTAACACCAAGACCTACTATCAAAGGGGGCATGTTTACTTCTAAGAGACATCTCCTTTCGGAAGCAAATCCTCATATTTATAGCCATTCCCTGGATTGAGAACAGGATGGGCAAGTACAATAACAGGGCTGACCACCCTTCATAGCGGATGTCCTCTGTCTAGACGACAATCCCATGTTACGAATTCCTTGTATGGGTTCACTCTTCATAGCGGATGTCCTCTGTCTAGACGACAATCCCATGTTACGAATTCCTGGTATGGGTTCACCCTGCACAACGGATGTCCTCGGTTTAGACGACAATCCCATGATACGAACTCCTTCAATGGGTTCACTCTGCATAACGGATGTCCTCTGTCTAGACGACAATCCCATGATACGAACTACTTCAATGGATTCACTCTGCATAACGGATGTCCTTTGTTTAGACGACAATCCCATGATACGAACTCCTCCAATGGGTTCACTCTGCATAACGGATGTCCTCTGTTTAGACGACAATCCCATGATACGAATTCCTTTTTTGGGTTCACTCTGCATAACGGATGTCCTCTATTCAGACGACAATCCCATGATACGAATTCCTTGTATGGGTTCACTCTGCATAACGGATGTCCTCTGTCTAGACGACAATCCCATGATACGAACTCCTTCAATGGGTTCACTCTGCATAACGGATGTCCTCTGTTTAGACGACAATCCCATATTACGAATTCCTGGTATGGGTTCACCCTTTACAGCGGAAGTCCTCTTACTAGACGACAATGCCGTACTACAGACTTTCAAAGCCGTGATGCGTGATTCCTGGACGCAGAAAACATGCATCACAATTCATACTCTCAAAAGTGCTACATGGTCCCTGGACGCAGGAATCATGTATCACAAATATTTTTGCCAAATATTATGTCAAACACTTTATAAAATATTTTATGCAAACACCTTGCCAAACATTTTATCAAACAAGAATTTCAAGGTTCAAAAAACACCTTTTCAAAACCCAAAAGTTTTTACGTATACTTCCCCAACGCGGGTTGATACACGCTGGCAGGTGCGCACCCTGTTTAAAACTCATAAAATTTACAAGTAGAGTCTTGTACAACGTCGCCTTAGAGTGGAACTAAGAGACGGTATAAACTAGTATCTTGCTCAAGCAAAGATGACACATTGCAAACATACTATTTGTTAAGTCGCTATACGCGAGTCACTTGACAAGTTTCGACTGATATAGTGTCAAGCTATGCAGGAAGACGTACAACATGCACAGCGCATTGTACAAACAATCCTGAATCAAAAGTGGCTATCGGTCACGATTGCGGGGACTACGTTTACACTACTAGTCATCCACGTCCAGTAAACACAGTAAGCGATAACGGTATGAAATATTACTAACAAGTTATCATGCAAACTGTTGTGTATAAAACAGGATCATACGACGAAGTTCGAAGCGAACAAGTCACAAGCAACAATCAAGCAACAACTCCAACAAGTTTCTAAACATAGAAGCCGGGGGGCAAACGAGCTCATAAATGAGTTCAACATATCGAAAAGATGACACAAATCAAAGCAGTCCATCATCCCTAACAGGGCTGGGCGGAACAGGCAAATGTTGCACACTAGTGCCGCCACCATCTTCTCCAAACAAAAATGCAAACTCAGATGTTGCAGTATCTAAGCGACGAAGCTCAGCAACTTGCCCAGCAGCAGACTCCGCATACGGCCCTAACTTGTCAAAAGGAAAGCCAGGAGCAAGAATACTCACTCTACGAATAAAGTCCTCAGCAAACTCGCTGAGCATAGGAGTGGCCTTCGCTGTGGCAGCAGCAGTAACTGCGCTATCAAATCCAGGGGTAGAAGGGAACTTGCTAAGTCCCTCTTCAATGCCAGCCTTCATTTCCGCCTCCCGCACTTTCCGATAGGCAGCCTTGTGCTTGGCGGCGTTATCAGAAATGGCTTTCTCAATGGCAGCATTCTCCGATTCAAGCTGAACAAGACTGGCATGATCAGACTCATAACGAGCGTCAAAATCTGTCTTCTTCAATGAAAGACGGCGTACTTCATCCTTAGCTTCCTCAAGCTCCTTGGACAAAGTGGCAGCTTTGTCAGCAATGGCACGGTTCTCCTGCACAAGCTCTAGCATGAAAGAGGCCATATGCACCATGTCGGAAACAACCTAAAAACAAGGAAACAATAAACATACGTGTTCGGGAAAAACGAACATAGCGAAATGGAAAAAAGATACTCACTGGAGTGAATCCAGACAACGATCTCTCAACAAATGCTCGTGCCTCCTCATCACTCGAGGGTCGGATAACTCGATCACCAGGAGGAATGGATCGATGGAGAACAAGCACGCCAACTTCAGGCATGCTCAGCTGGGAGTTCTTGGGAAAAGAAAGATCTCCTGCCACATACGGCATCCACTTGCCATCTGAAATATCACCATCCAAAGGACGAAGCAAATCTGCACGTCCAAGTGGCGGGATCGCTACATATAAACCAAGCAGCATTATGCAAAAGCCAAAAATAAAACATATAAAGGCACAAAATCAAGTGTCCAGCTTATACCAGAAAGAAGAGAACGTTCCACCTCGGACCGCTCCTTCGAGCGGGGGGCAGACAACGCATCCTCGCAACCGCCAACTTCCTTCCCTTTATGGCAGGAAGAAGTAGGAACGGTCGCAGTAGTCTTCGGACGCTTGGAACCGCTCGAAGAACGCGCCCCGGTGGTGGACTGTTTGGAAGAGTCAGGAGCAGCAACAACGAGGTCAGTAACAAGCGCCGTACGACCTGCAAGTAGCATACAAAGTTACAACCCAACTGAGAAAGTAAAAGATTATCCTTTCAAAAAAAGCTATCTACCTTTACCACGTCCAGAAGCCACTGATGCTCCAGAAACAGATGGAGGAACGATCCTCCCGCTAGAAGCAATCTTGCGAGCGGCCGCCGTCTGCAAAGACGAGCTTTTTCCGTCAAACCAACCTACAGTGCAACACGGTAGAAAGTTATAAAAATGATCAACATACCGAAGTTGCAGAAGGGAGCACATGGATCCCAGCATCAATCAATTCTTGATCGAATGCGCGCAATGAGCAAATAAAGCTGCGCGATTGTTGACAACGATATATCTGCTTTATCACTTCTTTATCTGACGTGGAGAGTTCCCGAAAAGCAGGCGCGGGATCAAATTTCTGAACATACTCGGCATCCCAAGTTGTCCCCGCATCATGAACAAAGAAATAATGATGCCTCCAATGGTCGGCGGACCGATCCGCGGTAGCGACTAACCGGTAACTAGGATCCCACTTGGCCTCCCCAAGACCAAGTTCCTCAAAACCATCGCCCTGCAAGTTCGGCCAACGAACTTTCACACCGCATAATCCCGCTGAGTCTGAACTCTTAAGCTGGTAGAAACAGCGAAAGAGAGTGCGAGAATAACGCCAGGATTGTTTGTGAAACAACACTCTGAAACAAGTCCATACTCTAATCCCGTTGGGTGCAAGATCCAAAGGAGAAATCCCATATCCACTGCAGAGATCAACCAAGTCGGAACAGTAGGGAAACCGCAAACCCTCCCTAACGTGTGATGTGTACACGACGGATAAATCTACGGGAGGAGGAGTAGCATCTCCTAGACTGCTATCAGGAAGCACCTCAAAGGGGTAAAAAGCCTCGGTACAAGCGTCGAGTCCGGCAGCACTCGCATACAGGGTGAACAGGGATCTATCCAAGCGGTTAGTATAATACCTAACCAACGCCTCAGTCTCTCCAGCGGGAGATACCCCAACAGCTGTCCCCTCATCAGTATCTAAAACACTATCTGCCGGCAAGACCGGGTCTACGTCCAAGTCATCCTCTATATCGGAATTAAAGGGAGTCTGCAATAGAGAAGTGGTGAACTTACTCATTGTATCACCGCGATCAAAGGAAAGGAAGCTCCGCAAGAAGTTACTACAATCCCACAACCTGCAAGGAGCAATCATCATCAATGCGCGTATCAAGGTTAACGCGCATATCAACATCAATGCGCGTATCAAGGTTAACGCGCGTATCAACATCAATGCGCGTATCAAGGTTAACGCGCGTATCAACATCAATGCGCGTATCAAGGTTAACGCGCATATCAACATCAATGCGCGTATCAAGGTTAACGCGCGTATCAACATCAATGCGCGTATCAAGGTTAACGCGCGTATCAACATCAATGCGCGTATCAAAGTTAACGCGCGTATCAACATCAATGCGCGTATCAAGGTTAACGCGCGTATCAACATCAATGCGCGAATCAAGGTTAACGCACGTATCAACATCAATGCGCGTATCAAGGTTAACGCGCGTATCAACATCAACGCACGTATCAAAAGTCAACGCGCGTATCAACATCAATGCGCGTATCAAGGTTAACGCGCGTATCAACATCAACGCGCATATCAAAGTCAACCTACGTATCAAAAGTCAACGCACGTATCAAAAGTCAACGCACGTATCAAAAGTCAACGCGCGTATCAAAAAGTCAACGCACGACCAAGTTCCACGCACATAGTAAAGTTGGTACGTACCATGGAAGGAACTAACATCCTAAGGGGCTATCATGCAAACGGGGGATTAACGCGGCAAACCGTAAGAATCAAACGCGGCAACGCTTAAGGAAATTTTTTCTCTAAGGCATCAAAATGACAAGTGACTATGCCTAAAGTTAGTGGGCAATCCCCGTCAACTAAAAAACCCGCCAATAAGGAAAATCATGCATGTCAACCAAAAAAGCTTCTACACGAAGATACGGGGAATTCCATATCAAATACCCATGGAAATGGAAAATCGCCTAAATTATGGAAAAACGACGATAATGATGGCAATCAATCAGCAATTACTCGACGTATAAACATCAACAAGCAGTCCCACATGTCGAGAACGAAAAATGACTTAAACAAACAACAACGCGGTGACATCGACATTCAAGTCGAAGCTGTCCAAAGAATTCGAGTTTCCAAATTACCTCAAAACGTGACGGAAGGTATTCCAATGGAATCCCCTCGTCGAGACGATTCCGGAAAGGTAAGGACCGCAGCGAGGCAAGGTCGGGAAGGCGGCGCGTGGGCCACACGCTCCGGCGAAGGGACTCCACTCGCGGCGGCGCGTGAGGGCGCGTGCGGGGTCTCCTGGCGGCTCCGAAGGTGGCGCTGGAATCCTTGGGACGAACCGAGTTGAATGATGGTGTCAACTTCCAAGAACAAGCAAAAAATCAGACTCGAAACTGTCAAAACGTATCTAGGCTCCACGACGGCAAAGAAATTTTGCACACAAAAGCAATTTCGGGAAAGGGTGAATGAATTACCTGCAAAGGGAGTGGAATGGTGAACTTCCAAGGTGCTGGAAGGATAAATGGGGATATGTGTATTTACTAATCCCAAAGAGATGCTTTATGGATAAGGATCAAAGGATTAGTTTACCTACACTCAAGACTAAACCCCTACGGTATACTCTACCCTCTCCTCTTAAAATATCTACTCCTATGCATGTTTTAACATTGCACATATCAAATCCATTACTATACACGTATGTTGCAATCACATGATTCATGATTCGGTAATCACTTAGTCATTTTAGAAACGTACGGTTTCTATTTCTTGCATTGCGTAATTACAATCTTGCCATGACTATTACTTATGTACGCATGTGAATAGATACATGTTCGCATAGCGCATTACCGTTTGCTCATGCCTCCGACGATAATCATATTCGCGCATATACATTTCCTATTGCACTAACCATGATGGTAGGAAACAAAGCCATTCGGCCGAAAAATCAAGCGACGGACGAAATCAAGATGCTTGCGTCCGACCAACGATCAAAACCGAAAGGTTAGCGTCAAACTCAAATTGGACAAATATCCTAACTTAAAATAGAGTCAAGAAAGGTTCTAAACCGTTACTTGACTCGGGGGCAAGTGATGGATAAATGTCCAATTCGGGTTCGTGTTTACATTTCGGGCCTCGTAAACGTGTCGAAAATTACATCTCGGTTAAAAACACCTCCCACGGTATCAAAACGGTCCGGAAGCGCCTTTACGCGCGTCCGGACCGGACCTCCGGGTTGCGCGGCAATCCGGACCTCGCCGAATTGCCCAAATTCGACGAGGTCCGGATTACCTTACGGGTATCGCGCGACTACCGTATCCGCGATTACCGTGGCGTGTAGAGAAGTCAAGTTCGCACATTACCAATATGGATGACGGTTACCGCATGATCTTGAACCGTCATCAAACCACTCTAAAACCGGGTCCGGTCCCAAGAAAGCCTATAAATAGGAGGTCTTGGCCACCCATTTTGACACATTCTCATTTTGCCCAACTTTGGTATTTTGAGCTCTGACTTCTCTCTAGAAATTCTCTCTCTCTAGAAATTACCTTTTTTGCCCTTATAGTGACTTAAGCATCGGAGAGGGCTCCGCTAGCACCACCCCCCCCCCCTCTCCGTGCTAGCATTGGTCCTTGGTGCAGGATCCGACGCTTGAGACACAACCTTACCGAGTCACAACCTTGCCGAGTCACAACCTTGCCGAGTCACAACCTTACCGAGTCCCAGCCTTGCCGAGTCTCAGCTATACCGAGACACAATCCTCGTACGGGAGCAAGTCTGAACACTCATTAGTGGCCCAACCTCCGACGGAAGGATCACAACCGCACAACCACAGACGCATCCTCACGACCTTGTTCAATCCGGACGCAACATGAATGAATGCTTTTATGTCATCATGTGTGCATGTATGAGTATGTTAAAATTGTGTCATATGATGCGAGTGAGTGTATACATGTAATGATCATGATAAAATTTATAAGTGTTGGACAACACATTGATGCATATGGATGCATACATATCAAGCATGAAAAAATTTCTAAGTGTTAGACAACACTAGCATTGATGCATATGGATGCATATATGTAAATCATGGAAAAAATTCTAAGTATTGGAGAACACTAGTGTTGGATATGTTTCGAGGTAGCCTAGTATGAGTCGACGGAGTAAAGGTCGAGTTCTCAAAAGAACGTATGCTCGACCATTCAAGTCCGGAATAAGGAGACAAAGATGAATGGTCGACTAGCCTACAAACAGAAGTCGACCCACCAAACAACAAAGGACAAGGCGAGAAACTCATTCAAGGCTCCCCTTTGTTGAAGTATAAGTTAAGTCGAGGATTAAAACTTATTTACTAAAGTACGAGTCAAGTCGAGTCGACCATCAGATACTTAGAGGAAACCTTCCCTCTTAAGAAAAGACGGGTGGAGACCTGCTCGCCGCCTCTGAGAAGACTTCCTTCCGAAGGAAGGGGCACTAGCTGGCGACTTGCTCGCCGCCCTCTATAGCACGAAAACCTTCTTCTGAAGAAAGTGGCACCAGCTAGCAACCTGCTGGTCACCTACTGATTTCCGCACCGTCTTTCTCAACCAATCAAGTGAAGGCAGCCACCGCCATTAAACAGCCAATCAAGGCATGGTAGCCGCCTCATTGAAAACGTTGGTAAAGATCTCCCTATAAATAGGGGCTCACTTTCATTATTTAAGTTCTAATATCTATCAATTACTCTATATTATTCTCTCGATATCCATTACTGACTTAAGCTTCGGAGTGGAATCAGGGGCCATCCCCACCTCTTTTCAGGTCCTCGCCTAGCACAAAGCCACCAAAGGAAACTAAGTGTCCAAGCGACCAAGAAAGATACCTGAGTGAGCTAGCTCCCGGCGAGACTTAGAAGTCCACTACTCGAAGTTCCAAGGCCACGTCATTTTGATCCCAACATTTGGCGCCGTCTGTGGGAACAGGATCGAAAGGTCATGGCACCACCAAGGATTCGAGCGAGGCAGAACCAAACACGTAGAGCTGAGAGTATATTCCAGGGGTTGAATGAAACCTTGGAGAATTACTTTAGGCGATTTCAAGGAGGATATACTGGAGGTGAACTCTTAGAAAGAGAAGTCATCCAAATGTTCTTTGGAGGTTTGGGACCCCAGTCCCGATCCTTAGCCATCACTCAATACACTGAACCAGTGGGAAGTTTGGAAGAGTTGATTCAACGGGCGACTATCCATGTAGGAGAAGAGCAAGCCCGGATGAATCACCATCATCCGCAAAGGTCAACGAGAAATCGAGGCGAGAACTCATCTATGCGAGGGGTTTTGTCGGAAGAATTCCAGGGAACTCGACAAAGGATGGAAGCACTTCTAGCAACAGAAGGCACTCGTTGTTCCCACTCCTACTGTGAAAGTCACCAAGAAGAGGGGCACAACACAGAAGATTGCCTCCTGGCGAGGAGGGAATTAGAATTCATGCAAAGAGAAATTCAACGACATCACCGACGTCGAGCCTACGAAGGTCGAGAATGGAGATCCCCTCCAGACAACAACATCAATGTTTTGTCAAGAGGATTCGCCGCTGGAGGAGAGTCGAGCACAACCCGAGATACCTATGCGGCTCAAGACATCTTCTTAACAGATACTCGCAAGAGATCAAGGGAGCTTGAACCCATGATACTTACCTTCTCTACGAAGGACTTGTCGAGAGAAACACTATTCCAGGAAGACGCCATCGTAATTACAGCTCAAATAAGTAATTTCGAAGTTAAAAGAATACTGGTCGATGAAGGAAGCTCTACTGACGTAATCATCTTTGAGACCATCAACGCGATGGGGTACAAAGAAGGAGATCTTCAAAAAATGACTTCCCCATTGGTAGGATTTGCAGGGAGAACAACTTACCCCCTGGGGGCAATACAACTCCCTGTGATCTTGTGTCAAGGATGGAAAGCCTTGCATTTAAAGGTGCGCTTTGTGGTCGTCGACCAGATCAACGCCTACAACGCCATATTAGGAAGGACAACTCTCAATTCCAATTACATTGTCCCTTCCACTGCCCATCAAGTCATGAGGTTTCCCACTCATCACGGAATAGGAGAAGTATGGGGCGACCAAGAGGCATCTCGCCAATGTTATGCTACCTCCGGAGAAATAACCAGAAGGAAACCCTCTCTATCATCACATATGAGGATCCTCGAGAAGAAGGAGGACGACCCGCCCCTATGGAAGAATTGATAGAAGTCGCCTTGGAAGGAGAGGAGAGAAAGGTCAAGATTGGAGCTGCTCTCCCCCCAGAATTAGCCAAGAGGATAATCGCCATCTTAAGGGAATACAATGAGTTATTTGCTTGGGAACCCAGTGACATGCCAGGGATAAGCCCGAAAATCATCTCCCACGAATTGAGAATATGTCTTGTTCGTAAGCGTTGCATTTTTTTTCCTTTCTCATAGCTCTTTTTCTTTCGATATCAATGTGTGATTTGACTCGCACTGCCAATTCATCAACCGTAGTGACCATGTCCAATGTCAAGCTCTTCTATGGCCGCTCCCCATCGTCCCAAATTTCGTATGAAGGCCCGTATTATCTCGCCATATGACATTTCAATGTCAATTTCTGCAAGGTTTTGGTTGAAACGAGTATAATGACTCGCCAACGTTTCCTCATTTTCTTGACGGACGTTGTCTATTGCATTTGAACCTTTCAGGAGTTGTCTTTCTCCCAAGTATCTCTGAATGAATTTAGCCTTTAGCTGTGCCCAGTAGCCTATGGATGCCTTCGGTAGAATGAAGAACCAGTGTGATGCAGCTCCTGTTCGGGTTGTTGGGAATATTAAGGCTGCTAATCTATCGTCGCTGGTTCGTCCCATCAAAGAAGCCTCGTGCTAGCGGGGCGTCGTTTGAGAACATCGGGCGTCCAGACGTCGCGTATGTATGTCTATTGAACATCGGCATTTGGAAAGATGGCATTCCGTATGGCATTCCAAACGGCCTTCAATATGGATGCTCTTGTGGGGGCATGCCATGGTTGGGTCCCTGAGAGTTATCTCTGTTCTGATTTCCTCGGGATTGTTCTTCATCTCTTATCTCGACTGCTTTGCTCGGGTTCCGTCGCACCGTAAGCATTGATGCCTTTAAAGATGTTTCCTGAGGTACTACTGTCGGTGGTACCTCTTGAGGTGCAGATATGGCTGGTATCTCTGGTTGGGTTGGAATTGGTGGTACCTCAGCTGGTCTTGTCATTCTTGGAGCTTGAGTGTTGGGATGTAAGGGTGGTCTCGTACTCTCAAGGGGAGGTTCGCGACTTTCCAGATGTCCGCTAGCTGTCATGGATCTTGTAACTGCCAGGCTTTTTGTTCTTGTAAACACCTGATTTTGGATGGTGATCGAAAATACCATGGTGCGTCGGACCGACCCGGCAATAATCGACATGAAAAATAGAGCGGAGCCGAACCCGAATGGCATGCAAGGTGTAACGGCCGAGCACGATATTTCAAGCCTTAGATCTTATATGTGTGTATATACATACACATGTATATGGATACATGTACATGCCATTATGTGCTCTCCATACAAAATCAATCACCGGACAAGCTAAGGAGTAGGTTGCCTTCTTTGGAGTAGTTTTCCTTATGCATTTATGGATCAAAGACATTTTGGCAAGATTTGTGCAGAAAAAAATCTTACATTGTCAACATATGTGAGCTATGGCTAGACTAGGAGCCAATTTGTCAAAAGGTAATGAAGAAAATCTGCACTTCAATGATTATGGAGGGCTATAAATAGACTGCATTTTTGAGCTTGAAAAGGGGGGAGCTTACGAGAGAAGATAGCAGCCATATATAGCTTCTTGTATAATCTCATTCTCACATATACTATATACAAATAAGAGAAAAAGAGAGTGATAATCCTGATGTCTTAAGCTCGCTAATCTTCATCTTTGTTCGAACCACGGTGTTTTTTGAATTCGAGTCTGAGAAACTCTCGAGAAGGTATAACTTGTTGTAAATCTCACTTAGGCATCGTTTTAATTTTAGTTGTCCATCTCAAATAATCTAAGATATGAACTAGTGTATGATGTTTGATTTTTGTGCAAAAGTCACTAATCCATAAAATATGCATATGTTCTTAGTTTTTTTTACCATAAAAATGTATTCGTAAATTCATGAAGAAGCCGTACTCGAGCGAAACTGAGGAAGTGATATTTTCCAATTAGAACTGGACCTATCTGACCAAACCACAAATCACATTCCACATAAGATCGACACCCATGCTAGCATGTATAAGTATATACTATGTATATGTTATATATAAGTTTAAAATTTATAAGGAATATCTAAACCTAACAAATCAACATGATGTAGAATCCCTTGTCTGTAATTAATATATTATTATTATTTTAAATCATTAAATCAATGCATTAGGTAATGTGAGTATATATTATAGATGCATAATTACATCTTATTTTGTTGATTAGAGTTTAGTAACTTAAACTAGCTAGTAAACTTTACGTTTTATTAGGAAAGCTAATGGTTAATTAGACTTTAAACCATCATTCGGGTAAAAGGGAAATATAATATAGATAAGACAAACTAAAATACCGAAAGGACGGATTTTTAGCTTGTAAGCTTTTGAGACGTAACCAAACCCCCGAATTCGAACCTCTGAACGCAGACCATTGAAAGCCCTAGGATATTAGTATCATGTACCCTAGGTAATTTAGGATTCCGATTAGCCTTTAATTAATCGGTGGCGACTCTTTCTATTTTCCCCGGTCCAGTTGATAATTTCATATTCCACCGAACCCGTCGATCCCAAAATCATTTTTCAAAATGCGCTCTTTTTTCGAGAGTGTTGGTCGGATATGACGTCTGACAGTTCTAGTCACACAGGACGGCGCAATGATGGAACAAGCTCGTCGGGGTTCCAAACTGGGCGGCCTTACGTCGAGTCGAGTTCTGATCCTCTTCGTGTTACCCGTCTTCTTGGTGTTACTGTCGATCACTTCTCGAGCCTTCGATTACCTGTAAGAAGGATTGCGCCAGATGGGGGGTGTCTCTGGCGAACCCTCTCTAAAGCTAAAGTCAGTGCCGGATTCTAGAGAGATAAAGTAGAGAGAAGGCAGAGCTTGAAGGATTCAAGTCGTTAAAATGAAAATTGTACAGGCGGGACCCGTATAAAAAGGTTAGCTTCGTAAATAGGTGGAAACCCGGGGGGTCAGTCACCCAAGGGCCGGGGGCCGGACGCGGGATGCGTCGGCCTTGTGACGCCGAACCGGTCCAGTGTCAATGACACCGGACTAGTCTGGTACCAATAGTACGGACTAGTCCGGTAACATGATACCAAACTAGTCCGGTACCGAGGTTCTGGATTAGTCCATTACCGAGGTTTCGGATTAGTCTGGTCCGGACTAGTGTGCGAAAAATAAAGGTCTTACCGTGTTCGGGGTCGATGGCGCGACCATGTCGAGTCTTAATGAGGTCCAGTCAGGTGTATATCCGTCAATCTACATATGAGTATCGTAATGAGTGAGTTATAACTTTTTTATGGTACTATAATTTACGAATAGTTTTTTCAATGTGAACGGAGGTGAAAATTAGCATCCTAATTATAACGTATATTAATATAACAAATTAATCAAAAAGAACTTTTAAATTCATCTGTTAAGGGTCAGCTCTAAGAGCATCCACAATGGTTTTACATAAAATGTATTCTTTAAAGTTGCCACGTAGACATTTATGTACACTTTAAGTAATACGTAAATTTAAGACACACGTAAAAAATATTTTCTCTGCAATCGTATTACTTAAACATATTCCTTAAATATGTTTTATTATTAGATTTTCCAACAACCACCAATAAGATATTAGCATTAATTATAAAATTAATTAATTTATAATAAAAAATTGGTTACGTAATACATAGTGTATTACTTAAATTTAAGGAATGCTTTATGTAAAAACATAAATTTACGTGTGGGTCCCATCTTTAAGGAATGCTATGTAAAACCACTGTAGATAGTTTTTATTGCTTTACTTAAATAAACATGTAGGACCCACGTTTACGTAATCTTTACGTAATACCATTGTGGATGCTCTAAATTTCATAAAACTTCCATATGGAACTCGTTGGCTAATATATTTCCTTAACATTTGGACCTAAAAGGTTAAAGTGTTAGACATGTCACACAACATGGTACGTAAGGGTACAAACACATAGCTATACACTATGTATAACCACGATACATTATCGCTAGAAATAATTATGAAAAATATATTCATTTTTCATAGTTAGGGTTTTAACGCAATGCATGTCCAAATCAAGAAGATGGGCACCACGATGAACTGGCTTGACATATGACTTCTCCATGACCTTGTTTGGATATATATATATATATATTGGACCCCAAAAAATTTCAATTTGTTTTTCCCTACTAATAATCTAGATTTTTCACCCAAACAAAATCCAATTTAGGTTCTTATGAAAGGGACGAAACAACGTACATGGTGCGAGGGAAACAATTGTTCACTCAACTCTTAGTAATGTGTATTATTAAATTTTAAAAATATAATTATTTTCAATTTAACCCTTTTAAAATGTTTACATCCTTTAAAAAAAATTATCTTAATTATTTGATTATAGTTTAATTCTTCTCCCTTAAAAAAATTCTGACATCGTCACTGTTTATACATTTTTAAAATTTCTGAACAAAAATAAGACTTTATCCTCCAGCTAGATTAAAAAATAATGCACTGGACCGACATTTACTAATTATTATATTCCTGCATGAGTTTAAAAAAGTTAGGGTTAATATTAGATATCTATTTGCTATTAAAATAATAGTATAATATATATATAGGCGATGATGCATGCACGCATACGCATACACTAATATTATACTCGTTATTCTATATAATATAGCCAGCTTCGGATTGGCAAATATATACATTAAATCGTTTGATAAAATAACATAAGGTTTACTTTATGTGTCAATTTAGTATCTCAAAATTAAATTGTTAATATTTGGTATCCCAGATTTCAATTTTATTGCGATTTTTTTTTACGTCCAATTTTAGGGTTAACTTTAACAAATTAAGATGAAAATACAATTTTTGCCCTTTATAAATATATATATTTTACAAAGTCACCCCTTCGATTCCGGCACCGACCTCCGATTCCGAGCTACCCACCTCTGATTCCTGGTTGACCTGATTCTGGCGATTCCGAGCATTTTGGGGGTAATTTAGGAATTTTCAAATTTATTCGGTCATGTGGCCAGCACATAACCAATTCTATTAAATTTAACCATGAGACACCAAATAACAACAAAGTTGAAACCTGATGTAAACACTCATTTTGACCCGGACGTAACGACGTTACACATGATACGTCAGATTCCGGACGCGTCAAGCCACAAAGTCTTCAAAATGGCTCAAGGGCACATTAGGAAAATTATTATAAAATATACTTTAAATTATTTCGAATTTATTTAATATTTTCGGAATTTTTTAAAAATATATATATAATAATTAGTTTTTTTTTTATTTTAGAAAATTATCTGTAAGATATTTATCTCCAGATATTATTTTTTATTCAAAAAAATAATTATCTGTAAAGATAAATATCATTAGGAATATTCTCTAGAATAATTATCTGTTAGCATTTTTTATTTAAATCTTATATGTAATCTAGACTAGGTTTTTAGTATGAATAGAGGTCTAGGTTTACATTGTAAAAGACACAGAAAAAACACCAAAAAGAAGCAATAATACATTATTTTCGGGTTCTGTGCGATTTTTGTCTTCTAGTGAATTAGTTTTTTTTTTTTCTTTTCTTTCACGAAGCTGCCATAGGAGCTCCGGTAGCCCTAATTTGACCGCGCCGCCACTCGTACCGCCACCCCTGCCGTCTGAAGCCACGCCGCCGGAGCCCGCCATTCTCGCCGGAGTGATAACCCGAAGCTCGCCCGCCTTAACTCGCCGGTCTTCCCCTTTGCTGCTGCTGTTAGCCTGTTTCTGCACGGCCGGAGCTCCGCCCTTCCTTCGCGCTGCCCCTGCCCAGCCGGAGACCTCACCGGTGTTGTTCCTGCTGCCAGCCTTTTCTACGTCGCCGCCCGCCGAGCTTCGGTCGTCCGCCCAGCTTCACCGCCGGCTTTCTCCCTCTCTCTCTCTCTCTCTCTCTCTCTCTCTCTCTCTCTCTCTCTCTCTCTCTCTCTCTCTCTCTCTCTCTCTCTCCTGTATTTCTCGCCGAGACCAATTCTTGTCATCCCCGACCAGACCAGCGACCGCCCTGCACTCCGCCTCGCCTTCGCCAATGCCACCCACCGACTGCCGCGCCGTGCCGGAGCCCCGTCGATGTCCGCTGCCCTTCCGTCACCTCCTCCGTGCTGGTCCCGTCTCTTCTTCTTCATTCTTTTTTATATATATATTTTTTGTTTATTTAATTATTATTTATTAAACCATTAAACAATTACTTTTTCTTTTCTTTTTTCGGTTTATTTTATTTTATTTTTTTCATTATTATTATTAGGTTAGGTTGAGTTTAATTAGTCATAGATAAATATTGCTAATCACATGTTGCATCGTGGTCTATTATATTAGGTTTTTAGATTTAATCCAACATAAATAATTCGAATATTGATTAATTAATCAAATGATATTAATTGTGCATGTTTTCATCATATTTTGATTAGTTTTAGATCAGTTATGCAAAATAGTTAATTGTGCGTAACCGCGTCAATATTAACTATGCGTGTAAAATTGCTAACCTTTACTAGATTTTTTTTTTTTAATCTTCGTTCATGTGTATGGTTACTTTAGAATGGATTAATAATAAAAATGGCAAATTAAGTGAATTGAGTACCGAAAGGGCGAGGTTAAAAAAATTATATTATTTTTATTCGTAATAGAACCCCCGAACTAGAATTTCTGATCGTAAACCGATTTTATACCTAGACGTTTGATTCATTATTCGTTTAGGTAAATTAGGTTCTAGTTAACCTTAATTAACTAGTGGCGACTCTTTTCAAAATTGCTCGTTTTCAAACGTAAATCACCTGAGGTTAGGTTTAGGTCTGACAATTTGGCGACTCTGCTGGGGACAATTGAGGGTTCGGGCACTTTATATTTGCTTATTTGTCATGTTTTAGTTTTTTATATATAAATTTGACTTCGTTATTTTAACTTGGTTATTTTTGTGTGATTTCAGGTGTGGAGTTAACTTTTTTTTTTTTATGACTGACTAGTTTTCTTTGTTGTATATGTATTACTTAAATTCGCACACACTCACTTTAGTGTAATGTCCAAAACGCCTAAAACCCAGGGCGACTAGGAACCTCAGAGGTTTAGTACGGTACGACCGGAGCGGCTGGGCCGCCGGTACGGCTCGGAAAAACTCTACTCGCTTGCGAAGGTCTTATGATCCCTATAATGGGGTGAGGAAACCACCTTGTCGGGAACCTATCAGTAGAACCTACCTTGTAGAGCAAAGCCACACATTTTTTTTACCCCCTAACATGATCTATTTTTGTTGTAAATGTTATCATGCGACTGTTTGTATAGCTTTTATTTCTCATGCATTCATCTCATTGCATTTTTTAAAAAAAAACTCTTACCTAAATTTTGTTCTAAGATATGTGTTTCATTCGCATTATTTAAAAAAAAAAAAAACCAGGTAAGTTGTAATCCATAATTAACGCATCATTCGCGCATTATTTTCAAAAAAAATATTTTCATGAGAAATTTAACTCCCTTTTAGCTATTAGAGCTTCTAATTTTAAAATGCATTTTTTTTCAGAAAAAAACAAGAAAACATTTTTAGCTAAATAGTTAATCTCTTAGTTGTATATTTTTATTTCTAAACATGTGTTTCAGATGCATTGATTTAAAAAAAAAAAAAAAAAAAAAAAACCTTTACCTAAATTTTTATTCTAAATATGCGTCTCATGCGCATTATTTAAAAAAAAACTCTCAGGTAAGTTGTAATTTTTGTGCGTTATGCATTACTTAAAAAAAAACATTTCAGAAAAATTAATTTCTTTAGCTATTAGAGCTTCCTTTCGAACATGCATTTCATATGCATTTCTTTATCTAAAAAAACCTCTAACCTGAATTTTTATTTTTAACATGTGTTTTGTACGCATTATTTTTGAAAAAAACTTTTCAGGTAAGTTGTAATTTTGGTTAGTGTATTGTATATGCATTGCTTAAAAAAAACAAAAAACAAAAAACAAAATTTTTTCTAGGAAAATTTGTATTTCCGCTTTAACCGTTAGAGTTTCTAATTTCGAACGTGCATTCCATATGCATCATTTAAAAAAAACTTTTTAACTGAATTGTTTTATTTTTAATAATGCATCCAATATGCATTAATTTTTAAAAAAACTTTTTAGATAAATCGTAAGCTCCCTTAGTTTTAGGGCTCTTTGTTTAAAAAACATTTTATCTGAATTTTTAATAAAAAAACATGCATATCATATGCATTATTTTCGAAAAAAATTTCAGGTAAGTTGTAATTTTTCTCAGTTGTAGAACTTTTATTTTTAAGTTTGCATCTTGTGTTTATTTTTGTGCATCTCATATGCATCCTTAAAAAAAAAAAAAAAAAAAAAAAAAGCTTTTCGCCTGATTCTTAATTTTGAGCAACCTAGATGCATTGTTTTTTCTCTCATTAAAAGAACAAAAAAAAATCTTTCCAGATAACTTGTAAATTATCTTGACTGTAGAACTTTCATCTCAAGTATGCATCTCATGTGCATCGCATGTGCATTGTTTTAGGAAAAATAATATGTCGATAGATTGTACACGTTCCTAGTCGTAGAACCTTTAGTTTCAAACATGTATTCCATGTGTTGTTTTCAAAACTACTTACCAAAATGTTTTATTTCAAGCATGTGTTTCATACGCATTATTTTTTGGAAAAAAAACTTTTCATGTAAGTTGTAAAATCCCGTTAGTGCATTCAATGTGCATAATTTAAAAAAAAAATTAGGAAAATTTGTAATTCCTTTTTGGCTTTAGAGTTTTTTAAATTCAAACATGAATTGCATATGCATCATTTTCAAAAAAACATTTTTACCTGATTTTTTTAAGCATGCATTCAATACACATTTTTTTTTTATATAAAAAGCATTTCAGGTAAATTGTGAGTTTTTTTTAGCTATAGAGCTTTCAAATTCACGCATGCATCTCAATTGCATTATTTTAAAAAAATCCACCTGAAATTTTCATTTCAAAATATGCATTTCATATGCATTATTCAGGTAAACTGTTGTAAGTTGTGAATTTCTTAGAATAGAATTTTAACTTTCAAAAATGCATTTCATATGCGTCATTCACGTAATATATTGTAAGTTGTAACTCTCTTAACATTAGCATTTTAACTTTTAACTCAAAGTGTCATTCGTTCTTATCCAATGTGTATTGCACTTTTTTGGCAAGATCGTCATTTCAACATTCGCATGAGCGAACATTAAAAAATGGGAGATTTGATCTTTTTTTGAGAAAATAGTTTAACTGTGTAGTTGAGTGCTACTATTCGAGTTTAAACAAATGACGAGAAAACCTTTTTGAAACAACTTTGTTTTGAGCATTTGTCCTGTGTTCGAGCCAGATAATGCACTCAGCGAACTCAGTAAACTCCATGATGGTGCAAAACACATTTGATCATAAATTTTGATTCTTTTTCAAGAAAAATAATCAAAGTTATGAAATGAATGACATTAGAGTTTTTTAAAAAAAAAAAAATCATGCATGATTTCTCTTATTCTCTACACTAATTTTTCATTCACTCTTTTCAGGTACCCTTGGTTAAGGTATCATGTACACATAAGTTATGCCGGCTAAATGGGGCAACAAAAAAAGAACATGCAGTCATCCAGTTGCACAAGGAACAAATTACACACTCGAGATATCTAACGCTGAGGTCGGATGACCACTTCAACCAATGCCGCCACCATGTGAAACGTGAGCGCTTCGAAGAGTTTCTACGAAAAAATTCACCTACCATGTGTGAAATTCATACGCTTTCCAAGACGAGGTATACAATCGTTATGTAGCCAGGTTTAAACCATTCAGCGGTAACCACGGGGCATCTCCCTTTGAGATCGGACATGTCAGGAGATGAGAAAATTTCAAGAGATCATCAAGAATCCCGTGAAGATTCAATGTGCCGATCAATTTAGCTTGACTCGATCAACCGAATCATTTTCCGAAAAAAGTTCTGAAATTTTCAGTCGGCCACTAGGGGCATGTACTTTTCAGCAGGGGCACATATACAAGTTGTGGAGTAGGAGAATCAGGACATGCAGCAGGTCCATTCGCATAGCGAGCACATTGCCCACTGAAAAATCCAACTCCCAGGTAAGAGAAGTTGTGATCATTTTTATCCCCGAATTTTGAGTTTTTCCTTATTCATTGTGCAGCTTGGATAATCATCCAAATCAAAACTCCTGAAGAACACATCTCGTGTACGGCCCTTCGCCCGCCGACCATTCTTATGCCAGCAATCGAATTTATCCCTGATACCTCGGACGATATCTATGCCTAAGTTTACCATTTGCGGACTACTGTTCCAAACTCAACACCATCCATGTGTGTTCATTAATCAGGCCATTCGTCTAGCATGCGACGAATTATAAACCAGTCAGATGTAGCCGTGGGGCATTCCTGTTAAGATCAAGCATGGTTGAAGATAGAAGACATCCAGAGATCTTCCTATTAAAAAAGATCGAGATTCCATAAAGATCGACCGTGCTAATGAAAGAGCATTTGAGAGGAAGAAGAAGAAGAAATTATTGTCGGTGTCGTCCACCCATTGAAAGGATCATCCATTCAAGACATCGACATAATCAACTTATTTGACAAGTTTTCCTCCGGAGAAGTTCTGAGAAATTAAAAGGTTTAATATGCTATTAAGGGCATGTAACATTTTGTTGTTGATTAGTTTCTGTAGATTTTCTTTCCATTTTGAAAAAAGGAAAAACAGAGAAAAAAATAAATTCCCGCTAGATTGAAAACCTAAGCAAAAGTCAGGGAGAGAGGCATGATTGAAAACCCGCAGGGGCAGTCATGGCAAAAGGTGAGATGAAAAAAGCAAAAAAAAAAAAAAAAAAAAGAGCAAAAAAATAAAAATCCATTAAGGGTCACAGCCGCCCTTTAATCGGCTATAGAAAAATAAAGAAAGCATTCGTACAAATCTTGTGAGAGCAATGAAGCAATAAAATGGTCACAGTTGTTCCTAAAACAACTACAAATAAAAGGGTCACAGTCATCCCTAAAATGACTATAAAAAAAAAAAAAAAAAAAAAAATAGTGCCACGGCCACCCTTCAAATGGCTACAGGTAAAGAGCGCTCCCGCAACATCAAAAGCGGAGAATAAGTGAAAGGGCCACAGCCACCCTCCAAACGGCTAAAGATAAAAGAGTGACCCCGCGAATCTTGAAAGGGCGGGAAAATAAAAAAGGGGCCACAGTCGTCCCTAAAACGACTACAAAATAAAGGGCCACAACCACCCTTCAAATGGTTAAAGATAAAGAGCGCTCCCGCAACATCAAAAGCGGAGAATAAGTGAAAGGGCCACAGCCACCCTCCAAACGGCTAAAGATAAAAGAGTGACCCCGCGAATCCTGTGAGGGCGGGAAAATAAAAAGGGCCACAGTCGTCCCTAAAACAACTACAAAATAAAGGGCCACAGCCACCCTCCAAACGGGTACAGATAAAAGAATGACCCCGTGAATCTTGAAAGGGCAGGAAAATAAAAAAGGGCCACAGTCGTCCCTAAAACGACCACAAGATAAAGGGCCACAACTACCCTTCAAATGGTTACAGATAAAGAGCGCTCCCGCAACATCAAAAGCGGAGAATAAGTGAAAGGGCCACAACCACCCTCCAAACGGCTAAAGATAAAAGAGTGACCCCGCGAATCCTATGAGGGCAGGAAAATAAAAAAGGTCACAGTCGTCCCTAAAACGACTACAAAATAAAGGGCCACAACCACCCTTCAAACGGCTACAGATATAGAGCACTCTCGCAACATTGAAGGCGGGAAATGAGTGAAAGGGCCACAACCACCCCTAAAATGGCTTCCTACAAAGAATGTTCCTCGAATCCTGGGAGGATGGGAGATTGTTGAAAGGGCCATAGCCACCCTCAAAATGGCTACATATAAAGAGTATTCTCGTGAATCTTGTGAGGCCGGGAAATCATTTGAAAGGGCCACAGCCACCCCTAAAACGGCTACAAATCTAGGGATGTCAACGGGGGCGGGTCGGGGCGGGTATCGCTTGCCCCGTACCCGCCCCGCGGGTCGAGATGGTCGATCCGTACCCGCCCCACACAGTTCACGGGGCGGGGCGGGTCGACCCGCGGGTCACCTATTAGTGGTATATTATATATTATTAGCTATTTGAACCCTAAATTATATATTTACTATATACAAATTCAATTTAAAATTTAAATCACAAATAATAAATTTAACTTCAAATCCAAATACAAGTCACAAATCCTAATTATTTTAACTATGTATTATATTACCTATATAGTTTTATATAAATATGTGTAATATATATATAAATTATCCACATACGGGGCGGGGCGGATCAACGGGGCGGGACGACCCCAAAACCGTACCCGCCCCACGGGTCACGGATCGCGGATCAACGGGTCAAAATCGGGGCGGGGCCCCGCGGGTCACGGATTACCCGTGACCCGTTGCCACCCCTATACAAATCGAAAGAGCGCTCCCGGAACATCAACGATGGAACTAAATAAAAGGGCCACAGCCACCCTCCAAATGGCTACAAATCAAAAGAGCTCTCGCGACGTTGAAGACGGTGAGTAAACGGTCACAGCCACCCTCCAAATGGCTACAAATACTCTCGCATAGAGACGGGAAATAAAGTACGGGTCACAGCCACCGTTTAATCGGCTACCAAAAAAAAAAAGAGTGATTTCGTTAGGTTGAAAACCCGAAAAGGCAGCCTAGGCTAAATTAGGAAGTGAGGGGCATGATAGCAAATTCAGAAATTGCAATCATGGCAAAAGGAGAGAAAATAAAATCCCGATGGAATAAAAACCCCAAGGGGCAATCCATGCAAAAATCAGGAAAATCGAGGGGCACGGTCTAAAATTTTGACCGAGGCAAAAAGAGAGAATATGAGAGATTTAAAAGAAGAAAAAAAAGATCCCGCTAAGTTGTCGCGTCATGCGCAATTTAGGCAAAAATTAGGGACATGCATTCAAGTCGTCAAGCCACTCGAGGCCCTTCTCCGACATATGCCACTAGAGGCTCTTCTCCGACGGACACCACTAGAGGTTCTTCTCCAACGGGCGCCACTAGAGGCTCTTCTCCAAACGGACGCCACTAGATGCATTTCTCCGACACATGCCACTAGAGGCTCTTCTCCATCGGACGCCACTAGAGGCATTTCTCAGACATATGAGGCTTTACTTTCTGCACCGCCACTAGAGGCTTTTCCATGTCGCACGCCACTGGAGGCATCGTCGATCGAGGTTTTTCTTTTCTGCACGCCACTGGAGGCTATACTTTTCCGCACGCCACTGGAGGCTTTACTTTTCCGCACGCCACTGGAGGCTTTACTTTTCCGCACGCCACTGGAGGCTTTACTTTCCCGCACGCCACTGGAGGCTTTACTTTTCCGCACGCCACTGGAGGCTTTACTTTCCCGCACGTCACTGGAGGCTTTACTTTCCCGCACGCCACTGGAGGCTTTACTTTCCCGCACGCCACTAGAGGCTTTACTTTTCCGCACGCCACTGGAGGCTTTACTTTCCGCACCGCCACTGGAGGCTTTTCCTTGTCGCACGCCACTGGAGGCATCGTCGATTGAGGTCTTTACTTTCTACACCGCCAACGGAGGCACTGCCAACAGGGGCACCGCCGACCGAGGCTTTACTTTTCCGCACCGCCACTGGAGGCTTTACTTTCTGCATCGCTAATGGAGGCACCGCCAACAGGCGTCCCGCCGACAGAGGTTTTATCTTTCCGCACCATTATAAGCATATAAGCCACCTTGAAGACTTTGAAGAATTGGAAGAGAATATACTTTCTGGTCAAAATAAGTGTTTCCTCGTCTTTGGACAAACCCCTTCGAACACGTTCTACGGGAGTTCGTCCAAAGAGGGGCAAACTGTAAACATTCAATTTTGACCCAGACGTTACGACGTTACACATGATACGTCAAATTTCGGACGCGTCAAGCCACAAAGTCTCCAAAAATGCTCAAGGGCACATTAGGAAAATTATTATAAAATATATTTTAAATTATTTCGAATTTATTTAATATTTTCGGAATTTTTTAAAAATATATATATAATAATTAGTTTTTTTATTTTAGAAAATTATCTGTAAGATATTTATCTCCAGATATTATTTTTTATTCAAAAATAATAATTATCTGTAAAGATAAATATCCTTAGGAATATTCTCTAGAATAATTATCTGTTAGCATTTTTTATTTAAATCTTATCTGTAATCTAGACTAGGTTTTTAGTATAAATAGGGGTCTAGGTTTACATTGTAAAAGACATAGAAAAAACACCAAAAAGAAGTAATAATACATTATTTTCGGGTTCTGTGCGATTTTTGTCTTCTAGTGAATTAGTTTTTTTATTTATTTTTCTTTTTTCTTTTTTCTTTTCTTTCACGAAGCTGCCATAGGAGCTCCGGTGGCCCTAATTTGACCGCGTCGCCACTCGTACCGCCACCCCTGCCGTCTGAAGCCACGCCGCCGGAGCCCGCCACTCTCGCCGGAGTGATAACCCGAAGCTCGCCCGCCTTTACTCGCCGGTCTTCCCCCTTGCTGCTGCTGTTAGCCTGTTTCTGCACGGCCGGAGCTCCGCCCTTCCTTCGCCGCTGCCCCTGCCCAGCCGGAGACCTCACCGGTGTTGTTCCTGCTGCCAGCCTTTTCTACGTCGCCGCCCGCCGAGCTTCGGTCGTCCGCCCAGCTTCACCGCCGGCTTTCTCCCTCTCCTCTCTTTCTTTCTTTCTTTCTTTCTTTATTTCTCTCTCTCTCTCTCTCTCTCTCTCTCTCTCTCTCTCTCTCTCTCTCTCTCTCTCACCGAGACCAATTCAAGTCATCCCTGACCGGACCAGCGACCGCCCTGCACTCCGCCTCGCCTTCGCCAATGCCACCCGCGCCGTGCCGGAGCCCCGTCGATGTCCGCTGCCCTTCCGTCACCTCTTCCGTGCTGGTCCCGTCTCTTCTTCTTCATTTATATATATATATATATATATATATATATATATATATATATATATTATTTAATTATTATTTATTAAACCATTAAACAATTACTTTTTCTTTTTTTCAGTTTATTTTATTTTATTTTTTTTCATTATTATTATTAGGTTAGGTTGAGTTTAATTAGTCGTAGATAAATATTGCTAATCACATGTTGCATCGTGGTCTATTATATTAGGGTTTTAGATTTAATCCGACATAAATAACTCGAATATTGATTTATTAATTAAATGATATTAATTGTGCATGTTTTCATCATATTTTGATTAGTTTTAGATCAGTTATGCAAAATAGTTAATTGTGCGTATCCGCGTCAATATTAACTATGCGTGTAAAATTGCTAACCTTTACTAGGTTTTTTTTTTTTTTTTAATCTTCGTTCATGTGTATGATTACTTTATAATGGATTAATAATAAAAATGGAAAATTAAGTGAATTGAGTACCGAAATGGCGTAGTTAAAAAAATTATATATTTTTTTTCGTAATAGAACCCCCGAACTAGAATTTCTGATCGTAGACCGATTTTATACCTAGACGTTTGATTCATTATTGGTTTAGGTAAATTAGGTTCTAGTTAACCTTAATTAACTAGTGGCGACTCTTTTCAAAATTGCTCGTTTTCAAAACGTAAATCGCCTTAGGTTAGGTTTAGGTCTGACACCTGAGACAGTCGAAAGTAACAATTTAACTCTGAGATACCAAATTGACACGTGTTGTAAACCTGAAACATCAAATAAATTCATAAATTGTGGGGTTAAAAGAAACTAATCAAAGTACCACTTATATAACCTATAGTTCATGACGTGTCTTTTTGGTATCTTTATCATTTTCTTTTTTATATTTAGTACATTATCTGCCGAAGCGTTGATTATGAGTACCCCACTTACCAAAGTATTGATCATAAGTACTACATGACTCGATTCATCAAGTTAGAAGACTTGCATTGACTTGATCCTGCCCCAATTTGATCCCCTGGTTTGGTAAACCATGTTAAGCACAAGAGCTCGGGCACGACTCGACCAATTGATAGATTTTTGCTCATGAGTCAACTGGCCAAGTTAGGGGATCGCTTTAGTCTGGGGTTTGTGTTTTGCATAGTCATCCAATTAAGATGACTCTTTACAACTACGTGAATCGAGCCATTTTAAAAACTTCAAATAAGTGGAAACGGGTACTAAATATATATGTATATCAATAAAATACTTGAGTTTTAAAAAGGCACATGGCCTATATACGTGAAGATTCTAGTTACCTTCTTAACCCTAAAATTTATATTGTGGTGATTTAGGGTTTACATCTGTGAGGAAAGAACTGCGAAATATGAATAAAAACAAGGATTCAAGAGTTTTAGATATGCAGTCATTTTTAGGAAAAAAAAAAATTAATGTGTGCTTTTTCGGTCTTGAATTTCATACGTTTGGCTAATATAGATTGTATTAACGCGTTTGATTTTGATTAAAATTCAGGCGTCCAAGCCACCGTCGCCCCGACATTCGTAAGATCCAGAACCATAACCCCATCACACATCAGACCCATATTGTGTGACGAGGCAACATTAATACTTTATACGGGGCCGCAATTTTACTAAGCGAGAGTGGGGATATTTCGGCGGTTTCGATAATATCGGCATTTGGCAATGATTCTCTTCTTGCGGAAGAACTAGCGTGCCGGGCAGGGCTTCAGTTAGTAAGATCATCAAGACGTGGTCCTCATTTCTGTTCACGGATTCGACCAATTTGCTCAAACAGATTTTTTCATCCCCATAGGCTGCACTCCCCTTTTTGGGGTTGCTCATGATATTAGATTTTTGTTAAGTTTTTTAGCTGTATCTATTAAGACTGTTTCTAGAGCACGAGTACGCTTAGCACATAATTTGGTTATCTCGACTGATATAACAAGATGTTGGTTTGTCCCCGATCTTCCTCATTTTATGAAGAGATTGTAGGCTTCTTTTAGTCATGCGCTTCGTGTTTATAATATGCGGTGTGACTATTGATTAAAATAAAAGCAATAATAATGTAATATTATTTGATTATTTAATCGGATCTAACTTATTTTCAGGTTGAATAATAGGTCGGCCTAGCTCAGCCTAATTGACAATCTCACAAAATAAATTGTTGGAAAAAAAAATCTCACAAATTAAATTCTTTACTTCACGAATAATTAGATTGAGAAAAGTATGTAAAACATGCAACATGTTTGAAAAATATGGTTTTATGGACCAATATGTTTTAAAACGTAAAACATGTTGAAAAAACTGGTTTTATGGACCAATTTTTTTTTAAATGTACAACAAGCTTACAAAATATGGTAAAATGACTATCGTCCACTTGTTGTCAATAGTCTCATTAAGTGGACACGTGCGGATCACGTTTTTAAATAATAATAATAATAGTTATTATTATTATTATCTACATCCACCCATTAATAATCATTGCTATGTATAAATTAATTTCTTGTTTTAATTATTATTATTTTTTTCTAAAAACGTGTTCCGCACGTGTCCACTTGATGAGACTATTGATAACAAGTTGACGGTATGTCATTTTAACATCTTTTGCAAGCTTGTTGTATATTTAAAATAAAAAATTATCCATAAAACCATCTTTTTCAAACATATTGTGCGTTTTAAAACATATTGGTCCATAAAACCATATTTTTCAAACGTGTGCATGTTTTACATACTTTTCCCAATTAGATTCTTCGCATATTTCTAACTCATTGAGCAATGAGCATTAGCCATTATATATGTAAGCGTTAGTTGTAAAATGAAACATGCTTCTCCCTTACATATCGGAGTCGGACGGTATTATTTTTATTTGCCTCTGCTCCAGCTGCTAAAGGCCGTATTATTTTCTAATATTATTATTTATGGTTTGAATTTATCATAAATAAATTCGTTCCTAAAAATTAAGTAAATTAAAATAATGATAACTTAAAACAATAAGAACATTAGAAAATAATTAATGCATACGGAAAGAACATATATATTTAGGGGTTGCAATTCGTGCTATCGTGCGTGCTATCGTGCGTGTCAATAATCATGTCGTGCTAAACTTACTGAACACGAACACGCACGGTAAGCTTATCGTGCCACGTTTTACAAACACGAACACGACACGAATATTTTCGTGCGTGTTCGTGTCGTGCTATCGTGTTGTATAAGGATATACATTTGTACATCTCTATACGAAATCTTTAAGCAAAAATCAAAATAATGAACTTCATATATAAAAATACTATGAATTAATATGTCAGTATTCATAAGTTAATAATATAGAGTTTACAAACACTAAAATTAAACCACTAATTGGAGTTTTTAAAGGTAACAAATAAGAATTGTTCAAAAAATACTTAAGAATTACTCTTAATAGTACAACTTTATCGTGCTATCGTGCGTGTCGTGTTATGATACTCAAACACGAACACGAAACGGAAGTTATGTCGTGTTAATCGTGTTCGTGCTATCGTGTTATCGTTCTTCCATATGCTAGCACGAACACGCTTTTTTTCGTGCGTGTTCGTGTCGTGCTATCGTGTCGTGTCACAAATTGCCAGCCCTATATATATTTGTATCTATTACCGGTAGTAGTGGTCTAGCGGTCAAGAGCGCTTACTCCCAAGTGGTTTGTCTCCGAGGTTCTAGGTTCGAAACCCCTCAAGGGCATCACCTCGTGGTGACTAGATATAAAAATATCAAGTCCTGTCTGGCCCACATACCGCCTCAGACATATGAGTTCTTTTCTATTGGCAAAAAAAATAACATAATATGGTTCTATTTAATTAAAGGTAGATAATGATATTTTTGTGAAACGATTTTGAGGTTTAAAATAAATTTAAAAGCTTTTAGCTTCTAATATGTATTATCGTGCCACGTGCTACAATTGGCAATTATAAGCTTTTCAAATACACTAGATTATAAATCATTGAAAAAATATTTGTTTAGTTTTATTACTATAATATAATATTATATACTATTAAATATCGTAGTTAAAGAGTCATAATTTTTTTACGGTACTCTGATTAATGGTTTGCGAAAACTTTCAAATGATATCATATATTTTTAACTTGCGTACATTACAAATGATACACTAATAATTAATTAGCAATAAGATGCCTATGTTCTTTTCAGCATAATAATTTTGAAAACGACATTCTGCACAAAGCTGAATCAATAACACTATTATTATTCAAATTTTTCATTGAAAATGAATCTCATTCACAACACGTGGGTAGATGGCTAGTTAATATTGAAACTCAACAAGAACTCTCAAGATAATTCTTATTGAGTAAAATTGCAAAAATTCATACAAGTTCAATATATAGAGATATATTTTAAGGAACTTATCATCAAAATTATTATTTCTAATCATATGAGTTAACTCGCAGTGAACTATAGATATTTATTTTAACAAGCTAATTAAGATAAAAGTTTATGTTAATCCTGAAATTGTTACTTTCATCAGTCTCCCTTAAACCAAGCTCGCATTGATCATACTAATCAATAATTAGGCTCTTCCAAAGTTAATTTGTATGTCGATTCGTATCATCATTGTGTCTGAGTATGGATTTCACTAGAGTTCGCTTCCTGAGCCATCTTGCTTGCTTCTCCACCATAATTCTCATTTTGACAGGAACTTCAGTGCACAACTTAAGGCGCCAAACATCCACTCGGACTCACACTGCAAGTCATATTTACTATTCTGACCATGGGGTCTCTCATGAAATATCAAGGGCTGCACCGCAACATTGATCCATACGCTAATACAACAGTTTTCCTCACAGAGCATATGGATCCATCACATGTATGCTACACACGCGTTTCTGTGCATCACTAGCTCATCCATGGAGTTCATCAAATCGTGCCTTCTTTCAGCCAAATCATCAGCTCTGATACCATTTGTTGGAACTTATAAAAACTTTCAAGATAATTCTTACTGAGACAAATTGCAAAAATTCATACAAGTTCAGTATAGCATATAATATAAGTATCTTATCTTCTAAATTATTATATTTATAATCATATAAATTAACTTATAATGAATTATACATATTCATTTTAATAAACTAATTAAAATAATAGCTTGAATGATGGTACTTCCATCAGTTAATAATAATCTAAGACACTACATTTATCATTCACCTTGCCGAACACTACAAGAAATTCTTCAATTTGTGAGGGTCAATTTTCTGAGGGATTTTCGAAAATCCCTCGCAAATATCTTCTTGTAAGGGATTTTGTAAGAGATTGCTTCTAGCAAATAGCCCCGCCAGAAAAAATGCGGTTTTATAGGGAAATCCCTTGCAAACTGTTTATGAGGGATTTCCCTTAAAAATCCGTATAAAACATTTAAAAAATCAAATCCCTAAAAAATTATTTAGGGATTTTTTTAGAATTTTCAGTAATAAATTATAAAGGGATTTTCCGAGGGTCCCTTTTTAAGGTTTTTTTTAGAGATTTCCAAGGGTTCATATTTATTAACTTATTAAGGGTTTTTGTGAGGTATTATCTTTTTAGAGATTTGTGAGGGATTTTGTGAGAGAGTATTAAAATATATAATAATAATAATAAATATTATTATTATATTATTATATATACTAAGGATTAATATTAATGCAAATATATTATATATATCAAATTTCTAAGATTACATTGTCAAGTGAAAAGACAACATACAACATTAAAACAATTCATCCTACTATCTTGAACATTTTTAATTAAAGTCAGTTACACTACCGGTGTAACAAATGTAGCCACTTGAAGAAGTCCAACATAACAGCCATCCCTACAATAAACAAAATCATAATGCAAATAAATACATTACGTTAGCTCTTTTAAGACTTCTTAAGGGATTAATTATTCAAAACTTTCACATTTATTGTCCTAATGTAGAATGACTAACATAGTTGAAACTATGTCTTACCAGTAAGCATAGAGAAGACAGGACATGCGGGCATAGAACTCCAACTGCAAATGCCAAAACATCGGATAAATAAGTGTGATAAGAAGTAGTATGAAGATCATTACCTTCTCTCTAGGGAATCCTTACTATCAAACCTCATCTTGAATCTCATTCCAACACTTAACTTGTTCTTCAAGACCTAAAGATACTTGTTCAAGGTTACTATGAATTGGCTTGTCCTGATGATTGAAAAGACCAAAAACAAAATACAGTAAATATATGAAACATGAGCTAAAAATCATTGTACTTGGATTTGTAGTAGACCACTAAAGAGAGTTCTTGTCGATACAACATGAGAAGAAGTTGCTAGAACAGAAAAATGGGATTCTTCAAGACCTAAAGATACTTGTTCAAGGTTACTATGAATTGGCTTGTCCTGATGATTGAAAAGACCAAAAACAAAATACAGTAAATATATGAAACATGAGCTAAAAATCATTGTACTTGAATTTGTAGTAGACCACTAAAGAGAGTTCTTGTCGATACAACATGAGAAGAAGTTGCTAGAACAGAAAAATGGGAAACAAGATGTTAAACACAAATAAACCTTTTCAAAACTTGGACATATAGGTTATCTACTACCAATTATAAATGTTTCTCCTGTCCTCACATAGAACCGACGCTTCCTTCGCTGCAATCGACGCTACCTTCGCTGCAAAACCACAGAAACTGTCCAAAGTCACCACTAAACAACGCACTCCCTCACCAAGTTTGTCACTTTGCATCTTCCACTCTCCCCTTGAACGTCAAACAACGGTGGTACCAGCAGCGACGATTGTCGGCTCTAGAACCACCCCGAGACGACGAGCTTCGGTGGTATGAATGACGGTGGTTCGAACGACGCTTGTAGCGGTTCCAGATTCTTGGTTTCTCCAGCGGTAGTGGAGCCTTCAGTACCTCTCTCCCGCAGCGCTTTAACAATTGCAGATTTGAAGGCGAACAACGGTTGTACCACCGACCACGGTCGCGGCTCCTCAAATACTCCGTAGAACGCTTATGGCGGCGGTAGCGAGTCCAGATTCTAGGATACTCCATCGTGGTTGAGCCTTCAGATACAATCTCATCTAAATCTTTGTTTCTTCCGACAATGGTCATGCTGCTATCATTCATTTTAGTTCAGTTTATAGTTGAATATGTCCTATAATATCATCTTAATCTATTATTGGGTTGACTTCAAATTTAGTTGTGCATTTTCTACTTACAATTGACATGCACATAAGGTGTTTGTCTAAATAGCCTTACAAACATCAACTGAAAGATTAAAAAAGATGCATGAATTGCCTTTCATGTGTGCCCAATTATGGCTAGATAGCAATTTGTTTCTTTGAATTACTTATCATTCGTTTTTTATGGATTCTTTCTGTTACCTATGGGATGTTTGTGGCTCCCATTAGGATCTAGGATTGTTTAGTGTTAGAGAAATAGATAAGGTTTTCATGTTGTGTTTGAAAGGCGTTTACTAAAATTTACAATTTGAGCTCTATGGACATTTAAGATGCGGGATTGGTCAGTTAGAGAAATGGAATAGGGTTTGCTTGTTATATATTCAAAATGAGTTTGCTCTAAATTCTGGATTGCGTGAACACGTGATAAAGGGTTATTTTAACTCACATAAGCACATTAGGCATTTTATATCTTTTCATATCGAGAAGTCTGTTGGCCAAAAAGAACAAATAAATATAAAAGTCTATGAATACATTTGTATAGTGGATTCAGGTTAAAGCAGCAAATCTTGAACTTGCAGTTAAACCTACAACTTTTGTTGGAATAGCTTTCTTGGAGTTTCTTTGAGGTAAAATCTCAAACTTCGCCTTTCTTTAACACAAAATGCATCTGTGTTTTATGTGTTTGCCAGTCAGTTTTGCTCGGAATTTTATCAACAAACATATGGGATATACTTGTGCTTGAATATGTCTTATTGGTAGGGCACTTGAATTGTTCAAAAATATTGAATGATCAAGAACAGTGGTTGTTTGTTTGGTTAACATGCATGGTTGTTAAGTATGTAACAGTTTAGGAGTGTCTGTGGGCCTGTTTCTAAAGTTTCTCTGATATTGTACGTGCACTGCCTAATCAGCTGAGAGTTCCAAATTTTACTATGAAATATTAATTGAGTCTTGTTGTGTCCTGCATGAAGTTAACGATTAGTAGGTATGATCTCATACCTTTGTATTTCTGTTCTACCCAGTAAAACTTGATGACATGTTGCTTCAATACTCTACCCAGTAAAACTTGATGACATGTTGCTTCAATGGTGTTATATATTAAGTAAATGTTCACTGCTGCCTGATATTGCTGTGGATATTCAGGTATCTAATTTTTCTAAAAGGAAAATCTACATTTTAGAATGTAGAGGTAACTGATGGTTATTATTAGGAGCACCAAGTAAGCTTCATTTATTAAATGAAGTTTGGATATAATAATTTCTATATTTCTTTCTATTCTTCAATTACTAGAAGTTAAAAGTTCTTATTACTGATGGTCTGTAGCATGTATTTTGCTTGTTATCTACATAAGCAGCTTGGTGGTTTTCAGTTGTTAACATGTGCATGTGCTAACTCCACAATGGATATCTGTTGTTTTTCTTAGAAAATGAATTGCCTTTGATCTTCTTTATTGAATCACATTCAAGCTAATGGATCACCTAGACTTTCTATTCGGGCGTCCTATATGGACTTCAAAGTGAGTATTTTATTCAAAATCATGATTTGACAGAGACTTATGTTTTACAACCGTTAGCAACTTAGCATCCATGTTATGTTGTAGTTTGTATTACACCAGAAACTGTATTTACCTTATAGACGAGATTGTTCTGCTCTTTCTCTCTAATAAAGATTATACACTAATTAATTTTGTGTTGACATTTGTAGGCTGTAATAAAAGCGACACGCCCCTAATTGGAAAGCAAACTCATGCTTGAAGACATAACCCGTAATGAAGATTTACCTTCCTACAAACTCCTTGCTCGGTAGTCTGCTACTCATGGGGCACGGGCATGCATATTAGTGAGTCCATAAAACGCCTGCTTAACTCATTCATTTAACTCCATTCCATCATGTCTTTTACTCAGCTAAGGGTTTTTTTTTTTTTTTTTTTTACAATTTCTAGCAATCTAATATAACAATGTTCTTCTGAAACAACTTCAATCTATCTTTTGAAAAATTAGTCAGTTGTATAGAAATGTTAGACTGCCGTGTAATGCCATTCTTCTTTGCATTTTGTTGCACTTTTTTAGAGATAGCTCGAATATTATTCTTTCATCATGCATTGTGTCCAAGTGAATTCTGTAGATTTCCCAAACGCCAGCCAACTCTTTGAACATCTCTTTGTCAAAACATCATTCAACAACTTTAATAGAAATGTAATCTGCTATTATGTGTTGATAATGCTCAAAGAACATGCAGACATACACGGTTGAACTTTTGTTAACACAAGAGCTGATGTATAAAGTTTAACACATTTGACAACAACTTATCATATACTTGATTACGCAAGTATTTTCTAAAAAACGATTTAAAGAACTGCAGTAGCATGAAAATTTTATTTAGAAACTATGAACGTCGCGCGTGCACCGCAGTGCCGATCACTAGTAAGAGTAAATAAAGGTCGAGCTGATTCTAGCCTCAACACCAATATAATTAGTAGATATTACTATATCTAATTGCAATTTTTCCAAGGCTTGAATATAATGTGCACTTAATACCTGCAGACCCATTCAAATATCATCAAGCAGTTACCCTAAGCAGGCAGATGAATTGGGCCACATTAAAGATATTACAACATAAACGATTAGGGAAAATGGATAACCTAAGAGGTAGCAATGATAAGCAAATATTCTTGTGTGTAACAGAAGTTATTGGAAGCAATGCATAGGAAAGTTCTGATCTACATAAGCCAAGGTGTTGCAACTCGGTGACCACCTCACCCCAAATGCCCAGGAATATGACAGGTCAAGTAGAGAAGGTAAAAAACTAGCCAAATAGCATATTTGTTGTTTGAACAGAGAAGCTGAATTAGCCAAATAGTATATATGCTTCTTCAACATGGTAAAAGACTAACATGCAACACTCTGCAACATGAGGAAGTAATTATTAGCTCTGTGAGCTTCTCCTTATGTGCATGATAACCATTGTCTTAATCCTTTCGTGAGTATATTATACACTTTAAATGCACTTAGTAATGATATTGAGAGGGATATAACATTACCTCTCTGAATTTTGCATTTGAAGAAGAGCCAATTTTGTATTCCCTGGATGAATATTAGATCAATAAATGAGATACATCACAAGCATGTATAATTAAAAAAAGAAACTGCATTATATCTCATCACGGAGTATACAATCTATATTCGATACATAGGTAGGTGATGCTCCGGGGGAGTTGACTCCCCGTCTAGAGTAAGAGCTGAGGCAACTAGTGAATGAAAGTGTGCAACACAGTTCTATAACAAAAAAATTTCCACATGACAACAAATTGTAAAGATAAGCAACAGAGTAGAAAGTCTCATTTGCATGTAATAGAACTTCGGTTTACATATCAGCTACAAAAATATATTAATAGAGGTGTTTGCAATGTCTAAAGATCAAAAGATGCGAGTACAAACTACTTGAGGAATCATTAAACATCATGAATTAAAACATTCTGCAGCAGAATATCACAAAAAATTGCAAAAATCAGGTCTAACATAGGCCATGGCAATTCTAAATTAGTAAAACAGCATTAGCTAAAATCGATTTACGAATCCAGAGCTCAAATAACATTAGCGAATCCATACTGAAACTTAGACAACAATGAACAAATTTGGAGTCATTTGTTCATCACCAGGTCGGAGTCAATCAGAGCTACTGGCAAAGAAGATATTCATGGCACATTACAGAGAGGATGCCACTGAAGCATAGCGCCACTAGAGATGCATCAGCTCCGCAAAACAGCCACGGAAAAAGATAATTAATTAGAGCGTCAGATAATTACCTGAGAGAGAAGAGAGTAGTGCAAGGAACCACCGCCTCCTGGAGCCGCCACAGGATTTGGAGCCGGTACAACCACTGGAGGGACTACCGCTGATTGAGTCGCCGCAGCTGCAGACAATGGGCGTTCGCCAGAATATCTGAGACCTATAGCGTCGTTCGCTCCACCGGTGTTCTCCAGAACCGGCGTTCGCCATCACCGTGGAAGCTGCAAACTCCATATGCAATCAACCGAAATACTTATCAGATATTGTTGGATTTTAGGGAGCAATATACTAACACTCACGCAAGAAGCAAGATGAACAAAAACTAATATTCTTTATTGAGATGGAATTGGCTTCATTTTCCTATAGAGCACCAAGTAGCATCGCTCCCTTCACTATCTGTTCCCTCCTTTCTTTCTAATCTAACTCAATTTCTATCTCCAATCAAACATATATATCTAGCAGCTCCAAAACGCACAGCATTTTAGAAGCTTTACTAAAGTTATTGATAATTACCAAAATGCCACTCAGTTTATAATTAAAAAAAAAAAACATTAACTTTAATAGATCTGTACACACAAAACCGATAGCCTTAAGAAGAGAGAAGAGATATGTACAGTTGAAGTTGAAATTTTAAGAAAAAACATCTGTCGATTATCTTCTATTCCCTATATTTTTTTTGTTTTTCCTATTTTTTGCCAACGAACCTCCTCTTTAATCTTCTGTGTAATTTTTTTATAATTAAATATTTTTTTAAGGAAAAACCCTCACAAATGTAAAAACTTTTGTAAGGAATTTAAATTCCTCAAAAAACTTTATATTTTCTAGGGTTATTAGTTAGAGATTTCTCGTAAAAAAAAATACTTACGAAAATCTTAATAAAAACCATTAATTATTCCTTTAAAATTTACCCTTACAAATCCCTTAGTATATTATTTAGGGAAATTAAAATTGTGACGGATTTTCCCTCAAAACAGTTTTCCTTAGAAATTCCTAATAAACCCCTTTAAAAATGTGTTAAATTTTGAGGGATTAATTCCCTCACAAAATATCAGTCACAAAATGGCTGATTTTCTTGTAGTGGAACAAGGCAAGTATAATTTTTAAATAATCTGAAAATTAGGATAAATTAATATTGGCCAACAGATTCTTGGTTTAAATAATCCAAGCTGGTGTGGACTGAGTTGTAAAGGTCAGATCACACCTCTAGTAATGTGGTTTTGTTAGTTGGCATGCAAATCCATACTTGAAGCTATATCGCGCTATATCACACCAATATGAATCATTTTTCTTTTTTTATATAATTTTGCTCCGCAGATGTACATTTACTTATTTAGTATTCTTTTTGCCAAAAGTATTTTTTTTTTAATTTAAATATATATTATTTTTTACAAAACCTAAAACAAGTTAACTAACCCATTCTCAACACCAAAAAAGGGAAGGAAATTACTCTTTTATAGTAAAGCAATAGATCTCTAATTTTGTGAAAAGTCCCTTAATAGCCTTACAAATTTAAGAAGAAATTTATTTATTTTATTTTAAACTACATTGCATACGGCATATATACCTGAATGAAAATAAAACTAGTAGTTTAGATTGTTTTGAACATATAAACAAGAAAATTTAGGTCTAGCTCGAAAAGTCGGAATGTCATGGTATATATATCATATAGATACGTACTACTTAGCTTCCACTTAATTCCCTTTTAAATGCGGAAGTAGAACAGAAAAGCAAACCGTGTAATTTGGTTTGGATGCGTAAGCATTACATTATGACATTGCGAGCTTCTGTCATGGACACGACGAAGATAATGCAACTATATATTATAATCTGTCTTTCAGTATTATTAATATTTTTTTTCCCCAAATATTTTGCAGTACGTATCCTAGGAAAAGAATTAATGTATCTTATTTAACTCGTAGGTTAAAAAAAAACAATCGCAACCCACCAGCAATATTTACTAATTTATTACCTGTTTAGTCGAATAATATGAATTTAACATGATATCAGACTTTGTTAATTTTAAGCTTTCAATTGATATTTTACGCTTTCAAAGTTTTCTACCCACATAAAAAAAAGGAGTATTAATCTAATCTAATTTTATAAATGTTAAACAACGCTTTTGCTCCACCATTTTATTATTTTTCCTTAGTTATGTAGAATTCTGCAATTTTTTCTCCCGCAAAAAAATGTATGGCAATTTTTGTGCAATGAAGTCACTCACCATCAACTAATCGTCGGCTTTCATATAAACCAAATGAAAATTAAAAAGTAAGGTTAAAGAATCTAAAAACACTTCCAACTATATGTCATTTTGCTAATCATTGTCCATATGATATTTGGTGTTCAATTGATCAGATTTGGGGGTTTTAACATTTTTTCGACTGATTTTTGCATTATTAACAACAAAAAACTTGTTTTTGGCAAAAAAAAAATGTAGGTATTCAATTTTATGAAATATCATATTTGTTGCTCATAATTTATATTTATTTCATGCTTAAAAAACATGTTTTTGTTTTGTCAATTTCAAAAGAAAAAAATGAAAATTAATAAATCTGATAGTTAAAATATTGAATATCAACATTTTAAATATAGTACGACAGTTAGTAATATAGCTTATAGTTCACCCTGTTTTTAAGTTATTAAGCATAGATATTCTTAAAAATGGAACGAATGAGTTGTCTTTTTGGACATATAGAATAGTTGAGAGGAATTCCAGCCATAATTTCCACAACAGTACACAGAACATACATACACATTTTCCATACTAGCTAGCTGAGCTCTACCCAACCCATCTCCACGATCCACATTATTTTCCAGCTCATCATCCACCCTGTCCTTTTCTGCCTTTTTTCTCTTCTATAGTGGGGGCTCTCTCTTTAGCCTTCTTTACTTCTCAACCTCAATCATCTCTTTCTGCCTCTCCATTTCAAATTCACTGCCAAGGAGAAACCACTAAAACAAAAGAGGAAACAAGTCTCTAACTCTGCTCTATTCCACACAGCCATGGCCACTGATACTCTTCTGTCAGATCACCACACAGTTGTTCCGGTAAGTCCAGACTTTGTATTAGTTTTTTCAGTACGATGATGTTTCCTTTTCTTGATTTTCACAACCTGGTTGCTGAAAGATTTCTGGGTTTTCGTTCTATTTATTTAGATTCCATATTTTTTTTTTGCAATATATTGATTGTCCACTGAATTCGCACTTGATTGGTATCTAAATATTACAACTTTATGCTCGAATTTTCAGTATTGTTGCAAAAAGTTCGGATTTTTAGTAACGGGTCTTCAAAATTAAGAGATATATGATGAGATTTGTGATCATATTTTCCAAAAATAAGTATTTTTTAATCCAATGTTCAACAATTAAAGCAAGCTGCCTTCTAGAGCGAATCAAGTTCAAATCCACAAAATTACGGAAGCAATCCTGTAATAAAATAGTTCGGACAGTTCCTTTTATCTCTGAGCCTTTTTTTTTTTTTTTTGTCTATATTTCAAACTTCAGCAGGTACAATGTCCCTTCTAGTGCTTGAAAATCAGTTACAAAATTTCAGTCTTTAGTGCTTGTTTGGTTTTAGAATCCATATCAAGTTTCGAGATAAGAGCTTTAAGATTATAGCCCGCCCTATAGTATTTTCCCGTAGGATTCGAACTTCATTCGCTCCGGAAATCACAACCCACTCACTTACTTTACAAAAGTCAGATTGAATTTCATTTATTTTCCTTCTAGAAAGACAGACAGGGCCAAAGTTTTAAACTTTGCTCTGTTTTTTCAGTTTATGCTGTTGAAAAATATAGGAAGACGGTGTTTGTTATCGAATACAATTGGATTGATGCATGAAAGTTGGAATTTAAATAGTTATGGAACTGTTGGATTGGAATTGTACTTCCGGATCGTTTCTGTACAAATGTAATTTTTTTGTTCATCTTCTTGTTAAATATCTCACTGCATATAATTTTCCTTCTAATATGCTTTGCGAGTCTTGTTTTGAATGCCGGTTTTCGTGCTAATCAATTGCTATTAAACAGGCTACCGAGAAGGCGAATGAAGAAACAAAGACAATCAAGGTGGAGGATGAAGGAATAACTCACCCTCCTCCAAATGAAGTGGTGGAAGAGAAGAAGGAAGAGGAAGTTAAAGCAGTCAAACCGGTTCCTGAAGAAGCACCTCCCGCAGTTACTGAACCGGCCACTCCGGTTCAGGAAGTTGTAATTGAGGAGGCAAAGGAAGTTGAAGTGGTTGAAAGTAAAGTTGAAGAGAAGGTGGAGAGTGAAGTTGAAACCAAAGTAGAGGAAACTGTGGTGGTTAAGGAAGTTGAAGAGAAGGTAGAGGAGAAACTTGAGAGCCAAGTAACTGAAACCAAAACAGAGGAAATTCAAGAGAGTATCGCAACAACCGCAGTAGAAGAGAAGTTGGAGGCTGAAGTGACCGGAATCAAAGTTGAAGAGAAATTGGAAGTCGAAGTGGTTGAAAGCAAAGTAGAGGCAAACGAAGAAGAGAAACTAGGGAGTCAAGAAATTGAAACCAAAGTTGAAGCTGAAGTTGTTGAAAGCAAATTAGAGGTGGAAGAGAAACTCGGGAGTCGAGATATTGAAACCAAAGTAGAAGAAGAGAAGGTGGAGGCAGAAGTGGTTGAAAGCAAAGTAGAGGCCACCGAAGTTGAAGAGAAACTTGGGAGTCAAGAAACCGAAACCAAAGTAGAAGAAAGGGTGGAGGTAGCAGAGATTGAAGCCAAAGTTGAAGCTGAAGTGGTTGAAAGCAAAGTAGAGAAAAGCGTAGAGGCCGGGGAAGTTGAAGAGAAGGTGGAGGAGAAACTTGAGAGGCAAGTAATCGAAACGGTGAATAGCGAAGTAGAAGAAAAGGTGGAGGCAGAGGTGGTCGGTGCCAAAGTTGAGAAGGTCGAAGCTGAAAGTGAAGCGAACGAGGAACAAGTTACCGAGGTTGTAACCGAGACAGTGAAAGCAGCTGTTGAAGAGGTCGTCGCTGAAGCCAAAGAGGAAAAAGCCGATGAACCGATTAAAGAAGAAGCTCAAGAAGTAACTGAGAGCGCGGTTGTTGCAACTATTGAAGAAAAAACCGAACAAGTTGCCGAGACAAAGACCGAAGAAGACAAGACCGCGGTTGAGGAAAAGACTGTTTTGGAGAACGGAACTGAAAAACCCGAAAAAATGTCTTTTGGAGACTTAGTAAAGGCTGAGAAAGCTATAGCAGCAGATGCCCTTAAAACCGCTGAAACCGAGGATGCCACAGAGACAGCAAAGGTGGAGGAGACAACGGATCGGGAGCTGCCAACTGGTGACATTCCGGTGAAGAAGTCAGGCACCATAATGTCGAAGGTGAAACAAGGGCTTGTGAAGGTGAAGAAAGCCATTGTTGGGAAATCTCCGAGCTCGAAGACCTTGACAGTTGAAGCTAAGACCGAAGAGAAAGCCGATGAGGAAGCCAAGTGATTGGGGATCAACACAGTGTTATTATATATACATGCCATAGCTTCTTGCATGTGTAAATACAAGGTAAATGCAGTATTATTTGGGTTTTCTCCAAGTTTTTCATTTCCTCTCAAAAGAAAAGAGAGATTTTAGATGTTTTTTTTACATATGTTTGGTTGATTTTTTTATTGGTTTGTTTGATGTATTTTTGTTGGTGAGTGATGTTTTGTGTGTAATATTATACTTCAATTATTGGGCAGATTATGTATTGTTCTTCTTGGGTTGTTGCTTAGATTAATGTATTTTTTCAACTTGTATACATGTAATTCTTGATTGGACTGGATATCACGACACAAGTCCTTACCCTACTTTAGAGCATCCATGATGTTTTTACATAAATTACATTCTTTAAAGTTGTCACGTAGACATTTATGTACATTTTAAGTAATAAATAAACTTAAATCACACATAAATAATATTTAGTATTCGTATTACTTAACTATATTTCTTAAATATATTTTATTGAACCTGGTGTTCTTGAATGTATATATATAAATAAAAACGGACTCATATCCACTCAAAACCCTAATCTAAACAGGTTGTGAATTTTCATGTGCCTATTATAACTCAAAACTTAGGTTGATTTGATATGAATGTGTAACTGATATGATACCCACCTCAAAGTCTTATAATCTAACAAGTTGTGGATCTCCTCTGCCTATTATACTTCAACACTCAAAACTAAGTTGATTTCATATGAATTCGTACCTGTTATCCAACTCAAAGGTCTAATATAACAGATCGTGAATCTCTTTGGCCCTTTTTTTTTTTTTTTTTGCTAATTCTGCCTATTATACTTCGACACTCAAAACTAAAAGATTGATTTGATTTGAATTTGTAACTGATATTCAAATACAGGTTTGTTTCAATACTAATAGAGACTAACAAATATATATATATATGGGTAAAAATTGGGATACTTTTTGAAGAAGATTGAAATTAGATCTACTTCATTTAATTAAACAATGTGGAATTGTTTTTTATGGAAGGGGAAGAGAGGGACAGACAGAAGGCCTATGGAGCAAGGCTGGAAATTGGATCCACACAGAAGAGCTGTCCTTTCCTTTTGGACAGACATGCTTGCTTGACTTTGGGGTTACTTCATTCCCTCTTCAAATGCATGCATGAGAGGGCGTTTTGATGGACGTAGCGTGAGATTACTATAAATGTGAGATTATAAGTAATGTGAGTTACGTAATGTAATGTTAGATTATAGTGTTTGGTTGTGCTGTAATATGGAATGTAATGTTAGATTATAATGTTTGGCATGTATTGTAATGTGACTTTATTATTATTATATTAATCTATTTGAGAGTATATTATATCTTAATATGATAATATTTAAAACAATATATGTTTTAACAACAACTAACTTCTTAAAGATTATGTGTGTGGTTAATACTATAGTCATTTATGAATTCTAACGAATAAATATTTAAACTCAATACGCACAACTACTAAAATTCTATTAATTAAAACGTTATATAGTTTTCATAAAGAAAATGTAACGAAAAAGACTTAATCATTTTATACAAACATCACGTACATTATTATTTATTATAATAATGAGTTATGAAGTATATAATGCTAATAATAATAACAATATTATTATCATAATAAACTATAAAGATAATACAAAATAGTTTATCTATTTAATAAATAATAACACTCCGTAATGTTGGACGTAATCTTACATTGCATTCGTTTTTGGATGTAATCTCACATTACGTTGAATGGAAGTTTGGACGTAATCTCAAATTACAATGGATATTACATTACAATGCACATTACGTTGTTTGACAAACCAAATAATGTAATGTGTATATAATGTGCGACGTAACTAAGTCTTCATCTATAGACTATAGCTATAGCTAAGTATCGACTAATACATCTTTGTGTGTGGACCTTTTTTAGAGTTGAAAGTATCCTACATTAAAAAAAAAAAAAAAAAGAGTTATTGTCCGCAACCGTGTTGAAACTTAAAACCTATTGGAAGTTTTAATGTTTCACAAGTGAATTTTATAATACCATGGTGTTACATTTTGAAACGATCAACAATTCTTATTACTAATTGATTTTAAGAGAACAATATTTTTTTTAAGTGAGTTTTTTTTTTCTTCACCCGTTGTTGAGATTCAATTCTTCTATATGAAGAACAACGATTTTTTTTTAATCGCGAAAACGAGTGGGAAAATAAATAAATTGACCACAACATTTTTTGGGTCGGTCCTTATCAATCAAAACTTTAAATCCAGGAAGCACCACAATTCAAATTGATAAACCGAGAGATGGGCTTCTTATTTTTTTTGGGCCAAATGAAATTTAAGGCCCAAAATTCTTTAATCGCCATCAACAAAGAGATCTTCTGCATGTCAATCTGGGTCGACCCGTGGGTTGGGTCAGAAGGAGCGCAACCTGAATCCGAACTAAAACTACACGGGTCAGATGCCAAGACCCTGACCCCACCTGGCGGGTTAACGGGTCAACCCGTGACCTGCCCCCAGACAACAACAAATAGATGGAAATGGTAAAACTCAGTAAATGAAAGTATTCTTTAATTTATTTCCATGTCTCAGTTTCAATACATCTAGCTGAGAGATGAAGTAATAAACTGTTACATATATTATATTATATATTTTTTTTTAATGTATTTACCAATTTTAAGTTATTTGTATTAGAGCTGCTTAGGACCATTTGAGCGGGCTTGAACAAGTATGCAAAGATATGGCCCAACCCAATATTGGAAGCCCGGCCCTAGGCTGAACACTACCTCGGCCAGTGGTTCATGATATGTGTGAATGATTAAAGGGAATGTTATTCTTTTAGTATTTTAATAATTATTCACCATTGATTTTTTAATGCTATCTGCTTTTTTTTTTTAAGGTATATCAAGTTTCAATTAACGGAAATGTAATTGCGATTTTTTAATGAAGCATGCCTCGATTCATCTGGTTTAGGTGATCGTGTTTGGTCGTGCCTATATTAGACATAATCACTTAATATGAGAGACCGTGTCTAGTGTCAAGTCATGACGAGCCATTTAGTTTGCTTAATTGAGTAAGGATTGATATAGAGTTTTGATCGGTCAATGTGAGTTAGGTGCTCGACTTGGCATGAGCTCGTGCTATACATACTTTCTCATACTAGGTGATTAGATCTAACATGAGCTCAGGTCAATGCGAACTCCCTAACTATGTGAATAGAACCATGCATTATTGAATAATCAGTTCTTTCAATAAAAAATTTATTGAATAATCACATTTCAGATAACTAAAATACCTAAAATAACAAAAAAGGCAAGGTAATGAAAATTCAATAGACAGTTAGTTAATAATGTACTAAAAATATAATTTTCATTTTAGTTCTAATTAGCTTAATCCTTATTACTATGCATGGGCACCCGTCAATTTGAGCTCTAAAACTAGCTTAAGTAATTAATAAATTATATATTTAATTTAGTATATTAGTTTAAAATAAAAATGTAGGAGTTAGAAGTATCATATTATGTTGCAAAAGTGGATCAATTTTTTGTTACTATTGGTCAATTTTTCAATGTGCCTAGTCGACCTAAATGTCGAATGAAAAAACTCGATTATTCTATCATTTTCCAATTGAAAACAAAACGAGTGGAGCCACCTCACCTCGCTAAAGTGGAGAACTACTGCCCAACTAACTGTCGGTAGATGAATAATAAACCCTCATATAATTGACCAACACACTTATCGTATAGTTATTGTTTCCTTTTTAATGATCATCACGTTCCTTTTTAAAAAAACTATCGTTTGTTTTATTTGATGATGAATCTACAACTGTAACACTTTGAGTTCGTGACACAAATTATGTATACTTCGCAAACTCTAAATAATTTGTTCTCACTAGCTAGTCCAACTTAATCTGACTTATCTTTTATTTATTTGAAAAATTAAAAAATTCATGTTGTACTTAAGTTCTATCAATGTCTTCTATTAGTTAGTACACTTAGTCCAACTCTTTTTGAGAAATACTTGTATAGCTCGGCCCCAACACATGGCCATGAGCTGGTGCATTATATGACAAGTGTCAGCAACTTACTGCCACATGTCATATAGTGATTGGCTGATGGTGTACCAGCTCATAGCCATGTGTTGGGGCCGAACAAACAGAAGAATTTCTCACTCTTTTTTGGCAGCCTATATTTTCATCACTAAAATGCGCTTGAGCACATATTAATTAATAAACATAAGTGTCGGTGACATCATTAGTTATATAGACTAAAATAAAAATTTATATTGGATTTGAGTAGTCCTAAAATCACATAGCCTATACTTTCTTTCATTACTAAAACCAGAGATTGAGACACACAGTATTGACTATGCCACTATGGGACTACCAAGTTTAGCAATATCCAACTAATTTCAACATTCTTTAATACGACCGGTCAAATATATAATGAGTATGGGCAAATATAACTGTATTAAAAGCTGAATTGTCTAAGGAATGTCAACTAGTGTCTAAAACCATCATCATTTATTGAAACTTTCTTCTAAAATGATGAAACATTTGTAAAATTCAATATTTAGCATCATGGCCAAAAAAATTATATTTACCATCTAATTATAAACTATTTTTTATACAAGATTATTTCCACAATTTCCGATCAAGAGCGTTAACATTAAAATCATCTCTAAAGAGGTGTTTTTAGCAGGATTCGAATTGAATTCGTCACATTGCACATTGCATAAGAAGACAATGCCCTGCAAAATCCATTTAAGCATAAAGAAGGGGAGTTTCCAAAAGAATGATAAAGATGTTGTTGATGGCCAAAGAAGAATGATGAAGATCGATAGTGGAAACAAAACCCTATGGATTCTCTAAGGTAAGTGATTCCAGCTGCAGATAGAGTGTAATGTAGGGTCCTGTCCTATCATTAAGGACGATAGCAAGAGGCAAAAGGGCTCCATGGATTGATTGGAGAGGGGACCAATAAGAAGAAGAAAGTAGCTACCGACAGTTTAAGATGCATGCCTCTAACAAGGACAACGTAATCCCAACCTCAAATCCTCCTCCACTAACATACATACTATATATGCTCTTTCATGATGAACCCAAAAAAAAAAAATCCATACACGTAGGGGAGAGCAATGGTCTACCAAAATCAAAAGACCAAGTTCATTTTAATCTTGCTCTGAATTATGGATCAAGAACGAAAAGCCCTATTAAGATCATTTAAAACCATGTAAGACCATATCTAATTAAAAAAATAAAAAATCTGGGAGGATGGATCAAGCATGCGCATCTGCACTTGTATTGGATTGGATGGATCTCTGTCTAGAAGGGAATTGGTAAGGGTGAAACCAAAATCCGGTTAGTCTGAAAAATCGTTGAAAACCGAAACGGTCCGGACAGAAAAAACCGAATATGAAATATCTGGTTTCGTTTTTGGTCGGATTTTTTTACTCTAATTTCGTTTTTCGGTTCGGATCAGATTTTGAGCTTTGAAGACTGTGGAGACCGAACCGACCGTTATGTTAATTAAATATATACAATATATATTATATTAGTTGATATTAATTAATATAATTAATTTATTATGTTAATATAAATTGTAAAAGAGTAACTTATGAAGATTATTTTTTCTACTTTTATTTTATAGTTTATTTAATTATATTAATGGAAATTATTTATCATTTTGATTTGATATTGTCCATGAAAATGACGAGAATTTTAAAATGGTAATTGTTAATATTTGATTTTCTGTTTAAACCGAACCTAAAAACCATACTACCAATGGACAGTTTATTTTTCCACAAACGATTTTTTGGTCGGATTTTTTAAAGGAAAAAACCGGACCAAAAATTTAGTTACCCGACCGAAACAAGCAAAAATCTGATCCGACCGGTCCGGTTTCACCCGTGGGAACTGTGACGTCTTGTCATTTCTATGAATATCATATTTAATTTGCCCATGCTCAACATCAACTGCTTGCTAGTTGCTACCAACTAAAGGGTCTTACGCTTCTCAAGTATTGTATGAACATCAGTTGGAGTCGGATCTCTGCTTGTAACAATGGTTATTTTCTGAGTTTCTTGTGCATGCATTAAGATTGTTATTAAATAATACATTGATTTAGTCTGTTACTAAATCTCATCACACCGTGATTTATGAAATCTTGTTAAGCTTCTCTTCTCGTGAAATCTAATTCATTTTCTCATGATTTCATGATTTAACGGTACCTAAACTTTATTAAATTGACTGGACCTACAAGGTTAAATTGCTTCCCGCTATCGTTTGATATCGTCCCATATTCGGTATAAAGTGTCGTGCTATTTACATCAACATCATTTAGAATCTAATGCTTGTGAAGTACCTTGTCTTAATATAATAAGTTTATCAATAATTATTCCACAAGAGAAAAAATATATTTAATAACTAGTTTTTCAATTCATCTACTCCACTATATCATATATAATTAAAATAAGTGCATTTTCAGTTTATGATTATTATAAAAATAATATTGCACCAATTAAAAAAAATAAATTAAAATGGTATTTAATGGTCCTAATGGTCTGAACCAGGACCAATGACCATTTTAAATGGTCCAAATGGTCTTGGTTATGTTTTGGAGTTTGGACCATTTAGAGGAGGACCATTTTCAAATGGTTTCAGATGGTCTGGTTGGTCCTAGGACCAGGACCGTCTTTGCTCAGCCCTACATATGTGTATGAATGACAGTCTCATATCTAACCGGTATATACATGCATGTATAGCAAATTAATCGAGTTATTAAATTAGTTAAGTCAGTTATTTTTAGTTAAATATTATTAATTTCTTAGAGATCAAGTTATTTTATACATTGTCTTGCTGACTTTAGAAATAACTTGCACGTCAAGTTTATCTTAGTTTTAGAAGTTCAATATGTATTCCCTTATATAAATACTAGTTTTACAATTTGAATAAGAATCAAATTCATATTATAGAATTTCTTCTATGTTCTTCTGTTATCCTTCAGTTTCTTATTGTACATGTTACGAAAACAACAGTAGTTTCGTAGTATCAAGGTGCTTATGGAGAAGAACATAAAGAAGACACAAGTTAGTCATGCATTTATTCAGCAGAATCATGTCATTGGGGCCAACCAATGAGATTCGGGTCTTCATTGCCTTTGAGTACAAAGGAGTCGAGATGATAAGGGATATGAAAACATTGAATTTAGTCAGTGAGTTCGAGAAATAGGAGACGAAGGAGTTAGTACTCTGACATGTTTATAACTCTTGCTAACCAAATAAGAATCCCTAACAAGAAGATAAATGATAGCAGGCTTGTGAAGAAGATTTTAATCTCTGTACCTGAGAGATTTGAAACCACTATAACCTCCTAGGAGAACACTAACGACATATTATCTGTCACAGTAGCATAGAGCTTCTTAGTGCTCTTATTGATCAAGATCAGATGAGACTTATGCGTGACGAATGAGTCATTGAAGGTACCTTGAAGGACAAACGACACTTAAACCATAAAAACAAGAAGATCTAAACCTAATGATGGTGAATAGAGTGCAACAAACAAAGACTTCAATGGAAGAAATCTTCATCCTTGCAAGCATTGTGGTAAGGAAAATCATCTTCACTACAAGTGTTGAAAGAGACCTAGCATGAAGTGTAGAAGATATCAGAAGATGGTGCACGCATAGATGATATGTTCGGAAAAGCACAACCAACTAAGGACAGAAGCTCAAACAACCATTATAAAATAAGAAGAAAAAAAAAAAGGTTAATAACCTAGAAGAGGTCTGAAGTTTACCTCATGTTAACGGGAGAGGTCTGAAGTTTAAAATGTAGATTTGAGAGGTCTGAAGTTTCAATTTTGTTGATAACAACGGTCTCCGTCTGTTTTTACCGTTAATTGTGACGGAAGTTGGTCACGTGCTTGGCATGTGACCGGAAATAAAATAAATTTCCAAAAATGCCCTTCTATCAAGTGTGCCCCTCACATGCTTGAAGTGAAAATACCAAAATGCCCTTAAGGCCACCATGGCTCCGGCCACCTGGCTCCGGCGACCACCGCCCGACTCCGGCAACCACGACTCCGGTGACTACCAATCCAGCTCCGGCGACTACCACCGTACTCCGGCGACTACCACCGTACTCCGGCGACCACCACGGCTCCGATTGGGCCCAAATCGGGGCCACAAAGCTCCGATCAGAGCTTTTTTGGCTGAGTTGGTGGCCGGAGCCGGGTCGCCGGAGCCGGTGGTGGTCGCCGGAGTCGGTGGTGGTCGCCGGAGTCGAGGTGGTGGTCGCCGGAGTCGGGTGGTGGTGGCCGGAGCTTGGTGGTTTTAATTTGACTTTAGGGGTAAAATTGTCATTTCCTTAAATAAAACAAAATTATTAAAGGGTTAAAGGTCCTTTTGGTACTACATGTTTGCAAAAATTACACTGTTCATACCACTAGTATTTTTTCGTACCGAATTGGTACCATATGTTTCCAAACCTTACTGTTTTGGTACCTCTGTTAGGGTTCTATCAAAAACAGCCGTTAAATGGCATGTGCCATGCACGTGACCAGCCCAAAACTTTCAATTTTGTTACAATTTAGTCCATCTAATACATCCCTAACTTTTATTTTGTTCAATTTAGTCCTAAAACTTCAAAATCAAACAATTTTCCCAAATTGACCTAGCCGGACTTAGCCTAGGGCTAGGTCCGACCCTGGGTCATGGTCGCCGGACCCAGGCGACCCCGACCCAGGGTCGGACCTAGCCCCAATTGAGTTAAATTGGGGCTAGGTCCAATTGACCTAGCCGGACCTAGCTTAGGGCTAGGTCCGACCCTGGGTCAGAGTCCCCTGGGTCCGGTGACCCCGACTCAGGGTCGGACCTAGCCCATGGCTAGGTCCGGCTAGGTCAATTTGGGGAAATAGTTTGATTTTGAAGTTTTAAGACTAAATTGAACAAAATAAAAGTTAGGGATGTATTAGATGGACTAAATTGTAACAAAATTGAAAGTTTTGGGTTGGTCACGTGCATGACACATGCCATTTAACGGCTGTTTTTGACGGAACCCTAACGGAGGTACCAAAACAGTAAGGTTTGGAAACATATGGTACCAATTCGGTACGAAAAAATACTAATGGTATGAACAGTGTAATTTTTGCAAACATGTGGTACCAAAATGACCTTTAACCCAATATTAAATGGGCAAAAATGTCATTTCACACAATTCTGTTAAATTTAATGGAAAACCTCAAATCAACAAAGTTGAAACTTCAGACCTCTCAAATCAACATTTTAAACTTCAGACCTCTCCCGTTAACATGGAAGTAAACTTCAGACCTCTCCTAGGTTATTGACCCAAAAAAAAAGTAGTTTTTTGTTGCTTCTTGCTTCACCGCACGAGGATGTAGTGATAGTTGGTTGGTTGATATTGTTGGCATTTGGTGAATGGGCCGCCGTAATAGGAGGTATTTAATATAAGCTCAACACCTAAGTAATTGGGTAATGTCACATTAGGGATTTCGGGCCATGCCTAAAATCTCAATTGACATGAGAGACCCATAATTGGGCCTCCGCTTTACTTATAGTGGCCGGCCGAAACTTGCTAACTGGTGAGGTGGGTTTTGCCCACCTCGTCTTATAAATATGGAGTGTCAGGGATTTATTCAGGGTTAACCACTTTACTCCTTTTTCTTGAGACAAAAGAAATTCATCCTCCCTTAGAGCAAGTTTCTACCGAACCTATACAAGTAAGGAGGTGCCAAATTGTTTCGAGCAATTATCCGGAGATCCATCATGCCGAAGAATTGAAAGAGGCTTTGCTGTGGAGACTATTTTGTGTAGGTGATTCCTTAACAAGAATCCTTACAGGAGCCGTCTGGCGGACCGCGAACACCCCTCAACATCTTGGGTCTACGGAAAGCAAGAAATTTGTATGTGCCCTATTCTGCTGCGTAATTAGTTTACCTGGCATGTACATGTATTTTATTCCGTAGTAACTATCCCCTATTTCCAACATATATCTGGAGCACAAATCACATGGGTTACGAAAATATCTTTTTAGAAACCCGATTAGAAAGTGACAAAAGTCAGGATTGTGAATGAAAGAGTTCTCGAAGCAAAAGGAAAGAGAACAGTGTACATCTCAATTAATTCATGTAAAAAAAAAAAATCCAACTTTTATTATGTTCTTGTTATAGATCAAAATATGTTGAGCGTAGGACAATTGGTTGATAAAGGATTTAAAGTAACATTTGAAGCAACAAAATTCCTTGTTTATGATCAAGTTGAAAAAGAAATTCAGAAAGTGAAGATGAAGGGAAAAAGTTTTTACATCGATACTGCTGAGGATGAGAATTTAGTACATATGATTGGTGAAATTACAACTCCAAACACTTCAGATTTGAATGAGACAAAGAATAAGAGATCTAAAAGCATGCGACTCTTGATAATGATGAACTGACATATAATCAATATGTTAAAGGAGCCAAGTACCTTGTAGAGATTATTAGAGATTCTATCTTTTAGTTCTTGAACCTACAAGTTATACAGATGCAAGCATCGATGATATGGATTAACTGCAATGAAGGAGGATCGTTGTTCATGATCGGAATAATGAAACTTGGGAGTTAGTAGACATGCCAAAAAATATGAAGGTGAATGATATCAAGTGGATCTTCAAGACAAAGAAAAATCTCGACGGCTCAATCAACAAGCACAAGGCCAGATTGATGGTGAATGGCTATGCTCAAATATGGGAAGTTAACTTCTCATAAATATTTTCACCAGCAGCAATGAAGAACATTATTCGAATGCAATTAGGAAGTTGGAGGAAATCTAAGTGCTTATATTAGTCTACATGTAATTGACACGTCATCGGAGAGATACTTAAGTTGACATGAACCAATAGAATAACTCTATATTGACATGTAACCGACTCATTTTGTTACTTGTCAAAATTCTATGTAACCTATTAGAATTATATATTATATATATATAGATTGTTGAAAATAAAATGTCAACATTAATAACTAACTTTTTCATAACTTTGTAAAAACGGGAAAAGTATGTAAAACATGCAACATGTTTGAAAAAGATGGTTATATTGACCAATATGTTTTAAAACGTACAACATGTTTGAAAAAAATGGTTTTATGGACCAAAATGTTTTAAAATGTACAACAAACTTACATAAGATGGTAAAATGACGTATCATCCACTTGTTGTCACCAGTCTCATTAAGTGGAAACGTGCGTATCAAGTTTTTAAAATATTTGTATTTTTATTATTAGTATCTACTACATCCACCCATTAGTAATCATTGTTATGTATAAATTAACTTCTTTCTTTAATTATTATTTTTTTTTTCTAAAAATGTGTTCCGCTTCCGCACGTGTCCAATTAACGAAACTAACAAGTGGACGGTATGTCATTTTAACATCTTATGTAAGTTTGTTGTACATTTTAATACATATTGGTCCATAAAACCATCTTTTTCTAACATGTTGTACATTTTAAAACATATTGGTCCATATAACAATCTTTTTCAAACATGTTGCATGTTTTACATACTTTTCCCTTGTAAAAACTAAAAGCTACTATGGTAGAATATTAACCATATTTGCAAAGGTTTTATAGCCGCACCCACTCATATTCAACGTTGTTCATATGATCATGGAATGATCTTATCCAAGATTGAGTCAGTAAAAGAAAAGGGCGTTCTTTCCTACAATAATAGGTAAAAAAAAACATACAAAAAGACAGAAAAAAATGTTCAGATTTAGATTATTAGTCTCACTCTTTCTATTTCAGATCGTACTTCAATATTAATTTTTTGATAGATGCATTAAATTTAATATTTCCTTTTATAATTCACTATTTCCAATAAATTTTTAAAAAAAAAACAACCAAATTAATTATCTTATATACATGTGTTAAAATCACAACGATAATGCATGATCTGAAATAGAAATAGTGGAATAGACGATGCAGAACTGTTTGAAAGAGTTGTTTGAAGGACGATGATGATCCAACAATCGCTGTGGTTTCGACAGGGATAGCATTGTTCAATTACTCACCATACGTAAAAATATATAGCACTCCACCAAGAAAAACAAAATATCTAACATATATGTGCAACTTTTAATAATGAAATTAAGCCACCCTATATTTGCAAAATGTAATAACTTCACTAATTTATACTTTTTAACGATGTATATCAATCGTATTAACATGTTTTTAAAATTAAGATTAAAAAAAATGCATCTTTTTAAAACGTGAAGTAAGCATTCGGTTTCGGTCCACTCCTCCATTCATTCAGATACATTGTTAAATAATTTATTAGTTAACAAAATTAAGCCTGCTAAAACTTGTTGTACTTTCATTAAAAAAACAACTGTAGAGTATCATTATTACAAATGAAGTCTCACGCAATTCGCGTTCAACTAGAATCAGACGAACTCCGAAATTCAGTTATATTTTTTTAAAAAAAATAGGCTATTCAGTTATATTCGTTAATTTAAAATTTAATAAAACGATACGTTTGGGTTGGTGGTTAGACGTCAAAATGTTCAAAATTAATATTTTTCTATGTAAAACCTACAAACCCATTAATATGCCCATGTTAACTAAGATAGAAAGACCAATATCTCCAATAAACGTTTGACACATCAATGGTTTACTTTATGTATATAATTTGTTGATGTATGTAAATATAAAAGGTACAGTAGATTATAGGATTATCCATAGTTCTACCCGATGCTGTTTTAGGATTAAAATATTAATTTAAAAGGATTAAAATATTAATCTAAAAACAGTTTCAAATAGGGTTAAGAATATTTTTGGTACCACATGTTTACATAAAATTTCATTGTTCATACCATATGTTCTTTTTACCAATTTAGTACCAATGGTTTTCATTTTGCATCGTTTTCATACCTCCGTTAGTGTTCCGTAAAAAATTGTCGTTAAATGGCATGTGTCATGCACGTGAGCAGACCAAAACTTTCAATTTTGTTCAATTTAGTCCCTCTAATACATCCCTAACTTTTATTTTGTTCAATTTAGTCCTAAAATTTTAAAATCAAACCCTTCACCCAAATTGACTTAGCCGGACCTAGCCAATGGGCTAGGTCCGACCCTAGGTCGGGGTCACCGGACACAGGCGACCCTGACCTAGGGTCAGACCTAGCCCTAGGCTAGGTCCGGCTAGGTCAATTGTGTTGAAATAAAGATTAAATCACGCATTCACCTAACACCTTAAGGTTTTAGGACAGTTAGTCAAGTTGTTAGTCTTAACTTTCACATGGTATCAGAGCGCGTAGGTTCGAGTCTCCGTAGCGCCAAGTTAAACCCCAATTTCATCATGTTTGCGATATGGTCAAGCAAACACGTGATAGACTTTTTAAATGTCTCGGCTCACACGTGAGGGGGAGTGTTGAAATGAAGATTAAATCACGCATTCACCTAACACTTTAAGGTTTTAGGACAGTTGGTCAAGTTGGAATATATACATTAGCAGTGTAATAAGAGCTTCATTGATAATAAAAGTGATGAACTCACTTCGCTCCAGTTACACAAGGAACTACGCAGTCCCTTCCTTAAATCTCACCATGATTTTTTTGCATCAATCACGGGGATTCCCTAACATCTCTTGAAAGAGGAAAAAGTAAAACCAAAAAAGAAAAAGAAAAGCGGAGGTTTATGGCTCCTACTAATCATATATTCACAACACAAAATGAGGTTCAATTGGTAAGGGTGCAGGTGCCGGCTCGGGACTTATCGAGCATCGACCACATCACCTGCACGTCCTCGTACCCGCACGCCATTACCTCGCCTTGCAGATCCATCACCGTCACCCGATTATCGTGTTCTGTAAAAAAAAGACACATAGATATTGATTATTAATTACATGGTCTAAGTTATAACTGATCAGTTAATAATTAATCCTTTTTTTTCACATACATGGTCCATATTGTGTGGTCCATAACTTAAAAGACAGGGACCCCAGAGACTTTTATTACTCTTAAAATTGTGATCGTCTCAGTGCATTGCATTATACAAATAAACATAATTTTGTAGATATACATAGATCCAATTTAATTAATGCTGGTGCTTTGATTGACTGAAGTGGAGTCACCATATCAATAAACACAAACTTGTATACACATATATGACTCAAAAGAGATGCAAGGTTTAAACTGTGATTGTTGGCTGAGTCCATCTCACATACATGGCTTAAAAGAGAATAATTAACCCGACTTTCTTTAAAGTTTGATTGGTTGAATTCTATGCACAATATCAGTTACACGAACTTGTAGACATACATGATCCATAATGGACAATATTAGTTATACGAACTTGTAGACATACATGACCCATAATGGATTAATCCGACTTTAAACATTGATTGAATGAGTCTGCTGCACCATATTACTAAACACAAACTTCTAGACACACATGACTCATATTGGATTAATCAAACTTTAAACTTTGATTGAATGAGTCAGTCCGCTGCACCATAATACTGGATATATGTTACCATAAGAAATTAACCCGACTTTCCCTAAAAAGTAAAATGTGATTGGCTAACTCCACTACATCGGTGGCACAAACTTCTAGCCTCTAGGCATAGATATCCCTTAATCCGACTTTAAACTTTGATTGAATGAGTCCAATGCACCATATTACTAAACACAAACTTCTAAACATACATCACCCATAAGAGATAAACCCAAATTTCTATAAAGTGTAGTTGGGAAGTCCACTTCACCATATAGTTACACGAACTTCTAGACATACATGACCCTTAGCCTGAATTTCTTCAATATGTGATTGAGACATACATGATTTTGCACCATAATTAGTTTCACGAACTTCTAGAAGTACATGTGCCTTAATGGATTAATTCGACTTTAAACTTTGATTGAATGAGTCTGCCACACCATATTACTAAACACAAACTTCAAGACATACATACCTAGCTAGAAGAGATTAATCGGGCTTTCTTTAATGTGCGATTGGCTAAGTCCAATGCACCATATCATTTAAACGAATTTCTAGACATACATAACACGTAATGGAATAATCCAACTTTGAATGAGTCTGCCACAAGGCACTAAATTTCAACAAAAATGAAACTTGGGACAGTCTATTTTAACATTTCAAACTTCAGACATCTAATTTTAATATAAACATAGGATAAACCTTGGACAATTTTTTAGTTATTTAAAAAAAAAAAAAAAAAAAAAACATTTAGACATGCATAACCTGGAAGGGATTAGCCCGACTTTCTTTAAAGTATGATTTGCTGATCCACTACACCATATCAGTTCCACGAACTTCTAGACATACATGATCCATCATGGATTAATAGTGTTTAGATATGAAAATACCAGAAGGGTGGGAGGATGACTTCTTATGTTGTTGATCTCTGGGAGACTGCTGCTGGTTGAAGAGCTTTTTGAATGGGGTGGTAATGGTTTTCTTCCACGACGCCATTGTTATTGAGCTTTCGAAGCTTTCTTTCTTCTCTATCTGCAATATAAGTTGGCCTTTTTTTATTTTTATTATTCTTTATCAGAGTTGCTGAAAACACTCAAGGCTCTGCAAGTTGTATATATAGAGGGGCCGTGGAAGAGGAGAGAGAAGGGGCGGCAAGATCCGAGAGATGAGGTTAGAGAGAGAAAGGGAGGGGGGGTCAACCACATGGCGCTTGAATACCACACTGACCCAACACGTGAACCTTCCCTTTCCTATGCGTTGCCTTCCTTCCTTTTCAATGCTATTGACTTTGTATTAAGGGAGAGAAGAAGAAGAAGAGCGGTTGGTTTATTATATTATCCATACGTTTTTAAGGTGATCATGGATTTGGGGTCAATATCAAGTTTGTTAAAATTGTGTGATTATTGCTTTGTTAATTATGGTACTCAATTGTGTGGCGAGTAATTCGGTTAATGACTGACTACTCGCAACGCCAAAACGTGTTATGAAATTAATGAAGTTTTTTCCGATGTAAATACACATCATTTTCTACTCTCATTGCGAAAAGTAACGCTTGCACCGAATATCGTAAAACTCTTAACATAGACGTCATTTTTGCTTGTTAGATGCAAATGACAACACTAACTACAGGGGCGAGCGATTTCTATTACCCTGTCTATCATTTTAGGTGTTTACGGAACCTATCTTATATATATATCGGTTCCTAAATTTTGCTATCCATAATCATTATAAAAAAATCTAGTGAGAGATTTTTTTTAGGGACGTATAATTTTATTTATGAGGGAATTGTTAAAATCCATTACAAATACAACATTCAATTTTTTTGTAAGTGAATGACTTCTAGCAAAAAACTTGGCTAGAAAATTCCGTAAAAACTTCCTTAAAAAACCCCCCGAAACATAATAAATCCTTAAAAAAAATTTATAATTTGTGAGAGAGTTGATTTTCTTAAAAAATACTGTCACAAATTGCCAGTTTTCTTGTAGTGAACCTACTCTGTATTAGGTGTAACTGGAACCATAACTGTTGGAACTAGTCGGTTTAGGGTACCCGATAGGAACCTATATATATGCTAGGACGTACCATTAATATACAAAACACTTATATAAACGAAATGTTTTGTGTATAATTAATATGCTAGGTTCTATACCGCTGCTACAGTAAAATTACTAGCACTTTTGTAAGTAATAATGAAATTGAAAACGATGTGTCTACGTCTCCAAAATCTAAAATATATTATAATTAGAGCCGTGATACAGAATCCGACTATTGGATTCTGACATTCCGAATTTGTCTTTGAGTGGCATGCTGTAAATAACAGCAACATTGATGGCATTAATTGTTTGTCTCACAAATCGGAATATAACGAAACATGAGGTCGAAATCTATATCTTTTCCCTTATAATTAATATATAATAAGCTTCATAGGTTTCGGATCCCACAATATATCCCGGAGCCGCTAACCGATTGACAATGTAACAAAATTTTCTATCCGGAACTATCCGATTTTCATATATAGCTTTTCAGAATCTACCCAAATAAGCTGATTTCGATTCAAATTTCGGGTTCTAATCGAGTTTTTGATATCTCTACTAGTGAGCATTGTTGTAATAGTTTTTTTTAATGTAAAAAGAGTGTTTATGTAAATCGAAATATAACGATGCTTTAAAAAATGTAAAAATAGTCTAAAAATATATACTTCTAGTTCTACAAACTGTTCTTGAATTCTTTTTTTTTTGTCAAAAAAGTGTTCTTGAATTCTAATAGTGCTAAAACATATGTAACAATTAGTTAAGCAGGCGTCGGTTACGATAAGTCACCTGCAATTTGTTTTCTTGTAATAATTAATGTTTTAAGAGGAGTTGAAATATATTAATGAGGAAATGTATAAGGACAATTGACATTTTTAAGCATTATGAAAGAAAAATTAAATGTAATTCGTTAGTAATGAATGATTTGAATTTCTTGTACGTTTTAGAGCTCTATAATTTCTATTTTTATTTTTGACAACAAAAAAATCCATTTGTCACATGAAAAATAAGGGCTTTGGGTCAGAAAAATAATTCATTTCAGAATATCAATTTTTTATTTATTATTATCTGAATTAATCAAGAATTACATTTATGATGATTGATATCTTTAGAACAACTAGCTGGCTAAATTAGTTATTATCAAAACAATAATATCTAACATTATTCCATTATTATATGTCATTTATGTTTCCATTTGCTACTATTCTGACGTTTATGAATTAGCATCATTTGTTGGCCAAAAAAAATAAAAAATTAGCATCATTTCCATAATTGTACATATTTGTCCCCTATGTAGACGTTAATTATTTTAATGACATGTTGTTCAACAAGGATGTTAAATTAATGAGTCTATGGGTCCGTCAAGGTAGCGTTGTTTGAATTCTAAAAATAGTTAATGGCCAAAAAAAATTCTAAAAATAGTTAGTAGTGGAGTCTAGTAGTGACTACATTATGGGTGGATATATATAAGTTGTTATGTCCAAATTAGTTCCTATAGTTAGTGGTCTTTATCTTTTATTATAATAATAATTACATTTAATACTAGCTACTGCCCTTGCAAAAAGAAAATCCAACAAGATTTGATATTTTTTGGGCCATTACAAGATTTGATTATGCCACCCACTAATTTAAATAATTACCATAAACTACGTACTGGACTGGACCCCTCTTAGCTTGATCGATTCATTAAAATATATAATAAGGTTTTGTTGTATAGTGTCGTTTCACAATGTGTCCAAATTATTTTTGGGTAGTTTCTATTAAAACCAAAAACAACAATACATAAAATAAGTGCTTAGGGTTTGAATCAATATACAAGTCGGCCGAGATAAGTAGATATAGCTAAATTTTTGGAACAAACTAGACTTATGCCTAGTAACGTAAACTCGTAAATGCAACAGACCATAAAAAAGAACACATATACAATGTAAAAACCGAAATTATAAAACGGTAACGTGTTATGATATATAGACGTTAAAGAAGTGGTGTGACTAAAAGTGAATAATTCCAAATCTGTCCATTTCAGTCCTTTTTTGTGTTTTTTTTGCCCAAATCAGTTTTTGTTAGCTAGATAGATAGCAATAATTCGAAATCAAAGTCTCCAACTTTGAACAATGACAGTCTTATTTAGGTGGCTGATGCTTCTTTGGTTCCCACGGGCTTGTGAGGCCGGAACACATGCTTTTTAAACAACTCAGTGTGGAGTTAATTAGTTGTTAATAAACCATCAAATTAGCGTTTTAAATGCTTATATAAATCACTTTATAATTTCTTTAGGTCATTTACATTAAGTTATTCGTAGTTTTTTTTTTCGGGTAATAAATATTAGAAAGATAATACATATAATATGTTTACTCAACACTTATACTAATTTACATTCGCATTGGATCGGCATGTAAGGGTTAAAGTGCTAGTCATGAACATTTATTTATTTGCGGAGTCTCAGCAAGGTTTTAACCCATATCCTCTTAATATTAATTGGTGAGGTGCTATTTAAACCCACTGCACCATATTGATATGGTTACATTATTAGTAGTTGATAGTTGTTGGATCTTAAAATATAGAGTTCCATCGCCGACAACATCTGCAAGAGGGAAATGTGGGGTTTTGTCCTACAATTTCACTGCGACGCTCAAATTAGTATGAATATTGTAGAAATTGGAATCTTAATAAATGAATGTGCAAAGCTTACTATTATAGGAGATGTGAACCGCATATGTGGTGTCGATTGCTTACTATAAATGGTTTCATAACGGTGGTGGAGGTGGGTTCTTTATTGGCTAAGACGAGAGGTTGTGGCTTGTTTGGTGGTGACAAGTATATACTGTCACCTAATGGCGGTGGTAAGCACCTGGTAGTCACTTCTTCATAGTGACAAGCAGGTTGCCACCCAATAGCGGTCCGGTGGTAAGCAGGTTATAATCTATTTGTGGGGCTTGGCGGCACCGGTTCCTAATTGTTTGGTCTAAACGTTGGTTCTTGATAAGTCAATTATCTTTGACTTTCTAATAATGGCTTCACCTTGCTCTGATCGTTGTCAAAACAAACAAGTTGTCGTCGAGTTTTCATTTACGGGTCTCAACATGTTTTAGAAGAAGTATATAATTAATTTTTTTTTCTTCTAAATAGTCGATGTGCTTTTGATAGGTAAATGCACATTTTAACATTCATTCTCATACGTTGAGTTGAAATGTTTTAAATCTCTTCAAGTGAAACTTTTAGATTAAATGAGGGATTAACATAAGTAACTGAATACTATATATAAAGTTTATTCCAGCCGGGCACTGAGTAATTTTTTGTTTCACAGTCTTATGGGTTGGGTTATTAAAAAAAAAGCATTAATCGTAGTCATAGTCAGTCAAAATGTAACATATTCGCTCCAGACTTAAAATATTCATTATTTCGTTAGTGCATGTGATGTATATAATTATATCTCTAATATGATATATAGGAGGGATATATATTACAAATAAGTGGAAGGCCATGAATATTGTCAGTGACTAGATAATTATAAGCTGCCACCTAGCATGATGGTCGACTGATGCATTCGAGCAATGCAGGTCTATTTAGGTGGCTGCTCCTTTCTTCATTCCCAAGGGCATGTGATGTGAACAAATTTAATATTAATATAATAATATAACCATATAATATAATTTACTCGTTCAGCGTTATTTTTTCAATACAGATTTCGAATTCAAATTTCACTTAACTTTGAGAAATTGAAATATATTAATCACCCTCATTTTATCATGACGGACTAATTCAGTGCGAACGAGAATGAATTCCTACAACACTCCAAGTAAAGCCGGTTTAACGGTTAAACATTTTATCTATTAATTAGAGATTTCGAGTTCAAACACCTATTTAGCTCTGTAACGAAATGGAAAAATAGTTATTTTTACAAGCTGACTAAGTGATAATTGAAAATCAAATAAATAATAAATAATTTTGATAAACATATAAATATATGTCTGTGTATGTGAATGAAATCATGCTCTCAACCCAAGAAACCATAAGGAAATTAATAAAAAAAGGAAGTGCCGACGAATATGTCGGTGTATGTTCATGATTGGGTTTGTAGATTAGCAATTCTTTTATATAATAATACTAACTTATTTGTTACTTCCGTACTACCCAAACTTATCAATACGACCATGTTCTCTTTGTGTATATATATATGTATATGGAAAATTGTTATTCCCTCTTAGAATATTTTTAAGATTTTATAATTGCCTTATCGTACTAATTCTGTTAAAATCGAACGGAACTCGGTTAAAAGAATGCAAATGAGGTGAATTGGTAAGGGGATTAAAAACACCGCTCGAGTTGAGGGATTAATCATCACTTGTACTGAGCCACTTCGTAAACGATGAAGCGTTGACTATTTTTTCAATTTTAAGAATGTCAGCATGATTTAAGTCTCTGACAACTTAATTAAGTGGTCACATGGTCAATCAGCAATCATATATATAATCTGGTTGACAGACAGGTCTCGATATAGTAAATTGAAGTTGAATGCAGCTTCTCACAGAAACATGTGCAAGTTGCACCTGTTGATCATCCCCCTTATCTATATTTTCACATGTACCTCAAATTTCTTTCTTCATTCATTTCCAGCAGAGACAAAGTCCTGACTAAATGATTATCATTAATTAATATTTTCAGAGATAATTCCATATTCAAAGTTTTTTTTAGTAGTTTGACTAATTATTTTCTGATTCTCCTCAATTGAAATATGATGCCACTCTAAATTATATATTAAGAAAATGAGCACGCAATGTCAGATCCCAAAAATAATTGTGCCCATAATGGATATATTTTTATTTTTTAAGATTTTGAATCCGAAACTTCGAACATTTCTATTTGAACTCTGAGATTTGTTATTTTATCGTGATGTGGCAAGCCACTTAAGAAAGAAAAATTCATAATAGGAGAGAGTAAAAAATAAAATAAATTACCTGAAAAATATTCGGTTAGTTGTGAGTGGGACGGATAAGTGCGAAAAATCACCATATTTCGATATAAAACACAATCAGGAATCAGGATTCAAGACTATCCTTTTTTTTTTTTTTTTTGATGAAAAGGGGACTATCTTAATCATCCATATATTTACTAAGTGTCGAATTGTAATTTTTTTTAAATAGCCATAAATCAAATTAAGGGTTATACCATATCAGTGGTATTACGTAAGTATTACGTAAATGTGGGTCTTAGATATTTTTTTATGTAAATTGAAAAAAACGTGTTGCAGTGGTTTTACATAGCAATCCTTAAAAATGGGACCCACACATAATTATATGTTTTTACATAAAGTATTCCTTAAATATAAGAAATGCATTATGTTTACATAAAATTAATTTTTTTTTTCCAAATCAATTCCGTTTTCCCGAGACTTCTTGTCGTTCCATAATATATATATATATATATATATATATATATATATATATATATATATATATATATATATATATATATATATAACAAATATATAAATATATTGGTGCTGTCAGAACCGAGTAATTCCGCATTTCGAGAATTATGTGATTTCTAGTCCCGGACTTTCAATTGTCGAATTTTGGCATGTAATTAGTGTTTTTCGGGCGTGTAAACACCTAATTTTGGACAGGGGTCGGAAAATACCATGACGTGTGGAACCGAGCCGGGAATAATCGAGTTCGTAGAAAACCCAAAAAAATATTAAAATATTATTAAAAAAAAAAAAAAAGAACTAGGCTCTTAAAAGGCCACGTCCCCACATTTTCCTACACTCCACATCCATGCTTGTAAGTCTATGTACCATTATCTCTATTTATCTTCCCTAGAAGCTATCCCATCCCCTGTTCCATATTTGAGCAACCTTTATTAAATAATTAAAACAAAAAAGAAGAAATCTTGGTCTATAAAAGGAGACCATGAACCGAGAGGAGAAGGGGGGGACTCAGTATTACAAAATAATATCACAGAGAGTCTCAGTGAGAGTGTAATCCATATATTGCTCGGTAATTGTGGTTTGGTTCCACACGTCACGACATTTTACCCGGAAATAACCCAATGTAAGCACCGCTTAATCAAAAGTTGTATTTACATTTCAAGCATAAATAAAGTGCAAGTTGGTTAAAGATCCATCGCTTTCAATGTAGCGTTTATTTATTTTCCGTTATTTTATTTCGCACTATATATATATATATATATATATATATACATATTACGTATTTCTATTATCTACAAGTTTTATATATATCTGTTTTACTTATTTGTCATTTATATTATATATAAGTTTTATATATATTATATTACTTATTGTCATTTACTTATATGTTTATACATTATTAAGTCATATATCTGTTTATTTCACTTATTTGTCATTTATATTACCTTTAAGTTTTATATATATGTACATATTGCATATTTTTCATATTTTATCTATAAGTTTTATATGTGTTTGTATTACTTATTTGTCTCAAAACCTTAATAAGTGTTACAAATCAGTCCAGTGAAGTTCAGGGTCATTTTAACATGTTTTAAAAGTTGTTTGCAGTTTAGCCCCGAACTTTGCCGATTGTTACATTTTAACCCAGGATCTTTCCTAGTGTCCCTAAATCTTTGTTAATTGTTACAAATCATTCCATGAAGTTCAATGGCCATTTGAACACATTTTAAAAGTCATCTTCAGTTCATCCATGAAATTTTTGATGATTACATTTCGGCCCCTGAACATTTTGATAATTGCAAATTGGCCATTCATTTCCTGATAATTACAACTCGGCCATGAACTTTTGATAATTGCAATTCAGCTCTCAAAACGGATATTTTTTTGTGAAAAATTAAACAAGACAAGACAAGCCAAAGTACCGAAAGGGCGGATTTTTAGCTTGCGAGCTTTTAATACGTAATCAAACCCCCGGACCCGAACCTCTGGACGCAGACCATTCAAAGCCCTAGGATGTTAGTATCATGTACCCTAGGCAACTCTAGGATTCCGATTAGCCTTTAATTAATCGGTGGCGACTCTTTCTATTTTCCCCGGTTCGGTTGATATTTCCATAATCGACCGAACCCGTCGTTCGCCGATCCAAAAAAACACATTTTCAAAACCCGCTCTATCTCCGAGAGCGCTGGCCGGAATCGACGTGCGACATTTTGGCGACTCTGCTGGGGATTTCCATTCAGAGGGTTTAGGCTTGTTGTGTTTGTCTTACATTGTTTAATTGAATTTTCTACCATATCTGTTTTGACCGTTTGTTCGTGTGTGCAGCTTCTGATCTCATATTTTGAATGTTTTAAATCGCTTTTGCACACACACCACATTCAGTTACTATTCCTCGCCAAAAAAAAAAACAATGGCATATAGAAACATAGGGGGTTGAGTAAGAGAATACGGCCAGTAGCGGTCACAACCGCCGGCACGTCTCCGAAAGCCCAACTCGATGATCGAAAAGGGCCCGCGATCCCCTTAATGGGGTAGGGTACCTTTCGATTCGAGAACCTTTAGAAACTCACCTTGATAGAGCAAAGCCCCACACGGTGCATAGCCATCAACCAGTCGTATTAATTCCAGATATGCTATTTTGCATTTTTTCTTTATCCTGGTCTGATGTATAGGGGGGGCATCCAGAAGCTCGCACACTTTTCTAAAATAGTCAAGGGGCATCCACAAGTCTGTATATCTCTCTTGATGCATTGGTTTGAGAAGGTAATGAACAAATTGTTGTATATTTGCTGGTGTACACGAATAAGGTATTTTATTTCATGTACTGCATCACGAATTTCAAAGCTATCAAAGCCATCAATTGGGTCGGTTTTTAGGTCATGGGTTATTTCTTCTCCATTAAGTAAAGTTGACTTTCCCGAGAATTATGATAAGGACCGTGAATTCAATTTGCAAAAAAAAAAAAAAAAAAAACTTGAGGGAGATGATTTTTCAAATGACTCATTTTTATGAGACCCTAAAATACTCCTCAATGTTTTAATTTCAAGAGTTTTAAAATCTAGAAATTCACGGTTGTTGTCTCGATTTTGCCAAGCCAGAGGTAGCTAAGTCATGTTTGTGCCCAATTTAAGCGGTCGATCGTCGGCCCGACAAATCAAACACCTGGTTTTAAAAAAAATCTCGGGAAGCATCAAAATTCAGAACCTCAGGGACTGACATTAATTGAATGAGAAGCAAATCGGGTGTAAAAAAAAAAAAAACTAATGGGTTAAGGGTTGGAAAATGAATAACCCGCGACTTAATTCTCCAAATTTTTTTTAAAACATTGAGGATCATAATCGGCATAATTGATGGTTGTATTTTCCAAATCATGCATCATTATTGCGTATTCTCTATTCTAATTGCCAGTTTTTTTCACAGGTACAACTGGCGCAAACAAGCCCTAAACTTACTGTGTGATCTCGCTCGAATGGAACAAATGGGGCAACTAAAAAGAGTCATTCGCCAGGGTTCCTAACTAATGTGATATCCAAAGGCTCCACCACCTCGAGAAAATGAAGAAAGGATTGTCCATCTAAAAGGGACCATGCGAGCCACAACCTTCCGAACGGAACAATCCATCTTCGACGTGGCCTCCTAGTTCAAGCGTCTTGTCGCTAGTGCCCGAACATTCATGGCCGTCGCAGTCTCCTAGACTTCGACATCTCGATTCACGCCCCGGCTTGCGATCTCAGCTTAATTAATGGCTATATTTTCTAAATCATGCATAACTATTGCAGATTCTCAATTTAGTTTCCATTTTTTTCGCATGTGCAACTGGCACGAACAAGCCACAAACATACTTGTGACTTCGTTCAAGTGGAACAAACGGGACAACCAAACAAGAGTCATCTGCCATGGTTCTGAACCCATGTGATATTCAGCGCCTCCACCACCTCGAAAAATGAAGAGGGGATCATCCAGCTCGAGGAGATCTTGGGAGATGGGATCACAAAACGAAACAGTTTCTCACCAACATGGCATCATAAGTCAACCGTATCATAGCTTTTTAGCGCCCAGGCAGTCGTGGCGGTCATAGTCTCCATACTCCAACATCTCGAGTACATCTGGCGCAAACAAGCCCCAAACATACTCGAGATTTTGTTCGAATGGAACAAAATGGACAAACAAACCAGAGTCCTCCGCCATGGTTTTGAACCCATGTGATATCTAGGGTCTTCGCCACCTCAAGAAAATGAAGAGGGGATCATCCAGCTAGAGGGGATTTGGGAGATGGGATCACCCAAAACAGAACAGTTCCTCGCCGACATGGCTTCATAAGTCAAGCGTATCATCGCTTTTTCAACGCCCACGCAAGCATGGCCGCCGAAGCCTTCCAAAGTTCAAATATCTCGAGTCGCGCCTCCGCCTGCGACCTTGAAATAATTAATGACTGTGTTTTCATAATCATGCATCATGATCTGTGTTTTCAGTTCTAATTGACATTTTTACAGGTACATCTGGCGCAAGCAAGCCCCATACGTACTCGCGATTTTGTTCAAATAGAACAAATGAAGAAAGATGACAAGATTCATCTGTCTGGGTTCCTAAAACCCATGTGATGTCCAGCGGCTTCGCCACCTCGAGAAGGTGAAGAGAGGATCATCGAGCTAAAAAATACCTTGCGAGTAAAGATCAGCGACGTGACCTCCTAAATCAAGCGTCTCATCGCTTTTTCATCGCGCATGCAGTCATGACTGCCGCAGTCTCCCAAAATTCAACATCTCGGGACACACCTCCTTCTGCGAAATCCACAGAATTGATTGCTACATTTTCAAATTATACATCATTTTTGTGTTCTTTCAAATTCTAATTGTCATTTTCTCGCAGATGAGTCTGGCGTGATCAAGCCCATTGCGTACCCATGAATTCAAAACGAATGTGGCAACTAAAGCCAAACTCCCCTGTCAGGGTTTCTAACCCATGTGATATTCAATGGCTCGGCCACCTAAAAAAGAGGATCAACAATCTGAAGGAGACCTCGCAAGCTATGATCGCCTGAACCGAACAATCAATCCGCTGAAGTGGCCTCCCAGGTCGAGTGCTCACTCTTTTCGGCACCCAAGAAGTCATGGCTGCCGCGGTTTCTCGGAATTCAAAATCCTAAGTCGTGCCTCAACTTGCAGTCCCTAAAAGCAGGGAACAAACTGACCCAGATCAAGCTTCACACATTACTGATGTGTCTCCCAGTCAAGCTTCAAATCTGCAATGCATCACTTCTCGGTCTGTCGCAAAGGATCTTGACCAAATATGTAGACATTCATGCTAGCTTGTCAAACTTTTTTTCAACAGTCATGAGATCCCTTAATGATGAGGTCCCTTCAGAAGTTTCATCTGTCTACTCGCCAGAAGAGAGAATATCACAAGTGGATGAAAATGCTCGTTTATGCGCTTCCTCTTCGTAACGAGTAAACAATATCCAGAAATGGATGCATTGCCCGTGGGGCAAATGTCCGAGCCCAGTATTTCTGGAAGAGGGAAAATTCTTCATGACCATAATGAATTCCTTCTTTTGTCATTCATTGTGATCTCAATATTCTCTGTCATCATATGCATGATTTGACATTAACGTCAACCTCCATCTACTTCTTTCTTCAGGAAAAACTGCTATCCGGAACAAAAATGAGCATCGCCGTGATCGACATGTCTCTCCAAAGGCATCCATTGGTCACGGATTCATACCTGTGGCCATCGAATACTTCACCAAGTGCGCCAAAGCCATTACATTGGCATCAGTTACGGCAAAGGTGGTCGAACGTCTCATCAAGCGAGACATCATCGTGCATACGGTGTCCAATGTCAATTGAAATTGACAACAGCGAGATCTGAACATCAAGTTAATCGACGAGTTGTGCGACCAATTCAAGATCAAGAACACGAACCCATATCGCACATTGATGAATGGTGTGGTAGATGCAGAAAATAAAGGAAGATCATTGAGGAAATGATTGTCATACAAGGATGGGCACGACAAGCTGCCTCAGTCATTCACGGCCCTCGATCCGAACATAACCTGGGGCAACTCCAGTTTCCCTGTCTACAAAACAGAAGCATGTCACCGATTAAAGCTGAAAATTCGTCCACTTGGTTCCTCACTTAGTCATAAATGGACGAATATGAGTGGGTGAAGCGCACTTACATGAGCAATCAAGCCTCATTGACGAAAGCGGCTCCCTGCACTATACCACGGGCACCTGTACCAGAAGCCCATGGTTCGAGTATTCAACAGGGAAGTGTGCTCCAGAGAATTACACCAAGCGACCTAGTCTTTCAGAAATTCCCCCGAGCCAATCCAGATTCTTGGGGCAGATTCATCCATAACTCTGAAGGACCGTGTGTCGACATTAAAAAATCTTAGTGGAGGAGCCACGATCATCACTGACATGGACGCACAAAGACTCCCTAGTCCAGTCAACATGGACAATATCAATAAGTATTATCCTTGAAAGAGCTTGCAACCAGAATGCAATTTTTGAATTTTGAGAGAAAATTCCCGCTAAACTGAAAACCCGAAAGGGCGGTTTAGGCAAAATTTAGGGAAGAGGGGCGTGATTGAAAATCCCTCAAAAGGGCGATCATGGCAAAATGAGAGGAAATAAAATCCCCGCTAGGTTGAAAACCCGAAAGGGCGGTCTAGGCAAAAATTAGGGGAACCGAGAGGTGCGATCAAAAAATGATCGTAGCAAAAGGAGAGAAATCCGAGAGAAAACAAAAAAGAAGCAAAAAAAAAAGAGAGAGAAAAACACAGCACATCGCTGAAAAAAAAAAAAAAAAAAAAGTTTATTTGTCAAGAATGGGGCGTTCAAATGCCTAACTTCCCAGAGTTATACGGAATCGGCAAGCGAGACTGTTACAGTCTGCTCTCGCAAGTCACCTTCCAAAGACGAGTAGGACTGTTACAGTCTGTTCCTACAAGTCAAACATCATTGCCGCACCAATGCATGCACCGCTATCCAAGACATGGATTCACATAGCAGCCCCAATGCTGGCACCACCGACAATAGGAACATGTGGTCATCCAGCATTCCGAGAATCACAACCCGACGAACGGAGCCTTTAGGTGTTCAGCTCCGCAAGTCACCACCGATAATCGGGACCTGTGGTCATCCAGCATTCCGAGAGTCACAACCCGACGGACGGAGCCTTTAGGTGTTCAGCTCCGCAAGTCACCACCGATAATCGGGACCTGTGGTCATCCAGCATCCCGAGAGTCACAACCAGACGAACGGAGCTTTTAGGTGTTCAGCTCCGTAAGTCACCACCGACAATCGGGACCTGTGGTCATCCAGCATTCCGATAGTCACAACCCGACGAACGGAGCCTTTAGGTGTTCAGCTCCGCAAGTCACCGCCGACAATCGGGACCTGTGGTCATCCAGCATTCCGAGAGTCACAACCCGACAGACAGAGCCTTTAGGTGTTCAGCTCCGCAAGTCACCACCGACAATCGGAACCTGTGGTCATCCAGCATTCCGAGAGTCACAACCGACAGACAGAGCCTTTAGGTGTTCAGCTCCGCAAGTCACCACCGACAATCGGAACCTGTGGTCATCCAGCATTCCGAGAGTCACAACCGACAAACGGAGCCTTTAGGTGTTCAGCTCCGCAAGTCACCGCCGATAATCGGGACCTGTGGTCATCCAGCATTCCGAGAGTCACAGCCGACAAACGGAGCCTTTAGGTGTTCAGCTCCGCAAGTCACCGCCGACAATCGGGACCTGTGGTCATCCAGCATCCCGAGAGTCACAACCAGACGAACGGAGCTCTTAGGTGTTCAGCTCCGCAAGTCACCACCGACAACCGGAACCGGTGGTTATCCAGCATTCCGAGAGTCACCGCCAACGATCGGGACCTATAGGTGTCTAGCTTTCGAAAGTTGTATGTTTATTTTGTATGCAATATAAATAGTTAGTCGGGGAGACCCAAAATTAGTTGTTTGTCTTTGAACATACGTTCATTGGACCACATCCATGAACGCATGCTCAAAGAGGGGCAACTGTAAACACCTAATTTTGGACAGGGGTCGGAAAATACCATGACGTGTGGAACCGAGCCGGGAATAATCGAGTTCGTAGAAAACCCAAAAAAATATTAAAATATTATTAAAAAAAAAAAAAAGAACTAGGCTCTTAAAAGGCCACGTCCCCACATTTTCCTACACTCCACATCCATGCTTGTAAGTCTATGTACCATTATCTCTATTTATCTTCCCTAGAAGCTATCCCATCCCCTGTTCCATATTTGAGCAACCTTTATTAAATAATTAAAACAAAAAAGAAGAAATCTTGGTCTATAAAAGGAGACCATGAACCGAGAGGAGAAGGGGGGGACTCAGTATTACAAAATAATATCACAGAGAGTCTCAGTGAGAGTGTAATCCATATATTGCTCGGTAATTGTGGTTTGGTTCCACACGTCACGACATTTTACCCGGAAATAACCCAATGTAAGCACCGCTTAATCAAAAGTTGTATTTACATTTCAAGCATAAATAAAGTGCAAGTTGGTTAAAGATCCATCGCTTTCAATGTAGCGTTTATTTATTTTCCGTTATTTTATTTCGCACTATATATATATATATATATATATATATACATATTACGTATTTCTATTATCTACAAGTTTTATATATATCTGTTTTACTTATTTGTCATTTATATTATATATAAGTTTTATATATATTATATTACTTATTGTCATTTACTTATATGTTTATACATTATTAAGTCATATATCTGTTTATTTCACTTATTTGTCATTTATATTACCTTTAAGTTTTATATATATGTACATATTGCATATTTTTCATATTTTATCTATAAGTTTTATATGTGTTTGTATTACTTATTTGTCTCAAAACCTTAATAAGTGTTACAAATCAGTCCAGTGAAGTTCAGGGTCATTTTAACATGTTTTAAAAGTTGTTTGCAGTTTAGCCCCGAACTTTGCCGATTGTTACATTTTAACCCAGGATCTTTCCTAGTGTCCCTAAATCTTTGTTAATTGTTACAAATCATTCCATGAAGTTCAATGGCCATTTGAACACATTTTAAAAGTCATCTTCAGTTCATCCATGAAATTTTTGATGATTACATTTCGGCCCCTGAACATTTTGATAATTGCAAATTGGCCATTCATTTCCTGATAATTACAACTCGGCCATGAACTTTTGATAATTGCAATTCAGCTCTCAAAACGGATATTTTTTTGTGAAAAATTAAACAAGACAAGACAAGCCAAAGTACCGAAAGGGCGGATTTTTAGCTTGCGAGCTTTTAATACGTAATCAAACCCCCGGACCCGAACCTCTGGACGCAGACCATTCAAAGCCCTAGGATGTTAGTATCATGTACCCTAGGCAACTCTAGGATTCCGATTAGCCTTTAATTAATCGGTGGCGACTCTTTCTATTTTCCCCGGTTCGGTTGATATTTCCATAATCGACCGAACCCGTCGTTCGCCGATCCAAAAAAACACATTTTCAAAACCCGCTCTATCTCCGAGAGCGCTGGCCGGAATCGACGTGCGACAGGGCGGAAAGGCCGTGAATTGCCCTACTTTTCGGCCAAATTCCATCGTTTCAAGGTTCAAAATCGCATTTATATATTATTTCAGGGTTTTTTTTTTATTATAGGTTTATTTGGATGTCGTTATTTTCGGTTATTTCCTAGGGTTTCTGTTTTCGTTATTTAAGATAATAGTAGCCGTCGTTGAATTCAGTTTAATGATATCTGAGAAAATCGAGATTTTTCCTCAAACTCTGCGTCTGAATTTCGGTATTCGAATTGAATCAACGATTTCTGCGCATCTATCCCCCATCACGCTGCATCACACACACACACATATATATAAAGAATATGCAATTGTTGATTTATTGTAACTTTAATTATAACTACTTTTTAAAATTTAATAACAATAAAATATGTTTAAGTAAACGTTTAAGTAAAACCATTGTAGACTATTATGTAAGCATTACATAAATTTATGTATTCCTTAAACCACACATAAAAAGCTTACGTGACACTTGTCGCACGTCAAAACCGGCCAACGCTCTCGGAAATAGAGCGGGTTTTGGAAAGTGTTTTTTTGGATCGGCGAACGGCGGATTCGGTCAAATATGAAAATATCAACCGAACCGGGGAAAATAGAAAGAGTCGCCACCGATTAATTAAAGGCTAATCGGAATCCTAAAGTTGCCTAGGGTACATGATACTAACATCCTAGGGCTTTGAATGATCTGCGTCCAGAAGTTCGGGTTCGGGGGTTTGATTACGTATTAAAAGCTCGCAAGCTAAAATCCGCCCTTTCGGTACTTTGGTTTGTCTTGTCTTGTTTAATTTTTCACTAAAATATCCACTTTGAGGGCTGAATTGCAAATTTCAATTAAATCAGGACATGATCGCAGTTATTAAAGGTCCAGGGGCCAAATTGCAATTATAAAAGTTCAGGGGCCTGATTGCAATTATCAAGAAGTTTAAGTCTGAACCGCAATTATTGACAAGTTCAGGGGCTGAATTGTAATTATCAAAATTCTGGGGCTGAATTTGAGAACAACTTCTAAAATGTGTTAAAATGGTCCCTGGACTTCTCTGGACTGATTTGTAACAATTAGCAAAGTTTTGCGACATCGGAAAAGTTCCTGGGTTGAAATGTAACAATCAGCAAAGTTCTGGGTTGAACTGAAAACATTTTTTATATACGTCCAAATGGACCCTGAGCTTTCTGGACTGATTTGTAACACTTAGCAAACTTATGAGATAAAAAAGTAATATTGGCATATATGCAACTTATAGACAGCATAAGTATGACAAATAAGTGATATGAACATATATAAGATTTATATATAGTAAAAATGCATATATATGTAAAAGTTATAGATAATATATATTGCAAAAATAAAAGAACAGAAAATAAATAAAACGCTACATTGAAAGCGATGGGGTTTTAACAAACTTGCACTTTATTTATACTTGAAATGTAAATACAACTTTTGATTAAGTAGTACTTACATAGGTTGTTTCCGAATAAAATGTCGTGACGCGCAGAACACAGACCGTGAAAATAAACTACACTCACTTCCACTCTTACGAAATTAACTATTGCTCTCTAATTTTGCTCTTCTCTGTCGATGTTGGTGTCCCCTTTAGTTCAGATGAATGACTTCTATTTATAGAGAAATTCTCTTGCAATGTCATATGCAAGTGAGGCGATAATTAAAGCAAGTCATCATGGAGAGTTTGGCGTGTGCAGAGGAAATACACAGAAGATAGGAGACTTTCTTCTCCTTGGTGGTCCCATGGCAATGATAAAGGAGACATCTTTTCATATCTCTACGTGAAGATAAACACTCATACACCACCTATACATATATATTGTATATGCATATGTATATCCTCTTTTTTTTTCACTTTTTATTTTTTTTCTTATAACTTCTTATCACGATGTCCGATCGACTCACGGTCAGCTGCGTTGTGTTCGTGATTTTTCAAGCTTCGTTTTAAGACCCATATTGAAAATATGTATTTCAGAGATGTCGGGTCCATGAATGCTTCGTACGTGCCAAGTCTCGTGACTTTACTCGATCTTCAGTTCCACGTGTCACAGTATTCTCGAACCCTGTCCAAAATCAGGTGTTTACAGTTGCCCCTCTTTGAGCATGCGTTCGTGGATGTGGTCCAATGAACGTATGTTCAAAGACAAACAACTGATTTTGGGTCTTCTCGGCTAACCAAATATAATGCATCAAAATAAACATATACAACTTTCGAAAGCTAGACACCTATAGGTCCCGATCGCTGGCGGTGACCTGCGGAGGCTGAATTCTCTAAGGCTCCGTTCATCCGGTTGTGACTCTCGGAATGCTGGATGACCACAGGTCCCGATTGTCGGTGGTGACTCGCGGAGGCTGAGCACCTAAAGGCTACGTTCGTCGGGTTGTGACTCTTAGAAATCTGGATAACTACAGTTCCTGATTGTCGGTAGTGACTTGTGGAGGTTGTGCACCTAAAAGCTCCGTTTGTCTGGTTGTAACTCTCAGAAAGCTGGATGACCACAGGTTCTGATTGTCGGTGGTGACTTGCGGAGGCTGAACACCTAAAGGCTCCGTTCGTCGGGTTGTGACTCTCGAAAGCTGGATGACTACAGGTTTTGATTGTCGGTGGTGACTTGCGGAGGCTGAACACATAAAGGCTCCGTTTTTCGGGTTGTGACTCTCGAAAGCTGGATGACTACAGGTCTCGATTGTCGGTGGTGACTTGCGGAGGCTGAACACCTAAAGGCTCCATTCGTCGGGTTGTGACTCTCGAAAAGCTGGATGACTACAGGTCTCGATTGTCGGTGGTGACTTGCGGAGGCTAAACACCTAAATGCTCCGTTCGTCGGGTTGTGACTCTCGAAAAGCTGGATGACTACAGGTCTCGATTGTCGGTGGTGACTTGCATGGCTTAACACCTAAAGGCTCCGTTCGTCGGGTTGTGACTCTTGGAATGCTGGATGACCACAGGTTCCGATTGTCGGTGGTGACTTGCGGAGATGAACACCTAAAGGCTTCATTCGTCGGGTTATGGCAATCGAAAAGCTGGATGACCACAGGTCCCGATTGTCGGCGGTGACTTGCGGAGCTGAACACCTAAAGGCTCCGGTTGTCGGTTGTGACTCTCGGAATGCTGGATGACCACAGGTCCCGATTATCGGTGGTGACTTGCGGAGCTGAACACCTAAAGGTTCCGTCCGTCGGGTTGTGACTCTCGGAATGCTGGATGACCACCGGTCCCGATTGTCGGCGGTGACTTGCGGAGCTGAACACCTAAAGGCTCCGTTTGTCGGTTGTGACTCTCGGAATGCTGGATGACCACAGGTCCCGATTATCGGTGGTGACTTGCGGAGCTGAACACCTAAAGGCTCCGTTTGTCGGGTTGTGACTCTCGGAATGCTGGATGACCACAGGTCCCGATTGTCGGTGGTGACTTGCGGAGCTGAACACCTAAAGGCTCCGTTTGTCGGGTTGTGACTCTCGGAATGCTGGATGACCATAGGTCCTGATTGTCGGTGGTGACTTGCGGAGCTGAACTCCTAAAGGCTCCGTTCGTCCGGTTGTGACTCTCGGAAGCTGGATAACTACAGGTCCCGATTGTCGGTGGTGACTTGCGGAGGCTGAACACCTAAAGGCTCCGTTCGTCGGGTTGTGACTCTCGGAATGCTGGATGACCAAAGGTTCCGATTGTCGGCGGTGACTTGCGGAGCTGAACACCTAAAGGCTCCGTCTGTCGGGTTGTGACTCTCGGAATGCTGGATGACCACAGGTCCCGATTGTCGGCGGTGACTTGCGGAGCTGAACACCTAAAGGCTCCGTTTGTCGGTTGTGACTCTCGGAATGCTGGATGACCACAGGTTCCGATTGTCGGTGATGCCAGCATTGGGGCGGCTATGTGAATGCACGTCTTGAATAGCGGTGCCTGCATTTGTGCAGCAATGAGATTTGACTTGTAGGAACAGACTGTAACAGTCCTACTCATCTTTGAAAGGCAGCTTGCGAGAACAGACTGTAACAATCTCGCTTGCCGAATCCGTAGATCTCTGGAAAGTTGGGCATTTGAATGCCCCCATTTTTGGATACGTCCATTTCTTTCAGTAATGAGTTTTTGTTTCTCTATATATTTTTTTTCTTTTTTCTTTTTTTTTTTTCTCTCTCGGATTTCTCTCCTTTTGCTACGATCGTTTTTTGATCGCACCTCTCGGTTCCCCTAATTTTTGCCTAGGCCGCCCTTTCGGGTTTTCAACCTAGCGGGGATTTTATTTCCTCTCATTTTGCCATGATCGCCCTTTTGAGGGATTTTCAATCATGCCCATCTTCCCTAAATTTTGCCTAAACCGCCCTTTCGGGTTTTCAGTTTAGCGGGAATTTTCTCTCAAGTTTGGATTTTTTTTTTTTTTTTTTCAAAAATGGTACTTCCTCGAAATGCGACTTACGAGAATAGATTGTGACAGTCCTGCTTGCCGATTTTGCATAGATTTGGCTGGATGGACATGAGAATGCCCCATTCTTTGATGAATGAACTTCCTTCAGTGATGTGCTGCACATTGTTTTTCGCTTCATTGCTGAGATATCCAGTTGATGATGATGCTGCTTTTGTCGAGCCTTTTATGCTTGTCTTCCTCGCGGGGTTGACTGAAAATCATCTCTTGATTGAGTTAATTTTAGAGCATTTAGTTGTCCACCCGCCTAGGTGCATCTCTGTGAGCTGGTAGGGACAGCTCAGACAATGTTGATCATTGTGATTCTTCATCGCTACCTGGTGACAGTTACAGTTGTCCAAAAAAAATTCTTTTTTTCTCAATTTTTTTTTAATTTTCTCTCGGATTTCTCTCCATTTGCTACGATCATTTTTTTTATCGCACCTCTCGGATCCCCTAATGTTTGCCTAGGCCGCCCTTTCGGGTTTTCAACCTAGCAGGGATTTTATTTCCTCTCCTTTTGCCATGATCGCCCTTTTTAGGGATTTTCGATCATGCCCCTCTTCCCTAAATTTTGCCTAAACCGCCCTTTCGGGTTTTCAGTTTAGCGGGAATTTTCTCTCAAAATCCGAAAACTCGCATTCTGGTTGCAAGCTCTTTCAAGGATAATACTTCTTAACATCGTCCATGTTGACTAGACTAGGGAGTCTTTGTGCGTCCATGTCAGTGATGATCGTGGCTCCTCCACTAAGCTTTTTAATATCGACTCATGGTCCTTCATAGTTGCGCATGAACTTGCCCCGAGAATCTGGATTGACTCGGGAGAATTTCTGAAGGACTAGGTCGCTTGGTGTAATTTTCTGGAGCGCGCTTCCTTGCTGAACGCTCGAACCATGCGCTTCTGGTAAAAGTGCATGTGGCATAATGCAGGGAGCCGCTTTCGTCAATGAGGCTTGATTGCTCATGTAAGTGCGCTTCGCCCTCTCAGATTCTTCCATTTATGACTTAGCGATGAACCAAGTGGACGGATTTTCCGCTTTAATCGGTAACATGCTTCTGTTTTGTAAACAAGGAAAATGGAGTTGCCCCAGATGATGTTCGAATCGAGGTCTCATAGGCCGTGAATGCCTGAGGCAGCTTTTCGTGCTAGTCCTTGAAATTGACAATCAATTCCTCAATGATCTTCTTGGTTGATTTTTTTCTACATCTACCGCACCATTCATCAACGTGCGATATGGGGACGAGTTCGTGTGCTTGATCTTGAATTGTCCGCACAACTCGTCGATTAACTTGATGTTCAGATCTTGCTGTTGTCAATTTCAGTTGACTTTGGAACCGTATGCACGATGATGCCTCGCTTGATGAGATGTTCGACCACCTTTGTTGTAACTGATGCCAATGTGATGGCTTCGGCGCACTTGGTGAAGTATTCAATGGTCACCGGTATGAATCCGTGACCAATGGATGCCTTTGGCAAGATCATATCGTTGCCCAGATCCTTCCTTGTGAAGTATTATCTGGATTAGGCAAGGACGTCCTTGTGCATGACTTAATCACGGTGTCATTTTTCTTCCGGAGAGACATTGTTCCTGGAGAAAGAAGTAGAGGAAGGTTGACGTTAATGTCAAAGCATGCATATGATGACAGAGAATATTGAGATAACAATGAATGACAAAAAAGAGATTCATTAAAGTCATGAATAATTTTCCCTCTTCCAGAAAAACTGGGCTCGAACATACGCCACACGAGGAATGCATCCATCTTTGAAAAAATCTTTACTCTTTAGAAAGAGAAAGCATAAACATGCATTTTTGTCCAGTTTGTGACGTTCTCCCTTCTAGCGAGTAGACATATGAAACTTCCTGAAGGGACCTCATCATTCAGGGCTTTGATAATGGTTGAAAACAAGTTTGACAAGCTAGCATGAAATTCTACATCTTTGGTCAGGATCCTTTTCGACAGACCGATAAGTGATATAGTGCAGATTTGAAGCTTGACCGGGAGACACATCAAGACTGTTTGAAGCTCAATCAGGGTCGGTTCATTCGCTTCTTTTAGGAACCGCAAGCTGAGGCACGACTTGGGATTTAGAATTCTGAGAGACCGAGGTAGCCATGACTTCTTGGGCGCCAAAAAGAGTGAACACTTAACCTGGGATGCCACGTCAGCGGATTGATTGTTCCGTTCAGGTGGTCATACCTTGCAAGGTCTCTTCTAGATGGATGATCCCCTCCTAATTTTTTGGGTGGCCGAGGCGTTGGATATCAAATGGGGTTAGAAACCCTGCAGAGGAGTCTGGCCTAGTTGCCACATTCGTTTTGAAATCACGGGTACGTACGGGGCTTGATAGTGCCAGACGTATCTGTAACAAAACGACAATTAGAATGTGAAAGAACACAATAATGATGTATAATTTGAAAATATAGCAATCAATTCTTTCGATTTCGCAGACAAAGCCGTGTCTCGAGATGTTGAGTTTTGGGAGACTGCGGAGGTCATGACTGCATATGTGATGAAAAAGCGACGAGACGCTATATTTAGGAGCTCATGTCGGTAAGGAACTGTTCCATTTTGGGTGATCCCATCTCCCATATCCCTTCTAGCTGGATGATCCCCTCTTCATTTTATTGAGGTGACGGAGACGCTGGATATCACGTGGGTTCAAAACCATGGCGGAGGACTCTGGTTTGATTGCCCTTGTGTTCCGTTCGAACGGAGTCGCGAGTATGTTTGGGCCTTGTTCGCGTCAAGTGTACCTGTGAGAAAGCGACAATTAGAGTTAAGAATACATGATAATGAATCATGATTTTAAAAATATATCCATTAATTATGTCGCGTTCGCAAAAAGAGGCGCGGCTCGAGATGCTAAGTCTGGGAGGCTGCGACAGCCATGAATGCGTGGGTACTAGCGACAAGGCACTTTAACTAGGAGGCCACGTTGAAGAACAATTGTTCCGTTCGGAAGGTTGTGGCTCGCATGGTCCCTTTTAGATGGACAGTTCTCTGTTCATTTTATCGAGGTGGTGGAGCCATTGGATATCATATGAGTTAGGAACCTGGCGAATGACTCTTTTTTAGCTGCCCCATTTGTTCCATCCGAACGAGATCACAGAGTATGTTTAGGGCATGTTCGCGCCAATTGTACCTGTGAAAAAATGACAATTAGAATAGAGAATCCACAATAATGATGCATGATTTGGAAGATATAGCCATCAATTATGTCGATTAGGATCCTCAATGTTTTGAAATGATTTTTTTGGAAAATCAAATCACGGGTTATTCCTTTTCTAACCCTTAACCCATTAGGTTCGCTTCTAATTCGATTAATGTCGGTTCACGAGGTTCTGAATTTTGATGCTTCCCGAGGTTTTTTTTTTAAACCATGTGTTTGATTTGTTGGGTCGACGACCGCTTAAATTGAGCACAAAAGTGGCATTCTTTACCTCATGTTTCGAACAACCATGATAACAACCGTGAAGTTTCACCCTTTGAAATTCTCGAGAATTTAAAGTTCGAGGGGTATTTTAGGGTCTCATAAAAATGAATCATTCTAAAATTCCTCTCCCTCAAGTTTTTTTCTTTTTCTTTTTTGCGGACTGAATTTACGGTCCTTATTATGATGCTCAGGAAAGTCATCCTTAATTAATGACGAAGAAATAACCCATGACTTAAAACTCAACTCAATTGATGGCTTTGAAGTTTGAAATTCGTGATGCAGTACAAAAAGGAGATTTCACTATTCATGTGTACATGCAGACACAACATTTTATTTCCTTGTCTTTTCCGAGGAATACATCAAGTGAGAAATACAGACCTGTGGATGCCCCTTGACTATTTAAAAAAAGCGTGCGAGCATTGGGATGCCCCTCCTATACATCAGACCAGGATAAAAAAAAGAATGCAAAATAGAGCATCTGCAATTAATACGACTGGTTGATGGCTCCACACTGTGTTGGCTTTGCTATATCAAGGTAGGATTTCTAAAGGCCCCCGAATCGACGGTACCTCACCCCATATAGAGGATCCTAGGCCCTTTTCGATCATCGAGTTGAGCTTTCGGAGACGCGCCGGCGGTTGTGACCGCTACTAGCCGTATTCTCTTACTCAACTCCCTAGGTTTCTATATGCCCTTGGTTTTGGGCGTTGAATAGTAACCGGTCGTGGTGTGTGTGCAAAAACAATTTTAAGCGTTCAAACTACAGGACCTGCACACACGAACAAACGGTCAAAACGGATATGGTAGAAGAATTCAATTAAACAAGGTAAGACAAACACAACAAGCCTAAACCCTCTGAATGAAAGTCCCCAGCAGAGTCGCCAAAATGTCGCACGTCAAAACCGGCCAACGCTCTCGGAAATAGAGCGGGTTTTGGAAAGTGTTTTTTTGGATCGGCGAACGGCGGATTCGGTCAAATATGAAAATATCAACCGAACCGGGGAAAATAGAAAGAGTCGCCACCGATTAATTAAAGGCTAATCGGAATCCTAAAGTTGCCTAGGGTACATGATACTAACATCCTAGGGCTTTGAATGATCTGCGTCCAGAAGTTCGGGTTCGGGGGTTTGATTACGTATTAAAAGCTCGCAAGCTAGAAATCCGCCCTTTCGGTACTTTGGTTTGTCTTGTCTTGTTTAATTTTTCACTAAAATATCCACTTTGAGGGCTGAATTGCAAATTTCAATTAAATCAGGACATGATCGCAGTTATTAAAGGTCCAGGGGCCAAATTGCAATTATAAAAGTTCAGGGGCCTGATTGCAATTATCAAGAAGTTTAAGTCTGAACCGCAATTATTGACAAGTTCAGGGGCTGAATTGTAATTATCAAAATTCTGGGGCTGAATTTGAGAACAACTTCTAAAATGTGTTAAAATGGTCCCTGGACTTCTCTGGACTGATTTGTAACAATTAGCAAAGTTTTGCGACATCGGAAAAGTTCCTGGGTTGAAATGTAACAATCAGCAAAGTTCTGGGTTGAACTGAAAACATTTTTTATATACGTCCAAATGGACCCTGAGCTTTCTGGACTGATTTGTAACACTTAGCAAACTTATGAGATAAAAAAGTAATATTGGCATATATGCAACTTATAGACAGCATAAGTATGACAAATAAGTGATATGAACATAGGGTTAATAACTAAAAAACTGTCCAAGGTTTACCCTATGTTAAAATTAGGTGTCTGAAGTTTCAAATGTTAAACTGTAGTGTCCAAGGTTTCAATTTTGTTAAAATGTGGTGTCCCGGTGTGATTACTTTAGAGAAGTCAATTCCGACGAAACCATCTGTCAAATTCGAGCTCCCATACACACTCCCTTCTCGTCATCTTGCCGGGACCGTCACCTAAAAAGTTGGCCACATCCGCGCAAGTAAATATTGCTATATTGTCCGAGGAAAATGGCTCCACGCCACTCTTTTAGAAACTTTTTTTTTAATGTTCAATTTTTTGGTGAAATTTGACGATTTTGTGAAAAGTAAAGAGTGGTGGATTATGAATGGGTGGGTGGGTTGATGAAAATGATTGAATGGAGATGAAAAGACGCGCAAAGACACCAAATTTCAACAAAAATGAAACTTGGGACAGTTTATTTTAACATTTCAAACTTCAGACACCTAATTTTAACATAGGGTAAACCTTGGACAGTTTTTTAGTTATTAACCCTATGAACATATATAAGATTTATATATAGTAAAAATGCATATATATGTAAAAGTTATAGATAATATATATTGCAAAAATAAAAGAACAGAAAATAAATAAAACGCTACATTGAAAGCGATGGGGTTTTAACAAACTTGCACTTTATTTATACTTGAAATGTAAATACAACTTTTGATTAAGTAGTACTTACATAGGTTGTTTCCGAATAAAATGTCGTGACGCGCAGAACACAGACCGTGAAAATAAACTACACTCACTTCCACTCTTACGAAATTAACTATTGCTCTCTAATTTTGCTCTTCTCTGTCGATGTTGGTGTCCCCTTTAGTTCAGATGAATGACTTCTATTTATAGAAAAATTCTCTTGCAATGTCATATGCAAGTGAGGCGATAATTAAAGCAAGTCATCATGGAGAGTTTGGCGTGTGCAGAGGAAATACACAGAAGATAGGAGACTTTCTTCTCCTTGGTGGTCCCATGGCAATGATAAAGGAGACATCTTTTCATATCTCTACGTGAAGATAAACACTCATACACCACCTATACATATATATTGTATATGCATATGTATATCCTCTTTTTTTTCACTTTTTATTTTTTTTCTTATAACTTCTTATCACGATGTCCGATCGACTCACGGTCAGCTGCGTTGTGTTCGTGATTTTTCAAGCTTCGTTTTAAGACCCATATTGAAAATATGTATTTCAGAGATGTCGGGTCCATGAATGCTTCGTACGTGCCAAGTCTCGTGACTTTACTCGATCTTCAGTTCCACGTGTCACAGTATTCTCGAACCCTGTCCAAAATCAGGTGTTTACAACACTTTTAAGGAAAGCAGTTTAAGTAACCAAATTGCTACCCGAACTTTGGTCAGTTTACAAATCTCTACCTCAACTTTAAATTTTTAAAATTGGCTACTCCTATTTTCAATTTTAGAGCAAATCATTACTTCTGTATGATTTCCCGTCAAATTGGATAGAAACTGAGCATATTTTTGCTACGTGAGGTCTATTCGTGTGTGCCCAAGTGGATTCAAGCACAAATTGAAAGTATTGCAACGGAATACCTTCAGTTAGATGCTAAATTGAAATGCAATGTTCGAATTTGGGTGAAAGTCTAATTAAGCATCTAATTGAAGTTATGTCGTTAAAATACTTCCAATTTACGTTTGAATCCATTTTGGGTACACATGAAAAGACCTCACGTGGCGAAAATATGCTCAGTTTCAACCCAATTTGACGGGAATCGATACGGAGGTAGTGATTTGCTCTAAAATTGAAAGTAGGAGTAGCCAATTTTAAAAATTTAAAGTTGAGGTAGCGATTTATAAACTGACCAAAGTTCGGGTAGCAATTTGGTTACTAACTCTTAATTTGATTTATGGCTATTTAAAAAAAATTACAATTCGACATTTAGTTAATATGGATGATTAAGATAGTCCTGAATCCTAATCGTCTTTTATATCGAAATATGATGATTTTTCGCACTTATCCGTCCTGCTCACAACCAACCGAATATTCTTCCAGATAATTTTGTTATTTTGTTTTTTTATTCCCTCCTATTATGAATTTCTCACTCTTGTGTGGCCGTGAGATAACAAATCTCAGAGTTCAAATAGAAAGGTCCCGAAACTTCTTATTAATGAATGAAGCATTTTTATCTTATTAGGTATATTCTCTGTATGCCTCGGATTAGATATATTTTCCGCTAACATCGGATTATTCTGTAATGACAAACATGCTTATTGTGTTAGTTAGGATTTTCTTTACTTAAGAAACCTAACTAATTTCCACATATAGATAGTTTAATCCTTTGGTCTGATAGATTTTGCCTGAAAAAAATCCCACTTGCGGTTTCACTTTCAGTTCATTGTTGTGGTAATCTACAGAAAAGAGCATCCTAGCTAGTCTTGGAGACTGGAAACAACATTGGAACCCTGGCATCCTTTTATTGCAATAATAATGTTATCATAAACATTTAACAATATATATATATATATATATATATATATACTAGTTATTAATGTGTGCGTTGCACGCACATAGATCGTCTAAGTTTCAAAAAACATAATTTATCTTCAGTTTTCTAATATGATAATATGTAATTAATACATGGCCAAGTTTAGGGGTTGCGAGAAATGAATCTGTGATCGAAAAGACCGACACAAAGTAATTCAAAACAGGAAAAATAGAAGAAGATAATTAAGTCAAAAAATTAACTATTGTTTTAAATTACGATACTAATTTACTGTTATAACTAATAATGAGTTGGATTGAGCATGACGTGAGTTATTAACGACAAAGTTGTATCTAATTTATCAACTTGAGGAGTGAAGAATGTAAGCCCGCAATTAACCACTTAGAGTCTTCGGTGGAGCAGTTTGACCTATACAAACGTAATTATACACTTTTTATGCAATTTTATATCATAATACCAACAAAAATTGATTTAGTGCTAAATGAAATTTCAATTCATTAAAATCTAAAGTTTATACTTGATTTTATGTCAATTACTTATTTAACTACTAATTAGGTTGTACACAATTTGATTTAATTGACAGACGGAAGAACTAAATTAATGATTCAAGAACCTAAATGTTGGACGATGAGTACCAGGTTATCCGTAAAAGGTCAAAATTCAAGAACCGTGGTTGACCCATATTTTGACAATTGATATGATTTGACAAGTGACTGATCTATGTGATACAAAAAAATTTCAACATGCACTCGAAGTTTGCACGAGTTGTGTACATATCATACTTTATGGGTAGCTCAAATTTATAGGTATATTTTATTAATAAGTTAATGATAATTATGTAACATATCAGTTAAGCGACCTTAACAAAAAAGTTAATGCAATTTATCTAATGAAATTTTTAGTAATACTTAAATATTGTAGGGACTAAATCATCAATTTTTTAAAACACTAATGTCTAAAGTTTATGCTTGAATTCAACTTAACTAATTATTCAACTACCAATTAGGAGATACCTAATATGATTGAATTTACAAACGCAATAAAACTAAATCTATAGTTCGAGTCAATAAGTATTAAACATTGAGTAACATGTTATATGTAAAGTCAAACTTCAAGAACCACGTTTGATCCATATTTGATATATTATTTGAGTTAGCAAGTGACTAATTTGTTTGATACAAAAATGTTAACAGGCGGAACATCCTCAAATCAGTGAATGAAAAAACGTATCTACCTGACATTTGCACCTATTAAATGCATGTTGACTCTAATTGATATATATTTGATGGAGAAATATAATAACTACGGTGACCTAACAATTAAGCGACCTAAAAAACTAAAAATAACAAAATTTAATTAAATGGTTTTTAGTAATAAATAGTAAAGATAAATAGGTGGGTCTCAAAGATAAAAAGACTAAATTGTCATTTTATAAAAATAGGGGAACTAAATATAACACGTATATATATATATATATAGGGTTTAGGGTTCAGATAAAATAAAAAATATGGGAACTAAATATAACATATATATATATATATATAATAATAATAATAATAAAATAAAATAAAAATAAAAATAAAAATGTTCAAGAGGTACCTTTTGGGGGTGAGGACAACTCTCACATTTTATATTGGTATAAAGATAAAGATGATAGAAATCATAACTTCACATGCACTTTACAATTTATTATATCCGTCTGATGGGTTGGTCTTTACTCTCTTTATACACTCTAGCTAGGGTTCATATGCTACGAGATTCTGATCCTATTAGTGAGAGCTTTCAATTTCAAATTTTATAACATTAGCAGTGGTCTAGTACGTAGTTAAGAAACTTATTAATTTGACTTTAAAGTTTCAGATTTGGGTCAAAATTCTGCAACCACCTTATCACATATCGCCTCAATTAGCATATAAAAAGTCGAGTAAAACTAGACTTAACTGAAAAAAGCACCTTATAAATGGCAATTTCAAAAGTTGAATTTGCTCGCTGTGATAATCAACTAGTTACTTGGTAAATTAATGATATATTTTTTACCTGATTTTCATTGTCTCGTTAGGCAGCAGGTCACAAATATATCAAAGGCAATGCTTATGTGGCGCCTAAGATATGAATATTCCTACGTCAAAGGTTACTTTAGAAAGAAAAAAAAAACGAGCATGTGCATATTTTGGATAAAATACACCAATAATTGCTCATATTCGTAGCTTATATTCTTTTGGCAAAATGATTCATTTTCGTACTTCTATGTTTCTATAGGGAAAAAAACTATGTCGATCATATATATATATATACAAAATAAAAGTATAATTAATATAAAGTAATAATGGAACTCTGATCGAAAATATTAAATTTACCATGAAATATGTACATACGAAATTACAGCCGTATGTAACTGTAAATATTTAACTTCTTCGTACATCTAATAAAGAAATATAATTCTACTTTTCTTTGTATGGGTGGGGGTTAATGTGATTATAAAACACTTCTAGTATGATTGCTTTAAAAACTAATTTGAAAAAATGCAATATAATTCATTAGTTCTACTTAAATAAATTAAATAACGACGCGTTGCGAAATTAACATTCTGAGGTTTAATATTATTTCTAAAGTTTCTGGCCCAAATGTATATTGTTGTACTTTGTGACACAACTGACGATTCTAAACTTTAAAATTCACCAAATTAATCTATACTAATGACATATAATATCATATATTTCAAACTTATGCACACAAATGTAACAAAATAATCAAGATAAGATGCATATATTCTTTTAATATATTAATAATTTAAAATTAAAAAAATTGCAAAAATGTGAGATAATGATGTTATGTAAGTTTTAATTTAAACTAAGGAATATAATTCTGCTTGACTATATTAGATAATGACATGTGACGAAATCAAGTGATTCTCAAATTTAAAATTAATTTTAGAGTTTTAAACTCCAAATTCGTATTTTTTCTTCACATGACACAATCGGTGATTTTTCGGATCTTTAAAATTCAGCAGAAATATCCATGTCATAAAATAATATTGTAATTTTAATTTATTTGTTTATTTACTATAATAATTTATGTTCTTTAATATCGTAGTCAAATAGTCATAAATTATACGGTGCTCCAAATTAGCGAATATTTTTTCTTGTGAAAGTAGACGTGAAGACCATCTGAAAGATATATGTGATATCATATAGTTTTAATTTACGTATATAAAACTATAACAAGTTATTCAATATTAAAATGCATACGTTCTTTCCATATACTATAATTTAAAAGAAAAATTCGGGAAAAAAATGCGTGTCAATAATATTTTAGCATAATAAGTTTGTCCAGTAGAATCTTGAATAAATTCGAGATACTGATTAGTTATTAGTAATAATGATAAAAGAGATTAGAATATACCCACTAGAAGTCAAGGGCAATATAATGAATATTAAACCAACATAAGAAATTAATTAAACCCTAAAAGAAAATTGTTGTATTAATATCATGTGATGTGCCACATTGATGAAATGATTAGATGCCCCAATAACGTTTTCGTGCCTGAGAATGTGGGTCTTTGTCCCACGATAGGGAGCGTTTGCTTCCTTTGTCCCTCAACTTTGATTTGATAATAGGACGATACCTTCGCTTACTTAATGTTCAAAACTAAGTTAGTTATAGTTGGTTTAATTGCAAGCTTTAGACAACCTTATCTCTTAATTAATTTTTTTAGTAAGGTTGACTAATTTAATTCGTGCAAATTTCATTGCAGATTGCCCATATTTAAAGTCAACTTTTAGATAAAAAAAATCGGTTCCAATTATGCAACAATTAATTCGTAATCGAGTTAGAGACTCAATTATAATATTATTACAAATTATCACGATTTAGTTTTGATATTTGGAATAGTAGTCGGCTAATTTTATAAATTTGAAAAGTAATTATAGCAATTTTGGACATAAATTTTAGATAGGTAATAATTATCATTATCTTTTAAATATATTATACATTTTAAAACATATTGGTACTTAAATACATTTTTTCACACATTTTTTATGTTTTACATACTTTTCCGAACCCCGATGTGGACACAATTCAGGAATGTCATTCTCAGATTGTGCTATTTTCAAATTGGTTTCTCTACAGTTTTCTACTTTTGCATTTGGTTGTTCAAATAATACTACTTTGGTGAAATTTTTTACTTTTCTCGTTGGAATGCTATCTTGATTAAACGAATCAAAGTTCGTAGGCCAAGTAGTAAAACAAATTGTATTTTCAGTAGCGAATCGAATTTGAATTCTATAGGAGATGTCCTATTTTAACACTATTAGTCTATGACTATGGATGGCAACGAGGCAGGTTTACGCAGCCCCGGACCCGCCCCGCGGGTCGGCCTGGCCGACCTGGACCCGGATAAGTGTACCTCCCGGGGCGGGTCGAGACGGAAAAAAAATCCTGCGGGGCCCCGACGTGTGAACAATTGTTTTTTTTTTTTTTTTTTCACTTCTCAATATTAAATACAATTTTTTTTGTCAAAATATTACATTATATATAAATTCAAACCATAAATCTAACACCAATCAAATACAAACAATAAACACATCAAATTCATCACAAAATACAAATTTAAATCCAAATACCAAATTAACAAATCCTAATAATCTAAATATACATCTATTTATAATTTGATCCATGTTATTTATATAGATACTATATTAACCATATTGTTTAGTAAATGTTGCATCATATTAATATAAAAAATAATAAAAAAAATATATATATATTAGGAACTTCGGGGCGGGTCTGCGGGGACCCGCGCCCCCTAGACCCGGACCCGCTCCGCACCGGGTTCGCCCCACCCCAAACCCGCCCCATGACACACGGGTCGGCGGGTAAAAACCGGGTCGGGGCCGCGGGTTGGCGGGGCCGTGACCAGTTGCCATCCCTATCTGTGTGTGACTGTGATGGTGTCAAATTATATATGGGTGGCGTTTGCTTTCTTTTGTCAGGCCTCATGGAGGAATGGAGAATACTTTTGGGCCTTTCATCTGAAAAATCCATTTAATATTGGGCTTGAAGCATCTAATTACAAGTCATTGAATTTGTTCAATGAATTGGATGGCCCAAAATGAACATGGTAGATAAATAATATTATATGCAAGAAAGATACATGTCAGTGATGTTATCTTTAATTATTACAACTTTTTTTTTAAAAAAAGGCCACACACTAATAAAAAAGTTCATTAAGACATTATTACGTGTAAATATTAAAAATAGTAATGGTTCAAAACTCGCGGATTTAGCCTATTTTCTTGTAGCGGATGAAAATGTTGGATATCAAAAAGAGAAATATTATTTATTCTACCATGACAGAACCTTACGCAAATTAGAGAGAACTGTTATATCCTGAGTTGGCTTGTTATCTTGTGGCTTAAAATGTCTTAACGGTGAAGAAACTTGGTGATGAAGATATCGTAATCACTTGAATCAAAACCTAATTAATAGAGAGTTTATTTACTCATAGTAGATGTTGTTTGGATGTAATCTCACATTACGTCCTACATTTCATCCACACTACGGTGTTTGGCTAGTTAAACAAAGTAATATGCATTGTAATTTAATATCCATTATAATCTGAAATTACGTCTAAACTCCATTTACTGTAATGTGAAATTACATTCAAAAACAGATGTAATGTAAGATTACGCCCAACATTATGAGTATTATTATTTAATTTTTAAATAAATATTTTACATTATCCTTATAGTATATCATGATATTATTATATTTTTTTATTTACTTCATAACTCATTATTATACTAAAGAATAATGCACACGATGTTTGTATAAAATAAATAAAGTCTTTTTCGTTGCATTTTTTTTTTGAAAAATATCTTATAAAACGATATAATATGTTTTAATTAATAGAATTTTAATAGTTATGCATATTGAGTTTAAATATTTAGTTTTTGGAGTTCATAAATGACAATAATATATATTAACCACAAAACATAAAGTTTAAAAAGTTAATTGATATCAAATATATATTCTTTTAAATTTTATCATATTAATATATAATACACTCTCATATAATTAATACAATAAAGTCTCATTACAATGCATTTTACAACACATATCAAACACTGTAATCTAAAGTTATACTCTATATTACAACACAGTCAAACGATGCAATCTAACTACATTACACAACTCACCTTACTTGTAATCTCATATTTTAAGTAATCTCATATTTTAAGTAATCTCATATTACATCCATCAAAACGCCCCCTTAAAAAGTTTCTGGATTGGAGGTTGAAGATTTATAATTAGCATAAAATCATAAGAAATACAAAAGTAGGATTGTGGTTATAAAATTAAATCCAGAGAGGATGCTTGACTTGGGATGGTTTGGGCTTCCTCATGAGAGATCATTTCTCCGATGATATTTTACAATTATACGTTTTTTTTTTGGCCAGTCAATTATACGTTCATAAGCATAATATACTCTATGAGTATAAATAACTTATTTAGAAGAACGACCCTGAATAAGAACACCCAAACCGCTCCCTTTTAACTTTGACTGAACAGTGGAGGAATATAGTGGCAGAATACCCAACCTTTTGGTTTATTTAGTATATTATTATTATGTATATAATTATAAGCTATAACTAATTAACTTTTACTTTTGTTACATAATCATCCTTTTCCACCCTTAAGTTAACTTTTAGCTAGAATAATTGCTAGCTAGGGGAAAACTAGAGCTATTGTAGTCTTCTTTAAACGATTCTTTTTGCACCAACCCTCTAATTTAGATAGAGGCTGGCTTGATTAAAGTTAATTAATATGGTACTTAATTAATTAAACCATGAAATATCAAGGTAAATTACATACAGTACAGGGCGATAGCGTTGTTGTTCAATCGTGCTATTTGTGTCCGACTAGGTTTAACCGTTTCATAAAATTTAACCATAACAATCGATGCAACTAACGGATTTTAATATCCAAGATATTGTTTAGTTAGGGGAATTGTTGGAGCCTAGGTCGTGAGCCCAGACCACTTTAGTTTTAAAGCTCATCTGACTATTTATTCTGGCCCATTATTGTCTGTGGCCCGGTTAAGACAATCTGTAACTTTGGATTAGCTTTGACGACTGAACTTGTTTACTTCAAAAGGTTGCGGTGCAATCTTTGTTATTTGCTATTAGGGTTTAGTATTTATTGGGGTGATAAGGAAAAATTAATATACAACTTAGATGATCCTCTCTATTTCTCTGTGCCGCTCTTTACTTCTCTCTCGTTTCTCTGCTGCGACTTCTGGTTCTCCGGTGGTCTATCCGCCGTACTCCGCCGTGCGTTGAGCCCTTGCTGGTTTGCACATGGTATCAGAGCCTTCGAGCTCTTACTACTTCGACGATCTCACTATTTCTTTTCCGGTGTGGTACAATCTTTTCTCATCTTTCTGTAATCTTTTTCCTTTTACGATACAAACGATTTTGCGATTCGCTTTTCATTCAAACGATTTCGTTCTTGCATGTGATGTTCATGTTGTCCGATTCGTAGATCTCGCAGCTTTTTTATTATTGCTGTAAATCCGTGACGATAACCTTCATCATCTGTTTTCTTCAAAAAAATCGCAATACTTCTATGATATTTTACTTGATTAAGTTCAGATCTACACTTGCTCTTACCTGCACGTGATGATTGCGTTGTCCGATTCGTGGATCTCGCAGTTTTTACTACTGTAGATCCGTGACGATAACCTTCATCATCTTATATTTAAGAAAGATCGCAATATTTCTCTGATATTTCATTTGATTAAGTTCAGATCTACACTTGCTCTTACCAGTTTCCTCTTTAAGAGATCTTTTTACGAGCAAACCTTTCTTTGCATGTGATGTTTATCTTCGTTCCTTCGTAGATCTCGCGATTTTTGAGTTATCGCTGTAGATGCATGACGATAATAATCATTGCTTGAATTTTGTGAGAATATCGCGACTCTTCTTCACTTTACTGCTTGATTAAGCACTTATCTACGCTTTTTCATTATCTCGAAGGTTCTGTTTTATTCTTGCTGAAACAGAATCTTCCTTGCATGTGGTGCTTGTGTTCGTTTCCGCAATCTTTACGTTGTTGCTGAAGATCCGTGACGATAACAATCGTTGTATGATTTATATGTTACGGATCTCTTCTTGACTCTTAGCTGGCTTCTGTTATCGATTAATGTTGGTGTTTTTCTGTTGCTTTTGTTTACATACCATATTCCTATGATGATTCATATGAGTCAAATGATTGGACATTTGTGATTTCTTTTGAAATTATTTTCTTATCTCTTATATTCTTTTGTTCTGATTCTTGTAGATCTACTTCTTTTTTTATCTACTTTTCTTGTCGTACGTCTAATGGCGAATGAATCAGACAAAGGTCCTGGAGAAATTTCTAATCTCAACTCAGGCGATGCTCCAACAGATATTGTTGTCGAAGCGATGCCAAAAATTGATCACAACCATCATTTTTACCTCCACCCCTCAGATTCTGCTGGATTATCTTTGGTTTATGAAATACTGACCAGTTCTGAGGATTATGGTTTTTGGAGTAAGACTATGAGAATTTGTCTGATTTCGAAAAACAAACTGGAATTTGTGACAGGCGCTTGCAAGAAGGAGAATTTTGATCCTAGCCTTCATCCTTTATGGGATCGCTGTAATGCATTGGTTCTGGCATGGATCATGAATTCTGTTTCGCGTGAGCTTATGTCAGGAAACATTTACACTGAGAGTGCTTTTTCTGTCTGGAACGATTTAAAAGAAAGGTTGCATAAGGTGAATGGTTCCCGAATTTTTCATTTACACAAAGATATTTGTCTAGCTCAGCAAGGTGTGGAATCCATATCCACCTACTTTACAAGGCTTAGGACTATGTGGGAGGAATTTGAAGCCATTTGCAACCTACATAACTGCGGCTGCCCAGAATTTCAAAAACATGTCTTGCATGCAAGCAACCTGAAACTCTTCCAGTTTTTAAATGGCCTCAATGATTCATATTCGAATGTTCGAACCAATCTGGTTATGCAAGAGGTCCTTCCATCTGTTTCTCAGGCCTACTCTGTTTTGATTCAAGAAGAACACCAACGAAGTATTTCAACTGGTTCTATGGTCAATATTGTTGATTCCAAACCCTCTTTTCCATTTGACACCTCTTCAAACAAATCAAGAGGACAAAAAAAGGAATCTCAATTTGGTCTGTGGTTTTTACAATGCTCGAGGCCATGACTATGATCACTGTTTCAAAAGGAAAGGCTACCTGCCTGGTTGAAAGTTCCGTACCAATCAGTGTCAGGTCAGGACTCCTCAAGCTAATGTTGTAATCGATGCCAATTTTGAAGTCCATTGCAATGATGGTGGTGCAAATGGACTCTCTACGCCACTTGATTTCTCCAAAAACCAACCAATGATGATCACCACTGAGCAGCTGGAGCACCTGGCTCGCAGCATGGCTAAATCCCACCGTGATTCTGAGGTTGAAGCTCGTGCCAATGTAGCTTCAACTACTGCAGGTATATCTTCTTTTATTCCTGTCTATGTTAATCATCCTTGTTGGATTATTGATACTGATGCCACCCATCATATGAGCTATAAATTTGATTGGATGATCAATTTTAAACTTGTTTCTTCTTATGTTCAATTGCCTAATGGTGTTAAGTCAAGAATTGCTGGAATTGGTGATATCCAGATTGGCAAGACTTTATTTTTTAACAATGTTTTTTTTTTCTTGCCAGATTTTAAATATAATTTGTTATCTGTTGCTAAGTTGACTAAGGATTTATCTTGTTCTGTTATATTCCATACTAATTCTGTATTCTGCAGGATCGTTGCAATGGAAAGGTGTTGAGGAGTGGACATGAAGCTGCATGGCTTTATTTTTTAAAACATCAACCTTCAGCCCCTGTAGCACTTCAGTCTTCTACTAGCAATCCACATACCATTTTATGGCACAGACGATTAGGTCATCCCCCTTTAAAAGTCATGAGCAAGATTTCTGATCTTCAGTCTCTTAGATTACAGAATAAAGCCATTTCAGATTGTAGTGTTTGTCCTATGGCAAAGCAGTCTAGAATTCCCTTTCCTAATAGCAATTCTGTCACTTTAGATGTTTTTGAGTTGATCCATGTGGATGTTTGGGGGCTCTATCATAAGCCCACTCATGATAATAAACGCTTCTTTTTTACCATTGTTGATGATTTTACCAGAATTAGTTGGGTTTATTTGCTTACATTGTAATCTGATGTTATTGAGATTTTTAAACATTTCTTTGTGATGGTTAATACTCAGTTTTCTAAAAAAAAATCAATTGTGTTAGGTCTGACAATGGTGGAGAATTTATTAATGATAACTGTTCTATTTTTTTTTTCAAATCATGGAACAATTCATGAAACTTCGTGTGCTTACACCCCTCAGCAGAATGGTATTGTTGAAAGGAAGTATAGACATTTGTTAGAAGTTGCTCGGTCTTTAAAATTACAAAGTTTTTGTACCAGACAAATTTTGGGTGAATGCATTCTTACAGCTTATTACTTAATTAATTTGATGCCTACTGATGTTTTGAAAGGTTCCTCCCATTTTGAGAAACTTTACAATAAATCTCCATCTATCAAACACATTAGAATATTTGGTTGTTTGTGTTATGCAAATGTTTTACCTTTATCAGATAAGTTTGCAACCAGATCTGTTGCTTGTGTTATGATGGGATGTTCTCTTACTCAGAAAGGTCACATGCTGTATAATTTGGCCACCAAATCATTTTTTGTCTCCAGGGAGGTTAAGTTCCTTGAAGATCGTTTTTATTTTAAAAATTCTTCCATTACAGATCTCCCTGTTTTTGCTCCTGACGTTTTACCTGTTTCTTCTGTAGATCTTGATGAACCAGGTGGACATTCTGAGCTCCAAAAACCAGGTGTTCCTCCGGCAATTGCTGGTGATGATGTTATTAGCTCTTCAGGTGATACCTCTTTAGTCGGTCATGATGATGGCATGTCTGATGGTGCAACTGATTTAGTTGAAACTGTTACTGTTGTCTCTGAACCTACTCTTAGACCTGTTAGACAAACCAGACCACCTGTTTGGACTCATGATTTTGATATGTCTGCTCATTGTTCTGCTAAGTATCATATTTCTTCTTCCTTGAGTTATGATAGAGTTTCCAATGAATATAAGTCTTTTTTTAGCATGATTGATTAAATTCCTGAGCCTCGTTCTTTTTCTGAAGCTTGTCAAAATAAACATTGGATAACGGCAATGAAGGAGGAAATTGCTGCTTTAGAAAATAATAAAATTTGGTCATTGGTTTCTTTGCCTCAAGGTAGAAGTTCTATAGGGTGCAGATGAGTTTATCGTGTTAAATATAATTCTGATGGTTCACTTGAACGTTATAAAGCTCGTCTTGTTGCGAAGGGTTTTAAACAAAAAGAGGGAATTGATTATGATGAAACTTTTTCGCATGTTGCTAAGATTGACACTGTTCGCGTTGTTTTGCTTGCTACCATGAATGCTTGGCCTTTATATCAGATGGATGTTTATAATGCTTTTCTTCAAGATGATCTTTTTGAGGAGGTTTATATGAATTTGCCACCTGGATTTGGTAATTAGGGGGAGTTGTGTATTGTTAAACCTGGTCTTGTTTGCAGATTACACAAATCCCTTTATGGGTTAAAACAGGCATCAAGGCAATTGAATACTAAGCTAACTGAAGCTCTTCTTAGTAGTGGGTATATACAAAGTCATCTTGATTATTCTCTCTTTATTAAAAGAAGGAATGATGAAATTGTTATTCTTTTAGTTTATGTGGATGGTTTACTCATTACTGGCAACAGTACTTCATTAATTTCTGATCTTAAAAGGGTTTTACAAACTAGCTTAAAAATGAAGGATTTAGGAACTTTAAAGTATTTCCTTGGCATTGAAGTTGCAAGGTCTGATCAAGGCCTTGTGCTCTGTCAACGAAAATATGTTCTTGAAATGCCTGATGAAGTTGGTTTATTAGGATGCAAATCTTGCAGTACTCCTATGGAGCAGAATGCAAGGTTTACATCTGTTGGATATGATGAAGCTCTTAATTTGAACAAAAATTATTCTAAGCTTTCTGATCCAACTAGATATAGAAGATTAATTGGTAAGCTTTTGTATCTAGGTATCACTCGTCCTGATACTGCTTATTCAGTTCAGTATTTGAGTCAATACATGCAGAATCCTAAAAAATCCCATTATGATGCAGTTTTTAGAATTTTAAGGTATTTGAAACAGCAACATGGTTTGAGAATTCTTTTATCTTCCAATAAGCTTGATACTATTAGTGCTTTTTGTGATTCAGATTATGCTCGGTGCATTGAGTCTCGTAGATCTGTGACAGGTTACTGTGTTTTTCTTGGTAATAGTTTGGTTTCTTGGAAGGTAAAAAAGCAACCTACTGTTTCATGTTCCTCTGCTGAAGCTGAATATCGCAGTATGCGAGAAACAGTTTCAGAGTTAATTTGGCTGAATGGGGTTATTTCTGAGTTAGGTTTTAATTTTCTGAAACCTATTACATTACATTGTGACAATAAAGCTGCAATTCAGATAGGCAATAATCCGGTTTTTCATGAACGTACTAAACATGTTGAGGTTGATTGTCATTTTGTGCGTGATCAGGTTTCAGCAGGTTTTATTCAATTAAAGTATTTGAAGACTGTTAATCAATCTGCGGATTTGTTCACTAAGGCGCTAAGCTCAGCACAGACGTTTGCTTATGAAGCTCAACATGATTGATGTTTTCAACCAAAGTTCAGATTGATGGGGAGTGTTGGAGCCCAAGTCGTGAGCCCAGGCCACTTTAGGTTTAAAGCCCATCTGGCTATTTATTCTGGCTCGTTGTTGTTTGTGGCCCGGTTAGGACAATCTGTAACTTTGGTTTAGCTTTGAGGACTGAACTTGTTTACTTCAAAAGGTTGCGGTGCAATCTTTTTTATTTGCTATTAGGGTTTAGTATTTATTGGAGTGATAAGGAAAAATTAATATACAACTTAGATGATCCCCTCTATTTCTCTGTGCCGCTCTTTACTCCTCTCTCGTTTCTCTGCTGCGACTTTGATTCTCCGGTGGTCTATCCGCCATACTCCGCCGTGCGTTGAGCCTTTGCTGGTTTGCACGGGAATCACGGTATCTAAATACTTAAGCTAGATATATAATAGGGTTAACATGTCTTTTGGTCCATGATATTTGACCATTTTTGGGTTTTGGTCCATGATGTTTTTTTTTCCCTAGTTTTGGTACCATATGTTTGCAGATTTTTCTAGTTTTGGTCTGACCGTTACATTCCGTTCATTTTTTGACATGTGCAAGTCACGTGATCCACCCTAAACTTTCAATTTAGTCCCTCTAATACTTTCCTAACCTTTTTCTGTTCAATTTAGTCCCGAAGTTTCAAAATTGACCCAATTAGACAATATGTCCAATTGATATTTTAAAACTTCAGGACTAAATTGAACAAAAAAAAGTTAGGAAAGTATTAGAGGAACTAAATTGAACAAAATTGAAAGTTTATGGTGGATCACGTGACTTGCACATGTCAAAAAATGGACGGAATATAACGGTCGGACCAAAACTAGAAAAATATGCAAACATATGGTATCAAAACTAGGCAAAAAAAACATCATGGACCAAAACTCAAAAGTGGTCAAACATTATGGACCAAAAGACCTGTTAACCCTATCTATATACCAATATATTATTTGTGTTGGGTCCTCACCCCCAATAGACATCTTTGGCACCTTTTCATTTTATTAACAAAAAATATATTATATTTAATTCCTATATTTTATAAAATTAATAATTTAGTCATTACTATATTTGAGAAACATTTATTTATCTTTAATATTATTACTAAATCATTATTTAAATTTTGTTATTTTTTTAAGGTCGCTTAGTCGGCATGTCATAGTAATTATAATTAACTTACAATCCAATATTCATATCAATTTAAGTCAGCCCTATCATACTCATTCCGTTCAAATTTCGGATGCATGTAAAAAAAATTTATTCAACGAATTATATAGATCGAGTGATATATGTTCCGCATGTTGAGATTTTTTTATCACATAGATCAGCCACTTACCAAATTATATATATAACAAGTCAAAATATGGGTGAAATGTGGTTCTTGAAGTTTGACCACGTACAAATAACATTTTACATCGTCCAATAATTATGGACTCAAACTATTAATTTAGTTCTTCTATTTGTTAATCCAATCACTTTGTATACAACTTAATTAATGTTAACTAAATATTTTTGTAAATTCAAGTCTAAACTTTATATTTTTGTGATTTAATTTTATCTTTATTGTTAAATCAAATTTTGTTGGTATTGTGATATTGTATATAATTACGTTTGTATAGATCAAAATTTTCCTTTGATGACTCTAAGTAGTTAAGAGCAAGTTTAGATTCTTGACACCTCAAGTTGATGAGTTAGATACAATTGAGTCGTTAATGACCAACGTAATGTTCGACCCAACTCATTTATATATCTAACTATAAGGTTAACTTAGTATTGTAACTGAAGACATTAGTTAATTTTTTACTTAATTATCCTCTTCTCTTTCTCATGTTTTGAATTACGTTATGTCGCTCTTCTCTATCACATAGATTCGTTTCTCACAACGAATCAACTTGCCCATATTTTAGTTTGATTAATTATAAATATTAGTAAACTTAAGATAGATTATATATCTTGAAATTTAACTGATCGATGCGCGTGCAACGCACGCGTTAATAACTAGTATAATATTATGTATGTTCGGTAAATAAGAACATGCAAAGTCTAGTTCCTTCGCAAGAATCTTACCTAATTGGCAATTAATTAACAATGCATACCTTGTGTAGGGCAAATTAGACCGACTGATCTTACACTACACAAAAATTACCAATCTTCAAACTTTGTTAACAATAAAAATGGGTCATTAGTTAGATGATAATTAACTAAACCGTAAATTTACATTTTGAATATCGAACTTTCAGTATACGTACCCCCATATCCCTAATTATGAACTTTTTCATGTAAATTTCATCAATTTGTCGTGATTAATTAATTCGACCTCTCAAAGGGGACCCCCAAATTAAATTTGCATATGATTGTCACCCGAAATGAATATAGTTCGTAAATATATTCTCTTCCTCAAAGTAATAGATTACAATCTTTAGTGCTAGGGTTCAATGGATTTGTTATTTATTAACCAATTATATATTGTACATAAAGCTAAACCAAGAATAGTTGCTCAACAAATTCGAAGTTCCTTTGTTAATTCATACATGGGTCGAAATATAAACAAAATATAGGAGTAGACCAAAGAAGCATTATAGGAAGTAGTAACTATACATAACCAAAGAATCATACTTCTCACGGGCATTCACTGAGAAATTAGTTTGTAAACATACCTACGTATCACTATGACCCAAACGTTTCTAGGTCTATCAAATGCAAACCATGGTGAACATGTTACAAGCTTGAAAGTCATTTGGACAATAATTACCAAGTAAGATGAACAAATCAATATGTTTAATCGCCAACATAACTACATTAAAATTAAGTATTTCAGTTTATTTGCAATTACGATTTCATTATAAAAAAAATGCATCAGAATGAAAAGAAGTGATTGAGCAGTAATACAGACATTGACAGTGTAAATTTTCCTTCTAAAAGCCTGTCATATTCTCACCATTTAATCAACATCGTCTACTGGACTGGACAATATATATTCTTTAAAATTTGAACAACCATGACACTGATTTTTTGTAGAAATTTCTTTATATTCACCAACAACATTTATGCTTGTGTTTTTTGTTTTCACTTAAGTGGAATCATAAAATCCATCAATCACTTTATTGAGAAAAAAAAATATATTCATTAACAAGTAGAAGCTTTTATAGTGAAAAAAAAAATGTATAAGATTGACTTGTATTCGTACGAAAATAAAACCTCATTTATATTATAATAAAATTTTTGAACCACATTAGTCAATCAATGCTCAAAATTGTTCGTCAATTCACTAAGATTAACTCCATTTTGATTACAATAATGACGTACAGTACTCCAATTTTATAAGAGTTAACACGGATATACAAATTGTTCCAAAGGATTTTTTTTAATGCACTTTATAAAACAAAGCATATACAAAATTAGGAAATTGTTCAATGTCTAACAATATTAGGGATTTAAATCAAATTGGTACCTGGGTTAACAGTACAAAACGAATTGGTACCTCCACTAAATTTTGTTGCTTTTTGGTACCCGAGTTATTCTGGGTGTTGCACCGTTAGAATTTCTGGTTAAAACTAACAGAATCCCATTTGGAACCCTATTTGCATAATAGCAACTCAAAACTTTGGAACCCTATATCTCACTCGTTTCTCCATCTTTTTGGACGATTTTTTTTTTTTTTTGAAACCGCATAACTTTTCGAGATCTATGCAACCCAAATAGCCGTAGAGTGATTTGCCCTTTTTTTTTCTCCAATAAACACTGTTTTCCATGTTAATTCAATCTTTTTTGTATCAAACTCCACCGCATTCTAACACCTATCACCCTTGATCACCCACTTTTTTTACTAATTGGATTCCAATACTACAATCAAACCGTTGCTCTTGGATTGCAACACTTCTGTTTAAGAACCAAATTGATATTATACCTTTCATCCAATAGAAAACAAAAAACAAAAGTCTGTCGAATTAATTAATATGCAATATATAACTTACTGGAATTTTTCTTGATGTCTCCAATAAACTATACTGGTGTGTCTCTAAATAAATAAACGTCATTGCAAGAGAACATATGGATCTTAGCATGATAAGCTACCAATTTTTTGTTTATATATTTTGTGGACATGCTGAAAAATTGAGCAGTTCTGCAGGTCTTCGATTTTAAAAGCTTGACATGGTCCTGCATAAAATTGCAAATGGAAGCAGTTTCTGGCAATAACTCGAAAGAAAATTTACTGGTTGTCTCTAGCCACATAATGGTAAAAATTCTTCGTGTGGTTCTGTTAATGCCGGTTCATCTTATTTTCTCACATTATGGCCATCCCTCATGATACTGGGAGTATCAATTTCCACATGTAGATTAAATGGGAAAATAAACTATTTCTTCTTGGTGTCCATTCTAAAAGTTCTTCCAATACCCTTAACGGTACTTTTCCTATTGTTCTACTTCAAGTATGAAACATCTTTATCTATCTAAGATCCATATGTTCTCTTGCAGTGACGTTTATTGATTTAGAGACACACGAGTATAGTTTATCGGAGACATCAAGAAAAATTCAAGTAAGTTATAGATTGCATAACAGTTAATTCGACAGACTTTCATTTTTGGTTTTCTTTTGGATGAAAGGTATAACATCAGTTTGGTTCTTAAACAGAAGTGTTGGAATCCAAGAGCAACACTTTGATTGTAGTATTGAAATCTAATTAGTAAAAGAAGTTGGTGATCAATGGTGATAAGTGTTAGAATGCGGTGGAGTTTGATACAAAAAAGAATGAATTAACATGGAAAACGATGTTTATTGAAAAAAAAACTGGGAAAATCACTTTACGCTATTTGGGTTGCATAGATCTCGAATAGTTATGCGGTTTCAAAAAAAAATTCGTCCAAAAAGATGAAGAAATGAGTGAGATATTGGTTTCCAAAGTTTTGAGTTGCTATTATGTAGCTATTATGCAAAAAGGGTATTTTGTTATTTTCATGCGCAAAAAATGGGATTCTGTTACTTTTAACCAGAAATTCTAACGGTTCAACACCCAGAATAACTCGGGTACCAAAAAGCAAGAAAATTTAGTGGAGGTACCAATTCGTTTTGGGTTGTCAACCCAGGTACCAATTTGATTTAAATTATCATTTACGAATTTTCACTTTAAATAAAAGACAAAACAAAATCGAAACAAGACATCGTATCTTATTTGTATGTTGAAGTTAAAATTTGATTTGACCAAGAAAAAGGTTAACATTCGTTTTACTGTGTCTTGTCAGAAATTCCCGATACACCTAATAGACTAATATATATATATATAGATTTACCAAAAAAATACTTATATATATAAAAAGAGTACTTACAAGTTACAACAAGAAATTGTTGTCATTTGAATTTTTTCTGGCAATCGTTGTGCTTATGTAGACTGACCTCGACGTCCAAAGTTCGACGGCCTTGAATATTGGTCAACATTCTCGAACTGTATCTCAAAACAAAAAAACAAACCAAAGTACGAGAAAACTGGTCCAAAAAAATATATAAGAGAATGCTGGTTTGTCATTTATTGATAGCCTCAGATGAAATCTCCACAGACTGCAAAATCTTTCAAATAGCGTGGACAGACCATAGCCTAGAGTTGTAGAGTTCGTCGGTGAAGATGTTAGAAGTCGTTGGAGTTGCGCTGTGAATACATTTGGGGCGACTTGGATTTTGCGGAGCAGCGATTAGGGTTCGGGACAAACGGGGCGGCGTTTATTTGGTGATGGAGGGCAGAGAAAAAGCTCCGGCGGGGCCTCGATTTGGAGAAGGTGGTTGGAACAACACACCGTCGGAACCAGCGTGGTCGATCTAGTGGTACGGCATCGATTTGGTGAAGAGGATAGATCACGAGTTGTAGCGTGGTTGGCGTCGATTTGACGAATGAGGCTGGATGAACATAAGAGCACTTTCAATGGGAAAATTTGTTAAGACATTTGCTTATGTGGAGGTGAGATGTGAAGACAAATATTGTCCATCTAATTAATTGTTTATCTAATTTCTTATTCTTTCCTCTAACTTGTTCATGGACATTTTGTACATATTCATGTTTTAAAATAGTTTTATAACCTCTCTCCATGTGGTATGTAATATTTATAATATATAATAATCAAAATTGAGACAAAAATTGTCATTGCCATTGTAGGAAGTAAAGACATTTCAAATTAAATTAACATTTTAATGACAATTGATGATGTGGAGGTGATGTGACTCAAAATGGGAACCAAACTGGCTATTGCCATTGTGAGTGCTCTAAATGGCATGAAGAGGAAAGTGAATCGGGTTATACATAAAATAAAAAGAGTAAAGTGAAGCGGCGTGCGTGTGTGTCAGAGGAGAGTGGTGTAGGGCAACCTCAGTTATTAAAATAGAAAGTGGGTGTATTTTAGGAAATTCATAATTGGACGTTTTTGGTAAGAAACTCTAATTTTTAAATAGAGGAGAGATAAATGAATGAGTGATTTACAAGTTTATATTTCAACATAATGCAGCCTTATGCTTTCCCATAGTAAAACTCTATGGGTTAGTAACTAAATCGCTATATGAACTTTGACTCAATTATAAATTGATATATGACTTAAAAAAAAAATGACTACATGAGTTTTAAATTTCGAGCAAATTGCTTTAGCCAGCTGTTATAATTTCCATAAAACTAGAGACAAAAAAAATGTATCTTCCGATCACGTGAGATCGTTTAATATATACCTAATTAGATGGATTAGACAATAAATTGAAATGATTGCAGTAAAATACCCTCAGTTGGATACTCAACTGTGTCTTTCAGTTGATGTTACAATTGAAGGTATTTCGTTGCAATATACTATCAATTTTAGTGTAGAAAATAAGAAGTGCGCCGTAACCAACTGCCCCATAAGTTCGAACATGTGGGTTATGGCATTTATCACACTTTTATACTTAAACCTCCTTTCACCGTTTTTAATAGGAAGTTTTTAATTTTTCTTTAAAATGGCGCCGCGGATACTCGAACCTGCGCGCTCTAATACCATGTAAAATATAAAACGTACACTTTAACCAACTATCCTATAAATCCAAATATGTAGTTGAATGCATTTAGCACACTTTTATATTTAAACAGGTGGCATATATTCATTTCTTGTCCAAATTGATGGAAATTATTATAATGAATATAGAAATTAAATCGAAAATTTAGTTAATCAATTTTAAAATTTAATATTCGGATAGATATTAACTGAAATTAAGTGGTTTGGTTACTGACCAATAGTCTATATATAAATTTTGCAAGGTAAGAATGAAAACACAACAATAACGTAAACTTCCACATATAAGTAGTTAATATAATAAAAGAATGTACCATCTATTCCAAAGAAGACAAAAGGAAACAAATTAAGGAGGAAGGATTATTGGAACACATTAAAAACATATATAGCTACATATTGCATGCACACATCTCCGATTTCGCACCATAACCCGTTTTCTCAAGCTGCCAAATTAAGTCTGCGGATCAGCCATACGTCTAGCATAAAACCTCTCGATGAAAGCCGACGATTTTCGGTTAATTCCCGGCTCGGCCGTCCAAGACCCTCTATCTTCATCACTCGCGAAAATCCTTCGGGTATAGAGATCATCATCGTAGATATCGTCAGTTCCGCCAGAGCAGCACGAGAATAAGCTCGAGATCACTGAAGAGAAGGATGATTTCCTCTTGTGACCTCCCATAGTAATAAGGAAAACTGAAAACCTAGAAATGAAATGAAGCTCACAAAGAATGGTTTAATTTGCAGTGAATTGGATTTTTAGCTAATTATATATATGCAGTGGCAGAGGATATGTTTCTGTATTTATAGAGTGAGGATACCCTTAGCGGTGAAGAAACGTTGTCGAGGAAGATACCCTAGTCACGTGAATCAGTGAATAGAAAATTAGGGTTTTGGTTATTGGCTATATTTTAGAAGAACCACAAATTGAACTTGTCCATTATTGACTTGACTAATAAACCCTAACCCTCTTTTTTGGTTTATTTTGGGTTGAGAGAGAGTAACTTTTAGTTTTGTTCCAAAACAAACAACATTTTCCATCACTAAAGAAGCTTTTAAGTAATGGCTACGGAAAACTAGAGCCATTTTGTACTTCTACTTTTCCACAAAGCAATAACTTTTAAATCAGTTAATTAGTATGATCCTTTTTATAGCTTTCAATGGATCTTTTATAGCAATTTGAAGAAAAATCAGTGTGTATGTTATGGTTGTACCTTGCCAAATTTACTTAGTTAATAATGACTTTGGCGACTTCGGGTTGATCTTGGCAACTTTTGACCGGGCTCAGACGATCTCGAGTTGGCCTCTAGTGACCTCAAGCCAAGCTGGGCTTCGGCGACCTTTTGGCCGGACTTCGACAACTTCGAGCCATATTCCAACGACTTCGGGCCGGACTCCAACGACCCCAGATTAGACTTTACAAATACTAATTGAAAAAGGGTACATATGTACTTAGGAATATTTAGATTTTTAGTCATTTTATTAGTATATCAATATATATTTCATCCATATGTTGTATTAGAATATCCTAATACGAACACTGTATTAACTAGAACACTGTATTAACTAGGACAAAACCAGAAATTATGTTTATGGAGAAAAAAATTGAGTAATGGGCAAATAACTAGTATAAAAATTGATGAGAGCAAGAGTACGTAAGATTTTAAAGGCCCAAATTAACAATAATTTGTTAGTTACAAATTTTATGATAAAAATTGTCCATCACAAAAAGTTGAAGGACAATTCTCCCACCCCATTGTAGCTTCGTGCCTGGTATTAGTTAAGTATGTATTAGAATATTTTAGTCAATACTTAGCTTGAGTATTAGTTAATATGTACATGTACATCGAATCAAACATATCCTAAGTGTATAGAAACATTTCTAGTTTCTTGCCTGTGATTTTTTGGAACATTGGGTTTTTAGTAACCTGTTACTCTCTTTTGAAGTCTTACATAATTACATTAATTACTCATTATCAACTTAAAGCTAATTGGGTCAATGTGTAGCAAGAATCACAATAAAAAAAAAGTGTGCTTTTAAGGCATTTTCTACTTCCTGCCCAAGAACATATGGACTTCTTAAGTTCTGTTTTTTTTTTCCAAGATAATTAGACCAAACTTCTACAATCTCTTATTGATGAAGGGGAAATCGTTTCGGAATCGCATCTTTCGATCGGAAACTAGTCACTAATTATATAGGGTTCAATGTATCGGCTACGTATTACTATTAACTACTATTATACATATAAAGTTGAACCGCGTGGTTTCCCCTCAACGACTCAAATTCTCTTTGGGAAATTGAATAGAAAATTAGAATACAAAAGAAAGCTTTTTTCTGTGTACTTGAATTCACTTTCCTTGAATACAATAAACTTATAAAGGGCTAAGGAGAATAACGGACTGAGTTGAAGGACACGGCCGTTTCTATGAAAGCATCCCCACCGGTGCATTCAAGCTGTCTTACTTTAGGGTTTATAAGTGTTTAAGCATATAATCTCTCAACTTTTCCACCTCTAAAATTTAGGGATAATAATTAGTGTTTCTGGATCTTAGTTTAAATTTAAGAGCATCCACAACACATGTAAATTTTGGAGGACAACTTCTCTATGTGGTAAGATGGACTGTTCATTAATTGCATTGGAGATTACCATAATTTCTTATCCAATCTCTCCCATGAGAGATTAACTCTCTCACATCCCACAATTAATACTTTCATGATTTTTTTTTTTATCTCTCATCTTTTTCATTTGTTAATCTTGTTAATTTTATTAATATAAAAAAATATGTATGGTCAAGTTAGGGTTGAAAATAGTAGATACCATTGAAGTAGTAATAGATAACCCTAAGACTAGGGATAGCAACGGGTCTTGGGGCCCCGCTGACCCTTGGGCCCCCGACCCGGTTTTGACCCGCCAGTCACGGGACGGGTTCGGGGCGGGGCAGTTCCGGGTCTAGGGGCGCGGGGCCCCATAGACCCGCTCCGAAGTGCTTATATATATATATATATATTTATGTTAATATGATGTAACATTTACTAAAAAATATGGTTAATATAGTACCTAGCTATATAAATAACAAGGACCAAATTATAAATTGATTTATATTTAGATTATTAGAATTTGGTGTTTGGATTTGGATTTTGTAATGAATTTGATGTGTTTGTTATTTGTATTTGTTTGGTGTTTAGTTTTGGTGTTTGAATTTATATATAAAGTAATATTTTTGGCAAAAAAAAAATTATATGTAATATTGAGAAGTGAAAAAAAATTTGTTCACACTGATGGCGGGTCGGGGCCCCGCGCGATTTTTCTCCCCAGCTGACCGCCCCGGGAGGTACACCTGTCCGGGTCTACCAGGCTGACCCGCGGGGCGGGTCCGGGGCTGCGGAAATCCGCCCCAACCCGCCCATTTGCCATCCCTACCTAAGACACGTATTTTAATGATACATTGATTAGGTGGCAACGATGTTGCATAAAGTGAGAAAGGAGTTGGAGTTGTTGTGCATTATGGATGCTCTAACTACCCTTAAAGTAAATTCATGCATGAGGATTGCCTTAATTAAGAAAGGAAAACAAATCTAAAGAAAATATAAATCTATATATTATATTTGTTAATAATAAGAAAAAAAACGTGTATTAAGGCACGACTCTTATTCTTAATATAACATCAGAGCACCCAGCTTCAATTTATGTTGACTACATTTAAAAAGATAAAAATATATTCTGTTAATAGAGATATATTGTTCTCTGGCGATAGACAATTGTCGTCAATGACTAAAATGCTGTTCATAAAAATCAATATAAGGGAGAATGTTAAAACATGAATAAAAATGTTTCGTCCGAACCCGCTTGATGTAACGGACTCGACGAATCTTCAACTTGATCTCTGTGTTCAGTCCTTCAACTTCACGCTCCTAACTTCAAGCTTGTCGTCCAGACCTGCACACATGGGCAGTAACCAGCACGGAGGGGGGGGGGGGGGGGATGGTGCCGGTTGAGTCATCTCCGATGCTTAAATGAGAATTCTAGAGAGAGAAAGCTAGAGAGAAGTCAGAGCTCTTAAGCTAATCTCAAGTGAATGTAAAATAAAAATGGATGGCCTAGGTTCCCTATTTATAGGCAACCTTAAAACCGATTCCGGTTTTTGTACGGTTTGACGCCGGTTTAAAGAAAAATGTGAACTGTCGTCTGGTTTGATCAAGGTTGGCTATTAGAAAACTCTAACTTGGTGTGAAGACACAAATGGAATACGCGCGCTGCAGACGACGACCCAGGTCACGTCGGGTTCGGACGATCCTGGCGCGATCCGGGTCGTCTAGGGCAATCTGGAGGTCCGGTCCGGATGCGTGTGTCGCGCGTCCGGACCGTTTTGATCCTCGGGAGCGTATTTTGTCGGTTTATGTGATTTTGACGTGTTTGCGAAGTCCGGAATGTAAATACGAACCTGTATTGGGCATATATCCATCAGTTGCCCCCGAGTCAAGTAATGACTTGACCCTTACTTGACTCTATTTTAAGATAGGATACATGTCCAATTTGGGCCCGATGCTGACCTCAGGCGATGGTCTATTGTCGGTTGGGCACGCGGGCCTTGATTTCGCCTAACTTTATTTTTCTTGGCGAGTATTCGATATCTGCTGACAAGGTTAGTGTAACAGATACGCGTATATACAACAGACATATGCGACGAGTTGTAAATATATACAATCATGTTCATGTACTAATCACGAATGCGTTAGTAATGGACGTACCCGACACGCGCGTGACGAGTGCGGTAATAAAGATGTACATGATTCAGTGACGTGTTATTGATAATAAAATCATGCAATCGATTATGTTATGATGAAAACATGGATCATGGATTAAGATAAATAAAACATGGATGTATAGCATACGAGCATGATTGTACATGTCGAGTCTATAAAATGACGTGTGTTGTAACAATGATGTAAAAACACTTAGTCATGCCTCTAGGGACTTGTAAAAATAGAGAGGGATCAATGGCTACCCATAGGTACAAACACCATTAGTGGAAATGAGGGAGAGCATTCTTTAGTCAAGTCTCCCCACTTAGTAGTTTTTAGGATCACTCTCATTTCTTGAAGGAGAAGAAACCTTGGTGTAGCAAACTTGGGTGCTAAATCACATTGGTCGGCCACATTTAATCACCATCACGACGACGGGATGATTGTGAGGAGTCACGGCGGCACAAGGGCAACTCGTGGTGACTGGGGCGGTGCGTGGCATCCACGGCAGTGGCGCGTGGAATTTTCCGGCGGCCCTTGGTTGGTGGTTTTCGCGGTAGTTCGATCGTCTTGAGGTGGTGAGTTCCATTTCGGGTATGGCTAAACCATTTGTAACCTTGCTTGGATCCAATATGATCTTGATTGTCTCTTGAAATTGTTTACACTAGCATGCCCACAAGGTGTTTGATAAAATTCTTACAAGAGGTTAGTTCCACAAATCGGCCAAAATTTTGGTTAAGTGCTAAAAATTTATAAGCATGATTGTAAGTAGTAATACTCCCCTCATGTATGGTAGTCATTGTCGACATGTTGCACCATGATGTAGATAGCGTTCGAACATGCTTGATGTTGATTGTTGATAGTTGATCATTGTTATCTCCTTTATGATAAAACACTTAGAGAATATTTCTTGATGGTTGATGTTTACTACTTGTCATATGTCGTCTGTCGTCTGCTATCATGGTGAAACACTTAGAAAATATTTCTTGATAATTGTCGCTTGCTATCAGTCGACTGCTGACATGGTGGAACACTTAGAAAATATTCATTGATAGTCGATGCTTGTTATCTGTCGACTGCTGACATGGTGGAACACTTAGAAAATATTCCTTGATAGTCGACGCTTGTTATCTGTCGACTGCTGACATGGTGGAACACTTAGAAATATTCATTGATAGTCGACGCTTGTTATCTGTCGACTGCTGACATGGTGGAACACTTAGAAAATATTCATTGATAGTCGACACTTATTATCAGTCGACTGCTGACATGGTGGAACACTTAGAAAATATTCCTTGATAGTCGACGCTTGTTATCAGTCGACTGCTGACATGGTGGAACACTTAAAAAATATTCCTTGATAGTCGACGCTTGTTATCAGTCGACTGCTGACATGGTGGAACACTTCGAAAATATTCCTTGATAGTCGACACTTGTTATCAGTCGACTGCTGACATGGTGGAACACTTAGAATTTCCCAAACATACTAAGGCATACATTGTAGTCATTAAGCAATGATGTAGCATTATGTAAGCGCGTCGCTTGTCATGTACGTGCTTGATGCCCGCGCAGTTAGCGCGTGTGTTGTAACCACTTGAACACTTAGATTTTTTCTTATATGCCAATATACATCTTGTAGACCTGCATTAATTAGAAGATACATGCAAGTATAAATGTTAGTGCCATAATCATATCCGCACTTGTTACCTTAAGCAAACGCATAGTATCATGTAGACACGCGTAGATCACGTAATGTACGTAGGTGTCGGGACGAGGCCCATGTCGACATAGAGTTGCCCCCCCCCCCCCCCCCCCCCCGAGGGGGATGTTCACTATGTGATGTATAGAGACTAACAAGTCTATAGGTATGTAGTTATCCCTTCAGGAGAGTGTTCGTTGCTTGGTGCTTGCATAAATGACTGTCGCGTATACACGCGCTGATCAAGTTGTTGTTCATCCTTGTAAGTTGAGTCGTCAAAGCGTATCTTCCAGAGTACACATCCGGACTTAGCTGATTTTGCAGACATAGGGTGTCGCGCCAGCATACGGGATGTTTGGCGATACACGGACGTGATAGACACTTAGAGACGCGCGGATATTATAGCCGCTTGGAGACGTGTGGACATGATAGCTGCATAATCTTGTAGTAGATCTTACATTGGTATGTCGACACGCGCGTACGCGTCCTCGTGATCATGGTAGTTACACTTAGCATTTGGAGATGAGCTGTTACACCTCCTGTAGACGTGCCGAAGCATGAACGCGCTATGCCATGTTTGTTGCTACTATCTTTAGTTTCTTAACGGGAGGTGTTGCCTCCTCTCTCAATGCGTCGGCGCACGCGTGTTCGCTTGACGACTCCATACGTAGTTTGTGAACGATGTGTTGCCATCCTCCTAGGGTGTTGACGCATGCGCGCTGCCCTTGGAAGTGATACTTTTTCATATCCCGGTTAGATAGTGATCTTCTTACTTTTCTGACTCCGATTCGGAGTCGAAGTCGTCTTAGCGTCGTCATTGTCAGCAATACTCTTACTTGATCAGGAATAAAGTGATCCGACTTCGAGATTCGTCCCTTGAGCAACTCTAAGTGATCTGAGTTTACTGCTAGTGGCGAGTCGTTGAAGGCTCTTTCCCACAACAAAGGGAAAGATGTTGAGGTTTGGACTCGCCCGTCTGCCCTTTCTGCCCCCGTGTCGAGGGACCGAATCTCGGCGGAGGAGCCGCTTGGAGCGAGAATATTGCTTATGTTGTTGATCTTCCATTGAACTTGTTGCATCTATCATTCTTGTTTGCTTCTTTGATGGTAGTTTTGCTGAGGGATCGCGCGCGTGTTGAAGGGTCGCGCGTATGCATGTTCGCTTTGCCCCCGTGCGCCTTGCTTGCTTTACCCTTGTGAGTATCATTCTTTACTCCTGTTATAGGTTGTTTTCGCGTAATTCAGTTTTCGTTCCTTTTTGAAAATGGAACTATTTGTAAATCGTGGTGCGTATTAACACTCTCTTCATCTTTGTATTTTTTCTCCAAGAAGCATGATATTGTTTGTTATGCAATGGCTGGAGCGAACAAGAAAGTTCACTGCTTGGATTCTAAGGTTGTTGGACTGAAGGCTTCTACCTTTGTTTGATAGACTTGAGATGTTGCTCTTAAATCCGAGATGTCTATCCTTCGCAAGAAGGTTGCTGATGATAGCGAGGTGCACAATTATTCCGCGATGACGTCTAGATAGGCGTTGTCGTCTTGATGTATGATTTATGCAGGGTGTGTATACTCTTCCCACAAACGGCGCCAAATGTTTCGTTCGAACCCGCATGATGTAACGAACTCGACGAATCTTCAATTTGATCGCTGTGTTCGGTCCTTCAACTTCACGCTCCTAACTTCAAGCTTGTCGTCCGAACCTGCACACAGGGGCAGTAACCAGCACGGGGGGGGGGGGGGGGAGGGGGGTGCCGGTTGAGCCCTCTCCGATGCTTAAATGAGAATTCTAGAGAGGGAAAGCTATTGAGAAGTCAGAGCTCTTAAGCCAATCCGGAGGTCCGGTCCGGACGCGTGTGTCGCGCGTCCGGACCCTTTTGATCCTCGGGAGCGTATTTTGTCGGTTTATGTGATTTTGACATGTTTGTGAAGTCCGAAATGTAAATACGAACCCGAATTGGGCATATATCCATAAAAAAACATATCTAAGATCTTCACTAAAAAAAATAATATTTTAAAACAGTTAGTTAAGAGTCGTCTTATTCTTAGTTTAGATATATGACATATTTCATCATATTAATTAAAAATCATAGATTTTTTAAATTAGTTATAGAGCTTCTTAGACAAACTAATTTGTAATATCTATTAACCTTTTTTTTTTTGGTAATAAGGATTCCCGATCTTATTATAACGAGAAAGTACAAGCAGGATTACAAAATGGAAGATATGACATTCTGGTCCTTCGAGATAATTGGGGATAACAAAGTTCTCGCGACAATTGGGACAGATGTCTAAAAGTAATACATAAAGCTAGGAAATAGATGAAACGTAAAATACATAGATCGTAAGGTCCTAAAAACAAAACGACGAGAACATCCCAGAAAGTAGTAGTGACGCCAGAGAGGTGGTAATGCTGAAGATAAACCATGAATAGTAAATCGGCTGATAGAGAACCAGCCCTACGAGCGTATACTGTAAGGGAAGCCAAGTCCAAGGCACTAGGAAGGGTGACTGCGTTGAGAGTAAACCGAATAGGGCCACCCATCCAAACAAGATGACAACAAAACCATCAAACAATAATCGAGAACCACATGGTAGAGATGGAAGACAATAGGGTCCTTCGGTGGCAGACAAAGCAAAAAGCCAATCTACCGATACACCGCTGTCCGAGGAACATCCCATAGGGACTAGCGCTCTTTAAGGGTGTCGAAGGAGACCCCTTCTTTTCAAAGAGAAGAGATTTAACAAGACAAGACTCGGTCGAAACTGAATCTAGATCCCAAACTAAAAAGTAAAGGTGGATGTGCTTCTGATCTTGTCCTAAGGATCTATGTATCTGTGGGAGGACGATTCCAACTCGGGGGAGGAAGGGGTGGTGAGTTTATGGGTGCATCTTAGTGATATTTTTGTTGATCGACGAAGTTTAAAGCGATGGACACAGTCGTCAGCAAATTTTTTATCTCGATCTTCCAACCAGTCAATCAATACAGAGATGTTGGATGTATGAAATGACCAAAAAGAGGTGGTAAGACGTCGACGGTCATCTGAGCATAATAGAACCAAATCTTGATGGATAAATATTCGCAATGAAACTGGCATCAGAGCAGTAGATCCAGTTCTCAGCATCATCAAGGAAGGTCCAGACTTATTCATACACAAACAACAATTAACCAAATCCATCAGATGATAAATACATATCGATTGAAAAAAAACAAAAACCTATCTCGTATGAGTAGCACGCGGAAACGACCAGGAAGGTGCGATGAATGATCAGTACCTATTACCGCCATGAGGAGAAGATGGAGCCGAAGATAGAGCGAGGAGACAACCGAATAAGGTCGGTGTGGACTGAGGTCGGTGGAGATGAACCTGCAGAATTTAGAATAGGTGGATCGTCTCTTAAACCAGAGTGGTGACTACATCAACTGCTCCGATGTGCCGATTCCGGTGCGGTGGAAGATCGTTGGACCATCGGGATGGAGCAGATTCGAGTAGCAGTCGATGGTCGGTACATATTTGGGGAGCGAAGTAGACCCATGGAAGGAGGGGGTGAATCCATGAACAACGGTAGTAGATCTGGGCGGGATACGTCCGTGGCCGTCAGGAAGAGGAGAATCAGGCTGGAGACCTAGGGATCGTCTTTGGATGGGAAGACTGCTCTGGACGGCGGAATAAAATCGATCTGGCCGGAAAACATGAGCCCATCTTTGAATGGCCAGTCCGGCGACCGTACCGATCTCTGTGCGGTTGAAGGTCGTCAGATCAACAACATGGCCTATACGGAGCTTGATGAGGGATCCCCGACATCTCCCAGCTAAGCAGTCAGGCAAGGCGGTCGTGTGACGGTCTGTGGCAACCACTGGAATAAGAGCGTGTCTGTTAAAATAGATCATTGTGCCTAGATGCCCGTGAGAAGTGATGTGATTATGGAGATCAGCAGCAACGGTGGTGATTGTGGGAAAGCTAGGTGGCGGCAAGACTTGGTTGAGTGGGGAAGATGGGTGGCGGCGGTAATAGGTCTGTAAAATTAGGGTTTGCAGATATTTGGGAGAGAATGCTAACCTATGATGGGGGCCGCTAATATTATATGTTCTAATTATCCTTTTAATATCTATTAACATACAACATGATACAGTTAGCCATTTAAGAATTTTAAAATGCATAAAAAAAGATTCACATTGTTTATAAATGTATCTAAATAATATATATACATTATGTAAATGCATCTATATATCATCTACATTTTATTTTATGTTATGTTTATTGTTAAAATTATGTTATTTTTAATACTTATATATGTAGATAGAATCTCTTTACCTTGATTTATTTCAATATTTGTAAACATCGAGTATTATAATCAAAGTGTTCTAACATTTTTTACCACTCTTTTTTTACCATTTTTTTTCTACCACGCTTTAATTAACAATTTTTTAATGTAAAAAATTAGATGTATAGAACATTCTAAAGATATATAATATTATATATTTGTAATTTATATAAATTATTGTAACACATTAATTAATGAAGAATAAGATGAATATGGTTTTTTAGTACATTCGTTTAAAACAAAATTCTCAACCATAACATGTGTTTAGTTACTAAAAATAACATAAATTCCCATTTAAAGTATGAATAAATGAATAGTTAAGTTTAATTTTACTAATTGTGAGGTATCCATAACCATACCAATAGAGAGAAAGCTTTCTCTCTATTGGTAACATATTCTGTGGTTGTTTAGAAGAGGACAGAGTTTGGCATGTCACGTTCCTTTAATTTTATGTAGGGTATGAGCTAGATCCCTATTTTTCTTTATCTTGTTCCCTAATCATCATTAATTACATTATACATGCCTTTATCTTATAATAATAATATACTTACTATATATTCTTAAGAATAAAGATCAATTTAAGAATCTAATTAGTAAAATGATCATTTAATTAGGCCAATATGTTTAATTGTCGTATACGTTCCTAAGATTGACACATGTCGAGCTAACATGAGTTGTAGTTATACAAGGGAGCGTATTTTTCTACGAAAATTAGGCTTACATTGGAATAAGGTTAGTAGCACGAATCCACGACGAGATGTCTTTCACACTTTAGTAGATTTCTTCGATAGGTGTTACCGTATTTGCTAAATTAACGAACGGTTTCTAGAAGACACTTCTATGAATAGCTCGTAATCTCTTTCTAGATCGGGATCTTTTATCTTGATTTCTGCTCGTTATATATCTTGATTCACTATTGGTTGATATTGAGGACTATTCTGTAATTAGTCAGAAATTAGTTCTGGGGGTTAATTGTAAATAATGGAAGTCAGTTAGTTAGAAGGTTAACGACTTCATTTTCATCTTCTTCACCATATATAATCTGCTACTGTATTCAGAAGAAAAGAAGTTGAATAACAGCAAGATTACATGAATCTCTCTCTGCACTTTACTCTGTTTCTTCATCTTAATTGAAGATTTATCATGGTATCAGAGCGAATTTGATTGAACTTTGTTCGATTCGACGATCCGATTGCGATGACGGGAACGCCGATCAATGCGAGTCAGTGGCCACGCCCAGGGGAGAACTCGACGTTGCGACCTGCAGGAGGTAGTGGAGGTCCAACTGATTCTCTCAATGGCGGAAATCGCCAACAACGAGCAGTTTTGGATTTAGACATTGAGGATCAGCTTTATTTGCATCCTTCTGATGTGCCTGGTACGCAGTTGATTGGATTTCAGCTGACAGGTATTAACAATTACCAACTCTGGATGCGATCTATGTCTGATGCATTGCTTGCTAAGAACAAATTAGGCTTCGTGGATGGAACTTGTACTAGAGATTCGGTTTCAGAAAATCTGCGTGGTCGTTGGGATAGGTGTAATGTCATAGTTAAAGGATGGCTTACCACTGCTGTTGCAAAGCATTTAGTTCATGGATTGGTTTATAGTACTTCCGCTTATGCTATCTGGAAAACTTTGAAGGAGAGATTTCACAAGATTGATGGAACTCGAGTTTTTCAGCTGAGTCGTGAAGTTTATAATGCTAGGCAAGGGAATCTCTGTGTTGCTGATTTTTATGAAAAACTGAGAATGCTATGGGATGAGCTTGATGCTGCTGATGATCTTGGTTTATGTGGTGACTGTGTTATCTCTGAGAAAGTTGTTGCTAGCAAGGATAAGCAGAAGCTATTTCAGTTCCTTAATGGTTTGAATGAATCTTTCAGTAACATCAGGACGAATCTGTTGATGATGCAGCCTCTTCCAACTGTTAATTTTGTGTATTCAGTGCTTATTCAAGAAGAAAATCAGAGATTGATTGTTGGATCTCACATTAGTGGTGTTGGAGATACCAATGTCACTTTGCTAGCTTCTGATGCATCAGTTATGTATGCTGGGAACTATGCTGGGAACAATAATTCAGGTTTCAAGTCACGAAAGGATGTTGTTTGCACCTTTTGTGGGAAGAAGGGTCACCATGAAGATATTTGCTGGAAAAAGAATGGAGTACCAGAACATATAAGGAAGAAGTGGGCTGAACAAAAGTCGAAGCAAAATGGGGGAGGAAATCCATATCAGTTTCAAAAGACAGCAAACTTGGTAATACAGCCTGGTGGTAATCCATCATCTGAGCAGTCTTCTTTCAATTCTCAGCAGCCTCAGCATCCTCTTCAACATCCTCCTCAACTCTTCCATACTCCAAATCAAACTGCACCCTTTCCTTTTAGTGCAGACCAGCTTAGTCAATATCATCAAATGGCAAGTTATTTTGCTAAGGAGAAAGCACCAGAAGAGAATTTCAAAGCTAACATGGCAGGTATAGTTTCTTGTGGAGCTTCTAATCAGGCTGCTTCTAGTCAATATTGGATCATAGATAGTGGTGCTTCCCACCATATGACCTGCAACAAACATTGGTTGTCCAATTTAAATGAGAATGCTACCAGTAAAGTGGTTTATCTACCCAATGGGGATGCTTCGCCTGTGACTCACCATGGTACCTGCTTGTTAGGAGGCTCTTTAGAATTGAATGAAGTGCTTTATGCACCACATTTCCAGTACAACCTTATTTCAGTTCCCCAACTTACCAAAAACCATGGATTATCTGCTATATTTCTTCCTAATTGTGTGGTGTTCCAGGACCTCTCAAGTGGGAAGATAATGGGGACTGGTTCTCTTCGTGATGGGCTTTATACTTTGCAGATCCAAGATGGTAGAGGAAGTGATAAGACGAGGAGGATCTTGATGAGTTCAGAGTTTTTCAAGAAGAAGCTGGAATTAAATAAAGAAGATATAGAAGTTTGGCATCAAAGATTAGGGCATATTTCAGTTAATCAAATGAAGAATATATTCTCTTTTGACTCTAACTCTGAGAGTGTAATAAAGGATTGCTGTATTTGCCCTTTGGCTAAGCAAACAAGACTACCTTTTCCTCTCAGTGTTTTTAAGAGTGCAAAGGTGTTTGATCTTGTTCATCTTGATGTGTGGGGGCCTTATAAGGTTCAAACCTATAATGGATTCAGGTATTTTCTTACAATAGTGGATGATAACAGCAGAGCAACCTGGGTTTATCTAATGCGAAGCAAGGATGAAGTGTTTATGCACATAAGAGATTTCTTGGTGATGGTGCATACACAGTTTGGAAGCTTGGTTAAAATGTTTAGAAGCGATAATGGCACAGAGTTTTGCAATTCTCTGGTTAAGGAGTTGTTCCAGATGAAAGGCATATTGCATCAGACAAGCTGTGTTAAGACTCCTCAGCAAAATGGAGTTGCTGAACGTAAGCACAGACACTTACTTGAAGTAGCACGAGCTTTGAAGTTCCAAGGCCACATTCCTGATCGATATTGGGGTCATTGTGTCATGGGAGCTTGCTACATCATCAACTTGATGCCATCTAGTGTTTTAAATGGCAAAATTCCATATGAAGTACTCTATGGAAAACCTGCAGAATATGGGCATTTGAAGGCTTTTGGTTGTTTGTGCTATGCTGTTGATGTGCACAACAAAGATAAATTCAAACCTCGTTCCATTCCTTCAGTGATGATGGGATATTCACTGAGTTCAAAGGGATATATTCTGTTAAATTTGCGATTGAGAAGTTTCTTTGTTTGTCGAGATGTCCTTTTCAAGGAGAATCATTTTCCTTTTAAGGAAACAGAGATAATGAAGACACTTCCAAATATATATTCTGCCCCAGCTTTTGAGAATTTGAGTGATCTTCTTTTCAGTGACAATGGAGATCAATTCGTTTTGCCAGAGGTTGCTGGGTATGAGGATACTGATCAGGCATCTGAACAGGCACCAAAGGATGCATCAATTCAGGCACCAGAAATTGCATCAATGGACACATCAGTTCGGGCACCAGTGAATACACCAGTAAGGATTCAGCCATCATTGGGAGCACCTGCTCAGACACATACTCAGGCATTTATTCCCTTGAGAAGATCAACAAGAATGAAAACTGTGCCAGGATGGCAACGAAATTACATCATGCAGTGTACAGCAGTTACCTATGACAGGATTTCTCCTACTTACAAAGGATTTCTCAGTTCATTAGAGAAGATCAGAGAGCCTTATTCATTTAAGGAAGCTGCTGCAGACAGAAACTGGGTGTTGGCAATGAAAGAAGAAATTGATGCACTGCAATCTAATCAAACATGGGAAATAGTTGATTTGCCTGAAGGAAAGGTTCCAATAGGTTGTAAATGGGTGTATAGGGTTAAATACAATTCGGATGGGAGCATAGAGAGGTATAAAGCACGGCTAGTTGCCAAAGGATACACACAAAAGGAGGGAATTGACTTCAAGGAGACTTTTTCTCCTGTTATCAAAATGGTAACAGTAAGGACCATTCTGGCAATTGCAGCTGTGAAGAACTGGAGTTTGCATCAGATGGATATTAGCAATGCTTTTTTGCAAGGAGACCTGGATGAAGAGGTGTACATGTCCATTCCACAAGGTTTTGAAAGAAGCAAAAGTTCAGGTTCAACACCAAAAGTTTGCAGACTAATCAAATCACTGTATGGATTGAAGCAAGCTTCAAGACAGTGGAACAAGAAATTAACAGAATGCTTGTTGAAGAATGGCTATAAACAGAGTAAGTATGACTACTCTCTCTTTAGTAAATTCACTGATTTTGAGCAAGTTCATATGCTGGTGTATGTCGATGATTTGATGATTACTGGATCAAGTCTTGGCATGATATTGGAGCTGAAAGCAACATTGAAAAGGCACTTTAAACTCAAAGATTTGGGGGATTTGAAATACTTCTTGGGGTTAGAAGTGGCAAGATCAAAAGAGGGCATTGTCCTTAATCAGAGAAAGTACTCTCTGGAAATGATTGCTGATGTTGGTCTTTTGGAAGGTGCTGCAGCTATTACACCCATGGAACAACACCTTAAGCTTACTTCTGTGGATTACGACAGGCTTTTCTGCTTGAATTCTACAGACAAACTTCTTGAAGACGTTGAACAATATCGTCGGATCATTGGAAGATTATTATATCTTACCATGACTAGGCCTGATTTAGCCTACCCAATTCAGCATTTGAGTCAATTCATACATAATCCTAAGCAGTCACATTTATCAGCTGCTCTAAGGGTGATTCGTTATGTTAAAGGAAATCCAGGCCAAGGTATATTTTTTCCTGCACAGAATGATCTAAGGAGCATGGTTGCTTATTGTGACAGCGATTGGGCTTCTTGTAAAATGAATCGAAGATCAGTAACAGGTTTCTGTATTAAGCTTGGAAGTGCAGTACTGTCATGGAAATCTAAGAAACAAGATACAATCTCCAAATCGAGTGCTGAAGCGGAGTATCGGAGTATGGGAATGACAGTGTCAGAGGTGATTTGGCTGCGAGGATTACTGGGTGAACTCCGTGTGAAGCAACAGGAACCAACAATGTTGAAGTGTGATAACGAAGCAGCAATGAAGATAGCAGCAAATCCGATGTTTCATGAGCGAACGAAACATATAGAAATTGACTGTCACTTCGTTCGGGAAAACTTGGTGAATGGAGTGATTCAGACAAGCCATGTTAAGTCGGAGAATCAATTGGCTGACCTTTTAACAAAGCCATTGGGAAAGCAGCAGCTGCTACAATTGCTTGATGGATATGGAATCAAGAATCTGTTCCAGACTGTGGAGCAGAGGAAGAAGAATGACGACGAAGACGAAGGAAAGGAAGAAATTTAGATGAGTATTGAGGACTATTCTGTAATTAGTCAGAAATTAGTTCTGGGGGTTAATTGTAAATAATGGAAGTCAGTTAGTTAGAAGGTTAACGACTTCATTTTCATCTTCTTCACCATATATAATCTGCTACTGTATTCAGAAGAAAAGAAGTTGAATAACAGCAAGATTACATGAATCTCTCTCTGCACTTTACTCTGTTTCTTCATCTTAATTGAAGATTTATCAGTTGAATAGCATTCATATTGCGGTTTAAGCCGTCATTGGTGTCCCTCTTCTTATATTCCTTGAATTGAATTTACAAGTACTTACGTAAGATCAAGAAATTACCCGCCTAGCACATCTGTAGCATTTACAATAGTATTGTGGAAATTCGCTTAAATATGAATAATCTATCTCCTTTAAAATTTTACGCATACCAAAAGTTGTCTAGATCGAGTAATAAAAGTGAGTTGCAATTCCCAGTTCGTATATAGCTCAAATCCTAGTACTATGGGAGTGTTTTTATAAGGAAATAAATATATTCAGAAAATAATGAATTTATTAGCTTAAATTTATTCCTAATATAAATTTTATCAGAATATAATAAAATATATTTTTCTAATATATTTATTAAGTTAGTTTTAACATTGATGCATATGATCCAAAATTTTGAAAGTAATCGTATATAAATACGAGAAAAAACCGGGTTTTTAAATATTGAAAACCCAAACGCGGCCCGGGGTCTCATCGCAATGCCTAAGAGACCACAATGAGTTTTGATCAAGCATGGAATCCCACGACCAGCTAGCCCATGTAGAACGACATGAACCAATGGAACATTGGACTCCACTGGAGAATAACATCATCAAGATGAACTGCGATGCATCTTGGAAGGAAAGCTCTAAAACTGTTTCTATCGGGGTGGTCGCGACAAACAGTGCTGGTGATACTATATCGGGACTCAATAATGATCTTGGTGTTCTAGCCCTAGAAGCCCTTGCTATTCATGAAGCACTTCAGTTAGCTATCCAAGAGAAATGGACAAGCATCGAGGTGGAGTCCGACTCAATAGAAGCAATCCTACCGATCAAGGAGAGCTCGCATCAAACACATTGGAGGATTTCCCCTATCATAGAAAATATCATGTCTCTTGCAGCTAATATACCAGAAATCAAGTGAAACATCATATCGCGAAAAACAAATGAATGTGCAAACTGGGCCGCTACTCAATCCAGGAAGAGCATTGATAATTGGGTTAACCAACCCCCGCCCTCTTTTTTATTTTCGCTAAGGGTTAATAGGTCATTTGGTACAACATGTTTGACGATTTTTGGCTTTTGGTGCAACATCTTTTATTTTGTATACTTTTGGTGCAATATGTTTGCAATTTGTACCACTTTTGGTGCATCCGTTAGTAGACCGTTAGTTTGACCGTTAAATAGTCACGTGACTTGCACATGCCTAGCTCCAAATTTCTATTTTTTTCAGTTTAGTCCTCAAATTTATTGTCCTAACTTTTAATTTTTTTCAATTTAGCCCCTAAACATTTCAACTGCACCCCAGGGCTAAATTGACCTAGTCATGGTCCTACCCATGGCTAGGTCGAACCATAGCTAGGGTCACCAAGGCCCGGTGACCCTAGCCATGGGTCGAAACATGGCTAGGTCAATTTAGCCTTATGATAAAATTGACCCAATTGGACCCTAACCCTAAATTGACCTAGCCATGGTCCGACCCGTCGGACCATGGTTAAGGTCGCCCAGGTCCGGTGACCCTAGCCATGGTTCGACCTAGCAATGTGTCGGACCATGGCTAGGTCAATTTAGTCATAGGGTGCGGTTAAAAATGTTTAGAGTCTAAATTGCAAAAATAAAAACTTAGGACAATAAATTTGAGGACTAAACTGAAAAAATAGAAATATGGGGCTAGGCATGTGCAAGTCACGTGACTATTTAACAGTCAGCTAACGGATGCACCAAAAGTGGTACAAATTGCAAACGCATTGCACCAGAAGTATACAAAAAAAAAAGATGTTGCACCAAAAACTAAAAATCGTCAAACATATTGTACCAAAAGACCTATTAACATTTTTGCTAAATAAGGATTGAAAATTTATTCCTCGGTGATGTAATAGACTATGATTTCTATTATTAATGATATCTCCTTTGGCCAAAAGGGAATATTAGTCATAGATAATAAATCTCATATTCAAATCCTACTAAGTTTTGAGAGTAAAAAATATTTATGATTAGTAGTTTACTCATTACAACATGACTTAGGTGATAATTATTATATTATCGTGAAACGTGCATGTTATAGATGCTACCTTCAAAATGTATAATGGAGTCAAACTAGAACACTTCACAGGAAAAGAACAAAATAAAAAATACTGGTTCTCTTGTGGTTGAAGGAAATGAAATTTTCGGCCTAGTTATCTATTGGAGAGCTTCAACATGATGTAAATGCGCCCAAAGAAAGAACAAAATCCATATCCAATAAGCCTACTAAGAACTAAGTAGTGGGTATAATCCAAATTTGAGGCCCCGTTAGTTTTCCCAAACACGACAGGTGGTGGCTGAGCAGGAATTTTCTTTACTTGATAACATTTCATAAAGTCGTGTATTTTGATAATTAAACACCAGATATTGTGGAACACTTGCTTTTATTGGGACACCCAATTAATTAACAAAATAACAGTTTCACTTACACTCTCAGTTTTCGCCAATTTGGGTTAACAAAAATTGGGTAGATTGGATTACTTGGCGACGAAGAAACTTTTTTGTCAGCACCCAACTCGGATTCACACACTTTGTCATGTCTTGGGCTTGACATTGGAGCCTTGAACTTCAGTGCCTTCCTTGGACGTATGGGCACTTACAGTGAACGGGCTTCGCTTGGGCAATTACTGTGCACTTGCAAGGAACTTGAGATGCCACTTACAGTGACATTGACACTATGGCACCACAACTCTACCACGAATAACTTCCTAACACCTAGTTTTCGCTCAAAAGCCATTCAATCCTTCTCAAAACACTTGAGAGCACCACCATGATACCCTTTTCTTGCTTGTCTAGCATGTCTATAATAGCAAAATCAACGTTGCCAAGATTTGTCAATTCTAATAGATTAACATAGTGAATGGATACAAGAGAGAGGATGCACATCCTTTGTCCCCGCTCTCTATCATATCTCTATCCATGAATGAAAACCTATCACAGTGTCATGCATTTTCAATCAATAGCTTAAAAAATAGTAACCACGTCAAAGAGAGTCATCGGAATCCACCTCAGTATCAATCACGTCAGAAGTGCCCTCTTTGGTGATCTTCTACTTACTGAAGCGCTCTGGTCAGCAAAAAAAAATTGTTCAATGTTGTGGATGATGCTAAGTGATTTAGATAATTGTATACATGAATTTTCTGTAAGAATAAGATGATTTGACAATCGATATCTGACGTCTTAATTTAACTTAAAATTGGGATGATAAAGACAGATATAAGAGTAAATCTTTAAAATGTGAAATTTCTTGTAAAATTTCAATAGAAAGTAAAAAGGAGAAAGTAAGGGCACGTTTGATTGTCGGTATTGCGATATCCTAATACCGGTATTAGCTAATACCGTGTTTGTGTCAACTTGGTATTGGTATTAGCTAATACTTGGTAGTAGCTAATACTCAATTATAGAAGGAATTTGGTATTAATTAATACAATCTAAAAGTAAAGCATTAGCTAATACCAATCTCCTAATTACCAATTTACCCTTGTAATATATGGCAAACTCTCATTGTTTACATCGTACCTTCGGGCCGGACCCCGTTTACATCGAAACTTCGGACACGGGTTGGGCCGAGTCATGTTCGGGCCGGGCTGGGCGGTTCGGGCCGGGCTGGGCGGTTCGGGCCAGGCTGGTCGCTTCGGGCCAGGCTGGTCGCTTCGGGCCGGGCTGGTCGCTTCGGGCTGGGTGGTTCGGGCCGGGCTGGGTGATTCGGGCCGGGCTGGGTGATTCGGGCCGGGCTGGGTGATTCGGGCCGGGCTGGTCAGTTCGGGCCAGGCTGGGTGGTTCGTGCCAGGCAAGTCAATTCGGGTCGGGCTGTGCGGTTCGGGCCGGGCTGAGCAATTCGGGCTGTTCGGGTCGTGTTGCTTTATGTTGCTTTGGTTTAGTTCGGGCTAGGCCCGGCTAGAACGGGCCGGGTCGGGCTAATCACTTTTTTCAATTGTTTTGTACTATTTTCTTTATATATATACATATTTATACATTAGCAAAAATAGTTTTTACTATTTATACATAAATTTGATTTTTTTTTATGAAAAAATATTATTTTAAATAATTGAAGTTACTTTTTTTGTTAAATTTTATCTTTGTTAAATTAATCATATGTAAAATATATCTTCATTGAAAATGCAAGTAAGGGTATTTAGGTCTTTTAGTCATTGTATTAAGATATCCTAATACAAAGTTCATTCAAACATTGTATTAGGATATCCTAATACATGGCTCAATCAAACATTGTATTAGCTAAGCATGTATTAGCTAAGCATGTATTAGCTAATACCGGTATTAGGATATCGCAATACCGGCAATCAAACGTGCCCTAAATGAACAAATGTATTGGTGCTTGGTGGGACCCTATAGAAATTTCACATGAAATTTCACAGTTTGTAGCAACACCCCAGATATAAACATGATTAATTTAATGGTTAAATGTATTTTTGGTACCACTTCTTTGATAGGAATTGGCTTTTGGTACCACTTCATTTTTTTTGTATACTTTTGGTACCAACCCTTTCACCATTGTAACATTTTGGTACCACCGTGAACTTTCCGTTCAATTTGACCGTTAAGTGTCACAGGATTAACCCTAAACTTCTGTTTTTGTTCCAATTTAGTCCATCTAATACATCCTTAACTTTTAATTTGTTCAATTTAGTCCTAAAGTTTGAAAACCAAACCCTGACCCAAATTGACCTAGCCGGACCTAGCCTAGGGCTAGGTCAATTTGGGTTAAGGGTTTGGTTTTCAAACTTTAGGACTAAATTAAACAAATTAAAAGTTAAGGATGTATTAGATGGACTAAATTGAAACAAAAACAGAAGTTTATGGTCAATTATGTGACACTTAACGGCCAAATTGAACGGAAAGTTCACGGTGGTACCAAAAGGTTACAATGGTGAAAGGTTTGGTACCAAAAGTATACAAAAAAATGAAGTGGTACCAAAAGCCAATTCCTATCAAATAAGTGGTACCAAAAATACTTTTAACCCTTAATTTAAACTATATTATATTATTTTCTTTTTTATCACACTAGACTAGGGCCGGCAATGGTGCGGTGAAAATCAAATAACCATGGTTATTCGCACCATTTACCGCAATGGTTAACCGCACCATTATGGTGAGGGGCGGTTATGGTGATGAATCTTGTAACCGCAATGGTTATGGTTGTGGTGATGGTATTCAGTCTATAACCGCGGTTATAACCATCACCTCTATATATATAATATTAATATTATATATATATATATATATATATATATATATATATAAATATATTACTAATACTTATATATATATATACATTATTAGTCAAATATTATAATTCTTATTTTGTTCCCTTTCCCAACCACTATTTTTTTTGCCAAGCAATTCCTAACATTCAATCTTGATCCTTTATTTTTTTGCCAAGCAATTCCCACCATTCAATTTCAATCTAACTTAATTTGTTAAACTCAGTCTCACTCTCACTCTCAGATACTCAAACTCTCGTTCACTTCTTCATTTGCCTAGGTCAACTGACAAGTGGGAGTAATTCAGCAATTACATAAATATGCCTAATTTATGTATATATTTCTTATTATTAGGTAACCACGATTGGAAGTGATGGCGAATGAGGATCGATGATCGCAATGATATGCGATTGAAGATGTGTGTGTGTGTGTGTTTTTTTTTTTTTAATTTAGTGTAACAATGAAGTTATGTTTAATTTGGATTTCGTGTATGAAACTGAATGTGTGTTTACTTTTATTTTATGAAACAATGATGTTGTATTAGTTTGAATGATTGTGTTTAAATGGTTTAACCGTGGTGAAAAACCATGGTTATGGTTATGGTATGAAGAATCATAACCGCAGTGGTTATGGTTATGGTTATGGTATGAGTGAAAAAAATATGGTATGGTTATGGTATTAGTGCTATTCGCACCATACCCTCACCATCGCCAGCCCTACACTAGACTGCTGGACTCGAATGCAGAGTGTGATTTATTACGTATGTATTATTAATAATAAAATAATATTTAACTATATTATACTGACTAATTTATTTTTTATATGATGCAAACAAACTAATTAATAGAAACAACACCATGCTCTTGGAGTACCATGCTTTTGCCACTATTTTTTTTATTTTTCTATTGCCCTAAAGGTGAATCCCATAGAGAAATTGATATTATTAATAGTATGATACACATCTTAGGCGTAGTTAAAAAAAATCATACTTTTAAAGTTTTACATATGTTACAATTAAGTCCAAATAGTATTAAAAAAAGCAAAAGCATGGTGCTCCAAGAGCATGGTAGAAAAATCCACTTATATCTATTACATCAATAATTTTTTTTTTTAGGTAAACTACTGGGAATTCTTATCACAACAAACTACACAGTAACAAGTCTACTATCCGACACTCCGAAGACATCTCGCAACAATACAGAAAGAATGCCAACTGGTGGCTCAAATAAAACAATAAAGCGTTCTTGAAGTTGCACAGCTCCTTTCGCTAATGTGTCCGCTACTTTGTTTGCTTCCCTATAGACGTGTCTGATTTTGTATCTTCTGAATGACACAAGAAGAGCTCTGCAATCAACAATTAAAGGCATTAGATGTCGATGTTCATTCTCATTCTCGACTATAAGATTCACTGCTTCTTTCGCATCAGATTCCACATATATAGAGTCTATATGCAAGTCTTTAGCGATCTGCAATCCATCTCTTATGGCCCAAAGTTCAGCTACCAAGCTGTTAGATATTCCCAATTTTCTTTGGAAACCTCTCATCCATTCTCCATACTCGTTTCGAATAATTCCTCCAGCTCCAGCAGGTCCCGGATTACCTATGGCCGAACCATCGGTGTTCAGTTTGGACCAACCATGTGGAGGTGGTTTCCACCTCACTTGCACAGTTGTTATTGTGCAAACTGATTCTTTTTTCCCCAGGATAGTATGTGCTTCTCTTGCTTGGTCAATAATCACGCGTGTAATGTCAGGAGAAACACAATTACCCCTGAATAAAATAGAGTTCCTATCCTTCCAAATCCACCAAATAGCATATGTAAATATATATTTCCAACACAAACCAGAGGTATGGATTAAATTACTTTCACAATTTTCCTTCATCCAAGAGAAGAACTCAACAATAAAGAACTGAGATTGAACAACATTAGGGAGCCCAATATTAATCCAGATTTGCTTGGCATGGTTACACGCCCTCAAGGCATGCTGTGTATCCTCCACATCTAACCCACACAATGAACATAAAGGATTTATATTCATCCCTCTTCTACTAAGAAGATTGGCTGTGACAATTTTGTCATGATTGCACTGCCATAAGAAATACTTTATTCTTGGGATGGTCTCGCATTTCCAAATCCAGTTCCATTCTTTAGAGATCTCTTGGTCATGAAAAGACTGAGACTCTCTAATGGTTTTATGGACCGCAGCAACTGATGGAACACCTGAGGGTGACTCCATCCAAACTTTCTTATCCATCATAGTTGGATCAATACTCAAAGGGATAGCATGTATTCTTTCTGTAATCGAATTTGGTAGATGAAATGATAACAAAGAAAAATTCCAGTTACCATTATCATCTAACAAATCTTTCACAGTCATTTTATCCTCAGACTTGTATAAGGGACCATGAATAAGCTCTCTCAAGCTTGAATTTCCCACCCATTTATCAATCCAAGCTTTAACTTGGTCACCCTTTCCAATAATCCACCCAAGCCCCATGTCTAAGGCTTGCTTGCCTTCCCTAATTGCTTTCCAAGTTACAAAACCCACATTTGGTGTTGCTTTCATCGGGTTCAAGTACTTATTTTTCAAGATCAACGCCCACGGGGCATTAGAGTGATCCAACCTCCAATAAAAATTGGCCAACATGGCCTGATTTTTATCTCGTGTGAGTGAAATTCCCAAACCACCTTGGGTTTTATTCAAAGTGACAGTCTCCCAGTTAACAGCATGCAATTTTCTCTTTTCATCAGTAGACCCCCAAAGAAAATCTCGATTTAATTTATCAAGCTCATTACAAGTAGAGACCGGAAGCATCGTGCACTGCATGATATGAGCAGGGATGGCAGACATAACAGAATTTATTAACACATTTCTACCAGCCATAGAAAGAAGTTTTGACCGCCATCCAGATAACTTAGACTTCACTTTTTCTACCACAAAATCGAAAGACTTTTTGCTTTTGTTTGATAAATCAAGAGGGAAACCCAAATAGTTGGATAGATTATCCACTTTGTTTAAACCCATGAAACAAGCTAATTGATCTGCAATATTAGTATTCATGTTATGGGAAAACATTATTTGAGATTTCTAAAAATTCACCTTTTGCCCAGATAACAAACAAAAATGGTCAAGTGTGTTTTTCATGGATTCACAATTTCCAAAAGTGGCCTCTCCCATTAAAATGAGATCATCAGCGAACATTAGATGGGACAGTGCAAGTGAACCTCTACCTACTTTGATAGGCTTCCATAGCTTCTGGTCAGTCTGTTTCTCCACCAAAAAGCTGAGGTAATCCATGCACAATATAAAAAGATACGGAGAAAGTGGGTCCCCTTGTCTTATTCCTCGAGAGGGGCAAAACGGGTCCAACTTTCCACCATTCAAGAGGACACATAGAGTAGTAGAAGTCACACACTCCATAATCACATGAATGAGGGCCTCAGGAAATTGGAAGTGCACCAGAGTTTTATAAATGAAATCCCATTCCAACCTGTCATAGGCCTTTTCCAAATCTAACTTTAAAACCATTACACTAGAAATTCCTTTTTTCCTCTTCATACAAGCAAGTAGTTCCCTAAGGATAACAACATTGTCCACTGCTCGTCTTCCTGGGATAAAACTTGCTTGATAAGGGGAAATTAGGTGTTTCATGAAAGGTCTAACACGATTCACAATAGTCTTAGTAATGATTTTGTATGCAGTATTACAAAGACTTATTGGACGAAAGTGTTTGACTAACTCTGGCTTTTCAATTTTTGGGATTAAGCAAATAAGAGTTTCATTCAAGCTTGGAGGAATTTTGCTCCCTAAGAAAATATCTTTAATCATTTTGCAAACAGAGTCTCCCAAAAGCTCCCAATTTCTTTGATAAAACACAGGATGGAGCCCATCTGATCCAGGAGCTTTAAAAGGGCTTAAACATTTCAAAGCTAAAAAGATCTCGTCATTAGTAACAGGGGACTCCAATTTCCTTTTCATAAGATCAATGATATTAGCAGGCAGAGTTAAAGAGGGAATAAAACTGAGTTGTGCCTCTAATTTACTCGAAGTGAAGAGTTTTTTGAAGAAATTTTGAAATTGTTCTTTTACTCCCTCCAAATCATGGACCCAATTCTCAAACTCATCCTTAATAGATCCAATTCTGCTATGATTCCTTCTAATGAGGGTTGTGACATGGTAGTATTTCGTGTTTCTATCCCCATCAGAAATCCATTTTGTTCTTGACTTCATAGCCCAAAATTTTTCTTCTTGATCTAGAACTAATTGATATTCTTTTTTAAGAAAATTTTCTAGATCTAGGAGAAAACTATTGTGCCCGAGAGAAAGCTTTTTTTGGGCACCCTCTAATCTAGCAAGGAGTTTCTTTTTTCTTTTAAAGATGTTACCAAAAACAAGTTGGTTCCACTCTTTAGCTTTTTCAGGGAAAGCGGATGTGGCAGCATCATGGACATTACTAGCATCATTCCACACACAAGCGATTAGATTTTTAAAATCAGGGTGATCAAGCCACATAGTTTCAAGTCTAAACGGTCTGTCTCTTCTTGTTGACCTAGTTGAATTCAAGGACAAAATGAGGGGGCAATGATCGGACTTCGTCCTTGGCAAGTGTTTAACTTTAGCATTAGGGAACATAATTATCCAATCCGGGTTAGCCACTATGCGATCAAGCCTCTCCTGAACGAAGTGACCATTTCTACACATCCTAGCCCAAGTGAATTTTGGACCAATAAACCCCATATCAACTAGGGAGCAATGATGTAGCATGTCAAGAAACTTATTAGCACGATTCTGGTCAATAGGGGTTCCACCATGCTTCTCACTTTGATTAGTAACATCATTGAAGTCCCCCATTACTACCCAAGGTAAACTAATAGAATTTGCAACAGTTTTAAGGTTATTCCACAAAATCAGTCTTTCATCTAGGTCAACACTAGCATATACGGCAGTTAATAACCAAGAGAAATTAGAAAGTGGTACCTTAACCAGAGCGTGGATTTCTTGCTCCGTAGAGCTGAGAATTTGAACGTTGAATTTGGTCGAATTCCACAACAGTAAGATGCCACCACTCAGTCCCCTCGAATCCACGACTTTTGCGCTGTCAAATTGAAGGCGACTAGCTTGGCTTCGCAGTGTATCTCCACAAAGCATAGTCTCTGTCAAGATGACCATGTCGGCTTTATGTCTTCGAGTGAGATCATTAACCGAGTTGATAGCATTGTTACTCCCAAGTCCTCTACAGTTCCAAACAAGTATATTCATGTGATACTTAGCAGGCTCAATAACATTATTATTGAGAACATCCGGCATGTTAATTGTTTCTTCCTCAACGAAATTCACTATACCCATCATCTTTGGCATAAGTAGGAGGTATTACACTCCCCCAATGACCGAATTTTTATTTGTAGCTCCTCCACCGTCTTCTGTAGCAAGCACAACAGGATGTAGGGTCTTGGAAACAAGTAACCCAGAATCATCCACTTGTTGGATATTGTTGCATACCTTGTCATCCATTTTCGGGGGTCGAATACTGGAGCATTGAGTAGTAGAAGCGTCGAACCTTCTCCCTGGCGACCTACTTCTTCTCCGGAACGGGTTCGAACCATGGGCACTGTCGAGTTCCTTCACTGATCGGGATTCTATTGTCTTGTCGGGGAGTACTGGCTCGAGATTGAGAGCAGAGCTGCTTGGATTCGCCACATTCTCTTTAGGATTTGGTGGTTCTTCGCTTCCTTCTTCATCAATTTGACTCATCGTCTTCAAGTTGGGCGTCTCAGGTGCTGAAACAAAAGCTGATTTTTTAATTTTCCAGTCAAAGTTCAATCCCGATAGTGTCTGAAGACTTGGGAATTTCATGTTTCTTCCCGTAGAAGAGGCATTCAAAGCCTCATCGACTTTTTTGGGCCCAACCTCTAAAGGTACGGGCTTATCTTTTGTCGGGCCGCAATTTCTTTTTCCTTTAGCATTTTCAACAGTAGCTTTGTCGACTATTGCTTTGTCGTTTTTTCTGTTTTTTGGCCATCCCCTATGTATGGCCGTTGCCTTAGAACTAGCCGTTACCGGCACCGGAACAGTGACCATTTTCTTGTTTTTTGAGCTTTTCCGGTGGCTAACCACCATCCACGGCCCATAACCAAGCGGAGTTGCCACATTTTCATTACAAATTGGCTGATTTGGAATATTTTCCACCATGACCTGATCTGTATCAAGTCTCATTTCACTTCCCACACTGTGATGTTGAATTTCAAGCGACGGTATAGTGGGAGTTGAGTTCTCTGATAAACCCGGAGTCGAAGCACTTGGAACCTTGTCAAGATTAGATGCGCATTCGACATCTTTATGTCCCACCCTTCCACATAAGAAACAGAGGGAGTTAATCCCTTCATATGTAAGATCAATTTGAACATTGTCAATTCGGACAAATACTGGGAGTGGTTTTGTCAAGTTCACTTGAACACAAACTCGAGCAAATCTGCCCCTTTCTTCATTTATTGTAGCTGAATCTATCTTTAATAGTGGTCCGATTGGAGCAGTAATTTTCTCAAGGAACTTACGCTTGTAATATTCAGACGGTAGCCCAGGCATACGGATCCATATAGCCACAGCAGAGAATTTTGCCTTTGATGGCTGGAATTTTGGCTCCCATAGCCTTATTGTTAAAAATCTCCCATTAATGAACCAGGGGCCATCACGAAGGACCCTATCAAGATCTTCCCTCAGTTTGAAACCCACTTTAAAGAAACCGTACCCAAGATCCATGATCTCCATTTCAGCCCCTGGTTTCCAAAGACTCTGTAACTTCCGCTGGAGGAAGCTGAAATCAATAGATTTGCCAAACAATTTAATGATTATATCCAAATCATGTTGCTTTCTCATTTCAATTTTTTCTTCTCTCGTGAAGAAGATTTTGATGCTATCCTCCTCAGGAAATTCATCAATTTCCTCCTCAACATCATCATATAACTGTTGTTCCATATAAAATGCTTTTTCATATGCTCCCGGGATGATTCCAGTCAATTTTTGCTTGTAAGAGACCTTCAAAGAGGTATCTCCAGGTGTAGGATTCATCTCTGCTTCCATGAGGTCTTCCCGATTGCAACCAGTTTCCTGCTCTTGAGAGGTATGCTTCAATTTCTTGGTGCTTCGCGCGAGTTCGGATGCTTCTTCCTTACTGTGACTAGGATTTGCCGTAGAGAGCATTCTAGAGAGAGAAACTTCTTTGCATATTGTAGATTGAAATCACTTTCCGGTTATTTACATCAATAATTTAGTATATATATATATATATATATATATATCAATAAATAATGAAAATTCAAAACTGTCCTTACACTCTCTTGGAAACTCCTTAAATCACCTTTTCAATTTAAAAAAATAAAATAAAATCTCCTCACAAGTCACAATAATAGCTTTTAATACATTTCCTTAATTACAATGGTAAAACAAGAAGGAAAAAAACTTCCTTAAGCACCCTTTCAGTCTCAGTGAAAAATAAACACGTTTTCGATCCAGCTGGTTAGCCCAGCCCAACCATCATCAGGTTCGTTTTAAATCACAGTTTCTCACATTTTCACGCCGACAACCGTTAATTCTCGCTTAACATTCCATCAGAAAGCATTTCTTCCTTTTGCCATCCTTCTCAATTAACCAGCCAATCGCACTACCTGAAATGATGCCATCGTCAGTTGTCATCATCTTTCATCTACCAAATGTCACTCCAGCAACTAGCAACGAATTGAATCTTCAGTTTCCATTTTCGAACAACTCAATGTACTAGTTCTTCAACTGATATACAGACTAAAGGAATAGGGACCACTTTATTCAAGTTTGCATTTCCATCTTCAAGTAAATCTTGCTCTGGTTCAGATGCCGCAAACAAATGTTTTTTTCCGCATATACTTATATCTCAATCATTAGTCAGAAACTATGTAATCAACCGCACAATCTTATTTTCTCGTTCAAGCAGTCAGCTATTTTGGCCCACCACTTATTCGATAAAATGATTCTTAATTCAATTGATGCAAAGTTACGGAAAAAACTGCTAATGTACTTAATCAGGTTTTGTTGATTCCAACTCATATATGAGTGCACAATTCTTATAGCTAGAATATCTTAAACTCTTGAATTTGGCAAACAAAAAGAATCTCTAAACTTAGCAATTTGGGCGATAGTGTCTTAGGAATTACATGGTTTTCAACAAAGAAACTTTCATGGGTATTTCTATCATGCTCCACACGCACCATATTTTTGATATATATATATATATATTGTTATTGTTCTATTGCCCTAAAGATGAATCATTGAGGAAAATTGATATTATTAATAGTATGATGCAAATATTAGGTGTAGTTAAAAAATTTCATACTTTTAAAGTTCTACATAAGTTACAATTAAATCAATCCTAGTAATATAAAAAGAAGCAAAAACATGGTGCTCCACAAGTATGGTAGAAAAAGCTGAAACTTCATATCTTAACTAGGAAAGAAATTAATCATTCGTCAATCTCAAAGTTGTTATTATTTACCCTTTTATTTTTTTTGTATAACTAGTTATTAACGCGTGCGTTGCACGCGTATCGATTCTCTAAGTTTCAATATACATAATTTATCTTAAGTTTTCTAATATGATAATATTTAATTAATACATGGTCAAGTTAATGGTTGCGAGAAATGAATATGTATGATAAAAAAATGACACAATACAGTTCAAAATGGGAAAAATAGAAGAAGTTAATTATGTACAAAATTAACTATTGTTTCAGTTACGGTACTAAATTAGCCTTACAAGTATATACATTTACGGTTAGAACTAAATACTGAGTTGGATCGCGCATGACGTGGGTTATTAACGACAAAGTTGTATCTAACTCATCAACTTGAGGAGTGAAGATTGTAAACCAGTACTTAACTACTTAGAGTCATCGGTGATTAGTGAAGCAGTTTAACCTATACAAACGTAACTATATACTTTCCTTGCAATTTTATACCATAATAGCAACAAAAATTGATTTAACGCTAAATGAAATTCAATTCATTAAAATATAAATTTTATATTTAATTTTACGTCAATTACTTATTTAACTACTAATTAGGTTGTACACAATTCGTTTGAACTGATAGGCGGAAGAACTAAATTAATAGTTCGAGACCCTAAATGTTGGACGATGTGTAATTTATCTGTAAGGTCAAATTTCAAGAACTGTGGCTGACCCATATTTTGACACTATATGATTTGACAATTGACTGATATATGTGATACAAAAAATCTCAACATGTATTCAAAATTTGCACGAGTTGAGTACATATCCTACTTTCAAGGTAACTCAAATTTATAGGTATATTGTATTAAGAAGTTAATGATAACTAATGTAGGATATCAGTTAAGCGACCTTAACTAAAAAAATTAATGCAATATAACTAATGAAAATTTTAGTCATTCTCAAATATAGTAGGGACTAAATCATCAATTTTTTAAATCACCAATGTCAGATGTTTATACTTGAATTCGCCTTAACTATCTATTCAACTACTAATTATGATATACCTAATATGATTGAATTTACAAACACAAGAACTAAATTAATAATTCAAGCCATTAAGTATTAAACATTAAGTAACATGTTATATGTAAAGTCAAACTTCAAGAACCACATTTGATTTATATCTTGAAATGTTATTATATGAGTTGACAAGTGACTGATTTATGTGATACAACATGTCAACATGAGGAACATCCCCAAATCTGGGATACGGTGAATAGAAAAATGCATGCACCCGGCATTTTAACGTACTGAATGCATATCATATGTCAATGCTGACTCTAATTGATAAGTATATTAGATTTAGAAATTAATAGTAACTACGGTGACCTTTCAATTAAGCGAGTTTAAAAAATAAAAATAATCAAATTTAACTAAATGATTTTTTTTAGTAACAGTAAAGATTAAAATATATGGATCTTAGAGATAATAAGGACCAAATCACTAATTTTATAAAAATATGGAAACTAAATATAATATATATAATAATAATAATAATAATAATAATAATAATAATAATAATAATAATAATAAAAATGTTCAAAAGGTACCTATTGGGGGTTAGGACAACCCTCACATTTTATATTGGTATAAAGATATACTTATCTACAATGTTCATACTTGTAGATGACAAACCGAGTTTAATTATAGAATAATAAAGTTGTTATTATTTGACGATTGTGCTCTAAGAAGTTATAGATGGCAATATGTGAAATTGTTCTTTAAGGCGCCATGTATATCTTTCCAAAAGAGTTTTCTCCTTTATGCACGCAAAAAATACATTTGAGGTGTTTATGCTGCACTATTTGTTATTTTTTGTATTTGGGTTAAACACTCGTGTGTATCTAAGAATTTTTTAGCAGGGCCTGTTGGTATTAGAGAATAATTACTACGGAATAAAACACGTGTACATGCCAGGTAAACTAATTACGTAGCGGAAAAGGGGCACATACCAGTTTCTTGTTTTCCGTAGAACCAAGATCTTGAGGGGAGTTCGCGGTCCGCCAGACGGCTCCTGTAAGGATTCTTGTTAAGGAATCACCTACACAAAATGGTCTCCACAGCAAAGTCTCTTTCAATTCTTCGGCAGGATGGATCTCCGGGATAATTGCTCGAAGCAATTTGGCACCTCCTTACTCTAGGTGGTTCAGCCGAAACTAGTGTGTCTGGGGAGGAGGGATTTCTTTTATCTCAACACAAATGAGTAAAGTGGTTAACCCTAAATAAATCCTTGAAACTCTCTATTTATAGAGGAGGTTGGCAAAACCCACCTCAACCCTGATAGCAAGTTCGGCCGGCCACATTAGTAAAGGGGAGGCCCAATTTTGGGGCTCTCATGTCAATTGAGATTTTAAGCATGGCCCAAAATCCCTAATGTGATATTACCCAATTACTTAGGTTTTGGGCTTATATTAAAGGGCTCATATTACGGCGGCCCATTCACCAAATGCCAACAGCTCCCACTCGCCGGAATGGGAGGGTGCCTGTTAATATGTTGTCGACCAACACATCAAAATTTATTCTTTGATTCAGTCCAACTTCTGAATTGTTCACATGAGGTTTGTCGTGCGACCGGCAGACACAACAAGCAATGTGCTACTCATCGGTCAAGAGTATTATAGCGTCCGCGAAACGTTGATTCCCAACAAGTTATCAACCTGTTACTTCTCTGTGCCGCGTTGTATCCCTGGTCAACTATTATTCTCCAATTGCCTAGTTTCCACATAGTAACACTTCTCCAAGCATCCGTACAAGTATTCACAACCTTAAACTAATATCTGGTTGGTGGCCACCTAGTGAATATAAGAGTCGGAGAATTACAGGTGTACATGACCATTCCCATTGCTCATATCCTTAGTCAAACTCATCCCGTTTACAGTACGTGGTAACTGGGCGTTTTTGTTCGGCCACTGCGTTCGTACGCCTGGAAGCGAATATTGAGCTCAACCTTAGATACGAGTTCTAAGTGGTAAGGATACTTCAGGTGCTCCTTCAGTAAGCACCCGGGATCAGTCACAAGCTTAAGGTGAAGAAGTTTGCACCCATCGGAATCTCGGAAGATTCCACCTAGCACAACCGAGATTGACCCCGTGGTCGAACGTGGCACGCATAGTATGAAGTGCGCGTCGACAGAATAACCTGAACTTATATATTGTCGGGAGTGGGAAATGTCATATGATATCGCAGATTTTCATCTGGCTCATAATGTAGTTCCGATGAACAAAGTTCATCACGATGATCCGCAAAACATTGATCATGTTGTGTTACCCCAAAACCAAATGATCATGTCGTTTTGCTTAACCGATATTATATTTCGAAACATCGTGGTTCTTAGTCGGTCTTGACATGGTAGAAGCTCCCCCTCCATCAAGACGACCGTGCCTGTGTGACGAGGCAAAGCCCACGTTCGACATATTTTATTGGGACGTTTTAAACTCCAACGACTAGTTTATAGACTGTAAATATGATGTATCATGGCGCCGTAAAATCATAAATTCAAATTAAATTTGTTTTATTTTAAATGCTCAAAATGTTATTGACACAATAAAAGCCTCCTAAAACCTACGCAGTCCAATATTTTTTACATGTTTTTCGAAAACTTCCATGCGTAAATGTTTTGTCAATGAGTCTGCCACCATACTCTCAGAGTACAAGTATTCTAAAGTGATCAGTTTGGCTTCTACCATACTCTTCGCCTAATTATATTTAACGTCAATATGTTTCGTCCTATTATGGTACTTTGGATTCTTAACTGCCGTTATCGTAGCTTGACTGTCGGAGTAGATCCTCACAGGCTTACTCCCGTTATCGACGTCAAGCAGAGAAATTAAGAGACTCTTTAGCCAGACAGCCTCATGTGCATTCTTAAAGAGGGCTACGAATTCAGATTCCATCGTAGACAACGCGACACATGATTGCTTCTTGCTCATCCATGAAATGACGGCATTAGCAAGGAGAAATACTCCTCCTGAGGTGGACTTATGATCATCCGGATCGCCACCATGGTAGGCGTCACTGAACCCAGACTGTTCAAGCTTACTACCCTCATAGCACAGTCCGTAGTCGGCAGTACCTTTCAGATATCGAATAATTCGTTTTACGGCTCGTAAATGTTGATATCCAGGGTCTGATTGGAAACATGCTACTAAGCCCACAACGTATGGATATCCGGACGAGTGCATTGCATGGCATACATCAGACTGCCAACCATACTGAGGTAGTCTGTGTTAAGACGTGTGTATCAGGTCGATGGGTTTTCGGTCCGGATGACACTTCTCACAGGTAAATTGCTTTCTTTGATGATCATTTTACTCGTAAATGTAATCCGTCGGCTCAACGTGGTCCGTCGTCTCGCTCCTTGCCGACCTGCACAAGGGGCAATATCGAGCACGGAGAGGGGGTGGTGCTCGATGTGCCATCTCCGATGCCTAAGTCAGTCTGAGATTCTTAGAGAGATAAAGTAGAGAGAAGGCATAGCTAAAAATGTGTAAAGATGCAACATTGTCCAAATGAATAGAACTTGAGAAGTATATATAGGCTACGGGGGGATTAAGGAGGCTTAATGACACCGTTAATCCCTAAACGTACTTTATTAACACATAACAGCAAGATTAAAACCTTTAAAGACACGGAGATGTGGGTGAAAAAGTATAAGTATGAGTCGGGTAAAATGGATATCGGGATCCTTGGATGTCAAATTCGACCCCTAAGACCTCTGACTCCTCTTAGGAGAGGTCGGGTGAGGCCACCCGATCCCTCCTAGGAGAGATCGGGCCGGCTAGCCCGATCTCACCTAGGTGAGACCCACGGACCGGTCCGGATGAGTTTTTTGGCTTGTCCGGGCCGTTCGCGTTGCAAGTGAAGTGCTCGGGTCCAAGTTTCGATTTGAAATCATAAGTGGGGCGACTAAAATAAGATAATCTGAAGGGAGACGGGTTCAAATTTGGCATATATCCATCAGTCTGCACTTTTCATCTGTTCACGCTCCGTCTGGTCTTTTGGGCCCTCACGCTTCAACATCGCACACCCAAACACTACCGGCGTATCTATAGGTTTAGCATCTTGAAGATTGAACCTTCTCAACAATTTGTTGATATAGGCTTCTTGAGAAAGACATAGTTTACGAGCAGCCTGATCCCTAGCAATCTTAACGCCTAGGATGTACGTGGCTTCTCCCATGTCCTTCATCTCTAATACGGACGCTAGTCAGGACTTTGATTCATTCAAATAACTCACGTCGTTCGCGGAAATCAGTATGTCATCGACGTATAACGTTAAGATAACGTACTTCGACTCAGAGGTCTTTGTGTACACGCAGGGATCCTCGTGAAGATTCATGAATCCGTTGTCAACAATTTCCTCGTGGAACCTGCGGTACCATTGCCGAACGATTGTTTAAGACCATAGATCGATCTTTGAAGTTTACAAACTTTTCATTCGTTTCTAGGGGTTATGAAACTCTCTGGTTGCTCCATGTCTATATCTTCCTCCAAGTTTCCATGAAGGAATGCAGTCTTAAAATCCATTTGGTGCAGCTCCAGTTCGAGGCTAGCAATCAGGGCCAAGATGGCCCGGACTGTGGTGTAACGCACAGTAGGTGAGTATGTCTCATCAAAGTCCACTCCGTGGAGTTGGGTATATCCTTTCGCAACCAATCGAGCTTTGTAGCACTCAACGTTTCCATCAACAGTGAGTTTCAATTTCAGAACCCACTTTTCCCCTATAACTCTGCGATTAGCAGGCAAATCAACTAACGACCATACTGAATTGGCTTTCATAGAGGCGATCTCTTCCTCAATTGCTTTCCTCCATTCCTTCCCTTGAGGTCCTTCCAAAGCTTGTTTAACCGTTACCGGTTCATCAACTGAAGTCAGGGTGAATAATTCACCCTTCTTGATGGTGTTGAGATCAAGTTGACGTGGCCCTTAGTTTCTGGAAGTGGACTTTGAGGTTTCAAATTTGACTAGCTCACTTAGGTGTCTATCTCGACCTCACATGGTACTAGTTTCCTTTGGAGTCTGTAAGGCGTTAACCTGAAAAGGGGTTGGGAATTTTCCCCTGATTCCAGTTTGAAGCTTAAGTCAGTAATGAAATATTAGAGTAATACTATGAAAGTATATGAGAGAATGTAAATATAATGAAAGTGTTCCCCTATTTATAGGGCCTATTTATACGGAGAGTTTACCGACTTTAAATGGCGGCAGTTATGCTCTGATTGGCTGCTCAGTGGCGGTGGACGCCTTTCTCTGATTGGTTGAGGGGGTCGGTGATGTGTCAGTAGGTGACAAGTAGATCGCCACCTCTCATTTCTTCTCCATTGCGATCTAGGTTTCACATATTCTAAGGTTACGAATTTAACAATTGGCATAATTGACACTAACTGTGATGTTTACTTCACTCCTTCACTAGATATGAAAACATGTCCTTTCAAGTGACTATACATTTTGAAGTGGACTTGATTGATTTTTGGGAAAAGAACATAAAAACTGTTTTAGGTTTGACTTATATTTTAATTTGCTATCTCGAGATTAAACTGTTGATGTTTAGTGTCCCAAGTTTCACTTTTGTAGCAATTTGGTTTTCCGTTAGATTTCGGGGTTAAATTTGAGATACTAAGTTGAAAAGACTATTTTTCTCATATATATATATATATATATATATTTGCAAAGCCTCCGATTCCGGCCACCCACCTCCGTTTCCGAGCCACCCACCTCTGATTTCGAGTCACCCACCTCTGATTTGGTTGAATCCGGAATCGGAGGTGGGTGGCTGGAATTGGAGGTGGAAGGCTCGGAATCAGAGGTGGGTGGTCGGAATCGAAGGTGGGTGGCCGAAATCGGAGGCGGTGGCCAAAATCAGAGGTTGACACGTGACAGGCACGCTGCATTTTGAGGCTATTTTAGGAATTTTCAAAATTATTCACTCATGTGACCACATTCTGTTCAACTTCAACCCAAATAGCAACACTTATGAAACTTAGAACAGATAATTTCGTCAACAGACACCAAACAGAAATATGAGGCAAACTTAGAACAGTTTCTAAATTCTGATCGATAGATTTTTTTTTTTTAAATTTTTTTTTCGAGTGTGAATTGTAGAAGGTACGGACTATGCTTAATATCAATATTTCATTTATTTTGTCTTTTACATGATATTTTTTCATAAAAGTTACAACTAAGTTAAACTCTATTTTGTTCTAACTAAGTTAAACTCAACTTTTCATTCATTAGACTATTCATTTAGTGTTTGAGACATATGCACGTACAAAGTGCGTGCTAATATTTTTAATATTAAAAAAAAGGACAAAATAATGTACACAAGTTGAAAGTAAAAATTCTATAGCTTATAATAAAATAATTCATTAACATTTCAAGCATCCGCAATTGGGTGTATATTTCCAATGAGATCTGCCTAATCCAACATTGATCGATCTACTTAACCAAAGAACAAATTGGTTATTGCTAATAGAAGATAAACTGAATTGGAATCTTAACAACACTTTACAAGTGTAGACTGACTTTATCAACCACGTATGAAAACAACGACTGTCCAAGCAACAGTAGCGTGTCAAACTAATCCGGAATATCGAAAGCTTTCATAGTCTTGGTGGTCATGGTCTAGCTCAGATCTCAATACCAACACGGCATCCAATCCAATCATCTCCGTCCATAATACTAATACTAATTCCCATGCATAAGAATTTTTTGTTTGCCCGAATATTTAAGCACTCGGACACATTGATAAATGAAGTGTTTTGTTAATTTACTCTTATATAAATATATATATTACATCTATAAAAACTATATAAATTTGAAAGTTTCAATTTTTATTTAATGTTGCACCATTTCAAATTTAATAGAAGGATGCAACTATAACAAATTCTACTTATTAAGTATTATTATATATAAAATATTATATCTATAAAAGTTATATATAAATTTAAAGGATTGTAATGCCACCAATTAATTATTATAAGTTCGTCACAGCCAATAATGCCCTAATATTTCAATATATTTAAAACTTAATATTAATATTAATATTAATATTAATATTAATATTAATATTAATATTAATATTATTATTAGTATTATTATGTGTAGCAACAACTTCTAGTAACTTCCAGAGAAACTCATCTACAGATCTACTAATAAGGATTGTTAGAATAGTTGGTTTAATAGTTAATAACGTTTATTTTATATAATTTGGTTTTAAAGTTTGATGTTTGAAATTTCTTAAAGAGTCGTCTCACAGTAACCTTATCATTAAAATAATAGTTAACTCACATACATTGTCTGATATAAGATGATGCGAGCAGAACTTGAGTTTAACGGCCAGTCTCTTAATTACTGGTGGGATTGCGTTGACACAATTCATCCGTTATTTGTCCACTAAGTATTGTCGGAACAATCCATAGACCATAAATAGAATAGTCTAGATATTACGTAGATTGATGCGTATAGAGTCGTAACTTGATCATTGCTTTTTTAAAAAAAAAAAAAAAAAAATTAAGGACTTGTAGCTTCTCTAGGTAAAATATTTAAATTGGGAAAAGTTTATGAATCTTTTTCCTGCCAATAATAGATTCTCCTTCTATAGTTAAGTCCAGTATATCTGTTTTATACTGACTAATCTTATTTTTGGTATTAAATTAGGTGATTATCCCAAAAAAACACTGAATTAAGTTCCGAACTGAATATAATGTGCGACACACATCTGTATCTATATGCTGCCAGCATTATAAAGCTCGGAGCTTTACCCACCATTCATCATCATTCACATCCAAAGCATAGCAGCTTGGCTTTCTCTTCTCTTCCATTCTGCGTCTCTTCTCTCCTTGTTCAATTTCAATCTAAGCTCTTCCGGTGGTGGACCCTTTTCTCTATTCTTCAAGTACATACCTTTTCTTTCATTAAAATCAACTCTTTCCTGATTCTTGATCCGCGATCACATTATTCCTAACGGGATTCAGATTCCCAATTTGCAGGAGACTTTTTGGGGTCCATTGTCGTTCACCGATTTTCGCGGGGGCCACAGGATGGAGGACGCTCAGGGTAATTACTCTTCTTCTTTCTCAATTGAATCTTTGGTGTAAACAGATCGGTGTGGATCGGCGCTGCTGCTATTTCGATTTACGTTTACGATCGTAATAGAACTTTTTTCTTAGTTCTAAATCAATTTCTGCTTAAGTCGGTGATCTGCATTGACGCGTTGGTCTATCCTTTGCTTGATGTCTTTTTCATGTTTGATTGTTGAAATCATGATTTGCAAGATTGAATTAGTTTTTAATAACCTTAAGATAGTTCCAACTATATGTCATGTTGCTAATTGCTGATCCTTTCAAATGTTGATATTTGGTCCCAAATATCAAATTTGTTGATTTCACTTTTTTCATTCCGACTGATGTTGACTTTAAAATTGGGTTTATTTGATGTTTAAAAAAGTTGGAAATCAATCAATTTGATAGTTGATATACCGAATATAAACATTTTAAATATGAGACAGCGATTAGCAACATGACTTATAGTTGAGACTGTTTTTAGGTTTTTAATCCTTCAATTAGAATCACATGCCTAAAATTTGTTATCTTGCACTAAGAGCAAGAATCCTGTTGACCGAAAAGTTCATTGACTGACTTTGTGTGTATGTTTAGGAAGAATAATTGACATTGATTTCTTTGTCCTGCATTTCCAGTTGTGGAGACTAATGATGGAACTATTTCTGTGGCATCTGCATTTGCGGGTCATCAAGAAGGTATGCACCCTCTTGTGTAGATCTTGTATTTTGCTCGATTTGCAGCAGAAAATTTTAAGCTTGATGTGTCAAGTTATCACGAATCTGAATTGTTTAACTGTTATATTCATGATTCGAGAATTGGACTTAGTTGGTCATGCTGAAAATTGAAAAATAACAGCTTTGTCATTAGAAGTTACTTATATCACATAATTAAATGTTTTTACTTGAATGTGGGTGAAATTCTGTGAAATGGATAAGTTGCTTGTGAAGATGTGGAAGTATCTGCTTACACCATTATTCACGAACTAAGAACAGGTCAACATTATATTGTTGATTCAAGTTGTGGATTTTTTTTGGTGATTTTGAATTTGGGGTGGTTTTCTTGAAGCTATAAAAGACAGAGATCACGAGTTCTTGACAAAAGCAGTAGGGGAAGCGTACAAGGGAGTGGACAATGGGGATGGAGGCCCTTTCGGTGCAGTTGTTGTTTGCAATGGTGAAGTTGTTGCGAGCTGTCACAACATGGTTCTGAAGAATACCGATCCAACCGCTCATGCTGAAGTTACTGCCATCAGAGAGGTCAGCGAACAAATATTGAGCATTTAACTTCATACTTCTGTAGTATTACATTCGCCCTTAACAAAACTAGAAAAACATGCATACTGTTTACTGTCTTGAGGGTAAATACAGAACCACATTTGGTGTTTCGTTGATGATACATGCATACAACACAATTCAAAGGGTTAAGAACCTAAAAATTATTCCAACTATAGGTCATGTTGTTAATTGTTGTCCCAGATTTAAAATGTTGATATTCAATGTCCCATCAGACTCTTTAATTTCCACATTTTTCTCTTAAAATGGACGAAACAAAAACATATCTTTTAAGCATCAAGTTAGCCGAAACCATGAGCAAGAGCAACAAATCTGGTACTTCGAAAAAGTGGAAAACAATATGTCTTTGTTGCTTAAAATACTAATTTGAACACCAAAATCAGTCGGAAAAAAGAAGAAGTTGAAAGCAACAAATCAGATAATTGGGACACCGAGTAACAACATTTTAAATCTGAACAACGTTAGCAACATGGCCGTTGTTTAGCAACATAATAGTTGGGACTGTATTTAGTTTCTAGCCCCTATTCAAATATTGGAAGTTGAAATCAATGAATTTGGTATCCGTTGTTTAATTCACACAGTGATGAATTTGTGAAACAAGTAGATAATCGGGGGTGAGTTGATGTTTTACACTTCAAATTTAAATGTTCGTCTGCAGTTTAGAATCTTTACCTGCCAAATTGTATATATTTTGTAAGGGTTCTTCATAATCTTACTGCTTGGCTTCCAAATCCGTCTATATATTTGGTGCATCTGTGTATCTCTGTAGATTGAAAATTCTACAATATCTGAAATTTGAGTGTTGGGCTGGGGTAGTTGCCAGTACATCAATTACTTGCTGTCCAAGTAATCTCCTGGTTACTATCTTTTACCAGGCATGTAAGAAGTTAAACCGTATTGAGCTTTCCGACTGTGAGATATACGCCTCTTGCGAGCCTTGCCCCATGTGTTTCGGTGCCATCCATCTTTCAAGAGCCAAGGTTTTTACTTTAACCATTAAAAGCTCAATCTTTATGTTCAAATCATACTCTATAAGTTATTTAATCCATTTTTTAAAATTTAATTGTAAATAGAGGTTAGTATATGGATGCAAAGCTGAGGCAGCGATAGCAATCGGGTTCGATGACTTCATAGCTGATGCATTGAGAGGGACCGGGTTCTACCAGAAGGCGAACCTCGAGATTAAGAGGGCAGATGGCAATGGAGCCATGATTGCAGAACAGGTTTTTGAGAAAACCAAGGCTAAATTCCAGATGTACTGATGATGATGATGATGATGATAGATCGAAGGTATTATAGCCAATTCTACACGGCTTCGGTCGGGTTTAACTGTAATTTATTCGAACTTACTGTCTGTTATGTCTTTTCTCAATATTGCTTGTTCTTTAATCTGATGTCCAAACTATTTCCATTGTGAATATACAGACTATTATCTCATTCTGTTACATTCTGGTTGTTTTTCTTGGTTACCTATACTGCATCTTCAAACTTCAGACCGGAGTACATTACACCCCAAAGTAGTAAAATGTTGCAATAATATCCTAACATCTTCAGCAAGTCCATATTGTGTAGGGTGAACCGGCTGACTAAAAAAACTTAACCATGTCAATATTGTATAGTGGTTAAGCTTAAGCATGTCGGGATTCATATCCCGCTGAGGTTTTGAGAATAGAGAAATATTTATAATCAATCTATTACGGACTAAATACGAATATGGATTAATTTAAGTGTGGAATATACATTTTACGGGTGTTACCCTGTAAAATAGTTAGCCGACGTGTCTTGGCTTCTATTGTTAGTCGTTTTTCATATAAATGAGATTTTTGGGGGACGGAAGTTCCCTGCCATACCCACCCTGCCTCACTTTGTACCATACACTTAAATTTTTGACATCGGGCACTGGCAGTAATATGTTATATTTAATTTCGTTAAAATAGCTCCCTCTCTTTAATAGCTAAAAAAAAAACTTCCATCCTTCTATTCATCCTCACGTTCTCCCTCATCTATCTAAAAAATAAATTTTTTTATTCTTGATTTAATATCAATATTTCATTGGATGAAAATCTCCTGCATTATTTCCCTATCCTACCTCCTAAAAGGCTACAACTTTTACGATAATGAATAAAAATAATTTTTTGTGTATACATTATATAATATGATACAAATCTTACTACTTTTGCAATTTTTTTTTTTCTAAAAACCTATTGGACATAGTGTACAGTTGGGCGGGGTGAACCCTTGAGGGCAAATTGTCTCATTTTAGCCCTTTAGGGTTCACAATGCCCAACCTTTCACTAAATTTTATAGGTTTTTAGAAAAAAAACCACAAAACTAGTAACATTTGTATCGTAATGTATACGAAAAAAAATTATTTTTATTCAATATCATAAAAATTTTACGTAATAGGAAAGGGGGTATATCAGAGGAATCATCTAATTTGATATGTATATTACATAGTGTTTTTATATTGAATTATTAAATATATTATATTATAAATTGATTAATAAGCTTTATTATATATATATGAAGCACAACAAACATATTTTTTTGCAGTAGTTTTTTAGCAAAGCTTGAATAATAATAATAGATAGAAAGATAATATATATATATATCTTCTTCTCCCTCTGAATCAAACCTTTTCTTGCCATAATGGTTCGGTTCCTATTAGTATCAATGATACAAGTCGGATCCTAGATGTAGAAATATAAGAAGGCATAGCCCCCCCCCCCCCCCCCCCTCTATCAAAAGAAATGCGATGCAAGCGTTATCCGGAATGATTGGGCGTAAAGCGTCTGTAGGTGGCTTTTTAAGTCTGCCGTCAAATCTCAGGGCTCAACCCTGGACAGGCGGTGGAAACTACCAAGCTGGAGTACGGTAGGGGCAGAGGGAATTTCCGGTGGAGCGGTGAAATGCGTAGAGATCGGAAAGAACACCAACGGCGAAAGCACTCTGCTGGGCCGACACTGACACTGAGAGACGAAAGATTCCTTTCTATTGCGCCTAAAATTTCTATTTTTGCTAATATTTCACTTCGAGTATCAAATACTTCTAAGAAATCCTTAAAATTCAAACAGTTATTTAATTGAAAATTTTCAAATAGAACTAAAGAGATGAATTTATTAATTAAGATATTAACTATTAAATTAAACGGAGAAAAAAAAATATGTTTAGATAGATGAGAGAGAAGCGTTTTTTATTTATGATTTGATTGTTTTAGAAAAATAAAAACAGAATTGAATATAACAAATCACTGCCAGATGTCAAAATTATAAGTGTGTGGTATGAAGTGAGGCATGGTGGTATGGCAGGGAACCTCCGTCCATTTTTGGGACCTTTATAGTATGAAAATTCTAGTTCCTTGTTCTTCTTCGTCAATGAATAACGGTGCATTAATAGTCTTAGTCTCGTTGATGCGTTGTCGTCGTGTCTCTCAGGTGACGAAGATATAAAGGAAATAGTACGAGTTAGTAGATACATATGATTATGATATACGACGAATGTATCCGAGGTTGTCTTTGTCAAATACATCTGATTCTTAAAAACACTTCTTTGAAAAGTATTCGTCCATCTTTATAGAGATATGATACGTGTTCAGACTGAACGTGCCTAGACTCTTTCTGAGTGAGTTTGTGTGATATGTATAAGGAAATAAGATATACTTATTTTTAATATATTTTATTCCTATAAGGAAATAAATATATTAGAGATAATTATATTTTTTTATATTTAAATATATATAGATTATGAATAAATATATTCTTAGTATATTATTATTAGATTATGTTTTCCTTATTATATTGTTATAGATTTAGATAGATATAGTTTTGTATCTATATATATAGGTACATGTACTCAACCTAAACAAGATCAATAATATAATTCTCATTCTTCTATAATATGTTCTGTAATTTTAAGATCTATTATTAACCAGACTCAAATCGGAAGATTCAACATGTGTCAAACATGTATCATTTATTATCTTTATTTATATCAAACTCATTATCATGCGGCGTTGTGTGAAATTTTATTTAAGTCATTAAGTGAATACTTATTTTATAAAACTTACTATGAGTTTTACGTTGGGCTGAGCAAATGATCTGAGGAGCCTGAATTCCTGAGGAATCCTACCCGAGCCCATACAGAAATTAATCCGAACCCGATTGGGTGGGACTTTTCCTCTAAAGTTAGGCTTGAACTCAGGCTTTTTAAATAAAATTCTGAAAAGCTCAAGTTCCCTACTTTAAGTTTATATATATATTTTTAAGGAGGTTGGATTCGAAATGAATCATGGACTACAAGTTTGAAATAGTGTTTGAAATGTAATTTTTTTTTTTTGGATTTTTTTTTATCTTTCAAATTTACGCTGTTTGAAATAATATTTTTTTTTTATATTTTTATTTTAATTTTGGATTAGCCAGAACTCGTTCCGAAATTTCAAAATCCCAAAATTCCAACACGGACAGAACTTTTCCTTAAAAATTTATGCACATCCCGTGTTCACCTCTAGTTTTACGTTGATTACCATATTAGAGGACGGGTATCTTCTCTCCCATCTATATCTAGAAACAGCGGATTCATACTATTCGTATAAAAGAAGAAATAAAAGAAGAAAAATAGAGATTTCTATGAAAGATCAAACAAATGACTATTCATGATTCCCGAACTGAATCAATTACATACATAGAAACGCATCGAAACCTTAGACTATTTTTTTTTTAAAAAAAACCCATATGTCAGATGATACTTAATTTTTGGGTCATCTACATTTAAAAAAAAAACCCATTGTACCTATTTACAAAAAAATGTTGTCAGTTTGAACATATGTTATATTTTCGGGTCAAACTTGGTTCAATTAACCATCTAGATGTTGACTCATTCCAGGAGTTAGTCCTAGCTCACTACAAGAAAAGTAGCTTCACGTAATGCCAGAAACGATTTATCGCGATATAAAAATGTATTATCATTAAATTAGTGACGCTTTTACCGAAGCAAGTACATATATTATTTCTGACCATCTTCGCTAAAACACTGCGACTCTTGTAGCAAGCGTCGCAAATCTTAAAGACGTGACTTTTTTGTTTGCGCTATCAATGATGCAAGTAGCAACACAACTATTAATTTTTTTTCTCGAAAAGTGTGTTCTCTAAATCAAAACTTAACGACATTTTAAAAGTATCGAAATAATACTATAATAAACAACTCTACTACGAAGTGTCGCCAAGTTCAACAAAACTTGATCATTGTGAAGATATTTGCGATGCTTGAGCAAGCGTCGGCAATGAAAAATCATCTAAAGTTCTTTTCATAGTAGTGACCGTATCAATTTTACGAAAATGGTCAATTGAACATAAATATATTGACGACAATGGTCAGTTGTGATAATATATTGACTAATATGAAGCTCGACCCTTCGAGCTGGGTCTGATCAGATCAGGTCGCCTAGGTCGAGTAACCTAGTCAGGGTTTGGACCCAACACATGGGACAAGTGGAGCCTTAGATGGGTCAATTGAGTCAAAGTCGTCACATCGGATGTACAAAATGAAAACATTTTCAAAAGATGTGCACCAAATATTAAAAAAAAAAAAAAATTGAACCAGTTGATAACATAGACCAAACATATGGTGGTATCTAGGGGTGTCAATGGAGCGTGGATTTTCCGAACACCGTGGTGCACCGCCTGCAACATGTTGGATTACGGGGGCGTAATTCTATGGAATGCTAAACGTGTACATTCAAGTAATCTAACTACGCAGCGGAATAGTGTACACATACCTTTTAGCTTTCCTATGACCAACCCCTTGGGATAATTAATCCGGAACATCAAATTCGGATTACTAAAATTCAAATAACAATTTGAATTTATGATTGCAGTAACTAAGTTTAATCACTTCAGTTACAAAAATCAATTTTTTCTCATTTTCCGTTGTACAGAAAATAAACTTGGCACAGTTAATTTTTGGTTTTAACAAAACCAGAACCACACGGGGCTAACTCCCGTGTACAAACGTCATGATGTACATACGTGCCAAAGTTCAAGAGTGTGTGTTGCGTCCGGATTGAACAAGGTCGTGAGGATGCGTCTGTGGTTGTGCGGGCTGTGATCCTTCCGTCGGAGGTTGGGCCACTAACGAGTGTTCAGACTTGCTCCCGTATGAGGATTGTGTCTCGGTATGGCTGTGACTCGGTAAGGCTGGGACTCGGTAAGGTTGCGACTCGGTAAGGTTGCGACTCGGCAAGGCTGGGACTCGGTAAGGTTGCGACTCGGCAAGGTTGTGTCTCAAGCGTCGGATCCTGCACCAAGGACCAATGCTAGCACGGAGAGGGGGGGTGGTGCTAGCGGAGCCCTCTCCGATGCTTAAGTCACTATGAGGGCAAAAAGGTAATTTCTAGAGAGAGAATTTCTAGAGAGAAGTCAGAGCTCAAAATACCAAAGTTGGGCAAATGAGAGAATGTGTGAAAATGGGTGGCCAAGACCTCCTATTTATAGGCTTTCTTGGGACCGGACCCGGTTTTAGAGCGGTTTGATGACGGTTCAAGATCATGCGGTAACCGTCATCCATATTGGTAATGTGCGAACTTGACTTCTCTACACGCAACGGTGATCGCGGATACGGTAGTCGCGCGATACCCGTAAGGCAATCCGGACCTCGTCGAATTTGGGCAATTCGGCGAGGTCCGGATTGCAAGCAACCCGGAGGTCCGGTCCGGATGCGCGTAAACGCGCTTCCGGACCGTTTTGATACCGTGGGAGGTGTTTTTAAACCGAGATGTAATTTTCGACACGTTTACGAGGCCCGAAATGTAAATACGAACCCGAATTGGACATTTATCTATCAGTGTGCAATTGAAAACTTCCATAACAATAATCATACACACTCAATCGGCTTTAACCGATTTTTTTTTCTTTCAAAAAATCACATCTCAACAATGGATTCAACGACCCCATAGGCCTCAACGGCTAAATTGGGTTTAGGTACAAAGAATCCTTATCAAGCATATCAATTTCGGATGCCTTAACAGGTTCAACAACCTTGACCATCTCGATTAGTCATAGTAGTCTCAACGACTTACCGACCTCAACGGTCCTAATAGCCTCAACGACTTTTGACGACTTTATCAGTCTCGATGGCCTAAATGGCCTTAGCGATTTTATCAGTCATAAGTGCTCTCTTCTCGAGCATGTTCACATTCTCAACGTCGTTGTTAAACAATATTTGTGAACTTTAGAGAATAAATAATTTTCTCCAAAAACTGAATCTCAAAATTCAATTAAGTATCCTCTTATATAACAAACAAATAAAATTCCCTTGAGATTGTTGGAAAACATTGAGGGTAAATATGCAAATATACAAAGTCCGAGAACTAAATTGCAATATTCTAAAATTCAACGACTAAAATGCAATTAGTCAAATTTCGGTTTCTTACAAGTAATTACTCCAATTATCATGCAAGAAATATGCTAATCCAAAATTGTACGTAAAATCGACATGAAAACGAATACGTATTTTTATACTGAAACCCGTGCGGATCACGGTCTCCTTAAGGCAATTTCGCCCCTCCCCACCCTCGGGGTTATGCAAATGGGTTTTATATAAGGGGTGATCACATCCCAGGATTCAACAGTGTCATCGAATCGTGTTATGCACGAAACACGTTCGACCAAACCGAACTCAATACCTGAACTCAAACAAATAACAGGAAAGCCGACGACAACGGCTAAAAATAACTAGAAAGGTTGAACACGACATAAGTCAAAATCAATCTAAGAAGAACTCTGCAATTCGTTAACACGAAGAACAGATGGTGAGAAAAATATAACTTGGATTCCGAAAAAATATTGTATACTAAAAAAAAAAAAAAAGAAGAGATCACATTTTTCATTATGTAAAAAGTGAATGGAGAGACTCTTTTGTACAGGAGAGGAGAAGGGAGGAGGATAATGGAAGTATTCGATGTGGTACAAAAAAGTTTTCACAATTTCATTCACTCAAATTTGGGCTAAAAAATAGTTGGGCTTAATTTAAAAAATTGAGCTTAAACCATTAATCCAATAACTAGCCCAAAACCAACTTGATTAAAGAATGAGTTTAGCCCAAATTTTCTAACAAAATCGTCAAATATGATATATTGTTCGAACGTCACGGTCCAACTGTGTATATGTGGTATAATTTGTAATTTTTATCAATTTAATCAGCAAATAATGAAGTAAACACGGTCGGACAGTCTATCGTTGCTTAAAATAATTAGAATGGTTTCGAATTATATATAGTACAAACTAAACTATGAATAGTAATTTCTTCATTCCTTAGATTCATCATTCTTATAATAATATTTGGGAGCAGCTAAAATGAGATCGACTGCTAAATCAGTCGAATGAAATGCCGTTAGAAAGTGATCTCCGTTTTCTTCCGTGTCTTACTTTATCCCCTCTTCAGCTAGTTCTCTCTCCTATATGCTATCAGCTATGTATGATGTATCCACTCTTTCTTTAACTTTATTATTATATATTATTATATTATTTTATCGATATATATAATTATTATATATGAGAAAAATCAATCTTAAAAAAAATATTCTTTGACAAAAAAAATCTATAATAGGTGGTATTTTATAAATATTTATTATTGCATTTTAAAAAAATAATAATTTATAAAGCCCCAAATATATATATATATATATATTCACAGAACAAATTCATATTTTTCAAATAATCATTTCAGAAATGTTCTAGTTTACTACAAATATGGTAGAGCCTACTATAAAAATTTAAGAACGAATATATTTAAATAATTTTTTTTATTTTTTTTATTTATATTGAAAGAAATAACTTGATCCAATTATTTATTTTTCTTTATAAACTAAAAAATATAAATATATATTTATAAGATACATAAAAGAACCCACCATGATCAATATAGTAAACCGTAATAAATCTAAAAATATATAATTATACTTAATTATATTAGATAATAATGGCAAAAAAAACTTATTAGATAATGATATATGTCGAAAACGTGATTCGATTTTTTAATACTTTACCATGTGGCATAATTAATAATTTTGTATTTTAAAACGAACCAAAAAAACACGTCACTAAATATAATTATTTTCAACAAAAACAAATAAATAAAAATACATAATTTTAATTAATTTAAGATACATCTATTTCTTTTTAAGTATTATTGTTACGTTACTTAAAAAAGTTCAATGCAATAATGATTGATGATCGCTGTTGATTAATTACTATTAATTATTAATTATATGTTAACAAAATTACTACCGTTTCTTTATCAAATAATATCTATTATATAGGTAAAATTTATTTTCCTCATACATATATATATATAATATAAAAAGTAAAAAGAAAGAGAAAGAGAGGAGAGAGGTTTAAAAAAAAAAAAGGAACTGAAAAGGTGAAAGAAAGGAAATAGTAAAAAAATGGGAATTACGTAATCGGCTAACGTTGAGAAAAGTTGAAATGGATGCACGGATCTCGAGGTCTTAATCCAAGGGCCTAAGATTCGACTGAATTTTCAGTCGACTTAATTTTAGTGGCTCCCATAATATTTTCATAGCGCCATAGCGGTGATTGCACCAATACATTAATTATAAGTTACGTCCAGGTTCTGTGTATCTCTGTATATAATATATATTGTTTAATTAATGAACACATGAGTAACGTGCAGAGAAATAATACACCGCATTTGGTCAAAACGTGAATTTGAAAATATAGTTCTCAACATTATTTTGAGCTTTAAAACGGGAGGGTTTAACGGGTCTCTGGCGGAGGTACACATATGTATATATATATAGTTTTGTATTAAAATGATATGTATGAGTTGACTTATTAAAAGATATATTGTTAAATGATGCATTCAGTTATATAAATTCGAACAATATATATGAGAGTTATTTAACTAATGGTCAGTTTAAATTCATAAAAAATGCTTGTATTATGTTATTTATATTTAGGGTTGTATAAATAAACTGAATTTTGAGAGTTTGGCAAACTGAACTATTTTTTTACACAAACAACCCCACATGTGATGCATTTTAACAATGGACAAATCACCGTACCGTTAAAGTAGATTACTTAGATTTTACTTGTGTGATTTCGTCACGTCTTAATACTTAGTTGCATTTTTTATGCTTGCAAAAGTTCAAAAAACGTTTGATTTTTTTGCAAAATATTTGCTATGTATATATTTTGGTAATTAACCTTTATTAATTATTATTATTATTTTGGTACTAATAGTCTTGCTATTGACGAAATTCAAACATACTAGAAATTAAGTAATGGTAGATCACAAATGATGTTTCGTTACCCGTTTAGATGATTCATCAGGGTCGGAAATTGAGACCGGTTTACAATGTTGATGATGTGATTCTAATTGTATGAGATTTTCGATATGATAACCACAAAATAGTTCGGGTTTTCTAGCCCTAAACTAGCTCGAGGGCTTTTGCATGGAAGAATGAAGAGTTTGTTGGAAAAATGTTGGTCGATACAGGGGTAAAACAATAATTCTGAAATATGTAGGAAATAAGTCCAATTGTTTATTATTCGATAATCAATATACAATTAACAAGTAATTTGTATGTATATGAAAATCGAAATTGCGATCCATAGATCGAATGGGAAAGACAGATTTTTAACTGAGGGGTGCGGATCACGCTCTCCTTAAGGCAATTTCGCATCACCCCACCCTCAGGTTATGCAACGAGGTTTAAACAGGGACGATCACCTCTCAGGATACAACAGTGTCATTGACACGAATCGTGCACACAATTCGTTCAACCGAACCGAACTCATATTTGAACTCAAACAAGAATATTAGACCAAAATTGATCAAGTAAATAACGCTACGAAATTTAAGATAAAACCCTAAAATGGAAATTCGTAGGTCGATTCATCGGCCTTCCGAAGCTGCTCGTTTCAGATCTCCATGATGTTGCATGTGGTCTTGATTAAGGAGAAACGGTCGTCCAGGTCACCGGAGCGTGGATCGACTAGAAAACGGGAGCTGACATTCCAAAGGGGCTCTGATTTGATGCATAAAATGGAGATTGGAATATAGATGCTTCGTATAGCTTAATCTCTCTCCTGTTTAGTGAGAGAAAGCTCCTCTCTGCGTGAGATTGTTCCCTTCCTTGAGTTTTCCCCCAATCTTTATGGAGGCCATGGCAAGGCTACCCCCGGGAAGCTAATCTCCTAGCGTTTTCATCCTGCTCCCTATAGTTTCTATTTGTCTCCTTAAGTTTTCTCCATTTCCTCGTTAATCCTTGGTGATCTGCGATGGCTTCTGAAAATTCCTCTCGAGAAATTTCCCTGGATCTCGAACAGGAGGTGGCAAAGGATGATTCGATCGCTCTGGTTGGTAAAGTAATCGCATCCAAACCTGTAAGAAACATTGCAGTAATCAATATACTTCGCAGAGCTTGGCTGGATTTAGGGAAAGTAGTGATCACTGAGTTATCTGATGGAATTCTGCTGTTTGAGTTTGAGAATGCTGCTTCTAGGGACAAGGTTTTGGATAGAGAACCATGGTCCATACAGGGGCACCCTTTGTGTTTGAGGAAATGCCACAGTCATGATAGAGTGGAGAATATGTGTTTTGACTGGATTCCTTATTGGATCCAGATTCATGGTTTGGCTTTTGGCCAATTCACTGAGAGGAATGCAATGAAGATCGGAAATGCTGTTGGTAGATTTATGGAGCTGGAGCCTTTCAGGGCTGAAAATGGCAGCAGACGAGGATTCATGCGTATTAAAGTTGGGGCAAAAGTTCATAAGCCTCTGCTATCCGGGTTCTGGAATAAAATTGATGGGACTGGCAGAGCTTGGATTCATGTGAAATATGAGAGACAGTCAGCTTTCTGTTTCTCTTGTGGTCTGCTAGGGCACACATCCTCTCATTGTGATGTGTATGTGGAGAGAGCTGAATGGGACCCCAAGGCTCCTCGTTTTGGACCCTGGATGATTGGAAAAAGAGCTGGGAATATTGAAGTGAACAACAAAGTAATTGGAGGGGATGCTGATAATGTAGAAGAGGTGAAGAAAACTAAAAGCTGGAGGGAAGTGATGGAAGAATTTATAAATGGGGACAATAGTAATGAGGGTCCAAATTTGTATGGCAATATCAACAATGAGAAAGAGAATTTTCAAGTCTCTAGAGAAGATGTGGTGATGAGTTCTCCAAAAATTGCCAACATGGAATTTCTGTATGTTGGAACCCCTAGCAGCACTATCGTCAAACCAGACAAGCCATGGACCACACTCTTAATCTAACCACACAAAGCCCCTCCATAATATAAAACATACTCATGCCAGATTCTAGCCCCAAAATAGAGCCTAGCTCTAAGGCAGAGTCTACTGTTAAGATCTTTACCCCCAAGAAACTGGTGTTTGATCTGAATGCTTTGAACTTAAAACGCCCTTTGGAGATGGAGGAAGGGTCAGAGGGTGGAATTGCTAAGAAGGGCAAGTTTGTGCCTGACATTGTAGCTGGTGATGATGGTAACAAGAAGAAACTTGCTATAGAAAAGAAAAAAAAAGTTTCTAGTAGCAGTAGAAGGGTGATGAAAGCCTCTAGTATAAGGCTTCAGGAAGGTGATAATGTGAATGTTCCAATTGCTGAAGAGGGAGAAATGAACTCTGTGGGCTCTGGTGGCTGGCTCTTCTCAGCCACCACAGCTAAATGAGTCTACTCAGTTGGAACTGTCAGGGCTTGGGGGTCTGACCTGACAGTTCCATATCTTTTGGACCTCGTGGGGGAACATAAACCTGAGTTTGTTTTTCTTATGGAGACAAAAAATAAAGTGGAATTCTGTGAAGGAGTAAAGAAAAAATTGAAAATGGATGGAGCTGAGTATGTTGAAGCAAAAGGTCTAAGTGGAGGTCTAGCACTCTGGTGGAAGAAGGAGATAAAAGTGGAAGTTAGACAGAAGAATGAAAATTTGATTGATACCAGGATTCTCTTTCCTTAGGAGAATGTGTGGATTTTCATTTCCTGGATTTATGGAAATCCAAAACAAGGATAAAGGGTAAAGAACTGGAACATTCTTAGGCAACTAGCTACTAATAGAAGAGAGCCCTGGTTCTGTATTGGGGATTGGAATGACATTGCCAGCATTTCAGAAAAATCAGGGGGAAATATCAAAGCCGTTAATAAAATCAGTGGTTTCCAGCAGATGATGTTTGACACCCAGCTCATTGATGTGGGGTTTAAAGGATCTAAATATACCTGGAGTAACAACAGAGAAGCTGGGGTCAGAATTAGGGAGAGATTGGATAGGGGATTGGCTAACTCTTTCTGGCTTCAACTTTTTCCCAGTACCCAGGTCCTACACATGCCCATAGTTGGATCTGATCATAGCCCCCTAATTGTCAAAATTTGCTGGATGGATGGTAAAGGTCCAAAGATTTTCAGGTTTGAGAATATGTGGACTACTTCAGAAGAATGTGGCGATGTTAACAACAGATCTTGGGGTACAAGTAGCAGGGGAGAGGGCTTTGGAAACTTGATAGCAAAGCTTGATAGATGCAGACACGAGCTTTTGACATGGAGCTGTGAGAGATTCAAGAACAATAAGAAGGAGATTGATGATCTGAAAAACCTGATTGGCCAAGTTCAGAATGCAGAGGATATGGAATATGATGGAGAGCTTGAAGATGATCTCTGCAATGAATTGAATGATTTGTGGAAGAAGGAAGAGATGTTCTGGCATCAAAGGTCGAGGGCCAACTGGATCAACCTTGGGGACAGGAATACAGCTTTCTTCCACCAAACTACCATCCAAAGGAGAAGCAGAAAAAAAAATCTTGAGAATTAAAGATGAGAATGAAGTTTGGAGAGATAAGGAAGAGGAGATTATGCGAATAGCTAGTGACTACTTTAAGAAGCTTTTTGCTCATGGAGGGGAAAGAGATTGGGGAAATTGCCTTAACTTTGTAGAAGAGGTAGTCACTGACGAGATGAACCTGGGGTTATGCTCTCCAATTATGGATGAGGAGGTCAAACTAGCTACTTTCCAGTTGGGTGCTCTAAAAGCACCAGGCCCAGATGGATTTTCAGGAGTTTTCTACCAAAAATACTGGGATGTAATTGGGCCTACAATCTGTCAAGCTGTGAGGCATTTTTTTGACACAGGAATTCTTCCACCTTATTTGAATACCACTGATATAGTCCTTATCCCTAAAGTTGATGACCCAGAATCGATGTCTCAATTCAGACCAATTGGTTTGTGTAATTTCTCTTACAAGATCTTGTCCAAAGTGCTGGTGAATAGAATGAAAAAGTTCCTGGATGTCTGGATCTCCTCAGCACATAATGCTTTTATTGCTGGAAGGTCAATTCAGAATAACATCATCATTGCTCATGAGGCTTTTCACTACCTCAGGATGAAGAAAAAGGGCAAGAAGGAGGAATGTGCTATAAAGGTTGATATGAACAAAGCCTATGATAGGGCGGAGTGGGATTTTCTATGGGCTGTTATGGATAAAATGGGATTCAGTGTCAAGTGGATAGAATTGGTTAAAGAATGTATTAGCTCTGTTTCCTATTGCCTCTTAATCAATGAGAAAAGGTCTGGGAGTTTTAAACCGACTAGAGGAGTTAGACAGGGAGACCCCCTCTCCCCCTACATTTTCATCATTGTAGCTGATGTTCTCTCGAGAATGGTGAGCAAATTTGTTCAGTTGGGAAATCTGAAGGGAATCAAATTGAAGAGAAGATGCCCTGTGCTTCCTCACCTTCTTTTTGCTGATGATTCAATTTTCTTTGTGGGGGCTAAAGTGGAAAACATCGCTTGTTTGCAAGGGGTCATTGAAACCTATGGTGAAGCTTCAGGGCAATGTGTGAACTTTTCCAAATCAAGTATCTTTTATACCCCCAACACAAAGAGAGCTACAAAAGAGGCAGTACAAGCTTTACTTGAAATAAAAGGTGTGGAAGATCCAGGAAAATACCTAGGGCTGCCCACTATTTGGGGAAGATCCAAGAAGGAGGCATTGGGTTTTCTTAAAGACAGAATCTGTAACAATTGAAAGAAGGAATGGTTCATCAGCTTCGCCTCCTTCCTTCCTAGGTGGCTAAGGTATATACATATGTATATATATGGAAAAAGCATAACGTGACTATATGTATATAAATATAATATAAAATAAAACAACATTCGTATGGTAGGATTATATGTCCATAAATGCACAAAATATATTATGCACATATAAAATATACACTTGCAAAAATCAAACTATGCAATGTATTTGGACACAATTAGAATAAGTAATTTCGGTTTGCATAATTAGCCAACAATTAATTTCCTATTAATCAAAACCGAATCTTCCGCGAGGTACTTCAATTACTATTCACAATTATGTGATGGCCAAAATGTCATTCACAACGACTATTGGGTCACTGTCAAGCTCAATTGTCCAACAATCCCCCACATGAATGGTGTTTGGAAACCTAATGGTGGCTCTAGACACGTAGTTTGAGTTCAACGGTTAATATCTGCATAGGATAGGTATGGGTCTGCCCTTTGAACCTTCCCTTGTGAAATTATACCGACTTTACTGGCTGGTTAGTAGACGCGATGTCCTTGAACTAACTGCCATTGGTGTAAATGATGATACAAGTCACACATATATCTCCCTAATATTGTTCGGTTCACGCCTCGATGTTCGTTATGGCCCTGGACATCTGCCTGGTTCTGCGAGCGTTTCTAAGAATTGCGCCCTCAACAATTCCTTTCGAAGCGGCCCATCTTCTCACTCACATAGGTGATTCTTTATCTCAACAGATTCATCACAACTCTGATTTAAGTCAAGAGTTTCACCGTGTCTTTGAGATTTCTCTTGAATCATTAAAAGTTTTCACTTAACATTTTCCATTCTATCACTGTTACATCTAGGAATGAGTTTGGGAGTTTGACACCACAATGATCTCACTCACTCATGTGATTAGGTTGTCCCTTTGAACCTAGATCTTGAGATCTCCAGTCAACTAGGTTGAGTTTTCCTTCAGGAATGTTCTCCGGGGCTTTAAACTCATTCCCTTAGATAATTGGCCAAACAGCTCTCTGTTTAACCCTACGAGTAGCGGATCCGCATTATTTATCAGCCGATCTTTGTCGAGCGTGATATTTTCAAATGAGAGCGATTGTGTAACATGAGTCTAGACTTTTCATTATACATGTTACATCACATCATACCAAGTGCCGATTGATTATCGCAACGTTGCTTCAAGGACCTCAGACCGCTATCATATCCTGTAGGAATATTTTGTTAATCCAACATTTATATTCAAGTTGATTCTTCTAGCAGGCAACAAGTTTGTCAAGTGTCCCATTAACCAACATTTAACAAAGGTTATCAGGCTAACTGGGGGGTGCACCACTTATTTTTGCTTCAAACCTTGTCCTCTAGATAGAACCATCAAGCCCTTATAATATGTTGAATTTTTTATGTGTTTGGATTAAACCAAAATAATCTCATCAATCGAAGTATTGGTATTCATACCGATTTTGGCCAACTTGCAAAATCTTCTTAATAAACGGCATAACCGTTCTAATTGTACGACGCACTTTCAGTGCTTATAAACCTAGAATCAAAATATCTGGTTTTTAAATTTCGTTTTAGAGGATTTTTCATTTTTACGACGGCACCTTAATAAATGCCCAGTTTGCATCGCTACAGTCTTCAAACCTTGTTTGGATGTCTGGTATAGTGCAGTCCGTAATTACGAGTATATCTCAGGTACCTAAGTAACCTGACGATATCATCACAATGATACTTTGGTTACTCGTGTATCTACTCAGTACAAACATAGCGTGTGCTACATCAGATCTTGCACATGTCATTGACTATAAAGCCTTTATCTGACATGACACTATCTATTTTTACATCATTATTTCGGTGCTTGCTTAAAACTGTATAACGACTTAATGAGTTTACAGACTTTTTTTCTTGTCCTGGAGCTGATAAACCCTCGGGTTGTTTCATATAAATATCTTCTTCCAAGTTTCTATTCAAGAAATTTGTTTTCACATCCATTTGATGTACTGCAAGATTTCAGAGGGCCCTAATTGCAAGTACCATTCTAATGGACGTGAATCTCGTCACTAAAATTAAGTGTCAATGTAATCCTTGATTACAGATCAGACCTTACAAGAACAATTTCACCATGTTCTTGATTTTTATAATTTTCTGCAAATAGTCGTATAGACTTGTATTTAAGAACTTAGTTCTCCTATAGACTTGCAGTAAAATATATTCTTAACGATTTATCGTAGTTTATGTATATCCAAAATAATTGAATCATGCATAACATACTGATAAGAATGACTGTTTTGTACTTTATCCGAAGAAATTACAACTAACAGTTTTATTTTTATTTTAACCCTTAGTCGCGGAGGTATTACTACTTCGGCCAGAATACCCCCACATTCGAAGCTTAAAGTTTTATTTCCATATTACATGATATCTTACTTACAAAGTAATTGCTGATCAAATTAGCTTATCCCATCATGTTCTGAAGTTACCCAGAACTAATCAACATTGAGTTCATAATCTCCTTCAATGTTCGAATATTCTTTCTGCAACCCAACTCTACAGAGTGTATGCGGTGTAGTGATTTCATAGATTAAACCTTATCTATGTCACTATTCAGAGAACAATTATTGCTACTACACATAATTTAATTCTCTTATCATGTTGATTCTCAACTCTTGTTCATAAAGTGTAAATTTTGCAATTCACAATCTTTTCTGAACATTGCAATATATTGTACTATCATACACCAAGTGATGAAGTACTTCTTACTGACTCAGGCTTGCATCAATTTGAAGTCGTAATTGCCGATATGTACCAAATTAAGCGATTTGAGATTCCTTTAATTTGACTAATGAACTCGAGCGAGCTCGAATACAACACAAATTTTACTCTTTGTGTTTATTATCAATTGTAATGTAGGGATATGATTTATGTTAATTAACATTCACAAGGTATCACAATTAACATGAATTAAATCAACTAAGCGAAAAAAACATTTATTAATCAATGTTCTTTCTGGCTCGTATAGCATTACACTTAGCTTGATTATTTCCCCACATACATCTATATTATTCTTAGTCAGTACATACTTATATGACTTGAATACAGGATAAAATGTTTTTCCTGAAGCAACTCATTGTTCAGAATTATTTGTACAATCACATTTTTCCAAGGTTGTAAACCATCCCGGTTATATTTCCAAATCTGGTAACTGGTGCTTTTAATAAAACTTCCAAACTGATCAAACCAACAGTTGGAACATTAGGAGCTTAAGCACTCATAATTTCTTTAGCCCCACAGTCACTTTAGCAACATAAGTTACACCACCAGTGACAAAACTCCATTGTTATCGTTGGAGGCCATAGCTCAATTTTCTGATACACAGCAAAATTTACTGAGCTATTTTCCGCAGAAAATCATATTTCAGAATATACCCTACTGTATAAAACCAACATAAGGAAATTGCCTTAAGATTGTTGGAAAAACGTTGGTCGATACAGGGGTAAAACAGTAATTCTGAAATATGTAGGACATAAGTCCAATTGTTTATTATTCGATAATCAACATACAATTAACAGGTAATTTGTATGTATATGAAAATCGAAATTGCGATCCGTAGATCGAATGGGAAAGACGAATTTTTAACTGAGGCACGTGCGGATCACGCTCTCCTTAAGGCAATTTCGCCCCACCTCACCCTCAGGTTATGCAACGAGATTTAAACAGGGACGATCACCTCCCAGGATACAACAGTGTCGTTGACACGAATCGTGCACACAATTCGTTCAACCGAACCGAACTCATATCTAAACTCAAATAAGAATATTAGACCAAAATTGATCAAGTAAATAACGCTACGAAATTTGTGATAAAACCATAAAATGGAAATTCGTAGGTCGATTCATCGGTCTTCCGAAGCTGCTCGTTTCAGATCTCCATGATGTTGTATGTGGTCTTGATTAAGGGGAAACGGTCGTCCAGATCACCGGAGTGTGGATCGACTAGAAAACGGGAGCTGACATTCTAAAGGGGCTCTGATCTGATGCATAAAATGGAGATTGGAATATAGATGCTTCGTGACAAATATATAAACAATTGAAAGAAGGAATGGTTCATCAGCTTCGCCTCCTTCCTTGCTAGGTGGCTAAGGTATATACAATATGTATATATATATGGAAAAAGCATAATGTGACTATATATATAAATATAATATAAAATAATATTTATATGGTAGGATTATATGTCCATAAATGTACAAAATATATTATGCACATATAAAATATACACTTGCAAAAATCAAACTATACAATGTATTTGGACACAATTAGAATAATTAATTTCGGTTTGCATAATTAGCCAACAATGAACCTGCCGCGAAGTACTTCAATTACTATTCACAATTATGTGAAGGTCCAAATGTCATTCACAACGACTATTGGGTCACTGTCAAGCCCAATTGTCCAACAGAGTTAAGGCGTCTATACCCCGATCGTCCCTCTGATGCCGCTTAATTGGTTATCGGCTTTGCATAACACTCATGGATTCCAACAACTACTGCAACAAGAAGACCATGATCATTTCTTGCATTACAAGCAATGTCCTGTGCTACCAGGTTCTTTAATGGATAAGGTGACTGCAGCCATCAGTTCAAACCCGAGTATCGCTTCCGCGTTGGCTGTGGCTCTATCTTCTTTTCTAGGAGCAAACTCGAACACGTAATAAGATGTCAATGTAAACGGGTTTTGATTCTTGTACAATACCCTAATGAATATGCTTACACATGTTTATAGTTCAGATCCTTGGCGTTGGAAGAGTTTGATCAGTTCAGAGGTATATATTACACATATAAATCATTTTGAAGACAACCTTTTCTTATGAATTGTTGTTGTACAGTCAGTGAGGGGCTTAACTATACTGCTGTTACTGTATTTCTGACTTAGGACGTTTAGAAGACAATGCCCTGTTAATTTATTTCATCTTGATAGAACATTATTATAGATGGATACTTTCTTTTATAATGTTTTGAATTCAATGAGTAAATCCTGCAACAGCCCATCAAGCACCAGTCGTTTAGTGGCAGAATAGTACACAGCCATGTAATAGCCCCTAACCTAACCATGGCAGAAACAATAATAAAATAACTGACCCGAATCTACTATTAATGATCTTCAAAGCTTTCTGTCTCAAAAATAAGGTAGCACAGACCCATAACTTTCAAGGGTAAAATTCTTACATTTATTCTAATGTCTACCTTCTCGTTGTGATGCAAATTCTAACTGTAGTTAAAAAAAATCGTACTCTTAAAGTACCTATGTTATAATTAACCCTAATGGTAAAAGAGCACAAGCAAAATCCCAATAGTTATTGATCATAACAAGGCTTAAATATATCTCCAAAAATATGAACTCTGCCCATATATTTCTCATAAGATATTGGACTTCGAAGTATTTAAACTACCAAGCCTAGTCCTCAATTTTGCTGACACAAGACAGCAGCTTTCATTAGGAAATGCACCATCCATCTATACATATTTCTGCTCCAATGCTTCCAATTGATTGAGTCCTTCAATTTCTTGAAGCTTCTCACAAAAACGACAATCCAACATCTTCAAGGATTTTAGCTTCGAAAGGCTTGGTAACTTTTCGATTGTTGTACACTGATAGAGATTCAGCTCCTGCAATGCTTCTAACTGATCGAGACCTTCAATTTCTTGCAGCTTCGAACACCAACCACAATCCAACGTCTCTAAGGATTTTAGTTTTGAAAGACTTGGTAACTTTTCAATCACTTTACACTGATAGATATTCAGTTTCTGCAATTCCTCTAATTGATCGATTCCTTCAATTTCTTGCAGCTTCTCACAACCAACACATGTCAAGATTCTCAAGGATTTTAACTTCGAAAGGCTTGGCAACTTTTCGAGTGTTTTACACCAAGAGAGATTAAGCTCCTGCAATGCTTCCAATTGATCGAGTTCTTCAATTTCTTGCAGCTTCATACAGAAACCACAATCCAGCATCTTCAATGGTTTTAACTTGAAAAGGCTTGGCAACTTTTCAATAGCTATACATCCGTAGAAATCCAGCGTCTGCAGTGCTTCTAATTGATCGAGTCCTTCAATTTCCTGCAGCTTCTCACAACCAACACATATCAAGAATCTCAACGATTTTAATTTCGAAAGACTTGGCAACTTTTCAACCGTTTTACACCAAGTGAGATTCAGCTTCTGTAATGCTTCTAATTCATCAAGTCCTTCAATTTCTCGCAGCTTCGAACACGAACGGCATTTTAACATCTTCAAGGATTTTAACTTGGAAAGGTTTGGCAGCTTTTTAATCGATATACACCAAGAGAGATTCAGCTCCTCCAATGCTTCCAGTTGATCGAGTCCTTCAATTTCTTGCAGTTTCTCGCATGAACGACAATCCAACACCTTCAAGGATTTTAGCTTGGAAAGTTTTGACAACTTTTTAATCGACATACACCCAGAGAGATTCAGCTCCTCCAATATTTCGAGTTGTTCAAGTCCTCCAATTTCTTCAAGCTTTGGACATGAAATACATTTCAAAATCTTCAAGGAGTTGAACATAGAAAGGCTTTGCAACTTTTCAAGCTCTCTACAATTCAGCTGCCTGACAAATATCTCCTTTAGTTGTTCGCAATTACAAAGGACTAACCTTTCTAGATTGATGAACATGGATACATCAAGAGTGGTTAGTCTAGTGCAATACTCGAGGTTAAGAACTTTTAGCTTCTTTGAACTCTGTAAAGATAGTGAGCAGAGACTAAGCATAAGACTGGAACTCAATTTCCTTCCTAATAGAATAGAATTATAAGGGGTAAAGAAAATTTGTCATACCTGGAATGAGCTCCAAAGTGTGCCATCAAAACTAAAAGACAGATCAAGGTAAATCAATTTCTCTAGGTGTATATTGATGGGATGGCACACTTCAGAGGAGCAATACCACCTGAGCCATCTCAAATTGGAAAGGAGATGTCGAAAATCTCCAGTCAGATTAACACGATGCAATTTGAGGAACCAGATATTCGGATAGTTCCTTAGTTCTTCACTCGCAATCCTGTTGTCCTGGTATGAATCATTCCGCAGATGAAGGGCTTGAACTTCGGATGATGATCCATACATAATAGATTTATTAGCCTAAGACCGAAGACGTTATCTCAGTTACACAAAAGAAATTCCAACAAAAATTTTTAACTTTTATAGATACAATAAAAATATACTTACTATTGTATCTCTTGCTTCATCCTCCTGCCATAATCTACTCCTTTTGCCGGGTTCCTTATAGTTCTCTTGTCGAACGATTTCTCTGCCAAGATCTCTAAGCTGATCGTGCATCCAAATTTTGTTGTCAACAATTTTGATAAGGGACATTACAAGGAGCGCATCTTTTCCATTTTCTGCCGAAAAACGACGGTCCTTCCACACATTCATTACGACATCTATGTCCTCTCCGATGAAAAGACAAGCAACATCTAAAAACATCTGTTTTTGATCATAGTCTAATCTCTCATAGCTGATTCTTAACCTCTCTTGAACTTTCCGTTCCGGCATTTTCCTGAGCTCCTCCAGTGTTTCTGCCCAAATTAACTCTCTTTTCCGAGACAAAAAAGAGCCTATCACCTCTAGAGCTAAGGGTAGGCCACCAGTGGTCTCTACAATTGCATGAGATAGAACACTCAGTTTATCCTCAGGAACCTCTTGTCTAAAAGCATGCTTGCAAAATAATTGCAGGGCTTTCTCCTTGTTCATTTCCTTGACTTCATAACAAGCCCACCAACTCTCTTGAGCTATATCATTATCATTTGCTAACCCCAACAAATCATCCAAGATACTTCTGTTCGTTGTCGTAACAATTATTCTACTTCCTGGACCGAACCAATTGATATTCGCTGCGAGTGCTTTGAGTTGATTTATTTTGTCAACATCATCAAGGAGAATGAGGACTTTCTTCTCAAGGAACATGTATTCAAGACGATTGACTCCTTCATCAACGTTACTGAAATCTCGACGTTCCTGTTTTGAGAGATCAGATACCAGCTGACTTTGTAAGCGTTCAAGACCATCACGCTCAAATGATTTTTCACGAATATCACTGAGGAAGCTACAAGATTCAAACTTATCCAAAATCTGATTATAGATGAACTTGGCAAGAGTAGTCTTGCCTATCCCACCCATACCCCATAGCCCAACAACTTTTCTCACATCATTCATGTCTATTGCTAACAGATCCTTGACCTCCTTTTCATGATCATCAATTCCTACTAACTTGTCAGTAACTTGAAGATGAGTTTTTTTCAACTCAACCAAAACCTTTCCTACTATCTTCTTAGTCAGTTGTCCTTCATGCCTGTGAAAGCAATGGGTGCACTATCAATTTCCAGTATTAATTCGTTTCATTATGTACCTAAACTTTTAAGCAACCTAGCTACTTATGTGTATCATGGGGTTAAGAACCTAAAAACAGTCACAACTTATTTCCATGTTGCTAATCGTTGTCCCAGATTTAAAATGTTGATATTCCGTGTCTCAACTATCACATTGGTTGATTTCCACTTTTTCTATTAAAATTGACTGAAAAAAACAAGTTTTTTTAACGGTTAAGCCTGAACCATAACAACTTAGTTGATACTTCGGAAAAGTGGAAAACAATATTTTTCCGTTGCTTAAAACACTAATTTTAACGCCAAAATCAGTCGAAAAAAGTGGAAAGCAACAAATCTGATAGTTGGGATGTTGAATATCAACATTTTAAATATGTGACAACGATTAGCAACATGAGCTATATTTGGGACTGTTTTAAGGTTCTTAACCCGAGTATCATGTAATGCATTGTTAACATCTAAGTTCTTTCGACTATTTTAGCATTATTACCCAAACTGTTGGTTAAGTTTAATGAAAATAAATCTCCAACAATCTAGTCCTCAGTGCTGCATTATTCATTGAGTAATCAGTAAACAATACAATTTAAGTATGGATTATTACTCATTGAATAGAAATGGCGTGAGTTTAAGGATGAAAGATTACCCTCCAGTCTCCTTCTCCAGCTCCAATCCCTTCAAGGAAGTAACCTCTTTCAGAGCTTTCCTCCATTTCTCTGTTGTCTCTTCGTCATACATGTTGGCAGGATCAGTGAATGCTCTGGCATAACTCTCAGATGTCTGGTGCCTGACTTGACTCGGTGTAACATCATAGAATATGGGCAGTACTGTCTGGTTCCTCGTACTTATGCACTCTAGCATGCAAACTAGTTCATCCATGCACCATCTACTAGCAGCATAATTTTTCGACAATATGGGCATTCCAATCTTGGACATTTCTATGGCTTTTGAGAGGCTGCTACCGATCTCCCCTCCAAAAGGGAGATTGACATTGTCTTTGAATACGGAGATCCCAGCATCCACCAGTTGTTGATAGAGATGATCAGTGAACCCTTTGCGAGTGTCTTCTCCCATGAAACTCAAGAAAACCTCATATCCATGACTATGGTGGCGGTCTTGTCGTTTTTGTTCGGCCGTACCGGTCAAGTCATTCTCCGACTTCCTCTTTCTGTCCATTCAAGCTTACCAAACTGAAAGCAGAGGCGCTGAAGATGTGCCCTGAAAGCCGGATGTAACAACAACCAAGTTATCTATTACCAAATCCATAATCACTCTTAATCTCCATAAATACCAACTCAAGGACTCCAAATCACTACAACATTAAACACAGTCTCCAATTACTATATTTAAAAAAAAAAAAAAAATATACCCGAGAAACTACTACGGAAAAAAAATTGAAATATTTCATAGTAGCAGTTTAAAGATTATAAGAATTGTCGTATTGAACCTAGCTAAACAAGCAGATTGAACCTCATGTGTGAGTCATGTTAGGATTAATTCTCTTAACACTCATAAACCATTAAGAAAGAAAGCAAAAGAGAAACACGACTTTACGTGATTTGGTCAATTCGATCTACGTCCACGGACAGTGAGGGATGTCGATTTTGTTAATTGTCCAGGTCATCTTCTATAAAGGGTACATCGTTGTATATGTAGCTATGGGTCAGACCATGATAATCATGATCCATAATCTAACATGTCTGACTTTTGGCCCTATAAATTCTTCTTTAGAATAGATATCGCAAGATGCAACCTGAAACCAAATTCACCATTAAAGCATCTTCAAGCTATCTCTCTATAAACAAAAGTATATCTCATCCAAGTAAAAATCATGTAAAATTATAGCTGTGGAGGTTAATATACTAAATTTCACATCCTTGTTTTAAACTTAATCTTGATTACAGAGTACACAACATTGAACTGGATCTGCGATTTCTGGCTGGGGCCTAAAATCATTCTATAGAGTACATATACTGGGTGTTCTTGGAGTGGCTTCTTTAAAGCTTAAGGCAAGATGCAACCCAAAACCAGATTCACCATTAAAGCATCTTCAAGTTTTCTCTCTCTAAACAAAAATATATTTCGTGTGTAAAATCATGAAATCTGATCCTTACCTCTTATAGAAATGTCCTCTTGATGCTGTTTGAGCTGATATGATTCACTGATAAGCAGTTTGTCGCTCTTGGCTCTTCCCCTTCTCCTTGAAGCTTAAAAGTACATCTAAAGTGGGTGTTTTGCTTGAGACTGAGTAAGCTTTCAAACGAAAAGGTGTCACCCCGTGCGTAAATGATAAGCTGTAGCACGAATGGATAATACAAAAATAATAACTTCGGCTAAGAGCTAACTTTCTCATACTGTTTTTTCGTTTTTTTTTTTTTTTTAACTTGTATTGCAGAGACAAGAAACTGGTGGATGCCGGGGTCTCCGTTTTCATCCATTAACGGGAGATTTTAATTTAATAAAAGAAATATTAATAACTAATATTTTACCTTTAAAGAATGACTTGGTGTGACTCGTAATTATTTTGGTGTAAGCATCCTCTTACAAGGTGTTGTCTGTGTGGAACAACTCAATCACTCCAAAAAAAAAAACTAAGAGCTTAGTTGGCCGTTTTTAAATTTAAAAATTTGTATTATCATTTTCAACTATCCATCTTAAAAGTGTCTCTCTAATTTATAATTTACATTTTCTACCCCTAATCTCTCTTTGACAAGGTTTCTCCGATTCATAAAGGGAAACATATGTAGAGTCAACAATATTTTTGAAATAAAGAGTTGTTGGTATCAACACGTTTTAAAATGTACACTACGTTTAAAAATGATTGTAATTGATACTTTGTTAATTCTTACTCCAAAACTGTGGTAAATACATTACAAATTTACAAAATTAACGGAATACTTTTCTAAATATCACAACTAAATATAAATGGCTTATACTAATTAATGATACATTTGATTCCAACAGACACCAACCGATTGTCGATCAATTGATTTCTAATCGAGGTGGGACTCCATTGTAACAAAAGTATAAGTTGTTAAAGCTTAATTTTGATATTTTTAAAAGTAATAGGTTAATTTTGTAAATTTAAAAGTATTTAATGTCAATTTTCGACGGAAGTACCAATTATCATAGTTTCTTAAACATATTATACATTTTCGGCAAAAAAATAAACAAATTATACATTTCAAAACATGTTGGTACTAAAAACTATTTTTTTTCTCGAACGATGTTTTACATACTTTTTCGGGGGAAATTAGGGAAAATGTGTTATATGTTTTCCTAAAATATTTTTAGATGTAACATATTTTCAAATGATAATCTGTTTTAAAACGGTGAGTTTAAATGAAACTTTTAATTTTTCCTTAAAAACTTTGTCAACTTTGTTGATTGTACAAAGTTTGTTGACGTGACATTACATAATTGGTCACTGTGTAAAAAAAAAGTACCAATCTCTTTAAAATAGTGGAAGAAGTTAAAAAAAAAAAATCTGAATTTTTTATGTTATATTCTATTCAAGTATTAAATTTAAAATACCCTTTTAGTTGTCTCAACTCAATGGGTGACAGTTGCTAATGGTGAGCCTCGCTACAGCAACGTGGTATGCTACAGCCGCGCTAATTGGTGATTCCATTCCATCCTCATATTTTTTTTTTGTAAACGAGTCCGTCATTGATTGTATCCTACATCAATTTGGCTTTTTCAGCATTTATTATTATTATTATATTCATTTATTTATTTATAAGAGGAAATATTCTCCATTGATTATTCCGTTAATGCCTTGGATTTAAACTCCCTTTCTTCAGTTCTCTCGTGTCGTTAACCCGGTCACAGACGGCTGCAGCAAAAATCACCTAAATAACTAGTTTTAGTAATTCAAACACATGTTTGTTTAACTTTGAATTTCGTTGTCAAAATTACCGATGTGTGCGTTTCTGATAGGCACACGGTAACCGAGCGCTCTTCGGATAAGTGTGCGGTTGCCTTAATTCGCTGTTAAGTCTAAGAAGCAGTTATTAGCAAAAAAAAAAAAAAAACACTGTAATTAAGTTTTGTTAGCCGCACGCTCTTCAGATCAACGCGCGACCTAACGGTAAAAAACTTGACCGTTAGGAACCGTGTCTGTCAAAACCGCGTACTGACAGACATGGTTCCTAACGGTCAAATTGTTTACCGTTAGGCCCGCGCTGATCAGAAGAGCGCGCGGGTGCCTATAAAACATTCCGCGCGCGGATCAGTTGCACGATCCTCTCCCTAATCCTCTATAAACTCTCTTCAAAACACTTCAAAATATCTCCAAAGTTGGTCCGAATTTGTTGACTAATTTCCACTGATGTCTCCACGGCGGGCTTCTAGGCGGCGATGTGGTAGACGGCCGGGAAAGGAACCAGTTGATCCGTCAGTTCTCTACGATCAACAACGTCATCTGTCTCAAAGTGCTGCATTGTTTAGATACGGTAATCAATTTTATTAGCAAATTTAAATTTACAAATGTTTATTTAAATGAACAAATTGTTATGTAGACTCGCGTGCTGATATGAATATACATACTCGTTACTTCTAATAGAGTTAGATTTCAACTTTTATGAATTTAGTTATCTTCTTAATTTTGAAAATAGTATAAATAGTAATTTACATTGATATGGGTAAATTTGGCTAATTTGAATTGTTGTACAAATAGTAATTTACACTGATATGGGTAGATTTAAATATTTGAGATGTTATATTTGTAGACAACTTATTAGTTTTATGTTAAATTTAGCGAATAAATAGTTTGCATAGAAATAGTAATTTGGTTTAAATCTAATAGGTCATAGCGAGTGGTGCGAGGGTAAGGATGACGAGATCCAGTTTAGAGGAGGAAAAGTGTGGAAACTAGACAAAAGGATGAAAGAAATCGTCGTTGAAGCTAGATTTGGGTATGCTTCAAAGACATCGAAGATCGTCCAGGATTGTGCTCTACTACATGCTATTACGGAGAGGTGGCGATGCGAGACTCACACATTTCACCTTTCTAAAGGTGAAATGACGATTACATTGGAAGATGTCGCCATGATACTAGGTCTACCAATCGACGGCAGACCCGTAACCGACTTATGGCGACGCGTAGGGCTTTCATCCACCACCGTTAAGACGAACGCAATCGGTCTTTGCCAAGAGCTTCTTGGAGTAACAACCTACAGAAGGGTATTGCAAACTCCGAGCGAAACCAACGTCAAAGCTAGTTAGTTGAAGACCATGTTGAAAGGAACCAACACATTCCCAGAAGAGATAGCTCAACGAAGAGCTAGAGCTTATTGCTTGGTCCTCTTAGGTCAATTTCTGCACGCCAACACCATTGCTACTTATGTTGAGTATATGCATTTTCTCCGAGATAGGAACGTGACGAAGCAGTACAACTAGGCTTCATCTGTATTGGGGGTATCTATATAGGGGTCTCTGCAATGTCACGAGTACATGACAACTCAGAAGCTGCCAGGGTTGTGCTGTTACAGGTATTTAAATTAGATTACTATTGGTAGATAAATAACCCTTTAATAAATTATGTAATGTCACTTGGTTTTAATGTATGTATGAGTTTGGGAGCATCTCTCGGTCGGTATACCACAGCTGACGATTGAACCTGTAGGTGGAGAATCAGTCGGTTGTTGGTGAAGCGCGCCTAAGACTACGAAAGGCTCCACCCCAAAGTTCTTCTCACGCCAATTATATCGGGATCAATTACTCGCACTTACGGAACCCGGGGTAAAATAACTTATCAATTAATTTTAAAATTTTGTATTTATTGAACAATATTTTTAATTTGAACTTTTTGTTAATGTAGAGTACATCTGGAACCCATGGACCGAGCAAAGGACCGCTCTAGCTGCACCAATTTGTAGGGAGCATGATTGGTTGGCGAAACTACATCTTCCTTTAATCCATTTCTACGTAGTGGAGTGGTATCTGCAGAGCGGGTTTTTCGGCAATTTGACCTCCCACATTCAATCCCCGCGGACATTGGCCATCGAAAAGAATGGGTTGACCTCCATGTCATAGATACATTCCAGAAGGAACTGAATCCATCTTGGAAAGACTTACATGGAGCGTATGTCCAGACTAGGATAACCGACTCGAGATGCCAGTCCCTGATCCTGTAGGTGTAACCAAGGCTGAGTACGGGGCGTGATACGAGCCTAGAACGGTGACATTGGTGGAACCACGGGAACCCGAGGTGGTGGAGGCAGGAGTTGTACCCCCTAGACATTTCGATACACACGGAAACACTGCCAAACTTATGGTAAGTTTATTATTTATCAAAATGCGTAAGTTGAATAATTATGTTAACTAATATAAGTTCTGATTCCTTGAAACAGTTGCGAAGTGTCAAGGTTATATTGAAGGTCGCCAAAAGAATGGTGAGTACGGTAACCGGCCAGAAGAAGACAGCCTGCGAGTTGCAGATCTCGGCTGCACGCGAAGCATGACGGTGAAGATGATGTGTTTGAGAAGATAATGGCTGAAGATGATCCATCACTCGTTGAAGAGGAAAACTATGAGGAGCCGATAGGCCTCGGATTGGATGGTTTGGACCTATTTATCCAGCAATTGAACGAAGAAATATTTCAAGATCTACCGCCTACTCAGGATACACAGCAGAGTTCTGCTGGCCCTAGTCAGCCTAGTGGGACTAGGAATGTTAGACCGAGACACAGTTAGGTGTTCTTGCATATTCTAGCTTGTATATTTTATTGTTGCGGTGTTAGACTTTCCTTTTATTGTAGTTCATATGTTTTACTTTTGCGGTGTTAGACTTCCTTTTAGACGGTTAATCATTTAGACTTTCGTAGTGTGTCGTCAAATTTTAATCATTTAGACTTTCGTAATGTCCTTAGTGATTGTAATTAAGATTGTTGTAGTTAATTTTATATTCATCGAAATCCGAAGAAACTTAACCACTAGTCTTCTCATTACCTAAGGAAACGACTATAATTTTTTTAGTAAGTCGGAATTTAGGGTTATTTTGAAAAACATGGTTTCATGTACCTAAAACACATGATTTGAAAAAAAAAAAAAAAAGGTCATTTTTTAAAAATGTTTCAAAAAATTAATGTATGTACATCATTAAAATACAAATACAACACCGCAAACTGTTTGTTAGACTAAATTTTGATAGTTTGCGTTTGGTGAAAATCTGTTTCAATTTTAAACTTGCGATTATAATTTTTTAAGTATTGAAACTTGGTGAAAATTCAGTGCTAGTCTTCTCATTACCTAAGGAAACGACTTTAATTTTTTTCATAATTTTTTGATTATGTCGAAATTTAGGGTTCTTTTGAAAAACATGGTTTCGGGTACCTAAAACACATGATTTGAAAAAAAAAATCATTTTTTTTAAAAAGCGTTTTAAAAAAATCAAAAAATTAATGGATGTACATCATTAAAATACAAGTACAACACCGCAAACAGATTGTTACAATGTACTAACGAAAGAGTTCAACTACAACTATTACAATCAACCACAACAAACACATAACGTCAAGTTGTAAAATCATCATTATTACAATCAACCTACGAAACACATAACATCAACCAGTATTGTTGCAACTTCTACTGTTGTGACCTTCTTGACGAAATTTACCACATCTACTCATCTTGGGTGTTTTGTTTGTGTCCATCTTGTTAGGAATTCTTTTTTTTTTTTTTTTTTTCCGTCCCCTTGGAGAAATGAGCATCTTTGGATCAGCAAGTACAATTGGCCCATCCCATTCTGGTCATGCATGTTTCTGGCGCAATGCTTTGAATGGAAGACTGTAAGTATCAATGCATTTTTTTTAACGCTGAACCATTCACTTACGCAGTCCCTAACACGCCCATTAACATACCGGATGGCGCAAACGGCATGGAAACATGGTCAACCTAACAATCTCCATTGACCGCATTCGCATTCCCTCTCAGGTAGGTTCACAACGTAATTGTTATCCCATCGGAGACGAAACACATATCTGTATGCCAAGCTCATACGTCTTAGGCTTACATACCTTCGATTCATCAACAACCGTCTTCAGGCGGGCTCTAGTTTTACCAAGAAACTTATGTCCGACCCCTTTCTCATCTTCTCCATTCTTCTTACGGTTGACCCAATAAGTAGTCATCTTCTTGAATGCTTCTTCAAGTAATGCGGTGACTGGTAATTGACGAGCATCCTTTAGGACTTTGTTGAAACACTCAGAATGATTTGTTGTCATTACACCATACCTTCATCTGTCGTCGTAGGCTAATGACCAAATATCCCATTCACCACAACGGTCTATGAAACGTTATACTTCCCACAATCTGCTGATCTCCACGCTGAATAGTCAAGACGAAATTTATCCTTGTTTGTTGTATAAATCATCGACTCAGATTCCTTCTTCATCTTTTTATTCTTCAAATGAGTGTTGAAGTTGCTTGCAAGATGGCGGGCACAAGACCTGTGGACATTCGAATGTGGAAACACATCACGGAGAGCATTCAATATACATATATGACGATAAGAAATTATGCAGACCGCACGGGTGTTCTTTGTCACATGATCACACAGACGTTGTAAAACCATGTCCAAGCCTCTGTGCTCTCCCTATCACACAAATAGAACCTCAACGGAAAAACTTTATTATCAGCATCGTATGCAACGACCACAATAAATTTTCATGTGTACTTGCCATAGAGATGTGTGTCGTCGATGCTGATAAATGGTTGAAAATATTGAAACCCGTGAATTGAGGGAGCGAATGCCCAAAAACATTTATCGAACGTCGCCATCTTCCCAACAATTGGGTTTCTGTATTCGAAATCGTATACTGTCCCGGGAATGTAATGCACAATAGCTGTCAATTGTGGAAGTCTCCCAAATGCAGATTCATGAGTACCGTACATTGACTCAATGACATTACATTTGGCATACTACACCTTATGATAACTTGGAAACTCTTTGTAATCAGACTGTTGAGCTGCAAAGTAATTATCTTCACACTGATGTTGTCTTTCACCAAAGGGTGAATCTTAGCCTGAATCAACTTACAGTCAAGTTGTATGTTGGCATTTGGTGAATGGGCCGCCGTAATAGGAGCCCTTTAATATGAGCCCAACATCCTAAGTGTTATTGGGTAATGTCACATTAGGGATTTTGGGCAAGCCCTAAATATCAATTGACAAGAGAGGCCCAAAATTGGGCCTCCCATTTAACACATGGCTGGCCGAAATAGGGTGGACACCCTAGGTGGGTTTTAAGCTACCACCTCTTATAAATAGAGAGTGTTATGTATTTCTTTAGGGTTTATCACTTCATCACTTTGATTTGAGATAAAATAAATCCCTCTCCCCTATACTAAAGGTTCGGCTGAAACATCACACCTAAAAGGAGGTGCCGAAATTGAGTGATCAATTTACCCCGGAGATCCATCCCAGAGACCATATTGAATAGAGGCTTTGCTGTGGAGACCATTCCTCGGATTTCTCCTTCACAAGAATTCCTACAGGACCCATCCGGCATACCGTGAACTCTCTGTCACGTTCCTGGGACTACGGAAAGCAATATTGGTATGCGCACTCTTTCCACTGCGTAATTAGTTACATAGCATGTACCATGTGGTTTTTGTTTCCGTAATAATCATCCCATAATTCCAACAGTGGTATCAGAGCATGTGTAGGGAGTTCATAATTTTTTTATAAAATTGGTGTTTTTGAGTTTTTGGGTAAAACTGATAGTTCATGGTGTTCACGATCTTCAAGAAAAACATGACGTTTATCAAAACTGAACATTGGATTATTGATCTTAGTAAAATTTGACCTAAAAATCTGACCACTAATCCTAAAATTTTTGTTGTTGGCCGAAATTACATGTTAAAATATTTTAATTATTTCGGCCCACATGTAACAGATATGGCCGAATTTTGGGTTAGGTTCACAAGATAATTGTGACATTAATTATCGATATATTCAAGCATGATTCTAGGGAAGTTAGAATATTTATTGATAGATATTAGTTAGAAAAAATATATTGTTGATAGGTTTTATCCCTAAATATAGAATCTTGACTTTTTTTCGGCATATCACCTCGAAATAAGAAATTGTATTGATACTCGGTATTAAATTTAAAAACATAAAAGATTAAAAAATTACTAAATAGAAATGAATAAAGAAATGGTGGGTTCCTTCGTTTCTATGGTTACGTCTTAAACGGTGAGGCCCTCTCTATACACCGAAGCCCCTTACTTCATTTAATCAATGCCATTGGGAACGTGTACAGTTCACATTCTCTGGGCTCTACCCATGAATTATCTAGTCATAGGTCTTTCACAACGAGACCTGATGGATATATGTCCAATTCGGGTTTGTATTTATATTTCGGGCCTCGTAAACATCTCGACTTGAAAAAACGTCTCCCAAAGGGTCAAAACGGTCCGGAAGCGTGTTACGCGCGTCCGGACCGGACCTCCGGGTTGCTTGCAAACCGGACGTCCGGATTGCATTGCGGGTATCGTGCGATTTCCGTTTCCGCGATTACCGTTACGTGTAGAGAAGTCAAGTTTGCGCATTGCCAATATGGATGACGGTTACCGCTTGCTTTTGAACCGTCATCAAACCGCTTTAAAACCGGGTCCGGTCCCAAGGAAGCCTATAAATAGGAGGCCTTGGCCACCCATTTTCATCCATCCTCTCATTTGTCCAACTTTGGTATTTTGAGCTCTGACTTCTCTCTAGAAATATTTTCTCTCTCTAGAATTACTCTTTTAGCCCTATAGTGACTTAAGCTTCGGAGAGGGCTCCGCTAGCACCACCCCCCTCTCCGTGCTAGCACCGGTCCTTTGTGCAGGAATCGTTGCCCAGACATCCGGATTTGTGCACAGACCACCGCCTTCCGAGACCCAGACACCCCCCTGAGACACAACCGCGCTTTGAGACACAGACCTTCCCGGGAATCAACCGAATACTCGTCAGTGGCCCAAACCTCTTCCAGACGAAGGGTTACAGCCCGAAAACCCGCACAACCATACGAATAGACGCGTCCTCACGACCCAGTTCATCCAGGACGCAACATTGGCGCCGTCTACGGAATTCGAACAAAAAGCTACCATACCGCAAAGACATGACGAGTGATCGCAACCCTCCCGAAGAGGTTAACGCTAGAAATGCAAGGAAAAGGCCTGGACATCCTAAGACGTTTCCGGCAAGCAAAAAAGCAGGAGGTCAGAAACCAACCGGAAGCCAGCCGGGACCTTCCTACATACCGAGAGCTACTTCCGTAGTTTTATCCATGCCAACCGAGGATGTGCCCAATGCACAGCACAACCACCAAGAGCCAAGTGGCGAGAATCTTCCACCCCCACCTGGTTTTGAGCCAGAGATACATGATGATGAGGAATTTCAGTCAGAAATGCCCCAAGGCAAACAACAAAGAACGGGAGCAAACCCGATGCCTTCAGTTACTCCAGCAATGATGACTGCGCTGGAAGACTTACTCGCATTCCACGAGTCACTGAAATATCAAGGATATGCGGTCCAACCACCTCCAACCGCCCATGACCACGTTACACCGACAAGAGAAATGTCGCAAGACACTACCCGCCAAGGCCATCCATTCCAAGGCAATGACCAACATGCAGAAAATGCCTTCCAGCATACAAGATATAAAGCCACACATTCATACACTCCTTCCCAAGGAGCCCGTCATGGGAAGAATGCAAGAGACTTTGACGCTGAAAGCGAGAACTCATGTGACCAAGAAGTGTACGTTGCAAAGACAATGCACGAGACCGATGACACAAACTTGGAGTATGTTGACATAAAGGATGCCACCTTTGAAGATGTCATTGATTTCTCATCAAAAAACAAGGAGCACGTTGCATACCACAACACCTTGCCCATAACCTCGCAGAAACCGATAAGAAGACAACTTGGATCCTTCCACATCCCTATTGCCACATCCAATGCTTTCTTCACTCCAACAAGAAATGCATCCTCCGCACAATGCGACCAAGAAGCCTTCCAGTACAAAGGTGTCAACCCGTCACCTCCTCTGCCTCCAATCAACGGACAAGTTGAGACGATAGGGACAAAGTCTCGAGTCACAAGTCATCAAGACACACTGCACCAAAGAATAGAGGGGCAATGCACGGAAGGTACCTTCCAGTACCAACAGCCAAGGCATGAAGCTGCACGCTCTTGCAACCTGTTCGTGATAGCACAACACCAAGAAGAGGCATGGAAACAACCCCCAAAGCAGAATCAAGCAAAACCGCCCTCAAGCGGTCAGCAAGAAAGAAATTGGCAACCTCAGCCAAAAAGACCTCTTCAAGGAGATTTCCAGAAGCCAAAAAGAGTAAACCTCGCTGACTGCGTTCCTTTGAAAGCCCCTCCATCCGTAATATTGAAAGAGATGAAGGATACGAAAATGTGGAAAGCGCCGAGCAATTTCAGAAAAGGCCCGTTGGGGAAAGACAAAGACAAGTGGTGTGAAAACCACGAGGTCTTCGGCCACAAGACGAACAGCTGTGTCAACCTACGTTTCCGCATTAACAGCTTCGTCCTCAAAGGAAAATTAAAGCAATTCACCGATCAAGGCGACAGCCCTCCAAAGAAGACTCAAGCAGAGTCATCCAGAATACACAAAGAAGGTCCTTCCACAAGGACAAGACAAGACGATGCTAACATCTACCACAAGGAGGGACGGAAAAAACCTGTTAGTAACGACGACGTCCCAATCACGGGATTGACAACAAGAACCTTGAAGGCAATAATTGGAAAAGAGATACACGTTTCCTGGAAAAAGAGACAACCGCAACAAAAGAGGTTGTTCCAGTCAGATGCCCAAAGGCTCAAAGATACCAATCTCGCCATATGTGCTCCTTTGAACACACCGCTGTCTGTCATCCTGAAAGAAATGAAGGAGACCAAGCTGTGGAAAAAACCCTCCAAATTCCGCAATGGCCCATTGGGAAAAGATGAAAGCAAATGGTGCGAGAATCACGAAGTATATGGCCATGAGACGGACAGCTGTGTCAGCTTAAGATTTCATGTAAACAGCTTGATCTTAGAAGGAAAAATGAAGAAGTATATCGACCAAGGCATTAAGCATCAAAGGAAGCCTCGTGTGAAATCTTCAGAAAAAGGCAAGGGAAAAGAAAAGGCGGATTATAATCCACCTATCGCCAAACGCCAGAAAAACAACGTCACTTATGGAACCAATTATGACAACTTGTACAATCTTTGGAGTATGAAGGCGGAAGAAGCAAATCTCAAACTCCCGGAAAACAAACTTCACCGCCCACTTGAGCCGACGACTGCCTTCCTTGGCAAAGATGTTGAAGAACAACACAAGCAAAGTAAAACTTGGGGGCATGACATCAACTATTGTTCATCCCCAAAGGTGGAGATTGAAGAGCTCAACACGCTAGATGCATTGAGAAACTATGTGGCACGTGGCAGAGTCAACTGGCCAACAAATCACCTATAAGGACGTCAAACACATCAGCAATCCCTTTATCTTCCTTATCTCTTTTTTCGCATATCTATTTTAAATCTTTTTAAGATTAAGTACAACTCATGCTTATTAGCCTCAGTACTTGTCAAAAGAAGTGACCAGTAGACGCTTTCTTGTAATCCGTTGTGTGAACTCTAAATATCTAATAAAGGTTAAATCTACTTTCGTAGGTACATTATTATGACGCATATTACCTTGAAATAACGCCAAGTAACAACTACGCACATATTACTCGCGTCAACAACACAAAGTCTCAAGCATTTTATACGCGCAAGACTAAAAATCGTGTCACAATAATAAACAAGGCGGGGGCATTACACAAGGGCAAATCATGCACTATTAGAAGATGAAACAATAAAAACAATCAGGAAACAACGATACAACTGCCAAGCGACTTGGGGGGGCACCAAGCTGACAAGTGCTCGGCAATTCTACCTAACATATATACATACCTATCATGATCTATACCTATCGCGTCCGTACTCAGGGAAGTTTCCTACACAAACAAGGAATCCTTGTATCAGATTCCTTTACTTTATTTATTATATGCATAACTAAAAAGAAAATTTCATGACTTCATACTTTTTTGCAAACTTATAAAAATTGCGATTATCTGACAAAAGTAACTCTTCGTAGGTACATGCTACACTACGATTACTACACAGGAATTACGCCAAGTAGTAACCTATGCACAAAAATCTACTTCAACAATACAAACTAAGCATTGTGTCCAATGAGGGATTTATGGTATACAACACCAACATATCTATTATCTACACCAACATGGAGTTTATTCCTCCATTCATAACATAGCGGCTATCTCAAGAAGATGCCGGCAACACAAAGCCATCAAGCTATGTGCACAATCAACTTATATGCCGCAATGACAACCTGCGGATTATCTATCAAAACGACGACTATTCAGAGACGTCGTCTACAAACAACTCCTTGGAATAACACCAAGGTCTACTATCAAAATGACGACTATTCCAAAGGCGTCAACTACAAGCAATATCTTGGATTAACACCAAGGCCTACTATCAAAAATAGCATGTTGAGGTATCCTCTTTTTTACAGACAAACCCCATGTTTACTTCTAAAAAATGACATGCTATGACATCTCTGGTTAGAGGCAAATCCTCATGTTCATAGCCATTCCCTGGATTCAGAACAGGATGGGCAAATACAATACGGGACTGATCACCCCATAAGTGGCGGAAGTTCTCTGGTTAGACAACGACCCCACACTATAACAAGTGTGAATTCCTGTTTAAAGGGTTCACTCTTTATGGCGAATGTCCTCTTGATAGACGACAATCCCATATTATAAATTCTTGTTTAAAGGGTTCACTCTATATGGCAAAAGTCCTCTGGTTAGATGACAATTCCGTACTACAGATTTTCAAACCGTGTTGCATGGTTCCTGGACGCAGAAAGCATGCATCACAATTCATATTTTCAAAAAGTGTTACATGGTCCCTGGACGCAGGAATCATGTATCACAAATATTTTTTCAAATATTTTACCAAATATTTTGTCAAATATTTTATCAAATACTTTATGTATCAAACACCTTTCCAAATATTTTATCAACACGATTTTTTGGGTGTATCACATTCAATGCCAAAATATTTTTTCAAATATTTTATCAACAAGCTTTTTAGGGTTCACAAAATACTTCTTCAAAAACTAAAATGTTTTTACGTATGCTTCCCCAACGCGGGTTGATACACGCTGGCAGGTGCGCACCCTGTTTAAAACTCATAAAATTTACAAGTCGAGTCTTGTACAACGTCGCCTTATAGTGGAACTAAGAGACGGTATAAACTAGTATCTTGCTTAGCCAAGATAACACCTTTCAAATTCACTACTTGTTAAGAAATATTGCTATACGCAAAATACTTGGCAGGTTGCAACATATATAGCGGCAGGGACGGAGCCAGAATTATTTTCCAGAGGGGGCAATTATTTTCCAGAATTATTTGGTAAGGTCGACTCGACTCATTTTAATTGACCTCGATCGGTGCCATACTCGATGAGTTCGAGCTCGATTCGGCTCGATAACTTTACAATTTTTCAATTAAATCATAAATAACGCACCTTAATTTGAGCTCGAATCGACTCGATTAGGCATTTGGCTCGAGTTCGTGGTTGACTCGACTTGAATTGAATACATATAATGTAAAACTCGAATAAACTCGAGCTCGAACTCGATTCGAAATTTAGCGAGTCGAATTCGAATATCAACTGTGTCGATCTCGAGTAGCTTACAAGTAGCTTGACTCGTTTACACTTCTAACTATAAATGTTTTCAGAGACGGAGCAATAATTATTTTTCGGGGCAACTATATATACATGTTTTTAGAAATTTCAAATGAAATGTAAAAGTTAATCCTAATATGTTTGTGAGTAGCGATGAGAAAAAAAATGATTATAAGTATAAAATATTTTTTAAGAAATCATAAACTCACATTTTTTATTAGTTATAACTGTAAAGTGTAAACTAATATTTTATTTAAAAAAAAAATACATACTAACTTTAGAAGATTTGTTATTATCTACACCATATTTTTACCAAATGCAAAATATTTATGATTATAGTTAATAAAAATAAATAATTAACATATAATAACAATATAAAAAAATCAGAAGCTTAAATATATTCAGTTTTTTTAAAATATCGTAAAATTACATTTGTTTTTAGAAAATACATTCTCTCTTATTTTGAGAAACGTGTAAAACTACTCATTTTTATAGGCACTATCTCTTTTATTATTAAATATTATATATATTTTTTCTCAAATCTCTCTCTTACTTTTATATCTTCTTCTTCCTAGTTTCAAGTAAAACGAAGAACTTACCTTTTTCTGCAACTTTTTTCTTTCATCTTCATCTTCTTTTAGATAGATATGAAGTGAATCGATGAATGTTTATATTTACTATGGTCTATTGGGCAAAATGGGGCAAAATAGACACTTAAATGAACACTTATCCATTTTCAGGTGGGGCAAAGTGAAGAAAGACCAATTTTTTCTTTTCAAATCCTTTGAGCATTCATGGGGTTCACTCAGTTCAGAGGGGGCAGGTGCCCTCTCTGGACCCAACGTGGCTCCGTGCCTGTATAGCGGCAAGCTATTCAGGAAAGAAGGGCAACATGCGTAATGCATCATGCAAGCAATCAGGGGAGCATCTCAAATCATCAAACAAGAAGTGGCTAATGGTCACGCCTGCGGAGACTACATCTAAGATTACTAGTCATCCACATCAAACAAAAACCTACAACGTGAAGTCGCAACATCCTATGCTCTATCCATCTTGCCATGCCTTGGAATCTAACCAAGAAGGGCGATCATAACACTCAACAATGAGCGACATACAGTCGCAACTACAGACATCATGTTCATCTAAGGATATCTACCCTATCTTCCAAGTCCAAAGCATATGGATGGCATAGATAACTCAAGGTATGAAATATTACTAACAAGTTATCACATGATTATTATTGAAAACAGGTCCAGGTGACGAAATATTATGCAAGCAAAGGCATGAACAAAGAATTATCAACATCAACCCATTCACAAAGGGTTCAACATGCTGGAAGCATACAGCCCAACAGCAACCAAGAGTTAACATCATCTCTAAGGACTTATGGCAAAGAGTTCGTAATGTCAACATCAAATGCAATGTCGTCATCCACACAGAAGACACGACAAGAATGATTGTTTCAACATTCAGCACAACATCGCTCTTCAACATAAGGGTGACAATCAGCAATCAACAAATACTTACCTCAGTAGGAGTAACGCTCCTCCTTGGGCCGGTCCCTCGACCGGGGGGCAGAAGACACCACTGCACAACCCTCAACTCTATTTCCTTTATCACAAGAAGGAATTAGCACGGTCATGCTCGGCATAAAGAACTAAGAATCGCTCGAGGAACGCGCCCCGGCGTCGGATCTTTTGAAGATTATGCTAAAAACAGAAGCTGCAGCCAGCGATAACTTGGAAAATTAACAAGTTCGAAGAAGATACAATGAGACGTCTTACTCACAAGCCTTTTACCGCGACCGTGCCCGAAGACTCCAGAGTAGCGGGGGCACTTGTATGGACATTCCTCCCAACAAATGGATTTCCGGACACATCAGCTATCTGCAAAGACAAGCTTTCTCTCATCAAGATGGAGATAATGGACTTACTCATGGTAACAGCCGTGGGAAGAATAATTTTGACAAGAGGACAGCAAGATCTGATATCCTGGAAGATGCTACCAACAATCCAGTCAGTGCGTAAACACGCACCAACACTTATGCAAGCATTTATGCAACAAACGCTACATGTGAGACAACCATGTACGTACAAGACTACTTAGTCTTCATGCAACAAGTAACAAGCATCACGCAAGGGGGGCAACCTCTTCAGCACATTAACCTTGCATGACAACACCGAGCTCATACTCGCAGCATACAAGATTACAATGGTGGAATATTTTCTAAGTACTTGGCTCAGGATGACAGTCAGCATATTGCAAGCTGTCGGCATACAACCACGTGTCAGCATATTATCAGGAGTTGGCATATAACCTGTGTTCGCATCAAGCATACGGATACAGCATACATAGCCAGAGATGGTGAAAAGATTCTAAGTGCGGGGGCAAATACGCACACACAATGCACGTACATACATGTCGACAAGGAGAAAATATCTTCTAAGCGTTTCCATGTACGTGCATACATGTCGACAAGGATGCATGTCGACAAGGAGAAAAATATTTTCTAAATATTTCCATGTACATACATACATGTCGACAAGGATGCATGTCGACAAAGAGAAAATATTTTCTAAGTGTTTCCATGTACGTACATACATGTCGACAAGGATGTATATTGACAAAGAGAAAATATTTTCTAAGTGTTTCCATGTACGTACATACATGTCGACAAAGATGGATTGCATACAACGAGTAGCTATGCCTCCTAATCACACCTACGACGCTCATCGACAAAGCTCATACGACGACATCTATGATAACAAGTATTAGATATCGCTTAAATATTTCCTAAGTGTTTATCATACTTGCAGGCAATGACCAACAGTCTATACCTGATGCTCAACCATTAGCGCCAACGCGCATAGCAAAGTCAATGCGCGTAGCAAAAGTCAACGCGCGTAGCAAAAGTCAACGCGCGTAGCAAAAGTCAACGCGCGTAGCAAAAGCAACGCGCGTAGCAAAAGTCAACGCGCGTAGCAAAAGTCAACGCGCATAGCAAAAGTCAACGCGCATAGCAAAAGTCAACACGCATAGCCAAAGTCAACGCGCGTAGCAAAAGTCAACGCGCATAGCCAAAGTTAACGTGCATAGCAAAGTTGGTACGTGCAGTAAAAAGGACCAACATCTCAAGAAGCTATCATGCAAGCGATGCGATTAATATGACGAACCGCGAAGAGCAAATACAACAACACTTAAGGAAATATTTCTCTAAGGCATCAAAGCAATAAACGACTACTTCCAAGAGACTCCTTGATGATAAGGATCAAATGAGTAATGCACCTACAAGTACTTACGGTATACTCCGCCCTCTTCTAAGTATTTATCTCTACATACATGATTGTTTCGGTGTTACACGTATCGAATCCGTCATTTTATATGCATGTTTACATATCGCATGATTCATGATTTAATAATCGCTAAGTCGTTTGAGAAGTATACGGATTATATTTCTTACGTCACGTAATTACGTTCTTGCCATGACCGTTACTTGTGCATGTACGTTGATAGAAGCATGTCCGCATGACGTGTCCCTAACGATAATCATGTTTGTACGTTATATATGCGCATTCCCTATTGCACTAACCGTGATGACAGGAAACAAAGTCATTCGGTCGGAAAATCAAAGGACGCACGAAATCAAGATGTCTACATCCAACCAACGACCAAAACCGAAAGGTTAGCGTCAAACTCAAATTGGACACGTATCCTAACTTAAAAATAGAGTCAAGAAAGGTTCTAAACCGTTACTTGACTCGGGGGCAAGTGATGGATATATGTCCAATTCGGGTTCGTATTTATATTTCGGGCCTCGTAAACACGTCAAAATTACATCTCGACTTGAAAAACGTCTCCCAAAGGGTCAAAACAGCCCGGAAGCGTGTTACGCGCGTCCGGATCTCCGGATTGCATTGCGGGTATCGTGAGATTGTCGTTTCCGCGATTACCGTTACGTATAGAGAAGTCAAGTTCGCGCATTGCCAATATGGATGACGGTTACCGCTTGCTTTTGAACCGTCATCAAACCGCTTTAAAACCGGGTCCGGTCCCAAGGAAGCCTATAAATAGGAGGCCTTGGCCACCCATTTTCATCAATCCTCTCATTTGCCCAACTTTGGTATTTTGAGCTCTGACTTCTCTCTAGAAATATTTTCTCTCTCTAGAATTACTCTTTTAGCCCTATAGTGACTTAAGCTTCGGAGAGGGCTCCGCTAGCACCATCCCCCTCTCCGTGCTAGCACCGGTCCTTTGTGCAGGAATTGTTGCCCAGACATCCGGATTTGTGCACAGACCACCGCCTTCCGAGACCCAGACACCCCCCTGAGACACAACCGCGCTTTGAGACACAGACCTTCCCGGGAATCAACCGAATACTCGTCAATGGCCCAAACCTCTTCCAGACGAAGGGTTACAGCCCGAAAACCCGCACAACCATACGAACAGACGCGTCCTCACGACCCAGTTCATCCAGGACGCAACAAGATCCACCTATACAGTAACGATATTGAATTATGAAAATTAGCTGAGTAGCTGACCATTTTTAGTCCGTTATATATATATATATATATATATATATATATATATATATATATATATATATATATATATATATATATATATGCGGTGCTCGAGTACCTAGAAACGGTCTTTGAGGCAATAAAAGTTTACACCTAATCAAGAAAGAGTTGATTTTTTTTTTCTGCAATTGATAGCTTCCAGATATTAACAAAGGTATTTATAAATCTTGCAAGCTGGCTGCAAATTTCTCATATTTGCACATCATATACCGATGATCGATTCGATCCATCAGTTTCTACTTGTAATATCAATATCCTATCTTGGCTTGAAATTTTGGTAAAAAAATCCACATTTTCTAAACAGTAACCCTATATCCAGAAAATGAAGGTTGGTTGTATTCGGTAGCACCCCTGCTGTATCAAGACAACAATTGGTTACAGATTTTCAAGAAAAAGAGATAATAAAAGCAGCAGTGGTATAGCATTGCAACATATTATATCTAGAAATTTCCTTCTTACCTTCGACTCATTTTATTTTTTAAAAAATTGAATCATTACGCAGCTCTCAATCCGAGTTGGGGGTGTCGGGTTGACTTTAACAGCAGCAAGTACAGTAATGCTTGCAGAGTTATCTTTAACAGGTGATTTGATTCAAGCTGAAGATCGTGCCCACAGGATTGGTCAGGTAAAAACTCCAACGAAGTACAAGAAACATGTTTGTGAAGTATATTATATACCTTACCATTTTAGTTTGTTTAAATAAAGATTAAATCACGCATTCACTAATCGCCTTAAGATTTTAAGACAGTTTTTTAAGTGGTTAGTTTGAGTTTCCGCAACGCCAAGTTGAACCCCAATTTTATTATGTTTGCCAACTAGTCTGGAAAACAGCAAAAAAAAAGTTTCACGTGATAATCACGCCTTCACCTAGTTCTAGAACAGTTGGTCAAGTAGGTTAGTCTAAACTTTCACGCAGTTAACTGTTGCTTTTCTCACCCAAACTTCCTTCTTCTAAGAAAAATCAATTTTTTGTTGTTGAAATAGACACACCACCGTGAGTCTGGGTACCACACCGGTTGGTACATGTACAATCGAGTAGTATATAAGCAAGTGGGCCACCTCTTCATATCACCAATTGATTTTAGGATGGAACCCCACTTACATATATAACTGCTCTCTGCTGACCCGTTGGGCTTGGCTCGGCCCAATGTGGATTCTAACATTTGTAAAATTAAATACTCATTAAGTTTGACCTCTAAGGGGGTGTATGGATGGATGTAATGTGGGACGTAATCCCACATTACGTCCCACATTACATCGACATTACGCTGTTTGGCAAACCAAACGATGTAATGTGAACTCTATAATGTAATGTGCATTGTAATCTGAGATTACGACGGGTTGGTCAAAACCCGTAAAAACCCGTTGACTTGCCATCTCAACGTAATGTGAGATTACATCCGATTTTGAATGTAATGTGAGATTACGTCCAACATTACGTAGTGTTTATTATTTTATTAATATGTACTAAATTAATTATTCTATATCCCACTTTTTTATTTCTTTATTTATTTATCTCCTTTTTATTTTTATTTTTATTTTTTGTAAATCTATTTCACTCATGTTTCTAATCTATTTTAGTCTATGTTATTTATACTTTTATTTCACTAAAGTTGGGTTAGTTTTTTTTAGTAATTAACCCTAAAATGAAATTCTCTCGCATATATTTTTTAATAACATAGCAAGTAAGAATGAAAGTTTAACTCTAATATTTTCAAATTTGATGTTTAAATATTAACTATAAAGTTAAGGGACCAAATTACTTTTTTTTTTCAAAACACATTTAAATTTGTCATATTAAGATATAATATATTTCTAAAAAATTAATATTATAATAATAAGTAAATCACATTACATTGTACATTACAAACCAAACCAAACACTGTAATCTGACATTACACTCCACATTACAGCACAACCAAACACTGTAATCTAACATTACACTCCACATTACATTGTTGATTACGAACCAACCCGTTGGGCCACAACATTACAAGTAATGTCACATTACAAGTAATCTCACGTTACGTTCATCCAAACGCTCCCTAAGTTCCACATTTTGTATAATTTCCTGTTTAATGTAAATCTCAATGACTCAATTAGCAATAAGTTCTTGTAGTTTGTCTCCTTTGTGTGTAGGTGTCTTCAGTCAATATATTATTACCTGCTAGCTAATGATACCGTCGATGACATAATATGGTAAGTAGTCGTCTCTACTCATCCACAAACATTGATTAGTCTTTTTCTCGTCAGCACAAAAGAAGTTGCTGTTTTTGAAAGCTTTAACCGCGATAACCTTATAAACGGATTTGTCCCAATGAATACCTCAGGGATGTTGTTCAGAACAAGTTGGAAAATCATGGACAGGTAATATTTCTCCCTTAATGCTATTTCAGTGTAAAAATTATAACTTTGTTGCTGTTGATGTCATATCTTTTAATTTATTTATTTTTGGAAATAGATGCTTGATGGGCATGAGAATATTTTGGAAGTTTCGGCCACGAACAGCAGTCCTATAAAGCAGAAAACACTCGTATTCATTCCCCAGAGCAGCAGCAGAAGCAGTCCTGCAAAGCAGAAGACGCTCGATTCTTTCTTCAAGCGATGCAATACTGTGGATCACCCTGAAAATCCATCGAAGATCAAACATCCGCAACACTGAGTCACATCTTCTTATAGGTAATTAAAGCTAAATATAAACTCCGCCTTTTGCTTAGCATTTACAATACAAGCAATAGTGTATTTGAATTATCTGTTGGTAGATTCTGCAGTTCAAAATTTGGTGAAACTAAATAGATTATCAGAATTCTTTGGTTATAACTAAAAAGCTCATATTTTTCAAGAAAAGATGACTTCTTTTGTTCTCTGCTAAGTTTCGTATGTTTTAATGTTGCTGTTTATCTGCAGTAGGATATCAGAATTCTTGAAGGAATCAGGAACTAATAACTTGATTGCTTGAAGGTTAAATGTGCATGTTGCTGCAATTTTCGGATCAAGTAAACTTTTTGAAGAGACTATTAAAGTGTTTTGGAGAAGAAATCACACTACAATGGTGATGTGTATCTACAATAGGATATCAGAATTCTTGAAGGAATAAGGAACTATGCTACATCAAGTACCACTTGAAGGTTTAGATTAAGCCTCCAAATTGCTAGACAATCAAGAACCGAGATACAAAATCGATGTTGTAAATACGAACAGAGGATATTATGTTTCTGAGATGTAAATCCTTCTTTTGTAATATACTCTTTAAGATTTCTAATAGTACACTGTTGATGTATATCATTCCAAATGGTCTTAAAATCTGCTACCTTTAAGTCAGTGACTAATTGATTTGTAATTACAGTGGAAACCATACTACAGAGAACTAAAAGACCAAGACATCTTTCTATGTTGCTGGTGTCAAGCTATGATCTTTCTTTCCCAATAACCTAGAAACAATAGCATCAACATCCTCTAAACCAACCCCAATAAAAAGAGGGTTCGAACTAACCCTAACCGAGCCATCATCTTTCATCCCGAACCGTGTCTCAGTCGAAACCCTAACATTCGGCCCATCCCTGCACTTCCCCATACACTTACAGCCCACAATCGAAACCTCACCTCCAACTGCCCTTTGAAACTCCTCCACCAATGCCGCAGCACCCGAGTTACTGCACTTCTTTCCCATGCAGACCTCAATGGTGTTTGATCTGCAACAAGTTTCAACTTTGACTGTGTTCATGGCATCAATGCATGGTGGCTCTATGGCATCAAGTTCCGATTTTGACTGTTTTGCAGGTGGGTTTGTTCTTAGACTGTTCATGTCGATGACTTCGGTTTCACCTTCACTCGATGATGATGATGAAGAAGACGAAGATGAATCTATCATGAGCTTCATTCTTTCTGCTTTGAGCTTTGCTTTCTCTAGCTTCCTCTGTTTCTTCAGTTCCTTCTCTTCTGCCTTCAACTTTTGGAGTTGATTCAATAGAATTTCTGCAGCTTCCTGGAAGGATCAGATTGAAACTAGATTAGACTTCAATCAATTAATTCATTCATTCATCATAATGTATCAAAACATATCCGAAGATTAAACCAACAAATACAAAACTCAAGAGATCATCTGACATTGGGTTAAAAACTTAAAAACAATTTCAACTATTTGCTTAAAAAATGTTGAGGTTTAATGAAAATAAACTAATTTGATAGTCGATACCGAATATTAACGTTTTAAATCTGTACCGGGATTAGCATCATTACAATTTCTTGAAAAGGGCCTTACCGCAACTCTAGTCGCCTGAAATTCACTGACTGAGCCGACAACCTCGTCATCGTCAAACTCCATCTTGGACAGCATGATCAATTCCTTGTTCACCGTCTTCAACCTCTTCTTGATTTTCTTCACCTCCTTCCCCACCTTGTTTCCACAGCTTACATCGACGCCGCCACCGTAGTACTCGAGGTGCCTATCGTCGAGGAACCCAGAACGTAAAGGCGCCTCGCCGGAAAAACTGCAACCGCGGCGGCTACCGTACGATACGCGAGAACTGGGAAGCTGGGTAACACCGCTGCAGGAGCGAGCGGCACTTGAGGTACGGAATCCTTGAATCTTCCGGGAGACGGCGCCGGAGCAATCCATCGAGATCGAAGTATACAAAATGTTGGAAATTGCGGTGCCGGAGAAGTGATCGGTGGAAACAGAGACAACAAGAAAAAAATATTGTTGGGAAAAGCTTTTCAAGTGGTGGAGGGAAGTCGGTTTTGACTTGCTTCGGTTACGTGGAGGGTTTCTGTTGGCTAAAGATGACGTGGCATGCCTCGTGACCGGTTTCGGTCTGCCACGATTTTGGTCGGGAGGAACATGAGCCGCAATGGAATGATAGCAGTCCGATGTTGGGTTGACGAGAAGGATGGATGCGATTAGGCCACGCTGGCGCCACGTTGTAGTACGAGGTAGTAGTGACTAGGATAGACGTTGTATAGTCTAAAATTGAGATGGGTTTTCTTTCATCCTTCAATAATATTTATTGAATTGCAAATGTTTTTTTTCTAAAATTAATAAATTAAATGAATATATTTATATTATTATTGATTAGTTTTTTATTAGTGTGTATAAGTACAAATATGTAAGTAATGTCATATGACTGAAAATCTATTTGTATAAGATTATATTAATGAAAGGAAATAAATATATTCTATATGGATTCAAATTATAAAATATTATTTAATAATGTGACACATTTTAAAATTTTGAATTACTCTGCTAAGATTTTAGCAGTTTGGAACAATAGCTTTAGAATTTATTTTAAAGTTAAATTTATCAGTTTGGCCATATGACATTTTTTAACTAAATAGAGTAGAATCATATATATCTTTAGATTAACAACAGATTTACAAATTTATAGCATTGGCTCAAATAATTAATTTTTTTCCCCAAAAGCTCAAACTATAATACGTATTTTCTTTCTAATGTAGACTCAAATTAGTTAAAATTTTATTAAATAAAAAAAATATATATGTATCTATACTCAATAAAATTAACATAATATAAATGATATAAAATTATTATAAAACATAATTTTTTATACATTTCGAACTTGAAAGATTTTTTGGTAAAAAAATAAAATATTTAGAACTGGCTTTTAATTCTTCTAGATTTAAAAAAAAACGAATTGAAATAATAATGGAATTGATGATGCATAATTCATGAATATCTTCTTATCAACTTCACACTATCATTTGATGTTACAACAAAATTAAAGACACGACAACCTTATTCGAAAATGTTAATGTTATCTCTGTAAACTCAACAAATTTCTCTACTACTTTCCAATCTTTCTAATCCCAAATCCTCTCCATTCGCGCCTTCATTCACATAACTCGGCTCATCGGCCTCACGACGACGTAATCCCCGAAAACATCTCAAGAGATCCTCCAAGATGGCTCGGCACGCGCCGCCTTATCTCTTCAAATGCGCATGATGTCTCGGAATCGAGCTCTCCGATAAACTGCACCATCAACAATAACGAATTCAGTTGTTATTTTTTCGGTTACCAAACGCCAATTTATTTATACTTTGTGCGCATTTTAAATTTAATTACTTGATGTGCTCGGTACGCGAATTGAACACCCTGAAGCAGTAAAGCCTCCTGAGTCGCCTCTCGGTCGGATTTCCTGACAGACTCGAACTCCGTCATCACTCTCTTCATGTACATCTTCGCCAACTTCATCGATGCCTGTTTTATCTGCAGCAAACCTTAATGTGTTAGGTGAAAGCTCAGTTCATGATTTTTGGATAAAATGCAGAACGAACCGTACTTTTCTCACAATTCCGATATCCAGCATCCACTCGGTTGGGATTTTGTAGTCCTGGTAAGATCGCATGGCCGAGACACGCAGGTTAATGAGTCTTTGTATGCTTCGCTCCGACCTAGCAAGATGAGACCGGAGGTCAAAATTCAAAACTCAGACAATATTGGACTCAGTATTTAAATGAGAAACTATGGCTTACTTGTTGAGCAAGGCAGCTATCTTTTTCAAGGCAGCCCCACACGGAATGGTGGGATCGTCTTTATATGAAGAGATCTCGGTGTCTAACAACTTTAGGCTGCGGTACTCAACTGCAGCTTCGCGCATGGCATCGGCTTTCTTCTCCGGCCAATTGAAATGTTTCAGAACAGCTCGTTCATCGGCCTATATAAGATGTTACGAGTTCACCGTGAGTTGTTGTGGCGGTGTGTGTATTATCCTATACCACACCGATTGAAAATATAGATTAGAGCACTATATAAGTAAGTGTTGGTTTTAGGATGGAACCCCACTTGTGGAAATAGTTGCTATATGTTGTCCCGTTGGGTTTGGCTCGGCCCGATGTGGAATTTAAGATAAGAAATACGATATTAACACTGACAGAGATATATGGAATTTACCACCTTTGGCAAATAGGTGAGACATAATAACTTACCAATGAAGAAAGCTCTCCATCGAGCCAATTCACAAAGCTTACGACATCCTCGATATCCAAATAAGCGGCATTCTGAATTTTTCTGATCAGGCTATGAATCAACTCTCCCTTTGTTTCAATATCCGCTTTAATCTACAAAAAAAAAATTGCAGTTTCAGTAACCCTTTTGAGAAAATTTATCAAAAGATTTGTTAAATCGACCACTTACAGCCATGAGATGAGCCGATCGGTTCTGGATCTCACCAACTATGCTATTGTGTGTTAAAGCCCATATGTGTATGAGGTGTTTGGGCCATGTATTGGGCCTTTCTCTTATTAGTGGCCCGTGTTAATGGCCGGCCTTTATATGTGCAATCTGGTACTTTACTCTCAGTTTAGGGATCATATTGTAGACTCACAAAAGGTTGCGGTGTAACCTTTGGTTATTGTGTTAGGGTTTAGTATATATTGAGGGGGATAGGAACTGTTGAATATGAAAAACCTAGATGAACCCTTGATAAACTCTCTCGTCTCTGTGACTCTACTTCGCCGTTGCTCATCTGTTCCTTCGCCGTTCGATTCTTCGGTTTCCACATGGTATCAGAGCCTCGAAGCTCTTACCTTCGACGATTCTGGTTCGATCTTTCGCTGCAATTTGGTTTGATTTTGTTTTTCTCTTTTGACGAATCGTTTTCATCACTTGATTCTTGAAGATCAAACGTTTTTCTCAGATCTGTTTTCTTTTTCTTCGCTTTTCTGTTTTCCTTTTACTTTGCATGTGATAATCTCGTCGTTGTCCTCATAGATCTCGCAATTTCATTAATGTTGCTGTAGATCCAAACACGACGACTCCATTTTACGTGTTTTTGCAAAGTTCTTCCTTCTTTTATTTCATCTTCTGATTCGTATTTTTCTTGCGAAGATTTAAAACCTTTAGATCTGTTGTTTTATCTTCGTTTTATAACAGATCTTCTTTTGCATGTGATATATACGTCGATGTTTCCATAGATCTCGCAGTTTTCTCTCTTAATTGCTGTAGATCTGAAACAATGACGCCATTAGCGTAATCTTTGCGCCTCCTTTAACATTTTAAGTGTTCTGCATGCAACAGATTTGTTGATTTTATCTTAGATCTGCAATTTCATTATAATTGTTGTGGATCTGAAATATTATTGATCTTTTCGATTCTTTGTTACAAAATCGCATCTATTCATCGTTTCCTTTACCGTAAACTGTTTTCTTTTTCTCTTTTCATATATCTGACAACTCTTCGATTAGTTGTTTTCAGATCTGAAATGAGAACAAATTTTTTTGTACCACTTGTCATCATTCTTTGAATATTCCTTCTTGCATGTGCTTATTCCTTATGTTTCTCTACGAATCTCTGTTACTGGTAATCTTTTTTTATCCATTTACTGCAAATAACATTCTGTGATTGTATTGCTTTACATTTACAGCTTTCTTTTACTCTATACTTTCTTCACATTGCAGATCCGTTATTAATCTCCTTTTTCGCTTCTGTTTAAGAAATCTTATAAGCTCTCTTTTATGCCTGCTCCTGTTTCCTGTGATGATTTATTAAAATGGAAGTCTGCATGTGTATGATCTGATTTCCTGAGGTTTTCTTCCATTTCTTATTTTGCCTATCTCTGTTTCATTGTAGATCTGTTATATTTCTTGGATCTACTGTACTTGCCTTCTTTCAAATGGCATCTGAACCAGAGAAAGGTCTTGGAGAAACCTCTAATGATGGTTTGAACGATGCTCCAACAATTAATGTTGTCGATGCGACGTCCAAAATTGATCATAATCATCCTCTTTACCTTCATCCCTCTGATTCTGCTGGTCTTTCACTTGTATCTGAAAAATTGACTTCTTCTGAGGACTATGCCTTTTGGAGCAAGGCAATGAGAATTTGTTTGATTTCGAAAAACAAGCTTGGTTTTGTGACAGGAGCTTGCAAAAAGGAAAACTTTGATCCAAGCCTACATCATTTGTGGGAGCGCTGTAATGCCTTAGTATTGGCATGGATCATGAATTCCGTATCTCGTGAGCTCATGTCTGGAAACATTTACACTGAATCTGCTTTTTCTGTTTGGAATGATTTGAAAGAGAGACTTCACAAAATTAATGGTTCAAGAATTTTCCAACTACATCGTGATATCTGTCTGGCTCAGCAAGGGGTGGACTCTGTATCTACCTATTTTGCAAAACTCAGAACGATGTGGGAGGAATTTGATGCTGTCTGCAATTTGCCTAACTGTGGTTGCACTGAATTTCAGAAACATATTACACATGCAAACAACTTGAAGCTATTTCAGTTCTTGAATGGTCTTAATGATTCTTACTCTAATGTTCGAACAAACCTTGTTATGAGAGAAGTCCTCCCTTCTGTCTCCCAAGCTTACTCGGTTTTAATTCAAGAAGAGAATCAGCGTGGCCTTTCAAACAACTCTTCTGTCAACATTGCTGATGGAAAACCTTCCTTTTTATCTGATGGTTCTTCGAATAAATCAAGGGGACAGAAGAGGAATTTAAATCTAGTTTGTGATTTCTGCAAAGCTAAGGGTCACGATTATGATCATTGCTTCAAAAGGAAGGGTTACCCTCCCAATTGGAAATTTCGAAACAATCAGAACAGGACCCCCCAAGCTAATGCTGTTGTTGATGGCCATTCCAATATTTCAGGTTCTGAGGTTGGAGGTTCTGTTTCCACCCCTCTTGACCTTCCACGAAACCAGCCTATGATGATAACCACTGAGCAGTTGGAGCACTTAGCTCGCAGTATGGTGAGAACTCAAAATCATGAATCTGAGGCTGAACCCCGGGTTAATGTGGCTTCTTCCACCCCAGGTAATGCTTCTTTGCAATCCTCAGTTGACAGTTATTCAAATTGGATCCTTGATACAGGAGCCACTCATCATATGAGCTTTAGATCTAACTGGATGTTTGATTTTAAACTTAAATTCCAATGTGCAATTGCCTAATGGTTTTAAATCTAAAGTTGCTGGAATTGGTAATGTCAAATTGAATCACAACAGCACTCTTTATGATGTTCTGTATTTACCTGATTTTAGGTATAATTTGATTTCAATATCTAAATTGACTAAGGACTTAAACTGTTCAGTTGTATTCAGTACTAATTCTGTCATTTTGCAGGATCTCTGCAATGGAATGGTGTTGGGGAATGGACATGAAGCTGCAGGGCTCTATTTTTACAAACCAAATAATTCAGCCCCTGTAGCTTTGCAGTCTTCTGTTGATAACCCACAGACCATTCTATGGCACAAACGTTTAGGACATGTTCCCTTTAATACTCTGAACAAATTTCAGTTTCTTAAGTCTCTTAGTTTGAAAAATAAGGGCATTTCTGAATGTACTACTTGTCCCATGGCTAAGCAATCCAGGCTTCCTTTTCCCAATAGTAGTTCTGTTACTTTTTCCCCTTTTGAACTTGTTCATCTCGATGTTTGGGGACCTTATCATAAGGCCACTCATGATAATAAAAAATATTTTCTTACCATTGTGGATGATTTTACTAGAATTACCTGGATCTATTTGCTTACTTTGAAATCTGATGTCATTGTGATTTTAAAGCATTTCTATCAAATGGTTGACACTCAGTTTTCTAAAAAAATAAAACGTATTCGATCGGACAATGGTGGCGAATTTGTCAATGATAATTGCTCTCTATTTTTTTCTACTAATGGTATCATTCATGAAACTTCATGTGCTTACACTCCTCAACAGAATGGTATTGTTGAACGAAAACATCGCCACCTATTAGAAGTTGCTAGAGCACTTAAAATTCAAAGTTATGTTCCTGATAAGTTTTGGGGTGAATGCATTCTAACGGCTTGCTATTTGATTAATCTCATGCCCTCTGATGTTTTGAAAGGTTTATCACCTTATGAAAAACTCTATGGAAAACCCCCAACTATCGATCATTTACGTATTTTTGGCTGTCTCTGTTATGCAAAGGTTTTGCCTTCAGGAGATAAATTTTCATCTCGGTCTGTTGCTTCGGTTATGATGGGTTACTCTTTAACTCAAAAGGGGTACAAATTATTTAACTTGACTACCAAGAATTTTTTTGTCAGCAGGGACGTTAAGTTTCTTGAATCTTATTTTCCATTCAAGACCAACTCTTCTGTTCCACTTGAATTTGTGCCTAATGTTTCTCCTATCCCTTCCTCAGGTGGTGATTCTGATGAAAATTTTGTGACTGCCATCTCTTCAGAACCAGTTGTTAATGATTCAGGTCCTGGAGTGGATGATGATTCTGATCATGATAAAGGTATTTCTACTAGTGACTCTTTGTCTAGTGGTGATGATGATGATGACTTCAATGTTGCTGAAACTACTCATGATTTACCTAAGTCTATCTCTGAACCTCCATCTAGACCTAGTAGAAATATTAAGCCCCCCATATGGACCCGTGATTACGATATGAGCGTAGGTTGTTCTACATTACATCCTATATCTACCAATTTGTGTTATGATAGACTTACCTCTGTTCACAAGTCTTTTTTAAGTGTGATTGATAAGATTCCTGAGCCCCGCAATTTTTCTGAAGCTTGTAATGATATTAATTGGATTAGGGCTATGAAGGATGAAATTACTGCCTTAGAATTGAACAAGACTTGGTCATTGGTTCCTTTGCCTTCTGGTAGATCTTCTATAGGTTGTAAATGGGTTTTTCGTGTTAAATATAATTCTGATGGTTCCCTCGAGCGTTATAAAGCTCGTCTGGTTGCGAAAGGTTTCAAACAAAAAGAGGGCATTGATTATTATGAGACTTTTTCTCCTGTTGCTAAAATTGGAACTGTTAGAATTGTATTATCACTTGCTGCCATGAACAACTGGAATCTCTATCAAATGGATGTTTTTAACGCCTTTCTTCAAGGCGATCTATTCGAAGAGGTTTATATGGATTTACCTCCCGGATTTGGTAATCAGGGGGAGTTGCGTGTTATTAACAAACCTGGTCTTGTATGCAGATTACACAAATCCTTATATGGATTAAAACAGTCTTCAAGACAGTGGAATATTAAGCTTACTGAAGCTCTTCTTTTCAATGGTTACAAACAGAGTCATCTTGACTATTCTCTCTTTACAAAAAGAAAGGGTGATGATATTGTCATTCTTTTAGTATATGTTGATGATTTGCTTATTACTGGGAATAGTGCTGATCTGATTTCTAATCTTAAAAGGGTTTTACAAACTAGCTTCAAAATGAAAGATTTAGGAACGTTAAGATATTTTCTTGGCATTGAAGTTGCAAGATCCGATAAAGGACTTGTGCTCTGTCAAAGGAAGTATGTTTTGGAAATGCTTTCTGAAGTTGGTTTATTGGGATGTAAGCCTTGCAGTACTCCTATGGAGCAGAATGCAAGATTTACATCAGTTGGATATGATGAATCCCTTAATATGAATAAAGATGATTCTGCACTTTCTGATCCAACCGTTTATAGACGGTTAATTGGGAAGCTTTTGTATTTAGGGATTACTCGTCCTGATATTGCTTATTCTGTCCAATACTTAAGTCAGTATATGCAAAATCCAAAAAGGTCTCATTATGATGCAGTTTTCAGGATTCTGAAATACTTGAAACAACAGCCTGGTTTGGGTATTTTGTTATCTTCTAATAAAGTGTTTGATATAAGTGCTTTTTGTGATTCAGATTATGCTCGTTGCATTGAATCACGCAGGTCTGTCACAGGTTATTGTGTTTTTATTGGTAATTCATTAGTTTCTTGGAAAGTGAAAAAGCAGCCTACTGTTTCTTGCTCTTCGGCTGAAGCTGAATATCGCAGTATGCGCGAAACTGTTTCTGAATTGGTTTGGCTGAATGGAATTCTTTCTGAATTAGGTTTTGAATTTAAAAAACCAATAACTCTATATTGTGATAATAAAGCTGCTATTCAAATTGGTAATAATCCAGTTTTTCATGAACGCACCAAGCATATTGAAGTTGATTGTCACTTTGTTCGTGATCAAGTTAGTACAGGTTTTCTTAGATTGGAGCATTTGAAGACTTCAAGTCAACCTGCGGATCTGTTTACAAAGGCGCTTCCTAAAGCACAGCACAGGCGTTTGGTTTCAAAGCTTCATATGATAGACATTTTTGAGCAAAGTTCAGATTGAGGGGGAGTGTTAAAGCCCATATGTGTATGAGGTGTTTGGGCCATGTATTGGGCCTTTCTCTTATTAGTGGCCCGTGTTAATGGCCGGCCTTTATATGTGCAATCTGGTACTTTACTCTCAGTTTAGGGATCATATTGTAGACTCACAAAAGGTTGCGGTGTAACCTTTGGTTATTGTGTTAGGGTTTAGTATATATTGAGGGGGATAGGAACTGTTGAATATGAAAAACCTAGATGAACCCTTGATAAACTCTCTCGTCTCTGTGACTCTACTTCGCCGTTGCTCATCTGTTCCTTCGCCGTTCGATTCTTCGGTTTCCACATTGTGTGCACTATTATTAGAGGCGTTACCAATCCGCGGTTGATCTCTTTTACTTTCTTGCATTGACATGAGGTTGTAGAACTCCACAACAGCAGGACCCTTTTGTGGGGTGGCGGCTGCTTTAGCTCGGGGCCGAGGAGGTGGTGGTGGAGGTGGTGGGAGGGAGGATTTTCTTGCCCCGGCCACACTAGCTTTGGATACCGGACTTGGCGAAGATTGTGTAGTCTTCAAAACTGCATTATTTGGTGCTTCTTTCATCACTTTTGGATTCTCGAGTTTCTTTGCAATCAATTTCTAAATGTCTTTGAACTTAGGGCTTTGGTATTCTCCATTAGAGTTCCTCTTCAAGAAAGATACAAGTTTAGTTAAACAAACTATAGATATGAAAAGGCTCAGCAACAGAAGCTCAGTTACATAATCTGAAAAAGAATCAACAGAAGCTCAATTTTTCCTTATTTTTATGGTAGAGAAGCTCAAAATACTGTCAAGAACAGAACTATTGTGATGATTTTTATAATTTCAAAGCAAAAAAGGACTACCCAGATCAAGAAATTCATAACATGATCTGAAAAAAAAAACAACAGAAGCTCAATTTTTTTAAGGGTTAAGAACACAATAGGGGTCTGAATGTTTGCCCATGTTGCCGAAAGGGGTCTGAATTGAAAAAACGTATTAATAAGGGTCTGAATTTTGAGTTTTGTGTATAAGTGAGGTCTCCGTCTATTTTTTCTGTTAAAAGTGACGGAAAGTGGTCACATATGCCAAGCATATGACCGAAAATAATTTGAAAAACAAAAAATGTCATTTGATCAGAGTGTGTCCTTCACATGTTTGACCTAAAAAGACGACCCCTTAAGCCACCCCATCTCCGGCGACCACCACCCATCTCCGGCGACCCTAACCTCCCTCCGGCGACCCAAAAAAGCTCCGATCGGAGCTCTGTGGCTCCGATTCGGGGCCACGGAGCTCCGGTCGGTGCTCTGGAACTCCGATCGGAGCTTTTTGGCTCCGATCGGAGCTTTTTGGGTTGCCGGAGGGGGTTTTGGTCGCCGGAGCTGGGGTGGTGGTCGCCGGAGTGGTGGTCGCCGGAGCTGGGGTGGTGGTCGGTGGCTGTGGTGGCCTTAGGGCATAATTAGTGTGCAGGGTATTTTAGACATTTCACATTTCATTAATTAAACTGATAAATTATATAATAATTGCAAAAAGGTAATTCTGTCATTTCACGTGGTTCCGTTACATTTAACGGCAAATTTGGACGGAAACTCGATTATCAACAAAACTCAAAATTCAGGCCCTTAATAATATGTTTTTTCAATTCAGACCCCTTTTGGCAACATGGGCAAACATTCAGGCCCCTACTGTGTTCTTAACTTTTTTTTTAATGGTAGAATATATTGTCAAGAAAAAACTTGTGTGACGATTTCATAAATTCAAAGCAAAAAATGATTACCCAGATCAAAAAATTCATAACATAATCTGAAAAGGAAACAGCAGATGCTCAATTATTCCTTTTTATAGTAGAGAGGCTCAGTACATTGTCAAGAACAAAACTTGTGCGATGAGTTCATAAATTCAAAGCAAAAGATGATTACCCAGATCAAGAAATTCATAACATTAATCTGAAAATTATGGGAAATAATTAACAGAAGCTCAAAAAAATTGTTTTTTTTGTCTGGTAAAGAAGGTATAACTTTTTATTACTACCTGATCATGGCTGCCAAGAGCTGCTATCTTCAATTGAGCAGCAGCAAGATCCTCTGCGAGCTTCTTGTTCTTGGACTCGAATTCGACATTCAAAACCCGAGCTTTCTCCAGCTCCAACTTCAGCTGCAGAACCTCGTTCCTCAAATTCTTGATCACACTATCGCTCTCTTCAATCTTCTCCTTCAACTCCTTGCATTTCCCATCCACGGCAGCCGCGTCACCGCCTCGGACCCGCCGTAGCCGAGCGAACTGCTCTGCAACAACTGCCGCCGCCGACGACCGAGCCATGAGCCATGAGCCGCGCCGGAACCCTACGCTCCTCCGCCTCGCGATTCTTCGCCGATCCGGCAGAATTCTCCCCAGATTTAGTTTTCGTCGGAGCCAGAGACCGTTTGACCTTGCCGCCACCGGTGGTTGCGTTCTTCTTCATGTCGGGTGGCACCGACCGCGCTCTGTTGACGCCATCTTTCGGCAAGTCCTTGGCTTTTAAGGTCGGTTTGGACCTGGAGGAAGGGTTTGGTGATGGGGATGGGGTTTCTTGCTTCATGGAATCGGAAAAGCGGAGATTTGGTGGGAGGGAAAAGAAGGGTCAACTTCGATTCAACTGTTCATCACCAACAACACACACTGTTTACTGAAACATTCTCAAATCAGACAAAAAGAAGCCATTATTGCCATTCTTGGTCACTGCCTAAGCAAGGTGGAGAGAGAACCAGAGACTACTGCGGAATAGTTTACGATCTTGGCAATGGAAAGGAAACATACCCTTCACCGTAGGGAAGACAGATCCGACGACTATATGTATATCTATATCTATTATCTATTATATTATATTAATTCGACATCGGAAGCCCTCTGGCTGACACGTAGACGGTTTGCCCTGTCACTGTTTCCTAATTTAGTTGGAATTTAATAGGGGTTCTATAAATTTAGATAAAAAATATTGATTGATTGAAAATTAAGAAGTATTTTTATCTCCTATTTTGGTCTCTACGCAATTTAAAGAAACAAATTAATTTAAAGTTTCCATTTAAATAGTAATTCTATACAGTTTGGTTCCGGAAGACTGTAGGCCGCCACGTAAGCAATATATATATATATATATATATATATATATATATATATATATATATATATATATATATATATATATATATATATATATATATATATATTATTTCCTTACAAACCATTCAAAACCCTACCAAAAAAATTTCAACTTATTGCATTCAATATTTCTATGCTTCGTCCTCTCTATATATAATATACTATTCCTAACAAGTAACAAACCCTACTCTATATATATACTATTCCATTCAATATCTATCCTTCTCACGCTTCGTCCAAAATAACAAGAGCTAGGGTTAGGGGGCACATACTTCTCACCATCCATGCAGCTAGCTTCAACTACACAACACGACATGCATTAGAAGAGCCTCAAACTTGGTGCTTTCCGTCAAAGAGTGAAGGTTGTTAATGGTGATCTCGATGATAATGTAGTGGCTAACTCTTCATTGTACGACGTTATGACATTTTCTTCGTCGATCCCACAAAATTTGTAAATCATATTTCTTACTCATAACAATTCTTATATTTGTAGAAAAGATTCGCTATATATATGTGTTACTACCTTTTATATTCTAATTAAAATTAAATTAATGTTAAATAGTATTATTATTTAGCCAAGATGTTATATACTATTTACCCATTTCCTTTAGTATATAAATTTATTATTATTATTATAATTATTATTGTTATATGTATAGGTTTGGATTTGCTTCGAGAATAGTGTTGATTATGGTCATCAGATGCCTAAGCCTAACCTCTTTGTCATCGTGTTAGGTTGGAAATACCGGGTACTTATATTACATTGTCATGAATAGGTTCAATAAATGTTGGGAGCTGTAATTTTGATAATTATGAGTAATCTTAATTCTAATGTTAATATTGTGGTTGTTGCTACTTTTTCATTATGTTTTGTACCTACAAATGTCGAATGAATGCTTGACAGATATGTATAATATATATATGTGTACAATTTTTCTTTTCGTTACTTTAATTATGAAAGAATAGTTCTATTTTATGTTATTATTCAATATAAATATGAAATGTTTCAGTAGTATTTAACAAAAAAAAATAACATTACCTAAACGGAATGGTTTAAGCCATCAAATATATTATTATATATAAAAACCCACATAATAGTAATAATAATAGTATATAGGGTCGACTAAAAAATTATAGTAATAACTTACTAATAAAAAGTTACATGTATAAAAGCAAGATATATGAAATTTTAAGTAGTTCACTCAAGTAAAATATATTAAATAATTTAAGCAAAAAAATAAAAATAATTCAACAAATATTAATAAAAAAATGAGTTAAAGTTAAATTTGAAAGTTTTATATTATATCAGTTATACGTATAAAAAAATAATATATAATGTTGATTATTTCAGTACTATTAAATATTTTAAATAATAATTTGTATTAAGTACTTTAATAAAATTATTTGATTATTAATAATTTATTTTATTTAAAAAAACATACTAATATTTTTAAATAAATGTTGATATATAATGCATGTTCAATAAATTAAGATCACTTAATTTTTGTAATATAATTTTTATTTAAAATTTTCCTCCCGCGCGGTGCGCGGGGTAAGTGTCTAGTATTATATTAATTCGGTATCGGAAGCCCTCTGACAAGTGGACAGTTTGTCCAGTCAGCATTTTCTAATTTAATTGGCATTTAATTGTAGGTCTATAAATTTAGACATAAAATATAGATTGGATGTAAATTAAGAAATTTTTTTATCTCCTATTTTAGTCTCTATGCAATTTAAAGAAATTAATAATTAAAAATTTCCATTTAAATTCATTATTTATACAGTTTGGTTCCGGAAGACCATAGGCCGCCATGTAAGCGTTTACTATTTTAAATAATATAATAAAATAAATAAATCAATTGAACTAAATTAATTGGAAAAAAAAATGTAAATCACGGCAAGCTTTCTTTTTATCCCTGAATTTAATGACTTCCATTAAATAAATATTCTTCTAGATTTAAATTTAGAAACAAAAAAAATTAATTGCAGATACTAAATAAAAAGCTTCCATACTCGATAAATAATAGCTAATACTCAAGAGATAAAAGCTAAAAACATTGTTTCATCAATATAGTAAATATATATTATATTATAAGTTTTTTTGCCAATATACAATTAATATATTTCTTCAATATCTATCTATATATTAAATGTTTAGGCATTAATATAATATAAAATATATATTATACTAGAATAGTGAGTGCTTCAATATATACGTATATTGAATGTTTAATTAGATTTTTCATGGAAAAAGAAAGAATTAGGGTTTATGAGTATATTATATATAAATTAGCTACCACCAAAGCTCCATAGCCACCATCACCTTATGAACTTTTTTTTTTAATAAAGTCACAACCATCAGATATGCCACCTACACCACCGGATCTCGTGCTCCTTCTTACAACACTTCAAGAAACTATATGGTATGTATTGCTACCACTCTTGCTCCTTCTTTACAAAGCAATTCAAGAAATCATAATACGTATTTTTTCATATCTATAATAGAAACTATTTATTCGTAGTTGATCAACAAGAGTTTTGATTTTTATAAACTAGATTCTCATTTAATTTTAATATTTAATCATACACATGTAGGTTATCTCAGAAATATCAAGATTTGCAACAATAATTTGTGGTGTATTAAAGAAGACAAATGATAACCCTATCTCTTTTACACAACCGTTATGGTTCTTTATTCTTTAGTGACTTAAAAAGTTTCATTATTAATTCTAAACAAAAATAATTCATTTATTTCTATTTTTATAATCTTGGTTATAACTTACATTTTTTTTTTTTTTTAAAAAAAAAGTATATTGTGCAGGTTTGTTTTATCTATCTGAAAATTACCAAGTGATGTGAGTACTATATCGTTAGTCGTGATAAAGTTGATGTAGCTACATGCATGGTTATTTTCTGAGTGATGTTGCAAAACTATTATTATTTTGATGTGTTAGATAATACATTAAACATCAGTTTCATTTCTTATTAGTACATATTTAGTTAAACCAAATTTATATTTATATTTATGTACATTCACGAATAAATTCCTTCCATTTTAAATTAGTATTTTTTTTTCACAGGTACTTTGTAGTAATGTGGTATGGTCAAGTCATGAGGATAGGTAATACACAACATTTACATCCCTAATTTGATGAATTTTGATTTCTTCATTTGTTAAATTTTGTAATTTAGTAGGATATGAATTCACATAAATATGTAATAAACTCAAAAGTCAAAACAACATTGCGTTGAAGTGGAATGAAATATTTTACTAAGAAAAAGCTATATGTATAAAATTAATATATCTTTAATTTTATAATTAAGTCATTTATTAATTTTTTTTTGCCACATCATGTAAAATATATAAAATAATGTAAATAAGAACTCTTTAAAATTATTTAATAAATATCAACAAGCAAAAATAATAAGATGTTAAAATTGAAAATTTTAAATTATATCATTTATACCTTATAAAAATGATATATAATGTTGATTATTTTACTACTATTAAATATTTCAAATAACAATTAGTATTAGGTGCTTTAATTAAATTAATGCATTTTTATTAATTAATTTTCTATAAAAATAGATTGAAATTTTCAAACAAATGTTGATATATAGTTACATACTCAATAAATTAAGATAAATTATTTTTGTTAATTTGTATTTGTAATTTTTCTCCCGCGCGGTGCGCGGGGTTAGTGCCTAGTATTATATAAGTTAACAGGAAAGAGAATGGAGCAATCTGAGGCTGCCATGTCACCAATCTGGAGCAATCCACAGTGTGCCACCTCAGCAGCTACAACCCTACAGACACTCACGCGTGTAATCCACAACTCTCCATGACAGACTCTCATTTCATGGGCCGACAGTGACTTTTTTACTTGGGTCAGTGAATTATTTAATGTGGCCCAGTCTATGGGACCCAGTCTTTTAATGTTGTTACTCTCTTTGACCTAGACAATCTGCTGGAATTTCCACCGCAATTCACAGCCACCTCAACAATTGCATCTTCGTTCCAGAGGAAAGCATTGGGCGTTACTGCATTGAATTGAAGAGACAACAGACGATTAATTCATAAATAATCAACCAACAATTAATACAATTAATTCAGAAATTAAAGTTCTACCAAGGAGATGAAGCGGTCACAAGTCTCTGTTATGTTTGCAAGAGCAGATTGCAGATTTATATATAGATCTATGTCCATACAGCCGAATCTGATTCATCGTCGGACACTTTTGAGGTGTTCGACCTAAGCCACGCGAGTTGCACGATGAAGAGCTGAGTGACGCGAGCTGCACGAAGAAGAGCTGAGTGACGTGAGTTGAACGACGACGAGTTAATGATCTGGTCTCCATCTCTGAGAATGATGGAAGCGGATTCTGCGGTTGACCACCGGGACGTGATCCTTGATGGATAGGTTGGTATTGGTGGGATTTGTCGATGAATCTGACCGAATTGAACCCGACCAAGAGCATGGATTCCACTGAATGGCATTAGGGTTCCATTCTCCAGATGCTTCAGTAAATCTAGACATGCGAGGCTCTGAATGCGCTAGGAGAAGGATATGGACATATGGGAATGGGAGTAAAGTACGATTAAGTCGAAGGTTGAACCTGACAGATCTGACCGATCCACCTTTATCCTCCGTTGGCCACCAGTGCTTCCTCCATTCTCCGTCACGCCACCTCGCTTCAGCCAATCACAAGTTAGAGATAGAGAGCGGTCACTCCCTCCCTCCCCTCCCTCCATCAGCCACACATGCAGATACTCACCGAAATTTCCGGAAACTTTGTTCAAATGCCCTCTAGGAAGAGGGCATCTCTAAAATTGCCCTCCCCTAAAGGGGATTTGTAATATTGCCCCGTCCAGCTGTTATTATCAGCGAGATGCTCCAGCTGGTGCCAGCTCGCCTCCGTCCAGAACAGCTGGACCCCGGACCGGTCGGACCGGGCCGGACCCTATAAACCGGTACCGGTCTGACCTTAAGAGTAAAGAACCGTTTTTTTTTTAAAGAAAATATTAACTGAGTGTAGCTGGACTCGAATCCAGAGCTTACACTAGAAACACTAACACACTACCACCACACTACAAACTAGAATGTTAATAAAATAACAGATAAAAAGATTTTATTTAGAATTCTAAATTCTATTTAATCAATGGAATAGAATTCTAAATTCTATTTAGATAAAAAAGATTTTATTTCTAAATTCACTTTTTACATCTATTAATATTCACTAAATTCAAATTTACAACTCCAAATTCAATGAAAATCGAAAGTTAGCGTCTTTATAACGTAATAAACAATGTGTTATTTTTTAAAATTTATTCTAGTAATTTCGAAAATTAATGTTTTCATCACCGAATGGTGTTATACCCCCATAAAACCTAAATTTGGAGCAAATCTCATTTTTTATAAAATGTTATCGTATAAAATCTTTTTTTTTTTCGGATTCCCCCATCCCGCGGTTATTTTGTTTTCACTTTTTATATCTATTAATATTTACCAAATTCAATGAAAATCGAAAGTTCGCGTCTTTATAACGTAATAAACAATGTGTTGTTTTTTTAAATTTATTCTAGTAATTTCGAAAATTAATGTTTCCATCACCAAATGGTGTTATACCCCCCTAAAACGCGAATTTGGAGTAAATCTTATTTTTTGGAATGTTCAAAAAATCTATTACCGGACTTCAAATTAGGCACCGTTTTCGGTATTGGATTTTACTAATACGTGACAATTCAGAAAAAAAAAATGATTTTATACGAGAACATTTTCTAAAAAATGAGATTTGCTCCAAATTTAGGTTTTATGGGGTATAACACCATTCGTTGATGAAAACATTAATTTTCGAAATTACTAGAATAAATTTTAAAAAATAGCACATTGTTTATTACGTTATAAAGACGCTAATTTTCGATTTTCATTGAATTTGGAGTTGTAAATTTGAATATTAATAGATGTAAAATGTGAATTTAGAAATAAAATTTGTTTATCCAAATAGAATTTAGAATTCTATTCCATTGATTAAATAGAATTTAGAATTCTAAATAAAATCTTTTTATCTGTTACTTTATCAACATTCTAGCTTGTAGTGTGGTGGTAGTGTGTTAGTGTTTCTAATGTAAGTTTTGGGTTCGAGTCCAGCTACACACAGTTAGTATTTTCTTAAAAAAAATTGTTCTTCACTCTTATGGTCAGATCGGTACCGGTTTATAGGGTCCGGCCCGGTTCGACCGGTCCGGGGTCCAGCTGTTAATAACAGCTGGACGGAGGCGGGCTGGCACCAGCTGGAGCATCTCGTTGACAGCTGGGCCCGTCCAGCTGGACAGGGCAATTTTACAAATTCCCTTTAGGGGAGGGCATTTTTAGAAATGCCCCCTAGAGGGCATTTGAACAAATTTTCCGAAATTTCCAACATCGTTGAGAAGATTGTAGAAAATTAATTACAGAGATAATAATAACGCAATGAGTGTAAATGTGGACTGTGAAGGAGATAGAGTCGGAGAGTATTAAAGATTTGAGATTCTTTTATTTTTTTGGTAGAAAAGATTTGGAATTCTGCCTTATCGTATGAGTAATTTTTTGAGTGAAAAATTCATAGAAAGTTAACAACTGTTACATGTCAATTTTACATAAAATAGAAAGAGAATCATGCAATGCATTACCATATGGATATAAATAAACTTTTTATAGAAATTTCACTATTTTTTTAACATGTTCTAGCAAAGCTCTTATCTTATAGTAGTACTTCAAATTTTTCTATTTTACAGTTTTATCTTTATTATATATTTCAACACAAAAAAGTTTCTATATTATTATTATAAATATATATCTATCTATCTATCACTTAAAAAGACAGGCTCTTAAAATCAAAGATATTTTTTAAAGTTAAAAAAAAAAAAAAAAAAAAAAAAAAAATCGGATACGTGATAAGATTGAAAAGAACGAAAATATTATTATTATTTTTTGAAAAATTACCTTATGAAGTTATGATACAATTAAACTTATGAACCTTATGAAGTTATGATACAATTACACTTATGAACCTTATGAAGTTATGATACAATTATCACTCCTTTTTAACTAGTTTGTTATAATCATTATTGCATTTCCTTTTAAAAAAAATGCACACTTTAATTCATCTTTACTAATTATGATTAATATTTTTTAACGAAAAACATTAAAATATTAGAGCATCCACATTGTTATTACATAGTATTACTTAAATGTGGGTTTAACCTATTTTTTTTTTATGTAAAATGAATAAAAACGTGCTACAATAGTTTTACATAGCATTCCTTAAAAGTGGGAACCATCTATTTTTACGTAACATATTCCTTAAACTTAAGGAATGCACTATGTATTACGTAACAAATTTTTAATTATAAATTAACTCATTTTATAATTAATGCTAATATCTTATTGATGGTTGTTTGAAAATTTAATAATAAAAATATATTTAAGTAATATATTTAAGTAATACGATTGCAAAGAAAATATTGTTTACGTGTGTCTTAACTTTACGTATTACTTAATGTATACATAAATGTCTACGTGACAATTGTAAAGAATGCAATTTAAGAAAAACCATTGTGGATGCTCTTAGAAAGTGGGAGCGTTAATTGTTTATTAAAATCACTTGGCTAACTTCCTCAAAATGTCATAATTCAGAAGATAAATTCCGCTAAATTTCTTCATCATAACTATCACTATAGTTACACTCATTTTACTCGAGTTTTTATATTTAAAGTTGGTAAACAATTATGATTTAATTTATTATAATAATATATTTTCAATTAGAAAAATATATTATTAATTGCAACTATCTCAAAACATAATTTCAACATTTTACGTATAAGTAAACATGTACGATTTAACTGGCCGCCCCGCGCAAAGCGCGGGTCAGCACCTAGTTCTTTAATTATTGGTAAAGTATCTCAAGAATGGTGATGGAAAGTTCTTAAACTCCACTTGGTTCTACTAATTATGGCAATTCTCTATTTTATTATTGTTATGTTATTATTGTTACTTTTTAATATTCAGCGCTCAGATTCATAAATAAATAAATCAGCACTAATTCATTGACTAAGGTTTGATGTTGAAGTTCGGTTTGTAATGCTGATTAATTAATTTAATAGATTAATTTATCTCTTAGGGCTTATGAGGAGGTGAAAATGAATAACTTTAGTAAGTTAATGAGAAAATTGGACTTAGTAGTTACGATTTTGTACGAGATTCACATTATTAGTCATTAAGAGAGAACTTGAGTGTATAAGTGGCTAGGTTAGTTGATAAGGTGGGCCAACGGGAATTGTTGTATGAAATCATCGACCATGTTAATTTTTTTATTTTTTTTATTTTTTGCCAAGACCATATGTTACCTTTGAATGATCAAGAAAATGACAAAGTTCGACTCCTAACTATGAAAAGTTTCATAGTACATAATTAATATAAGTATAAACTTAGGGTTAAGGAACATAATAACAGTCTCAACTATAAATTATATCATTAATTATTATTTTAAATTTAAAATATTAATATTAATATTTATTATATTCCATCTACCGAATTTGTTACTCTCCATTTTTTTTTCAATTGAAATTTGGGACCCCTTTATTAATAACGATTCTAACTGCTAAGTGCGGAATCAATTTGTCCAAATGGAAGATCTTAACGCCACAATCAATTGGATTATGTCTGTCTTCAGGCGTGTCTTTGAAGGGAAATCCGACAAATTAAAATTGTTGTTTTATAAAGACGATATAAAATATTATTAATGAAATTAGCAAAAAGAGTATTAAATTGTGATGAATATAATTGATGAAAAAGAAAAATAAGGATTAAAGTTAGTTTGAAGTCGAGTTTATTTAAACTTTATATATTAAATATATTTTTATACTAGTAATAAATATATTTTTTTTCTCACCTAAAATCTGATTTATTCTTAAACAAACCCAATCTAACAAATTTGAATAATGAATAGTGTTCTGTAGCTAATAAAAAAAATGTACATCATCTATAAAATAAATAAAATATTGTAAAAGGTGGACCATATTTATGCTTTATAAACGGATATACCTAAGTTATATATATTAGTATATCTATGTAGTGCATCAAAATATTGCCAAGAATATATGCATCATCTAACAATTATTAGTGGTCCTACCATAACAATCCTCAGATATGATCATAGTCCATGAATATTAAACTATGTGTATATTGTCCTACATACACAATAAGCCACATTAAATTTTCATAGTTTAATTTTAAGGCATTACCTTGAAAATTAAGTCTCCTAAAAGTTGGGAAGATTTAGAATGTCAATGAAACTATAGAATGTATTTAACGAGATAATTTTAGATGGGTGATTGAAAGAAATATTAATTATCATTATTTTAAAATATGTTGTAAAATAAAAATATATCGGTACCAAAAAACTTCTTTGTCAAACATTATATGGTTTATATACTTTTTTTTATTGGACCTTCCGTAAGACATTGAATTAGAGTATCTACAATTCATGGTCTAACAAAATAGAAGTGAATAATAAAACGTACAACTGTATTCTTCAAGTCAAAAGACACAAAACTTAAAATTGATGAACTTTTTTTTTTCTGAATGTATTGAATGAGAGTGTTACAAAATAATAATGACTAATAAAATAATAATGGGTCTTAGGGCATGTTTGAGTCATGTATTAGGATATCCTAATACATTTTTTTAGCCAATACTTAGTTTGTTTCTACTTGATATTGGTATTAACTAATACTTGGTATTAGTTAATACTCACTTGTATAAGGAATTTTGTATTAAATTAACCCACCTAAAAATAAAGCATTAGTTAATACCAACCTTGTAATGACTCATTTACCCTTGAAATATATGGCAAACTCTCACTGTACACACCGATACTTCGGGTCAGACCCCGACGGGTTTGGGTCGGGCTTAGTCAAGTCGGGCTGGGTCTGGTTTGTTTGGGTTATGCCGGGTTGGATGTGTCGGGTCGGTTCGGTCTGGATCGAGTCAAGTTATGACGAGTCGTGCTAGTTCGAGTCGGAGAGGTCGGGCTAATCACTTTTTCAATTGTTTTGTATTACTTTATATATATTAAAAAGTCTCTAATACTTTTAATACATGAATTTGATTATTATTTATATTTTTTTTTCATAAAAATGATTTTAAAATTTATTTTAATATTTTAAATGATTGAAGTTACTTTTTTTCTCTTTGTTAAAAATAAATCCTATGTAAAATATAATTTTATTGAAAATGCAAGTAGGAATATTTAAGTCTTTTAGTCATTAAGATATTCTAATACAAAGTTCATTCAGACGTTGTATTAGGATATCCTAATAGATGGTTCAACCAAACATTGTATTAGCTAAGCATGTATTAGGATTTCTTAGTCGATACTTAACTAATACATATATTGGTTAACACATGCAATCAAACATGCCATGAGACTTTTGTTTATTTTGCTTTGGTATTGATATTAGTTAACACATGAGTATTAGCTAACACTCATTTCTATATTAAATCATGTATTAGCTAAGACTCCAAAAAAAAAATGCATTAACTAATACACAATGTCTAATGACAAAAATAACTCTAATCTTACTTAATATATAATAATTACGCCAACTTCGGGCTAGGACACATTGGGTTCGGGTCATGTCCGGGCCAGGTCGGGTCGAAGCGGGTTATATATGTTCGGGTCGGGTTGTGCTCGAGTCAGGTCGGGTTGGGCATGTTCGGGTCTGATAATATCAACTTGGGTTATGACGAGTCTGGCCATTTTTAGGTCGGGATGGGCCATGTTCACGCCCGGGTTGGGTTATGTTCGGGCCGGGTCGGGCCTGGGCCACATCGGGCCTGATTGGGTTGTGCTTGTTCGGGCCTGATAGTATCAACCCGGGCTATGACGAGACTGGACATTTTCAGGTCGAGCTGGGACTTCGGGCCGGTATCAGACTCGGGTCACATCAGTCCGGGTCGGGTTGGCATGTTCGGGTCGGGCAATATCTGGGCCGGCCATAACTGTTTCATGTCGGGCCGAATATAACGGGTTCGTGGTACTTTTACATAAATTAAACTTACTTTTTCTATTTTTAAAAAAAATTATTCATATGTAAAAATATTTTCTTATTAAAAAATGCATATATGGTTATTTTGTAAGAATATATATTTAATGTTACAATATATATTCTAATTATATGGCCAGATAATATTAATGAATATAGATATATTGAATAATGTATTATATTATATTATATCAATATATGTCTTTATGGAATGGATTTAATCTAGACCGTTCAATTGGTTACTTGATGGACGTATCAGATTAAATGGTTAATATTATAAACGGTCATCTCTCCCTGCCAGTGAAGGGGACAGAGAGTAAGATCAGTTTTCCATCAACTGGTCTCTGACAGAAAGAATGGACAAGGGAGAGAAATTGAACCGTTCTTCAGAGAAGCGAATCGTCAGTCTAATAAGATCAACGTAATCGAAATCAGTACCGGGTAAGTCATTCATCTCTATATCTTTTCCCTCATAAAGCATGATCAAGATCCTGACAATTAGGGTTTGTAAAAACTAACATGTGGTATCAGAGCGTGAGTTGTTGATTATGCTTTATGTTGGAATTATCGATTATCATGATTTAGGATTTAGTTCGAATCAGTTCGTATGTCAAAGCATAAATAGTTTTTTAATTACGAATCTGATTAGAGCAATTATTGATCGGAATTGTTATCGGTGATGGAATTGTTTAACAATTGTGGAATACAATGAATTGTGTTAATCGGTGGAAACTTGTTTATAACTGCTTCTTGTTCAATCGGTGGAATTTGAGAAAATCGGTGCTTCGTAATCGCTAATAGGTGGAATGGTTTGATCTGCATCGGGAATTTGTTTTATTCAACCCTACTTCAATCAGTTCATTATTGTTTGACCTAATTCCTTTTATCGGATCGGTTAATTAATTGTTCAATTGGTTGGTTGTTTAACCTGATTTGTTCTAATTGGTACCGGTGGAATCATTCGGTGGTCTTGATTCAATCGTTGGCATTGGGAGAGGGGTATAAATTCCGCATTTAATGAGGAAGTTGCATAGGACTTCATGTCTAGAACGGATTCAGTAGATTGTCTTCCAAAGACAATCTAAACCCTTAATCTTGCAATTCCACCTTCCTGCAAATCCATTATCGCACACAAGATGTAGGAACAGTACATCGATTGAAACTTGGGTATGTATCTATATATATAGGGTTAAGAACACAATAGGGGCCTGAATGTTTGCCCATGTTGCCAAAAGGGGTCTGAATTGAAAAAACGTATTATTTAGGGCCTGAATTTTGAGTTTTGTGTATAAGTGAGGTCTCCGTCTATTTTTTCTGTTAAAAGTGACGGAAAGTGGTCACATGCTTGGCATGTGACCAAAAATAATTTGAAAACCCGAAAATGCCCTTTAACCAAAGTGTGTCTCTTATATGTTTGACCTAAAATGACGAAAATACCCTTTAAGCCACCACAACTCCGGCGACCACCACCACCCCGACTCCGGCAACCACCACCGGCCTCCGGCGACCACCAACGGCCTCCGGCGACCACCACCGGCCTCCGGCGACCACCAACGGCCTCCGGCGACCACCACCGGCCTCCGGCGACCACCTCCGACCTCCGGCGACGACCGAAAAGCTCCGATCGGAGCCAAAAAAGCTCCGATCGGAGCTCTGTGGCTCCGATCGGGGCCACAGAGCTCCCGATCGGAGCCACAGGGCCCCGATCGGGAGCCACAGAGCTCCGATCTGGAGCCCTGTGGCCCCGATCGGGAGCCACAGAGCTCCGATCTGGAGCCCTGTGGCCCCGATCGGGAGCCACAGAGCTCCGATCTGGAGCCCTGTGGCCCCGATCGGGAGCCACAGAGCTCCGATCTGGAGCCCTGTGGCTCCGATCGGGAGCCACAGAGCTCCGATCTGGAGCCCTGTGGCCCCGATCGGAGCTTTTTTTTGCTCCGATCGGAGCTTCGGAGCTCCAATCGGAGCCTCGGAGCTCCAATCGGAGCTTTTTTGGCTCCGATCGGACCGATCGGAGGCCGGTGGCGGTCGCCGGAGGCCGGTGGTGGTCGCCGGAGCCGGGTGGTGGTCGCCGGGCGGTGGCCGGAGCGTGGTGGCCTTAAGGGCATAATTAGTGTGTAGGGGTATTTTAGACATTTCACATTTTATTAATTAAATTGATAAATTGTATAATAATTACAAAAGGGTATTTTTGTCTTTTCACGTGAATCTGTTAGATTTAACAGAAAATTTGGACGGAGACTTGAAAAAACACAAAACTCAAAATTCAGGCCCTTAATAATACGTTTTTTCAATTCAGACCCTTTTTGGCAACATGGGCAAACATTCAGGCCCCTATTGTGTTCTTAACTCATATATATATATATATATATATATATATATATATATATATATATATATATATATATATATATATATATATATATATATATATATATATATATATATATATTTAGAAGTAAGAGGAAAGAGAGTTGTCTATCCTGAGCGCGCCACCTAAGCAATAAGAGCTTTTCTGAGTGTGCCACCTAAGCATTCTCATAACTATGGGCTGAATGTGGTCTTTTATTGGACCAACTGAGTTTTTTAATAGGCCCGTCATATGAATCTATCTATCAATCTATATATATAATAAGGCAAGAGGAGAGAGGTAGGGAGAGTGTAGTTTCGCCACGTCAGCACGGTAAGTTCATCACAAATCGACACGTCAGCATTACTAACCAATTAAAACATGACACCTCATCTCTCTTATTAATCTATTTTTATTATTTATATTAAACACATAAGCAATTAAGAGTAATTAAAAGTCAATTGCAAATACTAATTTTTCTCTCCACCTATTGGTTTTCTCTTCTCCATATCTGAAATATATATATATATATATACATATATTAGAAGAAATGTGTGAAGAAAATATGGATGAATTACGATTTTCATAATTTTCAGCAGATGCAATCTTTATACTCATCACTTTAATCTATATATATAGAAGCAAGAGGAAAGAGAGTATAGCAAAAGAGAGTGCTAATGTTTCTTTTTTTAAGTTATATCGATGTAGGGTATTTCGGTCAAGGTTAATTCTATAGAATCCCGATAGCTGAAAGAAAGCCAAGAAGAAAATTAGACATTTCAATATTTTCCATACATATTAATATTTACGGTTTAGCAAGTCGCCATGCGCGTAGCGCAGGGTTAGCACCTAGTATATATAATAAAGGAAAGGGAATGAGAATGAACTCACCTTCTGATGCCACGTCAGCATTAAGAAATTACCTGGCGATGCCACGTCAGCATAGTATATAATTTATCATCAAGCATGCATATTTAAATCAAATTTCATTGGGCTTTGTGATTGATATGGTTTGGGCTAGGCTATTCTTTGTTGGGTAAGCTATTTGAATTATCAAACCTTTTATATTCAGTTAAGTAAGGATAATTAAAAGATTAAATATAATCTATATATATATCTTAATCTTAATCTAAATCTAAATAATATACTAATCCTGATTATCTCTAATCTATGGCTTAACACGTCATTAAAATATCACCATCACATATAAAACGACACCGTATACACGGTAGGTTGTCTTACAAACTCAGCACTCCAACATAAAAATGACGATGCCTCAAAGTTGCATGTCTAAAAGGACAACGTTTAGATCATCACTACACCTAAGACGGATGGCCTCGAGTTGACGATTACTCTGAGCTTCCCACGTCAGCATATCTTCCGGAGACAAAATAATAATTAATCATTTTACACTCTTCAGGTTACAGTGTGAAGAAATTCAACATAACGTTTATTCTTCTACCTGCGAAGAAATTCAATAATAAAATCAGTAACTTTCACTTCAATGACCATATCAATAAGTAGGAAGACGAAGAGACATCGAATTCAATATATTTCAGTTTAGTATAGAAATGAAATTCCTATATATAACCATGCTTAGGAAACAGAGGGCAAACATAATGAGAACAACCAAACATTATTCAGATGAAATGCTAAAATCAATGACAGAGACAACACTCACTTGTAATTGGAATGGAATGAGGCGTTGCGTTACAAGAAGAGGGACAAGCAGATCTAACGTTTTAGGTGGAGACCTCGGTTTTGGTTCAATCGACCCAGATCTAACATTTTAGGCTAGGGTCTGGGTTCAGTCGACCCAGATCTGACCTTTTGGGCTCGTGTCTGGGTTCACTCGACCCATATCTAACATCTTAGGTTGTCCGTTCTTCCGCCGCATGTCAGTCGTTCGCATGCCGTCCATCATCCGCTCCCCACCACATGTCCAACTCAAAGTGACGGTCAAAATTCGAGATCGAAGAGATGCGTAGGCGGAATATCATTCGTTCACCGAAAAATCCACCGACTTCAAACAATTGAACTCGAGTTTGAACTCCGGGAATTTATGTGGATACTGAGCAATTTGATGTGTACTTTAATAGGGCATATTAGATGGAGATGAGAGTATAGAGAAAAGTAGAGAGAAGAGCAGTAAGGAAGATAAATGAAAGATCTACTCTACTGCGGCGGAGAAAACTAAAGAAGGCTTGATGATGGACATACTAGGGTTTCCTGACATATTTTATATATAATAATAATATATATATATATATATATTTAAAAAATTGAACTACTTTTTAGGTATGGCCAATTTTTTTTTTTTTTTTTTTTTTTTTTTTTTTGCTTTTTAGTGAAAATTTCAATGTTATTTTTTAAGTTTTTACCAAAGACAATTTTTCGTTAAAAATAAAATATTATTTTTGGCTAATAGTTAAAAATAAATAAATTAAAAGTGTTCAAAGTATGAATAATTAAATTTATAAGAATAAATATTCAATTGTTTAATAATATTCAAAGATTACTCAATTGAATTTTTTGTTTAGTACTATGTGTTGCACGGATAACTATATTTTATTTCTTATAAGTATTATATTTTCTTCTAATTATGCACATTGATTTTAAACCCCCACGCAACGCGGAAAAATTCACCCAACTTAGCTTTATTCGAAATTATTCACTTACTTTATCAAATTTTACTCTATATGTTAATAAATATCTATAATGACAACCCGCGCTGCGCGCGGGTGAAGCACCTAGTATAATACTAACCTGGATTCAACCTAAATCTAAAGCTGCCACGTGTGGGTTTTAATCTTTTCCTATATTTATCTATCTTCAAAACGCACTTACTGTAAGTATGCTTCACATCAAAACGACAGTGGGCTCCACCTAAATCTCTTCTCCGTCTGTATCACTTCCCAAGTTCCCACTTTGTAAACGATACTATAAACGACGCCGCTCCACATCACAGTCACCAAATCAAACAAAACGACTGCGCATTAGCTCTATCCGTTCTAATACGGATTGTCTGTGTTCATCCTCAGCTTCACACGTCAGCCCCATAAACGACGCCACTTCGCTCTAACTAAGGATTAATGAGGCTTTTACACGTCATTGTCAAAACGACACCGCCCTTTACTCTGCATAGTAGATGGTCTTCATTAGTAAACGACATCGGCCTACACTCCATAAGTAAAACGACGCCGCATTCCATCAGAAGCAAAACTCAGCTCTCAACTTTGCACATCCAAAACGACCCCGCTTTACTCCATCATCACTACTAAAACTACTAATTTGGATTGCCTTGGATTGTGGATTAATGTTGAATTGACCCGTCGGTACATTCAAAAACGACATCGCTGCTCTATTTCTCCTTGACGTGCCTCTCAAATCTCCATACGTTACAACGACGCACATTTTCTTCTTGAATGTCTCTTAAAACGTCTGGAAGTTTCAAACAAACGATTAAGAGAATTGAAGAGTAACAAGTCGATTCAATTTGATATGAATGAACTCAAAATTCAAGGACCATATTAAATTCGGCTCAATTGACGATTGTGCTTCCAATTATACATAAACAATACCTGAGACACACATTGCTCCTCAGATCTGCTAGCTCCATGCCACGGGTCCTTTTGGTGATAGAGCGACTCCCTCGGTTATGGCTGACGAAGACGTCTCTAACATCTGGAGTGGAGTATACAGAGTTCAGGGTGTCGTAATGCAGCAGGGCATGCAGAGTCTGACTACTCACTGGTATCCTCTCTCTGTTCGCTGCTACTGCTGGAGGTTAATCGAAATTAGGGCTTTTGCATAGACGTGGGGTGGAGGGAGAAAAATGAATTAGGGAGAAGATTAGGGAAGAAGCTATTTTGTGATTTTGGGAAGAAGGTTCGTGAGAAACTAGATTAGGGTTCTATTTGGAGTTTTTTTTGTTACATTTACATATATTCTAATTTCTAGAACCATAGTTTTTTTAAATGGAGAGCATCGTTTCATTTTTTGTAATGTATCACTGTATATCGTTGGACTGGACTGGTCTGGGCTATGTGTGGGCTGGGGTTTAGGAATTACGGTAGAAATAAAAATGACAAACTAATTAGTTGTTGGATCTATATACCTAAGCTTTTCTATTTGTTCAATATATATAGTGATAGAAGTGATGTATTACTACTATGTCTGGTTCATCTTATGATAATGGGCACCAAGAATTACAAGTAATTTCTATTGCACTATAGAAAAAATAGGGTGGAAGAAGAAAAAGTTGCTCCCCATTAATATATTATTGCACTGATAATGCAACTACAACATTTACCCTACGTATATTTAATTAATATATATTGTGTTTACGTATTCATGTGAAAATTAAATGTAATAGTCCACTATATATCTATTGCATGATTTTAACTTTGTTGAAGTTACAAATTTTTTTTTTTTTTTTTGAAAATATAGGATTATTAATCATCAAATTGCTAGCCAGGAGAAGAATAGATTTTACAATGATTTTAACCTCAATTTTTTTTGCCAACAACCTCAAATTTACTAACAATTTGTTTCTAGGTATTAGCAATTATTATTTTCAATACACCAAAAGACTTGGTCATTAAATTAATTCGATTAATCACTATTATTATTTAAAGCATTTTCATAATTATTTATCTGTATATAAGACACCCGCGTTGCGCGCGGGGACAGAACCTAGTCTATATCTATATATATTATACTAATTCTGATGGCGGGTGATTCTCGGCTTGACACATAAGCAATCGTATCCAATCATCCAAAGACACATCATCAATCCATCTTTCTTACTCTTCGTTATATTAGTATCTCTCCTCCCAATGTCAGTTACAAATCTTAATCTCTATCTCTATCTCTACTATATACTAAAGCTGATGGTCGATAAATCTCAGCTTGACACATCACCTAACCTAGAAAAAAAAAAAAACTCTCTCCAATTCAACTCAACAACATTTACCCAAAATAATAAATTAATATACAAACTCAATTAATCCATCTTTCTTACTCTTCGTTATATTAGTATCTCTCCTCCCAATGTCAGTTACAAATCTTAATCTCTATCTCTATCTCTATCTCTACTATATACTAAAGCTGATGGTCGATAAATCTCAGCTTGACACATCACCTAACCTAGAAAAAAAAAAAAAACTCTCTCCAATTCAACTCAACAACATTTACCCAAAATAATAAATTAATATACAAACTCAATTAATATACACAATAATTACAATTATTATCCAATTGGAGATGAATCGACAGAGATGAATCCATAATCAATTTTGCGACTAATTCGGTTGAATAGTCCACCACAAAATTGCACAATACATAAGTGATGAACCAATTAATTATTAATTAATTAATTAATTAATTAAGTTAAGTATTATACTAATCCTGATGATAGAGCAATATGACGCTGCCACATCAGCATTACACAGAATTCGACAGAGATGAATCCATAATCAATTTTGCGACTAATTCGGTTGAATAGTCCACCACAAAATTGCACAATACATAAGTGATGAACCAATTAATTATTAATTAATTAATTATTATTAAGTCTATATCTATCTATATCTATATCAATAACCCTGCTCATCTTTAACTAATATCTTGCCACATAAGTTTTTTTTTTTTGCCAGCTTTATATAAGATAAAAAATGCAGTGGGCTTGACTTAAAACGACAGTAGGAAGTCTTTATAGGAGTAAAAACAACGCCGCTAAATTCTATAGAGCTAGAAGTAAATGATGCTTTTCAGTTGGAAGTCTCTATAGCAGTAAAAATGACAGCGTTTTCGCAATCTTCTTTCTAATACAGATTGTCTCCTTTCAACCTGCGCTTCACACGTCATCTCCACAAACGACGCCGCTCAGCAACATCAACCACAAAAAACGACACCGCTCCGCTCTGCAACAGTAACCACGAATCGACACAAGTTATTCGTCATCCTTCCGTTACCCAAATTGAATATCAGTTTCAATCCAGGAATTCAATACACTACAATTAAGTTAACACCCTAATTAATATCACGAAATCAAAACAGCTAAAATCTCTTAAGCTTCTTCCACAAAACAACATATTATATTTATATATACCTATTATGGAATTGAGAATACAGGATGAGATCCTTTATTGCTACTGATACTTGCTAGCTATCTTATAATCTTCAACATCATCATCATCGAGCCAACTCATCTCGGTTCAGGCTCTTCCTTTGGTTTGATCTCTTGCTGCTGTTTTTTGTTGACGTTATGGAGGAAACGAAAAGCATAGAGTGGTTGAGATCGGCTGGAGCAGCAGGGCGATTGGAGGAGATGGCAAGCGGTGGTGCATGCAAAGGTTGGGCATCCATCTACCCGTTCAGTTATTTTCTTATTCAATTCACGTTCCAATCAATTAGGGTCGTCACATTTTCTTGACGATTGAAGGGATTTAGGATAGGTAATGAAGCAATAAGCAACGATTTTACCTCAAATCTGAACATCGAGAGAGTTGTCGCCGTCAGTGAAAGAGTTCATCGGTAGCTTGAAGGCGATTTCGATGGTCTGAGAGCTTAGAAGATGATCGATCAAGGTGAAGTGGAGGCCATGTCGACGTGGGGATCGAGATGGCTCATCGGAGCACGGACATGCATGCCTGTTCTGTTGGAAATCTCTCTCGGAATTGGGATGTATGAGTTGCTGTGTCATCTATGGAGAAAAACTGGTAAACCAAAAATGAGGTAGGCTTTTTTCTATAGGTTGTGTGCGCAGTCAAAATAAGTCTGACTACTAGCTAGATGGATAAGATAGGGTTTTCTAGATGCTCATAGAACATATGGGTTGTATAGTTGGGCTTGGTAGTTGGTAGTACATTGATTATTTTTTAAGTAAAATACATAGAATAAGATGGGCTGAGTTTTATGTGGTCTGAAGTTGTATGGTAAGACTATTCAGTGTTTACATCTTCTCCAAACTTTGGTTTTCGGAATCAAGAAGGCACTGTACAATAAAATATAATGAACAAATCCAGCTCCTGTCTCAAAACAATTGAAGCCGGACCAGATAAAAAAAATCTTTTGTAAGCGACCTGAAAAATATTAACTGATTATTAGTTTTATGTGTTTGTTGTGAGTTTTTTAATTTTATCATTAATGGTTACAAACTTACATATTGATTATCTAACAAATTTAAGAGAAGATGAAACATAATTTATTTTCCAATTGATCATGTGCGTTGCTGGAAAAAAATCATACTTTTGTTTTAGATAAACATTGCATTTTTGGAATATAGTATTTTCTACATTTTTAACTAAATATATTAATATTTACTTTATATAATTGTATAACCCTTAATATTTACTTATATTATGTTAGTCATTATAATTTTTGAAAAATTGCATCGAAAATTTACACGTAAAACGTGTAGACATAGGTTTTTTCTTCTTAATAAATTACGAATGAACAAAACTTGATATTGATCACAAATATTTTATCAAATTATTATTTATAAATATGTTTCAAGTTGCCATACTCGAAGACGAGACACTACACAGTTCAGATCGAACAATTATTGTCCGATTTAATTTATTTATAATAAAAACATACATCAGATTTAGGATGAGAATTTTAATAATGATAATATGTCTTATTTTGTTAAAACTATAAAAATAACATACTAATCACTATAACTTTTATAAATATTTATATAGTGTTAGAATAAATATATATTTATTTGGATAATTTATAATTTTTTCTTTCATATATAAGCGTCACATTTTTTACTATTTATTTTTCACACACCCGCGCTCCGCGCGGGTACAGCACCTAGTATTATACTAATCCTGATTAACGACTCTTCTGGTGCTGACACGTCATCTTATCTTCCAATCAGAAATTTACAAATCATTACGTCAATTTATTTTTCTTTCTCTCACCTCTCACTCAAGTTATTTCTCACCTCTCACTCTAATTAATTCTCTCAATATAATTGATTCTATCTCTCACCTCTAATCCAGATGGTATTATAGAGAGGTTAAGTCTGAGGTTGACAACTCAACTCACCCACCCAATAAAATAGTTACAACTAAGTAAAAAAAACAAATATTAATCTTAATATTATAATCTTGGTGGTTTAGGCCAGAGAATCACTCAGAGGTCGTAACATCAGCATTGTAGTTCAATTAGAGGATGAAAAATAATAATTTGATTTTTTAAAGTTTTTTCTCATGTGTATGTCGGTTTTAAATCTTCTCTATCTACCATTAAGTTTTCTCTATCTACTAATCCTGATGGTGAGGATTACCAAGAGATCGCCACATTAGCACAGCAACAATGAAACAATAAATTGGTTTATTTTTCCAATATCTATATTCAGTTTTCGTGAGAAAAAAAGTCTTCTTTTGTAATAGTGAAATATTTTCATTAGAGTTAGTAGTTTTTTTTCTTTCACAAATTAAAGTTTAGGGCCGTCAGTTTCTAATTCTTAGGATTCTTCATTCTTCTTTTTAAAAAAAGTTTATAAACATTTTTTTAAAAAGAGTGCATTACTCAGTATAATTTTGTTTATATATTTATATGCATTTATAAATAAGTAGGAAGCCACTCGCGCTTTGCGCGGGTACAGTACCTAGTATATATAGAAGTAAGAGGAAAGAGAGTTGTCTATCCTGAGCGCGCCACCTAAACAATAAGAGCTTTTCTGAGTGTGCCACCTAAGCATTCTCATAACTATGGGATGAATGTGGTCTTTTAATGGGCCAACTGAGTTTTTTTAATAGGCCTGTCATATGAATCTATCTATCTATATATCTATATATATAATAAGGCAAGAGGAGAGAGGTAGGGAGAGTGTAGTTTCGCCACGTCAGCACGGTAAGTTCATCACAAATCGACACGTCAGCATATTGTATAAAAAGATACATATATACATTTTTTTTTTAAACTTTGGAAGTAAATTATTTACTCATATAATCTCTTTACTTTTTTTTTTTCAAACTAAACCATTTTTAGGCTTTACTTATATAATAATATAATAATAAAATGGTAGGTTTTTTTTATAGTGAAACCAATAAATAAAATCCCGCTAGTATATAATAAAGGAAAGGGAAAGAGAATGAACTCACATTCTAATGCCACGTCAGCATTAAGGAATTACCTGGCGATGCCACGTCAGCATAGTATATAATTTATCATCAAGCATATTTAGATCAAATTTCGTTGGGCTTTGTGATTGATATGGTTTGGGCTAGGCTATTCTTTGTTGGGTAAGCTATTTGAATTATCAAACCTTTTATATTCAGTTAAGTAAGGATAATTAAAAGATTAAATATAATATATATATATATATATAAGTAAGAGGAAAGAGAGTTGTCTATCCTGAGCGCGCCACCTAAGCAATAAGAGCTTTTCTGAGTGTGCCACCTAAGCATTCTCATAACTTTGGGCTGAATGTGGTCTTTTAATGGGCCAACTGAGTTTTTTAATAGGCCCGTCATATGAATCTATCTATCTATCTATATATATAATAAAGGAAAGGGAAAGAGAATGAACTCACCTTCTGATGCCACATCAGCATTAAGGAATTACCTGGCGATGCCACGTCAGCATAGTATATAATTTATCATCAAGCATATTTAGATCAAATTTCGTTGGGCTTTGTGATTGATATGGTTTGGGCTAGGCTATTCTTTGTTGGGTAAGCTATTTGAATTATCAAACCTTTTATATTCAGTTAAGTAAAGATAATTAAAAGATAAATATAATTGGCTATAATCCACGTGTTTTTTTTTTTTTTTTGTATTAATCCTCCACGTGCTTGACTTTGGGAGTAAATGCAAATCTATTCTTCTACCTATATAATAAAACATTCATATGTAATAATAATAATAATAATAATAATAATAATAATAATAATAATAATAATAATAATAATAATAATAATAATAATAATAATAATAATAATAATAATAATAATAATAATAATAGTTTGGTTGAGTATATTTTTGGGCCGCCAAAGCCAAAAACAATCTTTTTAGTTGGAATAGTATTTATTATTAATATAAAAAACTATATAGATGCTACAACGGTTAATTGTTGTTACTTAGTCCAATTTAGGAACTAACGCCTCTTCCGGTTTGATCATGTCTAATAACTTTTTTAATTGCAGGTTCTAATAAATTTATTTAATATTATAACCGGTTTTTAGTATTTATATTTTAGGGATTTTTCCATATATCAAAATAAGTTTATTACAGTTTAATGATCTGATCTAATTTTCAGATCGTGGAAAAATAATAATAATTTCGGATTGGTTCTCATACTTTTTATGTTTTTTTGTATTATATTTTTAATTACTTATTTAACATTAAAAATTATTCATAATTTATATTATAAAAATAGCTCTAATCACATTTGTTGGTAAAATAATTCATTTTTCTAATAGTATTTTTTTTCTATATATATATATAATTACTATTCTACAATTTTATCGTTCATGGTATACCTGAATATTGATTATAATTAACAACTTGGTCATTATAATTTAGAAAAGTTGCATAAAAATGAAAATATTATGTTCTTATAAATGTATGATAAATTATTTAAAGTTTATTTTCCCACGTAATTATAACTGTTGTGATTATATTAAATAAAATAATATTATTTATATATATGGACGGAGACACCCCGTGCGCGCAGGGGGTCAGCACCTAGTTATTATTCAATCAATAGGAAACGGCCTAGCTACTCACGAACCGCTATACGTGGTCTATAATGATCTCTAGCAATTTGGAGGTTTATGTTATCTATATAGCATGTATAAGTGGATTAGGGTTGCTAAATGATCAAATTAAAGTTTACCCAGCGTTTGTTGGTGATTAGAATCTCATGTTTATAATAGTTTTTAAATATACACATGAATGATGATTTTGGGTATGTTATTGGTAGTCAATTGAAACTCCCATGCACGTGTGTATGAATTTTAAAGCATGATGATGTTATGATGAATAACATATTAGATTATGTGATTCTAATTTAAAGTTAAGAGTTGATTATGTTTCAACAATGAAGCATAAGCTATTAATTTAGCTTAGAATCTGAATCAAATTTTTAGTCATCGACTGAGATTAGTTTTCCTTTTATGAACGTAAAGTTTTGATTGGATTATCAATCATGATGAAGGATATAAGTTTTTTTTTTCCTTGATAATTGCTTCCGCTAATCACTAATGAAAAATTATAGTTTTTTATGGTGTAAAACCATTAAATTATGGGTTAAAATATTTTATTTTAGCCAAACCTAATGTTCTCTAGTGATGTTTCAATATCATGATGATAACCATTACGCCGGGTTATAATTAGTCATTGAAATATTACGTTAAAGCCTATATGCATGACTTTATGGATAGTTTCTAATCACCAAAGTGATTAAACTAGAATGATAATGTTATGTATGAATGAAGCATTTACGATCATCATGACTTTATAGTAAGTTTCTAATCACCAAAGTAATTGAACTAGAATGATAAGGTCATGGTTTAATGGGACATTACTATCAACATGACTTTATGGTTAGTTTCTAGCCACCAAAGTGACAGAACTAGAATGTGTTGTCATGCCTAAAGAAAATCAATTATTATATGCATGAACATATAATTTAAGTAGATTATTGTCACCAAAGTGGCTAATCTAGAATGTTTATTTGTTCATGCGTATAATACAATAGTAATGTCTAAAGAAAGATCAATAATTATGTGCATGAGCTTGTATTTTAAGTAGATTATTGTCACCAAAGTGGCTAATCTAGAATGTTTATTTGTTTCATGCATATAATACAACTGTCATTTATCCATGATAATAATGAAATGCCTATTGTATACATGATTGGATAAATTGACATTTACAGGTTACTAGAATTTTAGGATTTACCCAAATGTGAATCGCTTTCTATAACTTGTAAACATGATGGGATAATTAAGATCTTTTGGTTCTGTATATTTGTATATCCAAAGATAACTTGTATATTTAATCGAAGATTTTCTTTAATTGTCCAATAATGCTATGAAATTTAATTAAGATTTGTGTGCTATAGTCGTTGCCCAAATGTCGGTTATAGTATACTTTGATAATTTCCAAATAATGTTTATGGCATTTAATTAAGATTAATGTATTAATAGTCGTTGCCCAAAGGTCGATTATAATATACTCTTATTGATTATCTGAATCTATAATAGTTTATTTACTAATTGACATTTACTTAATGATAGTATATTATAGTTGTTGCCCAAATGTCGATTATGATATACTTTAAATGATTAGCTGATTCTTATTAGCTTATTTTATGAATGAGCAAGTATGTAATTTGCAGCTATTATAATTAATTCGCATGTATGTTCTGTTATTGTGTTTAATAGGTTTGACTTTCTAAACCGTGTAAGTCAGGTTCCACTAAAGTTACTAGGTCCTGACTTAACACAATTAAACAGTATCCTTACGGGTACACAACTTAAGTAGAAAGTCAAATCATAAAGTATAAACACGATACAACAGAGTAAATATTAAGTTTATGCGAATAATATTGTCTTATTCCACAAACAGTAAAGAAAGAAAATTATGAAGTTTTGTGGATGAAAGTACAAGTTATGTAATAAGTCACTCGTATGTACAAACCTACAATCATTAAGATTGGAGTTGTAGAGTTTGTAGAAGTTTGAGTTGGCTAACTTATGGAGCAAGATTAAAGACCTTAAGGATGACTAGATCAAACAACACAATATTTATGAGAGCACTACAAAGTGTTCATTATGTGATATTGAGTTAGCTCGTATGTTTATGAAGAATAGGGAAGTCACATGTCAATCATGCATAAAGGAGTGCTGCTAAAAGGTTAGTGCAATTGTTTTTCATACATGAATAAAATGTAATATTTCGTATATCTCGCTTATTGCATGATTATTTATGCGGAAAATTAATAAGTGTCAAGAATAGGGGGATAATTTGTATATCTTCTTGACCTTATGAATTTATGTTTATTTTTCCGTATTATGTTTTAATGAAGTTAATCACGTTTATTAATGTTATGACTATATCTATTTGCTTAAGAAATTAGATAGAAACGTGAAAACTCATAATGTTTAATATGTGTGGTGACTTTTATGAGAAATGTATAGAAGTATGATATGACTTTTAGTTCATTTATAAGCCTTCTTAAGAGAACATGTCATACATTTATGAAAATAGTATTGTGGGAAATATAATCGGACTTTGAAAGTAACAGTTAAGAGTTAGACAGGTAAATCTTCTTTACCCATTAATGACATTAAGTTGTGGATGTATGAGTTAAGTCTGAGATCCCATAAAGGTAGCTCCAACCTCTTAATGATCTGTGCGTTGGAAGGGAGCTTGATTAAGACACCGTTATGTTTGAGGTTGTCTAATAAAAGTAAAGTAAATGTTTATGATCCACATTCAAGAATGAATTCTTGAATGAAATGTTTACTCTAGAGTATCATTAAAAGATCCAAATGGTATAAAGACTTACTTTCTTAACTGAAGTCCGAAAATTGTAGAAACCAGTTATGTTAATCTTAAGAATAATGAAATTAGTGGGAGTGTCTGAATAATAAGATGTGGATATTATGGTAAATGCTAGACATTGTCTATCTTGTATGAAAACATTATTCACATGGATTAGAATATAGTTCCATCAGTTGAATGAAAATTTCAACATAAGGGATAATGTTCGAAAGCCATGATACTCCATAAAGAAAGAAAAGTATAATCATCTGACAAAGTTAAATCATTTAGAATAACATTACGAAAACTTGTTATTCTGGAAGTTGGTTTACTTGAAGGATTCATATATTAGTAAATATTTTTCGGTTTCATTCTCACAATATATTATGTTATGAAGTATATATTTCTCAATTAATGAATGGTCGTTTTAGAAATCAATTTATGAGATAAAATAAAATGTTCCCACGAATGGTTTAGTAAGTGACTTTACAACCATATGAACCGTAAGATTAGTGGGAGTATGTAGATATTTTACCTGTATAGTTGATCATTTCTTGCTCACATTTAAATGATTATGTATTATGATTCTCTCTGAAGTTAAGATGAAAGTTAATGTGAGAGACAATTTATGTGACAAATGTTAAATTAAAATTTTAATCTAGTCACAATTACAGTTGGATTGTCTCAGAAAGCTCACATTGAAATGATCTTAAAGAGGGAGTATAATTCTCGAATGCTGCAAATAAAGTTCTAATGCACCTACAAGAACATGTGAATGCATTTATGTTTGTGTAGATTCAGATTTAAGGGATATCTTGACAGTTGAAAGTCAACTTTTAATTAATTGTTCCTTTTATGTGTTGGAGCAATATTACAGAAAATTGGTAATTATCTGTCGTTATCAATAATGTAAAGTAAGGTTTTAGCATGTTTTATCATGCATTAAGGACTGTTGGACTTATTTCAGGGCTTGAGGTTGTCGACACCGTTACCAAGTCGCTGGAAAATTTATCGTAATAACGCCACAGTTATTTCTTCGTCAAAACGACAAGCATTAATGGTGCAAACTTATGGAATGAAATTTTATTGTCGTTAAGAAGAAAGTTCAGAAACAAGAGTGTCTCTCAGTATAATGGCCAAGCTGACAATGATGTATTTAAATGAATGTTTACAACTAATGACATTAAAGAAGCATGCAAATAATGAGTCTTAGTTGTAAAGCTGATGATGTTTGACACTCTGAGCTCAATGATATGTTTCTGACTCCAATGTTTTCCTGTTAATTATGATTGTGTACACATAAAGTTTATGATAACGGGAAAACCTTATGCAAAGCCTTACTCGGACCCTAATGTGTTTATATATATTACTTACAGGCTTACATTTGATAAGAAGTAACTGTCGTGGTATATGGAAGGGATTATGTTGCTTAAATAAGTGTATGACCGCCATAACTCGCATTTACAGATTATTGAATGTAAGAGTTTAGGATGAACGGAAAGATTAGATTTTTCGCGCGTCTAATGTTATTCCATAAAGATGTAAGACTTATGTGATTATCTGGCCAAGTGAGAGGATGTAAGAATATATATTTAATGTTACAATATATATTCTAATTATGTGGCCAGATAATATTAATGAATATAGATATATTGAATAATGTATTATATTATATCAATATATGTCTTTGTGGAATGGATTTAATCTAGACCGTTCAATTGGTTACTTGATGGACGTACCAGATTAAAGGGTTAATATTATAAACGATCCTCTCTCCCTGCCAGTGAAGGGGACAGAAGTAAGAGCAGTTCTCCATCAACTGGTCTCTGACAGAAAGAATGAATCAAGGAGAGAAGTAGAACCGTTCTTCAGAGAAACGAATCGTCAGTCTAATAAGATCAAAGTAATCGAAATGAGTATCGGGTAAGTCATTCATCTCTATATCTTTCCCTCATAAAGCATGATCAAGATCCTGGCAATTAGGGTTTGTAAAAACTAACATATTTATGTCTTTTAGTCATTGTATTATGATATCCTAATACATGGTTCGTGCAAACATAGTATTAACTAAGCATCGACTAGGATATCGTAATTGCCGCTTAGCTAATACGTGTATTAGTTAATACATGCAATCTAACGTGCCACTAGTGTCTTACACAAAATAATGGGGTCTTACACTAAAATAATGAGAGTCTTAGTGTCTTACAAAAAATAATGGGAGTCTTGCACTAAAATAATGGAAGTTTTAGTGTCTTACACAAAATAATGGGGGTCTTGCACGAAAATGATGGAGGTCTCACTGTCTTACATAAAATATTGGAAATCTCACACTAAAACATTAAACAATGAGGTTTGGGGTATTTTCATTTAGGATAAAGTTAGGTTCGTAATAAATATACTCGATAATGGGCGACGAGGTCATCCCATTTTTGTATATACATACAACATTGAGAATAACAACTAATAATAAAGGACTAACTAGAAAAATCCAAAATTGCAGGAAAAAAACTTTTAAGAACACAATAGGGGCCTGAATGTTTGCCCATGTTGCCAAAAGGGGTCTGAATTGAAAAAACGTATTATTAAGGGTCTGAATTTTGAGTTTTGTGTTTTTTCAAGTCTCCGTCCAAATTTTCTGTTAAATCTAACAGAATTACGTGAAAAGACAAAAATACCCTTTTGTAATTATTATACAATTTATCAATTTAATTAATAAAATGTGAAATGTCTAAAATACCCCTTCACACTAATTATGCCCTTAAGGCCACCACGCTCCGGCCACCGCCCGGCGACCACCACCCGGCTCCGGCGACCACCACCGGCCTCCGGCGACCGCCACCGGCCTCCGATCGGAGCTTTTCGGTCGTCGCCGGAGGTCGGTGGTGGTCGCCGGGGGCCGGTGGTGGTCGCCGGAGGTCGGTGGTGGTCGCCGGAGGCCGGTGGTGGTCGCCGGAGTCGGGGTGGTGGTGGTCGCCGGAGCTGTGGTGGCTTAAAGGGTATTTTCGTCATTTTAGGTCAAATATATGAGAGACAAACTTTGGTCAAAGGGCATTTTCGGGTTATCAAATTATTTTTGGTCACATGCCAAGCATGTGACCACTTTCCGTCAATTTTAACAGAAAAAACAGACGGAGACCTCACTTATACACAAAACTCAAAATTCAGGCCCTAAATAATACGTTTTTTCAATTCAGACCCTTTTTGGCAACATGGGCAAACATTCAGGCCCCTATTGTGTTCTTAACCCAAAAAACTTTGTTTACAATTTCTTTTTATAAAAAATAAAATAAATCCCTATATAAAATTTCTTATAAATTCTAAGTGACTAGTTTTATTAAGAAATTTCATTCTCTCATTTATTTTATATAGAGACAGAGTTTTCATATAACATCTTAAACTTTTATTATAGTTAATTTCACAATATAATATCGGAGTCTCTATCAAGTTTTTTTTTACGGCCTCAATTATAATGCTACAATATAATAAAATGGGAATATTACATTTTTAATATATATCAACGGTTGGTTATTAACTTTTTAGTATGTCAACTTTTTTATTTTTACTTTTAGGCGTTTCAGTTATCAGATGTATAATTATTCAATGTTGCGTGACTCAATTCACCTAGTTAGGACTTGTCTTGACCTGAGCCGATACTAGACATGATCACCTAGTTTAAGAGATCTCTTACACTAGGTGATCATGTTTAGCATCGATATCGGGTCAATGCGAACTCTCTAACTCGGCCAATTAAGTCATGACCGATCTAGAGTTTTTATCGCTTAAGGTCTAAGAGGCTCGATTTGGCCCATGCTCGTGCTAGAGATGATCTACCATACTAAGTGTTCAAGTTTAGTATGCATTCGAATAAATGCGAACTCTCTAATTAGGTGAATCGAGTCATGCATTATTAAATAATTACATTTCGAATAATTGAAGACATATTCTTAAACCATATTTAAACCCAACATGTTGCTTCCTGTTGTTTTTTGTAACAAAGACTACGACAACCCACTCGACGGGTGGTACATGAAAATCGACCTGTAAGTTTATCCTTATGAGAGCAGCATTCATATATTTGCTCTACACTTGAATGATTTTTCATTCACATGATCAATCCGTAAGCACCTAGACTAATTTGTACTCATATCGGGTCAATTCATAAGCAGTAAAGTGTTAGTTATTAATATTTTTTCATTTACATGTCACGACGGCGTTTAAACCTCTCATATCTTATAAGTTAATAAGTGACGTGCTGAACGACTACACCGTATTTAATAATTTCCATTTCCAAATTTTTGAATATCCCACTTCAGCAATGAGTCCTCGTTGTTTTGATCAACATTCATGGCAGATAGGCATATATATCCTCAAGAAAAGCAATGCTAGCTAGTGGTGGTTGATGGGTGTATCAGAAAAAAGCATCCTGCAGCTATATATATAATTGAGTCAAATCCTTTCAGCATCATAAATATTCTATAATGAGAACCTTTGATTTTAGCACAAGATAGGGACATATACATTTGATGCTAATTTCTATCACTAGCTTGCTTCTTCAACCACCGTTATTGATAACAAAATTATTCATGTATCGACACGAATTTTCATCGTGTAAAAAACGTATTTTTTTAAAATATTTTCGATGATTTACACTCGGAAAATACTTATACATGATAGTTTGAATAGATGTAATGAGTAGCCATAGTCGGAAGGGCTTGCAAATAAAGCAAAGGGAGACTTAGTGTAGTTAAAGATATGGAAGATTTCATAGGTTGTTGAAGGGAGCATATCAGGTGTATGTTAAGGAATCGCTGGCATTACTGAAGACCAAACCATAGGATCATTCCTCGTACATCACAAAAAGGAAGCATAATAGTTGGGCAAATGAAGATGAAGTTAAGTGATAATACCCATCTCAGCAGATAATCAGTCAAGAAATTACGGTGAAATCGTCTCCAATCTCATCATAAAATGGCAAGATCAAAGTAAACTTAACCCGATGTATCGGATTAATGATGGAAGGGAAGCATAAAAATTGGGCAAATGAAGATGAAGTTAAGTGAAAATACCATTTCAGCAGATAATTGGTCAATGAATGGATGATTGTCTGGGTTTTTTGTGAAATCGTCTCCAATCTGATCATAAAATGGCAAGATCGCAGAAAACTTAACATGATGAATGGGATTCGGGTTAATGATGGAAGGGATGTTACCGATAATATGTAGAAGAAAAGGGAAAGGATGCAGCATAAAAATCCTTCCTAGGACTTTCCTTCAGCTTATTACAGACGCCAACTGTTTATATATAGTCAGTAGTTAATATATAGACTGGAAATGGAAATGTAATAGCACTAACAGAACAGACTTTTGAAACAAACTATCCTACAGTAAATATAGCATATTTGTTTATCAGAATAAACAAGTATAAAAACATTGTTGCACTGCTTATCACAAATATATGACAGTTTGGCCGAGTGGTCTAAGGCGCCAGATTTAGGCTCTGGTCCGAAAGGGCGTGGGTTCAAATCCCACAGCTGTCAAGGTTTTTAATTTAAATTAGACAATACCACTTGATGAAATTGCCATCTGACTGTGAGCTTATGATATGTATATATCATGTAGTATAATCAATGTTTTATTAATTAACTAGGTAGCCTGCCCACGCTTTGCGCGACATGTATATTAAAATTTAATTTAGTCGTAGTTTAATTCATTATTTTTATATTTTAAATTATCTTTTTTATAATGCTTAGTCTAAAAATAGTTAAAATTAGGTAAATAAATTACCAAATAATATACATTTAATTATAAAAAAATTAAAATAATTATGGAATAAATCATTTATCATTTTAAATTTTGAATACATTAATTTCAAGGTTAATTATTAAGAAAATAATTTCAATATAATTATGATTAAATAAAAATGAATAAATTTGAAGAATTAGTTATGTTAACGTAATAGCAATATATAGTTATGATAGTATATTGACATCTGACTGTGAGCTTATGATATGTATATATTGTACTCAACCCTAAATTAGATCAATAATACAATTCTCATTCTTCTATATGGTATCAGAGCCTTTCTAACTCCAACGAGTACAACTTACAAGCCGTCGCCCACCATCGCCGCTGTTCAGGGGCGGTCGGCACCGCCGTCAACTATGAAGATGTCATGCCGGCCGCCCCCTGGCCAATTCTAATTTCAGTTTTATTTTATTTTCTTTTCTAATAAGACAAAAAATCCCTGCTTCCGTATCGACGATTTCTGCACCGATCTTTTGATACCCGCTCCAACGAGCGTAATTTTTTTTATCGGCCCATGCTCATGGCGGTATTTCTATCTACCAGCATCCTCGATCCTACTAGCTCCAACGAGCGAAAGTATCTGATCGCTACACCTGAGGACTCTTCCGTGGCTCCGTGACTAGCTTCAAGCCTTCTGATTGAGACTTGCTGCCTTTTTGCTGCCTTTTTGCTGCCTTTTTGCTACCTTTTTGTTGGAATTAAGAGGTTTGCTCCAACGAGCAAATTCACCTCCGTCGTTTGCTTATCGTTCACCAACGTGAACATCGTAACCAGCAGCATCCTGACCGACTGGACTTCTCCGGGTCTCCGCCATTGCCGACTGGACCTCCGGGCTACCGCCGTGCCGACTGGACCTCCGGGCTACCGCCGTGCCGACTGGATGGATATTTCCGGGCTACCGCCGTGCCGACTGGACATCTCCGGGCTTCCGCCGTTGCCGATTGGACCTCTTCGGGCATCCTTCGATGAATACTGGACTATTGGGGCATTCATTAATATTCTTCGTATCAAGATCGGCATTCTTGTCAGAACGTCCGTCTTGCGGGGGCGTATAAGGGAATAAGATATATTATAGATAAATATATCTAGATTAGGAATAGATATATTCTTAGTATATTATCAGATTATGTTTCTTATTATATTGCTATAGATATAGTCTTGTATCTATATATATAGGTACATGTACTCAACCCTAAATTAGATCAATAATACAATTCTCATTCTTCTATATATATCATGTAGTATAATCAATGTTTTATTAATTAACTAGGTAGCCTGCCCACGCTTTGCGCGACATGTATATTAAAATTTAATTTAGTCGTAGTTTAATTCATTATTTTTATATTTTAAATTATTTTTTTTTATAATGCATAGTCTAAAAATAGTTAAAATTAGGTAAATAAATTACTAAATAATATACATTTAATTATAAAAAAATTAAAATAATTATGGAATAAATCATTTATCATTTTAAATTTTGAATACATTAATTTCAAGGTTAATTATTAAGAAAATAATTTCAATATAATTATGATTAAATAAAAATGAATAAATTTGAAGAATTAGTTATGTTAACGTAATAGCAATATATAGTTATGATAGTATATTGACATCTGACTGTGAGCTTATGATATGTATATATCATGTAGTATAATCAATGTTTTATTAATTAACTTGGTAGCCTGCCCATGCTTTGCGTGACACGTATATTAAAATTTAATTTAGTCGTAGTTTAATTCATTATTTTTATATTTTAAATTATTTTTTTTATAATGCATAGTCTAAAAATAGTTAAAATTAGGTAAATAAATTACTAAATAATATACATTTAATTATAAAAAAATTAAAATAATTATGGAATAAATCATTTATCATTTTAAATTTTGAATACATTAATTTCAAGGTTAATTATTAAGAAAATAATTTCAATATAATTATGATTAAATAAAAATGAATAAATTTGAAGAATTAGTTATGTTAACGTAATAGCAATATATAGTTATGATAGACAAATAAATCTATAGATTTTCTATAAAAAAATGCAATTCACAAATAATTTTAAAAATATTAATTGAGTAAAATCAATGGAAGAATCAATTATCATTTCTAATCTGGAATACATTAATTTCAATATTATTATTATGATGATAGCAAAATGGTAACTGTTATGATAGCTTAATAAATTATATAGATTTGTAATACAAATCATCATGGTAAAAAAAAATCATTAAATTATTCAGAAATTAAATCAATAAATATATTTTATTTAATTTCCTAACAATACGGTAAACTAAAATAAATGAAAGTATATTTATTCGATTAACTAATGAATTAAATAATTATTTATTCATATAAATCAAATCTTAATTCAAATTTAAAATGCACTAACAAATAAGTTAATCGAATAGAGTATATAGATTTTTAGGAGGAAGGCAATTCAAAAATTAAATCAGTTATAATATCATTTACTGCAAATAAACTTAAAAAATCAATCAACAAATTATGGAAAAAATCAATATTAATTTCAATATTAAGTAAAAAAAATTATAACGGAATTATAATAATTATACAAAAATTATTATAAATGTATGATGCGATGGCCAAAAAAAAATATGAATGAATATATATCTGATTTTGTACAAAGTCTAATCAAACATAGAGAATATATATTGAAATAGGTGTTTGAAAAAAATATAGCTCAGAGAAGCAAGAGTACGACCCGGAGAAGAATATGCGCTTGAAGAATGTGATGATGTCAATAGAATATTGAAGTAAATTCATCAATGAAAGTTGGACGGAAAAGTACATTAGATTTGAAGAATCATATAAAAACCATGGTGACCTTAGTCGAACAAAAATAGATTATTGTTCCTTTTGTTTGAGGTTGCGTTGGTGGTGATTGAGATTTTAAAGATGGTGGCATGAAAATAGGAGACTAAAGAAGAGATTTTGTGACTTTTATTTCCAGTTGATTCTGAGATGTTTGATTATGTAATATTTTTGTAACAGTTGTGAGACAATTAGGGACATAATTTTTACCGATGAAAAACATCTTGCAATGAAATCACTTTAGCAGAACAAAGTTTTTTCTAGTGACAAAATATTTTCGTCGCTAGTTTTGATATTTCCAGTAGTCATGTACAAAAGTGCAGTTCAAAAACGATTCAAGGCTAAACCGAATTATGCTCAAACCTTTAAGCTGTCTTTGTTAATTTTAAAAACTGTAATGCTATGATCTTGATCATGCTTTACGGGGTAAAAGTATAGCGCATAATAATTTACTCGGTACAGACTTCGATTGACAAAATGACATCTACCAATCATATTATTTTATTTGTGCATGTTAGCACTTCATTTCATTACTTGTCAAACATATACAAGATTTACCAAAATTATATTATACTAGCCACTAATCCCGCGCACCACGCGGGTAAAAATAATGAAAAACGTATAGTTTAGAATATCACATTTGACCAAATTTTGAAATAATAAATTTTTTTAATAAAATTAATATATATTTGTTTAAATACTTGGTATACATCATAATACTGAATTAATTAATCAATACTCTTTTGCTAAAAAATGTTGATTAATTAATCAAAATTATGTATGTTTTTAACAACTACGTTTTATAAGTAATATAATATAATACAATTTTAAACTAAAATATATTTTTTGGAGTAATTTTAAATTTATTAATGTTTAAATTAGTTAATACAAAAAATATTGATTAATTGATCAACATTATTTATGGTTCTGTATAAGAAAAAGTTACATTTTATAACGAATATAATATAAAAATAAAATTTTAACATATGTATTCAATTTTTGTTGATTCTTGTTGAGTAATTTTAAATTTATTCTTTTGACCAGATTTCTCGTTTAAAATGTTTAATAATTTTTTTATTAATTAATCAACATTATGTATGGTTTTTTATACTCATTGTTTGTTCATGATTATTGAGTAATTTTAAATTTATTCTCTTTTCATTATTAAAAAAATTCATATGAGTGATTTTTTCCAAGCTCAGTGAGTACATTTTTTTTTGTCCAAAACATGAATGATTAATTTAATTAACAATTATCTAAACTTAAATCCACCATTATATACGATACACATACATACTATGTTGATACTATATATATAATCTGCAATATTATTAATTAATTTAGAGAAAACAAAAAATATTACCAAGTTAGGCGATTTCTGACCCACGAAAGGTAACTATGCATATAAACGTAATGTCTCCTCGAATTTTTTTGCAAATATTTGAAGATCTTTTATTAGACTTGACATTCTATTAAATTATTAGTGAAGAAATTATTAACCAACTATGTTTTTTAATATGACAGTTACCACTCAATATAATCGTGGAGTAATTTAATAGCAGCACATCGTATATATAATTTCAAACATACAAAAATATTAGTAATTTAATAGCAGCAGATCGTATATATAATTTCAAACATACAAAAATATTAAAAACAATTGATACCTTCACATGTAATAACAATTGATATCTTAAGTAATGTATCGATTCTAAAAGAAGCAATAGTAATAAATATAATCGTGATAATATAGTTTGGTGAAAATTATAGAATTAGACGAATTTGGGAATAATCTTCGTTTAACGGTTGATTAGAGCCTATGATTTAGTGAAGATCGGTGTATATCAACTTGTACAAATAGACATCTTGAAAGCTTCTTTCCTTGGCAATTGTACTGTGCGTGTAAATAATTTTGGCCAAGAATGTGCATCTAACATAAAACTATCGTTTATATATATATATATATACATTGTATTGTTTATCAATTTTTTATGTGTTAATTGATCAAATAATACATTATTATGTTTTGACCATATTGCCAGATGCACCATATTGTTTTCTTGTGTTGTCAAATGCACCACTATGTTTTGAAATGTTGTCAGATGCACCATTATGTTAGTCCACCGTTAAATACTATGTACAAAAATGACGAATATCACATTCTACTAACACGAAATATCTTTGTTTTTTTAAATATTTTTAATATTATCAAAATAAAATTTATTTCCAAAAATTTCGAATTTTCTTAACTTATTTGAAATTTTATGATTTTTGCTATTTGTTAGTTTTAAATTTTTTGTTTAGTTTATTATCTATTTTTTAATATTTTAATTTGTCATGTTACATTATCATAGTGTTGTCGTCAATTTCAAGTCAGCAACATGTGCATCGTCAACATTTTTACATTAAAATTTAACGGTAGATTGGTAGAGTGGTGCATCTAGCAACATTTTAAAACGTAGTGGTGTATTAGACAACATATGTGGTGCATTGAATAACATAGCAAAACATAGTGGTGTATTTGGCTAATTAACCCATTTTTTATTTTGGTCATCTATAAAGAAAAAACTAATATATATATATATATATTGCATGTATATTACATTTTTCTATAATATATTATATATATAACTACTACATATTGTATGTTTTATTTAATGTTAATTATTATATTATATTCTCTATATATTACTTTATATAATAGTATAGTAAATTACGTGTTGTATATAATTTGAAATATAATTTATTATTATTCTAAATATATTGTGCTTACGTGGCGGCCTATGGTCTTCCGGTACCAAACTGTATAAATAATGAATTTAAAAGGAAACTTTTAATTAACTTGTTACTTTAAGTTGCGTAGAGACCAAAATAGGAGATAAAAATACTTCTTAGTTTTCAATCAATCAATATTATGTATCTAAATTTAGAGAATCTCTATTAAATTCTGATTAAATTAGGAAACTGTGACAAAGCAAACTGTCCACGTGTTAGCCAGAGGGCTTCCGATGCCGAATTAATATAATACTAGATGCTGACCCCGCGCACCGCGCGCGCGGGTAAAAAAATATTGAAATGAATTTAAGTAAATATATAATTTATATTTAAACGTACCGATCTAATTACAATTGTAAATATTGTTAATCAATCAAGTATACGAATAGTATATGAAGTATGTTGACTACCCATGCCGATTTTGAATGTGGGTACTTTATTTTAACCTAAATCATTACATAATTACATTACATAGGTAGGTTGTCAATAATATTAGAAAATGATGGGTTGGGGTATTTTAGTCATCAACATGTCGTGCACGTGTCGATTTCGTAAAAAAAATAGTAGGAAAGTGAACAAAGCTAGCTATTTGTTTAGCTAAGAGAACATGAGCTAGCTATTTGTTAGGAAAGAAACGTGATCTAGCAATTTGATAATTAACCCTATCTTTTAAATACTAAAATACATATAATTCAATATTCCTAAAAGAAACATGAGTCATATAATTAAACACTAAAGAGTAGTATTAAAGTTTCTGTATCATATACATGTAATATATAAATTATTTGTATCCTACAATAAAAGAATGTCTATAAAATTGAATGATGAACACATATAAATTAGAACACTCACCGAGCGCCTTACAAAAGATCACATAATTAAATTGATAGTAATTACCCAGTAATGTATATATTTGCACATTCATTAGTAGAGAGCCAATCGTCGATATTGAAACTCAAATCATATATAATTATTATATATGTCCTTCCGATGACATTCCATATCCATAGAATTACCCTATAGTTTTAGAAAGGAGGTTAAACCATGAAATCATAAACACAATTAATAAGAAATTAAGAAAATCAAATCTTTTTTCTGATCAAACCTCACATTCTCTATCATCTCCTGCATGCCAATCCAAGTTTAAACCTACACAAAATCATTACTTTTCCAAGTAAACACGCAGTACATGAATTATATGTAACTTAAAATTAGACAGTAGATTTTTCTATTAAACAACACTTGTAAATTCATGTCACGCTCATCTCCAATAGAGAAATAATTCTCCCATTTTTCAGATCGCTGTTGGAAATATAGAGGGTAAATATGCAAATTTACAAAGTCCGAGGACCAAAATGCAATATTCTAAAATTCAATGACTAAAAATCAATTAGTCAAATTTCGGTTACTTACAAGTAACTATATCAGTTAACATGCAAAATATAGGCAACACCGAAATTATACGTAAAATCGACATAAAACGAATACGTATTTTTTATACTGAGGCCCGTGCTAATCACAGTCTCCTTAAGGCAATTTCGCCCCTCCCCACGCTCGGGTTATGCAAAGGGGTTTATACAAGGGGCGATCACCTCCCAGGATTCAACAGTGTCATCGAATCGTGTTATGCATGCAACACGCTCGACCGAACCGAACCCAATACCTGAACTCAAACAAAGAACAGAAATGCCGACGACAACGGCTAAAAACAACTAGAAAGGTTGAACACGACATAAGTCGAAATCAACCTAAGAAGAACTCTGCAATTCGTCAACACGAAGAACAGAGGAGGAGAAAAAATAACTTGGATTCCAAAAATATGGATTCCGAAAATATTGGATACTCAACCAAAAGGAAGAGATCTCATTTTCTTCTACCAAAAAAGTGAAGAGGAAGACTCCTTTATATAGGAGAAGAGAAGGGAGGATGAGAGCTCATCTATTCGATGTGGTACAAAACTCTTTTCACAAATTCCATTCACAAAAAATGGGTTAGATTTAACATTGGGCTCAATAATAAAAAACATTTGGGCTCTAAACAAGATTAGTCCCAAAAAAAAAAATAATAAAAATTGGCCCATTTTCCAACAATCCCCCACATGAATGGAAATTGAAAATTTAGACACGAATTTTGAGTTCAACGGTCAATACCTGCAAAGGATAGGTAGGGGTAACCCCTTTGAACCTATCCCTTGTGAGATCATGTCTTCTCTACTGACTGGTCGGTAGACGCGATGTCCTTGAACCGACTGTCGTTGGTGTAGATGACGACATAACCCACACAGGTACCTTCCTAGTATGGTTCGGTTCACGCCCTGTGATCCCTAGGCCCTGGATCACTCGCCTGGTTCTGCAAGCGTTTCTAAAAATTGCGCCCTCAACAATTCCTTTCGAAGCGGCCCCACTTCTCACTCGCATAGGTGATTCTATGTCTCAAGAGCATCTTCACGACTCTGAGTTCTCCTTACGAATCATTAAAAGCTTTGTGTGAAAATGACCTTGATTAAGTAATTTCCAATTACTGTTATAAGATCAACACCAGCAAAAGCTTAACCTCTTCTCCATCACTGTTTGCATCATAGGAATGGGCTTTGGGGTTTGACCCCCACAGTGACAACACTCACTCTTGTGATTAGGTTGTCCCATTGAACCAAGTTCTTGGGATCTCCAGTCATCATGGTTGGGTTTTCCATCTCAAGAGTGTTTCCTCGACGGGCTTTAGCCCCATTCCTTTCGACGCTTGGCCAAATAACTCTCTGGTTAACCCTTTCGGGTAGCGGATCCGCTATTTATCTGCCGACTTTACGATATCGGACACAATAAATATATTTGAGAGCAACTGTCTAATGGAATTATGAGGTATATGTCTAAACATTCCATTATGCAGGTTATACTGTGTTATACAGATTGATCGTCGCAACGTTGCATCAATGTTCTGAAACCAACAAAGTCCTCAGACTATCATTTCCTGCAGGAATAATTTTGTTAATCCAACATCTAAATTTAGATTGATTCTTTTGTGAACAACAGCTTCGCAAAGTGTCCCATTTCCCAACCTTTAACAAAGATTTTCATGCCAAATGGGGGGTGCACCCCTTATTTCTGCTTTAACCTTGTCTCTTAAAGAAAATCTTCAACATTTCATTAGATTGGATTTAATTTGGATTAAACCAAAACAAACTCATCAATCTTTGCACTAACACAGGTTTGGCCAATTGGTAAAATCCCCGAGAAAATGACATAGCCATTCTGCATCTTTGGCACATTTCTCCAGTACAATAACTCAGACTTGATCGTCGATCTGGCTATGACTGTTTGTTTTGAGGATTTTCTACGACACTGTTGCACCTCGTAAGGTGAATACGTAACCCCTTATACTCAAGGTGGTACTGTCTAATCGGATATCCATTTTGCATCACTATAACATTCTATCACATAAGGATATCTCTTTGTGTAGACCATGATTACGAATATGTCTCAGATACCAAAGTACCCTGATTACCCCGTTCTAATGGACAACACTAGGGTTACTCGTATATCGACTCAATACACTTACAACGTGAGCGATATCTGCTCTAGTGCATGACATTAAGTACATGACACTTCCAATAATCCGAGCGTACTCAATTTGGGAAAACATTCTCCCTTGTTCTTTGAAAAATACATACTTGTATCTATTGGAGTAGTGACCAGGTTCTTGTCATCTTTGTTGAATTTATCCAAAATCTTGTCAATATAATGAGTTTGACTTAGAATGAGTCCTTCCGACAACTTTTAATTCCAAAGATCACAACAGCAAGGCTCATATCATTCATGTCAATACTCAAATTCAACATACGTCCAGCTGACCGGACTACATCATCGCTATTTCCAACGATTAGCATGTCATCAACGTAAAACGTTGTCATACTTATTTATTTTGAAACATTTCTCCAATAAAAAGCGTTGTCAAATTTATAAGGTCATTGTTTAGGCGCCTGATTTAGACCATACAAAGATTTGACAAGCTTACAGATTTTCTTTTCCTGCTCTCGCGCAGAGAAGCCCTCAGGTTGTTCCATGTAGATTTCTTCCTCTAAATATCCATTTAAGAAAGCTGTTTTCACATCCATTTGATGTACTTCGAGAATTCGCAAGGCTGCAATCGCAAGCACCATCCTTATGAATGTGATTCTAGATACCGGAGAAAATGTATCAAACTAATCCAATCCTTCCTTTTTGTCTATAGTCTTTTATGACAAGTCGGGCTTTGTAATTATCAATTGATCCATCTTCTTTCATTTTTCGTTTGAATATCCACTTGTAGCCTAACAGTTTGCCTCCGGGCGGAAGATCCACCAGCTTCCAAGTGTGGTTCTGCAAGATGGATTCAATTTCACTATTGATTGCCTCTTTTCATAGAGGTCTCTCAGAAGAGTTTACAGCTTCGTGGTAAGTCTAAGGTTCGGCTTCAAGCATATAGGTCAGAAAAACTTGACCATGGGATTTTTCAATCCTCGCCATTTACTCATTATGGACTCGACCTGGGTTTCAACCTCGGTCTCGACCTCAACATGCCCTCCATGTTCTCGGTCTATACTACTTTCCTTTATAGTCTCATATGCTTGCCTCTCCTTTAGACTTAGCCAAAAATACATTTTCCAAAGAAATATGCATTTCTTGATTACATTAACGTATCTTTGTGTATATCTGACACTTTCGATTCAAACAGAAGAAACTGATACTCATTACTGTCCTGAGCATACCCTATGAAAATGCAATCAACAGTTTAGGGCATGTATGCGCCTTTTGCGTAGAGGAATCATAACTTTAAGCAAGACACCCCCCACATTTGAAAGCACAACTCAGACAGAGTTTATCTTCCTTTTTATGGGTTACCTTATTCAAAAGGTAATTGCTAGTTAAAATAGCTACCCATATTAATCATAACTCTAAAATAAACATGGTCTCAACCATATTATTTAATTTCTTCCAGAAAATTTAACGTGTTAACACACGAGTTGGGTATAAAGTTATTACTAATTCTCAACCACATCATCATTGATCCTCGGATCATCCTTTTATCATTGTAGATCCTCAGACCATCAACACATCAACAATTTTTTTTTTAGAAAAACCAATATGAGATCAAATTTGGTCATTAGACCGTTGCGTTTCTCAAACGGTATGATCCTCATACCAATAAAAGGCCTCGACCTGTTGCACCGCAAGTGCCAAAAACAACATTTTTTTTTTAAAGGAAATGCTGCGGTTGGATTCATATTTTTATCTAATGCATGCCTAATGACAATCCATTCACCCACTAAGCCAAAACCTTGACCGTCGGCAACGTTATTAATACTAATCAGTCCAAAAAATAAACTGGAAAACGTTGCCCGGTTGGATCGAAACCGCGACCCAACTAAATCGAGGTTTTATGCGGTGTGCAATGACTTCACCGATTAAATCGTGTTTAAGTCAACATTCTCTAAACAGAGAATAATCGTTGCCGCATTTCTCATTGCGAAAACAATTAATAGTTGAAACTCAAGTTTTTGTTTGTAAACCATGAATTTGTTAATTGTTTCATTTTTTCCTTCATCAAGTACACATAGCGATATTTTGTACTATCATCTACGAAAGTAATGAAGTACTTATTTCCCGCCTCGCGTTTGGACATATATTAAGTCACAAACTTCGCTATGTATTTAGACCAAGAAGTTCGGTAATCCTTTCGGCCGAATAAGTTTCGCTTCAACGCAAACTTCACATTTAAGTTATTGATCTATTTTGATTTTAGGAATATGAACCATGTTAGATAACCTCTGCAAGGTATCGTAATTAACATGTTCTAAATTATTGTGCCACAAATTTAGCACAAGAAGGAACATTCTTATCTCATGTTCACTATAGGCACTACGCCCAATGCAAAAACATTTTTATTCATGTTTACTTCAGGCACTACGGCCATTACACTTAAAGTAATTCAACTTCATCCAATCAAATTTTTCGTCTATCTGTATTTAACGTACAGTTCTTTTGACGATTTCGAGTGCTCCCAATAGGGACGCTTCCTCCTCATTTTTTTTTTTTTAGAATTGTCAAAAAGAATTCCATCTTTTGACTTCAACTTTTGAAGTAAGTCTCGGCGACTTTCCCTGCATTATAGACGGCGGCCTAAACGAGTGTCCAACCTCGGTAATCAAGGCGTAGGTATATGGGATAGCATCACTCGCTAGAATAATAACATTTATAGACCACATCGAGAAGATCGTGGTCTTTCCCAATTTTAGAGTTATCCGCCAAGTGTTAGCTACATTCTCATTGAGGAGCGTTCAAACATTGGACCTATGACCAACCCTTTGGGATAATTAATCCGTAACATCAAATTCGGATTACTAAAATTCAAATAACGATTTGAATTTCTGATTTCAGTAACTAAGTTTAATCACTTCAGTTACAAAAATCAATTTTTTTTCCCTTTCCCGTTGGACAGAAAATAAACTTGGCACAGCTAATTTTGGTTTTAACAAAACCAGACCCACACGGGGCTTACTCTCGTATACAAACGCCACGAGGTACATACGTGCCAAAGTTCAGGAGTGTGCAATTGAAAACTTCCATAACAATTGTCATACACACTCAATCGGCTTTCACCGATTTTTTTTTTTTTTTTTTAAATCACATTTTCAACAATGGATTCAACGACCCCATAGGCCTCAACAGCTAAATTGGGTCAAGTCACCAAAGCCTCCTTAGCAAACATATCAATTTCGGATGCCTTAATAGGTTTAACAACCTTGACCATCTCGATTTTTCATAGTAGTCTCAACGACTTAGCGACCTCAACGGTCCTAATAGTCTCAACGGCTTTTGACGACTTTACCAGTCTCGACGACCTAAATGGCCTTAGCGATTTTATCAGTCGCATGTGCTCTCGAGCATGTTCACATTTTCAACATCATTGTTCGACAATATTTGTGAACTTTTAGAGAATAAATAATTTTCTCCAAAAAATTGAATCTCAAAATTCAATTAAGCATCCTCTCATAAAACCAACAAATAAAATTGCCTTAAGATTGTTGGAAATATAGAGGGTAAATATGCAAATTTACAAAGTCCGAGGACCAAAATGCAATATTCTAAAATTCAATGACTAAAAAGCAATTAGTCAAATTTCGGTTACTTACAAGTAACTATATCAGTTAACATGCAAAATATAGGCAACACCGAAATTATACGTAAAATCGACATAAAACGAATACGTATTTTTTATACTGAGGCCCGTGCTAATCACAGTCTCCTTAAGGCAATTTCGCCCCTCCCCACCCTCGGGTTATGCAAAGGGGTTTATACAAGGGGCGATCACCTCCCAGGATTCAACAGTGTCATCGAATCGTGTTATGCATGCAACACGCTCGACCGAACCGAACCCAATACCTGAACTCAAACAAAGAACAGAAATGCCGACGACAACGGCTAAAAACAACTAGAAAGGTTGAACACGACATAAGTCGAAATCAACCTAAGAAGAACTCTGCAATTCGTCAACACGAAGAACAGAGGAGGAGAAAAAATAACTTGGATTCCAAAAATATGGATTCCGAAAATATTGGATACTCAACCAAAAGGAAGATCTCATTTTCTTCTACCAAAAAAGTGAAGAGGAAGACTCCTTTATATAGGAGAAGAGAAGGGAGGATGAGAGCTCATCTATTCGATGTGGTACAAAACTCTTTTCACAAATTCCATTCACAAAAAATGGGTTAGATTTAACATTGGGCTCAATAATAAAAAACATTTGGGCTCTAAACAAGATTAGTCCAAAAAAAAAAAAAATAATAAAAATTGGCCCATTTTCCAACATTTACATACCGATAATATACAACAATGTTGCTTCAAATGAAATATCAAGTAATACAATAAGAAGAAAGTTTATCACACAGCCGTACCTCATAGTATTACATTTAAAACTCAATTTATGAACATGATAGCAGAGTCTTAATAATATGAATGGAGATTAAACCTAAACAATAAACATCACAAATTCACAACTATATATGACATATATATATATATATATATATATAGTCCAAAAGCATTAAAAAAAAAGTGACAAATAATTTATGTTATGAAAGGCTTTATATTGTTGATTTACAAAAAGCTTCTTGATAATGTTGTGTTCGCTTATGAATTAAAGAAAATTATTTTTATTATTACCACTCAAACAGACAATGTGGTTGTTTACATAAGAAAATATACTAATCAAGGATAAACCTTATATTCCCAAATATATATGAAAGAATATATGAAAGAAATAACTAAGTGAAACATGAAGAATATTTGAGTAATTTTAGAAATGACCTTAAAGAATAGATTGTTCACCCGCGGGTTAAATTGATTGTTCCCAGGTGAGTGCATCTTGAGACAGCTATAAGCTAAATATTTGAGTAATTTTAAAGAACCTATTAATTGTTCATCTGCGGGTACTAAACGTTTATACATGCAGATAACCCCAACACCCAATCATGCCAAAACCTATCAAGGCCACTCACACAACCTAAATCACCTACCCCAGCCCAGCTGACCTCAAACCATACTACTCTTTCACCCACCGTCACCTATCTTACCCCCACTCCCAGACTATCACCCCCCCAGCCATCCACTTCCCACACAAAACCCTAGCTGTGATCTCCACCCATTCCTAGAGCCAAACATGCCCTTGGCCTTTCCTGAGCCACCATACATTATAGAGTTACCCCAACAGCCCCTATCCCCAACTCGTGATCAAATCATACCCGTGATTTCATCTGCCTTGAGTCCACTTGTGCACAAGTTAACTATCAAAAAAAGAAAGAGCGAGCTGGAGGAAGAGACTGCCTCTCAAGCCAAGAAGCGAAAGGCAATGCAAATTGCAAAGACAGCTTCTAGCAATAGGGGTCGTGGCAGAGGACGCCCGCGATTAGAGGGGGAAGATCAGTGAAGCCAAGTCCAAATATGCCGGCTGTATCGGCGAGTACACAAGACGAAATCCAATCCTCAACGGGTTCTGGTGGTTGTCCCGAAACAGCCACACAGTCTCCATGAGTATCACCTCATGGAATTGTCATGGACTTAGATCCGACTAACAATTCCTCATCTCAAGGATCTCGTGGGGAGGCATAAGCCGGCAATAATCTTCCTCATGGAAACAAAAAATGGGTCGGAATTTTGCGAGCAAATTAGAAGAGATCTGAAGATGCATAGAAGTGCATATGTTGAACCGATCGGTAGGTCGGGTGGACTAGCGTTGTGGTGGGATGATACTTTGGACGTGATAGTTCTTTACAAATCAAAAAACCTCATTGACTGCTCAATTCAACTAAAAGATGATAATGAGGTATGGTTCTTCACGGGTGTGTATGGACACCCGGATTTTGGTGAGCGGACACAAAACTAGGAGACATTGCGACGTTTAGGTCGACGGAGATCCGGACCGTGGGTGTGTTTGGGAGATTACAATGATATTCGGTTCAGTCATGAGAAGATGGGAGGTCGACCAAAAAACCAAGCGAAGATGGATGAACTTAATCGGGCCATAGACGATTTAGGGTTACTTGACCTCAATTTTCAAGGGCAACCGTATACGTGGTCAAACAACCAAACTGGCAAGGCACTTATTAGAGAGAGGCTTGATCGTGGCCTAGCTAACACTGCTTGGATTGATTCCCACCCCAAAACGCAAATCATTCACGAGTCGTTTTTGGGGTCCGATCACGCTCTCATAGTACTCGTCCCGGAAATGGTAGAAACAAAGGGACAAGGTTGTTCCGATTTGAGGAAATGTGGACGGAGCATGAGGAGTGTGGAGGGATAATAAAAGAGGCATGGACGGACACTGAGTCGAGCACAAATTCCACATCACCTAATCAGCTTGCTAGCCCGATGGTGGAGAAGAAACTAGGAAAATGTAGAAGGGGGTTGTGGCTAGGGATGGCAACGGGGCAGGTTTCCGCAGGTCGACCTGGCTAATCCGGCCCCGGCCAAATGCACCTTCCGGGTCGGGTCGGGTCAAAGTTCTCGCGGGTCGACCCACGGGGCCCCGACCCGCCATGTGAACAACTTTTTTTTTTTTTTCACTACTCAATATTAAATACAATTTTTTTGTCAAAATATTACATTATATATAAATTTAAAACATAAATTAACACAAATCAAATACAAACAATAAACACATCAAATTCATTACAAAATACAAATTCAAATCCAAACACCAAATTCAAATTAACAAATCCTAATAATCTAAATATACATCTATTTGTAATTTAGTCCATGTTATTTATATAAGTACTATATTAACCATATTATTTAGTAAATGTTAGATCAAATTAATATTTTTTTTTTAAAAAAATATATTATATATATATGCATTTCGGGGCGGGTCTACGGGGCTCTGGGTCTCTAGACCCGGACCCGCCCCGATCCGACCCTGACCCGACCCGTGACCCGCGGGTCAAAACCGGGTCGGGGCCCCACGGGTCAGCGGGGCCCCGAGACCCGTTGCCATCCCTAGTTGTGGCAATGGAGCAGGAAACGGTTTGGAAACAACAAAGTGGAGATCTCAAAGGTATATCAGAAATAAAAGTTGTTCCAACAGACAGTAGGAGCGTGAATACGGAGATGGAAAGAGACCTTAAATCCCAACTGGAGAGTCTTTGGAAAAGAGAAGAAATTTTCTGGAAACAAAGGTCTCGGGTTAAGTGGCTAACACAAGGCGATAGAAACTCTAAGTTCTTCCATTTGTGCACCCTAGATCGCCGTCGACGAAATAAAATTTTCAAGATAAAGTCTCCTAATAACAACTGGATTCAAGATGAAGCCGATATAGCAGCTGAGTTCCACCGTTATTTTGGGGAGATATTCACGTCCAGTAGTAATCGGAGTTGGGGCAACATACTCAACAGCATCCCGGCACTCATAAGCCAAGAGGTTAATGATGATCTAGTACGTCTGTTATCGATGGAAGAAGTTAAGTTAGCCACTTTTCAGCTTGGAGGATCAAAGGCGCCAGGTCCGGATGGGTTTCCAGGCCTCTTCTTTCAGCGATATTGGGGTGTTGTGGGTAAAGATGTTTTCACATTGGTCGAGTCCTTCCTAACCACAGGTATCCTCTCCCCCTCTCTCAATTATATTGATATAACCCCTATCCCAAAGTGCCCAAATCCGAGTTCACCTAGTCAGTATAGGCCGATTAGTCTATGCAATTTCAGCTACAAAATAATATCCAAGGTGTTGACTAATCGGCTTAAACCCTATTTGTCGGAAATTATCACCCCGTTTTAGAGTGCTTTTGTCGCAAGGCGTTTGATTCAAGATAATATCATGGTGGCGCACATTGGCTTTCACCACCTCCGGACTAGGGGGAATGTACAAGTGGAGGAATGTGCACTCAAAATCGATATGCAAAAAGCTTACGACCAAGTGGAATGGGATTTCATGGAAGCGGTGCTAATTCATATGGGTTTCCATCCTAGGTGGACTCATTGGATTGTCACATGCATTTCTACGGTATCCTACTAAATACTGATCAACTGGAAGAGGACAAGGGTGATAAAGCCAACACGAGGCATCCGTTCAGGAGATCCACTCTCGCCCTACCTTTTCATAATGATAGACGATGTTTTATCAAGGAGAATCACACAAGGAGTGGAGTCCGGGGAGCTGGAAGGTATTTGTATTAAGAGAGGGTGTCCGATTATTCACCATATATTCTTTTCCGATGACTCACTATTCTTCATGAAGGCTTCACCCCGAAATATTACAATGCTTACCCAAATCCTACAAGAGTATTGCAATGCGTCGGGGCAAGCAATCAACACGAGCAAGTCGACTCTTTATTTTGGGCGGAACGTGCACGAAGAGACAAGACAAACAATAGAGAGTGTTTTGGGAATGAAAGCAGAAAAAAAAAAACCCGGAAAATACCTAGGGCTCCCAACAATATGGGGTCGCTCAAAGAGGGAGGCACTGGGATTCTGGAAGGAAAGAGTCACGAACAAACTAAACGGTTGGAAGTCCGCTTTCTTAAGCAATGCAGGAAGGGAGATTCTCATCAAGTCGGTTGTAATGGCTATCCCGACTTATACCATGAGTTTTTTCCTCATTCCTAAAACATGGTGCATAGAAATTAATATGTATATTGCGAGATTTCAGTGGGGGCAAAATGGGGCGAACGGAAAATACATTGGAGAAGTTGGGAGAAATTGACGTTGGCTAAGGGAGTTGGTGGTCTAGGTTTTAAGGAGCTTCAATCTTTTAACCTGGCACTATTAACTAAGATGGCTTGGCGATTGGAAACGACTCCTAATGCGTATTGGACTCGCTTACTTTTCCAAGAAAATACTTTAAAGAAGCAAAGAAGGCGACCGAGGCTTGTGGGCGTGGACAAGTTTGCTTGCGGGAAGGGATGTCTTGAAAGAGAAAGGCCTATGGATCGTAGGAGATGGTACTAGAATTAAAAATTTCGAGGACACTTGGATCCTGTCGTTACCAATGTACCGCCTGCAACAACAGAGCCTAGGGGATGCTACAAGTAATGGAAGGGTTGCTGATTTGATAACAAGTGAGGTGCCATCGTGGGACTTGTCTGGTATACAAGGGAGGATCACTAATCAAGAGGCCCAATCAATAAGAAATATTCCACTGAGAGCCAACCCCACTTCGGACACTATCATATGGCCATCTACTAAGAACGGAAAGGTGGAGGTAAAGGCGGTATACTGGGATATAACATCAGAACGAGCACAGACTTCAAGTCAACAAATCCTCACACATGCAACATGGAAGGAAACGTGGGCTATGAAAACATATCCTAAGGTACGCTCATTCTTTTGGAAGATAAATGCAGCAGCCCTTCCGGTCATGGTGGAACTCCATAAGCGTGGAATGAACGTCTCGACCAAGTGCCCATTTTGCGAGGAGAAGGAAACAATAGACCATGTAATCTGCCACTGTCCATGGACCGCTCCAGTGTGGCTAGGAGTACTAAATCTAAGGCAAGGCGATGATGGAATTCGTGATATGGCGACATGGTTTGCAAAGATCCGGGATATGTCGGGTTTATCAAAGAAGGAGAAAGAAGTCTAGTGGTCCCTCGTAGGAATGACATGTTGGCTTATATGGAAGGAACGATGTCGAGCGTTGTATGGAGATGATCAACCCAATCCCGGTCAAGTAGTATGTCAATGCTTGAAAAACCATGAAGAGTATTGTTCCACTATGGCTAATACCAGAACAGGAATAGTGCAGCAGAACAACTCCCCCCCGTGTAGAGATGGAATCAAATTGAATTGCGATGCGGCATGGGACAAACTCACCAAAACTGGTGCAATCGGAGTTATAGCAAGAGATCATAATGGTATTATGGTTGGAGGAGTAAATAGACGGATCAATGGGTTGGGGAGTACACATCTAGAAGCTATTGCAGTACTCGAGGCAACTCGTCTTGCAGTCCAAGAAGAATGGTCAAAGATCGAGATAGAAACGGATTCGCAAGAGGTAATTCGAAGTCTAACGGAAACCTCACACCAAATCCCATGGAGGATACTCTCAGTGATCGAGGACATCAAAAGAATAGAAAGTCGGTCTCCCCCGATTATTTAGTGAGCCATACCGCGAAAGGCGAACGAAAGTGCTAATTGGATTGCAACAAGTTCCAGAAAGAGGTCATGTATTGATAATTGGGTTTTCCAACACCGCCCTCTCTTTTAGTTTTACTTAATAAGGATCGGGAGTTCCTCCCTCCGTGATGTAATGAACTACTTTATATTGAATGAATTCCTTTGGCAAAAAAGAAAATAATTTTTAATATAATATAATATAATATTTTTTAGTAAATATAATTAATATATAAATATTACTTTTCTTGATATATTTTTTAATATAATAAATTCAAGTGTGATTTATTATTATTTACTTAATCAAATAAGTAATGTATCTATTAAAAATTATTTTTTCTAAAAATTTATGTTAAATAATATTAATTAAAATAAAAAGGACATATTTAAAAAAAAAAAAAATTAATCTTAAAAATTGGACAAATATAGTATATGACTAAAATGTGATTTGCGTTTATTTTATCTTATTATTTATTTATTACATATTGAGAAATAATTTTATAACATTCACAATTTTTATATATTTTTATTTAATAAAATGAATATATAACTATTTATTTTTATTTTTAAAAAAAAAACTCAAATGTGATTTTTTTTTCTTCTAAAGTAGCACACTACCTATTAAAATTTATCATTTGTATCTATCTTTGTGACAATTAGTTATTATATGTGATTCATGACAACGAATTACTACAATAGAGTTGTTAATTTAATTTAATAACTTATCTACATTATTTATTATATATTTAAAATATTATTTTTATTTTTATTAATATTAATTATATATTATTCATTAGAAGATTCGTATATTTGCAATTTTTTGTCAGAAATAGATACTGTCCATTTTTTATGAAATTATATATTGGATAATTATGTTCCATTTAGGTAAGAAATTAAATTTGTAATTGTTATATGAAATATAATTAAAGTTTTAATTTTCAATTAAATGTAGAAATTTCTATCAAAATTGTGTAAACGATATATAAAAAATCTATTAGATATTGTAACTATCTATGTATAATTAAGATAACTATTTTGTTTTCACTTATAAGTATGTTTTTAACATTTTATTGTCCGAATGGTATACTGAAAAATTGTAATATCATATGTGTAATATATTAATTAACAAATATAAAAATATCTAAACACGTTGAGTACGATGTTCGACTAATATAAAATTATATAAATTAATATATTATATATATAATTAAATAAGTTTAGTGGTGTTTCATTTGCGTTGAATAAATTATTTCGAATAATACAGAAAAAAAAAAAAAACAAACAAACAAATAAGAGAGGAAATTGATTGTGTGAGAAGAAAAGGTTAGGTTTGCGTTACAGCGAAGGAGAATGGTTTTGCATTTGACAGTGAAGCAGACATTCTAGATGATAGTGATGTTCTGGGACCCCACGGCGGCTCTGACGTACGTAGATGATGGAGACGCCTCAGGAGGTGGTTCAGTTCAGGTGTGGAATCGAACCGGAAAAGTGAACCGCGTTAGCAATGCAATGGGCTTAAAGTGAAACGATGTCGCGACTGTCAGTCTTACTCCGCTCCATATCCAACTCCAGAGAGACGCTGCTTCTCCGCCACCTCTCCATGGCCACAGTCGTCGCGGAACCCATAGCTCCATCTGCAACTCGTGTGGGCTGGATCGGCACCGGAGTAATGGGCCGATCCATGTGCTCCCACCTCATCAAGGCGGGATACTCCCTCACCGTCTTCAACCGCACCGCCTCCAAGGCCCAGCCCCTCGTCGACATAGGCGCGAAGCTCGCCTCCTCCCCACGCGCCGTCGCCTCCCAATCCGATGTCCTCTTCTCCATCGTCGGATTCCCCTCCGATGTCCGCTCCGTCCTCCTAGACCCTTCCTCCGGTGCTCTCTCCGGCCTCCGTAAGGGCGGGATCCTTGTCGACATGACCACATCAGACCCATCCCTCGCAGTCGAGATCTCCGCAGCGGCAACTGCGGCCGGATGCGCCGCCGTCGACGCTCCAGTATCCGGCGGCGACCGCGGTGCCAGAGATGGAACCCTGTCGATCTTCGCCGGAGGCGAACCACCAATCATCAGCCACCTCGCTCCGCTCTTCTCCCTCCTCGGACGCGTCAACTACATGGGCGGCTCCGGCAAGGGCCAGTACGCGAAGCTAGGTAACCAGGTGACAATCGCCTCCACCATGGTAGGGGTGGTGGAGGGCATGATGTACGCCCACAAGGCGGGTCTGGATGTGGCTGTGTGGCTCAACGCCATATCCACCGGAGCTGCGGCATCAAAATTGCTTGATGCTCACGGAGGCAGGATACTGAAGAGAGATTTTGAGGCGGGCTTCTACGTCAATCACTTGGTGAAGGATCTGGGTATCTGCTTGAAGGAATGCGAGAGGATGGGGATCGCGTTGCCTGGGTTGGCACTGGCGCAGCAGCTCTATGTGTCGCTTAAGGCTCACGGGGAAGGCGATTTAGGAACCCAAGCTCTCATCTTGGTTCTTGAGAGGCTCAACAATGTCTCTGTTGAATCTTCTGCACCAAAATAGTAGCCAAACTTCTTGTATTTCTTGCGTATCTTGTTCACAAAAATACCTGTAATCATCAATCGTGATCGTAAACGTTATTGTTGGTTTAGTTATGTTTGTTGTGAATGTTGTTGATGCTGGTCTTATGAATCTTATTTAGATTCTTGTATCAATTGCAAATGTACGGCCAAAACCCCGCAAGATTAATGTTTGAGAATTGTACAAAATAAAGTTTAACAACCTATAAACCTATAAACAGTTCAATGTTTACTATTTTATTGAAATTTGGTGTCTGAAATTTTAAATGTTAAAACTGACAGTATCAGTTTACATTTTTGTTGATATTTGCGTCTTTTGATTTTCCTTCAATCATTTTCATCGACTCAGCCACTCGCTCACACATTCATAATCAATCACTCTTTACTTTTTCACAAAATCGTCAAATTTCTTCAAAACTTGGAAATCCATAAAAAAAAAAAAAAAAAAAGTTCCAATAGAGTGGCGTGTAAGATTTTCAGCTACAACATAGTGGGATTTACTTGCGCGAATGTGACCAAAGAGGGAAGATGGTGCCTAAACGGGAAGGACGTTATATCATTATTGATATACCATGTCCTAACATCTACAAATTAGAAGATCCTCAAGGGCAACGCCTTAACATGACTTCTAATGTTGAGTATCAATAAAATGATAAATAAATATGTTTTTTTTTTCCATTGTTTATATCGCAGAACTCCTCGACTTCTGATAGTCGTAATCTACAAAGAAGTTCGGTATAATACTGACACCTCGACTCCATATAGTCGGCGATGACCAAGGAGTTCAGTCATAATACTGACTCCTCGACTTCTAATAGTCTCCATCTACAAAGGAGTTCAGTTATAATATTGACTCCTCAACTCCACATAGTCGGCGACGACCAATGAGTTCAGTTATAATACTAACTCCTCGACTTCCGATAGTCACCATCTACAAAGGAATTCGGTCATAATACTGACTCCTCGACTCCATATAGTCGGCGACGACCAAGGAGTTCAGTCATAATACTGACTCATCGACTTCTAATAGTTGTCATCTACAAAGGAGTTCGATCATAATACTTGTTGGGATCAAAATGACATGGCCTTGAACTTCTAGTAGTGGACTTCGAGGTCTCGCCGGGAGCTAACTATTTTAGGTATCTTTCTCGATCTCTCGGGTGCTTAGTTTCCTTTAGGAGCTTTGTGCTAGGCGAGGACCTGAAAAGGGGTGGGGATGTCCCCTGATTCCACTCTGAAACTTAAGTCAGTAATGGATTTAGAAAGAGTTATCAAGTATGAGAATCAAGATTGTAAAACATACATAATGTTCCCCTATTTATATGGAGGGATTACCGACATTAAATGGCGGCTTGCTGTGCCTTGATTGGCTGTTCAATGGCGGTGATTGTCTTTCTCTGATTTGTTGAAAGGGACAGTGAAGAGTCAGTAGGTGACAAGTAGGTCGCCACCTCACAATTTCTTACTGTGGAAGGTTTCTTTAACTAGGTGATAAGCAGGTTACCACCTAAGTTTTACCTTGAGAGAAAGGTTTCTTCAGGCCTAAAGGCGGCGAGCAGGTCACCAGCTATCCTTTCCTTAGGAGGGAGGTTTCCTAAAGGCGACGAGCATGTCTCCACCTGTCCTTTCCTTAAGAATGAAGGTTTCTTTATTCGTTTTGTGGTAGTTGACTCGACTCTTTCCTTAAGAGGGAGAGTTTTGAGTGACCTTATCGTCTCTCTTATCTTTGATAGTCGCTTTGGGAGTCGACATTCCCTTGTATAGTCGTCGACCATTTATCCTTATCTCATCGAGTTGAAGATGAATGGTCGTCGACTTCTTTTTCTTAGAGTCTCGACTTTTATATAATCGACCCATGTCAGATCGTCTCGAATCATATCCAACACTTGCCCCCGAGACATAAGTCATTAGTCTTTAAAATAAAGGGGAAGGAGTTATGTCGAGTACCTTTTTATGATGAGAGAAGGACGTTGCCCTTTTATCCTTTCGAACGTATGCTTTTCGTCGTCATTGACGTTAATGGAGTCGAGGAGTCAGTTATAACTGATCTCTTTTTCATAGAGTTGAAGGAGCCAGTATTATGACTGATCTCCTGGATTGTCGCCGACTATATGAAGTCGATGAGTCAGTGTTATGACTGATCTCCTTTGTAGATGGCGACTTTCGGAAGTCGGGGGAGTCAGTTATGACTGATCTCCTTTGCAGCAGAGAGTTGAAGGAGTCAGTATTATGACTGATCTCCTGGATTGTCATCGACTATATGAAGTCGATGTGTTAGTGTTATGATTGATCTCCTTTGTAGATGACGACTTTCGGAAGTCGGAGGAGTCAGTTATGACTGATCTCCTTTGCAGAGAGTTGAAGGAGTCAGTATTATGACTGATCTCTTGGATTGTCGCTGACTATATGAAGTCGAGGAGTCAGTGTTATGACTGATCTCCTTTGTAGAAGGCGACTTTCGGAAGTCGAGGGAGTCAGTTATGACTGATCTCCTTTGCAGAGAGTTGAAGTAGTCTGTATTATGACTGATCTCCTAGATTGTCGCCGACTATATGAAGTCGAGGAGTCAGTGTTATGACTGATCTCCTTTGTAGATGGCGACTTTCGGAAGTCGGGGTGACTGATCTCCTGGATTGTCGCTGACTATATGAAGTTGAGGAGTCAGTGTTATGACTGATCTCATTTGTGGATGACGACTTTCAGAAGTCGGGGGAGTCAGTTATGACTGATCTCCTGGATCGTCGCCGACTATATGAAGCTGAGGACTCCTGTTTTAGTACATCAAGAAGAGATGAATTATATATTTATCATTACTTTATTGTAATTGAAACACATGAAAAGGATTTTCTCATAAACATAGAACTTCTTCAAGTGCTCTACATTAAAAGTCTTGTTGAGGCGTTGCCCTGCGGATCTTCTAGTATGTAAGAATTGGGACACGGTATGTCGATGACAACATAAGGAACTTCCCATTTTGGCACCATTTTTCATCTATGATCCGCTGTTAAGAATTCATTTCTTCGTAGGACTTTTTCCCCTAGGAAGAATTGGCATCGCCCTACTTTTCGATTAAAATATCTAGCAGTGGCGAGCTTCATTCTTCCTTGAATTTCTTCAGAGGCCCATCTTCTTTCGTAGATCCAAGTCGATCTTTCTCTGTTCGTCATTCTGGTCGACTTGGTATGTGGCGACTATTTGGGAGATATTAGCTACCTCAATGGGTGAAACAGCTTCCGATCCATAAACCATGCTGAAAGGAGTCTCGCCGGTGGCCCTCTTGGGTGTGGTTCTGAGTGCCCAAAGTACCTGATCCAACTCTTCGACCCAATTTCCCTTCAGAGAAGCCACCCTCTTCTTCAATCCGTTGAGAATTGTTTTGTTGGCTGCCTCGACTTGTCCATTCGTTTGGGCATGATGAATAGGGCTGGGCATAAAAACCGGTTCGGGCGAACCGAACTTGAACCAAACCGGAACCGAACCAATACAAACCGGTTCTGACTGAACCGGTTCTTAAATGGTTCGGTTTTGATAAGGAATATATGGAGCGGTTTTCAACTGGTTCAAAACAGGTTCTGAACCGGTTTTGAACCAGTTTTTCAGAACCACTTTTATTACATAAAGCCTAAATTGTTAAATAGTAACACACTCTTGCATCGTTTTTTTTTTGGTAGATTAAAGGGCTATAAACAAGCCGAGTATCCGGCAAGCTCGACTCGACTCAGTTTACTCGAGCTCGAACTCGACCAAGCCTTAATTTTTCAAGCTCGAGCCCGACTCGGTGCCATACTTGACATGTTCGAGTTCGGCTCGATAAGGTTAAAAATTCAATTAAATAATAAATGGTGCATCTAAGCTCGAGGTCGAACTCTTCCTCGATTCAATATATACATATATAATATTATTACGTAAAACTCGAACTCGAACTCGACTCGAATATGCAAAACAAAAAAGCTCGATTAGGCTCGCGAGCCTCTCGAGTCGAGTACAAGTGAACTCGAACTCGACTCGGTATCAAAAAAAGTTCAACTCGACTCGAAATTTAGCGAGTCGAATTTGAATATCGACCAAACCGATCTCGAGAAGCTCACGAGTAGCTTGAATCGTTTACACCCATAGGGTAGATCCTTCACTATTTGGGTTTGGTTCATATTGGATATATAGGTGGTCGTAGCAGATTTGTTTACTTATATATAGTTATTATATATTATGTTAGCTCATATCAGTTCTACAGTCAATTGAGTTTAGTTTTAAACTCGAAACTTAACTTATGAATAGTTCTATATTGGCCGTATATTTTGAATTTTAGTAAAAAAAAAAGGTGTATATTTTGAATTTTAGTAAAAAAAAATGAAAAAAAGGTTCAAAACCGGTTCGAACCGGTTCTCCTATGGTTCGGTTCTAGGACCTAAAATCTGGTTCGGTTCTTACCTGGTATAGAAAACCAACTGAACCTAAAATCTGGTTCCGGTTCGGTTCTGAACCGGTTCGGCCAAAAACCGAACCATGCCCAGCCCTAATGATGAACAGAACCAAATCGATGGTTGATTAACATTTTTTCACAAAAGTCGGCGAGTTCGTCACTGATGAGGATCTTTGGCACCCCATAGGGGTGAGCTCGGGACGGGCGGACTTTTGCCTGAGCCCGAAAATTTTGGGACATATTTTGAGAGCCCGAGCCCGAATTTAAGAAAAAGTCCCGCCCGTGTCGGACATCGGGATTTCGGGTCGGGCTAGCCCGAATTTGTTACAAAATCCTCTAGAAATCCTAATTTTTGAACAACAGTAGGCATCCCTCTATTCCACAGAACCTAGATCGTAGATATGGATTCGTATAGAAAAAAAAATTAAAAAAAAAAAACTGAAATGATTCGGTGGTGTTGTGTAGATCTTACCTTAGGCAGAAGAGTGGCAAGTAGGCTACGGACCATAGTTTTGGTGGCAGGCAAAGGAGAGGGCTCAAGGGTGACTGTGAAGAGGAGGCGATTCGATTATGGACAATAGGAATCCAAGGATTAAGAAGTCAGTAAGGAGCTTTATAGATTAGGAGGCAATTTGGTTATGAACCACAGTGTGAAGGTTGATTGTATTGTGAGGATTAGAAAGCCAAGAAGGAGAGGGAGAACTTAGGCGTGAGAGGAAGGAAAGATGTGAGGATTAGGAAGCCAGGATGGAAAGGAAGAGCTTGCGGCGGCTGTAGAAAGAAATCTTCTATTTCTAGGGTTATATATATATAATATAGATATAATTAACTAAATCGGGCGGGTTCGGGATTTTCGGGATTTTGGCTCAAAAGCCCGAGCCCGAGCTCGAGGTAAGAATAAAAATCCCGCCCGATCGGGCTCGGGTCTATTTCGGGCTCGGCTTTTCGGGTCGGGCTCTTCAGGACTTCAGGCTCCTCGGGTTTTTTGCTCAGCCTTAGCACCCCATATTGACATATTATTTGTTCTCGTATGAACTTAATCATTTGGAAAGTAGTCGTTGATGCCAGAGCTTTTGCTTCTATCTACTTGGAGAAATAGTCGATAGCGACTACGATATGTGTTCGTTGACTTGTGGATTTAGGCAGGGGCCCAATGAGATCGATCCCCCATTGTGAAAAAGGTCAGACACTCATCATAGAACTAAGGTCTGCTGGTGGCCTAGTGATTCTGGGAGCGTAAACTTGGCAGGCAGGACAAGTTTGCACGAGTGTTGTCGCCTCTTTGTGCATAGTCGGCCAGTAGAACCCTTGTCGCAGAGCTTTTAATACCAAGGTTTTGGCTCCTTCATGACATCCAACATCGCCTCCATGTAGGTCCTCCATTATTCTCTCAGTTTGGGGGGTGGCTACGTATCGGAGGTAGGGAGTGGAATATCCTCTTTTATAGAGATATCCATCCAAGATTACAAATCACCCCGTTATTCTTTGAATTTTAGTCGCTTCCACCTGATCTTCTGGGAGAGTTCCATTTTCCAGATAATTCTGGATGTGAGTAATCCATGAGTCGGGGGCTTGATTAAGAACTTCAGCTCCTGCTTCCATGACTGAGTAGAGAGAATTCTCTATGAAATGTACTGTCACCGGGGGAGTGTTTCCCAAGGCGAATATCCTAAGGGCGTATGCCTCTTGATTATTCTCTCGAGGGATGGCCTATATTTGGAAATGAGGCATGTCTCGCACGAGTCTCCGCACTTCTTCTGCATATTTCTTCATATTTTCTTTTTTGGAGACATATGTCCCATTTGTCTGATTGACAATTAATTCAGAGTCGCATCCCTTTAGGTTGGTGATTCCCATGCCTTTGGCTATACCAAGACCTGTTAACAAAGCCTCGTATTCAGCTTCATTATTGGTAGCTCGAAAGGTTAAAGCCAACGCATATCGAAGTGGCTCTCCTTCAGGTGGCGTTAGTACTAATCCTGCCCCACATCCCAAGGAAGAGGATGATCCGTCGGTGTACAGCGACCATGGCATAGTATCGTTGGTGGTGTTTTCTGGCGTGGCTTTCACATGCTCTTCTTGTGGGAGGACATCGAGTTTAGCATCTGGCATTGTTGTATTTTCTGCTATGACGTCGGCCAGTTCTTGACCTTTGATCACCTTTCGTGGCTCAAAGTGAATGCGAAATTTACTCAACTCTACCGCCCATTTAACCATTCTTCCTGAAATGTCGGGCTTTTGTAGTAGTTGATTTAAAGGTTGGTTGGTTAGTACCGTGATCTCGTGGGCGTGGAAGTAGGGTCGAAGTTTCCTGGCAGCTATCAACAGAGCATACATGTATTTCTCGATCTCCATGTAGTTAGCCTCAGCAACACCAAAGAGCTTACTGACGTAGTAAACCGGGATTTGAATGTTGCATGTCTCTTTGATGAGTACTGAGTTCACTGCTGCTGAGCTTACACTAAAGTAGAGGAACAAAGGATCCTCAGACAGTGGTTTTGCTAAGGCGGGAAGCGAGTGAAGGTGTTTCTTCAATTGTTGGAAGGCTTCCTCACACTCAGGCGTCCATTCAAACTTTTTGTTTGCTCTTAGAATTTTGAAGAAATGGAGGGATTTGTCACCCGATCCCGCCAAGAATCTTCCCAAAGAGGTCAGTCTTCCATTGAGACTTTGTACTTCCCTATGGCATGTAGGCGAGGACATTTCTTCTATGGCGACGACTTTCTCCTGTTTGGCTTCGATCCCTCTTTGGCTAACCATAAAACCCAAAAACTTTCCTGATTGAACCCCAAAAGCACACTTAGTGGGATTCAATCTTACTTGGTGGAGTCTCATGCAAGTAAATGCTTCCTCCAAATCTTGAACGTGATCTTTTCCTCTTTTTGTTTTGACTAGCATGTCGTCAACATAAGCTTCCATATTCCTCCCTATCATAGATTTGAAGAGCTTGTTCACCATGCTTTGATAAGTGGCTCCAGCGTTTATCAAACCAAAAGGCATGACCTTGTAGTGGTAGATGTCGATATCCGCATAAAAGACGATATGAGCCTTGTCATTGGGGTGCATTTGTATCTGGTTGTATCCCGAGTATGCGTCCATGAAGCTTAGAAGCTCGTGTTCTGAAGTGGCGTCGACCAGTTGGTCGGTTCTTGGTATGGGGTAGGAGTCTTTTGGACATGCTTTGTTGAGATCTCAAAAATATACACACATCTTCCATCTCTTATTGGATTTCCTCACCAGGACTGGATTGGCAACCCAGGTTTGGATTCGTATTTCCTTCACGAAACCAGCCTCGACCAGCTTTCCCACTTCTTGGCGTATTGTTGCCTTCTTCTCCGCCCCCATAGATCTTCTCTTCTAGGCTATGGGTTTCACAATGGGATCTATTCTTAGCTCATGGGAGATAATATCTGGGTTTATTCCTGGCATATCGTTAGGCTCCCAAGCGAATAGCTCCTTGTATTTTCTAAGGAGAACATTTATTCTTTTGGCGAGTTCCGGGGGGGGGGAGAGTAGCTCCAATCTTAACTTTTCTCTCTTCTCATTCCAGGGTGACCTCGACTAGTTCTTCCATTGGGCATGTCGTCCTCCTTCCTCCCGGGAATCCTCATCTGTTACAATAGACAGAGTTTATTTTTGGTTACGCCTTCGGAGGAGGTTGACATAACATTGTCGAGTTGCTTCCTGGTCGCCCCACACTTCTCCTATTCCGTGATGATTAGGGAATCTCATGACTTGGTGAACGATAGAAGGGACGATATAGTTGGGGTTAAGGGCGGTTCTTCCCAATATCGCATTGTAGGCATTGATTTGGTCGACCACCACAAAACGAATTGTTAAGTGTAAGGTCTTCCAACCTTGCCCCAAAACCACAGGGAGATGAATTGCCCCCAGAGGATAGGTAGTTCTTCCGGCGAATCCTACCAATGGGGAGGTCATCTCTTGCAAATCTTTCCTTTTGTATCTCATCACAGCGATGACTTTGAAGGCGATTGCGTCAGTGGAGCTTCCTCCATCTACGAGCACCTTCTTTGTTTCCCGATTATTGATCCGGTTGGTGATTACCAGAGCATCTTCGTGAGGTTGGGAGGCTTCAGAAAAATCTTCTGTTGAAAAGGTGATCGTCGTTGGCTCTACTTCTCTCGATCTTTTTAACGAATTTGTCGATGAGATACTTTGAGCAGCATATTGATTCCTATCTGAGCTTATCTCTCCTCCCGCCGCAAATCCTCCTGACAGAACATTGATGTTATTTTCTGGAGGGGTTCTCCATCTTCGACCTTCATGGGCCCGACGACGGTGATGTCGTTGGATTTTTCTTTGCATGAATTATAGTTCCCTTCTTGCAAGGAGGTAATCTTCCGTGTTTTGCCCCTCTTCTTGGTGACTTTCACAATAGGAGAGGGGACGGCGAGTTCCTTCCGTTGCTAGAAGTGCTTCCATCCTTTGTTGAGTTTGCCAGAATTCTCTTGAGGAAACACCTCTGATGGACGAAATCTCCCCTTGATCTCGTGGGGTTTGGTGTAGGGTTGGGAGATTCACCCGGGCTTGTTCTGCCCTGACATGAAGGGTTGCTCTGTGGATCAGATCCTCCCAATTTCTTATGGGTTATGTAGCTTGCGTGACAGCAAGGGATTGGGATTGTGGTCCCAATCCTCTAAAGAACGCTTGGATGGCTTCTCCCTCTGAGAGCTCGCCTCCGCTATATCCTCATTGGAATCGCCTAAAGTAATTTTCCAAGGTTTCATTTGGTCCTTGGAATATACCTTCAGCTATTTGTGCTTGACTCTGCCTGACTCGACTTCTTGGTGGGGCCATGACTTCTTGATCTCGTTCCCACAGACGGCGCCAAATGTTGAGATCAAAATGACGTGGCCTTGAACTTCTAGTAGTGGACTTCGAGGTCTCGCCGGGAGCTAACTCTTTTAGGTATCTTTCTCGACCTCTCGGGTGCTTAGTTTCCTTTAAGAGCTTTGTGCTAGGCGAGGACCAGAAAAGGGGTGGGGATGTCCCCTGATTCCACTCCGAATCTTAAGTCAGTAATGGATTTAGAAAGAGTATTATCAAGTATGAGAATTAAGATTTTAAAACATACATAATGTTCTCCTATTTATAGGGAGAGATTACCGAATTTAAATGGCGGCTTGCTGTGCCTTGATTGGTTGTTCAATGGCGGTGGTTGCCTTTCTCTGGTTGGTTGAAAGGGACGGTAAATAGTCAGTAGGTGACAAACAGGTCGCCACCTCACCATTTCTTACTGTGGAAGGTTTCTTTAACTATGTGATAAGCAGGTTGCCACCTAAGTTTTACCTTGAGAGGAAGGTTTCTTCAAACCTAAAGGCGGTGAGCAGGTCGCCAGCTATCCTTTCCTTAGGAGGGAGGTTTCCTAAAGCCGGCGAGCAGGTCTCCACCTGTCATTTCCTTAAGAAGGAATGTTTCTTTATTCGTTTTATGGTAGTCGACTCGACTCTTTCCTTAAGAGGGAGAGTTTTGAGTGACCTTATCGTCTCGCCTATCTTCGATAGTCGCTTTGGGAGTCGACCTTCCCTTGTATAGTCGTCGACCATTTATCCTTATCTCCTCGAGCTGAAGGTGAATGGTCGTCGACTTCTTTTTCTTAGAGTCTCGACTTTTATATAATCGACCCATGTCAGATCGTCTCGAATCATATCCAACAATACTGACTCGTTGGCTCCATGTAGTCGGCGACTACCAAGGAGTTCAGTCATAATACTGACTCCTCGACTTTCGGTAATCGCTGTCTATAAAAGAATAAGGGAACAAAATTGACTTCCCGCCATAAAAGGTAACTCGACACCTATTCATTTAGAACGATACTTGATACAACCCCTTTCCTTATCAAGATAAAGCTAACGACTTGGGTTTCGGGGGAAAGTGTTAGGTATATTTTAAGATAATTTGAGGTTGGCAAATGATGAGTCAGGACCACCAAAGTCGAGACTCCAAAATATGAGTCGACGACTGTTGGGTTACGATTATAAAGGACAAGCCAATGGGTAGTCGAGAGCATATAAGTCGGGACTCCTGAAAGAGAGTCGGCGACTAATCATACTCAGAATGAAGAAACAAGAACAAATAGTCGACACCAAATGTTGAAGAAAGTCGACGAATGAGGTCCTTGAAGACTGGCGACAAGTCCGCTCAAAACTCTCCCTCTTAAGGAAAGAGTCGACAGCCAAACACTATTGAAGAAACCTTCCTCCTAATGAAAGGACAACCGGCAACCTGCTTGTCACCTCAGAGAAAACTCTTCCTCTTAAGGAAGGGGCAGGTGGCGACCTACTTGTCACCTGTTAGCTGAAGAAACCTTCCTCCTAAGGAAATGACAACTGGCAACTTGTTTCTGCCGCCATAAAGGAAACCTTCCTCTTAAGGAATGGTGAAGTGGCGACCTGCTTCAACCGCCAGAGGAAAACTTTCCTAGCTAAGGAAATATAAGGTGGCGACCTGCTTGTCACCTACTTATACCGGCTCTGGACAAAAGCCCTCCCAAGAGGGTAGCCGCCATTTAAAGTCAGTACTTTCCCCCTATAAATAGAGGAACACTTTCATTATTTACATAATCTACATTCACATACTTTTATAGTATTCTCTCAAATTTCATTACTGACTTAAGCTTCGGAGTGGAATCAGGGGCAAATCCCCACCCTTTTTCAGGTCACCGCCTACCCAAGCACCCTAAAGGAAACTAAGTGCCCCTCGAGGTCGAGATAGACACCTAAAGGAGTTAGCTAGCGGCGAAACCTTGAAGTCCATTACCAAAAGTTTCAGGCCACGTCATTTTGATCCCAACAATATTATCTTTGTCCAAAATGAGGAAACAAAAACATATGGTCGACATTCCCTTCCAAGGTCGACATTCCCTTCCAAGGTCGACGACATTCAGAAAGAACGCGACGACTCTCGACATAAACCTTGCCTTTTAGGATATAAGGCGAGTCGACGACCAAACCATATAAAGTAAACCATTCATCTTAAGGAATAAAGTCTAGGTGGTGACCTACTTGCCGCCATCCTCCCTGAAGAAACCCTCATTCTAAGGTAAAGATGATGTGGCAACCTACTTATCACCTACTTGGAATAACCTTCGTCTCTAAGAAAAGATGACGTGACAACCTACTTGTCATCTGTTGATTCGTCACCGTCTCCCTCAGCCAATCAGAAAAGGCGGCCATCGTCATTGAACAACCAATTAGAACGAAGTCACTACCATCTAAAGTCGGTAAAAGCTTCCCCTATAAATACCATTGAGTATTTTTATTATTTAGACAAACTTTATATTATTATTCTCATAATCCATTATTACTGACTTAAGCTTTGGAGTAGAATCATGTGCAAATACTCACCTCTTTTCAGGTTAACGCCACTAAAACTCCACAAAGTAAACTAAATACCTTGTGAGGTCATAATAGACACCTTAGAGAGTAATACAAGACGATATCCTGAAATTCATTCCAGAAAGCTAGGGCCAAGAAACATTGATCCAACATGTAATATATTAGTTTTCTTTTTTATCTTCAAAGAAAAGTGAATGATATTTTCGTTAAAACCACTCTATGTTAAATATATTTCTGATGCAATCAGTCAACCACCACACAATCACAATGAACAAGCCAAGAAGAAAGACAACTATTTTTACATCATGTATACATTCCACAACCACAGTAGTCGATATATATATATATATATATAGATGATGCGGTATACACTAGCCTCCGCAACCACCACAGCCACCACAACCAGCTCCACAGCCTGCACAGCCACCATCCTTCTTATCCGAACGATTTGGATCACTATCGCCACAAACAAACATGATCATTCCGATGATCGAGAGGGACACAACAACCATGAAGCTGACGAAGAACAACCTTCCTAAAGAGCCGTAATCGGTAGCAGCCGCGGTCGGACTATGATCCGACAGATGAAACAGAGTTGCTCTTACCATTCTTAAAATTCCCCAAATATCAGAATGACAGATATTTCAATGCCTGTTAATTCCCTTAAGCCATTTACACCTGCCTATAATCTATATACCTCAATATGGCTCTTGGCCGCGTCAACACGGCGATGAAAATCAGTGTATATAATAATATATTGGGGTAAACTGAACTGAAACTTCCTTTTACACAATGCTATATACCAAGTCAAAGCCAAAGTCATTAGCCGTTTATTTCTCTGCAATTTACATCATTGCTATATATATTACCTAGTCAAGGCCAAAGTCTTCAGATTTCTCACCGAGAGTACTTTTCTACTGCCCGATAGAATTATAACACGTACTGAATGACATGAAAAAAAAGGAGGCAAGAAAAAGTAGGTTTAATGAATCAACATCTTTTAACTATATTAAATTGTTGGTGAAAGTATGTTGATGGGTTAATATTGTGCTAGTTGTTTAAGTCTATTCGGAAAAAGCTACAAACTGTGAGCAATAGAGTCTGAACATTACGTAGCGGTATATGTGTAGGATGTGCTGGGTTGTTCACCAAGTCTGATCATAAAAATCTCAGACCGTGAGCAAGAGAGCCCAACATTACGTATCGCGATGAGCTTAGGTCGTCGTTGCATGCGTTGGTTGTTTAATAAGTCTGGTAGAAAAGATTCTCAGATCGTGAGCTGGAGAGTCCGAACATTACGTAACGGGTAGGCCTAGGGATGTACTGAACTATACTAGGCTGCTGGTGGGGCTACGTTGATAGGGTCAGTGCATGTGTTGGTTGTTCTTTAAGTCTATTCAGAAAAACTTCAAACTGTGAGCAGGAGAGCCCGAACATTACGTAGCTGGATGAGCCTAAAGATGAGCTTATTGTTCACCAAGTCTTGTTAGAAAAAAAACTCAGACCGTAAGCAGGAGAGCCCAACATTATATAGCGGGATGGGTCTAGGGTCGCCACTGTATCCGTTGGTTGTTCACTAAGTCTAGTCGGGAAAATGCAGACCGTGAGCATGAGAGCCCAATATTACATGGCGGGATGTGTCTAGGGTCGCCACTGCATTCGTTGGACTATGGTCCGAAAAAAACCCCGACCGTCAGCAGGGAGTCCAACATTACGTAGTGGGATGGGCGTATGGTCGCCATTGCATGCACTGGTTGTTCAATAAGTCCGGTTGAAAAAATTTCATACCGTGAGCAAAAGAGCTTGAACTTTACATAGCGTGTTAAGCCTATGATATGCTGAGTTTTTACTAAGTCTAGTTGGAAGAAACCATAAACCATAAGCATAAGAGCTATGTAATACGGTGTAGCGATTCAACGCTTCATCCCGTAATTAATCGGAGGTCAGGGGTTCAATATCGCCGATGACCATGGAAATGGAAAGATATTCATGGTCAGCACCTTACCCCTTACGGGCTGACTCCAGTGCTAGTGAGACTAAATCTAGGTGTGGACTAAGTATGCTACGGGTGCTGCCCTCCTGATGGGCCTCTATTACCACTCTGTAGAAAAAAAAAACAATTAAGCAGCAAGATTATGTGTGAGATAACACAAGAGTTGCCACTGCTACCTATTCTTTTATTATGGCAGGAATTGTAAGAGCAAATCATATTGATCAATCCTAAAGAAAGATCAGAGCCTATATATGCATCATACATACAAATATGAAAGCGAGTCAAACTATTTGTGAGCTATTTGGAATCGACTCGATAAAAACTTAAATTCAAGTAGAAAAAATTATAATCGAGTCGATATTTTTGGTATGTCGGACTCGAGTTCGATAATACTCTACTCGAGTTACTAGTGACCATAAACGAGTTTCGAGTTCGAGTTTATAAGGAACTTTATTCTTCTTATTATTATTCTTGTTTAATACTAATTAATTATTATATAAGTCAACCGAGTACAAATTTAGTCGAGTCGAGCTCGATTTTTTAGTAATGAGAAATGTTAATTTATTATGATATATAATTGACTAACAAGTCGAGTTGAGCCGAGCTCGATTATGTCGAGACTGAATTCAATTGTAGCTTGAGTTTCAAAATTAGAGCTCAGCTGAGTTCGAGTTCGAGCTTGACAAATAATTATCCAGTCGAGCTTGACAGATACTCGGCTCGAGTCGTTCAGACCATTCATACATATATAACAAAGTAATACTAGTAAGTTCAATAAAGGCCATAGGAACTTTTTAAATAATACAAATTATATAAGAGGACTCACAATGGTTTTACATAAATTGTATTCTTTAAAGTTGTCACGTAGATATTATGTATACTTTAAGTAATACGTAAAGTTAAAAAACGCATAAACAATATTTCCTCTCCAATAGTTTTACTTAACTATATTCCTTAAATATATTTTATTATTAAATTTTGAACAACCACCAATCATATTTTAGTATTAATTATAAAATGAATTAATTTATAATTAAAAATTAGTTATGTAATATACAGTGTATTCCTTAAATTTAAGGAATATATTATGTAAAAATTGGTGTGTCTCACATTTAAGGAAAGCTATATAAAACTATTGCAGCACGTTTTTATACACGCTACATAAAAAAATATGTTGAATACACATTGAAGTAATGCTATGTAATAGCATTGTGATGCTCTAATTATAATTAGTAGTCGATAAGGGGGTGTTTGGATGGATGTAATGTGAGATGTAATCTCACATAACGTCCCACATTACATCCACATTGTGTTTTGTTTGCCAAACGACGTAATATGCATTGTAATGTAATGTCTATTATAATTTGAGATTACGTCCAAACTCTATTCAACGTAATATGAGATTACATCTAAAAAACGAATATAATGTGAGATTACTTCCAACATTACGGATTGTTATTATTCTATTATTATTTATTAAATAGATAAAATATTTTGTATTATCTTTATAATTTATTATGATAACAATATTGTTATTATTTAATAGATTTTTATTTTTTATATACTTCATAACTCATTATTATAATAAATAATAATGCACATGATGTTCGTATAAAACGAGTAAGTCTTTTTCGTTTCATTTTTTTTTAATGAAAATTATCTTATAAAACTATACATAATGTTTTAATTAATAGAATTTTAGTAGTTGTGCGTACTGAGTTTAAATATCTAGACTTTAGAATTCATAAATGACAATAATATTAACTTCACACATAATCTTTAAGAAGTTAGTTGTTGTCAAAATATATTCTTTTAAAATTTATCATATTAAGATATAATATATTATCATATATTCTCATATATATTAATATAAATTCATTATAATGCATTTTACAACACACCAAACACTATAATCTAAAATTACAGTTCACTTAACAGCACAACCAAACACTGCAATCTAACATTACATTACATAGCTCACAATACTTGTAATCTCACATTTTAAATAACCTCACATTAAATCCATCCAAACGCCCCCTAAGTAACTGATGGCTGATGCGTAGGCGTGTTAACGGGGCGGGTTGGGTATCGCTTGTCCCAGACCCGCCCGCGGGTCGAGATAGTCGACCGTACCCGCCCCTACACATTTCACGGGCGGGTCGATCCGTGGGTCACCCACTAGAGATACATAATATATTATTAGCAATTCTAAACCCTAAATTCTATGTTTATCATATACAAATTCAACTCAAAATTCGAATCCAGAATAATAAATTTAACTCCAAATTCAAATACAAGTCACAAAACTCGTTAAAATCTTAATTATTTTAACTATATATTATGTTACATATATAATTTTATATAATATATATATACATAAATCACATACGAGACGGGGCAGGTCAGTGTGGCGGGACGACCCCAAACCCTGACCCATCCCACAGGCCGGCAGGTCAAAATCGGTGTGGGGCCCACAGGTTAGAAGGTTATGGATCGGCGGGTCAAGATCGGGCGGAGCCACACGGGTCGGCGAGCACTGTGACCCGTTGACACCCATTTTTATCCCAATGCTGCTTTCTCGACCAGGACTGAGAGGAAGGATAAGGCAATAAGAACAGCGATAAACAGCAAACGAAGAAGATAGAGATAGACCTTTAGCAGCACGAGAATGGCGGCAACTTCGCTCTGCTTTCTGCAGCCAGGTTCCTTATTGGGTTCTTCCCCTCACAATCATTCCGTCTCTTTCGGCCCTAAAGTGGTCGGAGCAGTTCCGCTGCAGCGGAGACTGCCTAAACTTCTTGCAGTTGAAGCGAAATCTCGAACCAGAGATGAGGACAGGACCGCTCGCCACATTCGTATCAGGAAGAAGGTATTGCTCTCCCCTTTGGTAAAACTCGCTTCGTTTAGGTTCGAATGTCGGTGTTCGATTGGCTAAAGCAGTTGCAGATGTTTTGTGTGCTCAAAAATGGAAGAAAAACTGAACTTGAATATCACATTGTTCTCTTTACCTCCAAAACGAGAATGTATAGTCATCTGCTCAGAAATTCGTTATGGAAATGAAGATTGTGCTCCATGGCTGTGGAAAATCCTTGGGTATGAATATGTTAGATACCTGTGACTTGATTGGTGAAATAGATTAATTGAATGTTATTTTTTGTGGTATGGTGTCTTTATAATAAGCTAAGTAAGGGACTGTGTGAAATTGCTGCACATTGTTTAGGATTTGTTACTGAATATTGAAACTGAACTTGATAACAGCTAACTAAGTTGGTTTGGTGTTTCTCTGGATTGGGGTTACTCCTTGATTCATTTTTGCTTGAACTATAGGGCTGGGCTAAAATGCAGTCAGTCGAAAATCTGATTCATTTTCTCCCTGGATCTAACAGCTGCAAATTCGACTGTATTTGCATTGGACTTCATTTTAACAAGCCCTGAATAATATAAATGAGTCTTATAGTGGCCAGTCCATGGATTGAAATTTGAAAGTAGGTTCCCTTGAGCTCATCCAACATTCATGAAAGTGTAAAAGACCTTTTTAATGCATTTCGCCATTGTAATGTTCATCTGTAGACTTTGTATTTGTTATTCATCCTTTGAACTCAAAATGCAAGATTTTAGACACATGAGGTGTGGTTTATGAACAGCATCCAGGAAAAAGCAGTTGATTTGGCATTAAATGGAAGTGCACCACAAAAATTGATTGGAATGAGCAAGTAGTGACGACACCTTAACTTTTTAGTTAGAAATTGAACCTAAGTTACTTATAAAGTATGTTCTTCAAAATTAAAATTTATTATTCCTTAACAAAGTCCTTATTAACGTCAAGAGGGAACAGAGAAATAATGGTAAATCCCGAAAATGCCTAAATAACATAACCTTAGCAGTTGAAATCTAAGAAAGTGTCACTTTTTTGTAGGTGATCTTCATTTATTTAAGCTAAAAGAGATCATTATGAAGCATTTTATTTTTGTTTTCGTGTTTCTTTCCTAGTTCTGAGAGGATCTATATCTTCCTTCAACTTTAGCAAGGTGTTGTAACTTGTAAGTTTGGTGTTTTTATTGATATTCTACTTGGTGATTAATAACACTGAAAGGTAATAACTTGAGGGTTAAAAACCTAATAACTTAATTATTCGAAAATGACGTCTCAGGTTGAAGGGACTACAGAGAGACCAAGATTATGCGTATTCCGATCAAACAAACACCTTTATGTTCAAGTAATCGACGATAGCAAGATGCACACCCTTGCTTCAGCTTCAACCATGCAGAAACCCATCTCTGAGACAATTGACTTCTCTTCTGGCCCCACCATTGTAAGTCCAAATCTCAAGTTTCAACCTTTATCATATGTTATTTATCAATCCATGAACATAGCTGCAATTCAAGTAAAGTTGACCTATTTGTGAAAACTGGGATAATTACTCATAAGGTTTGCAATTTATTTTACCAGGAAGTGGCCCAGAAAGTAGGAGAGGCCATAGCTAAAGCTTGTCTAGAGAAAGGGATCACGAAGGTGGCGTTCGACCGAGGTGGCTACCCTTATCATGGTCGTGTCCAAGCGTTGGCTGATGCAGCTCGTGAGAACGGTCTTCAATTCTAAGGCAGCTTGTTCCTTTTTCTTTTTGTAAGATTTACTTTTTGTGTAAAGGAGGAGTGACCCTTATCTCAAGCTACTTCGAGATTCATGTTAATGTCGGTTTTTTCGATTGAGCTGCAAACTAATAAGCTTAAAGGTTTGCTAATGTATGAAGTACTTGTGTCTTTGCTAAGTAGACATCTTAAAAGGATGTATGTGATAGGGTGAAATCAATCCTATGGGCCAGCCATCTTCATACAAGTACAAAATGTTCCAAAAATGATACTAATTGGTAATTGATATTTTAGTAAACTTTCCCTTCAAAATTGTCATGAATACTTTCTAAATATCACATTTAAGTCTTAATAAATTATACTAATCAATTAAGTCCAATCGGACCCAGCCGATAGTGGATCAATTAATTCATAATTAAGTCAGGAGTCCATTTTAACATTAGTTTAAGTTATTAGTGTTTAATCTTTATATTTGAAAAAGTACTGAGTTAATTTTGTAATTTGAAAATTACTTAAGGACAATTTTGGTCTGAAAGAAGTACAAATTACCATCGTTTTCTTAAACATATTGTACATTTTTAAAACATGTTGGTACCAAAAAAAAATAAAAAAATAAAAATCTTTCAAACATATTGTTTGTTTTACATACTTTTCCTATGCCAAAACCTTAATTATATATTTCCTTATGAGTGTCTTTTTGTACCTTGTCTGGTACAAAAGTGGACTTAATCGGGACATATGGCATGTGAGTGTTGGGCGTCCATTGGCGTTGCATCTGCCTCGTCACATGAAGGATTACTTGTCATTCGTCTCCTTAACTGGAGTTACGTTTACGTGTCTCACTCCTAGAGACGCTGTTTATAGTCGTTACTCGAGTCTACTCCGCCGCGAGTATAAATTTGTCTCATTTGGCGTATGTATCACCTTAGAGAAGCGTCGCCACCTTAAGACCTCTCGACCCAACTTCACTCCGCCTCATGAGTGGTGCAGCTTGGACTTCTACAGTCCTTCCTTATCGGTCGAGCTTCATGGTGGTCATGAGCTTCGGCCAATTTCCGTCATGTGGGCCTTACCATCATCATCAATGTCTAATTTAATCTCATTAACTGTAAACCCATGCTTTGTTCCATTCAATTTGACAGAAATTATAACAGCAATAATAATTTGGTCAGTAATTAAAAATTCAGGTTAAAAATAAAAAAGTAAAGTTAATGTAGAGATTTTATTATTATCCCTAAATACTACTAAGTTAGAAGTTCACATTCATCGTAGTCTCCCTGAATTAATTGGACTTTCACTAGTTAGGAACTAACATAGACTCATAGAGGTGGAAATGCAAGATGGGTAATTTCCGTTTTCAGTAGTTGCCTATTTATGCAGGAATATGCAGATAACTTAGGCATTAGGTCTATTTATGCAGGAATATGCAGATAACTTAGGCATTAGGTTTTGCTTGAGTTGGAGATAAAGCGTGATCAATTAGGCAGTTGCTTCGTGATTTCGATCATCAAATATTTCCACATACCCGTGATCGATTAACAAACTACAAGACATTACTTCTAGCTAGACAATTTAATCTAATCTAATCTAATCTAAACAATTATAATTTGTTAACCATGTGATGAAATCGGTAAATTTAATAAGTTGTAAAACGTATCAAAATCAAATAGGGTTGTATATTTTTGAATAACTTTTTTTATAATTTTAATGTTTGCAAAAAAATATATTTGTTTTCTTTAATTTACTGTAATATTATTTACTCTTAAATACCGTAATAAAAAAGTTATATTTTTTCTACGGTACTCTGATTTAACGAAAATGCTTCATGTGATGTATGTATGAAAACCTTATAAATGAAGTATGACAAAATATATATATATATTTCTAACTACGTACATCAACGTAAACAAATAATCAACAATAATTAAGATGAATGTGTTCTTTTAGTATATTAATTTTTTTTTAAATGAGTTTGCAAGTCAATATATTATTACTTGAGAGAGTTAGTTAAGAAATAATATATAGAGAACTGATTATAAGCTTATGGTTGCTCTAGACTTGTGGAGACGGCACTTAACTTTATATATATATACACCTGATAAATGATCTCTAGCTATTAGGCCGGGCCAAATTCAAGAGATGTTAAAATAATTATCACATGTTCAGAAATGAGATCAATTATTAATGGTTTATGTTATGTCCCCTTCTTTCATGCACTACAAGAAAATTGGCAATTTGTTGGCTATTTGTGACGATAATTTTTTAAAATAATCAATTCCATCTCAAATTATAAGAATTTTCTAGGAATTTTTTTAAGCAATTTATGGCAATTTGTGATTCGAACCGGCTATTATCTCCTGCTAACATGGTATTTACTTACAAGTATGATCACAAGTATGATCACAGTTTCGAATCAACTCTTGTTTCATTTGTAGTGATGTTCTCAATAACCAGCTTAACTTGACTTGTTATCCTCTCACTTCACCCGAAAAAAGAGAATTTCTTGAACTTGAGTAATACAACTCTTATGAAATCACTTATATCTAACCTATTTGGTCCTCAGATTACCCTAACTTATGAAAATATATCTCCACAAATATCAGTAACGGCTATACCCAATAAAGCCAAACTAACATGTCTTAGTTAGTTATGACATTGCACTTATGTACGAGGTAGTGAACAGATACATCAAAGTTTGGTTAAACAAACATTCATAGCAACCACTAATATGCATGCCAGTTTATGAGAGACAGGTCTAACATTGATGCTTATATATATCGGACATCCACATTGTAAGTCCTCAGAGCTCATCACCGACCCAAAGACGACCGACTCAACAACGACCGACTCTAATATGAATTATTGCTTGAATGATCATGAACTTGCTTTCATATTTGGCCTCCTAGGTAAAACCATCAATCCCTTCATTTGTTCATCTCTCATGCATTGATCTGTGCGTTGTTCTTCCCATTTTCATTCATAATGTCTGTATTAAACTTTTGATCTCGCGCAGGCAATATAGTTGCGTTCATGGTCTTCTTGGCACCAGTGTAAGTATTGTTTTTAAAGGGATAATATTAACCGAATCGCTAACTGAATTTTGACCGATTTATAAATCATTACCTAAACTAAACTTTAAAGATATCACAATATAAGTCCTACCATATTAGGGCTTCTCTAGTTTAAGAATTAATACATATGTTGTCGATTATAAACTTTGCTTTTTTTCTTACAATTTGCTATATGAACTTTTAATTTCAAACCAAATTGCTGCTATTCTTTATAATTTTCGTTATTCACATAGGAGCATGCGTCCGGCCAGGTGATTTTTTTTTTTTCTCGTTAAGTTAATGAGATTAAGTTAGATATTGAGACTATGAACTGTTTTCAATTAGTCGCTCAATTCCACGGTAATTGAGAAATTTGGTCTAGGGTTTGCAAGTGCCGTAGGAAACAAGAGGAGGTCAAATTGAGTGTCTAACTGAAGACATTTCATTGCATCAATGATCAATTTAGTCTCATTAATTGTGAAAAGGACCTCACGTTACCGGCACATATTAGATAGCAATTTGGTCTGCAGTTGAAAGGTTAGTTAACGAATAAAAGAAAAAAAAAACTGAAATTCAGGTATCGATTTATAAATAAGTCAAAATTCAGGTAGCGTTTCAGTTATTAACCCACGTTGTTTCTAGTAAACCTAGCTCTACTATGCAGTCATATGTTTCTCGGATTTACCGTGTGTCACGGTAAAATTGCAGCCCGACTTTCGTGACCATCTGCAAGAAGAAATCATCAGATGGGTATCAGTCGATACCGTATTTGGTGGCGCTTTCGAGTGCGATGCTATTATTGTATTATGGAATCCTCAAGACGAATGCATCCATGATCATAAGTATCAATGCAATTGGATGTGCCATAGAAATCACTTACCTAACCATATACATCATATATGCTTCCAAGAAATCCAAGGTGAAATCTTAATTACTTCTACTTCGATGTTATGTGACTATTAGTATCTAAATTTTTCTTATTCTTGGCACTATCTATCAAATGATTTGTGCTAATTAGAGAATTTCGTTCTTGTTTATTGTTGCAATTTAATAACTGTTTTTTTTTTTTAATTGTTGCACATTTTTAGCTTAGTAACAAAAGCGAGTTACTAAATTGCAACAATAAAGAAAAATAATATGCTTAATATAAATATCTAAAAAAATCTTTGCAACAATGAGCAAATATTAAGTACACAAATAATAATAATAATTAGATACCAATTTGTCAAAGTTTAACATGATAGATTCCAAAAAATTGTTATCCCTAAAGTCAAATTTTTTTTTTTGGCCGAGCCTAAAATCAATTCAAAAGGCATTATATTATTATGAGCTATACTTCAGAATCGATCCATGTGGGACGACGATCCTATAAATAAACTTACTAAACTTCTATTGCTCTGTAAGACTGAGAAAGACGTATCATGCATACTTTATATTTTAATTTTAAAACCCTAAAAAGATGGATAAGAGTCGTAAAACCCTAGAGAAAATAGAATAAGTATTACAAAAGCTCAAACATATGAGTAAAATTTTTTACACGCTTTTATACATATATATACTTTTAACGTCAATCCCATCCATACTTTAACATAGAGAACTTACAGTGTGATATTCTTGGCTTAAGTGCAGATGTTTACCCTAAAACTGATATTGTTGGTCAACATTGGAGGTTTCGGCATAATGTTGGGTCTTACATTGTGGGCTTTGAAGGGAGCTCAGCGTGTCAAAGCCGTGGGGTGGTCTTGTGCTGCTTTCAATATAGCCGTCTTCGCTGCTCCCCTTGGTATCATGGTAATCAACTCTTTACTTGTCCGATCCAGTAGGTAAAACATGCAACATGTATAAGACGTCAATCTTTTTGTGACAATTGACAGCAATTCGACGGAATGTCATTTTACTATTTTTTACAAACATGTAGTATACTTAAAAATATATTAGTTCATCTTTTTTCAAACATGTTATACATTTTAAAACATATTGATCCATAAAACCTTCATTTTTAAACATGTTGCATGTTTTACGAACTTTTCCACATCTCAATTAGCTATGCAAGTTGGGTTTAATCCTAAAATCAATTGGTGATAGACCAACTTGCATATATAGCGCTCTAACAATTAGAATACCATCAGTTTTGGTATTTCCACATAGTCACGGTGGAATTGGATTCTCACATTAACAATTTTAAATTGAAATCTCGTGTAAATATATATCAATAAATAAGGTAGTTTTGTTACAATTCTGCATATATTTTTTTAGCTAGTCTTTTTTAGTAAGAAGTCGACTTCTTCTATTCTTTACTCTTATGAATATATACTCACAAACAACTAATTTTTTTAAAAGTAATTGTCGAGATCAAACCCCAATTTACCTAACTTTTAATTCGTTCGTATTGCAGAGGGAAGTGATCAGAACGAAGAGCGTCGAGTTCATGCCGTTTACGTTGTCCGTGTTTCTCACGATCACCGCAATCATGTGGTTCTTCTATGGACTCTTTGTCAAAGATATGTTCATTGCCGTAAGTATTATGCTTGATTATTGATGATATGGATTATTCACGAACGCACATGAAAAAATTGTGCTCGTATAAGCATATAATAAAATATAACACTATAGCACAAACCCAATACAAGAAATAAATTAGGGTTAATAACCTAGAAAACGTCTGAAGTTTGGTCAATGTTAACCGGACAGGTTTGAAATTTCAAATGTTGATTTGAGAGGTCTGAGTTTCAACTTTGAGGATATAAAAGGTCTCCGTTAATTTTTTTCCGTTAAAGCTGACGGAAGTTGGTCACATGCTTGGCATGTAACCAGAAATAAAATTAAATTCTCAAATGCGCTTCTATCAATGTGTGCCTCACGTGCTTGAAGTGAAAAGACAAAAATGCCCTCAAAGCCACAACGGCTCCGGCCACAGCCACCCCGGCTCTGGCAACCACCACCCCGGCTCCGGTGACCACCACCCCAGCTCCGGCGACCACCACCCAACTCCGGTGGCCGCCACCACAACTCCGATTGGGCCCAAATCAGAGCCACATAGCTCCGATTTGGAGCTCTATGGCTCCAACCTGAGCCACAAAGCTCCAGATCGGAGCTTTTTGGCTCCAGATCGGAGCTTTGTGGCTCTGATTTGGGCCAATCGGAGCCGTGGTGGCGGCGCCGGAGTTAGGTAGTGGTCGCCGGAGTCGGTGTGGTAGTGGCCGAAGCCGGTGGCGGTGGACGGAGCTGGGTGGTTTTAATTTGACTTGGGGTAATTTTATCATTTCACATTTCCTCAAATAAGATATTAAATAAATAAAATATTAAAAGGGCAAGAATGTCATTTCACTCAATTGTGTTAAATTTAACCCTAAAAATGGACGGAAACCTTAAATTAACAAAGTTGAAACTTCAGACATTTCAAATTAACTTTTGAAACTTCAGACCTCTCCGGTTAACCTAGGCTAAATTTCAGACATTTCCTAAATTATTAACCCAATAAATAAATCACAACACGCACAATAAAGTTGTACAGATCAGTCTGATTATTAAGTAATTTACTAATAACTCTTGTTCAATAACTTTAAAAACTCCAACAAATTCTTTAATTTATTGAATTTGTGAATTCAACGGGGCTTGTGAAATCTGATGTATGAATCATAGTTCTTACAAAGTTCAATACAATTAAGCTAAGACAACAAGATAACACGACCTGAACCCGTACAGATAATTGCACGTAGTATCTGAGTTTGTGAACATGATATGTTGTTACTATTTTACCCCTCTGGCAAAACTTCATGGCTGTGTAACTAATTGAATGTTGGATACAGCTACCGAATGTCCTCGGCTTCTTGTTCGGGATAGTGCAGATGATCCTACACGCAATATACAAGGACGCGAAGAGCACCATGCCTGCAAATCAAGCGAGTTTTGAAGACATGGAGTCAACTCACATTACAAAGAGATGAAGCATATGGTTAATCACATGAATTGATGGATTGTCATAAGAACAACATGGCCTAACCACGGATAAAGATTTACGCACAGACTACTATTTAGATAACGAATAAACCTAGCTATTGTAACAATAACATCAGCATGCTTATAGTTCATGCAGAAGAACATCAGTACCATGTTATCCTACTGCTGCTTAAATCTCATTGCTACAAGCACTAAGTTATATCAGAAGCTTTCATTGCTTCACAAGATAACATTCAACAACTGATCCAACAAAAAGTTAAATCAACTTTAAATTAAGAACAAGATATTCAGTTTAAGGAAAACCTAAAAGTCGAGAGAAGTTGGCTCCAATATTTGTCGTGGTTATACACAGTTTACATGGTGAGCAGGAAACGAAGAGTTAAACGTCTATTCGTTCCGTATCGTCATTCTCTCCTCGAGAAATTATATTCATCAATGACTTTGTTGCTTTCCCAACAGCTTTGGAAGCTCGTCTTCCTGGCAGCCCCAACAACTACAGGTTGTAGTGAGATTTTTGGAAGGCTAGCTCTCTCTTGAATCATGGCTGCAATGTTTATATACCGATGAATAAAGTAAGAAACTATTATATAAATTCTATTCAAACTGTCAAAATGATATTTTGATAGAAAGGAAAAAAGAGGCATTGAGAGGATTGTGCATACAAATAGTCTGATCACGAGCAACTGTACCAATCTGCCTAATTCCAGCTTCTGCAGCTTTAACAACTTGTGCAGATTTCGTTACTCCTTCAGAGATCTCTTGGCTGAATTTGAATTAAATGCAGAAACATAGACATATTTATACACTAGGAATCGATCATACTCATATACACAGCAATAAAGCCTAGACTCGGTTATATCATTTAAAGGGAAGATGCCACAATAAAAAAGATCACTTGTAATCAATAAACAAGATGCATTTGGGAGTAGTTCATTATTACCTTAAATCACTCAGCTCTATAGTCAGATCACTGATTTCCATGCCTGAAAGCCTAACAGCAGCCATTGTACTAGGAAGTTCCTCTCTTGCAGTATCTGCAAGCTTCGATAACGAATTTGCTGCTCTTCCAAAAGCCTACAAAGATTTTGTTTTTTTACTATCTTGTTAAAGCAGGACACCACATGCTTTGGCTGTTTGGCATGATTTTTCATCACATATGTAACAGAATTCGCTTGTGTTTACAGTTAATTTCCAAACCCATCAACTGAAACTAACTTAATAACTCATAGATCCCTAAAAACCCAATCTTTCAGTGAACTACACATAGAATGAAGATACTGCAGAAAATTATTCAAGCAGGCCATCAAATGAACGAATTGTTGGAGACTTACATGTAGCGTAGGAACAGCTGCAACAACAAGGCTGGCCAACGCCACCGATACCTGCATTCCAAAACTAAACGGACTGAATAAACAAACTACCCAATTGAACAGTTCATCACATTCACAAACCAAAATCTCAACGCAATGGCCAACAAAATTGAAAGATTTTAGCTCGAGACATCTCAATTACCGTGCAAGCAATGAAAGCCACAAGAAAAAACGCCTGATCGCTCAAACTTAGCTTTGCGGCGGTCTGAGGGGAAACAACACTGGGCGTGCCGACCTGCAGGGTCCATGAGTCTTCAGGACCCGGAAGCTTCGACTGAAAAGCATTTCGGGAATTAGAGGAGTAGAGGGCGATCAAGCTCGATCGATGAAACCTCGATTTGGTTCGAGCAGAGAGGGGGGAGAACTGGAGACGAGGGTTCGGAAACAAGGAAGACGGGGGTGTCGTGAGGGGATAAGGGGCTTGGAAAGTTAAGGCTAGGGCATTTGGAGCAGGAATGGAGGAGTTGCAGAGACGGAATTCGTAGCGGAGATTTCAATTTACAGTTAGGCGGAGAATTCAACGCGACACGATGAAGAAGAAGAAGAGCACGGTACGGATATTCTTTCGAAGCACTTTTACTCCCCATAATAAGCACTTTTAGACCCTCGAAACTTGTCAAAAGGGCTACACTACAGTTGAATGACTAAATATAAATAAGCAGAAATTTTAAGTGTAGCCTCTTACTCCCCATAATAAGCACTTTTAGTGCCTCTCAATTACAAATACTATAGGACACCAACATTGAAGAACATGAATGCAGTCACCTACCTTCCAGAGCTGCAAAATCATCTTCATTGAAGATGAAGGACCATCTATATATAATGGCTCTATTAGATACGAATAAGTTAAAGAGGAAAGTTTACAACAATGCACCGGCGATCTTTATGAAAAGACAGAACAATCCACCTACTCAAATCCCGATCTTCGAACCCCGATGGATAGATGGTGCAGTCACTGCATTCAAACCCAGACAATCGGATTTTTGCACCCGAGAGATTGATTGAACAGTGTAGACAGGAAAAAAGAGTGTGCGGTATTAAACAGGCTACTTAAACAACTATTCTAACATAAACTGTCAACGGACTATACTTGTTTTTCTGTTTTTTTTTTCTTTCTATATTGACGTACTTAAACTTATTAAATCCATTCTAGTATAGTCGTGCCATTGCCATAGCACTGCTTCCTAAGAGCAGCGAGTCTACCGATTTCACCATGGTGGCCGACATATAGTTGAAATGATACTAGTCTATTTATAGATTAATCGTCGAGATTGAAGAACCTCATTTTGCAAGGACCACAAAAGAGGACTGCTTGGAGCCAGCACTGATCACTAATGCTTGCCTCCTCATTTTTTCACACTCTTCCAAGACTGCTACAGAAAGTCTAACGTTAGCTTAACCTATGTTTCATGGCCATGACTGCTTTAAAAGCCTGCATATCCAACCTAGTTCAATTTATTTTCCTAGAAGCTAAGGAAGAAGAAAATGGGTGGTATTCCCTGGTCTGAGGAAGAGGATCTTCTACTCAAGTCTCAAGAAATGCGTCGAGCAGTTCGGTGAAGGGAAATGGCACCGCATTCCCCTTTTGGCTGGTAAGATCGAGTTGGAGTCTGATTTGTCTATTCCGATGATATTGAGTAAAAATATTATTTTCATTATCTAGATCTGGATCTATATCATTACATATACTTTGTGTTATTTGTTGTTTCAATTTGTTTCGGAAACACGATTATGCACGGTTTATTGAAAATAAATTTGATGGAACAGTGGAGATATTCGAGCTTACGTGCTCTAATACAATAATAAATTAGGCCCGCTTTCTTGAAAACCTGATAAGTTTGATGGAGCAGTGAAAATATTTGTATTCGTATACTATGATACCATGATAGATTTGCCTGACTGCTTAATAGAACGTCTCATAAGTTCGAATTTAAAAAAAAAAATAAAAAAAATCGGAATTCATTTTCTGCAGTGGCGAAATGATGGGTTTTAGACAAAGCATTTAGTACTAGAATGTGTGGAGGTTTCTTTGTACCCCATAAGTGGAGGCCCCTCATTTTTTCCTAAATGTGGCGATGAATTAATGCAGGATTGAGATTAAGTCGTGTTTTGTTTCCGATATAAGGTCTAAACAGGTGCAGGAAGAGTTGCAGACTGCTACCTCCGACCCAACATTAAGAGAGGGAGCTTTACTCAAGATGAAGTCGAGCTCATCGTCAAGCTCCACAACCTTGTCGGAAATCGGTAAGGCTTTGTTTGATGGTTCGGTTGTTAAAACTGTTGCTAGTAATTAATTGTTCAGTGTTTAATTAAAGTACATAACGTAAGCGCCAAGTTTCTGTAGATTTCAGTAAAAGGTACTCACATTGAGCTAAAAGTCTAAAATCCTGTTGCTAATAGTTTTTAGTGACGGAAATTACGTGTGAAACAAGAAAGATCCAATTTTGAAACAAGAAAAGGTTCGTTAATTGTGTTAGGTGGTCAATGATTGCTGGAAGACTCTCAGAAGAAGAATTGCAAACGATGTCAAGAACTTCTGGAACTACCATCTGAGCAAAAAGCTGACTGCCGAACAATTGAGGATCGACCCTGAATGGAGCATAGACAACCTAGTCCTAGTCCCAGTCATCAGGCCCCAACAGCGAAACACCGAATCCATCTCAAGAAAACCGAACAAAATAGACCAAGAAGTTGGGACTTCAAAGGTGACGCTTCCAAGCGTCGGTGAAAATGGAGCAGTGAAGGATATTGATGATGGAAAGATGAACCCTCCGATTCAAGAACACGATGTCGGTCTTGGAGATCTTGCGGTCGATTTCCAGCTCGATGAATGTAGAATAGACAGGATCAGCAGCCGCAGCAGGAAATGGGACTGGGATGATCTGCTAATGGACATGGATATCGATCTGTGGAATAACTCTCTGTAATCTGTTACGTTTTTTATTCTAAGCCGAAACAAATTAGGGATTTGAATAAATCAGCGGCCGAATCTCCGGTGATATTTAGGTAGAAAACCCTAGCCCAGGGTTGGTTAATCTATTAAGTCATGTATCGTTGTATTGTAACGTTATGGTCTTCGAAAGTTCAGTTATTTTCGGTTCTGAATACCCTTCTATATCGAATTGCCATTAACATATACGTCAAACATACCAAACCATTCGATATTACATCACTGATTACATACGAAAACATCATAAAAATTATTTTTTTCCTCAAGTAGCCATTTGATATTTGTCAAATACAAAAAGTAAATGTAACTTAATTACACATATAACCATCGGGGTGCTTTGAAAGAGCGGCCTCGACATACACATGCGTAATTATGTTACATTGTTAACATTTTCGTGTTTGGCAACTATTAGATAACCACTTAAAGAAAAAATTCATCATAAAAATCATGATTTCCCGGATACTACGAGTCCACACTATCTAATGAAACAGTCGAACACTATCTTCTGCCGTGCCGCACGGCCTTGAATCGAGCGTGAACCTGCAAAACTGAAAAGTACAGACGCCATTGTTACAACCTACTTGAATGCAGTAATCATGGTGCCATACACAATACGAAGTTAGTAAACACTCCCTAATCTATATGCAAATAAATATTCTTACCGTGGACCGACCTCGATCAACCGTTCGAGGTCTCGTTTACCATTCACTATTTCTGGTAACAACATTTACATTTTACAAAGCACCAAACAAAACTAGCTATATTTGGCTAAAACTTATCAACATCGTGGATACAGCGAAGGATACAGTGGATATATTGATCGGATAGCTTGATGAACTCATGATACTGCAGAATCATTGTATCTCCAAGTCAAATGCCAGCCAAAACCAAATATGTAAAGCATAATAGAATACCGGGTTAAGAACCTAAAAACAGTCCTAACCGTAGACTATGTTGTCAATCGATGTGCCAGATTTAAAATGTTGATATTCGGTATCCCAACTATCAGATTGGTTGATTTCCGCTTTGTTCTCTTAAAATTGTCGGAACAAAAACATGTTTTTAAGCATCAAATAAGCATAAACCATAAGCAACAAATATGATACTTCAGAAAGCTGAAAAACATGTTTTTGTTGCTTAAATCGTCAATTTTGATGCCAAAATCAGTTGAAAAAAGTGAAAAGCAATAAATCTAATAGTTGAGGGACACCGAATATCAAAATTTTAATCTGGACAGCGATTAACAACATGGCCTATGGTTGGAACTATTTTTATGTTCTTCAACCCAGAATAGCAGATGATCGAAAATCAAAGGGTAACTTACACTTCTGAAGCAGCTTGATCTATCAATCATCTGACCTGGACGGATCGTATCTGTCTTCAAAAACATTTACATAATCGTCCCTTCGCCTTTTGTCTCTTGATCTTGACTTCCGATCATCCTCCTTCAGATCATTTCTAGAAGACGATATATGATCGTGGTACCTGGATCTGACAGAGGATGACCTTTCAAATTCCAGACTCTTGCCTCTGTTATCATGCCTTTCCCTTCGGCGATTATCATCGGATTTTCTATCATTCCTTCTCTCAGGACCAGTTTCGAGTTGGGTGCCACTTGAATTAGCTCCCGTTTCTTTGACGATGTTTTTTCTCTGGCTGTGAAAAGATGATGGAGGTCCGGGTGGTAAGATCTCGATGACAGGACCCTTCTCAAAGCATCCAATACCTCCAGCTTGCTTTATTTCTTCCATAAATTCCTCAATAATGTCCCTCACCACCTTACATTGGTATTAAGACAAACAATTGAACATGTTACTCACATGCAATTATTTAAAGCAAAGGGTTAAGAACCTAAAAAAAGTCTCAACTATAGGCCATGTTGCTAATCGTTGTCCCAGATTTAAAATATTATCAGATTGGTTGATTTCCACTTTTTTCTCTAAAATTGAGAGAACAAAAACATGTTTTTTAAGCATCACATAAGCCTAAACTATGAACAACAAATTTATTACTACAGAAAATGGAAAACAACATATTTTTGTTACTTAAAACGCCAATTTTAACGCTATAATCAGTCGAAAAAGTGAAAAGCAACAAATATGATAGTTGAGAGACCAAATATCAACATTTTAAATCCGGGAAAGCAATTATAAACATGACCGATAGTTGGGACTATTTTTAGGTTCTTAACCCTAAAGCCAAAGGATCCGTCAGAAAAGGGAAAATTTTGGCTGCGAGTATATGGATAGCGTATATTCTATCATCTAGCATGAAGGGAAGGCATTAATAGTTGGATATATATATATATATATATATATATATATATATATATATATATACCTCAGAAGGGTTTCGTTTTGATTTTTTGCCACGATATGACATTCTTCGGCGCTTGTAATCCCTTTCCTCTGCTAGCAATTCCTCTCTTGTTTTTGTCTTGCCAGTTTCCTGCTGATTAAAAGAAAGAGCTTAATAACGAGATAATCAAAATGTAATCATATAAACAACCAATAATTGCCTCGTAATTACCTGCATAGATGGTGCTTGCTTCGGGAGGCCATCATGGTCAATAATTGGCCTATAAGTCGGACGCTTTTTTCTCTCCTCAGCAGCTCTAGTTGAGATATCGGTATGCTCAATAACCCTATGCACAAACAAAAAATAAATTAGGAACTGATAACTTCTTTTGAAAGCCTTGGGTTATGGAGATTTAGATCAACTTACCGCTGATATCTAGGAGGCGGCTGCAATTGGCGCAATGTCCGGATTTTCTGTTCAAGTAAGGAGCGTTCGTGCAACGCTGCAACAGCTGCCACTACTTGGGACACAAAAATCTTCTTATGATAAACAGTTTGACCGGCAAGACTACCAAATTCACTGTCTTCAATATCAAGCGAGGATTTGACTACCTTCTCCTCATGAGAATATAATGATAGATACGATGCAGCATCTAGTATGCTTTTCTTGAGTAAGTCAAGAGCGAAGCACTTCCCTTGCATTTCACCGTATAAAACAGAGAACTGAGATGCTAACCATGTTATGACCCGAACCAAAGCCGGACAATCGAGCCTAGTCTTGCTCTTGTCTCTTACCAAATTGATAGCCTCCCTGACAATAGCTTTTAAGCAGATACCAAATAGCAGTGATATATGCTCTCTCATGGCTACATCAATCACGACCCCAAACTTCGGTGAATTAGTGATGACCCATCTCTCCAAATCACAATCTTTAACATTCTGCAAACCCGAAACTGCACAAACAACACCATATGTGTATGAACCGGGGCATTCATTCCAAGTACCAATCTCACTCTCAATACCCCACACTTCTGAAGGTAAGATCTGAAGAAGTGTTTTATCAGTAGCCTCTACCTCTCCGCTATGATCAGAAACCAAGTTGGCACATTCAACCGACAGAAAACCTGGCAGTGTAAAGGTTCTATTATCAATCTCGTCTTTGGATGGAAAAGTGAAGACCCCGGGACAATCACTGTAAAAGATATTCGACATGAAATCAGAATACCCTTCCAAAGTAAAGCACAGCTCTGCATGCGGGTCACCAACATATTGGTTGTTCATGTTCTTAGCTGCTTCTTCAAAGGATTTAAGAGTCTTGGGGTAATGGAGAGATTCTACAACTGAGCTGATGTCCAAAGAAGTAGGGCAGCGTAGATAGTGACTGAAGAGCGATTCTGGAGGCATTTGGTGGTTGGGATTGAAAGGACACTGGACAAGGCCATCGTTGTTGGGTTTTAAGGGAAGAAATTTCGATATGGAGGTCAACGTTTGCTGAGAAAGGTCTATCAGAGATTTGAGGCTGGCCATCGTGGTGGAGAGGTCGGCTGTGGTAGGTAATGCAACTGAGGGAGGAGGGTTATGGGGAAAGAAGGGATTGTGGTGACTAGGGTTGTGTACAACATACTGATTCGGATTAGGAATTGCAGAGAAGAAAGGGGGAGGTTGTTGATTAGGGTATTGAGATAGTGCGGGATTCATGAGGTACCGATTAGCATGGAAGGCTAGAGAATTCAATGGAAACTTCTTTCCTTCAAAATAGAGTGACACAAAAACATCAGACCAGATTTAGCGTGTAAGGCCACAGAGCTGAGCACCCCAACTTAGAATTTAGCTTAAGCTCGGCTTTGCTTAAAGACGTATGGATTTCTGGACACTGAGAAAGTAATTAATCAGAAACATTAACTTCTGTGAAGCACGATACTTAACCGACTTGCTATTCGAGCCAAATCAACTTAACTTCTACAATATATAGAAATTGATCAATCAAGTTTTACTTTTTCCTTCAACTCTACCACTTCATGAATCTGAAATCTTAACAACATTGATTTCTCAGAAGAGGGTGTCAGTTCATCAACAAATTAGATTCGTTTATCACTTAAATTTACTGTATTTACAGAAAAACAAAACAATTGAGTCTTCCGCAGCAGTTAATAACAAAAAGGCTTGCTTAACAACGCAGTGACAAGGTCTACTGCAGCCAAAAAGGGTTTTAAGGTTTACTACTTCATGAATCGAAAAACTTGAAAATTGATTTCTCACAAGAGGGTATCAGTTCATCAACAAATTAGATTCGTTTATCAATTGAATTTACTTTAAGTACAGAAAAAACAACAATTCGACTCTTTCCCATCAGTAAATAACAACAATACTAACTTAATAATGCAATGACAAGGTCTACTGCAGCAGAAAAGGGCTTAATACTGATTCAAATGAAGAGAAATTGCAACTGCAACATATGGACAGAGATCTTACTCGATGTTTCAGCAAACCCAATGAAACCGAAATAGAGAGATAAGGATTGACGGGTGGCTGTGGATGGCGGAACAGAGGCTGATAGCAACGGAGAGAAGGAGTGTCGGGGTCGGGGTCGGCGACGGCGATGCAAGAAGAAGAAAGAAACGCCCGATACACGGTAGCACAAATATCGTAAGCATATTATATTATAACTATTCTGATTAGATTTTTCGTGTCATAACTATAATCATGTTTTTATATAGGGTTAAGAAACCTATGAAAGGTCTGAACTATCACCTATGTTAACGGGAGAGGTCTAGAATTTCAATTTTGTTGATTTGAGGTTTTCCGTCCATTTTTAGGGTTAAATTTAACATAATTGTGCGAAATGACATTTTTGCCCCTTTAATATTTTGTTTTATTTAATATTTTATTTAAGGAAATGTGATGACAATTTTACCCCTAAAGTCAAATTAAAACTACCCAACTCCGGCCACCGCCACTCGACTCCGGCCACCACCACCCGACTCCGGCGACCACCGAGGTGCAAAAAAGCTCTGATTGGAGCTTTGTGGCTCTGGTCGGAGCCACAGAGCTCCGATCTGGAGCCACAGAGCTCTGACCAGAGCCACAGAGCTCCAATCGGAGCTTTTTGGCTCCAATCGGAGCTTTTTGGCTCCGATCGGAGCCCAATCGGGGCCGGTGGCTCCGATTTGGGCCCAATCGGAGCCTTGGTGGTGCTCGCCGGAGTACGGTTGGTGGTCGCCGGAGTACGGTTGGTGGAGCCGTGGTGGCTTCAAGGGCATTTTGGTCTTTTCACTTCAAGCATGTGAGGGGGCACACTTGATAGAAGGGTATTTTTGGAAATTTATTTTATTTCCGGTCACATGCCAAGCATGTGACCAACTTCCGTTAGTTTTAACGGAAAAAACTAACGGAGACCGCTGTTATCAAAAAAACTGAAATTTCAGACCTCCGTTATTAACTTTTTAAATTTCAGACCTCTCCCGTTAACATAGGTGATAGTTCAGACCTTTCATAGGTTCTTAACCCTTTTATATAAATATTAAAACTATTACAACAACACAACACCATTTGTTTCATACATGCAATCCAAATTAAACATATATTCATTGTTTCATACATAAAATCCAAATTAAACATAATGTTATTGTTTTACTTAATTAAATAAAAGCTCGGATAGACATTTCGAGAAGAAGTTCCGATATGTTCCGATTTATTAGAGAGTGGTATTGTGTGTAATATTTGCAAACTATGCCGTATCCACTCACATTTCGGAACGTCAGAATGATAAAATATTGTCGGAACATATCTTTTCCCATTAAATAATATTTCTTTAATTGTCTATCACTTGAGATTCTCAATCGCCATCACTTCCGATAGAGGTAACCTAATAATAAACATAATGATTAGGCATATTTATGTAATTGAATTACTCTCAGTTTTGCAAAAAAAATAATTACCTCAGTTATTGTTGATTCATCATCTTCCTCTACATCATCAATTGACATAAGTTTTCTTAACCTTATAGATGCAACGGTAACAATAAAATAAAATATATGGATTGGTGCACATTAACAAAATGGTATGAAATTTTCATAAATAGAGCAATTTTATAGTATAGTAAAATTTGCATGTGCAACACCATAAGTCACTTTAGAAGAAAATAATATATGAAGAATTATAAGTTCTAATTACTAATTACAACTATATACCTTTTTGATTGTTCATCAATATCCAATCTTGGGTACGCAATGGTCAACATACCGCATGAATGAATGGTGGGATCTCTGGCCACAAAAAAAAATAATGGTGAAAATTGAAATTTGTGATAATTGAATTAATACTTTTTTTTACAATATTAATACTTATATAGTATAATAATGTATATGTATAAATATTAGTAATATATATTAATATTATATATATAGCGGTGATGGTTATAACCGTGATTATTTACTTAATACCATAACTATTGTGGATACAAAACTCATCACCATATCCACCTCTCATCATAATAATGTGATTAATTATTACGATAAATTGTGCAAATAATCATAATTATTTAATTTTCACCACGCCGACTCCGGCCAGGAGGGATCATCAGCCATCACCCATCAGGTCCATCACATTATGTCACGTGCAACCTCAAAATAATATATTGTTGCAGCTTGAACTATAGATAATCTATATTTTAACCCCTATATAATTGCTCTTAATGAAATCAAGCTTTCAATAACCCAACTGTTTCTTCAGCTGAGATTTACGGCGTATTATGCAAATTAAATAGAAATAAAGAATGGAATTTTGGACCCGAACATATATAAAGTTGTTTGGTAAGTAAATAATGTTAAGAATAAGACTTACGTCTTAATTAACTGTCACATAAATTCGAACGATGAAAATTGTGTATCGTTCGTTGGAGAATAATATTTCTCCGATTGGACGGGAAATGTTGACATTTAAATATAGTCACCATGAGTTAAACTTGAGCGCTCTGATACCATGTTAAAAATAAGATTTGTGTCTTAATTAACTGTCTCATAAGTTCGAACTCGTAAGTAAAAGCGTTGGACACGTTCTTATTCATATTTTAACAAATAAGATGAGGAACGTGAATATGAATAAGATATAAAAAATCAAATACGGTTGATTTTTAAAACATGTATGGTGGTTTTGGACGATGCAATTAACAGAATATGATTTTCCTCCGGTTTCTTACATATGTACTTTCTTAAATATCATTGAGATATTCTATCATTTTTGCTTTCTTATATGGTAATAAAATGTAAATGGCAATGTGATATCCCCTTAAATGAAGAAGTAGAAGTTTTAAGTAACACTATGGACCAAGAAACTTAAAGAAGAGCAAGCAAAGTTAGCTCCCAACTGCAAAAAACTGCACTTGGAACCGCACTGCTGTCGCTGGCCACAATTAACAGCAGTAAATTCTGCTGAACTGTTAAGCTGGCTCTTTGCTTCTTCCATCCATCGTAATATCCATCCACTACAAGAATTAATGGTTATTGCGATGACCAAAATCGTCGCAATAACCCTAGAAATCATCACTATATGTATATTGCGACGATAAATCGTCGCAATAACTTCGTCACTATAAACCCCTAGCAATAGGTTCCTATTGCGACAAAAATGATCGTCATCGCAATAGAATACACTCTGTTGCGAGGACGGTAATCAACGCATCTACGATATCAGTTGTCACAATTGATATATCTATTGCAAGGATTTGATAACTGTATTGCGATGAAAAATTTAATATTATTGTCGCAATAGGTACATATATTGCAATGATTTATCAGTTCTTACGATGACAAATTTAAAACTATTGTCGCAATTGATCTCCCTATTGCGATGATTTTATAACCCTATTGCGACGATACAGTTATAAATATTGTCGCAGCAGGTACACCTTGTGAGGATTTTAGAAATTCTATTGCGACAATTTTTTTTAGATTATTATCGCAATTGGACCTATATTGTAAGGATTTAATAACTCTATATTGTGACGATTGGCAGTTGTATTGTGCCGATAAATTTCGAACATGTCGTCGTAACAGATAAAGTAAGAAATATATTTCAATAATACGATGTCATAATATAGGTTTTTATTTATGTTTAAACTATTGCGATGAAATTGTTATCGCAACAGAAATAATAATTTATTTACTAATATTAACATGAAATAAATAGAAATATAATTAACTAATTAAAATTACTATTATCATTAAAAGAAATCAATAAATAAATATTCTAAGGTCTAGAATACACATATAAACTACTAACTCAAGATTATTAAAGTCTAATTACATATATATGAATAATTTTATTATTACATAAAAGTGTCAAAATACAATGCAAAAAGCTAACTGGAGATACTCATCAATAATGCACTTCCGAAGTAGCTAGAGGATGTTCTTTCAGTTACCTATAATAAAAAGGCTGTATTTAATCAACTCAAAAAATATATTCAAATTCAACAAATATTTAAAGACATTTGATTTGATATATTGCATTGGCTGATTGTTTTGGCAAAAAATCAATGCATTGGATATGAGACATTTATTAAATTATATATACAGAAACAATTAATTCTCATCATGATATTTAATTATTATATTAATAACTATTTTTAAACAAATTGCATACACTTAATGTTAAATATATTATATCAATAAACGTGAACATCGATCATAAATTAATGATTTTATTTGCAAAAAAATGAGTAATGTAATATTACATGTATTATAGAAAAAAAATTAGTTATACTTTATATCTTTAACACTATATATATGTAGGATTCATAATTTTTTAATATTATTCAACTGTAAAAATTATTTTTATTAATTAGCTCCAATAAACAAAACTTTGTTATGAAATAAGTAAATATATCTCTGGAATAATGTAATCATAAAATACAATTTGTAATCATAAAATTTATTGTATATTGATTTGAAATTGATATATACAGTTATAATAAATAAATTTACAGTATTTTTTAACAAAATATATAATCAAAATTAAAATTATGACTACATGCTAATATTTTTATAAGATAACATTTTTATTGCAACGTGGGACAACCATTTAGTGTATAACCGTATAGATGATTTGACAATAGTAATTATACCTGATGTTTCACATTGGCGATGAACACACTTTGAGTAATTTTTTTTCTATCCGAATTCGTTGTTGATAATATCTCTTGATTGCGATTGAGGCATGGAAATTTGGTAGATGATGAAGTCAGATACTTCAAACTCCGAGCAATTCTTCATTTGTGAATTTGAATGTAAAGAGGTCTAGCCTGCTCCCAACAACATGGAGAAGAGCATATATTTGATTGATTCCGTGGATCCATATTAAAATTTCAATATGTTTTGGAGAAACAGTGAGATTTGATTCTCTGACATGATGATGTCTCTGAAGATCGTGTTGTTGGACGATTTGCTTGATGATGACCCTCTCGATACACCTCTCAAGTTCTCGACATGAGAGCTTTTGGGGGCGTTAAAGATGGACTTGTTGTGGGCAGGTAATACAGGATTGTTGAATTAAAGCCGATCCCATAATGCTCATCGTGAACATGGATGTGGAAGGTTTAGGAAGACCATAACAAGCCGAAAATCTGTACATAAATGGTCAATCGGTTTTTGTCTTCCCCCTCCCCTGTTGAAGGCGTTGCCGATATAGAATCTAGCTGCAGTTCCCTTTCATCGTTCGATGAAATTATGGCACATAATTAGAGTTTCTCTGCGACGCCGCCGTGGATGAATTAGCACTACACCATGCACGGAATTTTCACCCGTAAAAAAAGCAAGTTGCTTTAGAGAGGAGAAGCAGACGCCATCATTGATTGATTAGTTTTAATTTCTTCTATATTTGCTCATAAGATTTAAGTTTATTTTGGTAACACTTTCAATTAGTTTGCTAAGGAAAGAATATATTTAGTCAATTTGCTGAATAAGAAAGGATTTTCCACAATAAGAAAGGAATTAAATAGTTATTTTTTATAACTAATAATTATAAATAAAAAGATAACAATTTATCGCAAGAAGATATGATGTTTTATAAATAAAAACTGAGGACAATTAGTATGTTTTATAAAAAATGTTTTATAACCATTTGAACGTAATTTGAATTTTTCATTTTTTTTAAAGATTTATAGTTGATTTTTCCAATTTGTATAAATTATTTTGCAAATCTAAATAATGCGGTAATATCAGACTAATTAGCAAGTAAGTTCGATTTTGGCCAAAAAAAAAAAAAAAAGCAAGTACGATTTTATTTTTTGAGTTCTTAAACCTTAAGGTTGAGTTTAGAGTATAAGTTTATAGTTATATGCTTTCATGATTTAAGGTTTAGAGTTTAAGATTCAAGGTTTATATTTAGGATTTAAGGGTTAGATGTTTTGAGTTTAAGGTTTTGACTTTAAGTTTAGGGTTTTAAGATTTAAGGTTTAGGATTTTAAAGTTTATGCTTTAAGGTTTAGGGTGTTAGGGTATCTATATTTAGGGTATTCACGTTTAGAATTTAGGGTTTAGGTTGTTTAATGGTTGATTCAAAAGTTTAGGGTTGTTTGAAATTTTGATGCAAAATTAACCAATTTTGAGTTTCAAAAATATTAGACAAATTTATAAATATAGAGTATTGAAATTTTTTAGAATATAATTAATTGTGACAAACGGTCGTCATTGCTATATATTGTGGTTCGTCGTAATTGGTTTCCTAGTATTATCAGTGTCAAATTATTTGTGTGAAATTTATTATTCCGATAAGCAGTCTTCACAATTTAATATTAAACAACCTTTCAATAAACTTATTATATTGCGACGATATTTGACTCTACTAATATATTTGGTATTTACACAATTGTTTTCCAATAAAAACATTGACGTCAACATTTTAGTGGTAAAATTGTTAATGCGAGAACCAAGTGCTGCAATAGAGAAGTAAAAATCCTCGAAATAAACAAAATATATTGTAAGATATGCGGTCATCGTAATATATTATGTATAGCTGCAATTTTTTTTAATGAAATTTGGCGTCAATTTTTTTTTCTTATTTTGTTATTGGGAGAATCATTAGTCGCAACTCGATATTACACTTCCTCGCAATATATTGACTCTATTGCGTAAAAATGTGGTCTTAACAAGAGATTTGGCGTCGTCGCAATTGGATATTACACACACTCGCAGTAATTCCTTTCTATTGCGACGGCATATGATCTTAGGTATAGATTTGGAGGTGTCGCGATTGTTTTCCAATAGATAATTGGCGCCAATATTTTAGTGGATAAATTGTTATTGCGAGAAAACTTCATCGCAATTGGAAATTTCACATCCTAGCAATAAAATAATTCTATAGCGATGATATGCGGTCATCGCAATAGATTACGTGTCGCCACAATTGGTTTCCCGAAAGACTTAGGCCAAAATTTTGGTGAAAAATTTGTATTGCGAGAAGCATTCGTAGCAATTGGATATTACATATCCTCGCAATAAACTCATTATGTTGCGAGGATACGAAGTCCCCGCAATAGATTTGTCGTCGTCGCAAAATATTTTTTTACTGCGATGACCTATCGTCGCGATTGAATATTGCGATGGTGTTCTCGTAAATTTTCACGGTATGCGACGAAAGGTGTAAATCGTCGCAATAAACACAGTCTATAGCGACGACACAATGTCATCGCAACTGCAATCGTAGCTATAGACCAAATTTCTTGTAGTGATCAACTAACTTTTCATAGTTCCCCGAAGCTATAAAAACATCATCCTTCATCTTCAATTCTCATCCCAACCCGAAAACTAAACCATCAGTGTTAAACATCTTTACCGATCCATGGCTAGTTTTCAGGTCATTGCCTCCTTTCTCATTTCCGGGCTCGTATTAGGATTGAACAACCCTAACCTTCGAGTTGAAGCACGAGCCTTCTTCGTGTTCGGGGACTCACTGGTCGACAGTGGCAACAACAACTACTTGCTGACAACCGCTCGTGCAGATGCTCCACCGTATGGGATTGACTACCCGACTCACCGCCCCACCGGCCGTTTCTCTAATGGCCTTCACATTCCGGACATTATCAGTTACTATCTTCTTCTCTTCTTATTCTTTTTTGCCCTTAAAACAGATTACTTGGGACACAAGTTATCTGATTATGTGTTTTTTAGGTGACCGATTGGGGTTGAAATCTCCACTTCCATACCTGAGTCCCGAGCTCAACGGACAAGAACTGCTCAATGGAGCTAACTTCGCTTCTGCAGGGATCGGGATCCTTAACGACACGGGAATTCAATTTGTATGTCACTCACAAAAACCATAATATAGCAAATACTATATATATGTGGTTATATTTCTAGATATGATTAGGACATGTAATCTTTGCAGGTGAATATCATTAGGATGTTCCAACAACTCAACAACTTTGAAGAGTATCAACGACGTGTTAGCGGCATTATCGGGGAAGAAGAGGCGAAGAGACTTGTTAACCAAGCATTAGTCCTAATAACAGTCGGAGGCAATGATTTCGTGAACAACTACTATTTGGTCCCGGTTTCCGCTAGATCTTTGCAATACCCTTTGCCGGAATACGTCAAGTTTCTCATCTCCGAGTACCGCAAACTCTTAAGGGTAAAATTACGATCCGAAATCTCACTATTAGTTCAAAGACATACTAAAAGATCGTGTTTTTACGCAAATATTGCAGAATCTATACAAATTGGGAGCTAGGAGAGTGCTTGTAACGGGTACCGGACCTCTCGGGTGTGCTCCAGCCGAATTAGCCCAGAGAGGCACTAACGGCGGGTGCTCGGCCGAGCTAACGAGAGCTGCAAATTTGTATAACCCGCAGCTCCTTCAAATGCTCGGGGAGATCAACGATGAGATTGGTCAGGACGTGTTCATTGCTGCAAATACAAATCAAATGCACATGGATTTCATCAGCAACCCTCAAGCTTTTGGTATAATTAACCTCTTTGCCCTAAATTTAGTTTCTTGGCAAACAAGTTATCTATATCCTGACAGAATATTTGCATGGTTTTTTTCAACAGGGTTTGTGACCGCGAAAGTAGCGTGTTGTGGACAAGGACCGTACAATGGAATCGGACTATGCACGCCGGTGTCCAATCTTTGCCCTAACAGAGATCTCCATGCATTCTGGGATGCGTTTCATCCATCAGAGAGAGCTAACAAGATCATTGTAGAGCAGATGTTTAGTGGCTCTAACGAGTACATGAGCCCGATGAACTTAAGCGCCGCTATCGAAATCGATTCCAGGCGGCTGATTTGATTTTTGTTTTGTGGATTCTGTTGAGAGATTGTACTGAACTGTTGTGTACTGGCATGTTTTGATTTGAATTGTTTCTTAATAAAAGACTAGTTGTTTCAAGGTGCATTTCGATGGACTCATGTAATATGGTAGATTCGTGCTATAGCACTTTAATGTTTTATCCATAAACTAGAAGTTTCTCATTCAAATTTTCAAATTTTATTGGAGCTCTATGAATGAAAAAATATCATTAGAACACATTACCTTATACAGACTAATCCAATATGAGCAAATATTATTTTAAGTATGAAAAGTTATATGTTACGAGTATTGTTTTTCTAGTTTAATCGATTTAAGACACAAAAAAAATCAGTTCGAGGGATCTTCTCAACCCCATACTTCCATTATTTTTAATGCTGGAGAAAGCCGCCACCCAAAATATATATTGATGGCTTTATAAATTAAAAGATTATTATATATAGTCAGAGGAAATTTCTCCAATAATTCAAATATATTTTTCTATTATATACAAATGAGAAGATATATTTTTTTCATGTTCAACGAATTTGTGGCTAACTATATCTAGCTAGAGGTAGGATTTGACACTCCTCCGAAACTCCATCACATGAAATTACAACTTGACAGAAGACTTTAAAGTTTAAACATTCCATCCAGTACAGCTAAAATAAAACTGAATATTGAATGTAAAATTTAAACCAATCACTTTATCAACAGTTGTAAAACTTTAAAATAATAGCTGAATATATGGTTTAATTTAAGTCGACGTTATTTTTAAAGGAAACAATATCTTACAAAGTATAACAATTTTCAAGGGATTTTATTAAGTTTCAAAGTAAATTTTTTACAAAACCCAAAATTTTATATATGAATTTCCTCACAAATTTATAGCTAGATTTTTTGTTAGGGTTATTCTTTAAGAATTTTTTTGAATGTTGTATTTGTATGAGATTTTCATTATTCCCTTACAAATATGTATGACCCTCACTAATAAATCTCTCACAAACAACTAGATTTCTTGTAGTGTAACTTAATTGACGCTGCGGAGGGCATATTTGAACCTATATGCGGTTTAATACCATGTAACATTTAGACCGACCACTTTACCACCAGTCCAAACCTCTGAGTAATAAGTGAAGACATGGTTTACAATTCTTATAATAGAAACATTTTTTAAGACCTATCACATGAAACTTTATATAATAATAATGAAATTGGGGGTTTATCTAAGCATGGGAATTTAACCTACGAACTTCGGTGAAATCTAAAATTTTAGACAGATCATTTATCCATTATCATAAAATCTTAAGATGAGTGTGGAGACTTAGATTACTATTTATATTTTGAACGGTAGACATGTGACCTAATGTGATCAGTTCAACGAATTACACATATTGCTTGACTTTCCTTCTTTAGCAATAATAGCAGGATCTTTTTTATTATTATTTATGATCAATAGTGTTAAGACACGGCATATTGTTACCAAATTGGAAAAGATAAAGAGTTGGAATTCTCTTCTAGTTATAGCCTATAAATAGACATGCCTCCCTTGATGTTTTCTCACCAAGTAAACGAGAAAAACCCTAGCTATCCTCTCTTATAGCAGCACATCCAAAGTATGGCACCACGATTTGATTTCCTCACCTTATTCTGCACCTTCTTGGCTTTGGCAACTTCATTTGCCTCTGCCGCGGATCCTAACCCTCTTCAGGACTTTTGTGTTGGTGTCGATCAATCTGCAGATGGCGGTAATTAACTTGTTTTTCATTTCGATCACACTTTCTTAATTATTTGTAAAATCATATGTCTTAAAACCTTTAACTATTATTTGAAGAGTTTTATTATCTAATAACATGCTCATTTGAAGCGCGTATGATGCATTGATTTTTCTTTTTAATACTGTATACTTATATAAACGTTGCGAGAATTGAATTTGATACCTCACAATAGTTGTAGAGACTTTAGATACCATGATAATGTAATCGAAACCAAATGTTCTAAAATTTTGAAGTATACAGTGAAGACCTAGATATACTAGATAATGGTTTTATTACCAAATCAAAGGAATATCATTCATTGATATAGGACCTTTTCTGAGCTTAGCCTTTTTGACTAGTTTGAGTATATACTATTTTAATGATTATTGTTTAGCCTTCTCATGCATGCATGCATTGTAATCTTGTATTTCCATGCAGTGTACGTGAATGGAGCATTCTGCAAGAACCCTAATCTAACCACCTCAGACGATTTCCACTTCAATGGCGTCCTCACCCCTGCAAACACATCGAACCAACTCGGCTCCAAAGTCACCCACTTTTTCGTGGACCAGGTCCCCGGACTCAACACCCTAGGGGTCGGTCTGGCTCGAATCGACTACGATCTAGGTGGCCTTAACCCACCACACATGCATTCTCGTTCAAGTGAGATCTTGACTTGCCTTGAGGGAACACTCTACGTAGGGTTTGTGGCTTCCAACACAGGAAGCCGCTTATTCTCGAAAACCCTAAAACCCGGAGATGCTTTCATTTTCCCGGTTGGGACGATTCATTTCCAGTACAACATTGGGAATACTAAAGCTGTTGCTATTGCTTCGTTTGGGAGCCAGAGTCCAGCAGTTTATACTATTGCTAATGCAGTCTTCAACTCAAACCCCCCCATAAAACCGGAGGTGCTCGCCAAGGCGTTTCAGCTGGACACCGGCGAGGTCGGAAATTTGTTGAGCAAGTCCTGGTTCTACAACTAAAATGCATGTATATGTATATGATCAAATAATGCTTCCCAAATAAGTTAATTATTGTTGTGTGTATTCATTTCTTTTATTTGAATAATAAGGGTTTACTCCCAATTGGTTGTAAATGTACGAACCAAAAATTCTGCCATTGAAGAATATAATGTTGAATTTAATGTTTTATGGGCACTGTGTGATTTTTGTTTAAGCTATTATTGTTTTAATATCTTTTGATCGAATAGAAGACATATATAATTATATATGGTACTATATATATTTCAATTATCCTCATGCTTAATATGCTATATATATGGTTCAACCTCCTATAAATACGTTGTCTAACAGTTAACATATAACTAATATCATATATTTTCAATAATATAAATAATTAATTAACTGATGAAGATTTAAAATAATAGTTTTTTAACATATATTAATTTTTGGCCAACTAACACATATTATTAATTTATTTAAAAAAAATCGAAAAAAATATACTTTTAAAAATATTATAGCATAAAAGTCTTATTTACGTTAAATCTCACGTGTATAGTTTTATTTGCAAATTAAACTACTATATCAACAGAAAGATGGTCCATTTATAAACTCTTATAGATAACACCTGCTTCTTTTTTTCTTTTTTTTTATAAACATATGTTGGGGCCAGTGGGACACAGGGTTAGGGGAGGGGTGCAATAATATTTTGTAAATTTTCAAAGAAAATATTGTATATGAATATTTTTTTTAAAATCACTGAAGTAGAAAAATAAAATAACAAAAGAGTATAATAGGTTGAAGGTGAAATAGCAGCTAATTTAACTAAAAAACAAACATAAAGATTAAAGAAATATCAAACATATATATACAACCCAAAATGATAATAAAATTGAAGTTTTAGGTTCAATTTGATGATTTTATAACTAAATAATGCATATATATATATATATATATATATATATATATATATATATATATATATATATATATATGATCAAATAATGCTTCCCAAATAATATTACATGATTATTGAATTAGTTCAAGTTCGATTGTGTACGTTCATTTCTTTTATTTATTTGAATAAAAAGCTTGATCACTCCATTGGTTGTATATCGTATGGACTAAAATTCTGCTATAGTTATATTGTTGAATTTAATGTTTTATGGGCACAACAATATCCTATATATATATATATATATATATATATATATATATATATATATATATATATGATTGGCATAATTAAGAACGGGAGGAATTAGTCTTGATATTTGATAATGGTCACTATCAAAATATTGATAACTGACAAATGCTGATACGGGAGTGCCACGTAAAAAGAGATAAAAAAAATGATAGCAAAATTTATATTTTTTAAATCATATTCATGTAATTTTTATCATATTCTTCAATTTTTATTTATGTACAAACTGAACCCCAAGAACAAGCTCCTGATATCAGATCAAATCCCAAACCGGCTCCTTGTTTCGTTTTTTACCTACATAGAAAAAGAAATATGATGAAGACAAATGATTTTGTTGAAAAATATGAACATGCATAATCTGTGTCACCGTGTCAGTTAGCTCACCGCGACGTTATTTTTCCGTCAAAATTTGTTAGCTAGTCAACGTAACTGCAAATATTAAGATTTTTTTTTTGTCAATATTAAGATTTGAAACATAGACAACTAACAAGATAGATTATCATAACTTTGGACCAAAAATTAACATTGATAAAGATAAATAACTAAATATGTAATTAACCATTTTATTTATTCCTTCATTTGACTAGTGTTCAATTCCTGTAGAGAGAAATTCAAACGGCAGAATGCTTCCTTTGGACAATCCACAATTCACAAAATGATATGCATATATAAATGCTCTCTCTATATAAGGAAGGTATCGGGTCAAATAAAATGTTTGATTTTATTTCTTCAAATATGATAACAACCAATAATTGAGTTCTTTTTTAGTTTTGGCTCTCTTTACATATGCTACCCAATAATTGACCAAAATATATATGTTTTGTGGACAAATGAATGTCACCACTAAGAGTGGTAAACGTTACTTTGTCAGCTTCATCGACGACTTCACCCGTTATGAGTTTACTCATCTGATTTCTCATAAATTCGAGGTCATTGACTGCTTTAGAAGCTTTCTTAACCTCGTAGAGAATCACCAGGAGCGAAAGGTGAAAGCTCTTCGCTCTGATAGAGGTGGAGAATATCTCTCTAATGAGTTTAATAAGTTGTGCGAAGAAAGAGGTATTGTGCATCAGACTACAATTACTATTTCGACCAAGTTAACGCGGGTTGTCTGCTGAGTAACTTGTCGATGTCTTCGGGTTGGGTGCGAGCTTGTTAGGGCCAAGTCCGTCTCCTAGGATCGTGCACGGGCCTTTGGCTTCGTCTTCAAAATCGCACTAAGTCCTTCGGGCTCTCTCGCTGACTGTCCGTCCGTACCTGCAAGAGGAGCATTACCGAGCAACTCCCGTGGAGAGGGGGGAGGTGCTTGGTGCGCTCACTCCGACGGTCAACATTAGACAGTTCTAGAGAGAGAAAGTTAGAGAGAGGTCAGAGCTCTTCTCAATTCTCACCCAAAGTGACTTGAAAATGTTTACCCCCAAGGTGGCTATTTATAGGCAACCTTGGACCGTAAGCCGGTTTTGACCCGGTTCAATGTGGAAATGTGAACCGGGATGCAGGGGAGAGCTTTGGGAAGAGGACTCTGACGCGCGTCTCAGGCGGCTGTCACGAGCGGGACGCGCGCGCCTTGTAACGGGGGGTCCCCGACGTATAGGAGTTAGTTGAAAATCGGGTCTCCGTATACATCCAGGACAAAAAAAGGGGGGTGTGCGCGACACCCCCGGGGTGTAAAGCTTACCCGGAATTCCGGGTAAGCCCCCCGGGGGTGCCGGGCAAGTTTGCGACTTGCCCGGTTTCCCCGGGTTAGCTCGAAATCGGGTTTTTCGTGGGTTTCGTGCATGTACGAGGTCCGAATAATTTAAAACCGAGCCCGAATCATGCGTATATCCATCACTTGCCCCCGAGTTAAATAATGGCTTGACCTTTATTTAACTCTATTTTAAGATAGGGTGTACGCGTGATTCGGGTCGTCTGCTTACCTTGGGTCTTGACTTACCAAGGGTGGATACGCGCGGCTCAGACGAGCTCCTTGCCTTAGTTTTTTGAGATGGTCATGCTTGATAACTGCGCAAAGGGTTAGTAGCACAACGGACTACGAGTAATATGATAAATGTGATTTTGGAAGAAGTAAGGCGTGAGCGCACATGAAATTTTTCGGGTTTGTAAGATGGTCAAATAAATATGGAACGTTCATGCCACGACTAATTGTATCAAAATGATAATAAATCATGAAAGTTTTGATAAAACGTTTTTCATGCAATATGATGGTTTTCGGGAGCCCGTCGTCCGAGACGGCCGTCTTGACGGCGAGACGACGGTTTTAGTAAATGAAATAATGCCGGGTTTGGAAAATCACATGTGATGGACTTGATACGAAAAATCATAAAAATAATGTTTTCAAGTAGTTGAGACAATTTGAAATAACTTAGTCAAATTTAGCTAAGTCACTTGATGGTGAAAATCCAAGTTATCAACAACTTTTAAAAAGTGGAGGGTGGATGTGAGTGTACCTCTTGGATGTATCATGAACATGGAAGTGTGTACCTATATAAGGGAAGGTGTGTCGCGGACATGAGGGTCCTGGACTTGCGAGGTGCCATGCATCCGACGCGTCGTTGATGAACATCTTACAACAGAAGTATGTTCTCAATGTATATGTCGAGGGACATGACCCTTGTAGATATAGTATTGCCCCCAAGATCATTGAGGTGAATGCCCCTAGAGGGGGAGTATATGTAGTGACGTGGCCAAGTAGGGGCATTTGCCCCTTAGTCGCGAGGTGTTAGGCCTCCTGGTATGTTGTCGATGAACATCTCATGATAAACATGTGTTGGGTGGCGCAAACGCGTATAGTGCCATATAGGCTGTATAAAACGTTGGGACGAGGCCCGTACTGACATAGAGTTGCCCCCGTATAGATGATGTTCGCTATGTAGTAGTTGTGAACTTGTAAGTTCGTTGGTGTGGAGTTGCCCCCTTGTCGGGACGTTCGCACCGTAGTCGTTTCGGGCACGAGGTGGCGACTATTGTATCGACTGCTACTTGGGTTTTCCAAAGTAGGGTGCATTCCACAGCTGCTACTTGGTTTTTCCCAAGGTAGGGTGCACTCCGCGACAGCTACTTGAAGTTTCCGAGGTAGGGAGAAGGCCAGAGGTCGGACGAGGCGACATACCCTTCCATGGCGTCGGTCAGAGGTCGGCGAGGCGACGTGCCTATCCATGTTGTTGCCACAACCTGGCGTTTTCAAGGTAGTGTGCCTCCTGCACCGCTACTTGGTTTTCCCCAAGGTAGAGTGTGGCTTGCGACCCGTATTTGAGCTGCTTGTATGTGCCCCCGGAGCCTTGAGCCGTTTTGGGGATAAAATTTGATCGAAATGTGGCCGGAGGGCATTTTAGTAATTATGACCAATTTTGCATGCTTTAGATTTCCTTAGCTCCTGAGCTCGTCGTTTAGTTGAATGCTTGAATACCTGTGTTATATTGTATAAGTATATGGAAATTTTGTTAGTGGGTGGCCGAGGCCTTTGGTGAGCGTATGGACTTTTGACTCCCGAGCGGGAGGGTCCCTAGCTGTTTGCTCGCGGACAGTTGGTCCGTTGGGTTGGATGCCCTCGCAAAGGGCTTGGTGAATGGTGTTGATACGTGACCCTGGTTTTTGATTGAGTTGTGTATGGTTTTTGCAGGGTTTGGTTGACGGGCTTGCAAGCGCGTGTCTTTGATACTTAGAGTGTTCCTGGTAGGCAACGGTTTCTGCTTCTTCACGCAATGAGTAAGTCTCATCACTGATGGATATACGCCCAATTTGAACCCGTTGACTTCCAAACCGTTGTATTTTTATCGTCCCATCGCCAATTGTAAATCGAAACTTCAACCCGGACACTTCGCGAGAACATCGACGGCTCGGACGGGGCCGAAGCGCCCGTCCGACTTAGGCGAACCCACCTAGGTGAGGTTGGGTGGCCACACCCGACCTCCCCTAGGGGAGATCGGGTTGGCCAACCCGATCTCTCCTAGGAGAGATCGGGTCGACCAACCCGATCCCTCCTAGGAGGGATGGGGTTGGCCAACCCCACCCTCCCTAGGAGGGGTTGGGTGTCCTCACCCAACCCCTACCCTTAGGGGTCGGATTTCTTCCCCCCCAAGGGTCCCGACACCACATTCGGACTCCCATGCTCGGTCCACTCCGCCTACCTCCTCCGAATCCTAAGGTCTTAATTATGTGCTTAAAGGTTAATTAATTGTATTTAAAGGCTAACGATGTCATTAAGCCACCTTAATGACACCGTTGCCTATAAATACCCCACCTTCACAACTCATTTGATCATCTTGGCCATTTGGACATTTTAGCTCTGACATCTCTCTAGCTTTATCTCTCTAGAAAAGTACTGACTTAGGCATCGGAGAGGGTTCACCAGGCACCACCCCCCCTCCTCCGTGTCTGGTATTGCCCCTTCTGCAGGGTAGAAGGAGAGAAGGAGCAGAGGAAGGAAGGAAGGAAAGGAGAAGATAGACTAAGGCAGAGCAGCTCAGGAACATCGGATCACACATATTCCCCGTAAGGAGTGAGATCAAAGCGGACACCCCGTTGACCTAGATCTCATAACTTAACACTTGGCGCCGTCTGTAGGCTTCGGACAGAAAGCCTGGCTATTACACGAGCTATGACGAACAGTAGGGTGTCCAGGCCCCAACACCCACCCGGGGGCAATGGGCGGAGAAGAGAACCCATACCCCCAGGGAGGCGGCCTAACCTTGGGAAGCAGCCAATGCATCCAGAGCCACAAGAAATACCACAACCTCCTCAGCAACAGAACAACCAGGAGGGAGGACCTTCACGCCCAGCTGGGGCTGAGTCCTCCACAGCCTCCACCCCCCGGGCAAGAAGGCCACACAGAGAAAGAGAACAACAGGGAGTGCCTTCCCACAACACGGCACCCCCTGAGGGATACTATTATGAAGAGCAACCCCAAGGGTACCCGTATGGGATGCCAGCACAGAGAGGTGGCAACCGCGCCCACACAGCATATGCAAGGCAGGCATACACCCAAGGGACTTACACTGAAGCTCATGGAGAGGAGCAGATCCCGACAGAAGAGCACTACCCGCACCCTCGAGCAGGGCAGCGAGAGGAGCAAAGAAGATATTACCAGGAGCCACCCCCAGAGGGAAGGCAACAATTCGTGCCTCCTAGGCAACAGCAAAACAACAGGGCTTACACCCCGCTTGGGGAGGAAAGACAAGCAAGACCTCCAAGGAGGCAGGACTTCTATGAAGCACCCCAGCAGGCGTATCAAGAGTACACCTACAGTCCATACCAGCAGGGACAAGGGAACCCAGTAAGCCCAGTCTACAACTACAATGGATATCAGAGGGATTATACTCCGGCACAGGTAGTGATCACCCCGGAGGAGATAGAAGCCATGATAACCCGGAAATTGAATGAGTCAAAGAAACCCAGCCTACATTGTCTAAGTGACAAGACGAACCACCCTTTCACAAAGGAGCTGGAGATGAACAGGGTGCCAGACTCCCTGCACACTGTGCAAATTGCAAAGTACAATGGGAAGGGAGACCCCCTAGAGCATATCCAACAGCATGAGGCCTCTCTATTCGGGAGGACAACTGACGAAAGATACAAGGCACTTCTTTTCCCAAATACTCTATCAGGGGTGGCCTCACATTGGTTCTTCAGCTTGCCCTCTGAAAGCATCCACTCATGGGAGCAGCTAAAAGCTAAGTTTCTGCAGAGATACCTAGGAGAGAGGAAACTCCTCAAGGGAACAGGCTCCATTGATGACGTAAAACAAGAATACGATGAAACCCTGGCCAGTTACTACACTAGGTTCAACCAGAATATTGCAGACATCCAGGGAGACATCACTGAAGGGGAGATAATCCGAGCCTTTATCAGAAATTTAGGTCGCTTAGGGTCAACATTGGCTGAGAAGATGGCCAAAAAGCCAGCAAGCACCTTGGAGGAGCTTGCAGGGAGAGTTAAAACGCATATTGACCTCGAGAGGCACAGGGCAAGCAAGAAGGCCAAAATCCAGGCAGCCAAGGAGGATAATCAAAGGCCAAACAAAGGCAAGCCACCCCAGGCACCACAGCATGCAAGGCAGCAGGAGTGGCGTCCGCCACAGCAGGAGTGGCGTCCACCACAGCAAAGAAACCAAATGGGTGAACCCTTAAAGGCCAGAGAAATAAACGTCATTAAGTTCATCCCATTGAACGCCACTCCAGCCACCGTACTTAGAGAGATGCGGAACCAAAAGCTTTGGTCACCCCCTGCAAGGTGGAGAGCCCCAATGGTAGGAAATCACAAGGATAGATGGTGTGACAACCACGAGGCTTATGGTCACGACACAAATGAATGCTTTAGCCTAAAGCTAAGCATAAACAACATCGTCCAGAGGGGAGAACTGAAACAGTTCGTAGACCATGGGGGCAATAGTATGCAACTGGGGCCACCACAGAAAGACAAGGGCAAGGGAAAGTTAGACTATAACCCTCCACCCAACAAAAGAGGAATCATCAATATGATACATGGAGGAGCAGCATCAGGTGGCCCAACGGCTAACGCAAGAGAGGTCTATGCATCGAAGCTAAGCTCAGTGCCAAGGTGGAGAAAAAGGCCAAGAGAAGGAGAAGAAGTGAAGATCGAGTTCTCGGAGAAGGACAAGAGCCACATCGTCTTTCCACATGACGATGCTCTAGTTATTACTTTAGATATTGACAATTTTGATGTAAAGAGAATTTTGGTGGATGGGGGCAGCTCAGCTGACCTCCTAAGCCTGAGAGTGTTGGAAGAGATAGGGAAAACCAAAGCAGACATCAATCCGGTCAACTTCCCCCTAGTTGGCTTCTCAGGGGCAACAAGTTACCCCCTGGGGATGATAACATTGCCAGTGACCATGGGCCAAGGATGGACCCAGCTGAAGGTAAATGTCAATTTCTTGGTGGTTGAAAGCCTGGGAGCCTACAATGGGATCCTAGGAAGGACAACCATAAATCCATATGAAATAGTGCCATCCACTGTTCACCAGAAGCTGAAGTACATCACGGAGAACGGAGTTGGAGAAGTCCTGGGTGATCAACGCACGGCAAGACAATGCTATGTCAATTCAATAAGACATGGATCACACAGAAACAGACACAGTGGCTGTGGTCATGGCAGGAGCCAACCAGAATAGAAGAAGGAGGGGAGGGAGACAAAGGCAAGGAAGGAGGAGGAGTGGAGTAACACTCCGTTTGAGCAGGCAGTTTTTTCAAACAGTGCCTACAAGGAGACACAGGAACAAGGCTGTGAAGGTGACATCCATACCTTGGCAGCCAGACACCATAATAGGGAACAGAACAAGGAACTCCATCCTAAAAGGCTTCCGCTACATAGATGATATCAAGCAAATGCCGCAGGAGTCTATATCAAGCTATTTCCAGAGATTCTTTGATTATGGTGCCAACATGGACATCACAAGGGGAGAAGCAGTCAGAGCATTCATCAGAAACATGCATCCAAGTTCATTTGAGGCCTATGGAGGGCTCTATGAGATGGTCATGACGAGCACAATGAGAGAGCTCAAGGCGAAGCTGGACAGGGCATTTGAACAAGAGGCGGAACAGTTGGATGAAGTTCCAGAAAGAGGAAGAGAAACAGACACATTGGGAGGAGGTGTCAATTTCACATTCACACCCCTCACACTCAGCATAGAAGAAATTTTCCACAAGCACCTCAAGCAAGAGCTACCAGCATGCAGGGAGGAGGGCAAGGCCTTCCTAGGGAGAGATGCACAGGGTTGGTGTGAGTACCATGGGACCTGGGGGCATCAAACCAACAACTGCATGGTGTTGAAGGTGGAAGTGGAAGAAATGATCTACAATGGAAACTTCAAGGAGTACGTGGCAACAGACACAGTGACCACCCCATATCCTTAGTTTTATATCTAGCATTTCGCATGTTTCAGCTTTACAAGCTTTTCAAAAACAACTCATGAGAAGGAGAACTCACGAAGTTACTCCATCTCTACAACTATCTTTGATTTCCTACAAAGGATGTCTTGGTGCACCAAGGCATCCCGAGTGTACAAAAACATGAATGCTCCTAAGGGAGTAGTAGTTACTCAAAAGTATTTTCCAGTGAATGCAGTGGTATAACCACAAAGTTATCCTTACACAGATATGACTTCAAGTCAATGACAGGTTCGACGCCCCCAAGAGCGTATCTTGAGAGTAGTTTTCATACTACGACATTCGACGCCCCCAAGAGCGTATCTTGAGAGTAGTTTTCATACTACGACATTCGACGCCCCCAAGAGCGTATCTTGAGAGTAGTGTTCATACTACGACTTTCGACGCCCCCAAGAGCGTATCTTGAGAGTAGTTATTACACTACGACCTTCGACGCACCAAGAGCGTATCTTGAGAGTGGTTTCCAAAAACTACGAACTTCGACGCCCCCAAGAGCGTATCTTGAGAGTAGTGTTCATACTACGACCTTCGACGCCCCCAAGAGCGTATCTTGAGAGTAGTTATTACACTACGAATTCGACGCACCAAGAGCGTATCTTGAGAGTGGTTTCCAAAAACTACGATTTCGACGCCCCCAGGAGCGTATCTTGAGGTAGATTTGCAACCTACCAGATTCGACGCCCCCAAGAGCGTATCTTGAGGTAGAAAAAACACTACCAGTTCGACGCCCCCAAGAGCGTATCTTGAGGTAGATTTCAAACTACCAGTTCGACGCCCACCAGGAGCGTATCTTTGGTCTAACCTGAGCCCTCCGGGAGCCTATCCTGTGAAACGTTAAGTGCCATCCGAGAGCCTGTCTCGTGAACAGTTTGACACCCGTCAAGAAGGTATCGGTGGACTAACCTGTGCCCTCCGGGAGCCTATCCTGTGAAACGTTAAGTGCCGTCCGAGAGCCTGTCTCGTGAACAGTTTGACACCCGTCAAGAAGGTATCGGTGGACTAACCTGTGCCCTCCGGGAGCCTATCCTGTGAAACGTTAAGTGCCGTCCGAGAGCCTGTCTCGTGAAAAGATTTCGACGCCCACCAAGAGCGTATCTTTGGTCTAACAGTACAACGTATACCGTGTAAGGGGTATCAGAAGAGATCATCACACCATGCTTAGAAGGATACCATGTTTAAGAGGGTACCATGTTTAGAAGGGTACCATGCTTAGAAGGATACCATGCTCGGAAGGGTAACATGAGAAAGAAATTTCTAAGTAAAGTAATGTGAAGAACAAGTAATGTTTTTTCTTTATGAAATGGCAGGTAAGACATGAAGGAAAACACGAAAGAAGGATAAGTAAAGGAAACACACCAAGTAAAGAGTCCATACCCAAAGAGCCATACACAAGGCATAGGGAGCCATCATGAGAAGAGATATATACAAAAGCATGAGAAGCACTAATGTAAAGGCAAACGAACCACGTAGTCAACAACATAATGTGGCAAAGGAAAGTAACAACAAACACCATCACAATCTCAAAGGACACTCAACCCATACAAGGGGAGAAGGAGTGTAATTATATACAAGGATAGCATGAGATAAACACGTCAGTCAGAACCTTCAGGGGAGTCACCCTCACCCCCTGAAGCTGAACCGCCAGCGGAAATGGATGAAGAGGAGGAGTCCGAGGTACTAATCTCCACAGGTGTAGCATCCACCTGGGCAGGGGCAGGCTCGTCTGCAACGGCAGCCTGACCCATCAGAACAGTCGCGTAGCCAGTGGCATATGGCCCAAAGTCACCAAGGTCACCAAAGGGGAACTGAGGATCAATCCGGTATATGTGATCAACCAGATACTCACCGAACTGGTTCATCTCCTGGGTGAGACGCGTGCTATAGTCGGCGGTGAAGGCAGAGGAGGACTTGTATTCAGATACCGCGACAGCCCTCTCCTCCGCCCGACACTTAGTCTCCAACCTCCGCAGCTCCTCAGAATGGACAGACGCGGCAACCTCAGCTTCCCGGCGCAAACTGCCCACAGTGGTCTCAAGCAAGGACACCTGGTCCTGGAGCTCCTGCAGCCTCAAATCAGATATACGCGCCTTCTCAGCAGCAGTGGCGACCTCCGCCTTGAGAGAAACCTGGCTGTCCTCAAGGGTCTTCCTCTCGTCAGATAACTCGAGCACGAGCGAGGACATGTTCACCATGTCAGATATGCCCTAACAATTCAAACAAGGGATGAATAACCGAAAGATAGACATTATGAAAGAAATAAGAGGAAAGCAAAGAACAACTTACAGGTGCATAACGAGAGAGTACCCCTTGAACAAAGCGCCGAGTCTCCCCAGGAGACTTGGGCGGAGCAACACGATCCCCAGGGGGAACGGCACCGCGGAGGACGCGGACACCAACCTCAGGAGTCCGCAAAGAGGAAGTGCTATCAAGGTGGAACTCCTTCAGACCAGCGAAGGGAGTCCACTCAGACCCAATAACATCTTCATCAGTGAGCCGTGTGAAATCCTTCCGACTTAAAGTCGGAGGCCCACCTACACAAGCAAAGCAAGTCAAAGGAGAGTATAAACATACAAGGATCAGCACAAGGTAGAGATCATACCTGAGGACCGTGCCCTCGGCTGGGGGGCAGGGGAACCACCACCAGCAGGTCGCTTCCCTTTGTCAGCCAGGGAAGGCACCTCTTCGACCACCATCTCCTTATCACGAGATAGGGTCGGAGGACGAGCAGTAGGCGAAGCAGGATCCACAGCCTTCTTCCTCTTAGCAGCCGAGGCCCCGGCCTCAGAATCAGATCGCCGCGGCTTGGACTTGGAAGGTCCAGAATCTCTGCCAACGGAGACGACCCTCTCAGTCACCAAGGGGGAGCGCACTAGCAAAGTAAGAAAAACAAGATAAGGAAAACATAAGTTACATCATAAAGAAGCAAATAGGAGAAAGCATACCAGAGGCCCCAGCCTTCTTCCCAGGCAGGGGGGATTTCTTCAAAGCAGAACTAGAAGGAGCCTTCCTCTTGCTCAGATCAACAGGGGCTCCCTGCATGTTATAGGTTTTTCCATGAAACCAACCTACAAAGGAAGAGCAGAAGGTAAATAAAGATGGAAAGACCAAGTGACATACCGAGCCCCCGGAGTCAGGAGTCAGACTGATCCCGGCCTCGTAAAGATCCGTCTCAGTTATTAAAGACACGGGGCAGTAAGACCGGGTCCTGTTGCTCTCGTGAATGATCTTCATAGTCTTCAAATCATCCGAAGAGAACTCTCCAAAAGCAGGCCAACCATCGGACCGATCCTCATTCAGGACCGACCAAGTGACGTATCGGTCCGTAATGAAGAAGTAATGCTTAGCCCAGTGACTGGCCGAATTGTCAATCTGGGTCACGAAACGGAGGGAGGTATCCCACTCGATCCCACTCAACCCGAAGTCAGAAAATCGGGGATCTTTGAAGGTCGGATGGCGAGTTACGAAACTCGCAAACCCCACCCTCGTCCGGTACTGGAACCGATAGAAGCATCGGAATAGAATGAGAGAGTACTTCCAGGAGTACCAATGGCACAATACCCGGAAGCCCACCCAGACACGGAGGGCACTGGGGGCAAGGTTCACAGGAGAAATCCTGAAGAACCTGCTCAACTCTATAAGCTCGTCACAGTAAGGTAGCCTCAGCCCGAATCGGATCTGAGAGGGGTACACGGCGACCTTCCCTATAGGAGGCTCCGTCGCCGTCCCGCGAGTATTCCCCAAGGAGGGGAGAAAAGGATACAGAGGCTCATCTAGGGGACTGATATCTCCTAGGGTGACATGTTCGTTGTAATCGGACCTAGTGATATGGTTCTCTGACAGAATAGCAAAACCTAAGGCAAAGATAGCAAGAAACCCCAAAGCACGAATCAAATTTCGACTAACACCCCAATGAAGGTCACGATACTAAGCTAGCAATAGGAAAGGAAGTAACGCGACCGAAAAGGAAGAGAAAAAGGAACTCACTCATCCTTCGGAGAATACGGCGTCTCTGAAGAGTCTGCGTACGTGGACACCACCAAGAGTATAGTACCTGCCACGACACGACGAATATCAAGATAAGAGAAATTTTCGAGGAACCGGAAATACCCCGACACTCTACCAACGACAACAACCGAGTCAAATAGTTTTATCCAAGCCTAAGGTCGGGTTTTGGAAAAAATTACCATTATACCCTCCAACAAAGATTAACACACCAACGGCGGCACGACATCAAATTCAAGACCGAGATAACCCAATCGGACAAGAAACCATATCCGGACGACCGGCAAACATTTTTCCCCAAAATCCACAACTACCCACGGCTATCTACGGCAATCCCACATTCAATCAAATTTCGGCAATCAAGCATCGGCAATCAAATATCAACGATTCAAAAATCAACTTTTTACGCGGTAATGGAAAGGAAAAGAGCGGACCTTCGGAAAACCCGACCCGATGTGATAAACGGGTCCGGAATTCAAATTTGAACGTTGCCGGAAATCAGGTCCTCGCCGGAGCTGTGATTCCCTCGCCGCCGGAGCTTTGATTTTTCCGCCGCCGGAGTCGAGCCACGTCCGTCTCCGCCCGTCCCGCCGCTGTGGCCGTCCGTCGAAGTGGTGGACCTCCTCGCCGCCGGGAACAACGGCCTCTGTCGCCTCCGCCGTACCCAGCACCGCCGGTAGCCGCTGTCCGCCTGAAGTCGAGCCCTCGTCCTCGGCTGGATTTGTCTTCCTCGTCGCCGTCCCGATCAAGATGCTGGCCGGAATTTCAGGTGCCCACCGGAATTTTGGCCGGCCCTAACCTTGGGGGTGCTCTCAAACTTTCCTTGCTCTCCAAGGGTGAGTGAAAAAGGAAGATGGTGGCTAGGGTGACTCTTGGAGGTATTTTTCTAACTCCTTTCTATATTAAAAGATGGTAGGGTTTTTTAGAGGGTTTTAATCACCACCATCCATCTAGCCTTAAATAAAATCTAAGGGCCAAGGAAAAACCATCATTTTTATCCCTTTCACCTATAGCTAAGTATATCTCCATACTTAGAAAAATTATCAAGATAATTTTATTTTTGAGCATCCCATACTTAGGAAAATTTTTGGCCAAAATTAAAATTTTCCCTCACTTAAATGGAATCCCGGCACGAAATTGAAGCGTAAGTTATTTAGTTACATTCGTATCACACCCCTGTGCAAGTTTGTATTTTTTGAGTATGCACCTGTAGCAGAGATAAGTTTATTACTCCCACCTCGGACGGACGCGTGCCTAGGCACACGTCCGTGCTACTCTGACGTTTACAATTCCTCTATCTCAGTAGACAGGGGGGCAGAGTCAGAGGCACGTATCCACGGGTAAGCAAGCATTCAGACAAAGAAGGTAAAACCCCGGTTTCAAATTGCGCGTGTCATACCATCCTAAAATAGAGTCAATCAAGGGTTAGGCCATTGGTTGACTCGGGGGCATGTGATGGATATACGCCCAATTTGAACCCGTTGACTTCCAAACCGTTGTATTTTTATCGTCCCATCGCCAATTGTAAATCGAAACTTCAACCCGGACACTTCGCGAGAACATCGACGGCTCGGACGGGGCCGAAGCGCCCGTCCGACTTAGGCGAACTCACCTAGGTGAGGTTGGGTGGCCACACCCGACCTCCCCTAGGGGAGATCGGGTCAGCCGACCCGATCTCCCCTAGGGGAGATCGGGTTGGCCAACCCGATCTCTCCTAGGAGAGATCGGGTCGGCCAACCCGATCCCTCCTAGGAGGGATGGGGTTGGCCAACCCCACCCTCCCTAGGAGGGGTTGGGTGTCCTCACCCAACCCCTACCCTTAGGGGTCGGATTTCTTCCCCCCCAAGGGTCCCGACACCACATTCGGACTCCCATGCTCGGTCCACTCCGCCTACCTCCTCCGAATCCTAAGGTCTTAATTATGTGCTTAAAGGTTAATTAATTGTATTTAAAGGCTAACGATGTCATTAAGCCACCTTAATGACACCGTTGCCTATAAATACCCCACCTTCACAACTCATTTGATCATCTTGGCCATTTGGACATTTTAGCTCTGACATCTCTCTAGCTTTATCTCTCTAGAAAAGTACTGACTTAGGCATCGGAGAGGGTTCACCAGGCACCACCCCCCCTCCTCCGTGTCTGGTATTGCCCCTTCTGCAGGGTAGAAGGAGAGAAGGAGCAGAGGAAGGAAGGAAGGAAAGGAGAAGATAGACTAAGGCAGAGCAGCTCAGGAACATCGGATCACACATATTCCCCGTAAGGAGTGAGATCAAAGCGGACACCCCGTTGACCTAGATCTCATAACTTAACAATCACTCTGTTTCGGATAACATTGATGGGGAGGTTGATGAGGGCACCATGGATTCTGATTCCGGGTCTCGAAGCGGTGTGCTTTTGGGACCGTCGGGTAACCGCGTAATACTGGAGAAGACCCAAATGTTTTTTCCCAACAAGCTCCCACGTTCCAAGTTCGATCTCTACGTCTCGACCCGGGGCTGGTGTCCCGGCATAGAGGTCTCGTATCCTTGGGACGTCGTGAAGGGGGTCGAATTTGGTCGGCCCACCGTTCCTCCGGCTGAATACGAGGCTTTTTATCTTTCACAGTTCCGAGAAGGGCTGCGCTTTCCTTATTGTCAGGATCTGGCCCGCCTTTGTCGACATTACAGGATTTCTCCCGTCTCTATCAATCCACCGGGGTTTAGAGCTTGGACATGTTTCCGGGTGCAGTGTCATCTAAACTCTTGGGATTACTCGATAGTGCTTTTTCGAGCCTTCTATCGCCTGGGCAAGGCAGATGAGTCTGGGATGTGTACTTTCACCTTGCGTTGGCCTCACATGACCGAGAAGGGATTCTCCTCCCTTGGCTTGCGCAGGGCGGGGTGGAATACTGAGGCGCGGTTCTGCGAAAGATCGGACACTTCCCAGAACAAATGGAAGTGTCAGTACTTTTTTATAAAGGATGCGGGCACGACTTGGACGACTTCTCACATAGTGGATACCGACCCCGTTCCGCGTTTTCAGGAGTTCTCCGATACAGACAAGGTTGCTTTGAAGAAGATTCACACGGCGAATAGGGCGGGGGAGTACAGCCCCCTTTATCGTGCTTCCGACGCCGAGCTGCTCGCGGCGGGCATTCATGTACGTCCTTCGGGGGATGAGTTGGTATGTTTTGAAGTTTCGTAACATTTGTTCCTGTTTCCTTGTAGGTTGGTTTCTTAACAGACGCCCCTGTTTACAGGGCGGAGTCGCAGGCGGATCTCCTCAGACTGTTTCCGGCCTTAGCGACACTCCTCCTGTTGGCCCGGGTATGGGACTTGTGCCTTTAAAGGTTTCGTTGAGATTTTTCCCCATGATAACATGCTAATGGTCTTTTTGTGGTTGTCTTTGCAGGCTTGGTACTCCCGACGGCGGGGGGAGTTGCACCTGTCCGAGAGAATGATGCTGACGTCCGTTCCCCGAGCGATCCTAAGAGGTCGACGTCTGCCGGCATGCCTCTTGCTCCTTCCTGCGACAAAGGGAAGGGGCCAATGTATGCGGATTCGACCATGCCTGCCCCCCGGTCGGGGAGCGGCCGTTCAGCGGAGGTGCCTTCCTTGGCAGGTGACTGTGGTTGACTTCTTGTTGTATTGGTATAGTTTGCCTTCTCCTAATGTGTTTGCTTTTGATGTGTAGTTGTTCCTACTCCTCCAGCTCTTCGCAAGTCTGATCTGATGTGTCGGCTTGATCGGGATGTGTCCGGGAACGAGTGGACTCCCTACTCTCAGTCTGCTATTCGCTTTCCCAAGGATGTTTCCTTGAGCACACCTGCTGTCGGTGTGCGTGTGGTTCAGCGGTCTGTTCCGCCGGCTGACCGCAAGAAGTGCCCCCGTGACCCTGAGGCTGCTTTGAAGTGTGTTGAGGAGTCGCTCGCGCGCTTTGCTCCTGTACGTTGTTTTCTTTTTATGTTGGATCTATCATGTTTGTCTGGCTTCTTTGTGTGTGATGTGCTTGTGTTGTTGTTGCAGGTGAATGCCGTGATGACCAACCTTTCCTCCTTTGTTGTTGAGCTTGTTGAGGAGACGAGGGGTCTGCAGGGTCGTCATGAGCGCTTGTCTCAGGATGTCGTTGTGTTGAGGGAGAAGGCGCGCGCACATTCAGATGCTTCTTCCAAGGCTTCCGCTGATCTCAAGGGAAGTCAGGATTGCGCGTCTCAGCTGGAGGCGGAGCTGTTTGCCTTATTGCGCCAGGCGAAGGTCGACGAGGAGGCACATGCTGTGGCGCTGAAGGAGACTAAGGAGTCTCATGTTGCCCTGGGTGATCAGCTTGGGATGATTGAGTTTCCTACTACAGCTGATTACTCCAAACTTCTCGAGAAGGCACGTGATGATCACATGGAGCCTTTCTCTGTGGATTACTTCAGGAGGATATACTCTCTTGCCCCCGATTTTCCTTTCCAGAGTACTGGGCCATATACTGGCTATGCCCTCGGGGCTATTGCGGGGATCCGAGCGGGCGATGTGGGCGGAGCGAGTGGTTTGACGGGACAGGTGTCCGTCCCTGTTGGTGACGATCGCCATGTTGTTTTCAGCAGCCCTGCGCATGATGTTTTTATGGCTGACGCCTTTGGCTCTGGTGCTCCTGACGTTGGGTCAGGTTGGTCTTTCTTTGTTTTATATGACTCTCTTGTGTATATATGGTTGCTCCCCTTGCATGGGTGAGATTTTGGCGGGGTGTGTCCCGGGCTTGACTTTTTATGCTGGCTGGATGCCTTTACTTTTCAGACCTGCTATATTATATATATATGCCTGACATGAGATGTTAGAAAGATATAATACTTAGTATTATTTTGCATCTTCCTTTATTGTTGTCTCTATAACTTGTTCTCTTTTGGAAGAGTGTAGCTCTGTTGACAGGTCGATTTCCTTAATCCGATGGTTTTCCTTAGGAAATTGCATCTCTATTGGTGGCGGGGTGCGGATGAATTAGTATTACCGGCACCTGTGGCTTTGTAAGGAGGAGGATCCATGTTGAACTGCTTGTCTTCCTTTACAAGGATGTGAATAGATTAGTACGTTCACATACTTGATATAGTTGTTTGTTTGCGAAGTGTGGATAGATTAGTACGTCCGACACTTGCAATTTTAAAGAGGAGGGGGAACTCTTAAGGAACCGCTTGTCCTTTTGATTTTCATAAGAAGATAGTTCCTTACGGAACCGTGGATCTTCATTATGATATTTTGACAAGATGGTGGTTTCCTGAAGAGCCGCACGCCTATCTTGTTTTTTGAGATGTGGATAGATTAGTACGTCCACATCGCTTGATGATGGCTAAGTGTGGATAGATTAGTACGTCCGACACTTGCATTTTTTTTGCGAGGGAGGATTCCTAAGGAACCGCTTGTCCCCCGACTTTTGCAAGGATGTGAATAGATTAGTACGTTCACATCCTTGTACTGTGGCGAAGTGTGGATAGATTAGTACGTCCGACACTTGCATTTGTTTGCGAGGGAGGATTCCTAAGGAACCGCTTGTCCCCCGACTTTTTGCAAGGATGTGAATAGATTAGTACGTTCACATCCTTGTATTGTGGCGAAGTGTGGATAGATTAGTACATCCGACACTTGCATTTATTTGCGAGGGAGGATTCCTATGGAACCGCTTGTCCCCGACTTTTGGCAAGGATGTGGATAGATTAGTACGTCCACATCCTTGATGAAATTATTTTGTCTCCTTGCATGCGTCGCGCTCCCTCTGTTTTGAATACAGGCATGAGCTTTGCTTAGTCTTGCTTTGATATCTTTTTGATGGCTTTTCTTGTTTTTTGCCCTTTCTGCGTGTAGAGTTAGGGCCTTTGTTGATGATGTATGTGGCTTGTTCCTGGTTTTGGACCGGGGTAGCTTGCCATTACATAGTGATTTTTCCTACGCAAGGAGTGAACTTCATTAGTCTTCTTGTTTATTTATAAGGGATGTGCATGGATGGAGTCAACTGATCTCCCATCCTAAACGTTCTACTTAGTACTTGAAAAGTAAAGATAGAGTATGTGCATGTCATAGGGGAAGGATTATTCCCTTAGTGACGGTTTGATAAAGCTGGCTTCTTGCATGCAATGTAGGAGCGCAGAGCTCCTTATTCGATCAGTTCCTCGATTCTGTTGCGTAGAGAGGGGCACCCATTCGTGCTGTGACCCCATCTGTTGTGGTAGTGGCACCACATTTCTGGATTCTTCCCGAGGAAGGCAATCCGGATCTCGCTTGGAGGAGGTAAAACATCCTTCAAGATGGTCTTGAACAACTCCTCCACCTCTATGTTCAGAGGTGTATATTCGCCATCTTGGTTTTTGTTCAAGTCTTGTCTTGCACGCTTGTGTTCGCGCGCCTCCTCTTGTTCTGCAGGTGGGCTGAACCACCCCAGCTCGTTTGCGACCTCGATTGCTGTCTCCATCTTCTCTTTTAAGTCAGCCATAGATTTGGTTGTTCTCCACCCTTGTGTTCGTCCAAATAGGAGGAATGTAGGTGAGTTCATGTTTAGGAAAAAGGCATTGATCGCGGCTGACTTCTCTGCCAAACTTGAAGTTGCATTTATGGCGAATCGCTTGAAGTAACTCTGGATGGATTCCAACTCCCCTTGCTTGATGTCCCATATGCTTGGGAGCATTGGGGTTTGAGGTGCTGGGAGTCTTTCTCCTCTGCTCATCATTTCGTCAAATCGCATCTCAACTTCAGACTTGGAACATTGTCCCCTTTCAATGACTGCTATGTCCAGACGGTTCTTGCATCTTAGGGCGTTGACATAGCACTTTCGTGCTGTCTTCTGATCGCCCAAGACTTCACCAACTCCTCCCCTTAAGCGGTACTTCAGCTTTTGGTGTGCCGTTGAAGGCACCATCTCGTAGGGGTTTATCGTTGTTCTTCCGAGAATTCCGTTGTAAGCGCCAAGGCTCTCGACGATCACGAAAGTGATGTCGACTTTCATTGCGTTCCATCCTTCTCCTATCACAGTGGGAAGGGTGATCATCCCCAGTGGATATGTAGCAGCTCCTACAAAGCTTACTAACGGGAAATTTCCCGGCTTCAGGTCCTCTCTCTTCATTCCAAGCTGTTCGAGGACATTGACATGGAGGATGTCTGCCGAGCTTCCTCCGTCGACCAGGATTCTTTTGACATCGAACCCGTTGATTTCCATTGTTATTACTAACGCGTCATCATGCGGGTAGACGATGTGTGCCATGTCCTTTCTCGAGAATCCTATCACGGGGTCCTCCTCTTCCGGTTTCTTTCTTTTGCCATACTTGGGGAGTGTGCTTGCCTGCGCAGCGTATACATCTCTTGTGTTGGAGACTTGTCCTCCTGCAGCTGGACCACCATGAATGACATTAATAACTCCCCTCTTTTTAGGAGGGGGGTTGTCATTGGTCTTCTCTTTTCCTTTCTCCTTTGGCGTGAATTTTCTTTTCACCTTCTCAATCTTTCCCCCCTGGTCGACGTAGTGCTTAAGTCCGCCTTCTTGTATGATTCGATTGATTTGGAACTTAAGGCTTCTACAGTCGTCAGTTTCATGGACGTTGACTTCGTGGCTTTCACACCACTTGTCTTGCTCTTTCCCTAGCTGGCCCTTTCTGAAACCGAATGGCTCTTTCCAGAGGTTTTGCTCTTTCATTTCTTTCAGTATGACACTCAGGGGAGCGTTCAAAGGGATTAGCTCAATGGTGTTGACGTCTAGATTCTTGTCTTCTTCAATGTTGAATGTTCTCTTCTGGGGCGGAGTCCACTGTTTTTGTTGGGGGGTTTGGTTCTGCTTCAGGGGGCCTGGCTTACTCTCATCTTTCTTGTTGCCGGGCTTAACCCACTTGTCCCGGGCTGTCATCTTGTAGTGCTCAGCATCAATGTACTCTTTTACTCTTGCCACGAGTTCTTCCATTGTTTCCACCGGCCTTGTAGAAAGCTTTTGGCCCAAGTCGTACCCGTGCCTACCCAGGTTTCTGACAAAGGCATGGATGATTTCTATCTCTGCGATGTTCGTTTGAATTTCCGAGATGTTTTGATTAAACCGGATGTAGTAGCTTGCGAGGGACTCATTCCACTCCTGCTTGACGTCATCCAAGGCATTTGATCCTTTGATGATCGAACGTTCTCCCATGTAACGGTGGATGAACTTTTCTTTAAGGGACTGCCATGAGTCTATGCTCTTCTTTGGCAGGGAGAAGAGCCAGTGTGCAGCTGGTCCGCCTAATGTTTGGGGGAATGTCATGGCTATGTGGTGAGGGTTGTCTGTCCTCCCCAAAAGCATTGCTTCATGCTGCTGCACATGCTATATCGGGTCTCCCTTGCCTCGGTACTTTTCCGTTCTTAGATTATACAGTGCGTCTGGGACGCGACTGTACACCAGCTCGTCAGTGAAAGGGTGGGATGTGGTGTCCACCAATGTGTTCATCCCTCTCATTTTCCTTTGCTTTATCTTCTTTTCAATCAGCTTTTCAAGCATCTCCTCCGTCAACCCGGTTACTGGGTTACCCTGATTTGGGGGGCATGCTTCTTGTCCCATGCTTGCGCCTTGTTGGGGAAATTGCGCCTGCGTCGGGTTGTACTGAGAATATCCACCTTGATATCCCTGGAATGTCTGAGACGGCTGCCTGCAGGCTCCTTCATTGAATGGCCCTGCTTGGTAGGGTGTTTGGGAGTGCGAGAGCTCCTGTCTTGTCCCTTGTTGGGGGAACTGCCTGCTTTGCAGTGCATTCCCGTGAAAGGTCGGGGTTTTTGAGATTGTAGGGCCTCTCTGCTGAGGTGCATTCATTGGAGGCGCCTGCCTTGGTGGCGGGGGCATATTTTCTTGTTGCGCGGGAGGGGGCGGTGGCGCCCCGTATCCTTGGTTGCGCAGGGCCTCTCTCAGATGAAGCAGCTGTTCGAGTGCCGCCATCATTTCTGGGGTGACTGCAGGCGCAGCCTGTGCCCCTGGTGCCTGATTGTATGCCCCAGCATTTGGCATTCCGTATGGTTGCTCCTGCGTGTTGAAGGTTTGATGGGCGAAGCCTGGAGGAGCGTCGGTTTGCTGTGTGCCCCCTTGCGCGTTACTCCGAGAGTGTACGCTTCTTGTTGGCATAGACGAGGCGACTGAGGCCTCGCTTTGGCTCTGCGGGGGGTCTCTCTGAGCTCTCTGCGGAGGAGGTCTCATGCTTGACTCCGGGGCCGGAGTTTTCCTTGGACGTCCTGGTCCTCTTTTCTTCGTCTTAGTCGGCGGTGGCTGCTCGTTGCTTGCCATGCTTTTGGTCTTGTGGGTGATCCACGGACGGCGCCAAGTGTTTCGACCAAGTTAACGCGGGCTGTCTGCTGAGTAACTTGTCGATGTCTTCGGGTTGGGTGCGAGCTTGTTAGGGCCAAGTCTGTCTCCTAGGGTCGTGCACGGGCCTTTGGCTTCGTCTTCAAAATCGCACTAAGTCCTTCGGGCTCTCTCGCTGACTGTCCGTCCGTACCTGCAAGAGGAGCATTACCGAGCAACTCCCGTGGAGAGGGGGGAGGTGCTTGGTGCGCTCACTCCGACGGTCAACATTAGACAGTTCTAGAGAGAGAAAGTTAGAGAGAGGTCAGAGCTCTTCTCAATTCTCACCCAAAGTGACTTGAAAATGTTTACCCCCAAGGTGGCTATTTATAGGCAACCTTGGACCGTAAGCCGGTTTTGACCCGGTTCAATGTGGAAATGTGAACCGGGATGCATGGGAGAGCTTTGGGAAGAGGACTCTGACGCGCGTCTCAGGCGGCTGTCACGAGCGGGACGCGCGCGCCTTGTAACGGGGGGTCCCCGACGTATAGGAGTTAGTTGAAAATCGGGTCTCCGTATACATCCAGGACAAAAAAGGGGGTGTGCGCGACACCCCCGGGGTGCAAAGCTTACCCGGAATTCCGGGTAAGCCCCCCGGGGGTGCCGGGCAAGTTTGCGACTTGCCCGGTTTCCCCGGGTTAGCTCGAAATCGGGTTTTTCGTGGGTTTCGTGCATGTACGAGGTCCGAATAATTAAAACCGAGCCCGAATCATGCGTATATCCATCAATTACTTACACTCCACAACAAAATGGCGTGGCTGAACGACGTAATCGTACACTCCTGGACATGGTTAGAACCATTATGTCGCAAGCGAAGTTGCCAATCTCCTATTGGGGTGACGCGCTTATGGCTGCCACACATGTAGTAAACCTCGTCCCTTCAAAGTCGGTGAACACGACACCATATGAGCCGTGGTTTGTAGAGAGGTAGATCTTACCAAACTGCGACCTTGGGGTTGTGCGGCATACACACATCAAACTGACAGCCGTTACGGCAAGTTGGGACCTAGATGATTGAAAAGTATCTTCATAAGATACTCTGAAAACTCTAAGGGATATGTGTTTGTCGCAGCTCAGGAGAATAGTGGCGTCGTAGAACATGAGTCCAGAAATGTCATATTCCTTGAGGACGAATTTTCTACGCTTTGAAACATCAAAACGAACGAAGTCCTGATTGAAATGGAAGATAATGATAATCAGGTCCCACTAGCTTCGAGTGGGAGATTTGAGGCAGCAACACGTGTGAACGGTATGGTAAATGAAGATGGAGACATTTTCATAATGAATCTAGTGGGAGGAGTCAATCAAACCACACAGATCACTATTGCTGCAGGTGCGAATCAAGTTGGACCTGATAATCTAGTTACTGAACCTATGGATGAAAATCTGATTTTACCTCAACTTCCTACTATACCTAGTGGGAGTGGAACGACCAATTCGTTCCCGGTCATCAAAACCGTGGAATTAATCTCGGAGGTGGAATTTCGAGACCGAGAGGTCGTCTAAGAAAAGTTGTTGGTGAAAGTTCACGTAACGCTCTTGTTCCCAGTGAGAGTATTGCACCGATAACGAGCATTATTCCTAGTGGGAGCGTAGTTCAAACTCAAGATGGGATAATCGAGCCTAGACGCAGTCTAAGGCACCGAACTTCTCCTAAGAAGTATCCCATCGAGAGAGGTGAATTGTTCACCATCACTTCGGTTGATGAACCGGTAACGGTTAGACAAGCTATGGATGGACCCCAAGCGAAAGAATGGAGGAAAATAATGGAGGATGATATCCCGTCTATGAAAGCTATCATGTTTGGTCTTTAGTTGATTTAACTGCTGATCGCAGCGCAATAGGTGCCAAGTGGGTTCTGAAACTGAAACTCACTGCTGATGGAGCTGTCGAGCGATACAAAGCTCGACTCGCTGCGAAAGGATATACCAAACTTCACGGAGTGGACTTTGATGAGACATACTCACCAACTGTGCGTTACACCATAGTGCGAGCTATTTTAGCTCTGGTTGTAAGCCTCGATTTGGAGCTGCATCAAATGGATGTTAAGACTGCATTCCTCCACGGTAACCTGGAGGAAGAGATCTATATGGAGCAGGCGGAGGGTTTCATTACTCCTGGCAATGAACATAAAGTGTGTAAACTCCAAAGATCTATATACGGTCTTAAACAATCTTCCCAGCAATGGTACCGCAGATTCCACGAGGAAATCTTTGGAAATGGATTCATGAATCTTCACGAGGATCCTGCGTGTACACGAAGACCTCCGAGTCTAAATATGTCATCTTGACATTATATGTCGATGACATATTAATTGCCGCGAATGACGTGAGCTACATGAATGAATCAAAGTAATGGCTAGCATCTGTATTTGAGATGAAAGACATGAGAGAAGTCACGTACATCCTAGGCATTAAGATTGCTAGGAATCGGGTTGATCGTAAGCTATGTCTATCTCAAGATTCCTATATCAACAAATTGTTGAAAATGTTTAGACTACATGATGCCAAGCCCGTGGATACGCCGGTTGTGTTCGGGTGCGCGCTGTCGAAGCGTGATGGCCCGAAGAACCTGGCTTAGCGTGAACAGATGAAAAGTGCAGAATACTTAAGTATGGTTGGAAGCTTAATGTATGCCATGTAGCGCATTCGCCCGGACATCTATTACGTTGTGGGCCTAGTAGCACGATAACAATCAGATTTATGCACTCAACACCCAAATGCTGTGAAACGAATAATTCGATACTTGAAAGGTACTGCCGACTATGCTATGTGCTATGAGGGTGGAAAACTAGAATTGTTAGGATTCAGTGACGCCGACCATGGTGGCGATCTGGATGATCATAAGTCCACCTCAGGGGGAGTATTCCTCATTGCTAATGCCGCCATTTCATGGATGAGCAAGAAGAAAACCCGTGTCGCTCTGTTAACGATGGAATCTGAATTATTTGCCCTCTCTAAGAACGCACCAGAAGCAGTCTTGCTTAATAGGCTCTTAACTACATGCATTGCTTGGGTCAGGGACGGGAGTAAACCTGTAAAGGTATACCTGACAGTCAAGCAGCAATTGCAGCAGTTAAGAACCCTAAGTACCATAGCAGGACGAAACACATTGATATAAAATATAATTATGCTAAGAACATGGTTGAGGACAAAGTTATCACATTAGAATACTTGTCTACTGAAAGTATGATGGCGGATCCATTAACTAAACCATTACGCATGGATGTTTTCGAAAAGCATGTTAAAATGTTGAGACTGCGTAGGATTTAAGTAGTCTGTATCGTGATGACAACTTTTGAAACTTTAAAGAATTGCAATTTGAGTTTATGGTTATAACGACGTCATAATGATTGAAACTTCATCGGATTTTTACAGTCTAAAAACGATCGTAGGAGGGACAACCTCCAAAGTAAAATAATGTCGAATGTGGACCAAGCCTCCTCATACAGGCTCGGTCGTCTTGACGGTAAGAACCATGGTGGCAAACTTGGTTAAGCAAAATGATCACTTGATTTTCGGAGTAACACGAAGTGATCTACGTTTTGCCAATCGCCGTTACGAACTACGTTCGTGATGAAATCACATTCTGGGCCAGATGACAAGTCTACGATAGCATATGACATTTCCCAGACCCTGACTAAAGTCAGGTTATGCTATCGACGCATGCTTCATACTACACGTGCCATGTTCGACCACGGGGTTATGCTCGGTTGTGCTAGATAAAATCCACATGATTCGGATGGGCACAAACTTCTTCACCTAGAGTGTGTGACTGATCCCGGATGCTATATGAAGGAGCATCCAAAGTATCCTTACGGACTCTGAACTCATACTTAAGGTCAGGCTCAATGTTCGCTTCCCGGAGTACGAACGCAGTGCTGAACAAAAAGGCCTAGTGACCACGTCTTTGGAAACCGGTTGGGTTTGACTAAGGGTATGAGCGATGGGGATGGTCAAGTACACCTGAAATTCTCCGACTCTTGTATTCACTAGGTGGCCAGCAACCTAACATTAGCTGAAAGGTTGTGAATACTTGTACACGGATGCCCTGAGGAAGTGTTCCTATGTGGAAACTGGGCAATTGGAGAATTACAGTTGACCTAGGATAAAATGCGACACTTTTGATTTTAACAGGTTGATTAGACATGGGGAATCAACGTTCCACGGGCACTACAACACTCATAATAGATGAGTAGCTCGATGCCCGTCGTGTCCGCCGGTCGCACGACAAACCTCGTATGAACTATTCAAAGCATGGATTGGATCGAAGACCAAATGCAGATGTGTTGGATGACAACATATTAATAGGCACCCTCCCATTCCGACGAGTGGGAGCTGTTAGCATTTGGGGTTATGGCCCGCCATAATTAGTAGCCCATTAATTAAGGCCATTCACCTAAGTAATTAGGGATGGGTCACATTAGGGATTTTGGGCTAGGTCTAAAATCTCATGTGACATGGGAGGCCCAAAATTAGCCTCCCTCCTTGCTAAAGTCGGCGTCGTACCTCACATAAGGAGGTGGGATTTTTTCCACACCCACTCTTATAAATAGGGACCTAAGGAGAGTTTTACTAGTGCTATTCTCCTCTCCCAAGTTGTGAATTTAAAGTAAAACCCTCCCCCCTAAATAAGAGGTTCGGCCGAAACTAGGAACACACCTAGGAGGTGCCAAAATGCGTCGAGCAATTAACTCTGAGTAGATCCATCCCGCGGAGAATCGATAGAGGCTTTGCTGTGAGGCATAATCCGCGTAGGGCTTTTCTAACAGGAACCTCTACGAGGAACCGTCTGGCGGATCGAGAACTCCCCTCAAAGGTCCTGGGCTACATGAAACATTATAGATATATGCACCTTCTTCCGCTGCGTATTAGTTATCATGCACGTATCTAGGGTTTTGTTTCCGTAGTATTAATCCCATAAATCCTACACTTGATTCGCATAATAGCAGTTTGCAGTCTGATACAACATAGCTCAAATGAGCTATACACTATGGAGAATATAACATAATGGACATGTATTATTTCAAATGGTACAATATCTTTATTATCCAACATTCTTGGAATATTTTTCATGCTCGCATTTTAAATACTTATGGAATTTTACTATTAAATTAGCCACCCAAATAGGCTATAAGTAATTCATATCACGAGACGCATATTAAAACTTTTTATCTGCCAACTTAATAATATATTTGAAGGTGATTGCTCCACTAAATGATCCATATAATAATTGCCAAGATTCTGCATATAACATTTGTACCACAGGTTGTGCGTATATATCTTACAACATAATTTATTTATGCATGAAATAATTTGTATCCACTGACTTCCACCTTCTGTTTTTTTCATGCTAATACTTGTGTCTTTTCAAACTTTGGTCAATCATAATGATTATTTGACATATTGAGCTCAAGATCCTCATTTTTTTTACGTTTTCACCCATGAATAATATTCAAACATGTTGTCGACAACTTTATATTTTACGGTTCCATCACTTCCCATTAATGACATAACTCATTAAGATCTCTTTATTCTAATTACTTTCAGGTACCTGAACCACTTCTGGGGTTTCATATTTAGTTATTTCTGGTGGATATACGCCCAAGCTATTATTAATTGGACCCGATAAATGGGCCATAATCGAATATAACTCGAAAATACGGACAACCAAGGCCCATCGCGCATGCCTGAAGAACACCCCGAGTGGAAAGCCCACCCGGGGAAACCCAAGCAAGGGACCCTTGCTTGGGTTACCCGAGCAAGGGACCCTCTTGCTCGGGTAACCCGAGCAAGGACCCCCCGGGTGTCCCCACCGTCCGGATTAGCCCCCCTCGTCCAGACCCCCACCCCCGGACGATATTTCGCCCGGGGCTTACCCTTGGAGGCCATACACTTACACTTGATCATGATAAACTCATCTACGGCCAAACCGGGGTCAAATGAACCTTATTTACGGTCAAGGCCAACCCATATTATGAAACTGCCACAACCGGACCAGAGAAACACTGGAACCGGGGCGGTCTGATAGAAACTCTATAAATAGAGAGCTCATCCCCTCATTTGAAGGTAATCACTCTCTCTCTAAGCTCACCCTCTCTCTAAAGCTCTCACCGACTTAAGCTTCGGAGTGGGCTTACTGGGACCCCCCGGTGCCCTTTTTCAGGTAAGCGAGGAAAGGAGAAGAAAATACGGGAATAAGTAGCCCACCAAGGAGAAGATTGGGAAGAAGAAGCCCATTAAAGAGAAGATCGAGAAGGAGAAGCCCACAGATGAGACTCGTGTGCAAACACTGGCGCCGTCTACTGGACTCGAACAAGAAGCACGTTGCTACTACTTGAGATCGATGGCAACAACAAGGAGGCAAGTTGGAGGGCCGAGCAGGCAGCCACCCACGGGAGAAAACGTCCAAACACCCGTAGGGGGGAACATGCAAGCTCTGGTGGTAAGCCAGTAGGCAACCATCGACAGAGAACGGGAGGGAGCAAGAAATGAGGAACACCCACCTCCCGAGGGCAAAATTCCTCAACCAATGCCCGCCCGGAACCAACGGTGAACCAGCCGCAACCTCAGCCACCCCAACAAGCAAGAACATACAACATCACTCATGAACTAATGGCAGCATTAGAGGAAATGCTAGAAAGAAGGGAGTGTCACAGACGTGAAGTTTACATGATGACTTAAGACTTTTTCGTGACACTTCGGGCCTCGTTTACAAGTCGGGAATCCATATCGAGGAGTCTTGGGATGCGTGCGGTTCTAGAAGATTCTAGAAGACTCCGCACACTTGTAGATATCTCTTGTAGTATGTAGAATTCTCTAGAGATAGAATTTAATGGGTAGTTGGAACTCTTGTAATAAATGTGGGTAGTTGGTAGATGACTCCATTGGAGCCTATAAAAGGGAGACCCCCTCTCATCCGTAAATCATCCTAGAAATCTAAAGCACTTGAGTTCCAAAGTTCCTCTCCACTTCTTACTCTTCTCATCTTGGTTTTGCTAGGAAAATGCTGACTTAGGAGCAGAATCCTAAGGCCGCACGGGTTAGGGAGCGCAAGATAATCCATGCCCGTGACAAGTGGTATCAGAGCAAGGTCAATCGATGGCTAACAACAACCAGACGGGGGGTGGAAATGCTAAAGTAGTCAAGACGATGAAGACCAAGGACCAGTTGGCGGCAATGGAGCAACGCATCTTGGAGCTGCAGAACGTCGTTGTGGATGTCCAAGGAAAGGCCGAGGACGCGTCCATCGGGGTGGACGAACTTCGTTCTGAAATGGAATAGCTTCACGAGGGAATGCAGGAAGCTCTTAACCACGCAACCGGTGAGCTTCACAAGCGGGATGACTCACTTGAAGCTGCCATCACGACCATCCGAGAAGAGATGAATGAGCTCGTGGGGTTGCAAGCAGAGGTGAATGAACTCAAGAAGGAGCTGAATCGGGTGCAGAGAACACGCGTGAAGGGGTGGGCGCAGTGCAACACGGACCGCGTCCGGACGTCCTCAGACCTGACAAGTTCAAGGGGTCTCGTGTGGCCAAGGACGTGGACAACTTCCTATTCAGCATGGAGAACTACTTCCGAGACATGGGAGTAGATGATGATATGTCTCGCCTAGGTATGATCTTCCGCTATTTGCAAGATAATGCACTAGTTTGGTGGCGTCGTAGGCAAGACAACCGACTAGGAGAGGAGATCGAAACTTGGCAGGAGTTCAAGGTAGAATTTCACAAACAATTCTACCCGGAGTATGCTGAAAACAAGGTGCGGGGAAATCTTCGTCGACTTGAGCACAAAGGGGAACTTTGTGAATACGTGAGGCAGTTCATGGAGTTGATGCTTCAAATTCCTTCCATGACCCAAAACGAGGCGTTCTTTTAGTTCATGGACGGTCTCAAACCATGGGCGAAAACGGAGTTGGAGCGTCGGGGCGTGGAGAATTTAGAGAGAGCAATGGTGACGGCCGAGTCGCTACACGAATTTCGGTCGGAGAATTCCAAGCCAAATGGTGGGGGAGATCGTGGCAAACTTCCTCATTCCAATGGAGGGAAATTCCACAAGCCCGATGGACGGAAGTCCGATGGCGAAAGATTCACTAAGTCGTTCTCCAAAGACAAATGTGGATCGCGGTGGATGGATCGTGGCCCGATGGAGTGCTTCTTGTGCAAGGGGCCTCACTTGGCTCGGGATTGTCCAAAACGGAAGAAACTCGCAGCTCTCTTGACTTCGGATGAGACGGAAGAAGAAGGAACGCGGTTGGGTTCGCTGCGGATCCTTAGCTCAATTCAAAGTAAGAAGGCCAAGGCGAAGGGCCTAATGTTCGCGGAGCTAGAATTCGCGGGCAAGAAGATGAGTGCACTTGTTGACACGGGTGCTTCCAACCTCTTTATGTCCGAGGAGGTCACAAAGAAGCTGAACCTTCGTTTGGAGAAAACCAACACGACGTTGAAGATGGTGAATTCGAAGGAGGTCTCGACATGCGGAATTGCTCGCGAGGTAAGCATTAAGATGGGTATTTGGAGCAACAAAGAGACGTTGGAGGTGATCCCTCTCGATGACTACGACTTTGTTATCGGGATGGACTTCCTCGATCGGTTTGATGCTATGATTGTTCCTTTTGCGGATTGCATTTGTATTCTGGATGCGAGGTGCCAATGTATTGTATTGTTCAAGCGTTCGAAGGGAGGTGACAACAAGACCTTTTCGGCCATGCAACTCTAGAAGGGAGTCCGCAAAGGCGAGTACACTTACCTCGCGACCTTGAAGTTGGACGAGGGTGAAAGCCAAGGGGACGAAATCCTGGAGAAAATAGCCCATGTCCTTGGCGAATTTGGAGACGTTATGCTGGCCGATCTTCTGAAGAAGTTACCACCAAAAAGGGAGGTGGACCACAAGATCGAGCTGGTCCCGGACGCCCGGCCACCCACCATTGCGCCATATCGCATGGCACCCCGGAGTTAGAGGTGTTGCGGAAACAGCTCAAAGAGTTGCTAGACGCAGGGTATATCCGGCCTTCCAAGGCCCCGTTCGGTGCGCCAGTTCTGTTCCAAAAGAAGCACGATGGATCATTGCAGATGTGCATCGACTACCGGGCGTTAAACAAGCTGACGGTGAAGAACAAGTACCCAATCCCTCTCATTGCAGACTTGTTCGACCAACTTAGTGGGGCGAAATGGTTCTCAAAGTTGGACTTGCGCTCGGGATATTGGCAAATTCGGATCGCAGAGGGAGACGAACCCAAGACAGCTTGTGTGACGCGCTACAGATCATACGAGTTCCTTGTGATACCCTTTGGGTTGACAAATGTGCCGACTACGTTTTGTACTCTCATGAACATGGTACTCCATCTATTCCTCGATCGTTTCGTTGTGGTTTACCTTGACGACATTGTAGTGTATAGTCGGACGTTGGAAGAGCATATAGAACACTTGCGCCAAGTTTTGAGGCATTGCGGGAGAACTCCCTTTACGTGAAGAAGGAGAAGTGTGCGTTTGCACAACGAGAAGTCCCCATTCTCGGGCACCTTATTGGAGGTGTGCGAATTCGCATGGATCCGTCCAAAGTCACAGCAATCATGGAGTGGGAGCCACCAACCAAGGTGACGGAGCTACGATCGTTCCTTGGCTTGGCTAACTATTACCGACGGTTCATCAAGGGATACTCGACCATTACCGTGCCACTCACGGACCTCTTGAAGAAGGGCCTAACATGGGAGTGGACGGAGAAGTGTCAAACGGCGTTCGATCGCTTGAAACGAGCGGTCACGAAGGAGCCTGTTCTCGTGTTGCCGGATTACAAAAAGCCATTCGAAGTGGAGACGGACGCCTCCGATTTCGCCATTGGAGGAGTTCTCATGCAGGATGGACATCCAATTGCGTACGAGTCCCGGAAACTCAGCGACATCGAAAGGCGATACACGGTCCAGGAGAAGGAAATGACGGCGGTGGTGCATTGCCTTCGAACGTGGAGGTACTATCTTCTTGGATCTTGGTTCGTGGTTCGGACCGACAACGTGGCTACGAGTTACTTCCAAACCCAAAAGAAGTTATCGCCAAAGCAAGCAAGGTGGCAAGATTTTCTAGCAGAGTTCGACTTCACGTTGGAGTACAAACCGGGGAAGACAAACTCGGTTGCGGATGCGCTAAGTAGGCGAGTGGAGTTAGCAGCCATAAGCCGACCTGAATGCACGTTAAACGGGAGGATCAATGAGGGGCTTAAGCACGACACGAGGGCTCAAGCGTTGATGGTAATGGCGACCGAGGGAAGGACACGACAGTTTTGGTGTGAGGATGGCTTACTCTACACCAAAGGACCACGACTGTACGTGCCTCAACATGACAACCTGCGGAGGGAGATCTTGCGGGAGTGCCACGACTCGAAGTGGGCGGGTCATCCGGGAATTCATCGCACCATGGAACTTGTGGAGGACATGTACTTTTGGCCTCAATTGCGGGACGATGTGGAGTTGTACGTAAAGACTTGTCTTGTGTGCCAACAAGATAAGTTGGAGCAAAGATCCCCCGCGGGACTTCTCGAGCCTCTTCCTAACCCGGAGCGACCATGGGAGAGTGTCTCGATGGACTTTATCGTCAACCTACCCAAGTCCGAAGGATGCCAAACGTTGATGGTGGTGGTGGACAGGTTCTCGAAGTATGCGACATTCATTCCGGCCAAGAAGTATTGCCCAGCGGAGGAGGCGGCCAAGCTGTTCATGAAGCACATTGTTAAATATTGGGGAGTGCCATCCACAATCGTTAGCGATCCCGACCCACGATTCACCGGGAGGTTTTGGACGAAGCTCTTCAAAATGCTAGGTACGGACTTGAACTTCTCCACGAGTTTGCATCCTCAAACCGACGGACAAACGGAGCGAGTCAATGCACTTTTGGAGTTGTACCTTCACCACTACGTGAGCTCGACACAAACCGATTGGGCGAAATTGCTAAATGTGGCCCAATTCTCCTACAATTCGCAGCGGAGCGAGTCCACGGGAAAGAGTCCGTTCGAGATCGTGACGGGACAGCAACCATCGACTCCAAGTACGGTGGCAACGGGCTATAATGGGAGGAATCCATCGGCTTACAAGTTCGCCAAGTCTTGGCAAGAGGAGGCGGACATAGCACGTTCATGCTTAAAGAAAGCCACCAAGCGGATGAAGAAGTGGGCGGACAAGAAGCGAAGGCACACCGAGTACAACGTGGGCGACCAAGTGATGGTGAAGATGCACAATATTCTCCGTCACAAGGAAGTTCACAAGGGGCTTGTTCATCGCTACGAGGGCCCATTCCGGGTTCTCAAACGGGTCGGGAAGGTGGCATATAAGGTGGAGCTTCCAGCCAAAATGAAGGTCCACCCCGTTTTTCACGTGAGCATGCTCAAGCCATTTCTCGAAGACACGGAGGAGCCAAGCCAAGCGAAATCATCTCGCGCACCAATTGGAGCAAAGACGGCCTACGACCGAGACGTTGAAGAAGTTTTGGCGGATCGTGAAGTACGGAAACGTTGGTGCAAGCCGAAGCGGGGGTACCTCATCAAGTGGAAGGGATTGCCAACGTTCGAAGCGAGTTGGGAGCCGGCAGAAGACCTTTGGCAGTTCACGAAGGAGCTCGAGGCTTTCCATGCTGCGGACGCGACGAGGGCGTCACTCGATTATGTGGGGGAGAATGTCACGGACGTGGAGTTTACATGATGACTTAAGGCTTTTCCGTGACACTTCGGGCCTCATTTACAAGTCGGGAATCCATATCGAGGAGTCTTGGGATGCGTGCGGTTCTAGAAGATTCTAGAAGACTCCACACACTTGTAGATATCTCTTGTAGTATGTAGAATTCTCTAGAGATAGCATTTAATGAGTAGTTGGGACTCTTGTAATAAATGTGGGTAGTTGGTAGATGACTCCCTTGGAGCCTATAAAAGGGAGACCCCTTCTCATTTGTAAATCATCCTAGAAATATAAAGCACTTGAGTTCCAAAGTTCCTATGCATTTCATACTCTTATCATCTTGGTTTTGCTAGGAAAATGCTGACTTAGGAGCAGAATCCTAAGGTCGCACGGGTTAGGGAGCGCAAGATAATCTAGGCCCATGAAAGGAGCGTCTAAGAACACACAGGCCTATATTTACTACTGTATATTTATATATAGGTACATGGATTCAATTCTAAATAAGATAATTTACATTTTCTTTATTTTATATGGTATCAGAGTTTTTCTAACTTTAACGAGTATAATTTTCAAGTTGCATTCAGTGGCGGTTGATACTGTCGTCATCTATGCAGTTGTCATGCCAGCTGTCTCATGCCCCCATGTTGATCTTATTCTTTTTTTCATATTTATATTAAGACAATAACTCTCTGCTTCCATGTCGACGACTTCTGCTTCTGCGTCGATCGCCTACTTTAACATCAAACGAAGAGGACGCCACACTGATGACCCCTACTATCGTCATGTCCAACTCGATTCTTTTGTGTCGTTGCCGACTTGAATTCTCTAGGCTTTCGCTCATTCTTTTGCATCACTGCCGACTGGAATTCTCTAGGCTTCCACATTGCTGACTGAACCTCTCCAGGCTTCCGCCATTGTCTACTGGACCTCTGGCTTCCGTGTTGCCGATTGGACATCTCCGGACATACGTTGATAACTAATGAACTACTTGGACATTCAATGATATTTTCCGTATCAATATCAACGTTCCTATTAGAACTCCGTCTTGCACTGGCGTATTAGAGAATAAAATATATTATTATTATTACATATTTATTCACTAATACGTCACCCCAAGACGAAGTTCTGGTCGGAACACCGATTTTTGCATGAAGAATATCAATGAATGCATAAAGCCGTCATCATCGGATGCCCGGAAAGGTTCAATTAGCAGGGGGCGGCCGGTATGACAACTTCATACCTGATGGCGATGTCGAATGCCCTGGAGCAACGACTTGAAAATATACTCGTTAGAGTTATGAAGGTTCCGATACCATAGAAGAAAATGAGAATATATATTATCCTATTTATAATTGATTGCATATATAACGAGTAAATTTATAGCAATATAACTAAGTAAAAATATAATAATAATAAATTAAAAATATATTTATTCCTATACAAGCTATTAATAATATATTTATTCCGAAGATCCTTGAACTGTACTTTTTATGTGTCCAAAGAGGGTTAATTAGAAGGATAACACACTCCTAGCATATTTATTTTACCTTTAAAATAATAACCACTTGAACCAGGCTAGTGCTTCAGGTTTTTTTCATTCATAGAGCTCTAATGAGTTTAAATCCCTGATTAATGATAAAATACCAAACCGACACATCATATTATATGGTTGTGACAAATTGCACCTTGAGACAACTACTCTTTTATTAAGAAACAAGGGTTAAGAACACAATAGGAGTCTGAATGTTTGTCCATGTTGCCAAAATGAGTCTGAATTGAAAAATGGTATTATTAAGGGCCTGAATTTTTATGTTTATGTTTTTTCGGATTTCCGTCCAAATTTTCTATTAAATGTAACGAAACCACGCAAAATGACAGAATTACCCTTTTCCAATTATTATACAATTTATCAGTTTAATTAATGAAATGTGAAATGTCTAAAATACATCTGCACACTAATTATGCCCTTAAGGCCACCAAGGCTCCGGCCACCGCCCCGGCGACCACCACCCTGACTCCGGCAACCACCACCCAGCTCCGGAGACCACCACCCGGCTCCGGCGACCACCACCCCGACTCCGGCGACCGCCAAAAAAGCTCCGGTCGGAGCCAGAGAGCTCCGATCAGAGCTCTCTGTGGCCCCGATCGGAGCCACAGCGCTCCGATCTAGAGCTCTGTGCTCCGATCGGGGCCACAGAGAGCTCCGATCTGGAGCTCTGTGGCCCCGATCGGAGCCATAAGGAGCTCCGATCGGAGCTTTTTTGGCAGTCGCCGGAGCTGAGTGGTGATCGCCGGAGCCAGGTGGTGGGTGCCGGAGTCGGTGTGGTGGTGGTGGTGGTGGTCGCCGGAGCCGTGGTGGCTTAAAGGGTATTTTCGTCTTTTTAGGTCAAGCATGTGAGGGGCACACTTTGGTCGGAGGGCATTTTCGAATTTTCAATTTATTTTCGGCCACATGTCAAGCATGTGACTACTTTCCGTCACTTTTAACAGAAAAAATAGACGGAGACCTCTCATATAAACATAACTCAAAATTCAGGTCCTTAATAATAATTTCATTTTTCAATTCAGACCACTTTTGGCAACATGGGCAAACATTCAAGCCCTATTATGTTAACCCAAAAACAATTCAAATCAAAACATTTCATTACAGAATATCTTAGTCGGTAAGACTCTTTGTCTAATTATATTCGACCTCTTCTGCTCAACGCCCATTCTGAAGTTGAACTTAATTAAGACTTCATTAGATGAATTTGTCATTTTGACATTTCAGTTACCAGGGAGCTCATCGAACCCTTTAACAATCTTTCTTGAGACGCAAGAAACACTTTCACAAGCAAAAAGAGTATTAACTCAACAAAAGACTATCTCGTCTGATCACCTGAGAGACACTTCAAGCTGTTCAATTTTCTTAGCAAGATCATGCTTCCCGCAATTCTTCAACCCATCAACCACCAAATCAAAGCACCGAGATATCGGCATCATCCCAAACTCACTCATCTCCACCAAATAATTAGCAGCCTCCACATACCTTCCACCTCTTCCAAACATAGTAATCAACATCGTATAAACCGGCCTATTAGGAGGGTGCCCTCTGATTTTCATATCACTAAAGAAGCTCAAAGCATCATCAAACTGACCTTTCCTACACATCCCTTTAATAACCGGAGCATATAACCCTGGAAAAGGCTTGTGCCCATCATCAATGGCACTGTGCAGCAGCTTGATGGCCTCATCGATGATACCCAGTTTCGAAACAGCAGGGATCAGTACTTTGTAAGTGTTGATATTAGGGCAGAGTCCTAAACTACAAGCATTGTGGAAGATATCAACACAATATCCGACCTCCCCAGAGTTACAAATCGATTCCAACAGTGTATTGAATGTCTCCACATCAGGAACAATGCCTTCTTTGGTCATTTTTCTAACCATTTCTTTGGCCGATTCGAGGTACCCTGCATTTAACAGACCTTCGATTAGAAGGTCCCTGCCTCTAACCGGAGGGTTGAATCCTTTCCGGCTCATCTCCTCCAAGAACTCCTGAGCCTCCCTCATTTTACCGGCTGAGCACCAGCCATTGACAAGGATGGAGTATGTCCTCTTATTAGGAGCGATTCCCTTTCTGATCATCCTCCTGATCAAAGCATATGCTCCATGGAACAGCTTCACCTCGCAGAGAGCGAAGAGGAGAGAGTTGTAAGCATCGACGGTCTGCTCACAGTTGAGAAGCTTGGACTTATTGAAGATCTCCACTGCTTGATCAACCAGACCCTGTTTCCCATACGCCTCGATAATGAAGCACAAGGTGTTTGACGAAATGCCCAGCTGGGAATCCTTCATCTGGTGGATCATCTTCCACATAGACTCGTAGTTCTTGGTCAAAGCTAGGGTTTTTACGAGTTCCTCGAACTCGACGGATGTGGGGGAATAGGAGGTGCGAGCCCAATTGAAGAATCTGAGGGACTGGGTGCCGGAGCTGGAGCAGGAGCGGAGGACGCGGTAGACGAGGTCGGAGGTGAGGGGAACATGCAGCTTGTTGAGAGTGCGCTCCAGGTAGAAGTCGCGGCGGACGATGTTGGAGATGTGGTGGATGACGGCGAAGTAGTCATCTTTCTTGCCGCTGGAAGCTTGGAGAGGGGAATCGTCCTTCAATGGCTGAGATAAGGTACGAATGGAGGTGAGTGCGGTGGAGAAGAAGGCTGACCTTTGGGGCTTAATAAGGAGGAAGACGGCAGTTTTGGAGAAGACCATCCTCCGCCGGTTGCTAACCGGAGGCTCATCGTCGAACGGGAAGTTAAGAGCTTAAAGTTTGGCTTAATTACATAAATTCCCCCATACTTTCGAAATACCATGTCCAAGTTAATCTACCTTTGCGAAGACGGTTTTCTTTTCGGATTTCTATCATGCTTCACAAATATCATGCTAATATTTTTTTATTAATATGAATAACTTAATGGTAATATATGTAAAAGTTTAAAGATATTTTAATTACACCTAGAATTTGTATCACATCATTTCTAATGTCAATTTTTCTATAGTGTTCAATAGAAAAATACAAAAAAAAAAATAGAAAAGAAAAAAAAATATATATATATATATATATATATATATACCACAAACATGGTGTTTGTGAAACATGGTAGAAAGACCATTTCTTTTCTCTTACCTTTCATTCTCTCTCCGCACTCTCTGGTCATGGTCACGTATACAGGTGTAACTAAGTCAAACTACTCGAAATCAAAGTTATTAAAATCTGGAGTGTATTGTAAGATCCTACAAAATTTTATGATTTCACAATAAATAATTATTATTATTATTTTAGTGAATAAATAACTCAATATAGTATCTATCAAATCACTTAAATAGTATTTAAAAGAATTTTAAATATTAAAATTAAGTTTAAAACTTCCAAATATACATTCCAGTTCAATAAAGTACTAATAACTTTAAATCAGTTCAAAATTCAAACTTATAACTAATAATAATTATCGATGACAACATCAACTCCAAATCATATGCATATGTGATATCTAGAATATCATCTAAGTTCAAATATAAATTACATTAATCATTTTAGTTATATATACTTGTAACGATTTGGAAATGAAATTCAATCGTAAGAAATGTTAAGAATGAATAACTTAATTGGGCAAAATAATTATCAATATAATTATGGTACAAAAATATATCAAGTTGATCATAAAATACATAAATATTTTCAACATATTTTAAGTATTAAAAAAGTTATTTGATCTACAAAATACATAGAGAATCGGAGAGAAAGAAAAATAAAATATACGTTTTGTCTTTTGTGTCTTTGACATTTCGTTTACCACTTAATTTTTTTATTATTATTCAAATTATAGTTAAAATTAGGTCATAAATAAGCATAATAGGCCTCTAAATTTTAATTAATGGTTTAAATATTTAAAAAGCTCAATTTATGTAGGATTGCGATCATGAACGATCTTATGATCTAATTCTCAATTTTAGGTCGATTTTAACTAGTAGAGTTCCTAGGAGGAATCCACATCGATTGCCTTATTAGGATCTTATAATCGGTCGATTCTACGATCCAGATGCGTTTCTACAATCTGAATCGCGTTCCTACGATTCTAACAACTCTGTTCGAGATCGGCTCGGTTGATATTCGAATTCGATTTGCTAAATTTTGAGTCGAGCTTTTTTCTAGTACCGAGTCGAGTACGAGTTCGTTTATACTCGACTTGAGAGGTTCTCGAACCTAATCGAGTTTTCCTTTTCTTTTTTTTTGTTGTCAAAACCATATTCGAGTTGAGTTCGAGCTTATTTGGTATTTATATATATTAGGGTTAAGAACCTATAAACTGTCTGAAGTTTGCATCATGTGAGATTTTGGTGTATGAAGTTTAAATTGTTGATATTGACTGTCTGAAGTTTCAACTTTGTTGAAATTTGCTGTTAAAATTGACCGAACTTGGTCATGTACTTGTCACATGACCTGATAAAAAAAATCTCAAATTTGCCCCTAGTTGGGCGGTGGCCGGTCGGAGTAGGGTGGTGTCTGGCCGGAGTTGGGTGGTGGTCGGCCGGAGTTGGGTGGTGGCTGGATGGAGTTGTGGTGGCCGGACGGAGTTGTGGTGGCTGGCCAGAGTAAGGTGGTGGCTGGCCGGAGTTGGTGGTGGTCAGCCGGAGTAGGGTGGTGGTCGGAGTAAACATGATAGTATTAGGGGCAATTTCAACTTTTCACACCATTAAGTCAAATTTGACAGCAAAAATGGACGGAAAACCAAATTTCAACAAAATTGAAACATTAGACAGTCAATATCAATAATTTAAACTTCAGACACCAAAATCTCACATATGATAAACCTCAGACAATTTATAGGTTCTTAACCCATATATATATATATTCACACACAGCTATCGAGCCGAGTCGAGCCGGACACGAACTTGTAAAATTAGGCTCTGTCAAATTAGAGCTCAAATAAAATGAGTCGAATCGAACTTGTCAAATACTCGGCTCGAATCATTGCACATCTAAGCACCATCCCATCTGTTTTACTATTTCCTTTATTTTCTCTTTTGGACAAAGTATAGAGATTCTTCTTAATTAAGACAAAAACATCTTAATGAATGAAAACATGAAGTTCATACATAAAACATTGGGGTTAACAGGTGTTTTGGTCCATGATGTTTGATCACTTTTGGGTTTTGGTCCATGATGTTTATTTTTTGCCTAATTTTGGTACCATATGTTTGCAGATTTTTCTAATTTTGGTCCGACCGTTACATTCCGTCCATTTTTTTTTTTTCATTAAGTGACATGTGCAACTCATGTGATCCACCATAAACTTTCAATTTTGTTCATATATGAGGGAATTGACTCATTGAACTAGGTTTAGGGTGTCAATTTCCCAAAATTTGACTCATTAAACCTAGTTCAATTCGCCCACCAACAGAGGAACGGAACCATAAGACACAGAACAACAAAGCAACCATAAGACACAGAACAACAAAGCACACACCTTTCAAACAAAGCAATAATAATGCATGACAAACAAAACAAAGCAGTAAACTCAACATCACGAACCACCACAAAGTCGGGGAGTAATGATGTAGCACAGCAGCCACCGTGTTACTTGTTATAGTAGCACAGCACACACCTTTCGTAGTACCTATTTATCTGGTCAGATCTGGAGATGCCTCTCTTTTCCAATACTTTTTCTATAATTCTATTTAAGCTCTGCAATTTATATTCTTCCATCTGTTGCAGCTTGCTCTTGCCCCTGTTGTAAGGACCGATCGAGAACAAGAGAGGTTCGTAATGCTTTTCATTCCCATCCCGAAGACGATTGCCGACTCGATATATGTAACTATCCTTGTTCTTGCGAGGCAACCTGTCTAGCTCGGTGATGATGTTTCTGGAGAATGCATTTTAGTATCAGATTTGCCAGCTATTTTTTAGTTCCAACTTTGATTCTGTCTGAATTGTAATCAGTTAGCAAGAATTCATATTAATTGGCAACGTATTTAGCTACACATTAGAAAGTACGTTCATTCAATTCCTTGTATAAATTATTTTCAATGAAATGTCGATTCTCTACAAACTGCTATGTCATTTTCAGGGCTGTATTTCTTAAGGGATCTCAGAGTTCATAGGATTTTCTAAATTGAAATCATCCACCAAAAACTTCATCTATGGAAGATGCATCTCTGTATATCCTCAACCAAAATTGATGGCGCAAATTATCAAACTTGGTCTATCAAGATGGAAGCTTTGTCAGATGGTTCTAATAGATGGGAAGCTGTTAAGGAAGACTACAAAATTCCTACTCTTCCTAACAATCGTATTGGCACGGATTAAGGTCTAAAGGGAAAAGAATACTAGGAAGGCTCATGCAAAGTCTTGCATGTTCTCTACTGTGACACTTAGCAGAATCATGGCTCTGGGGCCTAAAAATGCAATTCAGGACTTCCTTGAATCAAAATACAAGGGAGAAAATAATTAGGGTTAACATGTCTTTTGGTCAATGATGTTTGACAACTTTTGGGTTTTGGTCAATGATGTTTTTTTTTACCTAGTTTTGGTACCATATGTTTGTAGATTTTTTCTAGTTTTGGTCTAACCGTTACATTCCGTCCATTTTTTGACATGTTCAAGTCACGTGATCCACTCTAAATTTTAAATTTAGTCCCTCTAATACTTTCTTAACCTTTTTTTTTGTTCAATTTAGTCCCTAAGTTTCAAAATTGACCCCAATTGGACAATAGGTCCAATTGAATTTTGAAACTTCGGGACTAAATTGAACTAAAAAAAGGTTAGGAAAGTATTAGAGGGACTAAATTGAACAAAATTGAAAGTTTAGGGTGGATCATGTGAATTGTACATGTCAAAAATGTAACGGTTAGACCAAAACTAGAAAAATCTGCAAATATATGGTATCAAAACTAGGTAAAAAAAAACATCATTGACCAAAACCCAAAAGTTGTCAAACATCATGGACCAAAAGACCTGTTAACCCAAATAATTATGGGCATATGACTCGCTGAATAGCTAAGAGATTATTCAAGAGTACTTGGATCAAATAATCATTTTAGCCAACCAAGTTAGAATTCTAGAAAAGGAGTTGAAGGACAACAAAACCGTTGAGAAGATCTTAGTCTCTCTTCCTAAGAGATTTTAGCCATTTTCTCACTGAAAAACACTAAGGATTTTTTAACCCTTAAACTGGCAGAATTACTTAGTGTTCTTCAAAGTCAAGAGCAAAGAAGGCTCACGCGTGAAGAAGAAGCAATTGAGAGTGGTTTGAAGGCTAAACTTCACCTTGTTCCAAAATGAAAAGAGAAGAAGCTGCTTACCAAGAAGAACAGGAGGGGGTCCAGTTTAGATAAGGGTCCCAATGTTACGGCCCTGGATCAAGACTAAAACAACCGAAAGTAACAATATAGAGTAGATGATAATCTTTTTCCTAGTCAACCCAAATTTCAATAGGAGACTAAGATTAATTGTTGGAATGTGTCTTTTTATTATATTCTTCATGCTCTTATATAGAGATTACAAGAAGCTCTAGTCTATATATTATTTCCTAATGTTATTGCTAGAATATAGTAATTCCTTAATAAGCTATAACTCAAAGATGGAAATATGAAGTTGCCTTATTTTACTTCCTAGTCCTCCTAAAGTAGGCATGGTCGAACATAACATCACTCCCCTCCTCCGCTAAGAGCATGTCTTCAAGCTCGAACTCGGGAAATGCCTCAATTAATTTTTCGGCAACTTCCCAAGTGGCGCTGTCATCATCATTGTCTGTCCATTTGACCAGAATTTCACGAACCCACCCTCGTTTCTCGCCCGAAGAAGCTTGAGAGGTTGAACAGGAGCCAGCCGTCCTTGTAAAGTTAGAGGAAGTTCGGTTGCCGGAGCGGTGCGAGGACCTTTGTGCGCCTTGAGTAACGAGACATGGAACACATTGTGTATTCAAGCCTCCTCCGGAAGCTCCAAGCGGTAGGCCACCTTGGCAATGCGCTTTGTGATGACAAATGGTCCGTAATAGCGTGGAGAAAGCTTTGTCGAGCAACGGCGTGCCACAGATAATTGGCGGTACGGCTGTAATTTTACCCATACCCAGTCGCCGATTGGGAATTCCACTTCGCGGTGTCGGTTGTCGTAGTGCGTCTTCATCCGTTGTTGAGCTGCCTACATGTTGCCCCGGGTTAATTCCAGGAATTCGTCCCTGCTAGCCAACAGCTGGTCCACCTGCTCTACCCGTGAGCTGCCCGGGTTGTAGTCCAAGAGGCGAGGTGGATCTCGGCCATATACGACCTTGAAGGGAGTTGTCTTCAAGCTCGAATGGAAGAAAGTATTGTAGAAAAACTCCACCCACGGCAGGTAGGCAATCCATTTGCGTGGCGCAGCTCCCGTGATGCAACGCAAATACATTTTCACGGTGCGGTTAACGACCTCGATTTGTCCGTCGGCCTGGGGATGGTAAGCCGTGGAGAAACGGAGATTCGTACCAGATAGACGGAATAGCTCCCTCCAAAATGTACTGCGGAAGACCTTGTCTCTATCGGACACTATCGATGTTGGAAACCAATGTAAACTGAATACCTCTCGAAAGAAAACATGTGCAATCGAAATGGCTGTGTATGGATGGCTAAGCCCAATGAAATGTGCATATTTTGAAAAACGATCTACCACCACGAGTCTGACCGTCTTCCCGTCCACTTTCGGGAGAGCTTCGATGAAGTCCATGGAGTCGTCCGCCCAAACCTGTGTAGGCACGGGCAGTGGCTGGAGTAACCCGGCTGGCTGCAGGGTCTCCCACTTGTGGTGTGGGCATATTTGGCAGTCACGAACCATGTCGCGGACTGTCATCTTCCAGCCCTTCCAATGAAATTCCCGACGAATTCGTTCGATCGTCTTTGTGGCCGCTTCGTACCCCATCTTGTGGAAGGACAGCACTACCTTCTTCACCAGTGGGGAGTCTTCGTGCAGGTAAAATTGCACCTTGTACAATATTAGGCCGTTGAGGATTGCCCATCCCTCCTTCCTGACCCGCGCTGATGCGATCCCCTAGGTCGGACATCATGGGCGTCTGAATCACCGCCTTGCATGCTTGCTCGAATAGTTCCGAGCGTTGCTCCTCGATGGAGAACAGGGCTAGTTCGTCCTCGCCTTGTTCGTTGCCTCGCCTTGATAATGCAACCACTCCTTTGTTTAGTGCGTCTGCTCGAAACTCCACCACAAAATTGTAACCGAGCAATTTGCTTACCCAATGTAGTTGTGGCGAGGTGGTGAGACGCTGCTCCAATAGAAACTTCAGGCTATAGTGGTCCGTCTTCACGATGAAGCGTCGCCTCCATAGGTATGGCGCCAATGTATTATTGCTTTGGCCAACCCGATCCTTTCGCGCTCGTATGCCGCAAGTTTCAAGTGTCGGTCTGCTAATGGACGGCTGAAATACGCCACCGGGTGCCCTTGTTGTTGCAAAACGACACCTATACCACGCTCTGAAGCATCACATTCAACTATGAATTCAATTGAAAAGTCAGGAAGTGCAAGTACCGGTGATTCAGATAAAGCCTTCTTCAGGTTGTCAAATGTTGTTTGAGTTCCCTCCGTCCACTCGAATTGGTTCTTCCGTAGTAGGTTTGTCAAAAAGGCCGCAATTACTCCAAAGTCTTTGATGAACTTCCGATAGTACCCGCCGAGTCCTAAGAACCCGCAGACTTCCTGTGCTGTCCTTGGCTGGGGCCATTCTGTTATGACTGATATTTTTGATTCGTCCACCATCACTCCGCCGTTAGCGATTACGTGGCCGAGATATGCAATGGACTGCTGTCCGAAAGTACATTTCGACCTCTTCAACTGTAGCTTGTGTGCTCGGATAAAGGAGAAGGCTTCGTGGACGTGTGCGAGGTGTTGTACCCACTAATTGCTATAAACGAGTATGTCGTCAAAGAAGACTAGGACTCACTTACGTAATTGATCCTTGAAAACTTCGTTCATCAAGCCCTGGAAGGTGGACGGTGCGTAGGAAAGGCCAAACGGCATCACGAGAAATTCGTAGTGGCCGTGGTGGGTTCGGAATGTCGTCTTCTCGATATCGGGTTCAGACATCCGGATTTGGTGAAAACTAGCCGTTAAATCGAGTTTCGTGAAGAATCGTGCATCATGTAATTCGTCGAGTAATTCATCCACCACCGGTATTAGGAATTTGTCTTTTACTGTTACCTTGTTTAGTTCCCGGTAGTCCACGCAGAACCGCCACGAGCCATCCGTTTTCTTCACCAATAAGACCGGAGACGAGAATGGTGAGGAACTGGGTCGGATTATACCCGTACGCAGCATCGTCGAGCATTGTTGCTCGATTTCGTTTTTGAGGAGGTGAGGGTATCAGTACGGTCGGACTGCCGCCGGGTAAGCCCCTTGCAACAACCGAATTCGATGGTCGCATTTCCTTGATGGCGGTAATGCTGTGGATGTCGAGAATAAATCGGCAAATACTAATAACACTTGCCGAAGTCCTTCCTCCGATGGTGCTGCTAGTTCCTTTGTCGACATGGTGGTCACTTGTTCCTCTTCTTTTCAATATCTCTTCTTCGGCCCAACCTTCCAAGTCCTCGCTCGTACCTCCTAGTGCGTGAACCAAAGCACCCCTTCCAAGTGTCTCTGTTTCCTCTCCTCGCCATGTTATGGTTGCAGCTCCGGATATGAACTCCACAATACGGGTAATGCCATCCCAAATGACTCTTCCTAACGCGTTTAGCCAACGCATTCTAATCACGACATCGAACCCGCTCAAGGCTATGGCAAAGCAGTCGATCTCGAATTTATGCCCTTGAATTGTCAAGGGGACCCTCCGGCATAGTCCGTCGATCGTGCATTTGCCCCCATGTGGAAGCGACACAAATTGGCTCGGTCACTTTTGTATTGCTAAACCAAGTTTCTCGGCTGTACTAGTACGAATAAAATTGTGAGTACTACCGGTATCTAATAACACCCAGCCCGTACCTGAAGCAATGTCGGCGCGGACTTGGAATGTCGACTTGGTCTTTTCCCCGCTCATGGCACTCAGCGAGAGCTCCCACGTATCTTCCTCGAATCCGTCTCCTTCGGCCTCGTCTTCGTCGTCGATGGGAATTATGTGGAATAGCACTGGTTTGCATTGGTGCCCCGGTGTGTATGCTTCCTCGCAGTTGAAGCACAGACCCCGAGACTGTCGTTATGTCATCTCCGCACTGGTTAAATTTTTCCAGACCGGTTTGGGTGTTCCCCTCTTCGCTGTCCCCCCTTTCTATTCGCTAGTCCCGCTGCTTTTCGAACTCGGTGTTGGTACCTTGACGACCTGCCTAGCCCTTTGGTGCGTTCCGGTGTGGCGACCGCTGGGCCAAGGTTGCCGAACCACTGGGGCCAGGTGGCCTCCAAAGGTCCTCGCACGTTGGTCGTCCTCTATTTTGTATTCATTGTCGCGGGCGAACTCCATTGCTTCATAAATCGTTTCCGGCCACAGGTACTCGACCTCCTTCCTCAGCCCATCCGCTAGACCGACGCAGAATTGCCAGAGTTGTTGTGCTCCGGTCAGTCGGTACTGTCTGCCTAGGCACGCCTCAAATTGGTCGCAATATGCGTCCACTGATCTTGTCTGCCGTAGGTTCGAGAGTTCTCCGACTGGGTACGGCATCAGCCCTTTCGAATCGACTCTTACAGCTCTTCTTAAACTCGTTCCAGCCGATATTATGGTTGGCTAGGCGTCTCAAATTACTCCACCACTGTCGTGCTGCTCCGGTGAGTACGAAGCTCGCATGTCTTACTCGGGCGCCGCCATCGGTCACTCTCTGGTCCAGGAAGTAGTCTTCGCATTTTTGTAGCCATTCCGCGGTGTGTGTTGTTCCGTCGTAGGTAGGGAACTCCATCTTGGCCGGGGGTGGTCCCCCTTTCGTCGGAACGGTCGTCTCTTCCACGGTCGTTCTGCTTGGCTGTGCTCCGATCTCCCTTACCGGCCAATCCCCAGCTCCATCCTTCCGGCGGTGATTTTTGCCACTGATCGTCGATCTTACCAGCCACGGCCCTCCTTGCTGGTTCGGAAATTCGCCCCCCATTGTCGATGAGTCTTCTTGAGCCGGCTGATCCATGGGTGTCTTCCCCTTGTCAACCCGTCCCCCTTTTTCTCCCGCAATCCCCTCCGCTGTGGCTGCGAGCTCCTCCATGCCACTCCGAAGTGTATTCTGTTCTTCCCGAAGATTGGTCATCGCTTGCTCGGTCTTCCCCTGGAACTGCTCCATCTTCTTCATGAATTCCAGCAGAAGCGACTTTCGTCATCCATAGCTCTGATACCAAAGTTGTTACGGCCCTGGATCAAAACTAACACAACTGAAAGTAACAATATAGAGTAGATGATAATCTTCTTCCTAATCAACCCTAATCTCGATAGGAGACTAAGATTAATTGTTGGAAGGTGTCTTTTTATTATATTCTTCATGCTCTTATATAGAGATTTCAAGAAGCTCTAGGCTATATATTATTTCCTATTGTTATTGCTAGAATACAGTAATTCCTTAATAAGCTATAACTCAAAGATGGCAATATGAAGTTGCCCTATTTTACTTCCTAGTCCTCCTAGAGTAGACCTGGCCGAACATAACACCCAAGGGAAGGAACTCCATTCCTTGCAAACACTGTGTTAAAGAAATTCATCATCACTACAAGTGTTGAAAAGGTCGGACATCAAATGCGGAAGATGTCAAATGATGGGTCGCGTCGAGATGATTTGTCCAGAAAAATATGCACATTAAAAAAGGAAGCTCGGATTGTTGTTCATGAAGAAGAGGAGCAGTTATTTATGCTTTCTTGTTTCATAGCTGGGGCTTGGAGTGATGAATGGCTGCTCATTAATAGTGGATGTACTATAGTCTTATGACTAGTAATGATGGGCTTTTCAAGGATCTCAACAAGTTAGTAACTTCCAAAGTCAAGATTGAAAAATGGGGAGTTCATTTCAAAATATCTTGATTTATAATTAGGTATGTGTCTGGAGCTAATAAAAATCTCTTAAGTGTTGGTCAACTTCAAGAAAAGAAGTTTAAGATAATGTTTGAAGATTTACAACAAAAAAAAATGTCTTATAATCGATCATAGTGGAAAATAACACTTTAGAATCAGCATGAACGGAAATAGTTTCTCTTTGAATCCACTAAAAATCAGCATTGATGTTCAATGTTATAACTATCAGATTTGTTGCTATTCATTTTTTTAATACTGATTTTAGCCCTAACATTGGTCTTTTAAGCAACGAAACATGTTGTTTCCACTATTCCAAAATATCAAATTTGTTGTCTATGGTTTAGGATTATTTGATGCTTAAAAATCTTGTTTTTTTTCAAAGAAAAAGTGTGGAAATCCTCCACTCTGATAGTTGACACACTAAATATTAGCATTTTAAATCCGAAACCGGATTAGCAACATAACCTATTGTTGAGACTGGTTTTTTTATTCTTAACCATTTTCTCTTTGCCAACCTTAAACAAACTAAGTAAGTACAAGAAGACGGCGCCAAGAACTTAAAATAAGAGCGAATTTGACATTGCGGTAATCACGTTGTACCGTCCAAATTCCATGAATCTAATAGATATGTAATAATAATAATCTATACAAATATATAAAATAATAATCGAATTATATTATCACACGAACCAATATTATATATATATAACAAATAACAATATGATGAATTGTCATTTCATTTGACTTAGAGCATCCACAATGGTTTTACATAAAATGTATTCTTTAAAGTTGCCACGTAGACATTTATGTACACTTTAAGTAATACGTAAATTTAAGACACACGTACAAAATATTTTCTCTGCAATCGTATTACTTAAACATATTCCTTAAATATATTTTATTATTAGATTTTCCAACAACCACCAATAAGATATTAGCATTAATTATAAAATGAATTAATTTATAATAAAAAATTGGTTACGTAATACATAGTGCATTACTTAAATTTAAGGAATGCTTTATGTAAAAACATAAATTTACGTGTGGGTCCCATCTTTAAGGAATGCTATGTAAAACCACTGTAGATAGTTTTTGTTGCTTTACTTAAATAAACATGTAGGACCCACGTTTACGTAATATTTACGTAATACCATTGTGGATGCTCTTAGGAACATAAATTCGTGGGTGTCACTAAGGGAGAATTTCTGCTCTCTTTTTGCCTTCCTATAAGTAGCACAATGCTAACCGCAGATAGTAAGTAAGTTGATACATACATAGAAAGTAGTTCCAGAGGAACCATCATGGCTTCAACAATATTCAACTTGTTTGTAACGGTATTTGTGTGCTCTATCGCTTCACCATTAACCTTGGCTGCTTATTATGCTCCGGCACCGACTACATATAAAGGGTCTGCATGGTCACTAGCCCATGCAACTTTATACGGCGATGAGACCGCCTCAGAGACAATGGGTATATATTTTATGTGCTTTAATTACATCGTCTATCAGAATATCGTAGGAACTTATATCTTGATAGACTGTATATTATGAATATTCTCAGTATAACAATGTTGATTAATGCAGGAGGAGCTTGTGGGTACGGAAATTTATACACTTCTGGGTATGGAACAAATACGGCTGCATTGAGCTCAACCCTATTCCAGAATGGATACGGGTGCGGTCAATGTTACCAGATGACGTGTACACAATCAAAATGGTGTTATCCAGGTAAGTATATCACAATAACTGCCACCAACCTATGTCCTCCTAACTGGGCTCAGGACTCGAACAATGGCGGATGGTGTAACCCGCCAAGAGTACACTTCGACATGGCCAAACCCGCATTTATGCAAATTATGGAAAGCCGGAATTGTGCCTATCAATTACAGAAGGTACTATATTTCTACCACAAATAAAATTTTCGACTGCCCAAATATCAACTAGCAATTTTAGCTATTAGTGTCAAATTGTACTTTGTTTAAAACTAACTGATAATTTATCTTTCAGGGTACCATGCCCAAGGGCAGGTGGCCTCCGATTCCAGCTTCAGGGTAACGGGTACTGGCTGCTCGTGTACGTGATGAATGTGGGTGGGTCCGGAGACGTGTCGACTATGTGGGTTAAGGGAAGTAAGACCGGATGGATTAGTATGAGCCATAATTGGGGGGCTTCATACCAAGCCTTCTCTTCATTGGGAGTACAAGCACTGCCTTTTAAGGTCACTTCCTTAACCACCAATCAGACCATTGTCCTGTACAATGTCGTCCCTTCCAACTGGAACTTCGGCATGACATACAAAGGATATGTCAATTTCCATTAAGAAGAACAACAATATCAATTATGTCTTTCTTTTTAGTAGCAAATTGGGGTTTTATGCCACCCACCATCCCAAAGAAACTCCCTTTTGTTTTGTTTCTTTGAGGATTAGATTATTATTGAGTAACAGTGACTGTCGTTATTATAAGGACGCACTTCTTCTGTCCCGAGACTCTGTCTCAATCTTCTATATTATAAGAAGCCACTCCTCACTTAAGTCACCATGCATATGAATGAAGGTTTCTTTGGAAACCAAATATTATCGGATCCAATCAAGCTCGATTATTAACTAATGCTTGTGCTCAGCTATTTGCGAGCCTTACCAAGTTTCTATATATTATACCGATTATTAATGATTGAGTTCGAATTTTCTTATTTTTACGCTAATAGAGAGTTGGGAATCTATGTCCCAAGATTGGGAATTAATATCATGTAGAAATAAACTTGAATCAAAGTTAAACTTTATTAATAATAAGACGTGCGTTTTAATTAACTGTCCTATAAACAAGAAGTTAAAACTTTGTTAATAATAACATGTGTTTTTTAACTAACTGTCTTATAAACTCGAATGTAAATACATTCGGCACGTTCTTATATTATGTATCAGCATTCTCCCGACCACTTCGGCATTGACCTCATTTGGGTCGATATTATGAGTTTACATAGGGTTGACACAATTCGATTTATGGTTGAACCGGTTTAGAACCTGAACTAAATTGTTAAACCAATTTGGTTTAAAAATCAACAAGACTTGTCTCCCCTTTATGGGAAGATGGAATACACGGTCGGGACCTGTGTACTCCTAATAAGCCGGTCGAACCGGGTTTTAGGGTTATTAGTAACTCTAATAATACACGGCTCTCAGTCGTGGATTATTAGTTCGAATCCACTACTAGGAGTCGTGTATTGGAGCGTTTTTGTAATCAGAATTGTCCGAAGGGCACCTTTGTTAATAGTTTCTGTTACAATGTCAATTTGGAAAAGAAAAAAATTTACATCTTATTGAATGAAACCATGAAGTTCATACATAAAATATGAGGATAAAAACCTCACCATCAAGAAAGGAACGGAACCATAAGGCACACAACAAACCACACACCTCTTGACCAAACCAGTAATAATGCATGACAAACAAAACAAAACAAAGCTGCAGTAAACTAGACAATGATGCATCACGAACCAGCACAAAGTCAGGAGTAAAGATCGATGAGGAGATTCAGCACCACCACCAGCCACCGTGTAAGTGCTAGCCGTTGTAGTATGAGAGTGGACTGTATATAGTTTGTATAATCGTTAACACAAGTAATACAAACGCCGCAATGACCGATATGACTGACCAGGGACTGCTGAAGTAATCGCTTCTCAACTTCGCCATCCAAATATTTTTCTTTTTAGAGCAATGGTCTTCCAGACTCTTAACGGTATCAGAATAGTAATATTGGGGAGACATATCAGCAATTGTGCCCATCTTGTTAAACAAGTTCGAGACCGCCTCATCGTTACCTATGAAGCATTCAATAATTCCATGTATCCGGAGCAATTCAACATCATTTCCAGAACTGATTAAGCTATCCATGAAAATGATATAATCACATACTCTACGTCTTTTGTCAGCTCCATGGTTGGGACTGCATCTCTCATATGCTATCAGATTTCGTAACATCCCCTCGGTTTGATCTGCATTAATAATAATCACTGGAATCTCTAGTGTTCCATTCTTGAATTGGATATCGTAAAATTTCTTGTCCGTCACAGCCTTGAAATTGACTCCTGCATTGCTCAACTCTTCGACTGAATATTTGTTACAATATGTCATATTGAGTATCTGATCTGGATATAATGTGTCCATGGTCAGAATTCTTGTACCTACACTAACATCTAATAGATCTTCTCTTAGTAAGAATTTATATGCAAGGTCCAAAAGATGTTCTGTGTTATGCAACTTTTCTGGATCAATTTTTGGAAAATCTAGGATACCTATTTCTTCAGCATATTGCCTTAATTCTTGTTTATGTTGACGAACTGGAGGCTGATTGTGCATATTTGGTATAAGTTTTTCGGCACTGATTTCATTAATCACACAATCGCGAATGCAAAGAGTAAACGGCCTGATGTATTCATCCACTGGAAGCCAACTTAGAGACGACTTTAATAGCACAAGTGGGTGGTATTCGTCAGGACTCATCATTGCTTCACACAACCTGTTTAGAACAAAGAATGGAAGTTGATTCTCAAGGAGTAACAGATCATGTCGAAGAATCTCCACAACCCAATCCATGGTCTGAAGAGAAAAGTCATATTCTTCAAATCCAGATTGTTCCGGGGGGAAATTCTCAATGAGAAATCACCCATCAAGAAGCAACATCTTCAAGAAGTCATCTTGTTCAAGACTGATGGATTCTGCATAATATGCACGAGCATCTTCTTCTAATCCTTTTAGAACTTCGTAGTACCTATTTATCTGGTCAGATCTGGAGATGCCTCTCTTTTCCATTACTTTTTCTACAATTCTATTTAAGCTCTGCAATTTATATTCTTCCATCTGTTGTAGCTTCCTCTTGCCCCTGTTGTAAGGACCGATCTGTTGGATCACGGGCGAAACTCCGTTACGTCCTTGACGGAAAGCTTGGACTCCTGGGCTCCGCGTAATCCTGCAAAAGGGGATGACCTGGGTGGTGACCCAGAATCCCTCTCCGATGCTTAAATGAGTATGGTGATCAATGGGTGGTAAGCAAAGAGTCTAAGTTCGTATTAGATAGTATGCGTTTTTCTGGGGTAACTTCCTCCCTTATATAGGAGGAGGAGTTGCCCAGTTACCTGTGACCATGCTTGGCCGTTGTGCCCATGATTCCGTGTATCTCGCCACGGTTCCGTATATTTCGGCTGGGATTCCATATATCTCGCCCCACGCTCCGCGTATCTTACCCGTACTCCGCGTATCTCGGGCACACCCTGCGTATCACGGGGAGTTTATCTGTATTCTAACCGTCTTCCCACTACTCTTATCTAGTAGGCGGGTTTCTCGGTCTTATCCTCTGATCACAAGTCTCGACTCCTGTCGGGGACTCCAGAGTTGTCTCATTCTAGGTCACCACCCAGGACCTTCAGTCTCTACGGGACAGGTCCAGCCTCTGCGGGGCTTTATTATCGGGGCCTTTACTAAGGCATATCGGGGCCTACTCAGAGGCTTCTCATCGAGAGCATTCAGCTCATACATCGGGACCGCTAAAGTCGGGACCCTTCGTGCTGGGCCTCTGGGCCTTCCAGGCTTTTCACGAGGCCCACTGGACCTGTTCGCCGTCCATTGGCTGTTAACGGGGCTAACGATTACATCGGAACCCATCATTTGCCCCCAAGGCATGGGGGACTTTTAGTTCGTCATGTCTTTCAGTCCAGATCTTTTGACCTCTTTGTCGAAGGTTTTCGCTTTCACGCCTTCCGATACCACCGTGGGAGGCCTTTGTCTTCGTACCTCCCGATGCCACCGTCGGGGCTTTCTGCCTTGCGTGTGATCGTTGCGTAACAGAGTCTCTTACTCATGATTGCCTTGGGCCCACCAGGCCCCACGGGCAGTTGCCAAATCCGAGGGGACTCCTCAGTTACTGTGGCATTTAAATGCCTAGGGATAAGGAAACGACGTTTAAACCAGCGTGACTGCTGTTTTCTGAAAAAGCAACTGTGACGTCACACACGTCCCTTCCGTGCCTGTGATTTTGGTGATTAAGATCGTGTCGTTTCCTCTTCAACGGTGCAGATCAAGCCCATCCAGCTGTCTCTTCCGTGCCGTCTCCATAATTTCAATGGTTGTGATCAAATCGTTTCGTCTTCGACGGTCAAGATTACGTCCCCTCCGATTGTCCTTTTGCCTATAAAAGGTAAAACCCTGGTCTTATTCACTTCTTCTGCACTCTCTCGTTTTCAGCCATCTTTGTATTCGAAGCTTCCTCTCCAAGCTCCTCCTGGTGTTCAAGTGATCCAAGGCTCTCAACCCTTCCGATCTTCCTTTACCTTACTCCTTCGACCATTGAATTATGTCTGGTAAGAATTTCTTTCTACTTTTTCGTAATTTGCTTGCGGTTTATTCTTCTTTTCTCAAATCCTTTTGCTTGCAATCGTTTTAGACGAAGCTAGTTCTGAGGCTAGGACTCCCTTCACCTTCGAGTTCGCTGTCAATGAGATCTCGGAGGCTACATATGAGGTTGCCCTTAGAGAGGGGTGTATTACCTCTGATTGATAACCTCGTTTCCCGTATGAGTCCCAGTCCGCTGTCAGGAGGAAACACATCATTACACCTCCTCGGGCAGGGGAAGTGTTCGTCTCCGCTGGGCAAATAAGCGCGGGGATTCGGTTCCCCTTCTGTGGGAACATGGTGGAGATGTGCAACTTCTACAAAACACATCCATGTACCTTCTCTCCACACGCCATCCGCGTGTGGAATGCCTTCCAACTCTTATGCCACCGCCAGCAGTGGACGTACAGTCTTCTGCTGTTCCGCACTTTCTACGGCATGAAGTGCAACAAAGCTGGTGTCTGCTCCTTCTCCCCCCGACTCCCCAAGTGGACAAAGGAGCAACTTTCACGTTTCGGCTGGGATAGCGAAACTTGGAAGTTCCACAAAGATCGGGTGCTGATTCGTGATTCTGGGCCCGACAACAGTGGTTGGAAGAAGTACTACTTCTTCATCCAACATAGCTCTGTCCCCTGGCCTCGATGGGAGGTCGTGGCGGATCCTGCCCCCAAGCTCCAAGATTATACTGAGGATGACCTCAACACCCTCCAGATGGTTCAACTCTACCACTGGGGGGACAACTTCATACCCATCGACGCCAACAAGCTCCAGGAGCGGAACCTGATTGCTATCGGAGTTCGGCTCCTTGACTCTGTTTCTGCAGATTTAGTCATCTGGGTAATATTTCTAACTATTTTATTTTTACCTTTGCAGCCAAGAAGGCTTCTCTGTTGACTCATCTCATTCTGAAGCAGGGCGAGACTGATGCCGTCCAGAGTGGCTCCAAGCGGAAGCGCAAACTGGTGAAGAAGGGTACTGCCCCCTCCACTCCCTTATCTGCTGCTCCTCCTACCGACGAGCAAGTCGGGGCCAAGAAGGCCAGGCGGGAGGAGATAGATCGGGCCTTCGGGGCCACCACCATTGAGGAAGGTAAGCGCGTTCGTCGTGCAATTAAACAATATAAAAAATTAGTCCCCAAGGAGTTTATCACCGCTGATCGGAAAACACGGGTTCAAGAGATCAAGTACATCCTTCGAGGAGAAATTCCCCACATCCTTGAGGCGGGATACTACAACGTCCTTGGGAAGAATAGACATTTCGATCGTCAAATCATTTGGTGTCCTGAAGGTACTCTTCCTAACCTTATTCATCCCGCCACCGCAGGTCCCTTGGAGACTCCTGCCCCAACGGAGGCTATCGTTCCGGCGGAGACTGCAGCTCCGCAAGAACTGATGCTGGAGGACACCCCGGCGGGAGCTCAGTTCCGCCAGGTGACCGATTTGGAAGCTTCTCCTTCTGTCGAGGAGCCTGAAGAGGGGGGCCTGCTTCCCCGCGACAGGTCGGGGTCCAGGAGCGTGAGGCCCGCTGTTAGGGACGTGTCCCAGAGTCCTCCTCCTGTTCTTCGCACTCCAACCCCTGAGCCGCCAGCGGAGGTGGCTCCTCCAGCTGAAAGTTCCGGGGTCATCCCCCCTCTCCCCGTGGATGAAAACCTTTACAAGGTTTTCACCCCCGATGAGGGGATGATGCCTTGGAACCCGATCGAGTCTCTCCGAGGGGTTCCACTTCGACGGGGAGAGCTTGATCCTGGACTGGCCCTGCATCTGCTGGCGGGGTCCGTTCCTCCAGCCTTGAGGCGGCCCCTGTCCTTTGCGCTGGAGGACCTTGAGGGGGAGATCCGCGACATGGCCATTCGTCGGATGGAGGTGAAACTTCTATCCTTGTTTCGTTTTCTTCATTACTCTTATTTTCGATTACTTATGTCTTGATCTTTTCCTTTCCTTCTTTTAGGACACCGCGAACCAACAGCGCTGCTTCGGCCTTATCCTGGCCCTGAAGGGTGCTTTGGAGGCGGCGGAGGCCCAGTCGAACCCTGATGCTTTAGCCAAGCTTCAGGTAGAACTCAACGAGGCTGTAGCGGCCAAGAACAAGATGGCCAAGGAGAAGGCTCTCCTCGATGATTTGTCCTCCAACTTGCTCAAGAAGGTTCACGATCACGAGGCTGTTATGCGTCGGGAGCGGAAGATGGTCCAGGTGGAGCAGCAGCGGAATGAGGAGGAAAAGAAGCAGCTCATTCATGAGAAAAACGTCTTCGCGGATCTCCTCGCGGAGGCCAAGGCAAATTTTGAGGCGGAGAGGGCTGAGTTCTCTGCCAAGCTGGCTGAGGCAAAGGCTCAGGGCCTCGAGGAGGGCCGCCAGCGGGGCCTCGAGGAGGGCCGCCAGCGGGGCCTCGAGGAGGGCCGCCAGCGGGGCCTCGAGGAGTATCGGGACTCTGAAGAATTCAAGGTGGCTGCTGTAGTGTTCTGTAAGTCCGAGGTGGAGAACGTTCTGTTCAATGCTGTCGAAGAGCTCTACACAGCATACGAGGATTCCATCGATTTCAAGAAGTCCGAGACCCTCGCCCCCTTCGCGGAGAAATACTTCAGCCTCCCCGCGGAGAGTGAAGAGGCCGCTGCCGTGGACCCGACTCCGCCCACTGCGGAGCCTTCCGCCCAGGCCCCTCCGAACTTTGCTCCCTCCGATGCTGCTGAGGATCCATCTTCCCACAAGGACCAAGCTTAATGTTTACATCTTTTAGTCCTTGTTGTCTTTCTCCTTTATCTCTTGTATCGAACCTCTTTGGCCTTCTGGCCTTTATATAAGTAGTTTCTTTCCATCTGTTTTGGCACCGATACTCGTTTGCACTTTATCTAAAGCGGCTTTAAATTCGTTACTCAAAACGTTCCGATGCGCCATTAAAATGACTTCATACGTCCTTCCGACGCTTTACTCGAGATTTTACCGTTTAAGGTTTCTTGTCAAATCGGGACTTTACCACTTAAGGTTTTTCGTCCAATCGGGACTTTACCACTTAAGGCTTCTCGTCCAAAATCGGGACTTCACCACTTAAGGTTTCTCGTCCAAAATCGGGACTTCACCACTTAAGGTTTCTCGTCCAAAATCGGGACTTCACCACTTAAGGTTTCTCGTCCCTGCCTTTCAAGGCCATTTTCACACCCCTTAGGGCTTTTACTGCGTCTCTACCGGACGGCTTAATCGTACCCTTTAAGGCTTTTTGGCCGCATCATATAGACGACTTACGCGGACCTGTTAAGGCTTTTCCGTACCCGTTAAGGCTTTTGGCTGCATCATATAGACGACTTACGCGGACCCATCAGGGCCTTTTCGTACCTAGGCTTTTGGTTGCATCATATAGACGACTTACATGTACCCCGTAGGGCTTTTGTCCATACCCGTTAAGGCTTTTGGCCGCATCATATAGACGACTTACGCATACCTCGGAAGGCTTTTATCGTACCTCGGAAGGCTTTTGTCGCGTCCTTCAGGACGTCTTACTAACAGTTAGAATAAATCTAAAAGCAATTTGATCGGAAGCAACTTCTTTTATTCATAAATAACTCAAAATAGGCTTACATCGGATCTTATTGATAGACAATTTGCGCCCTTCACGGCGGCTTAATATCAAACATGATACTTCTTCAAGTGTTCGCCACTGAAGGAATGCTTCAACGTCTTGCCTTCGAGATCCTCTAACTTGTATGCATTGGGCACTGGCATCCCTACGATCTTGCAAGGTCCTTCCCATTTTGGTGACAACTTGTTGATTCGATCTTGATGAACAAACTCATTCCTCCGCCAGACAAGTTCTCCCACGAAGAATTGTCGGGACCTGACACGCCGATTGTAATATCGGGCTGTTGCCAGACGCATTCGGGCCTGGACTTCATCAGCCTTCCATCTCTTCTCCTCGAGTAGGTCTAAGTCCAGACGTCTCATTTCCTCATTTGTCAGAGGCTCGTAATATTTCGCGCGGTGGGACGCCACCGCTATCTCCACGGGAGCGACTGCCTCCGTGTCATAAACCAGGCCAAACGGAGTTTCTCCTGTTGATTGCTTGGGTGTCGTTCTCACAGCCCATAGCACATTCTCGAGCTCATCCAGCCAATGGCCCTGCAAGGCGTAGACTCTCTTCTTCAAGCCATCCATCACGATCTTGTTGGCTGACTCTACCTGGCCATTGGTCTGAGCGTGGCGGACTGAAGCAGTCCGATGCTCAATGTTTAATTCTTCCAGGTACTCCTTCAACTGAGCCCCATTGAACGGAGGGCCGTTGTCGCTGATCAACACTCGCGGGACCCCGTACCGGGATATGATCTGAGTCTGAAGGAACTTGAGGACCTGCTGCCTCGTCGTTCTAGCCAATGCTTTAGCCTCTATCCACTTTGAAAAGTAGTCGATGGCCACGAGCAAATACTTGCACTGACCTTTTGCTTGGGGAAGAGGTCCCACCAAATCAATCCCCCATTGCGCGAAGGGCCATGCACTCCTGATGGGCATTAAGTCCGCGGCGGGAGCCACGATATTCGGAGCGTACTTCTGGCATGTATCACAGGATCGGACCATCGCGATCGCTTCCTTGTTCATCGAGGGCCAATAATAGCCTAAGTTCAATGCCTTCCTCACTAGAGATCGGGCCCCTTCATGACAGGTCGCGACTCCCTCGTGTAGCTCCCTCAGGATCCGATTCGTGTCAGGTTCTGCTACGCATTTTAAGAAAGGCTTTACGTACCTTTTTTTGTACAACTGGTTGTCCACCATTGCATAGTTGTCCGCAATTCGCCGTAACCTGACAGCTGCCACTTTGTCATCGGGGAGTACCCCCGTAGTTAGGTACGTAACCATCGGGGTCATCCAAGTGGACTTCTCTTCTTCCTATGATCCTGTCTCAATAGCACAGATCTCCGCCGGATCAATGTTTGAGATAATCACCTTCTCTAGGAAATGCACCTTCCGATTCTCCTCGGGGGCCACTCCCAGGGCAAACTTGCTCAAGGCATCTGCTTCCGCGTTCTCTTCCCTCGGGATCGCCTCGATATCAAAGCTTTTGAAGCTTCCCTTCAAAGTCTGCACCTCGTGCAAATATTTCTTCATTGTCGGGTTCTTAGCTTCATAGTTCCCCTGGACTTGATTTACAACCAAGCTAGCGTCGCATTTCACCTTTAAATGGTCAACCCCCGTACCCTTGGCAATCTTAAGGCCTGTGATGAGAGCCTCATACTCCGCTTCATTGTTGGTGGCTTTGAATGTCAACGCCAAGGCATATCGCAGGGGCTCGCCTCCACCGGGCGGTATCAATACGAATCCTGCCCCCGAGCCTTCTACACTCGATGAACCATCAGTGTACATCTACCAAGTATTCTCCTCATTTGGCTGTTCTGGCTGCTGTTCTGTTGTCGGGACTTCCTCCATGGTTGCCCCCTCTGCGGGACCCGCTACTTCCAGATCGGGTGCCGTAGACTCAGCTATAAAATCTGCCAATGCCTGGCCCTTAATAGCGGTTCTCGGAGCAAAATGAATGCGGAATTCCGTCAGCTCGATGGCCCATTTTACCAATCTCCCCGACGCCTCCGGTCGGTTCAAAAAGTGTTTCAGGGGCTGATTAGTCAGTACCGTGACTTCATGGGCATGAAAGTAAGGTCGCAGTTTTCGAGCGGCAATAATCAACGCGAAGAGATACTTCTCAATAGCGGGATAGTTTATTTCAGACTTGGCAAACGCCTTGCTTACATAATAGATAGGCACTTGTTTGCCCTTGACAATTTTAATCAAAACAGAACTAACAGCCACATCAGAAACAGCCAAATAGAGATAGAGCGGCTCGCCTGGAACTGGTTTCGCCAACGGCGGAAGGGTACGGAGGTGCTGCTTGTGTGCCTGGAACGCCTCCTTGCACTTGTCGGTCCATTCGAACTTCTTGTTGGCCCTCAGCACCTCAAAAAATGGCATAGCTCGATCACTCGCCTTGGATAGGAAGCGATTCATCGCGGCCAACCGGCCATTCAGCACCTGGACCTCCCGATGAGTCCTCGGAGACTGCATCTCTTCGATTGCTTGCAGCTTCTCAGGGTTCACCTCGATTCCTCTCTGGCTCACCATGAACCCTAGGAACTTCCCTGAGTTCACCCCGAAAGCACATTTGTCGGGGTTCAGCCGAACCTGATGGAACTTCATCCTCTCAAATGCCGCCGCCAAATTCTGGACATGGTCTCCTGCCTGTCGGGACTTCACCAGCATGTTGTCCACATATGCCTCCATGGTTTTCCCCAGCATGTCCCCGAACAACTTGTTCACCATCCGCTGGTAAGTTGCTCCGGCATTGATCAATCCGAAGGGCATCACATCGTAATGGTAGACGTCACTGTCAGCGTAAAAAGCTGTGTGGGGGGCATCCTCTTTCGCCATCTTAATCTGATTGTACCCGGAGTAGGCATCCATGAAGCTCAGCAGCTCATGTCCCGATGTGGCATCCACCAGCTGGTCAATCCTCGGAAGCGGGTAGCAGTCCTTCGGGCAGGCTTTGTTCAGGTCGCGGAAGTCGACACACATCCGCCACTTTCCGTTACTCTTTCGCACCAGCACCGGGTTAGCCACCCAAGTCTGGAATCGGAGCTCCTTGATGAATCCAGCATCGAGCAGTCTGCCCACCTCTTGCTGGATCGCGATCCTCTTGTCCGCGCCCATCGGACGCCTTCTCTGCGCGATAGGCTTGATTGCGGGGTCTATCTTTAGCTCGTGCACTATCACGTCGGGGCTTATTCCTGGCATATCACTCGGGGACCAGGCAAACAGCTCCTTAAACTCCTTCAAGAGCTCGATCAGCTCTCGGGCCCTTTCCTCCGACAAAGCAGAGCCGATCTTCACCTTCCTCTGAGGTCCATCGATCTCTACTTCCTTCAAATCCTCCATGGGGGCGGGACGCCCATACTCCTCTCGAGGATCAGTATCAGTCTGAAGGACAGTCATGGTTTCCCTCCTTCTCCGTCGGGTGGCGTTAACGTAGCATTTCCGCGATGCCACCTGGTCACCCTTAACTTCTCCGACCCCATTATCAGTCGGGAACTTCATCTTCTGGTGGACCGTCGAGGCGACTGCCATAAGAGGGTTGATGGTGGTCCTCCCGATGATCGCGTTGTATTCCCCCGCGGACTCCACGACGACGAAATCCACGTTTCGCTTCTCCATTTTCCATCAACTACCAAACTCTACTGGTAAGGTAATCATTCCCAACGGGTAGGAAGTGGAGCCAGAGAATCCCACCATCGGGAAGTCCACCTGCGTCAGGTCCTTCTTCGTCTTTCCCATGGCTTCCAGAGCGTCCATGAAAAGAATATCGGTGGAGCTCCCTCCGTCTATCAGGATCCGCTTCATCTCGAATCCGTCCACGTCCAGGGTCACGACCAAGGCATCGTCGTGAGGGCTCTCCACGCCTACTAGATCCGCCGCCGAGAAAGAAATTACCATTTCCTCCTTCAGGGTCCACGACCGGGACCTTTTTCCTAGCACCACCGCGGCAGATATGCGGGAAGCGTAGTTCTCCCGAGAGGCAGAGGTATCTCCTCCCGCCGCCATTCCTCCATGGATGACGTTGATAGTTCCGCGCCTCTCCTTACGGGCACCTGAACCCGAGGCCTCATGTTCGACCTTCTTCTTCTTCGGGGATCGGTCGCGGGACTTGGAACGGGATCGTGACCGACTTCTGGAACGGGATCGGCACCGACCCTTCCCGACGAACTCTTTCAGCTTTCCCTTCTGGATCAGCTTTTCAATCTCCTTCTTCAGCTCCCGACAGTTCTCAGTGTCGTGACCATTGGCTCGATGGTAGCGACAGTAACGGTCAGGACGGCCTCCTAGGAATTCGCCTTCTTTTCTCGGGGGGTATCGAGCGAGACCCTGTCTGTCCATCACAGCTAACACAGAGGTCATCGAGCTATTGATGGGAACAGCCCGACCCTCTCGGTTGTCCTTCCTCGGAGGACGCTTGTCTTCTCTTTTATCGGGACGACCACGGTTCCTACTTCCCTCCGACTTGTCGCTCCCTTTGCGATCGTCCGACAGCCTGGACGATGGCTTTCCTCTTCCCGACTTCGGGGGATCGAGTTCTCCAGCAGCAATCTTCGACTCCTGGACATCGATTTGCTGTTTCACCCTCGCCTGCAGGGCCTCCATACTCCACACAGCCTTCGCGGCTACGCTATGCATTAGGTCGGAACCGTACGGAGCGCTCAAGTTCCGCAGGAAAGTGCGGATGGTCTCACCCTCCGAAATTTCTTCATCAATCTCCGCGGCACTAGCAGTGAATCGCTGGTAGTAGTACGCCAACGATTCGTCGGGCCTCTGCACCACCTGAGTCAGGGATCTCACGCTCTTCAGAAGACGCCTTCGACCTTGATACTGCTTGATGAAGCGGTCGTGCATATCAGCCCAGCAGGTGATGCTTCCTGGAGGGAGGCTGAAGAACCAAGTCATGGCCCTTTCTCCCAGGGTTATCGGGAACAATGAGCATATGAGATCATCGTTCGATGTTCGTCCCATACAGGCCTGGACATGCCTTTGCACATGGCGAACTGGGTCCCCCTCACCATCGTACTCCTTGATGGTCGGAATACCTAGCCCAGGCGGGGCTACGGTATCGATCAGCCGCGGCACGAAAGGATGGCTGGACCGATCCCTCAGCTCCGATGTCATCTGCTTCTGATCACCCATGCAGATGCTCACAATCTTCACCACCTGATCGGGGGTGATGGGGCCATTCAAGGGAATGGTTCTATTTTGCACCGGTCCCGGGCCGTCAACCACGAACTTCTCCGGGTGTGCTGGTTCCTTACCCCTGCTCCTGGGCGGAACCTCCTGTTCCTCGGGGTCCGCCCTCGGCGGAGGTGGTGGTAGTTCTTCTCGCGGAGGCAACTCCTCCGCTCTCCTGGTGGCCTCTCTCTTATCCAGCAAGGCCTCTATGGCGGCCAAGAACATGGGCATAGCCTCCCCTACTGCCTTGGCCAACTCCGAGTTCGAAGACGACCCTTCTTCCCTTCGCGGGACTCCTTCTCTTCCATGGCCCACCGGGTTTGGGGGAGCCTCATCTTCCTCCCTACGCGGGACATCCTGCCTGTTCATCTCAGCGTCTCGGACTGAGACCTCATAGCCATCACCTTACCCCCCCTGTCTGGGAGAGAGCAGGGTTCTCACCTTGTTCAGCAAGGCGTTCTGGCGACGGGGAGTTCACAGTTCCTGCGGGACGAGAACTGCTAGCCTGAACTTGCTTCTTCTTGCCACCACCGGCCATTGATCTGGTAGAAGCTATCTTGACTTTTCGTAAGCTTCCCACAGACGGCGCCAATGTTGGATCACGGGCGAAACTCCGTTACGTCCTTGACGGAAAGCCTGGACTCCTGGGCTCCGCGTAATCCTGCAAAAGGGAATGACCTGGGTGGTGACCCAGAATCCCTCTCCGATGCTTAAATGAGTATGGTGATCAATGGGTGGTAAGCAAAGAGTCTAAGTTCGTATTAGATAGTATGCGTTTTTCTGGGGTAACTTCCTCCCTTATATAGGAGGAGGAGTTGCCCAGTTACCTGTGACCATGCTTGGCCGTTGTGCCCATGATTCCGTGTATCTCGCCACGGTTCCGTATATTTCGGCTGGGATTCCATATATCTCGCCCCACGCTCCGCGTATCTTACCCGTACTCCGCGTATCTCGGGCACGCCCTGCGTATCACGGGGAGTTTATCTGTATTCTAACCGTCTTCCCACTACTCTTATCTAGTAGGCGGGTTTCTCGGTCTTATCCTCTGATCACAAGTCTCGACTCCTGTCGGGGACTCCAGAGTTGTCTCATTCTAGGTCACCACCCAGGACCTTCAGTCTCTACGGGACAGGTCCAGCCTCTGCGGAGCTTTATTATCGGGGCCTTTACTAAGGCATATCGGGGCCTACTCAGAGGCTTCTCATCGGGAGCATTCAGCTCATACATCGGGACCGCTAAAGTCGGGACCCTTCGTGCTGGGCCTCTGGGCCTTCCAGGCTTTTCACGAGGCCCACTGGACCTGTTCGCCGTCCATTGGCTGTTAACGGGGCTAACGATTACATCGGAACCCATCACGATCGAGAACAAAAGAGGTTCGTAATGCTTTTCATTCCCATCCCGAAGTCGATTGTCGACTCGATATATGTAACTATCTCTGCTCTTGCGAGGCAACCTGTCTAGCTCGGTGATGATGTTTCTGGAGAATGCATTTGGATACCTTCCGTTCTCTTTGTCATGCTCAAATTCGACCTGATCAATGAAGTAGATATATTGCAGCACTTAGAAGTTGAAGGTACATAAAAAAATAGAAATTTATTAATTCAGTTTCTTCAGTTAAGTTAGTTTACTGATTTTTTAAGTATCAAATTCAGATTTGCCAATTTGTTAGCTCTAAGTTTGCTTATGTATGAGTTGTAATCAGTTAGCAAGAATTCATATTAGTTGACAACATATTTAATATAGAAGAATGAAAATTGTATATTATCTTATTTAGGGTTGAGCACGTGTACTTGTACATATATATAGATGCAAGATTAAATCTAGTATTAATATAATAAGAATAACTTAATATGATAGTATATTGAAAATATATATATTCCTAATTTAGCTTAATCAACGTATAATAAAATATATTTGTTCTCTAATATTTAGCTACATATATTAGGAAGTATGTTTATTCAATTCCTTGTGTAAGTTGTTTTGTTTGAGATTAATGAAAATGTCGGTTCTCAGCAAACTGCACTGTCGTTATCATAGTGGTATTTCTTGAGAGATCTGTGAGTTTGTGTGATTTTCTAATTTAAATTATCCATCAAAAACTTCATCTATGGAAGACGCATGCTCTTCATATTCTTTACCAAAGTTTGATGGAGCAAATTATCAAGCTTGGTCTATCAAGATGGAAGCTTTGCTGGATGGTTCTAATAAGGGATTTAAACCAAATTGGTACCTGGGTTAACAACCCAAAACGAATTGGTACCTCCACTAAATTTTGTGACAAATTGGTACTCGAGTTAACCTAGGTGTTGCACCGTTAAAATTTCTTGTTAAAACTAATGGAATCCAATTTTTTGTGCGTGAAAAGACCAAAATACCCTTATTGCATAATAGCAACATAATAACAACTCTAAACTTTTGAACCCAATATCTCACTCATTACTTCATATCTTTGAACGATTTTTTTTTTTAAAACCGCATAACTTTTCGAGATCTACGCAACCCAAATAGCCGTAAAGTGATTTTACCATGTTTTTTTTTTTCAATAAACATAGTTTTTCATGTTAATTTATTCTTATTTGTATCAAACTCCACCGCATTTTAACACTTATCACCCTTGATCACTCACTTTTTTTACTAATTGGATTTCAATACTACAATCAAACTGTTGCTCTTGGATTCCAACACTCCTGTTTAAGAACCAAATTGATGTTATACCTTTCATCCAAAAGAAAACAAAAAATGAAAGTCTGTCGAATTAATTGTTATGCAATCTATAACTTATTGGAATATTTTTCTTGATATCTCCAATAAACTATACTGGTGTGTCTTTAAATCAATAAACGTCACTGCAAGAGAACATATGGATCTTAGATAGATAAAGATGTTTCATACTTGAAATAGAACAATAGGAAAAATACTATTAAGGGTTTTGGAAGAAATTTTAGAATGGACACCAAGAAGAAACAGTTTATTTTCCCATTTAATCTACATGTGGAAATTGATACTCTTAGTATCCTGAGAGATGACCATAATGTGAGAAAATAAGATGAACTGGCATTAACAGAACCACAAAAAGAATTTTTACCATTACGTGGATAGAGACAATCAGTAAATTTTCTTTCGAGTTATTGCCAGAAACTGCTTCCATTTGCAATTTTATGCTAGACCATGTCAAGCTTTTAAATTGAAGACATGCAGAACTGGTCAATTTTTCAGCATGTCCACAAAATATATAAACAAAAAAATTGGTATCTTATCATGCTAAGATCCATATGTTCTCTTGCAGTGACGTTTATTGATTTAGAGGCACACCAGTATAGTTTATTAGAGGCATCAAGAAAAATTACAGTACGTTATAGATTGTATAATAATTAATTCGACAGACTTTCGTTTTTTATTTTCTTTTGGATGAAATGTGTAACATCAGTTTGGTTCTTAAAAAGAAGTGTTGGATTCCAATAACGGTTTGATTGTAGTATTGGAATCCAATTAGTAAAAAAAGTGGGTGTTCAAGGGTGATAAGTGTTACAATGCGGTGAAGTTTGATAAAAAAAGAATGAATTAACAGAGAAAACTGTGTTTATTGAAAAAAAAAAAAAAACTTGGCAAATCACTTTACGGCTATTTGGGTTGCATAGATCTCGAAAAGTTATGCGGTTTAAAAAAAAATTCGTTCAAAAAGATGAAGAAATGAGTTAGCTATTGGGTTCCAAAGTTTTGAGTTGCCATTATGTAGTTGTTCTGCAGTAAGGGTATTTTGGTCTTTTCATGCGCGAAAAATGGGATTCCGTTAGTTTTAACCAGAAATTCTAACGGTACAACACCCAGGTTAACTCGGGTACCAACTTGTCACAAAATTTAGTGGATGTACCAATTCGTTTTGGGCTGTTAACCCAGGTACCAATTTGGTTTAAATCCCTTCTAATAATGTGAAGTTTGTTGAAATAGACACTCCACCGTGAGTCTGGAGTACCACACCGGTTGGTACATCTGTAATAAAGTAGTATATAAGCAATTGAGCCACCTCCTCCTATCACCAATTAGTTTTAGGATGGAACCCCACTTGCCTATATGGCTGCTCTCTGCTGGCCCGTTGGGCTTGGCTCGGCCCAATGTGGAATCTAACATGGTATCAGAGCCCGGAACGGGCCTGGGCCTGGGAGAGGGTCTGTTGAAATCAGAGAGCCCTCACGGTGAGGGGGAATGTTGAAATAGACACTCCACCGTGAGTCTGGAGTACCACTCCTATCACCAATTGGTTTTAGGATGGAACCCCACTTGCCTATATGGCTGCTCTCTGCTGGCCCTTTCCTATCACCAATTGGTTTTAGGATGGAACCCCATTTGCCTATATGGCTGCTCTCTGTTGGCCCTTTCCTATCACCAATTGGTTTTAGGATGGAACCCCACTTGCCTATATGACTGCTCTCTGCTGGCCCGTTAGGCTTGGCTCGGCCCAATGTGGAATCTAACAATATTCAACCACTTTAAAAACTTTGAGACTTTAAAGTTTTTGTTTGCTGTCATACCATGCCGCCTTATGAGGAATCTTCTTCTCCAAAGCTCAAGTTTGTAGCATTTTTAGCAAAAAAAACATAACTGTATGAGCAGAAATTCTCAGGGAAGCCCTTCTTATAATACACCTAGTCATGTCTATAATAGTTTTATCTTTCCATTCACAAACCCCATTTTGTTGAGGAGAGATTGAGATAGTGAGATGGTGCTCTATTCCAGAATCTTTGAAGAACTCATAGAAAGTATATTTAGTGTCATTCTCTGTTCTAATGACTGAATTTTATAGCTACTTTGATTTTCTACCCATGCTTTGAAGTTTTGAAATACACAACGACCTCAGACTTGAATTTTCAGAAAGTAGATCTAACACATTCTAGTATAATCATATATTAAAACGAGGGTTAAATGGTCTTTTGGTGACATATGTTTAACCAAAATTGACTTTTGGTGCCATATATATATATATATATATATATATATATATATATATATATATTTTATTTTATTTTTTCATGTATTTATTTTTAGACTTTTGGTGTCATATGATGCATTTGTAGAATTTTAGTGCATCCGTTAGTTTTGACCGTTACGTACCCATGTGTAAATCACGTTACTTCCCCCTAAGTTTAATTTTTACACAGTTTAGTCCCTATTTTTTCTCCGGTCAACCACCTTTCTTCCGACCACCGCTCAAGTACGTCTGCCACCAGAAGAAAAAAATAGGGGGAAGTCTCGTGATTCACACATTGACACTTAATGGTCAACTAACAGATAAACCAAAAGTCTACAAAATGCAAATGTATGACATCAAAAGTAAAAAAAAAAAAACATATGGGAAATAAAAAACCAATTTTGGTCAAACATATGGCACCAAAAGACCATTTAACCTAAAAATGATGAAATACATGCTCCCATTTAATTAAGGGGTTTCTTGAGGACCAGAGACATCCGTATGAATGAGTTGTAGCCTTCTAAATGCTCTCCAAGTTGATTCTTTGAATAGGAGAATGCTTGTCTTTCCTGTCAAGCAAACTCTGCAATTTGAAGGTTGCTCCCCATCTAAGGTACTCCTATTGCCATCTCATGTTTCTGCAGTCTTTGTACTGCATTGTAATGGAAACAATCCAGCCTATTATGTCAAAGTTCTTCAATGGTCACCAGACTTGGACAAGCATTAATGCTGATTTCTAGTGGATTCAAAGAGAAACTATTTCCATTTATGCTGATTCTAAAGTGTTCTTTTCCACTAGGATCGATTATGTCAGACCTAAAATCTGACCTACGGCGAATTAACGTTTTGAAAACGTGCAATTTTGAAAGAGTCGCCACTAGTTAATTATTAGGCTAACTAGCAAATAAAGAATTAAATGCTTAGGTTTTGAATCGGTATACGATTAGAAATTCGAGTTCGGGGGTTCTATTAGGAATTAAAAATATAATTTCTAATTACGCCCTTTCGGTACTCAATTTACAAATTTGCCATCATTAGTCAAATACAAATCAATTATGCTCATATATTTAATGGACACTAAGCATTAATGCATTATCATATATATTATTTAATCATTTATTTACTTAATCAACTTTAATCAAATCTATATAATAATGATATAAAAAAAATGGATAAAATAAAGAAGGATGTTTACACAGCACGCTACATATGTGAATAAAACAAAGATGGATGCTTTCATTACCTGCTACAGAGACGAGGTTGGACAGCAGCTGCAACGGGAAAAGATGGACTTAATTGGAAGCTTGTAATGAAATATGACGAGATGGACAATGACCTATGAGAAACGGGGCGCCTGGTGATACATAGCATGGCTGGGATTGACCTTCGATGGAGGAGTACGACCAGTCTTCTTCGGAGCGGACCTTGGTGGCTTGAATGGACGAAGATGCAGGTGGTGGTCACGACTGAGCGCGATGGACGACGGGACGTCGGGAGGGACTTGGAAGCAATGGAGGTCACGGCGAGGGACGGTGGTTGCTCCTGGCGAGGTGCGATATCAGAGTCGGAACGATTGGCCGGAAGAGATTCACGGTGGTGATGAAGTGTGGGTGAGCAGCTCGAGGTTGGGCTTGATCGGAGGACACGGACGGCTGGTTGGGACGGTGTGAGTTTGATCATGACGATCGAAGCCGAGATGGAGTCCAGTCGCAGCGAAGGTCCTGGGAATCGTGAAATCAAACAACAATAATAATAATCATAAAATTAAAAACGATAACAATCATAACTGAGTCTTGATGATGAAGATGATGTGGGGGAAGAAGATGAACTGATCTTAACAAACAAAAATATAATAATAATATAATAACAGTATTATAATAATAATAACACTAGTACAATTAATATATGAGTAATTCCTTAAAGTGTGAAAAAAAGAGTGAAAAAACTATAGAAAGTTAACAACTGCCACATGTCAGTTAACAATTTGACATAAATTGGAAAGAGAATCATGTAATGCATTGCCATGTGGCAGTTGTTAACTTTCTATGGTTTTTTCACACTTTTTTTCACACTTTCTAGCAATGCACTTAATATATATAGGAGGAGACGTGATGCTGATCTTCGCAAAACAATAGTAACAACAATATAATAACATTAGTAATGATAACAATATAATATAATGAAATCAAGTAAATACTAATTGCAATACACCAAATATAAGACCGAGAGTTTTTATTTCTATCTTCTACGTTTTTTGTGTCCTCTTACAATGTAACCTAGACCCCTATTTATACAAAAAACCTAGTCTAGATTACATATAAAATTCAAATAAAAAATGCTAACAGATAATTATTCTAGAGAATATTCCTAAGGATATTTATTTTACAGATAATTAATTTTTTTTAATAAAAAATAATATCTGGAGATAAATATCTTACAGATAATTTTCTAAAATAAAAAAAACTAATTATTGTATATATATTTTTAAAAATTCCGAAAATATTAAATAAATTCGAAATAATTTAAAATATATTTTATAATAATTTCCCTAATGTGCCTTTGAGCATTTTTGGAGACTTTGTGGCTTGACGCGTCCGGAATTTGACGTATCATGTGTAACGTCGTTACGTCCGGGTCAAAATCGAGTGTTTACAGTTTGCCCCTATTTGGACAAACTCCCGTAGAATGTGTTCGAAGGGGTTTTTCCAAAGACGAGGAAACACTGATTTTGACCAGAAAGTATATTCTCTTCCAATTCTTCAAGGTGGCTCATATGCTTATTCTGGTGCGGAAAGATAAAACATCTGTCGGCGGGACGCCTGTTGGCGGTGCCTCCATTAGTGATGCAGAAAGTAAAGCCTCCAGTGGCGGTGCGGAAAAGTAAAGCCTCGGTCGGCGGTGCCCCTGTTGGCGGTGCCCCTGTTGGCGGTGCAGAAAGTAAAGACCTCAATCGACGATGCCTCCAGTGGCGTGCGACAAGGAAAAGCCTCCAGTGGCGGTGCGGAAAGTAAAGCCTCCAGTGGCGTGCGGAAAAGTAAAGCCTCCAGTGGCGTGCGGAAAAGTAAAGCCTCCAGTGGCGTGCGGGAAAGTAAGCCTCCAGTGGCGTGCGGGAAAGTAAAGCCTCCAGTGGCGTGCGGGAAAGTAAAGCCTCCAGTGGCGTGCGGGAAAGTAAAGCCTCCAGTGGCGTGCGGGAAAGTAAAGCCTCCAGTGGCGTGCGGAAAAGTAAAGCCTCCAGTGGCGTGCGGAAAAGTAAAGCCTCCAGTGGCGTCTGGAAAAGTAAAGCCTCCAGTGACGTGCGGAAAAGTAAAGCCTCCAGTGGCGTGCAGAAAAGTAAAGAGCCTCCAGTGGCGTACGGAAAAGTAAAGCCTCCAGTGGCGTGCGGAAAAGTAAAGCCTCCAGTGGCGTGCGGAAAAGTAAAGCCTCCAGTGGCGTGCGGAAAAGTAAAGCCTCCAGTGGCGTGCATAAAAGAAAAACCTCGATCGACGATGCCTCCAGTGGCATGCGACAAGGAAAAGCCTCTAGTGGCTGATGGATAAGTGTCCAATTCGGGTTCGTATTTACGCTTCGGGCCTCGCAAACACGTCAAAAATTACATCTCGTCTCGGAAAAACGTCTCCCAAGGGTCAAAACGGTCCGGAAACGCATTTACGCGTGACCGGACCGGACATCCGGATTGCGGTGCAATCCGGACCTCCGGGTTGCAGCAACCCGGACGTCCGGGTTGCAAGCAATCCGGACGTCCGGATTTCTTGCAATCCGGACCTCCGGATTGTGCAATCCGGACCTCCAGATTGCGCAATCCGGAGGTCCGGATCGCACGGCAATCCGGACCTCGCCGAATTGCCCAATTTCGACGAGGTCCGGGTTACGCCACGGGTATTGCGCGATTGCCGTATCCGCGATTACCGTGTCCGCGATCGCCGTTACGTGTAGAGAAGTCAAGTTCATGCATTACCAATATGGACAACGGTTCCCGCTTGTTTTCTTGGACCGTCGTCAAACCGCTATAAAACCGGGTCCGGTCTCAAGGAAGCCTATAAATAGGAGACCTTGGCCACCCATTTTCACTCACTCTCTCATTTGCCCAACTTTGGTATTTTGAGCTCTGACTTCTCTCTAGAAATTCTCTCTCTCTAGAAATTACCATTTTGCCACTATAGTAACTTAGGCATCGGAGAGGGCTCCGCTAGCACCACCCCCCCCCCCTCTCCGTGCTAGCATTGGTCCTTTGCGCAGGATCCGACGCTCGAGACACACAACCTCGCCGAGTCACAACCTTGCCGGGTCACAACCTTGCCGGGTCACAACCTCGCCGGGTCACAACCTCGCCGGGTCACAACCTTGCCGGGTCACAACCTTGCCGGGTCACAACCTTGCCGGGTCACAACCTCCGTCGGAAGGGTCACACCCGCACAACCACAGACGCGTCCCCGTGACCTCATTCATCCAGGACGCAACATTGGCGCCGTCTACGTGATTCGAACAAAAAGCTACAGTACCACATAAATCATGACGAGTGATCACTACCCTCCCGAAGAGGTACATGAAAATGAATCCCAGGCAGAAATGCCGCTGAGCGAGCAAAGAACGGGAACAAACCCGATGCCTACCATTACTCCAGCAATGATGGCGGCGTTAGAAGAGTTACTCGCGTTCCACGAGTCGCTAAAGAACCAAGGATATGCGGCTCAGCCACCTCCATCCAACCAAGAAGCCTTCCAGTACAAAGGTGTCAACCTGTTACCTCCTTTGCCTCCAATCAACGAACAAGTTGAGACAATAGGGACAAAGTCTCAAGTCACAAGTCATCAAGACACACTGCACCAGAGAATAGAGGGGCAATGCACGAAAGGTACCTTCCAGTACCAACAGCCAAGGCACGAAGCTGCACGCTCATGCAACCGATATGTGATAGCACAACACCAAAAGGAGGCATGGAAACAACCCCCAAAGCAGAATCAAGCAAAACCACCCTCAAGCGGTCAGCTTCAGTCAAAACGACCTTTTCAAGGAGGTTTCGAGAAGCCAAAAGAAGTAAACATCGCTAACTACATTCCGTTGAATGCCCCGCTATCCGTGATATTAAGAGAGATGAAAGATGCGAATATATGGAAGGAGCCAAACAACTTTAGGAAAGGACAAATGGGAAAAGACAAGGACAAGTGGTGTGAAAACCACGAAGTCGTCGGCCACGAGACCGATAGCTGCGTCAGCCTACGTAGCCGCATTAACAACTTCATCCTCAAAGGCGAATTAAAGCAATTCATTGATCAAGGCGACAACCCTCCAAAGAAGACTCAAGCAGAGTCATCCAAAATACACAAGAAAGGTTCTTCAACAAGGACAAGCCAAGACAATGCTGACATCTGTCACAAGGAGGGACGGGAAAAACCTTTTAGTGACGATGACATCCCAATCACGGGATTCACAACAAGAACCTTGAAGGCAGTAATCCAAAAGGAGATACACGTCTCCTGGAAAAAGAGGCAACCACAACAAAAGAGACCATTCCAGTCAAATGCCCAAAGAATCAAAAAGTCCAATCTCACCAAATGGGTTCCATTAAACACACCGTTATCTATCATCCTGAAGGAAATAAAAGAAACCAAGCTATGGAAAAAACCCTCCAAATTCCACAAGGGACCATTGGGAGAAGATGAAAGTAAATGGTGTGAAAATCATGAAGTGTACGGCCACGAAACCGAAATATGTGTTGGACTAAGATTTCAAATAAACAATTTGATCTTAGAAGGAAAAATGAAGAAGTATATCGACCATGGCAATAAGCATCAAATGAGCCCTCGTGTCAAGTCTTCAGGAAAAGGCAAAGGAAAAGAAATGGTGGACGATAATCCACCTATCGCCAAACGCCAGAAAAACAACGTCACTTGTGGAACCAATTGTGACGACTTGTACAATCTTGGGAGTGGGGATGCACTCCCAGAAAACAAACCTCACCGCCCACTTGAGCCAACAACTGCCTTCCGTGATAAAGATGTTGAAGAACAACACAATCAAAGTAAAACTTGGGGACATGACATCAACTTTTGTCCATCCCCAAAAGAGGAGATTGAAGAGCTCAACACGCTAGATGCATTGAGAAACTATGTGGCACGTGGCAGAATCAACTAGCCAACAAATCACCTACAGGGACATCAAACACATCACCAATTCCTTTATCTTCCTTATCTCCTTTTCGCATATCTATGTTAAATCTTTTAAAGATTAAGTGCAACTCATGCTTATTAGATTCAGTAATTTTCAAAAAGCGATCACTAGACGCTTTCTTGTAATCCGTCGTATGAACTCTAAATATCTAATAAAGGATAAATCTACTTTCGTAGGTACATTATTATGACGCATATTACCTTGGAATAACGCCAAGTAACAACTACACACATATTCCTCGCGTCAACAACACAAAGTCTCAAGCATTTTATACGCGCAAGACTAAAAATCATGTCGCAATAATAAACAAGGCGGGGACATTACACAAGGACAGATCATGCACTATTAGAAGTTGAAACAATATAAACAATCAGGAAACAGCGATACAACTGCCAAGCGACTTGGGGGGCACCAAGCTGACAAGTGCTCGACAATTCTACCTAACATATATACATGCCTATCATGATCTACACCTATCGTATCCACACTCAGGGAAGTTTCCTACACAAACAAGGAATCCTTGTATCAGATTCCTTTACTTTAATTATTATATGCATAACTAAAAACAAAATTTCATGACTTCATACTTTTGCAAACTTATAAAAATTGCGATTATCTGACAAAAGTAACTCTACTCGTAGGTACATGCTACACTACGGTTACTACTCAGGAATAATGCCAAGTAGTAACCCATGCACAAAATCTACTTCAACAATACAAGCTAAGCATTGTGTTCAAGGAGGGATTTATGTTATACAACACCAACATATCTGTTATCTACACCAACAAGGAGCTTATTTCTCCATTCATAACATAGGCGTCTATCTCTAGAAGATGCCGACAACACAAAGCCATCAAGCTATGTGCACAATCAACTTATATACCGCAATGACAACCTACGGATTTATTATCAAAGCGACGACTATTCAGGGCGTCAGCTACAAGCAGTGTCTCGGATTAACACCAAGACCTATTATCAAAGCAACAGCTATTCAGGGCGTCAGCTACAAGCAGTGTCTCGGATTAACACCAAGACCTATTATCAAAACGGCGACTATTCAGGACGTCAGATACAAGCAATACCTTGGAATAACGCCAAGGCCTACCGTCAAAATAGCATGTCGAGGTATACTCTTTTTTAAAAGACAAGCCCCATGTTTACTTCTTTTAATGTCATGCTATGACATCTCTGGTTAAGAGGCAAATCCTCATGTTCATAGCCATTCCCTGAATTCAGAACAGGACGGGCATACGGGGCTGATCACCCCTTAAGTGACGGAAGTTCTCTCTTTAGACAACGACCTCACTCTATAACAAGTGCGTATATCCGGTTCAGGGTGCACTCTATATGGCGAATGTCCTCTGTCTAGTCGGCATTCCCATATTACGAACGCCATCAGGGTTTGTTTACTACGGCGGAAGTTCTCTGTTTAGACAACGACCCCACTCTATAACAAGTGCGTATATCCGGTTCAGGGTGCACTCTATATGGCGAATGTCCTCTGTCTAGTCGGCATTCCCATATTACGAACGCCATCAGGGTTCGTTTTATACGGCAAAAGTCCTCTGGTTAAGATGACAATTCCGTACTACAAGTTTTCAAACCGTGTTGCATGGTTCCTGGACGCAGAAAGCATGCATCACAATTCATATTCTCAAAAAAGTGTTACGTGGTCCCTGGACGCAGGAATCATGTATCACAAATATTTTTTCAAACATTTTACCAAATATTTTATCAAATATTTTATGTATCAGGCACCTTTCCAAAAATTCTATCAAACACGGTTTTTTGGATGTATCACATTCAATGCCAAAATATTTTCTCAAATATTTTATCAACAAGCTTTTTAGAGTTCACAAAATGCTTCTTCAAAAACAAAAATGTTTTTACGTATGCTTCCCCAACGCGGGTTGATACACGCTGGCAGGTGCGCTCCCTGTTTAAAACTCATAAAATTTACAAGTCGAGTCTTGTACAACGTCGCCTTAGAGTGGAACTAAGAGACGGTATAAACTAGTATCTTGCTTTGCGTATGCTTCCCCAACGCGGGTTGATATACACTGGAAGATTGCAACACCTATAGCGGCAAGCTATTCAGGAAAGAAGGGCAATATGCATTCAATAAACACATTCAAAGCTAACAAGTCGGTAGCAACAACTAAGGAACAACTACAACAAGTCTTCAAGCATGGAAGCCGGGGGGCAAACAGACTCAGAAATGAGTTCAACATATCCAAAAGACGGCAAAGATTAAAAAATGCCATCATCTCTAACAAGACTCGGCGGGACAAGCAGAAGTTGCCGCCGTTTTCTCCAAGCAAAATCTACAATGCGCAGGTCGCAACATCCTATGCTCTATCCATGCCATGCCTTGGAATCTAGCCAAGAGGGGCGATCACAGTACTCAACAATGTCCAGGTGACGAAATGTCATGCAAGCAAAAGCATGAACAAAGAATTATCAACAAACACTTACCTCAGTAGGAGTAACGCTCCTCCTTGGGCCGGTCCCTCGACCGGGGGGCAGAAGACGCCACCACACAACCCTCAACTCTACTTGTCCTATCACAAGAAAGACTTAGCACGGTCATGCTCAGCATAAAGAACCAAGAATCGCTCGAGGAACACGCCCCTGCGTCGGATCTTTCGAAAATTATGCCAAGAACAGAAACTGCAAGCCAACGATATCCTGGAAAGTGCTATCAACAATCCAGTCAGTGTGCAAACACGCACCAATACTTGTTCAAACACTTATGCAACAAACGCTTCATACAAGACTTATTAGTCTTCGTGCAACAAGTAACAAGCATCGAGCAAGGGGAGCAACCTCTTCAAGACGCCAATGCGCGTATCAAAGTTAATGCGCGTATAATGTTTCCATGTACGTACATACATGTCGACGAGGATGCACGTCGACGAGGAGAAAATATTTTCTAAGTGTTTCCATGTACGTACATACATGTCGACGAAGATGCATGTCGACAAGGTTGCATGTCAACAAGGAGAAAAAATTTCTAAGTGTTTCCATGTACGTACATACATGTCGACGAGGATGCACGTCGACAAGGAGAAAATATTTTCTAAGTGTTTCCATGTACGTACATACATGTCGACAAGGTTGCACGTCGACAAGGAGAAAATATTTTCTAAGTGTTTCCATGTACGTACATACATGTCGACGAGGATGCACGTCGACAAGGAGAAAATATTTTCTAAGTGTTTCCATGTACGTACATACATGTCGACAAGGATGCACGTCGACGAGGAGAAAATATTTTCTAAGTGTTTCCATGTACGTACATACATGTCGACAAGGATGCACGTCGACAAGGAGAAAATATTTTCTAAGTGTTTCCATGTACGTACATACATGTCGACAAGGATGCACGTCGACAAGGAGAAAATATTTTCTAAGTGTTTCCATGTACGCACGTACATGTCAACAAAGATGGATTGCATACAACGAGTAGCTATGTCCCCTAAGCACACCTACGACGCTCATCGACAAGGCTCATACGACGACATCTATGGTAACAAACATTAGATATCGTTTAAATATTTTCTAAGTGTTTTAGCATATTTGCAGGCGATAACCAACAGTCTATACCTGACACTCATTATCGACGCGCGTATCAACATCGACGCGCATATCAACGTCAACGCGCGTATCAACATCAACGTGCGTATCAACATCAACGCACGTGACCAAGTTCCACGCACAAAGTAAAGTTGGTACGCACCAAGGAAGGGACTAACATCCTAAGGGGCTATCATGCAAACGGGGGATTAACGCGACGAACCGTAAGAATCGAACGTGGCAACGCTTAAGGAAATATTTTCTCTAAGGCATCAAGACGACAAGTGACTATGCCTAAAGTTACTGGACAACCCCCGACAACCAAAAACCCGCCAAGAAGGAAAATCATGCATACCGACCAAAAACTCCTACACAAGGACACGGGGGCACAATGTCCGAACGGGGAATTCTACCTCAACTACCTACGGGAGTGAAGATCGTCTAAGTTATGAACTAACGGCGATAGTAACGGCAATCAATCAGCAATTATTCAACATACAAGCATCAACAAGCAGTTCCATACATCGACAACGAAAAATAGCTCAAACGAACAACAATCCGGCAACATCCAAAGTCAAGTCGAAGCTATCTTTTAAAATTGGGTTTCCAAACTACCTCAAAACGTGACGAAAGATATTCCAATGGACTCCCCTCGTCGAGACGATTCCGGGAAGGTGTGGACCGAAACGAGGCGAGCCCGGGAAGGCTGCGCGTGGGCCACACGCTCCGGCGAAGCCACTCCACTCGCGGCGATGCGTGAGGGCGCGTGGAAGGTCTTCTGGCGGCTCCGAAGGCGGCGCTGGAATCCTTGCGACGAGCCGAGTCGAATGGTGGTGTCAACTTCCAAAAGAAAGCCAAAAATCAGACTCGAAACTGTCAAAACGTATCTAAGCTCCCCGACGGCGAAGAAACTTTGAACACAAAGATAATTCCGGGAAAGGGTGAGTGAATTACCTGCAAATGGATTGAAATGGTGAACTCCCAAGGTGTTGGAAGGATAAGTGAGAATATGTGTATTTACTAATCCCTAAGAAGATGCTTTATGGATAAGGATCAAAGGATTAGTTCACCTACACACAAGACTAAACCCCTACGGTATACTCTATCATCTCCTCTTAAGATATCTACTCTCGTACGTATCTTGACATCATTCGCACGTCACGGACGCATGATTCATGATTCGGTAATCACTTAGTCATTTTAGAAACATATGATTTCTATTTTCTTGTACTACGTAATTACGATCTTGCCACGTCCTTTATTCATGCATACATGTTGATAGACGCATTCTTGCATAAGTGCATTACCATTTGCTCATGTCCCCGACAGTAATCATATTCGCACATATACATTTCCTATTGCACTAACCATGATAATAGGAAATAGAGCCATTTGGCCGGAAAATCAAGCGACGGACGAAATCAAGATTCCTACGTCCGACCAACGATCAAAATCGAAAGGTTAGCGTCAAACTCAAATTGGACAAATATCCTAACTTAAAATAGAGTCAAGAAAGGTTCTAAACCGTTACTTGACTCGGGGGCAAGTGATGGATAAGTGTCCAATTCGGGTTCGTATTTACGCTTCGGGCCTCGCAAACACGTCAAAAATTACATCTCGTCTCGGAAAAACGTCTCCCAAGGGTCAAAACGGTCCGGAAACGCATTTACGCGTGACCGGACCGGACATCCGGATTGCATTTGCAATCCGGACCTCCGGGTTGCAGCAACCCGGACGTCCGGGTTGCAAGCAATCCGGACCTCCGGATTGCGCAATCCGGACCTCGCCGAATTGCCCAATTTCGACGAGGTCCGGGTTACGCCACGGGTATTGCGCGATTGCCGTATCCGCGATTACCGTGTCCGCGATCGCTGTTACGTGTAGAGAAGTCAAGTTCATGCATTACCAATATGGACAACGGTTCCCGCTTGTTTTCTTGGACCGTCGTCAAACCGCTATAAAACCGGGTCCGGTCTCAAGGAAGCCTATAAATAGGAGACCTTGGCCACCCATTTTCACTCACTCTCTCATTTGCCCAACTTTGGTATTTTGAGCTCTGACTTCTCTCTAGAAATTCTCTCTCTCTAGAAATTACCCTTTTGCCACTATAGTAACTTAGGCATCGGAGAGGGCTCCGCTAGCACCACCCCCCCCCCCCTCTCCGTGCTAGCATTGGTCCTTTGCGCAGGATCCGACGCTCGAGACACACAACCTCGCCGAGTCACAACCTTGCCGGGTCACAACCTTGCCGGGTCACAACCTCGCCGGGTCACAACCTTGCCGGGTCGCAACCTTGCCGGGTCACAACCTTGCCGGGTCACAACCTTGCCGGGTCACAACCTCCGTCGGAAGGGTCACACCCGCACAACCACAGACGCGTCCCCGTGACCTCATTCATCCAGGACGCAACAGTGGCGGTGCAGAAAGTAAAGCCTCATATGTCTGAGAAATGCCTCTAGTGGCGTCCGATGGAGAAGAGCCTCTAGTGGCATGTGTCGGAGAAATGCCTCTAGTGGCGTCCGTTTGGAGAAGAGCCTCTAGTGGCGTCCGTTGGAGAAGAGCCTCTAGTGGCGTCCGTCGGAGAAGAGCCTCTAGTGGCATATGTCGGAGAAGGGCCTCAAGTGGCTTGACGACTTGAATGCATGTCCCTAATTTTTGCCTAAATTGCGCATGACGCGACAACTTAGCGGGATCTTTTTTTCTTTTAAATCTCTCATATTCTCTCCTTTTGCCACTATCAAAATTTTAGACCGTGCCCCTCGATTTTCCTGATTTTTGCATGGATTGCCCCTTGGGGTTTTTATTCCATCGGGATTTTATTTTCTCTCATTTTGCCATGATTGCAATTTCTGAATTTGCTATCATGACCCTCACTTCCTAATTCTGCCTAGGCTGCCCTTTCAGGTTTTCAACCTAACGAAAGCACTTTTTTTTTGTAGCCGATTAAACGGTGGCTGTGACCCGTACTTTATTTCCCGTCTCGATGCGAGAGTATTTGTAGCCATTTGGAGGGTGGTTGTGACCCTTTTCTCACCGTCTTCAATGTCACGAGAGCTCTTTTGATTTGTAGCCATTTGGAGGGTGGCTGTGGCCCTTTTATTTATTTCCATCGTCGATGTTCCGGGAGTGCTCTTTCGATTTGTAGCCGTTTTAAGGGTGGTTGTGGCCCTTTCAAATGATTTCCCGGCCTCACAAGATTCACGAGAATACTTTTTATATGTAGCCATTTTGAGGGTGGCTATGGCCCTTTCAACGATCTCCCATCCTCTCAGGATTCGAGGAACACTCTTTGTAGGTAGCCATTTTAGGGGTGGCTGTGGCCCTTTATTTTGTAGTCGTTTTAGGGACGACTATGACCCTTTTTTATTTTCCCGCCCTTACAAGATTCGCGGGGTCAATCTTTTATCTGTAGCCGTTTGGAGGGTGGCTGTGGCCCTTTATTTTGTAGTCGTTTTAGGGACGACTGTGACCCTTTTTTATTTTCCCGCCCTTACAAGATTCGCGGGGTCACTTTTTTATCTGTAGCCGTTTGGAGGGTGGCTGTGGCCCTTTTTATTTTCCCGCCATTTCAAGATTCGCGGGGTCACTCTTTTATCTGTAGCCGTTTGGAGGGTGGCTGTGGCCCTTTATTTTGTAGTCGTTTTAGGGACGACTGTGACCCTTTTTATTTTCCCGCCCTCACAGGATTCGCGGGGTCACTCTTTTATCTTTAGCCGTTTGGAGGGTGGCTGTGGCCCTTTCACTTATTCTCCGCTTTTGATGTTACGGGAGCGCTCTTTATCTGTAATCATTTGAAGGGTGGTTGTGGCCCTTTATTTTGTAGTCGTTTTAGGGACGACTGTGGCCCTTTTTTATTTTCCCGCCCTTTCAAGATTCGCGGGGTCACTCTTTTATCTTTAGCCGTTTGGAGGGTGGCTGTGGCCCTTTCACTTATTCTCCGCTTTTGATGTTGCGGGAGCTCTCTTTATCTGTAGCCATTTGAAGGGTGGCCATGGCCCTGTTTTTTATAGTCATTTTAGGGATGACTGTGACCCTTTTATTTTTAGTTGATTTAGGAACAACTGTGACATTTTTATTGCTTCATCGCTCTCACAAGATTTGTACGAACGCTTTCTTTATTTTTCTGTAGCCGATTAAAGGGCGGCTATGACCCTAAAGAAAACTTTTTTTTTTCCTTTTTTTTCTTTTTTTTCTTCGCTTTTTTGCTTTTTCATCTCACCTTTTGCCATGATTGCCCCTGCGGGTTTTCAATCATGCCCCTCTCCCTGACTTCTGCCTAGGTTTTAAACCTAGCGGGAATTTATTTTTTTCTCTCTTTTTTCTTTTTTCAAATGGAAAGAAAATCTACAGAAACTAATCAACAACAACTATGTTACATGCCCCTAATAGCAGATTAAACCTTTTAATTTCTCGGAACTTCTCCGGAGGAAAACTTGTCAAGTAAGTTGATTATGTCGATGTCTTGAATGAAGGATCCTTTCAATGGGTGGACGACACCGACAATAATTTCTTCTTCTTCTTCCTCTCAAATTCTCTTTCATTAGCACAGTCGATCTTCATAAAATCTCGATCTTTTTTAATAGGAAGATCTCTGGATGTCTTCTATCTTCAACCATGCTTGATCTTAACAGGAATGCCCCCCGGCTACATCTGACTGGTTCATAATTCGTTGCGTGCTGGACGAATGGCCTGATTAATGAACACACACGGATGGTGTTGAGTTTGGCACAGTAGTCCGCAAATGATAAATTTAGGCATAGATATCGTCCGAGGCATCTGGGATAACTGGCATAAGAATGGTCGGCGAGCGAGGGGCCTTACACGAGATGTGCTCTTCAGGAGTTTGATTTGGATGATTATCCAAGCTGCACAATGAGTATGGAAAAACTCAAATTTCGGGGATAAAAATGATCACAACTTCTCTTACCTGGGAGTTGGATTTTTCAGTGGGCAATGTGCTCGCTATGCGAATGGACCTGCTGCATGTCCTGATTCTCTCGCTCCACATCTTGTGTATGTATACCTGCTGAAAAGTATATGCCCCCTAGTGGCAGACTGAAAATTTCAGAACTTTTTTCGGAAAATGATTCGGTTGATCGAGTCAAGGTACATTGATTGGCATATTGAATTTTAACGGGATTCTCGATGATCTCTTGAAATTTTCTCATCTCCTGACATGTCTGATCTCAATGGGAGATGCCCCATGATGATACCGTTGAATGGTTTAAACCTGGCCACATAACGGTTGTATACCTCGTCTTGGAAAGCGTATGAATTTCACACATGGTGGGTGAAATTTTTCATAGAAACTCTTTGAAGCGCTCATGTTTCACACGGTTGCGGCATTGGTTGAAGTGGTTATCGGCCTGCAAAAGAGTAGGGACACTCAAATCTCAAGGAAAAATTAAGTACAATTTAACGCACCTCAGCGTTAGATATCTCGAGTGTGCAAGTTATTCGTTGTGCAACTGGATGACTGCATGTTCTTTTTTTGTTGCCCCATTTAGCCGGGATAACTTATGTGTACATGATACCTTAACCAAGGGTACCTAAAAAGAGTGAATGAAAAATCAGTGTAGAGAATATGAGAAATCATGCATGATTTTTTGAAAACTCTAATGTCATTTATTTCATAATTTTGATTACTTTTTTGAAAAAGAATCAAAATTTATGATCAAATGTGTTTTGCACCATTATGGAGTTTACTGAGTTTGCTGAGTGCATTATATGGCTCGAACGCAGGACAAATGCTTAAAACAAAGTTTTTTCAAAAAGGTTTTATCGTCCTTTGTTTAAACTCGAATAGTAGCACTCAACTGGACAGTTATACTATTTTCTTAAAAAAGAATCAAAACTCTCATTTTCTAAATGCTCGCTCATGCGAATGTTGAAATGACGATCTTGCCAAAAAAGTGCAATACACCTTGGATAAAAACGAATGACATTTTGAGTTTTTTTTTTTTTTTAAATGCTCATTCGTGCTCGAAAGTTAAAATTCTACTGTTAAGAAAGTTACAACTTACAACATATTACCTGAATGATGCATATCAAATGTATTTTTGAAAGTGAAAATTTCAGGTGGGTTTTTTTTAACAAAAATAATACAATTGAGATGCATGCATGAATTTGAAAGCTCTATAGCTAAAAAAAACTCACAATTTACCTGAAATGTTTTTTTCAAAAAAATCATGCATATTGAATGCATGCTAAAAAAAATCGGGTAAAAAGGTTTTTTTGAAAATGATGCATATGCAATTCATGTTTGAATTTAAAAAAATCTAAGGGCCAAAAAGGAATTACAAATTTTCCTATGGCTAGGTCCGGGTAGGTCAATTTGGAAAAATGGTTTGGTTTTGAAATTTTAGGACTAAATTGAACAAAATAAAAGTAAGGGATGTATTAGAGGGACTAAATTGTAACAAAATTGAAAGTTTTGGGCTGCTCACGTGCATGGCACATGCCATTTAACGGTCATTTTTTATGGAACACTAACGGTGGTATGCAAACGATACAAAATGGAAACATGTGGTATCAATTTGGTACAAAAAAAATACTAATGGCATGAACAGTGTATTTTTTGCAAACATATGGTACCAAAAAGACCCTTAACCCTTATTATTATTATTCTTATTTTTCAGCGGGTGGTCTTTACTTTTTAGGTTCTCGGTAGGGCAGCAATAGTAGTATGTATGATGATTGTTTTTCACGTAAACTAATTTTTACTCGTACTAGTTTGTAAATACTAAAATTTAGTTATAAACATTTTTTATCTTGGTCGATACATATATAAATAACAATACTCTGAAATATGTAGAACGAAAACTAAAATAAATTTTATTCAGTAATCAATATATAATTATATCAAGTAAGAGTATATGATTGCGAAGACTGAAATTGCGACACGCAGACCGGATATAAATTATAGTTTTTATAACTGAGGATCGTGTTGATCACGGTCTCCTTAAAACAATTTCGCTCCACCTCACCCTTAGGTTTTGTAACGAGGTTTATCAAATGGAAGATCAGCTCCCAGGATAACAAGTCAAAATATGGGTCAAACGTGGTTCTTGAAGTTTGATCTGTATCAAATAACATGTTAATCATCCTCCAATATTTCAATCAAATTTTGTACATTCTAATTAGTTGTTAAATAAAAAAATTGTTGTAATTTCAACTTCAAGTATAAACTTTAAATTTTTCTTTAACGATAAATCAAATTCTGTTGGTATTATGGTAAAATATTGCATGAAAAGTGTGTACTTACGTTTCTATATGTCAAACTTATCCACCGATGCGTCTAAGTGTTTAAGTACATGTTTATATTTTTACTCCTCAAATTGATGAGTTAAATACAATTGAGTCGTCAATGAATCACGTAATGATTGACTCAACTCATTGACATAGCTAGCTGTAAACATATATATGCGGCTAACTTAGTAGCATAAATAAATATAGTAGTTAATTTGATACTTAATTATTCTCTTCTTTCCTCCTGTTTTGAATTATGTTGTGTTATTCTTCTTTATCACATGAATTCATTTCTCACAACGTATCAACTTGCCCATAATGTATTTTGATTAATTATAAATATTATCATATTAGAAAACTTAAGATAATTTATGCATCTTAAAATTTAGATGATCAAAGCGCGTGCGCGTTAATAACTAATATATATATATATACTAGGTGCTGTCCCCGCGCGACGCGCGGGGTTACAGTAATATAATATTTGAAAAAAAATTGCACAAACTAAAAGAACCACATGTCAAAACTGTAGTTTCAATAAATTAGAAATTACATACGAAGCTATTCCTATAAGAGGTTCTGGACCATTATTATTATTTTTTTTTATTTTTGGTAATACAGAGAAAACTAAAAAAAATATAAAAAATATCACTACAAAACCTACCAAGACAAATTGTCCACTACTTCCCTATAAGCCCATAGAAATTTGGCCCATGAATAGAGGTTGTCTTCATTCTTCAATGCGTGATGTAAATGACGTTTTCTTCTAGCACGCGCGTGACGGAGAGAACGGGCGGACGCGCGTATGTAATAGCGTGCTGACATGGCGATTTCACATGAACTCCAGATGCTGAGGTGGCCTTACCAGGTTAGTCTCTTCTCTTTCCTCTTACCTTATATAATATATAGATATATCACGAGGCATTATTATTTTTGTATTCTAATACATATGCCAAGTCCCCAACATTACCAAACAGAAAGTCCAAGTCGAAGGTTTTTTTTGGCAAAAAAAAAAATCCAAGGTTTTCAACTTAGGCGTGCGTTATCTGGACAGTTGTAACCTGGTCTCCAATAATAATTGAACCCAAGTTAGTACCTTGATGCATCCCTGCGTTGGATAGGAATCTTCTATCCTCTTAGATTGTGCATCACCGTTAACATCTTGATACGTGTTCTGGGTATAGTTAATTTTGTGATTTTCTTTTCTAAAACTTTATTAGAATTAGCGAACTCTAGAAAGAAAATATTAAATCTAAAGACATTTGTCAAGATCTTAATATGTACGATCTGAGGTTAGAAATAATGGGGTAGGAGATCTGAATCCCCCGCGTTAGTAGGCGATAAATTTCGCTATTTCTAGTAGAGTTTCAATTTGTTATTTTCATGCATACAATTGATGATATTCAAGTCCCTTTAAGTTTTAACTTTGCAACTTAAAAAGTAGAATTAATGTGTTTTTTTAATATTAGTTATATTGTTATAAGTTAGGGTTTATAACCAAATCGATGATACTTCAACTTTGATCGGATTACAAATCGCTATATCATTCTTGTATTTTTTTTTTAATTTTATTTACCCCTATATCGACTTATTTGTTATAATTGTATATTGATTACTGAATAAAAATTATTTGGACTTCTATCCTACAAATTTTAGAATATTGTTTTTACCCATATATCGACCAATAGTTCGAATATTATATACCAAAATAAAATAGCCAAAGTTGATTCGGCTCGGTTCTGGACTCCATAGTCCATAAAGGTTTCAGAACGAATTAAGTCTGTGACGATAAGAATTGGTTCAATGGACTCGATCTTGAAATGGACCGGTCATTATCGGCTCAGTCACAATCTCATGCATTGGACTATTTGCTTACCCTTAGCCAAGGGTCCGGGAAACATGCTACTGAATTCACTTTAATAATAACTCACTTGACCGACACATACTCCTTTATGTCCAATTTGATAAAAATTATAAAGAATGCATCAATACAATCGAAAGTTCAAGTAGAGAAATTATAAAAATAAAGTTCGAGTAGCGATTTATATTCTTTATTTTGGTAAAAGATCAGGTAGCAGCAATTTGGTTATAAACCTTAACTTATATAATTTTTTTTAAAAAAAAGGAAAGAACCTATTTAGTGACCCAATGTGTCAGTTTGGTGTCTCATGATTATATTGTTAATATTTGGTGTCCCAGGTTTCAATTTTGTTGCGATACTGTCCAATTTTGGGTTTAACTTTAACGAATTGAGATGAAAATACAATTTTGCCACTTATACTTTTTTTTTCTAAAGCCGCCCGTTCAATTCAGGCCACCCACCTCCGATTCTGAGTCACCCACCTCTGAATTGAGGTTTGAGGCAGTCTGAATCAGAGCGACGCGCGATAACAAACAGCGAATAAGGTCGCCAGGAAGATCTGGGTCGGAGCATCACTTTTGGGGGAAGAGCAGCTGCGTTGCGGACAAAAGCCTAGTCGATCAGGCGTTGGATGTAGATGGGGCGGAGAGTGCAGCATGTGACGGGAGAGTAGCTGCGTCGCGGGGACGAGCCTGGATGGGTTATCGGCCACGTGGGTAATTTGGGCATTTTAAATTTTATTCGGTCACGTGACCAGCATGTGATCGAGTTCTGTCATATTTAACTTTAAAATTTGACGGATACACCAAATTGTAACATAATTGAATCCTAAGATAGTCGAAAATAATCATTTTAATCATGAGACACCAAACTAACATATAGGGTAAACCTGAGGGCTGAGACACATTAAATAAGTTCTTTTCCCTTAAAAAAAACACACTAATTCTAACCCCCTTCTTATGTTGCAAACTTAAAGGTCATCACTTATATGCATGAAGATAACAAAATGGAAACTCTACTAGAATCTAGATAGAGCAACTTGGGTTCAATTATATATACCAACAAGGTTACAACTACCCAGATCTGGGGCATTATCTAGATAATGCCCCACTTGAAAACCTTGGACTTGGACTTTTTTGTGTGGTAATCTTCTTGGCAATGGCATATGCATTAGAGTACAAAAAATAATAATGCCAAATCTTTTTTTAATGATCCAAAGTCTTCTGCGCGTTAGACAGATCTGCCTACAGGTCAATATAATAACTGTGTAAGACGGGAATGTTCAACCAATATCTTATCAATCATCAATCAACAAAAGTTCACGGAGAGTAAGTATATGGATACAGCAGAGGTCAACAGAGGAATAATAGCGGAGCTCAGCTGCTACAATCGGGTGGAACAAACTTTGAATCCTGTCCAGCAACACCTGGTAAATATATGTATAGTTAGTTACTTACATAATCGCTTTACATACTTCACCGACCACCGTGAGTCTGAAGTCTCAACGGTGGTATTGACTTAATTAGAGCACTATATAAGCAAGTGGATCACCTCCTTCTATAACAAATTGATTTTAGGTTGGAACCCCACTAGCATACATGGTTACTCTCTATGTGCTCGTTGAGCTTAGCTCGGCCAAATGTCAAATCTAACATGATATTAGAGTCCGGTCTAGCCTGAAACGTGGAAGACCGTCTGTTGAAATCAGAGAGCGCCCTCACGGTGAGGGGGAATGTTAAAATATAACCGTTGGGTTTGGCTCAATGTGAAATATAATCGCTTTTATTCTTTTTTTTTTTAATGTCCGATAATCTTTTGAGTTGATGATGCACTTGCTATTAATATCTTTCATTCTTCAGCAATCGTAGGGTTAAGATTCGAAAAAGAGTCACAATTATAGGTCATGTTGCTAATCGACGTCCCAAATTTCAAATGTTGATGTTCACTATCTCTACTATTATATTTGTTGATTCACACAATCTGATAGTTGAGACACCAAGGGCATGTTTGATTGCATGTATTAAGATATACTAATACATGTCTTAGCTAATACCTTTTTTTTTTTTTTTTTTTTCTTTGGTATTGGTATTAGTTAATACATGAGTATTAGCTAATACTCATTTTTATAGTAAATTATGTATTAGCTAAGACACTCAAATAATCATGCATTAGCTAATACATAGTACCTAATGACCAAAATACCCCTAACATTATTTAATATATAACTACACCAACTCCGGCTCATAACAGCGGCCCCCGACCGGACTCCGGCGACTCCCGGCCGGACTTCAATTATAATAATAATAATTAAAAATGTACATATCTATTTAGGGACATTTAGGTCTTTTAGTAATTTTATTAGGATATCATAATACAAAGTTCATTCAAACATTGTATTAGGATATCCTAGATTTCTAATACATGATTCAACCAAACATTGTATTAACTAAGCATGTATTAGGATATCTTAGTCGATACTTAGCTAATACATATATTATCTAATACAATCAAGCATGCCCTAAATATCAACATTTTAAATTTTAGACATCGATTAGCAACGCAGTCTTGGATTGTTTTTAGGTTCTTAACATGCAGCTTGTGTACAGATGTCCTGGCGGTTTGTGTAATGCTTGGAAAATCAGCCTAACTTTTTTTTTTAGTTGTACCTTCTTCCACTACTAGTGCTGCAATATATTTAGATAATAAGAAATACACTTTAACTAATTGTTCCTATCATCTCTTACTTGTGAGTTAAGACATTCGCTATACTTTAACGATTAGGTCAAATTTGAACATGTCAAAGAGAATGTAGGGCATCCAAATGCATTCTCTAGAAACATCATCACCGAGCTAGACAAGTTGCCTCGCAAGAACAGATATAGTTACATATATCGAGTCGACGATAGGCTTCGGGAAGGGAATGAAAATCATTACGAACCTCTCTTGTTCTCGATCGGTCCTCACAATAGGGGCAAGAGCAAGCTGCAACAGATGGAACAATATAAATTGCATAGCTTGAATAGAATTATAGAGAAAGTAATGGAAAAGAGATGCATCTCCAGATCCGACCAGATAAGCCGGTACTACGAAGTTCTAAAAGGATTAGAAGATGATGCTCGTGCATATTATGCAGAATCCATCAATCTTGAACAAGATGACTTCTTGAAGATGTTACTTGTTGATGGGTGCTTTCTCATTGAGAATTTCTCCCTGGAACAATACGACTTTTCTCTTCATAACATGGATTGGGTTACGGAGATTCTTCGACATGATATGTTACTCCTTGAGAATCAACTTCCATTCTTTGTTCTAAACAGGTTGTGTGAATCAATGATGATTCCCGACGAATACCACCCACTTATCCTATTAAAGTCGGCTCTAAGTTGGCTTCCGGTGAATCAATACATCAGGCCGCCTAATCTTTTCTTTCGCGACTCTCTGATTAGCGAAATCAGTGCTGACAAACTTATACCTGATATGTACAATCATTCTACAGTTCGTCAACGTCAACAAGAAATAAGGGAATATGCGAAAGCTGTAGGTATCCTGGATTTTCCAGAAATCGATCCAGAAAAGTTACAGAACACAAAGCATCTTTTGGACCTTGCATATAAAGTTTTACTTAGAGAAGATCTTTTAGATTTCAATGTAGGTACAATGATTTCGATCAAGGACACATCATTTTCAGATGAGATACTCAATATTGCATATTTTAACAAATATTCAGTCACAGAGTTGAGCAATGCAGGAGTCAAGTTCAAGGCTGTGACGGACAAGAAATTTTATGATATCCAATTCAAGAATGGAACACTAGAGATTCCAGTGATTATTATTGTTGCAGATCAAACCGAGGGACTATTCCGAAATCTGATAGCATATGAGAGATGCAGTCCCAACCTCGGAGCTAACAAAAGACGTAGAGTATGCGATTATATCAATTTCATGGATAGTTTAATCAATTCTGGGAAGGATGTTGAATTGCTCCGGAGACATGGAATCATTGAATACTTCATAGGTGATGACGATGCGGTCGCAACTCTGTTTAACAAGATGGGTACAATTTCTGATCTGTCACCCCAATATTACTACTCGGATACCGTTAAGAGTCTGAAAGACCATTGCACTAGAAAGAAAAATATTTGGATGGCCAAGTTGAGAAGCGATTACTTCAACGGTCCTTGGGCAATCATATCTGTCGTTGCGGCATTCGTATTACTTGTGTTAACGATTATACAAACCGTTTACAGTCCACTCTCATACTACAACAACTAACACGGACATAGTGGCTGCTGGTGGTGCTACATCTTATTTCCGAGTTTACTGCTTTTTGTTTTAGTTTGTCATGCATTATTATTGTATTGGTCAAAAGGTGTGTGCTTTGTGGTTGTGTGCCTTATATGTTTATGTATGAACTTCATGTTTTCATTCAATAAGATGTGTGTCTTGATTAAAAAGAATCTATACTTCATGGTTCCTGTCCAGTATGAGGCCTGACTTTTGTTTGTCTTGTTAGCCTAGATGTGTCTTGGTTGGGGATTGAAATATTTTAAGACCTGAAAAAATAGAGAGCTGATACAACCTCCGACCGTCGGAATCCAAACAATCCGATTTCAGTCAGTGTGGTATCTGTGTAATTAGTTTGAACTTTAAGGCCTTTTATTGCTCTCCTCTTATTCGAAGTTGTCGGATCTCCGCGATCGGAATCCCAATCATTAACCGAAAAAATATGGTTTTGCAAATTGATACTTGATTTTTTTTTTTTTTAACTTTTAGATACATGTGAAATAATGATTGAAAATTTGATACTTCGAAAATAATTCTAACTTTTAGTTATCCTTTAGTGACGAATTTTAAAGCAATTTAGTGACGAATTTCTGCCGCAACTAAAGGTATGTTTTAGATGCATTCATTCATTTCCAGAATTAATAACAACGATTTCGAATAATGCACATAATTGACAGTCATGATTAAACTTGAAATTTTGTAAACTTAATCATCAAGCATATGAAATTACACATTATTGACGAATTCTTAAGAATCTAACAGCTGCTTCGACTCAATCTTAATTTGAAAAATCCCGAACTAATTAATGGGAGTTTCAGAGCTTCGAATCCAACTCAACAATGGTACTGAGGTTCATAGGGCTCATATACTGGTTAGAACCACTGAAAATCTGCTCCACAATGAGCCTGTTAGCTCTCTCAGATGGATGAAACGGATCCCAAAACGCATATAGATCTCTGTTAGGGCACAGATTCGACATTGGCGTGCAAAGTCCAAGTCCATTGTACGGTCCTTGCCCACAACATGCTACTTTCGTGGTCACAAAACCTATTTAAAAAAAACAATGCAAATCGTTCGTCAGGGTCTATATATATATATAACTTGTTTTCCAAGAAAGAAATTTTAGGGTTATTAAAGAGATGATACCATTAGCTTGAGGGTTGTTGATGAAGTTCATATGCATTTGACCTGTATTTGCAGCAATGAAAACATCTCGACCTATGTCGTTGTTGAGCTCTCCGATCATTTGAAGGAGCTGCGGGTTATACAAATCGGCCGCTCTCTGTAGTTCGGTTGAGCAGCCACCATTAGTGCCTCTTTGGGCTAATTCGGCTGGAGCACACCCGAGAGGTCCGGTGCCCGTTACAAGCACCCTCCTAGCTCCCAATTTGTATAGATTCTGCAATATTTGTGTTGGAATAAGGGGAAAAATGATCTTTTTAGTATGTCTTAGAACTGTCAGTGAGATTTATGATCGCAATTTTACCGTTAAGAGTTTACGGTACTCTGAGATGAGGAACTTGACGTATTCGGGCAAAGGGTATTGCACAGATCTAGCGGAGACCGGGATCAAATAGTAGTTGTTCACGAAATCATTGCCTCCGACCGTTATGAGGACTAATGCTTGGCTCACAAGTCTCTTTGCCTCTTGTTTCCCGATAAGAGCGCTAACTCGTCGTTGGTACTCTTCGAAATAGTTAAATTGTTGGAACATCCTTAAGATATTCACCTGCATAGATGATATGTCCTAATCATATTGTCTGTGATCGAGTAAATAGCTATACTAACTAATGGATTAGATCACATTCCAACGTGGAAATATTTGTAATAGTTATACTATAATATATCCTCATATAGCTTTTCCTATGTTTCTAAAAAAAATTATAGTTGTGAATAACGTACAAACTGAACTCCGGTGTCATTGAGGATCCCGATCCCTGCAGAAGCGAAGTTAGCTCCATCGAGAAGTCTCTGCCCTCTGAGCTGGGGACTCAAGTACGGAAGCGGAGATCTCAACCCCATTCGTTCGCCTGAAGACCCAACAGAAAAGTTATATTATAAGATAACTTGTGCCGCAAGTAAAGGGAAAGGGAAAGGGAAAGAGAAGATGGTTACTTATAATGTCTGGAATGTGAAGGCCATTGGAGAAACGACCAGTGGGGCGGTGAGTCGGGTAGTCAATTCCATACGGTGGGGCATCTGCACGAGCAGTTGTAGCCAAGTAGTTGTTGTTGCCACTGTCGACTAGTGAGTCCCCAAACACGAAGAAGGCACGTGCCTCGACTTGGACATTGATGTTGCTTAGTGCCAAAGAAACCACAAAGATCACAAAGGAAATAACACTAACCATGGATTTGGTTTGAAGGGTGGGTTTGTTGTTTGGAGTTTGGGATGAAGAATGAGGGAGAAGGAAAGACTTTATATAGTCGTTTTGAAAAGGAATTTCATTACATGTGTTCAAAAAAGCTGCAATTGCTAGCTGTTCTTGGCAACTACTTTTACTAACTCGTCATAAGAAACAATGCTCACCCATCAAGAAAAGGAACCCATCTCCCTTCCCTAAGTTGATGTCTCACATGGTAATAAATATGGGAGGTTTAAGTTGCGCATTAGGTCGAGTCAAGCGCAACAACTTAATTAATAAATAAATACAGATCAACCATTTATATAAATAGGATTACATCCTAAAATACTAATTGATTATATAAAAGGAATAATTCACTTACTTTAAACTATGTTTATATTCAGGCCACACAAACAGTGTGGAACAATTAATGTTTTGAAATCGAATCAGCGGTCGGATCGAGTTGGACCGTGAACTAGCAATAGTTTTGTTCAATAAAAAGACCAAAATGCATAACAAAATCGGATCTAAGACCGGCAGCCGGATTAGGTTGGACCATGAAAACAGATACCGGTTTGCCAGTTTGAATGTCAAAAAAATCATGAACTGAATTGGACTTGAAGGTTTAGTAATGAAATTAGGATAGTGTTTTTGTTAAAACTGATCGAACCGACATGAATCCAATTGAACATGCCTGAACTTGGTCGGACCGTGAACAGTGGCGGCTACAGTAGTATAGGATTGGGGACATTTTGTCCCCCATAATTGTGGTAAATTTTATGTATAATAAACTTCAACTCAAGTCTCAAACTATTATCACTGCTAAAAAAAGGTCCAAAATAAAGAAATATATATGATTTTACTTCTCTTCGAAACTAATAGTCTATTAATACCTCAATTTAATACATATAATAATAAAATAATAAACTCAAGCTTTTATTTTATTTTTTTAATCCAAAAGTAATTAATTTTATAAATATGTATTATTCTTAATAAAATCAAATAAGAAACAAGAGTCATAGTAAATGAGTTAGAAAAACACTCGCTGAAACTTATTAAGAGTAGAAAACGTATCACATTTAATCAAGTTTATATGCTACTGACTTATTGAGACTCTCAGAAAAACAAAAATCTTAAAAATCATTTTCAAGGCCAAAAAATAAGTTTAAAAATAACTTTTTCAACCGTGAGTTAGATAAAAAAAATAAACTACAGTGGTCATTTTCATATAAGCAGATATATCATTTTTAGTAATAAAAAATATCAATACTTTTGAATGCTTTTGTTTTTTTTTTTTTGAAAAATGTCCCCTATTATCCAAATTCTACGCCCGCCACTGACCGTGAACCAACCATCTTGCCGGTACACCATCCGATCCGGTTTTAAAACATTAGGTTTCAATAAACACACCCTTAAAACTAAATTGGGTGCAACTCCGCATCGTGAGCTGTCTTTGATTAAAACACCGACTCAAATTGACTTATCAAATCGAGACGAGTTGCAACTCATTTCAACAAATTTCCCTCACTTATTATAGTCAGTCTGGCTATCCTAAGTATATAATTACATATATATTTATATATCTAAGTTTAGGTGTTCAGTGATGTGAAGTAGTATGCTTCCCATTATGGCATCATTTTACAACAATGTAAAAAGCTAAGACAAGTAGACCTCTTTTATGGCTAAATACACGATATATCATCCATCACTTTATAATGGAATGTGGTCCGTGAGACAATTCAATGACTGCGGTTCTTCTCATAAAAGTGCAAAAAGCTTTTTACAATTCCCTTTCAATATAAAAGTGCAAAAAGCTTCAACAACGGGATAAGTATGCATGGAGGTTTTACTTGGTAGTTGGTATCTTGTATGCCCGACCAGGCAAGCCATTGACTTGATATATCTTTGGATTATGTAAAACATATAAGATAAGATGTTTGTAATAGGATTCAAATCGATACGTAAAATAAAGAAACTCTCTATATAAATATAAAAATAAATTATTAAATATTTACATTTAAATGACAAAACTTTATTGTTCGATTACATAGTTTCTAAGTTTGACATCTAAGTAAAAATCCATGTCATCATGAGACAGTTTCAAATATATATATATATATGAAAACATATTTATAAAGTACTTAAACAAACAGTTGTCATGATTATTATATATTATATATATAATATAGGTATTAATAAATTACAAAAATAAAGGCTAAATAAGTAAACTTGATTTATTATAATAAATAACTATATATATATATATATATTTGTAGCTACATTAAAATATTTTCATTAAATTCATTTAAATCTTATTAGTTTTCGTATAATTGTTTCTAAATTAATGGTTAAAACAGTTTGATTTTTTTTATGTTATATCTATTATATATGTAGTTTTTAAATTATTTTTACTTTTCGAATCTAATTTCTACTGTATGTTACTTTTTCAGAACTTTTTAATACTATAAATACATTTTTTTTTTTTTCAATTTTATTATTCATGCAATGCAAAGAGTTAGTGTCTAGTTAACTAATGTTTCAAAATTGAGTGCTGGAATGTCCCCAGAAAATTATACCCAAAACTCCTATCAATATGAAAATGGGCCCTGTATTGTACGAAATGAACTTTATTGTTGAATCGAGACGTTTCTTTCTCCACCACCCCCACCACATCGATAGAAGAATAGAAATGAGAATTAATTCGAACTTCCAGATTTAGGGTAAAAGATTCCGTGAGATATCTAATGGTATTACATATTTTGCTTTCTTTAAATGTGTAAGGTAGGTTTTAATGTATGATTTAGGAAGTATATAAATTTATGTTATGCTCAAATAATATGGGTCTACAATGGTTTTACTAAACCATCTTACGTAGACATATTTTATTATTGAATTTTAACAACTAATTTTAAAAAATAGTTATACTTAAAGTTTCAATTGTGTCGTTACGCACAATCGGCTAAAAAAATTGTGTCGTTACAATTAAGTATTTGTCTAATTTTGCAACAAGATTTGTGTTATTTGTTATATATATATATGGAATGGAACAACTGTGTTTGAAAAAAAAAATTACTTTACGTAAACATAAAGCATTCCTTATATTTAAGGAATGCTTTATTTAAAAACATAAATTTACGTGTGGATCCCATTTTTAAGAACTGCTATGTAAAATCGTTATAGAGAGTTTTTTTTTTCACTTCATATAAATAAATATGTAGGACCCAAATTTACGTAATACCACTATGGATGCTCTGATATTATAATACCTCGCTTCGCGTTGCTTACTTGGTGGGAACTATTGGCTTTGGGACGACTGGCTTTGGAACGACTACTACTAAGAAAAAGAGTATTTGTAGTAGAAATAATAACAAATGTTGGCTACCTACTAGAACTCAAAACCAATCTCTTTTCTCACTCTTTCCTAGGAGAACTAGGTTTAGTTCGGCTTTCAACATGCCATTTCGCTACATGCTTAACACATGTTCTTGAAGGTCGAGATAGAAGTCGAGATGCGAGTCAAGCAGGAGTTTTTGTCTTGTCCTATTTTTTTGGACAACGAATCCTAGGCAGCTGCGTTGAAAAATGAGCCAGTGCGTTGATTGAGACCTAAAGCAAAGTGCTTGAGCAAAGCCATTTGATTGCCTCCTATCTGCTTTCTTCCTTTGTTGAGCTATCTTCCCCCAATTCCCGTTCTCGGATTTTTATCTCCCAATTCCCCACCCGGGGTTCGTTGTTCAAGCACAAGAGTTCAGTAGAAAAATGATTATATTTAACCGATGCACATAGTTAACCGATGTACATGGCTAACGTTAAAAAATGGAACAATATGGTATCTTGAGTAATTGGCCAGACCGCTAAAGTAACTCAAATGATAATAACCCTCGTCAATTAAATAGGTCCTAATCATATGGAAAGGACATGTATTCCTAAGCTCCAACAACTAAAATAAAATGATGTAAAAATTGGTATATTATATATGTTCGGAGGTAACCATGTAACAATGGTGTGGTGGTTCAATCCCCGCTAGTGACCATGAGAATGGAAAATTCATGGCCAGCACTTTATCCCTTACGACTGACCCGGTGCGTTCATAATTGTTTACTTTTGGGGAAAAAAAACATTATGTTTACGGTCTAAACTCTAATAAGAGAATTCATAATTGTTTTACTTAAATTATATTCTTTAAATTTGTCACGTAGATATTTATTTATACTTTAAGTAATACGTAAAGTTAAGACACATGTAAATAATTTTTTCTCTGTCATCGTATTACTTAAATATATTCCTTAAATATATTTTACTATTAATGTTTTCAATATTAGCATTAATTATAAAATAAATTAATTTATAATTCAAAATTAGTTACATAATACATAGTGCATTCCTTAAGTTTAACGAATAGTTTACATTAAAATAGGTGAGTCTCACTTTTAAGGAATGCTATGTAAAACCATTAGTACGTTTTTATACATTTTATATAAAAAAAAATACGTTAAATCCACATTTAAGTTGGCCAAAAAAAAAAAATCCACATTTAAGTAATATTATTTAATACCATTGTGGATGCTCCAAAGGAACAATAATTTTTAGTTTGTTATTACCTAATATATAGGGTCAATAATTGATTTTTGCCTTTGTTACAAATCGGGATGCGTATCTCTTTCCCCACTATTCCTGTTCCAGATCGTGCTTCACTGTTAAGATCTTGACGTGTTCTCTGTCTAATTAATTTTGTGGTTTTTTTTCTTTCTAAAACCCTATTGGGATTGGTGAATCCTGGAAGAAAAATATGAAAACTAATCACACGTGTCAAAATCTTAATCAAAATTTTAACAGTAACGCACGATCTGGGCCAGAAAGAGTGGGGCAGGAGATATGAATCCTACAAATTAATTAATAGTCGAACTTTAATTTTTAAAAATTAACTATTTCAATTTTCAAGCAAATTTTTACCTCCATTACGATTTTCGTTAAATTGGATAAATACATAATAAGTATGTTCAGACCACGTAAGATATTTTGATGTGTAACCAAAATTGCGCCAAGAAATTGAAATGACTGCAATAAAATAAGTTCTAATTGAAAGATATCGTTTAAATTCGCCCAATTTAAGCTATTTATATGCATTTTTTTCAATTTATTGTCGAATCAATATTGTGTACACATCAAAATACCTCACGTATCTAGAAGATACTCATTTCTGTCAAAATTAACGGAATTGTAACAAATGTAGCAATTTGCTCGAAAATTGGAAGTTTAAGTACTTTTTTTTTTTTACAAAATTAAATAACGATCTATAATCGACCAAAATTCATGTAGCAATTTAGTCCTTAATTAACCATAATAAATAAATGCGTTATTCAGATTCTGGCCGGTCAACGAAAACATACGGTTAGCACTAAGGGCACGTTTGTTTGCTGGTATTGCGATATCCTAATACCGGTATTAGCTAATACCTTGTTTGTTTACACTTGGTATTGGTATTAGCTAATACAAGTATTAGCTAATACTCAATTATAGGAGAAATTTGATATTAGATTATACCAACTAAAAGTGATGTACTAATTAATACCAAACTCAAAATTACATATTTACCCCTAACCTTATTTAATATACAACAACTACCCAACTTCGGCTCATAACATCGGCCTCCGGCGACCCCCGTCCGGACTCCGGCGACCCCCGGCCGGACTCCGGCGACCCCCGGCCGGCCTTCAATTATAATAATAATTAAAAAAAGAATATATCTATTTAGGGGTATTTATGTCTTTTCGTCATTGTATTAGGATATCCTAATACATGACACAATCATACATTGTATTAGCTAAGCATGTATTAGCTAATACCGACATTAGGATATCGCAATACCGGCAAACGAACGTTCCCTAAGTCTTCGCACTTATACTATATATATATACATATATATAAAATTAAAACGAAGATTCTGACCATCAAAGGGTCCATAGCTCAGTGGTAGAGCATTTGACTGCAGATCAAGAGGTCACCGGTTCGAACCCGGTTGGGCCCTTTTTTTCTTTATCTATCTAAACAAGGTCTCAAAGGTCAATGTAAATAATAAAAGACAAAGACTAGCTAGCTAGCTATTATATAGTCCCATAAAAACTTGCCGATCAAATGTCGAAGTTCATTGAATTCATATGCTTGCTCGAACCCATTCATCATGTGTTGGACAGCATCAGCAACGAATTCGCTCTCTCAATAGTTTTTACCATTAAGACCTTGCACTCGGCTACGGCGTAATTAACATAGTTCGGGAGGGCATACTATCGAGACTGAGCCAAGTAGGGCACCAAATACAAGTAGTAGTTGTTCACAAAGTCATTGCCTCCAAATGTTACGAACATGAGTGCCTTGTTCACTAAGTTTTTCGCCTGCTCGGGTCCTATAAACGCGCTTAACCTCCGCTGTTACTGTTGGAAATAGTCCAACTGCCTCAACATTCTTATTACTGCGAACAACATGTAAAAAGTCGTAATAAAATTACTAGACTTTGCAAAATTTAATGAAGAAAATAGAGTTTGGAAATGTAGACTATCAAACTGGAATTCAGTATCGTTCATAATCCCGATCCCAGCGGATGCAAAGTTTGTACCGATATGTACGTAGCTTCTCGCCATTGAGCTCAGGGCTCAGGTAAAGTAGGGTCGGGCTCCGAACCTAGCTCTTGACCTGGCCCATATCAAAACTTGTTACGTAACATATCAAATGGGACCTAAATTAACCATATGATATAATGATTTTTTTTGTTTAGAACTAACTTATGAAGTAGGGTATGTTGCGTTTGTTATAGAAGCACCGGCTAGTCGATTCCATATGGAGGAACATCGGCCTTAACAAGTGAGTCCCCAAAGACCGAGAAGGCTCGAGCTGACTCAACAGGGCTCGAGATGAAGGAGAAGAAGGCCATGGTGATCAGTAAGAAGATGATCATATTTCGAATGTTGACTCGAGCTCGGTTATTCAGTTCGACTGTAGTTCAATTTTTTAAGAGCCCCGATATGGGTTCCGACAAACCTCCCAATCTCTATAAGTGACATGTAGTGTAATATTAAACAACTTTTTAGGTAATTTTATAACACTCACATTCAGAGGTTTGGGTCGGAATTCAATTTTTTTTTTTAATAATATAATATCAGTTTAATTACAAGTAGTAGCGGATTCGTACATTTTCAAAAAGGTTCATTAAAAGTATTAATTATACACATAAATAAATAAATAGTTTATTAATAAAAATGGAGTTTAAATCAATATCTAATCTAAAAAACTATAATTATATTCGACTAAATTAAAAAAATCTAAATATTATAATTTTGTTTGATTAAGCTGAATTAAGTTAAAAATGTCATATTGTGAAATTGATGAATTTAAGCTTTGAAATAAATTATTGAGCTTCTAGACTCACAGAAGCTGAAATCTTGCTACGTGGTAGAATCTGTAATTCAAGTTTTAAAATGAACCATAATCAACGACAGGGTGTCACATCAACTTCTACATCATTAAGTAATATTTTATAGTTAATCTTTACAAAAACGTACTCAGTTACATCTAATAACATTTAAGGAGTTTGTATTTTATTATATAAATAAATACACTATATAAGGTCAATTATAAAATATAGTTATTCAAATCACAACAATATCTAAAAATATCATGTTAAACAAACTATCTATAGCATATGTCGTATTGTACCTTCAGAAACAGATGGACTTGACAATGTGGGTGTTAAGAAATTAACATTGACTTGCCATCATGGGCTAAGAAGAACTAACATTTATAACATTTATGGGCTAAGACTAACTTGTCATCATTGGGCCAATACTTGAAGATTTGGGCTAAAAGAGGTTGGACCAAGTTGAAGAAAGATCTAGACTAAAGTTTAGCTTATGTGTGTAGGAAGTTCTAGAGAGTTTCTAGGGAGTTCTAAGTCTAGAGATTTCTTTAGTCTAGAGATTTCTTTAGGCAACTATAAATAAGAGTGGAGTCATTTGAAGCAAGAAAAACCACCACAACTAGATCCACCACCACAAGTTGTAAAAGTCTCCAAGATATCATATTTAGAGTAAGAGAGTTATATAGATAAGAGTTCTTCATTAGCTACTAGATACGGTCTTGGGCAAGTGCAAATCGGCACTTCGTTATTTTTACATGGTATCAGAGCCACTTTTGCGGTTACGCGGAGAGATTCAAGATCGGGATTGAAGAACTCGGGAACTCTAAATATGGATGCTGCCGCTCGCGTGATTGGACAAGGAATGGAGCTATTAAACTCGTCCAATTACCGGATTTGGAAGTCTTGCATGGAATCGTATCTCGTGAGCGAAGACTTGTGGGATATCGTTGGAGGCAATGATACAACCGCCCCGGAGGAGACCGCCAGAAATGGTGAAGAACTCAAGCGCTGGAAGCGGAGGAATGCCAGTGCGGAGTTTGCCTTGAAGATGTCGATATCGTCAGAGGTGTTTGAGAATATCTCACGATGCACCTCTGCAAGTTCGATCCGGAAGACGCTAGACCAGCTATATAATAAGAAAAACGAGGCGCGGTTACAGATGTTGGAGACGGATCTGGCGAACGCAAAACAGGGTGAGTCTTCGATTTCACAGTTCTTTCTAAAGGTGAAGAATTTATGTTCGTAAATTAATCTACTCAACCCGGAGGAGCCAATTTCGGAGGCGCGGATAAAACGGTCCATTATTCGGGGATTACGTCCCGAGTATATACCGTTTGTTACGTCGATTCAAGGGTGGGCCTAACAACCATCCTTGGAGGAGTTTGAGAATCTTTTAGCTTCACAGGAGTCGTTGGCTAAGCAAATGGCTGGGATAAAGCTGGATGAAGATCAGTGCGCACTCGTGGCTCAGGTAAAGAAGAATGACCCAGGAAAAATGTTGGTGGGAATGTAGAGTCGTCTCGCAGGAAAGACTTCAAGTGTTACCGGTGTGGGAAACATGGACATCTGAAGAGAAATTGTCGGACCAGACTGAATGAGAGTAACATGGGGGAATCTAAGACTTCAACCGAAGATGAAGAATGGACAAAGTGTTTTCTAGCCAAGACCACTCTCACATGTGCGTTCACAGCTCGAAACTCGGGGAAGAGGTGGATTGTCGATTCCGGTTGTAGTCATCATCTTACTGGAGATGTGAATCAATTTTCGAATATTCGCTGTCATGGAGGAGAAGAAGTCATAGTCACGGCGGATGACACAGTTCACCGTGTTGAGAAAGAAGGCACTGTTGTGATCAACAGTAGCGGTGGGACATCGATCAAGCTCGATAGTGTTTATCGTGTTCCGAGTATGAAGAAAAATCTCCTTTCAGTGGCGAATGCTGTCGATTCAGGTATGTACGTTTTATTTGGTCCGAATGATGTGAAGTTTCTCAGGAATGTTGAGATGATCAAGGCGGACGTAGTTCACATCGGAGAGCGAGTAGACGACATGTTCGTGATACCGGCTTCAAGTAAGAAAACTTCTTCAAAGAAGGTTCATGGAAAAGGGGGAGTTCGAATCCTCGCGAAGACGTCCATGGAGGAGCCGATGATAAGCAAGTAGTGAAGCAAGGATCGCGGAAATCGATCATCAAGCCAGTTTGTGATCAGGATAAAAACCGCATCTGCGCTTATTCTTACTTTGTTGCAAGTCTGGTAGTTGAACATCAATCTTTGTCTCAAGATGAAGATAAAGAAGAGTCGGACTTGGAGATGTCTACGAGAGTCAAAATGATGTCGCCGTCACCTGGAGAGGACCTTCGACACGGTATTCCATCGTTGACTAATAATTTGGTCTTCGACGAAGGAAGAAAATACAAGGCATCAAGGGAGCTGCGAAAAATATGTACGAAGCCACAAGATGATCGAGGTAGAAAAGTACGACTGAAAAATCGAGAGTGGCACGGACCGGAGTGCAACATTGACAAGAAGAAGCATGAAGGAAAGTCAATGTTGAGGGGGAGTGTTAAGAAATCAACATTGACTTGCCATCATGGGCTAAGAAAAACTAACATTTATGGGCTAAGACTAACTTGTCATCATTGGGCCAATACTTGAAGATTTGGGCTAAAAGAGGTTGGACCAAGTTGAAGAAAGATCTAGACTAAAGTTTAGCTTACGTGTAGGAAGTTCTAGAGAGTTTCTAGGGAGTTCTAAGTCTAGAGATTTTTTTAGTCTAGAGATGATTGTCACATTAGGGACATGATTGGTGTACATCGCAATCAAGTCCATCGCAAACTTGTAGAGACGGGTTAAGATCAAATCGAAGTGGAATATGGAAATCCTAGCTAAATCAACTTACAGTTGAAAGACACATAACTTTGACGTAAATATCTAAAGTTTATATACTCCACATATGTTCGTATATGCATGGAGGGATTATTCAGATTTAATCCTGATAGTTTTTCTTCAAACTTAAAGTCAACACAGTTTAAGAGCGAGAGAGATCTTAATATATATATATATAATAAAAGGAGATCATGGGTATTTGTAAACTTAATCGTGCTTTTGATCGGTCAATGTGAGTTATGTGGCTCATTCTCGTGCTAGACATAGTCCCATATACAAGGAGATTAAGTCTAACATGAGTTCGGACCAATGTGAGCCCCTTACTAGGTGAATCGAATTATGCATCATTGGATAATCACACTTTGGTATTTAAGATATTTGAGACACAGGTAAAAAAAATTGAGATACTAAAAATTCAATACTCGAGAGTTGAAGTTTAAAGAGATAAACTTGTTAGCATATGGTGACGTGGCGCCGTAATTGGTAGCCCGTTAATGCTAAAGAAATTACCTAAGTTAATTAGGTAATTGTCACATTAGGCTAATTGGGCCAAACCCAATCCCTAATTGACATTGGAGGCCCAAAATTGGGCCTCCCCCTTTAATATCATGGTTCGGCCGAATGTTGTCCCACATTGGTTGGAGTGGACTTTTGTCCACTCCACCAATCCTATATATAGGGGACCCGCCTAAGGGGTTTACACATCATTCATAATAAGAAGTACCTTCATTGAGGAACTTGAGAGAAACCCTCTCACCCCCTTAGTTGAGATTTTCGGCACATCTTAGTCTGAGGTTCTATCCCCGTTGAAGAATCGATCAGAGGCTTTGTTGTGGAGCTTACACCGCATAGGACTTCTTCTCACGAAGAACTTGTACGTGGTTCTGACCGGAGGATCAGAACTGCATCCACGACGTTCTTGGGCAGGAAAGCTAAAATGTATGTGTACACTATTCCGCTGCGTAGTTATATTACTTGCATGTACACGTTTAGCATTCTGTAGTATTACGTCCCCCTAATCCAACAGTGGTATCAGAGCAAGGTTATGAGTTCTTAAATTTTTGATAAACTGATGTTCTTGAGTTTTTGAAAAATCTGAAGTTTTCATGTTCATGAACACCATGAGTAATCCGAAATTTTTTAAGTAAATTTCATGTGTTTGATCTTTAAAAACTTAAAATTTTTGAAATTTACATGTTTTTATAGATCAAAACCGAATTTTCATGTTCAAATTTAAGTTTGATGTTCATGATCTTCAAGAACACCATGAGTTTTATCAAGAACATATTTTGGATTAATCATCAAGTTAGGATTTGATCTTAAAATTTGACAACTTTTCCAAACTTACATGTCTGTGCCGAAAATTACTAGGGGTATTTTAGGTAAAAAAAATTAATTTTCTTGGACACCAAGTAATGAAAAATTCGGCACAAATATTATATTAAAAGATATATGTTGCCATTTTTAAATTTTATTAATAGGTAGCTATATATCTATAAGTTGAAAATAAGGATAGGTTCATAATATAATATTGTAAAAGATATTAACTATCAATATATATATATATATAGATATGGATAATATATATTGACAATAATAAAATATATATATATATTGTTGATTGATTTACATCTTAAAGATAGAATCTTGACAATATTTAAAAATATATATATATGTATGCCGAAATATATGTATATATATTAGCAATGTTGGAAATTAATTTAAATAATTAATATTTCTTGTTGGCTAAGTTAAGTTTTTAGTGCACTTTAAAACTCTAATTACCCACAAAGACATATTTCGGCCAAAAACCCTAGGGTTTATGGGCCGGTCCAATTGCTAAACCGGAGCGGGTAAAACCAATCCGGGTTTTCTTTATCGGGTCGACCTAGTCGGGTCGGGCCAAGGTAACTAAAATGAACCTAACCGGTTTTGAGTGATAAACCGAACCACAATCTTATTTTATTGAACCATTTCGGACCAAACCGGATTTTTAAAATCGGACCGACTTGAACCGGATTTTAAATTGGACCGGATAAGAATTTTTAAATTTCTCGAAAATTTTAAAATGTTCAATAAAATAGGATGTCAAATTTTAAATCCAAAATATTTTCGAAGTTTAAATTTAACTTAAACATTGCTCTTAGGGTTTGCGTTTTAACACGTTTTTCGGTTAAAACCCTAATACCTAGTTTCGATTATGGGGATGGATCTCAGATATGCATGTTTTTTAGACTGGATTAAATTAGTGGGCTGGATTGCAATTGTTTACTTTCTACTACATATATATTAGAACCGTCGTCTTGACTCAGTCAAGCTAGCTGGATATTAATTGCGAGCATTGAGCTCTGGGATTTAAATATATGTATTGTGCAATAGGATAGACATGCTATGCTGATTGAAAGTTCCTAGAATCCATGTCTAGAAATATCGCATGATTGATTGTAAGCATGAATTGCAAAACAGCGCCTAATGTTTTCAAAACGTTTTTAAAACTGAAAATTAGTCGCCAATTATGCATGATTTGTGCGGATTTTGCATGTTTTGACACGTATGATAGGATGTTCAATGATAGAAAGCATGTGATAATTTACTTTACGTAGAATTATATATGCTAGGAACATGCGTAAGCATGTTTTGGTTTGTTCGATTTTTATGGCATAATATTGTATTATGCATGCGTAAATTATCGGATAATTCCTTTTAAAATTATAAGGACCTTGGGAAAGCCAAGATCGGGTATGCTTATTTGAAAATTCCTGTTCCGGTAATTTGCAATATAATAACCGTTTTCAACAGACTGATCTATTGGATTGAAGACGACGATAGTGTGAACCCTTTCACAACACCCCCTTCCCTCGGTTTACTGACGGTCGGATTGGTTTAGTGACTGAAGGATCACTATTTGTCGTATTCCATCCTAATAGATAATCCGATGTTTGCAATTTTGTCAAAATGTTGTTGTCCTCCTAACCTTAAACTATTGTCAACGAATAGATGACATTTATCATGTTAATCTGAGCTATTAGTTGAGACGAATTATGACTGGTGGAGCAAACGCGTCGTTACGATCTTGGAGGGACAAGGTCTGAGTGACCACATTCAAATAACCATGAATTACCCGAATGCCGGATTAACCAAAGATCTAGCGTTCACCCATTTTAAGTGGGAGCAAGATGACAAGAAAGCAAATGATATGATACTGTCTGAGATGTCAGAGGATTTCTATAACCGTTATAAGGATGATCCGACATCAAAGGACATCTGGGATGCCCTCTTTCTGAAATATGGAAGTGACATGGCAGTTACTCTGTACCCAATTATACCAGCATTAGAAACCTGTATGAACAACAACAGTAAATGCATACTTGAAAAAGTGTACGATCTTCTTCGCTTATTCAAGCCATTGGAAGATGACAGTCAGATGTCAGGCCATAATAGGGATTCTCCCAAAGTTTTGGAGAGCAGCCAAGACCATATTGATTGTTAGCAGTTATGTGCTTGATCTTGCATCTGTCCTGAAAATGATCGAGATGGAAGAGGCTTGATTAAATTCGGTGTCGAAAGAACCGAAACCTGCAGGACAAGCTGGTCGTAAGAAGAGAAAATTCAGGAACAAGGGAAAGAAACAACAGGCAGTCGACAGTAAAACGTTGACTACGCCTAAACAAGGCAGTCCCAGATTAAAATCTGAGATAGTTTGCGAGAATTCCAGCCCACGCCGAATAAGCGATGGTGCAGGTTCCAGCAAATCGCATCCTGAAAAGGTATGCGAATTTGGTTATGTAGAGGAAACTTTAGTTTCCTCAACTGTCATGTTAACTGACTCAAATCCGTCTTGGATTCTTGATTCAGGTGCAACGGACCACATAGCCAACGACAAAGAACTATTTGTCAAGTTTAGACGATTGCCGAAGGATTCTAAAAGGATATACATTGGCGACAACTCACAAGTTGAAGTCATAGGGGTAGGAACTTGCAAATTGCCAATGGGCAATGGCAAATCCTTACTTCTAGAAAATGTCCTTTTTGCTCCTAGAATCCGTAGAAATGTTGTTTCCGTCTCTGCTCTTATGAATAAAAACTTTGTTTTATCATTCGAGAGATCATTGGTCCGGATAAATAAAGGGGATACTTTATTTGGGTATGCCTTTTCTTATAATGTTTTATTTATCATAGATTTACATGGCAATGTAAATTCATATAGAATGTATGCAATGTCCTCCAAAGAAGCAGAAATTGAAGCAACCGGATGGCATTCGCGGCTTGGACATAGAGTTCAATCGTTAGCACAACGAGGGCTTTTGCCCGGAACAAACAGTGTGGTAAAACTTACTTGTCATGACTGTCTAGCTGGAAAATCCACCCGCAAGCCATTCGGTGAAGCAAAACGAGCAGAATTTTCATTGCAAATAATCCATTCTGACGTATGTGGACCAATGAACGTAACTGCAAGAAATGGAAAGCGATACTTCGTAACTTTCATTGACGACTACGCCCGATTCGTGTTTACTCATTTGATTACTCGTAAATCTGAAGCTATAGATTGCTTTAAAAGCTTTCTAAAGCTCGTGGAGAATCAACAAGAGCGAAAGGTGAAAACCCTACGCACCGATAGAGGTGGAGAATATCTCTCTAATGAGTTTGATAAGTTATGCAAAGAAAGTGGGATCGCCCGTCAAACGACGATCCCCCAACACACCACAACATAATGGTGTGGCTGAACGTCGTAATCGGACTCTCCTAGACATGGTAAGAACCATGATGTCACAAGCACAATTACCAATTTCTTATTGGGGAGATGCATTGCTTGCTGCCACTCATGTAGTAAACTTTGTCCCATCAAAAGCACTTAACACAACACCGTATGAGCTATGGACTGGTAGAGAGTTAAATCTTACCAGGCTGCGACCTTGGGGATGCGCAGCTTATACATGTTTCGACCAAGTTAACGCGGGCTGTCCGCTGAGTAACTTGTCGATGTCTTCGGGTTGGGTGCGAGCTTGTCTGGGCCAAGTCCGTCTCCTAGGGTCGTGCACGGGCCTTTGCCTTCGTCTTCAAAATCGCACTAAGTCCTTTTGGCTCTCTCGCTGACCGTCTGTCCGTACCTGCAAGAGGAGCATTACCGAGCAACTCCCGTGGAGAGGGGGGGTGCTTGGTGCGCTCACTCCGACGATCAACATTAGACAGTTCTAGAGAGAGAAAGTTTAGAGAGAGGTCAGAGCTTTTCTTAATTCTCACCCAAAGTGACTTTTTAATACTTACCCCCAAGGTGGCTATTTATAGGCAACCTTGGACCGTAAGCCGGTTTTGACCCGGTTCAATGTGGAAATGTGAACCGGGATGCAGGGGAGAGCTTTGGGAAAAGGACTCTGACGCGCGTCTCAGGCGGCTGTCACGAGCGGGACGCGCGCGCCTTTGAAACATCTCGGACACATAGGAGTTAGTTAAAAATCGGGTCTCCTATACATTCGAGACAAAATGGGGGGTGTGCGCGACACCCCCCGGGGTGCTAAGCTTACCCGGAAATTCCGGGTAAGCCCCCCCGGGGGTGCCGGGCAAGTTTGCGACTTGCCCGGTTTCCCCGGGTTAGCTCGAAATCGGGTTTTTCGTGGGTTTCGTGCGTGTACGAGGTCCGAATAATTTAAAACCGAGCCCGAATCATGCGTATATCCATCACTTGCCCCCGAGTTAAATAATGGCTTGACCTTTATTTAGCTCTATTTTAAGATAGGGTGTACGCGTGATTCAGGTCGTCTGCTCACCTTGGGTCTTGACTTACCAAGGGTGGATACGCGCGGCTCAGACGAGCTCCTTGCCTTAGTTTTTTGAGATGGTCATGCTTGATAACTGCGCAAAGGGTTAGTAGCACAACGGACTACGAGTAATATGATAAATGTGATTTTGGAAGAAGTAAGGCGTGAGCGCACATGAAATTTTTCGGGTTTGTAAGATGATCAAATAAATATGGGACGTTCATGCCATGACTAATTGTATCAAAATGATAATAAATCATGAAAGTTTTGATAAAACATTTTTCATGCAATATGATGGTTTTCGGGAGCCCGTCGTCCGAGACGGCCGTCTTGACGGCGAGACGACGGTTTTAGTAAATGAAAAAAATGTCGGGTTTGGAAAATCACATGTGATGGACTTAAGCAATAATTCTCATGAATATGTGCAATCATGGTTTATGATGTTAACATGAATGTGATGACATGACATAAATGATGTGAGCACATAATCAATAATTGAATCATGAAAATAACCATGTAATAATAAAAAACATGAATCATGCATTTTGAGATGACATAGTGCGCGCTAGATTATGTGCGCATAGCATGTAGTCATGATTGCTAAAAATGAGTCTAGAAAATAGTAAGTGTTGTAATAAGAAGATAACAACGTACTGTCATGCAATTGATCATGCAATGACGGAAATATAAATCATAGCATGAATAAATGATATGACGACAATTAACTCATGTACGTGTAATATGTAAATCATGGATGTGTGCAATGCATGACGATGACGTGTGTATGACGTATGTGTAAAGGATGCATAGTCATGTACTAAAAGACTTAGAAAAAATAGAGACAGGTAAAGGGTTACCCACACACTTATGAGGGAGCGTGTATCACGGACGCGTGGGTCCTAAGCTTGCGAGGTGTGATGCATCCGCCGCGTCGTTGACGAACAGAGTATGTTCGCAACGTATATGTCGAGAGACGAGGCCCTTGTTGATATAGTATTGCCCCCGGAGTAGAGGTGCTTGTAGTGACGTGATAGCGCTAGCCTAATGACTCGTTACCATGGTTGTCGTTATTTGATCTTTGTCGACTGCCGTTGATTGCCGTCATAGGAAAATACTTAGAAAGTATTTCTTGATGGTCGACACTTTGTCATATGTCGACTGCTGCCCTAGTGGAACACTTAGAAAACATCCTTTGATAGTCGACACCTCGTTATAAGTCGACTGCTGACATGGTGGAACACTTAGAAAATGTTCCTTGATAGTCGACGCCTCGTCATATGTCGACTGCTGACATGGTGGAACACTTAGAAAATGTTCCTTGATTGGCTCTTTCTTTCATGACCATACTACCATCCATATGCGTGCTAGGTGAGTATGCGTGCGCTTGTATGTGCGCGCTTGTATGTGTGCGCTTGTATGTGCGCGCTTGTTCCAACACTTAGAATTTTTTCCTTGTCTGTTGCCATGCATGTTGTCACTATAGGCTTGATGTCGACGTAGAGTAGGTGTCGTCATAGTGGTTGATATGTACAGGGGGTTGCCCCCCTCGTGGGGTGTTCGCTATGTGATAAGTAGAGACTAACGAGTCTCGTAGATATGTAGTTGTCTCCCATGTCGATGGTTACTGGGATCTTCCGAAGTAGGGTGTGTTCCATGACTGCTACTTGGTTTTTCCAAAGTTGGGTGCATTCCACGACTGCTACTTGGTTGTTCCAAAGTTGGGTGCATTCCACGACTGCTACTTGGTTGTTCCAAAGTTGGGTGCATTCCACGACTGCTACTTGGTTGTTCCTAAGTTGGGTGCATTTAGCGACAACTACTTGATGTTTCCGAGGTAGGGAGAAGGCCAGAGGTCGGCGAGGCGACGTGTCCTTCCATGGCGTTGGTCAAAGGTCGGCGAGGCGACTGCCTATCCATGTTGCTGCCTCTACCTGGCGTTTTCAAGGTAGAGTGCATTCTGCGACCGCTACTTGGCTTTCCCCAAAGTAGAGTGTGTCTAGCGACCGCTACTTGGTTTTCCCCAAGGTAGAGTGTGTCTAGCGACCGCTACTTGGTTTTCTCCAAGGTAGAGTGTGTCTAGCGACCGCTACTTCGAGATGCGTGGACATGATAGCCGCTCCGAGATACGCGAACATGATAGCCACTTAGTGTATCTGTTAGGTTCTTCGTATGTGAGGTGGTAGATCTCACATTGCCATGTCGACGCGTACGCGCGTGCGATGCTGTGCGCGCAGTACTGCACCTAGTGTCCGCTGCTACTATACTTAGTTTCTGAGCGAGAGGTGTTACTCCTCCTCTTAGAGCGTCGATGCACGCGCGTTTGGTAGGAGGTGTACGTGCTTCGCAGATGTGCGTGTTTGGTAGGAGGTGTACGCGCTTCACACGGCTCTCCCAAATCTTGTAAACTGATGATCTTAGAATAACAGTGGTACGCCATGACTTGTCGTTGCGTTTCCCACAGACGGCGCCAAGTGTTTCGACCAAGTTAACGCGGGCTGTCCGTTGAGTAACTTGTCGATGTCTTCGGGTTGGGTGCGAGCTTGTCTGGGCCAAGTCCGTCTCCTAGGGTCGTGCACGGGCCTTTGCCTTCGTCTTCAAAATCGCACTAAGTCCTTTGGGCTCTCTCGCTAACCGTCTGTCCGTACCTGCAAGAGGAGCATTACCGAGCAACTCCCGTGGAGAGGGGGGGGGGTGCTTGGTGCGCTCACTCCGACGATCAACATTAGACAGTTCTAGAGAGAGAAAGTTTAGAGAGAGGTCAGAGCTTTTCTTAATTCTCACCCAAAGTGACTTTTTAATACTTACCCCCAAGGTGGCTATTTATAGGCAACCTTGGACCGTAAGCCGGTTTTGACCCGGTTCAATGTGGAAATGTGAACCGGGATGCAGGGGAGAGCTTTGGGAAAAGGACTCTGACGCGCGTCTCAGGCGGCTGTCACGAGCGGGACGCGCGCGCCTTTGAAACATCTCGGACACATAGGAGTTAGTTAAAAATCGGGTCTCCTATACATTCGAGACAAAATGGGGGGTGTGCGCGACACCCCCCGGAGTGCTAAGCTTACCCGGAAATTCCGGGTAAGCTAGGTTTACCCGGAATTTCCGGGTAAGCTAGGTTTACCCGGAATTTCCGGGTAAGCTGGGCTTACCCGGAATTTTCCGGGTAAGCCCAGCTTACCCGGAAATTCCGGGTAGGCTAGGCTTACCCGGAATTTTCCGGGTAAGCCCCCCAGGGGGTGCCGGGCAAGTTTGCGACTTGCCCGGTTTCCCCGGGTTAGCTCGAAATCGGGTTTTTCGTGGGTTTCGTGCGTGTACGAGGTCCGAATAATTTAAAACCGAGTCCGAATCATGCGTATATCCATCAATACACATACAACTGACAGCCGTTTTGGCAAGTTAGGCCCCAGAGGACTTAAAAGTATCTTCATAAGATACTCTGAGAACTCAAAAGGTTATGTATTTGTGTCAGCTCTAGAAAACGGTAGTGTATACGAACATGAGTCCAGGAACGTTACTTTTCTTGAGGACGAATTTCCATCGCTACGAGAGATAAAGACAGACGAAGTTCTGACTGAACTAGAACATGATGACGATGATTCTCAGGTCCCACTTTCTTCGAGTGGGAGATTTGGCACAGCAACAAGTGATTCGGTTAATGAGGACGAAATCCCCATTATAAATCCAGTGGGAGGGCTCACTCCCCCCCAAACACAAATGACTATTGCTGGCAATGCGAATCAAGTAACACCTGACAATCATGATACACAACTACCTATCATTCCCATAATTTCAAGTGGGAGTAAGATGATCACTTCAGCTCCAGGTCCTAGCGATCAAAGAACTAATCTCGGAGGTGAAATCCCGAGACGAAGGGGTCGTCCTAAGAAAGTTGTTGCTCAAAGTTCTAGTTCCACCATCATTCCCAGTGATAGTAGTGCTCCGATAAGAAGCATTATTCCAAGTGAGAGTATGGATCAGACTCAAAATGGGACGAATGAGCCTAGACGCAGTCAAAGGCAACATACTTCTCCTAAGAAGTATCCCATTGAGAGAGGCGAAAAATCCACTCTCACGTCTGTTGATGAACCGGTAACGGTCAAACAAGCGATGGAAGGACCCCAAGCAAAGGAATGGAGAAAAGCAATTGAGGATGAAATCGCCTCAATGAAAGCTAATTCGGTATGGTCTTTAGTTGATTTACCTGCTGACCGCAGACCAATAGTAGCCAAGTGGGTATTGAAACTCAAACTCACTGCTGATGGAGAAGTCGAGCGATACAAAGCTCGACTGGTTGCGAAATGATATACCCAAATTCACAGAGTGGACTTTGATGAAACATACTCACCAATTGTGTGTTACAACACAGTAAGGGTCATCCTTGCCCTTGTTGCATGTCTCGATCTAGAGCTGCACCAAATGGATGTTAAGACCGCATTCCTCCATGGAAACCTGGAGGAATAGATCTATATGGAGCAGCCAGAGGGCTTTATTACTCCTGGCAAAGAACGTAAAGTTTGCAAACTCCAAAGGTCTATTTACGGTCTTAAACAGTCGTCTCGGCAATGGTATCGCAGATTCCACGAGGAAATCGTCAGAAACGGATTTATGAATCTTCACGAGGATCCTTGCGTATACACTAAGACATCCAGGTCTAAGTATGTCATCATAACACTATACGTAGATGACATACTCATTACTGCGAACGACGTGAGTTTCATGAACAAATCAAAGTCCTGGTTAGCGTCAGCATTTGAGATGAAAGACATGGGAGAGGCCACGTACATATTAAGATTACCCGAGATCGTGCCGCCCGGACATTGTGTCTGTCTCAAGAATCTTATATCAACAAACTGTTGAAAAGATTCAGGATGCTCGATGCTAAACCCGTGGATACGCCGATTGTGTTCGGGTGCGCGCTGTCAAACCGTGATGGACCGAAAAACCAGCAGGAGCGTGAACAGATGAAGGTGGCAGAGTACCTAAGCATGGTAGGGAGTCTTATGTACATCATGTTAAGTACTCGGCCAGATATCTGTTACGCTGTGGGCCTAGTAGCAAGATTCCAATAAGATCCTAGTTATCAACATCTAAAGACCGTAGAACGAATTATATTGTATCTGAAAGGTACTGCCGACTATGTTTTGTGCTATAAGGGCAAGAAAATAGAATTGACCGGTTATAGTGACGCCGACCACGGTGGCGATCCAGATGAACGTAAGTCCACCACATGAGGAGTTTTCCTTCTTGCTAATGCTGCCATATCTTGGGTAAGCAAGAAGCAATCATGTGTCGCGCTTTCCACTATGGAATCGGAATTCGTTGCCCTTTCTGATGGATAAATGTCCAATTCGGGTTCGTGTTTACATTTCAGGCCTCGTAAACGTGTCGAAAATTACATCTCGGTTTAAAAACACCACCCACGGTATCAAAACGGTCCGGAAGCGCCTTTACGCGCGTCCAGACCGAACCTCCGGGTTGCATAAAGCAACCCGGAGGTCCGGGTTGCATAAAGCAACCCGGAGGTCCGGATTGCATTGCAACCCGGACGTCCGGGTTGCTTGCAATCCGGACCTCGCCGAATTGCCCAAATCCGACGAGGTCCGGATTGCCTTACGGGTATCGCGCCATTACCGTATCCGCGATTACCATTACGCGTAGAGAAGTCAAGTTCGCACATTACCAACATGGATGACAGTTACCGCTTGTTTTCTTGAACCGTCGTCAAACCGCTTTAAAACCGGGTCCGGTCCCAAGGAAGCCTATAAATAGGAGGCCTTGGCCACCCATTTTCACACATTCTCTCATTTGCCCAACTTTGGTATTTTGAGCTCTGACTTCTCTCTCTCTAGAAATTACCTTTTTGCCACTATAGTGACTTAAGCATCGGAGAGGGCTCCGCTAGCACCACCCCCCCTCTCCGTGCTAGCATTGGTCCTTTGTGCAGGATCCGACGTCCGAGTCACAACCTTGCCGGGTCACAACCTCGCCGGGTCACAACCTTGCCGGGTCACAACATTGCCGGGTCACAACCTTGCCGGGTCACAACCTTGCCGAGTCACAACCTCGCCGGGTCACAACCTTGCCGGGTCACAACCTTGCCGGGTCACAACCTTGCCGGGTCACAACCTTGCCGGGTCACAACCTCGCCGGGTCACAACCTTGCCGAGTCACAGCCGTACCGTGACATAATCCTCATACGGGAGCAAGTCTGAACACTCGTTAGTGGCTCAACCTCCGACAGAAGGATCACAGCCCGCACAACCACAGACGCATCCTCGCGACCTTGTTCAATCCGGACGCAACACTTTCTAAAAACGCACAAGAAGCAGTCTGGCTGAAAAGGCTTCTTACTGCATTGATTGGCACTGGCAAAGAGAGTAATCCCGTCAAGGTATACTCCGACAGTCAGGCAGCCATTGCAGCAATTAAGAATCAAAAGTACCATAGTAGGATCAAACACATTGATGTGAAATACAACTATGCTAAATCTGTTCTGGAAGATAACATAATCGCTTTAGAATACTTATCCACGGATAAAATGGTTGCATATCCATTAACTAAGTCATTACGTAGAGAGATTTTCAAAAAGCACGTAAAACTGCTTGGATTACGTAGGGCTTAAATAAGTGACTTGTATAAGCGATAACATTTTGACATTTGAAATAATATTATTTCGATTGAATAAAAGAATTGAAAACTGAGCATATGATCTATCGACGTCGTTAATGAAATATAACATCGGATTTTACAGTCTATAAACTAAGTCGTAGGAAGAGGTAAAACTCTTCCACCAAAAATTATGTCGAATGTGAACCATGCCTCGTCACACAGGCACGGTCATCTTGTAAGGAGAGGGGGACCTCTACCAAAACAAGATTGGCTAAGAACCATGGGGATAAACCTGGTTAAACGAAACGATAACCTTGTCACGCTTAATGCATGACTTAATCTTCATTTTGTACATCGCCGTGTTGGACCCAGTCCATCATTAAAATCACATTTAGGGCCAGATGAAAGATTCTGCGATAACATGATTGACATATCCCAATCCTGGCTAGTCCATGTGTGCTATCGACGCGTGCTTCATACTGCGCGTGCCATGTTCGACCACGAGGTCATGCTCGGTTGTGCTAGCTAAGAATCCTAGTGATTCAAATTGCGCATACTTCTTCACCTTGAGCGTGTGATTGATCCCGGATGTCTTATGAAGAGGCATCCAAAGTATCCTCTCGGACTCAGAACTTATACCTAAGGTCTAGCTCAATGTCGCTTCCCGGCGTACGAGCGTAGAACCAAAGAAAACGGCCAAGTGACCACGTCTTGGAAACCAGTTGAGTTAGACTAAGGGTATAAGCGATGGGGATGGTCAAGTTCACCTATAATTCACCGACTCTTGTGTTCACTAGGTGGCCGCCAACCAGATATTAGTTGAAGGTTGTGAACACTTGTAACAGATGCCCTGGAGAAGTATTCCTATGTGGAAAACTGGGCAATTGGAGAATTATCAATTGATCAAGGATACAGTGCGGTACATGTTTTATTTTAACATGATTGATTTACGAAAGGGAATCAACGTTCTGCGGGCGCTACAATACTCCTAACAGATGAGTAGCACGATGCCCGTCGTATCCGCCGGTCGCACGACAAACCTCGTATGAACTATTCAGAGACGGAGACAAAGACTGAAATGTTGATGCTATTGGATAACTATATATTAACAGGCACCCTCCCATTCCGGCGAGTGGGAGCTGTTAGCATATGGTGACATGACGCCGTAATTGGTAGCCCGTTAATGCTAAAGAAATTACCTAAGTTAATTAGGTAATTGTCACATTAGGCTAATTGGACCAAACCCAATCCCTAATTGACATGGGAGGCCCAAAATTGGGCCTCCCCCTTTAATAGCTTGGTTCGGCCGAATGTTGTCCCACATTGGTTGGAGTGGACTTTTGTCCACTCCACCAATCCTATATATAGGGTTCTCACCTAAGGGGTTTACACATCATTCATAATAAGAAGTACCTCCATTGAGGAACTTGAGAGAAACCCTCTCACCCCCTTAGTTGAGATTTTCGGCACATCTTAGTCGAGGTTCTGTCCCCGTTGAAGAATCGATCAGAGGCTTTGTTGTGGAGCTTACACCGCGTAGGACTTCTTCTCACGAAGAACTTGTACGTGGTTCCGACCGGAGGATCAGAACTCCCTCCACGACGTTCTTGGGCAGGAAAGCTAAAAGGTATGTGTACACTATTCCACTGCGTAGTTAGATTACTTGCATGTACACGTTTAACATTCCGTAGTATTACGTCCCCCTAATCCAACAAAATTTCCCTAAAAATATTTAGAGTGTTGTGAATTAATGCCCCCTGATAAAATCCAAAATGAAAAAAGTGCCCCTAGAAAATTTGGATACTTTCGCATTTAATAAGTGCAAAATGTTTTGCAAACGTAAAATTCTGCACATAATAAATGAAGAATTCTACATATGTAAAATTCAGCACATAATAACAATGGAATTTTACACCTGTAACATTACGTGTCGCATGGAATTAGTCGTCGTTTATGATTTACGTTATGTGATTTTATCAAACAATGAAAGTTTCAACGGATTTCGATTATTAGAAAATCGCAAACTGCGATCAAAATTTGATCAGAATGCTTGAAAATAACTTTGACCGCTCCGTGTGGACACTACAGAATTTTAAATCAAGCACCCTTTACGGGGTTATAATTCTATTTGAGGAAATTGCAAAGTGTATTTTTTATGATTTTTTTTGTACATGTTAACAAAATTACTTCTTCACAAATCATGCGTTTTAGCTACTCGAAATCCTAATTTTCTTAAGAACCTTAATTTTCTAAATGCTAAAAAATGACAGTATGTACATTACGTAAATACAATACCAATATTAAAAGTTTCGACGTATTTCAATGAATAGAAAAATCTCAAATTGCGGTCAAAGTTTGAAAAAATCACAAACACAAATCGTAATTGCAAAACTTTACGAATTACAGAATTTTATGAACTGCAGAATTTTACGTTTCCGTTTGCAGTTTGCAATTTTATCAAACTTTGACCGCAATCACAAATCAACTATGACTCTGGCCATGCAGACACGTAAAATTCTACATATAGTTATTATGTGCAGATTATGTGTGCAAAAACTTCGCACTTATATACAGAAGGTGGTATTTTCAAGTATTCAAATTTTCGAGATGCTCCTTTTATTTTGAATTTTTTTAGGGAGCATTTTAACGAAAAAAAATCATATTTTTTTGTGTGCAAAGTTGTGTTTTTTGTACGATGAAGAGTGTGGTCTTTTTACCATCATGCTTTATAAGCATTATGTTTGTGGTATATTTTTTTGTGATGAAAATTCTAAGTGTAGCTAAAAAATTCATACTTTAATTTCTTTTCCTATATTTAACTCATTCCTAGTAATAAAACGTGATTTTCTATCATGCTCTACAAGCATCATGCTTGTGATACTTTTTACACTAAGGAGTAGGGCGGAGTATAAATCCCGACAAATCCGAAGTCCCGAGGAACTCGTCCCGAGCCTGTCCCGGAAAGCCCGTCCCTAAATTGTGCCCGAGCCCGTATATGATTGACTTTTACTCATAACTAGGGCTCGGGCTAGGGCTTTTTTAGAAAAGTCCCGAAGTCCCGAGTTACTTACCTTAGTTCAACATTTTACAACCTAAATAATTTAACTATAGTAATTCACCTTACTTGATCTATGTGTGTAAACTTGATGTATGTGTTCGTGAACTTGATGAATGTTTGAACTTGAACTTGCATTTTGAGTTGAAAATATTAAGATTTATTTTTAATTTTAGGTGTAATTCAGTCTGTCCCTAGCATGTCCCGAATTAGATAGTCCTGAGTCGAGACTTTTTCAAAGGTTTAACTTCGAGTTAGGCTTAAGGACAATAATGGGAAATCCCGAAAATTAGGGATAAAGACATTTTCCTGAAAATTCTCATTCATTTGTTCCGAGCTCATCCTATGATTTTATTATAACATATGCAAAAGTTTTTTTTTTTTTTTTTTTTAATTACACCTCAATTTGAATCACATTATTAGTTCACGTTTAGACAATAAAAAAAAATGAAAAAAAGTACCATAAACATAATTTTCGTAAAACATATTAGAAAATCCCCGGTCTGGTCGTCACCCTGTCGTGAATCTAGGACCAGGATGAGCACTAGGTGAAGTTTCGGGGACCAAAATGATCCATGTTGATTACACTTCCATTTTCTTCATCATCGCCAGCTCCAGCAGCATCCATCTAAACCCTAAACCGCAGTCTCCTGCGACGGTAGCTCGAACAGAGCTGCACTGCTTCATTTTCTCCTGTTAGTCTAGCGCCATCTGATCCTCAACTTGATCCATATAGCAAGCAATAATGGCGGATTCCGTTGAATCCCTCGTATCAGTTGCTGAAACAGTCTCCACTTCATCTACCAAGCAACGGATTATGATATTCAGGAGTCAAATCCCTTCGATTATTAGTAATTCAGGTAAAACAGAGTGCCCTTGATACAATAGATCGGATTTTAGGAACTTGAGCTTCAATGTGAAGTATATGGATGAGAGGCATCATTAATTAGACCAAGCATAATGAACTCAGTCCAATGAATTTAATGTTTTTAGTCAATCTCCATGCAACATTCAAGCGAAATTAATAATCATCAGCTGAATCTGAAGCTTAAAATTCAACTAGAGCTATTTTTGTGGATTCTGCTCTGTTTTGTTCATCTTTAGCTTCGATTCAAATGCTCTTTAAAACCTCAACAAGAATAATGTTAAGTAGACTAATGATGGAGAATAATGCACCGAATGGGGCTATGTAGAAGCATACCTTTTAGCTTTATGATGTACTGAAGTATCAAGTTGCTCTCTATATTGTGAGGAAAGTGCATCTCTGCGTGGAAACATGAAAAGTGGTAATCAGTTTAGTCTGTGGGTGCTGTTATACATTTTTTCTTCAGTCTAACATGCTTGTAAATTTTTGCTTGAAGGATCTTCTTTCTTGAGACCGTTCTGTTAATTAGTTAGGTTTATCCATTTTGGTAAGCAAAAGAAGTTATGTTATAGGATGGTGCAGATTTGGTTCAAGTCTTTCCTTTAGTTGAAGCATGAAATTAAATAATTATCTCACTTCAATCCTGTCACAGAGAGAAACCCGCCCTACATCAATCATAGGTAAAGAGCGAACCAATTCAGAACAAGTCAACAAGAACACGACCTGTGGATCTGGAACAGGTTTATTGGATTGTTAGTCAAGGCAGTAGATTTCCCACAAACTAATATCATAACTTTTTAACGTTCAAGCTTCAAGATTAAGAACTTGATGCAAAGTTTTGAAGAATGTATTAGTTCGTCTCTAATTGATGACAACTCTTCATATAGGAAGACCCATTGGAAGATCTTTAAAAAAAATTTCAGTCCTGACAGACTGTTTCATATTTTGAATTCTTGTGGGACTGCCTTGTCTTTAGCTTATTAAAAAAGCTGGTCATGTTACACTATTATGAGGTCTTCATGTCTTTACGTTTTGATTGTGCAGAGATGTCTCCTGAGTTGTCATCAGTTTTGGTTGAAATTATTTTTAAGACACTGTTCATATATGATGATCTCCACTCAAGGAAGGCTGTTGACTCCGTGATCGAGAAAAGTTTGGCCGAGGCTACATTCATGAAGAATTATGCTTCTTTCCTTGTTCAGTCTATTGAAAAGCAAACGAAACTTCAATCCCATGTGGGATGTTATAGACTCTTAAAGTGGTCATGTATCCTCTTGAGCCGAAGTCAATTTGCTGCAGTGTCTAAGAATGCTGTGTACAGAGTTGCTCTTGCACAGGCGTCTTTACTGAAGATGGTCATGCATCGATCATTTCGGGAGCGACGTGCATGCAAGCAAGTGCTTTTTCGTTTATTTGTGGAGGTTCGTAGCTCAAATAACTTTTTGTTTGTTCTGTATGCACAAATCGTTAGTTCCTTCATGCCTTTTATCCAGTGGAGGTAAGATGGTTTTATGTTTTCTCAACTTTTCAGTCACCAACCATCTTCAACACCTACATGGAGGAATTGAGAAATTCAAGAATTCCGTACAAAGATACTGTTGAATTTATATTTATGCTGTTGGAGTACTTGACTGAACATCCATCTTTATTCAAAGAGCACAAGGTATGGAATCTATGGATCTATTAGGTTTTATGTTTCTGATCTCTTAGTTTATTTGTTGCTTTGAAAGCTATAAACATATCCGTTTTTGACTTGGTCCACCTGATTTGAACAGCCAGTCTTTCTTGATATGTATGCCAAAGCTGTTCTGAATGCAAAAGAAAAACCAGCGAAAGGGCTTAGTGAAGCTTTTCACCCACTTTTTAGGCACATGTCACATGAAGAATTTCAAAGCACCATTGTTCCATCCTCAGTTAAGATGCTTAAGCGAAACCCAGAGATTGTGCTTGAATCGATTGGAGTACTATTGAAGTCAGTCAAGCTTGACTTGAGTAAATATGCTGTTGAAATTCTCTCCGTGGTATTGCCGCAAGCTCGTCATGCCGATGAAGGTCGAAGAATCGAAGCCTTGACTATAATTAAATGTTTAAGTGAGAGATCTAGTACTCCTGATGCAGTGGAAGCCATGTTTAATTCTGTCAAAGCTGTAATTGGAGGTTTCCTTCTCTCTTTTCTGTTGATTATTTCCTCATTCTGTCTTTTTGATAAAAAATTCTGTTGCTTTTGGACATTTATGATTATGTTTGCTAGAAAAACAATTTACTTTAGAAATATGCAGCATGCTATACAGAATATTTCTATGTTGTAATACAGTTTTTGCAAATGTAGCACTATATTTATGCCAGAGGTCTAATGTACAGGGTCAGAAGGCAGGCTTCAGTTTCCTTACCAAAGAATTGGAATGATCAACGCATTGCAAGAACTAGCTGTTGCTCCTGATGGAAAGTATCTTAACAGCTTATCCCAAGCTGCATGTAGCTTTGTTTTAGCATTCTGCAAGAGTGAAGGTAATGCATATGTTATGATGTACTTAGGTCATGTCCATGTCTAATTCTGTACTCCATGGTCTATGAAAGCTACAACATATATATATGCTACCTCTGGCTTTCCATATCTGAGCCATCTTCTTTATTTTATCTGTTGTTATGTTGTTCTGATGTTAGATAGCTTCTTTGATGGTCTAGGAAATGAGGATGTCAAACTAGCTTGTTTAAATGCCATTGCTTGGTGGGCAAGAAGATCATCTGATGCTGTTACTTCAGACCTGGTTTCTTTCTTTGCTTCTGGCCTCAAGGAGAAGGAGGCCTTGAGGAGGGGGCACCTTCGCTGTCTTAGACTTATTTGTGGAAACGCTGATGCTATTTTTCGGGTTAGTAACTTTGGAAACTGTGGTCTTTCTCATTTTGGGTTATTTCTAGCCGCTGATTATGGAATATGTGTATGATGAACTTCAGATATCATCTCTCTTGGGACCTCTCATTCAACTAGTGAAAACTGGTTTTACTAAAGCCGTGCAGAGGCTGGATGGTTTGTATGCACTTCAGCTTGTTGCGAAGCTAGCTGCCAATGACATTAAAGCAGGTTCTTATTAACATGCATCACATTCATTGCTTCATACCATCATCTCACCTTTGTAATCTACGAGTTGATTGTATATCTTTTGCCCTTTCGCAGAAGAGATGGTGGTAAAGGAAAAGATGTGGACCTTGATAGCTCAGAGTGAACCTTCTCTAGTAACTATATCAGCGGTTAGTGTTATTTCTCGGATTCTTCATGGTTGATCAGTATATCCGTTTTGTTCATCTGTATGTGCAATTGTGCATGTGCTTTGTAGGCCTCCAAATTATCTACTGAGGATTGCATGATATGTATTGATCTACTGGAAGTTTTGCTCGTTGAACAGCAAAACAGGTTGGAATATCCACAACTATATTTTTATTAGTTTTCCTTTACTTTCTCTTAATATTTACTTAATCTAAGTTAATCTACACGCAGGGCATTGCAGTACTTCTCGGAGAAATCACTAGTACAGGTTTGAAACTGACAAAGCATATTGACTGACTAGTAGCTTATCTCTCTGCTCAAGTACCGCTGGACACTAATACTTGATCTGTTGCAGTTGGTGCTATTTTTCGTTTGTCATTCAAGCTGGGACATTCGTAAAAGAACATATGATGCTGTTAAAAAGATAATCTCTGCTTCACCGAACTTATCAGGACCATTCCTGCTGGAGTTCACTCAATACCTCTCTTCTATTGGTGAAAAGATCTCTCTTATGAAGACGAGGTATTACATTTACTTGACACAAGAATTATAATTATAATTACAGCATCACCTCCTTTCCTGCCACTGCACTGAATTTTGTGTTCCTTTAGTGACACAGAGAATTTGGTGGATGGTCAAGTTCCGAATCTTCCATCAGTGGAGGTATTAGTGAAGGCCCTACATGTTGTGTCATCTGCAGCGATGACTGCTTCCTCTAGTGAATGCACGGAGATCATACTATGCTCACACCACCCATGCTTAATTGGCAGTGCAAAAAGAGATTCAGTTTGGAAGGTACTCTTATGAGAAAACTTTTTATATGGTGGGTTGATGGATACCTTCTGTTAAGACTGGAATGACAATAAATTTTTTATTGATCAACATGAACGTAAATGTAAGCAGTTCGCCTCTTCAAATGGGTAAAAAGCGGAACTAGAGAGTAGAGATACAACTCCTACAATACGTATTATTTGAAGTAAAGAGAAAGAGACATAGAAATTAAGATAACCGTCTGTCCTCTTTATATGGAAATAGAAAATTTAGAGATAACAGTTCCTGACTATATGGTTAAAGGTTAGTTTTGGTGTAGAAGCTAAGGTAGAACAATCTGCTTTCCTCTTCTATACGCTCTCATGATTATCAACAAAGGCATTGCCACAAAAGTGAAAATAATAGATATGTATGACTTGCTCAATTCATACCTGCTCGCCTATGAATTCTATTATGTGATTTTTCATGAGACACTCGACAGCTGTCAAAGTGCTGCTTTGGCCATGTGGTTATGGATTGACTTTTAACTTTTAAGAGTTACTTCGTCTCTTTTGGTTTTGGTTTTTAATTTGAATGTTTTGTTTACTTTTTCATTTTCAGAGGCTCCAAAAGTGTCTGCGAAAGCATGGTGTTGATGTTATGGAAATTATTGTGGCAAATGCATCACATATTTGCCAGGTAACTATTCATACCTTCTGTAGAGTACTAGCATGTCTTATGATATCTTTTCCGCTAAAGTTTTCTTTTGTTAAGTACTAAGACGTTTTTGCTGTAGTTACACATTTTGATGTTTGCCCTTATTTTTATTTATTTATTATTTTTTTAGGATTTATTTGGACCGAAGGGCTTGATGAATTCCAATGCACTGGAACAAGAAGCTGCCATCTCTTCATTGGCTTCGTTGATGCTAATTATTCCTGGAAAAGTTTACTCTGAGTTTCAAAAGGTTTTTTTTTTGTTTTCCCTTATTGATTGCTATTTTAAATGAAGCTTCTGTTAGCTATTGGAGTAATAGTTTCCATCGCTTCTGACAAAAACTGCTATTTCCTTATCAGCATTTGGCCGATCATCCAGGTCGCTATTCGCATGATATGCTTTCGGAGAGTGAAGTACGGGTAAGCACTATCGACGATGAACTTCATTTGAATGAATATATATATGTGTGTATACCACAATAGCTATCAAGCACTGTAATACATGAGTTGAAGCTATGTGGTTATTTTCTCTTTGATGATCATGAATCGGGTTTCTACTGGCTCAAAGAAATATCAATGAACATGTTTTATGTACTTTCATTACCTATGTATGAATTGCTCTTATTTGAGTAAGTGACTTTTTATTGATATGGAATTTCTTTATCTCATGTTTTCATTCATTCCTGATATTTGATACAGATTTTACAAACTCCAGAAGGGACACTTTCCAGTGAACAAGGTGTTTATATTGCCGAATCTGTTGCTTCAAACAACACTAGATTGGCAAAAGGTCGCTTCCGGAGTTATGGTGACCAAGATGGCATGGTGAACTTAAATATCTTTTTATCTTATATATACATGAGAAGCTTTTCCACTAGTTAGGATTTTTGTGACACTCTTCATTTCTCTCATTAAATTGTAAATAAGGTTAATTCCTAAAAATATTACCCAAAAAAAAATCCTAAAAAGACAGAAGTAGGAGAACCTATACAAAGCAGTGAGTTTGGCGGATCGAGGAAAACAAAAAGGGCCGATAAGAAAAAGCCCACTACGCCTGAAAGTTTCATTTTGGGTTCATTTTTCTGAGGAATATAATTAGGACATTCTATGCATGAAATGTCATGGAGGCTGTGTTATGGTCACACATAGGATAGAGGATGCATAGCAACCTAAGTTTCTGTTTAACTTTCTGCTTATCGTTTTATTTTTAACTGTGTCCCTTCTATAGGACTAGACCGGTACAATCTAAGGAGATAGGATATTCTAACTGATAAGAATATGAAATATAATATCTAACTTTATCACTAATGATAGATCTAATTTATCTAACCTTATCACTAATATTAATCATAGTATTTATATATTCTAATCGGATAATTGTATCCATAACATTGTGTATCCTAGTCTATCTCGATAGCAAAAGCTACAGCCAACAGTCTCCAAGATCACTGAGGCAAAGATGGTTAATCAATTATTCATTGGTGTTGCACAAGAAGCAGCTAGTAATTAACTTCCATATATTAGTGTATAGCTGTACAGTAGCTTAACTAAGACAGCAGAGCCTTCAGGCTTCCTATCTTGGGCATCTCTGAAGAACTCGATCCACAAAACAATTCTGAATTTTCGATCTTAAGTATCGCTTACCTGGACCTCTTTGTTTCTAACATATCTTTTATTTATAGAACAATGGCACCACTAATCATGCTGTCAAGAGAGAGCCAGCAAATAGAGAGGTTTCAAACACTGGAAAGAAGGACTCTGGCAAGTCAACTAAGAAACCAGGCATGTTATTTCTCATTTTTTTAGCATTAGCATAAACTTTTCTAGATATCAGCTGTCTATTACAATTGCATGAAAATCTTTCACTGATCCACAGATAAGACAAAGTCTGCCAAAGAGGAGGCACGGGAATTAATGCTGATAGAAGAGGCATCTATCCGTGAAAGGGTCAGGGAAATTCAAAATAGTCTGTCCATAATTCTCAAAGCTCTTGGCGAAATGGCAATTGCTAATCCTATTTTTGCGCATAGCCAGCTACCTTCCCTGGTTTGTTTCCATTCTTTTTATCCTTTTCCTATTAATATTACTTCTTACACGTCGAAGTATTCTGTAGGGTATTGTTTAAGTTATTGGCTGGTTGATTTATTGATATGTAGTATGTAACCTACATCATGTACTGGAGTTGTTTGGTTTATTTAGGAATATTATTCTTTATCATTAATAATGCGCCAGGAACTAGGAAGGTGCCACTCATAAGAAAATTCCTATCCGGTGTCTCACATTGAATAAAGAGTTTGACCCATTAACGGGGTACAGGGGTAGTGATGGGCCCAGTCTGTACTTGCATGCTAACATAAGGAGTAGTAAGTATTGAAATTCCCATGGATACTCAATTACTCACATATTGAACTGGTGCTAATTGTGGGCCTGTGGCATGGTATTAGATTGGAGTTATAGATGAGATCTTCCATCATTTATATTCCTAGTTTTTATTATAGATTTTCCGAAAGACTGCCCTAATGATATTTATTAAGATTATTTTTTCCTCCTTGGGAGGAATCGTATAGGTAATAGTCTCCAAAATATCCTGCGCAATCATGGAAAGCTGGGAGGCAGGGTTCTGGCTATGGTGATGAGGAAAATATCATCATTACCTTGACCATTCAATTAAAGAAGTACCCTGGAGCATGATCCTAATGCTGAAAAGGCATCTTGGACATCCCTTGGGACATGATTCATGTAGTTTATGATGAATCACTCTTTTTTCAAGTCAATTTTTGTAATTTTTTAAAAAGAAAAACAGAAGGCTTTCCAAAACAGGAAGGTTACCTTGTCAATAACTGACCCCCCACAGAATTAAATGTCTTATCTTTGTTACTGTAACTTAATGAACATGCAGTATCCAAATCATACTTTAGATTGAATGTTATATAAGTTAACATTTTGTGCTATGGATCAGGTGAAATTTGTCAACCCTTTATTGGGCTCATCAATTGTGGGTGATGAGGCATATGAAGCCCTCGTTAAGCTCTCCAGTTGCACAGCCTCACCTCTCTGCGATTGGGCATTTGATATTGCGGCTTGTTTGCGCTTGATTAATACAGAAGAAAGCACTACACTATTTGAAGATATCACATCTGTTGGTGGAAATGATGCCAGTCAAAAACCCCTGTATGGCCTTTTTGAACGTGTTGTAAATGGCTTATCTTTGTCATGCAAAACAGGCGGTCTTCCAGTTGACTCGTTCACTTTTGTTTTTCCAGTAAGTTTTTCTGGCTTTACAAATATGAAGGGATCCTTTGTTTTGTTATACTAAGTTCTTTCCATCTTCACAACAGATAATGGAGAAAATTTTGCTCTCACCCAAGAAGACAGGTCTTCATGATAGTGTCCTTCAGATCATCAATTTACACTTGGATCCTTTGTTGCCACTTCCTCGGATTCGAATGCTATCAGTTATATATCTTAGACTTTTATTTGAGATTGAGTCAACTTTGAAATATTCTCATCCATTAACTTTTGCTTATTGTTGCCTTATTATCTTTTTGATTCTTTGCTTTGTTAGGCTCTATATAATGTATTAGGTGTTGTCCCAGCCTATCAAGCTTCAGTTGGTTCAGCATTGAATGAACTCTGTCTTGGTTTGCAGCCAGAGGGAGTTGGTTCTGTATGATCCTGATCTTTTGTTTTGGTAGTTTGTAGAGCTTTTCTACTTCTTTTTGATCTAGTTCTTTCCTTGATGTGATTCACAGGCACTATGCGGAATTTATGCTAAGGATGTTCATGTGAGGATAGCTTGCTTACATGCAGTAAAATGCATTCCTGCTGTTTCCAATTGTGCTCTTCCTGAAGATGTCGAGGTAGCAACTAGGATTTGGATTGCATTGCATGATCCTGAGAAGGTAAGTCTTAATCTTTTTCATCTAAACCTCAGTCTATTTCATCTCTCTATCAATTCTTTCTGCTGCATTCAATCATGATAAAGAATTTGTTTAATAATGCTGATTATTCTACCTTTCTATCACCAAAAGTTTGTTTCTCAACCATCTTTGGCATTTTCCTACAGTTTTACTGCATCCTTATGTTCGGTAATTTTCTGTGGTTAGTTTCTCGCATTTCTTGAAGATACATGATGCACCTCACGATTCTGTTTAGCATACACACCCAACCCCAAACTTTCTCTATATTTTAACAGTTGAGATATTCTTGATTAGATCGATTAAGATGTTTTTCATTATTTTGTCACTTTATGGAGATTAGTGAGAAACTTGCTTTTCTAACAGGTCCATTTCCTTTTATATGGTTATATATCATTTTATACCATGAGACCTTGTTTTATTTTCTGCCATATCTGTTGATTGACTTTCTTGTCCTTATCCTTCCAAAGTCGTAAAGTGGGCCTTACTGTGGTTTGGATTGTGCTACATTGATCCTGTGTTCATATTATGATTCTTATTGGCTTCCCTTGAATGCTTTATAGATCTCTTTTATTTTGGAATGTTGACGGCTCTATCATTTTTTGGCATTTTCTTATTATTTTGTATCGTTTTGCATCCCATTCCTGAATTTAAAAACTTTCCTTCACCATGACTCCCCTTTTGTTCAGTCGGTGGCTGAGCTAGCAGAGGACATATGGGATCGATATGGACATACCTTCGGCACTGATTATTCAGGACTCTTTACAGCCCTCACAAATATTAACTATAATGTGAGGTTGGCCTCTGCAGAGGCATTAGCTGCTGCTTTGGATGAAAACCCAGATACAATACAGGTATGTTGGAGTTGATTTAATTTTATATTCTGTATGATTTCATGGAAGTTTCTAGTGATGAACCCCTGTGGTCTTTTTTCGCCGTATGCTTCTGCAAATTTGTAATTATGATTTCTCTTATTCATTTTCAGGAATCACTGTCCACACTATTTTCTTTATACATTCGCGAGTCTCGCCTTAATGCAGACAGTACTGATTCTGGTTGGCTGAGTCGACAAGGAATTGCATTAGCATTACATTCTGCTGCTGATGTTTTAAGGACAAAGGATCTTCCTGTCATTATGACTTTCTTGATATCTCGAGCCCTGGTAATTCTTTCTTTTATTCATTTTGCCGGTGTCATCCTTGAGTTTAACCGAATATGTATGCTAAGTGCTAACTCTAGTAGCTTAGATATTACCCTGGATGACAAAGAAATTAACTAACTGGACTTTTTTACAAGAAACATCCTTTTAAAAAAGGAAAATGATAATAGGTGCGAAATCCATCTTGAAAGTCCAGACGAAAGGTTTATGATCGTCCATGTCACTTCACTTTTTTCACTCCCTTCCAAAATTAATTTTTCTCTTTCCACTTTTAAAGAAGTAACTTTAATTAATTTTATACAATGAAAATATCTTCTATCGGGACGGAGCCATCCTATAGAAACAGAGACATAATGTCCCTCATTCCTTTGCAGGTTTTTCTATATTTAATATATATACACACAAAAAGTAATGGTTTGAACAAAAATTGAATCCCCATTAAGATCGCCATTTTGGCAACAAAAAAAAGAAGTCAAATTCCCATTAATTACTTATTAAAGTTATAGATTTAATCCACACCTTTCTAAATTTCTCACTGTTTCTTTATAATTCTCATATCATCATCGGCCCTCACCATTCTCTATCCTAATTTACCACTTCCTTTAACATTTTCTATGTTTAGAATATAGAATATATGTATATACATATACGTGCAATTGCAATTTAATTAAACTCAAACATCTTTATTCAAATCAATTGAATAATATCATAATAAAAATACAGAAAATCTTAAATTAATCCAATTATGCTCAATTTTAGTACAAATTCATTATTGTAATTCTATTGGGAATTATAAAATGGCGTTCGATTTAATTTCTTGAGTTAGTTAGTTTACATACATTTTTACTTTTATGTTAGCATTACTTATAATTTGATGTGTTTGTTTTGGTTTGATTTGATTTAATACTTTTAAATTGAATTGATATAGAACAATTATGTTTTTGTTACTAAACATAAAAACTCGTAATGGAGAATTGTAAATTTCGTCTTTTATGTTTTTTAATTGTATTGCATTGATACAAACTTTTTAATTTATATACTATGATATCTTAAATTTGAACCTAATTTTTTAATTTAGCCCAAGAAAACCTTAATTTTTATTTTAAACGGTGAATCCTCATTTTTTAATTCCTAGCTCCGCCACTGATCATGTTAGTAAGTACTTTTGGCCAAAAAAAATGTTAGTAAGTAAAAGTGCTAAGTAGTAACCGTGATTAATATATCATATATATATACTTGGTAAAAAAAATTTATATATAAATATATATACTATGATAATTAATACACTATAATAAACTTTTTTAAAATTAGTTGTAGAACATGATACTAACGAAAAAAATAATTAAGTAATTCAATATCTGAACTTTAATCGAATTATAAATTGATACTCGGATATATTATAAATTCAATGTAAATCACATGACACGATTTATATGAGTCATAACTATAAGCACGAGCTCGGGTATGGATGTAAATGAGCCGGGTTGAGTATATGTCAAGCTCGACTCAATTATTATTTGTCAAGCTCGAGCTCTAATTTTAAAACTTGAACTAAACTCGAATCCAAGCTCGACATAATCGAGCTCATCTCGACTCAACTCGACTCGTTAGTCAATTATATATCACAAAAAATAAGTATTTGTCATGACTAAAAAAGTCGAGCTCGACTCGATTAAACTCGAGCTTGGTTGGCTTAATTCATAATTAATTAATATTAAATAAAAATAATAATAAGAATAAAGCTCGACTCGACTCAACTTATAAATTCGAACCCGAAACTCGTTTAGGCTCGCGAGTAACTCGAGTCGAGTATTATCAAGCTCGAGTTCGACATATCAAAAAGCTCGATTCGAGTTATAACCGATTCGATTCCGAGTAGTTTGACTCAATTACACCCGTAAGCTCGGGTCAAGAAGAGCCTTCGAACACTGAATCAAATTATGCTTTATTAAATAATCACACTTGTGACAGTTAAGATATTAAAAAACCCATGGACACAATAGTTGAGATAGTAAAAAGTTTAGTAAATGAAGATAAAATCGCATCATGAATCATGTTGAAAAAAATCAAAACATAGAAAAAAACATTGTTGAGAAATGCAGTAACAGTTTGCTATAATAATAAATAATAAACATAACATAATTATTCACCCAAAAAAACACAAGAGGAGAGATGATAATAATGATTTATGAAAGAACGTGGAAAAATCAAGCTGATGTGGACTGACGGACTATTTTCGTCCTTAGTTTCGGTTAATTTATGTATTTCAGATGGTGTTGTGATTATCCTTTTTACTTTTACATGGTGTTAAGCATGATCGTTGGTTATGTCAATTGCTTATATATTGAACACTTATGCGCCCTTTCAATCACAGTGGTCACTAAAAGTAATTCTGCTTCATAGGACAATTAGCTTACTGTAGCCTCAAAGCAGTGTGTATATTCGTTCTATGCACTATTATATCATCTGAGTTGAGATTAGGCGTTTCATGTAGTTGATAAAATGATATGGTGGGATATTGCAGGCGGATCCGAATGCTGATGTTCGAGGAAGGATGGTAAACGCTGGTATAGTTGTAATTGATAAGCATGGAAAGGAGAATGTATCTTTGTTGTTTCCAATCTTTGAGAACTACTTAAACAAGAAGGTATGCACAGCATGGGAACTTTGTTGATTCTTTTGCTCTAGAGCAAAGTCTGTGGACTGTGCATTATTTGCATCCATATGCTACTTTTTACAGCACTATATATATATTCGTTATGACCTAATTATGCATTATTTTTTTTTAATATTTTGTTAGTTTATAGTGGAAACTTTATTGATGTAGTTGTTTCATTTGGTTAATTAGGCATCCAATGAGGAGACATACGATTTAGTTCGTGAAGGTGTTGTCATTTTCACTGGATCGCTGGCGAAGCATTTGTCGAAGGTTCAAACTTGGCTGTTCTGTATTATCTCACTTCGCTATTCAGACATGTTGGCCAAACTTTATATATATCACTTCTTCTGTCAAGCAGGATGATCCAAAAGTTCATGTTGTTGTGGATAAGTTGCTGGATGTGCTAAATACACCATCTGAAGCTGTTCAACGGGCTGTCTCAGATTGCCTGTCTCCACTAATGCCAGCAAAACAGGTGTGTGATATTATTAATAAGTATCATGCTAAAGTTGATTGTTTGGTGTCTTTCAATGTTGCCCCAGCGATCGAAGAAGGTTTAGTTGCAGATTATTGTATTCTCCGAGAGTTGGATTAGGACACTATTCACTACTTTTAGCCGTTGTGTCCTCATCTCATTCTTTCTCACCCTCTTAAAGTTCAGATTGTTAATAACTAAGGTACTCTTTGGTTGTTTCATGTGGTCTGTCAGTATCCTGTCAGAAGCTCATCACCCTTTTATTTGTTCTTTGAGGTGGTTTTCCCAAAGTGTTGCTTTGAAGGTAACCAGGGAGTCAGTTTTCAATTAGCTCGAGGACTTATACAGAAAACTATTGCTGACAGTAAATTATTAGGACACTATTCACTACATTTAGCCGTTGTGTCCTCATCTCATTCTTTCTCACCCTCTTAAAGTTCAGATTGTAAATGACTAAGGTACTCTTTGGTTGTTTCATGTGGTCTGTCAATATCCTGTTCAGAAGCTCATCACCCTTTTATATGTTCGTTGAAGTGGTTATCCCAAAGTGTTGCTTTGGAGGTAACCAGGGAGTCAGTTTTCAATTACCTCGAGGACTTATACAGACAATTATTGCTGACAGTAAAAAGTTAAATTATGGATGATATTCTCCTCTAGATTAAAGTTCTCAAAACAGGTACAATTGAGGACTATTAGGATTTTATGACCTGCGTTTTCTCTTCTTATGTTTACAGTGGAAATGTGGAATGTTTGGATCTGAAATAATTTTAGTATTGTTTATGGGAATGCCTTCATATTGTGAAGAATACTTTTTGCAGTGGGTGAGAGAGTATTAGAGTTGGTCATTTTTTGCAGTTTGTGCAGCTCCTTAGGTCTTTCGGCAAGTTTTGATCACTGAAGACTTTTTATGGTTTCGTTCTCTTATCATCTTCTTTAGTATCTTTCAGTTTCATGCAGCATTCATTTTTTTTCCTTTCTCGCATGTGCCTGTCGTTATTCATTTTACTTTTATTTTCTGGCGGAAGTTGGTGTTTTTTTTTCAAAACACAACATCACATCACATCGCAGTCCTAAATCCTAATTTTTGGTTAATTATTATTTAAAAAAATTATGTTTGATCAAACAGGGTGATGCGTCGCAGCTGGTCTCTAACCTGTTGGATAAGCTTTTAAAGAGCGATAAGTACGGTGAGCGCCGTGGAGCAGCTTTTGGACTTGCTGGTGTGGTGAAGGGATTTGGAATCTCTTCCTTAAAGAGGTGTGGAATTGCAGTTGCGTTACGAGAAGCTCTAGTCGATAGGTCAGTTTCTTCTAACTGTCTCAAAATATTAACTGTTTCTGTCTTATGTTGACTATCAGATCTTGAACAGTTGGCTTTCTTTAAATTGCAGGCATTCTGCAAAGTGCCGTGAAGGAGCTTTGATGGCTTTTGAGTGCCTCTGTGAAAAGCTCGGGAAGTTGTTTGAGCCGTATGTATCAGTTAAACAATTTTTTGCAATGAGCTAGTTTATGCCTCGTATGAAATCGAAATTCTCCCACTTTGCTGTAGGTATGTTATCCATCTGCTACCATTGCTTTTGGTTTCTTTCTCTGATCAAGTTGTTGCTGTTCGTGAGGCTGCTGAGTGTGCAGCTCGAGCTATGATGTCCCAGCTTAGTGCTCAGGGTGTGAAGCTTGTGTTGCCATCTCTACTTAAGGTATTTCTATTCAGTATATCACTGATCCAAATGGTATCTGCATAAGCACATATTACCTGAATGCTTGTAGTAACTTAGCAAAGTCAAGAAAACGGTATCATGACTCTGCTCTGAGTCTGAGTTATTGTAACTCTTCATTTTATTGGATATGAAATTTACTAGTTTTGGTTGTGCTACTAGCAATATAAATTACTCTTTGCTCTAGTTCTATAATTTCGTTTTGCGGTTTTGGATTGCTGCATCTGTTTTTTTGATAGGACAGAAAGACAGTTATGTAGAAGTTCTGGTGGTGTTATCTTTGCAGGGCCTTGAAGACAAAGCTTGGCGAACCAAGCAAAGTAGTGTGCAATTACTTGGTGCGATGGCTTATTGTGCTCCCGAACAGCTTTCGCAGTGCCTTCCTAAAATTGTGCCGAAATTGACCGAAGTAAATTGAACCTCTAATGTCATATATCTATATCTATATACATGGTATTTATTTTCTTAAAATTTTAGGAGTGGGCTCATTACTGAATGGAATTTGTAGGTGTTGACTGATACTCATCCCAAAGTCCAGTCTGCAGGGCAAACAGCTCTTCAGCAGGTTTCCAACTGTGTGCTATAATCTGTAATTGCCCGTTATATTATGTGGTTGTTTGTGTAATCCTCTGCTCTTTCAGGTGGGGAGTGTGATAAAAAATCCCGAGATAGCTTCTCTTGTTCCTACACTTTTGATGGGCCTTTCAGATCCAAATGATCATACGAAGTACTCCCTTGATATTCTTCTCCAAGTATGTGGCTTATATATTTTTGTCTTCAGTTGTCAGCAGTGTCATTTTAGTTTTATTTTACTTCCACTTACGATATTCTTTTATGATATGATATATGCTACAGACAACTTTCATCAACTCAATTGATGCCCCTTCGCTTGCTCTATTGGTGCCAATTGTGCACAGAGGATTGAGGGAGCGAAGTGCTGAGACGAAGAAAAAAGCTGCACAGATTGTGGGTAATATGTGTTCACTAGTTACTGAACCCAAGGATATGATTCCTTACATTGGATTGCTCCTTCCTGAAGTCAAGAAGGTATGTCATTTTAATAATCAGCATCATCTAGAATTAAGCTCCTCTTGGCTTTGAGTCCTTTCAATTGAAAAATATATGCAGGTTCTTGTGGATCCAATCCCTGAGGTACGGTCTGTTGCAGCAAGAGCCCTTGGATCCCTTATTCGGGGAATGGGAGAGGATAATTTTCCTGATCTTGTTCCATGGCTTTTGGATACTCTTAAATCTGATGGTAACAACGTGGAGCGCTCTGGAGCTGCCCAAGGGTTGTCGGAGGTGATTATAATTAATCTGATCCTTCAGCTATTTGCTTTCCTTTCAAGACGCTTCCTTCAGGATCTAGTACTAGTAATCTTTCTGGATTTGGCTGTGTCCATTAGTAACCGCAAAATTTTTCCTTGTGTTTTACTCTCGAATAAGCCATTACAATTGAACTTTTTGATATTATTTCCTGAGATTATCTACCTTATATTTTGTACAAGAAATGGACTCTCACTAGATAGCCTGCCGAAACATTATCAATATTCATAACCAAGTCAGGTTGGGACATGATTAGCTCAAACCAAAACGAGCATTCTTTAGTTTGGCAGACCTGGGGTGCCTTTTTTGGTTCTTATTACTTAATGTTAAAAGATTTTATATTTTGACAAAAATGCAGTACCTACAACAGCTTATTGAGATTCTATGATATGTCCAGGTGTTAGCTGCTCTTGGGATGGCATACTTCGAGGACTTGCTTCCTGACATTATACGGAACTGCTCTCATCAAAAGGCATCAGTCCGCGATGGATATTTGACACTGTTCAAGGTTTTTAGGCTTGATCCTGTTTACGTTTCTCGGTTTAAGGGTTTTATTATTTTCACGATGAGTTACTTAATAGTGGCTATTGAATTCCAACTGAAGCATTTATCGTTTTGTTAATTGCAACTATTTGCAGTACTTCCCAAGATCTCTGGGTACACAGTTTCAGATGTACCTACCACAAGTATTGCCTGCTATTATTGATGGTATATTCCATTATTTTCTTCTATATATTTACATTTGTTGTTACATTTTGATATTTCAGCACCAAAAGTGTGGAGAATATTTTCATTGATGAAATCTATTATTGTTTGCTCATAAAAAATGGGGGGTATTTTGCAGGCCTGGCAGATGAGAATGAATCTGTTCGTGATGCAGCACTTGGTGCTGGGCATGTTTTGGTAGAGCACTATGCAATAACGTATGTAGTTTTATACTCTTGATCATCGTGTGTTCATTAAGTACATAATATCTTCTTTGTGCTGAGTGTATGGAACTTATCTATCAACTTTAGAATTGTCAGAGTTTTGACAGACAACAAATGGTAGTGTCATACAAATTTAATATTTTTCATTAAAGAGATGGATTAGTAGATGACGGCGTGAGTGAATCATGTGAACAGAGGTACAGAAAATATCTAATTGGGTTAGTGGTCGATGATGAATTATGTTTTGTAGTGGGTCTCTTGAGGTTCTTCAGTTTTATGACCTCCAACTCCCTTGGATTGCTTTTAAAAACACATGCATTGCACTGGAAGTGATTTCTTCCTCAGTGGAAGATGAAATGTTACTTCACCATCAAGTCTGTTCTTATTTTCTTCAGGTCCTTACCTTTGCTTCTTCCTGCGGTTGAAGATGGTATCTTTAATGATAGTTGGCGTATCAGACAGAGTTCTGTTGAATTATTGGGTGATTTACTGTTCAAGGTAAATCTTCAAGACCACTGTTCTCCCCCAGTACAGATCACTTCATTGGTATGTGATTAATCTCCACTTGCTTTAGGTTGCTGGAACTTCTGGAAAAGCTTTGCTCGAAGGTGGCAGTGATGATGAAGGTGCTAGTACTGAAGCACATGGACGGGCAATTATTGAGGTCCTTGGCAAGGAGAAGCGCAATGAAATTCTTGCAGCCTTGTATATGGTTCGGACTGACGTAAGCCTGTCGGTTCGCCAGGCTGCTTTACATGTTTGGAAAACTATCGTTGCAAACACACCAAAGACCCTGAAGGAAATAATGCCAGTGCTGATGAATACCTTGATCAGTTCACTTGCATCATCATCTTCTGAAAGGCGACAGGTTTTCAGTAGTTTCCAAATTATTGTCTTGCATTTTCTTTTGGCTATGTACTGGTTATTACATATTAAAGCCTGTGTTGCTATGTAGGTTGCTGGAAGAGCATTGGGAGAGCTTGTGAGAAAGCTTGGTGAAAGAGTGCTTCCTTTGATCATTCCAATATTGTCTCAAGGATTGGAGGACCCAAATACTAGCAGAAGACAGGTGAGACATTGTCCTTTAATCTTTTTCTTGGTGGATCCTGAATGTACATGGTGTTCTTTTTATGCAGAAATCCAGCTCTTAAGTAGTTACCGGTTGCATGATCATCTGTGATGACAATATGGACAGTGGCAAAATTGATATTTTATTTGTCGTTTCTCTTATACCTGTTTCATCTCTGTCAGGGTGTCTGTATTGGGCTGAGTGAGGTGATGGCTAGTGCTGGCAGGAGTCAGTTGTTGAGTTTCATGGATGATCTCATTCCTACAATCCGTACTGCACTATGTGACAGGTTAATATTTATTTTCCTAATTTGTTCCCTAGAGGCTTTGTATATGGGATAAATCTCATTCCATTCCTTTAATGAATTGATTACAAACAAGTCCTAATGAAAATTCTTAGCAAATTTATAAAGTCCTTAAACAAGGTTTCTATGTGTGCAGCACACCAGAGGTTCGGGAGGCTGCAGGTTTGGCATTTAGCACCCTCTATAAGGTACTTCTCTTGACAATGACATCAAATTCTGTTAGTCGCAAATTGTGACAGAGTGCTAAACTCTGATCTGTGACAGAGTGCTGGACTCCAAGCCATAGATGAAATTGTGCCAACGCTTTTGCATGCCCTCGAGGATGATCAAACTTCTGATACTGCTCTAGACGGGCTCAAACAAATCCTAAGGTCTGATAATTCTAAACTTCTGCTTTATTTGCTTGGTATGAAAATTATTTCTCACAGCTGCTAGTGATTTTCTGTTTCAACTTTCAAGTCACACAATTCTAACTGTTTAATTTGATGCAGTGTTAGGACAGCTGCTGTTTTGCCTCATATATTACCTAAGCTGGTTCAACCACCTCTCTCGTGAGTGCTTTGGTTTCTGAATCTTGAACTCCTTCAACATAAAATGTTCTCTTGATTTCTTATGAACTTATGGTTTCATTTTGCTAGTGCTTTTAATGCACACGCATTAGGAGCCTTAGCAGAGGTTGCAGGGTCTGGTCTGAATTATCATCTGAGCACTGTACTTCCTGCTTTGCTCACTGGCATGGGTGGAGATGACCCGGTAAGTATCTTCCCTAAATTAATTCGGCTCTTTAGGTCTAGCGAAGCCTCGATCTTTCGATCATCCTTGATTACTTTTGTTTTTGAGTTAATAACTAAAAAACTGTCCAAGGTTTACCTATGTTAAAATTAGGTGTCTGAAATTTGAAATGTTAAAATGGACTGTCCCAAGTTTCATTTTTGTTGAAATTTGGTGTTTCCGTGCGTCTTTTCATCTCCCTTCAATCATTTTCATCAACCTACTCACTCACTCATAATCCACCACTCTTTACTTCTCACAAATTCGTCAAATTTCACCTAAAAATTGAACATTAAACAAAAAAAGTTTCTAGCAGAGTGACGTTGAGCGTTTTTCCAATGACAACGGAGTGAGATTTACTTGCGCGGATGTGGCCAACTTCTTAGGTGACGGTCCTGGCAAGATGACGAGAAGGGAGTGTGTTTGGGAGCTCGAATTTGATAGTCGGTTTCGTCGGAATTGACTTCTCTAAAGTAATCACACCGAGACACCACATTTTAACAAAATTGAAACCTTATACACTACAGTTTAACATTTGAAACTTTAGACACCTAATTTTAACATAGGATAAACCTTGGACAGTTTTTTAGTTATTAACCCTTTGTTTTTTTGTGAAGAAACTGATTTATGCCACAAAATTTTAGGAAGTTCAAACCTTGGCAAGAGAAGCAGCTGAAACAGTGGTTCTAGTGATAGATGATGAAGGCATTGATTCTTTGCTATCGGAACTTCTTAAAAATGCTGGTGATGCTCAGGTAATTACCGGAAATTAACTTAGTGTATGTAGTTCAGAAGCAAATGTCATCATGCTCATTGCTTGCCGCATTTCACTGTGGTATGTAGTTCAGAAGCAAATGTCATCATGCTCATTGCTTGCCTCATTTCACTGTGGTTGTGGTTTCAGGCATCAATTAGGAGGAGTTCTTCTTATCTCATCGGCTACCTATTCAAGAACAGCAAATTGTATTTAGTTGATGAAGCTTCAAACATGATATCCACACTGATTGTTATGCTTAGTGATTCGGACGCAGCTACTGTTAAGGTATGTCTTTTATGTTTGAAATATATCAGCTCCAGATGTCTTTAGCTCCTAAATACTGGATATGGTAACGTTATAATGGTTATTGCTACATCTTTGACAGGCTTCTTGGGAAGCTCTATCAAGGGTTGTCGGCTCTGTTCCCAAGGAGGTACTTCCATCCTACATAAAAATAGTACGAGATGCTGTTTCCTCGTCCCGAGATAAAGAGCGAAGGAAGAAGAAGGTGAAAAAAGCTTATACTTCCTGATATATCTTTTGATTGTGATATATGTCATTCCGGATTATTTACTGCATCGGTCTGTTGTATTTTTATCATACATAACACTCTGTACTTTTCAGGGAGGACTTGTTCTTGTACCTGGGTTTTGTCTTCCAAAAGCCCTCCAGCCTGTGTTTCCAATATTCAATCAGGTATTGAAAGAGAGATGGAGTTTTACTGTTAATGCTATTATTGATCGTGCTGCTGAATTTTGATTTTTGTTCTTTTTTGTAGGGTCTTCTAAGTGGATCTGCTGAACTAAGAGAGCAAGCTGCATTAGGTCTTGGAGAACTCATTGAAGTCACAAGTGAGCAGGCACTTAAGGAGTTTGTCATCCAAATCACCGGGTACTGAATTTAATCCCGAAAAATTAATGCAAACCCTAATCTTAAAGTACTCGATAATCATGAGACCTGATTATACCCTCTAATTATTGTGATTGCAGGCCACTAATTCGAATAGTAGGTGATCGGTTCCCTTGGCAAGTGAAGAGTGCCATATTGTCCACCTTAACCATCATAATAAAGAAGGGAGGTGTTTCGTTGAAACCTTTCCTGCCTCAGCTTCAAACAACATTCGTCAAGTGTCTTCAGGACCCCACAAGGTATGACTATTTAATATTCTATAATATTTTCCTCGGTTCTTCTTTTACTAATTCAATTACGAAATGCTAAAATTTGCTTTCGTGGATTCAGAACCGTTCGATCAAGTGCAGCCCTTGCTCTTGGAAAGCTCAGTGCACTAAGTACTAGGATTGATCCTTTAGTTGGTGATCTATTAACAAGCTTGCAGGTGATTCTCAGTTCATACTTCATCTCATTGTTGTTTTTTTTTAACTTGGTCCCGAATTTTAAATCTGTATTATAAATTTAATCCGGGTTTCTCGACAGGCATCTGATGGAGGTGTTCGTGAGGCCATCTTGATTGCTCTGGAGGGTGTTTTAAAGCATTCTGGAAGGAGTGTGAGCAGTGCTGTCAAAACTAAGGTTTATGTTCTCCTCAAAGAGTTGATTAATCACGATGATGACCAAGTTCGACTATCTGCTTCAAAAATATTGGGCACCATGTCTCAGGTTCGTCATTATTTCAATTAATTCAGTGAAAAACTTCTAATTGATTCAGTTAGAGGTCTAAATTTAACATTTTTACGGTTTCAATGCAGTACATGGAAGACGATCAAGTGAATGATTTGATCGAGGAGCTACTAACGGCAACCCCGTCATCAGATTGGCCAACAAGACATGGCTCTGTTCTTACAATTGTATCAGTGCTGAGACATAGACCATCTGCTATCATTGAATCTCCATCTTTATCATCTATTGTAGATTTCCTCAAACTTGGCTTGAAAGATGAAAAGGTAATGTTTTTTAAGAAAAAATAAAATCCTTTTTTCTTTTTTCCTTTGTCTGACAAAAAAATACATCTTCATTTTGCAGTTCCCGGTTCGTGATACCTCAACTAGAGCTTTAGGAAGGCTCCTCGTCAACCAAATGCGGAGTAACACAAGCAACACTAGCAAACACTCGGCTATTCTTTTGACGATTGTGTCTGCTCTTCGAGATGACTCTAGTGAAGTTCGAAGGAGAGGGTTGTCTGCTGTAAAATCTATTGCAAAGGTATGAAACATTCATTGGCTGAATTTAAAAAAGAAAAGAAAGCTTTTTACCATAGTAATATGGAATGCTAACTCAAACCTATATCCTATGACAGGAAAATCCGACGATAATTTCAGCCAACATCACAGTTGTTGGTCCTGCAGTTGCTGAATGTTTGAAGGATAGTAGCAGCACCCCAGTTAGACTAGCTGCTGAAAGATGTTCTCTCCACGCCTTCCAATTATCTAAAGGTTCTTTTTTCACAGAAATAATTCCCTTCTCTTAATTATTGTCAAATAAGATCAGTTATAATTCGTTTCTTAATTGTAAAACACAATTTTGCAGGGCCAGAAAATGTTCAAGCTGCACAGAAGTTTATAACGGGTTTGGAAGCTAGGCGGATATCAAAGCTCCCGGAACAAAGGTTCGATTTTTATTTTTATTTTTCATGGACTTTGATAGGAATACTGTCTTGATTTTATGAAGCTTAGAATTTACTTGTTGATCAAGAAACAATGAAATCTATATAAGCTAGTTAAAGATTCATCTTTACTTTAACTGAATCTCCGATTTGCTTATTAGATTTTGAATTTGGTTTATATGCAGTGATGATAGTGATAACAGTGAAGATGACTCAAAAAGTGGCTGAAGAGTTAGCTTAGCTAAGCTACGAATGAAGGCATTTACGGATACAAATTTATACGAAGAACATCGGATTCTGAAGAAGCGCCATCGGCTAAGATTCGGGGTGTCTGTTCTTGTTTAATAGTAAGTTTGTGATTCGTCCGATAGTTAATGAGAAGCTTATTGATACACAGCGGAATCCGTATCTTTTTGTAAACAATGCATAGGTATAATGTGTTATTCTCTTTTAAAGGCTCAGTTAAATGCAACTGCATCTGCTATTTGTTCGGGTTTTGCGTAATTTATGGAGCAGAGAAGTTTAGATTTCTAGACGAAATCTATTTTGGAGGTGTACCTTTCGAATCCCCACTCACTTTGCTGAGGGACAATTAATGCACAGGGAGTCGGTTGAAACTAGGTGTAAACGAGTCAAGCTACTCGTAAACTGCTCGAGATCGGTTCGGTCGATATTCGAATTAGACTCGTTAAATTTCAAGTCTAGCTCGAGTTGAGTTTTTTCTGATACCGAGTCGAGTTTGAGTTCACTGGTACTCAACTCGAGAGCCGAATCGAGATTTTTTGTTTTGTCTATTCGAGTTCGAGTTTTTAGAGTTTTACATAATAATATTATATATGTATATATTTAGTTCAAGTCGACTTCGAGCTCGAGTTAAGGCGTACCATTTGTAATTTAATTGAAATTTTTAAATCTTATCGAGCTGAGTTGTGCCGAGCTCGAACTTGTTGAGTATGGCACCGAGTCGAGCTCGAGCTTGAAAAATTAAGGCTCGGCCGAGTTTGAGCTCGAGTAAACTGAGTCGAGTCGAACTTGTCAGATACTTGGCTCGTTTACACTCCTAGTTGAAACGGATGGAAATACCATAAAGCAAACTGTATACATACTAAAGGCTTTTATTTATTATGAATTAATATATTTTTTTATGTTCTAATTGAGTTATATTAGGAATATATATATTTCTAATATCTTATCATTATCTATTTTCTTATTATATTATTATAAATTTATTCTTTATTATATATTTAGTCTTATATATATAAAAATAGGTACATGTAGTCAATCCAAAACAATATCAATTATATAATTCTCATTCTTCTACAATTTTCACTCATAAGTCATTCATAAGTTTAGTTTGAGATTATAAGCCAGTTGGTTAAAAGTATACCTGATAATGCTATTTTAAAAAATAGCCCCGGAGATCACTACTACATTATTCTCCATAATAATAATAATCTAGAAGACTTTAGCTAAACCCAAACAGAGGGTTTCATTATGCGACATTAGAAATACAGACGTAGATATATAAAGAAGCATCACGACCTTTTTTTGCTTCTTTCACGGGGTGGTGGCAGCATCGGCCTTACCCTTATTGTGCAGTCGGTGGATAACTTGAACCGACAATACCACCGCCGGTACCTCTACCGCCACAAGGGTAACTTCCATAAACAGCACCGGCCATCTCCTCCGGCATCTCCAGCAGCTTCCTTGAATAGCAGCACCTGTTATTATCTTCTTCACAACTTTATATCAGAAAGAATCAATCTAATTCTTTCTATTCATAGAACTTGAATATAATACTACTCTGGTCAAGGAACCAAGTGTTAAATTGTTACGGTTACTAAGTTGAATTCGCTCCTAAGCGCTTCAACGCTTCATCTCTTAACTAGAGATTTTTGGTTCAAACCTTACTGCGTCTATAAATTAAAAAATATTCATCATTAGCGTTTTACTCTTTATAGGCTGACTAGATGCGAATAATATTATTTTTATATGTAGAACAATTATACTACGACTACAACTAGTATATATTTTTGAACAACTATTCATTAACTCGCATATTGTGTGCAATTTTACTTAAATAAAAACTTTTGTTACAATAATAAGTTATTAATGTGGTTTTGTGTGAAAATTTTATCAACTCACTATTCATTAGAAATATTTGATATCATATATTATTGAAAAATTCATGATAGATATGTTTTCATCACAATAAAAAAAACTATTAGTAATTCTTATTAGGTAGAATTAATTTCCTGATATGTCTTAAAACTCAAAATTATTTGATTATATAAGGTACTAAATTAATATCGTAGCTTTGAGTCTAACTGAACTATTTTATTACAAAAGAAAAAAATGAAAGCTGGGTACTTGCCTTTCTTGTCGTTGCTTTGAGCTGTTGCGAATTGTAGGAAGATGAGTAGTGAAAATGTGAAAAGAAGCATCACAAATAGCTGGAAGTTCTTCATCGCTTAATGGGAGAAAGTTTGAAGTTCTTCGCGTCTGTTGCCCATAGTTGGTGTCGCCCAATTTATAATAGGGAAGTTCTACTCGACTCCTCATATGTCTGACGCCCCTAAGGGGTTTAGAACCTGGGACTTCGGGGCCAAACCACATGAGAGTAAGCGCTTTTGACGACTAGACCACCACTGCTGGTGATGAAAATAATTTATTTACTGTCCCAATTTTGACCAATGTATCAGTTTGGTGTCTGATGACGAAATTGAATGTCTCAAGTTTCATAGTGTTGCTATTTGCTGTCTCCTTAAATTTATGGGGTTAAGTTGAACGGAATCGGGTCACGTGAGTGAACAATTTTCAAAATTCCAAAAATACCCCTCAGACCAGAACGCTGCTCCGATTTAGGACTTAGGGCTAGATTACGGCTGATTATGGCAGATTCCGACCTATTTAGGACTTAGGATTCCGGCCAACCTAGGGTTCTCTCCAGCTGCAGCTGCACCGTCGTGGCAAGGAATCGAGGTGGGTGGCCGGAATCAGAGGTGGGTGGCTCGGAATCAGAGGTGAGGGCCGAAACCGGGGTGGGTGGCCGGAATCAGAGACTTTTTTTTAAAGAAGGTAAAATAGTCTTTTTAACTCAATATGTTAAAATTAACCCCAAAATCTAACGGAAAACCAAATAGTAACAATACTGAAAATTTGGACACTAAATATCAACAGTTTAAGTCTGAGACACCAAACTGACACATAGGTCAAAATCAGGACAGTAAATAGGCTCTTTTCCCTAATAATAATAAAGTAATCACACTCGATAATCTTGGCTGTTTAATCTTACATTTCCTTCATTTTTTATGTATCTCACGTTGCAGCTTAGACGGGTTTTTGTGGATTTTTTTTTCCGACCCGTCGCGTTATCTCACATTACTATTGAAGTCACATTACATATGTTCGACCACTCTATTCCCACGGCAATAGGGGAGCATGCTTTCTAAACAAATGGATACCCTATAACTCGGATCCATCCCTCAACAACCCGACCCGTGGCATTGCTAGGCGAAACCGTCATCCATCGTCTTCCTCCGGAGCAGGAGCCTCCAGCTCTCGGGATTTCCCTTCCTCTTCATCCTAGGAGCAGCAACATGAGTACCATACACTAAACTGCCACCTAGGTACGGCCCTGTAGAACACACCCACTAGACCACCCCCAGGGTTTCAACAGCAACAACGATATTTTGGTGGCCCCTCGTCTCCAACCTCCACTCTATCTGACCCCTTTAATACCGGCATCATAGCCCCGCCCAACTCCCTCATGAGTCCCACTCCTCTTAACACCACTTTTCCTCAACCCTATCACCACTCCATCTTTATTACCCTACCATACCATACCAACCATACCATATATCTGGAATTGAACCTACCCATCATGACCCCCCACCACCTTCTATCCCTAGCCCTCATTACACTCACCCACCTGTATCTAATCCGTTCTCCCACATCCCCCAGCTTACTCAACTTTACACCCCTTCACTCCGATGGCTTGGGGGCTCCATCCCGTTCTAGGTCCTATTCCGAATATAGGAATGCAGATGTGAAATGCTACACCTTTTACCCCCTCCCCCTTTTTCCCGAAATCATCTCATGCTCTAGATTCCGCCACCCTAGAACTGATCTTCATACACCCGGAGCACCACCCTTTATATGGCTTTGATCATATACCTGTTAGCCACCCTCCCCACCTACACCGCCACATTCTCCCACCGAGCATGAACCTATGCCTACAACCGACCCGGTCCCACAACTACAAATGCCAGCTACCCCCTCCCTCCCCTTTATCTCAGTTGGCCGCGTCCTTGGCGGCTCAGTTGTCGCCCCCCCCCCCCCCCCCCCCCCCACACACACACACACACACACAGAATTCCCAAGCATCACATTTTGGGGCTCTTGACAGGACCACCGTTGAGCTATTTGAACGACTCATGGCCACCCAACCTCGTCTCATACTTGAATCAACCTCGTTTCCTATGGAGGATTTCTACAAGTCGGCATCTACTTACACTCCAGAAGGATCGCTAAGGATGGATCAACCCCTACAAGAGGCTCTGATTGGTCGCCGTTCAGGAAAGGAACCATCCAATGATAGGAGTGTTCCACCAAAGAAGAGGACTGGCGGGAAGCGTCCATTTACTGGCATCGTCATTCTAGAAATTCATCCGGAGAGCCCACCTAGACACGTGGGACCAAGGATAGCTACAGGTAGCTCTACACACCCTCCCACTCAGCCGCAGGGAAACTTCCACGATGGCTCCCCTACCCGCCAGGTAGTCATGTTTTTATTGTCTTGGAATCGTACGTTTCTTGGATGTTGCTGTTACTATATGGATAGTTACTAGGTTTTGTTCTGTATGCTAAGGATATGGTGTGCGTGTGTGTGTGTTGTCTTGGATTACTAACCTGGGCTACTAACCTGGGCTACCCAGGTATTGGCTGCGAGGGTGCCGTCTGGGCACTTCCCGAGCCCGTCATGAAGCTGCTAAGTTGGAACTGTCAGGGTGCTGGGCAAACCCTGACAGTTAATCACCTTGGATACCTAGTTAGGTATGAAAACCCTAATTTCGTATTCATTGCGGAAGTGAATAGTAGATCGGACATATTAGTAGCCACCTTAAATTTCTTAGGCTTTCCGCATTCTCATGTTCAACAACCCATAGGTATAAGTTGGGGGCTTGTCCTTGCTTGGCGCCACTCATTTTCATTAGTTATCCACTCGGCTTCCCAACACATTATCCATACGTCAATTACCTCTTCACAAAATCACTTTCCTTGGAATTGCTATTTTGTCTACGCCCCTTCGCAACCAATTCGACGACCCCCATTTTGGACTACACTCGTAGAGTATCTATCTCTCAGTCCACAACTCCTTCCATTGTTATTGGCGATCTGAACGATATCTGGTTCTCATCGGAGAAGCTTAGCGGCAACCCTCCATCCTCGGCAAGATTAGCACACACACAATTGGACGAATGAAGCTCACCTGATTGACATAGGATACCAGGGGCAGCATTTTACCTGGACCAACCGTCGAGACCCTCCAGACTTCATCGCTCAACCTTTTGACCGGGTCCTAGTTAACCCTAACTAGGCTGCGACTTTCCCCCAAGCAATAGTTTACCACCTTGCCACAATTGCGTCAGACCATTGTCCTATCATCCTCCATACTCTGCCACAAACACGAACCCTTTGGGAGAAAACCTTTTCGATTCGAGAATATCTGGTTGAAACATCCATCTTTTTCATCTACTATTACCGCTTCATGGAAACCTCCCATCAATGGCTCTTCCCAGTATCTCCTATCGTGAAAACTTCGTCGTTTGAGTATCGATCTATGCCGTTGGAACCGCCTATCTTTTGGCAATATCCGGTCCCAAATAACCGAGCTTACCTAACGTTTAATAGTAGCTCAGGCTGCTGGTGTTCCCTCTAACAATAGTGTAGCAATTCGACAACAAATACATGATCTGTACACACATGAGGAGATAATGTGGCGTCAGAAATCCAAACAGCTATGGCTCACACTTGGAGATCGCAACGCCAAATTTTTCCACGCCAAAACTATGGCCCGTCGGAAATGTAATAAGTTAGAATAGGTCCGACTACCAAATGTGTAGTGGCTAACTGATCCAGCATCTGTTCAAGACCACATTCGCCAGTCCTTCTCCCAACTTTTCCAAGCATCGCCCCCACCACTGTTAGGTTATAGGTTTCAGGTCAACGGGTCACCGGCCTAAATCCTACTCCTCACTGGTGAACTAGCGAGTCTTGTGCTTCCTGAGCTCGGTCGTTCTGATCCGTATCCTTCTGCCCTTCTCCTTCTCTTCTCCACGTGCCCTGCAAGAGGGGCAATATCAAGCACGGAGGGGGGGGGGGTGGTGCTTGATGTACCCTCTCCGATGCTTAAGTCAATACGTTTCTTAGAGAGATAAAGCTTAGAGAGATGTCAGAGCTAAATTGCACACTTAGCCAAGATGTCCAAATGAATGGTGGAAAGGTTGTATTTATAGGCAACGGTGTCATTAAGGTGGCTTAATGACATCGTTAACTTTTAAACACAATTAATTAGCCCTTGATCACGTAATTAAAACCTTAAAGCACGGAGAGGTCGGCGGAATAATCTAAGTGCGGGAGTCGGGAAATGGAGCCAGGGCCCTTGGGGGCGGGGAGAAAATCCGACCCCCAAGGGTAGGGGTTGGGTGTAGCCACCCAACCCCTCCCTAGGGGAGATGGGTTGGCCAACCCCTCCCCAGGGGAGATGGGTTGGCCAACCCCTCCCCAGGGGAGATGGGTTGGCCAACCCTATCTCCCCTAGGGGAGATCGGGTTGGCTGACCCTATCTCCCCTAGGGGAGATCGGGTTGGCTGACCCGATCTCCCCTAGGGGAGGTCGGGTGTGGCCACCCGACCTCACCTAGGTGAGTTCGATGCGCGGCCCGGACGAGTATTTTCGTCTCGTCCGGACCGTTGGCGTTTCGGCGGGGTGTTTGGGTTGAAGTTTCGATTTATAAACATTAATGGGGTGATCAAAATAAAACGATTCGGAAGTCAACGGGTTCAAATTGGGCGTATATCCATCACATGCCCCCGAGTCAACCAATGGCCTGACCCTTGATTGACTCTATTTTAGGATGGTATGACACGCGCAATTTGAAGCCGGGATTTTACCTTTTATCGGAATCCTTACTTACCCATGGGTGTGTGTCTCTGACTCTGCCCCCTGTCTTATAAGATAGAGGAATTGCAAACGTCAGAATAGCACGGACACGTGTCCAAGCACGTGTCCGTCTGAGATGGAAATAATAAATCCAAAACTGTCACGGGCGTATACTCGGAAAATATACGCACGTGTGGGGATGCAACATGAATACGGCTAAATGAGTCCATGCTCCAATTTCATGACGGGGTAAGCCTAAGTGGGGAAAATTTTTAATTTTGGTCCAAAATTTTTCTAAGTATAGGATACTAAAAAATATGCCTATAGGATGTTAACTAGGAGTGAACATGGACATATCATGAACATGAGGATGTGTACTAGCATACATGCAAGTAGGAACATAAGGATGGGAGTGGGTATGTGGGCATGCATGTGAGTGCAAGCGTAAACATGTATGTGTGTATGGATGGGTTGTGAGTATAAGCATGAGTGATGGCATTGGTGTACTTGTAGATGGAATTCATGAATATGAGCATAAGTGCAAGGGTGAGAGCATAGACCTCTCCTTTACTTGAGGGTGGGAACTCTGCCACTCAATGGGACACAACGTTCCGCCTCCCTCGTACTAGCGCGAGCATTGTCCTTTAACCTCGACTTTCGGCATGTGTAACATTTTTCCTTCATTCGTTGGAACGTATGTATAGCTCTTGACCCTTACCCTGCAATTTGTTCCCCATAAAAGTGAGGGTGAAAATGCTTACAAGCTTTCTTCTTACCCGCTGTGAGCGAAGGGGTTTATTGACATGTGTTAAGGGTTGACCCTTCCTTCGGATGTGTCGGAGCGTTGCTCCATTTGGGGAAGCTAAAAGTTCGCCCTCTTTGTGACGCTCTGGGATTTGTTCCCTTGGATAGGTCTCTTGGGTTGTGGTTTTGCTTCCGTAACTTGATTGATGTTAAGGTTGCCCCCGTAGTAGGCGTATCTCGCCCCTCCATGAGTAAGGGTCGATCTTTGCGTTGGTCGCTCGTATGGATGACTCACTTTTGGGAAGCTTTCTTTTTCAGACAGGGAGACCGTTGAATCGAATGAGAGGGAAGAACCCTCTAGTTCTGCTCATCAGGCCAAGAAATCTTCTAAGTTAGGGAAAGCTGCATAGGCTTCCGGCACGTTCTTTTTCCATTCTCTTTTCTTTGTGATATACTTATGATTGTTCTCATGTTGCTTCCTTCTTGTCGTTAGATCGTTCTCCCCTGGTTACCGAATGGGTTCTTGCGGTGGGCGAGAGTTCAAGTCAATCTAAACCTAAGGCGTGGAAATCTGACTCTGAGGTCGGGCCCTCGGCTGCCAAGTAGAAGGAAACCGCGAGAGGCTCTCCTTCAAGTGCCCATTTGCTGACTCCCTCTCATGATAAGGAGGTAGTGGTTGAAGAGGCGCCCTCTTTGCTTGACAAAGGGAAACAATCTGTGGATGGCGATGGGGTGATCATAGGTCTTGATGTCTCTTCTCTATCCTCTGCCCCCCTGCCGAGGGGCCGAGTCTCAGGTTTATTTCATCTTCATGTAGATTTGACGACTTTTGAAGGTGTCTTTGGCTTTCCTATGGGTTATGTTATTAACCCTTGCGTTGAAGATTTTTCTTTTGGTGATGGGTGTGATCATCGCCTTTCATTGAGGTTCCTTTCTCTTGCCATGGCTCTGATTAAGATAGCAAATTCTTGCTTGGGAGTTTGGTGGAGACTGCTTTTGAGTTAGCCTCTACTAGTATCGTAGTTGTGATCGTTGTGGGGATCGTATTGTTATATGCCCCCAATAGTGCTTGTCGTGATTCTTTGCTTTATGGTTGATTTCATGAGATATGGAGGTTGTCTTCATAATGAGGACGTCTCCTACCTAGTATCACCCAGTGGGTTGAAATATAAGTGCCTACCTTTGATGAGCGTATGAAGGGTGTTGTTTTTCCCTTTTTCTTGAATCTCCTTTTGAGGTTAGGTGTTGGCTCTTTAGGTTTGTGGTGGACTTGATGGTCTTTTTGTTTTGTATGGATATGATAACCACCTCTTGGTGTGTGGACATGATAGCCACTTCGCAGTGTGTGGACATGATAGCCACTTCAGGGTATGTGGACATGATAGCCACATCATGATGTATGGAGTTGTGCTTTAGTATTCCTTTCTCATTGGAGAGCCTTCATTGTTATAGTTGCCTTTTGTTTAGGCTATGTTTGTTGGGTTGGGTATTGATGTCTCGTCTTGCCAGATGTTGTATCCTTCATGCTCTTTAGATGTCTCCTTCATGAGTTGTGCTTGACGATGTTCAAGTCTGATATGAGCATAGGTCACGCGAGGGCGACATGCAAGACAATAACGTTTGTCGGAGGTTGCTTTGTGCGACTTGTAAGGAAATTCCTCTTCTTGATGGGTCGAGTTTATTTTGAGAGCCTTGAACTTTGGATTTCATGTCTTTGCTATCCTTCTTGGTGGTGTTGGGTTCCTTTGAGATACTTCTCTTGACTTGTGATATGGATGGTAGGATAACTCGTTATTTTTCATGATAACCTCTTGTGCTTCTGTATATGATCCTTTGGTCATGAACTTCTCTCTTGTATATGCTTTCCTTTACTTATCTTTCTTTTGTGTTTTCCTTCACATCATACCTGCTATCTCATCAATAACAAACATTATGTGTTCTTCATACAACTTTGCTTTGCAATTATTTTCTCATGGAATCCTTCTTAGTATGGTGCAATGATCTCTTCTGATACCCTTTAAATGGTATGTATGGTACTGTTAGACCAAAGATACGCTCTTGGTGGGCGTCGAATCTGTTCACGGGACAGGCTCTCGGAGGGCACTTAACGTTTCACAGGATAGGCTCCCGGAGGGCACAAGTTAGACCAAAGATACGCTTCTGGTGGGCATCGAAAACTGTTCACGAGACTGGCTCTCGGAGGGCACTTAACGTTTCACAGGATAGGCTCCCGGAGGGCACAAGTTAGACCAAAGATACGCTCCTGGTGGGCGTCGAAAACTGTTCACGAGACTGGCTCTCGGAGGGCACTTAACGTTTCACAGGATAGGCTCCCGGAGGGCACAAGTTAGACCAAAGATACGCTCCTGGTGGGCGTCGAATCTGGTAGTTTGAAATCTACCTCAAGATACGCTCTTGGGGGCGTCGAATCTGGTAGTTTGAAGTCTACATCAAGATACGCTCTTGGGGGCGTCGAATCTGGTAGTTTGAAATCTACCTCAAGATACGCTCTTGGGGCGTCGAAGGTCGTAGTTTTTAGAAACCACTCTCAAGATACGCTCTTAGGGGCGTCGAAGTTCGTAGTTTTTGGAAACCACTCTCAAGATACGCTCTTGGGGGCGTCGAAGTTCGTAGATTTTGGAAACCACTCTCAAGATACGCTCTTGGGGGCGTCGAAGGTCGTAGTTTTTGGAAATCACTCTCAAGATACGCTCTTGGGGGCGTCGAAGGTCGTAGTATGAAAACTACTCTCAAGATACGCTCTTGGGGGCGTCGAGGGTCGTAGTATAAAAACTACTCTCAAGATACGCTCTTGGGGGCGTCGAGGGTCGTAGTATGAAAACTACTCTCAAGATACGCTCTTGGGGGCGTCGAGTGTGTTCGCGGGATTGGCTCCCGGAGGGCTCAGAATATTACTTTACCTTGTGTCCCTTCTCATGTAGGGTGCGTTTTTGGTATGCTTTTCGAGTCTTTACTTGACTTTTCCTTCTATGATATTTCCTGTTACCACGTTTTTTCTTCAATGTGGGAGATCACCTTTCGAGGGCGATGTTTGTGTGTTGCCAACTTAGGACGAGTTCGTGCAGGGAGTTGAGGATGTTTTCCTCTTATGTGACCTCTTCTAGGAGAAGTGGTATTGCATGTTCTTGTGATCTTCTGCCTCTAATCTCTTCTTTTACACTTAGGTGGACTACCAAGCACTTATTCGTTTGGTGCCCCCCCAAGTTGCTTGGTGGTCATACCGCCTTTCACATTTGTCCGTTGAAGGCCCCTCGTTCATTTTCTTGGTTGGGTACCCTTATGCTCGGGGCTCCCTTGTCTGCTTGTTTGAATGCGATGAGTGTCCCTTGTAGGATTTACTCTTTCTCATGCTTGCTTGTTTCAGTCATAGGCATGGTTTGGATAATGCCTTTGTCGGATGTATCTTTAGAGGTTGGGTGGAGAGCTTTTGCTTTGGGTGGGTGGGGGTGATTTTCATTCTCTTGATGACTAGGATGTGGCAGTGTTTGTATCTTAGGGGTGCTTGTAAATTCTTTCCCCCCCTTCCTTGTGTTTTTTAGAAAAAACACTTTTGCGGTGGTGATAGAGCAGGAGTAACGTATCTTGGAAGGGATTGTATTTAGGTTGAAAAGCTTTCTCATAGAATGGTGTCTAGAGTTGTTAATCTCGAAGGTGTGTTTCAGACTAGTCAATCCGATCCATGCTTCTTGCTCGGGCATGGGGGGTCTGACCGGGCTGTGATAATCTTCTTGAAGTGTTGTGGTACTTAGTGTGCTTTGCCTTTTCCTTTACATTGGAGTATTCTTCAATGCTTTTAGGGAGTGTCACATTGGTCATGCTCCTCCCACATTGAATGTTGATTATAGACTTCCTTTGAATTAGGACTTGAACCTAAAAAGGACGTTTTCCTTTAGGTTTGCAGGTGATGCTCTATGATTTTCCATGGGTTTGCCCCCGTATTGGCTATTCCTTGTTAGATAGCTTCATTAGAGGCTGCATTTGTATTGCGTACGTATGCGTGTTTGAGGTGTGTTGAGCTGACAAGTCCCTCCTTTTTTATTTTGTCATAACCTTCATTCATCATGTGTTCGGCGTATGGCCTTAAAGGCGGGATATTTTTCTAGTGCCCCTTTTATCGAGGTTCTCCTCTTGATGGGATGCCAGAGTCAAATGTCTTATCATTTGCAGACAAGGTGGTTGATCAGGATGTGCGTCTAGTGTGAGGGTCGATCTTGAAACCTTACTCCCCAAGCTTTTGAGCTCTTCTTTGGTTGATCTTGTAGGACTATTATCATGCCCTAAGGCTCTTGATAGGAGATGTATCTCCTTTTTCATATTCTAGTTGTTGCACTATCTCTTTTGCTAATCTTGCATATTTAGAGTTTCTCTCTTGGTGCGTGACTTCAATGACGGGATTTTCTACCGATGTATGTTCTGTTAAGACTTGTATCCTTGGTTGCATTCCTTTCTTGTGAGATGGCGAATGAGTGTTTATGAACACTCAAATGTGTCGTACTTGGTAGAGGTATGCGCCTAATCTTTAGGGCGCTGTCTTGAATCTTCGTGTACCTATCTTTGATGAACATGTTATTCATTGCATATATAATACGGAGTCCAAGGATCTCTGGGTTAGGATCATATTTTGAGAACAGAGACATAGTCATCTATTAGATAACCTCTTTATCTACGGAGTTTATTTTTGCAAGGATAAATGCAAGGATACTTGTAAGGATATGTGTTCCATCCTTGTTCCTGGTTCATTTGCAGTGCCGTGTCCCTAATGGGTGTGTTGATGTTCTGACCACCTTTACTAGTAGGGGTCCTTTGGTATTAGGTATGCCTGACTCTTCTCTAGTATCATCAATAGGTTGCCTTTGAAGGTGGGCGTTGTCTATGTGATATGGTTTCCTCCATTTTTGGAGGGATGTGTTCGCGGCTACCCCCTTTTATGCTAATGGGCGTTTGTGGGGATGGCATGTTGTGACTGGTGCCCCCCTCGCATACCAATGCCAGATGGGATCCTTTGACGGACTTGGCCCTAGGATGCTTAGTGGAAGGTTATAGTAGGGGTAATCCTTTGTGACCTTCATGGTAGTTCCTCTATAGGATGTGGGAGTGCTCAACTTATTTTTGTAAGTGAGCCTTCCATCTTGTGATATTTCCCAGAAACTTGACCATATAGGTGTTCTTTGAGATTGAGGAATCTGTTTCTTGTGCATCCCTTGATTGGCGATGGCCTCTTATGGATTCTTCTAGTGGTCCACCTGTGTATGTATATACCCCGGAGCCTGAAGGCGTCCGGTATGGTCTTTCTTGGAAAACATGTTGATATCAAGTATCAAAATCTACCCCTTTTAGGGAGTTGACTTGTTATGCAGTTAAATTAAATAAGAGGATATGAGAAGGATATGGGTGTGAGGGTGTTGATATCCCCTGCTTCCTTGGTAATGTAACTGTCTTCCTCCATTAGTCTGTGTGTATTCCTTCCACTTGAGGAATATAAGGTCGCATCCTTGCAAGGCGGACTAGGTAGAGGTGTATCCTTCATGTATGCTATGTGTGATCTCACTCCACTACGTCTCTCCATGAGACTTCCCATTGTAGTAGCTATGTACTAACATGGTGTGGTACTCTATGAGTCCCCTTTTCAAATTCTTGTCTTTTCGACTTCTCCCCTGTCCTAGGGGGATGTGTACCAAGGGTTGTCATACACAAGAGGTTGGGACCCGTCGTGCTGTATCATGAGTAGGTGGTTGCCTTGTTGTGTTGTCGGGGCGATGTCCCTCCCTTTGAGCTTTACTTGGAATGTCTCTTAGTCATGTCCGTGGTGATACAGACTGTATGTGTACCTTGCTGAGGTGGATGTTGGAACTCTTATATCCTTGGTGGTCTGACTTGCATGTCCTCCCTTCCTCCTTATGTGGGTGTTGTTCTCTTGTGGACACTACTCTGCTTGTGGATGTCGCTCCACTTGCGTATCTATCTGCCCCTAGCGGGGTGTATGCCCTGACTTCCTGCTGTAGTTGATATTGCCTTGGAGGCGCATATTGTTGCCTTCCCTCTGGGGGGTGGCCCTTGCTCTTCTCTCCTTTGTTTTTCTCGCTGCCCTGTTGGAGGGTGCGAGTAGTGTTTTCCTTCTGGGACTTGTTCTAACTCATGAAATTCTTCTTCTTCATGATGGTGTTTCCTTCCATGCCTGTTCCTCAGAGTCTCTCTATAGGCTAGCAGCTCATCCAATGCGTTCATCAACCTCGGAGTCACTGTCTGTGCTCCTTGCGAGTATGCGGGCCTTGTGTTGGTTGTGTGGGCGCGATTGTCGTTCCTTTGAGTCGGCATTCCATATGGTTACCCTTGAGGTTGTGCCTCATAGTAGTACCCCTGTGGAGGTGCCGTGTATTGGGATGGCACTCCTTGTTGTCCCCCTGTCCCTGTGGCCTCCTAGCCAATGGAGTCGAAGGTGTGGAAGACTCAGCCCCAGCTGGGCGTGAAGGTCCTCCTCCCTGATTGTTAGGCTGGGGTGCCTGTGGGGCTACCTGAGGCTCTGGGTGTGCAGGCTGTTTCTCTAGGTTAGGCTGCCTTGCTGGAGGTATAAGCTGTCTTTCTTGCCTATTGCCCCCAGGTGGGTGATTATCTCTAGACGCTAAGCTGTTCGTCATCGCTCTCGTGATTGCTAGGCTTTCTATTTGAAACCCACGGACGGCGCCAAGTGTTAGGTTATAGGTTTCAGGTCAACGGGTCGCCGACCTAAATCCTACTCCTCACTGGTGAACTAGCGAATCTTGTGCTTCCCGAGCTCGGTCGTTCTGATCCGTATCCTTCTGCCCTTCTCCTTCTCTTCTCCACGTGCCCTGCAAGAGGGGCAATATCAAGCACGGAGGGGGGGGAGGGGTGGTGCTTGATGTACCCTCTCTGATGCTTAAGTCAATACGTTTCTTAGAGAGATAAAGCTTAGAGAGATGTCAGAGCTAAATTGCACACTTAGCCAAGATGTCCAAATGAATGGTGGAAAGGTTGTATTTATAGGCAACGGTGTCATTAAGGTGGATTAATGACATCGTTAACTTTTAAACACAATTAATTAGCCCTTGATCACGTAATTAAAACCTTAAAGCACGGAGAGGTCGGCGGAAATAATCTAAGTGTGGGAGTCGGGAAATGGAGCCGGGGCCCTTGGGGGCGGGGAGAAAATCCGACCCCCAAGGGTAGGGGTTGGGTGTAGCCACCCAACCCCTCCCTAGGGGAGATGGGTTGGCAAACCCCTACCTAGGGGAGATGGGTTGGCCAACCCCTCCCTAGGGGAGGTCGGGTTGGCTGACCCGATCTCCCCTAGGGGAGGTCGGGTTGGCTGACCCGATCTCCCCTAGGGGAGGTCGCTGCGCGGCCCGGATGAGTATTTTCGTCTCGTCCGGACCGTTGGCGTTTCGGCGGGGTGTTTGGGTCGAAGTTTCGATTTATAAACATTAACGGGGTGATCAAAATAAAACGATTCGGAAGTCAACGGGTTCAAATTGGGCGTATATCCATCAACCACCACAATATTCTCTCATTGATTCACTTCCTTCATATGGTACCCAATCCATGGAAACCTTATCCCGGGACATATCAGACGAGGAAATCCTCAGTGTTGTTCACAACATGAGCCCCGATAAAGCTCCTGGCCCTGACGGCTTCCATCCTCGTTTTATTCAATCACAACGGGAGATTGTCGGTCCCGATACCACCAAAGCAATTACGAGTTTTTTCTCCTCTGACCATCTCTTGAAGGAACTTAACAACACGTTTGTCGTTCTTATTCCAAAGGTTGATAACCCCGAGTATTTATCTGACTGGCGTCCCATTAGCCTCTGCAAAACGACTTATAAGATCATTTCAAATATCTTAGAAAATTGTACGCGAAGCGTTATCGACCCATCTGATATCCCCTTTTCAGAGTGTGTTCGTCCCTGGTCGTCAAATCACGGATAATACCCTCATTGCCCAAGAACTCACCCATGCATTGACAAAAAGAAGAAGGGGCTCTAAAGGGTTCATGACATTGAAATTGGATATGAGCAAAGCTTACGATCGTGTTGAATGACCATTCTTGCAAAAGCTCCTTCTAAAGATGGGATTTTCAGCAAGTTTTGTCCATTGGATTATGACATGTGTTTCGTCCCCGACATTATCCATTCTCATAAACGGACGCCAGACCCCCCGGAGACCCTCCTCACACGGCCTCAGACAAGGTGACCCGTTATCTCCATATCTTTTCATCCTGATCTCCCAAGTTATATCTGCTCATCTTTCTGTTGCTCAAAAATCGGGCTCGATTGTTGGAATCCTACTGGGGATACACTGTACACCAATGACCCATCTACTTTTTGTTGATGACAGCTTGTTATTTCTAGAGGCATCTCAGTCTACCCTTTCTACAGTCAAAGTGCTACTGGACCAGTATGAACGTGAGTCGGGACAACTCGTAAATTATCAAAAATCTAGCATGATGTTCAGTAATAATGTCCCCACACATTTGCGTCAAACTCTTTGCCATTCAATGGGGGTTCAGGTTATGGGCCCATCTGAAATATACCTTGGTCTACCACTTGACTGGACAAAAAACAAAGGATTGACCGCCGCTCGCTTGTTAGATCATGTGTCATCTCGCATTCATGGCTGGATGTCTGGTTTCTTATCCCCAGCTGGTAAGGATATACTTATTAAATCCACAATCGCCTCTATACCATCCTATGGCATGGCTAAAATCCGGCTTCCAAAATACTTAACCTCCAAAATCGATGCACTGGTACGTACTTTCGGGTGGAAGAATTCACAGGATAGAACTGGAATCCCCTGGGTAGTTTGGGACAAACTATGCAATCGAAAACCTGAAGGCGACTTAGGTTTTAGGAATACTTATCATTTCAACATTGCACTATTACTCAAGCAACTATGGCGTGTCCTTACTGATGAATCCTCAATTTGGGTCTCCACTAAGAGGCTAAAATACCTATCCACCGATTCATTTTTTAGAGCACCTACCTCCGCTGGTCATTACCCGGTATGGAAAAATATTCTGGCTCTTCGACAAACGGCTTTGCTTGGAATGCGTTGGAGGGTTGGTAACGGTTCCTCTATTCGTGTATGGACCGACCATTGGGTTCCAAATATTGGTATACTCTGTGATTGGCCTGGCTTACATATCTCACATCCACACATCACAGTCTCGGCATTCATCACTCCAAACACATCCCAATGGATTGTATCCCTTTATGCGACGTTCCTCCCACCGCTAGTCATTCAACAAATTATCTCCATTCCATTACCTATATTTGATACCCCGGAAATGATTCTTTGGAATGAATCTACATCTGGATCTTACTTTGTCAAATTAGGATACCACTTGATCCACTCGACAGATCAACAACAACACAATGGGTCCACCTCGGGTCCTATTCAGATTGCTAATCTTAACTTTTGCAGTATCTTATGAAAACTGTAGTTACTTCCTAAAATCAAGATATACATATGTAAGGGCCTTTCAGGAGGTCTGGCCTTAGCTGCAAACCTTCACCGTCGGATTTTCGCGGCTGATCATCTTTGCCCTCTTTGCAAGGAGAGAGAGGAAACGTGGGATCATCTTATGTGGCAATGCGACTGGTTCGCCTCGCCCTTCTCTGTACGAAGTGATCGAATCACTTGTCCAACCATCATGGACTGACTACTGTTGACCAAACATGGTCCATCGTCTGACACCATGGAGTTTAAGGAGACTATTTCACACAAATGTATCTTAATGTGGAGCATCTACCACACTTGGGATAATGTAGTCTTTAGATCATCTATGCATACGATAGAAGCGACTATGCATTTTTATTCTGATGTTTTTATGACTAATGTAATTGCTTGTGCTCCCCTAGCAAGCACCCACAGAGAGGTCCCATGACTCTCCTCCTCCGGCTCCCTAGATGTTTCCTTACGAGAGTTTATTCCACATGGTGGTTCACTTGTTTTGGTAGATGGTGCTGTAAATAGTGCTTCTGGATCCCTTTTTGGCATTTAATCTTTATAGTACCGGGATGGATCCTTACTTTGTGTGTTAGTTTGCTCTTTTCTCGGATCGGATCCCCTTTTGGCTGAGGCACTTGCATGTAGAAACGACCTTCTTTTGGCGGCAGCAGCAAGCCCAACTAGCTCACCAACTGTGTTCTTGTTGGACTATCTCATGTTGTTCAATGCTGTCAGGTCTCCTACTATTTTCATACTGTCTCTTTTTGGGGTCCTGGATGATATCCGGACTTTGTTACGACTTAATGTTAGTTTTTCTTTACGTCTTGTTAATCGGCGCTTTGTTAACTATGCACGTCTTTTGATTAAAAATGTATCTTTTATTAATATTACAGGAACTTGGGCTCGTCCACTTATTCCGTCTTGCTTTATTGTGCATCGGGACTAGGGATGGCAACGGGGCGGGTCGGGGCGGGTTTTCGCAGCCCCGGACCCGCCCCGCGGGTCAGCCTGGCTGACCCGGACCCGGGTAAGTGTACCTCCCGGGGCGGGTCAAAAATCTCGCGGGTCGACCCGACCCGCCGTGAACAATTTTTTTTTTTTTTCACTTCTCAACATTAAATACAATTTTTTTTTTTTGCCAAAATATTACGTTATATATAAATTCAAACCATAAATCTAACATCAATCAAATACAAACACATCAAATTCATCACCAAATAAAAATTCAAATCCGAACACCAAATCCAAATTAACAAATCCTAATAATCTAAATATACATCTATTTATAATTTGGTCCATGTTATTTATATACGTACTATATTAACCATATTGTTTAGTAAATATTCCATTATATTAACATTAAAAAAAAATTTAAAAATATATATATAGGCATTTCGGGGCGGGTCAACGGGGCCCCGTGCCCTTAGACCCGGACCCGACCGGACCCGACCCGGGCCCTCCCCGAACCCGACCCGTGACCCGCGGGTCGGCGGGTCCTCGGTTCAAAACCGGGTCGGGGCCCCGCGGGTCAGCGGGGCCCCGAGACCCGTTGCCATCCCTAATCGGGACTGTTTGTAATCGTTACTCTTGTTTCAGGAATCTTCCTTTATCAAACAAAAATTCTCCAGAATAATGTAATTATAATCATTTTCATTAGCATGTTTTTATTTTAAAATAATAATAACATTCCATCATTTTGCATTACATCAATATTATATATACTAGATACCTGCGCGCGCTACGCGCGTGCGCGTTGTCTTCATGAGAATGTTGTAATGACATCATTAGAATGACTCCGAGAATGATACAAGATCGGCTCGATTCTAGGATGATACAAGAACATAACCGTATTTTCTTAAAAAATTCAATAAAACTATGTAACATACTGTTATAATGAAAATAAAAAAAAAATTCTAAAAAATTTAAAGTAAAATGCTCGAGGGACCGGGAGCAAGAACATTCACTATAGAGCTCCCGGTCCCTCGAGCATTTTACTTTAAATTTTTTAGATTTTTTTTTTATTTTCATTATAACAGTATGTTACATAGTTTTATTGAATTTTTTAAGAAAATACGGTTATGTTCTTGTATCATCCTAAAATCGAGGCGATCTTGTATCATTCTCGGAGTCATTCTAATGATGTCATTACAACATTCTCATGAAGACAACGCGCACGCGCGTAGCGCGCGCAGGTATCTAGTATAAGCATTAGGGAAATCCACTTAAGTGGATTAAAATATCAATTTACTTTTGTTTATGATTATAGACATACGTGAGCATTGCAAAAAAAAATTGACTTAATTTATGTAAATATAACATATTATATAAAGTTTTGAACAAATTGTTAAAAAATTAATTATAATAATGCTCGAGAGACTAAGAATCATTTAATGTGTTTTTGCTTCTTTTTCGTTGAACAACTGAGAGCCCTTTGGTGGATGATTTTTTTTAATCAGGTTTTGGTCTTATATTATCAGAGCTAATAATGCAATTTGTAGTTCTTTAAAGCCGGACTCATTATGTCTCAAGACGACAATGCGCACACTTCTAGCATATACCAGTATATTTAATATACATATTAGGAAAAACCACTTAAGCCAATTAAGAAAAAGTTAATTTGATTATATTTTGCAATTGTAGATTTATATGCACATAATAGTAGGCTAATTTAGTTATGACACTATTCAAAATTCACTAAGTTTTTGAAATAATAAAAATACGCTAAAAGTGGAAAAACAAATGAAAGAACCAATTTTCAACAATAAATCATACTTTGTATCATAACATTTATTCGTGAAAATATATTAATATTATTGGCTATTAACGTATCATCATGAGCTTATAACGATATGCATTAGAAATACAATAATGTTATTAGTTAAATTTCCAAACATGATCATGCGATTCCGATAATTTTTTCTCTCGGTCCATCTAGAATTTATTTAAAATTTTTAGATTATTTTTAAACTTGATATAATATTTTTTTTCACAATTTAAGTTAATTTCAGTATTCGGAACCAGTTAATACAATTAAGTATTTTGCAATTGTAGATTTATATGCACATAATAGTAGGGCTAATTTAGTTATGACACTATTCAAAATTAACTAAGTTTTTTTGAAATAATAAAAATACGTTAAAAGTGGAAAAACAAATGAAAGAACCAATTTTCAACAATAAATCATACTTTGTATCATAACATTTATTCATGAAAATACATTAATATTATTGGCTATTAACGTATCATCATAAGCTTACAACGATATGCATTAGAAATACATTAATATTATTAGTTAAATTTCCGAACATGATCATGCGATTCCGATAATTTTTTCTCTCGGTCCATCTAGAATTTATTTTAAATTTTTAGATTATTTTTAAACTTGATATAATATATTTTTTCACAATTTAAGTTAATTTCAGTATTCGGAACCAGTTAATACAGTTAAGTATTTTGCAATTGTAGATTTATATGCACATAATAGTAGGGCTAATTTAGTTATGACACTATTCAAAATTAACTAAGTTTTTTTGAAATAATAAAAATACGCTAAAAGTGGAAAAACAAATGAAAGAACCAATTTTCAACAATAAATCATACTTTGTATCATAACATTTATTCGTGAAAATATATTAATATTATTGGCTTTTAACGTATCATCATGAGCTTACAACGATATGCATTAGAAATACATTAATATTATTAGTTAAATTTCCAAACATGATCATGCGATTCCGATAATTTTTTCTCTCGGTCCATCTAGAATTTATTTTACATTTTTAGATTATTTTAAACTTGATATAATATTTTTTTTCACAATTTAATTAATTTCAGTATTCGGAACCAGTTAATACAATTAAGTATTAAGATAGTAACAAAAGTTTATTAGCATATATATATGGTAAAGACGTATGGCTTTTATGCATTAAATCGTAGGTGGGTATATGTTTTTGCTCATTTTTCGTTGAACAACAACGAATCCCTTGGTGCGTGATTTTTTTTAATCAAGTTCTATTCTTATATTATCAAAGCTAATGATGCATTTGTAATTCCATAAAGCCAGACTCATTATGTCCCAAGACGACAATACACACACTTCTAGCATATACCAGTATATTTAATATACACATTAGGAAAAACCACTTAAGCCAATTAAGAAAAGGTTAATTTGATTATATTTTGCAATTGTAGATGTATATGCACATAATAGTAGGGCTAATATTTATGTCACTATTCAAAATCAATTAAATTTTTTTGAAATAATAAAAATACGCTAAAAGTGAAAAATGAAAATGAAAGAACCACTTTTCAACAATAAATCATGATTTGTATCATAACATTTATTCGTGAAAACGTATCATCATGAACTTACAACGATATGCATTAGAAATACATTAATATTGTTAGTTAAATTTCAAAACATGATCATCATGCGATTTTGATGATTTTTTTTTCTCTCGGTCCATCTAGAATTTATTTTAAATTTTTAGATTATATTTAAACTTGATATAAACTTTTTTTTCACAATTTAAGTTAATTTTAGTATTCGAACCGTTTAATACAATTAAGTATTAAGAGAGTAGTAAATACTTTATTAGCATAGATGGTAAAGATGTGTGGCTTTTATGCATTAAATCATAGGTTCGATTCTTTGTAGTGACAATTTGTAATGTTTTTTCTCTAAATATTTAGAAATAATAAATTACTACAAAACCATACGTTAATTGATTACATTAATTAATTCAGCTAATATTCAGAAGGGTATTTGTGTAAAACCAAGTTCTGCCTTAGTAATATAGATAATCATATAGAAATTTGGCGGTTACAAAATGACCTTTGGCCAAGATATATAGTTTTACATTGCAATGAATGTGGATTTTCACGGGATATTTTCAAACTGTCTTAATCTCGCATTAAGTTGAACTCACATTAGACAAGTTCATATTTCATTATTTAGTTTGTAGAAAATAGCGTATTGTGTGAGGAAATGAAAGATTACGGTCATATTATTCCGTCAACCACCCTAACGAAATTATAATATCAGTCAAGTCGGAATTTATTAGGCTAGTGCTTGAGTGGATGGAAATTGTATGGAGAACGAACACAATATATAATAAAATGTATCATGATGATGTGATAGATGAAATTTATTCCATTGGAACCAAGGAGAAAGCAAACATTAAGGGTAGGGCTAAAAGTTACTTTTTATACAATATTTTTTTAGTATAATATGTTTTTTTAATAACGTTTGAAAAAAAAAAAATGGTTTTTGGTATATCTGTTAATTTTGACCGTTAAATGATATATATGTGCAAGTCACGTGACTCACCTTAATTTTTTTTTTCAATTTAGTCCTTCAAATACATCTCTAACTTTTATTTTGTTTAATTTAGTCATAAAATTTCAAAATCGACCACAATTGACCCCAATTGACCTGGCCGGACCTAGCCTAAGGTTAGGTCCGACCCTAGGTCGCGAACCCAACCGACCTCGACCCAGGGTCGGACCTAGCCCTAGACTAGGTCCGGCTAGGTCAATTGGAACCTATTCCCAATTGGGTCCAATTGACCCAATTGGGGCTAGGTCAATTGGACCTAGTACAACCGGGGTTCAAAGGATTCGGTTTTAGGACTAAATTGAACAAAATCAAAGTTTAGGGTGGGTCACGTGACTTGCACCTGTCATTTAACGGCAAAAACTAACGGGTGTACCAAAAACCACATTTTTTTCAAACGTTTGGTACAAAAAAAAAACATATGGTACCAAAAGTCATATTCGGTCAAACATGTTGTATGAAAAGTACTTTTAACATTTAAGGGTAAGTTTGGCGGTGCATTTATGATGTGATTTTACTCTTTTTTTTTTTCTTTTTTTTTTTTTTTTGCCAACGATGTGATTTTACATTTAAAAGCACTTTGAGTGAAAACTGAAACGTTTGTTAACACTCATTTAAAGTTTTTTTATTTTCAATCTAAAAGACATTTTTGCTTTTTAAAAGTAAAAACCATTTTCTAAAAATGTAATTTTTTCATATTTTTTAGATTTCATTTTTACCCTTAAAAGTATTTTATAAATCATACTACCCTTCAATAAAAATTATAACTTACCAATTAACATTACTCTTTCTTATAAAAAATAAATAATTTTATATATAAAATAAATATTTAATAAATTAAAAACTTACATTATTATAATATACTATTATATATATATATATATATATATATATATATATATATATATTGTTGGCATTTGGTGAATGAGCCGCCGTAATAGGAGCCCTTTAAAATAAGTCCAACACCTAACTAATTTGGTAATGTCACATTAGAGATTTTGGGCTAGGCCTAAAATTCCAATTGACATGAGAGACCCAAAATTAGACCTCCCCCTTTACCATAGTGGTCGGCTGAAACTTGGGTAAATCCCTAAGGTGGGTTTTTCCCACCTCCTCTTATAAATAGGGAGTGTCAGGGATTTATTCATGGCTAATCACTCTTCCTTCTAAGTGTTAAGACAAAAGAAATTTCTCCTCCCTAAACACATAGTTTCAGCCGAACCCTACAAGCAAGGAGGTACCAAACTGATTCGAGCAGTTACCCTAGAGATCCATCCTGCTGACGAATTGAAAAGAGGTTTTGCTATGTAAACCATTACTCGTAGGCGATTCTTAACCAGAGTTCCTACAGGAGTCGTCCGACGGATCACTAACTCCCTATCACGATCTTGGGCTATAGAAAGCATTGTAGATATGTGCACCCTATCCGCTGTGTAATTAGTTACATAGCATGTACCTCGTTTTTGTTTCCGTGATTATCCCTTAATTTTAATATATATATATATAGTTGTTATTACAATATAATAATATATATAATAACATAGAAATATCATAGATGTGTATATCAATATTAATAAAATAGTTTATACAATATATATGCATAGTAATGTGTAAGACAATATATATTCACGAATATTAAATTAGTAAAAAATAGTTTGGATAATTACATTCAACAACACTATGCTAAGGGAATAAACGAGTCGAATATATGTCAAGCTCGACTCGACTAAAAAGTACCGGTCTAGAAATTGATCGAGCTCAAATTTCTAAAACTTGAATTCGATTCACTTCCAAGCTCGACTCAACGCGACTATTCATCATAATAATAAGTTAGCCTTTCAATTTAATGACTACTCGACTCTGAAGAACATTATACATCATAATAAGATAATCGAGCTCGACTCGACAAGAACTAGGATAATTTATGTATATTATAAAGCTCGATTAGGCTCGCGTGTAATTCAAGCCGAGTATTATCAAGTTTGAGCTCGACTTGACATACTAAACAACTCATTTTGAGCTCGTCCCAACTCGAAATTTTCCGAGTCGAATTCGATTTTTGACCAATCGATTCCAAGTAGGCTCATGACTTCAAAATTCTATATTCATTAAACTTTATTTCTTGCAGTTTACTTATGACAAGTTTTTTAATAAAAAATTACGTATATATAAAATGAATATACCGTACTGTACAAAATAATAAAAAATTTCATATTTTGTATTAACCGTAATATAATATATATTTCAATGTATTTATTATATAATTAACAGGAATGATAAAGATTCCGACGTGTGGAGGCCGAGGAATTCCGAATGTGTCTTGCTTGTAAAATAGACTCAAAAGTGATGTTAATTACCACTGATGCTCTTGTGTCTACATTCGGAACATTTCATTATACATGTTCGGAACATGTATCACTTCTCTATAATTAATACATAACTAGAGAATCGGCATCGCGCGCTGCACGTGGTTTCATTCGAATTCCGAATATATGAGCATATGTCGATCAATTATACAATTCATGTATATATGCTAACATGAAGAATAATTTTTTTGACATAGCTAACTAACAAGCACTGCCTTAGATAGCGTTTTCTTTTTTGCCGAAGAGAGTGCGTTCTTATCTTCTTGATAACCGAGTTTAGCAGTTGATGCTTTTATCACATTTTTCTTAGTTAACTACCACATTAACTTGTTACTACTAAAGTAAATTTTATTGCGAAAAAAAAAAATCATCACTTAAGCCAAATGGATAGCTAGAAATTGAGCATATAATACGCTAAAGCTAAAACAGAAGGTACTAATATCCAATATATTTATTAGAACTAGTTATTAACGCGTGCGTTGCACGCGTATCAATCGTCTAAATTTCAATATACATAATTTATCTTCAGTTTTCTATAGTTAATACATGGCCAAGTTTAGGGGTTGCGAGAAATGAATTTGTGATCGAAAAGAACGACACAAAGTAATTCAAAACAGGAAAAATAGAAGAGGATAATTAAGTCAAAAAATTAACTATTGTTTTAAATTACGATACTAAATTTACTGTTATAACTAATAATGAGTTGGATTGAGCATGACGTGAATTATTAACGACAAAGTTGTATCTAATTTATCAACTTGAGGAGTGAAGAATGTAAGCCCGTAATTAGCCACTTAGAGTCATCAGTGGAGCAGTTTGACCTATACAAACGTAACTATACACTTTTCATGCAATTTTATATCATAATACCAACAAAAATTGATTTAACGCTAAATGACTTTTTTTTTTTTTTTTGCCAACGGGACGCTAAAAGAAATTTCAATTCATTAAAATCTAAAGTTTATACTTGATATGTCAATTACTTATTTAACTACTAATTAGGTTACAATTTGATTTAAATAAATTAATGATTCGAGACCCTAAATGTTGGACAATGAGTACCAGGTTATCTGTAAAAGATCAAAATTCAAGAGCCGTTGTTGACCCATATTTTGACATTTGATATGATTTGACAATTGACTGATCTGTGTGATACAAAAAAATCTCAACATGTACTCGAAGTTTGCATGAGTTGAGTACATATCATACTTTATGGGTGGCTCAAATTTATAGGTATATTGTATTAATAAGTTAATGATAATTAATGTAACAAGTCAGTTAAGCGACATTAACAAAAAAGTTAATGCAATTTATCTAACGAAATTTTTAGTAATACTCAAATATTGTAGGGACTAAATCATCAATTTTTTTAAAACACTAATGTCTAAAGTTTATACTTGAATTCAACTTAACTATTTATTCAACTATCAATTAGGAGATACCAAATATGATTGAATTTACAAACGCAAGAACTAAATCGATAGTACGAGTCATTAAGTATTAAACATTGAGTATCATGTTATATGTAAAATCAAACTTCAAGAACCACGTTTGATCCATATTGGATATTTTATATGAGTTAGCAAGTGACTAATTTATTTGATACAAAAATGTCAACAAGCGGAACATCCCCAAATCGGTGATATAGTGAATGGAAAAATGCATCTACCTTACATTTGAACCTATTGAATGCATGTTGACTCTAATTGATAAGTATATTTGATGGAGAAATTAATAATAACTACGGTGACCTACCAATTAAGCGACCTAAAAAACTAAAAATAACAAAATGTAACAAAATGGTTTTTAGTAATAGTAAAGATAAATAGATGGGTATCAAAGATAAAAAGACTAAATCGTCAATTTTATAAACATAGGGGAATTAAATATAATATATATATATATATATATATATATATATATATATATATAATAAGATAAAAAAATATGGAAACTAAATATAATATATATATATATATATAATAAATAAAATAAAAATGTTCAAGAGGTACCTTTTGGGGGTGAGGACAACTTTCACATTTTATACTGGTATAAAGATAAATGATCACACAACAGTAAACATCAGAGAAGGTACTATATTTGGTTAAGGAGATATATAATTAGCTGCTAGAAACTTTAACTTTCAAGTTGGTTAAATTGGAATTAGAAGAAAAGAAAGCTAATTAAGTGAATCACTACAATTAATATTAATACAAAATCATCAATGTAAATTTATGTGGAGATAACTGTTATAGAGAGATTTCATTCAAAATATCAAACAATAATCAACATATACCAGAAGTATATCTTTCCCAATAATATAATACTTCTCTTGAACAAGAGAGTAAGATTTTATTTTAGCCTTGTCCTCCTATTATGACCACATTTGAAATAGATCATTGATGTACTGAAAACATAGATCAATCAAATTATGTGAACTGCAATAAGAGCATTGGTAGAAAGCATTCTAAGTGAACATAATTAAATGAGGTAATTCATCCAGCGCTTAACGACATGCAGGTGAAGTATGTGATACTAAGAGCACTCACAATGGCAAAAGACATTTTAATGGACATTTGAAGTCACGTCATCGCCACATCAACTATGTCTTATAGAAGATATATAAATTACGTGTTGATGTGGCGAAACATTTTGATGGACATTTGAAGTCACGTCATCACCACATCATTTAAAAAATATATGGAATGGAAACATGAAAAATAAAAATGTCCCACCCCAAATTAGATGAAAGAGAAACATTGTTTATAAACTCAATTAGTGGGGAAGACAAAATTTGGTTCATATATCATTTTATCTAAGCAAATGTCTTGACAAATTTGGCCATTGAAAGTGCTCTAACCAACCAAGGGTGGGTTGGTGAGTGATGCAACTATCACTACTCATATTGTTGGGTACTTCCTTACAATCATAACAATTACCAGAGAATTAGTCGTTCTGTAATTACTTAGAAAACCCAATACACACAGTCACATAGCGAACCTTGTCTGAGCATGGCTTCCCTCGAATAGAAAGAAATTAGAATTCGTAATTCTCTACGTTGTTTGGTGGATAAAATAGTTTCAGGAACAAACAAATCAGAATCGTAGGATCAATTTTCTGACCCAATGGAATCTTTATCATTTGATAGATCAAAATTCTTCGTCCTTATTTTGTATAGAAATACGAAGGTGCTCGATAGCGAATAATCCCGTGGTAACCACAATGTCCTTAAGACTTTTATGGGTTTTCGAAAACTCCTTTTAAGTCTTCCCATTTTGATAGAGGTTAACAAAGTTCTTTTTAGGGTTTATAGGTCTTTTGGTACTCTATATTTGCCCACTTTTGGCTTTTGGTACCACATGTTTGATTTTGCCTATTTTTGGTACCATACGTTTGCCAATTGTATACTTTTGGTCCGACCGTTAGTTGACCGTCAGTTTGACCGTTAAATAGTCACATGACTTGCACATGCCTAGCCCCAAATTTTGATTTTGTTCAATTTAGTCCTCAAATTTTTTGTCGTAACTTTTTATTTTCGCAATTTAGCCCTTAAACATTTCAACCGCACCCTAAGACTAAATCGACATAGCCATGGTTCGACCCATGGCTAAGTCGAACCATGGCTAGGGTCGCCGGACCCGGGCAACCCTAACCATGGGTCGAACCATGGCTAGGTCAATTGGACCCAATTGCTAAATTGACCTAGCCATGGTCCGACCCATGGCTAGGGCGGACCATGGTTAGGGTCGCTCGGGCCCGGCAACCCTAGCCATGGTCCGACCTAGCCATGAGTCGAACCATTGCTAGGTCAATTTAGTCCTAGGGTGTGGTTGAAAATGTTTAAGGGCTAAATTGCAAAAATAAAAAGTTAGGATAAAAAATTTGAGGACTAAATTGAATAAAATTAAAATTTGAGGCTATGCATGTGCAAGTCACGTGACTATTTAACGGTCAAACTGACGGTCAACTAACGGTCGGACCAAAAGTATACAATTGGCAAACGTATGGTACCAAAAATAGGCAAAATCAAACATGTGGTACCAAAAGCCAAAAGTGGACAAACATAGGGTACCAAATGACCTATAAACCCTTCTTTTTACCCCTTTCTGATTTTTGATTGGCTTGAGTTTATTGATGAAAGTAACAATTACTTCATAACAATTATGGTGATGGTGATGAGTCTGCAGTGTTTCATATTCAAGTATTCTCCTTCTTATGCGTCACTTTTCAACAACAATGTTGTCTAAGCAGACTATACAAGAATTGGATTGGATGAGCAAATAGAAGCGTGTTTATGTGTGTGAGCGAGCCAGGGTGAGACAGTTATTTAGGTCGTCTGTAAAAGGTGTTTTGGACCGGCTTGTGTTTTGAAGGAGGTCAAGGGTATTTACGTACCTAGACTACCTTGACTTTTAAGATTATTAATTATTATTAATTAATGATGATTATATAATTAATATCTAAATATATATCAAAGTAAATTTTAAACTAAATATGTTACCAAACGTATATTTAGAGAAAAAAAAAACACTTTATAATACAAGTTTAAAATATTATTCTTCCAAAACTGATTGTATTATTTATCTTAATTCACTTTCTCATAATCTATTTTTAATTAAAATATTTTTAATAAGTAAAACTACAGTCAAACTCACTTTAAAACTCAAAATGGCCAAAACAGAAATGTACTTGCCAATTGCCATAGACAAAAACTATTTCTTATTACAGAGTATAGGATGATTAGGGTTAGGCGCTTCGTACCGAGTTATCGTATCTAGGGACAGGTGTGATAGAGTATACATACATACTTAAGTACTTGAAGTAGTATTTTACACAGATACAATAGTTTGAGGACCAAAGTTGTGTCTGTAAAAACTGTACTTCTATATAAACCCTACTCTAGTCTGTAATAGTGTGTTGTTGAGAATGAAGATCATTTCCCGCCTCACTTCTCTTTCACGCTCCTTTCTCCACTATCCATCTTCATCTTCTCCATTCTAGATCTGCTTTACTCTCATGGTATCAGAGCTCCAGGGATTAGATCCTGCAACTGGAATTTCATAAATCGTTCTTCCTCAAGCTTCATCTTCTCGTCCTGTGATTCTCTCGATCGTCTACGTATCAGATCAATGGCGGAATCATCAAAACACTTTACCAACAAAACTATCAACATCAAGCTGGATGACTCCAATTATCTGCTCTGGAGGCAGCAGGTCGAATTTCTTGTTGCAAGTCATGGTCTAGAAGATCATATCGATGATTCACCTGATGTTCCTGAGTTCGTAACAGCTTCGGATGGATCTGGATTGAAGGTGCGTAATCCTGCCTTCACTCAGTGGAATCAGATTGACAGTGCGCTTGCATCTTGGCTGTTATCTTCTATTTCTTCAAGTCTTCTACCTAGTCTGGTTAACTGTCGCACAGCGAGGGCCATATGGAAGTCACTACAAGCTATCTTCTCAGAGGCATCAACAACTCGCATCATGAGGTTAATGTCTAGTCTCAGATCTCAGAAGAAAAGGAACATGTCTATGCGTGAATATCTTAGTAGAATTCAGACGTTATGTGACTGCCTAGCTAGCTCAGGTCATCCTGTTGATGAAACTATGCAGATAAGCACAATTCTAGGTGGTTTATCTAGGGATTTTGAGCATATAATTGCAGTGATGTCTGCTATCAAACAACCATATGACTTAGCTACTGTTTCGAGTGTTTTAATGGATGCTGAAGCTAGGATGCAAGACTCTATGTTTGATCTCGATAGTTTGAGTCTAAATTCTACTGCCTTAAATGCTGGAGTCTCGTCTAGAACTGGTTCTTCTTCTGGTCTGTCTGGAAACAGATCTGAAAGCATTCATCAACCTCCTCCTTCTTATCCTCGGCAGCAGCAATCTTTTTCACAGCAACAACAATCTTTTCCACAGCAGCAAAATCAGTTCTCTACACCGAATCAAGGTCAAATGCTGTCATATGGAGTTGGAAATCGTGGAAACAGACCTCTCTGTCAAGTATGTGGAAAGCTAGGACATATAGCAGCTAGGTGTTGGCATAGATTTGATCGTTCTTTTGCAGGAATTGGCAATCAGCAATATCAGGCACAGCAATATCAAGTTCAACAGTCATCCTCGCCTAATGGTTCTAATGGACTAATGAACAGGTCATCTGCAAATAACAATGTAAGTGCTAATTTCACTGAGTTTGGGAATCAGTCAGGCACTACACACTACCCTGAGGTTTATGGTGCTGGTTCTTATGGAAATCAGCAGTTCAATCAACAGAGGAACTCTGGTGTTTTTTCGGAATCCTTTACATCATCTCCATTTCCCAACCCTGCTCCTCAGCAAACATCTGCACCCTCATCAGTCAGATATGCTTCTCCTAATCATCAGTTTCAAGTTATGAATCCTACTACCCACCCTCATCTCTATTCAGACACTCATCAACCCTATATACCACCTCAAGTGAATGCTTATCCCACTCCAGTTTCAGACATCCCTTCTTCTTCTCATCAAAATGAGAGCTCAGCTGCGTGGTACCTAGATTCTGGTGCTACAAACCACATCACCAATGTTGTTAACACAATGGCTCAGTCTAACTCCTACAATGGTTCAGGTAGGGTTCTGGTTGGTAATGGTTCATCTATTCCTATAACTCGCATTGGTCAGAGTTTAATTGCTACTAAATCTAGATCTCTAGTTCTAAGAGACATGTTACTTACTCCTCATATTACTAAGAATCTTCTCTCAGTTTCTCAGTTTACTAAAGATAACAATGTTTCCTTTGTTTTTAATCCATCTACTTGTATTGTGAAGGATCTGAGCACACAGGTAACACTCCTGGAAGGAACTGAATCTGGAGGTTTGTACAAGCTGAATATACCATGTGATGGTGTCTCTGGTGTTGGTGTTGGCAGGCAGTTTCAAACTGGTGTTGGTGTTGGTCCCCTATCTACTTACCTTAGTCATAAAAGAGAGTCTGTTCATTCCAACAGATCTCACAGTCTTTGTAGTCAGTCTAGTGTTATGTCTGGTACTAAAAGTCCTTCTCATATTAGTCATTTCTGTTCAAGTCTTAGTACTACTTTGAGAGATGTCAATTCAAGTCATAAGAGTCATGTTAAGGATACCTCTAGTTCAACACAGTGTATTGATGAGTCTGTTAACACTGATGTTGTTACTGATAAACATCTTTGCAATAATATTCATAATGATTTCTTATATCTACATGATTGCTCTAATTCTTCCTGTCAAAATTTTCTTGATTCTCACTCTATATCTGCTTTGGTTTCTCATGTTGACTGCTCTACTACTGAGATTTGGCACAACCGTCTTGGACACCCATCTCTCTCAGTGCTGAAACTCATATTGAAAGACAAGGGAACAAAGCTCTCAGATGATACATTTCACTGCACAGCTTGCTCAATGGGCAAGAGTCATTGCCTTCCCTTTTCTCCTTCCACAACTTCTCATAATCAGGTTTTAGATCTTCTTCAATTGGATGTTTGGGGACCAGCTCCTATTATATCTAGTGGGAAACGTTATTACCTGAGCATTGTGGATGTCTTTTCAAGGTTTACTTGGATATTTTTCCTAACTCATAAGTCTGATGTTGCTCCTGTTTTTCTATCATTTCATAAGTTTGTAGAGAAACAATTAGGTTTGTCTATCAAAGCAGTGCAAACTGATAATGGTGGAGAGTTTGATGGTGCATTTCATCACTACCTTCTTCAACAGGGAATTCTTCACAGACGAACTTGTCCACACACCTCTCAACAAAATGGGATTGTAGAACGTAAACATAGACATGTTATTGAGTCTGGGTTAACTCTTCTTGCTCACTCTTTTGTCCCTTTTCGTTTCTGGTCAGATGCTTTCTTTGCTGCTGTTTTTCTGATTAACAGGCTTCCAACTCCATTGTTAGATAATCAAACTCCTTTTGAAAAGCTTTACAAGAAAAAACCAGACTATGATTTCTTAAAAGTGTTTGGATGCCTTTGCTTTCCTCATCTTAGAGATTTCAATGTTCACAAATTAGATTTCAGGTCAAAACCTTGTTTGTTTGTTGGTTATTCTGATATTCATCATGGGTATAAGTGTGTAGATTCAACTGGAAGGATATACATCTCAAGGCATGTAAAGTTTGTTGAGAATGTTTTTCCTTTTTCCTCTCAGTCTCCTTCTAAGTTTCTACATTCTTTTTCATCTTCTTCTTCTAATGGTTCATTCTCTGACAATTCATCTTTCATGTTTTCACCACAGGTTTCTCAGGAACTGAGATCTAGAGCACTATCTTCTGCAGCTCCTCCTTGTGCTGCACCTTCTCAGTCCACGACAGATCCTTTGCCTTCTGCAGCTCCTCCCTGTACAGCTCCTCCTTGTGCTCCATCAAACCTGTCCCTCATAACATCTTCTCCATCTTGTGCTGATCCTTCTCACCCTACAACAGTTCCTTCACCAATCCTACCACATCAGTCATCTCCTTCCCCTTTCAAAGTATATCAAAGGAGAAAACATGTGAGTTTTCAAATTCCTGATCAGCAGTTTCAAAACAATGAAGTTGAATCTACTCCCTCTTCTTCTGAAGAGATTATTCAAGTCTCCTCTTCACATCAGGTACCTAATTCTGTCTCCTCTCCTCAAGGTGATCTTAACACTAGGTTTGTCAATACTCATCCAATAATTACTAGAACCAAGTCGAAAAATATGAGTTTTGCTCAAGCTCTTATTGTTTCTCTTGATGAGCCCATTTCTATTAAGCAAGCCTTAAAATCTGATCATTGGAAGTCTGCTGTAGATAAGGAACTTGATGCCCTTAACAAAAACAATACCTGGACTCTCACTTCACTTCCTCCAGGTAGAAACACTGTAGGGTGCAAATGGATATTCAAAATAAAGAAGAAATCAGATGGTACAATTGAAAGATACAAAGCCAGACTCGTGGCTAAAGAATTTTCTCAGCAATTAGGATTTGATTACAGTGAGACCTATAGCCCTGTTGCAAAGTTAATAACTGTCAGAATTCTTCTTTCACTTGCTTTAACTTTTCAGTGGGAACTAAGACAGGTAGATGTAAATAATGCCTTTCTGAAAGGAGATCTAGTTGAGGATGTGTACATGAGGCAGCCACCAGGATTTGAACAAAAGGGTTTGAATGGACAAAAGCTTGTTAGCAAACTCCATAAAGCAATCTATGGGCTGAAACAAGCACCCAGATCCTGGTTTGAAAAGTTCAAGGAATTTCTATTAAATGCTCTTCATTTTCAAATGGCAATAGCTGACACATGTCTTTTTGTCAAAACTGCAGCTAATGATAGAGTTTATCTTCTAGTATATGTTGATGATATAATTGTCACAGGGTCAAATTCTGTTCTTGTTGAATCCATTATTAAATCTCTTGATACAGAATTTTCCTTGAAAGATCTTGGGAAATTGAACTACTTTCTTGGAATGGAAGTTCAATACAACAATGGATATAGGGTTCTAAGTCAAAGGAAGTACATACTAGAACTTTTGGACAAAACTGATATGCTCAATACTTTGCCAACTCCAACTCCTCTTGTAGTTTCACCTTCTTTGTCTTCTATAGGAACCTTGATGGAAGATGCAACTCTTTTCAGAAGTACTATTGGAGCACTCCAACATATCTGCTGCACTAGACCTGAGAACTGTTTCTCTGTGAACAAATTGAGTCAATTTGCTCAACACCCAACTGAGATGCACTGGAAGGCTGTCAAAAGAGTTCTTAGATATCTTAAAGGAACTCTTGATTATGGTTTAGTTTTTCGAGGTTCATCTAATCTGTCTCTAACTGGTTTCTCTGATGCTGACCTAGGAGGGAATCTTGATGATAGGAAGTCCACAAATGGCCACTGCTTATATTTAGGTGGAAACCTAATTACATGGTGTTCAAAGAAGCAAAAGGTGGTGTCTAGATCAACAGCAGAGGCAGAATACAGGGGTTTAGCTGAGTGCATATGTGATGTTATTTGGTTTTCTTCTTTGCTCACTGAAATTGGTGTTCAACTTTCTGGACCCCCAATTGTTTGGTGTGATAATACAAGTGATGTGTCTATTTCTGCTAACCCTACTCATCATTCAAAAATGAAACATGTTGAGCTTGATCTTTTCTTTGTCAGGGACACAGTTTCACAAGGTATAATTCTGGTTAACTACATCCCAGCAAGTGAACAGATTGCGGACATATTTACTAAGCCTCTCACAGAGAAGTCTTTTGTACCCTTAAGACAGAAACTTGGCGTTTCCTCCATAACTGAATTGTCATCTTCTTCTATTCAAACTCCTATCCAAGTTTTCAGTTCTACTCTAAGAAATCCTTTTCCATTTTCTTTTCCAGGTATTTGTCACAATCTCTCCTTGGATGAAGTTAGAAGACAAACTCGGGCCAAGCTAACAAAGATCAGCTCCTTTATCATGACTACTGCAACATCTATTAGTGATAATATTGGTCTTATCTCAACACCAAGTGACTCGGGTTTGCAAAATAATACTTCTTGTTTTAAGGGTTAGTTATCTTCTATCATTTCTCCTCTGATTATCTTTCACTCCAGTTCAGTCTTCTAAGTTTTACCAAGTATTTGATCCTATATCATGTTTACTTCAAAGTTCTCTTTTAACTCATAAATATGATATTTGATTACTATCTTCAGTCTTTGCTTATCAAACTTGGGTAGAACTTTTCATGTACTTGCATATGTGTTTTCTCTTTTCCTGTCATATGAATCTGTTAATCATATTTCAACACATTTACTGAGATTTCTTAGAAGGCACAGTTGTTTAGGATGGAGGTTGTGATTGGACTATGTGTCAAACTATGTGTGTTAACTACATCTGAGTTGATTGGTTTACAATCTAAGTTTTTGGTGTTGACTGCATAATGCCTCATGCTAGAGCCTCATCTCTCTTTCTAACTTGTACTTAGGGCTGGGCATGGTTCGGTTTTTGGCCGAACCGGTTCAAAACCGAACCGGAACCAGATTTTAGGTTCAGTTGGTTTTCTATACCAGGTAAGAACCGAACCAGATTTTAGGTCCTAGAACCGAACCATAGGAGAACCGGTTTTGAACCGGTTCGAACCGGTTTTGAACCTTTTTTTCATTTTTTTTACTAAAATTCAAAATATACACCTTTTTTTTTTACTAAAATTAAAAATATACGGCCAATATAGAACTATTCATAAGTTTAGTTTCGAGTTCAAAACTAAACTCAATTGACTGTAGAACTGATATGAGCTAACATAATATATAATAACTATATACAAGTAAACAAATCTGCTACGACCACCTATATATCCAATATGAACCAAACCCAAATAGTGAAGGATCTACCCTATGGGTGTAAACGATTCAAGCTACTCGTGAGCTTCTCAAGATCGGTTTGGTCGATATTCAAATTCGACTCGCTAAATTTCGAGTCGAGTTGAACTTTTTTTTATACCGAGTCGAGTTCGAGTTCACTTGTACTCGACTCGAGAGGCTCGCGAGCCTAATCGAGCTTTTTTGTTTTGCATATTCGAGTCGAGTTCGAGTTCGAGTTTGAGTTTTTCGAGTTTTACGTAATAATATTATATATGTATATATTGAGTCGAGGAAGAGTTCGACCTCGAGCTTAGATGCACCATTTATTATTTAATTGAATTTTTAACCTTATCGAGCCGAACTCGAACATGTCAAGTATGGCACCGAGTCGAGCTCGAGCTTGAAAAATTAAGGCTTGGTCGAGTTCGAGCTCGAGTAAACTAAGTCGAGTCGAGCTTGCCGGATACTCGGCTTGTTTATAGCCCTTTAATCTACCCAAAAAAAAAGATGCAAGAGTGTGTTACTATTTAACAATTTAGGCTTTATGTAATAAAAGTGGTTCTGAAAAACTGGTTCAAAACCGGTTCAGAACCTATTTTGAACCAGTTGAAAACCGCTCCATATATTCCTTATCAAAACCGAACCATTTAAGAACTGGTTCAGTCAGAACCGGTTTGCATTGGTTCGGTTCAGGTTCGGTTCGCCCGAACCGGTTTTTATGCCCAGCCTGTACTGTTAATAATAAAAAAAAAATGATGATTATTGCCTCCACTTTATTTTGCAAAACAAGGAGTGAAGATGAAGGAAAAATGGAAACCTTCCATTATCATTCAAAAAAAAAAATTAGCAGCAAAAAAAAAAACAAAAACAAACAAAAACAAAAACAAAAAAAACAAAAAAACAAATTCAGCTGCTTTTTCATTTATACTTAACTTCTAACCTCTAACTTTGTTATTTTTAAAAAGAGATGATGGGCTCTCGGTAGGGGTTATGCTTTTTAATATTCAACTCTTAGATGTTTACTTTGATCATATCGTGTGTAGTTAATTCAGTAAGTGTGATTCTGTCTAAATAACAATGTTCAGTCTATCACAGATTTTATTTTGCCTTCTTTGTACTTGGTTTATTGATTAACGATTCTACATGTATGGTATTTGAGATATGTGCTTGTCACTGTTCAGTCTCATTGTGCATAATTGTTTCCATTGTTTGGTTCAGTGCAATGTGTCATGGAGATAAAACTTTGGAAGACTGAAAACAAATAAACTTGCATGGGGAATGATAGAGTATACATACATACTTAAGTACTTGAAGTAGTATTTTACACAGATACAATAGTTTGAGGACCAAAGTTGTGTCTGTAAAAACTGTACTTCTATATAAACCCTACTCTAGTCTGTAATAGTGTGTTGTTGAGAATGAAGATCATTTCCCGCCTCACTTCTCTTTCACGCTCCTTTCTCCACTATCCATCTTCATCTTCTCCATTCTAGATCTGCTTTACTCTCAAGGTGTAGTAAGGAATGAATAAGGGTAATTGCTCTCCTAATTTTTTTATAAGTAATTAAAAAAATGAAGAAAAAAAATGCCCCATAGAAATTTAAAGATATTTACTAGTTTCCCACATTTGAGTTTCATATTTACCCATTGAATTTTAGACTGACCAACGAATTATAAAAGCTGAAAAGGAAGTATACAAAATTTTTCTAGTACAGAAACATAATGCAAACAACAGAACTTAGTTTCTGAAAAAATAAAACTTTCACTAAACTAAAAAGTCAAAATTCAAAAAATGTATCGTATATTAATATATATTTAATTACATAATTTTGAGTCTGCCCAAACTTACAAAATTTTAATATCTACAAGCAATAACTCTTCTTCAAGTGAAAGAAACTTTATCTAAAGTCTAAAAAAAAAAAATTCTTATGTAGAGCAAAAAGACTCTTAAAGTTATTTTATATCTTAATTCATTCGAATTCAAGAGTTAATGCATCACTATATATTAGATTGAAGCAAAAGAGAGCTTGAATAAATAGACTCAACACAACAACTCCAAAATAATTATTAGGTTTCTATTATGATAGATAATATTTGGTATCTTCTTAATATATTTCGACAGCAACTCGATTGCCTTCGAAATTGCAGAAACTGAGCATGTTGATATTAATTAGTGGTAGATAGCTTCAATCTGAGGGGGTGTTTGGATGGATGTAACGTGGGATGTAATCCCACATTACGTCTCACATTACATTAAAATTACGTTGTTTGGTTAGACGAACGACGTAATGTGCATTGTAATGTAATGTCCAGGTAATCTCAGATTACGTCCAAACTTCATTCAACGTAATGTGAGATTACATAAAAAAACGGATATAATGTGAGATTACGTCCAACATTACAGAGTGTTATTATTTTATTAATATTTATTAAATAGACAAAATACTTTGTATTATCATTATAGCTTATTACGATAATAATTTTGTTATTATTAGTATTTTTTATTTTTTATCTACTTCATAACTCATTATTATAATAAATAATAAATAATAATGCACATGATGGTCGTATAAAATGAGTAAAGTCTTTTCAATGCATTTTTTATGAAAATTATCTCATAAAACTACATATAATGTGTTAACTATTAGAATTTTAATAGTTGTGCATACTGAGTTTACATATTTTGTTTTTAGACTTCATAATTGACTATAATATTAACACAAAACATAAACTTTAAGAAGTTAGTTGTTGTCAAAATATATTCTCTTTTTTAAATCTTAGCATATTAAGATATAATATATTCTCTATAAATTAATATAATAATAATAAAGTCACTTTACAATGCACATTACAACACATACCAAACACTGTAATCTAACATTACACTCCACATTATAGCATTGTCAAACACTATAATTCAACATTTCAAATAATCTCATACTAAAGCTCACATTACTTGAAATCTCACATTACAGTAGTTTCACATTACATCAATCCAAACGCCCCTAAGTGTTAATTGAGAGTTTGAGAGAGATGACTGAGTAGAAAAGTTATAACTAAGAGTATAAGAGACGATACAGGAGATATAGAATTAGCTGTCGTTTTCTTGGGTAGAATTAGAGTATTGAGACTATATCTAGATCTAGTTGTTTCCTATTTTTTAATAGATATATAAACAATTAGGTTAGCTTCGATAGACCCTATCATTAGTGACTCATTAAGAGCATGCCTAATTGAATTAATATGAGTAAAATCAAATCACTATATATACGTGTGTATATATATATAGTAGCTATAAGCTCAGAGAAGAACTCAAATTGAGCGTTCTTTAACATCGTTCTAACTTCTAACCATTTAGTTAATTGTTATTTATTTAATATATAAAATGCTGAATTACTACTACACCGTTGTTTTTGGTTGGGTTTTGTTGCTATCTTTGCATATTTTTATTATTGCAAAAAAACTTTACTTTTTATTTGTCATTTCCATTACTATTAGGATAACAAACCATCCCAACACATTTATACACATCACTTTTTACTGTTTACAAACTAGTAAATTCAAGATGTGAAATAAACATGTTACGAAATGGTATCCTCCTATAACCTCCTAAAACACATCATGGAAAAAGTGGACTGATAATTGAATTTTAAGATTACCAAGTTTATCAGTAGTCATATTTACATGATTGCACAAATGACAATTTTACTATGTAAGTTTCATTTTGTGTCACTTTTCCATCTTCCCTAAAACGTAAAAACTCAGATTTCCCACTGTCATGTTGACAGAGTAACAGAAGAAGCACCAGCAGCATATATATAGGTTATAGACAACACCACACAAACCATATGAGGCAAAACTTAGCTTTTTCCATTGACAGTCTAAAACCTGAACCAAACATGTCCTAAACAATATTACAACAACCCCTCTCAAGGATTCGTCGATATGTTACACCCGAATCATCACATTGTATGCCACGATAACTTATATCGTCAGCAAAACAAACAAACGCTTCTACCGCGTGTTGGTGTGTCTCGGTCTTCAAAGCCTCTGATGAAGTATCTGATGGCAAGGTGTTCCGAAGCATATGTCATGAAAGCAGCTAATACAAGACCCCCAGCCACCATCAAACCCAACCTGATCAACAAATCACAATGCCTCATCATTTTAGCAGCCAAATCATTAAACCCACAAAGATAAAGTCTGCAACTCAGTGAAAAAAGTGTTTCTTTATAGGGTTAAGAACCTAAAAACAGTCTTATAACTATAGGTCATGTTGCTAATCATTGTCCCATATTTAAAATGTTGATATTCGGTGTCTCAACTATCAGATTTGTTACTTTCCACTTCTTTTGATTGATTTTAGGATTAAAATTGGTGTTTTAAGCAATAAAAACATGTTATTTTCTACTTTTTTGAAGTATCAGAGTTATTGCTCATAGTTTAGGTTTATTGATGCTTTAAAAAAATTGTTCTGTTAGTTTAAGAGAAAAAAGTGGAAATCAATAAAGCTGATATTTGGGACACTAAATATCGACATTTTAAATTTAGGGCAGTGATTAGCAACATTACCTATAGTTGAGATTGTTTTTAGGTTCTTTAACCCTTCTTTATATTATCAAAATAATGGTAAAGCAGAATAATACCTCAAGAAAAGAGCAGTTATGCCGAACATGCATGGCAGAGCAGGGGTTGCTATAGAGAGTAACGCCATTCCTAGCCCGTAATACCATGTATCAGCATCACAACTCGATATTTGTCTCTGATGACCTGGAAAATAAAATTCAAAAGACAAAAAGACTATTTAGTATCAAGAAACACATGAAAAACAACATTTTTACTGTACTGTTTATATCCGGTTCTGTAAAGTTCAAACCTTTGCCAGAATCATAGTCAGAAGACTCTGTGTGGGAAGAAAAAGGTCCTGTCTGAACTGCTGTGACCTTTCCCCAACGGCTGACAACATTGAGATAACCACCGAATAAAATGGCAAAGATTGCAAAAGTCCATTCGTACATCAACAGCAACCCTGTCCATGGCATGACTTGCCGAGGAACAATGGCCAGAGAAAACAAGATGGCCACCAGAGCAGCAACAAAGCATACCACGATTGAGATTCCAGCCAAATATGGAGGGATCTTTGATACTGCACTGCTTGAGAACTGTTCCAACATAAAAATAGATGAGATGCGAATCGAAGAATCCAAAACTTGGATTGCTTAATAATTGAGATTCTTTGTGAAGCAGTAATACTAGGGTTAAGAACCTAAAAACAGTCTTAGGTATAAGTCATGTCGCTAATCGCTGTCCCAAATTTAAAATGTTGATATTCAGTGTCCCAATTATTAGACTATTTGATTTCGACTTTTTTCTCTTAAAATTGACGGAACAAAAACATGTCTTTTAAGCATCAAATAAGCCTAAACCATGAGCAACGAATCTGATACTTCGGAAAAGTGAGAAAAAAAAAATGTTTTTGTTCTTTTTGACCCCAAAATAAGTCGTGAAAATCAATCAATCTGATAGTTGAGACACTGAAAATTAACATTTTAAATATGGGACAGCAATTAGCAACATGACCTATAGTTCAAACTGTATTAAGGTTCTTAACTCGAAATACTAGTAAGTGTGAAAATGACATTTTTCCCTCTTTTTTCACCAAACCACTTTTTCCCCGAAACTTTTTTTTTCCGCTTTCTAACTGAGTTTCAATTTTTTAGAATTTTTTAATTCGATATGAGAACTATTACCTGCTGATTGGAAACATTGCTAGTAGAAATACCGGTGTAACCGTTGGATCTGAACTTGATATAGATATGTCTAATAATGTCACATGGCGAAACTCTACAAGTTGAAGCAAAGAATTCCCGTGCCTAAAAGAGACAGTTAATAATCTCAGAATAAATCAAAGATAGTTTAAACTCAGGAAACGGGAAAAAGAATTAACGGTTCTCACCTGCAGAAGAGAGCGGTAGTAACAGAATATAACCATGCATAGAGGTAGCAGAAACAGTAACTTCACCAGGAGATCATCATTAGGGTTACGACCCCCTGCTGTACCAGGAAGTGAATCCTCAAGTTGAACTCTAAAGTTCTGCAAGATCCAAAAAAAGAAAAAGATTAGAAAACCATACAATAGCAACAAAGTTTAGAAATCATGTATTACCATACCAGTGGCTATATCGACAATACCGAGTTAAATAGTCTAACAAACGCTGGCATCGTTATTTTAGCAAACAGCAACAATTAAATTTCCACAATAGATCAATATACGAGTTAAGAATAGTTACCTGCCAAACATCCACGGGCTTCAGAAGCCAAGAAGTCCACCAATCCCAAGGTTTCAATGGTCCAAGTGTATAGTGAATAACACGGAGCTCACTCTCATCTACCATCCACTGTACGGAAACAATCAGAAAAGTTTGGTTAAATCTTATATCAAGAACAAATATTTTTCTCTTGTATTAAATCTCAATAGCTGTTAGGTACTACGTAATGTTCAAACGGTATATGCATAAATTACTCTTATTAGCCATCAGGAAACATGATTAAGAAAGAAAAAAAAGTAACTTCCGAAGTGTAAATACTTCACATATAAATACCTTGTTGGCAAGCATGTAAAGACCCACATCTGCATTATATAATGTAGAAAGACGCTCCATTTCAGGAATAGGTCGTGTTTTCCACACTTCAGCAGGTAAATTTGGCTCAAAGAGATGGGCATTAGGAAAATCACTATAATAGGAATTCAGAAAACCCTGATCTCCTGCAGAATTAATAAAGCGGATTTGTAAAATAAACTAAGGCAAAAATGTATAAAATGATAAACACGCAAAACCCAAAGAAGATGTGAAAACCAAACTTCTGTACAGGATGTCCTACCTCCAGTATAGGAATACATTGTCTTAACTTTGCTCATCATGTCATTAAATAAGGTCTCTGATGGTTCCACAACCATTACTCCAGAGTTCAGTCTCTCTGAATGCTTCAGATTGGCACAGAACTTGTGGCACTTGAAAAGATCCTCAATACTTTGTACAACGATAGTGTCTGCGTCTAGATACACAACTGCATAGATAACAAAAATCTAAGAAACATAAAAAATTTCATGAATGCAGATGGCATAAAAAGAAGAAGATTTCTGCTTGGAGAACCTGAGTCTAAAGTCCTCTAATGACCGAGATCAGAAATCCAAAAATATAGCTTCGAAGATTCTGCTAATTGTAGTTACAATAAATACAACTAGATCAAATGCAATCTAGGGAGAAATGCAGATAAAAATCACCCTAAGTCACAAGACTCACAACAACCCACGATTTTTAGAATTTACACAAGGCTATAATTCTTTCTAACACCAGGTTAAAGTCGGGTCGGATCATGAAGCTTTGGTCCTTGATGGAAGTTGCTATAAATGGAGGGAGACAGCACTACGGCAGTGACACCGCGGATTCTTCTTGCAAGAAGAGTTTTCCAAAAATAGATTATTATGTTCAATGATACTGTCAATACCCCACAGGTAAAATCTATAACTTCCAGAAAGAAGATTTCTTAACAAGAAAGCAATCAGCTTAATGATCTCAAGGAAACTAGTTCATATTACACTTACCAAACCCGGACAAGTAAACTGTTGGAAGCTCGAAACACAGTTGTTGAAGCCTAAATTTAGCTAGACACTAGACATTCACCCATATTCAAATGTAATGCTACTCGGAAATAGAAATGAAGCAACTTACCTTTCCTGTAGTTAGTCATGTTAAAGATCTTTAGCTTTGTATAGACACCCCAAAACCTTGTTGGCCGCACTTGATTCGGGTTCGCCAACAAGCTGATCTTTTCCACTATCCAACCATCTGCCTGTAAAGGATTACAAAAATTCCCCACGGTTACAACCATAATATGCTCAACTCAGATCATCTAAAAAGCTCGAAAACTTTGCTGGAATGAAAAATTCAGTTACACTGAGCTTCCGCATAAAGATTTCATTTTTTGGATTCAACTCAATCAAAGTGTACATAAAATTGAGGAAGGTGACAGCTTGATTACCTTAAGTAGCTTGGTTGCATAGTCAGATACACCATCAGAGACCAAAACTACCATATCCTTGGTGGCTCCAGTATCTCGCAGAGATTTCCCTAAAACCCTGACTCCGAGTAAGAACTCATCTCCGTACAGAAGAGTGACGTAAGCATCCTCCGATTTGGATCCGATCGAAGCTGCCGGCTGGACCGAGAAAACTAAGAGCAGCAACACCGTAGCTGAGAGGACCCAAAGGGTCATCGTGTATGTGCTCGACTGTGTCGAAGAAATTGGTTGGAGTAGGGATTATTGGAGAAGAAGTACGAGGAAGTTGGAATTGAAATACGATGTTGATTTGAAATTGAACATCTGAAGCCTCTCTTGACTCTATTCGGATCTCCGATCGAGTGAACTCAAAAAAAAAACATTGATCGTGTACGGTAAGCCTACGCAACCTTCCTACGTATGACCAATGTTTAGAAAAACCGAACCTGTTATTGGATAGGGTTGGACCGGACGAGACTGTAAATCAATCACACAAGCGGTCCGAATTGAGTAAAAAATCAAAATACACAATAAACTCGTTTCGACAATTAAAAAATCGGGCTGGCCCATCAATCGGTTATATGCTGGTACGTAATTAAAGTCGTTTTCTGAGTTAAAATGGGTAAAAAACGTGAAGAGTCGTAAAAATAGGTAGAAATAATTTTTTGCCGTTTCTAATTTTTTTTACCAATATTTGTTTCTTATTTTTTTTTCAATTACCATTATTTGCTAAAAAGTTGTCCAAATCTAATAAATTGTGCAAAACCCACAAAATTTATCAACCAAACCACGAGAGATTTTTTATGAATGGTATCTATATATCTTTATATATATAATAAAGTGAAAGGTGAGAGGGTGCTTTCATGTGAAGTCATATCAGCGTTTTACACTACCTATAGAGTGCCACGTGACTTATTCTATTTGGGCCACCCAACACTAAAATCTTAGGCCCAATGTTGTCCATACACTAAAATCTTAAGCCCAAAACTAACTTTTTGGCCCAAAAGGCAGAGATCATAAATGACTTTCATGTTTTAATACGAGACTGTTTACCTTATTATTATTATATTATTATAATAACGGGCTCAAAAAGGCAGAGATCATAAATGACTTTCATGTTTTAATAACAGGTTACCTTATTATTATTATATTACTATAATAACAGGTTACCTTAATATTATTATATTACTATAATAACGGGTTACATGAAAATGTTAAATAATAGTTTACGAGATGAATAGCCTCTTCGTTTTTAATACGTACTTATACAATTATTCATATATATATATATATATTCACTTTCTATGCTATAATTTCATCTGTCATTTTGAGTATACAATGATATCTACATAGTTTATTAATATTGTATAATCATCATAAATTATCAACCATTATAATTTTAGTAAAATTGTAAATAAATTAAAATATAGAAAGTGCAAATGTATATCTAATCAACTGTCAATATTTGGAATATCTTTGACCTCCGAAGAAATGTGTTTGTCACATTATCTGATGCTATTAGCTATATTCCTAGATGACTGTTGAAAGAATTTTAATATCGGCGATGAACATGAGATTGGAGACTTTTATTAATAGATATAATAGATACTTTGAAATTGAAACACTCAAGAATATTAGAGGAGCATCTGTTTTATCTAAAATCAATTAAGTTTATAAATAATTTTAATTTCTTCCATTATTTGCGGTTTAACAAGTCGTCATGCGCATAGCGCGGCGTCGGCACCAATGTGTGACTCTTTTCTTACGACTTTCCAGTTAATCGACTGGTTTCAGTTATTTCAGGATTTTATTTTCGGACTTTGGGTTCAGATTAATTATTGGTTAGTGTTTACAATTTAGTATATCGCCCGCGCGTAGCGGGAAAGTTAATGATTTACTTTTTAGTAATTACAAAATATTTCCTATTACAGTAATTATATTAAGTTAAAGAACATATAATTTATTAAATAACAACATATATTTAGTGCTCATAGTAATTTACTTTTTATATTACTCGAGTTTTTGTTAAATTTTTCAACTATATATATAATTTATTTGTTCACTCAAAAATTAATACTACAAACTACTATATTACAAAGGAGTACATACAGTTTTAATCAATCTTCAACTCACTATACACAATATATAACCCTCATATTTTTCATTTCATACAAATATATGAACTCAACCAATATACCATTTAACATAACAATAACAACTCAAATTCATCAAATTAATTCACATTTTTTTTAAAACTAAATTACTCTTGAATACACATTAAATATACCAATGTTAATATTCACAATTTAACGTGCCCCGCACATAGCGCGGGGTAAGCAACTAGTAATTTATGGGTCAAATCATCTTTTATTTTTCAAAAACTATTCTTATTCCATTTAAATTATATGTTAATCATTTAATAATATCCAATAATTTTAAATATCAATATCTCTGTTTTTTTACGTTTCTTAAATGCTAAAATCTCAATTGACTGGTCGGTCAGTTCTTCTCACTATTCCACAATAATCGCTCACCATGACGACTGACATGATTAGTGCCTAGTGGTGAGCTCATATATTTTACTATTTTCATATTTCTTTTACATTATTATATATATGTACATTTATATATTTTATTACTAATAATGTAAATTTAACATATACCTAGAAATTTAGGTTCTATCTTTACGACTCAACTTTACCTACTATTTTCCGTCTTTACATAAAAATTCGTTTTTGAATAGCACTAACGGATGTGTACTAGATTGGATTGTACTAGATAAAATGGTGTTGATGTGCTTATTCAAATGACAAAAAATCAGACTAAGCTCGACCTGGAGGTTTGGAAAGAAAGATTAGGTTGAGCTATTTATTGGTGAAATGGATGGAACCGGTTTGACCGATAATCGGCCACCTTGTAAATTCAAAATTCAGTCCGGCTTTCAAAAAATTGTACAACCAACCACAAAAAATTAACTACGCTAAAAAAATGTAACACATACAATATGGTTGAAAATAAATATTTTTTTACGCTAAAAAAACATACAACATGGTTGAAAATATATTTTTTTAGTACTAAAAGATAGTAATTTGTACTGAAAGAAACCCTCAATTATTATGCAGAGAATAATGCAAAGACAACACTTTCTTCCCTTCAACTCCTCTTTCCTCTGCTTCATTATTCAAATTTCGTAACCAAGCAACCAAAATTATTGCCAGTACCTTTGTTTTACAGTAGGTTATTTTTTCTTCAAAAAATCATATCATCTGCTCTGTAAAATAACAGCACTTGTATGTTGACCGATTCACGTCCCGAGCCCCCGACTAATCGAAACTTACGCGATTGTTGTGGAGCTTTTGCCGAAAAGAGTCCATGGCTCCCCCTAATGACACGTCCTTTAGTTGGAGGGTGCTCCTAAAAGGATAGGGCTCGTTCCATTGCCGCCTTCAAGAAAGCTGCTAGTCGTCGGCTGCAGAAGAAGATAACCAAAGATTTCATAAAACATACTTCTACCCCTTATATGTCACTACTAGCAAGAGCCACAATCAGTTCATGTGCTCATAAATTAGCCACTCCATATCATTGCCATGAGGCCACCACCCTTTTAAGCCAAACCCGAAAAACCATGAAAGATTCTATGTAATTTGGTTAAAAGAGAATAGATTATAGGGTTAAGAACCTAAAACAAGTCTCAACGATAAGTCATGTTGTCAATTGTAGTCTCAGATTTAAAAATGTTGATCTTCAGTGTTTCAACCGTCAGATTTGTTGCTTTCCATTTTTTAACTAATTTTTGCATTAAAATTTTGTGTTTTAAGCAACAAAAACATGTTTTCCAATCTTCTGAAGTACCAGGTTTGTTTCTCATAGTTTAGGCTTATTTTATGCTGAAAAAACATGTTTTTGTTCCGTCAATTTAAAGAAGAAAAAAAATGTGGAAATCAACAAATCTTATAGTTAGGACACTGAATATCAACACTTTGAAACTGGGACAGCAACTAGCAACATGGCCTATAGATGGAACTGCTTTTAGGTTCTTAACCCTATATTCTAGGGGAAATGGTGTTTTGCCCCCAATGTTTGCGCCAATTGGGGATTACCCCGTTTATATTTTGCAAAAACAGCTTTATGTTTCAGCAAAATACTGAATTCAGCCTCCAACATTTTCTATCCAATTTTTGGGGGAAAAAGTTGGGTTGGATTTGGATTTGGCTAAATCAGGGACCGCCTGGTCAGGGTCGGACGACGACCGGTAGATTATTAAGGCAAAAACAGTAGTTGGCGGAAGCAAGGTAGGTATGTACCTGTGTATCGTAGACTTTAACGAGAGAAAACGGCTCTTTTTCTCGACTTCCTCCTGTGGTTTCTAGTATTCTTTGCATGTCCTGCCAATATCACACCAAACCTTCAATGTTACATACCAAAGAAATGTTGTGTTTTGAGATCTTTTAGCAGTTCCTTGATATTTACGGTGGAATTTAGACAGACTACTTGACTAACTGTCCTAAAAACTCAGATAAGTGAATGTGTGATTGAACTATTTCTTCAACACTTACCTTTCCAGTTAAGACTTCGAATTCAAGCAATTCCTCGACAATCTGTTCAAGAGCTCGACGATTTCTCTGTATCATTTGCCTTGCCCTGCTATACGCTAAATCAAACATCTGCATAATACGTTTACAAAGAAAGGCTCGCCACGTCAATATTGTATCATATACTGTACAGATTCAATTGAAATCTCGGAAACTGCTAATACTTGTGTATATGATTCTTCAAAAACTTGCCTTTTCAACTTTAGCAGCTATCTCCTGTTCGTGGGTATCTCCCATGTTCATAGTTCTCCTCTAATGAAACATTAACCCATTGTCAGTAAATAAAAATGCCAACCCAACTTAGAAAACCCGAAAATTTAAAAGGCATGATGAGAAAAACATACCGATTTACGACTGACGTAAACTGCGGGGCTATCATCAGGGCCCCAGCCATATTGGATCACCATTTTTGTTGCGATCTGTAACGAATATCAAATCTCTTAATGGCATATCAAAGGCAAAAAATTGTGATTATGTTCATGATTAATAGTAACTAACCGCTTGTGCTTTCCGTAGTTCTTGTGCAGAGAGCAAATTCTCTTCACCTAAAGGAAGTAGAAGCTGTGCTGCCACATAAGAGCCAAAGCAGAAGACGAGTTTCTTTTCAAGGTGAGATCTTGATTGTGAGTTACCATTCACGGACCCATTGGTTCGTGCCTTGGTTATCTTTGTACATCCAATACCCTACAAAATGGGGACCCACAAATTATATCGTACAAGAGAGCCAAAACGCCCTACAAGCGTATATATTTACATAATTAGTTTAGCAGGAATCTATTACTATAAGTAATCTATAAGAATTTTAATCTAAAAATTATTTTACGAAGCCTTCAAAGGATAATCTCGTAATGTAGCAATAACAACACGAGGATAAGAAAATTACCTGCCACGAAGTTGGTTCAAGCCACAAAGTCTCGACAACATCATAATTTGGTAGTAGATGAGCAATGAGGCCACGACCAGCAGCCCAAACCGCATGCGGGAATTTACTTTCCCTTGTCCACTGCCAAACATCATATTACCAACATTTTCAGATAAAGATTCATACTCCAACCAATAGTCTAATAATTCAAAAATTCCAGAGATCTTGAATTCATAAAAATCTAGATCATGTAGATGGATGCATATCTTACATCAATTGGAGGATTTAGGAACTCAATTCCATTGCTTATCTGACCATATGGCTCCATTAGATCAACAACATTCTGCACATCCTCCTTAGTCAATGACAAACCAAGATGATTCACTAGCATCCTGCTGAGCTTCTTTGCAAATTTTCTTTTCCGAATCCAATTGGGGACCAAGAAACCGAAGGTCTGAGAAAAAAAAAATCAGAACTTGTATTATTCGCCAAACTGAGTGTTTTTGTGTGAGTGAGAGAGAGAGAAGAAGAAAAAGAAGAAGTGTTTCTCACCGCAAACCAACTAACGTAGCTCATAAGTTCATCTGTATCAACAAATTTGCTCCTAAAAGCACTACCTTCCAATGCAACAGGAACCAATTTCAGCTCTATAGGTCGTAATATCGATGTCTTGTCTGCAACCTGAAAAAAAAATAAAAACTTGCCAACATCAAATTGTTGAAGCTGTCATGAAAACTAATATGACCTGTTAGTTGTTTGGTTTCTAATATTACCTTTTTCCAGTCCACAAAATCGACGATTTCCTCATCCATGGTTTCTTTAGCAGCAACTCGCAGAATCTTTTCCCTTTCTGTAGGTGAAAGATTCTGAAGGCGGAAGATTCTATCCATCCGACCAGGTCTCTTCAAGGCACTGTCGACTTGCTTAAGGTTCTTGGTAGTTGCCATTAAGACAACTCCGTCTTGGTTCTCGAATCTGCAAGTTTCACGCAGTTAGTCAATACAGAAGAATGGACCATTTTTTAATGTAAAAGAAAAAAGAATCATCAAATGATCCATTTGTAGGAACTCTGTATGTAAGAAACACCAATATAATTATCCTAGGGATAGTAACCAACTTGCATAGAGAAGTAGAAATTTGGCTGAATTGCAAAAAACGTACTGAACAAATTTGAAAAAAAAAAAAAAGAAAGAAAAACTCAGGCAAATCTGCAAAGACCACACTCCCTCACTTCTTCATTAAGTGACTTAATTTGCCTAAAAGAACATAAATGCCTTTATTTTTAAAAGCTATAAAAAGGAATGAAACTAACATGGGTTCAAGGATGAAGAATTGCAGTGACAGATTGAAACTGATTTATTTTCTTCTTCCATTTTATTTTAAGTAAGGGTATGTATGTCCATATGATGTTTGCAAAATTGCCTAAGGTTCGGTTTGCTACTTGTCCTGGTAAAAAAACAGTGTTTTTTCATCCAAACTTCAGTATGCAATTTGGTAATTAACCCAAGATCCTACAAAATAGTTGCCTCTGGGAATAGGATATAATGCTCTCCTAAGATGGCCAATCATAACTACAAATAAACTATGAAGTAATATAAAGTTGAAGTACCCATCTAGTTCCACCAGAAGCTGATTGATTAGCGCCTCGTGATCCTGGTTTTTAGTGTGAATGAACTTTCCACGCACACCAGCAAAAAGTTCAAAATCCTCCACAAATATAATGACTGGTGCCTATGAAAGAAAAAAAAAACAATCAGTTAACAATTATTCTGAATGAAAAATAGAACTAAACAATTATGTCTATGCAAAAACTCATTGTGTAGCCTAAGATGCATGCAGCATAATTATATTTTAAAAAAAATCATTAGATGTTAGATATTATGAAATCAACCAACCAAATCTCGAGCGGTTTGAAACAGGTCTCTAACATTCGAAGCACTTTGTCCAACCCAAAGCCCAGGCTCCAACTGCTTGGCTTTAATGTTAACCACAGGCACTTTTGCTTCTGCAGCTATAGCTAAAGCTAGCGATGTCTTGCCCGTTCCCCTCTCACCGACAATAAGAACACCCTGCAGTATAAGCATGAATTAGAGACAATGTGCTTCGTCAAAATTCTATCCTGAAAGCGAAAAAATCTCTGCTCTTCAAAAGTATGTATCTTTTAAGTTTTAAAGATATTTATAATTCAACCAAAAAAAGCAAAGATGTGTCATCCTAATTGTGAAATAGGAAAAATAAAAAGATAGAGAGTTAACCTAAAATCATAAAAAATTATCAAAAGGTGTTGAAAAGTAAGATAGTTTAATTTGTTTGAGCTGAAACTCAATATTGTGACTGTTCTCCCCATAGTCCTGCTAATAACTCATGCTGTGGAGCCTCATTAATGTTTGTTGACGAAAATAACGACCGGTTTTTTTTTTTTGGCCAGCAATAACGACCGTAATGGACACAAACTATATGCATGAGAAATTATGCAAAAGATACAAAATTTCCAGGTAAACAGGGACATTGCGAAAAACATACCCGAGGGGCGCGGGCACCCATCTCTTGAAATGCACGGGGGTTTTGCAAAAATGCAACAACCTCATTGATCTCATCCCTCATGGATTCAACACTAGAGAAATTCTTCAGAGGTATCGGTGGATTTTTTACCCTCTACAGATAAACATTCATCACATTTATATAGCTGATGATGCAATAACTAATTTGATAGCTATATAAAGATATGGGTTCTAATTAAAAACCTTCATGGAATCAAAAGCAGTTCTGATGGGATCACGTCCAGCCTTCTTCCGCCTTTGGAATCGTCTCCTTTTATACCGTACGTACGCTTTCTGCACGATGTTGAAAGGAAGACAATTTTAGTCGAATTTGCATAGAAAAGGATGTCAAAAGATCTGAAATTTGCTATTTAGAATGAATTATGAGAAACAGTTCATAAAAGCATACTCTATTAAACTTAAATTCTCTGCGGATAATTATATTTTAATTCGTGTATGCTAGCTTCTTCTTTTTTAATAGTCACCCATTTGTAGATCCGCCATTGCCTCCAAGAAACTCCATAATGTAAGGACGCAATTGCCAGACTTAATGAGTATGCATACAGTTAAGAACAGAAACATGAAGAGTGGAGCAAGCATCATATTTGCAGCAGGAAATAGTACCAGTCGGCGCAATTTTCGGTAGTTTGGACTTCTCCGTAAAGGTCCAAAAAACATCCATAGATATAAATAGACACCAGGAAGTCGAGGGATATTTTTCTTCAGAAAGCGAAGCACATGAAGCAGAATGTATCCGTATACATAAGTTCTGATCGCAAGCCAGAGGTACTGGAAGAAAACGAAATTCATTGGGTGTCTGTCGTGAAAATTTTTATCTGCCTCATATAGCCAGTTCAGATACCATGTTGGTGTTGAACCAACATTTTGATTTATTTCATCTGGCCAGGCGATCCCTAACTGCATCCTAACCTATTAAAAGCAAGGAACCACAAAACTGTCACCAATTTGTTATGGGATTAAAACTTTAAATACTGAATTACTAGCTGAACTTTTTTTGTCATATTCCACTAGCTAAACCAATGCATGAGTGCAATTTGCTAGCTCCATCTGCTTTTTGGTTAAGACTCGGATGGAAAATCCACATGTGCGTGAATGTCTTGTCCAATTAGGGTGCCATATATACATGTTCCATCCACCATTAACAAAGAAATAGACGGATCTAGCAAGTTGCACTTTAATATTAGTTCAGCTAGTGAATATTCGGAAGAAAAAAAAAACGTAGTCAGCAACTAACAGCTACAAGTTCAATTAGCAATTTGGTGTCTAACCCTATGCTATTGACGAACATGAAGAAATGCGACAGAAGTAATAGTTCAATACCGGATATGGGAGAAGAAGATCCACAACTGGGATAAGGATAGTCACGGCTAAGTCCTCATATAGAGTTCGGTATCTTTCAACAATATCATCTCTATAACTTGATATCGTCCTATTTTTCCACAATTCAATAAAGCACTGACGTGTAGTGTTCATTGCCAAGAGAAACTGGTTTTGAAGACTCAACTCAGAGAAAGGAATCCACATAAGTTGAACCGAAGTTGGAACCCCAGAAGCAAGCATCTTCATGTACAGCCCGTCAAAACCGCCAAATTCTTCAAACAACATATCGTACGCCTGAAATAAGTCTACAATGGTGAGAGACCATGATAATAAGGAGCATCACACCGCCTTACGCGGAAAATGCTTGGGTAGGTTAGGTATTTACATCAGGTGCATTGAATAATGATGAGAAATGGAGGTTTGTAAGAATGGAGGCAATTGCCCCTTGAACTTTTGGCGTTGTACTGTTTTGTGTTTTATTCAAAAAAATCCAATTCTTTTCGATTTAGCCTTCTAAAGTAAAAAGAATTTAGTTTGTCCCTAGTCATGATGAGTTTCCCATTAGGAACTAGGGTCTCAATTATCCTTTTAGGCTTTTAGCATTAAGAAAAAGGTCATTAACACAAGTCGCGATCTTACAAACTTGGTGTAAACACCTAGTTTACCCAAGAATAAGCCCCCAGACAACACTAGAATACCTTGAGGTCAACGTAATACTCCACGGTGTCACCCTTTAGTGTGACATACATGATGCCCCAGTCATGCCTAATTCTTGCACTGTCTACAAGTTTCTTCGATACTGCATAAGGTACAGCTACTGGATCAATTTCCCACCGGCTCTTTTCTTCATTGTACCAGGTCTTTGATACTACTCTATCACGTTCTAGAAGTACTCTTTCCTGCAAAATTCCAACCACAGGCAAAAGCATCAGCACTTAACTGAAACAACAAAAAAAAAAATTTGAAAGACACATCGATATAACATAGCACTAAGCAGGTCTAGTTACTCTCAAGTAGGATTTTATACAGAAGAAGAAAAAAATGCACCAAGTATAAATGTTCGAAGCACAAGAGAAGCGTCTGAAGATGATCATGAATCCAAAGGGAAGTGACATCTAAATCTATCTATACAATTTATTAAAGCATGTATTAGGGGTAGTGGACTCTACTTTTATTTTCGATTTTGCCCCAAACAGAATGTTCAAATTCAAAAGGACAAAAAATATACATTTGAAACTATGAATCACGATCTCTAGATTCATTCACAAGTAATGACATCAACTGCTAGTCTAAGTTAACTTCCAGGCATATTTTATACCATATTTATGATTACCTAAATATTACTGGTAACATAATAATGTGAAATGTTTGTGTGTATCTTGGCTCTCCTATAGTAAAATAAGTAAACAAGTTTATGTAAGTAAGAAGTGATGTATGCAAAACTATACCTGTCTTTGTGCCATATACTGCTTACCGAAATCAACGTCTTCTAATAAACTCTTCTTCAGATCTGCTTTAACTTCTTCACGCCATTTCTTCCACCCATGATACAGATGAACATTCGTTGCTTTAGGAACAACAACATCCTTGTCTCCAAACATCCACTTCAGCTCTATCTCTGGATAACCCTTGACAACTTCACCAGGGGGTGTGTTTACAACAAATCTCTTTTCATCCCCAAACTTCTTCATGTTTTCCCTTATGCTAGCCTCTGCATCTCTTTGAACCTCCCTAGCTTCTTCTAGACCTTGTTTCATACGAACAGCAAACTCAACCAAATCTTCATCAAGGAGAGCACCAGATTCTTCATTGTCAATGACTCTAGGCAAAAGCATTTGTGCCATATACTTCCTTTGAGCATTTTCCAGATCTCTCTGAATTTCATCCTTCGAGAGCCTGGTAATGGGTCCTGCAGGAGGGCTAGATAAAGATGACACTTTTATGCTCTAGTCTGGGGGATAAATAAAACTATCCATCCAAACACACTGCTTAAAGTAATCAAATGATCGCAGGCATCATTATATAAATTAGCATAAAAGCACCATTATATAGAGCAAGACATACCAACAATTTGGCTTCAGAATCTACTTATTGAAAAATGCAACATAATTCAAGATACACATATAACTTATATACCTCGTACGGGTGTCCTTTTGAATCAAATCCCTCTTGAACGTCTTCACCAATGCTTCACACTCTCTCTCAATGAAGCAAATCTCTCGAATTACGATGCTAAAAGCAGCTGTCTCCTTCCTCAAAATACTATCTTCTACATCCCCTAATCTATCCCAAATTTTCTCATATTTCTCATCTAATTCCCCCATTTTTTCCACCAACACTCCCGCCTTCTCTGTCTCCCCTTTCTTTGTCATTTCCTCATATTGCCATTTCACCTTCTTCGCTTCCTTCACCATCGATTCGGACCTCCTAATCAACTTATTTTTCTCCTTCTTCAGTTCCTGCAATTCTTCCTCCAGTCCCTCCATTATCTGGTCTTCAAATTCCTCTTTTTTCGCCTTGACGTCCTTTAAGGCCGCATCCAATTCCTTCACACTTCCATTCCCTCTCCTTATCTCCTCAATACTTCTCAATACCACGGACACCGCCTCCAACAACCTCTTTGTATAATCCCGGTCCACAACCTCTTCTTCCTCCTCATTCAATTCCACGGCAACAGGTGCCGCCAAGGCAGGTGCTTGAATTCTAGAAATTGGCAATAAACTAACAGCTAAGCAGAAGATAACGCAAGCTATGGGCTTACCAAACCGTTTGAGAACCGAATTAGAATCTCCATTAGCTTCTGGAACCCGCTCTCCACCTCTATCGGAGCTTCCCGAACATGGGTTTTGCTCCAAAGAGCAAAATATGCTCCCGTGAGGATGGAGTCTTATCGGGCTTACCCGTCTCTTGCCGCATTTCGAAGCTGAGAGCTTGCGGTGCTTAGTGGTGAAAGAATTGATGAAGAAATTGGCGGTGGCCGGAGATGCTTGGTGAGGCTGCCAGAGACAGAGGGTGCAGAAAGAGGCTGCGCCGGAGTTCATGAATCACAATTTAAGTCTCAGATAAATGCATAGGTACGCGCCGACATGAGAGATTGACGGAAGTTGGCCGGAGAAGTGAGCTCAGCCTCTCCAGAGGTTTATCTGAGATTTCAAAGTAGAGATAGATAGAGATGATAGCGAAGGAGAACGGCGCGTTTTGGTGCTTTCGGAATTCTTCAATGCATACACACATATGCTAAATAGAACGACTTGAGGGGGCGACAAGAAATAAAGCGAAACCAATTACACTCACATAAGCGTCTAATAAAAGAGTAATGATAGAGGTTCCGATATTTAACATCCGAAATGTTCCGAAGCACTGATTATTATCTGACACCTGTCTATTCAAATGTCAATGTTTTCTCTCTCTTTCGTTTTTTCTAAATACCAATAGTGCCCTTTAGATGTTCTGTCGTGTAGCTATTGTTCCTACTTCCATCATACACTTTCATTCAGTGTTATCAGAACCGGACCGGACCGGCGGTCCGACCGCGGTCGGACCGGAACCGGACCCCTCACCGGTCCGGTTTGCTTATTTCCGGAGGATGTAAGCGAACCCGGTTCTGAAGTCCGGTTTTCACCGAACCGGCCGGTTTTGGGCGAACCGGGCGGTTCACCGGTTCGCTGGTTCGGACTCTTTTCATTAAAAAAAATTTAAAAAAAAATTAAATTTTTTTAGGGTAAATTTATAGAGAGGCAGGCCCCGATCCGGACTAAAACCTACATAAAGGTTAACTTACAAAGAGGATATGCAAATTTGTATTTTTTTTACTAAAACCGGTCGGACCCGGTTCGGACCGGGTCCGACCGGCCGAACCGGGAACCGGTGGCCCTGCCGGTTCAGGCCCCGGTCCGGTTCTGATAACACTGCTTTCATTAACTTCTCTCGCTCATCAATCACTTTTCTAAAGAGAAAAAATAAAAGAACAATTTTTTTTAATGAAGCCAAAACACAATACATAGTTACATACTAATACTGTCGTCTTTCATTTATCGAGTATTAGAATGATTATAAGTTATAAATAATTACAGCTCGAATGTTATTTTTCTAAACTATTCACATTTTTACTAATTAATAATAAACTACACTTTGTGCGGTATTTTTATTAGGCTGGCAATTCGTGCTGGCCGTACGAGTTCGTGTCGAGTTAGGTTCGTGTCATGTTTTGGGGGATCGGCTCAAACACAGTCCAACACGAAATCGTACCAATTTAGTTCATCGTGAACACAATACGAGAAAAACACGACAGGAAAAATCGGCACAAAAAATCTATAGTAATTGAATAAAAAAATCCACACAAAACAATTTTTAAATTAAAATTTTCAAATTATTCAATATATAGAGTTCAATCTAAACTTAATAAAATATAATTGCAAAAAGAGGTTAGGCTAGGTTTAAATAAGTTTATTTTAATAGAAATTATTATATATATTCATATAAATATCGTGTTATCGTGCCGGGCCGTGTCAACAATATAAAACATGAAAACGACATTTTTGAGACGATTTGGCACGACCCGATTTTAGCACAATACGAAAATAATTAATACAAACTCGTAACTTTTCGTGTTGTGTTCGTGTTCGTGTTGGCTCAATGTGTCGTGCACGAATTGCAATATTTTTATATTAATAATAATATTATATATTTAAAGAATATATTCATCTTATTTTTTTTTATTAATTTGTTACAGTTGTGTGTAATTTACGATGTAAAATGTCAGAGGGTGTAAACTACTGGATAAATTATATAGTATAGCTCCATATAGGGCTGGCAATTTGGGCTCGGCACGATGGGCCGACATGAACACGACACGAAAATTACGGGTTTGGGTTTGATGTTAGTAACACGGCACGACACGATATAACACGATTTTTGAACTAAAATAGTTAAATATAAATTTTTTTATTCAATTTACTATACGTTTTTTGTGCCAGTTTTTCATGTTGGATCGGGTTGGGCCGTGCTTGGGCTAACCCCCAAAACACGACACGAACCTGGCACGACACGAACCCGCACGGTCCGCACGAATTGCCAGCCCTAGCTCCATAGGGTGTTAAAAAAAAATAAAAAATATTGTGTTTGATTCACGTAACTCGGTATATTTATTTTACTAAAAAAACTCAATGTATATTTATGAAAAACTCGGATAATTATTATTGTGCTAGGTTGTATTGTGCTCCTTTTGTTAATATTTTTTATAAATAAAAAATTATCTCTTTTGTCTCTTAGAGCATCCACAATGCACAACCCCAACTTCTATCCCACTTTATGCCACATAATTAATATATAATAAAATAAAAAAGTGTCTTGAGGTTGTCTATTACTACTTCAACGGTGTCTACCAACTTGGACCTACATATTCTTTTAAATAATAATAAAATTAACATTTTTTTCTACTATACTCTCTCACAATATTAATGATGGGATGTGAGAGAGTAAATCCCTCCTTGGAGGGATTGGACAAAAAAATTTGTCCATCTCCAATGCAAATGGACAACCCATCTTGCCACATGGAGGAGTTGTCCTTCATTTTTGTCTTGCATTGTGGATGCTCTTATGAATATGGGGAAAAAAAAAAACTTGAAAGAGTTAAAGAGCGAGAAAACAAATACTATTTATAAATAGGGGTGAGCAAATTACCCAGTTGGAACCGGAACCGGACCGGAACCGGTCATTTGGTAGGTTCCGGGTAGGTGTAAATGGTTCTGGTACGGTTATGGGATTAAATTTCAAGAACCGGTATTTTCGGTTCCGGTTCCGGGATTAGTTTTCGGGTACCCAAATACCCGGAACCGGAACCGTTATATGTATATAAATTAAAAAAACACTAAACATTTAACAAATTTAAAATTGTTTTGTGGAAAATGTTATAATTATTTTTATGATTCACTTGGTATAACATAAATTTCAGTTTCAATTGGCTACCGAGAACCTGGTTCCAACTGGATATCCAGAACCCGGTTCCAACTAGTACCTAAAATTATATTATTTAGTTTGAAAATTTGTAACCGGTTCCTTAACGGGTACCCGGAACCGATTGGCTCTTAACGGTTCTGGTAAGGTTCTGGTTCCTAAATGTTCTGGTACGGTTCTGGGTAATAAAGTTAGGAACCGTTTAGTATTGGTCTGGTTCTGGGATACCCTAAAAGTACTGGGTACCCGGAACCGCTCACCCCTATTTATAAAGGACTGAGAAAATAGAAACGTATCTTTAAAGGGCATTATAGGCAGTTAGGTACAGAAAATGAGAGAGAAAACACTTTACCTTTTAAACGACAGGTGTCAGACAATGATAGGTACGTCGGAACATTTCGGATGTTACAAGGCGGAATCTCTATCATTTCTCCTAATAAAAACCAACTTTTGTGGCATTTTGATAACTAGACCCAGTCGGAATTTCTCGGCACATTGATTTCGGAATTTTTATCTTTTTCCATTTAGAAAATATAGTATTTGCCTCTATAGCATTAGCTGCATAATTTATTTATTTTGGATTTGGTTTAGGTTTTATGTACTTTAATGTTTATATATACTTTTATAATATTTTTTTTTTAATTTTATGAACAGTTTAGCATGATAAATACTAGAGAATTAAAGCATGTTTCATTCGTGGGATTGGAATAAGAATCGGAAGAGAAAGAGAATGAATAATTAATATGGTGGTGTTTGACTATTTAGCTGTGTAGAATAAGTATTTCTAATTTGGAAGAAATACTATTTTAGTCTAATTCCTAGAAATAACTATTCAAAATTTGCTGGAATGGAGAATAAAAAATAAAAGGGTTAATAACTGATGGATATATACACCGACTGGACCTCATTAAGACTCATCCGGTTTCCAAACACGACTAAAAGTCAATCCGGCTAATACCGGACTAGTCCAACGCAAGACACCGGACTAGCCCGGCAAAATAGGGTCGAAATATCCCGATAGTCGACCCCTTGGTTTCGGGTAACGCCAACAAACACCTGGAAATCCACACGACTGAATTACGCATCCCCGACCCACGGGCATACATTTTCTCCTTGTCCCCAAAGTAAATATTTCGCGGACCCTACCACCCTCTGGCGGGCCCCACATGGCCAAATCCCAAAACTCTATACAGACCCCCTCATATTCTTCATTCAAGTAAGTAATTCTAAGAGCTCTGACCTATCTCTACTTTATCTCTCTAAAACTGAGTTCTTACTTAAGCATCAAAGAGGGTTCGCCGGAAACCACCCCCTCCGGCGTAATCCTTTTTGCAGGTTCACAGGAGCATAAGGAGAAGGCGAGCACACCCACGGATCAAGACCTCGAAGACGCACTCTACGGACGAATCTCGACGGGCTTAATCCAACAATAACTAAAAAACTGTCCAAAGTTTACCCTATGTTAAAATTAGGTGTCTGAAGTTTGAAATGTTAAAATGAACTGTCTCATGTTTCATTTTTATTGAAAGTTGGTGTCTTTGCGCGTCTTTTCATCTCGCTTCAATAATTTTCACAACCCACTCACTCACTCATAATCCATCACTCCTTACTTTTCACAAAATCGTCAAATTTCTCTCAAAAGTTGAACATCCAAAAGAAAAGGTTTCTAGCATAGTGATGTGGAGCGATTTACAACAACGGAGCGGGATTTACCTACACAGATGTGGCCAGGTTCTTAGGCGACAATCCCGGCAAGAAGACGAGAATGGAGTGTGTATGTGAGCTCGAATTTGACAGTCGGTTTCGTCTGAATTGACTTCTCTAAAGTAATCACACTGAAACACCACATTTAAAAAAAAAATTGAAACCTTGGACACTATAGTTTAACATTTGAAACTTCATACACCTAATTTTAATATAGGGTAAACATTTGACAGTTTTTTGGTTATTAACCAAAAATAAAAAGACAATTTCAAACTTACACTTTAACTGAAATTACAAAACTTGCTCGTTTCCACCCCTCAATGGCCGCTGCCACGGCTAGGCCACAGCCCACCGCCGCCACAAATAGTAAAAAGGTATATCTGTCAATTCTGTCTTATTATATTCATTTACCTATATAAGATTCTATCAACTAAACATTGAATTTGAAATTCTAACTCTATATTTCTCAGATCATCCAAACAATATCATATTAGTATTAACTAATATATTAGTATTAACTATTAGGCTCATTTTCGTAATAATAAATATAATATCATATTTCATTAATTATTCACTATTTTGAATAATTTCACGAACCAAACAAGGCGGGTTCACTTTCAGGTTAAATATATGGTATCATTCTTTTTTTTTCCCTCAAAACAAAACATTCTATTTTTTATGTTTTCGGGTGTGGTTAATCTTATATTTACTTTCCATCTTAGTTTCTTCAATTAAATTTGTGAATTAGAAGAATTTTATTTGATGTATATATAACATTTGAAGTAACTTTTTTAATCATTATATAGAGAAGAACCGAAGCTCTTTTGTGAGGGTGGCATGAATCTTTCAGATTCCGACCAAAACCAGACAATTATCATATACAATATAGCACAACAACAGATACATATAATATGGAGGGACATGAGTCTGGATTCTATAAGTATTATTATCTTCATAATCATACAACATACACCAAATGAAGAATGAATCTCACATCAGCACCTCTCATCACCATCCCAATTATCCTTCTCCTTCGGCCCGGTCGGTCCTTCCTCGCCGTAAATCTCGGTCGGGAACAAGTCGATCAAGTTCTCAACCGAAAACCTCATATAAAACGGCAGCATATTAATCACCTTATCAAGCTCCGACCTCGAATCGTAAACTATCGTTGGGCCCCACTCCCTCATATACTGCAGCCACTTCGGCTCCTCAAGCGCTCCTTCCCCGAGATACTCCGCCGCAACAACCCGGTACCGTTTGCTCGAATCCAACACGAAATCGCTTTTAGCGGTATCGTTCCTAACACCGATCCCGAGCCTTGAAGAACCCTGGAGGAATGTTCCGGCATGGGGGAAACTTGCATGGCCGTGTTTCGACGAGTAAACGATCGGTCGGTTTTGCTCGATGAATTCAAGACCGAATGAATTTATCCATCCACCCCCGCTATGCTCCGAGAAGTAAATCCCCCAAAGCTCGCCGCTGAAGTTACTGATTCGGAGCGTAAAATGCTCCCAATCCCCCACGTGCTGACCTAGCCGGGTCATGGCTACGCTCATGAGCCCGACTTTCAAAGTCGAGGGACCGTTAAACGGACAAAACACCCACATAGCAATATCCGTGAATGTCCCTCCGACAGCGGGTTTTATGTGCACATACATCACCGCACTTTCCAAATCCCCCCGCAAGAGGAAGGTTCTAGAATCTTCATCCTCGGGCAGATCAATCCAGAACTCTCCGTCATTACACCCTCCGGAGGGTAGATTCGACCCGTCAAAATTGATCCTTTCAGGCTTTTCTTTCCCATTTTCGAAAAGAAGAGCCCCGTTCTTGAAGAACCACTCAACCGACGAGGGTAAGTAGGGTTCGTCGGGGTGGAAGAAGATCGTGGGCCCGTAGTGTCCGATCAAGGCATGGATTTGGTCGAGATTCGGCATTCCTTGAAGGGCGGAATCGAGATTTTTCAAGCACGAGATTGTGATATCGGATTCGGTGCCCTCCGCAACGGTGTCGCAGAAAAACGTCCCGACTGAGACTCCCACTTCTTCTCTTCCCCTCTTCAACGGCCGAGTCTCCCAAACCCTAAACGGGATCGAGTTCTTCGGTCCTAATTTCCCGATAAGATCTGACGGTTCACAGAGCTCCGTCAGATCTTCTCTGACACAATACACTTCTTCCGGGTCAGGAGCATTGGGCCCATCGGTTACCACCACACCCATGGCTCGGTACCCTTCAGGTGGGTTCGGGAACCAAAAGTATGAGGAGCCATCTTCGTCTGAATCGATGCTCCATATGTTTGTGTAGTTGAGGGGCCGTTTCAGGGCAGCAGGAGAATCGGTGCAACATCGAACTGCAAGAACGTAGCCTCTTAATGGCTTTTCGTTCGATTGGCAATAGTAGCCTAAACAATGGAAGCCTTCGGGGATTTCAACCGGTCGATAAAAGGAGAGTCCTTTCGATTTGCCACGCAATCGGTTGAAGCTCCAAATTCTTTCAAAAGTTGTGATTTTGATTACTTCTAGTTCACCCAGTTGGATTTTTCCAGTTCCGAATCCTTGTCCTGATAAGAAATACAGAATTGAAATCAAAGTAGATTCAACAGATCGAAAACTGAATCAAATGTTCACGGATTAACCCGATATTAATTGGGGTTACAGAATCATCAATAGGCACCAATAAACTCGAACAAACACAACCCAGAACCACCAAATACATTAAAAATCAAAGATTCTTTTTGAGATAATTCATTAAAAAATATTGGGTTTTCTATCTTTATCTTCAATGGACCATATCCAATTCTCAGTTCCAATTGAGAGCTGGGTGGCTTACGGAAGGCATATTCAGTCAGTACAGCAATCAACTACCACTACCACTACCAATCCAATAATAGAGCAAAACAATATATATTTCTATGGTTAAGATCCTAAAACAATCTCAATTATAATTATAGATCGTATTGCTAAGCGCTGTTTTATAGATTCAAAATGTTAATATTCAAACTCTCAATTATCAGTAGGTTGATTTCTATTTTGTTTCTTAAAATTGACCGAAAAAATATATTTTTTTTTTAAATTGACCGAATAAAAATATATGTTTTAAGTATCAAACAAGTTTAAAACATACATGAACAACAAATATAACACATTGAAAATGTAGAAAACATCATACTTTTGTTGTTTTAAAACGCTAAATTTAAAGTTCAAATCCGTAAAATAAAATTGGAAAGCAACCAATATTGATAATTTGGACACCAAATATTAATATTTTGAATTGTGACTGTCAAAAAATGCAGGTTATGTTATAAAAAAAATTGAAAGAAAAAGGGAAAAAAACAAACAACAAAGAGATTAAGCGTTGTTAAAAACGGCAACAATAAAGCAGCCCTTCAACTGAAAGCAGAAATGTCTAAAAGAAACAGAATTTAACAACAAAAACGTACCTTTAGGCCAAATTGGGAGAGGTGCAGGCAGAGAGAAAGGCTCTGGCTCCTGAGGATAGAGCTCTGAGTAGTCGCTCCAGCAGAAACACTCGCACCCAAACATCTTTATTGAGCCGAAAATCCACAACCCAGAAAAACCCAGAAATCTCTAATCAAGAAACCGATAATCGGCCTCGAAATCGGCTAGAAAAACGGACGCAGATTATCAAGATAGTGACTTGACAACCAACAGAGGGTAAAGGAGTTTTCTTTATATGAGGTTAGCTGGGAGATGGTTGAGTGAGGAGGAAGAGATGAAGGTCTGCAATTTTAGATGATTGAATTGAAGAGAGGGATAGTTGATTTTGAATGATTACCCTTTTTGAAGGGACACTGCTTCTTCTTCTTCTTCTTCAACCACCCAACCCAAACTGCTGTAGCACAGGGACTCTGTTCTCTTCTCCTCTTCTTTAGTAGAAAAAAAGGTCTCAATTTACCTTCTTTGTTGTTGCTTATGGTTCTCATAAGAAATAATAGATAATAAAATAAATAAAAAAAATATATTTTTTAACTTTTTAATAATAATAATTAAAGGAAAAGTCTTTTTAGGCCGACGTCGTGTTTTGTTTGGACATAATTGCCCTTTTCGGTATTGAGTGAGTCAGTTTGCCACGATTCAAATGTCCATTTCCCGAGAAAGTGGCGCACCGAAAAAAAGAAAAGAAAATATGAATAATAAAGTGCTATCCGAAATTCCGAACTAAAAAAGAATATTAAAAAAAATTAAAGATATAAGTTATTTCATATTTGCACTTTAATTTTTAAAATTGGAAAATTTGTGTATTTCATAAAGACTACAAATTGTAAAGTTCACTGAGATACTCTGTAAGTTTATATAAAAAATAATAAAAAGTAGATAAACCCATTAAAATAAATAATTTTGTATATTTAAAACAAAATATTTTTATAAATATATTCTAAAGTATAAATTTTACTTAAAGAAAATTGTAAATTATTTAAAAAAAAAAAATTGTAAAGTTTACTGAGATTCTCTTTAAGTTTATAAAAAAAAAAAGTATTTAAAGCATTTTTTTTTTAATTTAAAACAAATTTACTTTAAAAAAATAAAATTTTAAAGATTAAAATCTTCCTTTAAGAAAATTATATTTTTCAGCTTTTTTTTCAATATAAGATTAATTTAAATATTTTTTGTAATAAATATATACATTTAAAAAAAAATACCAAGCGAGTGATTTTTCAGTTCAAAATTATTCAAAAAATATATGTGTACAAAAGTTACATATCTTTAAAGGATATTACAGGCATTATCAAGGGTATTTACGACATATCTTGCAAAAAAATTCAATATATATTATCAAAATATAACTTAAATGCATTCGGTGAAAGATCAGAGAATTTATAATGACGTGTATATACACTATTTATAGTGCAAAAGATACATATGCTGCATATAGTTTATATATATATATATAAACTAAAAGGATATGGTTACCTAACATTCACCAAGTATATAATAATATTATATTAAAGGATAAATTACATTAATTATGGCCAAAATTATTATAGCTTTTCAAGTATTGGTAATGACGGTGGGGGAGGGTGGCGGGGGCCGTAATGGATAACAGTAGTGACGCGAAGCATATTCTCTCATTATTCCACTCATATTCTTCCCTTTTCTAATTTTGTTGTCATATTTAGAGAACTTTAGCGCATGCATGCATTCAGAATTTACTCAAGGATATCTTAAGCAATGACGAATCCAGGCTTCAGGGGTCAGTGGGTGTACAATACTTTTTTTATAGTTACGAATCGATCAGAACAAATATAATTTCGGGTTTGACTTAATACAATTAAAAAAACCAACTGGACTACTGAGCATTATATATTATTAATTTACTTTTTAATTTTTATATTGGGTCCTTTACAATTTTTATACAGGTTTCTTATCGGTAATTGCTAATTTTTTGTTTTAGCTCGGTCTAGTTAAACGGTGTCCAATAACCCCTTACACCGATATGTAGATCCTTCATTGATCTGAAGTTTTTGCTTCATAAAGAGTTTTAAAAAAATGGAGATATAACACCATTTAGAACCTTTTTAAATGACATGATTTTATTAATACTACACACGAATAGGTCATAATTGGTTTTACCCAGTATACAAATTAGTCGGGATATATGGGTAAAACTAATTTCGTGACACATAATTAGTAGATGTATAAGAGTACAAACCATATATGAAAAGTACAATATAATATATCAAGGAAACAGCACAAACAAATTAAGAAAGGAAATGATCGTGAAAATAACATAGGGTGCCGAGTAAAAGTAGAGACTGTAGATAAGTGACATAACTAAGATTGATCGCTTGTGAAGCCAATAGAGGCAACTTTGTCACATCAATAAAAATAACATGGAAGCCCTGCAAACATATTGTAAACACTCGATTTTAATCCGGACGCTGATGCACATGATGCGCCATTTCCAGATGTGTCAAGTCACGAAGTATCTAAAAATGATCATGTGCGCATTAGAGTAGTAAGTATATATATATTTGTAAAATATCTCGGATATATCTGAAATATTTATATATATATATATATATATATATATATATATATATATATATATATATATGTGTGTGTAATAGTTATTATCTCCTATTATTTAGGAATAATTATTTGTAAGATAATTATCTACAAGTATTATCTCTTATTATTTAGGGATGACTATATGTAAAGTATTTATCCGGTAGAATTATCTCCTAAATTATTTAGAGATAAATATTTAGGAGATTTTATATGTAATCTAGTATAAAGAGGGGTCTAGTTTTATATGTAAGACACAGAAGAAAACACAACATAAAAAAACAACAATAAAAAACCTTGATATTCGTGCCAAAAAAATATTTATCTCTTTCTTGTATTTTTTTTCCTCTCGCTTTACCCGCACAGCACCATCGCCGGAGCAAGACCGGCAGTCCGACGGAGCTCCGCCCCGCCTCGAGTTGAGCCATCCCCGACTCGTCCTTCATCCATCTCGTCGCGACCACCATCACCGGAGCCTGTCACCGATCTGCTTCCACGACCCAGCTCACCACCATGCCTGGAACTACCGCTGCTCTGACTGCATTTGTCATGTCCGCTGCTCTGGTCGCCGTGCCGTCCGCTGCTCCGCCCGTCACTCTCCTCGATGTCCATCTCCTCGTTTCCATGACCCCACCCAGCACCGCTGCCCGTAGTTGCGCAGGTGAGTTCCTCCCTTTTCCTTTTTTTGTTTTTATTTATTATTTATTTTTCAGTTTTATTTATTATTTTTATATTAGAATAACTATGTTGATGTTAGTTTAGTCATGGGAAAATAATTATAGTTTAATTAAATTTTGCAACATTGTCTATTTTATTATTTTTTAAATATATGTTAGGGAAAAGAACGTAAAAACTGTCTGAATTTTACATCATGTGTCAGTTTGGTGTCCGAGGTTTACAAACAGTATCTGAATTTACGTATATGTTGCTATCTGGTGTCTCCGTCTATTTTGGCTGTTAAGTTGGATGGAATGTCGTCACATGCTTGTCACGTGAGTAATTTTTTTTTAAAAATACCCAAAATGTCCCCAACACGTGCCTTGCACGTGTTTTTGTTTTTTGTTTTAGATTTTAAGCGGGAAGATGAAAAGAAAAAATTACCCCTATGCGTGCAACTACACTGCGCGTCTCTTCAAGTTTCCGTCACTTCACTCTTCTTCTTCCTCTCAAACTCATTCTCTCAATTCCATCTTCTCTCTTTCTCACCCGAAAACTAGGTTTCAAAGTGGGTGTCTTGGGTTGATTTCTGGCGAGGAAGAGCGGAGCATCTTAGCGGTGGCGAGATCGGGCGGTTCTGGTGAGTCTCCGGCGACACCTGCGGCAAGGTGACGGGACACGATATTCAAGGGGCCTCCAAATCGACAGTTTAAGTTGCAATTTCGGTACTAAATCAGGTAACGACGCCGAAATTAGGTAAATATGGCTAATTTGTTAGTGGGTTGAGGAAATATGTTGGAGTGGGGGTTTCAGGCGGAATTTTGCATGATGGTCAGTTGAAATCTGCTTGGGGTGTTGATATAAGTTGATTTCGGTTGATTTCAGAACTATTAAAGAAGTAAAAACTGAAACTTGAACCTTTTTGGTGACTTTTTGATTTTGGGTTGAAGGTTAATTTCGATTTGAGTGAAAAAAAAAAAAACTTATTTTTTAGATTTCACATTTTTTGTTGATATCTTGTCTATTAAAGAAGTAAAAACTGAAACTTGAACCTTTTTGGTGACTTTTTTTTTTTATTTTTTATTTTGGGCTGAATGTTAACTTCGGTTTGACTGTATAAAACTTATTTTGTTGTTAGATTTGTTGATTTTTGGGTTATATCTTGTCTATTAAAGAAGGAAAAACAAAAAGTTGAACATTTTTGGTAAAATGTTGATTTTGGGCTAAATGTTAGCATTAGGTTTGTATGAATAACAGTGTATTTGTTGTTAGATGACACACATTACTACTAAAAGTAAGTAAACCTGGTAGGTTTGTTGATTCAAAACAGAAATTTGGTTCAAATCTGAAATGGTTTTTTGTTTGGAGCCTCCTGATGGTTGAGATACCAAAAACACACAATTGGAAAACTTGGGACAGTAAATACGTTATTTTCACTTGAAAAATTGAAGCTTGATATAGGTTCCCTTGTTGTTGTTTTATATACACTTGCCAGATCATGTAGCTGTTTGATGTATGAAAAAGCATACTCTGTTGATGGTTGATGTCTCAGATTAATTATCAAAATAACAAGTTATGTTATTCAATTTTCCCTTATATGTGTTTTCAAACTTGACAAACGTCATTAACTGAGTGTATGTTTCTTGATACATGGGTGCTAAAATGAGTGACGACCTGACCATGGTGGAAGTTCACCACCATGGTTAGTTGACATTTGCAGACGATGGTACAATGCTCGATTATGTAGGGGAAGTGACATTCCTAGAATTTACCAGGAAGTGTGAATTTGACCTGTTAATGAAGGAGTTATCGAACAAATGTGGGTATCCAGAGTAGGATCTCATCCAGTACCGTAAACATGGTGGGGGTGGCACAACTACACTGAAGTTGATAATGTGTAGGTCTGACTGGGAAGAAGTTCTAGACCAACACCCATCTCTTCAGATGATTGTTCTTTACTTGTTAAAGAGCAATGTCAGTGACGGTCCGAGGGGTGGGACTGATACCATTGAGGCTGCTGGCCCTAGTCAGGCACCCAATGTCGAAGAAATCCATTTCAACCCATCAGTCGAAGACTTCATGACGATAGGGGAGTTGATGAACTGCATGGCGGGGTTGACGGGCGCGTTAGCAAGGGCTGCCCGCGAGAACGATGATGACTGCATGGAAGATCCAAGGGCAGCATTGGCTAGGGTTAATGGCTGCGAGAGGGTTGATGAGGATATCCAATCATCCAACAACCAGAAGGTGGTTCAGATGATGGGTCAGATGATGGATCAGTTATTGGTTCAGAAGATGGGTCAGACACAGAAATCCAGATACTCTCGACTCCTGATTGTAGTGTCTCTGACGCTAACTGGGTGCCCAAAGCAGATGATGATGTCCAGAGTACGAAAGAGAGCCTGGGTTTAGATGATGGCAGCCATGGCTACTCCTCTGGGATCGTATGATGAGGCTGTTACTAGTCGGAGACGGTTCCCAGAGTACAGAGAAACCAAGACTCATGGTTGGCCTATTATTTCCAGATTCATAAGCATTTAGACGTGCATTGTCTGAGCATAGTATTGCGCACTATTACGCGGTGGAGGAAAATATGCGGGTGGAGGATTTATGTGTCTAACGTTTCTGGTGAAGAGTCACTGCAGGTAAATATTCTTACTATATAACTCCTACTTGAAATAGTTATTACATTTGAGATTGTCAACAAATTTGTGCATATTAAATGTCCTGAAGTGTTGGACATGTGGCATTCTGGTGTCTGCATATAGACTTTATGTGTAGCAATATGGTGTCTGCATTTGAGGTACCTGTGTAGGAATGTGGTTTCTGCATAAACTGTCTGGTGTGTATCAATCTGGTGTCTGCAATGAAAGCTTTTGGTCTCGTTGTCTGAACTATGTTGATGGCTTCTTTACAAGTTAAGACGTTCAACAACAAGCATGAAAAGAAATGCCAGGTGTTTCGAACAAGTAAAATCAACGTCAAATGGCTAATTCGGCAGTACCTCCACAAGTATAGAGAACAAAAGCTAACCACAAAATCCACTTTTCATACCACTTCTATTTTTTTGTATACTTTTGGTACCAATTCTTTCAACTTTGTATCCTTTTGGTACCACCGTTAACTTTCAGTCCAAATTGGTCGTAAGTGTCATGTTTCATGCACGTGATTAGCCTTAAACTTCTGATTTTGTTCATTTTAGTCCATCTAATACATCCCTAACTTTTAATTTGTTCAATTTAGTCCTAAAATTTGAAAACCAAACCCTAAACCCAAATTGACCTAGCCCGGTTTTCAAATTTTTAGGACTAAATTGAAAACATCCAAAGTACGGCAAGTGACCAAGGGGTGAGCCGGAAGATTTGGTCATCATGTTTTCTAAATAAGACATGAGACATATCGTATACCCCCATGACGACGCACTCGTCATCACCATGCCTATCGCGGAGTACGACGTCAAACGAATTCTCGTTGATGGAGGAAGCTCTATAGACATCCTAACTATCAAGGTGATAGAACAGATTGGTCGCACAAAAGCTGACTTGAGCCCTGGAACGTTCCCATTAATCAGCTTTGCAGGTGCTGCAACATACCCCTTGGGTACAATCAGATTCCGGTAACACTGGGAGAAGGCTGGACAAAGTTGGACATCAACGTCAACTTTATTGTGGTTGAAACTCTAGGGGCCTATAATGGGATATTAGGAAGAACAGCCATAAATCCTTATGAAATAGTGCCATCCACAGCGCACCAGAAGCTGAAGTTCCCGACAAGGAATGGACTCGGAGAAATCCTGGGAGACTAAACTGCACCACGACAGTGCTGTATAAACGCTCTAAGGCGTAAACAACAACTCTCCATAGCCATGATAAGGCGGGATATTCCCAAGGCAGAAGAAGACAAGCATGTAGAAGAAGCACGTCTTGAACAACTCTTCAAGCCTACACGACTAACAAGTGATGAACAGGTCTTGACACCGCAGAGTGTTTGGGACATCAAGCAAGAGGAGGATGAACCAACCTTGGAATACTATAGGCGCTTTGCACTAAACGCACCACTGCTGGGGGCAACCAAGGAGGCAGTGATCAACGCATTTTTCATCAACTCGAACCCACGATCCTTCATTCTACTTGGAAGAGAATACGGTTGGAGGACCACTCAGTCAATGAGTGACCTCAAGAAAAAAACTCGAAAGAGCAGTCGCTTGTGAATATGAACTGGGGTGGAGCAAACCACCCACAGGCCAGGGAGAGGTAATCTTTCAGCAAGGCACAAGCAGGAGCACACTAGACGGCCCAGAATATGCATTTATGCCTCTGAACACAGAGGTCGAACAGCTGTTTGTGAGCATCCTGAAAAACAAGCTACCCCCCCCCTCGGGAAACACCACATGCGTTCCTGAAAACCGACACCATGCATTGGTGCAAATTCCACAACGTCTGGGGTCACAGCACAAATGACTGTCTCATCCTGCGAGTTGAAATCGAAGAAATGATAGCACTTGGAGCTCTACAACATCGCGTGGCGTGCACTCACCACACCACGTGAACAAATGGAGTGAGAGGCGACAATCACATCCCTCCCCCAACCTCATGTGTTACACACAACTTTATTCATCCATTTACTTTCAAGCTTTAATTTCCTAAGTAGTTTAAACTCTTAGTAGATTATTTACATATGAGTGATCAGTTGACCCATCTATCCCGCACTGTAAATACAAGAAGACTAACGAAGTTAACATATTTTCGTAGGTACATTACCTCCTTACATTCCCTACTCTGGAATAACACCAAGTAGTTGACTATACGCATTAAACATGCACCAACAACACAATCTATTACGCTAAACACAACAAACAGCCTTTATATGCCACAAACATGTCAATATTCGACATCAACAACGAATATTCAATACGCTTTCTCGCACAACATCTATTATATCTACTCTATACAAGTACACCAGGAAGAAAATTCTAAGGATTACTTACAAATAGCATGGCGTGACATCCCCACTCGGGGGCAACCTCATGATTACAACATTCATACCTTGGATTTCTCAACCAAGAGACAACCATCCTCTACGTGGAGCGACATCCTCTATACTAGGGCAAACCCACACATTTACATGGCGCGACATCCTCTTCATAAGGGCAACCCCATGATATCTTACTGTGGAAAACGACACCCAGTATAGATTATTAAACACTTAGGCGTGATTCACCCCATAAAACATGGCGCGACATCCTCTATACGAGGGCAACCCCATGAGAACCTACTACTACCCACAAGTAGAGTTCATTATTACGTACCACCTCTCTACGCTAACACATGGTGAGAAATCCCTTCTACAATCGCTGCCACGCACAAAGCAGCGAAAAACTCACCAAACATACAAGTCGAGTCTTGTAAAACGTTATCTTGCCCGTGAACAGATAACGGAAATAAAACACTTCAACCAAGCAAGTAGTGTCTTGCCACAAACGTCGCCTTGGAATGGTCCAAGAGACGGTAAAAACTGCAAGTCGTGCAACACGATCTTGTACAACTCCCTGGAATAACCAGGCAGAGGTGTAGTAGCATCGCAGGACAAGTAACTGGACTAGCCAATAGAACGTCTTGCAACAACGATACTGCGGGGGTACCCAAAGTACGAAAAATAAAACACTTCAAAAGGGCAAGTCGTGTCTTGCTACAACGTCGCTTTTGAATGGCCCAAAAGCCGGTATAAACTACAAGGTGTATTACACGGCCTATGGCACGTCCCTTTGAACAAAAAAGTAGAGACGTATTAGCATCACAAGGCAAGTAATTGGGTTAGCCAACAGAACGCCTTGTAACAACGTTACACGGGATGTCCCCAACTAACGGTTGGAAAAACGCACCAAACCAACAAGTAGCGTCTTGTGACAACGTCACCTTAGAGTGGACTAAGAGATGGTAAAAACAAAGGTCTCTCCTTGTCGAGACATCATTCTCACGCAGGTATAAGAGGTCTTGCGCGTTACTACCCATAAATGCCAAGTACCGGGACAACAGTCTTACGCATTACTACCCATAAATGTTAAGTGTCACTCTAAAGTCTTGCGCACTACTACCCATGAGATGCGGCAAGCCAACAACACATGTGTTTAACACATATCGAACACGTCATTCCTTGGAATAACCAAGAGGGGCGCGCAATGCAAACATATGTCTCCTAACTGCAACTACGGATGTTACATCCAATAAGATGTCGAGTCTTAACCCTACTCTACAGTCCAAACCACATGGATAATTATGCAAACAAAGGTATGTAATATTATTACCAAACTATCATTCATTACTAAACCATTCATGACAGGATCCATACGACAATGTCAAACACAAAAGCATAAGCATAAAGGGTTCAAAGGGATAACACCCAAAAAGAAACCTCAACCCAACAAGGGGAGCCAAAACTATATACAAAGATCTGATAAAACTAGCAATCAACCCGACGCCACGTCAGGGACACCCGCAACAACGACACCTCCACATGCACCCGGGACAACCCCACCATGAGAAGTACCCTCCACTATATGTGGCTCACCATCATCATCGAACACTAACTCGTATTCATGAGTATCAACCTCAACACCAGCAGGGGCACTCGCCTCAACAATCGGGGTGGCATCCGCCATAGCAGCAGGAGGAACGATCTCGTCCCTAAGACGTAAAGCAGCCACATGCCCAACATAAAAAGTAGAATACGGACTCAATTGATCAAAGCTTAGATCGGGGGCAAGTGCATATACCTGCTCAATAAGACACTCAATGGAGTCATACAGCATCTCATCGGCTCCTACTCGGATATCCTCAAGATAAGACTCGGAGGCCTTATACTCCGCAACTCCTTCAGCCTTGCTCTCCTCCCGAGCCCCCTCCCTCACAGCCTGCAAGGCAACGTTATGTGCCTATCCATCCTCAATAACCTTCTTCTGAAGGGCAGCAAGTTCAGACTCGAGCGCAACAACTCGAGCCTGACGGGAAGAACTCTCTGCCTTCAGATCAGCAACCTTCGAACCCAAGAAGCGCGCTCTTTCCTTCGCTCTCTCCGCCTCATGACAAGAAATCTTGCACTTATCCTAGAGTGCCTTCTTCTCCTCCGCGAGTTCAATCACGAAGGAGGAAAGGTTTGCCATCTGAGCAGCGACCTACAAGAATAACACAAAGCTAAAAAATAAACAAGCAATGACAACACTGAGAAACATACATACAAGTTATAAAAGAGTAAAGAGAAATACTCACGGGCGCAAGACTCGCCAGAGTGCCCTCAGCATACGACTGCGCGTCCTCAGGCTCGCTAGGATGAACCCTCCGAACCCCAGGAGGGATAATCCTCTAAAGAACGCGTACCCCCACCTCAAAGGTAGTCAAACTGGCCTCCTTAGGGAAACAGGGTCCCCCAACAGCAAAGGGTGCCCACTCCTCACCAGCAATAGAGTCCTTCTCTGGACAAACCAAGTCAGCACGTGTGAGTGCAGCAAGGGGTGGAACACCTATGAACATGTACAAAGGATAAACAAAAGACGCAAATACGACAAGTATAGCAGTGAAATAAATTCAAGCAACATACCTGAGCAGGAAGTACCCACCTCCGACGTCCGGTCCCTCGACCGGGGGCAGACATACTGGGAGTACGAACCGGGCCTTCAACTCCCTTCCCCTTTCTAAGGGGAGTCTTCAAAGCTTCGCCTCATCCATATTTCATACGTTTAGGATCGCTCGAGGGCCGCACGTCAGAGTCAGGACGTTTCGCCTTAGCCCGAGGCGGAGTATCAACTGCACCAACACGCTCGGTCACGAGTGGGGACCGACCTACAAAAGGAATAAAACAAGATGAGAACAAAATGCGATACAAAGACAAGAGAAACAATCCTACAAAAACATAACTTACCCGCGCTTCCCTTACCGCGTCCAGGCTTCATGCCCTGGAGCACAATGGAAACATCCGTACGGCCACTCCGCACAGGAGGAACAGCACAACCCGTAGAACCCGCCTGCAAGCGCGAATTTTTCCATGAAACCAACCTACATCACAACACAATGAAGTTATAAAGATTCACAACATACTGAAGGACCTCCCGAAGGAGGTGTGCAAATCCCAGCCGCGCGCAAGTCTCACTCTGTCACGCGATGCAAATCTCTATAGGTGCGCGCCTTGTGCGCCCGGTATATCACCTTCATCCCTGCTTTATCCGACACAGTAAACTCGCGAAAAGTTGGCAAATGATCAAGTTTGGTAATGCGAACGATAGGCCAGGTTGTCCCCATGTCATTAGTAAAGAAATAATGCTTCTTCCAACGGCCTTTGGAACGGTCGACAGCAGTAACGAAGCGAAGGGTAGTATCCCACTTCACCTCCCCCAGTCCCGAGGAAGAAAATTCGTCCCCCTTCATCAAAGGCGAGCAAATAGAGATGGAACACAAACCAGACACATCCGTACGCTAGAGCCGGAAGAAGCAACAGAAGAGCAGGGTCGAGTAATACCACGACTGCTGATGGCATAGCAGGGTCGAACACAAACCCAATACTGGATGCCGGAGGGTGCAAGATCGAGAGGAGAAATCCTGTAATAGCGACACAATCTACGCAAGTCTCGACAGTAAGGAAAGTGCGGACCCTCTCGAATCTGGGAGGTATATACTGCAGACAACTCCGCCGGAGGCACAGTAGGTGTCCTCACATCGGCATCCCTAACAACATCAAAGGGAAAGAACGCCTCTACCAAGGGTTGAAGCCCAGAACGATCGACATCGATTTGATAATCATCTCGGTCCATCACATTATCAGCAAATGTCTGGATAAGATCTCCCGATTCCGAGTTAGGCTCCGACTCGGGGGAATAGTATATATCCTCCACGGTCTCTGGCCCAGACAACTCCGGATCTTCCGACTCAGGATCCGAAGCCGAAATAGAACAATGTCTAACTAAGGGAGTTGGAATATGGGACTTACTCATATTGATGAACCCTGCGAGTCGAGAGGGTAATGCTAAGGACAGACGCGCCAGCTCCTCACCCTACAACTCCTATAAGGATACAACAACAATCTATTCAACGCACGCGCATATATTCATCACGACAACAACTACTACTACCATACAACGAACATCCCCCACTCGAGGGCAACATCGTACTAATAAGCCTATAAGTGTTCGACTACTATATATCGAACATCCTTTATACGGGGGCAACTCTATGTCAGTATGGGCCTCGTCCCAACACTTATACGATTTACTTATGTGTATGCCCAATTGTGTATGCCTATATGCACCTATATGCCCGCGTGGACCTACACGCGCCTACGCGCGACTACATACGTCCGCACACGCCTACATACGTTCTCACATGATTATATGTGTCTATACATGACCATGCATGTTTATACTCACTCATACATGCCTATGCACGCCTACATACACTTACATGCATCTACTTCCACGTGCATGGCCTAAGGTGAACATCTAAGGTAATTGATGCAAAACATATTCATGACGTTATTATCCATATGTCTATGTTATCTAACACATGTAGGATATGGACACATTCATACATACTTGGGGACATAAAAAATTCAATTATGGTTACATACACCACTATGCCGTCAAGTATATACATACATATCATGCCAACATATCAAACAATCAATGATTACAATCAATATGGGAAGTAACACTCCTATCCTATACATATTAGAGCTAAAACACTTAACCATTTTCATGCTCTTTTTTCCATAGTGAATTGTGTTAGGCATTTCATCAAACACCTTGTGGGCATGAATAGTCAAGTTTCAATCTAGACAAGGATTGATCAAATTGAAGCAAGTAAAGGTGCCTACATACCTGAAAATGGTTTTAATCAACCCCGAAAATCCGAATCACCAAAAAAATTGAGGTTAGACACCCGTTTCGGACCACCGGATGCCCGACGTAGCTCCGATCGCGTCTCCGGTGTGTCTCCGCCATGTGCCGCCGCCCTCGCCGTCGTGCTGTTCGCTGCCGCTGGTCCCACCGCCACGAGTTGGTTCCTCGGGTGAGTGGTGGTTGGCCGGTGATGGTGCAAGGTGGGTGGGTGAGTGGCTTAGGTGCTAAGTCACTTACTCCTCAAAAAAATGGAGAAGACAATTTTGAAATGTGGAGGTAAAAGTGAGGAGAAATTTTCATGCTCTCCATTTTTATATATACATGTGGGTAATTCCCTATCTCCTCCGTATTTTTTCTAACTCTTTTGTATGGGTTATTAGCACATACATATGCTTACACATTCACGAGTGCATGTACATGCTTACACGTATGCCCGTTTACATATCCATGTTACGAGTCCGTTATTATGAGCCCGGCATGCATATACTTACATCCCCGTCACTATATATATATATATAAATGATCATATCTACATGGTTATTATCATGATATTGTATATCACGCGTCTATGCATATGCACGCGTATACTATGGCCGTACACTCGTTAGTGTTCACGTCTCTATTGCATACATAGTCATACATCATTACATATATACACGCCATATACGTACGTTTGCTGCGCTAACCATGTCAGCACCTATAGTCACCATTATTAAACGAAGGTCGGGACACGCGACATTGAGGCCCACGCGCTAACGGACAGTAAGTCCACGCCAAGGTAACACCCGAACTTAAATCGAACGTATACTCTATCAAAAATAGAGTCAAGCAAGGGTCACGTCATTACTTGACTCGGGGGCAAATGATGGGTATACGTCCGATTCGGGTTCGCTTTATAATTATTCGGACTTTGCCTACACGTCAAACCCACTAAACGGTCCCAAAATAATCACCCGCAAGTCTAAAACGGCCTGGGGTACACGCACGCGTACCCCGAGCATAGGACTCGCCCGGATTGTCACAATCCGGTGGTCGGGATTGTCTAACAATCCCGACCTCCGGATTACGCCTAAAATGCGTGTGACTCCTATATACGCGAGTACGACACGTGTCGGACTCTCCGATGCCAACTCCTTGCTCGTCCATGTCTGGTTCACTTTTTCACAACTAACCCGACGTTGGACCGTTCAAAACCCGGTTTGATTTCAAGGTTTCCTATAAATAGGGGTCTTGATCATTCATTTCACAACTAAGTTGACGCCGAAGCTCTGACCTCTCTCTAAACTTTCTCTCTCTAGAATCCTAATTTAAGCTTCGGAGAGGGCTCATCGCACTCCACCCCCCCCCCCCCCCACACACACACACATCTGCGTGGTGTGCGATACTGCCCCTCGTGCAGGTATCCAAAGTCGCACGTGCGAAGACTTGCTACCTCGACGACCCGAAGCACATACATCAGAACCCGACTCTCCATCGAGTAAAGGATCCAACACAATCGATAAAAAAAAATTATATTTGAGTTGAACAATCTTACGTTTATTTTCACTAATGTAAGAATATTAGAGATAATATGAAAATAATTTTGAATTATTATCCACATTTCGGAATGCGAACTACCTGTTAAAGAAAGTGACAAATCAACAAAATAGTTTTTTTTTTTTGGGTAAAATCAAATAGTTTGTTCTCAAAGATTTAATATTGCAGGGTTATTTTAAAAAAATAAAAATATAAAAGTCAAGTTTCTAAATAGGAAGAATATAAGAATTGATTTTGCAATTTCCCCACCATTCCTTTCTTACACTCTCTTTTCATATATAATATATATATATATATATATATACCACCATGTGTTTTTTATAATTAATAATCTGGGCATCCCATTAGTTTTAGGAATAATTGAAGGGATGATTATTTAAATTTTACAAATATTGAAGATGACAAATCGAGAAGGTAAAGGAGTACTTCACAAGATAAATATATTTCTTTCAATAAAAATAAATATTATGGCCAAAAAAAATAAAAATAACTAAAAAAAGAAAACAGGCAGATCCTCCATGTGATTTTATATATAAATAAATAAAGAAAATAATATATGTAATCTGAACTTATGATCCATGGCCTAAGAAAACTTCTTATGATCCACACAAATAAGTGACTTCTACATCTACTAGTGAAAGTCAGTGAGCCCCAATGATTAGAGTGGCGATACAAACTGTGAAATATGGTGTGAAATTTCTATAGAAAGCGGTTTAAGACTCCACCAATAACCAATACATTTGTTCAATTACATTCTCTTTCATACTTTCTCTTGAAATTTCACTGGAAATTTCACAGGTAGAAAATTTACTCCAATGATTAAGTGCATTCTCTTTGTCATTTTCCAATCAAATTAAATTCTGACTTTTCTTTTTGCCGAAATTTATATTCCGACTGAAAACATAACCTTTTCCCTGTCGTATCATGGATAAAATGTGCTCAATCTCTAGGAACTACTAAAGTAACAAAGGTGCTAGTTGCAATATTGCCCTAAATTTTAAGTCGGAACTTTATTTATTGTGTGTATAACTAAATCTTAGACACTTTATTATATATGCATCTAATAATGTGATTGGACCAATTGATAAAGCGAATTGTGATTTTTTAGAGCGGATTAAGTTTAAATTCTGCTAAAAACGTTGTATTGAAAATAAATTTAACATTAACGTTTCAAACCTGGTATTATAGAAGTTAAAATTTAACATTAACGTTTCCAACCTGGTATTATAGAAGTACTATGATGGATCTTAGTCTTCAGGACCTCACTCTCCATTGTCGTTCTCCACTAAGTAGTTTGATCTTGGTCTTCTAGACGTAGAATTAAGATGCACGTCATCGACCTCCGATGTTGTTACTCGTTGTTCCACATGATCATGTCGCTCCAAGTCGTTCTCCATTGACCTCGACCTGCTCAAATGGATAGACTTAGTCGTTGCCCGGTAATCCCACTACGTCGCTCAAGTCAGTTCAATTGTAGAGAGATATAAAGATACCTCTTAGTGTAGAGAGAGAAAAATCAATAATCCCCAAACGAAATAGGTAGGAGTTACTTATTGAGGTCTCCACCTCTTAACCTCATATAGGGATTAATCTCGCACATGTTTATACTATTCCAAAATTATTACCTTGTTAGTCTTGGATAAGCTATGATAAAATTGATGTTTGACGACTCATGGAAATACATGTCGAAGCCGATATCGTTCATCTCGTTGATATCTGTGTCAAATTGAGTAAGCTGCCTTCCATTTTAGCTGAATGGTTTACTCCACTCGGGGTGTAGATAGGTCCGAGTGGAATGATTTCGCTCGGACCGATCAGTCCAAAAGGAGGACCCTTTGTAACTTGGAGTGCCTTCTTAGATTAATCCAAGCAGAGGGACCCTTTGTCATATGGAATCTCCGGTTTACCTGTTTTTGGGGACTTAGTCAATTTCGTAGTTTCATTGATACATTTCCTTAGTCAAATTTTCTGTTTTATATAAATTGAAATCGGGCTCTTCAATTATCAAGTCAGCTGAACAATACCTTAATTGGGTGCATATACATCATAATGTTTTAAGCTTAATAAAGTTTCTTACTTACTAAAACCAATTAAGTGGTTGTATGAGTAACTCATTATACTTATATAATGTTGAAACTCTTTCAAATTATCTTACACGAACCTAACATATTCTACGCGTATAACAATGTTAACTGAACCAATTTGTAAAGCTAATTGTGATTCTCAATGCAGATTGCATTCAAATTCCACTAAAGACGCAATCATTAATGTTTTTGGTCCGGTATTATGGAAGGACTATTGTAAAAAGAAAAAAGAAAAAAAGTTGATATTGGATATATGAAACCCAAATTAGGAATTTAGCCAAAAAGAAGTCCTTATCAAAACTGGAACATTAATTAATAAATAAAAATATAAATTAAATAAATGCATAATAATTGTGACGTGGTGAATGCCCCCAAATTTTAAGAAAAAGTTCAACGCCGCCCCATTTGACTTCTAACTTACAAGAGATTAGGAATATATTTACTGATAGTTCTTCACAAGGTGAGGAAGTCTAGTTGGAAGGTGAAGAAGTAGTTGGAAAATTACATTTCTGGCTCTTCCGTTTAGGGTTGATAGCGGGTTATGGATGTTAGCCGATACGGTTGTCCCGCCGAACCACATCTCGTGGAATATGTAGGGGCAGGGACGAATTTGTGCAAAAAGTTAGGGAGTTACGGGACACCACTTAATTCGACCGAGTCATAGTAAAAAAATTAGTAATTATCGATAAGAACGCCATTGCAAATACAATTAGTTAACTATAATGTTTAATGGTTTAGTTGGTTTTGCGCACGTTTATTAATCACATCTATTCAAAACAATAAAGACTAAATATAAATTTAGTTTACGATGGATTTGACGTAGTTGCATTTGAAGATTAATTTCGATATAGACTTGATAAGTGATAAATACGATAATAGGTTTGGAATCGCGGGGCGGGCCGTGGGTCCCCACGTATAATTTTTTTTTTCTATGCATGATACCCGCCCCATGAGATGTATGAGACGAGTATGAGTCTAACAAATCGACATGCGGGGCGGGTCCGAAGCTGGTGAAACCCGCCCCGTCCCACTGACACCTGACTACCTTGCATTTGGCCAACAAAAAAAACTATACTGTGTTTTTTTTTCCACGGTCCCATTATGAGAGCATCACTCGTATCATGCATTTTACATTTAGACTAATCAACACTCTAACCATGTTAGTCTATAAGCGGTAATAGGGCTGGCAATTCGTGCAGGTTCGTGTCGTGCTAGGTTAGTATCGTGTTCTGAGGGGTCAGCCCAAACACAGCCCTACACTAAGGCGTGCCAATTTAGTTCAGCACGAACACGATGCGAGAAAAACACGACACCGCCCGAAACGAAAAATCGGCACGAAAAATCTATAGTAAATTGAATAAAAAAATTCACACAAAACAATTTTTTAAGCTAAAATTACTCAATATAGAGAGAGTTTAATCCTAACTTCATAAAGTACCATTGCAAAAAGAGGCCATGCTAGCTTTAGATAAGTTTATATTAGTAGAAATTATTGTATATATACATATAACTATTGTGTTATCGTGTCAGGCCGTGTCACCAATATCAAACACGAACACACACATATTTTTTTACACAATTTAGTACGTCCCGATTTTAGCAAGACACGAAAATGATTGACCCAAACCCGTAACTTTCCGTATCGTGTTTGTGTCGGCCCATCGTGCCGAACACGACTTACCCTACGGTAAAGTGCTTAATATTGAAAAATATTCATAATTCTTAGCAGAGTTTAAATCTCAAACCTTTAATTAAAAAATAAATTATTGAACTGATAAATCATAATATATTACATGATTGGTATGTTTAAGTGGTTGGTGGTCCTAGAAGTTTCTTAAGTGGTTTCATCATGGCTAACCCATCAAAAGATGCTTAAGGGGGATTCCGATATTAGAGGGCAATGCTTTCGTGTCACGTTGGTTCGTGTCGTGTCACTAGTGACGACATACGTGTTAATATATCTCTCGTGTCAAAATCGATTACTCTAAATATATTGCTAGTTTTCTAAACACGGGAGTTGACATGGGTAGATCCCATGTCTCACGGGACACAGAAACGAGACACGGAATTTTCGTGTAAAAACAGATCCCGTGTTAACATGAGATTTGTTTTGATATGAAAAATAGTACACTTTTTAGCCCAAAACTTTTACAAATACTACAAAATCATCCTAAATCAAGCACCATAATATTTTGGCAAATAATTTGAAGTACTCTCATTATACAAATAACAAGTTCATAAAGAAAAACTACTTAAATATAAAAAAAAATCCAACGTTACAAACAAAATAAGTCATATAAATCCCAAGTGATCTTAAAGCTAGCACATGAAATTCTATTTTAAGTTTTTTTTTTTTTTGCTAATATAAGTTTTTGTTATTACAAACAAATCCTATTATAATTTTTTTTTAAATATATTAATGTATTGAATAGTTGCAATATTTTTAAAATTATTGGTCTTTATATAAATATTACGTTTCAAATAAACCGGTTCAAACATGTCTATTGTTTAACTACAGGTCTGATCTACATGGACATGTTTAAAAGTAGGTCTAGTCGTGTCAACATATCCTACAAGACACGGCACAAATTTTCGTGCAGATCAGGACATGAAAAAAAAAAAAAAAAAGATAATTTACGGATCGTGTTATCGTGTCGTGTCAGAAATTGTCACCCCTAGGTCTAACTGAAATCGAGCCAAATCGTCGAATGCGAATGCTAGGGTTCCGCGAGAAACACAAAATCATCTACAAACTACAAAACCATCGTAATGCCTCATCTTATTCTCGATGGGTCACAACTCACAACCATTGGATATAGATTATACAAGATGGGACTGGGTTGAAATTCATTCATCAAATAGCTTCTCCAAAATGTTTATCAGGGTAACTTTGGGGTCCTCGCGTAGGCCCACTATTTCTATTTAGGCCCAACAGTATACGGCCCATAAGTTTTTCGGCGAAAGACCCAAAAGGTTAAAGCATCACTAGATAAGAAAATCTGAAGTATATAATGAAAGTTAAATAATAATAACACGTGACATCATCACGAATTTAATATTAAAAATGTATCATATTAGAATAATAAAAAGTAAAATTCGGAAGGAAAAATTAAAACGAAAAGTCAATACCGAACCGATTCATTAATAAGAAAAACACGACACACTAGCGATGGGCTGAAGTTTAACAGCAAAAGCACTTCAACCATACGGTAAGATGAAATTTACTGGTTGGTTACCCTATTTTGTAAAACGGAACTTAACTTTTAGGAGTTAGGCAGGTTGGTGGTGAATATCAAGCCATAAAGCATGATCAATTCAGTGCTAATGAAGTTGGAACTTCATTACACTACAAGAGAATACATACTTGCACACACATAAAACAGTGTGCAAGTAGTGTGTACACATGTATACATTCCGATTCCACACTAAAAAAAGCCGGGTGGAATCTAGAGGTGGTAATATGCCACACCGAAATTTTGGTGTGTAAACATATTGCACACCGTATATTGAGTGTGTAGGTAGTGTGGACATTATCCGTGTGTACTGTGCACACGGCATATCTAGTGTGTACTCCGATAGTAACTTCATTCTCCATACACACCACCAAGTCCATTACCGTGTGTAAACCGAGTGAGATGTTAACAAGACATATATTTTGTTCACACTCTTTTGAATTATGGTTGCCATTACTAAAGGGGTGGTTAAGACTTATTAGTTTTTGTTGCAATTCACTAGTAGTAGCATCTTAATCAGTATTTCAAATAGTGTGTATTAGTATAACATATATCAAATTGTGAACAAACTTGGTAGTTATATGGACACTTAATTCTATAGGTTTAGTTTAGTTACAACTATTTCGATTATAAAGCACATAGTTAGTATTTTCTTTAATAGATTGTAATACAACCATTTAGTCAGAATTAATTTTAATCAGATATCAATTTGTAGTTTTTTAAAATTTTGATACTAATGCTTCTCTATTGTGTCATGTATGTTAATAGTTGAATATATTTAACAGTTATGGATTTATAGATTCTGAAAGTTCATTTTAAAATCCCTTAGTGTGGTTTTCACATGTATGATTTAGAATCAAATTTTTGAAGTCTGATAAGCAACATCATGTATTCCTAAAATCGTGGCCAATGAATTGGTTTAGGAGTAAAAATATCGTTCCACTTAGATTATTTACTGTGCCTGATATATTTGGTATGTTGACATACTAAAACTATCCTTCTAAATCAGTTAAGTCCATTCTGTCGTAGCTGGAAGTTAATCAATAAAAATTATTAGAAAACAAAATTCCATTGAGGTCTTATGTACAGAATGTCACCTTTTGTTACTTGCTCTATATCACTAGTATATTGATGCAATGGTATATCCCCGGATACGTCCCCCAGATTCATATTAGATTGATCTTCTGAGTTTGAAACTTGGACACCATGCAGTCCATTGACATTCTCTGTGTTTCCCCCTCCTCCGAAAGTAGCAGTTTCTGTAGAGATAGACGTTCTTTCGGTTGAACACACTGTGTTTGTGGCAGGAAGTCCCTGCTGGTAGTTTTCAGGTGATCCGTTTACTATATTAGCATTCTTTGTGTCGCTTTTCTTTTTTCTTGAACTTCGTCGCCCCTTAGTTGTCATCCTTGGACCTGTCATGAGGATATATAGGAATGGCAACATTCAGTAGGTGTTGTTCCTTAAATTCACACAAGAAATGCAACCTTAGTTGTTCAAGTAAGTATGGCTTTAATAGTCATTGATATTCCAATGAATCAATTACTGTCACGTTTTATCAAAGTCTGACTGAAGGTAGGAAACATTTGAGATTAGTTATTCTAAACGGAATAAACAATACTTTGAGAATACATAAATCAGTAGCTGCAAAAGAGTTCAGCATATAACTATATAAGAAAGCTTGTCATCTTCCCACTATGGAACTTGAGAGATACCCAACTAAAATTTGTTGTATTGCCCTAGAAATAAATGAACGATCCAGAATTTTCTGCAGAAAATACCAGGATTGAAGTGCAACTACTTGTACCAGCAAGACCCACAAGGAGCACCCATGAAACAACTACCTTGTTCAGCAGTATGTCTGGAAGGCCATTAAGAGACTTCCGAGTGACTGGATTCTCTTCCTTGGTACGAGAAGCGGGACTTCCAGCAGATGCATCCATTGATTGGTCTACAATGTCTAAGCCATTGGTAGTCCCTGTACAGAAGATAATGAAAAAGTTCCATAGGGATGAAAAGTTCATATCAAGAAGCTTATTCACAGGTAATATGAAGAATTATGCTTATGGAATGCCTTGACAGTGTTCCACTTAGCGATCATTATCTAATCTACAACATCCCTGAGATTATTACATCGAATAGAAATGCTGAATCAACAGTTCATCAGCAAAACATTGTAAAGATCTTCTATGTAACTATGCAGATAGAGACCTAGGCTGATAGCCTTGTGTTAAAGCAAAAGAGATGAGAGGTACCTGTTTTTATCTTTTTTGCAACTTGATCCCTGTGATTCAAATCCTCAATTCTTTTGGATGGTTCAGTATATGTCAAGCGGATGGTGAAATCAACTTGACCACATTTCACAGCCTACAAAAATGTCAATTCTTGAAAGATATAACACTAGGATATAGTAAACACCACGTGTTTCGTCTAAGGTAAAGATTAGAATCTGTATTTAATTGTTTTGATAGACAAAATTATATGACCAGCACCAGCACTCAGCCAAACATCTTCTTACCAGTACTTTTTCAACGGGTGACACAATCAGAGATTTCAAAGCATCCTTCAATGAAATGCATTGAGTAATTGACCTTTCCTGGAACCAGACATGAGAACCGTATTTCTCTTTTACATAAAACCTGGAAAAAATGAACAAAAATTATGAGAAGAGAATATTTTTTAACATGTTAATAGTCCTGTAGCAAAAGTCTCACTTGTATATTTCTCTAGGCACAACTATATGGAAAACCAAATCATATTGGAAGGGCAGCAATTCAAAAAAGCGAAAGTTAGTATGTACAACTCAAGGAGCACATAAATCATAGTTTTAAAGAAATCTCTGTAACATGACACTCGACAAGTATGATGCTCACCAAACTTTACGTTCATTTTCCAAAGTAACTGATGGGATGGCAATTTCAAGAGAGAAATTAGCAATATGGTAATCTTCTTGCTTAACAAGCTCCGCAATTGTTCCAGCCAAATCACTTGGACTTCCCTTCTTCATAAATAACTTCTTGTCAGTGTCGCAAAAGAACTGCAAGATACCTAAACATATGCTGCAGATAACTGCCTTAGCATCTGATCCCTCGTAAGTAGGACGATTCTCTAAACCTTCATCCATTGCATTTCCTTGATGCTCTACCGAGGTGCCAAAATATTGGCACAACAAGTCCGGTAAAGAAAAAGTGGACGGTTCAGCAGGTTCTGTGATCCCGAACAGCCGTAAGATGCAATGGATGCATATCTGCACGAGAAACAAAACCAGATAGGTACTTATCTAAGAAAACGCAAATTAGCATCCAGAAATGATCGACCAAAATCGAATAACTCTCCATTTCCAATCAATGAGTTTCATTTGATACTAGTAGGTAGAAGATTGCGTACCTTCACTGCGACCAAAGAGGTTCTCTGGATTCTCTTAATCGTCACCAGCGAGATCACAAGATGCTCCGTCCGAGGCCAGGAATCTCGCATTTTCCAGCATGCAAGGCCAAGAGATAGGAGAAAGGAGATCGGATCGGCGGAGAGTGGCGGTCGGATCGACGGTGAGTAGCTTCCCTGCTAGTGGACAGAAGATGGACCAGATCGGCGCTACCGTTTCTCCGCTGTCAAGATCTGCTACAACTTGCGATGTATAGAGAGAGAGAGAGAGAGAGAGAGAGAGAGAGAGAGAGAGAGAGCAGAAGAATGGAGAACATAGTCGCCGCTGCCGCTGTTGGAGCTGCTCTGATGTCAAGACCTGCTGCCAAGCCACCGCCTACAGCCGTCTCCATGCAGAACCGTCGTCGCTGCTACGCTGTCAAGAGCCGCTTCCGCTAGCATCTGTCGCCTCTCTCTTTCCAAGCATGTCTCTTAAATTAGGGTTTTCATCGTATGCAGTCCACTCTAGTTTTTAATCTTGGTGAGCTACACTAAGTTATAGTGGGCTTTGAAGTTTGGCCCAGTTAGGCGTTTGGATTTTTCCTATGGCCCTACATGTTTTTTTTTTTGTTATATATGGCCCTACATGTTGTTAAACTAGAAATACATAAGAATTCTCCAAGTATATAAATCAGATTTTACGAAATAAAGTGTATATTATTTTTAATTGGAAAATAAAATACTATATATCGTATATATTAATAGTAATATCTCCACCAAAACAGAACTCTTACCTTAAATAATTATTTTGTATACGTCAAATAAATAATATACAATTATATAATAAACACTATTTCATCATCGTTAATACATAAATAATATAGAATGTACATACGGGTAGTTTTTAATTGTCTCATCTATTTAACATTCAAAAAACGATATCATGTTATATGAGAAACGACAGTGGGTTCTATTGGGCTCCATCTAAATACTTCTTCTAAATGTGAAAAACGATGCCACTTAATCTAATTTTTCTAAACATCAATATAAACGACAACGTTTCACGTCGTTGTCAAACGACAACCCTAAACCCTAAATCACGTAAGTAGTTTTTAATTGTCTCATCTATTTAACATTCAAAAACGATATCATGTTGTATGAGAAACGACAGTGGGCTCTATTGGGCTCCATCTAAATACTTCTCCTAAATGTGAAAAACGATGCCACTTAAATTCCCAAATTCAACTCACCAGTCGAGATAAAAAAGAAAAATCAACAATCCAAATTCAATCCAAATCGGTAATTTCCAGAATCCAATCCAATTCCCCTAATTGCAATACATATATCATCATCATTACTGTTAGTGAACTGTTAGTTAACAACGTTGTTATATTATCTTTAAACTCAAATGACAATTTTAATAGTTGCTTTAATGAATATAAGGACGTGTAAAATCAGATTGCAGATTGCGTTTATATATAATACATGTATTAGGTGTAAAAAATATGTTCATGTGTACCAATTTTTGATATATTTTCATGTGTTTTAACATAACATATGCAGTAGTTGTGTAAGCACATATTCATATATTTGCAAACACCACTCCAATTCCACACGGAATATTGATATGACCTAAGTCCATACCGCAACAATACACACCAAATATACCAATATTCAATCAGTGTGTACAACAGGCAATCTGCATTCAATTTCCACACCAACTTTTTGTTAGTATGCAATAAGTAAGGAATCTGAATGTATTCTAACTTTCACTATTGTCAACATAATTGTATGTACCTAGTGTGCAATCCTAGTGGACTTACACACTTCCAACCCCGTGTGAAGCAAATTCGTGTGTAATTGAGTATTCTCTTGTAGTGTTACTCAACTCAGAAAGCTATACCAAATGACATCATCAGAATATGGAACAATTTTGTGGTGAGCAATTTTGCTTTACTATATGCCTCTTTAAGGGTTTTTTTTATAAAAATAAAAAATGAGTTAGTAGTGACGATATGTAACTTTTTGGGCCCCTCTGCTCACAGTTTGTTATTTTTCCGACCGGATTTAGTGAACAACCAGCTCATACACTGACCTGCCCCACTAGCAGTCTAATATAGTCAATAGGTCAGTCGGGCGTTAAGCTAAGTTCTACTCGTCTCCTTATATACATGAGGTGGTATGTGGATCAGGCATGATATGATATTTTAATCAAGTTACTGCGATGTGCCACCCTGAGAGGTTTCAAACATAAAACTTCAGAGCCAATTCACAAAAGGTAAACACTCTTAACCATTAAACTACCAGTGTCTGTGAGTGTCCTCTTTAAGGTTCACTATGGAGAAAAGCTCACAGAAAACCCCTTAAAAAACCCCTTAATTATGCTACTTCAAGAGTAGATGAAGGTTGGCAAGAAAATAGCCTCCTTAAACCCTCCAACACACCACTAGAAAAACATGCACCCCTCACCAACAACTAACCTTAAAACTCATCCATTTTCCATAATCCTCAAGAACAATCTCATGTATACGATTCCGATCCAATCAAATTCCGACACAAACCTCGAAACACGAATATATCTCTACCAATTAGTCGAAATGAAGCATGCAAATGCATTGATTCGTCTAACCCTTCTAGGGTTTCTCCTAGACTCTGTCGACTCCACCAAAAACTACACTGACTTGGTGTACAAGAAATGCTCAAGAGAGATCTTTCACGATTCACAATCTCTCAACTCCTTGTTCAGTGATTTGGTCTCTCAATCACTACAAACCAAGTTTTACAAGACCGCATCAGGTAATGAAATGCAGTGCTCTCTATCATATAAATTCAGGTATTTTTTAGTGTGATCTATTTTAAGGCAAATGAACCTAGCTATTTGCAACGAAAATATTGAAATCTATTGTAAATATCGTGTTTTAAGAATATTTTTAGTAGATTAATTCCTATGGAAATGCTTACTAAAAATATTCAAAATTATGAGAAAAAGCCAAATTCTACAAGATTTGGTATCTCAGTTGCCACAAACCAATAAGTTCTACAAGACCACAACAGGTACTGACACCAAAAGAAAATTAAACCAGCAATTTATAAAGGAATTTTTCTAGAAGAAATAATCTCTTAGATTTGATGAGGATTTGTACGCATTTTATTAAGTTATATAATGTAAATCTCTTGCAAATATCATTTTGTAAGAGTCTTTACAAACAATTTTGAATCCTTTTAGCGAAACCTTTTCTTTTCTTAGAAGTAAGTTCTTTTGATTTTTCTTTTTTAGGTGATTCGTGGCCATCAAAAGGGCAACAACTATAGCATGCTTATTTCACACATAGACTAATTTTCACTCACTCCGGATAAACCCGTATTGGTTATGAATATTTTTCATTTACCAGAATCTTAGCCGGGTTTGTATATGTGACATCTTAGTTAATAAGTGACGCACTTGAAATAAATTTCAAACGCGAGGATTTTCAATGTTTCCAGTTCAAATAAGTTTAATTCTCACGCAAATAAATATCTCATACACAAAGTTTTAGCTTGATTAGTATACTAAAAGGCAAGAACTTGTATGAGCAGAAAACACCAATGGAGTTTCAGGGTTCTTCCAATGCAAAGGAGACCTCACCAACAACGACTGCAGTATCTGCGTCACTAGGCTCCTGGACATGTCAACCAAACACTGCACAAAAGCAGTGGCGGCCAAGATCCACCTCTCGGGGTGCCTTCTCAAGTACCGTACCGACATCCCGATTGAGACGAATCGCCGAATGCTAGGACTCCGCGAGAAGTACGACGAGGAACACAAAATCTGCAGCAGCGAGAGAGTTGAGGATGGAGGGTTTGAGGAGAAGAGAGACGCCATGTTCGAGGAAGTGGAGCTAAGGGCGGCGGCGCGTGGAGGGGACGACAGAAGTAGGGAAGTGGAGTACGACGGGTTTAGGGTGGAGGCGGTGTGCGAGGAGGACATGGAGGTCTGCGCGTGTGCAGAGTGCATAAGCCATGCAGTAGAGATCGTCAAAGAGGAGTGTCAATGGTCTGTGTCGGGACGCGTGTTTCTTACGCGATGCTCGCTGAGCTATTTGTATGAGGAGTATCGAGGCGGAACAGGTACTGGTGGTGGTTATGGTGGCGGAGAAGGTGGTGGTTATGGAGGAGAAGGCGGTGGTTATGGGAGAGGCGAAGGTATATATAATAATAATATTACGATCAGACGCGCCAGTAAAAGAAAATTAGTAATTTCGGAAGTAAATATTAACCACGGCTTTTAAGTTAAATTTCCAAACTAGCCTTAGAAATTGAAATATATTGACTACATGTTTTAGATTGAAACTCCGATCCATATTTGAGAATGACAAAATATTTATACTTAGCATTTTGCTTTTTATAATCTGATATGGTAAAAAAGAGAATTATATTAGACTTGACATAACGTGCGGAAAGAAAAAAAATTAGGAGAAAAAGTATTTTAGTTTTTTGTTGTTGTTAAGTTATAGTAAAGATTCCTTATCACAATTTTGAAAAATTATTAGACATTTTGAAAGAAAAAAAAGGTGTTAATTCACCTAGTATTTTTGAATGTTTCTAGCAAATATTTATATTAGAAATCAGCCGCATGAAAAATTCTTAGAACACGATATTTACACCGAAAATTAATTTAATAATTTCCATTACAAAAATTCGTAAAAATCTCTTAAATAAGAATTTTCCAAAATATGGGTTTCTAATAAAACATCGTTAACATTAGAAATATTCAAATGTTTATATAGCTTTTCAAAATTCTGATATTTATAAGAGATTTTTATTAAAAACTTCTACAATCCTTGCAAAATCCTTATTATTAATCTAACGAATTATTATTTTCATTGAAAAAATTCATTTACAAATACGGACAGAACAACTAACTAAGGGTGGGGAGCATCTATTTTTGGTGATATGTAATTTTAATTTTAAAGGTAGTAATTTTTTGTAATTTATCTATTTAAAATTATACATTTACTTCCTAAAATTTTGTACAGTGATTAATTAATATTAATTCAATTCTTGCCCCAATAAAATTCATGGTGATAATTTGTAAATGTGGAAATATAGGGTATGATGGAGACGGGGTGGGGAAGGAGTTTGGAGGTGAGAGGACGGGTAGAACAATCGCGATTATCATCGGAGGAGCCGCTGCTGTATTGCTTATCGCCCTTCTCTTCCTTTTCATCTGCAGGGTTGGGAAAAAAGATGGTCAGTATATATATAATATAGCAATATAATCACTTCATATATATTGTTAAAAAATCTAAAAGGGGTCTCAACTCTCAACTATAGCCAGCGAAGGTTGGTTGAACCAATTCTAAAGCGAGTTTCCGTGGGCAACCGGAGGTCGAAACCCGCTGGAGACGCCACTTTGCCCCAATATATATTAAAGTTTGTTTAATACAACATTTTATTTCAAAGTTCTTTTTTTTTTTTTTTTACTATGGCTAGCCAAATTATCCCTATCCGATGTTGGAAATAAAATAAACTTGATAAGTAGTGAAGTATCTAGAAGTCACTAAAAATGTCTAGGAGTATTAAGTAATTAATAGGGAGTCTAGAAATGTCTAAGTGTGTAGAAGTATCCTAGAGTCAAGAAACCACTAGAACATGAATCTACTAGAATATGAAATGTCTAGATAATCAAGCTACTAGAAGAACCCATATGTACCTATAAATACTTGATGAGATGAATGAGAATGTAACAAGTTGAGAATAAAAAAAACAACAAGTCTCTCATATCCTCTCCACCTCCCTCACACACACAAACACATATTCAAACACCAACAAGTGGTATCAGAGCAAGGTTCAAAGTCGCGATGGCAACGACAAGCATGCAAGTGCCGAGATTGACGAAGGATAACTACGATAAATGGTGCATCCAAATGAAGGCCCTTTTGGGATCGCTTGACGTATGGGAGCTCGTGGAGACCGAGTTTGAGGAACCCGAAGCGACGGCGGAAATGTCGAAAGAAGAGAAGGATGAATTGAAGGAGCAACGGAAGAAGGAGAAGAAGGCCTTGTTCACAATATATCAAGGTCTTGATGAAGCCATGTTTGAGATAGTCGCTCCGGCCAAGATATCATACGAAGCATGGGGAATACTCCAAAAAGCCTTCGACGGCGTCGAAAAGGTAAAGAAAATTCGCCTACAATCTCTTCGTGCTCAATTTGAATCCCTCATTCAAGAAAACTCGGAATCTATCTCCGATTTCTTCACGAGAGTCATTTCAATCGCGCATCAAATGCGAAGAAATGGAGAAACTTTAGAAGATGTTCGTATCATAGAGAAGATCTTAAGATCCCTCGATCCCAAGTTCGACCTTGTGGCCGTAGCAATTGAAGAATCCAAGGACCTAGAAGAAATGTCCGTGGAGCAACTCATGGGTTCTCTACAAGCCCATGAACAACGACTTTTGAAGAGAGGAGAAGGTACATCCTTGGAGCATGCTTTACAAGCAAAAATGACGTTGAAGAATGACGGATCACGAGGCGGCTTCCAAAGAGGAAGATTCACGACATGGAGAGGAAGAGGTGGTCGAACAATAACCACCAATGAAGTCGACAACGATGATGGAGAGTCGATCCAAGAAGGAGATCGAGGAAGAGGTCGCGGTCGTGGTCGTGGTCGCGGACGAGCTCAATGTGGATGGAGTAAATCAGAAATTCAATGCCATGTTTGTAAAAAATATGGCCACTATGCAGCTGAATGTTGGTATAATACCGACAACGACAGAGAAAAGGTGAATTTCGTGGAGAAGATCGACGACGATGGAGTTCTATTGATGGCATACAATCGAGTGGAGAAGACGGAGTCCAACACATGGTTCGTCGACACGGGAGCTTCCAACCACATGTGCGGAAGAAAGGAGTTCTTTGCGGAGCTTGATGAAAGACACGGTGGACACATCACATTTGGCGATCTTAACCAACACCAAATTAAAGGGAAAGGTAAAGTTCTCTTTGAACTCAAGAACGGACGACAGTTATGCATCGCCAATGTCTACTTTGTTCCCGACATGAAGAACAATATATTAAGTGTCGGACAATTGCTGGAGAAGGGATACGACGTCCAGGTGAAGGAGAATAGACTTACCATCCGTGATAATAACAACAATGTTATCACGAAAGTAGCCATGACGAAGAATCGAATGTTTCCATTGGATTTAAGGATCAATGAGAAGAATTGCTTGAATGTGACAACCATAGACAACTCGACTCCTTGGCATCTCCGGTATGGTCATCTGAATTTCAAAGCGCTGGAATTGATGGAGAAGAAAAACATGGTACGAGGTTTGCCCAAGATCAATCATCCCAACGGCGTGTGCGAAACATGTGTCATCGGAAAGCAACAAAGGAAACCATTCAAGAAGTATCCATCGAAGAGAGCAGCTGGTCGTCTCGACTTAGTCCACTCCGATGAGTGTGGACCAATCAAGCCCATGTCCATTGGCGGAAATAGGTATTTCTTGACATTTACCGATGATTATAGTGGCAAAACTTGGACTTATATGATGAAGCAGAAAAGTGAAGTGTTGACAAAGTTCAAAGAGTTCAAAAATATGGTCGAGAAGCAAAGCGGTCGTTATTTGAAGTGCTTACGAACCGACCGAGGAGGCGAGTATACATCGCGTGAATTTGACAGGTTTTGCAAAGAGAACGGGATCGTGCATCAGCTAACCATGCCGCAAACCCCACAACAAAATGGAGTCTCCGAGAGGAAGAACCGGACGATCTTGAATTTATTTCGGTGCATGTTGAAGGAGAGAAATGTTCCAAAGGAATTTTGGTGAGACGCTGTTAATACTGCAGTTTATTTGCTGAACAGGTTTCCGACAAAGCGGATTGGAGACATGACGCCGGAGGAAGCATGGAGCAAGCGCAAGCCAAGTGTCGAGCATCTTCGAGTCTTCGGATGCGTGGCATATGCAAAATTACAGGGAAGTCAGAAGTGCGTCATGCTCGGATATGACGAGAACTCAAGTAGTTACAAGTTATATAACCCCGTCACAAAGAGGGTTCTGATCTCAAGAGATGTCGAGTTCGACGAAGAACAAGCATGGAACTGGGATATGAATGATGACCAACCAAAGCAGATTATGGAAGTTGAAGAGCCGCGAAGAAAAGAAGCTCGACGTGTTGAAGTTCAAGAACCAACAACACCCCCACATGTTGATACTCAACAGGAAGAAGACGACTCGAGCGAATCACCCGTACTGAGGACAAGGCGGATCCAAGACGTATACAACTCTGCGCAAGTCGTTGAAGTGAATGACGATGAAGAATACGGTAATTTATGTCTATCTGCAGGATGTGATCGAACAATACACAAAGAAGTCACCAAAGAGAAAAAGTGGCGAAAGAAAAAGACGATGGCAGAACAAAAATACAAAAGTCGTAGAGTGCGAGGACATATGCGGACGACGATTCATCGGCAAAGACAATCGGGGAAACACGACCAAGTATACTTGATTGGTTATACAAACAAGCATAAGGAAAGACGAGTCACAAGGAGAAGTGATCGTGAACATCGTACATATGACATCAGAAGAATCAAGTTTAAGGGGGGGAAATGTTGGAAATAAAATAAACTTGATAAGTAGTGAAGTATCTAGAATTCACTAAAAATGTCTAGGAGTATTAAGTAATTAATAGGGAGTCTAGAAATGTCTAAGTGTGTAGAAGTATCCTAGAGTCAAGAAACCACTAGAACATGAATCTACTAGAATATGAAATGTCTAGATAATCAAGCTACTAGAAGAACCCATATGTACCTATAAATACTTGATGAGATGAATGAGAATGTAACAAGTTGAGAATAAAAAAAACAACAAGTCTCTCATATCCTCTCCACCTCCCTCACACACACAAACACATATTCAAACACCAACATCCGATTCAATCGGCTAGGGCTCAAATTGGGCGAGTAGAGGCTCACCCAATTATCCATGGCCAAGTTTAGGGTTAGCATTTAAGTTTAAGGATTAAACTGGTTATGAAACAAACTTCAAATTTGATATCATGTGAATGATAGATATGATTTTTTTTCATCAATTTGACGGAAAACTGGAAGACAACAAATTGTATATATATACTTGCCACCAGAAGTGGAGGTCTAGAGGTTAAGAGCATTTATTGTCATGTGATTTGACTCCAAAGTTCCAGGTTCGAAACTCCTCAGGGCAGTCACCTTGTAGTGACTTGATTAAAATATCAGGTCCCGTCTGGCCCACATATCGTGTCAGGTTATGAGGAGGCGAGTAGAACTAAACTTAACGAGTCGGCCTTTTGACTATACTAGTATGCTGATGCGGTCTGTTAATTGGGGCCAGTGCACGCGCTGATTGTTCAGAAAGTCTGGTCTGAAAAACACTAGGCCGTAGACGGGAAAGTCCGAACATTACGTAGCGGGATGAGTCTAGGGCACTACTACTCCATTCCTTTTTTGGCAAAATAATAATAATAATAATAATAATAATTGTATACTTAAGGTAACTAACCACAAAAAAAAAAAAAATTGAGACAGTGAACTGCAAAATAACTTATTAACTGAGACCATCTTAAATTCTTTTAACAGTTGCAAAATTAATGATCTGCATTATTGCATAGTTCTTTTTTTTTTTTTTTTTGGTTTTTAAAGTACTTTCGTTATGAAACATGTTTGCTCTTCTGTTGTTGCAGATTGTTGAGAAGAATACTAGTGTGGTTAACTCTAGCACGATGGTTCCAAGATTGGCAATGTTAATTGGGGTAAGGTATAGGAATTCAGATCGCCGGTCCACTTTTTATATCCTAAATTGTGTTTTATTAATATAATCTTGATACGTGTGTACGGTGTATTTAGTGTAATTAATTTTATGATTTTTTTTTAAAAAAAAGAAATATTGAAATTAATGAACCTTAAAAAAAAAAATTAAATTTAATAAAAATACGTGTCAAAATCTTAATAATGAGACGATCTTAAATTATAAGAGCATCCACAGTGGTATTACGTAAAGAATACGTAAACGTGGGTCCTACATGTTTATTTAAGTAAAGTAACAAAAACTATCTACAGTGGTTTTACATAGCATTCCTTAAAGATGGGACCCACACGTAAATTTATGTTTTTACATAAAGCATTCCTTAAATTTAAGTAATGCACTATGTATTACGTAACCAATTTTTTATTATAAATTAATTCATTTTATAATTAATGCTAATATCTTATTGGTGGTTACTGGTTGTTGGAAAATTTAATAATAAAATATATTTAAGGAATATGTTTAAGTAATACGATTGCAGAGAAAATATTTTTTACGTGTGTCTTAAATTTACGTATTACTTAAAGTGTACATAAATGTCTACGTGACAACTTGAAAGAATACAATTTAGGTAAAACCATTGTGGATGCTCTAAATAGTAGATATCTAATCTGAATTCAATATATATATATAAACCAAATGGTTGGTCGGGGCAGTTAAGACTAAAATTATATGTCATTCACCACATTGACATTGTTACTTCACATGTAAACGTTTGTCGATCGGTCCAAAAAATAGAACAATAGACTTTTACTTATTTTTGTGTGGGTGAATTAGTAATGTCACGATTATATATATCCCGGTGATAGGATATTATTATTGATCCTTTCAAGTAAGAAAATGACAAATATCTCTCGAGGGAAATGTTCAATAAATAAATTATAGATATATATGGTTTATTTAGCATATATATGGCTTGTAATAAATAGATATTGTTGGCAAATGTACTTTCTTTACGTCGATTTTTTTCCTATGGATCATTTTGGATAATTTTCCAATTGGGTCTTTAACTTTCGACCAATGAGTCAATTTGCAGACTCATATATAAATATAATATTAATTAATTAGTATATAATAAATAAAATAGAAAATTCATATTTTAAAAATATTTATTTATATGGGACATCTTTAGTTTTTTGTAATTATGATTTATAAAATACATGGTTAGATAGAATGGTTGATTTAGAATTTATAAGGAACTATGTGTTTGTCCCGTGCGTTGACTTGATGCATATTCATAAATAATTATGATAATATTTAATATAATAATAATTAATCAAATTTATTAAATTTTCATGTCTTTTGGTGTATCGAAAATAATTACTAGTAAAATGGAAATTGAAACGCTTTAGTGTGTAGCATTTCTTCTAAGTATCTGTTACATTAATATCGGAGAGTGTTTGACTTAGTATCTCTCCTTTATATTAGTGTATATATATTTAATTTATCTATAGCAAAACCTAAATGTCCCCAAAAAAAACAATCTTTACGTAATAATTTATTGTTCGAGTGTTCAAATGCAGTTAGCAAATTGATAATTAACCCTAATATAATAATATAGATAAGTAATTACAGTCGTACGTGACGTCCCACAGAAAGCAAAAGTACTGTTTCTTTACCCTGGCTGGGGGACTACTATACTACTGTGTCTTTGCTCAGGGAGAGGACGATGAAACCCTAACCCTAAACACTGGAAATGGACAAAATTGGTAGAGATAGGGTTCCAGCTGTATGATTTAATTTTCACTGTGGAAGGTACGTAAACACTGTTGAGCGAGTCACTCACTTCCGATGACTTGTCATCTTTGAAGTGTCCTTCAATCTCAAAAGGCCACAAATTAGGGTTCCTCATTTAGATTCTTGGTTTTATCTGTGATCCACCGATCCCTCTTAATTATTCTTCAATTTTCACTCGTCCTCCTTAGATCTTTTCCTCTATATAATCTGGGCAACCTCTCCTCACACCTTCATCTTCTCCTTTAGCTAGGGTTTTTCTCAAATTAGTCTTTTCTGAGCTAGCTAGGGTTTTTCTTAAACTAGGGTTATATATGGAGGGTAAAGATAAAATTAGGGAGCTCTCTATCTTCGATCTCAAGCTGGCTAGGATTAGGGTTATGGAGGGTAATTAAAGGTAAATGGGAGCTTTCTTTAGTCCATTCCAGGGCAGTCTCGGGGCTGAATTCTCTGCTGCTGAATCGTTGGTTCACAAGCTCATCATGATGTAATTAATACTTCCATGGTGTGTTTATGATCCAACGGCGCAGGAGCTGCGGACAGTTCCGTTGCCGTGTATTGGACTGAAGGGAGCTCCCTTTCATTATCTTTCATACTTTTTTTTTACTGATTTGGCCAAAAAAAAATTACACTGTTTGGTTAATTTTATGCACTAATCTCTTTAAGTCTGCAGTTGGTGCCATGCATATTATTGGATATGGACTGAACGGAGCTCCCCATGCATACATGCATGCTGCTGTTTTATTTTTTTTCATTTTTATGCACTAATCTCTTTGTATTGCAGGGACGGTTGTACACATTTTGACTAGTTTGTAACCTGCAAATCTTGAAGTTCTTGAGCTTGAAGATTCATTTTGTCCCACTGTACGTCGTCTGTACCACTAATACATTAAAAAAAAGTAATCATGAAATCATGCATGAACTAATTAATTATCTAACAAGATCAACTAATATGGAAATGGAATTAGTTTGTGATATATAAATATATATGCAAAGAATTGATCGATTGTAGTTATTGTTGGATCTTGGTGTCCTGGTGCAAACTTGAGCTTGACCATCTGTCATGCACAAAGGGACTCCTCTTAAACTTAAGTGAGAAACTGACAGAGAAAATAGATTTTATGTGTAACTAAGAGTTCAATCAGATGAGTATTTATAGACTTTTAGATTAATAATATTGATCCGGTCCATTTACTATGAATAGTCCCATTAAATATTCTTGAACTAGTGGGTTTAAAGGGGTTAAGACTAACCTCACCTAAATTTATGTGATTGGCTATGATTAGTTAGGCATAAGAGGGGCGTCTTCCACGAGCTTGTAACTTGGATCACTTGTGATATTGTTGCTAGTTGCCCCTGAGTAAGTCTTAAAAGATTGACTGGGTTGTAGTTGGCGATGATGTGGTGAAGATGACGATTGCCCCCGTAGGGGTGTCAATGGGCGGGGCGGGCATCGCCAGAACTGAATCCGCACTGTGGGTCGACATGGTCAACCCGTCCCATACATCCCGCGGGGCGTGTCGTCTCACAAGGGATATATATATTATTACAAAACTTAAACCCTTACAGTATCCAAACTCAACTTCAAATTCGAATACAAATTTAACTCAAATTCAAAAACAAGTCACTAAACTCATTAGAACCTTGTTATTTTAATAAATGTTATATATGTATATATATAATACACGTGTGGGGCGGGCCGACGGGGCCCCGTGACCTCAAACTCGGACCCGTCCCATATCCCACGGGTCACAGGCATTTGCGTATCCAAGATATTTATAATGGGGTACACTTTGTAAAAAATAAAATTGCGAAGATTTAATATATAAATGATTTCATTGGAAAAATTATATAAAGCATACAACATGTATGAAAAAAATGATTTTAGTACTAACTTGTTCTAAGATGTACAACATGTCTCAAAACGATAATAATTGTTACTTCTTCAATCAATCTCTACAAAATTGGAGTTAAATATATTCCAAATGTACAAAGCTAACTAAATAATTTTTAAAGCATCACAAGTAAAGCACTAATGACGTATACAAATGTTATAATTGAGTTAAATCGGACAAGAACCGACTGAGGATCAATTGAGTCTCAATCGAGTTGAGACACTATTGAATTAATATAAGTTATTAGGTCTTTATTTTGATATTTAGAAAACTATGGGTTAAATTTTAATTTGCAATGTATTTTAGGGAAATTTTATACGGATAATTGAAGGAAATATCAGTTACTATTGTTTTGAAACATGTTGTACATTTTAAAACATATTAGTACTAAGATCCATTTTTTCAAACATATTGTATGATATACATCATTTTCATTTTTCCTGATTGGTCATCTCTTTTGACATAATAATTATATTATATTGACTACAATTCATAGTCTATTAAAGAGCCAAATAATAAAATTTACAACCATATTCTACAAGTAAAATGCTAATGGATTGAATGGGGTATTACAAAATAATACAGTTATCTTATAAAATAATAATTAGGCCTTAATGTTACACACAAAATAATGGAGGTCTTATATGAAAAATAATAGAAGCCAGAGTGTATTTTCTTGTCATGAATAAATTTAGAATCTCAATAAAAGTACTCGATAATAGAGTGACGTTCGTCACCCCATTATTCTACATGGGTACGCCTAATCGCAGGTCGGTGAGATAAAATCGGGGCGGGTACCGTTGACCAGTTAACGGCCATAGCCCTCGAGTTACGTCCCAGACATTGTTCAGGGTCGTAATTAACGTGGCGAACAATGTTTTAAAACTGGACCGACGCCATATTAGGTCTGACAGCAAACAATAGGCGTATGCAATGTAAATGGGGGGGAGGGGGGATTAATATATTTTAAAGTAATCTTAATTATTAGGAAATTTTTAGTACTTTAATTAATTTGAAGGGCTAATATTTGTGTTTGACAAATTAGAGGGAGTCATATAAGATTATTAAAGTTCTATTTTAACAACAAAACAAACAAAATTACAGAACCGTGTGAATTAGACGAGACTTCAGGAGAAAGATTGGAAAAAAGTTAGACATTTAATATTGTATGTATCGAATCAGATTAAGAAGGCAGTGCGGCTAGAGATTCGTGGTGGATTGGCTGCTGGCTGCTGCTAATTGCTGTTGTCGTTGGTTGCTGCCACTATATGCTGCCAATTGCTTCTTGATGTGCTGCTAATTCCTACTTGCTGCGTTGTCTTGTGCTGCTGCTAATTGCTGCTTGTTGTGTGCTGCTAATTGGTGCTAGCCACGTTGTCTTGTGCTGCTATTAATTGCTGCTTGTTGTATTGTCTTGTGCTGGTGCCTGGTGTCTCAGGCTGCTACTAGTTGCTACCGCCTGCAATTTTTTATTTGTCGTCTGGTAATGTTCAAATACCACTGATCCTACCTAAATCACCAATATAAAATTGGAGCTTCTCTGTAGTCTGTATAATTCCCTTTTGCACTTTAGAATTGCATTAATTCTGAAAATACAGCAAACAGTATGCAAATATGATTGTGATATGAGTGAGATATATGAATGAATGATCATACTCTTGTTCTCTCATGCACTGTCTAGGAAAACGTAGTCTTTTTGGACATATGGAATAAGATATGGATACAATAGAATATTGATATATTGTATATAGAGTGACTGGAGTAGCAAAAGAACAAGAATATAATATATTTTTGTCTTTGTCATCTTAAAAAGTTGATTAGACTTACTAAATTTTATCCTAAAGAGTTCAATGTATGGATATAATAGCTATCGAGTTTCAAATTGATAATTTCAATAGTAAAATAAAAAATGGATGAGAGGTTTCACGTATTAAATGAGTTAGGGGAACTCTAACTGAAACTTTGTGAGACAGGAAAACACATCACGTTTGAACAAGTTTAGTTGGTTGTGAAGCTATCTTTGACTCATCAAGCAGCGACATCAAGTATGGAAAGATTATTTCCAGCTATGAAATTTTGCGAAGAATAAACTTTGGAATAGTATGAGTGATGATCTCTTGAACGACTGTTTGGTCAATTTGATAGATGCCAATATGCCTTTAGAGGTTAGTAATAATGTTATTTTGGATCGTTTTCAAAATATGAAACCTTGTAGGAAACAATTATAGAGTTTATTATTTAGTTTATTTTGTAATGATAATCGTCAAACTGTGTTATCTATACTTTACTATAATTTAGCTTATAATATGAATGTTTAACATTTTAACATTTTTTTTAAAGTGCAGCCCCATTATGTAATTACTGGATACACCATTGCAGCAAACTAACTGAACACCACATCGGCATGGTTCGCCTTAAAGACCGCAATGCACGCCAAACTCGATCTGCTAAATGAACCGGCGGCCAGATCAGTTCGCTAGAAACCGGAGCCAAAATCTGGCAGGGCTAGTCTTGGGAAGGCAAAAAAAAAAAAAAAAAAAAAAAAACCTACTGCCGCAGCCGCAGCCCGCAACCTACTTACCATCAGTTGAAACCAGCTGCAGCCTCAATGCTCCAATCCTAAACTTAATGTGTTACTTTTCAACTCTTCTTTTTGAGTTACTTATTCCGCTCTTTGGAACTAAAGAAGAATGGGAATCCAAGCATGATTATGTATAAATAATACATCGAATAAACATGAATGACTGAGATTAGACTGGTTGATTATTTATAAAATTGCTTCATGGGGTCGTTTCTTCAAGAAAGATTGAATAAAAGGGGAATGCTAAGGAGATGGACTGTTACGAACTCAAATCGATCGAAACGTTAGATTGAATAATCAGAGGAAGAAAACCTTAAGGGAAAATATTGGGTTCAAAGAGATATTGATTTTAGAAGAACATGAAGAATATGGAGAAGAACCAAAGACCGCAGCCGATATACTCTTAATTCACATTCCTTATTTTTCCTTCTACAGCCGTAGATATAATAAAACTGAACCATAAAATAACTTTGCTCCCAACCTAAATATAAAATTCAACTACACCATAAACAATTACAACTAGTCTATCAAGCGGTCTGTACTGATCGAAGGTATTAGAATAATAAAGCCTCTATACTATAATAATATCACTGGCTACCGTTTAAAAACACCTTGTCCTCAAGGTGATCGGGTCCAATTAACCCATTATAATCTCGAATAAATGACCAAGTGAAGGTGATTGTCAGTCGAGAATTTCCGGGACTATAAAAGTCATCATAATCTCGAAGCATTGTTCTCCTCAAGAAGACATGTACATCCATAAGTATAAACATCATCAAAATGTTGTTGAGGCATCAAATTAATGAACATCTCATTGTTGCAAATTGAAACCAATTTATTAAGTATAAGGCATTGTTGAACTTTGACTGTGGAGTCAAGTGTAACTATCCAAAAATGACCAAATTCCTCCACCTGAAAAGAATCTGGATGTCATTATTTGATCAACTCGTAATTGTTTTACACCAAATCTTCAGTGCATTCGAAGCCAATATTATTAAGTTGTCATTCGCCAATACAAGAATTTCCACTCACAACAATATCTAATTCTTCATCGAGGATTTTTAGCTCGTCCGAAGTGTGTAGCTATCCCACTTCATCACCAAAAACTTTCTCAATATTACTACACACAGGTTCTTCTAGTTCTTCATTGAATTTCCGATGAAAATATGAATCTGAAGACGACAACAATTTTCATAAATATACTGGTCATTCAGAACCATATGAGAAACTCGGGCATTGATGATGGAGTCAAACTAAACAAGAAATTGAGCTTCTGCATGTTGTATAATCGTTCAACACAATCCCAATGCGAAATTTTGGAGAAAATCTCAAGTAAGACCTCCCCGTAAATGGGGGACCAACAGTCATGGATTGTGAATAGAAGGTCTCGACTTGGTTCATCCACTCGAGTAAGATCTACCGCATCAACTCTTGGAATGAGATAAATGGGTTCTTCAAAGGATGTAAATGTGAATTTTCCAGTTATTTATTCAAATTGTCATTAAATCATAGAAAGAGAAACCCTCGTACCCATTATATCCATATTCATTGCATGCAGTAAACCAAGACTACTCACAAATCAACAACTGTCACAAAAATATACCAGAATTTTCTCTTCGGCATTTTCACGAACATCTTGTGGATGCAAAAATTACTCTTGCATAACAAAATATCACCAGTAGGAAATATCCAACAGTATAGCAGCAGCAGCAGTAGCAGCAGCAACAGTGAGATTAAACCCATATAGCAATCAGTGTATAAGTTAGTTGCTTATAAACAATCTGCTAACCTTCGTTCTGTTTCTTCAACACACAAAGAATAGAGGTTGAATATGTTGTTGTGGTGACAGCTAGCGGACTGAGATCGGCGATGGGCGTACGTGACCGGTGATGGGAAGAGGAGTCCAACGCAAGGTGGAGGTATCGACGAGCGGCGATGGAGGTTACTTGCGGGAGGTGTGGTCGGAAAATAGATGTGGGTTAAGGTTGTGGGTTTCTCTCAACGAGAGCACCAATGTCACGAACCCAAATCAATCGTAACAGTATATTGAATAATCAGAGGAAGAAAACACCAGGGAAGAAGAGATTGGGTTCAAATGGAGATTGATTTTAGAAGAACATTAAGAATATGGAGAAGAACCAAAGGCCGCAACCGATATACTCTTAATTTATCATTCCTTATTTTTCCTTCTACAACGGTAGATATAATAAAACCAAACCATAATAGCACTTTGCCACCAACCTACATATCAAAATCAGCTACACCATAAACAATTACATTATTAGAATAATAAAGCCTCTATACTATAATAATATCATTCATAACAGGACGTAGCAGCTTTAGCCCTGCGAGGCAAATTATGATCTTTAACATTGAATTGACGGTCAGTTTTGTCAAAAGAATAAGGCGATGTGAGACAAATTGTGATGTTTAGCATTTAATGGCGATGTGATAATTGGAGTAACATAGCGACGCGCAGTGTTATCAAAAGAATAAGGCGATGTGAGGAGAAAATGTTAAATATCGCCTCAAATTTGAGGCGCCCATGAGAAGTGTTGGGATATGATTCGAGGTAGCCTTGGATTGGTCGAGAACGTTAAAAGTCGGGAAGATAAACAAAAAATGTCGACGACCATTTAAGTTCGCATCAAGGGACTAAAGGTAAATGGTCGACACGTCTTCCTTAAGGCGACGAGATCTAAGTCGATAATGTATGAAGAGGTGTCAACTCCCTATAAAAGACCCTTCTTTAGATATAAGGCGAGTCAACAACAGAACCACAAGAAGAAACCATTCCCTCTAAGGAAGAGGTACCAGCTGCCAACCTGCTCGCCGCTTTTAGGCCCGAGGAAACCTTCCTCTCAAGGTAAAGTTGAGGTGGCTACCTACTTGTCACCTGGTAAGAGAAACCTTCGACATTAAGAAATGATGGGGTGGCAACCTGCTTGACACCTACTGAAACTCCACCGTCCCCCTCAACCAATCAGAAAAAAACGGCCACCACCACTGAGCAGGCAATCAGAGCATAGTTACCGCCACTTAAAGTCGGTACAATCTCTCGGGAGCACTTTCATTATTTTACATTCTATAATATACTTTTTACAGTATTCTCTCATATTCCATTACTGACTTAACTTCAGAGTGGAATCATGGGAAAATCCCCACCCTCTTTTCAGGTTCTCGCATACCAAATACTCAAAAGGAAACTAAGCACCCGGTGAGGTCGACATAGACACCTAGAAGAGTTAATCAAAGGCGTGACCTCGAAGTCCACTACTAGGAACTGCGGGCCACGTCAACTTGATCCCAACGAAGCTTGTCTATTTGAATGAGGCGTTTTCCTATAAATGAAGCTATCTGAAAGAGATCCCTGCAGAGCCGTTTCTTTCGTTTTTAAAGATGAGAAGGGTATAACAAAAAAGGAGAATTTCTTGTTTCTAACTATATTGTTTTTAATAATTATTATAATATATTAATCCTACTAGCTAAAAAGTTGGGCCCATGGTAAGTTTTTTTGGCACAACCCATAATTTGTTATGCAAAATCTCTTCTAAAAAGACACAAGATTTCATAAGGCGGATCAGGCAAGCGCCTCATGCCTTAGCCATGGGCGCTCGTTTCTTAAAAATCTTTGTTTCAGCCAGGTCTTAGGCGATCAGCCTCCTCTTTACCATACCTCAACACCTAAGGCGAATAGGTGAATACCTTTGACAATACCAGCGACGGATGCTGATGTTATGGTGACATAGTGTGACTGTTGTGATGATGGGGTGGAAACATCAGGATACTAGGGCTAGTCCACCTCTTCAATGGAGGTGGGTATACTGGTCCAGCCAATCCACCTTTTTAATAGAGGTGGTTATATTGAAAAGTAGAGGCGATGTATAGTTCTCCCATAGTAAAGATCGTTTCACTGGTAAAAAAATTGGAGACTCTTCGGTGCAATCATATCCCCTCTGATGAAAATAATGTATCATTCCAAATAATATTGGACAAGCGCCGTAGCTTATTCTATATACAAGCAAAGCATTTCCTAACAAGATCCAAGCATTTCCTATGTATATTCATGATGAACATATTGAAACTATATTTACTCTATTGACAAGTAGTTAGCAAACATAAACGGATTTTACAAACACTATGCACTGTCACTTTCTTCATCAGAAGAATGGATATCGTAAAATTAAAAAATGACGGAAAACTTAGCAATTAAAATATAAGAGTATCACGATCGACAATAGTAGTTTATTGATTAAGAACGCTTATTTACATGTGTTTTGGCTTCAAAGTCAGTCACTTTACGGCGACCTTATAAAAATATAACGTCTCGTATAACTCACATATCGTGTCAGACATAAGAGGAGACGAATAATATATCGTGTCAAACACTATGAGTACCTTCTGTTGAAGTATATGTATAATAGTGTGATAAATGCTTTCACGCATAAGTTCGAGCTTATAAGACAATTGGTTAAGACACGCGCATCTTATTATTAAAATGATATTAGAGCGTACATGTTTAAATTTTAGTGACCCCGGTTGAAAATAAAAAAGAAGTTGATATTAGGATCGATTCTCTCAATACTCACAAACGATTAAGAAGAAAGCAATAGAGAATACAATATTTAACGTGGTTCGGTCAATTCGACCTACGGCAAATGAGGAGCACCACTGCACTAGCACAATCAACACTGGAAAGTTACAAAACGAAATCACATAGAGAACTCTCTTTCACATAAACTCTCATCCGCTCAAAACTCTCGCACAAGTCTCGCGGCCACACTATTTCGCTGTTGATTTATGTATAAGAAGTCTTCCTTAGGGCTGCTTTATCTAATATATATATATATATATATATATATTTATATATAGCCTAAGGTAGGTCACCGCCACTATCTATATATATTGTACACCGCCCTAACTATATTATATATATAATAATATTTCATAACTAATCTCGAGCGATATAATATATATATGTATATAACTTGTTGCCTAAAATAGCTAATAGACTAACGAATCAAATTCAAGACAAACCTAATAAATATCCATTTTGGCTTGAATTCTCTATAGTTCCATATTGACTTGTATTCTCCATAACTCTTCAAATGACATTCTCCATGATCCGCTACCTCCTTTTCAAAAGTCCCGACGGGCCTACCACGATCTTTGCTAGATCCTAACCGTGCTCAAATATTGACCGTGATGGATATCCGCCCAATTTGGACCCGTTTTTATTCGGATTGTATTATTTTAATAACTCCACGAACGATTGAAAATCGAAACTTTGACCCCGAACACGTCACGCGCGGCAAAACGGTCGAACATGAAAAAACGCTCGTCCGGACATGTTGCTGGTCCAATCTCACCAAGGGTGGGATTGGAACAGCTGGTCCGATCCCAGACCTTGAGGGGTCGGACTTTCAGTCCGACCCCGAAGGTCTCGACACCCTTCCGGGTACGTAATATCCCCGCCCAAGGGGTGTATGCGATGTCCGGAACACTGTCATCCAAACAACCCCTCGCGGCGACCCGACCTCACTTTGCACGTCCGACCCTTAGAAAATATCACGAACCCTCCCATGTTTGCTAAGGTTCCAATCCCTTTATTAATTGTTAACTGAGCTCGTTTAGGATTTAACGGTGTCAGTAACCACCTTAATCTCCTTTGAGCCTATATATAGAACCCCACCTCCTTTCATTTGGGAACGAGATGAAACTTTACACATTTGAGCTCTGCCTTCTCTCTACTTTCTCTCTCTAGAATGGCTTCTCATTTTGGCATCATAGAGGGTTCATCGAGTACCACCCCCCCTATGTGGTCTCGATGTTGCCCCTTTTGCAGGTGTTAGGAGGAGCGCGCGCGGACTGCATAGGAGCGACGTCCCGACGCTTGGAAGTCTCAGCAACCTGTCAACACAACCTTACAACACTCTTGGGACTCAACGACCCTCGAGTCAACGACCTGACATACGAACGACGGGATGTATGAACAACTACATGTACGGACACCCAAACACTTAGCCATTTTAAGGGCTTGCAAACCTCCGACAGTCCGACACTTTGACGGTCCGACAGTCCGACATTCCGACACTTTGACGGTCCGAAAGTCCGACACTCCAACACTACGACACTCCGACAGACCAACAGTCCGACGGTCCGACACTCTGACAGTCAAACAATCGGACAGTCCGACTCTCCGGCAGTCCGACACTTTGACATACGACAACTTGAAGTACAGACTACCCAATATCACGAAGGATCCGACGTCAGTAATCGAACCCAACGAGCATTTCGAAAGAATCAGATCGCGAAGGAAGAAAGTCCACCTGTAAGATTGTTATTCGGATCAATACTCCGTCAACCCGATACACACGTCTTAGCATTTGGCGTCGTCTGTGGGCTTCGAAAAAAAAGCCATGACAAGCAACCATGAACACTAACAACAATACTTCACCACCCCCATGCTAACTCTCACATCAAGAGGGGGAGGCAAAGAAACGTAAGAACCAACATCCTACTTAAATATTGAAAGAAGTTAAAGCAAGAGTTGACACCCGTCAAGAAGGCATAACCAATGAAGAAAACTTGAGGACACATGAAATATAGGGAACAAAAATCGCGCCCACTCAAAAGCAAAAGCTTCCCTCCCAACTCCAAGAGATATATCCGACATGGGTATGGCTCAAACCATAGATATGACTGAAGCAAACAGGCATGAGAAAGAGTAAGTGCTGCAAAGGGCACCCATCGAACCTATGTAAGCATGCATATTTAAGAAAACACAAGAGTAGGGAACCCCAAGCATGAGGGGTACTAAACCAAGGAAATAAACAAGGGGTCTTCAACGGAAAAACATGAAAGACGGTGTGACCACCAAGCAACTTTGGGGGCACCAAATGAATAAGAGTTTGGTACTCCACCTAAATATAGAAGTGGAGATTAGAAGCAAAAGGTAACAAGAACACGCGATACTACTCCTCCTAGAAAAGTCACAGAAGAAGGAAACAACCTCAACCCCTGTACGGACTCGTCCTAAGTCGGCAACATACAAGCATCACCCTTGAATGGTGATCTACCACACTCAGGAAAAATTTAGGTAACAGGCAATATCGCAGAAAGAAAACTCAAGTAAAGATTCAGACGACTTACCAAGGACGCATCCTACCTAGAAAATACCATCAGGTAAAAGTCACATTTTGTGCCCTCCAGGAGCCAATCCCGCGAACAGTTTTCGACACCCCCAAGAGCGTATCTTGAGAGCAGTTTTACACTGTGACCACATTCTGTGCCATCCAGGAGCCAATCCTGAGAACAGTTTTCGACACCCCCAAGAGCGTATCTTGAGAGTAGTTTTATACTGCGACCACATTCTGTGCCCTCCAGGAGCCAATCCTGCGAACTGTTTTCGACGCCCCAAGAGCGTATCTTGAAAGCAGTTTATACACTGCGACTACATTTTGTGCCTTCCAGGAGCCAATCCTGCGAACTGTGTCATCCAGGAGCCAGTCCTGCGAACTGTGTCATCCAGGAGCCAATCCTGCGAACTGTGTCATCCAGGAGCCAATCCTGCGAACAGTTCTCGATGCCCCCAAGAGCGTATTTTGAAAGTAGTTTATACATTGCGACTACATACCGTGCCATCCAGGAGCCAATCCTGCGAACAACTTTTGACGCCCCAAGAGCGTATCTTGTGATCACGCGATCATTTTTCAAAAGATTACCTTATAGCAATTTTAAACAAACTCGGGAACTTATCCTGTGTACACACTTGACGACCCTAGGAGTGTATCCTCTGAAAAAATTTACGTCCCCAAGAACGTATCCTAAGAGAAGAAACACTCCAACAATGCAAACATGACAAAAAATCAAGAGGAGTAATGAAAGGACACTCCGACAAAAGAGAAGAAACACGACAATAGGTCGCCCTCACACGACTTTTGCTTGCATTATGTCCTACATGTCGCCCTCGCGTGACCTCTACTTGCATCCGACTTGAACATCGTCAATCATGACTTTCGACAAGCATCACCCTTGCACATTGTAAAGCACAACTCATGAATGGGACATCCCAAAAGCATAAAGGATACAACATCCGACAAGACGAGACGCGAGGACAAAACCCAACAAACATAGCCTAACAAAAGGCAACTACAACAACGAAGGTATGAAATACTACTCATGATAGGTTTGTCAATAAGTACGGAATGCAAAAACACAACTCCATACACCGTGAAGTGGCTATCATGTCTGCACATCGCGAAGTGGCTATCAGGTCCTCACACTGGAAATTGGTTATCATGTCTATACATCGTAAAATGGGTATCATGTCCATACATCGTAAAGTGGCTATCATGTCCACACACCGAGAAGTGGCTATCATGTCCACACATCACGAAACGGCTATCAAGTACATACATTACGAAGACGCTATTACGACCGCAAACTTAAAGAGCATACGTCTGACCTTAAGAGGAGATCCAAGACAAAGAGAAAATCAATACCCTTCATATACTCACAAAGGCCTGCACTTTCGGTGGCATATAAATAAATGATCCCCACAACGATCACAACTCTGATACTAGTAGAGGCTAACCCAAGAGCAGTCTCCACCAAACTTTCAAGAAGAAATTTTCTATTTGGAGCCATGGCAAAAGAAAGGAATCTCAATAAAAAGGCGATGATTACACTCATCACCAAAAGCAAGAACTTCAACACAAGTGTTAATCGCACGACTCCATGGGTATGCCAAACGGGGCACCTTCAAAGTCTTCATCAAGCCTACATGAAGTTGAAACAGACAAAATATAAGAGAAGGCCAGCAAACAATGATAGACAGTAAGATCAGCAACAAATCATTACAACCTCCAAGCCAACTCGGGTACACTTGCTCCGAAAACGAGGAGAGAAGATCAAAATATCGACATTAGAATATGGTCGAACGCAACAAATCATAATGACACGACACAAAAGCGAGAAAGTGTCTCATAAGAATGAAAACAGACTCTGGAAAGAGATTGATCCCTAGAGGGGGGGGGGGGGGGAGGGGAGAACCCCTGAGTAGGATCAACACAACAAGTAAAGTAAAGAATCAATCTCATTCCCCATGACCTAGAAAGCAACAACGAACGTCTCAAGATCACAAAGAATAACAAGACACCTCAACTCACTCAAAATCAGGAGAGCTGGAGTCACGCGAAGAAAACTGTTCCACGACCCCCCCCCCCCCCCCCCCCCCCCCCCCCCCCCGGCGCTAAAAAAGAAGAGACGATCCGAGTAAGAAACGTAATCACATCCCATTTTGCATGGATCGACTTTCGACTGCAACGTACACCCGACCAAAGGGTGATATCAGTCGACCTCGGGGCTCGCAACAGGTTGAACAAGCACTTTCTAGACTGAGCCATCACAAGGGGTACTTTCTAATCGGAAGAAATCATGCTCCTTTCTCCAATCAAGAAGTGAACACGCACTCATGTTCATCCCCTTAAATAAGTCAATCGAGAGACATATGCAAGGCATGCCAACTACAAGAGCAGCGCAGTGTACACACACATTGGCACATCAACATGAGGTTTAACACCTCACTTTCAGAAGTTATGTATAACTGCTACAGGTGCAGTACAGTTCGCGAGCGTCGACATTTCAACACGACGAGTAACAACTCACTTTCGGAAGTTAAGTATAACTACTATAGGCACATCACAATACATGTAAGCATCAACGTACCAACATGAGGTACAACACCTCGCGCCCATAGTTCAAGTATGCCCGTAACAAGGACAACCCTGCGTGAATAAGCTATAAGTGTAGCCAACACTGAGAGCAACACCCTACACTCAAGACAACGAGCAGACCCGCTACGACGGACGATATGATACATGCAAGTCATAGAACGATAGTCGGCAAAAAGACTAACACCCTGTAAATGCAAACACGCCCACTACGGGGGAAACCCCATACATAGGCAACTCTACATATGTAAGTCACGAAATTCGATCGACCCCAATGTCGACTCCTTCTCATGGAAGTACAGGGCATACCTACTATAGGGGCAACCTCGACGTCGAGTTATGAAAGAGAAACTGTCACCCGAAAAATCCGCAATCGAAGTGCGAGGTACATCAACAAAAGAAACAACCCCCGAATCGCTATAAGGAAAACAACATTTTGCCTTCCGCAGGAGGAGCAGTGCTCTGACACATCCAAAGGGATGGACAATCCTCAACATGTGTCGATAGACCCCTTTCGCACAAAGGGCAAGAAGAAAGTTTGTAAGTATTTTCACCCCCATGTCTATATAAAATGAATCGCAGGGCAAGGTTCAAGAACCATGCACACGCTCTAACAAATGAAGGAAAATGTCACACCAATGCTCGCACTACTACGGGGTAGGCAAAGCGTTGTGCCCCGTCGAGCCACAGAGTTCACACCCTTGGATAAAAAAGGAGTCTATACATTCACCCTTACACTTAAGTTCATATTTGTGATTTACACCCATGAATGCGCCAATGCCTCTATCCACACTTATGGTTACAACGTGTTTATGCTTGCATTCCTGCACCCATGAGCACAACACGTTTGCACTCGCGTCCATATCCATGCTTGTATCCATGTGCATGTTAGCGCACAGCTTCTCACGTTCACATTTGTTCAACACTTAGACATTTATAATTTTCATGTATTCATACTTACATCCATGTACACACTCAGTACACTCATACACATGTATATAACTGCATTACGTTGGTAACCCCAACGCTCACACACGCGTGCACTCGACGCACGCACGTTCATGCGTACGATTGCAACACATTTACATCTGATCTCGTACTTGTGTTTTTACCTGCATATATGCTAGTACACACGTCTATTTTCATGATATATCCATGTTCACATTCTTTGGCTCGTGCCTAAGAAGACAAAAATTTTATCATACCCGCACTTTTCAGACATATGTCTAAGTGCATGCATGTTTACACTAACGTCTATGTTTTCCCTGTCCTGAGAGACAAGGAAAAGGCGCGGCGACACGCCTACGGACATGCAATGGACTCGTCAAGAGGTAAAGTCACGGATCCGAATTGCGCGTATCATCCTATCATAAATAAAGTCAATCAATGCTTAAGCCATTGGTTGACTCGGGGGCATGTGATGGATATACGCCCAATTTGGATGTGTTTTCATTCGAATTGTATTATTTTAATAACCCCACGAACGATTGCAAATCGAAACTTTGACCCAAACACATCACCCGCGGTACGGGAAAAAAACACATGTCCGGACACGTTGCTGGTCTAATCTCTTCTAGGAGAGATCAGACAAGCAGGTCTGATCTCCCTTAGGGGAGACCGGACATGCTAGTCCGATCCCAGACCTTCGGGGTCGGACTTTCAGTCCGACTCCGAAGGTCTCGAGACCCTTCCGGGAACGTAATATCCCCGCACAAGGGGTGTACGCGACGTCTGGAACACTGTCATCCAAACTGCCCCTCACGGCGACCCGACCTTACTTTGCACGTCCGACCCTTAGAAAATATCACGAACCCTCCCATGCTTGCTAAGGGTCTAATCCCTTTATTACTTGTTAACTGAGCTCGTTTAGGAGTTAATGGTGTCATTAACCACCTTAATCTCTTTTGAGCCTATATATAGAACCCCACCTCATTTCATTTGGGAACGGGATGAAACTTTACACATTTGAGCTCTGCCTTCTCTCTACTTTCTCTCTCTAGAATGGCTTCTCATTTAGGCATCAGAGAGGGTTCGTCGAGTACCACCCCCCTTCTGTGGTCTCGATGTTGCCCCTTTTGCAGGTGTTAGGAGGAGCGCGCGCGGACTGCATAGGAGCGACGTCCCGACGCTTGGAAGTCTCAGCAACCCGTCAACACAACCTTACAACACTCCTGGGACTCAACGACCTTCGAGTCAACGACCTGATACGAACGACGGGATGTATGAACAACTACATGTACGGACACCCAAGCACTTAGCCATTTTAAGCGCTTGCAAACCTCCGACAGTCTGACAATCCGACACTTTGACGGCCTGACAGTCCGACATTCCGACACTTTGACGGTCTGAAAGTCCGACACTCCGACGGTCTGACACTCTGACAATACGACAGTCTGACGCTCCGGCAGTCCGACAGTCCGACACTTTGACATACGACAACCCGAAGTACAGACTACCCAATATCACGAAGGATCCGAAGTCAGTGATCGAACCCAACGAGCATTTCGAAAGAATCTGATCGCGAATGAAGTAATTTCACCTGTAAGATTGTTATTCGGATCGACACCCCGTCAACCCGATACACACGTCTTAATAGACCGGTCTCAGCTTTTTCTACATTTAGGCCACATGCATCCAAATCTTCTGACTTGATCTGTCTCATGTCCATGTCCCGGACTAAACGATCTGGAGTGGAAACATCATGCTTTTTTCTGAACAGAAGAGCAACCAACCTCTAATATCACCTTCTTCAAGACACTCTGTCTTCCCGTATCATCATCTGTCAACAACATGTAATGTAACGAGGGTGAATACCTGTCTGGTGGCCTGATGGTCCTGGATGATCACCTCACCACCTGCTCAGGTGTTACTGGCTCTACTTCTGATTATACCTCTGACTCGACTTTCGGTTTTTCATCGTCAATGCCCGTAGTTGATTAATTTTCTTCTTTCTCCAACTCAACCTCAACTCCCACTTACTTTGGAGTCTCTGAAACCTTCTGATCTGTCTTTTTACAAGAAGTTTTCATCAAAGGTCACATCATAGTGTCTCAGTAATTTTATGTTCTTTTCATCCCAAAGCCTGTAACCGAACTTGTCAGAACCATAAGCTACGAAGTATCACTTCAAAGTCTTCGCATCAAGCTTTTCCCTATTTTCTGGTTCTACATGAACATAAGATGTGCACCCAAAAGTTCTCAGGTGAGAATACCTAAGTTATTTTCTCGTCCATACCTCTTCAATAATCTTGAACCCTAAAGGAACAGAAGATCCATTGTTGATCAAGTAGGCTTCTGTGTTAACAGCAGCTGCCCAGATAATCTTGGGCAATCTACAATAGAATTTCATACTATGTGCACGTCCGTTCAACGTCATGTTCATCCTCTCAACGAAGCCATTCTGTCTTGGCTTTTCAGGAACTGTCTTCATCAGTCTGATTCCTAAATTGCACAGAACTTTATGAATTCTGACTTTTCATACTCCCCTCTGTTGTCAGACCTCAATCATTTGATCTTCAACTCAATCTGATTCTGAACTTCAGCTTTCCACCTCTTGAAAGTATCAAACACGTCTTATGGTTTAAGAAGTAAACACATACCTTCCTACTGAAATTATCAATGAAGGTAACGTAGAACCTGGATCCGCCAAATGGTGAAACTGGAGCTGGCCCCCAAACATATGTATGGACCAATTCCAATCGCTGCTTCTTTGGCTCTATTGGGGTCTTCGTGAAACTAACTCGTTTCTGCTTCCCAATAACACAGCTTTCACAGAGTTCCATGTCAACAAACTTCAAAGGCTCTCTAAAGCTCATTTCTCTATCAATATCTTCATCCCTTTAACGTTCATGTGTCAAAGTCTGTTATGCCACAAACATGAACTAGAAGCACTCTCCGAAAAAGCAGTCGCATTTATACACCTTTCGGTGGTGTGCAATGTTCCAGATTTGAGGCCACGTGCTACCACCATAGCACCCTTCTTGATCTTCCAAGAACCCTCCACAAATTCTGCTGCATAACATGTGCTATCCAACTGACCAACCGAGATCAGATTCTTCTTGAGACCAGAAATGTATCAAACATCTTAAAATGTCCACTGATTTCCTGCTGGCCCATTTCCTTCATTCTCCAGTGCTTTATTATCAGCAAGATACAACTTTCTAAACTTTCCAGACTTGAAATTTTAGAACTCATTCCTTGGAGACGAATGAAACGGTGTTCCAAAATCCAGGATTCAAGTGAGTTGTCCACACTGAGGATTATGACATCCCCAATGTCTTCTGCTTTGTTCACAGAATCATTACCAAATTTCTGATTTTGATTATTCTTCTTTGGTTTCAAGCAATCACTTCGAATGTGGTCTCTTTCACTACAATTCCAGCATGATATTTGTGGTCTACTTGGAGATTTCCTATATTCCTTGATTTTGAGCGTCCATGTTGATTTGGACACTTATGTCAACACTGGGAGCACTCCCTTATGACTCACCAATTTCTCGTTTACAAATACTTTTCCTAAGAACAACATCTCTTATTTCATCAAATTTCAGCTTCTCAGATCCATGGGAACTACTAACCGCAGAAACAATAGTATCCCACGACTCGGACAGAGATGAAAGAAAATAAAAGCTTTAACCTCATCCTTAAAGTTAATCTCCCAGAACTCAGTTGCGAAACAATCATATTAAAGGCATTTATATGTTCGGCAACGGAACCACCTTTAACCATCTGTAAATTGAAAAATCTCCGCATCAATTATAACTTGTTCAACACTGATGATTTCTCGTACATGTTAGCAAACGCCTTCAACACGCTCGTCGTTGATGTTTCTTTGACTATGTTGAATGCAACGTTCCTGGACAGACACAATCGGCCAGCCCTAGGGCTTACCGATCCTTGAGCTTCGACTGTTGCTCGGTCATGGACTCCGGATTCTCCCCAAACAAAGGTTCGTATAGATCTTTATGGTACAAACAATCTTCAATTTACATCTTCTAGAAACCGAAATTGTTTCCATCAAACTTCTCTATTCCAGGCTTCGACATCTTCATCTTCAGTCGTGTTGAATCTCCTTAACTCTAATACCAGTTGTTAGGATCGATTCTCTCAACACTCACAAACGATTAAAAAAGAAAGCAATTGAGAAGACAAAATTTAATGTGATTCGGTCAATTTGACCTACGTCCACAGGCAAAGGAGGAACACCACTTCACTAGCATAATCAACACCGGAGGGTTACAAGACGAGACCACATGGAGCACCCTCTCTCACAATACATGTATGGGTTGAAACTTATTATGTACGGACACAAATGAGGTCAATGTCGATGTGGTCGGACTGAAACCCCTAGTATGGATCCAAGCGAGGTCAATAACGAGATGGTCGGGAGAATATTAAAGCATGTATAAAAGTGTGTCAAATATATTTACTCATAAGTTTAAGCCTATAGAACAATTAATTGAGACACCCATTTTATTATTAAAACCTAATAGTAGAACTTTCTCATTTTAACTAGGATATTCCCTATTATAGAAAACTTCCAATGTGGTGATAGAAACCAGTGTTTTGAACATCGGACCGGGCTGGCGGTCGAACCAGGTATGTCAGCGGTCTGGTTTTAATAAAGAAAGGAATGCACACAAACATCAGTTTTTAATATGGATCGGCGGTCGAACCGGGTCTGGCCGTGAAAATCGGTCTTGGTCCAGCCGGTATTCAGTATTCTAAAAAAAGAAAAATAGAAACCCTAAATTTACTACACTGCACTCAACTCAGAGGCGCCGCAGCAGCATCTTCGGAGCACCAGAGGAATGGAGCGATAGGGGGATGGAAGTCAAAATCACTAAACCTAATCGGCAAAGAACTTGAATTCTGGAACACTAACCTTCCTCTTTCTACACGACGCAACAATAACTTTGATTATCCTCGTGATCGGACTCCCTCCCGGTTTCTGCAACCTATACAGGCTTCTCCCCAAAAAAAAGAACACAATCAATGCGCCGGCATTGATGGAGATGTAGGACCAGTTGAAGAAGGAGCTCTTCTTCCTCTCTTTCTCGTCGCTCTATCTTTCTTATCTTATCTATAGAGTAAACAACTCACTAAATGGTAAATACTTTTTTTTTTTATTAACTAGGCCTCTACTTGTCTAAGGCCTCAGTGATTAGTGATGATGGGCTTCATTTTTTTTTTTTGTTGCAACACATTGGACTTATTATTTCTGACGTGTGATTAAATATATGTGATATTTTGATTTTTTTTCTATCAGACCGCCACGGGTTGACCAGGTTGATCGATCGGACCGCGAACCGGTCAAACATTCGGTTCAATGACCGGTCCAGATATCAAAACACTAATAGAAACTAGGATATGTGTATATTGAGTGTTGATAAAACCATCTTCTCTATTGAAAAAAAAAAAAAAACACATTTTCCTCTAGTTTCTATTTTATTAATCTATTATAATTCTATTTTACATATATTTGATAAGTGTTGAATATTTAAGCGAAAAAAATACCAATGAGCGAACTGCAAAAAAGCACATTAAAACCATTTGGGAAAAGTTTGTAAATATACAATGTATTTGAAAAAAATGGTTTCTTAGTACCAGTATGTTTTAAATTGTACAACATGTTTCAAAATTATGATAATTGGTACTTACTTCAATCATCCATCCAAAATTGATTAAATGCATTTCAACTGTACAAATTTAAGTGATTACTTTTAAAGTATAAAATCTAAGATCCGATGACTAGTACTAATGTTACAATGAGTCAATCGAATCGTAACCAATTAGGTGATCAGTTGAGTTACAATCAGTTTCAAATTATAATTGGGATACTAGTGTAACGTTAATATAAGTTATTAGGTCTTAATTTTTTTTGGCTAACTATTAGATCTTACTTTTGATATTTAGAAAATTATTTGTTTAATGATATTAATTTACAATGTATTTAATGAAAATTTTGGACGAAAAATACCTATCTATCTATATCTATATATTATACTAAAGCTGGTTTTCCACACCTCTAAACCTGCCACGTTTCACTTTTTTCTATTTTTTAATGGCTTAATGGGCTTTATATCTCTAGCCTTATATTAAGCCCAAAAAATCTGTAGGCATTATTATATCTAGGTTTAGCAGTATTAACGCTACACCCTTCTAAACGCCGCACCCACTCTGAAACGGTATCGCTTTGCCATTAGCTTCATCGCACCCACTCTGAAACGGTATCGCTTTGCCATTAGCTTCATCTAACGCTGCTGGTTTCGACCGAGAATCATTCTAAGCTTTACACGTCAGCTCTGCAGAACGACGCCGCAATGTACGTATTTCCAGCAGATCCACCATGTTCTTCTTTGCCTCTAGGATTCCACCACCTGTTAAAATCTGAATCCGCCCTCGCTTGCCTTCCCGTATTCATCTTCCCATCTTCTTCTCATCCGTTTTCAACCTATGGCGGCGTTACGTTTGCTTAATTCTCTTTAACTTGGTTTGATTCTTTCTCTGCGTTTTCACTTTCACGCGGCTCCAGTTCTATAAGTCTCCTCAGCAGCTCTAATCGCTCCAACAGCAGAATCACATTTCGGGTCTGCTGTTCGATTCCGTGTTTGAAATTTTCCATTTGCTTCCTCTGTGTTTAGCCTTAATCGTGGTTTCTACTAACATTTCTGTGTAATAATTACAAAATACTCACCATGAAAAACCTGGGATGGTGGTCTCGACACCACATATACATAATGTTCATGATTAGTGCATAGACAGAATGATGCGCTTTCTTTGATCCCGGTAACTGGTCGGTTCTTTGTTGAACTGATCAATTGGTTTCAGAGATTGGAAATTTATTTCAAACGTTTTCAAATGATTATTGGCCTAATCGGTTAATTTTATGGATTAATCAGGATCCAGTATTTCGATACCTCCTTTATGTTGCTTTATGTTTCAGGTTGTTTGTTAATGGTCATCTAGGCTGAGTCTGCTTCGACTCTAGCACCAGCAGCGGAGAAGCTGCATCAGAATTTGATTCGGTCAAGATCAGTCTTATGCAGTTGATACGTAATCGCACAAAGCATAAGTAACCTATACATCCAGCGAGCAAAAGAAACATAAAGCAACATAAACGAAGTAGCAGCTACAGGTAGATTCGTTATTGTATTGACAATCCAATCAACAACTTTTATTCATAATACCCTTGATAATTATTTGGTTTGGTCTAAGATTTGTTAAGTTACTGAATTGAACACATATTGTTTGGGTTTTTAATTTTTAAATATTAGTATTACTGTGTTTGCAGATTTTTAATGATTTACTGTGTTTGATATTCAATTGCATTAGATTGGATGGAATCGCTCATGGTTTGTGTTTCGGTCATAGATTTGTTATCAGTTTAGGTCTGCTCAGGCCTGAGATCAAGGGATGGAGACCATCGGTTCGTCGAAAAAAGTGTAAGCAAATCGACCAAATATCTTTACTCACTATACTTTTAGTATATGAGTAAAACATGCACAATTTTTCCTTCATAATCAGCACACAGTTCTTTTCTTCATAAACCAAATACATTATTACACCTTCTTTTAGATAGGCATTTGGTTTGGTCTAAGCTTTGTCAAGTTACTGTATTAAGCACATATTGTTTAAGGTTGTAAATCTTAATATTAACGTGTTTGCAGATTTTAATGGTTTATTACTCAAGGTCAATAAGGCAGTTGCAAATATGCTTCAACGGCTTGAACGTTGAACCTTATGTAACATATGGGTAAGCACTGCTATTCACGTGGTTGTACGTTTCAAATTTTGACATCTATTTTAGTATGAGAACAATGCTTGCTTCAAAATAGTGGCTCATATTGTGATAAAGTATTTCAATTTTTTCGATAGCGCCTCATAATCTGTAGAAGTGAATTGTTAACGTGATCACATCAATAGTGATTGAAGAAATATAATGTTGTGTTTTCATTTCCTAATGTTTATTATCTCCAATGTCCAAACACCCTAACTTGAAAGACTGGAGGAAGAAGGAACTTCTCTACAAGAGAGGGTATGGAAAGCTTAAGCATCAAATGAATTGTTTGAGTGATAAATCAATCACTGTGTAGTCAGATTTTGTTTATTATGACTCTTGTTTATTCATTTATTTCTGTGTTCTCAGGCTTAAAATATGTTGATGTGCTAGCTAATGTGTTCATATGATTATTAGGCTTTGAGGAAGTTCCGAATCATCTGTGATTAAGATCTCATCCATGAGATATTCACAGTGTGGCCTCACTTCAAGGATTCAAGCAACTTCTTGTGGGGATTCAAGCTCAATGCTGTTTTGGGTGGTTTGGAGAAAAAAAGGAATCACTATGCCGATGCTAGAGATGCTGGAAACCATGAGAACTACATCAATAGTGATTGGTCTGAAGCAAGTGGTGTAAAGTAATCCAAGAGATCAAGACTAACCAAGGTTTGTATTCATATATATGATCTTCATTTTCCATGATTCTATCGTGATATCTAACGATAACACTTATATTGTGCTATGATATTTTTTTCATTCGCCACTGTGATGATTTAAGTTGATTTGCTTCAATATGTTCTTTGTTACATTTTTTTCCCATGTAATAAACTTTCATTAATAGTTCATGATCATCTATGTTATATGTGATCCCTAAATGAAAAAAAAAAAAAAAACATATGTTTTCTGTGTCGATTTAAATGTTAATTGGCAAAACCTCAAATAATTCAACCTTGAGATTAAAACTTGAATGACTTTTTTTTTTAAATGAAATTTCTAACTATTAGGAATGGAATAAATTAGTTTTAAGATGGTTAATTTTGGGTTTTCATTTTCTTGATATTTGAGTTTACTTTGAATACTACATATGATTTAAGCTCTTAAGGTAATTTTTTATTCTATTTGAGATTTATCTTTTCCATTTTACTCATTTGCATTTATATATCCATTATTCTTGGTTCTCATTTGTGGCCAGTGAGTTCAAGTGAACTATCCAGTCCAATTAGTGGATACTTAAAGCAGTTTTAACATTTTGCTTTCTTGGCTTAGCCCATTATGTAAAAAATACCTCAATTTGGTTGTGGGTGACATATATTATTTTTTTATTTTAGATTAATAAAGATGCTAGCCAAGTTAAGATAAACGAGGTTGCTCTATTACAGACACCATCATAGGCATTTGATGATGCCTAATTTGTAGTTATATATATATATAGATATGAGTTGTATGAGAACTGTTAGGTTCCTAGAGGATTTGTTCTTTTGTTGTTAATTGTTATGGGTGTTGAATTATTAGGTAATATTTGCTATTACTGTCACCCCAGCCTATTGTATGTATTTTTTTTTACTATGATTTTATCAAATTATATTTAGTTATACTCAAGTCTCTATGCGCGGGTACAACATTCTCTCCGTTTAGTTTTTGTACTAAAAAAATTATTCTTTTGTCATTCAGATTTGTTATATTCTATATATTATTTGTAACTTTCAATTTTATATACACATGTCATACAAATTAAGGTTTACGATTTAGTAAGTCGCCCCGCGCGGTGCGCGGGGTCAGGACCTAGTTATTATATTTTTGAAACATATTGTATATTTTAAATTATGATAACACCAAAATTCATTTTTTTTCAAACATTACTTTTTCAAAACTAAACTATTTACTCTTTGACAAATAGTAAGCAAGCATAAACCAATGTGTCAAAACTACTCTGTTACTTTCTTCATGAGATGAATGAATGGTTTTCGTACAAAATAACAAAATAGTTTTTTTTTTCTTTTTCTTTTTGGCCACTAACAAAAATTTGTTAATTTATAAGAATTTGGGTGTATATTTACAAGTATGAGACAAAATATAAATATGTTAATGCTAAGGGCACCATATCTCCTCTTATATGAATTAATATATTTTTTTGGTTAATAACCAGAAAACAGTTTAAGGTTCGGTCAATGTTAAAATCGGGTGTCTGAAGTTTCAAATGTTAAACTGGAGTGTCTAAGGTTTCACTTTTGTTAAAATTTGGTTTTTTGTCCAAAATTGCAGTTAAATTTGACAAAATGGGGTGAAATGACACTTTTATTTTACTACTTTATTTGAGATAGTGGGAAATAACGAAATTACCCTTGGAGTCAAATTACAACCAACTCATCTCCGGCGACCGCCACCCGTCTTCGGCGACCGCCACACCGACTCCGACGACCACCACCCCGGTTATGACGACCGCCACCCCATCACCGGTGACCACCAATCGAGTCCGGGCGGCTCTAATTGGAGCCGTCCGGCCCCGATTGGGCCACCGAGGGCCCAAATAGGAGCCACATATAGCTCCAGATCGGAGCTCTGTGGCTCTGGCCGGATTGTTGGTCACCGGCGGGTTTGTATGGTTCCGACGAGGGGATGAGGTTATTTTGGACCAATGATGACTTTTCACTTTGGACATGATGGGCACACTATCAACCGGCGGTAGTTTTGAAATTTAAATTATTAGCACCTCATATGTACATGACACACAATTTCGTTACATTAACTGCAATTTTAGACTGAGACACCAAGTTTTAACAAAATTGAAACATTGGGCACTTCAGTTTAACATTTGAAACTTCAGACATCTGATTTTAAGATATGGTAAACCTTGGACAATTTTTTATATAGTTATTAACCCTATTCTTTTCTTGCGGGGTAGGGTTCTACATGGCCATTATATGACCGTAAACTCATAACAATTGTTTACTTCACACTAGCTAGACTTATCCTCACACCGGATTAGTTGGTAGAGACAGTATTGATTACGAATATATTTTCATTTATAGGATTCCAATAAGATATAAACCTCCAACCACTTGATTAAGGGGTGAAGTGCCGTATTACATAATTTATTAATCTGTATTGATATAAGTGGACTAAATCTGTTGAAGAACTTGTTTGTTTGGATTAGGATATATATAGGTTTCACTATATGGCCAGGGAGAGTGCAGGGCATTACACTGATACGTCCGATTCAACAAAAAAAAGTAAGAAGTACGGTTGTGTATCTTTAATTTACCAGGGGGCACTACTGTGTCTTTGCCTAAGAGCACAATAAGTCCAATATTAATTGGAAAATGGACAAAATAGTGGAGCTAGGCACCCAGCTGTATGATTAAAGTTTACTGTAGCTAGCTACATGGAAAGGTACAAACACAGGTCGGTGAGTTATAAACATAGTGTCAAATAGTAAATAACCTAAACTAGCTAAACTTTACTCAGAAAATGCAATTAATTATGACAACTTTTAATTGCATAGCTAATCAGACTTCCGTAAGTGAGTAATTAAGGTACTTCCATCCAATTTTGTATTAAAATTTGACATAATTTATGGCATGATTGATTGAATTTGCGTTATTCGATATTGGGAGCACATCTCCGAATCATAAACAAAAACTTGAATTTTTTTAATGAAATTCAAACAAAGTAACTACCAATACTCAAATTAATAAATTTAGCTCATGACATACCTTGTCGACAAATTCTGTTGAATTTTAACGTAAAATTTGGACGGAGGTGCCTAATTTACATAAGAACTTTGATTAATTAGCTATTTGGTTAAACAAAAAAAAGAAGATAAAATAACTAGTTGTATTTTCAGATAAAGTTCACCTAGTGATCATGAGTTGGCCTTAGGGATGGCAACGGGTCTCGGGGCCCCGCTGACCCGCGGGGCCCCGTGCCGGTTTTGACCCGCCGATCCGCCGACCCGCGGGTCACGGGTCGGGTCGGGCTCGGGTCGGGACGGGTCCGGGTCTAGAGACCCGGGGCCCCCGTAGACCCGCCCCGAAATGCATATATATATAATACTTTTTTTTATGTTAATATAATCTAACATTTACTAAACAATATGGTTAATATAGTACATATATAAATAACATGGACCAATTTACAAATATATATATTTAGATTATTAGAATTTATTAATTTGGTGTTTGGATTTGAATTTGTATTTGTAATGAATTTGATGTGTTTATTGTTTATATTTGATTGGTGTTAGATTTATGTTTTGAATTTATATATAATGTAATATTTTGACAAAAAAAATGTATTTAATATTGAAAAGTGAAAAAAAAAAAAAAAAAAAAAATGTTCACATGGCGGGGCGGGTCGGGGCCCCGCGGGGCGACCCGCGGGATTGCTGACCCGACCCGCCCCGCCCCGAAAGGGCCATTTGGCCCGGGCCGGGTCAGCCAGGCCAACCCGCGGGGCGGGTCCGGGGCTGCGAAAACCCGCCCCGTTGCCATCCCTAGTTGTCCTGTTTAAAGTGTCGTGCAAACGTGAAAGGGCACAAATTAGGGTTCCTCACTTGTACTGTTGGTCTTTTCTGTGATCTATCCCTTCAATTTTTCACTTGTCCTCCATGAAAGCTTCCTCTATATAAACAAGACAACCTTAGACGGTTGCTCCACACACCTTCATCTTCTCCTTAATCAGATGGTTTAGCTCGCTAGGGTTTCTTCAAATTAGGGTTATGGAGGGTGAGAAGGTAATAAACAGGAGCTCTCTTTAGTCCATTCCAAGGCAGTCTCAGGGCTGAATCCTCGGCTGCTGAATCGTTGGTTCACGACCTCATCGTGGTGTAATAATTCTTCCACGGTGTGTTTATGATCCAACGACTTAGGAGCCGTGGGCGGTTCCGGTTGCCATGTATTGGACTGAAGGGAGCTCCTTAATTATATATATGCATTATGCATGCACGTTTCAATTATCTTTCGTTCATATATATATATATTATTTTTTGGTTTTACTTTCTTCAGTTGTATGCACTAATCTCTTCGTTTAGGAGAGGGGAGGGTATTATCGGAATAAGCATACATTGAGATAACACAATAACATAATGTAATTTTTATGTCGTGTTCGCGTTTAGGTCGTAGGATAAAGTTATGTTAGTAAGTCTAACTGTTAATTAAAGTCTTGTTTTGATTAATAATAACTCCTATTAGTTTTTAACTTTTGAAGTTTGTCAATTCTAACTAAAAACATTTGAAAGCATACATATTAATTAATTCATAATTTTACTATGTGAATTAAGTTCATTATTTTATTATTTTTCTAAATATTTCGTATGTAGATGTATAAGTGAATGATTTAAAACAACATAATAGCATAAAACTAACAGCGATTTTTTTTGTCTTTTCATGTTTCTAAAACATAATCAAATGATAACTTATCGTGCGTGCGAGTTTCTGTTCAAAAATTTGAACATAATAAGATTACTAACACGCACGATAGAACACACAAATTACCCTAAACCATATTTTACAGCCATGTGTTGTGGCGTCTCATCAAAGTTGGAACAATTGATGCCAAAAGTTCACATCTCACTCCCCATATACCCTTTTCAAACTCTCACAAAAATGTAAGCTTAGGTCATGTAACTCTTAGTGATGTGGGAGATCTTAAAGTGTCGAATTTTTCCGTGTGAATATAGGTTTTCAAGTGGAAACGGTGATCTGAGCAAGACCCCTAGCTATGGGGTCTGATAGTTTTTGGCCAAATTCCTTCGTTTAGAGGGTCGAAATTTCATTTTTATGTTTCTTCAGGTCTTTTTCGCAATTTTCGGTTTTAATTGGATTTAGTTGTTAATTTCGGAATTTTAATAGAGTTAGGGTTTCCGTTTTCTTTATTTAAGACTCTATTAGCCGTCGTTTGTATTCAGTTTATTGATATATGAAAAAAAATTGAGGTTTTCCTCTACCCTGCGTCAAATTCTCGGCATTCTTTGAATCAACTAGTTCTTGCGCCTCTATCCACAAATTCTCGGCATTCCCCCTAGAATCAACGAGATTTTGATCCATCTATCCCATCACTTAGTTAATCTTGCATCTTAAGATAACATAACATTCCATTCCTTGGACTGCAAGTCCCAACCTCTTCCATGAGTGATGCATACTTCCATATCTGCAGTCAATACCGAGTTGAGTGCAAAAGTGTGAGACAAGAAATGTTGTTGATGCTGAATCTCGGATACTCTGCAAAAGTACCCGAGATTCGGAATCAACACGTATTGGAGATCATTATCTGTAAGAGATATTATAACATCATTTGAAAATGAAGAATAATAAATGAAGTAACAGGCAACTATGAAACATCATCTCCAACATATATAATATGAGTGTAGCGTTTTATCAGTTAATTAATTAATTAATTAAAAGTTTCGGTTAAAACTTCACCGTTAAAAAACATTCAAATCAGCTCTTTATTTTTTATAGGCCGACGGTGCACCAAGTGAAAATTAATATAAACTTAGATTAAACTTGTTATTATACTGTACTCCCGAAAAACAATATAATCAAACCCTAGCTAAGGGAACACACTTTGATAAGAATATATATATATATAAGTCCGACAAGGTCCATAACTACAAACTTAAGCCTGGGCACTTTGCTTCTTCCCTTACAAAAGCGAGATTTTTTATTCAACACTCTTTTTTTAAACGGCGTTACCGGAATATGAACTCATGTGCTCTGTCATCACTTGAAAGGAATAAAATGTACACATATTAGCTAAGTGTTTCATAAGTTCGAAATTGTTAGTGAATATATTTGGTATGCTCATAACCGTACTTTAACAAATATGACGTAATAACAATTGATACTTTTACGTACTTAAAATAATATTAGAGATTATGAATATACTCTTAACTTATTTTTAAATTGGTGGATTTATACGGTATATATTTATGGTAAGACGATAGAAAATAAGTGTTCAATACGGATACTTTTTTTTTGGTACGATGTTCAATACGGATACGAGAATTTATCTTTGTGAAGTGGCCAAATGGGTCATTGTGAAGTTGGCTTTTGGGAGTCGGAGAAGTTGTAAATATCTTTGTCTCTCTCAATCAAGCATGAAGCACCCGCACCCGCACCCGAATATCCCCCTTCTTCATATTAAGGTTTGCTTGGGTCAATTATGTAGTTGAATTTTTGGGTTGATTAACAATCTAAAAACATTGTCAACTATTTCCTATATCCTATATTGTTAATTATTGTCGTAAATTTAAAATGTTAATATTAGTTATTTTACTATCAAATCGGTTGATTTCCACTTTTTTGTCTGATTTTAAGGTTAAAATTGGCGTTAAAGTTTTTACTTTTTCAGATTATCAAATTTGTTACTTATAATTTAGGGTTATTTGATACTTAAAAATATGTTTTTGTTCCGTTAATTTAATTTAAGATAAAAAAGTGGAAGTCAAACAATCAGATAATTGAGACACTAGATATCAATATTTTAAATATGACACGATGATTAGCAACATGATCTATAGTTAGTACTTTTTTACTTCTTAACCCTAAACTTTTTCCTCTTAAGATTTTTTTTTTGTGTACATATTTTTTTATTAATAGAGGAGATTTAATTATATATAACTAATCATTGAACCACTCGTTGTGTGTGGTTTTAAATGTATTGTTTTTTTAATATTATTAACTTGCACTTTGTGCATAAATAGGTAAAGTGTTACGTAACGATGAAATAAAAAAAAACATATATTTATTTGATTTAAACTTTGGATGATACTTGATTATATGTTGGGCATACATTACATAAATTTTTGCATAATAGTATATTGTAACAATAACAGACAAAATAATTTAATTAAAAATTAATCATTCTAGGTTCGAAAGCGATTTTGAATATTTTAATGTCTAAAGCACATTATGAGTATGATAAGTTAAATTCTATGCCTATGTGAATCTGAAAATAGTCTTTTGTCCAATGATTTTCACATTTCTCTCTACATTCCCAGTTGAAATTGTCGATATTCCAACGAGTTTTTCGTGTCAACATTTTTTAATGATCTTACCAACACGGATTTTCAACATATCGTATGTTACTGACACTTTAATTTCTTGTAACTTTGACTCATTTGACATCAAGTTTACATGTTCGTTGATTTCATTTTTTTTAATATTGTGACATTTATGTTTACATTTTTTTTATAATTCAATATTTTTAGTGAAAATATAACTTTGTTTGTCCAATATAGTAAAAACTACAAGATTACAAATTATTAGGGTTTGCAAAAAAATAACTTCATTAATATAATGAGAAAAATGTATAATTGAATTTTTTTATGAATAGTTACAAACATAAATAATGGATATTGGAAAAATAAATTCAGGATTCCCTTATAGCTCAGTGGACCAACCCATTAAGTTAAAACCGACTCAGACAAAGAATTCTTACCCTTAGAGCTCAGTGGACCAGTCACTCATTGAGCTAGAACCGACTCAGACCAAGAATTCTTGATTTAATAGATACTAGATAAATAACATATAAAAATACATTGGGTGAGAGATATACATAATAAAAAAAATAAAAGTATAATTGAATTTTTTTTTATGAATAGTTAGTTACAAGCATAAATGATGGATCTTGGGGAAAAAAAATTTAGGATTCCATTGAGCTAGAACTTAGTGGACCAGTCCATTGAGCTAGAACTGAATCAGACCAAGAATTATTACCCTTAGAACTCAGTGGACTAGTCAGTATCACTAGTCACTCATTGAGCTAGAACGGAATCGGACCAAGAATTTTGATTTAATAGATACTAGATAAATAATATATAAAAATACATTGGTTTTCATTAATATATAAAAAATAATATATAAAAGACATGTTCGAATTCTCGGTGTCATTAATAGATAAATAAATATAAAAAGTTATATTGGGTGAGTGATGCTCGAACTCTCAGCTTCGAAATTGATGAAACGATATGGAACTAATTTCTATTTGTTTATCGGAATTAAAAACGATGTTATGTCAACCGCTACGTCATTAAATTTTAATTTCTACGAATATAGTTGTTTATTATAATTTTATATACACTTGAATATTGTATAAAGAGACATCACTTTTATATACGTTACTATATGATGTTGTGACCAGGTTTTAAATAACATGTAATATCATATATTTCATGTCTCAGTAAAGTCTTTCAGTGGTATGTTTTGTTTTTATGTACAACGTTGTAATAAATTAATCAAAAATAAAATATATATATATGTTTATTAATATATAGATTTTAAAATAATTTTTTATATAAAGCTCGAGTTATTAATGATATTATATAATATAAATTTTTATTTAAATAAAATTACATGCAGATCGCTGGTAAATAAGTAATTTAATTATATGACAATTCTTCATAAAAATACCTCTATTATAAACTATCGGTTGTTTGAATGGTTTTCTCACTTTATATGTCCTCATAGCAGGGACTCGGACTGTATGAACAAGATAGTAAGTGAACACAAGCAACAAGTGACAATATATCTACAAGTTATAAAGTAGAAACAAACCTGAGACTCGCTCCCTCGGCTGGGGGGTAAGGGATGGAGAAGACACATCAGCACCTATGGTCACCCCACCACCATCGGCAGGCCGCTTCCCTTTGTCAAGCAAGGAGGGCGCCTCCTCGACCATTATCTCCTTATCACGAGAAGGTGTCGGCAAACGAACACCCAATGGAGAATCTCTCATAGTCTTCTTCTTCTTAACAGCCGAGGGCCTGACCTCAGACTCAGGTTTCCGTGTCTTAGACTTTGATTGACTCGAACTCTTGCTCGAAGGAACAACGCGCTCGGTGACCAACGACGAGTGCCCTAATAACATAAAGAAAACAACATAAGAATGGTTACAAGTATATCATAAAATGAAAAAGAAGAGAAAGAAGAACATACTGGAAGCCTCAACAACCCTCCCCGACTTAGAAGATTTCTTGGGAGCAGAACTGGAGGGTCCCTTCCTCTTGCTCAAATCAATGGGCTCCACCTGCACAGTATAGGTTTTTTTCGTGAAACCAACCTACAAAGAAAAAATAAAAGATGAATGAAAGCAAGAAGACTAAGTGACATACCAAACCCCCGGAGGGAGGGTCAAGCGAATCCCCGCCTCTTACAAATCCAGCTCAGTCACCACAGACACAGGACAATAAGACTTGCCCTGATGGCTCTGATAAATAACCTTCATGGTCTCTATGCCTGAGGAAGAGAACTCCCCAAAGGAAGGCCAGCCATCCGACCGATTCTCATGAAGAGTCGACCAAGTCACATAGCGATCGGTGATGAAGAAATAATACTTAGACCAATGACTCGACGAATTATCAAGGGGAGCCACAAAGCGAAGGTCTTTGTTCCACTCAACATCACCCAACCCCAAATTCTCAAATCGGGTGTCCTTAAGAAGAGGATAACGAGTCACCAAGCTCGTGAAACCGATCTTCCTCTGATATTGGAAGCGATAGAAACACCGGAATAGAACCAAGGAGTACTTCAGGAGTACCACTGGCATAATACTCGGAATCCCACCCAGACACGGATAGCACTGGGGGCAAGGTTCACAGGAGAAATCCTGAAGAACCGGCAAAGTTTGATGAGGTCGTCACAATAGGGGAAGCGTAACCCGTATCGAATATGGGAGGTGTACACTATAACCTTCCCTTCTGGGGGCATTGTCACGGTCTCACGAGTATTCTTCAGAGACGGAAGGAAGGGGTATAAATGCTCATCTAAGGGACTAACGTCACCTAACTCAACATGCTCATTATAGTCACTCCGGCCCAAATGGTTCCCCGACAACGGCGCGAGACCTAACTCGAAAGCAGTAGGAAATTCCAAACTTGAGATAGACTCCGACTCAGACCAATACTCAAACTCAGTGTCTGACTCAGAATCCGACTCTGAGCTAATATCAGGAAAGAAAGTAACGTGACGAACCGAGGGGGTGAAGAACTTACTCATTCTGCGAAGAATGTAGCGTCATTGCCAAGACTGAGTCTTTGGACACCACCACGAGTACAGTACCTGCCATATCAAGCTAAATATCAGAATATGAACAATTTCCCGGGTAAGCCCAGAAATAGTCCGACATCGACATATCGACAGCTATGCCGTATAACAATCAACAAGCAACAATCAAGACTCGAGGATACCCAATAACAACAACGACTACGTATGAGCAATTACACGACAACAAAATCGAGCAATTTCACTCGAGCGAAAAGCCATCTCCCGAGCAAAAGACAATTATACCCCTCAACAACACCCGACGTACAAGTAATTCCGCGACATCAAAATCAAATAAGAAAAACCCAACAAGCAAAAATCATTTTCGGGAAAATGACTATCTACTCAATACGACCGTCACAACTCAAGCATTCGGAAAATCATCACCAATCAAGCATATGGGCATTTAATATGTCCACGATGCGAAAAAAAGATCGAACATTTGGGAAATCCCGAGCCGATTCGAAGCCCCGATTCAAAATCGAGACCTTGCCGTGACCGGAGTTGGCCCGTCGTCACCGGCGTGGAGCTGCCACTGCTGTCTCTGGTCCCAGCCAAGGAGGTCGCCCCGCTGCGCCGTCCTCGTCCCCAGCAGTTGCCGGAGAGACCTTCACGCCGTTCGCCGGAGCCTCGCTGCTGCCAGAGCTCCTGGTGCGGAGGAGCTTCCCCTTCGTCACGCCTGGCTGCTCGCTGCGCCTCCACAGTCCCTAGCCGGGGTCCCGTCGCACCGGAGCTGCTCCCTCGCCGCGCCTGGTTTCCCGTCGCTGCTGGTCCCCTCTCCGATGAGCTGCCGTGCCGGAGCTCTTCCTTTCCCTCGCTGGAATTTTTGCCGGCCACGCCCTAATTTTTAGGGCTTGGAACTTTTCTTGGTCCCCAAGAATGTGATGTGAAGAGAAGAAAGATGATGGTGGCTACAAATGAGGTAATCTTCTTCATTTACCTTATAATTAAAGTGTGTAGGGTTTTTTAAGGAGACACAATCATCACCATCCATTTAAATTAAGGGAGATCCAAGGTTTAGATAGAAAATCATCATCTTCACCCCTTTTTAACTATGGTTAGGCATATTTTTATTCAAAATAGCATTCTTTAGGCATATATCTCAATTTCCCATACTTAGAAAAATTTTAGACCCGGTCTAAATATTTTCTCACAAACAGGATTCACCCACATGATCACGTACTGGATACAATAACACGAAATTAGATCGCATTAGTCCATATTCATGATTGCATTGCATCCTCATGCATGTACATATTCTTAAAATGCATAGAAGAGAAAATCGAATTTTTATATCCACATTTTCCGGACACGTGTCTAGACACGTCCCCTTCTACTCTAACGATTATATTTCCTCTGTTATGAGAAATTGAGGATAAGGCCCGGAAAAGGCGCCTACGGACAAGCAAATGATTTGTCAAGAGGTAATAACACGGTTTCAAATTGCGCGTGTCATCCCATCGTAAAATAGAGGCAATCAAGGGTTAAGCCATTGGTTGACTCGGGGGCACGTGATGGGTATACACCCAATTTGAACCCGTCTCCCTTCGGATTGTCTTATTTTAATCGCCCCACTTACGATTGTAAATCAAAACTTTAACCCGAACACTCCACCAATAGTGCGAACGGCCCGGACGGACCAAAATACTCGTACGGACGCATCTAATAGTCTCACCTAGGTGAGATCGGGTGGCCTCACCCGGTCTTTCCTAGGAGAGATCGGGCGACCCGATCTCTCCTAGGAGTGATCGGGTGGCCTCACCCGATCCCTCTAGGAGGGATCGGGTAGGCTTGCCCCACCTTTCCTATGAGGGGTTGGGCAAGTCCACTCGATCCTAAGCCTTGGGGGTCGGATTTCTCGTCCGACCCCTAGGGCCCCGGCATCCTTTTTTATCCGGCACAGACTCAGACTTTTTCACCCATCTCTCCGTGTCTTAATCCTACTGTTATGTGTTAATTAAGTGCGTTTAAGGATTAACAGTGTCATTAACCCACATTAATCCCCCCGTAGCCTATATATACTTTGCAAGTTCTATTCATTTGGACAAGTTTACATATGTGCATGCTTAGCTATGTCCTCTCTCTAGTATTTTCTCTCTCTAGAACCCAAACTCATTTAGGTATCGGAGAGGGTTCACTGAGCACCCCCCCCCCCCCCCTCTCCGTGCTCAGTACTGCCCCTTATGCAGGTCTACAAGAAGTGGGGCTAAGGATCAGAGAATCAAGCTAAGAGGATCAAGGAAAAGAGCAAAATACCCGAAAGAGGAGTCATTTGGATCAGAAACTCACCAATCCGAGGAACACGTCTTAACAAGCAGTGACGTGACATATAATGTGCAGAAATTAAGAACTTTCTATTGGTAGTGCTTTTAGAATATCCGGGGAAAATTATTGACCGAATTTAAACTATATTTTATAATTATTCTCTTAACTCTGCAGAAATAGTTTAAGGATATCTCTCGGGTTTGCTATATCGTTTTCCTTATGCAAACCCCAAATAATATAAAAATTAGTATAAGGTGATGCGGCTTCTTGTAAGTGTCTAAGGGTGTCCTTTGGCAGGTCCCCACAGACCACACGAAAGATTATTTTAATGAGGCGCCTTCATCTTTTTTCTAAAGCCAAGTGGGGTTTCTTTTAAGTATTGGCAAAATGGAATAGTAGGTGAAATCATCAATGAAAATCTACATTATTAATCAAAGAGAATTGAGAGAAATTCTTGCCTTAGCACAGAGGTAAAACATCCATGAGTTGGTGCCCATTTAGTCAACCAGCGTGACACATAGCAAAAAGTGGATGACATATACACATTTCGCATAAAGGGGCACCAAAATATGGACATGTGTTACCTCGATGCGATGCAAAAATTACTCAAGAATTGATAGAAATTACGAATTCCAAAATCCGGTACATTTCAAAAGAGATAAAGTGGCATTGCTTGTAATTTCGATAAACTGTTATGACAATTTTATACTCTCTCACAGTCTGCTTGTAGCGGAACACGACAGACGGAACGTCTATCATTTCTATTGATGCAAATTATATGTAAGAGGGTTTATGAGTCTAGACTATATTGTGCGATCACTTCACCTCCTCTAAAAATATCTATTTTTATTAGACCACGGTGAGTGTGTGGTTCAAGGTTAACTAGACCCCACCAAACCTAAAGTCACCCATAAGGTCTACACTAACCATGATCTAAAACTTGATGAGAATAAAGATACACTACTAATGTCACGTATTGTAGGTTTTTTCTGAAGTCTTTTCGAAGAGTCAAAATCCGACACAATTATCGAAGTAAATAAAGTTGTTGATCAACTTGCCAAGTGTGCGGTTGTTATGGAGGATTCTTTTGTTGTTTTGGACGAACCTCCGACAGATCTATTATCCACGGTTACATTTGATTATCTGGGTCTTATTGACTCAAGAAATGTAATAGTTTAGTAACTTAGTTTTTAGGGTTCGAGTTGTAGTTCTTTTTATTTACAAAAAAATAAAAAATAAACATGATCTAAAACTTGATGAGTCGTGGCTGGATCGACCCTAATGAGGTCGAATCACCCTATGTTCATGAGGCTCAATTAGGGTCATGTTCTGCATCGGTGTGGGCCAAATCACCCCTACATTAATGACGATCAATCAGGGTCATGGTCTGAAATGGGACAGGCCAGACACAACTTACCTTGTGGCAACTTTAGGGTTGAGTCAATTTAAAACAGCCATAGACTAGGCCTATGAAGCTTGATAGGGTTCAAATTGTGATTCACTATAACTAGGGATGGGCATGGAACCGGTCCGACCCAAACTGGTTCCGATCGGATCAGAACTGGTTTGAACAATTTAAGGTCAAAGAGAATCATTTTTTTTTCTTTGGTTTAGTATTAAAATATTAGTTTGTTTGGAATCAGTTTTGGACTGGTTCAGAACTGTTTGTCAAAAACAGGCATGGATAGTTTTATGGAAATTTAAAACAAAAAACCAAGCAAAAACCAGTTCCGATCGAATCCAAAACCAATTCCTGTCCAGAACAAAACCAGTTCCATATAATAAGTATATTAAAAATTATTAGTACTAGTTCACTAATTGTAGAATTGGTCTGTTTGGAACCGGTCTGTACTTGACTAGTTCTAAACGTTCCAAATTCGGATCGGTTCCAAACTATTCTGTTCCGAACCAGTTCGGCCAGATCGGACCATTTTTTTGCCCAACCCTAACTGTAACATCCTAAGTTTGAGTGACTGTTATCACTAATTTAGCATGATTGAGCACGTTGTCCTCCTTTATGGTCCAGAAAACGATGAATATATTATATTGGGCTTAAGTACTGCATTTGTTATTTATATAAGATCCGCATCACTTTTTTCTATATGATGTCAGACAATTTAAGGGTTTTCATAATCTATCTAACCAAGTTTGCGACCTTCTATCGCTGCGACGAGTTCAGAATCTTAAGGGCAAATTTAGGTTTCAGAATCTACACCCTCAAAGAGTGCGAGGTCCTCGTCGTGGCCTAGTCTATAATTTATAACACTGGCAGGTAATGTTAATAGCGATTCACTCAATAATCACAGAAGATTATGAAGAAAAGAAAAAGAGAAGAGACACTTTTTATGTGGTTCGGTTAACTGACCTATATCCATGGGCGGCTGGCTATAGTAATCTCTTGATCTACTTTTTACGTAGTGTATCACTATATATAGCTATGGAGAAAAAAAAAATAACATCAAAAAAAAAATTGGATTCATAACCTAACAAACTCCCACGTGGATATTGATTCTATCTTCCATGTAAACTTCATCCTAAAAAAAAATTTCTCATCAACATCAGTATATTCGCCGCACTGCAGAATCTTAAGAAACGACTACATAAAATCAACCGAGATTTTGCACAACCTCAGTTTCTAACATCAACATATATTTGTGTCAACATGTCTATTGAATTATTTGCATCTCATATCTTCTCCAAACATATCACGCCTTAAGGCAGTGGATCCACCGCCTTACAAGTGAAATAATACCCCTACCCCCACCCGTCGACCTCAACATTGAGGTCAGATTGCGATAGTAAGAATTTATAACCTAACATGGGACCTTTCTACCATGCTCTTGGAGCACCATGCTTTTGCCACTAATTTTTTTTATTTTTCTATTACCCTAAAGGTGAACCCCATTGGAAAATTGATATTATTAATAGTATGATACACATTTTATGTGTAGTTAAAAAAATTCATATTTTTTCATACTTTTAAAGTTTTACTTATGTTACAATTAAGTCCACCATAGTATTAAAAAAAAGGGTTAAGAACCTATGAAAGGTCTGAACTATCACCCATGTTAACGGGAGAGGTCTGAAATTTAAAAAGTTAATAACAGAGGTCTGAAATTTCAATTTTGTTGATATGAGGTTTTCCGTCCATTTTTAGGGTTAAATTTAACAGAATTGTGTGAAATGACATTTTTGCCCCTTTAATATTTTGTTTTATTTAATATCTTATTTAAGGAAATGTGAAATGACAATTTTACCCCTAAAGTCAAATTAAAACCACCCAACTCCGGCCACCACCACCCGACTCCGGCCACCACCACCCGACTCCGGCCACCACCACCCAACTCCGGCGACCACTACCTCGACTCCGACGACCACCACCTCGACTCCGGCAACCCGACTCCGGCCACCACGGGGCCAAAAAAGCTCCGATCGGGGCAAAAAAGCTCCGATCTGGAGCTCTGTGGCCCCGATCGGAGCCACAGAGCTCCAGATCGGAGCTCTGTGGCTCCGACCAGAGCCACAGAGCTCCGATCTGGAGCTCTGTGGCCCCGGCCGGAGCCTTTTGGCTCCGATCGGAGCTTTTTGGCTCCGATCGGAGCTTTTTTGGCCCCGATCGGAGTCCAATCGGGGCCGGTGGCTCCGATCGGAGCTCAATCGGGGCCGGTGGCTCGATTTTGGCCCAATCGGAGCCTTGGTGGTGGTCGCCGGAGCCTTGGTGGTGGTCGCCGGAGTACGGTGGTGGTCGCCGGAGTACGATTGGTGGTCGCCGGAGTACCGTGGTGGCTTCAAGGGCATTTTGGTCTTTTCACTTCATGCATGTGAGGGGCACACTTGATAGAAGGGTATTTTTGGAAATTTATTTTATTTCCGGTCACATGCTTGGCATGTGACCAATTTCCGTTAGTTTTAACGGAAAAAACTAACGGAGACCGCTGGTATCAACAAAACAGAAATTTCAGACCTCTGTTATTAACTTTTTAAATTTCAGACCTCTCCCGTTAACATGGGTGATAGTTCAGACCTTTCGTAGGTTCTTAACCCTAAAAAAAACCAAAAGCATGTTGCTCCAAGAGCATTGTAGAAAAATCCCCTAACATGTAATTTGAGAATGTAGGATACTCTAATTTCAAACACCTCTCAAAGTTCACATGACAAGTTATTATCTTCTGTTGACATGATCATTTACTCAGCAAGTTCGGTAACAGATCCATAACGACTGTACTGCCATTTGTAATGCCTCAGACTTGAGTAATTATACTCACATATCAAACTCAACTTGAATAAGTATGTTATTTTTACTTATGCTCAGAAAAATAAAAATTTTATATTAAACTTCAGTAAAAACTCGATTCCTTATATATATATATATATATATATATATATGGGATTCATCACCTTTTTATGTTATAATACAAATTAGAATTCCAACATAATGGAATTTTTAGCTCAAATATCCAGTTTTGATAACTCAAATACATATATATATATATGGGATTGAGTTTTCTAGACCAAAATACTTAACTGCGCATTTAGAAACTGCACGGTGGGGCCATAATCCAGAGATTAGTTTTAGAAGTTGTAATTTAATAGATCGTGCAGCTGGCAACTGCGCGGTCGCATAACAGTCAAATTGTTGACCGTTAGCTACCGTGTCTCGTCACACGCTGTCACTCGTGTGACGGACACGTCATTAAACCCTACTGCGCAGTTTCCAACTGAGCGGTTAGTACAAATAAAGTCACCCTTTGATTTTTCCGCTTCGCTGCCCCTCTTTCCTTCATAGCCGAAATTATCTCCCTCGTCGTCGTCCCTCTCTCCCTCACTACCCCTCTCTCCCTCGTTGCCCCTCTCTCCTTCGCTACTGCTGCCACCGTTGCCCCTCTCTCTGCCGCCATAGAAGAGTCTTGAAGGAACCATTTGATACATTTGTATGACCAAACTCGTTACCTCTCGCAATAGGCTAATGCAGATACTGTAAGTAATTAGTAAAATTAAATTTACAAATGCTTATTTAAGTTCCAAATTGTTATTTAGACGTGCATAATACATACTTGTTACTGTTAATAGGGTAGATTTCATTTTTTAAGTTTACATAACTTATTAGTTTTTATAAGTAACAAATTTTAATGTTTGCTTAAAAAGTTTATTAAATTTACTTGAAATATCAAGGTGGTTCCGAGTGGTGCGAGTGGAATGGATGATACGATCAAGTTTAGGGCCTATAAAATGGGGCCAATAGACGGTAGGACCAAAGAGATTGTCGACCAAACTGGTTTCAGGTTTGCCGAAAGCATATCTCAGATAAAGATAGATTTTGCCTTACTTTGGTAGACGCCGCCATGATATTGAGTCTCCCAATCAACGGGAGACCTGTAACCGACTTTGGCGAAACAACAACAATGCTAAGAACACCATGGCTCTCTGCCTTAATAATTCATTCAAATTGAATTAGCATCGTACAATATAAATTAACACATTTGTGCATATAAATGAACATTGTAATTAAATAACTAACTATATGCAACTAAATTCTAAATTAGTAATTACATATTTATTTTGCAAAATTTGCACATTGTTCTACCCTTCTAATTTATTTACACATTCTAAATTTGACAATTCTATGTGAACATTTACATAACTATATACATCTAAATAAATGTGTAATTATATGAATTTTGCCAAAATTTGCACATTATACTTTCTAGCATTGTAACGTATTTAGACATCCTAATTTTTAGGATTCTATATAAAATTTAAATAAGTATTTGCATTCTAAAATATTTATGCACTATACTACTATTTAAGCACCATACCTTAGCATTCTAAACTTAGTGAACTAAACTCAAACTCGGATATATGCAGAGTGACCAAAACTGGATATTTGTGTCAACAATTCTCATTCTACTAGCATTCTAAACACTCATATAATATATAAATATGATCTAGAATTGAGACACATTACTTTAGTAATTTTCCGATGATGGTGCAGAGCAACTGATATTTTCGGCTGACAGATGAGAATACGAGAAGATTTTTTTTTTTTTTTTTTTTTTTTTTTGTAAAAATGTGTATAAAGCAAATGAGCAGAGCAATCTACATTGCAAAATTATATATAGGTAACGATCGCGTAGTTGGCAAGTGCGTGCGCGCAATTGGAAAGTGTGTGATGCATTTAAGCACGTGTCTGTGACACGCTTGGCAGCGTGTGACGAGATACATTAACCAACGTTCAACAATTTGACCGTTAGGCGACCGTGCAATTACCAACTGCGCGGTCCATTAAAATCCTAATTACAACCTCTGAAACTAATATCTGGATTAAGGTGCCACCGCGCAGTTCCGAACTGTGCGATTAGGTATTTTGGTATAGAAAACTCAAACTCAGATATATGTATATTTGAGTAACCAAAACTGGATATTTGGAACAATTTTTTTTTTTAAATAATGCTCTAACTTAGTACAAAAAAAATCCAAATAATTCGTACCGGACCCTGAGGCTGAGGCCACCGACATAAGTAGCTGAGGCCAATCAAGTCAATCCCTCAAAGACCTAGTAAGTCTAATATATTTTTATTGAGACAGATTATTATATATTATTAAGAATCACCATTAAATTATGGAATTTTCACTCAGCAAATCTTTAATCGGCAAACTAAAAGCTACGATTGATAGAATTATTAATAAATTTAACTAGCTATTGTTGTTCCACAAGCTGTGAGAAATCAATTGAAAACTTATGTTAAAAGATGGAGTGCTTGCATTTTGCGTGATCTTTTTAGTTAATAGATATTACAAAAAATATACATTTTATTGCTTACTTTACGTGGACATACCTAAATTAAAATATATCATATCATATTTTTTATGAAGATATCCACTTCTTACTTTACATAGAAAAATTAATCATAAATTATAGTATCATACAAAAAGTAATAAATCTTTAATTACGATATTTAAACATAAATAATATTTTAAAAAATTAAATTAAAAAATTTATTTATAAATATTATATATATATATATATATATATATATTATATTTTTAATAATATAGATTTTTTTGTACGTTTAAAAATTTAGAATGATTGATTACACACTGAAGGACATAAACTTTAAAGTTGATTTTGTTTTAAACGTCAGAATTGCTTATTTTTTCTCCTATTCTAATTTAATCAATCAATATCATATTTCTTTATATCTATATATATATTTTTTTTGTAAAAATTAATAAATGATTAATTAGCATAATAAGAATTATAAAGAAGAAGAGAACAACTAAGTGCCAAAGTGGTACACGCAGAGCAAAAGCCGCCGTGACGGAACCTTTTGTGGGTCCACCAATTTAGTAACCTAAATCGCTTGTGAGACCGTACCTCATTGATAATTACAGCTTATTAAGGCACTCATTATCCACTTATACTTTTAAGATCAAAATTTGTATAAATGCTAAGTTTTTTAAATATACAATTACTGATCTTTATAATAATAAATATTAAGTTTCAATTAAGTCGTGTCGATGCGTGTCTATCGTGGACCTACAGATCAAATCTACACAAACATACCTAAAAACGGTTTAGTCGTGTTACAGGTCTATCTGACACGGTCAAATTTTTGTGCAGATCAAGATACGAAAAAATGCAGGTCCGTGTCAGATCGTATCGTGTCAGCAATTGTCACCCTACCGTTTAGTATGCATAATCAACGGAGTAGAAGCAAACAGTCCGCTATAACGAGTACAAACGGCCGCACTGAATTCACATCAACCGGACAAACAAACCCGTATTTTCTCTCTCCTCATGGTGTCATCATCACTAATCAGAGAGATTCTTCTGTGTTTGTGAATCACAGAGTCAATCCAATCAGATTTAAGGGCGAAACGACGATGGATCAGGACGAGTAGAGGCGACTGTTCCTGGGTGTTGCTCGCTCGCTTTTCCTCGTGGTGGCGTCGGCTCCGTTTGCTGCAGCCACGCACTTATATCATAGAAGATCTAAAAAAGCAGCAATTTTTCGGGGATTCTTGAGCTGTACGTACCAATTTCCTGCTCGATTGGGTAAGTTCTTGCTGCTCTTTCAATAAACCTGCTGAATCAGTTGTTTGCTGACGTGTTCAACGTTCTCGGTCTGAATTTGTTAGTGGGGTTGAGTATCCGAGGTCATTTTTATGGTCATTTTTATGCTGAGGTGGTACTGCATAGATTTGTACTTGATTGATATCTGGTTTGTTTTCTTTGTCTTGATTGGGATGATTGGGAATTGTATGATATTGAAGCTGATGAACTGAAAAGGGGCATAATAGTAGCTGGCTTTAGAAATTTGCTACATCTTGTCATAAATTTCCCCAGCCCGTAAGTGTGGACAACATCACTATATGTTTTACTTTTGGTGTAAATGAGCAGCTAGTGTATTACAAAGATGGTAATCTTGTTAAGTTTTCAATGCAAATTTCTATCTTTTCTGAAGCCGGATCCGAAAATTAGCTTTGATTGCACTTTTGCAAGTACAACCTTGGCGAACTCCTGATATTTGGCTTTGATGTCCGGAAAAAGTCCACTTTTTCCAGTATGGAATGGAAGTGAATGGGTTAAAGTCGCTAATAAAGGTAGCTGGCTTTAGAAATTTGCTGCATCTTGATATGAATTCTCCGATTATCAGTCCGTAGGTGTGAATAACATCGCTATATGTTTACTTTTGGTGTTAGTTAGCAGCTAATGTGTTACAAAGATAGGATTCTTGTTAAGTTTTCAATGCAAATGTCTCTACTTTCTGAAGTTGGATCCGAAAATTAGCTCTTATTGCACTTTTGGATGTAAAACATTGGTGAACTCCTGATATTTGGCTTTGATGGCCCTAAAAAAGTCCAATTTTTGCAGCATGGAATGGAAGTGAGTGGGTGTAAAGGGGCTAATAACTGTAGTTGGCTTTAGAAATTTGCTGTTTTTTTTTCTCATGAGTTTTCTGATTATAGGTCCATCACAATGATATATATGTTTTCTTTTACGGGTAATTGAAAGTGATTCTGTTACAAAGATGGGATTCTCATTATGTTTTTACCTTTTACTGCACTTGTGGAAGTTTAACCTTGATGAATTCCAGATTTTGGCCTTGATGGATTGTTTTTTTCTTCCCAATTTTGTCAATTTTAATTTTTAGATATCATAGCTCTCTTTAGCTAGATTTTTCTTTGTAAATGAATAATCTGATAAAATGGGAATTGACCCAATTTTGATATTGATTTGGATTGATCATGATTTGTTTACCCAATACTCTTCTCAATATGCAGGAACAGCTATTTTTCTGTATATTCTGAAACAACTGCACAGAAGAAGAAAAAAAAAAAAACCTTTCTTAAAAATTTGAAGAAATGACGAATCGGGTTTCCTCACAAACAACTCCAACTTTCTCCCACACTGGATCTTCAAGGCACCTGTTTCCCCCTACTCCCGGGTTCGGGGCAGATGGCTATGTATCTCCCATTTCTTACAACGCACAGCATGAAAGCGGTTCATGCACTTCTCCATTCATTTCGAATTCCATTGATAGAGATTCTATCCCGATAGAGAATCCCATTCAACCAACATCCCTTACTAGTTTCACTGAAGGAAATGGGGAGGCCTCGTGGGGAGCAGATTCGATTCAGAGTTTCCTGAACTTTTCAGATGACTGCTCTGGCCAGAACGGTCAGATAGAAGGCAGCAACGCTGTCATGGCATCCACTGACCAAGCTAAGGGAAACGATTTGCAGTGGGTCGATCAGTTGATATCAGTTGATGAGGTGTTATTGGATTCGAATTGGAGTGAAATTCTTGCTGATGTCATTCCCAAGCCCAAGGTTTGCTCTTAATTACTGAAAAATCCAATTTTTTTGTTTGTTTGAGTTTTTTTAAGATGTTTTTTTCAATCTAAAGTGAGTAATAACTCTTTCAGGAGCTGAAGGCATTCCCTGATGTCCCCCAAGTCCGAATCCCCCAGGGCATAGAAGTTTCAGTCGATACTAATCCAATGTCTCCTGCAACGTCGAGCAAGCCGCGCATGAGGTGGACCCCGGAACTGCACGAGGCCTTCGTGACAGCTGTTACTAAGCTTGGCGGCAGCGAAAGTACGTTAAATCTTCAATTAACTAACTTTTTATGCATTACTTTTTATTAAAAGTAAATAAATATATTGTGTTGGACTTCTCTTTCAGGAGCTACTCCGAAGGGTGTTCTGAAGCTCATGAATGTCCCCGGGTTGACAATTTATCATGTTAAAAGCCACCTTCAGGTACCCAAAAAAATTCTTTTGTTACCGGATTAGTTTGCCATGTCGGGGACTTGGATTTATGATTAATTCACATTTTCTATCTTTCAGAAATATAGAACTGCTAGATACAAACCCGAGCCATCTGAAGGTAGAGATATTTCTTCTCTTGTTTGTGACAATTGTCTGAACTATTCATGCCCGAGTATCTATGTAAAACGCAATGCAGTTCTATATACGGACCACCAAGATTGAATTATTATTATTAATTATTTACATCCAATGGCTTAAAGATTTAGCCTTTTATCAAGGAAAGTACTTTTTTTCATACCCAATGGTATAAAGATTTTACCTTTTTATAAAAAAAAAATAAAAAAAAAGAACTTTTTTCACAACCAATAGCTTCAAGATTCAACCTTTTATACACTCTTACCTTACTTTAGCCACTCCCCATCTTTATCTGTAGTTTGTTTACGCATATTGTAGTATATGCTGCATCTCTGAATTGTGTGCCTTTTGTCAATCCTTCCTCATCGTAGAGATGGTTTGCGGTGTGGTGTAGAAATCACGGGACTATGTTTTATTCTTTGCAGGATCTTCAGAGAAGAATATAACAACAATAGAAGAAATGAAATCTCTCGACTTGAAGACGTTAGTATCCTCCACTATCTTTAATTTCCTATGATTACTCACAACTTATTTTACTATTCGTTATGAGTGTTTGTATAGTTTTCGACGTAAATTTTGGAAATTATGATATTAACAATGCATGAATATGGACATATCATTATACATTTCTCGTCTTTCAATTTTTTACATCGTAAAAAAAATTCTTCAGGAGTATGGATATCACTGAAGCATTGCGTCTCCAAATTGAAGTGCAAAAGAAACTTCATGAACAGCTCGAGGTAATTTCTAATTTTCTCGGGTTTTTTCGTTTATGGTAAAGAACAATCACTGAGCTGTAGATTCCAGAAATTACAACTGCAGCTAATGTTGATGCTTCGAATCTGCAGATCCAGAGGAATCTTCAACTGCGCATTGAAGAACAAGGCAGGAAACTGCAGATGATGTTCGAGAAGCAAAAGGACAACAACGACGGGTCGAAAGCCACGTCATCTGCCGCCTTAGAGGAACAACCCAAAGATGGTGACACCGAAAATGCAGATTCTGCAAGACCCTCGTCACTTGAGGAAACTTGGTCTCCAAGCAAGAAGCAGAAACACCAAAAAACAAGGACAGCTAAAGAGCCGGGTCGGTCTTCTCCGAAACGAGCAAGAAGCTCTTAGATGATTAGCTTTAGCTGTTGCAGGATCGGATTAAAATATGTTATTGTAGATGCCAGTTCGTTGTATTTTGGGGCTGCAGATTGATTTTGAGGAAGTGATGCCTCATCTTGTATGATTTTAATTGTGGATACAGTTTATTTTCCATCCTGTGTAAAGTAAGTATAAAATAAAGTTTTTCGGAGTTTTGTCAAGAGAATAGAACTGCCATACTCAAACTGCGACATTTAAACCGGCTCAATTAAGACTCATTTGAGTTGTAACTCAATCAAGTGTCTCTAGTCTGGTTACTCACACTGACTCAATCCGAGTTCTCTCAGCTCGAACCCACTGATTATTCGTACAAATACACATTAGAATGCAAATTGAACGTAATCAACACGAGTCGAATTCAACCACAACAACAAGAACATTAGAAATCAAACGACTTAGTAGATACAACGATGGTTGTCTTGTTTTTAACAAGATGGTGGAATCCAAAACCGATGATTTTAACATCACATAATAAACCATACAACAATTAATAGAAGATAATACTCTTCTTCTCCAATCTCCACCTTCACAATTCTATTACTCCTCCAAACTATAGACCCTAATAATTCCTTTAACTTGACCCACAACCCTCCATACCATACCCAGATTCAATTCAAGAACCCAGTTAGATGAATGGTGCAATGAACTTACTTGATTCCGAAAAGACAATAACCGAGGAAATCCGCGGTTATTATTCTTCGTTTTCTTCATGTGTTGTGGTTGTTCTAGGTTTCCTGTGTTTCTTGTTCTTGGCTTTCTTGGCCTTCATGCGGCGTTTCTTCTCGTTTGCATCAACCCAGGTGTAGTCTGATGGGATCATGAACGGGTCGGGTTCGTCTTTGAAGCGGTGGCTTTCGCTGTCACTAGACTGGCCGCTGCGGGCCCCTTTCATCCATGATATCCATGAAGCGGACCCCGCCTCGGCATCCTTAGATTTCGGATCTTGGAAGTGGGCAGGGCTGGAGAGTGGGGTTGAGAACTCTTCTATCGGCTGGAGCTCTTCGAATTTGGTGAATGTGACGAGGACTCGGATGGTGGGGACAATCGGGATCGCCAGCTGAAAGAAAAGGATTAGACTAGGTCAGTTTTAGAATGTTAGATCCATAACAGAATTATTTCCCATTATGGACTCTACTTTTATTTTTAGTTTTGCCTATGCATAATATATTCAGATCTAGAAGAAAAAAAAAAGAAGATAAATCCAAGACTTCAACTCATGATCTCTACATTTCCAAGAAAGGATTTCAATCATGCTAGGCTAACTTAACTTCAATTTTATGTTTATGCACAATTTATGATTACTTAAATATTATTGCTAAACCAATTATGTATAAATGTGCGCGTCTAGAGCATGTTGGCTCTGTTGAGGGAGTAAAACTCGACGGACAGTAAAAAATTTGGAAATGGATCATATATAAACCATGGCATCCACCAAAACACAAGGAAATTTCAACATTCATGACCAAAATTACCACTGAAATGCCATAACAACCGATACTCACCTAGAATAATAAATTTCTTACACAGTAATCTGTCTTATAAGAAATAAATTAATTGATGCACACTATGTTGTTTGGTAGAATGCATTTAGTAGTCAACTATCCAAGAGAATGAACTCTAAATGGAACATAGAGAACAAGAATGAAATTTGATGGAGAGTATGGTAAGCTGATATCAAATATCCAGTATTTGACATACAGGTGAAAGAAATCAACATCTTAATGACTAGGTAAAGAATGCTACCTAGATGCCTAACATCATTTCTATACCATCCATTCTTGATAAATAACAAAACCCAACATGGAAATAAAGCACATTAATGGAAAGTCCAATCTGTAAGGCATTTGCTCATAAAAATATCACTTCCGCATCAAGATTAGAAAAAAAATGGCGGAAAGTGTAGAAACTACGCAGCAAAACTTGACAAGATAGAGTGACAAATAGAAAATATATATATATATATATATATATATGTTATTATTTTCCATAGAACAGAGGAATTTACCTTGACTGGGAATGTCCCAGGGGGCAACTTAGTTGTGAGCAGCTCCCTGAGTCTCCTAATAGCCTTTACTTTGTTTGCGAGGATGTCAAGTAGAGGCAAAAGCTCATCCGTCTTCAAAGGGAAATCGGGTGTCAACCAAAGAACGGGTCTCAGACCCTTCTTATATTCACTTTCATGCTTGGGTTCACCGTTTGCTCCTTTTTTCTTCTTCTTCTTGCTAGTTTTATCCTTCCCTTTCTTGCCATCTGTCGCATCATCTGCAGATGATTTTTGATGATCGACTTGTTTAACGTTGCCACCACCTTCTAACGTCAATTTCGAGAATTTCAGTGTTTCAGGATCATCACTTCCTCCTTTGCCTCCTTTCTTCCACCCAAACCAACCCTTCTTCTCCTTGAGAAGCTTCTCATGGGATTCAGCATTCTCATGAGAAGCTGCAAAACCATTTTCATCGATCCCGTGATCTTCCTCAGCTACACCGTCTGTGTTACGAAGAGCAGATTCCAACTGCTTCCTTTCTTCAGCAGTCAGCACATCATCATAGTCACCGTTTTGGCCACCATTTGCAATGCTCTCATCATCCTCCACTGCGAAAAGCTCTTCATCGGTCATAGCACCTGGAACCCGCCTAGATTTCACGCTAACCATCACGTTGAGCATATCATAGACCCTTGCTTTCCAACTTCCGACCATCTCAGTCCTCTCTTGTCTCCTCCAGTTGAAATGAGGAGCAAGTTCGGCTTGAGTGACATCAATCCCCGGTCTGTACATATTAGTTTGAGACATTAACGCGACTTCATGGGAAACTTCTGCTTCTGTGGGTTGTGCCCCGGCTCCCTCCAAAGCGTTTGTGATTTCCTTCTCCTTATGAGCAAGAACGATAAGCGAACCCTTTGATAAGGACACACTACCATCCTCTGAATTATACCCTTCTCCAAGGAATAGGAAAGTTTGGTCAGATCTCTGAATACGGAACCCATCAAAACCCGCCAAAGTCATGTCCGCACGAAGGTTGGACCCACGTTTCCAGATCCTGTAAGTATCAGATGGAGCAATCCGACCAATGAAAGGAATTACCGAACTTTCAAAATGAAAACTGATTTCCATGTAGAAATCACGGATTCGAGCAGTGGATGCGATTATTCTGGGAAGTCTCCTACACCATTTAGCCCAAGCAAGGGGCTGGTAATGGCGTGCAATGATCATGGCGATTGATTCCTCCCTGGTGCACACTGCTTCTTGGAGAGCACTCCATCCATTCTCGTTCTGAAGACTCCAATCAGCACCAGCAGCCATAAGGATTTCCGCTGAGACTGGGTCCCGCATCCGTACGGCAAGATGGAGGGGCGTCTCTCTCCCTGGAACATCTCGCCGGTCAATCACTGATGCAACTGCGTCTGCCCTTTTCTCAGCCTCGAGAGACTCGGCATCAGTATTAACCTCACCTGCCTTTGCAAGGGGAGGAAGGGCAGAAATGATACGTCTTAGAGCAGCATGGTCACGCTGTACCACTGCAGTATGTGCAGGACTATGAGCATAGGTAGAACAATTATCCATGGTTTCTTCTTCCTTTCTGCCCGTTTCCTTTGATAATGATGCCGCTTCCAATATCTTGATTAATGCAGTTCACCTTCACTTTTAGGAATTTCACAATTTCGCAACCATCCGACTGGAAATGGTTGCTTCAAACCAAAAGTCAAACAGTAATCGAACCTTGACAGACTGCAGCAGATAGACGAGCTCCAATCAGCTAAAATTGCAAAACGAATCAAGAATCAATCCAAGTGCAAAAAAAGCAACATTTCCAGGAGAAAAGATTCTAATTATAACACCGTCATAACGCAACCAAATCACCTCAAAACAAAGCAAGATTCTAAAATCCAACCTTCGATACTAATTTCAATACGCAATGATCCGCAAGAGAAACAAGAAATTGACAAACAAGAAGAATGCAATTTTCTTTAAGCGAATATCATCAACCTTTCTAAATTGAAAAGGCAAAAGTACCTGATAGAGAGCACCTCAAGGGTGGATGCGATCCGTGGCTTCTTCTTCCTTCAAGGTGAGCTCTCGTAGAATGATAACGATAAGCTCGAGCAGAGGAGAAGACATAGAGAGAGTAGGGGCCGAATCTGGCGGTTGATGTGACCCCTGCGCAACAGATCTAACGGTCGGGATTCACCCTCTCTCCCCGGACCTCGCTGTACTCTTCTGAATCACCATCATCACTGTATTGACACTGACCTAAATTGGCCCTCACTCGCTCGCGCTAACTCAGATCTCTCTCTCTCTCTTCTTCTTCTTCTTCCTCGCTGCAGTATATCTATCTATCTATGGAGCTTTCACTTGCAGAGACGATGAAGGAAGCTACCTACGCAAACACCCCAATAGCTCAAATTATTTACGGAGATGCCATTTTGCGGATATTTTATTCAGAGCGTTTAACCGACCACGCGCGGAACGCACCAATCGCGGACCTGAACTTGCTCCATTTTTGTCCACACCGCGTACTCCTTCTCTCGGTTTATTTCGAGTGCGTAATTCCGTAAGTACCCTTGGGTGTGGAGAAAATTACTGAAATGTTCCGTTTGGCAGTTATTTTCGGGTAATTCTGCGTATGTAGTTCCGTAAATACCCTTGTTGTGGAGGGAATTACTGAAATATTCCGTTTGTTTAGTTACTTTTTTATTTGTTTTTTTCTAGTTGACTTAAACATGCTTATAATTTACTACCTCGGATTATAGGCGCATTAAAGTTTACCATCAAAGATTACAACCCAAAATGCATAAGGCTACTTCCAACCTCATCACTGAAGTTGATGTGGGTCATATATGAAGTACAAACCTAGTCTTCCACACTTTCATATACAACGACATTGTTAAGAATCCTTAAGTTATCAAAGTATTTTTTTTAAAGGCGCATTGCTATTAAAGTTTACAAACCCGAAATGCATATGGTCATTTTTGAAGTTTAATGTAGCTATAAGAAGTACACGTACAACCCTCCCCCTCTTATTATACTGTCACATACTATGAAATTATTGTTAAGAGAATCTCATCACTTATACACAAACCAGTCAAATGTAGTTACCAAAGTACCCTTCTATTATAGATAGTAATGTAAAAAAATGTATTTTTCTTTTCTGAAGCAAAACCAATAATAAGAGATCTGAAACTTAAACAAAGTGAAGTAATTGATAGACATCGATTTAGACAAAAGCCACAGTACTAAGGAGTTGGGTCCAGCTTTTATCTAAATGTACTGCTTTGTAGTTTTTTCATAATACAATATTGTAGTAAGATAGTAAAGTGGTTGTTGGCAGGGATAGAGATGGAGGTTCTCTGCTGACTGCATGAGGGCAGTCCTATCCAATGGGAAACCAAAGCAAATCAGTATAGTCTTATTGGGAAAAGACGTCGTGGGCCTCTCCATCTCCATTAATATCTTTTTAATTTAAATGTCGTTTTTTCGTTTTCTAGGACAACCTCGTCTAAAAAAAAAAAACTTTTGTAGTTTGGGTACAAGTTTTGTACTTTGTTGAATAGTGTTGGTCTAGTTTCAAAGCTCTTGATGTCTGTTAGTCGATTTCATTCTCTCCACGTTATAATGTATGTTCGTTGTGTACCGTCCGTTCGCTTGCAACGCCCATTTATCTTGTAGAGCGCGTCCACTTGTCATCTTGAAGCGTCCGTTTTTCATCTTGAAGTGCTCACTTGTCATTTTGAAGCGCCCGCTCTTCGTCCTGTAAGAAGGGGCGAACTGGGCCGTAGCCCGATAAACCTACTCCAACGCTCAAGTGAGCTCTCTATTGTAGAGAGATAAAGTAAGAATTCAAATGTAGAAAGAGAGCAACCTTCCAAATGATGTAGTAGATGTGTATTTATTATAGGGATTTGTTCCATTTATTCCTGGATAAGTCTTAATCTAGAATAGGGTTATGTATTCTGGGATTGTGACTATATCGTTTGTAGATAAGCTATGTTGAGCTTGTTTTGGCGATCAAAGAGGTTTGTGTGCCGTAATAGGCGTTTATGTCGATCTTCTTGGAGATGATGATTTTATAGTGCATGAACTGTCATCTTGCGTACACAAAAAGGGTGCAGGCGGGGTGTGAAAGCACCAAGTCGATAACGTGTATGTACGGTATGGTCCGAGCGAACTAAATGGTCCGCATAGATTTTTTAGACCGTGCGGTAGGGGTGAAACCGGACCGGTTTTTTACTTGTGTCGGTCGGATACCTATTTTTTGCGGTCCGAATTTTTGCCTTAAAAAAATCCGACCAAAAAACTGTTTGAGGAAAAATAAACCGTCCATTGGTAGTCCGGTTTTTTCAGTTCGGTTTTCGGTTTAAACCGAAAATCCAAAATTAGCAACTACCATTATAAATTCTTGTCATTTTCATGGACTATATCAAATCGAAATGATAAATAACTTCCATTAATATAATTAAATAAATTATAAAATAAAAGTAGAAAAAATAATCTTTATAAGTGCCTCTTTTACAATTTATATTAACCTAATTAATTATTTATATTAATTAATTTAAACTAATATAATATATATTGTATATATTTAATTAGCATAACGGTCGGTTCGGTCCTCACGGTTCTCAAAACTCAAAATCCGAACCGGACCGAAAATCCGAACTAGAGCAAAAAAATCTGACCAAAAACCAAACCAAATATTTTGGTTTCGGTTTTTTCGGTCCGGACCGGTTCGGTTTTCACCGATTTTTCGGACCTGCCGGATTTTAGTTTCACCCCTACCGTGCGGGTCCATTTTGGACCACGTGAGTCCATTTCTGGACATCGAGGTCCGTTTAGACCGCGCGAGTCTGTTTGGTTCGCGTGTGCGCGACTATGTGCGTGCATGCATCGAGAAAAAAAAAACTTACCTTGGGTACTCGGTTTCATTTTTGCACCGTTTAGCACGTAGTCGAGTTCCTCCGTTATCAAGTCGGTCTGTTAGTGTCGTAATAAATGGGCTTATATCCATCATTTTCCCCCAAACCAAGTGAATGCTCCGCCTACTTAGCTTTATTTTGGAGATTGGAAGGAGCCCAATTATTCGACGTTGTTTCATTTTGCCATTCTCAGGCGCCTGTCAATGCGCGTTAGACACGGTTTTTCTTCTTTTGTTTGGGGAGGCGCTCATGAAAAAAGACAAGCCTATTTTGACTCTTGATTTAGTTTTCTTTTATCCAAGGATAAGGGGAAAATGAGGGTGAAGACCCATCCCCTCTTTGTCATTCCTATGCGTTCGTTGATGTCGAACTTGTTCTTCTTGGACTGAGCGACCTAAAGATTCACTCTGGTCGTTGTTGATTAACCGTGGTGACTTAACACCTAAGGTGACTCGTTGTCGACTCAAGGCGACTCGTTGCTCAAGGCGACTCCTTTTCGGCCGTGGTGATTTTTGTTGTTGTTATTTAAAGTAGATACCCTTTGATGAAGTAGTTGATAGAGTTGTTGGGTTGATAGAGCTAACTTCATAGTTGATGCGCTTTTCGGGTGTAACTTGTGTAATCTTGTCAAGCATGGTAGCTCAGTTAGGAAGGTGCATGTCTTGCTTGTCAGAAACCCTTGACTGAAAAGTGATTTGGTCGTGACAGCTAGGTGGCAGTATTATCATCATGCAGATCAAATTTACAGGAGCTTGGAACTTTGCGAACTGGAATTTGAGGGTGGTTCATCCAGATGGCGCCATGTTTCTCCTAGAGCAGACCAACGGTTCACCTAGAGAGTCGCGAACCCAAGATTTGGTTAGGCCGGATCGCTTCGGCTTGAAGATGTTCACTCGGGCTCCGTCGGGGTTGAGGTGAGTCGTTTTTTCGTATGCTTTCATTCCTTCGCAATTATCTCATTGCATCATACTTAGGGGTGGCAATCAGATCGTGTCGTGTCTATTCGTGTCGTGTCGCTAGTCACACACGTGTCTACTCGTGTCGTGTCAACACGTGTTCACCCTATATTCGTGTCGTATCGTGTTCATGTCACCAAATTATCGTGTCGTGTCCGTGTGACATGATAACTGCTATCTTAGGAAAATCAATAATTCTAATATTACACATTTGGCCCTTTATTTTTACAAATATTACAAAATGATCCAAAATTAACCAATATCACATTTTGATAAATAAATTAATCGTTGTTTATTTTTAATTAGTATAAATATTGCGGGTCCGTGGTGCAGCGAATATGAGAAATAGTGTAAATATATTAAGGATGGGCATGGAATCGGTCCGGGCCAGACCGGATCTGGCACAGATAGGAATTGGTTTAAACAGTTCCGGTTCGGTCCGATCCAAATTTTGTATTGGCTAAGGTATACGTGAGAAAAATGGTATTGTTCGGGACCGATTCTGAACTATTTTGTTAAAAATAGTCCGGCTCAAGAACCGGTTCTTCCCGATTTTATATATAAATTTACACTAAACTTAAAAAAAAAAATCCAAAACCTTTCTGATCCTTCCAAAACCAGTTCGGCCCAGTTCAGGAACGGTTCCAAAGAAGTATACTAACGGTTCTTGGTCAGATTCTCCACTTAAAAACCTGGCTTGTTTGAAACAGGTCTAAAATTTAACGGTTCTAAACGGTCTGGTCGGACTAGTTTTTTTGCCCAACCATAAAATATATATTAATTTATGGGCTTAGTTGCAATATTGAAATTGATCGGGTCTATATGTAAATACAAAATTTTAAATAACCGCGTCTATTCGTGTAAGCCGTGAAACCGTGTCTATTCGTGTCTTAGTCGTGGACATGCAGCTCTTGTTGGATTACGGGGACGTAATACTAGGAAACACTAAATCATGTACGTGCTAGTAATCACAATTATGCAGCGGAAGAATTCGCACATACCTTTTAGATGAATAGTTTGCCCAAGATCTTCGTGAAGGGAGTTCATGATCCACCAATCGGAACCTCGTGCAAGTTCTTAGAAAGAAGTCCCACGAAGTATGTATCCACAACAAATCCTCTGATCAGTTCTTCAACAGGGACGGATCTTCAGACTGATTGCTTAGAAAGCAATTTGGCACACCCTTGGTGACTATATGGTTCGGCCGAACTATAGGAGAGGGGAGGAGGGATTTTCACTCTCAAATTACTCTAAGGAAGGAGTTGTTGATCACTTATTAAAAACCCCCTAACACTCCCCTTTATATAGGAGGAGTAAAGTGGACAAAAGTCCACTTCACCCCCTCACTATATTTCTGCCGGCCTATTGATGTGGGAGGCCCAATTTGGGCCTCTCATGTCAATTAGGAATTAGGACAAACCCAATTACCTTAATGTGACATTTACCCAATTGTCTCAGGTAACACATACAATATAACGGGCTACCATTTACGGCGCCCGTACACCTTATGCTAACAGGCGCCCGTCCACCTTATGCTAACAGGCGCCCGTACACCTTATGCTAACAGCTCTGAGCCACACAGAGATGCTTATAGTCGTGTATATTCGTGTTAGAGAGTTGTTTAGACGCGGGCCGTGTTGTGTCGTGTCAAATATGTGAAAAATTAGCTCATATACAGCTCGTGTATTCGTGTCATGCCAGAAATTGTCGAGCAACAATGAACAATAAGCGCATAGATGCGAGGCACGAACAACAATCAATAATAACCGCATATATGCGAGGCTCCAATAACAGTCAACAATACGCACGTAGATGTGAGCGCTGAACAACAAGCAACAATAAGAGCATAGATGCGAGCACCGAACAAAAATTAATAATAAGGGTGTGAATGCGAGCAGCAAACAACAATCAACAATAAGCACCAATCGCAATTCACCATCAAGCAAGCATCTATCAACATAAGCCTAACTATCGATATCAAGGCTACCACTACCAAATAACCACAAGCGGGGGCATGTAAGCAAATCAAGGCGACAAACGACTAAGTCATGAGAGGTATGAGATGGAGATTGATCATGGTGTGTGCTTTTATGGTTGTTTCAATTCATAGAGGATTTTTCTACGTAAATGAGAGAATATTTCCACATAGTCGTTTTGGATAGCGTCGTCTCCCTAATATTTCAGTGGGAAATGAGATTGCTTTGTGTATTTTACCTGTCTCAGCTTTCTGTTTGAGAGGCTATCGTACTGGTTCATTTGCACGAATGCGCGTTTGTTTATTGTTGGTGAGGTATTTCAGTTGCGAAATTGGTCATGACTCCGAGGGTGCCGCTTTCGCTATACGTATAGTTGAAATGAGAGCAATTATGGTGGTGATGACGTTCATGTTGATGATTGTGAGAGTGTATATCTCGCTTTAGTTTAGGTGGATGACGCCTTACTTAGGCTTTCTTTTGTATTGACTCCTTCTTCAACTATGCAGTGTCATATTTTGGGTTGTGGTTTTTTTGGAACCTTTGTCTTGTTTTCGTAATAAGAGGTTGCGTATAATTTTTTTTAGTTCTTCCTCTAGCTGTGCATGCTTGTGGTTTCTTTGGTTAAGAAAGGTTGTTGGTTTAGAGTGTCGCCTCGTACGTGTTCTAGCCTTGGGGCGTTTTTTTTATTAATTTCGTTTTAGCCCGACTTTGTTGATGACTGGCGGATAGTTCTATTCCGTGCGGGAGTTTTCGAACTATCCTTATTTCAAAGTGTATGTAGCGATTTTATTAGAGTAATGATGCTCGGTTTGCTTTGGTCCAAGTGGAGTATGTTTGTTTGGCTTGCTGTAGTCCGAGTGGCATGCGTCTGCTCGGAACATTGGTGGAAATTCTTTCTTTATTAAGTGTTGGTGAATGTTGGAGTTATGGTTGTTGAGGTCCTTTAGTCCTGGTCCTTAGAAGAATTCTTTATAAATTTGTATATCTCATTTCTAGCAATGAATGTCTTGGATGACGCTCCGTATGCGTTTCGTTGTTGTTTTTACCTCTTGTTCGTTGCTGCTGACGCTTACTTGTTTCGGTTGTGTGAATGTTTATAGTGGATTCCCCTGTTTGTATTGTACATCACGCGTCGCGCTGATTCATGCTTCAGGAGTTACGAGCGTAAGTATTGTCTCTCTTTGCTAGGGATGGCAACGGGTCACGGGTACCCGACCCGATTTTGACCCGTTGACCCGCCGACCCGCGGGGCGGGTTCGGGTTTGGGTTCACGGCGACCCGCCGACCCGACCCGAGCTTTCATTTTACATATATATTTAATATATGTATATTATATAAAACTATACGGGTAATATAACACATTGTCAAAATAACAATTATTCTAATGAATGGGGTGATTTATATTTGGATTATGAGTTAATTTAATAATTTATGATTTAAATTTGGAGTTGAATTTGGATACGGTAACATAGAATTTAGAATTTAAGATTTAAAATGATAAATTATACCTCACACGGGTCGACCCGACCCGACCCGAAAGTGCATGGGACGGGTCCGGGTCGACCATATTGACCCGCGGGGCGGGTCCGGGTCTGGCGATACCCGCCCCGACCCATTGACATCCCTAATCTTTGCCCACTACTCGAGATTTCTTCTTAATTAAGGGGATGCTTCTCTTCGCCTGCTACTTTGATTTTTTCCTTCAAGTAGGCAATGTCATTATGCACCCATTGCTTGGATTGTATACCAAGTTGAAGATTTCGTTCTTCGTCCACTACCTGGGTTGTATACCAAGTAGTGAATGTCGTTAAGTGCCCGTTACTTGGAGTGTATATCAAGTTAGAGAGGTCTCCCTTCGTCCACTACCTAGATTGCATACCAAGTAGGGAATATCTTTATGCGCTCGTTACTTGGAGTGTATACCAAGTGGGGGATGTCGTTCATGCTACTAGTGTTGTTGTATAGCTCCCTGTAACAAAATGTTAGTTCATATAAAAGATAATGTTGTAAGCATAATACTAGAGATGGAGGATGTTGTCTTTGATTGTATACTAAGTGGGGGATGTCATTCTTCCCCCGCTACTTATAAAATACCGTTAGATGGATCCACTACTTGGGTTTTTTTTGTAGTGGGGCTCGAAAGAGCGCTGTTTGCACTCGGGTGATAACCCAACGAGTGATAAGAGACGTCCACTACTTGGGTTTTTCCCAAGATGGTGTCCGAGCGATTTCCCGGAGTGTGCTGATAGATGTCCGCTACTTGGGTTTTTTCAAAGTAGGGATTGGAGATGTGTTGGTTGTCGTTCGAGCGATTTCCCGAAGTGCGCTAATAGATGTCTGCTACTTGGATTTTTCCAAAGTAAAATTTGGAAATGCGTTGTTTGGCACTTGGGTGACAGCTCATCGTGCACTTAAAAAATGTCAATCACTTGGCTTTTTCCAAAGTAGGGATCGGAGATTCATTTTCTGGCACTTGAGAGATAGCTCGATGTGCGCTTCATAACTATCCGCTACTTGGGGTTTTTTCAGAGTAGGGCTCAGAGATTCATTTTTTTGGCACTTGAGTTGTAGCTCGGTGTGCGCTTAATAATTGTCCGTTAATTCGTTCTTTGGCACTTGAGGGATAGATCGGTGTACACTTAATAACTGTCCGCTACTTGGGTTTTTCCAGAGTAGGGCTCGGAGATTCGTTCTTTGGAACTTAAGAGATAGCTCGATGTGCGCTTAATAACTGTTCGCTACTTGGGTTTTTCCAGAGTAGGGCTCAGAGATTCGTTCTTTAGCACTTGACTGATAGCTGGATATGCACTTAATAACTCTCTACTACTTGGGTTTTTCTAGAGTAGGTCTCAGAGATTCGTTCTTTGGTACTTGAGAGTAGGTCTCTACTTACCTTGCGATGCTACTACACCTCTACCTGGTTATTCCAGGGGGCTGTACAAGATCGCATTACACGACTTGTAGTTTTTTCCGTCTCTTGGGTCATTCCAATGCGACGTTTGTGGCAAGACACTACTTGCTTAGTTGAAGTGTTTTGTTTCTGTTATTCGTTCACGGACGGGATAACGTTTTGCAAGACTCGACTTGTAGGTTTGGTGAGTTTTTCGCTGCGTTGTGTGTTGCGGTGATGGTAGGATACGCTTCTACCGGCGTAGAAATGTAGTACGTAATAATGAACGCTACTTGTGGGTAGTAGTAGGTTCTCATGGGGTTTCCCTCATAAAGAGCATGTCGCGCCATGTTTCATGGGGTTGCCCTCGTATAGAGGATGTCGCACCATGTATTGTGGGGGTGAATCACGCCCAAGTGTTTAGTAATCTATATTGGGTGTCATTTTCCACAGTAAAATGTCATGGGGTTGCCCTTGTAAAGAGGATGTCGCGCCATGTAAATGTGTGGGGTTGCCCTCGTATAGAGGATGTCGCACCACGTAGTAGATGATCGCCTCTTAGTTGAAAAATCCAAGGTATGGTTGTTGTAATCATGGGGTTGCTCCCGAACAGGGATGTCACGCCATGTTATTTGTAAGTAATCCTTAGAAATTTTTCCAAGATATGGTTGTATAGAGTAGACATAATAAATGTCGTGTGGGAGAGCGTATTGAGTAATCATTGTTGATGTCGAATATTGACATGTCGGTGGCGTATGGTATAAGCCTTTTGTTGTGTTAAGCGTAATAGCTTGTATTGTTGGTGCAAATTAAATGCATAGAGTCCACTACTTGGTTTTATTCCAGAGTAGGGAATGTAAGAGCGTAATGTACCTACAAAAATACATTAACTTCATTAGTTTTCTTAGCGTATGTACAATGCTGGATAAATGGGGTTAATTGATCACTCATTTGTAAATATCCTACTGCAAGCATAAATAACTTGGAAAAGTAAAGCTTGAAAGTAGATAGATGCATAAGGCTGCTTGTAAGCAGTGTTGGTGGATAAAGCTGCTTGTGACGCAGTGTTGGGGGAGGTATGTGTTTGCCACCTCCCACGTTGGCACTTTCGTCCGGCGGTGTGGCTGCATGCCACGCGCCCTTTGAGTGCTCTGAAAGCAATCAATTCTTCGATCTCCATTCGTAGCGTGATGCATTTGTTGGTGCTATGTCCCCAAGTGTTGTGGAACTTGCACCAGTGTGTGACATTTGTTCCGAGGAACGCGTTTAGTGTTAAGCGCGGAGGGGATAATTTGTTTTGCAAGATGTCGATGAACAGCTCTTCAATCTCTGTGTTCAGAGGAGTAAATGCATACTCTGCAGCGTTGAGCTTGTTCCTGCTTGAACTTTGAAAGAGTGTCCCATCCTCGCCTGTGGGTGGTATGCTCCACCCGAGTTCTTGTTCACAACTTATTGCTCTCTCTCCAGCTTTTCCTTGAGGTCACTTGTTGAGTAAGTGGTCTTCCAACCATACATTCTTTCGAGTAGGAGAAAGGATCGCGCATTTACGCTCATAAAAAACGCGTTGATCACCTCCTCCCTTGTTGCCTCCATGAGGGCTGCGTTCAGCGCAAAGCGCTTGAAGTAATCCCATGTCGATTCTCCCTCTCTTTGTTTAACGTCCCAGACTCTTTGTAGTGCAGGGACTAGCTTGTTGTTTTCCATGTATCCGGGTGCGTAGAGTTGCTTGAACCTCTCTTCCTCACTTGGCGAGTTTCTTGTGTCTCGACTATGCCCATCCTTATCATGGCAATGGAGAGTTGTTGCTTACGCCTTAAAGCGTTTACGTAGCACTTTCGTGCTGCGGTTTGATCACCCAGCATCTCTCCAACATCGTTCCTTGTAGGGAACTTCAATTTTTATATGAGCGGTGGATGGCACAATCTCGAAGGGATTGATCGCTGTTCTCCCGAGAATTCCATTATACGCCCCCAGGGTTTCAACCACTACGAAGTTGACATTGATGTCAAGCTTCGTCTATCCCAATCCCAGTGTTACTGAAAGGGTGATTGTACCTAAAAGGTATGTCGCAGCGCCTGCGAAACTTATAAGTGGAAATGTTCCTGGGCTTAAGTCTTCTTTTGTGCGACCGAGTTGCTCTATTACCTTCATTGTTAGAAGGTCAGCGGAGCTTCCGCCGTCAACGAGTATTCGTTCGACGTCGAAATCTGCAATGGGTACGGTAAAGACGAGTGCGTCGTCGTGGGGGTATACAATGTGTTTCATGTCCTCCTTAGAGAACATGATAACAAGATCTTCTTGTTCACCCCTTAGTCGCTTACCATACTTGGGATGTGTTTCTGCCTGTGAGGCATAGACATTCCTTGCATGTGAGCCTTGGCCACCGGCAGCTGCTCCTCCGTGTATGACGTTTATCACACCCCGCTTAGGAGGAGGTGGATTATCATGCATCTTTTATTTTCCTTTGTTCTTCTTGGAGGGTTCTCCTTAATGCTTTGTAGGGATGTTGTCATCTTGATCAACATAGTGTTTCAACTCCCCACGAAGAATAACATTTTTGATGCGCATTCTTTGGCTGAAACAGTTGTCGGTGTCGTGCCCATTAACTTCGTGGTTTTCACACCACTTTTCAGTTTCTTTTACCAAAGGGCCTTTTTGCCAATTGTTTGGCTCTCTCCAGAAATTGGTTTCCTTCATCTCTTTTGAAATCACCGACAAATGTGCATTCAACAGAATGAGGTTTGCAGCATTTACCTCATTCGGTCTCTGGAATCCGTCTTGGATGGATCGCTTGGGATGTGGTTGCCACTGCCTTTGCTGCTGATTTCCCTGGGGATGCTTTGCTTGCCCAGCCTTGTTGTTATTGTCTTTGTTACGCTCCGCATTCAATTTTGTCTTAGCTCTGGTTCTGAACCTTTCAAGGTCCACAAATTCCTTGACACGCATGGCTAACTCCTCCAGAATTTCTGCCGGGCGTTTCGACATCTTTTCTCCCAAAGAGAATCCTAAGCGGCCCAGGTTCCTTATAAATGCTTTGATTATCTCGTCTTCAGACAGGTTTGTCTGGATGTCTGCAATGTTCTGATTAAAACTAATGTAATAATCCGCTAGAGATTCATCGTATTGCTGCTTCACGTCATCTAATGCGCTTGAGTCCTTGAACAACTTGCGTTCACTCATGTACCTCTGGATGAATTTTCATTTTAGTTATGGCCAGGAGCCAACACTTTCCTTAGGAGGGGAGAAAAACCAGCGTGCCGCTGAACTTGTTAGGGTTTGCGGGAACGTAACCGCCACATGGTTTGGGTTTGTTGTTCTCCCTAGTAATGAAGCTTCATGATGTTGGACGTGCTCAATAGGATCACATTTTCCAGAGTACTTTTCAATTATTATGTTGTTTAGGATTCCCGGAACCCGATCATACAACATATCCTTAGTAAAGGGGTGACTTGCGCTATCCGTCAGGACATGCATAGGTCTGATTTTTTATTGCTTCAGCTTTTGCTTTATGTGAGCCTCCAAGGTCTTAGCAGTTAAACCTGTGATGGGGACATTGTCATTCCTCTCCGGCATCCCCCAAATGCTATTTGGGTTTCCGTTGTTGTCATGTCCCCAGCTTTGTTGGTAACGGGAACCCTCCCTACCTGGATGCTCGTTCATGAAACTTGGTTGTTTCCATGATTGGGTCGGCTATGAACTCTCATAGTAAGTTGCACTGGAGCGGGATCCCTGCAGTCCTGCATTATAGTAATGTGGGTTGGCAACCGGAGGCTGTCTTCCTTGTTGCATTGAAGATTCTCTTCGGGGAGTGTTTTGAGGCATTGTCCCCGTTGCAGGGTATGCTTGAGCATGTGGTAGCGGAGGTTGGGGAGGCGCGTAGCCTTGGTTCCTTAGAGTTTCTCTGAAAGCCAGTAGTTCTTCTATTGTTGTCATCATTGCAGGCGTTACCGTGGGAGCGGCCTGAGCACCTTGAGGTTGCTGGTTTTGAGCTGGCATTCCATAGGGTTGTTCCTCCAGTGTGTGTGCTTTGCGTTCGAAGCCTGGTGGTGGTTCGTTGGTTTGGGCGGTAAGCTCCGGTTGTGCGCTTAGAGTTGGCACAGAGGAGGCTGTGGATACGGCATCGGGGTTGTAGGAAGGGCATTCCTGACTCCTTCTTGGTGGTGCTTGCTTAGATGCTTCCGCGGTAGCCTTTCTTTTTTATCTTCTTAGCCCTTCTTCTCTTGCCATTTACGGGTTATCGGGAGGCGGAGGGTTGTTCGTCATCGATGTCGGTAGTGTATGACTTGTTATGTTCGTATCTCGCAGACGGCGCCAAAATGTTGGGACCTTGACTAGACGGAGTGTCGGGTCCTGGTATGAATGTCTGAATGTGTTGCGGGTTCGTCGGTATGTCGGGTCTGTGCACGTGTCTGTGTACGCGCGCTTCTGATACCTGCACGAGGGGTAATATCGAACACCACGCAGATGGGGGGGTGGAGTGCGATGAACCCTCTCCGAAGCTTAAATTAGAAATCTAGAGAGAGAAAGCTAGAGAGAGGTCAGAGCTTCCTTGTCAACTTAATTCTTAAATGGGTGATCAAGGCTCCTATTGGGAACTTTGGACTCTAACCCGTTTTTGAATGGTCCGACGCCGGTTTAATGTAAAATATGAACCGAGCGTGGACGAGTGTAAAATTAACGTCGTGAAGCCCTACACGTGTAGTGTATATATATATAGGGATTTGCGCGTCTTCGCGGGAGCAATCCGGACCACACCGGGGTATTACGACAGTCTGGTGTGGTCCGGATTGTCGTAACAATCCGGAGGTCCGGATTCTGATGACAATCCCGACGAGTTTTTGGTCCGGGACACGCGCATACGTGTCCCGGACCGTTTTAAGCTCGCGGGTGAATATTTTAGAGTTGTTGGTAGGTTTGAGGTGTAAACGAAGTCCGAATAGTATAAAACGAACCCGGATCGGACGTATACCCATAGATGTTGTTTTAATAGATGACTTTAAACTTAATGATTTGAAATTACGAAAGTAATTATATATATATATATATATAATTAAGAAAGAAAAATAAAATAATAGATGATAGAGAGAGGGTTGTAGCCCGAATTTGCTACGTAACAAGTGAACTTTTGAGTGGGTGCATATCTCTAACTGTAGCTACTGGACACACATGCTTGGTTATGGACCTATCTCTGGTCCCAAACTCGACCTGTCCTTTTTTTCTGTCAGAATTTAATAATATATGTGTTGGGATCAAAATGACGTGGCCTCAAACTTCACGGAATGGACTTCTAGGCTTCGCCTTGGACGTAGCTCTCTAAAGGACTTGATTTCCTCCGGGAGACTTTTAAGGTCGAGCACCTAAAAAGGAGTGGGGATGGCCCCTAATTCCACTCCGAAGCTTAAGTTAGTAATGTATTTGAGAGTGTAATATATAAGTATTCAGAGCAGATTGTTTTTAATTGAATAAGATAGGTCCTTATTTATAAGGGAAAGTTACCGACTTTACAGAGGCGGCTATTGGCCTCTGATTGGTTGCCTAGGGGCGGCAATCAGCCCTTTGTGATTGGCTGATACAAGCGGTTGTCAGTCAGCTGGTGACAAGCAGGTCGCCACATCATGTTTACTTCGGAGGAAGGTTTTCCTTTTAAGCAGGTGACAAGCAGGTCACCACCTCATGTTTACTTCGGATGAAGGTTTTCCTTTTAAGCAGGTGACAAGCAGGTCGCCACCTGTCTTTACTTAAGAGGGAAGGTTTCTTCTTTTAAGCGGGTGACAAGCAGGTCGCCACCTATCTTTACTTAAGAGGGAAGGTTTCTTCTCGGAGATGGTTGGAAGCAGGTCGCCGCCTATCTCAGAAGTTTTCCCTAAGTTTTTGTAGTCGACCTCGACCCGTCTCCTCGATTTATATCCCTCGTTTCTCCGGTTGAACTTATGTCGACTGATCTTCGTGATGTAGTCGATTTCCTCGAATAGTGCTTGTCGACATTTTATCTCTACTTTATCAGCACGAACAAGAAAGGTCGTCGACTTATATTTAAAATGTGCTCGACTTTATAAGCTGCAATGTCAGGTTTATTCCTGATCCAACACTTGCCCCCGAGACATGAGTCATTTCTCTTTATTGAAAATAAAAGGGGAAGGAGTTAGGTCGAGTACCTTTTTCTCCTTGATTCAGTCATTCTTGGCCATCTATCTTTTCGCGAATCAATCTTTACCCGATGGATGGCCTTTTGGAAATTGAGGGAGGCAATGCATGACAAATCTCTTTGATCGTCGCCGACTGTAATAAGTCGAGGAGTCAATGTTATAATTGATCTTCTTTGTAGATGGCGACTTTCAGAAGTCGGGGGAGTCAGTGTATGACTGATCTCCTTGATCGTCGCCGATTGTAAGAAGTCGAGGAGTCAATGTGATGATTGATCTCCTTTGTAGATGGCGACTTTCGGAAGTCGGGGGAGTCAGTGTATGACCGATCTCCTTGATCGTCGCCGACTGTAAGAAGTCGAGGAGTCAATGTTATGATTGATCTCCTTTGTAGATGGTGACTTTCGGAAGTCGGGGGAGTCAGTGTATGACTGATCTCCTTGATCGTCGCCGACTGTAAGAAGTCGAGGAGTCAATGTTATGATTGATCTCCTTTGTAGATGGCGACTTTCGGAAGTCGGGGGAGTCAATGTATGACTGATCTCCTTGATCGTCGCCGACTGTAAGAAGTCGAGGAGTCAATGTTATGATTGATCTCCTTTGTAGATGGCGACTTTCGGAAGTCGGGGGAGTCAGTGTATAACTGATCTCCTTGATCGTCGCCGACTGTAAAAAGTCGAGGAGTCAATGTTATGATTGATCTCCTTTGTAGATGGCGACTTTCGGAAGTCGGGGGAGTCAGTGTATGACTGATCTCCTTGATCGTCGCCGACTGTAAGAAGTTTAGGAGTCAATGTTATGATTGATCTCCTTTGTAGATGGCGACTTTCGGAAGTCGGGGGAGTCAGTGTATGACTGATCTCCTTGATCGTCGTCGACTGTAAGAAGTCGAGGAGTCAATGTTATGATTGATCTCCTTTTTAGATTGCGACTTTCGGAAGTCGGGGGAGTCAGTGGATGACTGATCTCCTTGATCGTCGCCGACTGTAAGAAGTCGAGGAGTCAATGTTATGATTGATCTCCTTTGTAGATGGCGACTTTCGGAAGTCGGAGGAGTCCTTTTTTCAATCATTTTTAAGAGGAAATAGATCTCTATTCATGTCTTGCAAATATTATCGAAATACAATATAAATGACCTGTTTTTCTAAGCGTAGAACTTCTTCAAATGTTCTGCATTAAAAGTTCTATTAAGGTGTTGGCCCTGAGGATCCTCTAACATGTAGGCGTTGGCGTAAGGTATCCCAATGACTATGTAAGGTCCTTCCCATTTCGGCACCATCTTTCCCCTTTGACGGCTACTAGAAATTCATTCTTTCTCAGGACTTTTTCCCCTAGGAAGAATTGTCGTCGTCCTACTTTACGATTAAAATATCGTGCAGTGGCGAGCTTCATCCTTCCTTGGACTTCTTCCGACGCCCATCTTCTTTCGTCAGCCAGATCTAAATCAATCTTCCGTTGCTCATCATTTTGATCGACCTGATAGGCTGCGACCCTCTGGGAGATGTTAGCCACTTCGATAGGTGATACAGCCTCCGATCCATATACCATGCTAAACGGGGTTTCACCTGTTGCCCTTTTAGGAGAGGTTCTAAGTGCCCACAACACTTGATCTAACTCCTCGACCCACTTTCCTTTTAAGGCGAAGATCCTTTTCTTCAATCCATTGAGGATAGTTTTATTGGCGGCCTCCACCTGTCCATTAGTCTGGGCGTGATGGACCAAGCCAAATGGATGATTAATTCCCATCTCCTCACAAAAGTCGGCGAGCTCGTCACTAGCAAACTGCGGACCGTTATCACTAATAAGGATCTTCGGGACTCTATATCGGCATATGATCTGTTCTCGTATGAACTTGATCATCTGGAAGGTGGTTGTGGAGGCTAGAGACCTGGCTTCGATCCATTTGGAGAAGTAATCAATGACGACTACGATATGCGTACGTTGCCCCGTAGATTGAGGTAGAGCCCCGATTAGATCGATACCCCACTGGGCGAAGGGCCAGGCGCTCATCATAGGGGTGACCTCTGCTGGCGGTTTAGTAATCCTGGGAGCATAGATTTGACAAGCAAAACAAGAGCGTACCAGTGACATCGCCTCTTTATGCATAGTCGGCCAGTAGAAACCTTGCCGCAGTGCTTTGAGGACTAAGGTTTTAGCCCCTTCGTGACATCCGTCCCCCCCGTGTAGGTCTTCCATTATTCTTTCGGTTTGAGGAGGTGCTACACACCTGAGATAAGGAGTAGAATACCCCCTTTTGTAGAGATACCCGTCTAAGATCACAAATCGTCCAGTCACCCTTCGAATTTGAGTGGCCTCCGTTGTATCTTCTGGGAGAACCCCTTTTTCCAAGTAGTTTTGGATGGGGGTGATCCAAGAGTCGGGAGATTGGATATTAAGAACTTCTGCTCCTGCCTCCACAGCGGAATAGAGAGAGCTTTCGAAAAAGTGTACAGTCATTGAGGGAGCTTTTCCTAGCGCGAGTTTACTGAGGGCGTCGGCCTCTTGATTTTCTTCTCGTGGGATGGCTTCTATTTGGAAATGGGGCATGTCCTGAACGAGTTTTCGTACCTCCTCAGCATACTTCTTCATGTTTTCTCCTTTGGCGACGTAAGTCCCATTTGTTTGATTGACGATCAGTTCAGAATCACATCGTACCTTTAGATTTGGGATGCCCATACCTTTGGCTATCCGAAGACCCGTGAGCAAAGCCTCGTACTCAGCTTCATTGTTGGTCGCTCGAAAGGTTAAAGCCAGGGCCTAGCGAAGTGGCTCTCCTTCTGGTGGCGTCAAGACCAGTCCAGCCCCACATCCTAGAGCAGAAGACGATCCATCAGTGTGCAATACCCACAGTAAGGACGATAGGCGGGGCGTCGGGTGTTACCGTATTTTCAGCTATGAAGTCGGCCAAAGCCAGGCTTTTGATCGCCTTCCGTGGTTCGAAGTGGATGCAAAACTCGCTTAATTCTACCGCCCACTTAACCATCCTTCCTGAAATATCGGGCTTTTGCAATAATTGTTTCAAGGGTTGATTAGTGAGTACCGTAATTTCATGAGCGTGGAAGTACGGTCGGAGCTTCCTTGCTGCTATCAATAGAGCATATAGATACTTCTCGATTTCCATGTAATTCGCCTCGGCTACTCCAAAAAGCTTACTAACATAGTACACAGAGATCTGAGCGCCATCGGTTTCTTTGATGAGAACTGAGCTTACTGCGGCTGAGCTGATACTCAAATATAGGAACAAAGGATCTTCATGTAAGGGTTTTGCCAGGGCGGGGAGTGAGTGAAGATGCCTTTTTAACTGCTGAAAGGCTTCTTCGCACTCCTTTGTCCATTCGAACGTCTTATTAGCCCTTAGGATCTTGAAGAAGGGGAGGAATTTATCGCCTGACCTGGCCAGAAATCTTCCCAAAGAGGCCAGCCTTCCATTTAGACTCTGCACCTCCCTATGACAGGTGGGCGATGACATCTTCTCTATGGCAGTTATCTTTTCAGGGTTAGCTTTTTTCCTCTCTGGCTGACCATAAATCCTAGGAATTTCCCTGACTGAACTCCGAAGGCGCACTTGGTAGGATTTAGCCTCTCTTGGTGTAACCTCATACACGCAAATGCTTCTTCAAGGTCTTGAACGTGGTCGTGCCCCTTCTTGGTTTTTACCAACATGTCGTCGACGTAGGCCTCCATGTTTCTTCCTATCATAGATTTGAAAATTTATTTACCATTCGTTGATAGGTGGCCCCCGCATTTATCAAACCATAGGGCATGACAGTGTAATGATAGATATCGCTGTCTGCGTAGAAGGCGGTGTGAGCCTCATCTTTGGGATGCATTCGAATCTGGTTGTATCCGGAATAGGCGTCCATAAAGCTTAAGAGCTCATGTCCTGAAGTGGCGTCGACTAGCTGGTCGATCCTTGGGAGGGGATAGGAATCCTTTGGGCAAGCTTTATTAAGATCTCGAAAATCCACACACATCCTCCATTTCTTACTAGGTTTTCTTACCAATACTGGGTTGGCGACCCATGTTTGGAATCGTATCTCTTTTACGAAACCTGCTTCCACTAATTTTCCCACCTCTTGACGGATCACGACCTTCTTTTCTGCCCCCATAGATCTTCTTTTCTGGGCGATGGGTTTTATAACTGGGTCTATCCTTAACTCATGGGAGATAATATCGGGACTGATTCCTGGCATGTCGCTGGGTTCCCATACGAATAACTCTTTGTACTTTCTGAGGAGAGTCGTTATCCTCCTCGCCTGTTCCGGGTTTAAAGCGGCCCCGATTTTTACTTTCCTTTCCGTTCCCTCCAAGACGACCTCTACCAACTCCTCCATAGGGGCCGGTCGTCCACTCTCTTCTCGCGGATCTTCTTCCGTGACTATAGAGAGGGTTTCTCTTTGATTTGATCTTTTGAGGAGGTCGACATAACATTGTCGAGATATCTCCTGATCGCCCCAGACTTCTCCTAACCCGTGGTGAGTCGGGAACCTCATGACTTGGTGGAAATTCGATGGTACGATGTGGTTGGGGTTGAGGGTGGTTCTCCCCAGTATCACGTTGTAAGCACCAATTTGGTCGACTACTACAAAACGAACCTGCAAATGGAGCGTTTTCCACCCTTGACCTAAAATCATGGGAAGCTGGATTGCTCCTAGAGGGTAAGTCATCCTTCCCGCCAGTCCCACTAAAGGAGAAGTCATCTCTTTCAAGTCTTCCTTCTCGTATCCCATACCAGTGAGAACTTTGAGAGTGATCACGTCGGCGGAACTTCCTCCATCTACAAGTACTCTTTTAATATCTGAATTATTTATTCGAGCAGTTATTACCAGGGCATCCTCGTGGAATGGCAAGACCTCTGAAAGATCTTCTGTCGAAAATGTGATCGCCATTGGCTCTATGTCTCTTGCCCTTTTCGAGGAGAGCTTTGCCGAGATGCACTGGGCGGCGTATTGATCCCTGGCCGAGCTTATTTCTCCCCCACCCGCGAATCCTCCTGATAAAATGTTGATGTCGTTTCCCGGGGGCGTTCTCCATCTTCTCGACTCGTGTGCTCGATGTCGATGATGGCGTTGGATTTCCTCTTGCATAAATTTCAACTCTCTTCTTGCGAGGAGGCAATCCTCAGTGGTATGCCCCTCCTCTTGGTGATGTTCACAATAAGGCAAAGAACGGTTTTCTCCTGCTTCTTGAAGCCTTTCCAATCTTTGTTGCGTCCGACGATACTCTCTCGTCGATACCCCCAGCATTGACGAGCCTTCTCCTCGTCGCCGCCGGACTTCTGGTGGTATACTGCGAGCTGCTCGACTTTGTTCCTCCTCTACGTGGAGATTTATTCGTTCCATCAGCTCTTCTAAACTTCCCAGAGGTTCGGTATACTGGGTGATGGCTAAAGTGTGGGACTGGGGTCCCAGACCTCTGAAGAATATTCGAATGGCCTCTCTTTCAGTACACTCGCCTCCGGTGTATCCTGCTTCGAATCGTCTGGAATAACTTTCTAGAGTCTCATTTGACCCTTGAAATATCCCTTCCGCGAGGCGTCGCGGACCTTGCCTGATTCGACTTCTGGGTGGGGCCATGACTTTTTGATATGTTCCCACAGACGACGCCAAATGTTGGGATCAAAATGACGTGGCCTCAAACTTCACGGAATTGACTTCTAGGCTTCGCCTTGGACGTAGCTCTCTCGAGGACTTGATTTCCTCCGGGAGACTTTTAAGGTCGAGCACCTAAAAAGGGGTGGGGATGGCCCTTAATTCCACTCCGAAGCTTAAGTTAGTAATGTATTTGAGAGTGTAATATATAAGTATTCAGAGCATATTGTTTTTAATTGAATAAGATAGGTCCCTATTTATAGGGGAGAGTTACCGACTTTACAGAGGCGGCTATTGGCTCTGATTGGTTGCCTAGGGGCGGCAATCAGCCCTTTGTGATTGGCTGATACAAGCGGTTGTCAGTCAGCTGGTGACAAGCAGGTCACCACCTCATGTTTACTTCGGAGGAAGGTTTTCCTTTTAAGCAGGTGACAAGCAGGTCACCACCTCATGTTTACTTCGGAGGAAGGTTTTCCTTTTAAACAGGTGACAAGCAGGTCACCACCTGTCTTTACTTAAGAGGGAAGGTTTCTTCTCGGAGATGGTTCGAAGCAGGTCGCCGCCTATCTCAGAAGTTTTCCCTAAGTTTTTGTAGTCGACCTCGACCCGTCTCCTCGATTTAGATCCCTCGTTTCTCCGGTTGAACTTATGTCGACCGATCTTCGTGATGTAATCGATTTCCTCGAATAGTGTTTGTCGACATTTTATCTCTACTTTATCAGCACGAACAAGAAAAGTCGTCGACTTATATTTAAAATGTGCTCGACTTTATAAGCTGCGATGTCAGGTTTATTCCTGATCCAACAATATGTATACTAGAACTTGTGCATTGTCGTCATTTGTGACACTTCTATATTACGATGACATGATTGCAAGCGTTAAAGGATAATTGAAGATGAAGTAAGTAACCATCAACCAAGAGTGGTAGAGTTTTTCTACGGCAATTTTAATGAGCGATAGTTCTTGAATATTTATTGTTCAGGGATGTATTAGTAATTTAATTTTTGATCTAATCTACATTAGGAAAATATCTACCGTTTTCGACTTTCTCATATGGTTTTCATTTATTTATTGGATTGTCTATGATTTTATCGTACTAGGGGCTCTTTCTAGTATTGCCGCAGGGTTGCTGTTAACTAAGTATTATTTGAGGGTACCTCAGTTACTCTTCAAAGTTTTGACTATTAATTTTATCAGATCCGGGTTTCCTCACCAAAATGTTGTCTTTTATTATGGAGTTCTAGCCTTCTTAAACCGAATATGTTATTTACTTCATACTGTTTGGTTGTTTCATACCATGTTACTTTGGTTTTTTCTGTTCTACTATCAGCTAAATTATTTGTACGGGGACTTGAATTCATCTAAACTATCCGTCGTGCCTATTTTTTTCCTTTGCACTATAATCACAGTAGTTTCTAATATTATCGATCTTTAACAACAACAAAAAGTATGACGTAATTTTATTAAAAAACTTTAAGTTATATGTGAACAATTAAATTATGTAAAATAGTTTTTGTTGGAATATTTACATTTCTTTTCAAATATATTTTCGAGAGACCGAGATTTAGCAAATAGTGTCATACTTTCTAAGAATATATGCATATATGATTGGTGGATGGATCTTATATAGAATTGCATTATGCTTCTTCAACAAGGTTTACTTAGTACTACCTCATATAAACACTCAAATATATGAAAAATTATGAAAAAAGTTTTTGAAGGACTCTAAGTTGTTACCTTAAAGTGGGGCAAAATGAGAGAACTTTTGGTTGCCAAACTTTGTGGGTTCGAATGTGACAACCAAAAAACACATCAACTACATGTAGCACATGGATTTGTATTAGATCTGTGTAAAGGGTCTAATTAATATCTCACGTTAAAACAACTTATAAAGGGACAATGAGCATATATATTTTAACCCTACACTAAAAGGACAAGGAATATGAGAGGAGACAAGGAGACAAGTTGAATTGGGTTTAATGAGTCGGCTTTTTGACTATATATTAGACTGAGCTATTTAACTGGGTCAATGCTTGCATTGATTAATTATTACGTCTGGTCGGAAAAAATACTAAACTGTAAACATGGGAGCTCAAACTTTACATATCGAGATGAGACTAGAGTCCCACTACTAGCTAAAGGAGAGAGATTTTAATCTGTTAATTATTATTATTGTTATTATTATTAACAAGAAAACTAAAATCATTGTTTTGTTGGGGGGGAACATGGGATCGATTCATTTCATGATACAATTGTTTGAAGAAAGGTGTTAATATTGCTACATTATTTGACCACATAAGACATAATAATTTATTGGCCTATACATTATTGAAGTCCTTCTAGCTAGGCTAGGAAGGTAAAAACAACACAAATTAGATGATATTTGTGTCAAGGAGAATATAAAAAACAAATATCGATGTAGTATATAGTGATAAGTATTCAATCTATTTCTATCAACTGGCTATAATAATACTTTTATCCTTAATAAGAAATCGATTGTTTAGTTCATTTGCATGATGCTATTTAATTCACATATAAAAATAGGAGAAAGTGTACTGGTGAACTTGGGTGAGGTTGGCTGAATTTTTCTTAAAAAAGGGGTTTATATTCAAATTTTTGGCCTCTTTAACTCATGTCTCGAGTCCAAACCTAATTTTGGAGAAAATGGTATGCCCGCTTCGGGCTTTTGTAATTCGGGACGGGTTTGAACTAACCCGAAATTTACACACAAAAAATTATATATCAGTACAATTCATAACTAACACACATCAAGTTCCCATACAAATACTAATTTCTCATACAAATATCAATTCCATAAAAAAAATTAATTCTACACATTCAAAGTTAAGATTACTAGATTTTGAGATTAATATAAATAACACTAGGAGTTAAAGATTAGTTACAAATTCGAGACCAAACATTCAAGATTTTATCTAAAAAATCCAAGCCCGGGTTTAGAAGAAAAGTCCATCCTGCTCAGACACGACGAAATCCTTGAAATTTTTGATCATCCATAGTAGAAACCGAATTCATATACGTAACAATAATAGTGTTGTGAAGGATATATATATATATATATATATATATATATATATATATATATATGCGAATGTAGTGGAAAGATCACTAAATTGCTACTTATATATACATGTAATTTTCTTAAGAGATGTAACTGGGGTCATTATTAGAGCTGATAATGGTGATGTGAAAATCAAATAACCATAATGTTCACATCATTTGCCGCTATATTTAACCGCACCATTATGATATGTTGCGGTTATTTGATGATTTTTGTCCATAATGGTTAAGATTATGGTTATGATATTGAGTTCATACCCAATCTTTGCCCAAAGAAATATTTGTGCTTTTATTCTTAATATCTTGACCATCATTCATTCTTGACCAATATTAACCATTCATTCATTATAACACTAAATATTTGGTCAATAATTTCTATTTAGTATTCATCGCCCATTCAGTTTGACAGTATGAAAAACCTAATATTTTCAGTTCACTTTTAGAAATGGTGGCAATTGAAGACGTACTGTTTAATAAAGTAAAACAATGAAATTATGTTTAATTTGGATTTATCGTATAAAACAATGGTGTTGTATTAGTTTGAATGATTATACTTACATGGTTTAATTGTGTTGAAAAACTATGGTTATGAATATGGTTCTAAGAAATATAACTTCAATGGTTATGATTTTGATATGAGTGAAAAAATAACGTATGATTATGGTATTAGTGATACCTTCATTATCGCTAGCCCCAGCCATTTTTGTTTAATACCTTATAACATCAGTTAAGTAAATGACTTTATTTCTGCTTTTCCCTAACTAATTTTGTTAACTTCATAGTCATACTATTTAATTTTGCAAGCAGAAATAATAACATGGAATTTCATTTTGGTAGATGTGTGTGTACATTCACTTATGTATAAAATTTCCACAAAAAAAACTTATGTATAAATTAACAGTACAAATACTTATGTGCAATTAAAAAATCACCAAATGTCGTTGTAGTATAGTGGTAAGTATTCCCGCCTGTCACGCGGGTGACCCGGGTTCGATCCCCGGCAACGGCGATTATTTTTATTTTTTAAATTTTACTCTCTTATTATTTTCCGTGCTTCTTTGACCTCAAACTTATATAATAAGCTATTCTAATCCTCTATGTTCTAGTCTTCTAGACTATCCTCAATGATTTTTACGCCTATATTGATTGTCCTCTTCAAGAACGGAGAAGTGCAGAACAGAAGCAGAACCCTAGTAGAGTAGAGATATTCCAATTCCCAGTAAGTTTCTTATTTCGAAAATTTCGTTCTTTAATTTCAACAGCAACGAGAAGCAAATAGAAAGAACATGAATCTTCTCCGCTGATCGGACAAATGTTATGGGTACTTAGGGATTTTCGTCTGCTCTGTTCAGAATTGTCATTCATGCTCTTTTTGGTTTGATTTGGTCTAAATGGGTGAAGTTCAATTGAAGTAAAGAATGTTTGGTAACTTGAGTTGTTGGTTCACTTGGGTTTGTCTTTCTTGTGAACCATGAATTGTTTGATAGCAGATGTAATCCGTTGTTCTTGAGCTATACATTTGATTCAGAAACTCCAAAGAAGTGTGCTTTTTTCAGTCCATGATAATGCTATCTATAAGCTTAATTCAATCACGATTATCGTAGCTATCTCCATGATTTTTTTAGGTACAGATCTGCAGATGGTTGTCAAAGTTTTGTTCTTGAACTCTACACTTGATTCAGAAACTCTAAAGAAAGGAGTCTTTTTTTTGGTCAATGATATGCTATCTTTAGCTTGATTCAATCAAGATTATGGTAGCTATCTGCATGAATTGTTACTGATAGCAGATTGAAGTCAGATATTTGTTCTTGAGCTCTACAGTTGATTCCGAAACTCTAAAAGTTTCTTTTTGTCAGTGATATCCTATCTTTAACCTAATTCGATTAAGATTATGGATAACTATCTGCATTCTACTACACTGTTGCCCGATAAGTACTATATGTTCGATCAGTTGAATTTAAATGGGTTCAATACATAATGCATATTGCATAAAGGGAGTGATCAACAATCTGCAGCTATGTTCTTTGTTTGGGTGATCTTTTCTATACCAACAGTCTTCATTTTTGCAATTTTTGGTGGATCATTAGTTACATTCAGATGAAATTCCAATTGGATGTGATTATATTAGTGAAACATACGTTTGGTTCACAAACTCAAAAGGAAGCACCTTTTTTTGTTTATGATACACTATCTTTAACCTAATCCAATATGTAAAGTAAATCAAGAGAATACTGGTAGCAGCTATCTGCATTCTGCTCTTTTTTGCTCAATTAGTACAATGCATATTGCATAACGGGTGTAATCAACTAACAATCATGATTTCTTTTTTCAATTTTGGTGTATCATTAGTTACATTCCGAAACTATATCAATTCGATTTGATCAAATTATGGAAAATCATGCTCAAATAGTGGGAAATAAGGCAAAAGATGAATCTTTTCCCCATTTTGCAGTTCAAATTTTCTTAAATTGGCTGTCATGCCTTCCAAAATCTTTGACAAAAATTCAGTTTTTTTTTGTTATTTAGTTTTCTGCAACCTCTGCAAGTTTATCTTCTCTATTCGTCTCTGTCTTGTTTCTTAAAAATTCTGGATTGTAAGTTTGTAACATGAGTTTTGTGATTACTATAGCTGTTGAATCATGAAGAGACCAAGACTATGTGATGGTGATAATGCAGATGCCATATCTTCAGGCAAGTTCCCTTCTTTTTCAGATTATAGCATTCAACCGACTCTTGCTTCCAGTTAACACCATGACCGTGTTTTATGCAGAAGAAGAGAAACTTATACGGGCAAGGGCAGAGATATACACCCAATACATGAAGCAGATTCCTATCCCGACCAATTGTGTTTCCTTAATTCCTTTCGACTCATGGGTTGGACTTGGCAAGTCCTTGAAGAAGGTATATGAGCAACCACTGCACTACCTCACCAATGTTCTACTTAAACAATGGGACCAAGAGAGGATGATTGATGAGGAAAGCCAGTCATTGGATAGTGTCATTCATCCTTCTAAAGCCGAAGCTGCCATTTGGCTCGTTGAGGAGATTCATCGTAAGACCTTGTCGCATCATCATCTTGCTCGACTTTGGATCCTTGATCCGATGTACCAAGCATGTATTGATTCTGTTATTCCGAATCTCTCTTTTGCAGTGTAGTAATCCGACTTTTCATTTATAGAAAAGTCTAGAATTGCACCGGAATGTTTACCAATGCGCTAATTGTAGCACATATGTTTGTCTATGTATCTACCTACGTATTTGTATTTGTGCAGTCTGTCAAATATAACAAACACTAACAGAAGATGAATAGGCAAATGGGTAAATGACTTGTCTCTGAAATGACAACAAAAATAACAATGTAATATATGTTCTTGTACCACAAAGCTTTAACTCTTAATAGAAATCTTGGATCAAAATCTGTTGATTCCTTAGGAACTAAAAAATATCCATGATGAACACCTTGACTCTTACAGACTTACTTCGGTTCAAGTGGAGATTATTCTAACTGTAAAGATACGAACGTTGCCCTTCTGACAGTCCTTTAAGACACTCACTGAAAAAAAAGATAGCAAAAATAAAAATCTAATCGCAACTTTAAAAACTATAATAATGACAAAAATAAAATTAAAGATGGAAAATAAGCTAGCTTTAAATTCAAAATGATCAGTGATTTAAGAGTTTCCATTCAATAATTCATAGTGTAGGGTAATGTTAGGTTCGGCCGGAGGTAGAATGAAATTTAACGAAATGGATGATTTCAAGGATAAACAACAAAATAAGAGTTTGGTGACGGACGATCCGAGCGCTAACTTCGGAAATTTTCAGATTAAATCCTTTTTACCACTGCTGTAACAAAGTAAACTTCTTTTCTAAAACTTGAAATGATGCACTGAATTGACAACCCAAAGCAAGTATGATTTTGGACGCAATTATTAAGGCTCTACCTCAAATTGATTATAACGACGCCTCATCACGGACTAACCTTCTTCATCCGGCTAAACCTTTAAAGTTTAAAGTGAAATTCCCTAAAAATGGGGTCTTGATCGCGAAAAGAAGAAAAGGAACCAACTTATGCTAACCCACTTCATTCACTCTCCACAAAACCCATCTCCACAAAACTCAACTAAAATTCCTCTTTCGCTTCTATTGATTGAAGAGTAGAGAAGAGATGCAGGGAGGAGACGAGCTGGTCCGTTTCCAATCCACTATGCAGGCCATTGAAGCCGCATGCACCTCCATTCAGGTCTTAAACGCTATTGTACTTCGTTTCGGCTGTTTGGTTGCTGGGAATATGAAGAAAATCGTTCCAATTATTTCCCTCAAATCTGATAGTTGCTATGCTGCTGGGCAGTAAATAATGGCTTGATCAGTGTTTGGCATGTAACTGAGTAATGCTAGAAAAGCTTGATCATGTACAAAAATGTGATGATTATAGTCTTTCTACAGTATGAGGTGAATGCATTGTGCATTGGTTTCGAGGATATCGGGATCAGTACTTCACTGTGAGATTGTTGATTATTTTCTTTGGCTGCAAGTGCTGTAAATTCTTCCTTGGGAACTAGCAAAACAGTTTATTGCTAAATATTGAACATAAAACTCTGAAGGTGATATATTGTGCTCCTAGATTAGTTAGTTAATGTAATTTGATTATTCTGCAACACATTTTCTTTATTTGTTGCCAGATGCATATAAACCCAGCAGCAGCAGAAGCTACTATTCTCTCCTTGTCCCAAGCACCTCAACCGTACAAGGCATGCCAATTCATCCTTGGTAAACAATGCATTTCCGGCTACAGTTTTTCTAGTCGTTTCTGCTTTGAGTTTCGGTTGCAGCATGATGCATTCACTCCTTGTAAAGTAGACATCACTTTTTGCTGTTATTTCTCATCATGATTTTACTACTACAAAGTGAATGGGTAAATATTTCTATGTTGAGTTGTTGTCGGTGTCTGTTTTTAGAGAACTCTCAGATGGCAATGGCAAGATTTCAGGCTGCTGGGGCAATACGAGAAGCTGCTATCAGGGAGTGGGGTTTTCTTTCTGCTGATGACCGGAAAGGCTTGGTCAGGTACACAACTTTCCACCCTAAATTGTCATCACATAAAACATTATTGCAAATTGGATAGTAGTAGAAGTCTCTGATATTAATGAGTGTCGTCTTTGCTTTTTAGCTTTTGCCTTTGCTATGCCTTCCAACATGCAAGTTCTCCCGATGGATATGTTGTTGCTAAGGTTTCTTCTGTTGCTGCTCAGTTGATAAAAAGGGGGTGGTAAGTTAGAAGTCTTCTAAGTTTTATAACTTTGCAAGCTATAGCCAATTGATGATCATGTCAATAGTCACTGCCCCAGTAATCTAGGATAAATATTTGGACTTTTTGTATATATATATAGTGCAGTTATTGTTTTGGGGCCTGCAACAGCCAAAATGTGGAGTTTGAGTTACCTACCTAGAAAATAGTCCGTAACTTGAAAGAAAGGGTAAACTGATTAACTCACAGTGAGAGTTATTTTGAATATGGACATAAAAAATTAAGAATCTCATTTGTATTTGGTGTGTAGAAATTAGAGAAAACATGACACAAACCAAATTTGTTGTATCGTTTATTCTAGAATGGTCATTATGTGACATTATCTGTTTCCTATAGGCTTGATTTTTCAACTGGTGAGAAGGAGACATTTTTTTATCAGGTATTTTCATTGTATAATTGTTGTAATGCTATTCGGTATCATGTTGAAAATGCATTTTACACGTGTTCATGGACACACTATCTTTTTTCTTTAATTTCCGTCCACTTTTTTGTTGTGTGTTGAAAGGTGACAGACATTGCCATCAATCTCTCCCTTTCTGTTCTGATATCATCAAAACTGTTATATATCATTGACTGTTGAGCTTCTGGAACTTTTTCTCCGTTTATCTGATAGCTTTGCTGGTCCAGGTTAACCAAACAACTCTTGGCAATCATGGTTTGGATGTGCAATTCGCCGGGATCAATTTTTTGGAATACTTGGTAAAGAGAACTCAACAAAAAATTGCACTATTTATTTACCTATATTCTTGCGTTGGTTTTGAGTTCCTGATGCTTTTGGTAACCAAGCTATTGTTTTCTAAGGTATCGGAGTTCTCTCCTTCTACATCTAGTGCCTTGCGCCTTCCAAGGGAGTTTCATGAGCTATGTCGTAAATCGCTCGAATTAGACTATCTAAAGGTTTGTCAGTCTGGTCTTGTCATCTATACTTCTATACTATTTATAAAGGGAACACCAGCATTAGTGGAGTCTACTTTTAGTTTCAATATATATCCTCCACTATTTTTCCTAAATGCCTTATAGATCAAGTTCCATTTATAAGCCAAGTTCCAAACGTGACATCTTTCTAAATCCTGCTTTATCTACTTCATTCATTGAAGGTTTTTTATGCTTGGACACGTGATGCTGCTCTGAGTGTTACAAGCAAGATAGCTGATTCTAATTCAGGAGGACTTGAAGCTAAAGTTTGCACAGCTGCGATGCGTCTCATGCTCCAGATTCTTACTTGGGAATTCAAATATAGCCGTCGTGACTCGAAAAGTATAAATACTTTCACAGCTGGAGTTAGGCATGATCTTGCTTCTCCCAACCGCACAGAGTGCATTATAGTGCAGGTTTGTAGCTACCCGAATAGTAACATCATATCTAGGGAAAGAGAAGCAAAGCAATTTCTAGATTCTAGATGAATGAACTAATATGGGTAGTTTCAGTATGAAATAAACTAATATGGGAGTTTAGGTACTTGGAATGTTTTCCTAGATACCATAATTTGTGCAAAACTAGTGTTTTATTTTCCTTCTATCTCTGTTTTGCAACTGATGTTCTTTGCTCTATTAAAAATAGCCTGGTCCATCATGGACTAATGCTCTAGTCTCAAGCGGTGATATTGTTTGGTTGTTGAACTTATACGGGGCACTTAGACAAAAGTTTCCTTCCGGGACTTTCTGGATCGACTGCCCTATTGCAGTTTCAGCTCGAAAGCTTATTGTACAGTTCTGTTCACTGACAGGAACAGTCTTTCCATCAGGTGTGTGCTCCTCAAACATTTTTTTTTTTTTTAATTTTATGTTTTAAATGTGAGGTAATTCAAGTAATTTTTTGGCCAATCTAGATAACGGGCAGTCACAAGAACGGCACCTGCTACAGTTGCTATCAGGGATAATATTATGGATAGACCCTCCCGATGTTATTTCAAGAGATATTGAAAGAGTGGAAGGTCCTTGTTTTATAAATCAGCTTCCTTTTTTGGCTAATTAATTGCAAATTCTACTTTAAAAAAAAATTATTTATTTTATTAATAATAGCTTACCATAGTTATTTATGATTTATTCAGTGAGATGCTAGATGGTTGCCGTGCTTTGCTGGGTATAGCAAATGTAACAACTGCTGCTGTATTTAACCAGCTCCTGAAATCGATAAGGTTGTCCTGCTATTTCTATAGATTGCAGTTGTACCATTAACTGATATATGTGGCTGGAATGCAAAAATGCGAGCAATGCGTTACATGATCTTACTTAATTTGGTTTTCATTCAGGTCATATGGGACCTTTACTCTGTTATCCACCTTGATGTGTGAAGTCGTGAAAATTCTCATGACACATGATAGCGATGAAGAAACATGGAGTTGGGAGGCTCGTGATATCTTACTGGATACCTGGACTGTACTTCTGGTGGTATGTCTTTCTGTCTAAAAGAAAGAGATGCTGCAAAAGTTACCACTTTTATGCAAACACAAAAGCGCACTCATACGTATATATATAAGAGAACCAATGTGTAGTACGAGTGTACATATTTGCATAGTTGGTTATGTTATAATATTTACGGAATCATAAGTAGAGTATAGTGTGTACATTGAAGTTACTATAGTGATTGATATCTTTGCTTCTGTATGTAGAGCTAATGAGTTTAAAGTCTCAAATTTATCATTTACCCCTAGTCTGTGTAATCATGCTTCTAACTTCTCATTAGCTTGTCTCAGCCATTGTGTAATACTGGTAGCCGCATGCTGCTTCCACCTGAAGGGTCAGTAGGTGCAGCCAATCTTTTTTCCTTTATTGTGGACTCTGAACTAAAAGGTGAATTTCCAGCTGTTCTAATGTTTATATTTTTTATTTTATTTCGATCTTATCTTGCCCATAATGTTCTACTTTGTTGTGCAACAGTTGCTTCTGCATCAGCGTTTAATGAGGACTCTGATACTGATTACCTTCAAGCATCAGTATCTGGTATGTTTAAATCTTGTTCATACTCTTTCCATTGTTTATTATTTATTTTTCTGAAACCTTTTTTTTTTTGTCAATTCAGCTATGGATGAAAGATTGAGCTCTTATGCTCTAATAGCAAGAGCTGCCAGTGATGCTACAGTTCCTATGCTCATGAGACTTCTTTCGGAGCGAGTTTCACGTCTGCATCAGGTTCTCTTTCAAGTTTTGGCTTTTGTTTAAGGATTCGCTCAGTTACAAGGCTTTTGCATCTTAACTCGACTTAAACTCGCTCAGCTCTCACTCTTGAGGGCAGTTTATTGATAATAGTAGTTTCTTAGGCTGTGAAGTTCCCTTCCCTAGTGTAGTTTTGTATTTGATTGTTGGCTTGTTTGTAGGGCAAGGGAGTTGCTAATCCAACTGAGACTTTAGAAGAGCTTTACTCGTTATTACTCATTATTGGTCATGTTCTTGCTGATGAAGGCAAAGGAGAAACACCCTTGGTATCTTATTATACTTTCCCATTTATTTTCAATATATCTAGAATATGCATTTTCTTTTAATGATAATCGATAAATATGCATTTTAGTTTTTAGGAGCATGGTATAAATCTTCTCGGTTTCTATTTGCAGGTACCAGATGCCATCCAAAAGCATTTTATGGACTGTGTGGAAGCAGATAAGCATCCAGTTGTTCAACTTTCTGGGTAAGTTACAAATTTTTCTATGACTCAATTTTAAGTGTCTAATAGCATTTAGATGGGGCCTTTAACAGGAGGAATTTCACTATTTTTTTTAGCCAGGAATGGTTTAAATATTTAATACATTAGAGAAAAGCTGATGTGGTTTTTTCTTTTTGCATGCAGCTCGATTATCAAGTTTGCTGAACAGAGTTTAGATCCAGAAATAAGGGCGGCTTTCTTCAGTCCTCGATTGATGGAGGTAGCATTCAAATCCATTATTGACTTACCCTTGTGGAATAGTTGTTGCTTGATGGTTTATAAAGTGTGAAGCTTAGAGGGAAACTTAATGAGGAAATAAATGGAAGAAAAGAAAAAGGCAACAGTTTGTCAATACCTGCAAAAGGAAAACCGTTTTCACTCTCAGTTTCACATGTGGTAGCATTGCAGTGTTAACTTAACACATATTTACTACTAGGCTTTATATTCTAGTTGGAGGAGTTATTTTTCGTTATTTGACATGGGTTTCTTTTCTTCATATAGGCTGTTATATGGTTCCTCGCAAGGTGGTCCCCTACATATTTATTATCTGTAGAGGATTCTCATGACAACAGTTTTAGCTCTGGACCAAATAATGGTCGTCAACTCCATCAACCCGAATCCGGGAGAAGTGTCCTGAGTTACTTCAGTGAAAACAACCACGGAAAGATTGTATTGGATATAGTTGTTCGTGTTGCTATGGTCTCATTCACGTCATATACAGGGGAGAAATACTTGCAGGTATAATTCTTAGGATTTTTTTTTTTTTTACGGTGCTGAGGTTTATAGAAAACAGCTTTACCATTGATTTGAAATTATTGTTAGTATTTGTGATATTAAGCAAATTTGCTACTCAGGGCCTAACATGCTACCAGCTACTTCACGGCCTTGTTCAAGAGAAGAGTATCTGTGTCCACCTTGTTGTATTGGTGAGTTAAAAGACATGCTTAAAGTGCAGTAAATAGCGGATGAATGATTAAGCTGATCCATTTGTTGTAGAATATGTGCAATCAACTCAAAATAAAAGTATTAACGAGATATTTAAGGTTAACCTAATTAATTACTGCAGGAATCTTGGGGAGAGTTGGCTAAAGCTTTTGCTGCTGAAAAAGTGTTATTTATGTTAAATGCTTCTCATCAGGTATGCAAAGCTCATTTTAAACAGTTTCTTTTAATGCTTGAAAACATTTTAATCGACTAAATTCCTCCAACAATACTCAATAACGTCTTCATTTCCTCATCTTTCAGCGATCCCTTGCTCAGACGCTCGTTCTTTCAGCTTCTGGTTTGAGAAAACCAGAGGTAGCAAATCAGTGAGTGCCCTTCCTCGCCAAACATATTTATAATATGATTAATATTTTTATTTTTTGAATATTTTCTTTTCTCTTTGTCTATGCAAAGGTACGTGCGGGATCTTATGGGTCACATGACAAAGTTCCTGGTGGAATTATCCAGTAGGAGTGACTTCCGCAGAATTTCAGAACAGCCTGATATTATCTTCTCGGTAACTAACTTCACTTAAGAAAAAGAAAAACTTGTGTTTGCTTAATAAGAGGGGTAGCGGTTCTCTTATAAGGGCAATGAATCGTGTAGATCACCTGTTTATTAGAAAGGCTTAGAGGAGCTGCTTCTGCATTAGAGCCACGAACGCAGAAATCAATCTACGAAATGGGAGTATCAGTATTGCACTCTGTCCTGATTCTTCTTGAAGCTTATAAACACGAGGTAACTGATTTTTATTTTTTTTCGTCACTGCCTAAATATTACTGTCATATGCTAATAAAGTTCATTTTTCTAATTAAGAAATCTTCCTCCTACCTGGAGTACTTTTGAGTTGGTAATTGCTAAATTTGATAATGTTGAATGCAAATATACATATATTTATTTTTGCAACATTTGCAGCTTAATTATTATTAGTTAAAAGTTGAGACTTTTGATGCGGAATGATTTTGTAATGTTTATTCCTCTCCTCAGGCTGCAGTTATATATGCACTGCTGAAATTTGTCGTTGTATGGGTGGATGGACAAATCACTTACCTAGAGTCTCAGGAGACTAAAGAAGTTGCTGATTTCTGCATGCGGTTGCTTGAGCTTTACTCTTCTCAGAACATTGGCAAGGTAATAGTTTTCATGTCACCATTAAAAAAAAAAAAAAATTATAGCTTTAAATTTTTGCCTCATAACTTGGTTTTTTTCCAATTTTTCAGATATCCTTGTCGTTATCAAGCAGCTTACTTAACGATGCTAGCACAGAGAAGTATAAAGATCTGCGAGCCCTTCTCCAACTCCTCTCCAGTCTTTGTTCGAAGGATCTGGTATTTCTTTATGGGTTAAGACCTAGAAACAGACCCTATAGGTCATGTTGTTAATCGTTGTCCCATATTTAAAATATTTATATTCAATGTCCCAACTAACAGATTTGTTGATTTCTACTTTTTTCTCTTAAAATTGACAAACAAAAACATGTTATCCACTTTTCCGAATTATTATATTTGTTGCTCATGATTTAGCCTTATTTAAACCCGAAACCCCAAACAAAAACATGTTTTTTAAGCATCAAATAAGGCTAAATCATGAGCAACAAATATAATACTTCGGAAAAGTGGAAAACGTGTTTTTGTTACTTAAAAGACCAATTTTAACTCCAAAATTCGAAAAAAGTGGAAAGCAACCATTTGATAGTTGAGACACCGAATATCAACATTTTAAATCTGGGACAGCGTTAGCAACATGACCTATAATTGAGCCTGTTTTTAGGTCCTTAACCCTTTTCCCCTCTTTTTAATGAACTTCCTTCTATTGATATTACTTCATCTTAAATAATCCAACTTTATTGATTTTTGTTTGCAGGTTGATTTCTCAACGTTGTCCACGGACAATCAGACTAATATATCTCAGGTGAATGTCACAATTTTTGTTGCAAAAAAAAAGTGTAACTACACGATGCTGATTAATTATTTTTGTAGGTTGTTTTCTACGGCCTTCACATTGTTACTCCTTTGATATCGTTGGAGCTTCTTAAGTACCCTAAACTTTGTCACGATGTAAGTTTCCTTTTGTTTTAGTCCTTAAGTGGGCGGTTTGGTTTTTTCACATTAAGAGTCAATTTGATTGTTCTTGTTTTGGCCATCCAAACCAAATGATTGTTTTAATTCGCCGCTCTTTTCTGTGAAATATGCAGTATTTCTCACTGTTATCACATATGCTCGAGGTATACCCGGAAATGGTCGGTCAACTGAACAGAGAAGCATTCACTCATATTCTCGACACCCTTAGCTTCGGTCTTCATCATCAGGTGGGATATACTTTTATAATTTTTCTTTGATCTTTATTAATTATGCCTAATCTTTTTTTAGTCACTTCTAAGTAAAAAGAGTGATCTTTGCCGGGATCAATAGTTGAGAAAGACTAAAATGGCCTTATATTTTACCGACCCTATTTTTACTGTTCCTAGGACTCAGAGGTGGTTAATATGTGCCTGAGAGCACTAAGAGCCCTTGCTTCCTACCACTACAAGGAAACTATAGCTGGTAAACCAGGTCTAGGCATACATGCTTCGAGTCTAAGTAATGCAAATGGAGAAGTTCAAGAAGGCATCTTTAGCCGGTTCTTACGATCATTGCTGCAGCTGCTTCTCTTCGAGGATTATAGGTAATAAAAAGTCCACTTAAAATCCGTGAAGATACAAACTTTCTCAATACTTATTAATCATATTGGTCAAAATACTCAATTTTGAACCTTTTTGGCACCATATTATTGTTGATAACGACGAGACGATACAAATTCATGCTGCAGTCCTGATTTGGTGGGTGCTGCAGCAGATGCTCTGTTTCCATTAATCCTCTGCGAGCAAGCTCTATTCCAGGTTTGTTTGAGCTTCTTCACTCATTTCATATATTTCTTGTTCACCAAGTCATAGATTTATTGAGAAAACATAAATCGATTTGTGGGTACTGGTTTTTGTGACAGAAACTGGGTGTTGAGTTGATCGAGAGACAACAGAACCCGGTGTTTCGCGAGAGGCTCACGAATGCACTGCACGCACTTACAAGCTCGAACCAGCTTTCTCAGATGCTCGATCGCGTGAACTACCAGAGGTTCCGGAAGAACCTCACCAACTTCTTGATCGAAGTCCGTGGGTTCCTCCGCACCGTGTGAGGCAGAACATCATGGTCGAATCGTTTTTTTAAAAGAAATTTTGTGCAGGGAAGGATCGGGTCCCACATGGTCGGTCGGTCGGGTTTGTGGTTTGTTCTTGGTGGTTGTATAGTTGGAATGGTCATGATTTATGGTGGGTTTTCTTTTTGGTTGGTTTGGAGTTTTGGTTGTGATGTATTGAGATGTGTAGAGAGTTCAGATTGTCAACATTATATGGTGAATGGATGGGAGAAAATAAAAAGTGTTGAATCAGAATAATTGAAAATCCTGAATAGTTTCAAATACAATTCACTGATTGATGGGTGGAAATTATGAAAGTTATCGTAAGGATAAAATTGTGTCCGGCTCGGATCCTAATCCTAGGAGTGGAAACATATTCATCAACAACATCTTACTTCTAGGAGCTGACACCTAGAACTTGTAGGATACTAAAAAAATCTTTACCAGTAAAAAAGATTTTTTTTTTTTTTTTAATTCATCTATATTGCTCCAGTACAAAACCAAAGTTTCAGTTGACTGTATGGGAAGCATTCAAATTTAGCCGTATCTTACAACAAATCGGTCTTTCATACATGAACAGAATCATCAGACATAAATAGAACAGTTAAGATCAGATGTCTCGTCTTCTCCAACCAGCTATATCCATTGATCTTATGCCCAGCAACTAAACCTTACTTATGTAGTACACTCTTCTTTTGAAGTCTTGGCTTCTTGTGGAAATGGTGCTGCATACACAAATATTTTTAACAAGTTAGTAGCTTGGAATGCAAGTAAAACACGGTACACTGAGACTTGGAATGCAAGTATAACACGGTACACTGAGACTGGAGTTTAGACAATGTTGTCAAATGCGAAAGGCGACCTGAGGCGACGAGGCCAAATATCGCCTCAAATTTGAGGCGATAACGAGGCGCTCGCCTCATTGAAAAAGGCGACAAACTTGTAATAACTAGAATATCTATAAAAATACAATATGAAAATGAAGACATTCTTATTTTTTTAAAATATTTGTTATTTATTCTAAACTTTTAAGTCCTAAAAACTACTATTCCGGGCCACATTATAAATGAAATAGCAAATTTGGGAACTATTTAGATCACAAATATAAGTCTAGGGACCTTTTTGCAATTTTTTAAAACTTATAACTAAAAACGCTAGCTCTTTTAAACCAGCCTGACAGCCACCTTAAACCTAGGGACCTTATTGCAATTTTTTAGAACTTATTATAAACAAAAACCCTAGCTGCAGCCACCATAAACATAGCTAGCAGCCAATATCCTCCTCGTCACTTTCTTTTCTTCTTCCAAGAGTGCCTCTTATTCTTCTTCCATGGCCATTGTATGGGGTCTCTGTCCTCCACCGCCCATACTGTTCAAATAAAGACCCAAAACTCATCAAGGCGATGGAGGCGAGCGCCTTGACGCCTCAACGCCTCACGGCGAGGCGCTATGAGGCGAGCGCCTCAGGGAAGGCAGCCGCCCCAGACAGTTCTAAGGCGGGGAGGCCGGATTTCGCCTCAGGCGCCGAGGCGCTCGCCTTTGACAACACTGAGTTTAGATGATGATTACCTTCTGTTTTTCCAGTGCCTCAACGTCAGTCCTCTCCTTCCAGTTGCTCTTCCTCAACTTAATTGGTCGGTTTCCAACATATTTACCTTCAGTAAAAGCAGTAGAAGTTAGAGACCATTTGTTACACATTCGAGTAAAATAAACTATTTGAAAAAAGGGAACATATTTTAAAGAGTGAAAAGATACCATTCATCTCTTTAAGAGCTCCAGCAAGGTCAGATGGGTTGGCAAAGCTCACAAATCCATAGCCTCTTGTCTTCCCGGTACGCTTGTCCCTCACGACCTGTAAATAGTAACAAGAGTTCAATTATTCTCTTGGTTTGTCACAGTAAAAGAAAAACAAAAACAGAAGATGTAAATTATTATGTTAAATAAATGTAACCAACACTACAGGAAGTGTTCAAGCAGAGACAAAGAAGTTGCATTGCATTGTGTGGAGTAACAACATTACATCCTTTTGCTCAGCTAACCGAGGGCTGCTGGACTAATCTTTTTAATCATTAATAGATATGGAAAGAGTAAAGACAATCAGTGAGCATATTTATGGACACATCTAATTCCAGCACTATTTCATAAAACCAGATCTAATCCTTTAGCTAAAGTCTAAGATTAGAAGTAAGCAAAGCCTACCTTAAAATAGACAAACAAATATAATTTCTCCGGGCTCTTCAAACAAAAATCTGAAGAAAAAACTGCCACACGTTTCACATACCAGAAAAGCTATATACTCATAGAAAGCATGAGGTTTCATTAGAGGGTCATACCTTGGCCATGTTAAAGGAAGGAAACCTTGCAAAAGCTTTTGTAAGTACATCATCGTTCACCTCATTACCGAGATCACCACAGAATAAACGATAATCATCTGCAACAAAAGAAAGATATGAGAAATCGATAGGCATATAGAGTATGCAAAGGGAAAGGCTTGCATTAAACATTAAAACAAGTATAAGGCAAAAAATTATGTTAAAACTAAAAGTTGCAATGAGTTTAGCAATGGACTTGATTGTTCCACTCTAACAATGCACTAAGAGATTAAATCCTTGACCCACAAATTATCTAGTTCTAGCCTAAAAACTAAATGTTGGTTCAATTAGCAATAAAAATATTCACCAAAGTGATCAATCTATTGATAACAGGACAGCAACAAAAAAAGATGAATGCATAAAAGAGGTTCATACTTTCTGGCCATTCAGTAAGTGTTGGGTCCTCCCAGGTTTGCCCCGCAGCTTTACGAGGTATTGCTTTCTTCTTTGTTTCTGCTTTGTGTTCAATCTCACTGCTAGCAAGGGCAGCTTTCACGCTCTCTAGAGCCTCAGGTGTAATAGTCTGTGCATCTTTTTGAAATAATTGTTGTGCCTGTTCAAACAAAATATAGAAATATCATCACAAGTAATAGAATCACTGGAGAAATTATTAAACATTCAAATCACACTCTCTTTTACTTTAATTAATATCAATAATGGAAAAGCAAATCCAAGAACTGAAGAGACAAGAAACTGAATATCCCAACCAAAAAAAACAACTAGTAGTAGATATATCTATAGGTGAAGAAATCCATATGATTCAAATTTCACAAGCTATGAGCTTTCGTATAAAATAAAATTGAAAAAGTAACTTAGAAAAGCAATAAATTTTAGCAATCACCAGTCGGAGGAATTGTCCCCGGATCAAACAATTACCATCAATCAACGTTCTCCAACCACCTCAATTCTCCAGCACAGCCTGATTAATCAATTCAATGTAACTAATTCTAAAATTACCTCAAAGGATCGAGAAATTACCTGCTGGTACTGCGGAATCGTGTAAACGCCAGGAAGCGCGGCCTGGGCAGGGTAAACTGGAGCAGGATAGACGGATGCCGGAGCTGCCGCGGGCTGAGCAGGAGCCGCTATATAAGGCGTGACAGCAGGGGCAGATTGCTGGAGGTGAAACGGAAGAGGGAAATAAGAGCTGCCGCTTTGGTATGTGAATTGCGAGGAGGACGATGTTGACGCCGAATAAGGTCCCGACGACATTGACGATGAACAAGAAGACGATGAATTGATTCTAGGGCTCCGGCAGCGACGAAGCGGAGATCTAGGGCGTCGATTGAAGGAACGTCAAGGAGCACGATGATCGTTGTGCGGAGGAAGAAGGGATTATAACACCCGATCTTAATTGAAGGAATGAAGATGAGGAAAGTACTGCCGCCAATGATTGAACGGATCAGCCCATGAATGTAAGAGGCCCATCAATGTATGAGGCCCATGTTAATGATAATCTTTTTTTTTATCGTAATGATATATATATATATATATACACTAACCCAGGCCGCGCTACGCGCGCGCAAATTTTTGTTGTCAGATTGTTATAACGACGTCATAACAATGATGCATAACATGATTGACAAAACTCGAAGATATATAAGATCGTGATCGGCCAAAACTCGAGAAAGATACCAGAATAGATCTTACTGTAAAAGAATGACGTTAATTTTTTATGGTAAATACATAAAATTTACATTATGTAACATGAGTTCTTTAAATAATTTTTTTTTAAAAAAAAAAAAAAACTTCAACTTGAATTTAAAATGCTCGAGTGACCGGAAAATAAAAACCTACTAAAGAGCTCCGGTTGCTCTAGCATTTTAAATTCAAGTTGAAGTTTTTTTAAAAATTTATTTAAGAAATCATGTTTAGAAACTCATGTTATAAACTCATGTTAGAAATCATGTAAATTTTATTTGTTTTACTATAAAAAAATAAAATAAAAATTAAAGTCATTCATTTTCATTAAACTCTATTCTTGATTTTTCTCGGGTTGGACCGATCACAGTCTTGTATCATCATTCGAGTTTTGTCAGTCATGTTATGCATCATTGTTATGACGTCATTGTAACAATTTGACAACACAAGCTTGTGCGCGCGCGTAGCGCAGGTTGGAGTCAGTATAAACATTAAGGAAATCTACTTAAGTGGATTTAAAATTCATATATAATTATATACATTATATATCCTCTATGTGTTAAAAAGGGGAAAAAATGTACTATCGTCGAAATCTCTAGTGGGTGCAGAGTTGAAAAGATAATAACTTATAAAATGTGTTTATAAGACCTAAGGTTAACTAATATTTATATGCATGGAGTGCAATTAGGCTCTAAGTTGATTTAAAAAGTCCAAAGTTGATATGTTTATTACTGTATATATATGTGGGCATATTGAGAGTGTATGTTGTCACAATAATTGTAAGTATGTTAATATTTGTTTTTTTTCAATCAATATTTGTGAGATGAAAAATATAATAATAAAGAAAAATATATGATATAATACAGTAGATATATTTAAAATAAAAGGAAAGTAAATAAAACGTGCGTAAGACATGAATAATTCCATACAACTATAAAAACTAAGATAACAAGACATTTATATTAACCCTTATTTTGAAGGAGATTCTATTCATATATAAATTTATATTACAATATTATTAACTTAAGTAATTTTTTAATTAATGTAATAAATAACATATTCATATTATAACATATTCATATCTTATTGTTGATTTATTTATTACAATGAGTTGAAAATATATGATATTATATGTTATCTGAGACCATATAATATATTGTAACGGTTCGTCCATTTTCAAAGGTCAGGGGTTCAAACCTCACTGAGACCCTGAAAATGGAAAATATTCATGCTCAAAATTTTATCCCTTATAGACTAACCCGATGCGAGTGGACATTATTTTAGGTATGAAGCAAGCATGTTAAATGTGTTGTTCTCCTAATAGGTGTGAGGACCACCTTGCGAAAAACAAAAGAAAATCTATGTTATGGAGTGTGAAAATTTGTTATTAAACATGGTAGAATATATAAAGAGGGCGTCTAAGGTAAGAATGCCCCTTAAAACACAGAAAATAGAGGCTAATACCACAATGACAAATCAGCTTTTCTCTTAAAATTATGTAGAGTGCATTACATGTGATTTTTTTTTCACAAGCTTAAGTATGTAACCGTTTTTTTTGGTCATTTTTTTATATCTACTTAAGTTTACTTGATATATACATGTTATTAGCACTTTTTTTATCCAACTAATTTTATAAGAACTTCACATTTAATATATGATAATTTACAATAGTTTTGTAGGTTTTGTTTTATAAAACCCTATTGGACGGGTGAATCCTAGAGGTAATTGTGTTGAAATAATTTTTTGATTTTTTTTTCTAAAACCCTATTGGGATGAGTGAACCCTAAATGGTAAATGTGTTTAAATAATTTTACGATTTTTTTCTTCTAAAAACCTATTAATTAGGTGAACAGTTTGGTCGGGCGAACCGTAGAGCATAATTAATCTATAAATATTCTATGTTATAATAAATTAGATTATTATCTAATTATATAAAAAAAAAATAGTATAACTTTTTATAAAAAGATTTGACTAGAAAAAAGGTAAATTTAAAATTTGAACAAAAAAAAAATAGAAGTAAAAGCTATGGACATAATTACATATATTAAACTTACAATACACTTAACAAGAATTTATGAAAAATTGATAACGTGTCTCTCTACAATTAATCTCTATTTTCTCCACAAAAAAGGAGGCCCTTACCCAAGTATTTTCCATATATAAATTGATGTGAGAATATGTTATCATTGAGTGTGAATGACAGTATTAATGACAAATTTGATAGCTATTGACCTTCTACTCGCGGTCAATGACTAGTTTTTTTTTTTTTTTTTTAATTTTTTATTGAAGATGATGTATAACTATTTACGATTGAATTTTTGTTGGTTATATATAATTCTTTCCGTAATCTTGAACCGGAAGCGTTAAAATTAAAGTCCTCGCAAGATGATATTTACCGTGGGATTAATAATTTAGTCAATAACTACAATTGGTAGTCAGCTCTTATGGGTGAAGCAAACTGAAGTGCTTTGTTTATGAGAAACTGAATTTTCATTCCAAATTACGACTACCAATAAACTACTTAGATGTTTGGAAAAATCAGGTCGATCGATTGGGGTCCCCTACTTATAAGCTATAAAAGGTAGCCCTTATAGCTATAGGACGTACCGTAAAGGGCTCGTTTACTAAGAATATTGTTATCCCCAAATTAGGCAAAAATATGCATGAAATAGGAATTGTACTCATATGTTAGCTAGTGACACGTATGATGGTAGCTAAAATACCTGGTTTCTTGTAGTGACATTACGTAAGGTGGGAACTTCTCTAAGGCACACGCAACAAAGTCATCACAATTGATGATCACTTGTTTGATAATAAGCTTGTAAAATTACAGTAAATTTGAACAATTTCCTAGCTAGCTAGTTGACGTGTAATAAAAAAAAAAACTATAATATGCTATCTCCGTCTAAATTTTTGTTAGCTAATAATGGAAAAAGCATATTTACATCACATGTTAATCAACGTCGGTCGATTTTTTTTTTTTCCACTATATGTGCAAATGGTTAGTATAAAAAAAATCAGGAGTGAAAATTTGCTATTGAACATTGTAGGATTTGACTGGCCTAAAAAAAAGAACATTGGTAGAATTTGCAAGTTGGTTAGTTAAACTTTAGTGGAATTTACAATTTGGTAACTAAAAATATATGAAAGGTTGTAAATATTTTTGTTATTATAATGTTTTTTAAAGTTGTCTGTTCAAGTTCGAGTCTCATGTGCATCTATCTCATATTTTGTCATCGTTTAATAGCAAGTTTAACGGAGCTAGCAAAATGTAGCTTAATTTTATTAGTTTATTTATTTAGAATAAATAGTTTAGTTAGTAATTCATACAAAGAATAGAACTAACAAATTGTCGAAATCAAATTTCAAAGTTCAACTATAGTAAATGGTTTAGCTAATCCTTTAAAATATTCAACCGTTCTTAACATATTGCAATGATTCAATGTCGGCAATGACGAAACAAATGCTTTGGAGACACCAACTCGAAGTTCACAAATGGCCAAGACAGAACCTAAATTAACCACAATGTCGAGATTTAGAGAGACGTTTAATATACATATTAAACATATATATACGTAATAAATAACATACTAATAATAGGGATGGCAACGGGTCTCGGGGCCCGCTGACCCGCGGGGGGCCCCAACCCGGTTTTGACCCGAGGACCCGCCGACTTGCGGGTCACGGGTCGGGTTCGGTGCGGGACGGACCCTGGGCGGGTCGGGTCCGGGTCTAGGGGTGCGTGCCCCGTTGACCCGCCCCGAAATGCATATATATATATTTTTTAAATTTTTTTAATGTTAATATAATGTAACATTTACTAAACAATATGGTTAATATAGTACCTATATAAATAATATGGACAAAATTATAAATAGATGTATATTTAGATTATTAGGATTTGTTAATTTGGATTTGGTGTTCGGATTTGAATATTTGGTGATGAATTTGATGTGTTTGTATTTGATTGATGTTAGATTTATTGTTTGAATTTATGTATAGTGTAATATTTTGGCAAAAAAAATTGTGTTTAATATTGAGAAGTGAAAAAAAAAAAATTTGTTCACGGTGGGTCGGGTCGGGGCCCCGCGAGATTTTTGACCCGTCCCGACCCGCCCCGGGAGGTACACTTACCCGGGTCCGGGTTAGCCAGGCTGACCCGCGGGGCGGGTCCGGGGCTGCGAAAACCCGCCCCGTTGTCATCCCTAACTAATAACAGATATTATTAGAGAGTTTGGGTAAATTGAAATTGAATTTATTTAAATACAAATTTTCAATTATTAAATTATACATATAACCTGTGGCAAATATTTTTCTTTATCCTAAAATCTGATTCATTATTTTTCTTAATTTAATATTATTTTTTTGGCCGGATTTATTAATTTAATATATATATAATAACTAAAAAGTTGAGTTTATATCATTTTAGCCATATCATTATTATTATTATATCAAAATGAAGATAGGTCCCCACACGTGGCCTTGGAATAGGACAAGCTTCTACCCTTTTTCCCAAAAATGGTAAATTACTAGGAAACACTCTCCATTACATGTTAGGAAAAAAATCTGTCTCTGTTTCTGGTAACACTAGAAGGTGCCTTTCGTATATACAAATGGATAACCCTCATAGAGTTGTGTGGTCCATTTTTGGTTTACACAGGAAGACGGGGGTTTATTAGGAGCTAAGTGCAAAATGCTGGTCCAAGATAGCGAAAGAAAAAGGTCGAGGACCGGGCCTCGAGGTTTCAAAATCATAATGTGAGATGAGAAACTTATTAATAAAGAACATATATATGTAACATAGTTTGAGTTGTTTGATTACGGTATTTTAGGTTAATAACCTAAAACTAAAAGCATGCAGCCGTCTCAAGTATAGAAGTTGCGCGCGGTTTGACGATTTGGCATATAAGTTTTTTTTTTTTTTTTTATTATTGCGATTAAATGTATCATGAAGTATTTATCATAAGCATTAGGCCAACTTAATTAAGGTAGAGGATTGTGGGCAAATATTAAAGTAAAAGAATTTTAGGGTTTAGGCCTTTAAGGCAAACCCTAAATAAAAGACTTCAAATAATTAAAATCGAAAAAGTAAGTATAAGGTCTAGGGTTTAAAAGTGAATTTCTATCGTGACAATCAATCCTAAACGCTGACACACAAACAGTTAATGCGATCGGGTTGCATGACCACTGTTTATCCACTTAAAAAAATATAATCTCAAAATTCCTCAAATATATATAGGAGACAATGCATTTATTTTAATTTTAAACGTTTTTTTTTCCCATTATATTGGTATGTTATTATTTATAGAACTAATATACACTACATACTTTTCAATATAAAAACGTTACTTTTTAATGGGTATAAATCTAAAGAATTATAATGTCAATGTTATTTTTTTGAAAATTGGACCAGCTCTTGAACCGACAAAGTGGCCGGTTCCTATTCTGATCCGGACACATTCGGTTTAGACCTTTTTAGCACACAAAAAACAACACAGACAGATCTTCGTTTCTAAAGTCTAAATCTTCAAGACAAGAATACATGAATGATTTTTTCTTTTGCCATTTGGACCGCAAAACCAATCCCAGTTTCACGTTAATATCCGTTCTGACCACCGGTTCACTAATAATTAAACCCGATTTAATTTGAGTCTTTATATTTTAACCGAACTGAACTGATGATTTAACCGGTTCACTATCCAACCTGGTCTCAACGTTAGTACATTGTACAATTATGCTTGATTCTATTCAATTAAGTTAAAAGCAGACTTATTGTGCGAAACTGATGAATTTAAGATTTAGAACGCATAAGAATATTTAGCGAATAACAACGATATGTCATGTCAACTTTCATCATTAAATATTAATTTTATAATTTTAGTCGCAACAAAAATATGTTTGTTATCTTTAATTTACTATAGATAATATTGTTTGCTATTAAATATCATATTAAAAAATATATAAATTTTTCTACGGTACTCTAGTAAAAAAACATTTTTTTAGTTAGGAATAAAAACATTCTCAAACTATGACATAATAATATACATTCATTCATAACTTAGTAATACAGTATAATAAGTATAATGAATATAATTTTTAATATTAATAGATAAAATGAGTTTATGCGAGTGATTAACCTAAAATTTTATATGTATATGCGTAGTGTCCCGCATCGCATACACCGCCAAATTAGTAAATAAATATAATATTTTTTTTTTAAAAAAATATCTCAAGGAAGATGACAAAAATAAAAATCTGCGTACACTAATACGTGGTGCAGAAACTTCCACGTTGGACCAATCAGCGATGTGTTCGTGAGAAATCAGTCAGACTCGTGCATCTAGGAGAGTGGCTCCACTCTCTGATAATGGATAGACTGTTTCCGACACGCCGTACACGCGCCCACGTGGGAGCATGCAGGTATGGGCCCCCGGGTGATCGCACACGTGGCTGCTCTCAGTGGCTCCAGAATTGGCCCGTAAATTGCGGGATTTTATTGTACGGAAATATTGTATGGGACGTGAAAGAAGGAAAAGACGAGACTGAGTGAGAAAAGCTTTGAAGTAGTTGGATTTAATATATTGAGTTGAGTACATATTAATTCTGAAGAATAAACGGAAAATTGCAAAAAAAAAAAAAAAAAATCAGTTAAAATGATTAGAGGATCCATTTAGATTCTAATGAAAGTATAACATATCAATTACAATTTAGAAGCTCATTTTATTGGATCTAGTATTAACACTAATTGAAATAGATTTTTTAGTTATTAGATTATGAGATAAAGAAACAATCAGATTTTAATTACTACACTGATTTTGATGTGTATGATCAAATGACATAAAATCGACATCTATTAATTAGTGCCTACATAAATCTACTCTGATACCATTTAGAATTCTGTGAAATGTAATATGAAGATTATTTCATTATTTGACCACACATATTGAAGCTATGTTTACATATTTATAGTAGTTCTAACCTCAACCACTTTAACTAACTTTACATACAGACACAACTAACTTTACACACAGACACCATACTTAATATCCACCCTCATTCTTTTTCTTCTTTTTCTTTTCTTTCCCTATAGACATCTTTAAAACCATATTGATTAACCAAGAACTCGTGCTGCTGTCTGTGGAGGGCCTTGGTAAGTAAATCCGCAAGCTGCTCTGCTGAAGCAATATACAGAGCTTCAATAGTCCCATCAAACACTCTTTCTCGTACAATATGACAATCTAATTCGATATGTTTGGTTCGTTCGTGAAACATGGGATTCTTGCTCATCTTTATTGCTGCTTCACTGTCTGAATAAACTTGAATTGGAATGTCGATGTTGATGCCCAGCTCTCTTAACAGATTCTTCATCCAAGATGCTTCTCGAGCAGCAAGACTCAGACTTCTATATTCTGCTTCAGTGCTTGATTGAGAAACAGTGGCATTTTTCTTAACTTTCCAGCCAACCATCGCACTTCCTAGCTTAACGCAGTAAGAGCTCACTGATTTCCTAGAGAAAGCACAGGATCCCCAATCAGCATCACAATAGATTCTTAGCTGAAGATCATTCTTTGAAGGAAATAGTAAGCCTTGTCCAGGAGAACTTTTAACATATCTAATGACTCTCATAGCAGCCTTATAATGAGAATACTTAGGATGATGGACAAATTGACTAAGCTGCTGAACTGAGAAAGCAATATCAGGTCGTGTCATTGTGAGATAGAGCAACTTGCCTACAAGTCTTCTGTAAAGACTGACATCAGGATATGGTTTATCATCTTGATTCAGATTGAAAAGATTATCATACTCCTGTGTTGTCAATTTAATCCCGGCTTCCATTGGTGTAGGAGAAGGTTTGGCAGCTCCAAGTCCTGCCTCCATAATGATCTCTAAAGCATATTTCCTCTGATTCAAAACAATACCCTTGTTACTTCTGGCAATCTCTAGACCAAGAAAAAATTTCAGCTCACCAAGATCTTTAAGCTTGAAATTAATCTCTAGCACCCTCTTCAATTCAGCAACCAAATGGCTATTTGATCCAGTGATAAGAATATCGTCCACATAGACCAATAAAAACACTGAATGGCCTCCCTCAGATTTGGTAAATAAAGAATAATCTGATCTACTCTGCTTATAGCCATTTCTGATCAAAGCCTGTGTAAACTTGATGTTCCACTGTCGTGATGCTTGTTTGAGTCCGTAAAGAGACTTTAACAACTTGCAAACTTTCTTACTCTCACCAAATGAGTTAACAGACTTGTTTGATTCTTTAAAACCTTGAGGTATCTCCATGTATACTTCTTCAACCAAATCCCCTTGTAGAAAGGCATTATTCACATCCATGTGTGTAATGTTCCAACCTTTAGCAGCTGCAATAGCAAGGATGGTTCTTACTGTGGGCATTTTTGCTACTGGAGAAAAAGTTTCAGTGAAATCCTTGCCTTCTATTTGTGTATAGCCTTTCGCCACTAACCTGGCCTTGTACCTCTCAAGACTTCCATCAGCATTATATTTCACTCTAAATACCCATTTACATCCAATGGCCCTTTTTCCATCTGGTAAATCTGTAATCTCCCAAGTGTTATTGTCTTCCAGAGCTTGTATCTCAGAATGCATAGCAGATATCCAGTTCTTGTCTTGAATGGCCTCTTTGTAAGTAATTGGTTCTTTGATTTTTGAAATATTTGCCAAATAGCATCTATAGGGATCTGATATGCCACTGTAATGCACAAATTTATTCAAGCCAAAAATAGAAGAATTGTGAGCTTGATGCAATGTGGGTGTAATGTAATCAGTAATCCAAGATGGTGCTTGTCTGGCACGAGTGGATCTTCTTAAAGAAGGCTGTGTCACAGGATCAACATTATTGAGAGAATGCTGAGGGACTGGATTTTCAATCTCTGTAATAATTTGAGGAGGGGAAGGGGGATCATCAACCACCAGAAAAGGATCAATGACATCAATATCATTCCTCAGGAAAGAGAATTTATCTATGAGTTCCTGCTTAGTAAGGCTGAAAGGGAAGATATCCTCCCTGAATTCAACGTCCCTGCTCACATGAAAAACCTTGTCAGCTAAATTCATCACTAAATAGCCTTTTTGGGTAGGAGAATAGCCCATGAAAACTGCAGGTTCAGCTCTGAGGGAAAATTTATCACCATTATTGAGTCTGGTAGCAAAACATAAGCAACCCAAAACTCTGATATGACTTAAAGAAGCTGATTTCCCTCTCAAACACTCATATGGTGATTTGCCATGAATGACAGGTGAAGGCAACAAGTTGATTAAGTAGCAAGCAGCAAGTATACAATATCCCCAGTATCTGATTGGAATGGATGCTTGAAAACGTAGAGCTCTGGCTACATTTAACAAATGTCGATGTTTTCTCTCAGCACGTGCATTTTGTTGAGGAGTGAATGAGCAGCTAGTTTGATGGACAATCCCAAGTTGCTGAAACAACAATTTGCTATTGGCATTAACAAACTCCCCTCCATTATCACTTCGAAAAACTTTCACAGCACCTTGAAACTGAGTCTTTACCATCAGAAGAAAATTTTTGATGTGGCACAAAGTCTCACTTTTATTGACCATTAGATAAACCCAAGTGTGTCTTGTACAATCATCAACAATTGTGAGAAAATATTGGCATTTTCTGATTGTTGGAATCTTATATGGACCCCATAAATCCAAATGTACAAGATCAAAGACACCACTAGCATGAGAAACACTCTCTGGAAATGGTTTTCTGGTTTGCTTGGCAAGAGGGCAAACACTACATTGCTTTATTTGTCTAAGTTCATCTATGGACAAAGACTTTATTGTAGTCAATCTTGAAGCAGATATATGCCCCAATCTTCTATGCCACAACTCAGAACTTCCCTTCATTACTTCTGCAGTCAAAGCTATGCTTCCAGACTTCTGTGGAATATCTAAAATGTAAAGACCATTATTCAGAGTCCCAGTCACCATCCTCTTCCCATCTGAGAGAGCCTGTACAAGAACATGCTTATCATAAAATATAATCTGGCATTTCAACTGGGAAGGCAATTTGCAAACAGCAATGAGATTAAACTTGAATTCAGGAACCAATAGAACATTTCGAAGAACATGTCCTGCCTTGATCTCATAATCTCCAATATGTGATATTTCACATTTCTGACCATTGGGAAGGTGAACAAATTTGTATCCTGAATCATTAGATCTCAGGTTGTGTAACCAATGACTATGGAAGGTCATGTGGTCAGTAGCACCAGAGTCTAAGATCCATTTCTGAGAATTATGAAAACATTCATCAGTACCTGCCATATTGGAATGGTGTTGAGACTCAACTTTTGACTTACTCAAAACCTTGCCATTTTCCATGTACTTCAGAAATGAATCAAATTGATGAATCTGCTCCTGAGTAAAGGTATTTGAAGAAGCTTTGATATCATTCCTGTCATCCTTAACAGTCAATGGATCACTGAATTCTACCAAGTTTTCCCCCATGATCAAATTTGCTGTTTTCCAATTCTTCTTCATGTGTGGATATTTCTCCCAACAGGTATCAATACGATGTCCTTTCTTTTTACAAAAAGAACAAATCCATGTAGATTTATCAATCCTGTTGAAACCACCAGCAGCATTCCTGTTTCTCAGCTCCTCAGTCCCTTTCCTGGAACTGTATAAGGCAGCACTAGTATCAATTAAACCATCAGTTATATGACCAGATATATTCCTCTGATCCTCCTCCTGCAGTAATACAGAATAAGCCACTCCCAAACTCGGCAATGGTTGTCTCATCAGTAAATTCGTTCTCACAGAGCCATATGATTCATTCAAACCAATGAGAAACTGCATCAGTTTTTGATTTTCTTTATGACTATTCAATAGATCACGATCAGCTTCACATCCCATAATCAAGTCATTTATAGCTGCCAATTCATCCCAGAGCATCTTAAGCTTCCCAAAGTAAGCAGTGATAGATGAAGTACCCTGAGTGACTCTGTAAATGTCTCTTGTGAGCTGGAATATCCTCGTACCATCCACCTTGTTATACATATCTCTGAGATCATTCCAAATGGATTCTGCAGTAGGATTATACACCAAACCACTCACAAGATCCTTTGATACAGATTTGCGCAGCCAAGCCTTTACCAGGGCATTACATCGATCCCAAAGTGTTCTCTGAGATACACTAACAGATTCACGAGTAAGACTTCCATCAATGAATCCTAATTTGTTTTTAACAAGCAAACTCTCTCTTATAGCACAACTCCAAGCTTGATAATTCTCAGTTCCATGCAGATGAAATTCAATCAAGGAAGCTCCATTTGAATCAGACGGATGAATGACTAATCGATCATCAATTTCATGCGCCATTATTAAAGAAAGCAGCAAATGATTCGATTATGAGACAATCAAAACACAGCAATAGATCGCAGCGACGGTACCGCTTTGCAATGCAAACTTCCCCGTCAGACCTGCAATCGAGGATACCAATAGCAATCGCGAACAGTTGATCCAAATCACAGCGACGGTACCGCTTTGCTACGCAAACTTTCCCGTCAGACCTGGAATTTGGAATCAGATAGAAGAAAGAAGCTTATCAGAAAGAAGATCGGAGCTCAATTCAACTTGATCAAGCTCATCGCATCTTCAAGAACTCTGGAACGGATTGATCGCAGCTTCAAGAACTCTGGAACGGAAATGAAAGCGTAACGGAATCTTGATTGAGGCTCTGATACCATTTAGAATTCTGTGAAATGTAATATGAAGATTATTTCATTATTTGACCACACATATTGAAGCTATGTTTACATATTTATAGTAGTTCTAACCTCAACCACTTTAACTAACTTTACATACAGACACAACTAACTTTACACACAGACACCATACTTAATAAGACATTCCCCATTTTATTTTATCCGTGCTTATATTACATATATTTTTAAAAATAATAATTAAACTATTAAATCAAACGTCAAAATTTATTTCTTCTTTAAATTTTTTCAGTAAAGTTCTGTTTAATTAAGTTAGATTAGATAATGATATTTTGTGAAATTAACAAATAATTCTGAAGTTTAAAACCAAATCAAAATTTTTCTGTGTAAATCTAGTTTGCAAACTGTTTTTTTATAAGAAGGTAGATATCATGTATTTGTAAATGACATATATTAATTTAATAAAATGTGTTGGCCAACTTAACAATAATGTGTCTACATTCTTTTATTATATTCTGATAGAAAGCGAATATCAATAATATTATATCAGAAAAGTTTATTTAAATCGAACATGAAAGTAAGTAGCTAATATATTTAACCCAATTATTCTCCCCAAAGTCTGAAGAAAATGCTCATTCTACTCATTGTAAATAAAACAATTAGTTTCTTAACAACGTGACCCGACCCAACAATGATCAATTTGGGGACAAAATCAATCCCTATCATACAATTTTAAGGATGTTCTTAATTTTATTTTTTTTAAGAAAACACTATTTGTAAAACACCAATTAATTTTCATAGATCACAAATCATAAAGTTTACTAAGTCACATTTTAAGTGTTATTAGTTTTTTATTCTAAAACATAAAATCTATACTAAAAAAGGAAAATAAATTTCGAGACAAAATAGTATAGAATCAAATATGATATCTATTTTCTAAAAACAAATATTATTTTTATAAATATAAAACCCTAAAGATTAGTTTTTTTTTTCTTTTAAGAAAACTATTTTATTTTTGCATAAAATTATTTTAATTATTTTTTTGATATTTTTTTTAAAATAAATATGCAATTAACTTAAGGATTAAGTTGAAATAATCATAAATTGTGAAATAATTATAATAGTTTACGAATTGAACTTCCCATTTTTTAATTTATATATGTGTTTATTTAATTGGAAGTTTCATTTTTTTTTTAAAGAAAACTATTATCAGTGTAACCGTGTTATCAATAATTGTATTATTTTTTGGCCAAAAAAAAAAATAATAATAATTGTATTATTTGAACATATAATCTCTCTACATAATTATGTTACCCATGTTTTAACTATTGAATGCATCATCTAGTTATAAGTACTATATCGAGAGGAACTTTGTATTCACATAAGCGTGTTAAATGTGTATATATTATATATATCTGAAACTTTCGGGGGGAGGCAATTGCCTAAATTTGGACCGACATCATTACTCGGCTTCCTCCCTCCAAACTCCAAAGGACTGACTGACTATACGGAAGATTATTAAGTAAGCAGTTTTCTGTTTCAAGGGAAAGCTCATTGGAGAAACCAAGAAAACACCCCCCGACTTCACTGCCTTTGTCTTATATAATATATACACACATGTACCCTAAATTAATGTCTTGATGAATTCCTTAATGTACATACTAGATTATAATATGCACGTTAGATAGGAACTGTAATTTTCAAAAAAAAATTTGGCCGAAAAATAAAAACAAGCCACCTTTAGAAAACAGAAAATGATATATGTTCCGACTGAGAACGTCCAAGAAATTCCGACTGAAAGAGTTAATGAAAATGTCATAAAAACTGTCAGAATATTCTCAAAACTTAACTCTCAAACATATATCAGTCCTCTTAGAAAACATATTAAAATAGAGAGGTGATATACGTTCTGATTCACTGTGCCGAGAAGTTTCAATACACGTTAATGATAATTAATAACCAAAGCTCAAAACAGCCCAAGTATATATTATATATATATTGAAATGTACATAGGTCATTCTAACAAATATTCTTCATAATTTTTTTTAAAAGAAGGAATGAGCTAGTGGTACTGTAAGTCGATCTCACTATATAATGTTCAAATTTACCCACTTATTGGGTTTTCTTTTTCTTTTTTAACTAGGCTTAATTAGTGCATAATCTGCGAATATATTGACTCGTCAAGGTAACATCACAAGGCTGCATCACCAGCAGCCTTGTATAGTCAAGATGTTAGCCTGTTAACCTTAATTCTACTCGCAATTTTATATATATGATGTGATATGTGGATCATGCATAACATAATATCTTTAAACAGGTCACCGCAATGTGATTCTCCAAAAGCTTTTAAAACTTAAAATTTCAGAGCTAAAATAAATAAAAATAAAAGTTATTGTATAATGTCACATTTTATTCTGAATAAATATTCACAAACACCTATGTTAATTTTGAATACCCCACAATAAAGAGAAAACCACATGCACAGTTAAATTATTAAAACTAAAATAATTCAGATCATGCCAAGAGTTGATCACTGACCAAACAATCATAATTTATATATATATATTTATAAAAGTTAGAACTGTTTTTCCAATCACCAATAATTATGGTCGAATCCAACACTTTGTCTTGTTGCACAAATTTCCTCTTATGGAGTGAATTTTCTCTTTAACTTTAAGGTTTAAAAAAAATTACCACCTAACACCATATTGAGGTTTCTCCAACTCGTGAAGCTTCCTCTTTCTTTTTCAAGGTAAAAATTCAAAACCTTTGCCATACCAATCATGGCAAAAAGCATGCTCTACTAGCTACCTTCTTCTATTGCCACACTCATGCACTAGATTCCATACATGCATTTACAAAGATTCCTCATCTTCTCAGAAACTTCACATTACTTAACACTCAAGGAACCATTAATTAGGAATGCATTAATTAAACGTTCAAATGGTAATTACTAAGAGAAATGCTCCATCATGCGACATATATTTCATGCGAATGGCATGCAAATATACCATCTATTGTTATATTAGTTTCATTTATGCCATTGTAAGTAAGATACATGCTACTTTCGCGTAATGAAACAATTTTCAATAACCAATCATATTTTAAGTAAAACTTTTTATATAGGTTATTATTACCGAGTCATTTCATTCATGTTTATTAATTTCCCGAGTTATATATTTTAGAGTTTATGATCTCAACTACCTCAAAACGTTTTGTATACTCTAGTAAAAACTTGACTACTTTCCCGGTAAATTCCTCATCCGAATACTAGAGAATCCTTAAAATTAAATTACCATATTACTATTACATCCCCTAGCTCATGATGTTACTCAGAATCTCAATATCTACAATATTAGTTCCGCTTGCTTTTTGTAAATGATTAAGAACCTAAAAACAATTTGAAGTATAGATCATATTTTATTTAGGTGTTTCAATTTTTTCATTGCAATTCACTCTCCGATATGTCTGATTTGTTAATTTCCACTTTTTATCTTAAAATTAACGGAACAAAAATCTGTTTTTAAGCATCTAAGAACCCTAAACCATGAACAACAAATCTGATACTTTGAAAAAGTGGACAACAACATGTTTATATTATTCAAAAAGATTAATTTAATGTCAAAATCCGACGGAAAAGTGGAAAGTACCAAATTTGATACTTCGAACATTGATTTGCAACCCAAAAAAAAAATTGAGACACCAAATCACAATATGACACATATACTTCATAGTGCTTTTAAATTCTGAACACTTTTATTTATAAAAGAACCAAGGTAGAGACAAACCCTAATTATATTTGAACAACACATTAAAGACAAACCACAAGTTTCCTTATCATCATAAGATAAGGATTTGAGATTAGCTACAACCGAGTTTCATTTAACATATATTTAGGAAGGATATAACAATCGTCTCATAACATCATGCACGATGATGATATGACGAAACTACATTACTAGAGACACAGCTACATATGTTTGTGACAATGCCCACTGTCTCCTAAACCAAGACATTAGATATAATGTCGGCAGAGAAAATACTACGCAGGGGGCTCCCTTGCAAAAGTATAAACCATACCATTCATTTCTCTATCAAGATATATATACTTGAAGATCAAATATGAATATGGTTAAAGTAATATATTGTAATCGGATACCATATCGATCTTACTTGACTTGCGTAGGGAAGCAATGTAGATCGATCCCCGATCGATCGACTGATCAATTCGCGGCGGGTGGGGCCCGGGACGACTTGGGTCGCTTTCGCTTCTTCTCATAGCTAACGCCTCTTGACTTGGCTTGGAAGTCACGCACCTCCCTAAGGTAGAGCCGAACTGCCCGAGCACCGAAAGGGTTTGCTTCGGGTTTCCCACCGTGCTCCTCGTAAGCTGCCCGGAGCCGACCGATAAGAGCGTCGAGGCTGCCCCAAGCCTGCCGGAGAGGGCACGGGCAGGGCGCCGGTGGGTTGGGCAGGCCGAAAAACGGACATCCATGAGTGTGAACCTTAGTTTTCCCGAACTGGTCGAGGTAGCGGAGGAATTCCAGCACGTGGGCCCCGCTGCACATGGATAGAGACAGCGGCGGGCGGTGGTTCCTCAGGTACTGACAGAACGTGTTCCAGTCCCTCCGCTTCTGGTTCTCATAGCGGCTCAGCGTCGCTGTCGGGGAGGAAGATGCTGACGTGGCGGTTGTCCCGCCAGAGACGGCGATGCTGCCGGTTAGGTTGTTGTTGTGGTGGTGGTGGTTGCTGGTCGGAGCCATAGACATGATCGGTGTCGTGTCGTAGCTGCTGAGATGGCTGGATCCTGGAATGAGTTCCATAATCTGTTTTGACGGATTTGCCCTTGGAGAAGTTTCCTGAAACCTGGGTTTCTGCAAGATCTGTAGTTTACGGAGCTTCTAGGGTTTTCCTGTCATGAAAATTGATTAATTAAAGGAGAAGAATAGCAGAAAGGAAGATCTTGCATGGATTTGGCAAATATTTTATGGGGAAACAAGAGCTGATTGGGGGCTTTCAAGCAGAAACAACAAGGGTTTCTCTTTCTCTCTCTATCTTTCTCTCTCTATAACTAAATTAACTAGTCTGAAGAGGAAATGAATGCAAGGTTGAAGAAGACACACCTGAGCAACCCTAAAAAAGAATCAAAAGACCTTCTTTTTGTGGTAAAACTGATTAACCCAACAAAAAAAGATCTTTTTGTGGCAAAAACTGATGAATCCAGATGAACCCAATCTATGAAAGACAGCAGCTTTCTGGGTTTAAATCAGATCATCATGAGATGCAGCAGAGAAGCAAGAACAGCAGATTTTGTTTTTCCATTCATGGAAAAAAGGGACTGCAACTGAAGTGAAGTTATCTTGTTTAAGGTGGAGAGAGAAGGTGGAAAGTAGAGAGGAGAAGGAGGAGACTGGCCATGGCCAAGAGAGAATTATTCCCAGGTGGAATAGTAGAAGAGAGTAAATGTCTCATTTTAATAATAATAACAAAAAATGCTTCACAATAGGTGCAATATACAAATCAAAATAATGTGATCTAGCAGTTCAGCTCTTAAATTTTAAATAGAGATTTCGAATTTAAACCATTTTTTAAAGAGAGGTTTCGAGTTTTAAAAATATATATTAATAGTGACAAAGTTTAAACCATTTTTTTAAAGGGAGGTTTCGAATTTAGAAAAGAAATATATTAATAATGACATACTATTACGTAATATTTGTGTGTTCAAACTTTCCTATTACGATCTAAGGTTTAGTTCTATTAAATTTAGTAAATAACAACTCGTGCCCTGACTACATTAACCTAACTCATCAACAGCCAATTAATTAAACGTAATTTTTTTTTTTTTTTTGGCCAAGAATTAATTAAACGTAAATAGCTAACCCTATACCCTATGTGAATAATAATTATTTTAAACATGAATTTTGTAAGTTTGTCAATAGCGTTTATTTATAGGTCTTTAGCCCACCGCAAGAAAAGATATATCTATTTTTTTTTTTATCGAAGAATTTCGTTTGAAAAATAATATTTTTTATCCAACTTCATGGATTTTTGGGTTAACAAATCTTTTGGTTAAATATGTTTGACAACATTTTAGTTTTTGTCCAATATTTTTTTGTCTAGTTTAGGTATAATATGTATGAAAACTTTTGATTTTTGGTCCATCTGTTAATTGACCGTCAGTTTGACCGTTAAATAGTCATGTGACTTGCATATGCCTAATTCAAATTTTTTTTATTTTGTTCAGTTTAGTCCTCAAATTTATTGTCCTAACTTTTTAGTTTTGCAATTTAGCCCTTAAACATTATGAACCACACCCTAGGGCTAAATTGACCTAGCCATGGTCCGAACCATGGCTAGGTCGGACCATGGGTATGGTCGCCCAGGTCCGGTGACCCTAGCCATGGTCCGACCTAGCTATGGGTCGGACCATGGCTAGGTCAATTTAGCCCAAGGATCCAATTGGGTCAATTGGACCCTAATCCTAAATTGACCTAACAATGGTCCGACCCATGCTAGGTCAGACCATGGTTAGGGTCGCCCAGGTCCAACGACCCTAGTCATGGTCCGACCTAGTCATGGGTCGAAACACGGCTAGGTCAATTTAGTCCTAGGGTGCGGCTGATAATGTTTAAGGGCTAAATTGCAAAAATAAAAAGTTAGGACAATAAATTTGAGGACTAACTTGAACAAAATAAAGATTTGGGACTAGGCATGTGCAAATCACGTGACTATTTGACGGTTAAATTGACGGTCAACTAACGGATGGACCAAAAGCCAAAAGTTTTCAAGCACATGGTACCAAAACCAGACAAAAAAAATGTTGGATCAAAATCCAAACACTAAAAATTGTCTAACATGTTGGATTAAAATACTTTTTAACTCTAGATTTTTTGTTTTCAATAATAAAATATAATAAATTAATAATTAGTTGAGTCATTAAATTGATATTATGGGGTATCGCTATCTATCTAATCAAGAAAACTTTAGAAATGATATTTTCCATTCACGAGATTGAAAATTTTCATTTATACAAAAGTAAAAGAAGCCAAACATATAAAATTTTAGTTTAATGATCGAAAAGAACTTACGGTGGATGACATCAAATTTTTTTTGAACGCGTCCTTATTAATACAACACAACAAGGATTATAGTCAGATAAATTGATAAAATCAAATTCACGACATATAATTGACAAATGCTTAATAGTAGTGGGTGACAATCGGATCGTATTTTGTCTATCCGTATCGTGTCTGATGGATATACGCCCAATTTGAACCCGTTGACTTTCGAATCGTTTTATTTTGATCACCCCGTTAATGGTTATAAATCGAAACTTCAACCCGAACACCCCGCGGAAACACCAACGGTCCGGACGAGGCCGAAATACTCGTCCGGGCCAAGTTAGACTCACCTAGGTGAGGTCGGGTGGCCACACCCGACTTCCCCTAGGGGAGATCGGGTGGACCAACCCGATCTCCCCTAGGGGAGATCGGGTGGACCAACCCGATCTCCCCTAGGGGAGATAGGGTTGGCCGACCCGATCTCCCCTAGGGGAGATAGGGTTGGCCAACCCTATCTCCCCTAGGAGGGGTTGGGTGGCCACACCCAACCCCTACCCTTGGGGGTCGGATTTTCCTCCCCCCAAGGGCCCCGACACTGTTTTTAGACTCCCATACTCGGTTTATTTCCGCCAACCTTCTCCGTACCCTAAGGTCTTAATTACGTCTTTAAAGGTTAATTAATTGTGTTTAAAGGTTAACGATGTCATTAAGCCACCTTAATGACACCGTTGCCTATAAATACAACTCTTCCACTATTCATTTGATCATCTCGGCAAGTTGCATAATTTTGCTCTGACATCTCTCTAGCTTTATCTCTCTACAAAAACCGTACTGACTTAGGCATCGGAGAGGGTTCATCAGGCACCACCCCCCCCCCCTCTGTGCCTGGTATTGCCCCTCTTGCAGGGCGAGGAAGCGAAGGACGGAAGGACACAAGCTAGGACGACACAATCTGAGAGCACCAAACCCGCAACATCTCCAGTGAGGGACAAGGCTTAGGTCGACCGCCCGTTGACCCGAGACTTTGGAACCTAACACTTGGCGCCGTCTGTGGGCTTCGAACAGAAAGCCTGGCAATAACAAGAGCGATGACGAACAACTTAGTATCTAGACATCACCGCCCACCTGGGGGCAATAGGCGAAGGAGACAGCCTATACCTCCAGCAAGGCAGCCTAACCCAGAGAAACTGCCTGCACACCCAGAGCCTCAGGTAGCCCCATAGGCACCCCAGCCTAACAAGCAGGGAGAAGGACCTTCACGCCCAGAGGCAACGAGAAGAACAAAGAAGAAATTACCAAGAGCCACCCCCAGAGGGAAGGCAGCAATTTGTGCCTCCTAGGTAGCAACAGACACAACAGGACGCCAGGGCCTACACCCCACTGGGGGCAGACAGACAGGCAAGACCTCCAAGGAGGCAAGAATTCCACCAAGTACCCTAACAGGGACACACACCGCACTAAGGGAGGACATACATGCCAGACCAACAAGGATATAAGAGTTCCAACATCCACCCTGGCAATGTACACATACAGTCCGTATCACCATGGACATGACTAAGGGACATCCCAAGGAAAGCTCAAAGGGAGGGACATAGTCCCAACAACACAACAAGGCAACCACCTACCCATGATACAGCACGACAGGTCCAAACCCCTTGTGCATGACAACCCTTAGCACACGTCCTCCGAGGACAGGGGAGGAATCGAAAAGACAAAGATTTGAACAGGGGACTCATAGAGTATCACACCACGTTAGCACATAGCTACTACAATGGGAAGTCTCATGGAGAGACGTAGTAGAGTGAGATCGCACATAGCATACATGAAGGATACACCTCCACCTAGTCCGCCTTGCAAGATTGCGACCTTATATTCCTCAAGTGGAAGGAATACACACAGACTAATGGAGGAAAACATTTACATTACCAAGGAAGCAGGGGATATCAACTAGAGTATGAAAAAGGAGATACATCTCCTATCAAGAGCCTTAGGGCAGGATAATAGTTCTACAAGATCAACCAAAGAAGAGCTCAAAAGCTTGGGGAGTAAGGTTTCAAGATCGACCCTCACACTAGACGCACATCCCGATCAACCACCTTTTCTGCAAATGATAAGACATTTGACTCTGGCATCCCATCAAGAGGAGAACCCCGATAAAAGAGGCACTAGAAAAATATCCCGCCTTTAAGGCCATACCCCGAATACATGATGAATGAAGGTTATGACAAAACAAAAAAGGAGGGACTTGTCAGCTCAACACACCTCAAACACGTATACGTACGCCATACAAATACAGCCTCTAATGAAGTTATCCAACAAGGAATAGCCAATACGGGGGCAAACCCATGAAAAATCATGGAGCATCACCTGCAAACCTAAAGGAAAACGCCCTTTTTAGATTCAAGCCCTAATTCAAAGGAAGTCTATAATCAACATTCAAGGTGGGAGGAGCATGACCAATGTGACACCCCCTAAAGGCATTGAAGAATACTCCAATGTGAAGGAAAAGGCAAAGCACACTAAGTGCCACAACACTCCAAGAAGATTATCACAGCCCGGTCAGACCCCCCCATGCACGAGCAAATAGCATGGATTAGATTGACTAGTCTGAAACACACCTACGAGATTAACAACTCAAGACACCATTCTATGAGAGAGCTTTTCAACCTAAAACACAAAGAAGGGGGGGAAAGAATTTACAAGCACCCCTAGGATACAAACACAGCCGCATCCTGGTTATCAAGAGAATGAAAATCACCCCCACCCACCCAAAGCAAAAGCTCTCCACCCAACCTCTAAAGATACATCCGACAAAGGCATTATCCAAACCATGCCTATGAATGAAACAAGCAAGCATGAGAAAGAGTAAATCCTACAAGGGACACTCATCACATTCAACCAAGCAGACAAGGGAGCCCCGAGCATAAGAGGTACCCAACCAAGAAAATGAACGAGGGGCCTTCAACGGCCAAATATGAAAGGCGGTATGACCGCCAAGCAACTTGGGGGGCACCAAACGAATAAGTGCTTGGTAGTCCACCTAAGTGCAAAAGAAGAGATTAGAGGCAGAAGATCACAAGAACATGCAATACCACTTCTCCTAGAAGAGGTCACATAAGAGGAAAACATCCTCAACTCCCTATACGAACTCGTCCTAAGTTGGCAGCACACAAACATCGCCCTCGAAAGGTGATCCCCCACATTGAAGAAAAAGTGTGGTAGCATGCAATATCATGGAAAGAAAGCTCAAGTAAAGATCTAAAAGGCGTATCAAAGACACACCCTACATGGGGAATGACCCAAGGTAAAGTAATATTCTGAGCCCTCCGGGAGCCAATCCCGCGAACACATTCGACGCCCCCAAGAGCGTATCTTGAGAGTAGTTCTAAAACTACGAACCCTGTGCCCTCCGGGAGCCTATCCCGCGAACAGATTCAACGCCCCCAAGAGCGTATCTTGAGAGTAGTTTTTATACTACGACCCTCGACGCCCCCAAGAGCGTATCTTGAGAGTAGTTTTTATACTACGACCCTCGACGCCCCCAAGAGCGTATCTTGAGAGTAGTTTTTATACTACGACCCTCGACGCCCCCAAGAGCGTATCTTGAGAGTAGTATTCATACTACGACCTTCGACGCCCCCAAGAGCGTATCTTGAGAGTAGTTTCTATACTACGACATTCGACGCACCAAGAGCGTATCTTGAGAGTGGTTTCCAAAAACTACGAATTTCGACGCCCCCAAGAGCGTATCTTGAGAGTAGTTTCTAAAACTACGACCTTCGACGCCCCCAGGAGCGTATCTTGAGGTAGATTTGCAACCTACCAGATTCGACGCCCCCAAGAGCGTATCTTGAGGTAGAAAAAACACTACCAGATTCGACGCCCCCAAGAGCGTATCTTGAGGTAGATTTCAAACTACCAGCTTCGACGCCCACCTAGAGCGTATCTTTGGTCTAACTACTGGTGCCCTCCGGGAGCGTATCTCGTGAACAGTTTCGACGCCCTCCGGGAGCGTATCTCGTGAACAGTTTCAACGCCCACCTAGAGCGTATCTTTGGTCTAACTACTGGTGCCCTCCGGGAGCGTATCTCGTGAACAGTTTCAACGCCCACCTAGAGCGTATCTTTGGTCTAACTACTGGTGCCCTCCGGGAGCGTATCTCGCGAACAGTTTCGACGCCCACCAAGAGCGTATCTTTGGTCTAACTACTGGTGCCCTCCGGGAGCGTATCTCATGAACAGTTTCAACGCCCACCTAGAGCGTATCTTTGGTCTAACTACTGGTGCCCTCCGGGAGCGTATCTCGCGAACAGTTTCAACGCCCACCTAGAGCGTATCTTTGGTCTAACTACTGGTGCCCTCCGGGAGCGTATCTCGCGAACAGTTTCGACGCCCACCAAGAGCGTATCTTTGGTCTAACTACTGGTGCCCTCCGGGAGCGTATCTCGTGAACAGTATTCAACACCCACCAAGAGCGTATCTTTGGTCTAGCAACACCACACATACCATTCAAAGGGTATCAGAAGATCATTACACCATACTAAGAAGGATCCCATGAGAGAGTAATTTAAAAGTAAAGTGCTATGAAGAACACATAATGTTTTTTCTTGATGAGATAGCAGGTATGATGTGAAGGAAAACACAAAAGAAAGGTAAGGAAAGGAAAGCATATACAAAGGAAAAGTCCATGACCAAAGGATCATATACAGAAGCACAAGAGGTTATCATGAAAAGTAACGAGTTATCCTACCATCCATATCACAAGTCAAGAGAAGTATCTCAAAGGAACCCAACACCACCAAGAAGGATAGCAAAGACATGAAATCCAAAGTTCAAGGCTCTCAAAATAAATTCGACCCATCAAGAAGAGAATTGCCTCACAAGCCGCACAAATCAACCTCTGACAAACGTTATTGTCTTGCATGTCGCCCTCGCGTGACCTATGCTCGTATCAGACTTGAACATCGTCAAGCACAACTCATGAAGGAGACATCTAAAGAGCATAAAGGATACAACATCCGACAAGACGAGACATCGGGACCTAACCCAACAAACATAGCCTAAGCAAAAGGCAACTATAGCAATGAAGGCTTTCCAATGAGAAAGGAATACTAAAGCACAACTCCGTACATCTTGAAGTGGCTATCATGTCCACATACCGTGAAGTGGCTATCATGTCCACACACTACAAAAGGGCTATCACTCCCGCACATCATGAAGTGGCTATCATGTCCACATACCTCGAAGTGATTATCATGGCAGCACATCATAAAACATCTGTCAAAGACATGCATTGTAAAAACACCATCCCGACCACGAACATCAAAAGGCTACGCCTAGCCCTAGGAGGAGGTTCAAGAAAAAGGGAAAAACAACACCCTTCATACGCTCATCAAAGGTAGGCACTTATATTTCAATCCACTGGATGAGACATCCTCATCATGAAGACAACCTCCATATCTCATGAAATCAACCATAAAGCAAAGAATCACGACAAGCACTATTGGGGGCATATAACAAAACGATCACCACAACGATCACAACTACGATACTAGTAGAGGCTAACTCAAGAGCAATCTCCACCAAACTCCCAAGCAAGAATTTGCTATCTTAATCAGAGCCACGGCAAGAGAAAGGAACCTCAATAAAAGGCGATGATTACACCCATCACCAAAAGAAAAATCTTCAACGCAAGGGTTAATAACATAACCCATAGGAAAGCCAAAGACACCTTCAAAAGTCGTCAAATCTACATGAAGATGAAATAAACCTGAGACTCGGCCCCTTGGCTGGGGGGCAGAGGATAGAGAGGAGACATCAAGACCTATGATCACCCCATCACCAGCCACAGGTTGTTTCCCTTTGTCAAGCAAAGATGGCGCCTCTTCAACCACTACCTCCTCATCATGAGAGGGAGTCAGCAAGGGGGCACTTGAAGGAGAGCCCCTCGCGGTTTCCTTCTCCTTGACAGCCGAGGGCCCGACCTCAGAGTCAGGTTCCCACGCCTCGGATTTAAATTGACTTGAACTCTCGCCCACCGCAAGAACCCATTCGGTAACCAGGGGCGAACGTTCTAACAACAAGAAGGAAGCAACATGAGAACAATCAACTAGAGGGTTCTTCCCTCTCATCCGATTCAACGGTCTCCCTGTCTGAAGAAGAAAGCTTCCCAAAAGTGAGTCATCTATACGAACAACCAACGCAAAGATCGACCCTTACTCATGGAGGGGCGAGATACGCCTACTACGGAGGCAACCTTAACACCAAGGGAAGAGGGCGAACTTTCAGCTTCCCCCAAATGGAGCAACGCTCCAACGCATCCGAAGGAAGGGTCAACCCTTAACACATGTCAATAGACCCCTTCGCTCGCGGCGGTAAGAAGAAAGCTTGTACGCATTTTCACCCTCACTTTTATGGGGAACAAATTGCAGGGTAAAGGTCAAGAGCTATACACACGCTCCAACGAATGAAGGAAAAATGTTACACATGCCGAAGGTCGAGGTTAATGGACAATGCTCACGCTAGTACGAGGGAGGCGGAACGTTGTGTCCCATTGAGTGGCAGAGTTCCCACCCTCAGGTAAAGGAGAGGTCTATGCTCTCACCTTTGCACTTATGCTCATATTCATGATTAACATCTACAGGTACATCAATGTCATCACTCATGCTTATACTCACAACCCGTCCATACATACATACATGTTCATGCTTGCACTCATATGCATGCCCACGTACACACTCCCATGTGTTCAAACATTTAGACGTCCATGCACATGGCCGCCATATATTTATGCATACATTCATAACTACAATCGCAGCATATCTATACTCACTCCCATCCTTATGTTCCTACTTGCATGTATGCTAGTACACATCCTCATGTTCATGATATGTCCATGTTCACTCCTAGTTAACATCCTATAGGCATATTTTCTAGTATCCCATACTTAGAAAAATTTTGGACCAAAATTGAAATTTTTCTTCACTTAGACTTATCCCGTCATGAAATTGAAACATGGACTTGTTTAGCTGTGTTCATGTTGCATCTCCACATGAGCATACATTTTCCGAACACACACTCATGGCGGTGTTAAATTTATTATTTCCACCTCGGACGAACACGTGCTTGGACACGTGCCCGTGCTATTCTGACATTTGCAATTCCTCTATCTTATAAGACAGGGGGCAGAGTCAGAGACACACATCCATGGGTAAGTAAGGACTCCGACAAAAGGTAAAATCCCGGCTTCAAATTGCGCGTGTCATACCATCCTAAAATAGAGTCAATCAAGGGTCATGCCATTGGTTGACTCGGGGGCATGTGATGGATATACGCCCAATTTGAACCCGTTGACTTCCGAATCGTTTTATTTTGATCACCCCGTTAATGGTTATAAATCGAAACTTCAACCCGAACACCCCGCGGAAACACCAACGGTCCGGACGAGGCCGAAATACTCGTCCGGGCCAAGTTAGACTCACCTAGGTGAGGTCGGGTGGCCACACCCGACCTCCCCTAGGGGAGATTGGGTCGGCCAACCCGATCTCCCCTAGGGGAGATAGGGTTGGCCAACCCTATCTCCCCTAGGAGGGGTTGGGTGGCCACACCCAACCCCTACCCTTGGTGGTCGGATTTTCCTCCCCCCCAAGGGCCCCGACACTGTTTTTAGACTCCCATACTCGGTTTATTTCCGCCAACCTTCTCCGTACCCTAAGGTCTTAATTACGTGTTTAAAGGTTAATTAATTGTGTTTAAAGGTTAACGATGTCATTAAGCCACCTTAATGACACCGTTGCCTATAAATACAACTCTTCCACTATTCATTTGATCATCTCGGCAAGTTGCATAATTTTGCTCTGACATCTCTCTAGCTTTATCTCTCTACAAAAACCGTACTGACTTAGGCATCGGAGAGGGTTCATCAGGCACCACCCCCCCTCTGTGCCTGGTATTGCCCCTCTTGCAGGGCGAGAAGAGAAGCGAAGCGAAGGACGGAAGGACACAAGCTAGGACGACACAATCCGAGAGCACCAAACCCGCAACATCTCCAGTGAGGGACAAGGCTTAGGTCGACCGCCCGTTGACCCGAGACTTTGGAACCTAACAGTGTTGATCGCTAGTGACAGGTGTGTCTACTTGTATCGTGTCAAAACATGTTCACCTTATTTTCATGTTGTGTCGTGTATCTGTCAACAGATTATCGTGTCCGTGTGATATTTGCGTGAATCGAGAACTGTTATCTCAAAAAAAAATCAATAATACTAATATTACATGTTTGACCTTTTTTTACAAATATTACAAAATGATCCAGAATTAACGAATATTATATTTAGACAAATAAATTCAAATTAAAGAAATTTATCACTAAATTATTTTTAATTAGTTTTTTATTTTTGTGAAATTCAAATATTACTGCATCTTCTTTTTTTTTTTTGTGAAAAATACTATTACTACATTAATAAGTATATATATACTCTTGATAATTAAGTGCCTTATAAAAAAATTGAGTCAAACCAAACAAGTTCAACCAAGATCAACATAATATTTTGACACATAGTCCATATTTTTTCTATTAGGTAAGATAAATTTTAAAATTTTATAACATTATTTATAGAAGTTATAAATGTTACGAGTAGGTGATTAGTTATAAACGTTGCGGGTATGTGGTGCACTAAATATGTGTAATACTGTAAATATATAATAATTTAATGGCCTATTTGCGATATTGAAAATGATAAGGTCTATATGTAAATATTAAATATTAAATAACGGTTTCTATTCGTGTTTAGCTATGAAACCGTGTGTATTCATGTCTTAGTAGTGGACATGCAGCTCTGAGCTATATAGACATGCCCATTGTCGTGTTTATTCGTGTCAATATGGGTTTTTAGACACATGTTGTCATGTCGTGTTAGAGATGTAAAAAAATAGCTCCGTTACAGCTCATGTATTCGTTTCGTGTCAGAAATTGTCACCCTCTAATAGCACAAACTATATTCGAAAAGTATAAGACAAAAACAAGGGAAGAACATAAACAAACTAAAGAAAAAAATGATCGCAAAGATGGCCATAGGGTACTCAGTAAATGTAGAGAATGTAGGAAAGTGACATAATTTTGATTAATCACTTGTGAATACATCGGAGCCAACTTGACCATATCAATGAAAAACATGGCAGCCTTGCAAACGGCTGCCGACTGGAAAATCCGACCACAAAAAAACGAAGTCGCAAAGGCGAAGAGGATAGCGGAACTTTGAAAAGCTAACACCGCAAAGTTGTAGTTGTACTAAAAACCAATCATGTGAGACCACATGAGAGAAATGGGGGTAGTAGAGGTTCATTCGGTGGTAGTCATGAACAAATGCTTGGATACCAATGCACTTATGATGATATGTGACTATGAGATTAGTCTCTATTTTGCTATATTTTAAGGATTCCCTGTGCAATAGCCTTTCTCGTAATATTATTAGCTTTTTTTTTTTACTCCATAACTTATTATTGTAATAAAGAATAATACACATGATATTCGTATAAAATGAGTAAAGTCATTTTCGTGACTAAAATGAAAAATATCTTATAAGACTATATAAGATGTTTTAATTAATAAAATTTTAATAATTATGCGTATTGAGTTTAAATATTTAGTTTTTAAAGTTCATAAAGGACTCTAGTATTAACCACAAAACATAAAGTTTAAGAAATTAGTTGTCAAAATATATATTATGTTAGATCTTATCATATTAAGATATAATATACTTTCATATAGATTAATATAGTAATAATAAAGTCTCATTATAATGCACATTACAACACATACCAAACACTGTAATCTAACATTACAACCTATTTTACAGCACAACCAAACAATGCAATCTAACATTATATTACGTGGCTCATATTACTTGTAATTTCACATTTCAAATAATCTCACATTACGTCCATACAAACGCCCCTTATTCTCCATGAGGCTATGTCTTTATAGATTATTAAGTGAAAGAAGTCACATTATATGTATACACTTATTACATAATTTTTACACTATAAGTGTGCAAATACTTTCATATTAAATAAACTACGAGATCAAACTTATCCTACTTAGAGATTTAATTGAGTTAAGCAACTCGTGAATTACTTGAACTCGGCTTAGTCGATGTTCTAATTCGAGTTGTTATATTTTGAGTTGAGTCGAACTCAAGTTGTACTTTTTTTTTATACAGAGTCGTGTACGAGTTTATTTATATTTGGCTCGAGAGGCTCACGAGCTTACTCAATCTTTTTTTGTTGTGAAAACCAATTTGAGTCGAGAGGCTCACGTAATTTACGTGCTGTTACAACCAAGGCGTAGAGATACTTTTCTATTGCCATGTAGTTCTTCTCGTATCTTGCCAATGCCTTCCTTGCGAAGTATACTGGACGTTGCACGTTTCCCTCGTTCCTGATTAGCACTGAACTTACTGCATCGTCGCTCACTGAGATGTATAAATAGAGGTGTTCACCTGGTAAGGGCTTTGCTAAAGGAGGCAGCGTTCGTACGTGTTGCTTCAGTTGTTGGAAAGTCTCCTCGCATTTGGCTTTCCATTCGAACTTCTTATTTGCTCTAAGTACTTCAAATAACGGTAGAGCTCTTTCTCCTAGCTTGGATAAAAATCTGTCTAGTGCAGCTAGTCGACCGTTCAGTCGTTGGACTTCTTTATGTTTGGTTGGAGATTGCATCTCCTCCACAGCTTGCAGCTTTTTTGAATTTACTTCTATTCATCTCTGGCTCACCATAAATCCAAGGAAATTTCTTGATTGGACGCAGAAAGCGCATTTCGCGGGGTACAATCGTACCTGGAACTCGCGCATTCTTTCGAAAACCCTCCGTAGATCCTCCACATGTGTCGTCTTCTCCTTTGATTTGACAATCATATCGTCCACATAAGCCTCCATGGTTTTTCCTATCATGTATCCGAAATTTTTTTTGATCATGCGCTGATATGTTGCACCTGTGTTTATCAGACCGAATGGCATTACCGTGTAGTGGTAAATGTCACCGTCTGCATAGAAGGCTGTATATTTTGCGTCATCTGGACGAATCTTGATCTGATTATATCCGGAGTATGCGTCCATGAAACTCAACAAGTCGTGGCCAGATGTTGCGTCAACCAGCTGGTCTATTCTTGGCAGCGGGTATGAGTCTTTTGGACATGCATTGTTTAAATCTCTGAAGTCCACGCACTTTCTCCATTTTTCGTTTGATTTCTCTACTAGCAGGGTTTGTGACCCAAGTTTGGTAGTTGCTTTCTTGTATGAAGCCTGCCTCCAGCAATTCTCCCACCTCTTCTCGTATTGCTACCCTATTGTTTCCGCCTATTGTTCGTACATTTTGCGTGATAGCTCGCTTCTCCGAATCGATATTCAACCTGTGTGATATCACCTCCTTGCTTATTCCTGGCGTATCACTTGGGGACCAGGCGAATATATCCTTGAATTCTCGTAGTAGTATGGTCAGCGCTACGGCTCTCTCTTGTGGTAGTGTTGCCCCTATTCGGACCTTCTTATCTGGTCCGTCGATTTCGACTTCGATAAGCTCCTCTTTTGGCGATGGGCGGCCATATTCCTCTCTTGGATCAGCGTCGATGAGAGGTATCTCTTAGAGCATCCACAATGCACAACCCCAACTCCTATGCCACATCATTGACACCTAGTCAATATACCATTAAAATAATAAGCGTCTTGAGGTTGTCTATTACTACTTTAATGGTGTCTACCATTTTCAACCACAACTTGACCCTACATATTTTTTTATATTAATAAAATTAACAAGATTATAAAAGAAAAAGATGAGAAATAAAATAAATTATGAAAGTATTAATGATGGGATGTGAGAGAGTGAATCCCTCCTTGGAGGGATTGGACAAGAAATCTTGGCCATCTCCAATGCAAATGGACAACCCATCTTGCCACATGGAGGAGTTGTCCTCCAAAATTTACATGCATTGTGGATGCTCTTATGTGACGTCTGATTGTTGTGGTTGTGTAGCGAGAGAGTAACACTCATTTGCCATTTGTTTGTATCCTATGGCCTCTCCTATACCTGTGGCGGTTGGGAACTTCAATTGCAGGTGCGCTGTGGGTGGGATCATTATGTACTTGTTAATGGTTGTAAGCCCTAGTATTTCATTGTATCCTTGCAGTTTCCCTACTATAATGAACGTTATTGGAATGTGAAGTTGGTTGTTTCCTATTCCTATTGTCGCTGGCAATGTTATTGCTCCCGACGGATAACTTGCTTCTCCTCTGAAATCGATCAAAGGGGAGAACGTTGGTTGTATATCTTTGTTAGTTTTCCCTAGTGCCTTTACTCCTGAGCAGTTATTAAGCTTGCGGAGCTGCCGATGTCTACCAGGATTTGGCGGACTGTGATACCGTTGATGTTCATGTTATCCGAAAACAGGGGTAAATCAGTAATTCTGAAATATGTAGTCCGAAAACAGGGGTAAAACCGAACAGTACCTGAACTCAAAAGAGAATGTGAGATCTGAATAGGATAATTTTAAGTTAATCACAGAACTAGAATAAAACCTGAGAACAGTTGACTGTAGTAAATTGAAGAGCAGAATTTCCGAAACAGCAGTCAGAATTTTCGGAAGCAGCAAGAGTAGAACTACGGACACTGATTTTTGGGAGGAAAATTTCGAAATTTTTAGGGAGTATTTTCGGATTTTAGTTGTGTAAAAAACTGTAGGAATACCATCATATTTATAGTGTGAAGATTACTCAAAACCGAATTTGGACAGTGTATTTTCTGCACATATTTTCGGCTATATAAAAATTATACACCGAATATACACTGTGTATAAAATATTCGGTATGTATATTGATTATACAGTTGCCATAATAAAATTATGCAAAGTATATAGACATCACTAAAATAGGTAACTACGGTTTGCAATATTAACAGAATATTGTTTACTAAATTTGGTTTTGACAGTAAACAATAAAAATTCCGTTCACGCGAGGTAGGCTTTTCGGGCCGACATTCGTGTATGCACGTCGCAGGCACGCACACAAGCCAAGACTACCGGGTGGACTTCGGATCCGGTGATTTGCACCCCCCTTGCGCCCGCGCATGTAGAGAGCCTTCTATCTAGTAATTGGTTACCACTTTAAGATGTTTGCCACAATATAAACTATGCAAAATCAGCCAAACTGACCGGTGTGGGACTAGCAAGTGAGTTTACAACTCACGGCACACTCACTGCTATTCACCCATGCAATGCTTTAATGGGCCAAGCCCATTTTCATCAAAGCATTGTCCAATTGTTCATTGTGATTACGAGGTCATCTTCATGTGGAAAAGTGATGTTCCTTTTTGGTGAATTGGATTTCGGCCTCCAGTTTTTGTGTACTGGGTGGTATCTGGATTGCTGCCTTGTCTAATTCGCCTGCATATTGTTCCTGTCCTCTTGATGATTCTCCTCCTGAACCTAGTCCTCCATGTATTCCGTGTATTGACGACATTCTTTACTGGTGGCCTTAGCTTTTAGTTCGAGTCAGACAGACGACGCCACTGTTAGACACGCTTCCAATCGGTCCGGTTTCGCGTGAACCAATCGATCGGTACCCGACAGAATAGTGATGATCCTCGCAGATTTTTCTGGGTGTCCCTTCGGTAATTTTTTCCTTAGCTTCGAGATTTGTTCCTTTGCCACGTAGACCTGTGAAAATGTATTGTCGGACGTCCGTTTCCCAAATTCAAAGTTGAGTTTTCTTCCACGTTTACCTGCAAAAGGGTTTACCGAGCACAGAGGGGGGAGTGCTCGGTGAATCCACTCCGATGCCTAAATGAGAATTTGTTAGAGAGATAAAATCTCTAGAGAGAAGCTAGAGCAAATTCAACTTGGCAACCTTTTTTGAAATGAATGGCCAAGGGTTCTATTTATAGGCCTCTTGGCCATTAATTTGCTATTTGTCCGTTAATCGTGTATTAATTAAGGTAAAGTAAAACTAGGTCTTGCTAAACATCGGAGGAGTTGGTAATGTTTTTCGGGGTATTCGGGAAAAGCGTGGCCCGGAGGGAGGCCCTCCGGGCCAAAAAATGTTCGGTTAGGGATGCCCTAACCGAACATGTTCAGTTAGGGGGTGTCCCTAACCGAACTTGTTCCTTTGCCAGACAATCTAATTTCGCCCGGTCTTTTGTTGGTGTATTTTACCGGGTTCGAGGTTTTCCAAGTTTCGGTTTAGAACCGTCTTTGGGTCAGTACGGTAATTAAATCGGGTCAAAGTGGATGTATGTCCATCAATATATATATATATGTACATGACCCACAAATTAGAGGCTGATCAAACCCTAAGCCTTTTAAAAAAAAGTATCGAGTTGAGCTCAAACTATAATGTGCATCATTTATAATTTTTTTTTAAAAAAAGGTTTAATTAGTTATGTCGAACTTGGTAAAAACTCAACTTGTTTCGTTTACGCATATTCATACTTCAAAATCTATATAAGTAGTGCTATATAGTGGAGTATTGAGCTTAAAATCGGATCTGTTTTACTGTCTACATCTGTTTTAATGTTTATTGTATGATTCTTATTATTTATAAATTTTCAGAAATTGCTATACATGAATATGAGTTCCCCTGTTTTGTAACGTTTTTAAGATCGACTAGAGAGTTTCTTCAATAATTTCTCAGAAAAAACATTTTCCTGAATAAAAGGACGGAAGGAACTTTACTGGTGATGTGACTGAAGGTGGACAAAACAAAACTGCAGTGAAGCAGCTAGCTGGTCAGTCTCCAATCGCTGTCCACACTTTTTCCCAGTGTTATCAGAACCGGACAGGACAGGCGGTCCGACCGGGTTCGACCGGAACCAGTGCCTCTAACGGCCCGGTTCGAGCAAATCCAGAGGATGTTGACGGACCCGGTTCGATAGCCGGTTTTTTTACTAACCGTTCGGTTTTATGTGGATCGGACGGTTCGAATCCATAACAAAGAGTGAAACTAATTGCGACCGGTTTTATTCTAATCCAATATAAATAAAAATATCAAAAGCAGAAGAAACAGGGATTGAGAGTAGAGAAGAGTTCCAAGAGTCAGCCAGCAACAGACGTGGGATTGGAAGGAGGCGATTTCCGTCGTGGACGACGGCAGCAGACGTCTCTATTTAAAAAATGAGGGGGAAGGCCGAGAGAGGAGAGGAGAGCATGGTTGTTCCGTGATAGAGGAGATGAGGAATGGTGACATAGCTTTCACCGTTGAAATCGATCGACGATTATCATGTCCATCGGAGGCTTCGACACCAGCGATCGGGCTCAGAAATCCTCTTGGCAGCACATAAATGCATCACCAAGTTCGGGTCTGAGAAGATGCTTGAAGATTGATGATGGATTGGATGGAGTCGTGAAGGAGATGTATGAAGATGGATGGATGCGTGAAGAAGGATTGGACTTTGGAGGCGTGAAGGAGATGAATGGATTCCAGATTGTTGTGATATGGACAGATGGGCTTAGATTAGGGCTTGTTGGGCTGATTTTTTAGTCAAATTATTGGGCTTTTACTTACTTTTCGTTTTCGGTCATGGGCTGTGACTTAATCTCACAATTAATATTATATATAATATATTTAGTTGAAAAACGGTCGGACCTGATTCGAACTGGGTCCGACCGGGCGAACCGGACCCATAACCGGTTCAATGCCCGGTCCGGTTATGATAACATTGCTTTCTCCTTTTTAATATTATATTATATATATTATTATTCTCAAAATCAACAAACCTCATTATTATTATCATTTTTTTTAATGTAATTTCACATCACTTTGAATGGGTCCGAATGTAATCTCATATTATAATGGACATTCCATTACAATACACATTACGTGAGAGTACGTCCAACATTACAGAGTATTATTATTTTATTGTTATTTATTAAATAGAAAAAATATTTTATATTATCTTTATAGTTTTTTTTTTTTTAATGAAAGATCTTTATAGTTTATTATGATAATAATAATAATATTATTATTATTATTACTTTTTTACCTTTTTATATAATTCTTAACTCATTTTTATAATAAATAATAATGCACAAGATGTTCATATAAAATGAGTAAGTCTTTTTCGTTGTATTTATTTTGGGTTAAGAACCTATGAAAGGTCTGAACTATCACCCATGTTAACGGGAGAGGTCTGAAATTTAAAAAGTTAATAACAGAGGTCTGAAATTTCAGTTTTGTTGATAACAGCGGTCTCCGTTAGTTTTTTCCGTTAAAACTAACGGAAGTTGGTCACATGCTTGGCATGTGACCGGAAATAAAATAAATTTCCAAAAATGCCCTTCTATCAAGTGTGCCCCTCACATGCTTGGAGAGAAAAGACCAAAATGCCCTTGAAGCCACCACGGTACTCCGGCGACCACCAATCGTACTCCGGCGACCACCACCGTACTCCGGCGACCACCACCAAGGCTCCGATCGGAGCTTTGTGGCTCTGGTCGGAGCCACAGAGCTCCGATCTAGGGCTATGTGGCTCCGATCGGAGCTTTTTTGGCTCCGATCGGAACTTTTTTACTGAGGTGGTGGCCGGAGTCGGGTGGCCGGAGCCGAGGTGGTGGTCGTCGAAGTCGAAGTGGTGGTCGCCGGAGTCGGGTGGTGGTGGCCGGAGTCGGGTGGTGGTGGCCGGAGTCAGGTGGCGGTGGCCGGAGTTGGGTGGTTTTAATTTGACTTTAGGGGTAAAATTGTCATTTCACATTTTCTTAAATAAGATATTAAATAAAACAAAATATTAAAGGGGCAAAAATGTCATTTCACACAATTCTGTTAAATTTAACCCTAAAAATGGACGGAAAACCTCAAATCAACAAAATTGAAATTTCAGACCTCTGTTATTAACTTTTTAAATTTCAGATCTCTCCCGTTAACATGGGTGATAGTTCAGACCTTTCATAGGTTCTTAACCCATTTTTTTTTAATGAAAAACATCTTATAAAACTATATATAATGTTTTAACTAATAGAGTTTTAGTAGTTGTGCGCATTGAGTTTAAATATTTAGTCATTAGGATTCATAAATGATTATAACCATACACATAATCTTTAAGAAGTTAGTTGTTGTCAAAATATATATTTTTTTAAATCTTATCATATTAAGATATAATATAATCTCATATAGAATAATATAATAATAATAAGTCATTATAATGCACATTACAACACATACCAAGCACTTGAATCTAACATTTTATTCCACGTTACAACACAACCAAACACTATAATCTAACATTGCATTACATAGCTCAAATTGCTTGTAATCTCACATTTCAAGTAATCTCACATTACGTCCATCCAAACACTCCCTTAGGGTCCTTGTTCGTCGAAATTTATATATATACACGCTAAGTCAGAAACTACATCAAATATGTTGTTCAAATATTAAAAATTGAATAAATTTTAAGTGACAAATGTAAAATTTTAAAAGATCAAATTAAGCATTTTTAAGGTAAAAGTTGCAAAGAGTTAAAATTTGATGGGATAATTTTCCCATCATCCCGTGTAGCTTCGTCTTTGCGTTAATTGGATTATTTTTCATTTCAGAAATTAGATGTGTCCAATTAATTATATATTTTTTCTACGAAAAGGAATGTGTTAGTAATGGCAGCCCTAGGCCAATCATGCTATGTAATGTTTGGGCTTCCATGCTCACGGTTTGTGGTTTTTTCCGACCAGACTTAATGAACACAACCGACGAATGCATTGAACCCGTCTACGTGACGCCGTCAGCCTTGTATAGTCTATGTCGGCCTGTTAAGCACCAGGTCTACCTCGCCATCTGATATGCATCATGCGAGTGAGTTGACGCCTCTGAGGAATTTCGAACCTGGACTTCGAAGTCAAACCACATAAAAGTAACTCAACCAGGTTCCAGTTAATTAGACTAATTTATTTTTATTATTGGTTTGTACTTCGAACTAGTTTGTTTTGTTTACAATTAAGAATATTTTAATAGTTTCTAATTTTAAATGTTAAATAAATTAGATAATATATGATATGTACTAATGATTAAGGTTTAATTGCCACACAGGAACTTTCAGAGCAACACCCAAACAACACTCCCTTCCAAATGTAGTTAGCTTTTCCATCCTTTCTTCTTTGTTTCCTTATAAGTTGGGAATTTCTAGTGCATCATTTAGTATTTAGAGTTTATACGAAAGATGTACTCCAATATCTCTTTTTTTTTTTTTTTTTTTTTTATAAAAAAAAGTGAGGTTTGATAGTTCCTTATATGCTGCTGCATGCACTTGAAATGCACTTTAAGTAAGGTCGTTGCACTTGAAAAAGCTTAGTCTCTCTGATTCCATTCTAACACGAATTGGTGTAATGATGACTGTTATTAGGAGGATGTAGACCAATTGTATGCATGGTGTTTAAATTACCACAATCCCACAAATGTGGGACAAACTCTTTGTAATACACCCATGTACTATGATGGTTTTTTAATTAAGAAACCGTTTCATCAAATTCGAACATGTTTGAGACTAATTTCAAAAAGTTATCACCTCACTGCCCAGTTTTTTATGATCAGGACAAATCTAGAGCGTGGAGTTAAGAAAGACACAAAACAAACATCGTCATTAAGAATTGTCATTCAGAATCGCGCTTTAATTATATATGGTTCTCAATTTATCACTATCTCACCAATTTGGGATATGCTTATGATGCTCACTTCAATAAACTGATAAGTTAGATTAGTTAATTGTACTTAATTATCGTATCTAATAAAAAATTCGTAATTCTAAGAAGAGACTTTTCTTGTTAAGATTCACTCCAATCCATAATGATAAAACTTGATTTGTGGTCTTCACATTCACAACATACCTTCCTATATAATAAGAAGTAAAAAAAACTATACCTCTTATACATAAGAATTTCTTTAACTTAATATTATTTGTGGACTAACTGGTAAAACAAATTATCATCCCCATACTATAAATTTCAATCCCGCTAGAAAACACGTTAAAAAGGTTCGAACATTAACGCCAACTCTGTAAAAAAAAAAAATACTAAGGTTTCTTTTACTATTGGTTGTGGGGAATCCAGTAACAGTACATAGTGGCCTCTACCTCTCATGAGTCATCAGTGAGTATCTGCATCTTTTTTTTATGGCTTTTCTGAAGTGACCTTTGAAACTGCAACTGACCTTTCAATGAAAATGAAAGCAAAATTTTAGTTTATTTAATAAGTTGCACCATAAACAATATTATTGTCCACTGGTGTCTCTGTTATTGGCCAAAGGGTCTAACTTCTAAGTCTAGTCCCACTTAACCATAGGTTAATTAACCACTCACAATTCTTAAGTTTTAGCCTTTTAGGGTTTGAAGCGTTTCAAATACATAAAAATATATATATATATATATATATATATATATATATTATGATATGACAAATTATTACTGCGAAGTTTTTTTTTTTTTTTTTACTTTTCTATATTTCTGAATTTAAAAGTATTGTACTAACTTTTAAATGTTTGTATTACACATCTCATTTATATTTAATATTATTGCAATCAAGTATTCAGAAGTGTAACAACAACAAAAAGTTAGTTATTAGTTTGCAACTGCAAAATATGAAATATTTAGCTAAAAGTAAAAAAATAATAATAATAACAATAACTTGTACCAATATGTTTCTGTGTTTTTTCAGTCAAATAAATTTCACAATTACCAATTGTCAAACGGTATTTTCTCAGATGCATATTTAATTTCAATAAGTTTTATACTGCAATATATCATATATGGCTTTAAGCAACTATATTTTATTTTTTTTGTGTAAAAAAATGGCCAATAGGGTTTAGTAGATACAATGATTTAATGAAGAACCCAAAAGCAAAGTGGAAGGCAGCTAGAATTTATCGCATCCTCCACATATGGAAAATGGTACTAGGATATGATTTTGTATATGGTTAAAGAGAAAAGGTGGCGTTTTTCTAGGGGAGCTTGAGTGCTATAATATTTGTATATTCCATTTAAAATTAGGGTTTGGGGCCTATCCACTATTCATGGAAGAGAATGCTAGTTTTCCACTTGCAGATGTAAAAGAGCACTTTTAATGGTAATACCGATTGCTAGTTTCTAATTTTAATTTTATGTTGTAAATTTATTATAATAGAGAGTTCTTAGTGTCTGTGTCATTTACTATTGATCCCTACTTGTCTCTACGGGCTCCGACCAGCTCCGATTATGTATGCTTGAGGTCTTTGACATATCCTCTTCACAAGTCAGGTTTGGCTTCAGTGACTTTATGGATTTGATTACCTTTATGCGCTAACTTCATCTGCAGGTAGTTTGGCTAGGGGTGTCAATGGGGCAGATCGGGGCAGATTCTGATAATACCATCCCCACCCCACGATCTTATTTCATCTACCATAATTGCCCCAAAACCGTCGTGGGGCGGAAGTACTTAATAGTATTGCCCCGCGGGGATATCCACGGTGCATTGCCCCGCCCCACCTACTTTGTTAATTAAAAATAATTTCTAAATTTGTATTAATAATATTTACTTAAATTTACATAAAAGAAGCAAAGTAAAATTGTAAAAGTTGCAAATAGGTATATACGTCTCTAATCCAACATAAAAACTAAAACATGTAAAAATTGAGCAAAATTATTATTATTTTTTTTTTTCCGATCAAAATTATTATTTCATGTAACTTATTATTTTAGATAACAAAATAGTTTACTAAGTTTCATCAACCACTAAAGAAATGTAAAAACAAAACTCCACAACGATATTATAATTAATTTTTTGTTACGACATCTTCTAAGACGCTATATATTTTTACTTGGCTGTTAATGGAAAAAACTTCTATTATTATATAATGACCACATAATATTTCTAGTATTACACAATAACTCCTAAAGTTTTATAAAATTATATATACACCCCGGGGCGGAAGTTCGGGGCAAAACATCACATTTACCACCTATTGCCTTGCCCCGCGATTCTTTCTACCAAATTTGCCCCATAATCCACGGTAGCAACTACCGCGGGGCATTTTTCGGTTGGTGCACCGCGGGGTTCGGATAATCCATGCCCCATTGACACCCCTAAGTTTGGCTCTATTTTTCTGCTTGTATGAAACTACTGTTAGTTATAGATAGTAATGATTAAATATGAACTAACATTTTCAATGGGAGTGCCTTGTTTCAAAATGAGAGTTTCTAGTTCTAATTTTTGCCACTGGACGCCACTAGGCGTGACTAGGATTATAAATATTACTGTTTTACCATTATCGAGTGAATAGTGAAGCGACACAGTTAGGGATAGAAACGGGGCGGGGCAGGTTTCTGCAGCCCCGGACCCGCCCCACGGGTTAGCTTGGCAGACCCGAACAGGTGTACCTCCCGAGGCAGGTCAGCTGGGGAAAAAAATCCCGCGGGCCCCGACTCGCCCCGCCGCGTGAACTATATATATATTTTCACTTATCAATATTATATTTAATTTTTTTTTTCCAAATATTACATTATTATATATAAATTCAAACCACAAATCTAAACAACAATCAAATACAAACAACAAACACATCAAATTCATCACAAAATACAATTCCAAATCCAAATTAACAAATCCTAATAATCTAAATATACATCTATTTATCATTTGGTTAATGTTATTTATATAGGTACTATATTAACCATATTGTTTAGTAAATGTTACCTCATATTAACATAAGATTTTTTTTTTTTTAAAAGTATATTTATCATTTGGTTATTGTTATTTATATAGGTACTATATTAACCATATTGTTTAATAAATGTTACATCATATTAACATAAGATTTTTTTTTTTTTTAAAGTATATATATATAGACACTTCGGGGTGGGTCTATGGGGCCCCACGCCCCACGCCCCTAGATCCGGACCCGCCCCACCCGAACCCGTCCTGTAACCCGCGGGTCAAAACCGGGTCGGGGCCTCGAGACCCGTTGCCATCCCTAGGCACAATGCCTACTAGTAGGAACTCCCATGTTACTGTTCATGTCGGTGCCAACTCTTTAATATTTTTTTATTCAATTGTTTTGCTTTTTAATTGTATATATATTATGCTACGCTAAGTCATATAGACACGAGTCGTAATCGGTCATTTTAATAATATGTAAATTAAATAATGGCACGAATCAAAATTACTACTTTTTAACTTCGAATCAATTTCAGAAATTTCATATCTACCTTTTTTATATTTTACCATGTTGAATAACCGTTAATTCTAAATTTTGAAATAGTATAACATTTCATATTATTAAATATGGAAAATAATTTACTAAAAAATATTACATTATTTTAATGCATATATATTTCTATATAATTTACGTATTATATTATATTATTATATGAAAGAAATATATTTTGTTTACGATAAATTGTTAAAAAAATATACTTTTAGAATGATGCATAATATATTTATGATTTAGGTATATTGAAAATCATTAGTAAAAACAAATGATTAATACATATTGATTTATTAATATGATCTTATGGATGTACATAAACATGAATCTGTTGACGATAATGAATCAAGATAAGTCAATCAACCTATAATATATATACATTGATTATGGTGATATAATTGATTCAATAAATTTGATTAATCACTATTATTATATCCATAATTATACTTATCAACCATTCTGCCCGCCGCGTGGGGACTGCACCTAATAATAATATTACCTTAGTCAAGTAACGTATAATTATTGCAATGAATTGATTATAGCTGGCAACTTTAATGTGTTGTTTTCATATTTTTTGTAATGTAATTTTTAAATTATTGCAATCATTATTTGAAAAAATTACGTGTTTATTTTATAGTATATTCGTAATTTTTTTTTTATCAATTTTAATTACTAAAAGAATCGTAGTTTTTTTTAAAAATTATAATACGTAAATAAGTGAACTATTACCTTAAAGACGAGTTTCGAATTACAGGATAACAGTACACGTCGGTCAAAAGTGGAACCCTGATATTTGATTTACAATTGACAAACTTTGACAAATTCATAAAAAGATGTAAAATTTTATTCAAAAAATCAGTTACATTTTTATGATTTTGTACATATTTTCCTTCTTTTTTTTTTTATAATTAAAACGGTCTAACACTTGAATCTCATTATTTGTTCATGTCCGTAATTTTTTAAAAATATGAATATTTAATTTATATATAATGCTTAAAAATTTATATATAATGCTTAAAAATTTATATATAATGCTTAAAAATTTATATTTGAAGTATGAAATTATATGAATCCCAATATAGATGTGGAACTTGGCATCCAACACTGAAGAAAGTTACAATTTTACTGTAGCATTTACTGTAGCAGGTTCCATTTTAATGAGTTAACAGTGACGTGACTGCTAATATGGAGGAACTAGACATTTACCATTAGGAGTGCTCTTTTATTCCAGCATTGGGAATCAAATGGCTAGCTATGTAATCAAATTGTACGTAGATCTAGTTTATATAATTATGTTAATGAAATCTCATTAATTAGTTAATCAATACGTATAGTTTAGGTTAAATCCATCCCGCTACCTGTGTTCGAGCTCTTCTTATACATGTGTTTATGTTAGAATAGCCCCACCAACAACATAATATAGTCAAAAAATCGGCTCATTAAATTAAGTCCTAAGATATTTTATCAATTTCCTTACAAATAAGATTATATGTTCCTCACAAATAAATCTATCACAAACGACTAGAATTCTTGTACTGCCTCCTGATCACGGTCTGAAGTTTTTTCTCGTAATAATTATTTAGAGGTGACCCTAAACGCATCCTGCCAGGTAATGTTCTAGTTCTTTTGCTCATTTTTTGAAGTTTTTTTCCGACTATAATTAGTGAACAACCATCGCATGCACTAAACTCGTTAAACTTATCCCACAAGCAGCTCAGTATAGTCAAGAAACCAGCCTATTAAAACTTGTTCTACTCGGCTCATCTTATGTCAGAAACTATATATAAGTCGGACGAGACCTGATATTTTAATCAAATCAATATAATGTGAATCCCCTATAAGTTTCAAACCTAAGACTTAAAAGAAAAATCACACGGGAAAGAACATTTTTAACCATTAAATCTCCATGTCTGAACATGTATGTTATTTTAAATCTTCGGATATATATATATATATATAAAAGAAGTGTACTATTTTTAAAGATAAGGGAGCTTGATGAATTATTTGAATCCTAGAAATTAGGCTTTCCATAACTAGGAGAGTACATCACCAACAAACCCTAGGAAGCTTCACATCAATTATGTTCAATCCACAACAATGACCCGTAACCAATTTACAGTGCGTCTCTGATTGGTCGTGCTAAGAACAGTTAATGAATGAATAATTAATACATAGTTAATTAGTACGTAGTTTATCCAATTAATTAATACGTAGTGGACGTGGACCTTATAGTAATAGCATACCAATGTTTATGAAACCAGACATTGAACCAGCAAAGTGACGGGTTCTCAATCTGATCGGTCTGAATTAGTCAAACGATTTTAACAACAAAAAAAGTCAAACCCAAATTCTTTTCCATTCGGGTCGAGATTTTTTTTAATCATTTGAACTGGCAAACCGACATGTTGGGTTACTATTAATGAGGACGGGCCAGAGGAAGTCGAGAATGTCTGAGTTGAGATACTTCAAGATAGGTCGACGACTATTTACATTCAGAACAAGAAGGCAAATACAAATAGTCGACACCAAAATAAAAGGATGTCGACGACCAAGGCAGACACCTGAAGAATGGTGATAAGACCACTCAAAAACTCTCCCTCTTAAGGTATGAGTCGAGTCGGCATCCAAGTACTATCATGAAAACCCTTCATCTTAAGGAATGGTGAGGTGGCGACCTGCTTAGGCCGACCTTGGGAAGAAACATTCCTCCTAAGGAAAGGACAACTGGCAACCTTCTTGACGCCCCCGAGATAAACCTTCCTCTTAAGGAACGGTGAGGTGACGACCAGCTTGTCACCTACTTCAACCGCCAGAGGAAAACCTTTCCGGCTAAGGAAAGATGAGGTGGCGACCTACTTCTCACCTGTTATACCGACTGTTGCGTCCAAATCCAACAAGGGGGTCGGAATCTTCGGCACATCGAGTTATGCTTGAGTGGGTCTTCGGATGATGACTGCGGGTTGTTGGGAGGCGACTACAGGCAGTCAGCAGACGATTGCGGGTTGTCGGCAATGCGCGCCTTGCTTAAATGAGGATCTAGAGAGAGAAAAATTCTAGAGAGAGGTCAGAGCTCCAATGTTCGACCACGGGGTCATGCTCGGTTGTGCTAGCTAGAATCCTTGTGATTCAAAAGGCGCATACTTCTTCACCTTGAGCGTGTGATTGATCCCGGGTGTCTTATGAAGAGGCGACCAAACAGAACTTATACCTAAGGTCTAGCTCAATGTTCGCTTCCCGACGTACGAGCGTAGAGCCAAATAAAACGGCCAAGTGACCACGTCTTGAAAACCGGTTGAGTTAGACTAAGGGTATAAGATATGGGGATGGTCATGTTCATCTATAATTCACCGACTCTTGTGTTCACTAGGTGGCCACCAGCCGGATATTAGTTGAAGGTTGTGAACACTTGTACGGATGCCCTGGAGAAGTATTCCTATGTGGAAAACTGGGCAATTTGAGAATTATCAGTTGACCAAGGATACAATGCGGTACATATTTTATTTGACATGATTGATTTACGAAAGGGAATCAACATTCTGCGGGCGCTACAACACTCCTAACAGATGAGTAGCACGATGCCCGTCGTATCCGCCGGTCGCACGGCAAACCTCGTATGAACTATTCGGAGACGGAGACAATGAATGAAGACTGAAATGTTGATGTTATTGGATGACAATACATTAATAGGCACCCTCCCATTCCGGCGAGTGGGAGCTGTTAGCATATGGTGACGTGGCGAAGTAATTGGTAGCCCGTTAATATATGTGGTTACCTAAGATAATTAGGTAAATGTCACATTAGGGCTAACTGGGCCAGACCCAATTCCCATGTGACATGGGAGGCCCAAAATTGGGCGTCCCACCCACATATTATAGTCGGCCGAAACCCTAGTAGTAGGGCGGAGGATTTTCTCCTCCTCCGACTATATAAGGAGGTCTTGGGGTCAGTCCCAAAACACACCTTGATCACAACTCCTCCAAAGTTGTGATTTGAGAGAAATCCATTTCTCTCTATAGTGAGTTTCGGCCGGCCCCCCTAACACCACCATTGGTGTGCCAAATTGCTTCCGAGCATTCAGTCCGAGGTTCTGTCCCCGTTGAAGAATCGATCAGAGGATTTGCTGTGGAGCTTACACCGCGTAGGACTTCTTCTCACGAAGACCTTGTACGGGTTCCGACTGGAGGATAAGAACTCCCTCCACAACGTTCTTGGGTATGAAAGCTATTGAGGTATGTGTACATTATTCCGCTGCGTAATTAGATTACTTACAAGTACACGTTTAGCATTCCGTAGTATAATGTCCCCGTAATCCAACAAGTATGTCATCTTAACCTTATACGTGGACGACATACTCATTGCTGCCAACGACAAGAGTTTCATGAATAATTCAAAGTCCTGTTTTGCATCTGTATTTGAGATGAAGTACATGGGAGAGGCCACGTATATCTTAGCCATTAAAATAGCCAAAGATCAGGCTACCCGGAGGATATGTCTATCTCAATAATCTTACATCAACAATCTGTTGAAAATAGGTTCAGATTACAGAATGCCAAATCCGTGAATACGGCGGTGGTATTTGGGTGCGCATTGTCGTAACGTGACAGCCCCAAGAATCCGGCAGAGCGTGAACAGATGAAGGGTGCAGAGAATTCAAGTGTGGTTGATATTTCGATATACACCGTGCGATACACCCATCCGGATATCTGTCACGTCGTAGGCCTAGTAGCATGTTTCCAATCAGATCCTAGCTATCAATATCTAAAAGATTGTAAAACGAGTTATTAGTTATACCTAATTCGTTATCTGAAAGGTACTGCCGACTATGCACTGTGTTATGAGGGCGGAAAGTTAGAATTGACCGGTTACAGTGACGCCGACCATAGTGGCGATCTGAATGATCGTAAGTCCACCACATGAGGAGTATATCTCCTTGCTAATGCCTTCATTTTATGATGAGCAAGAAGCAAACCTATTTCGCGTTGTCAACAATGGAATCGAAATTCGTTGCTTTCTCTAAGAATGCACAGGAACCGGTCTGGCTGAAAAGGCTTCTTACTGCGTTGCTTGGTGGTGACGTCAGAAGTAAACCTGTAAAGGTGTTCTCCGACAGTCAGGCAGCTATTGCGGCAGTTAAGAATCCGAAGTACCATAGTAGGACCAAACACATTGATGTGAAATATTTCTATGCTAAATCGATGATAGAAGAAAATATAATCACTATGGAATACTTGTCCACTGATAATATGATTGCGGACCCATTAACTAAGCCACTACGCAGGGAGACATTCGAAAAACATGTAAAACTTCTTGGATTGCGTAGGGTTTAGAAATGACATGTATATGTGATAACATTTTGATATTAGAAAGTTACATTTCGTAAGCGAAAGAATTGCAACTAAGTTTATGATCAATCGACGTCATAATGTTTCGATTACATCAAATTTACGGTCTATAAACTGATTCGTAGGAGGACGCAATCCTCTGCCAAAACTATGTCGAATGTGGGCCTTACCTAGTCACACAGGTACGGTCGTCTTGTGATGGAGGGATGCCTCAACTATGCAACTGGCGAAGAATCAGGGGGATAAACCTGATTGAGCAGAATGATTATCTATTGTCGAAGTAAATCGACGTGATTCTCATTCTGCAGATCGCCGATAAACTTCGTTCGTCATAAATCCACATTCTGGGCCGGATGAAAATCTGTGATAGCATGATTGATCTTTGAGGACCGTGGGGACCGAACCGACCGTTATGCTAACTAAATATATATAATATATATTATATTAGTTGATATTAATCAAAATAATTAATTCATTAGGTTTATAAAAATTATGAAATAAGCATTTATGAAGATTATTTTTTCCAATTTTGTTTTATAATTTATTTAATTATAATAATTGACGTTATTTTTCATTTCGCTTTGATAAATTCCATGAAAATAACGAGAATTTTAAATGATAATTGTTACTTTTGGATTTTCAGTTTAAACCGAAAACCGAACCGAAAAAACCGTACTACCAATGGACGGTTTATTTTTTCTCACATGGTTTTTTGGTCGGATTTTTTTAAGAAAAAAAACCGGACCGAAAATATGGGTAACCGACCGAACCAAGCAAAAAACCGGTCCGACCGGTCCGGTTTCACCCCTAATTGACATGTCCCATTCCTGTTGACCCAAAAGGTTCAGGTATGCTATCAACGCGTGATTCATACTACGCGTGCCATGTTCGACCACGGGGTCACCACTCGGTTGTGCTAGAAAGGAATCCTCGTGATTCTTACGGGCGCAAACTTCTTACTCAATCGTGTGATTTATCCCAGGAGCCTTATGAAGAGGCACCTGAAGTATCATCATGGACTCAGATCGTACCTAAGGCCAGGATCAATGCTCGCTTCCCGGCGTACGAGCGTAGTGCTGAACAAAAAGGCCCAGTGACCACGTCTTTTGAAACCAGTTGGGTTTGACTAAGGGTATGAGCGATGGGGATGGTCAAGTTCACCTGTAATTCACCGATTCTTGTATTCACTAGGTGGCCACCAGCCGGATATTAGTTGAAAGTTGTGAATACTTGTACGGATGCCTTGGAGAAGTGTTCCTATGTGGAAACTAGGCAAATGGAGAATTATCGGTTGACCTAGGATACAACGCGGTACAATATATATAAATGTTGTTTATAACATGTTGATTAGAGATAAGGGAATCAACGTTCTGCGGGCGCTACAACACTCCTATGAGATGAGTAGCACGATGCCCGTCGTATCCGCCGGTCGCACGGCAAACCTCGTATGAACTATTCGGAAGCACGGAGCAGATCAAAGGGGATAAATGTTGATGCGGATTTGGACAACAATACATTAACAGGAACCCTCCCATTCCGGCGAGTGGGAGCTGTAAGCATATGGTGATGGGCGCTGTAATTGGTAGCCCATAATAAGTATAGTTTGCCTAATAAACTTGGGTAAATGTCACATTAGGGTAGTCTGTCCACTTTACTCCTCCTATAAATAAGAGGTGTTAGAGAATATTTTAGGGTTAATCATAATTCCCTCACAAGAGTGTTTTAGAGAGAAAACCCTCCTCCCAGACCTACTAGTTTCGGCCGAACCTTTACCAACACCGAAGGTGTGCCAAATTGCTTTCGAGCAACTCTCCGAAGATCTGTCCCCGTGCCAAGAATTGATTTGAGGCTTTGCTGTGGAGCTAACACCACGTAGGGCTTCTTTCACAAGAACCTCTACGGGTTCCGTCCGGTGGATCGAGAACTCCCTCGTACAAAGGATCTTGGACTACGGTAACCGTTGAGGTATGTGTAACCCTTCCGCTGCGTAATTTCGATTACATGCACGTACCATGTTTTGTGTTTCCGTAGTGGTTACTCCCCGTAGTCTAACAGATTGATAAATATTATTATATAATAATAGTGATTAATTAAATTAATTGAATTAATATTATTTCATCATATCGGTGTATATCTGTTATTCATCGATTGACATGTCTTGATTCATCGTCGTTAGCAAAATCACGTTTATGCACATTAATTATATACATATATTAGTAAATCTGTTTGGCCAAAGAAAAAGTAAATCGGTTAAAGGTGAAGCCCTCGTGTGTTTTTACTAATGATTTTAATATATTTCTTTTATAGAATAATAATATAATAAGTAGATCATATATAAATATATATGCATTAAAATAATATAATATTTTTTTAATAAAAAAATTATTCCAGATTTAATAATATGGAATTCTATACTATATTTCAAAATTTAGAATTGACGGTTGTGTTACATGGTAAAATATAAAAAAATTGGGTCTGAAAACTCTGAAATTGATTCGAAATTAAAAAGTAGTAATTTTAGTTCGTGTCATTATTTAACTTATTTAATATTAAAAACGACTTATTACGGCTCGTGTCATTATTCGACTTAGCGTAGCATAATTATATATATATATATATATATATATATAACAATAATAATAGTAATAATAAAGAAGAAAAGCAAAAAAATTGAATAAAATAATATTAAAAAGTAGGAACCGACATGTACAGTAACTGGGGAGTTCCTACTAATGGAACTGTCCCACTTCACTAGTCACTGATAATGGCAAAATGGTAATATTAGTAATCCTAGTCACGCCTAGTGGCGCATAGTCAGCGTCCAGTGACAAATCTAGGAACTAGGAACTCCCATTTTGGAAGTAGGAACTCCCATTGGAATGCAAAGTTCCTATTTAATCATTACAAGTAAGGAATCAACAGTAAGTGGAACTAGGAATTAGAAACTCTCTACAATGACAAATTTACAACATGGAACTAGGAATTAGGAACTACCGTCGGAAGTGCTCACTTGACCAATTTAAATGTTTACAATAATTGTAGTCCAAGTGTTAGGAACTATTATTTAACACGCCGAATATGACCCGTTTTATTGCGAACAAAACAACTGACTGGACCTGGACATCATGTGTCTTTTCAAATTAAAAAAGTTGCCAAGCCAACCGAAAGAAAAATGAATTGTAGGGTCTTTGCTTTGAATAAACGGGAAAATATGAGTTTTTATATTTATTGAATTTTGGGCAAGTTGTAGTATATGTTAGGTTATGAGATCTAGGTCAACGGGTGATCAGCTTTGATCTCGCTCCTTACTGGGGATGTGTGTGATCCGGTATTCTTGAGTTGCCCTGTCTTAGCCTATGCCTTTCCTTCCTTCCTTTGCTTCTTCTCTCCTTCTACCCTGCAGAAGGGGCAGTACCAGACACGGAGGGGGGGGGGGGGGGGGTGGTGCCTGATGAACCCTCTCCGATGCCTAAGTCAGTATTCTTTCTAGAGAGATAAAGCTAGAGAGACGTCAGAGCAAAATAATCCAAATTGCCAAGATGATCAAATGAGTTGTGAAGGTGGGGTATTTATAGGCAACGGTGTCATTAAGGTGGCTTAATGACATCGTTTAACCTTTAAACATAATTAATTAACCTTTAAGCGCATAATTAAGACCTTAGGATACGGAGAAGGTAGGCGACGTGAACCGGGTGTGGGTGTCCGAAAATGGCGCAGGGGCCCTTGGGGGGGGGGGGGGGAGAAATCCGACCCCCAAGGGTAGGGGTTGGGTGAGGGCACCCAACCCCTCCTAGGGAGGATGGGGTTGGCCAACCCCATCCCTCCTAGGAGAGATCGGGTTGGCCGACCCGATCTCTCCTAGGAGAGATCGGGTTGGTCCACCCGATCTCCCCTAGGAGAGATCGGGTTGGCTGACCCGATCTCTCCTAGGGGAGGTCGGGTGTGGCCACCCAACCTCACCTAGGTGAGTTTACCTTGGCCGGACGGGCGCTTCGGCCCCGTCTGAGCCGTTGATGTTCTCGCGAAGTGTTCGGGTTGAAGTTTCGATTTACAATCGGTAATGGGACGATAAAAATACAACGGTTTGGAAGTCAACGGGTTCAAATTAGGCGTATATCCATCACATGCCCCCGAGTCAACCAATGGCCTAACCCTTGATTGACTCTATTTCAGGATGGTATGATACGCGCAATTTGAAACCGGGGTTTCTACCTTTCATCTGAGTGCCATTTACCCATGGATGCGTGTCTTCGACTCTGCCCCCTGTCTTATGAGATAGAGGAGTTGTAAACGTTAGAGTAGCACGGACGTATACCTAAGCATGCGTCCGTCTGAGGCGGGAGCAATAAATCTATCTTTGCTACCAGCGTATACTTAAAAAATGCATACTCTTACAAGGATGCAATACGAATGCAACTAAGTGACTTATGCTTCAAATTCATGCCGGGATTCTATCTAAGTGAGGAAAAATTTAATTTTGGCTAAAATTTTTCCTAAGTATGGAATGCTCAAAAATAAAACTAACTTGATAGTTTTTCTAAGTATGGAGATATACTTAGCCATAGTTGAAAGGGATAAAAATGATGGTTTTTCCTTGGCCCTTAGATCTCATTTAAAGATGGATGGAGGGTGGTGATTAAAACCCCTTAAAAAACCCTATTATCTTTTCAAAATAGAGGAGAGTTAGAAAAATACCTCAAAGAGTCACCATAGCCACCATCTTCCCTCTTCACTCATCCTTGGAGAGCAAGAAAAATTTGAGAGCACCCCCAAGGTTAGGGCCGGCCAGAATTCCGGCGAGAGACACGAAATTCCGGCCAGCAGCTCCGGCGGGAGGAGACCACCAGCACGGGACGGAGCCAGCTAGTGGATTGGCGACTCGAGACGGCGACAAGACCTCCAGCGGCTGACGGACGGCGACGCGGCAGGATCTTGGCCGGTGGGGAACGGCGACCAGACGAGCAGCGGCGTCCGGAGGTTTCGACGGCGAGCTCGTCTCCGGCGGCGGCAGCGGAACGTCCGGCCAGGATTGTCGATAGCGGGACCAGGCAGCTCCGGCGTGGTCTGGGACGAATTCCGGCGACGGAGAGACGGCTGGGAACGACTCCGGCGACGACGGAATTGGAGCTCCGGCGAAGGGCTGATTCCGACCGACTTCGAAATTCGAATTCCGGACCCGTTTATCACATCGGGTCGGGTTTTCCGAAGGTCCGCTCTTTTCCTTTCCGTTACCGCGTAAAACGTTGATTTTTGAATTGTTGAGATTTGATCGCCGATGCTTGATTGCCGATGCTTGATTGCCTAAATTTGATTGAATGTGGGATTGCCGCGGATAGCCGTTGATAGATGTGGGTTTGGGGAAAAATGTTTGCCGGTTGTCCGGATATGGTTTCTTGTCCGATTGAGCTATCCCGATCTTGAATTTGATGTCGTACCGCCGTTGGTGTGTTAATCTTTGTTGGAGGGTATAACGGTAATTTTTTCCAAAACCCGACCTTAGGCTCGGATAAAATTATTTAACTTGGTTGTCGTGGTGTCCTTGGCTCATGTTGACTATCTTTGCTGGGTGTCTTTGGATCTTTGATTGTTGTCGTTGGTCGGGTGTCGGAGTATTCCCGGTTCTTCGAAAATTTTTCTTGTCTTGATATTTGTCGTGTCGTGGCAGGTACTATACTCTTGGTGGTGTCCGCGCACACAGACTCTTCAGAGGCGTCGTATCCTCCGAAGGATGAGTGAGTTCCTTTCTCTTCCTTTTTGGTCGCATTACTTCCTTTCTTATTGCTGGCTTAGTGTCTTGACCTTCGTTGGGGTGTTAGTCGAAATTTGATTCGTACTTTGGGATTTCCTGCTACCTTTGCCTTAGGTCTTGCTACCCTGTCGGAGAACCATCTCACTAGGTCCGATTACAATGAACATGTTACCCTAGGAGATATCTGTCCCCTAGATGAGCCTCTATATCCTTTTCTCCCCTCCTTGGGGAATACTCGCGAGACGGTAACGGAGCCTCCTATAGGGAAGGTCGCCGTGTACCCCTCCCAGATCCGATTCGGGCTGAGGTTGCCTTACTGTGACGAGCTTATAGAGTTGAGCAGGTTCTTCAGGATTTCTCCTGTGAACCTTGCCCCCAGTGCCCTCCGTGTCTGGGTGGGCTTCCGGGTATTGTGCCATTGGTACTCCTGGAAGTATTCCCTCGTTCTATTCCGATGCTTCTACCGGTTCCAGTACCAGACGAAGGTGGGGTTTGCGAGTTTCGTAACTCGCCATCCGACCTTCAAGGATCCCCGATTTGCTGATTTCGGGTTGAGTGGGATCGAGTGGGATACCTCCCTCCGTTTCGTGGCCCGGAGTGACAATTCGGCCAGTCACTGGGCTAAGCATTACTTCTTCATTACGGATCGATACGTCACTTGGTCGGTCTTGAATGAGGATCGATCCGATGGTTGGCCTGCTTTCGGAGAGTTCTCTTCGGTTGATTTAGAGACTATGAAGATCATTCACGAGAGCAACAGGACTCGGTCATACTGCCCCGTGTCCTTAGTGACTGAGACGGATCTTTACGAGGCCGGGATCAGTTTGACTCCTGACTCCGGGGGTTCGGTATGTCACTTGGTCTTTCCATCTTTATTTACCTTCTGCTCTTCCTTTGTAGGTTGGTTTCATGGAAAAACCTATAACGTGCAGGGAGCCCCTGTTGATCTGAGCAAGAGGAAGGCTCCTTCTAGTTCCGTTCTGAAGAAATCCCCCCTGCCTGGGAAGAAGGCTGGGGCCTCTGGTATGCTTTCTCCTATTTGCTTTTTTATGGTATAACTTGTGTTTTCCTTATCTTGCTTTTCTAACATTGCTAGGGCGCTCCCCCTTGGTGACTGAGAGGGTCGTCTCCGTTGGCAGAGATTCTGGACCTTCCAAGTCCAAGCCGCGGAGATCTGATTCTGAGGCCGGGGCCTCGGCTGCTAAGAGAAAGAAAGCTGCAGATCCTGCTTCGCCTACTGCTCGTCCTCCGACCCTATCTCGTGATAAGGAGATGGTGGTCGAAGAGGTGCCTTCCCTGGCTGACAAAGGGAAGCGACCTGCTTGTGGTGGTTCCCCTGCCCCCCAGCCGAGGGCACGGTCCTCAGGTATGATCTCTACCTTGTTGCTGATCCTTCTATGTTTATATTCTCCTTTGACTTACTTTGCTTGTGTAGGTGGGCCTCCGACTTTAAGTCGGAGGGATTTCGCACGTCTTACTGATGAAGATGTTATTGGGTCTGAGTGGACTCCTTTCGCTGGTCTGAAGGAGTTCCACCTCGATAGCACCTCCTCTTTGCGGACTCCTGAGGTTGGCGTCCGCGTACTCCGCGGCGCCATCCCCCCTGGCGATCGTGTTGCTCCGCCCAAGTCTCCTGGGGAGACTCGGCGCTTTGTTCAGGGGGGTACTTTCTCGTTATGCACCTGTGAGTTGTTCCTTGCTTTCCTCTTATTACTTTCATAATGGCTATCTTTCGGTTACTCATCCCTTGTTTGAATTGTTAGGGTATGTCTGACATGGTGAACATGTCCTCGCTCGTGCTCGAGTTATCTGACGAGAGGAAGACCCTTGAGGACAGCCAGGTCTCTCTCAAGGCGGAGGTCGCCACTGCTGCTGAGAAGGCGCGATTATCTGATTTGAGGATGCAGGAGCTCCGGGACCAGGTGTCCTTGCTTGAGACTACTGTGGGCAGTTTGCGCCGGGAAGCTGAGGTTGCAGCGTCGCTCCATTCTGAGGAGTTGCGGAAGTTGGAGGCTAAGTGTCGGGCGGAGGAGAGGACTGTCGCAGTGTCTGAGTACAAGGCCTCCTCTGCCTTCACTGCCGATTATAGCGCGCGTCTCACTCAGGAGATGAACCAGTTCGGTGAGTATCTGGTTGATCACATTTTCCGCATTGATCCTCAGTTCCCAGTTGGTGACCTTGGTGACTTCGGGCCATATGCCACTGGTTACATGGCTGTTTTGAGGGGTCAGGCTGCTGTTGCAGACGAGCCTGCCCCTGCCCAGGTGGATGCTACACCAGTGGAGATTGGTACCTCAGATTCCTCCTCATCATCCATCTCTGCCGGTGGTTCAGCTTCAGGGGGTGAGGGTGACTCCCCCGAAGGTTCTGACTGATGTGTTTATCTCATGTTATCCTTGTATATAACTACACTCCTTCTCCCCTTTAATGGGTTAAGTGTCTTTTGAAATTGTGGTGGTGTTTGTTGTTACTTTCCTTTGCCGTATTGTGCTATTAACGACGTGGTTCGCTTGCCTTTACATTAGTGCTTCTCATGCTTTTATATATATCTCTTTGGTTATGGGCTCTTCTCATGGTGTGTTTCCTTTACTTGTCTTTCTTTCGTGTTTTCCTTCATGTCATACCTGCCATTTCATAAAGAAAAAACATTACGTGTTCTTCACATTACTTTACTTAGAAATTTCTTTCTCGTGGTATCCTTCTGAGTATAGTGTGATGATCTCTTCTGATACCCCTTACACGGTATACGTTGTACTGTTAGACCAAAGATACGCTCTTGGTGGGCGTCGAAATCTGTTCACGAGACAGGCTCTCGGACGGCACTTAACGTTTCACAGGATAGGCTCCCGGAGGGCTCAGGTTAGACCAAAGATACGCTCCTGGTGGGCGTCGAACTGGTAGTTTGAAATATACCTCAAGATACGCTCTTGGGGGCGTCGAACTGGTAGTGTTTTTTCTACCTCAAGATACGCTCTTGGGGGCGTCGAATCTGGTAGGTTGCAAATCTACCTCAAGATACGCTCCTGGGGGCGTCGAATTCGTAGTTTTTGGAAACCACTCTCAAGATACGCTCTTGGTGCGTCGAATTCGTAGTGTAATAACTACTCTCAAGATACGCTCTTGGGGGCGTCGAAGGTCGTAGTATGAACACTACTCTCAAGATACGCTCCTGGGGGCGTCGAATTCGTAGTTTTTGGAAACCACTCTCAAGATACGCTCTTGGGGGCGTCGAATGTCGTAGTATAAGAACTACTCTCAAGATACGCTCTTGGGGGCGTCGAAGGTCGTAGTATGAATACTACTCTCAAGATACGCTCTTGGGGGCGTCGAATGTCGTAGTATGAAAACTACTCTCAAGATACGCTCTTGGGGGCGTCGAACCTGTCATTGACTTGAAGTCATATCTGTGTAAGGATAACTTCGTGATTATACCACTACATTCACTGGAAAATACTTTTGAGTAACTTCTACTCCCTTAGGAGCATTCATGTTTTTGTACACTTGGGATGCCTTGGTGCACCAAGACATCCTTTGTAGGAAATCAAAGATAGTTGTAGAGTTGGAGTAACTTCGTGAGTTCTCCTTCTCAAAAGTTGTTTTTTGAAAAGCTTGTAAAGCTGAAACATGCAAAATGCTAAATATGAAACTAAGGATATGGGGTGGTCACTGTGTCTGTTGCCACGTACTCCTTGAAGTCTCCATTGTAAATTATTTCTTCCACTTCCACCTTCAACACCATGCAGTTGTTGGTTTGATGCCCCCAGGTCCCATGGTACTCACACCAACCCTGTGCATCTCTTCCTAGGAAGGCCTTGCCTTCCTCCCTGCATGTTGGTAGCTCTTGCTTGAGGTGCTTGTGGAAAATTTCTTCTATGCTGAGTGTGAGGGGTGTGAATGTGAAATTGACACTTCTTCCCAATGTGTCCATTTCTCTTCCTCTCATCGGAATTTCATCCAACTGCTCCGCTTCCTGTGCAAATGCCTTGTCCAGCCTTGCCTTGAGCTCTCTCATTGTGCTCGTCATGACCATCTCATAGAGCCCTCCATAGGTCCCGAATGAGTTTGGATGCATGTTTCTAATGAATGCCCTTACTGCTTCTCCCCTTGTGATGTCCATGTTGGCACCATAATTGAAGAATCTCTGGAAATAGCTTGATATAGACTCCCGCGGCATTTGCTTGATATCATCTATGTAGCGGAAGCCTTTTAGGATAGAGTTCCTTGTTCTGTTCCCTATTATGGTGTCTGGCTGCCAAGGTATGGATGTCACCTTCACAGCCTTGCTCCTGTGTCTCCTTGTAGGCACTGTTTGAAAAAAACTGCCTGCTCAGACGGAGTGTCACTCCACTCCTCCTCCTTCCTTGCCTTTGTCTCTCTCCCCTCCTTCTTCTATCCTGGTTGGCTCCTACCATGACCACAGCCACTGTGTCTGTCCCGTGTGATCCACGTCTCATTGAGTTGACGTAGCATTGCCTTGCAGTGCGTTGATCACCCAGGACCTCTCCAACCCCGTTCTCCGTGATGTACTTCAGCCTCTGGTGAACAGTGGATGGCACTATTTCATATGGGTTTATGGTTCCTTCCTAGGATCCCATTGTAGGCTCCCAGGCTTTCAACTACCAAGAAATTGACATTTACCGTCAGCTGGGTCCCTCCTTGGCCCATGGTTACTGGTAGGGTTATTATTCCCAGGGGGTAACTTGTTGCCCCTGAGAAGCCAACTAGAGGGAAGTTGACCGGTTTGATGTCTGCTTTGGTTTTCCCTATCTCCTCTAACACTCTCAAGCTTAGGGGGTCAGCTGAGCTGCCCCCATCCACCAAAATTCTCTTTACATCAAAATTGTCAATATCTAAAGTAATAACTAGAGCATCGTCATGTGGAAAGACGATGTGGCTCTTGTCCTTCTCCGAGAACTCGATCTTCACTTCTTCTCCTTCTCTTGGCCTTTTTCTCCACCTTGGCACTGAGCTTAGCTTGGATGCATAGACCTCTCTTGCATTAGCAGTTGGGCCACCCGATGCTACTCCTCCATGTATCATATTTATGACTCCTTTTTTGTTGGGTGGAGGGTTGTAGTCTATCTTTCCCTTGCCCTTGTCTTTCTGTGATGGCCCTAGTTGCATACTGTTGCCCCCATGGTCTATGAATTGCTTCAGTTCTCCTCTCTGGACGATGTTGTTTATGCTTAGCTTTAGGCTAAAGCATTCATTTGTGTCGTGACCATAAGCCTCATGGTTGTCACACCATCTATCCTTGTGATTTCCCACCATTGGGGCTCTCCACCTTGCAGGGGGTGACCAAAGCTTTTGGTTCCGCATCTCTCTAAGTACGGTGGCTGGAGTGACGTTCAGTGGGATGAACTTAATGACGTTTATTTCTCTAGCCTTTAAGGGTTCACCCATTTGGTTTCTTTGCTGTGGCGGACGCCATTCCTGCTGCCTTGCATGCTGCGGTGCCTGGGGTGGCTTGCCTTTGTTTGGCTTTTGATTATCCTCCTTGGCTGCCTGGATTTTGGCCTTCTTGCTTGCCCTGTGCCTTTCAAGGTCGATATGCGTTTTAACTCTTCCTGCAAGCTCCTCCAAGGTGCTTGCTGGCTTTTTGGCCATCTTTTCAGCCAATGTTGACCCAAAGCGACCTAAGTTTCTGATGAAGGCTCGTATAATCTCCCCTTCGGTGATGTCTCCCTGGATGTCTGCAATATTCTGGTTGAATCTAGTATAGTAGCTGGCCAGGGATTCATCGTATTCTTGTTTCACATCATCAATGGAGCCTGTTCCCTTGAGGAGTTTCCTCTCCCCTAGGTATCTCTGCAGAAACTTAGCTTTTAGCTGCTCCCATGAGTGGATGCTTTCAGAGGGTAGACTAAAGAACCAATGTGAGGCCACCCCTGATAGGGTGTTTGGGAACAAAAGTGCCTTGTACCTTTCATCAGTGGTCCTCCCAAATAGGGAGGCCTCATGCTGTTGGATATGCTCTAGGGGGTCTCCCTTCCCATTGTACTTTGCAATTTGCACTGTGTGCAGGGAGTCTGGCACCCTGTTCATCTCCAGTTCCCTTGTGAAAGGGTGGTTTGTCTTGTCACTTAGACAATGCAGGCTGGGTTTCTTTGACTCATTCAATTTCCGGGTTATCATGGCTTCTATCTCCTCCGGGGTGATCATCACCTGCGCCGGAGTATAATCCCTATGATACCCACTGTAGTTGTAGACTGGGCTTACTGGGTTCCCTTGTCCATGCTGGTATGGACTGTAGGTGTACCCTTGGTACGCCTGCTGGGGTGCTTCATAGAAGCCTTGCCTCCTTGGAGGTCTTGCTTGTCTTTCCTCCCCAAGCGGGGTGTAAGCCCTGTTGCTCTGCTGTTGCCTAGGAGGCACGAATTGTTGCCTTCCCTCTGGGGGTGGCTCCTGGTAATATCTTCTTTGTTCCTCTCGCTGCTCTGCTCGAGGGTGCGAGTAGTGCTCTTCTGTTGGGATCTGCTCCTCTTCATGAGCTTCAGTGTAAGTCCCTTGGGTGTATGCCGGCCTTGCATACGCTGTGTGGGCGCGGTTGCCATCTCTCTGTGCCGGCATCCCATACGGGTACCTTTGAGGTTGCTCTTCATAATAATATCCCTCAGGGGGTGCCGTGTTGTGGGAAGGCACTCCCTGTTGTTCTCTTTCTCTCTGTGGCCTTCTTGCCCGGGGGGTGGAGGCTGTGGAGGACTCAGCCCCAGCTGGGCGTGAAGGTCCTCCCTCCTGGTTGTTCTGTTGTTGAGGAGGCTGTGGTATTTCTTGGGGCTCTGGATGCATTGGTTGCTTCCCAGGGTTAGGCTGCCTCCCTGGGGGTATGGGTTCTCTTCTCCGCCCATTGCCCCCGGGTGGGCGTTGGTGCCTAGACACCCTACTGTTCGTCATAGCTCGTGTAATAGCCAGACTTTCTGTCCGAAGCCTACAGACGGCGCCAAGTGTTAGGTTATGAGATCTAGGTCAACGGGTGATCGGCTTTGATCTCGCTCCTTACTGGGGATGTGTGTGATCCGGTATTCCTGAGTTGCCCTGTCTTAGCCTATGCCTTTCCTTCCTTCCTTTGCTTCTTCTCTCCTTCTACCCTGCAGAAGGGGCAGTACCAGACACGGAGGGGGGGGGGGTGGTGCCTGATGAACCCTCTCTGATGCCTAAGTCAGTATTCTTTCTAGAGAGATAAAGCTAGAGAGACGTCATAGCAAAATAATCCAAATTGCCAAGATGATCAAATGAGTTGTGAAGGTGGGGTATTTATAGGCAACGATGTCATTAAGGTGGCTTAATGACATCGTTTAACCTTTAAACATAATTAATTAACCTTTAAGCGCATAATTAAGACCTTAGGATACGGAGAAGGTAGGCGACGTGAACCGGGTGTGGGTGTCCGAAAATGGCGCAGGGGCCCTTGGGGGGGGGGGGGGGGGAGAAATCCGACCCCCAAGGGTAGGGGTTGGGTGAGGGCACCCAACCCCTCCTAGGGAGGATGGGGTTGGCCAACCCCATCCCTCCTAGGGGAGATCGGGTGGACCAACCCGATCTCTCCTAGGAGAGATCGGGTTGGTCCACCCGATCTCCCCTAGGCAACCCGATCTCCCCTAGGAGAGATCGGGTTGGCTGACCCGATCTCTCCTAGGGGAGGTCGGGTGTGGCCACCCAACCTCACCTAGGTGAGTTTACCTTGGCCGGACGGGCGCTTCGGCCCCGTCCGAGCCGTTGATGTTCTCGCGAAGTGTTCGGGTTGAAGTTTCGATTTACAATCGGTAATGGGACGATAAAAATACAACGGTTTGGAAGTCAACGGGTTCAAATTGGGCGTATATCCATCAGTATATACTCCATTTGCTTCATTTAGTATTTTTTTTATGGGCCAACGGAAGCAATTTAAGTGGTCAATTGAATATATTTCACTATAACTTTTTCTAATTTATTATCGGATTCAGTTCGAGTATTACAAGAAAACTACATAATTCGTATAAGAAGAACATGACTAAATTAGTCAAATTTAGATGCATTTAACTCTCTTCCATATAAAGCAACACTATAAAAAGTATTAGATAGCAAAATATTGGAAAGTTTTATTTATTTTCATTAATACTCTTGCAAAAATTTGCAATTTATAATAGTCCCCCTAATTTTAATACTATGATAATTAGACACCCACTAGTTCATCGATTAGCGTTATAAATTGTGAATTTTAATATTTTTGGTATATATATTGCTTTCAGAATTTCGGGCCGGAGCGTTAATGTTAATTGTGAATATTAATCTAAAATTTAATACGTGGCAAAAAAACAATCTAAAAGTTAATGTGAAGTAAAATATTTTAAGTTTATTAAACAATTTGGTATATCACATTTTTTTTTTTTTTAATCTGTAAAATATAACATTTGTTTTAAAACTTTGCAATAAGTAGTACTGCAGTTTTTACACTTACTAGATTTTTGACATCAGCAAAACGAATTAGAAATGGACACCTCATTGATAATTACGATTTAAGGTAAAAATACAAGGAGCAGAGAGTCAAAACGAAAGTGATAGAACAAGGCTCTGCACAAAAACTGCTGAGCACCTGCAGAAAGAGACACATCCATGCATACTTCCTTTCATATCTAAGAATCTGCTTCCTCTGCACTCACCAGAATCAACATTAATTGCCAGCTGATATTTGCAAACAAATTAACAACTAAAGTTTTTTTTTTTTTTTTTTAAATAATCCATAAAAGGTAATGATTAGGCGCTTTATCTTTTAATCAAATGTAAGATATTTAAATATACTAGAATTCTTTGCGCGTGCGTTGCCCGCGCGTGATGTAATATATATGTTAGGTTCCAAAGTCTCGGGTCAACAGGCGGTCGACCTAAGCCTTGTCCCTCACTGGAGATGTTGCGGGTTTTGTGCTCTCGGGTTGTGTTGTTCTAGCTTGTGTCCTTCCGTCCTTAGCTTCTCTTCTCCTCTCGCCCTGCAAGAGGGGCAATACCAGGCACAGAGGGGGGGTGGTGCCTGATGAACCCTCTCCGATGCCTAAGTCAGTACGGTTTTAGAGAGATAAAGCTAGAGAGATGCCAGAGCAAAATTATGTAACTTGCCAAGATGTTCAAATGAATAGTGGAAGTGTTGTATTTATAGGCAACTGTGTCATTAAGGTGGCTTAATGACATCGTTAACCTTTAAACACAATTAATTATCCTTTAAACACGTAATTAAGACCTTAGGGTACGGAGAAGGTTGGCGGGAATAAACCGAGTATGAGAGTCCAAGAATGGTGCCGGGGCCCTTGGGGGGAAGGAAAATCCGACCCCCAAGGGTAGGGGTTGGGTGAGGCCACCCAACCCCTCCTAGGGGAGGTCGGGTGTGGCCACCCGACCTCACCTAGGTGAGTCTAACTTGGCCGGACGAGTGCTTCGGCCTCGTCCGGACCGTTGGTGTTTTCGCGAGGTGTTCGGGTTGAAGTTTCGATTTACAATCATTAACGGGGTGATCAAAATGAAACGATTCGGGAGTCAACGGGTTCAAATTGCGTATATCCATCACATGCCCCTGAGTCAACCAATGGCCTAACCCTTGATTGACTCTATTTTAGGATGGTATGACACGCGCAATTTGAAACCGGGATTTTACCTTCTTGTCTGAATGTTTACTTACCCATGGATGTGTGCCTCTGACTCTGCCCCCTGCCTTATAAGATAGAGGAATTGTAAACGTCAGAATAGCACGGACATGTGTCTAAGTACGCGTCCGTCTGTGGTGGAAATAATAAATCTATCTTTGCTACGGGCGTATACTCGAAAAATACACGCTTGCGTAGGGATGCAATATGAATGCGGCTAGGCGATTCATGCTTCAATTTCATGCCGGGATTTGTCTAATTGGAGAAAAATTTAATTTTGGTCTAGAATTGGACATATCATGAACATGAGGATGTGTACTAGCATACATGCAAGTAGGAACATAAGGATGGGAGTGAGTAGAGACATGCTGCGATTGTAGTCATGAATGTATGCATAAATATATGGCGGCCATGTGCATGGACGTCTAAATGTTTGAACACACGGGAGTGTGTACGTGGGCATGCATATGAGTGCAAGCATGAACATGTATGTGTGTATGGACGGGTTGTCAGTATAAGCATGAGTGATGACATTGATGTACCTGTAGATGTTAATCATGAATATGAGCATAAGTGCAAGGGTGAGAGTACAGACCTCTCCTTTACTTGAGGGTGGGAACTCTGCCACTTAATGGGACACAACGTTCCGCCTCCCTCGTACTAGCGCGAGCATTGTCCTTTAACCTCGACCTTCGACATGTGTGACATTTTTCCTTCATTCGTTGGAGCGTGTGCATAGCTCTTGACCTTTACCCGTTGAATCGAATGAGAGGGGAGAACCCTCTAGTTCTGCTTATCAGGCCAAGAAATCTTCTAAGTTAGGGAAAGCTGCAGAGGCTTCCGGCATGTTCTTTCTCCCTTCTCTTTTCTTTGTGATATACTTATGATTGTTCTCATGCTGCCTCCTTCTTGTTGTTAGAGCGTTCTTCCCTGGTTACCGAATGGTTCTTGCGGTGGGCGAGAGTTCAAGTCAATCTAAATCCAAGGCGCGGAAACCTGACTCTGAGGTCGGGCCCTCGGCTGCCAGGGAGAAAGAAACCGCGAGAGGCTCTCCTTCAAGTGCCCCCTTGCTGACTCCCTCTCATGATAAGGAGGTAGTGGTTGAAGAGGTGCTCTCTTTGCTTGACAAAGGGAAACAACCTGTGGCTGGCGATGGGGTGATCATAGGTCTTGATGTCTCTTCTCTATCCTCTGCCCCCCAGCCGAGGGGCCAAGTCTCAGGTTTATTTCATCTTCATGTAGATTTGACGACTTTTGAAGGTGTCTTTGGCTTTCCTATGGGTTATGTTATTAACCCTTGCTTTGAAGATTTTTCTTTTGGTGATGGGTGTGATCATCGCCTTTCATTGAGGTTCCTTTCTCTTGCCATGGCTTTGATTAAGATAGCAAATTCTTGCTTGGGAGTTTGGTGGAGATTGCTCTTGAGTTAGTCTCTACTAGTATCGTAGTTGTGATCGTTGTGGGGATCGTTTTGTTATATGCCCCCAATAGTGCTTGTCGTGATTCTTTGCTTTATGGTTGATTTTATGAGATATGAAGGTTGTCTTCATGATGGGGATGTCTCATCCAGTGGATTGAAATATAAGTGCCTACCTTTGATGAGCGTATGAAGGGTGTGGTTTTTCCCTTTTTCTTGAACCTCCTCCTAGGGCTAGGCGTAGCCTTTTGATGTTCGTGGTCGGGATGGTGTTTTTACAATGCATGTCTTTGACATATGTTTTATGATGTGCTGCCATGATAATCACCCCCATGCACGAGCAAAGAGCATGGATTAGATTGACTAGTCTGAAACACACCTACGAGATTAACAACTCGAGACACCATTCTATGAGAGAGCTTTTCAACCTAAAACACAAAGAACGGGGAGAAAGAATTTACAAGCACCCCTAGGATACAAACACTGCCGCATCCTGGTTATCAAGAGAATGAAAATCACCCCCACCCACCCAAAGCAAAAGCTCTCCACCCAACCTCTAAAGATACATCCGACAAAGGCATTATCCAAACCATGCCTATGACTGAAACAAGCAAGCATGAGAAAGAGTAAATCCTACAAGGGACACTCATCGCATTCAACCAAGCAGAAAAGAGAGCCCCGAGCATAAGGGGTACCCAACCAAGAAAATGAACGAGGGGCCTTCAACGGCCAAATATGAAAGGCGGTGTCTCCCCTAGGGGAGATCGGGTTGGCTGACCCGATCTCCCCTAGGGGAAGTCGGGTGTGGCCACCCGACCTCACCTAGGTGAGTCTAACTTGGCCGGACGAGTGCTTCGGCCTCGTCCGGACCGTTGGTGTTTTCGCGAGGTGTTCGGGTTGAAGTTTCGATTTACAATCATTAACGGGGTGATCAAAATGAAACGATTCGGGAGTCAACGGGTTCAAATTGAGCGTATATCCATCAATATACAACTTATATTCGTAATTCAAATTCATCTAATTAATTTTACAATTAGTAGTTTTTAACAGTTGAATTAAAATAATAGAGTTATAGAGACATCGTTTTTAAATAAGTAATAAGCGTCAAACAAGAAACAACTACTGTAATGTTGGCTAAGATAATTCTAATCTTTGTACATTTAGATAAGTATAAAGCCTATAATTACTCTTAGTATTTCAACAAATGTAAAAAGTTCCTCTAATGTAATATAGGCGTTACTGCAAAAAAATTAAACTTACAGTCGATACAATGCATTACAATACATGTCTAGAATTCAATATCTATGTTTCAGTTTAGGCGCTGGCCACTTGAACATTGTCATTGTAGTCGAGCTATCTATTTCATTCTCACAGCCATTAGTTACCTAGAACAGTAGAAAGTTTAGCATGAATTATAAATAATGTTTACAAGGTAATAGATTAACAGAAAATGAAATGAATTAGAAGAGCGCACAAGAAGCAAAACAAAGTGCTTGCAGTTTGAAGTCAGAATAAAGATGCCAAGATTAGAGCATCAATATAAACCGAAAGATACTTAATTTATAAAAAAAGTTAGTTGATTGTTAGCAACAATATATGTTTAGTCTCTCAAGAAGTATAAGAGAGTTCAAACAGGAATACGTATACATTCGAGTTAAGGTAGCAAATGAAGATTTCAAACAATTACCAAAATGCAGGACAAAACCAAACAAACGAGGGAAATCAACTATTTATACTCTTCCTCGGTAGTAAAGATTTTTTGTTTATTAATCAGTAAGTATTTAAATGGCTAAAGTGAACAAACATGAACTTACCACCAACTTAGTGCATTTTTCTAGTTCCCTTTAATTTTCATAGTGTGTTCAACTACTGTGTTCATGAATTGGTTAAACCCACAAAGTATTTCAGCGATCATTATATTTCCATTGAGCATAAATTCTTTTGATTTCAATATATATATATTAAAACACAAAAAGATAAGATATTGTTTTCTCAAATCTTACTGTCCTACCTTACTACTAAATTAGTATTCAATGGAAAGGGGGAAACAACTCAAACTTCTTTCTTAAAAATAAACGTGTAAACACCAAATAGTATGGTAGCTCTCATAGGAATATCATTTTTCTTGTTTTCACTTACAACTCAAGGAAGGGTAATCAATCTAATATGATTTGAGAAACAGACCTCAAGTTTGCTTATTTAAGAACTGTTATATGATTTTAATAAAAAATTACGTACAATATAATTGTGCATTTCATATTATAATATCTATAGTTCCACAATGCATAGATCTTCTTCTGCTATTTTTAAGCATTGTAGACCTAAACCTAAATTGAGTAAATACTATTTGGATAACCTAAATTGACCAAGCAAGCATAATTGATTCCCTCAACCATGATCTACACAACGGTTCAAGAGTTCCTAAAATATATTAAATTGAAAAACAATCCAATATTAGTAAAATGATCGTTATATGTTTGAATAAATAGGATGTTATGTGAAACAAAAGAATCGAACATTATATGTGATAAAATCATAAGTAGCAAGGTAGGAGCTTAAGAATCCACTATTTATTATTAGTGTTTTGGAAGATAACAACAAAAAGTAATGAAGATTCTTACTTGGTTATAGTTGAAGGACATTCACATTCAGCAGATGTGGGTAAAATAACTGAACCTACAAATAGAGAGCATTGAGACAATTAAACGAACACCTTATGTGCTTTTTATAAGTGAGAAAAAAATAAGAAGAAATCAACCCAATCAGTATCAGAGTTTGGACGGATTTATACTTCCATCAAATAGAACATCCACAATAAAGAAGTAGACACATGTAAAGTGAGTACGGAATTATACCTACGATGAGACGTTGTCGCGGCAGCAAAAGGCGAGTGGAGAAATTGTGAGAGACTGGACATGACCGAATCCATGAAATTGTAAGCCGTAATAAAAGGCAGGAAGGAGTTCAATAGCATTAGGCGAAGAAAATTGAACTGCAGAAGTAACGTTTGGTGGTAACAGCGTGAGATGGTGAGCGAAAGGGTAGATAGCTAGGGTGAAAAGTTACGCTTCTTTGTTTGTGAGGAAATTGGCGCGAATGTGAGGACATTTTTTGGGTGAGGTCATTTTTAAATATTCACACTTTTATTGATGTAATAGATTACAAAATGCTCTCCTAATGACCCCTAAAATCACATAGATAGAAATAAACAAACTAGTTTTTTAAACTTCTTTTTTCTCATCTTTCCTTGCATATAGTTTGATAACTTCGTTATAATTTCAATATTAATTATTTGTATTAAATTATGAAAGTTAAAATTAATTATTTGACCAATTGTCCGGAGCATGCAAAATCGAATCTCTGCAACGCCAAATTGAACCTCTTAATTAACAAGTTTCACATGACGAATCTTTATCAAAATGGTCCAGTCCACATGTCAGTAAGAATATTGAAGTATGAAGGCTAAACTACGACTTCACATATCAATTAAAGTTTTAGGATAGTTGATCAAATTGTTAGTATTAACTTTCACAAAATCATCCATATATCAGTACGTAATGAAGAAAATAGCTAGCAGTTTGTTCAACTGTATAAACATCAACTAACAATTTGCTGAACAAATGTCTCATTCTATTTAAATTATTAAAAAAAAACAAAACTAATAATGGGTAAATGGTCTTTGAGTGTCATATGTTTGGCCAATTGGCTTTTGGTGTCATATGTTTTATTTTGTAGGGTTTAGGTGCCATATGTTTGCATTTTGTAGATTTTTTGTGCATATGTTAGTCAACTGTTAAGTTTATATATCTAACTTTTGATTATTACAACTTATCACTATTTTTTTCTCCGGTCACCGCCCAAGTCCACGAACCACCACCCAAGGCCGACCACCACTGCCTAAGGTCGCCAACCATCGCGAATCGGAGCCGGCAACCACGAATAGCGGCATGCCACCACGAATCGGGGCCACCACCAAATCGTGGCCGACCAGCCCCAATTGGGTCGATCGCCACAAATTGAGGTCGGCCACCACCAATTGCGGCCGGCCTCCACCAATTGGGGCCGGCCACCACCCCAATTGGTGGTGGCCACCACCCAAATCGGGGCCAGCAGCTCCAATTGGGGTTGCTGGGGTTGCTGGCCCCGATTAGGTGGTGGCCACCACCAATCGAGGCCGGCCACCACCAATTAGGGTGGTGGTCGGCCCAAATGGCGGTGGCCGACCCAAATTGGTGGTTTCCGACACGAATGGGACTGGCATTCTTCGATTTGGTGGTCGCCGGTCCGATTTGTGGTGGTCGCCGACCTTGGGTGGTGGCCGGCGGACTTGGGCGGTGACCGAAGAAAACAATAGGGATTAAATCGTAATAAATAAATATTAGATATATAAAATTGAGGACTAAATTGAATAAAATAAAAATATTTAACGGTCAAACATAACGATTGATAACGGATACACCAAAAGTCTACAAAATGTGGGTCATTCTACTATGCTCCACAAGCATCATGCTTGTGGTAGCTTTTTTTTTTTTTTAACATTTTTCTATTGTTCTAAATGTGAACCCTATAGTGACATTGATATTACTAATAATATAATACAAATATTAGGTGTAGTTAAAAAAAATTCATATTTTTCCTACTTTTAAAGTTTTACATATGTTACAATTGAGTCATCCCTAGTAGTAAAAAAAGCACAAGCATGGTGCTCCACAAACATGGTGAAAATCCTACAAAATGCACACATATGGAACAAAAAACATACAAAATAAAACATATAGCACCAAAAGCCTAAATTGGCCAAACATATGGCAACAAAAGACCCTTTAAACACTAATAATTTGTACACATATATACCTTACTCATAAAATATTCAAGAAAAGATTATTCAACAGCTAATCCATATATATATGGTCTTGTTTTTATGTATGTAAAGGCTGTACGTATATATATATTTATATATACTGAGTCCTTTGAGCGTGTCTTAGAAAGTCCAAAAAGAGTCGCAGAAAATGCAGGCTACGGTCCATGACTTCATGTGCTGCTATTTGGATACTAGCTCTAGCAACATAAAATTGCAGCAGACAAAGCCAGTACTGTGGCCAAAGTAGGGATAATGATGGAACCATTCCAGCCACGAGTGGTTCCAATCCGAATAGGAACTAGTTTGAATAGCTCCGGATAAAAAAGAATTAATTTATTTTAGGGTAATAGTATTTTTTATATAATATTTTTTGACTGAATATCACTTTTAGTAATATATGTTTTCTTTTATACCAAATGTTTGGAAATAATGTGGTTTTTGATACATTAATTAATTGATCGTTAGTTTTGGCCGTTAAATAGCACGTTCAACTCACGTGACTCTCACTAAACTTTTTTTTCTTTTTTTCTTTTTTCGATTTAGTCTCTCAAATTCATCCTTAATTTTTTTTTGTTTAGTCCTAAAACTCAAAACCAAATCCCTTGACCCAATTAGACTAGCCTTGGGCTAGGGGCTAGGTCAACTGGATCTAGTCCAATTTAACCCCAATTGGGGCTAGGTTCCAATTGACCTAGCCGGACCTAGCCCTAAACTTGGCCCAACTAGGTCAATTGTCTTCGACTGGGTCAATTCGAGTCGATTTTGAAATTTTAGGACTAAATTAAACAAAATAAAAGTTAGAGATGTATTTCAGGGACTAAGTTGAACAAATCAAAAGTTTAGGGTGGGTCACATGACTTGCACATTCCATTTAACGGCTAAAACTAACGGATGTACCGAAAACTATATATTTTCAAACGTTTGGTATCAAAAGTATAAAAAAAAAAAACCTATTGTACTAAAAGTCATATTCGGTCAAACGTCGTATTGAAAGTACCTTTAACCCTTTTTTTTACTATGATTTAGTGTAGAAAAATTGATTTGTTTGGAATAAGCTCGGAACTGTTTTTGGCAAAACAGTTCCAGTAACAGCTCGATGGACCATTTTTTTTATGAAGATTTATATTAAATAAAAAATATAAAAAAACAAATCCGAATCAGTTTTGGTACAGTCTAAAATCAGTCTGATCTAGAACAGAACCGATTTCACAGAAGTATACTAACGATTTTTGAACTAATTCACCCCATTTAGAACAGGTCTGTTTGGAATCGGTCTAGAAACGGTCCGGCTGGACTTACCCAACCCTAGCCCAAAGTTAGCCGACTGGGAGCGGGCGGTACTCGTCGGATTATGTAAAAAAAGACCGAATTTGTCGGTTTTTGTCAGAGTTAGGGACGGGTCTAAACTTAAAATTGTTAGAGAAAGAATTGGATCTACCTTGGGTTTCATTTTTTCGGAACGGGTCCGGTTTAACTCAATTCCACTCTTTTATGGACAGCTTAAAAAAACAATAAACCGCATCAGATAAACTAATTGAGTGTTCCAATATTCGAACAAAATAATCCAATATTAAAATAAAACAACCTCGTTACATTCACGATTTTTGTTGTTCTGTAATTTTGTAGTTATGTTGTTTCCCTGTTTTTGGTAGGGTAGGACGATGACACAGAATGAGATGCTGAACTTGACTTCAATAATTTGGAAATGGACTATAGGCCATATGTGACTTCAATAAATTTGGAAATAGGCTATAGGCCCAAGTATGATATAGGAGTATATTGAATGTATTCAATTATAAATTTTGAGTTTACGAAAGATATTATTCTGAAGGGTTAAGAACCTATGAAAGGTCTGAACTATCACCCATGTTAACGGGAGAGGTCTGAAATTTAAAAAGTTAATAACAGAGGTCTGAAATTTCTGTTTTGTTGATAACAGCGGTCTCCGTTAGTTTTTTCCGTTAAAACTAACGGAAGTTGGTCACATGCCAAGCATGTGACCGGAAATAAAATAAAATTCCAAAAATGCCCTTCTATCAAGTGTGCTCCTCACATGCATGGAGTGAAAAGACCAAAATGCCCTTGAAGCCACCACGGTACTCCGGCGACCACCACGGTACTCCGGCGACCACCACCGTACTCCGGCGACCACCACCAAGGCTCCGATTGGGCCAAAATCGGAGCCACCGTCTCCGATTGGGCTCCAATCGGAGCCACCGGCCCCGATTGGGCTCCAATCGGAGCCACCGGCCCCGACCGGAGCCACAGAGCTCCGATCTGGAGCTCTGTGGCTCCGACCAGAGCCACAAAGCTCCGATCGGAGCTTTTTTGGCTCCGATTGGAGCTTTTTTGGCCCCGATCGGAGCTTTTTGGCCCCGATCGGAGCTTTTTTGCCGAGGTGGTGGCCGGAGTCGGGTCGCCGGAGCCGAGGTGGTGGTCGTCGGAGTCGAGGTGGTGGTCGCCGGAGTCGGGTGGTGGTGGCCGGAGTCGGGTGGTGGTGGCCGGAGTTGGGTGGTTTTAATTTGACTTTAGGGGTAAAATTGTCATTTCACATTTCCTTAAATAAGATATTAAATAAAACAAAATATTAAAGGGGCAAAAATGTCATTTCACACAATTCTGTTAAATTTAACCCTAAAAATGGACGGAAAACCTCAAATCAACAAAATTGAAATTTCAGACCTCTGTTATTAACTTTTTAAATTTCAGACCTCTCCCGTTAACATGAGTGATAGTTCAGACCTTTCATAGGTTCTTAACCCTATTCTGAATATGGAATATGGTATTAGAGTGTAGATGTTATGGTTTTGGTAACACGTTATAAAGAAAAAAACATTGAAAACCCCTCATATAAAGCTTATTATGCACAGACCTAAGTGAGGTCAATGCAGAGGTGAACATGCTAAAACTCATAATATGACCCAAGTAAAGGTTAATACCGAGAGAATATTGAAGTATATAGAATAAAAATGTATCGAATGTTTTCATCTATAAATTCGAACTTATGAGACAGTTAGTTAATATATACATCTTATAAACATTATAGCTGCAATATTCATCACCATAACTGCTCCATAATAGCTAGCAATTTATTCAACTATCCAAATATCAACTAGTAATTGGTTCGACCATCCAAACATCGCTATCAATTTGCCCGGTTTTTGTTCATCACGTGCGAACGTGCTAAAGTTTCAGATACTTCGGAAGTAGAATCTTTTACTGTAGTTTTACAAATTTTCGTAGATAAACATGGCTAAAGACAATCTTCCAATGGAAGGAAGGGACAATTTTGCATTATTATTACTTTGCGTTGGCTTGCTCTTGAACACAAACTAAACCATAGTATGACACTTAACTGAACTGAACTACACCAGTTTTACCAACACAACACACATACATGATAAGAGACTACTAACAACATTTATACATTAATTAACACGATACTCGAATTTAAACCGGTCCGGCTTCTGTTAGACGCCGTTTTCGCCTTGCCCACCATTCATAGCATTCTGCAAAATCATTCAACCAAAAAAACATTACTACTCTTTTTCTCTTAAACTTAAAAAGGAAGAAAAAATCTGACTTTTAGAGAGATATATATAGATGAAGATTACCTCTATGCATAAAAGAACGTACTGCACATCAGTCACTGAGATTTGGTGGTGAATAACAAGCCGAACCCTACATTAAAACGCCCCGAAAATCAGCAAAGTCGTTCTTCGTAGCATAAAATTGCTTACCAGAAATCTAACTGTTTATGACAGATCTATTGTATTACCTCGAAGAAGTCTCGGGCATCATTAGTATCCCGTGTTCTTCCAACTTCTTGCAGAGCTTCGGGACAGTCATTTGCGCCGCTTCTACTACGTCGCAGTAAATCTGGTGATCCCGTAAAAAATTCCCAATTTTGATATTAAAATTTTACAACATCGATTCAAATCATAGTAAACAGAGAGAGCCCGAACTAAAAAGTAATGAAGTCTTTAGTATGATCATACGTCTAGAGTTAATGCGTATGCAACTGATTTCATCCAAAACGGAGCTCCGGGTGAGAAGATATACAGGGTTTAGGGTAACTTACAATATTAGTCTCAACTGAAGCTACGTCGACTTCGAGTCCTTTAATCTTATTCAACCCTTCTGTGCAAAAGAAAAACTCAGAAGCGTGAGAAGCAATTGGCTAAAACATCGAATCGAATAAGGGTATCGGGAAAAACCTGCTAAAGTTTTAGCTTTTGCATGATCATCTGCAAGATTTGGAACGATTTCTTGTAAGGCGGCGAGTGCAGCAGCACACAAGATCCCGATCTGTCTCATTCCACCACCGAGAGTTTTTCTCAGCCTCCTTGCCTATTACAGTATAAGAGGAATTGAGGATTGTAAATGAAGTAAACTTTACTTGAGCAATAAGAAGGTAAGGAGATGGTACCTTGCGGATGAAGGCAGCAGAACCGACAATAACCGAACCTACAGGTGCACCAACACCTTTCGATAAACAAACCTGTTTAAACATTGGAGGAACCAAAAACAAGATTAGTGTCTGCATTTTACAAAAATGTAAGCTTTTTTATACTGTCTGCAATTTTTTGCGAATTAAGAGGTGAAATCATGCCGAAACCGAATCAGCAGCCTGAACAAGTCTGTCAACAGGAACACCAAGTGCCTGAGATAATGAAATTCTTAAATTAGTCGGAACTTAAAACATTTCTAATGATTGAATTGATTTGTTCGTATAATCGTAACCATTTTATGAGGGTTGCGACAAAAATGATAATTTTTTTCCTTTAATGTTCCATAACCAAACTCACAGTTGCAGCATTAAAAATGCGAGCCCCGTCGATGTGAAGCTTCAGTCCGTGCTTTTTCGCAATTTCTCCAACTTTGTCTGTGTATTCAGCAGAGATACATTTACCACCAGAGCTGCATTTAGGGTAAGGAGCTTAGCAAAACCATTATCAAATTAAATATTGGGTTTAAGCACAAGAACTAATACACTTTGTTCAGTTTAGTCACTATTGTCCTACTTACTTTGCATGCTTCTCCTTTTCTCTCCCAAAAAACACTATACAAAATATGCAAAGGATGTCTCTTTGCTAAGAATATTAGCAAGCTTTCTCTAAACTGGGTACCCAATGTTGTAACAACTTGGCAAAATCGCCATCATGAAACTGCTGGGTTTTCAAAATCATCACACTCTCTAAAAGTTTGTTCATTTTAGTCCTAATTTTCCTTCTTCCGTTTTTATCTCACAAAGCATCACAAAAGTCAAAACATAAGGTTAAAAACCTAAAAACAGTATCAACTATATATAGGTCACGTTGCTAATCATTGTCCCAAATTTAAAATGTTAATATTATGTGTTCCAACTTTCAGATTTGTTGATGTCTACTTTTTTCAACTAATTTTGACATTAAAATTAAGTTAAAAAAAACATTTTGTTTTCCAATTTTCTAAAGTATCGGATTTGTTGCTTATAGTTTAGACTTATTATATACTTTAGAAACATGTCTTTGTTTCGTCAATTTTAAGAAGAAAAAAGTGGAAATAAACCAATCTAATAGTTGAGACACATAATATCAAACATTTTAGTTCTGGAACGCAGTTAGCATCATAGTTGACCTTTTTTAGGTTATTATCCAAAGAAGTTTTCATTTTGCTAACACTACCAAGCATAGACTGACATTGACCAAGTTCTTTCCTTTATCAAAGTCAAGAACTCTTGCTTTTATCAATTGGGTCCTCAGCTTCTACAATCTAGCGAATTGGTCATCATAAAACTGTTTTTCCTATCACATTAAACACAATAACTAATGAATTTGTTCAACTCAGTAGTCAGTCCCTATTTTCCTACTGCACATGCTTCTTCTCCATTATCATCTCTACTAAGAACATCACAAAGCAGAACTAAATTCTCCAGAAAGTTGCTTCCTTTAGCTAGACAGTTCTTATTTTTCTTCATCGAGTCCCTCTTTTTTTTAAGAATTAAGCAAATTGCCCATACCAGCAGAAGTCAAACTACTACTATTTAAACGCAATCACGTTATGCATGCAGAAAATTAACCAAAATTCTTACTTTCCATGTGAATTCTCCAAACAAATGAGCCTTGTGGTCGGATACACAATCTCCCCTTTGGGGTCCCTGATCGCAGCTTCAATCGCATCAAGATCCATCGTTCCGTCTGGGTTGTTCTTCACCGGGCGAGGGTGGACGCCGCCGATGGTGGCGATTCCGCCGTTCTCGTAGATGTGGATGTGGCAGTTGTTCCCCAGAATCACCTCGCTGCCTCGAATCTCGCAGTGGACAAGTACGCTTATCAGGTTCCCCATCGTCCCAGACGGCACGAACAGACCAGCCTCCTTCCCCGTGATCCTCGCAACCTCCGACTCCAGCCGCAACGCTGTCGGGTCGGCGCCGAGGACGTCGTCGTCCACCTCCGCCCTCGCCATGGCCGCCCGCATTGACTCGGTCGGCTTCGTGACGGTGTCGGACCGGAGATCCACTGTCTTGGCCACCATTTTCTTGACCAAAATCCAAACTTTGAGAAATTAGTCGGAGAAATTCAGGCAAACATGATTCAATCTTCAAGAATTGATATAAACAAATTGAAACTTTGAAGCAGAATCGTACCTGGGTATCGGTGGACGGCGGACTGTCACTAAAAAAGAACAAGAAGTTGCCACGTGGCGTCGAACGCCCGAGAGGATTCAGGCGGAGCGGAGGTGAACGGAAAAGCCGAAAACAACTGAATCTTTTGGGATCACAGAACATTCACGACAGACATGCGTTCCTCTGCCAACAAGTGTTGGTTCATGTAACCGAGTCTTTTCCAAATAGCAAGATAATTCAAACAGTCTTTTACAGTGTAATGTTTCTAATGACATTCCACATATATATATAAGTTTTATATCAGAAATGGAAGGTCATTAGAAACATTACCTGTAAAATATAAAAATGTGTTCATTCAGCATGTCAGTGGTTCAACTTCGTTGATATTCTTAGAATTAATAAATATTCATGGCAAGCATTTTGTCAATGGATCCGAGTGAAAATTAATTTAATGTGAAACAAGCATATACGTCGTGTATACGTAGTTCTCTTGATCTGGTCTCCCAAAACCTCCCACTGGAATACATATATATTTTAAAATAAAAGTCGCTGCTTGATCAATTAAGCCAATTTTACTGAATAGCTGTTGTATACATGGTTTTTGTCATTATTGCTAAATAAATGTATTTTTCCTACAATTAGATACACATGGTTAAAAAAATCTATTTCAGATTTAAAATGTTGATATTTGGTATCGTAATAAATCAAATTTGTTGATTTTCACTATTTTCTTATAAAATTGGCAAAATAAAAATATATTTTTTAAGCATAAAATAAACCTAAATCATAAGTAACAAATATAATATTTCGAAAAAGTAAACAATATGTTTTTTCTTCTTAGAGCGTCAAAATCAGTAAAAAAAAAGTTGAAAATAACAAATTTGATAATTAGGACACTAAACATCAACATTTTATATATAAGATAAAAATTAACAACATGGTCTATAATTAAGATTGTTTTTAGATTCTTTAACAGATGATAGTTTGAAGAGCTTAACATAATTTGAATTTCCTTCTATACTTTATGAAATTAACCTTATACAGAAAAAATGAATAAGAAGGCGTGGTTTAGTCTTTATACTTCAATATTCCCCCTCAGGTGTGGCCTGAAATATATTAAACTGGCGCGCGCTCTGATACCATGAGAAATTTAAAACTAACAACTTGACCAAATGTCCTAAAACCTTAAGGTGATAGGTGAATGCGTGGTTTAGTATTTATACTTCAACAATATATATATAAACTATAATAATACAACTAATTTAAATTTTAAAGCATCAAATCATATTTTAATATGCCACAAAATAATAACTTCTCAAGTTGATGAAGGGAAAAAAAAATAAAAAAAGGGGACCAACCATGTGTGTATATATCGAGCACTTTAATCACGTTTACTAATTACATATGATATATGAACGAGTTTATTTTTGGGATTGTTACCTATAAACTATACCATCTCGTAGAAAGAAAAATGGACCATGCGTGAACCCCACTTGTGTTGCCTTTGATTGAAAACTAGATTTTATACCTATAGAATTAAGGTATAATTGTTACTTTTCTAGGGTTAGTTCTGTAGTGGCCTGCTTACTTATTGATGGTTTTCCGCAATTTTTTCCATCCCTCGGTGTAAATAACCCACTATCGGCTCACAATCAATAACATCTTCACCGTCTAGAGTAAGGATGAGCCGAAGAACACTATCATGACCTCTCATCTCTATCCAATCATTTCCCTCCCTTCAGAATATGCTTCTCTATAACAATTATTATATATAAAACACATAGCCAGCACTTTGCCCTTTACGGGCTGCGGTGCGAATAGAGATTAGTTTAGGTGTGGAACAAGTATGCTACGAGTGCTGCTTTCATGATGAGGGCCCCCAACTACCATCCCGCGGGAAACCAAAAAAAAAAAAATAAAAAAAGTGGACCAACCATGTGTGTATATATCGAGCACTTTAATCACGTTTACTAATTACATATGATATATGAACGAGTTTATTTTTGGGATTGTTACCTATAAACTATACCATCTCGTAGAAAGAAAAATGGACCATGCGTGAACCCCACTTGTGTTGCCTTTGATTGAAAACTAGATTTTATACCTATAGAATTAAGGTATAATTGTTACTTTTCTAGGGTTAGTTCTGTAGTGGCCTGCTTACTTATTGATGGTTTTCCGCAATTTTTTCCATCCCTCGGTGTAAATAACCCACTATCGGCTCACAATCAATAACATCTTCACCGTCTAGAGTAAGGATGAGCCGAAGAACACTATCATGACCTCTCATCTCTATCCAATCATTTCCCTCCCTTCAGAATATGCTTCTCTATAACAATTATTATATATAAAACACATAGCCAGCACTTTGCCCTTTACGGGCTGCGGTGCGAATAGAGATTAGTTTAGGTGTGGAACAAGTATGCTACGAGTGCTGCTTTCATGATGAGGGCCCCCAACTACCATCCCGCGGGAAACCAAAAAAATAAAAATAAAAAAAGTGGACCAACCATGTGTGTATATATCGAGCACTTTAATCACGTTTACTAATTACATATGATATATGAACGAGTTTATTTTTGGGATTGTTACCTATAAACTATACCATCTCGTAGAAAGAAAAATGGACCATGCGTGAACCCCACTTGTGTTGCCTTTGATTGAAAACTAGATTTTATACCTATAGAATTAAGGTATAATTGTTACTTTTCTAGGGTTAGTTCTGTAGTGGCCTGCTTACTTATTGATGGTTTTCCGCAATTTTTTCCATCCCTCGGTGTAAATAACCCACTATCGGCTCACAATCAATAACATCTTCACCGTCTAGAGTAAGGATGAGCCGAAGAACACTATCATGACCTCTCATCTCTATCCAATCATTTCCCTCCCTTCAGAATATGCTTCTCTATAACAATTATTATATATAAAACACATAGCCAGCACTTTGCCCTTTACGGGCTGCGGTGCGAATAGAGATTAGTTTAGGTGTGGAACAAGTATGCTACGAGTGCTGCTTTCATGATGAGGGCCCCCAACTACCATCCCGCGGGAAACCAAAAAAAAAAAATAAAAAAAGTGGACCAACCATGTGTGTATATATCGAGCACTTTAATCACGTTTACTAATTACATATGATATATGAACGAGTTTATTTTTGGGATTGTTACCTATAAACTATACCATCTCGTAGAAAGAAAAATGGACCATGCGTGAACCCCACTTGTGTTGCCTTTGATTGAAAACTAGATTTTATACCTATAGAATTAAGGTATAATTGTTACTTTTCTAGGGTTAGTTCTGTAGTGGCCTGCTTACTTATTGATGGTTTTCCGCAATTTTTTCCATCCCTCGGTGTAAATAACCCACTATCGGCTCACAATCAATAACATCTTCACCGTCTAGAGTAAGGATGAGCCGAAGAACACTATCATGACCTCTCATCTCTATCCAATCATTTCCCTCCCTTCAGAATATGCTTCTCTATAACAATTATTATATATAAAACACATAGCCAGCACTTTGCCCTTTACGGGCTGCGGTGCGAATAGAGATTAGTTTAGGTGTGGAACAAGTATGCTACGAGTGCTGCTTTCATGATGAGGGCCCCCAACTACCATCCCGCGGGAAACCAAAAAAAAAAAAATAAAAAAAGTGGACCAACCATGTGTGTATATATCGAGCACTTTAATCACGTTTACTAATTACATATGATATATGAACGAGTTTATTTTTGGGATTGTTACCTATAAACTATACCATCTCGTAGAAAGAAAAATGGACCATGCGTGAACCCCACTTGTGTTGCCTTTGATTGAAAACTAGATTTTATACCTATAGAATTAAGGTATAATTGTTACTTTTCTAGGGTTAGTTCTGTAGTGGCCTGCTTACTTATTGATGGTTTTCCGCAATTTTTTCCATCCCTCGGTGTAAATAACCCACTATCGGCTCACAATCAATAACATCTTCACCGTCTAGAGTAAGGATGAGCCGAAGAACACTATCATGACCTCTCATCTCTATCCAATCATTTCCCTCCCTTCAGAATATGCTTCTCTATAACAATTATTATATATAAAACACATAGCCAGCACTTTGCCCTTTACGGGCTGCGGTGCGAATAGAGATTAGTTTAGGTGTGGAACAAGTATGCTACGAGTGCTGCTTTCATGATGAGGGCCCCCAACTACCATCCCGCGGGAAACCAAAAAAAAAAAAATAATAATAATAATAATAATATTTTTTTTTAAAAGAAAAAGGCAATGAAGGCACACTAAATAATAACATACTACTTAATTATAAACACCTAATTGTAGTTGTATTGTTGAAGATATTAACATCAATGACATATTATATTAGTTATACGTCTACCCGGACTTGGAATTGTAATTGAATGGGTAGTTTGATATTACATTTTGACCATTTTTTTACATGCGACAAAACGAAGTATTAATTGATACAGATAATGTCTTAATTAGTTTTAAATTGGCCTAGTTATTACCGAATTTTTAATTGTTATTACAGTTTTGGCATATGAGATGTGATTCTCACATATGTGAGATGAAAACTACAGAATGTTGATGTCGCTAGACCGTTTTTGTTTCAGTTATGGACAGATGAATCTTGAATCGTAATTTAGGGAAGTAAGAATCGTAATACGGTGTTGACGCTACTATCAATAATAGAAGACTTGATTGATAAGTCAAAGTCGAACGCCATCAAACAATTTGGTAAATTCGAAAGTTCTTAAAGAACTAAGAGATTATAATTTCTCACAAATATGAATTCTAACTTAAAAAAATCTCATAAATAATTAAACTCTTAAATGACCAAATGAAACTAACGCAAACAATAGGCACACGGTCTAAATGTCCAACATCTAAATTCAGCTAATTAATTGTTGAAAAACACTTTAATAAAAAAAATACAATAAATAGAGATAACATGCCTTGAATGCTTCATCTTCCAATCAGATTTGTAGAACATTTTCAAGATTTGAAGAAGCAGCAACCAAGTTGACAAGGGGAGAGAGCTGCTCCTCCAAGAGCACTATTCAGAAGCTCTCTAACTTCAGAATAGCTTTGTTTCTGCAGGAGTTAGATAACTCCCTCTCGAGATCAAAATTCCGATGGGAAGACACTGCTATTTGCAAACTCTCTCGTCGGTCATGAGCATGGAGCAACTCTTCCTAAGCCTAAGCCAAAGCCGGAAGCCCCATCACAGCGGATGACCTTGTTCAACCTCGCCTTCATCCTACTCTCCGCCTCCGCCTCACCAAATCGCGGAGTACGCCCCCCCCTCCCCCCCTCACCCTCGTCATCACTACCACCCCCGAGCCCGCACAAAGACCCCCCCACCACCACCACAACCACCTCCACACGCTCCCACGCGCCTCCACACGCCCGCATGCGCTCCCATACGCCGCCTCACGCGTCACAGGCGCCACCACACGCGCCACACACGCGCCCCCACGCATCGCCTCACCTCCACTCACAAACCCACTACATCGGCGCGTGCACACCACACACGCGGACACACGCCCCCACGCTCCCGGACGCGCCTCCACGAGCCGCCATGGTCCACCTCCTTGCCCAACATGTCGTGCGCTGGTCGCCGACGTCCCTTCACGCGCCGTCGTGGATGCTGTTCACCGTTTTAAGCTCAAACTGGACTATATCTTGGCGGTACAACCCACTACCCCCCCCCCCCCCATCTACCCCTTCCAACTGAACCCATGGTTCGTCAGAACCAACGCTCCGTTCTCGGTAGAAGCCACTGCATGATATTTACCCTTCGGGGTACCCACGATATGACCGCGGTCGCGGTCGTATCTCGTTTCCTTTTCCTAACGGAGAAGCAGAGAATTTCTTTGGCACCCCCGACGTGCGCTAGTCCTTTGCGGATGTACCACATGTAGGGGCGCTTCGGTAGACTGGTTTCATCCAGCCCCTACCACTTATGTACCGGTCATCCTTGTTTGTCTATGAAGTTGTGTGTGTTTCCGATTTATTGTGGGTCCTGTCTGGTATCGCTTGGTGTGCATGTCCTCTGTTAACTATGTTGCTCTTGAGGGAGATTCTTCTACCCTCCGAAGGGCTACGGGTGCCGCTGTATCAACGTTGGATTCCACCTCTCCAAGCTTCTTCATTTGCCTAGGGTCATCTGTACCGTTAAGCCATTCTGTTATTTTTGTTTATTTACTATTATTTGTATTTCTGTTTATTGCTCTGTTGTATTTGCTTATGTTGTGTTGTTACTACCTGCTCTACTAGTTCGGGAATTGGATGTTAACCAATCCCCCAGAGCGGGTATTTTCTAATGTGTAGTATGTAATCGTTCTTATTTTAATAAAATTCGGCATTGATAAAAAAAGTTAGACAATTAATTTTTGGTCTTTAAATTGATATTGATTTTCAATAGATTATCTTTCTAAGAAAAAAATATTGTTGAACATACATATGCTTAGAATGCCTCTTTCATCTTCTTGGCTCAGCTTCTAATAATGGATCCAACATAAACTTGATCTAGTTATATTGCATCTAATCTTTGTAACTCTATCATATTTACTCGCTGAATTTTTTTGTACGACTTTTAATTGGCTGAATTGCTAGTGAAGTTCAAATTACTAACTTTAACCATCTTTCTGTTAATCATAAACATAAAATATATACACGGCGTCCTAACGTTCGTCAATGTATATTTTCTGGTTAGACTTAACGTAAAAATAGACAAAGCTATTAATTGTATTATAATAAAAATCAGTTTAGTTAGTTATTGTAAGCTTGTAGTAATAAAAAATACTTCTAGCTAGAACGAGCACATCGATTACAGTAATTCACCTCTTAAAGATTGATTTAATGTGAATACACATATTAATGTAAATGTCGATTAAACACATATCACGAATATAACAATAATTGCTGGAATTATGGTAGTAAAATAATGCGTGCATTTAGAATAATAATTTAGTTGGCATTTCAACATGAAAAAACCGAACATTTTAATAATGTTTTATTTGTAAAACGATGTGGAATACTGAACTGCAGTGTGTATTTTCACACTACCGGCTGCAAAAATACAATATTTAAGGAGGGGGGGGAAACAAATCAAAAGTTGTCTTTACTTTACATGTAATAATACAATACCCTAATAATATAATTAAAAACTTATATAATAATTAGTAATGCTGATGACGTTGGAGGATAATGTTGACAGCTAGGTAGATGTGAATAAAGAAAGAAAGAGAGAGCAATGGTGTGGTCTGAGTCATATGGCATGGCAGCCCCTTGTCCCGACTTGGTGAAGTTTTGTCTAGCTTGCAACCTTATCAACATTTACATTTGATTTGAGCTACATGTCTCTCCGTCCTTATAAGTATAAAATAAATGCATGTTGGACAAATATGCATCTGAGCTGAATTAGGCTACAAACTACCATATTTATTCATTTCCACTTTTTTTCAACTTATTTGACACTAGATTTCACGTGTTAAACAATAAAAATATATTTTCTACTTTTTTTTTTTTTAGTATTAGATTTGTTACTCTGATTTAGGCGTTGTAGATGCAGATTATCTGCCCCATTTTTCCCTACCCTAATTGTGTCTCACTCTTATGATCTTGACAGATGTTCTTTGATTAAATATTTTCATATTATGATTCACCAATCTCAGTAGTTTTTTAGAAAAAAATAACAAATTTAATTGTACCAAGTACATATGCTAAGATCACAACGGTGAGACACGATCTAAGATATAAAGAATGAGACATATAATCTGTATAATTTTTTCATCAATTTGGAGAGAAAAAAAAAATTAAAATCAAATAATCTGACAGTTAGAATATCGAATATTGACATTTTAAATCAGAGACAAAAATTAGTAACATGATTTATAATTAAACTATTTTTAGGTTCTGCTATTTTAAAACAAAAGTGGGTTTACTTTTCTACTAAAAATACTTCCTATTACAAATACTAAGTAATGTGAACACTTAGTATATTACTATTTTCTATTGTATTATTTGCAAATTCTTTTATTGTTCAATAAAACGTACAATCTAATATTATTTAATTTAAGTGATAATATTTTTATATTTTAATTTAACTAGATCTATAAAAGAAAAATTAAATTTAAAAAATGACTCCATTATTCAAATTCTGTTGCTCTCTCTATATAATATATAGTATATTATAGAGCTAATATAGCAGTGCAAAACAGATCAAGAAACACCTTGTCTGCATCACTCAAAAACACCTACGGCCAAATATTCGAAGAGATGGGCCGTGACTAGCGGTTCAGCCGAACCGAGTTGAACCATTTCAGATCAGTTATTTTGATATAAAAAGGATCGATTCTGAAGCGGTTCAAGATTCTATATTAATGTGCAAAAAAACACCTGCTGATAAGTTGAAAGTTTAGTATTTCTTTTCGAGCTTATTGATTACAGACCATACACATGGATACAGAGTGGAGAATATAGTTTTAGAAAACGGTTGGTCGATACATGGATAAAACAGTAATTCTGAAATATGTAGGATATAAGTCCAATTAATTATTATTCGTAATCAACATACAATTAGCAAGTAATCTGTATGTGTATGAAAATCGAAATAACGATCCGTAGATCGAATGGGAAAGACAAATTTTTAACTGAGGCACGTGCGGATCACGCTCTCCTTAAGGCAATTTCGCCTCACCTCACCCTCAGGTTATGCAACGAGGTTTATGCAGGGACGATCACCTCCCAGGATACAACAGTGTCGTTAACACGAACCGTGCATACAATTTGTTCAACCGAACCGAACAAATACCTGAACTCGAACAAGAATATTAGACCAAAAAATTGATCGAATAAATAACGCTACGAAATTTGAGATAAAAACAGTAAATTGGAAAGCGATAGCAACTTCGATTCATCGGTCTTCAGGAGCTACCCGTTCCAGGTCTCCATTATTTCCATGGCGGCTTCGAAAGCAGATGGCCGTGAAGAAGACTGCACTTCTGGTTGCTTGGTTATCGAGTGGCTGAGGTTCGGGCATTGGTTTTGAATGTACGTGAATGTGATAATATTGGATGCTTAGGGTACTGTACGCATGGAAGGAATGCCTTTTGTGTGTCTCTCATGATTTTGGAGAATTTGAAATATATATAATAAAATAAAACAACCATTATATGGTAGGATTATATGTCCATAAATGCACAGAATATATTATGCATATATACACTTGTACAAATCTAGTTATGCAATGTATCTGGACACAATTAGAATATGTAATTTTGGTTTGCCTAATTAGAGGATATTAACTTTCCAAATATCGTTTTGGCAACAATTAATTTCATATTTAGCAAAACCGGACCTGCGCGAGGTACTTCAATTACTATTCACAATTTATGTGATGACCCAAATGTCATTCACTATAACTATTTAGTCACTGTTAAGCCCAATTGTCCAACAATCCCCCACTTGAATGGTGTTTGGAAACCTAATGGTGGCTCTAGACACGAAATTTGAGTTCAACGGTCAATACCTGTATAGGATAGGTATGGGACCACCCTTTGAACCTTCCCTTGTGAAATTATACCGACTTTACTGGCTGGTTAGTAGACGCGGTGTCCTTGAACTAACTGCCGTTGGTGTAAATGATGATATAATCACACAGATATCTTCCTAGTATAGTTCGGTTCACGCCTCAATGTCCGTTATGGCCCTGGACATTTTGCCTGGTTCTGCGAGCGTTTCTAAGAAATGCGCCCTCAACAATTCTTTTCGAAACGACCCATCTTCTCACTCACATTGGTGATTCTTACTCAACGGAATAATCACGACTCTGAATTAATTCAAGAGTTTCACCGTGTCTTTGAGATTTCTCTTGAATCATTAAAAGTTTTCACTTAACATTTTCCACTCTATCACTGTTTACATCTAGGAATGAGTTTAGGAGTTTGACCCCCACAGTGATCTCACTCACTCTTGTGATTAGGTTGTCCCATTGAACCTAGATCTTGGGATCACCACTCAACTAGGTTGGGTTTTCCTTCTCAGGAATGTTCTTTACGGGCTTTAATCTCATTCCCTTAGATAATTGACCAAATAACTCTCTGTTTAACCCTACGGGTGGCAGATCCGCAATATTTATCAGCTGATCTTTGTCAAGCGTGATATTTCCAATTGAGAGCAATTATGTAACATGAGTCTAGACATTCCAATATACATGTTACAACATGATACCAAATGCAGATTGATTATCGCAACGTTGCTTTAAGGTCCTCAGACCATCATATCCTGCAGGAATATTTTTTTTTAATCCAACAGTTATATTCATGCTGATTCTTCTAGCAGACAACAGGTTTGCCAAGTGTCCCACTAGCCAACCTTAACAAAGGTTATCAGGCCAAGGGGGTGATCACCACTTATTTGTGTCAAACCTTGTCTTTTAGACAGAACCATCATGCTCTTATAATATGTTGGATTATATGTGTATTTGGTTAAAAACAAAATAATCTCATCAATCTCCACATTGGTTTTCATACCGATTTTGGCCAATTTGCAAAATCCTCTAATAAACGGCATAACCGTTCTAATTAGACGACACAATTTTAGTGCTTAAAACCTAGAATCAACGTATCTGGTTTTTAAATTTCGTTTTAGAGGATTTTAATTTTTACGACGGCACCTTAATAAATACCCAGTTTGCATCGCTACAGTCTTCAAAACATGCTTGGATGTCTAGTATAGTGCAGTCCGTAATTACGAGTATATCTCAGGTACCTAAGTAACCCGAAGATACCATCCCAATAATCTGTACTTGGGTTACTCGTGTATCTACTCAGTACGCTTATAGCGTGTGCTATATCAGGTCTTGTACTTGTCATTAAGTACATTATCCTCTCAATGATCCTAGCGTATTCAATTTGAAACTTGCTTGGATCCATTGAATGTTTTTAATATCTTATCGATATATAACGAGATTGACTTAGAAAAAATCATTCTGATGTACTTGTGATTTTAATCCGAGAGTCACATCAGCAAGGCCTATACTTTCAAGTCACATCTCGAATTCAACATATGATTCATTGATCGAAACATTTCATCGTTACTCCCGATGATTAGCATGTCATCGACGTAAAGACATAAGATTACATAACCTTTGTAATTATCTTTCACGTAAATGCACATGACACTATCAAAATTTTGATGTCATTGTTTCGGTGCTTATTTAAGACCGTATAATAACTTGACAAATTTACAAATTTTCTTTTCTTGTCCTGGAGCTGAGAAACCCTCGGGTTGTTTCATACAAATCTCTTCTTCCAAGTTTCCATTCAAGAAATTTGTTTTCACATCCATTTGATGTACTGCAAGATTTCGTAGGGTTGTAATTGCAAAGTACCATTCTAATGGACGTGAATCTCGTCACTAGAAAATAAGTGTCAGAGTTTACACTTATTAATTGAACCATCTGCTTTCATCTTCCCTGTGAGTATGCACTTATAACCTAGTGGTTTGCTTCTATGAGAAAGAACCTCTAGCTATCAAGAATTATATGCAGGATGGATTCAATTTTATTATTGATGATTTCTTTAAGCATATTGGTCAGAAAACCTGCACCATAGGATTTTTTCAATCCTTGCCCTTTTGTTTCTCCTGGGCTAAACACCAGTTTCGACTTCGGTCTCAACTTCAACACGTTTTATGAGACACTCTCATTTCAATTATAAACGCAAAGGTTTCACTACCTTGCACAATCTATGAAGAGTTCTCTAACATTATTTTGGGTACCTTAACAAAGAAAATGCTCTTCAATGCTACCCCCACTTCAATCGTAACTCCAAAACAAATATGGTATCAATCACACTGTTCAGAAGTTTAACATGTATCAACACGAGTTTGGTCTAAGTTCTTATGAACTCTCAATTACCATAACATCAACATTGATCATCAGATCATTATATCAACATAGATTCTTAGATCATTATTATGTCAACATTGGTCATTAGATCGTCATGATTCTCAGACCTCTTGGTCTTTACAATTTATCGTAGTTTGTGTGTATCCAAAATAATTGAATCATGCACAACATACTGATAAGAATTACTGTTTTTTTTTACTTTATCCGAAGAAAATACAACAAACAATTTTATTTTTATTTTAACCCTTAGCTGCGGAGGTATTACCACTTCGGCCAGAATACCCCCACATTCGAAGCTAAAGATTTTTATTTCCATTTACAGAATATCTTACTTACAAAGTAATTGCTAATCAAATTAGCTTATCCCATCATGTTCTGAGAGTACCCAGAACTAATCAACATTGAGTTCATCATATTATTCAATGTTTAAATATTCTTTCCGGAACCCAACTCTAGAGAGTGTATGCGATGTAGTGACTTCACGGATTAAACCGTATCTATGTCACTATTCAGAGAACAATTATTGCTACTGCACATAATTTAATTTTCTTATCAAGTTGATTCTCAACTCTTGTTCATAAAGTGTTAATTTTGAATTCATCATATTTTATGAACATTGCAACATTTTGTACTATCATGCACCAAGTGATGAAGTACATAGCATAAATTTCAAGTCACAATCGCTTATATGTACCAAATCAAGCGATTTGAGATTCCTTTAATCTAATTAAGAAAATTCGAGTGAGCTCGAATACAACACAAATTTTACACTTTGTGTTTATTATCAATTGTAGAGTAGGGATGTAATTTATGTTAATTAACCTTCACAAGGTATCACCATTAACATGTAAATTAAATCAACTAAGCAAAAGAAACATTTATCAATCAATGTTCTTTCCGGCTCGTAGAGCATTACACTTAGCTTGATTATTTCCCCACATACATCTATATTATTTCCAGTCAATACATACTTATATGACTTGAATACAAGAGAAAATATTTTTCCTGAAACAACTCATTGTTCAGAATTATTTTTATAATCACCTTTTTCAAGGTTGTAAAGCATCATGGTTATGTTTCCAAATCTGGTGACCAGTGCTCTAGCAGAGCTTCCGAACTGATCAAACCAACAGTTGGAACATTAGCAACATTGGCACTCATAACTTCTTTAGCCCCCATAGTCACTTAAGTTACATAAGTTACATAACTAGTGACAGAAACTCAATCGTTATCGTTGGAGGCCATAGCTCAATTTTCTGATACACAGAAAAATTTACTAAGCTATTTTTCGCAGAAAATCATATTTCAGAATATTCCCTACTGTATAAAACCAACACAAAAAATTACCTTAAGATGGTTATAAAACGGATACAACACTGTCGTTGACACGAACCGTGTATACAATTCGTTCAACCGAACCGAACCATTACCTGAACTCAAACAAGAATATTAGACAAAAAAATCGATCGAATAAATAACGCTACGAAATTTGAGATAAAAACCGCAAATTGGAAAGCGATAGCAACTTCGATTCATCGGTCTCCAGGAGCTACTCGTTCCAGGTCTCCATCATCTCCATGGCGGCTTCGTAAGCAGATGGCCGTGAAGAAGACTGCACTTCTGGTTTCTTGGTTATCGAGTGGCCGAGGTTCGGGCATTGGTTTTGAATGTACGTGAATGTGATAATTTTGGATGCTTAGGGTACTGTACGCATGGAAGGAATGCCTTTTGTGTGTCTCATGTTTTTGGAGAATTTGAAATATATATATATATATATAATAAAATAAAACAACCGTTATATGGTAGTATATGTCCATAAATGCACAAAATATATTATGCATATATACACTTGCACAAATCTAATTATGCAATGTATCTGGACACAATTAGAATATGTAATTTTAGTTTGTCTAATTAGAGGATATTAACTTTCCAAATATCGTTTTGGCAACAATTTATTTTCTATTTAGCAAAACCGGACCTGCGCGAGGTACTTCAATTACTATTCACAATTTATGTGATGACCCAAATGACATTCACTATGACTATTGGATCACTGTTTAGCCCAATTGTCCAACAATCCCCCACTTGAATGGTGTTTGGAAACCTAATGGTGGCTCTAGACACGGAGTTTGAGTTCAACGGTCAATACCTGCATATGATAGGTATGAGACCGCCCTTTGAACCTTCCCTTGTGAAATTATACCGACTTTACTAGCTGGTTAGTAGACGTGGGGCGGCGTAGCGCGGCGTAGCGCTCCAGTGTTGGTCTTTGCATGTCTCTGTGCTAGACTATCCATCTTCTGTTGGGAAGCCTCTATAAATGTCAACGTTTGGATTTGTTCATCATCACGTTGGTGTTTTTCAGCATGTTGCATCTTCTAGGACGCGTATGCTTCCCTTGTATTACACCACCATGTATGACGTATATGTTTGCCATGTAGCTGCTGCTGGTTAGCGAGTGCTTGTTTGTTCGAATCTCGCGGACGGCGCCAAAATATTGGATCCTGACTCTTCACAGGTCGTTGACTCGAAAGTCGTCGGGTCCGTGTTGTAGTTATGCTGACGGGTTGTCTGAGCTTGCGGCTATCTGACAATCGGGGTGTCCGAGTGTCGGACAGTCGGAGTCTCGGAGACTTGTAAGCCCTTAAAATGGCTAAGTGTTTGAGTATCTCGCGGTGATTGCATACGTGCGAACCATGTGGTATGTGCGCGCCTTGCGGGGTATGCACATGTACGCGCTGTTGGGACCCGGACTTGACGGGGTGTCGGGTCCGGGTATATATGTCTGAACGTGTTGCAGGTAGTCGGGTCGCTACACAATGTCCTGTACGCGCGTTCCTCCTGAGACCTGCACAGGGGCAATATCGCACACCACGCATATGGGGGAGGGGTGTGGAGTGCGATGAACCCTCTCTGATGCTTAAATTAGAGATCTAGAGAGAGAAAACTAGAGAGAAGTAAGAGCTTCCTTGCCAACTTAATTATGAAATGGGTACCAATGCTCCTATTTATAGGGAACTTTGGACTCTAACCCGATTTTTGAACGGTCCGACGCCGATTTAATGTAAAATATGAACCGAGCGTGGATGTAGTAAAGTCGACATCCGGAAGGTCCGCGCGTGTCGTGTATACGTAGGGGTTTGTGCATCCCCGGAGGAACAATCCGGACCACACCGGGGTATTACGACAATTCGGTGTGGTCCGGATTGTCGCGACATTCCAGTGTGGTCCGGATTGTCGCGACAATCCGGACGATATTTCGGTCCGGGACACGTGCGTATGCGTCCCGAACCTTTTTAAACTCACGGGTAAATATTTTTGAGCCGTTGGTGGGTTTGACGTGTAAAGGAAGTCCGAATATATATAAAACGAACCCGAATTAGACGTATACCCATCAGTTTCCATGAGGAAGATTATGTTCGGCTTATACCTCCCTTGGAGATCCTTCGAGTGCGGTACCGTCAGGTCGGATCCAAGTCCCTGACAGTTCCAGCTTAGAATACTCATGGCCCCCGTGTGGCTGTGTCGGGACAACCACCAGAACCCATATCACGTAGAGAAACCACATCATCACGCGTCAGGAGTATTTGGAGAGCTTGGTGACGACCCGTAGCCCGTCCCCGACTGCCCCTCGGCCTGCCCCTTCCCCTATGCCTGCCAGTCAAACCACTAGCCCCACGATCCAGTTTATGAGCGTTCAGTTTCAATTTCTTGCAATACACGTCGAAAAAATTAGCATCTTCACCACCCTTTCTTTTGACAGCCAACCAATTAATGATCAGACTCAAACCCGTTGGAACCTCTGGGATTATACCCTCACGTATTGGAGAAGGGCATTCCTCAAGTACCTCCATAAGTGCCAAATCGGGGCTAAGCACATTAGCCACTGAGGGAGGAGTTCCATCCAAGGAAGCAGTAGCATCCTAATTAAGAAGGTCCACACATTGCAATTCATTCCCCTGGCCGAACGCCAGTGATCTCCGGCGACCCCCGGCCGGACTCCAATTACCTTCGGCGACGCCAGGCCGGACTCCGGCGGCCCTCGGCGACCTCCGGTCGGACTCCGGCGACCCCCGGTCGGACTCCGACGATCCACGACCGGACTTCAATTATAATAATAATTAAAAAAAATGTACATATCTATTTAGGGGCATTTAGGTCTTTTAGTCAATGTATTAGGATATCCTAATACAAAGTTCATCCAAACATTGTATTAGGATATCCTAATATATGATTCAACCAAACATTGTATTAGCTAAGCATGTATTAGAATATCTTAGTCGATACTTAACTAATACATGTATTAGATAATACATGCAATCAAACATGCCTGTAACTTTTTGGAGTAGACCAACTTCATTTTCTTCTTTTGGAGAGGGTTTAAGCGACCAAGTAATCAAGTAGGTCGCCTGTGACAAAATCTCTCAAGATCGGGCAAAATCACTCAAGAATCATCATCTAGGTCATAAACCCTAGTAGAGAGAAAAAGGAGAACAGAAAGTCGTGGGATCTTTGATTTGAGTTCGTTCACTCGGTCAAATCTCCTCACAACCCTAAAACTAACATATAAATGTTCAATTACAACAAACACTGAAGGAACCCACTAAAGCAAGTGGCCTTACAAAAAAACGGTCCACAAAATAAAGATAATAGATCAAAGCCTAAAAACACAAGGCCCAACAACAACAAGAAGTAACAAGCATGCGAGAAGCCCAAGGCTGAATTCAACACCCCCTCTTAAGCTTGTACTTCTCCACTTCCTTCATCTTCAAGCTTCACATCTCTTCCTTGAAACAGATATTTAATCCCCAACCTGCTTGACAGATAAAAAAGTTGTTCCTTAATAAGTTAGCAAGTTGGTTTCCAGATTTAACATAACTAAAGGAAATAGTACCATCAAGCAATTTTTCCCTTATAATATGGCAATTAGGGGTGGCAATTCGTGCTATCGTGCGTGCTATCATGATCGTGTCGTGTTAAACTTACTGAACACGAACACGCACGATAAGCTTATCGTGCCACATTTTACAAACACGAACATGACACGGATATTTTCGTGCGTGTTCGTGTCGTGCTATCGTGTTGTGAAGGATATTCGGTTGTATATATATATATATACGAGATCTTTGAGCAAAAATCAAAATAATTAACTTCATATTTAAAAAACCATGAATTAATATGTCACTATTCATAAGTTAGTATTATATAGTTTAAAAACACTAAATAATAAACCACTAATTGGAGGTAATAGATACGATTTTCTCAAAAAATACTTATAATTTAGTCTTATTAGCACAACTTTATCGTGTTATTGTGCGTGTCGTGTTAGGATACTCAAACACGAACACGGCACGGAAGTTATATCGTGTTAGTCGTGTTCGTGCTATCGTACTGCCATATGCTAGCACGAACACGGTTTTTTTCGTGCGTGTTCGTGTCGTGCTATCGTGTCGTGTCACAAATTGCCAGCCCTGATGGCAATCAATCTCAATATGGTTCGTTCTCTCATGAAAAATTGGATTAGTTGCTATTTGGATTGCAACCTTATTGTCACAATGCAACAAGGTGGCCTCCCTTTGAAAAATACCCAATTCATTCAAAAGAGCACGTAGCCAAATAAATTCCTTTAAAAGCTCACGTATGCTGCGATACTCTGCTTCTGCAGAAGATATAGAAACAGTGGTCTGTTTCTTAACCTTCCACAAAACAAGAGAATCACCCAAAAGCACACAATAACCAGAAACAGACTTCCTAGTCTCAATACAACCTTCCCAATCTGAGTCACAAAAGCCAATAAGGGAAGTACTGGATTGGGAACTAAGAAAAATACCCTTACCAGGTTCCCTTTTCACAAACCTTACCACTCTAAGGGCAGCATCCATATGAGAGAATTTGGGTTCCTGCATAAACTGACTGAGATGCCTAACAGCATAAGAAATATTAGGTCTAGTAATAGTCAGATACAACAGTTTCCCTATTAGTCTTCTGTAGGAAAAAAACATCATCTAGGGGTTTATCATCGTTATTCACACCAAGGTGGCTATCATAAAATTGACTAGTCAATTTAACATTAACCTCCATTGAAGTTCTAGCAATCTTACCACCTGACAGACCCACAGAAGAAATCAACTCCAGTGCATACTTTCTCTGATTCATGACAATCCCACTTGAATTTCTGGCCAACTAAATACCCAGAAAGTATTTCAACTCTCCAAGATCTTTCATCTTAAAATTAGACTGCAAAACATCTTTCAGCTCAGAAACCAAGTCAGCACAGTTACTAGAAATAAGAAGATCATCAATATAAACAAGAAGAACCACAATTCTGCTACCAACTTGCTTGCTGAACAAGGAATAGTCAAGCTTAGATCTTTTAAAACCAGCTTTCACTAAAGAGTTACTAAGCTTTATATTCCATTGTCTGCTTGCCTGTTTTAAGCTATACAGGGATTTACGCAATCGACAAACTAAACCATTCCTCCTCTGATAAGTAAATCCCTCAGGCAAAGTCATGTAAACCTCCTCATCCAAATCCTCTTTAAGAAAAACATTATAAACATCCATTTGATAAATGGGCCAGTTATAAACAAAGGCTAAAAAAAGAATGACTTTGACTGTGTTCATCTTAACCACAGGGGAAAAAGTCTCATAATAGTCTATACCATACTTTTGCCTATATCCCTTTGCAACCAACCTAACTTTGTACCTTTTTAAGGTACCATCAGATTTGTACTTGAGTTTAAAAACCCACCTACAGCCAATAGGAACTTTACCTAAAGGGAGAGAAACCAAGTCCCAAGTTTCATTTTCCTCCAAAGCCAAGATTTTCTCCTTCATTGCTTGAACCCAAGAAGGATTATGAGCAGCTTCTTGATAACTGGAAGGCTCAGTCAACTCAGAAAAATTTGTCAGGTAGCATTGATAATTGGCAGAAATATCATCATAAGAGACAAAGTTAGCAATAGAATGAAGAATAGATACACTTCCCATCACATAATTTTTGCTCCATATGGGGGCCTAACCATTCTACCTGTTCTAGTCACCATCTCAGTAGAAGTATAATGATCATTAGGATCATCAGAGTGCAACTGCAACTCATCATATGGCAGATCAACATCAGAACAAAAAACATGTTCATCATGTGTTGGAATAGGATCAGAAGAGACCCTTTCAGCAAGCACCTCAACATGATTAACTCTATCAGATTCAGAGTTGGTAAAAACATCATTCAAGAACTGAATCATCATTTAGAAGAGAATCAAAGAACATTGACATCTGATCTTGTTTCTGGTGTTTGAAAGGAAATACAGACTCATGAAATTTTACATCTCTACTAACAAAGAATTTTTTATTTTTTAAATTATAGAGTCTGTATCCCTTTTGAACAGCAGAATAACCCATGAAAACATAGGTTATTGCCCTAGAAGCAAACTTATCAGTCACAACAAGGTTCTTTGCATAACATGGACATCCAAAAACTCTTAAATGATGAACTACATGCTTCTTCCTTTCAGAACTTCTAGGGGACATTTACCATTAAAAACCTTTGCAAGCATCAAATTAATCAGATAGCATGAAGTAAGAATGCATTCCCCCCAGAATTTATTAGGAATGAAGGCTTGCAGTTTAATGGCTCTAGCAACTTCCAACAAGTGTCTATGTTTTCATTCAACTCTCCCATTCTGTTGAGGTGTATAAAAACAACTGCTTTGATGGAGGATACCCTTTTCTTTAAAAAAAAAAATTAGTAATCTGGTCACCAAAAAATTCTCCTCCATTATCTGTTCTAAAACATTTAACAGTTTTAGAAAACTGATTTGTAATCAAGGCAACAAAACTCTTTAATACAATATAGACATCAGATTTGAACTGAATGAGATGAACCCAAGTAAATCTTGAATTATCATCAACCAGAGTTAAGAAAAATCTTTTATCATCATAAGTTGGACTTTGATAGGGGCCCCACACATCACAATGCACAAGGTCAAACGGTGAGCCAGCTCTTGAATCAGAATCAGGAAAAGTATTTCTAATGATATTTGCTTTTGGTTAAACAGGACAGGTATGAATGGCATCAGCCTTATTTTTAGGTAAATCTAAGCTATCAATATGGTGCAAAGTTTGAACAGAAGCATGTACCAAACGTATATGCCACGAAATTATATCATTATAATGCCCAATACTAGTAAAAGAAGTAGCACAAGAGGAACAACCAGATTTGAAAAAGTATAGACCTGAGTGCTCATTCCCAATCCCCAAGACCTTCCCACTTGAGAGGTCCTACAGAATGACAGTTCTAGAATAAAAGGTTGTTTTGCAGTTTAAATCAATTGCAAGTTTAGAAACAGATAGCAGATTATATTTAAAAGTGGGTATAAAAAGAACATGCTCCAACCTTTTATCCTGTGTAATTGAGAAACTACCTATCCCTTTTACCTCAGCAAGATCACCATTTGGTAAAACAACATTAGATTTAGAAAACAATTGCTCAACTCTTAACCAATATTTTCTAAAAGTCATGTGTTCAGTGGCACCACTATCAAGAATCCAGGTGTCTCTATCAATATTAAAAGAGGAGTTTAAAGATATACCAGCAGATTTGGGACAAGAATCCATGGTTCCAGCAGCAGCAGCACCTGCAATTGCTGCAGTCCTACCAGCCCCACCCATGGACTCCAAAAGCTTGTTGAACTGATCAGATGTAAGAGTCACATTGTCTTTGAAAACAAAATGACCAATCGCAGAATCATTCCCAACATGAGTGGTTGCTGTGTTGGCCTTCACATTGCCTCCCTTCCTTAGTTGGTCCCTTAGCTTGAAACAGTTATCCTTCACATGCCCCTTCTTTTTACAGAAGTCACATCCCTTAGCATAGCACCTCTCAACGGTGTGCCCCTTCTTGTTACAAGAAGAACACTCCAGTATCTGATTAGGTTTGGGCTTATCATCAACAGAAATCAAATTTCCAGAGCCAACAGTAACATATCCAGTCATGTCAGAAGAAATCCCCTTTTGATTCTCCTCTTGAATCAAACAATTATAGGCTTGATTAACAGATGGAAGTGGTGTCCAGAGGAGCAAATTACTCCTTACAGTGGAGTAGGAGTCGTTCAACCCCATAAGAAACTGGAAAAGACGCATGTTCTCCTTGTGTTCCAAATGCTTTTTAAAGGACTCACCCTCAATGTGAGGTAATGAGTAAGCATCATCAAATTCTTCCCGAAGCAGGCGCAGCTTGGTGAAAAAGGTTGAAACAGAATCCAAACCTTGACGTGTAAGAACAATTTTCCTGTGCAATTGGTAAATCCTCGAGCCATTGACCTTATCAAATTTATGTTTCAGCTCTTTCCAAGCCGACATCGCACTCTCAGAATACATCACAGAGTTTGCAAGATCATTCGAAATGGAGTTAATAATCCAACCATACACAACTGCGTTGCATCTATCCCACAAGTCTGTTAGCATATGGTGACGTGGCGCCGTAATTGGTAGCCCGTTAATGCTAAGGAAATTACCTAAGTTAATTAGGTAATTGTCACATTAGGGTAAATGGGACAAACCCTAACTCTAATTGACATGGGAGGCCCAAAATTGGGTCTTCCCCCTTTAATAGCATGGTTCGGCCGAAACTTGTCCCACATTGGTTGGAGTGGATTTTTGTCCACTCCACCAATCATATATATAGGGGACTCACATAAGGGGTTTAGACATTCATTCAGAATAAGAAGTACCTCCATTGAGGATCTTGAGAGAAACCCTCTCACCCCCTTAGTAGTGATTTTCGGTGCACATCTTAGTCCGAGGTTCTGTCCCCGTTGAAAAATCGATCAGAGACTTTGTTGTGGAGCTTACACCGCGTAGGACTTCTTCTTAAGAAGAACTTGTACGTGGTTCCGACCGGAGGATCAGAAATCCCTCCACGACGTTCTTGGGCAGGAAAGCTAAAATGTATGTGTACATTATTCCGCTGCGTAGTTAGATTACTTGCATGTACACGTTTAGAATTCCGTAGTATTACATCCCCGTAATCCAACAAATTCATGGTAAACAACACTATATTTCTCACGTGTACAAGCACCAGTAACAAAACCATACTTGATTTTACCAATCAACACAGATTTCATAGCATGGATCCACTTCGGATAATTCTCAGATCCAGTAAGAACGACAGAAGTCATGCGAGCAGCAGGATTATCATTCGCATGCTAGTAAAGAGGATGGAAATAATCTACCAGAGCCATGGCATCACGAAATTCCGTGTTAGTTGCATCGAGTGCCTTCTTCACACCAGAATTTGTCTCATCTCCGTCATTCCCAGTGTTCGACATCAGGATCTATCAAAGCAAAATGCGAACAGACTTGAAGAAGATATACCACAACGATCAAGAAAAGAAGCCAAACACCACGAACAAGGAGGATCCAACACCATAACTCCTTCTGCAAGGAGCAAAAGGCGATTCGCACAAGTTTCTCGAAACGAAGACGAACAGTCGCAGAACATATTGGGGCGAAAACTCAGAGCAGCTGAGTCACAGAATTGAGAATAAGGTGAAGATCACCTCATCGCTCTGATACCATGACAAAATCTCGCAAGATCGGGCAAAATCACTCAAGAATCATCATCTAGGTCACAAACCCTAGTAGAGAGAAAAAGGAGAACATAAAGTCGTGGGATCTTTGATTTGAGTTCCTTCACTCGGTCAAATCTCCCCCACAACCCTAAAACTAACATATAAATGTTCAATTACAACAAACACTGAAGGAACCCACTAAAGCAAGTGGCCTTATAAAAAAACGGTCCACAAAATAAAGATAATAGATCAAAGCCCAAAAACACAAGGCCCAACAAAAATAAGAAGTAACAAGCTTGCATAGAAGGCCAAGGCTGAATTCAACAGCCTGTTCATAAACCAAGGAAAGCACGACATTGGCATATTATTGAAACAAGGGGTTGAGTTATTGTCTGATTATTCAGTTTGATTATGAGAGTTTGATGACGTTGATTAATGTTGTTTAATGTGTTCAGTGACTAAATAGTTTACATAAACCAGATGGTTCATCACTGTTTTATATCATATTGGTAAGCTGTATATCGTATTTATGGTAATTTTTATATACATTTAGCTTGTGAATTTTATTTTAAGATCATCTACATTTTGGTATAAAAAAGTCGATGTTAATTTTTTCACATATCGTATTTTCTAATACACCGATAACATTGTATTACAATCCATCTATTACATTTGATCATCTTTTGGAGCATTTTCAGGTTGTATTTTCACATGTTAATCATTTATATTACAACATTTGTTTTAAGCATGCTCAACGCTTATTATAAAAATTTAAAAATTTTACATACAAAATTCAAATGTTCTTAAATTTTCTACGATTTGTAATTTGTCTTTCAAATTAACTGTTTACAAATAACGTCAGTTGCACGTGCAATGCATGCGCATACATCTAATATATATATATATACTAGTTATTTCTGCACATGCGATGCACGTGCACGTGTCTGACTGTGTCATTTGCATAAAATTGATGTTATCTTTGAAGTTTTTTTTTTGTGAGTAGATAACAATACTCTAAATTTTCTAATGATGACAAAATATGAGTTTTCGTGACTATACATACCATTCAGGCAAAGATGTCAGCTATACCAAACCAAGACAACTCTATTTACATAAATTCTTGACCTCTATGCGAAACAACTCATAAACATGTTCATAATTTGTTTCTTAAGAACATCACTTTCTAGATACTTCGTTAGACCCACATCAAATTTTTATTTCTCCATATGATCATCTAAATTGTGCTAATAGAGATGCAACTCCTTTCCAACACTATCATCGAGTCATCTTCTGTCTAATTTTTTACTTCTTCCTTCCAGCAACAGAGAATCATAAAAACCCGAAATGAAAGCAAAACTAAAAGGTTCAAGGGGGAAAGTAAGAGATATACTTTGTAATTATCGTGATTGGCAACTATCCTTTGAGTTATTATTGAAAATGCTATATCTGTTGTAGTCTTCACTAATCAGGATATGCACATGATCTTAGGGATTGCATATGGATCAGCTTCACCCTGCATCATTTCTCTTTTGCAGATTTGGTTGAGGGTCCATTCACAAACAGTTTAACCTGCACTGTATAAATATAAATAAAGCATAACTATAACCAATTAATCAAAACATTTATATGTTTGTTTACTGTATTAATCTAAAATAAAATTACTTGGCTGTTAATAATAATCAAAACATAAGTTTTGTGCACATCTTTTTTTTGTCATTGAGTTTCTTCAAAGCTCCATCTGCCGCCAAACCAACTATCTTTTTGCTCGTGACTCGTCATCTTTGGCCTCTTTGCATACAAATGATTAGAAAAGAAAGAGATGTATAAAGAACTGCATATTAAAAAGCTATATATATATATATATATATGTACATATATATTAAGATGCTACCTGTTCTTATTTAGAGGAAGTGTTCTTATTTAGAGGAAGCTGAAGAGATCATATCTAATATCGTGTCATGCGGGCTTCCGTTAATTGCAAGGATACCACCGGATGGGAATAACATTCTCCTTTCAGATAAATCAACAGTAAGATCAATTTCATTGCCTTCCCAATCACTCTCCTAAATAACAACATCACTTCACTATATAACTTCATTGCAGAATAAACCCCAAAGGATTAATATACAGTTTATTTGTTTATACCTTTCATCCAACTTCATGCACACAAATCATCCCCACAACATGATCCCAAGTCTACATTGTATTTATTAGATTACAATTCCATCTTCTTTGAGAGTAACAGCTTCACCGTTTGGTTCGAGTGACTAACAATTAGCAGGACAAACTCCCATTTGTGGCTATTGGGGATGCAAAAGCCTGCCTCATACACAGTGTGAGACAAATCAACACACCACCTCACCCAAGAGTCAGATATTATATTTGTAAGGTCAAGAAAATACAAAAGTATTTTTATCCATGTTCCAAGGTCAGTATGAGAAATCATAAAAATCCCATATTTATTTACGTTACTCTGATAGTCCTGCAATTCAGGAGCTCCTACAGTGAATGGATCTTCCTGCCAAGTTGGGCAGACAGTGACACCTAATACAATTTTTCCTTTTACAATAAAAGCCACCCCATCTGAGACATTTGGGGATTCCCCGAAAGGGTATAGTATGAGAAAAGGGAATATGACCACTTCTAGAATTACAGAAATCCAAGTGGAAGAGTTCTACAACTCTAGACAAACTTTTCCATACTATACATCTATTACCAAGGAGATAAATTAGCGTATATAAAGAAGGAAGTCCAAGTGGTGGTTAAAAAAATGTAATAACAATGAGATGCATGTGCAATGCAGCCTAACTTTACCTTTACCACCACCACCATCATCGTCATCATTATACATCTTCAGGATTTGTATCCTCTTGGAACTTTTTCTCCATATCCCCACCAGAATTTGCAGGTTTAGCACCAGATAGATATACGAAATTGAGTACACTACAGATGAAATTGGTACATGTAAATGAGGAAGGAAGCGTGTTTGTAGGGGAATACCTTTGAAGAAGTGGAAGCAAAAGAGGAGAAGACGAGATAACAGGGTATTCATCATATATCAGACGATTTCTCCGTGTTCTTTTTGGCGTCAAATGTTGGTATCGTTTGACAGTTCATAGAAGCCGCAAGTGCAGTCGAGGAAACTCGAGCGATTCTCTGTAACTGTCGTCGCCTTCTTCTTTATCTTCTTACGGTTTTTTTTTTTTGGTGAAGCAACGTTCGAAATTAATAAAAATGGAATGGTCCAATATCTTCTCCGCAACATCTTATTGAGGATGGCCGGTTCAAACACAGTTTTTTTATGTAAAAATACTTAGCCGACCGCCTTATTATGGTCCAATCCCTTTAGTGGATGAGTGGCTGGTTGAGTCCGGTTTGAAAAATTAGAAAGCACCCTTTGGATAAGATATGATACCTTTTAGGGGTGAGGACCCATCTCACTTTATACATTGGTAAATAGATATATATCATTCTTCAAGCTTTTACTTATAAGCTGATAATAGTAATAGTACTAAGCTAGTAAAAGAAATAAAGCTAGTAAAAGAAATAAAACATGTCCGGTGGACGTACTAGCTAGCTAGTCAAGGAGACCGCCCGTAAGAGTGTCAATAGCCACAAGTACAACCAAACATTGTATTAGAATATCCTAATACATGATTCAACCAAACATTATATTAGCTAAACATGTATTATGATATTTTAGTGATGCTTAACTAATACATGTATTAAATAATACATGCAAGCAAACGCCAACTTCATTTTCTTCTTTTGGAGAGGGTTTAAGCGGCCAAGTAATCAAGTAGGTCGTCTGTTCATAAACCAAGGAAAGCACGACATTGGCATATAATTGAAACAAGGGGTTGAGTACACTCTAACCCGGGAAATCGATCGGATAATACATATGAACTTACAGAGTAGCACACGTATATATATAGGTTCTAATTCATGACAAATTATTCCTCAATCTTAGATACATGCATACATATACATAGCTATTAATGATGCAGCACTTAAGATGGAGGACAAGCCAGAGGAGGCGGAGAAGGCGCCTTTCTCGGGTTTCTGGGAGGATTACCTTTAGGAGGTGGAGGAGGTCTTCTTGATAGCCTCCTAATAACTACATTATTAGCTTCACTTGCTAAGCTGAAAGAACTCTTACTGAGACATAAAGACGAATTCGGCAGCAACGCCAGCAGCAACACGAGCACGACGAGTTTAAAATTCGTTCTTGCTGACATTTTTCTCGATCGATCGCTCTTGTCTTCGGTTTTGAAGGTTGATGTGTATATATATATAGGATGTGTAAGATATATATAGGAAATGGTGAAGAAGATATATGAAATAAGGATTATAAAGACTTGAATATATATATCTTGGAGCCTAAGTATCAATTTGATCAGTTGAATAAATTATATAGCAGGTAGCTAATATAGTTGACAAGCGATTAGATTAGGGCTTTTCATCACCTACTTTTCATTATATTAGGGTTTCTTGGTTGGTTTTTCTTTGCCATGCCGTGTTATTTCAACACGGCAAGATAGAAAACTTCATAGGATATATATTAAGAGAAGCTAAATCGGATAATTTCTTCTATTGAGATTGATATATTATTATAATTGATTAAATTAGTTAATAACACGAAAGTAACAATTATAAATGTTTAAAATCACTTCAAAAGTTTTTTTAACCCAAATGCGTATATAATAGTGTCATTTAGCACAACATGAGATTCTAAGCTTTAAAATGCACTATAAAAATTTACATATTCAAATAATATATTTATATAATTTTTAAAATTTTATTTATTATAATATTTTTTAGAGTACTTTGATATACAAACTATTTTTTATATGAACATAAATATAATTTTTTCAAATGATATATTATATTTCAAACTTAGTTACATTTTAATAACAAATTAATCAATAAAAATATAGAATGAGTCAATGATATTAAAAAGTTCTCATTTTGACTATTTAAAGTCAATGACTAGGTAGCATATAATAGTAGATATATATATATATATATGTTCACACTTGTTCCGCATTGTAAGAATTAATTAATCACTATAACTATAATTTCGGGAAACATAAAATAAAATCGCAGTTTTATTAAATATAAACTAAAGAATTATAACTCCGCTTTAAATACTAACAAGTAACAACAAGTAGTGAAAGAAGTAATTTAGAGGTTTAACATTACTGGTCTCCTGCTTATTGTTTTGGTATGCGATATAATTAGTTATTTTGAGTCTTACACACTAAAAACTAAATTATATTATTATAACTTTTTTTTGTTTGATAGATTATATATAATTCAATGTTTATAAAAAATATTTATTTACTACAATATTGTTTAATTTTAAATATCGTTATACTCTGATTCAACAACTTTTGTTCGAGAGTATTGTTAAGAGCTTTCCGATCGATCAATAAGTTTATAATATTCCATGGCTACTACTATATATATAGGCAAGAGACTTGGAGAATTTTTTTCTTTTAAGTGCCTATGTGATAGTTTCCAAATACGAAAATATTAACAAATTTAACATAATTAAGTATATAACAATCAGAACACTTTAAAAGAGCGGCGAGCTGGCCACATCAGCTTAGTAGCTCTTTCAAATTGCGGTGATTTGACGTGGTTTCCAGGGAAAAAATCCCTGAATACGTGCATTATTTCCGATCAGCATACCACGTCAGCTCGCCGCACTTTGAAAATGCTCTGATAGTTATATGCAATTATGTTATATTTGCTAACATTTTCGTATTTGGCAACCTATCTATCAGATAGTCATTTGAGAAAAAAAAATTTGAGACTTGACAGTGCACCCACTTTATAAAGAGGGGGACAATATATTGTTATTAATTGTGATAATTTCGGTCCTCCCAAAAGAAAAACGAGTTCAAATTTAGCAAGTTGGGTTGGTACTGTAGCTCGGCAGCCCAACTTATGTCCTCTGCACTTCAACTACATAAAATGCAAACAAGTTGGATGGAGAAAAATTCCTAAGAGCTATCGACAAGAAATTGTACGCATTACAAATGTATATATATTTAATTTTGTCACTCTCCATTTATTCTCTGCGAGATACTTAGATTGTCCTAGTAATGTTATTTTTTGTTTTTCATGTAGATGAAATTTGTTTGCCTTAAGGATTCAAGTGGGGGTTTTGAAAAATTTGTGTTAAGAAGAGATGGCAAGAAAGTTAGAGAGCACAAAAGTAAGTTGAAGAAATCAGCATCTAAGAAAAGTTCCGTCCAAAGGAAATTAAAAACTCAGTTCCTAAGAATGTGGATCCTTGGCAATGAGAGGAATTGGTGGAGTATTTGTTTCAGTTGATGGTAAGGTAAGATAATTTAGGGTTAACAGGTCTTTTGGTCCATGATGTTTGACAACTTTTGGGTTTTGGTCAATGATGTTTTTTTTTACCTAATTTTGGTACCATATGTTTGCAGATTTTTTCTAGTTTTGGTCTAATCGTTACATTCCGTTCATTTTTTGACATGTTCAAGTCACGTGATCCACTCTAAACTTTAAATTTAGTCCCTCTAATACTTTCTTAACATTTTTTTTTGTTCAATTTAGTCCCGAAGTTTCAAAACTGACCTCAATCGGACAATAGGTCCAATTGAATTTTTGAAACTTCGGGACTAAATTGAACCAAAAAAAGGTTAGGAAAGTATTAGAGGGACTAAATTAAACAAAATTGAAAGTTTAGGGTGGATCACGTGACTTGTACATGTCAAAAAATGGACGGAATGTAATGGTTAGACCAAAACTAGAAAAAATATGCAAACATATAGTACCAAAACTAGGTAAAAAAAAACATCATTGACCAAAACCCAAAAGTTGTCAAACATCATGGACCAAAAGACCTGTTAACCCGATAATTTATCATTTCCCTCAGTTTAGTTTCAAGTTGAAAAGTTTGTGTTTAGATGTAGTATTAGGAGCAGCACAAAGAGTAAATTCTAAGATACATCCGACAAGTAAGAACTAATGAATTACCACTTACCATATTCATCTTGCCCAGTCCTATTGAAAAATCCCATGCAATGTACGAGTTCAGTGCATCCACAGAGAATGATATATGCACGTAACATGTCGTTTTTTTTTTTTTTTTGTGTCATGGATTAAGATAAAGGAATATATAGAATGCTATGGCGAGGCCCAAATGACAGTAACCTCATGAGTTTTACCGGCTACACCTCACCAGTTAAAAGAAGGGTCAATAACCTGGGAGAGGTCTGAAGTTTGGCCATTGTTAATTTGAGAGGTCTGAAGATTGAAATGGTGATAACAAATGTCTGAAGTTTCGACTTGTAGATAATAGAGGTCTCCGTTAGTTTTTTCCGTTAAAACTGACGGAAGTTGGTCATGTGCATTGCATGTGACCAGAAATAAAATAAAATTCCAAAAATACCCTTCTTGCATCTCACATGATTGAATGAAAAGACGAAAATGCCCTTAAGGCCACCACCCAACTCCAGCCACCACCACGGCTCCGGCCGGCCACCACCCAACTCCGGCGACCACCACTCACAACTCCGACGACCGCCACTCAACTCCGACGACCGCCACCACGGCCCAAATCGGAGCCACCGGCCCCGATTTGGGGCCACAAAGCTCCGATCGGAGCTCGGTGGCTCCGATCGGAGCTCTGTGGCTCCGATTTGGGCCCAATTGGGGCCGTGGTGGCGGTCGTCGGAGTTGGGTGGCGGTCGTCGGAGTTGGGAGTGGTGGTCGCCGGAGTGGGTGGTGGCCGGAGTTGGGTTAGGTTTAAATTATGGACAGGGGTATTTTTGTCATTTCATCTTTATATTAATTAAACTTTTTATTAATTCAAATATTACAAAATGGTATTTTTGACATTTCACACGGTTCTGTTAAATTTGACAGAAAATTTGGACGGAAAACCTAAAAATCACAAAGTCCAAACTTCAGACCTCAGTTATCACCATTTCAATCTTCAGACCTCTCAAATTAACAAGGGCCAAACTTCAGACCTCTCCCAGGTTATTGACCCTTAAAAGAATAAATAAAAAATCAACTGTTAGTAGATGAAACAGCCAAACATGTCCGTATAAAGCACTCGGTGCTGAAGCATCATTCTTTTTACTTTGTTTAGTGCCTTGTAGTGTCATTCATAAACGTAATTGTTAATCTTCATTATAATTTTACTTCAGAAATTAGCAGAGAAGGCAAAGATTGCACGGGCGCAGCTATCTTCTCTCCATGCAACATGGTCTGAGAGTTTTTCATCTGCTCGCCATAGACTGGTATGTATTATCATATTTTAAATAGTAAAATTGAATCATGCATAGTTTACTAACACTATTCAAATTGAAATGTTTTATTTTGGTACATGGATAGAAGTGTCAATTCAATCGGCCTGTATGGGTTATTGAGTTTTATCAGTATGCCCATATTCATAGAGACAACGGCATTTTTATTGATGAGGAGGCAGCATCTCTACTGGTAAACTATTCATATTTATATATATATTGTAAATGTTTTTTTTTTCCAATATCTACTGTTCTAACACTATTATGTTAATTTAGGAGAAATCCAATAATATGCTAAAGCAAGGTTCTGAGATACCTGATCAAGATCCAATTCTTAGAGAGCAAGAAGTATTTCATAAGGTTTTAGGTGGGGAAAAATCTGGGCATGTACGAGGTTATGGTCTTGGTGTTTGGCCATCAATGTTGTATGGACCGCGCAATTTCTCGGGTAATGTGAATGAAGCTGAAGTAGAGAAGCGTGTGCGTGCACATCTGAAGCATGAAATGAAATAGCAAAGGGAGGAAATAGAAGAGAAAATACGTAAGCAAGATGAAGTCCTACAGAAAATACAAGAGAATATGATACATTTGCAAGCAAGTATGAATGTATTCAACACATTTCAGAGGTTCATGGTGTCTTCTGGTAGTCAATACCCTCATATGAACGGTTTTCAACAAGTAAGTAATAATTTGCCTTACGTTAACAGGAAAACCAGGACCCTCTTAGACCTGATAAGTAATGGCTATCACATTCAATCGATTCAGTTAACAATGATTGGTTTAAATGGAAACTCTTTCATTTTGGTTCTTTGCTATTTGCCGCAATGTTAGAAATTAGAATGGTAACCAATAATTTTTATCGTTGGAATTGTGAGTTGCCTAATTGTGAATGAATCTGATATGCCTAATATGATATTCTCTACAGTTCAATTCCACTGGAAATGCAATTGGAGGTGTTGTCGGTTTAACAAATCCAAACTATGTAAGTTTTTTTTTTTTTTGCCAAGAGATTATATGAAATTATTATGTTGATTTAAATAAAAAAAATACTATTTTTTTTGTAGGTTCGAGAGAATATTGGTTTTGGTGCACCACCAGACCAAAGAATAATTGAAGTTGGCTCACATTGTCCATTCTAAATTATTTGCCTAAATATTATAGTGTTTCAGTTACTGTTTCTTTTTTAATGATCTTTCATCTTTTTTCAATAAGGATTGTCACCGTTAACCAAGAATGTTAAGTGTGGGGCCAAGAAAGTTAAATTCTAATACTTTTTCTTCAAGTGTTGCTAATCAGGTTAATAGATTGCAATATAATTTTTTAGATTTTATGAAATATAAATTGACTTATGTATTAATAAAAACTTAATTTTGTATCTCCACATAAGCTCTGAAACAGCCGACCCGGTTGCCGCGTAAACTACCGTGGTGATCGAGAGAAAAACAAACCTAAGAACGAGTCCAGTAGTTGAAGGCTCGCTTAAGGCGCCTTCAGCCGAGTTGCAACATCTTTAGTAAGTCAGCTCAGTAAGCATTCTGTTAACAATCTAAAAGCAACTTCTTCTAGTTCCGTAAGTAAGGTTAGTAAATATATTAGTATATTCAAATTATTCAGTAAGCATTGCAGTTGCTCTTATTCTATTTCCACTGTCATGTTGGGTTTTTAAATTAGTGCAGTTGCTCTTATTCTATTTCCACTGCCATGTTGAGTTTTTAAATTAACCATATCTTGAAACTGTAAATTACTTTGAGTGAAGAATTTGACGATAAAATTAGCAGTGCCAATGTTGATTTATGTAATTGGTCCATGCTTGTTGCATATCAAACAATGTATATTAGTATACTCAAATTATTAGTTAAATATAGTTGTTCTTGTTAAAATGAACTGATTATGTTTATGTTGTATATATATAGGTTGGTCATGAAATGCGTTCATTTGGATTATAAGACCGGTGACCATGAAGATTCTTGCATTTTGAAATATATAGTTATGTTGGGTAGATATATGTATATTTGGAGATGGTTGCATTTTGAAATATATAGTTGGTATGTATTTAGATTTTAGTTTTCAAGGTTAGTATATGTATGACAATATCATTTTGGATGGTCAGTATATTTTGACAATGTCATTTTGGATGATATAATATAAATATTAGAATGAGTTTGATGATTATAATTGTGTGAAAATTATTTAGTTTTATTTTTTATTTTTGGCCAAACGATAATTCATTCATTCAGATAGAAAGATTCAGGTTGGGGCAAAATACCGATCATTTACAAGTAAAGATAAAAGAGAGGGCGGGGGTACGCAGACCCAATTTATAGAACACGAGATCTTTCTGGATTGAACGGCAACCCAGTTAGCACACTCATTTGCTTTTCGCACGACCCAAGACCAGACAACGCTACATAGTGAGCCAATCCTGGCTAAAACATAGATTTGTTTCTGCAACCAGAAATGTTTTTTTTGTTTTTTATAAATACTATAAAACTCATGGCACTTTGAAAGGTTTCGTTACTTCAAATCATCTGCACTTTGGCCGCTTATTTAAGTGCCGCATGTTTCAGACTATCGGCACTTTCTTAAGTGTCGCCAACTAAAAAGCAACGGCACTTTAGAAAGTGTCGCCTACTTCAAACTGTCGGCACTTTCAAAAGTGCTGCCAAATTCGCTGTTAAAATTCTAACGACGCATTTATCTGCGGCATTCCTCTAAAATGTTGTTATTTTCTGACGGCACTAAAAAGTGTCGTTAAATGATATAAATAAAGTCGCTAATTACCTTGGTTCTAGATGTGCACAGATACATATATCTACTCTATTGAAACTTTATTTTCTACTTTAAAAATATAAACAATAAAGTTTCATACAAATTTATCTTATATATTATGTACTTCATAATAATAATAAAAGTTAAACATACACATATATATTAAAACAAAAGAAAAACTAACTAAATACTAAGCAACCTAATGGAATGTTATTCATGAAATGTTCATATTTATATTTATATGTGTGACATGTTCGATTATGATTCTAAAATGATTACTTTGTTACTGAAATTAGATCTGGGACCAATTCACAAGTTCCTATTTTAATTTATCTGATTACCAAACATCATATACATGGACCCTCCTCAGGCGCGCCTACTTACATATTTAGAGTAAAAAATGATAATTCTAAATGTGTTTTATTGAATCAACCTTGACTAAAAAATAACGAAATTGGTGTACAAATAACGTGTCCAAGGTCGTGTCTAATGCCGTAAAGGTGTGGACACGATTTCGGCAAGCGGATGTTCTAACATGGGTCAGTTACGAATTTGACACGTGTTACAGTGTATTTAGCACAACCTCCCATGTTAAAAAAATATAGCCACCCGATGACTAATCACGGGGCCAATTCGTTGCAGATGCGTGTCAAATATGGTTGTACACGGATTTGATACGATTATCCCTTGTGCCAATTGATCATGCTCTCTTGTTGTATAGGTTCTGTATCCAAATGTGTATTTTGTTCACCCATATTATTATAGATATCTACAAAATTTATATATATTTATCGTAGGAAAGTACAAAGCACATATAATTACTTCATGACATAAAATTCAGGTACATGTAGCTATTAAAACCGTATAAAGCTCCGATTGTTTCACGTGGCGAAATACAGCACTAAGACGCAGATGGAGGAGGAGGTGAAGGCGCAGTTGTCGGTTTTATGGGAGGTCTAGCTTTAGGAGATGGAGGAGGAGGACTTGATGGCCTTCTAGCTTCCCTGATTGCTATTAGCTTCACTTGATGCTAAGGTGAAACAACTCTTACTGAGACATGAACCTGAATTCGGCAGCATTAGCAGCATCAGATTGACCAACACCAGCATGACCAGCTTATAATTCGTTGTCGCAGACATTAATTTATCGATCGATTGGTGATTTTGATTTCGGGTTTAAGAACTGATTTAATGTATGGACTCACAGGCTATGCATCATGTATATATAGTACCTTGGAGCCTAAGGAATCACGACCTGGTCAAAATATCGGTAATAGTTGAGTTTAAAAAATATTACAAGTGGGGTTACATTAGGGTTTGCTCTTTGCTGGTTGGTTTTTCTTTGCCACGTGTGTCACTTTTACACGGCAAGATGGGAGAAGTCGTAATTGGAAGAAGAGGAGCTAATTATTAATTAACTGGTTATGTGTTGTATATGTTTACTGTTTGATCACATTCTTCGGATACATCTCGCCTCGAGTTTTCGCTCGCTTTTTTCCACGCGTACCTGTAAAAGGGACATCGGGGTCCCGGTAAACTCACTCTGATGCTTAAGTCAGTATTGACAAGAGAGAGAAAGTGTAAACTTGATAGATGTCAGGATTACCTTCTAATGATGATAAGAGAACTCTATTTATAGAGTTCCTTAAGAACTGCTCCGATTCCGGGCTGTTCCGATCCGGTTGTAACGTTTGATGGGTGAAAATCGGGATGAACCTCGGATAGGAGGGTGTAACCCTTGTTTGGCAACGGGTGGACCCACGTGGTTTAGGTGTCTCAAAGTGTCTTCTACGGGCGTGTCCCGAACAATATTTCGTCGGGGTTTAGGACCCGGGCGAGAGGTACTCGCCCGGAAGGAGGAGGTACCCGAGTGGAGTGTTCTACTCGGGTAACCCGAGCGGCTTGCTCGGGTACTTTGAGTGGTTTAAACCACTCGGAGTATCCCGAGTGGATTCCGCCACTCGGGATGTCTTCGGCCTTGGTATTTTGGCCTCCGATGAGCCTCTTGGGTTGCGTCTTTGGTTTCGGGGTGTCCGGTAAAAAAGTTTCGGATTATAACCGAATATGGCTCGATACGGTCGTGGTACCGAGTCAAGTAATTGTTTAACCTTTTCTTGACTCTATTTTTGTGGAATATCACCCAGAGTTGTGAAATATACTTTTCGACGGTCCCGGCCTTCTTTGAGTGTTCAGGTGGCGTCGTGATTTTCATTGTCCTCTGTTTAAAGGATTTTCATTGCCCAGAGTTGTGAAATATACCTTCTGTCAGACCTGTAAAATCTGACTTGTTGGGAAGCACGAATTTGACTATGATAGACGTGCTTCCCAAGCCTTGCAAGCGTTTGGAAGGTAAAAATAGTGAATCGTAGCATTGTGTAACGTGTTTTGGGTGTTTTGGAATAATTGGCAGCAAAGTGGAGTTGGTGGGATTCGATCCATGGACAAGAGTTCGTCCCGCGTCCGTCAAGAGTTTGGCCCGTGTCATCGAGTGCTTTTCCCGTGTCCATCCCGAGATTGTCCCGTACGAGCAAAGAGTTGTCCCGTACCAGCAAAGAGATTCCCGTACGAGCAAAGAGTTTTGTCCCGTACCAGCGAAGTTTGTCCCGTACTAGCCTCAGTGCTTGTCCCGCGCATTCTGTGTGTTCGTCCCGTGCCTTTTGTGTGCTTGACCCGTGCTTGGTGAGTGCCAGTCCCGTGCCTAGCAAATGTTCCAGATGAAGCTGTTCAGCCCATGCCTAGACAGTGCTTTTCCCGTGCTTTTTGTATGCGTGGACCGTGCTTTTAGTGTGTTCAGCCCGTGCTCAGCAAGTGCCCAGCACCAGAAAAGCTGAATTGGACCAGAATGGTGGAAAACCCATGTTTGATGGAAAAGACAAGTCCAAGCCTGTAAGGATGAAGGGAATTTCGAAATTAAAGGATGCCAAGCTGTTTATTAGCTGCCAATGAAGATCAAATCTGCCCAAGATATGTGAGAATTCTATCTATAGCTATATTTAAGAGAACTTAGATATATTTGTGGGTTTTTGTAATAGCGATGGATATATATATGTTATAAATATATATCCTAGCTAAGTATAGACAGAATTGGATAAATATAGATTGATTTCTCCTAGGAATCTAGGTAAATTTCGGATCTAAATAAAGGGAGAGTTCCCTTGTGTTGTAATCAGTTTTTCCTCACCCATCTAGGGCAAAACTGAAGAGTGGTTTGAGCGTCTAAATTGTGTGGGTGTAATTCATGCGCGTAGCCTCTATTGAGTAATAAAGGCAAGTGTTCCACTTTATTGATTATTTGTTGGTGATTTTCCATTGTGTCTGCTGCGCTTTTACCTTGTTATTCAAGATCCTTGCTGCGTCCCAAGTACCTTGCTGCGTTTTGGCTCGTTCGTGAAAGTGTTGGTTGCGTTGGCTTCGAGTTTGGCTGGTGGTTCCGTGGCGTGAATCACGCCAGCAAGTGCTATACTTAGGTGAAAAATAAGCCCTAATTTATCCCTTGTGACACCTTCCTTCCTTCACATTTCCTTACATCCCCCTCATTCCGTCCTTTTCCCCTTCCTTTCCAAGTTCCCAGCCCTTCCGCTTTGTACCCTGCTTCCACTGTAACTTCATTCTCACTCCACCTCCCCAACCCCAAGTACCATTTCCACCCGCCGGCTGCTTCAAACGACCTCCACTTCCGGCCTCAACAGTCCACCAGTTCGTACTCCGTTAAAGATCTAATAGACACCCACCTCTTTCAACGACCCTTTCCTACTTCGCTGCGATTCTGGCGACGGAGACGAAGATGCCGGAGATGACCGAGAATCAAAGAGGATGGCACAGACAATCTCGACATGTATCGTCGTCACAATGCTCTATCTCATGGTGATGAAATCTCTTGGGCTGTGACTACACTAATGATGAAGTATTTGGGAATGGAGCCGACTGAAATTAGATTAGGGTTTTTAATTTTTTCAGATGGTGATGGTGAATCGGTAACTCGGCCGGTTCACAAAAAATCGGTCGGTTCACTAAAATACCGCTTAATGAATCGGATTTGCCTCCTTAGCGATCTTTTCAGCAAACCGGACCGTTCATGAATCCAATTCCTGGTCCAAACCGGTCGGACCGCCGGTCCGGTCCGGTTCTGATAACACTGCATGTGCCTATCAGCAACATTTGAAGCGGAGTTATAGTTCTTTAGTTTAACTTTAACAAAAGTGCAACTTTTATTTATTTTCCCCAAAATTATAATTATCGTGATTAATTAATTCTTACAATGCGTACACAAGCACTACTAGAAAACTGGTTTTATACGACGCAAAAGTTGCGACGCTTTTAAAAGCGTCGCAAAAAAATTTGGCGCACAGAGTTTGGGCAACGTTTATGGAAGCGTTGGCTTAAGATAAAAATTAAAGCAACGCTTGCTCTTAACGTTGTTTAAAGTTTGGTTTAGGCAACGGTTTTTATTGGTGTGTTGCTTAATTACTAGGTTTTAAACAACGTTTATCAAACGTCGACTTAACATATATATTAAGCGACGCTTTCACTTAATGTTGTTTAAAGTTTAAGGTTTAGACGATGTTTTTTAATAGTGCGTTGTATAATGGTTAGGTTTAAACAACGTCTTGTAAAACGCTGGCTTAACATGAATATTAAATAACGCTTGCTCTTAGCGTTGTTTAAAGTACGGTTTAGACAACGCATGCGTTACCTAATATTCAGGTTTAAACAACGCTTTTTAAGCGTTGTCTAAATATAAGTTTAAACTTTTGTATACCAAGTGGTTTTAATATTTGATTTACCTTTTAGTATATCTATATATTATACATAGTCAAAATAGAATAAAAACAAAAGCTAGAACAAAAATAATAATTAGCAAAACGTCAATATAATTTACAGATGTGTCAATATACTTTACACGAAACTAGTATAACATAACCCTTATTCATCCCTCATCACCGCTCCTCGATATCATCGAACTTCTCCCCCTGAGACTGGACCACCACCGCCATGTCCAGAAACACCTGGTGAAGCTCCAGAAGACTCTTCTCCATCTCCTTGGCCGCACCATACCTGTCCTGGATCTCCACCACTGTATCCACCACTGCACCCCTCCCGTGCTGTTGAATCGCTGTCTAGAGAAAATCCTCAACGCCGTCAGAGATCACTTTCTCGGCCGGATTCTCCCCCGTCACCTTGTAATACCGCCTCGCGACTGTCTCCTTGTACTCCGCCATCATCATATGCCTCAGATCCTAAAACTCCATCATCATCTCCTTGAGTTTTGCCCTAAGTCCGTTGGCGACGGCGATTCTGGTTCTGTACACCGGAGTTCCTTCATTGCAGTTTGAGAGCCTTCAGTTGGCTTCGTTCGCTCGATCAATCTCCTCGAGCGAGATCTTGACGGATCGGGCGTGTTTGAGGACGGCGATGACGTCAGCGCTGATTCGAGCGTGAAGGATATTGAGGGATTCTCTCTTGTGGAGCTGCGACTCCGATCCGCGACGCCTGTGCGGGCTTCAAGAGCTTCGACTCCGATTCACCTTCACTGCGACTCCGGGCTTCGGTGAGCTCTCGTTTCTTCATCTAATTCTCTCTACAGGTATAAACTTCACTTCGATTCTACGTTTCTCGCCGCTGTACGTGATTTCGTTTTGGATTTTATCGTAATCGTTGTTTCGGCGATATAGAAGTTCATCTGAATCTGTTTCTTTGATTGAGAAATGGAAATGAATGCTCCTTGTATATATTGAGGACGATTGGAGATTTGATTGGTCTAACATGGGTGGATGATGATGCATCTAGGTTCTCGCTTCTAATCAAAGTCCTGAATCTGCAATAATACTCTGACTGAGCTGCTTGATTAGCTCCACTTTGCCCACTATTCATTCTTGTTGGTGTTCCATTTTGCTAATTCCAATCATCTTTGAACTATCCCATCTAATTCACAAGGAAATTTGTCTATAGTTGTGCTTGTATATATATATAAGCATATACTTGTGTATCATTTATGAGAGGTCTTGCAGAGGGGCATACCTGCTTAAAGTTGCCATGACTTCTTTTTCCAGGTCAAGATGATTGAAGATGAAGTCAGTAGGGAAGCCATAGGGGTCGATGACGCCATTGCTTGGGCAAAAGAGCGGTTTAATGCGCATAGAGATACCACTAATAACTCTACTTAGGAAGAACAAAACCACTATGCTGCTGCTGCAGCAGCAAATCAAACTGGTAAATTTAACATCCACTATAATATGTTATGTTTGTTTGTTTAAGATGGCTTATTGTGTTACCGTCATTTATTATTGATGCAGAAATTAGACCATCCTCCTATCATACTCCAAATACGGTTAGATCCCAGGTAATTAACACAACAATCTTAATTATATCGCATCCTAAAAAATGTTTGATTGATGAAATGAAGCAGCTAGCATGATCAAAATTCAACTTTTGTAGATGGAAATGGATGGAGAGATAATAAGATTATGATCAAAAGGAAAGAAACACAGCATACGCTTACTTCTATCTACACTTGATCTAGTATGTATGTATGTTGTTACTTACCCATGCATTATTTACCAATCAACCCTAGCTACTTGATCAAGTAGTGTTGGATTGGGTTGCTGAAATTAATTAAAAGAAAGTTTGATGACTACAGGTTTTGTGGGCTAAAAGCGGGTGGAATGTAGTTGGATTGACAAGCCTAAAGGATAGTGCACACAAGTGAAGAAGGTATACCAAAAGGCAAGGCTGGAATGTAGTTGGATTGACAAGCCTAAAGGATAGTACACGAGTGAAGAAGGCATACCAAAAGGCAAGGCTGTGTCTCCATCCTGAAAAGCTAGCTAGCTAGCTAGCTAGTAACATCTTAGGGTTTTGTTTCAGAATGCCAGCCACATAAGACCTTAACAGAAAATAAAAAATTTGGACTGAGTCAACCCTCTTAAGATATGAGCTCTAATTATGTTTATATGACTATCTAGTAGTCTACTTGTGAGTTTATTATATTTTGACAATTATCTACTACTTTCGTTGTGAACTTATATTATTTTATGTAAAAAAACTATCAACTACTTTGTTTATGATGACTCTATTACTTTTGGATTCAATGATTTGAGTATAATTATATTATATTTATATGAATTTGGTATATTATATTATAATTGAATTTAATATATTGTATTGCATGTTTATGCAACACATGATACATTGTCTATACTTGCACTAAACAACGCTTTCTGCGTTGTCTATACTTGCACAAACCAACGCTAATTGCGTTGCTATGATTGAAATACAGACAACTATAAAAACGTTGCTTATACTTGAAAGTAAAGGCAACGCATAAAACGTTGTCTATACTAGAAGTATAGGCAACGCAAAAAGCGTTGTCTATACTAGAAGTATAGGTAACGCATGTAGCGTTGTTTATACTAGAAGTATAAGCAACGCAAAAAGCGTAGTCTATACTAGAAGTATAGGCAACGCATGTAGCGTTGTCTATACTAGAAGTTTAGGCAACGCATGTAGCGTTGTCTATACTAGAAGTTTAGGCAACGCATGTAGCGTTGTCTATACTAGAAGTTTAGGCAACGTAGAAAGCGTTGTCTATACCTAAAAGTTAAACAACGATTTCAAGCATTCTCTAAACCCTAGATAAGGACGACGTTAAAAAAACGTCGCATTTACTTGTTTTTTAGGCGACGCTTAAGGCTAAACGTCGCAAAGTTTTAGGCAACTCCCCCCAATGCCTACGCTTCCATTTGCGTCGCCATACTTTAGGCGACGCAAAAAGCGTTGCCTAAAGCCAATTTTAGCGTTGCTTAAACCCTATTTTCCTGTAGTGAAGTGTGAACATACATATAATCATATCTACTATTATGCGAGTCACTGACTTTAAATAGTCATAATGAAAACTTTTTATCATTGACTCGTTCTATATCATTATTATTAATTAGTTATTTAAATATAACCAATTTTGAATATATTATGTCAATTGAAAAAAAAAAAATTATTTTTATGTAAAAGAATGGTTTGTAAACTAAAGTACTTTAGAAAACTATTAATTTATACAATATTAAGATTAAATAAAATTATAATAAATAAAATTCAAAAAAATACTTATAATTAAATTATATAATTAATATAATTTGAATACGTGAATTTTTTGGTGAATTTTAAAGTTTAGAATCGCATGCTGTGCTTCATGATACAATGATGTTTGGATTAAAAAACTTTTTAAGTGATTTTAAACATTACAATTGTCAACTTCATCACGTATAGTAGTTATTATCTAATTTAATCGAGAATAATTATGTTTCCTTAGAAGAAGTTATCCGATTTAGCTTCTCTTAATATCCTAAGAAGTGTTTTCCATCTTGCCGTGTTGAAAGAACACGGCATGGCAAAGAAAAACCAACCAATAAACCCTTAATATATATATAATCAAAAGTAGGTAAAGAAAAACCCTAATCTAATCACTTGTCAACTATATTAGCTACATGCTATTAATTAATTTATTCAACTGATCAAATTGATACTTAGGCTCCAAGATATTATATTCAAGTCTTTACAATCCTTATTTCATATATCTTCTTCACCATTTCCTACACATCTTACACATTATATATACACATCAACCTTAAAACCCGAAGAACAAGACCGATCGATCAAGAAAATGTCAGCAAGTACGAATTTTAAACTCGTCGTGCTCGTGTTGCTGCTGCTGTTGCTGCCGGATTCATCTTTGTGTCTCAGTAAGAGTTCTTTCAGCTTAGCAAGTGAAGCAAATAATGTAGTTATTAGGAGGCTATCAAGGAGACCTCCTCCACCTCCTAAAGGTAATCCTCCCGGAACCCCGAAAAAAGCGCCTTCGCCTCCTCCTCCTCCTCCTCCGGCATGTCCTCCAGTTCCATCTTAGTGCTGCATTTTTTGTCATTGGAAATAGTCGACGATTTTTTCGGTTTTAATAGCTATGTAATTGTATTTTAGATTGAGGAATAATTTGTCATGAAGTACTTATATATGTGTACTACTCTGTAAGTTCATATGTATTATCATTTCGATTTCCCGGGTTATAGTTGTACTCGAGGTAAAACCAAGACCAATAATGTTAAAAAATAAATTATTCAGTAATCAACATACGATTAACACACATGTAAGAGTATGTATACAAAAACTGAAATTTCGACACAAACACCGAATGGAAAGATGGTTTTTTATAACCGAGGCCTGTGCGAATCACGGTCTCCTTAGTACAATTTCGTCCTACATCATCCTCAGGTTATACAACAAGGTTTATAAAGGCCGGGGTGATCACCTCTCATGATACAACAGTGTACACGAATTATTGGTATTAAAGCAATAAAGCGAAAACATATAACAACTTACTTCATGACATATAACACCCTAAACCAGTAAAGCTCGGATTGTTTCACGTGGTGAAATACAACACACTAAGACGCAGATGGAGGAGGAGGTGATGAAGGCGCAGAGTTTACGGTATTATGGGGTGTCTAGCTTTAGGAGATGGAGGAGGAGGTCTTGATGGCCTGCTAGCTACCCTGATTACTACATTAGCTTCACTTGCTAAGGTGAAACAACTCTTACTGAGACATGAACCTGAATTCAGCAGCAATAGCAGCATCAGATTGACCAACACCAGCATGACCAGCTTATAATTCGTCGTTGCAGACATTTTCTTGATTCATCCGTGTTTGTGATATTCATGGACTCACAGGCTATATATGCATGTTATATATTACCTTGGAGCCCAAGGAATCATGACATGCTCAATATATAATATATCGGCTGTTGAGTTTAAAAAAAATATAACAAGTGGGCTTAAATTAGGGTTTCATTAGGGTTTGGTGGTTGGTTTTTCTTTGCCACGTGTGTCACTTTTACACGGCAAGATGGAAGAAGTCGTAATAGGAAGAAGAGAAGCTGGTTATTAAATGGTTATGTATCGTATTCGTATGTCACTTGTGTACACGCGTAGTAGGTTTTCCAAAAAATTCAAAGAAGCATAAACAATTGATCATTATACTAGCCGATTCTACGCATCTTGTTTCACGTAAAAAATAGTTATTAGTGTTGAAAAGTTAGGATATAAAATTTAATTATTATTATTATAAGGGTTAATAAGAACTTAAAAACAGTTTCAACTATAATAATGTTGCTAATCGCTTTTTTAAATTTAGAATGTTTATAGTAGGTGTCCCAATTATAAAATTTGTTTTTTTTTTTCCATTTTTTAACTGATTTTAGGATCTTAAGCTATAAAAATTATTTTCTATTTTTTAAAATATGATTTATGTTTAAATCGCATACTCTAGACGTTACATCACGGGGCGGAATTCTTTGGCGGTAGGACTTTCTAGCTTGTGCTTGTGTCTAGAGGCAAAATTGTAGAGCTTGTAGGTGTTGTTGTAGCTCTGGCCACAGTTGGTTATGCAAATAGTGAGGGAACCCTCACTATTTGCACAACCAACTGTGGCGCCACACTCCATTAGTAACTCTTTTTGCATCTGGAAATGGCCTACTAACCGGCTCCTCATTTTCTTGATGAGATGGTTATGGATCGAGTCCAGGGTCCAGATGTGGGGACCTCCTCAATCATAAATGTGGTGGTCTTTGCCTTGTTCTTCAGTGTGTCATAACTTCTGAATTGTAAAAGTCTAGCTAAACTTGGAGTTAACTCTATGGGTTTCGCATGGGCGTCTCTCTGAAGTTTAAAACTTTTGGTTAGCTTGACCTTTTTTGGCAAGACTGTCTTGGCATAACATGCAAGAGGGATCGTGTGAGAATTATCTCATGATTCTACTTTGAAACTTAAATTAGTATAAGTGGATTGTAAAGTAAGAATCTTGTAAATGTCTTACTATTTTGTAGAGTTTGTAAATTGACTCTATTGTCGGTGTTACATTCATGTAAGGGTTTCCTCTTTGACGGTTCTGAGCAGGTCGTCATCTCACATTTCCTTAGAAGGGTGAGTTCCTCTATGGTGGTTCTGAGCGGGTCATCAATTCACATTTCCTTAAGAATATGGGTTTCCTCCGAGTTGGTACTAAGTGACTGTCACATCACCATTCCTTAAGAGAGTGAGTTTCCTCCAAGTTGGTACTAAGCTGATTGCCACCAATAAGAGTTTCTTCTATAGTAGTTCTAATAGATCGTCACCTCACAATTCCTAAAAATGAGTTTACTTTGGAACGTCACCTTTTATACTATCCATGAAGATAATTCGTAGGGTGTCATCTTTCTCCTTAAAGATTTTCTTCAGCAACCGTCTATATCCATCGTCGACTTTAATGTGTGATGCTTTATATTGGTTCCAACAAAACGGATACCTTATTATTGAATCCAGAATTGGAATCCGAACCGATTTTATAACTTTTCAAATCTTATTATCCATAATATTAAACCCTACCTCGTAAGTCGGTTCATGCCTGAGTAAATCTTTAAAATGTGAAATTTCTTGTGAAATTTCAATAGAAAGTAAGAAAGAGAAAGTAAATGAACAAATGTATTGGTGCTTAGTGGGACCCTATTTCACTTTCTATAGAAATTTCACATGAAATTTCACAGTTTGTAGCAACACCCATATATATATTTATCATAACTTTGTTTTGCAATTATTTAGAGTGACTTCTTACGTAATCGTTAGGCACTCAATTACTCGGTCAACATCTTTGAATACCATCATTGTACTTGGATCTTTTTTACCGTAACTTAAATAATTTTTTATTAGCAGTTCAATATGGATCTTATATAAATTTGAAACGCAACCCATTAACCAATGTTTGAAAAGTTAAGTGACTTTTATGAGTGTTACCGTGACAATTGACATCCAACTATTATTATTGCTATATCATGATCTTATTAAAGCCATGCTTTTTGACCCTTAACTGGGCAAAAATTAAGATCAACCACAATTTTAGAAGAAAAAGACTTACTGAAATGTAACTTAGGCTGTTGTGCCACATTCAGATTTACATTTCATTGTTCTAAGTATAAACGTTCAATTTTATTGATGAACCACGACGTCTGTTAACTCCTAACTTAAATATAAATACATAAAATTTTCAATGTAAGTTATTAACCTATCTCTAAAATTTGTTTCTATTTAAGTAAACTTTATTACAAAATAATCCTCAAATTCAGCACTTTATCTCAGTAAATTGAATAAATCACAGATTTTGTGTTCATAGCTTAGTATCTTCCTTCTAAAAAAAATCTACCAAGATTAATTATCTATCTAAAGCAAATTAAAGAAGATTATAGCAGCTAATATTTGCAAAAAAAAGCACGCGTCGATGAAAATGTTCGACATTTCCTTCAGATTTTGTTACGTTTTTTTTACGGAATTACCCATTTTCTCTCTTATTTCGTCCACCTCTATACCATTATATTTATACATTTTTACTTAATAAAGTTATCTCTTAGTTTAAAATTATATTTACATTTATCTATCCACCTCTTTTAACGTTTTATCCAAATCCTATTACTACTTAACCTTATTAATAATTAATTACCAATCATCTATCCGTGTATTCTAAAAAAATTAATATAATTTATTGTTTCATTTTATGTAGATATTTGTTTACACTAATTAATATTTTAAAAAATATATACATTTTATTATTGATTAATTTGTTAAAAAAATGTCTATAAGTTAGAAATATATGTTATCATATGTTATAAACAAAAGAAAAAAAATGAATCCGACGCTCACTTCACTCTCCATACCCTAATGGCCACTTCTTCTTCCTTGATTTTCTCTCCGCTAAACAGCAGCTTGCCGAGGCACCAATTAAAAAATTAGATCAAACTTTATGAAGACTGGATTTATTTGAGAGTGCGCCGACAACAAATAATTTTTTTTTTTGAAAGTGGCTGGATTTAATTGAGAGTGGGCACACATGGAGGCTCTGGGCCGAGACGTGGCACACTTGAGATGCTCAAAAATGCTGATGTGACAATTTTTTAGGTAAGCACTTCTCTCACCTGTTAATTTTTATTATATATATATAGATAGATAGATATTAAATGATTTACAAATGAGAGAGGAGAGGCCAGATGTAGAATAAAAGCTGTTGAAGTGGCACGCTGTGATTGCTCCAGGTTGTTGACGTGGCCGCTCCAAGTTTCTTCTCAGTGCTGACGTGGCGGCTCTAGATTGATCCACCATCTCTCCTGTTACCTTATTATATATATAGATAATAATAATTGAAATAGGGTAAATATATTTATGACATTTACCTCTTTTATTTAATTTATTTATAAGTATCATATAATATATATTTAATCTAAACATTGTATTAAAATATTTTAATAAATTTTATCTAAATATTATATTAATATTAATTAAACATGTGCTAGAATATCGCAGTCAATTTTTAAATAATACATGTATTAATTAATATATAAAACTACACCGCCGTAAAAATTAAGTCGTTATTTTGAACTGCGTGTACTAATGTTATATCTCTCACATATATCGTCTTTAGTAGAATTTAAACTGCGTTTTCTTATGGAGAGATCGCAACTGCGTTTTTTTATGAAGAGATCGCAGCTCATTTAAGAATGCAATGGTGCAGTTAACTTTTATGTAATGACCATCAAGTTAAACACAACTATAGGAAAGGAACCACGTCTCATCAAATTATACAACAATTTGGTTTATAAGGTATTTAGAAAAACTAATGTCCTCATTACTAAAAACGTAACATCAAGAATGTTATATTTTTGTGTAATTTAATCACCAAGGAAACGGGGTTTCAGAAACTCTGAGAAGCTCTTCCAAGTAAGCAGCTCCAAGATCCTCCAACTCAACAACACGATGACTCTTCATTAACAACTCCTTCTCCCTCTTCTTCTTCACCTCCAACTTCCTCTTCAGAGAATGACACTTCTTCAAAGCCAAAACAGGGGAACTCCCTTGCTTCACGTTACTCGCCAGATCACTCTCCTGCAGCGACTTATGCACCATCTCCGGCGAGAAGTTCAGCACCGCCATCGGCCCCCTCATCGAAAACGCCGCCTGATCATACGCCATGGCCGCCTCCTCCGCCGTGTCAAACGTCCCCAGCCACACCCTCGCACCATTCCGGGTAGAGTCCCTTATCTCCGCCGCGAATTTCCCCCATGGACGCTTCCTCACCCCGCGGTACTGCACCTCCTTAGCGGGTTCCGCCCCAAAATCCGACCTTTCATCGGAGGTGGTTGGAACAGAGCTGCCCGGCCCGGCTGCGGCAAGAACTCCGTAGAGAAGCATCTCCTCGGAGTCGTTCTCGTTGAAGGGGAGAGAATCGGTGGGGTACTGGTACTGGTAGTCTGAGAAGTTTGAAGAAGAATAATACTCCATTGATGAAGCTTCGAATGCTTTGTTTCTTGAAATGCAAAGGTGCTCTGTTTCTTGATTTGCAGAGATGCTCTGTTTGTTGAAATGAAGAAGCATCTCAGCGGAGTTGTTATCGTTGAAGGGGAGAGAATCGGTGGGGTATTGGTAATCGAAGAAATTTAAAGAAGAAGAATACTCCATTGATGACGCTTTTGGATGCTCTGTTTCGTGAGTTGCAGAGTGAGTAAGGTTAGTTATGGTCACGTAGATCATGTGGGGTTTATATAGGAAGCAGAAAGGTGAAGGTAATGGTGATGGTGATTGGGGGATCAGAAAGATGGAAAGATTGGATGAATTTAGGGTTTCAATGGGACAGATCAGAGACATGACAAAAACAGAGGAGGTTTTCTTTTGGCAAAAACAATAATAATAATATAAGAGTTCAATATGACTGAACTGGTCAAGATGGAGAAGGTTATTGCACGTGAGTCAAAGACACTCGTGGGGTTTCTAGTGGCGGCTGATTTCAATTATTAAAGGGTTAAATATGTTTGTCCACGTGGCAACATTTTTACTAATTACTACTACATTTACGTAGCCTAGAACAGTGTTATCAGAACCGGACCGGGCATTGAACCGGTTAGGGTCCCGGTTCCCGGTTCACCCGGTTCGACCCGGTTCGAACCGGGTCCGACCGTTTCAGTCACTTTATAACCTTCCCCTCCACCTCTTCTTCTTCAAAACCCTAATGTCCTTCCCTCTTTCCAGCAGCCGTTCTTTTTCCTTCCCTTACCCTAATTACTTCCCTTTCAAAACCCCTTTCTCCCTCTTCACCTTCTAGCAAATAGCTTGAATCTTAGCATTATTCACAGAGCCCTTCAAATCATTCAGTTTGGTGCAATCCACGTACCATAGCTTAGTTGGGTCCTTGAATACCCATCCATTGAACCCCTCTTTCCAGGTCGAGCTGAGACGATTAAGAATTGATTGTTGAGGATTAACGTTAGGCCGAGACCACCACAAAGAGTTCATCGTTGTTTCTTGAGATTGGGGTTTTTTTCTAGATCTACGGTGTTTTGTTCAATGTAAGAATGTAAGTATGTTGTTGTGTTGGGTTCTAGTTTCTGTATAAGTTTGATACCCATCCATCGTTGCTCAATGATTATCTCTTGTTCCTCAATTGGGCTCAATTTTGTGTTGATTGTGGATGAAATCGACGCACTTCCATTTGCTTTGGTTTCTTACAACTCTTTCTTTTTTAGGTTCTTGAATTTCTGCTGCTGTGTTGAATCCGTTGCTATGGTCCCATCGCATAACTCTTCTCAATTCCTTGTTGTACCTTGGTTCCATTTGGGTTTGATTTTTTACTCTAGCTAGCCAGTTGGGAATTAACTGATTTGATCGAATTTGGTATTTTTACTTCTCTGAATTTGGAAATTTAAAGTTTGAGATACTGAACCGACAGACCGGAGAACCGCCCGGTCCGCTCAGAACCGGGCGGTTCCCTAAAAAACCGGCTTCCGAACCGGGTTCGCTTACATCCTCCGGATTTTCTCGAACCGGACCGTTGGAGGTGCCGGTTCCGGTTCGAACCCGGTCGAACCGCCGGTCCGGTCCGGTTCTGATAACACAGGCCTAGAACATGTATTATATAATATTATTTAAATATGAGCTAAACTTATTTTTTAAGTAAAATGAAAAAACAATGATTTAATTAGCAGTTCTTAAATGTGGGACAAACATATTTTTACGTTAAATATTTCTTAAATTTAAAAAATGCACTAAGTATTACATAATTAATTTTTTATTATAAATTAATTCATTTTATAATTAATGCTAATATTTTATTAATTTTTTTGGAAAATTTAATAATAAACATATTTAAGGAATATATTTAAATAATATAATTGAGGAGCAAATATTATTTACATGTGTTTTAACTTTACATATTACTTAAAGTATACATAAATGTCTACCTGACAATTTTAAATAATACGATTTAAATAAAACATGGGCATGCTCTTAAACTCCCCGTAATCAGTTAAAGAATATAACTCCTAACCGTTTAGTTAGTTTTTGTTAGTTATTTATGCAATTATTAATAACGGCCTTATATGCATCTCCTTACCATTTTTTTTTGAAATCTCCTCCTTACTAAATTGGTTTGTTGCACATATATACATATAAATTGTTGTCATATGCACCACCGTACGTTGTTTATTGGCCAAATATGTTTTACGAGTTTCACAAAATTTTGATGTCCATTAACTAATTTCACGTGTTGAGTTAGAAAAGTGATTAAATATATATATATATATATATATATGTGTGAACATGATAATAATGAGTTCCAAGTAAATGAAGATGATTATAAACTTCAGAATAAAGTCTCTTTTTAAGGTTAGAGTTCACAGTTCACTCCAATCAAACTTAGAAACAAATAAAGATAAGCGAGCGTAATTGTAAAAAAAAAAAAAAGTGATATGTAACCTTGAAATTGGACGGGACAATAAGTCAGTAATAATAGGTGCATTTAACAACTTGAGTGATATATATCTACGAACATACATGTCTATTAAGCCACTTGAAAGAAAAAAACAATGTTTAGTGCAAACAACTCGGGGTAAACCGTAAACATATGAATACAGTAAGAGCATTCACCACCCCTATTTACTTTATACAGGATACAAAGTGTTTATTAACTTCAAGAACTGATTCACACCCTTGGAATTTTGTATGGAATTTGAATTCTAGAGTTGTAATCAATTTGTATTTTTGTAGTCTCTCATATTCACAACTTTTTATGCTTTATTTATGTTTGAAAGATGGGTAATGAACACCATTATTCACAAATAAAATCCCAACATGTATAGTCTTTGACTTTTTCTCAACATTCAAATCTTTCCTTTAAAATGACTATATATAATATTAGATTGGGTTGTCTATCCACTCACCGTTAAGTTCTAGATTTAGTGCCATCGTTCATACTAATTTAAGCCTATTGATGTATTAACAAATACAACTTAGCCTCGCTATATTTGCACTAATAGTAATGGACCCTTTGATAAATTATAAAGTTAGGCTCTCTTATGAACTTATAATAAGTCTTTTGAAAATCGAATAGGTGCTCCTATTGGGTCAGGTTTTCAGAAAGAAGTGTTTTGACCAACCTACCGATTTGATTTCGTATAAAGGCAGTGACGGACTTATATGTAGTTGAGGGATGCAGTCGCACCCCTCAACTTTATATAATTTGTATATATATAATATATATTGTAATGGATACGTAAATTTCACACCCCCTCACTTAAGTATGAAAAAAATGCTTGTTGCACCCCTCACTTAAATATAAAAGTAGTGCAACATTAAATAAAATTTTATGTATATATCGCTCGTATGTATAAGTGTGTATCTAAAACTATATCTAACTATATAAGATTTAAGTAATAATATATAATATTCATTTAAATAAATGAATGCAAAAGTATTATCAAAGTAATCTGCAATAGTATTTTTGTCCCTAGTTTAGTTTAACGATGAATAATTTGATCAACATTTTTTAGAAATGTTTAATTAATCGATTCAAGCATGCGAATGACATGTGAATCTGTGTTGCAACATATTTAACCTATTTATGTCTTTAAGGAAAAAAGACGTGTCTTTTTCAGTTAATATTAAAGGTCAGTCATCCCACATTGCTTGATGGCTAACGTATGATCTCAGTTATTTTCACATTTTTCATCCATATTAGATATTTGGTAGTAACACATAATATCGCCAGTGCCACCTTCTTTGTTTAGGGTTTACCATGATGTTTTGTATCTACTATCGGATTATTTAGATTTCTCTGTGTTGTGGGTTGGTAAACTAGATGTTGTTTTAGCCCATAACCTCGTAAAAAAGCAACCAATTTTGTTGTTACGGGAACTTGGTGGTTATCAAATATCCCGAAATGGTTGCTTTCTTAATTATCGTTGTTGTAATGTTGTACTTTCGTATTTCGTTAATATTAAGTCGGAGTTTAAAAAAATAATAATAATAAGGGTTAATAGGTCTTTTGGTCCATGGTGTTTGACCATTTTTGGGTTTTAGTCCATGATGTTTTTTTTCCCTAGTTTTGGTACCATATGTTTGCAGATTTTTTCTAGTTTTGGTCCGACCGTTACATTCCGTCCATTTTTTGACATGTACAAGTCACGTGATCCACCCTAAACTTTCAGTTTTATTCAATTTAGTCCATCTAATACTTTCCTAACCTTTTTTTTTTTTTTTCAATTTAGTCCCGAAGTTTCAATAATTCAATTGGACCTATTGTCCAATTGTGGTCAATTTTGAAACTTCGGGACTAAATTGAACAAAAAAAGGTTAAGAAAGTATTAGAGGGACTAAATTTAAAGTTTAGAGTGGATTACGTGACTTGAACATGTCAAAAAATGGACGGAATGTAACGGTTAGACCAAAACTAGAAAAAATCTGCAAACATATGGTACCAAAACTAGGTAAAAAAAAACATCATTGACCAAAACCCAAAAGTTATCAAACATCATGGACCAAAAGACCGGTTAACCCTAATAATAATTATTCTTTAAAGGGTGGACTTGAAAATCATATTCCACATCGTAATTATTTGAAACCAAACATTTTATTCATGATTCATATTTTATATTTCTCATATATTATTATTACAAACAAACATGCAGCAGTTAGACTGGCTAGAAACTCAACGCGATCAGACTACATTATCTTAGATCGGGCTAGATAAGATCATATGGTTGGGCAACAAGCCCTTGGAATTTTTTTAAAATTAAGTTTGGTAAACTGAATACAGAATGAAAAATAAGAAATATAAAATACAAATTGCAAATGGAGAATGATGAACGAAATAGTTATTCTTAAAGAAGGGTATAAATAATATTCCTTGTAAAAGTAGAGATCCTTATTTACAACTAGGCATTTTGTTTTTTATGATTTTCAGTTCATATTTCTCATGTACTACTGTAAACTAATATATAGTTAAACTGACTAGAAACTCAACACTAGGGCCGGCAATTTGTGACACGACACTGTTAGGTTATAGGTTTCAGGTCAACGGGTCGCCGGCCTAAATCCTACTCCTCACTGGTGAACTAGCGGATCCTGTGCTCCCTGAGTTCGGTCGTTCTGATCCGTATCCTTCTGCCCTTCTCCTTCTCTTCTCCACGTGCCCTGCAAGAGGGGCAATATCAAGCACGGAGGGGGGTGGTGCTTGATGTACCCTCTCTGATGCTTAAGTCACTACGTTTCTTTCTAGAGAGATAAAACTAGAGAGATGTCAGAGCTAAATTGCACAGTTAGCCAAGATGTTCCAATGAATGGTGGAAAGGTTGTATTTATAGGCAACGGTGTCATTAAGGTAGCTTAATGACATCGTTAACCTTTAAACACAATTAATTAGCCCTTGATTATATAATTAAAACCTTAAAGCACGGAGAGGTTGGCGGAAATAAACTGAGTATGGGAGTCGGGAAACGGTGCCGGGGCCCTTGGGGGGAGAAAATCCGACCCCCCAAGGGTAGGGGTTGGGTGTGGCCACCCAACCCATTCCTAGGGGAGATCGGGTAGGCCGACCCGATCTCCCCTAGGGGAGGTCGGGTGTGGCCACCCGACCTCACCTAGGTGAGTTAGTCGTGGTCCGGACGAGCATTTTCGCCTCGTCCGGACCGTTGTTGTTTCGGTGGGGTGTTTGAGTCGAAGTTTCGATTTATAATCATTAACGGGGTGATCAAAATAAAACAATTTAGAAGTCAACGGGTTCAAATTGGGCGTATATCCATCACATGCCCCCGAGTCAACCAATGGCCTGACCCTTGATTGACTCTATTTTAGGATGGTATGACACGCGCAATTTGAAGCCGGGATTTACCTTTTGTCGGAATCCTTACTTACCCATGGGTATGTGTCTTGACTCTGCCCCCTGTCTTATAAGATAGAGGAATTGCAAATGTTAGAATAGCACGGACACGTTCCCAAGCGCGTGTCGGTCTGAGATGAAAATAATAAATCCAAAACTGTTACGGGCGTATACTCGGAAAATATACGCTCGTATGGGGATGCAACATGAATACAGCTAATCGAGTCCATGCTTCAATTTCATGCCGAGGTAAGCCTAAGTGGAGAAATTTTTTAATTTTGGTCCAAAATTTTTCTAAGCACAGGATACTTAAAAAATATACCTATATGGTGTTAACTTGGGTGGAAATATGTCTAACCATAGTCTAAGGGAGGTAAAAGTGATAGTTTTTCCTTTAACCCTTAGATCTCTTCTAATTTTAAATGGAGGGTTGTGATTATGTCACTTTAAAAAACCCTACACCTTTTCAAATATATAGAGGAGTAAAGAAATTACCTCACTTAGCCACCACTGTCATCTTTCCCTTTTTTCCTCACACATGGAGAGCAAGGGAAAATTTGGAGAAAATCTTGCACACCAAGGGAGGGGGCCGGCCAGAAATTTCGGTGGAGGAGGTGGAATTCCGGCCAGCAGCTCGGGCAAGGGGAGACCACCGGCACGGGGCGAAGGCGACGGGTGGGCTGGCAGAGGTCGACGACGTGACCCCGGCTGGGCGGTGGCTGGACGAAGGGCGGAGCTCGGACCGGCTGGGGCAGGCGACGGCGAGGCGGGACGCGGGTGGCTCCGACCGGCCGGCCTCGGGACGTGGAGAGGGTCAGGCGACCGAGCCCAGCTCCGGCGATGGCGGGACCAGATTTCCGGCGGCCTCGAAACTTGAATTCCGGACCCGTTTATCAAATCGGGTCGGGTTTTCCAAAGGTCCAATCTTTTCCTTTTCTTTACCGTATAAAATGTCGATACTTAAATTGCCAATCTTTGATTGCCGAAGCTTGATCGAGTACGTGATTGCCGTAGATAGTCGTTTGTCCGGAGATAGTTTTTGCTTGTTTAAACTATTCCCGCTTGAATTTGACGTCGTGGCACCATTTGCATGTTGATTTCCATTGAGGGGCATAATCGTAATTTTGCCCGGGAATTGGTTTTAGTTCGAGCAAAATTGCCCGATTTTATCATTGTAGTGTCCCTAGCATGTGTTTATTACCTTCATTGGGTGCCTTTGAGTCTTTGGTTGTTGTTTGTCGGGTACCGGGGTATGCCCGGTTTTTCCGGAAATCTTCTTATCTTGACACCTGTCGTGCCGTGACAGGTATTATACTCGTGGTGGTGTCCCCGTACACAAACTTGGTAGAGGCGCTATATCCTTCGAAGGATGAGTAAGTTTCTCTTTCTTTCTATTCGTCGCGTTGCTTTCTTTCCTGCCATTAGTTCGGTGTCGGATTCTGAGCCGTATACCGAGCCGGGGTGTTGGTCTGAGCCTGATTCGAGCTTGGAATTTCTCACTGCCTTTGATTTAGGTCTCGCTGCTTTGTCGGAGAACTACATGACTAGGTCCGACTATAACGAGCATGTTACCTTAGGTGACATTTGTCCCTTAGATGAGCCTTTATATCCCTTCCTTCCTTCTTTGGGAAACACCCGCCAGACAGTGACAGAGCCCCCCCAGGGGGAAGGTTGTTGTTTATCCTTCCCAGATTCGGTTTGGATTGCGGCTGCCTTATTGCGATGAGCTTGTAGAATTGAGTAGATTCTTTAGGATCTCCCCTGTGAACCTTGCCCCCATTGCTATCTGCGTCTGGGTGGGCTTCCGGGTGTTATGTCACTGGTACTCCTGGAAGTATTCATTGGTCTTGTTCCGGTGCTTCTTCCGATTTCAGTATCAGAAGAAGGTAGGCTTCGCGAGTTTTGTGACTCGCTATCCGTCCCTCAAAGATTCCCGATTTGCTGATTTCGGGTTGAGCGGGGTTGAGTGGGATACTTCTCTTCGTTTCGTGGCCCGGAGCGATAACTCGGCGAGCCACTGGGCCAAACATTATTTCTTTATCACGGATCGATATGTTACCTGGCCGGTTTTGAATGAGGATCGATCAGACGGCTGGCCTGCCTTTGGGGAGTTCTCTTCTGTGGACTTAGAGACTATGAAGACTGTTGCGTCCGGGATGAACAAGGTCGTGGAGACGCGTCTGTTCGCGTAGTTGTGCGGGCTTTTGGGCTATAACCCTTCCGTCGGGAGGAGGTTGGGCCACTGACGAGTGTTCAGACTTACTCCCGTATGAGGTCTGTGTCTCGGTATGGTTGCGTCTCGGTAAGGCTGTGTCTCGGTAGGGCTGTGTCTCGGACGTCGGTTCCTGCACAAAGGACCAATGCTAGCACGGAGAGGGGGGTGGTGCTAGCGGAGCCCTCTCCGATGCTTAAGTCACTATAAGGGCAAAAAGGTAATTTCTAGAGAGAGAATATTTCTAGAGAGAAGTCAGAGCTCAAAATACCAAAGTTGGGCAAATGAGAGAGTGAGTGAAAATGGGCAGCCAAGACCTCCTATTTATAGGCTTTCTTGGGACTGGACCCGGTTTTAGAGCGGTTTGATGACGGTTCAAGATCATGCGGTAACCGTCATCCATATTGGTAATGTGCGAACTTGACTTCTCTACACGCAACGGTAATCGCGGATACGGTAATCGCGCGATACCCGTAAGGCAATCCGGACCTCGTCGAATTTGGGCAATTCGGCGAGGTTCGGATTGCCGCGCAACCCGGACCTCCGGATTGCTTTGCGCAACCCGGAGGTCCGGACGCGCGTAAATGCGTTTCCGGACCGTTTTGATACCGTGGGAAATGTTTTTAAACCGAGATGTAATTTTTGGCGCGTTTAAGAGGCCTGAAGTGTAAATACGAACCCGAATTGGACATTTATCCATCACTTGCCCCCGAGTCAAGTAACGGTTTAGAACCTTTCTTGACTCTATTTTAAGTTAGGATACTTGTCCAATTTGAGTTTGACGCTGACCTTTCGGTTTTGATTGTTGGTCGGACGCAAGTATCTTGATTTCGTCCGTCGTTTGATTTTCCGACCGAATGACTTTGTTTCCTGTCATCACGGTTAGTGCAATAGGAAATATATATGCGCAAGTACGGTTATCGTCGGAGACATAGGCAATTGATAATACACTATGCGAGCATGCCTCTATCAATACGTATGTATAGGTAATGGACACGGCAAGATCATAATTACGTAATGCAAGAAATAGAAACCGTACGCTTCTAAAACGACTAAGTGATTACCGAATCATGAATCATGCGGTTGCAACGTACATGTAAAGTGGGGGGTTTGATACGTGCCATGTCAAGATACGCATAGGAGTAGATATTTTAAGAGGAGAGGGTAGAGTATACCGTAGGGATTTAGGCTTGAATGTAGGTAGACTAATCCTTTAATCCTTATCCACAAAGCATCTCTTTGGGATATGTAAATACACACATCCCCATTTATCCTTCCAGCACCTTGGGAGTCCATCATTCCACTTCCTTTGCAGGTAATTCATTCTCCCTTTCCCGAAATTGCTTTTGTGTTCAAAATTTCTTCGCCGTCGTGGAGCTTAGACACATTCTGACAGTTTCGAGTCTGATCTTTGGCTTGTTTTTAGAAGTTGACACCATCATTTGACTCTGTTCATCCCAAGGATTCCAGCGCCACCTTCGGAGCCTCCAGGAGCCACCGGACGCGCCCTCACGCGCCGCCGCGTGTGGGACTCCTTCGCCGGAGCGTGTGGCCCACGCGCCGCCTTCCCGGCCTCGCCTCGTTGCGGTCCTTACCTTTCCAGAATCGTCTCGACGAGGGGAGTCCATTGGGATACTTTCTGGCACGTTTTGAGGTAATTTGAAAATTCGAATTTTCAAAACAGCTTCGACTTGAATGCCGATGTCACCGTATTGTTGTTCGTTTAAGCCATTTTTCGTTGTCAACATGTGGGACTGCTTGTTGATGTTTATACGTCGAGTAATTGCTGATTGATTGCTGTTATTATCGTTGTTTGTCCATAATTTAGGCGATTTTCCATTTCCGTGGGTATTTGATGTAGAATTCCCCGTATCTTCGTGTAGAAGCTTTTTTGGTCGATATGCATAATTTTCCTTCTTGGCGGGTTTTTGGTTGACGGGGATTGCCCAATAACTTTAGGCATAGTCACTTGTCGTCTTGACGCCGTAGAGAAAAATTTTCCTTAAGCGTTGTCGCGTTCGATCCTTACGGTTTGTCGCGTTAATTCCAGCGTTTGCATGATAGCTCCTTAGGACGTTAGTTCCTTCTATGGTACGTACCAACTTTACTATGTGCGTGGAACTAGATCATGTGCGTTGACTTTCTGATACGCGTGTTGACTTTTGATACGCGCGTTGACTTTTGATACGCGCGTTGACTTTTGATACGCGCGTTGACGTTGATATGCGCGTTAACTTTGATACGCATCTTGATGTTGATACGCGCGTTAACTTTGATACGCGCATTGACGTTGATACGCGCGTTAACTGTGATACGCGCATTGATGTTGATACGCGCGTTAACTTTGATACGCGCATTGGTGTTGATACGCGCGTTAACTTTGATATGTGCATTGACTTTGCTTGCTTCTTGCAGGTTGTGGGATTGTAGTAACTTCTTGCGGAGCTTCCTTGCCTTTGGTTTCGTTGATACAATGAGTAAGTCTACTACTCCTCTATCGCGGACTCCCTTTAATTCTGATATAGAGGATGACTTGGGAGTAGACCTGGCTTTGCCGGCAGATAGTGTCTTAGATACTGATGAGGGTGTAGCTGTTGGGGTATCTCCTGCTGGAGAGACTGAGGCGTTGGTTAGGTATTATACTAATCGCTTGGATAGATCCCTGTTCACCTTGTATGCGAGTGCTTCCGGACTCGACGCTTGTACCGAGGCCTTTTACCCCTTTGAGGTACTTCCTGATAGCAGTCTAGGAGATGCTACTCCTCCGCCTGTAGATTTATCCTTCGTGTACACATCACACGTTAGAGAGGGTTTGCGGTTTCCCTACTGTTCCGACTTGGTTGATCTCTGTAGCGGATATGGGATTTCCCCTTTAGATCTTGCACCCAACGGGATTAGAGTATGGACTTGTTTCAGAGTATTGCTTCACAAGCAATCCTGGCGTTATTCTCGCACCCTCTTTCGCTGTTTCTACCAGCTTAAGAGTTCAGACTCAGCGGGATTATGCGGTGTGAAAGTTCGTTGGCCGAACTTGCAGAGCGATGGTTTTGAGGAACTTGGTCTTGGGGAAGCCAAGTGGGATCCTAGTTACCGGTTAGTCGCTACCGCGGATCGGTCTGCCGACCATTGGAGGCATCATTACTTCTGTGTTCATGATGCGGGGACGACTTGGGATGCCGAGTATGTTCAGAAATTTGATCCAGCGCCTGCTTTTCGGGAACTCTCCACGTCGGATAAGGAAGTGATAAAGCAGATATATCGTTGTCAACAATCGCGCAGCTTTACTTGCTCATTGTGTGCATCCGATCAAGAATTGATTGATGCTGGGATCCATGTGCTCCCTTCTGCAACTTCGGTATGTTGATCATTTTTATAACTTTCTACCGTGTTGCACTATAGGTTGGTTTGACGGAAAAAGCTCGTCTTTGCAGACGGCGGCCGCTCGCAAGATTGCTTCTAGCGGGAGGATCGTTCCCCCACTTGCTTTTGGAGCATCAGCGGCTTCTGGACGCGGCAAAGGTAGATAGCTTTTTTTGAAAGAACAATCTTTTATTTTCTTAGTTGGGTTGTAACTTTGTATGCTACTTGCAGGTCGTACGACGCTTGTTACTGACCGCGTTGTTGCTGCTCCTGACTCTTCCAAACGGTCCACCACTGGGGCGCGTTCTTCGAGCAGTTCAAAGCGTCCGAAGACTATTGTGACCGTTCCTATTCCTTCCTGCCATAAAGGGAAGGAAGTTGGCGGTTGCGAGGATGCGTTGTCTGCCCCCCGCTCGAAGGAGCGGTCCGAGGTGGAACGTTCTCTTCTTTCTGGTATAAGCTGGACACTTGATTCTGTGCCTTTATACGCTTTATTTTTGGCTTTTGCATAACGCTGCTTGGTTTTCATGTAGCGATCCCCCCACTTGGACGTGCGGATTTGCTTCGTCCTTTGGATGGTGATATTTCAGATGGTAAGTGGATGTCATACGTGGCAGGAGATCTTACTTTTCCCAAGAACTCCCAGCTGAGCATGCCTGAAGTTGGCGTGCGTGTTCTTCATCGATCTATTCCTCCTCGTGATCGAGTTGTCCGACCCTCGAGTGACGAGGAGGCGCGAACATTTGTTGAGAGATCGTTGTCTGGATTTACTCCAGTGAGTATCTCTTTTTTACTTTGCCATGTCCGTTTTTTCCGAACACGTATGTTTATTGTCTCCTTGTTTTCAGGTTGTTTCTGATATGGTGCACATGGCCTCCTTCATGTTGGAGCTTGTCCAGGAGAGGCGTGCCATTGTTGACAAGGCTGCTACTTTGTCCAAGGAGCTTGAGGAAGCTAGGGATGAAGTGCGCCGTCTTTCACTGAAGAAGACGGATTTTGATGCTCATTATGATTCCGATCATGCCAGACTTGTTCAGCTTGAGACTGAGAACGCCGCCATTGAGAAGGCGATTTCTGATAACGCAAGCAAGCATAAGGTTGCTTGTCGGAAAGTGCGCGAGGTAGAAATGAAGGCTGGTATTGAAGAGGGACTTAGCAAGTTCCCTTCTACTCCTGGATTTGATAGTGCAGTTACTGCTGCTGCTATAGCGAAGGCCACTCCTATGCTCAGTGAGTTTGCCGAGGACTTTATTCGTAGGGTGAGCATTCTTGCTCCTGGCTTTCCTTTTGACAAGTTAGGACCATATGCGGAGTCTGCTGTTGGGAAAGTTGTCGAGCTTCGTCGCTTAGATACTGCCACATCTGAGTTTGCATTTTATTTGGAGAAGATGGTGGCGGCACTAATGTGCAACATTTGCCTGTTCCGCCCAGCCCTGTCAGGGATGATGGACTCCTTTGATTTTTGTCATCTTTTCGATATGTTGAACTTGTTTATGAGTTCGTTTGCCCCCCGGCTTCTATGTTTAGAAACTTGTTGGAGTTTGTTGTTTGATTGTTGCTTGTGACTTGTTCGTTTTGAACTACGTCGTATGAACCTGTTTTATACACAGCAGTTTGCATGATAACTTGTTAGTAATATTTCGTACCGTTATCGCTTACTGTGTTTATTGAACGTGGATGACTAGTAGCGTAAACGTAGTCCCCACAATCGTGACCGATAGCCACTTTTTGGTTCAATATTGCTCGTACGATGTGTTATGCATGTTGTACGTCTTCCTGCATAGCTTGTTACTATATCTGGCCAAACTTGTCAAGTGATTCGCGTATAGCGAGTTAACAAGTAGTATGTTTGCAATGTGTTATCTTGTCTTGAGCAAGATACTAGTTTATACCGTCTCTTAGTTCCACTCTAAGGCGACGTTGTACAAGACTCTACTTGTAAATTTTATGAGTCTTAAACAGGGTGCGCACCTGCCAGCGTGTATCAACCCGCGTTGGGGAAGCATACGTAAAAACATTTTAGTTTTTGAAGAAGCATTTTGTGAACCCTAAAAAGCTTGTTGGTAAAATATTTGAAAAAATATTTTGACATTGAATGTGATACATCCAAAAAACCGTGTTGATAAAATTTTTGGAAAGGTGTTTGATACATAAAATATTTGATAAAATATTTGGCAAAATTTTTGATAAAATATTTGAAAAAATATTTGTGATACATGATTCCTGCGTCCAGGGACCATGTAACACTTTTTTGAGAATGTGAATTGTGATGCATGCTTTCTGCGTCCAGGAACCATGCAACACGGTTTGAAAATGTAGTACGGAATTGTCATCTTAACCAGAGGACTTTTGCCGTATAAAACGAACCCTGATGGCATTCGTATGCCCTAAACAGGATATACACACTTATTATAGAGTGGGGTCGTTGTCTAAACAGAGAACTTCCGTCACTTAAGGGGTGATCAGCCCCGTATGCCCATCCTGTTCTGAATCCAGGGAATGGCTATGAACATGAGGATTTGCCTCTAACCAGAGATGTCACAGCATGTCATTTTTTAAAAGTAAACATGGGGCTTGTCTTTTTTTCAAAAAAGAGGATACCACAACATGCTATTTTGATAGTAGGCCTTGGCGTTATTCCAAGGTATTTTGGTAGTAGGTCTTGGTGTTAATCCAAGATATTGCTTGTAGCTGACGCCCTGAATAGTCGTCGTTTTGATAGTAGGTCTTGGTGTTAATCCAAGACATTGCTTGTAGCTGACGCCCTGAATAGTCGTCATTTTGATAGTAGGTCTTAGTGTTAATCCAAGACATTGCTTGTAGCTGACGCCCTGAATAGTCGTCGTTTTGATAGTAGGTCTTGGTGTTAATCCAAGACATTGCTTGTAGCTGACGCCCTGAATAGTCGTCGTTTTGATAGTAGGTCTTGGTGTTAATCCAAGACATTGCTTGTTGGTGACGGCTCTTTGAGTAGTCGTCTCCTTGAGTAGAGAATTGCTACAAGTTCCTTTCTTGTAGATAATCCGCAAGTTGTCCTTGTGTCATATGAGTTGGCTTGTGAACACAGCGCCATTGCTTTGTGTTGCCGACACCTTCTTGATGTAGATGCTGATTTGTGAATGGAGAAATAAACTCCTTGTTGGTGTAGGTATGCAAATATCATCCATTGTGTGTATTTGTCATATGTTATGTCTTGGGCTTAACTCCAAGTGTTTGAGTCTATGATGATGCCTTTTTATGTGGTCATCCATATGGGTAAATTGTTGTTGATGATAAACGTTGTCATAACGCATGATAGATTTTGCTTGCACGTGTCATAATTTCTTGGATTATTGATGTAGATAATAAGCGCGTAGTTTAGTTGCTTCGCGTTTAATCCAAAAAATATCGTGCAAGAGATAGATGTGTACCTACAAATGTAGATTGACTTTATTAGATACTTGCGTGTATTTACATTGATTATACTAGAAGTACTACGAATGCGCAAAGTAATCTATAAGATAGTTTTTTCTCCCGTTTCATTATGGCTGGTTTGATGACGATGTCGCGTAGTTGGTTGCAACAAATCGCCTCAGTGCACTTAGCGTGATGCATTCTTCAATTTCCCACTTTAATGGTAGACACATGTTTGTGTTGTGCCCCCAAGTTTTATGGTACTTGCACCATTCTCTGATGTTGTTGCCCAAGAAAGCTGTCTCCGGGACAAGTGGACTTGGGAGCTTGTTTTCCAGCAGGTTGACGTAAATGTCTTCGGCCACCGTGTTTAGTGGTGTGAAGATGTTCTCGATATCAATGCTTGCGTCTTCCTGCTTGTTCATTTTTGCTCAAACTCCTTTGTCCCAACTGAGGGGTGTACCCCACCTCAGTTCTTGTTCGCATAAGACTGCTATCTCAAGCTTATCCTTTAAATCTGCCATGGTTTTTGTTGTTTGCCATCCATGAGTTCGTCCAAAGAGAAGGAAAGATTTCGTGTTCATGTTTGCATAGAACACACTTATCACTTCTTCTCTTGTTGCTTTCGCTGTAAAGGCGTTGGAGGCAAATCTGATGAAGTATTCCATGATTGGCTCGTCTTCTCCCTGCTTTACGAGCCATATCTGGTGCCATGGTGAGAACTGGATGCTTCCTTGTTGAGTCCAAACTGTAACAGCTTGTTCCATCAGTTGCTTCTTTCTTTCATCAACGACTTTCTGCCTCTTGAAGGAATTTATCATGGCCACATGGTATTGGTGCTTTGCTCTCAAGGCATTGACGTAACAACGTCTTGCGGTTATCTGATCGCCAAGCACTTCCCCAATCCCATGTTTCGTTGGGAATTTCATCTTTTGGTGGACGGTGGAGGGCACGATTACATAGGGATTGATCGTTGTTCGCCTAAGATTCTGTTGTAGGCTCCGAGAGATTCTACAACTACGAAAGTGACGTTGATATGTAATGCTCTCCACCCTTGGCCAAGGATGACAGGAAGTGTGATTGTTCCCAGGGGTTGTGTAGCTGCTCCTGCGAAGCTGACTAATGAGAAGGTTCATGGGGACAAGTCCTTGACAGATTTTCCTAGTTGCTCCAGGACTCTGACATGTAGAATGTCAGCGGAACTTCCAGCATCGACAAGAATTCTTTTCACATCGTACCCGTCAATGTCCATGGTAATAACTAAAGCATCATCGTGGGGGTAAACGATATGCTTTAAGTCTTCCCTGGAGAATTGGATGACTGCGTCTTCCTGCTCAGGTTGTTTGCGCTTTCCGTACTTCGGCAGTGTTGCTGCTTGGGACGCATAAATGTCCCGAGCATTAGATACTTGTCCTCCGGCGGCAGGCCCTCCGTGTATAACGTTGATTACACCTCGCTTAGCTGGCGGGGGATTGTCATTGACCTTCTCTTTTCCCTTATTTCCTCTTTTTGATGATTCTGGTTGAGCCTTTCTCGGGGGGTTGTTGCCTTGGTCGACAAATTGCTTCAATTCGCCTTTGAGGACGAAGTTGTTGATTCGGAAGCGTAGACTGACGCAGCTATCGGTCTCGTGACCGAAGACTTCGTGGTTTTCACACCACTTGTCCTTGTCTCTTCCCAATGGGCCTTTCCTGAAGTTGTTTGGCTCCTTCCACATATTCGCGTCCTTCATTTCTTTCAAAATTACAGACAGCGTGGCATTCAAAGGAATGCAGTCGGCAAGGTTTACTTCCTTTGGCTTCTGAAAATCTCCTTGAAAGGGTCGTTTTGGCTGTGGTTGCCAATGTCTTCCTTGTTGACCACTTGGGTGTGGTTTTGGTTGGTTCTGCTTTGGATTATCTTTTGCCTTTGCTGCAGCGATTTTTGCCTTGTTCTGGCTTCTGAACCTTTCGAGGTCTATGTATTCCTTGACTCTGGCGGCTAACTCCTCCATGGATTCTGCTGGGCGTTTTGCCATTTTTTCAGCTAGGGCATTGCCTCTTCGTCCGAGGTTTCGAATGAACGCTCGAACGATTTCTCCTTCTGTCAGGTTCCCCTGAATGTCAGAGATGTTCTGATTGAAGCGGACGTAGTAGTCGGCAAGAGACTCTTCGTTTTGTTGTTGAACGTCGTCCAGAGCGTTTGTCCCTTTCAACAATGTGCGCTCGCCCATGTATCGTTGAATGAACTTGGCCTTTAGGTCCGCCCATGAAGTAATGCTTCCGCATGGCAGTGAGAAGAACCAGTGTGCTGCTGTCCCGGCAAGAGTTTGTGAAAACGTCATTGCGAAATGGTGTGGGTTCTTCGTTCTGCCCAGTAGGGAGGCCTCGTGTTTTTGCACGTGTTCAACTGGGTCTCCTTTTCCCCGGTAGAGGTCCCCTCCAATTCGATACAGTGCGTCTGGGACGCGACTGTTCACCAAGTGGTCAGCGAATGGATGTGACGCCCTTTCTTCAAGAGCGTGCATACCCTTCATTTTTGCTTCCTTCATCTTCTTGTCCACCATTTCTTCTAACATCTCGGCAGTAAACCCTTTTACCGGTTCAGCATAACCTGTTGAAGGATTTTGCTGACCATTGTTGTGGTAGATGTCAGATTGATCCCTGCTTGTGGCCTGCAAAGGGTCATCTCTTGTAGGCTGCTGTGGGTGGTAGAATGGGGGCTGTCTTTCGTTCCTCCACTGTTGGGTTCCTTGGAAAGGAGTATATGACCGTGCAGGTTCATTCTTGCGTGTTGGTTCCTGCCCTGGAAAGGATTGCCATAGTGAGTAGTGTCTTGCGACATCTCTCTTGCTGGCGCAGCATGCTGTTGGTTGGACGGAGGTGGTTGAGCCGCATATCCTTGGTTTTTTAGAGACTCGCGGAATGCGAGTAACTCTTCCAGCGCAGCCATCATTTCTGGAGTAACGGTAGGCATCGGGTTTGCCCCCGTTCTTTGTTCGCCCTGTGGCATTCCTGCTTGGGATTCATCTTCGTGCATTTCTGGTTCGAAACCAGGTGGATATGCGTGATGCTTGTCCCTTGGCTCTTTGTGCTGTGCGTTGGGCGCATTGTCAGTCGGTATGGATGAAGCTATGGAAGTAGCTCTTGGAATGTGGGAGGGTCCTGACTGGCTCCCAGCTGGAGCTTGGCCTCATGTTCTTTTGTTTGCCGGGGATTTCCTGGGGCGCCCGGGCCTTTTCCTTGGATTTTTCACCTCTTCGGGAGGGTTGTGATCACTCGTCATGATTTCGCGGTACGGTGGCTTTTAGTTCGAATCACGTAGACGACGCCAATGTTGCGTCCGGGATGAACAAGGTCGTGGAGACGCGTCTGTTCGCGTAGTTGTGCGGGCTTTTGGGCTGTAACCCTTCCGTCGGGAGGAGGTTGGGCCACTGACGAGTGTTCGGACTTACTCTCGTATGAGGTCTGTGTCTCGGTACGGTTGCGTCTTGGTAAGGCAGTGTCTCGGTAGGGCTGTGTCTCGGACGTCGGTTCCTGCACGAAGGACCAATGCTAGCACGGAGAGGGGGGTGGTGCTAGCGGAGCCCTCTCCGATGCTTAAGTCACTCTAAGGGCAAAAAGGTAATTTCTAGAGAGAGAATATTTCTAGAGAGAAGTCAGAGCTCAAAATACCAAAGTTGGGCAAATGAGAGAGTGAGTGAAAATGGGTGGCCAAGACCTCCTATTTATAGGCTTTCTTGGGACCGGACCCGGTTTTAGAGCGGTTTGATGACGGTTCAAGATCATGCGGTAACCGTCATCCATATTGGTAATGTGCGAACTTGACTTCTCTACACGCAACGGTAATCGCGGATACGGTAATCGCGCGATACCCGTAAGGCAATCCGGACCTCGTCGAATTTGGGCAATTCGGCGAGGTTCGGATTGCCGCGCAACCCGGACCTCCGGATTGCTTTGCGCAACCCGGAGGTCCGGTCCGGACGCGCGTAAATGCGTTTCCGGACCGTTTTGATACCGTTGGAGATGTTTTTAAACCGAGATGTAATTTTTGGCGCGTTTACGAGGCCCGAAGTGTAAATACGAACCCGAATTGGACATTTATCCATCAAAGACCATCTATAAGAGCCACAGGACCCAGTCTTACTGCCCTGTGTCCTTGGTGACCGAGACAGATCTCTATGAGGCAGGGATTAGTTTGACTCCTGACTCCGGGGGTTCGGTATGTTACTTAGTCTTCTCATCTATATTTATTTTCTGTTTTTCCTTGTAGGTTGGTTTCACGGGAAAACGTATAACGTGCAGGAAGCACCGGTCGATCTGAGCAAGATGAGGGCTCCCTCCAGCTCTACTCCGAAGAAGTCCCCTATGCCTGGGAAGACTGCTGGGGCCTCTGGTATACTTCCTTCTTTCTTCTCTTATGGTATACTTGTGTTTTTTCTTACGCTGTTTTCCTTGTATTATTAGGGCACTCTCCTTTGGTGACCGAGAGAGTCGTCTCTGTGGGCAAGGGCTCTGGACCTTCTAAGTCCAAGTCACGGAGGTCAGACTCTGAGCCGGGGCCTCGGCTGTCAAGAAGAAGAAGGCTGCAGATCCTCCTCCCCCTGGTGTTCGTCCCCCGACCCTGTCTCGCGACAAAGAGATAGTGGTCGAAGAGGCGCCTTCCCGAGCTGATAAAGGGAAGCGGCCTGCTGGTGATGGTGGGGTGGTCACTGGTTCTCCATCTCCTGCCCCCCAACCGAGGGCACGGTCGTCGGGTTCGTTTTTCTTTATGTCATTGATGCTTATATGCTTGTATTTTTCTTTATCTTGCTTTATTTGTATAGGTGGGCCTCCGGCTTTGAGTCGGAAGGATTTTACGCGCCTTACTGACGAGGATATCGTTGGAGTTGAGTGGACTCCTTTTGCTGGGTTGAAGGAGTTCCACTTTGACAGCGGTTCCTCCTTGCGCACCCCAGAGGTTGGCATTCATGTGCTTCGCGGTGCCATCACTCCTGGTGATCGTGCTCCTCAGCCTAAGTCTCCTAAGGAGACCTGGCGCTTCATTCAAGGGGTGTTATCCCGTTATGTCCCTGTGAGTGGTGTCTGTCTTCCCTTTTTACTTTCATGTGGTTGCTTTTCAAGTTACTTACCCCTTGTTGAATTTTCAGGGTATGTCCGACATGGTGAACATGTCGTCCCTTGCGCTTGAGCTGTCAGATGAAAAGAAGGCTCTTGAGGATAACCAGGTATCCTTGAAGGCGGAGCTTGCCACTCCCGCTGAGAAGGCTCGCCTGTCTGACTTGCAGATGCAGGAGCTTAGGGACCAGGTGGCTCTACTTGAGACTACCGTGGGTAGTTTGCGCCGTGAGGCTGATGTTGCATCATCACTCCATGCTGAGGAGTTGAGAAAGCTTGAGGCAAGGTGCCGGGCGGAGGAGAGAGCTGTTGCAGTATCTGAGTACAAAGCTTCATCTGCCTTTACTGCTGATTACAGTGTTCGGCTGAACCAGGAGATGAACCAGTTTGGCGAGTACCTTGTTGATCACATCTTCCGTATTGATCCCCAGTTTCCCGTCAATGATCTGGGTGACTTTGGACCATATGCTACTGGTTATATGGCCGTTCTTAGGGGTCAAGCTGCCGTTGCTGATGAGCCTGCCCCTGCACAGGTGGATGCTATACCTGTTGATGTTGATAGCTCGGGCTCTTCCTCCTCTTCTTTGGTCTCTGTTGGTGGTTCTTCCTCAGAGGGTCAGGACCGTGAGGACTCTCCAGCAGGCTCTGGTTGATATGCTGATATCACCTTATCCTTGTACATATGACTTTACTTTTCCTCCCCTTTAATGGGTTGAGTGTTTCTCCCCTTGATTGGTCGAGTTCATTTTGGGATTGCTATACTTGAGATTTTGTGTTGGTTTCCTTCTTCGCATGGTTATGTTGGCGGTGTGTGAAACACTTGCCTTTGGTGGTGGTATGCATGGTGTGTGGGACACCTGCCTTTTGATGGGTACTTCGTATGCTTCTGTATATATTCCTTTGACTATGGACTCTTCCTTTCTTTGTGATTTCCTTTACTTAACTCTCTTTTGTGTTTTCCTTCATATAATACCTGCTATCTCATCGAGAAAAAATATTATGTGTTCTTCATACAACTTTACTTTGCAATTATTTTCTCATGGGATCCTTCTTAGTATGGTGCAATGATCTCTTCTGATACCCTTTAAATGGTATATATGATAATGTTAGACCAAAGATACGCTATTGGTGGGCGTCGAATCTGTTCGCGAGACAGGCTCTCGGAGGGCACTTAACGTTTCACAGGATAGGCTCCCGGAGGGCACAAGTTAGACCAAAGATACGCTCCTGGTGGGCGTCGAATCTGGTAGTTTGAAATCTACCTCAAGATACGCTCTTGGGGGCGTCGAATCTGGTAGTTTGAAATCTACCTCAAGATACGCTCTTGGGGGTGTCGAATCTGGTAGTTTGAAATCTACCTCAAGATACGCTCTTGGGGGCGTCGAAGGTCGTAGTTTTTAGAAACCACTCTCAAGATACGCTCTTGGGGGCGTCGAAGTTCGTAGTTTTTTGAAACCACTCTCAAGATACGCTCTTGGGGGCGTCGAAGTTCGTAGTTTTTAGAAACCACTCTCAAGATACGCTCTTAAGGGCGTCGAAGGTCGTAGTATGAAAAATACTCTCAAGATACGCTCTTGGGGGTGTCGTAGTATGAAAACTACTCTCAAGATATGCTCTTGGGGGCGTCGAAGGTCGTAATATGAAAACTACTCTCAAGATACGCTCTTGGGGGCGTTGAGGGTGTTGTTGACTTGAAGTCATATCTGCGTAAGGATAACATAATGATTGTATCACCACCTTCTTTGAAAGATACTTTTGAGTAACTTCTACTTCTTTAGGAGCATTCATGTTTTATGTACACTTGGGGTGCCTTGGATGGATCCAGGCACCCTTTGGAGGAAATCAAAGATACTTGTAGAGTCGGAGTAACTTCTTGAGTTCTCCTTCTCAAAAGTTGTTTTTGGAAAACTTAAAATGCTTGAACATGCAAAGTGCTGAATATTAAACTAAGGATATGGGGTGGTGAGTGTGTCTGTGCCACGTACTCCTTTAGGCCTCCTTTGTAAATCATCTCCTCCACTTCTATCTTCAACACCATGCAATCATTGGTTTGATGCCCCCAGGTCCCATGGTACTCACACCAACCCTGTGCATCTCTTCCTAGGAAGGCCTTGCCCTCCTCTTTGCATGTGGGTAGCTCTTCCTTGAGGTACTTCTGAAAAATTTATTCTATCTTCACTGTAAGGGGTGTGAATTTGAAGTTTACACCTCCTTTCAGTGTGTCAGTCTGTCTTCCTTCTTCAAGGACTTCTTCCCATTGCCCTCTCTCTTTTGCGAATGCGTTGTCCAGCCTCTCTTTGAGCTCCCTCATTGTGTTTGTCATGACCACCTCATAGAGCCCTCCATATGCTTCAAATGAGGTTGGATGCATGTTTCTAAGGAAGGCCCTGACGGCCTCTCTTCTTGTGATGTCCATGCTTGCACCATAGCTGGAGAATCTCCCAAAGTAGCTTGATATGGACTCCTTTGGCATTTGCTTTATGTCGTCTATATATCGGAAACCCTTTTCAATGGATTCCCTTGTTCTCTTTCCTTCTGCATTCTCTGGCTGCCAAGGTATGCTTGTTACCCTTACAGCCTTACTTCTCTGCTTCTTCTTAGTTAGTTCTTGAAAGAACTGCCTACTCAGGCGGAGTGCAATTCCCTTTTTCATCTTTCCCTGCCTTAGCCTTTTCATCACCTTTTCCTTGTCTTGGATGGCCCCAGTCATGACCATAGCTACTGTGTCTGACTTGTGTGATCCACGTCTCATGGAGTTGACGTAGCATTGCCTTGCAGTGCATTGATCAACCAAGACTTCCCCAATTCCGTTTTCGGTGATATACTTCAGTTTCTGATGCACGGTAGATGGCACAATTTCGTATGGATTTATGGTCGTCCTTCCTAGGATCCCGTTGTAGGCTCCCAGGCTTTCAACCACCATGAAGTTGACGTTCACTCTCAGCTGTGTCCATCCTTGGCCCATGGTCACTGGCAGGGTTATCATTCCTAGGGGATAACTTGTTGCCCCTGAGAAGCCAACCAAAGGGAAGTTGACTGGTTTGATGTCTGCCTTTGTTTTTCCTATCTCTTCCAGGACCCTTAGGCTTAGGAGGTCTGCAGAGCTGCCCCCATCTACCATTTTTCTTTTTACATCGAAGTTATCGATGTCCATCGTGATGACTAAAGCATCATCATGCGGGAAGACAATATGACTCTTGTCCTTCTCTGAAAACTCGATCTTCATCTCCTCTCCTTCTCGTGGTCTCTTTCTCCACTTTGGTACTGAGCCCAGCTTGGATGCATAAACTTCCCTTGCATTAGCTGTTGGGCCACCTGATGCCACTCCTCCATGTATCATGTTTATAGTCCCCCTCTTGTTAGGTGGGGGATTATAATCTACCTTGTCTTTGCCTTTATCCTTATATGATGGCCCTAGCTGTATGTTGTTGCCACCGTGATCAACAAACTGTTTTAGCTCCCCTCTCTGGATGATATTTTTGATACTTAGCTTCAAGCTAAAGCATTCGTTCGTATCATGCCCATATGCCTTATGGTTATCACACCATCTATCCTTGTGTGTTCCTACCATTGGCGCTCTCCATCTTCCGGGGGGTGACCATAGTTTTTGATTTCTCATCTCTCTCAGGACCGCTGCTGGGGTGGTGTTCAATGGTATGAACTTGATAACATTTATTTCCCTAGCCTTCAATGGCTCACCCATTTGATTTCTTTGCTGAGGCGGACGCCACTCTTGTTGCCTTATGGGTTGAGGTGCCTGAGGTGGCTTTCCCTTATTCTGCTTTGTATTGTCCTCCTTTGCTGCTTGAATCTTGGCTTTCTTACTCACCCTGTGCCTCTCTAGGTCTATATGAGTTTTCACTCTCCCTGCTATCTCCTCTAAGGTGCTTGCCGGTTTCTTGGCCATCTTTTCTGCCAATGTGGACCCGAAGCGGCCTAGGTTTCTTATGAAGGCTCTTATTATTTCACCCTCGGTGATGTCGCCCTGTATGTCTGCTATGTTCTGGTTGAACCTAGTGTAGTAATCAGCCAAAGATTCATCATTTTCTTGCTTTACATCATCTAGGGAGCCTGTTCCTTTTAGTAGCTTCCTTTCTCCTAGGTATCTCTGAAGAAATTTCGCCTTTAGCTGCGCCCATGAGTGGATGCTCTCAGTAGGTAGGCTAAAGAACCAATGTGACGCCACCCCTGATAGGGTGTTTGGAAATAAGAGTGCCTTGTAGCGGTCATCAGTAGTTCTCCCGAATAGAGAGGCTTCATGCTGTTGAATGTGCTCTAAATGGTCTCCATTGCCATTGTACTTTGCTATCTGTATTGTATGCAAGGAGTCTGGCACTTTGTTCATTTCCAACTCCCTCGTGAAGGGGTGGTTCGTGTTGTCACTCAGGCAGTGCAGTCCGTTTCTCTTTGACTCACTCATCTTCCTCACTATCATGGCTTCTATCTCCTCCGGGGTAATCATCACCGGCATTGGAGTATAGTCTCTCTGATATCCTCCATAGTTATAAACTGTGCTTACTGGGATCCCTTGTCCGTGCTGGTACGGACTGTAGGCGTATCCCTGATATCCCTGTTGGTGTACTTGGTGGAATTCTTGCCTCCTTGGAGGTCTTGCCTGTCTATCTGCCCCCAGCGGGGTGTATGTCCTGGCATCCTGCTGTGTCTGTTGCTGCCTTGGAGGCACAAACTGCTGCCTTCCCTCTGGGGGTGGCCTGTGGTTATCTCTCATTTGTTCTTCTCGCTGCCCTGTTGGAGGGTGCGAGTGGTGTTCTTCTTCTGGGGCTTGTTCTTCCTCATGAACTTCTTCTTCTTCATGCTGGTGTTGCCTTCCCTGCCTTTTCCTCAGAGTCTCTCTATATGCTAGTAGCTCATCCAATGCGCTCATCAACCCCGGAGTCACTGTATGTGCTCCTTGTGAGTATGCGGGCCTTGTGTTGGTTGTGTGGGCACGATTGTCGTTCCTTTGAACCGACATCGCATATGGATATCCTTGAGGTTGTGCATCATAGTAGTATCCCTGAGGAGGTGCCGTGTATTGAGATGGCACTCCTTGTTGCTCCCCCTCTCTTTGTGGCCTTCTTGCCAATGGAGTTGAGGCTGTGGAAGACTCAGCCCCAGCTGGGCATGAAGGTCATTCTTCCTGGTTGTTAGCCTGGGGTGGCTGTGGGGCTACCTGAGGCTCTAGGTGTACAGGCTGTTTCTCTGGGTTAGGCTGCCTTGCTGGAGGTATAGGCTGTCTCTCTCGCCTATTGCCCCCAGGTGGGCGATTATGTCTATACGCTAAGCTATTCGTCATCGCTCTTGTGATTGCCAGGCTTTCTATTCGAAACCCACGGACGGCGCCAAGTGTTAGGTTATAGGTTTCAGGTCAACGGGTCGCCGGTCTAAATCCTACTCCTCACTGGTGAACTAGCGGATCCTGTGCTCCCTGAGTTCGGTCGTTCTGATCCGTATCCTTCTGCCCTTCTCCTTCTCTTCTCCACGTGCCCTGCAAGAGGGGCAATATCAAGCACGGAGGGGGGGGGGTGGTGCTTGATGTACCCTCTCCGATGCTTAAGTCAGTACGTTTCTTTCTAGAGAGATAAAGCTAGAGAGATGTCAGAGCTAAATTGCACACTTAGCCAAGATGTTCCAATGAATGGTGGAAAGGTTGTATTTATAGGCAACGGTGTCATTAAGGTAGCTTAATGACATCGTTAACCTTTAAACACAATTAATTAGCCCTTGATTATATAATTAAAACCTTAAAGCACGGAGAGGTTAGCGGAAATAAACTGAGTATGGGAGTCGGGAAACGGTGTCAGGGCCCTTGGGGGGGGGGGGGGGGGAGAAAATCCGACCCCCCAAGGGTAGGGGTTGGGTGTGGCCACCCAACCCCTTCCTAGGGGAGATCGGGTAGGCCGACCCGATCTCCCCTAGGGGAGGTCGGGTGTGGCCACCCGATCTCCCCTAGGGGAGGTCGGGTGTGGCCACCCGACCTCACCTAGGTGATTTCATCGCGGTCCGGACGAGCACTTTCGCCTCGTCCGGACCGTTGTTGTTTTGGCGGGGTGTTTGGGTCGAAGTTTCGATTTATAATCATTAACGGGGTGATCAAAATAAAACGATTTAGAAGTCAACGGGTTCAAATTGGGCGTATATCCATCAGACACGATAGCACGACACGAACACGCATGGAAAAAACCGTGTTCGTACTAGCATATAGTAGAACGATAACACGATAGCACGAACGCGATTAACACGATATAACTTCTGTGTCGTGTTCGTGTTTGAATATCATAACACGACACGCACGATAAAGTTGTGCTACTAAGACTAATTCTTAAGTATTTTTTAAACAAATCTTATTTATTACCTTTAAAAACTTCAGTTAATGATTTAATTTTTAGTGTTTTATACTCTATATTATTAACTTATGAATATTGACATACTAATCATAGTTTTTTTTTATATATAAAGTTTATTATTTTAATTTTTTGCTTAAAGATCTCGTTTCAGGATGTACAACTATATATTTTTACACAACACGATAGCACGACACGAACACGCACGAAAATATCCGAGTCGTGTTCGTGTTTGTAAAACGTGGCACGATAAGCTTACCGTGCATGTTCGTGTTCAGTAAGTTTAGCACGACACGATTATTGACACGTACGATAGAACGAGCACCCCTACTCAACACGGTCCTAACGTATTAATATCAAAGGCTAGCTGAGAGCCATGCTATGCACAACACATATAATAAATCATGTTTGAAATGCATTTGCATAAGGGGATTACTTTGCTATATTAATGATAGTAAATCTCCATTGATAATTTGGTTAAGAGATTGCTTCTATTCCTTGTGGTTTGGTCGTAGTCTAGGTAACAGAAGCACAAATATTTGCATTATTACAGCAGCCCATTTGCCCTAATGCCATATATTATATTCATTAATTACACCATTCATGAAGTCTACATCTCTCATTATCTATGCCCTTTTTTTACCTCCCTTCTTTATGAAACATGAGGGTCCAAATTTAACCCCATTAATATCGTGCTTACTTGGTCTAACATTCAAATTATATATAGTAGACATATCTATGTATATTACATGCAGAAGATCAACAAAACATATTTCAACCAAAAAAAACAACATATAATTTTAGGATTTTTTCTAACATACTTATTTAAATATAGACATGCTGATGTACCGTGATGGTGGGATAGAAGCGCAGAAATTCGTTGATTCTATGAATACCGAAAATCAAACGTATGATTGAGAAAAAACTTCGATTTTCTGATTATCAATAATTGAATGTAAATGACGGCTAACAGAGTTTAAATAGAGAAATCTAAAACCCTAACCCTAATACAAAATCCGAAATTAACAATAAAGTACCAAACAAAACGACAAATTATAAAAAAGACCGAAAGAAACATAAAACGGCAAATTTGACCCTCTAAACGAATGAGTTTGGCATAAAACCGTCAAACTCTATAGTATACTATGGGGTTTTTTTTTTTTCAGATCACCGTTTCCACTCGAAAACCTATATTGATAAGGCAAAATCCGACACTTCAACCACATCATTCTCTCCGGGGAAGAGAAGATTTGTCCTCGAATCTGGATGTCACGAAAGAGAAACCCACGATAGCGTATTGTGATCTTGTTAATAGCTCATTTTTCAGCATACATACGCCAAGTGCCTTCAACCCAAACATGTTTTTTCTGTCCTCTACCCGCTTCTACAACATGAGGGAATTCACCATATTCCGTATAAACAGAAATTGTGTTGCTTCATGACCGGTCCACGAAGAATAGAGCAGCATCATCCTCATCCAGACCTTGATCCTCCTGGGAAGTATCTTCAAATTTTCCCTTATCTTCTTTTCCAAATTCAAGAGGTGGATACAAAGCACCGAACAAAAAGTTTATCAAGTCTCTGTGTTTCTTTGACCTCTTCGGTGCTGATTGGAGTCCCACTGGCGGCGACCGTAAAAAGTGGGAGGGGAGAGCCAGCGACAGATTCCTCATCCACTTCATCAGTATCATTATAATCATCATAAACAGGATTATCAAAAATAGCAGAATCTACCTCGACATCATCATAAATAAGATTATCGAAAGGGTTCACATCTGAAGTGTTCTCGTCATCCTCCTCAAATTCGAATTCATCCTCTTGAAAATCATATTGATGTTGTTGTCTTCGAATTTCTGTTCCATGAACTGACGTAGCCATTCTCCGTTCTGTCGTAGTTCTTCGAGCAAACGTCGCAGTTCGTTCTTCTCAGCAGCTGTTATACGTCTTCGGGGTGGCATCGCGCAGGACCGAATGGCTCTGATACCAATCTGATGCAGCGTGATGGGGATAGATTGGACAAAAACTCGTTGATTCTAGGGGAATTCCGAGAATTTGATGGATAGAGGGCGCAAAAACTCGTTGATTCAAAAGAATGTCGAAGAATTGACGCAGGTAGAGGAAAACCTCAATTTTTTCATATATCAATAAACTTAATATAAATGAAGGCTAACATAGCTTAAATACTGAAAAGAAAAACCATAATCCTAGGTCAAAAACCGAAACTTGCTAACAGACCCTAACAAAAACAGATAAATTACAAAAAGACCCGAAGAAACATAAAACTGCAATTTCGTCCCCCTAAACGATGGAATTTGGCCTAAAACCGTCAAACTCCATAGCATATTATGGGTCTTTCTCGGATCGCCGTTTCCACTCGAAACCTATATTAATAGGGTAAAATCTGACACTTCAACCACATCACATACCAACAACCTAATATAGTCAAAATGTGGATATACTAAGTTTAATTCCACTCGTCTATGATGCGGTATATAAGCCATGCAAAATCTAATATTTTAATCAGATCACCGCAACGTGAACACCTAAGAGGTTTTGACCTTGAAATTTCATGGCTAAATTATATGGAATTAAACAATCTAACCAATAGACTACTATGTCACATAGACCACTATGTCACGTAGATGTAGTAAATATCCATCAAATTAATTAAGTATTTAAATAGTACATTTGCATTTTGTAATTAAAATAAAATATAGGATATTTATATGGACGTTCACACAACATACTAGAGTAGATTCACTTTCCAATATATGGGCAGTCGTCACTATCTACATCATCAGCTAGTCCACTGATCCTTGTTCTCAAAAGATGGTCAAGAAAATAATAACAAAATCAACAAATTGAATGAATGAATTTTAAAAATACATTTTATTTAAGGTTATGGTTGCAACTTTCAAATAAATAATTTGAGAGAATGATGAGGGACCACAAATTATCCAATATCAGTTCCAATTCATACAAAAATATTAATTATCATTATATTAATTAATTAATTAATTAATTATGGGAAAAGTTGGTCATAAGAACTTTTGGAAAAGTTCCAGAAGTTTTTGAAAAAAGTCGTTGGAAGTTCAAACTTCACAAGAGAAATGCACTCTTTTTTGGTCAAAGATTTGCCATATTACCACCGTCGGTGACGCAGGCGATGGCCTAATGGGGTGTCCATAATTATGTTACGTTCTAAGCAGATAAAGCTGGATGTATTGAGTTTGTGTTTGAACTTTTGAATATAGCCTCATGCATGCTTTACAATATTTATACGAAGAATACTACGATTAACTGTATGTATTATTATAGTGTAGTGTAATTGTGGTGATACGTTTGGTAATCATAATAGTTATGGTTATAATATTGAGTTCATAATTGTTGGATCTTGTTTGAGTAGCTCGATCCCTGTTAGTCGACTTTATTCACTCCGCCTTGTCAAGTCCTTTGAGTGCTACTTGCAGAAAGGGTAGCCGGGGTAGTCCGGTGAACCCACTCCGACGCTCAAGTCAGTACCCTGAATAAAAGTAGAGCGATAGGCAATTGAGTAGAATAGTAGTTATTAACCTTAATATGATGGTGAAAGTGGGGTATTTATAAGGATGTGTGCCACTTAGACCCGAACAAGTCTTATCTCGGAATAATGTTATCCTAATCTAGGATTATGAACTTACCGTTCGGGGTATGCTTATGGTAATCTGCGGGAGAAGGTGCCGGGTACGCTCTTAAGGAGAAGGTCCGTGAGGCGCGTGATGCTTTCCAAGTAGAAGAGTGTATGTTAAAGAAGATGAGGAGTGTATGTATTCGAGTGAGGTCTACCCACATGTCCGGGTTCATGTGGGAAGGGTGTCGTGCGAAGCCTAAGTCGAACACCATCCTAGGATTCTAGCCGACCCAGCCCTGGCCGGACAGCATCCTAGGATGGTGTCCGGCCTAGGCGGGACCGGGAGCTCTTGGTAGTATTTTTAGGGATATGTGTCTTTTTAACTTAAGGACTTAGGCGGATTTCTTTTACATTTAACGTGTTATAGAGTCGCTTCGTTATCAAGTCGTTATGTTAGTGTTGTAATTGGGCGTATACCCATCAATAACAATGATTATAACCCTAACAATATGTTACGTACAAGATTCACATGAAGAAGAGAAGAACTTGAAGGAGACTAGGAGCAGAGGAAGAAGACACGGAGAAGATCCATAGAACTGTTATTTCATTAATTGTTTGGTTACATCTTCTACAAATTAGGTTTATATAGAAAACTATTACAATTGCATAATGACCCCTAACTTTGTAATTGACTTCCAAAGGTCCCTAATATTAATACACCGTAACGTTGCCCTCCCCTTCAAGACACCTTGTCCTCAAGGTGTGTCCGGAACCATTAAACCCGTCATAATCCCGCACAATTACAATTGAATCTTGAGAGCTACCGGGTCTGTTGAATTCATACTAAGCTCGAACTATTTTTTCTAAGAAGACATGACCATCCTTGAGTAGAAACTCCAAATATCGGTCAACCATCGAATCAAACACGGATTTTCACGTAGAAATCAAGTTCTTCAAGCTAAGGTGTTCCCAAGCTCCGGTTGCGGATTTAAATGTGGCTATCCGAAAAGGATCATACTCCTCAAGCCGAAGAAAACCAGTAAACATCAATGGAAGGTCTCCAATCTCTTCATGGTCTCTAATGGTAGTCATATATGCAGAAGTATCAACTGTAACCTCAACTTCATCATGGCAAGAATTAAGACTAACTGGAATTTTAGTATCAAATACCTCATCAATAAGCTCTTTTTCATGGTTGTCTTCATCCAATAAATCCGCTTCTTCAATGTTATCCAGTAAAGAAGAAATCAAGTTAGACAAATTATGCACTTGGCTTGCAAATTGTTTGTGGCTTGTCCGAGCATTGTCTAACAAGAGTTGCGCCTTTTGCACATCCTGAATCAACTCATCAAGCCAGTCCATAAAAATAATCCAACAGCAACTCAAGCACACTTTAACGAACCAGCAGCAACACAGGATTAAAGTTTCAGTGGCTAAATAGCTACTCAGCAGCAAGGCATGTAATCACAGCAGCAATGCAATATTGCAGCAGTGGCAACAAGCGTTAATAATTCCAAATCGCAAGTAGCAGTAGCAGCACCAAGAGAACAGAAGATAAATATGATTTCTGACAAAAGATCACTGATATTACCTCCATTTAATTTGTGATTAAGGACATAAGTAGAAGTAATCGTTGCGGCAGAGAAGGAAGTCTGAATATGGAGCCAGAGACAAAAAAAAAATAACTTCAAGCATCAACAACTATAGGTGGTAGCGTTGGTTGTAGAGATCGGGCAGCACTGATCATCAGAGCGGTGGTGGCTACGAGGTAACTGGAGGTGGATTAGGCAGAAAGTCGAGCTGAAATGAAGGCGGTCGTTGTAGAAGTCGAATTTAGCGGTCAACGACGGAAAGAGTCCAAACCAACGACAACAGCAAAATGAAAGAATTGACGGCAACAGTGGAATGGATCCGACGACGACGGTTTTCAGGCATCGGAAGCATGCAATCCGTGGAGAAGCGATTGCTCTGATACCAATGTTACGTACAAGATTCAGATGAAGAAGAGAAAAACTTGCAGGAGACTAGGAGCAGAAAAAAAAGACGTGGAGAAGATCCATATAACTGTTATTTCATTAATTGCTTGGTTACATCTTCTACAAATTAGGCTTATATCGAAAACTATTACAATTGCATAAGGATCCCTAACTTTGTAATTGACTTCCAAAGGTCCATAATATTAATACACTGTAACACTATATATAAATCATCAGTCATCAGAGTCGTTAATTCATTAATTCCTATTGCTCTACTCACCATTTCTCAAATATCTCTCAATTTTACTTTCCATTTCTCAACCCTAATCCTACATTGCATCACGCCTTTTCGATTCATCATTGTTTCATGGTTATGAATTCGTTTATAGATACAATTAAATGAAGTATTACAGGTCTTTTGGTCCAACATCTTTGATAACTTTTGGATTTTGGTCCAACGTCTTTTTTTGCCTAATTTTGGTACCATATGTTTGAAATTTTTTTAGTTTTGGTCTTTCCATCAACAGTCCGTCTGTTTTCCCGTGAAGTGAGCATGTGAGCGGCACGTGACCAAAATAAAAAATTAAAAATAAAAAATTAAATATGAAAAGACCAACGTGCCCTTTACTTGTTGAAATCCAAGAAACAATAAGAATCACAGCAACACGCCGGCAGAGCAACCGCAGAAAGCCGCTACCGATGAAAACCCCTTTCACCAACAGATCTAACCCACTCTCCTGCCACAAACCTCTCCCAACTCCTCCACCACTCACCATGACGTTAACCCCTTTCCACCACGAACCAGCCGAAGCTGCCTTCGTCTATATCCCAAACTCGAACACCATCCCAGCCGGAAAATCAGCCGCTGCCACAAAGTACGTTCAGGAAGACTGCACCCTTGTTGTTTCTCCACCGCCTTCTGCGGCAGGGGAATGTGGGTCGTCGTCGTGCTCATCCGCTCCTCCGGCGGCCGAGGAGGAGAAATGGGGGACGTGCGTGATGGGAACTATGGCGGTTCCCACGGTGCATCCAGACAATAAGAAGGTGGCCTTATGGGGAGCCGCCGGCGAGGAAGCCCATCTCAGCCACCACCCTTTACCTCTGGTATACTCCCATCGACCAGACTCAAAGGTCCAGCTCCTCCTCTTCCTTTGGCGGGGTGGCCCCATGGAGAATTTAGTATTTTTCATCTTTTGATTTTTAATTTTTTTTTTTTGTCATGTGCTGCTCACATGTTCACTTAAAGGGCAAACAAACGAAATGTTGATGGAAATACCAAAACTAGAAAATCTATAGAAAATCTACAAAAATATCGTACAAAAACTAGGCAAAAAAATAAGATGTTGGACTACAACCCAAAAGTTCTTAAAGATGTTGGACCAAATAACATGTTAACATTTTAAATAAAATATTAGTAAATGATTCAAATTGTGGTGAAAAACTATGATTATGATACATGGATAAAACAGCTTATTATGTGCATGTTTCGCGCCCATTCCTAAGAAAAAAAATAAAAGATATTTCCAGTTCATAAAGTAATTCTCATTAGTGTGGTTCATTCATATTGCCTTACTTAGCGTTCTCAATATCTCTTTTAATCTCACTTTTCTTTTCTCAACCCTAGTCCATACTTATGTTGTGCCTCGTTTATTCAGTTCATCATTGCTCCATGGTTATGAATTCGGTTGTGTATATAGTTAAATTGAAATTTGAGTAAATGATTAAATTGTGGTGAAAAAATGCAGTTATGACTATAGTAATAAGTTTTGTACCTATAAATATTATAGTATCATAACCATGAAATTATAACTATAAATAATTATCTTTTATTTTTTTCTTAGGATGGGCGCGAAACATGCGCATAATAAGTTGTGTTCATTCTTTTTGCCTTACTCAGTTATTTTTTTTAATTATTTCTTAATCTTATTTTTTCATTTCTCAACTCTGATCTTTTTGGCAAAAAAAAAAAAAAAACTAATCCCTTGCTGCAATGCACCTCGGCTCTTATATATATGTCCATCATTGTTCCATAGTTATAAATTCGGATATAAATACACTTAACAAGAAATATGAGTAATGATTAAAATTGTGATAAAAAAAATGCGAATTTTATTATAGTATATGTGGGTAAAACGAGCTGATGTGCCCTAAGGCATAGGCCCATGACAATTATTTTCTGAAATAAAAATATCTTCTATTTGTTTTTCTTTTTACCACCTAAAATATCTTTTGGATTCCATGGATAAGGCGCGAAGCATAGCAGTCTAGTCTTTCCACTTCTTGTTCTTCCTCAGCAACAACCATGGCCGCCATGAATGCTCTCTCTGCAAACTTCGCCAAAACCCTAACCTCTCCACTCCTCTCTTCTCCCACATCCAGAGCAACTTCCCTCAAACCCATCTCCGCCGGCGGCAGCCTCCTCCCCAACCCAATGATCCCTTCCTCTTCTTCCCGCCGCCCCCAGACCAGGGAGGCCTACCAGCCCTTCCGTCCGCCGCCGTCTCCGCTGCCACCACAGTTCACCTCCCTCGACACCGCCGCCCGCCTCGAAATCCTCGCCAACCGCCTCGGCCTCTGGTTCGAGTACGCCCCACTGATCCCCTCCCTTCTCCAGGAAGGCTACACGTCGTCCACCATCGAGGAGGCCACCGGAATCACAAGTATCGACCAGAACCGCCTCGTCGTCGCCGCCCAGGTCCGCGACTCCCTCATCCAGTCCGGCACCGACCCGGAAGTCGTATCCTACTTCGACGGGAATGGGTCCCCGGTTCTGTACGAGATACGCCTTCTCAGCGTCGCACAGAGGTCCGCCGCCGCCGCCTTCATGGTCCAGCGAGACTTCGACGGCGACGAGGCGCAGGAGCTAGCCAGAGCGATGAAGGACTTCCCCCGCCGGAAAGGTGATCAGGGGTGGGACCGGTTTGACTATACTCTCCCCGGAGATTGCTTGGCGTTCATGTATTATAGGCATAGTAAGGAGCATAGGAATCAGGCGGAGCAGGAGGTGGCGCTGGAGAAGGCCATGGCAGTCGCTGTCACTGAGAAGGCTAAGGCGGCGGTGATGGAGGAGGTGCATGGATGTCGATGAGACACGACAGATAGATAGATGAGGTTTCTTTGGAAATGGAAGAAGCATCTATTTCAGTTGATACTTCGTCTTATTTTTCGCATGCAATAATAGCATCTATTTAAGGGAATATTGAGATTTTTTTGAACCATTTGAATTATTTTTTGTCATATTTATATTTGAATTGCACGTGTATCAAATTACAAATCCGAATATTTAAACATAATAATTATATCTGATAAATTCTAAGTTATGATCATATCACATCCACTGATAAATTATATGGATTAAGTTCAGTGCCTTATCTATAAATTCATCTAATTAGAATTATTTTGGCAAAAGAAAATCTAATTAGAATTAAACAGTTCGTGAATTAATAAAGTATTAAAGAGATGAAATAGAATAACAAATTAACAATACTCATCTTTTCATAATAGGAAATTATAATTAAATTACAATTACTCTTAACATATTTATAAGAAAGTTTTATTATTTGCTCTATTTTAATTAAATAATAAATATTTATTTGTTTGCACAATCGGTAGATTTCAATTTGGTAGGAAATGTTTATTTTAGGCAGTGAAAGTCATATTTTTCATTAAGTCAATAATTTTCTTGTTGTTTAATGTGAACCTTAAGTCCAAATATGACATTTATCGAATTGTTATTACTTTGTCATTAAAAAAAAACTGTAAGACACTCATAAATTTCTTTTAATTGTAGTAAATTCGTATCTCATACTTTCTGAAAAAAAAAGCTTTTAACGGTTCAAAATAAACATCTCCTACCAAAAAAAAAACTCCTCGACCCAAACAGTAGCAAATTCGCCATTAGAATACATGCATTGTCATTTTTTACATCAGTTCTACTACCTTGTACCAAAACAAGACAGATTCCTTAAAATCACAACTGGTGTTCCAAAAAGTTATCGTACACACGTGATACATATATGAAGCAGCTATTAGTCATTAACCGAGCCACTGTTGACATTTCCGATCGCCATTACCACCCACAGCTTTCCGAATACTAATCTTCTCACCTGCATATTTCTGCTGCAACCACTCGAAGCCATTGACATCAAGCTTACCACTCACCGACTTACCATGCTTCCTTCGAGCTTGTTGCTCCCGTATGGAAGCCCAGAGCTTCTTAATCGCCTCCCTCTGCTTCGATGTGAACTTCGATACATTATCATATGCGTGTTTTACCAAGATATCAATTACTGTCTGGCACCTGGAAATGCAAAACCAATTTTCAGACACGATTTCCAATTTTTACGGCTTTATTATTTCTAACATGCGATAATCAACCGGAACAAATTATTGATTATTACCATGGGATTTTGTAGCGCCGAGCAGCGATTTCCAAGCAAATTACTAAGGCTTCTCTTCTTGACTTGAGAAATCTCTTACTATCTTCGTTTTCTACCTTTCTGATCTGGGCTTCGGTGTCTTTCTTTGCTGCAGTTGAAAGAAGAGCATCGAGACCGAATGGATCAAATTCTTCTTTGTTGTTCATCTCACTGTGCTGAGATTCTAATTCATCTGCAGCTTTCAGTGCAGCAGCCTCATCCATATCATCAGATTCAGTTGCAATTGGGAGTTCCGATATCGCCTCTCTTAAATGTGCAGCAGTTTTGGAGAACTAGCAAAAATTTACCCCAAGAAAATAAAATTTATGACCAACATGGAATAACTATAATTTCATGTTATTTTTCTTTCTATTTACCGCTAAATTATGAAATAAATCTTACCTTATCATTATGAATTACCAGAATGGAGAATGAACACATTAACATAAATTGCAGATGATGAAAAGTTCCATGATAGAAGTCAAGGTTAAAAACAGTCTCAACTACATGCCATGTTGCTAATCGATATACTAGATTTAAAATGTTGATATTCAATGTCTCAACTATCAGATTTGTTACTTTCAACTTTTTTTCGACTGAATTTGGCATTAAAATTGACGTTTTAAGCAACAAAAACATGTTTTACACTTTTCCGAAATATCAAATTTGTTACTTATGATTTTGGCTTATTTAATGCTTAAAAAATCTGTTTTTGTTCTGTCAAATTTAATAGAAAAATATGAAAATCATCCAATATGATAGTTGAGACAACGAATATCAATATTTTAAATCTGGGACACCGATTAGCAACATGACCTATAGTTGATACATAGACTGTTTAAAGGTTCTTAAAACTATAAGTACTACTATAGTATTCGATTTTTCATGCATATTTAAACGAAATGATGGAAGGCCTTCTTCTCAATGAAGAACAAAAGACATTATATGAACTTACCACAAAGCTGTCATCAGTGAAGAGATCATTGGCGACCACCGCATGTATTGTCCATATAGCGAATTGATTCCTCTGGGTCTTGCTAAAACCCTTTAAGTAAGAAAAAAAAAAGGCAAGTTATTCTTCTACTCATATATAATAGACCGTAAAGTTCAAAATGAATGAAGAGCCTGGTAATATGCATAGCTAGAAGGGAAAACAGTATTACTTACTTCATCTGCATCTTGTGCTGCAGAGAACAAAGCATGGAAATCCGCACGCAGTGATTGATCTGTACAAGCAGTAGGACATGACATTGCAGATTCTAATATAGAAAAGAAGTAATCAGAATTAGTCGGCTTCACGCTTCCTGCCTGAATCAGTTGTACAGCAAGCTTTGATGCCTTGCTGAACTTTGCAGGGCTTTTGATATGCAAAGCTATTTTCTTCATGGCATCAAGTACTTGCTGCTCTGGGGCATCTTCCACTGTCCTGAACCTCAACCTCTTCTCGGGTGCAGCAGCAGCAGCAGCAGCTAAGCAAGGGAACACAAATTTCAGCTTTCATTAATCCCAAACAATTGCGCCCATATTGCAAATCCATAGCACAAGCTCATTTACATGGAAGAATATTAAATTTTCCATTAGTCATTGATTGATTGTACAAGCTCCAAATAAGAACACTAGGAGTCGATTCGGCAAATATGTCCAATTCTTAAATAATTCAAATACACACCTTTTCCAGTTCATGAACATAAACTTAGAAAAAATCCTTACCCTCTAAAGAATTCAAATATACACCTTTTCCAGTTCATGTTCCAATTTCTTGCTCAATAAAACTTTTCTATCTTCTACTTGAAGTAAAAATCAAGAAATTTGCAATTGCAGACACAGCATAATTACTACAGAAAGCTAAATTAAACTTCAATTTCCAGCGAATTATCATTATAGAAGATGAACTAAGTAAATCAGCTGCCAAAATATCGTACCTGGTGGATTTGAGTCATTGAAATTTGACTGCTTGAGCGCACTCTTTAGAGCCAGAACAGGAGTAGAATCATCGAATTTCGGCTTCTTGAGGGCACTCTTCAGCTCTGGAGCCGGATCATCGAATTTTGGCTTCTTGAGCGCACTCTTTAGCGGCGAAGCCAGAGCAGCCACCGGATCCTCAAATTTCGGCCGCTTCAGCGCACTCTTTAGCGGTGGAGCCGGAAGCGGTGCAGGTTCAACTTTCTGACCTCGCTCCGAAGGAGGAGGCAGTCCTTCGAATAGATCTCCCATTCTCTTCGTGGATTCTCCTCCAACAACCGATCAAACTACTTCAAATCAATCTAATCTAATAGAATCGAATCGAATCTATAGAAGATAAGAACCCTAATTATCTTCTGTAGACCCCGCCACCGCCGCCGACTCACCGGCCGTGATTCGTCAAGGAGACGGGATATCTGATCGAAAATAGTAACGGTAGCTCAGAGATCCAAGTAGGCTAATGGGCCGATAAATATTAATGGGCCAGGAAATACTAAAGGGCCATTCAGTTGTGACCAATTGGGCTCATTGTAAATCCATTCCAATAGAGGACGCGCTTAGAGCGCTTACTCCTACGTAGTTAAGAGCGCTTACTCGTATGTAGTTTGACTTTAAAATCATACATTCGATATTTTATGGAGAGTCACGTTGTGTTGATTTGATTAAAATATTAAATCTTGATTAATGCACATACATCGTCAGGCATAAGAGGAGACGAGTAAAATTAAGTTTATGTAGTCTCTTAACTATAATAAATTATTGGTGGAACTGCATTGACGAGGCTAATGCATGCATTAATTCATTAAGTTTTATCGGAAAAAACCACAAACTATATCTAACATAGCGAAATATATCTAACATGGCTATGCTAGTCAATTCCTTGGGCCAAAAAGATTAAAACTATTCAAAAGCCAGCTATTCCTAAATCCAGCTCAATTCTGTTAATATTCGAATTTAATTCAACGAACCGCCGACCGAGCCAAGCCATAAATGTTGGACATGGCTTATACAAGCTTTAGTGGGCTTTGATTGGATTAAGCCCAATAAGTGTGAATGGCAATTTGATTGTCAAAAGCACACACATTATCCCGAATCGGCTGGGTAAGTTAAAATTGTCTAGTTTGTGGCAACTATATAAGTTAGTGGTTAAGACTAGAGGCTCACTTTACGTGCCGCTGCGCAGAATGGTGCAAATTATCAGATCTGAAGCATCTCAGTAGTTCTGACTTGTGTGCGCGCGCGCGCGACATACGTACGCGATTGTCAATCCAAAAAGCCTAACTCGCGCAAGTCCAATTTTCTCATTCGGTCTGTGTGTCGCAATTCAGTTTTCACACTTCAGAATATTGTTTTTACGTTTCTATCGACCAATAATAAATACATCAATTGAGTTGATTTTTTCGTACAAATATTTAATTTGAGCTATTTGCGAGCCTTATCAATTAGCTATATATATATATATATATATATATATATATATATATATATATTATATTTATAATATTTATTGACATGTAGTTTGCACGTAAATTTTATTAATATTTACAATTATCATATCCCTAATTGAAAATATGGTATGATTGAAAATAGCCGATTAATGAGGAAACAAGTGTCGCTAATTTCTTATACTTCAGATATAGCCATATACATTACATCGAGAAGAATCTTAAGGGGTTGGGTTAGAAAAATGTGTATAAGTCGTATGATTGTTCAACAAGCCAATGATTTAAATATTAGATGATACTGACAGGCTATTTATAAATAATAAATATTATCTTCTGACATAATGATGAGATAGTATCATATTGAGTTTAAATAATCAATACAACTTGGTCTTGCATTAAAGTTAACTTAAGTACTTATTAGACTACATTAAACTAAATTAACTTATCCACAATTTTTTTTCTTTATTATTGTTGATACCAAGAAGAGGAAAAAATAATGAAAATGCACAGAGTTTCTAAATAGAAACGTGAAGGAAAGAGCTAATAAAAAAGATTAATCAATCAATCATTAATAATAATATTTATAAATTTTGAAAAATAAAAAATTATTATATATATATCTTAAATTAATTTAAGCCAACCCAATCCATTTTTTTAAGTGTTGGTCGTCCATTCTTAAAATATATTTTTTTGCTGATGTCCTTTTTGAATTAACTCTTGATATTATATATAATATATATATATATAAATGTGACCCCTAACTTAATTGAGTATTAATTAATCATATTTTATCATTAATTTATTGGCAAATTATTGGTCAACTAAATTGAGTGTATTAATTAGTTGCAAAAAAAAAAAGGAGTGTATTAATTAACAAATCTAGGGTCCCTAAATAATTTCGGTGGTCCCGTGTTAAGAAATTATATATATTTAGACTTGGCTTATTGTCTGAGCTTGTCGGTAACACATATAAATTAACATCAGCTTAAGATTTGATACGACCCCTTAAGTACACGTAAACTCTGCAATTTATAAATATATATATATAATATAATATTCGAGGGGACTTATTCGATTAATAAAAGTTGTAATCAAGTTATCTGATTTATTTAATTAGCTAGACAATAAACATGTAACATTTGGTGGTCTAAATGTATAAGCTTACATAAACTGTTTTTTTAATAAATCGAAATGATCAATTAGGTCTTACTCCCACTTCATTATGGCCAAATAATATATACTACAGACACTTCACCATTTTTTTTTTCCCAATAAATTCTCTTTATTTCAAAATAAAAAAGTGTTGAATCCGGATTACAATCTAATAACAAAATCGACAAAATAGAAGATGGTTGTAAAACAACCCAATTGACCGGACACATCTCCTTTCTGGATTGGATAGCAACCCAGTTTGCACTTCTGTTAGCGCCTCTTCTTATGACCTTCCACGAACAATTCTCGATTTGGCTTACTACGTGACGTATGGAACTCAAGATGTTATCGAGCTTCCAATCCGGATTGATTGTTGTGTTTCGAATTTGGTTTACAATGTACTCCGCATCCGATTCAATCACAACATGCTTCCATCCGTTAATGGCCGCAAGTTCAACACCTTGTAGTATAATAACTACATGCATATTCATTCATCAATAATAACTACATGCATTAGAGTTTATTTCAACTCGATTTTTTAACCGTTAAATTACGAGAGATAATAATAAATCAGTTTTTAAAATATATAAATTGTTCTTATACTTGATCAAACATATAAAAAATTGAATTGAAATAAAATCGAATTTATTATATTTTTCATTATACTCATAGTCAATCCCTAAAATACTACTATATTTTATGAATATATCTTTATATGTATATCGATACTAATTCTGAAAGTTAGAGGTTAAGAGGATTAACCTCAAGTCGACACGTCCGTTTTATTAACCAATTTAAAAACGCCGCATAAATAATTAAAACTTAACAATTAGATAACTCAACAATTTAAATACCTCATTGATGCATGTAAAGATAAAAAAATAATTCTCATAATACTCTGCAATCTATAACAATTATTTTATCTGATTTATGTTATACTGAAGTTGAAACGACTATCGTACCGTCCCAACCTTTCCGTCGGCCCCTGGACCACATCATCTAATATATCCAAATTTTTTTAGAAGTTGTCGCTTCCCTAGGTAATGGAGATAAACTTAAGTTTCAGATCCAATCAAGTGCCTATTGAGCCCTTAGGGAGGCTGAAGAACCAGTTTGAGACGTTTCCCCTTTAGAGTCGACGGGAAATAGGGTGCGAAGTAATCATCGTTCCATGTTCTTCCCAGAAGTGACGCCTCATGACTCAGTACATGCTGGACTATATAGTGGAAGGAGACCATGTCCAGACTGGACATGGTCTCCTTCCACTATACAGCTGCGCCTCGGAAAGCACATACGAGCTACATGCAGGGAGACTTGTACGTCTGGTTTTGGCCAGAGACTCCAGTATACTGTACTAATATGTGTAGATCCCTGTAATTCCAGTGATATTCTCATGGCGCAAAAGCATATATGGTCTAGTATTTCCATATTTCATGTACTGGTTATGTTCTTCATTTCTCATTTAACGGAAAATAATCGAGCTCCCTTTAATCTCTAGCGAAAGTTGAATCAGTTGCAGGTTGTAGAATATGTGCGAGATGTGATTCTTAATAGTTGCAATCAATAACAATAAGTATCAACTGTCGCTCTATTAGTCTTCCACACCGCAACTCTCTCCGTATTCCACGCTTAGGAGTTGAAACGTTTGAAAATTTAATGGTTAACTATATAAATTTATACATATATAAAATAGTTGAGCAAGAGTTGTAGAGACAAATTCTGAATTCGATGCCTAACACCATCAAATTCATAAGACGTAAAATCAGTTAGTGCCTAAATTTTTTGGCATGGGGAGAAGCTATGAATAGCCAATCTTCACGTTGTAGGTAGAATACCGGTACAAAAACAACAAGAGCCATCAATACCTAGAATAAGTTGTGCTAATGAGGTTAGAGGTTCAATCCCCTGAGAATGGAAAGATATTCATGGCCAGCACTTTACCCTTGAGGCTGACCCTACGAGTAGGGATTAGTCTAGGTGTAGAGCAAGCATGCTAAAGGCACTGCCCTCTAGATGGAGGCCCTCCTATGAACACCCCGCGGGAAACAAAAAAAAAGTTTTACTAATGAGGCAGCATGGCCACATCAGCGTCAATGAGAATTTTACTTATAGAATACTGATGTGTTCGATGTCCGTACTTATCAATTTTTTTTTTTTTATGTAATTGAACTTCCTTTTATGTTCTAACTCTAGTGAAAATTGATCAATATTTATATATAAAAATAAAAGTAAAGTTGGGGGATATCATAATTATTTTAAATGCGCATAACACATAATATTACTACATAACTGTTAATAGAATTAAGGGTTAAAAGGTACTTTTGGTACCACATGTTTGCAAAAATTACATTGTTCATACCATTAGTATTTTTTCGTACCGAATTGGTACCATATGTTTCCAAACCTTACTGTTTTTGTACCTCCGTTAGGGTTCTGTCAAAAACAGTCGTTAAATGGCATGTGTCATGCACGTGACCAGCCCAAAACTTTCAATTTTGTTACAATTTAGTCCATCTAATACATCCCTAACTTTTATTTTGTTCAATTTAGTCCTAAAACTTCAAAACCAAACCATTTTCCCAAATTGACCTAGCCGGACTTAGCCTAGGGCTAGGTCCGACCCTGGGTCATGGTCGCCGGACCCAGGCGACCCCGACCCAGGGTCGGACCTAGCCCTAGGCTAGGTCCGGCTAGGTCAATTGGGACCTATACCCAATTTGGGGCTAGGTCCCAATTGACCTTCCGACCCTGGGTCGGGGTCGCCTGGGTCCGACGACCCTGACCCAGGGTCGGACCTAGCCCATGGCTAGGTCCGGCTAGGTCAATTTGGGGAAATGGTTTGATTTTGAAGTTTTAGGACTAAATTGAACATAATAAAAGTTAGGGATGTATTAGATGGACTAAATTGTAACAAAATTGAAAGTTTTGGGCTGGTCACGTGCATGGCACATGCCATTTAACGGTCGTTTTTGACGGAACCCTAACGGAGGTACCAAAACAGTAAGGTTTGGAAACATATGGTACCAATTCGGTACGAAAAAATACTAATGGTATGAACAGTGTAATTTTTGCAAACATGTGGTACCAAAAGGACCTTTAACCCTAGAATTAAAAACAACCTAATGTGTTGGGACCTAATTCGCGTGGGTTGTCGGGTCCTCAGAAGATGGTGTAGAGATCATGTCGGGTTGTCAGAGTTCACGAGTGTTGTCTGCACACGCGCTCCTCCTAACACCTGCAAAAGGGGCAATAACGAGACCAAAGGGGGGTGTTGCTCGATGTTCCCTCTCCGATGCCTAAATGAGAAGCAATTCTAGAGAGATAAAGCTATAGAGAAGTAAGAGCTCCCAAACCAACTTGAATTTTGAAATGGGTGACCAAGATTCCTATTTATAGGGAACTTGGACGCAAACCCGGTTTTGAGCGGTTCGACCCCGGTTTAGTAAGAAAACGTGAACCGGGATTGGATTTGAGCAAGATTGGCAGTGGGAAGACTCGCATATAGTGTAAAACAAGTAAGGATACGCGCGTCGTAGGATGACAATCTGGACCACACCGGATTGAGGGGGCAATCCGGTGTGGTCCGGACTGTCCCAACAATCCAGACTGGTCCGGATTGAAGTGACAATCCGGACGAGTCTCGGTCAGAATGTGCATGTTGCGCGTTCGGACCGTTCTAACCCGTAGGTAAGCGTTCGTAAGCCGTTAGTGGGTTTGACGTGTCGACGAGGCCCTTATGTAAAAAAAACTCATATCAGGCGAATATCCATCATTTACCCCCGATTCAAGTAATGGCTTAACCCTTGCTTAACTCTATTTTACGATAGGATAGGCGTCCGATTTGTGTTCGGGAATTACCTCATGGTGAACTTACTGTCAGTCGGTGCGTGGGCCTCAACATCGTTTTCCCCTCCTCTTCTCAGTAAAGGAAAATATAGATGCTAACATGGTTAGGACAACAAGTATATGTATACAGTAAATACACAAGTAATGACATACATGTCCGTACGCAAAATGAACGTAAGTAATGACGTATATTTAAAACGTGATATATGAATGTACGTAAATTGACGAATGATATGCAATGACGTGTAAGTAATGATGTAAGCTCATACATGTATATATGATAACATGAGTAGGAGTATATACTAGCAATGATGTAATCACAAGCATATGTCATGAGTAATGTAAGCATGTAGGTATACCAATGAGTGTATGCTAATGACTCAAAAAGAGTTAAAAAAAAAAATAAAGATGAGTAACATCTTTAATCATGGCCATTAGATAACACCATTGTCATCCAACGGCTGTGATAGGAGATGGGGATGTGAAAACCCTATCATTATTTTATAAAGGGAGAGAGAGTTGTCACCCAAACACATAGCCTCCACTCCCAAAGTTAGCATCTTTTCCATTCTTGGGGAGCAAGACACTTAAAAATCAAGGCATTTAGTCCCGAAAAAATTCGGTCGGCCCCCCATACCACACGGCGGCAACATCTTTCTTGGCGGTGGCGAGCTCTCCCGGCGACGAGGGCCACGACGAGCTTTTCCGACCACAATAGTGGACCGGACACGGCGGAGGTGGGTGGAATCCGGCCAGCAGCGGGTGGCAGCGACAACCACGGTGAGGATTCCGGCGATCGATTACGGACAACTTTCCGACGTGGTTGTGACTTTGACCGGCTCGATTTTGTCAACTTTGGCTCGGTGAAGGTTCGATTTTTATTCCCTCCACATGTTTTCTTTAATTCCTAACAAACATTGACATGATGTAGAATTTGTAAAGCATAAAAATGGCTAAGTGTTTGAAACATTATAAGCATAATAGAAGGTTTTACTTCCCTCGTCGAGTGTATTTGTTGGTCAACTGAGACCCATCCATGTTTGGATCGTCTATTTCACCACCCATTGAATGTAATCATTGACTGAGTAGCCGTGTATCGTAGTTGTGTTGCTCAAATAGCCACTTTTTGATCGAAATTGTTGATCAGTAAAGTCCATGTCATGACTTGTGTTGCATTAAGCCTTGTATGTATATGCTTGCTTGTATGATCGTGTTTGTAGCAAAAGTTGAATATTGTATCCCTCTTGTTGAGTATACAGATAAGCATGTATAACCTGCGATCATTGAGTGATATACATACATATATTTGTTAGTGTTATAATCATGTTTGCACCATTACCCTGAATTGTTGTGTTGGGTCGAATAGGCGCGTGTAGGGCCGTATAGGCTGTATAGGTTGTAAGAATATCGGGACGAGGCCCTTATTGACATAGATTTGCCCCCGTATATATGATGTTTGCTATGTAGTAATTTGAACTTATACGTTTTTCGATGTGGAGTTGCCCCCTTGTAGAGGATATTCACCACATAATGATTAGTAACATGAATGTCATGTGCATATTCACCGAGTAGGTTGTCGTTTTCCATTGCAGGCTTTGTAGCTTAGGTATTGCAGAGCAGTTGTTGACTCAGTGCGTTGTAGCTGGCGCGTCCCTAACTAGGACTTCCTTCCCGACTTTCAGGATTCAGAAAGATGAGTAAGTTCTTCATTCCTACTCCGATTCGGACTCCTAGGCATCCCATGAGTCGTGGTCTGAGTCTGGTTCAGTCTCTTCCTCTGAGTCGGGGTCCGGCTCAGAGTTAGAACACATGCTTCAGACATTTCCCGGCAACCAGCTGTGTCGGAATGAGTATCAGAGTTATGTCGAGCTTTCTGGACTATGCCCTTTTTTAGAAGCCGCGTATCCTTTTGATGTACTTACAGACGATGTTCGGGGTTCGCCTACCGTGCCCCCTACTGAGATGGCGGCAGTGTACACTGCCCAGGTGCGGGAAGCGTTGCGCTTCCCTTATTGCCGCGACTTGGTTAGGTTATGTCGTTATTACAGGATCTCTCCGACCAACCTTGCTTCTGCTGGGATAAGAGCTTGGATTTGTTTTCGCGTGTTGTTTCACCGATGGTCGTGGCACTACTCGACCTTGCTTTTCCGATGTTTCTTTCGACTCCAGTGTCAGGACGCATCTGGCTTGTCTTCTATAGTCATTCGTTGGAATTCACTGAGGGAGCGAGGCTTCGCGAGTCTTGGCTTGAGAGAAGTGAAGTGGAATGTTGCGCTTCGGTTTGTGGCAGCTTCTGACCGTTATGGCAGTCATTGGAGGAATCAATATTTCTTCATTAATGACGTCGGGGTGACTTGGCCGGTCGCGCATGTCACTCGTATTGACCCCGTGCCCACGTACTCTGAGTTTTCTACTTCATATAAGGAAACTGTGAAGTGATATACCGGAGTCACAAAGCGCGCCTATCGCCCTGTGTCTCGCGTGTTAGAACGGGATTTGCGCGAATCAAGAATTCGCACAACCTCTTCGGGAGGATCTTTGGCATGTTATGAACCTTTGTAACTTCTATCATGTTGTGATTTAGGTTGGTTTCATGGAAAAAAAAAACGCGCTTGCAGGCGGGTCTTCCGGGCAATAATGCTGCCCCCGAGCGGAGTACTCCTCTTGTTGCCCCGGCGACACTTGGAGTTTTGAAGCCTGGTCGGGGGAAGGGATCTCTGGGTAAGCCACCTTCCTGCAACTTCGTCCCTCCTTATTGCCACTGAGTGTTATTCTTCTTACGTTATCTTGCTTTTGTTTTTCAGGCTGTTGGCCTAACGTGACCGATCACGTTGTCTACGTTGATGACACCACGCCTCGCCCAAGGATGAAGAGGTCCGACTTCGAGGTTCGTCCCTCAAGCAATCCCAAGCGATCCAAGTCTACTCCAGGTGGTGAGTCATCGAGGGCTCCTTCCCGTGAAAAAGGGAAGGACGTTAAGGTTCAGACTCAAGCATCTGTCATTTCTGCTCCCGGGTCGAGGGACCGAATCTCGGAGGAGGAACTGACTGGAGAGGGTACGTTGTTCGCGTTGTTGATCTTCGGTTACACTTGTGTTGTTTTATCCTTATTATTTTTCTATCTCTGCCCTTGTAGGAGTTGCGCCACTTCCTGGGCTTTGTCGCGCTGATTTGGTTCGTCCCCTTGAAGGTGACATTATGGGATCCGAATGGGTACCCTTTTCCTCTGCTGGTGGGCATCATTTTGTGAAAGAGTCTTGTTTGGGCACTCCCGAGGTAGGCGTGCGTGTTCTGCACAAGGTTGTTCCTCATGGGGATCAGAGGATTCGACCCAGTGAGCCGGAGGATGCGTGCGCATATGCTGAGGGTGCGCTGACTCGTTTCGCGCATGTGAGTGTTATTCTTTACTCTTTTTACAACTTGTTTGTGTAACTATACTCTCGTTGCAGCTTGTTCCTTGTTGAATTTGGAATTGTGCTTCAGGTTGTTGCTAATGTTGTGAACCTCTCCTCCTTCTTCATTGAACTCACTGGGGAGAAGAAGGTTCTCCAGGAGAAGTATGACGTTGTTTGCCACGAGCTTGCTGGAGTGAAGGGGAAGGCTCGCTTTTTGGGTGTGAAGGTCATTGATTTGGAGGCCGCTGCCTCTGTTTGTCAGAGTCAGATTACTACTCTCGAGTCCAAGATAGCTGCCATTCACAAGAAAATTGCGGATGATGGCGAGGTGCATTTTCTTGCCCTGCAGGCTGTGCAGGAGAGCGCCTACAAGGAAGGGGGAGGCCTCTAATGCCGAGTACAAGGATTCTCCGTGCTTTCATGATGATATCCAGGCGGGCTGCGAGAAGGTGATGTATGAATCTGGTGAGGAGTTTATCGAGCAAGTTCACACTCTTGCGCCTGGTTTTCCTTTTGACAGGCTTGGTGCCTTTGCCCCCTTTGCTACCGGACACGTGGCAGCGCTGCGAGCTCGGGATGGAGCTGCTGCTCGAGTTGATGTTGTGTTTAATCCTGATAGTGACATCAGTGTGGTTGTGGAATCTACCGTCCAAGATGAGAGTATTGCGGAGCCATCCAAAGATGTGGTAATTCCTCATGTTGCGTCCGGTTGACAGGCGTACGTTTTTTCGAACTTTGTAGATAGCCTTGCTCCCTTGGTTTGTTGAGCTTTTCTTATTTGGGTTGTTTCCCTTGAACTCTTTTCCTTTATGCTTGTCGCTTGTCGTTGTGATAATGGACCTGTTATGAATGTTTTGGCTATGCATGATAACTATTAGTAATATTTCATACATTTGTTATCGTAGTTGTCCATATGGTTTGGATTATAGAGTAGAGTTGAGACTCCTCCTCTGATAGGATGTAGTAACCGTAGTTGTAGTGATAAGACGTAAATCGCTATAGATCGTGCACCCTTTTTTGTTGTCCCAAGGCATGGCGTAATATATAAGTGTGAGATAAACACATGGGTCGTATGCTTGCTGTATTTCATGGGTAGTAACGCGCAAGACTTTGAACCGGTACTTGCCATTTTTTTCATGGGTAGTAATGCGCAAGACCTTTACTCGTACGTATAAGTATCGTCTCGACGAAGCGAGACATTAGTTTTTACCGTCTCTTAGTCCACTCTAAGGCGACGTTGTGACAAGGCGCTACTTGTTAATTTGGTGCGTTTTTCCATCCGTTAGTTAAACACACCCCGCGTAACGTTGTTGCAAGGCGTTCCGTTAGCTAATCCATGTACTTACCTTGCGATGCTACTACGCCTCCACTTGGTTATTCCAAGGGGTGGTACAGAGGTCGTGTAATACGCCTTGTAGTTTTTACCGTCTCTTGGACCATTCCAAGGCGACGTTGTTTGTGGCAAGACACAACTTGCTTATTTGGATGTTTTTTGCTTCCGCTAGTTGGGCACCCCCGGTGTAACGTTGTGGCAAGATTTTCCTTGGCTATTCCCGTACTTGTCTTTCGATTCTACTACACCTCTTCTTGGTTATTCCAAGGGACTGCACAATACCGCGTTGTACGACTTGCAGTTTTTACCGTCTCTTGGTCCATTCCAAGGCGACGTTGTGGCAAGACTCGACTTGCTAATTTGGCGAGTTTTATTTCCGTTATTTGTTCACCTCCAAGATAACGTTGTACATGACTCGACTTGTAGGGTTGGTGAAATTTTCGATGCATTGTGTATAGCAATGATCTCAGGATACGCTCCTGCAGGCGTAGAAATTTATTTCTCGCAGTATACGCTCCTGAAGGCGTAGAAATGAACGCTACTGGTCTTGATAGTCCGCAGTAGGTTTACATGGGGTTGCCCTCGTATAGAGGATGCCGCGCCATGTTTCATGGGGTTTCCCTCGTATAGAGGATGTCGCACCATGTTGTAGATTGATTTCTACTGGGCTTAATAGTCCGCGGTAGGTTGACATGGGCTTGCCCTCGTATAGAGGATGTCCCACCATGTTTCATGGCGTTGCCCTCGTATAGAGGATGTCGCACCATGTTGTAGATGATCGCGTCTTTGTTAATAATCCAAGGTATGACTGTTGTAATCATGGGGTTTCCCCCGAGCAGGGGATGTCGCGTCATGTTACTGATAGATAATCCTTGGTGAAATTTCCAGGATGTAGTATGTTGTCGTCGTTGTTTATAATATACACAATAGATTTCAGATAAAGAGCGTTTTGTTTGCTCGTTGTTGACGTCGATTGTTGACATGTTGGTGGCGTATAATATAGGTCGTTTGTTGTGTTTAGCGTAATAGCTTGTATTGTTGATGCAAGTTATATGCATATTGTCTGCTACTTGGTGTGATTCCAGAGTAAGGTGTATTGTGGATATATAAGTAGAGATTGTACCTACTAAAGTGCATTGACTTCATTAGTCTCGCGAAATATATAAAATGGTAAATGAATGGGGTCAACCGATCACCCATATGTAAATGAATGCTAGTTTAAATACTGGGCTAGTTCGCTCTGTATATGGAGTGTAGGTAGACTGAAAATAGATAAGTAAAAGCTGTAAGTATAATAGGAGGGAAGGATATGTTCGTCGCCTCCAAGGTCGGCTTGCTCATGCTGTGGGGTTGTTGCGCGCCACGTGCCTTTGCAATGCCCCCAGATAGATCATCTTCTCAATTTCCATCCTCAATGTGAGGCAATCATTGATGTTATGCCCCCAAGTATGGTGGTACTTGTACCAGTCTGCTGTGTTAGCTCCTAGGAACGCTTGCAGTGTTTCGCGTGGGGGAGGTAACTTGTCCTGCAAGATGTTGACGTATAGTTCTTCGACCCCTATGTTTAGAGGAATGAAAGCAAAATCTATGTTGTTGTTAGTTCCCCTGCTTGTGCTTTAGTGAGCAAATACTCCCCCTCGCTTGCGGATGGCTTGCTACACCCCAGCTCGTGTTCGCATTCAATCGCTCTTTCAAGCTTCTTCTTGAGATCATCCATTGTTTGGGTGGTCCTACAAACATGTATTCTTCTGAACAGGAGAAAGGAGGGAGCATTCATGTTCATGTAGAACGCGTTGATTGCATCTCCATTTGTTGCTTTCACCAAAGCAGCATTCTACGTATAGCGCTTGAAGTAGCTCCAGATAGGTTCTCCTTCTTCTTGCCTGATATCCCAAACACTTTGAAGTGTTGGGAAAAGATGTCGACGTACTAGATCTCCAAGCGCTACAGCCTGTTCGATCTGGTTCTTTTCTTCTCGTCGGGTGCCTTCCCCTTTAGTTGTGCCTAGCTCGATCATTGCAATGGAGAGTTGTTGCTTACGCTTGAGAGCGTTGACATAGAATTTTCGTGCGGATTTTTGATCACCCAACACTTCTCCCACTCCGTTTTTGGTTGGAAATTTCATCTTCTGATGTGTGGTTGAAGGCACCATCTCGTATGGCTTTATTGTTGTTCTCCTCAATATCCCATTACGCTCCCAAGGCTTCAACCACTACGATGTTGACATTGATGTCGAGCTTTGTCCAACCTTGACCCAGCGTTACTGGGATAGTGATTGTCCCTAGGGGGTATGTCGCTGCTGCGAAACTTATGAGTGCGGAGCTCCCCGGAGTTAGATATGCCTTTGTCTTTCCCAACTGCTCTAACACTTTGATGTGTAGGATGTTTGCAGAGTTGTCGCCGTCAACTAGGATCCGTTTTACGTCGTAGTCTGCGATCGCCATGGTAATCACCAGCGTGTCATCATGAGGATAGACAATGTGACTCATGTCTTCCTTGGAGAATTTGATGATGACATCTTCTTGTTCTGCTCGTGGTCTTTTTCCATACTTTGGGAGTGTCTATGTTTGTGATGCATATACATTCCTGACATTTGACCCTTGTCCCCCAGCGGCTTGTCCTCCATGGATGACATTAATCACGCCCCGCTTGGGAGGAGGCGGATTGTCATGTACTTTATATTTGTCTTTATTTATGGATGAGGGCTCTCCTTGAATCCTCTTCGGATTGTTCTCACATTGATCCACAAAGTGTTTTAACTCTCCTTTCTGAATTACTGTTATTGATTCTCATCTTCAAACTGAAGCAGTCGTTGGTATCGTGTCCATACACTTCGTGGTTGTCACACCACTTGTCTGTTTCTTTCCCAAGGGGGCCATTTCGCCAATTGTTAGGCTCCTTCCAGAGGTTGTTTTCCCTCATCTCTTTCAGGATCACCGTCAAAGATGCATTTAAAGGGATGAAGTTTGCAGCATTGATTTCCTTTGGTCGTTGAAATTCAACCTGATTCGCCCTCTTTTGATGTGGCTGCCACTGCTTATTTTGTTGGCTCCCCTGGAACTGCTTTGCTGGTCCAGACTTGTTGTTGTTTTCTTTTCCGCGCAGGGCGTTTACTTTTGCCTTGTTACTGACTCTGAACCTCTCCAGGTCCACAAACTCCTTCACTCGTGAAGCTAACTCTTCTAGAGTCTCTGCTGGGCGTTTTGCCATCTTTTCCCCTAGTGCGTAGCCTAGGCGACCTAGGTTCCGTATGAACGCCCTTACTATCTCGCCTTCCATCAGGTTCGTTTGTATGTCCGTAATGTTTCGGTTGAAGCGAATATAGAAGTCAGCTAAAGACTCGTCGTGCTCTTGTCGCACATCATCGAGTGCATTGGAACCCTTCAGGAGCGTGCGCTCTCCCATATACCTACGTATGAACTTAGCTTTCAGATATGACCATGAGTCGACGCTCTCTCGCGGGAGTGAAAAGAACCAATGTGCGGTTGATCCCATTAAGGTTTGTGGGAATGTCACAACTATGTGGTGCTGGTTAGCCGTTCTTCCTAACAATGATGTTTCGTGCTGTTGCACATGCTCGATGGGGTCTCCTTTTCCTGAGTACGTTTCTATCCTTATGTTGTTCAAAATGCCTGGAACTTGATTGTTTACGAGTTCCTAGGTGAAACGATTAGTGGCGCTCTCGGACATGACATGCATAACCCTGACTTTCGATTATTTCATCTTTTGCTTGATCAGAGCATCTAAGTTCTTGGCTGTCAGTCCTGTTATAGGGACATTGTCGTTCCTTGTAGGCATTCCCCAGTTAGCATTTGGATTTCTGCTGTTGTACTGTTCCTGGTTCGGCTGGTAGTAAGAGTCTTCATTGTACTGCTGTTGGAACAGTGGACTTGGTTGCTTCCACGAGTCGCTGGGGTGTGGCATCCCTTCATAGGGTGTATAGGAGCGGACTCCCTCGCGCCCCGTATTGGGGTGTTATTGGTTGGCAGTTGGATGTTGTCTTCCCCCTCGTTGCGAAGTTTCTTCCCGGGGTATGTTATGCGACTCTGTCCTTGCTGGTGGTTGCTTGTATATGGCGGTGGTGGTTGTGCGTAGCCCTGATTCCTTAAGGAGTCCCTAAAATCCAAAAGTTCCTCCAACGCTGGCATCATTCCAGGAGTGACAGTGGGTGCAATATGTGTGTCTCCACCTTGGCACTATTGCTCCTCGGTGGGCATCCCATAAGGGTGATCTTCCTCTGTAGGTACCATGTGTTGGATATGGTTCGAGGCAACCTAGTAAGAATCGACAGAGTAAAAGTCGAGTTCTCAAAAGAAAGTATGATCGACCATTCAAGTCCGGAATAAGGAGACAAAGATGAATGGTCGACTACCCTATAAACAGAAGTCGACTTACCAGACAACAAAGGACATGGCGAGAAACTCATTCAAGGCTCCCCTTTTTTTAAGTATAAGTCAAGTCGAGGATTAAAGCTTCCTTACTAAAGTACGAGTCAAGTCGAGTCGACCATCAGGTACTTGGAGGAAACCTTCCCTCTTAAGAAAGGACAGGTGGAGACCTGCTCGCCGCCTCTAGGAAGACTTCCCTCCGAAGGAAGGGGCACCAGCTGGCGACCTGCTTGCCGCCCTCTATACCACGAAAACCTTCATCTGAAGAAAGTGGCACCAGCTGGCGACCTGCTCGTCACCTACTGATTTCGCACCGTCTTTCTCAACCAATCAAGTAAAGGCAGCCACCGCCATTAAGCAGCCAATCAAGACATAGTAGCCGCCTCCTAGAGAAAGTCGGTAAATATCTCCCTATAAATAGAGGCTCACTTTCATTTATTTTAAGACTAAGTTCTATCTTACACTTTATAATATTCTCTCGATATCCATTACTAACTTAAGCTTCGGAGTGGAATTAGGGGCCCTCCCCACCCCTTTTCAGGTCCTCGCCCAGCACAAAGCCACCAAAGGAAACCAAGTACCCACGAGGTCAAGAAAGATCCCTGAGTAAGCTAGCTCCCGGCGAGATCTCGAAGTCCGTTACCCGAAGTTCTAGAGCCACGTCATTTTGATCCCAACATTTGGCGCCGTCTGCGGGAAGGGTGATAAAAAAAAGTCATGGCCCCACCAAGGAATCGAGCAAGACAAAATCAAGCACGGATAGCCGAGGGTGTATTCCAAGGACCAAATGAAACCTTGGAAATCTACTTTAGGCGATTTCAAGGAGGATATACCGGGGGTGAACTCTCGGAGAGAGAAGTCATCCGGGTATTCTTCAGAGGATTGGGGCCTCAATCCCGATCCTTAGCCATCACTCAATACACGGAACCAGTAAGAAGTTTAGAAGAAATGATGCGACGGGCGACTTTCCATGTAGAAGTGGAGCAAGCCCGAATGAATCGCCACCATCGACAAGGGCCGCTACGAGGTAGAGGCGAGAGTTCGTCCAGACGAGAAACATCGTCAAGAGAATTCCGACAAACTCGGCAAAGATTAGAAAGACTTCACCTAGGTGAAGAAGGTCGGCGTTCTACCCCTTGCTGTGAATATCGCCAACATGAAGGTCATAACATCGAAGACTGTCTCCTTGAAAGAAGAGAGTTGGAATTTATGCAAGAAGAGGTACAACGTCATCATCTCCATTGTTCTCACGAACAAAGAAGATGGAGGACATCCCCGGACAATGGCATTAATGTCCTGTCGGGAGGATTCGCAGCCGGAGGAGAGTCGAGCTCGGCTCGAGACGCTTATGCAACTCAAGAAATCGCCTCAATCGGTACCCACAAAAGACCAATGGCGATGGAACATATAACAATCGCCTTCTCAGCAGAAGATCTCTCTGAAGCTTCTCAACCTCATGAAGACGCCTTGGTAATCACAGCTCGAATCAACGACTTTGAAATACGAAAGGTGCTCGTAGATGGAGGAAGTTCCACTGATGTGATCGCTTTTAAGGTCATCGCTGTAATTGGGTACAAAAGGAAATATCTGCAAGAAATGACCTCCCCATTGATAGGATTTGCCGGAAGAACAACCTACCCCTTGGGGGCAATTCAGCTTCCAGTGGTTCTGGGTCAAGGTTGGAAGACCCTACACTTAAGAACCCATTTTGTGGTGGTCGACCATATCAATGCCTATAATGCGATATTGGGAAGAACTACCATCAACCCCAATTACATCATTCCCTCCACCATTCACCAAGTCATGCGATTTCCTACTCATCACGGAATAGGAGAAGTATGGGGCGACCAAAAAGCATCTCACCAATGTTACGCTAACTTCCTCCGGAGAAATAACCAGAAGGAAACCCTCTCTATCATCACAGATGAGGATCCTCGAGAAGAAAGAGGACGACCCGCCCCTATGGAAGAATTGATAGAAGTCGCCTTGGAAGGAGAGGAAAGAAAGGTCAAGATTGGAGCTGCTCTCCCCCCCAGAATTAGCCAAGAGGATAATCGCCATCTTAAGGGAATACAAATCACCCCCAAAAAAACAAACTCTGCCTTACGTAAAGTTGCCAGAGTACGAAGGAATTATTTGCTTGGGAACCCAGCGACATGCCAGGGATAAGCCCGGAAATCATCTCCCACGAATTAAGAATAGATCCCGCCATAAAGCCCATAGCTCAGAAAAGAAGATCTATAGGGGCAGAGAAGAAGGCAGTAATTCGCCAGGAGGTTGGAAAACTAGTCGAAACTGGTTTTGTTAAGGAAATACGATTCCAGACCTGGGTCGCCAATCCAGTCTTGGTAAGAAAATCTAATAAGAGATAGATGATGTGCGTAGATTTTCGATATCTCAACAAGGCGTGTCCGAAAGATTCCTATCCTCTTCCAAGAATTGATCAATTGATCGACGCTACCTCAGGACATGAACTCCTAAGTTTCATGGACGCGTATTCAGGGTACAACCAAATACGAATGCACCCCAAGGACGAGGCCCATACCGCTTTCTACGCCGACAGTGATATTTATCACTATAAGGTTATGCCCTTTCGCTTGATAAACGTGGGAGCTACTTACCAACGTATGGTGAACAATCTTTTCAAACACATGATAGGAAGGAATATGGAGGCATACGTGGACGACATGCTGGTTAAGACTAAGAGAGGGCAGGACCACGTCCAAGATTGGGAAGAGGCTTTCACTTGCATGAGGCTTCACCAAGTAAGACTGAATCTCACTAAGTGTGCTTTTGGGGTTCAGTCGGGAAAGTTTCTGGGTTTTATGGTTAGTCATAGAGGGATCGAAGCTAACCCCGAGAAAGTGACTGCCATAGAAGAAATGTCCTCGCCTACCTGCCATAGAGAGGTACAAAGTCTCAATGGAAGATTAGCCTCGTTGGGAAGATTCTTGGCAAGATTAGGTGACAAATCTCTTCCTTTCTTCAAGATGCTAAGGGCCAATAAAAAATTCGAGTATACGCCTTATTGTGAAGATGTCTTCCAACAATTGAAGAGACATCTCCTCTCGCTCCCTGCCTTGGCAAAACCGCTACCAGAAGATCCTTTATTCCTCTATTTGAGTGTCAGCTCGGCGGCGGTAAGCTCGGTCCTCATTAAAGAGACTTGCAACATTTCAAATTCCGGTATATTATGTTAGCAAGCTCTTTGGCGTTGCTGAAGCTAATTATATGGAAATCGAGAAGTACCTGTATGCTCTGTTAATAGCGGCCAGGAAACTTCGACCTTACTTCCATGCTCATGAAATCACGGTGCTCACCAACCAACCTTTGAAATAACTGCTACAGAAGCCCGCCGTTTCAGGAAGAATGGTTAAGTTGGCAGTAGAGCTGAGTGAATTTCGTATTCACTTTGAACCACGAAAGGCGATTAAGGGTCAAGCATTGACCGACTTTATAGCCGAGAATATGATAACACCAGATGCTAAACCCGTCATTCTTCCACAAGAAGAGCATGTAAAGGCAACGCCAGAAAGCACAACTAATGACACTATGCCATGGTCGCTATACACTGATGGATCGTCCTCTGCCTTGGGATGTGGGGCAGGTTTAGTGCTAACACCACCTGATGGGGAGCCACTCCGCTATGCCTTGGCGTTAACTTTCCGAGCAACCAATAATGAAGCCGAGTATGAAGCTTTACTCACAGGTCTTCGAATAGCCAAAGGTATAGGAATCACCAACCTAAGGGTACGATGCGACTCTGAATTGATTGTTAATCAGACGAATGGAACCTATGTCGCCAAAGGGGAAAATATGAAAAAGTACGCAAGGTACGAAGACTCATCCGAGATATGCCCCATTTTCGAATAGAAGCTATTCATCGCGAGGAAAATCGAGAGGCGGACGCCCTCAGCAAATTCGCCTTGGGAAACACTCCGCCAGTAGCAATACACTTCATTGAAAGATCTCTCTATTCAGTCGTAGAAGCAGGAGCTGAAGTTCTCAACATTCAAGCTCCCGACTCATGGATTACTCCCATCCAGAATTATCTGGAAAAGGGAACTCTTCCAGAAGATCCTATGGAAGCAACCAAAATCCAAAGGGCGACAGGGTGTTTTGTAATTTTGGATGGATACCTCTATAAAAGAGGATACTCCACCCCTTATCTTCGGTGCATAGCCGCCCCTCAGACTGAAAGGATAATGGAAGACTTGCATGGTGGTGATGCATGATGTCATGAGGGAGCCAAAACCTTGGTGTTAAGAGCCTTACGACAAGGGTTCTACTGGTCAACAATGCATAAAGAAGCGACAACATTAGTGCAAGTCTGCCCCGCCTGTCAAATTTATGCCCCTAGAATCGCAAAGCCACCGGCTGATCTTACTCCTATGATGAGTGCCTGGCCTTTTGCATAGTGGGGGATCGAGCTTATTGGACCTCTACCTCAATCCACAGGCCAACGAACACATATCGTGGTCGCCATTGATTATTTCTCCAAGTGGATAGAAGCCAAAGCTCTAGCATCAACAACCACTTTCCAAATGATTAAGTTCATACGAGAACAAATCATATGTCGATACGGAGTCCCTAAGATCATCATCAGTGACAATGGCCATCAATTCGCCAGTGATGAGCTTGCCGACTTTTGTGAATAAATGTTGATCAACCATCGATTTGGCTCTGTTCATCATGCTCAAACAAATGGAAAAGTAGAGGCAGCCAACAAAACAATCCTCAACGGATTAAAGAAGAGGGTGGCCTCTCTGAAGGGAAAATGGGTTGAAGAGTTAGATCAAGTACTATGGGCGCTCAGAACCTCACCCAAGAGAGGCACTGGCGAGACCCCCTTTAGCATGGTTTACGGATCGGAAGCCGTCTCGCATATTGAGGTAGCCAATATCTCCCAAAGAGTCGCCGCATACCAAGTCGACCAAAACGACGAACAAAGGAAGATCGATCTAGATCTAGCCGACGAAAGAAGATGGGCCTCTGAAGAAGTCCAGGGGAGAATGAAGCTCGCCACTGCTAGATATTTCAATCGAAAGGTAGGGCGGCGTCAGTTCTTTCTAGGGGAAAAAGTCCTACGAAGAAATGAATTCATAACAGCCAATCAAAGGGGAAAGATGGTCCCAAAGTGGGAAGGTCCCTACACAATCGTCGGTATAACGTGCCCCAACGCTTACAAGTTGGAGGATCCGCAGGGGCAACGCCTCAACAGAACTTTTAACGCGGAGCACTTAAAGAAATTTTATGTTTAGAAAGATCATTTTTTATGTATCTTGAAAACAATGAAACAAATAAAGATATGATATCTTTCCTCCTAATGTGTGTGAAACAGGACTCCTCGACTTCCTATAGTCGGCGGCGATCAAGAGATCAGTCATAACACTGACTCCCTCCCCCGACTTCCGAAAGTCGCATCTACACAGGAGATCAGTCATAACACTGACTCCTTCAACTTTCTACAAAGGAGCAGTCATAACTGACTCCTCGACTTCCTACAGTCGGCGACGATCAAGAGATCAGTCATAACACTGACTCCCTCCCCCGACTTCCGAAAGTCGCATCTACACAGGAGATCAGTCATAACACTGACTCCTTCAACTTTCTACAAAGGAGCAGTCATAACTGACTCCTCGACTTCCTACAGTCGGCGGCAATCAAGAGATCAGTCATAACACTGACTCCCTCCCCCTACTTCCAAAAGTCGCCTCTACACAGGAGACCAGTCATAATACTGACTCCTTCAACTTTCTACAAAGGAGCAGTCATAACTGACTCCTACAGTAAGCGGCGATCAAAAGATCAGTCATAACACTGACTCCCTCCCCCGACTTCCGAAAGTTGCCTCTATACAAAGAAACAATCATAACTGACTCCTCAACTTCCCATAATCAATGGTTATAAATGAGGTCTCAACTGACTTCTCGACTCCTCGATGCCCTCTCTACAAAGGAGCTATCCTAATTAACTACTCAACATTGGAAGGTCATCTCGATGGAAGAGAGCATTCCCTACGGACTCCTCGATTCTACCAACACCGAATGACAAAAAGGAACCTAAAAGCTAAGAAAGCGAAGGGCAAAATCCTTTCCCATCATGGAAGGTACTCGACATACCTCATTCCCCTTTATTTTAAAGACTAATGACTTATGTCTCGGGGGCAAGTGTTGGATATGGTTCGAGGCAGCCTAGTACGAGTCGACAGAGTAAAATTCGAGTTCTCAAAAGAATGTATGATCGACCATTCAAGTCCGGAATAAGGAGACAAAGATGAATGGTCGACTATCCTATAAACAGAAGTCGACTTACCAGACAACAAAGGACAAGGCGAGAAACTCATTCAAGGCTCCCTTTTTTTTTAAGTATAAGTCAAGTCGAGGATTAAAACTTCTTTACTAAAGTACGAGTCAAGTCGAGTCAACCATCAGGTACTTGGAGGAAACCTTCCCTCTTAAGAAAGGACAGGTGGAGACCTGCTCGCCGCCTCTAGGAAGACTTCTCTCCGAAGGAAGGGGCACTAGCTGGCGACCTGTTTGCCGCCCTCTATACCACGAAAACCTTCATGTGAAGAAAGTGGCACCAGCTGGCGACCTGCTCATCACCTACTGATTTCGCACCGTCTTTCTCAACCAATCAAGTAAAGGCAGCCACCGCCATTAAACAGCCAATCAAGGCATAGTAGCCGCCTCCTTGAGAAAGTCGGTAAATATCTCCCTATAAATAGAGGCTTACTTTCATTTATTTTAAGACTAAGTTCTATCATATACTTTATAATATTCTCTCGATATCCATTACTGACTTAAGCTTCGGAGTGGAATCAGGGGCCCTCCCCACCCCTTTTCAAGTCCTCGCCCAGCACAAAGCCACCAAAGGAAACTAAGTACCCATGAGGTCAAGAAAGATACATGAGTGAGCTAGCTCGCGGCGAGATCTCGAAGTCCGTTACCCGAAGTTTTAGAGCCACGTCATTTTGATCCCAACACCATGTACTCAAATACTGGCGGTGTCGCGTTGGTTTGAGTATTATGGTTCTCCTGACCTTGTCGCTCAGATTGCGCATTCGAAGCTGGCACTGACGAGGCTGTGGATGTGACCTCTGGGATGTGGGAAGGCCCATGCTGGCTCTTCCTTGGTGGTGCTTGTTTGCTTGCCTGAGTGGCAGCTTTTCTCTTCGGGCGCCACGGAGCCTTGCTATGCCCTGGGTTTATGTTGTCAGGAGGCGGAGGGTTGCTTGTCATTGCTCTGGTAGTAGGTGACTTGTCTTGTTCGAATCGTGCAGACGGCGCCAATGTTGGGACCTGATTCGCGCTGACTGTCGGGTCCTCAGAAGATGGTATAGAGATCTTTTCGGGTTGTTAGAGTTCGCGAGTGTTGTCTGCACGCGCACTCCTCCTAACACCTGCAAAATGGGCTATACCGAGACCAAAGGGGGGGGGGGTGCTCGATGTGCCCTCTCTGATGCCTAAATGAGAAGCAATTCTAGAGAGATAAAGTTAGAGAGAAGTGAGAGCTCCCAAACCAACTTGAATTTTGAAATGGGTGACCAAGATTCCTATTTATAGGGAACTTGGACTCAAACCCAGTTTTGAGCGATTCGACCCCGGTTTAGTAAGAAAACATTAACCGGGATTGGATTTGAGCAAGATTGGCAGTCGGAAGACTCGCACATAGTGTAAAACACGTAAGGATACGTGCGTCGTATGATGACAATCTGGACCACACCAGATTGATGGGGCAATCCGGGTGACAATCCGGACAAGTCTCGGTCCGAACGTGCATGTTGCGCGTTCGGACCGTTCTAACCCGCGGGTAAGCGTTCGTAAGCTGTTAGTGGGTCTGACGTGTCGACGAGGCCCAAATGTAAAACGAACTCATTTCGAGCGAATATCCATCATAATGTATTGGTACTCAATTCAACTTAATATAAAATCCATTAAAATCCAATCTAAGTTTAAAACCTAATAAAAATAAAGGTCAAGTTTCTAGTATATACACTAATTTTGAAGAAAATCGAATATAAGAGAACATTCTATTTTGCAACGTCAATAATATCAAATATAAAAATGAATGCCACTTCTAACACATCAAATAATTACATATAAAATGTTTAGCGTGCATGGTTAGAGCATAAGACATATACATTAGGGTGCACTCTCACCTCTCAAATCATTTTTCTTTTCTGACGAAATTTAACTTTTATCGACTAATTTATATTTCATCGACAAAACTCTAAAATAGAAGTCCTAAAGTTTTATGACGAAATACAATTGATAAATGTTTTTATTTATATTTTAGTAAATTATTTGTTCAAACACAACCCTTTTATTTTCCAAAAAAATGTATATGGTCGAAATTATATTACACTTATCGACCAAAATAAAATTTTGGCCCATAAAAGAATGTATTTAATTGACCGACCAAATTATATTTCGTCGGCGGAGCATATAAATTCTAACAAAATTCGGATTGATAATTTTTGTTTGTTTAGTATTTACCTTCGTTATTATATATTTTTCAAAAAATTCAATTAGTATTCCAACATAATATACATAATAAATTAATCACTAAGATTTTATTAAATAATATAATATTATTTCACTACAAGAAATCTAGTCGTTTGTGATGAATTTATTTGTGAGGGACTTATAACCTTATTTGCAAGGGAATGATGAAAATCCCTTAAAATACAAAATTCAAAAAATTCTAAGTGTATGACTTCTAACAAAAAAAACTTGGCTAGAATTTTTTTTAAAAATCTCTTACAAAAGTTGAGTTTTGTAAAGAATTTTTCTCCAATCATAAAAAATCCATTAAAAGTTCTTATAATTTGAGGAGTCATTTCCCTTAAAAAAAATGCTGTCACAATTTAGCAATATGCGAAATTATTCTGCGCGGCGCGCCGATCAAGCACCCTAGTGTTTATATACATATATGATTTCATGTTAGCATAAATTTTGAATTAACTCTATTAAATTCATAGTAATTTATTTCCTATTTAATGATGAAATTGTTGGTTTGGCTCTCTGAGTTTACTTCTTGGATTCACTTGCGTAAGATGAGATTAATTTATAAACCTAATATCGTCTTCTTGTCACGAGCGAGGTTAAAGTTCACACTAAGACTTCCTTATATATATAAACAAAGTCTTTTTAAATTTGAAATGTTTTTTTTTTCTTTTGTAGGAACCAACAATATGAAAAGGTTATATCTTGCGAAAAAAGTATATTATTTGTGATAGCTACGGAGCGGCGTTAGTCTAAGAAAATCAATCACAGATGGATACACTGTTAATTTAATGTATTAGACTATTAAACTTTATTATTTAGTTTCACATATACAACTTTATATCAATAATGATTCATTAATCATGAAACTTTCAATTGGCCAGGGTTTCATACTGATCGTGATATTTTATTTAATTTCACATCTCGATCTATTATTAGAGTTTCCATGCATCGATTGATCGATGATAATAATTTCATATCATCGAGATTTTATGATAATAATTTTTATTTTTCTTAGATACATGGTTATATTTATATATTAATTAAAAAATCAAAAACTGTTAATTAGTTATTATAGTTGTATTAAGGTAATTAAGATGTTTCCCTATGACTAATTTAATGATAAGGGTATTTAATGTGAATATGTGATATATTCAACAAAGGAAGTCAACGTGGCATATTGTTTTGTCCTTTTGCACTGGGGAGAGATCTAAATTTCTTGTCAAATCCCTTTAAGAATGAATTCACTCTCTTAGATCATATCATTAATATATTAATATTTTATTTTATTTCTCATTATTTTTTTTAGTTAATCTTTTTAGTACGTGTTAATTTTATTAATATAAAATAACATGTAGGATCAAGTTGGGGTTGAATATGGTAGACACTGTTGGAATAGTTATGGACATCTCCTAGACACTTTTATTTTATATTATTTTTTTATTAGTTGAGACCTATGTGGCACAAAGTGAGATTAGAATTAGGATTGTGCGGTGTGGATACTCTTAGGATAAAATTATTAATCTTACTCTTTTTTTGCGCATATGCTTACTTTCACAGTTAAATAAAATTTTACATGAACTAGTCCACGATTAGTAAAAAAAAATTCATAATTTTTTTTCATTCTTTAACAATGATTAACATGATCTCTTAGTTATGTGGTAACTTGCCGAATTAGATACCTACGATTAATTTATGGATCAACAATATAATATCAAGACATAGAGAATATGAAGACCGTGGTATTATATATAATTTATATTAACCTTCAACTAATTTAATTCATGAGTATAGTTGCTTTTCAATTACGAGAAATTATTTAATGGGGCTACGTACTCCCCCAAACTAAAAGCCCTAATTCCCAAGGTCCCTCCTCATTCTTGGAGCCAAGGAATGACAACTTTTACATTTTTTTCCTTTTATTATATTGCACGAGAATAAAAAGAATTATTATTTAATATATATCTATAATATAAACGCACTACGGAAGAGTTGTTAGCTACATGTATATGTATGTATACACAAAAGGAAGAGAAATTAATTAAAAATATATAATGCGAATAAGTCGAATGTGAGATGTTTTTTTTTTTTTTAACCTTTACATTAGGATTCTTACTTTCTTGATGTGATGAAATATATGATTAAACCCTTATTTTTACAATAAAACTATATTTACGCGGCGCCGAATTTAGAAACTATAGCTTAATTATATACATATAAAATATAGAATTTTTAGCATTCCATAAAATACAGTCGAGACTGCAAATACGATTGAAATTGCACTTATTAGATCAGATTCATTATAATTTATGTAACAATTAAAATATAATTAAATTTTCTATTAATCTAATATTCCTCTTTTCTGATCGAACGACTATAAATTCAACTGTAAATGCAAATGCAGTTAATTACAAACCCTAATTAATATAATGAATCACTTTATATAAAAAAAAATATAAAAAACTAGTATTTGATAGAATAATAATAAGACTTTATAAGTCTGTATTATTAGTATTCTTAAATCTATTTATTATTATTTTATTTATAAGCCTATTTAATCCTTGTTTATTCATTCCTCCCCTTCCTCTCTCTAATCACCTTCCTTCTTGTTCAAGACCCTTCTCTCTTCTCTACATCTGAGAAAGGCTTCACTTCCTGCATCTTGATCTTCCACTGCTCCTCCACAACAATCGCAGACTGTCTTTTTTGCCCTAATTCCATTTAGGGTTTAGCTTGATCATACGGATCATCACAAGAAGCAAGTGAAATTCGTAGCTATTGCTAGGGTAACCAGTTTGCCCTATCTAGATATATAGATCTGTGCTTTTTTACTTTACTGTGTGTTTAGAAGTCTATGATTTTAATTTTTCCTGAAATTTAGGGTTTTGAGGTCAACATGGCGAACAATCCATGGTGGGTGGGTCCGGTGGGTCTCCCTGGAATGGACACGGCCTCTCCGGCCAAGAAACCAGATCTCGGCATCTCCATGAAGGCCAACAACGGAGGAAGCAGCAGCGGAGGTGTGGACGAAGACGACAGAGACAACAGCGACGAGCCCAAAGAAGGAGCGATCGAGGTGGCCAACCGCCGCCCACGTGGCCGCCCTCCCGGCTCGAAAAACAAGCCAAGGCCGCCGGTTTTCGTCACCAGAGACAGCCCTAACGCACTACGCAGCCACGTCATGGAGATCGCCAGCGGGGCAGATATAGCTGACAGCGTGGCTCAATTTGCTCGCCGGCGGCAAAGAGGAGTCTGTGTGATGAGTGGAAGTGGGACCGTCACGAACGTAACCCTAAGGCAACCGACTGCACCGGGCTCGGTCATGGCCCTAACCGGACGGTTCGAGATCCTCTCCCTCACCGGAACCTTCCTACCTGGCCCTGCACCGCCCGGTTCGACCGGTTTGACCATTTACCTAGCCGGCGGTCAAGGCCAAGTGGTTGGAGGTACCGTGGTGGGCCCACTAGCGGCTTCCGGACCCGTCATGGTAATCGCCGCTACGTTCTCAAACGCGACCTACGAGAGGTTGCCTTTAGAAGAGGAAGAAGAAGGCGGAGGTGGGTCCCAATCCGGTATCGGAAGCGGGCCCACCGGGGGTCTTCAGCAAGCCGGGAGCGGTGGTGGTGGTGGTGTACCGGACCCTTCTATGGCGGCGGCGGCTTATAACTTACCCCCGAATTTGATCCCTAATGGTGGGCAAATGAATGAGGGCTATGTTTGGCCTCATGGCAGACCCCCTTATGGCTAAGAAACAAGACCGTTGTGGTCCGGTCGAAACACTCTGGTTTTTCACAGCTATTCTTAATTTTCTTGCTGGATGGATCTTGGGAAGAATTATGTAGAAATTCCGGCACATCTTTAGTGACGGTCATATAGGTGAGTAAGTTTAATTAGGGTTAAGATAGAGATGTAAAAGAACATGCATGTTCTTGTTTAATATCTTGTAAATTACTATGAATGTGGCATATGTGATGATATAGTTGTTGGGAATAACACGATCATTACCTACTTTATGTAGTGAGATGGTTAATTATTATTAATTTTTAATGCTAGCTACTATTGTTCTTGTAATTCTAAATTATTGAGGTTAGTCTTTTCAAGTCACAAAAACCTTAAACAATTTGCAGGTGAGAGACTTCAAATTCTACTGAAAACTGCATTTCATAAATAATTTTAAATATTTATACTGTTAGTCTAATTAATATATTTCGTCTTCTTTATCTTTGTAAATTCTAATGAACACTCAGATTTTTCTTGGATTAATCATGTCATTTTGCCAAGATCGTTGGATCATTAATTATATAACTTGTTTTTAATAGAATAGGGGAGATGAGTGAATATAATAATGTATTAAGTAGTTATCATCACATAGTTAGGTAGCTAGCTATTTGCCTATTTCAACTTTTCCTTTTGTATTTTCCTTAATTAATAATTAATCTTTCATGTGATGGCCTATACCATCATTATCTCATATTTAGCTTTAGCTCCCTAATAATAAGCTATATTTATATATTCACTAGTCAAAAGGAAGCTAGCTTAGTTGATGGTTTAATAACAGATCATTGATGAATATATTATTTTACATGAGATCGATGCTGGTGTTCATAAATACACTAAACACATCCAAATAATGTAACATGAAACATAACATGTACTACATAACTATGTAATATGGTATATATCACTTCAATGTTTTATTCATTACATGTACATATCTATACATGAGAATGAGAGACAATTTGTATGTATATTGCATATATATATATATATATAATAGAATGTAGTATACAATATAAAGTTTGAACCTATTTTTTACTAATTTTTATTCAAATGTATTGTTTTTTTTATTTAGTGAACTCTATTTGAAAACTCATAAATTCACCACTGATTCATTAACCAGTATCTACTTTTTCCATGTGGATCAATTCAGTACGAAATTATTTTAAATATAAAAAAGACACTAACAGTGTTGAACTCCTTAAACAATATAAATTGGATTTTCCTTTTTAATTTCTTTCTCTATATAACATGGACAAAAGTTTGAGTAATTAAGAAAGAAAAATAATCTATAATAATGACTTACATATTAATGATTAATTAACTTAAAATTTTCATTTAATAATAATAATAATAATAATAATAATAATAATAATAATAATAATAATAATAATAATAACAACCTCATAAAAAGGGGATGTCTTCTTGGGTTCTCCCCCATTAACACAGCATCAGCATGGAGGACCCCTCTTCACATGGATTCACGTGTCATTTGTTGATTTATGAATTAAGTACTAATTAATCATTTTTTACTTTATATATTCTTCATAGCTAGGGACCTTGTTTAGGAAAAAATAAATAAGGCACACATTTAAATTTGGATTAATAATAACTTTTTTTTTGGAATTGCAAGTAAAATATCACTATATCAAAAATTACAAAAATATATATTGATATTTAAAAATATAATATTATATAAAAAATATATACAAATGACATAATTTTTTTTATTGCATTTTTATATTTTGATGAATTCTCTGATACTTGTGAAATAATATAAATTTGAATTTAAATATTCTAAAATTAATTTACAACCTAAAAAATCACCAATAATGACAAGTGTCTTATATAAATTAATCGAGCAGAAGTGAATCTTTTTAAGTTACACATTTAAATTCTTATTAATTAACAGTCAAATATGAAAATTTTACCTAAAGGAGGTAAGGTTGTGATGTAGGAGATCTTGAAGTGTCAGATTTTGGCGTGCGAGTACAGTATTTCATGCAGAAACGACGATCTGAGCAAGACTTATAGTAAACTATGTGATTTAACATTTTTTGGCCAAATTCCTTCGTTTAATGGATCGAAATTGCAGTTTCATGTTTCTTCGGGTCTTTTTTGTAATTTATCAGTTTTTGTTAGGGTATGTTAGCAAATTTCGGTTTTGACCTAGGATTTATGGTTTTTCTTTTCAGTATTTAAGCTATGTTAGCCGTCATTTAGTTTATTGATATATGGAAAAAAAAAAAAAAAACTGAGTTTTTCCTCAAACTCTGCGTCAAATTCTTGGCATTCTTCTGAATCAACGAGTTCTTGCGCCTCTATCTAACAAATTCTCGACATTTTTCTAGAATCAACGAGTTTTTGTCTCATATATCCCATCACGCTAGCTGCATCAGGTTGCTACCATTATTTAAAATAGAGAATGGACTATGAAGGATTCACGGTCACCGTGCATACATAATATTAAGAAGCAACTTGCAGATATACCTACCCCGATTCAGAAAGAAGGGGGCCATGTAGGAGTTTTTTACTAAAATAGACCCAAATAAACAACCAAATACCAATATAGGCCACATAATTTTTTTTTACAAATATAGGCCTGGCCGGGTTGCCCCAACCCGGCCAAATGTGTGTTTTTTTTTTTCATTTTTTTTAATAAAAGTTGTAAAAACTAATAATTTTGTAATTTTTTTTTTCTAAAAACCTATTGGACATAGTGAATCCTTGAGGGCAAATTGACAGACATTTTCCGTTTACCAGTTTTCGTAAAAAAATTACAAAACTACTAATTTTATATTTTTTTTCCTAAAAATTTATTTAAACATGGTGAACCTAGAGAGAAAATTGACATTTCGTAGAGTAAATTTTTTTTTTTTCTTCTAAAAACCTATTGGGCATGGTGAATTCTAGAAGACAAATGTATCAATTTGCCCTCTAGGATTCACCATGTCCAATAGGTTTTTAGAAAAAAAATTACAAAACCATTAATTTTTACAACTTCTATTAAAAAAAGCGAAAAAAAAAAGAAAAACACATTTGGCCGGGTTGGGGCAACCCGAACAACTGATTTTTTTTTTTTTCAATTGGCCGGAAAAAAAAAACGAAAAAAGAAACACACACATTCGGCCGGGTTGCCCCAACCCGGCCAACTGATTTTTTTTTTTTTTTTTTTTTCCAGTTGGCCGAAAAAAAAAAACGAAAAAAAAAAAAAAAACATTTGGCCGGGTTGGGGCAATCCGGCCAGACCTATATTTGTAAAAGAAAATTTATGTGGCCTATATTGATATTTGATTGTTTATTCGAGTCTATAATTGGTCAAAAACTCGCCATGTAGTCTGGTTAGCTAATAAAAATGGTTCATTTTCAGTAGCTAATGCGTGAGACTACTTAAGACTAAAGAAGATAATGTTTCTTTGGTTTAAGATAGTATGGTTCGCTAAATATACCCAAAACATTATTTTCTATTTTGGCTGATTGTTTAAAATAGGCTTGACACAAATGATAAGGTGATGAGATAGATGGACAAATTACAATATTCACAATGTCAATGCCAATTGTGTGTAATAATGTTTTGGAAAGTGGCGACCACTTATACATGTCGAGTGTCTTATCATCAATGAAGAATGGTAAAAAATTACTCAAGTGTTTGAGGATGGTCGACCAATTGGTATATCTTCATCGCGAGAAAACCAACACAATTAGCATAAAGTTAAAGGAGTAGTTAGAAATATCATAAATATATATATATATATCTTATTAAGTGTGCTGCCTTTACAACACGGACAAGTAGTATTGTTCTGATAATTAAATATCAATAAATAAAAATAATAACTTACCTCTATAAAAAAAGCCTAAAGAATCAAAACATATTTATTATAATAATAATACGCATACTTTATGCACATAACTTTACCTCCTTTTCTTATTGATATCTTCTATATCACGGTATTTTATTTTAATTTAGTGTTTTATTATTGGTTAGTAGTCGGGTATAGGTGTAACCAATATCGTGCGCCGTAATTAACTTTAGTCGATATTATCAGTTAACTAGCTAATGTATATATCTATGCGGTAAAGACGTGACATTAGCCCTCTCTCTATGTCAAGACAAACTCAACCTACAATAAATTAGCTTAATTAAATATATACTCAACGACCAAATAATGTTACGTTTAATATAAACTTTGTTTGAAAAGGATGTAAAAAAAGCAGCATTAAGGAAACGTGGACCACTTGATATTATTATAGTAATAATTATTAGGCTGTGCTTTTGGATAATAAGTTATTTAATTATTATTATATCGTATAAATATATAATAACTAAACAAATAAAGTATATATATTTAATAAAGGGGAATCATTATGACATGGGGGCAGGGATAGCAAATTCAAGGGCATTTTCACATTTCCAAGCTCTCGAATTTCACTGCTTCATTGGTACTTGGTATTTATTTATAACAAGCTCCTTGTATTTCTAAAAAAAAGTATTTATTAAAATAAAAAGCATCACGTAGTATGATGTAGTGTTTCATTTCAAAGCGATATTCCTTAATAAGATGTTAGGGATTTAAATCTTATTGAGAATCGGAGAATTAAAAATATTAATAATCAATAATTTATTTTTTATAAACTAATTCGATTGAAATGAGGATCAGTTTAAGTGTGAAATAATGATGTTAGTTGTACATTTTTCTTAAATAAACCCCTAAAAACTAAAAAGCACCCACGAGAAAATAAAGTAACATACAAATAAACTCAAGAGTTTGAATCTCAATGAAAATACGTCTTTAATTAAGAATGAGTTTAACCTTAATGCACTAATATACAAATTAGTGTAAACTGGTCTAGTCAAAACATGTCGAGAACCATATTTTGCACCAAAAGATAATCGAAGATCGAACCAATTTTTTAGAATGAGGTCCGTTTAGATAAAATATGTATTGTTGAATTTGCATAAAAGTAATAGTTTTGAGCTAACATTAGTAATTTAGTATACGCACATTATGTGTAGTTTTTTTTTGTGGTAAAAATTATATGTGTAGTCAATCCTTAATTTGTATATTTGTGCGAGGAGAGTCTATGGATAGTGTAATGTTACATTCTTAGAAAGCAAGCTAGTATATATACTATCCATTTTCACAAATTCTAGGGGCTGTGGGACTACATTATCTTCACCTGCAATTTACTTATGTCAATTCACACAATCAAATCATGGGCTTCGGCTCATTTTAGGCCCAACTAGAAGGAACCTCAACTACATTGCTAATAGATGTCGAAGCCCATTTTCAAGGATGTTTATAGAGTTTTTTTTCCTCCCGCTGGTAGGCTCGTCAAAACGGGTCAACCCGTGGGTCAGCAGCCAGTCGACCCGAACCTGACCCGGTCTTCTAAACGAATCAGTTGTCAGTAGGGGTGAGCAAATTACCCAGTTGGAACCGGAACCGGACCGGAACTGGTCATTTGGTAGGTTCCGGGTAGATGTAAATGGTTCTGGTACGGTTCTGGGATTAAATTTCAAGAACCGGTATTTTCGGTTCCGGTTCCGGGATAAGTTTTCGGGTACCCAAATACCCGGAACCGGAACCGTTATATATATATAAATTAAAAAAACCCTAAACATTTAACAAATTTAAAATTGGTTTGTGGTAAATGTTATAATTATTTTTATGATTCACTTGGTATAACATAAATTTCAGTTTCAATTGGCTACCGAGATCCCGGTTCCAACTGGGTATCCAGAACCCGGTTCCAACTAGTACCTAAAATTATATTATTTAGTTTGAAAATTTGTAACTGGTTCCTTAACGGGTACCCGGAACCGATTGACTCTTAACGGTTCTGGTACGGTTCCGGTTCCTAAATGTTCTGGTACGGTTCTGGGTAATAAAGTTAGGAACCGTTTAATATTGGTCTGGTTCTGGGATACCCTAAAAGTACTGGGTACCCGGAACCGCTCACCCCTAGTTGTCAGAACCCGAACCTGACCTGACGGTTTAACGGGTCAACCCGGACCGACCCATAACCCATCCCTAAACCCCTATATTTCTAGTTTCTCATGGACGTGGTAGGTTGCTTGCAGTTGCTGCTCTCCATCTCCGATACCAATCCCCATCGTAGCGATATTTATCGCCAATTTTGGGTCATGGGTTCAGCCTTCAAGCATCAATATATAATGATTTGATAAAAAATGATAAAACTCTTAATCAATATACAAAATATCGGTAATGACATAATGTGGATTTAGTAACTCACAAACTTAAGAGTCTAAACCCTAATTCTAAGTAGATACGTATTTTGGATTCGGCTATCTCTTTGCTTTTATCTCTATTCTTAATATTTTACTATACATATTATATATAACTATAATTTAAATTAGTCGGGTCAGCCGGGTCGGCTTCGGGTCCAATATTAGGACCCGAACCCAACCAGTTTTTCTTCGGGTTGACCCGAATTTGACTCGGACACTAAACTCCCAGACCCGAACCCGACCCGGTTACGGGTCAATTTCAGGTCTGTTTCAGGTTGGATAAATAATTGACAGGCCTACCCGCCGGTCCTAAAAGGGTTATCATCTGGAGAGCAGCATCCGAAGTATGTCCGCTTCACAACTTCCACTCGCACCGAGTTAGTTTTTAAAGGGTAAAAATTGCTAATTATGAATATTTTTTCATTCACATAGTTACTAACGGGGATCCATCTTCTTGTTATTTTTTTTTTTTAAAAAGAAATCTCTAAATTAACATAAAAGACAAAATTTCTAATTTCTAAATCTATTATTTACACCACCGCTAGTTGTGCTCTAATAGTTAAGATTCTTACTTCTATGAATGTGGGTTGATTCTGAAATCCTACGTTCGAAAGCTTTCGGAGAGGCACTTTACTGTGACCTGATTAAGATATGAGGTCCCGTCTGAGCCACAAACCATGTCAGACAAGTGAAGATCAAGGAGGACGACCCTAAAGAAGTTGTCTTTACAACTGAGGGATGTCAAGAGTCGAACCCTGAAGAAACTGCGGGTACTTGACACCCAAGTTATTATGTCACTATCTTTTTGATGTGATCGTAATCGCCTGGAAAAACGTGGAGTCCTTCGAAAGGCCTCGTAGCTTCTCGGGATCGGCCTTGTGAGCAAATCTCGTAAAGGCGGGAGTATCAACCGTAAAATGATTGCCATTCGGTTCAGTAGGTTTCGGAAGGTCGAATCGAAGTCATCTTTAGGTTTCCTTACATAATGTTCCCTATACTCATATAGCATGAAATTTAGGCACAAGCTTAATTTTCACAAAGTCTTTAGTTTATTATGGTTAATTATTTTAATTGTTAAGTTTTATCGTTGTTAAGATCTGTATTTATATGCTTATGTTGTGAAAATATTTTAAGAACATAAGAAGTGCCTGAATAATTGCCCATGTTGACGGGAACTGTCTAAATGTTCAAATGTTGATATTAATGGTCTGAATTATCATGTTTGTTGTTTTTCAGTTTTCCGTCCAAATTTTCTGTTAAATTTAACAGAACCATGTGAAATGTCAGAATTACCCCTTTGCAATTATTTTAACAATTTAGCTGTTTAATTAATGAAATATGAAATGTCTAAAATACCTCTGTCCACTACTTATGCCCTTAAAGCCACCACGGCTCCGGCCACCGCCACCGCCACCCTGACTCCGGCGACCACCACCCCAGCTCCGGTGACACCACCCAACTCCGGCGACCGCCACCACGGCTCTGATTGGGCCCAAATCGGAGCTACCGGCCCCGATTGGCCCGAGCGGAGCCAAAAAAGCTCCGATCGGAGCTTTTTAGGCTCTGGTCGGGCCGGTAGCTCCAATTTGTGCCTAATCGTGGCGGTCGCCGGAGTTGGGTGGTGGTCACCGGAGTTGGGTGGTGGTAGCCGGAGCTGGGGTGGTGGTCGCCGGAGCCGGGTGGCGGTTGCCGGAGCCGTGGTGTCTTTAAAGGCATTTTCGTCTTTTCAGGTCAAGCATGTGAGGGGTACACTTTGGTCGGAGGGCATTTTCGAGATTTAAGTTTATTTTCGGTCACATGCCATGCATGTGACCAAATTCCGTTAGTTTTAACGGTAAAAATTGACGGAGACCTCTTATATCAACAAAGTTGAAAATTCGGACCCTTAATATTAACGTTTGAACATTCAGACCTCTCCCGTCAACATGGGCCAAAATTCAGGCCCTTCTTGTGTTTTTTAACCCTAATTTTTTTAGTGTTTGAGGAAGGAAAAAAAAAAGTGAGTTTACTATTTTCGAGTGGGTTACAGTTCCAACTAAGACGATGTAAGTTTACCACAAGAACTCATTTTCTCAGAAAAGGCTCTATACGTATACGTGTACAACAAGCAAAAGAATGAAGTTATAATTACCGACGCTACTTTGCGGCATATCTGTTCGAGACAATGGATATTACAACATACTATTAGCAACATGTTCAAAATTTGTCTAATCTATGGAGTGTCTAGCAATTTCAACCCCGAGCTCTGGAATTCCGATACGTGAATCTACATTTCTTGCAGTGTAAGTTAATTGCTGATTAGTCTGCTCGGGGCAGCAAGAAACTAAATCCTGAGTTCTCGCGAATAAGCGGCGGAGGCTCGATATCGGAGATGTCTATTTGTTCCATCGACTTCGATATGTCATCCACCGAAAATGGAATGCTGCAAATGAAACAGAGTTATCGGGACGGTAAAAATGAAGTGTCGGTATAAGTAGTTGGATTGTATAACGCACCTGGAATCGTCGTCGAGAAGGAACGAACTACTAACTGCATTGTTAGAATCTTCCGTCATCAGCACCCGCATGTTCGATATAACCTAAAATTTCCAGAAAAAAGGTTAATCAGATAACTTAAAAGAACCCGATCCAAGATCGTGAAAATGGAATCGATCAGTGAGAACTTACGTCTGGTGAGACACTATGCGTGCCATATTTGTCGTCCCAATACATTGTGCTTATCCTATAAAGCTGTTGTATGCTAAGGACCTGCAAAAATGGCTTTTAGTTAGATTTCTTGCAGAGAAAGGAAGCATCATTGAGGCTTCTTGCACAGCAAGTAACCCTATAAACTACAGAACAATCTCTCACCGGGCATAAATCATGGCTTATTTCGTCGAGTGTCTTCTTGGGCTTCTGATGTATGACCTATTTCCGAACGACAATAAAATTAAACTTCCATGATGTTCTTCGACATGATCGAACACAACAAATCGAACAAAAACTTACCAGAAAACCTATTGCCTGGCGGATATGCTTTAACTCGTCCCAAGCTGATCCTGCGTACTGTAGTTTCAAAGTTTTGAATCAGAAAATTCATAGTTTTCTATGAAAAAAAGCTAATATTTCAAAATGTATATTTACCTCGTCTGTTGCCTTGTAGCACCAATGCTCGAGTTCGGCAAGACCCGCTTTGACGTATTCTCCGTTGCTAAATGAGCAACATTCTCTCCTCAGCAGCAAGCTTGCCATAAGATGATGAGCAAAAGTTTCAGTTCTTACTTCTTAGTTAACAAAAGAAGATTACTTGGTGAATAAGTAAACATACTTACCTGTTGAATAGCTGGACATTGATGAATGAAAAGATCTGGATAAACACCTTTCGGACCAAAAACGGTGGCACCTGCAGCAGAAACAACTTCCAATCATCGACGAGACCGAATTTCAAAAATTCGGATTTCGTATAAACTCAACCGGAGAAAAGTTTACTGACGTAATTTGCTCGCAAAGTATCCAAGAAGTTTCCGAGACTCTTGACGATTCCTTGCCAGTGAGCAATTAGGGTTTGTTGAGCCGCGGTGGTAGCTACCGACCGGGATGCCCCCTTGACTAAGCTAGCTCTAGATGTCCTTGGTGCCTTGTCAAACAAGAAATCATCCCCCTCAGCTATTTAGAATCGCGCAAATAAACAAATTTCGGTAATCGAGTAAAGATCATCACCTGGATACATAACCCGAGCAATGGAGAAATCTCTTTCTTTAGATTATCCCGAATCATACCGTAGATCTTCTCCACATAAGCTGTAAGCTGCTGCTTAAACAACAAAGCTGGGTACTTGGCTTCGACTTGCCGCAAACCGTCTGCCCCTCCAATGGTACCGTTGATTAGGGAAAGATTGACACCTTGTGGAGCTCCGCGGAAGCTCTACAAAGTACATATTATAAGAGATTACTTGGTGAACAAGAAATTAGGTAAAATGGGATGAATTTTTCTTTACTTGTGTCATCCTGCCAAAGAGAGTAGCTGATGATGATCGGCGCCGCTGCGGGGCCATTCCGGCCGCCCCGCTCGCCTTTAGCGTGCGTTGGAGCAGTAGAAGAAGGGTCGAGGCGTTGGATAACCAATAGGCTAAGATGTCATTATTGTCTTGTGTCTATTATCCATTAGAGATAGTTAGGGTTATACTACCGGAGGTACCAGAATTACCGACATAATTTAACTATACTAACCTCAATAGCGTTGCCTATTGTTTGAATGATCCGATCGAAGACACTAGTTCGCTCGACTTCGAAAGATCTCCAATGCAAGAGACACTTGTAAATGATACACGCTGCAATCGGCCGGTTACCCGCAAAGCCTAGATGCTGAGCAATGCAGCGGATGAGCAAATCTTGATTCTCTTGTTGTTTCTCATTCAACGACTTCTGAGGCCGATCATCGATTTCCGAGAGGTCTCGATGATTAATCGAGTTACTATGCAAGTCCTGTTAAAACTTTACGGTTCAATAAAAACGTAAAGAATCGAGAGCTTCATATGCGGTTTTACGGAGAGGTAAATGTACCAAATGTCGGCTTGAATCGGTCCCGAAATGGCCACTTTCACCACCTCGTTGAAGAATCGATCGGGAGCGGGACGAGAGGTACTTTTGCGCTGGTGGTGCAATATTAGTCAAAGCATTTGTGCGAAGAATTTTATTCTCCGACTCTAGGTTGGTTATCTTGTCCTCTAACCTAACCACAAAATTCGTTTCTTGGACAATAAGAAACCAATTATGAATAAAGAATGTACCTTTACTGACTAAATTTGTGTTGCTAAAAGTTCTAGTAAAGGTAGCATAAGGAAATTACCCTCTCAAAGATTCAGTGAGTTGCCGAACTTTCGATTCGAATTCCTCAATCTTTTTCCCTCGTTCTTCAACTATCGCCTGGGCTTCCTCGTATTTCTTCTCGGATTCACTGGCTCGAGTCCTCTCCGTCTCCATAACCGACTGAAGAATCACAAAAAATTAGAACTAATCTCATGTCCCTAAATCCTAAACCTCTCGATAATTTTGATAAAAAGTTCGGTCCATACCTTTAGATTCTCGAGCTCCGATGTCAAAGACTCGAGCTTCTCCGTATCCTCAACGACAACTTGGGTTTCTTGGACAACTGGAGGAGCTTCTTCAATCGCCTTCTTGGCAGCTTCTTGTTCCTTGACAAGCAAGGCGTTGGTCTCATCTACCTTGGCCTGCAAGGCTTGCACTTGGTTCTGCAGTTTCGCCACTTCTTGCGCTTTTGCCTCTTCCAGATCGGTCTATACGTAAATATCAAACTATTCAGAACTGAGTAAAGCATTTCGAGAGAAGGTAATAATTTATCGATCAGTTTTAGTAATTCACCCTTAGTCGTTTCTCGAGCTGCAGCCGCCACGTGAGTTCTTCAACATGCTTTTCGAGCTTATCCTTTGCTTCCTTCAGGGCCCCGGTCTCTCTTGCAGCCTAAGACAACACCCAAGATGGCAAAAACATTATATGAGACAAAGTTCGATAATCTTTGCCGGTCATTACCACCGCAATTATGTCGCTACAAGTTACCATTTTGAGTTTCCGGAGTTCTTTCTTTGCGATTTTTCCTCTCCATCGACACTGAGCCACGATCACTCCCCTCTTGAGTCTCTTGTAGTATGAGGTTTGTCTATGGCAACGCCACCGAGCCTGGATAATGGTCGAGGCCTTGGCCATTCTCTTAAACCGGAACTCTTTACGAGCCGCCATGGCCCTCATACCGGTTTGCAAGACAAGCACCGATGCTTGGAGTTTCTTATACTCGTTCCGAGAATGGTGCCTTCTCGCATTCTTTTGAATTCGAACTGCAGCCGATTCTCGTCTCAGACGTTCGAAGAGTTTTCGAGCCAACCTTCCTACAATACACCGACGGATAAATTGTTAAAGTGTGGTTAAGACTTAAGAGTATAACAAAGGCCTTCATTTAAAAGTTCGAGCTTATGAAAAAGTTAATTAAGGAGTATGTCTTATTACCTGACATTTGTATCAGAGCCGAGGATTATTGATCAAGGTCTACGTTTTATTTAGTAACAAAACTTTTTTACTGCTATATGGAGAATTACTTACTTCTCCAAACAGATTGTTGAATAATGGCAGCCATTCTCATAGCTATGAAGTGTCTCCGCGCCATGTGGGTCCGAACGCGTCGCTGAATCGTCTTCGCCGCAACACTGAGCACCTCAGCCCTTCTAGCGTCCAATTCCGCCATCTGACCCGCCCGTAAGAACACTTTCGTTTTTCCGATCTGAAACCCTTTGAGGCCCTTCTTTTCTAGGATCTTTCGACATGCCGCTTTTTCATCGTAGCTGCTCGAAAACGATTATGCAACCGGATATAAGAAACCGAACATTCATTAGATTCAACATAACATTCATTAGATTCAACCGAACATTTTGCTCTGATACCATATCGAAAATCTAAATGTTTACTTTTCGTGCAAATTATTATCTCCAACAAAATTACTTACTTTCCTTCGACGGCCTCGGGAGCAAGAAGCCCGAACCGATTAAGAAACTCGAAAAACGGACGTCGAGTCGGGTACCCAGCACAACTAATTCTTATTGCTTCTAAGACACCCTGTGGAAATAGATTCCGATTAGTCGAGTGATTCATGTGGTCGCATCGTAACGAATGAAGAACGTGTTTTATACTCACACCACACCGCAGCTGCTGCATGATATTGACATTCTCGAAGATCGCCGGTTTAAGGAGGTTGTTCGGTTTAACACATCTGATGTAGTGAGGTTGCGTGGAGTTCAAGGTTTCCATCAGTTGTTGCAGTTGAAGCTGCAACATTGTATTGAAATAGCAAATTAGGTATCATATCTTGATATTGAGACAAATATAACGGCTCCGGTACCTTAAACCGAGACCCGATAGATGAGAACTTCGATGATTTCGATGTTTCCTCGGGGAGGGGTGGGAAAAGACCGGCGACAAACGAACACTTTGAAGCGCTCAACAAATCCTGATGTTCCGGAACCACATAGTCCTTGTTCTTGTCAAGGAACTGGTCCGATTGGTACAATACCTAGAACACATAGAGGAGAATGTTAAACTAACTGCGATATTCTCTTCGGTTGGCATTTCAACATGGTATCAGAGCCTGATCATGAGTAATGTTCAATTAGTTTTACGAGCCTCGATTACTTTTTACGAGCTTTTACGGGGTTGATCAAAATACCTCTCCAGCATAATGGCTGATGGTGAAATCGGTGCGGGACAGTTTCGGCTTGATGAATCTCTTGTGGCTTTTAAATGTTTGGTAAAGCTTGTTGGCAAATGTCTCATGTGTGGATTTTGGAAACATACTGAGCAAAGAAAGATAAACAATTAGCAGAACTATCTAGAATTTAGCTTTAAGGAAAACCCAAACCTGTAAACCCTACCAGGCTTCGTCGAGCAATGCAACGATTCCACCCGGTTTCTGCAATCACGGAAAGTATGAGAATCATGTGAGTTAAGCGAATAATGATTGAAGATTAAGTTGTCGATTTAACCTTTTCGATGAGGTCCAGCACGTCTTGATTATCGACGAATTCGATGTAGCTCCAGTCGATCGCCTCTTTCGTGTACTCTTCTTGCTCCATCTTGAATACATGTTGATTGAAGTGCTGCTGCAGCTTTTCATTGGTAAAGTTTATACAGAACTGCTCAAAACTGCAATTTTATAGAAAAATTATTAGGAAGTCCAGAGTATATAGATGATTTGGCACACTTGAATCAGTCACATTATGTAAATATACCTGTTGGTTTTGAAACTCTCAAAACCGTAAATATCGAGAACTCCGATCAACGACTTTGAGTTGGGATCCTGTCCGATCGAAACATTGATTTTGTCGACCAACCTGCAAGGGACCAAACAAACAACAAATTAGTTATGATGAACAAGAAAAACAAGTGTTATGTTTTCATTTCATCGTGATTAGGGTTTAGGGTTCAGGGTTCATTACCAGTCGAATAATCGAGAATATATCGTCTTTGCCAATCCGTCTCTACTAACCGTTGCGCTCTGCGGATCGAGACTCCGTTTAATGACTTCTTCAGGGGTGACCATGACACGCTTACACAATGCATCTTCTAAGCCCACCCCATCGCACCTGAAAGAAAAACACGACTCGATAATATGCACAACTTGTCTATTCAGGATCAAATTTTGAGTAACTTATTGATCTGAATCTTACATTAGAAGCTCGGCAACCATCTTAAGATGAAATTTTGCCTGATCGTCTTTCGGCACGGACGAATCCACATCCTTTCCCTTGGTGAATACAACATTTCCCAAGTGAAGAATTGCCGCAACAACTCGAAAAATCGCTTCCTGAGAGTGGAAAATGATTCAAATCATGTACTTACACTGTAAAACCCTAGACGAACAAAACCGAACTGAACCCGAAACATGGTGAGGCAATAAACCTGGTCCTTTTGTCCGATCCCGACAATGTCCATGGCACGTCTTGTGGCAAGATATTCGTGTGCATCGCTTATACCGACCAATTCGTAGCATTTTGATTGGTTCAGATAATGGAATGACTTCGGGTTTCCTAACTTGTACTTCTCTATTTCCTATCAAAACAAAAAATGATCAAAATCGAGCAAACAAAGAGCATCGAAGCAAAAGTAAATCAAATTGTTGATCGAATTTAGTTACCTCTTGTGGTGCTGAACAAAGAAGGTAGAAGCAGTGGTAATTTCGCTCGGGATCGTTAACTTGGCAGACTCGAGACCTCTCGAGAAGGTAAGTTCTAATGGCGGCTCCTGAGATTCGACCTTGTTTATCAAATTGTATCTCGACGAATTTACCGAATCGACTGCACCGTAAGTTGTTTTCAAATCCATCAAAATGGCATTCATAAAAAAGATCAAAACTATCACATTGGCCACAAACTCACCTAGAATTGTTGTTCCTAACGGTTTTAGCATTGCCGAATGCTTCAAGCACAGGATTCGACTGCGGTTACGAAATCGGTCGGCATAAGACATCATAAGATCCATTTTCCAAAAAGAGCGGTCCAAAAAACACGATCGAAACTACTCGTACCTCAAGAACTTGTTGCTCGACTGTCCGACCTTCGGTTGCAGCTCGGCCTCCCAAGAATGCGAGATACCGCATAAGCATTTTCGTGGTCTCTGTTTTACCCGCTCCACTTTCTCCGCTAACCAAGATCGAATTACTCTTGCCCTCATTGATCATTGCTCTAGTATCACATAATCATATGACCATTCACTAAATCTAGACACTACATTTGGAAAAATTAAGGTACAAAACAAACCTATAAGCAACATCCGCAACAGCGAAAACATGGGGACTAAGCTCCCCGAGCGGCGCTCCCTTGTATTGTTGCATCATATGGCCGTCGTACAGATGTGGTAGTCGTTGGAACGGATTTATCGCGATAAGAATGTTTCCCGTATATGTCTAAAAACCAAAAAAATCAAATTATATTGATCGAAAAGACTAACTCGATACGATTAGGACATAGCTGAGACCGGAGCATACATAAATTTCATTTAGTTCGTATCTTATTTTGAGATTCTCAAGAACACCGGGCTCGTGCAAATACGATAACTTGGTCATGTCATCGACTCCACCTGCCGGAGCCTCCATATCCTTCGGGTATATCTTCGATAATTTGGCAGTGATCTAAGACACAAACACGAATCAATTAGCGACGGTCATAAAATACGTCGCGTATAGAATGATTCGGTTTGAAGTTAACTTACCGTCTTTCCACTGCTGGTCGTGATATGGACTTCGGTTCCAGCGATCTTCGTGACTTGTCCATCGACCCAAGCCAACTCCGGGTCCTCCGCCCAGACATGAGAACCGACGATTATATTAACAGGAGTTCCCTGCGAAAATGTAAAATTTTGCACATAAACATTAAGCATCTAACAAATGTACAAGCATCTATCAAGGGAAAATGTACCATTTTTGAAGCTTTATTATTCAAGCAATTCGGGTTTTCAGATGATCGGACGCTTCAGTGATCGGTGCAGAGAGCGTCATCAGTCCACCTCATGATGATCTATCTATCTTCACATTGTTTTGAGGAAAATGATGAACAAACAAATTAGGAAATATGTTTAGAGGAAAATTAGGGAGAAAAAGGAAAGAGAGATGTTTGAGGAAAATTATGAAGGAGTTTTGTGTGGGGTGGAAGTAAGACACTCTACACCATTGGCCGTTATTTCAGGTACCCTTTGCTTTCGCGTCAATTTCTGACCTCTAACATAGTCCTAGTCTTTCTCTCAATTTTCTTTTTTCATAATATAATAAATTGGCCTTTTTTTTCATATAATATAATAAATTGGGTTTTATTTTTTATTTTTCCAACAAAACTTCATTAAACGCAAACATCAAAGGTTCATTACATATCATTTTAGTTTACGTATCATCTGGGACTTGCTACCACACTTTCAAAGTTGTCATGCTTTTGCAAATAATTTTAGAGAGTTGGCTATTTTAGAGTATAGTGTTTTTATCTCAAAATTAAAACCGTTAGATTAAACTATCTACTCTCCTCACATCTTACATCTCTCATTCTCTATTTTTTTTTTTTTTACCAATTCGTCTTTATTATTATATCATTATTATATCACGGAAAATAATAAATTATTATATATTATATATATGAAAAAAAATTCTAATATATAAGATGGTGATAACTAATATATTAATTGAGATGCACATGCCCGCGAAAAATGAATTGTGTTAGATGAATAGTTTATTACGGGGAATTCTAAAGTACAAATGTGCTTAAATATTTTTATGAATTTATTAGCTAAAAAAACTATCGAATTGTGTAAACCGTTTACCCTCGAAGTAAAATGAGTCAATAGGCTTTTAGATTGAAAAAATAATATTTAAATGCATTTGTCATTTATCGTTCACCCAGTCCAACCGTTCACAAAACATAATAGTTTAAAAAAAATCATAAAACTATCAAAGTTCATTTTCTTTTTAGGGTTCACCTTGCCAAAATATTTTCCCAACCCAATATAAATTTTTTAGAAAAAAATTATAAATCCACTTAAACCTTAAAAAAAAAACATGTTACATATAGTATTTACAACATACATTATTCTAATAATAAATTATTTATGTCGTCATTGGTAGTCACAAACATATGCTATATATATGGTTAAGTAAGAAAATATTTACTTCTTCATGGACTCGGAGCCAATCAAGTTTAAGTACATAAATTTTTTCAGCATATAAGATCTACAAATTAATTTCATCTAAAATAAATAAATAAATGTATAATTTCATCTAATATATATATATATCAGCCTCTTATAGTTTGGAATTGAAAAATATAACTCGAACGACTTAAATCTAAAAATCACATCTATTATTCATCTAGTTAAATCCGCCATCAATAAGTCCAAGATAATATTGTTTCTTCATTTCATTCTATAGAAGAATGAGGTATGATGGATAAATGTCCAATTCGGGTTTGTGTTTACATTTCGGGCCTCGTAATCATATCGAAAATTACATCTCGATTTAAAAACACCTCCCACGGTATCAAAACGGTCCGGATGCGCCTTTACGCGCGTCCGTACTGCAATGCAATCCGGACGTCCGGATTGCATTGCAACCCGGACGTCCGGGTTGCGCGGCAAACCGGACCTCGCCGAATTGCCCAAATTCGACGAGGTCCGGATTACCTTACGGGTATCGCGCGACTACCGTATCCGCGATTACCGTTGCGTGTAGAGAAGTCAAGTTCGCACATTACCAATATGGATGACGGTTACCGCATGATCTTGAACCGTCATCAAACCGCTCTAAAACCGGGTCCGGTCCCAAGAAAGCCTATAAATAGGAGGTCTTGGCCACCCATTTTCACACATTCTCTCATTTGCCCAACTTTGGTATTTTGAGCTCTGACTTCTCTCTAGAAATTCTCTCTCTCTAGAAATTACCTTTTTGCCACTATAGTGACTTAAGCATCGGAGAGGGCTCCGCTAGCACCACCCCCCCTCTCCGTGCTAGCATTGGTCCTTTGTGCAGGATCCGACGCCCGAGTCACAACCTTGCCGGGTCACAACCTTGCCGGGTCACAACCTTGCCGGGTCACAACCTTGCCGGGTCACAACCTTGCCGGGTCACAACCTTGCCGGGTCACAACCTCGCCGGGTTGCCGGGTCACAACCTTGCCGGGTCACAACCTTGCCGGGTCACAACCTCGCCGGGTCACAACCTCGCCGAGTCACAACCTTGCCGAGTCACAACCATACCGAGACACAGACTTCGTACGGGAGCAAGCCTGAACACTCGTCAGTGGCCCAACCTCCTCCCAACGGAAGGGTTACAAAGGCCCGCACAACCACGCGAATAGACGTGTCCCCACGACTTAGTTCATCCGGACGCAACATTGGCGCCGTCTACGTGATTCGAACAACAAGCTACCATACCACAGAAGTCATGGCGAGTGATCACAACCCTCCCGACGAGGTGAAAAACCCAAGGAAAAGGCCAGGGCGTCCCAGGAAATCCCCGGCAAACAAAAGAGCAGGAGGCCAAGCTCCAGCTGGGAGCCAGTCGGGACCCTCTCACATCCCAAGAGCTACTTCCGTAGCTTCATCCATACCGACTGACAATGTGCCCAACGCACAGCACAGAGAGCCAAAAGACAAACACCACGCACATCCACCGGGTTTCGAGCCAGAAATGCACGAGGATGAATCCCAAACGGAGATGCCGCAAGGTGAAGAAAGACCGGGGGCAAACCCGATGCCCACCGTTACTCCAGCAATGATGGCAGCGCTGGAAGAATTACTCGCATTCCGCGAGTCTCTAAAAAACCAAGGATACGCAGCTCAGCCACCTCCGGCCAACCAACAGTATGCTGCGCCAGCAAGAGAGATGTCGCAAGACACTACTCGCTATGGCAATCCTTTCCAGGGCGGACACCAACAAGCAAGATATGAACCTGCACGGTCATACACTCCTTTCCAAGGAGCCCAACAGCGGAGGAACGAAAGGCAGCCCCCATTCTACCACCCACAGCAATCAACAAGAGACGATCCTTGTCAGGCCACAAGCAGGGATCAATCTGACATCTACCGCAATAATGGTCAGCAAAATCCTTCAACAGGTTATGCTGAACCGGTAAAAGGATTTACCGCTGAGATGTTAGAAGAATTGGTGGAGAAGAAGATGAAGGAGGCAAAAATGAAGGGTATGCACGCTCTTGAAGAAAGGGCGTCACATCCGTTCGCTGACCACTTGGTGAACAGTCGCATCCCAGACGCACTGTACCGAATTGGAGGAGACCCCTACCGGGGAAAAGGAGACCCAATTGAACACGTGCAAAAGCACGAGGCCTCTCTGCTAGGCAGGACGAAGAACCCACACCATTTCGCAATGACGTTTTCACAAACTCTTGTCGGGACTGCAGCGCACTGGTTCTTCTCACTACCATGCGGAAGTATTACTTCATGGGTGGACCTAAAGGCCAAGTTCATTCAGCGGTACATGGGCGAGCGCACGTTGTTAAAAGGGGCAAACGCTTTGGACGACGTCCAACAACAAAACGAAGAGTCCCTGGCCGACTACTACGTCCGCTTCAATCAGAACATTTCTGACATTCAGGGGAACCTGACCGAAGGAGAAATCGTTCGAGCATTCATTCGAAATCTCGGACGAAGAGGCAATGCCCTAGCTGAGAAAATGGCAAAGCGCCCAGCGGAATCCATGGAAGAATTAGCCGCAAGAGTCAAGGAGTACATAGACCTTGAAAGGTTCAGAAGCCAGAACAAGGCAAAAATCGCTGCAGCCAAGGCGAAAGATAATCCAAAGCAGAACCAACCAAAACCACATTCAAGTGGTCAACAAGGAAGACATTGGCAACCTCAGCCGAAAAGACCTTGCCAAGGGGATTTTCAGAAGCCAAAGGAAGTAAATCTTGCCGACTGCATCCCTCTGAATGCCCCGCTGTCTGTAATTTTGAAAGAAATGAAAGACGCGAATATGTGGAAGGAGCCAAACAACTTCAGGAAAGGTCCATTGGGAAGAGACAAGGATAAGTGGTGTGAAAACCACGAAGTCTTCGGCCACGAGACCGATAGCTGCGTCAGTCTACGCTTCCGAATCAACAATTTCGTCCTCAAGGGCGAATTGAAGCAATTTGTTGATCAACCAGTTCTCACCATGGCACCAGATTTGGCTCGTAAGCAGGGAGAAGATGAGCCAATCATGGAATACTTCATCAGATTTGCCTCCAACGCCTCAACCGCGAAAGCAACAAGAGAAGAAGTGATAAGCGTGTTCTATGCAAACATGAACGCCAAATCTTTCCTTCTCTTTGGACGAAATCATGGATGGCAAACAACAAAAACCATGGCGGATCTAAAGGATAAGCTGGAGACGGCATTCTTATGCGAGCAAGAACTGAGGTGGGGTACACCCCTCAGTTGGGACAAAGGAGTTCGAGCAGAGACGAACAACCAGGAAGACGCAAACTTTGATATCAACAACATCTTCACACCGCTAAACACGGTGGCCGAAGACATTTACGTCAACCTGCTGGAAAACAAGCTCCCAAGTCCGCTTGCCCCGGAGACAGCTTTCTTGGGCAACAACATCAGAGAATGGTGCAAGTACCATAAAACTTGGGGGCACAACACAAACATGTGTCTACCACTAAGGCAGGAAATTGAAGAGTGCATCGCATTAGGGGCATTAAGGCGATTTGTTGCAACCGACTCCGCAACATCGTCATCAAGACAGCTATAATGAAACGGGAGAAACAACTATCTTTTAGATTACTTTGCGCATGCATACTATTTCTAGTATAATCAATGTAAATACGCGCAAGTATCTAATAAAGTCAATCTACGTTTGTAGGTACACACCTATCTCTTGCACGCTATTTTTTGGATTAAACGCGAAGCAACAAAACTACGCGCCTATTATCTACTTCAATAATCCAAGAAATTATGACATGTGCAAGCAAAATCTATTACGCGTTATGCCAACGCTTACCATCAACAACAACCTACTCATATTGACGACTACATCGAAAGGCGTCATCATGGAGTCAAAAACTTGGAAGTACATGCTACACTACGATTACTACCCAGGAATTACACCAAGTAGTAACCTGTGCACAAAAATCTACTTCAACAATACAAACTACGCATTGTGTTCAAGGAGGGACTTATGGTATACAACACCAACATATCTATCATCTACACCAACAAGGAGTTTATTTCTCCATTCATAATACAGGCGTCTATCTCAAGAAGGTGTCGGCAACACAAAGCCATCAAGCTATGTGCACAATCAACTTATATCCCGCAATGACAACCTGCGGATTTATTATCAAAACGACGGCTATTCAGGACGTCAACTACAAGCAATATATTGGATTAACACCAAGACCTATTATCAAAACGATGGCTATTCAGGACGTCAACTACAAGCAATATCTTGGATTAATACCAAGACCTATTATCAAAACGACGGCTATTCAGGACGTCAACTACAAGCAATATCTTGGATTAATACCAAGACCTATTATCAAAACAACGGCTATTCAGGACGTCAACTACAAGCAATATCTTGGATTAACACCAAGACCTACCATCAAAACGACGACTATTCAGGACGTCAACTACAAGCAATATCTTGGATTAACACCAAGACCTACTATCAAAACGACGGCTATTCAGGACGTCAGCTACAAGCAATATCTTGGATTAACACCAAGACCTACTATCAAAACGGCGACTATTCAGGGCGTCAGCTACAAGCAATGTCTCGGAGTAACACGAAGACCTACTACTAAAATACCTTGGAATAACGCCAAGGCCTACTATCAAAATACCTTGGAATAACGCCAAGGCATACAGGGCTGATCACCCCTTAAGTGACGGAAGTTCTCTATTTAGACAACGACCCCACTCTATAACAAGTGCGTATATCCGGTTCAGGGTGCACTCTTTATGGCGAATGTCCTCTGTCTAGTCGGCATTCCCATATTACGAACGCCATCAGGGTTCGTTTTATACGGCAAAAGTCCTCTGGTTAAGATGACAATTCCGTACTACAGATTTTTAAACCGTGTTGCATGGTTCCTGGACGCAGAAAGCATGCATCACAATTCATATTCTCAAAAAAGTGTTACATGGTCCCTGGACGCAGGAATCATGTATCACAAATATTTTTTCAAACATTTTACTAAAAATTTTGCCAAATTTTTTATCAAATATTTTATGTATCAAACACCTTTCCAAAAAATTTTATCAATACGGTTTTTTGGATGTATCACATTCAATGTCAAAATATTTTTTCAAATATTTTATCAACAAGCCTTTTAGGGTTCACAAAATGCTTCTTCAAAAACAAAATATTTTTACGTATGCTTCCCCAACGCGGGTTGATACACGCTGGCAGGTGCGCTCCCTGTTTAAAACTCATAAAATTTACAAGTCGAGTCTTGTACAACGTCGCCTTAGAGTGGAACTAAGAGACGGTATAAACTAATATCTTGCTTAACCAAGATAACACCTCTCAAATAATACCCTTACGTATGCTTCCCCAACGCGGGTTGATACACGCTGGCAGGTGCGCACCCTGTTTAAAACTCATTAAATCTACAAGTAGAGTCTTGTACAACGTCGCCTTAGAGTGGAACTAAGAGACGGTATAAACTAGTATCTTGCTTAGCCAAGATAACATCTCTCAAATAATATTTTACGTATGCTTCCCCAACGCGGGTTGATACACATATAGCGGCAAGCTATTCAGGAAAGAAGGGAAATATGCATAATGCATCAGGCAAGCAATCAGGAGAGCATCTCAACTTATCAATCAGGAAGTGGCTATCGGTCACACTGCAGGGACTATGTCTACGATACTAGTCATCCACATTCAATAAACGCAGACTCGGCAGAACAAGCAGAAATTGCCACAGTCATCTCCAAACAAAACCTATAGTGCGCAAGTCGCAACATCCTATGCTCTACCCATCTCGCCATGCCTTGGAGTCTAGCCAAGAGGGGCGATCACAACACTTAACAATGCGCGACATATAGTCGCAACTACGGACATCATGTTCATCATTTAAGGATATATATCCTATCTCTCAAGTCCAAAGCATATGGACAACATAGATAACTCAAGGTATGAAATATTACTAACAAGTTATCACATAATTACTATTGAAAACAGGTCCAGGTGACAAAATAACATGCAAGCAAAAACATGAACAAAGAATTGTCAACATCAACCCATTCACAAAGGGTTCAACATGCTGGAAGCAAATAGCCCAACAAAGAGTCTACATCATCTCTAAGGACTTATGGCAAAGAGTTCATAATATCAACAACAAATGCAAGAATGATTGTTTCAACATTCAGCACAACATAGCTCTTCAACATAAGGGCGACAATCAGCAATCAACAAACACTTATCTCAGTAGGAGTAACGCTTCTCCTTGGGCCGGTCCCTCGACCGGGGGGCAGAAGACGCCACTACACAACCCTCAACTCTATTTCTCTTATCACAAGAAAGAGTTAGCTCGGTCATGCTCAGCATAAAGAACTAAGGATCGCTCGAGGAACGCGCCCCTGCGTCGGATCTTCCGAGAATTATGCTAAGAACAGAAACTGCAAGCCAACGATATCCTGGAAAGTGCTATCAACAATCCAGTCAGTGTGCAAACACGCACCAACACTTGTTCAAGCACTTATGCAACAAACGCTCCATACAAGACTTATTAGTCTTCATGCAACAAGTAACAAGCATCGAGCAAGGGGGGCAACCTCTTCAACACATCAATGCGCGTATCAAGGTTAACGTGCATATCAACATCAACGCGCGTATCAAAGTTAACGCGCGTATCAACATCAATGCGCGTATCAAGGTTAACGCGCATATCAACATCAACGCGCGTATCAAGGTTAACGCGCGTATCAAGGTTAACGCGCGTATCAACATCAATACGCGTATCAAGGTTAACGCGCGTATCAACATCAATGCGCGTATCAAGGTTAACGCGCATATCAACATCAACGCGCGTATCAAGGTTAACGCGCGTATCAAGGTTAACGCGCGTATCAAGGTTAACGCGCGTATCAACATCAATACGCGTATCAAGGTTAACGCGCGTATCAACATCAATACGCGTATCAAGGTTAACGCGCATATCAACATCAACGCGCGTGTCAAAGTTAACGCGCGTATCAACATCAATACGCGTATCAAGGTTAACGCGCGTATCAACATCAATACGCGTATCAAGGTTAACGCGCATATCAACATCAACGCGCGTATCAAGGTTAACGCGCGTATCAACATCAATACGCGTATCAAGGTTAACGCGCGTATCAACATCAATACGCGTATCAAGGTTAACGCGCATATCAACATCAACGCGCGTGTCAAAGTTAACGCGCGTATCAACATCAATACGCGTATCAAGGTTAACGCGCGTATCAACATCAATACGCGTATCAAGGTTAACGCGCATATCAACATCAATGCGCGTATCAAAGTTAACGCGCGTATCATGTTTCCATGTACGTACATGCATGTCGACGAGGATGCATGTCGACAAGGGGAGAATATTTTCTAAGTGTTTCCATGTACGTACATACATGTCGACAAGGTTGCATGTCAACAAGGAGAAAATATTTTCTAAGTGTTTCCATGTACGTACATACATGTCGACGAGGATGCATGTCGACAAGGGGAGAATATTTTCTAAGTATTGCCATGTACGCACATACATGTCAACAAAGATGGACTGCATACAACGAGTAGCTATGCCCCCTAAGCACACCTACGACGCTCATCGACAAAGCTCATACAACGACATCTATGGTAACAAGCATTAGATATCGTTTAAATATTTCCTAAGTGTTTTAGCATACTTGCAGGTAATAACCAACAGTCTATACCTGACGCTCAACTATCAATATCAACGCGTGTATCAACATCAACGCGCGTATCAACATCAACGCGCGTATCAACATCAACGCGCGTATAAACATCAACGCGCGTATCAACATCAACGCGCGTATCAACATCAACGCGCGTATCAACATCAACGCGCGTATCAACATCAACGCACGTATCAACATCAATGCGCGTATCAAAGTCAACGCGCGTATCAAAAGTCAACGCGCGTATCAAAAGTCAACGCACGTATCAAAAAGTCAACGCACGTAGCCAAGTTCCACGCACATAGTAAAGTTGGTATATACCATAGAAAGGACTAACGTCTTAAGGAGCTATCATGCAAACGGTGGAATTAACGCGACAAGCCGTAAGGATCGAACGTGACAACGCTTAAGGGAAATTTTTCTCTAAGGCGTCAGGATGACTAGTGACTACGCCTAAAGTTATTGGGCAATCCCCGTCAACCAAAAACCCACCAAGAAGGAAAATCATGCATATCAACTAAAAAACTTCTACGCGAAGATACGGGGAATTCTACATCAAAACACCCATGTAAATGGAAAATCGCCTAAATTATGGACAAACGACGATAATGATGGCAATCAATCAGCAATTACTCGACGTATAAACATCAACAAGCAGTCCCACATGTCGACAACGAAAAATGACTTAAACAAACAACAACACGGTGACATCGGCATTGCAAGTCGAAACTGTCCTAAGAATTCGAGTTTCCAAACTACCTCAAAACGTGACGAAAGGTATTCCAATGGACTCCCCTCGTCGAGACGATTCCGGAAAGGTAAGGACCGCAACGAGGCGAGGTCGGGAAGGCGGCGCGTGGGCCACACGCTCCGGCGAAGGAGCCCCACTCGCGGCGGCGCGTGAGGGCGCGTGCGTGGTCTGCTGGCGGCTCCGAAGGTGGCGCTGGAATCCTTGTGACGAACCGAGTCGAATGATGGTGTCAACTTCCAAAAACAAGCAAAAAATCAGACTCGAAACTGTCAAAACGTATCTAGGCTCCACGACGGCAAAGAAAATTTTGCACACAAAAGCAATTTCGGGAAAGGGTGAATGAATTACCTACAAAGGGAGTGGAATGATGAATTCCTAGGATGCTGGAAGGATAAATGGGTATGTGTGTATTTACTAATCCCAAAGAGATGCTTTATGGATAAGGATCAAAGGATTAGCTTACCTACACTCAAGACTAAACCCCTACGGTATACTCTACCCTCTCCTCCTAAAATATCTATCCCTATACATGTCTTGACATTGCACGTATCAAATCCGTTACTATACACGTATGTTGCAATCACATGATTCATGATTCGGTAATCACTTAGTCATTTTAGAAACGTACAATTTCAATTTCTTGCATCGCGTAATTACAATCTTGCCATGACTATTACTTATGTACGCATGTGGATAGATACATGTTCGCTTAGCGCATTACCGATTGCTCATGTCTCCGACAATAATCATATTCGCGCATATACATTTCCTATTGCACTAACCATGGTGGTAGGAAACAAAGCCATTCGGCCGGAAAATCAAGCGACGGACGAAATCAAGATGCTTGCGTCCGACCAACGAGCAAAACCGAAAGGTTAGCGTCAAACTCAAATTGGAAAAATATGCTAACTTAAAATAGAGTCAAGAAAGGTTCTAAACCGTTACTTGACTCGGGGGCAAGTGATGGATAAATGTCCAATTCGGGTTCGTGTTTACATTTCGGGCCTCGTAATCATATCGAAAATTACATCTCGATTTAAAAACACCTCCCACGGTATCAAAACGGTCCGGATGCGCCTTTACGCGCGTCCGGACCGGACCTCCGGGTTGCTTGCAATCCGGAGGTCCGGGTTGCGCGGCAATCCGGACCTCGCCGAATTGCCCAAATTCGACGAGGTCCGGATTACCTTACGGGTATCGCGCGACTACCGTATCCGCGATTACCGTTGCGTGTAGAGAAGTCAAGTTCGCACATTACCAATATGGATGACGGTTACCGCATGATCTTGAACCGTCATCAAACCGCTCTAAAACCGGGTCCGGTCCCAAGAAAGCCTATAAATAGGAGGTCTTGGCCACCCATTTTCACACATTCTCTCATTTGCCCAACTTTGGTATTTTGAGCTCTGACTTCTCTCTAGAAATTCTCTCTCTCTAGAAATTACCTTTTTGCCACTATAGTGACTTAAGCATCGGAGAGGGCTCCGCTAGCACCACCCCCCCCCCCTCTCCGTGCTAGCATTGGTCATTTGTGCATGATCCGACGCCCGAGTCACAACCTTGCCGGGTCACAACCTTGCCGGGTCACAACCTTGCCGGGTCACAACCTTGCCGGGTCACAACCTTGCCGAGTCACAACCTTGCCGGGTCACAACCTTGCCGGGTCACAACCTCGCCGGGTCACAACCTTGCCGAGTCACAACCATACCGAGACACAGACTTCGTACGGGAGCAAGCCTGAACACTCGTCAGTGGCCCAACCTCCTCCCAACGGAAGGGTTACAAAGGCCCGCACAACCACGCGAATAGACGCGTCCCCACGACTTAGTTCATCCGGACGCAACAAGGTACATGTTGGAACTTGCTCATCCGGGGTCCGATCTTGGCGGCCTTACGTCGAGTCACGTTCCTCTAATCTTCGGGTTATGGTCGATCCAACTTCATGCCTGGCGGACCTGCACAACGGGTAGTGCCAGAGAGGGGGAGGGTGTCTCTGGCGAACCCTCTCCGATGCCAAAGTAAAGATATATTTTTAGAGAGATAAAGTAAATAGAGGTCAGAGCTTCGGTGTCTCAATCCGATATCAAGTTGGAAATGAAGGACCTAGGCCCCTATTCATAGAGTTTTGGATCCAGGCACCGGAGGGGCCACATTTTTTGGTGGGGCCCGCACAGAGATAAGCAGAAACTAAATATACGCGGGTATCCTGGACAGTAGTGTCCGGGGGTAGAGGGAGCGTCGGCCCCGTAGGACACCGGACGGGTCCGGAAACGTCGCGTCCGGACCCGTCCGGTTGCTATAAAGCAATTAGTGAGGTCCAATCAGGTGTATATCCATCAATACATATTTACTTTATCAAAATCAAACGATAACACATTTGTACGAGTACAAATAAAGCTTATATAACAACAGTGAGATAAATGGTTATGATTTATTATATAATATAATAATAATTAAGTAAAAGCACCAATGCTTTTAAAAGATTGTAGGCATTTCCAAACATTGTTATTTAGTTGAAAATTTTCGAACTATAGAGACAAAATGGCAATTTACCCCTATATATATAATATAAATAAGTTGGATTTTGGGACCGAAATAAAATAATCGGTCAATTTTATTCGAAACCTTGACTTGTGTATTCTTTTATAGCATTGACTGATGATGATGGATGATACTTTCTTCCCAACTATTTTTATTTGGCCAATAAAACTATTATTTTATCATTTTATTTGTGCGGTTGTAATGTATCAATTAACTATAATAATTATTAATAAGTGAAGAGCGGTCTGAAATTAATGATGTCATAAATAATATATTCATGTAATAGTAGGTAATGATTCAGTTTACCAAAAAAAAAAAAAAGTAGGTAATGATTCAGGATTCAGATCTTCTATCTCACACTTCTTACTCCAGATCGTGCATCACCGTTAACACGTCTCCTTAAATTTATTTTTCTTCTAAGGTTTACCAATCTCAATAGGATTTTAGAAAAGAAAATTACAAAATCAATTACACCCAAAACACGTGTTAAGATCTTAACGGTAAATCGCGATATAAGACATAAAGAGTCGGACATGACATCTGCAACAACTCATTCCTTAATATAAGGATTTGGATTCACACTGTCCATATAAAAATTATTTTATAATCATGTAATAATGGTGTGGTGGTTCAGCGTCTTATCCCTTAATCAGATGTCAGGGGTTCAATCCCCGCTAATGACCATGGGAATGGAAAATTGTTAATGGCCAGCACTTTACCCCTTACGGGCTGACCCGGTCCGAGTGGGGACTTATCTAGGTGTGGAGGAAGTATATATATATAAAATATTTTATGCCTTACAAACTAACCATTGTGCTAATATGAGAAAACATTTTCTAATAATGCCTCTAAATGAGGGAATATTCCGTACCACCGAGCCACCATATGGTGGCCCAGTCCCCTCTTACAAGAAGCTGGAAGTGGTACCTATATTTTCGGTCTGATTTTTTTATTTAAAAATATCCGATCAAAAAACCCTGTAAGGAAAAATAAACCGCCCATTGGTAGTACGGTTTTTTTCGGTTTGGTTTTCGGTTTTTAAACCGAAAATTCAATATTAACAATTCTTATTTAAAATTCTCGTTATTTCATGGAATTCTACATAATCGAAATGAAAAATAACATCCATTAATATAGTTAAATAAATTATAAAAAATAATCTTTTTAAGTGCCCATTTCATAATTTATATTAACGTAATTAATTAATTATATTGATTAATATCAACTAATATAATATATATTGTATATCTTTAGTTAGCATAACGGTCGGTTCGGTCTCCACGGTTCTCAAAACTTAAAATTCGAACCGGACCGAAAATCGAACTAAAGTAAAAAAAAACCGACCAAAAATCAAATCTAATATTTCGGATTCGGTTTTTTCGGTCTAAACCGGTTCGGTTTTCACAGGTTTTTTGGACCAACCGGATTTTGGTTTCACTCCTAGCCACCATGTGGTGGCTTGATGATATGTTAGAATTTTCCCTGAATAGAGTCTTTAGATAAAAAAAAATTATATAATAATAATATATGAATGAAAATATATTTATAAATCATTCAAAAAATTATTTTTTATAAGTTGATTCAGTATAAGTGTAATAGATTGGACCGATTGACACCCGTTGGAAAAATAATAACAATTTATATATGGGGATTTGGGCCCAAAAAAATGTATATATGGGATAGTTTGTAGGATTACTTTTTTTTTTTTTTTTATAAACCACACCATATATATATAATAGCAGAAGGTTCAAGACAGCAAAGAGTCGGGAATATCCGGGTAAAACCAAATCCCAGACATCCCTTCCCGTGCTGCCTTTTTGCCTAAGTTATGAGCTAGGCAAACACCCGACCTACGAACTAAGCGAACCATTACAGACCCCAAAGTAGAAAACATTACAATATCCGAAAACAAGCTAAACAAGCTAGAAGGACAAGAGTCAGGTACAGCAATATAAGAGTGCAACAAAGAGGAATCCGTAAACACATGGTGAATAGCCGGAAAATGTTGTTGCAGCACTAGGCCCGCTCGAACTGCCAATGCTTCAGCCATGAGTGGATCCGACTCCTCCATACTGTGTACCGCAGCCCCCAAAATAAGTCCTTCAGTCGAAACAGCCACAGCGGTTCCGAAGATCCGTCCAGAATTCCGATCAACCACACCATCCGAGTATATACAGTCAAAATGATCGTGTGGGACTGAGGGAACCTCTAAGGGGCTCCTGAACTGGGAGGTAGCTGAGGGGGAGGGTCCATCAACTCCTGTGGTAACAATATTGGCAGCCACATTATCATTAGTAACAAGATATAAACGACCCATAACAGATTCTACACTAGGAACAACATTATTAAAGATAAAATTATTACGTTCCAACCATAAAGACCACATTACAAGACATTTCTGAATGAAAATGGAAGCTAATTGAGATTTGTCCATGTTAGGATGCTCAAACTCAAACCATTGTGCTACAGTCACTATTGGCAAAAGCTCCGGTCGAACCATCAAAGGGCTTGCGAACCAAACTCGGGCTGCAAAGGGGCATAGCCACATGACGTGATTCCACTTTTCGTAAGCTCTTTTGCAAAAACAGCAGAAAGGATCTGTCTGTCGAAGTCGAATGGCTAAGGAAGAACCAAGTGGAAGGCCGTTGACGCATCCCTTCCAGATGAACATCTTAATTTTTGGGAGAACTCTGAGATTCCAGAGTTTGACCCAGAAAGTAGGACTAGCAATCATAGGGGATGAGGTAGTAGGAGTGGATTCAGGTGTTCGTTTGACCGAACAAATAAAGTGGTAGCCAGACTTGACAGAGAAAGAACCAGTACGCGTGTGATTCCAGAGAAACTTATCCGAATGAGGAAGGATGGCCAAGGGGATATTGAGTATAGCTAGAACTGCAACCGGATGCAACATGGAGAGTAGAAGATGTTCATTCCAGGATCGGGAGGTTGAAACAATGACATCCGCAACAACAAGAGGTATAGGAGCATGCTGGTCTAGTTTCCATTCCAGTAACTTGTGATGGTTTGGGACCCAGGGATCAGTCCAGAAGTTGACTGACGCACCTGTTCCAATTCGCCAACGACTTCCTTCAAATAGATAGGGTCGCAGGGCAAGAAGAGTTCTCCAAGGTAACGAATGGGAGGCAGAAGAGTAAGTAACACTGAAAGGCTCAGTGCTCAAGTACTTGGTACGCATACATTCTGCCCAAAGAGAAGACGTGGATTGGAGGATACGCCATAGTTGCTTCAGCAAAAGGGATTGATTAAAGTATCGGAGATCGCGAAAACCCAACCCTCCTTGTCGTTTAGATTTCGTAAGTGTAGTCCAAGCGACCCAATGAATACCTTTGGTCTTGTTCGATGTCTTCCACCAGAAAGAGCGTATAAGTTGTTCAATCTTATCGATTGCACTACAAGGGATTTGCATGCATGACATCGCATAAGTTGGGATAGAGGCGATGGTGGATTGAATTAAGACAGCCTTCCCAGCGGGAGAAAGAAGAGAACCCATCCAGCCTTGAAGTCTTTGAGTAATTCTGTCAACAAGTTTATTGCCCACCAATTTCTTCTGCTAGGACCAATCCACAGGGAGGCCTAGATATAAATCAGATTTCTCCATTGCCCTGACTCCCAGCAGAGCCTGGTAATGTTGTTGATCAGCGTCGGAAACGTTTTTGCTAAAATGAATGCTAGACTTGGCATAGTTAACGACTTGGCCCGATTCCTCAGCGTAATCTGACAAGATCTGCTGAACGGCGGAGATACTAGCATTAGAAGCTTCAAAAAAGAGGAAACTATCATCAGCGAATAATAAGTGGTTGATCGGGGGACAAGTGGAACCCGGGCGGATCCCCTTAATCGTGCCATCGGCTTGGGCAGCAGTCAATTTAGCCGATAGGGCTTCCGCGCAAAGGATAAAAAGAAAAGGCGAGAGGGGATCCCCTTGACGTAGGCCTCGTGACGAATTGATAAACGGTGTAGGAATACCATTAATTAAGACAGCCAGAGACGGAGAAGAAATACATTCCATGATCCATTGTTGAAACAAGAGGGGAAAGTGTAGGGATTGCATAATCTGGCGTATAAAAGGCCATTCAAGACGGTCGTAAGCTTTGCTCATGTCAAGCTTAAGAGCAATCAGCCCTATCTTACCGACCCTCCGTTTTTTCATTACATGAAGCAATTCCTGGGCTAGCAAGGTGTTATCAGAGATAAGCCTCTGTGGAACAAAAGCGCTCTGGAAAGGCGAAATAATGGACGGTAAAAAGGGCCTGAGCCTGTTGGCCAAGATTTTTGCAATTAACTTGTAGGAGATATTGCATAGGCTGATCGGGCGCCAATGAGCAAGGGTATGAGGATGATCGATCTTCGGAATTAGTACAATATAAGTATGATTGAGCTCACGTAGAAGATGACCAGTACGGAAAAAGGAATGTATTGCATCCAAGAGATTAGGGGCAACAATGTCCCAGGAGGCCTGAAAAAAATTTCCATTATAGCCATCAGGTCCAGGAGACTTCTCTGGATGCATATCGTGAAAAGCCCTCAGAATTTCAGCATGGGTAACTGTTTGGGAGAGGGAGGCAACTCGGGAGGGAGCAAGCCTAGCGTCAAGGAGCGACGGGAGATTATAAGCAGGGGTGGAACACCTGCTTGGAAGACAAGAGAGAAGTACTCCATAACATGGGTTTGAATAGATTGTCTATCACTAAGCCAGTTCCCCTCATCTCCACATATCCAATCCATCCGATTACGAGCCCGACGTACAAGGACAGAAGTGTGAAAGAACTTAGTATTGTGATCTCCAAGATGGAGCCACAGCTGCCGAGATTTCTGTCTCCAATGGGTGTTTTGCTGATCATAAAGATCATCAAGACGTTGCTCAAGCTCCGGATCATGAGGATTAGGTGATGAGGCAGCTTGATTGACAGCAATAAGGGCAAGGACATCCTTAATGGCCGTTTTGAAATTACCAAAAGTCTCCCGATTCCAACGAGCTAGGGTATATCGCAACTTTTTTAATTTGAGATTGAGGATGAATTGCGGAGACCCTAAAATTGGCTTATCCCAAGAGTGTCTTACAGTGGGGAGGAACGAAGGATGAGAAATCCACATTTGCTCAAAACGGAAAGGGGTCTGAGCAGTAGATCTTGAAGGAGAGAGTTGAAGCAGAAGGGGGTATGATCTGAACCCACCATTTCAAGATGAAGGATGTGAGCTAAAGGATGCGAGAGACGCCAATCTAAAGTGCAAAGCCCTCTGTCTAAACGTTCCCTGATAAGAGGACGCCCTGTTCGACGATTGGACCAAGTAAAAGGAGGCCCACTGAAGCCCAGATCCAGAAGATTTAAGCTATTCGACCATTCATGAACTTGTAGAAGACGGTTGGCGCTAACCAGATTGCCCCCCTCTTTCTCAGTGGTACACCAAATATCATTAAAATCGCCCATTAAAAGCCACTGAGAGGAGACATCAATAGGAAGAGATTGTAATCCAGACCAAAAGGATGGGCGATCTCGGAATCGATGTGGGGCATAGAGGAAGGTAGCATACCAGGCCGGCAAGGATGGAGAAGTCGAGATGAGACAATGAAAGTAATTGTCCGTTTGAGATATGATTGTGAGGGAAAATAAATCCCTCCACGCAAGAACCAAACCACCCTTGGTATCGATTGGGTGCTGAACTGAAATGTTAGGAAACCCCAGGTTGGAGAGCGTTGATGATAGGGTAGGAATATTGGACTTCACCTCGGAAAGGAAGATTATTTGTGGACGCCAGACTCCAATAAGAAGTTGCAGGTGGCGTAATGTCAAGGCTCTCCCCATGCCTTGACAATTCCAGACTAGGGCATTCATTGGGGTAGCGGAGTATACCCCAAAGGTATATCCGCGAGTAGCACATAGAGTCCATGGATATAGAATCAGAAGAAACCACATCCGGGAAACCTAGGGTTTGGCTATAACTCCTAGTACCTAAAGGCAAACTATTTATTATTCACAGAAATAGAAATGGATAATAATATTAATAGTGATTGGCTTCTTGTAGTATCTGTGGGATCGGAAGACTAAAAAGGTTGGACCGGCGACTAGACCCGACGACTTCTATATCCCATGTGCACGAGTATTTATTAAGCTGACGTGGGAAATCATACTGCATTCAACAAGTATATACGGAACATCAAATTTTTTTAGTTAAAGAAAAGATAGGTGCTAATAGTGGTGAGCCTAAGTCAAATTTTGCTATATAATGTTCGAACTAGGGATGAGCAGAAAATTTGAATAGTCTGAAATCCGACTTGAGCCCGTTTCGAAGATTGGCCGGAGTCCGGTCGGGCAATACTGTTCTTCTTAAGTCGGGTTATGTTTTTTTTAAAGTTCGAAAGTCTCGAGTCCGTCCGAGTATATTTAACTATGCATAGATATTTAACTTAATTATACTTAAAGTCTCAACATTTGTGTTGATGATGTGTTTGAACTTGATTGTTGAATCATGTGTTGATGGTGTTTGAACTTATATGAATTTAAAATGGATGGACTTCGTGTTTTAATATATTTTTTTTTTTCAAATTTTAGCTTCAATTCGGGCTAGCCCGAGCCCGATGTCCCGACTCGGGTGAGACATTTCTCTTGAATTCGGACTCGGGCTCAAAACCTGTGTCCCGAAATTTTCGGACCCGGGTTCATGAAAAGCCCGCCCGTCCCTAGCTCACCCCTAGCCCGAGGTATAGTGTTCATTTGCGAGCATATCATACACTGGACCGTCAACATAGCATCAACGACAATTTAATATAGTAGAGAAGTCGGCCTGTTAGGTACCAGTTCTACGTTTTCCAGGAAATTATTTTAATTAAGTCAATGCGGGATTCAAGCTCGGTTGTATTATATGATAAATTTACCATGAACACAATTAGAAGTTAACATTCTCAATCACTAGATCACAAATGTTGGTGGTTAAGGAACACTTTTATGTCATAATAATAATAATATACAAAATAGGGATATTATATGATAAATTTACAATGACCACATCAATTGTATTTATTGCAAATGATATGGTAATTTGCCTATTTAAACTGAAAAAAATGGTGATATATTACGTTGAGTAGACTCATGCACTGCATTATTGGTTGTTTAAATGTATAATATGCTCGCAAATGAATACGAAAATTTGAACATTACATAGCGGGATTGATTTAAGATCGTTACTATCTAACCTATATCTTTTTTCTAAAAAAATAAAATTAAAACTTAAAAAATATATGCACAAGAGATCCTATTATAATTTTCTTTTTTTGTGGGGGTGTCTAAGTGTCTTAAGGGTCAAATTTGGAGAACAAATATATGTAGTATTCTTACTTATATACAACACTCGCATTGGGTTTTTTTTTTTTAAAAAAGAGTAAAATGTTAATCATAATTTTTTTTCTAAAGCCCCTACGAATTTTGTATCCAAAACGTTCAAGTTAAAGAGAAAACATGAAAACACTACTTATGGTTCTATTATAATTATGATACGTAGTAATAATAAATTTTCACTTCCTCAAATTTTGATGGACAAGGTGACAGATGTAGCTTTTTAGTCTAAAATAAAAATAATAATAAAAGAAAAAGAAGCCAAAGTTTGTAAGCGGCCAAATATTTTTGTAGCGATTTAGTTAATAATAACCTTTTAAAAAGGTTACGTGTCAATTTGGCTCATTAAAAAAATATAACTATCGTCAATTTTCTTCGGTCGCTTCATTCTTTTGGTATTAAAATAATAAAAAACTCGAATAATTGCGGCTGCTATTTTATGTTGTCATCATGTAGAAGCACATTGTTAGTCAAAATTGGGTCCTCCATGAAGCTGGAGACAAAAGAATTTATCATGCAGAGTGGTTGACTTTTCAATGCTTGAAAAAGTTTAGTGAAACCCATATAAGATAAATAATTAATTAGGTCGCGGTTTGGATTTATTTCGAGTAATGAATGTTATATGTTTATTATAGAGTAAATGTATAAAATACTATTTGAGGAACGGTCTCTCGTGAGAGTTCAAAACCGCGCTCCGATATAAAGGTGTATGATCAAATTGAATATATATATATATATATATATATATATATATAAAACTCAAATTCGAGTAGACTCTCGGAAGATTTTTTTTTTTTAAAGATTTACAAACCTTATCGAGATGAGTATAAATAAACTCTGTCACGTGCGCCGCCTACCAAGATTAGGTTATCCTTGTTCTTCTTTCTTCACAAGACTTTATTTTCTTTTAGTCGCCTTTCTGATTTTCCAAATTTGTCTCTTTCTTTACCTCACCACATCTCCTCATCCTTCTTGGAAGCTCCTCCCTCCCTAGCTCCCACCATATATATGAAACCCTCACCTCACTTCTTAAATATAATATATCACTCAAAAACCATTACCTCTTTCTCTCTCTACCAATTGATCAATCTTCTTCACTCTGTCTCTCTAAAATGGGGAAGATCAGTGTTGTAATTGATGACAACCAACAACAGAGCTGCAGCAGAAGCCCTAAACCCTACAAGAACATCAAGAAAAAGCCATCATCATCATCCCCTCTCAAGATCACTTACATCTCCAGCCCCGTCACCGTCAAGGTTGCGACTGCCTCCGAGTTCCGGGCCATCGTTCAGGAGCTCACCGGAAAGGATTCTGACGTGGCCTACGACGTGGGCCCGCAGGAGATCACTGTCGGAGAAGTGTTGAGGCCGGTTGCGGTTCGTCACGGATATTGCGGTTCGGGTTCGGTGGTGGGTGTGGATGAGGATGACCGGTTTTTCGGGTACGAGGATATGGATGTTTGTTTATCGAATGATCATTTCTGTGATGATGGGTTCATGGGGTTAATAAGTAGTCCTCTATATGTATAATTTCCACAAACTTTTTACCAATATATATATATAGATTCATAGCTTTTCTACTAAGAATAAGAGTGAGTCCTATACGATTGCCCATTGGAGAGTAATTTATCTGAGTTGAAGTACTCTAAGAGTACACAATAATCTCTCTTATGTAAATGTAGAGGCTGAATCAATGGTAATGACGTGTTGTAACTGCTGAAATATCTATATTCTATATATACTACATACATGTCCGTCCTACACGTGTACGCGATGTTGTCGTTTGGATTATAAAATCACTTGATTAGACTGACTTCAAGTATATATATATAATATAATATAAAAGCATGATCAACCGATTCCGAAGATAATACAAGAGCGGAACATTATTATATATTTTTTTTTACATTATTATATATATATATATTATATATAATAAAATAATAATAATAATAATAATAATAATAATAATGATTCGGTTAGAAGTTAGAACTTTTAATTTCAAATTAAATTAAATTTAAAAGAATTGTATAAATTTATTGATCCTCCCAAGTCAACAATCAGTATTGAAATTAATAAGGGTTAGTAACCTAAATTACTACATAAATTTTGATGTCAAATTACAAATTGATATATGAATTTAAACTTTTTAGAATTTGCTACTTAAACTTTTAATTTCTGAGCAAATTACTATCTCTGTTACAATTTATATCTAATTGAATAGAAATTGAGTATATTCCAACTGCAAGAAGTCTTTTGATGGGTAATTGAGATGGTATTCATTAGAAAATTGAAAAAAGTTGCAACGAATTACCTCAAATTGGCGTTCAATTGAAAGACACCATTATAATTGTGGATGTCAAATTGAACGTCATTTCATTGCAATATTTTCGATTTACTCTCTATTTCATCTTATGTACCTATCAAAAGACATAATGTGACCGAAATATACTTATTTTCTGTCAAAATTAATGTAAATTATTACAGATATAGCAATTTATTCAAAATTTATAAATTTAAGAAGCCAATTTAAAAAGTAAATTAAAATTCTAATTTGTAAATAATGCAGTGTTGTTATTAACTCAATTAATAATGAATCTGGTGAAGCATATAAGGCCCAAAAGAGTCATTATAGAAAAAGTCTAACACAAACAATATAAAGGCCCTGAAAGCCGTTTGAATAAATACCCCCTTTCTCTCGTCTTATTAAGATCCGTATTCTTAATAGGTCAATAGGGGTGTCAACGGGTAATGGGTACCCGCTTCACCGCAGATATTCGTTCCGGTTTCGTCCCGCCTACCCGCGATTTATGAGACGGGTTTGGGATTGTGGGGCCCCGTCGACCGGGTCCGCTGTCCGTCACGCGCATGTATTATATATATAACATATGTATATTGTATAAAACTATATGGGAAATTAATATAATACATAGTCAAAATAATAATAATTCTTATGAGTTTGGTGATTTGTATTTGGAGCTAAATTTGTAATTTGTGATACTAATTTGGAGTTAAATTTGAATATGGTGGACATAGAATTTAAGATTTGTAATAAAAAATTATGTTCCACGTGGCGACTCACTGGTCGATCTGACCCGCAAATGTTCGAGACGGTACAAATCGACCATGTCAACCCATGTGGCTGATAAAGTTGATCTCTCACTCACTATGATCACTCACAATCACCCACACTCAATATAATGTAGACTGGAATCGAAAAACACTCAAGAACAGTAAGAAAATAGAGGCTACTTGCTGTCAAAGATAAGAAAAACTAAATAACTTGATTAATAAGAAAACAGATTACATAGGTATTTATATCCCTAATGGCAACGGAAACTAACAGAATTCAGAGATTATGTCTCCACTAACATGTGCATGAACTAACCCTAGTGAAAACAGCTAACAAAATCGAAAAAATCTCCACCCAAATCTTCTGCAAATCTCCGAGCTGCAACTGCACAAATTGGACCGGAAATTGCAGACTGAACTGGTTTACTGACTTTATTCTCCGCTGAACCGGTTCGGAAATCTTCAACTAAATTGACTAACTCTAACACTGCCTCCCCTAAACTAAACTTGGATCAAGTTTAAGTTTAAGATACTCCAAGCTTCGACCTCAAGTGATTGAAAGGTCCTCTGCTTAACCCTTTTGTCAAAAGATCTGCTACTTGTTCTTAACTACTACAGTGTTCAACTTTGATTTTTCCATCTCTACACAGATCTCTAAGAAAAAATACATTCACATCGATGTGCTTAGTTCTTCCATACATAACCGGATTGTTCGACAACTTGATGGCTGAGTTATTATCACAATATAACACAGTGGGCTTCTCCTGTGGGTGCTTCAAGAAATTGAAAATTCTTCTAGTCCAGGTTATGTGGCAGCCTGCCATGGATGCTGCTACATATTCTGCTTTAGTAGTGGATAGAGTTACAATAGGCTGTTTCCTTGAGCACCAGGAGATAGCTGCACCTGCCATCATAAGAGCATATCCAATGGTGCTCTTTCCATCCTCATTTGAACCTGCAAAATCACTGTCAGCATAAGCAGTGAAATCTCTATCTTTAGTTACTCTATAATGCAGTCCAAACTCCTTTGTTCCCTGAATGTATCTGAGAACTCTCTTTACAGCTAAGAGATGCATCTCAGTGGGCTTCTCCATGTATCTACTGACTAAACTTACTGCATATTGAATGTCTGGACGAGTTGCAGTTAAATACATAAAACTCTCAATCAATTGTCTATACAAAGTCTTGACTACCTTTCCACCAGACCCTTCTTTAGTTAGCTTATTCCCTAACTCAATTGCTGTAGACACTGAATTGCAATCTTCCATTTTGAATCTCTTAAGCACATCAGCTGCATACTTCTTTTGACTTAAGAAGACACCTTCTTGACTCTGCTTGACTTCTAACCCAAGGAAATAATGCAGCAATCCTAGATCAGACATCTCAAATTCCCTAGTCATTCATCTCTTAAAATGAACACACAGACTCTGACTGCTTCCAGTATATATGAGATCATCTACATATACACAGACTATTAAGAGATCCTTGTTTCTAGACTTGATAAATAGGGTGTGTTCGTAGGGACATTTTTCAAAGCCCTATTTCATTATATAGGTTTCTAACCTGCTATACCATGCTCTAGGTGTCTGTTTCAACCCATACAGTGCCTTCCTCAACCTATAGACATGATTTTCTTTCCCTTTAACCTCAAAACCAGGTGGCTGCTCTATATAGACTTCTTCTTCTAAGACATCATGCAAGAAAGCTGACTTTACATCTAGTTGATATAATGACCATTGATTTTGAGTAGCTAATGCAATCACTAGTCTAATCGTGTCAAGTCTAGCTACTGGTGCAAACACTTCAGTGTAGTCAATTCCATAGGCTTGTTTATAGCCTTTTGCCACTAGTCTAGCTTTGTGTTTATCAGTTTCACCATTTTCATTCAGCTTAGTCTTATAAACCCACTTGACCCCTATTGCGTTATGACCCTTGGGTAACCTGACTAAGTCCAAAGTTTTATTCTTCTCTATGGACTCAATCTCTAACTGCATAGCATGCTTCCATTTTTTACTCAGATTTGCAGTGTAAAAGTCTAAAGGGTCAGAGTCACTGAATAAGCAATAGTAAGTGATATGATCAGGATCATTTCTACGAAGCTCAATACTAGTTACCTCATAATCTTGACACCAAAATGGTCTTTTGATGCCTATCTTTTCCCTGATTATAGCCCCTGATTCCAAGTGTCTCTCCACGTATCTGCTGGTATCTGGAAGTCCCTCTTATGCTTCTTCATATTCTTCAAACTCCTCCCCTTCATTTGAGGAGTTTTCAGCAGCTTGGTTTGTGGATAGATCATCTTCTGCTAATGCTTATGTACGTGCCCGAGCACCTGCTTGAGCACCTGTCTGAGCACCAGTCTGAGAACGTGCATGAGCACCTGCTTGAGCGCCTGTCTGAGCACCAGTCTAAGCACGTGCATGAGCACCTGCTTGAGCATTTGTCTGAGCACCAGTCTGAGCACGTGCTTGAGCACCTAAACTATCTTCAACCTTCTTTTCTTCATCTTCATAATCTGGAATGCTCAATTTCCAGTCACTTCTAGACTCTCCCTATCTCCAATAAGCAGATTCGTCAAAGATTACATTTCTGCTAATGACTATCTTCTTCGTAATTGGGTTGTAAAGCTTGTATGCTTTGGATTCTTCACTGATGTCTATGAATATGCATTTTTGGCTCCTGTCATCAAGCTTCTTCTTTTCTCCTGTGATTAGAGCATAATTTATACACCCAAATATCCTAAAGTTTTCAACTGAGGGCTTCCTTCCTGGCCATGCTTCTTGAGGAGTTACATTCTTCAATGCTTGAGTTGGACACCTATTCAACACCAAGAAACTCCAAACTGCTGCTTCAGGCCAAAAAGATCTTGGTACTCTTTTTCCCTTTCATAATGCTCCTGACCATGTTAACCACAGTTCTATTTTTCTTCTCTGCCACACCATTTTGTTCTGGTGTTTGTGGAGCTGTCTTCTATCTTCTGATGCCCCTGTATTTGCAGTAAAGCTCAAATTCAGTTGAGCAATACTCACCTCCTCGATCTGACCTCAAGCATTGAATTATCTTGCCTGTGTGTACTTCAACATCCTCTTTGAAAGCTCTAAAAGCCTCCAATGCATTTGCTTTTTCTCTCAGAATATAAACCCATCTCTTTCTTGAGAAGTCATCGATAAAGGTTATAAAATACATTTTCCACCATTTGAGATGGGAGTTATTGGCCCACAGATGTCAGTATGGACCAGTTGCAAGACTTCAGAGGCTCTCCATGATGGATCACTTGGAAAAGATTCTTTGATCTGCTTTCCAAACACACAGTGGCAGGCCAAGCACCATGTTTGATTTACTGAGCTGCTTCAAACCAGTAAACCCTAGATGTCCCATCCTTTGATGCCATAACCAAGATAGCTCTTCAGTTTCACCAAATCCTTCTTCAGTTGCAAGGCAGTTGTAAGTGATTTCAAGCTTCAGTGGATATAGTCTTCTTGCATTTTTCTTCGAGGAGAATACACAGCTGTGCTTGTCATTGTAAATATCAAGTCACCCATCATTAATAATCATCATGTAGCCACTCTCTTGCAATTGACCAATGTTGATCAGGTTTGTTGATAATTGAGGCACGTAGAATACATCATACATCACCTCAGTGTCTCCATCATGTGTTCTTACCTTGACTACTCCTCTTCCTTCAACAGGAACTCCAGAACTATTCCCGAAAATCACTTTTGACTTGTAGCTTACATCCAAGGAATCAAAGTGTTCCCTTCTGCCATTCATGTGGTTGCTGCATCCTGAATCCAAGAACCAAGTGTCTTTATTTGAAATGTTTTCTTCGCTTACAGCCATGAGTAGAATCTCTTTGTCTTCTGCAGAGAATTTGAGTGCTGTTGCTTCTCTTCTGGAATTTTGGCATAAAACTCTGATTTGTAGTGTCCTAGCCTATGACATCTATAACACTCAACATTTGATTTGCCTCCTCTGCCTCGTCCTCTTCCATGTTGATTAGAGCTGCTGCCCCATCTGCCACGCCGTTTCTCATCTTCTTCCTCTTCGTGGTTTTTGTATCTGTTGTTGCCTCTTCCAGCTCCCTTCTTTCCTTTTCCTCAAAATGAGCCTTTTCCTCTTATAAAGTGAGATGCCTCAGTTTCTTTTAGGGCCTGCTCTTCATCTGTTGAACCCCTGTTCAACTTCTGCTCATGGAAGATAAGTGAGCTTTGTAACTCATCTAAGGACAGTGCATCTATGTCCTTGGATTCTTCTATGACAACCACCACAAAGTCGAATTTGTGTGAGAGAGACCTTAAGATCTTCTCCACTATTTGCTTGTCAATGAGACTCTCTCCAATGACTCTCATCTTGCTGCATAACTTCATGATCCTGGTGCAGTAGTCCAAGATCTTTTATCCTTCATTCATCTGCATAACCTCAAAGTCCTTTCTCAAAGCTTGCAGCTGAGCTCGCTGAATCCTGACTGAGCCTAATCCCTTTTTCTTTAGGGAATCCCAGATCTCTTTTGAGGTTTCTTTACACAAGATAGTTGACAAGGTGGCCTTGTCAATTGCTTGAAACATGATATTCTTCGCCTTCAAACCAATCGGCTTCCTCTTTTTGTACTCTTTTGCTTCTGAGCTTCCAATTCCGTCTTCTACAACCTCCCAGTACTCCTTTGCTCGTAGGAGGTTCTCCATGATCGTGCTCCAGTAACCATAGTAACCCTCATACATGGGTATAACTAGACCAACGAAACTCTCACCCATTCTGCAGGAATCAATAGAAATTTTCGATTTCTAAAACCTTGTGCTCTGATACCAATTGATAAAGTTAGGGGTGAAACCAAAATCCGGTTGGTCCGAAAATCCGGTGAAAACCGATCCGGTCCGGACCGAAAAAACCGAATCTGAAATACACGGTTTGGTTTTTGGTCGGATTTTTTTTACTCTAGTTCGGTTTTTCGGTCCGGTTCGGATTTTAATCTTTGAGGACCGTGGGGACCGACCGTTATGCTAACTAAATATATATAATATATATTATATTAGTTGATATTAATCAATATAATTAATTCATTAGGTTTATAAAAATTATGAAATAATCATTTATGAAGATTATTTTTTCTAATTTTGTTTTATAATTTATTTAATTATAATAATTGACGTTATTTTTCATTTCGCTTTGATAAATTCCATGAAAATAACAAGAATTTTAAATGATAATTGTTACTTTTGGATTTTCGGTTTAAACCGAACCGAAAAAACCGTACTACCAATGGACGATTTATTTTTTCTCACATGGTTTTTTGGTCGGATTTTTTTAAGGAAAAAACCGGACCGAAAATATGGGTAACCGATCGAACCAAGCAAAAAACCGGTCCGACCGGTCCGGTTTCACTCCTAGATAAGGTTGATCTCTCACTCACTATGATCACTCAAAATCACCCACACTCAATATAATGTAGATTGGAGTCGAAAAACAATCAAGAACAGTAAGAAAATAGAGGCTACTTGCTGTCAAAGATAAGAAGAACTAAATAACTTGATTAATAAGAAAACAGATTACATAGGTATTTATATCCCTAATGGCAACGGAAACTAACAGAATTCAGAGATTATGTCTCCACTAAAATGTGCATGAACTAACCCTAGTGAAAACAGCTAACAAAATCGAAAAAATCTCCACCCAAATCTTCGAGCTGCAACTGCAGAAATTGCAGTTGCAGACGGAACCAGTTTACTGACTTTATTCTCTGCTCAACCGGTTCGGAAATCTTCAACTAAATTAACTAACTCTAACAGTGGCGTTTCCAAGTCTGGCGATACCCGCCACGCCCCACGCCGTTGACACCCCTAGTTCTCAACCGTCTCTACTATGTCCTTCCCCACGCCGTTGACACCACAATCTTCTCCTTCTTCTTCCTCCCGATCCCTATTCTATCCTTCCCAGTTACCCGCATATTTTCTAGGGCGGAGCATAAGTCCTGACAAACCCGAAGTCCCGAGTAACCCGTCCCGAGTCCGTCCTGAAAAGCCCGTACCGAAGTTGTGCCCGAGCCCGTATGCGGGGGGGGGGGGGGGGGGGGGGGGGGACCTTTACTCCCAACTAGAGCTCGTGCTAGGGCTAGGGATTTTTTTATAAAAAAAAGTCCCAAATGTCTCTAATTACTTATCCTAATTCAAAATTTTACAACTTAAATAATCTAACTATACTTAAACTAAATGAATATAAAATAAAACACTCATAGCCTAATAGCTAGTAAGTAGTAACTATAAGTATTAGTATTACTAGTGTAGCCATAGCCCACAACAAAAATGCTAGTGTTAGTGTTGTAGAACTTAATCTACGTGTGTGAACTTGATGAATGTATTTGTGAACTTGATGTATGAGTTCGTAAACTTGATGAATGTTTGAACTTGAACTTGATTTTGAGTTTGAACTAAATTTGTTATCAAACTTATGTGTAAACGATTTGTCTCTATCCCGTCCCTAATTAGATAGGTCCCGACCAAGTAGGGACTTTTTCATATGTTTAACTTAGGGATAGGGATAGGGATAGTAGTAGAAAATCCCGAAAATTAAGGCTAGAGATATTTTCCTAAAAATCCCGTCCATTTGTCCCGCGTTCACCCCTAATATTTTCTGTCCTCCCTTCACCTTTCAAAACACCCGATCCTTCACCTTTAGCTTCCGGCTGGAAAACCCTAATTTGAGCTGCCGCCGATGGATTCATCAGCAACGGTGGATGTTTTACGATGTTTGAGCAGATTCCCTTTCTGTGTTGCCTCTGTTCGAGCTCTGATTGAAGGTAAGTGTGAAATTTTCCGTTGAACTAGGGTTTGTGTTTTCTTGATTTGTTGGTTCTTTCCTCGCTGCTGAAATTGAATGGGTGGAGAATGTATTGCTATAATAATATAGTAAAAGTGGTGATTGAAAAATGTAGCGGAGATTCTTGTGTTGGATCTAATCAATCGATTGATGTGTCAAATCGCATCTGTTAGTACTGTGCAATTGTACTGCACCATCAGTTTACAGTGTTGTTACTCAATTCGTTTCACCAGAAAAGTAAACTCGATGAAGATCGTAATACACCACTGGCCAATTTCGATGCACATTTTTGTTTCAAAATGTTTTGATTGCACCTTATCCTAATCACAATTAGGGATTTGCGCTTAATTAAGCTTCCTACTTCCGTGTTTCGTAATGTTGACTATTATTCCTAAGAAGGCCGGTGGATACATAAATAATAGAATCATTTTGGGAGGGTCAAATGTGAATCTCCGATAGAGATTCAACCCAAATCCTTGATAGGGCCATGAAAGACTGCACTGCTTTTAGCCCAAGAAGCGAAGGGAATGAGCTCGGCTGCTTCTCCTCCACACAGAGGTTTCTCCATTCCCTTGCTCTAAAAATGAGGAAATACTTTTCGGAAATCGACGGTTGTGTTGGTCCGACCAAGAAAGGCATGGGAGTCTTCGGCTGAGCTGCCTTTTTGTCTTCTGCGGGTTCTTCACTTTCCCTTCCTCCTCTTTGATTTAATGCAATAGTAAGTAACCATAAATCGTAGATAAGACGGAGCGGGGAAAGCTGCATTATGTTGTTACCTGCTCTTTCATCGAGATTCGCGAATGTTGGAAGTTGATAGTTTCAAATCTTGTTCGAGGAAAGGAATTCTTTGCTCTCATTTTTCCCTTCCGCAACGCTTCTTTCCGGTGCTCCGATGCTCCATTGCGTAGTCTTCCTGTTCAACAATTGCGTAAGTAAGGGTGGAGGACTCGCTAGCAAGATGCAAAGATGTGATCACATAAGAACTTGACCTACCCCACCCTCTCGACACACTTTCATCGAACTTCAGGGTTACACTGATAAATTCCATCTTCGCGCTGAGAAAGTATGTGTTCCGCGTCATACTATGTTTGTCGCCAGGCAGTCAGTTACTACGAACCAAACGAATATTTGTGCATCAAATGTTTTTATCCCATGCATTTCGTTGGTCAACAACCATAGCTCTCTATCAAAAAGGCTCTTCACTACTCATACAGGCTTGACGAAGTCAAGCTGTCTGGAGGGCATTATTTAATCTCCATTTTATGACAAATCCAGTCCGATGGCTCTTCTCAACTAACCACAAGGATATAGGGACCCTCTATTTTATCTTCGGTGCCATTGCTGGAGTGATGGGCACATGCTTCTCAGTACTAATTCGTATGGAATTAGCATGACCCGGCGATCAAATTTTTTGGGGGAATCATCAACTTTATAATGTTTTAATAGTGACTCATGCTTTTTTAATGATTTTTTATGGTTATGCCGGCGAAGATAGATGGATCGGGTAATTGGTCTGTTCCGATTTTGATAGGTGCACCTGAGGGCGGGCGTAACGTTGTGGTTGTTCCCTCTCCTATCAGTCGAGCTCTATTAACAAAGACCTTATCAGGACTAATCCAATATTTGTTCTCGAACCTAACCTCAGTCTATTAAGACCTGGTCCAAGTTGAGACCACGGACTTTTGGTTGTGAGTGGGATCTAAGTTCGTGGTCTTTATATCGGTTCATGTTGTTATTAACCATTTTAGAAGTCGGATTCTGTTGCTATTCTTGAATTGATGAACATTTTTCTCTATTCTATGGTCATTGATTCTTGACATTCTATGATTTGATAGAAGTAGTATAAAAGATTGCTTTCCTTTTCTTCAGGTAATTGAAAAGTTCAATTTTTTTTATTTTTTTTTCCAGATGAGCTCTGTTGAGATTTAGAAGGCGATTCGAAGATTTGATTCATGGAAAGATTCGATATTTAATGGCTACCCAAGATCTAGTACTTGGTCATACACACACCATGTCTATAGAACAGCACCCATTTGTCTCCAGTCACGAGCATAATCTTGATCTTAATGGAAACTTTGAAAGCTAGGTGGGTCCTGAAGAGGATCACAACACCGAACTAAACCACCCACCCATGATGATCATGAAGAGGGTAGCAACAATGAAAGATACGTCCATCAGACCGATAAAAAATCCGACTATGAAGGCGACAATTTGGTTTTACCCGAACAGAACAATGAACATTCCCTGTTGGAGAATCACGAAACACTACAAGAAATCTGGTCATTTGTGAGGGTCAACTTTTTGAGGGATTTTCGAAAATTCCTCAAAAAAATCATCTTGTGAGGGATTTTGTAAGAGTATGCTTCTAGCAAATAGCACTGCCAGAAAAAATGCTGTTTTATATGGAAATCCCTTAAAAACGTTTGTGAGGGATTTCCCTTGGAAAATCTATAGGTAACGGTGCAAAAATCAAATCCCTCAAAAAATAGTTAGGAATTTTTTTAGAGTTTGCTGTAACAAATTATCAAGGGATTTTATGAGGGAACATGTTTAAGGGTTTTTTGAGAGAATTTTAAGGGTTTGCTTATTAAGTATTTTGTGAGGAACTATGTTCTAAGGAATTTGTGAGGGTCTTTATAGGATTTGCTTATTAAGGATTTTCTTAGGAATTATATTCTAAGAAATTGTGAGGGAACATATGGAATTATTATAATATATATTAATTTAATATTATATTATATTATGTTATATATATATATATAAATAGAATTGATATTAATATAATGCAAATATATGATATAATATCAAACTTTTTTGTTTTTGGTCAAAATATAATATCAAACTTCAAAAATTAGAAAGTCAAGTGAAAAGATAACATACAACCATAAATATTAAATACCAAAAATTTTAAACAACACTATTTAATTTTTGCAAATAAGAGTATGTCATTAACACCATTAAAAGATAACATAATCCTTCCTTTGAGCACCAAGGAATCACATGTCTAGAGGACCCGATCCTAACTGAATCTTGTAGCAGCTTCCTGCCACTGGTGTGAACTCCTAAAATTAACAACATCAACAAAACACCATCAACCCATGAACACGATCACATAAAAGCATTACATATTTCAACTACACAGCAAAACCCATATATTTGCCTAAGTACAACCAATTTACTTTGCTAGAACATAACTTAGACACAATTAATCAGAAAATAACCATACTACACTTACTTGAAGGGGAACACAATATAAGTTAGAGGCCTTGTAGATGCTCTGCGTGATTTTCAGGAGCCAAATTGTCTTGAGAAGCCTTTAAAAAATGGGATACCGGGTCGAGAAGATTAATCTATGAATGAGTGTACAAGGTGTAAACATGTAAACCATATGCATGGATGGCAAACGATATCACCTTATTCCAAACTATTGCATATACCATGTGAGAAGTTTGGCCACATCAGTATGTCTCTACATCCACTTTAGTCCTCTAGGAGATAGAGATTTACTATACAGAAAAAAGGATAGAATGACCGCTACCTCATTAAAGTATCTTATCAAAAGATTCTTTGGTGATTCTTCCAATTAAAGAACCACAATCTGCAAAAAGAAAAAACTGTGTGATGTAACAGTAGGATAGAAGTTAAATATGCATAATTATGTTTTAAGTCCACTGATACAACAGAAAAGCCATCCCTGCTGATGTAAAAGGACTAAAATAGTTGGAACTACATCTTACCAATAGACATAGAGAAGACACGACACGCGGGCATATGAATGAAGACTCCAACTGCAAATGCGAAAACACCGAATAAATAAGTTATGATAAGAAGTAGTATGAAGATCATTAGCTTCTCTATAGGGAATCCTCACCCTCAAATTTCATCTTGAATCTCATTCCAACACTAAACTCTTTCTTCACGGGCTCAAGATACTTGTACAAGCTAACTATGAATTGTCTTGTCGTGATGATTGAAATGACCAAAAACAATATACAGTAAATACATGAAACATGAGTTGAAATCCTATACCCTCATTCACTATAAGCAATCACATGTGTATTCCCACAACTTACATATAATAAAACAGGATCATCAACACTAGTTACAATCCTTCCCATCTCTATATGGGCCACGCAATGGTTCACATCCATGATGAGTTTTCTTGCACAAACTATATGTTAAGGCTTTGATTGAATCCACAAATTCTGAATCATAAGAAAAGTAGAGAAGGAAGTTATTTGATAGATAGCGGAATAAAGAGACACCGAACTGAATAAAAGACGTGGGGGCGTCGGCGGTGCGGGTATATCACTAATATATATGTTTCTTTTAGTTCTCAGTTGCAGCAATGAAGTCAGAGATTGTCTCCTTCCCTCTAGGAATAAGCTCCAGCGGTATCTGGTTGATTCCTCCACTTTCTTTACTAGTTTCCACCCGGTCACAAAATAGGAACACCGCGTCACCATCAGAAGCAGAGGGATTCACAAAAGCATAAACTGATAGATCCTTCGACTGCGCAGAAGAATAAATCTAATCACAACCAGATTAGATCAACGGAAGTTGAGATTCACGATCTCAACTTCCGATCAGTCAGAAGAATCGAACGGTGTATTCCGCCGAAACTCCGATTCAAAATTCCGACTTCTAGCGGCAAATCAAGTTCTCACCTCTGCAAACTGAACATAGAGGAATTGGAGATTGATCGGAATCAGTACGGACCTGAGAGAAGACTCGAGAGAAGAAGCTGATTCTCGTTACCGTCGTCTTCATCTCCGAAGAGGTCGCCGTCATCGGAAACTTGTCCGGTGGTAGCCATGGAAGCGCCGGTTATGGTGGTTAGGGTTCCTATATAGCTAGATCTGGTGGATGAGATTCGGGATGAGATCGAAGATCATGACATGTGGATCATGATCTCCGATCGATCTAGCTAGCTCTCTCCGGCACGGTTGTGGTTGTGGACTCCGGTGATGGAGGAAGTCGAGGAGAGGAGAGGAGAGTAGAAGTATAAAAGGGAGGGGAGATGAAGAATGAAAGTTGGTTTCACTTTCAACTAGTGTATTGGACGAAGTTATGGAGGAAGACAAAGAGGTGCACTCCGATTGAGGGACGATTGATATCAGTGGCGGATGCAGGATTTGAATAATATGGGACATTTTTTTTAAAAAAAATTGCATTAAAAAATAATGATAATTTTTACTACAAAATTATTAGAAAATTTAGTAAGTCATACTATATACTAAGTTATAATGCATTACACAATTTGACGATATATCTCCTTATATGAAAGTGACCAAATAATCGTTCAGAAGTTGATCACTTATTCTAGTCTGTAGTTTATTCTTTATGTAATGCATAGTTAACAATTATATTTTTACGCTTGTTGTATCTACTGTGAGCAAATAAACTTGATAAAATGTAATACGTTTTCTAGTATTAACAAGTTTCATTGAATATTTCTCTAATTTATTTACTATCGGTTAATTGTTTCTTATTTGATTTAGAAATAATAAATATTTACCAAATTAATCACTTTTGGGTAAATAAAGAGTTGAAAATAAAAGGAAAACATGAATTTAATATTCCACTATTGTATGTATTAAACTAGAGATTTTGTTAGTGACTTTCTTTAATTGGCGATGATATTTTAATATAAGTATATAAAAAAAAATTAAAAAAAAACTTCCCGAAAATGGGGACATTTTGTTGCCCATCTTATAGGGCTGGAGCCGCCACTGATTGATATCCCCTCCCCCTCCACCTTTTTCAACCAGTTCGTCAATCTAGGGAATAGATTGATTATTCCTCCGCCTTTACTTCCGAGTTCTAATACAGCAGGACTCATGTTTCAATTTTTTTATTAATTTTTTTTAGAGAAAATTCCTCACAAATAAAATAAATTTTGTAAGGACTCTAAATCCCTCACAAAACTCTATATTAGCTAGGGTATTAGCAAGGGATTACTAGTAAAAAAAAATTATTTATGGAAATCCTAGTAAAACCCTTAAATATTCCTTTGAAATTTTACCCTTACAATTTCCTTAATATTTTATTTAGGAAAATTAAAATTGTAAGGGAATATCCCTTAAAACAGTTTCCCTCACTAAACCCTAATATATCCCTTACAAATGAATTGAATTTTTAAGGGATTAATTCTCTCACAAAACATCTGTCACAAATGGCTGATTTTCTTGTAGTGAAATGGCTGTTCCGGAGCACCAACGACAACCTTGAACTAAATTGACGACAACGTCGAACCATAACGTGGAAATGAAGATGGATGAAACACAAGAAATCGATGCTCACGAGCTTGTTCTGGCGAAGAATCTCAGATTATTCAAGCGAGAACCATCTTGAGTAGCCCGAGCTACGAATTAGTAGTGGGACAGGAACTATTTCTGTTATCGACCCTGGGGAGTTGCCTTAGCAGCTAAGCAACCCGACAATATCGTAATATACTCGTCTCGATCTTTGGCTTCACTCAGGTGTTACCTTGTTGTACAAGCAAGCTTGGAGACGCAAGGAACGAGTCATGGCCGGCCCCTTCGAAGAAGAAGAAGAAGAAGGATACCGCTTACTCCCACCCTATTGTGCTCAGATCAAACGAACCAACTCAGGAAGCATTGCCTCTGTCTATAGTAACCCGAATGACGGCTCTTCATTCCAACGACTCTTCATCTCCTTTCACGCCTCGATCCACTGCTTCCTCAACGCCTGCTGCCCACTCCTTGGCCTCGATCAAAAGCAAATACCTCAGAACTCTCCTCCTCGCGATGGGCTTCGATGGTGATGGTGCTTTATACCGTTAGCTTCCAGGGTCCTGGACGAAGAAAACGACGATAATTGGATGTGGTTTCTGACGGAGTTGTTGGAAATAATTAAACTTGATTAGTGTTGAAGCGTCTAGAAGTGTCTAAAATTGTCTAGGAGTCTTAAGTAATTAATAGAGTCTAGAAGAGCATATGTGTCTAGAAGTATCCTAGAGTCAAGAAGCCACTAGATCATCAAGCTAAGAGTCCATATGTACCTATAAATAGGTGATGAGATGAATGAGAATGCAACAAGTTGAGACAACACAACAAGTCTCTCATATCCTCTCCACCTCCCTTACACACACATATACATATTCAAACACCAACAGGTGGTATCAGAGCGAGGTTCAAAGATCACGATGGCAACGAAAAGTATGCAAGTGCCGAGATTGACGAAGGACAACTACGATAAGTGGTGTATCCAAATGAAGGCCCTATTGGGATCGCTTGACGTGTGGGAGCTCGTGGAGACCGAGTTCGAGGAACGCGAAGTGACGGAAAAAATATTAAAAGAAGAGAAGGAAGAATTGAAGGAGCAACGGAAGAAGGAGAAGAATGCCTTGTTCACAATATATCAAGGTCTTGTTGAAGCCACGTTCGAGTTAATCGCTCCAGCCAAGACATCATACGAAGCCTGGGTTATACTCCAAAAGGCGTACGGAGGCGTCGAAAAGGTAAAGAAAATTCGCCTACAAGCTCTTCATGCTCAATTTGAGTCCCTCCATCAAGAAAGCTCAGAATCCATCTCCGACTATTTCACGAGGGTCATTTCAATCACACATCAAATGCGAAGAAATGGAGAAACTTTAGAAGATGTTCGTATCATAGAGAAGATCTTGAGATCTCTCGATCCAAAGTTCGATCTTGTTGCCGTGGTGATTGAAGAATCCAAGGACTTAGAAGAAATGTCCGTGGAGCAGCTAATGGGTTCCCTACAAGCCCATGAACAACGACTTTTGAAGAGAGGAGAAGGTACATCCTTGGATCATGCTTTACAATCAAAGTTGACGTTGAAGAATGAGGATCACGAGGCGGCTTCCAAAGAGGAAGATTCACAACGCGGAGATGAAGAGGTGGTCGAACAACAACCACCAATGAAGTCGACGACGATGATGGAGAGTCGATCCAAGAAGGAGACTGAGGAAGAGGTCGCGGTCGTGGTCACGGACGAGCTCAAGGTGGATGGAGAAACAACAAACTGGGAGTTCATTGTTATGTGTGCAAAAAATACGGCCATTACGCAGTAGAGTGTTGGTATTACAATGACATTGATGGAGAAAATGCGAACTTCGCGGAGAAGATCGACGAAAATGGAGTTCTTTTGATGGCATACAATCAAGTGGATGAGATGGAATCCAAAACATTGTTCGTCGACACGGGAGCATCCGACCATTTGTGCCGAAGAAATGAGTTTTTTGCGGAGCTCGATGAAGGACACGGTGGGCACATCACTTTTGGAGATCTTACCCAACATCAAGTTTAAGGGAAAGGTAAAGTTCTCTTTGAACTCAATAACGGACGACAGCTATGCATCGCAATGTATATTTTGTTCCCGATATGAAGAACAATATTTTAAGTGTCGGACAATTGCTCGAGAAGGGATACGACGTCCGGATCAAGATAATACACTCACCATTCGTGATAATAACAACAAGGGTTAACAGGTCTTTTGGTCCATGATGTTTGACCATTTTTGAGTTTTGGTCCATGATGTTTTTTTTCCTAGGTTTGGTACCATATGTTTGCAGATTTTTTCTAGTTTTGGTCCGACCGTTACATTCCGTCCATTTTTTGACATGTACAAGTCATGTGATCCACCCTAAACTTTCAATTTTGTTCAATTTAGTCCCTCTAATACTTTCCTAGCCTTTTTTTTGTTCAATTTAGTCCCGAAGTTTCAAAATTTTAATTGGACCTATTGTCCAATTGGGGTCAATTTTGAAACTTCGGGACTAAATTGAACAATAAAAGGTTAAGAAAGTATTAGAGTGACTAAATTTAAAGTTTAGAGTGGATCACGTGACTTGAACATGTCAAAAAATGGACGGAATGTAACGGTTATACCAAAACTAGAAAAAATCTACGAACATATGGTACCAAAACTAGGTAAAAAAACATCATGGACCAGAACCCAAAAGTTGTCAAACATCATGGACCAAAAGACCTGTTAACCCTAACAACAATGTTATCACGAATGTAGCCATGACAAAGAATCGAATGTTCCCATTGGAGTTAAGGATCAATGAGAAGAATTGTTTGAAGATGACAACCATAGACAACACGACTCTTTGGCATCTCCGGTATGGTCATCTGAATTTCAAGGCACTGGAATTGATGGAGAAGAAAAACATGGTTCGAGGTTTGCCCAAGATCAATCATCCAAACGGCGTGTGCAAAACATGTGTCATCAGAAAGCAACAAAGGAAACCATTCAAGAAGTATCATTCGAAGAGAGCAGCCGGTCGTCTCGACTTAGTCAACTCAGATGTGTGCGGACCGATCAAGCCCATGTTCATTGGCGGAAATAGGTATTTCTTGACCTTTACTGATGATTATAGTGGCAAGACTTGGGTTTATATGATGAAGCAGAAGAGCGAAGTCTTGACGAAGTTCAAGGAGTTCAAGAACATGGTCGAGAAGCAAAGTGGTCGTTATTTGAAGTGCTTGCGAATCGACAGAGGAGGCGAATACACGTCGCATGAATTTGAAAGGTTTTGCGAAGAGAACGGGATCGTGCATCAGCTAACCATGTCGCAAACCCCACAACAAAATGGAGTCTCTGAGAGGAAGAACCGGACAATCTTGAATTTAGTTCGGTGCATGTTAAAGGAGAGAAATGTTCCAAAGGAATTTTGGGGAGACGCTGTTGCTACCGCAGTTTATTTGCTTAACAGGTTTCCGACCAAGCGGATTGGAGACATGACACCAGAGGAAGCATGGAGCAAGAAGAAGCCGTGCATCGATCATCTTCGAGTTTTTGGGTGCGTGTCTTATGCAAAACTGCAGGGAAGCCAGAAGTGTGTCATGCTCGGATATGATGAAAATTCAAGCGGCTACACGTTATACAATCCCGCCACAAAGAGGGTTGTGATCTCAAGAGATGTTGAGTTCGACGAAGGACAAGCATGGAGCTGGGAGATGAATAATGACCAACCAAAACAAGTTATTGAAGTAGAAGAGCCGCAAAGAAAAGAAGCTCGACGAGTTTAGATTCAAGAACCAGTATCACCCCCACGCGCTGCTACTCATCAAGAAGAAGGCGACTTGAGTGAATCACCGGTGTTGAGGACAAGGCGGATCCGAGACGTATACGATTCTGCGCAAGTCGTTGATGTGAATGATGGTGAAGAATTGTATGGTAATCTATGTCTCTCTGCAGGATGTGAAGTCAAAGAGACAAAGTGGCGAAAGAAAAAGACGATGGAAGAACGAGAATACAAGGATCGTAGAGTGCGAGGACATATGCGGAGGATGATTCGTCGGCAAAGACAATCGGGGAAAATACAAGCAAGTATACTCGAGTGGTTATGATAGAGATAAGCACAAGACCAGACACTTTCCAATGAGAAGTGATGAACGTCGCAAGGATGACATCAGAAGAATCAAGTTTAAGGGGGTGGGGGGGAATTGTTGGAAATAATTAAACTTGATTAGTGTTGAAGTGTCTAGAAGTGTCTAAAATTGTCTAGGAGTCTTAAGTAATTAATAGAGTCTAGAAGAGCATATGTGTCTAGAAGTATCCTAGAGTCAAGAAGCCACTAGAATATGAATCTAATAGAAGATGAAATGTCTAGATCATCAAGCTACTAGAAGAGTCCATATGTACCTATAAATAGGTGATGAGATGAATGAGAATGCAACAAGTTGAGACAACACAACAAGTCTCTCATATCCTCTCCACCTCCCTTACACACACATATACATATTCAAACACCAACAAGAGTTTCATAATTTGCTCGATATTAATGCGGAAAATATGCCGAGGCTTACGATTCTGTCGGACCGACAGAAGGGGGTCGTCGAGGCAAACTTCCCGACTGCTTTCCATGCATGCGCCACCTTAGCGAGAGCTTCCGGAAGGAGCACGATATCGGTCAACCTCTTGTGGGATGCAGCATACACACTCGTCGTGATCGAATTCCAGGCTAAGGTGTTTTACCGAGAGCTGCTTTACTGTCGCAATGTATAGAAAGGCATGTTCGCAGACGATTCCCGACAAGACGCTTTGGAAGGAGATGTCGGAGGGAGACCCGCATGTGGCGGCGGCTGACGAGGTGGTTATTAACCCTCCCAAATCATTGAGGGTTAAAAATGTGTTAAGAGTAAGATGCGCATCTTAACCAATTGTCTTATAAGTTTGAACTTGTATAAAAGAAATAATTTAAGATCGATGATTCTAGTATGAATATCAACTGTAATGATAATATCATCAAAGTAAACCGAAAGAAGAATAATACATGTTGCTGCTAGTTTGAAAAATACAGTGTGATCATGTTAAAAATAAGACATGAGGCTTAACTAACTATCTCATAAAATCGAACTTGTATAAATGTATGACTTAAGATCGATGATCCCAGTGTGGTCATCTCATGTAATGCCAATAACATCAACATAGAAAACAAAAAGAAAGATACATGCCGCTGATTATTTGAAAAATATAGAGTGATCATACATGCTTCTCCACAATCCAAATTCCAGAGCTACTTGAAGAAATTTTTCGAACAGGACACGATGACTATTTCAACCAATACAAGAATTGTTTTTCTTCAAACAACACCCCTAATTAAGTTATCATTTCATATGGATAGAATGGAGATATAATAACTTAAGAATACAACAATTCAGCCAAATGCGCTCCAATAAGAGAAAACCTTATTCATATAACCTCCAAGTTGTAGGCGGCATCTTCAATCTTCTCCAACGCCTCGACAACTTCACTCATAGATGGCCGTTGCTTGCTGTACAAGTTGATACACTCTATAATCACCTCTCCTATTTTTGCAGCAACATTAGAAGGATAATGTGCCCTTCTATCAGACATGGCTATCACCTTATGTTTGTTCAATAATCGCGGTTTCACCCATTCCACAAGATATTATTTCCCTTTAGGATGCTTACGATCATAAACTACTAACCCTGTTAATATCTCCAGCAACACAACCCCGAAACTGTATACATCACTCTTTACATAAAGATGCCCTGCTTGAAATAGAAGCAAAACTAGCTTAGTAGATTCGAGTTTTTTTTCAATACAACCATGAATGGTTCCGGCAGAGTAAAGACTATCTAGATGAATTGTTTATATACCGGTGGCTACATACTCAAGTGTCGCATAACCGCAGGTTTCAATACCTCTTGTTGTAACATGCCATATATCATATGGAGGACCAAACTTCGCCAACCCAAAATCCGACAATTTTGCATTATAAGACTACAAGACGACCGAACGTACAGTTAGAATCGAGATGTCCCAGTGAGAAACCTAAACAAGGTTGTTTGGTTTTGGTTTGATGTCATTAGGGGGCTTCATATATTATAGGGTTAAAACCCTAAAAAAACGTCTCAAGTATACGCATGTTGATTAACTGTCCAAAATATCAAATTCTTTGCGTTTCACTTTTCCATTAAAAATTCAGCGTCAAAACTGACGGCACAAATTCATGTAACCTTCACGTAACACTTTTTTTTGCGACTGGTTGTCCAACGTATCAGATTCATTGCGATTAGTTGTCTAACGAATTAGATTTTTTTTGTCAAAAACCTATCACTTGCGGATCATGTAATTTTGTTTCGTCATTTTAAAATCGATTTTGGACTGAAAAGTGAAACGCAATGAATCTAATACTTCGGACAGCCAATTTCAACATCTACATTGCTGCAAAAATTGAAAGCTTACATGATGCAACACTGACCGTATCTAGCTAGATATTAGAGGTCTTGATCTCCCTACATATAACTTTCTTCTTCGAAGTGTGTTGGAACGCAAGGCCTCTAGTAGCCCCGATCGCAGCCCTGAGCCGTATGTCCCAAGGAAGCGGATGAGCAACCAAACACCCTAAACATGTATAACAAACAATTGGTTGGGTATCTGTTAGAATTCTGTATTGGCCGAGTCAAGCTCAACAAGCAAATAGAGAGAAACTATCCATACAAGTGAATTTTCATCCTAAAACCAATTAGTAATTGTAGAAGATAGTCCACTTGTTTATTTAGTATTGTAATTAACTCAACATTACCAATGTGAGACTCCAAACACACGGTAAAGTATGTCTATTTCAACAGTATCAATGTGGAATTCGAGGCAATGTTACACTTAACATCTACTACAAAAGGCTCAGCAAAATCACTCACTACCAAAGAGGTGGTTATTGAGGCTGCCCTTTGCTGCAAACTCATACACAATTAGAAGCTCACTACCTACAAAGCAATACCCCAACAGCTTTGCAATGTTTGAATGCCTTAGACTTCCCAAAAGACAACTTCTGTCTACACAATCCACATTAACAACATCATATAATGCAGTAAAACTCAGAAAATTTAAGCGAACTATCTGATTAACTGTTTTAAAACCTTTGGTGAATGCGTTATTTAATTTTTATATATCAACAAAGAGATATAAACAAGTATTAAGAACCTTAAAACAGTCTCAACTATAGACTATGTTGCTAATCGTCATCCCAGATTTAAAATATTGATATTCGATGTCTCAACTATCATACTGGTTGATTTCCATTTTTCTCTTAAAATAGACAAAACAATACATGTTTATTAAGTATCAAATAAACATAAACCATGAGTAACAAATATGATACTTCTGCAAAGTGGAAAACACCATATTTTTGTTGCTTAAAACACCAATTTTAACGTCAAAATCAGTCGAAAAAAATGGAATCAATCAATCTGATAATTGGGACACTGAATATCAACATTTTAAATATGATATAGCAAGTAGTAGCCTGACCTATAGTCGATAATGTTTCTAGGTTCTTAACCCATAAACAATTGGCTAATTTTTACCTTCCATTATTCATACCCTTGAATTGAGCCTTCACTTAGTTTCTTCACAGCCACAAGTCTTTTTCTGCTCCTTGATCTTGGCACCTTCTGCTCATTCAGCAAGCCCTTGTAGACCTTCCCCAACCCGCCTTCTCTGACCAACGAACTGCTCCCAAAATTTCCAGTTACAGCCTTCAATTCAGTAAAACTGTATGTTCGCACATTTGATTCTGCAGACAACAATCCATTCTCAAAGGTACAGGTCGTAATTCATCGGTTTGTCGAACCGAGTCGTCTTCTCCAGAGGATGATGAGCTGCTGATTGTCAGTTCCAACTCTGTTAAAAATCATACCTTTAGGAAAACTACAGCATGAACATCGAAATTCATCAAAGGATGAACAAAGATATCTGGAGTGCAAAAGACTGTTACTTGATTTTAGGGAGCCTGTATGGGTAGGGGTTGGAAAGTGAGGATCACCCCAACAGATGCCCATCTCATCATCTGAAACAGAACATGTTTGAAGATTCTTACTACAATTGATGATGTTTGAAGATTCTTTACTACAATTGATGATGTTTCTACTGACTACTAAGATTCAGTTGAAATAGACATACACCCGTAAGTTTGGAGTAATTTCACTTGCATATATGGATGATTTCTACTGACCCGTTGGAATTGACTCGACTCAATGTTGGAATTGACTCGACTCAATGTGTACTAGCTGGCATCATCTTTTCGTTTTATTGACTTGGACTAGATCACAATGACTTCTATTAAAATTCAGGGGTAAAACTGCAGTTAAATAAAGTTAAAATAAAAAAATAATGAATTGCAATATTTTTAAGGGAAAAAAATCTATTTTGTGTCTCAGGTTTCAACTTTGTTGCGATTTGGTTTTCCGTCCATTTTCGGGGTTAAATTTGACAGAGTCAGATGAAAAGACGATTTTGCCCCTTATACTTTTTATTTTTTGCAATGCCACCCGTCCGATTCCGGCCACCCACCTTCGATTTCGGCCTCCCACCTCCGACTTTGAGTCACACCCACCTCCGATTCCGGCCACCCACCTCCGATTTCAAGCCACTCGCCTCCGATTCCAGTTACCCACCCTAAATCGAAAGGACAAGGCGGTGTCAGAGCTGCTAGGGTGGGTACAATGACCTAATCTAGGCAATGGAGGTAATTTGGTCATTTTCAAATTTATTCGGTCATGTGCTGGTCACATGACCGAGTTCTGTCAAATTTAACGTCTAAATTTGACGAAGACACCAAATGACAACGAAATTGAATCCTGAGAAACTAAATATAAATAAAAAAATTAGACACCAAACTGACCTATGGGGTAACTTGAGACACCGCATGCGCTAAGCTTAGGGTAAAACACTAAATATGCAAATTGGTCAAATTTATAGACTTCTAGTTTTACGTGCAAATTACATAAATGTCACCCAAAACATGCAGAATCTCGAAATTGCTACAAAATCAAGCAAATAAACCGAATACGATTTATGTAGTGATGCAGTCACTCTCCTAAAGCTAGTTTCGCCTCATTAACACATGAGTTGTACAATGACATTTTTCATGGGACAATGATACACTAGTGTGTTGAACCACAATTAGTATGAAATCTGTTCACCAACCGAACTAAATCAATATTTAAACTCAAATAAGAAAGAATAAGAAGTCGACCCTGACGGTAGAAAATTAAATCAGATGCAAAAAAAATGAACAGAAATCCGAGCAGAGCTCGGATGCAATAATTTCAGCGAGCAGAAGCTCGAACTTAAAACATTCATTCATTATCTTGGGAAAACGTTTTATATACCACTACTCACTCTACAATAATTTCACATGATGATAAATTTGCATGGACCTGATTATTTATAAAGTCGATAGGAGTGGACTACATACATACAAATGGGATTTCCCTCCCTCATCGCTACTTACGAAGAGAAAACGACTTAAAACAAAATAGATCAGAGACATTTGACAAATTCTTGCGTTGCGTGGAATTCCCATCATAGCTAGTGGTAATTCTTAGCCATGCATGCATCCTTCTCGACCGTACGAAGAAGAAAACGACGAAACCCTTCGGCCGACATTAATTAGCTATGGAACAGTATCATCGATCATTTCTTGTCCTCAAAGGCGGCATCTGTTTGTGATGTCTCTCTATCTGAATTTTCAATTAAATCTCTATATCAATTTTTACCATTTTATAACTCTTTATTCGCATCTTAGTTTTAAAATTTTCTACTTCAACTTTCCAACCAATAAGCGACTTCCATTACTTTGTCCGTCAAAATGCTACGTGCAGCTCAATTGACAAAGTGACCATCATAGCTCTTTGGTCTAAAATTAAAAGTTGAGGTAGCGAATTTTTAACATTGAAAGTTCGGATGATGATTTGTAAAATGGTTAAAGTGATAATGTTATGAATTGTATTGAATTGATTTGATTGTATTACAATCAGAGATTGAGAATATATACATGAGTTATGAGTAAGGAAATATGAAATAGATATATTACAAGATAGAAAGTAATCCTTATTTCCTAACCTATATCCCTAATACGCCCCCGCAAGAAGGACGTACCATTGAGAAGTCCGATCTTGTCACGAATTTGTTTGAATCGCCCCCGGGAGAGTGGCTTTGTAAGAGCATCGTCAAGTTGATCATTTGTTAAGATATGAAGAACTCGGAGAGAGCCTTGTTGTACTTGTGCTCGAACAAAGTGATAAGCAACGACAATGTGTTTCATCCGGGAGTGAAAAACAGGATTCGCACTTAACTTGGTGGCTCCCTCATTGTCACAATATAGAATTGGAGATGAATCCAGGATAACACCAAGTTCTTGAAGAAGAGAGTGAACCCTGACGGACTCAGCGGCGACATCCGCAAGTGCATGGTATTCAGCTTCCGTAGAGGACCGAGCAACGCAATGTCGACGGTGAGAGCTCCAAGAGATCACATTATGCCAAAGATAGACTAGATACGTTGTTGTGGAGGTACGATCATCCGGATTAGTTGCCCAATCTGCATCAGAAAATACCCGAAGTTGCAGCGGAGACCGAGCACGAAAAAAGAGGCCATAGTGAATAGTGCATTTTAAATAGCGCAACAATCGTTTCACGACCACCTAATGAAGCTCTGTAGGTTTATGCATAAATTGAGATAGCTTGTTGACGGGGAAGCTAATGTCGGGCCGAGTAAATGACAGATATTGCAAGGCTCCAATGATGCTTCGGTATGTTGTGGCATTAGTCAACGCGGAGCCATCGTCAAGCTGGAGAGGTGGCTTGACGGAGATCGGTGTGGCAACATCTTTGGCACCATCCATATTGACTCGTTATAGGAGCTCCCGGATATACTTGGTTTTTGATAGAAACATGTTGTTCTTCATTTGGAGAACTTCAACTCCAAGGAAGTAGTGAAGCGGACCAAGGTCTTTAAGGGAGAAACGAGCCGATAAATCTGCAATAAACCTTGTAATGAACGCATTAGAGCTCCCTGTAACAATAATATCATCGACATAGACTAAAAGGAATGCCCGAACATCCCATTTGTTGTATGTGAAGAGCGATGTATCAGATTTGGAGCAGTTGAAACCATACGCGGTTAAGAAGGACCCGAGCTCAAAGAACAAGCGTGAGGGGCTTGTTTGAGGCCATAAATGGCCTTGCAGAGACGACACACAGCTTTTGGAGAGTTCGCGTTAACAAACCCGGTCGGTTGCGCCATAAAGACCTCCTCGCTTAGTGTCCCTTGCAGAAACGCATTGTTGATATCGAGTTGTCGGAGAGACCACCCAAATGACATAGAACCGTGGTCGGCTTGACAACAGGGTTGAATGTCTCCTTATAGTCAATGCCTGGACTTGATGGAAGCCTTTTGCGACAAGGCGCGCTTTGTAGCGTTGTATGGTGTCATCTGAATTTCGCTTGATTCGGAACACCCATTTGCTCCCAACAATGTTCATATGCGGTTGTGGAGGAACAAGTTTCCACGTACCGTTCCTTATGAGAGCGTCATATTCTTCCATCATTGCGGCCTTACACTTGGGAATCTTGAGCGCTTGAGATGTCGACGATGGTTCAATATAGTCCGGGAGCGGGTGTTTAGTAGCCGCAAACATATGCTTCGGTTTGAAAATGTTATTCTGAGACCGAGTAACCATAGAGTGAGTCCGCAAAGCATTACCTGAGGTGCTGCTTGGCTGTGAAGTTGCATGGGAGGGTGACAGGCTGTCCGTGCTAGCTTCTGTTGACTGAGCTGCAGTAATTGTCGATGGTTGATGGCCCACTACCAGGGCTGGTGTGTTCAAGAAGGGTACGTAACCATAAGGCTGATCCAGTTCGGGACTCCAGGACGTGAGAGCTGAGGTACTGGGATAGTATTTTCCTCAGTTTGTGCTGAGCTAAAAAGGAACACGTCCTCCTCAAAAACTACATGTCGTGATATGAATATTTTGTTCGTCAATGGATCGAGACAACAATATGCACTTTGTTGAAGAGAGTAGCCGAGGAACACACACGGACGCGGCTTGGGGTCTATTTTGTGGCTGCTATAAGGCTTGAGCCATGGATAGCACAAGCAACCGAATACCCAAAGCTTATTATAGTTGAGTCGTTCATATGGGGATTGATGATCTAGTATGGGAGTTGGCAATCGATTGATTAGGTAAACTACCGTTTGGAAGGCATGAGACCATAGAGATAGAGGCGCATGAGCATGATGTAGGAGTGTGAGTCCAGTCTCAACAATGTGGCGGTGACGTCGCTCAGCAACTCCATTGTGTTGAGGAGTGTGAGGCGGCGTTAAAAAATGAGATATACCTTGTGAGTCAAGAAAATCCCGTAGCGCTTGAAATTCACCCCCTCCATCGGAATAAAGACTCTGTATCTTGTGGCCGAAGTAATTTTCAACAACCCGTTTGAAGCTGGGGAAAATTGCAGCAACTTCGGATTTTAGTTTGAGCGGGTAGAACCAAATGTATTTTGTGTAGTGATCCACAAATATGACGTAATAGCGGAAGCCTTCTATTGAATACTCTGGAGCTGGTCCCCAAACATCAGTATAAATTAATTCAAGTGGTCGAATGACTTGAGAGACGACTCATAAAAAGGAAGTCGGTGACTTTTATTGCAAGAACAAGCATTGCATGGCCCTTTATTAGGATAACCTTTAGCAACTTTAAGATGATTACGGATGAGAAAACCTAGTGTTTTGGACAACGGGTGTCCCAGACGTTGGTGCCAGTTGCTCGTCTTTGTTGATGTAGTCACCATGTCCTTAGGAGGCGCGGTCGAAGAAGCTAACTCGTAGACGCCGTCTTTATTTATCCCTCGAAGAAGAGTCGCCCCCGTGCGAAGATCTTTCACAACAAAATAAGACTGGAAAAATTCGAGCCATGCATTGTTTGTATTGCATATTTGAGAGACAGATAAGAGATTACGTTTGATGTTCGGAACCCGCAACACATTCGACAATAATAATGAACCAGATGGAGTCGATAGAGATGTTTGAGCGGTGTGAGTGACGGGAAGACCATCATCATTGCCTACCACAAGTTTGTCAAGACCATCATATTCAGAATAGATGGACAGATTTTGAAGGTCCCGTGTGACATGATACGAGGCACCGGAATCGACTAGCCAATATTGATTAGCTTGGTCATTGCTTGGGGAGTGAGGGACTAAGTAGCATATTTTTGCTGTGTGACCAGGACAGTCACAGAGTTGACAAGTGACACGGAAACCACTATCTTGTAGAGGTATACGAGGGTGCTTCATCACGAAATACCACAATTTTTTGCTTCAGCTAGTGTGGAGTTACCGAAATTGCACTACACCGACTGCTATTAATGGATCTCCAGGAACCGATAACCATCAATTAAACAGTATCTAGCAAATAAATATTAGGAGTTGAAGCAGCAATCACGTTAAGAACCAACAATCAAATTTCCAACATGTCTTAGGCAGCAACTTTGGAGCAGCAGTATACAGGAAAAACACGACATAGCAAATTTGGAGCAGCGAATTTGGTACCTTGCTTAAGCAATCAACAAAGTAATTGACAGCAATTGACAGGTCGCGATACAGCAGTTGACAGGTGAGACAAGCTGGAGCGGACAGGTGCACCTGGAGAAGCTTGCTTCGTTGCTGGCAAGCAGCAACCGATGCTGGTGGTCGGCAGCGCCTTAAAAATAAATAGTTATTAGGGTTAAGAACATAATAGGGACCTGAATGTTTGCCCATGTTGTCAAAAGGGGTCTGAATTGAAAAATTGTAATATTAAGGGCCTGAATTTTCATATTTGTGTTTTTTCGGGTTTCCGTCCAAATTTTCCGTTAAATGTAGCGGAACCACGTAAAATGACAGAATTACTCTTTTGCAATTATTATAAAATTTATCAGTTTAATTAATTAAATGTGAAATGTCTAAAATACCCACTAATTATGCCCTTAAGGCCACCACGGCTCCGGCCACCGCCTCGGCGACCACCACCTCCACCCCGACTCCGGCAACCACCACTCGGCTCCGGCGACCACCACCCGGCTCCGGCGACCCAAAAAAACTCTAATCGGAGTCGGGGTGGTGGTCGCCGGAGCCGGGTGGTGGTTGTCGGAGTCGGGGTGGTGGTCGCCGGAGCCGTGGTGGCTTAAAGGGTATTTTCGTCTTTCTAGGTCAAGCATGTGAGGGGCACACTTTGGTCGGAGGGCATTTTCGGGTTTTTATTTTATTTTCGGTCACATGCCAAGCATGTGACCACTTTCCGTCACTTTTAACATAAAAAATAGACGGAGACCTCTTATATAAACATAACTCAAAATTCAGGCCCTTAATAATATTATTTTTCAATTCAGACCCCTTTTGGCAACATAGACAAACATTTAGGCCCCTATTGTGTTCTTAACCCTAGTTATTAACTGCTTGTGCAGTTCCTTAAATTGGATGGAGAATTGCTCCAAGATTTTCAATGTAATTGGATGTATCACGGCAATTGGATAAGAGCTTGAGATGGAATTTCACCACGGCAGACAAGGAAAGATGTTCCGACAGCAAAGGGTCTCAGATCTTTTTTGTAAAAAAATTTACGCTCGTGGAGCAATTGCTTTGATATCATGATAATGTTATAAATTGTATTAAATTGACTTGATTGTATTACAATAGAGATTGAGAATATATACATGAATTATGAATAAGGAAATATGAAATAGATATATTACAAGATAGAAAGTAATCTAACAAGATATAAAACCTTATTTCATTACCTTTATCCCTAATAATAGGGATGGGCACTGAACCGGTTCAGGCCGAACCGGTTCCGGACCGGACCGGAACTGTTTTAAACGGTCCGGTCCAATAATAACTAGGGTTTTTTTTGGCTTAGGTTAGTCTTAAAAAAACTGGACTGGTTTGAACCGGTCCAGAACCGGTCCAGAACCGGTTTTGGACTGTTTTTTAAAAAAACAAGTTCTGGACCGGTTTTGTATGTCGGATCGGTTTTATCAATAAAAATCGGTCCAAAACCAGTCAAAACCAGTCACAACCAGTCAGAAACCGGTCAAAACCGGTCAGAAACCGGTCAAAAACCGGATTTTTTTTAAAAAAAAAAGAAAAATCTCGGTCAAAACGTTTTTTTTTTTTTTTACTAAAAAGCGGTTCAAAACCGGTCCGGTCCGGACTGGTTTATTGGACTGGTTTGGTATACCCCTTGGACTGGTTCCAATTTAGGGGTTATAAACCAGTCCAATTTGGACCGGTTCACTCCGAACCGGTTCCAAACGGTCCGGTTCCAGACCAGTTCCGAACCAGTCCGGCCGGACCGGTTTTTATGCCCAAGCCTACCTAATATAAAGTTCATTAAATCAATTGATTATAGAAAGAAAAAAAAGTCATGTAAATAGGCACATAATGTTTTCCGTTCAGATTTGACAAATAATATACAAATGTAGCTTTTTGCTATAAAGTATAAAATCGAAAGTTGTGGTAGCGAAACTAAATAAAAAATAATAAAAATCAAAATTCAAGCAGCACTTTGTAAAATAGTAAAAAAAAATAGATTGCGATTTGTTTCTTCAGGAATTTAGTCATTTGCACCAAAAAAAAAAAACATGAGCGGCGCATAGTATTTTTTTTTTTCCGATTTGACGGACAATGTGACAGATATAGCTTTTTTTGTGTTGAAAATTGAAATTTTTTAGATTAAACAAATTTTTTTATAAAAAAATTAATTGAAATTCATATAACAATATGGTGAACTTTTAGTTCGTGAAAATGGTGAACGTTCGCGAAGATAATAACTAGGGTCATCATTGGAGCCCCGATTCATCTTGGGGGTCGGGGTTCGAACCCATACTAAGATGAATAACACAAAGAGGCCAGGGGCGTGGCCGGTCACTGACTCCGGTCTAGAGATCTAGATCTATATCTGCCCAAAAGATGGTCGACGATGCGGCCATAATATATTAGATATTACGGCTGGAAGACGCTGCGGTTGCGGTTGAAGGAGGCTGCGTCCGGAAGCGTCTGGAAGTGGATGAGAGAGCGTGCGGTTGGAGGTAGGGATGGCAACGGGGCGGGTCGGGGCGGGTTTTCGCAGCCCCGGACCCGCCCCGCGGGTCGGCCTGGCTGACCCGGCCCCGGCCAAATGGGCCTTTCGGGTCGGGTCGGGTCAACAATCCCACGGGTCGACCCGCGGGGCCCCGACCCGCCCCGTCATATGAACAATTTTTTTTTAACTTTTCAATATGAAATACAATTTTTTTTTGTCAAAATATTACATTATATATAAATTCAAAACATAAATCTAACATCAATCAAATATAAACAACAAACACATCAAATTCATTACAAATACAAATTCAAATCCAAACACCAAATTAACAAATCCTAATAATCTAAATATAAATCTATTTGTAATTTGGTCCATGTTATTTATATAAGTACTATATTAACCATATTTTTTATTAAATGTTAGATCATATTAACATAAAAAAATTAAAAAAAAAATATTATATATTTATGGATTTCGGGGCGGGTCTACGGGGCCCCGGGTCTCTAGACCCGGACCCGACCCGACCCGAGCCCGACCCGCCCCGGACCCGACCCGTGACCCGCAGGTCGGCGGGTCGGCGGGTCAAAACCGGGTCGGGGCCCCGCGGGTCAGCGGGGCCCCGAGACCCGTTGCCATCCCTAGTTGGAGGCACTTATGAAATTGTTTGTGGAGGACTGGAGGTAAGTGATTAGGCTTTAGACATGCAATTTAATGATGTATCATATATGTCAACATTTCAATGAATGAATCATAGACCCATTTCATGGCCACATAAACATTAAGCCCATCTGATTTGTTTACTCTTATTGGTTTGTTTAGTTGAGGCTATTTTTTTTCCAAATTAAATATATATACAGCCCAACACAATTAGGCCCTTATTATCTGTTTTTTCAGAGCAATAATTTTAATTTTATAAAGTCGTCAGAATGCATCTAGCTCATATATATATATATATATATATATATATGAAATCCTAATATATTATATATATATGAAATCCTAATAATATTTGAAATGTGATTTTTTTAAATGTGAAATTATACGTAATGTATTTCCCTTATAATGTATTTGTAATTATTAATGTAAAATATTATATCGTAAAGTTGCGTTGTTTTGCAATATGAACATAATATTACATACATTACAATGTAAGTTTTTAATTAATTTGTGAATTGGCCCTATTTAAATAAAAATTAAAAACACAGCACAAAAATAAAAGAAAATTATAATCAAAGTAAAATATCAATTTACAAACTTACCCCGCGCTTAGCGCGGGTATAGCCCCTAGTTAGTATTAAAAATCATAGGTCTCTTAACAAAAAAGAGAGGTGATCATAGGGAGTCTGATAGAAGCATTCAAACTGAGTTAGAGTAATAGTGCTAGTAATTTGTGTCAAATTTTATATACAACTTTCAGTTGGGATTAATGCTAAGCATAATTTACTATTGGATGGATAATAATTAACCTATGTTGTTTTTTTAAAAGTCCTTTGCAAGATTGACATAGAAAAAGAGAGGCTTCTTGGTGTTGGAGACTTGGATCATGTTCTTCTTATGCACTAACCGTTGGGTTACGATTATAGAGGACAAGACGATGGGTAATCGGGAGCATATAAGTCGGGATTCTTGAAAGAGAGTCGAAGACTAATCATACAAAAAATGAAGAAACAAGGACAAATAGTCGACACCAAATATTGAGAAAGTCGACGACTCGGATCCCTCTTGAAGATCGACGACAAGTCCGCTCAAAAATCTCCCTCTGAAGGTAAGACTCGAATCGGTAGCCAAGCACTATTAAAGAAACCTTCCTCCCAAGGAAAATACAACAGGCAACATGCTTGCTGCCTCAGAGAAAACCTTCCTCTTAAGAAGGGGCGGGTGGCGACCTACTTGTCACCTGTTAGCTAAAGAAATATTTTCCCTAAAGGAAATGACAAGTGGCGACCTGCTTCTGTCGCCATGAAGGAAACATTCCTCTTAAGGAATGGTGAGGTGGCGACCTGCTTCGACCGCCAGAGGAAAAAATTCCTAGCTAAGGAAAGATGAGGTGGCGACCTGCTTGTCACCTACTTATACCAACTCCGGACAGAAACCCTCCCAAGAGAGTAGCCGCCATTTAAAGTCGGTACTTTCCCCCTATAAATAGTATAAATAGGGGAGCACTTTCATTACTTATCTTATCTTAAATATTTGAGATACTTTTACAGTATTCTCTCTAATTCCATTACTAACTTAAGTTTCGGAGTGGAATCAGGTGCAGATCCCCAACCCCTTTTTCAGGTTCTCGCCTGCCAGACGCTCAAAAGGAGACTAAGCCCCCCCCCCCCCCCCCCCCCCCCCCCCGAGGTCGAGAAAGATACCTACAAGAGCAAGTCGAATGCGAAACCTCGAAGTCCATTACTAGAAGCTTCATGCCACGTCATTTTGATCCTAACATTTGGCGTCGTCTGTGAGAACGGTGATAAAAAAAGTCATGGATCCCAACAAGAACCTAAAGAAGGTAGCATGTGTTGTAGGATAGATGGAAAAATATCAATCAAACCCTTCCAGCTCAAAACAAGTATGGCGGAGAAGAAAGGAGAGATCCTCCCCACCAAAATAATGGTGAGCATGAGGAAGAACGACATCTCCACCCTAATCCACCTCTAAATACGACGGATCCAGAAGAAGGAGCGAGAACGACTCCCATCGTCGTTCCCCAAGAAGTAATGGCGGCGTTCATAGCTTTCTGGATTCAACCCCAAGAAGGAACCATCCTAAAAGAGAAGGAGCCAGCACTCGAGACTTCCCAAAAGGAAGTGGCCTCCAGTGTAAAGACTGTTAAAACCAATCTTCCAGAGACGAGGGAGACTCAAAAGACCCCTGGGGTCGACGCTCCTACTAAAGAACCTGTCTTATTCACTATATGACAGGTAGAAGAACTGCTTGAGAAAAAGAGAAGAGGAGTGAGCGACATGCTGACCGTTCGTGATCGCACCTATCACCCCTTCTCCAAAAGACTCTTCGACACTCGAGTTCCCCCCGCAAGTATTTGTCAGGAACATCGACGACTATACCGGTGAAGGAGACCTTGTTCGCCATATCAACGCCCACAACTCTTCCCTCCTAGGAAGAGGGGCAACACGAGACCATTACGCAACTCTCTTCCCGACGAATCTCAAATAAGAAGCCTCCACATGGTTCTATGGCCTTCCCGACAATTCAATAAATTCGTGGGAAAAGCTAAAAACCAAGTTCATAGAGGGGCACATAGGACAGAGAGAACGCCTCAAGAGCATGGACTTTCTAGATAAAATTGAGCAATGTCCTAATGAAACATTGGCCAATTATTATACCAGATATCATAAGATACTCCAGTAGCTGAATGAAGATCCCACCGATGGCGAGCTGATAAGGACCTTCTGGAGAGGTCTAAAAGCCCAAAGTTAAGCTCTGAAAGATAGCATGGTGATGAAGCCCATGCGAAATATTGATGCCATTGCCATCAAAGTAAGAAGTATATCGACCTAGAAAGGTCGCATGAAAAGTCACCGGCGGAGATCAGAAAGCAAACCGTCCCCGCCAAAAAAAGATGAAGCCTCCGCTTCTCGACCTCTTAAGAAAGAAGAACGGCGAGATGGGAGCTTCCGACAGGGGAATCGCCAAAACAACAAAAGGGATAACAACCCTCACTTGGCAAGATTTACCCAAATCACACACAACGTCTCTATCGTGCTCCAAGAAATGGAGAAGCTCAGATTGGACGATCCACCACCCACAAGGAAAAACCCAATGGGTCATCAAATAAACGACTATTGCAGATATCATCGTGCCAGGGGGCACGATACAGATGACTGCATAATTCTGAAGCAGGATATTGAAACCCTTATCCAAAGAGGTAAGCTGCTGAAGTTCGTGTAAAAATCAGCCAAAACTCCAAAGAAACAAAATAGGAGCCCGTGAAGAGATTCTCACTCTCCCACGCACAACAATCCCGCCCCTATCCGAAGGGGGACCGTCAATGTCATCGCGGGAGGATTTGCATCGGGGGGGGGGGGGAGACAAATTTCGCTCATGAAGTATACGCCGCTCAGATATCTAATGCGGCAATAATGGGAAAAGGCCTCGAGAGCCTGACCTGGAGACTATCAGTTTTACGCTAGATGATCTCACAACGGTGATTCAACCCCATGAAGACACCTTGGTAATTACAATCGTTCTATCAGAATATTAAGTAAAAAGAGTCCTCATCGACAGTAGAAGCTCAACCGACATCCTCTTCTACGAAGCTTTCCTAAAGATGGGATTCACTAAAAAAGACTTAAGAATGGTTGATTTCTTTTTAAGAGGTATTGCTGGAGAAACCATCTACCCCTTGAGCGCCATTCGACTACCCATAACATTGGGAAGGAAGGAGAGAATCTTAAAGATCGATATACTCTTCGTAGTTGTCGACGCTGCATCTGCCTACAACGCCATTATTGGCAGGACAACCCTCAATCCCCATTGGATTATCCCTTCAACGGCTCATCAAGTCATGAGGTTTCCGACGCCTCAAGAAATAGGGGAAGTCAGGGGAGATCAAACCATGTCACGATGCTGCTACTACACGTCAACACGACATCAAGAGAAGTCGTAAAAACTCCCAAATAAATGTTATATTTCTTATGAAACTAATGTCATAAAATTTTCCCTTTTGGTGTAATGATCAGGAAATGATGAATAAAAATAGCCCCTCAAGGTTCCTGTTCACGTAATCATCTGAACATTCTGCTAAAGGCATCGACAATCAGGCGCCAACCAAATCGATTGTTGACATTATGTGCCCAAGACGGCGACAAAGCCTAGGTAAGTCGACAACTCGATAAGCAGTACGGCGTCTACAAATCGATTGTCGACATTATGTGCCCAAGATGACGACAAAGCCTAGGTACGTCGACAACTCGTTAAAAAGTTCGGTGTCTACAAATCGATTGTCGACATTATGTGCCCAAGATGGCGACAAAGCCTAGGTACGTCGATAACTCGATAAGCAGTTCGGCGTCTACAAATCTATTGTCGACATTATGTGCCCAAGATGGCAACAAAGCCTAGGTACGTCGACAACTCGATAAGCAGTTCGGCGTCTACAAATCGATTGTCGAAATTATGTGCCCAAGATGGCAACAAAGTCTAGGTACGTCGACAACTCGATAAGCAGTTCAACATCTACAAATTGATTGTCGACATTATGTGCCCATAGGGCTGAAACAAAAATCCGGCCGAACCGAAAGACCGAGGAAAACCGAACCGGTCCGGACCGAAAAAAATGAACCAATAATATACACTTCGGTTTATGGTCGTTTTTAATTTTACATTTCAGATTTTTGGCTTGTTACGGTCTTCACACTCAAAAAACCGTGGATACTGAACCGACTAAAATTTATTAATATATTATATTACTTATTAATATATTACATACTCTATTGATTAGTAATTATTATGATTAATAATTATCATAATTTATGACAGCTAATAATTGATATCTCAACTTTGGAGGTAAAGAAGACAGTCATTCTCCTTACTCTACCAACAATTTTGTGCACTCTTCTCCGCAAAATTAATTAAACTATCACCATGCTTGCAATTAATGTTGACTCCACACTTTTATTAATATTAATATTGACGATTCCAATTTCCGAAAGTTATTCTTAGTTAATCATTGAACAATGAGCCAATGACGATTCAAATATTTCGGATTTCGGGTTAAACCAAAAATCCACATCGAAAAATCGTATTAATTTTGGATGGTTTATTTTTTGTTAAAAGGTTTTTTGGTTGGTTTTTTATCTTAAAATAATCCGGACCGAATACATCGGTATCCGACCAAATGAAGTGAAAATCCGGACCGACTAGACCGATTTCACTCCTAGTGCCCAAGATGGCAATAAAGCTTAGGTACGTCTATAATTCGATAGATGTTCAGCATCAATCATCTCGATTGTCAACATAATTTGCCCAAGATGGCGATAAAGCCTAGGTACGTCGGCAATTCGATAGAAGATCGGCGTCTACAATCTCGATTGTCGACATTATGTGTCCAAGATGGCGACAAAGCCTAAGAACCTCGACAATTCGATGGAGGATCGACATCTACGATTTCGATCATTGATACAAGATGCCTAATAAAGGTTAGACAGTAAACCAAACCTCTTTCCTTATTCGAAAGTTGACAAATTGGAAATCTAAAATTAGTTAGATCACTTAGATTGGTCAATAATCGGAATAGAAAGGAAAAAGAGAAGGAGTTTTTGTCAAAACCAATTAAGAAAAGGCGTTTTTTGTCAAAACCAACTAAAGAAAGTTTATTACTCTCGAAAATCAATCGTCGGCATGATGAGCACCATATGGAAACAAAACCTAGGTTTGTCAACAATTAGATAAGAAGGATAAGCATTCACAGAATAATTTTCTATAGAGATAACACTCTTAATACATGGATGAAAATCCAAGCAATTCTTTTATTAAGAAACAAACAAGCTACAGAGACACAAGTACAATGCTATCTCCGGCGGTAATCCCACTTAAGGACCTCAGAAGTCTCGGTCATCCGTGCCAAATCTCATTTCAGTTGGATATTTTCCTCTTGAAGGCGACGTACCTCTTCTGCATCACCTTTGGTTGAAATGGTTTGAAGTTCCTCTTTAGTCGAGTGTAGCTCTGCATAGAGGTCGATCAACAATTGAGACAATCGGAGGGAGTCCCGGGAGGCCTATCCAAAAAAGGAGGGTAAGATTAAAAAAAAAGAAAAAAAAAAGAGAGGGCATAAGAAATCAAATGAGAGACTAGAGACGGTACATACATTAGCCTGCCTCATAAGAAAAAGACGAATGACCTTCTTCGCCTCAACACTCTCCACTCCCAGGTGGCGACGATCTTGGGGAGGGACCGAAGCATTCAACAAATGAAGTGCCAGATCAGGATTCACGATGGAGTGTCCTTCTTTAAGGGGGTACCATTTTAACTCGCTCAGAGGATCCCAATCCTTCAAAGGATCGAGAGGAGGATTTAGAAGCATCTCCCACTCAAAAGGTGGACCTTTGTATTCTGGAGCAATACTTGAAGGAATCGCAGAAGAAGACTGAGATGTTTGATCTGAAGATGATGGGAAATGCTCGCCCTTTTTTTTTACCGAAGAACCTGAAGGGGCAATACCCTCATTCCTAGGAGAGTAGAAATGGGTAGCGACTTTAGCTTTGCCCTTATCTCGGGAATGCTCAGTAGGTAATTCTTCGACAGGAGACATGGCCTCGACATCAATCGAAGTCTTAACAGTCGCTCCCTCTTCGGTTTCTTTAGGCAGAGCAACAGTGGAGGACCCGGCCATGGCTCGACGATGATTTTGAAATATCATCTTAATGAATTCTGAAAAGAAGACTCGTCATAAACAAATATAGCCAAAGATTGATAAAATCCAATAATAAAAGCTCATAAGCAGATAGTCTCAAACACCTGAAGTCGAATTGGCATCCATGGATACTCATTACTCTTAAAACTCCAAATCTGAAGTACGAACAAGATAAATGGAGGGAAAGGTTGAAGAATGGGATGGAAAATTACAGAAGTGAAACTCCGTTATTTATACTAAGTAATTACTGGGATCCTTCCTGAAGAAGCTATGGCCCAATGCATTTCATTGGTGCAGTGAATATGGAAATAGTCGTTGAAGATGCATGCATGATCTTTGAGCTTCTATGAATCACCCTCCAACGGTCGAAAAGTGAAAATTTCGGGTCAACGAATCAACTAAGGGATCCTGACCTCGACTCAAAAGAACCAACAAAGAAAGTTCAAAGTCTGCGACCTGACTAAGTACAAATCCCGCCAGAAAGCCTTCAAATCATTACTCGACTTAAGACCTCTTATTCATAATGAAGTCGACGACTCAAGTCTCGGAGGCAAGTGTTGGGTTACGATTATAGAGGACAGGACGATGAGTAATCGGGAGCATATAAGTCGGGACTCCTGAAAAGAGAGTCGACGACTAATCATACTCAGAATGAAGAAACAAGGACAAATAGTCGACACCATATATTGAGAAAATCGACGACTCAGACCCTTCTTGAAGACTGGCGAAAAGTCCGCTCAAAACTCTCCCTCTCAAGGTAAGAGTCGAGTCGGCAGCCAAGCAATATTGAAGAAACCTTCCTTCCAAGGAAAAGACAACAGGCAACCTGCTTGCCGCCTCAGAGAAAACTCTTCCTCTTAAGGAAGGGGCAGGTGGCGACCTACTTGTCACCTGTTAGCTAAATAAATATTTTCTCTTAAGGAAATGACAAGTGGCGACCTGCTTCTGCCGCCATGAAGGAAACCTTTCTCTTAAGGAATGGTGAGGTGGCGACCTGCTTCGACCGCCAAAGGAAAACCTTCATAGCTAAGGAAATACGAGGTTTCGACCTACTTGTCACCTACTTATACCAACTCCGGACAGAAACCCTCACAAAAGGAGACTAAGCCCCGCCCCGCCCCGCCCCGCCCCGCCCCGCCCCCCGCCCCCCCCCCCCCCCCCCCCCCCCCCCCCCCCCCCCCCCCCCCGAGGTCGAGAAAGATACCTAGAAGAGCAAGTCGAATGTGAAACCTCGAAGTTCATTACCAGAAGTTTCAGGCCACGTTATTTTGATCACAACACTAACTCTATTGATGGAGGAGTAACTGAGATTATCTCAACGGACATTCCTTCTCTTCTCTTCTTTGGTTTTATTATTATTTTTTATTTTTTTATCTTGTTTCTTTGATTATTATTTCTTCCTCCCTAAAATGGAAACCCAAGAAAACAATGGGCATTGGTAATCAAGTCAATAAATAATATGTGTAACTAATCCATGTTTTTATTTTATTTTTTAAGGTTGTCTAGATTGGAGTTAAAGTAGCAACAAGCATATGCCATTGCACGTTCCTAGGAATAAGGTGTTTGCTTTGGAATATGTCAATACACATTTGGGAGTACATACTACAGAAAATGTTCGTGACCCGTGCAAGATTTGGTCATCTAGTCTAAGAGACATGTGTATGATGAGGTTGGACTTGAGCAAGCCCCATAGATCATCATAGCCCATCAAAACTCTAAATCGGTATAGCCCATCAAAACTCTAAATCGGTTATTACTCAATTGTCCGAGTCAGATATGACTCAGGCTCACACACAGTCTCTCAAACCATGTGATCATGTCTGGTATAGGCTCGAGTCAGGGCAATCTCCTTAACTATGTGAATCGAATCACGATTGATTGATAAATCATATTTCAAATAATTAAAACTTTTAAAAAGAAAATTGAGAATCCTAAAATGTCATTTTACCTATAATATAACCTCACATTGATGTCGGACATACAATGACACAATATATATGCTCTTTGTTCTATGGTGTAATAAAGAGGGGGATTATATCATACTAAAATTTAGGACAAAGCTAGCTCGACAAACAAACCGAAGGATTTAGCACAGAGATGCAACGATATTGGCATACTTCATTGAGTAATTATGAGTTTAGTATATATAGTGTAATATTGTATACTTTAGTATTTTATAGAGTTTTGTACATATATTAAACTTAAGAAGATAATTTTGAAATTAGGTAACATTTGTAACATTCTTATAGACTGAATGAGAAACATTTGAGCACTTTGGACTAAGTTGTACTTGTTCATATCACGTATGAATAAGATATGTAGGTTTAACATGTACCATTTATTAAGAGAGACAAATTTGCCATCAAGAAAATAGAAAATGCTATACTAAAAACATATTTGTCATGATTTTAAGTACCCTAAACAAATTAATATATATAATAGTTATTGATTCGCATTTTGCATTGGAGTTTATGTGTATTGGACTTGGTTGATGTTGTTGTTTGTATTTTATTTTAGGACTAAAGTGTTCCTTTATTTAGAGTGTAAAACGTTAATATTTTTTACTTTAGATTTAGAATTAAGGGAATGTGTGCCTAGATGAAAGAGTACGGACTAAAGATCCTTGAGTCATTTTATCTTTTTTGAAACTCTTCATCTATTCATTTTTTAGGATTTCAATTCTTCCACCGGATTAACATTTCCAACCTAAAGTTGTATATATATATATATTTATATATATAATAGAAAGGTAAAAAAATTGGCCAAAAGCATAGTAATAAAATAAAAGGGAAATAAGTAACTATAATACTATCGAATAATATTTAATTTTTTTTTTGTTAATCTTAAAATTGATAGTCATGTCACATACCTAATAAGATAATTTGATCATAAATTTTAAAGTTAATTTTAAATCTTCAAAATATCAAATTTAACATATATAACTATTTACTTAGAGTAGAATTATAAAAGAATCACTTAACTTTATTCGTTCGTGGAGAATTCCAAAATGATTTTCTGTTCTGTCGTATAAGACCAAAACACTAATGTCTTTTTTTTCAATAATATATATATATATATTGGACATAAAGTTGGACATAAAGTTGCCACCGAGTTGTAGAGAATATATCTATGCTATGCATTGACCGATTAATAATTTAGTCGGTGGATACACAATGTGGGCTTGGGGCCCATTCAGCAATATACTAGCAGACAGGTGCTGACCCAATCCCAAACTCCATTCGTGCATATTTATTAATAAATTAATTTTCTTTCTACTTTTCTAGTCAATTAAGGTTGCCCCCAAAAGAAAAAATAAACATTAAGTGAGCCCTACACCTTATATTTCATATAATATTCACAAATTTACTAAATCCGTATATATTGCACGTGTGTAAATCGTATTGTTTGCTAAAAGACTATTTTCTAACAATAGAAGGAAACGGCTAAAGTAGAGAAAATTATTAATAATTAAAAATAATTATAACAAAGTGTCGGTTATGTTGTTGTTTGGTAGATCGACTATGTTTTTATTTGTTATCCAATTATACAAATCGCTTAATAATATTTTCGGTCTAATATCCGTGTGAAAACTTTAAAATGGATAGAAAATGTTCATGTCGGTTACGGTTATGTTAAAAAAAATTATATTCATTTTAACACCGACATTGAACTATTAATTAGCGATTTCTATATATAGAGTAGAAAAAAAAAAATGAAGATATCAAAATAGCTACATGGACGATATATTTAAGATTATTTTTAGATTCTGTATTAATTTGATGATTTCATGTTGGTTTTTGCCATTCATGGAAGCTGCAGTGTTTCAAGGTTTTCTAATTTTAACATTTAACACCCTTCCAACTATATAATATAGTGTACTGATTTAGCGTTTCATCCACTAACTAAATGTTATATGTTCAAACAGATGTTGTCCTCCTAAGGGAATCCATTCAGGACCATCCCACGAAAAAAAACATTTAGCACCCTTCTATTTTAACCATAATAAATATAGCACCCTTAAAATTTAGACCTCCATCTCTGTCTCACCGACGTTAATTAGGGTTTCTTTGCTTATTTCTCTTCATGCATGAATTAATTGATTTATTAATTAGTGGCAACAAATAATTAATTAAGATAATTTGATAGTGCAAGCTGAGTCCAAAAGTAACGGCCAGGCAAGAAAATCTGACCATTTATTTCATTAAATTGACAAAAGATTTTGAAAATTATTATATTTATTGTAACGAAGTAAAACTTTAATCACTAGTGGTGATTTATTAGTGAAAAACGTTTATTTGACTCTGAAGTTTCAAGTTTGAAATATTTTAAAAAGTCACGTCGCGATGACCTAATTAAAATATTATGTTTCATCTTGCACAAATACTGTGTCAGACATATAAGATAAGATGATTACAACTAACATTAACGCACTGACCTCTTAGTTATACTAGATTGTTGGTGAACTAGATTGACGGGACTAGTGTATACACTAATTGCTAACTAAATTTTATCTGAAAAAATTTATTGTACCGTAAACGGAAAGCTTGAGTATTACGTAACATGATATTAAGGTCGACAATAATTCATTCCTTTTATTGGAAAAATAAAATAAAGCGTTATATATGTGTATATATACAGCCATCAAATAGTAGAAATGAATATTGGTGATATCCTTCATCATTGTCTTCTTAAACTCTCTAAAAAGCCAAGCAGTTGTGAGGGCAAGGCAACCCTATTCTAAAGAGATCGGTGATGCTTTTTGACCTTTAGAACATTGACTTTTCTTATAATAATTTTTTCACGCAAATTTAGTCGAATTACTAGATAGATGCTCGTAACTTAACTTAGTCACTTTAAGATTAAAAAAAAAAACTTAGTCACTTAGGAGGCGTTTGGATGGACGTAATGTGAGATTACAAGTAATGTGAGCTATGTAATATAATGTCAGATTTCAGTGTTTGGTTGTGATATAACGTGGACTGTATTACTAGATTACAGTGTCTGATATGTATTCTAATATGCATTGTAATGCGATTTATACAAAATGTTGGTTGTATTAACCGGTAAGCAACTAACGATTTTTATACTTGAGCGAGTTTCGAAAAGGAATTATAAATAATGAAGATTTCACTTTTGCAATTCAAACAATATGGAAGTGTGAGATGTTTTCGTCATGGCTTATTCATAAAAATTAATTTAGAATCTTTTTACTTGGCTTGCAGTGACAATGAACTTGCAGAGTCTTGAAATTTTATATACGCGTATGACCAGATTATTTTCTGCTAATGATATTTATTTTGCAAGTCTGGTTATATATGGTCAACTATTTATATCACACCTTAGAATCTACCCTTCAAATTGAAAGTGTTGGAAATTTATAATTAAACCATGCCTCTAATATCGATAATCTAATAATTTCATTGGTTCCCTATTAAAAAAAACGTAATCAATTTAATGACACAACCCCTTATTATCGTCCTTTTGTTAAATTCCCATTTCCCCTACGTGAGAGCCATAAATATGCCCTACGTAACATTCTTTATGAATCACCACCTATACCAAACAATACATTTGCACTTTAATATCATCAAATTATTTAATTAGTTAATGCCTTCATTTTATTTATTATTCCTACCGTAATTATTGCACTTATTGTTTTTTATTGGTCTGTCTTCAAATATTTCATATTTTTTTCCATCAAAATTTTAATTTAAATTTAACAGACAATTTCATATGGACAGCATTGTATTCGATAAAAATACCAAAACATCATTCACTTTTTCAAGAAAAACCATAACAATGTATAATACACTTCTAAACTTACTCAATGACGGTTGAATCTCTAATTTTAAAAATACTAAAAATGTAAATTAGGAGAACATAAATTTGAACTTTTTATTTAATATCTAAAATAAAGAAAAGGAAGGCATCGAAACCATGAATCTATAAAATCATCGATATAGCGACGTATAATATAATTTGGACGTGAAATAAATAAATAAATATGTGTAAACTAATAAATAAAGTGGATTTTTTCCTTAGGGAATCTTCTTTAATTTCTTCTTGGTGAAATTAACCTGACTACTATTCAACGTGAATTGATAGCACGACCAGCTTTTTCAGAGACAAATTTAAACATCAGAGAACTACTCCAACAGACCCCAGATTTCTTCATTTAATTTGTTATTAATACATATAGTGTGGTTAATATGATGTACATGTATATGTGCACAGCACAGTGCATATATATAGCTTGGTGTTCACATATTTATGGGTTCATCTAACCTAAAAAATTCACAAATTATTAGTTATATATGTTCATATATAGAAGTACCTATGATAAAAATAATAATTGTAATTAAGAAGAAAATTAAATAAATTTATTTGTTAATAATAAAATTCCATATTCAATATGATGACTCTGTAGACAGATAAGCCATTCAGTTTGACTAATTATTTCTTAAAATAAAAAACACAACTTTTGACGAGGTATAACCGTATAAGTCCATTTGTTGTTTGACCAATTGGTTTAATTGGTCATCCAATTTTGTCAGTAACAAAATAAAAAGGATTTGACAAGTAATTTTATTTAATTCCTAAATTATCTGTAATTAATTCATATGAATACTTATATCTACGACTATCTTCATAAATTGGTTCTCTAGTATTTTACCATCCTATTGAAATTAATCAATGTAGTAAAAACTATAGTTCACTACACTACAAGAAAATACAAACTTACACACAAGTATAATAGTTTGAAAGTATCGTGCAAACACATACGTAAACAGATTGCACACATCATATTGCTATGTTTAATCTAGAAGTGGTAATTGGTAGGAAAATGCCTCACTGTAAGTTTGGTGTGTTGTACTATGCACACAGTAGTAAATGTGTGCATTTAGTGTGTAAATTTGAGATACACACTATAAATTCAGTGTGGAATTTGACTTAAGGGACAATCAGATTACACACAATTTGCTAATAATTGTATGGAATCAGAATGTGATGTTAGTATATGAAATGATGTTTTTACAAGTTGTAAGAACACATTTGCAGTTGCTAAAGGTAATTTGTAGAAATGTTATTGTTTTATACAATTGTTTAGTTTTAGATTCATGATTGTAATGAGAAATTGTGGGTCTTTAGTATTGCAATTAACAATATTTAATGAAACTTAGTAGCAATACATAAAGTTAATCATATAGGTTTTGTGTAGATACAAGTATTTAAATACTAAAGTAGGACTATTAGGACTGAGTTGTTAGCATATGAGATGATGTGTTGTCAACTTATAGGAACAACTTTGCAGTTACTAAAAGTAATATTTAGAAATGTGAATATTTCATACAATTTATTAATTTTAGATTCAAAAAATTATTTCAAATGTGGATATTTAGTATTGCAATTATCAAATTTTGATGAAACTTTGTAGCCCTTAGTGAATAAATCTGCAAGTTGTTCATTAGTCTTTATATGTAAAAAATGAACAGTACCATCGAGAAGTTTTTCCCTAGAGAAGTGGCAATCTATTTCTATATGCTTGGTTCTCTCATGAAAAATTGGATTATTTGCTATTTGGACTGCAGCCTTATTATCACAAAAAACTACTGAAGGTTCACTTTGAGGAAAACCAAGCTCTAGAGACAGACCACGCAACCAAACTATTTCACTAACAGTATGCCTAATGGCTCTATACTCAGCTTCAGCAGAGAGATGTGGAAACCACATCATGTTTCTTTACTTTCCAAGAAATCAGTAACTCACCCATCTTAACACAGTATCCAGTTAATGACCTTCTAGATTCTAGACAATTACCCCAGTCAGCATCTCCAAAACCAATCAATTATATCTTGCTATTAGAGGAAAGAAGTATACCTTTTCCAGGACAGCCTTTAAGATACCTTACTAACCTTATTGTAGCATCCCAGTGTGATCTCTTGGGCTTATTTAAAAACTGACTAAGGTGTTGCACAGTAAAGAAAATGTCAGGCCTAGTTAAGGTCAGATACAACAACTTTCCAATAAGTCTTTTGAAACTGGACTCATCATCTAACAAAGGATCAGAATGGGTTTTGTTCACCACATCATCATATTTCTTTGTTGTAAGCTTCAAATTCACCTCCATGGGGGTCTCAGCTGGTTTACCTCCAGTAAGACCAACCTCAGAGATGAGTTCTAGTGTGTATTTCCTTTGGGAGAGCACTATGCCCTTGCTGAACCTAGCTACCTCAATCCCTAGGAAATATTGAAGTTCACCCAAATTCTTCATTTTAAAGTTGGATAAAAGAACAGACTTTAAATCAGAAATAAGTCTGTCACTGTTTCAAGTGACAAGTAAGTCATCCACATAAACAAACAAGATCACAATTTCAGAGCCTTCCCGTTTGAAAAACAGGGAGTAATCAAAAATAGACTGTGAGTAACCATAAGTGATCAAAGCATCTGTTAACTTTAAGTTCCATTGTCTAGAAGCTTGTTTTAAACCATACAAGGATTTTCGTAATCTACAAACAACATTGTTATTAGACTCCCCTTGATTACGAAAACCTTGGGGTAATGACATATATACCTCCTCAGTTAAGTCACCCTGTAAAAAAAACGTTGAAAACATCAATTTGAAAAATAGGCCAACAATTAACAAGGATAAAACAGTTCTCACGGTTTTCATTTTTACCACAGGAGAAAACGTTTCAAAATAATCAATGCTCTTTTTCTGTTTGTACTCTTTTGCCACAAGTCTAGCTTTATACCTTCCCAATGTACCATCAGAATGATATTTAAGTTTGTAAACCCACTTTGACCCAATAGGCTTCTTACCAAGTGGGAGTTGCACCAACTCTCAAGTACCATTGTCCTCCAAGGCCTGGATTTCATCCTGGATTGCCTTTACCCAACCATCATCCTGAATAGCTTCCTCAAAAGAGGTAGGTTCAACCAACTTGTCAACAGAAGACAAATAGCATCTATAATCATCAGAAATATAATCATAAGTCAAGTAATCTGACATGGGATATTGGGTTTTAACTGAAGAGACCACATAATCATCTAAGTGTTTAGGAGCTCTTCTCACTCTAATTGACCTCCAGACAGATGGAGGGTCTGCATCATATGTGATAGGGACATCATTATCTGCAATACTGGGGCTTTGATCATTATCAGATTCCATTATAAGGTGGTCATCATCATTTAATGGATTTTCTGACTGATATCCAACATTTTCACTTGCCAAATGGGGTTCATCTTGTTCATGTATGATAACATTGTCATCAATGGTAGAATCATCCAATGAGTTTGTGTCAAAGAAAGGTTGGGGGTTAAAGTTGCTGCTTTCAAAAGGAAAAATATGTTTCAAAAACTTTACATCCCTGCTTACAAAAAAGGACTTGGACTCCAAGCCAAACAAAAGGTAACCCTTTTAGGTTTCAGAGTACCCCATAAAAACTGCAGGTATTGCTCTTGCAGTAAATTTATCCAACCCAACTAATTTCTTTGCAAAAGATAAGCAGTCAAACACTTTAAAGTGTTTAATATTTGGTTTCTTTCCAAGAAATATCTCAAGAGGAGATTTATGATTTAAAACTTCACTAGGCATATGATTGATAAGGTAACATGCTGTAAGAATACAATTTCCCCAAAATTTATTATGGATAAATCCTTGGAGTTTCAGACACCTGGCAACTTCTAAAATATGACGATATTTTCTCTCAAAACGCCCATTCTGTTGTGGTGTGTATGAACAAGAGCTTTGGTGCAAAATTCCTTTGTTTTTAAAATAATTGGTCAAGTGATCACTGAAAAATTCTCACCATTATCTGTTCTGAAAACTTTGATGACTTTTCAAATTGAGTTTTAACCATCTCAATGAAGTTTTTTAGTATCTCAGACACATCATGCTTAAATTGCATAAAAAATACCCAAGTCAGTCTAGAAAAGTCAACAACTAAAGTGAGGAAAAACTTTTTGTTATCATAGGTGGGGACTTTGTAAGGCCCCCAAACATCACTGTGAACCAAATCAAAGCGTGAATCAGCTCTTGAATCAGACAACCCAAAAGATGTTCTAGTCAATTTAGCCAAAGGACACACCATGCAATCATCAACTCCAGTATCTTTATTAGGTAAATTGTAATCAGCATGAAACCTTTTTCAAAACATTTACAGAAACATGCCCCAATCTTTTGTGCCACAAATGAGGATCAACTTTATTCAAAATATTTAGAGCAACAGCAGAATCCTTTGAAAGATTGGGTTTGAGAAAGTACAAGCCTGACTGCTGCTCACCATTTCCCCAGGCCCTCCCACTTGAGAGGTCCTGCATAACGGCAACATTGGAGGAAAAAGTGGCAGAGCAGTTCATATCTTGTTTTAACTGAGATATTGAAATTAGATTGTATTTGAAATCTGGAATATAAAGCACATTTCTCAGTAATTTTCCTTGACTGATTTAGAAATCACCAACACCAGCAGCAATAGAAAAGTTTCCATTAGGCAATTGAACTTTTGCATCAGAAAGATTTTTATAATTGATCAGCCAAGAAAAAAAAATTGGTCATATGACAGCTAGCACCAGTATCTAAAATCCAAGACTTAGAGTAATCACAGTTAAGGAAAGAGGTTTTCATACCAGCAGCCTGAAGTACATACTCACAAGAAGTGGTAGCAGTAGCAACGTTTGCCATCACCCCACTGTTCCCTGCCTTCTGTAGGAGTTTGTCAAACTGCTCGTTTGACAGAGTCACATTTCCCTGCGACATACCCTTCATCTTAGTGACTGAAGCCTAAACATCAACATCATTGATCTCATTGCATACAGGAGAGACACTGTTGGCTTTTCCAATTGCTCCCTTGTTCTGAAGCATCTCCTTGTACTTGAAGCAAATGTCACTAGTGTGACCTTTTTTCTTGCAATAGTCACAACCTTTTGCAAAACAACGTTCAGAAGTGTGACCCTTCTTTTTACAGAAGTCACACTCAAGGTTCAGATTTGGGGTTCTCTTAGGTCTTCCATCATTTGGATTTGAAGTCTTGACAGAGAAAGAAACTCAATCAGGACCAGACACTGAAGAGGTGATGTCTCCATGACTCTCCTCTTGTAGCAGCGGACATGATGTTATCTTTGGAGAAATTCTCATTCAGGCCCATCAGGAATTGAAAAGGGTTATCTTTTGGTCCATGATGTTTGACCACTTTTGGATTTTAGTCCATAATGTTTTTTTTTCCTAGTTTTGGTACTATATGTTTGCAGATTTTTCTAGTTTTGGTCCGACCATTACATTCCGTTCATTTTTTCTGTTAAGTGACATGTGCAAGTCACGTGATCCACCCTAAATTTTCAATTTTGTTCAAATTTGGAGGAATTGACACCCTAAACCTAGTTCAATTAGGGCGAATTGAATAGGTTTAATGGGTCAAATTTGGGGGAATTGACACCATAAACCTAGTTCAATGAGTAAATTCCCCCAAATTTGAACAAAATTGAAAGTTTAGGTCGGATCATGTGACTTGCACATGTCACTTAACGAAAAAAATGAACGGAATGTAACGGTCGGACCAAAACTAGAAAAATCTGCAAACATATGGTACTAAAACTAGGCAAAAAAAAAACATTATGGACAAAAGGTCCAAAACCCAAAAGTGGTCAAACATCATGGACCAAAAGACCTGTTAACCCAATTGAAAAAAACGCTCATTATCTTTGTGCTCTAGATGTTTCTTGAATAGATCACCATCAATGTGGGGCAAAGAGCAAGCAGAATCATATTCTCCCCATATATTCTTGATTCTGGTGAAAAAGACAGAGATGGAGTCCACTCCTTGACGAACCAAAGCAATTTCCCGATGCAATTGGTAAATTCTAGACCCATTCATCTTATTGAATCTATCATGAAGCTCTTTCCACACAGCAAAAGCAATCTCGAGATACATGATCCCATCAGCAATATCATCAGTTACAGAATTGATGATCCAACCACGAATAACCGCATCACAACGCTCCCAGAGTAAATGAAACTTTTCCTCATAGACATCTTTCCTACAAGATCCCCTAACAAAACCTAATTTGTTCTTTCCCAGCAAAACAATCTGCATGCCCTTATTCCACTTTCTATAGTTATCCGGACCAGAGAGTTTCAAAGAAATCAAACTCTGACCTGGATTGTCCGAGGTATGGAGATATAGTGGATGTAAGGCATGAATGTCCTTAGAGAAATCAAGATTGACGACATCGACGACGGTTGCAGAAGCATCGAGTTGCTCCGTGCCATCCAGCCCAATTGATTCACCAGACATATCGAGGACCTTGTAAGAGGAAGTGACGAGTGCTCAATCGAAGAAAAAAAGCGAGACGAGAAGATGGCCCCGGAAACCCTAGGCAAGATGCGAAGCGACGATTCTGATTCGGCAAAGGAGAAGCCAAATCGTGAAACTCTAATAGAAGATCAGCAACGGTGGTAGACACAGAAGAAGGCCCCAAGATCGAACGGCGACGACGATTCGCCGCTCTGATACCATGTGAAATTCTCAAACCCTAGCAAGGCTAAACCTAGAACATGAATATGTGAAGAGAGAAATTTGATACTGATTAGCGGCTCATCGAGCACTAAGGACGAATCCCTAACACTCTCACCTTAAATATGGGCGGGGTCCCGAGTAATTACTCTAGGGTCCCTTATTGTTCAAACCTCCACAAGTTAGTCCTCAATAAAATACTGGGCTAACTAAATATAAGCCAACCGTCGAATGGGCCAAGCCCAATAAACCAACCAAATCAACAAACAGGCCTGAACCACATAGACCATAAGTTCAAAATTGCCTTAATCCAGCCCGCCAAATTCAACAATAACTATAGTATATGCACACTACATTATATATAATACTCTATCATTATTAGAGTTAGTGCACTATCATATCGTTTCCGGTTTCATGTGAAACTTTATAATTTTTCTTTAATGAATTTAAATCTCCACTTCATTTTTTATGTTGACATATTGTAGTGATGAAATTATTATTATTATATTATTTAAAATAGATATGGAGGTCATTTTGAATGGTAGTTCCTAGTTCCACTTACTGTTGATTCCTACTAATAATGATTAAATAGAAAATTGGCTTTCCAATGGGAGTTCCTTGTTCCAAAATGGGAGTTCTTAATTCCTAGATTTGCCACTGGACGCTGACTAGGCGCCACTAGGCGTGACTTGGACAACAAATATTACCGTTTTACCATTATAAAGTGAATAGTGAAGTGAGACAGTTCCTACTAGTAGAAACTCCCACGTTACTGTTCATGTCGGTTCCTACTTGTTAATATTATTTTATTCCATTGTTTTGCTTCTCTTTTGGATTATATATATATAATTATGCTACGCTAAGTCGGATAATGAAACGAGCCGTAATAGGTCGTTTTTAATAGGGTTAATGGTACTTTTGGTACCACATGTTTACACGAAATCTACTGTTCATACCATATGTTTTTTTGTACCAATTTGGTACCAGTGGTTTCCATTTTGCACTGTTTTGATACTCTGTTAGTGTTCCGTAAAAAATGGCTGTTAAATGGCATGTGTCATCCACGTGAGCAGCCCAAAACTTTCAATTTTGTTCAATTTAGTTCCTCTAATACATACCTAACTTTTATTTTGTTCAATTTAGTCCTAAAATTTCAAAACCAAACCCTTCACCCAAATTGAACTAGCCGGACCTAGTCATGGGCTAGGTCTGACCCTGGGTCGGGGTCACCGGACCCAGGCGACCCTGACCTAGGGTCGGACCTAGACCTAGGCTAGGTCCGGCTAGGTCAATTTGGGTGAACGGTTTGGTTTTGAAATTTTAGGACTAAATTGAACAAAATAAAAGTTAGGATGTATTAGAGGGACTAAATTGAAATTTTTGGGCTGCTCACATGCATGACACATGCCATTTAACGGCCATTTTTTACGGAACATTAACGGAGGTATCAAAACGGTGCAAAATGGAAACCATTGGTACCAAATTGGTATGAACAATGGATTTCGTGTAAACATGTGGTACCAAAAGTACCATTAACCCTTTTTAATATTAAATCAGTTAAACAATGACACGAACTAAAATTACTACATTTTATCTTCGAATCAATTTCAGAGTTTTCAGATTCAATTTGTTTATATTTATTTTACCATGTAACACAACCTCAATTCTAAATTTTGAAAAATAGTATAGAATTCCATATTTATTAAACGTGAAAAAAAATTTAGTAAAAATATTATATTATTTAATGCATATATATTTATATATAATCTACTTATTATATTATATATAAATATGAAGAAATATTCAATTATGATGATATTGCTGAAGGCATATCTCTGCCAGAGGTGTGTGTAAAAAAAATTGTGTGTTCATTTATATATTAAATTCGTTTTTATACAATTTTTTTAAATACCAAAATAATCGTAATTACTTTTAAATGTATAGTACGTAAATAATTGAACTAACCCTAACGACGCCGACTTTCGAATTTTGGGATAATTAACAACACACGTCGGTCAAAGTTGGAACCCAAATATTTGATCCAAAATTAAAACTCTGACGAATTCATAAAAACGTATATTTCGTTAAACAATCAATTACATTTTTATGATTTTGTACATATTTTTTCCAAATTTATTTTAATTAATTCAGTCTAACACTTGAATCTCATTTATTGGTTTGTTCATGTATGTATTTTTTAAAATATGAATATTTAATTTATATATAATGCTTAAAAAAATTTGGTCGAACATCTATTGGATTTTAGTATGCATGTGCTAATTCTATGTTGTCTCAAATATATATGTGTTCATTTTTTAGTTGACAAATTTAACATATTATTTGTATATTTTATGTAATATGATTTTTAAATTATGACAATTATATTTAACGAAATTACGTACTTATTTATATATTATGTTTGTGACTTTTTATATAATTATTTGAATACCAAAATATAAATATATAATTTATCAATATATTTTTTTTTACAAAAAATTTTATTCTGAGTATAGAATTAAGTGGATCCCAATTTGAAAGTGGAACTAGGTCTCCAGCACTAAAGAGAGTTCACATTTTACTGTAGCATGTACTGTCTCCAGCATGTACTGTAGCAGTTCCTACTTTAATGAGTTGGCAGTGACGTGGCGGGTGGGGTGAAGTAACTAGGAATTCACCATTGGAAGTGCTCTAAATGGTCCTTAAACTTTACATTTTTTATTTTAGTTTTTAAATTTCTATTTTTCTATTGAAATATTTAAACTTATCAAATTCATTCTATTTTACTTGTACTATTTAGGCAACATCTGATAAAATTGAATAAGCTGACGTATCATTACTCCAAATAAAATAAGGTCATATAATGTTAATTGTTAATTAAACAAATGCACAGATATAATGGAACTGATATGAGTTGTGACATTATTATGAATAAATATTAGGAGATATAAGTATATATATAAGAACTAAAGAACACACTGACACGGGTGGAGATAAGACTTCTTGCTTGCCATCTTGACACGCTTAAGTCCAATATTTTGGGACCCAAGGCAATAACTTTATAGCGCACGGATCAATCCATTTTAAATAATCAAATTAATTTCCTTTAGTTATTACGTGAAATTAAACAATAATTAGGTCTTAGTTAGGTAGGAATAGTTTTTTTTTCTTTTGGCAATGTAAGGTACGAAGGAGTTAGCCATGGAAATAATTTATGTTTTCTTTTAATTGCCTTTTTGTAGCTTTTCTAACAACTCATTAACGTTGTCATATTTATCTAACACCACATAATTTAATCTAATAATAATAATCAATTAATTCACCAACAATAATAATTATAATAGTACGTACGCATGTTTAATATAGTATATCCTCATTTCATGATAATCACTATAGTTGAGCTTGGAATGGACCAGACATATCTTTTCTTAAAAAAATTCAAACGCATAATTCGAGTCGGTCTCGAGCTAAATGGAATTTTACACATAAATTGAATATAACATAAAGACTAACTTACACGAAGTTTCAAAAGTTTAAACTAGAGTTATTTACTTATAGTTATTTAATCATTATGTGACGGTCACATGTATAATAATTAATGTCAGAGTAAACATACCTAACTATTTATTTATTCATAAAATTTAAGGAAGTATTTTGCTATAAATAATAAATTTCATTTAGCAATCTGAACAAATCAAAGTTCAGGTAGCATTTTTTAATTAACTTTTTTTAGTTTTTTTTTTGTAATGAATTATTTTTTTAAATATTATTTATTGGAAAAAAAAAGAAAGGAAACGATTTTTGGCGGAAAGAAAATACAAATACGTACGAGTACAATAGCGATCCACGTCTACTTCGCTTTCAAGACTCCCGCCCCTTCCGTCGTCATCTTCACCGACGGAATCAAACTTCAAAACCCACACGTTTTAGAAAGTTAACGGCCGTCATATAACGGCTATATATATATATATATATAAGAAAAAGGAAGGGGGATAAACTAATCTCTAATCATAATTTTTGTGGCCAAAAGAAATTGTAAATCATAACTTCTAATTATATTAGATTAGATTGCTGCCACTAATGGTGGCAGGAATTAGGAAGAGGATTATTTTTGTTGCCAATAAAAAAAAGGTTAGTGATGATGATTTTAGTTCAATCTACTATGTAATGTGTTTGGATTTTTCTATTTACGATCTTTTTTTTTTCCGATTGGATTTAAAAAATAAATAGCGCATGCATTGACCATCAACATAACCCAATCAACAATCTAGTATAGTTAAGAGGCTGACCCGCCGATTCTACCTGCCTTCTCTTTTTTATACGTGGTATGTGAGTCATACAAAACCTTATATTTTAATCGGGTCACCACAATGTGACTTCCAAGAAAGTTCGAACATGAAATTTCAGAGTTAAGGTTAAAGTCCTCTCCAAAGTAAGGCGCTTATAGTGAGATTCCAACTCGAATCGTCCCGTACAACTCGTTTTATTAATTGATCCACCCAACTTTAGGGTTAGGAAATGGATTTTTGAAATCAAAGTTTCCTAACTTTTTAAATTTATTTATGTAGTGCTACTTTGCATTAGTTAAATTATTATAAATTAGAAGGGGCTTAAGAAAGAAAGGCTTCTTTTCATTTCAAAGAAGCTTCCTCTTTGGCTTAAATATCAATCGAAAAAGTATTGTATGATATGCATTTTTAAGGAACACTCAACTTTATTGGTTTATTATTTATTTAGTATCTATATTACAAGAAAACGAAATGTAACTAACTAAACTGGTTTGAGTCTCTTGCGAATGACGATTTTTTCGCGGTTTTCTAAATTTTTTTTTTTACAATTATACCTTCATAAATATAATTTATATGCACAGTAGCTTAAACAAATTTCTGTACATGTAAATAACTTGTTTGAAGGAATCGTCTCTCGAGAGGGACCCTTACGGCCTTACCACACCCAAATGTAATAACTAATATGTAATTACTGTTAATCTATAAATGGTCCCCAACATTTTTGAATTGAAGAGAGCATCACCTTTAGTTTGGTCTTGGTGTGTGAAGAAAGAAGAGCCAAAACTATTTAAAAAACATTCAACTTTAAATAAAGAGTGGCCCCCAACTACTCAATACATTCCTTCACATTTGGTGATTCAATCAATTCAACTTAAATCTTCCGCCGTTATCTCCGCTAACTCCGTCAACCCCATTCTCTCTATCTCTCTCCAAAAAAACGAATTGAAACCAGTTATTAAAAAAAACTCCACAAGAAAAATTCAACTCTATATATAACCAACAGCCAACAGGGACAGCGAGACTAAAAAAAAAGTTGTTCTTTGAAGGCAGTTTTGCAGAGGAAAGGAGAGAAATTCATAGAAGAACATATAGTTTTCTTGTATTTTGTTTTGTTGAGAGAGAAAAACAAGGGAGGGGTGGCTGTTTGGTTTTCTGGGAGAAGATCTTGTCGATTCCTCTCTTACCAGGTTCGAATGCGGATTTTGTTTCTGGGTTCGGCTTGATTTCAGCTTCTGGCTTATAAAGTTGTAATTTTTTCGAGAAATGGCTCGAGCTTGTCTGTTCTCGGTATTCTTGATGTTGTTGTCTTCTAGAATCTGTTTGTCTGTGTCCCTGTCTTGAATCTGTGTTCTTGAGTCTTTTCCCTTTCTCTTTCATATTCTTGCATTTATTTCAGATGTAAGTAGTTATTTCATTTAAAGACATGCAGGTTCTTGATGGTGGCCCTTCAGTGTTCTGTTTTTCCAAAACTTCCATTTTCTCATGTTATTTTTTCTGGGATCATCACAAGATTTGAACTTTGAAACATCCTCAGATACTTGCAGACAGGCCAAAGGTTTGGATCATTCCCGTTACTAAAAAAAAACATTAATCTATCCTTTGCTACATAAATTTTGCCATTTTGGGTTAAGAACTTAAAAGACAGTCACAACAATAGGTCAGGTTGCTAATTGTTGTTCCAGATTTAAAATGTTGATATTTGATGTCCTAAACATCAAATTTGTTGCTTTCCACTTTTTTTTCCGACTGATTATGGCATTAAAATTCGCATTTTAAACAACAGAACATGTTAAATTATGATCTTGAAAAGATCAATCTCATTTTTGGTGTAAATTATAATCTTTTCCATCAACATAGATATGTAAGACGAGACGAACCAGACATGAGCCTCGATCTTTGCTTCTATGTTCTTAAACATGCTAAACAAAGTTTTTTTTTTTAATGTTTTTTGTTTGATTTGCCCTAACCATGTCTATGAAACAATGCAATTCACAGTGATGGGGAGGGAGGTGACATTCGCTGAGACCAACAAGAAATCGAACGGGGTGGTGGGCCCCACAGATTCTCTTTCTTTAGAGAAGATTACGAACGAAAATACAGACAAAGAGTACGAGGTTAAGGAATGCACCACAGAGAAGACAATTGTAGAAGAGAAGCAATTCAATGAGAACCAAGAGGAGTCGGAGGAGGAGGAAACTGAGGAGGTCAGTGATGATAAGAAGTTAAATGGCAATGGCTATACGAATTGCACGATTCCTCAGCCATTTGAATTCGCAACTGAAAAGCGCGGTCCCTGCATGAATCGCCATGTTGGCATCAACTCACCTGTTGGATTCGCTTCACCTAAATCTAGTATGAGCTCTCCTTTCAGAAACTCGCAGGTATTGTTTGAATTCCTCAATTTTGTTGCATATTTGTGTCATTTTTTTACGGTTCTATAATGCCTTGTTCTGCAAGTAAGGCCTTGTAGTGGTAGAATTTGCAGCACTGTAGAAACAAATGTCTGGGCACACAGACTTTTTTAGGGTTAAATCTTGAATTGATCACAATTTTCACAGTTTTTTAAATATTTATGTCGGTTTTTACGATTTTATAGTGCCTCGTCCTGCAAGTTTAGCCTTTTCGCCATAGAACGTGCATAGGAAGAACTGTAGAAACAAATGCCTGAATACCCGCGTCAAAAAAATTTAGTAAAACATATTTTTTTCGGATTGGATGTGAATTTTTTACATATTTATATCGTTTTTTATGGTTTGGTTATAGTGTTTTGTACTGCAAGTTTCATACTCACATCACAGAAAGAAAAAAAATTAAGGATTGCATATTCAGTTAATCATAGACTCACAATTTTTATGTTTTTTGCAGCCAAACTCTCCAATGACTCCGAGAAAGCTGCTGCAACCAAAGAACAAGTATCATGCCGATGAAGAAGACAACTACTCCATCACTTCCTCGTATCCTTGTTTACTTGTACTCCAAGCAATTATCGACATAAAAGTGTAAATTTGCATAATTTTTTTTTGTTTTGTTTTTTTTTTTAAAGAAAGAATTGTATTTGGTGTTCCTTAACTGCATAAAGTGCTGCTGCATCTGTACGCACGGTGAAATCGGTTAAAGCAGTTACCGTTGGCTCAGCTCCTACATTTATATCCGGTGACCGCGCAGAGAAACGAAGAGAGGTAAACATTGCTTTGTTCTTACTATTCACTTCTGTATATGATTTTTATTGTGTGTTCTTCACTGTAATGTAATTTCTTGTTTAGTTTTACATGAAATTGGAGGAAAAGCAACGCGCTTTGGAGGAAGAGAGAAGACAATATGAAGCCAGGCAAAGGGTAAATAAATCTATAGCCTCTATATGATTGTTCAAAGCGCTCTATGTGATTGCTCTTCTTGCTATGCATTTTACGCTATCTAGAGCCGGTACAAAATTGATTGAATTTGATGTTTGATCGGTATCATATAGGAAGAACAAGAGGCAGCTATCAAGCAGATGAGGAGAAACATGGTGGTGAGGGCGAAACCCGTACCGAGTTTTTATTACGAGGGACCTCCACCCAAGGTTGAACTCAAGAAGGTAACGAAAAAATAAACTTAGTTTTCACCATAAATTCATAACAAGTAAGCCATTTTTCATTCCAACATCGAATTTTTATGATAACTTGAGTGACAAGTTTTGAACTTTTTTTCATTTTGAACTTATTTTCTCTGCAATTCATAACAAATAGGCAATTTTTCGTATCAGGATGACTTTTTTGGGATCAATTTGGTGACAAGTTCTGAACTTGTATCATTTTTAAACTAAATTTCTGTGTAATTCTTTACAAAGAAGCCGTTTTTCATTTCAAGATTGAATTTTTGGGGGTCAATTCAGTGACAAATTGCGAACTTTTGTCATTTTAACTTAATTTTCTGCGTAATACTTAAGAAAGAGGCTGTCTTTTGTTCCAATATCGCATTTTTAAGATAGCTTGGGTGACAAGTTACGACTGTTTCTTCTTTTTTCTGGGTGCAGCTACCATTGACTCGACCCAAATCCCCGAAACTCAGTCGGAGAAAGAGCTGCAGCGATGCTGTAAGATCATCACCAAGTGACAGTGTTCGTAGAATCTGTGCTCGGGGACAGCGCCATAGCATTGCCACTATTAAGGAAGCATCGTCTTTCTCAATCAGCCCTAAGAGCAAGCCTGCAAGGAGGAGCAGCAATGGCAGAACCAGACAGGACCCGGAACAGGAGAAAGAAATTAACGCTATTACTTGTGATATTTCTGTCGAGTCGTGAAATGAATGCAAATGGGGTTTTTCGAGTCTAACTATGAATAGGTGATCGGAGAAGAAAAAAAGTTCTTGGTTTTTTTTACTTTCTAAATTTACTTGTTCTTGATGTGGTGGTGGTTAGATGTTTGTTGCCAAAAAAAAAAAAAGGAAATAGCTTGTTTTCTGGTTTGATTGCAGGAGACTGTGTTGTGAAATGTATATTATGATGCTTAACTTGTTAAACCCATATCTATACTATTTATTAAAGCTCCAAGCAATATTGTGTGATTTCTCTCTTAATACTCTTATGTCAAGTGTTTCGATATTTTGTGGTTTTTTTTTTTTAAGTGAACCATAGAAAAGTGGGAGATAAATTACATATATATTTTAAAATTTCTACATATATGGATTACATTTTAGATTTATCAGTTAACCAACATATCTAACTTCTAAAAGCTCAAGTTGCATATGTCAATGTATAATTTACGCTTATACTTCAATACTACTTAATTAAATTATCACATACCGGCCTCTTAACTATACCAGATTGTTGGTGGGGCCATCTTGACGAGTTTATATATATATATTGATCAGAAAAAATCTCAGACCGCATGTAGTATAGTCCGAATATTACGTAGATCGATAGAATTAGGATCGTCACTACTATCCTATTACTATCACATACCTAATAGGTTAAGAACCTATGAAAGGTCTGAACTATCACCCATGTTAACGAGAGATGTCTGAAATTTAAAAAGTTAATAACGGAGGTCTGAAATTTCTGTTTTGTTGATAACAACGGTCTCCGTTAGTTTTTTCCGTTAAAACTAACGGAAGTTGGTCACATGCTTGGCATGTGACCGGAAATAAAATAAATTTCCAAAAATGCCCTTTTATCAAGTGTACCCCTCACATGCTTGAAGTGAAAAGACCAAAATGCCCTTGAAGCCACCACGGCTCCACCAACCCAGCTCCGACGACCACCAACCGTACTCCGGCGACCACCACCAAGGCTCCGATTGGGCCCAAATCGGAGCCACCGGCCCCGATTGGCCTCCGATCGGAGCTCTGTGGCTCCGACCGGAGCTTTTTTGGCTCCGACCGGAGCTTTTTTGGCTCCGATCGGAGTTTTTTTGGCTTCGATCGGAGGTTTTTTGCTGAGTTGGTGGCCGGAGTCGGGTCGCTGGAGCCGAGGTGGTGGTCGTCGGAGTCGAGGTGGTGGTCGCCGGAGTCGGGTGGTGGTGGCCGGAGTCGGGTTGCGGTGGACGGAGTTGGGTGGTTTTAATTTGACTTTAGGGGTAAAATTGTCATTTCACATTTCCTTAAATAAGATATTAAATAAAACAAAATATTAAAGGGGCAAAAATGTCATTTCACACAATTCTGTTAAATTAAACCCTAAAAATGGACGGAAAACCTCAAATCAACAAAATTGAAATTTCAGACCTCCGTTATTAACTTTTTAAATTTCAGACCTCTCCCGTTAACATGGGTGATAGTTCAGACTAGGGTGAGCGGTTCCGGGTACCCAGAACTTTTTGGGTATCCCAGAACCAGACTAATACTAAACGGTTCCTAACATCATTACCCAGAACCGTACCAGAACCGGTAAGAACAAATCGGTTCCGGGTATCCGTTAAGGAACCGGTTACAAAATTTTCAAACAAAATAATCTAATTCGGGGTACAAATTGAAACCGGGTTCTGGATACCCAGTTGGAACTGGGTTCTGGGTACCCAGTTGAAATTGATATCAGTACTGTACCCAGTGAATTCATAAAATAATTTCAGCATTTTCCATAAACAACAATTTTAAATTTTTTTAAATGTTTAGCGTTTTTTTAATTTTTTTCTATAACGGTTCCGGGTATTTGGATATCCGAAAACTTATCCCGCAACCGGAACCGAAAATACCGGTTCTTGAAATTTAATCCCAGAACCGTACCAGAACCGTTTACATCTACCCGGAACCTACCTAAATTACCGGTTCCGGTTCCGGTTCCAACTGGGTAATTTGCTCAACCCTAGTTCAGACCTTTCATAGGTTCTTAACCCTACCTAATACCATCAAAGTCTTTCTATAACTATGTAACAATGGTGTAGTGGTTCAGCGCCTAATTCATTAACTAGAGGTATGGGGTTCAATCCCCGGTAGTGACTATGGGAATGGAAAATTGTTCATGGACAGCCCTATACCTATTACGGGTTGACCCGGTGCGAGTGGGGATTAGTCTAGTGTGTCTTTCTATAAAAGTTAAATGTTCATTTTGTTAGTTTCTAAAGTTTAGGGTACAAATCGCAATTTTTAGTAACGTTAAATTTTTGGAGGCAACAAAACCGACTACTGTGAAGATGAGGTAACTACGAAGCTTCGACTTACCTCTCTTCAAGTTCCGCAGCAGGCAGTAGCTATGGCCACTGCACTCTCCTTCACCTCCGCTTCATTTCTTCTCCACCCTCTACAACTCAAAACACCTTCCAAATCCCATTTCTCTTCGACTCCCTTCTTCACTCCTCTCTGCCGCGCTTCTCAACCCGACAGACCCAACCAGAAGCACAAACCAAAACCCATGGAGAGTCAGGGCCAAAGACCGGCCGCCAAGAACCGCCGTAGATCTAGGCGGTCGATTCTGAAGAAATCGCTCCGGCAGGAGCAGGTTACCTTCACTACAGCCGTTCCTGATGACCCGGTGGTTGCGATTATCGGAGGTGGTTTGGCGGGTCTTATCTGCGCCCAGAATTTGGATAAGAGAGGGATACGGAGTACGGTTTTCGACACGGTTGGTTAGTTCTTTCGTCACTTTCTTGTTCTTACTTCCAATTTTTGATCTGGTCACAGTAAATGCTAGCCTTTTTACCAATTGATGATGTAGAATAGTGGTAGCAATCAAGGATTACATTCGTTGTGCAAGAAAAATTACCATAAATGCGGAAATTCAGGTTGTTTGGTGTGATTTTTATTTGAAGGATGTTCTGGTAAAAAAGATTACTAGGTAGTACTTTGTGAGTTTCTATATCCATGAATTTTCCTATCTAGTTGTAAATTGTAATACAATTATGTGGGTTAGTTTTTTTTCACCTCCTAGGCGTTCTATCTGCAAATTCATGATTTTGAAACTGTAAATGCTTCATTTTTCGTCCATTTTACAGATAGATATTTAGAACGGTAGCACCGATCAAGAGCTTACATTCGTCGTAAAAGAAAAATGACTGCAAGTGCAATGTGGAAACTGAGCTTATTTGGTGTAATTGTGATTGATGGATTTTCATGATGCTGTCTCAAAATCTTATTAGGTGGTAGAACATTTTAGATTTTTGTTTCCATTGCATTTGTTCAAAAAAGATGCAAAATAATAAGGTAGATGTTCTAAAATAGATGGTTAATTTTCTTCACATTCTGATTCATTCTGCCTTCATATCTTTTTTTGGCCAACCAGATTCTTGAATTAAAACTAAAAAAATGGATTTTTTTTCCGTATGGCGCTCAGGGAATGCATGGTTTGGGAGGAAGAATGGGGACTCGACTGATTGAACCTGATGGATTGATTTTCGACCACGCTGCACAATTCTTCACAGTGAGCGATCCCCAATTTGCTGAGCTCGTCAATTCTTGGGTAGATAAAGGCCTTGTCCAAGAATGGAAGTGTTTAATTGGAGACCTCGAAAATGGTGGTCGGTTTACTCCTCTTCCTTCTTATCCTCCAAGATATTACGGCGTCAATGGAATGCGTCCTCTTGCTGATTCGTTGGTTCAGGTGAGTCCAAAGTTTAAAAACACGATTTTGAAGTATCTTGACCTTATTTTTGTAGCTCATCTGAATAGTCTCTTCGGTTAATTTAGTAGTTTGGATCCAGTGGCTAATTAAGCAAAAATTGTAACCTTAATGCAGAGTTTTTCGGCGGCTAATGTGGTCAGACCTTGCTGGATTAGTAAAATGGAACCGTTTAATGGAAAATGGTATGTCAGTGAGAATGGAAAGCCGCAAGGAGAGTTCGATGCAATTGTTATTGCACATAATGGTAAGTTTTGCATTTACATTTTACATGATTGGATTTCAGTCATTATTTTTGTGTTAATATTCTCTTATCTCTATTGTGCGTTATAACACAGGAAAATGTGCAAATCGACTGCTTTCTACCTCAGGGTTACCTTTGATTGCTGGACAAATGAAGGTAGCAAGCTTGAATGATTACGTTTTACCGTGCAGCTGCAGTCAAAATGAGAATTTAAATTTCACATGCAGTAAAATTTTCATTTTTTACTAGTATTAAAGTTCATCAACTGTTTTGTATATTGCCAGAGGTTGGAGCTAAGTTCTATTTGGGCTCTGCTGGCAGCATTTGAGGATCCACTTCCTATTCCAGATATATCACTTTTTGAAGGAGCATTTGTAAAAGGAGTTGATTCTGTTTCATGGATGGCTAATAATTCAAGAAAATTACTGAACCGCGATAATAACGGACCTCATTGTTGGACCTTCTTCAGCACGTCTTCTTATGGAAAGCAGAACAAAGTTCCACAGGTTCGCTTTTAATGTATTTAATTTATGTTTAAGTATTGATGAAACTGTAAATTTTACTTTTAACCCAATCCAAAATAAAATTGAAAAGGCCATTAACAACAGTAGAAAAATCTTTCTTTTTCGAATTTTTTATAGGAAAATATTCCGAATGCCACGGCAGAGAGAGTAAAGGCGGGAATGCTTTGCGGTGTTGAATCTGCACTCGGGTTACCTGTAGGATCACTTCAAAGACCCTTCTACACGAAAGTCCAGCTATGGTAACGACTAATCTAGTTGTTAAAGAATAATACTTACCTGTGACGATTGAGGTTATGAAAATGAGGAGTAATTGACATGAAAGATCTGTCCTCGGTAGAAATGATATCTTGATTGAGAAAGATTGTATTTTTGAGAATCTGTGTTTGATAGTGTTAAAGATCAGAATTTATATATTTTGATCCGTCTATATCTTAGCACAAACAACTAGTTCTTCTTCTGCTAGGGCTTGAGGGTATAAAAATTCTACCATTTAGAAACTTTGTATTGTGTTGGATCTTCATGATAAAAAACAAATTTTCTATATTATTTTTTTGTTCGGTTATAAAAGCACTGAATAATTAGTATTTTGCAAGGGTGTGAGGCTGGAATCTTCTTCTTTTGATTTATGTATATGTATTTGTTCAATTTTGGTGCAGGGGAGGGAGCAGCTCTGCCAATGAACTGCCCTAGGGTTCCATGCATCTTCGATCCTCATGGCAGAGCTGGAATATGCGGGGATTGGCTTCTGGGTTCGAGCATGGAATCTGCAGCACTTAGTGGCATCGCACTAGCAAATCATGTAAGTGCTCTTAAATTCAATGAAAAGGATCTTGATGGAAGAACATACTTTTAAATTGTTCATTTCTGGTGGTGCTTAGTGGCATTGCGCTAGCAAATCATGCAACTGTTATTAAATTCAATGAAGAAAAGATCTTGATTAAGAACATACTTTTAAATTGTTCATTTCTGGGGGTGCAGATGGCAGATTATTTCCAGAACCATGGAGCTGAACCTGATAAATATGCGATCGGCCTGCAAAATGAGTTTGAACCACTTTCTGGGCACGATATCGGACAATTTCCTGGAATGGAACCGGGAAATCTGGAAAAGGTTCAAGATTTTGAGCTCATCTCCTTGTAAAAAAGAGTATCTTCATTGTCAATGAACAGAGCACTGGAGGAAGAACAGAGGATCTTCAAGAACAGCACTGCAGATTCAAGTCTTCATTTCAAAACCTAATTTCTCAGGAGATGAATATCAATTTCTATAATGGCATTCGTCATCTTCTGAATCATGTTGCTCTTATGATAATAATTAGTACGACTGTTTTTTTAAGTTAGAAGCACAATTTTGTAGGATTATGGATTTTGAAAGTGTGAAGACGAAGAGTGGTTCTTGATTTTAGTTGAAATTATTGCTATGGATCAATTAATTGGAGGGGATAAGATTGAACTTCATTATCAATCATTTTCATTGAAAAGCAGCTACTTGATTCACACCCAATACAAACACAACCCAGAATCACTCAAAAAAAAAGAGGGAACTAAAATCGATTCTGATACGATAAGAAGAACAAGTAGAAATAGGTGTTAAATCAAATCTACCCTAAAACACTGTTTTGACATAGGAGGCTGTACATATTTCTTCACCTGAACCCTAGACGTGCCGGTTTCTATCACTTCCTCGTTTTCCGTGCCGGAGACTTAACGCTCTTTGGCTTCTTCGCTACCTTCACCGGCGCTTTCTTTGGTTTAGCTGCCGCCGCTGCTTTCTTCGGTCTCCCTGCCGCCTTAGCCTTTGCAGGAGACGCCTTGGTTGCTGTCTTGGCTACTTTGCTCGGCTTAGCCGCTGGCTTATCCGGCGCCTTTCTCTTAGCTGTAGCTGCGCCGGCGGCGGGCTTGGCTGCAGCTTTCGGCTTGGCGGCTGCTTTTGTCTTCGATTTCTCAGAAGCTTTTGGCTTTTCAGCCGCCGGCTTCTTCGCGGCGGCGGGCTTTCCGGCAGGGGAGAGCTTGAACGAGTTCTTAACCTTCACGAGCTTCCCGGCCGCGACAAGGCGCTTCAGCTGAACCAGTAGAAGCTTCCTGAAGGTAGTTGGCAACTGCTTGTGCCTCTCCTCGATGAACTTCTGGATAGCTATCTGGCTCGAACCGGTCCTCTCCTTCAGTGTCACGATCGCGTCCGTTATCATCTACAGAGACAGAAATCTAAGCTCAACGCCAAAAAATTCGCAGAAAAAAGCTTCTGATGCAAAATTAGATAGATTATCAAATAGATACCTCGAGGAACGGAGGGTGGGAGGAAGGAGACGGCTTCTTGGCCGTTGCCTTGACGGACTTGGCTTGCTTCGGAGCGGCGGCAACCATTGTTGGGGAGATTCTTTGGAAAAATATGAACAGAGCGGTTAAGGTGGAGATGACGAAGGCGTGATGATAGTTATATATAGGAGGCGAAAAGGAGGAGTGGGAGACAGCGATCTGATTGGTGGAAACGACTAAGGCGCGGATTGAGTTATGTTTGAATGCTGTCCGCTAGATGAGAGATTAATCAACGGCTGAGGTTAATTATGTATCAAATTTGGATAAAAGGGGAAATATAACGAAGGGTTAAGTGAGGTGTATGTGTGTTTTTTCTTCTTGCGATTTTTTTTGGAAGGATAATTATAAATAGGGTTAATAACTAAAAAACTGTCCAAGGTTTACCCTATGTTAAAATTAGGTGTTTGAAGTTTGAAATGTTAAACTGGAGTGTCTCAAGTTTCATTTTTGTTGAAATTTGGTGTCTCTGTGCGTCTTATCATCTCCGTTCAATCATTTTCATCAACCCACAATCCCACTCATAATCCATCACTCTTTACTTTTCACAAAATCGTCAAGTTTCACCTAAAAATTGAACATTAAAAAAAAAGTTTCTAGAAGAGTGGTGTGGAGCCATTTTCCAAGGACAATAGAGCGAGATTTACTTGCCCGGATTTAACCAACTTTTTAGGCGACGGTCCCGGCAAGATGACGAGAATGGAATGTGTATGAAAACTCGAATTTGACAGACGGTTTTGTCGGAATTGACTTCTCTAAAGTAACACACCGAGACACCAAATTTCAACAAAAATGAAACTTGGGACAGTCTATTTTAACAGTTCAAACTTCAGACACCTAATTTTAACATAGGGTAAATCTTGGACAGTTTTTTAGTTATTAACCCTTATAAATAACGTAATACGGTAGAAGCCGATGAGGGATACTTGGGTGGTAAAATTAGGTTTCCACTCACATTAAGGTTGGCTTCTACCGCTGTTGCAACATGAATTAGTTAACATTAGACCTAGATCTTTTATAAATACATAGATTAGGAAAGTACTTCAACAAGTACTCTAATATCTGTTAAAACTCCAAATAAGGAAGGAGAGTATGATTGTGAAGTAAACTTTATCTGATCTAGCAAAGCTGGTAAGTCTGAAAGGAGACAATAATCCCATGTTCATCACTCTTGCTAGTAGGAACCTCGTTCCGCACGCAATTCTTTAAGCCATAAATAGGTCGTCACCAAAGGATTTACAAACAGAAACTGTCATAATAGTATTATTAGGACTCAAAATAACGGTTTCTCCAAACACAGAAGATGATTCATCTCGTACTGCACCATCAACAAACGGTCCAAGTGTGTGTTGAAACAGTGTGTGTGTTGTCGTTATATCTTGGACTCTTCGGTTAATCCCTGCTGAGTCAGTTCTAAGATGACATGCCAAAGAGTAATCGTTACAAGTCAAATAAATAAAATGCATTACAAACTGGGCAATAGGTACTGTGGTGCGGAACACAACATTATTCCGTTTAAACCAGATACCCACATAATCAGACACATCATGACAAAAAAAAAGTTCAGAATTGAATGATACAGTATTGGGACAATCAGCCGGTTCAACAAGCCATTGAGACACAGACTGTATATGAACTAAATTAGGGCTAACACCTAAACTATACGCAAACCAAACACGACGAGAAAACGGGCAATGCCACATGGAATGATCCCATATTTCAACGCCTGAGCCACATAAAGGGCAAGATGGATAAAAAGTTGGCATTCGACGGTGGAGGTTATCCCGCAACTGTAAACCTCCAATGCATCCCTTCCATATGAACATCTGTATCTTTGGGAGAAGTTGTGAATACCACAACTTGTTCTAGAAAGACGGACTAGCAATCCTTGAAGAAGAGGCACTTGATGGACCCCATGCCTCTCTTCATTGAGAAGAGAGTTAAGAAAGTGATATTCAGACTTACCGAATACACACCCAGCGTTGTATGATTCCAAATATACCGATCATGTGTTTCAAATAGGGGCATGTTTATTTGAGTAATAGCCGTAACCACGACCTGAGGAAGTACATCAACAATGGCCTGCATATTTCACTGACCATTCGTAGTAAATGAAGAAACCTTAAGTTGTTGGAGTGAAGAATTATCCAGAGCCAAATCTTGTAGTAATCCATAGTTGGGCACCTGGTCCATCCAGAAGTTAGCTCGCCGACTGTTGGGTACGATTATTGATGATAAGCTAACAGGAAGTCGGGAACGTCTGAGTCGGGACTCCTAAAGATAAGTCGACGACTACTTACGTTCATAATGAGAAGATAAAGACAAATGGTCGACACTGATATAAAAGGAAGTCGACGACTAAGAAAAACGCCAGAAGAATGACGAAAAGTCCACTAAAAAACTATCTCTCTTAAGGTATGAGTCGAGTCGGCAGCCGAGTACTATCAATAAAACCTTTCCTCTTAAGGAATGGACATGTGGCGACCTACTCGTCACCTGCTTATGCCGACCTTGTGCAGAAACCCTTCCTCCTAAGAAAATGACAGCTGGCGACCTACTTCAACCGCCATGAGGGAACCTTCCTCTTAAGGAATGGTGAGGTGGCGATCTGTTTGTCACCTAGCCGCCATGAGGAAACCTTCATCTTAAGGAATGGTGAGGTGGCGACCTGCTTGTCACCTGCTTCTACCGACTCCGGATAGAAACCCTCTCAAGAGGGTAGCCGCCTTTTAAAGTCGGTACACTCTCCCTATAAATAGGGGAACACTTTCATTACTTAATTACATTCTATGATATACTTTTTACAGTATTCTCTCATTCCACTACTGACTTAAGCTTCGGAGTGGAATCAGAGGCAAATCCCCACCCCCTTTTCAGGTTCTCGCCTACCAAATACTCAAAAGGAAACTAAGCACCCTGAGAGGTCGAGATAGACACCTAAAAGAGTTAATCAAATGTGGAGCCACGAAGTCCACTACTAGGAGCTGCGGGACACACAACCGGATCCCAACATTTGACGTCGTATGTGGGAAGGCGATCAAAAAGTTATGGCCCCCCAATAAGAACTCAAGAAATGTGACAACTGTGGTGGAAGAGATGGCCCTTACGCTTTGACAACGCGCATCCAAACAAAACCGGCGTATCCACGGGTTTGACATCTTGTAACCTGAACATTTTCAACAGTTTGTTGATATAGGATTCTTGAGAGAGACATAGTTTACGAGCAACCCGATCCCTAGCAATCTTAATGTCTAGGATGTATATGGTTTCTCCCATGTCCTTCATCTCGAATACAGATGCCAGTTAGGACTTTGATTCATTCATGTAACTCACATCATTCGCGGCAACTAGTATGTCATCTACATATAATGTAAAGATAACGTACTTCGACTCGGATGTCTTAGTGTACACGCATGGATCATCGTGAAGATTCATGAATCCATTTCCAACGATTTTCTCGTGGAACCTGCGGTACCATTGCCGGGATGAGTATTTAAGACCATAGATCGATCTTTGAAGTTTACAAACTTTACGTTCGTTTTCAGGATTATGAAACCCTCTATTTGCCAGTACGCGAATGAGAGTAGTCATTCAAATGATCTATCTTCTACTAATCATATTTATTTACTAAAATAGATCCAATCGCGGGTTCATGCAAATTCATTACAATCTGTGTGCTACTACTATCGCATAGGGAGTTTATAAGGTAAGTATTATTTATAATAATAATAATTACTTAAAAAGAAAAAAAACATGAATTCTGAGTTCATCGTTTTTAACATTTGTTATTATTCTGTGGCAAAAAAAAAGCATTTATTTATTCACATAAAACTTAAGAACCATATCATTTCATTCATCATCCTCATCGCCCTTTAGGGTTACCAATCTGCGAGAAGATGTCTCCCTGATTACTATCATCCATATCGAGGGCGAGGTCATCGCCGAGGCCGAGACTATTCATATGAAGCCTAATGTTGTTATCATTTTCGAGGTTGATCTCGTCGAAATCGCTCGTTCTTTCGGCTCGGTTCTGCTGCCCCGGCCCGTCCGCACCGTCCTGCAACTGAAGGGCGAATTCTAGGTTCCATAGGACATCACCCATGTGGGGCCGATCCATCCCCGCGTCCGAAAGGCACTTCATGGCGGTATCGGCAAACTTCTTTAGGCACTCGGGGTGGATGGTGTCCTTAATGTTCGGGTCGATGAGGTCGCCGAGAACCCCTCTTTTGTGGCAGTTCCGAGCCCAATCCCCAAGACTAACTTGTTCTTTCGGAAGGCTAGGGTTTAGGGCGGGCCTCGCGCAAAGCGCCTCGAAGAGAACCACGCCGAATGAGTAAACATCGGACTTCTCGGTCAGTTGCTGCCTTCGGAAGTATTCGGGGTCGAGGTATCCGAAGCTGCCTTTCACGACCGTGCTGACATGGCCCTTATCCATGTTGGGACCAGTTTTTGATAACCCGAAGTCGGAAACTTTTGCGACCCAATTCTCGTCTAAGAGTATGTTGGTGGTCTTGACGTCTCGGTGGATAATTGTGTAGCGAGCTCCGGTGTGGAGGTAGTGGAGGCCACGGGCTGCGCCGATGCAAATTTCGAGCCGCTGCTTCCACGAGAGCTCAGCGACGGGCTTGTTGTCCTTGTAGATGTGCTCTCGTAGGGTACCGAGTGCCATGAAGTCGTAGACGAGGCACATTTCGTTCTCTTCTTCGCAAAACCCGATCAAAGACACCAAGTGTTTGTGCCGGAGCTTCGAAAGCATCTCGACCTCGGTTTGGAACTCGTGGACGCCTTGTTCGGATGAAGGGTTGGAACGTTTGATGGCGACCTTGAGGGTGCTATCGATGACTCCCTTGTAGACCTTTCCGAATCCTCCGACTCCGATTACGTTCGACTCGTCGAAGTTCTTGGTAGCGTGTTTGATCTCGTATATCGAGAACCGACGACTCATGCACTGAGCTTCCGAAGAGAGGTGGCTCGCGGAATTGGATTTGCTACCGCCCGAAGTATGGGAGTGTCCGGCACCGATCTGGAACCAGCTCCTCGAATGACTATCCATACGGGCCGGTTCTTTCTTCTTCCGATAGTATGCAACCATGCAAATCGCAGCCATGGCACCGACTCCTGCCGCACCACCGATCACTCCAAATTTGGCGGTATCATTATGGAATTTTTTCTCCCGGTTCGCCCTAGCTTCCGCGGCTTTCTCGGCCTCAAGGAGCATCTTTGAGGGTTCGGGGTTGGGGCCGGCCAAGGACCCAGCTGCAGTGCTGGTCTTAAATATCTCGACCCCATTAAGGAACGCATCGTAGGTCTCCGGAGGTACGGGTGAATCGAGCGTCGGATGGATCAGTAGAACGATTAGTTCGTCTCCTTTCAAGTCCTCCACGTATATCATATAGTCCTTGACAAACGCTGTCCCCGGCTCAGACGTATACCCAATCACATCCACGTTCTTCTGAGCGGTCACATTATTGATCATCACATCAAATACTCTTATGTTGGGCATCGTGTAAAAGAATTCATCCAAGTGGAGCCTCACTAGGTACGTGAAGTTGGCGTCCACTTGGAACTGCCAAGTAATGTTGTACTTCATGTTCGTTTCCGCGATAGATCCCATCGACCTCGAGGTTCTATAAACATCGATCGGGGCCGTATAATTCGGCAACGACCCTAAATTGATGGTCACATTCTCCGCCTGGTTTATCACCCCCCAACCCGATCCAAAGATATACGGTGTGTCGTCGTACCATGATCGAAACAGTCCCGTGTCATTCAGCGGTGCGATATACCCTCCACCCACATTTAACCGATACACTGTTTGTAGTGACATGGTTGTTAGATCGGCCATATCTGTCTTCCCGGTAATCAAACCCGTCTCGAAAAGCTCTGGAGATTCGACCACCTCAATCCCGTTAATGAACACAAACGACCCACTTCTCGATGGTTTTAGGGTTAGGGTTATGGAGTCTGATTCCTGCCGTGTCAACACGTACTCCGCCATAACGTACGACAACGTTAAGGCACGACACGTAGTCGAGGCACTGAAGTTCCGTAAAAGTGTCAACTCTCCAATAGAAGCATCAAAGTAGGAATCTTCCGCCGCGAGGGACCCATACGTTGATGGGTAGAAGTACAGTCGGAGCCAGTATCGGAAGCCCGAATTTATCGGGATCGTGTACTTAGCCTCGGACGTAAAAATCCGCGCGTTCATAAACGGTATGTCGGAAGGAAGTGTCGGGTCTTGAAATGAAGCCATGCTCGTACTCGACGTTGTCTTTGGGTTCAAGTAATTGTTATCCATGTCCCATTCCCGACCCTCCGGATCCTTGGCTTTTCCCGTCGTTCCGCATGAAAGGAGCAAGTGTGTGGCTGCGCTCGACACGATACCCGCACTTCGAACAATAGTTATAATAACCGCGAAAGAGATCAATACCGATTTTGCAATCATTGTTTTTTTCTCTTTTCCAACAGTGGTATCAGAACGCTGCTATTGTCGGCGTACAAGGCAAAGAAAAAAAAACACAAGACCAAAGGAAGGTGATTCGTTTTTCCCTGTACGCCGGAAAAAGGATACGTAAATCGATGTCGTTTGTTTCCGGTTTGGTCGTACGAGGGAGTTAGCGTTTCATGGCTATTTGGGTTTCATCTTCCATGTCGGAAAATCGATCACAACAATGTATTCTCACCTGGGGATCAAACCAGGCAAGAAAATGGTTTTGGAAATATGGATGGTTGTGCTAATTCTAAGTCTCCGTTTGGATGTCTAAATTTAGGGTGTCGTTTCCTTAAACTTCTCATCCTCATCCATAAAAAAAAGTTTTGTAGTTGTTGTTGTTGTTAATTAAGGTTGTCGTCCTGCATACCCAACATTGACGGAATTTATCGTCTTATATTCGATTGAATATATTACAAAAAAATCATTATTGAATTTGTTGATTTTTTATTGGTAGTCAATGCCTTATGCCTAGCCGCCCATAAAGGAAGCTCAGCTAAAAGATCCAGCTAGCTTTTTGGGTGGCGGTATATACTGCAGAAATGAACGCCGAATTAAATACAACTATATATAGAGAAGTTAATTACCAAATTTCTAATTTTTGTAAATGTTGGTCCTTTAACCCAGTGTTATCAGAACCGGGCCGGACTCTGAACTAGAGAGGGGTCCGGTTCCCAGTTCGAACCCGGTCCGACCGCCCGTTTAGAAGTTTCTTCATTTAACCGACTGCAGGACTCTGAAGTTTCTGCGTTGCTGCTGCAAGTGAATTGAATCTGTCAACCCACATACATCCAATCCTCCACCTCCGTCCGAACTACCTCCAGCCCTCCACCTCCCATCACCTGTCTCCATCGGCCCTCTCTCCACCTCCGACCAAATTAATTCTCCATCGGTTCCTTGAAGAATACGAGCTCTCACCTACAAAAACTCTACTGGTTCGTTTCAACAAAAATGGTATTGTTGGACATACTAGATCTGAATCGTTGATAAAAAATTTAGTGTCGAATAAGCCAGCTTAAACTATTTTGTTTGTTAGGTTGGTGGCCCAAAAAGAAGAAAAAATTGAAACAAATACACTAACTCAGTCCTTCAAATATCTATCTTCTTCACGACTCTCTTACTTCCAGACTTCCAGTTCCATCCTATATAGGAAAAGAAATGGTTGGTTTGAATCTCCTGCTATGTCATTTGAAAAACCCAACCACCGTCGGTATCCCATAAGGGGTCTCTTGCTCTTCTTCTAAATCCAAGTGTGTGTGGCTCATCATCCTTTTGCTCAAAGAAATTAGCAGTTGGGTTAATCTCATTGCCGAAGTGGTTTATAGCCGATGGAATCCATTGCCGAAGTAAATGAAACTCTATTTAGTCGATTGTCCATAAAAATCACCTAAATCCCGGAAGCTTCTCCGTCTTCTTCAAAGACTTCCTCACTTCTCTGTTTGTTTTTTTGCTGCGGCGGTTGGATTATTCTAGGGTTTTGTCGATTTTTTTTTACTGATATATATTGATACCGAACCGGTGGACTGGCGGACCGCACGGTCTGCCCAAAACCGGCCGGTTCTCTAAAAAAACGGGTATTGGACCGGGTTCGCTTACATCCTCCGGAAATATTCGAACTGGACCGTAGAGGGGTCCGGTTCCGGTTCGAACCCGGTCGGACCGCCGGTCCGGTCCTGATAACGCTGGCTTTAACCATTTAATTAGAGGTATTTAGATTTAAAAAGTGTTATAATTATATGAATGAAAAAAAATATTTATAGTTAGTACATATACCTATTATTTATAAAATAATTCTGTTACGAGTGAGAATTATTATTTTAGATATATATGATTGATACGTGTGATGTTGGTCTTCTGGTGCCCCTAACACACCATGCATTCTGTTTTTATTTTTTTGTTTTTTTTACCAAATTGCTAATTGAAGTTAATGCGAATGTAAAATTTGCTAATCGAACTTTTTTTAACCTTCGGTTCTTCCATATTTTCTTAACCTTGGGCGGAAAAAATTGTAATAACATATGATCGATGTAATAACATATGATGTTTTATATAAAGAAATATTTGTTTATATATATACATAAACAAATGTAACCCGAAATAAAATATTAAATTATTTTTAAAAATCTATAAAATACAAACTTTTAAAAAATATATTTTTTTTTTTTTAACCTTTTGGGGTTATATTAATTTAAATTATATACATTTTTGTGTAATACGTATCATTCTAAAATATGTATTATTAGATATTTTTAATTTCTTTAATATGAAATTTGATGTTCTTTTAGAATTATATTGAACTTTAGGGTGTATTTAGTAATTTTGGAAAGTATATCGTGTTCATAGTTAACAGAAAAATTGACGAAGATAACAACTGTACATTAACAAAAGTTCACCAACAATTAGCACATTCATGTGAAGTTCGGTAAGCTAGTGGTTGTTTATTCATACTCAAACGAGAACCATACTAGTTTTTATAAGAGACAGTACGATTAAATAAATTAAGAGTTGTGTTGTTCTCAAATTCTCACTTAACTCCTTGCTAATTCGACTAACTTTCTCACAAACAAATTTCATTGCTCTATACCTAACAGTCTCCACAATTAAATGTTAGGATCGATTCTCTCAAACTCACGAACGATTAAGAAAGAAGACAATAAAGAAAACAAGATTTAACGTGATCCGGTTAATTCGACCTATGTCCACAGGCAATGGAGGCCGACGATTTATTGATTGTCTCTAGGGTTAAAATTTACAGAGAATACAACTTTATAAATAGTTGCAGAGAATAATCTCGTTAAAACCTAATAACTTGGGTCGGCCCAAACAATTCGGCCCAATTGTTGAATCATGATCCATAACTCAACAATTCTCCCACATGTATACTGATTTAATATTTCAAGTAAGCTTCATTCTCTCAAAGGAGTTCCTCTTCAACTTTAGCATTTTCGCCAACCGTACGTCTTCTGAAACAACTACAAAAGACCAAGTCATGCTTTATACAACCTCAGTTTCCCAACATCAGCATTTTTCATCAACATGTTGCTAGATTCTCCTCACCCTCTATCTTCTCCAAACACATATCGCCATCTTCCACTGCCATCTGAAATGACGTTGTCTTCTGATGTGCTTTGTCTTCGAATGATGGACATGGTTCTTAACCAACTGTATGACACTCTGACTATCTGTGTAGAGGATTTTCTCACGCTGCTTCAAGCCTAACTCTTCCAGATAATATGTCTGTCATATCATCTCCTTTGCGGCTTCTGCAATTGCCACATACTCAGCTTCACAAGATGAGATATCAACGCACTTCTGAAGCTTAGACATCCAACTTACTATCGTTCCATCTATTGTATATATGTAACCAGATGTGTTATGGCTCGAGTCCACATCTCCACTGAGATCAGCATCCACAAAACCCCGCAGTATCACATTGTCATTGCCATAACCAAGTGAAGTGTTGGACAAACCTCTCAGATATCTCAGAAGCCACATCACAACTTCCCAATGTTCCTTTTCTCGAGTTGGACATGAACCTGCTAACAGCCCCCACTGCATGTGCTATATCAAATCTTATACAGACGATAGCATACATCAATCTCCCAACTGCAGATACATATGGAACAAGTGCCATTTGCTCTCGCTCCTCCTCTGTCTTGGGTGACTGCTCTTTTGACAGTTTCATGTGATTTGCTAAAGGAGTAGTCATGGGTTTAGCGTCACTCACCATGAACCTACTCAACACCTTCTCAATGTATTGCTCCTAAAATAGATTTAGAGTTCCTGCATCTCTATCCCGATAAATTCTCATCCCAAGAATCTGCTTCGCGCACCCAAATCCTTCATCTTAAACACTAAAGACAGACTTGCCTTCAGATCATCAACATCCCTCATGTTTTCTCCTGCAATCAACATATCATCCACATACAAGAGTAGGGTACAAAAGAATCAGTATACTTGTTAAAGCAACAATACTGGTATTTTTCACTCATGTGGAACCCGCTCTTGCGCATGAAGGAGTCAAACTTCTTGTAGCAATGTCTAGTTGTTTATTTCAAACCGTATAAGCTCCTTCTAAGCTTACACATCATGTGTTCCTTGCCCGGAACAACAAATCATTTAGGTTGCTGAATGATGGTCCTAAATGATCTCATCAACACCTGCTTAGGTATTACAGACTCTACTTCTGAATCTACATTCGGTTCTTCATTGTCAGTGTCCGGAGTTGATTGAGTTTCTTCTATCACCAGCTCAACCTCAACTCCCACTTGCGTTGGAGTCTTTGAAACCTTATTGTTAGGTTATAAAGTCTAGGTCAACGGGTCGTCAATCTAGAATTTATCTCCCACTAATGAAATGTCGGGTTCAGTGTTCCTAGGACTAGTCGTTCTGATCCATGCCCTTCTGCTCCCTTGGGGTAGTCGTTCTGATATATGTCCTTCTCTTCTCTCCTTCTGACCTCCTTTCCTTCTCTCCTTCTGACCTCCTTTCCTTCTCTCCTTCTGACCTCCTGAGGCTTGTACTTCTTACCCCTGGGGCTTGTCCTACTGCTCTATGCTCTTCTGCTTCCTTGGCTCTCTTCTCCTCGCTACCCTGCAAGAGGGGCAATACCAGGCACAGAGGGGGGTGGTGCCTGATGAACCCTCTCCGATGCCTAAGTCAGTACGGTTTTAGAGAGATAAAGCTAGAGAGATGTCAGAGCAAAATTGTGCAACTTGCCAAGATCCCCCAATGAATAGTGGAGGTGGGGTATTTATAGGCAACAGTGTCATTAAGGTGGCTTAATGACATCGTTAACCTTTAAACACAGTTAATTAACCTTTAAACGCATAATTAGGACCTTAGGATACGGAGAAGGTAGGCGGAATAAACCGAGTGTGGGAGTCCAAGGGTGGTGCCGGGGCCCTTGGGGGGAGGGAAATCCGACCCCCAAGGGTAGGGGTTGGGTGAGGGCACCCAACCCCTCCTAGGGAGGATGGGGTTGGCCAACCCCATCCCCCCTAGGGGAGATCGGGTTGGCTGACCCGATCCCTCCTAGGAGAGATCGGGTTGGTCCACCCGATCTCCCCTAGGGGAGATCGGGTTGGCTGACCCGATCTCCCCTAGGGGAGGTCGGGTGTGGCCACCCAACCTCACCTAGGTGAGTTTGACTCGGCCGGACGAGCGCTTCGGCCTCGTCCGAGCCGTTGGTGTTCTCGCGAAGTGTTCGGGTTGAAGTTTCGATTTACAATCATTAACGGGGTGATAAAAATATAACGATTTGGAAGTCAACGGGTTCAAATTGGGCGTATATCCATCACATGCCCCCGAGTCAACCAATGGCCTAACCCTTGATTGACTCTATTTTAGGATGGTATGACACGCGCAATTTGAAACCGGGGTTTTACCTTTTATCTGAATACTTACTTACTCATGGATGCGTGCCTCTGACTCTGCCCCCTGTCTTATAAGATAGAGGAAGTGTAAACGTCAGAGCAGTACGGACACGTGTCTAAGCACGCGTCCGTCTGAAGTGGGAATAATAAATCTTTCCTTGCTACGGACGTATATTTCTAAAAACACATGCTTGCGTAAGGATGCAATACGAATGCAACTAAGTGACTTATGCTTCAATTTCATGCCGTGATTTGCCTAAGTGGAGAAAAATTTCACTTTTGGTCCGAAATTTTTCTAAGTATGGGATACTAGAAAATATGCCTATAGGATGTTAACTAGGAGTGAACATGGACATATCATGAACATGAGGATGTGTACTAGCATACATGCAAATAGGAACATAAGGATGGGAGTGAGTGGAGACATGCTGCGATTGTAGTCATGAATGTATGCATGAATATATGGCGGCCATGTGCATGGACGTCTAAATGTTTGAACACATGGGAGTGTGTATGTGGGCATGCATATGGGTGCAAGCATGAACATGTAAGTATGTATGGATGGGTTGTGAGTATAAGCATGAGTGATGACATTGATGTACCTGCAGATGTTAATCATGAATATGAGCATAAGTGCAAAGGTGAGAGCATAGACCTCTCCTTTACCTGAGTGTGGGAACTCTGCCACTCAATGGGACACAACGTTCCGCCTCCCTCGTACTAGCGTGAGCATTGTCCATTAATCTCGACCTTCGGCATGTGTAACATTTTTCCTTCATTCGTTGGAGCGTGTGTATAGCTCTTGACCTTTACCCTGCAACTTGTTCCCCATAAAAGTGAGGGTGAAAAAGCTTACAAGCTTTCTTCTTACCGTCGCGAGCGAAGGGGTCTATTGACATGTGCTAAGGGTTGACCCTTCCTTCGGATGTGCTGGAGCGTTGCTCCATTTGGGGAAACTAAAAGTTCGCCCTCTTCCCTTGGTGTTAAGGTTGCCCCCGTAGTAGGCGTATCTCGCCCCTCCATGAGTAAGGGTCGATTTTTGCGTTGGTTGCTCGTATAGGTGACTCACTTTTGGGAAGCTTTCTTCTTCAGACAGGGAGACCTTGAAGATCGTTTTCCAAGGTAGTCAGACCAAATCTGACTGTCCTGTGTCTTGGGTGTCCGAGGCGGACTTGTATAAGGCAGGGACTCGTATGACCCCTTGTAGGTTGATTTCATGGAGAAACATACAAGGTGTAGGCAGAGCGTTCCGAACGTACCGTTGAATCAGATGAGAGGGAAGAACCCTCTAGTTCTGCTTATCAGGCCTAGAAATTTTCTAAGTCAGGGGTGGCTGCTAATGCTTCCAGTATGTTCTTTTTCCCTTCTTTTTTCTTTGTGATATACTTATGATTGTTCTCATGCTGCTTCCTTCTTGTTGTTAGAGCGCTCTTCCCTGGTTACCGAATGGTTCTTGTGGTGGGTGAGAGTTCAAGTCAATCTAAATCCAAGGCGCGGAAACCTGACTCTGAGGTCGGGCCCTCGGCTGCCAAGGAGAAGGAAACCGCGAGAGGCTCTCCTTCAAGTGCCCCCTTGCTGACTCCCTCCCATAATAAGGAGGTAGTGGTTGAAGAGGCGCCCTCTTCGCTTGACAAAAGGAAACAACCTGTGGCTGGCGATGGGGTGATCATAGGTCTTGATGTCTCTTCTCTATCCTCTGCCCCCCAGCCGAGGGGCCGAGTCTCAAGTTTATTTCACCTTCATATAGATTTGACGACTTTTGAAGGTGTCTTTGTCTTTCCTATGGGTTATGTTATTAACCCTTACGTTGAAGATTTTTCTTTTGGTGATGGGTGTGATCATCACCTTTCATTGAGGTTCTCCTCTCTTGCCATGGCTCTGATTAAGATAGCAAATTCTTGCTTTGGAGTTTGGTGGAGACTGCTTTTGAGTTAGCCTCTACTAGTATCGTAGTTGTGATCGTTGTGAGGATCGTTTTGTTATATGCCCTCGATAGTGCTTGTCGTGATTCTTTGCTTTATGGTTGATTTCGTGAGATATGGAGGTTGTCTTCATAATGAGGACGTCTCCTTCCTGGTATCACCCAGTGGGTTGAAATATAAGTGCCTACCTTTGATGGGCGTACGAAGGGTGTTGTTTTTCCTTTTTCTTGAACCTCCTCCTAAGGCTAGGCGTAGCCTTTTGATGTTCGTGGTCGGGATGGTGTCTTTACAATGCATGTCTTTGACAGATGTTTTATGATGTGCTGCCATGATAATCACTTCGGGGTATGTGTACGTGATAGCCACTTCGTGATGTGTCGGAATGATAGCCCTTCTGTAGTGTGTGGACATGATAGCCAGTTCAGGGTATGTGGACATGATAGCCACTTCAGTGTATGTGGACATGATAGCCACATCACGATGTATGAAGTTGTGCTTTAGTATTCCTTTCTCATTGGAGAGCTTTCCTTGTTATAGTTGCCTTTTGTTTAGGCTATATTTGTTGGGTTAAGTTCCGATGTCTCGTCTTGTCGGATGTTGTATCCTTTATGCTCTTTAGATGTCTCCTTCATGAGTTGTGCTTGACGATGTTCAAATCTGATACGAGCATAGGTCACGCGAGGGCGACATGCAAGACAATAACATTTGTCGGAGGTTGATTTGTGTGACTTGTAAGGCAATTCTCTTCATGATGGGTCGAGTTTATTTCGAGAGCCTTGAACTTTGGATGTCATGTCTTTGCTATCTTCCTTGGTGGTGTTGGGTTCTTTTGAGATACTTCTCTTGACTTGTGATATGGATGGTAGGATAACTCGTTACTTTTCATGATAACCTCTTGTGCTTATGTATATGATCCTTTGGTCATGGACTTCTCCTTTGTATATGCTTTCCTTCACATCATACCTGCTATCTCATCAAGAAAAAACATTATGTGTTCTTCATATAACTTTACTTTGAAATTACTTTCTCATGGGATCCTTCTCAGTATGGTGTAATGATCTCTTCTGATACCCTTTGAATGGTATGTATGGTATTGCTAGACCAAAGATACGCTCTTGGTGGGCGTTGAATACTGTTCACGAGATACGCTCCCGGAGGGCACCAGTAGTTAGACCAAAGATACGCTCTTGGTGGGCGTCGAAACTGTTCACGAGACAGGCTCTCGGAGGGCACTTAACGTTTCACAGGATAGGCTCCCGGAGGGCACAAGTTAGACCAAAGATACGCTCCTGGTTGGCGTCGAAAACTGTTCACGAGACAGGCTCTCGGAGGGCACTTAACGTTTCACAGGATAGGCTCCCGGAGGGCTCAGGTTAGACCAAAGATACGCTCCTGGTTGGCGTCGAAAACTGTTCACGAGACAGGCTCTCGGAGGGCACTTAACGTTTCACAGGATAGGCTCCCGGAGGGCTCAGGTTAGACCAAAGATACGCTCCTGGTTGGCGTCGAAAACTGTTCACGAGACAGGCTCTCGGAGGGCACTTAACGTTTCACAGGATAGGCTCCCGGAGGGCTCAGGTTAGACCAAAGATACGCTCCTGGTGGGCGTCGAACTGGTAGTTTGAAATCTACCTCAAGATACGCTCTTGGGGGCGTCGAATCTGGTAGTGTTTTTTCTACCTCAAGATACGCTCTTGGGGGCGTCGAATCTGGTAGGTTGCAAATCTACCTCAAGATACGCTCCTGGGGGCGTCGAAATTCGTAGTTTTTGGAAACCACTCTCAAGATACGCTCTTGGTGCGTCGAAGGTCGTAGTATAAAAATTACTCTCAAGATACGCTCTTGGGGGCGTCGAAGGTCGTAGTATGAACACTACTCTCAAGATACGCTCCTGGGGGCGTCGAAATTCGTAGTTTTTGGAAACCACTCTCAAGATACGCTCTTGGTGCGTCGAAGGTCGTAGTGTATAAACTACTCTCAAGATACGCTCTTGGGGGCGTCGAAGGTCGTAGTATGAACACTACTCTCAAGATACGCTCTTGGGGGCGTCGAAGGTCGTAGTATAAAAACTACTCTCAAGATACGCTCTTGGGGGCGTCGAATCTGTTCGCGGGATAGGCTCCCGGAGGGCACAGGGTTCGTAGTTTTAGAGCTACTCTCAAGATACGCTCTTGGGGGCGTCGAATGTGTTCGCGGGATAGGCTCCCGGAGGGCTCATAATATTACCTTATCTTGTGTCCTTACTCATGTAGTGTGCGTCTTTGGTATGCTTTTCGAGTCTTTACTTGACTTTTCCTTCTATGATATTGCATGCTACCACGCTTTTCCTTCAATATGGGAGATCGCCTCTCGAGGGCGATGTTTGTGTGTTTCCAACTTAGGACGAGTTCGTATAGGGAGTTGATGATGTTTTCCTCTTATGTGACCTCTTCTAGGAGAAGTGGTATTGCATGTTCTTGTGATCTTCTGCCTCTAATCTCTTCTTTTACACTTAGGTGGACTACCAAGCACTTATTCGTTTGGTGCCCCCCAAGTCGCTTGGTGGTCACACCGCCTTTCATATTTGGCCGTTGAAGGCCCCTCGTTCATTTTCTTGGTTGGGTACCCCTTATGCTCGGGGCTCCCTTGTCTGCTTCTTTGAATGCGATGAGTGTCCCTTGTAGGATTTACTCTTTCTCATGCTTGCTTGTTTCAGTCATAGGCATGGTTTGGATGATGCCTTTGTCGGATGTGTCTTTGGAAGTTGGGTGGAAGAGCTTTTGCTTTGGGTGGGTGGGGGTGGATTTCATTCTCTTGATAACTAGGATGTGGCATTGTTTGTATCCTAGGGGTGCTTGTAAATTCTTTCCCCCCCTTCCTTGTGTTTTAGGTTGAAAAGCTTTCTCATAGAATGGTGTCTTGAGTTGTTAGTCTCGTAGGTGTGTTTCAGACTAGTCAATCTGATCCATGCTTCTTGCTCGGGCCTGGGGGGGTCTGACCAGGCTGTGGTAATCTTCTTGAAGTGTTGTGGTACTTAGTGTGCTTTGCCTTTTCCTTTACATTGGAGTATTCTTCAATGCCTTTGGGGAGTGTCACATTGGTCATGCTCTTCCTACCTTGAATCTTGATTATAGACTTCCTTTGAATTATGACTTGAACTTAAAAATGATGTTTTCCTTTAGGTTTGCAAGTGACGCTTCATGATTTTCCATGGGTTTGCCCTCGTATTGGCTATTCCTTGTTGGATAACTTCATTAGAGGCTGCATTTGTATTGCGTACGTATACGTGTTTGAGGTGTGTTGAGCTGACAAGTCCCTCCTTTTTGTTTTATCATAACCTTCATTCATCATGTATTCGGCGTATGGCCTAAGAGGCGGGATATTTTTCTAGTGCCCCTTTTATCGGGGTTCTCCTCTTGATGGTATGCCAGGGTCAAATGTCTTATCATTTGCAGACAAGGTGGTTGATCGGGATGTGCGTCTAGTGTGAAGGTCGATCTTGAAACCTTACTTCCCAAGCTTTTGAGCTCTTCTTTGGTTGATCTTGTAGAACTATTATCCTGCCCTAAGGCTCTTGATAGGAGATGTATCTCATTTTCACACTCTAGTTGTTGCACTATCTCTTTTGCTAATCTTGCATCTCTAGAGTTTCTCTCTTGGTGCATGACTTCAATGACAGGATTTTCTACCGATGTTTATTCTATTAGGACTTGTATCCTTGGTTGCCTTCCTTTCTTGTGAGATGGCGAAGGAGTGTTTATGAACACTCCAATGTGTCGCATTTGGTAGAGGTATGCGCCTTAATCTTTATGGCGCTGTCTTGAATCTTCGTGTACCTATCTCTGATGAACATGTTATTCATTACGTATATAGTACGGAGTCCAAGGATCTCCGGGTTAGGATCATAGTTTGATAACAGAGACATAGTCATTTATTAGATATCCTCTTTATCTACGGAGTTTATTTTTGTAAGAATAAATGCAAGGATACTTGTAAGGATATTTGTAAGGATATGTGTTCCATCCTTATTCCTGGTTCATTTGCAGTGCCGTGTCCCTAATGGGTGTGTTGATGTTCTGACCACCTTTACTAGTAGGGGGTCTTTTGGTCTTAGGTATGCCTGACTCTTCTCTAGTATCATCAATGGTTGGTCATGGGAGATGTCTGACGGACTCCCTTTATGCACTATGGTTCTCTTCATATCAAAGTTGGTGATTCCCTCTCTTATGACTAATATATCCTTGTGTGGAAATACTATGTTTTCCATGTCCCTTTTTAAAAGCTTGATGATGGTGTCGCCATTCTTCCTTTGCTAGGTTTGGTGTCCTTGAGCGTTTTTTATGGAAGTGTATTCCATTACCTGGGATGAGCTTACTAGGTGGAATCATAAAGATCCGCTGGAGGTGTTTGTCTCTGATGGTGGGTGTTGCCCATGTGATATGGTTTCCTCCATTTTTGGAGGGATGCGTTCGCGGCTACCCCCTCTCATGTTAATGGGCGTTTGTGGGGAGGGCATGTTGTGACTGGTGCCCCCCTTGCATACCAATGCCCGATGGGATCCTATGACGGACCTGGCCCTAGGATGCTTAGTGGAGGGTTATAGTAGGGGTAATCCTTTGTGACCTTCATGGTAGTTCCTCTATAGGATGTTGGGAGTGCTCAACTTATTTTTGTAAGTGAGCCTTCCATCTTGTGATATTTCCCAGAAACTTGACCTTATAGGTGTTCTTTGGGATTGAGGAATCTGTTGCTTGTGCATCTCTTGATTGGCGACAGCCTTTTACTGATTCTTCTAGTGGTCCACCTGTGTATATATTTATCACGGAGCCCGAAGGCGTCCGGTATGGTCATTCTTGGAAAACATGTTGATATCAAGTATCAAAATCTACCCCTTTTAGGGAGTTGACTTGTTATGCAGTTAAATTAAATAAGAGGATATGGGAAGGATATGAGAGTGGGGGTGTTGATATCCCCTGCTTCCTTGGTAATGTAACTGTCTTCCTTCATTAGTCTCTGTGTATTCCTTCCACTTGAGGAATATGAGGTCGCATCCTTGCAAGGCGGACTAGGTGGAGGTGTATCCTTCATGTATGCTATGTGCGATCTCACTCTACTATGTCTCTCCATGAGATTTCCCATTGTAGTTGCTATGTGCTGACGTGGTGTGGTACTCTATGAGTCCCCTGTTCAAATCCTTGTCTTTTCAACTCCTCCCCTGTCCTAGGGGGATGTGTGCCAAGGGTTGTCATGCACAAGGGGTTTGGACCTGTCGTGCTGTATCATGGGTAGGTGGTTGCCTTGTTGTGTTGTTGGGACTATGTCCCTCCCTTTGAGCTTTCATTGGTATGTCCATTAGTCATGTCCGTGGTGATACGAACTGTATGTGTACATTGCCATGGTGGATGTTGGAACTCCTATATCCTTGTTGGTCTGTCATGTATGTCTTTCTTTAGTGCGGTGTATGTCCCTGTTGGGGTACTTGGTGGAATTCTTGCCTCCTTTGAGGTCTTGGCTGTCTGTCTGCCCCCAGTGGGGTGTAGGCCCTGGCGTCCTGTTGTGTCTGTTGTTGCCTAGGAGGCACAAATTGCTGCCTTCCCTCTGGGGGTGGCTCTTGATAATTTCTTCTTTCTTCTCCTCGTTGCCCTGTTCGAGGGTGCGAGTGGCGTTCTTCCGTTGGAATTTGCTCCTCTTCATGAGCTTCTTCTCCTTCCTGTTGGTGTTGCCTTTCCTGTCTATTCCTTAGGGTCTCTCTGTAAGCTAGTACCTCATCCGAGGCGCTCATCAGCCCTGGAGTCACTGTATGTGCTCCCTGTGTGTATGCCAGCCTTGTGTTGGTTGTGTGGGCACGATTGTCAGGCTTTCTGTTCGAATCCCACAGACGGCGCCAAGTGTTAGGTTATAAAGTCTAGGTCAACGGGTCGTCAATCTAGAATTTATCTCCCACTAATGAAATGTCGGGTTCAGTGTTCCTAGGACTAGTCGTTCTGATCCATGCCCTTCTGCTCCCTTGGGGTAGTCGTTCTGATATATGTCCTTCTCTTCTCTCCTTCTGACCTCCTTTCCTTCTCTCCTTCTGACCTCCTTTCCTTCTCTCCTTCTGACCTCCTGAGGCTTGTACTTCTTACCCCTGGGGCTTGTCCTACTGCTCTATGCTCTTCTGCTTCCTTGGCTCTCTTCTCATCGCTACCCTGCAAGAGGGGCAATACCAGGCACAGAGGGGGGTGGTGCCTGATGAACCCTCTCCGATGCCTAAGTCAGTACGGTTTTAGAGAGATAAAGCTAGAGAGATGTCAGAGCAAAATTGTGCAACTTGCCAAGATCCCCCAATGAATAGTGGAGGTGGGGTATTTATAGGCAACGGTGTCATTAAGGTGGCTTAATGACATCGTTAACCTTTAAACACAGTTAATTAACCTTTAAACGCATAATTAGGACCTTAGGATACGGAGAAGGTAGGCGGAATAAACCGAGTGTGGGAGTCCAAGGGTGGTGCCGGGGCCCTTGGGGGGAGGGAAATCCGACCCCCAAGGGTAGGGGTTGGGTGAGGGCACCCAACCCCATCCCCCCTAGGGGAGATCTGGTTGGCTGACTCGATCCCTCCTAGGAGAGATCGGGTTGGCCGACCCGATCTCTCCTAGGAGAGATCGGGTTGGCTGACCCGATCTCCCCTAGGGGAGGTCGGGTGTGGCCACCCAACCTCACCTAGGTGAGTTTGACTCGACCGGACGAGCGCTTCGGCCTCGTCCGAGCCGTTGGTGTTCTCGCGAAGTGTTCGGGTTGAAGTTTCGATTTACAATCATTAACGGGGTGATAAAAATATAACGATTTGGAAGTCAACGGGTTCAAATTGGGCGTATATCCATCACTTATGATCTATGTCTTTGTAAAAAAAACGTCTTAATCAAAGGCCACGTCACAGTGTCTCATGATCTTTCTGTTCTTCTCATCCCAAAACATGTAGCCGAATTTTTCAGAACCATAACCTATGAAGTAGAACTTCACAGCTTTCGCATCAAGCTTGTCTCTCTTCTCTGGATTTACATGAACATAAGATGTGCACCCAAAAGTTCTCAGGTGAGAATACCTGAGTTCTTTTCCCGTCCATACCTCTTCAGGAATCTTGAACCCCAGAGGAACTGAAGGTCCCCTGTTGATCAAGTATGCAGCTGTGTTAACAACAACTTCCCAGAATATATTGGGTAGTCCACAATGGATCTCATGCTACGTGCACGTTCGTTCAATGTCATGTTCATCCTCTCAGCGATGCTATTCTGTCTTGCCTTACCGGGAGCTTTCTTCATCGATCTGATTCCCTCAGCTGCACAAAATGCTATGAATTATAACTTTTCATACTCCCCTCCGTTGTCAGACCTTAGGCGTTTGATCTTCAGCCCAGTCTGATTCTCAACTTCAGCTTTCTACGTATGACTTATACTTCAAGAAGTAAACACATACCTTCCTACTGAAATCACCAATGAAGGTAGCATAGAACACGGATCTGCCAAGTGATGGAAATGGAGCTGGCCCCAAAACATCTGTCTGGACCATTTCCAACCGCTCATTGTTTGGCTCCCTTGGGGTCTTCATGAAATTGACTCGTTTCTGCTTCCCATAACACAACTTTCATATAGTTCCATGTCAACACATTTCATGCTCTCTAAAGCTTATTTCTCCACCAACATCTTCATCTCTTTAACGTTCATGTGTCCAAGCCTGTTATGCCACAGAAATGAACTGCAATCACTCTCCTGAATAAAAGTCGCAGTTATACACCATTAAGTTGTGTACAAAGTTCCAGTTTAAGCCCACATGCTACAACAGTAGAACCCCTCTTGATCTTCCAAGAACCCTTCTCAAAATATGTTGCATAACATGTGGTATCCAACTGACCAACCGAGATCAGATTCTTCTTGAGACCAGGAATGTACCTGACATCTTTCTATGTCCAGTGACTTCCTGTTGGAGTGTGAATGCAGACGTTACCCTTTCCTTAGATCTCTAAAGCTTTTTTATCAGCAAGATACACATTTCCAAACTTTACAGACTTGAAATTTTGGAACAACTCCTTGCTTGGAGACGAGTTAAACGATGCTCCAGAATCCAAGATCCAGGATTCAAGTGAGCTTTCCACACTGAGGATTAGGGCATCCCCAATGTCTTCTGTTGAGTTCACCAAATAAGTATAATTACCAGATTTCTGAATATTCTTCTTTGGTTTCGAGCAATCACTTCGAGTGTGGCCTCTTTCACCATAATTCCAACATGTTATTTGTGGCATGCTTGGAGATTTTCCTATGTTCCTTGATTTTGAACGTCCATGCTTATTTGAACCATTTGATTACTCCTCCTCTTCTGTCAACACTAACAGAACTCCCTGATGACTCACTGATTTCTCGTTTGTGAATACTTTTGTTGAAAACAACATCTCGAATTTCATCAAATTTCAGCTTCTCAGATCCACGGGAACCGCTAATTGCGAAAACAGTAGTATCCCACGACTCGGGCAGAGATGACAACAAAATCAAAGCTTTAACCTCATCCTCAAAGTTAATCTCAACATAACTCAGTTGCAAAACGATCATATTAAATGCATTTATATGTTCAGTTACAGAACCACCTTCAACCATCAGTAAATTGAAAAATATATGCATCAAGTATACATTGTTCATCGTTGATGGTTTCTCGTACACGTTAGCCAATGCCTTCAACACGCCCGTCGTAATGTTTCTTTGACGATGTTGAATGCAACGTTCCTGGACAGACACAATCAGATCAGCCATAGGGCTTGTCGATCCTTGAGCTTCCACTGCTGCTCCGTCATAGACTCCAGCTTCTCCCCAGACAAGGGTTCGTACAGATCTTTCTGATACAGATAATCTTCAATATGCATCTTCTAGAAACTGAAATCGTTTCCATCGAACTTCTCGATTCCAGCCTTCGACATCTTCATCTTCAGTGATCGTGTTGAATCTCCTTAGATCTGATACCAGTTGTTAGGATTGATTCTCTCAACACTCACAACCGATTAAGAAAGAATGCAATAGAGAAGACAATATTTAACGTAGTTTAGTCAATTCGACCTACGTCCACAGTCAATGATGACTTGTAATTTATTGATCGTCTCTATGGTTACACTTTACAGAATACAATGCTATAAATAGTTGAGATAAGAAACTCACTAAACCCTAATAACTCGGGTCGGCCCAATCAATTCGATCCAATTGTTGAATCAGGATCCATAACTCAACATTAACATGTAGTGAGATTTCATCCGCAGATGTATTCTTGTTTGAATGAACGTGGTCGTTCCACGCCTTCCAAGTGAGGTAGAGAATTTAATTTCAATCCATTTTCAATAATGTGTCACCTTTGAGGTTTTAGACAGACAAAGTTAGCTCAACTTCCCACCCACCAAATTGGTTTGCTAACCGCAAACACTCCAAGAGTTTCTGACCATGCTTCCTTGAGGATATGGTTGTCAAAGAGTGTCGTTATTTTCCAACACATGTTACGTACGTAACACACAGTTAGCATTTTGAATATATTGGAGTTTGTTCATTTCATCATCCTTTCCTTTATGCGAATCTTATCCTGAATAGTTAACCATGAAAGAAACAAGTATTCTGTAATATACTCTATGAACTAAATTCTTTAAACTAAGAAACAATAATATTTGTTTTAGATCTAGGTAGTTCCATGCATTGGCCACTGAAAATGAACTTTTTCTGTTAGATAACCAGACCACGTAGTCATTAGTCTGCATGTAAAGTTTCACCCTTGGTGTTTGCTAGGTTCGACTGAATATGTTGTCTTTGGGGGGGAGGGTTTTCTCTCAAAACACCACTTAAAGGGAATTTTGACTAACCCTAATAAAACCCCTAACTCCACATATATATAGTAGGAGTCAAGTGGACAAAAGTCCACTTTACCCCCACCCATAATTCGGCCGGCCATGCTAGTATAGGGAGGCCCAATTTTGGGCCTCTCATGTCATTTGAGATTTGGGTATGGCCCAATTTCCTAAAGTGACATGCACTCAATTAACTTAGGTAATATATACATATAATGGGCTTCCATTTTTGGCGCCCGTCACCATATGCTTACTGCTCCACTCGACGGAATGGGAGAGTGCCTGTTAATGTATTGTCGTCCAAATCTGCATCAACATTTCACTCCTTCGATCTTGTCCTTTGCTTCCGAATTGTTCACACGAGGTTTGCCGTGCGACCGGCGGACACGACGGGCATCGTGCTACTCATCTGTTAGGAGTGTTGTAGTGCCCGCGGAACGTTGATTCCATTTTCTCCAATCAACCTGTTGTAAACAACATTTATATAGTGTCGCGATGTATCCTAGGTCAACTGATAATTCTCCTTCTTTCTAGTTTCCTCATAGGAACACTTCTCCGAGGCATCCGTATAAGTATTCACAACCTTCAACTAATATCTAGTTGGTGGCTACCTTAGTGAATACAATAGTCGGTGAATTAAATGTGAACTTGACCATCCCCATCGCTCATATTCTTAGTCAAACCCAACGGGTTTCCGAAGACGTGATCACTGGGCCTTTTTGTTCAACACTACGCTCGTACGCCGGGAAGCGAACATTGAGCCTGACCTTAGATATGAGTTCTGAGTCCGTGAGGATACTTTGGGTGCCTCTTCATAAGGCTCCCGGGATCAATCACACGCTCGAGGTGAAGAAGTTTGCACCCGCCAGAATCACGAGGATTCTTTCTTAGCACTACCGATCCGTGACCCCGTGGTCGGACGTGGCACGCGTAGTGACATGGCACACGTAATATGGAGCACGCGTATATAGCATACCCGAACGTTTAAGTTCAAAGGAATGGGACATGTCAAATCATGCTATCGCAGATTCTCTTTTGGCCTAGAATGTGGATTAATGACGAACAAAGTTCATCACGGCGATCTGCAAAACGAAGATCATGTCGAGTTACTTCGACACTAGATGATCGTTTTGCGTAATCAGGTTTATCCCCCTGATTCTTAGCCAGCCTTTCTTAGTAGAGGCCTCCCTCCACCGCAAGACGACCGTACCTGTGTGACGAGGTAAGGCCCACATTCGACATAGTTTTGGCAGATGATTGCGTCCTCCTACGACTTAGTTTATAGACCAAAAATTTGATTTATTCAAACACTATGACGTCGATAAATCATAAACTCAATTGCAATTATTTTGTTTCAAAAATGTAACTTTCAATTATCAAAATGTTATCACATATACATTCCATTTTCAAACTCTACGCAATCCAAGCACTTTTACATGCTTTTCGAATATCTCTCTGCTAGTGGTTTGGTTAATGGGTCCGCAATCATGTTATCAGTGGACAAGTATTCCATAGTGATTATATTGTCTTCTACCATAGATTTAGCATAATAATATTTCACATCAATGTGTTTGGTCCTACTATGGTACTTCAGATTCTTTACTGCCGCAATGGCTGCCTGACTGTCATAGAACACCTTCACAAGTTTACTCCCGACGTCACAATCAAGCAGCGCAGTAAGAAGCCTTTTCAGCCAGACCGCTTCCCGTGCGTTCTTGGAGAGGGCTACGAATTCTGATTCCATTGTGGACAGCGCGACACATGTTTGCTTCTTGCTCGTCCATGAAATGGCGGCATTAGCAAGGAGAAACACTCCTCCTGTGGTGGACTTACGATCATCTGGATTGCCACCATGGTCGGCGTCACTGTAACCGGTCAATTCTAACTTCCCACCCTCATAGCAAAGTGCGTAGTTAGCAGTACCTTTCAGATAACGAATAATTCGTTTTACAGCCTTTAAATGTTGATAGCCAGGATCTAATTGGAAACGTGCTACTAGGCCCACGGCGTAACAGATATCCGAACGGGTGCATTGCATGGCGTACATCAAACTACCGACCATGCTTAAATACTCCAAACCCTTCATCTGTTCACGCTCTGCCAGGTTCTTGGGGCCGTCACGTTTTGACAGTGCGCACCCAAACACCACCGGCATATCCACGGGTTTGGCATCCTGTAATTTGAATCTTTTCACAGTTTGTTGATATAAGCTTCTTGAGACAGACACAATTTCCGGGTAGCGCGATCTCTAGAAATTTTAATGCCCAAGATGTACGTGGCCTCTCCCATGTCTTACGTCTCAAATACAGATGCCAACCATGACTTTGACTTATTCATAAAACTCACATCGTTTGCGGCAATGAGTATGTCATCCACGTACAAGGTTAAGATGACATAATTAGACCTGGAGGTCTTATAATACACGCACGGATCCTCGTGAAGATTCACAAATCAGTTTCCTACGATTTCCTCGTGGAATCTGCGGTACCATTGCCGAGACGATTGTTTAAGACCGTAGATGGAACTTTGGAGTTTACAAACTTTACATTCGTTACAAAGATTAATGAAACCCTCCGGTTGCTCCATGTAGATCTCTTCCTCCAGGTTTCCGTGGAGGAATGCGGTCTTAACATCCATTTAGTGCAGCTCGAGATCGAGACTTGGGACTAAGGCCAGAATGGCCCGGACTGTGGTGTAACGCACAGTAGGTGAGTATGTTTTGTCAAAGTCCACTCTGTGAAGTTGGTTATATCCTTTCGTAACAAGTCGAGCTTTGTATCGCTCGACCTTTCCATCAGCAGTGAGTTTCAATTTGAGAACCCACTTTGCTCATATGGCCCCGCGATCAGCAGGTAAATCAACCAAAGACCATACTGAATTGGCTTTCATTGATGAGATCTCTTCCTCCATTGCATTCCTCCATTCATTCGCTTGAGGTCCTTCCAACGCTTGTTGAACCGTTACTGGTTCGTCAACAGATGTTAGAGTGAGGATTTCTACTCTCTCGATGGGATATTTCCTAGGAGAAGTTCTATGCCTTCGATTACGTCTAGGCTCGTTGATCCCATCTTGACTCAGAACGGTACTCCCACTCGGAACAATGCTTCTTATCGGAGCATCACTCCCACTGGGAATAAGAGCAGTGCTTGAACCTTCACCTACAACCTTCCTTGGACGACCTCTTGGTCTCGGGATCCTATCTCCGAGATAAATTCCCTGATCACTAGGACTTGGAACCAAGTTATTTGGATGACTCCCACTGGAAACAATGGGTAGTATTGGTGGTTGTGGTATCTGTCCGGCTACATGATTATCAGGTTCAACTTGATTTGTCCCTGCAGCAATAGTGACTTGTGTGGTACGGTTTGGACCTCCCACTGGATTTACTATGAAAATGTTTCCATTATCATTAACCATGTCATTCACTTGAGCTGCTGGTTCAAATCTCCCACTCGAAGTAAGTGGGACCTGATCATCAATGTTGTCCTGCTCCAGTTCAATCAATACTTCGTCTGTTTTAATCTCTCCAAGTGTCGGAAATTCATCCTCAAGGAAAGTTACGTCTCTGGATTCTTGTTCGACAACGCCACCATTTTCTTGAGGTGACACGAATACGTAACCTTTAGAGTTCTCTGAATACCTTATAAAGATACTCTTAAGTCTTATGGATCCCAACTTACCGAAACGGCTGTCTGTTGTATGTGTAAAGGTTGCGCAACCCCAATGTCGCAGTCTGGTGAGATCTAATTCTCTTCCATGCCACAAATCATATGGCGCTCTGTCTACCACTTTGGTTGGGAAAAAGTTTACTACATGAGTGGCAGTTAATAACGCATCACTCCAATAGGAGATTGGTAATTGTGCCTGCGACATCATGGTTCTTACCATGTCTAGGAGTGTCTGATTACGACGTTCAACCACACCATTTTGCTGTGGTGTGTTGGGGATTGTCGTTTGACGGGCCTCTTTCTTTGCACAGCTTATCAAACTCATTAGAGAGATATTCTCCATCTCTATCAGTGCGTAAGGTTTTCACCTTTCGCTCCTGTTGATTCTCTACGAGGTTTCGAAAGTTTCTAAAGCAATCTATTGCCTCAGATTTACGAGTAATCAAATGAGTAAACCCATAACGGGTAAAGTCGTCAGTGAAAGTTATGAAGTATCGTTTTCCATTCCTAGCGGTTACATTCATTGGTCCACAGACGTCGGAGTGAATCAGCAGCAATGGATATTCGGCTCGTCGAGCTTCTCCGAACGGTTTGCGGGTGGACTTTCCTGCTAGACAATCATGGCAAGTGAGTTTAATCACGTTGTTGGTACAAGGAAAAAGCTCTCTTAGTGCTAATGAATGAACCCTATCATAGCTTATATGTCCCAGCCTCGCATGCCATCCGGCTGCGTCAGTCTCTGCTTCCCTGGAGGATAATGCATACATTCTATTCGAATCCACACTTCCATTTAAATCCATGATAAAGAGACCATAATAGGAATAAGCATGCCCAAAGAAGACATTGCCTTTATTTATACGAACAAAGTTCTTCTCTAATGATAAAATGTAATTATTAGTCATAAGAGCGGAAACAGAAACAACACTTTTACGGATTCTAGGAGCAAAAAGGACATTTTCAAGTAGTATGGTCCTGCCATTGTTCATAGACAACTTGCAGTTCTCTACTCCTATGACTTCAACTTGTGAGTTGTCGCCAATATATATCCTCTTAGAATACTTTGGCAATCGTTTAAACTTGGCGAACAGTCCTTTGTCGTTGGCTATGTGGTCCGTCGCACCTGAGTCAAGAATCCGAGAAGGATTTGAGTCAGTTAACATGACAGTTGAGGAAACAAGAGCTTCCATTACATAACCAACGTCGCATACCTTTTCAGGATGCGATTTACTGGATCATGTACCTTCGCCTATTCGGCGTGGACTGGAGTTCCCGCGGACTATCTCTGATTTTAGTCGGAGATTGCCTGGTTTAGGTTTTGTCAACATTTTACCGTCGATAGCCTGTTGTTTCTTTCCTTTGTTCGTCCTCTTTCTCTTCCCTTGCCCAGCTCGTTCCGGTATTGATTTCAGTCGAGCTTATTCAATCTCGATGAATTTTAGGACTGATGCAAGATCTAACACAGAACCACTGGCAGTCAGTAAAGCCTTGGTTGCTCTCCAAGACTTCGGGAGGACCCCGATGATGGCTTGAATTTTATCCCATTCACCCACCTGACCTTCTTCTTCCAGTCGTCTTAATATGCCAAGGAGATCATTTACCTTTTCAAGTACACTCTTGTTGTAGCTGTTTAAGCTTTCTTCCATTGTTGGTATAAGTGGGTGCAGGATTGCTGCCATGTCGTTTCCATATCTCAGGAAGAGGGCATCCCAAATTTCCTTTGTAATTGGAACATCCTTATACTCATCATGAAATTCATGAGACATCTCAGTCAGCAATATCTCCTTTTCTTTCTTGTCATCTTGCTCCCATTGAAAATGGGCAAATGCTAGGTCTTTGGTTAGACCAACATTTGGGCAGCTCATGGACTTCTGAATGTGACCTATAAGGTCATTATCCTCCAACAATGCACTAACGCGTTTGCTCCACGGGTCGTAGTCGGTCTCAATCAAAAGCTCATTAGCACAATATAATGTCATATATGCTGTAATTCGTTACTTAACACGTTGATAATCACGCATAATCAGGGAGACAATAACATTTTGAGAAAGAATTGCATACATTAAATATCTATTAAGATAGAATACAACAAGTAATGGTTCTTCAGTCATCTAAACCAACCGACCACCAGTAAACCAATGGAAGATGGATGTGAAAAAGTTCACATTATTGTCGTCTTCCATCCAATAGATCAGTCTTTTAAAACGGTTTCAATCGCAAATTACCTGAACGGGAATTTTAAAACAAGCATATTCGATCTTGGCTTTCCCAAGGCTCTTTCTGTTTTGGAAAAATATTTCGATGAATTCACTTATGCATATATAATTCTACTATCTACGTAAATTATCATACGCCAGTAATATTCATCACATAAACCATACTCATGCTTACGCGTCATGCGTCTAACGTTCCGAGGAACTCATGCTTGCATACATAATTCTACTTCCAAGTATATTATCAAATGCACCTACATCCTCAACATTCTAGCATATGTTTCAAACATGTAACATTCACATCCATCATACACATTTGGCGAGTGGTTTTCGATTTTAAAATAAATTTAAACATTAGGGGCTGATTTGTAATTCATGCTTATATTCAATCATGCAACATTCTAGACATGAATTCTAGGCATTTGCAACCATCACAACATGTCTACCCTAGTGCGCATTCCATATATTTAACCAGGGCTCTACCCACAATATGCAATATCTAGCTAGCTTGACTCAGTCAAGACAACATTTTTAATCATGCATAAATATATATACGAATAATAAACAATTGCAATTCAACCCACTAATTTATCCAGTCCCAAAAACATGTATCTCCGAGATCCATCCCCATAATCGAAACAAGGCATAAAAGGTTATCAACCATTGAGCACTGTATAGGCCTATTAAGGTTCAAAACATTTGGATTTTAAAACTTGACCTCCCTATTTAATTAACTTGAATTCGGTTTTGAAAATACGGTTCAGTTCAGTCAATTTCAGTCTAGTTTGGTTCAGTTCTGTCCAGGAAATCTGGTTCGGGTCCGGTCCGGAAAACCCGGTTCGGTCGATAAAATCCGGTCTGGTTTTAATTTAAAATCTGGTTCGATCCGAACCGTTCCAATAAAAATAGGGTCTGGTTCGGTTCAACACACAAAACCGGTTCGGTTAGATCCACTTAGTTACGCCGGCCCGACCCGACCCGACCCGATAAGGTCGAACCGATTGAGAAAATCCGGTTCGGTTTTAATTCGTCCTGGTTTGACATATTGGACCGGCCCAATAATTAAAATATTAAAGGTTGGGCTGAAATGTTAACTTGTGGCCCAAGTAGGGTTTTTAAAGTCCAAAAAATATTTAACTTAGCCACCAAGTAACATTAACTATATAAAATAATTCCCAACATTACTATATATATATATTTCAAACCTAATTAAAACATATATATATATATATATATATTTATTGCCAACATTCTATCTTTAAGATTAAATCAATCAACAATATATATATATATATATATATATATATATATATATATATATATATATATATATGTGTGTGTGTGTGTGTGTGTGTGTGTGTGTGTAAAAATCGGCACATTGTCAATATCTTAAATAGGGAAACATATATTAACAATGTATTTTCTCAATCTTTTAGATAACTAAAATCTATCAATAATATTTTTAACCTATTTAAATATTTAGATATATAGATAGTTATATATTTTTCTATATATTAGTGTGAATCTATCATAATGTTCTCAATTATAGATATATTGTTACCTAGAATAAAAATTAAAATATGGTAAACAATATACCTACATGTTTCGTCCGAAATATTGAAACTTGGTGCCTAAGAAATTAAAAAATTTACCTTGTAAAACACTTAGGGTTTCAGCACAAACATTAATTTGGGAACAAGTAGTCAAATTTTAAAATCAAATTTTAATAAGATCTACAATCCAATGTTTGATTTTGATAAATATTACATTTTTCTTGAAGATCATGAACATCAAATTTCCTAAGAACATCATGAAAAAATTTCGGACCTCCATAACCATAAAAATTCGAAAAGTTTAAAATTCCCTTTTTAAAATTTCGGTCAAAAGTTTAAATTTCCAAGAGAACCACTTTATCAAAATCATGAACTCCTAACACAGGCTTTGACACCACTATTAGATTACAGGGAGTAATCACTACGGAAACTAAAACCATGGTACATGCAAGTAATCGAAATTACGCAGCGAAAGATTCACACATACCTCTACAATAGTCTGTAGTCCCAAGATCTTTGCAGGAGGGAGTTCACGATCCTCCGGTCGGCACCCGTATGGGTTCTTGTGAAGGAAGCCATACGTTGTATATTCTTCACAGCAAAGCCTCTGGTCGATTCTTGGCAAGGGACAGATCTCTGAAGTGTTTGCTCGAAAGCAAATTGGCACACCCTTGGTGTTTGCTACGTTCGGCCGAATAAGGTGTCATTGGGGGGGGGGGGGGGAGGGGGGAGGGTTTTCTCTCAAAACACCACGTAAAGATATTTGTGATTAACCCTAATAAAACCCCTAACTCCCCATATATATATAGGAGGAGTAAAGTGGACAAAAGTCTACTTTACTCCCACTCACAATTCGGCCGGCCATGCTAGTATAGGGAGGCCCAATTTTGGGCCTCTCATGTCATTTGGGATTTGGGTCTGGCCCAATGTCCTAAAGTGACATGTACCCAATTAACTTAGGTAATATATACATATAATGGGCTTCCATTTACGACGTCCATCACCATATGCTTACACTTTCTACGTCTGACTTATACTTCAAGAAGTAAACCCATACCTTCCTAGTAAAATCACAAATGAAGGTAACATGGAACATGGATCCGCTAAGTGATGAAACTGGAGCTGGCCCCCAAACATCTGTCTTGACCATTTCCAACCGCTCATTCTTTGGCTCCCTTGGGATCTTCGTTAAATTGATTTGTTTCTGCTTCCCCATAACATAGCTTTCACATAGTCCCATGTCAACAAATTTTGGGCTCTCTAAAGCTCCTTTCTCCACCAAAATCTTCATCTCTTTAACGCTCACGTGTCCAAGTCTGTTATGCCACATACATGAACTGGAAGCACTCTCATGAATAGCAGTCGCGTTTATACACCATTCAGTGGTGTACAAAGTTCCAGATTTAAGGCCACATGCTACAACCATAGAACCTCTCTTGATCTTCCAAGAACCCTTCTTAAACCATGCTGCATAACATGTGGTATCCAACTGACCAACCGAGATTAGATTATTCTTTAGACCATGAATGTACCTGACATCTTCCAATGTCCACTAACTTCCTGCTGGAGTGTGAGTGCAGACGTTACCCTTTCCTTCGATCTCCAAAGCTTTATTATCCGCAAGATACACATTTCCAAACTTTTCAGACTTGAATTTTCTGAACAACTCCTTGCTTGGAGACGAGTAAAACGATGCTCCAGAATCCAAGATTCAGGATTCGGCTTAGCTTTCCATACTGAAGATTAGGGCATCCCCAATGTCTTTTGCTGAGTTCACCAAATAAGTATCATTACCAGATTTACGATTCTTCTTCTTTGGTTTCGAGCAATCACTTCGAACGTGGCCTCTTTCACCACAATTCCAACATGTTATTTGTGGCCTGCTTAGAGATTTTCCTATTTTCCTTTATTTTAAACGTCCATGCTTATTTGGACCCTTTGATTTACTCCTCCCCTTTTGTCAATACTGCTAGAACTCCCTGATGACTCACCGATTTCTCGTTTGTGAATACATTTGCTGAGAGCAACATATCGGATTTCATCGAATTTCAGCTTCTCGGATCCACATGAACTGCTAATTTCGGAAAAAGTTGTATCCCACGACTCGGACAGAGATGAAAGCCAAATCAAAGCTTTAACCTCATCCTCAAAGTTAATCTCAACAGAATTCAGTTGCAAAACTATCATATTAAAGGCATTTATATGTTCAATTACAAAACCAGCTTCAACCATCTGTAAACTGAAAAATATATGCATCAAGTATAACTTGTTCATCGTAGATGGTTTCTCGTACATGCTAGACAATGCCTTCAACACGCTCATCGTTGATGTTTGTTTGACGATGTTGAATGCAACGTTCCTGGACAGACACAATCAGATCAACCATAGGGCTTGTTGATCCTTGAGCTTCCACCGCTACTCTGTCATCTTCTCCCCGGAAAAGGGTTTATACAGATTTTTCTGATACATATAATCTTCAATTTGCATCTTCTAGAAGTTGAAATCGAACTTCTCGATTCCAGCCTTCGACATCTTCATCTTCAGTGATCGTGTTGAATCTCCTTAGCTCTGATACCATTTGTTAGGATCGATTCTCTCAACACTCACAAACGATTAAGAAATAAGGCAATAGAGAAGGCAAAATTTAATGTGGTTCAGTCAATTCGACCTACGTCCACATGCAATGACGACTTGCGATTTATTGATTGTCTCTAGGGTTACACTTTACATAATACAACGCTAGAAATAGTTGAGATAATAAACTCATTAAATCATAATAACTCGGGTCGGCCCAATCTGATCCAATTGTTGAATTAGGATCCATAACTCTACACTAACATGTTGTGAGATTTCATCCGCAGATGTATTCTTGTTTGAATGAATGTGGTCGTTCCTCGCCTTCCAAGTGAAGTAGAGAATTGCATTTCAAGCCATTTTCAATAACTTGTCACCTTTGAGGTTTTAGACGGACCAAGTTAGCTCAACTTCTCCACCCACCAAATTGTTTTGTTAACCGCAAACATTCCAAGAGTTTCTGACCTTGCTTCCTTGACGATTGGCTGTCAAAGAGTAAGTGGTCGTTATTTTCCAACACAATTTTTGTACGTAACACAAATTTAGCATTTTGAATATATTGGAGTTCGTTCATCTCATCATCCTTTCCTTTATGCAAAGCTTATCCTGAAAAGTTCACCATGAAAGAAACAAGTATTCTGTAATATACTATATGAACTAAATTCTTTAAACTAAGAAAAAAATAATATATTTGTTATCTCTTAGGTAGTTCCATGCATTGGCCACTGAAAATGAGCTCTTTCTGTCGGATAACCAGACCGCGCAGTCATTAGTTTGCATGTAAAGTTTCGTTACTGGAAGTACCAGAATTGCCGATGAATTTTTTTTCCCATATATAACTATGAGTTACTTATCAATATAATTAAGCCAGACTTTACCAAAAAAAAGGCATGCCTATAATGTATCTACATGTTACATATTAAGCTTTTCATTTCTGATGAAATTGCTCATGTTATATTGTGTTTTAGTAGCGTACAAAAGAAAGCACCAACATCACGCACACAACAAGAAAATGGTTTTAAGCAACGCAGAAGCTGCAACACTTTCACAAGCGTCGTAAAGTTTTTTGGCACGTAGAAATTAAGCAACGTTTTAGAAAGCTTCGACTAAGGATATACTTTAGCCAATGCTAGCTTTAAGCGTTGTCTAAAGTTAAGTTTAGGCGACGTATTTTCTAAAAAAAACGTTGTATAATGATTAGGTTTAAGCAACACATAATTAAAAAATAATATTTTATGTATTCAAAGCTTAGATAAAACACTGGAATAGTGCTTTTGCTTCGACTCGCGATCTTCACTGCTTCTACTCCCGACTCGTGATCTTCACTGCTGCAACTCTGGGGAAAATTTACCGCGCTCCTTCACTGCTGCGTCTCTGAGGAATGGCGACTGCTAAGCTGCGACTCCGATTCCCGACTCCAGGGCGGACTTGAAGAGTTGCGACTCCGGGCTTCGGTGAGCTCTCGTTTCTTCATATATTTCTCAATTTAGCTTCGATTCAGTGATGTGAGGCTGATCTTTCTTTTGATCTCCAGTTTCGAGTTTAAATTAGAGAATAAACTGTTGAATGAACTCTAAATTGGCTTGAGGAATTAGATTTGTTTGAATTCCTAAAGAAACTAGTACACTGGGAATGTAAGGGCTTCGGGACTGCATTTGTGGCAACTACAACAACATATCGGCTAGGATTACTTAATCTTCTCTACGTAGCCTTACAGTATAAACCGACATTTTTATAGTTTCAGGTAAGGAAATGTAGATCCTGTCTTATGTGTGCTTTATCGTGTGCATTATATTTTTCTAATGGCTTAACTAATGTTTGAGAGTTTATTGTAATTCGCCTCTTAACATAAGTAATATAATAGATGGATACTGATTTATCTTTTTCTTTGATTTATTTAAGCAAGAATTGTTGTTAAAAAGATCTATCTATACTCACTTATTGAGTCTTGTTATCATCACCATATTGAGGCTCTCCATTCATGGTTACTGCAGAGCTAGATATGGAGTTCATTCAGAGCAGGGCCCGTTTAAAGGATGCACAACAGATTTCCTCTGGATGGTGATTTTCCGGTTACCAAATTCAAATTCTAATTACCAAATCAGTGCCTTGATACATTCATTACTCTTTTATGTGAATTTTCCATGGAAATCTTTATATACTTTGGTTATAATTTGTGAACTCTTTTTGCAGATCACACAGCGCAATTGGGCATGGCCTTTTCTCAAACGTGTAGAAGTTCAAGCGCTTAATTAAACTGGATGATTATTGCAATTTTTCTGTCAATAAGTGAACTTTACTATATGCAAATGATACCTGATTTGTTGCTAGTCTCCATTGCCTTATTTAAACACAAATGATAATGAATTTTCAACACTTGTGGTTGATTTATCGCGTCGTTTTTTTTTGCATGCTGAAACATAGTTCTTAAAACGTACCATGTTTTGTTCTCACTTGATCTTTTATATATGAATTGATTTGTCTAGGAAATGATATACCAAGACTCCACAATTGGGTATTGATATGTTGATTGAGATAAATCAATCATATTACGTTTTTTTTTAACTGAAGTAAAGCCTCCTTCGTCGTGTAAATAAATAAATCACTTGCCAGAGAGATCCTTCATAGTGGAACTAAAGTAAAGCCTCCTATTCCACTCCATGCTATTATTATTTCATGTTGGTCCATATATTTTACAAGCTTATATGTCGTTTGGTTAAGAAGTTGTAATGGTGATTTGCAGGTCGTTTTGGTTGCAAATTCTCTTACATCTCTAGATGATGTAACTAATATGGAGCTCCATGATATTATAGTTCAGGCTGCAGAGGTGAGTTCATTTGTTTAGTGTACATATGGACAAATATCCTACTCTCTGATGCAAAAAAAAATGAGATTCATTTATGATGGACGAACAACACTGTGATATCCGCTGGGCTGATCATGGATGGGGATGACCAAATGATTCAACAGAAGAACCGGCTTCAACTCCCTTGATGGTTGTCGAGAATGGGTGTGGAAGTCCATGTATCGACTTGAGGCAAGTCAGCTCCGAGCTAGCTGATGCGGATTTGGCAATTTTTTGCTTTATATGATTCTTCATTGATATTAGTAATAGGTATGTTTGTGATTAGATATATATAATGGTGTTTGGTGAAGATTTTACTTGAAAGGAATGGGTCGATCTCTTCATTCAAACTTCAATGCACAGTTTTGAATGCAATGCGTTGAAGCTTGCGATGATGAAGAACTGAGGGCTATCAGAGAAACTGATTAAACGCAAGATATATGACTACGTCCACTATTTCTTTAGGGTTTTGGACTGGGCAAACCTATGATAATTGTCAGACCTAAATCTAACCTAACACGATTAAATGTTTAAAAATGCATGGATTTAAAAAAGTCACGACTAACTAATTACGACTAACTAGAAACTTAAATTATCTAGGTAAATAACGAAATAAACACCTAAGTATATTAATCGGTCCGCGATCAGAAATTTGAGTTCGGGGGTTCTGTTACGAATTAAGAAAAATTATTTTTCTAATTACGTCATTTCGGTATTTAATTAACCTATTTGCCGATTTTAAAATTTAAACATGCGTTATGTCGAATTAATATAATGATATCAATATTAAACAAATTTTCATGTGCAAATCATTATTAACGACAAATCTAAGTCTAAAAAACTTATTAAGTATCTAAAACTCCTAATTGAGATAAAATATAAATAAAACCAAGCATGCTCAAAATCATTATACAATTTAATAATTACGGGTCATGCACATATATATATGTATACAATAAAACATGTCATCTAATTAGGTTTACATCTTAAACTAGCTAATTAACATTGCATAATAATAATAATATTATTATTAAATTAATAACATAAAATTACAAAATTATTAAATAACAAAAAAAAAAACAAAGCAAAAATAAAATAAATAAAAGGTATGTAATTAGGGGAGATACCTGCAGGGATGAATGGATGGCAGCGCGACACAAGTTCCAGCGACTGCAGCTCGGGATCCGATGACAGAAAATGGCAGCGCAACAGCAGACAGCATCAACAGAGCTCCGGCAGGGCAAACTCCGGCAATGTCGGGCAAGCTTGGTGGCAGCAGCGGAGCGGGCATAGGACAGCTACAATCTCTCGGGCGAGCTCCTAGGCGACGAGGACAGGACGAGCGGTCGCAGGCAGCAGCGATCGACTCCGTGGTCCGGCGGGCTTCTAACGCAGGCGAGGGCGGCGCCGGAGGACCTTCAGGGGGGGAGCCGACAAGAGAGAGGAGATGACTTTAAAAAAAAAAATTACACGCAAATCGAGAAACAAAATATTTTGTATTGCTGTTTTCTGTGTTGTCCTTTTTTTTACATTGTAAATCACCATATTTATAGCTAAACTTAGTTTAATATAAGCAACAAATATTAGTGATTTATTCTAATATAAATGATAAATATTCAAAACATTAAATAAAAATATTCAGAAATATATTCTGCAATAAATACAGATACTATCCTAATGTTACACTGAGCATTCTTGGTAGTTTCGCGATTTGCCATATTTAAACACTTCCTCATTTGGTGCACCACATGTCACGCGTATAGCGCGTGGTTCAAAATTAGGTGTTTACAGTTTGCCCCTCTTTGAACGGATTCTCGTAGAACACGTTCGAGATGGTTTGTCCAAAGACAAGAAAACACCGAATTTTGGATGAGAAACATGTCTTCACCTGAGTTTTAAAATCTTCAAGGCGGCTCATGTGCTAATTCTGGTTGTGACTCTCGGAAATCTGGAAACTACATGTCCCGATCATTGGTGGTGATTTGCGGAGGCTGGACACCAAAGGCTCCGTTCATCGTTGGGGGTGACTCTCAGAAGGCTGGAAAACTATATATCCTGATTGTCGGTTGTGACTTGCGAAGGCTGAACACCAAAAGGCTCCGTTTGTCGGGTTGTGACTCTCAGAAAGCTGGAAAACTTCAGGTCCTGATTATCGGTTGTGACTCTCGAAGGCTGAATACCAAAGGCTCCGTTTGTCTGGTTGTGACTCTCAGAAAGCTAGAAAACTTCAGGTCCTGATTGTCGGGTGTGACTCGTGAAGGCTGAACACCAAAGGCTCCGCTTCTCTGAACACCAAAGGCTTCGTTTGTCTTGTTGTGACTCTTAGAAGGCTGGAAAATTACAGATCATGATTTTCGGTTGTGACTTGCGAAGGCTGAACAATAAAGGCTCCGTTCATCGGGTTGTGACTTTCAGAAAGCTGGAAAACTACATATCTTGATTGCACGTTGTGATTTGCGAAGGGTGAACATCAAAGACTCCGTTCATCTGGTTGTGACTCTCGAAAAGCTGGAAAACTACATATCCCGGTTGCTGATTGTGACTCGTGAAGGCTAAACATCAAAAGCTCCATTAGTCGGGTTATAACTCTCAGAAATATGGAAAACTTAAGATCCTGATTGTTGTGAAATTGACTTGTGGGAACATATTATAACAGTCATACTCATCCTTGAATGGTGAGCCGCGAGAGCAGACTGCAACCGTCCCGCTTACCGTGAAGTTGACTTTGGAAGACGTTGTGTCGTAGAAAATACACATGCGCATGAATGTTTGTCCCTAATTTTTGCCTAAATTGTGCATGATGCGACAATCTAGCGGGATCTTTTTCTTTTTTGAACTTCTCTCTTATTCTCTCATTTTGCCACTGTCGAATTTGAGAGATAGTCGACCGTGCCCCTCGATTTCCCTAATTTTTGCATGAACTGCCTCTTGAGGTTTTCAGTCCATCGGGAATTTTTTTCTCTCCTTTTGCCATGATTGCAATTTCTGGATTTTGCAATCATGCCCCTCATTTCCTAATTTTGCCTAGGCCGCCCTCTCGGGTTTTCAACCTATCAGAAACACGATTTATTTGGTAGCCGATTAAAGGCTGGCTATGAACCTCTCAATTATTTTCCGCATTGTCCATTGCGGATGCTCTTCTTTTCAGTAGTCAAATTCGGGTTGAATGTGGTCTGTTCTTTATTTCCCGCCTCGATAAATATTGGACCGGCCCAATAATTTCAAAAGGGTTTGGGCCGAAATGATTACTTGTGGGCTAAGTAGGGTTTTGATGTCCACTAAAAACTTAACTTAGCCATCAAGTAACATTAATTATAAAAAATAATTTCCAATATTAATATATATATGTATTTCGGCCAAATCTATAACATATATATATTTATTGCCAAGATTCTACTTTTAAGACAAAATCAATCAACAATATATATATATATATATGTAAAAATCGGCTAACTATATATATAATATATATTTTATTTATTGTCAATATCTTTAATAGGGAAATAAATAACTGAGAATATATTTTCTCAATCTTTTAGGTAACTAAATCTATCAATAATATCTTTAACCCTATTTAAATATTAGATATATTCATAGTTATATATATTTTCTATATATTAATGTGAATCTATCCATTTGTTTCTAATTATAGATATATTGTTACCTAGATTAAAAATTAAAATATGGTAAACAATGTAATAAATAATTTTGGCCGAATTTTATTTTTTTGGTGCCTAAAAAATTAAAAAATTTACCTTGCAATTCCTTAGGGTTAGCCGAAATTAACACATAATTAGAAACAAGTTATCAAGTTTCAAGATCAAATTTTACTAAGATCAACAATCCAATGTATGATTTTGATTAAAAAAACTTGTTTTTCTTGAAGATTATGAACATCAATTTCACCAAGAACATCATGAAAACTTCAGATTCACCAACAACCCTAAAATTCAAATTTTTTGAAATTTTAAAATTTTAATTTTAAAATTTTTCGAAAAAAAAAAAATCTTTTCTTTCAAGAACATCAATTTATCAAAATTATGAACTCCTAACACAGGCTCTGATACCACTGATAGATTACGGGGAGTAATCACTACGGACACTAAAACAAGGTATATGCTAGTAATCGTAATTACACAACGGAAGAATCACACATACCTTTAGCACAGTCCGTAAACCCAAGATCTTGCTTAGGGAGTTCGCGGCTCTCTGGCCGGCACCCGTAGAGGTTCTTGTTAGAGAAGCCCTACGTGGTATAGTCTCCACAACAAAGCCTCTGATCGACTCTTCGGCAGGGACAGATATCTGTAGTGTTTGCTAGAAAGCAAATTGGCACACCCTTAGTGCTAGCTATGGTTCGGCCGAACTAGTGGTGTGGGGAGGAGGGTTTTTCTCTCTAAAACACTCTAAGGAAGGATTAGTGATTAGCCCTAATAATCACCTAACACCACATATATATAGGAGGAGTAAAGTGGACAAAATTCCATTTTACCCCTCTATTAAGTTCGTCCGGCCTATGTATTAGAGAGGCCCAATTTTGGGCCTCTCATTTCAATTGAGATTTGAGTTTAACCCAATTACCCTAATGTGACATTTACCCAAGTTTCTTTAGGTAAACTATACATATTATGGACTACCAATTACGGCGTTCATCACCATATGCTAACACACCCACCGCCAGCCCAGATGCGCTCCGCTCTTAACCGTGATCCAACCATCAACGTCGATCCCGATCTCAAGCTTGACCAGCGACGACCACCGATTGTCCCGGCTCTGTTCCGTCTCCAGTCGACGTAGTGATTCCGTCCAGCTGTTCCACTTCCGATCTCACTAGCAACCGTCTGATGTGCCACAGCGTTGTTCCACTTGCAGCTCACCTAGTAAAGAAGAAAATATAGAAGGGAAATGAGCGAAATATTTCGAGGGGAGCAGGCTGAGTGAGGTATTGTTGGATTTTAGGGAGTTAACCTAATAATACTCACACACCAGAACAAAGATCAAACATTTACTAAATACTCTCATTTGATTTGATTTGCTTGGTTTGCCATGGAAGACCACAAGTTGCGCCGCTCCTCCCTTTCTCACTTCACATTTTCTTTCCACTCTCTGTTTCTTCTCTAACACTTGCTCTCTGTCATATCCCACTCTTAAAGACCTAAGCCAAAACTCACCGTATTACTAAGACAACTAGACTAGACTAGAGTTCTCCATATTAACCAAAATGCCACTAACATATATCTAAACTAAATCAACACATTAATTTTAACACTCCCCCTTAATGTGTTGTTCTTCAACTCCTAATAGCTCGCGAAACTTCTCGAACTTGTCTCTAGGTAACGCTTTAGTGAAAATGTCCGCAACTTGATCTTCGGTCTTCAAGTACATCATCTGGATTTCTCCTTCTTCGATCTTCTCTCGAATGTGATGATACTTGACCGCAATATGCCTCGTCCTGCTGCTATACACCGGATTCTTCGCCATCGCAATAGCTGATTTGCTATCGCAAAACATCGGTGTCGCCTTGTCTTGCTTCTCGCCAATGTCCTCCAAAATTCTCCTTAGCCACACGGCTTGAGAACATGTCATAGCCGCAGAAATGTATTCCGCTTCCGCCGAGGATTGTGCAACCGATTCTTGTTTCTTCGATTGCCAAGAAAACACTCCTGAACCAAGTGAAAACACATACCCGGATGTACTCTTCATATCATCTCTACAACCGGCCCAATCACTATCACAAAAGCTCATTAGCTTCAACTCATCATCTCTTTCATACTTGATACCATATGCCAAGGTCCCTCGTACATAACGGAGAACTCGTTTGGCGGCTCCAAGATGAAAATGACTCGGATTACTCATGAACCTCGACAACATGCTCGAAGCAAACATGATATCCGGTCTCGTGGCAGTAAGATACATCAAACTACCCACAATACTCCTGAAATATGTGCAATCCACTTTTCTTCCTCCATCTTCTTTCCACAACTTCTCATTTGAAGCAAGTGGTGTTGCCATTGTTTTGCAACCAAACATATGAAACCTCTTCAACATATTCTCGGCATACCTCTTTTGGCAAACAAACACACCATCATCTTTTTTATCAATCTCCACGCCAAGAAAATAATGTAGCAAACCCATATCACTCATCTCATATGTCTTCATCATGTCATTCTTGAACTCACTAATCAACTTCTCATCATTGCCGGTGAAAATCAAATCATCAACATATATGGCAACAATAAGAATTGTAGTACCTTGTTTCTTCACGTAGAGAGTGGGCTCGCTCTTACTCTTCTCGAATCCATGACAAGTGAAATAGTTATCGATCTGACTATACCACTGTCGAGGTGCTTGCTTCAACCCGTACAAAGCCTTGTTTAGCTTGTACACTTTCTCTTCTTCTCCTTCTTTGACAAACCCTTTCGGTTGCTCAACATATATTTCTTCTTCCAACACACCATTCAAGACAGCCGACTTCACATCAAGTTGGTATAACAACCAACCTTTCTGAGCTGCAAGTGCTATGAGTATCCGGATTGTATCCTTACGCGAAACTGGAGCATATGTCTCATGGTAGTCAACCCCAGCCTGCTGTAAGTACCCTTTTGCCACAAGTCTTGCTTTGTTCTTCAAGACCGAACCATCGGGATTGTGCTTCACTTTGTAGATCCACTTCACCCCAACAACATCTCTCTCAACTGGCTTGTCTACCAGCTCCCAAGTCTTGTTCTTCTCAATCATGTGCAACTCTTCTTCCATGGCTTTCTTCCATACTTCTTCTTGGATAGCTTCTTCAAAGCTTTCCGGCTCAACTATGCACACATTACATGTCGCATATACTTCGGATAGTCTTCTCAACCTCCTCGGTGTGCTACTCGAAGTAGATGAACTAGAACCCGAACCATTGCTCGATGGCGATGATGGATCGACTCTAGGTGATGTAGGTGGAGAGTCTTCAACATGCTCTTCGTCACCTCCAACCTCTTCTTCATGAACAACAACTTCTTTTTGAACTTGTTTTTCTTTCCAATCCCAACTCGCATCTTCATCAAACAACACATCTCTATTAATGATGATTTTCTCCTTATGCAAGCTATACAGTCGATAGCCCTTTGATGTCGAGTCGTACCCCAAGAAGATACACTTCTCACTTGTATCATCAAGCTTTGTTCTCTTCTCTTTCGGAATTTGAGCGTAGCAAATACACCCAAAAACTCTCAAATGCTTCACCGAAGGCTTCTTCTTGCACCAAGCCTCAAGTGGTGTCTTGTTTTGAACTGCCTTTGTCGGGCATCTATTCAACAAGTACACTGCCGTAGACATTGCTTCGGCCCAAAACGTATCTGGTAACCTTTTCTCCTTGAGCATTGTTTTGCCCATCTCAACAACGGTTTGATTCTTCCTCTCGGAAACTCCATTTTGTTGCGGGGAGTAACCAACCGTTAGTTGTCGTTCTATGCCTTCATCTGCACAAAACTTGTCAAATTCTCGGGAGTTGTATTCTTTTCCCCGATCACTCCTCAACACTTTTATATATCGGTCACTTTGCTTTTCAACAAACACTTTGAATCTTCTAAATACACCAAAAACCTCGGATTTTTGTTTCAAGAAATAAATCCAAGTCATCCTTGTGTAATCATCGATAAACAATATGAAATACCGATTACCTCCTTGAGAGGTAGTTTTCATCGGTCCACACACATCGGTATGAACTAGCTCCAGTGGCCTTTTTTGCTCTCCATGCTCCACCTTTCGGAAAAGGATCTCGGTGATGCTTCCCCATGGCACACCCTTCACATACACCATCTTTCTCTTCAATTCTAGGCAACCCATAAACCATATTCTTCTCTTTCAACAACTTCATTCCATTGAAATACAAATGACCAAGTCTTTTGTGCCATAGCCAAGACTCATCACTAATATGTGCCTTCAAAGCAACATCTCCCCCATAATTCAAACTCAATGGGAAACTTCTACCTCTTGTCATCTTTATCTTTGTGATCAACTTCATGTCATTCTTCTTGTCATAAATGGTGCACCCACCATCTTCAAAATATATACCATATCCCTTCTCTACAAGTTGACCAACACTTAGCAAGTTTTGGTCTAAGTCGGGAACTAGCAACACATCACTAATAAAACTCATTCCCTCCTTTGTTTGGATAGGAATCGTACATTTCCCAACCGCTTGTACTAGTGCTCCATTTCCCATCTTCACTTTGGCATTCACCGCTTCATCAATCTTCGTGAAGATGCTCCGATCACTAGACATATGATTGCTACAACCACTATCAAGCAACCACACTTCATCTTTCTTCTCGGATGCTACTTGACAATCGGCCAAGAGCACTCCATAATCATGATTGTCATTCTTCTCTTCGGAGACATTCGCTTGCTCATTCTTGAACCTACAATCTCTTTGCACATGCCCAAACTTCTTGCAATTATGACATTGCGGCTTTCCCTTAAACCAACAATCTTTCTCGAAATGACCACTTCTCTTGCAAATATGACACGTCTTCCCCGAGCTTTCCGCGGTGTAACTTCTATCAAAGTTACCTCTTCCTCTTCCACTTTGGCCTCTTCCTCTTCCTTTGCCAAATTTTCCACCTTGTGAAGACTCACCTCCTCGATGCTCCGGAGATGATTGCTCTCTCGGTTTTGTGGCCAAATTTAACTTAGATTGTAAAGCACTCTCAATTGATTTGTCGGAGTGTCTTAACAACCTTTGTTCATATGCCAACAATGATGCCATCAAGTCACGAACGGTCAATGTTGACAAATCTCTAGTTTCTTCAATAACCGACACAATTGTATCATACTTCTCGGTCAAGCTAATCAAAATCTTCTCAACAAGCCTTTTATCTTTAACTTCTTCACCATATAAACTCATTTGACTACCAATATCGGTTACCCGATTGAAATAGTCCTTCAACCTTTCACCTTCACTCATCTTCAAATTTTCTAATTCGGCTCGCAAAGTTTGCAATTTAATAGCTCTAACCCTTGCATTTCCTTGGTACTCATCTAGCAAAGTAATCCAAGCATCATGTGCCGTATTACATCTCATAATCCGCGGAAACAATGATTCCGTCATAGCTTGTTGTATAAGTGCAAGAGCTTTAGCATCTCTTCTCCTAGTATCTCTCAACTCTTTCTTATCGGCATCACTCAACATAGCTATATCAACGGGCTCCTCAAATCCATTTTCAACAATATCCCATACATCTAGAAATCTAAAGATAGTTTTTACCTTCAAACTCCAATAATCATAGTTTTCTCCATTGAAGATAGGAATCGACACTCCTTGCTCGCTCGATCCCGCCATGGAAGCTTGATTTCTTCTCCAATTGCTTGATTTGCTCCGGTTTGCTTTTCGTCAAACCCTAACTCGCCCAAACACTCAATCGACTAAGCTCTGATACCAATCTGTTGGATTTTAGGGAGTTAACCTAATAATACTCACACACCAGAACAAAGATCAAACATTTACTAAATACTCTCATTTGATTTGATTTGCTTGGTTTGCCATGGAAGACCACAAGTTGCGCCGCTCCTCCCTTTCTCACTTCACATTTTCTTTCCACTCTCTGTTTCTTCTCTAACACTTGCTCTCTGTCATATCCCACTCTTAAAGACCTAAGCCAAAACTCACCGTATTACTAAGACAACTAGACTAGACTAGAGTTCTCCATATTAACCAAAATGCCACTAACATATATCTAAACTAAATCAACACATTAATTTTAACAGGTATAATGAAGTATTATGAATGTCTAATCAAACTTCAAACATTCAGTACGGTTAGAATACTTTAATATTAGTCTTGTCTTCTTATGTGCTTTACTTTTGCATATTATATTGCTAAACTCATTCCAATGCCTTCGTGGACTGTTTTGATGATTATATACCGTAGGTAATCTTAATTTTCTATTTTTACTAATTGTTTGTTAGGGATTTAATATTAAGATGATATAATTGAATTAGATTTTAGTATGTCAAATTAAGTGAATAGAGTACCGAAATGGCGTAGTTAAAAAAATGTTTCTTTTTAATTCGTAATAGAACCTCCGAACTCGAATTTCTGATTATAGACCGATTTTTTATAACTGGTGTTTAATTCGTTATTCGTTTAGGTAATTTAGGATTCTAGTTAGCCTAATAATTAACTAGTGGCAACTCTTTTCAAAATTCATCGTTTTCAAAACGTAATCGACTTAGGTTAGATTTAGGTATGACACTTTCATTTTACAAGGTGTCAACAGTGTGGCCTTGTTTAGAAGTATAGACAACGTCCAAAGCGTCGCTTAAACTTGAAGTGTACACTATGCTTGCAGGCACTTTCTAAACCATAAACAAAGACGACGTTAGATAAACGTCGCGTCTACTTTAATTTAAGGTGACGCTTATGACTAAGTGTCGCCAGGTTTTAGGCGACTTCCTCAATCCCGACGGTTCCATTTGCGTTGCTAAAATTTAGACGATGCAAAAAGCATTGCCTAAATCCTATTTAAGCGTCGTCTAAACTATAATTTCCTGTAGTAGTAACTTATAAGGTTTATCAAACTTGTAAGATCTTGAGATGTGTCAATACTTTTTTTACTAAAAATATAATTAGACGGTAAAATCCTAATTCTAAACGAGACATAGATGTTATACAGTAGAAATTTATTTTATTTGCAAAAAGGAATTACATAGATCTGATGAAATAACATTTATAGTGAACATAGTGATTTGATTATTGGTTCTGATTCTGAATACATCGTAATCATAATTAGAAGAAATAGCTTTAAGCATAATTAAGTACTATAGCTAGTTCTTTAGATCGACATCTCAAATTGAAGGGTGATTTCGAGTAGGGATATGTCAATAGTAAACTCGCGGTGTACCGTGTCCTAAATTTGACCCATTAATGTTTGTGGAAACAAATTCATAGTTCACCCATCAAGCCGCCACTCTAAATGAATTTAAGTGTTAACTGTTTCTTAATTCTAAATGAATTCGTCGTTATGTCTTTCTGACAAAATTATATTTGTCGGTAAAGCATTGTTTCCGACAACATTCATATGTCGGCGAAATAACTTTGTCGGCAAAAAAAAAAAATCGTCCTTAAATATTATTTTTCGACCGTTTTTATACTTGTCGTTAATATATTTTTGCCGAGGAAAAATAATTGAAGTTAATGGTCGGCAAAGTTACTTTGCAGACTAAATTTATGGTCGTGATAATAATTAAATGATTAAGGTATAAAAAGTTTTGACGACAAAAATTTTGTCAACAAAACATTAAAATTTACCGACTAATATAATTTGACAATTTCTGTCAGGATATACTTTTGCCGACGCCACTTTCAAATACGGTATTTTTACCGACGAAAGTTGTAATTTGCCGACGAAACTATGTTTTGCCAACGAAATATTTACATTTTGCCGATGAAAAAAATTTCGTCGGCAATTCTAGGAATTTCAGTAGTGAAAGGCTCATTTTCCGTCACAAAATATGATTTTTACTGGCGGCTTGAACTAGCTGTCACCATTATTAAACTTTTTTAATAGCGGTATTTTCGTATCTATTTATATCTACTAGTGTCGTATTGTTGTTTCTAGAAGAGTTATTTAGTGACAACTTTAATAGTGAGGAAAAACGTATGTTGCCAAAGATACGATTTCTTGTAGTGGACATCCCTAATTCCAAGATTAAAACAATATCTTTCATTTTAATCCGATGTTAAATATATATATATATATATATATATATATATATATATATATATATATATATATATGTGGTTATGAATATATTTAGTGGATGTTCAATATTACTTGTATATACCATCTTCTTTGTTTAGACTTTCCTAGTATTAAATTTACTTCCTCCACAAGTATATGTAACCCCTATATAAGGGCTCCTTATGTGTGATAATAAGATATATATCATAAAGTTCCCTCTTCTATTACCTCTCTACTTCCGTAACACGTTATCAGCACGAATTGCTCAAATTTTTTTTTTTCCAACCCTTATCGTAATATTATACGAAAGTATAGAGACCGCCACCATGATATAAATTTCTCACGACAAAAGCTCGAACAACAATGGTGGAAGTGGGATAGTGGCACAAACTAATCTTTTGAGAATCCATCATCCGATTTATCAGAACCACCAACGATTCCTTGGAGTTTGAATCGATTTGATTGTGTTGCATTGAAAGGGAGATTATTACTTCTTTATTTACTTACGTATTTTGACTATTTAATAATTCATATTCTAATTATTATAATTATTGTGTGTCAGGAATTTAATGTTTAGTTGAATATGTACGAGTTAAGAAAGGATTCGAGATCGATGTGTTGACACAACAGACTACTTAAACAAAACTCCGACGAAGCAAGTCGTATTCAATCTTACAGTACATGACAGATGACACACATAATTGATCGAAGTATGATTCCGACTCCACAAGTTAGCAAAGAAAACTAACTCGGATTTGGTTAAGTTTAGTTACACTGTTATTCACATCTTGATATGAATCGTTGAAAAAGTAAAATCAGTTCATAGATGATTCGTTATGGAAATCGCTTAGACTAGTTTGTCAATATAATCGAGGTAAAATTTGAATACTTGTTGCCTAAACGATGGCCTATATATATTTATATGATAATAATAACTGAAAGCCACTATGAAATTGCTTAGGGGATAATTATTCTAATCTGTAATGACAAACTATGATTTTCGGTGATAAATCTCTATTTTCTTTACTGACTATGAAAAGTCTTATTTTCTATAGTTATAGTTTATGTACAACTGCTAGCTAGTAACAAGTTTTGGTTATGTTGTTTATATGAATTGGTTAAATATCTTATATGATAATTTTTTTTTACGAATAAATTGCTGAATAAATAACTTATGTCGAAAATAAAGGATGTTAATACACGATATCACGTCGGTAATTTTTTTTTATTTTGGTAGTAATTATTTATTGAATACACATAAATGTGAAAAATTATTTCATACATAAAGTTATATGTATTGATATTGCTCCACTCCCTGAAGCGAGTGTAGAGGCAAATATTACGCTCCCTGAAGTAAGCGTCATAAGTTATGATTATAACGAGGATATACTCCACTCCCTGAAGCGAGTGTTGTAGATTATGATTATAGCGATGAAAGCATCCACTCCCTGAAGTGAGTGATATAATTTATAATGACCTTTTAGGAGTATAAATACAAATATGTTGTAATCATCATGGTCATAGAAACAGTTGATTTTGATTTTGAAATAGATAAAATTGTTATCATTGTCATGATATCGATAAAGAAAGATGATGCATCTTACAAATAAAGAATGCAAAATCCAATTGATTTGGAAGAATGATAATTTTGACAAGCGCGATGACGCTAACAAAAATTTAATTATATGATGAAGCGAGAAATTTATTCATATGAAGTGCGATGACACTAGGCAAAGATTAGCCTCAAATGAAAAAAAAAAAAAAAGTCACTGCATATATTATTATTAAATATGGGATATTACGATTAAGAAAAATGCATTCTTTATAAATGACGGATCCTGAAAATCTGATATTACGATCTTGAAGATCAATACTTATGAATTTATAGTTCCCTTAATTTTTATATTTATACTTACATTTTTGCACTTTATTTACATATACTGTTATTTTTTTTTTATTGCATTACCTTTACATTTATATTTTTATTTCTTGCACTGCATTATATTTATTATATACATATATTATTACGTTTATTGCATTTTATTATAAAATGATCCAGAAGATCATGAGTTATTCAAAAGCTCAAAAATTGATAATTTTAGGATCCGGAAGATCCTAAAATGTATGAAAAAATAGGATCTGAAACATTGTATTTGTGAATTAAAGATCGTCTTGTGTAAGAATGAATCATGTATATCATGAATTATTATAAATAAGGGATCATGAAGATCCTAAGAGATCATGAGTCTTGAATAAATGATCATGAATATGTCTCTTGCAGATAAAGAAAAAAATTCAGGTAAACCAGAAGTTTACCGCCAATATTGGCATGATTGATTATATATTCGGTAAACCAGAAGTTTACTGATTCATATAGAGGTAAACCCGAAGTTTTACCCATATAATATGATATTTGACGTGACCGGTTACAGACCATTCCAGATCACTTAAGATGCGCAGTACATTATTTGGAAGAACCTGAAGATTCTCCATAAATCATTATGATAATTGCTCTCAAAGGAAAATTCATTATGTGATCATCATCAACTAAGTTTGGGATAAAATTCCATTATTTATGAAAATAATAAAAGGTGAATATGGGCCCGTTCACCTGCCATGTTGACCGATATATTATTTTGAAAGATGCATCTACAATATGGTCGCATGTGCATTAATTATCACGAATTTGCAATAGCAAAATTTTCAGATTATGTAATAAAGAATGATGATGATATTGAAAGTTGATATTTACTACAAGATTCAGACAACTACATGTCTAGATTTGCAGTTTAGCATGAAAGTTACAAAGATCCTCCAATTATATAGCTAAACTGCTACCAATTAGAGCAAATTGAGTACAAATGCATGCTATTATGAAAGCAGCAATATAATTGCGCATCAAGCCAATGTTAAATCACAGTTCTCCATATTACAACCAAATTTTTGTAAAGAGACAAATTTTCCATATATTAATATTATGGTGTGCGATATATGTTTGAATTACTCCACCGCAATGCACAAACATGAGTCTGGAATGTTGGGAAAAATATTTTGTCTATAAATCAATTATTTGAAAACAATGACTGATATATATATTTAAAACAAGAGTGTTGATTGTCATTGTTGAACAACTTTTCCCAACATTAGGGGGAGAAAAGAAGCAGCTGGCAGAAAAGAGATTGACTGAAAAAAAAAATTGTTATTATCTCATTTAGATCCTCACACAATGAGAATATGAACCTGAAGTTCAAAGAAAGAATTTTCAAATACTGCCAATAAGTGACTTTATGAGACCCAGAAAGTCATAAGTCAAGTAACAGCTGCAAATGCTCCAATTTTGAAATGTTCTGATTGGACAGGTTATAATGAAAAATAACTCTCATCTGAAGCGTGTGATATTGGTTCCAAAGAATTTTTTTAATAAAAGAATGGAGCAAGATAAATATAGTCTAATTATGGAGGTGATTTCCCAAAAGAAGTAAAGACATAACTAAATATGAAACCCCATAAGTGATTCAGGTACCTGAAAGTGATTACAATAAAGAAATCTCAATGAGTTATGTCATTAACGGGAAGTGATGGAACCGTAAAATATAAAGTTGTCGACAACAGTTTTGAATATTATTCATGAGTGAAATCATAAAACAAGACGAGGAGTCGAGGATCTTGAGCTCAATATGTTAAACAAGTATTATGATTGGCCAAAGTTTGAAAAGACGCAAGTATTAACATGAAAAATGCATAAGGTGGAAGCCAGTGGATACAAAATATTTCCCGCATAAATAAATTGTGTCGTAAGATATATACGCACAACCTGTGGTACAAATGTTATATGCAAAATCCTGGCATTTATTATATGGATCATTTAGTGGAAAAATCATCTTCAAATATATTATTACGTTGGCAGTACATAAATAGTTTTGAATGCGTCCCACATATGAATTATTTATAGCCGATAGCAAAATTAAAGTGAAAATCCTAGCATGAAATTTTTCCAAGAATGTTGGATAATAAAGATATTGTACCATTTAAAATAATACATGCAAATTTCTCCACGATGTATAGCTCATTTTAGCTAAGATATATCAGATGATATTATGCGAATTAAGAAAACTGATATTTTGATAAGTTGAATTGATCACGCTATAGCCGAAAGGGGCATCGCGTGAGGGGGAGAATTTAAAGATATTGAAACTCGTGAAGAGCTTGTAAATACAATCAATTTATTGATGATGTTAAATTAAGACAAATTATATTGAAAGGACAAAGGTTTGGCTCGGCCTGAAGATCGAGTACTTAAGAGATTGAAAATAATCTTGTCCTATAAAAAAAAATGTCTTGAAGCTATTTTGCATAGATAAACACATTTATTGAGTACCTTAATGATTGTAAGAATTCCATGAGTTTAATATCATGATGAATCAAGACCTAAATTAATTTGATACACAAATGTAAGTTATAACATGGAAGTGCACAATTTTCAAATGTAGAATTATATTGTATATATATATATGAAGATAATGCAGGTTATATAGCTCGAGTTGAAGATTGTTATATCAAAGGAGACATAAAAAACACATTCGCCTCAAGTTATTCTTTGTCCAACGAATTTGTTCATATGACTATCTAGCGGATCTTTTCAAGGAGGCTTTATCGACTGCGACATCTGGAATATTGGCGAACATGATTGGATTGCGTCGACTTAATGAAATTACGCGATGTCAACATCAGGGGGAGAATCTACACCGCTGCACTCTTTTTCCCTTAACCAAGGTTTTATCTCATCGGGTTTTCCTGGTAAGGTTTTTAACGAGGCAGCTTACAAAAAGGATCCATAATTGTGTACTCTTTTTCCTTCACTAGATTTTTATCCCAATGAGTTTTTTCTAGTAAGGTTTTAACGAGGCACAATTCCTTTATGAACATCCAAGGGGGAGTGTTATGAATATATTTAGTGGATGTTCAATATTACTTGTATATACCATCTTCTTTGTTTAGACTTTCCTAGTATTAAATTTACTTCCTCCACAAGTATATGTAATCCATATATAAGGGCTCCTTTTCTGTGATAATAAGATATCATCAAGTTCCCTCTTCTATTACCTCTCTACTTCCGTAATATATATATATATATATATTTTTGCATGGTAAGAAGTGATTATAAAAGTATTTCCTAACTATTGTTAATACAATTCCGTAAGTTACTGCGAAATAAAGAAAAAAAACACGTTTATAATAACCTCCTTAACTATAGATACACTATTGTAATGAAGCTAGGCCCTGGAATATAGGGATACCCTACAAAGAATAGTAATTAAGAGAAGTTAAAGGACATCCATAAAACTAATCTAATGGCTATGATCTCCTATTAGGGTTCTTTTTCAAACAACTCCAACCCTCAACCTCATTCTTGTTCATTTCTATACTCTTTGCAGCACTAGGAACCCTCCCTTGGCTCCTCCCCTTTCATATACATAACCCTAATTCCACCACCACCAACCTCCACCACAAAACGGTTTCCGGCCAGGCGGCCTAATTTGCTGCCTTGGCCTTGCCAACCCTAACCCTAATTATAAAGACATATTAAGGGTACAAGATGAATAAGGATAGTGAATCATCGAATACCGGGTCGGTTACGAATCATGGGCCGGTGTCCCCACGGTGCGAGCCTGAGGAGCTTGATCGCATGCCCCTGGCCCCACCACTGATGAAGGGTAGAAAACGGTTGTCGAAGCAGTTATCGATGTGCGAAACCCCGCGTGACGTTGCATGGGAAAAACGAAGGCGCCAGATACTGAAGCAGGAGCGCAGAAGGACCAACAGCTTGACGGACGCTGATGACATCACCGACGAGGATCTCAGTGAGCTCAAGGGGTGCATTGAGCTAGGGTTCGGATTTAGGGAGGAGGACGGGCAACAACTTTGTAACACGTTGCCCGCGCTCGATCTTTATTTTGCGGTGAATAGGCAGTTGTCACCGAGCCCTACCTCTACCCCGGTCAGCGGGTCGACGTCTAGCTCGTCTGGGGGTCGGTCCTCGTCATTCGGGAGCCCGAAGAGCGATTGCGAGTCGACATGGAAGATTTGCAACCCTGGTATGACATTTTTGCACCAACTTTAATTAGATATCTCCCCTACATATATTAATTTTCATTGCCGCATAAATTTGTACACAAGACCAATAGAGGGATACAATAGTAATTTTACAAAACGGGAACAACTTGTGTCATTAACGATAACAATGACAAAGTGTTCTTATATATATATAATTTTTTTTTAAAAAAAAAAATCTAAGTGTTCTTATATATATAAGGAATTTCGGGATGCTAATTTTTTTTAATATTTTTGTACTTTTTTATTTTACAGGTATGAGCTTGAAAGCAGGTCAAAAGACCCAACCTGGTCGTGAGTTTGAACTCTCCAATTGAGGGGTTCGAAGCCACGACCAAAATGGGTTTTTATATGAGTTCGCGCCCATATCAGTCCAATTAAATTTCAATTCGAATTCAGTCAGGGATCCATATTGTTATGGGTTCAAATTTTAAGGAATACTTTTCTCAAAGATAAAATATTAGATTTATAGTTAAAAAGAGTTTGAGATCACATTTATCCTGATATATAAGATTAATAACAAATTTCAAATTCATTCTAAATTTAAAAAGAGTGTATTTTTGTATTTACAAAAAAAACTAACCGTGTTCGCCGTTTTCTTAACGAAAAGATGGTACTAGTGCATATTTTCAAATATAAAGAAAGTACACTACAAGAAAACTAGCTTCTCGTGACGGTAGAAATGATTTCTCGTGACTAAAAAATGCGTCATCATGAAACTAGTGACGCTTTTACTAACACAAGTACATATGTCATTTATGATCACCGTCGTGACAAACACTGTGTCGCTTGCAGCAAGCGTCGCAAAGTTCTTAAATAAGCGACGTTTTTTCTTGCGTCGCCAATGCATGCAATTTTCAATGCAAGTAAGCGCCATTATGATAACTTTTTTCTTAAAATGTGTGGTACCTAAATCAAAACTTAACGATGCTTTAAAGCGTTGAAATAATACATGAATAAACAACGTTACTACGAAGCATCGCTAAATTAGAAAAAATTAATTATTGCGACATATTTCGACAAGCGTCGGCTATAAAAAAATCATCTAATTTTTTTTACCTAGTAGTAGTGTATAATATACAAAACTTAAATAACTATAATACTAATTTTCATGTTGGCAGAAAAAAAGTATAATACTAATTTTCGTATAAACATAAGAGGACAATCAAATTAAACACTTTTCTCATTAATACTTAATTACTTTTTTATATATATATAATTTCAAATTTTACTAATAATTTCTGATTTTGTCTTTCAATTTCAGGAGATGATCCTCAGCATGTGAAAACCAAATTGAGGCATTGGGCACAAGCTGTGGCTTGCTCTGTCATGCAGTCAAAGTGAGGGTTTGGCATCATTGTAAAAAACAAAGGGGGAGAAAATTGCAAAAAAAAAAAAAAAACGATAAATAAAGGGATTTTTTTTTTCTTCTTAAACAGTCTTTTGGTTTCTTTGCTGCAGCAAAGCAAAGTGGTATTGATCCATGAGGAACGATTTTTCATTATGGCACCTTCTAATTAATGGATGGATGAGGGTTCTAATTACGAGGATATTATTATTATTATTATTATATATATATATATAAATGATTTGGTAGAGAAGAGTTTATAAGAAGGGTGCCATATGCAGATTCCTCTTGGAACAGTGGCCATTTTGTTGAAAATATGAATGAACAACAACATTACTTTGAGATTTGTTACTACCTTTATCTTGTCTTTTGTCTCTCTGTGTTTGTTCCATTATACGAGAATTATCCAACTCACTATATATATTAACTCCGAAAAATAAATCTAGGATAATTTAATATTTCACAACACTTCTCATGTATATAGATGAGAACCGAATTATTTGAAGTTTGAAATAACTGGTTTCAGTACTATCAATATAAAATCCAACTTTGACACCATTATTAAGAAATGAAGTTAAACCTAATTCAACTCTTTTTTTTTTTTCCAAGAATTCCACTCAAAATTTAAAAAGTGTGTGTAAGTCTGTCTCTGCAAAATAAATTTGGCCAGTTTGTAAATTAAATCTACTACTATATTAAAAATTAGGGGAGGCCTCGCCGCCATCCATCACGATGTTTCACCATCCAACACTTCTTTCCATCTACCATTCCTTCTTAGTGCCAAAATTTCATCCATTTACTGTGGCTTCCATTCCCATTAGTGTTGCTTCCATTGTTATCAACCGCCACAACCACTGCCCATTCTCACAAGTCTGCTGATCCCATACAAACATCACCCGCTCGCCGAAACGCCTCTGTTATCACACATATTCGACTGCAGATTAACCCGCCGATTTCGCCCTCGCCGCTTCAGTCTGGTCCGCCACTGTGTCAGTCTTCTCGATTTCTGGTCATATTACCGTCTCTGGTACGTTCTATCTTCAGTCTGTCCGTTCAGTTATCTTCATTTGGGTTTGATTTTGAATTTAGTATCCTAATTTAATCTATCATGTACAATTATATTCGCAAGATCAGTTAATCTTTGGCTGGTTTCTAGGATTGGAGAAGTTAATGGTGAATTTGCGATGAATCGATTTATCTCTACCAAAAAAGTAAACATGAAATTCAAGATGTTTCGAATAACGTTAACATTGTTGGAATACCCCAGAATCGATCGTCGTTACACTTCTTGAAAGGTACGATCTTTTGTTGTTTGCTTTGTTTTTTACTCTTAACTAATAATTAACATTTATTTCCCTCTCGCTCATGGCTCTCTTCTACCGCAGCTCTCAGTGTCGTCGTAATTAGGTCTCCTTGGTCACGAACCAGCCCTAGCAAGTTGATCCTGTTCAACAATCAATAGCTCTAAAGTGAGATTTTTACTGTTATTTATGTATTTAAATGATAATTTTTACATGTTATTCAGTTTTCTTTATATGATTCATCACTACTTAGAATAGACCAACTTTGAACAGTCACTTCTTAGTAATTTGTTTTTTTTTTTTTATTTCTGCATTATTTAGATTTTGATCTTTGGTTGTTAGCCATCAAGTCTCAAAATTACGTTATACAAATTATTGTAGTCTGTAGATTGCAAGTAGGCTATTCATATGATTTTTGAATAAATTTTGCACTGGTTCTGTTTTAATGATACTCTAGAAAATTATTAGAGAAACACATATTGTCGTTCTTCCGTTGTGTGAGGCTCTCTTTAGTATGATACGTTCCCCCCAATGTACTCCCATGGAAAATGTTATTTACTTTATTTTAATCCAGTTTGATTTGAAAGTACTCCAATATGTTGTTATTGCTAACCACAAAGCAAGAGATGGAAGGTGCACTATTAACCGTAAGTTTAATGGAAGGGAAGTTTCCAAGTACTAACATTAGTCGCCCATAAAGTTGAGACTCTCTTACTCCCAGCCTAAGTTAAGTAGACCACTAAAGGCATCACCAGAACACGTCCTACGTTATGTTTGCTACTTGTAAGATTCTATTTTATTTTAATCATGCTAATTAATTCCATAAACATAATTTATCTACTGTATTATCTAACTAGAATATACCTCATCTCCAAACTTAAATGTCCATGTAATTACTGAGGTCTTTATTTGAATCTGTTCTTATTCCTGCTTCATTTTCAGTGCAATCTTCCAATCATGAATACAGATGGATCGTCATGGTATTAGCTATAAATTTAAACTTAGCTATATTTTCCAAAAAAAAAATCATCAAGTATTTACATGTTGAAGTTGTGAAAAGATAGGTCGCATTTGAGCTTATTAATGGATTAGGCGACATGTAAATTTCAACATTTGAGGCACTAAACCTCTATGCAAATCTCTAATATTCTCAATTTACATCTGCTGGACTTATTGGTCTCAATGACTCTGTGGAAGTAGGTTAGGTTGTGGAACTGTAAAATTCATCTCTCTGCGAGGTTCTTTGATTTGATGAGTACTTGTGACATTGCATTTAAGGTATTCACTTATAACTATTGCTCTTTCTGCTCATATATTTGTCTATTTGCTGAACTTTTATGATCCAGCCACTTCACAATGTTCTATAGCAGCACATGTTCATGATTGTGCTTAGTGTTGATTTATATGAATTATTCATGAACATATAATCCAAAAAGACGTAGTGTGTCTGATAAAGTCGATGCAGTTTAACAGTCCTGCTACTGAAAGTCAAATTCTAAAACAGATTCGTACGACATTATGTTATCTTTCCATAAACCCTTTAAAAACTGAATCATTATCTTAGGTGTGGAAATCTTCCCGCCTCATAGTTCCTTAAGATACACTATGTTTGGTTGCAAAACTTATTAGTGTAATAGACCTTCACATTATTTTTATTGACCTTGTACAATCTGATTTCATTGTATCTATATTTAAAATGAATTAATAATTGTATTTCTTACAAGTGAAGTATCGAAAGCTGGTTTAGATCACTTATGTTATATTGTTTTAGTTTTACAATCGTCGTTAACATTTATAATATTTATTTGGAACCACAATGTGCTACTACATCTATTGATTTGCTTCTTTAGTTATTTTGCTCGGTTATTTCTACAGCTATGCAGATTCTGTAAATAGTTTGCATTATTTCATGCTATAGTTGCAAGTCTCAAGTATGACCCACTCACCCCCCTGCTGGGATCAAAATGACGTGGCTCTAGAACTTCGGGTAATGGACTTCGAGATCTCGCTGGGGGCTATCTCACGCAGGTATCTTTCTTGACCTCGTGGGTACGTAGTTTCCTTTGGCGGCTTTGTGCTGGGCGAGGACCTGAAAAGAGGTGGGGAAGGCCCCTGATTTCACTCCGAAGCTTAAGTCAGTAATGGATATCGAGAGAATACTGTAAAGTATATGATATAACTTAGAACTTAAATAATGAAAGTGAGCCCCTATATATAGGGAGATATTACCGACTTTTAGTGGCGGCTACCCTCTTGGGAGGGTTTCTGTCCTGAGTCGGCATAAGCAGGTGACAAGCAGGTTGCCAGCTGATACCTCTTCCTTAAGAGGAAGGTTTCGTGGCATAGAGGGTGGCGACCAGGTCGCCAGCTGGTGCCTCTTTCTTCAAATGGAAGTTTTCCTAGAGGCGACGAGCAGGTCACCACCTGTCCTTTCCTTAAGAGGGAAGGTTTCCTCTAAGTATCTGATTGTCGACTCGACTTGTACTTTAGTAGGGAAGCTTTGGTTCTCGACTCAACTTACACTTCAAGAGAGGAGCCTTGAATAACCTTCTCGCCTTGTTCTTTATAACTTCTGTCTGGAAAGTCGAATTCTGTTTGTAGGGTAGTCGACCATTCATTTTTATCTCCTTATTGCGGACTCGAATGGTCGATCATATATTCTTTCAAGATCTTCGACTTTTTTTTGTCGACTTGTACTAGGTTGCCTCGAAACATATCCAACACTTGCCCCCGAGACATAAGTCATTAGTTTTTAAAATAAAGGGGAAGGAGTTATGTCGAGTACCTTTTATGATGAGAGGACTTTGTCCCTCTGCTCTCTTAGCGCGTAGGCTCTTTTCCGTCATTTGGCGTTGGTAGAATCAAGGAGTCAGTAGGGACAAAACTCCTTCGTAGAGGCGACTTTCGGAAGTCGGGGAGAGAGTCAGTATCACCGCTGATCTCTTGGTCACCATTGACTACGGGAAGTCGAGGTGACTGTCTTGTTTGAGATAGAAATCTCTAGTCGAGATGCTGTGTCTAGTAGTAATTTTTTATCGTTGGAACAGGAGGCGTGAAGAAGCTTAAGAGTCATCTTGCCCATTGACAACGATAATTTTGAAGCAACGGTCACGTTGTCAGTAACTACACCAATAGATGATTACCTAGGGAATGCTTCCTCAAGAAGTTATCTTGGAAGGTGGGAGGCCTCAGTATAAATACTGTTGCCTCACTTTCATTTTTCACCTCCGTTTATGCATTTTTAGTCTGATCCAATCTTCAAAGAATGAGCTGTTCTCCGACAAACACCAAGCATCATGGCTGGCCATCCCTCCTCAGGATCCCATGGTTATTTTCTTTCTTTTAAGATTGCCATCCCTAGTCTTTAATGGCTTTTTGAAAATCAGGGTTTTCTTTCTTTCTAGACTTTATCAAAATGATCATTCGAAATCATCGTCAAGCTATGAAAGCTTCTTCTGCCCCTCCGTAAAAAAAGGTCAATAGCGGGGCGTCCATCGACACTCCAATTGATGTTGAGGCTATCCCTTTTGATAAGGAGTCGCTAGTAAGGCCTTCTAAGGATGAGGGCGAAGTGAAGGATACCACTCACCATTCCAATCGAGATAAGTATACTGGTTCGTGGCGAAGAGGAAGGCAAGGCGAGGATTCTTCTCCTTCTTCATCGACTCGATTGTCCCTGCCTCGTGCTGAGGCTTCCGCTAGTGGCCCTTTAGATTATGAGGGTCCTTGTTTTGATTTGGACATGTTGTTGAGCCCATCTATCAGGTTTTCCAAAGATTGGAATCCTCTTCGTTCTTTACGAGGGTATCCTCTCAAAGAGGGGCATTCTATCGCCAATCCTGATTTGGTACTTCATTTACTGAATGCTTCTATTCCTTCCTGGGATCGTAGGTACCTAGAAACGAACTTGGGGGAAGTGGAGGAGGCTACTAGCCTTGGTCTTTTGAAACAGGCCGAAGTGAGTATTGCCGTCTTCTATTTATTTGAATTTATTCTTCGTTTGTCGTAGATTGATCATTTCTTTCTTGATTCTTTCTTTAACAGGCTTCCAGGGATTCTCTTCAATATTCTCGCCTGATGATCGATCTCTTTAGGGAGTTATAGGCGACCAGGGAGAAGCTTAAGACCTCAACGTCTCCTGAGATTATGTGAGAGGTTCAAAGTCTTCAAGAAGAGAATGCCGAACTGAGGGAGAATCTTAAGCTAGCGAATGAGACTTCTTCCTTTTTACAGCGGGACCTCCAAAAGTGCGAAGAGTCCTTACAGAGCTCTATTTCTATTATCACTCGTAACTTCGATAATCATATATTTGTCGAATAATGTCGATCGTTAGTATTTGTAAATGTCGATTTTTACCTTTAATCGAGTTGTCGATGTATCTAGACTTTTACCGTCGTTCTGGACATACGAGGTCGTCAATCGATTTATAGATCTTCTACTTCTTCTATCGAATTGTCGTCGTACCTAGACCTTAGTCATTTTGGGAACATAGGGTCGACCATTGACTTGTAGACCTTCGAATCATTGATCGAATTGTCGCCGCACCTAGACCTTAGTCATTTTGGGCACATAAGGTCGACAATCGATTTGTAGACCTTTGATTCTTCGATCGAGTTGTCGTCGTACCTAGACCTTAGTCATTTTGGGAAGATAAGGTCGACAATCGATTTGTAGGCCTTTGATTCTTCGATCGAGTTGTCGTCGTACCTAGGCTTTATTACCATTTTGGGCACATAAGGTCGACAATCGATTTGCAGACCGAATCTTCGATCTAGTTGTCGCCGTACCTAGACCTTAGTCATTTTGGGCACATAAGGTCGACAATCGATTTGTAGACCGTTGATTGATGACAATATTGGAACGATTTCTTGTAAAGAAAAAGAGATCTCGAGGGATCATATTTATTCATCGTTTCCTGGATATTACATCAAAAAAGAGACTAAAACATTAGTCATAATATAAAAGTATCTACTTCAGAAGCTATTATAACTTCTCTGAGCGTCTTGTCGACGTTGTTAGATATCTGTCCAATTCGGGTTCGTATTTACATTTCGGGCCTCGTAAAATATCCCAAAACCCGTAAAAAAAAACCCTTTCGCGGACACCCAAGTCTAAAACGGTCCAGGATACGCGCAATTCCCTGGCCGAAGGACTTCCGGATTGCCCTAAGGCGATCCGGACCCGTCCCGGATTGCTTTTAGCAATATGGACGGGTCCGGATTACCGTCTTTCTCCGCGCTCATCCCGATTATTTTTTCCGATTGCGAGAAGTCGGTGCACGCATAGTCCACCTTGGTGACGGTATACGTATTTTCACATACCGACATCAAGCCATTCAAAACTGAGCATGATCCTTAGGTTCCCTATAAATAGGGGCCTATGTCTCTCATTTGGACAATTCCCTCACTTTTGGACTTGAAATGCTCTGACTTCTCTCTAAGGCTTTCTCTCTCTAGAAGTGCTAACTTGAGCGTCGGAGTGGGCCCAACCAGCATTCCCCCCTCCCACGCTGGTTATTGCCCCTCGTGCAGGACTCGAAGATCAGGAGCTCAAGGTCGAGGACCGGGAATTCAACTCGGTGATTGTGTATTAAGGATTGCGGCGTTCCCGTCCTTATACATATAGCTCGAGCCCGATCGTGAAGGAAGAAGCCTGTTCGTGAATGAAAAAAACCCAAAACTGCCCAAGTGGTGAAGCGAACCCAACAGACGTGTTGTAACAGTGCCGCGCCATGGCTTGATCTCCTTGAACCTCGCCAATTCCCTTTGGTGTCGAGAATTTCATTACTTGATGCGTCGTTGAAGGGATAATTCGGTGAGGATTGAGGGCGGTTCTGCCAATGATGGCGTTGTAAGATGAGGCGGCATCGACTACTACGAAAAGTATATCTACTTGAAAAACTTTCTCCCCTTCTCCCAAAACAGTGGCTAGTCGAATAGCTCCCATGGGGTAGATGGTTTCTCCTATGAATCCTATTAAAGGGAAGTTGACTTTCTTTAAGTTTCTTCTTGTTAACCCTAATTGTAGGAACGCTTGATAGAAGAGTATGTCCGTCGAGCTTCCACTGTCGATAAGAATCCTTTTAACCCTATATGTGGATATAAGGAGAGTAACTACAAAGGCGTCTTCATGCGGCTGATCCACCTTCAAAAGATCGCTAGAGGTGAAGCTAATTATCTCGAGTTCATGTTCTCGAGGTCTCTTTCTCATTACCGCCGTCATGGATATTTGAGCCACGTATACCTCTCGAGCTGAATTTGTTCCTCCTCCTGAGGCGAATCCTCCCGAGATGACATTTATCGTTCCCCTTTGAATGGGAGCGAGATAGCTATGAGGAGGGGATTGAGATTTCTCCTTGGGCTACGGCTTCGCTTCTTTGGGGTATTGGGAAGCTTCTCGACAAACTTCAGAAGTTTACCTCTTTGAATGAGGGTCTCGATATCTTTCTTTAATATGGCGCATTCATTCGTGTCGTGCCCCCTTGTTTGGTGATATCGACAGTAGCCATTTATTTGATGACCCATCATGTTCTTTTTTCCTGGGGGTGGGTTGTTTAGACGAAATTTCTCCATTTCTTTAAGTACCACCGCCACATTATGTGTAAGAGGGGTATACCTTGCTGGATAAGGTTTAAGATCTTTTTTGGTTCCCAAATGATTCTCATGTCAGGAAATTCCTTCTCGCCTTTCTTCCTTCTTGGACGGTCGAGAAGCAGAGCCTTCTTCAACTTTGGTCGGAAAGATCTGCCTCTTTGCTTCTATAGGCGATTTCTCATGCGACCTCTCTAAGTCGATATACTTCTTAACCTTGATGGCGAGAGTTTCAATCTTTCGTACCGGCTTCATCACCATGTTATCCTTCAGGTCTTGACTTTGTACCCTGAGACCCCTCCAGAAGGTTCTAATCAACTCGCCATCAGTGGCGTCTTCATTCAACTGCTAGAGTATTTTGTGGTATCTAGTATAATAATTGGCTAAGGTTTTGTCAGGACCTTGCTCAATTTTATCTAGAAAGTCCATACTCTTGAGGTGTTGTCTTTGGCCTATGTGACATTCTATGAACTTCGCCTTCAATTCTTCCCATGAATCAATTGAACTATCAGGAAGACCATAAAACCAAGTGGACGCCTCTTCCTTCAGGGTGGTGGGAAAAAGTGTCGTGTAATAGTCCGGAGTTGCCCATCTTCCTAAAAGGGAAGAGTTATGGGCGTTGATATGGCGAACCGGGTCTCCTTCGTCTGTGTAGTCATCGATGTTCCTCGCAAAGACTTGTGGAGGAACTCGAGTATTGAATAACCTCTTGGAGAAAGGGTGGGAAGTGTGGCCGCGAACGATAAGTAAATCATCCGCTCCTCTTCTTTTCTTCTCCAATAATTCTTCTACCTGTCCTATAGTGAATAGGACAGGGCTCTTGCTCGCCATCTCAACTTCTGGAGCTTTGGGGATCTCTTTCTCCAGGAGATTTTCTTCCACAACCTTCACACTAGAGGTCACCTCTTCCTTTAGGCTTCTCGAGTTGGTCCCTTTTTGTCAGGAACCGTTCCCGCCTGGGTTTATTTCCAGAAGGCTATGAAGGCCGCCATTATCTCCTGAGGGATAGCCGGATGGACTGTTCTCGCCTCTTCCAGATTTGGTAGTGACTGGGAACAGCTGAGATTCTCTTCGCCACCAGTACCGTTAGCCTGGAGCACTGGTGGGTCTTCTTCTGGTGTGGGTCTTGAGGTGGTGGGACTTGCTTGAGTGTTTCCCATCTCCTCAACCACGTGGTTTGGCATCTTGTTCTTCTCGGAGGCCATGAATTTTTTATCTGCTTCCCAAAGACGGCGCCAAATGTTGGGATCAAAATGACGTGACTCTAGAACTTCGGGTAATGGACTTCGAGATCTCGTCGTTGGCTAGCTCACTCAGGTATCTTTCTTGACCTCGTGGGTACTTAGTTTCCTTTGGTGGCTTTGTGCTGGGCGAGGACCTGAAAAGAGGTGGGGAAGGCCCCTGATTCCACTCTGAAGCTTAAGTCAGTAATGATATCAAGAGAATACTGTAAAGTAATGATAGAACTTAGAACTTAAATAATGAAAGTGAACCCCTATTTATAGGGAGTTATTGCCGACTTTTAGTGGCGGCTACCCTCTTGGGAGGGTTTCTGTCCTGAGTCGGCATAAGCAGGTGACAAGCAGGTTGACAGCTAATACCTCTTCCTTAAGAGGAAGGTTTCGTGGCATAGAGGGTGGCGAGCAGGTCGCCAGCTGGTGCCTCTTTCTTCAAAGGGAAGTTTCCCTAGAGGCGGCGAGCAGGTCTCCACCTGTCCTTGCCTTAAGAGGGAAGGTTTCCTCTAAGTATCTGATGGTCGACTAGACTCATACTTTAGTAGGGAAGCTTTGGTCCTCGACTCAACTTACACTTCAAGAGAGGAGCCTTGAATGACCTTCTCGCATTGTTCTTTATAACTTATGTCTGGAAAGTTGACTTCTGTTTGTAGGGTAGTCGACCATTCATTTTTATCTCCTTATTGCGGACTCGAATGGTCGATCATATATTCTTTCGAGATCTTCGACTTTTGTTTTATCGACTTGTACTAGGTTGCCTTGAATCATATCCAACACCCCCTCCGATGAGCCAAATTTATTAGCTCTCATTGAAAGTTACTAAATTATTCAATCAAACTTATGGAGTGCAATCTGATATTAGGTATTCATCAATGATGCACATTTAGACTATATATATTTCGGTTCTACAAGAGAAAATGACTCCCAGTTCATCAAATAATGCAAGCATACAAAAGTGTGTGCTTATCTCTTTTATCACCACCCCGTTTTAAAATTATTGAACTATGAATTTCGATCTACTAAGCCTTACATTTTCGTTTCCCTGCATTTTAGATTTTCATGTGATTCATAACGATAACTTGTAGTTGATTCCTCATTACGGTATACATCTATTGTCTGCCTTTGAATCATATAATTTGGAGGCTCTTGCTCTAGAGCCATGTAACTGTCTTACTACAAATGAGGATATATAGCTGTGTTGATGTCATTATGTCTTATTCCAGACGCTTTGTGTTGCGTGTTATTAAACATGTTATATTTTGCATAGTGTATTCCGTTATAGTTGAATTAGTCAAAGTATTACTAACATGAGTAAACAGCATGCATCACATATGTACAATCTACTCAATGACTTTCAACTGATAACATTTACTAAGACTTAATCATCACTATTTTAACCGATAGCATTTACTAAGACTTTAAATTTATAATTACTTTGTTGTGATTCTGGTTGTTTTATAGTTTCACATTACTATGAAAAAACATATACGGTCATCGCGTATGCAACGCAGGCGCCGACCACTAGTATATTTAAATAAACAAGAGTCCAATTTAGATAAAAATAAGCACCAACTAATAATAAAGGAAATAAATAGAAGACATGCAGAAAGGATTGATAAACAAAACTTAACAAAATATATAAATTTTCCATATAGGGAATTTTTATTCGTAAAACATTAATTATTTTTTTGTAATTTTATCAAACTATCTATTAGTTTTATTATTTTTATTCTAAAAATAACAAAATTATTAGCTAAAACTATTTTAAAAATTGGAAAACAAATTTAAAAAAATATACAAACAAATATGATATATATTTTTTTTAAAACGAAAATTAATTTTTTTATACAAATATATTCCCATATATTTGGTTTTTCTTTTAAGAAAAATATATTTTTCAGTATATTTTTTCATTTGTTTTTAAATATTTATGTATATAATTATTTCAAATATTTAATAATTTTTGATACAGCTATGTTTTTTTTAATAAAACAAAAAATATAACTTAAGAATAAAATTGAAATAATAATAAACTTTGGCTTGTAGAAAAAAAAAATTATGATTTATAAGTAGAACTTCCCTATATGTTATGCATTGATTCACGTATTAGAGCATCCAAAATGATATTACATAAATGTGAATTCAACATATTTTGGAAAACATCATAGAATCTCATATTTTGGAGAATAGCCCCAGTTGTGGAAAACATCATAGAATCTCAGATTCTTCGGATTTTTTGGCGTGCTAAATGCTATCCCAAGGAAGGCAAATAAATGTGCAAACTAGAGTGCGACACAGTGCAAAAAGAGATCGTGTAGTGATAATTGGTTTTCCCAACCCCCGCTCTCTCTTTTATTTTTAGTTAATAAGGATCTTAAGTTTTTCCCACCATGATGTATTTGAACAATATTCTTTGAATATTAATGAATTCACTTGGCCAAAAAAAAGTTATATTTTTTTTTTTGGGTGAAATGGTTAGATATTATTGATATGGCCAAAAAAAAGTTAAATGTATTGACACGTTGTGAAACTATCAATAAGTTTAAACTCAATTATAGTATAGGCATAATTGACAATTTTAAAATTTAAAACGAATTAAAAAAATTACTTCATGAAATAAATGTATATTTTATATATAAATATCATATATATACCAAAAAAAAAAAGTGGTACCAAAAGTGGATTCTGCTCAAAGAAGTGGTACCAAAAGAACACTTATCCCTAAGGGTAAATCTGTCCAGCCAAGTTTAGTTTTTGGTCACGTGCATGGCACATGGGGTTTAACGGTCATTTTGGACGGAATTCTAACGGAGGTACCAAAATGGTACATATTGGAAAACGTTGGTACCAAAAGTGTACAAAAAAAAAAAAAAAGTTGTACCAAAAGTGGATTCTGCTCAAAGAAGTGGTACCAAAGGAACCCTTATCCCTATTTTTTAATGTAAAACTGATAAAAACGTGCTACAATGGTTTTACATAGCATTCCTTAAATAGATCCACATGTTTTTGCATAACATATTCCCTCAATTTAAGGAATGCACTATGTTGCCACATCATTACACAAAAATAAAACTTTAATCTCAAAATAATTCATTTATAAATAATCATAATAGCTTATTGGTGGTTGTTGGAAGATTTAATAATAATAAATATATTTAAAAAATATAATTAAACAAAACTATTGGAGAGTAAATATTATTTTCGTATGTCTAAGTATTACTTAAATGTACATAAATGTTCTATATGATAATTTTAAAGAATTCAAATGTAAAACTATTATGAATGCTCTTAGGATCTATATTTAACCTAAATTAAAGCATATATTATAATATAATATATACAAGATAAAAACTCGATTGAGAAATTATATTATATACTATGCATTGTCCATTTTAAGACAAATTTACTTAAATAAAAACATATATTATACTATAATTGAATTCATGTTTTGTGAGAAACTCTCCTTTTTAATGTAATTTATATATTAAAAAATGAATACATTTTATTTTTTATTAATTTTTTTATAATTATAGGCAAAAGTTAATTTATATGATATCATATGACCTTTTGAATCACTTTCAACGGAAAAAAATAGTTGTAAATCAGAACAACGTATAAAAAGTTACACATATTTATTTAATAATATATAAGAGCACATAATAAATAAAACTAAACTATTTTATTTATGTATACATTAAAAGTACATAATATTATTTAAGGACATGTTTTTTGGTGCATTATAAACTCGGAATATTTGGAGTTTCCATGTCGCGTAATAGTAGTAATTTATCTTAACAAACTCTAAAATTGATTTTAAACATCTTAATTGCAGGTTTCACTATGAATCATTATTTATTTTAATCAAGCAAAATTGTATTTTTTTTAAGATTATTACAATTACAATTTTCCTATAAATTCTAGAAAATACTAATTTTCTTAGATGATTCCAGAAAATAATTCACCTTTTAAAAAATGATAACTATCAAATTACTTGCTGAAGTTTAGGTATTAAGAAAAATTACTAACTAATTTATGAACAAATTTATAGCGATTTGTGCAAGAGGGAATCCAATCTAGCAATAAAAAAATAAATTGACTAGCACTTTTTCAAGTACGCTAGAAACTTGATAATTATTATATAATAATAATAATAACCCTTAAAAGATAATTTTTTTTTTAAGGATTTGCAATTGACTCTTTGTCAAGTCAATGACAATGCACAAACACAAATACACAATCTTTGATTTCCTTTGAATCGGGTTGGACCGATCCACTGACCCGGTCAACTGGAGCCGAACCCACGCTCCGGTGGGTTCCTTTTGATTCTGCCTGCCTCCGCCACGCCACGCCACTTCCTTAAACCCCAGAAAGTTGTCTGATCTTCCATATATACATACTATACCCGCAAAAGCCTCTATTTGTCCACCAAAATCCATCCTTTCTCCTCAAATCCAAGGAAAACCCTTCTGGGTACATCCGAATAAGGGAGGAGTCTCGAGAACGACCATGACCGACGATGCCGCCGACGCACTTGCAGGTCTTTTCCAATGCTCCGTAGTAGTTCTAAGTTCATTCTTGATCAAATTGAAGCTCAGCTTAACATAGCAATTTGTTTTACTGGCCTGTATGTTTGGGTAGAATGCTTAACTTTACTTTATTGATACGCAGTGAGGCAGAAAGTTCAGCTATTCCTCAATGCGGCGCAGATTGGGAATCTTGATTTGCTCAAAAGTAGGTCCTTTGGCGATTTCTTGCTTGATAGTTGATTAATTTTTGCTGCTTTAGCTAATGAATTCACTTTTTGTTTAATTATATGCTGGAAACAGACTTAGCATCGCAGCTCGATGATGGGAAGGATTTGGCGAGGACAATATCTGATGTTAAGGACGCAAACAAGAGAGGTGCTCTTCATTTTGCTGCTAGAGAAGGCAAGACTGATATCTGCAGGTACTTGTTGGAGGAGCTGAAGCTTGATGTAGATACCAAAGATGAAGATGGTAAAAACCCAACTTCGCATTTCATTGATTGATATAGTAATTTTGCTTTATGTTGTAATCTATGGGTATTGTTAGGTTATGGATCATGATTATCACTGTTTGACAGAGACAATCAATATATAGCGGGATATAATTTATTATTCTACTTAGTTATATATATATATATAGCAATACTTTTTTTTTTTTTTTTGCCAATATATATAGCAATACACTCTCTGTAAAAGGTAGATCTAGATACAAATACAATCAATAAGATTGTCAGCCGCCATTGCCCGTGGACATAAGTCAGTTGACCGAACCACGTAAAATTGTGTCTTCTCTTTTACTTCTCTAGTTCTCTTCATAATCGTCTGTGAGTGCTCAGTGAACCAATCCTAACAGGTATTACATTTAAGACAAAGCTTGTAATAGTTATGCTTTTTTTCCGCATAGGTGATACTCCTCTTATTCATGCTGCCCGACAAGGACACACCGAAACAGCAAAGTATCTGATCGAGCAAGGTGCTGATCCGTCTATATCTAGTGAGCTGGGTACTACTGCACTTCACCATGCTGCTGGAGTGGGTAAGTTGCAGATATTTATAATTGGCTGATACCTTATTCTTTGTCTCATTCTTTAATTAATACTAATTTCCTTGGTTGAGTAGTTACTTGATCGGTGAGGTAATCAACGATTATTAAGTCGAAGTTACTTTATTTGTTATATCTTATATAAGCTAATAACTGCTTGTTTCTTTGCAGGTAATATTGAGTTGCTCAAGCTCTTAGTTTCCAGAGCTGTTGATGTTGAATCACAAAGTGATGCCGGGACACCTTTAATTTGGGCTGCTGGTCATGCTCAACCTGAAGCCGTGCAGATTCTCTTAGAATATCACGCTAATGTAAATTTATCTTTATAGATTTTCCCTTCCATTCCATGCTCGTAAATTTTATTGTCTTTATTTCCTTATATTTGCGGATACAAATGTTTCTTTCATTTGCCTGCTTTGCAGCCGAATGCTGAAACCGATGATAACATCACTCCAGTGTTGTCTGCTGTAGCAGCTGCTTCACTTCCTTGTTTAAAACTATTGGTTGAGGTAAATGTTCATTTTCTTTTCCGAATATTCCATGTTTTTAAAATAAAAAATTGAAGCTTCATTTGAAGTTCAATGTCTGCTTTGTTTAGGCAGGTGGCAATGTTAATGTGACTGCAGGTGGAGCAACACCGTTGCACATTGCTGCTGATTTCGGAAGCTTAGATATCATAAATTTCTTACTACAAGCTGGAGCCGATCCCAATATTGCCGATGAGGTTAGGATTACCCAGATTGTGATATTATAATTCAGACGGTAAGTTTACAAATCTTATTATTACTATGGTATTTTTTTTTTACATTGATTTTTTTTGGTGAATCAGGATGGGTTGAAGCCGATATTTGTTGCAGCAGGGAGAGAGAACCGTGAAGCCGTAGAGGCTCTTTTTCCTGCAACATCACCTATTCCATCTGTTAAAAATTGGACTGTTGATGGGATTATCAAACATATGCAGTCCGAAGTGGTATGAAGTCAAGTTATATCAACCCTTAAATTCTTCTTTTATTAGTTTAAAACATTTTAAATATGGTTGAGTATAATTTTCAGGAAGGAGCAAGAAAGTTGGGGGAAGGTAAAGTGGAAAAAGAAAGCACATTGGGGAATCAAAACCGACCTGAGGTAACACGTCTCTTTGTACTTACTTCTAACTTATGGATATTAAACAATGTTAAACCAAAGCTGGATAATCCATAACAAAGATGGTATTGAAATGTAAATTTCCAGTTATCTTGGTAAAAATAAGAAACTCATATCTTTTTCATATGTTTTCCTGTTTTTTTTTTTCGTTTGATCGTGTTAATTCCAAACTTACAGGTAAGTCCTGAAGCCAAAAAGAAAGCTGCAGAAGCAAAATCAAGAGCAGATGAAGCATTCAGAAGAAACGATTTCCCAGCAGCCCTGGACTCATATACTCAGGTAAAAATCAATCTTTTTAACTTTCCCACATTTGTGTCGATCATTTCTACCACATTAAATAATCAAAAGTAACTTTTTTTCAAAGGGTTAATCTAAAATTGTGGTGAAACTCTGTAGGCAATAGATTTTGATCCAAACGATGCAGCCCTGTTTTCAAATAGAAGTCTGTGTTGGATCCTCATGGGTCAAGCTGAGCAAGCCTTAGCCGATGCAAAGGCATGTAGAGCTCTCAGACCGGAGTGGCCAAAAGCTTGCTATCGGGAAGGAGCAGCTTTGCGTCTTCTGCAGAGGTTTGAAGAAGCAGCCAATGCTTTTTACGAAGGGGTGCAGCTTAACCCTGAGAACACAGATCTCGTTACTGCATTCAGGTTCAATAAATTCTCTACTTTTCACTGGAGATTTTACAGTGCATCAATGTATTTTTTTACAGAGGCTATGGTTTTGGTCTTTTATGCAGGGAGGCTGTTGATGCTGGAAGGAAGTTTCATGCTAGCAATCAGAAAAAGGAGTTGTCTTGAGATGCGATGAACCCGAAATGGAGCGGTTTTTGTTATAGAGACGCGATTCTGCGATGTGATTTTTGTTACCTAGACATTGCAGATTGAAGGGGGAAGCTTAGTTTTTCAATACGACTGTTATAGTGTGTGTTCTTATCTATCATTTTGTAGCAATTTCACTTGGTCTTGGTGTGTAATTGAATGTTTGCTTATCCTTTTTATTACAGTTTCAAAACAATGTGCAATCTATTAAACTGATTTATGTTTAGTATCATAACAAGTAGTCAATATGTCCGAGTGGTTAAGGAGACAGACTCGAAATCTGTTGGGCTTTGCCTGCGCAGGTTCGAATCCTGCTGTTGACGATCTTTTTTGTGATGAGTCAAATGTTTATAAATTATGAGTTAGATAGTAATTCATTAACTGAACTTTTAAAAATTGAGCTATCATCTAAAATACACGTGAATTCCACATGAAACTGAATTTATATATTAAAAAAAAATCTAGCAAATTATTCATACCTCATAAGTTCGGCTAGTATATTTTTGGGTTAATAATCTAGGAGATGTCTGTTTTTAACGTTAATTGTGACGGAAATTGGTCACGTGCTTGGCATGTGACCAGATATAAAATTAAATTCCAAAAATGCCCTTCTATCAAAGTGTGCCCCTCACATGCTTGAAGGAAAAGACGAAAATGCCCTTAAAGCCACCACGGCTCCGGCCACCGCCACCCGACTCCGGCCACCACCAACTCGGCTCCGACGACCACCACCAAACTCCGGCGACCACCACCGAACTCCGGCGACCACCACCGACCACCAACACAGCTCCGATCGGAGCCGTGTTGGTGTTCGGTGGTCGCCGGAGTTCGGTGGTCGTCGGAGTTCGGTGGTGGTCGCCGGAGTTCGGTGGTGGTCGCCGGAGCTGAGGTGGTGGTGGCCGGAGTAATTTGACGTTAGGGGTAATTTTGTCATTTCACATTACTCAAATAAGATATTAAATAAAACAAAATATTAAAAGGGCAAGAATGTCATTTCACACTATTATGTTAAATTTAACCCTAAAAATGGACGGAAAACCTCAAATCAACAAAGTTGAAACTTTAGACCTCTCAAATCAACATTTAAAACTTCAGACATCTCCTGTTAACATAGGACAAACTTCAGACCTCTCCTAAGTTATTAACCCTATATTTTTCATAACTCAAAATTTCAAACAGTAAATTGTTATTCAACCACATTAACAAAAATTGATGGTATGGCCAAAAAAAAAAAAATTTGATGTTGGACACAAATTAGGTAACATTTGATGAGTTATGCACTCCTCCAGTTATAATAATTGATCAAAAGTTAGAGCAGATTTGGCAATTTGCACAAGGAACAAACGTACATTTTAATCTGTTTTCTCATAAATTTAAATCGTGTGAGAATAATTCTTATTAGTTTACGTTGAACTCATTATTTTGTCCGTAATAATGGGTTTTAGCGGGGTCACCTCAGGCTTTTATAAAAGTTTTTTTTCAATACTTTTTTAAACCGCCTCACCGGGATTCGAACCACCACGGTTTTTCATGATAAGTTATTTCAATATTTTTTTTATCCGACTTCACTAGAATTTTAATATGATACCAGATTTAGAGAATAAAATGTACGCAATAAATTTTTTTTTATATAAACTCGAATGTATGAATGAAAGTTTTCTTTATACTCTTAACCACACTTTATTTAAGCATTTATACAGACATAATATACGTAACAAGAAAATTAGACAAGAATAACGAAATTCCTAATATAAGGGAATAAGGTATATTAGAGATAGATATATCTTATTATATTCAGATAAATTTAGATTAGGGATATATTTTTAATCTAGATTTATAAAAAAGCAATATCTATTTACTAGGACTTGAAATAAACAGATTACAAGGTTCATAATCAGAGCTGTAAAAGAAGACATCATCGCTACAAAATACACCATTAGCCTTCACATCTCTAATTATACTTCCCGTGGCATAATTGTAAAATCTCATCTTGCCGCACTCTGCAAACACCGCCACGTCATCGTTCTTCATCCCCACCAGAAACCCTAAATCATAGGTTTTCTTCAACAAACAGTGCTCCTTTTTCAATTCCCCCATCTTCCAAACATTGACGGCAAAACTCTCGTTATCTTCCGATTTTCGCAGCATGCACAGTTTCCCTCCGTTCTTAGTCATCAGCTGCTTGCTTCCGAAACAACCGTCCGGAACCGATATTGGAAGAATCTCGTATTTCTCGTTAAAACTATCGAACACCAACATCGAATTATCTGAAAGCCAAACAGCTTCATCCCCGATAATAATCGGTTTCCGACCGAAAACGTGATCGTACGGGATCTTAATATCGGTTGAACGCTTCCAAGCGCCTAAACCCGAGTCGTAAACCTCGCATGGTAGATTCTTATGCGTTCGAAACGGTCGTGAATCTCGTTGCTCCGAAATCCTAATGATCTTATACTTCAACGGACTAACCCCCGAGACAACTATCGTGATCTTCTCCGTAAAAACCCTAGTTTTAGGGTTGGGAATCTTGGTAAATTCCTTGGTGGTCGGTTTGCATACGTAGTACTCAGGAACGTAGGGGTGTTTATCGCTACGGTCCTTTACGCAGAGGAGAATGCCACAATCGGATGCCACGATTTTGACGTGGCAAGGCATGAAAGATAGAGATAGGGTGGGCCCGGCGTCGGTGGAGGGTATGTAGGTGGCGGTGGTGGTGAAGTAGCCGATGGCGGTTTTGGTTCGGGAAGTGTGAAGATCAGTGAAGGTCGGCTCGTAGGTGATGCGGTTCCATGCCGAGTTTACGAGGCGGGATCTTGCTAGGGTTTGGAGGGGGAGTCTGGTTAGGATCTCGAAGATGGCATCGTTTGGTAGTGGAGATGGCGACATAGTTGGATGGGCGTTATGAGATGCTAATAGTGAAGTATGTAATATATGAAGGGAATGAAGCTTTTATATATATATATATACGAAATTTTATCTTATATATTATATATTTGTGAAGTGATTCACAAATATATAGCTTAATAACTAGTTTATATATATCTAGTATATATATATATAGAATATATATTATATATTTGTGAAGTGATTTGCAAATATATAGCTTTTTTTTTGTGAAAGAGGCCCATTTTATAGCAACCAAGTCAAAACTACAACACACAAACAACAACAGACAAACAACCGTGCACCCATCACGCTACTAATCTTAGGGGGTAATCCGGAGGAAACTAGCATCATAACAGATCAATAAAATAGACCTCCTAGCGAGGTCATGTGCTGGACGAACCGAATTCCTTGACACTTTAAAGAAAGACAATAAAGGAAAACTACGAAGTAGAACTACTAACAAATCCGAGCTAACACCAAAGAGAGCAACTGGAGTATTTAATAGGTCTTTAGAAGCTTTAACAAGGAGAGCAGAATTTGTTAACAACGAAATAGGCCTTGAAGCAAACCGTTGGACCATTATCAACCCGCAAATATATAGCTTAATAACGAGTTTATATATATATATATATATATATATATATATATATATATATATATATATATATATATATATATATATATATATCTGAAATTCTATCTTTTATATTAATTATGAAGTTATTCAGCTTTACTTAAATGATTAAGGTTCAGATTTCGGAGACTCTGAATTTAAAATAATAGTTGGCAAAAAAAAATTGCATTTTATTCTTTGAAACTAGTTCGACGAAGAAATTAATTTAAGTATTAAACAATTATAAAATTATTTAATTTTTAACTTTTGTTATACTATATATATATATATAAGGGAATAAAATATATTAGAGATAAATATATCTTATTATATTCAAATAAATCTAATTTAATCTAATAATATACTAAGAATATATCTATTTATAATTTAATAAAAATTTATCTGAATATAAAAAGATATATTTATCTCTAATATATCTTATTCCTTTATAATATATTTTATTTATTAAAAATTATTACGAAAAGAAAATATTATATATATATAAATAGAAATGTGGTGATCGGCTGGTCGCCGGTGTTTCGTCCTTCATCACCAACAACAACAGCTAAGCTCAGCTCAGTCCCTTTGGAATCACCAAGCCTTTGACGGTTGACCAACAGGATGGGGCCCACAAATTGTCAACCTTAAAAGTCGCGTTGACTACTTATTTTGTAATATCCTCCGAACTATATTATACCTTCTTAACATCGTTCTTCTTGATCCTATCGCTTAAATGTTCCTCTACCCTTTTGACTATGCAGAAGCGTTGATACGAAAATAGGGCTGTCAACTCGTTACCTATTCAAGATAGTCCCGGTTAATATTCCAATTCGACTCGATAAATTTCTCGTAGAGTCGAGTTCGAGTTAAGTTTTCCTTGGTATAAAGTTGAGTACAAAATTGTTTATACTCAATTAGAAAGGCTCGCAAGCCTATTAATGTTTATTTGACACTATTTGAATCGAGTTTGAGCTTATTTGAAATTTACATAACATATATATATATATATATATATATATATATATTCAATTTAGGGTCCACACACTAGCTATTGAGTCAAGTTCGAGCTCGAGGTTTAGCTAAGTTGCAACACTTATGATTTAATTGAATAATTTCAAGCTTGGCGAGCAGTGGCGGATCCAGGAACCCGGCTAAGCGGGATCCTATCTTAATCTTTTGTAGATAATTTCCAATAAGAGTCAGACTACATTTTTTTCTTTTAACATATACAAAGTATGTATATATAATAATAATTGTTTAAAATTTAAAATAAAATCTTACAATAATATTTATTTCATTTTTTGATGAGCAGATGAAAATAACATAATTTTATATACGTTTAAATCATAAAATAATACATTCTTATTTTAGGATGCAATTTATTATAAATATTATATGTCGTATATGAGATAATTGAATTCATGACTTTATTACCACAACGCAATACGCAATGTTATTGTTAAAATTGAAAAAATATATGAAAATGTGTGATATAAAACAAAATTAAAAAAAGATATTGTATAAATGTTGGTTATAGAAGAATTGAACCCAAAATCTTCATGAAATAAAACTGAAAAGATGGAAAACTACTAATTGAAAAAATTAAATAAATTATGAATATATATTTATAAATGAAGGATTAAGAGAATTGAATCCAACACCTTAAAATATCACTCAACCATGTTGATGTTAAATTAAAATTGAAAAATATATGTAAAACTACTGTAAATCCGGTGCCAAGGGAAATTGAACTAGCTACCGACAACTCAACTACAAGTTGATGGTGTTTTTTATTTTTATTTTGAATAAAACTAAGTTTGGTCTCGATCGGAATCTATATCTATCTATATATAATATAATTCTGAAAAATCTTGTACAATTTTGACAAGTAAGTTTTTAACACAACTTCATCTTTCATATGTGTTAAAATCATGGCATTTGATTGGCCCATCATAAAATTTGATAAGTTACATCATCAGTTACCTCCACATGTAACTCTAGATATCAAGCAAAGCTCCATATTGCATTTCAAGAACTGTTTCATTTTTAATTTGATAAATTTGATCTTTGAACTCCATAAAAAAAGAAAAATGATAACTTTCACCCTAGCAAATTAATTTGGATAAGTGCACTAAAATTTGGATAGAACAAAAAAATATAAACATAAAAAATAATATTTATAAATTACAATTAATAAAATATATCAAACATATTTTAGCTTATATAATTAATAAAAATTACTTCCATAAATTTATTAATTAAAAAAAATAAAAAGAACAAACAACAAATAAAAAAAAATAAAAAAATCACCATGTTAAAATACATTAACAAAATAATTAAATGATACTAAGTAATTTAATAAATTTAGATTGTACTAAATATATTTTTGAATAGACGAATATTTTTGAATATATATAATAAATTTTTGTTGCCAATATGTAATAATTGGTTCATTTTAAAATTTTAGAAACATAAAAATCGAATTTAAAAGTAATATATATTATTAATATATAACTATTTATTTTTATACAAAATCTACATCGATATCTATTATCTATATCTATATATAATTCTAATAAGTTTAACCTTCATCAATGTCAAACGATCTCCATCGATAGTATATCTCGATCTCTTCTCCAAAAGCCGCACACGTACAATCGCCGGCTCTGTTTCTCCCTCTAATCTGAGGGGATTTAACACTTAATGCATGAGAGAATGGATGCATATCATCCAAGAATGGCAAAATTATTGATGTGTGTCTTATGTTCTCACCAGATTGAGGAATTAAAAATTTGAAGCTTCTGAAAGAGAGCAATGCCATGATGCTCTTACCAATCCTCCAGCAATGTTTATTTTTTCTTCTTAATTTATTTTTCTTACACTTATTATATAGGTAGTATTTAAATGTGCATTACATCTTCTTGATTTTGAATTAGTTAATCAATCCATATATTCCATAACATGTAATTTTACATTTATAGAATTAGAATACATTAATTATAATGTATCTATCATAAATCTCAATTTTTCACAATTTAAATTTTACGTTATAATTAGAACATGTATATATATTAGGAGGTTTGACAATATATATATTAGGAGGTAATTTTAAAAGTTTAAATTATTACACTATTTCTAATATGTTATATATCATATCATTAGAAAAGAAAACGTCAGATATATATGAATACTACAAATATAGGTTTACTTTGTCAATAGATATAAATATATTTATATTCATCATCATACAAACACTTTTATAAATTGAATGTGATCCTTTCAAGAAAATATTTTTAAGTTAGACTAAAATGTTTATGTACTAATTTATTATATATTATTTGTTATAAGACTATATACATGAATAAGTATGATATTACTGTCCATTATTATCAAAAGTTATTTAAAGTTGATGGCAATACTTATAAAAAACAAAAATAATGTCATTATTTAGAATAGTTATTATGGCATTGTCAATATATTGACCACATATATAATTAAAATGTTAAAATTAGTATGGTAAGTTAGAATATATAAACCAAATTACTAACATATTTAATAAAAAAATTATTTAATAAAAAATTGTTTGGATGCCATCATTGTATTAATTAATAAATAAATACTAATTTTCCATATTAAGTTAATGCCAAATAAAAAAACTACAAATGTACTAAATTTTAAATGACTGGATTTTTTATGTTAATCAATATGTATTTAAATAAATATTATAACTAATATTATTCAAATACACTAAAGAACGTATGTACTAATTTATCAAATATATTGGTGTAATTAAGCATAAAACATAGCCACATAGTTAGATTCGATGTTGCTAATAATTATTATAAAAAATCTTTAAAGTTGATGATGAAAACAATTAAAAAATCAAATAAATAATATTACTAAGAATGATTATGGCAATATCAGTATATTAATGACCATATATATGTATATCGCAATTTTGGGATGGTAAGCTGGATACTATTAAAGTTAATACAATAGACATGATTATGAAAAGAAGTTATATATATTTGAATATTATAAATTTAGGTTTACTTATAGATATGAATATTTTTTATATTTTTCATTATATAAGCACTTTTAGAAGCTGAACGTGAGATTATTTAAGAAAAATATTCTTATCAATTTGTAAATAATAATTGTATGAATAAAAAAAAAACTATAAACATCTTCTCATATAGGATTAGAACACTTATGTGCTAATCTATCTATCTATAATATAATTTCAATGTGTTTATATGTTGTTGACAAATTTTTTTTTTTTTTTTTGCCATATGCGTCCAAATAATGCAATATGGTTGGAACATGTCATTCACACTCTCTCAGCGCTGATGCGTCAATCCTAAGTAGACATCTCTTCATGGATGAGCTCCAAACACTCTCATTTTATCTTAAGGACCGTTACACTTATATTGTAATATCTACGTACGTTACATTTCTTCTACAATTAAAGATGAAATTAGACTAGAATATATTGATAGAGGAATTGAGATTTATGCAATTGGATCAACAACATACATGGTCAGTCGATTACAATGAAAAGAGGAATCCTATGGAGATGGAGAACATGACCGCGGCTTCATATCGAGTAATGATTTGTTATGAGGTTTTCTCTATTTGTTGTTCTAATAATCGTTCAAATACACTAATCTCAACCCTTTTTATGTCAAGCTAATAACGTAACAATTAGAGTAACTAAGTAAAACTAATAAAATAATTGAATCACAAAGAGCAACTTACGGATTATCCAACATCTGCGAAAAACGTGAGTAAGTTAACTACTAATAATATTCATAATTGACTTTTTAATGAAAGTGAAATATATTTTTTTCTACGATATTCATCAAAACATAAGTAATATTTATTCAGTAACTTATTAAAATGTGTATATTCAATTTAATATTTTTTTATATAATACGATACAAATTAATATTGTGAAAGTTAAGTTGAACAACTTGAATTAATATCATATATTAGTAAATGTAATACTTTACCAACTCAGACCAATTAAACATTAAATATTGATTTTTTTTTTTGCCAACAACATTAAATATTGATAGATATACATTTTTTTCTCGATATTGTCTAATTTATAATTAAATAATATATATTAAATAAATTTCATTAATTAAAAAACAATTCAGTCTATTAATATATTTCATATATAAATTATTTTATATTCCATGTATATATTCATATATATATTGTATATATTTATTAAAATAAAATTGTAAAATATTATTGTAATATGTATCCACTTAATTTATACTTATACTTATAATTTAAATTATTTTTATAGTTTGTATTATTAAAAATAAATTAAACATATAAATAAAAATAATAAAATGAATTATAATTAAATTAAATTATTATGTACTAACCTCGCAAAGCGGGGTTGCCACCTAGTATAATATAATTTGGATACACTTAGTCTATTATGCTCTAAAACAATGCCACATCACCACAAAGCAATATGATTGGCTAAAATTTGCTGATGTAACGCTCATCACTTTGTAACACACGTTTTTGTAAAACTCTTCTAACTCCTATTTTTATGAGAAAACCTTGTGTCCTTCTCTCATATAATGCTCCAATTTCCTTCTCCTATGTATTTACAATCATTTTGTTGTTATTATTTTTTACTATCTCCATTGATGCCACACCGTCTTTAACTTTGATTTGATTGAATAAATTGTTTACATTTGTCACCGTGTGTTATAGAAGGAAATTAATAGTCGAAGGTACATTTCATATTGGTTTAGCATGCATAATGAGTGGTTATGTAACTTTGGGAGTACTTTGTTAGTATATGTCGAACTTTTAGTATGAACGTATTTATTAGAACCAACAATTATCACTAAATATTCACCGTTAGTTTGAAACTGTTAATAAGCTAAAATTTGTATATTTTTTTATTATCTCTTTGCCTGAAGAGAATGATGTTGTCAATGCAAACAACAATAGAAATTCATGCTGAAATGAATATTTTTGGATCGGTGCTTCAGATGACCTTTTTAATCGGTGCTTAAAATACTACTAAATGATATTTAGAGTTGTGCCCAGATGCCATGACCATGGATCTCCTCTATATAATAACAGGCACAGAGGAAGTAGTAAAGATATTATGTTATTATTTTATTATTATATAAATAACCAATTGCAGATGCCAGATACGAAGTTGTTATATTGTTATATATAATGTATTAGATGATTCAATAAGATACATAGTTTATCTTTTTTTTTCCGTTTATATATAAAATTGGATTTTTGAAGGGTCTTCTGGCATGACTCCATTTTGAATTTTTATGTCCAAGAGAAGCGAGTTTTAGGTTGAGGCCCAGTAACACTAGATAATAGATTTATATGAATTACTTAGAAAAAAAAGCAGCAACAATGTTTTCTTTTATTAATGTATATACTTAAGATTAAATTGACATGTTTTTCTTTTACATATTCATAACTTTTGAAAGAATACATATTTTATAATTTTTAAGAAATAAAATTATATTAATTGACTTAAATATATATAAACTGAAAACTAATATGTTTTTATTTACGTTGTGCTAATTTAAAATTCATTGTATTATAATTTTTGTGAAATATGGAAATAAAAATCATTTTTAATGAAAGTATTCTGTTTTCTTACTTTTTTATTAATTTTTTAATAATTTCGACAAAATAGTATAATAAGAAATATAAAGTTATTTCATTTTCATATATAAATAATAAAATCTCTTATATTATTTAATAGTCACTAAATCAATAAAAAAAATTGGAATATATATAAATACACATACAAAATTAATATGCAATATTTACAAACATCTTCTATATATAGTAATCAATAATATAATCACATACATTTATTATATAAAATATCGAACCCCGTGCAACAAATACCTAGTTATGAAAAATATACATGTAGTTTTAAAAAAAAATCTAAGCCAAGTGGGATCCTAGGACACACTTGGTGTTTCGACCAAGTTAACGCGGGCTGTCCGCTGAGTAACTTGTCGATGTCTTCAGGTTGGGCGCGAGCTTGTCTGGGCCAAGTCCGTCTCCTAAGGTCGTGAGCGGGTCTTTGCCTTCGTCTCCAAGATCGCACTAAATCCTTTGGGCTCTCTCGCTAGCTGCCTATCCGTACCTGCGAGAGGAGCATTACCAAGCAACTCCCGTGGAGGGGGGGGGGGTGCTTGGTGCGCTCACTCGGACGATCAACATTAGACAGTTTCTAGAGAGAGAAAGTTTAGAGAGAGGTCAGAGTTTTTCCTAATTCTCACCCAAAGTGACTTGAAAGTGTTTACCCCCAAGGTGGCTATTTATAGGCAACCTTGGACCGTAGACCAGTTTTGGCCCGGTTCAATGTGGAAATGTGAACCGGGATGCAGGGGAGAGCTTTGGGAAAAGGACTCTGACGCGCGTCTCAGGCGGCTGTCACGAGCGGGACGCGCGCGCCTTTGAAACATAGGTCTCGGACACATAGGAGTTAGTTAGAAATCGGGTCTCCTATACATTCGAGACAAAATGGGGGGTGTGCGCGACACCCCCCGAGGTGCTAAGCTTACCCGGAAATTCCGGGTGAGCTAAGCTTACCCGGAAATTCCGGGTAAGCCCCCGGGGGTGCCGGGCAAGTTCGCGACTTGCCCGGTTTCCCCCGGTTAGCTCGAAATTGGGTTTCGTAGTGGGTCTCGTGCGCGTACGAGGTCCGAATAATTAAAACCGAGCCCGAATCATGCGTATATCCATCACTTGCCCCCGAGTTAAATAATGGCTTGACCTTTGTTTAACTCTATTTTAAGATAGGGTATACGCGTGATTCGGGTCGTCCGCTCACCTTGAGTTTTAACCTACCAATGGTGGATACGTGCGGCTCAGGCGAGCTTCTTGTCTTAGTTTTTTGAGATGGTCATGCTTGACAACTACGCAAAGGGTTAGTAGCACAACGGACTACAAGTAACATGATAAATGTGGTTTTGGAAAAAATGAGGCGTGAGCACACATGAGATTTTTCGGGTTTGTAAGATGATCGAATACATATGGAACGTTCATGCCATGACTAATTGTACTAAAACGATAATAAATCATGAAAGTTTTGATAAAACGTTTTTCATGCAATATGAAGGTTTCCGGGAGCCCGTCGTCCGAGACGGCCGTCTTGACGGCGAGACGACGGTTTTAGCAAATGAAATAATGCCGGGTTTGGAAAATCACATGTGATGGATTTGATACGAAAAATCATAAAAATCATGTTTTCAAGTAGTTGAGACCATTTGAAATAACTTAGTTAAATTTAGCTAAGTCACTTGATGGTGAAAATCCAAGTTATCAACAACTTTAAAGAATGGAGGGTGGATGTGAGTGTACCTCTTGGATGTATGGTGCTTGCTAGGTTGTGTAGTCCACCTCCTTTGTGATAGTTTATAAAACTATCAATATTTGTATAGGTTTTGAGAGGGTACTTTGAAGAGGGTAAGGTAGTGATTTAGGAATTCACTTTAGGGTAATAGTGTGACCACATTTCGGCCGGCCACCACCAGGACTACCACCGGCGAGACCACGGCGGCCCGGCAGCGGCGAGGCGGCGGCGGCAGCATTGCGGGCTGCGGCGGCTGCACTGTTTACGGGTCCAATTTGGACCCGATTTGGCCCGTTTTCGAGTCTTTCTCGCCGGGTATTGATCGGTAATGTCCTCTCTTTCCTTTTCTTGATGGTAATTGGACCTTTAGGGCTGCAAATTTCGAATTTCAATAAGGTGCATGATAGGTGTTCGATGAAATGCCTAAGTGAAATTTTGGCTTGATTTTTCAAAATTCGTTTTTGGCCAAACTTTGAATGTAGATAGATAGAGTCATGGTTAGTGAACTCCCTTTGTGAAGAGGCCCTTAGGTTTCGGTCAACCGAGGTGAACTCGTGGAGGTTCGAAATCGGACTTATTCGAGCAAAAAGTTCGACCCTTTGTATTTTGATGTGGGTGACTTGATATGATGCCCCCGAGTGTGATAATGACTCCTTGATTATTTGTGAGTGGATAGTCATGCCCCCGGAGTTTAGGTGATCGCTTGGCAGCTCGTGTTTATCGGTGGCTTAGTTGACCCGAGTGCTCTTCGAATTGTTTGGGTAGGGGTAAGTTTCCCCGTGACATGTAATGGGCTTTCTTAAGTGTATTTGAGCTGCTTGTATGTGCCCCCGGAGCCTTGAGCCGTTTTGGGGATAAAATTTGATCGAAATGTGGTCGGATGGCATTTTGGTAATTATGACCAACATTGCATGTCTTGGATTTCTTTAGCTCTTGAACTTATCGCTTTGTAGAATGCTTGAATACCTGTGTCACATTGCACAAATATATGGAAATTTGATTAGTAGGTGGCCTAGGCCTTTGGTGAGCGTAGGGACTTTTGACTCCCGAGCGGGAGGGTCCCTTAGCTGTTTGCTCGCGGACAGTTGGTCCGTTAGGTTGGATGCCCTCGCAAAGGGCTTGGTGAATGGTGTTGATACGTGGCCCTGGTTTTTGATTGAGTTGTGTATGGTTTTTGCAGGGTTTGGTTGACGGGCTTGCAAGCGCGTGTCTTTGATACTTAGAGTGTTCCTGGTAGGAAACGGTTTCTGCTTCTTCACGCAATGAGTAAGTCTCATCACTCTGTTTCGGATAACATTGATGGGGAGGTTGATGAGGGCACCATGGATTCCGATTCCGGGTCTCGAAGCGGTGTGCTTTTGGGACCGTCGGGTAATTGCGTAATACTGGAGAAGACCCAAATGTTTTTTCCTAACAAGCTCCTACGCTCCAAGTTCGATCTCTATGTTTCGACCCGGGGCTGGTGTCCCGGCATAGAGGTCTCGTATCCTTGGGACGTCGTGAAGGGGGTCGAATTTGGTCGGCCCACCGTTCCTCCGGCTGAATACGAGGCTGTTTATCTTTCACAGTTCCGAGAAGGGCTGCGCTTTCCTTATTGTCAGGATCTGGCCCGCCTTTGTCGATATTACAGGATTTCTCCCGTCTCTATCACTCCGCCGGGGTTTAGAGCTTGGACATGTTTCCGGGTGCAGTGTCATCTAAACTCTTGGGATTACTCGATAGTGCTTTTTCGAGCCTTCTATCGCCTGGGCAAGGCAGATGAGTCTGGGATGTGTACTTTCGCCTTGCGTTGGCCTCACATGACCGAGAAGGGATTCTCCTCCCTTGGCTTGCGCAGGGCGGGGTGGAATACCGAGGCGCGGTTCTGCGAAAGGTCGGACACTTCCCAGAACAAATGGAAGTGTCAGTACTTTTTTATAAAGGATGCGGGCACGACTTGGACGACTTCTCACATAGTGGATACGGACCCCGTTCCGCGTTTTCAGGAGTTCTCCGATACAGACAAGGTTGCTTTGAAGAAGATTCACATGGCGAATGGGGCGGGGGAGTACAACCCCCTTTATCGTGCTTCCGACGCCGAGCTGCTCGCGGCGGGCATTCATGTACGTCCTCCGGGGGATGAGTTGGTATGTTTTGAAGTTTCGTAAAATTTGTTCCTGTTTCCTTGTAGGTTGGTTTCTTAACAGACGCCCCTGTTCACAGGGCGGAGTCGCAGGCAGATCTCCTCAGACTGTTCCCGGCCTCGGCGACACTCCTCCTGTTGGCCCGGGTATGGGACTTGTGCCTTTAAAGGTTTCGTTGAGATTTTTTTCCCCATGCTAACATGCTAATGGTCTTTTTGTGGTTGTCTTTGCAGGCTTGGTACTCCCGACGGCGGGGGGAGTTGCACCTGTCCGCGAGAATGATGCTGACGTCCGTTCCCCGAGCGATCCTAAGAGGTCGACGTCTGCCGGCATGCCTCTTGCTCCTTCCTGCGACAAAGGGAAGGGGCCAATGTATGCGGATTCGACCATGCCTGCCCCCCGGTCGGGGAGCGGCCGTTCAGCGGATGTGCCTTCCTTGGCAGGTGACTGTGGTTGACTTCTTATTGTATTGGTATAGTTTGCCTTCTCCTAATGTGTTTGTTTTTGATGTGTACTTGTCCCTACTCCTCCAGTTCTTCGCAAGTCTGATCTGATGTGTCGGCTTGATCGGGATGTGTCTGGGAACGAGTGGACTCCCTACTCTCAGTCTGCTATTCGCTTTCCCAAGAATGTTTCCTTGAGCACACCTGCTGTCGGTGTGCGTGTGGTTCAGCGGTCTGTTCCGCCGGCTGACCGCAAGAATTGCCCCCGTGACCCTGAGGCTGCTTTGAAGTGTGTTGAGGAGTCGCTCGCGCGCTTTGCTCCTGTACGTTGTTTTCTTTTTATGTTGGATCTATCATGTTTGTCTGGCTTCTTTGTGTGTGATGTTCTTGTGTTGTTGTTGCAGGTGAATGCCGTGATGACCAACATTTCCTCCTTTGTTGTTGAGCTTGTTGAGGAGACGAGTGGTCTGCAGGGTCGTCATGAGCGCTTGTCTCAGGATGTCGTTGTGTTGAGGGAGAAGGCGCGCGCACACTCAGATGCTTCTTCCAAGGCTTCCACTGATCTCAAGGGAAGTCAGGATTGCGCGTCTCAGCTGGAGGCGGAGCTGTTTGCCCTATTGCGCCAGGAGAAGGTCGACGAGGAGGCACATGTTGTGGCGCTGAAAGAGACTAAGGAGTCTCATGTTGCTCTGGGTGATCAGCTTGGGATGATTGAGTTTCCTACTACAGCTGATTACTCCAAACTTCTCGAGAAGGCACGTGATGATCGCATGGAGTCTTTCTCTGTGGATTACTTCAGGAGGATATACTCTCTTGCCCCCGACTTTCCTTTCCAGAGTACTGGGCCATATACTGGCTATGCCCTCGGGGCTATTGCGGGGATCCGAGCGGGCGATGTGGGCGGAGCGAGTGGTTTGACGGGACAGGTGTCCGTCCCTGTTGGTGACGATCGCCGTGTTGTTTTCAGCAGCCCTGCGCATGATGTTTTTATGGCTGACGCTTTTGGTTCTGGTGCTCCTGACGTTGGGTCAGGTTGATCTTTCTTTGTTTTATATGACTCTCTTGTGTATATATGGTTGCTCCCCTTGCATGGGTGAGATTTTGGCGGGGTGTGTCCCGGGCTTGACTTTTTATGCTGGCTGGATGCCTTTACTTTTCAGACCTGCTATATTATATATATATATATGCTTGACATGAGATGTTAGAAAGATATAATACTTAGTATTATTTTGCATCTTCCTTTATTGTTGTCTCTATAACTTGTTCTCTTTTGGAAGAGTGTAGCTCTGTTGACAGGTCGATTTCCTTAATCCGATGGTTTTCCTTAGGAAATTGCATCTCTATTGGTGGCGGGGTGCGGATGAATTAGTATTACCGGCACCTGTGGCTTTGTAAGGAGGAGGATCCATGCTGAACTGCGTGTCTTCCTTTACAAGGACGTGAATAGATTAGTATGTTCACATACTTGATATAGTTGTTTGTTTGCGAAGTGTGGATAGATTAGTACGTCCGACACTTGCAATTTTAAAGAGAATGGGGAACTCTTAAGGAACCGCTTGTCCTTTTGATTTTCATAAGAAGATAGTTCCTTACGGAACCGTGGATCTTCATTATGATATTTTGACAAGATGGTGGTTTCCTGAAGAGCCGCACGCCTATCTTGTTTTTTGAGATGTGGATAGATTAGTACGTCCACATCGCTTGATGATGACTAAGTGTGGATAGATTAGTACGTCCGACACTTGCATTTGTTTGCGAGGGAGGATTCCTAAGGAACCGCTTGTCCCCCGACTTTTGCAAGGATGTGAATAGATTAGTACGTTCACATCCTTGTATTGTGGCGAAGTGTGGATAGATTAGTACGTCCGACACTTGCATTTGTTTGCGAGGGAGGATTCCTAAGGAACCGCTTGTCCCCCGACTTTTTGCAAGGATGTGAATAGATTAATACGTTCACATCCTTGTATTATGGCGAAGTGTGGATAGATTAGTACGTCCGACACTTGCATTTGTTTGCGATGGAGGATTCCTAAGGAACCGCTTGTCCCCCGACTTTTGCAAGGATGTGAATAGATTAGTACGTTCACATCCTTGTATTGTGGCGAAGTGTGGATAGATTAGTACGTCCGACACTTGCATTTGTTTGCGAGGGAGGATTCCTAAGGAACCGCTTGTCCCCCGACTTTTTGCAAGGATGTGAATAGATTAGTACGTTCACATCCTTGTATTGTGGCGAAGTGTGGATAGATTAGTACGTCCGACACTTGCATTTGTTTGCGAGGGGGGATTCCTAAGGAACCGCTTGTCCCCCGACTTTTTGCAAGGATGTGAATAGATTAGTACGTTCACATCCTTGTTGAAATTATTTTGTCTCATTGCTTGCGTCGCGCTCCCTCTGTTTTGAATACAGGCATGAGCTTTGCTTAGTCTTGCTTTGATATCTTTTTGATGGCTTTCTTGTTTTTTGCCCTTTCTGCGTGTAGAGTTAGGGCCTTTGTTGATGATGTATGTGGCTTGTTCCTGGTTTTGGGCCGGGGTAGCTTGCCATTACATAGTGATTTTTCCTTAGTGACGGTTTGATAAAGCTGGCCTCTTGCATGCAATGTAGGAGCGCAGAGCTCCTTGTTCGATCAGTTCCTCGATTCTGTTGCGTAGAGAGGGGCACCCATTCGTGCTGTGACCCCATCTGTTGTGGTAGTGGCACCACATTTCTGGATTCTTCCCGAGGAAGGCAATCCGGATCTCGCTTGGATGAGGTAAAACATCCTTCAGGATGGTCTTGAACAACTCCTCCACCTCTATGTTCAGAGGTTTATATTCGCCATCTTGGTTGTTGTTCAAGTCTTGTCTTGCACGCTTGTGTTCGCGCGCCTCCTCTTGTTCTGCAGGTGGGCTGAACCATCCTAGCTCGTTTGCGACCTCGATTGCTGTCTCCATCTTCTCTTTTAAGTCAGTCATAGATTTGGTTGTTCTCCACCCTTGTGTTCGTCCAAATAGGAGGAATGTAGGTGAGTTCATGTTCAGGAAAAAGGCATTGATCACGGCTGACTTCTCTGCCAAACTTGAAGTTGCATTTATGGCGAATCGCTTGAAGTAACTCTGGATGGATTCCGCCTCCCCTTGCTTGATGTCCCATATGCTTGGGAGCATTGGGGTTTGAGGTGCTGGGAGTCTTTCTCCTCTGCTCATCATTTCGTCAAATCGCATTTCAACTTCAGACTTGGAACATTGTCCCCTTTCAATGACTGCTGTGTCCAGACGGTTCTTGCATCTTAGGGCGTTGACATAGCACTTTCGTGCTATCGTCTGATCGCCCAAGACTTCACCAACTCCTCCCCTTAAGCGGTACTTCAGCTTTTGGTGTGCCGTTGAAGGCACCATCTCGTAGGGGTTTATCGTTGTTCTTCCGAGAATTCCGTTGTAAGCGCCCAGGCTTTCGACGATCACGAAAGTGATGTCGACTTTCATTGCGTTCCATCCTTCTCCTATCACAGTGGGAAGGGTGATCATCCCCAGTGGATATGTAGCAGCTCCTGCAAAGCTTACTAACGGGAAATTTCCCGGCTTCAGGTCCTCTCTCTTCATTCCAAGCTGTTCGAGGACATTGACATGGAGGATGTCTGCTGAGCTTCCTCCGTCGACTAGGATTCTTTTGACATCGAACCCGTTGATTTCCATTGTTATTACTAACGCGTCATCATGCGGGTAGACGATGTGTGCCATGTCTTTTCTCGAGAATCCTATCACGGGGTCCTCCTCTTCCGGTTTCTTTCTTTTCCCATACTTGGGGAGTGTGCTTGCCTGCGCAGCGTATACATCTCTTGTGTTGGAGACTTGTCCTCCTGCAGCTGGACCACCATGAATGACATTAATAACTCCCCTCTTTTTAGGAGGGGGGTTGTCATTGGTCTTCTCTTTTCCTTTCTCCTTTGGTGTGAATTTTCTTTTCACCTTCTCAATCTTTCCCCCTTGGTCGACGTAGTGCTTAAGTCCGCCTTCTTGTATGATTCGATTGATTTGAAATTTAAGGCTTCTACAGTCGTCAGTTTCATGGCCGTTGACTTCGTGGCTTTCACACCACTTGTCTTGCTCTTTCCCTAGCTGGCCCTTTCTGAAACCGAATGGCTTTCTCCAGAGGTTTTGCTCTTTCATTTCTTTCAGTATGACACTCAGGGGAGCATTCAAAGGGATTAGCTCAATGGTGTTGACGTCTGGATTCTTGTCTTCTTCAATGTTGAATGTTCTCCTCTGGGACGGAGTCCACTGTTTTTGTTGGGGGGTTTGGTTCTGCTTTAGGGGGCCTGGCTTACTCTCATCTTTCTTGTTCCCGGGCTTAACCCACTTGTCCCGGGCTGTCATCTTGTAGTGCTCAGCATCAATGTACTCTTTTACTCTTGCCACGAGTTCTTCCATTGTTTCCACCGGCCTTGTAGAAAGCTTTTGGCCCAAGTCATACCCGTGCCTACCCAGGTTTTTGACAAAGGCATGGATGATTTCTATCTCTGCGATGTTCGTTTGAATTTCCGAGATGTTTTGATTAAACCGGATGTATTAGCTTGCGAGGGACTCATTCCACTCCTGCTTGACGTCATCCAAGGCATTTGATCCTTTGACGATTGAACGTTCTCCCATGTAACGGTGGATGAACTTTTCTTTGAGGGACTGCCACGAGTCTATGCTCTTCTTTGGCAGGGAGAAGAGCCAGTGTGCAGCTGGTCCGCCTAATGTTTGGGGTAATGTCATGGCTATGTGGTGAGGGTTGTCTGTCCTCCCCAAAAGCATTGCTTCATGCTGCTGCACATGCTCTATCGGGTCTCCCTTGCCTCGGTACTTTTCCGGCCTTAGATTATACAGTGCGTCTGGGACGCGACTGTACACCAGTTCGTCAGTGAAAGGGTGGGATGTGGTGTCCACCAATGTGTTCATCCCTCTCATTTTCCTTTGCTTTATCTTCTTTTCAATCAGCTTTTCAAGCATCTCCTCCGTCAACCCGGTAACTGGGTTACCCTGGTTTGGGGGGTATGCTTCTTGTCCCATGCTTGCGCCTTGTTGGGGAAATTGCGCCTGCGTCGGATTGTACTGAGAATATCCACCTTGATATCCCTGGAATGTCTGAGACGGCTGCCTCCAGGCTCCTTCATTGAATGGCCCTGCTTGGTAGGGTGTTTGGGAGTGCGAGAGCTCCTGTCTTGTCCCTTGTTGGGGGAACTGCCTGTTTTGCTGTGCATTCCCGTGAAAGGTCGGGGTTTTTGAGATTGTAGGGCCTCTCTGCTGAGGTGCATTCATTGGAGGCGCCTGCCTTGGTGGCGGGGGCATATTTGCTTGTTGTGCGGGAGGGGGCGGTGGCGCCCCGTATCCTTGGTTGCGCAGGGCTTCTCTCAGATGAAGCAGCTGTTCGAGTGCCGCCATCATTTCTGGGGTGACTGCGGGCGCAGCCTGTGCCCCTGGTGCCTGATTGTATGCCCCAGCATTTGGCATTCCGTATGGTTGCTCCTGCGTGTTGAAGGTTTGATGGGCGAAGCCTGGAGGAGCGTCAGTTTGCTGTGTGCCCCCTTGCGCGTTATTCCGAGAGTGTACGCTTCTTGCTGGCATAGACGAGGCGACTGAGGCCTCGCCTTGGCTCTGCGGGGGGTCTCTCTGCGGAGGAGGTCTCATGCTTGACTCCGGGGCCGGAGTTTTCCTTGGACGTCCTGGTCCTCTTTTCTTCGTCTTAGTCGGCGGTGGCTGCTCGTTGCTTGCCATGCTTTTGGTCTTGTGGGTGATCCGCAGACGGCGCCAAGTGTTTCGACCAAGTTAACGCGGGCTGTCCGCTGAGTAACTTGTCGATGTCTTCGGGTTGGGCGCGAGCTTGTCTGGGCCAAGTCCGTCTCCTAAGGTCGTGAGCGGGCCTTTGCCTTCGTCTCCAAGATCGCACTAAATCCTTTGGGCTCTCTCGCTAGCTGCCTATCCGTACCTGCGAGAGGAGCATTACCAAGCAACTCCCGTGGAGAGGGGGGGGGGTGCTTGGTGCGCTCACTCCGACGATCAACATTAGACAATTTCTAGAGAGAGAAAGTTTAGAGAGAGGTCAGAGTTTTTCCTAATTCTCACCCAAAGTGACTTGAAAGTGTTTACCCCCAAGGTGGCTATTTATAGGCAACCTTGGACCGTAGACCAGTTTTGGCCCGGTTCAATGTGGAAATGTGAACCGGGATGCAGGGGAGAGCTTTGGGAAAAGGACTCTGACGCGCGTCTCAGGCGGCTGTCACGAGCGGGACGCGCGCGCCTTTGAAACATAGGTCTCGGACACATAGGAGTTAGTTAGAAATCGGGTCTCCTATACATTCGAGACAAAATGGGGGGTGTGCGCGACACCCCCCGAGGTGCTAAGCTTACCCGGAATTCTGGGTAAGCCTAGGCTTACCCGGAATTCCGGGTGAGCCTAGGCTTACCCGGAAATTCCGGGTGAGCCTAGGCTTACCCGGAAATTCCGGGTGAGCTAAGCTTACCCGGAATATTCCGGGTAAGCCCCCGGGGGTGCCGGGCAAGTTCGCGACTTGCCCGGTTTCCCCCGGTTGCTCGAAATTGGGTTTCGTAGTGGGTCTCGTGCGCGTACGAGGTCCGAATAATTAAAACCGAGCCTGAATCATGTGTATATCCATCACTTGGCACACTGTGGCTCCGCCATTGTTGGCAAGCACAGTCGAAATGAGCTCAAACTCGTCGAGTGTGGCATCGAGTCAAACTTGAACTTGAAAAAACTGTACTAGGTCGAGTTTGAGCTCAAGTAAAATTATTCGAGTTGAATTTGAAAAATATTCGGCTCGACTCGTTTACACCCCTATGTGAAACACTATGTATTTAAAAAAAATAAAATTATAATATGATAAAAGTTACAAGTTTGCACTATGTTGATTTTAGGTGTTTTAGGTAATTAAATTGTTGCTAATAGGTGTCCCAGATTTCTTTTACGTACCATTTTTTCTATTAAATTTGACGGATTTTTATCTGGTGGCTCCATAAAATTCAACATCAAGAGTATTTAAAGAAGAGAAAAGAACAAAAGTGCATTTCTGCAAGCTTCCTTTTAACTTATGTCAATTAGTGTATACATACAATGAAATTGAAAAATTTAAACAAAGTTGATGTACAATTTAACTTAATTGACATAAATATACATGAGTTAAAGAATTCATAGCCAAATCCGTCAAATTTAATAGAAAAACGGATGGTAAATAAAAAAGTAACGAGTACATCTATTAGTAAAAAATTAAATTTGGACACCTTAGAACAATATAGTGCAAACTTGAGACTGTAATTAGGCTCCTAACCTATAATTAACTCAAAATATGCATGATATTTTGGTAGAATCTCGCATTCGGATTTTGAAACACGAAGAAGACTTATCAAGCAAACTGCATTCTTGAATCACAAGGAACAACACACAGTTTCAGAACACCGAAGAACAACAGCCGAGAAACAATACAAAGAAATTCGGAAAATGTAGTCGATTGCTGCAGAATCGTGGAATGAATGTACTGTCTTGCCACACAAGACACAAACCTCGTATGGACCAAAAACACATTCAGCTCTGAAAGTTTAGGTTATCCGACATTCCGGACATCGAATAACAAACAAAAAAACACCAAATCACAACATAACCTATACTTGAAATGTGTTTAGGTTCTTAACCCTAAAAGAGAGTCAGATTCGGTAGTACTATGTAGTCGACGGGTCAATTTCTAAACTCGGCTTCAGAATTAGTATTGGTGTAGATCAATCTATGTTTAGATCTATCTATGTTTCTAGAGAGCCAGATTAGATTATAAACTCGGTATCATTTCGGTATATCTGTGTTGCCGGAGAGTCGATTTCTTAAAGTGGTATCAGAATACGATTCGATATCGGCAGAGAATTGCATAGTAAATGTAATGCCACAGAACACACAACAGCCTTCGTACGCAGAACACATTCTGCAGTCCGCTTCTTGTATATAACAGAGTTTATTGCAAACTCAACAAGAAAAATTGCATCTTTAAACATGAATTTGCAGTTAGTTACCAAATTTAGACAAATCAATACAATGATCAATGACAATAACAAAAGAACTAACCCCACAATAATTTAAGGAACATTGCGTGAGTTCATAAAAATACGACAAGACCAACAACTTATGTCTCAAGATTCAGAATCAAAAGATCTCATTTTGAACAGCAAAAACATCCTCTTTACAAGATCCTTCAATTCCCCGGTCGGAATTTTCATCATCATAATCAAACCCAGATCGGAAAATCCCATCTTCAAATGCGAGTATACGGCGGGGTCCGCAGCGGCTGGCCGCCCACGACGGAGAACATCCCTCCCTGAGTCGCGCTCTCCTCGTCGACGTACAAGTCATCGGAATTTCGGAACGCCGCGTGGACGCCGGAAATGGCGACGGCGATGAGCAGCGACCCAAACACGTTCCACGCCACGTCGGTGAACACCAACCCAACGATGGTCACCACTGTCAGGCCAATTAACACAACCCTGTCGTCGATTCTGTGATTCATGACCACTAGGGTTTCCTCGCGGGAGAAATAGAAGTAGTACCACCCGACGAACACGACGATGAAGACGATCAACGAGATCGGGTGCCACAGAAGGCTGAGGAACAGAATCCCGAGCATGATCATCGTGTAATTACCTCGGAAATGGTCGAGGTTCTTCCTGATCCGGATCATGGCCTCGCCGTAGCTGAACGGGATGGAGACGGAGTGGATGTCGAGGAACTCGCGCCAGGGGCGGCGGACCGCGAGGAGCTCCGTCGCCCGCGCGGCAATCTGCGGAGGCTGGAAGGTCGTGGGACGAAGCGGCGTCGCCGCCGTCGCATTGTCTGTGCCGTACGACGAGGATGGGGGCTTTGCGGACATGGTTAGGTCGTGTGTTTAGAGAGAGAAAGGAAGGGGGAGAGAGCTGAAAAAGGTTGGAACTTTAGAGAGAGAAAGACATGTTCATGAGGCCACGTCCATTTCTGCCATGGCCGAAGAAGCCCATTGAAGCATTGACCTTAATTAATGTTTGGGGTTTTGCTGTAAAGGGCTTCTTCTTTCAGTTGAGGTGATGAAAGATCCTTAATTTTGGAAGTTCTTCCAAGAGACACCTCTTATATAATGTGACCTCCAAAATGGAATTCACGTTGCTGCTTCTATAATACTTAGGCTTCTATAATTTGCTTCATGATATAGTACCAATAATGTAAGGCTTAATTGCAAAATACTCCTGAACTTTTCAGAATTGTAATTATACATAACGGTGGTAATATAATACTACTGTGGAAACATAATGGGTGAAACCTGAAATAATAATGGTGAAAACAATATTACTGTGCAAACATATATTTGGTTCTATTAATCACTCTCTATTAATCACTAAATTTATGCAAGAGTTTTAAATTGTATAATGTATTGTCCTGTCAGCTTTGATTATCTATGTAGTAAAATTATTTTTTAATGTGATCAGAGTTTTAGATTATGTCATAGATTTTTTTTTTTGAATTTTTGGCTCATGCAACAAATTGTTGTTTGATGTTATCTAGATTTTTTTTAATCGATGAATGTGTGAAATTAATTTAAAACAAGCTTACCCGAAAACCAATGTTAGTCTGGTTTTTTTTCATATAATAATATATTTTCCCGTCCAAGGTTAAAAATGCGAGGCTAAACCATCCCGAATTCGCCCACCCCTAAAATGAGGTAACTTGGTAAAGCACAATTCACACAATCTTTTGGACCATTCTAAGCTTGTAATACTTTTTTTTTTTTTTTTCAATTGCTAATGTAATAATTAATGGTATGACGTAAATATTAAGTGTAGCTAAAATTCTTCCTGACTTTTAAAAAAATTCTCGAGTACAAGTAATAAAACTAATACAAGTATAGTGCTTGTAAAACATGCTAGAAAAACCTAAATCATTTAGGGTAAGCTACACTTACAATAATCAAAGGGTGTATATCGCAAAACTGCATTTGTTCAGGTTGGTTTTCAATAATTAACCCATAATTGAAAGCCCAAGGTGAAGCTGAGAGAGACATAGACATGGACACCACTACCTTGGAAGATAAGACACCCTTTGCTGAACTCAACAAGCAACATAAAGTTTTTGAGGAAATGACACTAAATTCTACTACAATCAAACCAACATAAGGCCAAATGATCCTCCTAATCCTCCTCCAGATTAATAGAGTCCTTGAACTTTGCATAAAGAATCTTCTTAAGCTCAGCCATCTGTGCTAGCAGTGATTCCTTCTCCTCCTCCATTTTCTCCAAGTTCTTCACATTAGCTGCTTGCATCTCTTCTATTCGGGTCTCCACATCGTCCTTTGGAATGTGAGCAAACACTTCCCCGATTTGGAAACGGACTATGTCTTCGTCGGTGAGGATCAATTCATTGCTTGCATCCTCTAGATTCTCATTCGTCTCCTGCAACAACAACAAAAAAAAAAAACAGAAACTTGGTAAATTTAGCAATTTCTTGTGCTTATGAATGAAATGAACCTTTTTCATTTGAAATGAAAAGAAGATAATGGTGGTGATAAACTAAAGAAAGGATTTTCACAAATTTCCCGGTCGGCATATGAGGAAACCTTGAGCATGTCCATTCAGCATACTCAAAGTTCATAGTCGCAAAATGGAAGTATGCGTATATTATACATTATAAGCTGTAGAGTTTGGCTAAAAGAACTATTAAGTTTTTTTTTAATGAATATCAATTGAAGATTTGGGAAGTATCAGAAGAATAATCTCATAATCCAAGACGAACATAACAAAAAATTTGAAGAAATGTATAGCCGCGGACATGGACAACTAAATGATAGTTCAAAACAAACACTTTTGTTTATGAGCCACTCGATATACCAAAATAAGTAATCAACAATCTTTCATAACCTATATAACAATATATTTTGGAAACGAGCAATGCTACATTCTTGAAATGCAAATTTTCATTTTTTCATCAAGTTTCACATTAACTTGCTAAACTTCTGGCACGTAAATCGGTTAGATTTTGGAAAAACCCTCATTAATATTGGGATTGAACTTTCTAAGCAAGATCAGCTCAACTAAGTTGCAAACATTCATTAAGAAGCACTAGAGCTCTAAAGATTTTGCCTACCATCGTCACTTATGCAGCAATTTCTTTCTACACAAATGCTGGATTACTATCAATCCATTTTCTATTAGCAAATTTAACATTAGAGGTTGGATGAAAGCTCCAATTTGCCACATTTTTAGCTCAAAATCCCCACATTATCAGCTAAAATTCAAAATTTCGAGCTCTACAGTGGTTAAATTAGGTCAAGAAAAGAAACCCAGAATGTAAAATGGATATAGAACCCTTAAATTTTATTTAATGCTGCTGATTTAACATAAAGGAGAAAAATGGATACCTTTGCAAGCCCATTAAGATTCACGATTGGAATTGAACTGTCTAAGCAGAGTCAGTTCAACTAAGCTATACAACATTCCCTAAGAAACACTAAAGCTCTAAAGATTTTGCCTCCCATCGTCACTTATGGAACAATTTCTTTCTACACCAATGCTGAATTACTATCAATCCATTCTATTGGCAAATTTAAAATTAGAGTTTCAATGAAAGCTCCAATTTGCCACATTTTTATCTCACCAAAATCCCAATCTTAGCAGCAAAAATTCAAAATTTCAAGCTCTATAACAGTTAAATTAGGTCAAGAAAAGAAACCCAGAATGCAAAATGGATTAAGAACCCTACAATTCGATTCAACGCTGCTGATTTAACATAAAATAGAAAGGAAAAAAACGGATACCTTTGCAACCCTGATTTCATCCTCGAGCTCGTGGAACCGGTTATTGAGCTTCGAGAACTTGTTGATATTCTGCTGATCTTCCCAGGTAACCTCAGTCTCTGAACCCCCTCCCTTTACAAAAAGATCAAAAATATTTAAGCAGAGAAACTAACAATTTGAAACATGACAGGTAAAGGAGGATCGAGGGTTTCAACAGATTTTACCTGTTGCATGATTTTCACTTGGTTCGAGCAGCAGATCGGGAAGAAGAAGAGAGTCGATACTGGGGCTTTACCAAAAAGAAAGATACTGATGAAAAGACGACATTGAGACTCGAGGAGAAAAAAAGAATGGAACCCTATTCGGGCCTAATAACTGGGCTTCATTTGGGCTCTAAAGAAGTTATTATAGCCCAAATAAGCCCAATTAATGGCTTTATACATAAAAATATTATTATTGTTTATATAATGGAATTAGGGATGGAAATGGTGGAATATTGGCCATAATATTACATTACAATTTTTCTAAAAGATTAGAAGTTATAAATTGTAAGCACATGGTGATGAGCGCCGTAATTGGTATCCCATAATATGAATAGTTTACCTAATGAACTTGGGTAAATGTCACATTAGGATAATTGGGCTAGACCCAAATCCCAATTGACATGGTAGGCCCAAAATTAGGCCTCCCCAAATACATAGGCCGGCCGAAACTTATAGTGAGGGTAAAGTGGACTTTTGTCCACTTTACTAATCCTATAAATAAGAGGTGTTATAAAATATTTTAGGGTTAATCATAATTCCTTCACAAGAGTGTTTTAGAGAGAAAATCCTCCTCCCACATCTACTTGTTTCGGCCGAACCATTCCCTACACTAAGGGTGTGCCAAATTGCTTTCGAGCAAACTCTCTAGAGATATGTCCCTGTGCCAAGAATCGATCAGAGGCTTTGTTGTGGAGCTGCACCACGTAGGGCTTCTCTAACAAGAACCTCTACGGGTCCCGACCTGAGGATCGTGAACTCCCTATCGAGAATATCTTGAGTCTACGGATCATCTTAAAGGTATGTGTGAAACTTCCGCTGCGTAATTGATATTACAGCATGTACCTTGTTTATAATATCCGTAGTGATTACTCCCCGTAATCTAACAATGGTATCAGAGTCTGTGTTAGGAGTTCATGATTTCGATAAATTGGTGTTCTTGAAATTTTAAATTTTTTCGGACCGGAATTTTTTTTAAAAGGAATTTTAAAATTTGAATTTTTATGATAATGGTGGTCCGAAAGTTTCATGATGTTCTTTGTTTATTTGATGTTCATGATCTTCAAGAAAAAGGTAAAATTTATCAAAATCAAACATTGGATTGTAGATCTTATTAAAATTTGATCTTGACCACTTGTTCCTAATTTTAGTGTTTGTGCTGAAACCCTAGGTGAATTACAAGGTAAATTTTTTTTAAATTTCTTAGTCACCAAGGGATAAATTTCGGCCATATTTTTAAATGTTTACCATATTTTAATTTTTAATTAGGGTAACAATATATCTATAATTAGGAACATTAGGATAGATTCACATTAAAATATATAGAAATATATAACTATCAATATATCTAAATATTTAAATAGGGTTAAATATATTATTGATAGATTTAGTTACCTAAAAGATAGAGAAAATATATTGTCAGTTATTTGTTTCCCTATTAAAGATATAGACAATAAATAAAATATATATTATATATTATGTCGAATTTACATATATATATATATATATATATATATATGTTTGTTAGTACCGAAATATATATGTATATATTTTAATATTGGAAACTATTTTAAATAGTTAATGTTACTTGGTGGCTAAGTTAAATATTTTTGGAATTTAAAACCCTACTTGAGCCACAAGTAAACATTTCGGCCAAACCTTTAAGATTTTAATTATTGGGCCGGTCCAATATGTTAAACCGAGACGAAATAAAACCGAACCGGGTTTTCTCAATCGGTTCGACCTATTCGGGTCGGGCCGAGGTAATTAAGTGGATCTAACCGAACCGGTTTTGAGTGTTGAACCGAACCCTATTTTCTTGGACCGTTTCAGACCGAACCATATTTTAAAATTAAATCTGGACCGAACCGGATTTTGCCAGACCGAACCGAACCGGATTTTCTGAACCGAACCAGACCAAAATTGACTGAACCGAACAATGTTTTGTAAACCGAATTCAAGTCAATTAAAATAGGTAGGTCAAGTTTTAAAATCCAAATGTTTTGAACCTCGAAATGGACGACACAGTGCTCATAAGTTTACTAACCTTTATGCCTTGTTTCGATTATGGGGATGGATCTCGGAGATACATGTTTTTGGGATTTGATTAATTAGAGGGCTGAATTGCAATTGTTTATTATTCAAAATATATTTATGCATGATTAGAACTGTTGTCTTGACTAAGTCAAGCTAGCTGGATATTGCATATTGTGGGCGGAGCCCTGGTTAAATACATGGAATGCGCACTAGGATGGACATGCTGTGATGGTTGTAAATGCCTAGGATTCATGTCTAGAAGTTTGCGTAAATGAATATAAGCATGAATTACAAATCAGCCCCTAATGTTTAAAATTATTTTAAAACCGAAACCAGTCGCCAAATATGTATGACTGATGTGAACGTTACATGTTTGACACGTATGCTAGAATGTTGAGGATGAAGTTACATTTGATAATTTACTTGTAAGTAGAATTATGAATCTAGCATGAGTTCCTCGGAACATTAGACGCATGACGCGTAAGCATGTGTGTGTGTATGATGCATATTACTGGCATATGATAATTTACATGTATAATAGAATTATGTATGCATGAGTGAATTCATCGGAATGATTTTCCAAAACAAAAAGGGCCTTGAAAAAACCAAGATCGGGTATGTTTATTTTAAAATTCTCGTTCCGGTAATTTGCGATTAAAACTGTTTTAAGAGACTGATCTATTAGATAGAAGACGGCGATAGTGTGAACTCTTTCACAGCCATCTTCCATTGGTTTACTGGTGGTCGGTTGGTTTAGATGACTGAGGAATCACTATCTGTCGGATTCTATTTCAATGGATATTTGATGTATGCAATTCTTTCTCAAAATGTTATTCTCTCCCTGATTTTTGCATAATCATCGATGTGTTAGTATGAATTGGTTGAATTAGTTGAATTAGTGCGATTCGATATTCTTCGTAATCTTGATGGTATGAATAATGATGAATAAATAGAGTACGTGTTGAACTCTCTACTACGATTCCGAAAAGTGGAAAGGACAACTACAGATGAATATTGTAGTCTGTATGATTTTGACAATGCGAAACGAATGTAATAATTTGTTCCACCGAGAATAGGTGTAGGTTCTTTGATGCGCATGTGGTGATACATTCAACATTGGTAGAATGAGGTTGAAGAAGACTTCAATAGCGACTAAACAATGTTACAGCTTGATATTCTTTTGCATCCACCACGGTGGAAGCAAGGATGCAAAACTAAGAAATGTTTCGGTTGAATGTGATGGTCTTCTCTCTTTTCATGGATGTTGGAGTAAAACCCGCATCGGATCTTCAGAATGAAAGGTCAACATGGAAAAGATGTATATGGTTGTCTGATATTGACATGACTCAATGACTGCCTAATCAAGTACAGTAACCACAGAAGTAAAAGGGAAATTTTCTCTGCTCACCATACTGGGTTCGAATGAAGTCGACCATGATCCGCATATTATAGAGAGAACTGGACCATAAAGGTCTTATACGATAATCTGGTGGGTTAAACCATGTTGATAAAGTGCGTCTCAAGTACGCCTCGTAGGTCATGTGTATGAAGCGGTAAAATGTTTTATAGAGACACAGATCATTTGACGTGACTCACTCGTGAATTTACTCAGATGTGATGTTCAACATGGCTTAAAGTTCTCGACTATCTATGCGACAATCATGGATCAAATACGCGATCTTCAGATCAAGAACCCTACCATTTTCATTTATCGTTCGTTTGAGTCACTAAATTTTTTTGGTTATTTCGAGATTCGGATTTATTGAATAAAGTAGTTTCCTTTCGATTCGAAATGTGATCTACTTGTCAAAATTAATCGACCCGGTTAAGAGGGATCGATCCGAAACGAAATTTCGGCCAGGTAAAAGTGGTCGAATAAAACGAAACGATTCACGTACTCCGTCATCTCAGTTGGGACAACTGAACTGAACATACACATCGATTGCGTAGCTAGATCGAAAGATTTAGTATTTCTTAATTATTAGTACTCCATTGAATGAAATAATCTGTAATGTTGATCATGTGCGAAACTGATTGGATTAAACTGAATTAAATTCAGAAATGAAATGATTCAACCTAGGATTAAAACTAAGGTGAATAGCGTTACGCGCAAGTGGACCTCGATAGACGGAATACATCGTTTCAAAATATGAATTTAATAATGAAGTGTCTGAATGATGATGTGCTGAATTTTCGTTTGCATTTCCTTGGAAACCACTTATTGATACCATTTACATCGGTACGAAGTAGGCTTCGAAAAGTTATCACGACTTTGTAAAAGTATCAACTGACGCATTGGGTGAAAACCCAAGTTGCTCAGTTTGGAGATGTACTAAAATCTCTGAGATAAGTTTGCAAACAAAGAAGGATAAAGTCGGTTAAACGATTTTCCTTCCGTACGCCTTGAACGATAAGTCAGGCTAGGCGTTCAAATTAAATCACACACTTCTGGAAGCATAGTTTATAAACATAGTGTTAGAGTCACTTAATCAGCTATTCCCTAAGGGGTGATGAGAAGTGATTCACATTCATGTAAAACTGTGTTCCACTGAAATCGGTATGACACGCCACCATAAAAAGGCTAAAGAGTGATAATGAATTAAATAATATCACCATGCGACACTAATTTGCACATTAAACACATATTTAGGACAAGAGTAAGTCAGTTACTCTTAGAAAATACCTGTTTACTGCTTGATTTATAAAAATGGTTCCGTGGTCGAACATGAGACATTACATCACTGAGAGGGCGAATTTTCCAAATGCATGAACAGTTTCAATCAACGTAGTCACGATCAACACAGAGCAGAACAACAATGACAATCAGGTCCCACTTAATTCGAGTGAGAGAGAGATTTGAACAAGCAACTCAAGTGAATGACATGGTAAATGAGAATGGGAACATTTTTCATAGTAAATCCAGTTGGAGGAATAAACCCTACCACAAGTAATCACTGTTGCTGTTGGGACGAATCAAGTCGAACCTGATGGTCAAAACTGCTGAATCGAGAAAGACACAACTACCTATATTACCCATTGTTCCCAGTGGGAGTGATCCAACCATACTTGGTTCCAGATCCTAGTGATCAAAGAATGCATCTCGGAAGTAAAACCCCAAGACCAAGAGGTTGTAATAGGAAAGTTATAGGTCAAGGTTCTAGCACTTCTGTTGTTCCCAACAGAGACGATGCTCCGATAAGAAGCATTGTTCGAGCGGGAGGATTATTCCCAATAGAAATGATGCTACGATAAGAAGCGTTATTCCGAGTGGGAGAAAAGATCAGACTAATAAGTGGGACTCATAATACCTAGACGAGAGTCAAAGGCAAGTATCCCATTGAGCAAAGTGAAAACCCCGCTCAAACTGTTGGCAAGCACTGGAAAGACCTCAAGTGGAGAAATGGAAAGAAATAATAAATGAGAGAGATCGCCTAAATGAAAGCCATTATAGTCTTTAGTTGATTTACCTGTTAAACACAGGGGCAAAAGGATAAGGTGAGCCCTGAAAGAAGGCTCACCACTGATGGAAAAGGTCGAACAACCAGACTTACTGCGAAAGGACTTAACCAATTCACGGAGTGGACTTTGAAAAGAGAAACCCACTGACTGTGTGTAAAACCACGGATAGGGTCATTTATGGTCCTGGTCGCAAGTCTCAATCTAGAGCTGCACCAAATAAATGTTGAGACCGCAATCCGCCATGGAAACCTGGAAGGAAGAGATCTACATGGAGTAACCAGAGGGTTTCATTACTCCTGGTAACAAGCGTAAAGTTTGTAGACTCCAAAGGTCCATATACGATCTTAAACAGTCGTCTCGTTAATGGTACCGCAGATTCCACGAGAAAATCGTAGGAAACGGATTCGTGAATCTTCACGAGGATCCATGCGTGTATTATAAGACATCCGGGTCTAAGTATGTCATCTTAACCTTATACGTGGACGACATACTCATTGCTGCAAACGACATGAGTTTCATGAACAAGTCAAAGTCCTGGCTAGCATCTGTATCTGAGATGAAAGACATGGGAGAGGTCACGTATATCTTAGGCATTAAAATTGCTAAAGATCGGGCTACCCGGAAATTGTGTCTATCTCAGGAAGCCTATATCAACAAGTTGTTGAAAATGTTCAGATTACAGGATGCCAAACCCGTGGATACGCCGGTAGTATTTGGGTGCGCACTGTCTAAACGTGACGGCCCCAAGAACCTGGCGGAGTGCGAACAGATGAAGGGTGCAGAGTATTTAAGCATGGTTGATAGTTTGATGTACGCCATGCAATGCACCCGTCCGGATATCTGTTACATTGTGGCCCCAGTAGCACGTTTTCAATCAGATCTTGGCCATCAACATTTAAAGGTTATAAAACGAATAATTCGTTATTTGAAAGTTACTGCCGACTATGCTCTGTGCTATGAGGGCGGGAGGTTAGAATTGACCGGTTACAGTGACGCCGACTATGGTGGCGATCTGGATGATCGTAAGTCCACCACATGAGGAGTATTTCTCCTTGCTAATTCCGTCATTACATGGACGAGCAAGAAGCCTGTTTAGCGCTGTCAACATGAGGAGTATTTCTCCTTGCTAATTCCGCCATTACATGGACGAGCAAGAAGTCTGTGTCGCGCTATCAACATGAGGAGTATTTCTCGCTGCTCTCTCTAAGAATGCACAGGAAGCAGTCTGTCTGAAAAGGCTTCTTACTGCGTTGCTTGGTGGTGACGTCGGAAGTAAACCTATAAAGATGTTCTCCGACAGTCAGACAGCTATTGCGGCAGTTAAGAATCCGAAGTACCATAGTAGGACCAAACACATTGATGTGAAATATTTCTATGCTAAATCGATGGTAGAAGACAATATAATCACTATGGAATACTTGTCCACTGATAATATGATTGCGGACCCATTAACTAAGCCAGTACGCAGGGAGATATTCGAAAAATATGTAAAACTGCTTGGATTGTGTAGGGTTTAGAAATTGCATGTATCTGTGATAACATTTTAATATTAGAAAGTTACATTTTGTAAGCGAAAGAATTGTAACTGAGTTTATGATCAATCGACGTCATAATGTTTTGATTACATCAAAATTACGCTCTATAAACTGAGTCGTAGGAGGACGCAATCCTCTGCCAAAACTATGTCGAATGTGGGCCTTACCTAGTCACACAGGTACGATCGTCTTGCGGTGGAGGGAGGCCTCCACTATGCAAGGCTGGCTAAGAATCAGGAAGATAAACTTGATTGAGCAGAATGATTATCTATAGTCGAAGTAACTCGACGTGATTCTCGTTCTATAGATCGCCGTGATGAACTTCGTTCGTCATAAATCCACATTCTGGGCCGGATGAAAATCTGTGATAGCATGATTGACATGTCTCATTCCTGTTGACCCAAAAGGTTCAGGTATGCTATCAACGCGTGCTTCATATTATGCGTGCCATGTTCGACCACGGGGTCACCTCTCGGTTGTGCTAGGAAGGAATCCTCGTGATTCTGGCGGGCGCAAACTTCTTCACCTCGAGCGTGTGATTGATCCCAGGAGCCTTATGAAGAGGCACCCGAAGTATCCTCATGGACTCAGAACTCGTACCTAAGGTCAGACTCAATGCTCGCTTCCCGGCGTACGAGCGTAGTGCTGAACAAAAAGGCCCAGTGACCACGTCTTTGGAAACCGGTTGGGTTTGACTAAGGGTATGAGCGATGGGGATGGTCAAGTTCACCTGTAATTCACCGATTCTTGTATTCACTAGGTTGCCACCAGCCGGATATTAGTTGAAGGTTGTGAATACTTGTACGGATGCCTTGGAGAAGTGTTCCTATGTGGAAACTAGGCAAATGGAGAATTATCAGTTGACCTAGGATACATCGCGGTACAATATATATAAATGTTTTTTATAACAGATTGATTGGAGAAAAGGGAATCAACGTTCCGCGGGCGCTACAACACTCCTAACAGATGAGTAGCACGATGCCCGTCGTATCCGCCGGTCGCACGACAAACCTCATATGAACTATTCGGAAGCACGGAGCAGATCAAAGGGGAGAAATGTTGATGCGGATTTGCATAGCAATGCATTAACAGACACCCTCCCATTCCGGCGAGTGGGAGCTGTAAGCATATGGTGATGGGTGCCGTAATTGGTAGCCCATAATATGTATAGTTTACCTAATGAACTTGGGTAAATGTCACATTATAGTAATTGGGCTAGATCCAAATCCCAATTGACATGGGATGCCAAAAATTGGGCCTCCCCAAATACATAGGCCGACCGAAACTTAAAGTGAGGGTAAATTTGTCCACTTTACTCCTCCTATAAACAAGATGTGTTAGGGAATATTTTAGGGTTAATCATAATTCCCTCACAAGAGTGTTTTAGAGAGAAAACTCTACTCCCGCATATACTTGTTTCGGTCGAACTATTCACTACACTAAGGGTGTGCCAAATTGCTTTCTAGCAAACTCTCCAGAGATCTGTCCCTGTGCCAAGAATCGATCAGAGGCTTTGCTGTGGAGCTGCACCACGTAGGGCTTCTCTAACAAGAACCTCTACGGGTCCCGACCAGAGGATCGTGAACTCCCTATCGAGAAGATCTTGGGTCTACGGATCATCTTAAAGGTATGTGTGAAACTTCCGCTGCGTAATTGATATTACTAGCATGTACCTTGTTTATATATCCGTAGTGATTACTCCCCGTAATAGGTGTCAAATCTTACATGTTGACTAACTGGACCACATTTAGACTTTTTTTTGGATTGGAAGTTGGAACAGCTTTTGGAATTCTTTTTAAATATTTAATGAAAATCTTAAAAAATGGGTTTTGAAGCGATTCAAAACAGTTTGAGATCAATATCGAACGGGTTTATACCAAACTAGGTATTTCACCTATAAACTATAGAGTCAAGTTGTTAGCCGATTCACTGTTAGACTGGAACCTTATAGTTGGAATAGTTTCAATTCGAGTTGGATCCTATATAATATACAACCATAGTTATATATTTCTATCACATTTGAATAGAGAAATGAACATAATTTGTATTTTTTTTTATGATGTTGAATATGTTATTTTTATTATTATTAAGAAAACACTCAAAATTTTCACATAGCCAGATCCGGGGATCTTGATCATCATTTCTCAACTTGCAAAGAAACACCACCAAGAAAAGTTGTAACGTTAACAAAGCAGCCATCACGTACATGATTGCAAGACAGGTACCTAACAAGACAACATTATGATGATGCACCACAACCGACGATCCATAAAGATCATTACATTATTAATTACTTAAAGATAATCGAAAAGATAACCAACCCATTGATTAAATATCACACGACAATATTGTTATTATTCTCACAACTCAAAATCCCTTTTTTTATACTAAAATTATCATGGTCCACAAATAAATTAATGAAAGAATGGACCAACACCTCCCACATGCCTTTGTTCCCCCTTTATTCATGGATCCTGTACGATATTGCCAGCCCAAAAATAATTAAATTAATCGAATAAAAAATATTAAATTCACAGGCACCATATATATAATTAATTTTATAGACAATATAGACAGAGTCACATAATTCATTAATTTATAGTTAAATAAATAAAAATATAGCATACATACATTACACAACCCATACATTACAGCTACTGATGAGCAATAATAAGCATCTATTATTGCTTCTAAGGATTATATTTATATATATTTTGCAAACGTAAATTATACGACAAACTATAGAAACGGAAAATTCAAAAAGGCAGGCCAAAATCCGGAGTCGAACTCGAACCCGGCTCGATCAAGCCACCTAAGAAGGTCCCGAGTCCCCTTAACTTCGGTTCTTGCATTTTTCCACTGCTCTTGGTGCTGTGATTAAAATAATAATATTTTATTATTAATATTCACATAATAAAATTCATAATTATACATAAATTAAGGCATTTAGAACTAACCAAGACCAATGGCCTCGGATCCTTTCATGATCCTTAAGCGCTTGCAGGAGTTAACGAACATCCTAAAAACACAAGACAACTTTATTAAGTATATTTAACTATGGTAATAAGGTTAAATTTAATTTCATGAAAATATATATTTGGACTTACTCCCAAGGTACATCCCCCACAAGCATCCAATCCCCATCCTTATCCTCATAAGTGGGCACGAAGTCAGATCCATTCAATAAGTCTATCAATCTGCTCTCATTCTTGAAGTCCTTTACACCTTGCGATCCACACTTACCTTCATCATATATATTTATTATAATTATTAAATAATTCATCAATTACTTAATATACCCGGCCAATTAAGACTATAAAAAAAATAGACAATTTTTAAAAGAGTTTTTTCTTTTGCGAAGAACTCAAAGTTGGGTTTATTTTGAATTAACGCAAAGTATATATATATATATACCTGTGAATGTGCTAAACATCTTAGATAAGGCTTCAGAGAGGTCCTGGTAGCTCTTGTAGAGCTTAAGATCGACTTTGCGCAAATACGGCGCGCCGTCCATGCTAACTTTTACATACGCCGCAGTCGCAGTCGCAGTCGCAGTTGCAGCCGCGCTACTGCTCGGTTTTTCACCTTCTTCATCGGCATTCTTAGTCTGCACAGCCATTATATTTTTACGGAAAGATCGAACTGGTGGCCATCCCACAACTTGTGCCCTGAAATTTTCAAATATATATAATAATTAGTTGTATCCTAGCAATTTAATTAATTCAATAACTTAATTAAACTATGATTATCTTACAACGTCTAACTGCTAAATAATTATGATTCCAAATTAATTCGTTTTACCTTTTTAATACTCCAAATTACGAAATTGGTCTTATAAAAAGACAAAAGTTTATTCGAAAGGAAAAAGAAGAAAAGGAGGGGGAAAGATTCCAAATGTTTTGTCGTTTTGCCTTGTTTCCCCGACAACCAACCCTAAGCCACAAACGTCAAAATAAGCAAGCCATGTTGGGTTTGTTATGAAGATATGTAAAGATATACACTTTCTTTTTAGGCCACCACCCACTAACTAAACTAGAATGTTTATCTACAATACTAGTGTCTTCATATTCTCCAAACCCTAAACATCAACAACTATTAGCTAAATCACTAAATCCTGATGACAGCTGATTAAGGGGTTCCGTTTAATATATTATGTTATCACAGCGAATAAGTTGATATAAAAGTGTAAGAATGGAAACTATATAATATGATGTAGTAGTGGTTTAGCACGTTGTTTTTTAACCAATGGTCCAAACTCCGCTTATCCCTTGATAATGGATTGATAATGGATTTTTTTTCATAATCAACACTTTACTCACATACTGTTTGAATCGGTGATTAATTCAAAAGTTAAACAAGTCTGCTACGGATGCTACCAGTTAATATTAAAAATGTAGGAAGGGAAATGGAAGTTGCTTACTTGGCAGGAGGCTTTGCCAAATCAGCAGCCTTCTTGTCATTCATCATCTTCTCAGACTTATCATCTGTAGAGTCCTTTGAAGAAAGGTTGAGCTTCAAGTCCACGGTCTCCATAAATCCTCTTTTGCCATAGATGTTGAAGTTCTTCGCCGCCTCGGGATCGGGTTTCACTGCGGCTTTAGCCATCGGAAGCCCGAGCCTAAGCTCGGTTTCTTCGAAATCTATGGTGAACTGCTGAGCTTCTGTTGTACCCATTTCTTGCAGCACAAGCTTCCTCTTTTGTGTATTGTAAAGTGTTCTTCTTGTTGTTCTGGTTTGTGGGTGTGTTTAGTAGAAGTTGAGAAGTGGGAGTGAAAATGGAGAAACCAAGGGACGAGGTCAATATGGCTATGGAGTGTTTATAAGAGAAAGTGTGGAGGCATATAGATGGGCAATGGAGGGCTAGGATTTTGCCAGGTGGACGGAGATTAGAGTGGGTAGTCCTCTCCAGAGACGTCTAAATAAATAAATAATAAAAAATGAAAAAGATAGATAACCTACTTTGGTTCATTTTTGTTGAATTTCATTTGCCTTCGAGTTCGAGACTACATATATAACATCAATTCAATGGTATTTCGAGCAATTATAAGTTATAATCATCTTTATGCATTATAAATGAATAAATTTATAGTATTGTCAATTTTAGACCTAATTACCCATGAATGATCGATTCGTTTCATGGGTCATATTTGGGTTTGGATTAGGCATTCTTCAATTCATAAGTCATTTTAATCTACCCGTCCAATCCGCTCGAAAAAAAAATGTGTCATTTTTGGGTTGTATTTTTCAATCCACGCGTCAACTTATGAACCCTTATATAAGTATAATATAATATGTACACATATTATATAAATAAATAAAAGTTTAAAAAAAAAAAAGTAAAAGTAAAGTGCCACGTATGTTATGTCCATGGATCGTTTATATATATATATAATAAAAAAAAAGTGTCCATGGATCAAGTGAGCATACCCGCAATATTATTGGTCGTATCATATCATCTATTAAGTTCAGAGTTTAAGTGGGTCCATAAGTCATGCGGGTTGACCCGTGCTACTACAAGTTTTGTTCATATACTAAATTTTAATATGTTAAAAGTAATAAGTCGTGTTTGAGTTTGAACATATTTTACACGACCTACAGATTCACTTGTGCACATGAATTGACACAACTATATGAATTACATTTTAGATTCCATAGATTTTATATACTAATTTAATAAATCAACTTGCTTTCGTTATTCCAATATTTTGTATGGGGTTCACACTAACTTTTTGAGTTTGCAGATAATTAGTTAACAAATGAGATCTGTCCTCCAAATGGTTATTTAATTAAGACTATTCATGGAAAACATATATACATTTTTAGATAAAATAAAGGGTTAATAACTAAAAAACTGTTTAAGGTTTACCCTATGTTAAAATTAGGTGTCTGAAGTTTAAAATGTTAAAATGGACTGTCCCAAATTTCATTTTTGTTGAAATTTGGTGTCTTTGTGCGTCTTTTCATCTCCATTCAATCATTTTCATCAACCCACCAACCCAATCATAATCCATCACTCTTTACTTTTCACAAAATCGTCAAATTTCACCTAAAAATTGAATATTAAAAAAAAAGTTTCTAAAAGAGTGGTGTGGAGTCATTTTCCAAGGACAATAGAGCGAGATTTACTTGCCTGGATGTGACCAACTTTTTAGGTGACGGTCCCGGCAAGATGACGAGAAGGGAATGTGTATGAGAGCTCGAATTTGACAAACAGTTTCGTCGGAATTGACTTCTCTAAAGTAATCACACCGAGACACCAAATTTCAACAAAAATGAAACTTGGGACACTCCATTTTAACATTTCAAACTTCAGACACCTAATTTTAACATAGGGTAAACTTTGGACAGTTTTTTAGTTATTAACCCTAAAATAAATTAATTGCATAAATCATATTATTAATCTTACACCCTTCACATGCAAAGACCACCAAAAACATTTTTTTTTTTGCGGGTGATCTTAAAGAAGTCCATTAAAAAGACAAATTTGTAGTATACTTGTTTCACGTTTAAATTAATCATTACTTGTACTGAATCAACCCGTAAGAAAATATAAAATGTTGACAATGATTATATTTTTATTCTCTAAGTCATTAGCAGAATTTAAACCACTAATTAAAATGATAAAGCGTTAAATTGCGGATTTAGTTGGCAATTATTTATTTGAAGTGACCCTAAATTAAGAAATGGCTATTTTATTTGTTGGTTTTTTGTATAGGGAGAAATGATGAAGTCATGGGTGATGTAACAAATTCAAATGATTACAATTCGAATAGAGTAGACGCAAGTTGGACAGACTAATTGGCGTTTGTGTGCAATAATGACTAGCTATATTTATGGTGTCAACTAATATTTCTTTTTTAATTAAAAAAATACATATGTAGTGCAAAATGTTAGATTCAGATGTCCTGCTTTATTATTCGTGTTTCTGATCGTATCTTATCGTTAAAATATTGACACGTGTTATGGGTGTAATTAATGTTGTAATTTTTTTTTTCTAAACTCTATTGAAATTGATGAACCATAGAAGGAAAATATTAAATTTAACGACACGTGTCAAAATCATAACGATAAGGCACGATCTAGGTACGATGAGTGAGGCAGGAGATCTGAATCCCAAAATGTTTAGTTGTTTATAAACTTTCCTATTTATTTTATATATTAGTTTTTTAGTAGAATAATAATAAATACGGTACTAACAAATCTATAAAACATAATTTTTTTTCTCAGAACTCTACTAAAATTTCACATTATTTTTCGTATTTACACAAAATTAGACATTTCACGACGTTTTTTTTTCCAATGAATATATAAGTATATTAAAAACTCAAAATACAAGAAAATCAACCATTTATAAATGAAATTTGTTATTTAAAGCTATCTCTTAGAATTTTATAAGGGTTTAAAGTGGTTTAAATATTTCTAACAAGTCCTTTTTTTGTTGTTAAAAATCACTCCATTAGAAAATTATTAGAACTTTATATTTGTAAGATATTTTTAAAATTTTCTTATGAATAGGTTCATTTACTTTGCAAATAGATTTCTTACAAATAACTAGAGTTTTTTTTTTAATTTATTTATAATATCCAAACCTTGTAAAGTATTACCCTAAACCATTTAAAATTAATTTTTTATGGCAAAACGGTCATTGATCAACTGTTGTAATTTGGCCCAAAAAATCAACTATTGTAAAACCCATTATTCGGTAAATACAGTTAAACATGCAGCTTCTTCTTACTGACCATATAATTTTCCACAGCTTTTAATACTTAATTTACTATAGGAAAATGATGGCCGTTCCGACTGAAACGTCAGGAAATGTTCCGACTGTGAGTAATAATTATTTACCCTCAAAAGTTTATAAAATTATAAGCATAGCCATCCTCTCATGTTTCGAAATTGTTCGTATTTTTTTTTTCGGACCGTCTATCAGCTCTCTTTACTATAATAAATTAATTGTGTTTCACACAACTCTCAACATTCTTTTCTCCACATATTTTCCTTTAGAAGTAAACATTACATTTTGCAAATATAATTTCACTAAATATAACTCTCAACAATATTCCAAAGACAAATTATATAAATTATTAAAACGGGTAGCATCCCCTTATCATCTTAGAGAAATCTATAGCTTAATATATTGAACTAGAGAAATTAAGCATATAATTTGTTGCAAACTTATAGATACAAGGGTATTTTATTATCTTAAAGTTGATATTTTAATAAACGTAGAAATGAACATAAGAATCCTATTCCCTTAGCAAAACGTACAGGATATCAGGGGCGTCCGATTACAAAAATAAACGTAGAAATGAACATAAGAATCCTATTCCCTTAGCAACACTTGATTTTATTCATTAACAAAGGCTTAGCGCCTGATTACAAAAATGCCTCACTAGCACTCGATTTCGCACCCTCACGTCATTCAGCCCTCACCACGAGTTCTGCTCACTATCACTTGGTTTAATCACGAAAACTAAGTACTTATCACTCACCAAGACTCACTTAAATCACTCTCAAGCACCTGAAATTCAAAGGGAGATGCAGCTCCTTTTATAACCCAGGGGCTGCCACTAATCCCTCCTAGATATATCTATATATATCTAGATCTAAATCCTATCAAGTAAATATATATATTTAGCCAGCTCTTATATATATCTAATCTCACATAAATATATCTATCTATAGCTAAGAATATATATTCATAACATATATATATCATTAGCATACAATCAAACCAAATATATATATATATATATATCACCATAAATCTCTCCTTGAAGATATATTTCAACATAGAACTTGATCTCCAAGTCTTGGGGCGGATTTGATCTTGCTTGGGGGCTAAGACTTTAGATTAGGGCGGCTAAGGAGAGTAACTTTGCGTCCAAGAAATCTCCTAAGTCGGTTTGGGGCAATCCAATTGGACATCAAAGGACGCATACCGTTAGTCACTAGGCTCTTATTTTGGCTTGGGGCAATTTGTGTTTGCATAAGGGCAATAGCATACCTTGGGGCAGCCATCAAGAACTTTTCTTGCACTCCAAGATTTCTTCTTGATCACTCAAACACGAACTCCAAACCCTTGGGCCAACATGATTCCTCCTTCCCTTGACTATGCACACTAGACAAGGCACTTGGCGGGACACTGCTGCTGTACTATGGATGCACTTTGTGTGGCACTTTACAACAACACTTGTTTGAGCATGGACTAAGGCATCATGATTCCATCATTGGGACATCCATCCTTGAAACATCAACACCCATTCATTGTCTTCACCCCTAAGCTAACACCAATCCTTCACGAAATCACTCGCACATTGCTATGATCCACCGTCTTCGCTCTTCAATTGCTTGTTGAGCTTGGAAAGCATGCTCTTCATAGCCAAATACATGTTTTACAATACGCTTGACTTCTAAGGGGCTAACAAACTTCCCCTACCACACAAAGTCGACGCCCTCGTCGACGCAGATTCGAAGCACTCCTTCCGCCGGGGCATACTCCCTTCGTAAGAAAGCTTCTTCCTCCGCTGCACCATAATTCAGTTTTCTCGTTGAACGAGCATCGTCATCACTATTCAATTTTCTCACTGAACGAGCATAAACATCAATCTTCAATTTGCTCGCTGAACAAGCATCATCGTTATCCCATCTAACCGGTAATTTGAATGTCATCATCTTGTGGAACCAATCAGCCTTTGGTCGAGCTGAAATCTTCATTGTCGCAGGTATGGACATCACATACTTCTTCTTCTTTGAACGTCTATCAATCATTAACCTACCAAATACGCAAGAAAACACACTCACATCATCATGGCGAAGTCGTCCCACAACTCTGCTTCCTGCTACTTTTGTTTGCTGGCACAAACTCTTTTCTTGGCCTGCACGTTGCTCGTTCTTGGTTTCCCGCAAGCCAACGCCATTCAACTCAGCTGCCTCACTTTCAATTTCTTGGATTTCTACGTCAGTCTTTACATCTCTTGACAACCTACTCATTCGTTCAGGAGCAAGGGTCTCTGACCGCTTCCAATCCGCACTTCAACAAGTTCGTGGCTTGGGCCACTGTTCCACCAAGGTGCCGGCTGAATCTGATTTCCGGATGATCAGCTTCACATGCCTCCTTTTGCCCAAAGGAGGGAAAGACCTTCTAGCCAACACATACATCTCATTCCTCATCACATTGCTGCGTTTAGACGACGTGCGCTCCACTGTCGAGCTCGGCTTAGCTTCACCGCTTGCAGCTTCGCTATCATTGCACTGTTCCGACTTTAGCTTTACTTGCACGTTCAGGACTGGATTGATTGGATACTCCTCTTTGACGGGATCATTCTCCACTTTACGCATCAAAAATAAGTTGGAGGTCATCAATTCATTTTTTAGCTTTCACATAGGCCAACTCATCGGGAAGGCCACACAACCATTCAAACAAGGTTTTCATCGGCTCGGTCTCTGCTTTGGGAGCATCCATCAAAGATAGCATCAGCTGAGCAACCCTCTCTTCATTCACCATGATCTTCAACTTCAAAAGGCAGCTTCTTTCCCAAGGAAACCACCAGGCACGCACAGCACACTTGATCCTCGATCTTCACGAGTGACTTCTTCGCCAAGAAACCACCACGGAATCACCACAACCTTGAGCTCTGATACCACTGTCACAGAGGGTTAAATTCACCTAGATTTTTTGCCTAAGTAAACCTCCTCGCTGGCGTAATTGCACCTCCAATCACCAGCCACGACAGAACACGAACACAACTAGGAACACTTTCGACGGCTAGTCCGAACAAAATCCACAAGATTGCACTAATTGACACTTCAAGGAACCAATGAGTACAATGCAGCCAATAACATGAAGTAGAAGAACAATCAACACATAATAAAAGTAGTGGAACACTTTCCTTTATTCATTAACAAATACTTGGCGCCTGATTACAAAAACGCCTCACTAGCACTCGATTTCGCACAATCACGTCATTCAGCCCTCACCACGAGTTCTGCTCCCTATCAAAGGGTTTAATAACGAAATCTAAGTACTTATCACTCACCAAGACTCACTTTAAATCACTCCCAAGCACCTGAAATTCAAAGAGAGAGGCAGCTCCTTTTATAACCCAAGGGCTGCCACTAATCCCTCCTAGATATATCTATCTAGATCTAGATCTAAATCCTATCAAGTAAATATCTTAATATTATACTAATTCTGATTATCGGCACTTCTGGAGCTGCCACATCAGCTTATCCAGCCAATAAAAAGAAGACATATCAGTATTAAATAAAACGACTTCGCACTTCATCAGTAAAAGCAAAGCTCCGTTTCTCATCTCTGCACATTCAAAACGGCACCGTTTACATCATCATCACACCTAATACATTCAAAACGACACCGTTTACATCATCATCACACCTAATCCTGATGGTCTCGGATAAACGAGAACTTCCCACGTCAGCTCATACGAAACAAAGTTGGTGTCAAATTCACGAACGGTCTAACTTAGCTCTACTGGAACGGTTTCAACTAAAGGCCTTACCGTTTCAATTTGAATTGAATATCGGTTTCAATCAACCGAATTCAATACAATACAATTAATAGACCCAATTAATATGACAAATCAAAAGGCCTAAAATCCCTTAAACTTCTTACACAAATCAACAAATTATATATATATATAAATACCGATTATGGAATTGGCAATCTGGGATCAGATCATCTACTGTTGCTGATCTGCTCTAATACTTGCTAGCTAGCTTACAACCTTCATCATCGAGACAACTCAACTCAGCTTCGCAGCTCTTCCTTCGACTTGATCTCTCCATGATGTTATTGTTGGTTACCTGGAGAAAATCTAGAAGCATGAGTGGTCATGAGCCCTTGGCGGAGTACGACGGTATCTTGAAGGCGATTTGGTGGTCCGAGAGCTTAGAAGATGACCGATCAATGTGGGGTGGATGCCCTGTCGATGTGAGGATCTTGATGGCTCATCAGAGGGCTAGACTAGACATGCATGGTTGTTCTGTTGCCTGTTGGACTAGCTAGAGGTGGCGGAGTTGGGCCGTGTTATGGTGGTCTCCGTTATGGTGGGTAAGATGAAGGGCTTCGGTGAGGTGAGGGAAGTTGCGGCGCTGGAAAGGAGAGAGGTAGGGTTTGTCTAATTTTTATGAGCTCACAACTAAATATGATCGGATAAGATTGAAATAAAACAGATGCCTTACATCAATCGGTTTAGGCCCATGATTTTTTTTCAATTAGTAAATCTTTATTTAGTACAACGACTTTAATGAATAATCCAAACAGGTCTGTGGCACTTATTATAGTTTATCTTAATGAGAATTTAAGGGCATGAATATTATATAAGATATCTTCTTTTATCTTATTTTTCTTTATCTATTTTTATATAAGGGTTTCTCATATGTGTAGAGTATGGAGTGGAGTTGTGCATGCTTCATGTGACAAATGTCCTGATAACTTGGGACAAGTTGAATTACTATATATTTTTTTAAGGTTTAAATTGTCAATTGTGGCACACAAAATATAATTAAATATTTGAATTCATAAGTTCTAAAATTATTTTATATTTTAACAGTAAACCTCTTTTATTATATATATTTTAAATCTGGATATTTTATTATTTTTAATACTCATTTGTGCAATTAAATTTACCCGCGCAATGCGCGGGTTCAGCACCTAGTATATATTTAGCCAGCTCTTATATATATCTATTCCCACATAAATATATCTATCTATAGCTAAGAATATATATTCATATCATATATATATCCTTAGCATACAATCAAACCAAATATATATATATATATCACCATAAATCTCTCATTGAAGATATATTTCAGCAAAGAACTTGATCTCCAAGTCTTGGGGCGGATTTGATCTTGCTTGGGGGCTAAGAATTAAGATTAGGGCGGCTAAGGAGAGTAACTTGGTGTCCAAGAAATATCCTAAGTCGGTTTGGGGCGGATTCCCTCCAATTGGACATCAAAGGACACATACCCTTAGTCACTAGGCTCTTCTTTTGGCTTGGAGCAGCTTGTGTTTGCATAAGGGCAATGGCATACCTTGGGGCAGCCATCAAGAACGTTTCTTGCACTCCAAGATTGCTTCTTGATCACTCTAACACGAACTCTAAACTCTTGGGCCAGCATCATTCCTCATTCCCTTGACTATGCACACTGGAAGAGGCACTTAGCGGGACACTGCTACTGTACTATGGATGCACTTTGTGTGGCACTTTACAGCAGCACTTGTTTGAGCACGGACTAAGGCATCACGACCACACTTCCATCATTGGGACATCCATCCTTGAAACATCAACACCCATTCATTGTCTTCACCCCTAAGCTAACACCAATCCTTCACGAAATCACCCGCACATTGCTATGATCCACCGTCTTTGCTCTTCAATTGCTTGTTGAGCTTTGGAAAACATGTTTTTCATAGCCAAATACATGCTTTCTAATATGCTTGTCTTCTAAGGGGCTAACAGTATCCATCTATGGATATTCTTCCCAACAGGAAAATCATTGTTGCAATTTTTTCATATGAACATTCGAATTTTGGGAGAAGTTTGGCAGCCCAAAGTTTCTTCCATGGAGACGAACTAGCGATCGTTGAGGTCGTTGACGAGGACTCTTGCTGTTCTAAGATGATCAAAGAGTTTATAAGGTGATACCCGAATTTGACCATGTAAAATATGGTATCTGTGTGGATCCAAATGAACCAGTAGAGGGTTTCAAATGGTTAGATCGATTCTCTCAATACTCACAAATGATTAAGAAAGAACGCAATAGAGAAGACATGATTTAACGTGGTTCGGTCAATTCGGCATACGTCCACAGGCAAAGGCGGTTGGCGATTTATTGATTATCTCTTTTAGGGTTACACTTTAGAGAGAATACAACGTTATATTTAGCTGCAGAGAATAAACCCTAATAATTAGGGTCAACCTAAGAATAATGCCCAATTCTTGAATCAGGATCCATAACTAAACAATTCTCCCACTTGGATATTGGTTCAATTTTCAAAGTAAGTTTCATTCTCCCAAAATAATTTTCCTTCAACTTTAGGATCTCTGTCAGCCGCACGTCTTCAGAAACAACTACATAAGACCAACCGAGGTTTTGCATAACCTCAGTTTCCCAACAACGACACATTTTGTCAACATGTATGCTGGATTCTTTGCACTCTCTATCTTCTCCAAACACATCTCGCATTCTTCCATTGCCTTCTGAGTGAAATGATAACGCATCCTGGTGTGTTTTGTCTTCGAATAATGGATAGGGTTATTTGTTAACTGTATGACACTCTCGCTATATGTGTAGAGACTCTTACCACGATGCTTCAAGCCTAACTCTTTAGATAGTCTTCCAATCATATCATCTCCTTCCCAGCTTCCGCGAATGCCATATACTTAGCTTCAAACTGATAATTAAAAGGATCGAATAGCTCGAGGAATGATAATCAATACTATGACCGAGCGTTTGTCATATGCTCAAAACAAACGTTTCCTATATTTCAAGGAACATTATTATCATGTATCTTATACTGAAAATTAAGAAGAGATTCATTTAGCAAAGCAAATAAAGATAAAGTTTTTCTTTCAATCTTTATTTTTTCAAGGCAAGTTCCTCAGGTTTGTGCTTGTTCTCCTTCTAGGTTCTGTAATCAATAGAGAAAAATTGAATTACTCTCGAGTAAGAGGAGTCCCAGAAGAACTTATGAGGTTATTATTATTCTTCAGCACGTACTTTGGAAGATTTGTGCAGGAAATAGCAAGGTGTCCTTTCACGCCACACCTAAAACACGTTCGAGTTTCCTCTTTACGTGTCTGTTTTGCCAGCTTTTTCTTGCCTCCGAATTTCTTTCGCTTGAAATTCTTCTGAGGTTTTGGAGCCAAAGGTTTGTTAGCCTTAAACTAAAGTCTCTTGCCTTTGTTCTTGCGCTTACCCTTTTGGTCAGCTGGATGCGAGGATGCAATATGCATTTCCGCCCTTGGCATTTTAGCCTTGAGGCGATCCTCTTCCAGCTCGAGATGAACTCGCACTTTCTCGAGATCATCGACTTGAATGGCATGGGTAAGGTGCATTTTCATGTATTCTTAGAGTCAGGAAAAGCGGATTACGCATTGGACCTTTTGTTCGCCGGTCAGGATTTCTCCTGCCTCCTTGAGTTCAGCAAGCATGTTCGACATATGTCTAATGTGCTCATTCATTGTGTGCTTGGGATTCATCTTGTATGAGTCTAAAGCGATGTTTAACGATCACTTATGAGCTGTGGTGTAAACACCAAACCCTGCCTTAAGACCGTTCCACAAGTCCATGGCAGACTCATAGTGATCATATCCATAGAGTATGTCATCGTCAAGCAGTGACAACAAGGCGGAATGAATTTCCTGGTCCTTTGCATCCCATTCATCATGGAATTTCTTCAGTTCATCCGTGAGGTCTCCCTCCGGTCTGACTTTCTTTTTAGTCAGATGTTCCAAACATCTCATTTAAGTGATCACCATCCTTGCACGCTTATTCCAGATCTTATAATTATTGCTGTTCAACCTCACCCCCTTATTCATTTGGGAGATTACATTGTTGATCGCAGCCATGACTAACACATTGATGATCAAGCAAAATCAGGGAGAATACATCAAATATTTATTAAGATAGAGTCCGACAGATAGTGATTCCTCAGTCATCTAAACCAACCGACCACCAGTAAACCAATGAAAGATTGTTGTGAAAGAGTTCACACTATTGTCGTCTTCTATCTTATAGACCATTCTGTTAAAAATGGTTTAAATCGCAAATTACCGGAACGGGAATTTTAAAATAAGCATACCCGATCTAGGCTTTCCCAAGGCTCTTTTTGTTTTGGAAAAATCATTCCGATGAATTCACTCATGCATACACAATTCTACAATCCATACTGATGGGCTCCGATGGAATCGTCAGCCCCGTTAACAGCCAGTAGACGGCGAATAGGTCCAGTGGGCCTCGTGAAAGGCTTGGAGGGCCCGAAGGCCCAATATGAAGGGTCCCGACTTAAGCGGTCCCGACATAAGAGCTGAACGCTCCCGACAAGAAGCCTCTGAGTAGGCCTCGATATGCCTTAGTAAAGGCCACGACGCGCCTTAGTAAAGGCCCCGATAATATAGCCCCGCAGAGGTTGGACCTGTCCCGTAGAGACTGAAGGTCCTGGGTGGTGACCTAGAATGAGACAACTCTGGAGTCCCCGACAGGAGTCGAGACCTGTGATCAGAGGATAAAGACCGAGAAACCCGCCTACTAGATAGAGTAGTGGGAGACGGTTAAAGATATAGATAAGTCTACCGAGATACGCAGGGCGTGCCCGAGATACGCGGAAGTATGGGTAAGATACGCGGAGCGTGGGGCGTGATATACGGAATCCTAACCGAGATATACGGAATCGTGGCAAGATACACGGAATCATGGGCAAAACGGCCAACCACGGTCACAGGTAACTGAGTAACTTCCCCTCCTATATAAAGGAGGATGTTACCTCAGAAAACAATGATCTAATACGCACTTAGAATACTGCTGCCACCCCATTGATCGTATACTCATTTAAGCATCGGAGAGGGATTCTGGGTCACCACCCAGGTCATCCCCTTTTGCAGGATTGCGCGGAGCCCAGGAGTCCAGAGCTTTCCGTCAAGGACGTAACGGAGCTTCGCCCGTGATCCAACATTGGCGCCGTCTGTGGGAAGCTTACGAAAAGTCAAGATAGCTTCTACCAGATCAATGGCCGGTGGTGGCAAGAAGAAGCAAGTTCAGGCTGGCAGCTCCCGTCCCGCAGGAACTATGAATTCCCAGTTGCCAGAACGTGTTGCTGAACAAGGTGAGAACCCTGCTCTTTCCCAGACAGGGGGGCAGGGTGACGGTTATGAGGTCTCAGTCCGAGACACGGAGATGAACAGGCAGGATATCCCGCGTAGGGATGAAGATGAGGCTCCCCCAAACCCGGTGGGCCACGGAGGAGAAAGAGTCCCGCGAAGGGAAGAAGGGTCGTCTTCGAACTCGGAATTGGCCAAGGCAGTAGCAGATGCTATGCCCATGTTCTTGGCTGCCATGGAGGCCCTGCTGGACAAGAGAGAAGCCGCCAGGAGGGCGGAGGAGTTGCCTCCGCGAGAAGAATTACCTCCACCCCCCCCCCCCCCCCCCCCCCGAGGGTGGTCCCAGAAAAACAAGAGGTTCAGGAGGTTCCGCCCAGGAGTAAGGGTAAAGAACCGGCGCACCTGGAGAAATTCGTGGTCGACGGCCCAGGACCGGTGCAAAACAGGACCATTCCCCTGAATGGCCCCATCACCCCCGATCAGGTGGTGAAGATCGTCAACATCTGCATGGGTGACCAGAAGCAGATGACATCGGAGTTGAGGGATCGATCCAGCCATCCTTTCATTCCGCGGCTGTTAGATACGGTCGCCCCGCCAGGGCTAGGCATCCCGACCATCAAGGAGTACGATGGTGAAGGAGACCCGGTTCGCCATGTTCAGAGACATGTCCAGGCTTGCATAGGAAGGACCTCAAACGGCGACCTCGTGTGTTCGCTGTTCCCGATTACTTTGGGAGAAAGAGCCATGACTTGGTTTTTCAGCCTCCCACCAGGATGCATTACGTGCTGGGCGGACATGCACGATCGGTTTATCAAACAGTATCAAGGTCGGAGGCGCCTTCTGAAGAGTGTAAGGTCCCTGACCCAGGTGGTGCAGAGGCCCGACGAATCGTTGGCATATTACTACCAACGATTCACTGCCAGTGCCGCAGAGATCGATGAAGAGATATCGGAGGGAGAGACCATCCGTACTTTCCTGCGGAACTTGAGCGCTCCGTACGGTTCCGACCTGATGCACAGTGTAGCCGCGAAAGCTGTGTGGAGTATGGAGGCCCTGCAAGCGAGGGTGAAACAGCAAATCGACGTCCAGGAGTCGAAGATTGCTGCTGGAGAGCTCGATCCCCCGAGGTCGGGAAGGGGAAAACCATCGTCCAAGCTGTCGGATGAGCGCAAAGGGAGCGACAAGTCGGAAGGAGGTAGAAACCGTGGTCGCGCCCGATACCCTCCGAGAAAAGAAGGCGAATTCCTAGGAGGCCGCCCTGACCGTTATTGTCGCTACCATCGAGCCAATGGTCACGACACTGAAAACTGTCGGGAGCTAAAGAAGGAAATTGAGAAGCTGATCCAAAAAGGGAAGTTAAAAGAGTTCGTCGGAAGGGGAAGGTGCCGATCTCGCTCCAAAAGTCGGTCGCGGTCCCGTTCCAAGTCCCGCGACCGATCCCCGAAGAAGAAGAAGGTTGAGCAAGAAGCCTCAGGATCGGGTGCCCGCAAGGAGAGGCGGGGAACTATCAACGTCATCCACGGAGGAATGGCGGCGGGAGGTGATACCTCTGCTTCTCGGGAGAACTACGCTTCCCGCATATCTGCCGCGGTGGTGTTAGGCAAAAGGTCCTGGTCGTGGACTCTGAAGGAGGAAATGGTGATTTCTTTCTCGGCGGAAGATCTAGTAGGTGTGGAGAGCCCTCACGACGACGCCTTGGTCGTGACCCTGGACGTAGATGGATTCGAGATGAAGCGGATCCTGATAGACGGAGGGAGCTCTTCCGACATCCTTTTCATGGACGCTCTGGAAGCCATGGGAAAGACGAAAAAGGACCTGACATAGGTGGACTTCCCGATGGTGGGATTCTCTGGTTCCACTTCTTACCCGTTGGGAATGATTACCTTACCAGTAGAGTTTGGTAGTGGCTGGAAGATGGAGAAGCGAGACGTAGATTTCGTCGTAGTGGAGTCTGCAGGGGCATACAACGCTATTATCGGGAGGACCACTATCAACCCTCTCATGGCAGTCGCCTCGACGGTCCACCAAAAGATGAAGTTCCCGACTGACAACGGAGTTGGAGAGGTCAAGGGTGATCAAGTGGCGTCGCGAAAATGCTATGTTAATGCTACCCGAAGGAGAAGGAGGGAAGCCATGACTATCCTTCAGACTGATGCCGATCCTCGAGAGGAGTATGGGCGTCCCGCCCCCATGGAGGACCTGAAAGAGGTTGAGATTGATGGACCGCAGAGGAAGGTGAAGATCGGGTCTGCTTTGTCGGAAGAAAGAGCCCGAGAACTGATCGAGCTCCTGAAGGAGTTTAAGGAGCTGTTTGCCTGGTCCCCGAGTGATATGCCAGGAATCAGCCCCGACGTGATAGTGCACGAGCTGAAGATAGACCCCGCGATCAAGCCTAACGCGCAGAGAAGGCGTCTGATGGGCGCGGACAAGAGGATCGCGATCCAGCAAGAGGTGGGCAGACTGCTTGACGCTGGATTCATCAAGGAGCTCCGATTCCAGACTTGGGTTGCTAATCCAGTCCTGGTGCGAAAGAGTAACGGGAAGTGGCGGATGTGTGTCGATTTCCGCGACTTGAACAAGGCCTGCCCGAAGGATTGCTACCCGCTTCCGAGGATTGACCAGCTGGTGGATGCCACATCGGGACATGAACTGCTGAGCTTCATGGATGCCTATTCCGGATACAACCAGATCAAGATGGCGAAGGAGGATGCCCCCCATACGGCTTTCTATGCCGACAGTGACGTCTACCACTACGACGTGATGCCCTTCGGATTGATCAATGCCGAAGCAACTTACCAGCGGATGGTGAACAAGTTGTTTGGAGACATGCTGGGGAAAACCATGGAGGCGTATGTGGATGACATGCTGGTGAAGTCCCGACAGGTAGGAGACCATGTCCAGAACTTGGCGGCGGCGTTTGAGCGGATGAAGTTCCATCAGGTTCGGCTGAACCCCGACAAATGTGCTTTCGGGTGAACTCGGGGAAGTTCCTAGGGTTCATGGTGAGCCAGAGAGGAATCGAGGTAAACCCTGAGAAGCTGCGAGCAATCGAGGAGATGCAGTCCCCGAGGACTCATCGGGAGGTTCAGGTGCTGAATGGCCGGTTGGCCGCGATGAATCGCTTCCTATCCAAGGCAAGTGACCGAGCCATGCCATTTTTTGATGTACTGAGGGCCCACAAGAAGTTCGAATGGACCGACAAGTGCGAGGAGGCGTTCCAGGCACTCAAGCAGCACCTACGTACCCTTCCGCCGTTGGCGAAACCAGTCCCAGGCGAGCCGCTTTATCTCTATTTGGTTGTTTCTGATGTGGCTGTTAGTTCTGTTTTGATCAAAATTGTCAAGGGCAATCAAGTGCCTATCTATTATGTAAGCAAGGCGTTTGCCAAGTCTGAAATAAATTATCCCGCTATTGAGAAGTATCTCTTTGCGTTGGTTATTGCCGCTCGAAAACTACGACCTTACTTCCATGCCCATGAAGTCACGGTATTGACTAATCAGCCCTTGAAGCACTTTTTGAACCGACCGGAGGCGTCGGGGAGACTGGTGAAATGGGCCATCGAGCTGACGGAGTTCCGTATTCATTTTGCTCCGAGAACTGCTATTAAGGGCCAGGCATTGGCAGATTTTATAGCTGAGTCTACGACACCCGATCTGGAAGTAACGGGTCCCGCAGGGGGGGCAACCATGGAAGAGGCCCCGACAGCAGAACAGGCCCCGATAACAGAACAGCCAAATGAAGAGAACACCTGGGAGATGTACACTGATGGTTCATCGAGTGTAGAAGGCTCGGGGGCAGGATTTGTATTGATACCGCCCGGTGGAGGCGAGCCCCTACGATATGCCTTGGCGTTGACGTTCAAAGCCACCAACAATGAAGCAGAATACGAGGCTCTCATCACGGGCCTCAAGATTGCCAAGGGTACGGGGGTCGACCATCTAAAGGTGAAGTGTGATGCTAGCTTGGTTGTAAATCAAGTCCAGGGGAACTATGAAGCCAGGAGCCCGACAATGAAGAAGTATTTGCACGAGGTGCAGACTTTGAAGGGAAGCTTCAAAAGCTTCGATATCGAGGCGATCCCAAGGGAAGAAAACGAGGAAGCAGATGCCTTAAGCAAGTTTGCTCTAGGAGTGGCCCCCGAGGAGAATCGGAAGGTACATTTCCTGGAGAAGGTGATTATCTCAAACATTGATCCAGCGGAGATCTGTGCTATTGAGACAGGATCGGAGGAAGAAGAGAAGCCCACTTGGATGACCCCGATGGTCACATACCTGACTACGGGGGCACTTCCTGATGACAAGGTGGCAGCTGTCAGGTTGCGACGGATTGCGGACAACTACGCGATGGTGGACAACCATTTATACAAAAAAGGGTATGTAAAGCCTTTCTTAAAATGCGTGGCGGAACCCGACACGAATCGCATCCTGAGGGAACTACATGAGGGAGTCGCAGCCTGTCATGAAGGGGCCCGATCTCTTGTAAGGAAGGCGCTGAACTTGGGCTACTATTGGCCTTCGATGAACAAGGAGGCGACTGCAATGGTCCGATCCTGTGATGCATGCTAGAGGTACGCTCCGAATATCGTGGCTCCCGCCGCGGACTTAATGCCCATCAGGAGTGCATGGCCCTTCGCGCAATGGGGGATTGACTTGGTGGGACCTCTTCCCCAAGCGAAAGGTCAGTGCAAGTATTTGCTCGTGGTTATCGATTACTTCTCAAAGTGGATAGAGGTTAAGGCATTGGCCAGGACGACGGGGCAGCAGATCCTCAAATTCCTCCAAACTCAAATCATATCCCGGTATGGGGTTCCTCGAGTGCTGATCAGCGACAACGGCCCTCCGTTCAATGGGACTCAGTTGAAGGAGTACCTGGAGGAGTTGAACATCGAACATCGGACCGCTTCAGTCCGCCACGCTCAAACCAATGGCCAGGTGGAATCAACCAACAAGATCGTGATGGATGGCTTGAAGAAGAGAGTCCATGCCTTGCAGGGCCATTGGCTGGATGAGCTCGAAAATGTGCTGTGGGCTGTGAGAACAACACCCAAACAATCGACAGGGGAAACTCCGTTTGGCCTGGTCTATGGCACGGAGGCAGTCGCTCCCGTGGAAATAGCGGTGGCGTCCCATCGCGCGAAATATTACGAGCCTCTGACAAATGAGGAAATGAGGCGTCTAGACTTAGACTTGCTCGAGGAGAAAAGATGGAAGGCTGATGAAGTTCAGGCCCGAATGCGTCTGGCAACAGCCCGATATTACAATCGGTGTGTCAGGTCCCGACAATTCTTCGTGGGAGAACTTGTCTGGCGGAGGAACGAGTTCGTTCATCAAGATCGGATCAACAAGCTATCGCCAAAATGGGAGGGACCTTACAAGATCGTAGGGATGCCAGCACCCAATGCATACAAGCTAGAGGACCTTGATGGCAAGACGTTGAAGCATTCCTTCAGTGGCGAACACTTGAAGAAGTATCATGTTTGATATTAAGACGCCGCGAAGGGCGCAAATTGTTTATCAATAAGATCCGATGTAAGCCTATTTTGAGTTATTTATGAATAAAAGAAGTTTCTTCCGATCAAATTGCTTTTAGATTTATTCTAACTGTTAGTAAGACGTCCTGAAGGACGCGACAAAAGCCTTCCGAGGTATGCGTAAGTCGTCTATATGATGCGGCCAAAAGCCTTAACGGGTACGGACAAAAGCCCTACGGGGTACATGTAAGTCGTCTTTATGATGCAACCAAAAGCCTAGGTATGAAAAAGCCCTGATGGGTCCGCGTAAGTCGTCTATATGATGCGGCCAAAAGCCTTAACGGGTACGAAAAAGCCTTAACAGGTCCGCGAAAGTCGTCTGGTAAAGACGCGATAAAAGCCCTTAAAGGGTATGATTAAAGTCATCTGATTTGGCAAGATAAGAGCCCTAAGGGGTGTTGAAAATGGCCTTGAAAGGCAGGGACGAGAAACCTTAAGTGGTGAAGTCCCGATTGGACGAGAAGCCTTAAGTGGTGAAGTCCCGATTGGACGAGAAGCCTTAAGTGGTGAAGTCCCGATTAGACGAGAAACCGTAAGCGGTGAAGTTTCGATAGGACGAGAAGCCTTAAGTGGTAAAGTCCCGATTCTATTTGAAACCTTAAGTGGTGAAGTCCCGAGTAAAGCGTCGGAAGGACGTATGGAGTCATCTCAAATGGTGCATCGGAACGTTCTGAGTAACGAATTTAAAGCCGCTTTAGATAAGCGCAAACGATTATCGAGACCAAAACAGATGACAGAATCCCTTATATAAAGGCTCAAAGGCCTAGGAGTTAAGATACAAAAGCGAAGGAGAAAGACTACAAGGACTAAAAAGATGCAACATTAAACTTGGTCCTTGTTGGAAGATGGATCCTCAGCAGCATCGGAGGGAGCAAGGTTCGGAGGAGCCTGGGCGGAAGGCTCCGTAGCTGGCAGAGTCGGGTCCACGGTAGCGGCCTCTTCACTCTCCGCGGGGAGGTTGAAGTACTTCTCCACAACGGGGGCGAGAGTCTCGGACTTCGTGAAGTCGATGGAATCCGGGTAGGCTGTATAGAGCTCTTCGACGGCGTTGTATAAGACATTCTTCATCTCGGACTTGCAGAACTCTACAGCAGCCACCTTGAATTCTTCGGAGTTCCGATACTCCCCGCGGCCCTGTAGGCGGCCCTCCTCGAGGCCTTGTGCCTTTGCCTCAGCCAGCTTGGCAGAGAACTCAGCCCTCTCCGCCTCAGACCTCGCCTTGGACTCCGCGAGAAGATCCGCGAAGACGTCCTTCTCACGAATGAGCTGCTTCTTCTCCGCCTCATTCCGCTGCTGCTCCACCTGGACCATCTTCCGCTCCCGACGCATGACAGCCTCATGACCGCCTCGTCGCGCTCCACCTGAAGCTTGGCTAAGGCATCAGGGTCCGACCTAGCTCCCGCCTCCTCCAAAGCACTCTTCAGAGCTAAGGCGATGGCGAAACAACGCTGCTGGTCCGCAGTTTCCTAAGGCGAAGGGAAAAAAGTTAAGAATTCAATACTCGAAAGCAAAGATGAAGGAAACAAACAAAGGTAAAGTATTACCTCCATCCGACGGACGGCCATAGCGCGGAATTCCTCTTCGATGTCCTCCCGCGACAAGCAAAGCGGCAGCCTCAAAGCGGGAGGAATTGACCCTGCCAGCAGATGCAGGGCCAAGTCAGGCTGAAGATTATTCCGTCGGATCGAAAACCCGTGGAGGGATTCGATCGGACGCCAGGGAACCGTCGCCTGGTCGGGGGTGTAGATCATGTAAACATCATCCATCGGAAGACGAGGGATAACCTCGGCATCATCGACGGGAGGAGCTACCTCGGTCGGAGGAAGCTCAGGAGTAGGAGTACGGAAAGCAGGAGGAGGACTCCGGGACACGTCCCTCACAGCGGGTCCCATGCTCCTTGACCCCGACCTTCCGCGGGGAAGCAGGCCCCCCTCATCAGGCTCCTCGGCAGAAGGAGAAGCCTCCAAATCAGTCACCCGACGGAACTGAGCTTCCGCCGGGACGTCCTCCCACGTCAGTTCTTGTGGAGCTGCAGTCTCCGCTGGAATGATAGCCTCCGTCGGGACAGGAGTGTCCGAGGGACCTGCGGTGGCAGGACGAACATGATCAGGAATAATTCCGCCAGGACACCAGAGAATTTGACGTTCGACATGCTGGTCTTTCCCACGGAAGTTATAATATCCCGCCTTGAGAACGCGGGGGACTTCTCCTCGAAGGATATATTTAATTTCCCGAACCCGCGACTCCCGATCAGCGGGGATAAATTCCTTGGGAACTAATTTCTTATATCGTTTAATTGCACGACGAACGCGCTTAACTTCCTCGACGGTAGTGGCCCCGAAGGCCCGATCTATCTCCCCCCTCTTGGCCTTCTTGGCCCCGACCTGCTCTTCGGTGGGAGGAGCAGCAGACATAGGAGTGGAAGAGGAAGCACCTTTCTTCACCAGCTTTCGCTTCCGCTTGGAGCCACTCTGGACGGCATCAGTCTCGCCCTGCTTCATAATGAGATGGGTCAGCAGAGAAGCCTTCTTGGCTGCAAAGGTAAAAAATAAAATAGTTAGAAATATTACCCAGATGACCAAATCCTTGGAAACAGAGTCAAGGAGTCGGACTCCGATAATGATCAGGTCCTTCTCCCGGAGCTTGTTAGCGTCGAGGGGTATGAAGTTGTCTCCCCAACGGTAGAGCTGAACCATCTGGAGGGTGTTGAGGTCATCCTCGGTGTAGTCTAAGAGCTTGGGGGCAGGGTCCGCCACGACCTCCCATCGAGGCCATGGGACAGAGCTGTGCTGGACGAAGAAGTAGTACTTCTTCCATCCGCTATTGTCAGACCCCGAGTCGCGTATCAGTATCCGATACTTGTGGAACTTCCAAGTCTCGCTGTCCCAGCCAAAACGTGAAAGTTGTTCCTTTGTCTACTTGGGGAGTCGGGGGGAGAAGGAGCAGACACCCGCTTTGTTGCACTTCATGCCGTAGAAAGTGCGGAATAGCAGTAGACTGTACGTCCACTTTTGGCGGTGGCATAAGAATTGGAAGGCATTCCACACGCGGATGGCGTGTGGAGAGAAGGTACAAGGATTCGTTTTGTAGAAGTTGCACATCTCCACCATATTTCCGCAGAAGGGGAACCGAATCCCCGCGCTTATTTGACCGGCGGAGATGAACACTTCCCCTGCCCGAGGAGGCGTAATGATGTGCTTCCTTCTGACAGCAGATTGAGACTCATACGGGAAACGAGGTTCCCAATCTGAGGTAATACACCCCTCTCTAAGGGCAACCTCATATGAAGCCTCAGAGATCTCATTGACGGCAAATTCGAAAATGAAAGGAGCCCTAGCCTCAGAACTAGCTTCGTCTAAAACGATTGCAAACAAAAGAATTTGAGAAAAGGAGAACAGACAGCAAGTAAATCACGAAAACATAAAGGAAAGCCCTTACCAGACATGATCGGTGGTCGAAGAGGTAAAATGAAGGAAGATCGGAAGGGTTGAAGGCCTTGATCACTTGAACAGCAGGAGGAGCTTGGAGAAGAAGCTTCAAATGCAAGAATGGCTGAAATCGAGAGAGTGCAGAAGAAGTGAATAAAGCCAGGGTTTTAGCTTTTATAAGCAAAAGGACAACGGAGGGGACTTAATCTTGACCGTTGAAGACGAAACGACTTGATCTCAATCGTTGAAATCATGGGGACGGTACGGAAGAGACAGCTGGACGGGTTTGATCTGCACCGTTGAAGAGGAAACGACACGATCTTAATCGCCAAGATTATAGGTACGGAAGAGACGCGAGTGACGTCACAGCTGCTTTTTCAGAAAGCAACAGTCACGCCAATTTAAACGTCATTTCCTTATCCCCAGGCATTTAATGCTACAGTAACCGAGGAGTCTCCTCGGATTTGGCAACTGCCCATGGGGTCTGGTGGGCCCAAGGTAATCATGAGTAAGAGACTCTGTTATACAACAATTACACGCAAGGCAAAAACCTCCGACGGTGGTATCGGAGGGTATGAAGACAAAAGCCTCCGACAGAAAGATCGGAGGATCGGAACTGAAAGACACGGCGAACTAAAAGTACTCCATGTCTTGGGGGCAAATGATGGGCTCCGATGGAATCGTCAGCCCCGTTAACAGCCAGTAGACGGCGAATAGGTCCAGTGGGCCTCGTGAAAGGCCTGGAGGGCCCGAAGGCCCAATATGAAGGGTCCCGACTTAAGCGGTCCCGACATAAGAGCTGAATGATCCCGACAAGAAGCCTCTGAGTAGGCCCCGATATGCCTTAGTAAAGGCCACGACGCGCCTTAGTAAAGGCCCCGATAATATAGCCCCGCAGATGCTGGACCTGTCCCGTAGAGACTGAAGGTCCTGGGTGGTGACCTAGAATGAGACAACTCTGGAGTCCCCGACAGGAGTCGAGACCTGTGATCAGAGGATAAAGACCGAGAAACCCGCCTACTAGATAGAGTAGTGGGAGACGGTTAAAGATATAGATAAGTCCCCCGAGATACGCAGGGCGTGCCCGAGATACGCGGAAGTATGGGTAAGATACGCGGAGCGTGGGGCGAGATATACGGAATCCTGACCGAGATATACGGAATCGTGGCGAGATACACGGAATCATGGGCAAAACGGCCAACCACGGTCACAGGTAACTGAGTAACTTCCCCTCCTATATAAAGGAGGAAATTACCTCAGAAAACAATGATCTAATACGCACTTAGAATACTGCTGCCACCCCATTGATCGTATACTCATTTAAGCATCGGAGAGGGATTCTGGGTCACCACCCAGGTCATCCCCTTTTGCAGGATTGCGCGGAGCCCAGGAGTCCAGAGCTTTCCGTCAAGGACGTAACGGAGCTTCGCCCGTGATCCAACACATACAAATTATCATTTGCTAGTAACATTCATCATACATACCACATACATGCTTACGCGTCATGCGTCTAATGTTCCGATGAACTCATGCTTGCATTTATAATTCTACTTTTAAGTATATCAAACGCAACTACATCCTTAACATTCTAGCAAATGTGTCAAATATGTAACATCCACATCAATCATATATATTTGGTGACTGGTTTTCGGTTTTAAAATAATTTTAAACATTAGGGGCTGATTTGCAATTCATGCTTATATTCATCACGCAAGCTTCTAGACATGAATCCTAGGCATTTTCAACCATCACAGCATGTCTATTCTAGTGCGCATCCAATATATTTAACCAGGGCTCCGCCCACAACATGTAATATCCAGCTAGCTTGACTCAGTCAAGACAACAGTTCTAATCATGCGTAAATATATATTGAATAATAAACGATTGGAATTCAGCCCACTAATTTAACCAGTCCAAAAAATGTGTATCTCCAAGATCCGTCCCCATAATCGAAACAAGGCGTAAAGGTTAGCAACCCTATGAGCACTGTGTAGTCCATTTCGAGGTTCAAAAATATTTGGATTTTAAAACTTGACCTCCCTATTTTAATTGACTTGAATTCGGTTTAGAAATCATTGTTCGGTTCAGTCAATTTCAGTCTGTTTTGGTCTGGTTCGGTCCGGTTCAGAAAATCCAGTTCAGTCCGAAAATCCGATTCGGTCTGGTCCGGCAAAAATCCGATTCGGTCTGGTTTTAAATTTTAAAATATGGTTTTGTCCGAACCGGTCCAATAAAATAGCGTTCGATTCGGTTAAACACTCAAAACTGGTTCAGTTAGATCCACTTAATTACTATGGTCCGACCCGACCCGAATAGGTCGAACCGATTGAGAAAATCTGGTTCGGTTTTATTTCGTCCCGATTTAACATATTGGATCTGCCCAATAATTAAAATTTAAAATGTTGGGCCGAAATGTTTACCTGTGGCCCATGTAGGGTTTTAAATCCATTAAAAATATTAAACTTTTAGCCACCGAGTAACATTAATTATATAAAATAATTTTCCAATATTAAAATATATATAAATATTTCGACAAGAACATAAACATATATATATTTATTGCTAAGTTAAGATTAAATCAATCAACAATATGTATACATATATGTAAATTTCGGCATAATATATAATATATATATATTTTATTTATTGTCAATATCTTTATTAGGGAAACAAATAACTGTCAATATATTTTCTCAAACTTTTAGGTAACTTAATCTATCAATAATATATTTAACCCTATTTAAATATTTAGATATATTGATATTGATATATATTTCTATATAATAATGTGAATCTATCTTTATGTTCCCAATTATAGATATATTGTTACCTTAATTAAAAAAATTAAAATATTGTAAACAACATAATTTTAATAATTTTCTATGTATGTGCCGAAATTTCATTGCTTAATGACCAAGAAATTAAAAAATTTAGCTTGAAAAATAATTAAAAATTTCGGCACAAACACTAATTGGGAACAAGTGGTCAAATTTTAATAAGATCTACAATTCAATGTTTGAATTTGATAAATTTTACCTTTTTCTTGAAGATCATGAACATCAACTTTACCATGAACATGAAAATTTCGGACTTATCTCACAAAACCCTAAAATCTTCTTTAAAAATTTAGGTCCAAAGTTTTAAATTTTCAAGAACACCAATTTATCAAAATCATGAACTCCTAACACATGCTCTGATACCACTGTTAAATTACGGGGAGTAATCACTACGGAAACACAAATCATGGTACGTGCATGTAATCGAAATTACGCAGCGGAAGAGTTACTCATACCTCAACAGTTACCGTAGTCCAAGATCCTTTGTACGACGATCTACCGGATGGAACCCGTAGAGGTTCTTGTGAAAGAAGCCCTAAGTGGTGTTAGCTCCACAGCAAAGCCTCAGATCAATTCTTGGCACGGGGACAGATCTTCAGAGAGTTGCTCGAAAGTAATTTGGCACACCTTCGGTGTTGGTAATGGTTAGGCCGAAACTAGTAGATGTGGGATGAGGGTTTTTCTCTCTAAAACACTCTTGTGAGGGAATTATGATTAACCCTAAAATATTCCCTAACACCTCTTATTTATAGGAGGAGTAAAGTAGACAAAAGTCCATTTTACCCTCACTATAGGTTTCGGCCGGCCATTAGTATAGGGAGGCCCAATTTTGGGCCTCTCATGTCAATTGGGATTTGGGTCTAGCCCAATTACCCTAATATGACATTCACCCATGTTCATTAGGTAAACTATACATATTATGGGCTACCAATTACGGCGTCCATCACCATATACTTACATTTATCCTATCTTAAAATAGAGTCAAGCAAGGGTCAAGCCATTACTTGACTCGGGGGCAGGTGATGGATATATGCCCAGTTCGGGTTCGTATTTATATTTCGGAACTCGCAAACACGTCAAACTCACGAAAACGGATCAAAACACTATACCCGCGAGTCAAAACGGTCCGGACGGACAATACGCGTGTTCGGACCAGACTCGTCCGGATTGCCTCCTGCGACATGCGTACTTTTACCGATGTATTTTTACACAAAGTCCGAGTTTTTCGATAGCCAACCTTGTTTAAACCCGGTCCCGGTCCACGTTTTTCTACTAAACCGGGATCGAACCGCGCAAAACCGGGTTCGAGTCCAAGAGTTCCTATATAAGGATTTTTTTGTCACCCATTTCATTTCAAGTCACTTCAAGATTGACTTAGGAGCTCTGACTTCTCTCTACTTTATCTCTCTAGAATTTCTCTCATTGAAGCATCAGAGAGGGTTCATCGAGTATCACCCCCCATTCTCCGTGGTCTCGATATTGCCCCGTGTGCAGGTGTTAGGAAGTATACGCGCATACTCCGTTGGGCGCACGTACATGCATACCCCGTAACACACGCGCGTACATATATAACAAGGGATAGTGTGCTAACACTCCGGGACGCCAACGCCTTGACACGCGAACAACTACACATACAAACACTCAAACACTTGGCCATTTTGAGGGCTTGTGGATCGTCGACAGTCCAACTCGCCGACAGTCCGACACGCCGACACTTCGTCAGTCCGACATCCCGACAATCCGACAGTTCGAGATCCCGACACTCCAATAGTCTGACAGTCCGACATCCGCGGGTTCCGGCCCCCCGGTTAGGACTATACACACCCATTCGACAACCCGTCAATCAGCGCGGGTCTGGCCGAAACACTCCCAACTACAGATGCATATGGAACAAGTGCCACCTGCTCTCGCTCCTCCACTGTCTTGGGTGACTACTCATTTGTCTAATAATCTAACATTACACTTCATATTATAACACAATCAAATAATGCAATTTAACATTACATTATTGAGCTCACAACACTTATAATCCCACATTTTAAGTAATCTCACATTTTGTCCATCAAAACATTCGTAAGGGTGTAAACTACTAAGGAATTATTAGTACACTGATGCAGCGTGATGGGATAGATGGGTATAGAGAGCACAAAAAACTCATTGATTCCGCAGAATACCGAGAATTCAACGTGATATTGAGGAAAACCTCATTTTTCTTTATATTTCAATCAATAACTAAAAATTGAAACTCAAAGATGGCTGAAAAGAGTTTAAATACTGAAAGAAAAAATCCTAACCCTATGTCAAAATTTGAAAGTTGCAAACAGACCCTAACAAAACCGATAGATTGCAAAGAAAGACGTAAATAAACATAAATTGCGATTTTGACCCCTTAAACGAAGGAATTTGGCCGAAAAACGTTAAACGCCATTGCAAAGCTATAAATATTTCTTAGAATTTCGTTTCCGCATGAAAAAGTGTATTCACACGCCAAAAGTGTATTTGCAATGGAGTCTAACATTTTCGGCCAAATTCATTCGTTTAGGGGATCAAAATCGCAGTTTTATGTTTATTTGGGTCATTTTTTTTTTTTTTTTGCAATCTATCGATTTTGTTAAGGTCTGTTTGCAACTTTCGGATTTTCACCTAGGGTTAGGTTTTTTTCTTTCAGTATTTAAATTCTATTTAGCCGTCTTTGAGTTTCAGTTATTAGTTATTGATTGAAAATAAAGTAAATCGAGATTTTCCTCAATACCACGTCGAATTATCGATATTCTGCGGAATGAACGAGTTTTGTGCTCTGTATCCCACCAACCTACATCATACACACATAAACCCTGCTGCTGAAAGATGCAAGTGTGATCCTTATCTCTTCTTTTTTCCACTTTGTGTGGTGACTCTCAGAGATTAGCCTTTTGCTGGGACACACCTCACTAAATGCTTTGATATACCACTAAAAACCTTAATTCTTAAAAAGAAGCACCTCTTCTTATAGTAACATTTTGGGAAATGTTTCTAAAGTCTTTGCAAATTACACTCAACCTTATGCATAATGCACGTCTCATTCACCCTATTCGAGTAATGTAGTTATTAGTTATTACCATAGTGGCGAACAAAATTTATCACGCGCTGATTATGATTCGATATATCACAAAAATGATCATACCAATATCGTCATTACGTAACGGGAAAAAAACCCAGACCGTGAGCATGAGAGCCTGAACATTACGTAACGGGATGGGGCTAAGGTCGCCACTACTAGCTCATTCCTTTTTTTGGCAAAAAAAAAATCATCATTTTATCATAAGTAATTTTTAATTTTTTTATGAAAAACATATATTGTAAATGAAGACGTGTGCAACGACGAGATCGAGGTGCTAGAAGTGAACTTTTTTCTTTATGCAAAGAAGTGACTAGGGGAATGAACTTCAATTGTCGAATCAATTAATATTATAGTGGTAAGGTAGAAAAAAAAAACCAATAATGTGGATTGATTTATTTATTGGAAGTCATTGTAGCTTTGGTGGCTCAAGTCAACTTTAGGATGGTGGCCCAAGCTATAGCAGATCTACCTAACCACCGTCCACGAGAACTCACCAAACCAGGGTCCATGTCGGGCTAGGGGGTTCAAGCAATGGATCCGGAATCACTACAATAAATTTAATTGTTTATGAAATTCGTATTCGAAAGAAAAATATTAACAATTTCATACTGATATTGCATTTTTCAAGAGGTTGATATTTGATAAAATGACTCGTAAATTAGAAATATTTAAATTTGTGACGGAAATATTTTACATAATTTTAGTAGTTTTTCATAATAGTGGTGTTTGCGAATTTAATAAAACATTTGTAAATCCCTTATAATTAAAGGGCATGTCAAGCCTCAAGTATATCAGTTAGACTATGTATGTTGCCTAGCAAGCAAGGTTGGTGGCTTAAAAGTTCAAAACACAAATGATGGAAGTTTGACATTTGCAACATATAAAAGTTCAGTTAGTGATTTACAAACCATTCCATAGATTCAAGCAATATATATATATATATATGCATTATGTAGACATGTCAATTTTAAACCCAGACCGAAAAAATAACCCTGCGATTCCAAAAAAAAAGTAGAGTTGGGAGTCGTTTTCGAATAGACCCTAAAATACGGGACAGATTCGGGTCCTCACATTGAAAGAGGTGAACGTGGTAGCAGTAGTCGGTTCAGAGAATAGTTTGTCCCATCAAGTTCGAACATCACCATTTATAAATTATATATCATTTATTATATATGTATTGAATAATAATATATAAATAACGCTGACTAATTAGAGGCGGTTTTAGAGTTTTTTTTTTTTCTTTTTTTTGTCAAAGTTTAGAGTCTGTTTGAGCATATATGTTTAACATAAAAATTGTTTTCTAATCATTTGGGCTCACATTTTTAAATTTGTTTATATTTATTTATTTATTGTTGAATTGATTATTCTTTAATTTCTAAATATTCTGTCTACGATGTTTAGTTTGACTTTCATTCGTTGAATTATACTCATGCTAAAGAAATTCATAATTGAACCACTCTATATATTACTAGCGATGGTATTGTAATAGTTAAGAACGTTTGTTTTTAAATAGTTTGATTCTAAACTTCTAAATTTAAAACTCTTTAGAAAGTTACAGTGTGATGATCTTCATTTAAAACTCTTTAGAAAGTTACATTGAGATGATCTGATTAAAATATCATTTAATACCGCCTCTTATATACCGCACATCAGACATAAGAGGAGACGAATAGAAACTTGCTTCACTGATCGAGTCGTACTACCAGCGCTGCTACTTTGAAAAAAAATTATTAACAGGCTGATCTCTTTACTATACTAGATTGTTGCTATATCGAGTGTTAGTGCATGTATTTGTTGTTTAATTAGTTCGGTAAAAAACTTATAATTTGAGCACAAGATTCTGAAAGTAAATGAATGAACTTGAGATCGCCACTACTAACATATTCTAACATATTCATTTGCTTGAAAAAAAAAACCCTCAATATATATAAAATATAGTTAAACATAAATATAATAAAGATTATAGAACCAAACGAATCCAAAATTAAATATTTTGATGCAAAAAATATGAATAGCAAAAACAATTAGGTTAAACTGGTTCCAACAATTAAATTGGCACAAAGTTAATTATAATAAAGTCATAATTTAACTTTTCTATTTGAAACTTTGAATAATTTTGTACGTAAATAAGCGAATGTCATATATTAATGATGAAACATGTTTTTTTTTTTCCAACAAGATGAAACATGTTAAGAAAATAAAAATGTAATATTAGAAGATAATTATTTTTCAACAATATTAAAATTGATTTAAATTCCGAAATATTCTGACTGTGACTCTGTGAGGGCAAATATTTATGCCAAAAAAAAAGATGACAATAATTACCACTCTATTATTCAATAGTAATAACGAGTAAAAATATTTAATGGAAAAAATGAATGAAAACGAAACGAAGAAAGTCACGAATGGGGGATTTGTCCCCCTCCTAGCTCGCAAGCCGAATTAAATGTGTATGTGATACTTTGCATGTATCCATCTATCCATTAAATTCACGCACTGTTATTTTATCTTTTTTTTTTTCCTAATATAAAAAAAATAAATAATTTATATTAAAATACATTTACACACAGTATGGTCCCGTCTCAAAGAGTAAAGGACGGATAAAGTCTCTAGCATGCAACGGGCCAATTAAGTCTCATTCATGCACCACAAACATACATACACATTCATACCTCGTGCTATAAAATTCCGATAAACCCGCGACTGTCGCCCTAGCGATAATTTTGTACGATTGATGTTACATTATTTTCACAATACGTCCAAAATAAATTTCAAAAGTTCTTTTTGATGTAAAAAGGTGGCCGATCATATATATATTATTATGATATCGGAACAGATTCTTAGCTGTCATGCGACAATAATATAATGTCTATATTCGACAACCTTTATATAACCCGAAAAAATGTGGGACAATTTGGGTATGGTGATAGAGGATAACGTTGCATGGTAATGAACAAACATATCTCTTATATGCTTCGTTGACGGGAATTTTGATTCTATAGCTTTTATCGTGCCCTAATAATCGAGATATATGTATGGTTTTGTAATACTTTTACTTTCTAATTTCGTGCTTAAAGCTTGTTTGTTAGGTGTAATAGACATGGTACGTATCAGAGCTCAATTAATACTGGAATCCGGGACGCAAAACCGACATATGACTTGGTTTTAGGTGAGTTATGTCAAATATATTTTCGGAGCATGGTATCGGAGCTTAACTAATTTCGAGGCTTGGGTGAAAGAATTTGGTCTATGACCTAAATTTACTCTTTGAACATGTTATAAACCTAGTTTAATGCTGGGAAAGAATAACAACATATGATTTTTTTTCCGAACATGGTATTATAGTTTAGCTATGATTATGAATATTTTTCTATTTTTAATATTTCAACAGATTTTGATCTCGATACGTCCACTAATTAGGAGATGAATGGATAAACTATATAACTATATATATATATTTCATGGTTTACAATTTATAAGAATGAGTGATGATGACGATGGAGTTGGTACGCTTCTTTTGGGAACCACAAAATGTGCATATGGATCACAATAATTTTGATAGCTGTTCATGTACGTTATAATATATATATATATATATATATATCGTAGGGCCTCGATGTTCATGCATGTCTATTGGGGTGCTAGCTAGTATCGTTGAAAGGATTGAATCCATATCGCAATCATAAATAAATACAGGGGAGGGGACACATGAATTATTATGTGTGTCCATCGGTTCTTTCTTAGAACTTGAATCGTGGACCATGCGTTTTACCGGGCCAACCACATTGCACGTATTATATTATTTGGAATAGAGAGCTGCCAGACTTATCGAAAAAAAAGTAGTTTGTAAATCATAATTAATTAATATTATAAAAGTAGTTATCATCATTTTATGATTTTTTTATATTATATTATAGTAAATAAAAAATAAATTAATATTATATATAGATATAAATAATGAATTTAGTGATTAAAATGTTTACTCATATTCAAAACTTCTCGTGAAGTCGCATATAATTAATGTGATTTTAAAATATCGGATTCTGTCGACCACATAACGCGTTATACCACAGCGCACCTGGACCCTAGTTAGTTGTTAAAGTTGGACTTGGACCAAACAAAACACCCCGAAAAATTCGTCATCATCTTCTCAGCAACAAGTGATCCCTTTACTAATCATAGTTACTCATCTCAATCCTAGTAAATTTAACCCAACCACATGTAAATTTATTGAGCTAACAACCTTAATGTGCTGGTTCAGGACCACTAATTGTCTAGTGGGTCAGATCAGTATCATAAATGTCGATGCCTATAAATAACATTCTTTTTATAAATCTCTTATATAAAATAATTCAGTTTTGAAAATATTTTAACCAGTAATTGAATTAAGGTTTGGAGGGGAATTGCCGAGAGCAACTCCAATTACGTTAATTATCTAAATTTAGAAGCGTCGTGTTCCGATACAAATTTGCCGAGAAGATTAAGTTGTAACAATATCTAATCTACTTTTTGACGGATAACAAAGGCCGATAAAAGGATATGATTTTGTCTGTTGGCCATGATCTTAAGGGATTCGTAGAATCATCATCAATATAAATCCTAAACCTAATCATATATTATATAGGTTAGGTCCACCCTTTGATTTAATAAGAGGTCATTTTACTATATGCTTTATAGTGTGAGCGTGTTCCTCTTTTCTCCAAATTATTTGATTAGAGATCAACTTTCCAATAGCTCACAGTAGAAAGTTAGTTGTTCAAACGAAGACTTTATTCCTCAATTAAATTTACCGGATAATCGTTAAGCAATTCAATTACGAGAACTAAAGAAGTTTGATAGATTACAAAAGTACCTATTGTTTGGAATTATTTCTTTTTGCGGATAGAAAGGTGAACCGGCTTGAGCAAAACCAACTCTTTCACACATCAATCATAGCCAATCTGTTAGCTGATTTACTGTTGGACAAAACTTGTTCCGATCAGGGTCGGTTTTATGCCTAATCCTAACTAAAAAAAGACTGAAATTACGTAGACATAAATATTGAGGATCACGTACGGCATTATGTGAAAGGTGAGGATCAAATAAGACTTGCACGAACATTTTCAATTATTATTATTATATCACCATCACCAACATATATGACATAATGGCCATGATCCCACATGCGACACGAAGATGACGAAAATGCCCTCAGCCGCGTGTGTCTGGCCCATCAACGACAACCCATGTGGGGCCACCCGCATGGGGCGCTGCCTTCTTGCATCTGACGGCTGTGATCTCACCCTGAGAATCCGCTGGAAGCAATGATGGCCGTCAGATTAGCAGTCTCTTTCGGTCCGTCTTCCATTGGGGGTCGCTTTGCTTTGTCCCTTCCTTGTCTCCTTCCCACAACGACAGCCTTCTTTATTTTGCTCTTCATACAACAAACACCATACCTGCCCATGTCCATATTTATCATGTATATATATTTTTCTCTATCTTTTTAATTAATAATAATTAATTATATTTTTTTTAAAAGTACATTATTATTTAAGTTTATGCTAAAATAAAATCTATTAAAAATTTCAAGTCTATTTTTCAACTATTAATGCACGTCGAAGTCACTGTAAAAAGTAATAGTTACTTTTTCTTCCTTGAAATCTAATTTTTTTTTTCCTAATATGACGACTCAGATATCGATTTTTATTTCAATCATATCATTTTAGTCAAGCTCTAATATTTATAATGTAAATTATTTTGTTGGTATTCTATATTTAAAACTAATTAAATGGAATAAAATTTAGTTCATATAATAATTGTGATTCCTTCACTAGAGTTGTGTACCAATGCTGTCCACAAAAAGAAGGCACACTAGATATCTATAATATGTCTAGTATTCTACTTATTTGCTTAGTGCCAGGGAGGTATAGAAGAACTTGACAAGAAAGGTCATATTGTTTGGCAATTTCTTAATGTGGCCCTTGTATATTTTTTAATAAGCATCTACATACGTAGCATGTTTACACTATGTATATGCTATATTCGCACCGGATCAGCCGATAATGGTTGGTCATTATTAATTATGTTATATGATATTGTATACGTTTTTCGTGTTATTATATGTGTAAAATGTGGTTTGAGGCTTTGAGCCATTAAAAAAAATGAACAATTTACCTCCTCGAAAATAATATGATCGAGGCAATCTAACACGGATAATGAATCTTAAGTGACTTATGTAATCAATTAACTTAAGCACGTGAATCAATTTTATATCATTTATATGAATTTTTGAGTTCTTTGCTATTCGGAGTTAAGTTGAATTTTATTACATGAGAATTCTTGAGTTATGTATGTGTGAAAACTCAAGTTAATATGTGGATGCATGGTTTGATATTTATCAACAATATAAAGATGTTAGCATGATTTTAGGGCCTAGAAGTACAGACATTGAAACTAGATGGATCTTAATGCAATTATACTAAAACTGAAGGGTGTCCAAAAAAGACCAATCATGTTTCCTGCAGCTCCATCTATAAAACAAACAACTTGGGAATCATGTTCTCAAACACAACATTGTCTGCAACTTCATAGCAAGAAACACAAACAACATTTCAAGAACACAATTCAAGAAGAAGATTGTTCTTTTTTCTTCAAGAAACATCATAAGCAATGGCCTTCCAATTAGGAGATCTCAACCTTGAAGCTACGGAGCTCCGACTAGGGTTACCCGGCACCGTAGATCTCGACATGAAATCGCCATGCAAAAACAACAAACGAGGACTGGAAGAATCCGTCGGATCCGATGATGTTCCGAACAAGTCCCAGAAATGCAACAACGACGATCAAGAAACAACCCGACCCGCCAAGTAAGCACATGTTGAATATCATGCTAATGTTGCAAAAAAAAACCTTGTAACGTGTCGAATATCATGCTAATGGTGCAAAAAACATGTTTTTTTAGGACTCAAGTCGTGGGATGGCCACCGGTTCGATCGTACCGTAAGAATTGCGTTCAGGCAAAGAAAGCGGAGTCTGAGGTTGTCGGGGTTTACGTAAAAGTGAGCATGGATGGTGTTCCTTACCTAAGGAAGATTGATTTGAAGGTTTACAATGGATATGCAGAGCTTCTAAAGGATCTTGAAAACATGTTCAAGTTTAGGGTTGGTGAATATTCCGAAAGGGAAGGCTACAACGGATCGGAGTTTGTCCCGACTTATGAAGACAAGGACGGCGATTGGATGCTGGTCGGAGATGTTCCTTGGAAGTAAGCACTCAATTTCTAATTACACGACTAAGATCGTAACGTGTTCGATATGTCTTTTGACGCGATACTAATGATGTTTTATAACTTTTGTATTACAGCATGTTCAGCGGTTCATGCAAGAGGATGAGGATCATGAAGGGTTCCGAGCTTTAGATTTTAAAAGATAAAATTATGGTGACACGAGGACGAAGACTTTGTTTTTTCGGGTCGGGTCGTGTTTTTGATCGAGATCGGGGCTTTCGAGGGAAGAAAATGGGATTAGATCTTGATTGGAGTTCGAAGTTGTCTATAGCTACGTTATACCCTCATGGAGTTGAAGAGGAAGACGAAGTTATTACGTGAAGGAGAAATTTTAAGATCTGTGATTTCTATATATGTATGTATAGGTTATACTATATGTAGCTAGAATGTCTCATTTCCCTATACATGGTACTTTGTGTGTACATAAAGTGGGGGAAAAAGGAAACATGTTTCATTTTGGTATATTTAATATCAGCAACAAAGATAATTTCAAAGAAACTTTATGATTCATTTAGTTGGTTTCATTTCCATATATATATATATATTGTGCTTTTAATATTCGCAATGACCTTATAAGACTTTAAGTAAAGTTGTGATTTTTTTAGTAATTAACCCGACAATACTTTCATGACATATAAAGAGGGGGAAAAACCGGGAATACCTCCCATGTATATTCGGATAGGTTTATACTTTATATTCGGCACTATTAATATTAGCTGTTCTTTTTTTTTTTTTTTTGGCATTTTTAACCTAAAACTCGGCACTATTAATATTAACTGTTCTTTTTTTTTTTTTTTTTTTGCATTTTTTTAACCTAAAACTTAATTTGGTATAATACATTAATACATTTTAAAAAACCGGACCGGATAATAAATTGATAAGATGATCAATTCATGGTTTGATCGTTAAAAAAACATCATCTTAGTTTTTGTGTTTATCGTTAAATCTTTAAAGTCATGATTTTTTCCATTCAAATCGACAAACTGATATTTATTTTCAGAGAATTCAATCGTCGATGCAGTTATTGGATTCGATTTTGTTATGCATTCATTTTTTATAATTGAACTGTCACTATGACCGGTTCACGATCCAACCTGATTTGAATACCCGTCTAGTTTTTAAATCATTTTTTTGGTTATTAAATCTATATTTGTTTGCCAAACAATATATAGATAAATAGTATGGGGAATTTATTGGCATGATATCAATAATTTATATTGGTTGATGGTTCCCTATCATTGACCTGACATTATATTGCATATAATATACTGTATACTGTTCGGTTCACATGGGTATCCAAGAGAAGCTTGCCGACAAGGGACAGCTTACACCTTGTTCTTTGGTAGACCCTTTTTATAATAAGGATGGATCGATGGATTATAGCATTCATTTTAGGTGATATAAATTAGGGTTATATATATATATATATATATATATATATATTACTGAAAAAATATGAACAACTTGCAATTTTCTAATAATCTATATATTATATATTATATAAATTCTAAATGAAAGATAATAACAGAGTGAATATGAAAGCTGATAGCCTTTAGTGTTGTAATCAATGCATAATTTTCAAGAAGTTTGTCACTTTACGTGCAGCTCAACAAAGAGAAAAACCCACCAGGTCCAGAAATAATATAATAAATAAATTTATAGCAATATTTACGATATTTTAAAACAAAATTAATTTACACCTACTAACATTCCAATTTACAATGCTTGGAAGAAAATCGAGACGTCGATTCATTTCGCGGAGCACATGCTAAAATGATTCAATGAAACTCTACATCATTTATCTACCAAAAATCAATGCAATGGTATAACTACTTCGTTTTCTACCACTTCGTTTTCTATAAATTTGCTTCGATTTCGTCAAATTCTTCTCATATATAAAGAGGATGCTTCACCCAGGGCGGAGTGAAGTCAACAAACGTATGTTGTTAAGATAGATGACAATGACGCTACTTACCAGAAGATATATCGGCCGCCGCCCAACGGATGTTTGTCTGCCTCACATCAAGCGTTTGTATGTCGCCTGTTAACCGTAATCAACAGATCTACGCGATTCAAGACAGGTTTCCGCATATTTGAGATTTAAACTTCTGAAAGTCATCGGTGCGAAGGGAGAGAGGAACCGAGATTCGAATGTTAATAATTCGTTTTTTTTTAACCAAATTAATAATTAGGTTCACTTTATCTGACCAATGTAGAGTTTCAAATATCAATTTTTAATTTTAATTTTTTCACTATTTTTCATCATGTTAATTATACAGTTCAATATTTTATAGTAAAATTAATTAATTTGCGGATAATAATTATGTAATTTTCATAAAAATAATAATATTATTTTATTAATTATGCGTATATATATAATAAAGCACCCCGTGCGTCGCATGGTATATGCACCCTAGTATTTGTAAATTCAATTAGAAGCTACCCACACAAATACATGATTTAAAATTTTTTTTGGCAATTTCGATATATACATATTTTGGGCAAAAAAAATATTCTTATTTGCAATTTTGATAAGTTAAATAAAACAATGACATGTAAACACTATTAGTTAAGTTAAAAAAGAGACAATCAAATAATTTTAAAGTTTTAGAAGGTTAAACATGTTTTATTCGCCGCGGAGATTTAAATGCACACACTTTAATATTTATTAGTGTATTAAAAGAATACCTAAAAGAATTTAGGAGTGTACCGAAAACCTTCACTCACGGTTTCGAGACTATGAGCCGATTGATTAAGGCGTACGTCTTATACCCCTTACATTTGGTATCAGAGCCGAGGGTTCGAATCTCGGGAGCGACGTTAAAAAAGAGTAAAAAAAAAGGGTTTAAGAGAGTAAAACAAAAAGTGGGAGCCGAGTTTGAAGTTATTGGTGGCTAAGTGGAAGCCTACGTTACGAGCCAAGTGATGAGTCTGGCGTGTAAACTATTGTTAGTAAACATCAGTTGAAAAGATGTATGCTAGTGTATTAAAGGAATACCTAAAAGAATTTAAGTGTAAACTTAAAACTTTCACTTATAAATTCGAGGTTATGCATTGATTGATTAAGGCGTACATTTTATTCCAATAGAAAATTTTCAAATATATCACTTGAGCAATTGTCATTAAACTTTAAATACTTAATATTATATTTTGGATCTTACAAGTTACAAGGTTAATGTCAAAACTATACTAAATAGCATGAAAAAAAGTCGGTCATAATAATAATAATAATAATAATGGCATATAGAATAATATATAACGGGCTCCATCAAAAAATAATATAATGGGCTGGCCTGTTCCTCATATACTCTTGTAGACTTTTGGATGAAGGAAAGGGAGTAGAGCCCAATCTAAATGATATTGTTTTTTGGTTTAAAAGATCAATGGGAATATTTTTGGTTAAATTGAAGTCGGTTTTGTTTAATTTTTATTTTTCAGTCGTTAGATTAGATTTTTTTTTTCTCTCTCTTCTGAAGTTTGATTTATCATCTTTTAGAAGACCGAAAAAATAAATAAACTCAATTTCATTTTATATCAAACCTTTAGGATATAAGATAAGATTGCAATTTTTTTTGGCCAAAAGATAATATTGCAATTCACTTTCGTAAAAAGAGAAAAATAAAATAAAAGGAAAGAAGCTGACCATATGCACTAACAAGACCAAAGAATTAGTATTGTACAGAGCAATACATGTCCATCAACACTTTATGAGACAACAATCATCTTCTATCCTTATTCAACTTTGCATAACATTATTTTTCTCCACACAAATTATCCACAAAGCCACCCATCCATTTTTCCAAGTGGATCCACATACCACTATATATACACTAGATAAAATACAGGTTCTAACAATGCCTGATTAATTGTGAAAACTCCACTTGACTCAAAATTAGTCAACCGTAAAACGAGTTGAGATGTTTAGAGGTGAACTAAGTTCGAATGTAACTAAATGTGCTGTTTTAGTGAGAGTTTTATTTTTAACACTTCCAACTTAAAATTGTGAAAATCGATCTTGTAAACTAAAAGGTAAAAGGGTTAAATAGCAAATTGCTAGCTGAACTTATACACAATGTGCAAATTGCTAGCTAAACTTTTATTTGTACCGATAATTGAATTTTTAAATTTGAGCAATTTGCTAGCTTCGTTAATTTATTATGTTAAATTTAATGGAAATATTACAAAAAAAAAAAACAGCCTAAAGTCTTTTTCTATGATAAAATAACTTCAGATTTTTTAGGATAGTTCAGATTTGAGTTTACGTTTTTGGTATGTCGACTTCGTCGAAAAGAATCTGCACCTGTAAAGTTCTCAACTTGCAGGTATGAGGAGCAAGAAAATCAAGTAAACTCCATTGCTATGATTCATGGACAAGAAAACCTAGCAATTTGATCGTTTGCAAAAGAGAAGACATACTTCTCTACAAACAGGAGCTGGCAAGTTAGACGCCTGACCTGACCAATTCGAATGCTTCTCCGATAACCGGGGCTTAACTAGCTTCATCTGCAAGTCTCAAGAATTCAAAGATTGTATCCATAGAAATGCTATTAGAGAGAGATAGAGATTTACGGGGCTGGGAGTGGAGTACGATTTTTTTTTTTTTTTTTTTTCCAGAGATTTAACAAGATTTGTGAGATTTAGGGCTTCCTTCCTCTTCCTGTTCTCTTCCCATCGCAGCCAACGACATTCTTCAAATCGTGATTTATCATTAAAGAAAAACTCGTGGGTGTTTTTTGCAATTTTTTTTTAAATAATTATATTAAACTTAACTGAATAAGCTAAAGATGCTAGCAAATTGCTCAAATTTAAAAGTTTAGCTAGTCATTTGCTACAAATAAAAATTTAACTAGCAATTTGCACATTTTGTATATGTTCAGTTAGAAATTTGATATTTAAACCAAACTAAAAAACACAAATTGAGATTGTTAGTTCAACTCATTGCTAGTAAGAAGCATAGGAAATTAGTGAATTACCAAGACAATCCATCCTTCTTCTAGCCATCATCATAATGATCCATATTTGACATCAATCAAGAGAAAATTAAAAGCCAAGTAGACAATACTTCTACTACTACGAAGTTGATAATCCTTATTCCCCGACTATGAACCCGACCTAAGGGTTACCCGATCGACTCGAGCATGATAAGTAGTTGCTGTTTAGAGGGGCTTGTGTGGAAGATCGCCGAGGCTAGTGATAACGGCATGGGCCTGCATTTACGGAACATATACGACCGGAATTGGTAGACACCGAGATTTACGTGGTTCAGTCAGTATCCAACTGAAAGATCAAAAGAGGTTTAATTACTAGTTAGTTTCTCTATAACCCTAACTTAAGTTAACTTACCCAAATTGCTGGCGGAATGTCAGTAGACCTACCACTTTTGTGTACACGGCCTTTCGGGAATATATTGCTGCTAATGTAGTATAATAATGTGTATATAATTAAACTTCCCTTTGAGAAATAATAAATATGGTTAAGTTTTATAAAATGCTGATAGAGCTACAATAACGAAATCAGTCGGTGCATATATGAGTGTCAATGGGATACAAGTATTCACCTACCTATGAAACCCACCCCAATTTCACCCCACGCCCCGGGATATGAGATGGGTCCAGATTTGGGATTACGGACTCCGCGGATCTGAATTTATCATTTGTGATTCGAATTTGGAATTGAATTTGAATATGATGAACATAGAGTTCAAGATTGGTTATAATAGATTATTTCCCCCGTGGTGTGACCCGCTCCGCCTGCGAGATATATGGGACGGGTCGACCATATCGACCCGCATGGCTAGAGCTAGCTATACCCGCCTCACCCCATTGGTACTCTAAGTGTATGCACTGGTTGTTCATTAAGTTTGATTGGAAAAATCGAGACCGTGAGAAAGAAAACTCAATTATTTCTTAACAAAATGGACTTAATTTCGCCACACCTAGCTCATTCATTTCTTTAGAAAAAAGTATATATTAAAATTAGAATTAAAACAAAAAAAGTGAAGAAAAAGAACTATATGAGTGGGTGTTCAAACTTAAAACCCTTCAAAATAGGAAAAGTGAATGTTTTCAAATGAGTAAAATGCAAGTTTTGTTTATTAGACAAAATGGTGTGTCAAAATTGGCAAAGAAAAAGAATTTAATTTTCCTTATATTTTTACTTTACATTTTGATGATATATTTATTTACAGTACTACTGTACTACCAAAGAAAAGAGGAGCTCCTCCCATAAGGCCATAAGCCCAATTGTTATTCCATTCACTGACCTCAAATTGGTCTTCAACAGTCCAATATACCTTGGTCTCTTGAATACACCTTATACTTTCACAATTCCATAAATTGTACTTCATTTTTAGTACGTAATAATATTTGTTTATCATTATTGATTTTAACATATTTTTATTAATTATTGCAATCTAGTAACTTTCTTATTTCTAAAGCTAAAAATTTGTGTAATCATTAAAAAAAAAAAAAACTATAACTAAATTAGAACAATAAATAAAAAAAAATGTTTAATACAAATATGTAATAACATGTATGACAAGTACCTTATCACTTGCAGACGGACCTCAATGGGAATATGAATTATTCCAAATGTAGAGCAAGTGTAGTACATATGTTATTCTCCTGATAAAGGTCACTAAAAACCCGGGAGAAACAAAAGAAACATTTAAAAAAACGGTACAACAGTTAAATGTTAGTTACTTAAAAAGTCAGATAAAAATTTCAGATATCGATTTGTTAAAACGTGAAATTTAGGTACCAAAAACACTTTTATGATATCCCCATCAACCATGTTGAACATTAAGACATTGATTCAACACTAAAAATGCATCCTTAATCAAGCTTTAAGATCAACAATACCGCAATACTCTAACTCATGCAATGAGGGCCAGATTATCTGATACATCAAGAACAGCTAAGTGGTGCTATATGGACAGAATTCTTCAATTTCATACACTTTCCTTTGTGCTCGAAACTGCATCCTCTTTCTTCTCATCGCTAACTGACTTCACCTCGCCTTCTGTCAAGGTATCGGGTTCTTTCTTAAGCTCCGACTCAAATTCTTTAGCTGCCTGCAAGTAATCAACACTCATCATCAACTGCACTTGTTTGCAGGAAAATATACAATTAAAGGATGATAAAACATCCATAGGTGCTCATCTAAGATCCTTACAATTGCAACTTTTACATAAGACATGAAGCTAAACCATAATTTTTTTGGAAAAGATTCACGAAATGGTTTTTAAAAAAGGAGTTTAATCCAAATCTGCAAAGAATATTCACATCAGAGCTTCATAATCTATCAACTAAGTGGCCAAAAGATCCATATGAGATATCTAGAACAACAAAGTTGGGTTTTTTAGTTTTTACCCTCTCAAGAGCCAAAAAGTGTTCCTTTCTGGGTCTTCTACGATAATCTTTATCTTGTTTTCACTAGCATAGATGCAGTAAATTTTCTAACAAAAAATTGGAATTCTACCATAGAACAGTTGAATCACCCATGAAAGTGTTGTCTTTTCAATTTGTCTTTCCTGAGACTCACTTGAATTAAATCTATGTCAAAAAAGTTACCATATGAGCTATCTAGAACAAAATTACCCCTGAAGAGCCAAAAAAAAGTGTTCATTTTTGGGTTTTCTAGGACAATTTTGCTCTTGTTTTCACTTAGATAAATTAAAATTTCTAAAAGAAGATGGGATTTTTACCATGCAACACTAGAACCATCCAAGAAAGTGTGCTCTTTTCAGTTTTTTTTTCCCCTCAAGTTCACTTGAATTACATTACATCTATACCTAGATTTTAGCTTATTCTAGATCATTACAGTAACAGCTGCAATCAAGGCTAGATCTTTCCAAGGAAAAGGACCATTTTCACTACCAAGGAGCATGTGTTTTAGATACCCAATAAGCCACAAATGTAAAATGACTGCAAATGTAATGAATTATATCTCTTTCTAGGCAAATCTTTCTTTGTCAACACAGTTGGTTATGAAAATACTTCATAGCTCCACTTAAATTCCATCCATTGTGCAGTGCCTAGCATCAAATGACTATACCACTGAAGAACATTACTCATCTTATTCATGGATTAAGCTAATAACCGCCAATTTCAAGAATTTTTCAACTTTACAAACTGAATTTGATCGCAGAAGACGTGAAATCACCTGTTGGAAGCTCTTCACGGTCTTTCCAATACTCTTTCCAACTTCCGGCAGATTCTTCGGCCCAAACACCAGAGCAGCCACACCGGCGATAACGACAAGTTCTGGGACACCGAGACCAAACAGGGCGTTGACGGAAAACCTCTGCCGTCTGCTCCTAGTACTAACCACAGACACGGCCCTAACTCTGTTAGATAAACGCAGAGAGGGAGTGGAAACGAAGAAGGATGAGTGGGAAGCGGAGTAGGGGAGAGAAGCCGGCGAGGGTCTGTGGAGGGAAGAAGGGGATAGATGCAGAGTCAAAGACGAAGAGATCTCCATGGCTGAAAAGATACCTCCTTTCCTGTGGGAATTTGATTTTCGTCTTAAGGGTTTCTGGATTTGGGGAAGAAGATGAGGTAATGGAACTGGGGATTGCAGATTGAGATTGGGTGGGGACAAAGAGGCGTTCTTGTTTGGCAGGTTTCTGAAATCTTTGAGCTTAGTATAGGCCGCTAGCCGCCACTAGATCGGAGCCGGTCATAATATGGTCTATTGCGAAGTTACCGATCTTCGTCCCAAATTCTAGAAAAATTGTAAGATTGCCCAAGTAATAAGAAAAATCAAATAGAAAAATGCCCAATCCAGAAATTGCATTTCCAACACTATCTCGTGTCGGAATTTGCATATCGGGCACATTTCCCTGCCGGAATTTGGATTTACGGCGCGGATACATTTTTTTTAGATTAGATATTATTTAAACGGTTTATGTAATTTTATGATTTTTTTTAAAAATTCTATTAAATTGAGTGAACGGTTTGACCAAATTAAAATCTATTTATTTTGAGTGAACAATTTGGTCAAGTCTAATCTAGTAGTTCTTAATTATACCTCATTCTAAGATTGTTTCTATTTAGTTTTTGGCCAAATTTGAACTAAGAACATTCATTAAGTTGAGACTTGAAAGTCACTAAGCTCAAAAGACAGCACTTTGTTGAACTAGAAACATTAAGTTGAAAATAACCTATGGCTCGAGATTATTATAGCCAACACTTTACCTCTTATAAAATGAGTGGTGATTATTTTGAGAGATGACACCTAGAACACTCAGTATTCCACATAAGATGCATAGTCGATCTGCTATGAAAAGCAGGGAAGATTGAGGAGGTGTTAGGGTTTATCAAGTCTATGTAACTCGAACCCGATGCTATACTGTGGCGGAGTTTGTTGGGTTTGTGTAAATTGCATAGAGATGCTTTAATGGTGGAGAAGGTCGGGAAGTTGATTTTCGAGATGGAGACGGAGAAGGGTTCGGGTGATTCACATCGCGAGGATTACGTGCCTCTGTCGAATGTTTATGCTTCAATGGAGAAGCGGAAGGAAGTGGAGATGGTGAGGAAGGAGATGAAGCAATTACTTGTAGTCCAAGAAAGCTACACCACATTTCAGTTTCACCATATAACAATGAAACTGCACTAGTTCTCATAAATACACTGCATTCAGAAAATTGTCTACTTTACAGTTTGAATCTTAGTCCAAGAAAGCTAAACCACATTTCACCATTTCAGCCCTAGTGCTCGCCACTGCTCGGAAAATCCCGACAAATCCGCTTCTGAAGATGCTCTAAGCTCGCCACTCGCTGCAACGAAGCAGTCCGGCACATCTTACCACCATCGAGCCCCATGTTCCCACCGCTCGAAACATCTGTAATGCCATTGTTTATGCCCGAATCTTGAGCAGAGGAAACAGGGTTTGTCGAGCCCAACTTATAGAATTGATTCTGCATATTGTCTCGAACCGGCACTGCTGCATCTGTCGAGCCCTCAGGACTGCTATCGAAATTTGGCGCACTGCTTGTTGTGGACATGTCGGATATGGTGCGAAAAAGGGGGTTTACCCCCGTCAGTCGTTTCACCGTCTCCTCAGCCATCTTCACCTAAAAATTTGACGATTTTTTCATTAAATTTGACAATTTTTTCGTTAAAAAAATAAATAAATACGGAAATAGCCTTATCGCCTGCATAATTACCTTGGCTCTTAAGGTTTCAACATCTGCCTTTAAGATTCGGTTGTCGACTGCAGAATTGTTGAATTTCTGGTTGACGTCATTAAGGCGCTTGACGAGCGTAGAATTCTCAACTCTTAACTGAGCAACCTGTTCGAACAAAATGGGTTAGTCCGAAACAAACTGCAGCATATGACTCAAACTCCAACCAATTAAGCACAGATTTAAAACTGAGACTATGATTCGTACCTGGGTCTCGAGTTCTGACAAATGAGCCTGCTTCCTTCTTCTTGATCGTCTTGCAGATTCCCGATTAGATAGCATTCTGAAAACCCAGAAAGAATCGATCCAATGAGGAAATATGATTCATTACAGACAGTTAACGACGAGCTTCTAAGTAAAATTGTAACGAAATATGAACCACACTAGAAAAAAGCTAGTCGAATTACGGGTAAAACTGTAAAATTATAGAGGTTTATCGATCGGGTGCAAAAGATTACAACAGTCTAGATTACCTACGAACGCGCTTCACATCGGTGGGATTCGCATTATCGGTTCCTGCAGTTTCTCCGTCGATATCGTCGTAATCGGATTGTTCTGAACCGCTCGTGGTCGACTTCACAGCAACTACGGGTTTCTTTTGAACCGCGGTTAGTAGAGGAATTCCGGCCAGAGGTGCAGCAGGAACTTCCTTGTCCTGCTGTTTTGGTATGTAATTCCCAGCTAATGACAAGAACAAGAACACCTTTTAAGGTAAATTAATGTTGCAAGAAACCAAAATGTAGAATCTTAGACCCTTTTCTATGGACAATAGTCATTTTCAGATCTGCCAAAACTAAAGCATGAATTTATCGATCAAATCCAACAATGAACCCGATTAAGAGCTGAAATCATCTTTTACATGCAGCAAATTCATTTTGAATTTTTTATTACAAACCCAGAAAAGGTTGACTTTTTATAAAAACATGTTGCAGACAACAAAACATTATATGGAGTCTCATGAAGAGCAAGTCAAATTCATGTGCTTAAGCTTAAACATATATGGTTAAAATTAACGGTTAAGAACCTAGAAACAGTCCCTATGGGTCATGTTACTAATCGTTGTCCCGGATTTAAAATGTTGATATCCAGCGTCCCAACTATTAAATTGATTAATTTTCACATTTTTCTCCCAAAATTGACGATATAAAAACCTGTTTTTTAAACATCAGATAAGCTCACCCTATGGGTAACGAATCTGATACTCCGGAAAAGTGGAAAACAACATATTTTTGTTACTTAAAACGTCAATTTTATCACCAAAATCAATCAAACAAAAGTGGAAAACAACAAATATAATAGTTGAAACACTGAATATTAAAATTTTAAATCTTGCACAACGATTAGTAACATAGCCAATAACTGAGTCTTGTCTTTAGGTTCTTTAACACTAAAAAAAATCAAAATCAAACCTTTAGAGGGAGCTTGAGACCCAAGTTGTGGATTCTTTGAAGCCTGCAAGGAGACATCAGTTCCTGCTGTTGATTCTTGAGGGATAACAAACGGTGCCTGTCATGTTTTTTCAAGAAATTTTGACCTATGACAGAACAAAATCAAGAACTACAATAGACTGCTCACAATTCCAACATCTTCTTTACCAGAATAGAAACCGAGCAAAATTGTTCATCTTATAATGTATGTCTACTTTTAGTCAAGCAGATTCATAGGGAAGATAAAAAACAAAAAATAACATCCAACAACCTAAATGCAGTCTCAAAAATATGCTATGTGCTAATCCTTGTTCTAGATTTAAAACGTTTTTATTAAGTTCCACAACTATCAAATTGGTTGGTTTTCAATTTTTCTATTAAAATTGACGAAATAATAATATTTTTTAAAGCATCAAATAAGCTTAAATCATGAGTAACAAATCTGATATTTTGAAAAAGTGAAAAATAATAAGTTTTTATTGCTTAAAGCGCCAAATTTAACAGCAAAATCAATAGATAAAAAGGTGGAAACCAATCTTAGAGTTGTGACAACGAATATCAATTTAAATATGGAATAGCTATTAGCAACTTAAATTTGTGTAGTTGAGACTGATTTTAGGTTCTTAACCCTAATATTAATTAAGTTGATGAAGTTCAAAAATTTAACCTAGCAGAGCAGTCAAATGCTTCAACTGAATCCATGGGGCTCAAGAGAACGGAAAAGTTTCATGCTTTAGAGAGAGAAAGAGTACCCTAGACAAAGCAACAGCAGCGCAGGCGAGGTTGAGTTTGCTCTTGAGGAAGGCTTGGTACTCATCGGAATCGACCGGAATGTTCGGCGGCGGAGCAGACGGCTTCCCGCCACCGTACTGCGGCGGCGCAGCCGCGGGAGCAGCATTTACCTTGTTCTTATCATTTACATTGGACGCTTCCAGACCCAGATCCCGGTTCACCACCGCCGACGGCGGGTCATTGATCTCGACGGCGTCCTTGTCGTCGTCTCCGCCGCCGCCGACGGAGGACCCATTGTCCTTGGCGACAGCCTCCTCCAGAAGAAACTGTTGAAACGCCCATTCCGACTCGCTCCGATTCATCTTCCCTGGCTTCTCCGGCTTCCGCCTCGACAGCGCCGGCGATTGGTTCCAGAACTGGCCGGAGATTTCCTCTACCGAAAACACTCTATCCATTCTCTTTCTCTCTCTCTCTCTATGTAAATATGGAAGGCCCGATTAGAGGCAGAATAGATCGGGCAAAAAATCTGCAAGTGGGGAAGATTGAATTAACAAGGAGGCAATGTCGTATCTTGTCGACGAATCAACGTGTGTGGTGGAGTGAGATTTTTTGAGGGGGTTCAATTGGCAATGTTCTTGTCGTCCGCCATGGATGAATGAGGTCCTGTATCTAGATCTTTGGAAAGAACGAAGGAGGAGAGTTGGAATTGGTCACCTTATTTTTGGCAAGTTTCAAAGTTTATCCATATATATTTCCTTTCCGGATGAATATATAAATTCTTGGTGGCTTTTCTCTTTTATCACGAAAACATCATCTTTGGTGGCGGGCTCATATTAAATCATGCTTTTTAAGTTTATTTATTTATTTATTATTATTTAACCAATCTTTTAACTATAATAATGATAGTCTATATGTTAGTTATGTTGACGAGACTTGTGTATGCGGTTGTTGTTTACGAAGTTTTGTCGGGAATCGTTACTACTAATTTATTTATTTTGATATTATATTTATATTCTTTTATATATATATATATATATAATGTATTACGAATAATAATAAGTATTATATAATATATATGTAATGTTCAACTAATATTCTTTCTTTGCTGGTTGATCTATATATATAAGCGTTCCAAAATTGACAATCTATTATTGGACACTTGCTATGTGCACATATCTTTGTTAGGAAACATGCATTTTTTTTTTGGTAATAAGGAAACATGCATGGCCAACAAAGAGTAATATTGCCATGATTTTTACCAAATATATATATTTTGCAATGATTGGAAGAAGAATATCCAATTATGGAAAATATATATGTTTAATATATCTATGCTAGGTATGTTACTTTGTATTGGTAAATAAGGAAGTTTAGTCCTTACTATTGTCGAATTATATATATATGTATATAATAATGATTCAATTAGATAATTAAATGTGGTTAAACCGACAATTATAAGATTGAAAACAAATTTTAGCGTTTTGATCCCAAATGCTTATATACGTAACACAATCAGTAATTCGGAGCTTTAAAGACGTTCCAAATGACATATAAAATCATATATATCTAACTAACGTGTAACATCGTAACAAATATACTATTTATTATTGAATATCGTAATTAAAGAGCCACAACTTTTTCTACATACTTTAATTTACGAATGTTTTTTATTTTTATGTAAAAGTATAAGTAAAGACTTTCAGAATGACATATTCTAACTTATTTGAACACTTTATAATATACATGTCTTTTAATATATTAATTAATTTTTTAATAAAATATCGTGCAAAATGAGTCAATAATATTTTTAGTCATTTAAGTAAAACCTCATATAAAGTCCATGTTTAAGGACTAATATATACATTAGCCACGGTTAATTATGTTACTTAACAAGCTCCTACCTAAAATTGTTTTGACGATGATTAAAATATAAAATAGAAACCGATAAGAAAATCCAAGGAAACAACATTTAAGGATAATAATATTTTATCCGTTGTACTGAATATTTTATTTAATTTATTTTACAGTTTTGTTAGTTAATGGTAACAATATTATTATTATTAATAAGTAAAAATTTATGTGAATAAATTTATTTTGTTTTTTGGAAAAATAGTGTCCTCGTAAAAACGGATGGATAGGAAGGACTGTCAAGACTTTTAGCGGCTCCAATTGGCTGAGCGGAGCCCACTTTGTGGATAAACCCGGACCAGAATGTGGGTCCACGATCGGACTTTTTGCTTTCAAGGCACTCACCAGGAAAATGCCCGTATCATACATAACTCTAATTTGTCTTTCTATATTTTACACGATAGATTTTTACAAGAAGAAAAAAAAAAAAAAAACCTTATAAAACTGCTGGTACTTTCTACGGAATTGAAAAAATCAGTTTCTTTTTCCTAATTCATATTCCTATAAAATATATATACGATCTATTTTAATTTTATTTGTACTAATGAAAATATATATTCGTTTGAATTTCCACCCATACATTTCTATAATTTTTCAATTGTCAAATGATGATTTTTCATTCACAAAATAGATTAAATTATTATATTTAAAATTTACAAAATTACTCCAAAGTTATATTAGATAGCCAGCCTCATTTTACTATATGAAAACTTTTGTTATAATGCCATTGCCTCATTTTTTTTTAACGGAGATTTATATTTTAAATTAATATATTTAAAGATTATATACATTTTATTGTTGATTAATTTATTCCAATAGTGTACATAAGTTAGATGTATATGATATTTGTTGAGTAACGATTCAAAATGATGTAAGATCAGCAAAATTATTAGTCAGGACCCCAAAATATGAGTCGACGGCTACTTATGTCCGGAATGATGAAATAAAGACAAATAGTCGACACATGCCTTTTGGAGATGTCGACAACACAGATGTCACTGGAAGAATGGCGACAAGTCTCGATAAAGGATCCCTTCCTTAAAGACTTGAGTCGAGACTTGAGTCGAGTCGGCAGGCAAACCATATTAAGAAAACATTTTCTCTTAAGGAATGAGATCCAGGTGGTGACCAGCTCGCCGCCATTCCCCTGAAGAAACCTCATTTCTAAGGTAAAGATGACGTGGCGACCTGCTTTGTCACCTACTCATAGAAACCTTCATCCCTAAAAAAAAGATGACGTGGCGACCTACTTGTTACCCTACTGATTCGCCACCGTCTCCCTCAGCCAACCAGAAAAGGCGGCCGCCACCATTGAACAATCAATCAGAATGAAGCCACCGTCACCTGAAAGTTGGTAAAAGCTTCCCCTATAAATACTCTTGAGTATTCTCATTATAGATATACTTTTCAGTATTACTCTCATATTCCATTACTGACTTAAGTTTCAGAGTAGAATCATGGGCAAATCCCCACCCCCTTTTTCAGGTTAGCGCCACTAAAGACTACACAAAGGAAACTAAGTACCCCGTAAGGTCCCACTGAAACTTGATCCCAACAATATTATATGTCATATAAGCGGTCTTCACGACTTAATCGAGTTTAAGTTGTGGAACTTTATTTACGATAGTCAACAATAAATAATTAACGTAAATTAAAGGAAATAAATATTTTTACAGATATTAAAATTACAAAATACTGTTTAAATATTTGGATTTTTTGGCGTGTTTTAAATTTCAGAATCTTTGTTTATGCCACGTCTCATCAATATACGCATTTGAAATTATAAGCTTAAAAATTGATTTTAAACTCCGGAATCACTACCTTCACCGCATGTTATTATTTAATTTAATACAACAAAATTATATTTTTAGTTAGATCTCCCCTAAAATTTCTAGTATCTTAATGATATTTAACCAGTAGGAGTGGTGGTCTAGTGGTGAAGAACGCTTACTCCAATGTGGTTTGGCTATGAAGTCTCAGGTTTGAAACTCATCTGGGGCATCACCTTGCGGTGACCTGATTAAAATACCATGTTCCATATGTTCCACATATATGATTAAAATATCAGGCATCGCCCCTCCCATATGAGGATGCAAGTAGAATTTGACTTAGCAGACCGAGCCATTGACAATACTAGGCTGCTAGTGGAGCTACGTTAACGGGATCAGTGCATGCGTTGGTTGTTCGTTAAGTCTTGTCGAAAAAACTGTGAGCAGAAGGTCCCAAACGTTACATAAAGGTGATGGACAGACCAACCGAATATATACTTATTGGACATGGCTTTATTTGTTTTAAGCCATGTGGGCCTAGGCCCATATGATGTGAATGACAATTGTTAATTGCCAAAGATTATACTTGGTGCATTTGAATCTCACACCGGCCAAATCAACAAATTTTACCTAATATATATTATGGGTAACTTTATATTGTTGTAACAACTTATTAGATGGAAGTCTCTCTCCACATGCGCAGGGGGCGCAGTTGAGTGGATCGAATACCCATCCCGGTAAGCTTGGCTTGTGAGCGCGCCTGCGACGTGCGTACAAGAATGTCGGTCCGGAAAAACTAACCTCGCGCGGGTACAGTTTTGCTAAACTGAATTATCCGGTGTCCAAATTCAGTGAATCAGTAGGAACAATTTGTATTCTGTAACTAGCGAGTTAAGTATGTTGTAACTTCATCAGTTACAGAAAGTTAACTGTATCCAAATTAATTCATGCATTTATGCAAGGCTGGATAATGTGTACTATAAACTAGACCATCATCCCTCACTTCAAAAGAGATGTTTTTCGTAAAAACAAAATTATGTGTTCTTGACTGTTGCATCTGAATCTGCTGCTTCTGTCACCATTTCATTTGAACTATTGCGTGCTGCTTTTCTGTCTGATTTGCAGTATGTTGCTGCTGTCGGACCTGAAATCTGACCTAAGGGGATTACGTGCAATTTTGAAAAGAGTCGCCACTAGTTAATTATTAGGCTAACTAGGATCATAAATTACTTAAGCGAATAACAGATTAAACACCTAGGTATAAAATCCTTCTACGATCAGAATTTCGAGTTCCGGGGTTCTATTACGAATTAAAAATGTAATTTTTAACTATGTCCTTTCGGTACTCAATTCACTTAATTTGCCAATATTGTATTTTATATGATGATATAAATTAATTAAAATGTTGAAACAAATATTAAAATCATGTTATTAAGAAATTATCATCCATAAGCCGATTATATACCAATAAAACTATAAGACCCAAAAGTAGTAATAATTATCGAACATATTTAAATGAAAATACAACCTAAAACATATATAATGTATATCTGATATAATTAAATCTAGGCTAATCGATTAACAATAAACTACACATATATAATAAGATTAAATAACCTGCACATATATATATAATAAAAAGAATGGACTTTACCTATGAATTAGATGGAGAGGAAACATCTATTTATACTTGTCGGACCTAAAATTTGACCTACGGCGAATTACGTTTTGAAAACGTGCAATTTTGAGTATAGTCGCCACTAGTTAATTATCAGGCTAACTAGAAACCTAAATTACCTAAGCAAATAATGAATTAAACACCTAGGTATAAAATCGGTCTACGATAAAAAATTCGAGTTCGGGGTTCTGTTACGAATTAAAAATATAAATTTTTAACTGCGCCATTTTCGGTACTTAATTCACTTAATTTGCCAATTTATTTTTTTAACATATGCTATGTCAGATTAATCTAACGATGTCAAAATTTAATTAAATTTTTATCCTATGAAAATTATTATCAAACATTAATCTAAGCCTACAAACTAATTAAAATCTATAACTCCTAATTAAAACGGAATCTAAAACACCAAAAATTATTAAACATGCTTAAATAACATACATACATCTTGAGCAATTAAAAATTCTACACAATTAAATTAAATCAAACTATATTTAAACTAATAAGTAAATTAAACAAATTACATTAAATATAATATAATAAATATAATTAAAAAAAAAACTTACAGCAGCAGCGGGATGAGGGAAAGCACCGGCAATCAGACGGGACAGCTCCGGAGCGTGGCGACCGCAGCTCCAGTGAACAGGACGGCAACGGCGCGGCGGCAGGACGGGCGGGACGACTCCGGCGTGGCGGTGATGACGAGTCCTCCGGCGAAGGAAGGGCGGCGCGAGACGGAGCTCCGGACGTGGTCGGAGACGCGCGGATCTGGTGGCTGGGCGATCGAATTCCAATGGCTGAGCAGACGAACTGGATGGCGGTGGTTGTGGATGGTGGTCGCTGCGGTGGCAGTCGGAGGTGGATCCGAAGGGCGGTGGAGCAGGGCAGACCGAGGACGGGTGAAGCCGGAGGTCCGGTACCGGCGGGGAGGATGGCTGCTGTTATGAGAAGGAAAAAAAAAAAATTACACTACATGACAAAAACACACATGTTCCGAGAATACTAGTATTATTATTGCTGGTGTAATTTTCTGTGTTTTTACATTGCCAATGGGTTCTTTTATAGCTAGTCTAGGCCCTAAAAATTAAGAAAGCCATATTTGCCTCAATATACACCTAAAATTCCGAAAATTATATATATATATATATATATATATATATGAATATTACCATAAATATATGATATATATTTTCTGAATATTACATAGTATTTAATGCATATCTACTGTCCTAATTTAAACTAAGCCTATTTCTAGCAACCTCGTGACCTTCCATATTTAAATACTTCATTTTTTAAACGCGTTACACATAACATTTTTGAACGTGTTATATACGTGTCGTGCGTACCAAAATTAGGTGTTTACAGCTTGCCCCTCTTTGGACGGACTCCCGTAGAATGCATTCGAGGGGGTTTGTCCAAAGACGAGTAAACACTAATTTTGGCTAGGAAGTATATCTTCTTCCGGGTCTTCAAGTCTCCAAGGTGGCCTTTGGCTTTATTAACGATGTAAAAAAGTTAAACTTCTGTCAGCGGTGCCCCTGTTGACAGTGCCTCCATTGGTATCGCAGAAAAGTAAAGCCTCGGTCGGCGGTGCCCCTGTTGGCGGTGCCTCCGTTGGCGTGCGAAAAATAGAACCTCCGTCGGCGGTGCCCCTGTTGGCGGTGCCTCCATTGGTAGTGCAGAAAATAGAATATCCGTTGGCGGTGCCCCTGTTGGCGATGCCTCCATTGGTAGTGCGGAAAATAGAACCTCCGTCGGCGGTGCCCCTGTTGGCGGTGCCTCCATTGGTAGTGCGGAAAATAGAACCTCCGTCGGCGGTGCCCCTGTTGGAGGTGCTTCCATTGGTAGTGCAGAAAAGTAAAGCCTCCAGTGGCGTGCAGAAAAGTAAAACCTCCAGTGGCATGCAGAAAAGTAAAGCCTCCAGTGGCGTGCAGTAAAGTAAAACCTCAATCGACGTTGCCTCCAGTGGCGAGCGACAAGGAAAAGCCTCCAGTGGCGTGCAATAAAGTAAAACCTTTGGTGATGATTGGTGACGGAAGAGCCTCTAGCGGCGTCCGTCGGAGATGTGCCTCTAGCGGCGTCCGTTGGAGAAGAGCCTCTAGTGGCGTCCGTTGGAGAAGAGCCTCTAGTGGCGTCCGTTGGAGAAGTGCCTCTAGTGGCGTAACTTGCGAAGGCTGAATACTAAGGCTTCGTTCGTCGGGCTGTGACTCTCAGAAAGCTGGAAAACTACAGATCCCGATTGCGCGTTGTGACTCTCGGAAAGCTGAAAAACTACAAATCCTGATTGTCGGTTGTGATTTGCGGAGGCTGAACATCAAAGACCCCGTTCATCTGTTTGTGACTCTCGGAAAGCTGGAAAACTACAGATCCCGATTGCCGAATGTGACTCACGAAGGCTGAACATCAAAGGCTCCGTTTGTCGGGTTGAATCGTAGGAACAGACTGTAACAGTTCTACTCATCCTCGAATGGTGACTCGCGAGAGCAGACTGTAACCATCCCGCTTGCCGTGAAGTTGACTCGTAGGAACAGACTGTAACAGTCATACTCATCCTTGAAATGCGACCTACGAGAGCAGACTGTAACCGTCTCGCTTGCCGTGAAGTTGACTTGGAAGACGCTGTATCGTAGAAAAATAAAACTGTGCATGAATGTTTGTCCCTAATTTTTTGCCTAAATTGCGCATGGTGCGACAACCTAGCGAGATATTTTTTTTTTTTGTCTTTTAGAATTTCTCTCTTATTCTCTCCTTTTTCTACGGTCGAATTTGAGAGATTGTCGACCGTGCCCCTCGGTTTCCCTAATTTTTGCATGGACTGCCTCTTGAGGTTTTCAGTCCATCGGGAATTTTTCATCTCCTTTTGCCATGATTGTAATTTCTGAATTTGCAACCATGCCCCTCATTTTCTGATTTTTACTAGGCCGCCCTTTCGTGTTTTCAACCTAGTGGAAGCACTCTTTATTTAGTAGTTGATTAAACAGTGGTTGTGACCCGTACTATATTTTCTGCCTCGATGCGGGAGTATTTGTAGTCGTTTGTAGGGTAACTGTGACCCTTTTCTCACCGTCTTCAATGTTGCGGGAGCTCTTTTGATTGTATGTAGCCATTTGAGGGTGGTTGTGGCCCTTTATTCCTCGTCTCTGATCCGGGAAACACTCTTTGTATGTAACCATTTTGAGGGTGGTTATGGTGCTTTCACTTAATACCCGTCATCGATGTTCTGGAAGCGCTATTTTGATTGTAGTCATTTAGAGGGCGACTGTGACTCTTTCTTTTATTTTCCCACCCTCACCGGGTTCGCGAGATCACTCTTTTGTGTAGCCATTTTAAGGGTGGCTGTGGCCCTTTTTTATTCTCCCGCCCTCACAGTGTTCGCGGGATCACTCTTTTTGTGTAGCCATTTTAAGGGTAGTTGTGGCCCTTTTCTATTCTACCGCCCTCACATAGTTCGCGGGATCACTCTTTAACTGTAGTCATTTTAAGGGTGGTTGTGATCCTTTTTTATTCTCCCGCAGTCAAAGTGTTGCGGGGTCACTCTTTTATCTATAGCCATTTGGAGGGTGGTTGTGGCCCTTTCTTTGTAGTCGTTTTAGGGACGACTGAGACCCTTTTTATTTGTAGTTGATTTAGGGACAATTGTGACTCTTTTATTTCTTCACTGCTCTCACAAAATTTGCATGAGCACTCTCTTTATTTTTCTCTGTAGCCAATAAAAGGGCGGTTATGACCCTAAAGAAAAATGAGTTTCTTTTTTTCCTTTGCAGCTCACCTTTTGCCATGACTACCCCTGCAGGTTTTCAATCATGCCCCTCTCCCTAACTTTTTCCTAGGTTTCCTAACGGGAATTTCTATTTTTTTTTTCTCTCTTTTTTTTTTTGCATTTTTTTTTTAAAAAAGAAGATAATTTACCGATAATAATAAACAACAATTATTTACATGCCCCCTAGTTGCAAATTAAAAATTCCAAATTTTAGAACTTCTTCCGGAGAAGGACTCGTCTGATCAAGTCAACATATGTCGATCGTGTCGACGCTTTGAGTTGAGTACCCTATGATGTGAGACACTGACAACAATGTTTCTCGGCTTCTCGAATCCTCTAGTTATGCTTGATCACAACTGGGGATGCTCCATGGCTAGCACCCACTGGGTTAGACTCGTCGCGTGCTGGATGAATAATCTGGTTGATGAACACACATGGATGGTGTTTGAGTTTGGCACGGCAGGCCACAGATTGAAACTAGAGCTTCTGGTGTATCTAGGACAAGTTCGTCGGTCGACGCAAGCATGGTCAATGAGCAAAGATCCCCGGGCGGGATAAGTGCATCAAGGGCCTCAATTTGAATGATTTTCTAGAGCTGCAAAAATAGAAAAGAGACAGTCACATTTCATGGATAAAGTTGATCACATGTTTTCTCTTACCTGGGTGTCGGATCTTTCTAGTGTGCAATGTGTTGGCTATACAACTGGACCTGCTGCATGTCCCGATTCTCCTGCTCCACAACTTGTATATGTACACCTGCTGGGAAGTACATGCCCCTAGTGGCAGACTGAAAATTTTAAATTTTCAGAACTTTTTTCGGAAAAAGACTCGGTTGATCGAGTCAAGCTACATTGATCGGCACATTAAATTTTCACGGGATTCTCGATTATATCTTGACATTTCTCCATCTCCGGACATGCCCGGTCTCAATGGGAGATGCCCCATGATTACCGCTGAAATGGTTTAAACCTGGCCACATAACGGTTGTATACATCAGCTTGGAAAGCGTATGAATTTCACACATGTTAGGTGAGATTTGTCATGGAGACTCTTCGAAGCGCTCACGTTTCACATGGTTTCGGCGTTGGTTGAAGTGGTCATTTGACATGAGCATTGGATATCCCGAGTGCGCAATTTGTTCTTCGTGCAACTGAATGACTGCATGCTCTTATTTTTGTTTCCCCATTTGGCCGGCAGAACTTATATGTACAAGATACCTAACCAATGGTACCTAAAAAGAGTGAATGAAAATCAGTCTAGAGAATGTGAGAAATTATGCATGATTTTTTTTAAAACTCTAATATTATTCATTTCATAATTTTGATTACATTTCAGAAAGAATCAAAATTTGTGATCTAGGATGTTTTGCACCATCATGGTGTTTACCGAGTTCGCTGAGTGCACTATCTGGCTCAAACGCAGGACGGATGCTCAAAACAAAGTTTTTTTTTTTCAAAAAGATTTTCTCGTCCTTTGTTTAAACTCGAATAGTCGCACTCAACTGAACAGTTAAAATATTTTCTCAAAAAATATAATCAAATCTATTTTTTAAAACGCTAGCTCATGCGAAGGTTGAGACGATCTTGCCGAAAAAGTGCAATACACCTTGGATAAAAACGAATGATACTTTGAGTTTTTTTTGAATGCTCATGCATGCTCGAAAGTTAGAATTAGGGTTAAGAACCTATAAAAGGTCTGAACTATGACCCATGTTAACGGGAGAGGTCTGAAATTTGAAATGTTGATTTGAGAGGTCTGAAATTTCAATTTTGTTGAAATTAGGTTTTCCATCCATTTTTAGGGTTAACTTTAACAGAATTGTGTGAAATGAAATTTTTGCCCCTTTTTTATTTTGTTTTGTTTAATATCTTATTTGAGGAAATGTGAAATGACAAAATTACCCTTGAAGTCAAATTACACCGGCCACCGGCTCCGGCCACCACCACCCCGACTCCGGCGACAACCACCTCGGCTCCGGCAACCACCACGCAACTCCGGCGACTGCCACCACGGCTCCGATTGGGCCCAAATCGGAGCCGTGGTGGCGGTCGCCGGAGTTGCGTGGTTGTCGCCGGAGCTGGGGTGGTGGTCGCCGGAGACCGGTGGTGGTTGCCGGAGCCGCGGTGGCGGTGGCCGGAGCTGTGGTGGCTTTAAGGGCATTTTCGTCTTTTCCTTTCAAGCATGTGAGGGGCACACTTTGATATAAGGGCATTTTTGGAATTTAATTTATTTTTGGTCACATGTCAAGCACATGACCAACTTCCGTTAGTTTTAACGGAAAAAATTAACGGAAGCAAAGAATCAAAATTTGTGATCTAGGATGTTTTGCACCATCATGGTGTTTACCGAGTTCGCTGAGTACACTATCTGGCTCAAACGCAGGACAGATGCTCAAAACAAAGTTTTTTTTTTTCCAAAAAGATTTTCTCGTCTTTTGTTTAAACTCGAATAGTCGCACTCAACTGCACAGTTAAAATATTTTCTCAAAAAATATAATCAAGTCTATTTTTTAAAACGCTAGCTCATGCGAAGGTTGAGACGATCTTGCCGAAAAAGTGCAATACACCTTGGATAAAAACGAATGGTACTTTGAGTTTTTTTTTTAATGCTCATGCATCCTCGAAAGTTAGAATTAGGGTTAAGAACCTATAAAAGGTCTGAACTATGACCCATGTTAACGGGAGAGGTCTGAAATTTGAAATGTTGATTTGAGAGTTCTGAAATTTCAATTTTGTTGAAATTAGGTTTTCCATCCATTTTTAGGGTTAACTTTAACAGAATTGTGTGAAATGACATTTTTGCCCCTTTTTTATTTTGTTTTATTAAATATCTTATTTGAGGAAATGTGAAATGACAAAATTACCCTTGAAGTCAAATTACTCCGGCCACCGCCACCCTGACTCCGGCGACAACCACCTCGGCTCCGGCAACCACCACGCAACTCCGGCGACTGCCACCACGGCTCCGATTGGGCCCAAATCGGAGTCGTGGTGGCGGTCGCCGGAGTTGCGTGGTTGTCGCCGGAGCTGGGGTGGTGGTCGCCGGAGACCGGTGGTGGTTGCCGGAGTCGAAGTGGTGGTTGCCGGAGCCGCGGTGGTGGTGGTTGTCGGAGCCGCGGTGGCGGTGGCCGAAGCTGTGGTGGCTTTAAGGGCATTTTCGTCTTTTCCTTTCAAGCATGTGAGGGGCACACTTTGATAGAAGGGCATTTTTGGAATTTAATTTATTTTTGGTCACATGTCAAGCACATGACCAACTTCCCTTAGTTTTAACGGAAAAAATTAACGGGAACCTCTTATATCAACAAAGTTGAAATCTCATACCTCTCAAATCAACATTTGAAATTTCAGACATCTCCCGTTAACATGGGTCATAGTTCAGACCTTTCATAGGTTCTTAACCCTTAAAATTATACTGTTAAAAAAGTTACAATTTACAACAGTTTACCTGAAGGGTACATATGCAGTGCATGTACGAAATGAAAAATCCAGGTAAATTTTTTTTTTATATATATAAAAAGAAATGCAAATGCAGTGCATGTTTTGAATTAAAATCTCAACAACTAAGAGAAGATTTACAATCTATCTAAAAAAATCGTTTTTCCTAAAACAATGCCTATGAAATGTACATGAGATGCATACTTGAAATGAAAGTATAGTTGAGAACTCTTACAAATTACCTGAAAAGTTTTTTTGTTTTTTTTAATAGAAAAAAAATAATGCATTTAAGATGCTCAAAATAAAATAAAAAAATTCACGTGAAATTTTTTATGAAAAAAAAATATATGAGATGCACAAAAATAAGATGCAAACTTAAAAATAAAAGTTCTATGTCTAAAAAAAAACTACAATTTACCAGAAAGTTTTTTTTCCAAAAGTAATGCCTATGAGATGCATGTCTTTGATTAAAAATTAAGGTAAAAGGTTTCTTCAAAACGTAAGAACCCTAAAGCTAAGAAAGTTTACGATTTATCTATTTTTTTTTAATTAATGCATATTGGATGCATTATTAAAAATAAAACAATTTAGAGAAATCTTTTTTTGTTTTTTTTTTTGAAATGATGCATATGGAATGCATGTTCGAAATTAAAAGCTCTAATAGCTAAAGAGGAATTATATTTTTTCTAATTTTTTTTAAATAATGCATGTATGACGCACTAACAGAAATTACAACATACATGAATGGTTTTTTTTTAAATAATGTGCATGAGACGCAAATTTGAAATAAAAAATTCAGGTAAAAGTTTTTTTTTTTAAAAAAATCAATGAACATTAAATGCATGTTTGAAAAGAAAAATTCTACAACTAAATGACTAATTACTTAGCTGAATTTTTTTTTTTTAAATGCAATAAGACGAATGCATGAGAATAAAATTTATACAAACAGTACTATTTACCTGATAACATTTACAACAAAAAACACGGATATAACACGACATGTTAGGGGGCTAAAAGTGTGTGACTTTGCTCCACAAGGTAGGTTCCACTTATAAGCTTCCGACATGGTGCTTTCCTCACTCCATCATAGGGATCACAGGACCTTCACGAGCGGTGGAGTTGTTCTGAGTCGTTCCGGTGGCTCGGCCGCGCGGTCGTACTCTTACTAACTCTCCGGAAATCCTAGTTGCCCTGGAATTTAGGCGTTTTGGACACTATTCTAAAGTGGTGTGTGCGAATTCAAACGATGCAACAAAAAAGAAAAATGTTAGTCGTAACTCTAAAAATATGTACCTATCACAAAAAAACAAAACAAAGTTAGAATAGTAAAAATAATAAAAATAAAAACTCATAGATACATGGCAAAAAGTGAATGTAATGAGCCCGAACCCTCAAACTTCCCCAGCAGAGTCGCCAATTTGTCGGACCTGAAATCTGACCTAAGGCGATTACGTGCAATTTTGAAAAGAGTCGCCACTAATTAATTATTAGGCTAACTAGGATCCTAAATTACCTAAGCGAATAACAGATTAAACACTTAGGTATAAAATTGGTCTACGGTCAGAATTTCGAGTTCGGGGGGGGGGGGGGGGGGGGTTCTATTACGAATTAAAAATGTAATTTTTAACTACGTCCTTTCGATACTCATTTCACTTAATTTGCCAATGTTGTATTTTACATGATTATAAATTAATTAAAATGTTGAAACAAATATTAAATCATGTTATTAAGAAATTATCATCCATAAGCCGATTATATATCAATAAAACTATAAGACCCAAAAGTAGTAATAATTATCTAACATATTTAAATAAAAATACAACCTAACATGTATAATGTATATCTGATATAATTAAATCCAGGCTATTCGACTAACAAAAAAACTACACAAAATAAACTGCACATATATAATATGAATATATAATATATAATATATATATATAATAAAAAGAAGGAACTTTACCTAAGAATTAGATGGAGAGACAAAAAAAAAGAATTAAATGGAGAGCTCCCTGGTTGCTAAGGAAGAAAACGGAACAGAGAGGACACCAGGTCCAGGAGAGACAGTAAGAGAAAGGACATCGGGAGAGAGAGACCACGTACGGAATCCGAGAAAAAAAATTTGTATTGTTGTCTACTTGTTATTTTCTGTCGCATTACATTTTAAATCACATCTATTTACTAATTTAGCCTAAGCTAACTAGGAAATAAATATTACAAATTTATTCTAACTATAAATGCTAAATATTCAGAAAATATACTATAAATATTCAACAAATATTATCTGCAATAAATAAAAATAACTATCATAATTTAAGTCAGGGGTTAAAGGTACTTTTGGTGCCACATGTTTAACATGTGTAGGTTTTTTGTGTCATATGTTTCATTTTGTAGGCTTTTGGTGCCATATGTTTGAGAGGTTGTATGTTTTTGGTATTTCCGTTAGTCAACAGTTAGTTTGACCGTTAAATACTTTTATTTTGTTCAATTTAGTCCTCAAATTTATATTTCTAAAATTTAATATTTACAATTTAGTCCCTATTGTTTGCTCAAGTCACCGTCCAAGGCCGCCGACCACCACCCACCACCTCCAATGTCGCCGACCGCCACAAAACGGGCCGGCCACCTCCCCACGGCACCGGCCACCACCGCTTGGGGCCGAAAACCACCCCGATTGGGGCTGTAGCCACCACCACTGGTGGTGGCCGACCCCAGTTGAGGTGCCCACCACCAATTGGGGCCGGCCACCATCAATTGGGGTGGTTTTCGGCCCCAAGGGGTGGTGGCCGGTGCCGTGGGGTGGTGGCCGGCCCGTTTCGTGGCGGTCGGCGGCCTTGGAGGTGGTGGGTGGTGGCCGGCGGCCTTGGACGGTGACTTGAGCAAACAATAGGGACTAAATTGTAAATATTAAATTTTAGAAATATAAATTTGATGACTAAATTGAACAAAATAAAAGTATTTAACGTTCAAACTAACTTTTGACTAACGGAAATACCAAAAACATACAACCTCTCAAACATATGGCACCAAAAGCCTACAAAATGAAACATATGATACCAAAAACCTACACAGGTCAAACATGTGGCACCAAAAGTACCTTTAACCCCTGACTTAAATTAGGATAGTTATTTTTATTTATTGCAGAGAATATTTGTTTACAGATGCAACTGTCGATTCGTCTTAAGTTTGTCTGCGTTCTGTCTTTCATTATTTCATGCAGTTGGTCGTCACATTCTGCAGTGTTCTCTGATTTTTTTTAGTTTATACATATTAATTCTGTTGTCGTCGTCGACTTGTTAACAAAATCCTGTTGTGTTTAAGTATTGAGTTTGGTTCGGTCGAACGTGTTTCGTGCATAACACGATTTGACGACATTGATGAATCCTGGGAGGTGATCGCCCCTTGTATAAACCCATTTGCATAACCTGAGGGTGCTGAGGGGTGAAATTTTCTTAAGGATACCGTGATTCGCACGGGCCTCGGTATAAAAATATGTATTTGTTTTTGTGTCAATGTTACATAATAAGTTTGTTGTTGTCTATATCTTGCATGTTAATTGGTATAATTACTTGTAAGTACCCGAATTTGACTAATTGCATTTTAGTCCTTGAAGTTTCAGAAATATGCAAACTGGTCCCTCTGTTTTTGTATTTTGCTGATTAAACCCTGAATAATTGCTAACAATCTTAAGCAATTTTATTTGTAAGAATAAATCGGGGTTTTTTTTGGTTTGTTTTCTGAAACATGTTTCCTACGAAAAACTAATGTTGTTGTTGTCGTGTTTAGATGGATCCCAACAACAACAATGAGATTGTTCTCGCCTTTGGAAATTTGAGTCCGGCGGTGGAAGTCTCGAATGCGGTAACTGGAGAAGTAACCCCAATGTGTTTTATTTACAACAAAGCGTCTTTAAGTGAGTTGTAGACTGCCCATTATCAGAAATATGAGTCTGAAGTTGTTGAAAAGGAAAAAAAAAAAAAAAAAAAAAAAAAAAAAACTTCTTCTGAGAAGATTGTTTGATTTCAAAATGGTAGATAACAAATCATGTCTAGAGCAGGTAAATGATTTGATAAATCCGCTTCAAGAGCATCAAGAAGCTCATATGGATTTTACCGAGCCATTTAAAGCGGTGGTTATCGTTGACAAACTTCCCCTAGTTGTGAGGTATTCAAAAGATACTTGAAGCACAAGCGGAAGGAGATGACAGTGAAAAAAGTGATCGAAAGAAGCCACCCAGGATAATCTCTTGGATGCTTTCTTTATGTTATGGTCGTAGAGCCTAAATAAGTATGCTTTATGTAATGGCTGCAGTGCTTACAAGTAAACATGAATAATAATGTTTCTTCTTGTGCTAACTTACTAGTTTTATGGCACAGTAATTTAGGACATGTTAATTTCATAGATCAAGAACATAATGTGAAGTTTGTGTTTAAGCGAAACTTACTCGGACTTTGTTTCACTCAGTCGAAAGATTTACCAAACCTCTTGATCTAATACATAGCAATGGTTGCGACTAAAAATTATGTCCAAATGCGAGACGAAAAATAAGTACTTCATTATTTTGTAGATGATAGTACGGGAAAATTCCTATGATGAAGGTAAAAGATGAAACTATTAAATAAATTCATGATTTACCTTGAGTTTTCGACTCAATGAAAAGGAAAATAAATGTTCGTAGTAATACATGAGATGAACAAATTGGTGATGTTTTTTCAAGCTCCCAACTCAACGGTATCCCATAGGTCGCGAGATCGACTCTTGGCCGCTGATGAATTTTTCTGACTACTATGTTTAAGACATTGAAGTGTTGCTTTGATTTACAAGTGTTTAATGTAAAGAATAGCTAATAAAATATATCAACTAAGTGGTTAAGCCATGACTTAAACAGAAGAAACAAAGAGGTCACGGTTTTCGATCTAACTGAGCAAGGGTTTACGGGTATTTTTTTTTTTTTTTTTGCACTTGCGGTGCAACTGGCCGAGATCAGTTTGAGAAACGCGACGGTCTAATGCCAAATTTGATCTCATATTGGTTTAAGGAAAATGTTGATGTATTCACGGCCTGAGGACCTACATTTTGATAAAATTATGATCCGAGGATCAATGATGATGTGGTTGAATGTTAGTAATAACTTCATACTCAACTCGTGTTTTAACACATTAAATTTTTCTGGAAGAAATTAAAATAATATGGTCGAGACCATGTTTGTTTTAGAGTTGTGTTTAATAAGGGGTAATTATTTTAACTAAATTTACCTTTTGAATAAGGTACCCCATAAGAAGGAAGATACAACTCTGTTTGATTTGTGCCTTCGAAGGTGAGGGATGTCTTGTTAAAACTTATGATACCTTTACGGAAAAGGTGCATACATGACATAAACTGTTGATTGCATTTTTACAAGGTATGCATAGAAAAGTAAAGCGTATCAGTTTCTTGAAATTGAATCGGAAGTGTTTGATATACACAGAGATACGTTAATGTAATCAATAAATGCATATTTCTTTAGAAAATGTATTTTTGGCTAAGTCTATAGGAGACGCAAGTTCTCCGAGACAAGCATATGAGACTATAGATGGAAAATTTTCTAGACCGAGAATATGGAGAACATGTTGAGGTCGAGACTGAGGTTGAAACCGACGTCGAGCCCATGAGCAGTAAAAGCCTAAAAGGGCGAGGATTGAAAATCTCATGGTCCAGATTTTCAGACCTATATGCTTAAGGCCGAACCTCAGACTTACCACGAATCTGTAAACTCTTCTGAGAGACCTCTATGAAAAGAGGCAAGAATCGTGAAACTGAATCCATCTTGCCGAACCATACTTGGGAGCTAGTGGATCTAACATCCGGAAGCAACCGTTAGGCTACAAGTGGATATTCAAATGTAAAATAAAAGACGATGGATCAATTGATAATTACAAAGTCCGACTTGTCATAAAGGGTTATACACCAAATGAAGGGAATTGATTATTTTGATAAATATTATTCAGTAACCATAATTACTTTCATAAGGATGGTACTTGCTATTGCAACTTTGTGAAATCTATAAGTACATCAAATGGAAGTGGAAAACAACATTTTGAATGGAGATTTGGAGGAAGAAATCTACATGGAACAACCCGAGGGTCTCTCTACGCGATGGCAGGAAAAGAAAGTTTGTAAACAAGTAGAATCTCTGTATGTTTTTAAAACATGCACCTAAATAATGACATTATAAATTTGACAGCATTTTACTGGAGAAATGTTTCAAAATAAATAAGTATGACAAACGTATTTACGTTGATGACATGTTTATCATTGGAAATAACGATTGTCAGACCTAAATCTAACATAAGGCGAATTACGTTTTGAAAACGTGGATTTTGAATAGAGTCGCCACTAGTTAATTAAGGCTAACTAGAATCCTAAATTACATAAGCGAATAACAGATTAAACACCTAGGTATAAAATCGGTCTACGACCAGGAATTCGAGTTCGGGGGTTCTGTTACGAATTAAAAATATAAATTTTAACAACGCCCTTTCGGTACTCAATTAACGTATTTGCCAATTTCATCATCAATTAACTATAAATCAATTATAAGCTTGAACGATAATAAAATCTAATAATATTGACGATTATCATATATAATTAGATCGACACAAACTAACATGATGAATATACATAATTAACCCTTTTATCATTCAATTAATCTAAACTAATCAAAATTTAACACTATTCATGTCAAATTAATTCTACTAATATAACATGTACTAAAAAAAAATAGTCAATGTTGCAACATGCAATTAAAATTATTTGCCCATAGCTAAATTAAACCCAATCTAACATAATAATAATTAAACAAAAAAAAAACAAATAGTATAAAAATATATAAATAAGAAAAAAAAAACCTCACGTTACTGCAGGAGAAGGATCGATCATGGACATGGGCGGGACGACAGCTGGGCGGCGGGACGGCAGCTGGGCGGCGGGACGGCAGCTGGGCGGCGGGACGACAGCTGGGCGGCGGCACGGTCTGGCTTCTGGTGGTGGCTTCCGGCGGGCGGTGGCGAGAACTGGGATGGATGGGTCGTGGTCGGCGCGGTGGGCAGGAGCTGAGCGGCTGAGAGAGAGAGAGAGAGAGAGAGAGAGAGAGAGAGAGAGAGAGAGAGAGAGAGAGAGAGAGAGAGAGAGAGAGAGAGAGAGAGAGAGAGAGAGAGAGAGAGAGAGAGAGAGAGAGAGAGAGAGAGAGAGAGAGGCGGCCAGGGAAGACGGCGGTCGGATCTGGAGAGTCAGAGCGGACGGCGGTGGTCCAACGGGGCTGGCCAATCACGGTGGCCGGAATAGAATTGTTGCGGGAGAGAGAAAAAGATTTTTTTTAAATAAAGCACAAGAATACGAAATTGCACTGATTACGAGACAAAGTGTATTATTATTGTTGTGGTTTTTTTTCTATATATTTTACATGTAGAACTGGACCCCTATTTATAGTAAAACTATCCAGGTTACATATAAAATCTCCTAAATATTAAAATGATAAAATAACTTACAGATAAATTTTTACGGATAAATATCTTACAGATAATTATTCATAAATAATAGGAGATAATACCCGCAGATAAATACCTTACAGATAAATAAATATTACATATATATATTTCTAAATATTTCGAATATATTCGAGATATTTAAAAAATATATATATTTATTTACTCTAATATGCACATGAGCATTTTTGGACACTTCGTGATTTGACACATCTTGAAATGACACGTCATGTGTAACGACGTTACGTCCGGGTCAAATTCGAGTGTTTACAACGATGACATGGTCCGGTCCACTGGACATATGTTGAATTTAAATATTGACATGACAGACATGAGTCTTGCCGATGTGATATTTGGAATTAATATCACGCGATTGTCGGAATGTCTCATTCTTTCTCAAACACACTATATCAACAAGATATTAGATAAATTCAACGAAATTTACAAGAACGAAATTAGTACTATGAAGATATGAGTATAAAATAGTTCAAGAACGATTGAGAATGTTTTCTCAAAATAGACACTACCATTTTGAGTATCAGTGGTTACGTTTTCACCTTACGAGGTGCAACCGTGTCGTAGATAATCTTCAAAATAAACAGTCATAGCCAGATCGACTATCAAGTCTGAGTTATTGCACTGGAGAAATGTGCCGAAGAGGCAGAATGACTATACCATTTTCTCGAGAATTTTACTAATAGGTCAAAAACATGTGTTAATGCAGAGATTGATGATTTTGTTTTGGTTTAATCCAAATAAAATCCTATCTAATGAAAGGTTAAAGATTTTGTTTAGTAAACAGGGTTAAAGCGGAAATAAGTGGTGCACCCCCCATTTAGCCTGAAAACCTTTGTTAAAGGTTGTGAAATGAGATACTTGCGAACCTGTTGTCCACACAAGAATCAATCTAAATTTAGTTGTTGGGTTAACAAAAATTATTCCTGTGGGAAATGATAGTCTGAGGACTTTGTTGGTTTGAGAACATTGATGCAACATTGCGATAATCAATCGGTATAACACAATATAACTTATATAATTGAATGTTTAGACGTATACGTCATAGACATTATAATTCCATTAGAAAGTTGCGCTCAAATATATTTATTGTGCTCGATGAAGTAAAGTCGGCAGATAAATAGCGGATGTCAAGCGTCAAAGGGAATGGGCTAAAGCCCGTATAAGAAACACTCTTGAGAAGGAAAACCCAACCATGCTGTCTGGAGATCTCAAGATCTTGGTTCAATTGGACAATCTAATCACAAGACTGAGTGTGGTCACTGTGGGGGTCAAACCCTGAGCCCATCATATGATGCGAAACAGTGATGGATATTAAGTTAAGCTTTTTCCTTTGTTGATCTTCAAACATCGGTTAAACCGAGCATAGTAATTGCAAATTACTTAATTTAAATCATATATAACGCGAAGCTTTTAATGATTCGTAAGAAGAACTCAGAGTCGTGATGATGCTCTTGAGACATAGAATCACCTATGGGAGTGAGAAGTGGGGCCGCTTCGATAGGGATTGTTGAGGGCGTAGTTCTTAGAAACACTTGCAGAACCAGGCGAGTGATCCATGACCTATGGATCACAGGGAGTAAACCGAACTATACTAGGAAGGTACATGTGTGGGTTATGTCGTCATTTACACCAACGACAGTCGGTTCAAAGACATAGCGTCTACCGACCAGTCAGTAGAGAAGGCATTATCTCACAATGGATAGATTCAATGGGTTACCCACATCTATCATTTGCAGGTATTGATCGTTGAACACGACTTTCGAGTCTAGAGTTACGATTAGGCTTCCAATTTCCATTCATGTGGGGGATTGTTGGACATGACTTTATTTTTTTAAGCCATGTGAGCCTAGGCCCATATGATGTGAATGACAATTGTTAATTGCCAAAGATTATACTTAGTGCATTTGAATCCCACACCGGCCAAATCAACAAATTTTACCTAGTATATATTATGGGTAACTTTATATTGTTGTAACAACTTACTAGATGGAAGGCTCTCTCCACGCGCTTAGGGCGGGGTGCAGTCGAGTGGATCGAATACCCACCCCGGTAAGCTTAGCTTGTGTGCGTACACGAATGTTGGTCCGAAAAAACTAACCTCGCGCGGGTCCATTTTTGCTATAATGGATTACACGATGTCCAGATTCAGTGAATCAGTAGGAACAATTTGTATTCTGTAACTGGTGAGTTAAGTATGTTGTAACTTCATCAGTTACAGAAAGTTAATTGTTTGTATCCAAATTAATTCCCGCATCAATGCAAGGCTGGATAATGTGCACTATAAATTAGATCATCATCCCTCACTTCAAAATAGATGTTTTTCGTAAAAACAAAATTCTCTGTTATTGACTGCTGCATCTGAATCTGCTGCTTCTGTCACCATTTCATCTGAACTATTGCGTGCTGCTTCTTTGATCTGATTTTCAGTATGTTGCTGCAGCTGTTGATTCGTCCTAAGCTGTCTGCGTTTTGTATTTCATTATTTCATGCAGTTATTCGTCACATTCTGCAACGTTATCTGATTTGTTTAGTTTAATATTAATTATGCTGTCGTCGTCGGCTTGTTATCAAAATACTGTTGTGTTCAGGTATTGAGTTCGGTTCGGTCGAACGTGTTTCGTGCATAACACGATCTGACGACGCTGTTGAATTCTGGGACGTGATCGCTCCTTGTATAAACCCCTTTACGTAATCTGAGGGTGGGGAGGGGCGAAATTGCCTTAAGGAGACTGTGATCCACACGGGCCTCAGTATAAAAATACGTATTTGTTTTTGTGTCAATGTTACGCAATAAGTTCGGTATTGTCTATATCTTGCATGTTAATTGGTATAATTATTTGTAAGTACCCAAATTTGATTGATTACATTTTAGTACTTGAAATTTTAGAAAACTGCAAATTGATCTTTCAATTTTTGAATTTTATAGATTAGACGCTGAATAATTGCTAACATTACTTTAAGGAGAAAAGTCTTAAACAAGTAAAGTTACGAATAATTTTACATAATGCAAAGTAATAACGGGAAAAGGTTATGAAAAGTGAAAACTCCGCGACTTACAACTGTGGAAGTCAGTTAGCCTATGATTAATTGCAAATCCACAATTAACCACATATTAACATGCCACTGTGGCTGGTAGATGCGGTTTTCAGTCAGCTTTCACTGACGGTACTCGTGATAAGATGCAATTAAGTTATAATTATAAGTACGATTTTTTTTTTTTTGTTCTTATTACATACATGGTGGCGTTTTGAAAAATAAATAATATATAGTTATACATGATGATGATGATAGGAGAAACGACAATTTGCATATGGCTATGAGATTATTTAATAGCGTGAAAATTTAGATAAACCTTTTGTATTTAGTGGAATTTATTAGGTTAATAACTAAAAAACTGTTCAAGGTTTACCCTATGTTAAAATTAGGTGTCTGAAGTTGGAAACGTTAAAATAGAGTGTCCCAAGTTTCATTTTTGTTGAAATTTGGTGTCTCAGTGTGATTACTTTAGAGAAGTCAATTTCGACGAAACCGTTTGTCAAATTCGAGCTCTCATACACATTCCCTTCTCGTCATCTTGCTGGGACCATCACCTAAAAAGTTGGTCACATCCGGGCAAGTAAATCTCGCTCTATTGTCCTTGAAAAATGGCTCCACACCACTCTTCTAGAAACTTTTTTTTAATATTCAATTTTTAGGTGGAATTTGACGATTTTGTGAAAAGTAAAGAGTGATGTATTATGATTGGGTTGGTGGATTGATGAAAATGATTGAATAGAGATGAAAAGACGCACAAAGACACCAAATTTCAACAAAAATGAAACTTGGGACAATCAATTTTAACATTTCAAACTTCAAACACCTAATTTTAACATAGGGTAAACTTTGGACAGTTTTTTAGTTATTAACCTTTTTTTCTAATCTGCCACTCATTTTATGTGAAGCAATATTTAAATAAATATAGATAAACCATAGGGGATACTAAGAAAAAAATAAAAAAATAAATAGTGGATGCATTAAAATATTTGTACCACTTGACTCAATTTCAGTTATTTTTCTATAACTTTTTCTTTAAAAAAGTGCGGCACTATAATTGTTAATTGCACGTCGAATTTGAATATATCATTATATCTTGAAAAAATATTAAGAAAAAAGGATTTTTATTTAATAGTGGTTAGTAGGTTATAGTTAGTACAATTATTTTCTCGGCAAAAAAGTTAGTACAATTATTTGGGATTATTTATATTAGAATTTGAATGTTATAGAGAATTAATCAGATTGGTTAGTTGGACATGACACCCGACAGCATCTGACTAAGGCTTACTCATTATGACGTGTAATACAATTAAAATATATGATTTTTTTGCCACAAAAAATAATTGAGATTCACGACGCTTATCTAGTCTTATATAAAATAAGTTTGGATTTTTTTTTTTTGGTTAAAAAGTATTTTGGTGCCACATATTTGACCATCGTAGGTTTTTAGTGTTATATGTTTAATTTTTTAGGCTTTTAGTGTCATATGTTTGAGATGTTGTATGTTTTTGTGCTTCTGTTAGTCTAACAGTTAATTTGACTGTTAAATACTTTTATTTTGTTCAATTTAGTCCACAAATTTCTATTTCTAAAATTTAATAGATATAATTTAGTCTTTATTGTTTGCTCAAGTCACCGTCTAAGGCCGCTGGCCACTACCCACCACCTCCAAAGCTGCCGACCACCACGAAAAGGGCCGGCCAGCACCCAGTTGAGGCCGGAAACCACCCCGATTGGTGGTGGCCGGCCAGATTAAAGCCGCAACTCTTAAAAAGTAATCTATTAATACTAGCTACGCTTTTACTTATTACATCCGAAACTTGATCTCATTGATATATGTTTTCCATCTAGCTATTTGTACGACATTGTGAGACTAGAACAAGGAACAGTTGCATCTTTGATCGAACACAATGAAGGGAGTCCAATACAAAACCAAATGTGGGCAACTAACTACTCCAATCCCGGGCACCACACACCATCGTCTGCGACGGTTGCTTTTCCAATCTCCGACGCACACTCTGCAAACCCAAGGTTGATATTCCCTCTCATTTCGTAGGGATGGTCCTTGAGGATTGCAACCTTCCATTTCCTAACCATGGACACGTCATCTTGGAAAATCCTTCCCCCATCCTATTTTACCCAATCAGCAGTAACGAGGTCCGCTGCTTGGTCGATGTCCCCGGCCACAAACTACCTTCACCGGTGCAATGGCCAACTACTTAAACACTGTTGTAGCTCCTCAGGTACCTACTAATTAACCACACCCCGATTGGTGGTGGTCGTCCGATTAGGGTTGTAGCCACTATCAATTGGTGGTGGCCGGCCCCAATTGGTGGTGGCCACCCTAATCGGGGCTGGCCACCACCAATGGGGTGGTTTCCGGCCCCAAGTAGTGGTGGCCGGCCCTTTTTGTGGTGGTCGGCGGCTTTGGAGGTGGTGGGTGGTGGCCGGCGGCCTTGAGCAAACAATAGGGACTAAATTATAAATATTAATATTAAATTTTAGAAATATAAATTTGAGGATTAAATTGAACAAAATAAAAGTATTTAACGGTCAAACTAATTGTTGACTAACGGAAGCAAAAAAATCATACAACATCTCAAACATATGACACAAAAAGTCTACAAAATTAAACATATGACACAAAAAACCAATACTGGTCAAACATGTGGCACTAAAAGTACCTTTAACCCTTTTTTTAAGAGTTAAATAGTATTCACCGTTGACTTTCAGTGTCAAAGTTTTTTAAAGCCCTTTGTGATCCTTATCGGGGCCGGCGGCACCAATAGGTGGTGGCTGACCCCGATTAGGGTTGTAGCCGCCACCAATTTGTGGTGGCCAATTCTGATTTGAGGTGGTCGGCCCGTTTCGTGGTTTTCGGGTCCGATTCGTGGTGGACGGCTGCCGAGGGTGGTGGCCGACGGTCTTGGGCGGTGGTGGGTGGTGGCCGGCGGCCTTAGGTGGTGACTAGAGCAAACAATATGGACTGCATTGTAAAATTAAATCTTAGGAATGTAAATTCGAGGACTAAATTGATCAAAATAGAAGTATTTAACGGTCAAACTAACTATTGACTAACGAAAACACAAAAAACAGTGTCAATATTCTAAACATATGACACCAAAAGCCTACAAAAAAAACTTATAGCACCAAAAGCTAACAGTGGTTAAACATATGACACCAAAATATTTTTTTTATTAATACCCAGAACATTACTGAAAGATTCAATCATAAAAGCACTTCCAACTTCCAAGGGTAAGTCTTAGTTCCTTCACATCAAACACTACGTCACTGACAACTCATTAAGGTGAAACTGTCATTGTAATTACTAAATTAGAACTCTCTCCAATGTTGAAGACCAAGTTTCACTTCTGTATTGGGACCTACACAATTTCATACTCTCAATGTGTAATTTTAATTAAAATAATACTATATATAAATTAAATATTTATATTTTTTAAAATACGGACACAAACAAACAAACAAGTGAGATTCAACTTTTAAATTTGATTAATTAAAAAAAATTGGAAAAATTATGTACAAAATTGTATAAATCTAACTGCTTTATATATATATATATATATTTTTGAATTCGTCAAATTTGGTCAATTTTATTGCAAATATTCGAAATTCAACTTTGACTGACGTGTGCGGTCATCCCGATAGTCGAAACTCGACGTCGTTAGGGTAATAATTCAATTATCTACTTACTATAATTTTTTAAAAAATGTATAATTTTTTTTTTGTTTTTAACAAATTATATAAAAAGATACAAATATATATATATATAAGCACCATTTTTTAAATAATAATTTCCATTATTTTAAAATAACATTATAGAAAAAATAAAATTGTTAAAGTTGCCAACAAAAATTAGCACACGCATATATTAAATTTAATTAGTAATTTTTAATTTGGTCAAAGTTCAGGTAGATATTTAGTTATTAATCTTTTGTTTTTCTGGGTGTATTCCATTTTAAGATATTTCGACGAATTTTTTTCAATTAATTATCAAGTATATCTTAATTACATATCAAATACTACACACAATCGGAATATACCCGTTTTCTGTTCAATTTAATCAAATTATCTTTATATTTTCTTCAAAATTCAGGCATGAATTTGATTATTAACATTTTTTTTCATGTTGTCTTCCCTTTGAACTTCTATAATTCTATATGGATGATGGTGGTGCCCTGTATAGAAACACCAAATATCCACAATTTTTAAATGATTCTTTATTAAAATGAACAAAAAAATGTTTTGATACTACTAGTACTAGGATCATTTTCCATAAGTTAATATAAATTTGTACAGTTGACAAGTAGTGGATATTTTGTGTATTGATGAAAATATCCACTACTTGTCATTTGTCAAGTAGCTAGGAGAATTTGATATTTGATATAGAGGAGCTTATGATTTTGATTTTTTAATATGTGTATAACCATTTTGATACTCGGTCTTGGTTGATTCCACTTCTTTTAAATTTGCCTTAAAAGTTTTTCTTTAAAAGAGGGAACGGAATAATCCTTTGCTTTTCTTTACGGGTCATACACATGATACAAGTTTGAAGTTACAACACCTCCTTCATTTCTTCCCATAAAAAGTTCTCTCCTTTGCTTTTCCAACAATACCCCTCTTTAATTTTTGGTTTTTCCTTTTTTAATTTTGGACATGCTGACTCATTCCTAATTTTATCATTTTATATATTTTCTATTCTTTTAAAAAATATATAGTTTTTTTTTTTGCCAAAATATAAATAAGGCTTAATTATATATTACTTAAATATATTTTATTATTAAATAATTATTAAATATTAACAACCCACTTTAGACGATCAAGGTCAAAACAAATAAGGATGATATCCGAGTTGGGCCTTTTTGACAAGCCCATCATATAAGAAGCTCATCGTGGCCTTATAGAAATTAGGCCGAATCGGGCCCAATTAAGCCATAGTCGATTGAACTCTTAAGGCGTACGTATTAATTTGACAACAAACCCACTATTGAAAATTCAATGTCAACGAAGCTAAGATCGACCTCATTTTGGAGGTTTAATTTGTATGTACATACAAGTGAGTTACTACGAGTCTAGAATTTCATAATTATAATTAGTGGGTAATAAATTACACCACTGATTTAATATTAATATCAAAATTAAAATTAATATATGTACAACATTTTTTTTTAAATACCATTTAGATCGCTGTAATCGTAAAAGTATGATCAACCCTATGCTCCTTGTAGCCGCATTATTGAACTACTAGGTGCTGACCCCACGCTATGCGTGGGGCTACCCGTTAAATCCTACACATTTATACATATGTAAATGGTTTAAATTATGTTTTGGATTGGTAAGGCTTCTTCTCTTATGACATGCTCTTTGATTCATCGCCAAGATCTTGGAAAGCTAAGCAATTACAAAATCATACTTAGTCAAATAAAACCAAAATGGTTCAACTTAAAATATCTACTTGTCGTCAATTTGGTGCCCACAATCAAGAACGAAAAGAGTTGCTCACATCTTCAGCTCCAATACCTGTATTGACACCTTCTGGTAAAAGCAACTAATTTGGCATTAAAATTTCATCAATCTGTCTGATATATTAAAAACACAGTTATCGTCTAAAGCAGGATTAATAAAAATGTACTGGTATTTATTCAGGGAATAAGAGGCACTATTGGTGTCCATTCACATGAATCAAGTGAAATCAAATAATTTTGAGCCTTACCAAGAAGTACTTGGGATCAGTTCTGACATCCGAGAACGTAAGAGAAAAGCCCCAATTGGAAAAATCAGCAACTATAAGAAAAGACATTTAGCTTACCAGCTTAAGAATTTCATTATGTTCATGCAAATTGATAATGCAGAATTAATACTCCTCGTACTTTGATTTTCAGATACGATACTTGACATGATGGGAGAATCGAGCAAAGCACAAGGCTTCTTCATGATCAATTTACAAACCGACGGAGGTGATCTTAAGTTACTATTCGAGAATGAGAAACAAAACTTATTTGGATGTTAACCATATGCAGTTTTCTACATAAGTCTAATGTTGGCCAGATCAATATCATATAAGTAGCTAGATTCTTGTAGAAAATAAGACGCGCGCCTTAACCAACTGTTCCATAAGTCCGAACTTGTGGGGAAGGCATCAACTACACTCTTATATCTGATGCATTCCCCACAAGTTCGGACTTATGGGACAGTTGGTTAAGGTGCACGTCTTATTTTCTACAATTCTCAATTTCTCTACGTTAAAGAAAATTGAGTAAACTGCAATAATATATACCTTGTAATGAATATGAAAGTTAGACTGCACGAAGGAACTACAACAATATTATACAATATATTTAAACCTCAAACCTAGCGTAACTGTTTTGAAGAACCTGCAAACCCTAACTACACAAAAAGAAATACAGTAGAGAGGAACAACATAAGACTTAAACAGAGATTGAATTAGAGGGAAACAATCTACTTACCTCCGACCCACATCCAATCGAACCCCCTCTCCTATTCCAGACGGTTCCTGACAAACATCAGATTTGCACAAACACAGATAAGGAAATGAACCCACTGTCCAATTCCGATCGGGTCTAGATCACCTGCAGATTGGAAAAAAACCCTAAACCCGTCAGATTATATAGGAGTTGGAGCACTATGGTGAATTCAACCCTACTGAATACGAAGCTGGCGATTTGTTTCTTCAGGTAACGCTTCATATCCTAGGGCGTCCGTTAAAGAGACATAAACTGTGAAGAGTGTGTCAGTTACAGTATGTCAAGCACCGATCTAATAGAATTTACAGACCGACGCCGTTTTGGATTCATTTTTGAAGATCAACATCGTTTTTCTTGTGCTGACGTGTGAAGCACACATTCATCCGAGACCATCAGGATTAGATGATGATGATGAAGAATATCAACGTCGTTTTGATGGTGATGAAGACGAAAGGAGTTCAGTGTCATTTTTTATGGTGATGAAGATGTAATCCGCTGTCGATTTAAGGTGATGAAAATGAAGGTTGATGTTGAAGATCAATAACGGTACCGTTTTATGAAACGTTGAAGACCAAAAAGCAGAAGTTATGTCCTTCGACTGACTCTATCTTGCAAATTTCTCTATACAGTCAAATATCAATCAGTAAGATGACAACCAGATGAAGAAAAATACAGTGTATATTAGTTTCTCAAAGGATCTTCTGCAATCTCCTATATGGGCCTTAATAAATACACACATACCAGGCTACGAACACTTGCATAGTAAAAACCATCATAACATAGCGCAACGTTTCAACATTTCTTCTAAGATTGCATACCTGAATTTCTTTTAGTGAATTTGCAAAGCAGAGCTTTAGTAAGAGAAAGATGTCGATATTACAATAGGTGGGAAAATGAAACACAATTAAGAACAAATCTGCCAAATCTTGTAACGCCATATGAATTAGAATCAAAACCAGTTTAAAGAATAGGTTGCTCGGTCAGGAGGGTTTAACCTTATAAATTGCAAACAGTCAACACTATTAATCAACAAGAAAAAAAAAACGGTTCAATAGTGAAGTCAGCTAACAAAAATAAAACAACAAATGTAACTAAACTGCAATACAAGTAAAAATCCATGTTTTGCATAACAGAATCTGAGAATTCGATTGAAATAGGATCACACAAGGACAGGAGGCACGATCAAATTGAACACAATCGCCGTTTTTGTAATGTTTCAGGGCCCGCAGCCGCAGCTGCTAGTACAGTCGTTCGCAGATCTGCATATCTTAAAGCGCTGCAGAAGATGGGTTTCTGGAGGCCTCACTACCGCTGTAGCAGGGAAAAATCTGGACCCCCTAAAGCCGACGTTCGCACCAAAGCCGTTCACCTTACATTTAAAAGGCTTTTACATTTTCAGCCAAAAAAGTATGTACGTTTTTTGCATCAAAGAATGTTTTGTAGTTCATACCAGATGGAGACGGACAGAACACGAACAAAGAGAGTCTGCCGAGGTGATTTGAATCGCCCGCTTTGCCTCTTCCTGCAAGCCGCCCGTTCCGCGCCTCCAACAGCACGTATGGTCGGCCTCCTTCTGCCGGCCGCAGCCGCTCAACCTCCGCCCGTCGCAGCCGGAACAACAAAATAGATAGGCACCGCATTTCTGCAATGCGCCCTTTTCGCGTCCTTCAATCGGTCGCCCGGTCCGCCTCTGTGACCGTCATCCACAGCCGCACCGTCTACAGTCTTGTAGATGGACAGGTAAAATCCAATTGATCAGTTACCACCGTTGGTAATGGTATCGCTTTTGTTTGTTGTTGGATGAGAGAGTGGAGGAGGGGAAAATTGAAAAAGATCGAGAAGTTGAAAAAATATAAGGTAAGGTAATTATGATGGATACAATGGAGGGGGACATCAGATAGAAGAGAGGAAAATTGAAAATGGGCTATGTAGACTTCCAACAGGACTGGTAGAAGAAACGGTAGAAGATGGAAAAGTGAGAAAATGCAGGCGCTGTAGAATGACGTGGCTGTTGGGTGTGAGGACAGCCCAAACATTTATTATATATATATATATATATATATATATATTATTTATTATATAATAATAATAACATATATATATTTTATTTATTTTTTAATTAGAAAATAAAACTGCAATTTATTACATAAAAATATGTATTAATACACTTATAGAAATTAAGTGTTTGTTAACGTTTATACTTGGTCAAAGAAAAAATCCAACGTTTATTAGAATTATATTTGTCAATTTATATCCATTGACAATGAATTGTTGTTCCAACAATAATCTATCTGTATTTCTGTTTCGCACTTCGTTCTTTTTACTTCTGTTGTTTTAGCCGCATCTGCTCTACTTGTTCGGGTATTAGACGCTAACCAATATCCCCGGAGCGATATCGGTATTTTGATAGATTGTAATAATCTTTAATTATTAATAAAATCGGCTACTTGAAGATAAAATAAAAAACATAGGAAAAATGATATTTTTATTTATATATAATGATAATGATATAGGATACGGGGAAAATATATTACATTAAACAGTAGATATAAAAAAAATGTTAATAATAATTTGTATCTATATTTTAATTTTAAATAATCAAACATAAAAATGTGAAATAATTGGGAGTAGTGATCCCACATATTCCTTTACAAAAACGTTGTGCTGGTGGTTTTTACGGACATATGTCATCATCACCAGTCACCACTCTAGCTAGATGACTTGTTTCCTCACCAGCCTCAATATCTCCGTCCGTTCAAAATCAATTCATCTGCACATCCAAATCATCATCATCTGAATTATATTTAGTTACACATTTATCTGAGTATATTATGAGGATGAGTAACAGTAGAGTGGGGGCGGATTTGTTGTTTCTTCGTTACCGTTTGAGTAGGTTTCAGTTTCGGGTTTTATAAGAGCAACCCATCCCAGTAACTACTCCTCTTTAACCCTATGTTAATTCTCATTGCCTAGCATAGCAGATATATCAGACATAAACCTCCTCCTCTTCATATCAATCCAGATCGAGGCAACAAAGAATAAAGGCGGAGTAAGACTGCGCGGGCGACAAACTGAGGAGGCGAAGCAAACGGATCTATAACGGTTCTTTCTTTTCTGGTGGTTATCTGCGGCTGCCGGCTGAGGGGAGCGGGTGGTGGATCTCTATCTCCCCGTCTCCGACTTGTGACAGGCTTAGGAAGCATAACGTACGACTGAGAAGAGAGACGACACTGGTGGCCTACTGAAAATTGAGGCGGAGCGGGCGGCCAACGGAGAAGGCGAAGCGGTCAGATCTGTAGTGGTCTATCTTTTCCGGCTGACGGCGGGGGGAAGGTGCGGTCGCTTTCTATCTTCCTGTGTCCGACTTGCAACTGGAGGAGGCGAAGGCTTCACGGTGGCTCTCTGTTTCACCGTTTCAAACGGCTTGAGCAGACGGCCGACGAAACGGAGAAGGCGGAGCGCACAGACCTTTCCGGTCCAGCTGTCGGCTTGTCATATCCAAGTTCCAACCACCATCGGTAAGATGCATTGAGTGACTTCGTCTTAGAGGTGGCTTCTTCTGTATTGGAATATATATAGATTGTTGGATTGGAACTGAAACGTTTATCTATATATTAATTGAGTCCGGTTATCTAGGAAAACGGTATGTTGAAGAAGTCGAAGGGATTGAGGGGCATTGAATTGTAGAAATCTATTCGTCGTTGTGAGTTTGTTGTTGTAGATCAGTGTCGTTTTGGATGATCGATGTGTGTTGCTCAGAGTACTCCTCAGTCCTGATGACTGTGGCGTCGTTTGCTTCTGCTGATGAGTGCAACGTCGTTTTGCAGGTCATTTACATTGAAGACCAACTGCTGAACTGATGTCGTTTTGGTGAAGAGTGGTTATGGTGTGGAGTCTGATTGCTTTTCCGATGTCGTTTAACTACCACTTTGGAGATGACGTGTGAAGCTCAGATTGAACGGAGACCATCCGTATTAGAATGAAAATGACGAAAGCGCTGTCGTTTTGCTAACTGATGTTGAAGAACGACGTCGTTGTGTAAAGCTGAAGTGATAAATATGACAATAACAGAAAAGCGACGTCATTTTTACTGAGATATAAAATTGCTACGTTAAGATTTTATTATTGTTTGTTTTACATGTTGATTTTTCATTGGTCAAATCATTTGACGTGGCATTCTAAAGTTAATTCTCTTTGTTAAACCACTAGGGTGAGTATAATATTTAGATTAGAGTTAGATATAGATAGTTTAGATGACTTCCTTGAGACATCAACCCATCTTCATTTCCTTGTAAGAGAATATACACACTTCAATCCTCGTGTTTAGGATTGTTATATTCTAGTCCTTGATGTTTATGAGTGTTTACATATGAGTCTGTATGACGAGCGAAAGGTAAACCCAATTAATCATCCATATTCCATTTTAGCTTGCTACTAAGAAATCTCAATATCTAAACACTTAATAATCATATGGGGCTATGAATCCCTTCTCATCATCAATACACCATAGGAGAAACGTAAAACCCAATAATCATCACCATTTTAACAAGAACAACAGCAACACCTTTTATTCAAAAACACACAAACATTTCGAATCCCATTCAGTCGAGTTTCGATAGGTTATGCTTCATTCATTCTTTGCCATCAGCAGCACGGAGTGAACCCAACTGGACCGGTGCTTGAGTCCCGACCACCTTGGAGGACCCGTACACCGACAGGTCCACACCCTGAGACTTCTCCTTCTCGATCTGTTCTTTGATCCAGAAGTATGTGAATCGAAGACCGTCCTACAAAACCAATAAGCAACCTTAAATTATACCAAACCCGCGAATCTTAGGTGAAATCGCGTCATGTTTTGATTCAATACCTTGAGTTTCATGGTGGGAGCCCAACCGAGCTTCTCTTTGATGAGGGTGTTATCTGAGTTACGTCCCCTGACGCCCTCTGGGCCAGGGATATGGTGGATCGGGAGCTCCCGGTCCTCAAAACCGAGAACAATCTCAGCCATTTCGTTCATGCTAACCATCTCATCACTTCCAATGTTCACTGGCTCGCGGAAATCCGACTTTGTCAATCTAAAAAGAAAGTAAAATAAAATGTGTGTTCAATCATTGTGGAATGTGAAAGAGTTTAAGCATTTAAATGATAAATCTACGACTTACCTGAGAACACCTTCAACACATTCATCAATGAAGGTGAATGATCGAGTCTGAAGACCATCCCCCCACATTTCAAACCGATCGACAGCAGTTTGAGCCTTTCGGCAGAATGCAGCAGGAGCCTTCTCACGTCCACCTAACAACAGAAAAAACTCAAATATTTAGCCAAATACATTAAAGGCTAATTTTTAGTAGTTTCGATGCATCAAGGAAGTAAATATCGTACCTTTCCAGGTTCCGAACGGGCCATAGATGTTGTGGAACCTTCCGATTCTGCACTCAATGCCAAAATCTTTTGTGTAGTGCTTGCAAAGTTCCTCAGTTGCAAGCTTCTCCAGTCCATATGCATCTTGAGGCTAAAATTACCAGAAGAACAAGGTTATTTATGAAAAACGAACCATTTTTTATTTGACTATAAACAATAACAGATGATAATAGTGCTAGACTGATAGTATAAGGAGCAAACAAACCTCAGCAGGCCAGGCATCGGATTCCTTCAAGCTCACATTGGTCTCAAGCTGCTTAAACTCGGGATATATGCAGGCACTGGAGGCATAAAAAAACCTGTAACAGCAGAAAACATCGAATTTCATCAGCAATCCTATAGTTTGATGCATATTTTTCTTAGGGTTAAATACCAAATTGCAGATTTTGCGGCATTTCACTAACTGAACTAATACAGACGTACATTTTACATCAAGGGAAATCAAGAAGTTACGAAATTTTTCATCACCGAGCAAGATGGATGCCGTTTCAGTAAAGCTCACCTCTTAACTCCATTAATTCTAGCAGCCTCAAGCATGTTGAAACTGATCATGGTATTGTTGTAGAAGATCACAGAGTGGTTGGACTGAATGAACCCCATGCCACCCATGTCAGCAGCGAGGTTGAAGACATGGTCGACCCCGCTAGTTACCTTGAGGCAATTGTCCATGACCCTAAGATCAACAAGATGGAACTCATGGCAGAACATGTCCTCTGTCATGTGCTCATTCTTCTTCCAGTCCGATGCGATAATGTAGTGGCCCTCGCTCTTAAGGCGCCGAGCTATGTGGGAGGCGATAAAGCCACCTGCCCCTGTGATGGAAATCCTAAGCTTCTCGGATGGCCAGTAGAGCTCCCTCTCGAGCTCCTTGTAGGTGTACGAACCGTAATCAGTTATGCTTCCCATCCTGTGTAAAAAGGAGAATTTTTAACAACCGAAAATGGATAAAGTAGATTTTTTGGGAAGTATCCATCCTTATTTATTTGTTTTCCATTTATTGGTCTGAATCAGTAACCGGGCAGGTTATTCGTTAAGTAACAAATCGAGTTAAGCAAAATTTCAATAAAAGCTAAACCAATTACAACGATTTAGCACCTGCAAAATAACTACTTACACATTGCAATCCGAGACAATCTCATTACACATTGCAGTGAATACTGAATGTTCGATCTGGAATGAGTTTTTCCAACAAAATGGGAGAATGCAGCAAATAAGATTTTTAGACTTTATTGCTATAAGCACTGAAAGGTAGGCAGAAAAAACAGTTTTCTGCGACACATACTTCGGTGAGATCAAACATCAAACAGGTGATAGACATTCTTTCATTAAATACAGAAAACTCAAATCGAGAGCAAGAACAGCGTCGATTAACGCTATAAATCAAATAGCTATAACAACTAAATGGGAATCAGATTTCTGCACCGCCATTGCCGTACTAATTAAAAAGAGCAGACTCGACTAAGAAACCCCAGAAAGATGGAGAAAGAGGGTACCTTGAATATGTGTTTGAGATGTTCTGAATGAAGGAGAAGAGGATAAAGCAGAGGAAGAGATACGGTTTTCGAGCATCAACGATCCACCCTATATATATGTCCCAATCACAGAGAGCAGGGACCAGAAAGACTCCAAATACCTATTTTAAAAAAAAAAATTAACTTTTTGTTTTTTTTTTTTGCCTTTAACAAAATATTCTAGTTTATTAACAACAATTGCTAGGGTTTAGCCATAAGTTGCTAGGGTTAAAAATTTAACCATGCTAATATAGGAAGTGGTTCAGCACGTCACCCTTAATTTAGAAATCAGGAGTTTAAATCCCATTAAGACCCTAAGTATTTCATTCTATATAAAAATCAAATTTCTATTTCATAAATTTCTTAGAGTTTGTTTATGCGTGTACCAGTCACCACTCTTTAATTTCATGACAACTTTGTTCTTTATAATTTTATTCTCATTGAATCATTGTGATTTTATCAAATCTCATGTCGTGTAAACATCACCTAGCTTATTTTATTAGAGTTTGTTTATGCATGTACTAATCACCGCTCTTAAATTTCACGATAATTTTGTACTTTATTTATAATTTTATTCTCGTTGAATTTTTGTAATTTTATCAAATCTCATGTGGCATGCGTAAACATCACCTAGCTTATTTATTCATTTATGCGCATCATATACTATTTTGGATGTAGAGACAATAAAATAAGAAAAATATGAAGCTACATTAAGCGACGAGGTGGAAACATTAATCGAGCCCGTAGAAAGCCTACGAGATTGCGACCTGGCTGGTATGGAGCAAACATACTAATCAACCGGATGAAGGTGACGAGGTGGGGACACTAATCGAGTCCGTTGAAAGTCTGCGAGATTGAATCAAAGTATAAGAGGGGGTTCTCTAGATTGACTTACATGGAGGGAGGGCGCATATATATGTAAGTATTCATTTTAGAAGAAATTAAAAATACCTTAACAAAATTCTAGTTCATAATTTTTTTAGAGTTTGTTTTGTTTATATGTAAAATAATCAACGTTGACGTTCACGATAATTTATATCAATGAATATTTGTTATTTTATCGAATTCCATGTGGTATGCGTAAATATCACTTAGCTTATACGTTTGTGTGTAGGTTAGCATCTAATATATACTAATTTGTATGGAAATATAATAAGAGAAGAAAAAAAAAAACTACATTAGCAATATTAATAAGGAAAAACTGAATGTCACATTAAACCCATCAATTAAATTAAATTAGTTAGCCCAACTAGTTAGAGTATAAGCACTCACATTCCGTCACGTCAGCTACATCACTAAATCAAATTTCGACACATCAACATCTTCAATATTCATATTTATAATATTAATAATTTACAGTTTACAATTCCTTAACCAAATCACTCAAATTCTATAATAAAAAAACACCATAATAAATTCCTAACCATTCACATTCTTAAAGCTACACATTTATAAATCATAAAATCAACCACTCATATTCTAACCATTTGAATTGCAAAACAAACACCATAATCAATTCCAAATCATTTATATTCTTAAACATTACATTCATATATCATAAAATCAACCATTCTTGTTCTATAATAAAATATATAGTATATAATGTACACTTCTTATAAAAGTTGAATGATTTAGAAATTTGTAACAAAAATTAAGGGTTAAATGTACTTTTCATACCACTTATTTGATCGGAATCCACTTTTCTTACCACTTGTTTTTTTTGTGCACTTTTGATACCAATCATTTGCATTTTGTACCCTTTTAGTACTTCCGTTAAAGTTCCGTCTCTTTTGGCCGTTAAGAGTCATGTGTCGTGCACGTGAGTGACCCTAAACTTTTGATTTTGTTCAATTTAGTCCTTCTAATACATCTCTAACTTTATTTTGTTCAATTTAGTCCTAAATTTTCAAAATCGAACACTTGACCCAAATTGACCTAGCCGGACCTAGCCCGGGGTCGTCGGACCCAGGCAAGCCCGAGTCAGGGTCTGACCTAGCCCTAGGCTAGGTCAATTTGGGTCAAATGTTCAATTTTGAAATTTTAGGACTAAACTGAACAAAATAAAAGCTAGGGATGTATTAGGACTAAATTGAACAAAAATCTAAAGTTTATGGTCACTCACGTGCACGACACATGACTCTTAACGGCCAAAATAGACATAACTTTAACTAAGGTACTAAAAGGGTACATAATCCAAATGGATGGTACCAAAAGTGTACAAAAAAAAAAAAGTGCTATGAAAAGCGGATTCTGGTCAAACTGGTATGAAAATTACATTTATCCCAAAAATAAATAACTAAACAACCAAGTGAAACACCATGACGAACAAACCGTCTCTTACGAATGTCATTACACATGATCTACTTACAACTATTGTTCTTCTAACTGGCTAGACTTATCTGTTAAGCGCTTTTGCATTCCGCCGATGGTAAGTGTTAACATATACTCATAATCACAAGTTTAACTAATCATTTATATTTCCCAATTTTCAGTGACCCAACTATAAAAACAACAATTTACACCAAAAATGTGATAATTCAATAAAAACTTGACCGTCTCATTACATATAAGAAACAAAAGCTAACAGAAAGCTCTAGTTACTAAAATGAACTCAAACTTGATCTCGACTATTGATGAACCATGTATACACAATATTGATGCAGAAGCAAGAATTAGCCATTTAGGTTTCAAGGAAGTGGAGTGTATTTGGCTGCACATTCAAGTGGTAAAGTCAGCAATTAAATAATGAGGGTTCACTATCCCATTTTATATTAGACGGGTCACTATTCCAGTACATACTAGATAACGAAATATATATATCATAAATTTTTCTTTATAATGACGGACATTTGATCCCTAATTCTCTAAGATCGCTACTCCCCTGCATTCAACTCCATCAAAATGAGACAAAATATATATATATATATATATATATATATATATATATATATATATATTCTTTTGGGGATGTAAATATTAGGTGTAGTTAAAAAATTTCATACTTTTAAAGTTTTACATATGTTACAATTAAGTCCACCCTATTAATAAAAAAAAGTAAAAATATGGTGCTCCACAAGTATAATAGAAAAACCCGACTCTGAGGATGGACACATCCACGGGTATTTTTGAAACAGTTGTTAAATTTTGATGGTCAGTTTGAAATTACATGATTTTTACATGTCCACAGTCATATTAAAAATAATAATGAGCAAAGAAGATTGGAGTAGCATCCCACTAAATGAATGTGGTATAAATTATAATAATGCAATTTATAATAAAGAGAATAAATTATATTATTAATTAATAATAAATCAATCATTAATATAGTAATTAAAGGTCCAAATTTGTTATAAGAAAAAAAATCAAAAATATCCGTTTAATCCGGTTGATGTAGTAATGTTAATGTCACAATCAAAAACACTTCTTATCTATCTTAGTATTGATATATGTTCAGCTATCATAACACGACACAAAATTAATTGTCTTCACTTTTTACTACTTTCTCGGACAAGATTTGTCGCACAATTTCAAGTATTTGCAAATGATAAATTTTATGTTTTGTAAAATCCGATCTACGGATTTATATTTCGGCTTTTCTATATTTATCATTTGATATTTTTTTTTTAAATATGTGTAAATGTATGAATGATAAATGTTAAAACATCACAATAACACGACTTTGATACTTACACATTTATTTATAAGCATAATAATAAGATAAGTTTGTCGTACATATTCATAATTTTTTATAACACATAAATTTATTGAGCAACATTTGCACTTCTAAAATTAATAATTAAAATAAACGATGTAATAAATTAGGAAAGCACGGTCATATCCTTATCAATAAAGTAATTAAACAAATTAAGCAATTTCCCCATTTTCTAACTGTGTAATTTCATTGGCAAGATTTATCTGCGAAGATTCGCACGTTGTTGTCGGGTACCCAAACGGAGGAAATACAACGGAGCCAAAATGTTGAAGTTACCTCGAAACTTCCCATACCTCTGTTCTGTCCTCTAGTTCAGCTATAAATTTATTTAGTTATTAATAAAGCTAATTAATTAACCTTATCATTTATGGTTACTTACAAATTATTAGCGAAATTTTATGTGAATGTGCAATTTGCTAACCGACTTTTTTAGTAACAAATTGCTACCGAACTTTTAATTATGTGCAATTTACTAGCTCCATCAATTTTTTCGTTAACTACAGATGAGATACATTTTTCAAAATGACTAAGAACACCTTAAATTTCAACTATGATTATAAAATAATCTCAACTTTTATTTTATATAAATAAGCAAATAAAAAAATTGAATAAAATTTTAGAATGATATATTATACAAAAAAGTATATAAACTCCAAAGTTCAAAAATTAAAATTAAATCATTTTTAAAAGTTTATGTTTGATAGAATTTTTAATATATTTTAATATGTGTTTTTGGGCTACTCTGTTTCTTTTAAATATTTCTTAAAATGTATTTTTTGAAAATTTAATTTAATTTAATATCAAATATCATGTCATTAAATTATCGTAGTAAGACTTTAGGATGTTTTCAACAATTTTTAAATGTGTATTTTTTTGTCTGAAAAATTGACTGAACTAGGAAACTATATATTAACAAAAGTTCGGCAAACAATTTACTATAAAAATATGACTAACAAATTGCACATTCATATAATGTTCAAGTAGCAATTTAGTAATTGAATATGTCTCATTTAATAATGGAAAATATAAACTGTATTTCAAAAACACTTTCAATATCATTTATTAGTTGGTCCAACTAACTCCGAAAACTAGGTTAACATTTAAATTGAACATTTAACTTGAAATTCTAAACTAACTAACCCATGTCTTAGTTGGCCAGGAGCATGAATCACACACAACGTATAGTCTTTCTTAGTCTAATAGTTCATTTATTCTTCCTCCTCAGCATGATCCACGCTATTTGTACAATCATATATATATATATATATATATATTATATATAATATATATCCATGCAGTGATTCTATCACAACATGCATGGTCCATGCAAACTCGTTTAAATTACCACTTAACCAACTATCCTAAAGTCTTTAAGTAATTGTTAAATTTCACATTGGGTCGAGCCAAATCCAACGGGCCAAGAGAGAGCAACAATTTACACAAGTGGGGGTTAACTCACTTGCTTATATAGTTACTTTACTCCATCAACTCATTGGTGTGGGATATATTATCACCACTCACAGTGAACTTCAACAGTTCCCCGCACTTGAGGGCTCTTTTAACTAAGGCACCGGCTTTCAAATCCGAACGGGTTGAGACTAATTTTTAACAAACCTCTCTCACGCCTAGGCCCAATCCATACCCAAATATGGAACATGGAGCCAACAAGGGGACACAAACCCAACAACGCTAATAATCGGAACCGGGCTCTGATACCATGTTAAACTCCACATTGGGCCGAACCAAACGCAACGGGCCAAGAGAGAGCAACCATTTACACAATTGGGGGTTCTTTCCTAAAACCAATTGGTGATAGGAGGAGATAGCTCACTTGCTTATATAGTTGTTTTACTCCATCAAACTCATCAGTGTGGGATATATTATCACCACTCACGGTGAACTTCAACAGTAATAGGTAAATGCATAGTTTAATCTTTAGGGTTAATTAGCCAAATGCATCATTATGTTTTGACCATGTTGTCAGATGCACCATATTGTTTTCTTGTGTTGCCAAATGCACCACTACGTTTTGAAATGTTGTCAGACACACCATTATGTTAGTCAACCGTTAAATATTATGCACAAAATGACGAAGATCACATGCTATTAACACGAAATATATTTCTTTTTTTTAAAATATTTTTAATATTATCAAAATAAAATTTATTTAAATTTTTTTTCGAAGTTTCTTAACTTATATGTATTTTTTGTGATTTTTTGCTATTTGTTAGTTTTAAATTTTTAGTTTTAGTTTATTATCTATTTTTTAATATTTTAATTGTCATGTTACATTATCATAGTGTTGTTGTTAATTTCAAGTCAGCAACATATGCATCATCAACATTTTTACATCAAAATTTAACGGTAGATTGGTAGACTGGTGCATCTAGCAACATTTTAAAACGTAATAGTCATTAGATAACATATGTGGTGCATTTAGCAACATAGTGGTGCATTTGGCTAATTAACCCTAATCTTTATATTTCAATATTCCCATTACGTGTGGGTTGAAACATTTTAAATGCCCATGATGTAAAACATTTTAATAAATTATATAACTCGATGCTACAAAAATTTAAATATGTGCGCTCTGATACTATATGAATATTTAGATTATTTACAAATATATATAATAAAATATATTTTCCTAATAATTTATTACCTAATAAAACTCACATTAACCTTTATTCTATATGAGTGTTTAATATGTATGATTGTTTTTACTTAAGTGGAAAATATCAAAGTTACCCACTCAATAGATTTGACAAATATGTATAATAACCACATACTAACTCGAAACTTAAGAGTTTAAACAGTTTTAATTAATGCCGCACTTTTTTTTTACAATATTATTTGCTATTTTTAGTGGTGGATTCGTTTTTTTTTTTTAAAAAAAAAAAATGAAATTCACTATTAAAAAATTATATATATATATAAAAAAATGAATAGAGCAGGTTAAGAAATGTGGATTCAAGCACCATATTTTATTATACTAGTGGTCAGCGCGTATGTTGCACGCACACCGGCCGTTTTTGTACATGTTTTGATTATAAAGTCGAATCATTCATAGAAAATTTGGTAAAAAACATAAGAATAATGAATAGTTTTAAGTAAAAGGAAAGTTCTAATACAAAATTGTATAAATATAACATTAACTACAACATGAACATGTGGTATATGATAGACTTAGTCTTTCTTTATATTGTGTGTAGTTGATCTCTAAATAACACTTCTTGCCATCATTAAGAAACTCAAAACATAATGAAGTGAGGCCATCAAGTCAAAGTAAGAACGCAAATACCTAAGATGATTCTGCAACTACACAACTTCATCATTGTAGGTCGTCGTCGCATATCTAATAAGACAGGAACATATTCAGCCAAATATAACTTATTTATTATTCTGCAGTGTGCATAAAAAACTGTGAAAATTGACATATCACGTAATATATATAGTTTAAAAGTTGAGTAATCGGCTTGAAACAATATAGAAATATGAGATGGTTCATGGAAACAACAAAACCATTTTCATTTGAGACTTAACAAAAAATTAAGTTAATGTTTTAGGGTAAATGAAAAAAAAACTAATGTACAATAGAAAATAAATAAGTAAGATGTAGAGTAACCATAGCATGAAGCAACATTGACCCATTCGAAGCGCATTTCCTAGGGCCGGAACTAAGTTTAAATAATTTAATACTATTGCCCTATAAGTTTTCAAGATTTATTATTTCACGCGTTGTTATTAACTAAGACTACTATAAGCAATAATATTTCAAGAGTTTAAATAAGTAAACCTCAAGATATTAATTGGTGAGTATATGCAATATACATGAACCAACAAAAAAATTAGATGAATAAGTACTTGTCGTGGCACCTTCAAATCTGACATATGTTGATCTCTCAAACAGCCAGCACGATACTTCACTGGTGTCAAATAGACTAAATTAATTATGTGTGATCACCAAAGTCAGACTTGTGAAGCCATGTCTTCCGCAAGAATGTAAGGCATAGTCAGAAAAATTATAGCTCAATGAATAATGCAAAAAGAAAATAACTATGCGTAGAACATATATATATCATCAACAAGTACTTCACATGATAACAATATCAGTTTTCCGTTCATAAGATAACTATTGCCCAACATGAACAACAATAAACAACCTTCACAAAGTATATATCCATCAAGTAGTGTTGATAGTACAAATGTGATCAGTTGGTTATCTTTACTATCGCATCAGCTCCAAAAACGCGTTCAGCAACCAAAGTATTGACATTATACCTCATCAATCTCTCTTGTTGGAACATATTCCAGCAAGATGTGCAACTCCACCAACAAGTCAGAATACTCATTAGAGGAGAACACTCTGCACATAGTTAAGAGCCAAAAAGTAAGCTCAAAATTCGAAAGTACGCATAAAAATAGCTGTTTGGATGATACTTTTCTTTTTGCATCATTCCACCCATGAAATTATTTTACATGATAACCCCGACTAAGACCCTAACAGGACTTGCCCTCTGTAAAAAGTAAATGAAAAATACTATCAAGAGTCCAAAAGCCAGAAAACTTCACCTAAGTGAAAAACCCGTGGAAATGTATGGCAACACAAAAGATAGCCTATGTCGAGATAGAAGGACCATAGATATTAGATAGCCTTCATGTTTTCGATATAATGCAAGTGATACATGTGGGAACACTTCATTATAAGTACATATCTGCAAATAACTACCAAAACTCAAAACTTGATTATTCAAAACTTATTGTCCTATCGCACAAGTTGTATACTTGATCAATCTAGCTAGCTTGTATGATGATTAAATTCTAACTTGGCTAAAAGCCTCTTTCCATTCACGGAAGAAATTATTTCTTAACATCATATTAAGCCAATATAGCAGTAACCTTGAAATTTTTTGTGGTGTGAATTATGATGTAAGAAGTAACGGTATCTAAAGTTACAGCGGTTAAGAGCAAAATTTTGAATGGAGGGGTACCTTTCGATAATTCGATTGGAGTCGCGAAATGGGTCTTCGTCAGATTGAATTTCAGTGTAACAAATCATGAGAGTTTGAATTGGAGGCACCTAACTATTGGAAGTTAGCCTGTGGGTCAGACCATGATGAAGTCTGAGGCTTTAGTCAGTTGGGCCTTGTCTAAGCCCGTTATAGTCCAATCTGGACTTTGTGTTCTATTCTGGTTTCTTTGTTTCGTTTAGTATTGTTTTAGTCCCTAGTTCCTTCATTTACAAATTTATGGGTGTAACTTACATTTGTTCTGGTAGGGTTTTATATATAAGTGAGAGGAACTCCAGATGAATGAACAGTTCTGATGACCCCAACTCTCGTCTCCTTTACTTCGCTCTGATACCATGTGAATTTCAGGTTCCGGATGAAACCCTAGCAGAACAATATCAGAATAGGACATGTTGTTAATTGCTAGTAATTTTGATTGATATATATATGGTGGTAACATTACTTCCCTCCTCGACTTAGAGCTTGTCCTCAAGCTCTAGTTTGGAAAATCTCCCGGCCGCCCTCCTCGAATGGCTGGTCCACCTTGTCTTCATTCTCCTTAACCGGCATAATGTAGAATAGTATCGGTTTGCATTGGTGCCCTGGTATATAGAGTTCGTCGCAATTGAAACAGAGCCCCTTCAATCTCCGCTCCGCCATCTCTCCGCTTGTCAGCCTCTTAACATACTTATCTGATGGCCTTGGTTTCTATCCTGCTTCTTTCAGACCGAACTCTGTGCCAGCCTTGGGACCTGTGAATCTATGTCCCCACCGCCTCTCTCAACCTTATTCCCGACTGAGAGTCCTCGTCCATTCGGAGTCACAAGTCGTGCTACCGGGGCGAAGTGCCCTCCAAACGTCCTGCCGCGACGGTCGCCCTCGATCTTATACTCATTGTCACGTGCGAATTCCATGGCTTAAAAAATTGTTTCCGGACACAGATACTCCACCTCTTTTCGTAGGGTGTCAGTCAGTCCGACACAAAACTTCCATATTTGCTGTATCCCGGTCAGCCGATATTGGCGCCCCAAACATGCCTCAAATTGCTCACAGTAATCATCCACACTCCCAGTTTTACGCAGGTTGGACAATTCGCCCACGGGGTTGACCGCATCGGCCCGCCCGAACCGACTTTTGCAATGCTTCTTGAACTCGTCCCAAGTAATTCGATACGGGGCTAGGCGCCGCAGATTGCTCCACCACTGCCGTGCCGCACCGGTCAACGCGAAACTTGCTTGTCGGAACTTGGCCCCCTCGTCGGTCACCCGTTAATCGAAGAAATAGTTCTCACAACGTTGGAGTCATTCAACCGTGTGGGTGGTCCCATCGTAGGTCGAAAACTCCATCTTGGTCGGAGAAGCACCTCCACTTGGGAGCTCCAAGACATGGGTCTCTTTTACTGTAGTCTATCCCATTCCTTCTCCAAAATCCCTAATAAACCAGTTGCTGCCCCCTTCCTTCCTGCGGTGACCATGTCCGCTGGTGCTTGACCGACCTGGCCATGGGCTCGCCAGATTATCAGCAAAACTGACATCTACGTGCGTGCATGACTTCGCTGGAACTGTCCAGTCACCGACGTCGGTCATGGTTGACTTCGCTGGATCAGTCACGTCGGCGAGAGTCGTGGGTGACTTCACCGGAGCGGTTCCGTCGGTGAGAGTCGTGGGCGACTTCGCCGAAGCTGTCCTGTCGGCGAGATTCATGGTCGACTTCTCCGGAGCTGTCCCGTCGTTGTGGGTCATGGGCGACTTCCCCCTGCCGTCGCCTGCTGTCACAATTGGCTGGCCCTGGATCAAGGCGTCAATTTTGGCTACCATCTCGTCCAGATCTGCTCCCAACGCATCCTGCTTAGTTGTTACTTTTGCTACAGCTGTGTCTGTGCAATTGACCTTATTCAGCAGCTCTGTGAACTTATCCTCTTGCCTTTCTAACTTCTGTAATAATTCCTGAAGCAAGTCATTAGTGGTGGGTTCTGCCATCGGGTCGGGTTGTTGGCTCTGATACCAAATATGATACGTGCCCGAATATTGGTAGAACGAAGAACACGTAAATAAGAAAGCTTACTTCCTAATCAACCCTAATCTCTAATTGAGACTAAGATTAATTGTTGGAAGCTTGATTTTCATTAATAAGAATACCCTATATATAGGGATTACAAAACCTAAAGAAACCCTAAAGATATATCCTAACATATCGCTAATGATAAAATATACTAATTACTTAATCTAAATATATTATTCAATCTCTACCAATATGATTACTCTAATAAGATATTATCTAGCTAAGATATAGATAGTGTGATTAATATAGGGTGGACTTAATTGTAACATATATAAAACTTTAAAAGTATGAAAAAATATGATTTTTTTTAACCACACCAAATATTTGCATCATACTATTAATATCAATTTCTCTCTAGGGTTACTTTGGGGTAATAAAAAAACACAAAAAAAAATGTACCACGTGCATGATAGAAAGACCCGTTGTTTACAAATTGGTAGTTGAAAAATTGAGGAATATGTAATTAATTTAGTTACTGAACTTTATTGAAATTTACAATTTGCTACCTGAATTTTGATTAGAAGTGATGAACACGAGCATATTTTAGTCACGATTAAACAACAAATCAGACGTAACTAGCAAATTACATCTTCGCATAAATTCAGCTACGTACCAATCCATCAAATAAAGTAAATTCAGATTTGTTTTGCCCATAGTTCAATTATTGCCTATGAACTGAATTTCGGGCTTCAAACCCTGAATACATCTATCAAATTATTCAGATCATCTAGCTATATAAGTAATAGTTAATTAGGCACCCTATTATGCGTGGTTTATATATATTACCCACCCAATATGCGGCAGTGAACCCAGCAACCCCAGACGCAAGATGAATGACGTACCCACCCGCAAAGTCGATCACACCCAGCCCAGCTTCGCCAACCACCCACCCGGAAACCAAACACTATGCGCCGAAACCGTATACGAGGTTGTCAACCAAAGCGGCACGAACACCATCCACGCCTTAAAATTCATCCTCCCCAGCAACGACCCCGCAATCAATCACTACAAGAAATTAGGGTCAATTAACATGAACTTTGACACGGGGTGGTTCCTCGTGTCAAATTGTGACGATATTTAACACGATGTTGACACGAACTGACATTTAAAACGACCTTTGACACGGTCAAATACCTTGTGTCAAACTGACACGACCTTTAACACGATTCTGACACATGTATAATAACACGACCTAAGTTCGTGTATAAATCGTGTAAGAAATAATAGTACACATGTCTCTGAGTCGAATTTGACACGAGGCAAAAAATATGTATTTTATGAAAATAATAATGGGTTTAAGCAGACTCTAACCAATAACCTACTACTATTTGGTATATCCTAGATGTTCTAGGACTGAGCTAGAGAATTTTTTTCTATCTTTATTTGCGGAAAATAATAGATGAAGGTAATGTAAAACAGAATTAAAATAATTTAACAGAACAACTCTTGTAGTTTACAGAACAAGAAACATTAGTCATCCTAATTTGAACTTTACATTCTTAAACAAACTTGATCAATGTGAATTTAGTCTAATTAGTACTAAATGTAATATTGTAACACAAATCACAATTAATAATTAAATAAAAATGTTACATGGTTTACTGTAATAGTGATTTAAGTAATATTAGTTTAGCGTGTTAGGTATTTAGGGTTTATTTTTAAAGGGTATACGGTGTTATGATGTAGAGTTTAGTGATTTTTGGTTTAGTGGTTAACGGTGATAGTAATTTAGAGAATATAAAGTGTTATAGTTTAGGGTATAGTCATTTAAGGTATGCTAGTTAAGCGTATTTGGCATTTAGGCAATATTGTTAAAGGGTATAAGATGTTATGATGAAGAGTTTAGTGACTTGTTGTTTAGTGGTTAATGGTAATAGTAATTTAGGGTGTATTGATTTAAAGAATATAGTATTATAGTTTATGGTATAGTCATTTAAGGTATGCCAGTTAAGTGTGTTCGGTATTTAGGGTATATTGTTAAAGGGTATACGATGTTATGATGTAGAGATTAGTGGTTAACTGTATTAGTAATTTAAGATATATTTATTTAGAGAATATATTGTTATAGTTTAGGGTATACTCATTTAAGGTATGCTATTTAAGTGTGTTAGCCATTTATGGTATATTGTTAAAGGGTATACGGTGTTATGATGTAGGAGAAAGTATTTTGTGTGACGCTTATACCGAGAAAGTATTTTGTATGACGCTTATACCACGTCACTAATGCCACGTGGAGTGACAAACTAATAAAAACATGACATTTGGAAAAGATTCCACACCAGCAAATTTTAATTAATGAAAATTAATTGTTAATATACTATTTATCAGATGCAACTTTTTAGAGAAAAGATAAATACAAATTATTAATGCAATTTTTTTTTCTCTGAGTTTTATTTCTTCAAGAAAAGGTTTTTTCGAGTTTAGATTTTGAATAATTTTATGGTTTAGTTATTTTTAAAATTTGAGTAATTAACGAATTAGGTAGTATTTTTTTTTTTCTAAAACCCTATTAGATTGGGTGAACAGTTTGGCTGGGTGAACCCTAGAGGGCTAAAATTGGACGAACCGTTTAGTCGGGTGAATGGCTAAAACTGGGTTCACCCAACCATCGATTTTAGCAATCTAGAGTTCACCCGGCCAAACTATATGTCTGACTCCTCTAGAGTTTTTACAGCCAAACTGTTCACTCAATCTAAAAGTATTTATAAAAAAAAAAAAAAAAAAAAAAACTAAAAAAACTAAAGCTATTCAATATGATTTGTTAGTAATTAATGTGAATTTTTTAATTAATTGAAAGTTTGATAATTTGGAAATTTTTCCAAATACCACACTTCTATTAATTCGTCACTCCACGTGGCACTGATGACGTGGTATTTTGTGTGACGCTTATACCACGTCATCAGTGCCACGTGGAGTGACGAATTAATAGAAGTGTGGTATTTGGAAAAATTTCCAAATTATCAAACTTTCAATTAATTAAAAAATTCACATTAATTACTAACAAATCATATTGAATAGCTTTAGTTTTTTTAGTTTTTTTTTTTTTTTTTATAAATACTTTTAGATTGAGTGAACAGTTTGGCTGTAAAAACTCTAGAGGAATCAGACGTATAGTTTGGCCGGGTGAACTCTAGATTGCTAAAATCGATGGTTGGGTGAACCCAGTTTTAGCCATTCACCCGACTAAACGGTTCGTCCAATTTTAGCCCTCTAGGGTTCACCCAGCCAAACTGTTCACCCAATCTAATAGGGTTTTAGAAAAAAAAAAATACTACCTAATTCGTTAATTACTCAAATTTTAAAAATAACTAAACCATAAAATTATTCAAAATCTAAACTCGAAAAAACCTTTTCTTGAAGAAATAAAACTCAGAGAAAAAAAAAATTGCATTAACAATTTGTATTTATCTTTTCCCTAAAAAGTTGCATCTGATAAATAGTATATTAACAATTAATTTTCATTAATTAAAATTTGCTGGTGTGGAATCTTTTCCAAATGTCATGTTTTTATTAGTTTGTCACTCCACGTGGCATTAGTGACGTGGTATAAGCGTCATACAAAATACTTTCTCTATGATGTAGAGTTTAGTGATTTTTTATTTAGTGGTTAGCGGTAATATTAATTTAGGCTATATTGATTTAGAGATAGTGTTATAGTTTAGGGTATACTCATTTAAGATATACATGTTTGTTCGTAATTACAAACTTAATTATTTCGTGTCAAACTGTATATATAGCATTTACCTTAAATTCATAATGTATTACTATCTTGATTATTAAATTTGGTTAACATTAATACTTTTTGTCTGATTTAAAAGAACAAATATGTTTTATTAAATATTATAAAAACTAATGAGAGGTTTTTATTTAATATAAAATTTTATTTGAGATGTGTAACTTGTCATACAAGTTTAAAAAAACAATATAAAAGAAGTACAACATTATACATTTCTATTATATATATTAAATTACAATCATTGTTGGATGTTTACTGAAATATGAGTCATTAAAACATAAATATGTATTTAAAAGCATTATTATCATACTAGTAATGATTGATACTAAACCATAAATCAAAATACCTTAAATCACTATACCATAGACCAATATACCTTAAATCACGAGTTTTTGACCAAAATATAGTTACATGGACAACCAAATACCAATATAGACTAGAAAAAATATTAATTACAAATATGGGTCTGGCCGGGTATGGGGAACCCGGCCAACTGAATTTTTTTTTTTTTTTTCTTTCTATTTTTTCTGTTTTTGCTTTTTTTAATAGAAGTTATAAAAAATAATGGTTTTGTTCTTTTTTTTTTGTCTCAAAATTAATTAATTGCGATGTCAATAGAACCCATTGTTTTACACCGCAATTAATTAATTTTGAGACAAAAAAAAAAAACACTACTTGGCCGGGTTGTGGGGACCCGGTCAAGTGAGGTCGAAAAAATATAAAATTTGTAGTTTTGTAATTTTTTTACGAAAACTGGTAAACGACAAATGTCTGTCAATTCACCCTCTAGGGTTCACCATGTCCAATAGATTTTTTAGAAAAAAAAAAGAACAAAATCATTAATTTTTACAACTTCTATTAAAAAAAGCAAAAAAAAAAAAAAACAGAAAAAACATAAGAAAAAAAAAACATGTTTGGCCGGGTTGGGCAACCCGGCCAAGTGAGTTCCTGTTTTTTTTTTTTTTTTCCAGTTTTCCGAAAAAAAAAAAAATAAAAAAATAGTTGGCCGGGTTCCCCCAACCCGGCTAGAACCATATTTGTAATTAATATTTTTTCTAGTCTATATTGGTATTTGGTTGTCCATGTAACCCTATTTTGGTCAAAAACTCTTAAATCACCATAAACCAAAATATTTTTAGTTAAATTGGGCTTCCATGCAAGAAATAAAAAAATTATGGTAAAATGAATTTTTCAAATAATTTACTAATTTATTGATTTATTTATAATAATAATATAAAATTATTTACATTCGTGCAAAAAATTATTAAACCAATAGTACTAGTAATAATTGATATTTATTTAAAGAAATATATAGCTAAAGAATAGTCATTTATATATAGCACTTATCTAATTACTTTAACAAACATATATTTGTATAATTACTCTAATTTAATATAAAAAATATATATATGTTTAGCCAAAAGCCCAATTAAAAAAAATCCATATCGATTTTTTGTGCCAAGCCCACCACAAACCCTAAATACCACTCACCTCACCATTCACCCCTTCAGAGCCGCACAATCCTCACCAGACTCTCTTAGTCTTAATCACCACTCTCTCCTTGACAGTCTCTTCATGCTTCCAAGTAGGAGCCGTGGCTCTTCGACTCCACTGGCGCCCGGTCGGCCCGGGTTCCTGTTCCACCCCACTGATGAAGACTTGTTTCGGTACTACCTGAAGCTAGTGACGCAGCCGTTCCGGTATCACAAGTTCCCGCTGCCCAGTTCATCGCCATCTAGCTCAGCCACATCAATTTTGAATCTGGTGATTACCATATTAATTTCTCTGAGATGTGGTTTCTGCTTTGCTGGCTATGATGGGGCATCTTCTCCGGCTATTCCCGTGAATGCTGGAAGTAATTATTATCATAACACCTCTCTCCGCAAAATGAATTAGACAGTAAGACACCTCATCTTTCTTACTCCATTGAACACTATGTCTATGTATATGTGAGATTGTTGTTTGATTACGAAAATATGAATAAATGTTGATGTTTGTCTATTTGAGGCAAATACTGTGTTTGATAATGAGGCAAATGTTGATAGATTGCGAATATTTGGTTCAGTTCTGCTGAAAGTTTAGTGGTGCTGAACTCACAGAGATGAGATGGATGTTGAGGCTCTTTTGATGGTATCATAGCTTGGTTTGATATGGTTGATACACATTACCTTACATTATTCCGGTGTCTGCTAAAGTATGCAATTATTTCTTCATAACTGATTTGTTGGTTGATTTTCATGTGTTTGAGTTGCTAATCATCTGTAGATGGAAGTAGGCACTGAAATGTATTATAAATTGTATATAATTAAATTTTTTTGGATGCGTTGATTTTGATATTGTGTTAACAGGTCTGCATTGCAGCTTGCACTTTAGAAAGTAGCTTAATTGTCTCTTGGGTACAATGTGGTTCGAAATGCAGGTCAATGTATTGATCGACTATGATCCCCAAGATTTCCAGTAATCACTCGAGGCAGACAAACCTAATTTCTTGTACCTTCAAGGTTATCAATGTGAAGGCAGTGAATAAATCGATCCTTTAGTTTGGAAGAACATTGAGATATCATATCTCGAGGATGTATGTTCCCTACTTGGTTCCAAATTGTTTACCACCGTGAGTAATTTTAGCTATATTTATTTCCTCATATATTTGCAGTGTTTTGGATCAATTCATCTTGCAATACTAGCTATTATTCTAATGGAATTTCTAGAATCTATGGTCTTGGAAGAAACTTACTAACAATATCTCTTCTCAATTTTGTTTGTAAGTTTATCTCCGGATCCCTGATGGAAAAGAATTTGTCGAGGGCTTCAGTCTAAGGTGACAAATTTTACTTCTCATTCCTCTGAATGTATATGTTTAATATGTTAAGAAATGTAGTCTTTTCTTGTTAACCTATATTTGTGTTTTTTCCTTTAGATTTCTATAGTTGTATCAAGTAGATATTAACTGCTATGGTATATCGTGCTGTAGGGAATCTGTTATGTTATATACTGGAAATGATGATATGGCTCTCGTTTTCTGCTACAATTCGTTTGACGAAGTTGTGTTTTGTAGTTTGGAGGATTCTTCATTATAACATCAAAGAAAAGGAAGACAGCGGAATTTTAAAAGAAGACGTGGTGTATAAACGTTTATACACGAATTTAAGACGTTTAATAGCGTGTGTAGATGGTGCTGTTGTATGATGCTTGCTCCAATGTCCTCCGCGGCGAGTTCATGCACGGTGGTTCAGTACTGGATTGCTGCTTCCACGACGACTCTTCTGGTTTCAGCTCAAGTGCCGATAATACAGTGTGAAGGTATGTGAATTAACTGTCCCTCTGTTGTGGATGTAATTACTTAATCCTAATTGCAGTCTCAAATTGAATTATTGGTAAAACTACATGGAGTTCATTTAATCTTTTTCTGGTTACTTCTCTCTAATTTGTGCCTATTGTCCGGACTTGTAACACATTATGTCATCAACATGTGTTGCTCTACAATTTTTCTTGTGCGTGGCTGTTCTTTATAAATTTTGAGTGCTACTACATACATGTTGTTTAGGGACTTGTTTGATGAGTAGTAGCTAGAGAGATGAACAAGGCTCTACTGTTGTTAAGTTTGTATCTTCCTGTTGTTGTTTAGTATTATCTTCTTTTCCGACCGCAAATTCTTTCCTCCTCAACTTGGTTGACATTGGCCCGGTAATATAGCTGGGTACTAGCTTTATAGTCATCAAAGCTCATTATCTTTAATCATAACATGTAAGTAAATTTCTTGCATGATTTTATCTTCAACTATGGAGGTGTGTCAGTTGCATTTATGTTTGTAACAGCTTTGGATAGCAATAACGATTCAACCATCTTTAGCAGGTACCAACTACTAATCAAAGCTTTCGTCTATAAGTCATCTTGTCTCTAACAAAATATAATTTGTTGCAGGATTCAAAACTGAAAGAGCAATCTGTCCGTTTTAATGTTGTGGTTGCTCTTCCAAGCAAAGAACAAAATGAATCATTTGTGCGGTCTTATTTCAAGTGAGTATAGTTAGGCATCCATATATGTAGTACATATGAGTGTACTTTCAAGTGTTTAGTTTAGCTACGTTGTTGGGTATTATAAGTTCGAGTAATTGTATTTTATTAAGGTATCAATACAAATGTATTTGGCATTTATAGTTTTGGATTAATTTAATTTCGATTTTAATTATTGTATTATGTTCTGTGATTATAATATCCATATTTACAGTTAAGTTTGATTCTAAAAGTGTTTTATTGATGCAAGTTTGTTGATTCTAAAAGTTTTTTATTGAAGAAAGTTTGTTCATTCTAAAAGTGTTATTGAGACAAGTTTGTTGATTCTGAAAGTCTTTATTGAAACAAGTTTGTTGATTCTAAAAGTCTTTTATTGAGGCAAGTTTGTTGATTCTAAAAGTATTTTATTGAGGGAAGTTTGTTGATTCTAAAAGTATTTTATTGAGGGAAGTTTGTTGATTCTAAATGTGCTATTGAGGCAAGTTATGTTGATTCTAAAAGTGTTTTATTGTGATACATGTTTGTTGTTTCTAAAATTGTTTGATCGAGGCAAATCTGTTGATTCTAAAAAAATTTATTAAGACAAGTTTGTTGATTCTAAAAGTGTTTTACTGAAACAAGTCTGTTGATTCTAAAAGTGTTTTATTGAAACGAGAATGTTGATTCTAAAAGCGTTTTATTGAGGTAAGTTAGTTGATTTTAAATATATATTTTGAATCGGATTTATTTACTCAAAAACAATAAATAGGCACAATAGTCGTGTCCAAGGTTGTGTGAAATTCGTATCCAGCGTGGAAAAAGTCGTGTACAAAAGTCGTGTACACTTGACACGGGTAAACATGAATTTGACACGGGGATAATTCTGAGACGAGTCAATTACGAGTTTGACACGGGCTACAGTATTTGACACGCTCCTCCCCGTGTCAAAAAAATTTACTCACGCTATTACTTATCACGGGGCAAAATCATGTCAGGTTCGTGTCAAACACATTTATACACGATTTTAATACGAAAATGCCTTGTGTTAATTGACCCTAGTTTCTTGTAGTGAATACCACAGTTATCGCCGCAAAAACACCCTTAAAAATAGGGTTGTCAATTTATTACACAACACGATAACACGATATGAATACATGAAAAAAGACAATGTTCGTTCAAACATATGACGATAGCAGAATGCACGATTAACACAAGAGAATTGTTCGTGTTTAAGTATGACAATACGATATTTGCGGCAAAAGTCTGATTCTTGAGTAATTATTCTATGGAAATTTTTTGTTGAATAACTTTTAAAACTTAAATCAAGGTTAATAATTTTTATAGTTTGTCAATTCTACTTTTAAAACTAGTAAATTATATGAATTCAAACATAGTTTTTACTATAAGATGTTCATTGATTTGATATTCGATATTGCATGTGACTGTACAATTACCTAACTTAATAGTACCACGAAATGAACACGCATGAAAAATTGTATGAATGTTCGTATTTTTTAACATGACATCATGAGAAAGCTTATTGTGCGTGTTCGTATTCAGTAAATTGAACACGATAATACATACGATTTGCCACCCCTACCTGAAAGTAAACCATGGTGGCTGTCGGGAAAAACCTAGAAACGCCTGGTTTAGAAGGTACGTGTCGTCGAGTGCGGGCCCCGGTTTCCCCAAGAAAGGAAGGAAGTCTTCGGTGCCAAAGGACATCCGGTAGGCCCAACCGACCCAGCAGATGAGGACGGCGGTGAAGGCTAGAAGGCCATGAATGCGGAGTTGACCGCCCATTTCTTGTTGACCACGCTACCGTAGAGGATGAGGAGGCCTGGGATGGTTTGTAGACCCACGAGAGTGGCTGCTGTGAGCTGCCATGCATTGTCTCCTTTGTTTAGCCACTCGGGGCGGAGGTTCGGGGGAAGAAGAAGCTCCATTATAGTTTGTTAGAGAAGATAGAGATGTTGGAGAAGATGATATAGAGTTAGAGTATTAGACATCCGCCCCTGGCCGGCTATTGTTGGTTTTGGAGGTTTATTTGGAAGATGCATGCAACCAAATGGAATCTTTACTCAGTCGTGAAAGTGCCAATTATTTGTTAAGGAGTGTCCTATATACGTGCCAGACCTTAGAATATACTCATACTGAGTTTACACGTAAGGGGAGTAGTAAAGTAACGTGCGTGAATATTTTCTAGCAGTCTCAAATTACGATTGACACTCCTAATTAATGGTGAAGTGCTAATCTGCTATGCCATATGAAGATGGCTATTTCACAATTCAGTTAGCTCAACATGTTCTTTTATGTGGACAGTAATTTGCTGAAATGTTATGTTACTCAACGAAAAATTACAAGTTCAAAAAATTTCCTGCCCTATATCTTCCTATCATCTTCAATTGACATTGGGCTGGCCTGCACTATGACGTTACCAAGCCCATATGATTATTTCAACTCAAAAGTTATTATTATTGGGACAATAAATATATAAATTAAAAATGTGGTCCCATTTCCCTTTAAATGATGGTCTTTTTTTCAATGAAATGAAGTACTTTTTAATCAAATCACACTAGAGATTCCAACTAAGAATTCGAAATCAAACCAACCATATATGAGAACGAGAGAGCGAGCGCTCTCGATCAGAGTAAATAGCAGAGGCGGTGGTGACTTTGAACAATCCTAATTACTGCTTGCTTATGTAACATATATTATATAATAATAATAATAATAACATTATAAAAAAATCCACTTGCTACCTCGGCATAATATCCAAACATCGTCGTTAATAATAAAATACCAAAAACATAAATATCATTGGGACATCAGCACGCAGAAAAAAAATTAAATATAATGTCATTCCAGGTTTTTTATCTAATAATAATATGTATACATTATAGTTTCCATTTTTTAAATGAATAAATAATGTGCATGGGAAGTAGTTAATAAAACAATTATCGATCGGAGATGTGATATTTTGTCAATTAGATTCAGTTATGATATAGCTCATTCAAATGAAGCAGGTTGAACTAGCTAGATTGACTGTGAGAGTGACACATGGTTACATTTCTTTTATTTTAATTTTAGAGAAATGCTTCGCTATGCGATTTTTAACGTGCGACTGTCATGCGAGGATTCCAAACTGCATACATATAAAAGTAATGGACATCTTTCAACTAATATTAAATGAGATTTTATCGTTTACCAAATTGCTCTTATTTCTTCCATCCATACCAACCACGTCACGCACGTGACGTCTTACCCAAAAAAAACCAAGTACTTCATCCAACAGTTATATTTTAGATCAATTTACATTTTTCATGTTAACTCACTAAATCAAATTAGTCATTTATATATATTGCTACACGATTTTCTCTCCGTAAGTAAATAAATTTGATGGTTTAAAATTAGAAATCATAGAATTAATACTTTTTAAGCAATCATAAAATGAAATGCAAATACTCTAATTTCACATTTGACTATATAATTTCTAAATTGTATACTATCCACTTTATTTATTTATGGAGTGTGTATATATAACTAGTCATTTCATATGAAAACTTAAATTATATTATCGTTGACATACAAACTCAATATTTTAGATTAAATATCTATTCAAAGAACATATTAATCTTATTATTGATAATTTGTAACAGAGGTATACGTAAATTAGAAATATATGATGTCATATGTCATTCAGAAGTAGGGGTGAGCAAAATACCTAATTGGAACCGGAACCGTTTAGTATATATATATATATATAATTAAATGTTTATTTTTTTTAAAAAATTAAAATATTGTATTTCTAAGTCACTAACACTTTCTATTCAGTTACACTACACGATTTATAGATGTATATGTATTTTTTGACATATCCATAAAAAAAATCAAACGCCTAGATTGACTTTTGTAAAAAAAAAAAAAAAAAAGTACATGGATGTAACCGGTTTCAAACGAGTACTCGGAACCGATTGTATCTAAACGGTTCCAGTCGTAACGATTCTGGATAATGGATGTAAGGAACCGTTTGGTATTGGTATGGTTCTGGGATATCCTAAAATTTCAGGGTACCTGTTCAGAAGTCATTTCAATTTATACATGAATAGACATGTTCCTAAATCAGAGCGATGTAAACAAGTTGTGGATCTTTAATTATAATAATCAGAAGTAAACAATATTATAGTAAATTAAAAAATGAAGCATATTTTTGCATATATTAAAATTATATTATTTAATGACGTAAAACTAATGTGGCAAACTAGTTGATTTTAGTGCATTTTAAATCTTTACAGATTTGGCCACATAATTTTTTTTTTCAATCTTAATTAAGTAAAATCAAATATAATTATATTATATATATATATATATGAATGCTAATTTTGGTTTTTTGAGTTAAGAATAACAAATATAATGTAAATTCATATAAAGTATAATTATTGGGTGAAATTACAAATTAAATTAGTGTGGAAATATAAAATTGTGAAGTATAAAAGTAGAAAATAAAAGTTGCATCACGTGACTTTGTTGGTGTGAATGAAAATTAAAGACAGAAGTGGCAAAGAAAGAAACTCATTTAATATTAATGGAAAAAGATCTATTACTTTTACATGTATGCATTTTAGTACCATCGCATGGCATTCGCACTGTGGAAGTCGCATAGTCTAGCAACGCTCTTAATTTTAATGTGTATCATTTTTTAGGAGTATGAACTATGACCATCTAACGACAACTTTTTTATGAAATAATTTCCAATCTTGTAATAGGTAAATTGCTCGATATAAATATTTTATCCATTTAATTAAGAATCATTGCAACTTAAAAATATAATTAATAATAAATATCGTTCGGATAAAATGAAATTGACCGAAATTCAAGTCAATTTTTCAACCGTCAAATTAAGAGAAATAAGACATTACATTTTATAGGTTAATTTTTATTTTATTTTTTATCACGTAAATGAATAGATTAGTAGTGGTGGTATAAACCTATCCCGCTACGTAATATTCGGAGTATCTGCTCACGTTTTTTATTTTTTTTCAACAAAACTTAGTGAATAACCAGCGCATACAATTACCTCGTCAATGTAATCCACCAACAGCCTAGTATAATAAAATTAACGTGCTTAATTTAATTACTGAAAAATCGAAATAAAATTCAATCGACTTCGTTTTAACTAAACTTCCAGAAAATTCGTAAAATGAACGACCACCCATCTAAGAAAATATCGAGAAATTCAAGTCCTTGGTTTTAGTTTGACCGTCACTACTTCTTCTTACATCATTAATGCTACCATTTTCTAGTCTTTAACCGGAATTAAACTCAAACGTTTTCTGCATACAATATATATACCCTTGGTCACCAACCCTTGGAGCTGAGCATCCCTTATATATACGTAGTTCAAGAATTAGGGTTTCAATCTCTCTCTCTCTCTTTTTCAGAATCTTTCTCTGTGTATATATATATGGGGAGAGATAAATCACCTGCAACTTGGAGTTCCTCTAGGGCAGATGTGTTTAAGAAGACGCAGATTCAGGAGTTTGAAGAAGCTTTTCGTTTCCTCGACAAGGACGGCGATGGTGAGTCTCCTTTACGTCGACTTTGCTCCATGCATACGCATAAATAATAAATAAATTTATGTATATTATATATAATATGCATGCATATATATGTATATCAACTAGCTAGTCTCCAAGTTTTATAAATACGTAGAATTTTATGTGTGTATATTTTTTTTCTTTTTAACCTAAAATGAACGAGCTAGTAATTACGATTTAGATTTATCGATCTTACTGCATAATATTCGGGCTCTCGTATTTATATGCGAGCATATCATGCATTTGATTACTAGCACATGTACTGACATTGTCAATGTATTACCACAAACAACATAAGATAGTCAATAAGCTCGTCTGTTAGGCCCAGAGTCTTCATTTCTCAAATGAATGGATTTTAAGTAAGTCACTCCGCCGATTTGAACTCATGACCACAGAGGCAATTGGACATATATAACATATTCATGTTTGGTTAAGTTTATGATGATTGTTGCGTCCGGATGAACTATGCCGTGAGGACGCGTCTGTTCGCGTGGTTGTGCGGGCCTTTGTAACCCTTCCGTTGGGAGGAGGTTGGGCCACTGACGAGTGTTCAGGCTTGCTCCCGCACGAAGTCTGTGTCTCGGTACGGCTATGACTCGGCAAGGTTGTGACCCGGCAAGGTTGTGACCCGGCAAGGTTGTGACTCGGCAAGGTTGTGACCCGGCAAGGTTGTGACCCGGCAAGGCTGTGACCCGGCAAGGCTGTGACCCGGCAAGGTTGTGACCCGGCAAGGTTGTGACTCGGACGTCGGATCCTGCACAAAGGACCAATGCTAGCACGGAGAGGGGGGGGGGGGGGGGGGTTGGTGCTAGCGGAGCCCTCTCCGATGCTTAAGTCACTATAGTGGCAAAAAGGTAATTTCTAGAGAGAGAGAATTTCTAGAGAGAAGTCAGAGCTCAAAATACCAAAGTTGGGCAAATGAGAGAATGTGTCAAAATGGGTGGCCAAGACCTCCAATTTATAGGCTTTCTTGGGACCGGACCCGGTTTTAGAGCGGTTTGATGACGATTCAAGATCATGCGGTAACCGTCATCCATATTGGTAATGTGCGAACTTGACTTCTCTACACGCAACGGTAATCGCGGATACGGTAGTCGCGCGATACCCGTAAGGTAATCCGGAACTCGTCGAATTTGGGCAATTCGGCGAGGTCCGGATTGCCGCGCAACCCGGGCCTCCGGATTGCGAGCAATCCGGAGGTCCGAATTGCAAGCAACCCGGAGGTCCGGTCTGGACGCGCGTAAAGGCGCTTCCGGACCGTTTTGATACCGTGGGAGGTGTTTTTAAACCGAGATGTAATTTTCGATACGATTACGAGGCCCGAAGTGTAAACACGAACCCGAATTGGACATTTATCCATCACTTGCCCCCGAGTCAAGTAACGGTTTAGAACCTTTCTTGACTCTATTTTAAGTTAGGATATTTGTCCAATTTGAGTTTGACGCTAACCTTTCGGTTTTGATCGTTGGTCGGACGCAAGCATCTTGATTTCGTCCGTCGCTTGATTTTCCGGCCGAATGGCTTTGTTTCCTACCATCATGGTTAGTGCAATAGGAAATGTATATGCGCGAATATGATTATTGTCGGAGACATGAGCAATCGGTAATGCGCTAAGCGAACATGTATCTATCCACATGCGTACATAAGTAATAGTCATGGCAAAATTGTAATTACGCGATGCAAGAAATAGAAATTGTACGTTTCTAAAATGACTAAGTGATTACCGAATCATGAATCATGTGATTGCAACATACGTGTATAGTAACGGATTTGATACGTGCAATGTCAAGACATGTATAGGGATAGATATTTTAAGAGGAGAGGGTAGAGTATACCATAGGGGTTTAGTCTTGAGTGTAGGTAAACTAATCCTTCGATCCTTATCCACAAAGCATCTCTTTGGGATTAGTAAATACACACATCCCCATTTATCCTTCCAGCATCCTAGGAGTTCACCATTCCACTCCCTTTGCAGGTAATTCATTCACCCTTTCCCGAAATTGCTTTTGTGTGCAAAATTTCTTTGCCGTCGTGGAGCCTAGATACGTTTTGACAGTTTCGAGTCTGATTTTTTGCTTGTTTTTGGAAGTTGACACCTTCATTCGACTCGGTTCGTCACAAGGATTCCAGCGCCACCTTCGGAGCCGCCAGAAGACCTCGCACGCGCCCTCACGCGCCGCCGCGAGTGGAGTGGCTTCGCCGGAGCGTGTGGCCCACGCGCCACCTTCCCGGGCTCGCCTCGTTTCGGTCCACACCTTTCCGGAATCGTCTCGACGAGGGGAGTCCATTGGAATACCTTTCGTCACGTTTTGAGGTACTTTGGAAACTCGAATTCTTAGGACAGCTTCGACTTGAATGTCGATGTCACCGTGTTGTTGTTTGTTTAAGTCATTTTTCGTTGTCGACATGTGGGACTGCTTGCTGAGGCTTATACGTCGAGTAATTGCTGATTGATTGCCGTTATTATCGTCGTTTGTCCATAATTTAGGCGATTTTCCACTTCCATGGGTGTTTGATGTAGAATTCCCCGTATCTTCGCGTAGAAGTTTTTTAGTCGATATGCATGATTTTCCTTTTTGGCGGGTTTTTGGTTGACGGGGATTGCCCAATAACTTTAGGCGTAGTCACTTGTCGTCTTGACGCCTTAGAGAAAAATTTCCCTTAAGCGTTGCCACGTTCGATCCTTACGGCTTGTCGCGTTAATTCCACCGTTTGCCTGATAGCTCCTTAAGACATTAGTCCTTTCTATGGTACATACCAACTTTACTATGTGCGTGGAACTTGGCTACGTGCGTTGACTTTTTGATACGTGCGTTGACTTTTGATACGCGCGTTGACTTTGATACGCGCATTGATGTTGATACGTGCGTTGATGTTGATACGCGCGTTGATGTTGATACGTGCGTTAACTTTGATACGCGCGTTGATGTTGATACGCGCGTTGATGTTGATACGCGCGTTGATGTTGATACGCGCGTTGACTTTTGATACGCGCGTTGATGTTGATAGGCGTGTTGATGTTGATAGTTGAGCGTCAGGTATAGACTGTTGGTTATTACCTGCAAGTATGCTAAAACACTTAGGAAATATTTAAACGATATCTAATGCTTGTTACCATAGATGTCGTTGTATGAGCTTTGTCGATGAGCGTCGTAGGTGTGTTTAGGGGGCATAGCTACTCGTTGTATGCAATCCATCTTTGTTGACATGTATGTGCGTACATGGCAATACTTAGAAAATATTCTCCCCTTGTCGACATGCATCCTCGTCGACATGTATGTATGTACATGGAAACACTTAGAAGATATTTTCTCCTTGTTGACATGCAACCTTGTCGACATGTATGTGCGTACATGGAAACACTTAGAAAATATTTTCTCCTTGTCGACATGTATCCCTGTCGACATGTATGTACGTACATGGAAACATGATACACGCGTTAACTTTGATACGCGCATTGATGTTGATATGCGCGTTAACCTTGATACGCGCATTGATGTTGATATGCGCGTTAACCTTGATACGCGTATTGATGTTGATACGCGCGTTAACCTTGATACGCGCGTTGATGTTGATATGCGCGTTAACCTTGATACGCGCATTGATGTTGATATGCGCGTTAACTTTGATACGCGTGTTGATGTTGATACGCGCGTTAACCTTGATACGCGCGTTGATGTTGATATGCGCGTTAACCTTGATACGCGCATTGATGTTGATATGCGCGTTAACTTTGATACGCGCGTTGATGCTGATATGCGCGTTAACCTTGATACGCGCATTGATGTTGATACGCGCGTTAACTTTGATACGCGTGTTGATGTTGATACACGCGTTAACCTTGATACGCGCGTTGATGTTGATATGCGCGTTAACCTTGATACGCGCATTGATGTTGATATGCGTGTTAACTTTGATACGCGCATTGATGTTGATACGCGCGTTAACCTTGATACGCGCGTTGATGTTGATATGCTCTTTTAACCTTGATACGCGCATTGATGTTGAAGAGGTTGCCCCCCTTGCTCGATGCTTGTTACTTGTTGCATGAAGACTAATAAGTCTTGTATGGAGCGTTTGTTGCATAAGTGCTTGAACAAGTGTTGGTGCGTGTTTGCACACTGACTGGATTGTTGATAGTACTTTCCAGGATATCGTTGGCTTGCAGTTTCTGTTCTTAGCATAATTCTCGGAAGATCCGACGCAGGGGCGCGTTCCTCGAGCGATCCTTAGTTCTTTATGCTGAGCATGACCGTGCTAACTTTTTCTTGTGATAAGAGAAATAGAGTTGAGGGTTGTGTAGTGGCGTCTTCTGCCCCCCGGTCGAGGGACCGGCCCAAGGAGGAGCGTTACTCCTACTGAGATAAGTGTTTGTTGATTGCTGATTGTCGCCCTTATGTAGAAGAGCTATGTTGTGCTGAATGTTGAAACAATCATTCTTGCATTTGTTGTTGATATTATGAACTCTTTGCCATAAGTCCTTAGAGATGATGTAGACTCTTGGTTGCTGTTGGGCTATTTGCTTCCAGCATGTTGAACCCTTTGTGAATGGGTTGATGTTGACAATTCTTTGTTCATGCTTTTGCTTGCATGTTATTTCGTCACCTGGACCTGTTTTTAATAGTAATTATGTGATAACTTGTTAGTAATATTTCATACCTTGAGTTATCTATGTTGTCCATATGCTTTGGACTTGAGAGATAGGATATATATCCTTAAATGATGTCCGTAGTTGCGACTATATGTCGCGCATTGTTAAATGTTGTGATCGCCCCTCTTGGCTAGACTCCAAGGCATGGCGAGATGGGTAGAGCATAGGATGTTGCGACTTGCGCACTATAGGTTTTGTTTGGAGATGACAGTGGCAATTTCTGCTTGTTCTGCCGAGTCTGCGTTTATTGAATGTGGATGACTAGTATCGTAGACATAGTCCCTGCAGTCGTGACCGATAGCCACTTCCTGATTGATAAGTTGAGATGCTCTCCTGATTTCTTGCCTGATGCATTATGCATATTTCCCTTCTTTCCTGAATAGCTTGCCGCTATATGTGTATCAACCCGCGTTGGGGAAGCATACGTAAAAATATTATTTGAGAGATGTTATCTTGGCTAAGCAAGATACTAGTTTATACCGTCTCTTAGTTCCACTCTAAGGCGACGTTGTACAAGACTCTACTTGTAGATTTAATGAGTTTTAAACAGGGTGCGCACCTGCCAGCGTGTATCAACCCGCGTTGGGGAAGCATACGTAAGGGTATTATTTGAGAGGTGTTATCTTGGTTAAGCAAGATATTAGTTTATACCGTCTCTTAGTTCCACTCTAAGGCGACGTTGTACAAGACTCGACTTGTAAATTTTATGAGTTTTAAACAGGGAGCGCACCTGCCAGCGTGTATCAACCCGCGTTGGGGAAGCATACGTAAGAGTATTATTTGAGAGGAGTTATCTTGGCTAAGCAAGATACTAGTTTATACCGTCTCTTAGTTCCACTCTAAGGCGACGTTGTACAAGACTCGACTTGTAAATTTTATGAGTTTTAAACAGGGAGCGCACCTGCCAGCGTGTATCAACCCGCGTTGGGGAAGCATACGTAAAAACATTTTTGTTTTTGAAGAAACATTTTGTGAACCCTAAAAGGCTTGTTGATAAAATATTTGAGAGAATATTTTGGCATTGAATGTGATACATCCAAAAAACTGTGTTGATAAAATTTTTGGAAAGGTGTTTGATACATAGAATATTTGATAAAATATTTGGTAAAATGTTTGAAAAAATATTTGTGATACATGATTCCTGCGTCCAGGGACCATGTAACACTTTTTTTTTGAGAATATGAATTGTGATGCATGCTTTCTGCGTCCAGGAACCATGCAACACGGTTTGAAAATCTGTAGTATGGAATTGTCATCTTAACCAGAGGACTTTTGCCGTATAAAACGAACTCTGATGGCGTTCGTAATATGGGAATGCCGACTAGACAGAGGACATTCGCCATAAAGAGTGCACCCTGAACCGGATATACGCACTTGTTATAGAGTGGGGTCGTTGTCTAAACAGAGAACTTCCGTCACTTAAGGGGTGATCAGCCCCGTATGCCCATCCTGTTCTGAATCCAGGGAATGGCTATGAACATGAGGATTTGCCTCTAACCAGAGATGTCACAGCATGTCATTTTTTAGAAGTAAACATGGGGCTTGTCTTTTCAAAAAGAGGATACCACAACATGCTATTTTGATAGTAGGCCTTGGCGTTATTCCAAGGTAATTTGGTAGTAGGCCTTGGTGTTAATCCAAGATATTGCTTGTAGCTGACGCCCTGAATAGCCGTCGTTTTGATAGTAGGTCTTGGTGTTAATCCAAGATATTGCTTGTAGTTGACGCCCTGAATAGTCGTCGTTTTGATAGTAGGTCTTGGTGTTAATCCAAGATATTGCTTGTAGTTGACGCCCTGAATAGTCGTCGTTTTGATAGTAGGTCTTGGTGTTAATCCAAGATATTGCTTGTAGTTGACGCCCTGAATAGTCGTCGTTTTGATAGTAGGTCTTGGTGTTAATCCAAGATATTGCTTGTAGTTGACGCCCTGAATAGTCGTCGTTTTGATAGTAGGTCTTGGTGTTAATCCAAGATATTGCTTGTAGTTGACGTCCTGAATAGTCGTCGTTTTGATAGTAGATCCGCAGGTTGTCATTGCGGTATATAAGTTGATTGTGCACATAGCTTGATGACTTTGTGTTGCCGGCACCTTCTTGAGATAGACGCCTGTATTATTAATGGAGAAATAAACTCCTTGTTGGTGTAGATAGTAGATATCTTGGTGTTGTATACCATAAATCCCTCCTTGAACACAATGCTTAGCTTGTATTGTTGAAGTAGATTTTTGTGCATAGGTTACTACTTGGTGTAATTCCTGAGTAGTGATCGTAGTGTAGCATGTGCTTCCAAGTTTTTGATTCCATGATGACGCCTTTCGATGTAGTCGTCAATATGAGTAGGTTGTTGTTGATGGTAAGCGTTGACATAACGCGTAATAGATTTTGTTTGCACATGGCATAATTTCTTGGATTATTGAAGTAGATAATAGGCGCGTAGTTTTGTTGCTTCGCGTTTAATCCAAAAAATAGCGTGCAAGAGATAAGTGTGTACCTACAAACGTAGATTGACTTTATTAGATACTTGCGCGTATTTACATTGATTATACTAGAAATAGTAGGAATGCGCAAGGTAATCTAAAAGATAGTTGTTTCTCCCGTTTCATTATGGCTGTCTTGATGACGATGTCGCGGAGCCGGTTGCAACAAATCGCCTTAATGCCCCAAGTGCGATGCACTCTTCAATTTCCTGTCTTAGTGGTAGACACACGTTTGTGTTGTGCCCCCAAGTTTTATGGTACTTGCACCATTCTCTGATGTTGCTGCCCAAGAAAGCTGTCTGCGGGACAAGTGGACTTGGGAGTTTGTTTTCCAGCAGGTTGACGTAAATGTCTTTGGCCACCGTGTTTAGCGGTGTGAAGATGTTGTTGATATTAAAGCTTGCGTCTTCCTGGTTGTTCGTCTCTGCTCGAACTCCTTTGTCCCAACTGAGGGGTGTATCCCACCTCAGTTCTTGCTCGCATAAGACTGCCGTCTCCAGCTTATCCTTTAGATCCGCCATGGTTTTTGTTGTTTGCCATCCATGAGTTCGTCCAAAGAGAAGGAAAGATTTGGCGTTCATGTTTGCATAGAACACACTTATCATTTCTTCTCTTGTTGCTTTCGCGGTTGAGGCGTTGGAGGCAAATCTGATGAAGTATTCCATGATTGGCTCATCTTCTCCCTGCTTAACGAGCCAAATCTGGTGCCATGGTGAGAACTGGATGCTTCCCTGTTGGTTCCAAACTGTAACAGTTTGTTCCATCAATTGCTTGTTTCTTTCATCAACAACTTTCTGTCTCTTGAAGGAATTTATCATGGCCACATGGTATTGGTGCTTTGCTCTAAAGGCATTGACGTAACAACGTCTTGCGGTTATCTGATCGCCGAGCACTTCCCCAATCCCATGTTCTGTTGGGAACTTCATCTTTTGGTGGACGGTGGAGGGCACGATCACATAGGGATTGATCGTTGTTCGTCCCAAGATTCCGTTGTAGGCTCCGAGGGATTCTACAACTACGAAAGTGACGTTGATATGCAATGCTCTCCACCCCTGGCCAAGGATGACAGGAAGTGTGATTGTACCCAAGGGTTGTGTAGCTGCTCCTGCGAAGCTGACTAAAGAGAAGGTTCCTGGGGACAAGTCCTTGACAGATTTTCCTAATTGCTCCAGGACTCTGACATGTAAAATGTCAGCGGAACTTCCACCATCCACAAGAATTCTTTTGACATCGTAAGTGTCAATGTCCATGGTAATGTCTAAAGCATCGTCGTGGGGGTAAACGATATGCTTTAAGTCTTCCCTTGAGAATTGGATGACTGCATCTTCTTGCTCGGGTTGCTTGCGCTTTCCGTACTTTGGCAGTGTTGCTGCTTGGGATGCATAAATGTCCCGTGCATTAGATACTTGTCCTCCGGCGGCAGGCCCTCCGTGTATGACGTTGATTACACCTCGCTTGGGTGGCGGAGGGTTGTCATTGACCTTCTCTTTTCCTTTGTTTCTTTTTGACGACTCTGGTTGAGCCTTTCTCGGGGGGTTGTTGCCCTGATCAACAACTTGCTTCAATTCGCCCTTGAGGACGAAATTGTTGATTCGGAAGCGTAGACTGACGCAGCTATCGGTCTCGTGGCCGAACACTTCGTGGTTTTCACACCACTTGTCCTTGTCTCTTCCCAATGGACCTTTCCTGAAGTTGTTTGGCTCCTTCCACATATTCGCGTCTTTCATTTCTTTCAAAATTACAGACAGCGGGGCATTCAGAGGGATGCAGTCAGCAAGATTTACTTCCTTTGGCTTCTGAAAATCCCCTTGGAAATGTCTTTTCGGCTGAGGTTGCCAATGTCTTCCTTGTTGACCACTTGAATGTGGTTTTGGTTGGTTCTGCTATGGATTATCTTTCGCCTTGGCTGCAGCGATTTTTGCCTTGTTCTGGCTTCTGAACCTTTCAAGGTCTATGTACTCCTTGACTCTTGCGGCTAATTCTTCCATGGATTCCGCTGGGTGCTTTGCCATTTTCTCAGCTAGGGCATTGCCTCTTCGTCCGAGATTTCGAATGAATGCTCGAACGATTTCTCCTTCGGTCAGGTTCCCCTGAATGTCAGAAATGTTCTGATTGAAGCGGACGTAGTAGTCGGCCAGGGATTCTTCGTTTTGTTGTTGGACGTCGTCCAAAGCGTTTGCCCCTTTTAACAACGTGCGCTCGCCCATGTACCGCTGAATGAACTTGGCCTTTAGGTCCGCCCATGAAGTAATACTTCTGCATGGCAGTGAGAAGAACCAGTGCGCTGCAGACCCGGCAAGAGTTTGTGAAAACGTCATTGCGAAATGGTGTGGGTTCTTCGTCCTGCCTAGCAGAGAGGCCTCGTGCTTTTGCACGTGTTCAATTGGGTCTCCTTTTCCCCGGTAGGGGTCTCCTCCAATTCGGTACAGTGCGTCTGGGACGCGACTGTTCACCAAGTGGTCAGCGAACGGATGTGACGCCCTTTCTTCAAGAGCGTGCATACCCTTCATTTTTGCCTCCTTCATCTTCTTCTCCACCAATTCTTCTAACATCTCAGCGGTAAATCCTTTTATCGGTTCAGCATAACCTGTTGAAGGATTTTGCTGACCATTGTTGCGGTAGGTGTCAGATTGATCCCAGCTTGTGGCCTGACAAGGATCGTCTCTTGTTGGTTGCTGTGGGTGGTAGAATGGGGGCTGCCTTTCGTTCCTCCACTGTTGGGCTCCTTGGAAAGGAGTGTATGACCGTGCAGGTTCATATCTTGCTTGTTGGTGTCCGCCCTAGAAAGGATTGCCATAGCGAGTAGTGTCTTGCGACATCTCTCTTGCTGGCGCAGCATACTGTTGGTTGGCCGGAGGTGGCTGAGCTGCGTATCCTTGGTTTTTTAGAGACTCGCGGAATGCGAGTAACTCTTCCAGCGTTGCCATCATTGCTGGAGTAACGGTGGGCATCGGGTTTGCCCCCGGTCTTTGTTCGCCTTGCGGCATCTCCGTTTGGGATTCATCCTCGTACATTTCTGGCTCGAAACCAGGTGGGTGCGCGCGGTGTTTGTCCTTTGGCTATCTGTGCTGTGCGTTGGGCACATTGTCAGTCGGTATGGATGAAGCTACGGAAGTAGCTCTTGGGATGTGGGAGGGTCCCGAATGGCTCCCAGCTAGAGCTTGGCCTCCTGTTCTTTTGTTTGCCGGGGACTTCTTGGGACGTCCAGGCCTTTTCCTTGGGTTTTTCACCTCGTCGGGAGGGTTGTGATCACTCGCCATGACTTCTGCGGTATGGTAGCTTGTTTGTTCGAATCACGTAGACGGCGCCAATGTTGCGTCCGGATGAACTATGCCGTGAAGACGCGTCTGTTCGCGTGGTTGTGCGGGCCTTTGTAACCCTTCCGTTGGGAGGAGGTTGGGCCACTGACGAGTGTTCAGGCTTCCTCCCGCACGAAGTCTGTGTCTCGGTACGGCTATGACTCGGCAAGGTTGTGACCCGGCAAGGTTGTGACCCGGCAAGGTTGTGACTCGGCAAGGTTGTGACCCGGCAAGGTTGTGACCCGGCAAGGCTGTGACCCGGCAAGGCTGTGACCCGACAAGGTTGTGACCCGGCAAGGTTGTGACCCGGCAAGGTTGTGACCCGGCAAGGTTGTGACTCGGACGTCGGATCCTGCACAAAGGACCAATGCTAGCACGGAGAGGGGGGGGGGGGGTGGGTGGTGCTAGCGGAGCCCTCTCCGATGCTTAAGTCACTATAGTGGCAAAAAGGTAATTTCTAGAGAGAGAGAATTTCTAGAGAGAAGTCAGAGCTCAAAATACCAAAGTTGGGCAAATGAGAGAATGTGTCAAAATGGGTGGCCAAGACCTCCTATTTATAGGCTTTCTTGGGACCGGACCCGGTTTTAGAGCGGTTTGATGACGGTTCAAGATCATGCGGTAACCGTCATCCATATTGGTAATGTGCGAACTTGACTTCTCTACACGCAACGGTAATCGCGGATACGGTAGTCGCGCGATACCCGTAAGGTAATCCGGACCTCGTCGAATTTGGGCAATTCGGTGAGGTCCGGATTGCCGCGCAATCCGGATGTCCGGGTTGCATAGCAACCCGGACGCGCGTAAAGGCGCTTCCGGACCGTTTTGATACCGTGGGAGGTGTTTTTAAACCGAGATGTAATTTTCGATACGATTACGAGGCCCGAAGTGTAAACACGAACCCGAATTGGACATTTATCCATCATTGATGATAAGATCTTCATGAATATACATGATATTTATTCTAAATACTTATGTTTATATCAACAGGTTACATTACAATGAAAGAATTGGCGACTGCCCTAAAGTCGTTGGGCGAAAACCCTACCGAGGAAGAGCTTCGAAGGATGATCAAGGAGGTCAATGATGACACAAAAGGAATGATCGAGCTAGGGGAGTTCTTAAATCTAATGGCTAGAAAATCAAGGTACATGTCTAGTTTTTAAATCATGAACTGTTGGTTTTATCATGTATAGTTATCTGATTTAATAATAATCAAGTAAAATTATATATATTTTTTCAATAGTGTCCTTTTGAATGATTCTCTGTAACTAACGCGCGCGTATAGGAATCAGATGCAGACGTGGCCATAAAAGAAGCTTTCAAGGTATTTGACAAGGATCAAGATGGCTACATTTCACCTAACGAGGTAATTAGTAATTTTTTTTACTAAACTATCAATTAAATAAAAAAAAATAGCCGTTCAAATATCATACAGTATAGAACTCATATACGTATACGTATAAAACATGCAGCTGAGGGAAGTGATGATCAATTTGGGGGAGAAGCTTACAGACGACGAGCTGGATGCTATGATGAGAGAAGCTGATTTGGATGGCGATGGTCGAATTAATTACCAAGAGTTTCATCGAATAATGTTGGCCGTTTAATAATAAATATATATATTTACTCATGCAAATTTTACGTAGTTTATACATGTAGTCATACTAGCTAGACATATACTTCAGTAATGGTCCGATCGTTGGTCCGTATTGTAATGCTCTAAAGTCCGAACCATTAATGCTTGTCAGAACTTAAAAGAGCGGCGATAGAAATTCCGAACCGACAGACCGAGTTGTTCCGAACTGTGTCTCACTGGTAGGGATATAATTCTAATCAACTTTTAGGGTATTTTCATAGCCCCTTACCGTCGGACTTTCTCAGTATGTCACTATCGGACTGTTTATCAATTTTCCTTATAAAAATAAGAAATTTAAGTTGGACTCAAATAGTACAGATGTCTTCTTTCTTTTCGATATAGTACAATCCTAATTTTGCAACTGTAAATGAAATTTTTACAATGCACCCAACTTTATCAGTTAGGATATTTGGTCATGTAACTTTCGGCGATTACTTGGTATATCACTCCCTGAATCCCGAAAATTACTGAGAATGGTTTGCCTCCCATTAATGTCAAGCATGAGCTCTGTGAGGACTGTGTGATAGGAAAGCATGACAGATACTCATTTTCAAATGACCAAGCTTGGAGAGCCAAGAATCAACTACAGTTGATTTATAGGGACATTTGTGGCCCTATACACCCTACATCTAATGGTGGGAAGAGGTATTTCATTACCTTTATAGATGAATTTACTCGAAAGTGTTGGGTTACTGTTATTGCTGAGAAGTCAGAAGCATTCCAAAAGTTCAAGTATTTCAAAGCAGCATTTGAGAATGAAACTGTGAAGAGGATCAGGGCTCTAAGAACTGATAATGGAGGAGAATATTGCAGTACTAAGTTTGATAACTAATGCAAGACTCATGGAATTTCAAGAGAGGAGACAGCACCATTCATTCCTCGGCAAAATGGTGGCTGAGAGGAAGAATGGATTATTGAGAATATGATTAGAAGCATGCTGAGTGCAAGAAATGTGCCAAAGAGATTTTGGCCTGAAACTGTTCATTGGAGTATTCATATCCTTAATAGATGCCCTAACTTTGTTGTTAGAAATAAAACACCATATGAAGCATGGTGTGGAAGAAAGCCTGATGTGTCTCACTTTAAAGTGTTTGGTTGTATTGTTTTTGCTAAAGTGCATGATGTTAACATGAGGAAGCTGGTCCCAAATCTGAGAAATGTATTTTCTTGGGATTATGTCAAGATGCTAAAGCTTACAAACTCTACAATCCAGCAAAAAAGAATATCATTACAAGTAGAGATGTCAAGTTTGATGAGTTGAAGTCTTGGGAATTGGGAGTTCGGAAGAAGAAGAAGCAACATTTGCAGTTGCTTGAGGAAAGAACTGATGATGAGGAGGACATGGTGCACCATCCAACATCGATACTAAGGAGCAAACGAGTTGTCAAAATGCTAGGAGCCCTCTCCTTCTGCAGTAAGGACTGAGGCTGATGCACCAGAAAGCTCAAATGCTAGGAGCTAACGAGTTGTCAAAAGACCAAGATATCTGGATAAGTATGAGGTTAGATGAGTTCCAATTCGTATAAACACTTCATTTTATGCCCATTACTGCTTATTTGCTGATTGTGACCCAGTTAGCTATTCTGAGGCTAGCAAAGATGTCAAATGGGTCAGGACAACGGAAACTGAGATAGATTCCATTGTAAAGAATAACACTTGGGAGTTAGTTGACTTACCTAAGGGTCATAAGACTATAGGTGTTAAATGGGTCTATAAGACTAAGCTTAAGGAAAATGGTGAAGTAGACAAGTTTAAGACTAGGTTAGTAGCCAAATGATACAAGCAGGAATTTGGAGTTGATTACACTGAGGTGTTTGCTCCAGTGACTAGGTTAGACACTATTAGATTAGTGATTGCCTTAGCAGCCCAACAAAGGTGGAGTTTGTACCAGTTAGATGTGAAATCTGCTTTTTTATATGGGCACTTAGAGGAAGAGGTGTATGTAGATCAACCTCCAGGCTTTGTAGTTCAAGGTCAAGAGAATATGGTCTATAAACTCAAAAAGTCTATTTATGGTCTTAAACAAGCACCACGAGCTTGGTGTCATCGTTTGGAGACCTATTTTATCAGTAATGGGTTCACTAAATGCCCATATGAACACACTATGTTTGTTAGATATGAGAATGGAAAGTTTTTGTTGGTTTGTGTCTATGTAGATGATCTGGTCTATACAGGGAAATGCGGTTCCTTATACAAAGGTGGAGTTTGTACCAGTTAGATGTGAAATCTGCTTTTTTATATGGGCACTTAGAGGAAGAGGTGTATGTAGATCAACCTCCAGGCTTTGTAGTTCAAGGTCAAGAGAATATGGTCTATAAACTCAAAAAGTCTATTTATGGTCTTAAACAAGCACCACGAGCTTGGTGTCTTCGTTTGGAGACCTATTTTATCAGTAATGGGTTCACTAAATGCCCATATGAACACACTATGTTTGTTAGATATGAGAATGGAAAGTTTTTGCTGGTTTGTGTCTATGTAGATGATCTGGTCTATACAGGGAAATGCGGTTCCTTATACAAAGGTGGAGTTTGTACCAGTTAGATGTGAAATCTGCTTTTTTATATGGGCACTTAGAGGAAGAGGTGTATGTAGATCAACCTCCAGGCTTTGTATTTCAAGGTCAAGAGAATATGGTCTATAAACTCAAAAAGTCTATTTATGGTCTGAAACAAGCACCACGAGCTTGGTGTCATCGTTTGGAGACCTATTTTATCAGTAATGGGTTCACTAAATGCCCATATGAACACACTATGTTTGTTAGATATGAGAATGGAAAGTTTTTGCTGGTTTGTGTCTATGTAGATGATCTGGTCTATACAGGGAAATGCGGTTCCTTATTTAATTCTTTTAAAGCACAAATGATGTCTGAGTTTGAGATGACTGATATGGATTTGTTACATTACTATTTGGGTTTGGAGATAACTCAGACACCCTTTCAAATTCTAGTTAATCAAAGGAAGTATGTTAATGAGGTGTTGCAACAGTTTGATATGTATGATTGCAGTGATGTAAGAACACCAATAGAAACGAGTCGCAGGTTAGTTAAATCTGATATAAATGAGTCAGTTGATAGGACCACTTATAGGCAATTAGTTGGTAGTCTGATGTATCTTACAGCATCTAGACCAGATGTTCAATTTCCTGTGAGCTTTATTGCTCGTTTTATGGAAAATCCAAAGGCTGCTCATCTGCTGGCATGTAAAAGAATTCTTCGGTATCTTCAAGGTACTAAGGATTTTGGTCTTAGATTTGTGAAATGAAATATGTCTGAGTTGTAGCATATACAGATAGTGACTATGCTGGGGATAGGGATGATATAAAGAGCACTAGTGATTATGTGTTCTTATTAGCAGGAGCTGCAGTCTCCTGACTCTCTCAAAAGCAGAAGATTGTTACCCTATCCACTACTGAGGCTGAATTTATTGCTGTTACTCAGTGTGCCAAACACACACTCTAGGTTAGAAAAGTGTTAAGCTTCTTGAATCATCCTCAATTGTTAGCAACTAAGCTGCTGTGTGACAATAGTTCCACCACTCGTTTAGCTTAGAATCCAGTTTTACATGGCATGTCAAAGCATATTGATGTTAAGTATTACTTTCTTAGAGATTTTTGTGCCGGAACTGATGTTTATTTGGAGTATTGCGGAAGCACTGAAAATGCTGCAAACATTTTCACAAAGGCTTTGAAATTTTCAGCCTTTGAGTTTCTCAGATCCATGCTTGGTGTTCATTCTGTTCTTTTAAACTGATATTCATGCATGAATGATCAGTTTAGGGGAGGATATGTTGGGAATATGAAGGATGTCACGAAGAAGAGAAGGTTAGAGTTCAAAGTGTGGCTCAGATGTAAACATGGTGCAAGGTGGTGTAAACATGTGAAGAGTTCAAGAGTTCAAAGTGTGGCTCAGATGTCAACATAGTAAAGCATGGTGTAAACATCATTAGTACAGGATGCATGCAACATGTCAACATATGAAAGTATGGTGTAAACATCATCAGTACAAGATGTGACGTACTGATTTGTGGATTTGGATAAGCGTTGGTGAGTTATACTTATTTCCTATTTAGTAGGAGCATTTAAGTTTTGTAAGCGTTCGTTAGTTTTCAGTCAGTTACTATTCTCATTCAAGTTTTTTGTACTCTCGGAGTTTTTATTGTCGTTGAATGAAGTTTCCTTTCCAGAGCAATTTTTCAATCCTCTTTTAATTATCGCGATCCTTGAGTGTAATTAGTGATTCGAAAATCGTGTTACACTCTACACTGATTTGATTCAGCTAGTTATTAAATTAGATGTTTAACCGATACTAGTAACGTCATTGAATCATAGTAGGCAATCATCCTTGTTGGCATCCTCTAGCACAACATGATTAGGTGGGGAGTGTGAAATTGTTTTAAGGATATCGTACTTCCAACCCTTAACTTTCTAACTTTGTCATTTGTGAATTTAATCCTTTAACTTTCAGTTAGTTACATATTAGTCCCGAATCCCGAAACCACCGTATTTTTTCTAACATTTTATACATAAATACGACATCTTTATAAAGATCTTTCTACTGTGTTCCACAAGCACCATGCTTGTAGTAGTTTTTTTTTTTTTTTTTTTACATTTTTTAAAATATGCATCTTGTAGAGAAATTAATATTATTAATAGTATGATACAAATATTAGGCGTAGTTAAAAATTTCATAAATACTTTTAAAGTTTTACATATTTTACAATTAAATCCACTCTATTATAATAATAAATAAAAAACACGAGTATGGTGCTTCACAAGCATGGTAGAAAATCATAAGGGGATATACATGATGCACTTTATTATTATTATTTTAAAATATTATATATATATATATATATATATACATTTATTTAAAATTAAATGGCAAAATGACCACTAGTTTTATAGGAAGGTAAAAAAGAGACTAAATTATTTTATAGTGTACACTAGCTAGACTCTACTAATATATATATATACGCTTTACAAGGAGCATATTTTTGGCAGTGTTTTTTTTATTTTATTGTTCTAAAAGTAAATTCTAAAGGGAAATTAATATTATTAATGTTATGATACAATACGAACTGTAGTTAAAGAAATGTTTACTTTTATGATAGAGATAGAAGAGTGATATATATGTACTTGGATGTAATTGGAACTTATTGTAAAGTTCAGGATATATTGGTGTTATAGGAATGTTAGAACACTATATATATCAATATTACATAAATCTGTAAAAAATCTCAAAATCAATGAAGTTTCCTGTGGGTTTCTTTTCTTCTTATCGTCTCCTTCTTCTCACGATGATCTTCATCGTCTTTCATTCTCCTTAACCTCGCTTTCATGGTATCAGAGCACAGGATATCCATCTCCTGCAGTATCGATCTGCTTTGATCTGATCTATATCTGCGAGCCTTCATCTTCAAATCTCGATTCTTAATCTTCAATCTTCTTCTTCGCTTCTCCAGTCACCGTATATCTCGATTTTCTGTCTTCTTCGTCCAGATCCTCAATTATGACGCAATTCACAAACAAAACCATCAGTATTAAGCTAGACTACTCAAACTATCTACAATGGAAACAGCATGTGGAGTTTATGGTAAGAGGCCATCGTCTTGAACATCATATTGATGTTCAAGCTGTTGACGTTCCTGAGTTCATCATTGCTGCTGATGGAACTCGAACTGCGAATCCAGGTTATCAAGAGTTTCTTCAGGTGGATAGTTCACTCTCCTCGTGGCTACTCTCTTCTATTTCACCGGCCATTCTTGACAACCTTGTCAAATGTACGTCAGCGAGGGAGATCTGGACTAAGATTCAGGAAATTTTCTCAGTCAGGTCCAGGACAAGAGTTATGCAGTTGATGAATTCGCTTCATTCTCAGCGAAAGCGAGACTCCACCATGAGAGATTATCTGACACGCATTCAACAGATTGTTGATAACTTGGCCAGCTCAGGATATACAATCTGTGAGACTCAGCAGATAAGTATCATATTTGCTGGTTTGCCTTCTGATTTCGATCATATTGTTTCTACGCTCTCAGTTTTGAAGGAACCATATGATTTGGCAGCTGTCTCTTCTGCTCTTCTAGATACTGAGGCACGTCAATTAGAATCGATGGATCAGTTAGGTTCTCTTACACTTAGTTCTGCTGCTCTGAATGCCTCTGTGGTTGGTACTAGGTATGCTTCTAGTACTAATATCAGTGGTTCAGGAAATCGAGGTGCTGGATCGTCTCAAGGGAATCAAATTCCGCCTCTGTCATCACAACCTCAACAGTTCTCTCAATCCTCTCAACATCAACAGTTTTCTCAACCATCCATGATGTTTGCTCCGCCTTCCATGCTATATCAACAACCTTCTCCTATGTCAGTTCCTTCACCTTTCTATAACCAGTTTGCTACTGCAAGTCAGGGTCAGATTGTTGCTGGAAGAGGTGGACATTATCCAAGTCAAAATCAGGTTCGTCCAAATGGATATGGCAGAGGTGGAAATTTTCCAAATCAAAATCGAACTCAATGTCAGATTTGTGGTAGGTTTGGTCATCTAGCTGGCAAGTGCTGGTATCGACTTGATACATCGTATCCTTCTCTTACTGCGTCTAGCAACAACTCGTCTGGAGCAAGTTCAAGTTCTTCTCGGAATTTTAACAATTCTGGTAATGGAAATCCTCCTCCTGCTGCCAATACTGCAGAGTTTTACTCTCCAATGCCTTATATGAACTATCCATATCCTCAGACACCAATGTGGATGCCTCAACAGATACAGTTCCCTTATCAGATACCCTATCCAGTCCCTTCCCAGATGCCTCAACAAACTTTTGGTCAATCTTCTAGTGGTGGCATTACGACTCAGAGTAGCTTGGGAGTTCAGAATCAACATGGAGATTTCAGTCAGCCCTCAGCTCCACAGACTCGTCAAGTTCAGACTGTGTTTCAGCATACTAATCCCTCTACTGAACCCCACATTTATGACATGAATCCCACTCCCACTCCTCAGCTTTTTACTGCTACTACAAGTGTTGGCTCAAACATTCCTTCTTCATCCAATGAGGCTTCTTGGTATCCTGATTCGGGGGCAACCAACCACTTGACCAACAATGTCGGGACAATGGCACAATCCAGCTCTTACAATGGAGAAGGTAAGGTTATGGTTGGTAATGGGGCTTCTCTTCCTATTTCTCGAATTGGAAATAATTTGATCAATACCAATTCTAGATCTCTACATCTGAAAAACATGCTATTAGCTCCTCATATAACCAAGAATCTTTTGTCAGTTTCTCAGTTTACAAGTGATAATAATGTTTGCTTTGTTTTTTATCCATCTTATTGTCTTGTGAAGGACATAACAACACAGGAGGTGCTGCTGGAGGGATCTGAGTGTGGTGGCCTTTACAAGTTACATTTATCAAGTTCAAAGCATGCTAGTAATGTGTCTAATAAGAGTTCTACTCATGATAGTTCTTGTCCTGTGTCAAGTTCTACCTATTGTAGTTCTTCTAAGTCTTTTGTAGGTCAGAAAGGTAGTTTGACTAGCAATCATGTTAAGTCAACTGGTCCTGTTGAGATTGGTCATCAGTGTATTCAAAACAACTTGGATTATAGTTTGGATATCAATAAAAGCAATATTCATTCTAATTCTCCTATCACTACATCTCATATTGATACTATGATATCTAATATTGATACTTGTATACCTGCTGCATCTATACCTGTTACATCTATATCTGACCCCCCTTCATCTTCTTCTTCTCACATGTATGCACTAACCACTGAAGTCTGGCATCAACGCTTAGGCCATCCTTCTTTGCCTGTTCTTAGAGCTGCTCTTAAACACACCAATGAGACCTTTTCTAAGGGACCTATTCAGTGCACTGCTTGTATGATTGGTAAGAGTCACAATCTGCCATTTGAGCCATCTTCTACCACTTACACTGAACCTCTCCAATTATTACAACTCGACATATGGGGTCCTGCACCTACTATATCGAGTGGTAAGAGGTTTTATCTAAGTATTGTTGATGCATTTACTCGTTTCACCTGGATTTTCTTTCTAAGGAACAAATCTGACACTACTCAAATATTTGTTATGTTTCAAAGAATGATTGAGAAACAGGTTGGTTTATCAATTAAGTCCATACAGACAGATAATGGAGGTGAGTTCATTGGTTCCTTTCATCGTTTTCTTACTCAGCAAGGTATAGTACACAGGTTTACTTGTCCTCACACATCCCAGCAAAATGGGATAGTTGAAAGAAAGCATCGACATATTGTTGAAACTGGTTTGACTCTCATGTCGCATGCATCCATACCTTTTAAATATTGGACTGATGCTTTCTTTTCAGCTGTTTTTCTCATAAATAGACTACCTTCTCCAAATCTTGATAATGTGTCTCCTTTCCAAAAACTCTTTCATAAGATTCCCAATTACTCTTTTCTAAGAGTCTTTGGCTGTCAATGTTTCCCACATCTCCGAGACTACAATGTTCATAAGTTGGATTATAGGTCTAAACCATGTGTTTTTCTAGGATATTCTGATGCTTGTCATGGTTATAAATGCATGGATGCTACTGGTAGAATATTTCTTTCAAGGAATGTCAAATTTCATGAGAATGTCTTTCCTTTTAAAGATAAGACACTACATGTACATCGTGTTACTAATGATCCAACTACTGATACCTCTTCTCATTTATCTTTGTCACAGGAACATGCTCACTCTATGATTACTCGTGCAAACTCTAACCAAATCTCTCAGGCCTCTCAATCAGTTGATGCTCTAGCTCCTAGGTCTCCACCTTCCCCTCAACCTTCTCTTCCTCTTGAGGGTCCAATTTCTCAAGTACCTCAGTCTCCATCTTCCCTTCAACCTTCTCTTTCTATTGAGGGTCCAACTCCTCAAGTACCTCAGATACATGCTGAAAAGGAACCTCTCAAAGTATATTACAGAAAGAAGCTTCACTCCCAACCCCCTTCCCAACCTGCTCATGGTCTTCCACATGTTTTGATGCATCCTCCACAGGAGTCAGCTCATCTCAAAAACACTCATCCAATGATCACTCGCTCAAAGTCAGTGTCTACACCACAGGATCCTTCATCGAAGAAATCATATGCTCAGGCACTTCTAATCTCGATTGATGAGCCTATTAACGTCAAAGAAGCCTTAAAGTCTGATAATTGGAAGACTGCTGTTTATAAGGAACTGAAGGCATTGGAGGACAACAACACATGGTCCCTCACTCAGTTACCTAAAAACAGGACTCCAGTGGGTTGTAAGTGGATCTTCAAGATAAAGCGGCACTCAGATGGCAGTATTGAAAGGTACAAAGCCAGATTAGTGGCCAAAGGTTTCTCACAACAGATGGGTTTTGACTATGGTGAGACTTTCAGCCCAGTTGCCAAACTTATCACAGTAAGAATTGTGTTATCTCTTGCTCTTACTTTTAGATGGAACATGAGGCAAGTTGATGTCAACAATGCCTTTCTCAAGGGTGATTTGATTGAGGATGTCTACATGACTCAACCTCCTGGCTTTGAACAAAGGGATAATCACGGAAAACCTCTTGTTTGCAAATTACATAAAGCTCTTTATGGGCTTAAACAAGCTCCAAGAGCTTGGTTTGAGAAATTCAAAACTTTTCTGATTGAGACCCTCAAGTTTGAAAGTTCTGTGGCTGATTCTTGCCTTTTTCTTAGGAGATGCAAATCAGATGTGATTTATTTGTTAGTCTATGTTGATGACATTGTTATAACTGGCTCTAATTCTACTCTTATTGAATCAATCGTCACTTCCCTTGATGATGTGTTTTCTCTAAAAGATCTTGGAAAGCTAAACTATTTCTTAGGCATGGAGGTTCAATATGGTGATGATTGTAGAATTTTAAATCAGAGAAAATACATTCTTGAACTTCTTCATAAAACTGATATGCTACATACTGTACCTGTGCCTACTCCTTGTGTTGTATCTCCTCCTTTATCTGCCTTTATGGGTGAGCCTTTGCAGGATCCGACATTTTACAGGAGTATTGTTGGGGCCTTGCAACATATATGTTGCACACGACCAGAGATCAGCTATGCAGTCAACAAACTAAGTCAGTTCACCCAGAACCCTCTTGATACACACTGGAGAGCTGTTAAGAGAATTTTGAGATATCTAAAGGAAACTTTGGATCATGGTCTAGTGTTCAGAAACTCCTCCTCTCTTAGTATATCTGGTTTTACTGATTCAGATTTGGGTGGAAACATTGATGACAGAAAATCTACTAATGGTCACTGTGTTTTCTTAGGTGGAAACTTGATTAATTGGTGTTCACGCAAGCAACGAGTTGTAGCAAGGTCCACAGCTGAAGCAGAGTATAGGGGACTTGCTGAATGCCTCAGTGATATTATATGGATTATGTCTCTATTGACTGAACTTGGAATCCAGTTATCTAGTACTCCAAATGTTTGATGTGATAATACTTCAGCAATTTCCATTTCAAAAAACCCAACTCATCATTCAAAAATGAAGCATGTAGAGTTAGATCTCTTCTTTTGTAGAGATATTGTTAGCCAAGGTGTTGTTTCTGTTAACTACATTCCTGCTCATGAACAAATTGCAGATATCTTTACTAAACCTCTTACAGAAAAATCATTTGTTCCTTTGAGACAAAAGATGGGAATTTCCACACTGAAAGATATTAGTGCTGTTATTTCATCTCATATTCCCTCTCAGGTTTTGTGCTCAGAGTTAACAACTAATCATTCCTCTACTATGCTGTTTGCAGATTCCTGTCATCATCTGCCACAGGGAGAAGTGATAACTCAAGCTAACGCAAGGCTCTCAAGACTCTCTGCCTTTAAAACAACAGTTGAAGCTACAATCAATGTAGAAATGGGAATCCTGCCTACACCTATATAATTTGTAATTTCTATCTCTTAAATCCTACATTATCACTCTTTTATCTCTATGGTCTTCTGAGAGAACTTGAAATTGAATGTTACTATTTTCAAACCTCAGACTTTCAAAACTCAGTTGCCTATTTTCTGATTGCTCATTTTTTTTTAGAAAAGTATAATCTTCTTTGGCTATAATTTCTATCTAGATTTTGGTGAAAGAGGAATCCTGTGTTTTTCCACCTGATTGTTTTTTGACCCTTCGTCATGAGAAGTGCTCCGTACAGATATTTAAAGCAAAAAAATCAAAATGCCTGTTATATTACTTACACTTGCATCTTTTCTGGAAGTGAGCAATGATTCAGTTGTAATTACTGTTTTCCTGAGATTCAGAAGCTTCCTTTGGTATCATTGATCTTTTATCAATATCAAGGTGGAGGTTATGTTTTCATTTGTCTTCAATTTTGGTTGTTTCTAATTCATCTTACTGTGCCTCTCAAAGTTAAATTTTTCAGTCGTGATGGTTCCTTGTCTTAGGAGTGCTGCCTTTTCTCATTTTTTTTCCTTCTGTTCAAAAGTTATCCTTCTTCGTACAACCTCCTGCTTCTATAGCTGATTATATATGACAACTTTGGAAGAGTAATTTCTTGATTTACTGGTTTGAGAAATGCCACAGCAAGTTCAAGAATGGCTTTTGTTCAATATTTCTCATTTAGGTCATGCTTCAAACATTTTCTCTAATTGCTGTAGCTGCAGTTCTTTGTCTATCCCTTTCTAAAATCTTTGATCATCTTGATCTATCACTGATCTGATCTGAATTAGACAACAACCTTTATTTGAAAGTGTGTTAAGTGTGTTAACCTTTCTCTCCCTCTTCTCTTTCTTACTTTCTGGTCACTGTTAAAAAAAAATGAAGAGCGAAATTCGATCAATACCCTAAAGAAAAAGAAGTTGATCATTGTCTTCTAATCAACAGACCAAAGGAAAAAGGAGCAAAGCTCTCTTGATCAAATGAAGATCAGTTTAAAAAAAAAAAAAAAAAAAAAAAAAAAAAAACCTCTTGTTCTCAGATACTTTGGTTATTCTTTTCAGATTGATCAGGCTTTTCTACTTATGGGATAGGTCTTTCCTGCTCTTACATCTTCAAATTAAGTGCTTGTTCTAACTAATGAGATATCTTCTTGGCTGCTTTTTTTGTGCACGATTTCTTAAAACCTTTTAAGTCAATTTTTCTGGAGTTTTTGTGGTGTCATCATGATCCAGACTATTGAGGGTTCTGTTTTGCATTCTTTTTCCTTTTAAAACTAGATTTGGCAGTTCTCCGATACTTTAGGTCTATCTCCTTTTTTTTATATATATTCTTGGCCTAAGATGTCTTGGACTTCTTCTGATTTTGGTGATGTTTCTGAGCTCCCTCTATTTCTTGATCTTCTGATGCGTTAAAGATTGTTGCTCTCCTTCTCATTTGGATTTCAGTTTACTCGTTGTGGCTCCTTCCTGATGTGCTTCAATTTTTTTTTGGCAAATTGATGTTTCATGATGTGCTTCAAATTTCCTGATGTGCTTCAAATTGATGTAAACAACACAGATCCTTTTTCTCTTCCCATTGTCATTTAGTTTTATCCAGAAGGTTAATTATTTTTTTTCAAATTATGAGCAATGCAGCTGAGTTTACTTTGTTCATGTGGCAACAGTGTTTGTTTAAATATTTCCATTCTCAGAAGAACAAAAAAAACTGATCTTGAAATATGAAGTTCCATAGGGAATGATAGAGATAGAAGAGTGATATATATGTACTTGGATGTAATTGGAACTTATTGTAAAGTTCAGGATATATTGGTGTTATAGGAATGTTAGAACACTATATATATCAATATTACATAAATCTGTAAAAAATCTCAAAATCAATGAAGTTTCCTGTGGGTTTCTTTTCTTCTTATCGTCTCCTTCTTCTCACGATGATCTTCATCGTCTTTCATTCTCCTTAACCTCGCTTTCATTTTAAAGTTTTTTAAAGTTTTATAAATATTACAATTAAGTCCACCATAATAATAAAATAAACACAAGTATGGTGCTTATAAAACATGGTAGAAAAACCCATATATGTTGATTGACTTGCGGTAGTAAATTAATTTACATAATAATATTTAAGTAAGTGTAGTCTCCCATTAGAAGAATAACATCCGTAGAGTATCTGCTTCGTTCGTTCCTAGTATAATACTCTCTCACACTTAGAATAACAAGTTTTGAACGCAAGGCCTCATTAAAATGTATGGAGATCTATCGAGTTTAATTTGTGAAAACACTATGTTGATTCGAGGAATTGATCCTCCGAAGCTTTCTTGTACGAATGATGAACTGATTTGGCCTTATTCGTTCACAAGTGAAGTGAGGGGCGAGGCCACGGTTAAATCAGTCGCCATATGTTTCGAGCATGCTACCCGGCCCGGACCCGACCCGAATGTTCGCCATACGTTTCGGGCCCATAAAGAGTTTTTGGTTGCACATATATACGAGCACTAGCCCCGTACGTTCATCTCAGCCTGCTGTAGAACAACGGTAAATCTAGTGGCGGGTGCAGAAATTTTATAATGAATGACAAATTATTGAAATTTTATAATAAATTATAAAAAAAATTGTCAGTACTCTGCGTCTTTGTCAAAATTTAACGTAAACAAGCATTATATATAATGATATTTATTAGTTTCATTTTTTTGCGATTTTTTTTTTAAAAAAAAAATTAATTTATATTAAAAGAATTTACGCATGTTAATATTAGTTTGAAAAAAGAACTAAATTCTAGAGTGTATAATTTTTTATAAGGTCGTTTTGAAAATTGTCTAGATAACATAATTTTTAAACTTTAAAAATATTTGCCTACTTTTTATGTATAATTTAAGTAGACATAATAGATACAAAATTTATCAATCTAAGTTAAAAAAAAAAAGTTAAACTTTTATTTAGTTTTATATTTATATTAATGTATAAATTGTTGAATTATCGAATATAAATAATGTATTAAATATTTTTTAACTAAATTAGATATTAAGCAAAACATTTTGTCCCTCACCCCTGGCGGTCACTGAGGTTTGGTCAAAACCGAACCCGGGGATGATCAAGATAAATATGCCTACGCCTCTTTGGATCGACTTGACAAAACGTTTACTTCCAATATATTGCACGTAGCCAGGTTGATTCGTATTTTGTTTTATGTTGGTCTATTGATCTTGACTCAACTAAAATTGCGGAATTCAATGAAATTATTATAAATTTTAAACCACACGTATCACTTAAAACTTTATAGACCGATGGTTGCAAATTGTCCGTTTAAACTTCACATTTATATACATGTACAAGGGTAAGTAGATAGATACACATTTATATATGCTATATTACCATCTTACATTTATATATGTTTCAGTGTAGTAGTACAATTGAGATCATAATTAGTTGCAGAGAGTTTAAAGTAAGTTAAACTGGTGCAATGTTTATGGTTTGTCCTCCTAGTTTATTTCAAAACATGACAATCCCAATTTAAGTCTTGAAAAACAGTTTTTCACAGGGCCAAGAAAGATAGAGACAGTACAGTGAATTAGTAATAATAAAGAAAACACACAGCTACACAACAGCTAGCAGGTTAAATCCAAGCACTATAGGGTAGGGTATGCCTGGAAAAGGAATTAATAGATATTATAAACAAAAGAGATAAATAAAGAAAGAAAGAAGCTCAATCTTCAAAGTCCAAAGCAAATCACACCCTCATGGGATCTCAAAAGTATCAATCGGCGTGTCAAGGCAAAGAATTCATGTCACTTAAAACCCTAGCAAAATACAAAACAAACACCACTCCTCGTTCTTCTCTTGATATAATCATAATACTGTTAACGGTCCCTATTTCGGGTATTTTAATTTTTAAAGTAACAAGTGTCTTCATAAGCCGGGTTACAAATAGAGGTATAAAATGAAAGACGTATTTGTCACAAGCTTTGATACTCCTAGTGGAATCGGTCAGCGCGGTATTCAATTATTCTGAAGTTAGATAAGTCATCTACTATGTCTAAGGTTGTTCTCAATAGCCTAGCTCGTAATACGCACACCGGTAACAAATGATTCATCTACATTATGAATGGGTTGTCGGTAGGGGTCTTACTCATCAAAGAAAATTGACCGGTAATCGGCCTGCCCTAACCATTATCAGGAGAGCGGCACAAAAAACAAGGTCCTAAGGAGTGCTACGCCTTATCGATGATACCAAACACTGAGAAAACCAATCGTATATAAGTCGACAACACCCAAAATAGGGTGGAGGCTTCGCATCTCTGTCACGAGGTGTAGAATGAAAATTCTCAGACCGGGACTAACACACCCACCCAACCAACGCCCTCGTTGCGGAAGTCATGCTGCTTCCTTTGAAATATCTCTTTATTTAGCAGTAGAGAACTTAACCACAGCATCTCAACACCGTTTTCCTTCCAAGTTCGTCCGAGTTTCTTTTTGCACACGTCTCATTCACGCTCCCTGGAGAATAAGCTACCTCGTCTTCTGAGACTCCCCATCCTTGTGCGCTACTGTGAAACTTTCTTTAATCTTCTGATAACGTCACAGTAGCACAACACAGGAATCCCCATCAAACAATCGCCCTTCATAAACCGCGGCAGCCAATATATGAATCTGATTCCACACTTCTATGAAGGATAAACTCTCCTGGTGGTAACGTCACCACTTATCCTTAAACTCTCGGACTGAAAACACATCATGTTATATAAGGCCTCATAGCTGCTATGTGATGGCAATCAATCGTCGTAAAGTTGTAACCACGATGTTCAGAGTCCGCAGCATGAGTCTTTTATCTTTGGTCCCTCGTGGGTCAAGAATACTACTCTGAAACTGACCTGGATTTTTTTATGCTCCCAGCAGAATCCCGCATACGCGGCATCAAACCATCCCGAGGCTGGATTGGCCATCTATTACGCCCAATGTCATTAGCCCATCTCGTACTGCGCACACATGCAACAAATGCTTCCTCTACATCCTCGATGGGTCGTGGTTAGTAGGTCTTGCTCCTTAGATAAGCTTAACTGGTTTTCGGCATGTCATGTCCATCATCAGGAGAGCGACATAAACCAGCAAGGTTCTGAAGGACGTGCATTGCAATGTCTTAACTGATATGATATCAAGCACAAACAAAATCCTTCGTATACAAGTAGATGACACTTCAAATGTGATAGAAGCTTCGTATCTGTCACAAACTGGTTGAATGGAAATTCTCATATGTATCTCTCTTGGGTTTTCTCATCAGATGTGTATTCTTATATACAAGATCTCTATTTATGTCCAATTTTACTAAATATTTGAAGAAATAGGTGCACCCTAATTCTGAATATGTGACTTATGTTACGATCAATTGACTGTGTACCTTCCACGGAAAGTTCCCTCTATTATTACTAATTATTAGATGTAGTCCATATTACTTCGATCTCTTTATTAAACGGCCGTGATATTTAATTCTGGATTTGATCGGTGGTTGAGATTCTGACACGTCTAACCCGAAGCAGAGAGACAAACCTGTCATTAAGCAGTTGATTGTGTTTTTTTCTGGGACAGATTAGGTAATTGCTTCCTTGTGCACGCAACTAATGAATTCCAGACAATGAGATTAGGTATATCATCGGATTCCCGTATTCAAACATTTATATTAATCTTTTTTTACTACCATTATCTCTAGAGATATATGTATATAAGTGGTTTGTTGTATCTACGCTAAAATCACATATTCACGTGTTACCTTAAGTATTCATCGGCGGTTGATCTAGTGGTTAGTATGAAATTTCAGATCGTATTAGAGCGCGCAAGTTCAAATTTTCAAAATGCGAGTTAACCTCATTAATTAAAAAGTTTCACGTGATACGATATCAAAATTGTATGAGATTCATATATATGTATTCTGCATTTTTCCTTGTATATATATCGAATCAATGAAGAAACATCCAGTTCATCATAACTTCAGATACAGTCCAAAAATTTAATGAAACCAACATTGAGTTTCCATGTTGCAAAGATCAGACATGCTCTTGAACTTGTCTTATATATATATAAGGGATTTACTGTAGGGATGTGTTGGCGCGCAAATCTTCATGTTAGCCCAAGAAATCTGTTACAGAGAGTTCATCATATCCATGGCAGCTGAAAAGATAAAAGACCAAGTAATTTTAAAGAAAATGAGAGACAAAGTGTTGAAGCCCAGCCCGTTTAGCCCATGATGAGCCTCTTTATTGTGTATTGGTCTTAGTTGTGGAAGCCCATGTTTGTATGGTTCTGAGGCTTAGTATTTAGTTGGGCCGGGTTTGTGTCAATCTGGACTTGGTGCAGTTTGTATTGTTTAAGGGTCTTTTGTACTCTTTATTTTCTTTCGTCCCGAGTTCCTTCTATCTTGAACCTTTGGGTGTAATTGATGAATATTTTGGTAGGGTTTTATATTTAAGGGTGAGGAACTCCAGATGAAGGAACAGTTCCAATGAACCCCATGCTCTTGTGCCACTTTTGCTCTGCTAGGGTTTCTCCTTGACTTCGATATTTCACATGGTATCAGAGCTCTGAAGCTCTGAATCGCTTCGCCTTCTCATCGATCCTCCGGTCCGCTGCATTTTCCTTCATCGACCACGACTTCCTCGTGCAAGACGATTCATCTTCCCTACGGTGAAGAACTTGTGATTCGCCATTTACGGTTTTCGTTTCTGCACCTTATTTGCTTTCAGTTTTCTTGCTTAGATTCAATGATTGATTGATTTTTCGATCTCAGATCTTCTTTTTCAATTACTGCTTCTTTCACATTCTAAATCTGAGATCGAATCTGACAGCGATCCTTGATCTTATGATCTGTGGCTCTTTTACAGCTTTTCTTTTCGACTAGTTGTTTCAGTGTTTCTGATTGATCTGAAATCTTGATTAAAGCTTGCATGCATGTATCATTCTTGAGGAGATCTGAGCATTTACATATTTTTCTCCGATGATGCTTGATTTTGTTTTTAAGGAATTGCTGATTTGACAGAAATTGATTAATTCTGTCGCATTCCTTGTAGATCTGTCCTTTATCTACGCTCTTTTCTCTTGCTTGCTCATTTGCGATGGATGAACAACCTCCTATTGATGGCAATGCTCCAACGATGACCGTTGTGGAAGCGATGCCCAAACTGGATCATAATCATCCTTTATTCTTGCATCCATCTGACTCTGCTGGTTTATGTCTCGTATCTGAGAAACTTACTTGTGCTGATGATTACGGTTTTTGGAGCAAAGCAATGAGAATCTGTTTGATTTCTAAGAATAAACTCGGTTTTGTAACTGGTTCCTGTAAGAAGGAGAATTTCGAGCCTATTTTTCATGATCTTTGGGAACGCTGCAATGCCTTGGTACTTGCTTGGATTATGAACTCAGTTTCTAGAGAACTCATGTCTGGAAACATATACACTGAGAGTGCCTTCTCTGTCTGGAATGATCTGAAAGAGAGGTTACACAAAGTGAATGGCTCTAGAATTTTCCAACTCCATCGTGATATTTGCTTAGCTCAACAAGGAGTTGATTCCATCTCCAACTATTTTGCTAAACTGAGAGCAATGTGGGAAGAATTCGAAGCTATTTGTAATCTGCCTAATTGTGGTTGCCTTGAATTTCAGAAACATATTACTCATTCAAACAATCTGAAGCTTTTCCAATTTTTGAATGGATTGAATGATTCTTATTCAAATGTGCGAACTAATCTTGTTATGAGGGAGATACTTCCCACTGTCTCTCAAGCTTATTCTGTGTTGATCCAAGAAGAAAACCAGAGAAGCCTTTCTGGAAATGCCTTGGTCAGTAATGTTTCTGACACAAGGCCTGCTGCTGGTAATGATGGAACAAACAGACCTAGAGGTCAAAAACGTAACCTGAACCTTTTCTGTGAGTATTGCAAAAACAGGGGACATGATTATGAGCACTGTTTCAAGAGGAAAGGTTATCCTCCAGGGTGGAAATTTCGTGGCAATCAGGGTCAGAACAAAACTCCACAAGCCAATGCAGTGATTGATGCTGGAACTGATGGACAACTTGGAGGTAGCTCAGATGGTGGAGGTACCATGTCAACCCCTCTGGAGCTGCCCAAGAACCAACCATTCATGGTCACTTCCCAGCAGCTGGAACATTTGGCTCGTTCAATGATGAAAGCACAAAAATCTGATTCTGATCAAGAACCACGGGCCAATACTACCACTTCTGGAGCAGGTATAAACTGTCTTGAATCCTCCTTAAATAACAATTCTGATTGGATTATTGATACAGGTGCTTCACATCACATGACTTATCGTTTAGATTGGTTGGATCATGTTAAACCTGTAAATTTTAATGTCCAATTGCCTAATGGTTTATTTTCCAAAGTTGTTGGTGTTGGGACTTATAAATTTGGCCCTGATAAATTTCTAAAGGATGTTTTGTTTTTGCCTGATTTCAAATTTCACCTGATTTCTATTAGCAAATTAACCAAGGACCTATCCTGCTGTGCTATTTTTTATCCAAACACTGTTCTATTGCAGGATCCCTCCAATGGAATGGTGTTGGGGAATGGTCATGAGGCTGCAGGGCTATATCTTTTCAAATCCTCTCATAACCCTGTAGCTCTACAAACCACTACCAACCATTCTCTTACAGTTTTATGGCACAAACGATTAGGGCACGTTTCTTTCAATGTGTTGAATAAAATAGATAGTCTTGGTTCAATTGTTGTAAAGAATAAGGGTGTAACTGAATGTGGCATTTGTCCTTTGGCCAAACAGCATAGGTTACCATTCTCCACTAGCAATTCTGTTACCCATAAGGCTTTTGAATTGTTGCATTTAGATGTATGGGGCCCATATAAAAGGGTCACTCATGATAATAAAAGGTATTTCCTTACTGTTGTGGATGATTTTAGTCGTGTTACTTGGGTTTACTTGTTGACTCTGAAATCTGATGTTATTGTCATTTTGAAACATTTTTTAGCCATGGTTAAGAATCAGTTTGAAACCAGTGTTAAGAAAATTAGATCTGACAATGGTGGTGAGTTTTTTAATGAACATTCCAATTTTTTGCTTCAGTCTAATGGCATTATACATGAAAGTTCTTGTTCATACACTCCTCAGCAGAATGGTGTTGTTGAAAGAAAACACAAACACTTATTAGAAATTGCTAGAGCAATTAAACTTGAAAGTGGTGTTCCTGATAAATTTTGGGGAGAATGTGTATTAACTTCATGTTATTTGATAAATTTGTTACCTACTGATGTTTTAAAGGGAAAATCTCCTTATGAAGTTTTATATAACAAATCACCAAAGTTAGATCATTTAAGAGTATTTGGTTGTTTGTGTTATGCCAAAATACTACCTGTGGTGGATAAGTTTGCTCCAAGGGCAGTTGCTTCAGTTTTCATGGGATATTCTGTTACACAAAAGGGATACAGGTTATACAATCTGTCCACTCATTCCTTTTTTGTTAGTAGAGATGTTAGATTCTTGGAATCCATTTTTCCTTTCAAAAATCATGTGCAAAGTCCTGAATATATTTTAGCTGATCAATTTACTCCTGTTTCAGGATCCAATGATGGTTCCAATTTGGATTCTTTTGGTGTTGATGCCACCCACAAGGAAGTATCTGAGAATTTGTCTCAGCCTGTTGTTGACACTGATGATGTATCCACTCAAGAGGTTGGCACAGATGATGTGTCTGATGGTGATTCTGTAAGTGTTTCCTCATCCGTAGGTAATGATGTTGATAACCTAGTTGTTGAAGATAATTCTTTACCTAGTGTTGTTACTGAACCTGTACGAAGATCTGTTAGGACTGTAAGGCCTCCAAGTTGGACCAAGTTCTATGATATGTCTAATAATTGCTCATCCTTATATCCATTGTCTGCTTGCTTGAGCTATGATAGGATAAGTACTGATCATCAGTCTTTTTTGAGCTCTATAGATAAAATTCCTGAGCCAACTTCTTTTAATGAGGCTTGCAAAAGTGAGTGTTGGATTAAGGCTATGAAGGAAGAGATTGATGCTCTTGAATTAAATAAAACTTGGTCTTTAGTTCCTTTGCCTCCTAATAGAGATTCTATTGGTTGTAAATGGGTATTTCGTGTTAAGTATAATTCTGATGGTTCTCTTGAGCGTTACAAAGCTAGGCTTGTAGCAAAAGGTTTTAAACAAAAGGAGGGCATTGATTATGTTGAGACCTTTTCTCCTGTGGCAAAAATTAGTACTGTCAGGGTTATTCTTGCTCTTGCTGCTCATTTTAATTGGGTATTATTTCAGATGGATGTGTATAATGCTTTTCTTCAAGGTGATTTACTTGAGGAAGTTTATATGGATTTGCCTCCTGGATTTGGTAATCAGGGGGAGTTGTGCAAAACTGATTCAAAACTTGTTTGCAGATTACACAAATCTTTATATGGGCTTAAACAGGCTTCTAGGCAATGGAATATAAAGCTTACTAATGCCCTTTTGAGTAATGGCTATAAACAGAGTCATCTTGATTATTCTCTGTTTACTAAAAGAAAAGGACAAGAAATTGTGGTATTGCTTGTTTATGTGGATGACCTGTTAATTACAGGAAATAGTTCTTTTCTGATTGATGAACTAAAGTTTAATTTAAAAAAAAGCTTTCGTATGAAAGATTTGGGAGAGTTAAAGTACTTTCTTGGCATTGAAGTTGCAAGATCCCCTGAGGGTATTGTGCTCTGTCAAAGAAAGTACGCATTAGAATTGTTGGATGAAGTTGGAATGTTGGGTAGTAAGCCTAGTAATACTCCAATGGAGCAAAATGCCAAATTAACTTCTGCAGGATATGATGAGAGCCTAGATGTGAATAAGGATGATTCAGTGCTTTCTGATCCAAGTTTTTACAGAAAGTTAATTGGAAAATTGTTATATCTAGGTATTACAAGGCCTGACATTGCTTTTTCTGTGCAGTTCCTTAGTCGTTTTATGCAACAACCTAAGAAGTCACATTTAGATGCTGTTTTTCGTGTTATCAAGTATTTAAAACAGCAGCCAGGTTTGGGCATTTTGTTGTCTTCGAAAGGTGAGTTAGAATTATCTGCATATTGTGATTCTGATTGGGCTGATTGTGTTGAGTCTAGGCGTTCTGTGACTGGTTATTGTGTTCTATTTGGTAGCTCTTTAGTTTCCTGGAAAGTTAAGAAGCAAGCTGTAGTTTCGTGCTCTTCAGCTGAAGCTGAATATAGGAGCATGAGAGATGCTGTGGGTGAGATCATTTGGTTGCAGGGATTGTTCTCTGAAATTGGTTTTTCTTTGAAATTGCCAGTTGTGCTACATTGTGATAATAAGTCTGCTATTCAGATAGGAACTAATCCAGTTTTCCATGAACGTACTAAGCATATAGAGGTAGATTGCCATTTTGTGCGTGATCAGGTATCTAAAGGAAATATCAAATTGGTACATTTGAAGTCAAGTGATCAGCCAGCTGATATATTTACCAAAGCCTTGCCTAAGTTGCAACACAGGAATCTGCTCAGGAAGCTTCAGATGGTTGATGTTTTTCATAAGTCCAGCTTGAGGGGGAGTGTTGAAGCCCAGCCCGTTTAGCCCATGATGAGCCTCTTTATTGTGTATTGGTCTTAGTTGTGGAAGCCCATGTTTGTATGGTTCTGAGGCTTAGTATTTAGTTGGGCCGGGTTTGTGTCAATCTGGACTTGGTGCAGTTTGTATTGTTTAAGGGTCTTTTGTACTCTTTATTTTCTTTCGTCCCGAGTTCCTTCTATCTTGAACCTTTGGGTGTAATTGATGAATATTTTGGTAGGGTTTTATATTTAAGGGTGAGGAACTCCAGATGAAGGAACAGTTCCAATGAACCCCATGCTCTTGTGCCACTTTTGCTCTGCTAGGGTTTCTCCTTGACTTCGATATTTCACACAAAGAACCTGCAGATTGTAGCGGATGTCTTGCTAGTGTTTCCATGGAATTACAGACATAGTGCTACAAGTAACAGGTCAAACTGCCAACATGATCTGGTTTTTTGTCTGTCACCGGAACAATAGCTAAAACCCAGATCATGCTGGCAGCTTTATCTGCTACAGATGCACTCTCTCTCTCTCTCTCTCTCTACTATATCGTTCATCATCTTCTTCTGGATCTATGGTTTTCAAAAAACCCAAATCTCTGTCTAATTAAGCTTGCTTCTTCTGTAGCAAGTGGCTTATCTAGGAGGGTCTGGAGAAAGGGGTATAAATAGGGAGGAAAAGGAGGGGTTTCTTTAGAGAGAGAAATAGTGAGGGAGGTAGAGAGATAAACAATGAATGAAAGAGAGAGTTAAGTTCCAACCAACTTCTTCACTTCTCCTTTCATCAATACCACTCACTAGCTCATCATTTTTGTCTCATTTGGCTCAAAAGATGCCAACATTTGTCACGAGATTTTGCACTAGTAGCTAGGGTTTTAACACACCATTTGATCTAACCTTCAAACCCAATTTTAGAAAAACTATTATATGTATCAATAGCCCTTTAGTCTAGCTAAGCATGTAATATATATGATGTAGTGGTTCAACATGTATAATCTTAATCAAGATGTTACTGGTCAAATACTGATGAGATCCTCTAACCGGGAAGATAGATATTCATATAACTAGTATTTTAGCCCTTACAAAATGACTTGGTGCGAGTATATATTAGTTTAGGTGTCGAATCTAAAGTTTACGGTATATATATACAACAAACTTTAGATTCAAATTTTATCGATTTGATATACAAAAACATATATAAGGAGAATAAATATATGTAGATGGGATGGTATTTCCATGACTATTCTTTTAGAGTTCAATTAATATGATTGAAACCCTACCACTAGGAGGACAAATTAAACACATTCTAAATTCAAACACCAAATTGATCATGCGGAACCATAAAATTTCAAATTGTTAAGCGAATATAATGCTTTACGCGTCGGTTTTATTATATGGTACCATTTGATACTCTAAAGGTAAGAACATGGGCAGCAATAATTGAATGACAATTGCTCTCCCCAAATTTGTTTGGTTTGGTTTTGTACCAAACAATGTAGCAACTAACAAGGAAAAGCAGAGACATGTTAAGAATACACATACAATGTATATAATATTAAGGTATTTTGTTAATGGAGAAAAAAATGATAGGCTGAGATGATGCTTTCATCTTTTTCTTTATGTTGTGAACCTTGAGCAACAACTATGAAGCCATGCAATGGTCCCCTTGTCCTTCTCTATGTTTTTATACTCTTTTTGGTTGATGAGTTGATGCCTACCCAACATTTACCACAGAGAGAGTCCAGATAGGGAGAGATCTGAAACTAAAGTAATAAAGCTTTCATAATAAGTTTAGAAACCCTCGCAGTCAAGATTTGTTAGACTAACTGGTAAATACGTCTAAATTTCTAGAAATTAGTTCCAATCGTACTATTTTCACCCATCTTAAATAGAGTTTTAACACTATTAATCTGAAATTGAGAAAGTATTTTTTATTTTATTTTTAAAAAAGTAAGTTTAGAAAAACACTCACTAGCTAAACCCTTCCTGCATGTGGTGGCATTGGCGTGACAATATTAATTGAATTTGCTTCTCCCTTTTGGGACCACAAAACCCCATCTCCTTTTTTCCCCTCTTCTTAATCTATACCTTACTTTTGAGTTTTGATTGATATACCCCAATGTTTAATCGACTCCATTTTAGTATAAACACACCACCCATCACGGCTTTATTATGGAAACGACATTTCAATACACAGTTAATCACAATAAATAATCATACCAAATTTCCGATAAAGACTGCCAACCGCATGGATAAAATCATTCGGACACAATATATTTTGCACCGACTGGATGATGACATCGTATATATATATATAATAATGACTCATCAAGAGAGCAACACATTAAGTATGTTCAGTGGCGGATGATTTAATGATAATGTGGTTACGAACGTAACCACATTATCGAGTATTTTTATTGAGACCCTAGGTTTATTCCTGAAGAAAATTATATCCCGATCCTCATTATTTTGTTGTAAGATCCACATTATTTTAGTGTCAGAGAATGAACCCTCATTAATATTTTGTTAGACTTCATTATTATTTTGTAATATTATTATTCAATCCATTCGGAAAAAAAGTTCATCAATTTTAAATTTGGGTCTTTTCACTTAAATAGTATGTTTTTACGTTTTATTAATCATCACTCTTTTGTTAAACTATAAATTTTAGTACTCTAGCCTAATGTATTATAATATGAGGTTCAATAAGAACAAATATATAAACCGTAAAATATGTTTGAAAAAGATGATTTTTAGTATCAATATGTTTTAAAATGCACAACATGTTTCAAAACAATTATAATTGATACACTTTTCAATCACTCGTCCAAATTTGTCGTCAAATATGTTTTGTAATTAATATTTTGTAACACTATTATTCAATCCATCCGGAAAAAAGTTCATCAATTTTAAATTTGGGGTTTTCACTTAAATACTATGTTTGTACGTTTTATTATATATCACTCTTTTGTTATAACTATAAATTTTAATCTAACCTAATGTATTACAGTATGAGGTTCAATAAGAACAAATATATAAACCATAAAATATGTTTGAAAAAATGGTTTTTACTACCAATATGTTTTAAAATATACAACATGTTTCAAAACAATGGTAATTGATACTCTTTTCAATCACTCATCCAAATTTGTCATCAAATACGTTTTAAACTTACAAATTTAGCCAAATACTTTTCTAAATATCTAAATCAAGATCTAATAACTTGTATAAGTGTTATAATAGTGTATTGACTCGAATGAGAGTCAATTGACCCACAAATGGTTCTAGTCTAATTTGACTAAATTGTAACATTTGCACAAGCAAGTACGATTTATTTGTGCTTAGTTAATATTGTTCATTTGAAAAGTATTTAACGACAATTTTGAATAAGTAGTTGAAGAAAGTAATAATTTTCATCGTTTTAAAACATGCATTTTTACCACAAAAAAAAAAAAACTTAAAGAAGTTGTTAATTTTCAATAAAAAAAAATTTTGCATAACATAACCCCATTGTGAATCTTCTGAATCCGCCACTGAGTATGTTTACTCTAAACTCAGGATAATATTGATACTCGCAACAAATAAGTCTGTATAAGGGGTAAAGTGTCGGCTATTGAGATCTATTTTTCAATTCTCATGTCTCGAATTCGAGATCTCTGGTTAACAGACAAAGCGATGAGCGACTACATCATCTTATAATGGTTCAACTAGACTTGAGGTTTTTTTTTTAGGTGGTCTTAGAAGCTGCTATCGAACGGGCAACAATCGTTCTATGTTTACTCCTACGTTTTCAATTATATGTTAGAAACATATCACGTTGTTCAATTATAAAAATAATAATTTTGAGGAAAGGGACTACTCCATTGATTAATAATTACCATAGAAATCATTATTTTTGTTAATAATCATGTAGTTTCTTAGTTGATATGAGCCAAATCCACTATGAGATGTACTTCTTTTGATCATTTCCAATTACTTTGCTCTGACTAAACACCCAAAGGAATCATTAGTAGGAACGGAGCCAATTGAAGGTCGAAGGGTGTAATTGTCCTTCTACTTTTGGTACTAAATAAAAAGATGTATCTAGATATATTCAATTTATTAGTAGTTTGCATTTTTTTTCATATTTTATTTTTAATTTTTGCTTACATTTACTTTTATTACTATCCGGTGATAAAATCCCGGCTTTGTACATGCAAATAGCTAGTCTTATTAATTTTGTATAGTATAAAGAAATAAAGCAATTTCAAGTTCTAAAGGGTTTGATTAAAATGTAGTCGATTGCATTTATATGAATTTACAACTATTGAGTTATGCGCATCGAAATTTTTGTAACAGTTGAGAACTGATTGTGCTTCTATCTCATAAAATTAGATTTTTTTTTTTCTGACATCGAATCTAAACAGTTGTAAATTCGACCGCATTTTAGATAAATTCATTTTATAAGTGATCCAAATTGAAGAAAAGAGACCAATTAAAATCGGGTGTTTTTTTTTGGGCCAAAGAAATCGGGTACTCTTTGAGATTGAATTTTATAATTGCTTAAGGCTTGATTAATTGGACTCTTAATCTCAATTTAGAAATTGCAAGCACACCACTAATCTTCTGCAGCCACGTCAAAATAAAATTAACTTAGGATAAGACTCTTTGTCTACTAAACAAAAGCTCAAATTCCCCCTTCAAGTCGCTCTCATTCTTGACTATTTGGTTTCTAACTCTTTTCTTATATATATCGAGCAGAAAAAAATTATGTATATGCTTAATTAATATTGTGTATACAAAATCAATAAATCAATAAGATTGTCATATTATATAAATAAGATGATGACTTATTAATGTTGAGGTTAATTAGCTAAGTCTTACATGTCGGATAAATTGCTAGTTACATATTGCTATTTCAAGTTTTCTATGTATACAAATTGATAATTTCATAGGATTTCTATCTTTTTTGAATAGAATTACACACTATTGGGCATATATATATATATATATATATATGTATATATGAAGAAAATAGGTAGCAATTTGTTTGATTGCCTAAACATCAACTAGCAATTTGTTCGATTGTCAAAACATCATCTAGAAATTTGTTTCATAACAATCATCATCAGCTAGCAATGTCTTTCATTTCTCAAACATCTGCCAATTTGCTGCGTTTTTTTATTACGTGCTGCACATGTAGATATGAATCATTTCATCCAAATTAAACGTATAATAATTTATACACCTGAGAAATCCAAATCAGCAGAATATTTGGGAAAAAAAACTATCAGCTAACAACTTTTATTACTGTGAAAGCCTAAGCTAACAATTTGTTGTGGTGTTATTTAATTGTTTGTATCCCGACTTTATTGCCCTTTGGTTTCTAATAAATCTTACTCTATTACTATTAGTTTCTTTATATATATTCTCTTCCTTCTTCTTGATTCTGTTTTGTAATTCTTTAATGGAATGTATCCGAAAATAATTAAAATGACAATATAAATTGTGAGATTAAATTTATAATTTTAGCTGAGAATCTATTCCTTTATTAAATATATATATTTAAGAGAATATTTATCTTACTTTTGTTGAAAATGTTTAGAAATATAATAAAGGAGTTAAATTGACTAGTTTACTGTTGAAGTGTCATTATTATTTTTGTATATGGTGGTTCCTAATCTTATCAATCTAGCTAATTGAGTTTTTTTTTTTACAACTATAATTGAGTTTAAACCACTTAATTATTGATATTTTTCATTTAACTAAAAATATTTAATTATTTAATGAAGAATCTTGATTTTATTAGATAATGTTAAAGACATTCGGAATGTAATATTTCCAGCATGATTCAAATTTATTCTTTAGGTTTGCAATTCGTTTTTATCAATTTATTTATTCAACTAATATTAAATTTGTTTTGTCTCTAAATTATATGACAGTATATATATATATATATATATATATATATATATATATTTGCTCTCCAAACATGCATAAAAAAGATTCTAAGTGGGGCAAACTATGAAACAAAATTTGTCTTCATCGTCTTCTAAATTGTAACCCTACTTTTAGAATAGTGCTACTATATATTTCACTGTACTTTTGTCTTGTGGTACTCATATTTTATTATAAAATTATGTAAATGTATTAATATAATATATATATATATATATGTGCACATATATGTTATATCAACTATTATGGTTCATAAACCATGTAACAATGGTGTGGTGGTTTAGCGCCTCATCCCTTAACCAGAGGTTAAGAGTTCAATCTCCGCTAGTGACCATGGGAATAGAATGTTCATGGCCAGCACTTTACCCCTTACATGCTACGAGTGCTGCCCTCCTGATGAGGGCCCCCTAGGACCACTGACATCTTGTTAATGGATTAGGCGCTGAACCACACCATTGTTACATAGTTTATAGTTGAAAGGGCAGTTACTCTTATATGATTTGGTGTTACGATTTTAGATCTCTCATGTGATTTGATTTTAATATATATACTTGCAGATGAACATAAGAATCAAACATTACATAGCGTTAAAAAACTATTGGCTGTCTTGGAAAAAAAAAAAAAAAACTATTGGCGGTCCACACACTAGTACGTATCTCGTGATTCTTTTAGATGTTAGCATATCTTCCTCGATATCAATGGTCCTGTTTTAATTTATACATATTGTGTGTGCTCAGAACTCAGAAGCATGCATTTATTTGATTCTAAGATAAGGTTTCTAATTATTATTATTATTTTAAAATGAAAAGTATACTTGAAGATTAAAAATACTCATGCATGGCCGTCATCTTATCAAAATGCTCAAGAAAAAAAATGCTCAAACCATATATACTCAAAAAAGAATAATATATTTCATAATTATGGATGTGTAGATTAATTAGATATTTACTCAGCTACAATGATCACTTTAAAATGACATAATTTACAATTTGTCAGAATCATGATTCTAATTAACAAGGATCGATGAAGCTTATATCATTATGGAAGCTATATTTGCACATAACTAATTACATGGATCACCAATTATAAGTTTACTAAGTTTGTTTATAAGTTTACATGGATCACCAGTTATGTGTTTACTATTTACACATAACTAATTACATCTTGTATGGTCTTTAGTTTACAACATTACAACTGTAACTTCTATTTTTCCTTCAGACAAATTCGTCTTCTATAACTACATAAGCTGCTTCAAATTCATTGAATCTTTATCACCAAGTTATCTGTTTTCATCACCACTCCATCAGCTGCTTCACTAGATTTTATCTTAACAATTATCTCTCCAATTAACTAATCATACGAATTTCCCCATTCGCTCCTAAACATACGGGGTTTTAATTAGTAGTCGTTTCCAGCCGTTTGCTTCCATCCATTGGCCAATTTTATATTATTAAAATAAATATTGGCATATACATATATATGTTGGTGCAGGTATAAAATATTTTTTAAAGTTAACAATAATTAATTACCATCCGACAAGTAAACCTGCACGAAGCATATTTTCGACGTGCACCAATTATGGCGCATCAAATGACAGTGGAAGGGGTTAGGTAGGAAAAGGTCAACAACGTAGTTTTATAGTGTTGCCGACTTGGATTCATGATAGCTTGAACAACAAGGATTAATTAAGACCATAAAACATGAGTTAACTAATAATACCCTTGATATTAATAAGTAATAAACCTGATTAAATTTACTAATTTCTTTTTCAAATATAATATAAAAAAATCCCTTTAATTATGTAAACTATCCATTAATTATTTTTCTGCGGCGAATTTATTATCTGATCATTTAGTCTACTAAAAAACACTAGGAGTGGAAACTAAACGCTGGTTGAAACAACTGATAAATTGATTTATATTTTTAGTTAGGGACGAGCTGAATCTAAACAACGTTGGAGACACCATCGTGGGAGAGTTTTAACCATTAACACTTCTAACCGGAAATTATCATAACAGTTTTGTACAAAAAGAAAATATCATTTTACTAAGAAATTTAGCTGTTTATAATAATATACCTATAAGTTGTAAGAGAAATAATGAAAGATCCTATAGATATATATCATTTCAATAATTCAAATGGACTAATAAAGAAAAAATCTTGTTAGAAATATTCAAAATTATGCAAAAATTCCTTACAAAATCTATAATATTTCCAAAAGTGAAATATTTGCAAGGGAGGGTCAAGTAAATCCACTTTACAATATAAAACTCATCTTAATTGTTATTTAAATGGTTTTAAAATAGAGATTAAATGATGTTCCCTAGGTCCAATACGAATCCATGTGTGTGATGCTGGTATAATTGGACTGTGATGAACGATCTTAGCGAAAGATTATCTCCGCCGTCCACGTGACATCTGTCTTCCTTTCCCATTTCCCTCTCTTGTAGTTGTTAATTCACCAATCACATGTTGTAGCCACAAAGTGATTGGAGCCATGTGTCATAGTTGGCATCATCTCATCTCATTCCAAATTAAAATGCAGAAATTCTTGCAATACTCTTACCTAATACGTGGCAGTTGAGGTGTTACATCTCGTCCATTTAACATGTGATAAACTTTAAAAATAATCTGATAGATAGCTATATGTTATTCATTATTGGCTGAAAGCACCAATACCGAGTCATGTGTTGATCCGGTACCGAGGAAAAATTCCTCATTAAAATGTGCATTTCTTAGGGTCTACTTTTAGAATTTTAAAATTAAAAAACCACAAAATGACTAAGCACATTTCAATTAGTTCGATGCAAGTATGCAACTGATCTTATTATTTAAACTGTAACTTTTAACATTTGGTTACTAGAACTTTTAATTTTCGAGCACATTGCTACATTTTTTATAATTCCTGTCAAATTGGATTGAAAATGAGTATGTTTCGGCCACGTGTGGTCTTTTTTAATGTGTACACAATATGAATTCAGACAGAAATTGAAAAGATTGCATCGAAATACCTTTAATTGAACGCTCAATTGAAAAGCACCTTTCAAATTATGAGGAAGTCCAGTTGAAGATATTTCTCAACAATCATTAATTATGTATGAATTGTTGAAAAAAAAATAAAAAATTGGGCTTTGTTTTATTAAAACTTTATTTAAGATAATTTTTGGGCTATTTTGAATGGTTTTACTCAAGCCCACTCAAGCCCATTTTTTTTGTGTGAATGAAAATGTGGAAATTTTGTACCACATCGAGTACTTTAACCATCCTCCTCCCTTCTCCTCTCCTATATAAAGGAGTCTTCATCTTCACTTTTTTGGTAGAAGAAAATGAGATCTCTTCCTTTTGGTTGAGTATCCAATATTTTCGGAATCCATATTTTTGGAATCCAAGTTATTTTTCTCCTCCTCTGTTCTTCGTGTTGACGAATTGTAGAGTTCTTCTTAGGTTGATTTCGACTTATGTCGTGTTCAACCTTTCTAGTTGTTTTTAGCCGTTGTCGTCGGCATTTCTGTTCTTTGTTTGAGTTCAGGTATTGGGTTCGGTTCGGTCGAGCGTGTTGCATGCATAACACGATTCGATGACACTGTTGAATCATGGGAGGTGATCGCCCCTTGTATAAACCCCTTTGCATAACCGAGGGTGGGGAGGGGCGAAATTGCCTTAAGGAGACTGTGATTAGCACGGGCCTCATTATATAAAATACGTATTCGTTTTGTGTCGATTTTACGTATAATTTCGGTGTTGCCTATATTTTGCATGTTAACTGGTATAGTTACATGTAAGTAACCGAAATTTGACTAATTGCTTTTTAGTCATTGAATTTTAGAATATTGCATTTTGGTCCTCGGACTTTGTAAATTTGCATATTTACCCTCAATAATTCCAACAATCTTAAGGCAATTATTTGTTGGTTTTATAAGAGGAGGCTTAATTGAATATTGAGATTCAATTTTGGAGAAAATTATTTATTCTCTAAAGTTCACAAATATTATCGAACAACGACGTTGAGAATGTGAACATGCTTGAGAAGGGAGCACATGCGACTGATAAAATCGCTAAGGCCATTTAGGCCATCAAGACTGATAAAATCGTCAAAAGCTGTTGAGGCTATTAGGACCGTTGAGGTCGCTAAGTCGTTGAGACTACTATGACTAATCAAGATGGTCATGGTTGTTAAACCTATTAAGGCATCCGATATTGATATGTTTGCTAATGAGGCTTTGGTCACTTGACCCACTTTAGCCGTTGAGGCTTATGGGGTCGTTGAATCCATTGTTGAAAATTGGATTAGGAAGTTGTTTAAAGCCGATTTAGAGTGTATGACAATTGTTATGGAAATTTTATTTCCTTGTCTAAAACACTAATTATTACATTTGATATAAATGTACGTGTGAATCAACAAATCGATTGCACACACCTGAACCTTGGCACGCCGCGATATGTGTACATGAGTGTTTACTCAGAAGGTTAGCTCCGTGTAGGTTTGGTTTTGTCAAAACCGAAATTAAACGTGTCCGGGTTTATTTTCTGTCCAACAGGGAAAAAAATTAATTTGATTTTTGTAATTGAAGTGATTAAACTTAATTACTGAAATCAGAAATTCAAATCGTTATTTGAATTTAGTAATCTGAATTTGATGTCCCGGATTACTATTGTGGGTTCAGGTACGAACCACTCATACTTCTTAAAAAAAAAAAAAAAAATCTCAAGGAGTTGGTCATAGGTCCAATGTTTGAACGCTACTCAATGAGAATGTAGCTAACACTTGGCGGACAACTCTAAAATTGGGAAAGACCACCATCTTCACGATGTGGTCTATAAATGTTATTATTCTAGCAAGTGATGTTATCCCATATACCGACGCCTTGATTACCGAGGTTGGACACTCATTTAGGACGCCGTCTATAATGCAAGGAAAGTCGCCGAGACTTACTTCAGAAGTTGAAGTCAAAAGATGGAATTCTTTTTGACAATTCTGAAAAAAAAAAAAAAAGAGGAGGAAGCGTCCCTATTGGGAGCACTCGAAATCGTCAAAAGATCTGTACGTTAAATACAGATATACGACAAATTTGATTGGATGAAGTTGAATTACTTTAAGTGTAATGGCCGTAGTGCCTGAAGTAAACTTGAATAAAAATGTTTTTGCATTGGGCGTAGTGCCTATAGTGAACATGAGATAAGAATGTTCCTTCTTGTGCTGAATTTGTGGCACAATAATTTATAACATGTTAATTACGATACCTTGCAGAGGTTATCTAACATGGTTCATATTCCTAAAATCAAAATAGATCAAGAACTTAAATGTGAAGTTTGCGTTGAAGCGAAACTTATTCGGTCGAAAGGATTAACGAACTTCTTGGTCTAAATACATAGCGAAGTTTGCGACTTAATATATGTTCAAACGCGAGGCGGAAAATAAGTACTTCATTACTTTCGTAGATGATAGTACGAAATATTGCTATGTATACTTGATGAAGGAAAAGATGAAACAATTAAAAAAATTCATGGTTTACAAATAAAAACTTGAGTTTCAACTAAATAATTAATTGTTTTCGCAATGAGAAATGCGGCAACAATTATTCTCTGTTTAGAGAATGTTGACTTAAACACGATTTAATCTGTGAAGTCATTGCACCGCATAAAACCTCGATTTAGTTGGGTCGCGGTTTCGATCCAACCGGGCAACATTTTCCAGTTTATTTTTTGGACTGATTAGTATTAATAACGTTGCCGACGGTCAAGGTTTTGGCTTACTGGGTGAATGGATTGTCATTAGGCGTGCATTAGATAAAAATATGAATCCAACCGCAGCATTTCCTTTAAAAAAAAAAATGTTGTTTTGGCACTTGCGGTGCAACAGGTCGGGGCCTTTTATTGGTCTGAGGATCATACCGTTTGAGAAACGCAACGGTCTAATGGCCAAATTTGATCTCATATTGGTTAAAAAAAATTGTTGATGTGTTGATGGTCTGAGGATCTACAATGATAAAAGGATGATCCGAGGATCAATGATGATGTGGTTGGGAATTAGTAATAACTTTATACCCAACTCGTGTGTTAACACGTTAAATTTTCTGGAAGAAATTAAATAATATGGTTGAGACCATGTTTATTTTAGAGTTATGATTAATATGGGTAGCTGTTTTAACTAGCAATTACCTATTGAATAAGGTAGCCCATAAAAAGGAAGATAAACTCTGTCTGAGTTGTGCTTTCAAATGTGGGGGGTGCCTTGCTTAAAGTTATGATTCCTCTACGCAAAAGGCGCATACATACCCTAGACTGTTGATTGCATGTTCATAGGGTATGCTCAGAACAGTAATGAGTATCAGTTTCTTCTGTATGAATCGAAAGTGTCGGATATATACAAAGATACGTTAATGTAATAAATAAAAAAATGCATATTTCTTTGGAAAATATATTTTTTGCTAAGTCTAGAGGAGAGGCAAGCATATGAGACTATAAAGAAAAATAGTCTAGACCGAGAACATGGAGGCCATGTTGAGGTCGAGACCGAGGTTGAAACCCAGGTCGAGCCCATAATGAGTAAATGGCGAGGATTGAAAAATCCCATGGTCCAGTTTTTCTGACCTATATGCTTGAAGCCGAACCTTAGACTTACCACGAAGCCGTAAACTCTTCTGAGAGACCTCTATGAAAAGAGGCAATCAATAGTGAAATCGAATCCATCTTGCAGAACCACACTTGGAAGCTGGTGGATCTTCCGTCCGGAGGCAAACTGTTAGGCTACAAGTGGATATTCAAACGTAAAATGAAAGAAGATGGATCAATTGATAATTACAAAGCCCGACTTGTTATAAAAGACTATAGACAAAAAGGAAGGATTGGATTCTTTTGATACATTTTCTCTGGTATCTAGAATCACATTCATAAGGATGGTGCTTGCGATTGCAGCCTTCCGAATTCTAGAAGTACATCAAATGGATGTGAAAACAGCTTTCTTAAATGGAGATTTAGAGGAAGAAATCTACATGGAACAACCTGAGGGTTTCTCTGCGCGGGAGCAGGAAAAGAAAGTCTGTAAGCTTGTCAAATCTTTGTATGGTCTAAATCAGGCGCCTAAACAATGACATTATAAATTTGATAGCGTTTTTTTATTGGAGAAATGTTTCAAAATAAATAAGTATGACAACGTTTTACGTTGATGACATGTTAATCGTTGGAGATAGCGATGATGTAGTCCGGTCAGCTGGACGTATGTTGAATTTGAGTATTGACACGAATGATATGAGCCTTGATGTTGTGATCTTTGGAATTAAAAGTTGTCGGAAGGACTCATTCTAAGTCAAACTCATTATATTGACAAGATTTTGGATAAATTCAACAAAGATGACAAGAACGTGGTCACTACTCCAATAGATACGAGTATGTATTTTTCAAAGAATAAGGGAGAATGTTTTTCCCAAATTGAGTACGCTCGGATTAATGGAAGTGTCATGTACTTAATGTCATGCACTAGACCAGATATCGCTCACGTTGTAAGTGTATTGAGTCGATATACGAGTAACCCTAGTGTTGTCTATTAGAACGGGGTAATCAGGGTACTTTGGTATCTGAGACATATTCGTAATCATGGTCTACACAAAGAGATATCCTTATGTGATAGAATGTTATAGTGATGCAAAATGGATATCCAATTAGACACTACCACCTTGAGTATAAGAGGTTACGTATTCACCTTACGAGGTGCAACAGTGTCGTAGAAAATCCTCAAAACAAACAGTCATAGCCAGATCGACGATCAAGTCTGAGTTATTGTACTGGAGAAATGTGCCGAAGATGCAGAATGGCTATGTCATTTTCTCGAGGATTTTACTAATTGGCCAAAACCTGTGTTAGTGCAAAGATTGATGGTTTGTTTTGGTTTAATCCAAATTAAATCCAATCTAATGAAATGTTGAAGATTTTCTTTAAGAGACAAGGTTAAAGCAGAAATAAGTGGTGCACCCCCATTTGGCATGAAAACCTTTGTTAAAGGTTGGGAAATGGGACACTTTGCGAAGCTGTTGTTCACAAAAGAATCAATCTAAATTTAGATGTTGGATTAAAAAAATTATTCCTGCAGGAAATGATAGTCTGAGGACTTTGTTGGTTTGAGAACATTGATGCAACGTTGCGACGATCAATCTGTATAACACAGTATAACCTGCATAATGGAATGTTTAGACATATACGTCATAATTCCATTAGACAGTTGCTCTCAAATATATTTATTGTGTCCGATATCGTAAAGTCGGCAGATAAATAGCGGATCCGCTACCTGAAAGGGTTAACCAGAGAGTTATTTGGCCAAGCATCGAAGGGAATGGGGCTAAAGCCCGTGTAGGAAACGCTTTTGAGAAGGAAAACCCAACCATGATGACTGGAGATCCCAAGAACTTGGTTCAATGGGACAACCTAATCACAAGAGTGAGTGTGATCACTGTGGGGATCAAACCCCGAGCCCATTCCTATGATGCATACAGTGATGGAGATAAGGTTAAGTTTTAGCTTGTGTTGATCTTCAAACATCGGTTAAACCGAGCATAGTAATTGCAAATTATTTAATTGAAATCACACTTTATGCAAAGCTTTTAATGATTCGTATGGAGAACTCAGAGTCGTGATGATGCTCTTGAGACATTGAATCACCTATGCAAGTGAGAAGTGGGGCCGCTTCGAAAGGAATTGTTGAGGGCGCAATTCTTAGAAACGCTTGCAGAACCAGGCGAGTGATCCAGGGCCTAGGGATCACAGGGCGTGAACCGAACCATACTAGGAAGATACCTGTGTGGGTTATGTCGTCATCTACACCAACGACAGTTGGTTCAAGGACATCGCGTCTACCGACCAGTCAGTAGAGAAGGCATGATCTCACAAGGGATAGGTTCAAAGGGGTTACCCCTACCTATCCTTTGCAGGTATTGACCGTTGAACTTAAAATTCGTGTCTATATTTCCAATTTCCATTCATGTGGGGGATTGTTGAAAAAAAAAAAAAAAATTGGGCTTTGTTTTATTAAAACTTTATTTAAGATAATTTTTGGGCTATTTTGAATGGTTTTACTCAAGCCCACTCAAGCCCATTTTTTTTGTGTGAATGAAAATGTGGAAATTTTGTACCACATCGAGTACTTTAACCATCCTCCTCCCTTCTCCTCTCCTATATAAAGGAGTCTTCCTCTTCACTTTTTTGGTAGAAGAAAATGAGATCTCTTCCTTTTGGTTGAGTATCCAATATTTTCGGAATCCATATTTTTGGAATCCAAGTTATTTTTCTCCTCCTCTGTTCTTCGTGTTGACGAATTGTAGAGTTCTTCTTAGGTTGATTTCGACTTATGTCGTGTTCAACCTTTCTAGTTGTTTTTAGCCGTTGTCGTCGGCATTTCTGTTCTTTGTTTGAGTTCAGGTATTGGGTTCGGTTCGGTCGAGCGTGTTGCATGCATAACACGATTCGATGACACTGTTGAATCCTGGGAGGTGATCGCCCCTTGTATAAACCCCTTTGCATAACCCGAGGGTGGGGAGGGGCGAAATTGCCTTAAGGAGACTGTGATTAGCACGGGCCTCAGTATATAAAATACGTATTCGTTTTGTGTCGATTTTACGTATAATTTCGGTGTTGCCTATATTTTGCATGTTAACTGGTATAGTTACATGTAAGTAACCGAAATTTGACTAATTGCTTTTTAGTCATTGAATTTTAGAATATTGCATTTTGGTCCTCGGACTTTGTAAATTTGCATATTTACCCTCAATAATTCCAACATGAATCCATCCCGTACATATGAAATACCACATATGGCCGGAACATGCTCATTTCATCCTCAATTTGACGAAAATTGTAATAAATGTATCAATTTGTTTGAAACTTGAATGTCTGAGTTGTCAAATTTAAAAAATTAAAAAATGCGACTAGAAATTTATAATTATAGGTTATTAAATTCAGGTAGCAAATCGGTAATTAACCCAATAAATAAATGTTTTGGGCCTAAAAGCAACTAATGGACATTTCAATAGGTTTTTTTTATGGGTTGGTCCATTTCCATGAATCACACAGAAATATAGAACTTGATTCATACAGTCCATAAATATTAGACCCAAATCTGCTAATATTCTCTATTCTAAATTTGAGCCCACAACTAATCACACTTTGGTCCAGAAAAAATTTTTTTTTGCTACTTTTCCTTTGCAGTACGTCTGTGTGAATCGCAAGATCTTAGTGGGCTTCTTGATCAAGAAAACATAAGAAATGGCAGTGGAGATCCCAAGAGCGAGACTTTTTTTTTTTTTTTTTGTCTTAAAACATTCAAATATAATAAACGAAAGGAAAACATACATCAGCTTAGCTAAGGCATTCCCAATGGCATTGGGATGTCCGAAGCAAGCCAAGATCCAGTTACAACGAGGTCCGCCGCACGATTAACAAGTTTGTGTGCTTTGGAAACCTTACTTCTAGGTACGGCGTAAGTAAGAGCCGAAAGAGAAACAACAAGATACTTAATATCCTGGACGACAGAAAAAACGGTCGGATTGCAACTTGTCGAAGAGGGATCTAGCTGATTCAGCAGAAGTGTCGAATCCGTGAACAGGACATGGTTATCCTGGGGAAACGATTGAGCTAACAGCAGACCTGCCCGGCATGCCAGTCCTTCCGCCAACAGGGGATTGTCTCCAGGTGCCGATACTACAGAGGCGGCCACGATTCTGTCCGAATCATCCAACAAAAGTGCGCCTCCGAAAACTAGGAACGATCCGGCCCTAACTGCGCCATCACACACAATAGTGGGCCTGGTGTGTGACGGCATACTCCTCCTGGCCATCAAGGTGACGGGGGCGCGTGGGGCGCCTTGGTCTCCTGAGTTACAAAAGGCATCCACATTATCAGTAATAACAGAAAGACAATCCAAGGTTCTAAACGGGTCCGGGCGCCTATTACTAAATAAGACTGCGTTCCTTTCTAACCAAATACACCACATTACAATACACTTATTCACGAATAGATCCGTCGCAGGGACACTCAGGGGAGTGTGTGGGTGGTAGAATAGCCAATCGAAGACGGAATCTCCGGGTGTGTCTTCCACATGTATCCCGAACGAAGACCCAAACCAGATTCTCTTTGCAAAGGGGCATGACCACATAAGGTGGTTCCAGGATTCCGAGGCTTCTGAGCAGAGGTGACACTTTGGGTTGAAAGAGGGAATTCGCTTATGTATGGCTTGTCCCAGGGGCAAGCCGTTGTGACAACCTTTCCAGATGAACATTCGAATTTTTGGAATTAGTTTGGCATTCCAGAGTTTGTTCCAAGGAGTCGAATTAGCGATCGAAGAGGTTGTTGCTGAATTCCCCTGCTTCTCTGAGATGAGAAGCGAGTTAATGAAGTGGTATCCGGATTTGACGGTGTAGTTTCCTGATTCATTGTGCAGCCATAAGAAGAGGTCCGTCGTATCAAAGAGCGGGAGTTGGATCTGGAGGATTGCCGTTCTAATCACTGTAGGAATTTCGGGGGGAAAATTCGTGAGATCCCATCGTCGCAGTGAAATGAAGTCACTGACTTTTCTGCCGACGTCATGGTTGATGTTATTTGGCATGATTGTGGGAGTCAGCCAGTCCTTGAGGATACCAAAATTTGGGACCCATGGGTCCGTCCAGAAATTGATTTTCCTTCCATTACCTACATGCCATCTTCCCCCTAGTCCTAGGACAGATTGGAGCCGTACAAGTGTTCGCCAGACCGGTGAGTGGTGAGGATATGCTTTTGCAGTGAAGAAGGAATTTCGCCGCAGGTATTTCGCTTGTATGCATTTTACCCAAATTGAAGGTTGGTTTGTCACTACTCTTGCAGCTTGCTTTGTGAGGAGTGCTAGATTGAAAGCATTCATGTTCCTGAACCCTAGGCCCCCTTGTGTTTTTGATTTACAAAGTTTCTCCCAACTGATCCATGGTATACCCCTCTTGTCAACCTTTGTGTTCCACCAAAACTGTCTATGCAGTTTTTCCAGATTATCCGTGGTTTTCTTTGTGAGATTTACGCAAGACATTACGTAGGTTGGAATTGCTGCCGCCGTAGCTTTTAGTAGTATTTCCTTGCCCGCGTGTGAAAGCAGTTTTGTCATCCATCCCTGAACACGTGACGTAGTACGTTGTATGAGTCCCTCCCCAATCTTTCTCCTTTGTTTTGCCCAATCAACCGGAAGCCCTAGGTATATTTCGTCGGGGAGCATTTCCCTTACCCCAATGATGTTTGCCATTCTTTGTCCTTCCTGTTGAGAGATATTTGGGCTGAATCGAATGCATGATTTGCTGTAATTGATAAGTTGACCCGATTCTCGTTGATAGGTGTCAAGAACCTGTTTAAGGTTCGTGATATTATCAACTGTCGCTTCAAGGAAAAGAAAGCTATCATCCGCAAAGAGAAGATGTGTGATTTCCTCAGTATGCATCCCTGGTTTTATTCCTTTTATTCTTCCATCAATCTGCGCTCTCGACAACTCTTGGGATAGCATTTGTGACATAAGAATGAATAGGTAAGGTGAGAGCGGATCACCTTGTCTCAAACCCCTAGTTGGTTTGAAATACTCCGACGGTCGGCCATTGATAACCACATTCAGCCTTGTTGAGGAAATGCATTCCATGATCCAATGGATGAACTTTGGAAGTCAGGGTTGAAATGTAATTTTTGGACAACTGTTTGCTTTTCAAGGTTAGTTTGAATCATTCAGGAAGAATTTCTTAAATTCCACGTTGGGTCGAATTAAAGACATAGAGTATTCTAAAACCAATTGATGATAGAATGAGGTAGCCCACGTGCTTGCCCAAATATTTCTCACACCACCGGTGTGGGACAACTCTCTCAGTGAAAAGTTCTATAATCTCAACAGGATTGAGGGATTTTTTTTTGTTTGTGATGATCATATATTGACTCCCATATAGTTAACAACTTGTTAGCTAAACTTTCAGAGTTTTGACAAATTGTTAGCTCAGTTTTAACAAATATTTTGGTCCATGATGTTTGACCAGACCCGGCCTAAGGTCCAAGCCACCAAGACTAGGGCTTTAGGCCTCAAAATATGTAGGCCTCGCATCATTAAATAGTCTAAAGTAAATATTTTTATAATTCTGTCCTTTTGGAAGGAGAAATTTCTGTAGCCTAGTGGATAGTGCGTTAGCTAATTCTAATCACAGGTTCAAGGCCTCCCACACTCCTTATCAGCATTAAATTATACATACAATTTCATATTTAATTCTACACAATCATAATTACCTATAATTAATCAACTACATAATTTTAAATTTTAATTACTTTTGTTACTTCATTTTTGTTTTTTGTCATTATAACTAAACTTACTTTCTATTTTGTAACTAGATTCTAACATTAATTTACTTATGCTCTAATTTTATTTTATTTATTATGAACTTATAGTTCAATTTTAATGAGACAATGATAAATTGATCTCTTTTTCTGAAATCAGTGGTCAATTCACTATTAAAAATTTTCTTTCAACACTACCTTAAATCATTCCAACAAATTCATACGGTTGCTAGAGTGCATCAGCCGACTCGATCTATTTGTATTAAAAAAAATCATTTACATATTCAATATAAATATTTTTTTATTTTTTCACATTTTTTTATTTTATCGTATTTGCACAATTCTTTTATTAAGTAATAGGTATATATAGTTTTTCTTCCAGAACTTTTAATATTTCCACTATAAATATGAATATGACTATTTAAAGCTTTAGAGAAATAGAATAATCGAAAGTTGAAAAAGATTATTTAAATAAAATTAAAAAAGCTTATTTAAGATCAACCATGTCTCAATAAATCTTAAATGTATTAGCTATATTATCATTTCAAAATGAAATTTAGTATAAACCTTTGATTAATGATTTTGATCTAGTGTCTATAAAGAATCGAAAAAAAAAATCTAAAAAAAAAATTATAATATAAAAATGCACATTTTTTTAGCGTTTTTTTTTTTTTTTGCTGGCCACAAATTGAAACCTCGCTTTAGGCCTCAATTTCTGTTGAGACGGCCCTGTGTTTGACCACTTTTGAGTTTTGGTTCATGATATTTTTTTTCCTAGTTTTGGTACCATATGTTTGCAGATTTTTCTAGTTTTGGTTCGATCGTTATATTCCGTCCATTTTTTTACATGTGCAAGTCACGTGATCCACCCTAAACTTTCAATTTAGTCCCTCTAATACTTTCAACTCCTCACAAAAAGGGAATCGAAGCCCCGCTTCGATTTGACCTAGATATACGGGGACCTCCCCCTCTCTTGGCCGGTATTCGTCTCCGGGAGGACCAGCGAACCGATGATGTTCGACGTCGCTAAAATTACCCAAAGACATGGCTTTTATAAAGCAATCACGGGTTAATCGATTCTTCTTGGGAGAAGTGGGAAAAGAAGGGACGAATCCTTGAAACCTACCTGATGGAAGTTGAGCAGCCATAGGGGTTTTAGAGAGAGATTGGAGAAAATAAGCTTCTTTATCGAGATCAGAGGGGCCGGGGGTGGCAACTCCGACTAATATTCTCTCTTCGAGAGTGCAAGGTCGAGGAGAATTGGAGTTGATGAAGAATGTACTATATTGATTCGCCAGAATGACAGGGAAAACGAAAGCAAGGAGTAAAAAGTGAAGAGTAAAAACCATGCTATTTATAAAGGTCTCTGTCGCTTGGGTAACTTCCTAGGGAAGTCTATCCGAGGTCAGTCATTCATTGGTGTCTTCCCTGACAACAAGACCGTTGCTTTGCACCTGTCAAGCGATTAACGAGGTGACTCTCCAGCTTCCCTAGGAACCCCCAACAGTCAGAATTACTGAGCCAGACTCTCGCCTCCGCTTGAGAAGGTTTCTTCAACTCCTACAGATGAAAGGTCAAATACTCGAATCAAGACCTCACCTTCATAAATAAAGTTGACGACCTAAGTCTCGGGGGCAAGTGTTGGGTTATGATTAAACCCGATGCTACAAGCGTAAAGTCGAGTACGATTGAAAGGCAAAGAAGAGTCGCCGACCTCTCTTACTTTTCTTAACGAGATAAGGGCAAAAGGTCAACAACGACATTTGAAGAAGTCGACTTTCAAAGTATGGCTAGTCGACGAGGAGACGATTGAACTACTTAGTCTCTGAAAAAAGACGCTAATCGAAGTCAACCACGGAAACTTTTGTGGAAACCCTCCCTCTGAGGTAAAGGACAGGTGGCGACCTGCTTCAAACCGTCTTCAAGAGGAAACCTCCCTCTGAGGTAAAGGACAGGTGGCGACCTGCTTCAAACCGTATTCAAAACGAAACCTCCCTCTGAAGTAAAGGACAGGTGGCGACCTGCTTGTCACCTGGTTGAAGAAACCTCCCTCAGTAAGAAACTCTTAGCTGGAGACCAGCTTGTCACCAGCTGACTGCTCACCGTCTCTTTCAACCAATCACAAGAGGGTAATCGCCGCCCCTGAACAGCCAATCAAGGCATAGCAGCCGCCTTTAGTAAGCCGGTAACTTGTCCCTATAAATAGGGACTCTTTCTATTCATTAATCTAATCTGAGCTAAATATACTTTACATTATTACTCTCAAATCCATTACTGACTTAAGCTTCGGAGTGGAATCAGGGGCCATCCCTAACCCCTTTTTAGGTACTCGCCCCACAAAAAAACCATTGAAGGAAACTTAGTGTCCGAAGGAACTAAGTCCAAGGCGATATCCTGAAATCCACTCCCCGAAGTTCAAGGCCACGTCACTTTGATACCAACAATAAGCAAACCACAAATTTGCAAAATACAAACTATAAAGACAATTGATCGCTTCAGAGTAGAGGGCATCAAAATCTAAATTTCAAACAATCTAATAATAAAAAAAATTCGAAATATTTAAAACATAAATCTCGAGACTTTAAACGACGTCAAGAGTCGTAGGTCAAACTTAAAAAGTGCAGCAAATCTCTGGTTGAAAAAAATACAATCTGTTTGTATATTAAGCGAGTTAATCTATCATCTCAATTAAAATATAGAACTATTTTTTAGCTAAGTTCCGAGTTCGAAACTGAACTAAATTTATTGTAGAATGGGCTAACATAAATATAATAACTATATATAAGTAAACACACCTGCTACGACCACATGTATATCCAATATGAATCAAACTCAAATAGTGAAGGATCTACCATACGGGTGTAAATGAGTCAAGTTACTCGTGAGCTGCTCTAGATCAGCTCAGTCGATATTCAATTCGACTTACTAAATTTCGAGTTGATTCGAGCTTTTTCTAATACCGAGTTGAGTTCGAGTTCACTGGTACTCGACTCGAGATGCTCGCGAGCCTAATCGAGTTTTTTTTTGTTTAGCCTATTTAGGTTGAGTTCGAGTTTGAGTTTTTCGAGCATTACGTAATAATATTATATATGTATATACTGAGTCCAAGAAGAGTTCAAGCTCGAGTTTGAGCCAAAAGCCTAATCGAGTCGAGTTCGAGCTCGAGCTCAGACGCACCATTTATAATTTAATTAAAAAATTTAACATTATCGAGCCGAGTCGAGAAGAACTCGAACACGTCAAGTATGGCACCGAGTCGAGCTCGAGCTTGAAAAATTAAGGCTCGGTCGAGTTCGAGCTCGAGTAAACTGAGTCGAGTCGAGCTTGCTAGATATTTGGCTCGTGTATTACTCTTTATTCTATAAAAAAAGGATGCAAATGTGTATTATTATTTAACAATGTAGGCTTTATGTAACAAAAGTGGTTCTAAAAAAGCAGTTCAGATCCGGTTCACAACCTGTTTTCGACTAGTCAAAAATCGCTCCATATATTCCTTATCAGAACCGAACAATTTAAGAACTGATTCAGCCAAAATCGGTTCATATTGATTCGGTTCCGGTTTGGTTCGCCCGAACCGGTTTTTATACCCAACCCTGTCGATAAGTACACAAATTGGCTAACTTAGTTATATAAGTTTGACATGGTGGGGGCACTTCGGTCACTTGGTTGTATAAGTTGCACATTTCTGTAGGGCTGGGCAAAAAAACCGGTTCGGTTGAACCGAACCGGAACCGAACTAGAACCGAACCGGCTAGAACCGGTTCTGGCCGAACCGGTTTGTATATGGTTTGGTTTTTAATATATATATTAGGAGCGGTTCTCAGCTGGTTCAGAACAGGTTCTGAACCGGTTTTGAACCGGTTTTGAACCGGTTTTGAACCGGTTGTAAAAAAAAAAAAATATTAACCCTATGCCGCTCTTAACTACAGCCGTTCCTCAGTCCAGTAAAAAAAATTGCAGCGCCGCTCCTGAAGAACTGCCGCTGCCACTCCCGTCGGACCTCCATCCTTCGTCCACCACATCGCCGGCGAGTTTTGCCCAGTCCAATTTGATACGGTGAGTTCCTAAATTCTAACTTCCTATAGCGTTTATTGTTTTTGTAGGATTTCGTTAAATGAGTTTGAATCGATCTGTTTCTTTCAATTGATACAATTTAATAATGCCTTCCTCGCTTGGATCACCAACAACGATTTTTTGATGAATTTTTTATTTTGGGTTCGTCGACGGCTCAGTTCAGTTCGAGAACTGAACCGAATTCAGTTCTGTTGAACACTTAACTGGGTTCAGTTCAGTTCAACAGATTAACTTACTTCATGATTAACTTACTTCATATACTAACTCTTTTTATTTATTTTTCATTCATAGATTTGTTGCACTATTGACGTTTGAGCTACGCATGTCGCCTCTCGAGAACTGGTGGAAGTCTCAAGATTTATGCTTTAAATATTTCAACTTATATTATCAGATTGTTTGGAATTTAGATTTCGATACTATCTATGTTGAAGTGATTGGTTATCTTTATATTTTGAAAGTTTATGAATTGTTCCTCTATTATCGAATTTGGTGCGTAATTAGAACTTTAAATAAAAAAAGGTTTGAAGCAAAAAAAAAAAAAAAAAAAGTTCAGAACCGGTTCTGTCATGGTTTGGTTCTGGAGCCGTGAAACCAGTTCGGTTCATACCAGGTATAGAAAACCGGCTGAACCTTAAATCCGATTCCGGTTCGATTCTAAACCGGTTCGGCCCAGAACCGAATCATGCCCAGACCTACATTTTTGTATCTTTCTACAAACAAGACACTTGTACTTGAGATTCAACCGACAGAAACAGGTAGGTAAAAACGTCGGACAAAATTGGTATCTTCTGATACCACTGTCGTTCTTTCTTCTTGTTCCTCGCTATTCTTGATCCCCAAATACTCGATTTCTCAGTCTCTACCCAATCAAAGCATAAAAATTTATACTTTTCTTTAGCAGACTTGGAATCGCAAGATCTTGGTGGGTTTCTTGATCAAGAAAAGCTGCAATCAAGAAAACAGAAGAAATGGCCGTGGAGATCCCAAGAGCTAGACTTGGAACTCAGGGTTTGGAGGTAATTGAAACATCTCAAATCCTTGAAATGAAATTGTTGGGAGAACTTTTTGAAGGTGAATTTGAATCTTGATTGATTGGGAAAAAAAGATTTGGGTTTCTTAAGATATATATTGGCTTGCATTTAAGAGATGGTTAATTAACAACTCGCTATATGTACTTTGATGGCTTCGATAAATTGTTAGCTGAATTTATATGAAGTTCAAAAGTGTAATACGCTAGTTCCGTCTTATTTGTCATCAGATGGTGCAGAAACTTGGATGTTTGTTATTTTGCTCTGTTCTTTGTGCAAATTGCTAGCTTAACTTTGCAAGATTTGCAATTTGCTAGCTAAACTTGGGAAGAAATTGCAAACTGCTAGCTGAATTTTGATGACACTTGATGGACACGTGCACGTCTCCTTCAACATTTAACATCAAATTCGATAGAACTAGTAAGTAGGTACTTTTTGTTTGCCAAAATGGGAATGTGCTAGTTGATTAAGATTCAAACGTTATGAAATTGTTAAAGTTGGCATATTTAATGTTGATAATAGCTGTATTTTCACAACCCGAATTCTTTCTTGTGTATCGAATAGGTATCGAAGCTCGGGTTCGGTTGCATGGGCCTAACTGGCATGTACAACTCTCCTGTCTCCGATCAAGATGGCATCTCCATTATCACTGACGCATACAGCAAAGGAATCACCTTCTTTGATACAGCTGATGTATATGGAGCCAATGCTAATGAAGTTCTTGTCGGAAAGGTAACATTAGATTCCATAATGTTTTACGAAGGTTGTTCTTTTTAGATTAAGAGCTTCTGTAATGGTCTGTTTTGGTCATCTTTAGGCCTTGAAGCATCTTCCTAGAGAAAAGGTTCAGTTAGCTACAAAGTTCGGAATCGAGAGAGTGAATGGGACCCATATGACGGTCAAGGGCACGCCTGAGTATGTTCGGTCGTGTTGCGAGGCTAGCTTGAAGCGTCTGGATGTGGACTACATTGATTTGTACTATATACATCGAGTGGACAAAACGGTTCCAATCGAGGACACCGTAAGTCCTTTGCTAGTTAGATTTTTTTGAACAAATTGCTAGCCGACTTATGCAAAATTACAATATGCCGAGTCCATCTAATATGATGTTAAATGCTGACGGAATTGTGCAAGCACTCATCACGTGCCATCAAAGCTCGGGTGTAAAATTGCAAAAAAATTCTTCAAATTCAGCTAACAAATTGGAAAATTTTCACATTCAGCTAGTAAATTGCAAACTTTCGCATTCAGCTAGCAAATTGTCGGTATATATAAAGGTACTTAGCAGTGAAAACTTTATATACTTAACTTCTATTTGATTTAGATGGGGGAACTCAAGAAACTTGTTGACGAGGGGAAAATCAAGTACATTGGTCTATCCGAAGCCAGCCCCGATACCATTCGAAGAGCCCACGCAGTTCATCCCATCACGGCTCTACAAATGGAATGGTCTCTCTGGACTCGTGACATCGAAGAGGAAATCGTTCCGTTGTGCAGGTTTGTTTGTCTAGCAAAACTGCCATGATTTTACTCAACTGTTCTTTCTTAAAAAAGTTTTTTTTTTGGCGGATGGCCAGGGAGCTCGGTATCGGAATAGTTCCATACAGTCCGTTGGGTCGGGGCTTTTTTGGCGGCAGAGCAGTCGTAGAGACACTGCCTTCAGACAGTTCTCTGGTATGTCTTGATTCTTGATTTTTTTTGGCCAAATTATTTTTCATGAGTCATTTTCCTTGTTAATCGACATGGTGCCTTGTGCTTGAAGGCAAAGCACCCGAGATTCAGACAGGAGAATCTGGACAAGAACAAGAACATATACATCCGGATAGAGAATCTTGCCAAGAAGCATGGCTGCTCTACACCACAACTCGCACTTGCCTGGGTCCTTGGACAAGGAGACGATGTTGTCCCAATCCCTGGTAAGAAAAACTTGCCTTGTTCCACAAGTTACAATCTTTTCAACAAAAGATTACACCTTTAATAAATATGATTTCAATTCCTCAGGGACAACAAAGATCAAGAACTTGGACGACAACATTGGTTCCTTGCGTTTGAAGATAACTGAAGAACTTCTGAAGGAGATTTCCGATGCAGTTCCTATCAGTGAAGTGGCGGGTGCTAGAGCCTATGAAAGCATGGAACATGTTTCGTGGAAATTCGCTAATACGCCCCCAAAGGCTTAGAATGCCGAAAAGAATCCATCAAATAAAGTAAATCGGTACTATCTTTTGAAGATAAACAGCTTAAACTCTAAAAGGACTTACTTTTCTTGTGAGCCAAGAAAGGAACTGATGTTTTCTTCATTGTTGAGGCAATCCCGATTTATAAGACAGTTTATGTATTAGAAACAATGCAGTTCGACCACTTTTTTTAGATCGATGGCAGAATTCGGAGTCTTTCGGTTTTCAATTCCATGGCTGGCTTCATTTCTCAGTTCATTCAACCCTTGATTCTACTATTTATAAGGGAATAAGATATATTATAGATAAATATATATTATTATATTTAGATGAATATATCTAGATTAGGAATAGATATATTCTTAGTATATTATCAGATTATGTTTCTTATTATATTGCTATAGATATAGTCTTGTATCTATATATATAGGTATAGGTACATGTACTCAACACTAAATAATATCTATAATACAATTCTCATTCTTCTATATATATATTTATCTATAATATATCTTATTCCCTTATACTATTCAGAAAGGTGAGCTCAAAGATCTTAATATATGTTTTGCTAAATTTGAATCTGCAGTGTTCATCTTCATCAATCCTCTAGTCTGCACTCTGCAGTAGCCTTAAATGGCATAACTTGTAATTGACTCGAGAAAATATGGCATTTTTAATTTCAAAGACAACTAAGAACATTCTTTAGTTATAAGACGCATAAGATTCTGGTTAGAAGAAACGCCAACGGCGGATCATGGTGGCGCGGAAATTCTGTATTCGCCACAATGGCGCCGATTTCGACGTTGATTACAACACCGACGATGGCCTCGAAGTCTCTCTCTATTAATTGTTGCTTCCGAAGCTCAATTTGCTCAATCAGTTCCAATTTTCACCTAACAAGTTGTTTCCGTTTCAAACCATGTAACAATGGTGTGGTGGTTCAGCGCCTCATCCTTTAACCAGAAGTCAGAGTTCAATCCCGCTAGTGACCATTTGAATGGAACTGCCCTCCCGATGACTTCTCTCTCACATCAGTCCCTCCCGATGAGCAAAAGGTACTAAATCAATTTCTTTCTGGATAGCCAGCTAATTAGTGTTCAAAGGATGTAATTTCTGCTTCCGGATTGAATGAATGGTGGATTAGTGTCTGTTTAGTGTGCAAATGTGACGAATTTGACACCGATCAATCAGTTCGTGACTTTCTGGTGACAATTCTTGTGCATTTATGTAAAATATAAATATGAATTGGGTTATAACTTTGGGTCTAGTGTGTGCTGAAAAACTGCTCTTTGTTATAACTTTGAGTCAATAATTACCGAATTGTATCAGAAGACTCTGATCTCGCAGCCATATCAGATAGGCTTCAGCTGGTTTCGATTGGTGAAGAAGAAGAAGAGAGGGTTGAAAAGCTAGAAGAAGAAAACCAAAACCGATGGAGCAAGCATCAAGCAGATTGCTCTCTGATGAGGAATTGGCGTGAATGCTGCAAGTATGTGACATTGATTGATCCCATAATGTCAGTTAATGTTTGATCTACATCTTTTGTTAATCAAGTTTCGGTTTTTGAAACGGTGTAGGCCGAGGAGGAAGCGCTTATGATGCAGCAGTATGTTGTAGGTCAAAACAAAGGGGAAATGGAGGGAAGACTGAGGCCTTACATTTATCAAGTTCAACTGGTAATAATCAATTTCCTAAGGAGCTTTTTTGAAATTACTAGGCCCATTTTTCAAAGAAATCGACTTCAATATGAATCTTCATGAACATAACACATTTTTGAAAGACCATTTTGAATTTGATCCATGAATTTCCTATTCGTTTTGATAGTATGAGGATTCTAACCGGCATGAAGCAGCTCGGAAGACAGTACCAGTGGAAGAGCTTAAAGAAAAGGCTTTGGTATCTGTTATGGTATAGGATCAAATGGATATGATAGATGTGTGGTAGGTGGATAGTTGGGCTCATCAAGGGGAGCACTAACCCTGAACTCATTAGAGAGAGTATACCATCTCTGAAACCTAAGATTCTATTTAACTTTCTGCTTATCTTTTATTTATCAAAACCTACCTTTAAATAGACTAGGTGATTACAAGAATAGGAAACCTAAATTCAGCCATTATAGAGGGGAATATAATCCCTCAGCTGATTAACTAACTTATTAGGAAAGTTCTAACATTCTAACTTAGGATTCAAGATGCACCTAGACACCTCTAACCGGACCTCTCCTTCTAGAATAAACCGGTCTACTAATTGGCCCATAACAGTATCTCTGGCCAGGGTTAGTTCTCTTAATGTGATTTGAGTCTATAATTTGAGTATCCAGTAGCTTCACCTGCAAGTAATTTGATGTTTTCTAGCTGTTGCTGTTGCGATACTTATATACGGTTTTTTTTTAAAAAAAATTGACTGAAAGAGTTGTCTAGGACGTGAACTTAACACCGACGGAAATAGAACAGAATCATGCTTTCCTGCTACAGCTGCTTTTCTGGTTTAAAAGATCCTTCAAGTGCTCTTCATCATCCTCCACTCATAATTTCTGGAAATGTTGCATATCTGCATCTATAATGAAGCAATATTTCCATTTTCTCTATTTTTTTTCCCAAATTGTACATCAATTATGCTGGCCATTTGTTCAATGAAGTTGTTAATCTTACATGGCCTGCAAATGAGTAACTAATTATCTTTGTTTTTTATTAACTATACGGTTTCAGTTGGGTTAATGCTCCTGCATGTGAAGCTTGTGGCAGTGAAACAGTATATCGAGGCATGGGTAATCCACTTCCTGCAGAACTTCAATACGGTGCTTCTAGCGTCGAAGTTTATAGGTAGGGCGAATCATTTTCTGATTTCAGTTCCCATTTTCTTGCATTCTTATGAATTTCCTCCCAAAATACAGTTGTAGATATTGCTTAAGGACCACCAGGTTCCCGAGATACAACGATCCACTGAAGGTATATGAATTTCTCGTGTCGAAATTTTTTTATCTTCTACACATCCTTATTCACTCTGTTACAGTTTCTACAAACAAGGCGAGGTCGATGTGGGAATGGGCAAATTGTTCCACACTCTACTATCGAGCTTTTGGCTATGCATCTCGTCTGGTAAATTCTTTTGTAATTAGACTGGATTTAACGAACTTGTTTTTAACGAACTTCTTTTTTTCATCCCCAGCTTTTGGATTTTACAGATCATGTATGGACAGAATGCTTCACACAACATTTAGGAAGGTCTGCTATTTCACTTTTTTCGCTCGGTCTATTCAGATTAACTCGGGATTAACTGTTCTTCATATTTATAACAGATGGATGCATCTTGATCTCTGTGAAGCAGTTATAGATTCGATCTCAAAAGTGGCATCTTCATTTCTGGAACAATTACTTCCATCGTTTAAAGAACTGCTCGATGCCCTGGGGCTGAAATTTGTTAATTTGGAGGGAAAGATTGAATTTTGCTTGGCGGGTGACCCTGTAAAGACTTCATTAGCCTTGCCCGTCGTGTTAGTTGCCTTGGATGGCACGATACTGAATCTTAAACAGATTAGGAATCTAAATGAAGATATTCTCTCATTGCCATTACTCAAGGGATTCATTCTGGTTCGGTTCTCGCTAGTGGCGAAGAACTTCCTTTCGGAATTGTAAGCTTTTTACATGATTTTATTCATAGCTCTCTCTTGTTTATCTATAATGTTCTTACATTTTGTAGTTCTGCAGTCCACAGCGGCATTTGATGGAACTCATGAAGTTAAGTGGGAAGAACCGAACGGAGCAAAGGGTACATGCTCTTTGTAAAATCTGATGATAATTTTGATAAAGTTTTTATTTTTATTGCTCTAATGCTGTCTTGATAAACTGTAATAATGTTGAAAGTAAATTATTATGTAGGTTGCAGGTTAATTTATTGAGTACCCGGTAACCAGATGAAGGAACTTGTTGGATACGAGTTAATGTCTGCAAATGATGTTCCGGAGAGAGACCCCAAGGATTGGTATGTCACCATTTTGAATCTTGATAATGTTTCTGAGAAAATATTCAGTTAGCAATTTCATCAGATGTCTTCAAAATTCAGTTAGCATATTGCAAATATCTGCAAAAATTGCGAATTTCTGTTCAGCTACCAATTTGCAGAAAGGGCAAAACAAGATAATAAACAACATATTAGACAGAGCTGATAGAGTATATAGGTTTAACTATTAGTAATCTAGTCATTTATGTTAAGGAGACTTACTATGTATTCCTTGTGTTCCCTATATATATAAGCACACTACCTCCACTCTAATCATCAATATTGAGCTAATACAATATTCTCCGTACTATTAGCTTTACTCTCTACTTTCTCTCATACATTCAATTGGTAAACTAAGAAGAGCTAGCATATTGCAACTTTGTATAGGTTCAGCTAGCAATTTGTCCAACAACAAAGTTAAACACCGTGTGTCCAGACAGCATTGGATATCGTTATTTAGGGTTAAGTGCCTAAAAAAAGTCCAAAGTCCCAACTGTAGATCATGTTGCTAATCTATGTCCCAGATTTGAAATGATGATATTCGGTGTCCCAGTTATAGATTGTGTGATTTCCACTTTTTTTCTCTTAAAATTGACGGAACAAAACATAATTTTTAAGTATCAAATAAGCTTAAAAAACCATGAGTAACAAATATGATACTTCAGAAAAGTGGAAAACAATATGTTTTTGTTGCTTAAAACGTCAAATTTTGACGCCAAAATCATTTGAACAAATCTGATAGTTGGGACACTGAATATCAACATTTTAAATCTGGGACAGCGATTAGCAACATGACCTATACCAATAGTTGAAAATGTTTTTAGGGTCTTAACCCCATTATTTACCACCAACTCGGCTTGTATCACACGTACTAAATATACGTTCCCTAGCCATGTCCAGAACTTTAGGAGATTTAAATGAAATCTAAAAATCGATTTTTGTTTCACTTTTTCCGGATTATGCAACTGTTATGACCGAAAATAGTGGCTAGAATATAATATCTAGTCTTAATAATATATATTTAGGGATAGATTTATCTTATTATATCTTTAGAAATCTTAGTAGAGTATAGTGGTCTTAGTGATTTTGTAATCCCTACATATCTATATCTTATAGCTTTAGTATATCTTTAGGGGTCTTGTAATCCTTATATATTGGGTATCATTATCAATGAATTAATCAACCTTTCAACAATTAATCTTAGTCTCCCAAAGAGATTAGGGTTGATAAGGAAGTTAGCTTTCATATTTTCATACATTGATATTCGTGCACGTATCAGCAATAAGTTTGGTTTCAGGCTTCTTAAGGGAAGCAACGATGGTGGATCAAGTTGGAACGTGTTAGACAATCAGAATTCCCAGATGTTCGAAGCTCGTTTCAACTGAGAACATATATTGTTAAACCAACAGGTGCTGAATACAATGTTTTCAGGTAAAAAACAATTTCACCAAAGTTTCTTCAAAATTCTTCATGAAAACTAATGCATTAACAATTGAAAAACCACAGGTTTCGGTTTATAGCTGTCCGGGATGTTTCGAATTCAAGGTTGCAGATAGGGAGCATTGATCTCTACTCGAGAAGCAACAACTACTGATAGTAAGAAGCTGTTATCTGTATTAATAACACTTTGATTGATTTGTGTGTGTGTGCATGTATATTGATTGTTGAATTTTAGGTGTCACCGGACATCATGTATCAGTGAGTTGCTGCAGAGTTGATTGACTCCGGGAGCAGATAGGGTCCCTCTGGAGGAATGTTCATCCATGGGTATTTTACAATTATACCTTCCTTAATGAACATCACGTAGCTTAAATAAACTTAAAGTGAGTAACTTGTTTGGATGAACGTAAATTGAGAGGGACCCATACTGATCCCTCTGATTAATTGCAAATTACTCCCTGAATTGGTTGATTATATCCTCCAAAATATTGTTTGTTTGACATATTGCTTGCACTATTCCACAATTTTAAAACTGCTCCCTCAGTTCAATTATTCAATGATTTTTTTTTTTTGCCAACAATTATTCAATGATTTATCCTCGGACTTGTAATCATGTTTAATTTTAGCCTTTTTTAGAATATCGGAAAGAACTCTAGTAGAAAATCCTAGGTTAGGTCTTTCTACTATGCTCCACAAAGTAGTTTTTTTTTTTTTTTTTTTTTTTTTTTTTTTTTACATTTTTCTATTGTTTTAAAGGTAAACTATATTGATATTATTAATAATATGATACAAATATTAGGTGCAGTTAAAAAAATCCTACTTTTAAAATTTATATATGTTATAATTAAGTTAACCTAGTACTAAAAAAATGCAAACATGGTACTTAGAAAATCTCGTTTAGGTCGAACCCAGACCAAGACTTGTTAATGGATGGGTCGGTGGTGGCTAAAGCCCACAATTCAGACCAAGACTTGTTGATGGATGGGTGGTGGCTAAAGCCCACAATTCAGGACTCTCCAATTAGGCAGGTGATGTGGGGATTTTAATGTGTTGGATTTTGATTTTGGATTTTTTGTAAGGTGTTTCAAAAGGATATCACATCTAATATGCTATTTCTACACTTGAAGTAAGTGGGTAAAAACATCTATGTCATTTTAGGATGGTTTAGTAGCAATTTTTTTGAAATAATTTAGGATAAATAATAATTAATGATTTTTAAGGGTAAATATTAAACAAATGTAGTTGTTAAATTTAGCCTATGTACACTTTCTCTAGGGGGCGTATGGATAGATATAATCTCACATTAAGTTCCACATTACATCGTTTGGAAAACTAAACGACGTAATGTTCATTATAATATAATGTCCATTATAATATGAGATTACGTCACTGTAATGTGAGATTGCATCCAAAAACAGATTTAATGTGAGATTACGTCCAACATTACCGAGTGTTATTATTTTAATATTATTTATTAAATAAATAAATACTTTATATTATTTTTTTAGTTTTTTATGATAATTATATTATTATATTTTTATTTTTTATCTACTGCATAACTCAGTATTATAATAAATAATGCACACGATGTTTGTATAAAATAAGTAAACTCTTTTTCGTTGCATTTTTATGTCATACAATATAATAACACTTAATAATAAATAAAAACACAAAGTAACTTAACTAGGTTCATTATTTAAATTTTATCACAAAAACATGTTGTAAGTGACTGACAAATTTCTAGGATATATATAAAATTATAAATAATACTATTTTTTGTTAATATAATTTTGAATAGCAATTTTGATTGGTTTGTTATGCACGTTACATGTTCATGTTACTCGCAAGCAGAGACGAAGCTATTAAGACATGATGGGACAATAGCCCCTCGAATTTTTGTGATGTGTAGTTTAGCCCTAAAATCGTTTTTTTTTCTTCTCAATTTGGTTTTTTAAAATTTTATGTTCGCCCGATTTTTTTTTTTTTTCATATACAATATTTGCTCATAGTTCAAATTTTGTGGGTTTGACATAATTTTTAGATTTGGGAAATTTTTAGTAAATAATGGTAGAAACTTATAGAAACAGTAGAAACTTACGTTTCTACATGTTTTTATGACTCTATGCGCGTTTCTACCCGTTTCTACTCAGAAGCGACTATGGTTACGTTTTAACTCTTTTTTCTAAGCTAAAGACGTAAAAATGTGTTGTAGAAACGAGTTTTTAACTACATAGAATCACACGTTAAGTTAATGCAAATGTAGGGGTATTTTAGGATTATAAACTCATAGGAATAACATTACATGTACTTAGCTCAAATAAATCACGGTATCATATATGAGGAATTTGATTGGAGAAACGGTCCTTGTGAGTGACTTAAGTCGACTTAAATTGAATTTACATAACATTATGTAAAAGTCGAATAAATTTGAGCTCAAATTCAAATTCAAACTCGATTCGAATAGAATTTTAGTAAAAAGAAAATTCCGATTAGTTCATGAGTTTTTCGAGTCGAATGTAAATGAGTTGGTACTTGATTCGGTATTAGAAAATGCTCTACTCGACTCGAATTTGAGCTAAGTCAAATTCGAATATCGACGTAGCAGATTTCGAAAAGATGATAATATTAAACTCCCTTACTCGAATAGTTTTTTTTTTGTGTGTAGGCTTAGTATTTAGTTTTACACTTTTCCATTAAAAAAAAAAAAGTATTTAGTTTTACACATGCACTAGAGAGTAGAGCCCACCAAACAACCAAAAGATCGTGACTATTGGAAAGGAGAGCTCTACAAATCCGATCACCATCACACCACCACCAACCCACCAAATCACACTTGCACTTCTTCTCCGCCCAACAATGGCTACCACCTTATCTTCTTCCCTCTCCACCTCTTCCCTCTCCTCTTCCATCTCCGGCCGCCGCCACAACAATGCCCTCCTGCGAGCACCCAGCAGCCTCACCTTCCGGACCACCACTCGCAAGTCCTCCTCAACCTTCTCCGTCAAAGCCCTCTCCGTCCCGGTCCTAACCCAGGACGACCTCAAGAAGCTCGCCGCCGACAGGGCCGTCGAGTACGTCAAGAGCGGCATGGTCCTCGGCCTCGGCACCGGCTCCACCGCCGCCTTCGTGGTCGCCAAGCTCGGCGCGCTCCTTCAGTCCGGCGAGCTCAAGGACATTGTCGGGATTCCGACCTCCAAGCGCACGGAGGAGCAGGCGCGGTCGTTGGGGATTCCGCTGTCGATTCTGGACGACCACCCGAAGCTCGATTTGGCGATCGACGGCGCCGACGAGGTGGATCCGGATCTCAATTTGGTTAAGGGGAGGGGTGGAGCGTTGCTGAGGGAGAAGATGGTGGAGGCGGCGAGTGATAAGTTCGTGGTGGTGGTCGATGATACCAAGCTGGTGGATGGACTGGGCGGCAGTGGATTGGCCATGCCAGTGGAGGTTGTTCAGTTCTGCTGGAAGTACAATCTGGTGAGTTCTTTCATCAATTTGCTTCCTTTCTTCTATTTTGTACGCCATTTTTTATGATCCTGCGTTTTCAACTGGACTGAAGCTTAATCTTGCTGAAATTCAGATGCATTTGCTTAGAAGGTGGGTTATTTTGATGATCAAATTGAATCCTTTTAGTAAGAATTTAGTCAAATACTGATATGAGACAGTAATTGATTGATCAATGAAGAATCATGAAGGTGAGTGTTCTATTGAAAATTAGAACTGGTGGTCAGTCTATCACTGAATTTGAATGAAATTGATTCAGAGATGGTTTCTATATGATTATCATGAAATTCAACATACTGATATGAAATAGGAATATTTCTTATTCATAGGATGAAAGCGTGTTACAGTCAAAATCAGAAATACCAATCAATCCAATGCGAAATTCGAATGAACTGGATTCAAAAATGGATTTTTTATGATCATAAATGTTTTCAAATTTCAATTATATAACTATTTGAATTTAAGGCTTTCTGAAAATCATTTGATACCTAATGTGCGATTGTTGAATAAGGCCATGTTGCTAATCAATGTAAGAACTTAAAAAAGTCCCAACTATAGGCCATGTTGCTAATCAATGTCCTAGATTTAAAATGTTGATATTCGGTGCCCCAACTATCAAATTTGTTGTTTTCCACTTTTTTCGACTGATTTTGATTAAAATTAGCTTTTTAAGCAACAAAAATATGTCATTTTCCATTCCGAAGTATCAAATTTGTTGCTTATAGTTTAGGTGTATTGATGCTTAAAAAACAAGTTTTTGTTTCGTTATTTTTAAGAGAAAAAATTAGAAATCAACCAGTCTGATAGTTCAGACACTTAATATCAACATTTTAAATTTGGAATAGCAATTAGCAACATAGCCTATAGTTGGGACTCATTTTAAGTTCTTAAACCTATATTCTATCTTCTTACTTGAATATCGAAAACATAGCTGAATTATGATGACTAGAGATGAACAATCAATTAATGGTGTTAAATTCTGTTCAATTTGCAATGCCCAGTTTACCATACAATTCTGTTGAATCTGCATAAGAAATATCTCCAAGTTGCATTTTTTTTAATGATTGGCAGATAAGGCTTCAAGAACTGTTCAATGAAGAAGGATGTGATGCAAAATTAAGATTGAATGATGACGGGAAACCCTACATTACCGACAATTACAACTACATTGTCGATCTGTACTTCAAGACACCGATTAAGGACAGTTTGGCAGCTGGGAAAGAAATATCAGCATTTGAAGGAGTTGTCGAACACGGTCTGTTTCTGGACATGGCAACCTCTGTGATTATTGCAGGGAAGACCGGAGTCGAGACCAAGACAAAGTGATCATTTTTTCGACAACTCTTCTTTGTTGTAACTGTAATTCTTGGAATCAAGTTTTTGTAGATGTTGTGTTTTGAAAGTGGAGACAAAGTAAAATACATTGTAATGTGGATGAATTGGAAAGTTTGGAATAAAATATGAATGGAATTGTTTCATTTGTAAATAAGTGAGTTCTTCTCCTTGCATTGGTGTTGGAGTGTTGAGTTTCTTAAAAAGTATATGATGAAATGCTGTTGAAATGGAGTCGTTCAAAATCTTTGGCTACCATTATACTAAGGGTTGATAACCAAGAACTTTGAATGGGCAGGACAAATCGGATGGACATTTTTTCGGTTCAATTTTAGTCAAACTATGTTGGATTAGGGAAAAAAAAAAAGTGGGGTCCATTAGTTAACCTTAAAAGATTGAGAATGTTAGTTACCAAAGTTGAAAATATTGAGGGTAAGGTATAAGGTAAGGTAACAACTGTCTACTACTGCTGTTTTTGACATTGAACTTCAGATGTTTCCATTGACAACAAAGGAACAAAAAACAGGGGTGGCGTGGGCAGGTTTTTTATAAAATATTTTCCCTAATAACGTAATAAATCCATTAAAAATATTTATAAATATAATGAAATTGTTTCTATAAATAAAAAATAGAGTTAAGAGTCTTTTATGTATATGTTTGACCGATTGTAACTTTTGATATAAGATGTTTCATTTTGTATACTTTAGTACCATACGTTTGCACTTTGAAGACTTTTTGTCTATCTATTAATTAGTCGTTAAGTGGCACATGCTCTAATTTTTTATGTTCAATTTAGTTTCAAAGAACCCAAATCGAACAACAATGCTCAATGAACCTAGCCCTGGTACCAAACGTATGGTACCAAAAGACACTTTAACCACATGAAATTCATACCAATGGTTTTAAAAATCGAACCGGATCTTAAGCCGGCGAGATGGCAGGTTCCTTGCCCGATCCAGTAAAAAAATTGTGAAATTATATTTTCTTGTATAAGCCTTAGGATCGATAAGTCCAGATTTCTTTATATTATTTATACCGGCAAACAATACGCGTTAATCCGATCCAATTTGGTTTTTAACCAATCAAACCAGGTTCATTGTGAATTGCAATATTTTACTCGGAGCAGCCATTTGTGTAGCCGGTTCATGGCCCAACCCGGTCCGGCTTTCGAAACAATGACAATGACTCATAGATAATAATATAATAAGTATTACTTCAGGCAAGGAAAGCATTGCGGGTTCGGGGTTACTTGGTGAGGAAGCAATCAAGAGCCTTTCTAAGGTGTTTCCATTCCCCCATCTCGATTCAATCGAGAGCTCAGCTACATCGAATCCAAATGGCAAAGAAGACCGAGCCCAGGTTCATTAGGCGGAGATCGACTTCCTACATGAACCCCCACAAAGTAAACTACCATATTTAGGGTTCAAGACATTGACCCCTATCACTTACAAACCAATTTAGTTGTTACTTGTTAACCAAGTGACCGACTTTTTTCCGCAGGAAATGTACAACTACGAATTCTGTCGGGCAGCCAAGAGCACGCCACATCGACCTCCCAACTGTCACAAGAATCGAGCATAGGTTCGCCAACTATTCAGGAGACTTCTCTAGCTCGAATCGGGTAACAAACCCGGCCTGTTATGGCCTGGGTGAAGTACCCAACTTTGTAAAGTTCATGCCTTACACCTAATCCTAAAGAGCGAAGGAGATGAGATCACAAAGTGAACCGAATCAGCAGCCTAGGCAGAGAATTACAGATTCGTCCGGCCCGATCACGGCTCGGTCGAAGAAATACAGTTCAAGCCCGATGAACAATGCTGATTTCAACAGCCGAAATCAGTGGTTTTCGAAGTCATACAAGCAAAGGAGATTGGTGAAAGTCTCTATCCGTTAGCTCGATCCAATTACCTACAATTACCTGAAGAACGCAAATTCAACCCTGTAGTAGTAGTAGACTGGAAATTGCTAGTGGAAACCTATATTGCTCATCGATCGATCTTCCTGCCCTAGACTAATACCTTTCCTATCGAAAATTACCTGACTCTGATCACCATTACTTACACTTACCACGTGGAAATTGCTAACCGAATTTACTTACTAATCTTCGTTCTTGAAGCTCTTGCTCAACCAAATGGCAGTCTCTCTTGGGGACACCTTCCCAGGCCCAAACGGCTTTAAAAGCACCCCAAGCTCGTCGTACCGTTCTTGCATAAGCAGACGCGCGCTAAACTCGAGCAAACCCTCTAAGGCCTCTGCTCGTTGCTTATACGATGAAGGGTCAAACCTTCGCCTTCTGGAATCTGACGAGGCATGGCTTGATGCACCAAGGGTTGCGTTCTGGCCTGACGATTCACTCCCTCCCATGCTGCTCCTTTGAATTCTCTGCCAAAGCCAAAAATGAAAGTCAGGGGGCAATGCTTTAGGGTTAACTAAAAATGGTGCCATTCATAAGTTGAGGCACCTTTTCTCCACATACCTCTGTCCCTGCCTTCCATGCCTCGATGGAAGCGGCAGGTTTTCGGGCCAATCGGCTGCTTTTCTGGACAGTGCATTTGTCTTTCATCATGGATTGGTCGGGTGGGGATTCGGAGGAGCCTTGGGCAGAGGTTGAGGAAGTTTTGCTGATTGGTAAGTAGGGTTCTTCATAGGAGGAGAGGGGGAATTCGGCCATTCTGTCGATTCTAGGGGAGTTGACAGACACATCGGGGGAGTTCATGTGTTGGAGGATGTTGTGGCTGAAGGAGAATTCATGGAGGATCTCATTGCTTTTCGGAAGCGGCAGAGACGCTCTGCGTGGTGCTGGAGCGGGATTCGCGGCATTGCGCGACAGAGGAAGCTGAACAGACAGAGAAATCAGGGCAATGCTATAGAATGTGCAACTTAAAATTCAAAATTAAGTCATAGCATGCATGATATCAGCATAAACACGGGAAAAAAAAAAACGATCAATCAAATAGGAAATGACATAATAACAAACGATGTTTCTTACCGATTCGCGCTTCTTTAGTGGCTCGGTTCGCTTCTTCACTGGACTGGTTTTCTTGACAAGACTCGATGTTCTTGAAGAGATCGGTTTACAGATCACTGTTCCTTGTGTGCTTTCAACAGATACATCGGTAAATCTCAGGCTGGAACTTACTGGGGTGTATCTTCCCACGGAAGAACAGCTAGAATCTTGGTCAGCTCCAGATATGCTTGGGTTTAGAGCCCTGTCGTTGTTAAACGAGTAACGAGGTTTTCTGTACGGAGATGCTCGAGAGTAGTCCGACCATTGCACGGGTAGAGAAGTCCGTCTAGGGTTGTTCATCTTTTGATGAATTTTTGCTACATAGGGTTGAAGGTGTATATGCCTTAGGAGTTCTCCAGCCTGAAACCGAAAAGTAAATCTTTTCTTAAAAAATAAGTCTTGATGGGGTTCTAATGCACTTTTAGAGGTAAAATGCAGTTTTTTTTTACAAATATGGAGGTAGATACATACAGTTGGTCGGAGTTCAGGATTTTTCCGCAGCATGCTCTTGACAAGACTCCGACTGAAAATTGAAAGACAGCAGAGAATCAGAATAGCCATATGTAACAGCAGTGCAGTCTCCACCATAATATAGTAGTAGATAGAGTTTTGTTCTTCCGTTCCTTTTTGTATAACCAAAACTAATTAGTATTGCAGCATCATAACATTAAACAAGGACGGCAAATGTATATAATATTACATGAAAAACTTACAAAGCTCCAGTGTATTTCGTGGGAAGTGGAGCAACTATGGACTTGTTTATTTTGTTTATCAGTGCTTGCATATCCTGTCAAGAAAACAGGGCAACGTTAGTAACATTAATACTACAAAGATAATAACGAGAAGGACGGGTCCGTATAACTTACAAATGCCTTGAAAGCAGCTCTATGAGCAGTCATTTCATACATGCAGCATCCTGTATTAAAACGCATCTACGACATTAAAAGAAGGCAAAATAATTTATTGGTGCCTGATGATACATTAACCTTACCATCCGAAAACAAAGATAAAAAATAGTTACCAACTTTATGGACATAAAAGTGGAGCACTTACCCAAAGACCAGATGTCTGATTTAGAACCATAAGGAATATCAGCAAGAAGCTCTGGACACATATAACTGGGTGTTCCCACAACCTATATTCAAATATAATGGCTACTGAGAAAGGAAATCAAGGGAATTTGAATGGATTCAAGGATATAGTTGAATTCAATCAGCAGAAAACATACCGAAGAAGCAAGGTCATCAGAGGTCAGCATTTTGGCAAGTCCAAAATCACCTATACCAAGTTATATTTCATCCATTCTTAACTCAAAAATTAAATTAAAATCCTTCAAAGAATCTCAAAATAAGATGATTAGCTTACCTAACCGTATGTCTTGATCTTTAGTTAAGAATATATTTGAGCACTGAAAGATTTATGATTAGCCTTTAATATGTATCACGAAAAAAAAATACAAACAATAATTACTAAACTAGTGAGAGACGTGCTGCTAACCTTAACATCCCGATGAAGAATATGGTTCGTGTGCAAGTAGTCAAGTGCTATGAGGAGTTGAACGAGCCACTTGCATAGTTTCTGACAGAGAGAGAACAATTAAGGTTTTGAATGAGCAACAAGATGGATTACATAAAAATACTGTATGGGGAATGAAGAGAGGGTGTTTTGAGATGAACCTCTTCTGAGAAAAGAATGCCCTTGGCTTTCTTGATAGCTTCCGCCCTGTGTATGAGAAATGGGATATCAAATTCAAGTTAAAGTTGTGTCAACTTGACCACAATATTAAAACTTCAGCAACTCACATGTCTCCTCCTTCACAGTAACCTATTATAATACATACGTAACAACCCTAACACAAAATTAACAGAAGCAAAAGTTAGGCACTGAGTTAGAGCTAGTGGTACATATGGGATATGAAAAGTCAACAAGTGTAAAAGAGTTACTGTTAATCAGGTAAACATTTACAACAATAATAGTGTAAAATCAATTAAAATGAAAGATATGCGCATCAAATTAAACGACCGCGTTAATCAGGACTAAATATCGCTTACCTTCTCTACCCATGAATCTTTATAATCCACAATGAATGGATTCTTCATTCTAGATATAAGCTCCATCTGCCATTCGAGAAGTTAGGTTAACATTTACACAATCAGGACTAAGCCAAATATTTAATTTACTTCAACAAGAATTTCCATATCATGGTGAAGGAGTTCAGATATTATGGCTAGAAAATCATGAATGTGTTGTGAAAGAAAATAATAGTAGGGAGCAGCTGTGCAATTATGATCCTCTCTTTGAAACAAATTACCATATGCTGGAAAATATGTTTGCTATTTCTTAATATGACTTCTCAATTAAACAAAATGCAACCCATATACAATTTAGCTTGTCATTTCAACTGCTTTTGTTCCTATACTCCTTATATGAACCCAAAAAAAAAAAAGGAAGTGAGTGGCATCCTATAAAGACTGTATATCTCCAGGCATTGTAATAGCTCTATTCTAGAATCTAGAGACACTCGCACATAGGTAGTTAGGTACAATGAGTTGAAAGAACAACCTCCTGGTGAGCAGATCTGCGGGATCTATCAGTTTGTCGGGCAAGACGAATCTTCTTCAGTACATACCTAAATGGACCCATGAGCCAGATAAGATGTTAGAGATACCCCATTCAACAATCAACTGTAACAGGGAATATGTTTCTTCTAATCTTTCTAGTTTATCAAGAGAGCAAATACAAAAAGGTAGATTTGACATGAATTATTACTTCTTCTTTTCATGTTTGTGCCTCACAAGAAGTGCAGAACCAAACGCGCCTCTGCCAATTTGCTCAAGTACCTCGTATTGCTCCATTTCAACTCTTGTATCTGCATTAAGCCAAAAATAAGTTTAAAATCCTAATGGTTTATACTTTATTTTCATCAAATCACTTCTAACAACTTAAGCAACCGTGTACTATGGCCATTCAAAGCGGTGGAAGGACCATATCTGGTTCCAACTACCATATTAAGAAACTAGAAAGTGCAATGTGACGAAATCATTTAAAGATAAGCTGTATTTGTCAGGATTTGTATTTATCTTTAATAAATCAAATAATTACCCTAATGTAAGTGCTAAACTCACTAGCCACCAGGATATGCTTTTTCGCATTTCTTCCCCAGATGCCAATGACAGCACAGTACTTCCCTTGCTTTACCTACATTGTACATTCATCACCAACCAAACGTGAATATGGAAGAGAGAAGGATTCAGAACATCTTGCTAACTAAGCGCAGTCAAATTCCTAAAAAAGAGCCTAAGCTACGTGCTAGAGAGAAATTCAAGATCCAAATGCCTATACCTCATTCACAACTAAAAGTCAAGCAGTTAGAATGAATCTAACAGTTACTGCTCAAACCGAGCATAATTCAATGATTACCAGCACAAACAGTATTCTGCCGCTCCGGATACTCAACGGAAAGTGAAATTAGGAACTAGAAACTTTATTTCTCCTGAATCTGGAAGCAGAGCAGCAATGGCGGAGCAGCGGCGACTAGGAAGAAGCGAAATCAACGGGTTACGAAAATGTACCTTGAGTAGCGGGAGGATAAGGATCGGAGACGGCGGATTGGTGACTGCAGAACGTGCAAGAAAGAGAGAGGCGGAAAGAGAGGAGAATCTGGACAGCTACATTTGCAGAATAACAGGAAGACGACAGCGGCGGGGAGGACGAAGGTGGAGCAGAAGCAGCAGTGGGAAGGGGAGCAGTAGTGAATGCATTGGTTGAGTGCAGAGACGACAAACTGGAGAAGAATGATAGAGACGAATCGATTTGGAGTGCGCTTCGTCTTCTTCTTCTTTGGCTCCTCAAGCACTGTGGGAATAGAGAGAGAAGAGAGGAAGATGAAAGTGGACCGAGGGAGAAGAAGATTGAAAATTATATATCATCATTAATTAATAATATAATCAATTAAAAAATATTACAATTGGACCGGCGGTTATGTGAATATGATGACGTTACCATACTATAGTCATACCATATTCATTCATATCATAATTACAACCATAACTATTGTGGTTATATTTATAAGTACTATATCCATAACCATAGTTTTTCACTACAATCAAACCATTTAATCATAATCATTCAAACAAATACAATATCATTCTTTCATAAAAAAAAATCTAAATTAAACGTAATTTCATTATTTCACTTAATTAAACAACACTTATTCAATTGTCTAACCTTTGAGCGATCTGACGCAAAGCAGCGAGGCAAAGCAAAGTGCAGGGCAGCGGGAAGGCGAGGTGATTAGACAGTGAGGCAGTGTTGCAGCGAGATTTGTCGGAGCAGAAATTAGTGCATCTTGTTGACCTTGGGCGAACGAGGTTTAGCGCGGCTAAAACTGCAAATGAACTAAGAGATTATATTGTGAAGTTTGGTATAGAATGAATGAACGGTCAAATATTTAGGATGAATATAACTAACGGTCAAGATAGATCAATACTGGATGGTCAAGATTTGTAGCGGAATGACTGAATGAACGGTGTGGTTAGGAAAGATAATGGATTACAACTTATAGTATATTATACATATATAATGGTGATGGTTATAACTATGGTTATGAACTCAATACCATAACCATAACCATTATGCGTAAAAAAATCATACCCATAATCGCACCACACCATAATGGTGCGAATAATCATTGTGGTAAATAGTGCGAATAATCATGTGTATCTGATTTTCACCGCACAATTGCCGGCCCTACTTTAAGACCTATATAAACGACTTCAAAAATACTTCATGTCTATGTAGTCAAAGATGAGTTTCTATGTAGAGACGAAAATAAAAGGTAGAAACAAGTCGTAGAATCGTAAGTTTTTATGGAACTTATTAAAATAACCTTAAAATGCATATCTAGCCACACAAATATATATATATATATATATATATATTGTTTAATTGTAAACTTGTCTACCAATAGTGTTGTTTTATATTATTAATTATTATATCTAATATTTCATATGAATTTTTAGCTACACATCCGTACACATATATGTATATAAATATGATTCACATAGAAACATATTTCTTGTTTATATTAATAAAACTTGTGCTAGATAATAAAATCTAAAGAAATATAATTCTGCTTTATTAGATTTGATAATGAGAAGTCGCATAACAAATAATTCTGAATAATTGTAATGTCTACGGATTTTTTTTTACTATGATAATTCTAAATTGTGGTTATATAATAATAACTTTTTTTTGCGATATTCAAATTTACAAACTATTTTTTATGTGAAAGTAAAGTTGAGTAACATTCATAATAGTTGATATATTATAAATGGCTAATTTACTTACATTGTACTAACAAATTCATATTCATGAGTTGAATATATATATTGTAAAAAAAAAAAGGGAAGAAAAGTCAGATATACATTATAAAGAACTTGATGATTAGTTACGTTTTCTTTGAATTTTATTATTTAATAAATATAGTAATAGTTTGTTATGGGCTTGTTTATGGGCCCAAAAATACTAACATGAACAAAATGTGTAAAACTCACTTTAGAATTGGAAACGTAAAAACTGGAATTTTTTACCTAAATGGGGATGTAATAGATTCAAAAAACCAAAATGTGAAACATTTTGGCGAAAATACCAAAATAGGGTTCGGGGTACTTTCAAAGTGCCCCGAACACTGTGCTCCGCTCTCTCAAAGAGCGGAGCCAGCTGGGAACGTGCTGTTCCCTGCTTTGCAGCAGGGAACAGCACCGTTCCCTGCTGCGTCACATCGCAGCGCTCTTTGAGAGAGCGCTGCGATGTGACGCTGCTCAGGGACTTCCTGAGTCCCTGAGCAGCGTCCGGAGTTCCCAAGATTGGGCAAGGCTTGCTATTTAAACAAGCCTTGCCCAATCTCATTTTTACCTCTTAAAATTTGTAAAAAAAAAACACGAATCAATCAGAGTATTTGAACTTTGAAGATCTCATTTTTATTCGGATTCAAGGTTTACATTTCACTTCCGGCTACATTTGGAACACTTTAAAAGTCTTATTGGTCTCTACAGTTAAGGTACTTTCATAATTATACGCTGCTTATGTACATATTTTAAAATGGTAGAAACTATTTGAATAAATAAACACTATATTTATGGTCTTTGCAACAAAAAAAAAAATATATACTAATTTATGGGGTTTATAAATTAGTATATTCTTATGAAGCAGCAAATGTTTCAAACGGTTAATTAGAATATAGCTAGCTTGGATTTAAAATTTAGTAATTATCTTAGAAAATATGTAAATTATTTACGTAACAAAACTCTGTACACGTTACTTCATTTGTTGTACTTTTATAGATGATAAAATATTTGGAATCATAATGTCGTAGAAAAATTAACCAACTAAACAATAATCTCATTTCAGTCGATAAGTGATTCCATATGTTCATGCATGTTAATTTTTATTATTATTATTTTATGTCTAAAATAAAAAAATAACTTTGAACGTAAATTGTTCCTTATAGAATCTAACTATTGTGGGTTTTTATGTTAGGGGTTGGAGTCATCAAAATCATTGTTGTAGATGCTCGGGTCGTAAGTAGCAGAGTTGAAAATTTTCTAAAGGACACTAAAATTGGTAAGAATTCTCGACTGATTTATTAAAAATTTGAATTTTGTTTCCACTAAAGCATTTTAACAAAGCATGTCATTTTTTAAGCGTGTGTAAACTAAAGTGGTTGACAATGCATAATACATTTATTCTAAACTTGAATTGATTACTAAAGATAAATTCAAATATTAACTCCGTTGTTATATGGATAATAAATTCAAATATTTACCGTTAATAATGTAAACAATGAAAACTTTAATACATTATAATAACAATTCCAAATTATAAACTCACGTCATTTCTTTAAAGGTATTATTTTTTTTTATCTCCATTTAAATATTTTTGCTAATTGTACCGTATTCTAATACTTAAAGTCTTAAATATTTTATAATCAAGTTTTTTGAATGAGAAAATTTCACCAATCCGGCTATTTGAGATTTTCAACTAAAGTATATTTTTCGTCAAATACAACTAAAGTATATTAACTATTGTGATAATAATTTATTATTTATCCATTGTACTAGAAATGTAACAATCATATATTTATTGGATGAAAATTTTATTATATATAAGACATTGCAAAAAGAAATATATTATAGTTTTTAATATAGTAGCATATTAATTCGACCGTTGATAGATTCGCAAGATAAACGTAGTTGGTCAGTCATCATTTCCTTAATTAAGTTATTTTAGATTCTGTATTTATTAGAAAAATGGTGAAAATATATTTTGAGTTCAACGGAGGTGAGATGTATGTCATACAAGTTCATCAGAGAATTACACTGGACGAAGTGAAAATGGAGGCCATGAGCATTTCGCGATGTGGAGCTCCACGAGTGGAATTGATGTGGAGGTTGAATAGCGAAGATTATGATGTTTCCGATGACTATATTTGGCGGAGGATTATGGAAATATGTGTTGAAAATGTCTTTCTCACTGTCATCCCAATGTGGGATCAGGGTACCAGTTATGGAGTCCAAGGTGATTATGACGTAGACGAATCAGAGCTAGATGAACTGAATCACCTGACAAGCCATATGTCGAGTTTAAGGTTACGTGGGGGAAATCCTGATTACGAAGGGGGAGAATGCAGCAACGTCGAGGCGTACAGTGAAGCAGCTAACACCGACCTAGTAGAAGTGCAAATAACTGAAGTTGAGCCAGAGGAGGTCGACACCGAGGAAGAGCCTATCGACGAAGTCAACGAGGCCCGTGAAGAAGCAAACGACTCAAACGAAGAGTATTACCAGTACCCGCCTGAATTTACCTCAGGTGATTGGGAAAAGGGGTTTGAGAGCAATGATTGGGATCGGCATGCTTCCTCATCTTCTCATGCGGTGGAATTAGCAAAGGGGGATAGCTATGCAGATAAGAATGATGTTAAAGTGGCCGTCAAAGAATGGCACATTAACAATGCACGACAGTGCTGCACCCCTGAATCCAACAAAAAGTCAGTTGTCTTTGAATGCATAGACAAATAATGTTCTTGGTACCTTCGCGCATCAGTGGGGCAATTTGGATCATGGTACATCACGGTGTTAGGGCCTCCACACTCGTGTGAATGCTGAGCCGATCAAGCGGCATCGACAAATTGATTGTCAATTAATTGCCAATCATATATATCCTTACGTGTGGGAAAATGCCGGCGTTTCGATCAGCTTCTTACAACAAGTTATGTTTGACAAATACTCAGAGAGGCCATCGTACCGCAAGGTGTGGTACGCCAAATTCAACGTCATTGAGCGGATCTATGGAACTCACGAGAGTGCCTTCAATAGACTTCCACAATTGTTGACAGCTATAGCGCATTACAATCCAGGCACAGTGTTCGACTTCGACTGGCGTTCCCAAAATGGGCAGGTGGCGACCTTCAGCTGTCTCATGATGGAGGTCTTCGATTCGGTAATATGACAACGAATCATTCTGAGGTTTTTAACAAAGTCCTCAAGGGCGCTAGGTCATTGCCGGTTACAGCGTTGATTGAAGGTACATTCATGAGAATGAATAAATATTGGATTGATCATACGGTAGAAGCCAGACGTGAGTTAACCGAAGGCCACATATTTCCTGAGAAAATTAGGGCTAGGTTAAGTAAAGCAATCGAAGAATCAAGGTTCTTTACTGCTATACGGTTTGGTCACGGCGTAGTTTTTCGCGTTTCGACTCGTGACGGTCAACCATATGTAGTAAACCTTGATGATAAGGAGTGTGAATGCGGCGAGTGGAGGTTGTTCGGAAGCCCATGCAAACACGACATATGTGCAATTACACAGGTTCATGCAAGCGTCTTTTCATACGTTGACAGTCAATTCAAGATAGAAAACATTATTAAGGCGTATGAACATGCTTTTTTTACTAGCCCACCTGCAGAGCCCCCTAAACAAGTAGCTCAAGACAGCCGAACCCCAGCTGAATTGAGGTATTTCTTCAAAATCACGTAGTAAGTATAACTACTCTAATGGGACAACCCCTCCACTGGTGTTGGAGAACAGACACTGGCCTAGGAGGATCAATATATACGCTCTAGCTCTTCGCTGAGCCTCCAAGTCATCAGGTAGCCAATCCTCGTCATCCTCTGATTTCTTAAAGTGCGTCTTCAACGGGAGTAGTTTTATCTCAGTTCCCCCTACCCTCCCAAATGTGTTTGTTAATTCTATACCTAATAGGTCCCTAAATATGGTATACTTATTCGTCTTTAACTGGTCAAAAGGAATCTCACTCCGGTAGTAATCGGTTACGGGCTTACCATCGACGGGTAATCCCAGAATCATTGCGACATCTTTAAGAGTGATAGTCATTTCACCTTGGGGAAGGTGAAATGTGTGAGTCTCAGGCCGCCAACGCTCTACTAAAGCATGCATGAGGCGTAAATCTACCTCAACACGGGATGTCTCTCCGGCATTCAAAAAACCAGCCAGGGCGACGTAGCGTTTGGTTCTACGGTCAATATCATACATGTTTCCATTTCTCATTTTCATGTCCTTGGAGTTTGGATTGTTTACCTAGCAACATAAAAATTCACATAAATGATTTTTTTGCATAAAAACATTATTTAACACTGTAATATATAAAAATGTATTGTATATGTAATTAACAGTATAACAACGTAATTCACACCCCTACAGTTTAACAATAAATAACCAATCTACAATTTTAAAATTTTATATATTAATTAAAAACTAGTTAATATATAAATTGCAATAAATTTTTAAAATTTACTTTACCTATTGTTCGTTTTTTAACTAAATTTAAAAAAATAGTGGCATGAGCATAGTGTAATTGTTTTTATATAATCCATTGTATAAATATTTCATTCGCTATATAAAAAAAAAAGGTTATTTGTTAATAATTATAAAATAAAAAATGTAAATATGCCCACTTATAATTTTAATCAATATATATATATTAAAAATAAATATGCCTACTTATAATTTCATACATTTTTTTTTTTGTAACGAAAATTTTATACATGAGTATGATGTTTGTTAATGCTCTTCAACTTATTTTATTATACAAAGGTATATTGTTATTATAGTGGTGGTGCGAGTTGAAATAATATTATAAAAATAAGTAAATGCAATCAACTATGTAGTATTTATAGATATAATAAATATTAGCTTTTATTATGTGAAAGAAAAAAACGGACAAAAAAATAAAACGATCTTCAATATGCAATGTGAGCACCCACGAGGCCACATGGTGACCAGGAGGTGCCATTGCCCCCTCTAACTCTATGTGGAACTATCTATACTAATTAGTAAGTATTGTGAGAAAGTAGAAAAAGTGATTAAAAAAAAGTAGAGTGATTGCAATTTTGCCTTTCTAATTCAAAGCTAGTATATACTATTAATTTAGAATTGACTAGTTTCCATTAATTTGTATTAATTGTAGTAGATTAATTAGAATATGAATATTTGTGTATTAAACTAATGCTACTGTAGTTACATTGCTATTATTTTTATTATTATAACTATTATTTATTAATTTAAGAATAAAAAATTAAATGAGGATATATGATTGTGAGAGGATAATCGAAATGGACTAGATTGTTAATGGATGTTAAAATTCTTTGAGGTTATAAAAATTAATAATTTTGTTCTTAGGCCCGAAGGATGCTAGATTATTAGTAATTAGTAATTTTAGTTTTCTCCTTCTAAACATTAGTTCATCATAGTTCAATTATTTTTTACGTTTCAATTATTTTTCACTTTTAAAAAATAAAAATTTGTTGTGATTAAATAAATATGATAAATTTGTCATCAAAAGATAGAACAAAACAAGTGAGTTTAGTTGAAACTAACAAGGATTGCTCGAAACAACAACGTGAAGAAGTCAATATATATAATCTTTCATTGGATCTCGGCTTAAGAAAAAATCACGAATTTACATCTGAATTATCAATAAAGAGAGCGATTTTAAAAATTATTGAACAAATATTATTGACTGTTTCGATAAAGTTTGATTTCTCGTGTTTCTTTATTGTATAATTAATCTAAATTTTGCCCCCTCTGACTATTTTTCCTGGATTCGTACCTGAATGTGAGTGTTTGGATAATTTCTAACTACTTACATTTATCTACATGTAAATGACACATCATTTATGCGAAATTAAAGTTGATATGGACTAATATAATTACTCCATTTTGACATGTAACCTATATATTTTATTACTTGTCAAAAAATTATAACACATTTCAAGATTATATTAGATATAGATAATTACATTATAAAAAACGTAATACATTATAGATTTAGCAATTTGACAATCTATATATAAATAACATGTACATTTAAAGATTACCGTATCTTTGGCAGCATCCTGGGACCTATGACGTGCTTGATCAAAAAGCAGTACAGGATTTATTGGCTCTTTTCCGGATCTTCTTCTACCGCCACGACCTCTACGTGCACTACCTTCACCGCTTTCCATCGAAAATGAGCAAGATTTGATGTAGAATGAAAATTTTCAAAATCAAAGGAGAGAATTAAAATATAGCTTGGCTTGATGCAATGCTTGGCTTGCTTGCTATATAGCAGCCCTTTATATAGCAAGCAAACCTGCTTACTCAGTGTAAAAAAAAAAAAAAAAAAATTTAACTCTCCTGCTTCCGTGACTGCTGAGGGAAAGATTCCCTCAGCAGTCAAGTCACTGCGCTCTTTGAAAGAGCGCAGTGACTTGACTGCTGAGGGAAGATTCCCTCAGCAGTCACGCCGCTCCGCTCTTTCAAAGAGCGGAGCGACGTGGCAGGGAACAGCGTTCCCTGTGAACACTGTTCCCTGCTGCTCCGCTCTTTGAGAGAGCGGAGCACAGTGTTCGGGGCACTTTGAAAGTGCCCCGAACCCCATTTTGGTATTTTCACCAAAATGTTTCACATTTTGGTTTTTTGAATCTATTACATCCCCATTTAGGTAAAAAATTCTAAAAACTGTCCAAGACGGACATTTTTAACGTTTTAACGTTTTCGTGGAGAAGGTCCGGTCACTAGCATCAGAGACATGGAGGACATATAACAAAAGGCGGGACGCTCCGAGGACGACGAGGAATGAAACACCACCTAAGTGGCAACGACCTTCGCCGGGAATCATCAAAGTTAATTGTGATGGGTCTTGGATTGAGAACACGAAGAGAGGTGGCACCGGAGTAATAGCAAGAGATTCCAATGGTATCGTAGTGGCAGGTCGGAACGGGGTTAGTAGGGATAGCACAGCTTCTAGTGTTGAAGCTAGAGCAATACTTCAAGGAGTGGAGCTTGCAGTTCGTCAAATGGAATGAAGTTGTTATCGAGTCGGATGCGGAATGTGTAGTCAACCAGATTTGTGGAAAGACAAAGGAAAGTGATTGGCGGCTCGACAACATCGTTCATACCATTCGAAGCCTTGCTAGCCAAATCCCCCGAATCTCATGGAGGTTCACAAGAAGGAACGCTAATAGAAGCGCTAATTGGATTGCGATTCAATCCAGAAAGGAGATGTGCCCTGTCAATTGGGTGCTTGCACCCCCATCTCCTTTAGTTTCTTTATTAATTATGGATTGTAATCCGGATTGAGATTTTATTTACGGAATAAGATGACTTTCCTTTTGGCCAAAAAAAAAAAAAAACTACGTATTTAAATACGAGTCAACTCGATTTTTAGAATAGAAACGTACGACTTTAAGAATTGGATTCGAGTTTTTAACTACATAGTTTCATGTTGCAATTCATCACTCTAGAACTTTTATGTGGATATTGAAAGCTTCGAATATTGAAATTGTTGCTAATCATTTTCTTGTCTATTTTTCTGTTAAAATGGACGTGATGTGGTTGAAGTTTCGAAATTTAGTGTGCGAATACAAATTTTCATGGGGAAACGGCGATCTGAGTAAGACACATACTAAACTATGGAGTTTGACGGTTTTCAGCCAAATTCCTTCTTTTAGAGGGTCAAAATTGCAGTTTTATGTTTATTTGGATCTTTTTCGAAATTTATCGGTTTTGTTTGTAAGTAGTTGTTAATTTCAAATTTTGTTATAGGTTAGGGTTTTCTTTTCAGCATTTAAACTCTGTTTAGCCGTCGTTGGGAGTCAGTATTGATTGAATTATTATAAAAAAAAGGAGGTTTTCCTCAATATCACGTCGAATTTTTGGTATTCTGCGGAATCAATGAGTTTTTGTACATTCTACCATCCATCTATCCCCATCACGCTGCATCAGATTGGTATCATAGCCGAAAATATTGCGTGAAGCCGTTCCTTGATTGGCTAGCATCATATCATACCATAACTGATGTTGTACTTGATAATCCAATTTATAATAAGTATGTTGAAGATGAAGACGTCACAACGATGATCAACCATCACCCCACCTTCCGTGATCTTGGATTCATCATTTCCTCGACCGCCGGGAGCGTCTTCGAAGGCATCTTGACCTCCGATTTTGGGTACAAGCCACAAGAAAATCGACCCCAATGTCGGCACCCAGACCACCCTTGAACAGCGCTTCGCGTAAAAAAAAATTATGCAGCTGTAGCTAAGTGTTTTCTTCTTCCTGATTCCTATTACTGACCTTCGTTGCGCAAGATTCGATGGCGAATCTTCTCTTCCCTTATGTTGTGGTTGAAGTTTCAGAATTTAGTGTGCGAATACATGTTTTTGTGTGGAAACGGCAATTTGAGCAATACTTTTGACAATTTTAGGCCAAATTCCTTCGTTTAGAGGGTCAAAAGTGCAGTTTTATGTTTATTTGCGTCTTTTTAGTAATTTATCGGTTTTCTTTGGAATTAGTTGTTACTTTCAGATTTTGTTCTAGGTTAGGGTTTTCTTTTCAGCATTTAAACTTTGTTTAGCCGTCGTTGAGAGTCAGTATTGATTGAATTATAAAAAATTGAGGTTTCCTCAATATCGCGTCGAATTTTCGGTATTCTGCGGAATCAACGAATTTCTGTGCATTCTACCCTCCATCTATCCCCATCACGCTGCATCAGATTGGTATCAGAGCCGAAGATTCTGCGCAATTTCGTTCCTTGGTTGGCTAGCACCAGTTCATACCATAATTGCTGTTGTTCTTGATAATCCAATTTATGATGAGTACGTTGAAGATGAAGACGTCACAGCGATGATCGGCCATCACCCCACCTTCCGTGATCCTGGATTCATCCTTTCCTCGACCGCTAGGAGAGACTTCGAATGCATCTTGACCTCTAATTTCGGGTACAAGCCACAAGGAAAATTGACCCCAATGCCGGCACCCAGACCATCATCGAACACCGTTTCGCTTAAAAAATTATGATGTTGTATCTAAGTGTGTTCTTCTTCATGCTTCCTATTACTGGCATTCGTTGCGCAATATTCGAGGGCGAATCTTCTATTCCTCGGAGAGAATGATGTGGTTGAAATTTCGAAACTTAGCATGCGAATAAATATTTTCATGCGGAAACATCGATCTGAGAAATACTCATAGTAAACTATGAGGTTGACGGTTTTCAGCCAAATTCCTTCGTTTAGAGGGTCAAAATTGCAGTTATATGTTTCTTTGGGTCTTTTTCGCAATTTATCAGTTTTATTTGGAATTAGTTATTAATTTCGATTTTGTTCTAGGTTAGAGTTTTTTTTTTCAGCATTTAAACTCTGTTTAGCCGTCGTTGAGAGTCAGTATTTATTGAATTATAAAAAAATGAGGTTTTCCTCAATATCACGTCGGATTTTCGGTATTCTGCGAAATCAACGAGTTTTCGTGTATTCTACCCTCCATCTATCCACATCACGCTGCATCAGGACGGAAATGTCAAGTGCACACATGATCCTATTAATTATCTTATAAGTTTTATTTCACGATTAATTATTATTATAATGCATAGATTTTAAAATACAATTAATAGAATCGTGTGCTATGCACATGAACTTTCCGTCTATTTTGAAAAAAAAAAAAAAAACTGATTAGTAGCAATTTTAATATTCAAAACTCCTAATAAAAATTTTGGAACCTCAAATTACAACATGAAGCATTTTGAAAGTCGTTTAATTTATGTCTAAAAAGTTAAATTATGTAAAATAATTACAGATCGCATTGTTTTTACATATAATTTTTTATTTTAACACTGCAAAAGTTGGCAAGAAATTAGAATAATCAGAGCTCTACAAAAAAAAAAGGGCATATCATGTAATTCATGCGATAATTCTTGTTAAATCTATATATAATATAATTCCAATAAATTGCGTAGATTGTTGACAAGTAATGAAATGAAGCAGTTACATGTCCAAATCAAAACATCTTATTGGTCCACATCAATTTATATTTCTTGCTATGAGATGGCATTGCCATGTGTATATCTATAGTGAGCTAGAATTGCTCCAAAGCATCACATTCAATCTTACAAGCCGTTTTATTTTTTATTTAAGTTTCATTCATGAATTAATGCTAATTCAGTTTCTTAATTTTTTATCATAAAATTTAGCACTACCCAAGAAAAAATAAATACAAAGAAATTGATCAACCTTAAAAGAAGTTAGCATACATTTGTGGTCATTTATCTCGAATGTGATTTCTTCTGCGCAATTAGTTATGCTCATATTGCTTGATGAATAACATTATATCTACGCAACTACAAAATGACTCTACTGATGGATATACACCCAATTTGAACCCGTTGACTTCCGAATCGTCTTATGTTGATCACCCCGTTAATGATTATAAATCGAAACTTCGACCCAAACACCCCGCCAAAACGCCAACGGTCCGGACGAGGCGAAAATACTCGTCCGGACCGCGACGAACTCACCTAGGTGAGGTCGGGTGGCCAAACCCGATCTCCCCCAGGGAGGGGTTGGGTGGCCACACCCAACCCCTACCCTTGGGGGTCGGATTTTCTCCCCGCCCCCAAGGGCCCCGGCTCCATTTCCCGACTCCCGCACTTAGATTATTTCCGCCAACCTCTCCGTGCTTTAAGGATTTAATTATGTGATCAAGGACTAATTAATTGTGTTTAAAGGTTAACAATGTCATTAAGCCACCTTAATGACACCGTTGCCTATAAATACAACCCTTCCACCATTCATTTGATCATCTTGGCTAACTGTGAAGCTTAGTTCTGGCATCTCTCTAGCTTTATCTCTCTAGAAATATCATTCTGACTTAGGCATCGGAGAGGGTTCATCAAGCACCACCCCCCTCCGTGCTTGATACTGCCCCTCTTGCAGGGTACGAGGAGAGAAGCAAGGAAGCAGAAGGACACGGATCAGAACGAAAGGACCCAGGAGCACCGAACCCGTAGTTTCACCAGTGAGGAGTAAGGTTTAGGCCGACGACCCGTTGACCTAAAACTTAGAACCTAACACTTGGCGCCGTCTGTGGGAAACGCTACTACAAGTCATGGCGTACCACTGTTATTCTAAGATCACCACTTTACAAGATTCGGGAGAGTCACGCCAAGCGCGTACACCTCCTACACCTCCTACCAAACACGCATATGTCGACAGTCTAAGAGGAAGAGTAACACCTCTCGTCCAGAAACTAAGTGTAATAGCAGCAGACTATCATGTCTACGTATCTCGGAGCGGCTATCATGTCCGCGTATCTCGGAGCAGCTATAATGTCCGCGCATCTCGGAGCGGCTATCATGTCCGCGTATCTAGGGGCGGCTATCATGTCCGCACATCTCGGAGTGGCTGTCATGTCCACCTCTCTCTAGGCGGCTATCATGTCCGCATATTGTCAAACGATTATTGTGTTCACAGGTAATGGACTATATACAGGTTCAGGAGACGTACCAAGAAGACACTCTACCTTGGGAAAAACCAAATACGGGTCGCCAGACACACTCTACCTTGGGGAAAACCAAGTAGCGGAGCAGGAGGCACACTACCTTGAAAACGCCAGGTTGTGGCAACAACATGGATAGGCACGTCGCCTCGCCGACCTCTGACCGACGCCATGGAAGGGTATGTCGCCTCGTCCGACCTCTGGCCTTCTCCCTACCTCGGAAACTTCAAGTAGCTGTCGCGGAGTGCACCCTACCTTGGGAAAAACCAAGTAGCAGCTGTGGAATGCACCCTACTTTGGAAAACCCAAGTAGCAGTCGATACAATAGTCGCCACCTCGTGTCCGAAACGACTACGGTGCGAACGTCCCGACAAGGGGGCAACTCCACACCTACGAACTTACAAGTTCACAACTACTACATAGCGTACATCCTCTATACGGGGCAACTCTATGTCAGTACGGGCCTCGTCCCAACACTCTATACAGCCTATATGACACTACACGCGTTTGCGCTACCCAACACATGTTTATCATGAGATGTTCATCGAAAACATATCAGGAGGCCTAACACCTCGCGACTAAGGGGCAAGTGCCCCTACTTGGCCACGTCACTACATATACTCCCCCTCTGGGGGCATTCACCTCAATGATCTTGGGGGCAATACTATATCAACAAGGGTCATGTCCCTCAGCATATACATTGAGAACATACTTCTGTTGTAAGATGTTCATCAACGACGCGGCAGATGCATGGCACCTAGCAAGTCCAGGACCCTCGTGTCCGCGACACACTTTCCCTTATATGGGTACACACTTTCATGTTCATGATACATCCATGTTCACTTAAGGTAACATTCTATAGGCATATTTTCTAGTATCCCATACTTAGAAAAAAAATTTGGACCAAAATTGAAAATTTTCCCCACATAGGCCTATCCCATCATGAAATTGAAGTATGGACTCGCCTAACCATGTTCATTTTGCATCCCCACGCATGCGTATATTTTCCGAGTATAAGCTCGTGACGGTATTGGATTTATTATTTCCATCTCAGACGGACACGTGCTTGGACACGTGTCCATGCTATTCTGACGTTTGTAATTCCTTTATCTTATAAGACAGGGGGCAGAGTCAGAGATACATACCCATGGGTAAGTAAGGATTCCGACAAAAGGTAAAATCCCGGCTTCAAATTGCGCGTGTCATACCATCCTAAAATAGAGTCAATCAAGGGTCAGGCCATTGGTTGACTCTGGGGCATGTGATGGATATACGCCCAATTTGAACCCGTTGACTTCCGAATCGTTTTATTTTCATCGCCCCGTTAATGATTGTAAACCGAAACTTCGACCCAAACACCCCGCTGAAGCGCCAACGGTCCGGACGAGGCGAAAATACTCGTCCGGACCGCGATGAACTCACCTAGGTGAGGTCGGGTGGCTAAACCCGACCTCCCCTAGGGGAGATCGGGTTGGGGGTCGGATTTTCTCCCCGCCCCCAAGGGCCCCGGCTCCATTTCCCGACTCCCGCACTTAGATTATTTCCGCCAACCTCTCTGTGCTTTAAGGATTTAATTATGTGATCAAGGACTAATTAATTGTGTTTAAAGGTTAACGATGTCATTAAGCCACCTTAATGACACCGTTGCCTATAAATACCACCCTTCCACCATTCATTTGGGCATCTTGGCTAATTGTGAAGCTTAGTTCTGGCATCTCTCTAGCTTTATCTCTCTAGAAATATTATTCTGACTTAGGCATCGGAGAGGGTTCATCAAGCACCACCCCCCTCCGTGCTTGATACCGCCCCTCTTGCAGGGTACGAGGAGAGAAGCAAGGAAGCAGAAGGACACGGATCAGAACGACAGGACCCAGGAGCACCGAACCCGTAGTTTCACCAGTGAGGAGTAAAGTTTAGGCCGACGACCCGTTGACCTAAAACTTAGAACCTAACAGAAACTATTAATATGACCTCCGCCTCGAATAAGCTCACCTTCAAAAGTACCACAATTCGATCTTCCATCTTTTTTATTTACTATTTTTTTTTAATTCTCTTTGATCAATCTTTGAACCGGTAAGTTGAGGTCCATGAAATAACACATTCGGCTCCAATCCAATGGCAATGCGTGATGCTCCTCTTCCAGGAAGACTAAGGGATGCAGCTTTGTAGGTTAGGATTCATTTCGTGAGTGCTTTCACTTTCTTCATACTAACTTGATCTCTTCCAATTAGACTAAAACATGAAGTTTAGATGAAGTTAGGCAAATGATCATCAAGGACTAGAAATCTTATTATAAATTGTTTATATAAGTGTGTAATGACGAATCACCAAGGTATATGATAATTACACTCAAGAATGAATGGATCTATCTATCTATAATATAATTTCGAAGAAACTTATAGATTGCTGACACTTAATAAAATTAGGCAATGACATGTCAAAATGAAACTATTTCATTGGTACACCTCAATTTAAATATCTCATTGATGATGTGGTTTATACAACTAAGCACTTCTATGTGTTTAGATTTCTTCCAAGCACTCACAATGAATCCTACAAGCAGTTACAAAACTTTCATCTGTTAAAAAATTACTTTTTATTTAATTCTTTAATATCATAGTTTTTTGGCCAAACATTAATTTCATATTATAAATTTATCATATGAAGAAAATTTAATATTATTTATAAATTTCCTTTTAAAGAAAGAGAAATATATATTTCTTTTAGGATGATATTACAGTATTAGTTATTTAGTTGCTTATTAAAATATACATATTAAATTTAATATTTGTGATAAATATGATAAAAAGAATTATTATAAAAATTAAGTTAAATAATGTGAATTACCGTTATACATTAATAAAGCTTATATTATTATTTTAACAACTAATTTTAACTATCCATCAAATATATTAATAGATCTCCATTTTTTAATGTTTTGTATAATTAAACTTTATTAAATAAATTTCATTCCTAAAAAATTTCATTTTGTTAATATATTTCATATTTAAATTATTCTATATTCTATGTATATGTTATATATTTTAAAAAAATACAACAAAAAATTAACATAATCAATATTTACATAACAAATAATTGAAATCTATTTATACTATACATTATCAAATATAAAAACAATAAAATACAATTAAATTAAGTTTATTATGTACATACCGCGCATTGCGCGGACTTTCCACCTAGAGATCAAGTTTGAGCAAAACGTAACAGAGACGTTCGTTCCTTCCTCCAGCTTTATCCTCCATCGCCGGCCGTTTCGCTCGTTATATTATATTTCTTTATCGTAGTTTGATTGGTCAAACTAGTAATTGGTGTTAATATTATAAGGGTGAATTGAATTTGAATCCTACTAAAGATCGCATTTTAAAAATAGTTTTAACCTTATAGTTCTTGAGATGAAATTACATAAGTAAATTTTTATATATTAAGGAAAATATTTAAAAACAATTAATTTAATGACATTCATTTTTTTTCTTAAATTCAAATTTGTTTGATCTGTTTTAAATATGTAGCTTGATGTACAAGATGTACAATTAATGATGTAGTAGCAAATATATATTAGATATAAGTTTATTTATAACCAAAATTTCATTGTGTATTATTGGTGTTGCCTCATATAGTTACCAAGTACTATTCAGGTGGTTTAAGGATATGGTCATGTTGGATATACGCCCAAACTATTATAAATTGAACACCGTAATTGGGCCATAATCGATTATAATTCGAAACTTGGAAAATGGACACCCGATGCCCAATACTTAGGCCCGAAAACATCCCTTGTGGCGAAACCCACTCGGAAGACCCCGATGGAAAAAGCCCCTCGAAGGTAAACCGAGCGAGGTCCTCTCGCTCAGGTACCCGAGCAGGTACCCAGGGATACCCATCCGGGTATCCCCCCTTCGTCCGGACGAGTTTCCCTTGTCCGAACCCCTATCCCCGGACGATATACCGCCCGGGGCTCGCCCTCGAAGGTCATTCCCACACTCTTAAACATATTAAGCTCATCTACGGTCGAACCGAGGTTGAATGGACCATATCTACGGTCAATGCCAACTTATATTACGAAACTGCCACAACCGGACCAGGAAAGCACTGGAACTGGGGCTGTTCAATAGGAACTCTATAAATAAGAGCTATCATCCCATCATTCAAGGGTAATCTTGCTATCTCTCTCTAGCACTTACTTTCTCCCTCTAAAAGCTTATACTCATTTAAGCATCGGTGTGGGCTTACCGGGACCCCCCGGTGCCCCTTTTGCAGGTATCTCGATGAGAAGGAATGGCAGAGGTCCGAAGCAAGAAGGCACTCAGGGCACCGTGTGCAAACATTGGCGCCGTCTACAGGTTCGAGCAAAAAGCTGTAACCTACTACATGTGCTCGATGGCAAGAAATAAAGAAGGATCAGAGAACAAGGGGGCGACATAGTAAGGTACCTACCGTGGGTCTCCAGGAGCCTAGCATCTGGGGGCAACAACCAAAGGATGTTAAGAAACCGTCGTCCAATGGAGAACAACACTCCTTGGATAACACTCCATCAAGCTCCAAGACACCACAGTCGGTAGTCAATCAACAACTACCTCCCTCACTACTAATGAAAGACAAGCCCCTAGTGGGGGCAACAACCAAACAACCAAGAAAAGGCCAGAATGCCAAAGAAGTGGCTACAACAAAAATGCACCAATGGAAGCTCTTCCCCAATGAAGGGCAAGATGAGGAGGGAGCAGAACAAAAACCACTCCACAAGGATATTACACCTAGGATAACTCTTCCAGAGCACATCAATAGGGGCAACTGGAGGTGACCACTGAACAACGTCCACTCTATGAAGAATATTGCAACACTAAGGAGGAAGAGATAAGCAATAACTCCAATTCTAGAAGGATATGACATTCGTAAGAGAAACCAAATACACAGGGGGGCAATCACATCACCAGTGATAGCAGGGAGAGTGCATGTATACACCTCCCCCGCTATGAGCAAATGGATAACCCCAAACAAGGAGGGCGACTACAACCAGCAGGGTCTGTCGCGCCTACTTTGAGAGAATGCCATCCAAGGGGTTCTAATACGATATGCCTTTCCATGGATAACCATATGGAATGCCATCATATGTAATCACATCTTACAATATACCCATGTACAACAGTTACACTCACGAGACGCCCGCCCGCCCAAGATATACCCAAGGAGCTACGCCGGTCACATCAAGTTTTATGTCAAGTATAAAAACGCAATGAGGGGCCGTTAAGTTCCACCAACAACGACACTATTACGCTCCCACAGGGACGAGACAATACGCTGCGAAAGCAGGGAACGCCACTTCAACCCAGCCTGCAAGGCAAACACCTTCCTCTCCTCCTACCCAACACAATACTCATTTTTTAGCCAAAAGACACTTCTACATCCAAGGAGGGTAGCACTAAGTGAGGGGGCAACACCAAACTTATGTTCATCGCAAGGATCATCAATAACTCCAATGGTAAAAGGATATTAGATTTGCAAAACCAACATTCTACACCTAAGGGTGCGAACAACACAGGGTCGGGGGCACCGCGCCAAACCAACACATACGAAGAGTCAATGGAAGAAACATTAACGAAGATCAAAATTGAACCCTCCCCCCTCGTCAATTCTGGAAGATGCATATAAGAAAGGCATGCTCAAATAGCACAAAAGAGTAAGGAGACCGAGCAACTTGGGGGACACCAAACGAACAAGTGCTCGGCACCCAACCAAGAAATAGATAATCTTTAACAGGCTAAACAAGAACAAACAGTGCAACCAACTACCAAGAAACTAGGGGGCACCATGTGAGCTAGTGCTTGATAGTCCACCCGTAAATAGAGGGTCACGCGAATATGTGACATGACTCCTTCCAATGGAAACCACAAAGGAAGTGTTGGGGTCAAAATGACGTGGCCTCAAACTTCACGGAACGGACTTTTAGGCTTCGCCTTGGACGTAGCTCTCTCGAGGACTTGATTTCATCTGGGAGACTTTTAAGGTCGAGCACCTAAAAAAGGGGTGGGGATGGCCCCTGATTCCACTCCGAAGCTTAAGTTAGTAATGTATTTGAGATTGTAATATACGTATATAGAGCAGATTGAATGTAATGAAGTAAATAGAAATAGTCCCTATTTATAGGGGAAGATTACCGACTTTCTATAAGGCGGCTGCTATGCCTTGATTGGTAGCTGAGGGGCGGTGGTTCCTCTTCTGTGATTGGCTGAGTGAGACGGTGAGCAATCAACTGGTGACAAGTAGGTCTCCAGCTAAGTGTTTCTTACTGAGGAAGCTTTCTCTAAGCAGGTCGCCACCTGTAGTTACCTTTGTAGGGAGGTTTCCTCTGGTGGTAGTTAAGAACAGGTCGCCGCTTTATGTTTACTTAGCCGGGATGGTTCTTTTTAGCTGGTGACAAGTAGGTCGCCACCTGTCTTTACTTCTAGAGGAAGGTTCCCTTCGATGATGGTTTAAGCAGGTCGCCACCTGTCTTTGCTTCGAGGGAAGGTTTTCCCTTGGAGACGATGGGAAGCAGGTCGCCACCTGTCTTTACTTTCGATGGAAGGTTTTCCCTTGGAGACGGTGGGAAACAGGTCGCCACCTGTCCTCTGGAAGATTCTCTAAGTCTCCATAGTCGACCAGTCATTCTTTTGAAGTCGACTTCTTCATGATCGGTAGTCGACCTTTTATCTCCAAATTGTTGGAATAAACAAGCAAGGTCGTCGACTTCTTCTCCTCGCCCTGAAAGCGTACTCGACCTGTCACCTGTAGGAAATCACTATAGACCAAGAACGTACATACATAGTCGGGTTTATTTATAACCCAACAGGAAGGATACAACATAAACCCACTACAAGGATTCGCTCCTGTGTTGGAGGCAATAGTGACCGCTCTCATAAGGCGACATCCACAACTTGTAAGTTTTACAATAAAACAATTTAATATTAATGAAAACTTTGATGTTTCATTACATAAATGATAGAAGAAACACACCACTACTTGCAAAATACATGGAAGTGGTATTGTTCATTGAAGCATCAAGTAAAACCACCATTACTCGCCAAAGCACGAGGTGGGGTCATTAAAAAACACATCAGTTCCATGAGGAAGAAATGGTACTGAAAAGTTGCATCCATACCAACAATCAATAGATACCGCCTAGAAGATGTAGATGGGCAAATATCAACCAACACCTTCAGTATAGAACACTTGAAGGAGTGTTATACTAGAAAAGGGAAGCCCCTCCAAGTATCAACTACAAAAGGGAGGAAAATAGTATCTAATCTTAATTGTTATGATTATTACTACTTAAAAGAGATCCACGGACTCCACTTTACTTTAAACAATGTAAATATTTTATGAGCTAATGAAGTGAATGTCTTTCAGTGCATACCAAGAAGAAAATGAGGGAACATACCACTGCTCATTAAAGAGAGGTTGTCATCCACACAAGTAAAAGCATACATATACCCTCCGAAGACATAAGGGGAAGACCCATAAAGGCAACCCTTCCAAAAGGAAAGGGGAAGACCTACCAGGGCAACCCTTCGAAGACAAAAAGGGAAGACCCATAAGGATAACCCTTCCGAATGGAATGGGGAAGATCCATCTCCCGAATGGATAGGGGAAGATCCATAAGGACAACCATTCCGAATGAAAATGGGAAGATCCATAAGGACAACCTTTCCGAATGATATAGGGACGTAAGACCCAACGGGCAAGCCTTACTCATAAAAAGATGGGACATATGACTCATATAAAGGAGCAACCCTCTCAACAAGATATGGAGAGTAAGTCCCCCAATCAAAGGGCAACCCATCCAACATGATATGAGAAGTAAGTCCCACAATCAAATGGCAACTAATCCAACATGATATGGGATGTAAGTCCCCCAATCAAAGGGCCACTGGAGTTTCCGTGGTCGACTTCGATTAACGTCTTTTGCCAGAGGCTAAGTAGTTTAATCATCTTCTGGTCGATCAGTCGTGCTCCAAAAGTCGACCTCCTCAAATGTCGTTGTCGACCTTTTGTCTTTATCTCGTTAATACGGATAAGAAAGGTCGACGACTCTTCATTGCCTTTCAAACGTACTCGACTTTATGCTCGTAATATGGGGTTTAATCATAACCCAAAACCTACGAAAGTAGATTAACTTCATTGGATACTTGGTTTAGTTACATAGTTATAAACATACTTGGAGTTATACATCTCCTTCAGGTAATTGCATTTAAAGAAAGGTAAGAAGACTTGATAGTAATTGCTTTGTAACATAGGGATCTTCCCTTAGCCATGAAATTTCTTCAAGTGCCCACCATTGAATGCGTTTGTAGAGATGTTTCCTTCCGTGTCTTCGAGGCGATATGCGTTGACATAAGGGACTATAACAATCTTATATGGACCTTCCCATTTTGGAGATAACTTGTTGATTTGATCCAAGTGTGAGAATTCGTTCCTTCTCCACACCATTTCGCCAACATGGAATTGTATTTCCTTCACCTTCTTGTTATAGTATCTTCCAGTCTTCAGACGCATGCGTGCTTGCGTTTGCTCTGAGTTTCGTCTTCTTTCGTCTGCCAGGTTCAAGTCTAGGCGCATTTCTGCTTCGTTGGCCTGAGGATCAAAGTGGGTTGTGCGATATGACGAGACAGCAATTTCGATTGGGGATACTGCCTCTGTTACGTATACTAGGCTGAATGGCGTTTTTCCCGTTGCCTCCTTTGGTGTTGTGCGCACAGCCCATAGCACACTGTTGAGCTCTTCTGCCCATCCTCTCTTTAAGGCGTGAACCCTCTTCTCAAGACCGTCCAAGACAATCTTATAAGCGGATTCGAATTGTCCATTGGTTTGGGCATGACGTACTGATGCAAAGTGATGATCTATGCTGAGTCTCTCGCAGAACGTCTGGAGTCTAGAACTCTTGAGTTGTGGCCCATTGTCGCTGAGGAGCACTTTTGGGACGCCATAGCGTGCAATGTTATGGTTTCAGATGAACTCCATTATTTGCGCGTCTTTCATACGTGCCAATGCCTTAGCTTCAATCCACTTGGAGAAGTAGTCGATGGCTACCACGATGTACTTTGTCTGCCTTTTGGATCTTGGCAGTGGACCGACCAAGTCAATGCCCCATTGTGCGAAGGGCCAAGAACTTGCAATTGGGCATAAATCTGTTGCGGGTGCAGCTATGTTCCTTGAGTATTGTTGGCAAGAGTCGCACTCCGTGACCAAGTGTGTTGCTTGATTCTTCATTGTTGGCCAGTAGTATCCCAAACTTAGCGCTTTGCGGATTAAGGATCTTGCCCCCTCGTGACAAGATGCCTGGCCTTCGTGTAATTCTTTTAACACATTTTGGCCTTCTGGGAAGGTGATGCACTTCAGGTATGGTGTTGAGAATCCTTTTTTGTACAGCTGTCCTTCAATCATTGCGTAGTTGACAGGAATTCTTTGAATTTTCTGCGCTTGAATTCTATCTTCCGGGAGCACGTCTGTGAGGTATGCCAGGATTGGAGTCATCTATGTTGGCTTTGAGTTAATGTTTAACACTTCCAGCTTGTCGATTACTGACAGGATCCTGTTTTCGACGAAGCGCGTTTCCTTGCCTTGCTCCTTTCCTTGCGTGAACTTTCTCAAAGCGTCCGCTTCTTGATTTTCTTATATTGGAACTGACGTTATGTTGAAGGTCTCAAAGCTTGTGATGAGGTCCTTTGCTTGTCCCAAGTACTTCTGCATGTTTTCTGACTTAGCCACGTATTCGCCTTTGACTTGGTTGACGACTAGCTGTGAGTCACACTTGACTCTTAAGTGTTTGACTCCGAGGCCTTTTGCAATCCTCAATTCTGTTATCAGGGCCTCGTATTCTGCCTCATTGTTTGTTGCTCTAAAAGTTAAGCTTAGAGCGTACTTCAATGGATCTGATCCGTCAGGTGGGATTAGGAGGAAGCCAGCGCCTGATCCTCCTATATTTGAAGAACCGTCAGTGTACATCTGCCACACTTCTGTATGCTCCACATTTTGTTGTGTCCCATCTTGAGTGTCGGTTTCAGGGGTTATTTCTGTGAACTCCGCGATGAAGTCTGCCAATGCTTGACCCTTGATTGTTGTTCGTGGTGCGAAGTGAATGCGGAATTCACTTAGCTCAACTGACCACTTTGTTAATTTTCCTGACATGTTTGGTTTTGATGGAATGTGCTTCAAGGGTTGGTCCGTCAGGACTGTTATTTCGTGCGCATGAAAATATAGTCTCAGCTTCCTTGCCGCCACTATGAGGGCGTACAAGTATTTTTCGATTGGCATGTAATTCACTTCGTACTTTGCTAGGATCTTGCTTACGTAGTACACTGGGAGCTGTATAGCCCCTTTTTGCTTGACAAGCCCTGAGCTGGCTGCAGTGTTGCTTACTGATATGTATAGGTAGAGTGGCTCGCCTTGTATTGGTTTTGCTAACGCTGGAAGCGTTCGCAGGTGTTGCTTTAATTGTTGAAATACTTCTTCACACACCGGTGTCCATTCAAACTTCTTGTTTGCGCGCAGTACTTCAAAGAAAGGAGGGCCTTGTCTCCTATCCTGGCAAGGAACCAGTTTAAGGCTGCTAAACGGCCGTTCAGCTGCTGAACCTCCTTGTGTTTTTTAGGGGACTCCATTTCTTCTATTGCTTTTACCTTCTCCGGGTTTGCTTCTATTCCTCTTTGGCTAACCATGATTCCCAGTATCTTTCCTGATTGTACGCCAAAGGCGCACTTTGTTGGGTTCAAGCGGACTTGAAAATCACACGCAAATCTTCAGTATGGTTGTGTCTCTTTGTTGACTTCACAACCATGTCGTCGACATATGCTTCAATTTTATCCCGATCAGGTCGCCGAATATGATGTTAACCATGCGCTGGTATGTTGCTCCTGCGTTGATTAGTCCGAATTGCATCACCTTGTAGTTGTATATTTCGCTGTCTGCATAGAATGCAGTGTGCGGTGCATCATCTTTAAACACCGGGATCTGGTTATACCCAGAATATGCGTCCATTACAGACATCAACTCATGGCCTGCAGTGGCGTCGACCAATTGGTCGATTCTCGGGAGAGGGTATAAATCTTTAGGGCATGCATTATTGAGGTCTCTATAGTCGATGCACGTTATTGTCTTTCCATTGGACTTAGGCACCAGCACTGGATTTGCTACCCATGTTTGGTATCGGGACTCCTCGATGAAACCTGCGTCGAGCAGTTTTCCCACTTCTTCCCGTATTGCTAACTTATTGTCATCTCCAAGTGGTCGGAGCTTTTGTGCCACGGCTCTGGTTCCAGGCTTGATGTTGAGTTTATGGAAGATGACGTCTGCATTTATTCCGGGCATGTCGCTAGGTGACCATGCGAACAACTCTTTGTATTCTGTCAGGAGGATTGTGATTTCTGTTACTTCGTCTTCTGACAGTGATGCCCCTATTCTGACCATCTTGTTTGGATCTTCTATCTTGATCTCCCGTAATTCCTCTACTGGGGCAGGGCGTGCACGGTCTTTTCTTGGATCTTCGTCAATGGTGGGGACTCCGCTATTTTCTATCTTGACGTTGTGTTGGGTTGCTACATTGTAACATTTTCTTGACAACTGTTGGTCTCCCTTAATTTCTCCACTTCCGGCTTTTGTTGGAAATTTGATCTTTTGGTGTGATCTTGATGCTATCATTCCCCACGCGTTCATGGTTGTGTATCCTAGGATACCGTTGTATGTGTCAAGCTTTTCTATGAACACGAACGGTACGTCTATCTGGAGTTGCTGCTCGTCCTTCCCCATGATGACCGGTAGGGTTACGACTCCTAGCGGATAGCTTGCATCTTCTATGAATCCCACTAGGGGTGAGTTCATTCTCTTGACATGCTTCTTCCTTCCGAGGGTCAGGATGATAGCCTTTGTGATGACGTTTGGCGAACTTCCCCCCATCAACCAATATGCGCTTGATGTCCATGCCGTCGATTGTCATGGTTATGACTAAGGCGTCGTTGTGTGGGTACACGATGTGCTCTTTGTCTTTTGATGAGAAGCCAATGACATCTTCTCTGGCGACATCTTCCATGACGGCATCTTTCATGACGTCATCTTTCATGACGTCATCTTCCATGACGGCATCTTTCTGCTGGCTTCCTTGATTCTTGCGCATTGCCTGTGCAGCGTACACTTCTCGCTCGTATGACGACTCGCCTCCGGCGCCAAAGCCTCCATGGATTACGTGTATGTTTCCCATCTAACTATCGTTTGGAGCGATTGCTTGTTTGTTCGAATCTCGCGGACGGATCCAAGTGTTGCGTCCAAATCCAACCGGGGAGTCGGACTCTTCGGCACTTCGGGTTGTGAACGTGTCGGGTTGTCGGGTGACGCCTGCGGGTTGTCAGGTGACGACTGCGGGTTGTCGGCTGACGGTAGCGGGTTGTCGGAAATGCGCACTTCGCCGGCTTCGCGTACTCCTTTCCTGCACAAAGGGCAGTAACCAGCACGGAGAGGGGGGTGGTGCCGGTTGAGCCCTCTCCGATGCTTAAATAGGAGTCTAGAGAGAGAAAGTTTCTAGAGAGAGGTCAGAGCTCCAAAGCCAATCTCTTGAGAATATCCTTTGAAATGGGTGGCCAAGGTCCCCTATTTACAGGCAACCTTAGAATCGAGCCCGGTTTTTGTGCGGTTCGACGCCGGTCTTAGAGGAAACTGGGAACCGTCGTCTGGTTTGATTAAGTTTGGCTTTAGGAGACTCTTTACTCAGTGTACGTAAACAAGGGTAGCGCGCGGTACCTAGACAGCAGTCCGGACCTCGTCGGACTTAGGATATTCGACGGGGTTCAGATTGCCTGTGGACAATCCAGACCGTTTTGACGTGTTTACGAAGTCCAGATTGTTTTGGAAATCCGGAGGTCTGGTCCGGATGCGCATGCCACGCTTCCGGACCATTTTGAACCTCGGGTGACGCGTTTGGATCCGTTATGTAATTTTGACGTGTTTATGAAGTCCGGAATGTAAATACGAACCCGAATTGGGCAGATATCCATCAAGATCTATAATTGTCATTTTCAAAAAGAATTGCATATCTCCTTCCATTATAAATAGGTAGGCAATGTACTTATTACATTTGGATTGAAGGGAGCTCAAGTAGCAGCAGTAGCAAACCAACAGTACAACTCAATGTTCAATCACAATAACCGTTCAACCAAAAACAGACACCAGCAAAAATACTTTGTAACAAGCATTTTTCACGAACACCATATGGACGATATGTTATACTTGTTGGAAAAATGTATTATTGGCATGACTATTTTTCTGATCGGGTGAATGGGAAATTGTAGTTCTTAGTACACCCGGCCAGAGTTGTCCCGTCTTCGTCCAGATTCGTTGAATTTGACGAATTAATGATCCATAACGGATTCATTAATAGGGACATTTAATTTTATTTATTGTGATGTCATTAATACGGGCTTCCACCTCCCTATAAATAGAGAGTTTCTATTCTCTATTTTCAAGACAATCGAAATTGTTCGAATCCTTTCTCTTATGATGTCGATAGGTTTCTAGGTCGTTTTGACCACACGTCCTGTTCTGGTGGAGTTCAGGCAAGGTTCTGTTCGACTGGTGGGGCTTCGTGCTAGCTCGCACTGGAATGCCGTTTTATCCTGGGAGACAATTGCCCATGTTTATCCTCTAGCACAACCGATGAGTCGGTGAGGGGGCGAAATTGTCTTAAGGAGACCGTGATCAGCACGGGACTCGGTTTAAAACATTCGTTCATTTGATCCAGAAAATTCTCCTTTAGAATTCCCCTTTTACGTGCTAATATTTTCCTACAATCTTAAGACAATCTCAATTGGATTCGAATCCTTTCTTTTATGATGTCGATAGGTTTCTAGGTCGTTTCGACCGCAAGTTTTGTTCCTGGTGGAGTTCAGGCAAGGTTCTGTTCGACTGGTGGGGCTTCGTGCTAGCTTGCCACTGGAATGCCGTTTTATCCTGGGAGACAATCGCCCATGTTTATCCTCTAGCACAACCGATGAGTCGGTGAGGGGGCGAAATTGTCTTAAGGAGACCGTGATCAGCACGGGACTCGGTTAAAAAATTATTCGTTCATATTATCCAGAAAATTCTCCTTTAGAATTCCCCTTTTAAGTGCTATATTATATTCCTACAATCTTAAGACAACTTTTTCGTATTTTAAAGGAGAACGATTTCTGGATAATGAAAGGATTTTATTAAGAATCGGATCAAGTTTGATCGCTTTATGTTTACACTGGTTTTCTTCAACTTGAGGACCACATGCATTGTTTGTCTTCGTATGAACTGGTTTATCACGAAGCATATATAAGTTATTTAAATACTTGTATGGATTATATGCATATAGTATATAGGTTGATGATTATATATACTATTAATATACATATCGATGATGATATTTGTATAGGTATATCACGAAGCTTGCCTCAGTCTTGTTTGACATAAGATTTGACAATCATCTTATTCGTGTGTTTCATGCATGTGTTCACGCGTCGTTTGATGTGGGCTTCGATGTATATGAATCGGTCTGTCACTGTGCGAGTGCAAGGATGGAGACCGTCGACGCAGAAGCAGTGACATCAGGGAAGCTTTGGTCTCGTACATGGCGGACAGAACGATAGGAACCCGGGTTTGTTGATCCTTTGGAGATTGATGGAGACGATCGGTGGCCTTGGTTGTATAAGCCGAATCAACCACATTATTTAAGGAAGCAGATGCGTCACTACGCTTCCCTGTCCGATCAGGACGCCACTGCTTGTATTAGGGCGAAGCTTCCACTGAGAATCAGAGCCAACCATGGAGAGAACGAGTACAAGATGACCGTGAAGGAAATTCGATGTATTAAAGAGAACGATTGATCATCGTAAAAAATTTATAATACCGATGGATTCAACACTTGGGATGGAGTATTTGCATGGATAAATATTGTTCATGTAAGAATCTGATGGTAAATGTGAGAGGTCCACCTTTTGCAATCTGAGTTTTTTGAAGGCAAAACAACACAATGGTATTTGTTGGTGTTCGTGGACTCTACCATGGATGGAGCTTAATCTATTGAGTATCAAAATAACTAACATGGTTTTGAGAAGTGAGCTCCGGTATAGGCTTGCTGCTGCTGTGGAACTTCATCTGTGTCTACCTACAGTCGGGTGAAGAAGATAACTTTCCGGGTCGGGTTGTTTGTTCAACTCGGTTCTGGAAAATTAACCGATGGAAGTTTCGGTTTAGTTTATGACTTTCAATTGGAGTTAATTCTTATTTATTATCATTAAATTATAATGTAACTTACTGACTGAGTGTTTGACAGTTCAGTCTTAGCGAGTTGACGTGCGGAGAAAGAGGAACAGCCATGGTTGCAGTTTCAAATCATCAAGGCTTCGCTTATTTACCAAGGAATTTCGGTTATTTTTAATTTGCAATAAATTATTCTTATTGTGAACTAGTAACTGTATTGGTTGAGTTGTATGTAGGCATATCGATCATGGCGTGACGAGGGGTCGCGGATGAGCTGACCCAAGGTTGGTCTATTGCGCGATCATAGACGTCCGTACGAGCGATACGTCACGGTGGTATTTTGATGTTTGACGAACTGTTGGAGCTGAACCACCGTAGCTGAATGGAGGACGATGATGGAGAAAGTCATCGAAATGACTATGACACGCAATGAGGACCAATGTTGATTACATGATGGTCTGAGGACATGCCGGTTAAATGACCATGCCGGTCTGAGGACCATGCCGATCTGATGATATGCCGGTCTAATGACTAGTATATATTACATGACGGTCTTATGACCATGGGTCTTAGAACCAACATCGATGAAATGGGTTTGAGGACCAATATTGAGGAAATGATAGTTTGAGGACTAATATTTGATGAAAAGACGGTCTGAGGACCGCGATGGTATAAAGACTAATATTTGATGAAATGACGGTCTGAGGACCGCAACGGCCTAATGACCGATGATAATAAATGAAGGTCTGAGGACTTATGTTAATGAATAATGATCTGAGGATCAATGTTGTGGTGATTGAGTGTATGTAATAACCTCATACCCAACTCGTGTGTTAACACGTTAAAATTTTATGGAAGAAATTAAAATAATGTGGTTGAGACCATATTTGTTTTGGAGCCACGGTCAATGTGGGGGGTAGCTTTAAATAGTAGATTCATTGATTAAGGCACCCCGAATAATATTTGAGAACTCTTCATAAATTGTGCAAAGGTAGAAAACCTTCGCATTTACAATTGAATATGTGAGTGTCTCATAAAAGCGTGTAAGTATAAATTTTTGTAGTCAAATGGGATAAAATACACGGCTTAACAACTGCTCTCAGTTGAATTTTATCAGTGACTTTGCGAAGTCCAATGATGGCGTATGATAAATGCGGATCGCTAACCTTTAAAGGTTAAAGAGAGCGAGTTGATAAATCATCGAAGGGAATGTGACTTATGCCCATGAAGGAAACACTCTTGAGAAGGAAAACCCAACCATGATGACTGGAGATCCCAAGAACTTGGTTCAATGGGACAACCTAATCACAAGAGTGGGTGTGATCACTGTGGGGGTCTTTACCCTCGGGTCCATTCCTATGATGAGAAACAGTGATGGAGATGAGGTTAAGCTTTTGCGTTAGATGATCCTCAAGTATCAGTTAAACCGCGCATTATAATGCGAATTACTTAATTGAGATCACATATTAAGCAAAGCTTTTAATGATTCGTAAGGAGAGCTCAGAGTCGTGATGATGCTCGTGAGACATAGAATCACCTATGCGAGTGAGAAGTGGGGCCGCTTCGAAAGGAATTGTTGAGGGCGCAATTCTTAGAAACATTTGCAGAACCAGGCGCGTGTTCCATGGCCTTACCGGATCACAGGGCGAGAACAGAACCAAGGCTAGGAAGGTATCTGTGTGGGTTATGTCGTCATTTACACCAACGACAGTCGGTTCAAGGACATCGCGTCTACCGACCAGTCAGTAGAGAAGGCATGATCTCACAAGGGATAGGTTCAAAGGGGTTACCCCTACCTATTCTTTGCAGGTATTGACCGTTGAGCTCCACTATTCTTGAGTCTAGAAGTTCGTCTAGGTACTCTTTGAATTTCCATTCATGTGGGGGATTGTTGGAAAAATGTATTATTGGCATGACTATTTTTCTGATCGGGTGAATGGGAAATTGTAGTTCTTAGTACACCCGGCCAGAGTTGTCCCGTCTTCGTCCAGATTCGTTGAATTTGACGAATTAATGATCCATAACGGATTCATTAATAGGGACATTTAATTTTATTTATTGTGATGTCATTAATACGGGCTTCCACCTCCCTATAAATAGAGAGTTTCTATTCTCTATTTTCAAGACAATCGAAATTGTTCGAATCCTTTCTCTTATGATGTCGATAGGTTTCTAGGTCGTTTTGACCACAAGTCCTGTTCTGGTGGAGTTCAGGCAAGGTTCTGTTCGACTGGTGGGGCTTCGTGCTAGCTCGCACTGGAATGCCGTTTTATCCTGGGAGACAATTGCCCATGTTTATCCTCTAGCACAACCGATGAGTCGGTGAGGGGGCGAAATTGTCTTAAGGAGACCGTGATCAGCACGGGACTCGGTTTAAAACATTCGTTCATTTGATCCAGAAAATTCTCCTTTAGAATTCCCCTTTAGAATTGCATATCTCCTTCCATTATAAATAGGTAGGCAATGTACTTATTACATTTGGATTGAAGGGAGCTCAAGTAGCAGCAGTAGCAAACCAACAGTACAACTCAATGTTCAATCACAATAACCGTTCAACCAAAAACAGACACCAGCAAAAATACTTTGTAACAAGCATTTTTCACGAACACCATATGGACGATATGTTATACTTACATATTTTCTGCAGCAATACTTCTGATACTTCAGCAATACCATGGAGCAGAATAACAGTAACCAACACAACATAAGAAGGAAGATGAAGGTCGTCCACAAAACAACCAACACATACGACAAAGTGTGTCAGAGCACCCTATAGAGAATTGGCGTTAATTCCATGCTTATTCAAGCCTCTGTAGCAGTTAATACATAGGTACGCAGCGGTACTCCACAGACCAAGGATATGGACGATGGCTGATACAAGTAGGCGGCAGAAATCAATGGAGTTGGGCAACAGTGGCAGAAGGGAGTATGCCGTTTGATTTCAGTTGCGGTCAGAATCAGGATGTGGCGCCGGTTGTGTGTCGTGGTCGTAGACGACAGATCTGCAGCGGCGGATATGGATGGGCACGAGTTGCAGCGTCAGAATTGGGATCTGGCGCCGGTTGTGTTTCGTGGTCGTGGTTGTGGTCGTGGTCGTAGACGACATATCTGGAGCGGCGGATATGGATGGGCACGAGTTGCAGCGTCGTAAAGAAGATGAAGCACGAGTTCCAGCGTGGTGGGCGACTAGGCGTCGATTTGACGAATGAGGACGAATCGGCATGAAGTGGAAAGTGAAGCAGCATGAGTCATGACATAGGATAGTGAGTAGGGTCAGTTAATAACATGAATAGTGGGGGTAATTTAGGGATGACATAATTTGACAATTTTTTTAGAGAACTCCAATTTTTAAGTAGATGAGAGATTTTATTTTCTAATATGCCCCCGTAAGTCGGACGTTCTGACAAGAATGCCGATTTGGTACGGCGAAAGCCCGGAGATGTCCAGTCGACACAGCGGTAGTCCATAGATGTCCATTTGGTACGGCGGTAGCCCGGAAAGATCCATACGGCAATGGTAAAAGCCCGGAGAGGTCCAGTCGGCAACGACGGAAGCCCGAAGAGGTTCGGTCGGTATCGACGGATAAGAATGGAGGCGGAAATGATAATAGTAGGGATCATCGGTGTAGTGGCGTCGTCAATTGGTGCTAAATCAGAGGACCAACGCAGAATTTGTCGACACGGAAGCATGAATTTATTGTCTTATTTGAAAGAAAAAAAATCAGAAAATGGGCAGGGCGGCCGGCATGACAACTGCATAGCTGACGGCGGTGCCGACCGCCCCTGGACAGCGGCGTTGATGGGCGGGCTGCTTGTAGGTTATACTCGTTGGAGTTAGAAAGACTCTGATGCCATATAGAATAAGGATAATTATATTATTGATCTTTTTTAGAGTTGATTATATATATATAAGACTAAATTTATAATAAAGATTAAATCTATAACAATCTGGAAATAAATAATGATAAGATATTATAAATATATCTATTCCTAATATAATTCAATCAGAATATAGTAAAATATATTAATTCTTAATATATTTTATTTCACAATATCTTCCGATTAGATTTATGAACAATCAGTGTATACATTAATCCCATCAACATAGTCTCATAAACAGCCTAGTATAGTTAAGAAACTGACTCGTTAAACTTAGTTCTACTCGCTTCCTCTTATGTCAAATCGCCATGAGGCGACTCCCCAAAATGTTTCAAATCTAGAACTTATAAGTTAGGGTTAATAACTAAAAAACTGTCCAATGTTTACCCTATGTTAAAATTAGGTGTCTGAAGTTTGAAATGTTAAAATGAACTGTCCCAAGTTTCATTTTTGTTGAAATTTGGTGTCTCGGTGTGATTACTTTAGAGAAGTCAATTCCGACGAAACCGTCTGTCATATTCAAGCTCTCATACACACTCCCTTCTCGTCATTTTGCCGGGACCGTCACCTAAAAAGTTGGTCACATCCGGGCAAGTAAATCTCGCTCTATTGTCCTTGGAAAATGGCTCCACACCACTCTTCTATAAACTTTTTTTTTTATGTTCAATTTTTAGACGAAATTTGACAGTTTTGTGAAAAGTAAAGAGTGATGGATTATGAGTGGGTTGGTGGGTTGATGAAAATGATTGAATGGAGATAAAAAGACGCACAGAGACACCAAATTTTAACAAAAATGAAACTTGGGATAGTCCATTTTAACATTTCAAACTTCAGACACCTAATTTTAACATAGGGTAAACATTGGACAGTTTTTTAGTTATTAACTACACAAGAGTAAACGATTTTAACAACTAGACCACTATTGTTGATGGTTATTGATAGATATATTATATGCATTGTATTATTCATAATTCAGCCCGAGATTAAGATGATGAGTTTAGATTGTCAACATATTGATCAACTTAACATTTCCATCACAATATTTTATAAAGTAAATGTTAGTTTTTTTTTGATGTCCTAAATAATCAATTTCATCACAATTTTTATTAGTTTGACAAATATAAAAGGAGTTACTTCCTCATTGCATTGCAATACGCGCTTAGGACCAAATATTGCTTTGTGCAAAATATAAATTGGACACCGACTGCGAGGATAGATCGAAACGCGGGTGCTACATAAAACGACAAAGGAGTAGGGGGTGGAGATGTCGAACAACAAAAAGTATCCTTGTCGCCGTCACTTTTGTCACGAGATCTAGAGGCAAGCCGCTCAGTACTTGCCTAGTCTTACCCTTCTTCTCAGTAGCATATCTATATGTAATTAATGTAGTTACAAACAGTGTTATCAGGACCGGACCGGAGGTCGAACCGGACAGGCCACCGGTTCCCGGTCCGGCCGGTCCGACTCGGTTCGAACCCGGTCTGACTGCTAGAACCTAAATACAGCATATATAAAATAGTTTTGATTAGTTAAGTCAACTAGGCCTAAAAAATAATCAAGCCAGCCCAATAAATCATAACCCAGCCCGTTTAACAAACTATACCTCCAATCCATCTTCATGTTAGCTAGCTAGAGCAACTTCTTCCTTCATGTTCGACTTGCGCCGTTCCAACTTCCAATATCCATCCACCATTCATCCATTCATTGAGCAGCAAGATGAAGAAGAAGCACTCAATCAAACCCACATCTTCCTGCCTCTCCTCACGCCTTCATCCCTCCCATCACGCCTTCATCCATCTTCTTTGCCACTCCTATGACCACCTCTGCATCGTCGCATTTCTTCTTCACTGGTGCCTCCCCGGATAAGATCTAACTGTCAAGGTAGCCAAGTTTCCCCAAATCACCGGGAATCTCACTGTAGAGTTTATTGGCGGAGATATCGAGCACCACCAATGAAGAACAGATGGAGAGCTCGTCGGGGATTTTTCCACTAAGGGTGTTTCCCCCACAGTAAAATGTCGGTGCAGATACAAGTTTCTCATTTTAGTGCAAAGCCCCAAATTATCAAATTTCAGTTTTTTTTTTTTAATAAATACCGAACCGGCGAATCGGCAGACCGCCCGGTCCGCTCAGAACCGCCCGGTTCGCTAAAAAACCGACTATCGAACCGGGTTCGCTTACATCCTTCGGAATTGCTTGAACCGGACCTTTGGAGGCACCAGTTCCGGTTCGGACCCGGTCGGACCGCCGGTCCGGTCCGGTTCTGATAACACTGGTTACAAATGTAACCAAGTTATCGAGTATGTTTACTAAGACTCTAAATTTATTCCTGAAAGAAAATACACTATGATCCTCATTATTTTTCAGGTAAGATCCTTATATTTGTGTATAACATTAAAACTCATTTATTATTTTACAAGTCTTTATTATTATATTTAATCCATTAGCCCATTAGTTTTTTACTTGAAGAGATCAAATTAATAGGATAAATTAAATACGATCTAAATCATACAATATATTGGAAAAATATGGATTTTAGTGCTAACATGTTTGAAAATATACAAGAAGTTTTGAACAAATGTTAATTAGTACTTCCTTCAATCATCCGTCTAAAATTGTCGTCAAATGCATTTTAAATTTAACAAATTAACCGAATATTTTTCTAAATATCAAATAACTTATACTAGTGTTACAATAGTGTCCCGACTCGATTGAGACTCAATTGATACTCAGTCGTTTCTTGTCTGATTTTATTAAAATGTAACATTTGTATACATCAGTAGTGGTTTACTTGTGATACTTTAAAAACTACGCTTTGTACATTGAAATACGTGTAACGAAAATTCTGGAGAGCAAATTGAAGAAAGTAACAATTATTATTGTTTTGCAACATGTTGTACATTTTAAAACATGTTAGTAACAAAAATAATTTTTTTTTAAACATGGTGTATGTTTAATATAATTTGTCCAATAAAATAAATTATACAATAAATCTTAGAAAAAAAATTATAAAATGTACCCCTATTATAAATATCCTGGATACGACATTACTTCTTCTCTTTTATTTTTCATCAATACACTTAGGGGGCGTTTGCATGGACGTAATGTGAGATTACAAGTAATGTAAGATTATAAGTAATGTGAGTTGCATAATGTAATGTGAGATTACAGAATTTGGTTGTGCTGTAATGTGGAGTGTAATGTTAGATTACAATGTTTGGTTTGTGTTGTAATGTGCATTGTAATGCGACTTTATTATTATTATATTAATCTATATGAAGTATATTATATCTTAGTATGATAAGTTTTAAAAGAATATATATTTTAACAACAACTAACTTTTTAAATTTTATATCATGTGATTAATATTATAGCCATTTATAAATTCTAAAAACTAAACATTTAAACTAAATACGCATAACTATTAAAATTCTATTAATTAAAATATTATATATGTTGTGAATATATGGATGTTCAATATTGTGTATTCCCTAAGAAGTATAACTTCTACAAGAAGTTTAACTTCTCCCACAAGTTTACCTTCCCCAACAAGTTATACTTGCTCTACAATCTTATGTAATTCTATATAAAGGGATATTGTACATGAGAATAGATCATCCAAATCTACTCTCTTTATATCATATTTCTCTATATACATATGAATCATACACTTCTCATTACTCTCTCATATTACTTCCATTATTTTATAACAATATATAGTTTTATAAGATAATTTTCATAAAAAAATGCAACAACAAAACTTTACTCATTTTATATGAACATCATGTGCTTTATTTTTTTATTATAATAATGAGTTATAAGTAGATACAAAAATAAAAAGCTTAAAATAATAATAATATTATCACCATAAAACTATAAAGATAATGAAAAATATTTTAACTATTTAATAATAATAATGAAATAATTGCACTCTGTAATGTTGGACGTAATGTCACATCACATCAGTTTTTGGATGTAATCTCACATTACGTTGATTAGAGTTTGGACATAATCTCAGATTACAGTGGACATTACATTACAACGCATATTACGTCGTTCGACAAACCAAACAACGTAATGTGGATGTAATGTGGGACGTAACGTGAGATTACATCCATCCAAACACCCTCTTAGAGTAGAAGTTGATACGAGTCGAATCGAGTATCTGTCAAGCTTGATTCAATTTTTTTAAAAGTACAAAGTTCAAATTCGATAAGCTTAAATTTATAAGACCAAAATTCGAACTCAACCATATAAAGGATGTTAAGATTGATTAATGGACACATTAACAACCTCCTTAGTATTTTGGGTTATTACGTTAATTGAACAATAATATCTATTTTGGGGTTATTATATAGCATATATCAATTATTTCACATAATTATGTCACTCAGTTAATTTTTATTAGTTTACATTATAACATTATAGATATAACAATTAAATAGAATAATTAAGGTGGATATATATGTCCTACAATGTGACAACATCTCTCTTCACTCCTTCATGGACACCTATATATGTACAACATTTTTAGCTTTCCTCCTCAGCTAGGGTTTTGGTAGGATTCATGTGCATATTATCTCTTCCACTTGTGATAAAGATGTTCTCTCTAACTAACATAAAGTAACAATAATTAATATAACAATTTAAATTTAAGTTTTATATGGTATAGTTAGCAGCTCAACATTTTATCATTTAATCAGATGTTAGAGGTTCAGATTCTGTTGAAACTATGGAAATGTAAAAGGGTTAATAACCTATGAAATGTCTGAATTTTGACCCATTTTAATCGGATAGGTCTGAATTTTCAAAAGTTAATTTGGAAGGTCTGGATTTTCAACTTTGTTAAACTTTGGTTTTCCGTCTATTTTTAGGGTTAAATTTAACATAATTGTGTGAAATGCCACTTTTACCCCTTTTAATATTTTGTTATTTAATACCTTATTTGAGAAAATGTGAAATTACTAAATTACCCCTGAAGTCAAATTAAGAAAATACTTTTTTTTCTTTAAGGGGCATTTTCGTCTTTTCAGGTCAAGCATGTGAGGGGGACACTTTGGTCGGAGGGCATTTTTGGAATTTAAGTTATTTCTGGTCACATGTCAAGCATGTGTCCAAACTCAATCAGTTTTAATGGCAAAAATTGACGGAGACCTCTTATATCAACAAAGTTGAAAATTCAGACCTTCCGAATTAACTTTTGAAAATTCAGTCCTCCCTGGTTAACATAGGTCAAAATTCAGACATTTCATAGGTTATTAACCCAATGTAAAATTATTCATAGACAACACTTCATCTCTTACATATTAACCTAATATAAATGATGGTTAATTTATGTATGGAATAATCATAATATAAGTATGACCTTCCTAATAGAGTTCTTCACAAAACAACATTTGAGCAAACAATGTAGACATTGATTGATAGTGCGCCATAAATTTATACTACTTCTGTACGACATTAAATATAAAATGACTCGGTTTGTTAAATAAACTGAGTCTTGATGTGAATTTTTTTAAAATATATTTTATACTTGATTTCCACTAGAAATTAAGTGCTAAATAGTCTTTTGAGGGGATGAAAACCCTTCCAATTCCCTAAAGATTTCGTTTATTGATCTTTACATGATTCTCACGTGATTTTTAATAGAAATATAATGATTTAGAGGTTATAAAATTTTAAAACAGTCCCAACCGACCGAACAGGTTCTAACCATATTAGTTCTTTTTTACTTATTAATCATGGCTAATTTTTATTTTTTTACCGAGTCAAGATTGCAATCAGAACCGTTTAAATTGATCTAATAAGAGTTGGAATCGATAAATTGATATTCATATAAGACAATAGTCTAAACCACTATCATTACACAAGAATATTTACTTTGTCTAATTCATTCAATACATAAAAAAATGAAATCATCTACGAATCCATCCAACAACTACAAATCATTTCAAATTTAAGAAGGAAAGGGGGTTGGCATAGAAACTAGAAAGTGCCCTCCACAACCACCTCTTCTCCTTTTATTATTAAATTAAATATTATATATATATCTTTTAGGCTTTTGATGGTGTGTGGAAACACATGACTCTTTGTAGTTTGTATGTATCCAAACCAAGTCAACTACATCTGCTGTCCTATGAGTCTCCTAATCTATATAGGTTCATATGATGAGAAACATATTTGAATTTGAGGGACCAATTAGCCCCATAACTTAAGGGGGTCCCCTTTCACTCTAGGGGTCGCAAGAAACTTTATTTTTGCTAATTAAACTCTCACATTATGATATCTCCACTAATTTTATGTACCGATTAGAGACATGCCGAAATGATGAATTGAAAAAAATGATAGACATTCCGAGTTTTGATGTCCCGAGAATGCGAGTTAGAGGAGTATATTTGATCATAAAGTTGGCACGTAATACATTGTATGTCACTGTCATTCATTTCGGAATTATGGAACTTCCGATTCAGAATATTCTTTAAAAAAAAAAAAACATTTTGCTAATTAGAATTTAGAGCTTCTTTTGACTTAGAGGAGTTCTAGCCCAATAAGAATCTTTGGGTGCATGGTGGTTCTACAACTTGTCCTTGGGCTTTATTTCCTGGGTCCGATTGGAAGAGGTGCGGTACAAATACATATTACCCAAATCCACCGATTGAGACCGCCGCCCAAAAGAGAAACGTTTAATGGAATTTGGCACGCGTGTTGTATGTGCGGTCCTATCCTAAAAAGATAAAAAAAATTAGCATGGTAACATAAGCAATAAGGCATTTAAATATGTGTTATCCGGGATGAACATGATAACATCATAAGTGAGGTCATATTCGTCAAGTATGAACTTTTTTAGCATATATATTATTGTAGGTGCAAGTAAGGTGTACATCACGAGATTGATGCCACACATCATCACTCTGTTAATTCATACATGGGTCGAAATATAAACAAAATATAAGAGTAGACCAAAGAAGCATAATAGGAAGTAGTAATTATACATAACCAAAGAATCATACTTTTCAAGGGCATTCACTGAAAAATTAGTTTGTAAACATACCTACTAATCACTATGACCCAAGCGTTTCTAGGTCTATCAAATACAAACCATGGTGAACATGTTACAAGTTTGAAATTCATTTGGACAATAATTACCAAGTAAGATGAACAAATCAACATGTTTAATTGCCAAACATAACTACATTAAAATTAAGTATTTCAGTTTATTTGCAATTACGAATTCATTATAAAAAAATGCATTAGAATGATAAGTGGTTGAGCAGTAATACAAACCATTAACAGTGTAAATTTTCATTCAAGAAGCCTGTCATATTCTCACAATTTTATCAACATCGTCTACTGGACAACATATATTCTTTAAAATTTGAATAACCATGACACTGATTTTTTTAGAAATTTCTTTATATTCACCAACAACAACATTTATGCTTGTGTTTTTTGTTTTCACTTAAGTGAAATCATAAAATCATTCAATCATTTTATTGAGAAAAACAAATACATTCATTAACAAGTAGAAGCTTTTATAGTGAAAAAAAATGTATAAGATTGACTTGTATTCGAACGGAAATAAAACATCATTCATATTATAATAAAACTTTAGAACCACATTATTCAACCAATGCTCAAAATTGTTCATCAATCACTAAGATTAACTCCATTTTTATTACAATAATAACGTACAGTACTCCAATTTTATAAGAGTTAACACGGATATACAAATTGTTCTAAAGGATTTTTTTAATGCACTTTATAAAACAAAGCATATACAAAATTAGGAAATTGTTCAATGTCTAACGATATTATCTTATTTTAACTATCATTTACGAATTTTCACTTTAAACAAAAGACAAAACAAAACCGAATCAAGATATCGCATCTTATTTGTATGTTGAAGTTAAAATTTGATTTGACCAAGAAAAATGTTAACGTTCGATTTATTAACAGGACCGTTTACCGTTTCTTGTCAAAAATTCCCGATACACCTAATAGACTAATATATATATATATATATATATATAGATTTACCCAAAAAAAAGACTTATATATATAAAGAGTAACTTACAAGTTACAATAGGAAATTGCACTCATTTGAATTTTTTCTGGCAATCGTTGTGCTTACGTAGGTCGACCTCGACGTCCAAAGTTCGACGGCCTTGAATATCGGTCAACATTCTCGAACTGTATCTCAAAACTAAAAAACAAACCAAAGTATGAGAAAAATGGTAAAAAAAAAAAAAATATGAGAATGATGATTTGTCATTTATTGATTGCCTCGGATGAAATCTCCATGGACTGCAAAATCTTTCAAATAGCGTGGACAGACCATAGCCTAGAGTTGTAGAGTTCGTCGGTGAAGATGTTAGAAGTCGTTGGAGTTGCGCTGTGAATACATTTGGGGCGAGTTGGATTTTGCGGAGCAGCGATTAGGGTTCGGGACAAGCGGGGCGACGTTTCTTTGGTGATGGAGGGTGGAGCAAAAGCTCCGGCGGGGCCTCGATTTGGAGATGGTAGTTGGAAGTTGGAACAACACACCGTCGGAACCAGCATGGTCGATCCAGTGGTGCGGCATCGATTTGGTGAAGAGGATAGATCACGAGTTGTAGTGTGGTTGGCATCGATTTGACGAATGAGGCTGGATGAACATAACTGGCATGAAGAGGAAAGTGAATCTGTTTATACAGAAAATAAGAAGAGTAAAGTGAAGCGGTGTGCGTGCGTGACAGAGGAGAGTGGTGTAGGGCAACCTTAGTTATTAAAATAGAAAGTGGGGGTATTTTAGGAAAGTCGTGATTGGACGTTTTTGGAAAGAAACTCTAATTTTTAAACAGATGAGAGATATATGCAGATTGCATCTAATTCAAGCTTCAATTCGTACGTTCTAATTGATTTATTTTTTCCCCGTTAAAAAGTATGGGCTAGTAATGACCCTCGGTCCACCTCACTACGTAATATTCGAGCTCTCCTACTCACGGTCTGGATTTTTTCCGATCATACTTAGCGAGCACCCAACGCACGCACTGACCTCGTTAGCGTAGCCTCGACAACTCGTCTCCTCATATGCCTGACCCAGTGTGTGGGCCAGGCGAGACCTGATATTTTTTAAACAGGTCACCGCGAGGTGATGCCCCTGAAGAGTTTCGAACTTGAGACTTCGAAGTCAAACCTCATAAGAGTAAGTGCTCTTAACTAATAGACCACCAATGTTGGTGGTTCGCACGTTCTAATATGTCGCATATAACCATCTATATATATTATGCATACTCGATGTTTTTCGTAAGAACAATCTATCTATATATAATATAATTTGGGCTAGGATGTCCATAAAGATGACACATAATCAAATTGAAAAAAAATAAATAAAAAATTCTACAAATCTATTGGTCCACCTAATACATAATTTTTTTTTGCCAATAAAAAGGAATGGGCTAGTAGTAGTGACCCTAGGCCTATCCCGTTGTGTAATGTTCGGGCTCTCCTACTCACGGTCTGGGTTTTTCTCCAACCAGACTTAGTGAACAATGCATGCACTGGCCCCCGTCAACGTAACCCCACCAGCAGCCTAGTATACTCAAGAGGTCGGCCCGTTATGCCGAGTTCTACTCGCATCCTCATAATAAGCCTGATGCATTATGTGTTAGCATATGGTGACGTAATTGGTAGCCCGTTAATATATGTGGTTACCTAAGACAATTAGGTAAATGTCACATTTGGGCTAATTGGGCTCAACCAAATTCTCATGTGACATGGGAGGCCCAAAATTGGGCCTCCCCACCCACATAGGTCGACGCCGAACCCTAGAAGGGAAGGGGGAGGATTTTCTCATCACCCACTATATAAGGAGGTCTTGGGGTCACCTCCAAAGACACACCTTGATCACAACTCCTTCTAAGTTGTGATTTGAGAGAAATTCCTTTCTCTCTATAGTTACATTTCGGCCGGCCCACATACACCACCATTGGTATGCCAAATTGCTTCCGAGCAATCAGTCCGAGGTTCTGTCCCCGTTGAAGAATCGATCAGAGGATTTGCGGTGGAGCTTATACCGCGTAGGACTTCTTCTCACGAAGAACTTGTAGGGTTCCGACTGGAGGATCAGAACTCCCTCCACATCGTTCTTGGGAAGGAAAGCTATTGAGTTATGTGTACATTATTCCGTTGCGTAATTAGTTTACTTGCATGTACACGTTTAGCATTCCGTAGTATTACGTCTCCGTAATCCAACAGTGGTATCGGAGCATGGTTAGGAGTTCCTAAAATTTTGATAAACTGATGTGAAATCCGAATTTTAAATATGAACCGAATTTTTGGTGTGAAATCCGAAAATTTTGATAAAATTTCATGTTTTTTATCTATTAAAACTTAAAATTTCAGATTTTACATGTTTTTAAAGATCAAAGTCGAAGTTTATGTTTAAATTTAAGTTTGATGTTCATAATTTTCAAGAACACGATGAGTTTTATCAAGAACACTTTTTGGATTCATGATCATAATAGTGTTTAATCTTAAAATTTGACAACTTTTCCAATTTTACATTTTTTTGGCCGAAACCCTAGTGGCAAATTAGGTAAAATTTTAATTTTCTTGGGCACCAAGTAACTTAAAATTTCGGCCAAAATATTATAGATATAGGTTGCCATATTTTAATTTTAATTAAAGGTAACTATATATCTACAAGTTGGAAAATATGGATAGGTTCACAATATAATATTGAAACATATATTAAATTATCAATATATATAGATAAAGGATATGGATAATATATATTGATAGGATTTAGTTGCCTAAAGATTAATAAAATATATTGTCTATGTATATTTTATCCCTAAATATATATTTGACAATAATTATATATATATTTATATATTTATATTGTTGATTGATTTACATCTTAAAGATAGAACATTGACAATATTTATATATGTGCCGACTTTTATATATATATTAGCAGTATTGGAAATTATTTTACATAAATATTATTTCTTGGAGGTTAAGTTGAGTTTTTAGTGGATTTTAAAACACTACTTAGCTTGCAAGAAATAATTCGGCCGAACCCTAGGGTTTATAGGCCGGTCCAATTGCTAAACCGGAGCGGGTTAAACCAATCCGGGTTTTCTAAATCGGGTGAACATTTTCAGGACGGGTCAAACAGGAGCAATTAAATAGAACCTAACCAAACCGGTTTTGAGTGATGAACCGAACCATAATCTTATTTTATTGAACCGTTTCGGACCAAACCGGATTTTTAAAATAGGACCGACTTGAACCGATTTTAAATTGGACCGAACCAAATTTAAAAAAAAAAATCGGAAATTTTAAATGTTCAATAAAATAGGATGTCAAATTTTAAATCTAAAATGTTTCGAACTTTAAAATTAGCCTAAACAGTGCTCTTAGGGTTTGCGTTTTAACACGTTTTCGGCTAAAAACCCTAATGCTTGGTTACGATTATGGGGATGGATACAAGTTTTTATGGGATGGATACAAGTTTTTAGTGAAGAGTTGTACTTATTCTCTAATATAAATAATAATAACAAATTATATTATTTAGTGAAGACAGTTGTGTATATTCTATATAACTCTTTTATGTGAGGAAACTTTTTTAGGATGCATCTGAATTTTCAGTTTTTTTATTGATATATATATATACATATTGATATATTATATGTATTATGTTCTACACTTAGATATATATGTTTCGTTGGTTCAAATAAAAGAAATGGATATACATTACGATGGTCGAGTTGTATTTTTTCGACTTTCGGTCGATGTTGAGGATATGTGTGTTATCAATAATACAAATTGGCATCCACCTGAAATTGGAGCAAGTTCTTTTCCTTTTGGTGTACCCCCAACATCCTAACATTTGCACATGATGCACCAATCATTTTTTTAATATATATATATATATTATAAATATAGAATTTAAAATATTGAAACGTGTATTTTAAAATCTTTACGCACCATTTTGCATGAGAATTTCAATATTATCATCTATATTCGGTGTTTTTTTTTTTTTTGGAATTCGTTGACCGACTAGTCATTTATCACGCTAAAACTCGCACATTATTAGTCAGTTAATTAGCCAACCATTAAATTTGAAACCTCCATAATAAAAAGGCACTATTAATTATGCAAACTAATTAATACTTTATATTATCATCACATACGTACGTACGTGCTTTGTGTTAATAATGGGAAACAATCGAACACACCCACCACTAGCCTCCTCCATTTCCACTAAACAAGAGCCGAACACGACAGCATGAGCAAGCTGTCTTTGTTGATCATCTCTACTTATTTTAAGCAATTTGGAGGAAACAAGAGATTCCCTAACTTAATCATTTTTATCATACATATATATAAATATATATTGCATGGTTTATTTATTGGTCTAAGTATCCTAATATAAATATGAGTTCATGCGCTTGATTGTTCATTAAATTTGATTATTAAAATATTCAGATTATGAGTAGGAAAATTCAAACATTACATAGCGGAATGGGTGTAGAGTCACGACTACTACCTTATTCATTTTTTTTTACCGAAAAACATACCAATATATATATATAATTGAAATTGTTCCCTTTCAGTTATGCATGTGAGGTGATAGTATGGTGTTGTAGAAAAAACACTGAAAATGATAAATTTGTAAAGTTTCACGGTGGGAGATGAGTCGCCAAACCCTAGCAGAAATGAGAGAGACGAGAGCACACTTAAGGGGTCACGGGAACAGTACCTTCACTGGCCATTCCTCACCCTTAAATAGACCACAACAACCAGAGTATTACAACATGGTCTACATAGTTTTAAGTGAAGGTAAAAAGACCCTAAAACTATAACACCCAGTTCAGATTGAACCGAGCTTTATACATCAAATGGGCCTAAACAACAATGGGCCAAGCCCAACCACCAATATTAAAACAAAACAATGAAACCGGGCCTTCCAGTCCGGGCCTCCATACTTCGGGCTTCAACACTCCCCCTCAATCTGAACTTGGTAAAAAAATGTTAATCATCTTCAGCTTCTCCAAAAGATATCGATGCTGACCCTTGGGAAGGGCCTTCGTGAAGATATCAGCCACCTGATCCGTTGTTTTCAAGTATCCAAGTTTGATAAACCCTGCATTGACCTGATCTCTAACAAAATGACAGTCAACCTCAATGTGTTTTGTTCGCTCATGAAAAACAGGATTATTTGCTATCTGAATTGCAGCTTTACTATCACTATAAAGCAAAACAGGTTTTTCAGAAAGAAATCCTAGTTCAGACAATAATCCCTTTAACCAAATAAGTTCTCCTACTGTATCACGCATACTACGATATTCAGCTTCTGCTGATGAACAAGAAACAGTAGGCTGCTTTTTTACTTTCCAAGAAATTAACGAACTACCAATAAACACACAATAACCAGTGACTGATCTTCTTGACTCAACACAACGAGCATAGTCAGAATCACAATATGCAGTAATATCAAAACCACCATTTGAAGACAACAAAATACCTAAGCCAGGCTGTAACTTCAGATATTTCAAAATACGAATAACAGCATCATAATGAGACCTTTTAGGACTTTGCATATATTGACTAAGATATTGAACAGAATAGGCAATATCAGGACGAGTAATTCCTAAATAAAGGAGTTTACCAATCAGTTTTCTGTAAACAGTGGGATCAGAGAGCAATTCATCATCTTTGTTAAGGCTAAGGCTCTCATCATATCCAATAGAAGTAAACCTAGCATTCTGCTCCATAGGAGTACTACTAGGTTTCCCTCCAAGCAAACCAACTTCTAATAACAATTCAAGTACATACTTTCTTTGACAGAGCACAATGCCACTAGGCGACCTTGCTACCTCAATGCCAAGGAAAAATTTTAAATCACCCAAATCTTTCATTTTGAAGTTGGTTTGTAAAACAGCCTTTAACTCATTAATCAAGAAGGAACTATTACCAGTAATAAGTAAGTCATCAACATAAACTAGAAGCACTACAATTTCTTTATTACGTTTCTTTGTAAATAAAGAATAATCCAAATGACTTTGCTTAAAACCATTTGAAACAAGTGCTTCAGTCAATTTCAAGTTCCATTGTCTAGATGCCTGTTTTAATCCATAAAGGGATTTGTGCAATCTGCAAACAAGATTAGATGAAATAGAACACAACTCCCCCTGATTGCCAAATCCAGGAGGCAAATCCATATAAACCTCCTCTTTAAGGTCACCCTGCAAAAATGCATTGTAAACATCCATCTGATATAATGGCCAATTATTTAAAGCAGCAAGAGCTAACACAATTCTGACAGTTCCTATTTTAGCAACAGGAGAAAAAGTCTCAGTATAATCAATGCCTTCTTTTTGCTTAAAACCCTTTGCTACAAGCCTAGCTTTATAACGTTCTAAGGAACCATCAGAATTATATTTCACCTTAAAAACCCATTTGCATCCGATTGATTTCCTACCAGAAGGTAAGGGTACAAGTGACCAAGTCTTATTCAATATTAAAGCATCTACTTCATCCCGCATAGCCTTAATCCAATTAGGATCTTTACAAGCATCAGAAAAATGAGAAGGCTCAGGAATTTTATCAGTAAGACTTAAAAAGGCTTTATAGTCACTTGTAATCAAATCATAACCGAGGCAGTTTGAAATAGGATGCATAGTTGAAAAATGAGTTGACATATCATAATCATGAGTCCAAATTGGTGGCTTTGCTGATCTAATAGGCCTAGTTCTAGGTTCAGAGACAGTAACATCACGAATATCCTCATGAAAAAAGCTGTCATCATCATTACCATCATCATTACCTGCATTATTGGATTCACCATCAGATCCTGCATTTTGATCCTCAGGAACAGAATCATTATGATCCAGGGTGTGCTGGTTTGCATCATTGTGACTATCAATGGGAGGCTCATCAAGAACATTATCTGGAACAGAAATTGGAAACAGATTAGGACTAAAAACTGGTAAGTCTGAATTGTTGTCAGATTTAAAGGGAAAGAAGTTTTCAAGAAACTTAACATCACGGCTGACAAAGAAGCTCTTAGTTGATAAATTGTAGAGCTTGTATCCTTTTTGAGTCAAAGAATATCCCATCATAACTGAGGCAATCGCCCTGGGAGCAAACTTATCAATGGAGGGTAGAACCTTTGCATAACAGAGGCAACCAAAAACCCTTAGGTGTTCTAGAGAAGGAGCTTTACCATATAATTTTTCAAAAGGAGATATTCCTTTTAAAACATCTGTTGGGATGAGATTAATCAAATAACATGCTGTTAAAATAGCTTCTCCCCAGAATTTTGCAGGTAAAAAACTCTGTAATTTTAAGGCTCTAGCAATTTCAAGAAGATGTCTGTGCTTTCGTTCAACAATGCCATTCTGTTGAGGAGTATAAGAACATGTGCTTTCATGAATGACACCATTGTTTAGAAAAAAAGAAGCACAGTTTTCATTAAAAAATTCTCCCCCATTATCAGAACGGATCCTTTTAACTTTTCTATTGAATTGAGTATCGATCATGGAGAAAAAATGCTTTAAAATGACAATGACATCAGATTTCAAGGTAAGCAGGTAAACCCATGTTGTTCTAGAAAAATCATCCACAATTGTAAGAAAGTATCTCTTATTATCATAAGTGGGTTGTTGGTAAGGTCCCCATACATCAATGTGTAAAAGCTCAAAAGGATCATGGCTAACAGACAAGCTAACAGGGAAAGGTAGTCTAGTCTGTTTGGCTAACGGGCAAATGCTACAATCAGAAATGCCTTTATTTCTAAAAGAAACAGAATTCAATGAATCTATTTTGCTCAATGTATTAAAAGGTACATGACCCAAACGTTGATGCCAAAGGATGGTTTGAGGATGATCAGCCAAAGAATGGAGGACTACAGGATTCAGAATATCTGGTTTAAAAAAATATAATCCTGCAGTTTCATGACCAGTCCCCAACACCATTCCATTGCAGGGATCCTGCAATATTACAGAGTTGGGATGAAAAATAGCACAGCAAGATATATCCCTAGTAAGTTTAGCAATGGAAATTAAGTTGAACTTAAAATCTGGCACAAACATAACATCAGTCAACATTTTATTTTTCCCAAAATTGAGATTGCCAATGCTATGAACTTTAGATCTAAGGCCATTAGGTAATTGAACAGATCTATCACAAGATTTTATATTAGAAAGCCAATCTGATCTACATGTGATATGGTGGGTGGCCCCAGTGTCTAAAATCCATTGTGAGTCAGAAAAGGATATACCTGAGGAAGCAACGTTGGCACGTGCTTCAGCAGCCTCAGATCCAGTTTGTTGAGACCTAACCATTGATCGAGCAAGATGCTCCAATTGCTCTGCTGTAACCATCATTGGCTGGTTTTTGGGTAGATCCAGAGGGGTGGATGCATTGGTACCGCCAACCTCTAAACCTGTAGTATTATTGTTAACAGCAGAGTTAGCTTGGGGAGTTCTGTTTTGGTTTGAACGAAATTTCCAACCCGGGGGATATCCCTTTCTTTTGAAGCAGTGTTCATAGTCGTGGCCTTTGAGTTTGCAGAAATCACAGGTTAAATTCAAATTCCTCTTCTGGCCACGACCTTTACTCCCAGAAATATCAGAAGACTTAATATCAGAAACATTGCTGGCAACAGAATTAACAGATAAACTCCTTTGATTTTCTTCTTGAATTAGAACAGAGTAAGCTTGAGAAACCGAAGGCAATGATTCTCTCATCAGTAAATTTGTTCTAACATTGGAGTAAGAGTCATTTAATCCGTTCAAAAACTGGAAGAGTTTAAGGTTGCTTGCATGAATAATATGCTTTTGAAACTCAGGACATCCACAGTTGGGCAGATTGCAAATAGCATCAAATTCTTCCCACATAGTTCTCAGTTTTGCAAAATAGGTTGAAACAGAATCAACTCCTTGCTGAGCTAGGCAAATATCACGATGCAATTGAAAAACTCTAGAACCATTGACTTTATGCAAACGTTCCTTCAAATCATTCCAGACAGAAAAAGCGCTTTCAGTGTAAATGTTGCCAGACATTAGCTCTCTAGAAACAGAATTCATAATCCAAGCGAGAACAAGAGCATTGCAACGATCCCATTGATCATGTAGGTTTGGTTCAAAGTTTTCCTTCTTGCATGCACCAGTAACAAATCCCAGCTTGTTTTTAGAAATGAGACAGATCCTCATAGCCTTGCTCCAGAAGCCATAATCCTCAGAACAGGTTAGCTTCTCAGAGACTAAAGAGAGACCAGCAGAATCCGAAGAATGCAAAAAGAGAGGATGATTATGATCCAGCTTTGGCATAGACTCAACAACATATGTCAATGGAGGAGTCTCTGTTGCCTTGGAAATATCCTCTTGATCCTTGTTGGTTTCAGATGTCATCGTAAACTAGCGAAATAATGCCGCTAAAATAAAAGGACGACAGATCTACAGGAAAAGCAACCAGGATCAAAGAAGATGAAATAAAATCCTCAAAACAAGTACGCATTCAACGAACAATCTGATTCAGAATATCATTATCAGATACAAAGAGGCCTCTGATTCATAGAATCATCATCGGATCAACTTTTCTTTTGCATGCAAGAAAGCGATGTAGCAGATATAGCAATTGTGCGACGATTCTAAAGGAAAAAACAACAGATCTGTTTTATATTCAACAAGATCCTTTGAAACAAAAGAAAGATCCAGAAAAAGAAGAAACAGATCTGTGATTAGAACAAGAGAAAGTGACGGATCGAGTAAAGCAAATCGTTTCAATGTAAATCAGCGTAAAACTTCAGAGAATACGAATCGTCGTATGGAAATATATCAGCAGGTTCGTCAGATCTACATCAATCATCAATTGATTGAGAGATTATACAAGACAGAACCTCTGAAATCGCAAAAACAACAAGAATATAACCAGAAATAGCAGATCCGTTACGGATTTTAGTACTTAGATGAAGAACAGTAAAGAAAAACTATCGTAAACAACAGATCCGTGACGAATCTCAACATGCAACAAAAGAAGAAGGCATGTATCCTCAGAAAAAGGATGAGGAATGGTTAAGAAAGCCACAGTAAACACAGAATCGTAATATCGGAGCAAAAAGAGCTTCGAGAAGCTCTGATACCATGTAAAGTTTCACGGTGGGAGATGAGTCGCCAAACCCTAGCAGAAATGAGAGAGACGAGAGCACACTTAAGGGGTCACGGGAACAGTACCTTCACTGGCCATTCCTCACCCTTAAATAGACCACAACAACCAGAGTATTACAACATGGTCTACATAGTTTTAAGTGAAGGTAAAAAGACCCTAAAACTATAACACCCAGTTCAGATTGAACCGAGCTTTATACATCAAATGGGCCTAAACAACAATGGGCCAAGCCCAACCACCAATATTAAAACAAAACAATGAAACCGGGCCTTCCAGTCCGGGCCTCCATACTTCGGGCTTCAACAAAATTCACGTACTAGTATATATGATAATGGATCGCTTATATATCACACTATCACATAAATTTTTCATTTGAATCCTAGAAACACTAAATAAGAATAAACATTGGACTCTCCAAACTCTGTCCGATTGATCGCGTGGAGACTCTCAGTCCGGCAGACCGTGATTCATCTTCGAGCAGATTCGCTTCCGCTTTATCGATTCATAATTTGTGTTTAATTTTGCGTACTTGCGCTTTCTAACAATTTACCTTTTTATTTGCTAATGCTTTTTATGAGTAAAACGTGTATATAGATGTGGTAATAATACGACCACGTATTTTATATCAAAATCACTTATACATAGAGGACAGTGCACATGCTTATATATATATATAGGACACGATCCTTACGGGCGGAAGATGCATGGTTTTCTCTAGATAAGTTAGACCGGCCTAATCGACGTAAATGTCGGGCCAAAATAATGAAGATCAAATCAATGCCATTTGGACCCTCATGTGCATGGTCAAATATTGAAAGGATTAAATTCAGTTGTACTATATATATATGTGATTTGATGGTACTCTCATATTTTCTGATGCACTGCACTAACCTCTCGTCAATTTCCTTCATTATACAATGTCTTACGTGGTCCTGATTTGGCACAAACGTAGCGTCAGTATGTGCCGTTTACACTTAACAGAAATGATTAACCGAAGATTAGGATTAAAAAAAAAAAAAAAACCACATTCACAAAACGTAAGAGACCGTTAACGGAAGCGACCAACGTTGGATCACAAGAATATACGTATGGTGCCATCTAATCGTATCATCCAAATTTAACGTATCATTAGAACAATTAAGTAACTCACTATTGGAATATCATAATCAATACCCTAGCTAGAGCTAGTGGGTGTATTACAACTTTTACCCCAAATTTATTTATCTTATATTATATGTACGTGATCAAACATTGTGGGTCCGATAAATACATATATGGTTAAAGAGATAATTAATATACAAGATTAATCTGCGCTAAGGTTAGGTTTTCATGCTATTTTAAGGTCTTACGTAGTAAAGTCATCAAATGTGTGTCTTCCATAAGAAAAAGTAAATTATTATTTATACTATAAAACTGAAAGTAGGAATTGTATATGAAAAAATATTACCCGTCTCTGCGACAACATGTGATGTACAACTAATAGTTCTTAATTTAGTGAGAAAGTGACAGTGTTCCTTTTAGAGAGAAGTGGAAAATATACAATTAATAGTTCTTAATTTAATGAGAAACTGACGAAAACTTATTACGTGAACTAAGTCCACCATTTCATCTATAGACCAAGCTGATAAAAATTCAACAACTCAACATTAATACAATAAGTATTTAAAACAAGATATACACTAGTAAAACCTTATCATCCTTATTAGGTATGTTAATTTATTGTTATTATTTCACATTATAAATAAATTATATCTCTATTTCGGTATTTACACTAATTTAACCACAATCCGAGAAGTATCTCATTTGCCCTCTGGGGTTCAGCGTGTCTTCTAGGGTTTTATAAGGAAACCACATTATCGAACAATTGTCAAATATTAATTATCGTACAATTGTCAATATATGACTAATTAATATTTAACAATTGTACGATAATTTTATGATTTTCTTCTATAAACATATGAGGTGAGATGAACCCTAGAGAACAAATAAGACAGTCCTTGAATTATTATTAAATTAGTGATTACATTATTGTAAAATATTGTAGATAAATTTTCATAGATAAATAATTTATTTTCAATATATGGAAGAAAGTTAAGAGTTGCAATAAATTAAACATTCCTATTAAGGATGATGGAGTTTTATTATTATACATCATATTTTCGATGCTTATTGTATTATTAATGAGTTGTTACATTTTAATTGGTTAGTCTACAGATGAGGTGGCAGACCTAACCTATGTAATAATTTCTCGAAAGTGAGTGTTCTTTTTAGAGAGAAGTGGAAAATATACAGTATTACGTTCTCATTGAATTAAGAATAACTCGTTGTTGTGTTACCTGTTGACACTGACTCGTATAATAATTCCTCAACTTTTTTTTTTTTATGAAAGTAATTTTATTAAAATAAAAGGATTACAATAGTAGAAGAACAGAGAATCCAACCAAACGAAATGAAATTAAATCTACAACAAGATAACTAGATCCAAAACATGATCTTTAATCAGAAAAATATTTACCCAACTAAGGAAACAGACATAGGTCTGGGCAGGCGTGGGGTTAAGTTCTCTACGCAAGCATTTTTGAAAGAGAATGATAAACCACATAGAGAAAATCTGGGTGAGATATTTTTGGGTCGGAGCTAAGTCGCCAAGGCCCGAGGACGCGATTCTCGGTTGGACTCTTTATTGTGCCGACACTGTCATTGTAGCCATTGTCTTCCCACTCGCACTGTCGTCGTTGTCGTCACTGCCACATCCCTGGCGATGTTACCGTCTCCGGTACCGTTGCCGTCCATGTTGCGTATCGCGTCATCGTTGCTGCAAATCACCTAATGGTTAAAAAGTAGAAGGTATCGACCATACATATTATATTATATATGCACACGTTGACCGTACGGATTATACGTACTTTTTAATCAGCCTAATTAGTGCCTTTCGAAAAGGAGTCCATTAAAAATAAAAAATTGTTTATCCAAGAATAGTAAGATAGGGTTGAGGCGATAAACCTTACATTAGTTTTTCGCAGAATATCTACGGTTGGATTTCACAGGCTCATCATGAAGATTACTCTATTAATTTTCAAGACTTGAATTTGAGATTTCAAACTATAAAACATAAATAGTTTAAATTATTGTATAATCTCTTACTATCATTAGTCTTTTAATATATCTTTATCTTTATTACATATTATTCACCATTTAAAAAGTCGACTATATTTAATCCATCTTTAGTTAGAAAGAGACCATTATGATTTACGACGTCTTTGTTAAATAAAATAATAATGAATAGAGGTAACAAGAAATGAGTATTAGAATTGTCATTTTTTGGAGAGGGTCAAGAATGATTATGCCTAGTAAGATTATAATTGAAATTTCTATTCTAAACTTTATTTACAACCAAACATTTTTCACATTTCTTATTCTTTATGTATTTTTAAAAACAAACGTATACGTTGTTGGGACCTTGACTGGACAGAGAATCGGGTCCTGGTGAATGCGCTTCAGGTCATCGAGGTAGCGGGTCTTCGCACGTGCCGGGATACGTGCGTCTTCGGACACCTGCACGAGGGGCAGTATCGCACACCACGCAGAGGGAGGGGGGGGGGTGTGGAGTGCGATGAGCCCTCTCCGAAGCTTAAATTAGAATTGTAGAGAGAGGTCAGAGGCGTCAACTTAGTTTTGAAATGAATGATCAAGACCCGTATTTATAGGAAACCTTGAAATCAGACCGGGTTTTGAACGGCCCAACGTCAGTTTAATCGTGAAAAAGTGAACCGGACGTGGACGAGCAGGAAGTTGACGTCGGAGAGTCTGACACGTGCCGTACGCGAGTATATAGGAGTCACGCGCATTTCTAGACGTAATCCGGAGGTCGGGATGGTTAGAAAATCCCGACCTCCGGATTGTCGGACAATCCGGACGAGTCCTACGCTCGGGGTACGCGCACGCGTACCCCGGGCCGTTTTAGACTTGCGTGTGATTATTTTGGGACCGTTTAGTGGGTTTGACGTGTAGGCGAAGTCCGAATAATTATAAAACAAACTCGAATCGGACATATACCCATCATTTGCCCCCGAGTCAGGTAATGACGTGACCCTTGCTTGACTATATTTTCGATAGAGTATACGTTCGATTTAACTTCGGGTGTTACCTTGGTATGGACTTACTGTCCATCGGCGCGTGGGCCTCAGTGGGCGCGTGAGGAGTAAGTGACTTGGCACCCAAGCCACTCACCCACCCACATCGTACCACCACCGGCCAACCACCACTTACCGGTGGAACCAGCTCGTGGCGGCGGGACCAGCGGCGAGGGCGGTGGCGCACGGCAGAGACGCAGGCGGAGCTACGGCGGGCTTTCAGTGGTCCGAAACGGGTGTCCAAACTCGATTTTAGTGGTGATTCGGACTTTTGGGGTTGATTAAAACCATTTCCAGGTATGTAGGCACCTTTGCTTGCCTCAATTTGATCAATCCTTGTCTTGATTGAAACTTGATTATTCATGCCCACAAGGTGTTTGATGAAATGCCTAACACAATTTAATATGGAAAAAAGAGCATGAAAATGGCTAAGTGTTTTAGGTCTAGTATGTATAGGATAGAGGTGTTACTTCCCATATTGATTGTCATCCTTGATTGCTTGATATGTTGGCATGTTATGCATGTATATGCTTATAATGATGCTTGTAGCCATAATTGAATTTGTATCTCCCAAAGTATGTATGAATGTATCCATATCCTACATATGTTACATAACATAGACATATAGTTAATAATGTCTTGAATATGTTTCGCATCAATTACCTTAGACATTCACCTTAGGCCATGCACATGGATGTAGATGCATGCAAGTGTATGTAGGCGTGCATAGGCATGCACGAGTGAGTATAGACATGCATGGTCATGTATAGACACATGTAACCATGTGAGAACATATGTAGGTGTGCGCGGACGTATGTAATCGCGCGTAGGTGCACGCGGGCATATAGGTGCATATAGGCATACACAATTGGTCATACACATAAGTAAACCGTATAAGTGTTGGGACGAGGCCCTTACCTAAATAGAGTTGCCCCTGTATAGAGGATGTTCGCTATGTAGTAGTCGAACACTTATAGGCTTATAAGTACGACGTTGCCCCCTAGTGGAGGATGCTCGTTGTATGGTAGTAGTAGTTGTTGTCGCGATGAATATATGCGTGTGCGTTGAATAGATTGTTGTTGTATCCTTGTAGGAGTTTTAGGGTGAGGAGCTGGCGCGTTTGTCCTTAGGATTACCTTCTCGAGTCACAAGGTTTATCAATATGAGTAATGATGGATATACGCCCAATTTGAACCCGTTGAATTCCGAATCGTTTTATTTTGATCACCCCGTTAATGGTTATAAATCGAAACTTCGACCCAAACACCACGCCGAAAGACCAACGGTCCGGACGAGGCGAAAATACTCGTCCGGACCGCGACGAACTTACCTAGGTGAGGTCGGGTGGCCACACCCGACCTCCCCTAGGAGAGATCGGGTTGGCAAACCCGATCTCCCCTAGGGAGGAGTTGGGTGGCCACACCCAACCCCTACCCTTGGGGGTTGGATTTTCTCCCCGCCCCCAAGGGCCCCGGCTCCATTTTCCGACTCCCACACTTGGATTATTCCCACCAACCTCTCCGTGCTTTAAGGTTTTAATTATGTGATCAAAGACTAATTAATTGTGTTTAAAGGTTAACGATGTCATTAAGCCACCTTAATGACACCGTTGCCTATAAATACATCCATTCCACCATTCATTCGAGGATCTTGGCCACTTATGCAATTTTAGCTCTGGCATCTCTCTAACTTTATCTCTCTAGAAAGAAACGTACTGACTTAGGCATCGGAGAGGGTTCATCAAGCACCACCCCCCTCCGTGCTTGATATTGCCCCTCTTGCAGGGCACGTGGAGAAGAGAATGAGGAGGACAGAAGGGCACGGATCAGAACGACAGGATCTAGGAGCACCAAACCCGTAGTTTCACCAGTGAGGAGTAAGGTTTAGGCCGACAACCCGTTGACCTAAAACTTAGAACCTAACACTTGGCGCCGTCCGTGGCTTCGAACAGAAAGCCTGGCAATCACAAGAGCGATGACGAATAGCTTAGCGTCTAGACATAATCGCCCACCTGGGGCAATAGGCAAGAGAGATAGCCTATACCTCCAGCAAGGCAGCCTAACCCAGAGAAACAGCATGTACACCCAGAGCCTCAGGTAGCCCCACAGGCACCCCAGCCTAACAACCAGGAAGGAGGACCTTCACGCCCAGCTGGGGCTGAGTCTTCCACAGCCTCAACTCCATTGGCTAGAAGGCCACAGAGACAGGGGGAGCAACAAGGAGTGTGTTATGGTATTAATATAACTTATAAGGGCCTTTATGAATGATTTTAATAGTTATGGGTTAAATAGTATTAAGTAAGAAGTTAGGGGTGAATGTATTAACTCTCTAGGCTCATATACTCTTCCATCGAGAGCTTTAGGAGGGTATGGATTGAATATGTATTGACGATGATGGTCTCTTGTACTTCCGTTCTTCTCCTATTCCCATTCTAATGGATAATCTGATCTATTCATCTTTATCTATTTCTTCGTTCTTCATCTAATCACCTTCTTAATAGAATCGTATCATTGGTATCAGAGCGGTTCTCCTCTGCTGTGGTGTTTTTGTTGCGATTCCGGCCACTATTACCGACCACGATCACCGCCGCCACTCCGACCACCACCTATGCCACCGCCGCACCGACCACGATTTCCGCTAGACATCGCCCAAGTACCAGCACCACTGTCTTAGCTTCTGCTTATTCTTTGGTAGTTGTTTCGAAGACTGCTGGATTGAATTTGCTCCTGCAAATTTCTGTGCTGTTGCAATTTATCTGCTCTGTGCTGCTGCAATTTATCTGCTCTGTGCTGCTGCGTTTTTCTTCTCTGTGCTGTTGTTAATCTCTGCAGTTTTTGTTATTGCTGCAATTTCTGGAGTATGTCAAGAGTAGCCTGCAAGGTGTTTGTCGAAATGCCCATGAGAAATATCTTTTCTTGAAGTTATTGCTGCATTGCTGGTTCTTTTCTGCTGCCTCTGCTTTTTGAGAATGGACCTCAGAACAGAATTTGTTAAGTTATCTGAATTAGCAGAAGTGTTTCTGAAGGGTCTAAACAAGGCACAACTACAGATAGATATTATTCAGGCGGGTAATAAGAAAATTATAGGCCTATTGGATAAATTGGAGGAATCGTCTCGTCATGAAGAACATGTTCATGAAGCTGAATTTGTTAATATCCCTTGTGATGTTAAGAACAGTGAGTTTATGACTGGGGCTGAACATGAAGAACCAGTGCCTCACTTAGTTGAACATGAGGAAGAATCAATTGTTTTGGATGATATTGTAGAAGATGAGAGGCATGATGTTGATTCTGATTTGGTTAAGAGATCATGTGATGAATCTGATTTAGAATTATCGAACAAGCAGCAGAAATTCATAATTAAGGATGGGAGTTTGATTCATTTGGCTAAAGAAGTTGCATCACCATATATGAAGGAGACAACATATATTATTGATGTTGAGATTCCTGATAAGGGTCATGTTCATGGGACATCCAACTTAGATTTATTTTCAGTTTTGGAGACTGAAACACATGAATTGGCCGACACTTTTCAAAAAGTTGGGAGAGACGACTGCTTTAGAGTTTTCGATCCAGGAATATTTACAAATAAAGATAAGCTTCAAGCAATAAGTAGTGGGAATTTTCTTCTTACTGCTCTTAGTCTGCCTGCTGATTATGTTGTGTGGTTGGTGGAGATACGACATGCTTCTTTTTTACAGAAGGTTCACATGGTGTTTTACACTAATGAGATGGAACACATTATAGAGAGAACTATCTATAATGAAGTTCTTGAAGCTCATGATGATGCTATTGCTACAAGGGAACCTCGACTTAAATTCAGGTATGTTATTATGATGATCCGAGATTGTGATGGTTTTAACCGTCTCAAAAGCCTTTATGAAGTGAAGAACTGGAGCTATTTTCCAGTTTTTGACCCGGGAATATTACTGATTCAGGATGGTACTTTTTGTCAAGTTTTTGAGATTATTGATCTAGAGTATTATAAATTTTCTTCTCCTGAATTTGGCTTGAACACTGATATCATAGTATTTCCTGCTCAAGGATTGTCATTGCTTAAAGATTATCGATGGAATTTCCAAATGTTCAAAATGAAATTTTTGGATGATGATTACGAGTATGAGTGGCAGCACACTTCTATTGATTCAACTCATGTTCAAGTTATGAAGAAGGCAGCAATGGGTAAGAAGGAACGTCATCTGGGAAGAATATTTCTTGATCACACTTACATATATGGTGGTTTCATGCATTTCTCCTACACTTGTAGTTGTGCTACTGGAAGAAATAACTTTGTTCTCCACTATGGACCTGCAAGAGCTCCACAAAATATGGTTTTAAATAATGGAGGTATACAATTGCTTGATGTTGGAACTATCTACGATGCTGTTTTTGAAGCTCGTGATGCTATTCTTGCTATAAAGAAACATGGACCTAAATTCAGCTTTGAGGGGTGCCACAAACTTCCATTGTTAGCTTTTGGTTCTCTTCGATTGGAGGAGTTTGATCCATTTTGGAAAGCCACTCTCGACAACACACTCAAAGCTCGGGAGCGCCTTATACTCATGAACATGATTTTCACTTGCATCAATGAGTTATCTCTTGATTTGATGCATGAACTACATTTGAAGTTTATACCCAAGGGTGGACATCTCTTCGTTGAGCAAATAATGGATCGGGATTACGATGGCTTCAATGGGCCGGGGATCTCTCAAGGTCCGTTCAACTTCGGACTTGCACTTGTTCGGGATTATGACGGGTTTAATGGTTCCGGACACACCTTGAGGACAAGGTGTTTTTAAGGGGAGGGTATTGTTATGGTATTAATATAACTTATAAGGGCCTTTATGAATGATTTTAATAGTTATGGGTTAAATAGTATTAAGTAAGAAGTTAGGGGTGAATGTATTAACTCTCTAGGCTCATATACTCTTCCATCGAGAGCTTTAGGAGGGTATGGATTGAATATGTATTGACGATGATGGTCTCTTGTACTTCCGTTCTTCTCCTATTCCCATTCTAATGGATAATCTGATCTATTCATCTTTATCTATTTCTCCGTTCTTCATCTAATCACCTTCTTAATTAGAATCGTATCAGAGTGCCATCTCAATACACGGCACCTCCTCAGGGATACTACTATGAGGCACAACCTCAAGGATATCCATATGGAATGCCGGCTCAAAGGAACGACAATCGCGCTCACACAACCAACACAAGGCCCGCATACTCGCAAGGAGCACAGACAGTGACTCCAGGGTTGATGAGCGCATTGGATGAGCTGCTAGCCTATAGAGAGACTCTGAGGAACAGGCAGGGAAGGCAACACCAGCATGAAGAAGAAGAAGTTCATGAGGAAGAACAAGTCCCAGAAGAAGAACACCACTCGCACCCTCCAACAGGGCAGCGAGAAGAACAAAGGAGAGATAACCAAAGGCCACCCCCAGAGGGAAGGCAGCAGTTTGTGCCTCCAAGGCAGCAACAGACACAGCAGGATGCCAGGGTATACACCCCACTGGGGGCAGATAGACAGGCAAGACCTCTAAGGAGGCAGGAATTCCACCAAGTACCCCAACAGGGATATCAGGGATACGCCTATAGTCCTTACCAGCACGGACAAGGGATCCCAGTAAGCCCAGTTTATAATTATGGAGGATATCAGAGAGACTATACTCCAACGCCGGTGATGATTACCCCGGAAGAGATAGAAGCCATGATAGTAAGGAAGATGAGTGAGTCCAAGAGGAACGGATTGCACTGCCTGAGTGACAACACAAACCGCCCTTTCACGAGGGAGTTGGAAATGAACAAAGTGCCAGACTCCTTGCATACAATACAGATAGCAAAGTACAATGGCAAGGGAGATCCTTTAGAGCACATTCAGCAGCATGAAGCCTCCCTATTCGGGAGAACAACTGATGACGCTACAAGGCACTCTTATTTCCAAACACCCTGTCAGGGGTGGCGTCACATTGGTTTTTTAGCCTACCTACTGAGAGCATCCACTCATGGGCGCAGCTAAAGGCGAAGTTTCTTCAGAGATACCTAGGAGAAAGGAAGCTACTCAAAGGAACAGGATCCCTAGATGATGTGAAGCAAGAAAATGATGAATCTTTGGCTGATTACTACACTAGGTTCAACCAGAACATAGCAGACATACAAGGTGACATCACTGAGGGTGAAATAGTAAGAGCCTTCATAAGAAACCTAGGCCGCTTCGGGTCTACATTGGCAGAAAAGATGGCCAAAAAATCTGCAAGCACCTTAGAGGAGCTGGCAGGGAGAGTGAAAACTCATTTAGACCTAGAGAGGCACAGAGTGAGTAAGAAAGCCAAGATTCAAGCGGCAAAGGAGGACAATACAAAGCAGAATAAAGGAAAGCCACCTCAGGCACCTCAACCCATAAGGCAACAAGAATGGCGTCCGCCTCAGCAAAGAAATCAGATGGGTGAACCATTGAAGGCTAGGGAAATAAATGTTATCAAGTTCATACCATTGAACACCACCCCAGTAGTGGTCCTGAGAGAGATGAGAAATCAGAAATTATGGTCACCCCCCGGAAGATGGAGAGCCCCAATGGTAGGGACAGACAAGGATAGATGGTGTGATAACCATGAGGCATATGGGCATGATACAAACGAATGCTTTAGCTTGAAGCTAAGTATCAACAATATCATCCAAAGAGGAGAGCTAAAACAGTTTGTTGATCACGGTGGCAATAGCACACAGCTAGGGCCATCATACAAGGATAAAGGCAAAGACAAGGTAGATTATAATCCCCCACCTAACAAGAGGGGGACTATAAGCATGATACATGGAGGAGTGGCATCAGGTGGCCCAACAGCCAATGCAAGAGAAGTTTATGCATCCAAGCTGAGCTCAGTGCCAAAGTGGAGAAAGAGACCACGAGAAGGAGAGGAGATGAAGATTGAGTTTTCGGAGAAGGACAAGAGTCATATCGTCTTCCCGCACGATGATGCTTTAGTCATCACGATGGAAATCGATAATTTCGATGTAAAAAGAATACTGGTAGATGGGGGCAGCTCTGCAGACCTCCTAAGCCTAAGGGTCCTGGAAGAGATAGGAAAAACAAAGGCAGACATCAAACCAGTCAACTTCCCTCTGGTCGGCTTCTCAGGGGCAACAAGTTATCCCCTAGGAATGATAACCCTGCCAGTGACCATGGGCCAGGGATGGACACAGCTGAGAGTGAACGTCAACTTCATGGTGGTTGAAAGCCTGGGAGCCTACAACGGGATCTTAGGAAGAACAACCATAAATCCATATGAAATTGTGCCATCTACAGTGCATCAGAAGCTGAAGTATATCACTGAAAACGGAATTGGGGAAGTCTTAGGTGATCAACGCACTGCAAGGCAGTGCTACGTCAACTACATGAGACGTGGATCACACAAGTCAGACACAGTGGCTATGGTCATGACTGGGGCCATCCAAGACAAAAAGAAGGTGATGAAAAGGTTAAGGCAGGGAGAGATGAAAAAGGGAGTTGCACTCCGCCTGAGTAAGCAGTTCTTTCAAAGACTAGCTAAGAAGAGACAGAGAAGCAAGGCTGTAAGGGTAACGAGCATACCTTGGCAGCCAGAGAATGCAGGAGGAAAGAGAACAAGGGACTCCATCGTAAAGGGTTTCCGATATATAGACGACATCAAGCAAATTCCAAAGGAGTCCATATCAAGCTACTTTGGGAGATTCTTCAGCTATGGTGCAAGCATGGACATCACAAGAAGAGAGGCCGTAAGGGCCTTCCTTAGAAACATGCATCCAACCTCAATCGAAGCATATGGAGGGCTCTATGAGGTGGTCATGACAAGCACAATGAGGGAGCTCAAAGAGAGGCTGGACAAGGCATTCGAAAAAGAGATAGGGCGATGTGAAGAAGTCCTTGAAGAAGGAAGAGAGACTGACACACTGGAAGGAGGTGTAAACTTCAAATTCACACCCCTTACAATGAAGATAGAAGAAATTTGCTAGGAATACCTCAAGGAAGAGCTACCAAAATGCAAAGAGGAGGGCAAGGCCTTCCTAGGAAGAGATGCACAGGGTTGGTGTGAGTACCATGAGACCTGGGGGCATCAAACCAATGACTGCATGGTGTTGAAGATAGAAGTGGAAGAGATGATTTACAAAGGAGGCCTAAAGGAGTACGTGGCAACAGACACACTCACCACCCCATATCCTTAGTTTAATATTCAGCACTTTGCATGTTCAAGCATTTTAAGTTTTCCAAAAACAACTTTTGAGAAGGAGAACTCAAGAAGTTACTCCGACTCTACAACTATCTTTGATTTCCTCCAAAGGGTGTCTTGATCCATCCAAGGCACCCCAAGTGTACATAAAGCATGAATGATCCTAATGAAGTAGAAGTTACTCAATAGTATCTTTCAAAGAAGGTGGTGATATAATCATTATGTTATCCTTACACAGATATGACTTCCAAGTCAACAACACCCTCAACGCCCCCAAGAGCGTATCTTGAGAGTAGTTTTCATACTACGAACTTCGACGCCCCCAATAGCGTATCTTGAGAGTAGTTTTCATACTACGAACTTCGACGCCCCCAAGAGCGTATCTTGAGAGTGGTTTCCAAAAACTACGAACTTCGACGCCCCCAAGAGCGTATCTTGAGAGTGGTTTCTAAAAACTACGACCTTCGACGCCCCCAAGAGCGTATCTTGAGGTAGATTTCAAACTACCAGATTCGACGCCCCCAAGAGCGTATCTTGAGAGTGGTTTCTAAAAACTACGACTTTCGACGCCCCCAAGAGCGTATCTTGAGGTAGATTTCAAACTACCAGATTCGACGCCCAACAGGAGCGTATCTTTGGTCTAACTTGCGCCCTCCGGGAGCCTATCCTGTGAAACGTTAAGTGCCCTCCGAGAGCCTGTCTCGTGAACAGATTCGACGCCCACCAAGAGCGTATCTTTGGTCTAACAATACCATACATACCATTTAAAGGGTACCAGAAGAGATCATTGCACCATACTAAGAAGGATCCCATGAAAAAAAAAAAATTACAAAGCAAAGTTGTATGAAGAACACATAATGTTTTTTCTTGATGAGATAGCAGGTATGATGTGAAGGAAAACATAAAAGAAAGATAAGTAAAGAAAAGCACAAGGAAAGGAAGAGTCCATGATCAAAGGAATATATACAGAAGCATATGAAGTACCCATCAAAAGGAAGGTGTTCCACACACCATGCATACCACAACCAAAGGCAGGTGCTCCACACACCGCCAACACAACCATGCAAAGAAGGAAAGCAACAAAACATCTCAAGTATAGCAATCCCAAAATGAACTCGACCCATCAAGGGGAGAAACACTCAACCCATTAAAGGGGAGGAAAAGTAAAGTCATATGTACAAGGATAAAGAGTTATCAGAATATCAACAAGAGCTTGCTGGAGAGTCCTCACGGTCCTGACCCTCTGAGGAAGAACCACCAACAGAGCTCGAAGAAGAGGAGGAAGAGCCTGAACTATCAACATCCACGGGTATAGCATCCACCTGTGCAGGGGCAGGCTCATCAGCAACGGCAGCTTGACCCCTAAGAACGGCCATATAACCAGAAGCATATGGTCCAAAGTCACCCAGATCATTGACGGGAAACTGGGGATCAATACGGAAGATGTGATCGACAAGGTACTCCCCGAACTGGTTCATCTCCTGGTTCAAACGAACGCTGTAATCAGCAGTAAAGGCAGAGGAAGCTTTGTACTCAGATACTGCAACAGCTCTCTCCTCCGCCCGGCACCTCGCCTCAAGCTTCGTCAACTCCTCAGCATGGAGTGACGATGCAACATCAGCCTCACGGCGCAAACTACCCACGGTAGTCTCAAGTAGAGCTACCTGGTCCCTAAGCTCCTGCATCTGCAAGTCAGACAGGCGAGCCTTCTCAGCGGCAGTGGCAAGCTCTGCCTTCAAGGATACCTGGTTATCCTCAAGAGCCTTATTTTCATCTGACAGCTCAAGCGCAAGAGACGACATATTCACCATGTCGGACATACCCTGAAAATTCAACAAGGAGTAAGTAACTTAGCAAGCAATCACATGAAAGTAGAAAGGGAAGAGAAACACCACTCACAGGGACATAGCGGGATAACACCCCCTGAATGAAGCGCCGGGTCTCCTTAGGGGACTTGGGCAGAGGAGCACGATCACCAGGAGCGATGGCACCGCGAAGCACCCGAATGCCAACCTCCGGGGTGCGCAAAGAGGAACCGCTATCAAAGTGGAACTCCTTCAATCCAGCAAAGGGAGTCCACTCTGCTCCCACGATATCCTCGTCAGTAAGGCGCGCAAAGTCCTTCCGACTCAAAGCCGGAGGCCCTATAAAAAGAAAGCAAGGTAAAGAAAAATACAAGCAAAGAAGCATCAATGACATAAAGAGAAACAAACCTGACGACCCCGCCCTCGGCTGGGGGGCAAGAGATGGAGAATCAGTGACCACCCCACCATCACCAGCAGGCCGCTTCCCTTTATCAGCTCGGGAAGGCGCCTCTTCGACCACTATCTCTTTGTCGCGAGACAGGGTCGGGGGACGAACACCAGGGGGAGGAGGATCTGCAGCCTTCTTCTTCTTGACAGCCGAGGCCCCGGCCTCAGAGTCGGACCTCCATGACTTGGACTTAGAAGGTCCAGAGCCCTTGCCCACAGAGACGACTCTCTCGGTCACCAGGGGAGAGTGCCCTAACAATACAAGGAAAACAACATGAGAAAAAAAAACAAAACACAAGTATACCATAAGAGAAGAAAGAAAGAAATATACCAGAGGCCCCAGCAGTCTTCCCAGGCATAGGGGACTTCTTTGGAGTATAGCTGGAGGGAGCCCTCCTCTTGCTCTAATCAACCGGCGCTGCCTGCACGTTATACGTTTTCCCGTGAAACCAACCTACAAGGGAAAAACAGAAAATAAATATAGATGAGAAGACTAAGTAACATACCGAATCCCCGGAGAGAGGAGTCAAACTAATCCCTGCCTCATAGAGGTCTGTCTCGGTCACCAAGGACACAGGGCAGTAAGACTGGGTCTTGTGGCTCTCATAGATAGTCTTCATAGTCTCTAAGTCCACAGAAGAGAACTCACCAAAGGCAGGCCAGCCGTCTGATCGGTCCTCATTCAGAACCGGCCAGGTAACGTATCGATCCGTGATAAAGAAATAATGTTTGGCCCAATGGCTCGCTGAGTTATCGCTCCGAACCACGAAACGAAGAGAAGTATTCCTCTCAACTCCGCTCAACCCGAAATCAGCAAATCGAGAATCTTTGAGGGAATGATAGCGAGTCACGAAACTCGCGAAGCCTACTTTCTTCTGATACTAAAATCGGAAGAAGCACCGGAACAAGACCAAGGAGTACTTCCAGGAGTACCACTGACATAGCACCCGGAAACCCACCCAGACGCGAATAGCACTAGGGGCAAGGTTCACAGGGGAGATCCTAAAGAATCTACTCAATTCTACGAGCTCATCACAATAAGGCAGACGTAACCCAAACCGAATCTGGGAAGGATAGACAACAACCTTCCCCCTGGGGGGCTCTGTCACTGTCTGGCGAGTGTTTCCCAAAGAAGGGAGGAAATGGTACAAAGGCTCGTCTAAAGGACAAATGTCGCCTAAGGTGACATGCTCATTATAGTCGGACCTAGTCAAATAGTTCTCCGACAAAGCAGCAAGACCTAAATCAAAGGCAGTGAGAAATTCCAAGCTCGAATCAGGCTCCGACCAATACCCCAACCCAGAATCCGACTCCGAACTAATGCCAGGAAAGAAAATAACGCGACAAATAGAGAGAAAGAAAAGCTTACTCATCCTTCGAAGGATATAGCGCCTCTGCCAAGTTTGTGTACGGGGGCACCACCACGAGTACAATACCTGTCATAGCATGACAGGTGTCAGGATAAGAAGATCTCCGAAAAATCTGGACATACCACGGCACCCGACGAGCAACAACAAAAAATGCAAAGGCACCCAATGAAGGTAATAAACACATGCTAAGGACACTACAACGACAAAATCAGACAATTTTGCTCGAATCAAAAACCGGTTCCCAAGCAAAATTACGATTATGCCCCTCCATAGGGACCAACACATAAACAACGTGCAAATGATGTCACGACGTCAAATTCAAGCGAGAATAGTTTAAACGGGCAAAAAACTATCTCCGGGCAAACGGCTATCTACGGCAATCACGAATCAAAAATCGGCAATTCAAGTATCGACATTTCATACGGTAAACGGAAGGAAAAAGATTGGACCTTCGGAAAACCCGACCCGATGTGATAAACGGGTCCGGAATTCGAATTTTGATGTCGCCGGGAATCAGCCCCTCGCCGGAAATCGACCCCTCGCCGGAAATCAGCCCCTGGCCGGAGGCTGTTCTTCGCCACCGCCGGGACCGGGCTGCGCCGGGATCCGCCTACCCCGCTTCTGCTGTAGCTCGCCGGAAGCGCGAAAACCCCGGCCTCCACTCGCAGCCGCTGCCCTCCGCGCCGACGGTGTCCCCTTGTGCCTCCGTTCCCCACGCAGCTGCCCAGCTGGACTCGCACCGCGCCCCCGCCCCGTCCGATGGCCACCACGCCGCAGGCCGGAATGCTGGCCCTTGCCGGAATTTCTGGCCGGCCCCCTCCCTTGGTGTGCAAAATTTTCTCCAAATTTTTCCTTGCTCTCCAAGTGTGAGGAAAAAAGGAAAAGATGACAATGGTGGCTAAGTGAGGTAATTTCTTTACTCCTCTATATATTTGAAAAGGTGTAGGGTTTTTTAAAGTGACATAATCACAACCCTCCATTTAAAGTTAGAAGAGATCTACGGGTTAAAGGGAAAACTATCATCTTTACCTCCCTTAGACTATGGTTAAGAATATTTCCACCCAAGTTAACATCCTATATGCATATTTTTTAGTATCCTATACTTAGAAAAATGTTGGACCAAAATTAAAATTTTTCCCCACTTAGGCTTACCCCGTCATGAAATTGAAGCATAGACTCATTTAGCCGTACTCATGTTGCATCCCCACACGTGCGTATATTTTCAAGTATGAGCCCGTGACGGTTTTGGATTCATTATTTCCATCTCAGACGGACACGTGCTTGGACACGTGTCCGTGCTATTCTGACGTTTGGAACTCCTCTATCTTATAAGACAGGGGGCAGAGTCAGAGACACACCCCCATGGGTAAGTAAGGATTCCGACAAAAGGTAAAATTCCGGCTTCAAATTGCGCGTGTCATACCATCCTAAAATAGAGTCAATCAAGGGTCAGGCCATTGGTTGACTCGGGGGCATGTGATGGATATACGGCCAATTTGAACCCGTTGACTTCCGAACGTTTTATTTTGATCACCCCGTTAATGGTTATAAATCGAAACTTCGACCCAAATACCCCGCTGAAACACCAACGGTCCGGACGAGGCGAAAATACTCGTCCGGACCGCGACGAACTCACCTAGGTGAGGTCGGGTGGCCACACCCGACCTCCCCTAGGAGAGATTAGGTTGGCAAACCCGATCTCCCCTAGGGAGGGGTTGGGTGGCCACACCCAACCCCTACCCTTGGGGGTCGGATTTTCTCCCCGCCCCCAAGGGCCCCGGCTCCATTTTCCGACTCCCACACTTGGATTATTCCCGCCAACCTCTCCGTGCTTTAAGGTTTTAATTATGTGATCAAAGACTAATTAATTGTGTTTAAAGGTTAACGATGTCAGTAAGCCACCTTAATGACACTGTTGCCTATAAATACAGCCATTCCACCATTCATTTGAGGATCTTGGCCACTTATGCAATTTTAGCTCTGGCATCTCTCTAACTTTATCTCTCTAGAAAGAAACGTACTGACTTAGGCATCAGAGAGGGTTCATCAAGCACCACCCCCACCCTCCGTGCTTGATATTGCCCCTCTTGCAGGGCACGTGGAGAAGAGAAGGAGGAGGACAGAAGGGCACGGATCATAACGACAGGATCTAGGAGCACCAAACCCGTAGTTTCACCAGTGAGGAGTAAGGTTTAGGCCGACAACCCGTTGACCTAAAACTTAGAACCTAACAAGTAAGTCCCATATTCCAACTTCCTTAGTTAGACATTGTTCTGTTTCGGATTCAGATCCTGAGTCGGAGGATCCGGAGTCATCTGGGCCGGAGACTGTGGAGGATATATACTCTTCCCCCGAGTCGGAGCCTAACTCGGAATCGGGAGATATTATCCAGACATTTGCTGGTAATGTGCTGGACCGAGACGATTATCAAATCTATGTCGATCGTTCTGGGCTTCACCCCTTGGTAGAGGCGTTCTTTCCCTTTGATGTCGATAAGGATGCTGATGTGGGGACACCTACTGTGCCTCCGGCGGAGTTGTCTGCCGTATATACCTCCCAGATTCGAGAGGGTCTGCGCTTTCCTTACTGTCGGGACTTGCGTAGATTGTGTCGTTATTACATGATTTCTCCTCTTGATCTTGCACCCGCCGGCATCCGGTATTGGGTTTGCTTCCGAGTGCTATGTCATCAGTAGTCGTGGCATTACTCAACCCTGCTCTTCCGTTGCTTCTTCCGGCTCCACCGTCCGGATGTGTCTAGTTTGTGTTCCATCTCTGTCCGCTGGCATTTGATGAAGGGGGACAATTTTTCTACCTTGGGACTGGGGGAGGTGAAGTGGGATGCTATCCTTCGCTTCGTTACTGCTGTCGACCGTTCCAAAGGTCGTTGGAAGAAGCATTATTTCCTTTCTAATGATATGGGGACAACCTGGCCTATCGTTCGCATTACCAAGCCTGATCCCGTGCCAACTTTTCGCGAGTTTACTGAGTCAAAAAAAGCAGGGATGAATATGATATACCGGGCGCATAAGGCACGCACCTATAGGGCTTTGCATCGCGTGACAGAGCGAGACTTGCGCGCAGCTGGGATTCGCACACCTCATTCGGGAGGTCCTTCGGTATGTTGTGAAAAACTTCATTGTGTTGTGATGTAGGCTGGTGTCATGGAAAAACTTCGCGCTTGCAGGCGGGTTCTACGGGTGGTGCTGTTCCTCCCGTTTGGAGTGGTCGTACGGACGTTTCCACTGTGCAGGGCATGAAGCCTGGATACGGGAAGGGAAGCGCGGGTAAGTTGTGTTTTTGTAGGGTTGTTTTCCTTGTCTATGTATCACGTATTTATTCTCATTTTGTTTTATAGGTCGGTCCCCGCTCGTGACCGAGCGTGTTGCTGTAGCTGATACTCCGCCTCGGTCTAAGGCGAAACGTCCTGACTCTGATGTGCGGCCCTCGAGCGATCCTAAGCGCTCAAATTCTGGAGGAAGCGAAGCGTCGAAGACTCCCCTTAGCAAGGGGAAGGGAGTTGAATGACCGTTTCGTACTCCCAGTATATCTGCCCCTCGGTCGAGGGCCGGACGTCGGAGGAGGGTACTCCCCTCTCATGCATGTTGCTTGACTTTATTTCACTGCTATACTTGTTGTATTTGCGTCTTTTGTTTATCCTTTGTGTATGTTCATAGGTGTTCCACCCCTTGCTGCACTCACCCGTGCTGACTTGGTTTGTCCTGAGAAGGACTCTACTGCTTGTGAGGGGTGGGCACCCTTTGCTGTTGGGGGGCCCTGTTTCCCCTAGGAGGCCAGTTTGACTACTCCCGAGGTGGGGGTACGCGTTCTTCAGCGGATTATCCCTCCTAGGGATCGGAGGGTTCGTCCTAGCGAGCCTGAGGACGCGCAGTCATATGCTGAGGGTACGCTGGCAAGTCTTGCGCCTGTGAGTATTTCTCTTTACTCTTTTGTGGCTTGTATGTATGTTTTTCAGTGTTGTCATCACTTGTTTATTTTTGAGTTTTGTGTTACTTTTTTAGGTCGCCGCTCAGATGGCGAACCTTTCCTCCTTCGTGATTAACCTGCGGAGGAGAAGAAGGTGCTCCAGGATAAGTGCAAGATCGCTTGTCATGAGGCGGAGAGCGCGAAGGAGAGAGCGCGCTTCTTGGGTTCGAAGGTCGCTGATCTGAAGGCGGAGAGTTCTTCCCGTCAGGCTCGAGTTGCTGCGCTCGAGTCTGAACTTGCTGCCCTTCAGAAGAAGGTTGTCGAGGATGGAGAGGCACATAGCCTTGCCTTGCAAGCTATGAGGGAGGAGGTTCAGGAGGACAGCAAGGCAGAAGGAGTTGCAGAGTATAAGGCCTCCGAGTCTTATCTTGAGGATATCCGGGCAGGAGCCGATGAGTTGTTGTATGACTCCATTGAGGGTCTTATTGAGCAGGTATATGCCCTTGACCCCGATCTAAGCTTTGACAATTGGGTTTGTATTCCACTTTTTTCGTTGGACATGTAGATGCTTTACGTCTTAGGGACGGGATCGTTCCTCCTGCTGCTGTGGTGGATGCCACCCCGATTGTTGAGGCGAGTGCCCCTGCTGGTGTTGAGGCTGATACTCGTGAATACGAGTTAGTGTTCGATGATGATGGTGAGCCGCGTATAGTGGGGGGTACTTCTCATGATGATGTTGTCCTGGGGGCATGTGGAGATGTCGTTGTTGCGGGTGTCCCCGACGTGGCGTCGGGTTGATTGATAGTTTTATCCAAACTTTGTATATAGTTTTGGCTCCCCGTGTTGGGTAGAGTTTGCTTTTTGGGTGTTATCCCTTTGAACCCTTTATACTTATGCTTTTGTGTTTGACATTGTCGCATGGATCCTGTCATGAATGGTTTAGTAATGAATGATAACCTGGTAGTAATATTACATACCTTTGTTTGCATGAATGTCCATGTGGTGTGGACTGTAGAGTAGAGTTAAGACTCGTCATCTTATTGAATGTAACATCCGTAGTTATAGTAAGGAAGCATATGTCCTTACATTGCGCGCCCCTCTTGGTTATACCAAGGAATGGCGGGTTCGATATGTGTTAAACACATGTGTTGTGGCTTTCCGCATCTCATGGGTAGTAATGCGCAAGACTTTAGAGTGACCCTTAGCATTTATGGGTAGTAATGCGTAAGGCTGTTGTCCCGGTACTTGGCATTTATGGGTAGTAACGCGCAAGACCCCTATACATACATGAGTGTGGTGTCTCGACAAGGTGAGACCTTAGTTTTTACCGTCTATTAGTCCACTCTAAGGCGACGTTGTCACAAGACGCTACTTGTTTGTTTGGTGATTTTTTCCATCCGTTAGTTGGGGACATCCCGCGTAACATTGTTACAAGGCGTTCTGTTGGCTAACCCAATTACTTGCCTTGTGATGCTAATATGTCTCTACTTTGTTATTCAAAGGGACGTGACATAGGTCGTGTAATACGCCTTGTAGTTTATACCGTCTTTTGGGCCATTCCAAAGCGACGTTGTAGCAAGACACGACTTGCCATTTTGAAGTGTTTTAATTTATGTACTTTGGGTACCCCCTCTGTATCGTTGTTGCAAGACATTTTACTGGCTAGTCCAATTACTTGTCATGCGATGCTACTACACATCTGCCTGGTTATTCCAGGGGTTATACAAGATCGCGTTGCACGACTTGCAGTTTTTCCCGTCTCTTGGACCACTCCAAGGCGACGTTTGTGGCAAGACACTACTTGCTTGGTTGAAGTGTATTATTTCTATTATCTGTTCACGGGAAAGATAACGTTTTACAAGACTCGACTTGTATATTTGGTGAGTTTTTCGCTGCATTGTGCGTGGCAGTGATTTTAGAAAGGGTTTCGCACCATGTGCTAGCGTAGAGAGGTGGTGCGTAATAATGAACGCTACTTGTGAGTAGTAGTAGGTTCTCACGGGGTTGCCCTCGTGAAGAGGATGTCACGCCATGTTTTATGGGGTGAAACACGCCCAAGTGTTTAGAAATCTATACTGGGCGTCGTTTTCCTCAGTAAGATGTCATTGGGTTGCCCTCGTAAAGAAGATGCCGCGCCATGTAAATGTGTAGGGTTCCCTCGTATAGAGGATGTCGCACCACGTAAATGTGTGGGGTTGCCCTCGTATAGAGGATGTCGCGTCACGTAGTGGATGATCGCCTCTTGGTTGGAAAATCCAAGGCATGATTGTTATAATCATGGGGTTCCCCCAAGTGGGATGTCACGCCATGTTGTTTGTAAGTAATCCTTAGAAAAATTTTCGGGATGTACTTGTATAGAGTAGATATGATAGATGTTGTGCGAGAGAGCGTATTGAGTATCCGTTGTTGGTATCGAGTATTGACATGCTTGTGGCATATAAAGGTCGTTTGTTGTGTTCAACATAATAGCTTGTATTGCTGGTGCATGTTTAATGTGTATAGTCCACTACTTGGTGTTATTCCAGAGTAGGGAGTGTAAGGAGGTAATGTAACTACGAAAATACGTTAACTTCTTTAGTCTTCTTGTATTTACATTGCAGGATAGATGGGGTCAACTGATCACCGATATGTAAATAATCTACTAAGATTTTAAACTACTTAGGAAATTAAATCTTGAAAATAAATGGATGAATAAAGTTGTGTGTAACGCATGAAGTTGGGGGAGGGATGTGATTGTCACCTCCCGGTCCGTTTGTTCACGTGGTGTGGTGGGTACACGCCACGCGATGTTGTAAAGCTCTAAGGGCTATCATTTCTTCGATTTCAACTCGCAGGATGAGACCGTCATTTGTGTTGTGACCCCAGGCGTTGTGGAATTTGCACTAATGCATGATGTCGGTTCCTAAAAACGCATGTGGTGTTTCCCGAGGGGGGTAGCTTGTTTTGCAGGATGCTCACAAACAGCTGTTCGACCTCTGTGTTCAGAGGCGTAAATGCATATTTTGGGCCGTCAAGTGTGCTCCTGATTGTGCCTTGCTGAAAGAGTACCTCTCTCTAGCCTGCGGGTGGCTTGCTCCACCCTAGTTCATGTTCACAAGCGACTGCTCTTTCGAGTTTTTCCTTGAGGTCACTCATTGACTGAGTGGTCCTCCAACCGTATTCTCTTCCAAGTAGAAGGAAGGATCGTGCGTTCGAGTTGATGAAGAACGCGTTGATCACCGCCTCCTTGGTTGCCCACAGCAGTGCTGCATTTAGCGCAAAAGGCCTATAGTATTCCAAGGTTGGCTCATCCTCATCCTGCTTGATGTCCCAAACACTATGCGGTGTCGGGACTTGTTCATCACTTTTCAACCGTGTAGACTTGAAGAGTTGTTCAAGACGTGCTTCTTCGACCTACTTGTCTTCTTCTTTCTTGGGAATATCCTGCCTTATCAAGGCTATGGAGAGTTGTTTTTTACGTCTTAGGGCGTTTACATAGCACTGTCGTGCTGCAGTTTGGTCTCCCAAGATTTCTCTAACTCCTTTCCTTGTCGGGAAATTCAGCTTCTGGTGCGATGTGGATGGCACTATTTCATAAGGATTTATGGTTGTTCTTCCCAATATCCCATTATACGCCCCTAGAGTTTCAACCACAATAAAGTTGACGTTGATGTCCAACTTTGTCCAGCCTTCTCCCAGTGTTACCGGGAGTGTGACTGTACCCAGGGTGTATGTTGCAGCACCCGCAAAGCTGATTAATGGGAATGCTTCAGGGCTCAAGTCAGCCTTTGTGCGACCAATTTGTTCTATCACATTGATAGTTAGGATGTCTGCAGAGCTTACTTCGTCAACGAGAATTCGTTTGACGTCGTAGTCCGCGATAGGCATGGTGATGACGAGTGCGTCGTCATGGGGGTATACGATATGTCTCATGTCTTCTTTAGAAAACATGATGCCCGGATCTTCCTGCTCACCCCTTGGTCGCTTGCCGTACTTTGGATGTGTCTCTCCCTGGGAAGCATATACATTCCTTGAGTGTGAGCCCGGCCACCGACAGTTGGTCCTCCATGTATGACGTTTATCACACCTCGTTTAGGAGGAGGTGGATTTTCATACATCTTTTCTTTTCCTTTGCTTTGCTTTGATTTTATTTGAGGGTTCTCCTTGATGCTTTGTGGCGGTGGTGTCTATTAAGACATGTCCCTCGGGTTGGTGATTTTCTGACCCAAGTGGCACTTCTCACGGGTTATTCGCTCTCTTTCTTGATCCGTCTAGCTTGTCTGTCTGATCCGTTCCTTCGCTTCATGTGGACCTGCATAAGGGGCAGTACCGAGCACGGAGAGGGGGGGTGGTGCTCGGTGAACCCTCTCCGATGCTTAAGTAAGTCTGAGTTCTCTAGAGAGATAAAATCCTAGAGAGAAGGCAGAGCTAAACGTGCAAGGATGTAAACTTGTTTGAATGAATGGAACTCATGGAGTATATATAGGCAACAGTGTCATTAGGGTGGCTTAATGACACTCTTAATCCCTAAATGTACTCAGTTAACACATAATAACAGGATTAAACCCTTAAAGCATGGAAAGGTGGGCAAAATTGGCTAAGTGTAGGCCGGGTGAAAAGGAGGTCGAGGCCCTTGGGGTCGGGCGGAAAATCCGACCCCCGAGGCCTAAAATCGGGTTAGCATGCCCAACCACTTTTAGGAGAGGTTGGGCGAGTCAACCCGGTACCCCTAGGGGAGATTGGGTTGGTCAACCCAACTCCCCTAGGAGAGATCGGGTCGCCAGCCCGATCTCACCGAGGTGAGTTCGAAGGATGGGTCCGGGCGAGCATTTTGTCTCATCCGGACCGTTAGCGTTGCGGGTGAAGTGTTCGGGTCAAATTTTTTATTTGCAATCGTAAGCGGGACGGTCAAAATAAGGCAATCTGAAGGGAGACGGGTTCAAATTGGGCGTATATCCATCACTGTCACCTTGGTCGACATAGTGTTTTAACTCTCCACGCAAGATAACATTGTTGATACGCATTCTTAGGCTAAAACAGTTGTCGGTGTCGTGCCCATTGACTTCGTGGTTTGCACACCACTTTTCCATTTCTTTTCCCAAAGGGCCTTTTTGTCAGTTGTTTGGCTCTTTCCAGAGATTAGTTTCCTTCATCTCTTTTAAGATCACCGAAAAGGGTGCATTCAACGGAATAAGGTTTGCGGCATTTACCTCCTTCGGTTTCTGGAAGCCGTCTTGGGCGGGTCGCTTAGGCTGTGGTTGCCACTGCCTTTGCGGTTGGTTTCCTTGGGGGTGTTTGGCTTGACCGGCCTTGTTGTTGTCTTTGTTGCGCTCCGCGTTAAGTTTTGCCTTAGCTCTTGCTCTGAACCTTTCGAGGTCCACGAACTCTTTGACGCGTGAGGCTAACTCCTCCAGAGTTTCTGCCGGTCGCTTTGACATTTTTTCTCCCAAGGAGAATCCTAAACGACCCAAGTTCCTTATGAATGCCTGAATTATATCGGGGTTAAAGGTACTTTTCACACCACATGTTTGACCGAATGTGGCTTTTAGAACCAGATGTTTGGTTTTGTATACTTTTGGTACCAAACGTTTGAAAAAAAAGTGGCTTTTAGTACATCTGTTTGTTGGCCGTTAGTTTTGACCGTTAAATGACATGTGCAAGTCACGTGACTGACCCTAAACTTTTGATTTTGTTCAATTTAGTTCCTCAAATATATTCCTAACTTTTATTTTGTTTAATTTAATTAGTCCTAAATTCTCAAAATTGACATCCCAATTGACCTAGCCCCAATTGAGTTAATTGGACCTAATTAGGTCTAAGTTAATTGGGTTTGATTGGTTCAATTGGGTTCGATTTTGAAGTTTTATGACTAAATTAAACAACATAAGTTAGGAATATATTTGAGGGACTAAATTGAATAAAATCAAAAGTTTAGGGTCGGTCATGTGACTTGCACATGTCATTTAACGATCAAAACTAACGGCCAACTAACAGATGTACCAAAAGCCACATTTTATTTCTAACGTTTGGTACCAAAAGTATACAATACCAAACATCCAGTACTAAAAGCCAAATTCGGTCAAACATGTGGTGCGAAAAGTACCTTTAACTCATTATATCGTGCTCAGAGAGGTTTTTCTGGATGTCTGCAATATTCTGATTGAAGCGGATGTAGTAATCTGCTAAAGATTCGTCATACTGCTGCTTCACGTCGTCTAGCGCGCTTGAATCCTTGAGAAAATTGCGTTCACCCATGTACCTCTGGATGAACTTTCCTTTTAAGTAAGGCCAGGAGCTGACACTTTCATTATGAAGGGAGAAAAATCAGTGTGCCGCTGAACCTGCTAAGTTTTGCGGGAACGTAACCGCTACATGGTTTGGGTTTGTTGTTCTCCCTAGCAATGATGCCTCATGCTGTTGTACATGCTCGGTAGGATCACCTTTTCCCGAGTATTTCTCAATTCTGATGTTGTTTAGGATTCCCGGAACCCTGTCATACAACATCTCATTGGTGAATGGGTGGCTTGCGCTATCAGCCAGGACATGCATTGACCTGACTTTTGACTGCTTCAACTTCTGCTCTATAAGAGCCTCCAAGGCTTTGGACGTCAGTCCTGTGATGGGGACATTTTTATTCCTCCCTGGCATCCCCCAAATGTTATTTGGGTTTCTTTTGTTGTCACGCCCTCAGCTCTGTTGATATTGAGAATCCTCCCTGTCTGGTTGCTCGTTCCTGAAACTTGGTTGCTTCAATGATTCGGCTGGGTGTGGCCTTTCATAGTAAGTTGCGCTGGAGCGAGATCCTTGTGGTTAATATTAATGTGGGTTTGCAGCTGGAGGCTGTCTTCCCTGTGGCATTGGGGCTTCTCCTCGGGGAGTGTCGTGAGACATTGTCCCCGGTGCAGGGTTTGCTTAGGCAGGTGGTGGCAGAGGTGGTGGGGGTGGTGGTAGTGGAGGCGCATAGCCTTGATTCCTTAGGTTTTCTCTGAATGCCAGGAGCTCTTTGATTGTTGCCATCATTGCAGGCGTTAATGTAGGGGCTGTCTGAGCACCTTGGGTGCCTCTACCCTGAGGTTGTTCCTCTTCTGTGTGGGCTCTGCGTTCGAACCCTGGTGGTGGCTCATTGGTTTGGGCGGTACGCTCCTGTTGTGCGTTTAGAGACGACACAGAAGAGGCTGTGGATACGGCCTCGGGGATGTAGGAGGGACCTGCCTTACTCCTTCTTGGTGGTGTTTGCTTGGATTCTTCCGCAGTAGCCTTCCTTTTTGATCGTCTTAGACCTTCTTCTCTTGCCATATCCGGGTTATCGGGAGGCGGAGGGTTGCTTGTCATTGATGTCGGTAGTGTATGACTTGTTGTGTTCGTGTCTCGCGGACGGCGCTAAAATGTTGCGACCTTGACTGGACAGAGAGTCGGGTCTTGGTGAATGCGCTTCGGGTCGTCGAGGTAGCGGGTCTTCGCACATGTCGGGATATATACGTGCGTCTTCGAACACCTGCACGAGGGGCATTATCGCACACCACGCAGAGGGGGGGGGGGGTGGAGTGCAATGAGCCCTCTCCGAAGCTTAAATTAGAATTGTAGAGAGAGAAATTTTAGAGAGAGGAAAGAGCTTCGGCGTCAATTTAGTTGTGAAATGAATGATCAAGGCCTCTATTTATAGGAAACCTTGAAATCAAACCGAGTTTTGAACGGTCCAACGTCGGTTTAATCGTGAAAAAATGAACCGGAGTCCGATTGTCTTGGCAATCCGGACGAGTCCTACGCTCGAAGTACGCGCGCGTAATTCGGCCATTTTAGACTTGCAGTTGATTATTTTGGATCTGTTTAGTGGGTTTGATGTGTAGGCGAAGTTCGAATAATTATAAAACGAACCCGAATCGGACATATACCCATTATACATTGTCATTAATATTATGGTTTTGGTCTAGGCACTTATAAATTGTTATTCCTAATAACTTTTTATCTAATAAAAAATAAACGTCCTAATTTGTGATCTTAATATCAAAATTTAGACTTTTGTTATGTATAATTTTTTGTGGAATTTCTTAAAAGATTTTAAACTATTTTACCGTTTCTAAAAAAAACATCTTACAAAATTATTTAAGGAATTTAAATAAACAAATTAGAAGACCACATGAGTAGATTTACATTCTAAACAAAACAAAAATCACAAAATTATTTTTTAAATATGTCCAAATATTAAAAAAAAATGATAATTTGACATGTGGTTTGACTATAAGTGGCTTGATTAGGTGTTTTGTACAAATACTCACAACTTATTATTTTCCTTAAAAGTGGGTCGCCACACATATCATGTACATTTTTATTTTGCAAGACAATAGAATATATAATGAGAAATTAGATTTGTGCATGAGATGATATATGAAGTTAAATTTCTTTTATTAATACTCAAGCAATAAATAATAATAATATTTTGCAAAAAAAAAAAAGTAAATAATAATCATAAAACCCGAAATTCTAAACCCTAATATCAAGATTAGGAACATGATCACGGTAAATGTTGCATTAAATCAGAGTTGGTAATTCATTATGATCTACGTTTCTTCGGGGTTACATCTTCAACACGTTTGTTGTACGGCTTCTACGGAAAAAACAAGATAATCATAAAAGCGACCGTTTTAGTCAAACATCTCACTTCTTTGTGTTGTTTCTTATTTTATTATATTAATTAATCTTACGATTTTGATCTTAACCTAACTTATTTGTTTCCTAAAAATTAAATAAAGGATCTACCATATTAAGAAAGCACTCAATATATATTTACAAGATTGCAATGTGCAATCATTTCTACTGAAGTTCATCATTTATAATTTAACTGAACATTTTTAAATTTTACTATTTGAGTTCAACCTTATTAAATATGACACTAAATCGAGCTTGAATTTGAAAATGTGAAACGCAACTAAATTCGAACTCTGAAAAAAAATATTTCATGTCGAATTTTCTTAATGCTCGACTGAACTCGACTTGTTTACGTTCCTAATTCCACCTCCTTCGTCAACCACCTTACATCCAAAGGACAGACCCCTGCGAGTGGCGACGAGTACACATTATTTTATATATTTCAGTGTGTCAAAATATATATTTCAATATATATATATATAGGCACGATATAATATTATCATTCCTTTTCTTTTACCGAACATATAAATTATATATGGTCCGAAACCAAACCGTGTGTCTATACAAAGCAGCGACCGATCGATCTCAATGTCGCATCAACAGCTCAAGATCATTTCCATTCAACCGACCAACAAGCACCACACACAGTGTTAGTCAAATTAGACAAACAAGACGCCAACAAATACAGTGTTGATTTTTTTTCAGAAGAAAAAATGTCCAAATAATGTCGACATGTAATTATATATATTTATATTTAATTAAATATAAATATGTAATTAAAAAATATAAATATGTTGATCTTCTGGAAACAGCTGCCACCAAAGCTATAAGTATGCTTATAATTATACATATTTTATATATATGCCAAAGCTTATCTATGTTGACAAAAGTTACTCCTAAATCTTAAGAAATATATAACTCTACTTTTGATTCAATAAATAATGACATAGGTCAAAATTAGAAAAGTTGGCGGTTTAAAATTCATTTTAGAAATTCCGGGTCTAATTAACTTCTATTCACCACAATAACCAATAATTTCTAAGATTTTAAAAAACATTAAAAAAATATATGTAATTACATAATAATTGTTGAACTCCACCATGAGAAGATTGTCCCAGATCGATGGTAGATTAAATGAGAGTACCATATAAGCAAGTGGACTACCTCGTCTTATTAATAATTAGTTTTAGGATGAAACCTCATTTGTGGAAATGATTATTTTATATTAACTCATTGGATTTGACTCGCCCTAATATGAAATTTAAGAATAATATCATTATGTATAAATGTCTCTCTCTATATATATCCTTTCATTTTATTATAAAATTGTATTATTCAATAATTATAAATAGCTAGATATCTTTCTCTGCTTTTATTTATGATAATATTTTCTATAATTTTTAGTATTATACTCAAATGGAGTCATTTTTTTTTTATTACAAATACACGAATTGTTTTTTTTTCTACATGTCAAAATAGATCATATAACTCGTCAACTAATACGATAGTTCGCAACACGCAAGATAGCCAAATTTCCGATAATATATCGCACGTTATTTAATCATTCGTGTCTCAAAGAACGATAGAAATCGACAAGAGATCATTAATTGAAACATTGCCCATTTGAGCGTGGAGAACCCTACTTGAAAAGAAGTTTTATAGAAGGGGAGAACATGGGTTGTAAAGGCCATGCTCATGCATGGACGTACAAAATGTATTGTTAGTACTTAATAGTGTACCCTAACTGCCAATTCCCCACACGTCCTCTATCAACCTTGTTTTTTCACCTTGTTTCGTCTTTTTAGGGACAGTTATTATTCCTGGATCTATTCGTGCATATGAAAGTGTAAAATAAAATAAAATATATGTTTCTTTAATGATGTAATATTTGTTTTCCACATGTTGCGTAGAATAACCTAGTTCACACCAAGTCATTCCGAAAAAAAGAAAAGTGTTGATTATAAATAATTTTTTCATTGCAGAGCTTAAATGATGTTTGAATTTAAGACATCTAGTTAAATGATGAAACGTTGAACACCAAATTACATTGTTTTTTTAATCATATAATATGGTGTAGCGCGATTAAGCGCTTCATCATTTTGCCATAGCCAGAGAACTCAAGTTTAAATGCCGCCGAGTTCTAGAAATGAAAAATTATTCATAATCATTATTTTACTCCCTCACAGACTGACGCATTGTGAATAAGGATTATTTAAAGAGCAAAATAGGCATGCTAAAAGGTGCTGGTACCACCTTCCTGATAGGTTCACCTAGATACCTCACATAAAAAATATGATTATTTTGATTTTTCTTAATATATATATTATTAGAATATCTATAAATTTGACTCAGTTGTGTAGATGTATGTACAATAATGGGACGACAAATGTCACCAATTATCGAGTATTTTTATTAGGACTCTAGCCTCTAGGTCTATTCCTAGAGGAAATATACTTCGAACCCCCATTATTTTAGTTCAGACCCCATTATTTTGTGTAAAACATTAAGATCTAATTAGTATTTTGTAAGGCCCTATTATTATTATTAAAACTCTTATTTAATCCATTCGGAAAAACTCATCAACTTTAAGTTTTGGGGCTTTTGACTTGAATAGTATGGTTGTAAAATTTATAATTCGTATATATTTTGTTAGACTAAGAATTGTAGTTACTCTAATCTAATGTCCTACAGGAGGTCCAATAGGGATAAGTATGTAAGTCATACAATATGTATGAAAAATATACAAATGTTTTGAATCTTCTGTCCAAAATTGTCGTCAGATACATTTTAAATCTACAACTTAACCGAATACAATCAAGACCTAATAACTTTTACTAGTGTTACAGTGGTGCCATGACTGAGACTTAACGGATCCACAATCGCTACTGGTCAATCAATTTAACTCAATTTAACACTTGTATAAGCAATTAGGGCTTAGTTATGATGCTTTGAAAACTACTTAGTTAATTTTGTTCATTTGTAATGTATTTGACAATAATTTTGGATATAACTAAAGGAAGTATCAACTATTATTGTTTTGAAACACGTATAATTTAAAACATCTTAGTATAAAAGTGAATTTTTTCAAACAAATTGTATGTTTTACATAATTTTCTCAAGACGTTATGTTAAATCTTCACGATTTTGTTTTTTGCAAAGCGTACCCCTATTATTAACATACTGGCTCCGTTGCTTTGACATTTAGTAAAATAAAGTTACATGAAAAAATTAAGACATTTTATTGGTGAACATTAATATGTAACTCTACTAAAAAATGATGTGTTAGTTTCATATATAGATAAATATAAATTCTCCAAACACTCTTTCACCGGAAAAAAATAAAAAATAAAAAAAAAAATCATCCCAACACTCTTATTGCATCTTAGAATCCTTTTATTTTTCTCCTTCTATTTTTAAGTAATACCAATTATTAATGATAACTATTAATACAAAAATTGTTAATTTGATCCAACTTTATACTCATATTTTAAGATTAAAATTTTCAAATTTGATGTTAAGTTTATATATATATATATATATATATATATATATATTAATTGAATAACTTGATATTCATTTATTTTCATTATATTTTATCTTTCAGCAGCACAAAATCTTTACATGTTTTTTTAATAAAGACTTTTTTTAAAATGTAACTCATAACTTGAGAAATAAAAAATATTAAACTTTTGCTTAACCATATTTATGATTGTTGGTGGACCAATCTGACCTATAAAGTTGTAAGTGTACATATTTTGTGTAATTTTTATATCAACGCACCAGCAAAAATTGATGTAACGCTAAAAAAAATGAATCACTAAAATTTAAAGCATATATTTGGTTTTGTCTCAATTATTTATTTAACTGTTAATTAAGATATATACAATATGGTTGAATAATTAAACAAATGACCTATATTATACGGGAGTGGCGGCTCCAAGAATTTGATATTAGAGATGACATTTTTTTTGAAAAGATCATGGGTAAAAATCTTCATGTCGAAAAAATCATTATTAGAAATTTTATAAAATCATATTATACGTTAAATTGTAATGGATTACATATTTGAGCACTACAACAAATTGATATCTAAATTTTTTTATGGACTAATTCTTAGATTAGGTTTCATTTATTGGAAAAATTATTAGTTGGAGTTTTTTTTTTCAATTTGGTAGCTCATATTTTATTTGTGGACAATTTATTCACTCATGTTTTCTTTTGTGAATATTTGCTAGTTCGAGTTTCGCTTTGTGGACAATTTACAAACTAATAAATTGTCTACAAAGCAAAAGCTAACGAATACTCCACAAAATGAAACTGAAGACACCAAATTGTCCAAAAAAAATATTCAACTAATAAAATGGCCACAAAACAAAACATGAGTTAAGAATTAGTACAAAAACTTTCAGTTAGCAATTTGTCCGAGTGTTTAAATGTGTGAGTTAGAAATTTACAAAATTACTTTGCTAAAATCAATTTCTTAACTTACTTATTAATGTATTTTATCTCTTTATGATATTATATATATAATTTTTTGGAAAAAAAAACAAAAGAAGAAAAAGGGGGACAATTTGTCCATCAACCTTCAACATGGAGCCGCCCATATTATACAGGTTGACAAGTGAATGATCTATGTATAAAAAAATCTCAACATGCACCTGGAATGAGTCGAGTACAAAATATTATTGTGAATCAAATTTATATGTATAAAATTAATAAAAAATATAATAATGAATTTTAACTAAATTAATACGATGTATATGTTTCAAACATATGATATATTAAATTATGGATTATGTAAAAGTATAAACACATTTTTTCTTAATAAAATTGAAAACGTACAATAAAACTGTAGGCAGTGAAGACAATTCTCACATAGAGGAATATATGATTGAGACCAGTGGTCAAGTGATGTGCTTCGGGATGCTCAAACATTGACATTACATAGAGGATCAAAGCAAATCCGCCCAAGATCAGCATCGAGTGATGCTTCTTCAAACCCAAGGCCATTTGAGGGCTTTAAATGGCGAAATGGTAGTCCAATAACTCAATCCAAGACCCAAGTCACAAACAAGGTCAAACACTACAGGAAAATTATTAAATAGCGGCAGTTTAAGTATTAAATAGCGGCACTTTTTTAAAGTCGCTGAAAGGGTAGCGACATTTTACTCAAAAGTCGAGGAATAACCTGTCGCAAGCAGGCAGCGGCACTTTTTAGTAGTGCCGCACGCACCCTTAGCGTCACTTTGTCTAAAAGACGCTAATTGTTACTTAGCGTCACTTCAATAGTGACGCTGTGAAATGTGCACCGTCACTTTGTAAGTGACGGTGTGTAAAAAGTAACGTCACTTTAGTAGTGACGCTGCGTAAATGCAACGTCACTTTCAAAGTGACGCTGCGTAAAATGTAATGTCACTTTAATAGTGACGCTGTGTAATATGCAACGTCACTTTCAAAGTGCCGTTGTCTAATAAGTAGTGACGCCGCAATGTACTTTAGTATGATATTTATTTTTCTGCTTCGAGCTTCCAGTTTTCTACTAAATTAAAATCATCAAATTTAGCTCGATCAATTTTAACAGAAAAAGTAATTTTCCAACATACATTTCCAGCATTCCAACATTAACACATTTCCAACATTGCAACATAAAGTACAATTTCCAGCATTCCAAAACAAACTAAGATGCTAGTATCATTTACAATAGCCATTTAACATATTCTAATCATGCAACTAATTATATCAAGTTCATACACCAAAATGTTCATATACCCAAAAGCTGCCATATATAATTATATCTGCATATACACTTAAACTCTAAGTGAATCCATGGTTTGCCTAACCTGTATATAAATACATAAACTTAGTAACTTCTAACTAATAATTACTGTATTTCATAAAAATTGTAGATATTAATGTTACTTTCTAACCTTACTTGCAGAACTTGAGGAAGTTGATGTTTTAACTCGACGACTTGAGGACTTTGATTTTTTACCTCGACAATGGTTATTGCCTTGCTTAAGCACACTTGAGGATGCCGACTCAAGACCCTGCGATTAAAGTCCAAACCACAACCGTTAACAGCTTCAATTCAGCCTGACATTCAAAAGTAGTCCAACTCCAGTTCTACAAGCCAGCTAACAGACAACCAATGTGAAGAATGAACTATTTTATCACATGATTCGATGAACCCTAAAACATGATCTATACTTGAAGTTCATTAGCTGAAACTTATCATCTTATTCGAGGAGAAAATCTATGTAAATATTCGATAAATAATAATTGATAAACCTGACTAGCACTTGGGATTGGTGGTGCAACGCTTGGGTTTAGTAGTGGTGCTGCAGCAGAACTGGTATGCTCCCTACCCCCCTACAAGAAAATGCACAAAACTAACTGAGTCGCCACATAAACTAAAAAATCATGAAATCTGAAAAAAAATGAATTGCTGACCTGATTGTGAACACTCGAGTGAGAAGTATCACCGCTAACATTTTTTGACCCCTCACTTAGCATTCTTGGTCGGCGATAACAATCCTTCATTAAATAACAATCAAAATCACAGTTGTTACAACCATCAATTCATCTCACAAATCCATTATAACGCGTCTATCTAATAAAAGTACAAACCTGACTATTAACTGGTATTTGTGGTGCGACACTTGGGTATAATGGTGCAACAGAACCAATATGCTCCCAACTCCCCTACAAGAAAAGTCATAAAATAAACAATTGTAATTTTTTTTGTTTGGCCAAAGTTATAATTTATTTAATATAATGAATTTCACACTTATCTACTATACACACTAACATTTGGATTTGTCAAACCGACTCCACCTCTAAATGCATTTCCAGCAGAACTGAACTGTGTACAAATATAACATACACGAATAAAAAAATAAATATTTAATCATAAAAATAGTTTTCTTTGGTTTATTAATTTGAGATGATGTTACTTACTTGATGAAAACCGTTTATATTGGTGTCTTGACCATCCGAATGCACCATAAACCTCTGAAATGCATTAAATCCATCAATACTTGCTTGTAACTGTATAATCTTTTCTTGCATTGTTCTCAAAATTTCTTCTTGTGCTCGCATTTTCTCTTCCATCTCATCCCTTTGTTGTTTCATCTCTTCTTTTTGTTGTTTCATTTCTTCAGCCAAGCGTGCACGCACACGCCTCTCCAATTCAGCCTCATTCAGATTTTGAGATCCATACAACTTCGATGGACAGACACCAAGCCCATAGCCTTTTACATACCCACCTTTACTCTTCTCGCCTACAATCTTCCGAAACACCTCCCGCTCCATAAGAATTCTATCATGATCGGGTGTTTTGGAAGCATGTTCAGCTAGCATTGTATTGGCTTTCTCCTAAATTAAAATAATAAAATTAACAATGCCAACTGATAGAATATGTCAATAATTAAAACATGATCAATTTAGAGTAATAAAGATTTTACCACTAAAGAAGCTGCATCCTCATCAATAAATGCACCAGTGTTCCTATCAACATGTGCATAATGATAAAATTCAACGATCCCAACACGTCTATTGTATTCAGACTCCTATCCATGAACCATCATAACATTTCAAGTATTAATATAGGTAGTAAACATTTTTTTGTAATTAAGAATTTATTTAATTATGAGAATAATTACCAATCTGTCTTTTGCAGATGCAAAAGACTCAGTCCCGACTGTGTGGAGAGAAACCACTTTCTCTCGGGCAACCTTTGCATGTTCGGCCAATTTCTGAAAAATAATAACAATAATAATAATAATAATAATAATAATAATAATAACAACAACATCAGAAAATATATGTTAAATTAAATAGTGTTGAGAAATAACATTTTCAAAAATGTCAAACAATTACATATTGGTCTTACCTTGCTATAAGGTGAAAACCAATACTTTACCAGTTCTGCCCATTGCCAAGGATCCACTTCCTTAGGAACAGATCTTTTCATCTTCTCCATATCAGAAGTATTTGCAAATGCTTTTTTCTTCAATTTATACTTGTAATCCTTTACTTTTTTGCCAAGACTTCTTAGCACAAATTTATCGAACTCTCCACTTGGATCATCCAAGCAAACAAATCTCATCTACAAGTAAAACAAAGCAATACCATTAATGACAAAACAAAAATAATCTATAAATACTGTGAATGACAGAATGATATAAATATGTGCATGAAAAACTCCATAATTATATTTTACCTTAGTGATGCGCATAATTTCTACTTGATACTGCAGCGGTAGTTTTCTCCACCCAACTTGCTTAAGAGCTTTACAGTTGTTGAAAATAAGAGGACATATATTGTGGCGCCGAGCCACGGTGCCGAGCCAACTTGCCAAAATTCTACTTGCTCTTCTCTTAGGTCGACCATATTCATCACACCTAACACCGATTCTGTTACCCTCGTCGATCTTCCAGACATCTACCGGACGAAAACGCCCTTTTTTCAAAATGATTCTGCCCGACGAATCTGCGTAGAAAGTTTTAGAAAAAAGTTAGTCCAAAATAATAACAGAGACATACAGATATTTGCAAATGCTGAGAATAAACCCAAGTCCTAGTAAATATTTGCAAGCATATCTCGACAAGTCGACTAGTAAAGATTGACTCTTACCTACAATTTCTACCTCCTTTAACTTTGATTTCGCCTCCTTAACTTGATTATGTGTGAATGAATCCAATTGTGGCCCAATACTAGGAGACTTTTGTGATTTTCTACGCGCATCTTCACCTTCACTAGCGTCTTCACCATCACTAGCGTCTTCACCATCACTAGCATCTTCACTTTCACTAGAATCTTCACTTTCACTAGCATCTTCACTTTCACTAGCATCTTCACTATCACTAGCATGTCTCTCTTCTTGATCATTTAGAGTTTGAAAATCAAGTTGATTCATTTCTACAACGACATTTTGATTTAACGAAACAGAGTGAGCTCCCTTTGTATACTTCATATACACACCCAGTAAGAAAGAATCAAATGATAGATAAGAATATTTAAGAAACCTAAGGACCCCAAGGGACAGTGTAGATTGAAGATTGATTAACAATAACGTTCAGTTTCAGTTATTATACCAACATACAACTCCACTTAAGTTGAAAATTAGAAAAGCAGACAATAGAAACAAATGAATCCTAATTAACACTTGCTGCATTAGTTTTCATATAAACCATCGCTCTATAAAGAACATCATAGTTCAACAATCTATTGTATTCTTGACTAAACATTTCTGAATTTCTCAGTTCAAGACACCACTATACAGCTCGACTTTTAAAGCTTTCAGTCAGTCATTTTAAACCCCAGAACTTCCAATACAGAAGAAGAAGCATATTTATATTTGATTCACTTCGAATGAACAAGCGACCTTATCTTTTAAGGTCTAACACAAAACTAACTAAGCTACCAAATACCTCAAGTTAAATTGTGTCATTGGCTAACTTTTAACAGAAACCCTAAAAAAATAATAATCGGTCCCTAAGCACTTGGCATGCTTGAAGAATGTCTGGTGTTCCTCGAGTACCAGACGTTGCCCAAAAAAAGAACAAAACAACTATATCTTCTAATCATTAAGTAAGATCAGAGACCTAATTTACTACTACATAGGGAAATTAGGTAACGAGCATCTCCAGGTTCGTGAGTAGTAAATTAGGTCAACTCACACAGTAGGTCGCGAAGGAAGCGGAGGTAGCGGAGATCGCGAAGGACGCGGAGGTAGCGAAGGTCGCAGAGGTCGCGGAGGTCGCGAAGGGACAGTGGAGGTCGCAGAGGTCGCAGAAGTCGCGGAGGTCGAGATGGAGTGAGGCCGCGGTGGAGGGAGATCGCGATGGAGTGAGGCTCGCGGTGGAAGTTGCTGTGGAGGTCGCGATGGAGGCTTCTGGAATGGAGGGATTTAATTGTTTAGGGCTGGATGGAGACTTCACGAGGAGACACCAATATTGGGCCTTGTTGGGCCGGATGAAATCCAACAAATAGAAATCCAACATTAAATGGTCCTTCAGAAATTAACCAGCAAATTACAGACTTTCAGTCCGTTTTTACCTTTTATTAACCTGCTGAGTGAAGTTCTCAATCTTCTCGAGAATGTGACTGATGTAGAGCTCCATTTCTTCAGACCCCGTAGTGTTGGTTTCACTATCTTCCTTCTCTGCTACCTCAATAATGGCCATGTCACTGACTTCCTGCTCTTTCTCTTCCACCTAGTAGCAAACAGATCAATGAAAATATTAATCCAGATCCAGGTCCAATTTAGTTCCTGCAACAATCACCTCAGAAAGAAGATGGAGCCAAAAATCACATACAGATGGTTTCAATCGTTTCAGATTTGGAGTTCCTTCCATTTCTACTTGAGCAATACCAAACCTGCATATGATGTATATGATGCACACAAATACATGCGAGCTGGATATTACTAAGTAGATCACTAGTAAACTAGTAGCAGCTTACTATCTAATAATCAACAGCATTTCCTGTAACTATACACCATATTTCTTCAATACTGCATCACATTAAATTAAATTATTATCCAACGGCTAGAATTGTAGTCTGAAATTCAATTTAACACAACCACACTCTTCCGCCATCTTCTAAGAAAACTCCTGAATAAGAGGTTTGTTGATTTACCCACTACTAATCAAGAATTAATGTTCCTTCTATGGCAAGTGGGTCTTCTTATTGGATAACTCCGTCCTCGAGCTCGCGGTTTTAATTTTGTCACAGTAGTGCCTTCGTTGACTTCTGCTTTACTAATAACTAAACTTGCTTCATTGAAAGACATATTGTGACTAGCATTTGCGGCCGCAGAATTCACTAATTTTAAAATGGGATAACACGCTCGATAAGGCATAAGTGCTAGTAGCATAAGTGTTTCTTCGTAGGACCGCCCACGAATCTGATCAATCACCCTTCGCGCTTTGTGAGCAGACATAGATATATATTGCCCTAAAGCATATACTTCGCCATATGTTAGTAGTGGGTAAATCAACAAACCTCTTATTCAGGAGTTTTCTTAGAAGATGGCGGAAGAGTGTGGTTGTGTTAAATTGAATTTCAGACTACAATTCTAGCCGTTGGATAATAATTTAATTTAATGTGATGCAGTATTGAAGAAATATGGTGTATAGTTACAGGAAATGCTGTTGATTATTAGATAGTAAGCTGCTACTAGTTTACTAGTGATCTACTTAGTAATATCCAGCTCGCATGTATTTGTGTGCATCATATACATCATATGCAGGTTTGGTATTGCTCAAGTAGAAATGGAAGGAACTCCAAATCTGAAACGATTGAAACCATCTGTATGTGATTTTTGGCTCCATCTTCTTTCTGAGGTGATTGTTGCAGGAACTAAATTGGACCTGGATCTGGATTAATATTTTCATTGATCTGTTTGCTACTAGGTGGAAGAGAAAGAGCAGGAAGTCAGTGACATGGCCATTATTGAGGTAGCAGAGAAGGAAGATAGTGAAACCAACACTACGGGGTCTGAAGAAATGGAGCTCTACATCAGTCACATTCTCGAGAAGATTGAGAACTTCACTCAGCAGGTTAATAAAAGGTAAAAACGGACTGAAAGTCTGTAATTTGCTGGTTAATTTCTGAAGGACCATTTAATGTTGGATTTCTATTTGTTGGATTTCATCCGGCCCAACAAGGCCCAATATTGGTGTCTCCTCGTGAAGTCTCCATCCAGCCCTAAACAATTAAATCCCTCCATTCCAGAAGCCTCCATCGCGACCTCCACAGCAACTTCCACCGCGAGCCTCACTCCATCGCGATCTCCCTCCACCGCGGCCTCACTCCATCTCGACCTCCGCGACTTCTGCGACCTCTGCGACCTCCACTGTCCCTTCGCGACCTCCGCGACCTCTGCGACCTTCGCTACCTCCGCGTCCTTCGCGATCTCCGCTACCTCCGCTTCCTTCGCGACCTACTGTGTGAGTTGACCTAATTTACTACTCACGAACCTGGAGATGCTCGTTACCTAATTTCCCTATGTAGTAGTAAATTAGGTCTCTGATCTTACTTAATGATTAGAAGATATAGTTGTTTTGTTCTTTTTTTGGGCAACGTCTGGTACTCGAGGAACACCAGACATTCTTCAAGCATGCCAAGTGCTTAGGGACCGATTATTATTTTTTTAGGGTTTCTGTTAAAAGTTAGCCAATGACACAATTTAACTTGAGGTATTTGGTAGCTTAGTTAGTTTTGTGTTAGACCTTAAAAGATAAGGTCGCTTGTTCATTCGAAGTGAATCAAATATAAATATGCTTCTTCTTCTGTATTGGAAGTTCTGGGGTTTAAAATGACTGACTGAAAGCTTTAAAAGTCGAGCTGTATAGTGGTGTCTTGAACTGAGAAATTCAGAAATGTTTAGTCAAGAATACAATAGATTGTTGAACTATGATGTTCTTTATAGAGCGATGGTTTATATGAAAACTAATGCAGCAAGTGTTAATTAGGATTCATTTGTTTCTATTGTCTGCTTTTCTAATTTTCAACTTAAGTGGAGTTGTATGTTGGTATAATAACTGAAACTGAACGTTATTGTTAATCAATCTTCAATCTACACTGTCCCTTGGGGTCCTTAGGTTTCTTAAATATTCTTATCTATCATTTGATTCTTTCTTACTGGGTGTGTATATGAAGTATACAAAGGGAGCTCACTCTGTTTCGTTAAATCAAAATGTCGTTGTAGAAATGAATCAACTTGATTTTCAAACTCTAAATGATCAAGAAGAGAGACATGCTAGTGATAGTGAAGATGCTAGTGAAAGTGAAGATGCTAGTGAAAGTGAAGATTCTAGTGAAAGTGAAGATGCTAGTGATGGTGAAGACGCTAGTGATGGTGAAGACGCTAGTGAAGGTGAAGATGCGCGTAGAAAATCACAAAAGTCTCCTAGTATTGGGCCACAATTGGATTCATTCACACATAATCAAGTTAAGGAGGCGAAATCAAAGTTAAAGGAGGTAGAAATTGTAGGTAAGAGTCAATCTTTACTAGTCGACTTGTCGAGATATGCTTGCAAATATTTACTAGGACTTGGGTTTATTCTCAGCATTTGCAAATATCTGTATGTCTCTGTTATTATTTTGGACTAACTTTTTTCTAAAACTTTCTACGCAGATTCGTCGGGCAGAATCATTTTGAAAAAAGGGCGTTTTCGTCCGGTAGATGTCTGGAAGATCGACGAGGGTAACAGAATCGGTGTTAGGTGTGATGAATATGGTCGACCTAAGAGAAGAGCAAGTAGAATTTTGGCAAGTTGGCTCGGCACCGTGGCTCGGCGCCACAATATATGTCCTCTTATTTTCAACAACTGTAAAGCTCTTAAGCAAGTTGGGTGGAGAAAACTACCGCTGCAGTATCAAGTAGAAATTATGCGCATCACTAAGGTAAAATATAATTATGGAGTTTTTCATGCACATATTTATATCATTCTGTCATTCACAGTATTTATAGATTATTTTTGTTTTGTCATTAATGGTATTGCTTTGTTTTACTTGTAGATGAGATTTGTTTGCTTGGATGATCCAAGTGGAGAGTTCGATAAATTTGTGCTAAGAAGTCTTGGCAAAAAAGTAAAGGATTACAAGTATAAATTGAAGAAAAAAGCATTTGCAAATACTTCTGATATGGAGAAGATGAAAAGATCTGTTCCTAAGGAAGTGGATCCTTGGCAATGGGCAGAACTGGTAAAGTATTGGTTTTCACCTTATAGCAAGGTAAGACCAATATGTAATTGTTTGACATTTTTGAAAATGTTATTTCTCAACACTATTTAATTTAACATATATTTTCTGATGTTGTTGTTATTATTATTATTATTATTATTATTATTATTATTGTTATTATTTTTCAGAAATTGGCCGAACATGCAAAGGTTGCCCGAGAGAAAGTGGTTTCTCTCCACACAGTCGGGACTGAGTCTTTTGCATCTGCAAAAGACAGATTGGTAATTATTCTCATAATTAAATAAATTCTTAATTACAAAAAAATGTTTACTACCTATATTAATACTTGAAATGTTATGATGGTTCATGGATAGGAGTCTGAATACAATAGACGTGTTGGGATCGTTGAATTTTATCATTATGCACATGTTGATAGGAACACTGGTGCATTTATTGATGAGGATGCAGCTTCTTTAGTGGTAAAATCTTTATTACTCTAAATTGATCATGTTTTAATTATTGACATATTCTATCAGTTGGCATTGTTAATTTTATTATTTTAATTTAGGAGAAAGCCAATACAATGCTAGCTGAACATGCTTCCAAAACACCCGATCATGATAGAATTCTTATGGAGCGGGAGGTGTTTCGGAAGATTGTAGGCGAGAAGAGTAAAGGTGGGTATGTAAAAGGCTATGGGCTTGGTGTCTGTCCATCGAAGTTGTATGGATCTCAAAATCTGAATGAGGCTGAATTGGAGAGGCGTGTGCGTGCACGCTTGGCTGAAGAAATGAAACAACAAAAAGAAGAGATGAAACAACAAAGGGATGAGATGGAAGAGAAAATGCGAGCACAAGAAGAAATTTTGAGAACAATGCAAGAAAAGATTATACAGTTACAAGCAAGTATTGATGGATTTAATGCATTTCAGAGGTTTATGGTGCATTCGGATGGTCAAGACACCAATATAAACGGTTTTCATCAAGTAAGTAACATCATCTCAAATTAATAAACCAAAGAAAACTATTTTTATGATTAAATATTTATTTTTTTATTCGTGTATGTTATATTTGTACACAGTTCAGTTCTGCTGGAAATGCATTTAGAGGTGGAGTCGGTTTGACAAATCCAAATGTTAGTGTGTATAGTAGATAAGTGTGAAATTCATTATATTAAATAAATTATAACTTTGGCCAAACAAAAAAAATTACAATTGTTTATTTTATGACTTTTCTTGTAGGGGAGTTGGGAGCATATTGGTTCTGTTGCACCATTATACCCAAGTGTCGCACCACAAATACCAGTTAATAGTCAGGTTTGTACTTTTATTAGATAGACGCGTTATAATGGATTTGTGAGATGAATTGATGGTTGTAACAACTGTGATTTTGATTGTTATTTAATGAAGGATTGTTATCGCCGACCAAGAATGCTAAGTGAGGGGTCAAAAAATGTTAGCGGTGATACTTCTCACTCGAGTGTTCACAATCAGGTCAGCAATTCATTTTTTTTCAGATTTCATAATTTTTTAGTTTATGTGGCGACTCAGTTAGTTTTGTGCATTTTCTTGTAGGGGGGTAGGGAGCATACCAGTTCTGCTGCAGCACCACTACTAAACCCAAGCGTTGCACCACCAATCCCAAGTGCTAGTCAGGTTTATCAATTATTATTTATCGAATATTTACATAGATTTTCTCCTCGAATAAGATGATAAGTTTCAGCTAATGAACTTCAAGTATAGATCATGTTTTAGGGTTCATCGAATCATGTGATAAAATAGTTCATTCTTCACATTGGTTGTCTGTTAGCTGGCTTGTAGAACTGGAGTTGGACTACTTTTGAATGTCAGGCTGAATTGAAGCTGTTAACGGTTGTGGTTTGGACTTTAATCGCAGGGTCTTGAGTCGGCATCCTCAAGTGTGCTTAAGCAAGGCAATAACCATTGTCGAGGTAAAAAATCAAAGTCCTCAAGTCGTCGAGTTAAAACATCAACTTCCTCAAGTTCTGCAAGTAAGGTTAGAAAGTAACATTAATATCTACAATTTTTATGAAATACAGTAATTATTAGTTAGAAGTTACTAAGTTTATGTATTTATATACAGGTTAGGCAAACCATGGATTCACTTAGAGTTTAAGTGTATATGCAGATATAATTATATATGGCAGCTTTTGGGTATATGAACATTTTGGTGTATGAACTTGATATAATTAGTTGCATGATTAGAATATGTTAAATGGCTATTGTAAATGATACTAGCATCTTAGTTTGTTTTGGAATGCTGGAAATTGTACTTTATGTTGCAATGTTGGAAATGTGTTAATGTTGGAATGCTGGAAATGTATGTTGGAAAATTACTTTTTCTGTTAAAATTGATCGAGCTAAATTTGATGATTTTAATTTAGTAGAAAACTGGAAGCTCGAAGCAGAAAAATAAATATCATACTAAAGTACATTGCGGCGTCACTACTTATTAGACAACGGCACTTTGAAAGTGACGTTGCATATTACACAGCGTCACTATTAAAGTGACATTACATTTTACGCAGCGTCACTTTGAAAGTGACGTTGCATTTACGCAGCGTCACTACTAAAGTGACGTTACTTTTTACACACCGTCACTTACAAAGTGACGGTGCACATTTCACAGCGTCACTATTGAAGTGACGCTAAGTAACAATTAGCGTCTTTTAGACAAAGTGACGCTAAGGGTGCGTGCGGCACTACTAAAAAGTGCCGCTGCCTGCTTGCGACAGGTTATTCCTCGACTTTTGAGTAAAATGTCGCTACCCTTTCAGCGACTTTAAAAAAGTGCCGCTATTTAATACTTAAACTGCCGCTATTTAATAATTTTCCTGTAGTGTTAAAAGCTGCTGCAAACGCAAGAAGGCCCAAGAGACACTCAACTCGATTCGTATTCAATGCTAATCCGCCCAACCACCAACAGATCTTGAGACTTGAGTTTTTAAGTTAATTTGCTTATTTTTTTTCTAGTATTTGCTTTCCAATAAAGGCTGCTCCCCATGCATGAGTAGCCAATTCAAGTTTGAATTTCGTTTTTGTCGTAAGGGCACTATATAAGCTCTACTATTATGTTATTTTCAGCAGATTTGATGAATGAAATTATTGCCTTTGTGCACCCCCTTCTTATCTAAGTAATCTGATTGTTTAGTGGCGAAACCTATCTGATTCTTCCCCCTAATCCTTGAGTGTGGCGAATCAAACCCGGATATCTTTGCTTGTGGCGAGTTATCTTATCAAGCATTGTTGAACGGTTCTACCATCCACCCTTCTTATCCTATCCGTTTCTGTCACTTTTTATTCAGCTCCCTTGTGTCGACAACCAATTCCCTTTGTGTCGATAACCAAGGCACATCATTTGGTATCGGAGCAGATCTGAGGCACATCATCAAGGCTAACTACTATATATCTATTAGGGAATAGAACCTAAAAACTGTCACAATTTTGACCCGAATGTCAGTTTGGTGTCTCAATTTTAAATTGTTGATATTTGGTGTCCAAATTTTCAATTTTGTTGCTATTTGGTTTTCCGTTAGATTTTAGGGTTAATTTTAACAGATTGAGTTAAAAAGACTATTTTGTCCCTTTTTTTGAAGCCTCAGATTCCGGCCACCCATCCCGATTCCGGCCACCCCACCTCCAATTCCGACCAACCACCTCCGATTCCGGCCATGGGCGATAGAGAGAGAGAGAAGAAGAAGGCGAAGAAGAAGGAGAAGAAGAAGTAGGTTGAGAGAGAGAAGAAGAAGAAAAAAGTTACAAGATAGAGAGTGAAGAAGAAGAAGAAGAGGAGGTGGGTGACCGGGTCGGAATCGGTGGTGGTGGCCGGAATTTGAGGGGGCTATTTTAGAAATTTTGAAAATTATTTACTCACATGTTGGTGATGTGACCAAATTTCATCAAATTTAACCCAAAAATAGACGGAGACACCAAATAGTAACAGATATAAAAATTCGGACAATCTTTGTAAACCTCAGACACCAAACTGACACATAGGTTTAAATTGGAACAATTTTTAGGTTCTCTTCCCTATTATTATATATAGCTTGAACTTGAATTGAACCACTTAGTTATATTTATTATTTTTAAAATTAAAATATCGCAGTTAACCACTTGATGAATCGTCGTAACACTATGCTATATTACATATTTTGATTTATTATTTTTCGTTAACTTTATCAATACAAATTGCAAACTAGCTACTACTTACGTTAAAAAAATAAAAATACAAACTACTAAGTATCAAGACAAAAGACAAAGTATACACGTGCAAGATCCCCTTTAACCAAAGCATCTCTTATTATTTTAATACCAAAAGACAAGAAAAAACTTCAGCATCTCTTGTTTTATCCTTAGATAAAAAGTAAAACCCCGATTTGTTTAACTTTCTTTATTATTATATTATTATTATATGAGAAATTTCGTCTTAATAATAATATTATATATATATAAAAAAAAATTGTATTTTCATAAGAACAGTACAATGCACTTACTCTATGTCTATATTAATGCTCATTTGTATTATGTCAGTTTATAGTAAGTAAATATTAGTTATAAATATTTGGCTATTTTCAAAGTTTCAGTACACTTTTTTTTTTTCTTTCAAAACTATCATTAATAAATAAAGCGATGAATCAAATATTTGATTGATGGTTAAGCATTTTGTTAGATGTGGAATACGACCTAATTATTTGAAGTTGTTAATACTTTTACCACAAAGACGAAACATCTATATACCAATATATAATTTGTATTGTGCCATCACTCACAAAAATCACTTATCTTCCAAAAGGTTCCACACATATCTTCCAAAGTGACATACCTTCTAAATTTAAATCAACCTATTTCGTCCAGTTTGAATTAAGTTTTGTTATTAAACCGGTTTAGACTGAAATCTTACCGAACCGGTACAATCTATGAAAAAAAGGGCATTTGGATAAAGAACCAAACTGGGACAATTATAAATGTCGATAAGCCGAAGAAATCCCTAACTGTTGTAGCTCTAAACTATGATTTAATATATGATATGTGATGCATTAACGATTCAACATATTTAAGGTCGCAAGTTTATTTTTATGTATGCGGTTCAGAATTTGAAAAACACACTCAGTGAAGTTTCCCGTTTAATTACATATAATGTCCCAACTATCAAGGGACAATCATGCAAAACCTCCGATTTTCTTTTCCATAATGATCGCTAAATTATATACATGTTACTAGATAAAAATAGACTTATTATATTAAATGTAATTATCATAGTTATACTTTAACAACTTATATAAATAACAATCTTAGAAATATACATGTGCAAAGCACATGCAGAAATAACTAGTATATATATAATGACTAAATATAACTATTTCCTAATGTTATTTTCGTATCCCTTGATCATGAACTCAAATGTAACATTTTCGTTTTTCCTTAATTATCTCGAAGGATCCAAACATGGACGTAAAATAATGTAAATGTAAATAACAATTGATTCAGCAATTGAAACAGTAGTCCCGCTTGATAAAACAAACCTTATGATGTGTGCGAAATATTGGATTTAGGCGTGTGTATAAATTCTCATGCGAAACGGTAATTTGAAGGTCAAATTTTTCGTTTAGAGGTTTAAATTTGCAATTTTATGTTTCTTTCGATATTTTGTAATTTGTCAGATTTGTTTGAGATTTTGTTGTTAATTTCGAATTTTGTACTAGGTTTAGGATTTTTCTTTACAGTATTTAAACTTTGTTAACCATCATTTACATTAAATTTTAAAATTTATATTAATAAAAAATCGAGATTTTTCTTAATCCTGCATCAATTTCTCAATATTTTTCTAAATTAACGAGTTCTTCCACCATCTATTTATTAAATTCTCGGTATTCCTATTGAATTAACGAATTTTTGTTTGATTTATCCATCACCATTACGTTGTATCACCTTCAACTAACAGTGTATTCATTGCTGCTGATGCTGACGGAATGAAAATAGCTAATTCCATTTCATGACCACTCAAATGCAACATTTTTTTTCAGGTAATACCGTAATATCCATCTTCTTTGTTTGCATCGAGTGAAAAAGAGACCTTACTGAATCATACATAGTAACTGGACTGAAAGTCTGAATTATTCTAATTCAGAAAATAAAATAAAATTAATCAAAGTTTGAGAATATAGTTGAATCCTCCAAAGCGGCGAGATTCCGATTCCAATTTTACTCTTTCAATTTGTCCGGCCTGCTCTGGGCTTTCATTTATTTATTATTTATCTAGATAATATATAAATGTAATGGAAACAAACAATCTAGATAAATAATATATAAGATGAATTATTCCAATAAAATAATAAATAAATATAAATAAATATTTGTGCATATAAATAAATAAATATATAAGTATAACTCTCTAGGAAAAATGCTTTACTTTTAGGGTTAATAACTAAAAAACTGTCCAAGGTTTACCCTATGTTAAAATTAGGTGTCTGAAGATTGAAATGTTAAAATGAACTGTCCCAAGTTTCATTTTTGTTGAAATTTGGTGTCTTTGTGCGTCTTTTCATCTCCATTCAATCATTTTCATCAACCCACTAACCCAATCATAATCCATCACTCTTTACTTTTCACAAAATCTTCAAATTGCACCTAAAAATTGAATATTAAAAAAAAAGTTTCTAGAAGAGTGGTGTGGAGCCATTTTCCAAGGACAATAGAGCGAGATTTACTTGTCCGGATGTGACCAACTTTTTAGGTGACGGTCCCGGAAAGATGACGAGAATGAAATGTGTATGAGAGCTCGAATTTGACAAACGGTTTCGTCGGAATTGACTTCTCTAAAGTAATCACACCGAGACACCAAATTTCAACAAAAATGAAACTTGAGACACTTCATTTTAACATTTCAAACTTCAGACACCTAATTTTAACATGGAGTAAACCTTGGACAGTTTTTTAGTTATTAACCCTTACTTTTATTTGTGCATATAAATAAATATTAATTAAATAACGAAAAAGTGAAGATTATCACAATTCTCGGATCTTGGTAAGGAAACACTGACATTAATAATTTGTAGTTGATAATTAAATTATTATTAAACTAAAATCTGTAAATTAATTAGTCTCTTTAAAAATAAAGCATGATTTTCCATCCGCCTTAATCAAGCATGATTTGTTTTCACTTAAAAAATTATAGAAACAACAAATTACCAAAATAAACAATATTTATTTGGCCAATAAAATACTATCTCATCAATAATTCAGATACTCTAATCATAAAAAATGAAATGATTATTATATTGCCAAAAAAGTTGAAATGATTGACCAAAAAGAAAAAAATAATAATGAAATTAAAATGGTAACTATATAATACAATATAGTGATTTTTAACCAGGAATTAAATATTTAAACTACGTTGAATTGCATGGAATCGAAAAACATTTATGGTCAACAATTTACTTCTTACAAACTGATTCGATAATTGATGCGAGTGATAACTAATTTAGGTGTGAATTAAATATGTTACAATTTTTTTTTTTTTATGTATAAGAGTGGCCTTAAGAGAGCACATCATGTAATATACTTATTTCATTCCTATATTAATTCTTACTCGTACGAAATTAAGTGTTAGTAATGATATTTTTATTTCAAAATCTCAACAACCTTAAATTCATAACCTCTTAATTATTTATAGTGAAATATGTGTTAGTTTGTTGTTTTCTTGATAAAAATCCTAAAATCACTCTGGAAAAAAAAATATAAACTAATAAAAAAGGAAGAAAAAAAAAAGTCAGACAGAACTCTCTTTCTTCTCATGTTCTCTGGTTGGGATGGGGTAGGTTGGCTTTGTATGTATTCTATCTCTATATACGCTCTTATAATCTTCTTCTTCAACAAAACTGAAGTCTTTAGCATTCACCATAGCATAGCAGCCAAAGCTTCATCTCCCTCCTCTCCTATCCTTCTCCCACAGACTGACTCCATGAACACCCTTTAGCAGTTCATGATTCCTCCTCCTACCCTAATCTATTGAAACGCAGATTAGAATTTTGTTTCCCAATCTGAAACCCAGAAATGAATGGCCTTTCACCTCTCGACCCAGATTACTCTGAATTTGTAGAAGTTGATCCTACTGGACGATATGGCAGAGTAAATGATTTACCCCCCTTTTCTCTTCTTTCTCCAATTTTGTTTTCAGTATTTATGATTGACAAAGTTTGGATTTTGATTTGCAGTACAGCGAAATACTGGGTAAAGGAGCATCAAAGATTGTGTAAGTCACTTAATCTGCTGGTTTCTGCAACATCCATTTGGTTTGCAGAAAGTCTAAGATTTTTACTGGATTTGTTCCCCGATTGAAGTTGTTTTTGGTGGATTGGTGCAGATATAGGGCGTTTGATGAATACGAAGGCATTGAGGTTGCTTGGAATCAGGTCAAACTCTACGATTTCCTTCAAAGCCCCGAAGATCTCGAAAGGCTCTACTGCGAAATCCATCTGTTGAAGACTCTGAAGCACAACAACATCATGAAGTTCTATACTTCCTGGGTAGACACTGCCAATAGAAACATTAACTTTATCACTGAACTTTTCACTTCTGGCACTTTGAAACAGTGAGTAGTTAAAAAAACCATCTTTTTGTCAAAATTTTCCATTTTTGGGTGATTTAAGATTGTTATTGATCTAAAAGTTGATTCCTTTGTTTGGGTATGGTTTTGAATTTTAGGTACAGGATGAAACACAAGAGAGTTAACATAAGGGCAGTGAAGCATTGGTGTAGGCAGATCTTGAAAGGACTGCTTTATCTTCACAGCCATGACCCACCTGTGATTCATAGGGATCTCAAGTGCGATAACATCTTTATTAATGGAAACCAAGGCGAAGTCAAGATTGGTGATCTTGGCCTCGCCGCCATTCTTCGTAAATCTCATGCTGCTCATTGTGTAGGTATGTTGAAATTTATGATTGAATTGTTAAAATTTAGTGATTTTTTTAATTTTGATGATGATTAGCTAGTAAAGTGCTTGAATTGTTAAAATTTAGAGTCTTTTTTATGATAATTAGCTAGAAAGTGCTTGATTTGATGCTTTTGGTATCTGCTTCATATCGAAAATGCTTGTCAGGTTATTTATGTGCTTTAGAATTGATTTTCAGGAACTCCGGAGTTTATGGCTCCAGAGATATATGAAGAGGCGTATAACGAATTGGTTGATATATATTCGTTCGGCATGTGCATACTAGAAATGGTCACTTTCGAATATCCATACAGTGAATGCAACCATCCTGCCCAGATCTACAAGAAAGTAATCTCGGTAAGAACCCGTTTTTCTCATTCTAAATTTAATTTCGTATATTATGATTCTAAGTAGATGCAGTGTATCTTTTTAGGGTAAAAAGCCAGATGCTTTGTATAAAGTGAGAGACCCAGAAGTGAGGCGATTTATCGATAAGTGCCTGGCAACAGTCGATCTTAGGCTTTCGGCTCAGGAGCTTCTAGATGATCCGTTCTTACGCATAGATGATTATCAACCCGAGTTGAGATCAATTGACTATGGAAGAGAAATGGATTTTGGTAGTCTAGTACCGAAAGAAGCTTATCTTTACGGAAATGACAACTTTTATAGCAACCCAGTTGGATACAGTTATGGAAATGAGTGGGGATACCAATCTGGAGAGTTCGAATCGAATGGAATCGAACTCTTCGAGTACCATGACGATGACGAACAACATGCTACGGATGTCGACATTATTACGATAAAAGGGAAGATGGGATCAGATGGCAATATCTTCTTGAGGCTTAGAATCGCCGATAAAGAAGGTTCGCTAAAGCTTCACTTTTTCATTTTGTATGAAAGGTTGTATTTTTCACCAAAATAATACTGTTTAAACAATCAAACACGAAATTAGCCAACTATTCACAACTCATACCAAAATAGCATTTTCCGACAATCAGATTCAGATAGTGCTATTTCGGTGAAAAATTCTGAAAGGTTATTGCTTTACGTTTGTTTTTAACAAATTGATTTCGGTTTTCGCAGGTCGTATAAGGAACATATACTTCTCGTTCGATATCGAGAGCGATACGGCTCTTAGTGTGGCTACGGAGATGGTGGCGGAGCTAGACATAAACGACCAAGACGTGACCAACATAGCCGATATGATCGACGAGGAGATATCTAAGCTCGTGCCCGACTGGAGATCAGGGCCCGAAATCGAGGAAACGCCTCAGTTCATAAATAATGGATTCTGCAACAACTGCGCCTCGAACCATACGTCTACTGGGTCCCTCTTGGAATTCCTATCGCATAACCTGGGCTCAAAGAACTTACAGATTCAGTGCGTGGGTTGCGCTTCGCTGCACGGGCGATTCGAAGAGATCACTTACCAAGTTGAGGAAACCGATTCGAAGGGCGATAGAGGGTATAGAGAAATCTGGAATCAACACGAGAGTCGGGAGCTTAGCTCCATCAGCTCGGAAGCCACGCACACAGATGAAGATGAACCGGTATTAACGAAGATAGAAGAAAACGATTCGAAGTCTCAGCAGAAAATCCGATTAATTAAAGACGACAAACTCGGTTTGAAGATGAATTCGAAATCTTCGGCTTATCACAAGCGTTGTTGTTCGAGCAGCGGTGGGAAGAGTGAAACTCGGCTTTCAGACGATAAAGTCGGATCGAAGAAAGTAGAGTTTGGGTCGTTTCTTCACCATTCTATCCATAGACGAACTACATCTTTGCCAGTTGATGCAGTTAGTAAATAATTTGTAAGAATGTTACATTCTTTTATAAATATTTTGATCGAACTGCTTATGGATCAATTGGTATCGGCAATGAACTTTTTTTACCGAACACTTCTAAACCCTAAACTGCGCGTAAAAAAGGTTTACAACCTAAAAGCACCTCTATATAATACACGCACTACGTTGAGATTTGGAGTGATTTGTTACAAACGATTTTTGTTAGGGTCAATAACCTGGGAGAGGTCTGGACTTTGTAATGCACGGAAAAGGTGTGTCATGCACGTGTAAATTATATCTAATTTTTTTTTTTTTGGCCAATTTGGTCTCTAAATTTGGAAAAAATAAAATAAATACATCTATGACTAGCTATATATTATTATTTCATTTTTTCTGTTTAGGTAATTTACTGTAAAACAAACTTTGGGATACATTTTATACAAGACACGTGCATGACATGTGTCATTTCTATCCATTTTGATCGGAAAAATGGATGAAAAATCATTTATAAAAAGTTTGTATAATTGAACTACCAAATACTTTAAAAAAAATCGAAGCTTTAAATCACAACATCGTGTATTAGTTCATATATATATTCCTAAAAAAATGTTCTGTTTCCTAGGTCTCATGTTAACATTGGATGATGATTTCTAGAATGCATAGCTGTCTTTGGACAAGATTCATTGTATTTTCAATTACTTGCTGAGTGAGTTATTGTCTTTTCTGAATCCGAATGACTGTTTTCTGTAGTAATAATAGTGGATGAATGTTTTTGGCAAACAAATAAATAAAATGGTGAGGCAGGCAATTTAATGAATCAAGGCATCTGCTCTAGCTGTCCAAAAATTGAGGTTGTTTGGTCTTTTAGACATATTGATGAATCCAAGTGGGGTATTCTTCTCTTTTAGCGTCAACTCTCAATAATTCATGGTGGGAAAACAAATCTTGATTCTCGCCGAAATTATAGTATCATCTGTCAACGATAATATAATATGAAAATATGTCGAATTTTGTGCATAGTTGGTTTATAGACAATTTGAGTTCGAATCTTGCTTGAGATCTTCTTGGAAAGAGCTTTATTTACGAATGCGATGTTATGAAAACCGGAGCGGGTCGGATAGTGTTGAAGTATAAAGGGTAAACAATGCCTTCATTTATTACCTTAAAATTTTAGAATAATTGATTAAGTGGTTACTGGTTAGTCTTAATTTTAACATGATATCAGAGCTAGAATCTGGTTCAGATTTGTGTTGTTGGGTTTATGTCCCCTTTTGTGGACTCCATGTATCATATTTGCCCAGGTTGGACATGAGCGTGAGGCAGTGGCGGAGCCACGAACAAAATATTGGGGTTCACTAATATTACATATCATGTAATTAAACTTACATATACATATATGTTACAAAACCTAACTAAGAATTGATAAACTTAACTAATAATGGGGGACATATGTCCTCCCATTATAGTAGTAGATAGCTCCGCCCTTGGCGTGAGGTTTGTTGAAATTAATCACAACCCGCATGGATTTGAAAAGTTGGTACCTTAGTTAAAGAGCCATCACGGTGCGGGAGTGTTGAAGTATCCACAATGACTAAATAACACATCAGTTGGTTTAATAGATTGGGAGCTTATATAAGAAAGTGAGTTACCTCCTACTAGGACCAATTGATTTTAAAATGCAATTTCACTTGTATAAATAGTTGGTCTTGGATTTGACTCGGCCCAGTGTAGAATTTTCATGATACCGATCTGGCTATGGTAAAATATTAGATTGGACATGGTAAAATATTGCTTGTTCGAATGACAAAAACATATGGACTGGATTGGGTCTGAAGATTTAGCAATTAAAGATTTTGGACTTAATTGTGGTTTTTTTTTATTGAAAGAGATTGAACCAACCTATTCAACTTAATCGGATCGGGATCCTGAAACCTTATTGTCTAGTTAAAAAAATCTCTGAGTTTTATAATTTTAACATTTGAAAATTTAAGATTTTATTTTATAATATTATATTGTATAATTTTATTTTATTATTTAAAATGCTCTATTGTGGTATAAATTTTAAAATTAGATTGATCATATCTTTATACATTCTTATAATGACAATATGTATGTGCATAACGAGTCGGTCTTTAAGAGCACTTTTAATGGTAGTTCCTAATTCCTAGTTCCATATTGCAAATTTATCATTGTAGAGAGTTCATAGTTCCAAATGTCATTTACTGTTGGTCTCTACTAGTAATGATTAAGTAGGAACTTGTCTTTCCAATGGGAGTGCCTTTTTCCAAAATGGGAATTCTTTGTTTCAATTTTTGCCACTGGACGCCACTAGGCGTGACTAATATTACTAATATTATTGTTTTTTCATTATCGAGAGAATAGAGAAGTGGGAGAGTGCATACTGTATTACTGTTCATGTCGGTGCCAACTTTTTAATATTTTTTTATTCAATTATTTTGCTTCTCTCTTTGATTGTATACATATATTCAGCTACTCTAAGTCAGATAATGGCATGAGACGTAATTAGTCATTTTAATATTAAGTAAGTTAAACAATGGCTCGAACCAAAAGTATTACTTTTTAAATTCGAATCAATTTCAGAATTTCCTGATCTAATTTGTTTATATTGTACCATGTTGAACAAACGTCAATTCTAAATTTTAAAATAGTATAAAATTTCATATTATTAAATATGAAGAATTAATAAAAAAAATTATTTTAATGCATATCTATGTCTATACAATTTACTTATTATATTATATTGTTAAATGAAAGGAATATAGTTTATTTATGAAAAGTTGTTATAAATTATAATTTTAGGTGGATATATAATATATTTCTTATTTATGTATATTAAAAACTATTCGTAAAAATAAATGATTTTCTAATATGATTTGATGGATGTGCGTAAATGTGAATCGAATGACGATGATGAATCAAGATAAATCAACGTATAACAATTCTTGTATAAAATATATATAGAAAATAATATACAATTATGGGATAAACATAAACATAAACATAAAAAATTACAAGAAGATGAAGATTTGGTTGAACCTCTCTGAAAATTTAGTAATGTGTGTGACAGTTCTATTTAGTCTAAAATATATATATATATAATTTATTTTAGTTGACAAATTTAATGTATTGTATGTATATATTTTGTAATGAAAATTTTAAATTATTGCAAGCAGTATTTAAAAAACATTACGTGCTCATTTATATATTATATATTCGTAATTTTTTGTATAGTTTTTTAAATGCCAAAAGAATCGTAATTTTTTAAATAATTATATGCATAAATGACTTAACTATTACCCTAACGACGTCGAGTTTTGAATTTCGGGATAACAACACACATCGGTCAAAGTTGGAATCCAAATATTTGATCTAAAATTGGTCAACTTTAACGAATTCGTAAAAACGTAACATTCCGTTAAAAAATCAATTACATTTTTATGATTTTGTATATATATATATTCTAAATGTGAATATTTAAAAAATATGTATATTTAATTTATACTAGTTATTAACGCGTGCGTTGCACGCGTATCGGTCGTCTAAATTTTAAGATATATAATTTACCTTAAGATTTCTAATATGATGATATTTAGTTAATACATGGGCAACTTGAGGGGCTCGGAGAAAAAAAGAACATCACAATGTAATACAAAGAAAAAAAAATAGAAAGATGATAATTATGTACAAAATTAACTATTGTTTTCCATTACGGTACTAAATTAGCTTTACATGTATATATTTACGGTTAGAACTAATAATGAGTTACATCGCGTATGGCGTGGGTTATTAACGACAAAGTTGTATCCAACTCATCAACTTGAGGAGTGAAGAATGTAAACTCGTACTTAACCACTTAGAGTCATTAGTGGAACAGTCTGACCTATACAAACGTAACTATACACGTTCCATGCAATTTTATACCATAATACCAACAAAAATTGATTTACCGCCAAAGAAAAATTCAATTCATTAAAATCAAAAGTTTATACTTGACTTTACATCAATTATTTATTTAAATACTAATTAGGTTGTACACAATTTGGTTAAATTGACAAATGGAAGAACTAAATTAATAGTTCGAGACCCTAAATGATGGACGATGAGTAACATGTTATCCGTAAAATGTCAAAATTCAAGAACCTTTGTTGACACATACAAAAAAATCTCAACATGTACTCTAAGTGTACACGAGTTGAATACATATCATAATTTGGGGTGACTCGAATTTATAGGTATATTGCATTAAGAAGTTAATGATAATTAATGTAACATGTAAGTTAAGTGACTTAGCAAAAAAATTAATGCAATTCAACTAATGAAAGTTTTAGTCAAACTTCAGGAACTACGATTGATCCATATTTTGATAGGTTATATGAGTTGGCAAGTGACTGATTTATGCGATACAAAAATGTCAAAGGGCGGAACATCCCCAAATCTGTGATATGGTAAATGAAACAATGCATGCACCCGGCATTTGCACATATTGAATGCATATCATATGTTAAGGATGACTCTAATTGATGGATTCAGATCTCCTGCCCACTCTTCATGCCCCAGATTGTGCCTCACCATTTAGATTTTGACACGTGTCCTTAAATTTAATTTTCCTTCTAGGTTTCACAAATCCCAGTAGGGTTTTAGAGAAGAAAAAAAACCACAAAATTAATTACACACGTGTCAAAATCTTAACGATGAGACACGATCTGGAACAAGAAGAGTGGGGCAGGAGATATGCATCCCTAATTGATAAGTTTATTGGATTGAGAATTTAATAATGACTACAACGACATGTCAATTAATCGAACTTAAAAAATAAAAATAAAAAAATTTAACGAAATGATTTTTAAGTAATAGTAAAGATAAATAGACGGGTCTCAAAGATAATAAAGACTAAATCATCAATTTTATAAAGTTATGGGAACTAAATATTATATAATAATAATAATAATAAAATTAAAAATGTTGAAAAGGTACCTATTGGGGGTGAGGACAACCCTCACATTTTATATTGGTATAAAGATATAATGCTTTAAAAAAATTATTTTTGTAAGTATGAAATTATGTGGGTCATAATATAAAAGTAGAACTTGGTATTCACAATTGGAGAGAATTCTAATTTTATTATAAAAGTTATTATAGCAGTTCCATCTTCCATTTCGATGAGTTGACAATGACATTACGGCTGACATGGAGACACTAAAACACTCACCATGAATGGAAGTGCTCTAAATATATGTATATATATATAATATAAGATATGATGATTGTTGATGATGATGAATTGTATAAGATAGAGATTGAGTATAGAGCCATATTGTTGATTGTGTGTCCCACAATAGCATCATGCAGAGCCATGCTGGTTTTTGGTGCTCCCACATGGCATGGAAAATGAATGGCTCGAGGGTGGACCTACTAGGATGATTTCTAATATGATGGGGGGTCTCTTTTTGCAATAATTGAAAGTATTTTTTTGGGAAAAGTGTACCAAAATGGTACTATCTAGAGTACAGGGTACAACCTTCCTATGAAGGAGTTTTTTTTTTTTTTTTAATTCCACAATGATGATGATAAGGTGGTGTATAATGAGAACTATAATTGTTTGTTAATTAGTTGATATATGTATGTATAATAACTAATAAAGTCTAATATTCAAAGTAATAATTTCAAATTTATAAAGTTAACCGAATACATTTTATAAGTATCAAAATTAAACTCTAATGACTTATATAATCGCATCCTATCAGACTATAACCGATTGTGAATCAATTGATTCCTAACTAATCGTGTCACAACTCCATTATAACATTAGTATAAGTCATTAGAGTCTAGTTGTGATATTTAGACAAGTATTCTGTTAATTTTATAATTTTAAAAGGGTTAACAGATCTTTTGGTCCATGATGTTTGACCATTTTTGGGTTTTGGTCCATGATGTTTTTTTTTGCGTAGTTTTGGTACCATATGTTTGCAGATTTTTCTAGTTTTGGTCCGACCGTTATATTCCGTCCATTTTTGACATGTGCAAGTCACGTGATCCATCCTAAACTTTCAATTTAGTCCCTCTAATACTTTCCTAACCTTTTTTGGTTCAATTTAGTCCCAAATTTTTAAAATTGACCCCAATTGGACAATATGTCCAATTGAAATTTTGAAACTTCAGGACTAAATTGAACAAAAAAAAGGTTAGAAAAGTATTAGAGGGACTAAATTGAACAAAATTGAATGTTTAGGGTGGATCACGTGACTTGTACATGTCAAAAAATGGACGGAATATAACGGTCGGACCAAAACTAGAAAAATCTGCAAACATATGGTACCAAAACTAGGCAAAAAAAAAAACATCATGGACCAAAACCCAAAAGTGGTCAAACATCATGGACCAAAAAGACCTGTTAACCCATTTTAAAATGTATCTAACGACAATTTTAGAGGGAGAATAGACGATAGTACCAATCACCATAATATTTACCAAAAAATATTTTTGAAAAATATGTCGTATGTTTTACATATTTTCCAATACAGTTTAATATTCAAACTAAACAATGTATTAATTCATACGTGTATATGCTAATCCTAATACGTACTGAATGCATGAATCAAACACTCAATGTTCTTGCCATACTACTATGTGGCCAAATTGCTCGGGTTGAGTATACAAACAAACACAAGAAAAGTTAGGCCATTTGATACAAAAGAAAAAATTAAAACCTTTAGGCACCTTATATTCCAGCTAAGATATAGCTACTCAATCAATTTTCCAAACAATATATACAAAATGGTGTGGCAAAAAATAAAGTTGGCTTTAATTCAAGTCGAAGTTTTCAACAATTGGATCATGTGTTTCGAAATTTACGTAAGATCTGAGGTCTTATATGTGTCATCTCTTCTGATCTAACAGTTGGAAAATTAAGTTAAATTTAAATCGCCTCAATTTTAACCAAACCCTATACTAAATATAAATATAAATAATATTGGGGTTAAGAACTTAAAAACTCAACTAGACCATATTGTTAATCGTTATCCCATATTTAAAATGTTAATATTCGGTGTACTAACTATGTATCATATAATTGATTTCCACTTTCTTTTGTTAAAAAAAATTATTGACAAAACAAAAACATAATTTTATCAAATCGACCTAAACCATAAACGACAATATGATATTTCTAAAAAGTGGAAAAGCATGTTTGTGTTGCTTAAAACTCCAATTTTAAGACCAAAACCACTCGAAAAAAATTTAAAAACAACAAACATAATAGTTGAGATATAGAATATCAAAGGAATCGAATTCCCCAAGACGTTATTTGATTATAAACGTCTAAAATGAAATTAACAAACTCGTATAGTAACATTTTAAATATATGATAACGATTAACAACTTAACTTATAATTAAAATTGATTATCGATTCTTAATCCATAATGAGTGGTCGTGAAATAACAACGACGACAAAGCCAACATTTTGGATTGGCGACTGCGTGAAGTATCGGGCGACACATAAAGCGGAGAAAAGCGTGCTCGAATTCAATTCAAGATTAGGATTACCCTTCCTTTTTTCGAGGGGGCCAATAGTAATTGATAAAAGTTTAGGGTTGATGTTGATGTGTTCTACGTGTGATAGATGTTGATCAAGTTGCAAAAAGTTAACACTAATTAATTAATAAGTTTTAATTGATTAGAACCAATGGATTCAAATGGTATAACTATTTGATTATCAGGATACGATATAATCTAGAACATGATTATAGAATGAATTTTACCAAAAAAATAATTGTGTTACATTGTAGAAGTTCAAATATGTCTATCGTATTGGATTAAGCTTATGATTAACAGTTGTAATATTTAACCAAAAAAAAAATGTAATTTTGAAAAATAAAAATGAAATTACTACTTTTTAATAGAGATTAAAAAAAAAAACAGTGACTAAATATATAAAGTCAACTATTCGAGTCTCCTTATTAATATACTAGTTTTTTTTTTAAAATATTGAAAAAACAAAAATTATCATAAGTGCTAAGTTAATTGATTTAATTTAACATGAGTTAATATGGAGTATTTATGCAAATGATAACGATTGCAAATGTCACTTATGTGAGCATCCACTATACGTATTACATAGCATTACTTAAATGTAGGTTTAACATATTTTTTATATAAAATGTAAAAAAAATATTCTACAATGATTTTATATAATTTTCCTTAAAAGTGAGACTCACCTAGTTTTACATAAATTATTCCTTAAATTTAAGGAATGCACTATGTATTTCATAACCAATTTTTAATTATAAATTAATTTATTTTATAATTAATGCTAATATCTTATTGGTATTTGTTGGGAAATTTAATAATAAAATATATTTAAGGAATATAGTTAATTAGTAAAACCATTGTAGATCAAATATTATTTATGTGTGTCTTAACTTTACGTATTATTTAAAGTGTAAATGTCTACGTGGCAACAAAGAATACAATTTAAGTAAAACCATAATATATAAAGAGAGCCGAAGTCGAAATTTTTAAATATGTTTAATAGAAGCGTTTTATTAATTGGAATTTCAATGATGAGATGAATTTTTTTTTTAATGTATTTTATTTGACAAAAAATGAGAAATCCTTTTATAGATCTAGTTTCTCCAAAAAAAAAAAAATCGATAAAGTTTCTAATGAATTTAATATCTTATTATAATTTGTATACTCTAATTATACACGTAATTATAGATTCAGAAAAGTACATTTTCCAAAAAGAAGCTCGTTGAAAAGAAGACATCAATCACTTCCTAAGGTAGCATCAAATCGAATCGAAAGACCAAAAGGAGAAAAGCTAGCCAAAGGATAAGGAAGGGTTGATACTTGAAAGCAACCATGATTTGATTTTATGATGCACTTGCAAAATATAAGGATAAATAAGCACTAGCCATATATATTAGCGGTGGTCAAGAAAAAAGACTTCCAAAAAGAGTCGACCCATGAACTCAAATAAGTATCTAATTATCAGTTAACTAACCAAGTAAATTGTAGCGGTTTATTGTTTCATTCTAATAATAAGTCTAAGATATCCCGTTTGAACTTTAAAAATGGAAAAAAAAAAAATAGCACTTTAAATTTCAGTTTCGATGTTTGAATTTAGTTTTAGAGTATTTTAATTTAAAGTCGCATGAAAAAAAAAAATATGAACCGATCTATATTGATAGGCTTAACAGTGTATATATAAATATGTAGAACTAATTCAATGCCGTAATTGGAAAATATATTTAATTTAGTAGCATATTTGGTGGTTATCGTCCTTTTTTTTTCTTTCAATTCAATGAACTAATTTCCTTTCTCATTCACGGTAAGCGTGCACTTATAATATAACTAGCTTTATACAAAGAAAATTGGAACTAATTCCTTCAATAAAATATTTTTTTTTTAAAAAATAATAAATAAATTTAGTAGGTCAATCTTAGATTGCTCAGCTAAATCAGTCTCATGACCTAATCATGATCTTGATGGCAACAAATCAACAACTACTAATTTAACAAGGAAAAAACTTGCTTTTCGATGACCTCTCATCGATCCTTTTAATTTCGAAGAGCCATGTTGTCCAAATTTTCATCATTCTCATCGATCAAAAAATTTCATACCTAATAGATTTTAGAAGACCCAACTTTCAACTATTACACTGTGATTTTTATGAATTTCATGATTTTTTTTTTTTTAATTTGGAGTTTTAAATATTATTTGAAATGTTAGTTATCAATTAACTATAGCTCAATTCACCTTATACTTAAGGACTCGTTCTGAATTGAACTCATGCTAGACCTGGTCTAAGAAATTATGTATAAAACAAGTTTAGGCCTAGGCAAGTCTCAAAACTCTTCACAACTGATCAAAATTCTAAATTAATTATGTTCTAATTGGTCGAGCCAAGAGATTGGTATTAACCAAGACTCATGCTAGACATAGTTTTCTAGAACAAGTGATCATGTTTGGTACATGTTCGAATCAAGGGGAGTTTCCCTAATTATTGGTGAACTGAGCCATGGCTGACTGCTATGTCGCATTTTGGATATTTGTTGCTCCAAATATACAAAAAAAAAAAATAATAATAATAAGACTCCTAAAAATCACATCTTGGTAGTTCTTTTTTTCCCAGTATGGTGGTTCTAGGGGGCCATCAAGATGGTAACATCTGCAGCATGCTTACTCCGCACCTAAACGAATCCTCACTTGTATCGCGTCAGCCCGTAATGTATAAAGTGCTACCATTAATATATTTTCATTCACAAAGCCTCAACGAGGTTTTGAACCCTAACCTCTAATTAAAAGATGAATGCTAAATTGCTACACTATATTACATGGTTCACACCCCCAATAGTTGAGGCTTCTAATAAATTGTTTTTCCTAAATTTAATACTATTTTTTTAAACATATTTTTAGATGTAAAAGACTAATAACTCCCTTAAATGACTTGGCATAAGAAAAGCAGGAATATCTATCTGTTCTAACTAAATTCTACTAAAACGGGAATTCACCTTAAAAATAAATAAATCATGATTTAAACAAATAATATACACCTAGAATATTGTCATTTCAGATAATCCACTATATATATCCTTAATTAGCTCTACCGTTGGAATTCCAAATGACTTGAATAACAGTGGCATGAAATAGACACCCACTAGAAAAGCTCAATAATGGCGATTGTTAGTTGCATATATCTAAAAATGTTTCACTTTCTATAGACTTTGTAGATGCAATTTACAGATAAGATGTGACTCATCTTAACAATATGACTCGACTTCTCTATCACATTCACAACTAAACTCGTATGAATAAAAACGTATTTAAAAATTGTACTTATAAATTCGAGTTGATCATAATTTGTTAATATTGTGTGATATTTTATAGACGGTGACGTTTGTATTATGTTGTCTCATTGTTCTGCTGGAAGGTATGGCCCCAATCTTCTGAAATTCTTCATTTAAGTCCCTATTCCATCCAGATGATGACAAAAAAAAAAAATTCTGTACAATCCCTATTAGTAATAACTAATAAGAGAGTAATCTGGAAATTAGCAAAAGTAGAATGTGATACCCTAAATTGACCGTGTCAAAATGAGTTGGATTAGTGAGTAAAGGTTAAATTGTGACAATGAATTTCTCAGTCTCGTTAAGTTGGGAAGTGTAGCAGCGATCTGGTGTCATTGAATCTGTTGGAAATTTGGGCTTGTAATCAATTTATGGGGCTTAGAGCATCCACAACGCAAGACAAAAATGAAGGACAACTCCTCCATGTGGCAAGATGGATTGTCCATTTGCATTGGTGATAGACAATTTTTTAGTCCAATCCCTCCAAGGAGGGATTCACTCTCTCACATCTCATCATTAATATTGTGAGAGAGTATAGTAGAAAAAAGTGTTAATTTTATTATTATTTAAAAGAATATGTAAGTCCAAGTTGGTAGACACCATTGAAGTAGTAATAGACAACTTCAAGACACTTTTTTATTTTATTATATATTGATTACGTGGCACTTATATGTGGCATAAAGTGGGATAGAATTTGGAGTTGTGCATTGTGGATGCTCTTACTGCCATATGGGTCGTTGCTACAGTCGAAGGGGTGAGTGACAGACAATTGTAAGTCAGTCCTACACCCAGGGGCGGACCTGTGTACAGCTGAGGGGACCAGTCGCATCCCCTCAACTTTATGTAATTTTTATAAATTTAGTGCATATATTAGTGAGTGCGTTAATTTTGCACCCCCTCAGTTAAATGAAAAAAATGAATGATGCACCTCTGACCCCTCGCTTAAACATAAAAGTGGTGCAACATTAAATAAAAACACTACAGATAGATATTATATATATATATACCTTCTTATAATTATATATATAAGAATGTATGTAGAAGTAAATATAAGAATATTATAGAAATTGAAAATTAAGCAATTATATTCTTTCTTATTTTCAATGTTTTACTTCAACTTAGTCTTTAATTAATTAGGTTAAAGACGTCTCATATATACAACTATACTATATGGCCAGCTTAAGCCCACCACACGTCCAGCTGAAGCCCACCACACACGCACACCTCAAGTAAAAAAGGAAAAAAAATGCACTATGTAAAAAATTGCTCTCTGTAAAAAGTTGCTCTCAGTCTAGCCAAAGTCCATTCCGCCTGTTCAATTTCCCCTCCAGCTCCAAGCAAAGACGATCACTTTCCCGGTTTCCCCCTCCAAAATCGGTTGACAATCCGCTTCTTTAGTTTCCCAATTCTGATTCCACTGAATTCATCAGATCACTGACATCACACAAGCTTTTTAAGATACCAGTTCATCTTCTCAATTAACACACATGTTCAGGTATTCTGCAGATTTTTATATTCATTCTCTACTTAGGGTTTAATTTTTATGCCAATTAAAACACTAGCAAGCTAGATCATGATTATTCTCAATTTTTATATTTCTTCTTTACCTAGGGTTTGATTTTATATTGATCTAACTAAAATTTAAAAATACGTATTATTCTCTTATATTTAGTGCAATTGGTCTTGATTTTGCTGCGTTTTTGTGTTAATTGAATTTCAAATTTCAAGTAAATTGATTTTTTTTACATAGAATAATCTAACATTAACAAATTCTCAAAGAAAACAGAATAGAAGTCTCAAATTTCCCAAAAGATCAAAAAAGCAAACCAAATGCACATTCCTAACAACATGATGATATTCTCTGCTAGAAACTGCTAAACCGTTAAATTTTTATGTCAATTAGATTTTAGAACACTAGAATTATACATTAACCTTTTTTTTTAATACAGATCATGAATGATGAATACAATGGATAGATATCTGAAAAGAAAGATTGTCAATTTAGAAGAATCTCCAGGTGCCGGTGCTTCTAATAGAGATGAGATTAACCTTCAACCTCTTCTTGAGATTAATGTAGAAGATCTTCCAAGTGATCCTGGATTAAGTAAGAAAATTTCTCAATACCATCCAAATGATCAAGATAAGGTATGAAGGTACTATATAAACAAAGGACCATGTCAACCTCGTAACCATGATTTTCCACAAAAGAAAATTGGACAATGTATGAGAAGATTTTGTTCTTCTTGGTTCAACGAATATCCTGGATGGTTGGAGTACAGTATTGAAAAAGATGCTACTTTCTGCTTGTGCTGTTATCTTTTCAGGTGTGATGTTGGAAAACAAGGAAGTGGCGACTGTTTCACTAGTGAAGGGTTTTCGAGTTGGCACAAGAAAGATAGATTTAAAAAGTATGTTGGACCTGTCAACAGTTTTCATAACCAAGCTTCGAACAATTGTTTTGTTTTGATGCAGCAAAAACAAAATATAAGAGAGTCCATGGATAAACAGCCGTAAGATATGCACAGTGTATACCGTACTCGCTCGACTGCATCGCTTGATTGTGTTAGATTTCTTTTACGGCAAGGAATGGCTTTTCGAGGTCACGATGAGTTACGGGATTCCAAAAATCAAGGTAACTATCTAGAGTTTCTAAAGTTTCTAGGTAATCATAATGGAGAGATCGGCAATGTAGTTCTGACAGGTGCACCTGATAACCATCAAATATCATGTCCAAAAATTCAAAAAGATCTTATAACTGCTGCTGCCTATGAGACCACAAAAGCCATAATTAGTGAGTTAGATGACGACCTGTTTTCTATTCTTGTGGACGAGTCTCACGACGTGTCCGGTAAAGAACAAATGGCTGTTGTCTTGCGTTTTGTGAATGAAAAAGGTCATATTGTGGAAAGATTCATTGGAGTTAAGCATGTTAGCGATACAAGTGCCATGTCTCTGAAAGTTTCACTAGAATCCTTGCTTTGTAAATATGGCTTGAGTTTAGCAAGAGTACGGGGGCAAGGTTATGACGGTGCAAGTAATATGCAAGGTGCATTTAATGGACTGAAAACTTTGATTATGCGAGAGAGCTCATCTGCTTTTTACGTGCATTGTTTTGCCCATCAACTTCAACTAACTCTTGTTGCCGTAGCAAAAAATGAGATTCAAGTTGCTGTGCTTTTTAATTTAGTGGGAAACATAGTAAATGTTGTGGGAGGTTCATGTAAGAGACTTGATATGCTCCGAGACATACAAATGGCTAAAGTAAAAGAAGCATTAGAGAAATTGAAAATTCAAAGTGGACGAGGACTAAATCAAGAGACCGGTCTCAAGCGGCATGGTGATACTCGTTGGGGAACACACTTTGGTACTCTTATGAACCTAGTACTCATGTTTTCTTCAGTTATTGACGTACTTGAAATTATCAAAGAAGATGGTGCAGGTTCAGATCAAAGAGCAGAAGCAAATAGACTCTTAGAATCCATGCAATCATTTGAATTTGTTTTCACATTGCATTTGATGAAGACCGTTTTAGGGATCACAAATGACTTGTCACAATCTTTGCAGAGGAAAGATCAAGATATTCTTAATGCGATGAGGATGGTTGATGCTTCTAAGGAACGCTTGCAGACAATGAGAGATGAAGGATGGGATTCATTACTGATTGAAGTCTCTTTATTTTGTAAGGAGCATGATATTGATGTTCCTAACATGGATGAATTATTTGTGTCTAAGGGGAGACGAAAACGTGAAGCTCAACAGATGCTTAATTTTGATCAATATCGTGCAGGTTTGTTCTATGTTGTTCTTGATAGGCAGCTGCAAGAGTTAAATGATCGGTTTAACGAGGTGAGTACGGAATTGCTTATCTGTGTGGCATGTTTCAGTCCGGAGAATAACTTTTTAGCATTTGACAAGGACAAGTTGATACGTCTTGCTCAATATTATCCGTGTGAATTCTCTCCCATTGAGTTGATGACACTTGATAATCAACTTCAGACGTACATTGTTGAGGTACGTAAAAGTGACGACTTTTCAAAGATAACGTCGATCTCTACCTTGGCAGAGAAGCTAGTTGTCACGAAGAGAAGTATGTGCTATCCATTGGTTTATTTGCTCTTGAAACTGGCATTACTTTTACCCGTGGCTACTGCAACAGTAGAAAGATCTTTCTCTGCTATGAAATTTGTGAAAACAAGACTCCGCAACCGAATGGGAGATGATTTCATGAGTGATTGCTTGGTGACTTTTATTGAGAAAGATGTATTTAACTCCAATGATAATGAATCTATCATGTTATATTTTCAAAGTATGAAAACTCGTAGGGGAATACTGTAATTAGTTGGTGTTTTACATTTAATGAATCTAGTTTTTTTATTATTTTTTCATTTATTTATTATTATTTATATGCAATATTTTCTTTATAAAAAAAAAATCGATCAATCTTGCACCCCGGGTCCCGGGTCTTGGATCCGCCACTGCCTACACCCAACATTTCAATGGGATTTGTTCTGATAATTGAAACAACTTCTTATTACATACAATAGGCTCTCTCTCTCTCTCTATGTGTGCAAGTTAACAACAAATCGAACATCTCAAGACCTTTGGCTCGTGTGTGCATGCGTACACGAATATCCACTTGCACATTCCTACCAGTGCAAGTCCGGTTTAGCTAAATCCAAACTTCTTTTTTTTTTTTTTTCTCCACTAGAAGGGGCCCTCATTAGGATGGCAACACATGTAGCATATTTGTCCCCCCGAACATAGTTATTGTATTAGAATTTTATCATTTTCTTCTACAGTGACACTATGAGTAGTGGCGGGTCTAAGTCTTTGGGCAAGTAGGGTCCTACGACGATATTTTGAGCAATCGTCCACAAACGAACTAAATCAGTATCAGACGATTAACCAAACCAACCACGGGAACAATTTGTTAAGTGGTGTCTTCAACATTATTTTACTAGGTCTCTTTATCAAGGCACCAAACAAATCCTTCCCATTTAGTATATTTTATAGAAGGTAATGTTAATGTCCAAATGTGAGTATATAGGTAGATAGTTTAAAAGAGTTAGAACACTATATAAACTTTAGGGTTAATAACTAAAAAATTGTCCAATGTTTACCCTATGTTAAAATTAGGTGTCTGAAATTTGAAATGTTAAAATGGATTGTCCCAAGTTTCATTTTTGTTGAAATTTGGTGTCTCGGTGTGATTACTTTAGAGAAGTCAATTCCGACGAAACCGTCTGTCAAATTCGAGCTCTCATACACACTCCCTTCTCGTCATCTTGTCGGGACCGTCACCTAAAAAGTTGGTAACATCCGGGCAAGTAAATCTCGCTCTATTGTCCTTGGAAAATGGCTCTACACCACTCTTCTAGAAACTTTTTTTTTAATGTTCAATTTTTAGGTGAAATTTGACGATTTTGTGAAAAGTAAAGAGTGATGGATTATGAGTGGGTTGGTGGGTTGATGAAAATGACGGAATGAAGATGAAAAGACGCACAAAGACACCAAATTTCAACAAAAATGAAACTTGGGACAGTCCATTTTAACATTTCAAACTTCAGACACCTAATTTTAACATAGGGTAAACCTTGGACAGTTTTTTAGTTATTAACCCTAAACTTTATGCACTATTTCTACAATCACCAATTAGTTTTAAAAAAAGGGTTAATATGTCTTTTGTTCCATGATGTTTGACAATTTTTGGGTTTTGGTCCATGGTGTTTTTTTTTGCCTAGTTTTGGTACCATATATTTGCAGATTTTTCTAGTTTTGGTCCGACCGTTACATTTCGTCCATTTTTTCCGTTAACTGACATGTGCAAGTCACGTGATCAACCTAAACTTTCAGTTATGTTCAAATTTGGGGGAATTGACCCATTGAACTATGTTTAGGGTGACAATTCCCCAAATTTGAACAAAATTGAAAGTTTAGGTTGGATCACGTGACTTGCACATGTCACTTAATGGAAAAAAATTGACGGTAACGGTCGGACCGAAACTAAAAAACTTGCAAACATATAATACCAAAACTAGGTAAAAAAAACATCATGACCAAAACCCAAAAGTGGTCAAACATCATGTACAAAAAACCTGTTAAGCTTATATAATGAGTGGCACAAAGCGGTTAACCCAGGTAAGGACAGCTCGTAGATCAGATATAATTTGAAAGAGTTGGCTCAGCTTAATGAGCTACTCATGGCCAACACCTACCCTTAAGTGGACACCTGAGAAACAACAAAAATAACTCATCTCCATCAACTATTTCTACCACTTGGGGCTGCAACCTTGACCTATTACCGATGATTTCATCATTGAGCCCAAATGCTCACAACGAGTGAATGTAATGTATGTAGTTGGTTCTGTTTGAGTAGAAACTTCAAAATATGCTTACATTTAATCTTATATGCACATCCTATGCAAAACAACTCGACAATTTTAATTGCCATTCAAATTATCCATTCCCATATCTACTATATATGTATGTATATTACTTCATAGAGGCCTCAGCAATGGGTAATCTTCAAGTAGTTCGCGCTCAGTGAGAGTGTCATTATCATCTTGGGGAGTCCACAACACTTCTGCTGCCTATACGGTTGGTTATCAAAAATAACAACATATAGTAGGTTAAAAATATGGTTAAGAATGTAAAAAGAACAGTCCCAACTATAGGGCAAGTTGATATCACTGTCTCAGATTTAAAATGTTAATATTTGGTATCTCAACTATAAGATTGATTGATTTCCACTTTTTTTCTTAAAATTGACGGAATAAACATATTTTAAGAATCAAATAAGCCTAAAACCATGAGCAACAAATCTAATACTTCGAAAAAGTGGAAAACAACATGTTTTTATTACTTAAAAAGAGAGTTTTAACGCCAAAATAAGTCGAAAAAAGTGGAAAGCAACAAATCTAATTGTTGGGATATCATATATCAGCATTTTAAATCCGGAACATCGATTAGTAACAAAGCTTATACTTGGGACCATTTTTAGGTTCTTAACTCTAAAAAAATATAGGTATGGCAAATTCTGGAAGAAAATTTACATATAGATATGTAAAAATCAATTGATGTAATTAACCATTGCAAATTCTTACCAGTAGTTTGCTAGAAGGTATGGCCCCAATCTTCTGCAATGCTTCCTTCAGGTCCCCACTTCCACTGATGTTAGGCAATTTATGCACTCCCTCGGCTGCCACCAATATAGTTATCTGGCAACCAATCGAATTACGGATTTAGATTAATCTATGTTACTTATAGGTGAAGCAGTTAATAGGAATGTATATATTTCGGAGAGACGGAGACATATATACCACAATATACTCATTGCTGATTCCGCTAGATCTGTTGTTGGATGTACTCTTTTGTCGAATGTTGTTGACATTAACAAGTGTCTCTTCATCAAACTTGCCTCTTTCTTCAATTGAGAGTTGATTGAAGCGTTTCTCTCCATCATCCATGTTTCTCTTCACCTCCACCTAACAGAAGCCACAAATCATCACATAAATGATTAAATGCCGAACTTTGTAGAATAAGCCAAGACTATAAAGATCGGTTTACTTACAGATGAGTTACCGGAGATGCAATAATCAGGGTGGCGGAGCAAAGCAAGAGATGTTTCTGCACAAACAAATGCAAAGATCAGTTTCAGCCCCTATATATATGAGTATGCTAGAACAAATCTTATAGGCTTATTAGCTCATTGAATAGCCATATATATATAATTTCAGGATGCGAATAACTAATTTGTATGCCGAACTTTAGTAAAAAATATAAAAGTTCAGTATGCATTTTGCAATTCGTCCAACGTTTAGTGTACAGTTTTGTAACCCAAGGAACAAATTTATGGTTATACAAAAGTCTTGAAATTTACCTGTCAATATGTAACTCAATCCCTCTGGAGAAGATGTATCTGCAATATCAGCTATTCTGTTCAGATCATTCTGAAGTGATCTTGCTGAGCCTAGCAGCCCTACCTAAAGCAATTAAGAAGATTCATCTTTCAAATAACAAATAAAATAATTTAAATGTAGTTTGATTACAGCAGCCATACACATAAACGCGCATATGAGAAGACATAAAATAAATGAGTGCATGAAAGAGAACCAAAAGAATAATATGTTAGAGTGTTAAGTATTGCTTTTTTTTGGGTGCAATTGTCGAGTTACAACAAACAACATCATAACCAGATCAACAAGTCAGTCAGGCTTGGGGCATTTTAAAGAAGGAGAACTTCGATTTATAACACCCATTGTCGCACACCAATTACTGGGGAGACCAAAGGTATATAAGGATAAGGTGGGCTACTCATGTCTACATTTCTAGGCATCAAAGAGTATAACAGACTAAAGGATGCTTGATTAGGCCTAATAGAGTCATCCCCAACTCATCAATGTTTGTCCAATGTAATGCACCACCAATTAGTTATTCTTACAATTTCGTAACCCCAAACCTTATCCTCAAGGCTCTCAATTTGGCAATGAACAATATAACAACATCATTCACTTCAAATAAGCACAAAGCCACAAACAAATGCTGCACCTAGGTGCTAGACAGGTCAGCAATATCTTCTATACGTAAAATCTTTAAGCTCATAATAAACACAATTATCAGAAACTGAAAGCAAGAATGGAAACTTTCTACAAAAAAAAAAAGTTTACATTTTTTTTCTCAGAAGCTTCACCATACCTGAAGCTTGAGGACGCTAGTCTTATCAGTAGCACTAAGAACACTATCCTCAGACCTATCTGAGAGGAACCCAGAAACCAACACAAAAGCAGCAAACCCCATCAAGATCAACACGAAGCTCGACCCTCCAAGTCCAAACCCAACAGCAGGGCCTACAAAGAACCCCCCACCGCCACCAAAAGGAGACGGAGCGTAATACGGTGCTGAGAAAGAACTTGAGCCGCGGCTCGGCGACTGCGCCGTGTAGCTCCTCGAAGAAGAAGAGCTCCGCTGCGAGGAGAACGACTTGCCGCCATATCTACCCCCAGAAGCCGCCAATGCGGAATTCGGATCGTACGTCAATAGCAGACCCAGCAAAACTGCCGCTACAACGGGTTTCTTCAGCGATTCTAGGGTTTTAAGGAACCCATCCACGACTATCTTAACTGGGTGTCTTTTGATTTGTTGCTGAGATGTCGGATTCTTCAGAGGCAGGCAGCAGAAAACACTGAATTTATTCGATCGTGGGGGAAATCTTACCAATTGAAGATGCGAGGTGGAGAGTTTGGGATGAACTGAATGTTTACATCGGAGAGGATTGAATTGGATCAGTGACAGGGATGCTGCCATGGTAGTTGGAGAAATCTGGATGGGGAAGAGAATGGTTCAGGATATTTGATGAAGAAGGTGGTGTCAGATAACGATAGAGAAGAGGATGAGCTGAGAATCTACGGTGATATGAAAGGTAATCGAGTTGTGGAGGAACAAGATTGAACTGATCGTCGCGGAGGGAGGTGGAGCCTTCAAATTGTGAACCAGAAAATCCGATTTTCAATTCAGAAATGACAATTAAGAGAGGTCAATTAATTAATGGGTTAATTCCAATTTAGTCCTCTAATTCACGTTGAATTTGCAATGTTATCCTCAGATTCTTATTTTAGTCAATTTTGTCCTTCAATTCGTTGTTGTTAATTGAATTGATCATTCCGTTAACAATCATCTAATATCAACGTCTGATGTATAAAAAAATCGCGTGCTGTGTTGGATAAGAGAGATGAGAAGTCAATTGTAACCCTTAAAACTAGTCTAACAGTAAAAATATTGAACCGATGGTTTTAGATATAATTAACCGACAAATAAAACCAAACCAATTATATATATACATAACCCTAACCTCCAAACTGAAACACACAAAAGCGTATGGAAAAATTAGGGTTCACAACAAAATTAGCGTTCTTCAAAAGTGAAATTACTGGTGTTTCTTTCTCCACAATCCAACTTGGTTCAGGAATAATCTGTAAGGTTTTCTTTAATATTTATTATTACTATTAACCATCGTTTCTTGGTCTTCATGATTTGTGACTCTAAATATAGTTTTCTACTAATAAACTGAACTTTGAGAAATATTTTTACTCGAATGTTTATATTTTACATGGTTTTCTTTGTGTATCTATATATATATATAAAATAATAAAACTTTTTTATTCATGAAGGTTGCACAGTTTGATGGAGAATGCCGTGAGTTTAAAATTTTACCTGGGTGGTATTTTTGTGGGAAATGGTTCAAGTTTGAAGTATATTGGTGGGACTGTGAAAGAAAAACATGACATGGATCCGGATCTGATTCTTATGGATGGGATGAAGTCACTTATAGAGGAGGAATTTGCTTGCCCTAATGTGACAAAACTCTACTATAAAATCTCAAAATTACCTTTAAGCAGTGAATGTAGGTTATTAAATAGTGACGAAGCAATTAGAAATTTGTCTACTATATTAATAAGAGATGGAAATGCAGAAATATATTCGGAGCATGTGATAGTTTTGATAGACGGTGATGATTTTCATGACGATTCGGGAGTTGATGAATCAAACACTATCAAAGCTGAGTTAGATGTTGATCTGGAAGCAATGGCCGCTGATTTAGAATCTGAAGAAGTTGAACAAGCGAATGCAATTTTTCCACAAGAACACATGTTGGATCAAGATAGTAACTTGGTGGATGTCGATATTTCTGTAAGCCGCATAGATTCAAATCCTTCTACTGAAGGTGTATCTCTTCTTGCTAGTAGTATGATAATGGGACAAAATGAGGCTACTGCGGTAAGTGATAATATTAACGAGAATAATACAAATGAAGATGCAGATGATGAATGTGAAGGTGAAGAAGAAGATTTTCTGTGTGATGTTCAGTGGCTTAGTGAGTATGATGATTTTGAAGTGCAAGAAGCTATGGAGTTGATTAGGAAATCCAAATCGAAGAAGACAACACGTCAGCCCTTCGAAGTAGATACAACTAATATTCCTGAACATAGCAAGTGGTTCGATATCGGAATATCAGGCAGAACTTGTGTGGAGAATGATGATAGTAGTGAGTACTTTAGTTCCGATGAGTATGGTAGTCATGTAGATACTAGTGACGAAGAAACAGATAATGCAGGCAGATTGAAGAGCAAACGGGTGTATTACCGAGAGAGTGATAACCCTCAATTTGAGCTAAGCATGATATTTGAGGACATAGCTCAAGTGAAAAATGCTATAACCGCGTACGCTACAAAGAATAAAAAAGATATAGCCACGATAAAGAATGATAAAGAAAGATTTCGTGCTTCTTGTAAATGGCCTAACTGTCATTGGGCGATCTCCGTCATTTATGATAAGCATGAGCATTTTTGGCAGTAAAGACATTTGTGGATCAGCATAGTTGTAACCAGACGTTCATTAACAGCAGGGTTACATCGAAGTGGCTTGCAGAGAAGTATGGTGGTAGAATTAGAGCTTCATCTAAGTGGAGTGTACGAGAGTTACAAAAAACTGTGAAGGAGGAATACAGCGTTGAGGTAACTGAGAGTAAATGCAGGCGTGCGAAGATGATAGCCTTGAACCAGTTTAGAGATTCTTTTAAGGAAGAGTACTCAAAACTTTGGGACTATGTGGAAGAAATTAAGTCGTCGAATGTTGGTTCATCAGCTTACATTCAAGTTTATGAGGACGGTTTGAATTCTTCTCCAAGATTCCGTAAGTTATATGTGTGTTTCAATGCTTGTAAGCAAGGATTTTTAGATGGATGTAGGAAGGTGGTTGGTTTAGATGGTTGCTTCTTAAAGGGTTTGATCAAAGGAGAGGTTCTATCTGCCGTTGGAAGGGATGGAAATAACCAAATGTATCATATTGCATGGGCGGTTGTCGAAGTAGAATCGAAGGAATTATGGAGATGGTTCCTGCAATGCTTGATGCGAGATCTCAAAATGGAAAATGGGATTGGATGGACATTAATAACCGACCAACAAAAGGTACGTATCCTTTTATTTTGTTTTATTTTACAATTTATTGCTTGGAATTAGTTACATATTTCTAGTAGACATCTAATAAAAACTACTTCAGGGTTTAATTCCAGCTATTAAAGAGTTGTTGCCGCTTGCAGAACATCGAATGTGTGCAAGACACATATATGCTAATTTCAGAAAGAAGCATAAAGAGAAATATTTGCAAAAGTATTTTTGGAAGTGCGCAAAATCAACAACTATTCCACACTTCGAACAGGCAGTTGGTGAATTACGTGGACTTTTGAAAGAAGCTGTTAATGATGTGTTTGCCATCCATCCACGACATTGGTGCAGGGCTTACTTTGACAAAAGCGTAAAGTGTGATAATGTGGATAATAACATGTCTGAAACTTTCAATGCTTGGATTATAGAAGCTAGGTATAAGCCGATTATATCCATGCTTGAGGAGATTAGAGTGAAAGTTATGAAGAGGATTTGTGTGAAGATGGGTGAAGTTAGCAAATGGAAGACAGATTATTGTCCTAGAATCTTAACTAAATTGGGCAAAATTGTGAATGATAGTTCAAAATGCCACCTGGAATGGAATGGAAGAAATGGCTTTGAAGTGGAACACTTGAATAACAGATTTGTCGTTGACATTGAAAAGAAGACATGTACTTGCAATGGGTGGGAATTATCTGGCATCCCATGCCCACAGGGAGTTTGTGCGATTTTTCATGTGCAGAAGCAACCAGAGATGTATTTGAACAAATTTTACCATAAAGAGATGTACATGAAGGCGTATGAAACTCCTATGCAGCCTCTAAATGGTATATCAATCTTGCACTTTCTATATGTTAATTACAACTTTAAAACGTTTTCATGTCTTAAGCTTCACATTTATCATGTACGTAATTGAAATTGCAGGACCTCCTCTTTGGCCAAAGGCAAGTTTGCGACACATTGAGCCTCCTATTTCAAGAAGGATGCCTGGAAGGCCGAGAATAATTAGAAAAAGAGAAGTGAATGAACCACCAAACCGTACAAAAATGTCTAGAGCTGGTGTCCAAAAGACTTGTAAAATATGCAAACAAGTAGGACACAATAGTTTAGGATGTCCTAAAAGAAAATCAGAGGTATGATTTTAATTTTAAGAAAAATATAATTGACACTTTTTTAAAGTTGTTAACATATGTATATAATAGATGAACCAAGGAGAGCTATCTCGGAGCAGGTCGTCTGTCTGTATCAAACGACAAAGAGGGTATGGTCTTTTCACCAGTGGTTCAGGAGTACAAATTTACAATGTAAGTTATATCATTTTTTGTATTTTTCTATGATGTCTGAGAGAGACCAGTATTAATATTATTATTTTTTTATTATCACAGCCGGGTTTATCTGGAGAACAAGTAATTCATATTCCAGGTGCTATTAGTACTGAAGAGAGCCAACATGGAACAGATTCTCAATCTCAGCACGTTAGGAAGTTTTCAAATACATGGAGGCCTCAAGATAGTTGATATATCTTGAATCGAAGTTCCCCCTTTTGGCTTGTTATTTTGTGGAAAAATATTTAGTGCAGTTGGTGAAATTTGCTAGTGGTAACATTTAAAACATAATCTTAGTGGATCATATACATTGGATTTTAAATCTAGTTATCATTGTGTTGGTGGATATAGTTTTGGGTGAATCTATTAACGTTAGACTATTTCATTATTATGTCAATATTTCATGAGTTTTTTTTTAGTTGAACTCAATATTGTAGATTGATCTTGATGATGATACACCTCAAGTGATTATATCTTTCAGAATTAACAAAGAAAAGAACTGCATGAAATAAAATTTATCTATTTTACCTCATGGAATCCGCTTCTCAAGTCTGTTCGATTCTGCTATAGAATCGTGCAAATGTTGTTCCGGAAAAGTTACGAGGGTCGAAGTTATTGAAGTTTGAATTTCATAATTGTAGCTTCATCTTGGTATGTTATGAATAAAAACAACAGTGACGTCCTAATATTGAACCCCAATACAATAGTAGATAATGAATTGCTTTCATTGGAGATTTGTGTCAACACTTTCGTCGAACATGTTACATGCACAATTGATTTATACTCTCAGTGTAACTTAGTAGAATCCTAAAAAATAGCTACATTGATGTCTGCATCGGAAATATATTTATTTTCATTAGAAAACTAAACTAATAGTCTTAGTTCAAACCCCCAACAAAATCATACTATACCAAAGTTATGAAGAATACGTGACAAATTCAGATTTTAATGGAATGAAGGCCATCAAATTTTAGTGATTTGATTATAAACTGCTGCAAATTTCATTTGTTTCTGTCCAATAGTCGATGAAATTTTTTATGCATGCCATAGCTAACAATGTCATATCTCTCTTGCCCTCCCACCAAAGAAGACGGAAACCGACACTCCCAAAAATGATCGCTACTTGAGGTCTGATGAAGGACTAGGGTACGGGTGTAAACGAGTCAAGCTACTCGTGAGCTGCTCGAAATCGGCTCGGTCGATATTCAAATTCGACTCTCTAAATTTTGAGTCGATATTTTTTGTTTTGCCTATTTGAGTCGAGTTCGAGCTTGAGTTTATTCGAGATTTACGTAGTACTATATATATATATAATTCAAGTCTCGAGCTCGAGCCAAAAGCCTAATCGAGTTTGATCTCGAGCCAAAAGCCTAATTAAGTCTTGTTCGAACTTTGGCCAAAAATCTAATTGAGTCGAGTTCGAGCTAAGAAGGTGCATCATTTATGATTTAATTGAAAATGTTTAAACTTATCGAGCCGAGCCGAGTCGAGCCGAGCCGAGTCGAGTCGAGCTCGAACTCGTCGAGTATGACATCGAGTCGAGCTCGAGCTTGAAAAATTAAGACTCGGTCGAGTTTGAACTCGAGCTCAAGTAATATAAGTCGAGTCGTTGGCTCAACTCGGCTCGTTTACGACCGCAACTAGGTAGACGATGCTTGTTGTTTTGGCACTGTTGATTTCGCAGAACCCTAATTTTGTTGTCCATTATTTGTGCAGAACTCTATTTTTCTCATACGTACCGGTTCTTTTGTATTTTAGATTGGAGTTTGTGGTTATGTATCGGTTTGATGTGTGGGTTAATCGATAAAACCACTGCTTTAATGTTATCGCTTCAAATGTTATAAATGACTTTTCATCTCTTTTGTCCAACATAACATGTGATTGCCTATGCATTTGACTGTGGTATTAGATGGTTGTTGACAGAAGGATCAATTCAATTGACAACAACGAATTCAATGATAAAATTGACTAAGATAAGAATTGGAGGATGACATTGCAAATTCAATGTGAATTAGAGGACTAAAATTGGAATTAACCCTTAATTAATTAACTAGACTGCTCACAAAAATAAAAATAAAAACTAGATTGGGTTGGACTAAGTTAGTACTTTTTACTTTATACTCAAGATGATTTTACCCTCGAGTTCTGGAAGCTATTAGGATGATTCCACCATGTCGAAGCTATTAGGATGATTCCACCATGTTTAACTATTTTTATTTAATTAATAATAGGCTAAACTTAATTTTAACATAAAAGAAAACTTTAAAAGTACAAAATATCTGCAGTATGACTTAACCATCATCAACCCTAGTTATTAGCGGTGAGCTCGGGACAAACGGACGAGATTTTTCAAGAGAATATCTATAGCCCTAGTTTACGGGATTTTTCACAACCGTCCCTAACCCTAACCCTATGTTAAACATTTGAAAAAGTCCCTACTTGGTCGGGACTTCTCAAATTCGGGACGGGCTAGGGACAACCCTAGTTTACACATAAGAATGAAAACAAACCTTAATTTTCAACTCAAATACAAATACAAGTTCAAGCATTCATCAAATTCACGAACACATACATTGAATTCACCAAAACATACATCGAATTCACGATCACATATATCAAGTTTACAAACAATTCATTAAGTTCGCACACGTAGATTAAGTTCTACAATACAACACTAGCATTCAAGCTCAACGTAACTCAAATCAACTCCAAGTCAGTTCCAAATCAACTCTAAGTCAGCTCCATCATTTGAAAAGAGTTGAAGATTTAAATGGTAAAATCTAATACTATAAATAAATGTTCTAGTGCAAAGAATAGTTAAAGGAAAAGCTAAAACTGAATGTCCAGACAGTTTACGATACATTGACGAAGAAAGAAATGAAGCTACATTAGTTACTTATTACTTAGGCTTTTTTTTATATTCATCTAGTTTAAGTATAATTAGATTATTTAAGTTGTAAATTGTTGAATATCTAGGGACATTCGGGATTTTTTAAAAAAAAACCCTATCCCTAGCCCTAACCCTAGTTGGGAGTAAAAGACCCTACTATACGGGCTCGGGCCCAATTTCGGGACGGGCTAGGGCGGGATTTTCGGGAATTCGGGTTTGTCAGGTTTTTTGCTCCGCCCTACTATTTATTAGATGGATCTTTCTATCATGAGCACCATGTTTTTGGTTCTGTTTTTTGTATTTTTCTATTGCCCTAAAAGTGAACCCTAGAGGGAAATTGATATTATTAATAGTATGATGCAAATATTAGGTGTGGTTAAAAAATTTCATATTTTTTTTATAATTTTAAAGTTTTACATATGTTATAATTAAGTCCATCATAATGATAAAAAAACCAAAAGCATGGTGCTCTTGGAGCATAATAGAAAAATCCTTAGTAGATTGATCTATATGTTTCAGAGGGGTAAAATTTAGGGATGTCAATCGGGTCAACTTGACCACCGGACAATATCGGGTCGGGTTTAGGGTTGATTAAAATGAACCCGACTCGAAGGCCTAATCGGGTTAATTAGGGATCAAAACCTGATAGGTTACCAAGTCATCCAGGGATCTGGATTTTTTATTTTTTTTTTAATGTTGAATCTATTTATGAATTCTTTCAAAATTAGACGAAAATCAATATCAATACAAAATTAGACTAATATCATTCTCTTTATAAAATATAAACAAGAACTAATTTAATAGACCTTCTAGGCTTCTAAAATATAATTGATAATAGATGATCACTAATATTGATGATCACCTAGTCAGATTCGAATCCATTGTCAGAACCCGAACCTGACCAGTATTCTTTGTTTTAATCCGAAATGACCCGAACCCTAAATGTCAAGACGGGTTTTTCTACCATTCTTGTGGAGCATAATGTTTTTTTTTTATTACTAGGATTGACTTGTAATATATGTAAAACTTTAAAAATATTTAAAAAAAAGTATAATATTTTGAACTATACATAATATTTGTATCATATTATTATTAATATAAATTTCTCTCTAAGGTTCATATTTATGTCAATAGAAAAATACATAAAAAATATAACAAAATTCTGGTGCAAATCACAGGACTGAAGTGATATGTGTGACTAAACCGTTGGATTTATGGGCCATCCAATAAGGCCCAGGATGTGGAATAAAAAACCCTGAAGCTATTAAATGTCTAGGGTTTCTTTGTAGTTCAACCTTCATCGCTTCCTGAGAGTCACCTCTACTGCGTCTACCGGAGCATCAACCACTCCCAGCGGCGGCGGAGGATCTCAGCGAAGCGGAGTAGCCATGGCGGAAAAGGCGGTGACCATCAGGACCAGGAAGTTCATGACTAACAGGCTTCTCTCCAGGAAGCAATTCGTAAGTCCATTGATCAACCCTCTCAATTTCTCCGCTTAATATAAGCATTCAGGATCTTCCCGTTAGATGCTGAGCTAGGATAATGCTGTGTTCATAGATTGATGTTGAGCTCAGGGTTTTTCATCTCTTGAATCTATCGGGAGAAATTTAGTGATTGCTCTAGCATAAGATGCATTTGCAATGAGGTGCGCGAAATTTTGCTGCTTGTAATGCTGGCAGCGCAGTATGGTAGATTTACCATGATCGTGTATACAAACAGGAGAAATATTGACTTAGAGGAGTACTGTTTAGCTTCTAGTTATTTGGTTGAATGTTCTTTAGCTACTATGTATGTTATGACCATTCGAGGTTTGATGTTTACTTTTTAGAGATTAAGAAACGATTGATAATGCGTTAACTTGAAACTTTTAACTTCTGAACTTGAACTGTGGGAAAAGTCTTCTTTTCAATCACTGGCAAAGGAGATTGATCTGTTTCGATTAGCAAGATTGTTTTTGTCTTTTGGGTTTAAACTTATCACTCGATTTTCTTGCTGAACATTCTTAACCTGCTTCCTATTCTGTTTGGCTATAGGTTATCGATGTTCTTCACCCAGGGAGGCCTAATGTATCCAAGGTATTCATCGCCATCCTCCCCATACTTAATTTTACAATAGAAATGTTTGCAATAACAATTTCTGATCATAATTTACGATTGAACAATGTAGAATGAGCTAAAGCAGAAGCTTGCAAGTTTGTATGATGTCAAGGATCAAAACTCGATCTTCGTCTTCAAGTTCCGTACTCACTTTGGTGGCGGTAAATCCACGGGATTCGGCTTGATTTACGATTCTGTTGAAACAGCCAAGAAGTACGAGCCCAAGTACAGACTCGTCAGGGTAATAAACCTTCATCGAATCCTCTTTCCATTAATTCAGTTTTGTACTATTTGAAGTATTGTTACACATTAGCATCAGGGACAAACTGAAATTTGATCATTTTGCTTAAAACAATATAACTTTTTTATCTTGACAAAAAATAAACTGAACTTTCGACTTACATCTTGTATTTTATGTGGATGTTTCGATCTTCATCAATAGAAAAATGAAGATAGTTTGCATATTGCTATGTTACTGAAAGTTGTTTATTTTTTTTGTAAAGAAAAAGTCCAATTCGGTTAACTTGGTATGTTCTAAATTCACCGTTACCATGGCAGAACGGACTTGACACGAAGGTAGAGAAGTCGAGGAAGCAGATGAAGGAAAGGAAGAACAGAGCGAAGAAGATCCGTGGAGTCAAGAAGGTAAGTTTTCAGCTTCAAAATTGTAGAGCATTCGTTTTTGTTCATCAAGTTAACTCTTATCTTACTTTGTTTCTTGCAGACTAAGGCAGGTGATGCTGCCAAGGCCGGAAAGAAGAAGTGAGCAACGTAGGCAGGCGCATTGAGCCTCGATAGCATTATTTACTCATCAGCTTAGCTTTGGACCGAACGAAAATGGGTGTTTTTCTGCACTGTATGTACTGATGATGGTTAATTTTACCAGAGTTTTGATTGATGACTTCCATTTGAGAAGGGTGAGTTGTTGATAGAAAGCTTTAGCAATCCGAATGAAGCAAGGATTTATCTGATTAGGTAAGAGTATGGTCGATATGTGAAAAGGTTAACCATAATACGTAATAATGCGCCGACTACAAAAAAGAAGCAAATTAAACGTCCATGAATAAAGTTGCTTCTTTCAATGTTTTTAAAAACCGCAGCGTATGGTGGTGAATTTGAAACTGCGAGGTGGCCGGCCGGTTCACAGATGTTCTTATGCATTTTGATGATATTTTGCTTAAACCGAATTGTTGTTATCGCTGGTTTGCAATCCAACTCAGTCATTTTACCGGTCTGGTTTTCAAAATATTTTAGAGATCATTTTTTCCTTCAAATTTGAATATTAATTTCTGTAAAGTGTGACATTATTTTTTAAAAATGGGTTAAAAGTGAGTCGAGTGTTTCTTATTTGAAAATTACTGAAAGAAGTGATTTTTCTACCATTCTCCAAGAGCACCATGCTTTTGGTTTTTTTATTATTATGGTGGACTTAATTATAACATATGTAAAACTTTAAAAGTATTAAAAAAATATGAAATATTTTAATCATACCTAATATTTGCATCATAATATTAATTTCCCTTTAGGCTTCACCTTTAGGTTAAAATAAAAAAAAAAAAAAAAAACATGGTGCTCTTGGAGTATGATAGAAAGATCCGCAAAGAAGAGAAAAGTTTAACATTTAGAAAATGGTTAAATGTACTTTCGGTAACATATATTTGATCGATTGTGACTTTTGGTACAAGATGTTTCTTTTTGTATACTTTTTATATGTTTGAACTTTTGGCTGTTAAGTTCAAACATATGGTACCAAAAGTATATAAAAAGAAACATCTTGTAACAAAAGTATACAATAAGAAGCATCTTGTACCAAAAGTCACAATCGATCATAACGTATGATACTAAAAGTATCTTTAACCTTTAAAAGATCTTTGAAAGTCACAAGCTGAGGCATCTAGGCACATAATAAATTGCTTGCTAACTGAAGTTTTTAAAGACAAATAGCTAGCTTAAATTTTTTTTTGTAGACAAATTATTAGCTCAACCAAATATTCCTGTCTAGTTTGGGCAGAATTATTCACATGATTTACACGTAATTAAAAATAAAATAAAATTGAAAACTACCTAATTGACTGAAAATATAAGGGTTAATTACCAAATTGCTTGCTGAACTTTCTGTGAAAGTGCAATTTGCTAGCCGAACTTATTTTTGTAGCAAATCGCTAGCTGAACTTTTGCTAATGTGCAATTTGCTAGCTCCGTCAATTTTTCCTTTTATGGATGGAATATACTTTCTAAATTACTACAAATATCCTAAAGTTCTACTATTATTGTAAAATAACCTCAAATTTTATATAAAAGCAAATATAAATCTCGAATAAAATTTATAATAATATATATTATACAAAAAATATATATATAAGTTAAATATATAATCCCAAAGTTCAAAAGATTAAAATTAATTATTTTTAAAATTGTATGTTTTTATAGAATTTTTAAAAATATTTTAATAAATTAATTTTTTGTATTTTTAAGGTGCTTTTTTTCTTTAATATATTTTTTAACATTTATTATCGATTTTATATAAAACATCATGTCTTTATATTATCATACTAAAACTTTAGGGTGTTTATAGCAATATTTGAAAGTATTTTCCATTAACGGAAAAATTGACGGAGCTAGCTTTTTGCACAGTATAGAAAGTTCAACTAGCAATTTGCTACGAAAAAAAGTCTACCTAGCAAATTGCACATTTATGTAAAGTTTGGCTAGCAATTTTCTAATTAGCCCATAATATAATTCTTGAAATGATTCTCATATTATAGTGGAACTAACCAGTGGCGTATCTATATATTATAACCACATTATCGAGTATTTTTATTGAGACCCTAAGTTTATTCCTAAAAGAAAATATACCCCGATCCCTATTATTTTTCGAGTAAGATCCACATTATTTGTGTATGACACTAAGACCCTTTATTATTTTGTAAGTCTTTATTATTATTTTGTAATACCCCATTTAAGCCATTAGCCCATAAATACATTTACAACCACATTCTTCAAGTAAAACTCTTTAATATAATATAAATTGTAGTTAATTAATCTAATGTCCTACGGGATGTCAAATTAATAGGATAAATGAAAATGATCTAAATCATATAATATGTTGAAAAAAGATGAATTCTAGTACTAACATTTTTTTAAATGTAAAAGAAGTTTTCTAAACAATGTTAATTGGTACTTCCTTCAATCCATCTGTCTAAAATTGTCGTCAAATACATTTTAAATTTAACAAATAAATCAAATATTTTTCTAAATATCAAAAGAAGACCTAAAATCTTATACTAGTATTACGATAGTGTCCTGACTCAATTGAGACTCGATTGATACTTAGTCGGTTCTTGTCCGATTTGATTCAATTGTAACATTTTTATACATAGTTGGTGTTTTACTTGTGATACTTTAAAAACTACTCAGTTAACTCTGACATTTGAAATATATGTAACGACAATTTTGGAGAGCTGATTGAAGAAAGTAACAATTATTATTGTTTTGAAACATGTTGTACATTTTAAAACATGTTAGTAACAAAAAATCAATATTTTTTCAAATATGGTGTATGTTTAATATAATTTTTCCAATAAAATATAACTATACATTAAATCTTGGATTTTTTTTTTTAACAAAACGTATCTACATTATAAATATCCTGGATACGCCACTGGAACTAACTAATTTTAATTATGTGAATGTGTATGAATGATTATGTGGTGAACACTCCCATTATTTTTTCAATTTTTTTAAATGCGTGCAAGTTACATAATTAATTATATTCAAATTAGACAGCAACATATTTTACGAAGCTAATATTAATTTGTCCAATTTTTTTTTTTTTAATTCTTATTGTATTTGGCATTGCATGCTATAGAACACATCAAGCTTGTGCCTTAGTTATGTTTGCACAATGCTTGTGTGTGCCTGCACAATGCTTGTGGTTAGTCGTGTCTGCACAATGCTTGTGTGTGCATACACAATACTTGTGCCATAGTTAGTTGTGTTCTCCTCCTTTCCTATGTACGTAGCTAACTTAGTATATATAGTTAGTTAGATCATATTGAACAAACTGATTTGGAGTTTATGTGAATAATAAGATCATTGCATTCTCTAAATCCTCTCAAAGTTTATACATGCATGATGTAATTAAGAGTTATAGACATTTTTTTAAACTTTTTTGAGCATCTGTAAAATTTAACTGAAAAATTGAGCTAAATGAACAGTGTTAATGATTTATTTAACCGAAGTGCCCCTTTTGTGATGAAGTCGAAATTGATGATTTTTAAATGTGGATGGAAAACGCCGGTCTGGTTTGCGACGGCATTGGCAAGGCCAAGTGAAACCCCGGAAAGCACCATATCAGGCTTTTTAAGATGGCTGAAGAACATACCTAACACCTCGAAGAAGGAACAACATATGAGGTGGTCATTAATAGGGGTAACGTATTGGTCCATTTGGAAGGAACGGTGTAGGGCCATGCATGGTAATGGGGACCCGAATCCTGTGTCAACATCAGAGAAGACCTTGGGTGATTTTAACGAGTTCTGGGCAATCCATCCAACCGGGCCAGACACAAACCGAATAGAGGGCTGCCAAATCCGTCCGGGATGCACCAATTGGATGCGCCCCCCCCCCCCCCCCCCTGCTGGAGTGATCAAGATAAACTGTGACGCATCTTATGAGGAGTCCCGGGGTCATGGTGGAATAGGGGTTATTGCGCGAGATGCATCAGGATCAGTCTTAGGGGGTCGTAATAGTTTTTGCAAAGGTCATGGCGTGCTGGAAATGGAGATGAATGCAGTGGAATATGGAGTTGAACTGACTATTGCCCAAGGATGGAGGGATATCATCATCGAATCAGACTCATCGGAGACCATCCAAAGCATTATGGCCGAAGAAACCAAGACCAATTGGCGAATCACCACGCAAGCAAAAAACTTTCGACAACGAGCTACTCGTCTACGTGGAGTCATCTGGTCAAGGATCCCTAGAGAAGCAAACGAATGTGCGAACTGGGTTGCTATACAATCCAGAAAGAGATCGTGTAATGTTAATTGGTTTTGTGCGCCCCCGCCCTCTCTTGTTGATTTACTTACAAAGGATCGGGAATTTATCCCATGAACATTTGCATTATGAATGAATGAATGAATTTCTTGGGAAAAAAAAAATTGATTTATTTAACGTAAATATATAACCGCAAAATATACTTAATGAAATGGTAAAAATGTTCTGGCCAAAAAAAAAAAAATGGTAAAAATGTAGTTTTTTTTTTTTTTCTTCTCAACGTATCAACATATCATGCACAAGGCAAAAAGAATAACAACTACGATCATTGCAGAAAGTAACCGGAGAGGAAGAGCGCGAAGAAGAAGACCAAGCTGCCGTAAATCAGCGCCGCTTTCTGCCCCTCCGTCAGTGTGTTCCCGCCGAGCCCGTACTGCTGGTTCTGCGCAAACCCAGCAATCTCCACACTCTTGCTCTGAAAGAAATTCTTCGCTGCACCGCACGTCGGACACCGCCAATCGTCGGGGATCTGCTCGTAAGGCAGCCCCGGCGGTATCGGGTACGACGGATCTCCGACGGACTCGTCGTACGTGTACCCGCACGATCGGCACTCGTAGATTCCGGTGTTGAGGACGGCGAACTTCTCGTCGATCCGCCGCGGACCGGTCGCGTCGTCCGGCGAGGAGTCGAGCTCGTTCAGTATCGGAGTGTCTTCGTTGGAGACGTCGATGGAGTGGCGGCGGAGGTGGTGGTTCGACGGAGATCGGTGGATTGAGAGGGGAGTGTGGGGTTTGGCGGCGGCGGCGGCGGCGGCGGCGGTGAAGGAGTAGTGGGTGGGTTTGGGTTTTGGAGATGGTTTTGAGGAGACGGTGTGGAAGGTGAAGGCGGGGGTCGTGGTGGCGGAGGCCATTAGAGGGTTTTTGAGCTTTAATGGAGTCTGGTTAGCGAAATGTTGTGGAAGAAGAAGAAGAACCATCCATGAAAGCTCAATGCAGTTAGTTGGTTTGGGTGGATAAGGTGGGGAAGGCGCGTGAGGCTTTGCGAGGCTCCTATTCTGCAGACCAATTATGTGAATATTCAATTCAATATTATTTTTGCTTAATAATATTCAAGATCTGATTAATTTAAAACATAGGTTAATTAAACGGTATGTAAAATAACCATATTTGATTATAAATGTAAAAATAAAAAAGTAACAAAATCGCAATTTTGAAGTTTAAAATGAATTTGTAGAATATTAAAGTCAAATACCAATTATTTTGTACAAAAATTCATAACAGGCAATATTAATAATTAAACTCTAGAAAGATTTGTATTTATTTATTAAATTAAATGAGAGTATACTTATTTAATTTATATATTTATTTTTAATTTTTTTAATAAAAAATTATATTTTCAGATATATTTGACATTTTATTTTTGCAGAAAAGATGTATATATACTAGCACATAGACGATTACAAAGTTCAAGGAGGAACAAGTTCCATATCTAGTACAAGCAAATAGAGTAAAGAGGCGGGTATAGAAACCCAGTTTGTTGCAGATGTCCTATTCTTAGTTTGGATCGCAATTCAATTAGCACAGCTATTAGTGTTTCGCGGAAACGATGTCCAGCACACTGAATCCAAGGTCTCAGTCCGCCTGAAGATAGAGGATACTTGTGTAGCAATACACCAGTCAATCCGAGTTTCATCCTCGGTACATCTACGAATTGCCTCTATAGAGTCCAACTTGAAAATAACATGATTCCAACAACGGTCTACAACCAGCTTGAGTCCCTCGTCCAAAGCGGCCACCTCCAATTCCAACCCGAGGTTGAAAGACAGAAGGCCCCCAATCAAGTTTCCGGTAGAATCCTGAGCCAAGCCACCAATACCAACCCCCCCCCCCCCCCCCCCCCCCCCCGACCAGTCCGGCTGTCCCAAACAGCTTCACAGTTGACATTAACGACATTAGCAAATTGTGGCGTCCATTTAGGCGAGCGCACATTAAAAGACCCAATATCAATCCCTCCCGATGGATCCTCAACCCGAGCTATGGACGATTGCTGATTTGTTGTAATAATCCCGCAGCGGTCGTCGACTGAACAATGTTCGCAACTGCCCAAAATTCATTAAGACCCCGGACATTTATTTATTATAAAATTTTGAGCATTTAAGAGTCATTACGGTTTTCATATTTTTACATGAAAATAAATATTTAAAGTTTTATTATAAAATATGGCATTAATTATTTATAATTCCTCTTGGCCCAAAAAAATATATTTATAATTTATGTATATTGTTATATCAAATTAAATAAAATTGATGTATTTTAGTATATTAACTAATATATAAAGAATCCACAAAATACTAGGGGTGAGAGTAAAATCTGCATGATCTAAAAATCGGTAAAAATTGAATATGTATAAATTGGAAAAGATGGCACCAAAAGTGTTTGGTCTGGTTTTCGCACTGATTTGAACGTATGTTATTTACATATATACATAATATATTATATTAGTTGGTATGAATCAATACAAAATTAGTTAGTTAGTTTAATTTAAATTGTATACCCATGAAAATTATTTTAAATGTTAACTGGTATTTTAGAATTTTCAATTTAAACCGAAAATTCGGACTGAAAAACAGTAACACTAATAAGCGGTTATTTTTCCTTACACCGTTTTTTAGTCGGTTATTTTTATGAGAAAAAATTGGATTAAAATATAGGTACCCGACTGAAAGAAGCAAAAAACTGGTCCGGCCGAACCGATTTCACCCAAAAAAACAATATTAAAAAGTAGGGTTAAAGGTCCTTTTGGTACCACATGTTTGCAAAAATTACACTGTTCATACCACTAGTATTTTTTCGTACCGAATTAGTACCATATGTTTCCAAACCTTACTGTTTTGGTACCTCCGTTAGGGTTCTGTCAAAAAAGCCGTTAAATGGCATGTGCCATGCACGTGACCAGCCCAAAACTTTCAATTTTGTTACAATTTAGTCCATCTAATACATCCCTAACTTTTATTTTGTTCAATTTAGTCCTAAAACTTCAAAACCAAACCAATTTCTCAAATTGACCTAGTCGGACTTAGCCTAGGGCTAGGTCCGACCCTGGGTCATGGTCGCCGGACCAAGGCGACCCCGACCCAGGGTCGGACCTAGCCTTAGGCTAGGTCCGGCTAGGTCAATTGGGACCTATAACCAATTTGGGGCTAGGTCCCAATTGACCTAGCCGGACCTAGCCTAGGGCTAGGTCCGACTAGGTCAATTTGGCGAAATAGTTTGATTTTGAAGTTTTAGGACTAAATTGAACAAAGTAAAAGTTAGGGATGTATTAGATGGACTAAATTGTAACAAAATTGAAAGTTTTGGGCTGGTCACGTGCATGGCACATGCCATTTAACAGCCGTTTATGACGGAACCCTAACGGAGGTACCAAAACAGTAAGGTTTGGAAACATATGGTACCAATTCGGTACGAAAAAATACAAGTGGTATGAACAGTGTAATTTTTACAAACATGTGGTACCAAAAGGACCTTTAACCCTAAAAAGTATAATAACATAAACCCTGATTTTAATAAAAATACCCTTCAACACATAAGTTAATGAGTTGTACTAATGAAACACTGACAATGGTGTTCTAGAATTCTAGTGGTTAAGAGCGCTTACTCTCATATGGTTTGATTATAAAGTTTTAGGTTCGAAACCTCTTAGGAAGTCACCTTGCGATGACCTAATATCATGTTTCACCTGGCACATACCATCTTTGATATAAGAAGAGACTAATAGAACTGAACTTTATTGACTATACTATATTTTTTTGTAATCAATGTCGAATTTTACTGAAATAAGAACGATTACACACTACAAATTAGAAAATACTCGCTCTGGAAGGATTGATTAACATTTAAATCCCGAAAAAGTAGAGCAGGTACTGACCAAACAACGGAAGCAAAGATAACAGAAATACAAACAATAGTAAATAAACTAGAACAACAACATATCAGCTTAACGGTAAGGATGACCCCAGGAAAATGATAACAACTTGGTGGGGAGAAGTCTAACTAATACAACAACGAGTTTGGCCCTTCGGAGAGGGAATGAACTTCCCTCAATGCTGACATGGTTAACAGAGGACCTGCGCAACAAACGATACAAGACAGGACCTATAGTAGATCTGAAATACTAACAACTCCATAAACAAACAAAGATGACCGCATGACTGTGTGTAGAGATTTCTGATTGGTAGGGCCTGGACGAAGCCAAGCGACCTAAGCACCCCTGACTGTGGAACATCCGCGAATGACTAGCGCACGTCGATGGTACCATAGAAATACTATGTTTCTCCGTTAGGAGAAGAGTTTGATGGGATACGACCGCAGTCGTATCTTGGGTACCATGAAGGGTAAATATCATGAAGTGGTTTGTGTGATGAACGGAGTGTAGGTTCTGAAGAATAATGGATTCGACTGGAAGGGGTAGGTTGAGGAGGGTAGTGGGCTGTACCGCCAAAATATAGTCGAGTTTGAGCTTAAAGCGATGGACAACATCCACGACTGATGTGCTCCAAGATGACAGTTCCTTGTACCCAAGCCCGTGTGTTGTTCCTACAAGTCGAAATGGTGGCCCAATCACTCGATCCAAGGCCCAAGTCACAAACATGGCCAATGGAGGGCCTAAAATGCTGCTGCAGATGCAAGAAGGCCCAAGAGACACTCAAGTCAATTAGCATTCAATGCTAATCCGCCCAACAACCAACCAACCTTGAGACTTGAGTTCTGAATTGATTTTATTTATGTTTTCTAGTATTTGGCTTTCCAATAAGGGCTGCTCTCCATGCATGAGGTAGCCAATTTAAATTTGAATTTCGTTTTTGTTGTAAAGAGCACTATATAAGCTCTACTAGTATGTTATTTTCAGCAGCTTTGATGAATGGTATTATTGCCTTAGTGCACCCCCTTCTTATCTAAGCAATATGATTGTTTAGTGGTGAAACCTATCCGATTCTTATCCCTCATCCTTGAGTGTGGCGAATCAAACCCGGACGTCTTTGCTTGTGGCGAGTTATCTTATCAAGTATTGGTGAACGGTTCTACCATCCACCCTTCTCATCTTATCCGTTTCTGTCACTTTTATCCAATTACCTTTGTGTCGACAAACCAAGGCACATCATTTGGTATCAGAGCAAAGGTTAATCCTTCACTTCCGTAGAGACGATTGAGACAACCGAGCTTTAAGGATTTTGATTGTAATGGATCTGTACGGTTCTCGTGTCAGCACTGAAGGTTATACGCACGAACGAGTAGAGCTTTACGAAACCCTTCAGAGAAACCAAGATGCTTTGTCAGCTCAATTGAAACAGATAGTTCACAGTCTCGACAAGTTCGTAAAGGGGCCTGGAATCAAATCCAAACCCGTTGGAAGGAGTTTCTGGTTTCAAGAAGGCTCGTACGAAGAGTATGTTTACTTTTCAAAGCCCCAAGTTGAGAAATACGTGGAACAGAACAAGAAGACGTCGGTTCAAAAGAACACCAACCTCGTTCCAGACATCGCAGATTACAAATGTCTTGGGTTTGGGCATTTCACTCCGGCTTGTCCCGACAAACATCCGTCCCCAACTCAGATTACTATTGAGGCCAAATCTGCATGTGAAGAGATGATTCATGCAGATTCAGGAGTCTTTCTTGATGAAATTGAAGATGAGGTTGAAGAAGAGTTGATTTATGCAGATTCGGGAGAATTTCTTGATGAAAGTGAGGATGCTATCGAAGAAGTCCAAATTTCCGACATTTCGTTTGAAGTAGAAGAAGCTGGGGATGTCGTTCCAACGAAGAACACCACCACCAACGATGAGGTTTGCGATGTTCATGAAGAATTTTACCACAGAGTTTCCTCTACTAACATGGAGGGAATGACGTTGACCTTATCGATCTTCTCCAAGCCATACGAGTTGAAGTGGCTGAATGACTAGAGCACTCTCCAAGGCGAGGTATGTGTCCCTCAACATGTTCGTCTTCCGTATTCAATGGACATGAAGAATATGGATGGGTTGTTATATTGCGGTGTGGGTCCAGTGAGTGTCAATTATCTCATTTCCAATGAGCCGTGGCAGTATGATAAGGCTGTTGATATTGGGTTCGAGAGCTCAGTTGTGGATATAGTGGATCTGTTGTCAAGACTATTCAGCCCGCAAAAACCAAAATGCTGTCATTTTCTACCCCACATGTCCTTTGCGTTCAAGAGCACTTGCTTTTTTCCTAAGGACGAGAAGAAGATTGTTTTAGAAACACTCAGCCCACACGAGGTGCAGAGGGATGAAATTCAGAAAATCAATGACCTGAAGAAGGAGAACTTGTTAGGGACCACGAAGGAAATAGAAAGGAGCTTGCTCATGTCCCACTTAGTTCTCGTCATGCTCATTAAAGAACGAGCAACTGAGGAGGTACACTCTCTTTCTCCGCAATTCATGGCCCTAATTAAAGAGTTCAATGATGTATTTCCAGAGGAGCTGCCTGACGAACTTCCTCCGATTCGCGGGATCGAACATCAAATCGATCTCATTCCTGGTGCTACATTGCCAAACCAACCTACGTAAAGGTGCAATCCCGACGAGGCCAAGGAGTTGCAGCGACAAGTGAACGAATTGTTGCAAAGGGGCTATGTTAGAGAATCCATGAGCCCATGCTCAGTTCCAGCTCTTTTAGTACCAAAGAAGGATGGATCCATGAGGATGTGCGTGGATAGTCGTGCAATCAACAGGATAACGGTGAAATATCGTTACCCCATTCCTCGACTTGACGATATGCTTGATGAGCTGCATGGTTCCAAGGTGTTTTCGAAGATCGATCTGAAAAATGGATATCACCAAATTCGTATGAAGGAAGGGGACGAATGGAAGACAGCCTTCAAGACGAAGCATGGCCTCTACGAGTGGATGGTTATGCCATTCGGATTGTCAAATGCACCTAGCACGTTCATGAGATTGATGAACCATGTGTTACGTAAGTTCATTGGTCGATTTGTTGTTGTTCACTTTGAGGACATTTTGATCTATAGTAAGAATCTTGAAGAGCATGCTGAACACCTCCGACAAGTGTTTGAAGTCCTAAGGCAGGAGAAGCTATTTGGCAACCTTAAGAAGTGTCGCTTCTGCAAGGATCGAGTTACTTTCCTCAGATATGTCGTCTCCCAGCACGGTGTCGAAGTTGATGAGGAAAAGATCAATGCCATCAGAGATTGGCCCATGCCTACAACCATCTCTGAAATACGTAGCTTCCATGGATTGGCATCATTTTACCAGAGGTTTGTGAAGAATTTCAGTAGCGTACTAGCTCCGTTAACCGAGTGTATGAAGAAGGAGGCCGAGTTCAAATGGACAGAGGCAGCACAACGCAGCTTTGAACTCATCAAGGAGAAGCTGTGTACCGCTCCCGTTTTGGCATTGCCCGACTTCTCAAAAACATTTGAAGTCGAGTGTGATGCCTCGGGGATCGGAATTGGAGCTGTTTTGATTCAAGAGAAGCGCCTTATTGCCTACTTCAGTGAAAAGTTGAGTGGTACCTGCCTGAACTACTCGACATACGACAAGGAGTTCTATGCATTGATCCGGGCACTCGAGACATGGCAGCATTACTTACTCCCCAAGGAGTTTGTCATCCACACCGATCATGAGTCCTTGAAGCACTTGAAGGGCCAGGCCAAGCTGAACCGGAGGCATGCCAAATGGGTCGAGTTCCTTGAAGCATTTCCTTATGTCATCAAGTACAAGCAAGGGAACATCAACGTAGTGGCTGATGCTTTATCTCGGAGGTATGCATTAGCGTCCCTTATGAATGCTAAACTGTTGGGGTTTGAGATGATTAAGCATCAATATGTGGAGGATCTAGATTTCTCGTCTGTTTATCTATCTTGTGAAAATGGAGCTGTTGATGGTTATTTTAAACATAATGGCTACTTGTATAAGTTTGATAAGTTGTGCATACCGGTTGGTTCCATTTGAGAGCTTTTGGTGAGAGAAGCACATGGAGGTGGATTGGCTGGTCACTTTGGAGAAAAGAAGACATTGGCAGCACTACATGAACACTTTTTCTGGCCTAGGATGATCCGAGATGTGCATCGCATCATTGAACGGTGTGTCACTTGCAAGATGGCCAAAAGCAAGGAGAATCCTCATGGCCTCTACATGTCATTACCCGTTCCATATCTGCGGTGGATTGGTGTAAGCATGGACTTCGTGCTTGCCCTGCCTCGGACTCGGGGAGGAAATGACTCTATCTTTGTGGTGGTGTACCGATTCTCAAAGATGGCACATTTCATCCCATTTCGGAAATGTGATGATGCCTCTCATGTTGCTGACTTGTTCTTCAAAGAAGTGGTGAGAATGCATGGTCTTCCTAAGAGTATTGTCTCCGACCGTGATTCCAAGTTCTTGAGCTACTTCTGGAAAACTCTTTGGGCAAAGCTGGGAACTAAACTACTTTTCAGCACCACATGTCATCCCCAAACCGACGACCAAACTGAGGTGGTGAATCGCACACTTTCATCTCTACTTAGAACTGTTGTAAGTAAGAACTTGAAGGTCTGGGATAAATGTCTTGCACATGTTGAATTTGCTTATAATCGGAGTGTTCATGGCACAATCAAGAGGACTCCCTTCGAGGTGGTGTAAAGGTTCAACCCACAGACGCCCATGGACCTGACACCACTTCCAATCAAAGATCGAGTTTGTGTTGATGGAAAGAAGAGAGCTGAAGAGATCAAGGCGATGCACGAGAAGGTGAAGCAAGAAATCGAGTGAAAGAATGCAAAGTACGCTCAAGCTGCCAATAAGGGGAGGAAACAAGTCTATTTCCAGCCAGGTGAGCTCGTGTGGATTCATCTTCGAAAAGAGAAATTTCCAAACAAACATAAGAACAAGCTGATGCCAAAATCAGATAGTCCTTTCCTTGTGATTGAGAAGGTGAATGAAAATGCATACAAGGTTGAGCTGCCTGATGGCTATAATGTGTCTGCTACTTTCAATGTGAGGGACTTGACACCGTATTTAGAAGACAACGACGATCTGGATTTGAGGTCAAATCCTTTCCAACCTGGGGAGGATGATGTGCTCCAAGATGACAGTTCCTTGTACCCAAACCCGTGTGTTGTTCCTACAAGTCGAAATGGTGGCCCAATCACTCGATCCAAGGCCCAAGTCACAAACATGGCCAATGGAGGGCCTAAAATGCTGCTGCAGATGCAAGAAGGCCCAAGAGACACTCAAGTCAGACTCAATCGTATGGATATGTAAAATACAGGATTTCCAAATTAGCATTCAATGCTAATCCGCCCAACAACCAACCAACCTTGAGACTTGAGTTCTGAATTGATTTTATTTATGTTTTCTAGTATTTGGCTTTCCAATAAGGGCTGCTCTCCATGCATGAAGTAGCCAATTTAAATTTGAATTTCGTTTTTGTTGTAAAGAGCACTATATAAGCTCTACTAGTATGTTATTTTCAGCAGCTTTGATGAATGATATTATTGCCTTAGTGCACTCCCTTCTTATCTAAGCAATCTGATTGTTTAGTGGCGAAACCTATCCGATTCTTATCCCTCATCCTTGAGTGTGGCGAATCAAAACCGGACGTCTTTGCTTGTGGCGAGTTATCTTATCAAGCATTGGTGAACGGTTCTACCATCCACCCTTCTCATCTTATCCGTTTCTGTCACTTTTATCCAATTACCTTTGTGTCGACAAACCGAGGCACATCAACGACGACGCGTGGAGAGGCGAGGACGGCCGGCGATGGGGGAGGAGGTCGTCCAAGGCGGAGCGAGGCGGTGCGTACGGTGACGCGTGGGTGGCGCGTGATGGTGATGGTGGCGCGTGGGTGGAGCGTGGCTGTCGCGTGTTAGGGTGTGAGCGAGTGGACGACGGACGATTACGCGTTGATGCGCGTGGAAGCACGTGTGGTGGAGCGTGGGTGGCGCGTGGTGGGTCTTGGAGGCGCGTGGGGAGGTGCGCGGAAGCGCGTGATGGTGCGATGAGGCGTGTTGTAAGGTCGCAACCGGTGCGTAGGGGGCGCGTGTGTAAGGGTGGAGGGCGTGAATGTACGTGGGGTTTGGTGAGGGTGCGTGCGTTGCTTGTGGTGGTGGTTGATGGGGTATCGGGGGGGTTCTTGTGCGGGTTCGGGGGAGGTGGTGGTGTGCGCGCATCCGATGGGTTGCCCTTGTCTCGGAGGCGTGGCTGTGTCAATGTTGGGGCGATGCGGAGAAAGAGGGGGTAGCGGGCTCCCCGGTTTGAGGAGACGACGATGGAAGGTGGGATGAAAGCGAGGTAAAACAAGGCCATTTGTGGTGGAAAGGATTCTGGCTTAGGCTTGACTTTTGACGGAGTTTGTGCTCCGCGGTTGACCCTGAAGAAATGTGCCGAAGCAGTGACTTTCTTTTAAGGGGGGCCAGTTGAGAGCTTCCAAATAGTGTCATTCTATTTGACTCCCTTCCTGATGTTGATGATGAGATTTCATTGACAATATCAGTACATACGTTGATTCGCTAAATTTAGTTAGAAAAAAATCAGTGAACACAAGATTTGGACCATTATATAGCAGAACAAATCTATAATCACCAATAGTAGCTCATTTTTTTAACCAAAAAAATATTAAAAAAACTAACAAAATTATATTAGAGGAATAACGCACTTTTATACCAAATCTTACCAAGACAAATCCGAGTCCAGAATAACTAATAACTACGATTTTTTTTTTTTTTTTTTTTCTCAAAAGGAATTAGGATAGTTAAAAAGGATACATCACTATATATGGCTACTCACACCTCTAAAATAAAATCCAACATAAATACTTAACTAAACACCCTAACAATAACAACACACAAACATGTTACTCTTGACATCAAATCATTTACAGATGCATCATAAACACTGTAACCTTTGCACTTCATCTAAAGAAACCCTTCCTGAACTCACCCCGATCCCCACTGAATCATGTCTATCGAACCCGAATTGGAGCTCGACCCTCAAAGCCACCCGAAATCTTAAGGCTAGCAAAGGCTCGCCACAAGGGTAACCTCCATAGCTTCTCCTTCAAAACCCCGACTCAGCCCTAAAACGCGTGGCTGCTCTCTGAACCAGACCGTGTCTTCACTTGATAAACCTTCTTCACCGAGGAAGAAGCTTCCATCCTCCCATAGAAGCTTCCTTCGCCACCCGACACTTCTCTCTGGGTCCACTGCACTGGTGGGACCGGCATCTCCGCCACTCTCAAACCCGCCATTCCGTTCCTCAGATCACGGACCTGCTGCTGATCCTGGTACTGTCTCTCTTGTATCCTCGGACCAGGTCTGCTGCTGATGTGGTAACTGTCTGGAGGTGGCATGTTTCGGTAGTTTCCCTGGTACTGGTTGAAGCTTTCGGTGTAGCCTCGTTCGTATCCTGAAGGTCCTGCTGGTCTAGGCCGATTATTGGATGCGTAATTACCGGGGTAGTTACGATACGGAGGTGGGTCCGTCCATCCTGACGGGTTGTGGTTGGACCTGACATTGAGCGTGTTCTTGACAAGGCGGTGTGCCGCTTCTCCCAAGAATGAACCTCCGATTGCTCCGGGTACTCGTGGTCTGCAACATGAAAGTATATATTATATATTGTTTGTTTATAAAGAAGCAATATGTCAGTGTACTCCACTTTTATTTTCAATTTTGTATGTGCATAATGTTTATATTCAACAAAAATATGATGAATCTCCACATTAACAAGCAAATGTATTATCAACCAGCTAAGTTATCATTAATAATAGGGATACTTACAATTATTAAAATAAAATAAAAAACTATGAGTGTCTTGCAGAAAACAAACTGAACTTTTCTTGACAAAATACAAACTGAACTTTAAATTGCATAGTAAAATGCAATTCAGAAATCAACATAGTTTGCATTCTGTAATGCAGTAAGTTCAATTTGTTTTATTTTTGCCAAATGCTGAAAGTTCTGTTTGTGTTTCGGTAATTCACACATATAGGTAGAAAACAAGTTTCATGACCAAATCTTCAGGAGAAAGAACATTCAAATTGGTAAGAGGACAAAATGAAAGCTTACTCACCTTTCTCTGACCTGCTGGTGGCGTCGGCCGTTATCTTCGTGCCATAATAGCGGGAATGGCTTAATATCTAAAGGGTTTAATATCTGATAAATAGAACAGGAGTACAATTTCACATTTTGGTTAAGTCATAAAATTGAGTAAAAAGTGAGGGAAAGATCCATAGTAAAGAAATCATGTTGCGGCTGTTTGTTTTGGTTTTCCAGAAAATCTTACCTTCCTAGGAATATTTACATCCTTGGGCAATTCCGGGATATGCTTGTGCTTTGTAGGAGGGAGATATGTAACATTTCTAGCAAAAAAATAATTATACATCATAACCATAACGCGGTTCGACACATTAATTAGGGCGAAAATTTTAGATTTAAGTATACCAAAGCAAAATTTTCATGGTTTCATCAATGATGTGAATAAGCAAGCTTACAGAGTTTGGTTATTTGTTATATCGGGCAAGCCTTTTACGGGAGAAGCAATGGTTGTCATTGGTCCATTTCTCTCGCATAACCAGAGGTATCCGTTCATTCCACCACTGCAAATGATTACGACCCCGGTTAAGGAGAATTGTATATACTCGGATGAAACTAAAAGTGAAATGACAGTAAAACCAACCTGAGGCTTGGGTGAATCGCCAACGGGTATCTCTCAGAAGGGCGTTTTGGGTATAATAACTGGTAGCACCGATATATTTGTGGAGAAATTGGATTGGCTGGATGAGTATATAGCAAATCAAGCAGCACACTGTTCCGAACTTGCTCTTCCACCTGAGCACAACAAGAAAAGCATCATTAACATGAAACAAATCATTAAACAACAGATTAAGCATACAGGTTTTTTTAAAAAGAAATTCAATGAGGTAAGAACAAAACCATCAAAGACCTACATACTGTTTTTTTTTTCTCGCTATATCAGAATGGTTTGTCGAATAAATTGTTAAAAATGGTGGAATATGTGCATGTATTACTTACTGTTAGAAAGGCTTCAAGCTTCCTTGTTTCCTTCAGCAATTTTCTTTCCTCTATGAAAGGTAATTTGGCAACACCCTGGAAGAAAAGAATAAACAAACAATAATTTCAGCTTATGTTGAGATTTGTTTCTTTATTTTTTGCTTTCAACGGCAGTCTTAATATCTGGACGAAGTTACCTGCCAAGCTTGTCTTTTTCCATTCAGATCGATCTCAAAATCTGGGAAATCCAAAGTAAAAAAGTTTTTAACATTTTTTTTAAACAAAAAAGTTCGAAGGGAAAATTACCATCTGGGTAGAAGTCTGAAATTGGTGAGGAAGGATCGGTCATCAATTTTCGGTAATGTTTTGGTAAAGCATTTGCACTGCATTATTTAGATGTCATACAAGCATCAGTGGAATAGAACACAAAAAAAAAAAAAAATTTGCAACCAAGTTGAAAATAAAAAATGAACCTTGCTGCTGGTAGGGTTCCCATTAGCTGATCAAATGGTTTAAAAGGCTCCCCTGGAAAGAAAGTGATCTCCAACTCTGCTAAATCTTTTAAATCCGAAGCAAAAGGAGCATAATGGAATGGATAATACCTAATAAGCATACCAAAATTATTATGCCATATGATTTGTCTCCTTAACAAAAGCAGGAAACGTTATTTATCTATTTTTTTCGGCAAAAGAGAAGAAGTTATTCATCTCTTTTTTATATTGAAGTTAAACTTACCATTGCCAAGATCGTACACCTTGGTAGTAATACCAGCACACCCAACATAGACCTTCAACATATTTCAAGACCTGCAAGGAGCAAACCACTCTGTAAATTTCCAGAGAAATCTAAAACTGCTAATGCTCTTGACTTGTAATTAAAAATATTAAATAATTCAGCATAAGAAAATCAACTTACGGTTTCTTTTCTCACTCTCTCTATATCCTCTGGACTGGATACACCAAATTTCTCGGCATAATATCGGTCTTTATATCCAGGATTGCCCAACTTGACCTGAATTGATATGACATGTCACTCACATATCATCTCCAATATATAAAAATTACAAACTACAGCTCCCATGCCACATATGAACTATAAACCACATAAATCCCACGATGTTCAGTTTGTAAGAAACTGAGAACATATCAGAGAACTTAAAGCCAAGACCTTGTCCTCTGCCGGTTCTAAGTACTCTTCACCCATCTCTCTTTCTCTTCTTGATTCCTGGGCCTGGTAATATGTGGGGGTAAAGAACATCAAGTGTTGTGTTTTGAATTGTCTGATAAAATCTCAAGAACTGGGAAGGCATGAAACTGAAAGCTGTGAAAAAAAAAAACCTGCTGAATACGAGCTCGCTTCTGAAATATTTGATCTTCATAGACTGCAACCGCCTGAATAAAATGTTCCACTCTATCCAATATCACCTGTGATGACACAGTATCTTCTTTCATTGGAATAGAATATTATGAATATATACTTATAGTAAGGTAACCTTGCACGAGAAAAGTATCATAATTTTCCGCAATTGTGAAGTGGTGAATGAACAAATTACCTCGCCAGCCTCAGTCAGATAACCACCCATTGCAGCAAACTCCCTTTTATAGATGGACATTAACAAATTTATAGCACCCTATAGAAGTGATGAGAATTTCAGCATACAAACCGCTAAATAGCTTCACCAATACAAATTATGAAATCATGATCCACACACACTTATAATAAAATGTCAAAGAGAAAATCATTTTCAGCAGGAGATTTGATAAGCAAAGAAGATATGTCAAGTTCATACCTCCCTGATCTCCAGAGTAGGCATGTGTGGGAGAAAGTCATTGCCCACAAAGAAGCAAAGAAACACAAAATCATCCACTATCCTTTCAAAATCGACCTCAAAGGGAGAGTCTGATATCTGCAAATCATACTCCAAATATTCTCGCAGAATCCAAATATGAAGAAACTGCAAACACAATAGAATAACAATTACCGTAATACTAGAAGACAAGCCAATACTGTGTGAAAATCAGGAACACGTAACAAGCAAATATCACGTCTTAACCATCAACCTGATATTTCTTCTTGTAAATTGGAGTGTCATCTGCCGTCTCAGCATCATTCCCACGACACTCAGCAGCTAGGTGACCAACCTGGCCACACTGAAAGCATTTTTCTTGTTGTCCAGGAAAAGTTACCACCTGCAGGGTTTGAGAGCAAATAAAATAATGAATACAACATGGAACAAACAAGTGAGCAAGAGGGTTTTCAGAACACAAACCTCTCTGAGAACCGAAAAGTGAAGCTCGTGTGTAGCTAAAGAAAGCATGATCAAATCTGCGTCCTGATCAGAAGGAACAAAACAGTAAGTTGACTAAAGTATCTTATAGTCATATCATTTCTATAATAAGAAAAAAATAACACGGTACAGTGGTAGATAAGTTAGATCAGCAACAATAATAAAAAATCGAAAAGGAACTACTCAGATCTCACCAGCCCATACAGACAATGACGAGTATTTGGATTAAAACCAGGAAGATTCCTTTGCAATCTAATGTATGACATAATCTTGTGCTCTCCCTCCCCAGGAACATTTGCATCAGAAAGAATAACCTTCAATGAACACAAAATGCAACCCATTAATACATTTAGAGAGGCCAATAATCCTGAAAGCATGAATATTTACTGACAAAATACAGAAAAGATTATTGTTTGGGCAACTAACATTATAGGAGAAATAAAAAGTATTGAAAAAGATGGCAATGAAACCTTTGTGTGCTGCCAGGCAGGGTAGCGGTTCAATCTGGACTGTATGTAGTACTGAAGAGCAACAGAAAGAACTGCCATAAACTCTGTCCCTGGTGTAATTACATTTGAGTCACATGTTTCAGGCTTTTCCTTTGAAGCAAGGCTTAGACCCTCGGCCTCAAATTCCCGCCTCAGTCTTTCCTCCTCTGCTTCCTGCATTCAAAAAACTAACTATTCATATACTTCAAAAATTACTAGTTTAGCTTTCTGGAGAGAAGAGAATCTTACTGCCTCAGCCGCATCTTTTGCAGCTCTGAACCGCCGAGATCGTTGTTGATTCATTTTAGCTCTGGGAGCAACACCATCTGCAAGCTTCAGCATGAGAATGCTGATCCAAGTGATCAATAGGGGTTGATAGAAATGACACACGGAACTTACCAATTGCCATATATAGAAGCTTTCTGGGGCGAACTAACCAATACAGATGATCAATATAGTCAAATATCGTCTTGAAGACATCATCATATGTGGCAGGTGCAGGCTGCATCATTCGGAGAAGAGTGAAGCCATCAAATTAGCAACTAATGCACTCTCTATTTCACAGAAAATTTATAGAACAATTATATACAACTGAGAGTCTCTAATAGAAATAATTTTTTAAAAAAGCTAAAACTACTAAACAATCTCCAACAATACGATCCTATTTCCCAAGTCATCTCCTTTTGAAAGAAACAAATCTGAAGTCGCGTTTTAGGTTACTTCCTCCGAATTAAAGTTCAATTTTCCAGCTGAAAATATGCTCAGAAAATGTAGAGCAGAATGAGGTAAGTTTCATAAAGTACAACGAACAAGTTCAAATATTGTGACTACATATATAATATAATTTGGCCGTTGATTCCAGCTCCTTTCAGATTCTTGCATCTGTTCTAGCAGAGTATCCTCTATTCTACATTTCTACTGAACTTCCAAGACCATTTTGAGCTCAACCATTTACTTTTCAGCCTCCAACCAATGTTCATTGCAAATCCAACTCCCTCATTTCTCCTACCACCATTATCATTGAACCCCGCTTCTTTTTTTACAGGGAATCGGACAACCACAAAATTCAAGACCAAGAAAAAACTTGCTCGAGCTGTTCATCACCTATGCGCGCGAAAATTACTTGCGTACCTTGCCTTCGGGGTGAAAACAGGGATGGATTATTCCGTTCATGTCCAGATACAGGTTATCGAACTCCATTCCATTCGGATTAGGCCTCGAAGGGTCGGCCGTGGTTCCGGCGACATCTTCCTCGACGACATCCACGATAGACTTGGAGTACCGATCAGCGAGCCACCTGTAAAAAGCAGGAACACCCATAATTTGGTAGAGAACTCGGCCCGACTCTGAGTCAACTCGGTAATAAGTGAGCTTGACGAATCCGTATACAGAGAGCGGAATTGGAAGAGACGGAACCGCAGAAGGAAAGGGGGGAATTCAAGATCTGTCTTTGCTCATGGGCGGTGAACTGAAAAGTACGGACAAATACGTTTCGTTGTTACGACCAAAAAATAACGTTTCGTTGTTTTTGGAAAGTTAATCCTGATCTTTCATCAAGTGCACAATTCGTTCCTCCATTTATTTTGTAAGTGAATTTGTTCTCAACCTTCTCGGATCCTTTAATTTATTTGTTAATCTATTATATAATACTAGCCACTAACCCCGCGCACCGCGTGGGAAATATTCCAAATAAAATTAAAACTAAAAAAATTAAGTTATCTTAACTTACTACATTTGCAATGTTATTTGAAAAATTAATATTTTTTTGGATAGAAATTAATTAATAGTAATGCATAGTTTTAATAAAGTATTTGATACTAATTTTATTTAAAATATTTCATAGTAGTGAAATAATCAACATTATATATCATTTTTATAAGACTATAACTAATATAATAGAAAATCGAAGTAAGAAAATTGTGTTTAGTGTTAAAAATAAGTTACAAAAATAAAAAATTTGAAATTGGATTTTAAAATTAAAATTAATTTGAGTATTTTCATAAATATAATATTTAAAATTTAATTACAAAGAGAAAAATATAATAAAGATACAATAAAAATCATTTAACTTTTGCCTGTAATGTTAGAGTTGGCTAGAATTTTAATGTAAAGTATAGTACAATCTTTATCCCTTTGTAAAACACCACAATTTTCACCAAAACATGTTAGTTCACCTAAATTTAAAAAATAATTCAAAATAGTATATTGCATATCTATATTGTGGGAGTACGAACTATGAAAGGAAAAGAAAAAAAAGTTAATTCGTTAAGTTTTGTTTTTCACAATTATACCACAAAATATCAAACTTATTTAAAAAGTTGTTCATAGATTTCAAATTTCTAAACTTATAATCTTCTTAAACTTATATAAACAAATATGTCTAGGTAGAATTGTATATAAACAATAAGGTTTAAGAAAATTTAGTGTTTGAGACATTGTACATAATGTTTGGGGTTTTATTTCTATTATAAAATTAATTTTTACGATTTTAAAAATATATATCATAACTGTTTGTATGAATTTTTATTTTAAATTTGTTTTCCATGTTTTAAATTTTTTTTATTAAAAAATAAAGAATAATTTGATAAATTTTACAATTTATGGTTTAGAGAAAGCAAATCAAGGTTTACGAATAGAACATTACTAATAATAAAAACATTATGAATAGAACATTTTATATTGACTAATTCAGACAGGGTACTTACTCAACACACAACTCGATTCATGATTATATACGATGAATCTGTAACTTGGAGAAGAACTTTTTCTCCAGTACTGGCTCGACCTCGTAGAGCACCCCTTCCTCGACACGTATTCTTTGAACTCAGTGTTAGTATATATCAACATTTGAGTAGAGTAGCTAAAACTATCTCAACTGGGTCAATGCTTAAATGCTCCGGCTTTTGTCCAATAAACGTTCCGGGTTATCCCGGTCTTCCTTTCTTAAGTATTTATACTTCAATTTTTGGCTGACTGTGTCTTTCCTCGATAGAATGCTAATTGGCCCCTCTTCGCTATGTTGCCTATACATATCGATAAAATCAAAGTACAATATTTGGACTACGTTTTTTTACAGTAAAATTATTAAACAAAATGGAGCTTTAGTTTAGCAGGCGGACCAAATGTAAATGTTAGATTGAAAATAATGAACCTCGATAATTTACGTCTTCATTTTTTTTTCCAACTAAATGTGCATTCATATATCCATGAAAGCATGTCCCTATTTTTTTTTTTTTAAATATATGTAAGAATAAGAGCCAAATCAATTATCTTATGCATCTACATAGAATGTGATCATATCTCATCAAATAATAGATTGAAACACGATTGAAATTAGATATTATCCGAAAAACGAATACATGATCTCGAACACAAATTGACAAACAAATGTTGTTGGAGAATCTGTTGGAAATCATAACATTCCAACAGATTTCCAACAGAAGAGAGCTTGTTGGAATCATCCGTTGGAGGCCGTTGGAAATATCTGTTGGAAGCCAGTAAAATTGAGATCTGTTGGAAGCCGTTGGAAATCTGTTGGAAATTTCCAACAGAAATGGTTTGTTGGAAATGCTTCTGTTGCTGTTGCCCTGTTTTCTTGTAGTGTCAACCTATAATAATTTTTTTTTAAAAAAAACTCAAAAAAATGTATTATAAAAATTAAAAAAAAAACTTCAAAGGTGAATTATTTAACAAAAAAATATAATACCATTAACAAATGAATCCCAAACTCTTTCGACAAAAAAAAAAAAAAAAAACCCAAACCCTAAACTCAAGAATAAGAAAACCTTATCGTGAATGAATTTCAAACCCTAAACTCAAAAGCAAGGAACCTATTATATAACCGTGTATATCGTGAGTCCTGTTGCCTTTTATAATTAACTATTTAATATTAATATTATGTGTAATATAATGTTTCCTTGTATTATTATATATATTACATAAAGTCAAGAGATACATTTTATATATATACTAGTTATTAACGCGTGCGTTGCACGCGTATCAATCGTCTAAATTTCAAAATACATAATTTATCTTCAATTTTCTAATATTTTAATATGTAGTTAATACATGGCCAAGTTTAGGGGTTGCGAGAAATGAATCTGTGATCGAAAAGAACGACACAAAATAATTCAAAACAGGAAAAATAGAAGAGGATAATTAAATCAAAAAATTAACTATTGTTTTAAATTACGATACTAATTTACTATTATAACTAATAATGAGTTGGATTGAGCATGACGTGAGTTATTAACGACAAAGTTGTATCTAATTTATCAACTTGAGGAGTGAAGAATGTAAGCCCGTAATTAGCCACTTAGAGTCATCGGTGGAGCAGTTTGACCTATACAAACGTAACTATACACTTTTCATGCAATTTTATATCATAATACCAACAAAAAATGATTTAACGCTAAAGGAAAATAAAATTGGCCAACGGGACGCTAAAGGAAATTTCAATTCATGAAAATCTAAAGTTTATACTTGATATGTCAATTACTTATTTAACTACTAATTAGGTTACAATTTGATTTAATTGACAGACGGAAGAACTAAATTAATGATTCGAGACCCTAAATGTTGGACAATGAGTACCATGTTATCTGTAAAAGATCAAAATTCAAGAACCGTGGTTGACCCATATTTTGACATTTTGATATGATTTGACAAGTGACTGATCTATGTGATACAAAAAAATATCAACATGTACTCGAAGTTTGCATAAGTTGAGTACATATCATACTTTATGGGTGGCTCAAATTTATATGTATATTGTATTAATAAGTTAATGATAAATTAATGTAACATGTCAGTTAAGCGACATTAACAAAAAAGTTAATGCAATTTATCTAATGAAATTTTTAGTAATACTCAAATATTGTAGGGACTAAATCATCAATTTTTTTTTAAAACACTAATGTCTAAAGTTTATACTTGAAACTTAACTATTTATTCACTATCAATTAGGAGATACCAAATATGATTGAATTTACAAATGCAACAACTAAATCGATAGTTCGAGTCATTAAGTATTAAACATTGAGTAACATGTTATATGTAAAGTCAAACTTTAAGAACCACGTTTGATCCATATTTGATATGTTATATGAGTTAGCAAGTGACTAATTTATTTGATAAACAAATGTCAACAAGCGGAACATCCCCAAATCGGTGATATAGTGAATGGAAAAATGCATCTACCTTACATTTGCACCTATTGAATGCATGTTAACTCTAATTGATAAGTATATTTGATGGAGAAATTAATAATAACTACGGTAACAGACCAATTAAGCGACCTAAAAAACTAAAAATAACAAAAATGTAACTAAATTGTTTTTTTTAGTAATAGTAAAGATAAATACATAGGTCTCAAAGATAAAAAGACTAAATCGCCAATTTTATAAAAATAGAGGAACTAAATATAACACGTATATATAATAAAATAAAAAATATGGAAACTAAATAATATATATATATATAATAAAATAAAATAAAATGTTCAAGAGGTACCTTTTGGGGGTGAGGACAACTCTCACATTTTATATTGGTATAAAGATATATATATTGCTTTGTTTCCTTGTATTGTTATATATATTACATAAAGTCAAGAGATACGTTTTATTAATATATTGCTTTATATAATATTTATTATTCTACATTGCTTACATGGCGGCCTATGGTCTTCCGGAGTCAAACTGTATAGATGATGAATTTAAAAGGAAACTTTCAATAAATTTGTTTCTTTAAATTGTGTAGAGACCAAAATAGGAGATACAAATACTTCTTAATTTTGAATCAACAAATATTATGTATCTAAATTTAGAGAACCCCTATTGAATTCCGATTAAATTAGGCAACGCTGACTGGACAAACTGTCCACGTGTCAGCCAGAGGGCTTCCGATACCGAATTAATATAATATAGTAGATAGGGTTAAGGGTCCTTTTGGTACCACATGTTTGCACAAATTACACTGTTCATACTATTAGTATTTTTTTTTACCGAATTGGTACCATATGTTTCCAAACCTTACTGTTTTGATACTTCTGTTACCATTCCGTCAAAAACGGTCGTTAAATGGCATGTGTCATACACGTGAGCAGCCCAAAACTTTCAATTTTGTTACAATTTAGTCCATCTAACACATCCCTAACTTTTATTTTGTTCATTTTAGTCCTAAAATTTTAAAAACAAACCATTTTCCCAAATTGACCTAGCCTGGGCCCGGCGACCATGACCCAGGGTCGGACCTAGCCCTAGGCTAGGTCCGGCTAGGTCAATTGGGACCTAGCCTCAATTGAGTTAAATTGGGGCTAGGTCCCAATTGACCTAGTCGGACCTAGCATAGGGCTAGGTCCGACCCTGGGTCAGGGTCGCCTGGGTCAGGTGACACTGACCCAGGGTCGGACCTAGCCCATGGCTAGGTCCGGCTAGGTCAATTTGGGAAAATGGTTTGGTTTTGAAATTTTAGGACTAAATTGAACAAAATAAAAGTTAAGGATGCATTAGATGGACTAAATTGTAACAAAATTGAAAGTTTTGGGTTGCTCACGTGCATGGCACATGCCATTTAACGGCCGTTTTTTACGGAATGGTAACGGAAGTACCAAAACAGTAAGGTTTGGAAACATACGGTACCAATTCGGTACAAAAAAATACTAATGGTATGAACAGTGTAATTTTTACAAACATGTGGTACTAAAAGGACCCTTAACCCTATAATATATGCATGATGATGGTACTCTTGTAAGCATATGATGATGGGCGCGTAAATGGTAACTCATTATATGTATAGGTTACTTAAATAAATTGGGTATATGTCACATTAGGACATTGGGCCAGACCCAAATCTCAATCGACATGAGAGGCCCAAAATTGGGCCTCCCTATACAACATGGCCGGCCGAACTTGAGGAGGGGGTAAAGTGGACTTATGTCCACTTTACTCCTCCTATATATATGGGGAGTTAGGAGTTTTATTAGGGTTAATCACAATTCCCTTTAAGTGTTGTTTTAAGAGAAAACCCTTCCCTCAGAAACACCTACATAGCCCGAACCACACACAATAACAAGGGTGTGCCAATTTGCTTTCTAGCAAACACTCCAGAGATCTGTCCCTTGCCAAGAATCGATCAGAGGCTTTGCCGTGGAGAATATATCACGTAGGACTTTCTTCACAAGAACCCCTACGGGTGCCGACCGGAGGATCATGAACTCCCTCATGCGAAGATCTTGGGTCTACGGATAACTGTAGATGTATGTGGGAATCTTCCGGTGCGTAATTTTGATTACTAGCATCTACCATGATTTAGTTTCCGTAGTGATTACTCCCTGTAATCTAACAGTGGTAAGCCTGTGTTAGGAGTTCATGATTTTGATAAATTTGTGTTCTTGAAAATTTATAATTTTTGCACCGAAGTTTTTAAAAAGGGATTTTAAAATTTTGAATTTTAGGGTTTATGATGGTCCAAATTTTTCATGATGTTCTTAGGTAATTTGATGTTCATGATCTTCAAGAAAAGGGTGATATTTATCAAAATCAAACATAGGATTGTAGTTCTTATTAAAATTTAATCTTAAAATTTGACCACTTGTTCCCAATTTTTGTTCTTGGCAGAAACCCTAGGTGATTAACAAGGTAAATTTTTTAATTTCGGCAGAAATTTTAAATAATATATTTACCATATTTTAATTTTTAAAACTAGGTAACAATATAGGGTAAAGGTCCTTTTGGTACCACATGTTTGCAAAAATTACACTGTTCATACCACTATTATTTTTTTGTACTGAATTGGTACCATATGTTTCCAAACCTTACTGTTTTGGTACCTCCGTTAGGGTTCCGTCAAAAACGGCCGTTAAATGGCATGTGCCATGCACTTGACCAGCCCAAAACTTTCAGTTTTGTTACAATTTAGTCCATTTAATACATCCCTAACTTTTATTTTGTTCAATTTAGTCCTAAAACTTCAAAATCAAACCATTTCCTCAAATTGACCTAGCCGGACCTAGCCATGGGCTAGGTCTGACCCTCGGTCGGGGTCACCGGACCTGGGGGACCCTGACCCAGGGTCGGACCTAGCCCTAAGCTAGGTCCGGCTAGGTCAACTGGACCTAGCCCCAATTTAACTCAATTGGGGCTAGGTCCCAATTGACATAGCCGGACCTAGCCTAGGGCTAGGTACGACCCTGGGTCGGGGTCGCCTGGGTCGGGCGACCATGACCCAGGGTCGGACCTAGCCCTAGGCTAAGTCCGGCTAGGTCAATTTGGGAAAATAGTTTGGTTTTGAAGTTTTAGGACTAAATTGAACAAAATAAAAGTTAGGGGTGTATTAGATGGACTAAATTGTAACAAAATTGAAAGTTTGGGCTGGTCACGTGCATGGCACATGCCATTTAACGGCTGTTTTTGACAGAACCCTAACGGAGGTACCAAAACAGTAAGGTTTGAAAACATATGGTACCAATTCGGTACGAAAAAATACTAGTGGTATGAATAGTGTAATTTTTGCAAACATGTGGTACCAAAAGGACCTTTAACCCAACAATATATCTATAATTGGGAACATTATGATAGATTCACATTAATATATATATAACTATCAATATATCTAAATATTTGAATAGGTTAAAGATGTTATTGATAGATTTTAGTTACCTAAAAGATTGAGAAAATATATCGTTAATATATGTTTCTTTATTTAAGATATTGACAATAAATAAAATATATATTTATATGTGGGTAGCCGAAATTTACATATATATATATATATTGTTGATTGATTTAATCTTGGAGATAGAATCTTGACAATAAATATATATATGTTTACATGTTGGCTGAAATATATATATATATATATATATATATATATATATATATATATATATATATATATTAATATTGGAAATTATTTTATATAGTTAATGTTACTTCGTGGATGTTGGGATCAAAATGACGTGGCTCTAGAACTTCGGGTAACAGACTTCGAGATCTCGCCGGGAGCTAGCTCACTCAGGTGTCTTTCTTGACATCGTGGGTACTTAGTTTCCTTTGGTGGCTTTGTGTTGGGCGAGGACTTGAAAAGGGGTGGGGAAGGCCCCTGATTCCACTCCGAAACTTAAGTCAGTAATGAATATCGAGAGAATATTGTAAAGTATATGATAGAACTTAGCCCTTAAATAATGAAAGTGAGCCCCTATTTATAGGGAGATCTTTATCGACTTTCTCAAGGGGGCGGCTACTATGCCTTGATTGGCTGTTTAATGGCGGTGGCTGCCTTTACTTGATTGGTTGAGAAAGACGGTGCGAAATCAGTAGGTGACGAGCAGGTCGCCAGCTGGTGCCACTTTCTTAAGAGGAAGGTTTTCGTGGCATAGAGGGCGGCAAGTAGATCGCCAGCTGGTGCCCCTTCCTTCGGAGGGAAGTCTTTCCAGAGGCGGCGAGCAGGTCTCTACCTGTCCTTTCTTAAGAGGGAAGGTTTCCTCCAAGTATCTGATAGTCGACTCGACTTGACTCGTACTTTAGTAAGGAAGCTTTAATCCTCGACTTATACTTCAAAAAAGGGGAGCCTTGAATGAGTTTATCGCATTGTCCTTTGTTGTCTGGTAGGTCGACTTCTGCTTGTAGGGTAGTCGACCATTCATCTTTGTCTCCCTATTCTGGACTTGAATGGTCGGTCACACGTTCTTTTGAGAACTCGACTTTTACTCTGTCGACCCGTAATGGGCTGCCTCGAACCATATCCAACGGTGGCTAAGTTAATTATTTTTGGACTTTAAAACCCTACTTATGCCACAAGTAAACATTTCGGCCCAACCTTTTAAATTTCAATTATTGGGCTGGTCGAATATGTCAAACCAGGAAGAATTTAAATTGAACTGGGTTTTCTCAATCGGTTCGACCTAATTGGGTCGGGTCGGTTCGGACCAGGTGGCTGCCTCTACTTGTCCATTTGTTTGAGCATGATGAACAGAGCCAAATTAATGGTTGATCAACATTTCTTCACCAAAGTCGGCAAGCTCGTCGCTGGTGAATTGAGGGCCATTGTCACTGATGAGGATCTTAGGGACTCCGTATCGACATATGATTTGTTCTCGTATGAACTTAATCATTTGGAAAGTGGTTGTTGATGGTAGAGCTTTGGCTTCTATCCACTTGGAGAAATAATCAATGACGACCACGATATGTGTTCATTGGCATGTGGATTGAGGTAGATGTCCAATAAGATCGATCCCCCTACTGTGCAAACGGCCAGGCACTCATCATAGGAGTAAGATCTGCCGGTGGCTTTGCGATTCTAGGGGCATAATTTTGACAGGCGGGGCAGACTTGCACTAATGTTGTCGCTTCTTTATGCATTGTCGGCCAGTAGAACCCTTGTCGTAAGGCTCTTAACACCAAGGTTTTGGCTCCTTCATGACATCCTGATTCACCTCCATGCAAGTCTTCCATTATCATTTCAGTCTGAGGGGCGGCTATGCACCGAAGATAAGGGGTGGAGTATCCTCTTTTATAGAGGTATCCATCCAAAATCACAAAACGCCCTGTCGCCCTTTGGATTTTGGTTGCTTCCATAGGATCTTCTGGAAGAATTCCCTTTTTCCAGATAATTCTGGATGGGAGTAATCCATGAGTCGGGAGCTTGAATGTCAAGGACTTCGGCTCCTGCTTCCACGGCTGAATAGAGAGATCTTTCAATGAAGTGTACTGCTACTGGCGGAGTGTTTCCCAAGGCGAATTTGCTGAGGGCGTCCGCCTCTTGATTTTCCTCGCGAGGAATAGCTTCTATTTGAAAATGGGGCATATCTCGGATGAGTCTTCGTACCTCTTCTGCATACTTTTTCATATTTTCCCCTTTGGAGACATAGGTTCCATTCGTCTGATTAACAATCAATTCAGAGTCGCATCGTACCCTTAGGTTGGTGATTCCCATACCTTTGGCTATTCGAAGACCTGTGAGTAAAGCTTCATACTCGGCCTCATTATTGGTTGCTCGGAAAGTTAAAGCCAAGGCATAGCGGTGTGGCTCCCCATCAAGTGGTGTTAGCACTAAACCTGCCCCACATCCCAAGGCAGAGGACGATCCATCAGTGTATAGCGACCATGGCATAGTGTCGTTAGCTGTGCTTTCTGGCGTAGCCTTCACATGCTCTTCTTGTGGAAGAATGACGGGTTTAGCATCTGGTGTTATCATATTCTCGGCTATAAAGTCTGCCAATGCTTGACCCTTAATCGCCTTTCGTGGTTCAAAGTGAATACGAAATTCACTCAGCTCTACTGCCCACTTAACCATTCTTCCTGAAATGTCGGGCTTCTGTAGCAGTTGTTTCAAAGGTTGGTTGGTGAGCACCGTGATTTCATGAGCGTGGAAGTAAGATCGAAGTTTCCTGGACGTTATTAACAGAGCATACAGGTATTTCTCGATCTCCATATAGTTAGCTTCAGCGACGCCAAAGAGCTTGCTAACATAGTATACCGGAATTTGAATGTTGCAACTCTCTTTAATGAGGACCGAGCTCACCGCCGCTGAGCTGACACTCAAATATAGGAATAAGGGATCCTCTGGTAGCGGCTTTGCCAAGGCGGGGAGCGAGTGGAGATGTTTCTTCAATTGCTGGAAGGCTTCTTCGCACTCCGGTGTCCATTCAAATTTCTTATTGGCTCTTAGAACTTTGAAGAAGGGAAGAGACTTGTCACCAAGTCTTGCCAAGAATCTCCCCAACGAGGCCAGTCTTCCATTGGGACTTTGTACTTCTCTATGGCAGGTAGGTGAGGACATTTCTTCTATGGCAGTCACTTTCTCAGGGTTAGTTTCGATCCCTCTTTGACTAACCATAAAACCCATAAACTTTCCCGACTGAACCCCAAAAGCACATTTAGTGGGATTCAGTCTTACTTGGTAAAGTCTCATGCAAGCAAAAGCCTATTCCAAATCTTGGACGTGGTCGTGCCCCCTCGTAGTCTTAACCAACATATCGTCAACGTATGCCTCCATATTCCTTCCTATCATGTGTTTGAAGAGCTTGTTCACCATACGTTGATAAGTAGCTCCGTCTAGCACAATTTCCGTATAGTGAGGATGCTATGCTCTTTGTGTAAACACTAACGCGCTTATTGGTAGTTTATCAAGCCAAAAGGCATAACCTTATCGTGATAAATATCACTGTCGGCGTAGAAAGCGGTATGGGCATCGTCCTTCGGATGCATTCGTATTTGGTTATACCCCGAGTATGCGTCCATGAAACTCAGGAGCTCATGTCCTGAAGTAGCGTCGACCAACTGATCAATTCTTGGAAGAGGATAGGAATCTTTTGGACATGCCTTGTTGAGATCTCGAAAATCCACACACATCCTCCATCTCTTATTAGATTTTCTTACCAAGACTGGATTGGCGACCCAGGTCTGGAATCGTATTTCCTTAACAAAACCAGCTTCGACTAGTTTTCCCACCTCCTGGCGAATTACCGCCTTCTTCTCTGCCCCCATAGATCTTCTTTTCTGAGCTATGGGCTTTATGGCGGGATCTATTCTTAATTCCTGGGAGATGATTTATGGGCTTATCCCTGGCATGTCGCTGGGTTCCCAAGCAAATAACTCATTGTATTCCCTTAAGAGGGTGATTATCCTCTTGGCTAATTCTGGGGGGAGAGCAACTCCAATCTTGACCTTTTTTTCCTCTCCTTCCAAGGCGACTTCTATCAATTCTTCCATAGGGGTGGGTCTTCCTCCTTCTTCTCGAGGATCCTCACTTGTAATGATAGAGAGGGTTTCTTTCTGGTTATTTCTCCGGAGGAAGTTAGCATAACATGGCGAGATGCCTCTTGGTCGCCCATTCTCCTATTCCGTGATGAGTGGGAAACCTCATGACTTGATGGGCAGTGGAAGGGACAATGTAATTGGAATTGAGAGTTGTCCTTCCCAATATGGCGTTGTAGGCATTGATCTGGTCGACGACCACAAAGCGCACCTTTAAATGCAAGGCTTTCCATCATTGGCCCAAGATCACAGGGAGTTGGATTGCCCCCAGGGGGTAAGTTGTTCTCCCTGCAAATCCTACCAATGGGGAAGTCATTTTTTGAAGATCTTCTTCTTTGTACCCCATCGCGGTGATGGTCTCGAAGGTGATTACGTCAGTAGAGCTTCCTCCATCGACCAGTATTCTTTTAACTTCAAAATTACCTATTTGAGCCGTAATTACGAGGGCGTCTTCCTGGAATAGTGTCGCTCTCGACAAGTCCTCCGTAGAGAAGGTAACTATCATGGGTTCGAGCTCTCTTGATCTCTTGCGAGTATCTATCAATGAGATGTCTCGAGCCGCATAGGTGTCTCGGGCTATGCTCGACTCTCCTCCAGCGGCGAATCCTTCTGACAAGACATTGATGTTGTTGTTTGGAGGGGATCTTCATCTTCGACCCTCGTGGGCTAGACGACGGTGATGTCGTTGAATTTCTCTTTGCATGAATTCTAATTCTCTCATTGCCAGGAAGCAATCTTCCGTGTTGTGTCCCTCTTCTTGGTGACTTTCACAGTAAGAGAGGGGACGACGAGTTCCTTCTGTTGCTAGAAGTGCTTCCATCCTTTGTTGAGTTTGCCGGAATTCTCTTGAGGAAACTCCTCGAATGGATGAACTCTCCCCTTTCTCTCGCGGGGTTTGGTGTAGAGTTACGCGACTCACCCGGGCTTGTTCCGCTTCTACATGGATAATCGCTCGTTGAATCAACTCTTCCAAACTTTCCACTGGTTCAGTGTATTGAGTGATGGCTAAGGATCGGGACTGGGGTCCCAAAACTCTGAAGAATACCCGGATGGCTTCTCTCTCCGAGAGTTCACCTCCGGTATATCCTCCTTGAAATCGCCTAAAGTATTTTTCCAAGGTTTCATTTGGTCCTTGGAATACACCCTCGGCTATCCGTGCTTGATTTTGTCTTGCTCGATATTGGGATATTATATGTATGGGGACTAATAGCTAATTATGCTAAGTTGTCTTAGTTTTAGTATTTACATTCTAGTCCCTAATGTTTACTAGGGTTTTCATATTAGCCCATGAGGTCTCCTATATAAAGGAGCCTCCACTATTGTAATGGTTAAGCAAACCTTCTCATTATGTTTAGTATATTGAAAGCTTTGCTCCTATCATTCTCTCCAACCAATCTACAATTATAAACGTTAATATGGTATCAGAGCTAGTTTCGATCTTGGTGTTTTGATTTCAATTTCGTTTTTCAAATTTTTCCAGAATTTTTCCAGAATTTTTTTCCCTTGTCGTGAGTCAGTCCTAAGCCCCGAAAAATACCCATTTGATTTACACCTCTTCTTCCAAAATTGACATCACTAATCGACCCAGCAACCTCCGGCGAACATTCTACAGTTTCCGGCGCCGTCAGCAACCACCGCACGCGCGGCCGCGTGAGCTGCGCCCCGCCGGCGCGTGCAGGCCACGCGCCACCTTCCCGTGGTCCAATCGCCGCCGTTTTGACATCCCTGGAATCGTCTCGACGAGCTGAGTCCATTGCAATACTTTTCGTCGCATTTTGAGGTGATTTCAAATCTCGATTTTACTGAGATGTTTCGGCTGGATCTTGTAATTTCAGCAATGTTACTGTTCCATTGATTTACTGTTCATACTGGTTTGAACTTGCTGAAATCTGCTGTCCCGGGTTGAGTAAGCTTGCCCCGAGAAGGAACGAACCCGAAGAAGATCTGCTGGAATCGTTTTTTTTTCTGCGGTTTAGATGCTGTTTTTGCTGGATTTGCTGCTGTAAATGCTGAAATTCTGCTGAAATTGCTGGAAATTGCTGGAAATTGCTGGAAAATGCATAAATGTGCAGAAAATTGCTGTTTTTAGCTGAAATTGCTGAAATTTACTGTGTCGTGATGGATATGCTGTGGTTTTGATGATATTATGATGGATTCGAGCTATAGATAGCTTGATTGTTGGATTTCAACTGGATTTCAGTTGAATTTGTTGAAGATTTGCTGTTTTTAGGACAGTTTCTATGTTTGGGGGCCATTTTCCGAATTTAGATTTTCGGTGGCCGTTTTGTGAAGACCGGGTTTAAATGTACCTTGGTGTATTGTGGTGGAGCATTGTGTTGCTCTTTGTTGCTTCAGCTGAGTTCTGGAGTTGTATAATAGTTTGAAGATTGGAGCAGTTAGAGTAAAAAACAAACAGAACAACATATAATTGCACCTTTCCTGAAGCGTAACAACGGTTGGTTCCACTATATATATATGCTGCCAGCCGCCAAACCTGAAGTGTAATTCTCCGACAACTGCTTGGAATTGCTTGAACTGCTTGGAATTGCTTGAAGAGGAAATGGATCATCTTCTAGGGTATTCAAACAATGTTAACCCGATTCGAAGCATGTTTGGTTTTTGCCGAAATAAATCGATTCCTCGCATATTCGACATCAACTTCTGCAACCCAAGAAATCTGTCAAAGATAAATCGATTCTGCGAATATAATTGTAGATGATAGATTAACTTAGTAGTTAAAATTCAGAATCAAATAATTGAATGAACTGAATGGACATACAGAATGAAAATAGAACGTACAGAGGCGGCAATATGACCTGACCACAACGACGACGACGAAATCGGTGAGTGAATCTGCATTAGAATATATTGAGAGTTCAAGCCTGCTTTGTGTGTTTGGGCCAACTTGTTTAGGCTATGTTTATTTGTTTATGTTTGGGCCTAAACTGTTTGGGCTGCTATTTGTTCTGTGTGTGTTTTAATCTTGTTGTAAAGACTTGGTCCTGAAAACCTTTTTTCAAAACCTTGAGGACCCTGATTTAATTATCAGGGACCTTAGCACTATTTTAAGGAGAGAACTGGACATATGAAGGACCCCAGTTCCGTGATCCGCAATTGCTTCTCTCTCAAATTTCTAGGGTTACGATCTTTTGATGGTATCAGAGCTTTTGAGGATTCTCAACCTCAATTTATCGATCTTGATCACGTTTCCAGCTATGGTGGTCCGTTGATTGCTGGTTCTCTTCGTCTTCAGACGATTCGGGAATATGTGGCGCTTCATCTTCTGTTCTTGTTTTCGCGACGATTCGTGTTTCGTTACGCACGGTCTTGCGATCTTCTTGAGAAGGATCTCTGAGGGCGATTTCTCTCCCTTTCCACTCCAAATCTCCGGATATGACTGAGGAAGCTGAAAGGTTGGACGGCAGCAAGAAGTTGATCTTGATTGGAGACTCGTTTGCAACCACCTTGATGGATTCCGGCGATCTTAGCACGGAGATTCATTCCTTCCATCCACTTTACATGCATGCATCGGATAATCCAGGTCAATCTCTTCTCTCTATAAAGTTGACTGGGTGTGATAACTATCGCAAGTGGAATAAGAGCATGCAAATCATCCTACTAGGGAAAAACAATTTAGGTTTTGTTACTGGAGATTGTAGGCGTGATATGTTTGATGATAAGCTTCGTCACTTGTGGGATAGATGCAATGCTGTTGTCTTTGGGTGGATTATTAACACTGTAGCTGACGATATCTCGAGTGGGATCATGTACTCTGAAAATGTGTGTGTTGCTTGGAGAGATTTGGCCGAAAGATTCGACAAGATAAACGGATCTAGGATTTACCAGCTACATAGGGAAATTGCCACGACTAGGCAAGAACTGGATTCTGTTTCAGTGTTCTTTACCAAGTTGAGAAGCCTATGGACAGAATATGATACGACATGTGCCTTGCCTCATATTGAGGGTGAGTAATTTAAGGTCCACTTGAAACATAGAGATAATGTCAGACTCTTCGAATTTATGATGGGGCTCAACGACTCCTTTGCCAATATCAGGAGCAACCTCCTTCTTTGGGTCCCTCTTCCCACTTTGAACCATGCCTATAATGCCTTGCTTCAAGAGGAGAGCCAAAGGAACATTACCTCCACTATCAACACTGGGACACATCTTTTCTCTGGGAATGTTTCTGCTGGTGGGACTGGTGATAAGCAGAGGAGGACACAGATGGTTGAGTGTGGCTTCTGCCACAAGAAAGGACATCCTACTGAGCGTTGCTATGCAAATGGTTGTGAGTTTTGCAGCAGGAAATGGCACATCAAGGACAACTGCTTCAAATTTAAGGAGCTTCTCAAACCCAAAGCCAATATGACCAAAGACAATGTTACTGCTTCAGAAGCTGGTGATGCTGCTGGAGGACAGATTGGACACAATGATGGATTGGGAAGCACACTTCATGAAAGTATAGTCTTCTCAGATGCTCAGTTTGATAAACTCCTTCAGAAGGTTGGAGGTGGTGGAAGCATGGCTGCCACTGCAATCACCTCTGGAGATAGCAACTTGGAATGTGCTGGTATGATTTCTGACCCTAAGACCTTTAATGAAAATGTTTGCTGGATTCTTGATATAGGAGCTAGTAGTCATATGACTCACAATTTGAATTGGCTTAGCAACATAAAATATTTTCAAGGTTCTAAAGTACAATTGCCAAATGGTAGTTTTTCTAATATTGCTGGAATTGGAGACTTTCAATTTCTAAAACTAGAAAGTTGCAGAACGTTCTTTATGTCCCTGATTTTCAATACAACCTCATTTCAGTTTCAAAATTCACCAAAGATTTAAACTGTTCTGCTACTTTCTTACCAAGCTCTGCAGTACTGCAGGACCTCTCAAATGGGAAGGTCTTGGCCAGTGGAGCTGAAGAGTCTGGTTTATATCTACTCAAAACCAGCAAAAGTAATTGTACTAAATATGTTGCTTTAAGTTCAGCCAATAATGATGATGCTAGCCTCTGGCATAAGAGATTTGGGCATGCCTCCGTGACGTCCTTAAAAAATATAGATTCTCTGAATTGTTTTAGAAATAAGAACCTTGATGTTCATGATTGTTCTGTTTGTCCCTTAGCAAAAATTACAAGATTGTCTTTTCCTCTTTCTGATTCACATGTTGATGCTACTTTTGATCTTGTACATTATGATGTATGGGGGCCCTATAACACATCTACTCTTGATAATAAGAGATTTTTCCTTACCATTGTGGATGACCATTCCAGACTAACTTGGAATTTTCTTATGCAATTTTAAAGTGAAGTTACAATTTTGATAAGGAATTTCATTGCTCTTATTCAAACCCAATTCAATAAGACCATCAAAGTTTTTCGAACAAATAATGGGGGAGAATTCTTTAATGATCAACTGGATTCCTTATCCAAATTGCATGGTATTATTCATCAAAGTAGCTGTGCATATACCCCACAACAAAATGGTAGAGTTGAGAGAAAACATCGACATGTTTTAGAAATTGCAAGGGCTTTGAAACTTCAAGGTTCAATTCCAAACAATTTATGGGGATTTTGTGTTTTGGCTGCCTGTTATTTGCTAAATCTTTTGCCAACTACTATTTTGAAAGGGAAATCACATCTGGAAGTTTTTACTGGAAAAGTTCCCTCTATCCATCATTTGAGAGTTTTTGGTTGCCTTTGCTTCACTAAGAATTTGCAGGTTTCAGATAAGTTCGCTGCCAAAGGAATCAAATGTGTTTTTTAGGATATTCTGATACAAAAAAAGGGTTATTATGTGTATGATTTGGCAAGAAAAAGGATTTCTGTAAGTAGAGATGTGCGTTTTTATGAACACATATTTCCTTTTGCAAAAATTGGCAGCACTGATCTGTTACCCCTATTTCCTTGAGTCTGATGTTACCATCCCTTCTTTCACAAGGCATTCTACCAGGACTACACGTCCACCCATCTGGCATGGTGATTATGATATGAGCAACTCCACTGTTCTTTATCCCTTAGTAATGTTCTTACTTATCAGAATATTTCTACCAGCTACAAAAGCTTTCTAACCTCTATTTCCAAGTTGGAAGAACCAAGTTCTTTTGCAGACGCAGAACAGGATCCTAACTGAATAGCAGCCATGCAGGAAGAAATAGCTGCATTGGAGGCTAATCATACATGGGATTTGGTTCAGCTGCCACCTGGTAAGAAAGCTATAGGTAGCAAGTAGGTTTTTAAATTGAAGTATAATTCTGATGGGAGTTTAGAACGTTACAAGGCTAGATTGGTTGCAAAAGGGTATAAGCAACAAGAGGGCATTGATTATCATGATACTTTCTCTCCTATTGTTAAAATGAACTCTTTAGAACAATCCTTGCCTTAGCTTCCATGATGGATTGGCCTTTATATCAGATGGATGTTCATAATGCCTTCTTGCAGGGTGATCTTGACGAAGAGGTTGTTATGAAAGTCCCTCCTGGATTTGGTAACCAGATGGGGAGTATTGTTTGCAGGTTACGCAAATCATTATATGGATTAAAACAGGCCTCTCGTCAGTGGAATTTTAAGCTCACTTCTGCTTTGATTGATGCTCGTTATTTTCAATCCAAGCATGATTATTCTATGTTCACTTAGCATGATGGTGATCAGTTGGTTGTGTTGCTTGTGTATGTTGACGATTTGGTTATCACTGGAAACAGATCTTCTCTTATATCTGAGTTAAAGCATGTTTTAGAAACCAATTTCAGAATGAAAGATTTAGGGGATTTGCAGTTTTTCTTAGGCATTGAGATTGCTAGATCTAAGAAGGGTCTTGTTCTTTGTCAAAGAAAGTATTGCCTTGAACTTATTTCTGAATTGGGTCTGTCTGCTTGCAAACATGCTAATTCTCCTATGGATGTCAATTCTAGTTTGACCAGCAAGAAATATGATGATAGTCTTGGTGTTGTTGGTCATGACCCTATCCTAAATGATGTGACTTCTTATAGAAGACTGATAGAAAAGTTAATTTACTTAATTGTTACTAGACCTGACATATGTTTTGCAGTACAGCATCTCAGCCAGTTCCTAACCCAGTCCAAAAAAACACATTATGATGCTGCCCTTAGGGTAGTACGTTATGTGAAAAATGAGCCAGGTAAATGTTTGTTTTTTCCCTCTGATTGTGATTGCAAGTTGGTAGGTTATTGTGATTATGACTGGGGTAATTGTGTTGAGACTAGAATGTCTATTAGTGGTTATTGTATTAAGCTTGGCAGTTCTGTGATTTCTTGGAAGGTCAAGAAACAAGATGTTGTTTCTAGGTCATCAGCTGAAGCTGAGTACAGGAGCATATGTAAGGCTATTTCTGAAATTGTTTGGCTTAGGGGATTGCTTGCTGAGCTAGGTTTTAAGCATGTTGAACCCGTTACTCTGTTTTGTGATAACCAGACTGCTATTAAGATAGCTGCTAATCCTATATTCCATGAAAGGACTAAGCATATAGAAATAGACTTCCATTATGCTAGGGATCAGATACTTTCAGGTGTTATTAAAACTGCTTTTATCAGAACTAATGAGCAAGTTGTAGATTTATTGACGAAAGCACTAAGAGTTCCTCATCACCAGTACTTGGTCAACAAGCTTGGAATGAAGAACATATATGCTGCAGTTGAGAGTGCTGGAACGGGAAATAGTTTTGAATCAGAAGATGGGTTGAGGATTGGATTGAATGAAGGCTTGAAGATAGGGGGAGCTGTTACTTAGCATCTGTTGTGTTTGGCATTTTGGCTTGAGGGGGATTATTAAGAGTTCAAGCCTTATGCTTTGTGTGTTTGAGCCAACTTGTTTAGGCTATGCTTATTTGTTTGTGTTTGAGACTAAACTGTTTGGCCTGCTTTTATTTGTTCTGTGTGTGTTTTAATCTTGTTGTAAAGACTTGGTCCCGAAAATCTTTTTTCAAAACCTTGAGGACCCTGATTTAATTATCAGGGACCTTAGCACTATATTAAGGGGAGAACTGGCCAGATGAAGGACCCCGGTTCCGTGATCCGCAATTGCTTCTCTCTCAAATTTCTAGGGTTCCAATTCTAGGGTTACAATCTTTTGAGAATATGTGTGAGAATGGAAGGGCGGAGGCTGGCATAGCGGCAGGATCAACATACCTGTGAATAGCATGGATAACTGGTTGTGGCGGTTGGCTAAAGTGGAAGCAACAGTAATGATGAGAGCAACAGTAAATAGATGGAATATTGACATTGAAAATGTATGGTAGATGAAAGAAGGCGTTGGTTTTCTTTTTTTTATGCGTTGGATGCTGAAACGTTGTGACTTGTGGCAGTGAGAACACCACCAACTTTTAATAAACCAACTTTTAATATAGGGAGTAGATAGATAGATAATACATAACAAGTTAATAGAAAATAAGATAAAAATATGTTTGAGAATCACAAGTTAACTTTAGACATCAAATGATCAAAGTCCTCAATAACATCTTGAATTGTGAATCCTCAAATTCAAGGAAATACAATTTGCTATTCGGCTTGTTTGTTTTGGCTGAATCCACCAAATAAATAAATAATAGATTAAAGAATGATGAATTTTATTTTTTATATATCACGTCTACCAAACATTTTTTCAACTAATACTCATATATTTAATAGATAACAATAAACTAGTACAATATAACCTTATAAAATAAAAGACTCAATGGGTAGTAAAAGTATAGCAGGATAGAAGCGGTGTAGACCAAATTCTCGCAAAATACCTACCTGATTATTAAAACTAATTAACCATGCAACACAAGTACTAAGAAAATAAGAGATTTAAACTGGCATACACATCATTTGAGATAAGTGGTTAACTACCAAATTCTCAACACAATTAAACGGTTGCTTAGAAGCACAAACCATATTAGTAAAAAAAAAAACACATGAATTTTCATCTACAAAAAAAATCCCTTAAAACATGAAGTATTTTTTATTTTGTTAAAAGATGAAGAAGTTTAATAATATTGATTTCTATAATCCGTTTCGTTGGTCAGTTTCGTTTATCCGTGCAGCAGTGGCCACAGAGGCAGCCACTCCGGCAGGATGCATGCCGGTGACGTAAGGGTCATTCCTCATTTCAGCGTACGCCACCGCTGACATATCCCTCTGAGTCGCCACCTTGTCTGACGCTAACTTCTGGGTCGCATCCTAATCATAAGATATAAAATTCATAAATAAAATAGAAAAAACTCTACAAAAATTCGGAAACACGTGCAATGTATCATGGGTCTCAAATTATTTCACAATTTACTGGCCAGAAATATCAATTATTATTATTATATGTGAGATTTGTCCCAAATTGGTGGTGCGAGGAATATTAATTTGGCACCATATAAGCAAGTAGACTTCTTTCTTCTACTACTAACTAATTGGTTTTAAGATAGAACTCCACCCGTAAAAAAAGTTATTCTATGTTGGCCGTTTTGTTTGGCTCGGCCAAATGTGGACTTTAAAGATTTTGAATCACTAATATCGTAAAAAAAGGAATGTTACGCTTTTAGTTTTTATTTTTATTTGACTTGTAAAGTGTGACTATTTTTTGACAATGCTTAACTCATCTAGTTAAGTGATTCGTCTCAGCCGGAATCAATGCTAGACATGGTCGATATCTAAAAGATCGTATCCAGCATAAGCGAACAATGACTAATCTAAAGTTCAGATTTATGAAGATGAGTAAGAGGACAATTCACTAATCTAAAGTTTTAGACTTGTGAAGATGAGTAAGGGGTCTTAAGTCTGCGCTCGTCATGACCTTAGGTCGTGCTAGACGTGTTCAGGTTCTACCAAATATTAAAAAAATGAGGTATGAAAAATCAATATTAAATTTTTCCTTAAAAAGAACATCTTAGCCCTAACAAAAAAATTATTTTGGTAAATATGTTGTTTTATAGAATTTCAGCGAAATAATATGAAAATTTACCGTGAGAACGTCGGAAAGTTTCATCTTTCCCTCGTCTCTTGCGATATCTGCATTGTGGGTGACGGCCATCTGTGCTGCTGCCGTGATACCGCCGGCGGAAATATCCTTCCGGCCGGTGGCTCTCATCTCCGCCTCCTTTATGGCAGTTGCATCACTTATCTGCACTGGTTTATGCCCCGCCGATATAGCTGCCGCCTCCAGCGCCTCCCCTATGGTGATCTGACTCGTGTCGCCACCTCCCTGATCTCCGGCGACCACCGTACCTTCTTGGGCGTACTGACCCACCACCTGGTCGCCGACGGTCTGGGTTACGACGCGGCCTCCGGGGACGTAATTCTCGGTGATGGTGACTCCGGCCTGGTCGGCGCTCTGCATCATGTCGGCGTAGCCGGGGGTGACTGGCTTGTCGGCGAGCTCGGGTAACACGTCACCATATCTGATCGGCTGTTGCTGACTCATATTTCCGACGTCGGAGGAATTGGTATGGTTTAGTCGATTTGTGGAAGGAAGATGGTTTGTAAAAATGGTAATGATATTGGGAAGTGGCAGCTTGTCATCAACCACGTGTCAGATGGAGAAGGTTCTGTATTTTCATGAGTCAAACAAACAAAAGGCCATAAAGATCTGAAATAGAAAAATACTAAATAGGGTTAGTTTCCATTAAGTTACTTGATTTTTTAGGATCCGGAACTTTTGGGAATCATTGGAAAAAAAAAAAAAAAAATTCACTTGTGTAACCCACATGATAATTGCAGTCTATTTACACTTCTTGTGATTTGACTCGAAAACTTATGCTTAAAATCTTGCGATCTGTTTACAAACCGCGTTAAGTATATGCGTTGATTGTTTATTAAGTCTAATCAGAAAAGACTTCAGACATGAGCATAAGAGTCTAAACATTACATAGCGGAATGAACTTAGTAGTTAAGAATGTTCAGTGCTATGTGATTTGGCTCCAAAGTATCAAGTTTGAAAACTCTCAAGAATCACATTACGGTGACCAGGATTAAATATCACATCATGCCTAGTCCACATAATGTGACATAAGAGAAGGCGAATAGAACTAAACTTAATGGGTTGTGCTCTTAAATATAGTACGTTGAGCTATGTTAACCAGACTGTTACGGCTGTTCACTAAGTCTGTTCAGAAAAATTCTAAACCTCAAATAAGAAATTAAAAAATTATTTGATCGGTCTAAGATGCCACTATTAATTTTTTTACAAAAAAATTATGGAAATATGATTCTGCCACCTTTGAAATTCCAAGTAAAATAATTAAAATCAAACTTCAAAGAAACATTACCCAATGTTGGTTGGATCAACTGGTAAAGCAAGTTGCGTTCCCGTGGGCGATCCGATGTCGAAATCCGTCGGAGACGCCTCCTTATGGAGGTATTTAACCTTAACACTTCCGACCCGAATTGCGAAAGCAATGTAAATATATTTAAAAAAAACTTTAAAGAAACATTCGATTTTGTAACATTTTGAAAATATTGAATTAGGAAATCTATCTATATCTATATAATATATAATTTGGATACTTAAGTATTTGTTTGGTTGCCACATCAGCACTTAATTTTCTGATTGGTGGGTGATTTTCACGCGCTCATTTACTCACTTAAGCCGTTTCAGTTTCGGATACTCCTCCTTTGATATCATTATACTCCTCTTCGCCGTTTCAGATACCCTTAATCATTTCTTCTTCTTCTTCTCCGTTTCTAATCAACACCTTATCTCCTTCTTCTCCGGAACATTTCTTCCGCATGTTCTATTTGGATCTTATGGATGATGAATTCGGAGAACCAGCAGCGGCAATTTGCAGGTTTCTCGGAGCACAACTGCATTTTGATTCAATGCGGCAGTTTTTAATCGATATACCCATGCACCACTGACCACCTATCTCGGGTAACTCACCATCATTTCTTAGATCAGGTAATTCTCTTTCCCTCTGATCTTCTATTCTTCACAAAATCCGACTAAATATTAAAAAAAAATATACCAAATTTGAAGGTTTCTCGGAGTACAACTGCAATCCGGTTCAGTCAATGCATCAGTGTTTCATCGATCTACCCATGTACCAATGTCCACCTCTCTTGGCAACTCACCATAATTTCTTATCGTCTCCTATCTACTAACTCAGTGAATAGCCTATTACAATATATGAAGGTTTGTTGATGTACAACAACAAGTTTTAGGGGTTTGAAAATCGATGATGTACGGCTGCTAAACTGATAACTGAAGCTCTTATGTACATGTCAAACAAATGGTTTAAGTTTATTCATTTCCCTTTTTTTTACAAGTTGTGCTTTTACAATAGTTCTCAATTTTGACTGTCAGTATTCCTTCAATTTTTTTATTTGTTGCATATTTTGACGTTTACTTGCAATATTTTTTTATTATAAAAATTTCATATGTGAAGACCCTAAATTGTGTTTTTGGTAATGACATGGATAGATTCTTTCAGGTAATTCAATCAAACTTGACATTTACTTTTGCAGGTTAATTAGGATGATATCTAATCAGTAAATATAGATCATCCTTCCAAATAGTTATGTATAGCCAGTGTAAATTATTGTTTGTTTAGCAATTCAATTTGATAAGTTCACTTGCAGGATTTTTTTTTTTTTTTTAAATATCATCCGTGAAGACCCTAAATTGTGTTTTTTGTAATGACACTTGCAGTATATAGGAATTGAATTTTGGTTTTTTTTGAGTATTGAGGTTTGTGCTTCTATTCCTATCGATTTTATCCTCATTATTTAGTGGATTCCTTTAGGCGTTACAGAACTATCATTTAACTTTTGTTGCACCATTGTGCAGTTAATTTGATTTGGTTGCCTGATTTTGACTGAATAGGAGGTCATTCATTCCGTGCAACTTATCTTTTTGAGTCTTTGACACACTTTACCATGTCCAATATTATATGTGTAGAAGTGGTGACACCTGTTTCTCTCAGGTCATTCGCGGATTTGGTGGTAAGATTAGAAACCTCAGCTCTGTTAGTTAAAAACAGAGACAGAGATATAAAATATCAATGTTATAATCATGTATTAATATTGTGGGAATGATTTACAACATATTTGTGGACCATTCTTAAATAAATCTATTAGGAAAGTAGCATCGTCCATTTTGATTTCATTTTGTTATTGAGTAGCATCATTATTCACTTTAATGAAACTCTGTAACAATTCCCTTACTTTGTATTAATTAAATTGCCAATTAGTGGACAAGCAACATTTTTCTTATTAGACTTGAAACAAATTGAACCATTAAGAAACTTACACTTTCACTTTTTTTCTCACGATTAAGAAAAAAATTTAAGCACTTGGTGCCTTTTGTCTTTTTTTTTTTTTGGCTTTCTGGACTTTCATCTTAACTCCCACAATAAATGAAAATTGAAGATACTTACTTCTTGATCTTTTGCTTCCAGGACAAGTTCAGTTTTGTCACGTAGGATTCTGATGCAAATCTTCATCATGAAAAGTCTATGAAGGGTTACAAGAGGCTGGATCCTTCATGCATTTGTAAAAATATATTACGGCAAGTATGTGAAGCAGCTCCATTTTTAGTTTGCTCACACATTCATGTATATCATCTCAATTCTTGGTTTTTTTTTTGGTTCAATTAGTAATAGGATAGATTCTCTATCGAATATGAAGGAGGATAGATGAGAGCTGCAAAGACGCGAAAAATGAATTCAAGCATTGGCTCATAAGGTTTGTTCTCTTCTATTAGCTCTTCTGCAATCTATAATGAAAAAAATCTCCTTAGCTAAAACTGTATAGTTTCAACATATGTTATCTTGCTTTTTAACCAGAGCCTAAGAAGAGAAATCATTTGGACTTATGTTTCTTTTTGATTGAATCATGTAAAGCTGCTTTTGTGGTCTAGAAAATTTCTGCAAACCTATCATCCATTTGATTTCAGTCTGTTATTGAATAACATCATTATTTTTAACGAAACTCCTTAATAATCCACTTGCTTTGTATTTCAACCTTCAAAGGAGGACCTTGTGGAGCGAATGAATACTGGACAAAAGAATATTGCATAGCGGTTGGTTGTAAGTTGGCCATTCGTAGTTCCAGGTAATTCGCTAATCGCAATGTCAAAGAGGGTTTCAGAACTACATTGTGTTTAGGACCATGAATTCTTCTTTCTTTTGGTGGAAGTAGAGAAATGTCATCACCGACTGTTATTGAAGAAATTTGAGGGAAAGTTTTGTTAATCCAAAATGAACTTTATACAACAAACAACTTATAATATTCTCTTTTTATGTATTTGAACTTTATTTAATATAAGTTAATTTTACGGAGAAAAATTGTCCTCGAAAAGGAAACATCATATGTTCGTGTTAATGAGGTTCTCTTTTGATAATTTTCCATGTTGCAGTATCTTGGTTATCTAGCCAAAGCAGAGCTCTTAAATGAGTCGTATGCAATGGCTTAATCTAAATGGTACAATGGTAAAAACAGAGAGAGGTCGACTATTAAGGAGGCTCAGCTTATATGTTTGGTGCTAATAATAGTGTTGTTGAAGCTCAATCCAGAATGGAGGATGCTTCGAGTCCACATCACAACATTTAAGTGACCCGCTTCTGGATGTAGACAAATTCTTTCGGTTTCTTGGATCAGGTTCCTTGGAATCTTAGTCTGTCAGATATGTCAGCTTTCTCTAAAACCTCAGGTCCACTTTAGGGCAGTGGACTCTGCTTTTGTTTTCTGTTTCCCCTAAAATGTGATGTATTTGATGTTCACTGTAAACATATGTGTCCGCTGCTGATGAAAAATTCATTTGAAGAACAAGTTTAGTGTTAAAGAACAGAAGAAAAGGAGGCGTGACTGATTTTTTGTATTTTCATTTTGTATATGATATTAATCATATGACATATAAATACAATAAGATAAGATATTAATCTTATCAACTCAGTTTCGTTTATGAATAAGACGAAATGATTTAGCGTGGTCTTGGAATAAAATAGAAAGAAGTATTTATACTTTTTTTTATTTAGCTTTTAAATTTATTTTATCAACTATCTCCAGTAAATGTAACTTCTTTTTTCCGATGAATAAATATCTCTAAAATAATGTAATCTTGACATACCTTATATATCAATCTAGGTTGACGTATATATGGTTATAATAAATAAATTTTCAATAATGTTTAATAAAATAAATTATCAATATTATAAGTTATTATATATAATTATCCTTTACTATTGACTTTCAGTTTTCATGAAGGATATCAATCATTATTAATACAATGAATGCATGATGTATTTTTAGTTTTTACATGCCTCTTGGTGTTGATACCCTCCAAAGTAGGTAAATGTAGTGTAACCTGTAATGGATGCATGATGTATTACATGCTTCTTGCTGTTGATACCCTCTGTAGTATCTAAATGTAGTGTAGGTGTAACTTGGGTCAGTTTTTAAACATTTTGATGTTGTTATATTTAACTAATAAACGAAATATTGCATGGCTCATATAGTATTTTAATTTTATACTATATAGATTGTTTTCAAGTATTTTCAATATCAAACATAATTTGAAAATAATTATTGCAGAAAATATCGAACCTCGCGCATTGCGCGGGGCATATACCTAGTATATAATAAAGTGAAAGTTGAGAGAGTGTTTAAATATAAACATGACACGTCATCATTTTAGAGCTCCCATTGAGTGCCACATTACCTCCTTTCCATTATTGGCCATCTAAAACATTTCTAACCTCTAGGCCCGTCTATTCATTTTCCACTCACTCTCGGCCCACTCATTTCTACTATCGGCCCACTCTTTTACAAATCTAAGGCCCTATATAATTAATTAATTAATTAATTAATAAAGAAAAATCTATATATATCTATATCTATATATATAATCTATAATAAAGTCGAAGGTGAGAGAGTGTTTAAATATAAACATGACACGTCATCATTTTAGAGCTCCCATTGAGTGCCACATCACCTCCTTCCCATTATTGGGCCATCTAAAACCTTTCTAACCTCTAGGCCCGTCTATTCATTTTCCACTCACTCTCGGCCCACTCATTTCTACTATCGGCCCACTCTTTTACAAATCTAAGGCCCTATATAATTAATTAATTAATTAATAAAGAAAAATCTATATATATCTATATCTATATCTATATATATAATCTATATATATATATATATATATAATAAAGTGGAAGGTGAGAGAGTGTTTAAATATAAACATGACACGTCATCATTTTAGAGCTCCCATTGAGTGCCACATCACCTCCTTCCCATTATTGGGCCATCTAAAACCTTTCTAACCTCTAGCCCGTCTATTCATTTCCCACTCACTCTCGGCCCACTCATTTCTACTATCGGCCCACTCTTTTACAAATCTAAGGCCCTATATAATTAATTAATTAATTAATAAAGAAAAATCTATATATATAATAAAGTGAAAGGTGAAAGAGTGCTTTCATGTGAAGTTGTCACGTCAGCGTTTACACTACCCTATATATTGCCACATGGCTTCTTCTATTTGGGCAGCTTCTTCTATTCGGGCCGAACATCTTTTAGGGTTTAGGGCTATTCGGGCCGAACATCTTTTTAGAGTAAATCTTAGGCCAACCACTTATATTTGTTGTCCATTGACTAAATCATAGGCCCAAAAAATTAATTTTAGGCCAAAAAAGAAAGTGCCCCAACACATATTGACCTCTGGAGACGGAAATTTCAAGCATAAATAATTTAAAAACCGAAACAACTCATTTCCTTATCTGCTTGATGGAAAAAAAATTCTATAATAAATTCCATATCTCATTTAATTTATGTCATCTCTGTAGATTATATATATAATTACTTTAATTAGATAAATTATTCTTATACATCAAACAATAACATGATGGGAAAAAAAAACAAAAATATAAACAATGACATGAAATTGATCAAGACGAGCAGATTTGTTAGATTCTTACTTTATACTATTTACACTTTACAGTTAAAATTACTTAATAAATAATAACATTATCGTATGATTAAAAAACGACAACGTCTAAATTTAAACCTTACAATATTAAAATATTAAGTTCATACATATATATATATATACTAGTTATTTCTGCGCATGCGTTGCATGCGCCTATTTATGATTTTTACATAAATTTTTATAACGAAAGTCAAGAAAAAAAATATTGCAATAACGTTAAATAGTATGTACGAATGTTGTTTACTTTTATAAAAATGGATCTGCGGCTGTTTAAACTATTAATACATCTCACAATCATTGGATTTTAAGTTTAGTCCAAACAATGCTTGTAATGATGACACAACATTATCATAGAGCAGACAATATGTAATAAGCAGTTGTGATTTTATTCTTTAAAATAATAATATTAATATACACAAGTATATTTCGAAGCATGCAAGAAACACACATACACATGTGAACTTCAGCAATTGATGAGCTGAAAATATCTACAGAGAAATATATAGATACTAAATTTTAATCCAAACTAAATGGAGTTCAAGCATATGTCTGAAGAAAATATTATATTGTTTAATTGACAGGTACATAGATATCTATAGATATATACTAAAACAGAAGCAAATTGGATTTAGGGTTTTTCCTATTTGGATTTAAATTTATTTAATGTAGTAGAATATATTATTTGCAACTTAGATTGGATGTGGGTATGTGCGACTATATAGAAAAGAAAGTTAGGCATTAATAACTGCGTCAAACCTTCCCATCATTTTCCCAACACACGGGGGAGCATAATTGAAGCAAGAGCTGCAAGAGCGTTTGAATTCCAATACTAATCGCGACAAGTCACGAGAACGGCCGACGTCATCAACTTCAAACATTTTATTATGTGTATAGAAAATATGAGAAACATCATAATAGTAGTAGCTAGTCTAATAATAACAGTGAGTAATTATATATAAATTACATGTCATTTGAGGGTTTAATATAAAATAGTCTAGAACTAAGAAGTAAGAATATAGAAAAGCAGAACTCATTAAATATGTCAAACCTAAAAAATACAATTCCAAAAACCTAAGAAAGATCCAATCTGCAAGTTGTACTTACGGCAGTTTAAACTGATATTACTATTAAGAGTAAATTTGCGTTACAAATTTAATATTTTAAATTAAAGAAATAAGAATGTCAATTTAACGTATATGGAAACTATACACCTTGTATATACTACAACGAAACACATAATTTTTTTGAATCCAATTACATGTCTTATGCAGAATAAGTTAGTACGTCAAAGGAGGCCACTTCATACAGTCTGATGTGAAAAGTGCAAACCCTGCATTAGGCTTACCCATTCTTATTTATATGGACCATCCAAATCATTTCAAACTTATTTAGTTATACGATTGACAATCCTGTAAATGTTTGCACTGGATAATAAGAGAAGTGCGCTTATATCAGCTCACATCCAGAAGAATAATTAAAAAAAAATTTGCTTACTCAGGGAGATTTCAACAATAAGACGAAACCAAGGGAGATTTGAGCAACTGCTACAACTAATTAGTGAAGAAGTTGATGCTGATATGTTATACTAACATAGTACTGTGTTTGTCATCATCTAATAAATATTGAATTTTCCTGAGATGTTACATAAAACTAACCTAGGGTAGATATACTTAAGTGCCAACTAAACCAGTCACATATATGATATATGTACAAAAGACTTCATGTCTACATAATCTCTATCTTATATTAGGTGGAGTTCTCTTTATTTAGAAGATAATAAAAATAAGATGATAACATAAAAAGAAAAACTTGTTTGAAAAGAGCTTTCTTGTGATGACTACCATTCATCTGAGACTTATGTTTGTGTGAAGAGATTAAAATGAGAAAACTAAAATGTATATGGAATAGATATTTATAACATGAATAATTAATTAAATAGAGAAAAAAATAAAGTATTTTGGTAATACATAAGATATTAGGTACCTTTAAAGAGACCCACCCTATTAACTTCCATATCTATGGCCTTGAGTAATCTTTTGTGTTTTCTCTCACTTTTGAGCTTACTGATGACCTGTCCAGTCCAGGGATAAACGAATCTAATGCGAATCTGAAAGTGTGGGTGATCTTCTTGCGCACATGACCTGTAGAAGTTGAAAGTTGAATTTTTAACAACTATGATGGAACTAAAAGGTTCGAAATTATCATTTAGCATGAAAACAAGGAAATACTGACCACCCTCGAAAAAGAAAAAGATTTTGGATTATTATGTTATAAAGCAGCATACAAGTTCTCATAAATACATTTCTGCACAAGCAGAATAAATAAATAAAATAATTAGCATGAAAAAAATCAAATAGATTATATTTACAGCTTCTATTTTCTTTTGAGCTTCGACATCAAAAGAATTGATATTCATATGGGCCTATAAAAATGCAGAGCTATGGATTATGAAAGTCATAGAATTTCAAAGATAACAAAGAAATAAAACTTACAATCTCATCTTCTTATCGGTGTTGCATTTTAGATATCTGTCTATGACAGTGTCTTAGAAATCTTGCAACCTGTTGATATCTTTCCTAGGCAGACAGGTTATAATTTTAGTGGAAGAGAAATTTCTTCAGCAATATTCTGGTTACAGATACTTAAAACATAATACCTGAAAGATTTGAGCTATGGTATTTGAATCCCGAAGAAGTTTTTGTTGAAGTGCGAGTTCACTGCAGATCCATGATGATTCAAACCCAGGTCCCTAGTGTTTGATGTTGCACTTCTATATAACTATAACATAGCAAATCTATAAATTTTCAAAAATTTGATCATCAAAATCTTCATTTGTACCACGATCAAAGCGTAAATCTGAATCGATATGCAATTTCGAATAAGCAAACACAAGTAGTTTTACCTAGTTTTCCAACAATACAATAAAATTCATTTCAAATGTAAACAACTAACATTGAAGTAGTTGAAAAGACCATCATTATTATTACACTTGTCCCTCATTTCCACATCCACAAATTGAACATCATTAGTCTTTCACCATTAAGCAACTTAAATACATAAAATTTAGGTTGAAGGTATATCTTTCTGTCCATGGGAACTTTTTTTAAACTTAGGTCTTTTCAGAGTTTAAAGAGATAAAAATAACTTGAATGCTTAAGGAAATTTTATGAGTAAACTTTCAAGTAAGGAAAACCAATTAATACACTAACTCTCTTACGGAATGGCGGAATGCATATATATACATGAGTCATTGTCACGTTGTATACGACTTAGGGTTATGGTTGCTTCCTCAAAAGAGTCATTTCCTTAACTCTATGCTCTTACTCACTTCACTTCTCTATGCCCTAAACCCTAATCTATATAATAAATTTTAGCTCAAAGTGTATTAGGAAAAAAGATACCTTGATTTGTCAAAATCTTTTTGAGACATCGGACTCATTTAACATCCTTTTACTGCGACCTTTTTGCAGCTTCCTGTTATTATATTGCCAAATAAAAGAATCAATAAGAAACTTTTATTTGTTGTTTAGCCTTGAAAAAAAAACAAATCAAGGCAACTGTGGTAAGTTGTAACAAAACTTAACCCTGAATAAGCACACATCAGTTCTTCCATCTTCTGCAATGGAAACGCATTATATGATTGGTGATGGACAAAATACGTAATAGAATAAGAATGAATCAATATAATGTGGAAAGGCAGAGCATCCTCTAAGAAAACAACTTTTTTTTTCTTTATTTAATCAAGTGAGATCATTATAATTTTCTAATTTTATCTGACTGTTTAGAGACGAATCATTACCTAGCCTAGGGCAGAGGCTGAATGATAAATTGCAAAAAGTATTAGCTAATAATGAATCTATTACCTCAAGGACTCCCACTCAGACAGGGAAACCCAAATCAGAGCCTTCTGGAGCACTTATAGATATAGACACTGGAGATCTGCAGTAGCGGAAAAGTAACAGCTACTCCTTTTTTGACCTTTCTCGACTAATAAAAAATTTAACCTCTCTTGATTTATGAGTTTCTGCTTCTCGAACGGAAAGGGAGCGGGATTCCAGTGGCGGTGGAGGGGGAATCCAGTGGCGGGTGCAGCCAAATTGGCGGGCCATCGGTGGTCATGAAGCAGTGGTCATCCGAAATCAGATCTGCAGTGGCAAAGAAGCGACTCATTAATGGGTTTCTATTTCTCGAACGACAGGGAGCGGGACTCCAGCGGCGGGCGAGCGGGACTCCAGCGGTAGTGAAGCAGGATTCCAGTGGCGGGTGCAGCCAGATTGGCGGGCTAGCGGCGGTCATGACCGAAATCACACATGCAGCGGCAGAGAAGCGGCACATCTACTTTCTTGCTGATGTTAGGAACTAACCCCTCTCTGTCAGTGGGAAAAAAAAAACCCCCTCTCTGTCACCAAGGAAAGAAAGTAACCGTTCCTCAATTATGGGTTGCCTGACCGGTCCTATCCCGTTTGAATATGAATTCATGTTTATCCGGCCGGTTTGGTTTGAAAGTGACACCTTTTGAGGGTGGAAGACACCTTTTGGGGGTGAGGACACTTCTCATTTAATATATTGGTAATAGATATAAATAATGACATGAAATTGATCAAGACAAGCAGATTTGTTAGATTCTTACTTTATACTATTTATACTTTACGGTTAAAATTACTTAATAAATAATAACATTATCGTATGATTAAAAAACGACAACGTCTAAATTTAAACCTTACAATATTAAGTTCATATATATATATATATAACATTTAACTAAAATTCTTTTTAAATTTAAAAAAAATAAATATATATACATAGTCTTAAAAAAAACTATTACATTAAACTATCACAATTTAACGGGTTCAACACCTAGTATCATAATAAGTTTGTAAATGTAAATTGGGCTCCAGCCCGTTAGAACTTCGTAGTTTGTAGTCGGTACCTCGGCCTGCGACATAGCACGTCTTCTCCGACTCTGTTCCTTGTTTGATTTAGGGTTTTACAGTGGAGTGAAGAGAGACAAAGAGATGGAACCTCCAAGGCCTTTACCAGCAGCGTCGATACCGCTATTCAGGGAAGGCATATACCTCACCCTCTCCAGATGGTCGGCTCTGCAGATAGCCGTCGAGAACGAGTGGGGCGGTGCCCACTCGAAGGAGGTCCCGGAGCAGCTCGGTTCCGACATCTTCAGCTGGTTCACTCAATCGAAAGGTTTAATTCACTCAAAATCGATTCTATTTGGTGTTTTGATGTTTCAAGATTCGATTTTTAGTCTGATTCTTGATATGTGTGATTTCTGCCCTGCAGAGCCGCTGTACATTGATGATTTGGAGCAGTTATTGGATTCAGCGATGGATTCTCTCAAGACAGATGTTGATGATGGAAGCACTGAGGAGGTGAAGTTTGAAAATTGATAGAGAAATGTCAATTTCTTGTGCTGCATTCCAGTTTTTTTCTTTTTAGAAGAAGTTGCCTTGAATGATATGAAGAACATTGCTCTCCTGTCGAATTTTGAATACTTAATTCTGAAATTTGTCACAGTTTACAAGTTTTCTTCTGTTGATCAACTTAACAATTCAACTCTTTCACCTTGATTGTGATAATTAGAGCATCATGATATTTATGTTCAGAGAGGAATCGGCAATTTGTCTCTGAAATTCGTTTGGTTTTACTCTTTCCTTAAATAATGCAAATTTTGGCCATTACTGCACTGTTTCGGACTTCTAATACAGTATGATGGAATTGCTTAGGTAGCAGAGAAGTTAATGATCATGCACGAAGAATGTATTGAAGGCAACTACAGCTCGATTGAGAAATTGAGACAAGCTTGTACCCAGAAAACTACGCATTCTCATATCAAACAGGTAATCTAGAATCTTAAAACATTGTTTTGGATCTGAAAATCTGTCGAATTGATCGTCTGGTTTCTTATTTGTGGCTTATGTTTTGTTTCTTAGGTTGTTGATGAGAATGATGATAGTGATGGTGAAAGCATGGATGGCGATTCATCTGAGATGATGGTCGATGCACCAAACTCCGTATCAACTGCTGCTCCATTTGAGAAGCCGGGTTCTGAGGAGGTAGCTGATGCAGATGGTTGGACGGTGGTTGGGTCGAAAAAGGGGAAGGGTAGAAAGAAGTAGAAGAATCTTTCTTGTTTGTGGTCTACTGAAAGTTTTGATCTGGTTTTGCTGATTATACTTGCAGTGTGTGTTTCATATACATAGCTAATGTTGTGAATGCTCAAGTAACTCTTTGTTGAATTTAATTGATGATGTCTTACTGCTTTTTCGATGTGGCTCTCAATTGAAGATTCAATTTGTTATAAGAGAAGGAAATGTATTAGCCCATATGCGGTTCGTGTGCCTTACGTATTCGTGACTTTCCTTTTATTTTTTGCCTCCTCGGCGTGCTTTGCTGCTATTGATGGATAGAATTTTGGTTGTCCGTTTTAGTTGTGACTTTTTTCTTATTCTGCTTTTATTACGTCTTGGGGTGTGTAATCAAGCAGTAATTTGAGAAAGCTTGACTCGGCTCATTTTATTTACGGTTAAATATATTTTTGGTACTGTTTTTTTGCGCAGAATCGACTTATTGTGCCACTTCTATTTTTTTGTATAATTTTGGTCGGACACGTGATACTTAACGGTCAAATCGGACGGAAAGTTAACGATGGTATAAAATAATACAAAGTTGAAAGGGTTGGTACCAAAATTATATAAAAAAGTAGAAGTGGTACTAAAAGTGGATTCTGCGTAAGGAAGTAGTACCAAAAGTACATTTAACCATTTTATTTAAGGTTGAATTCGACCAAGTAAAAAAAATTCAAACTCGAACTCGGCTCAATGCCATACTCGACAAGTTTAAGCTAAGTTTGTCAAGTTTAAAATTGTTTATTTAAAGGGTTTAATAACCTAGAAAATGTCTAAAGTTTGAGCCATGTTAACCGGAGAGGTCTGAAGTTTTAAATGTTGATTTGAGAGGTCTGAGGTTTCAACTTTGTGGATATAAGAGGTCTCCGTTAATTTTTTTTCCGTTAAAACTAATGGAAGTTAGTCACATGCTTGACATGTGGCCGGAAATAAAATTGAATTCCCAAAATGTCCTTCTATCAAAGTGTGCCCCTCACATGCTTGAAATGAAAAGACAAAAATGCCCTTAAAGCCACCACGACTCCGGCCACCGCCACCCCGGCTCCGGCGACCACCACCCCGATTCCGGCGACCACCATCCCGGCTCCGGCGACCACCACCCAACTCCGGCTACCACCACCCAACTCCGGCGACCGCCACCACGGCTCAGATTGGGCCCAAATCAGAGCCACAAAGCTCCGATGTGGAACTCTATGGCTCAGGTCGGGGCCACAGAGCTCCGATCTGGAGCTCTGCGACTCTGATTTGAGCCCAATCGGGGTCGGTGGCTACGATTTGGGCCTAATCGGAGCCGTGGTGGCAGTCGCCGGAGTTGGGTGGTGATTGCCGGAGTCGAGGTGGCGGTGGCCGGAGTCGGAGTGGTGGTGGCCGGAGTCGGGTGGCGGTGGCCGGAGCCGGGGTTGGTTTTAATTTGACTTCAGGGGTAATTTTGTCATTTCACATTTCCTCTAATAAGATATTAAATAAAACAAAATATTAAAAGGGGCAAAAGTGTCATTTCAGACTATTCTGTTAAATTTAACCTTAAAAATGGACGGAAAACTTAAAATCAACAAAGTTGAAACTTCAGACATTCCATATTAACTTTTGAAACTTCAGAACTCTCCGGTTAACATGATCCAAACTTCAGACATTTCCTGCGTTATTAACCCTTATTTAAATCATAAATGGTGCACCTTTGCTCGAGTTTGAACTCGACTCAATCAGGCTTTTTGCTCAAGTTCGAACACGGCTTGAATTGGATATATATATATATATATATATATATATAAGGCTCGCAATTACAAGGCTCTCGAATCGAGTATAAATGAACCAATAATCAACTCAGTAGCAGAAAAAACTTAATTCAAAATTTAGCAAGTCGAATTCAAATATCAACTAAACTGATCTTGAATAGCTCACGGGTAGTTTGACTCACTTGTACTTTTAATTACGAGTGCCTAATTGGCTTTGTTTTCTTAAAGGAAATAGAACCTAAAAACTGTCCCAATTTTGACTCATGTGTCAGTTTGGTGTCTGACGTTAAAATTCAATGTCTCAATTTTCATGTGTTGCTATTTGGTGTCTCCATTAAATTTTGGGGTTAAGTTGAACAGAATCTGGTCACGTGAGTGGTCAATTTTCAAAATTCCAAAAATACTCCCCGACAAAATTAGGGTTCTGGCAGATTCCGACCAAACCCACCGATTCCGGCCTATTGCGGCCAAACTCACCCCTATTCCGGCCGATTACGGCCAAGCCCACCCCGATTCCAGCCTATTGTGGCCAAACCCACCCGATTCCGAACGATTACGGCCAAACCGACCCCGATTCCGGCCGATTACGACCAAACCCATTCTGATTACAGCCAATTCCGGCCATTTAGGGTTAAGCAGCTCCGATTTAGGATTTAGGGTTCCGGCCGATTTCGGCCAATTGGAGGTGGGTGGGCGGAGTCGGGATAGGTGGCCAGAATCGAAGGCTTTCAAAAAAAAAAAGGGCAAAATAGTCATTTCAGATTTAATGAATGTTTTACCCGGAAGAAAAAAGAAACCCTTTGCTGCATGAATTTGCTCAAGAACTCTATTTGGAAATATTCAAGGGGAGGAAGGAAATTGACAATTACCAACAGAAGATCTTAAATTGACAATATATTACAGATGCTGTTTCTCTCCAGTTGAACATATCTAACATCTAACCTTAGCTGCAACATTGTATCAGTAAACTGAAGATCTTGATCATTCAATTCCAACAATCCGGTCTGGACCGGGGCGGACCCGATAGATGCCCTGATCCGGTCGGGACCGGGTTGGACCGCGATAGAAGCCCTGATCCGGTCGGGTCCGGGGTGGACCGCAATAGAAGCCCTGATTCGGTCGGGACCGGGGTGGACCACGATAAAAGCCCTGATCCGGTTGGGACCGGGGTGGACACCTATACATATCCTGATCCGGTCGGGACCTGTTCGGGCAACTATTAATACCCTGATCCGGTTGGGAAGAGCTGGGCCCCGGCCTCTGCTTACCGGAATAAGAACTATAGCTTGTCTCCTCATCTTCAGAAACATCTTCTTGCTTAGACAAATCTTCTTCTGGAAGTTGACAACCTTGGTAAGAACCATTCTCTACACAGTACCTTAAAAGCTTGTCCCAATACCGGTCCTGTAGAACACAAATCAAATCCTCGCGATGAATCAGATGTTCAAAAACGATTTATCGGGAAAGGTTTAGGATTTAAATTACCTTACTAACGATGTGCGGGTTCCCGACAATGATGAGCAACGACCTAGCGCGGGTAATCGCAACATTAAACCTCTTAGGGTTACTTAGAAACCCTAAACAATACGTCTTATCGAATTCGTTGTGCTTCACGGTGGACCGGACCGTGGATATGATGATGACCTCTCTTTCCTGTCCTTGAAACTGCTCGACGCTCCCGACCTTGATGTCTCCCGTGTCGAAATTCTCTAACACGTTACGGATCTTCGCCACTTGTTGCCTGTTAGAGTATGTGTCAATTCGTCTCGGCAGGTCAGTCAGAAATCATGTCAAAATATGCTCAAACAAACAAAAAAAATGGCGGGTCAATTTGCTTGACCCAAACACGACCCGTGTTTTTTACGCGGGTCAGACGGGTTGTATCGAAATGATCCGTGTCTAAAAAACTCTTACCCGAACCTTACTTGTGTGCGGGTCGTGTCAGGGTCAACCATCAGTTGTCCAAATTTTCCAGGTTTACCTGTACGGTGTGATGACTCCAATTTGCGAGTCTTCCAAACCCGACCCGTTCCTCAACTTTCCGATGACTTCAACAACTTTGCTCGCCTCGATCCGGTTAAACCACGAAGGGTTGTTCCCTTCCCTCTCGTCACAACCCTGGATCCCAATAAACAACACGGGGAAATCCTTGTTCGGAAGAATCTCGAAAGAAAGATCGGAATCTCCCTTGCATGCCACCAGCTCTGACTTATAAAAAAGTTTTGACGAAAGGGATAAAATCGCAGGGTGGGACCGGTAGTTCCGAACGAGCTTCGTCACAAACCCGTCTCGCAGGTCTCTATAAGCGTCGCATTCAAAGAGTCTCACAAGGAAAGACTTCCCCAACCCGAAATTCTCGGCGTCTTTGGAGAACACCACAGGGCCCAGTTGCTTCGGGTCCCCTGCCAGAACCACCACAGTCCGGCCACAACATAGGTTAGCTACGGGGACCATACACTCGGGTTCCGAAGCCTGACCCGCCTCGTCTAAGAATATGTGGGAGAAGTGGCCCCGTTCCACGCCCTCGAAGCTTATCTGGGATGAACTTGCGTAAGTCGATATGATGATTCGGTATCGGGCTAGGGCGTTCAGTGGAGGGCATTTGAAGATGGATTCGTCAAAATAGCAGTACTTGAGATGTTCGCTTGGGACATCATCGTACGGACGGCTCATCGCGTTTAACCGAAAGATCTCGTCGTCTTTGATCGGAACATCCTGGTTCGTTGTTAGTCTCTCTAGTATGTTGTCTGCCGCACTGTTCGATGCTGCACATATCAAAACTCGGGAATTCTTTCTTCTGAGATACACCTGTGTTACAGTCAAATGAGTGGTAGCTCAATCAAAAACAATTTTTTTAAAAGAAGTCATAATATGGACCTGTATTATAGCTTCGACCATGGTCTTTGTCTTCCCAGTGCCGGGAGGCCCGTAAATCACATAAGGCGGTGCACCTTTACACCTGAGAATCATCTTAACGGCACTCGCTTGCTCCTCATTTAAACTTGTTGGTAAATGGTCAATTTCGGTTCCCGGGGCTAGTGTTCTTCGGGCTGATCCATAAGGAAAAAGCATCTTGTTTTCTATGTTAATAGTGGCTTCAACGGCTTGATACAATCTCCTCATGTTCACTCGATTGTAAGTGAAGTGGATGTCGTATCTGTAAGTATCGCGATGGTAGTCGTGAAATTCACCGTTAAATTTTAACCGTACTTCATCGGCTTCAACATGGTGAATATAACCCTGAAACAGGAAACTAATCCAGTTTCAAAATTTCAACTACTTCAGAAATTTGACAGTCCTTGATGAAATGCAATAAAAAGAAAAACCTGATATTGAATATTGTCGCCTTCAAGCTTTGCGAAGACATGGTCACCTTGCACGAGGGAGGGTCGCTTCTCTGCAAGACCCGGGACCTCGAGAGATAAGAACCGAGATCCTCTCGATCTTAATGTGGCTTGCTTCATATTGTGTCGCCTCATTTCGTCCTTTGAAAAAATAAAAAAAAAGTACATAAGAATCTGAAAAGAAACGGGTTAAATACCGAGTTCGATAATGTAAAAACCTCTAGGTGAAGTTCTTCAATGACAAGCAATGCACTGAAGAAGCTACCATAGTTCTCCATGGTCAATCCATCGTACAGAAACATCGGAAACTTCCGTTTGGACACTAAATCCCGAGCGCTCTTCGGGATCGGGTAATCTTCCAGTACCTTCCTGAACTTTCCTGTCCTGTTCTTAGGAATGGGACGCTGAGAAGGGACGTAATCCTCTACAGCGCGTTGTTTTCTCCTCGGAGCTGCAGAATACGGTCTGTTTGAAGCCAGGGATTGCGAGACCGGATCATCGACCAATAGGAACGCGACACGTTCAATCCGATCATCCCCGACATCGAAGTGGACCACAGAGGTGTGTAACCCAACATCCTTAGGTTTGCAAGATAGCCAAATTGTGAGTGTCTGGTTTGGTTGGAGGGTTCGGTCTTCTAAAGAGTAATTCTCCCGAAAGGCTTTGAGTAACCGTGGCTCGGCATTTGCTGCAGGCGGCTCCATGATGGAGAGCGTGAAGGCGTCCTCGGGGTTGGAGCAGTAGATTCGAATCCCCCATATCTCGATCGATTCATCGGTCGTGTTCTCTAAAGTAATCGATGATTTTGAAGTTTGACCTAAAAGGATCGATTGAGGCTTTCCTTCGTTTAATGGAAAAGGGACGGATATCGTAACTGGGCCTTCGATGCTCGGATCGTAATCATAGAGGGACGGGTCGCTTTCGATGTCGATAAACCCAATTTCACCCTTCTCTTTGATAATGGCGTTTTCCTCTTTATCGTCATTGTACCTTCTGCTCATGATTGAACATAAACACAATTCCAAGAGTCCTGTATCCAATGAATGAGCACTCAGATAAGCAATCGAAGGTAAGAATTTCTGCAGCTATAAGCTAAAAATCGAAACTTTTTTATCGTATTTGACATTTTGGAGCAGAGCATACGCTTTTCTTTGTGGATTTTGCAACACAATTAGGGTTTCGTTTCCGATTCTAGTTATAAAATCAGCTTGAATCAAGCTTGTATACAATGAATAAGCAATAAGAATTATAAGATCAGTACTTAAAGCTGAGAATTTCTGCAGAATAACTACATTGAGCAAAAATAGAAACTTGCATTGGATTCAAAACTTCGGTGCAGAACAGAAGTCCTCTTCGCAACTAAGAGCAGCACTTTAAGCTAAAAAATTCTGCAGAATAACTACAATGAACTCAAAATCGAATTTTTTTCATTGAATTTGACATATCTGTGCAGAACTGAAGTTCTCTCACTGTGATCAGGACTTAAAGCTTACGACTTCTGCAGAATAACTACATTTAGCTAAAAATAAAAAACTTAGCAGAGTAGAAACTTTTTTCGCGGATTTTTTTTTAGCATAATTAGGGTTCGTTCCAGTTTGCAGTTAAAAAATCAGCATGATTCTCAAAGCATGTCTTAGAGACAGCAGGCAAATTCAAACAGAGAGAAATACAATCACAATAGAACTCAAAATCAAAACTTTGCATTAAATTTGACATATTCAGTGCAGAACAGAAGTTCTCTCATTGTGATCAGCACTTAAAGCTTAGGATTTCTGCAGAATATCTACATTGAGAAAAATTCAAAACTTAGCAGAGTAGAAGCTTTCTTAGCAGGTTTTTTTAGCATGATTAGGGTTCGTTCCAGTTTGCAGTTACAAAATCAGCATGATTCTCAAAGCCTGTCTTAGAGACAGCAAGCAAATTCAAACAGAGAGCAATCACAATTGTCAATGTTCCCTAAAAACTGAACCCAACAAGAAAATCAAACTGGAACGGGGGAATAAAGGGCAGAAATTGAAGCAGATTAATGGAAACCTAGATCGTGAGAAGTGGTAAAGGACTTACCTTTGGATCAAAGCGTGAAACTGGAAGGCTATGGATGATGATGCAGAGAGACCTGAGGAGTCGGTGCAGGGAAATTTTAAGAGGTCTCTTCAGTGGCGGACTGCAATCAACCTCATGGAAAAGGCATGTACAGGTGGATGGAAATGGAACTGCTAAAAATTAAAATTCAATTTTTTTGGGTTTATTAAGGGGATTATTAAATTAAAATCTTGGCAAAAAAAATTAAGTTTAAATAAAAGTTATAATTCTACTTGCCTAAAATAAAAAATATTGGTTGACGAAATAATAAATTTAAACACAAACCAGTTAATTTAGGGGTGGCAACGGGTCACGGATAATCCGTGATCCGCGGACCCCGATTTTGACCCGTTGACCCGCGATCCGTGGGGCGGTTATGGTTTTGGGATCGCCCCGCCCCGCATGTGGATAATTTATATATATATTACACTTATTTATATAAAACTATATAGGTAATATAATACATAGTTAAAATAATTAGGATTTGTGTATTTGGATTTGAAGTTAAATTTATTATTTGTAATTTAAATTTTAAATTGAATTTATATACGGTAAATATAGAATTTAGAGTTTAAATTGCTAATAATATATTATGTACCACTAATAGGTGACCCGCGGGTCGACCCGCCCGCCCCGCGAATTGTGTGGGGCGGATACGGGTCGACCATCTCGACCCGCGGGGCGGGTTCGGGGCAAGCGATACCCGCCCGACCCGCCCGTTGACAACCCTAAGTTAATTTCTCATTTGTCATGTGATTTGCCTCTCAATGAACATATTCAGTCAAAAATGTATTTAAACATTTTATCATTACCATTTTGAGAGAAAAAAATTTAATAAAAAGTGACAGATTCCAGTGGGGCTCAATTTTAACCCACCCCTTCGACAATATCGGGTGTCTTAGGATACCCCACCAAGAGATAAACTGATATAGCATTTGATGAGTTTTAGTATAAAAATTCTGATTAAGAAATCGATGAATTTTGGCAAAAAAAAAAAAGAAAAAGAAAAAAAAATAAATCGATGAATCGCTGTATTAATTGAGTTTAAATTCATTTAGTTACCTCGTAAACATAGATTGGCAAATAAGTATTTGAGATAATTTTTGTGAATTTTAGGTAATTTAGAGGTCCAAATCGTTGCAACTTCACTTTCTCGGTCTAAAATGAATAAAAAATGATTAGAGCATCCACAATGCACAACCCCAACTCACATCCCATTTAATGCCACATCAGCGCCACATAATTAATATATTATTAAAAAAATAAGTGTCTTAAAGTTGTCTATCACTACTCCCATGGTGTCTACCAAGTTGGTCTTACATATTCTTTTAATATTAATAAAATTAACAATTTTTTCTTCTATACTATATCACCATATTAATGATGAGATGTGAGAGAGTGAATCCCTCCTTGGAGGGATTTGACAATAAATCTTGTCCATCTCCAATGCAAAGTGACAACCCACCTTGCCACATGGAGGAGTTGTTCTCCATTTTTTTCTTGCATTGTGTAAGCTCTTATATACTTGACATGTGATCAATAATGACACATAAAAATACAAAAATAACATTATTTTTCTTCTTCTTCTCTAATGACTCTTCCAAATCCTCTTCATCCTCATTTTTACCCTTTGAATCTTCCTTCCTCCTCTTTATCCCCCTATTCTAATGTCGACGACAACTCTTCGGACAACTCATTTGCTTATTCTCCTCATCTTCCTTTGACTCCTCCTCCAAAAAAAATTCATCATCTCATATGAAGACTTATCTGAATCATATGAATCGTTTATCTTCATCCTCTTCCTCCGATTCCCATCCCTACATTTAATGACTTCTCTCATCCTCTCTACTCCCCTTTTGACTCATCACGCTTCCGACGACTCATCCAACTAATCCTCCTCAACCTCCCAGATACCAATTTTGTCAAACCGTGTTTTTCTAAAGCGCCTTTAAAATTCAATCCCTACCTTTGATAACTTATCCACCCTCCTTGTTCTTAGACTCCTCCACCCTCATCATCCTTCAACTCCTCCTCCATCATAGTTCTTCGAATCCTCTCCTCTCTCCTTCTCCTCCTCCTCATTCGACGATTATTCATCCTACCAGTTAATGGGAGGAGGAGGAGAGTATTCGCTGGAGGAGTTTTCGCAGGATGAGAAGAAGGATGAGGAATCAGTTGATAATGTGGATGAGGATGAGGATGAGGTAGTAGTTGGAGGAGGGAGTCATTGGAGGAGGTGAAGGATGATAAGAAGGAAATATGCGATTTTTTGTCTTTTTAAGTGTCATTAATGTCAGACACATGATTAATTTTTCCATCCATTTTGAACAAAGAAAGTTACGATGCAACAGTTTGGACTTCTGATGGGTCTTTCTACTATGCTCCGCAAGACCATGTTTGTGGTATTTTTTTTTCCTATTGTCATAAATATGAACCCTATAGAGAACTTGATATTATTAATAGTATCATACAAATATTAGGTGTGTTTAAAAAAATTCATATTTTTTCATACTTTTAAAGTTTTACAAATATTACAATTAAGTACACCCTAGTAATTAAAAAAAAAAAGCACATGCATGATATTCTATAAGCATGGTGGACAATTTCACTTCTAAGGTACCTAAAAGTAATAAAAAAATATTTCGGGTACCAATTTCTCAGTACATGTTAACACAGGTACCTAAATAATTTTAAACCCTACCATTCTCGTACTTTACTATCCAATGGATAACTCTCAACAATAATCGTCTTGTTAGACAATACACATCTCCTTCTGTCCGCACCCCTTGTAGTTGGCGGGCTATCCATAAAGGTTTTAAAACTCTCAAATCGGGGTTAGGGTGGATGGTTGCAAATGGTAATGATATTAATTTGTGGGATGATATCTGGATTAAAGATAAACCCTTGAGACTTTATGTTCAGGGCCCTCTTTTGGCTCATGAATATGATTGGAAAGTTAATGATGTTTTTCAAAATGGTAACTGGAATTTGGAGTCTCTGTCTATTGTACTTCCTACAGATATAACTGAATCAATTAAAAGCATTCCAGGAAGTATTTTTAACCAATTCCAGGACTCGTGTATATGAAGACTCTTTAGGTCGGGGAATTTCACCAATGCGTCGGCTTATGAAGTATTCTTCAGGCATCTGCGTAATCCTAGCGCATCGGACTGGAGCTGGATTTGGAAGACGCCCACTATTCCTCGAATTCAATACTTTATGTGGATCGCCTTCAGGGGCTGATTGGCCACAACCTCACTCCTTCATCGCATAGGGTGTAACATAAACCCTCTTTGCCCAGTGTGCTCTAACGATATTGAAAACATTGATCATATTGCTAGGAGTTGTGCACCTGCAAGGCAGTTGTGGGCAAACTGCTTTGTGCCAACCAGCTTTAGTGACTCATTGAGACTGCCTCTGGATGAGTGGATTAAGGCCAACTGTACTGTAAAAGATTGTTTTATGCAGGGTGTGGATTGGAGAAAATTGTTTTCCTATTGTCTTTGGAACCTTCGGAAGAACATAAATGCGTTTGTCTTTCAAAGGAACACTTCTTCTAACAATGTGTTCAGTGTCTCTCTTGCTCAAGCTAAATCTTTTCAGGAAGCTATGACACATCATGATGACTCTAAGTCATTCTCCACTATACACGTCAGATGGTTCACACCAGATCATGGCTGAAAGAAACTCAACACGGATGGAGCTTCCCATGGTAACCCGGGTAAAGCAGGTGCAGGAGTAGTCATTCGTGACTCTAACGGCAATTGGATCTCCGGATTTTCTAGGAACTTGGGAGTTGAGAATAGCCTTGTGGCGGCTATACGAGATGATATTTCTCTTACTATTAGCTTGGGAATTGAGTCATTGCACGTTGATACTGATTCTTTGACTGCTCAACAACTTATCTCGGATAGTTCCCATCCTAACTTGAAACTCATGTCGGTTGTTTTGGATTGCGGGAATCTCTTACTCCAGTTACGTAGATACAAACTTCGGCACGTCTATCGGGAAGCTAACTCGGTTGCAGACGCACTGCTGGAATTGGAGTCCATCAAGAGTCAAACTTTGTTACCTATTGTGTTCCTCCGAAAGAAGCTAGACTTTGTACTTTGAAAGATATTGTGGGTGCTTGTGAGCCCCGATTAATTAATTGTAATGACTAATGTGTCCGAACTTTTGTTGAACCGATTCTTGTTGAGTCGGGGCAACCTCTCGTTCTTATAATATATATTCCTTTTTCTACCAAAACAAATAATAAAAAACTACAATGTTCACTTTATATTAGTTAGATTTAAAATACAATGACCTTGAGTTAGACAATAAAATGCATTGAGTAGAAAGACCCACAATTTATTGTCCAACTCATTGCATTTTATGGTGGGTCTTTCTACTCAATGCATTTTATTGTCTAACTCAAGGTCATTGTATTTTAAATCTAACTAATATAAAGTGAACATTGTAGTTTTTTATTATTTGTTTTGGTAGAAAAAGGAATATATATTATAAGAACGAGAGGTTGCCCCGACTCAACAAGAATCAGTTCAACCAAAGTTCGGACACATTAGTCATTACAATTAATTAATCGGGGCTCACAAGCACCCACAATATCTTTCAAAGTACAAAGTCTAGCTTCTTTCGGAGGAACACAATAGGTAACAAAGTTTGACTCTTGATGGACTCCAATTCCAGCAGTGCGTCTGCAACCGAGTTAGCTTCCCGATAGACGTGCCGAAGTTTGTATCTACGTAACTGAAGTAAGAGATTCCCGCGATCCAATGTCCGTGTACGTTCCTTTCATCCCTACAGAATTTAAGATTTTACTGTTTGGAATAAGTGCCGTGTTCTTGTATTGAATTTGGCGACACCTTTAATTTTTATGTATACATTCCAATTGTTAGATGAAACCCCAAATCGATTTTTACTTTCTAAGTCTGTTCGTAACAATTGCAAAAAGGAATTGCTAATTCTGACACTTTCTAGGTTTTCCATCTGAAACAAAAGTCTTTGCTTTGGCTCTGTTCAAGATAAAGAATGAAATACAATAAAGTGTGGTCTGTAATTTTTAAGGTTGAGCTTTTCAAATGTTGGATTGACAATAAGACGTGTTGTGACTGAATATGGTTCGCCCTTACAGTAAGATTGCTTGCTGGTATTACGAACGGCAGCGGCGGCGACGACAGAACCACCCAACGGACAACAAACATCAGTGATAACAACGACTGGGGGTCGTGACTCCAGATTCCTGGCTACTCCAACGGCGGTTGGGTCTCCAGGTACGGTCTCGGCTCCAACTCTGTTTCAGTTACAACTTGATTATATCCAAAGTACTTCTTACAATTGACAAAATTTGTTTGTTCATACGTGAACCAAATTGGAAGATTCGAAATGAAATGAACTGCCTTTTGTCCTTTGTCGCTGAAATGAATTATTATTGCTGGAAATGGATTATTTTACACGATTGGCCTTCGCATGAAGCAGACGGATTAGTGGCTTGCTGCTTCGCATCCTTTGTAGTTCTGCAAAACCGCTTGTAATGGCTGTGTTTCCTTAATGTTTATTACATTTCATTTCCATAGTTTAGAATGCCATGATTTTATTTTCTCTAAAATTATACTTTCCTCGTATGATTAGGGAGATAAGATATTCTCAACATATTGACGATAAAAGCTGTTTTTTTTAAACAACATATTTTACATATTATTATAGATATCATTTCACGAAATGCGACCGTAGTACGGAGGCCAGGCAGTAGCTGAATGTGAAATTAATCTGTCATTTTTGTTATTAAAGACTCTAAGTTGAATGAACAATGATACCTTTAATTGAATGACCATTGCTGAAATTGTTTTCTTAATCGAGATTGAAATCTATGCTAAAAGAGTGCTCTGGTGTTGATTATTATTTTCTATTGTTGCTCTCATATGTTATATATATGTGTGGCCAACTGGCCATGGAACATCCAAACCCATTTGTTTAAGGCATGACCATGATTGGCACATGTTCTTATCCTGTAAATTATATCTTGTTCTGCTCTCCGGTGTCTGAAATCAATTAAAAAGGGAAAAATAACAACTTTATTGATTCATATAATAAATTCTTAAGTGTTGTCTGAATCTATATCAACCCATCAACTTTATAGAATGTGATATAATTTGAAAATTCTAGATATATCAAAAGTTTAAATACTGAAACTAGCTATGATCACTCTATTAATTAAAGATCTTGTCTAATTGGTAACTTAGACACTGTTAAATTTTAATTCTAAAATAATAATCTGATTCCTTTTAGTTGCATATTCTTTAAGGTTTTTGCATGAACTAAAAAGTTATATGTGTTTCTGTGACAAATTAGTTGTACATCAGTCTTTATCCAACTAACGCAAAATTGACTTGACATTGTTACCCTCCAGGGAGCTTAATACAACATGGTTGACTAACTCTCGGCTTGAAATCAATTTTCGGTAGTTTATTCTTTTCAAAATTTCATGTTTATTAGTTGATTTACAACTTGAAATATTTAAAAGCACCTTGGTTGAACAACCCTCGTTTTGAACTCATCCTGATGTTGTCTAGGATTTTTGAGTTTTCCACTTCATTTACTGATTTTTCAGTTTGCTGCTTTCCAGCCGAAGTGTTTCTTTATAAATCAGCTTCGTTGACTCACCTACAGCTTGAAATTCAACATGGTGTTGTTTTGTTTTGTTTGGTTTTTTAAATACATTTTGGAGATACTTGCAGTCTAACTATATTTTTTAAATTCCTTCTTCTTGAGAGCTTTAATTATCATATTGAAATATGGATATACAACTATGGGGAAAAATGCATATAAAACAAATGTTGAGTTTGACCGGTAGTGTTTTCTAATGATGGATACTTCTTCATATATATTGAAAAATTGAGGGAAAAGTACAAATGTTAGAGAATCAATGAACTTAGCGAGATTGTCCGAGGTAGGGTTGTGTTGGCTTCTTTAAAGCATAATGCATGACCCAACGACCAGACCATTATGAAGAACATTCCATTTATATGTTCCCTCCCACCGGCTCCACAGGCCAAGGTCTCCAAGTTGCATGTGCCTAACTTTGGTCTGTTTAGATAAGCAGCCCGTTGTCAATAACTCTTCTGTGAGGTTTTCGCCTCAGCTCGAAAGTTGTTTGTGGTATTATATCTACATGACTTGTAAAGCAAGTTTATCGAATTACAACAAATTTGATTTAAGGGTTGAGACTCTTAGCCAATAGAGAGTTTACAATAACTTGGTTGACTAACCATTCACTTGAAACTTAACTCTATGATGCTTCTTCTTTCTGAATATATCATTATATTGTTGATTATTTGTTTGTTTGGTTCTTTTCAGTCTGAGAGCTGAAAGCATCTTGATTGATAAACCTGTTGGTTGAAATTCAACATCCTTTGTTTATCCTTTTCTTTTAGCGTTAAAAATGCATATGATGATAAGTTATAGTCTAATTAGGTTTCTATCATTTCTTTTATGATATCTTTAAAAGTAAGTGGACCCTCCTTGTTTCAGATTCAATTCTTACAATATACATCTCATCTTGACTTTTGCAGCCTTTTTTCTTTTAATTATGTACACCTATTAGTTACTTTTAACCTTGTATGCTCTTCGGAAAGACTAAATCTAAATCCTTATCTTGGCTCTACGACACTCTAACAGCTCCTCGTCTCTTTGACTGGATGTGCACATGCATTCAATCTTCTCTGAGTTTACTGATTAAGCTATTTTACTAGTTCTGCATATATGTAGATTCCTTCAAATTACATTAGCTTATTCATCATTGGCTTGTCTATGTTTTACATCTACTATTATATTGGTCTTATATATGATCAAAACTTAATTCAGTTGGAGACGTGGGATTTTAAATTTCAGAAATTTTCAACAACCAGCCTTACTTATTATCCATCAGCTTGACATTCAACCTACTGGTTTTAAATTCATTATTCTACATACTATTCATATGTAAACGTTTTTCCTCTTTATTGATTCTCAACTTCTTCTGTTTTGAAGTTAACTTCTAATCTGACGATGTGTTTGAAAAAATTCTCCAGTTTCTCTAGAGCTTTGAAATAAGTTGGATCGACTGACCTTTGCTTAAAATTTGATGCTATATTAAGTTGTTGATCCTTTTTGTTTGTGCAGATAAAACTTCAAAGTAGGAAAAGGGATACTCGGAAAATACAAGTACGAGTCTATGACAAAATGGTAGGGAAAATGAAGCGGTATGTTGAATAACTACTGTTGGTTTGGTTAGCCAATAGGTGGGGTACTAAAATTGCACTTTTTTCACAGTGAGGCCATGAGTAACTTTTATAATAGCAGTAGATAGTAGATTAGCATGACCCAATATGTTTTATTGGTTTATGCAGCTGTTCTACCAATAGCCACATCAACTCGTGAATGGATTATCAATTTCTTTCTATTTCCTCCATTATTTGTACTATGGGTATGAGAGCTACAACCATCGTGTTCGCCTCAGAAAGAAGATAGATTCATTACAGATTAGTCTTCATTCCAAAAAAAACTTGGTGACAACTCAACATTCTGAATGTCGAACCATATTTACCTACAACAAGCTCTCAGAATTATGTACTTTCTTATTTGTAGCCTTATAACAATAACTTGGTGACTTTTGTTCAGCAAGAATAGACATATATACAAAAGAAGAGAGAATGATAAGGTTGAGTAATAATATCATATTCATGTTGTTTAATTAAATACTTTAGGGACGTAGATTTTACCGCCCTCTCCCATGCCTTTCTTTAACGGAGATGACTTCTGCATTTTGGACTTCAATTGAATTGTTCTATTCTTTTACATCTTTGAAGATCTTAACAGAGGTGCACATAGAGTTCTCTAAAATTTAACATTTATATCTCATAAAATTGATTCCATTTACATTTAAATAAATAATCATTAACTTTGAATTTTTAAAATTGCTTGTTCATTGTGGTCCTCTAAGTTTATAAAATACATACATTTCCGACGCGCGTGCGTCGCACGCGCTGACATTCTAGTTATTATATATATATATATATATATATATTGTAAAGTTTGTGTAGCTATATGGTAATTAATCATTATATAGGGTGAATAGTGAATACATATTTTGGTTATTTACATTGGATTTGCCAATGTAATTATTTTGGTTCGAACGTGTGTTTTAACGTGATTGTTTAGTTATATTGAGATGAAATTACTAGAATACCCTTTTTTAAATTATTTATGCATAATGTTCTCCATTTTATTTATCAAATTCATCAAGTTTTCATTAAATAAGTTAGTTCATTTTCCAAAATTGAACTCGGTTTGAATCCAAAGTGTACAATAACTAGAATGACTCGAATTAAACCCTTGAAGCTGCTAATTGGATGGCATAATTGGATTTTCACTTTTTGGAAAAACGGACTTTGTATAATACCTTATAATTGAAGAAACTTAACGCAAATTTAAGATCAGGAAGGAAAAGAACTACAAATCCCCTTAGAGCGCTTTCAATGGGCAAATATGTTAGGACATTTTGCCTATGTGGAAGAGAGAGTGAATGACATTTTATGTCTTACCAATAATTGTCCTTATATAAACATTTTCTCTTTCCTCTAAGTTGTCCTAAGGACATTTGTGTTTCCAAGATAAAAAATTAATTAATTTATTTTTAATAACAATAAAAAATAACTTACAAATTTAATAATAAAAATGATGGTAACATTTGTAATATTAAATTGTTATATATTATATACCTAGTGGCTTCTTTACGTTGAAGTCTACTTTGAGTAATTAATTAGAACTTTATTATTTAGTATAAAATTTAATGCAATAAAATTTTCTATTTTATAATATTATTAATGATTTAAATCATGTATTTTTTTTTTAATATTTCATAGATAATTACTTGAATAAAACATTGATTTGTATGTATGATAGTATAATTAGTTAATTAAAAAAATTATAAGTAAATATATTTTATTTATTTATATCATATAAAAATCATATAAATCCAAAATGGCTTATCTAATGTGTCCAAAATGACTTTTGCCCATTGTGAATACTTTGGCCAAATTCCATTATTCTCTTTCTTCAATGACATGGCGATGACGTGGCGGTAAATGTCCTTCAAAATGTCTTTTGCCATTGGAAGTGCTCTTATGATCGTCACATAACCCGAAAATCAGAAGCAATAATCACACTGTCATTACATTACATTACTTTATATATTTAAAATCATCTTACAACACAATATCATCATCATCATATAAATACAGAAACAAAATCTTAACCAAACTATTATCAGATTGATCAACAGCTATATGCAGTTCCATACCATGTGGCAGTCTCTTGCCTCCACCATCTTTCCGTTACCTGATATTCAAGAACATTTCTCAAAGTTTAGTATCCGTTAAAGCTTCCTTGTAGCCCAAGTTTCAATTTCTTTTCATTTTCTGAATCTGGATGAAGAGATATATACATTTGATCGATGAATTACCTGAGAAAGCGGCGAGGAAGAGGAGGATGCAGAAGGTGAAGAACTTAGACATACTAATACTATAATCTAGCAAAAGTTGCTGAGGACCTCTAAGCCGCTGTGCTGTGTGTTGCTATTGTAGTGCATATGTGAAGATGATGAATAAGAATAAGACTTTATTGACTCAAAAAGATTGATAAAGTCTTATTTTATTTAATTACAAAGATTTTGAAATTTCTCAGTAGTGGATTGTGTCATGAACTTTGGGTATGGACTATGGATTCATGAAAAATGTACGGAGTTCTTTATAATCTTTAATGACAGTTCTTATCTAGAAGGGTGGTAGTGTGTGGATTAATTACTCACTTGAAGATCCTTTCCCTAATAACTAATCACTTGTTATACTTAACTTTATTATTACAACTGCCTCAACATTCATAAGTATTAGGGAATAAAATATATTAGGAAATAATATATTTTATTATGTTTCTGATTGAGTTATATTAGAAATAAATATATTTATAATATCCTATCATTATCTATTTCCTTATTATTTTGTTATAGATTTAGTCTTTGTTATAGATTTAGTCTTGTATCTATATATATACATGTACATGTACTTAACCCTATATAATATCAATAATACAATTCAAATTCTTCTATATGGTATCAGAGCATTTCTAGCTCCAAAAAGTATAACTTACATGTCAGCTATGCAGTTGTCATGACGACTGCCTCATTCTGATCTTAGTTTTTTTTTTCTTCTAGCAAGACAATAAACCTCTGCTTCCGTGTCGACGATTTCTGCGTTGATCCTCTAATTTAACGCCAACTAACGAAGCCACCACACTGATGATCCCTACTATCGTCATGTCCGCCTCAATTCTTCTCTGCTGATGCCGATTGGATCTTTCCGGGCTTCCGCCGATGCCGAATCGACCTCAGGGCTTCTACCATTACCGACTGGACCTCCGAGCTACTACTGTGCTGACTGGATATATCCGGGCTACCGCCGTGCCAACATGACATCTCCGGGCTTTCGCTGTTGCCGACTGGACATCTTCGGGCTTCCGCCGTTGCCGACTGGACATCTTCGGGCTTCCGCCGTTGCCGACTGGACCTCTCCAGGCATCCGCCGATGACCATTGAACTATTCGGACATCCATGAATATTCTTCGTATCAAATCGGCATTCTTGTCAGAACGTCGTCTTGCGAGGGCGTATTAGAGGATAAAATATATTAGAAAATAATATATTTTATTATGTTTCTGATTGAGTTATATTAGAAATAAATATATTTCTAATATCTTATCATTATCTATTTCCTTATTATATTGTTATAAATTTATTCTTGTTATAGATTTAGTCTTGTATCTATATATATACATGTACATGTATTTAACCCTATATAATATAAATAATACAATTCTCATTCTTCTATAATAAGAACCCATGAAAACTTTCATTTAATGGTTTCCTTCTGAAACTCCGTTAAAATGTTTTAGAAATAACGAAATAGTTCTTCAAACTTTTTTTAAATGTTAATTACCAAATTGCTAGTTGATATTTGGACATTAAGAGATATATAGATCTACTAAGATACATAAATCAATATATTATTATATTTCATACATATATATATATATTATCATTAATGGCTATTTATATATATGTTTCCTTAATAGAATATAATATACTAAATATATTATTTATTTGTAAATATATATAATCAGTAATGATTATATATATATATAGTGATACAATATAGGGAAAACAACATTAATGGTCCTCGAACTTTACACATTTTTCTATATATGTCCTTGAACTTTAATTTTTTCTATTAAGATACTTGAACTTATAAAACTCATTCTGTTATAGTCCTACTGTTAAATTTTATTATTAATTGTGGTGATAAGACGCTAATTAGATGAAATATTGATGACATGTACAAGCTGACATGGCATTTTTAGGGTCACATCATATTTTTTAATATATATCAATAACTATAAAATAAATAAATGAATAAATAAAGAAAAAAAGTATAAATAAAAAAATCCAAAAAAACATGAAACTGAAAGAAACTAAACATGATGTGTCCATAAACATTGACATGCCATCTTGTCCATGTTAATATTTTTTTCTTAATCATCATCTAATCACCACAATTAACAGTAAAACTTGATGATGAGACTATAACATAATGGATTTGACGAGTTCAAGTACATCAATAGAAAAAAATAAAGTTCAAGGACAGAGATAGAAAAATGAGTAAAGTTTGAGGACCATTTATGTTGTTTTTCCTACAATATATATTCACTTCCCTTAAATTAAGGTGCTCAAAAGTTAACCACCAAATAATTCAACATGGGCCGCCGAAACTACTATATATGGTCCACTTAATGGACTATGGACATTAATCATTATAATTAATGAGCAAGCACAATAGAGCTCTAACACTTAATTATTTCGGCACTTATACCTATAATTAGGGTTACTAGCTTCTAAGTAACTTACACTCTAATAGGCATGGGGCTCCCGTGAAGGGCGGTCTAATTGTCATAATTGCCAACAACTCTCACTCACCCTAATGAGAGGGCGTTGTAATGCATATCGTCTATTAACTTCCATTTTTTTTTTTCCATATGAGGTTAGTCGTGCGACCGGCTAGCACTAACAGAACCGTGTTAATCATCCGTTTGGAGTATTGTAACGTATGTGCATGACCAATTATGTTGTCTGTCAAATAAAACTTCGCATTGTATCCTTGATCAGTCGTATATGTTTCTTAGGTCCAGTCTCAAGGGATTATAAACTCTAGGACCATCGACACAAATTTTCGCAACATGATACACATATCGGGTTGGTGGCTACCTAGTGAACACAAGAGTAAGGAACTTACGATGATTACTGACCCATCATTCTCATCCAATCTCTTTAACTCAATCCAAATCGGTTACCTAGAATTCTCACTATTGGTGTGTTATTGCCTTAGTGCTCAAAAACCAAAGTAGCAAACACTGAACCGAGTCTCGGGAAAATGATTCAAGTTCTAAGGATACTTTGGTAGTCAACCGCAGTTAACTACAGTGATTGGTTTCGCACGCTCAGTAGAGTATGTGAGTTCATGTACCTAACTAATATGCTAATTTCTTTTAATTAACTTACACTGAATTAAGCATGGTTAATGGGTTTCCATAAAGGGCGGCTCAATTGCTATAATTGCCAATATTATTTAAAATAGACACCCTCCCATTCGAGCGAGTGAGAGTTATTGGCAGTTGTGACAATTGTGTCGTCTTATATGATAGTCATTTAACCAAGCCTGATTTGGTGTAAGTTAATTAGAACCTACTAGCCCTATAATATTAAGGCTACGGCTGAAATATATAAGAGTTAGGACCCTAATGAGCTTGTTCATTAAGTATAAGGATGAAGCTCCATTAAGTGGACCCAGGGCCGACTCTAGGCCCAAGCAACCAAAGCTTGGGCCTTAGACCTCCAAAAAATAAGGCCTCACATTTCTTTATCTCTTCATTAATTATTAGTAGTTGTTTAATTATGTCAGAAATATTACTAATGTTAATTATTACCGTTGTTAAATCTATTAAAATTTCTTTACTATCAGTAATTTATGATTAGTCCCACCAACTCAGTCCTATTTAATGCAATTAAATTACAGACGTATTTAATTTTGGCCAACAAATTACTAACGTTTAATTATTTATTTTTGGCCAAAACGTTTGACATTTCAGTATTAACTTTACATTTTTTGTTATGTCTTATAAATTGTTTTTTTTTCAACTAAATCAGATTATTCCATATGATAAAAAAAAATAAAAATTAAATCATCTATTAGTTTCTTTTATGATTATATAACTAGCCACTAATCCCGCGCACCGCGCGGGAAAAGATTCTGTATAAAAAATCAAGTTACATTTATAGAGTTTAACTAAGAAAATCGAACTAAAGAAATTGAGTTTAACTTTAAAAAAGTTTAAAAAAATAAGATCGTTGAAATTAGATTTAAGAAATAATAATGATTTAAAAAAATTTAAATGTATTTAATATTGAAAATTTTATATATATGTATAACATTTCTCTACTGTTTATATCTTTACTACATAATATATTTATTAATTATTATATATATGTTATACATATTTTCTAAACAATATATATTATGAATTCAAGTTTGTGTTGTTTATATATCATATACGTATAGATATTTAAATTTATGTTTGTTTTCTTAATATAAATATATTTATACTATAATATATATGTTTTACTTCAAAATCAAAGCCAGATATACCATAGAGATTCTAAAATTTGTACCACATATTTTCTATTTCGGTTCCACTTATAAAATCACCGCATAAGTGATCGATATGTTACAAACAAACATAATATGTTAGACTGAATTTCTCATTTGTCTATTCAGGCAAACCCGACTACAATGTCCTTCGTGTATTATAACCGAACCACCGCCAAAACCGTCATCGTTGGATTGATTATCTCTGGAAAACATAGCAATTGTCATCATCAGTCGCAATGAAACCGATCATATTATCTGAAAGACACCAGCAGCTCACGTTCATAAAGCAATATCAGATAGTGATTACTTGACTTGAAGTTTCCATATTCATCAAATGCATATATACATATATAAATATGTTTAATAACAGATTCAATAGAATTTAAACAAATTGAATTGAAGTGACTAACCTTACTAATGTCAGTGCACATCTCTCTTAACAATAATAATTTTTTCTACGCAACATATTTCAGTTCCACAACAATTATTCAAATTCATTATCGCGCCTTGGCTGCATTAATGTATTCATGTCAAGAGATGGCATGCTTCCATTTCTTCCATGTCAATTCTATCATTATCCATCCGATCTCTAAAGTTTATGTCAGAGTAGTTGATCATCCATGCAATAGAGCACTACAAAGCCTTTTTAGCAATCAATATTTTATGCCTCCGTTTAACCGTAAGTGAAAAAAGCTGGAAAAGCAATCAAATAATTCAAATGCCTCTTCATTAGTACTTAAAAACTTAAAACTCATCTCCATAAGGTCAATGTTCAAAGCAAGAAATTAATTGGGGAAACCCAACCACCATTACCCTCACCTGTTCCAAAGAAAATCCGCAAGTTTTGAGAAACTCCACGTATTGACTGGCACCAAATTAATTTTATTTATAACTCTAATCCTATATTGAGATGCCATTTTTTTACTTTGATTTGTTATTATTTATTATATAGTATCTATCGTGATATATTATATATACTACAAATCTTTATTATTTTATTATATATATATTTCCTAATTCTTGTAGTAACGGTTTTTTTTTTTTATTATTATCTTTTGTTTTTTGCCAAATTTTTTCTTTATTATCTAGTAACGTAATATACATAGTATAAAGTTATATTATATTATTCTATATATATATAGTGATGACGTGGCAGCCTATGGTCTTCCGGAACCAAACTGTATAGATTTGCTATTTAAAAGGAAACTTTTAATTAATTAGTTTCTTTAAATTGCGTAGAGACTAAAATAGGAGATAAAAATACTTCTTAATTTTCAATCAATCAATATTATGTATCTAAATTTAGAGAACCCCTATTAAATTCCGATTAAATTAGGCAACGCTGACTGGACAAACCGTCCACGTGTCAGCCAGAGGGCTTCCGATGCCGAATTAATATAATAATAGATGCTAATCCCGTGCGCCGCGCGGGAAAGAAAACCGAACTAAAAAAAATGAGTTCAACGTTAATAGTTTAAAAAAATTAAAAGCGATGATATTGGATTCGAGAAAAAAATATATTTTGAACTTGGAAAAATAATTCGAAATTTGTTTAACCATTCGTTATCCCAAAAGTAATGAAATATTTAATTTTTATATTATGTTTATGTAGTCAGCCGTGAGAGAAATAACATATAAATAATTGTATATTTTTTTTAATATAATTTAAGAGTGAGACAATTAATTTTGCTAGTCATTGCGAGTGTGTTTTGATGAAATGATAGCTAAGAAAATATTTTATATATATATAAAGTGAGTTGTACAAATAAAAATACTAATGTCTAAAAGGAGAATGATGTTTTTTTAATCATTATTACAACTTCAAAGTTACTTACAATTTCAGGACATAAACTACAATTTCAACATTTACATTAATCTATCAATCTACTACGAACTACCAACACCATCAGGGGATATGATACAACATCAAACTAATATACTACCACTTCACATCCAAAGTGAGAAATTCAGGAGGATAGCAAAACATGCGGAAACTTCGTAAAAAATACATTCAATAGTAAGCTACTCCAAACAACTGTCTACTGCATCTACAGGTTTGACTTTGTTGTTGATGATTGGTTTGAACGTCTCACCATCTAATCCACCACTTCGAACCAAACTCATTCCACATTCTGTCTTCTTCTCAATTCACCTACATCAATGCAATATCTCAAGTATATTAGAGCCGAGAGTCTGCATTAACTTGGTAAATTTTCACTTCCTCTTCTCAAATATGATTTTAATCTATGGGTTGGAAAATTCCATGTTGCTTATCTTTTTATTTCACTAAAACTTACCTTATAAACAAAAGGATAATTTAATAACCAAACACTACTTACATAATTTTTTTTTGTAAAAATTACTATACATAATTGATCTTAACAATATATATGTGCATAGAATTCGAACCTTAACACTTTTCTAGATCACTCAAATTCTTGAAATCGAAGTTGACACAATATCGCTTTCTTCTTAATCTTAGTAAGCCCGTCACAACTTGACATCGCTTATAAAAACTTCAAAATATGTATGTACATATATAGGCAACAATTTATCGATCAATCTATGGCTAAGTAATTACACTCATCAATCTTTAATGCAACTCACACACCTTGACGCTCATTGGATGATGTTTAGTAACCTACAATAACACAAAGATCTTGTCAAAATTTAAAATTAGACTTAGTTCTTAAAAAAAAAAACCTATCTAATTAGTTTCGACAACAAAATACACTTACCTGAAACCTTTTGTACACATAGCATAAAAAAAATTATATAAAAAAAATATATATGAGAACTTTTATAATTCAATATATGGCTAAGTAATTATGTTCATCATCAATGATTTTAAGTGGTCTATAACTCACACATTCGTGATCAAACCAGCGCAATCGAAATAACACAAATATCTTTACTGCAAGTCGATACTCCAACAGAATCCTCCCATGACGTTCGATAACCTACAACAACACAAAATTGCACAAAACTCACGTTCAAATTGAAAATTCAAGATATAGTTCTTTGAAAAACCTTAAGTAGCTATTTTCAACGACACGGCACGCTTAGCTAAAACGTAGTACATATATCACGAAAATACTTCGTATAAAAAGACATACATACATAAATACAAATTAGTAATTCAATAGATGTATAATTAAGCTCATTAATATTTACTTCAACATACCTTAGTGCTCGCCCTTTGAAGTTCATTAATCTGCAACAACACAAAGAACAGAGCTCTTGTCAATATAAAAATTATTATTCAAAATAAAAAATAATAAAATTCATATAAAATTCACAAACCATATTTTTGCGACGATTTTTAGTAAGGACTGGACTAACTTAAATTGTGTCGATTGAAACCCTACCGCTACTTTATCGAAAATGTATCATCTATATAGTTCATAATCAAATTGAAATAGAAATTGGATATGGATTATGGCTACGAATGAACAGACCTAGCTATCAAATGGTTGATCGCCTAACTAACAAAATGTTTAGTTAATTTTTGTTTTGGCCAATAAATGTTTAGTTAATTCAAACGGGCTAAAAAAGAAAACACAAATCTTATTTTAATCCAAAAAATAATGGTAGAATATAGTTACTTGTAAACCTTAAGTTAATGGTATATAATTAAAGCTATATTTGTTAAGGTAACACAACTTATGACAAAAAAAAAAAAAAAGTTAAGAACCTTATTCTCAAGAACATCACTCAGCTTCTCAATCAACTTCTCATCGCCGTAAGTACCGTAAGGGCTGCAAATAAGGTTGAACCCATCGTTGTTTACCACTCGATATTAATAAATTCCAAACTTCGTCGACTTCCTCGAACGCTAATTTGAACACACATCAAAGTAACCACCGTAAACCTTCTTTTTTTTTTTTCACATAAACATCGGTAGATGGATACAATATTTTGGAATAGGGAGTGAAAACGAACTTACGTGTAATTGAGAAAGAGAGGAACAAAGTTTCCTACCATATTAATTTTCAAGTTTGCAATAACACGAACAACTCAACAACATGGATTGGAACTCACCTTAACACTTCCATCGATCAAAAGATATTCAGTGTGCCGATTAAAATAATCTTGTATAATCCAAGTTAACGATCTCGCAATATAAATACATAGCTAATTATGCCACAAGCAAGATATATAGAGTTGCTATTTTTCATATTGCCAAATTAAAGAATGCTACTTTTATGGTAATAACATATATATTATATATAAACTAATAATAAACCTAATATTTTTACCCAAAAAAATAAATAATAATAAACCTAATATGTCTACATATAATATGTAATTACACATTCGGTAGTTTAATGGGAATTTATGAAATGCATTGTTTTTTTTGACAATACCGTAGATTTTAGTATTATATTATTATTATTATTATTAATATATATATATATGTTGTCGTGAGATAAATTTTATATAGAGTTCTTCATATTTTTTTTTATAGAGTTAGAATATTTTATTTGAAATCGTACCATCTATTATATCTATTATATTGTACCATCTGTTATATATATATATATATTATAAATGTATACATTACGCCTCTGTACATATATTGTTTGTATTATATATATATATATATATATATACCGTTGTAGCTATAATGTATAATTATAATTATACATATATACATATATTATGTTTATTATTTTATTTTCTAAATATAATTGCTTATGTGGCGGCCTATGGTCTTCCGATGCCAAACTGTATAGATAATGAATTTAAAAGGAAACTTTTAATTAATTTGTTTCTTTAAATAGCGTAGACACCAAATTAGGAGATAAAAATACTTCTTAATTTTCAACCAATCAATATTATGTATCTAAATTTAGAGAACCCCTATTAAATTTTGATTAAATTAGGAAACAGTGACTACGTGGACTGTCCACGTGTCAGCCAGAGAGCTTCCGATGCCGAATTAATATAATATAGTAGATATATAAGGACTATTTAAGTTTTTTTAATATATTTCTCTCAATACTTTTTATAAAACTTATACCAAATTTAAATTTATTATTTCATCTAACTCAACTTCACAAATATTCAATTAAAGAACACGTTTATACATTTTCAAATTATTATATACTGCTCATTATAAACGGACTAAGAGTTTTTATTTGTGATTATTCTAGTGGTTCTATTATTCTAAATTTTGATGGCCAATTCATATTCTTATAGTAGATATATTTAATTTTAAATATATGGACAAAGTTATCAAGATATTAAGATAAAATTAAAATAATTTTTTTTTGCATATATTAGAGCTAAATTACGCGTAAATAAAAAAAAAATTACTATATATATTATAGTGGTAAAATAGTTAATTAAGAGCTAACTTTAAAAAATAATATATTTGTAAAATAAAATAAGATCGTATTACTTCGCCTGAGGCCTCAGATTTACTTTCGCTTGAGGCCTCAAATTTGCTTGAGACGGCTCTGAGTAGACCCAATATGTAAGTTTTGATCGGTCCTATTATTTGTGGTAAATTTTAACCACCTCAAAATTAAGGAAGTGAATATATATTGTATCTAGAAAGATGATATATATGCTAATTATATATATTAAATATTAGTTTATATATATATATATATATCCTTAAGAAAATAACATGTTGTGCACTGTATCTTGGTAGATCTATATCTTGGAAACAAGAAACTCATTCCTCTTATATAAACACTAATCCGGTCGAACCTTATTAATGGTGTGTCATAATACGTTACACCACCTACACTGAGAAGTGTGATGTCGTAACCTTCGTATTCCTCTAATTTGTTCCTCCGATCCGATAGGTTCAGTTTGTGAGACTTGTACCATCTTTTATACCTAACATGCATGGCCTCAAGCAAGTCGAAGGCCTCAAGCGAAATAATTAATATGATTTTTTTTTATCATTATAATATGTATATATAAAACAAACACAAATGAAAACTTAGTAAGTTTATAATGAGAAATAAAAAATAATTATGAAAATATATGAACGAGTTCTTTAATTGAATAAAATATTGGTGAAGTTGAGTTAGATAATAAATTTAATTTTTGTTAAGTTTTATACCAAGTATTGAGATGAGTATTTAAAAGAAAATTAAATAGTCTTTAAAGCATTGGATAATAGTAAAAAAGATAATGGATGATTTAATTTTTATTTACCATATATAATTTTAATTAAAAGAGATAAAAACCCGAGGTCGAAACCCGGAGACGCCGCCTAGGGGAGGACTTTAACCTTAACGCTCCCGGTCCGAACTTGCGAAAGCAATGTTAATATATAAAAAAAAAATTAAAAGAGATAAAAATGTTGGAAAGAAATTATTTGACAAAATAAAGAAGGTAAATGATGGATAAATGTCCAATTCGGGTTCGTGTTTACATTTCGGGCCTCGTAAACGTGTCGAAAATTACATCTCGGTTTAAAAACACCTCCCACGGTATCAAAACGGTCCGGAAGCGCCTTTACGCGCGTCCAGACCGGACCTCCGGGTTGCACAAAGCAACCCGGAGGTCCGGATTGCATTGCAACCCGGAGGTCCGGGTTGCGCGGCAATCCGGACCTCGCCGAATTGCCCAAATTCGACGAGGTCCGGATTACCTTACGGGTATCGCGCGACTACCGTATCCGCGATTACCGTTGCGTGTAGAGAAGTCAAGTTCGCACATTACCAATATGGATGACGGTTACCGCATGATCTTGAACCGTCATCAAACCGCTCTAAAACCGGGTCCGGTCCCAAGAAAGCCTATAAATAGGAGGTCTTGGCCACCCATTTTGACACATTCTCTCATTTTGCCCAACTTTGGTATTTTGAGCTCTGACTTCTCTCTAGAAATTCTCTCTCTAGAAATTACCTTTTTGCCCTTATAGTGACTTAAGTATCGGAGAGGGCTCCGCTAGCACCACCCCCCCTCTCCGTGCTAGCATTGGTCATTGGTGCAGGATCTGGCGTATGAGACACAACCTTGCCGGGTCACAACCTTGCCGGGTCACAACCTTGCCGGGTCACAACCTTACCGGGTCCCAGCCTTACCGAGTCACAGCCATACCGTGACATAATCCTCATACGGGAGCAAGTCTGAACACTCGTTAGTGGCTCAACCTCCGACAGAAGGATCACAGCCCGCGCATCCTCGCGACCTTGTTCAATCCGGACGCAACATTGGCGCCGTCTGAACGATTCGAACAACAAGCTACCGTACCGCAGAAATCATGACGAGTGATCACAACCCTCCCGAAGAGGTGAAAAACCCAAGGAAAAGGCCTGGGCGCCCTAGAAAATCCCCAGCAAACAAAAGAGCAGGAGGCTAAGCTCCAGCTGGGAGCCAGTCGGGACCCTCCCACATCCCAAGAGCTACTTCCGTAGCTTCATCCATACCGACTGACAATGTGCCCAACGCACAGCACAGAGAGCCAAAAGACAAACATCACGCATATCCACCTAGTTTCGAACCAGAAACGCACAAAGATGAATCCCAAATGCCAGGAAGGAGCAGGAACGGTCGCAGTAGTCTTCGGACGCTTGGAACCGCTCGAAGAACGCGCCCCAGTGGTGGACCGTTTGGAAGAGTCAGGAGCAGCAACAACGCGGTCAGTAACAAGCGCCGTACGACCTGCAAGTAGCATACAAAGTTACAACCCAACTGAGAAAGTAAAAGATTATCCTTTCAAAAAAGCTATCTACCTTTACCACGTCCAGAAGCCACTGATGCTCCAGAAACAGATGGAGGAACGATCCTACCTCTAGAAGCAATCTTGCGAGCGGCCGCCGTCTGCAAAGACGAGCTTTTTCCGTCAAACCAACCTACAGTGCAACACGGTAGAAAGTTATAAAAATGATCAACATACCGAAGTTGCAGAAGGGAGCACATGGATCCCAGCATCAATCAATTCTTGATCGGATGCGGTAATGAGCAAATAAAGCTGCGCGATTGTTGACAATGATATATCTGCTTTATCACTTCTTTATCTGACGTGGAGAGTTCCCGAAAAGCAGGCGCGGGATCAAATTTCTGAACATACTCGGCATCCCAAGTTGTCCCCGCATCATGAACAAAGAAATAATGATGCCTCCAATGGTCGGCGGACCGATCCGCGGTAGCGACTAACCGGTAACTAGGTTCCCACTTGGCCTCCCCAAGACCAAGTTCCTCAAAACCATCGCCCTGCAAGTTCGGCCAACGAACTTTCACACCGCATAATCCCGCTGAGTCTGAACTCTTAAGCTGGTAGAAACAGCGAAAGAGAGTGCGAGAATAACGCCAGGATTGTTTGTGAAGCAACACTTGAAAAAGTCCATACTCTAATCCCGTTGGGTGCAAGATCCAAAGGAGAAATCCCATATCCGCTGCAGATCAACCAAGTCGGAACAGTAGGGAAACCGCAAACCCTCCCTAATGTGTGATGTGTACACGACGGATAAATCTACGGGAGGAGGAGTAGCATCTCCTAGACTGCTATCAGGAAGTACCTCAAAGGGGTAAAAAGCCTCGGTACAAGCGTCGAGTCCGGCAGCACTCGCATACAAGGTGAACAGGGATCTATCCAAGCGGTTAGTATAATACCTAACCAACGCCTCAGTCTCTCCAGCGGGAGATACCCCAACAGCTACCCCCTCATCAGTGTCTAAAGCGCTACCTGCCGGCAAAGCCGGATCTACTTCCAAGTCATCCTCTATATCGGAATTAAAGGGAGTCTGCGATAAAGGAGTGGTGAACTTACTCATTGTATCACCGCGATCAAAGGGAAGGAAGCTCCGTAAGAAGTTACTACAATCCCACAACCTGCAAGAAGCAATCAACATCAATGCGCGTATCAAGGTTAACGCGCGTATCAACATCAATGTGCGTATCAAAGTTAACGCGTGTATCAACATCAATGCGCGTATCAAGGTTAACGCGCGTATCAACATCAATGCGCGTATCAAAGTTAACGCGCGTATCAACATCAATGCGCGTATCAAGGTTAACGCGCGTATCAACATCAATGCGCGTATCAAGGTTAACGCGCGTATCAACATCAATGCGCGTATCAAAGTTAACGCGCGTATCAACATCAATGCGCGTATCAAGGTTAACGCGCGTATCAACATCAATGCGCGTATCAAGGTTAACGCGCGTATCAACATCAATGCGCGTATCAAGGTTAACGCGCGTATCAACATCAACATCAATGCGCGTATCAAAGTTAACGCGCGTATCAAAAGTCAACGCACGTATCAAAAGTCAACGCGCGTATCAAAAGTCAAACGCATGTGTCCAAGTTCCACGCACATAGTAAAGTTGATACGTACCATGGAAGGAACTAACGCCCTAAGGGGCTATCATGCAAACGGGGGATTAACGCGACAAACCGTAAGAATCAAACGCGGCAACGCTTAAGGAATTTTTTTCTCTAAGGCATCAAGAAGACAAGTGACTATGCCTAAAGTTAAGTGGGCAATCCCCGTCAACTAAAAAACCCACCAAGAAGGAAAATCATGCATGTCAACCAAAAAAGCTTCTACACGAAGATACGGGGAATTCCACATCAAATACCCATGGAAATGGAAAATCGCCTAAATTATGGACAAACGACGATAATGATGGCAATCAATCAGCAATTACTCTACGTATAAACATCAACAAGCAGTCCCATATGTCGAGAACGAAAAATGACTTAAACAAACAACAACGCGGTGACATCGACATTCAAGTCGAAGCTGTCCAAAGAATTCGAGTTTCCAAATTACCTCAAAACGTGACGGAAGGTATTCCAATGGACTCCCCTCGTCGAGACGATTCCGGAAAGGTAAGGACCGCAGCGAGGCGAGGTCGGGAAGGCGGCGCGTGGGCCACACGCTCCGGCGAAGGGACTCCACTCGCGGCGGCGCGTGAGGGCGCGTGCGGGGTCTCCTGGCGGCTCCGAAGGTGGCGCTGGAATCCTTGGGACGAACCGAGTCGAATGATGGTGTCAACTTCCAAAAACAAGCCAAAAATCAGACTCGAAACTGTCAAAACGTATCTAGGCTCTACGACGGCAAAGAAACTTTGCACACAAAAGCAATTTCGGGAAAGGGTGAATGAATTACCTGCAAAGGGAGTGGAATGGTGAACTTCCAAGGTGCTGGAAGGATAAATGGGGATATGTGTATTTACTAATCCCAAAGAGATGCTTTATGGATAAGGATCAAATGATTAGTTTACCTACACTCAAGACTAAACCCCTACGGTATACTCTACCCTCTCATCTTAAAATATCTACTCCTATGCATGTCTTAACATTGCATATATCAAATCCATTACTATACACGTATGTTGCAATCACATGATTCATGATTCGGTAATCACTTAGTCATTTTAGAAACGTACAGTTTCTATTTCTTGCATTGCGTAATTACAATCTTGCCATGACTATTACTTATGTACGCATGTGGATAGATACATGTTCGCATAGCGCATTACCGTTTGCTCATGCCTCCGACGATAATCATATTCGCGCATATACATTTCCTATTGCACTAACCATGATGGTAGGAAACAAAGCCATTCGGCCGAAAAATCAAGCGACGGACGAAATCAAGATGCTTGCGTCCGACCAACGATCAAAACCGAAAGGTTAGCGTCAAACTCAAATTGGACAAATATCCTAACTTAAAATAGAGTCAAGAAAGGTTCTAAACCGTTACTTGACTCGGGGGCAAGTGATGGATAAATGTCCAATTCGGGTTCGTGTTTACATTTCGGGCCTCGTAAACGTGTCGAAAATTACATCTCGGTTTAAAAACACCTCCCACGGTATCAAAACGGTCCGGAAGCGCCTTTACGCGCGTCCGGACCGGACCTTCGGGTTGCACAAAGCAACCCGGACATCCGGATTGCGCGGCAATCCGGACCTCGCCGAATTGCCCAAATTCGACGAGGTCCGGATTACCTTACGGGTATCACGCGACTACCGTATCCGCGATTACCGTTGCGTGTAGAGAAGTCAAGTTCGCACATTACCAATATGGATGACGGTTACCGCATGATCTTGAACCGTCATCAAACCGCTCTAAAACCGGGTCCGGTCCCAAGAAAGCCTATAAATAGGAGGTCTTGGCCACCCATTTTGACACATTCTCTCATTTGCCCAACTTTGGTATTTTGAGCTCTGACTTCTCTCTAGAAATTCTCTCTCTAGAAATTACCTTTTTGCCCTTATAGTGACTTAAGCATCGGAGAGGGCTCCGCTAGCACCACCCCCCTCTCCGTGCTAGCATTGGTCCTTGGTGCAGGATCTGGCGTATGAGACACAACCTTGCCGGGTCACAACCTTGCCGGGTCACAACCTTACCGAGTCCCAGCCTTACCGAGTCACAGCCATACCGTGACATAATCCTCATACGGGAGCAAGTCTGAACACTCGTTAGTGGCTCAACCTCCGACAGAAGGATCACAGCCCGCACAACCACAGACGCATCCTCGCGACCTTGTTCAATCCGGACGCAACAGTAAAGTATTATTAAATGCTCAAAAGTTAATCATTTCATCCATTAAATATGAGTGAGTTGGTGAGGCTAATAATAAATTAATATTGGAACTTAAACTCATGAGCAACGGTAGTAATTAATATAGTTAAAATAAATAATAATTGATACAAATAATATAAAGAGATCACGAATCTTGGGCCTAAAGCCGGGCTGCTAGTATGTATGATTGAGGGACCCTGTCAACGAGCCACAATACAATCTTGTTGAATATTCTTAGGAGAAGGGACTCAAAGAATAGAGTGAACTACACGGAATAACCACTTCGAGAAGAAAACTCGTGTGGATTTATCTCCTCACTCCGGTTAGTAATTTCGGTTTTACTTATCAGCATATTTGTGATTCATCATGTTATTTCCTACAAGATCTACATGAACAGAGATATATACTTCTTTGAAAACGAGAAATAAAAATGGTCTGATGAATAATAGCTAGGTACAGAAGGTGACCTTTGACGAAGAACAACTAACAGATGATGACTCTGTTAGAGGTACGAGGACACTTACAGAGATTTATCATAGTAATCTTACGGTACTTGAACCTGCAAGTTTTGCAGAAGCAAGTGTTGATGAGAAGTGGTTAACTGCAACGAATGGGGAGTTGTCCATATTGAGAATAATAAAACTTGAGAGCTAATAGAGATGCCAAAAAATAGAAAATTGATTGGTGTCAAGTGGGTCTTCCAGACTAAAAGAAATCTTGATGGCTCAGTCAATAAGCACAAGACCAGATTGATCGTGAAGGGCTATGATCAAATATGGGTAGTTGACTTCTCAGAAACGTTTGATCATGTGGCAAGACTAGACATCATTCAAATGTTGCTCTCAATGGCTGCTCAAAAGGGTTGGAAGATCATCTAACTTGATGTCAGATCAGTTTTTCTCAATGGTGAGCTGGATGAGGAGATATACATTGAAAACCAGGTGGTTTCAGTATAAAAGGTAAGGTGGAAAATGTTTACAAGCTCAAGAATGCTATTTATGTCTTGAAGCATGCTCTTACGTAGTGGTACAACAAGATTGATGAACATTGACAGCAACTTGCATTCGAGAAAAACCCAAGTGAATCCACTCTTTATGTCTTAAAGTCAGGGCACTGATGTGGTAATAGTATTTCTATGTGGATGATTTGCTTATTACATGATGTAATGTCATTCAAATTGAAGAATTCAAAAAGAAGATGCAAATATTGAGATGTTCGATCTTGGAGAATGTCTTACTTTTTGGCATTGAAGTGAAGTTGTTGTACAGCAACACTGAAGAACAAATTGCACATGTTTTACTAAAAAAATTACAGTTGCTCGATTTGTGTTTATTAGGGAATGACTAGGTGTCTATAGTAACTTGACTCAGAATGAGTGTTGATTGCAAATCAACTTAACATATTAGTTAAGTCAATCTAATTTTAGCTAGTAAATATTATGTTATCGATTTCTTAGAGATCAAGTTATTATTTTATATATAGTACCGACTTTAGGTGTGACTTGCACGTCAAGTTTTCCTTAGTTTTAGAAGTTCAATATAGATTCACTTGTATAGATACTAGCTTTATAGACTAAGAATTAAAATTTCAGTTTATAATTTCTATTATTATTTTTTGTTGTTCTTAGTTTTCTTCCTTTACAAGTAATGAAAACAACAAATATCAATGATATGATTAGAAAATGCATAGATTCTTTTTTATGTTAATGTTAGACAATCACAACGTAAGACAAAATGTAGATTGGGAATATTATTACTTACATAATTCACAATGAACCTTGTAATCTCATATGATCACTGGCCGAATTTGGTGGTCGAACTGGATTGATATTGAAACGGACTTAATCGGTTAAGAACCGGTTCGATCGAACCATTTTAATAAGCAACCCAGATTTTTTAAATAGTGCAGTTTAGGATTAAGATAAAATGAACCAGCTTAGCAATTAACCAAATTGGACTAGTTTTGTTGATTTAATGTAATTTATTACAAATTTCTTACATGCGTACAAGGTATATACTATCGGTTCTTTTGAAAAAAAAAAAGGATTGGTAACTAAGGTCACAAATTTTGTATCATAATCACTATATAAACCAGTTAAACTAAGCTAATTTTTCTAAGGATCTACTACACTACTGATCATATCCATGATACTAGTCGACACCATGTAGATTTATTGAAATAATAAAGTATTTTAATGGTGGTTTATGTTAATTTGTTATTCTTATTTATGATTCTGGTTTGGCAAAAAAGTGAGACAATAAATGGTTCGGTATAGTTCGAACTAGTTTATAACTAGTTTTTTTTTTTTTTTTTTTTGCCATGAGTTTATAACTAGTTTACAACCAAATAAGATATTATAATTTTATACAAGGCAGTTTAGACCCCACGTCTAAAACCAAACCAAATTGGTTTAACATTTTAGTCTAGTTCGAAACCGGTTTAACCATAAATCGAATTATGCTCAACCTTAATTTGTAGTATATTCTTCGGGTTCAGGTTTGTTTTATTAGGTTAGGGAATAAAATATATTATAAATATATATTTTATTCTTTATATTAGGAATACATATATCCACAAATATATTATTAGATTATGTTTTTCTTATTATATTGGTATAGATCTATTTTTGTATCAAACTCTAAATAAGACAATTTACATTCTCATTCTTTTATGTAGTATCAGAGTATTTTTACCTCTAACGAGTACAACTTCCAAGTCGCCGCCCACCCTAGCCGTTGTCCAGGGGTGGTCGGCACCGCCGTCAACTATGACGCTGTCATACCTACCGCCTCCCTGCCCATTTTTATCTTTTTTTTTTTTCTTCTGATAAGCCAATAAATCTCTGCTTCCGTGTTGACGACTTCTGAACATCCCTGCTTTAGCACCAACTGACGATGCCACCACACAGATGACCCATACTATCGCCTTGCCCACCTCAATTTTTCTCTGTTGTTGCTGATTAGACTTTCTTCGAGTTTTCATCGTTGCTGACTCGACCTCCCCGGGCTTCCGCCATTGCCGACTGAATCTCCGGGCTACCGCCGTGCCGACTGGACATCTCCGGGTTTTCGCCGTTGACGACTGGACATCTCTGGACTTCTGTTGTTGCCGAATGGACCTCTCCAGGCATCCACTGATGACGACTGGACTATTCAGGCATTCATTAATATTCATCGTATTAAGATCAACGTTCCAACCAGAACATCAGACTTGCGGGGGACATATTAGACAATAAAATATATTATAAATATATATTTTATTATCTTATGATTAAGTATATATTCTTAATATATTGTTAGATTATGTTTTCCTTATTATATACATTGTTATCGATTTAATTTTGTATTTATATATAAATACTTGTACCCAACTTTATAAATGGAAGCATGTTCCAGTAGAGAAGCATGTTCCTCGAGTATTAAAATTTCAGGTTTCAGGTTCCATCAGCATGTTCCATAGATAAATGGAAGCATGTTCCAACATGCTTCCGATCCATTTGATGGTTTCACTTGAGCAACCATCCTTTTCTGTTTCGAGCATGGTTAACCTCATTGTTCTTTCTCTTGACTGAAACGTGTTGATAATTTTTGCATGATCCATGATGGAATTAAAATGCTAAGCATACAATGCTGATTATCATATTGTTTTTTAATAGTGAGTATGCTTAGAGGTCGTGCGAAAACTGGGTCTAGAGGAAGTGGAAGAGGCACTACTTCGGGTACAGGAAGGGGAAGAGGCACTACTTCGGGTACATCGCTTGAGGGGGAGTCATCATGGAACACCTCAAGGACAGCTACCTTTCATAGTATTTCTAATGACCCGGAGGAGTCAACAAATGAAGTGAACAATGAAAACCAGGATGCTTCAGAAGAACAAGAGGCTCCAGAAGACCAGGAGGTTTCAGAAGAACATGAGCAATCAGAAGAACAGGAGATAAATTTAGCTGATTACGCAGAGATACTGTCTATATCCTCTGCGCGTTGGTAATGATCATACTCTTTTTTTTTTTCCTTTGAAGTTTCTCGCGGTTTAATTTAACATGTTTCTTATTTTCTACAGCTTCTCGCACCATACTGCTGTTCGTGCTATCACTCGTATACTTAAGGAATATTTTTTGGGTCCCTATGAGAAATGGAAGCATGTTCCATCAGATGTTCGTCTATTCTATTGGTCTAAGTTTATGGTAATATGTTATATTCTCGCTTCTCTAAGATTTGGTTATTACTGAGGTTTGTACATATGGTTTCACTAATTACATTTTCATCTCTATTCGAAAGCTGCCATATTTTTTACTGAATTTGTTTTCTATTTGAATGGCTTAGGAGAGAATGAAACTTGCTGAGGAACAATATGACCTTATGGAGGCATTTGAGAGAACAGCTGCATCACGCTATAGCAGTATGTTGAGTAGTGCAAGGACTCAAATTTTAAAGGCGATCAAGAAAACAGATGTTGCTGACCTAAAAGATCATAACCCTCCATGGATGAAGAAGTATATATGGAATGCATTGGTTGTTAAATGGGATTCACCCAAATGGAGAGCAAAATCAGAATCTGCACGAAAAAATCGAATGACTGAGAAAGATGGTTCGATAACTAAACACGCTGGAGGATCAATCAGTTTTGATGAGCACATGCAAAGAATGGTATGTAATGTTATTAAAATTTTCATTATGTATTTCAATTGATATTTTTATGACTTAGTGTATCTATTTTTGTAGACTACTCAATTAGGCCGAGTACCACCTCATGGGGAGTTTTTTAGGAAACTCCACCGTTTGAAGGGTAGTGATAACGGACTGATTGATAATAAGTCAAAAAGAGTTATTGTAAGTTGTTGCAGAATTATTTATATGCTATACTTTTCACAACTCAACCATTTAAAGCTATGTTTTGGCTATTTGTTCTCTTTTTAGGAGGAGTATGAATCTGATGTTATGGAAAAGCATGGAGCTGAAGGTGCATCTCAATTTAATTTTGATAAGGATTCTTGGGTCAAAGCAGCAGGACAACCAAAGAGAGGCAAGCTCTATGGATTTGGGCCCAAGGTTAATCCAAACACCATATTAGGTACAGGAAGTTCTTCGTCAAGTATGTGGCACAAGAATTCTCATTCGAAATCAAGTTCAAGTCATCGTACTCGTGAGGATTATAAGAAGCTTGAGGACGAAATTGCACTCCAACAACTTCAGATGTCGTCTCAGGAAGCACAACTTACTCAAATGCAGGAAGTACTTCAAACCATGATGGAGAAATTGGCAAGTCAAGGTCACGTTTTCAGCCATCCACAAGTTGGCAAGGGTTCTAATGCTTAGGTACACAACAATTCTTTATTAAACTGTTTAATATAATGAACTTACTAGGGAACACACATAAATGATTGAATGATTGCATTGCAGGTGCAGTGTTCTTTATGTTTGGCTGTGGTAATGGTAAGTGTTTTTTTTTTCTGGCAAGATTCTCTTACATTCTTCTATAAGTGGAAAACACATAGAAATGACAGAAATGGTTGCATTGCAGGTGCAATGTTCTTTTTGTTTGGCTATGTGAAAGTGGTAAGTGTTTTTTTTCTGGCATTTTCTTACATTCTGCTATTTGTGGAAAACACAAAAATGATTCAATGATTGTATTGCAGGTGCAATGTGCAAGTTTGGAGGATGGCGATGAAGATTTTTTGTGCATGAATGTGTTTTTTTTAGATGGTACTAAGACTTTTTAATGGTGTTTAGAATATGTCCACTTTTTTTGTATAAAGTTGGTGAATGACAATACCATCTTTGTAATTATGTTTTTTGGTTGTAGCTATATGGGTGTATACAACCTTTGGCACAGTATGATCTTAGAAAATATTATCTCCATAAGAATGTTATTATGGCTGTAGTTTTTATATATATATATATATCAGTTTTATTTTATATATATATATATATATATATATATATATATATATATATATATATCAGTTTTTGGGGTTTAATAAATATGGTTTAGGGTTTCGGGTTTAACCCTAAACCTGAAACCTATAATTTTAATGATATTTATATATTAGTTTTTATATATACAAATCCCTCACAAATTCTGTCAATATAATGTACACAAACCCTTAAAATTCTCTCAAATAACCCTTGAATATGTTCCTCAGAAAGTATAATAATTACTCACAAAATTCCTAAGTATTTATTTTCTCACAAAACCCTTGGTAAACAAACCCTTAAAATTCTCTAAAAAAACACTTAAAACTTTTTTCCTAAGAAAAACCCTCAGTTATTTGTTACCGAAAACCCTTAAAAATTCCCTATATATTTTTCGAGGGAATTGATTTTCAGAAGGTTTGCTATGGATTTTTCAGGGAAAATCCCTCACAAACGTTTTCAAGGGATTTCCCTTTAAAATCACAATTTTTCTGGCGGGTCTATTTGCTAGAAGCGTTCTCTCACAAAATCCCTTACAAGATGATATTTGTGAGGGAATTCCGAAAATCCCTAAAAAAACCGACCCTCAAAAATGGCCGATTTTAGTTTACGTTAATGTTAGGTAAGAAATGAGCATTTAGATGAGATACATGTCAGTCTTACACTTTAATGTTCATATAAATGACAATCTGTCCACGTACTAATCTTGATTAATTGTTTAACAGCTGTGACAGTTCCATATGCATGTGAATTGATTTTTCTAATGACGAAGACTTTCCGATCCAAACTAAAGAAGTGCTTTCATAGTTAGATAGACAGACATGTGAGATGGTGAATGAATAACAGTTGAAAATGAAGATAATGACACTGTTGATTAAATTACTGAAAATCATCAGAATCCAAAAAAAAAATAAAAAATTAAAGCTAATTCTTCTTTTAGTTATCGACTGTCGGATCCACTGTATATTACCGAAGTTTAGACATCTGAGCTTGTCTTTTCCTCACTCTGCATTCTTGCTATCATTTTATATCCTCCATTGATATTGCTTTTTCGCGAACTCGATCATGGCTGAGCTCTTGTTGGGTGCTCTGCTGCCCGTGCTGTTTGAACACTTGGCTTCGTCTAAGCTGCTTGATTTTGCCAACCGAGAGAAGGTTTCTGATCTCGTCAAGAAATGGGAGACTAATTTGCGCGACATGTCTGTGTTTCTTGCTGATGCTGAAGACAGGGCCATGAAGGGGTCAGATGGAAGGGTGCAGCCGTGGCTCGATGATCTCAGAGACTTGGTCTACGACATTGAGGACATCGTGGACGAGTTTGTCACTCAAGAAGGGATTCGCAGCCAATCAAAAGAAGAGGGTTCAGCTAGTAGAGGTCGTCGTATTGCCAAAAAGGTGTGTTCTTTGGTTCCTAAAACATTCGGGTTTCACCACGAACTAAGGTCTAGGATGCAGAAGATTGATGATCGGTTGGAGTCCATTTTGAAACGAAAGACGGATCTTAGATTGACCGAGAAAAGCGAATTGAGTGAAGATAAATATGAGAGGATGACCGATTCTTTGCCGGAGAATTTTGTGGTTGGCAGGCAAGATGATAGAAGGGCTATTCTTGCTAAGTTGCTGATGGTTGAAACTGATGATCATCTGTCAGTGATTCCAATAGTCGGTATGGGCGGAGTTGGTAAAACAACTCTAGCTAAATCTGTTTTCAACGATCCATGCGTGATCGAACCCTTTCCGTTGAGAGGGTGGGCTTGTGTTTCTGACAATTTCAACATGCTTGAGATAGCAAGAGCACTTTTGGGGTCACTTTGGGGGTGATGCTACTGGCAGTGATATCAATCTTCTCCATAAAAGACTCGGAGAGATTTTGTGGGAAAAGAAATTTCTCATTGTTTTGGATGACTATTGGAATGACAATTATATCGACTGGGAGCGCCTCCATAACATTTACAGGCTCGGAACGAAGGGGAGCAAAGTAATTGTCACAACACGACAAGTGCACATTGCATCCATGATCAGTGCTGGCCCAGCATATCATCATTTACAAGAGTTGTCTAGTGGTGATTGCTTGTCTTTGCTGGAGTATCATTCCCTCAATGGAAGCACTTTTGATGTTCGCCCCGAACTCAAGCCGATAGGGGAGAAGATTGCTTACAAGTGTAAAGGCTTACCTTTGGCAGCAAAAGCATTGGGAGGATTACCGCGTTCCAAAATGCACAAGCTCAATGAGTGGCAACACATACTTGATAGTGAGATATGGAATCTTCCACAAGGCAGAGATGGCATCTTCCCAGCTTTAAAGCTCAGTTACATTCATCTTCCTTCTAATCTAAAGAGATGTTTCACTTAAGTGCAATATTCCCTCGGGATTATGAATTTGATCGGGATTATCTAGTCCTACTCTGGATGGCGGAGGGTTTAGTGGATCACATGGGTTGTAAAGAGAAGAGCATGTTGGATCATGGTCGGCAACACTTTGATGAGTTACTGAATAGGTCTTTCTTTCAGCGGTCTACTCAGGACGAGTCGAAGTTTGTGATGCACAATCTCGTGCATGACCTGGCCACTGATGGTGGTGGCAATACATGCTTGAACGTTGGATCGGGTGGATTTGATGATGGTAGGTGCACGTCTCCAGAAAAGGTCCGTCACTTGTCGTATACTCCTAAATGCCTTGAGTTGTCTACCAGACTTGAAAAGTGCCACATTTTCAAAGGATTGAGAACATTTCTACCTTTATCAAAAGAGGAGAGGATACAAAATTTGTCTGACAAAGTGGTTGAAGAATTGCTCCAAAATATCAAACGCGTAAGAGCGCTTTCTTTGAGTAGGTATCTGATAACTGAGATACCAAACTGCATTGGCCATCTCAAGAATTTGAGGTTCCTTGATTTTTCTAGAAATGATATAAAAGAGTTGCCCGAGTCCATTTGTACCCTGTACAATTTAGAAACTTTGATACTGAATGGGTGTAATGAACTAACCCAATTGCCAACGGGGATGAACAAGCTGATAAATCTGAGTTTTCTTGATATTAGAGGCACTAGTAGTCTCAAGAAGATGCCGTTGGGTCTAGGTCATTTGCATAAACTTGAGATACTTTCGAAGTTTATTGTCGGGGCAGAAGATGGGTTGATGCTTAAAGAGTTGCAACATTTGCAAAACTTGCATGGAGAGCTTGTCATTTCAAATTTGCAAAATGTCAGAGAAGTTGGAGATGCAAAAGATGCAAATTTGAAGGCTAAGGTGAATCTTACTACTCTAGCCTTGGAGTGGGATGCTAATTCTGAAATTTCAAGCTCCGAACCGGAGGAGGTCCTCTGCTTCCTCCAACCTCATCCGAATATAAAAGAAGTGAAGATTTACGGTTATGGAGGTATTAGTTTTCCGGCATGGATCGGTAGTCCCTCGTTGATCAACATAAAGCTTATGCGATTGGGTGGATGTCAAAATATTTGGACATTACCGTCACTCGGGCTTCTTCCATCTCTGAGAGAACATGAGATCAATTGGATGAATAATGTTTGCACAATCGGGTCAGAATTTTTCGGAACTGTGGCAAGACCTTTTCCATCGTTGGAGGTCCTGAGATTCATTGGGATGCAAGCTTGGGAAGATTGGTCTTTCTCATTTGGGGACAAACAAATCGAGGAACCGTTTCCTCGACTCATTAAGCTGAAGTTGCAAGAGTGCCCGAAATTGGCTGTGGGTTGGCTGGATCGTCTTCATTCACTTGTACAACTTAAGATTACAAATTGTCCACTCTTAAACACTTCATCGGTATCCGAGAAGTTGAAGTTGGGAAGTTGTAATCGTGAAGTAGTTGCCGGGATTTCATCAAATGTTCTTACGAAGATTTCGCTTACAAGTATTAGGGAGCTTGAACACTTGAATGAAGATATCCTGAGGTCCTTCAGTGTGGTTGAAGTACTGAAAATTAAAGGTTGTGACGGGTTGCGATGGTTATGGCTGGACGATGCGGAAGCTGTGGAGTGTTGTTATGGCCATTAATAGTGGCTAGAATACAACTATATCTATATTTTATATAGCTTATATTAGAAATAATATTATTAGTATAAAACAATATCTCTAGATTATATTTATATCGTTTAGTATCTTAGTATATCCTCAGGGATCTTGTAATCCCTAAATATCTATATCTTAGTATATCTTTTAGGATTCTTGTAATCCCTATATATAGGTTATTATTATCAATGAATGAAATAAAAACTTCCAACAATTAATCTTAGTCTCCTAAAGAGATTAGGGTTGATTAGGAAGTAAGCTTTCCTATTTCCATACATTCTTGTGTTCTTATTTCTATCGATATTCGGGCACGTATCATATTTGGTATCAGAGCCGACGATCCGATGGACCCATCGTTGGAGACAGCAATGAAAGAATTCTTCAAGAAACAAGCAGAATTCTTCAAGAAACAAGAGACGTTCTTCAAAGAACAAAACCTGTCCCTAGACCGGATAGAGTAGATGATACTAGGAGAGCTAGGGATATCACCGGAAGCAGTTGCGGTTGAAGAGGTGGCTGAGAAGGTGGCCGAAGTGATCGAGGAGGTAACTGAGGTGGATGAGGAAACCGATGACAACAACAGATCGATGATATCTGATGCCAACAACGATCAAGGGGACTCGTCACCAAGGGAGCAAGGAAACCCAAGAACACCATCAGAACTCGATGGAAACAAGAGTACTCCACTAGCCCCTCCAATAACCGACGGTGGTGGGGGAAACTCAGGGTCTGGGATCGTGATGAAAGAGGATGCAGTGAAGATCGAGGCGGTTCTTGAGCATGGATCGAACGATCAGTCGGATGAGGAAGGAGGAGATCAGATAGGCGGCAAGGGAAATTCTGTTGGAAGTGGAGGCACCCAAGAAGACGACCACCACTGGTGGGGTCCACTCAGAAAGCTGGTTGGTGATCGTCTAGAGAAGGCTGCACTAGAGGGGAAGAAGAAAGTTGATTCTGCAGATACTGTTGGGCAGAACAGCGTCATGAAGAGCTTTCTACCTTGCGGAGGGTATGAGTTCTCGACTCTGTATGCGAAGGCAGACCGCCGTCTCGGGGACTTCAGCGGAGGAATTCACCGACTGCTACAGAGCCTTATACTGTGCTTTGTTGGTCCTCCCGGTGTTGGAAAAAAATATCTATCTTCATCCATCATCGTTGCTCTGGGAAGAAAATTCATATGCATATCTTTTGGTGTGGTGAATGAGGAAGATGGCATAAAGGGACGCCAAGGAACTCACATGGGAAGCTTGCCAGGACAACCTTTTCAATCATTTCAACCTTCCGGAAGCATAGGAGGTATCGAGCAGCTGAGTCTCCCATCTTCAATAACAAGTTCTGCAATTTCGGCTGCTAGTGGAAAAAGCTCATTTGGAAAGAGTTTGCAGTACAAGGCTGCTTGGTGCACCGACATAGGTGGGTTAAGATTTAAACGTAAAAAATCCCGACCATGGACCAAAAGCCCATACCCGCCGAGCCATGCCAGCCAGATGGGTATCGAGTTATGTGGCTGTGACAGCATCAACAACAAGAAGAAGAGAAAACGGGAGACGCAAGATACGTTTGGAAAGTCCATGAAGAAATATTGGATAGAAGAAGTGGAAGACATGCCTATGTTAGGTGACACAAACAAGTTTCTTAAGGCATATCCTGAACACGAGCTTGAGGGCAAGCTCGTAGTCGAAGGGGAGAGTAATGTTATGGCCATTAATAGTGGCTAGAATACAACTATATCTATATCTTATATAGCTTATATTAGAAATAATATTATTAGTATAAAACAATATCTCTAGATTATATTTATATCGTTTAGTATCTTAGTATATCCTCAGGGATCTTGTAATCCCTAAATATCTATATCTTAGTATATCTTTTAGGATTCTTGTAATCCCTATATATAGGTTATTATTATCAATGAATGAAATAAAAACTTCCAACAATTAATCTTAGTCTCCTAAAGAGATTAGGGTTGATTAGGAAGTAAGCTTTCCTATTTCCATACATTCTTGTGTTCTTATTTCTATCGATATTCGGGCACGTATCAAGTGTCTTGCTCGTCTCAAGTCTTTAAGTATTGAAAGTTGCGTGAATCTGGAGAAGTTGCCACACAATATGCAAAGGTTGATATTGTTAGGATCGATTCTCTCAACACTCACAAACGGATTAAAAGAAAGCAATAAAGAACACAAGATTTAACGTGGTTCGGTCAACGCGACCTACGTCCACGGGCAAAGGAGGAGCACCACTTCACTAGCACAATCAACACCGGAGAGTTACAAGACGAGACCACATAGAGCACTCACTCTCACAATACATGTAGAGACCTATTACACATGCTCTAAATTAACACCACTCGGCTCTCACTCAACCTCTCGCACAGACCCACGGCCTTTTTTACTCTGTTGATTAACACTCCTCTCACGGCAGCTATATTGATAAACTAACCCTAATACATATATATGGGGCTTTGCTAGAAAGTGTGAAAAAAAGTGTGAAAAAACCATAGAAAGTTAACAATTGACACATGGCAATGCATTGCATGATTCTCTTTCCAATTTATGTCAAATTGTTAACTGACATGTGGCAGTGAAAAAACCATATGTTAACAACTGCCACATGTCAGTTAACAATTTGACATAAATTGGAAAGAGAATCATGCAATGCATTGCCATGTGTCAATTGTTAACTTTCTATGGTTTTTTCACACTTTTTTTCACACTTTCTAGCAAAGCCCCATATATATATATAGTTGGCAAAAGGCCACCGCCATCTTCCTATATATATATATAATAATCCATCGGCCACTATTCATATTATATATATAAACCCTTATATATATAATAATAATAATAATAATAATAATAATCCTAACTCAATCTATTATATATATATATATATATATATATATATATATATATAATATTACCTAGTTAAAGCAACGGGCTAAATTACTTAGTGGACCTAACCAATTAATTCTAGACAAACCCAACAATCTCCACCTTTGTCTTGAATTCTCCAAAGCTCCACCTCAACTTGTATTCTTCATAGCTCCACCTTGCTAGCGTGCTCCATGGTCCGCTACCTCATTTGCCAAGGCCCCCGACGGGCCTAACCCGATCTCCGCGAGATCCTAACCGAGCTCAAACGTTGCCCGGTCTCAGCTTTCGCTACACTGAGGCAACATGCCTCCAAGTCTTCAAACTTGACCAGTCTCCTGTCCCTGTCCCGGACTAACCAATCTGGAGTAGAAACAACATGCTCTTTCTGACCAGAAGAGCAACCAACATCCAACTCCACCTTCTTCAAGACACTCTGTCTTCCCGTATCATCATCCGTCGACAACAGATAGTGTAACGAAGGTGAATACCTATCTGGTGGCCTGACAGTCTTGGATGATCTCCTCAACACCTGCTCAGGTGTTACCTGTTTTACCTCTGGCTCCCTTGGGGTCTTCGCGAAACTGACTCGTTTCTTCTTCCCCATAACACAGCTTTCACAGAGTCCCACGTCAACACACTTCGGGCCCTCTAAAGCTTCTTTCTTCACCAGCATCTTCATTCCTTTAACGCTCATCTGTCTGGATGCACTCTTCTCAATAGCAACCGCGTTTACACACCCTTCAGTGGTGTACAAGGTTCCAGATTTAAGGCCCCGTGCTACAACCATAGCACCCTTCTTAATCTTCCACGAACCATTCACAAACTCTGCTGCATAACCTGTGCGATCCAACTGACCAACCGAGATCAGATTCTTCTTGAGACCAGGAATGTACCTGACATCTTCCAATGTCCACTGATTTCCTGCTGGACTGTGAATGCAGACATTCCCCCTTCCTTCGATCTCCAACACCTTGTTGTCAGCAAGATACACTTTTCCAAACTTTCCTGACTTGAAATTTCGGAACAACTTCTTGCTCGGAGACGAATGAAACGACGCTCCAGAATCCACAATCCAGGATTCAAGTGAGCTGTCCACACTGAGGGTTAACACGTCCCCAATGTCTTCTGCTGAATTCACAGAATCACTATCATTGCCAGGTTCGTGATTCTTCTTTTTTGACTTCGGACAATCAGATCGATAGTGGCCTTCTTCACCACAATTCCAACATGATCCTCGTGGTATTCCTCTGTTTCTTGATTTTGAGCGTCCATGCTGATTAGAACCCTTTGATTTACTTCTCCCCCTTCTGTCAACACTGAAAGCACTTCCTGATGACTCACCAATTTCTCTTTTGCGAATACTTTCGCTAAGAACAACATCTCGGATTTCATCAAACTTCAGCTTCTCAGATCCACGGGAACTACTAACTGCGGAAACAATAGTATCCCACGACTCGGGCAGAGATGACAACAAAATCAAAGCTTTAACCTCATCCTCAAAATTAATCTCAACAGAACTCAGTTGCGACACAATCATATTAAAATCATTAATATGTTCAGCAACAGAACCACCTTTCTTCAGCCTAGGTTTTCTTCAGCCGCAACAGCCAAGTTCCATTTCTTTCATCTTCCTCCTCTTCCCTTTCTTCATCTACTCTCTCAGCCACAACAATTTATTTGCCTTCATCCTCTTCCTTTACCTTTAATCATCCCATCTCTCTCGTACGTCGTCCGTCAAATCTCACCACACTCTCCAGCACCAACTGCCTCCTCTAGCTATCCCGCCACTACCTCAACCCTAAATCAAGCTTCTGCCTCAGAGAGAGAGGAGACAGAGAGCTCTAGGGTTTCGGAGCTTCTCGACGATTGCTGCAATTAACGCCACGATGTCGTTGATAATCAGATCAGATGTAAGTTGTTTAAACAAAGTGACGTGTAAACACAGATCTGGCCAACTGAACCCAGATTTGAGCGCTCTGGGTTCGAAGGCAGCCTGAGAGAGGAGAAAACGGATGTCATAGCAGCATAGCAACGATTTTGCGAACTCATGTAAGTGTTGTATCTTCAATTTGGTTGGCCCGTGAGTTTCTTTTCATTTTCCATCTATAATTTTGGTGAAATAATCATCTGTTACGGGTTTGGCCTTACATTATATTTGTTTCCTGGCAATAATCAATTTGTTCTTAATCTTTCAAAGGTACGGATTATGAAGAAGTGGTTTGTGAGGAAGGCCTTTGACATGATTCTTGGTATTTCAATGAGTAACACCAGAGAAGGTATATGTTGTAACACTTAAATAAGCAAAAATTAGTCGTGCTCTATTAGAACTCTTTAGCAAGTATGAATTCCTTCATTTCTTCACCGTTATCACTTTTATTGTTCGTCTTTAATTTTCTTATTTTAGTGTTTCAGTCTATCTAACTAATGATGCTTATTTCACAGAGAAAATAAATTAATCTTACTCCCAGTGAGGTGAGGTGGGTTTCCTGATCTGGTTAACAACCGTGTTAGTTTTTGATTTTGTTGATGGTGGTGAGCTGTTTGACAAAATGGTAAGCATTTTCTTCATCTGTATCTTTTTGGAAAAGAGACATAATTTTGCTTGCACTTAAGACTTTTCTACAAGTACACAGTAAAAAATTATTTGTATTTTTGTATTCTTTTTAGAGGAGAGATCTGAGAAGCATGTTGTATTTGTGCAGGTAAGAACTGAGCTGCTTGAAGTTAGAACAAACGAAATGCTGGAGGTTCTTTACAACATGAACAAGGTAGATTAGGTGACTTGATTCTTTATTCCATAAATTTCTAGTACAGTGAACACAATTTGTGTTTTTTAGTTACACAAAGGGCTCATTGACATGCAGACATATTTGTGGTGAGTTACACAAAGCGTTATCCTGGACTACTAGTGCACTGTCTCGTCTATATGTAAATTTCAATTAAGTGTCCTATTTGTATTGTATTGAGGTATCAATAAAAATTTAATTTTCTATTAAGTTTCCTATTTGTACTCTATTGAGTTATCAATAAAAATGTATTGACATTCATAGTTTTGCACTAATTTGAATTCGCTAATTACTGGATCATGTTCTTTGGTGCATTATGTTCTATTCTAATATACATATTTGAAGTCAAATTTATTGATTCTAAAAGCGTTGAGTCATGTTTGTTGATTCTAATATATATATTTGAAGTCAAATTTGTTGATTCTAAAAGTCTTTGTTAAGGTCAGATTGCTGATTCTAATATACATATTTAAAGTCGAATATGTTGATTCTAAAAGTCATTACTTGATGCATTTATGTTGATTCTAAAAGTCTTTCGTTGATGCCAGTGTGTTGATTCTAGTACTGATATTTAAAGTTAAATAGTTTGATTCTAAAAATATATCGCTGAGGCAACTTTGTTGATCCTAATATACATATTCAAAGTCAAACTTGTTGATTCTAAAAGTTCTTCGTTGAGACAAGTTTCTTGATTCTAATATGAATATTCAAAGTCAATTTGTTGATTCCAAAAACATTTTTTAAAACGGTGATTTTGATTCTATAAGTAGGAAGTTGAATCGTCTTTATCTTGTGAACCTCGTGTTAAATACCGTGTACAAACATGACACGACTTTGTCAAGAATTTGACACGATACTGTCTGACACGGGTTATTATCGCTTCTAACACGATCTACAGTATTCGACACGAACTCCCCGTGTCAAAAAAAATTACTCACGCTATTACTTATCACGGGGCAAAAACGTGTCAGGTTCGTGTCAAATCTGTTTATACACGATTTTGAGGCGAAAATGCCTTGTGTTAATTGACCCTAGTTTCTTGTAGTGCACCTTACCTCTCTTCAAGAGTTGCATATATTTGTTGGAAAAATAAACTTGTTAGGTTCAAAGTATTAGGTGGTTCATGTACTTAGAGTTACAATGTATTTGCTAGAAACTAAGTTCATGCATTTAGGGATACAAAGCATCTAAGGTCTTCCATATGTACCTATAAATATGTGATCAAATGAAAGTGAAATCATCAAGTTGAGTAGACAAACAACAAGTCTCTCATTCCCTCTCCACATCTCTCACACACATTCATACACCAACAAGTGGTATCAGAGCCAAGTCCAAAGATCGTGATGGCATCGACAAGCATGCAAGTGCCAAGATTGACGAAGGATAACTACGATAGATGGTGCATCCAAATGAAGGCCCTTTTGGGATCGCTTGACGTGTGGGAGCTCGTGGAGACCGAGTTCGAGGAACCCGAAATGACGGCGGAGATGACAAAAGAGGAGAAGGATGAATTGAGGGAGCAAAGGAAGAAGGAGAAGAAGGCCTTGTTCACAATATATCAAGGTCTTGATGAAGCCACGTTCGAGATAGTCACTCCGGCCGAGACATCATCGAAGCATGGGGGATACTCCAAAAGGCGTTCGGTGGCGTCGAAAATGTAAAGAAAATTCGCCTACAAGCTCTTCGTGCTCAATTCGAGTCCCTCCACCAAGAAAGCTCGGAATCTATCTCCGACTATTTCACGAGGGTCATTTCAATCACACATCAAATGCGGAGAAATGGAGAAAATTTGGAAGATGTTCGAGTCATAGAGAAGATCTTGAGATCCATCGATCCTAAGTTCGACCTTGTGGCCGTGGCGATCGAAGAGTCCAAAGACTTAGAAGAGATGTCCGTTGAGCAACTCATGGGTTCTCTACAAGCCCATGAACAACGACTTATGAAGCGAGGAGAAGGAAAGTCCTTGGAGCAAGCTTTACAAGCGAAGTTGACGTTGAAGAATGACGGATCACGAGGCGGCTTCCAAAGAGGAAGATTCACACCACGAGGAGGAAGAAGTAAATCAACCACCAACGAAGCCTACGATGATGGAGCGTCGATTCAAGAAGGAGATCGAGGAAGAGGTCGCGGTCGTGGACGCGGTCGCGGACGAGGTCGTGGTGGATGGAACAAATCGGGAGTTCAATGCTACGTGTGCAAAAAATACGGCCATTATGCAGCGGAGTGTTGGTATAACACCGACTTTGAGGAAGAGAATGCGAACTTCGTGGAGAAGATTGACGACGATGGAGTTCTTTTGATGGCATACAATCAAGTGGAGGAGTCGGAGTCCAACACATGGTTCGTCGACACGGGAGCATCCAACCACATGTGCGGAAGAAAAGAGTTCTTTGCGGAGCTCGATGAAAGACACGATGGTCACATCACATTTGGCGATCTTTCTCAACATCCAATCAAAGGGAAAGGTAAAGTTCTCTTTGAACTCAAGAATGGACGAAAGTTGTGCATCGCCAATGTTTATTTTGTTCCCGACATGAAGAACAATATTTTAAGTGTCGGACAATTGCTCGAGAAGGGATACGACGTTCGGATGAAGGAGAATACACTCACAATACGTGATAATAACAATAATGTTATCACGAATGTAGCCATGACGAAGAATCGAATGTTCCCTTTGGAGTTAAAGATCAATGAGCAGAATTGTTTGAAGGTGACATCCATTAATAACTCCACTCTTTGGCATCTTCGGTATGGCCATCTGAATTTCGCGGCGCTTGAATTATTGGAGAAGAAGAACATGGTACTAGGCTTGCCAAAGATCGATCGTCCCAATGGTGTATGCGAAACTTGTGTCCTATGCAGTCAAAGACGAGTTTCTACGTAGAGACGGAAAATGGTATGTAAAGTCGAGTCGTAAAGACGGGTCGTAGTTTCTACCAATATGCTAAAATAAAATTAGAAATGTTATGAAATGTTTAACCATAAATATAATATAATCGTGTTAGAGAAATTGAAAATGATAAATATACTTTTAATAACATATCTCAAAATATGAACTATCATAAACACAGAAAAATTAATGAAGTTGAAGTGACTGAACTTGTTTGTAGAACTTGGACTAAAAACAAAGAAGACAAATGGTCAAGTGAAATAAAGAACAGAAGAGACGGAGAGAGAGAAATATGACGATGGTGAATGAATTTAGATTTGGGCGAAATAACATTATTTGTTTGGGCCACATTTGAACACAAGTTATTTTGGCCAGTTTTATTTACTTTTTTTTTTTTACAGTGTTTATAAAAACGGCAAAGACGTGCAAAAACTACGTTTCTGCACGTCTTTACGAGTTTACGCGCGTCTTTGCACGTTTTTACCCCGAATGCGACTTAGGCCCGTTTTAACTCGATTTTTTATGTACATACGTAGAAACGCACGTTTCTACGACTTAGAAACGCGTTTTTGACTACATAGCTTGTGTCGTCGGAAAGCAAGAAAGAAGACCATTCAAGAAATATCCATCGAGGAGAGCAACCGGCCGTCTCGACTTAGTCCATTCCGATGTGTGTGGACCGATCAAGCCCATGTCCATTGGCGGAAATAGGTACTTCTTGACCTTTACTGACGATTACAGTGGCAAGACTTGGATTTATATGATGAAGCAGAAGAGCGAACTCTTAACGAAGTTCAAGGAGTTCAAAAGCATGGTCGAGAAGCAAAGCGGTCGTCATTTGAAGTGTTTGCGAACCGACCGAGGAGGCGAATACACTTCACGCGAGTTTGATAAGTTTTGCAAAGAGAGCGGGATCGTGCATCAACTCACCATGCCGCAAACCCCACAACAAAATGGAGTCTCCGAGAGGAAGAACCGGACGATCTTGAATTTAGTTCGGTGCATGTTGAAGGAGAGAGATGTCCCGAAAGAATTTTGGGGAGACGTTGTTGCTACTGCAGTTTATTTGCTCAACAGGTTTCCGACCAAGCGAATTGGAGACATGACACCGGAGGAGGCATGGAGCAAGAAGAAGCCGTGCATCAATCATCTTCGAGTTTTCGGGTGCGTGACATATGCAAAATTGCAAGGAAGCCAGAAGTGCGTCATGCTCGGATATGACGAGAATTCAAGAGGCTACAAGTTATACAATCCCGCCACAAAGAGGGTTGTGATCTCAAGAGATGTTGATTTCGACGAAGGACAAGCATGGAGCTGGGAGATTAATAATGACCAACCAAAGAAGGTTATTGAAGTAGAAGATCCTCAAACAAAAGAAGTCCAGCGTGTTGAGGTTCAAGAACCAGTATCACCCCCGCATGTTGCTACTCATCAAGAAGAAGGCGACTCGAGTGAATCACCAGTGCTGAGGACAAGGCGGATCCGAGACGTATACAATTCCGCGCAGGTCGTTGAAGTGAATGATGATGAAGAATTGTATAGTAATCTATGTCTCTCTGCAGGATGTGAAGTCAAAGAGACTATGTGGAGAAAGAAAAAGACGACAACGCATAGAAGATTCAAGGATCGTGGAGTGCGAAGACAGAGATGGAGTACGAGTTGTCGACAAAGACAATCGGGAAAAGACTACCAAGAATACTCGAGTGGTTATGAGAAAGATAAGCACAAGACCAGACAAGTTACAAGGAGAAGTCATGAAGATCGTATGGACGACAACGGAAGAAACAAGTTTAAGGGGGGATGTTGGAAAAATAAACTTGTTAGGTTCAAAGTATTAGGTGGTTCATGTACTTAGAGTTACAATGTATTTGCTAGAAACTAAGTTCATGCATTTAGGGATACAAAGCATCTAAGGTCTTCCATATGTACCTATAAATATGTGATCAAATGAAAGTGAAATCATCAAGTTGAGTAGACAAACAACAAGTCTCTCATTCCCTCTCCACATCTCTCACACACATTCATACACCAACAATTTTATCCTGTCCAAAGCTTCGGTTTCTGCCAAAGGAAGGGTTCCCACCCACACTTGGAGCGCTTTGGGTCGATGAATGCACTCGAGATCTACAAAGGCCGTGGTCGAAGGGTGGGGGATACTTCCCTCTCATTGAACGAATTCCGTTTTTGCAGCTAGAAATGGATTCTTGAGCATTCACATACTATTTTATGTTCTGCTCTACCTCTGTTTTATATGCAAGTACAACTCATTAGCATTTTCTCTGTCCTTGAGCAATTCTTCTTTGTATACATGAAGAAACTTTGATATAAGGAAGGAAAGGAACTATAATTAATCCACTTTATGATCATCCCATAACCCGACAATCAGAAGCAATAACCACGTTATCATCACATTACTGCATATTGTTAAAATTATCTTACAGCAGAATATCCTCATCATATAAATATGGATTTAAACCAAATTGGTACGTGGGTTAACAGCCCAAAACGAATTGGTATCTCCACAAAATTTTGTTGCTTTTTGGTATTCGAGTTATTCTAGATATTGCACTGTTAGAATTTCTGGTTAAAACTAACAGAATCCCAATTGCGCATGAAAAAACCAAAATACCATTTTTGCAGAATAGCTACATAATAGCATCTCAAAACTTTGGAACCCAATATCTCACTCATTTCTTCATCTTTTTGGATGATTTTTTTTAAAAAAAAACTGCATAACTTTTCGAGATCTATGCAACTCAAATAGCCTTAAAGTGATTTGCCCATTTTTTTCCAATAAAAACCGATTTCCATGTTAATTCATTTTTTTTTGTATCAAACTCCACCGCATTCTAACACTTATCACCCTTGATCACCCACTTTTTATACTAATTGGATTCCAATACTACAATCAAATCGTTGCTCTTGGATTCCAACACTTCTGTTTAAGAACCAAATTGATATTATACCTTTCATCCAATAGAAAACAAAAAACAAAAGTCTGTCGAATTAATTATTATGCAATCTATAACTTAATGAAATTTTTCTTGATGTCTCCAATAAACTATACTGGTGTGTCTCTAAATCAATAAACGTCACTGCAAGAGAACATATGGACCTTAGCATGATAAGCTACCAGTTTTTTGTTTATATATTTTGTGGACTTGTTGAAAAATTGACCAGTTCTGCAGGTCTTCGATTTTAAAAGCTTGACATGGTCCAGCATAAAATTGCAAATGGAAGCAGTTTCTGGCAATAACTCGAAAGAAAATTTACTGGTTGTCTCTAGCCACATAATGGTAAAAATTCTTTGTGTGGTTCTGTTAATGCCAGTTCATCTTATTTTCTCACATTATGGACATCCCTCAGGATACTGAGAGTATCGATTTCCACATGTAGATTAAATGGGAAAGTAAACTATTTCTTGTTGGTGTCCATTCTAAAAGTTCTTCCAATACCCTTAACAATATTTTTTCTATTGTTCTACTTCAACTATGAAACATCTTTATCTATCTAAGATTCAGATGTTCTCTTGCAGCGACGTTTATTGATTTAGAGACACACCAGTATAGTTTATTGGAGACATCAATAAAAATTCCAGTAAGTTATAGATTGCGTAACAATTAATTCGACAGACTTTCATTTTTTGTTTTCTTTTGGATGAAAGGTATAACATCAATTTGGTTCTTAAACAGAAGCGTTGAAAATCCAAGAGCAACAGTTTGATTGTAGTATTGGAATACAATTAGTAAAAAAAGTGGGTGATCAAGGGTGATAAGTGTTAGAATACGGTGGAGTTTTATACAAAAAAGAATGAATTAACATGGAAAACAATGTTTATTGAAAAAAAATGGGAAATCACTTTACGCTATTTGGATTGCATAGATCTCGAAAAGTTATGCGGTTTTTAAAAAAAAAAAATTGTCCAAAAGATGAAGAAATGAGTGAGATATTGGGTTCCAAAGTTTTGAGTTACTATTATGTAACTATTCTGCAAAAAAGGTATTTTGGTCTTTTCATGCCCAAAAAATGGGATTCTGTTAATTTTAACAAGAAATTCTAACGGTGCAACACCCAGGATAACTCGGGTACCAAAAAGTAACAAAATTTAGTGGAGGTACCAATTCGTTTTGGACTGTTAACCAGGTACCAATTTGGTTTAAATCCCTATAAATATAGAAACAAAAGCTTAAACACTGTTATGAGATGATCAGCGGGTATATGCACATAAGCATTGTTTGGGGACGGGAGGCGCGTTATAAAGATCACACACACCGTGCCCGTTGAATCGGTTTCTGCAGTCCTCTCGGCATCGATCACCTCCTCTGCAGTTCCATACCATATGGCAGTCTCTTGCTTCCACCAAAGCCGCCATCTTTTCATGACCTGATATTCAAGAATACTATAGAAGAATGAGAATTGTATTATTGATCTTATTTAGGGTTGAGTACATGTACCTATATATATAGATACAAGACTATATCTATAGCAATATAATAAGAAACATAATCTGATAATATACTAAGAATATATCTATTCTTAATCTAGATATATTCATCTAAATATAATAAGATATATTTACCTATAATATATCTTATTCCCTTATACGCCCCCGCAAGACGGACGTTCTGACAATAGTAGGGATCATCGGTGAGGTGTCTTCGTCAGTTGGCGCTAAATCAGAGGACCGGCGCAGAAGTCGTCGACACGAAAGCAGAGATTTATTGTCCTATTAGAAAAGAGAAGAGAGAAAAAAAAAACTGAAATTAGAATTGGCCAGGGGGCGGCCGGCATGACATCTTCATAGTTGACGGCGGTGCCGACCGCCCCTGGACAGCGGCGATGGTGGGCGGCGGCTTGTAAGTTGTACTCGTTGGAGTTAGAAAGGCTCTGATACCATATAGAAGAATGAGAATTGTATTATTGATGTTATTTAGGGTTGAGTACATGTACATATATATAGATACAATACTATATCTATAACAATATAATAAGAAACATAATCTGATAATATACTAAGAATATATATCTTATTCCCTTATAAATACTTCTCAAAGTTAAGCATCAGTTAAAGCTTCCTTGTAGCCCAAGTTTCATTTTTTCTTTTCTTTTTCTGAATCTGTATGAAGTGTCAATTTTTGGAACCCTAACCCTAAAACGGATTCAGTGAAATAGAGAGTAAAGGAGAGCAAACTTGCGGATCATTTCAGAGTATTCCTTCATCTGGACTCTGATCACCTTAATATAACACTAAGGGAAACCCTGAACTCTCAAGGAGCAAGGCTTTACCCCACAGTTTATACAATTGAAGGAATTTACCCAAAACAAACTAAAACAAAGCAACTAGGTCTAAAACTAAACAACAAACAATATGGGTCAAAACAAGCCCAAACACAAAAACCCAATCAAACAAAACAATAGGCCCAGCTTGAATTCCAACACCCCCACTCAAGCTGGAAACACCTAAGTCACTGCACCTGCAAGATCTTCACCATTCCCTGCATCCGTTCCTTTAGGATAAATGTTCTTCATGCCCAGTTTTCCTACCAAGTAACGATGTTGTTGTCCTCCTAATGCCTTGGTAAAAATGTCAGCCACCTGTTCCTCAGACTTAAGAAAACCTGTTCTAATTACACCAGAAAGAATAACATCACGTGCATAATGGCAATCTACTTCAATATGTTTTGTTCTCTCGTGAAAAACAGGATTAGCTGCAATTTTCATTGCTGCTTCACTATCACAATATAAGGTAACAGGCTCAACATGATCAACACCAAGCTCACTAAGCAACCCTTTAAGCCAAACAATCTCAGATATGGCTCTACCCATACATCTATATTCTGCCTCAGCAGAGGATTTAGCCACAGTCTGTTCTTTCTTAACTTTCCAAGAAATGGTACAACCTCCTAACTTAACACAGTATCCACTGACAGATCTCCTAGTGTTCAAACAACTAGCCCAATCAGAATCACAATATCCGACCAAGACAGGCTTACCATTAGAAGAAAAAAACAATCCCTTACCTGGTTCATTCTTAATATACCTGATGACACGAAGAGCTGCATCATAATGTGATTTCTTGGGACTGTTAAGAAACTGGCTAAGATGTTGAACAACAAAAGAGATGTCAGGACGAGTCATAGTTAAGTATAAGAGTCTGCCTATCAGTCTCCTATAGGAGGTCTCATCATTTAGCACAGGATCATCCTGGTTTAAACCAAAATGATTATCATAGAGTTTGCTGGTCAATTTAAGATTAAATTCCATGGGAGTACCCGCAACCTTTCCCCCACTTAAACCAGAATCAGCAATAAGATCTAGTGCATATTTCCTTTGATTCAATACAAGACCTTTATCAGATCTAACAACTTCAATGCCCAGGAAATATTTGAGATCCCCTAAATCCTTCATTTTGAAATTGGTAATAAGAACATGTTTTAATTCACTCACAAGTCTCCTACTATTACCAGTAATCACTAAGTCATCAACATAGACAAGCAGAATGACCAACTCAGCACCATCATATTTAGTAAACATAGAATAATCATGCTTGGACTGAGTATATCCTGATTTGAGCAAAGCCTCAGTAAGTTTAAAATTCCATTGCCTTGAAGCTTGCTTCAAACCATACAAGGATTTGAGTAATCGACAAACAACTTGAGGCTTTTTATTCCCCCCTTGATTACCAAATCCTTGTGGTAAAGACATATATACTTCATCAAACAAGTCTCCTTGTAAGAAAGCATTTTGAACATCCATTTGGAAAAGAGGCCAATTATTCATAGAAGCAAGAGCCAAAATAGTCCTAACAGTGTTCATTTTCACAACAGGAGAGAAAGTCTCAGAATAATCAATACCATACTGCTGTTTATAACCTTTGGCGACTAATCTAGCCTTGTATCTTTCCAAAGTTCCATCAGATTTATATTTGAGTTTATATACCCATTTACAACCTATGGCATGTTTACCTGGTGGAAGGGGCATCAGCTCCCAGGTGCCATTAGCCTCAAGAGCTGCCACCTCTTCTTCCATTGCCTTAACCCAGCAAGGGTCCTGTTGAGATTCCTGAAAAGTGTTAGGTTCCACAAGTTTCGAAATAGAACTAATGAAGCATCTGTGGGCAGGAGAGACATTAGTATAACCAATGTAATCACAGATTGGATGAGCTGTGGAACCAGAGTAGACAACATAATCATCAAGATAGACAGGAGCCCTTCTGGTCCTACCAGAAGTTCTGGGAGCATGTAAAACATCAGACACTTGAGTGTCATCATTTGTGGTGTGAGGATCAGGAGCATTAGTATCCAAACCATCCACAGCATCAGAAATATTCTCATGAGGGGCATTATTAGGCAAATTGTCAACCGAGTCTATATCAACAGAAATGTCACTTTCCTCAGGAAAATTAAGAAAATCATCATCATTGACAGGGTTTTCGCAAAAAATGGGTAACAGATCAGGTTTACTACCAGCAAAAGGAAAAATGGTTTCATAAAATTTCACATCTCGACTAATGAAAAATTTGTGAAGTTTGAAATCATAAACCCTATATCCTTTTTGTGTATCAGAATAACCAAAGAAAATGCATGGAATAGCCCTAGCAGCCAACTTGTCTGAAACCAGCAAATTTTTTGCATAACACAAGCATCCAAAAATTCTCAGATGATTTAACTGAGGTTTGTGACCAGATAAGACTTCAATAGGAGACTTGCCATTTAAAATTTTTGTTGGCATCAAATTAATCAGATAACAAGCAGTAAGAGCACAAAGGCCCCAAAACTTATTAGGAATAGAGGCTTGTAGTTTCAAAGCTCTAGCAACCTCCAAAATATGCCTATGTTTTCTCTCAGCCCTACCATTCTGTTGGGGGGTATAAGGACAACTACTCTGGTGGATGATACCATGTTGTTTGAAAAAATTGTTTAGTTGCTCATTTATGAATTCTCCCCCATTGTCACTTCTCAAAATTTTAATGGTTTTATTAAATTGGGTTTGAATCATGACAACAAAATTTTTAATAATAAGAGCAACATCATGCTTGAACTGGATTAAAAAAAACCCAAGTAAGTCTAGAATGGTCATCCACAAGAGTGAGAAAGTATCTTTTATTGTCATGAGTTGGTACATGGTAGGGTCCCCAAACATCAGAATGGATTAGATCAAACAAGGACTCAGCTTTTGAATCAGAATCAGAAAAAGGAGGTCTAGTAATCCTAGCTAGTGGACAAACAGTGCAATCATGAACCACAAGCTCTTTATTCCTTATTTGACTTAGGGAGTCAACATACTGCATAGTTTGTAAAGAGGCATGCCCAAATCTACGGTGCCAAAGTAAAACATCATCATTATTGGCAGAAAGAGACACAACAGTGTTACTTTTGGTGTTATTGTTGGTGTTGAATAGGTAAAGACCAGAATCCTCATTGCCATTGCCCAAGACCTTCCCATTTGAGAGGTCCTGTAGCACAACAGTGTTGGGTAAAAAAGTTGCAGAACAATTCAAGTCATGTGTAAGTTTAGAAATAGAAATCAAATTGTACTTGAATTCAGGAATATAAAGGACATTCTGCAACTTATTGTTTTTAGAAATTTGAAAATCTCCAACACTAACAATTTTTGAAGAAACACCATTTGGTAACAAGACAGTTGAGTTGGAAACATTCTTGATGTTACTAAGCCAATTCAGATTGTTTGTCATATGATTGCTAGCACCACTATCCAAAATCCAACAATCTTTATTGTTTTTAGAAACAAAAGAAGTCATACCATGAGCAGTGATCTGCTGATCACCAGAAGTGGTGGCAGCTGCAGGAATGGTGCTGCTGCCTCCTGTCCTCTGGAGTAGCCTCTCAAACTGAGCTTCAGATAGAGTTACTCCTCCTTGAACTATACCAAGATTGTTGGATGGAATGTCAGGCACACTTTCTGAACCAGATGAGGCATTGTTAACCTTGATGGAGCCTTTTGCTTTCATATCTCTCAGTTTGAAGCAGTTTTCCTTAATGTGCCCCTTCTTCTTGCAGAATTCACAACCTTTGGCAAAGCATTTGTCAATGCCATGCCCTTTCTTATGACAATAGTCGCATTCCACAACAGCATTTGGCAATCTCTTTGCCTTTTCAGACCCAATATTGACATTGGCAGATAAAATTCCACTCTCTGCTGTCATAGAAGCAGAAATATCTCTCTGTCCCTCTTCTTGTATAAGCATTCCATATGCCTGATTGAGACTTGGCAATGGAACCCAAAGGAGCAGATTACTTCGGACATTTGAATAGGTTTCATTCAGACCCATCAAGAATTGGAACAGTCTCTGATTTTCTTTATGCTCAAGATGTCTCTTGAATGCTTCACCCTCCACATGTGGCAAAGCACAAGCCGTGTCATACTCTGTCCACAGGTTGCGAAGCTTGGTAAAAAAAACTGAAACAGAATCAAGCCCTTGCCTAGCAGTCACGATGTCACGGTGAAGTTGATAGATACGGGACCCATTCACCTTATCAAATCGTTCCTTCAATTCCTTCCAAGCTTCAGAAGCAGTGACAGAATATATGATACTAGCAGAAATATCCTTTGAAACTGAATTAATGATCCAGCCAGTAACAACAGCGTTGCAAATATCCCAAAGATGGTGAAACTTAGCATCATAAGAGGATCGATCACAAGAACCAGTAATAAAACCTAATTTGTTCTTCCCTAAGAGAAAAATCTGCATCGCTCGGGACCACATAGTATAATCCTCAGAAGAGGTAAGCAATCGAGAAACAACAACCTGGCCGGGATGATCAGAGGCATGCAGATACAGGGAGTGAAAGGGATGAATCTCTGATGAAAGATTCTGGTTCTCGTTACCTTCGGTTGCTACGATTTCGGTAAGGAAAGCAGGATCGTTGGAGCCATTTCCTCTGTTGGTATGATCCCCCATTGTTCTTGAGAGGAGAGGGTCAGATCAAAGCAAGAAACCACTTCGAGATTAGAGAGCAGGCGAAACGGAACGTCGCGACTCTTCGATTCGCAGGAAGGAAGAAGGCGAATCAGAAAGGCTGATGAAGGATGCGGAAGAGTCTCAGAATCGAAACACGATGAAGAATAACCTCCATCAAAGCTCTGATACCATGTCAATTTTTGGAACCCTAACCCTAAAACGGATTCAGTGAAATAGAGAGTAAAGGAGAGCAAACTTGCGGATCATTTCAGAGTATTCCTTCATCTGGACTCTGATCACCTTAATATAACACTAAGGGAAACCCTGAACTCTCAAGGAGCAAGGCTTTACCCCACAGTTTATACAATTGAAGGAATTTACCCAAAACAAACTAAAACAAAGCAACTAGGTCTAAAACTAAACAACAAACAATATGGGTCAAAACAAGCCCAAACACAAAAACCCAATCAAACAAAACAATAGGCCCAGCTTGAATTCCAACATGAAGAGATATATACACATTCTATCAATGAATTACCTGAGAAAGTGACAAGGAAGAGGAGGAAGCAGAAGGTGAAGAACTCAGCCATAGTAATACTATCTAGCAAGTTGCTGATAACCTCTAAGCTGCTGTGTTGCTTTTATAGTGCATATATGTGAAGAGGAAGAAGAAGACTCTATTGACTCAAAAAGATTGGCCAAGTATTATTTATTTGAGGGTTAAGAATCTATAACCAGTCCAAAATATATAGTTGGTTGGTTATTGATATTTGGTGCTCCAACTATTAAATTGGTTACTTTCCACTTTTTTCGACTGATTTTGGCGTTAAAATTGACGTTTTAAGCAACAAAAGTACGTTGTTTTATACTTTTTTTATGTATCATATTTGTTACTCATGATTAAGACTTATTTAATGCTTAAAAAGATATTTTTATTTCATCAATTTTAAGAGAAAAAAAAGTGAAAATCATCCAATATTTTAAATATGGGACCTCTAAGTTGATGTGTGTTGCTTTTATAGTGCATATATGTGAAGAGGAACAATAAAGATTGACAAATTTTTATTTTGTTTACTAAGAATTAGAATTTCTTAGTAGTGGATTATGTCATAAATTCTGGGTATGGATTCCTGAAAAATGTATAGAGTTCTTTATAATTTTCAATCATAGTTTTTGTCCATAAGGGTGGTAGTGGGTGTATTAATTACAACTGCCTCAACATTCATAAGAATCAATCTGAAATTCCATTAAAATGTTTTAGAAATAGCAGATTTTTATTTTTTAATTATCGAATTGTTATCCAACTTTTGAGAATACTAACATTACTAGTTGAAGTTGTTTTTTAGGACAATTTTCTAGTTCAGATTACTCTTGTGGATAATGCTAGTTTTGTCAATATTCAGTCTAATTTGGACATAATTATTCAGCTGAGTGAATTGCCCTCACAGAAATGGTAATTTTGAGAATACTTTCCATGTTAGAATGATTCTTTGTAATATGTGGATATATATACTTATAGATGATTATGTGGACGAGATCATGTGACGAAATCCGTTTAAACTAGAAGGAATACATAACAAAACTAGTAATTTATCCACAGTTAAAACTTAGTTAACAAATCGTTTAAAAAAATAAACAATTGGAAACCAAAACACCGGTTAATAAAACAGGTTAAAACTTAAAGGGAAAAGTATGTAAAACATGCAACGTGTTTGAAAAAGATGGTTTTATGGACCAATATGTTTTAAAATATACAATATGTTTGAAAAAGATGGTTTTATAGACCAATATGTTTTAAAATGTACTACAAGCTTACAAAAGATGGTAAAATGACATACCGTCTACTTGTTGTCAATAGTCTCGTTAAGTGAACATGTGCGGATCACTTTTTTTTTTTTAAATATTTATTATTTACATTCATCCATTAATAATTATTGTTATGTATAAATTAATTTTATTATTATTATTTTCTAAAAACGTGATCCCACGTGTCTACTTAACGGGACAATTGACAACAAGTGGACGAAATGACATTTTACCATATTTTGTAAACATATTTTACATTTTAAAACATATTAGTCCGTAAAGCCATCTTTTTCAAACATGTTGTACATTTTAAAACATATTGGTACATAAAACCATCTTTTTCAAACATGTTGCATGTTTTACATACTTTTCACAAACTTAAAAGGACCATCTGGTCGTATACTTGGAATAATAAAAGCTTTGATGGCTATTAATAAGGTTTATTAACAAAAGCTTATCCAAACTTTGTTTTTCTCTTGAATGGTTGTTTCTACTCCGACCTTAGGGCATGTTTAATTGCACGTAGTAGCTAAGCGGCGATTACGATATCCTAGTCGGTGCTTAGTTAATATTATGTTTGCACGAACTATGTATTAGGATATCCTAATACAGCGTTTGGATGCATTTTGTATTAGGATATCCTAATACAATGACTAAAATACCTAAATACCCCTAAATAGGTATATTTCATTTTTTAATTATTATAATAATTGAAGTCCGGCTGGTGGTCGCTGGAGTCCGGACGGGGGTCGCTGGATTCTGGCCGGTGGTCGATGTTATGAGTCGAAGTTGGTGTAGTTGTTATATATTAATTAATGTTATGGGTATTTTGGTCATTAAGTACCATGTATTAGCTAATACATGATTTTTTGAGTGTCTTAGCTAATACATGATTTACTATAGAAATGAGTATTAGCTAATACTCATGTATTAGCTAATACCAATACCAAAGCAAAACAAACAAAGTATTAGCTAAGACATGTATTAGTATATCATAATACATGTATTAGCTAAGCATCGACTAAGATATCCTAATACATGCTTAGCTAATACAATGTTTGGTTGAATCATGTATTAGGATATCCTATTACAATGTTTGGATGAATTTTGTATTAGGATATCATAATACATTGACTAAAAGACCTAAATGCCCCTAAATAGATATGTACATTTTTTAATTATTATTATAATTGAAGTCCGGGCGGGGGTGGCCGTAGTCCGGCGGGGGGTCGCCGGAGTCCGGCCGGGGGTGGTCGGAGTAGTGACAGGGGTCGCCGGAGTCCGGCCAGGGGTCGCCGGGGTTCGTCGGAGACCGGCCGGCGGTCGCCGGATTCCGGCCGGAGGTCGCCGGAGTCCGGCAGGGGGTCGCCGGAGTCCGGCCGGGGGTCGCCGGAGTATGGCCGCGGGTCGCCGGATTCCGGCCGGAGGTCGCCGGTGTCCGGTCGGGGTCGTCGGAGTCCGGCCGGAGTTGGTGTAGTTGTTATATTCTAAATAAAGTTATGGGTATTTTGGTCATTAGATAATACATGATTTTTTGAGTGTCTTAGTTAATACATGATTTACTATAGAAATGAGTATTAGTTAATACTCATGTATTAGCTAATGCTAATACCAACACCGAAGCAAAACAAACAAAGTATTATTTAAGACATTTATTAGTATATCCTAATACATGCAATCAAACATGCCCTTAGGGTTTATGGTTTTTTTTTTTAATTATTTGTAGTATATAATATTATGTTAAATAATTTAAATTAATATTTTCTAATAAGGTTTTATTCTTGTAGTATCATTTTCGGAGTCATGTCGATCATGCTCATGCTCTTATATTATTCTCGGAGTTAGCGTGATCATGTTATTGTAACATGATAATGAATACCACGCACACACGTGTACCGCGCGCGGGTATCTGTTATAAACATTAGGGAAAACTACTTAAGTGGATTTAAAAATGTCGATGTAATATTTTTATGATTGTAGACATAGGTGCGCGTAATGATATACTGTTTTGATATAATTTTTTGGATAACACATTTTTCTGCCAATATTTTGACAATACTTAGTTATTTTGTTTTCATCCTATGTTGCTTAATATGTTGAAAATACTGTTGTAAAGTAATACTATGCGATAAGCTATATCATTTGTAGCAAAATTCAAATTAACTATCATATCCATATATAAGAAACAAATCATTGGGAAAACGAAATAAAAGGAAATCAAATTTTGCAATTACATCCATAATGTAAGAAAATTAAAAACTAAGAGAACAAAACATTTTGAAAGACGGCATTTAGAGTGTATATACCTTTAAACACTTGAAACTTTCATTTCTTAATTAAGACCTTTGTTGAAGACTGTGCAATAATTTGTAATAAAGCGACATATAGTTGGTCGTGACTAAAAACACGATCTGACAAATATATTCCGACATTGGGCAAAGTTTGACATTGAACATCGTTTATAGTCACTATGAAACTCAAACGTACTGTGCGTCATCTGAAAAGGTAGGCGCTCATTTTCTCTCGGCTTCTCATTGAAATCCTCTGTATAATTTAAACATTTATATATATTAATATTGTATCTATAAAATTAAATATTGTATCTCTTATAAATAAATTCAAGAATAGAACCTTATTTAAAAAAAAAAATAAACTATCTAAAAAAAAATCGTATAAAATTTAAAAATTATAAAAACTAAAATGCTAAAAAAGACATTTAGATTCCATGACTGCTCTATCATTTTAATTTTTAAGAATTTTTAAATTTATGAGATTTTGTAAGATAGTTTTTTTTTTTTTAATAAGGTTCAATTCCTATATCATCTTTGAAGTCGAGTTAATCTTGTCATTGTATCATCCTTGGAGTCGGTCTGATCACATCATTGTAATATTCTCTCGTGGATAACGCGCACGCGGGTAGCACATGCAGTATCTAGTATAAGTATTAGGAGAATCCACTGATGTGGATTCAATTGTGACCGATGGGTAGATAAAATGCTAGAGACCAGGAGCTCCTAGTGGATTTATTTCCGGTTTCTCTAGTATTTTAATTTTAGTGTTGCAGATTTTTTAATATTCTTTTATATTATTAGATTGTATAATTTTTTTTTATCAGAATCTATTATTATATCTGATTTGGAATCAGACCGATCATACGAATCATCCTCGAAGTCGACATGATTATATTTTTGTAATATTCCCAAGACCGCAATGCGCGGGCTATTGTCTAGTATAAACATTTTATTACATTTATATTTTGTTGTAATTAGATTACTCTTTTAAAAAAAAATCAATATTCATCGGGTGGAAAATATAATCTAAAAGAAAAATATATATATTATAATTAAAAAAAAAAATTTAAATATCCAAAATGCAGGACTACATAAATAATAACATAATCATATTAAAATAAGACAAAATATTTTTGTAATACGACCTTTCAATCAGTGTTATCAGAACCGGACCGGCGGTCCGACCGTGGTCGGATCGGAACCGGACCCTTCCACGGTCCGGTTTGCTTATTTCCGGAGGATGTAAGCGAACCCGGTTCTGAAGTCCGGTTTTCACCGAACCGGCCGGTTTTGGGCGAACCGGGCGGTTCGCCGGTTCGGACTCCTTTCATTAAAAAAAGGAAAATTTTAGGGTTAACTTACAGAGAGGCAGGCCCCGGTCCGGACTAAAATTTAAAGAAGGGTTAACTTACAAAGAGACTCTACAAATCTGCATTTTTTTACTAAAACCGGTCGGACCCGGTTCGGACCGGTTTTGGGCGAACCGGGCGGTTCGCCGGTTCGGACTCCTTTCATTAAAAAAAGGAAAATTTTAGGGTTAACTTACAGAGAGGCAGGCCCCGGTCCGGACTAAAATCTAAAGAAGGGTTAACTTACAAAGAGACTCTACAAATCTGCATTTTTTTACTAAACCGGTCGGACCCGGTTCGAACCGGGTCCGACCGGCCGAACCGGGAACCGGTGGCCCTGCCAGTTCAGGCCGCGGTCCGGTTCTGATAACACTGCTTTCAATAAATCCTTTGATTTCTCTTTTCTTATTATTAATATTAATAGATATATATATCTTTGTTGAAGAGTGCAGAATACCAACAATAAAACAAAAAATAGAACAAATTAATTACTTTCAATTTTATAAGGGTCCTTTTGGTACCACATGTTTGCAAAAATTACACTGTTTATACCATTAGTATTTTTTTGTACCGAATTGGTACCATATGTTTCCAAACCTTACTGTTTTGGTACTTCCGTTACCATTCCGTAAAAAACGGCCGTTAAATGGCATGTGCCATGCACGTGAGCAGCCCAAAACTTTCAAAGAAAAAGGGAAGTCCGTTCAAACGGACAACTTGGGCCAAGAGAAGCGCATTTTCAAGTGCTTCCGGTGTGGTGGGAATAACCACACGACCAAATTCTATCCTGAGAAGCAAAAGCTCGCCGCCATAGCTCGTGAGGAAGAGCCGGAGGAGGACGAGACAAGACTTGGGGCAATCAAGTTGTTGGGCTCAATCAAAAAGTCCGACAAGAAGGGGTTGATGTTCGTGGACGTCAAGATCGCGGGCACTCCCATGAACGAACTAGTGGATACAGGTGCGACTGATCTCTTTATCTCCATGGAAGCCGCTAAGAAGGTGGGACTTAAAGTGGACAACAAGCCGACTTGGTTAAAGACGGTGAACTCCAAGGAAATCCCAACCGGTGGCATGGCGAGGGATGTCGAGATGAATATCGGGCCTTGGTCCGGAAAGCAAAACATTGAGGTAATTCCACTTGATGACTATGATTTCGTTATTGGGATGGAGTTCCTTGATCGGATTAATGCACTATTGGTTCCATTCCAAAATGTCATATGTGTATTGGATCCGAATTGCCAATGCGTGGTGCCGGTGAAGCGCATGAGAGGTCGTGGCTCGAAGATGCTTTCAGCCATGCAGCTGAATCGGGGAGTGAAGAAGGGTGAAATGACATTCCTTGCTACCTTGAAGGAGGAGGAGCCATGTGGAGAAGGAGATGTGCCGAAGGAAGTTCAAGAAGTCCTTGACACATTTCCTGATACCATGCCCAACAAGCTTCCCCAGAAGCTGCCACCGAAAAGAGAGGTGGACCATCAGATCGAGCTAGTCCCAGACGCTCGACCCCCTGCAATGGCGCCGTATCGCATGGCGTCTCCGGAGTTGGAGGAATTGAGGAAGCAGCTCAAGGATCTGCTTGATGCGGGGCACATTCAGCCATCGAAGTCCCCGTATGGTGCGCCCATCTTGTTCCAAAAGAAGCACGATGGTTCTCTCCGCATGTGCATCGATTATCGAGCCTTAAACAAGCTAACGGTGAAGAACAAGTACCCCATCCCACTCATTGCGGACTTGTTTGATCAGTTGGGCGGGGCGCGATGGTTCACAAAGTTGGATCTACGTTCGGACTATTTTCAAGTTCGGATCGCCGATGAGGATGTCCCAAAGACAGCGTGTGTGACGCGTTATGGGAGTTACGAGTTCTTGGTGATGCCGTTCGGATTGACCAATGCGCCAACGACATTCTGTACCTTGATGCAAAAGGTATTACAGCCATTTATTGATCGATTTGTGGTTGTATACCTTGATGACATTGTTATATATAGTCGGTCGTTGGCCGAGCATGTAGAACACTTGAGACAGGTTTTCGAAGTCCTTCGGGATAACGAACTCTATGTGAAGAGAGAGAAGTGCTCATTCGCCCAAATGGAGGTTCCATTTCTTGGCCACATCGTAGGAGAAGGACGAGTGCGGATGGATCCAGGGAAGGTGCGGTGCATTGACCTTTGGGAACCACCAACAAGGGTGTCGGAGTTGAGATCATTCCTGGGCCTTACGAATTATTACCGCAAGTTTGTAAGGGGGTACTCGAAGATTGCGGTGCCACTCACGGAGCTCCTCAAGAAGAACAAAACTTGGGACTGGACCGTGGTGTGTCAAAAGGCGTTCGAGCAGCTGAAGCGAGCCATGTCAGAAGAACCCGTGCTCGCACTGCCCGATTTTGCCAAACCGTTCGAGGTGCAGACAGATGCGTCGGACTATGCCATAGGTGGAGTTCTCATGCAGGATGGAAACCCAGTGGCATTCGAAAGACGGAAGCTAAACGACACCGAGCAGAGGTATAGCGTCCACGAGAAGGAGATGACCGCGGTGGTGCATTGCCTTTGTACATGGAGACATTACATACTCGGAGCGCGGTTCGTTGTGAAGACGGACAATATTGCCACGAGCTACTTCCAAACACAGAAGAAGCTCTCCCAGAAGCAGGCTCGATGGCAAGAATTTCTCGCGGAGTTCGACTTCGTACTCAAGTACAAGCCGAGGAAGAAGAACTTCGTAGCAGACGCGTTGAGTCAAAGGGCGGAATTGGCGTCCATTAATCGAGCGGAGCAGCAGTCAGTGGAGTCCATCATTGACGATCGCATCATCGAGGAACGGAACAAGGAATCGAGGCAAGAATACTTTGTCAAATGGAAAGGACAACCTGTTAGCATGGAAAACTGGGAGTCCGCGAAGGCCTTGTGGAAATTCCAAGGGCTGATCGACAAGTTCTATGCTGAGGACACGACGAGGACGTCGTCGGAATTGGGTGGGGGAGAATGTCACGGACCTGGAGCATACACCCAAGAATCAGCTCCATATGGAAGGGATCCTGACATATATGGCAGTAAAGGAGGGAGTAGCTTCTAACTGTCCCGATTAAATGTATTCGTCTACATTCGTTGTATTAGGGGATAGTTGAGAAGATGCCACTTACCATATTAGCTTTCTCCATAATTGTATAGTTGCCTTAGAGGGCTATCCTCACTTGTATATATAGGGGGTCTCCTCTCATTTGTAACTCATCAACTCAATTACATTTCAATAGAATACAAGAGTAAATCTTCATATATTCGAGTGTTCTTCATATTTCCGCGTGAGTTGAGGGAAAGGCTGAACTTAGGGCAACCTAAGGTCGCACGAGTAAGGAGGAAACGATATTCATTCTCCAAGCCCGTGACAATACCACTTGTCACGTGCCTGGAGTTTCGACGCTCCCAACGGAATCGGCACGCGGGGCATCCAGCTCTGCCACAGCTGGATCAGCCCTCAATACTCCCCAAGGATCGTTCTCGAAGCCCAACTTGCACTGCGCATACGGACGGAACGGGTCGTGGTTAATGGGTCTCGCTCCTAAGAGCAGCTTGACTGGTTTTCGACCTGCCCTGACCATCATCAGGAGAGCGACATTAGCTCCCGAACCAGCAAGATCCTGAAGGATGTGCCTCGCCATACCGATAACAACCAGGACAATGAGAACCAGTCAATGACTATCAAGCTTCACCCCATGTCTGGGGGGGGGGGGGGGAGTTCCGCATTCGTCAGGTCCTGAAATCCAGGCACGTGACAATCTCCCCCACCCAACCAACGCAACGCCCTCGTTGCGACAGACCCGCTGCTTCTTGGAATCTTCAATCTCTCCGCAGCAGGACACTTTACCACGCCATCAAAATTTCCGCCTTCTTGAGAACAGGCTTCTTGTTTTTTGCGTATTGCCTCCTCCACCTTTGAGAAGAACTTCCTCGTTGGTCGACGTTACGTGGCTTCCCTTGGCCCCTTAAGCCCGCCATTCGTAAACCACCACTACGAGGTTCGTGGAAAGAGCTCCTCTTGCGCTTCCCTGCGCTCGGCTTCCCGCCTAAGAGTTTTCCGCTCCCTTGGAACGCTACTTTGCAATCTTCCGTTCGCTTCCAGCAGATTCCCCGCATAGTGTGCTCTTACGTCCCTCCCCGTTTGACTTCCGCGTCTCCCGAGTTCACTGGAGTCACACCAGCGTTCTTCCCCGCAAAATAGCGCAATTCAACCTCCCGCATCGAACAACTCCTCAATCGGAAACCTTGTTCGCTAAGAGCGCGCTATCGATGGCTCTATCATGGTAAAGCAATTCGGGACAACCACACCGTTCGATTCAGAGTCCGCAGCAGTAATAATTATGTTAGTAACATTATTGAACAAAAATAATTCATATTAACATTTATTATGTGGCGAAAAAATTAATATGTATATATATATATATTGTTAGGTTATAAAGTCTAGGTCAACGGGTCGTCAATCTAGAATTTATCTCCCACTAATGAAATGTCGGGTTCAGTGTTCCCAGGACTAGTTGTTCTGATCCATGCCCTTATACTCCCTTGGGGTAGTCGTTCTGATATGTGTCCTTCCCCTCTCTCCTTCTGACCTCCTTCCCTTCTCTCCTTCTGACCTCCTTCCCTTCTCTCCTTCTGACCTCCTTTCCTTCTCTCCTTCTGACCTCCTTTCCTTCTCTCCTTCTGACTTCCTTTCCTTCTCTCCTTCTGGCCTCCTTTCCTTCTCTCCTTCTGACCTCCTTGAGGTTTGTACTTCTTACCCCTGGGGCTTGTTCTACTGCTCTATGCTCTTCTGCTTCCTTGGTTCTCTTCTCCTTGCCACCCTGCAAGAGGGGCAATATCAGGCACAGAGGGGGGGGTGGTGCCTGATGAACCCTCTCCGATGCCTAAGTCAGTACGGTTTTAGAGAGATAAAGCTAGAGAGATGTCAGAGCAAAATTGTGCCACTTGCCTAGATGTGTCAATGAGTTGTGAAGGTGGGGTATTTATAGGCAACGGTGTCATTAAGGTGGCTTAATGACATCGTTAACCCTTAAACACAATTAATTAACCTTTAAGCGTATAATTAAGACTTTAGGATTCGGAGGAGGTAGGCGGAGTGGACCGAGCATGGGCGTCTGAAGATGGTGTCGGGGCCCTTGGGGGGGGAGAAATCCGACCCCCAAGGGTAGGGGTTGGGTGAGGACACCCAACCCCTCCTAGGGAGGGTGGGGTTGGCCAACCCCATCCCTCCTAGGAGGGATCGGGTTGGCCGACCCGATCTCTCCTAGGAGAGATCGGGTTGGCCAACCCGATCTCTCCTAGGAGAGATCGGGTTGGCTGACCCGATCTCTCCTAGGAGAGATCGGGTTGGCTGACCCGATCTCTCCTAGGAGAGATCGGGTTGGCCAACCCGATCTCCCCTAGGGGAGATCGGGTCGGCTGACCCGATCTCCCCTAGGGGAGGTCGGGTGTGGCCACCCAACCTCACCTAGGTGAGTTCGCCTCTGTCGGACGGGCGCTTCGGCCCCGTCCGAGCCGTCGATGTTCTCGCGAAGTGTCCGGGTTGAAGTTTCGATTTGCAATCATAAATGGGACGATAAAAATACAACGGTTCGGAAGTCAACGGGTTCAAATTGGGCGTATATCCATCACATGCCCCCGAGTCAACCAATGGCCTAACCCTTGATTGACTCTATTTTAGGATGGTATGACACGCGCAATTTGAAACCGGGGTTTTACCTTCTTTGTCTGAATGCTTGCTTACCCATGGATACGTGCCTCTGACTCTGCCCCCCTGTCTACTGAGATAGAGGAATTGTAAACGTCAGAGTAGCACGGACGTGTGCCTAGGCACGCGTCCGTCTGAGGTGGGAGTAGTAAACTTATCTCTGCTACAGGTGTATACTCAAAAAATACACGCTCGCATAGGAATGCAATTATGAATGCAACTAAGTGACTTATGCTTCAATTTCATGCCGGGATAAGTCTAAGTGAAGAAAAATTAATTTTGGTCAGAAATTTTTCTAAGTATGGGATACTAGAAAATACACCTAGGATGTTAACTAGGAGTGAACATGGACATATCATGAACATGAGGATGTGTACTAGCATACATGCAAGTAGGAACATAAGGATGGGAGTGAGTGGAGACATGCTGCGATTGTAGTCATGAATGTATGCATGAATATATGGCGGCCACGTGCATGGACGTCTAAATGTTTGAACACATGGGAGTGTGTATGTGAGCATGCATATGAGTGCAAGCATGAACATGTATGTATGCATGGACAGGTTGTGAGTATGAGCATGAGTGATGACATTGATGTACCTGTAGATGTTAGTCATGAATATGAGCATATGCAAAGGTGAGAGCATAGACCTCTCCTTTACTTGAGGATGGGAACTCTGCCACTCAATGGGACACAACGTTCCGTCTCCCTCATACTAGCGTGAGCATTGTCCATTAATCTCGACCTTCGGCACGTGTAACATTTCTCCTTCATTCGTTGGAGCGGGTGTATAGCTCTTGACCTTTACCCTGCAATTTGTTCCCCATAAAAGTGAGGGTGAAAAAGATTACAAGCTTTCTTCTTACCGCCGCGAGCGAAGGGGTCTATTGACATGTGTTAAGGGTTGACCCTTCCTTCGGATGTGCTGGAGCGTTACTCCATTTGGGGAAACTAAAAGTTCGCCCTCTTCCCTTGGTGTTAAGGTTGCCCCCGTAGTAGGCGTATCTCGGCCCTCCATGAGTAAGGGTCGATTGCTCGTATAGATGGCTCACTTTTGGGAAGCTTTCTTCTTCAGACAGGGAGACCGTTGAATCAGATGAGAGGGAAGGACCCTCTAGTTCTGCTTATCAGACCAAGAAATTTTCTAAGTCAGGGGTGACTGCTAATGCTTCCCGTACGTTCTTTTTCTCTTCTTTTTTCTTTGTGATATACTTATGATTGTTCTCATGCTGCTTCCTTTTTGTTGTTAGAGCGTTCTTCCTTGGTTACCGAATGGTTCTTGTGGTGGGTGAGAGTTCAAGTCAATCTAAATCCAAGGCGCGGAAACCTGACTCTGAGGTCGGGCCCTCGGCTGCCGAGGAGAAAGAAACCGCGAGAGGCTCTCCTTCAAGTGCCCCCTTGCTGACTCCCTCCCATGGTAAGGAGGTAGTGGTTGAAGAGGCACCCCCTTTGCTTGACAAAAAGAAACAACCTGTGGCTGGCGATGGGGTGATCATAGGTCTTGATGTCTCTTCTTTATCCTCTGCCCCCCAGCCGAGGGACCGAGACTCAGGTTTATTTCGTCTGCATGTAGATTTGACGACTTTCGAAGGTGTCTTTGGCTTTCCTATGGGTTATGTTATTAACCCCTGCGTTGAAATTTTTTCTTTTGGTGATGGGTGTGATCATCGCCTTTCGTTGAGGTTCCTTTCTCTTGCCATGGCTCTGATTAAAATAGTGAATTCTTGCTTTGGAGTTTGGTGGAGACTGCTCTTGAGTTAGCCTCTGCTAGTATCGTAGTTGTGATCGTTGTGGGGATCGTTTTGTTATATGTCCTCAATAGTGCTTGTCGTGATTCTTTGCTTCATGATTGATTTCGTGAGATATGGAGGTTGTCTTCATAATAAGGACGTCTCCTTCCTGGTATCACCCAGTGGGTTGAAATATAAGTGCCTACCTTTGATGAGCGTACGAAGGGTGTTGTTTTTCCTTTTTCTTGAAACTCCTCCTAAGGCTAGGCGTAGCCTTTTGATGTTCGTGGTCGGGATGGTGTCTTTACAATGCATGTCTTTGACAGATGTTTTATGATGTGCTGCCATGATAATCACTTCGAGGTATGTGGACATGATAGCCACTTCCTGATGTGTGGGAGTGATAGCCCTTTTGTAGTGTGTGGACATGATAGCCACTTCAGGGTATGTGGACGTGATAGCCACTTCAAGGTATGTGGACATGATAGCCACTTCAAGATATGTGGACATGATAGTCACTTCAGTGTATGTGGACATGATAGCCACTTCAAGGTATGTGGACATGATAGCCACTTCAGTGTATGTGGACATGATAGCCACCTCAAGGTATGTGGACATGATAGTCACTTCAGTGTATGTGGACATGATAGCCACATCACGATGTATGGAGTTGTGCTTTAGTATTCCTTTCTCATTGGAGAGCCTTCATTGCTATAGTTGCCTTTTGTGTGGGCTATGTTTGTTGGGTTAGGTCCCGATGTCTCGTCTTGTCGGATGTTGTATCTTTTACGCTCTTTAGATGTCTCCTTCATGAGTTGTGCTTGACGACGTTCAAGTCTGATACGAGCATAGGTCACGCGAGGGCGACATGTATGACAATAATATTTGTCGGAGGTTGATTTGTGTGACTTGTAAGGCAATTCTCTTCTTGATGGGTCGAACTTATTTTGAGAGCTTTGACCTTCGGATTTCATGTCTTTGCTATCCTTCTTGGTGGTGTTGGGTTCCTTTGAGATACTTCTCTTGACTTGTGATATGGGTGGTAGTATAACTCGTTACTTTTCATGATAACCTCTTGTGCTTCTGTATATGATCCTTTGGTCATGGACTTCTCCTTTGAATATGCTTTCCTTTCTTTTTCTTTCTTTTGTGCTTTCCTTCACATCATACCTGCTATCTCATCAAGAAAAAACATTACTTGTTCTTCACATTACTTTACTTAGAAATTTCTTTCTTATGGTATCCTTCTAAGCATGGTATCCTTCTAAGCATGGTACCCTCTTAAACATGGTATGATGATCTCTTCTGATACCCCTTACACGGTATACGTTGTACTGTTAGACCAAAGATACGCTCTTGGTGGGCGTCGAAATCTTTTCACGAGACAGGCTCTCGGACGGCACTTAACGTTTCACAGGATAGGCTCCCGGAGGGCACAGGTTAGTCCACCGATACCTTCTTGACGGGTGTCAAACTGTTCACGAGACAGGCTCTCGGACGGCACTTAACGTTTCACAGGATAGGCTCCCGGAGGGCTCAGGTTAGACCAAAGATACGCTCCTGGTGGGCGTCGAACTGGTAGTGTTTTTTCTACCTCAAGATACGCTCTTGGGGGCGTCGAATCTGGTAGGTTGCAAATCTACCTCAAGATACGCTCCTGGGGGCGTCGAATTCGTAGTTTTTGGAAACCACTCTCAAGATACGCTCTTGGTGCGTCGAAGTTCGTAGTGTAATAACTACTCTCAAGATACGCTCTTGGGGGCGTCGAAGGTTGTAGTATGAACACTACTCTCAAGATACGCTCCTGGGGGCGTCGAAGTTCGTAGTTTTTGGAAACCACTCTCAAGATACGCTCTTGGTGCGTCGAAGGTCGTAGTGTATAAACTACTCTCAAGATACGCTCTTGGGGGCGTCGAAGGTCGTAGTATGAACACTACTCTCAAGATACGCTCTTGGGGGCGTCGAAGATCGTAGTATAAAAACTACTCTCAAGATACGCTCTTGGGGGCGTCGAATCTGTTCGCGGGATAGGCTCCCGGAGGGCACAGGGTTCGTAGTTTTAGAACTACTCTCAAGATACGCTCTTGGGGGCGTCGAATGTGTTCGCGGGATCGGCTCCCGGAGGGCTCATAATATTACCTTATCTTGTGTCCCTTCTCATGTATGGTGCATTTTTGGTATGCTTTTCGAGTCTTTACTTGACTTCTCCTTCTACGATATTGCCTGTTACCACGCTTTTTCTTCAATGTGGGAGATCACCTTTCGAGGGCGATGTTTGTGTGTTGCCAACTTAGGACGAGTTCATATAGGGAGTTGAGGATGCTTTCCTCTATGTGACCTCTTCTAGGAGAAGTGGTATCGCATGTTATTGTGATCTTCTGCCTCTAATCTCTTCTTTTATACTTAGGTGGACTACCAAGCACTTATTCGTTTGGTGCCCCCCAAGTTGCTTGGTGGTCACACCGCCTTTCATATTTGGCCGTTGAAGGCCCCTCGTTCATTTTCTTGGTTGGGTACCCCTTATGTTCGGGGCTCCCTTGTCTGCTTCTTTGAATGCGATGAGTGTCCTTTGTAGGATTTACTCTTTCTCATGCTTGCTTGTTTCAGTTATAGGCATAGTTTGAATGATGCCTTTGTCGGATGTGTCTTTTGAAGTTGGGTGGAAGAGCTTTTGCTTTGGGTGGGTGGGGGTGGATTTCATTCTCTTGATAACTAGGATGTGGCGGTGTCTGTATCCTAGGGGTGCTTGTGAATTTTTCCCCCCTTTCCTTGTGTAGGTTGAACAGCTCTCTCATAGAATGGTGTCTTGAGTTGTTAATCTCGTAGGCGTGTTTCAGACTATTCAATCTGATCCATGCTCTTTGCTCGTGCATGGGGGTGTGGGGGTCTGACCGGGCTGTATCTTCTTGGAGTGTTGTGGCACTTAGAGTGCCTTGCCTTTTCCTTCACATTGGAGTATTCTTCAATGCCTTTAGGGGGTGTCACATTGGTCATGCTCCTCCCACCTTGAATGTTGATTATAGTCTTCCTTTGCATTAGGACTTGAACTTAAAAAGGATGTCTTCCTCTAGGTTTGCAGGTGATGTTCCCTGATTTTCCATGGGTTTGCCCTCGTATTGGCTATTCCTTGTTGGATAACTTCATTAGAGGCTGCATTTGTATTGCGTACGTATACGTGTTTGAGGTGTGTTGAGCTGACAAGTCCCTCCTTTTTTGTTTTGTCATAACCGTCATTCATCATGTATTCGGCGTATGGCCTTAGAGGCGGGATATTTTTCTAGTGCCCCTTTTATCGTGGCTCTCCTCTTGATGGGATGCCAGAGTCAAATGTCTTATCATTTGCAGACAGGGTGGTTGATCGGGATGTGCGTCTAGTGTGAAGGTCGATCTTGAAACCTTACTCCCCAAGCTTTTGAGCTCTTCTTTGGTTGATCTTGTAGAACTATTATCCTGCCCTAAGGCTCTTGATAGGAGATGTATCTCCTTTTTCACACTCTAGTTGTTGCACTATCTCCTTTGCTAAACTTGCATCTTTAGAGTTTCTCTCTTGGTGCATGACTTCAATGACAGGATTTTCTACCGATGTTTATTCTATTAGGACTTGTATCCTTGGTTTCCCTCCTTTCTTGTGAGATGGCGAAGGAATGTTTGTGAACACTCCAATGTGTCGTACTTGGTAGAGGTATGCGCCTAATCTTTATGGCGCTGTCTTGAATCTTCGTGTACCTATCTCTGATGAACATGTTATTCATTACATATATAGTACGGAGTCCAAGGATCTCCGGGTTAGGATCATATTTTGAGAACAGAGACATAGTCATCTATTAGATGACTTCTTTATCTACGGAGTTTGTTTTTGCAAAGATAAATGCAAGGATACTTGTAAGGATACTTGTAAGGATATGTGTTCCATCCTTTTCCTGGTTCATTTGCAGTGCCGTGTCCCTAATGGGTGTGTTGATGTTCTGACCACCTTTACTAGTACGGGGTCCCTTGGTATTAGGTATGCCTGACTCTTCTCTAGTATCATAAATGGTTGGTCATGGGAGATGTCTGACGGACTCCCTTCATGTACTATGGTTCTCTTCATGTCAAAGTTGGTGATTCCCTCTCTTATTACTAACATATCCTTGTGTGGAAATACTATGTTTTCCATATCCTTTTTTTAAAAGCTTGATGATGGTGTCACCGTTCTTCCTTTGCTAGGCTTGGTGTCCTTGAGGGTTTTTGATGGAGGTGTATTCCATTATCTGGGATGAGCTTTCTAAGTGTAGTTGTATCTCCTGGCTATTTTGTGAAATCATAAAGATCCGCTGGAGGTGTTTGCCTTTGATGGTGGGCGTTACCCATGTGATATGGTTTTTCCATTTTTGGAGGGATGTGTTCGCGGCTACCCCCTCTTATGCTAATGGGCGCTTGTGGGAAGGGCATGTTGTAACTGGTGCCCCCCTTGCATACCGATGCCCGATGGGATCCTTTGACAGACTTGGCCCTAGGATGCTTAGTGGAAGGTTATGGTGGGGGTAATCTTTTGTGACCTTCATGGTAGTTCCTCTATAGGATGTTGGGGGTGCTCAACTTATTTTTGTAAGTGAGCCTTCCATCTTGTGATCCTTCCCAGAAACTTGACCTTATAGGTGTTCTTTGGGATTGAGGAATCTGTTGCTTGTGCATCTCTTGATTGGTGATGGCCTTTTACGTATTCTTCTAGTGGTCCACCTGTGTATATATATGTCACGGAGCCCGAAGGCGTCCGGTATGGTCATTCTTGGAAAACATGTTGATATCAAGTATCAAAATCTACCCCTTTTAGGGAGTTGACTTGTTATGCAGTTAAATTAAATAAGAGGATATGGGAAGGATATGGGTGTGGGGTGTTGATATCCCCTGCTTCCTTGGTAATGTAACTGTCTTCCTCCATTAGTCTGTGTGTATTCCTTCCACTTGAGGAATATGAGGTCGCATCCTTGCAAGGCGGACTAGGTGGAGGTGTATCCTTCATGTATGTTATGTGCGGTCTCACTCTACTATGTCTCTCCATGAGACTTCCCATTGTAGTAGCTATGTGCTGACGTGGTGTGGTACTCTATTAGTTCCCTGTTCAAATCCTTGTCTTTCCAACTCCTCCTCTGTCCTAGGAGGACGTGTGCCAAGGGTTGTCATGCACAAGGGGTTTGGACCTGTCGTGCTGTATCATGGGTAGGTGGTTGCTTTATTGTGTTGTTGGGACTATGTCCCTCCCTTTGAGCTTTCCTTGGTATGTCCCTTAGGCATGTCTGTGGTGATACGGACTGTATGTGTACATTGCCATGGTTGATGTTGGAACTCCTATATCCTTGTTGGTCTGTCATGTATGTCTTCCCTTAGTGCGGTGTATGTCCCTGTTGGGGTACTTGGTGGAATTCTTGCCTCCTTTGAGGTCTTGGCTGTCTGTCTGCCCCCCAGTGGGGTGTAGGCCCTGGCGTCCTGTTGTGTCTGTTGTTGCCTAGGAGGCAAAAATTGCTGCCTTCCCTCTGGGGGTGGCTCTTGATAATTTCTTCTTTGTTCTTCTCGCTGCCCTGCTCTAGGGTGCGAGTCGTGTTCTTCTTCTGGGACTTGTTCTTCCTCATGAACTTCTTCTTCTTCATGCTGGTGTTGCCTTCTCTGCCTGTTCCTCAGGGTCTCCCTATAAGCTAGCAGCTCATCCAATGCGTGCATCAACCTCGGAGTCACTGTCTGTGCTCCTTGCGAGTATGTGGGCCTTATGTTGGTTGTGTGGGCACGATTGTCGTTCCTTTGAGTCACTATTTCATATGGATACCCTTGAGGTTGTGCCTCATAGTAGTACCCCTGTGGAGGTGCCGTGTATTGGGATGGCACTCCTTGTTGCCCCCCTGTCCCTGTAGCTTCCTAGTCAATGGAGTTGGAGCTGTGGAAGCCTCCTCCCTGCTTGTTAGGCTGGGGTGCCTGTGGGGCTATCTGAGGCTCTGGTGTGCAGGCTGTTTCTCTGGGTTAGGCTGCCTTGCTGGAGGTATAGGATGTCTTTCTTGCCTATTGCCCCTAGGTGGGCGATTATCTCTAGACACTAAGTTGTTCGTGTTCGTTCTCGTGATTGTCAGGCTTTCTGTTCGAAGCCCACGGACGGCGCCAAGTGTTAGGTTATAAAGTCTAGGTCAACGGGTCGTCAATCTAGAATTTATCTCCCACTAATGAAATGTCGGGTTCAGTGTTCCCAGGACTAGTTGTTCTGATCCATGCCCTTATACTCCCTTGGGGTAGTCGTTCTGATATGTGTCCTTCCCCTCTCTCCTTCTGACCTCCTTCCCTTCTCTCCTTCTGACCTCCTTCCCTTCTCTCCTTCTGACCTCCTTTCCTTCTCTCCTTCTGACCTCCTTTCCTTCTCTCCTTCTGACTTCCTTTCCTTCTCTCCTTCTGGCCTCCTTTCCTTCTCTCCTTCTGACCTCCTTGAGGTTTGTACTTCTTACCCCTGGGGCTTGTTCTACTGCTCTATGCTCTTCTGCTTCCTTGGTTCTCTTCTCCTTGCCACCCTGCAAGAGGGGCAATATCAGGCACAGAGGGGGGGGTGGTGCCTGATGAACCCTCTCCGATGCCTAAGTCAGTACGGTTTTAGAGAGATAAAGCTAGAGAGATGTCAGAGCAAAATTGTGCCACTTGCCTAGATGTGTCAATGAGTTGTGAAGGTGGGGTATTTATAGGCAACGGTGTCATTAAGGTGGCTTAATGACATCGTTAACCCTTAAACACAATTAATTAACCTTTAAGCGTATAATTAAGACTTTAGGATTCGGAGGAGGTAGGCGGAGTGGACCGAGCATGGGCGTCTGAAGATGGTGTCGGGGCCCTTGGGGGGGGAGAAATCCGACCCCCAAGGGTAGGGGTTGGGTGAGGACACCCAACCCCTCCTAGGGAGGGTGGGGTTGGCCAACCCCATCCCTCCTAGGAGGGATCGGGTTGGCCGACCCGATCTCTCCTAGGAGAGATCGGGTTGGCCAACCCGATCTCTCCTAGGAGAGATCGGGTTGGCTGACCCGATCTCTCCTAGGAGAGATCGGGTTGGCTGACCCGATCTCTCCTAGGAGAGATCGGGTTGGCCAACCCGATCTCCCCTAGGGGAGATCGGGTCGGCTGACCCGATCTCCCCTAGGGGAGGTCGGGTGTGGCCACCCAACCTCACCTAGGTGAGTTCGCCTCTGTCGGACGGGCGCTTCGGCCCCGTCCGAGCCGTCGATGTTCTCGCGAAGTGTCCGGGTTGAAGTTTCGATTTGCAATCATAAATGGGACGATAAAAATACAACGGTTCGGAAGTCAACGGGTTCAAATTGGGCGTATATCCATCATATATGAATTTCAATTTAATCGTATCGATCCTTATTTTTGCAATAAGTATTCATTTAGTGTAATTAATTTATTACTATCAAGTTTTTTATAATATTTCTTATAAAATTTCACTGATATAATTAATTTTGTATTGATCTATTTTTTTTTATCTATTCAATTTGATAAAATGATTAAAAAATGTAAACTAATGAAAGGATAAAAATTTATATCTAAGAAATCTGGTTTACACTTCTATAATACTTAGTTATATTCTATATGATAAACAAATAAATAATATTCTATTTTTTATTTATATAATTTTTTATGGAAAATTAATTATATATAATTTTTATTTTTAAATTTTTAATATATAAAAATTTAATAACTATAATTGCAACAATATAAATAAATACTTTGAACACCATTTAAATCGCGGACCAGAACTCTAATTATAAAATTATATAAATAAAAATATTTATAAAAAGAATATTGTATTAATATGGTGGTCGTGAGTAGGGCCGGCAATGATGCGGTGAAAATAAAATAACCATGTTTATTCACACCATTTACCGCAATGGTTAACCGCGCCATTGTGGTGAGGTGTGGTTATGGTGATGAGTTTTGTACCCATAATGGTTATTGTTATGGTTATGGTATTGAATCTATAACCGCGGTTATAACCATCACCGCTATATTACATTACTAATATTTATATAAATATTAATCAAATCTTATAATATGCATTTAATCTAGATCATTTATTTTTCATCCATTCAATATAGTGCATTCATTGTATTTAAAACCTAATATAGAACTTAGTCTCAATCTCTCAGACGATCATTCAGACGGCCTCAGTTCGCTTCTTTGCAATTAGTTGCGCTAACCCTAAAATGATTAACAAAGTGTTTTTTTTAATTAAGTGAACATGATTATGTTTCATTTGGATTTCGTGTACGAATAATGAATGTATGTTTTATTTGAATTTTTGTATGAAACAATGGTGTTGTATTAATTTGAATGATTGTGGTTAAATGGTTTAACGGTGGTTAAAAACCATGGTTATGATTATGGTTATGGTTTGAAGAATCATAACCGCAATGGTTATGGTTATGGTTTGAGTGGAAAAAAAAAAGTGGTATGATTATGGTATTAGTGGTATTCGCACCATACCCTCACAATCGCCAGCTCTAGTCGTGAGAAATAAAGTATAACAAAAATCAATATATGTCAACTTAATATAGTTTTATTAAATTGATATTTAAATATACATATACTAATTTTACTCAAAATAAAATTTAATATCTAATTTCATAGTCTTAATATTAAAATAAAGTTCTTAAAAAATTTGGTAAATAGAAGCATCAATATTTTTTTTAGTGGATTGCCATTAATAATTATTAAAAAACGGACACAAAAATGAAACGGCTTCCAATATGCAATATGGATGCTTGGAGGAAATCTAAACACTTACCTTAGAGCATCCACAATGGTTTTACATAAATTGTATTTTTTAAAGTTGCCACGTAGACATTTATGTACACTTTAAGTAATACGTAAATTTAAAAGACATGTAAAAAATATTCTCTCTGCAGTCGTATTATTTAACATATTCCTTAAATATATTTTATTATTAAATTTTCCAACAACCTCCAATAAGATATTAACATTAATTATAAAATGAATTAGTTTATAATTAAAAATTAGTTACGTAATACATAGTGCATTCCTTATAATTAATGAATGCTTTATGTAAAAACATAAATTTACGTGTGGGTCCCATCTTTAAGGAATGCTATGTAAAACCACTGTAGATAGTTTTTGTTGCTTTACTTAAATAATGTAGGGACCACGTTTACGTAATCTTTACGTAATACCACTGTGGATGCTCTTAGCCTACATGGAATCGCTGCATCATCAAATAGATAGGTAAGTTGACATGGACCAATAAAATTAATTTATTTTGACATGTAATCTACTTATTTTATTACTTGTCAACATTCTACAAAACCTTTTGAAATTATATTATATATAGATTTCTGTTTCCTCCAATCTCCGTCGTCAGAGTTCACTATTTCACTCGACGATTTCCGCCTTATACCGGCGAACGTTGCTTCCGCCGCTCTCTAAGCCCGCTCTCTTCTTGTGTTGGATTGAGATTTTCTTCAAGGTCGGCGCTTTCAGGTTTTTCCTCTTTAATACTTTAGCAGAAATCATGACGTGTTACCAGATTTAGTTGTTATTTACTTCAGTATATTGAGCCTGCAATTACTGGTCTTTAACTATTAGGAAGATTGTATTAATGGTTGCGCTAATTTCAAAGCTTTCGAAGGTGTTTTCATAGTACTTTCATGGTATGATCATAAGTTCATATTGTAACATTTAAGTATTTCACGGCTAACATAACTAATTTACAGGCCTCTTGATATTGTAAGTTTTACAAACCCTAATTGCCAGGATCTTGATCATGCTTTATGAGGGAAAATATATAGAGAGGTATGACTTACCCGGTAATTGATTTCTATTCCTCTTATCTTCTTAGACTGTCGATGTGCTTCTCTGTAGAACGGTTCTACTTCTCTCCCTTGTCCATCCTTCTGTCAGAGACCAGTTGGTGGAGAACTGCTCTTTCTCTATGTGTCAATAACTGGCAGAGAGGACCGTTTATAATATTAACTGTTAGGTTATAAAGTCTAGGTCAACGGGTCGTCAATCTAGAATTTATCTCCCACTAATGAAATGTCGGGTTCAGTGCTCCTAGGACTAGTCGTTCTGATCCGTGTCCTTATACTCTCTTGGGGTAGTCGTTCTGATATATGTCCTTCTCTTCTCTCCTTCTGACCTCCTTTCCTTCTCTCCTTCTGACCTCCTTTCCTTCTCTCCTTCTGACCTCCTTTCCTTCTCTCCTTCTGACCTCCTTTCCTTCTCTCCTTCTGACCTCCTTTCCTTCTCTCCTTCTGACCTCCTGAGGCTTGTCCTACTGCTCTATGCTCCTCTGCTTCCTTGGCTCTCTTCTCCTTGCTACCCTGCAAGAGGGGCAATACCAGGCACAGAGGGGGGGGGTGGTGCCTGATGAACCCTCTCCGATGCCTAAGTCAGTACGGTTTTTAGAGAGATAAAGCTAGAGAGATGTCAGAGCAAAATTGTGCAACTTGCCAAGATGTTCAAATGAGTTGTGAAGGTGGGGTATTTATAGGCAACGGTGTCATTAAGGTGGCTTAATGACATCGTTAACCTCTAAATACAATTTATTAACCTTTAAGTATATAATTAAGACCTTAGGATTCGGAGGAGGTAGGCAGACTGGACCGAGCATGGGCGTCTGAGAGGGGTGTCGGGACCCTTGGGGGGGAGGAATCCGACCCCCAAGGGTAGGGGTTGGGTGAGGGCACCCAACCCCTCCTAGGGAGGGTGGGGTTGGCCAACCCCATCCCTCCTAGGAGGGATCGGGTCAGCCGACCCGATCTCTCCTAGGAGAGATCGGGTCGGCCAACCCGATCTCTCCTAGGAGAGATCGGGTTGGCCGACCCGATCTCTCCTAGGAGAGATCGGGTCGGCTGACCCGATCTCTCCTAGGAGAGATCGGGTTGGTCCACCCGATCTCCCCTAGGGGAGATCGGGTTGGCTGACCCGATCTCCCCTAGGGGAGGTCGGGTGTGGCCACCCAACCTCACCTAGGTGAGTCCTTCGTTGTCGGACGGGCGCTTCGGCCCCGTCCGAGCCGTTGGTGTTCTCGCGAAGTGTCCGGGTTGAAGTTTCGATTTGCAATCATAAATGGGACGATAAAAATACAACGGTTCGGAAGTCAACGGGTTCAAATTGGGCGTATATCCATCACATGCCCCCGAGTCAACCAATGGCCTAACCCTTGATTGACTCTATTTTAGGATGGTATGACACGCGCAATTTGAAACCGGGATTTTACCTTCTTTGTCTGAATGCTCGCTTACCCATGGATGCGTGCCTCTGACTCTGCCCCCTGTCTTATGAGATAGAGGAAATGTAAACGTCAGAGTAATACGGACGTGTGCCTAGGCACGTGTCCGTCTGAGGTGGGAGTAATAAACCTATCTTTGCCGCAGGCGCATACTCAAAGAATACATGTTCACATAGGAATGCAATATGAATGCAACTAAGTGACTTATGTTTCAATTTCATGCCGGGATAAGTCTAAGTGAAGAAAAATTTCAATTTTGGTCCGGAATTTTTCTAAGTATGGGATACTAGGAAATATGCCTATAGGATGTTAACTAGGAGTGAACATGGACATATCATGAACATGAGGATGTGTACTAGCATACATGCAAGTAGGAACATAAGGATGGGAGTGAGTAGAGACATGCTGCGATTGTAGTCATGAATGTATGCATGAATATGTATGTATGTATGTATGGATGGGTTGTGAGTATAAGCATGAGTGATGACATTGACGTACCCGTAGATGTTATCATGAATATGAGCATAAATGCAAAGGTGAGAGCATAGACCTCTCCTTTACCTGAGGGTGGGGACTCTGCCACTCAATGGGACATAATGTTCCGCCTCCCTTGTACTAGCATGAGCATGTCCATTAACCTCGACCTTCGGCATGTGTATCATTTTTCCTTCATTCGTTGGAGCGTGTGTATAGCTCTTGACCTTTACCCTGCAATTTGTTCCCCATAAAAGTGAGGGTGATAAAGCTTACAAGCTTTCTTCTTACCGCCGCGAGCGAAGGGGTCTATTGACATGTGTTAAGGGTTGACCCTTCCTTCGGATGTGCTGGAGCGTTGCTCCATTTGGGGAAACTAAAAGTTCGCCCTCTTCCCTTGGTGTTAAGGTTGCCCCCGTAGTAGGCGTATCTCGCCCCTCCATGGGTAAGGGTTGATCTTTGTGTTGGTTGCTTGTATAGATGACTCACTTTTGGGAAGCTTTCTTCTTCAGACAGGGAGACCGTTGAATCAGATGAGAGGGAAGGACCCTCTAGTTCTGCTTATCAGACCAAGAAATTTTCTAAGTCAGGGGTGGCTGCTAATGCTTCCAGTATGTTCTTTTTCCCTTCTCTTTTCTTTGTGATATACTTATGATTGTTCTCATGCTGCTTCCTTCTTGTTGTTAGAGCGTTCTTCCCTGGTTACCGAATGGTTCTTGTGGTGGGTGAGAGTTCAAGTCAATCTAAATCCAAGGCACAGAAACCTGACTCTGAGGTCGGGCCCTCGGCTGCCAAGGAGAAAGAAACCGCGAGAGGCTCTCCTTCAAGTGCCCCCTTGCTGACTCCCTCCCATGATAAGGAGGTAGTGGTTGAAGAGGCGCCCTCTTTGCTTGACAAAAAGGGAACGACCTGTGGCTGGCGATGGGGTGATCATAGGTCTTGATGTCTCTTCTCTATCCCCTGCCCCCCAGCCGAGGGGCCGAGTCTCAAGTTTATTTCATCTTCATATGGATTTGACGACTTTTGAAGGTGTCTTTGTCTTTCCTATGGGTTATGTTATTAACCCCTGTGTTGAAGATTTTTCTTTTGGTGACGGGTGTGATCATCATCTTACATTGAGGTTCCCCTCTCTTGCCCTGGCTCTGATTAAGATAGCAAATTCTTGCTTTGGAGTTTGGTGGAGACTGCTCCTGAGTTAGCCTCTACTAGTATTGTAGTTGTGATCGTTGTGGGGATCGTTTTGTTATATGCCCTCAATAGTGCTTGTCGTGATTCTTTGCTTCATGGTTGATTTCGTGAGATATGGAGGTTGTCTTCATATAAGTCCATACCTTTAATGAGCGTATGAATGGTGTTGTTTTTCCTTTTTTCTTGAACCTCCTCCTAAGGCTAGGCGTAGCATTTTGATGTTCGTGGTCGGGATGGTGTCTTTACAATGCATGTCTTTGACAGATGTTTTATGATGTGCTGCCATGATAATCACTTCGAGGTATGTGGACATGATAGCCACTTCCTGATGTGTCGGAGTGATAGCCCTTCTGTAGTGTGTGGACATGATAGCCATTTCAGGGTATGTGGACATGATAGCCACTTCAAGGTATGTGGACATGATAGCCACTTCAAGATATGTGGACATGATAGCCACTTCAGGGTATGTGGACATGATAGCCACTTCAAGATATGTGGACATGATAGCCACTTCAGGGTATGTGGACATGATAGCCACTTCAGGGTATGTGGACATGATAGCCACGTCACGATGTATGGAGTTGTGCTTTAGTATTCCTTTCTCGTTGGAGAGCCATTATTGCTATAGTTGCCTTTTGTGTAGGCTATGTTTGTTGGGTTAGGTCCCGATGTCTCGTCTTGTCGGATGTTCTATCCTTTATGCTCTTTAGATGTCTCCTTCATGAGTTGTGCTTGACGATGTTCAAGTCTGATACGAGCATAGGTCACGCGAGGGCGACATGCCTTCGGATTTCATGTCTTTGCTATCCTTCTTGGTGGTGTTGGGTTCCTTTGAGATACTTCTCTTGACTTGTGATATGGGTGGTAGGATAACTCGTTATTTTTCATGATAACCTCTTGTGCTTCTGTATATGATCCTTTGGTCATGGACTCTTCTCTTGGTGTGTTTTCCTTTCTTTATCTTTCTTTTGTGCTTTCCTTTACATCATACCTGCTATCTCATCAAGAAAAAACATTATGTGTTCTTCCCATTACTTTACTTAGAAATTTCTTTCTCATGGTATCCTTCTGAGCATGGTATCCTTCTAAGCATGGTATCCTTCTAAGCATGGTATCCTTCTAAGCATGGTATCCTTCTAAGCATGGTGTGATGATCTCTTCTGATACCCATTACACGGTATACGTTGTACTGTTAGACCAAAGATACGCTCTTGGTGGGCGTCGAAATCTGTTCACGAGACAGGCTCTCGGACGGCACTTAACGTTTCACAGGATAGGCTCCCGGAGGGCACAGGTTAGTCCACCGATACCTTCTTGACGGGTGTCAAACTATTCACGAGACAGGCTCTCGGACGGCACTTAACGTTTCACAGGATAGGCTCCCGGAGGGCACAGGTTAGTCCACCGATACCTTCTTGACGGGTGTCAAACTGTTCACGAGACAGGCTCTCGGACGGCACTTAACGTTTCACAGGATAGGCTCCCGGAGGGCACAGGTTAGTCCACCGATACCTTCTTGACGGGTGTCAAACTGTTCACGAGACAGGCTCTCGGACGGCACTTAACGTTTCACAGGATAGGCTCCCGGAGGGCACATAATATTACCTTATCTTGTGTCCTTTCTCATGTATGGTGCATTTTTTGTATGCTTTTCGAGTCTTTACTTGACTTCTCCTTCTACGATATTGCCTGTTACCACGCTTTTCCTTCAATGTGGGAGATCACCTTTCGAGGGCGATGTTTGTGTGTTGCCAACTTAGGACGAGTTCGTATAGGGAGTTGAGGATGTTTTCCTCTTATGTGACCTCTTCTAGGAAAAGTGGTATTGCATGTTCTTGTGATCTTCTGCCTCTAATCTCTTCTTTTACACTTAGGTGGACTACCAAGCACTTATTCGTTCGGTGCCCCCCAAGTTGCTTGGTGGTCACACCGCCTTTCATATTTGGCCGTTGAAGGCCCCTCGTTCATTTTCTTGGTTGGGTACCCCTTATGCTCGGGGCTCCCTTGTCTGCTTTTTTGAATGCGATGAGTGTCCCTTGTAGGATTTACTCTTTCTCATGCTTGCTTGTTTCAGTCATAGGCATGGTTTGGATGATGCCTTTGTCGGATGTGTCTTTGGAGGCTGTGTGGAAGAGCTTTTGCTTTGGGTGGGTGGGGGTGGATTTCATTCTCTTGATAACTAGGATGTGGCAATGTTTGTATCCTAGGGATGCTTGTAAATTCTTTCCCCCCCTTCCTTGTGCTTTAGGTTCAGCTCTCTAATAGAATGGCGTCTTGAGTTGTTAATCTCATAGGTGTGTTTCAGACTAGTTAATCTAATCCATGCTCTTTGCTTGTGCATGGGGAGGTCTGACCGGGCTGTGATAATCTTCTTGGAGTGTTGTGGCACTTAGTGTGGTTTGCCTTTTCCTTCACATTGGAGTATTCTTCAATGCCTTTAGGGGGTGTCACATTGGTCATGCTCCTCCCACCTTGAATGTTGATTATAGTCTTCCTTTGTATTAGGACTTGAACTTACAAAGGATGTTTTCCTTTAGGTTCGCCGGTGATGTTCCCTGATTTTCCATGGGTTTGGCCTCGTATTGGCTATTTCTTGTTGGATAGCTTCATTAGAGACTGCCTTTGTATTGCGTACGTATACGTGTTTGAGGTGTGTTGAGCTGACAAGTCCCTCCTTTTTTGTTTTGTTATAACCGTCATTCATCATGTATTCGGCGTATAGCCTTAGAGGCGGGATATTTTTCTAGTGTCCCTTTTATCGGGGTTCTCCTCTTGATGGGATGCTAGGGTCAAATGTCTTATCATTTGCAGACAAGGTGGTTGATCGGGAAGTGTGTCTAGTGCGAGGGTCGATCTTGAAACCTTACTCCCCAAGCTTTAGAGCTCTTCTTTGGTTGATCTTGTAGAACTATTATCCTGCCCTAAGGCTCTTGATAGGAGATGTATCTCATTTTCACACTCTAGTTGTTGCACTATCTCTTTTGCTAATCTTGCATCTCTAGAGTTTCTCTCTTGGTGCATGACTTCAATGACAGGATTTTCTACCGATGTTTATTCTATTAGGACTTGTATCCTTGGTTGCCCTCCTTTCTTGTGAGATGGCGAAGGAGTGTTTATGAACACTCCAATGTGTCGTACTTGGTAGAGGTATGCGCCTAATCCTTATGGCGCTGTCTTGAATCTTCGTGTACCTATATTTGTAAGGATACTTGTAAGGATATGTGTTCCATCCTTTTCCTGGTTCATTTGCAGTGCCGTGTCCCTAATGGGTGTGTTGATGTTCTGACCACCTTTACTAGTAGGGGGTCCCTTGGTATCAGGTATGCCTGACTCTTCTCTAGTATCATCAATGGTTGGTCATGGGAGATGTCTGACGGACTCCCTTCATGTACTATGGTTCTCTTCATGTCAAAGTTGGTGATTCCCTCTCTTATGACTAACATATCATTGTGTGGAAATACTATGTTTTCCATATCCCTTTTTAAAAGCTTGATGATGGTGTCACCGTTCTTCCTTTGCTAGGCTTGGTGTCCTTGAGGGTTTTTGATGGAGGTGTATTCCATTATCTGGGATGAGCTTTCTAAGTGTAGTTGTATCTCCTGGCTATTTTGTGAAATCATAAAGATCCGCTGGAGGTGTTTGCCTTTGATGGTGGGTGTTGCCCATGTGATATGGTTTCCTCTATTTTTGGAGGGATGTGTTCGCGGCTACCCCTTCTTGTGCTAATGGGCGTTTGTGAGGAGGGCATGTTGTGACTGGTGCCCCCCTTGCATACCAATGCCAGATGGGATCCTTTGGCGGGCTTGGCCCTAGGATGCTTAGTGGAAGGTTGTAGTAGGGGTAATCCTTTGTGACCTTCATGGTAGTTCCTCTATAGGATGTTGGGAGTGCTCAACTTATTTTTGTAAGTGAGCCTTCCATCTTGTGATCCTTCCCAGAAACTTGACCTTATAGGTGTTCTTTGGGATTGAGGAATCTGTTGCTTGTGCATCTCTTGATTGGTGATGGCCTTTTACGTATTCTTCTAGTGGTCCACCTGTGTATATATATACCACGGAGCCCGAAGGCGTCCGGTATGGTCTTTCTTGGAAAACATGTTGATATCAAGTATCAAAATATACTCCTTTTAGGGAGTTGACTTGTTATGCAGTTAAATTAAATAAGAGGATATGGGAAGGATATGAGTGTGGGGTGTTGATATCCCCTGTTTCCTTGGTAATGTAACTGTCTTCCTCCATTAGTCTGTGTGTATTCCTTCCACTTGAGGAATATGAGGTCGCATCCTTGCAAGGCGGACTAGGTGGAGGTGTATCCTTCATGTATGCTATGTGCGGTCTCACTCTACTATGTCTCTCCATGAGACTTCCCATTGTAGTAGCTATGTGCTGACGTGGTGTGGTACTCTATTAGTTCCCTGTTCAAATCCTTGTCTTTTCAACTCCTCCTCTGTCCTAGGAGGACGTGTGCCAACGGGGATGTGTCAACGGGGTTGCTTTATTGTGTTGTTGGGACTATGTCCCTCCCTTTGAGCTTTCCTTGGTATGTCCTTTAGGCATGTCTGTGGTGATACGGACTGTATGTGTACATTGCCAGGGTGGATGTTGGAACTCCTATATCCTTGTTGGTCTGGCATGTATGTCCTCCCTTAATGCGGTGTATGTCCCTATTGGGGTACTTGGTTGAATCCATGCCTCCTTGGAGGTCTTGCCTGTCTATCTGCCCCCAGAGGGGTGTATGCCCTGGCATCCTGCTGTGCCTGTTGCTGCCTTGGAGGCACAGATTGCTGCCTTCCCCCTGGGGGTGGCCTTTGGTTGTCTCTCCTATGTTCTCCTCGTTGCCCTGTTCCAGGGTGCAAGTGGCGTTCTTACGTTGGAATTTGCTCCTCTTCATGAGTTTCAGTGTAAGTTCCTTGAGTGTATGCCGGCCTTGTATACGCTGTGTGGGCGCGGTTGCCCTCTCTCTGTGCCGGCATCCCGTACGGGTACCTTTGGGGTTGCTCTTCATAATAGTATCCCTCAGGGGGTGCCGTGTTGTGGGAAGGCACTCCCTGTTGTTCTCTTTCTCTCTGTGGCCTTCTTGCCCGGGGGTGGAGGCTGTGGAGGACTCAGCCCCAGCTGGGCGTGAAGGTCCTCCCTCCTGGTTGTTCTGTTGCTGAGGAGGTTGTGGTATTTCTTGGGGCTCTGGATGCATTGGCTGCTTCTCTGGGTTAGGCTGCCTTGCTGGAGGTATAGGATGTCTTTCTTGCCTATTGCCCCCAGGTGGGCGATTATCTCTAGACACTAAGTTGTTCGTCTTCGCTCTCGTGATTGTCAGGCTTTCTGTTCGAAGCCCACGGACGGCGCCAAGTGTTAGGTTATAAAGTCTAGGTCAACGGGTCGTCAATCTAGAATTTATCTCCCACTAATGAAATGTCGGGTTCAGTGCTCCTAGGACTAGTCGTTCTGATCCGTGTCCTTATACTCTCTTGGGGTAGTCGTTCTGATATATGTCCTTCTCTTCTCTCCTTCTGACCTCCTTTCCTTCTCTCCTTCTGACCTCCTTTCCTTCTCTCCTTCTGACCTCCTTTCCTTCTCTCCTTCTGACCTCCTTTCCTTCTCTCCTTCTGACCTCCTTTCCTTCTCTCCTTCTGACCTCCTGAGGCTTGTCCTACTGCTCTATGCTCCTCTGCTTCCTTGGCTCTCTTCTCCTTGCTACCCTGCAAGAGGGGCAATACCAGGCACAGAGGGGGGGGGTGGTGCCTGATGAACCCTCTCCGATGCCTAAGTCAGTACGGTTTTTAGAGAGATAAAGCTAGAGAGATGTCAGAGCAAAATTGTGCAACTTGCCAAGATGTTCAAATGAGTTGTGAAGGTGGGGTATTTATAGGCAACGGTGTCATTAAGGTGGCTTAATGACATCGTTAACCTCTAAATACAATTTATTAACCTTTAAGTATATAATTAAGACCTTAGGATTCGGAGGAGGTAGGCAGACTGGACCGAGCATGGGCGTCTGAGAGGGGTGTCGGGACCCTTGGGGGGGAGGAATCCGACCCCCAAGGGTAGGGGTTGGGTGAGGGCACCCAACCCCTCCTAGGGAGGGTGGGGTTGGCCAACCCCATCCCTCCTAGGAGGGATCGGGTCAGCCGACCCGATCTCTCCTAGGAGAGATCGGGTCGGCCAACCCGATCTCTCCTAGGAGAGATCGGGTTGGCCGACCCGATCTCTCCTAGGAGAGATCGGGTCGGCTGACCCGATCTCTCCTAGGAGAGATCGGGTTGGTCCACCCGATCTCCCCTAGGGGAGATCGGGTTGGCTGACCCGATCTCCCCTAGGGGAGGTCGGGTGTGGCCACCCAACCTCACCTAGGTGAGTCCTTCGTTGTCGGACGGGCGCTTCGGCCCCGTCCGAGCCGTTGGTGTTCTCGCGAAGTGTCCGGGTTGAAGTTTCGATTTGCAATCATAAATGGGACGATAAAAATACAACGGTTCGGAAGTCAACGGGTTCAAATTGGGCGTATATCCATCATTAACCTTTTAATCTGGTACGTCCATCAAGTGACCAATTGAACGGTCTATATTAAATTATACCATAAAGATATATATTGATATAATATAATATAATATAATACATTATTCAATATATCTATACTCATTAATATTATCTGGCCACATAATTAGAATATATATTGTAACATTAAATATATATTCTTACATTCTCCCACTTGGCCAGATAATCACATAAGTCTTACATCTTTATGGAATAACATAAGGCGCGCGTAAAATCTAATCTTTCCGTTCATCATAATCACTTACATTCAATAATCTGTAAATGCGGGTTATGGCGGTCATACACTTATTTAAGCAGCATACTCCCTTCCATATACCACGACAGTTACATCTTATCAAACATAAGCCTGTAAGTAATATATATAAACACATTAGGGTCCGAGTAAGGCTTTGCATAAGGTTTTCCCGTTATCATAAACTTTATGTGTACACAATCATAATTAACAGGAAAACATTGGAGTCAGAAACATATCATTGAGCTCAAAGTGTCAAACATCATCATCAACTTTACAACATTATTTGCATGCTTCTTTAATGTCATTAGTTGTAAACATTCATTTAAATACATCATTGTCAGCTTGACCATTATGCTGACAGACACTCTTGTTTCTGAACTTTCTTCTTAACGACAATAAACTTTCATTCCATAAGTTTACACCTTTTAATGCTTATCGTTTTGAGAAGAAATAACTATGGCGTTATTACAATAAATTTTCCAGCGACTTGGTAACGGTGTCGACAACCTCAAGCCTTGAAATAAGTCCCACAGTCCTTAATGCATGATAAAACATGCTAAAACCTTACTTTACATTATTGATAACGACAGATAATTACCACTTTTCTATAATATTGTTCCAACACATAAAAGGAACAAATAATTGAAAGTGGACATTCAACTGTCACGATATCTCTTAAATCTGAATCTACACGAACATAAATGCATTCACATGTTCTTGTAGGTGCATTATGACCTTATTTGCAGCATTCTTGAATTATACTTCGTCTTTAAGATCATTTCAATGTGAGCTTTCTGAGACAATCCAACTGTAATTGTGACTAGATTAAAAATTTAATTTAACATTTGTCACATAAATTGTCTCTCACATTAACTTTCATCTTAATTTCAGAGAGAATCATAATACATAATCATTTAAATGTGAGCAAGAAATGATCAACTATACAGGTAAAATATCTACATACTCCCACTAATCTTACGGTTCATATGGTTGTAAAGTCACTTACTAAACCATTCGTGGGAACATTTATTTTATCTCATAAATTGATTTCTAAAATGACCATTCATTAATTGAGAAATATAAACTTCATAACATAATATATTGTGGGAATGAAACCGAAAAAGTATTTACTAATATCTGAATCCTACAAGTAAACCAACTTCCAGAATAACAAATTTTCGTAATGTTATTCTAAATGATTTAACTTTATCAGATGATTATATTTTTCTTTCTTTATGGAGTATCATGTCTTTCGAACATTATCCCTTATGTTGAAATTTTCATTCAACTGATGGAACTATATTCTAATTCATGTGAATAATGTATTTATACAGATAGATAATGTCTATCATTTACCATAATATCCACATCTTATTATTCAGACACTCCCACTAATTTCATTATTCTTATGATTAGCATAATTGGTTTCTACAATTTTCGGACTTCAGTTAAGAAAGTAAGTCTTTATACCCTTTGGATCTTTTAATGTTACTCTAAAGTAAACATTTCATTCAAGAATCCGTTCTTTAATGTGGATCATAAACATTTACTTTACTTTTATTTGACAACCTCAAACATAACGGTGTCTTAATCAAGCTCCCTTCCAACGCACAGATCATTAAGAGGTTGGAGCTACCTTTATGGGATCTCAGACTTAACTCATACATCCACAACTTAATGTCATTAATGGGTAAAGAAGATTTACCTGTCTAACTCTTAACTGTTACTTTCAAAGTCCGATTATATTTCGCACAATACTATTTTCATAAATGTATGACATGTTCTCTTAAGAAGGCTTATAAATGAACTAAAAGTCATATCATACTTCTATACATTTCTCATAAAAGTCACCACACATATTAAACATTAAGAGTTTTCACGTTTCTATCTAATTTCTTAAGTAAATAGATATAGTCATAACATTAATAAACATGATTAACTTCATTAAAACATAATACGGAAAAATAAATATAAATTCATAAGTTCAAGAAGATATACAAATTATCCCCCTATTCTTGACACCTATTAATTTTCCGCATAAATAATCATGCGATAAGCGAGATATACGAAATATTGCAATTTATTCATGTATGACAAACAATTGCACTAACCTTTTAGCAGCACTCATTTATGCATGATTGACATGTGACTTCCTTATTCTTCATAAATATATGAGCTAACTCAATATCACATAATGAACAGTTTGTAGTGCTCTCATAAATATTGAGTTGTCTCTAGTCATCCTTAAGGTCTTTAATCTAGCTCCATAAGTTAGCCAACTCAAACTTCTACAAACTCTACAACTCAAATCTTAATGATTGTAGGTTTGTACATACGAGTGACTTATTACATAACTTGTACTTTCATCCACAAAACTTCATAATTTTCTTTCTTTACTGTTTGTGGAATAAGACAATATTATTCGCATAAACTTAATATTTACTCTGTTGTATCGTGTTTATACTTTATGATTTGACTTTCTACTTAAGTTGTGTACCCGTAAGGATACTGTTTAATTGTGTTAAGTCAGGACCTAGTAACTTTAGTGGAACCTGACTTACACGGTTTAGAAAGTCAAACCTATTAAACACAATAACAGAACATACATGCGAATTAACTATAATAGCTGCAAATTACATACTTGCTCATTCATAAAATAAGTTAATAAGAATCAGCTAATCATTTAAAGTATATCATAATCGACCTTTGGGCAACAACTATAATATACTATCATTAAGTAAATGCCAATTAGTAAATAAACTATTATAGATTCAGATATTCAATAAGAGTATATCATAGTCGACCTTTGGGCAACGACTACAATACACTAATCTTAATTAAATGCCATAACATTATTTGGAAATCATCAAAGTATATTATAACCGACCTTTGGGCAACGACTATAGCACACAAATCTTAATTAAATTCCATAACATTATTGGACAATTAAAGAAAATCTCCAGTTAAATATATAAGTTATCTTTGGATATACAAATATATAGAACCAAAAGATCTTAATTATCTCATCGTGTTTACCGGTTATAGAAAGCGATTCACCTTTGGGCAAATCCTAAAATTCTAGTAACCTGTAAATGTCAATTTATCCAATCATGTATACAGTAATAGGAATTTCATTATTATCATGGATAAATTACAATTATATTATATGTATGAAACAAATAAACATTCTAGATTAGTCACTTTGGTGACAATAATCTACTTAAAATACAAGTTCATGCATATAATTATTGATATTTCTTTAGACATTACTATTGTATTATAAGCATGAAACAAATAATCATTCTAGATTAGCCACTTTGGTGACAATAACCTACTTAAATTATATGTTCATGCATATAATAAATGATTTTCTTTAGGCATGACAACACATTCCAGCTCTGTCACTTTGGTGACTAGAAACTAACCATAAAGTCATGTTATAGTAATGTCCCATTAAACCACAACCTTATCATTCTAGTTCAATCACTTTGGTGATTAGAAACTAACTATAAAGTCATGATGACCGAAAATGCCTCATTCACGCATAACAATATCATTCTAGTTAAATCACGTTGGTGATTATAACCAATTTTAAAGTCATGCATATTGCCTTAAAGAAATATTTCAATAACTAAATATAACCCGATCTCATAATGGTTATCATGATATTATTGAAACATCACTAGAAAACATTAGGTTTGGCTAAAATAAAATATTTTAACCCATAAAGTTTATGATTTTACACCATAAAAACTATAATTTTTATTATTGATTAGCGGAAGCAATTATCAAGGAAAACTTATATCCTCCATCATGATTGATAATTCATTTAAAACTTTACATTCATAAAAAGAAACACTAATTTCAATCGATGACTAAAACTTAATTCAGATTCTAAGCTAAATTAATAGCTTATCCTTCATTGTTGAAACATAATCAATCATTAACTTCAAATTAGAATCACATGATCTAATATGTCATTCATTCATCACTCATGCATAGATCAACATCATCATGCTTTAGAATTCATGTACACATGCATAGGAGTTTCAGTTGACTACCATTATCACACTCCAAATTCATCATTTATGAGTATATCCATACTATTACAAACATGCAATTCTAATCCCCTTAAAGTACGTGATGAACAAAATAGGTAAACTCTAATTTGATCACTTTAGGAACCACTATCAAAATACTATACATGCTAGTATGCTCTTAAGATTTGCAAGCAAACGTAATTGCAGACTTAAATATCTATCATGCTATAATCATCATGAGATAGAACATAAGGATAAGAGGGAAACGAATTACCTCAGTTAAGAGTCATGTTTAATCGTACTTGGCTCAATACTTAAGTTTAATGGCACCAAGGTCTATCATTGCACGAAGATGGAAGTGCAGAGTGGTATACTTGCCAATTGACCCATTCTTCCCAACTTTACGATACTAGGCAGTATCTCCTTCATCAATAACTGACACTATTCCTCTTTATAGACTCCAAAGAGAGCCAAATAGTTGCAGAAACTGTCCGTGAGCCACATTCGCCGGATGAATTTAATTGAACAAATCCAAATTCCTCACTGGTACCTCATACAGTATATAACAATCCATTGATTGAAATGGATTAAAATTCCACAATAAAAGGAGAATTAGGTGAAACAAGTTGATTTGTTTAATCAAAGTACAACACGTACATCAACCGATTGTAATTAACACACAGGAAAATAACAACAATTCCACAACCAATTCATCAGTAAATCATGAGACATGATGCCGCCCGTTATTGATTTTCTCATTCAATAGATAACCAAGCCAATTTTGGCAATTAATTACTAGGGCAGGTAAGAGTTAAAGAACTAAGATAATCAATTAGGGTTCTGAAGGGAAATCATACATGGGAGTATAACCAGAATGTGACAGATGGAATTAAAGGTTAAACAATCCCACCGATTAACATAAGAGATGCTTTAAACAAAAGGTTCGTAACCGTGAATTCCAATTCCACCGATAAACATACCATAATTGTTAAAATGATAACTGTTCCCAATTCATACGATTCCAATGCTTTAAATCCATTACGAAGTGAAATTCTAACCGTGATGACCAATAATCTCATCATAAGGCATGATCAATAACTCAAGCTCTGATACCACATGTAAGTTTTACAAACCCTAATTGCCAGGATCTTGATCATGCTTTATGAGGGAAAATATATAGAGATGTATGACTTACCCGGTAATTGATTTCTATTCCTCTGATCTTCTTAGACTGTCGATGTGCTTCTATGTAGAACGGTTCTACTTCTCTCCCTTGTCCATCCTTCTGTCAGAGACCAGTTGATGGAGAAATGCTCTTTCTCTCTGCATCAATAACTGGCAGGGAGAGAGGACCGTTTATAATATTAACCTTTTAATCCGGTACGTCCATCAAGTGACCAATTGAACGGTCTAGATTAAATTATACCATAAAGATATATATTGATATAATACAATATAATATAATACATTATTTAATATATCTATACTCATTAATATTATCTGGCCACATAATTAGAATATATATTGTAACATTAAATATATATTCTTACAGATATTGCAATGGTATTATTTGAAGATTTAGTTTTTAGCATGTTTCTTTCTGGTCCTTCCTTTGATACGATCGTATTTTGAACTAGGTCTATTGATCCAAAAGTTGACTTGCCCCCGATAAAATACAGATAATGGAGGGTTCCTGTCAGGCTATGGCATTCGGTGGCTCAGATTCTTTTGTTCCCTGTTTCCATGTGGTTATGGCTTTAAACTTTTATTCCCACATACGTGTTTAATGTGTTTTTGTCTTACTGATAGGTATAGGTAATGGAGGAGACAAAACATAAGTCAAGGAAACGTAATTCAGACATGAAGGATGAAGATTTGAAGAGGAGCCACCGTGACCGCAGCCACAGGGAAAGGAAAGAGAGGCACCGAGAAAAAGAAAGGGATAGGGATAAGAATAGTGAGAGTCGATGGTCTGAAAGAGAGAAGAGAAGTGATTCTGATGATAAGTATGAGCCGGAGAGGGATAAGCCCATAGAAAAAGAAAATGACACAGTTAGAAGTCGTGACAGTGAAAAAAGAAAGAGCTAGAGAGAAGAAGAGAGGGAGTTAAGGGAAAGGGAAAAAGAGAAGGAGGAGAAAGAGAGGACACTGGAAAAAGAAAGGGAGAGGGAGAAAGAAAAGAAGAAGGAAAAAGAAAGAGAACGGGAGAAGGAGAAGAGAGAACGTGAGAGGGATAGAGATAAAGAAAAGGAGAGGGATAGGGATAGGGCAAGGAAACACGAGAGGCGTCGTGAACATGAAATTGAGAACAATGAAGATGATGCGAGGGAGAGTAGTCGGAAACGCTGCAAGCGAGACAATAATCATGAAGAGAGAACACATGAACATCGTAGGAGCAGGTCAAAAAAGCACAAGGATGAAGCTGAAGATAATCCAAAGAAAAAGATTGAGTATGTTGAGTCAGAGAAGAAGCTATCTAAAGAGGAGGAATTGGTGGATGAACAAGCTCCCCAAGATGGAAAAGAGGAGGAGAAGAGTTCAGGAGTGGCAGCTAAGTAGAAAAAGGGAAGAAAAGGAGTGGGAGAAGCATGTTAAAGCGAGTGTGGAAGAAGCGAAGTCAATCAAGACCTGGACTCTTGATGGAGAATCTGATGATGAAGAGGCCCCACACGTAGATAATTCGGCTGCTGATATGGCGATTGATGAAGAAGATCCTAAGCTTGTCAAATAATCTATTGATTCTATGTTGGTTGATTTTGAGGATGGAGGAGCAGAATCTGTTCCTAAGAGTAAGGAAAATGATGGTGGTGCTGATGAGGAGGAGATTGATCCTTTGGATGCCTATATGAATGAGTTGGTCTTTCCTGAAGTGAATAAGTTGACCCGTGAATTTCCTACTCCAGTTGCTGCTGATGAGAACTTGGACTTGCTGAAAACTAGTAAGAAGGCTGATAATAGTAAGGGGGAAACGTTAAGGAATGGCTCCAAGAAATCAATGGGAAGAATTATGCAGGGCGAAGATTCAGAATCAGATTACAGCGATGTTGTTGATGATGATGGAGATCCTTTGGAAGATGAAAATGATGAGGACTTCATGAAAAGGGTGAAAAAGTCAAAAGCTGAAAAGCTTTCGATTGTGGACCACTCAAAAATTAAGTACGAACCATTTAGGAAGAATTTCTACATCGAAGTGAAAGACATCTCTAGGATGACAGCTGACGAGGTTGCAGCATACCGGAAAGAGCTGGAGCTGAAGATTCATGGGAAAGATGTTCCTAGACCAATCAAAACTTGGCACCAAAGTGGTCTTACGAGTAAAATTCTGGAACAAATAAGAAAGCTCAACTTTGAGAAACCAATGCCTATCCAAGCTCAAGCACTACCAATCATAATGAGTGGGCGAGACTGCATAGGTGTCGGTAAGACTGGTTCCGGGAAAACCCTTGCATTTGTTCTTCCAATGTTGCGACACATCAAGGACCAGCCACCTGTAGAAGCCGGGGAAGGACCAATTGCCCTTGTAATGGCACCCTCAAGGGAGCTTGTGCAGCAAATTCACAGCGACATAAAGAAGTTTGCCACGAAGGCAGGTGTTCGCTGTGTTCCTGTTTATGGAGGTTCTGGTGTTGCTCACCAGATTGGCGAGTTGAAGAAGGCGACAGAAATTGTAGTGTGTACACCTGGTAGAATGATCGACATTTTATGCACAAGTGGAGGGAAGATCACGAATCTACACAGAGTCACATATTTTGTCATGGACGAGGCAGATCGAATGTTTGACATGGGTTACGAACCACAGATCACTCGGATAGTTCAAAATATCCTTCCAGACCGTCAAACGGTGCTATTTTCTGCAACTTTTCCTCGGCAAGTTGAGATTTTGGCCCGGAAAGTGTTGAACAAACCTGTGGAAATCCAAGTTGGTGGGAGAAGTGTTGTGAACAAGGATATTGCCCAATTGGTTGAGGTCAGACCAGAAAGTGAGAGATTCTTTCGACTGTTGGAGTTGCTCGGTGAGTGGTGTGAAAAGGGAAAAATTCTGGTCTTTGGGCATACACAAGACAAATGTGACCATCTGTTCAAGGATTTGCTAAAGCATGGTTACTCTTGTCTTTCCCTCCATGGAGCCAGAGATCAGACAGACAGAGAATCCACCATAAACGATTTCAAGAACAATGACTGCAACCTTCTGGTTGCAACCAGTATAGCTGCTAGAGGGTTAGATGTGAAAGACCTCGAACTCGTTGTCAACTTTGATGTTCCAAACCATTATGAAGACTATGTCCATAGAGTGGGAAGAACAGGTCGGGCTGGGAGGAAAGGCTGTGCTATCACATTTATCTCCGAGGAAGAGTCGAGATACGCACCTGATCTTTTCAAGGCCTTGTTACTGTCTGAACAAATTGTGCCTGATGATCTCAAAGCTCTTTGTGATGCTTTCATGGCGAAAGTGAACCAAGGGCTTGAGCAGATCCACGGTACTGGCTATGGAGGAAGTTGGTTTAACTTTAATGAAGAAGAAGATGAAGTCAGGAAAGCGGCAAAGAAGGCTCAGGCAAATGAGTATGGTTTTGAGGAAGACAAATATGATTCAGACGATGATGAAGGGGTCCGTAAGGCAGGTGGTGAAATCTCTCAAATGCAGCTTGCTGCCATTGCAGCTGCTTCAAGTGCTGTTCCCACTGCCACAGGGATGATGACTCCACAGCTGCCCATTCCCCTTCCAAATGGTGCTGCCCGGGCAGCTGCCATTGCAGCAGCCATCAATCTTCAACATAATTTGGCCAAGATCCAAGCAGATGCCATGCCCGAGCACTACGAAGCAGAACTAGAGATAAACGATTTTCCTCAAAACGCTCGGTGGAAGGTCACCCACAAGGAAACATTGGGTCCAATCTCGGATTGGACCGGGGCAGCTGTTACTACCAGAGGGCAGTTCTTCCCTCCTGGGAAGATACCGAGTTCTGGGGAACAGAAGCTCTTCTCGTTCATTGAAGGCCCCACTGAGCAGTCTGTTAAGAAGGCGAAAGCGGATCTTAAACGGGTGTTGGAGGAGGTTACAAACTCAGCGTTTTCACTCCCTGGAGGGAACTAACCGGGAAAATATTCGGCATTTAAGTGTAAGCACTCAACTCACTTCTGTACCATTTTTAATATTCAACCTTCATTTATTTGAAATTGTTATACTGTTGGCAGTTCTTTTTTTTAGTGCCAAGGGTTAACAACCTAAAAACAGTCCTATAGTTCCAGATTTAAAATGTTGATATTCGGTATCTCAACTATCAGAGTTGTTATTTTCCACTTTTTTTTTTTACGATTGATTTTGGTGTTAAAATTGAAGTTCTAAGCAATAAAAACATGTTGTTTTCAACTTTTTTTTTAAGGTTTAGGTTTGTTGTTATGGTTTAGGCTTGTTTGATACTTAAAAAACAAGTTTCTGTTCCTTCAATTGTAAGAGAAAAAAGCGGATCAACCAATCTGATAGTTGGAACACTGAATATCAACATTTTAAATTTGGACATCAGTTAGCAACACGGCCTATATAGTTGAGACTTTTTTTAGGTTCTTAAGTCTATAGTATTACATACAAAATTGGTACCTGAAGTAATTCTAAACTGTAACTTTCTAGCTCCGCCTATTTTTCTGCTTACAACATTATGACATGTGGGTTAATTCAGCAAGCAATTTGTGTTTAGCCTTCTGAATAGCTACTGCAACTTTTGATCCTAGTAAAATTTTAAACTTGGATTGTAGTTTCTTTACTGTGAATATTGGTGATCTTCGCCTTTTTGATTCCCTTTTCTTTGTGTTTTCTCTTGTTTTTTGTGGCCTGGAGGATCTCTGTGCAGCACCACCATCCGTGTTGTGGCCGAACTGAGAAGACCGTCACGGTGCGAAACTTTCTCAAGAAGAAGCCTCGTGTTTGATTCGTTGCCTCTGCTTCCTCACCTCCTCGGCACCCTCTTTTTATGTATTGTTTGTTCGATCATCATAATTGATACTAATGATCTTCAAAAATTTGTTCTCTGCAGGTATTACTTTCAGAAGAAGCAGGAATTGGAAGAAGGGTTTTGACAAGAAAGAAAAAATGAGATATGATGATGTTGGTAGATGTTATTTGTGTATTTGTGCAGTTTGAAATGTTTTTCTTTGTTTAGTAGTATTATTGTAGCATTTGTCAAAATAATGATGATCTTCAAAATTTGTAGTCTGCAGTACATGAGGTTATTTCTAAAGAGATAATAAGATTGATTGTATTTTCACAAATTAACCATTACAGTATATGTCTACATAAATACTAATCTAGGATTACAAGATAGGAAACTTATATTAGAATCCTAATTTATATACATGGCTAAAATAATTAGGTGTCATCTTTGGAGATATTCCTTATACGCCCCCGCAAGATAGCGGATCCATCAGAGACGCGCATCTTGGATCGTAGTAGATGAAATCGAGCACGAGCTAATGGTTTGGTTAGACAATCCGCGATTTGATCATCAGTGGATACATGTAGAACTCGTAGAGAGCCACTTGAGACTTGATCCTGAACAAAGTGAAAACCAAGAGCGATGTGCTTCATACGAGAGTGGAAGACGGGATTGGCACAAACATAGGTAGCTCCAGCATTGTCACATAGAATGGTTGGTGCTGTAGATGATGAGTGACCAAGTTCATGCAAGAGATTTTTTATCCATGCCACTTCGGATGCTGCTTCGGCAACAGCAACATACTCTGCCTCGGTTGATGATCTAGCAACCGACTTTTGTTTCTTGGAACACCATGAGATTGCATTGTCCCCTAGATATACAACATATGCAGATGTTGACTTGTAATTATCACGGTTGCCCCCCCAATCAGCGTCGGAGTACGCAAGGAGACGAAAGGATGTAGAGCGACGAAGATGAAGACCATGATTGATAGTGGACTTCAGATAACGAAGCACTCGTTTAAGAGCTGTCCAATGTTTGATTGTGGAAGCATGCATGAATTGTGAGAGACGATTCACAACAAACGAGATATCTGGTCTTGTAATAGAAAGATACTGAAGTGCCCCAATGAGTTGTTTGTACCGATGTGCATCAGACGTAGGAGGACTATCATTCAAAGCAAGGACGGTCGAAGTTGAAAGTGGAGTACTGACAGGTTTTGCTCCTGTCATATCTGCACGATCAAGAATACTCCGTATATATTGGTGTTGAGACAAAATTAACCATGAGCTTGTTGGTATAACTTCAACACCAAGAAAGTAATTTAATAAACCTAGATCCTTAAGAGAGAATCGAGACGAGAGAGCACGGACGAATTTCATGACTTCCATACGATTGTTCCCTGTGACAAGTAAATCGTCTACATACGCAAGAAAATAAATCTCGGTAGTAGCCCGATGATAGATGAACAAGGAACTATCAGAAATAGAGTTGGTAAACCCATAGGACAAGAGAAACGAACTGAGCTCCTTAAACCATGTCCGAGGCGCTTGCTTAAGGCCATAAATAGCTTTACGCAATCGACATATATGAGATGGACGATCCTTATCAACAAAGCCGGGTGGTTGTTGCATATAGACCTCATCATTCAACGTTCCTTGGAGAAAGGCATTGTTTACATCAAGTTGTTGGATAGGCCAGTTATGCGCCAATGCAAGCGAGATAACCACTCGATAGTCGTCGGTTTGGCAACGGGGCTAAATGTTTCATTGAAATCAAGACCCGGGCGTTGATGAAAACCTTTTGCCACAAGGCGAGCTTTGTATCTCTCAATGCCACCATCGGGACGTCGTTTCACATGGAATACCCATTTGCAACCAACAACGTTCTTGTGAGGTGACGGGGACACGAGTTCCCAAGTCCCATTTGCGATTAAGGCATTATATTCATTAGACATAGCGGCTCGCCAATTCTCATCCTTTAATGCCTGTGATACACAAGACGGCTCAAGGGACGGTGAGATAGGATGCTTAGTGGCCGCAAACAATCTTTTTGGTTTATAGATATTATTTTGAGCACGAGTGGTCATTGAATGAGTGCGAGTGGGCTGCAATTGTACCTGTGGTGAGGAACATACCTGACCGGTTACTACCTCAGTTGTCTCTGTTGAAGACCCGTCAATGGATGAGGATGAGAGCTGGGGGGGCGTCAGATGATTGGCGTTGCTGCTGGGAAATATGGGAGGGTGTATCCGATGTTGAGGTAGTTGCTGGAGCAGGCTGAGCTGGAATGAGACTTGGAGCATTTGTATTATATGGAGTGGTTGGATTTTCACCAAATACATGAATATACGTGATGGGTGGTATATTCCAAGATGAATCAACTTGGGAAACAGACGTATTACTTGACTCATGTTCAGGGAAATTCGATTCGTCAAACACCACATGTCGTGACACATAGATTCTACCCGAAATAGGATCTAGACACTTATAAGCACTTTGATTAAGTGAATAGCCAAGAAAAATGCAAGGTCTAGATCGAGACTCGAGTTTATGTTTGGTGTATGGACGGAGCCAAGGATAACATCGAAAACCAAAAATTAGAAGTTTAGCATAGTTTGGATACTCACCGAAGAGAGACTCATATGGAGAACGGTTCGCAACGACATCAGTTGGGAGACGATTGATAAGATAGGTAGCCGTAAGGAACGCATGAGACAAAAAACGACTTGGTAAATGAGCATGATGAAGTAAACTTAGACTGGTCTCAACGATATGACGATGACGTCGCTCCGCAACGTCATTGTGTTCCGGAGTGTGTGGAGGACTCTTTAGGTGAGTGATGCCATGATGTGCAAGAAACGTCCCAAGTTTTTGAAACTCGCCACCTCCAGCCGAGTATAGTGTACGAATCGTTTGCTTAAAGAATTTTTCGACGACCGATTTGAACTTAACAAAGATATTAAACACATCAGATTTGAGGACGATAGGATAAAGCCAAGTATACCGAGTAAAGTGATCCACAAATATAACATAATATCGGTAACCGTCAATTGAAACTAATGGAGCTGGTCCCCAAACGTCAGAGAAAATCAATTCAAGTGGATGAGTACTTCTAAGCGTTGACTCCGAAAACGGGAGTTTATGACTTTTATTACAACAACATGATTTGCATAAATTAGAACGATCATGCTTGTTTGATAAAGAAAATTTATTTAGAGTAAACTGAAGTACTCGGTTAGACGGATAGCCAAGTTGATTGTGCCAATCACCACTTGTACTTGACATAGAGGTCAACACCATAGGTCCACTTGACGCAAACGACGGCATCCGGTACACCCCGCCACTACTTGGTCCGCGCCTGAGTGACGCCCCCGTGCTCAAATCCTTCACTAAATAATAAGATGGAAAAAATTCAACAGATACTGAGTTAGTTTTGCAAAATTTCGATACCGAGATCAAGTTCTTAGCCATAGCGGGTACGCACAGAACATTAGATAATTTAAATGGCTTTGGTGAGGATAAGAGAGAAGAACCGGTATGAGTAATAGATAGATGAGCACCATCACCTATAGCAACTTCGTCTTGACCATCATACGGTGATGCAATGGTCAGATTGTCAAGATCGTTGGTAACGTGATGTGAAGCACCCGAATCCATGAGCCATTCGGAATTAGGACCCTTATCAGGAGATGCAAAGTTTGCAATCATGTCAGATGGGGTTTTAATCTGATAACAAGTCTTGGCCGTGTGTCCAGGTTTGTCACAAAATTGACAAACGATCTTGGTGCGTCTTTGATTTGGGCCGTTACCATTCTGATGTACCTGATATTGTCCTGACACACGTTGATTATAAGAACCAGTTTTACTGCTGTTGCCATGTCCACTGTTGGAGATTCCACGCTGCTGTTGTTGATGGGACCCATGGTGCTGCAGCTGGTTTCCTGTTTTGTTGAAGCGAGGAACATAGGACTGAACGGAGGGCTGGTGACGCCTGGAAAAATTGGCGGTGACTAGTAACTTAATATGGCTCTGATACCATAAAGAGATAATAAGATTGATTGTATTTTCACAAATTAACCATTACAGTATATGTCTACATAAATAATAATCTAGGATTACAAGACAGGAAACTTATATTATTAGAATCCTAATTTATATACATGCCTAAAATAATTAGGTGTCATTTTGGAGATATTCCTTATAATTTCTATCTTAAGTGTATATTACTATAATACATTAATTAATAATGAGGTGAATATTTTAATTCTAATTTTCAAAATTATTTTATGTACAAAATGCAAATTACTATAATTAAAATATAAACTTTTTTTAATCGAAGTAAAATCTCAAAAGTACATTTTTATATTTTTTATATATAAACTTCATAAATAGAGTAAGTAGAAAATTTAGGACTAGTAAGTTTTAAAATAATAATAATAACATAGTATATATATATATATAATGAAAGAAAATATGCATATTATGTGAGTTTTTTTTATTGTATATTACGTGACAAAATATTAAATTTTGGGTTAAAATGCTCTAAAGTTGATTCTAATATTTATTTTAAAGGGATTATTTATTTGATTGCACATATTTTTCCTAATATTAATAAGAAAAATAAATTCTATCCAATGATAAATCTACTTAATAATATATATATATATATATATATATATATATATATATATATATATATATATATAATATTATTAAAAAAAAAAACGTTATGGGCTGCATCCATCAAATCCTACCAATGAATGGTCAGATCCTCTGTGGCCCAGACCACCTGTTAATCTACCGCTCCGCTAGTTAGGGCTAGCAATTTGTGACACGACACGATAGCACGACACGAACACGCACGGAAAAAACCGTGTTCGTGCTAGCATATAGTAGAACGATAACACGATAGCACGAACACGATTAACACGATATAACTTCCGTGTCGTGTTCGTGTTTGAGTATCATAACACGACACGCACGATAGCACGACAAAGTTGTGCTACTAATACTAATTCTTAAGTATTTTTTAAACAAATCTTATTTATCACCTTTAAAAACTTCAGATAGTTATTTAATTTTTAGTGTTTTTATAATCTATATTATTAACTTATGAATATTGACATACTAATCATAGTTTTTTTTTTTTATATAAAGTTTATTATTTTTATTTTTTGCTTAAAGATCTCGTTTCGGGATGTACAACTATATATCCTTACACAACACGATAGCACGACACGAACACGAACGAAAATATCCGTGCCGTGTTCGTGTTTGTAAAACGTGGCACGATAAGCTTACCGTGCGTGTTCGTGTTCAGTAAGTTTAGCACGACACGATTATTGACACACACGATAGCACGCACGATAGCACGAATTGCCACCCCTACCGCTAGTAATGGTATGGACCCAATTTTCAAAATATATGTTTATTTATAAAATTATTTAATTCCGAATTATAAAACGAAATATAATACAATAAAGATATGATATTTTTTGTGAAAAATAAAGAGATACATGTAAAAATTATAAAGTACACAAATAAAAATTGTGAACAAAGTTTAAAAAATAAAATATGCCAAATATAAATCATTAAAATGGTAATATAAAAAACTAAATATTCGTGAAGATTTTTTTTAAGTACGAAATTTTTTAAAGATAAAAGCGTACATACATAGTAAAAAACATCTAAGAATTATATAAACTTAGTGATTAAAAAAATAGATATACTAATATAAAATAAAAAAAATAGAATAAATTTAAGAAGGAATTTTAGTTAGTATATTTTTTTAAAAACAATTTTTTATATCATAACATATTTTTTCAAAATATATTTAATTTTGAATTTTATAATTTAATTTTAAGTACTTTTTGAAGTATTAAATTCTATATATATATATATATATATATATATTTACTTGTTCATTTTTACATATGAATTTTCATCATTTATCTTAATTAATTATTTTTGCTTTCCATTTTCTTAAAATTATTTCATAAAATAATCTTTTTAATTTTTAGAATTTCTTAATTTTTTTAATTATATTTGGTTTTAGGTTCATTTATGATACAAAGTAGATAAAAAAAATATATATATATATAAAAAATAATAGAAATTCCTAATATAAGAATAAGTTTCCGTAAAACGATAGTTTGGATAATAATTTGTGAACGTAGTTTAGGCATTCACTCTAATCTAATCATATTTATATTCCTTGAAAAGACATTATTACCCTCTCAAAACCCCTTAATATAAACCGAGTCAAAGTCAAAGGACACACGATAAATTCGAAGACATCTGCATTTTGGTTAACATTTTTCTTTTGGTTGAAATCGGGAGAAAACTTTTCATCATTTCCTCTCGCTATCAACCCATACCAGAGCCAGTGGAAGCAGGAAGAAACGCCCTATAAGCAGCTGCAATTCACCATTTCGTGGAGGTAGGAGCCCTGATTTTGCGCTATCCTTGTTATGCATTAGCTCTCTATTGCGCCCAGTCATGGTTCTAGCCCGGACAGTGTTTGTGATTGGGGAGGTCGCCGAGTATCACCTTCTTTAGTGTTAAGTGAGTAGAAGATGATCGGATGTTTCGGAATTTCATGATCGATGGCTTTTTCAGTGGTTTCGGGGCTTGAGTTGAATTCTGAGTGCTCTATTGAAGCTCCTGCAATTGTGTCTGTGTGTGTATGTGTTCTTTTCAATCTTGCGGGTATCAGAAACTAGATTTTCTGCAGATTTTGAAAGTGTGCTGGGAAGGGAATTTTTGGGCATCACAGACTATTGTCTGTCTGCAGTGAGGAAAGAGGAGATAAAATTAGCTATTTGAACTCATTATTGCTAAGGGTTGGATAGGATTAGCTATTTGAACTCATTGTCAGACATGTTCTTTTTCTTTGATTTGCTCTTAGTCCTTGAGATTATTGGATATTTCTAATCAGTTGTGGGAAGTTCAGAATCAGACAGAATTATGAATTAGATTTTTTTTATGGGTTTTTATGGGAGCTTCTTAAGCAGCAGAGGTCCAAGTATGCCAGGGAATGGAATTAGTTGGCATTTAAAGATCATGGACAAATAGATTTTTCTGTCTGCAGTGAGGAAAAGAGAGATATGTTAATTGTTAGCTATTTGGACTATTAATCACCGGCAGGTTGGGTAAAAATGGGGTTTGTTTTTCAACTACTATATTATCTGTTCGAGTTGAGACTTAGTGGGTACTGTTTTTCACTTCTCGTTTGTTGCCTGCTAATTAGTCGTGCCAAATTACAGATATATCAAACTTGTGCTAATCTTGAAACTATTTTGGTCAAAGTTACAGTGTAACTTTTTGGGATTGAATTGATGCAAGGCATATTTAAGTTGGAATATAAGGTATCTTACTAACGTTGGAACAATCAAGGATCGTTGGTCCTTCATGTTTTTCCCCTCTTCATCAGTTCTCTTCTCAAAAAGACATCATTTGAGTGATGGATATGAGTCATATGACTAAAAAACTTAATTGGAAGGAAATAAATGACTTAGATGTTTCTAGAGTTTTTAGATACTTTAGGAACCTCTATTTTCTGCGAGGATAATCATGTAATAATGTTCTTATGTGCAATTTGTCTAAAGCGTGTATATGTCTATCATTTACTATCTAGATTTACCTTCCAGTTTATTCTGATGAGAATCTGGTTTTTGGCATGGAGGACTCTGCCATGCACCGTGTGGGTAGTGCCGGTAACACGGCAGGTTCTACCCGTCCTCGCAAGGAGAAGAGGTTGACCTATGTTTTGAACTATGCTAATGACGAAAAGGTGAAGTCTCACAGTCCAAATGTTCTTATTTCAGTTTTGAATTTTATGCCAGGTGTATATATACAATATCTTGTCGTATTTAAGCGTGAATTTTTTAAGTTAGTGAGGCCTATATCAAACCCAAATGCTTAAGCTTATAGATAGCTGGATTTTGAATTCTACGTCTGTTGTTTTCTTTGTTAAACCAATGTGCTGCCTCTTCAAACATCCTTCTGCGGGTAGCAGCAGAAATAAGTGTTTGAAGATTTCTTCACATTATTTCTCATGAACTCTTTAGTGAGTAGCTTGGTACCTTGGTATTTTGAGTTACATCTTAGATTCTTAGTGTGTGTTCCATCTAGATCTGGATTGCAATTGTAGAGTCTGCTTGTATGAAGGCGAAGAAGTTTTTATTGGTTACAAGTTAGAATTAAACCGTTATACGACCTCTCTTAGTATTTTCTTTTCTTGGCGTGCAGCATTGTGCAGGTATAAATTGCTTAGCCTTATTGAAGTCTGTATCTAATGAAGACTGCATTTTCACCGGAAGCCGTGATGGTACTCTCAAAAGATGGGAACTTGAAGAGAATGCAGCTACCTGCTCTGCAACATTTGAATCACATGTTGACTGGGTAATACTTTTATTCTTTTGTGCTGGTCCAGCATTCATCTGGTGGATGGTTTGTTCTGGATCTTAGTGTTCTAGTATAAACCATGGGGAGAAGGAGGACAGCAATCCAATAGTAATATCAAACATGATTTCTATTAGAGTGCTCAAAGATGGTGATTACAAATATATGAGGACCTATATATAGGAAATCTCTAGTACTAACATGGAGTGTAACCCTAGGTACTAATATAACTATGTTGGAGACTATAATCCCTAACACTGGATACACTTTTTGCGGGTAGTTGATGCTCTCCTTGGGTGAGTGTATGGTTAGAACAATACTGTGTGGGATTGAGTTGGTTTAGCTTGAATTTTGAAGTGTTCTATTTTGAAACCTTCTCTGTGGTTTGCTGTTGGGGCTTGAGCAAGTTGAGTAAGAAAGATTGACTTGATTGAAGAAATAGTAAGTACTTGCATATTTTGAAATGGTTCAATCAGGAGTCCGGCTTGTAATTTCAATCTTGCTATTGTTGTATTTAACTTGCAAAGATCACTCTGCAGCTTGTGTTTCTCAAATGTTTATACTAATTTATGTGGAATTATGGATAAATACATAAAATATAAAGTAAAAAAATTTGGTGGTGCAGGTAAATGATGCTGTCATTGTTGGTGACAGCCTGCTGGTCTCATGTTCTTCGGACACAACCGTTAAGGTTGGTGGAATCTCCTGGTTATTGTAAAATGGCGCTCATTTGTATGTCCACCTTTTTTGTTATCTAACACATACCCTTGGCTTTTGGGACAAAAGACATGGGATTGCTCTTCGAAAGGAGCTTGCACTAAGACTCTCCGTCAGCACACTGATTATGTTACCTGTCTTGCTACCGCCGGAAAACATGTAATATCTCTTGTACTATGGCTCTTATTGTATGCAACACATTATACTTCGTCTATATTAAAAGTGAAAAAAATTTAAAATATTATCGGACCCATACTGAACTTGAAAGTTTGAGCTGATACATGGCAGAACATGTATGTTCTATATTCTTTTTTTACCATTTCCAATGAAGCTCAACGAGTTTGTTTTGTTTAATGAGTGATTCAGAGCTCACGTTATCTAATAAGTTATGGAAGTTGGTTTCTGATAATTTTGTAGTGTCATACATTTTAGAGCAATATTGTTGCCTCCGGTGGCCTTGGTGGAGAGGTTTTCATATGGGATCTTGAAGCGGCACTTACTCCAGTCTCAAAATCGAGTAGTCCATCAGAAGATGAAAGCTCAAATGGTGTGGCTACCAGTGCGAACTCTGCACCAATTGGAAGCTTAAGAGCCATCGGTTCTAGTAGTACCATTTCTTCGCACCAAAATCATTCTTCCAGTTATGTCCCAGCAGCTGCCAAAGGCCATAAGGAGTCTGTTTATGCTCTAGCAATGAATGATACCGGGACACTGCTTGTATCTGGTGGAACAGAGAAGGTATACATGTTGTTCTTTAACAAAAACATGATGACATTTCTTGCAATAATTTAGAGCGTACTCTCTAGATTGTTAGTTGGTATTGAGGTGTAACCACACTCTTGCCTTTGTTTCTTTTCAGGTTGTACGCGTTTGGGATCCAAGAAGTGGAGCAAAGACTATGAAACTGAAAGGGCATACAGATAATATTAGGGCCCTGCTTCTGGATTCTACAGGCCGGTTAGTTATTTAAATGTCTTGTGTTAGTTTTACTCTATTGGATTTTAGGTTATGTTAGCAAATACTGGTATGGTATATGTTTCTTGACAAAATAGCCCTTTTTCTGTATAATTATTATGAGCAAGATATATATATATATTTATCATAACCAGTTGATGCAGCGATTATCTTTACTTTCAGTGAACTTTTATTGATGATATCAGTTGATTAGTTTTGAATTTTTTCAGGTATTGCTTGTCAGGATCCTCTGACTCAATGATAAGGTAGGTAAGGCTGTGCTTGTGTTTTTTGTTTTGTGCAAAGTTGCATACATTTGGTGAGATTTGATGAGTAAATAAAGGTTGGAGTAGGTTCAAGAAAGGTGCCATAGAGTACTTCCCCTGTTTCATGCTTTGAGCTGATTTCTTGACCCCTGTGTAGATTGTGGGATCTCGGTCAGCAACGATGCGTACATTCGTATGCTGTTCATACAGATTCTGTATGGGCGCTTGCTGCTTCTCCATCATTTAGTCATGTTTACAGTGGTGGGAGAGACATGTCTGTAAGTAGAGTTTTGTATGTAATCTTCACTCATCTGGCACAGATACCTGTCTTGCTGACGTATGATATCATTTTTTGCAGTTATACATGACAGACTTGGCAACAAGAGAGAGTCTATTACTTTGTACAGAGGAATACCCAATTCTCAAAACAGTACTGCATGATGATAGTATCTGGATCGCCACTACCGATTCTTCAGTGCATAGATGGCCCGCCGAAGTGCGCAACCCTCAGAAAGTCTTTGAAAAAGGAGGTTCATTTTTGGCTGGGAACTTGTCCTTCTCGAGAGCAAGAGTTTCTCTGGAAGGAACTTCCCTAGTAAGAAGTCCAATTTTATAAATTTTGTTTCTGCAGTTGACTTTGTGAATTCTCTTTTTGCCTTCTTTTATTCATTTTATTTTCAATTTATCCCTTTTTTTGCAGGTTCCCGTGCATAAAGAGCCAAATTTCTGTATTCCTGGGATACCAGGAATCGTGAAACATGAACTTCTAAACAATAAAAGGCACGTTCTAACGAAGGTATGATGATGTTTCATTAATTTTGTCATCATTAGTGGAATTTGCTTTAACTTTCTGTTGTTTTGTCATACCATAAGATTGTTCCTCAACTTATGGTGTGATGTCTGTTATACTATGTTGATGTGATATTTCTTTTACAAATAGGACTCTAGTGGTTCAGTAAAGCTGTGGGAAATCACCAGAGGCACCGTGTTGGAAGACTATGGAAAGGTTAGGCTAAGGTTCTAAATTCAGTAATTTGGGTCTCTTGAGAGATTTAACTTCCAAATTACTAGTTAATCATGGGTTCAGTTTCACATCTCTTTTTACTGATAACTGATTCAAGATATTGCTGCCTTAGTTTTTTGTAACTTCTCTAGTTTCTGTATTACAGGTCTCTTTTGAGGAGAAAAAGGAAGAACTTTTTGAGATGGTGAGGATTTGTCAGTGGTTTTTTTTTTTTTTAAAGTTAGCTCATATACTGGACCTGGCGGTGATACTTGTTGAACTTGTGCTACCAGGTTAGCATACCTTCTTGGTTCGGTGTAGATACAAGGCTTGGTAGCTTGTCTATCCATTTGGACACTCCCCAATGCTTTTCTGCAGAGATGTACTCAGCAGACCTGAACATTTCTGGTAAAGCTGAGGATGATAAGGTAAATTCTTCACTGTATTCTTCTTCGGTTCATTAAATGTCTTTGGCTTTTATTTTTCAATTTTATCGAACTAAGGTCTTTGTTTTATTTTGTGGTGCAGGTAAATCTTGCTCGAGAAACCCTAAAAGGTCTCTTCATTCATTGGTTGGCCAAAAGAAAGCAGCGATTTGGCTCACACAGTTCTTCAAATGGAGATACACTATCTGGAAAGGACTTTACTTCTAGAAGCCATTCAAAGATCGAGGTGGATGGTAACTCTGAAAATGACTCCATGGTTTACCCACCTTTTGAATTCTCAACCGCCTCTCCTCCTTCCATCATCACTGAGGGATCTCAAGGTGGTCCCTGGAGAAAAAGAATTACCGATTTTGAAGGAACCGATGATGAAAAGGACTTTCCTTGGTGGTGCATTGACTGTGTGCTGAATAATCGCCTCCCTCCCAGAGAAAATACAAAGTAAATTATTATAATAATTTTTTCATAGGTATCTAAATATATGCTTCTTTTTCTGTATTTAAAATTTGCCATTTTCTTTTTCAGGTGTAGCTTTTTTCTACAGCCATGTGAAGGTTCAACTGTCCAGATCCACACACAAGGAAAACTTAGCGCTCCCCGGATATTAAGAGTTCATAAAGTGAGCATAAATATGTCAGCCATCGTTTCTAATTGTTCGACACAATATTTTCCTAAAAAATGTTCTCTTTTTGTATTTTTTTTTAGGTTGTGAATTATGTGACCGAAAAAATGGTGCTGGATAGACCACAGGACAACATTACGGGTGGTGATAGTACGTTTGCTCTTAGTGATCTGTCCATCAGGCCACTAAGACCGTTCAACAAACCGAAGCCTTTAATCGAGATTATGTGTAATAATCAGGCAAGTTCCCATTAAAAAATAAATAAATTTCTGCTGCTGAAATGATTTTTTTTTGGGTATGGATTTTGTACAGCTTAGAATGTTATGGTTGACCTCACTTTATGTCGGATATTCCAGGTTTTGGCCCCAGACATGAGCTTAGCCACCGTACGAGCCTACATATGGAAGAAACCAGAGGACTTGATTCTCAATTACCGAGTCATTCAAAGCAAGTGATTACGTCTGCTCATATTTTGGAGGTCAGTAATTGTTTGCAGTGCTTAAAAGCTTCCACAACTTCCTTCTTTCAATTAGAATTAGAAAACATGCGAGCGAATTAAAACTTGCATTAGAGAAGTCAAGCTGCCACCTAAACTTGTTGCTGATTGTGCTGGTTGCTGCATTTTGATAAACTTGTTAAGTCTCTCTCGGAAAATGCACTTGTCATTCATACAAGGCGCCACATATACATTTCCTTCCAAGGTTAACACAAAATTATAGACAGAACTAGAAAGTTGCACTGTAGTATTAATTCAACTAGTAAAAAGTGTTGCAACTGACACATCAGCCACAACAATATCAGCTAGCAGTTTTGATATGTAGCCTGTAAGATTTAACGGGTACTGCAACTTGACTGCCCCTCTCAATTTTTCAATCTTATGTTCTCGTTTCGCTTTATACTTGTCTGCAGATCTCCAAGGCAGTAATTTTGATCGATCGAGCTTCGTTAGTGCAAGAATTTGAGGGGTTCGACTTCTGCCAAACCCGCTGGAACTGCAAAATTTCGGACTTTTATCTCACATTATCAGTAGACGTGCAAGGTTTTCACCCTCGCGAATTCATCATGGTTTTTACCGCAGCGCAAACCGGGAATTACTCTACACCAACAAAGCAACACAGAAATGCGGTTTTGGTTTGATTGTGTTGGGTTAATATTAATTTGTCTGAAAATAAACGGATGTGGATTATGTCGAGAGTGATTAGGCATTTAATGTGGTTGTACTTGTTGGCATGTTCTGGAGAAAAGAATGCAGTAAAACTTTATTTACCTTACTTTGAGGCTTTTACTAATATTGGTTGGAATGATTCTGGAGCGGTTTGGGTTCCTCCAAACAAGTTACATAGGAATTTTGAGCAATAGTATTAGCGGGTTACGGTCACGATTGTAAAATGAGTTAAGGGTCCACGTCATAACACTTATTTGCAGGAAATCCACTGTTTATATCAGTTGTTTTTTTTTTTGTACCAGATTGGCACCAACGGTTTCCATTTTGTACTGTTTTCATATATTCTTTAGGGTTAAGAACCTATGAAAGGTCTGAACTATCACCCATGTTAACGGGAGAGGTCTGAAATTTAAAAAGTTAATAACAGAGGTCTGAAATTTCAATTTTGTTGATTTGAGGTTTTCCGTCCATTTTTAGGGTTAAATTTAACAGAATTGTGTGAAATGACATTTTTGCCCCTTTAATATTTTGTTTTATTTAATATCTTATTTAAGGAAATGTGAAATGACAATTTTACCCCTAAAGTCAAATTAAAACCACCCAACTCCGGCCACCACCACCCGACTCCGGCCACCACCACCCGACTCCGGTCACCACCACCTCGACTCCGACGACCACCACCTCGGCTCCGGCGACCCGACTCCGGCCACCACCTAGGCAAAAAAGCTCCGATCGAGGCCAAAAAGCTCCGATCGGGGCCAAAAAGCTCCGATCGGGGCCAAAAAAGCTCCGATCGGAGCCAAAAAAGCTCCGATCGGAGCTTTGTGGCTCCATTCGGGGCCACAGAGCTCCGATCTGGAGCTCTATGGCCCCGACCGGAGCCACAGAGCTCCGACCGGAGCCACAGAGCTCCGACCGGAGCTCTGTGGCTCCGACCAGAGCCACAAAGCTCCGATCGGAGCTTTTTGGCTCCGATCGGAGCTTTTTTGGCCCCGATCGGAGTCCAATCGGGGCCGGTGGCTCCGATCGGAGCTCAATTGGGGCCGGTGGCTCCGATCGGAGCCCAATCGGGGCCGGTGACTCCGATTTTGGCCCAATCGGAGCCTTGGTGGTGGTCGCCGGAGTACGGTGGTGGTCGCCGGAGTACGGTGGTGGTCGCCGGAGTACCGTGGTGGTTTCAAGGGCATTTTGGTCTTTTCACTCCATGCATGTGAGGGGCACACTTGATAGAAGGGCATTTTTGGAATTTTATTTAATTTCCGGTCACATGCCAAGCATGTGACCAACTTCCGTTAATTTTAACGGAAAAAACTAACGGAGACCGCTGTTATCAACAAAACAGAAATTTCAGACCTCTGTTATTAACTTTTTAAATTTCAGACCTCTCCCGTTAACATGGGTGATAGTTCAGACCTTTCATAGGTTCTTAACCCTATTCTTTATTGCCCCGTCGAAAAATATTGTTAAATACTTGCTATTCCATTTTTACCCTTCCCTGCAGCTGCTGCCATCTTCTCCGTCACTACCACTACCGCCACCCCTGCTCAGAGCCAGCTGCGTCGCTCCACGACCACCTCCTTCCTCTCTGCCTCCTCTCCGGCCACCTCCTCCCTCAACCACCTTTTCTCTCTCAACTACCTTTTCTCCCTCTCAATCTCTCAATCAGTCAGTCATTTTCTTTTTTTCTCGCTCGCTCTTCTCCTCTTACGTCGGCAGAAGGAGCAACTACTGATTTAATTATGTCATCGCTAATTTATGTACTCTCTTTTTTGTTTTCATTTTGCGTACGTTCGTGTTCCACTTGATTGATTGGTTTTCAATTGTATCCACGAATTGATTCAGTTCATTGGATTGGGAACATGATTGTTTGGTTTCGTAAGTCCGATTAATATCTGGATGGAATGCGGTATTAAATTTGCAGTTGTGCTAATTTGTGCGTGATGCAACAATAGAAGAATATATATATTGGAAGAAGGCGGAGAGGGAGGATGTGGCTGGAGAGGATTTGCCCTTCCCTGCAGTTGCTGCAATCTTCAACGTCACTGCTACAACCACCGCCCTTGCTCACCCAGCAACATCGCTTCACAGCCACCTCCTCCCTCTTTGCCTCCTCCTTCTCCGCCTTCTTCCAATGTATATCTTTTTCGATGGTGGCATCACGCACAAATTAGTACAACTGCAGATCTAATACGCATTCCATCTAGATATTAGCACAATTATCTTCTTTTATTTCGCCTTCTTCCATTATAGAAGCTTGTTGAGACATGAAATCTTACGTTTAACTTGACAAATTTATTTGTGCATGAAGTTATCTTTGGCTCTTCCAGTAGCGATAAAAGTGTGAAAAAATTATTTGCTATCAAGTACGTGAATAAAAGATTGTTTAATAGTATGAGTGACTAACTTTCTAGTCACTTTCATAGATCCATATATATCTTTAGAGATTATTAATGATGTTATAATTGATCATTTTTAAAGATGAAACTCGTAGAAAACAATTATAAAGTGTAGTATTTTTTTTTTTTTTGGTAAATTGTTATTGTCAAACCATGATATGTATATTTTACTATAATTTAACACATATTACGACTTTTTAAATTCAGTAAAAAAAATTAATGTAAAAGTGCATGCCATTTGGTAATTCCCGAATACGCCGTGGGTATGTAAAATTCGCGTCCCATTTACAACTGTAGAAACCAAAATGTCCTACCCCATTTTGGGTTTAAGAATTATTAATGGGTAAGAATTGAGTTCAATCGAAGTGGAAATTGGAACGACTAAAGTTATGTCTATAAATATGATACACATGGACTTAATATCATAATTAAAATGTAACTATTATAAGAACAAAATTCATTATCATATCTGCACCACATCATAATAAATAGTTAATGGTAGCATAAAATTATATTTATTGGTTTTTCACCAGACCTTTAGTGGCATGGTAACCTAGTCTTTACTAATTATTTTAGAGAAGTTATATTCGTAAACCATCAATACTTTTTTCATACCAGAACTTGTAAACTTTATCGAAATAACCTCTAAGTTTTTTTTTATTTATTCCAAAAAGTAACAAATAAATAAATAAATAATTAAAAAATGGAAAACAAATATAAAAAAATATAATATAAATTATATTTATGCATATAATTATTTCAAATATGTTTATAATTTTTTAATATATTCATGAATTTTTTGCTATTTTTTTATATAGTTTAGGCATAAAGTTGAAATAATAATAAATTATAGTATTCAAAGCCATTAATGGCTCACGAATAGGATTTTCCATAATTTTATTATCACCGTGGATTTTTACAAATGTTAACGTGGTTTCATTTAGGTGATAATAGAAGAGTCAAAAGATATTGTGCTCCTCGGTCTAACTAATTATAGGCTCGTTATTAAATAGTTACTAGCAACATGTGTTTTGGTAGTTTGTTTGTATTTCCTACTTTAAGAAAAATAATTAGGCATGTAGGGCCAATCTTTCAATGCAAGCGCGCCTTCCACGTTTGTTTCTTACATCCATTCATTCGTATCAACATACAGTAGTACTCTCTAACTAAGCAACTAACTGAAAAGTCCGAAGAACAGAGCATACCCACTATCACATTCACATACAGACGAAACCAATGGCCGAACCTCAGCCATTCGATAAAGGAAAGGTCGGTCAGTTTCCATATCCAAATTTCAATAATTTACATATATGCAATTATATCTCTAGACTATAGAATAGAAATTACTACTGAATTCACTCGCTAAATTTTGTCTTGTTTCGCTTAATTAATCAGCTGGTAACCTCAAAGCGTTTCTTTGTTTCTACTCTTTTGTATATTCTCTACCTATCTTGACATATTTCTGCTTACGTTATAATTAAGCCGATGAATCCTAGTGACGAGCTCATTCTAGATGATAAGGACCTCAATTTTGCCGTTCTGGGTCTGCTTCAAGACTCAATTTTGACGCCTCTTAGACAGTAAAGGTACGAACTTTCTGTGGTTCAGAGCCTCCTTATTGTAGACTTTGAGGCTATCTCTGTGTGTTGTGTAATGGCAATATCATCAGCAGTAAGTTACCACTGGGCATCACCTTCTGTGGGGCTTAATAAGGAATTCAAGATTCGGGGTCGAGTTATAGCTAGAAGTGCCTTCGGTGAGGCTGACCCAAACCCAACTGTACCCAATCTCAACCCAGTTTCGGTTTCTGTGAATGGACCTCCTGCTGCTGTAGCTATAGAAAAGGGGAAAAATGGGTCTTTGGTTGGAGGAAATGGTTATGTTGGAACACCAGTGTTTGAGGGTGAGGAAAAACAAACAACTGTCAAGAAAGAAAAAGAAGGGAATGAGAAATTGGATGTGCTATGGGATGATGGCTTTGGGACAAGGAGTGTTAAAGAGTATCTTGATGACTCCAAGGCGATAATTAGGTCCGATGGTGGTCCACCCCGTTGGTTTTGTCCCGTTGAGTGCGGTCAGCCCTTGAAGGGCTCTCCTGTTCTTTTCTTCTTGCCTGGTAATGATGGCTGCCTTCTTGTCAATGACTCTTTTCATTAAAATCTTAAAGGCATGAAGAAGGTAGCAATTTGGTTTTTGGAATCTAATTATTCTACGAAATTAGATAGTATCGGAGTTTAGTGTAGTGTTTATGTGAATATGATTGCCATTTTGATTGATGATGTAATAGGAAGTTGTGTTGATTGTGGCTTGTGGCACATTTAAGAGGTTCTTTTTGCTGTTAAAAATGCAATTTTGATCTTCAGTGTGGTTCTGATTTCTTGCAGGTCTTGATGGCACTGGATTGGGTCTGCTTTTGCATCATCAATCACTTGGGAGGTGAGTTTTTTTCTTCTTCTTATTTTCTTGGTTACTTAAGCCGCAAGTTACTGATTTCTGTATAAATTGGAGATCATCGATAATTCTGTTCCAGTGAAGAAACGAGGAGCGTTCTGGTTGTCATGATTTCGAACATTTTTTTGTGTTCTTGAATTGCAGGGTCTTTGAAGTTCGATGCCTACACATTCCTGTTTATGATCAGACACCATTTGAAGGTTGCAACTGATTAAAATCTCATACCGACAGTTGTTTTCATCTTTATTTTTATTTTTTTTCAAATGTGTGCCAATAGATTGTGATTGAAGAAACCAAAATTCTGTTTTAAATCTATTTTATACAGGGCTAGTGAAATTAGTTGAAGAAAGAATTAGATCCGAGCATGCTTCGTCACCAAAAAGGCCCATCTATCTCGTTGGAGAATCCTTTGGAGGATGCCTTGCACTTGCAGTTGCTGCCCGTAATCCTTCCATCGACTTGATAGTAATAGTGGCAAATCCAGGTTAGTTTGATGAAACCGGTGCAAATTTACTGCAATTGATCTCCTTGGGGTGAATTTTTAACATTGTATCATGTTGTGTTGTAGCTACATCATTCGGTCGATCGCAGCTGCAACCGCTCTTGCCTGCATTGGAAGCATTGCCCGATGAACTACATTTCACACTTCCTTATCTCCTTAGCTTTATTATGGGTATGTAACTGCTTACACCACAAGAAATCTAGTAGTTTAAGTTGTAAGGGAAATATTGAAAATCCCTTGCAAATATCACGTTCCATTACTTTCTAAATGACTGACTTCTAACAAGAAGGTTCGTTTGAAATATTCAAAATTGTGACAAAAAATCCCTTACTGAAGTTTCTGGTACTTTTTCAGAATTGTGATATTTGCAAAAGATTTTCAATATACCATTGCAAATTCCTATAAAATCTACCGACTGTTTCTCTTGAAAAACTCCATTCACAAATTGCATATATTCTTGTAGTGTTATATATATTTGCACATCTAGGGTTCTTTTTAGTTTAACCATTGGTTTTATTCTTTTTCAAAATTGTAGGTGAACCAACAAAGATGGCAATGGCCAACATTGACAAAGGATTGCCACTCGGAATTCAACTTCAGCAACTATCTGATAATCTCACTTCTTTACTGCCTCGTCTATCTGTAAGTGTCTCTGTTTTCATATTGCAAGTATCATATATTTTTCTGAGATATTTTTCTTCAGATAATAAGGGAACTTGACTCAGGGGTCACCCAACTTCAGTTTATTCATACAATGTACAAAATGGTTTATTCGCATTTTAACGTTGTCTCTTGTCTGCACCATTTTATACCTACACTAATTTGGAGTTCTAATAATAAGAGATAAATCTAGTTTGTTTTTACCTATTGGTCAGACATTGAGTGATATTGTGCCCAAGGAAGCTCTTCTTTGGAAGCTGAAACTGCTCAGAGCAGCAGCTTCTTACGCTAATTCCCGTCTTCACGCCATCAAAGCCGAAGTTTTGGTGCTTGCAAGGTTCTTCCTTCTCCTTTTTACCCAAAAATATTTCAAAATCATCGGGCTATTAATTTTTATACCTTTTTGTTTTTGCAGTGGAAAGGATAATATGCTTCCTAGTGTAGATGAAGCTAAAAGGCTGATGAACTTGATCAAGAACTGTAAAGTTCGCATTTTTAAAGACAATGGACATACCCTTTTCATCGTATGTATTTCTACTACTTAAAAATGTTATACCACGCATAATTCTACCTAAAAGTAAAAGGTTAAAAATAAAATAAAAATCTGATCTTGTTTATCTTTCTTTTGGTGTGTGTTAACAGGAGGATGGAATCAACTTGTTAAGTGTTATTAAAGGGACTTCAATGTATCGTCGTTCTTGGAGGCATGATTTTGTTGCGGATTTCCAACCGCCTAGTATGTGGGAATACAGAACTGGTTTCGAACAAGTTGTCTGGTAATTCTACTTGTATGTACTATTCTTCATTATCAAAGCCGGCCTAAAAGAAAAATCAATTTTTTTCCTGCAACATTTCATTGTATTGCAGGGTTCTACGCAATTTTTCAAATGCTATGATGCTTTCAACTCTAGAAGACGGAACAATAGTGAGAGGCCTATCGGGAGTCCCAGCCGAAGGTCCCATTCTATTAGTTGGTAATCACATGTTACTTGGATTCGAGCTATATCCACTCGTAGAAGAATTTTTACGGGAGAAGAAGGTTATGGTGCGTGGTTTGGCTCACCCCGAGTTGTTTGTACCAAAACTCGAAACTCCAACTACGGAGTTCGGTTTAATGGATTGGTTGAAAGTATTTGGAGCAGTTCCCGTTACGGCTAGTAACCTCTTCAAATTGTTGTCGACCAAATCACATGTTTTACTTTATCCCGGTGGAGCACGCGAGGCCCTCCACTATAAGGTATACCATTTTTGTATTTTCAAGAACAATTTCATATTTTGGCATTTGGGGTGAGATTTTGCATTTCTTGTATATACAGGGGGAAGAATATAAGTTATTTTGGCCTGATCAGCCCGAGTTTGTGAGAATGGCTGCACGGTTCGGGGCTACCATAGTACCCTTTGGAGCTGTTGGAGAAGACGATCTAGCAGAAGTATGCTAAAGCTAATCCTCTCTTGTTTTTCTTTTATATTTTAATTAATATCAGGGCTTTAATTTTCGTGCAAGTTAACCCTAAAAATATTTGAGTTTGCAGTTGGTTCTTGATTACAATGATCTAATGAAGATTCCTGTGGTTAATGACTTCCTCCGTGAACAAAGCCGTGATTTGATAAGAGTCAGGTAATAAACACTCGGAATATACCTACATCTTTAGGGTATCCGGACACTACATTAAATAGCATTTGCTAACTACTACCTTGTACTTTGATGTTGTATGTTCGTGACAATAGAAAGGACACGTCTGGAGAATTAGGTGAGGAACAACTTTTCATTCCTGGGATATTGCCTAAGGTTCCGGGAAGACTGTACTATTTGTTCGGGAAGCCTATTACGACACGGGGTAAAGAAGAGTTGCTCAAGGACAAAGACAATGCTAATGAGTTGTACTTGGAGATAAAAACAGAGGTAGAACAGAGCATAGCTTACTTGTTGAAGAAAAGAGAGGAGGATCCATACAGAAACATCTTTGATAGAGCTGCTTACAAAGTGTTTAGATCTCCGTTGCATGAAGTTCCTGCATTCGAGCCTTGAAACCGGTTTTTGTTATGTATACTCCATCAAACTGTGGTTGTTCTTCTGGGGTTGAAACAAGTAAATAAATACATGTTTATGCAGAGAAAACAAATTTAGCTAGAGTTGTTTTACCGACTCCGGCCATACTGACTATTGGAATCACCTACAGATGATCACCCCACCTGCTAATTATCCAAAATCTAATGGGTGTGTTTAAATTAATTCAAGACTTGTCTGGGTTCAATACACTTGTGAATTGGTTTTCTCAAGGAAGACTCATTTGTTCGTTTACGTAAGACATGTGCATCGAAAAGAAAAACAGGAACCTTTACCTTTGTTTAATTAATTATTCAACGATCAGGAAAGAACTGTATATTATTACTTTGCATTCTAGATCATGGCTGAGCTCTTTTTGGGTGCTCTGCTCCTGGCTCTGTTCAAACGTGTTAGATTCCACATTTGGCCGAGCCAAGTCCAACGGACCAGCAGAGAGCAATCATATATGCAAGTGAGGTTCCATCCTAAAACCAATCGGTGATAGGAGGAGGTGGCCCACTTGCTTATATACTACTCTAATATACAAATTCCATCCGGTGTGGTATTCCAGACTCACGGTGGAGTGTATATTTCAACAAAACGCTTGGCTTCTTCTCAGCTGCTCGACTTTGCCAAACAACAGAAGGTTTCTGATCTAGTCAAGAAATGGGAGACTAACTTGCGCGACATGTCTATGTTCCTTGCTGATGCTGAAGACAGGGCCATGAGGGGGTCAGATGGAAGGGTGCAGCCGTGGCTCGACGATCTCAGGGACTTGGCCTATGACATCGAGGACGTTGTGGACGAGTTTGTCACTCAACAAATGATTAAAGGCTTGTCAAAGAAGAGATTGCTTCGAGTGGTGGCTGCGGTATTGCTAGAAAGGTTCGTTCTTTGCTTCCTAGCTGTTGCGCTGATTTGGGTCCTAAAACATTCAATTTTCATCGTGAACTGAGGTCTAGGATGGATAAGATTGATGGTCGGTTAGAGTCCATTTTGAAGCGAAAGATGGATCTTGGATTGACCAAGAAAAGTGGATTGAGTGATGATAAATATGAGAGGATGACCGATTCTTTGCCGGAGAATTTTGTGGTTGGAAGGCAAGATGATAAAAGGGCTATTCTTGCTAAGTTGTTTGAAACCGACGGTCATCTGTCGGTAATTCCAATTGTTGGTATGGGCGGAGTTGGTAAGACAACTCTTGCTAAATCCGTTTTCAACGATTCCTTTGTAGGTGAAGCCTTTCGACTGAGAGGGTGGGCTTGTGTTTCTGACAATTTCAACATTGTTGAGATAGCAAGAGCACTTTTGGGGTCACTTGGGGGTTATGTTACCGGCAACGATATCAATGTTCTCCATAAAAGACTTGGAGAAATTTTGTCTAAGCAGAAATTTCTCATTGTTTTGGATGACTATTGGAATGACAATTACATCGTCTGGGAGCGCCTTCATAATATTTATAGGTTCGGGATGAAGGGGAGCAAAGTAATTGTCATAACGCCACAAGTGCACGTTGCGTCCATGATCAATGCTAGCCCAGCATATCATCATTTACAAGAGTTGTCCAGTGATGATTGCTTGTCTTTATTGGAATATCATGCCCTCAATGGATGCACTTTCGATGTTCACCCGCAACTCAAGGCGATAGGGGAGAAGATTGCTAACAATTGTAAGGGCTTACCTTTGGCAGCAAAAGCATTGGGAGGACTACTGCGTTCTATGGCGCACGACGTCAATGTGTGGGAAGACATACTTAATAGTGCGACTTGGAATCTTCCACAAAGCAGAGATGAAATATTCCCAGCTTTGAAGCTCAGTTACATTCATCTTCCTTCTCATTTGAAGAGATGTTTCACTTTCTGTGCAATATTCCCTCAGGATTATGAATTTGATCGGGATAACCTAGTTCTACTATGGATGGCAGAGGATTTAGTGGACATGGGTCGTCAAAATCTACACAGGAGCATGGTGGATCTTGGTCGGCAACACTTCGATGAGTTACTGAATAGGTCGTTTTTTCAACGTTCTACTAGGGATCAGACACGGTTTGTGATGCATGATCTAATGCATGACCTTGCCACGGTTGTTAGTGGCACTACATGCTTAAGCGTTGGATTGAGTGGTTTTGATGATAGTCGGTGTACAAGGGTTCGTCACTTGTCTTATATTACCGAAGAGTTTGAATTGTCTACCAGACTGGAAAAGTCGCACGGTTTTAAAGGCTTGAGAACCTTCCTAGCTCTAACAGGAAGGTGGTATGGGAGTTGGTTGTCTATTAAAGTGCTAGAAGATTTGCTCCAAGAGTTGAAAAACTTAAGGGCTCTTTCTTTGAGTGGTTATCGGATAACTGAGATACCGAATTGCATTGGTCGGCTCAAGCATTTGAGGTTTCTTGATTTTTCTGGAAATAAGATGAATGAGTTGCCTGAATCCATTTGTACCTTGTACAATTTAGAGACTTGGGTACTAAAAGGTTGTTCTAATCTGACTGAATTGCCACCGGGGATCGACAAGCTAATCAATCTGAGATGTCTTCTTGATGTTAGAGACACTTTTAGAATAAAGAAGATGCCGTTGGGTTTTATTCATCTGCATAAACTCGAGATACTTCCGAAATTTATTGTTGGAAGAGAAAATGGGTTGAGGCTGAAAGAGTTGCAACATTTGCCGTTCTTGCACGGAAAGCTTACCATTTCAAATTTGCAAAATGTTGGAGAAGTTGGAGATGCAAGGGAAGCAAAATTGAACGATAAAGTGAGCCTACATGATGCAGCGTGATGGGGATGGATGAGACAATAAAGTGAGCCTACATGATGCAGCGTGATGGGGATGGATGGGACAAAAACTCGTTGACTCAAAGAATGCCGAGAATTTGTTGGATAGAGGCACAAGAATTCGTTGATTCCGCAGAATACCGAAGAATTGACTCAGGGTATAGGAAAACCTCAATTTTTTTCATTAATCAATAATCTGAATACAAACGACAGCTAAGAGAGTATTAAATAAAGAAAACAAAAACCCTATACCTATTAAAATTCCGAAATTAACACTAAAGTACCAAACAAAACCGACAAATTATAAAAAAGACCGAAAGAAACATAAAACTGCAAATTTGACCCTCTAAACGAAGGAATTTGGCCTAAAACCGTCAAACCCCATAGTTTACTATGAGTCTTGCTCAGATTGTCGTCACCGCATGGAAAAGTGAAGGCCAGTAATATGAAGCAGGAAGAAGAACACACTCAGCCACATCATCATAAATCTTTTTCGTGAAGCAGTGTTCGAGTGTAGCCTGGGTGCCGACGTTGGGGTCGATTGGCCTTGTGGCTTGTACCCGAAAACGGAGGTCAGGAGGCCTTCGAATTCGCTCCTGGCGGTCGGGGAGAAGATGAATTCAGGATCATGGAAGGTGTGGTGATGGTCGATCATCGCTGTGACGTCTTCATCTTCAATGTACTCATCATAAATTGGACTATCAAGAACGGTAGCAGTTCTGGTAAGATCCGGTGATAGCCAATCAAAGAACAACATCTCGCAGAATCTCCGGCTCTGATACCAATCTGATGCAGCGTGATGGGGATAGATGGGACAAAATCTCGTTGATTCAAAGAATGCCGAGAATTTGTTGGATAGAGGCGCAATAATTCGTTGATTACGTAGAATACCGAAGAATTGACGCAAGGTAGAGGAAAACCTCAATTTTTTTTCATTAGTCAATAATCTGAATACAAACGACGGCTAAGAGAGTCTTAAATAAAGAAAACAAAAACCCTAACCCTATTAAAATTCCGAAATTAACACTAAAGTACCAAACAAAACCGAAAAATTATAAAAAAGGCCGAAAGAAACATAAAACTGCAAATTTGACCCTTTAAACGAAGGAATTTTGCCTAAAACCGTCAAATCCCATAGTTTACTATGAGTCTTGCTCAGATTGCCGTCACCGCATGGAAAAGTGAAGGCCAGTAATATGAAGCAGGAAGAAGAACACACTCAGCCACATCATCAAATTTTTTTTATTTCGTGAAGCAGTGTTCGAGTGTAGCCTGGGTGCCGACGTTGGGGTCGATTGGCCTTGTGGCTTGTACCCGAAAACGGAGGTCAGGAGGCCTTCGAATTGGCTCCTGGCGGTCGTGGAGACGATGAATTTAGGATCATGGAAGGTGTGGTGATGGTCGATCATCGCTGTGACGTCTTCATCTTCAATGTACTCATCATAAATTGGACTATCAAGAACGGTAACAGTTCTGGTAAGATCCGGTGATAGCCAATCAAGGAACAGCATCTCGCAGAATCCTCGGCTCTGATGCAGCGTGATGGGGATAGATGTGACAAAAACTCGTTGATTCAAAGAATGCCGAGAATTTGTTGGATAGAGGCGCAAGAATTCGTTGATTTCGCAGAATACCGAAGAATTGACGCAGGGTAAAGGAAAACCTCAATTTTTTTCATTAATCAATAATCTGAATACAAACGACGGCTAGGAGAGTCTTAAATGAAGAAAACAAAAACCCTAACCCTATTAAAATTCTGAAATTAACACTAAAGTACCAAACAAAATCGACAAATTATAAAAAAGACCGAAAGAAACATAAAACTGCAAATTTGACCCTCTAAACGAAGGAATTTGGCCTAAAACCGTCAAACCCTATAATTTACTATAGGTCTTGCTCAGATTGCCGTCACCGCATGGAAAAGTGTACTCTCACGCCCAAATCCGAGACTTCGCCCACATCACTACTTTATCCTTGAAATGGGATGTTGATACCGGAAATTCAAGCTTTCAGAATGCTGACAACGAACTGGAGATGCTGGGCTTCGTCGGGGGTTTCGGACTAGGCGGCCTTGCGTCGAGTCGAGTTCCTATACTTTTCGTGTTTTCCGTCTTCTCGATGTTACCGTCGATCTCTTTCCAAGCCGTCGATTACCTGCAAGAAGGATTCGCCAGGGGGGGTGTTTCTCTGGTAAACCCTCTCCGATGCTAAAATCAGAGCCGAGCGATCTTTCTGGGATGTGTAAAATGAAGAATGCCTCCTCCTATTTATAGAGTTTGAGAATTGTACGGGTGGGGCCCGTGTAAAAAGGGTAGTTCCGTAAATAGGTGGAGGGTAATTTCGTAAATAGGTAGAGTCCCGGGTGTTAGATACCCAAGGATTCGAGGTCGGCTGCGGGACGCGTCGACCCGTGACACAGGACCCGGTCCGTACTGCTGGTACCGGTCTGGTGTTACCGCACTGACCCGGTACCATTGGTACGGATCAAGTCCGATGGTACCGGACCGGTCCAGTACCTATGGTATGGACCAGTCCGGTGTCACCGGACTAGTCCGGTACCGATGATACCGGACTAGTCCGGTAACGCGATACCAGACTTGCGTGCGAAAATATAAGGGCCTTAGCCCCTTACCATGTTCGGGTCAACGGTGCGACCATGTCGAGCCTTGATGAGGTCCAGTCGGGTGTATATCCATCATTTTCCCCCGAGTCAAGCATAGGTTTTTCCTCTACTTGACTCTATTTTTTAGAAGGATTTACACCTGATTGTATCTTGGCTTTCATTTTACCACTTTTCATGAGTTTGTCATTGCAATTGTCGGTGTTCGACGTGTTGGATTACGGGGCTAAATTCTACGGAAACATAATCTAGGTACATGCTAGTATTTGGAATTACGCAGCGGAAGATGTGCACATACCTTAAACCTTTTCCATAGTCCAAGATCTTGCTGAGGGAGTTCTCGATCCACCGGACGGAACTCGTATAGGTTCTTGTTAAGGAAGCCCTATACAGTATAGTCTCCGCAGCAAAGCCTCTGATCGATTCTTGGCAGGGACAGATCTCCGGAGTGTTTTGCTCTAAGAAAATTGGCACACCCTTGGTGTTGTATAGGTTCGGCCGAAACTAGTATGTATTAGGGAGGAGGGTTTTCTCTCAAATCACCATCAAGGAGGAATTTTGAATTACCCTAATAAAACCCATAACACTCCCTATTTATAGGAGGAGCAAAGTGGACAAAAGTCCACTTTTGCCCACACATAAATTTCGGTCGGCCTATGTAGTATAAGGGAAGCCCAATTTTGGGGCTCTCATGTCAATTGGGATTTGGGTCAAGCCCCATTTCCCTAATGTGACATTTACCCAATTTCCCTAATGTGACATTTACCCAATTTCTTAGGTAACATATACATATTAATGGGCTTCCATTTATGACGCCCAATCACCATATGCTAACAGCTCCCACTCGCCGGAATGGGAGGGTACCTGTTAATGTATTGTTGTCCAAATCGCATCAACATTTCACTATTCTGATCTTGCCTCTTCTTCCGAATAGTTCATACGAAAATTTCCGTGCGACCTGTGGATACGACGGGCATCGTGCTACTCATCTGTTAGGAGTGTTGTAGCTCCCGTGGAACGTTGATTCCCTATCTCAAATCAACCTGTTAAAAACATCAAATTGTATCGCGTTGTATCCTAGGTCAACTGTTAATTCTCCAATTGCCCAGTTTCCACATAGGAATACTTCTCCAAGGCATCCATACAAGTATTCACAACCTTCAACTAATATCCGGTTGGTGGCCACCTAGTGAATACAAGAGTCGGTGAATTACAGGTGAACTTGACCATCCCAATCGCTCATATCCTTAGTCAAACTCAACCGGTTTCCAAAGACGTGGTAACTTGACATTTTTCTTCAGCACTGCGCTCATACGCCGGGAACTGACCAACAAACTTAACAAACTAAGTTTGTTAAATATCTAAATTGGTCCCTAAAGTATAGAAACGATGAATAGTAATCCTAGAAGTTTCTAAGAGCACTTCCAATAGCAAGTGCCTAGTGCCTCCACATCAGCAGCCACGTCACTGCCAACTCATCAAAGTGGCACTGCTACAGTATTTGCTACAGTAAATGGCACTGTAAAATTGGCACTCTCTCCAGTAGTGGAGGCCGAGTTCCACTTCTACATTGGGACCCACATAATTTCATAATTCAAATATAATTTTTGCATTATATATAAATTATATATCATTATATATAAATTATATATTCATATTTTTTTACAAATACGGACATGAATAAATAATGAGATTCAAGTATTAGATGTTTTAATTAAAAAAAATAGGGAAAATATATCCAAAATATAAAAATGTAATTGAATTTTTTTAATAAAAATTTACATTTTTTTGAGTTAGTCAAAATTTATCAATTGTGAATCAAATATCTGGATTCCACTTTTGACCGACGTATGTTGTTATTCTGAAATTTGAAAATCGACGTCTTTAGGGTAATAGTTCTATTATTTACGTACTATAATTTATTTATTTTAAAAAAAATTACGTTTCTTTTGTAATTAAAAATGATAAAAACATTATGAATATAACATAAAAATGAGCACATTATTTTTTTAAATAATGATTGCAATAATTTAAAAGTTACATTACAATAAATATAAAAAAAAATAAATTAAAGTTGTCAACTAAAATAAATAAATAATTATATATATTTGAGATTACATAGAATTGTCACAAGCATTACTAAATTGTCAGAGATGTTCGACCAAGTCCTGTAAATTAGAAATATATTATATATACATCATTCTAAAAGTATAATTTTTATAATAATTTATCGTAAAAGATATATTTCTTTCATATAATAATATAATATAATATAATACGTAAAATATATAAAAATATATATGCATTAAAATAATATAATATTTTGTAGTAATTATTTTCCATATTTAATAATTTGAAATGTTATACTATTTCAAAATTTAGAATTAACGGTTATTCAACATGGTAACATATAAACAAATTAGATATGGAAATTTCGAGATTGATTCAAAGTTAAAAAGTAGTAATTTTGGTTCGTGTCGTTATTTATGTTACATAATATTCAAAATGACTGATTACGGCTCTTGTCTATCTGACTTAGCGTAACCGAATATATATACAATCAAAGAGATGAGCAACACAATTGAATAAAATAATATTAAAAAGTTGGCACCGACATGAACAGTAACTTGGGAGTTCCTACTAGTAGGCACTGTCCTACTTCACTATTCACTAAATAATGGCAAAACAGTAATATTAGTAATCCTAGTCACGCCTAGTGGCGCCTAGTCAGCGTCCAGTTGGCAAAAATTGGAACTAGAACACTCCCATTTTGGAACAAGGCACTCCTATTGAAAATGCAAGTGCCTATTTAATCATTACCAGTAGGGACCAACAGTAAATGACACTAGGCACTAGACACTCTCTACAATAATAAATTTACAACATGGAACTAGACACTAGGCACTACTATTGAAAGTGCTCTAATACTTCATTAAGGATGTGGTGAATGAGTTTCACCCAAGAAGGAATCCACTGTAGGCTGTAGCTTGTCAAAACAGTCTACTGCTCATGTCGGATTGGAGAAATTCTTAGATAACTCGGCTTTACCAGAAGATTGATGATCGTTTGGATTTCATTTCAGAATAAAAGAGAGACCTTGGATTGAATGAGGCCGGAGCGGGATCAACTGAGAACAAGAGTTATTCTTACGATAGACTGGCTGATTCTTTGCCGGAGCATTAAGTAGTCGGCAGTGTTTTTTTTTTACTTATTCGGTCAGAAATCGGTATGGAATTTAGGATTGAAAAATCAGTGTATAAATGATCGGTATGTAATAGCTTATTTTCTTGTATCATGAGACTCAATTGATCTCTAATCAGTCGGGGTCTGATTTTGCTCAACTGTAACACTAATATAACTCACTGGATTTTGTAGTGATACTTTAAAAAGTACTAAGTTAAATTTGTACATCATAAAATGCATTTAACATTAATTTTAGACAGATGCTTATTTGAAGTATCCATCCTTTTGAAATATGTACATTTTACAATACGTTACCGTCTTTTTCAAACATGTACTTTTGTAACCACTGGAGTCCGAAACTTTTGATGGCTTTCTTGGAATAATGGTAATGGAAACGGATGATCCTATTTCATTTGGCTTCCAAAGCTGCAGGTTATAATGCCATGAATTCTAGATTGACTATGAAGCACCCAACCAGTATATACACACAAATTATTACAAGAGTTTGCAGCAAATTATAGTATTTACAAAAGGTTTACAAATTCCTGCAAATGATCACACGAGGAATGCCTTCAATCAGGGGGAAATATTCTCCTTTGGATGATAACTTGCATCCCAAATCTTGACTGCATCCTTCGATGTAAAGATATTCAATGGAGGGAGGGAATCCTTCCTTGGGCAAGAATTGGAGCTTTGGATTTTCATACATGTATAACCCTCGAAGAGAGGTAAGGTGATCTCGGAGTCCATTCGATAAACTTACCAAATTCTGCTGAGAATATACGTCGAGAATCTCGAGGTTGGGAGGGAGCACCAACCAGTCTGATGCCGGCCTTGGAGGAGGGAAGCAAGTCATTCCTTGAAGGCACCCGATTTCACCTCGAATACCCAAGTCCTTCAAGGAACTGAGTTTGTGCAAACTCCATTCTGCCATTGGCTGTCTCAACTCCTTACAATCTTCAATTGAAAGGAACTCAAGGCTAAGAGGGAGACCCTCCTTAGGGAATGACTCGATGCTCAAATTCATCAATCTCAGCCTTTGTAAGGATGTAGATGCTGCTTGCATCTGATGAGGCAGAGACTTGATCTTGTTGCAATTGCTGAGATTCAATGATTTAAGGCAACTCGGAAGTTGTGGGAACACGTCCATCTCTAGACACAGACAATCTCGTAACTTCAGGTCGGTTAAATTAGTGAACATGTGAAGGCAATGAGTTATGCTTTTGACATTACAACCCAAAATTTTCATTTGTTCGAGTGATGCACATACACGACCTAGCTCATCGTCTTCATCTCCATCTTCTAGAAACCAATCAAAAACATTTCCACAATTTTCTATCACCAATTTTTGCAGTTTGCTATTTGATGCAAGTAACATCCTGACTTGCTTCTTCTTGCTGTTGTTGAATAAGGCTTTTAAAGACGGACACTGCCGGATCACTAACTCTTCAAGCTGAGGAAGCATCACATTATTACTTGAAGAAGAATCACCATTGTCATGACCATGGTTGATTACAATTATTCCTTCCGGTAATCTTTCCAATTTCTCACACATTTTAATCTTCAAAAATCTCAGTGTTGTCGGGAGAATTGCACCTTCTGCGAAACATATGAGAGATCCACATTCTCTTATAACCAACTTCTCTAAGCTGCTGCAACTCATCATTCCTTCTGACAAGGACTCGGGTTTTGAGCAACTGTAGATTTCTAATTCCCGAAGAGATGTCAACCTTTGCATGTTGTTTGGCAACTTCTGCAGATTAACACACCGTTTTAGTCTTAAACACCTGAGTCGAGCAAGACTCGTCATAACTTCAACATTATTTTCCTCCCATAACCAGATTAGCCCATAAAACTCCAAAACTTCAACCACACTCAAGGAGCTTAAGTAATCTTCATTAAAGTAAGGATGCTCTGACTTAGTTGATGAAAGAGAAATCGTAAGAGCATTCAGGTTGGCTGATGAAATCCTTGCTAATAGGCCAAGTCTGAAATCTCGTAGATTCAATTGTTGGAGAGATGGAAGGCTAGTCATACAAGGCGAAGCTTCTAAAAGGGGACAAAACTGTGTATCGAGTCGTACAAGCGAACTGAGCTGATGCGGCAACTCTGATACCAATTTTGGACAACTGAACAACCTTAGCTTATCGAGTCGAGGAAATGGTTTATCTATCTCTTTTTCACCAAATGAAAAGGACCAAACTTCCCAAGCTGGCATCCTTTCGAAATTAAGAACTTCCAAGGATGGAAATGGCCTGTCCGCAGTTCCTAAAAATTCAGGCCCGACGGTGCAAATTGCATCCATCTCATCGATTTCTAGAACTTTAAGAGAAGGGAGAAGCCCGAGTGATGGTAAAGTCCTAGTTGTCCGACATTTACTCAGTCGTAAATGCTTTATGCTGATCAATGAGGGACTACCAATCCATTGTGGGAAACTTATACCTCCAAATCCATGAAGTTCCACTTCTTTTATATTAGGATGAGGTTGGAGCAAGTCAAGGACCTGCATTTCTTTGTTAGCATTTCGAGAATTTGAATCATTCTCGCCCCCCCATACGAAGGTTAGAGCAGTGAGACCAACCTTTTCAATCAGCTCTGCATCTCTTGCATCTCCAATTTCTTCCACATTTTGCAAGTCTGAAATGAGAAGATCTTGTTGCAAAAATTGGAAGGATTTCATCTCTTTCAACCTCAATCCACCATCTTTTCCGACAATAAATTTTGGGAGTACCTCGAGTTTCTGCAAACGACCCAGACCCACTGGCATCTTCTTGAGCTCATAGGTATCTTCAATATCAAGGCATCTTAGATTACCTAACTTGTTGATCCCCGGTGGCAATTCAGCTAACTTTATGCACATCTTCAATATCAAAGTCTCTAAATTGTACAAAGTACAAATTGCTTCAGGCAGCTCTTTTATCGAACATCCAGAAAAATTAAGATACCTTAAATGCTTGAGATAACAAATGCAATCTGCTATCTTATTTATAGAGTAACCGCTAAAAGAAAGTGCTCTTAAGTACTTCAGCTTCTGAAGCAATTCTTCGACCACATTGTTAGACAAGTGGTGATACCCTATCAATAGACCTCGAGAAGGTAAAGCGAGAAATGTTCTCAAGCCCTTGAAAACCTGGCACTTTTCAAGTCTTGCACGCACCTCATGTTCCTTGGTAACATATGAGAGGTGACGTACTTTTTCTAGAGACTTGGTGGCGTTTTCACAATCAAATTCACCCAACCCAACATTCAAGTATGTAGTTCCACCGACTAATGTGGCTAGGTTATGCATGAGATCATGCATCACAAACCGTGACTCATTCTGAGAAGATTGTTGGAAGAAGGACCTACTCAATAATACATCGAATTGTTCCAGCCCTTGATCTCGCATGCTCCTCCTTGGGTTGTGAGGTTCCATGTCCACTAAACCCTCCGCCATCCAAAGTTGGACTAATTCATCCCGATCAAATTCATAGTCCTGAGGGAATATTGCACAGAACGTGAAACATCGCTTCACATAAGAAGGAAGATGGAAATAACTGAGCTTCAAAGCTGGGAGGATGCCATTTCCCTGTGGGAGATTCCATATCTCGCTATTAAGTATATACCGCCACTCGCTAGTGTTGGACTTGGAACGCAGTAATCCCCCTAATGTTTTTGCTGCCAAAGGTATACCACCACACTTTTCAGCAATCTTCTCACCTATCAATTTGAGATGACGGTGAGTATCAAATGAGCTTCCTCCAAGGGCATGATATGCTAATAAAGACAGACAATCACTAGGAGACAACTGCCGCAGATGATAAGTTGGGCTAGTTTGCATGAAGGATGCAACACTGGCAAGTCTTGTTGTAACAATGATTTTGCTCCCCTTCACTCCAAAAGGCGAACCCAATCATTGTAGTTTTCATTCCAGTAGTCATCCAAAACAATGAGAAACTTTTGCTTAGATAAAATTTCTCCTAGTTTGTTATGGAGAACATTGAGATCACTACTATCAACAGATTCAACACTACCCCCGCCCGCAAGTGACCCCAAAAGCGCCCTTGCTATCTCAACCATGTTGAAATTGTCAGAAACACAAACCCACCCTCGTTGTGGAAATGCTTTAACCAAATCATAGTTGTTGAAAACAGAACGAGCAAGAGTTGTTTTACCAACTCCGGCCATACCAACAATCGGAATCACTGACAGATGTTGACCGCCAGTTTCTGGCAACAACTTAGCAAGGATAGCCCTTTCATCATCTTCCCTGCCAACTACATAATACTCCGGCAGTGAAGTCGTCAATCTCTCAGAATAACTACTAGTCATGTTTGGCCTATTCATTCTTCCACTACTACCTTCATAATTCAGTCCAATATCTCTCTTTCGGTCCAAAATAAATTTCAACCGACCATCAATCTCCTTCATCCTAGACCTCAGCTTGTGATCAAACTTGATCTTTCCAGGACTCAAAAAGCCAGGGACTAAAGCACGCACCTTACTGGTAGTTGCACCATCTGCAGCCTCTTCTGACAAGCTGCGAATCCTCTCTTCAGTGATAAACTCGTCCACTACGTCCTCGATGTCATAAGCCAAGTCTTTGAGATCATCGAGCCATGGCTGCACCCTTTTATCTGACCCCCTCATGGCTCTGTCTTCAGCATCCGTAAGGAACGTAGAGATGTCACGCAACTTGGTGTCCCATTTCTTGACCAGGCCACGGACCTTCTCTCGTTTGGCAAACTTGAGCAGCTCAGGAGAAGCAAGGAGTTTGAATAGCACCTGGAGCAGAGCACTCAACACGAGCTCAGCCATGATCACGTTCACGCGAACACAATAGCAATGGAGGATTACGGATGATAGCAAAAATGCAATGTGAGGAAAAGTGAAATTCAGATCTCTAAATTGGAAACAACACCAGTATTTCCCTGATCGTTGAACTGATCAAACAGTCCATACTTAAATGAAGAACTATCTGTAATTGATTGTGATTTCCCATAATCTAATTAAAAATATCATTTTCACCTATGAACGTGTAAAAATAACGAAGTGCCGATTTGCACTTGCCCAAGACCGTACTTCAATAATAAGAGTAGAACTCGTATATATATATAACTCTCTTACTCTAAATATGATATCTAGTGGTGTTCTTCTTGCTTTGCTTACTAATGACTAAACCCCTATTTATAGGGAGCTATAGAATTCTCTAGGCCTAAGAAAACTCTAGACTAAGATCTTACTAGAAGATCTCTAGAAATTACATAAATCCTAGAATTATCTAGATACATAAGCTAAGGCCTAAATCACTAGATTATTCTTCAACTTGGACCAACTATACTTTAGCCCAAATATTTAAGTCTTGGCCCAATAATAGTAAGTTAGTCCTAGCCCATAATAGTGAGTTCTTCTTGGCCCATGATGGTAAGTCAATGTTGATCTTAACACTCCCCCTCAACATTGACTTTCCTTCATGTTTCTTCTTATCAATGTTGCGCTCCAGTCTGTGCCGCTCTCGATACTTCTGTCGCACTTTTCTGTCTTGATCAACTTGTGGTTTTGAAGTACTTCCTCCTTTATCGAGGGCTGAACTCTTAGCAAGCGACAATGTAACTTGTCGACGCTTGTTTCCCGTCGTCGGCACAGCTTCATTTCCCTTAGACATCTCCAAGTCCGACTCTTCATTCTCTTCATCTTGAGACAGAGATTTATTGCGAACTACCGGTCTTGCAAGGAAGCAAGAATAAGCGCAGATGCGGTTTTTATCCTGATCACAAATTGACTTGATGATCGATTTCCGCGATCCTTGCTTCACTACTTGTTTATCATCGACTCCTCCATGGACGTCTTCGCGAGGATTCGAACTCCCCCTTTTTCCATGAACCTTATTTGAAGAAGTTTCCTTACTTGAAGCCGGTATCACGAACATGTCGTCTACTCGCTCACCAGTGTGAACTACATCCGCCTAGATCATCTCTACATTCTTGAGAAATTTCACATCTTTCGGACCAAATAAAACGTACATACCTGAATCAACTGCATTCGCCACTGAAAAGAGATTTCTCTTCATCCCTGGAACATGATAAACATTATTGAGCTTGATCGATGTTCCGCCGCCACTGTTGATCACAACAGTGTCTTCCTTCTCAACATGGTGAATGGTATCATCCGCTGTGAGTATAACCTCCTCTCCTCCATGAGGACGAAAAGTGGAGAACTGATATTCGTCTCCAGTGAGATGATGACCGCAACCGGAATCTACAATCCACTCCTTTCCCGAGTCTCGAGCTGCAAATGCACACGTGGGAGTGGTCTTGGCTAGAAAACATTTAGCCCACTCTTCATCTTCAGTTGAGGTCTTATACTCCACCATGTTACTCTCCTTCAGTTTGGTCCGACAATTTCTCTTCAGATGCCCAGGCTTCCCACACCGGTAACACTTGAAGTCTTTTCTGCGAGACGATTCTACATTCCCACCAACCTTTTTCCTGGCGTCATTCTCTTGTACTTGAGCCACGAGCGCGCACTGATCTTCCTCCAGCTTTACCCCGGCCATTTGCTTAGCCAACGACTCTTGTGAAGTTAGAAGGTTCTCAAACTCCTCCAATGATGGTTGTTGAACCCACCCTTGAATCGACGTAACAAACGGTATATACTCGGGACGTAATCCTCGAATAATACATCGTTTTATCCGCGCCTCCGAAATTGGCTCCTCCGGGTTGAGTATATTAATTTCCGAACACAAATTCTTCACCTTTAGAAAGAATTGTGAAATCGACGACTCACCTTGTTTCGCATTCGCCAGATCCGTCTCCAACATCTGTAACCGCGCCTCGTTCTTCTTATTATATAGCTGGTCTAGCGTGTTCCAGATCGAACTTGCAGAGGTGCATCGTGATATATTCTCAAACACCGCTGACGATATCGACCTCTTCAAGGCAAACTCCGCATTGGCATTCCTCCGCTTCCAGCGCTTGAGCTCTTCACCATTTCTGGCGGTCTCCTCCGGGGCGGTTGTATCATTGCCTCCAACAATATCCCACAAGTCTTCGCTCATGAGGTATGACTCCATGCAGGACTTCCAAATCCGGTAATTGGACGAGTTTAGTAGCTCTATTCCTTGTCCAATCACGCGACCGGCAGCATCCATATTTAGAGTACCCGAGTTCTTCAATCCCGATCTTGAATCGTTCCGCGTTAATACGAAATTGGCTCTGATACCATGTAAAAATAACGAAGTGCCGATTTGCACTTGCCCAAGACCGTACTTCAATAATAAGAGAAGAACTCGTATATATATATAACTCTCTTACTCTAAATATGATATCTTGGAGACTCTTACAACTTGTAGTGGTGTTCTTCTTGCTTTGCTTACTAATGACTAAACCCCTATTTATAGGGAGCTATAGAATTCTCTAGGCCTAAGAAAACTCTAGACTAAGATCTTACTAGAAGATCTCTAGAAATTACATAAATCCTAGAATTATCTAGATACATAAGCTAAGGCCTAAATCACTAGATTATTCTTCAACTTGGACCAACTATCCTTTAGCCCAAATATTTAAGTCTTGGCCCAATAATAGTAAGTTAGTCCTAGCCCATAATAGTGAGTTCTTCTTGGCCCATGATGGTAAGTCAATGTTGATCTTAACAGAACGTGCAAGCAAAATCAGTTCACGTTCATATGGAACTGTCACTAAATAAAACCCAGTGAAGACATGCATTAATTAATGAAACAGAATCATCTGTCGATCCGGAGAAATTATTAGTCGGACCCAGTCCGCCACCTTGACTTATATTATATGTCTCTCTTTAATTGGTTGGTCAATACGCGTAGGTGGCGGACTGGATACAACTAATAATTTTTTTGTAAATTAGCACCCAACAATAGCTGGAATCAACGGCATGATTCAATAATTAATCATCATTAATACGTGTGGTCAGGTTGGCATTAACGTGTAAGATTCCCGTGTATTACATAATTTCTATTACAATGTAATCAAGCTTTGCAATTTAATAAAGGGTTAACAACCTATGAAAAGTCCGAACTATAACCCATGTTAACGAGAGAGGTCTGAAATTTCAAATGTTGATTTGAGAGATCTGAGATTTCAACTTTGTTGATATAAGAGGTCTCCGTTAACTTTTTCCGTTAAAACTAACAGAAGTTGGTCATATGCTTGACATGTGACCAAAAATTAAATTCCAAAAATGCCCATCCATCAAAGTGTGCCCCTCACATGCTTGAAAGGAAAAGCCGAAAATGCCCTTAAAGCCACGACGGCTCCGGCCACCGCCACCGCGGCTCCGACAACCACCACTCCGACTCCGGCAACCACCACCCGTCTCCGGCGACCACCACCCTAGCTCCGGCGACCACCATGCAACTCCGGCGACCTCCACCACAGCTCCGATTGGGCCCAAATCAGAGCAACAAAGCTCCGATCTGGAGCCACAGAGCCGTGGCTCCGATTTGGAGCCCCGATTTGGGCCCAATCGGAGCCGTGGTGGCGGTCGCCGGAGTTTAGTGTGGTCGCCGGAGCCGAGGTGGTGGTCGCCGGAGTCGGGGTGGTGGTGGCCGGAGCCGGTGTAATTTGACTTTAGGGGTAATTTTGTCATTTCACATTTCCTCAAATAAGATATTAAATAAAACAAAATAATAAAAAGGGTAAAAATGTCATTTCACACAATTCTGTTAAAGTTAACTCTAAAAATGGATGTAAAACCTAATTTCAACAAAATTGAAATTCCAGACCTCTCAAATCAACATTTCAAATTTCAGATCTCTCCCGTTAACATGAGTTATTGTTCAGACCTTTTATAGGTTCTTAACCCTTTAATAAATTAAATATAAACCCTAAACCTCATTCCATGTTGGTAATCTTTTAGGGGAAAAGTATGTAAATCGTACAACATGTTTGAAAAAAATGGTTTTATGGATCAATATGTTTTAAAACGTATAACATGTTTGAAAAAAATGGTTTTATGTACCATTTTTTTTTTTAAATATACAACAAGCTTGCAAAATATGTTAAAATGACATATCGTCCACTTATTATCAATAGTCTCATTAAGTGGACACGTGCGAAACACATTCTTATAAGAAAAAAATAATAATTAAAACAATAAATTAATTTATAGATAGCAATGATTATTAATGGGTGGAGGTAGATAATTATTATTATTATTATTATTATTTTTTAAAAACGTGATCCGCACGTATCCACTTAATAAGACTAGTGACAACAAGTGGACGATAGTCATTTTACCATCTTTTGTAAGCTTGTTGTACATTTTAAAACATTTTGATCCATAAAACCATCTTTTTCAAACATGTTATATGTTTTAAAACATATTGGTTCACAAAACCATCTTTTTAAAACATGCCGCATGTTTTACATACTTTTCCCAATCTTTTAGCTCAATTCAGTGCAGTTGAGATGCTAAAGAAACACAGTTTATGCTCTACCGTGTCCAACTTGGGAATCTCATAATACACAGTTCAGCTTACTACTGTTATCAGCTTATTGGATCACTGTCATGCTTCCATTGTTATTATAAAGTAAGGACTATTATAACATTATAGAGGGTTATGCAATGAAGTTGTCTGTGGTTTGTTTTCTCTGCAGGAGCTGTCAATGATCTTTCAAACGATTTCTTTGCTTTTCGACAGAATGGTGGCCTTAACTTGGCCTGAGCAGCGGGACTCGGAAGAGGGAAGCAAGTCATTCCTAGGGGGCACCCTATTTCACCGGTAATTTCTAACCTCTTCAAGGCAGTGAGTTTGTGCAAACCCCACTCTGCCATGGCTGTCTCAATTCCTTACAATTTTCAACTGGAAGCACTAAACAAACGATTAAGAAAGAAAGCATTCAAGCAGACAAGATTTAACGTGGTTCGGTCAACTTGACCTACATCCACAGGCAAAGGAGGAGCTCCATCTTCACTAGCACTATAACATCGGATGGTTACAAGACGAGACGGCATAGAGCACTCACCCTCACAATACATGTAGAGACTTAACACACAATGTGTTACGGACATTATTGTCAAATGTTTAGTTTAAACTAAACATTTGACAATAATGTCCGTAACACGAAACTTTAGCGACCAATTTTTTTTCCGTCGCCAATTTAGGGATTTTCAGCAGTGTCATACTCTCAGAAGTGACTAACATAGTCCCTAGCTATATTGAAAAGTTGTGCACCTAATAAATAGGGCTAAGTCAGTCCGTACTATGAAAATAAACTGATTGTCTTCTTCTTCTGCTGAGTTCTTCTCTCCGATTTCATGCGTATCAATTGGTATCAGAGCTTTGTTCATTCCCTCTGTCCAGCGAAGCTCGCGATTCCGGCTAAGCTGCATAACATTCCGCCTTCGTCACCGCCACCAGTGGAGCGCCGCCTAAATCGTAACCAATTGAGACCACCGCCACCGTCAATTTCGGCTGTGACTTCGAGTTCAGATCGTCATCGGATTAGCTACCACGGTCGCCCTCCCTTCTTGATTCATTCGCCGGAAACTTTCTCGATTCCTGGTTTGTCGAGAAGTTATCTCTGGTAATTCCTTCTTGTTCTTTGGGTTCCTCTGCTTAAAGTTGTCGCTACTGGCTCCTGTGCCTCTGTTATCTCTATCTGGTTTGTGTTACTGTTGTTATTGACGATAGTTTCTGTTGCTGAGGTTTGGTTTTGTTGCTTGCTGCTTCAAATTTGTGCTGCAACTGAAAATTCCTTCTGCTGCTGGTATCAGATTAGGGCTGAGTTGATGTTGTTGCAAATTGCCTCTGTTTCTCTGCTGCTATTTCATGTTGCTGCTGTCACTCTTGTAATCTGTTGAATTGCAACCATGTTTGTGTTTTCTGATGATCAGATTGATCAACATAAGGTGTGGGATACAAGTCTAGTTCTGTTTGTTCAAATTGCTGGTGCCATTACACCTATTCCAGAAGAAATTCTATATGAGAGATTCTCAAAGTTTGGATGGGTTCAACAAATTGGAATAGAAGAGAAACCAGACTACAAATTCCTTGTCTCCACATGTTCACGAGTTTGAGCGAATTGAGTTTATCCGGGTGTATGTCTCTAGAGGTTGACGTGCTCCCACATCTTCCAAGCAGCCTTAACTCTCTCATCCTCGACGGATGTGACAAGATCAAGACTCTGCCTCACCAGATGCACACGTCTACTTCCTTGAAGAATCTAACTTTACGTGACTTGAGCATCGAGTCCTTTCCAGAGGGGGGTCTGCCTCGCAGTCTTGTATCACTTAACGTTAGTGATTGCGACAATTTCATACAGCCAATGGAAGAGTGGGGTTTGCACAACCTTACTGGGTTGAATAAATTGACAATTAAAAAGGTGAAATAACAAGGCAAGAAATGACTTACTTTCCTCCTCCGACTCCGAGTCCAGATCACGCGGACTCAAACTGGTCGTTGCTCCCTCCCAACATCGAGTTTCTTTGGATAGATGGTCAGCCTAATCTGGTAAGTATATAGAATGGGCTTCGAGGCCACCTTACCTCTCTTCGAGAATTAATTTTAGTATCATGTCCAAAGCTCCGGTTCCTGCCCAAAGAAGGGTTCCCACCCTCTCTTGGATGTCTTTCAATCAAGAAATCCACTCAAGATCTACAAAGGGGAGTGTTCAAAGGGCGGACGATACTTTCCCCTTATTGAACGTATTCCCGATTTTGACGTGAAAGTATACTCTTGAGCATTCGTATGCTATCTCCCATGCATCCGTCCGTCTCTTTTCAACTTGTAAATCTTGTAATTATTCGTATCCATGCACAAGTTGCTTTTTAGATGTTGTAACTAATGTTGAGAATTGGGCAAACTGAGTCTGTGAGGACAAGTCCAGTTCTCTAGCCCGTAATTGATGTTGTCCTATGCTGGTGTTTGTACTGGTGGGCTTGGCCCGATTTGGTTCGTGTCTCTCTGTTATCTGGGCCGTGTTGGATTGGGCGTTGCCCATCTTGGTGCTGTTGTGCGAGTTGGCTTATTTTGTGATCCAAATATTTGTTTTGGGTCAATTGGAGGTTATAAAAAACATAGGGGACCCTTGAGTTATTTACTCGGGATCCGCCCATATTTAAGGTGAGGAATATTGCTCTCCGGGTACTGTTTCGATGAGCTGCAAACTAGTCTAAAATTTTCTCTCTTCTGCTCTAGGGTTAGGGTTTCTGATCTTCACATGGTATCAGAGCACTGGGGGCGATCTGGCCTCTGATTCTCGTTCCTGAGACAATCTTTGTGTTCTTCCTCACCTTTCTTCTCGGCGAAGCATTCCTGCTGTCTGTTCATCTCTGCATGCAAGGATCGTTTCCGTGACGATCCTCCGATTGAGTCGTATCGTCTTCCGCGAAGCGATTCAGTTCTTTCTCGAAGGACTTTGGTTCATTAGGGCTCGTTTTCTGTGAGCTCTGGTTCGTTAGGGCTCGTTTTCTGTGAGCTCTGGTTCTCCTCCTGCCTGTTTACCTCTGCATGCGAAGATCGTTTCCGCGGTGATCTTCGGATTGAGTCGTTTCGTCCTCCGCAAAGCGATTCAGTTCTTTCTCGAAGGATTTTGGTGCGCTAGGGCTCGGTTTTCGAGTTCTGTTTTTCTTTTGCGATTTGTGATGCTTCGGTTTACTTCGTATATTGACCATGTCGGAAGGCGGCGAAGGTGAAGATACCAAAGATCCAATGACTTCGACTCTCTCTGCGGAAACCTCTGGTCTCACCGGACATCAGAGGTCAACTCGTATCACCCCTTATATCTCCACCTTAATGATAATCCTGGTCAAAGCTTATTATCCATGAAATTGTATGGCCAAGAAAATTATAGGAAGTGAAGTCGTGGCATGCAGATTATATTGCTTGGTAAGAATAAGATTGACTTTATTAATGGCTCGTGTAAGCGTGATTCATATGATGAGAAACTGCATGACCTCTGGGATAGATGTAATGCGGTGGTGTTTGGTTGGATCATTAATTCAATGTCCGATAGTATCTCTAATGGGATTATGTATTCTGAGAGTGCGTTATTGGCTTGGAATGATTTGCGTGAACGTTTTGACAAGATAAATGGGTCAAGAATTTATCAGCTTCATAGGGAAGCAACTCTTTGTCGCCAAGGTGTTGATACTATTTCTATTTTCTTTACAAAGCTGAGGAGTTTGTGGATGGAGTATGACACTGCTTGTACTTTACCTCATATCGAGGACCCTCTTTTCAAACAGCACCTTGAGCACAGTGACAATCAGCGCCTCTTCCAGTTTCTGATGGGACTCAATGAGAGTTACTCTAACATTCGAAGCAACTTGCTCCTATGGACACCATTGCCTTCTCTGAATCAGGCATATGGTATCCATATCCAAGAGGAAAGTCAGAGGGACGTGTCTGCTATCATTTCTTCTGAGTGCACCAATATTGGATTGAATGTTGGAGCAACAGGGAATGAGTCCAAGGTTAAGAAGAATGTGAATTCCAATTTTGAGTGTGATTTCTGCAAGAAAAAGTACATACATCTGACAGATGCTACACAAAAGACTGTGATTTTTGCAAGAAAAAGAGACAATGCAAGGACAACCGTTTTCAAATACAGAGACAATTTGAAAGGAAAATTGCCCATCAAGGCAAATACGGCCTCCGTTAGGGAGGATGGTGATGCTGCTGGCAATGCCCCTCTCATTAGTGGAAAAGTGACATTCACAGCTGAGCAATTTTACCTTCTCATGAAGAAGTGCATTGGAGGAAGCAACTCAGTTGCAAACACAGTGACCACATATGACAACAATGTCACTGCTGCTGGTATAATCTCTCTTACTTCATACTCTGATGATTTTCATGAACATTGGATATTGGACACTGGTGCTAGTAATCATATGACAAACAATTTAAGTTGGTTGATTAATTACAAATCTATTTCAAATACCAAAGTCCAATTACCAAATGGTCTGAACTCTTTTGTTGTTGGGATATGAGATTTTAACTTTGGAAATGGAAGGTTATTGAGAAACATATTATATTTATCTGATTTCAAATTCAATCTTATATCAGTTTCTCAATTAACCAAAGATCTTAACTGCAATGCCAATTTTTTTTCCCAAACATTGCTATTTTACAGGACCTCTCAAGTGGGAAAGCCTTGGCAAGTGGTAGGAAACATGCTGGTCTCTATTTCTTCAATCCCAATTGCACTAATGAATTACCTATGGCTTTAAGTAGTGTGAATAAGAATTCAATCCAACTGTGGCACAAACGATTTGTACATGCCTCTATTAAAGCTTTACAGAACATTAATCCTCTTGTCTATTTTAAGAATAAGAAGCTTATTATTAGTGATTGTACAATTTGTCCTCTGGCAAAGATGACTAGAAATAAATTTCCCAGTTCAACTAGCAGAGCAGATGCCATGTTTGATTTGATTCACAGTGATGTTTGGGGACCTTACCATACTCCACCTATGATAAAAAAAAAAAACAATTTCTAACTCTTGTGGATGATTATTCTAAAGTCACTTGGGTTTTTTTATGCATTATAAAAGTGAGGTGGGTGAGATTCTGAAATTCTTTGTTAAAATGGTGAGTACCCAATTTGGGAAAACTATCAAAGTTTTTCGTAGTGATAATGGTGGGGAATTTTTTTGGGACTCTTTGGAAGTTTTTTTTTAAAACATAAGAGTATTCTCCATCAATCCAGCTGCTCTTATACCCCACAACAAAACGGTATGATTGAACGTAAACATAGGCATTTGCTTGAGGTTGCCAGAGCTCTGAAATTACAAGCTTATGATCCAAACTATATATGAGGGGATTGTGTCCTTAGAAACCAATAGGTTGCAAATGGGTTTTCAAGTTAAAATATCATGTTGATGGTAGTCTTGAGCGTTATAAAACTAGGCTAATTGCAAGGGATATAAACAAAAGCATGACATTGATTACTTTGAAACTTTTTCTCCTGTTGTTAAAATGAGTACAGTTAGAGTTGTGTTGTCTTTGGCTGCTATTCATGATTGGCCCTTTTATCAAATTGATGTGTTTAATGCTTTTCTTCAAAGTGATTTTGAGGAGGAGGTTTATATGCTCCTCCTCAAGAATTTAGTAATCAGGGAGGTGCTGGTTTAGTTTGTAGATTACGTAAATCCTTATGCGGTTTAAAGTAAGCATCTAGGCAATGAAATAGAAAACTTACTGATTCATTGATTCAATCTGGTTATAAGTAATCCATGTATGATTACTCATTGTTTACAAAGCATGTTGGTAATGATTGGGTTTTGTTACTGGTTTATGATGATGATCTTTTAATTACTGGGAACAGCAGTTATTTAATCTTTGAGCTGAAAACTGTTTTGCAAACCAGTTTTAAAATGAAAGATTTAGGTGAACTTCAATATTTTTTTAGGCATTGAGATTGCTAGATCTGAAAAGGGAATTATTTTGACTTAGAGAAAATATGCTTTGGAATTGATTTCACAAACTGGTTTAGCAGGTACTAAGAGGGCTAAAACCTCTATGGAATTCAATTCCAAACTTACCAGTGTTGATTTGATAAATCTCTTGGTTTGCCTCAAGATGATGAACTTTTATATGATATTACTTCTTATCGAAGGCTTATTGGAAAACTACTCTATTTGACAATCACAAGGCCTGACATAAGTTTTGCAGTTCAGAATTTGAGCCAATTCTTGAGGGCTTTTAAGCAGTCTCACTATGAGGTATCTTTACGTGTGGTAAGATATATAAAAAATGAACCTGGTAAGGGTGTACTTCTGTCTACTTCTAGTGAACTTGTTTTGTCTGTGTATTGTGATTCAGATTTGGGTAATTGTGTTGAAACCAGGAAATATCTTTCAAGATATTGTTTTTTTTTTTTTTGGCCAACGGGAAACTTTATTGATTAAGAAAGTAACATCAGTCCGGAGCATAGTCAAGCAACATAATAGAAATAAGAGAAGATGGGGGTAATAAAACCCAATTTAGAGGACACATCTCCTTCCTGGATTGAATAGCAATCCAATTCGCGCATCGATTTGCACTACGACGAATAAACTTCCAATGAATCTCCGGGATATGATTTGCTCTTTGAAGAATGTCATAAATAATGTTGGCAAGCTTCCAATCAATTGCGGTCTCTCCTCGAATTTGGCGAACGATATACTCCGCATTCGATTCAATGACTACTTTCTCCCATTGATGATAAAATGCTAACTCCACTGCTTGTAATAAGGCCATTGCTTCGACATTTGATGCATTGATATCTCGGCATGAGGAATGACGTCCCGCAATAAGCCTACCCTCACAATCTCGAGCAATAACTCCAGTTCCACCTCGTCCCGTTTCACACATCCAAGAGCCATCACAACAAATTGATATGGTGTCACATGGTAGGCAAATCCACAACTGACTTGCAGCTCCATGGCGTTGTTGCCTTCCCTTATCTTTCCGATGGCCTCGAGCACTCCATAATTCCGCGCTAAAATTTCGAATATGATCCACCACTATCCTAGGCTTCGGAATGTCCCTTTTGTAAACGGCTCGACACCTTTCCTTCCAAATCTCCCACGCTGTGACCTCCATTTGAATCTTTAAGAGAGCCTCCAAATCAGCCCCTCGTTCCTCATTGAGTCCCGTCTCCTCCACCAAATCGAGCCAATTCGGTACATTTCCATGTTGCCAACGAATCCCCATTCCACCAAACCAAACGGGCTTAGTCCAAGGGCAATGTAACAACACATGATCCACCGTTTCCGTACCATTACAAAAGGGAAACTTAGAGGATATATTAATTCCCCTTCGATTCAATTCATCAAACGTGGGTAGGGCTCTTGAACAACTTTTCCAAAGAAAATGTTTTACCTTTGGTGCGGCATTACCCTTCCAAATGTATCGCCAAATTTCGGCTGAAACTGACCTTGAAGTGGTGGGGCCCATTAATTGTGGGGGTGGACCTGCATCACGAAGTGCACGGTACACGAGGCTCGGCTTCGCTTCACCCGTTCTCGAGGTTGGCCACACAATTTTATCTTGTCCTCCCTCACAATGAGTTCGGATTGCTCGAATTGCTACTTGTTCAGCTTGTGAAATCATTGGCTCAATTGGAGTGAGGTCCCAATGTCTTTCTGGTGGACGTAGGAGATCCGAAACTCGCATATTTAATACCGCAGGGGCTGCGTTTTCCGATCCAAGTCGATAATGATCAATACCGGGTACCCACGCATCATGAAACACCCGAATTGACTCACCGTTTCCAATATGCCACATCCCGCCTTGGATAAGTGTGTCCCGTCCCTCAAGTATACTCGACCAAGCCCAAGAAGCTCGACCGTCTTTCAACGCCTCCAAAAAGTCAGTACGCGGGAAGTAGATTCCCTTTAAGAGCTTAGCCCAAAAAGCGTCAGGGTTGGAGTGTAGACGCCATGCCGTCTTGGTGAGCATTGCAAGATTAAAGGTTTGCATATCCCTAAATCCCATGCCACCATCTTCCTTTGGAATCGTCATCCGATCCCATCGCTTCCAATGCATCTTCCTCCCATCTTCCTTATCTCCCCACCAAAACCAAGCTATTGTACTAGTCACCGAATCACACCAATTCTTGGGGAACTTAAAGAGAGCCATCGAATACGTTGGGATTGCGGTTATAACCGACTTAATTAGGACCTCCTTACCCGCCGTATTAAGGAAGAGATTATTCCAACCAAGAATTTTATTTGTGATACGATCCTTGAGAAAACCAAGTGCTTCCCTCTTGGACCGACCCCAAATAGTTGGGAGTCCCAAGTATTTCCCCGCATTCTCGACCGCATTAATTCTCAAGATAGCTTCAACGGTTCGCTTCGTAGCTTGGTCCACATTCGCCCCAAAATATATGCCGGACTTATTCAAATTGATGCTTTGTCCCGAGGCTTGGCTATACGCCTCAAGGATCCCCTTCAAAGACCTTGCGTTTCGCTCATCAGCCTGAATGAAGAAGATGGAGTCATCCGCAAAAAAGAGATGATGAAGACGTGGACACGCTCTCTTTATGCTCATCCCGGTTAGTGTCCGACACTCGGCTGCATACATAATCATTCTAGACAACACATCAGCCACCATAATAAAGAGATATGGAGAAAGGGGATCGCCTTGCCTAATTCCTCTTGATGGTCGAAAACGGGCCGCTTTTTTCCATTGACCACCACGCAATATTGGACCTGCGTTACACATTGCTCAACCCTTCGAACCCACCATTCGTTGAACCCAAAGGCTCTCAGAACCGCAAAAAGAAAGTCCCACTCCACCCTATCGTAAGCCTTGTTCATGTCAACTTTGACAGCACCCTCCTTTCGCTTTCGTCCGTCCCCTCTCCTCAAATGGTGAAAAGCCTCATGTGCAACAATGATATTATCATGTATAATTCTGCCAGACACAAATGCACTTTGGAACCGGGTTATAATATTAGGAAGGTAAGGTTTCAGCCGATTCACAATGATTTTCGAAATAATCTTATAGCTGAAATTACAAAGGCTTATAGGGCGAAATTGGGTGGTATTAGTCGGATTAGGCACTTTGGGAATCAAAACAATATCAGTTGAGCAAAGTTTAGGATTGATAGTACCTGAGTCGAAAAAAGATCTGGCCTCCTGGATAACCGCATGTCCGATCACATCCCAGAACTTATGATAGAATGCCCCAGAAAAACCGTCCGGACCACGAGCTTTTAAGCCACCAAGTTGAAAAGCCGCCCCACGTACCTCTTCATCCTCCACACGTCTCATAAGTAGCTCATTTATCTCCGATGTAATTAAATTAGGAACACAATGCAGCACTTGTTGCCAACCGGACGTGCCTTCCGTGGTAAACAACCTCCGAAAATAACTATTGCACTCCTCGAGAATGCCACTTTCGGACTCGATCCAAGTACCATCATTTCTTTGCAAACGTAACACCTTATTTATTTGGCGTCGAGAAATCGTTGTTTGATGGAAAAATTTAGTATTACGATCCCCCTCGTCTAACCACTGGAGCCTAGATCGTTGACGCCAATACACCTCTTCTCGATCCCAAAACATTGCAAGTTCCGCCTTAACTCGTGTTTCGTCCTCACAACTATGGTCTTCATTGGATAACTGCTGAATTAAGGTTAGTTGATCTTGCAACTCAGAAATTTTCTTCTGATTATTAGCAAAATTGTGCTTACTCCACAAACTCAATGCCCGTCGACACGAAACCAGCCGCCTCGAAAGATTAGGCTGATTCGGGTCGGCTAAAAAAGAATTCCAGCTCGTTTGTACCACTCCCCTACAAGCCTCATCACTTAACCACATCGCTTCGAATTTAAATTGCTTCGAACCCTTTCCATCCCTATAATCCAAGTGAAGTAAAAATGGACAATGATCGGAGCCGATAGCCGGCCGATGAAAGATCATAGTATTTGGGAAAGCTTCTAACCAAGCATCATTTACAATGCCCCGATCAAGTCTTTCTCGAACCCTATGCTTTCCGTCACGGTTATTGCACCACGTGAATTGTTGTCCTTTAAACCCCACATCAATCAACCCGGCATCCAACATCATTGAATTAAACGCATCAATCTTTCTTTGGCTCTTCGGATTGCCACCATCTTTTTCATAATGGTAGCATATATCGTTAAAATCTCCAATACACAACCAAGGTCCATGTCGTCCCCCCGCAATTCTACGAAGATGATCCCACATATTTACACGCTCACTCCAATCCTTATGTCCATACACCCAAGTAATGTGAATGGTGCCATAAGAACTATCATTGTGAATTACTGTATCCACCACATTCGCATTCTTAAACAAAACTTGAAGATTTTTTTTTTTTTGGCCAAGAAACAAAACTTGAAGATTGATGTGCTCTTTCCACCAAAGAGCTAGGCCTCCCGAGATACCTTGTGGCTCCACATAAACCGCTTTCTCCATTTGTAACTTCCTTCTAACATTCTCGCAAACCGTCTCTTTATTCTTTGTCTCCATGAGAAAAATTAGCTCCGAACGATTCTTCCTACCGAGATCGGTAAGTGTAGGAACTGTCAGTTCCGATCCCAAACCCTGACAGTTCCAAGAAAGTAGACTCATGGGTACCGTGTAGCTGTAACGGGACAGCTACCATAACCCTTTTTTTCAGCAGTGTTGTCCTTCTTCACGCCTTTTCTTCCTCCCCTTTTAGAGCTACCGCCGAGTTTCTTGATGGCAGCACTTTTAGAGTCGTTAGTGGGTCTCATGACTGTATCATCCGCGAACTCGAGTCTCTTCTTCTTACCCCCACTTCCCTGAACTTGGCTCGGCTCTTTGTCTTCGTCGGTAGGGAACTTCCTTTTGACGGAAAGATTTCCAAGGAGAGGTGACAACCCGGTTTGCGAAGAAATTATGCTATCAACTTTTTGTGGTGAATCACCATCCGAAGGAAGCTCCACAAAATAACTGTGATATTCAGATGGCAAGATAATAGGAGTCGACATAGGTATTTTATGAGGTGAGGATGGTGAACTGGTTTGATTAGGCCTCCTAATGATTGTGGGTCGGTACTTTAATGCTCTTGACTTGCTAATAGATATTGGGGAATCTATTAACATGCCTAGATCGGGTTGGGTAGTCATGGTTGTTACCTCAGGCGGAAAAGGTGGTGAGGGTACGACATCTACTAGTTCTGGGGGGTGATGTATGGTAGTGTTGGTGAGGTTTGGGATAGGTGATAGTTGTGTGGTCTTATTGGTTGGGTATGGCTGGGAGGTGGGTAAGAGGGTTGGAGTTGTGGTAGTTGACGTAGGAATGTGCTTGGTAGGGTGATTAAGTGGAAGGTGGGGCTGGGTATGTAGATAGTAGGTTGCTAGAATGGACTTTGGGGCGGTCCGACCTTCACCATTGGCAAATTCTCTCATCACGTCACTCCAACGTCTACTTGAATGCTCCCCTTCTTGACTCATAGTACTCCTCCCAAAGGTCTTCCATGGATTAGCAATTTTGCGAGGTCGTTCAACTCGTAACCACGGACCATACTTGGGCATAGTAGGTGTAATCTCCGACATAACAAGATCAGATTTACATGTACGTTCAGAATGCCCAAGTTTTCCACATTGGAAACACATATCGGGTAACCTTTCATACCGGACAGTTGCCCAACTCTCGGTACCATTCAACCTAGAGTACCAAAATCCAGCTATTAATGGCTTATCGGCATCCACTTCAACCTTGACACGCAAGTAAGGCCAATCACCTTCCTCATTCATCGAATTACCAAGATATTGTGTTAAGTTAGGAGATTCTTGTGTTTCATGGAAAGTAAAAAAAAAAACATGAAACTGTGTCTAAATCGTCTGCTGAGGCAGAATATCGTAGTATTGAGCATGTTGTTTCTGAAATAGTGTGGTTGCGTGGTCTGTTGTCTGAACTTGGTTTTTTCCAGAATTTTCCTTATATTTTGCATTGTGATAAGGGTCAATAACCTGGGAGAGGTCTGAAGTTTGGCCCTTGTTAATTTGAGAGGTCAGAAGATTGAAATGGTGATAAATGAGGTCTGAAGTTTGGACTTTGTGATTTTTAGGTTTTCCGTCCAAATTTTCTGTCAAATTTAACAGAACCGTGTGAAATGTCAAAAATACCCTTTTGTAATATTTGAATTAATAAAAAGTTTAATTAATATAAAGATGAAAGGACAAAAATACCCCTGTCCATAATTTAAACCTAACCCAACTCCGATCACCACCACGGCTCCGGCCGGCCACCACCCTCTCCGGCGACCACCACTCTCTCCGGCGACCACCACCCTCTCCGGCCGGCCACCACCCTCTCCGACGACCGCCACCACGGCCTCAATTGGGCCCAAATCGGAGCCACCGGCCCCGATTTGGGCCCAAATCGGAGCCACAAAGCTCCGATCGGAGCTCGGTGGCTCCGATTGGAGCTCTGTGGCTCCGATTTGGGGCCACAGAGCTCCGATTTGGCTCCGAATCTCCGATTTGGAGCTCTGTGGCTCCGATCTGGGGCCACAGAGCTCCGATTTGGAGCTCTGTGGCCCCAAATCGGAGCCACCGAGCTCCGATCGGAGCTTTGTGGCTCCGATTTAGGCCCAATCGGGGTCGGTGGCTCCGATTTGGGCCCAATTGGGGCCGTGGTGGCGGTCGTCGGAGAGGGTGGTGGCCGGCCGGAGAGGGTGGTGGTCGCCGGAGAGGGTGGTGGTCGCCGGAGAGGGTGGTGGTCGCGGAGTTGGGTAGTGGCCGGTCGGAGCCGTGGTGGTGGCTGGAGTTGGGTGGTGGCCTTAAGGGCATTTTCGTCTTTTCATTGAATCATGTGAGATGCAAGAAGGGTATTTTTGGAATTTTTTTATATTTCTGGTCACATGCAATGCACATGACCAACTTCCGTCAGTTTTAACGGAAAAAACTAACGGAGACCTCTATTATCTACAAGTCGAAACTTCAGACCTTTGTTATCACCATTTCAAACTTCAGACCTCTCAAATTCACAAGGGCCAAACTTCAGACCTCTCCCAGGTTATTGACCCTTGTGATAATAATGATGCATTACAGATTGCTTCTAATCTTATTTTTCATGAAATGACGAAGTATATCGAGATTGACTGTCATTTTGTTAGACAGAAAATGATGGATGGAGTGGTCAAGGAAGTTCACATTGGGACAAATGAACAGGTCACAGACTTGTTTACAAAGGCTTTGCCTAATAAGCAACATTTTTACCTTGTTGGCAAATTTTGAATGTTTAATATATTCTCAGGAGATTCTGGACAGTTGATGGAATATGACGATGATGAAGCTATTTCTGAGTCTAAAAGAGCATGATCAAGCTCTTGGTTGGCAATTTCAGATTAAGGGGGAGTGACTTTCAGTCAATCCTCTTGGTGCAAGTTGGTTTTGTGAAAATTGTCGGATAATTACATTCCCAGATTGATGGGCAGTGTTGAAAATTGGGCAATCTGGGTCTGTAAGGACAAGTCCAGTTCTCTGGTCCGTAAATGATGCTGTCCTATGTTGGTGTTTGTATTGGTGGGCTTGGCCCGATTTGGTTCGTGTCTCTCTGTTATATGGGCCGTGTTGGATTGGGCGGAGCCCATCTTGGTGCTGCTGTGCGAGTTGGCTTATTTTGTGATCCAAATATTTGTTTTGGGTCAATTTGGAGGTTATAACAAACATAGGGGACCCTTGAGTTATTTACTCGGGACCCCGCTCATATTTAAGGTGAGGAATAGTGCTCTCCGGGTACTGTTCCGATAAGTCGCAATCTAGTCTAAAATTTTCTCTCTACTGCTCTAGGGTTAGAGTTTCTGATCTTCACAACTAATGTGTTGTATAACATATGCATATGAAGAAACGCTTGATGTCGGTTAGCTACAAAAATAGGTATAAAGCTTTAGCTAGCTGCTCAGTTTTCGAAAACAAATTGATTCAAGTGATATTGGTGTCTGAAGAGAGCTTATATCAGGAACTTTAAGGTCATTTATATCATGAACTCAGTCCTTTCAATTATTCCAAGCTTTCATTTAAAGAGCTATACCGCTCTTGATTAATGGATAAACAAACTTCTTCAGCTTTGTAAAAGAGCAATATTGTTCTTGATTAATGATCATAAATTACGATGATGTGTTCCAGCTTTACTGTAGATTCGGGCGTAATTAGTTGGGTTAATTTTGAGTAGACGATATTCGAGATTCTTCCATTATGTGGTAAGAATATATACTAGTACTTTGTCAGGAGACAAATCTCAAATCTCTTAATGGGCTCCAGGGGTCGATAGCCCTAGATTGGCAAGCCGATCATGGTCCGTAGGTTTTGATACCATTAAGTCATGCCCTAATCCCGAGTGACTGTTCTTACTATGCTGATCCAGCCTAACAGAGCTCGTTGTCCTCACTTAGCTTAAAAAAAAGAGGAATTTGTGTTGGACTTGACTAGTACATGCTAAGGAGATGATCTCCTCCCCGCAAACCGTCCCAAATGGCATTTGTAGGAGCCTAGAACCCTCTTCCCGCATGAAGCCCCTCGCAGGCCAGGTGAGGGGTAGGTACTACGGAAAATTATCAAGTCGATACTACGGAAAACATTTTGATACTATCACTTTTCCCTTCGATGAGCTGATCTTGAATTGAAAAAGTGATAGCTTATATAACTGCATTTTGATACTTTTTTGAAGATGAGAAAGAGTTAGCAAAAACACTTTTCATCTTCGTCACTTCGGGATGGGGGGTGCTACCCTATCTCTCGAGTAGTAAGAGTATGTGAAGCCTCCTACTACTAAACAAAATAAGTATACTACTTCGTAAGGTGCCAGCCAGTTAGTTATACCCTTTCAATAAAAAAGTTCAGTAAGTCAGTTTTCTCTTTCACTTTCAATAAAGAAGTAAGAAAGTTCGACCTTTGTCGGCTAGCTAGGAAGGCTAAAAGCTAAAAGCAAAGTCCCCGCAACTGCCTGCGAATGAAGAGCGTTCCATTTCACTCGGGCAACTCCAAGAGAGGCCGATGAAAGAGCCCACCTCGGATACGGAAGGAAGGTATGGAGATGGTGCTGCTAGAACCAAGGTGCGTAGCCCCAAACCAAAAGCCCTATTATACCACGTCTGCTCTAATCGTATTGCACTTTTATTCCAAAACTGAGAGCACAAGGTTGCTTTGGTTCGTAGCGCAATCAAGCAAGTCGCAAAGAGGTCAGCGATAGGGGAGGTGCTACTAGTTGGCTTGGTTCTTCCTTAATAGCAAACTCAGTAGCAAGAAATTTCCTCACTTTAATGAGGAAGAGTGTAAGATTACTGAAGGAGGTCATCAATTTGGAGAGTTTTCTTTTACACGAAAACATCCGACCTATACTATAAGTCGTCCGCCTACCTTTATGATCTCCTTTCCTTATATTCATCATTAATTTGCCTTTGACCAATTCATGGTGAAAAATGAAGTTGATGGTGTTGAATAAGAATAAGAGTTACGTAAGACGAAATCGAAATCTTCAGGTGATCCTTGATTTATCATGCTTATATTGGTATTAAGGCAGCAGAATTTGCTAAAATATTTCGAGTACGCGACTTGAGTGTGGACAACTCCGGAATCCACTCCTGAAGTCACGTCTTTCAGTACTGGGACTGAAGTCCAGTACTTTTGAGTCTTTTCCCAAAGCCCTCCTTCCGACAGCAAAATACCAAAGTTCCATAGGAAAATCCCGAATTGGATTCCTCTCATGCCTTATTGAACTCTCCTGGTTTTCCTAACATGACTTGAACAGGCAGGGGAATAGACTTGAAGACCGGAACACCGACAGAACTCATCGATAGTCTCGCGGAGAACACGACCTTGAGATGGCGACGCCTTAGTGAATAGAAGAACATCATCTGCAAAAAAGTAGATGTGATATCTCCAGACCTCTCGTCGACACATTTCAAGGATGCCATTTCTTCTGCTGGACTTTAGTATCAATTAAAAGAGAAAGCCATTCCTTGTATAAAACAAATACGGAGACAGAGGATCACCTTGCCTTAGCCCTCAAGATTTCTATTCCAAGCATGACAAATTCGTGTACCCATCGGACGGCAGCCCTTTCTATTTATTAAAACTTCAAACTGTTATTTCCAACTAACGTGGTACACAAATATATGGAGTATTACAATTAATTTCAAAATCCTTTCCAATGCAAAGTCTCAAGCATAATTCAAAATTGGTTCATCCTTAAAAGCGCATATCGCTTTATCAGTTGATCCAACGAATGGAGTAAAACTTCAGATCCTAATTTCCCAAGTAAAACTAGAACAAATCTGGTCACTTATGATTCAAGTAGTAATGAGTTGTACTTGGAGATAAAAACATAGGTAGAGCAGAGCATAGCTTACTTGTTGAAGAAAAGAGAGGAGGATCCATACAGAAACATCTTTGACAGAGCTGCTTACAAAGTGTTTAGCTCTCTGTTGCATGAAGTTCCTGCATTCGAGTCTTGAAACCAGATTTTGTTATGTATATTGTTGTACGTACCCAGTCATTAAACTTTGATTGTTCTTCCGCTGTCGAAACAAGTAAATACATGTGTATCCATTGAAAACAGATTTAGCTAGAGTTGTTTTACCGACTCCGTCCGTATCAACTATTGGAATCACCGACAAATGATCGTCAGTTTGATTCAGCAACTTAGCAAGAATAGCCCTTTTATCATCTTGCCTGCCAACCACAAAATTCTTCACTCAATCCGCTCTTCTGGGGTGATAGAAGATCAATCTTTCTTTTCAAAATGGATTCCAACTGACCATCAATCTTCTCCATCCTAGTTCACGATGAAATGTGAACGTTTTAGGTCCTAAATCAGCGCAACGGGTGGGGAGCTATTGAAATAGACACACCACCGTGAGTCTGGATTAACGGTTGGTATACATATAATAGACCTAGTATATAAGTAAGTGGGTCACCTCCTCCTATCAACCAATTGGTTTTAGATGGAATCCCACTTGCTTATATGATTGCTCTATGCTGGCCCGTTGGGTTTGGCTCGGCCCAATGTGGAATATAACATGGTATCAGAGTCTGGGTCGGGTCTGCGCATGAGAGATGGTCTGTTGAAATAAAGAGCCCTCACGGTGAGGGAGAATGTTGAAATAGGCAATGCACCGTGATTCTAGAGTACCACACCGGTTGGTATATGTATAATAGAGCAGTATATAAGCAAGTGGGTCACCTCCTCCTATCACCAATTGGTTTTAGGATGGAATCTCACTTGCATGTATAATTGCTCTCTGCTGCCCGTTGGGTTTGGCTCGGCCCAATGTGGAATCTAACAGGAGCAAAGAACAAACCTTTTATGCAATACCAGCCTCTTCTTTTGACAATCTGCGAATTCGTCGTGACTACTTCTTTTGACAAGCTGCCAGCCTGACTGAGTTCCATAAGCTTCATATCAACCTAGCTCTAATACCATTCTATTAAGCTCTAATACCGAGCGATTGTTTCACTAGTCCAACTCAGCATGGCTAGCCTAGAAAGAAGGAATTTATATTGGACTTGGGTAATATCTCTCTACCTTATATAAATTTTATATAACTTCATCTACCTGACGTGTAACAAATCTGAAGTATTATAGAGTATGACCGACTCCTTGTCGGAGAATTTATGGCATGTTTGATTGCATGTATTAGCTAATACTAGCTAAGTGACTATTACGATATCCTAGTCGGTGCTAAGTTAATACTATGTTTGGATGAAGCATGTATTAGGATATCCTAATACATTGTTTGAATGAACTTTGTATTAGGATATCCTAATACAATGACTAAAAGACCAAAACACCCCTATATACATTTTTTAATGAGGTTACATTTTTACATAAGAATATTTAAAAAAAATATAAAAAATAACTTTCATTAGGTAAAAGTACCACAAATCCAAGGTCGACGGAGTCTGTCCCGAACCTGTCGGGGACCGAATCGATCATGTTGGGGTCGAACCGAACCCGCACAAGCCCATTCTGAAACCACTGATACCCGAACCTGCCGGGGTACGTACTGAACCCATCAAGGTATGTACCGAATACGCCCGGTTCATCCCCAACCCGCCTGGACCCGATCCGAACCTCCCGGGCTAGCGGTGACTCAATCTGAACCCGTCGGGCGTGGCCCGAACCCAACAGAAATTTTTACCCTTATATTATTATTATTAAGTGATATTTATTGTTGAGAATATTTATACTGGGATTGATTCTCTCAACACTTACAAACGATTAAGAAAGAAAGCAATAGAGAAGACACATATTTAAGGTGGTTCGGTTAAATCGACATATGTAATGGCGGCTGGCGATTTAATTGATTGTCTCTTGATTTCACTTTACAGAGAAATACAACGATATATATAGCTGCGGAGAATAAACTCATAAATCATAATAATTCGAGTCGGGGATCCACCACGAACCCCGGCTTTCGGTGGAAATACCACCCCCAACCCCCCCTCCCCCCGTGTTGACTTCACCGATGAGATCAAACAGCGATAATCATGATCCATAACTTAACATTTTATTTTTATTATTAATATTTAATTTTTTTTTGTGGAATCAGTATCTTTTTCCGACGAAGTTAAATATATCGGCAAAATATTGTTCCCATTTCCCAACAACATCCTTATTGTCGGCATAACATCTTTGATGAAAAGATTAATATTGTCGGTGAAACTATTTTGCCGACCACAAAATTTTCATCCCTAAACAATATTTGCCGACCAAAATTTATTTGTCGTTAAAATATCTTAGCGAACGGAACATACCTGTCGGCAAATTTGTTTTGACAACTAATTTTTCATTGTGAAAAATGTGGGATGAACCCAATCGATAGAATAAAATGTGGATAGATTAGAATCAGATAATTGGAGATTCAAGAAGATTAGATCATAGATGTAAAGATAGGGAGAGCTAACCTCCTCCTCAACATTCATTCATATTTCCATCCATAATTATCTCCATCAACCTCCCCTAACCTTATTATAAATCACTAACCCATAATGCCTATTTCACCCCAAACTATCACATCATATTACTTCAGTCCTTATACTATTCATACTTCTCAAAAGACTCATATACTAATAATACAATAACATAGCCCTCCCCTTAAAGACACATTGTCCTTAAGGTGTGTCCGGGACCATAAAAACCGTCAAAATCCTGAAGAATAGCGAAAAAAATAAATGCAACATGAAAGAATTGTGGACCGTTGAAGCCATCATAGTCTCGAACAAGTGATTATATGAAGGTGAATGTGACTTGAGAATTTCTGGGACCGTAAAAGCCATCATAGTCTCGCATGAGTGTCCATCCTAGAAGAAAATCTCCACAAACAATTAATCAGTTCAAATTTTGGTTGTCCATTAAGTCAATAATCATGTTCGGACTTCTTGTGAAATCCATTTTTAGAAGCAAGAAACGCAACTGAGCTTCAACTGACGAAGTAATAATAGGTATCCAAAAAGGATCACAATACTCTACAATTGAGTCATGTAGTTGAAGCTCTGAATGTGAAAATAAAGCTGACTTGGATGCCTCAATACGATGGCATTGATCATGAACAACAACACTGTCACATGTGGCCTCCTGCAGACCGTCAATCAAGCTAATAGTATCTGAACCGGATTCAACATCATGTTGGTCTTCTTTCAGATGTTCAAGTAAGATGGACATTGGATCTTCAACATCACACAACTCATCTTCCACAAGATTATCTAAGACAGTAATCGGTTGCTTATCATATTCATAAAAGTCAGGTTCTTCATGATGACACAGTTTATCCACTGAGTTTGTAAACCTTTTAGAAGCAATGAAAGCATCATCTACCAATCATTGCATCTTTTTAATGTCATTCCGAATCAATACAACTATGTGCATAAATTTCATGTTGTCCATTGCAGATTGCAGTCAATAATATAGTAGCAAAATATCAATAAGCAAAGCAATTTGCTAAAATTTGTCTCATAGGCATTTCCACGAACACCTTGTGGGCGAGATGTTATACTCATATTTTTTTTTGCAGCGATCAATCCAAAATCACATGAGCAAATGGAAGAATTGGACAACCAATGTTGGAGAGGTGGTCGGTGTGGCTGGACGGCGGTGGTTTGACGGTAAGTGGTGGTCGAAGTAGGTAATAGTGGTCGATGGTTGAAATCAGAGGTGGCCGATGGTTGAAATCAGAGGTGGCCGAAATTGTACAAAACACCACAACCGAAAAGAACGGCTCTGATACCATTTATATGAACCCAATCGATAGAATAGAATGTGGATAGATTAGGAACGGAGTATTGGAGATTCAAGAAAATTAGATCATAGATGTAGAGAGCTAAACTCCTCAACATTCATTCATATTTTCCATCCATAGTTATCTTCATCAACCTCCCATAACCTTAATATAAATCACTAACCCATAATACCTATTTCACTACAAATGATCACATCATATTACTTAGTCCTTATACCATTCGTACTACTCAAAAGACCCATATACTAATAATACCATAACAAAATGAAATGATTGAGCTAAAATATGTTTTGCCGACAAAAATTATATCGACAAAATATTGACATTTGCTGACTAATATTTTTTTACCATTTCCATTGGGAAATACATTTGTTGACACCGCTTTCAAAAACCGTATTTTTTCGATGAAATTTGTGATTTACTGTCGAAAAAATCATATTTTTGCCAACGAAAAAATCTTGTCGGAAATTCTAGTACTTTTAGTAGTAAATTCTTTTATTTGTGACATGTGGGTCAAGTGAGAACAACAGACTCAACTAGGCTAGGCTAGTGGGAACATGAGACAGTTGATTGAGTTGATTGAGGTGTGACAGTGCTAGGTATAAATATATAGATAATTTTATTTTATTTTTCATTTTAAAAATACTGGGAAAAGGTTGAATTGCTACGTTATCTTTTATGCCACGGCTGAATTACTACGTTATATTATATCATCTTTAGTTTTATGTTGATATGTTGATGATTGATAGGGATTTCATAAAGTTGAAGGGACCATCTTTCATCTTTCTATAAAGCTGAAGTTATCTACGTGTGTGGGGTGATAGTGTTGGATTGTTGCGAAAATAATTGAGACGAACTGGGCCCTCCAATAGTTCAAATAGCTATTTGTAGTTTTTTTTGTTGTTAGGAAAAATTGAAATAATTGAAGATATATATTGTTGGAAAATATACAAACAATGGAGTAACTAAATAAGTATTCGTAAAGTGTTAGGTAATAGTATTTTTATATATCCAGAGTTTCAGCGAGATTTTGAATTATTAATCTCTAAATTATAAGGGATAAAATGCTAAATCACTATTATTATATTGTATGATTAATTAACTAAGTATGTTAATTTCGTAATACGCGCATAAATTTTCTTTATGTTGTAAGTTTTATAAACCCTAATTGTCAGGATCTTGATCATTGCTTTATGTGGATTAAGGTATAGTGATGAATGACTTACCTGGTCTTGATCTCAATTCCTCTAATCTTCTTAGTCTGTCGATGTGCTTCTCTGTAGAACGGTTCTACTTCTCTCCCTTGTCCATCCTTCTGTCAGAGACCAGTTGATGGAGAACTGTTCTTTCTCTCTGTGTCAATTACTGGTAGGGAGAGAGGACCGTTTATAATATTGATCTTTAATCTGGTACGTCCATCAAGTAACCAATTGAACGGTCTAGATTAAATACATTCCATAAAGATATATATTGATATAATATAATATAATACATTATTCAATATATCTATACTCATTAATATTATCTGGCCACATAATTAGAATATATATTGTACCACTAAATATATATTCTTACATTCTCCCACTTGGCCAGATAATCACATAAGTCTTACATCTTTATGGAATAACATAAGGCGCGCGTAAAATCTAATCTTTCCGTTCATCATAATCACTTACATTCAATAATCTGTAAATGCGAGTTATGGTGGTCATACACTTATTTAAGCAGCATACTCCCTTCCATATACCACGACAATCACATCTTATCAAATGTAAGACTGTAAGTAATATATATAAACACATCAAGGTCCAAGTAAGGCTTTGCATAAGGTTTTCCGTTATCATAAAATTTATGTGTACACAATCATAATTAACAGGAAAACATTGGAGTCAGAAACATATCATTGAGCTCAGAGTGTCAAATATCATCATCATCATCATCATCATCATCATCAGCAGCTTTACAACTAAGACCCATTATTTGCATGCTTCTTTAATGTCATTAGTTGTAAACATTCATTTAAATACATCATTGTCGGCTTGGCCATTATACTGACAGACACTCTTGTTTCTGAACTTTCTTCTTAACGACAATAAACTTTCATTCCATAAGTTTGCACCTTTAATGCTTGTCGTTTGACGAAGAAATAACTGTGGCGTTATTACGATAAATTTTTCAGCGACTTGGTAACGGTGTCGACAACCTCAAGCCCTGAAATAAGTCCCACAGTTTCTTAATGCATGATAAACATGCTAAAGCCTTACTTTACATTATTGATAACGACAGATAATTACAACTTTTCTGTAATATTGCTCCAACACATAAAATGAACAATTAATTAAGAGTGGACTTTCAACTGTCAAGATATCCCTTAAATCTGAATCTACATGAACATAAATGCATTCACATGTTCTCGTAGGTGCATTAGGACTTTATTTGCAGCATTCGAGAACTATACTCCCTCTTTAAGATCATTTCAATGTGAGCTTTCTGAGACAATCCAATTGTAACTGTGACTAGATTAAAATTTTAATTTAATCTTAGTCACATAAATTGTCTCTCACATTAACTTTCATCTTAACTTCAGAGAGTACATAATCATTTAAATGTGAGCAAGATATAATCAATTATATAGGTAAAATATCTGCGTACTCCCACTAATCTTATGGTTCATACAACAGTAAGTAACTTAATAAACCATTCGCGGGAACATCAATTTTATCATATAACTTGATTTCTAAAATGACCACTCATTAATTGATAAATATAAACTTCGTAACATAATATATTGTGGGAATGAAACCGAAAAATATTTACTAATATCTGAATCCTACAAGTAAACCAACTTCCAGAATAACAAATTTTCCTAATGTTATTCTAAATGATTTAACTTTATCAGATGATTATACTTTTCTTTCTTTATGAAGTATCATGTCTTTCGAACATTATCCCTTATGTTGAAATTTTCATTCAACTTATGGAACTATATTCCAATCCATGTGAATAATGTATTCATATAGATAGACAATGTCTATCATTTACCATAATATCCACATCTTATTATTCAGACACTCCCACTAATTTCATTATTCTTAAGATTAACTTAACTGGTTTCTACAATTTTCGGACTTCAGTTAAGAAAGTAAGTCTTTATACCCTTTGTATCTTTTAATGTTACTCCAGAGTAAACATTTCATTCAAGAATCCATTCTTTAATGTGGATCATAAATATTTATTTTAACTTTATTAGACAACCTCAAACATAACGGTGTCTTAACCAAGCTCCCTTCCAACGCACAGATCAATAAAAGGTTGGAACTGTCTTTATGGGATCTCAGACTTAACTCATACATCCACAACTTAATGTCATTAATGGGTAAAGAATATTTACTTTTCTAACTCTTAACTGTAATCTTCAAAGTCCGATTATATTTCCCACAATACTATTTTCATAAATGTATAACATAGTATATACAAATATATGACATGTTCTTTTGATGAGTCTTACTAATGAACTAAATGTCATATCATACTTCTATACATTTCTCATAAAAGTCACCACACATATTAGACATTATGAGTTTTCACGTTTCTATCTAATTTCTTAAGCAAATAGATATAGTCATAACATTAATAAACGTTATTAACTTCATTAAAACATAATACGGAAAAATAAACATAAATTCATAAGTTCAAGAAGATATACAAATTATCCCTCTATTCTTGACACTTATTAATTTTCCGCATAAATAATCATGCAATAAGCGAGATATACAAAATATTACATTTTATTCATGTATGAAAAACTATTGCACTAACATTTTAGTAGCACTCCTTTATGCATGGTTGACATGTGACTTTCTTGTACTTCATAACATACGAGCTAACTCAATATCACTTAATGAACACTTTAAAGTGCTCTCATAAATATTGAGTTATCTCTAGTCATCCTTAAGGTATTTAATCTCGCTCCATAAGTTAGCCAACTCAAACTTCTACAAACTCTACAACTCAAATCTTAATGATTGTAGGTTTGTACATACGAGTGACTTATTACATAACTTGTACTTTCATCCACAAAACTTCATAATTTTCTTTCTTTACTGTTCGTGGAATAAGACAATATTATTCGCATAAACTTAATATTTACTATGTTTTATCGTGTTTATACTTTATGATTTGACTTTCTACTTAAGTTGTGTACCCGTAAGGATACTGTTTAATTGTGTTAAGTCAGGACCTAGTAACTTTAGTGGAACCTGACTTGCACGGTTTAGAAAGTCAAACCTATTAAACACAATAACAGAACATACATGCGAATTAACTATAATAGCTGCAAATTACATAATTGCTCATTCATAAAACAAGTTAATAAGAATCAGCTAATCATTTAAAGTATATCATAATCGACCTTTGGGCAATAACTATAATATACTATCATTAAGTAAATGCCAATTAGTAAATAAACTATTATAGATTCAGATAATCAATAAGAGTATATCATAATCGACCTTTGGGAAACAACTACAATACACTAATCTTAATTAAATGCCATAACATTATTTGGAAGTCATCAAAGTATACTATAACCGACATTTGGGCAACGACTATAGCACACAAATATTAATTAAATTCCATAACATTATTGGACAATTAAAGAAAATCTCCAGTTAAATATATAAGTTATCTTTGGATATACAAATATATAGAACCAAAAGATCTTAATTATCCCATCATGTTTACCGGTTATAGAAAGCGATTCACCTTTGGGCAAATCCTAAAATTCTAGTAACCTGTAAATGTCAATTTATCCAATCATGTATACAGTAATAGGCATTTCATTATTATCATGGATAAATGACAATTATATTATATGCATGAAACAAATAAACATTCTAGATTAGTCACTTTGGTGACAATAATCTACTTAAAATACAAGTTCATGCATATAATTATTGATCTTTCTTTAGACATTACTATTATATTATACGCATGAACAAATAAACATTCTAGATTAGCCACTTTGGTGACAATAATCTACTTAAAATATATGTTCATGCATATAATAATTGATTTTCTTTAGGCATGACAATACATTCTAGTTCTGTCACTTTGGTGACTAGAAACTAACTATAAAGTCATGGTGATAGTAATGTCTCATTAAACCATAACCTTATCATTCTAGTTCAATCACTTTGGTGATTAGAAACTAACTATAGATTTATGCATATAGGCATTAAAGTAATATGTCAATAACTAGTTATAACCCGACGTAATGGTTATCATCATGATATTGAAACATCACTAGAGAACATTAGGTTTGGGTAAAATAAAATTTAACCCATAAAATAATGGTTTTACACCATAAAACTGTATTTTTCCTTAGTGAGCAGCGGAAGCATTTAGCAAGGAATCTAAAACAAGTAATCAGAAACTAATGTAGATCATTACTTTCACGAACCAAAACTTTAATTTCAATTAACAATTGAAAACTTAATTTCGATTCTTAGCTAAACTAATAGCGTATTCTTCATTGTTGAAACATAATCAACCATTAATGTCAAATTAGAACCACATAATCCAAAATGTCATTCATTCATTCATTCATCACTCATGCATAAATAATAACAACATCGTACTTTGTAATTCATAACACATGCATGAGAGTTTCAATCAACTATCAATAACATACCCCAAATTCGACATTCTAATCATCATTAAAACACATGATGAACGAAATAAGTAAACTCTGAATAGATCACTTTAGCAACTACTATCAAGATACTATACATGCTAGTACGTGTTATTTTTAAGATTCGCAAACATCGTAATTGCAAACTTAAATAGCATAATTAAACTGATCTATCATCATCATGCTACACCAGAAGGCAAACACATAAAGGGGAAGAATTACCTCATAATAGAGTCATGTTCAGTCGTAGTTGGATTAGTACTTTATAAACAGCCCAAGGGATATAATATAATATCCATCCAAATGCTTTATGCAGTCAGATTCACCGAGAGTCAAGACACTTGACGGAGCTCCTGTATGTTTCTCTGCGACAACTTTACCCTCCGGTAGTTTCCAATTACGAAGCCACCAATTACTTCCAATTCCACAGATGGTTCGATTTGTGTATCTCACCGATTTGTATTGGATACGAACATAATTCCATCGAGAAATATAACCACATGAAAACAAAACTTCATAAGAAACTATAATAACATTTCCAATAATTAGTTAAGCAGCAGAAACAACTCCACCTAGATGAATCCGACGAAACAATTCCACAACTAATTCATCCAGTAAACTATGAGACAAACTTGATGCCGTTATCGATTTTCTCTTTCAATAGATAACCAATCCAATCGTGGCAGTTAATTACCAAGGCATCGACCACGGTGCGGTTTAAGACTCATAGAACTAAGAAAACCCGATTAGAGTTTCAGGAAGGAAATCGGTAAATGGGTCCTCAGTTATTGTTTCATCGATAAACATACTAAGCATCTCATAGTTATCAATTATCAAACAATTATAAACAAATATGGAAATTCCCATCGATTCCAATTAGCACAAATCAGGTTAAACAACTAATCGATTGAACAATAAAACAATTATCAGTTCTAAAGATATCATATGGGTCGCGTAAGCGATCAACAATTCTTAATTCATACGTACGCAACGAGATAAACCCTAAACCATGGAAGTCTGCATTACCGATTCATTTAGGAAATTGATACTCAAGCGGCGGCGACAGAATTCACAACCCACACAAGGAACAAATTTACGGTTCCTTAATTAAATATGTCGCCGCAGTTATCAATTCCTTAAACACGGTAATTCCAACATAAATCATGATCAACAACTCAGGCTCTGATACCACATTTAAGTTTTATAAACCCTAATTGCCAGGATCTTGATCATTGCTTTATGTGGATTAAAGTATAGTGATGAATGACTTACCTGGTCTTGATCTCAATTCCTCTAATCTTCTTAGTCTGTCGATGTGCTTCTCTGTAGAGCGGTTCTACTTCTCTCCCTTGTCCATCCTTCTGTCAGAGACCAGTTGATGGAGAACTGCTCTTTCTCTCTGTGTCAATTACTGGCAGGGAGAGAGGACCGTTTATAATATTGATCTTTAATCTGGTACGTCCATCAAGTAACCAATTGAACGGTCTAGATTAAATACATTCCATAAAGATATATATTGATATAATATAATATAATATAATATAATATAATACATTATTCAATATATCTATACTCATTAATATTATCTGGCCACATAATTAGAATATATATTTTACCATTAAATATATATTCTTACATATGTTTGATGTGACACATATACGAGTATAAACTGAGAAGCGAGTCCAGACTCATTATATAAGTTCATTGAAATTCCTTACTACCAATTGGTAATAGTAAAAGTAATCCTCTAAACTTATATAATATTTTAGCTCTTCAATCTAACCGATGTGTTCTTCAATCTAACCGATGTGTCACATGTACACTTAATAGTAGTTCTTCCATCTAACCGATGTGTCACATGTACACTTGCAAGGTTCTATACTTTTTCGATACCCATCAAAGCTCGCATGACCACCCGCTATTTTCTCACGATGGCAAGGCCTTGTACCAACTATAGAAGAATTAGAATAGTATTATTATCTTGTTTAGGTTTGAGTACATGTACCTATATATATAGATATAAGACTAAATCTATAACAAAAACTAAATCTATAACAATATAATAATGATAAGATATTAAGACATATACATATTCTTAATATAACTTAATCCGAACATAATAAAATATATTAATTTTCAATATATTTTATTCCCTAATACGCCCCCGCAAGATGGACGTTCTGACAAGATGTCGATCTTGATACGAAGAATATTGATGATTGTGTTAGCATATGGTGACGTGGCACCGTAATTGGTAGCCCATTAATATATGTGGTTACCTAAGATAATTAGGTAAATGTCACATTAGGGCTAATTGGGCTCGACCCAATTCCCATGTGACATGGGAGGCCCAAAATTGGGCCTCCCACCCACAGGGAGGGAGGAAGATTTTCTCATCTTCCCACTATATAAGGAGGTCTTGGGGTCACTCCCAAAACACACATTGATCACAACTCCTATTAAGTTGTGATTTGAGAGAAACTCCTTTCTCTCTGGCCTAGTTTCGGTCGGCCCCTATAACACCACCATTGGTGTGCCAAATTGCTTTCGAGCATTCAGTCCAAGGTACTGTCCCCGTTGAAGAATCGACCAGAGGCTTTGTTGTGCAGCTTATACCGCATAAGACTTCTTCTCACGAAGAACTTGTACGGGTTCCGACCGAAGGATCAGAACTCCCTCCACAACGTTCTTGGGCAAGAAAGCTAAAAGGTATGTGTACTAATTCCACTGCGTAGATTAGATTTCTTGCTAGTACATGTTTAGTGTTCTGTAGTATTACGTCCCCGTAACCCAACAGTGGTATCAGAGCCTGGTTAGGATTTCTTAAAATTTTGATAAACTAATGTTCTTGGAATTTCATAAAAACCAAAAAATTTGATGTTTATGAACACCATGAAGAAATCCGAAATTTTTAGCTATTTTTATGTGTTTGATCTTTAAAATTAAATTTTCGAATTTTACATGTTTTTATAGATCATAGCCGAAAATTTGGGTTTAAATATGAGTTTGATGTTCATAATCTTCAAGAACACCATAAGTTTTATCAAGAACACCTTTTGGATTCATGATCAAATTAGGGTTTCATCTTAGAATTTGACAACTTTTTCAACTTTGCATGTTTGTGTCGAAAACCCTAGGGGTATTTTAGGTAACATTTTAATTTTTTTGGTCACCAAGAATTTAAAAATTCGTCACTAATATAAAAATATATATGTTGCCATTTTTAAATTTTATTAATAGGTAACTATATATCTATAAGTTGGAAAATATGGATAGGTTTATAATATAATATTGTAAAAGATATTAACTATCAATATATATAGCTAAAGGATAGAGATAACGATATATTGATAGGATTTAATTACTTTAAAAGATTAAGAAGATATATTGTCTATATATTTTATCCCTAAATATATTTTTGACAATATTTATATTTGGCCGAAAATTATATATATATGTTTATATTGTTAATTGATTTACATCTTATAGATAGAATCTTGACAATATTTATATATATTAATAATATATGTGCCGAACTATATATATATATATTAGCATATTGGAAATTATTTTAAATAATTAATATTTCTTGGTGGCTAAGTTAAGTTTTTAGTGGACTTTAAAACCCTACTTAGCCCACAAGACATATTCGGCCGAACCCTAGGGTTTATGGGCCGGTCCAATTGCTAAACCGGACCGGATAAAACCAATCCGGGTTTTCTTAATTGGGTCGACCTAGTCTGGTCGGGTCGGACTGTAGTAACTAAATTGAACCTAACCAAACCGGTTTTTAGTGATAAGCCGAACCACTATCTTATTTTATTGAACAGTTTCGGACCAAACCGGAATTTTTAAAATCAGACCGAGTTGAACCGGATTTTAAAATTTGGACGAACCATTCTAAAAATTTTGGAAATTTTAAATTGTTCAATAAAATAGGATGTCAAATTTTAAATCCAAAATATTTTCGAACTTGAAAATTAGCCTAAACAGTGCTCTTAGGGTTTGTGTTTTAATACACGATTTCAATCAAAACCCTAATGCCTGGTTTCGATTATGGGGATGGATCTCGGACTTACATGTTTTAGGGACTGGATTGAATTAGTGGGCTGATCTGCAATTGTTTACTTTCTGCATCGTATATTTTGATATAATTAGAACTGTCGTCTTGACTTAGTCAAACTAGCTGGATATTATATTGCGAGCATTGAGCTCTGAGATTTAAATATATGGTTTGCGCAATAGGATAGACATGCTGTGCTGATTGAAAGTGCCTAAAATCCATGTCTAGAAATTCACATGATTGATTGTAAGCATGAATTGCAAAACAACCCCTAATATTTTCAAAGTGTTTTATAAAACCGAAAATTCCAGTCGCCAATTATGCATGATGTGTGCGGATGTTGCATGTTTTGACGCGTATGCTAGGATGTTCATGATAGATCGCATGTGATAATTTACTTTACGTAGAACTATATATGCTAGGAACATTAGACGCATGACGCGTAAGCATGCTGTGTTCGATATTTATGGTATGGTATGATGATTTGCTAGATGTAGTATAATTATAAATATGCATGCGTAAATTGTCGGATAATTTTACAAAATCATAAGGGCCTTGGGAAAGCCAAGATCGGGTATGCTTATTTGAAAATTCTCGTTCCGGTAATTTGCAATAGAATAAATGTTTTCAAAAGACTGATCTATTATATTGAAAAGGACAATAGTGTGAATTCTTTCACGACACCACCTTCCTCAGTTTACTGAAGGTTGGTTTGGTTTAGTGACTGAAGAATCACTATTCGTCGTATTCCATCATAATAGATAATATGATGTTTGCAATTCTGTCAAAATGTCGTTGTCTTCCTGAATTTGCATAATTATCAATGTACTAGTTTTCATGCCTAATTCGGTACGCTTCTATGAACCTTGCAATCTTGATGGTATAAATCATGATGAACATAAGGAATATATATAGGACTCCTCTCTGCTACGATTCCGAAAAGCAGAAATGGACAATTACGAATGAATATGGTAGTTCGTATGATTTTGACAATGAGAAATGAACGTGATAGTTTGTTTCCTAAATATTGAAGTAGATTCTTTGATGATCTAAATGCGTATGTGGTGATACATTCAACCTTGAATAAAAGGGGTTGAAGAAGACTTAAAATTGCAACCAGACAATGTCAAAGCTTGGTATCCCTTTGCATCTGCCTCGATAGAAGCAAGGATGTTAAAGCTAGAAATGTTTTGGTTGAATGTGATGGTCTTTTATTTTCATGGATGCTGGTGTAATAGCCACTAGAGACCTTCACAATAAAAGGGTCAACATGAAAAGACGTATATTGTTGCCTTACATTGACAAGATTCAATAACCTTGAGTCTAGTCAAGTACGGTAACCAATGCAGTGAAGCGAAAACCTTCCCAGCTCACCACAATAGATCGAATGAAGTCAATTGTGATCCATATATCATGGAGGGAACTTGAACTTAAAAGGTTTTAAACGATTATCCGGTGGGTTAAACTCCGTTGATAAAGTGCGTCTCAAACACGCCTCGTATGTCATGTATGTAAAGCCGTAAACGTTTTACTTGAACACAAATCATTTGATGTGATTCACTAGTGAATTTAATCATATGTGATGTTCAACATGACTTAAAGTTCTCGACTATCTATGCAGTACACATGGATCAAATATGTGACCTTCAGATCAAGAATCCTACCATTGTCATTTATCGTTCGTTGTTTGTCTGAATTACTAAATTTTGGTTATTTCGAAATTCGGTATTATTGATTAAAGTAATTGTTGCTCGATTCAAAGCTTGGGAGCATTCCGAGAAACAATTTACTTATCAATTTACCGTTCCGGTCAAATGGAACGATCCGATACGAAATTTCAAACTCACGGGTTAGAACCAAAATTCCAGCTAAGTAAAAATGGTCGAACAAAAACGAAACATTTTACATACTCTGTCATCTCAGTCAGGTCAAACTGAACTGAATAAATTCATCGATTGCATAGTTCTAAAAGGCAAACCGACTTACCTCATCCTTATTTGTTAAGTACTCCAATAAACATTTGTATCCCAAAATAATATGCATGTTAAAACCAGTTTGCTTTTAAATTTGGAGACTAAAACAATTCTCAAAACCACGATTTTTAATCGGGTATGCGTGTGGCGGATGTCACCTCGAAAGATGGGACACGTCGTTTTAGAATACGAATTTAAGTATTTTTATGAATGCGAAATTTTCGTTTGTAATTCTTCAGATATAACTCATTGATAACTACTTAGATTTTATGTAAGCCTTCCAGCTACTACAATCTAATTAGAATATCAACCATGGCACTAAAAGCGACAGCTTAAATGCATGGTCCATAAGATAGATAAATCTATGGAGGAGTTAAATAAATGAAAAGAAGTAGTCGGTAAAACGACTCTCCCACTATTAGCAAGAGTTTGGCTAAAAGCATTCATTAAACACTTCAAGAAACATAGTTCAGAATTACATAATGTTAGAGTTACACATTAATTTTTCCTGCGGAATGAGATTAATTTAACTCACATTAATGTAAAACACTATGTTCTGACAAAATCGGTTAACACGTTACCATAAGAGCAAATGAATGATTCGGAAAAAAAAAAAAAAACCTTATCACAAAGACGCATTAATTTGCTCATTAAAACGAGTATTCATTAAGAGTACGCACTACACGCGAAGAATACGAGTTTTAAAATTAGCCTGGAACAATGGTTTCGTGGATAAACATGACATTATAAAGGTTTGAGGATGGATTTCCAACGTTTTGCAGAACAAACGAGCTAGTACTGATTAAAGTTAACAGATGGTTGATGGAGATTCTCAGGTCCCACTTACTTCGAGTGGGAGAATTGATATAGCATAAGTGATTGATTTGGTAAATGATGATGGAAACGTCTTCATAATAAATCCAGTGAGAGGGCTCACTCCCCCTCACACATAACCATCACTAAATTTCAAAATGCGAATCAAGTCGGACCTGATAATCATGATGATGAACTATTTCAACTACCCATTTTTCCTAGTGGGAGTGGAACAACCAACTTGGTTCTAGATCCTAATGATCGAGGAATACATCTCGGAGGTAAAAACCCGAGACCGAGAGGATATTCCAAGTAAGTTCAACCACCACCATTGTTCCCAGTGGGAGTAATGTCCCGATAAGAAGCATTATTCCGAGTGGGAGTAACGATCAGACCAAAACATTGGATTAACGTGCCCAGACATAGTCAAAGGCAACGAACTTCTCTCGAGAAGTATCCCGTCAAACGAGATGTGGTAAACATCTTGATGTTCGTTCTTGAACCAGTGACGGTTCATCAAGCAAAGGAATGACCTCAAAACGAGGGAATGGAGGAAAACAATGGAGGATGAAATTGCCTAAATAAAAACTAACCCGTTTTTAGTCTTTAGTTGATTTATCTGTTAACCACAGAACTAGAAAGTGAAATCTTAGAATTCACTTCGAGTGGAAATTTTGAGTGATGCAAAAACTCGAATAATTGCGAAAGGATATACCCAAATTCACGGAGTGAACTTTGATAAAGACGGACTCACCGACTATACGTTACACCATAGTCAGGGCCGTCCTTGCCCATAACTGCAAGTCTCGAACTCGAGCATGCATCAAATGGACATTAAGACCAAACATTTCCAAGTAAAACTGGATAAAGAGATCTATATGGAGCAGCCGGAGAGTTTCATTACTCCTGGCAAAGAATGCAAAGTTTGCAAACTTCAAAGATCTATACACGGTCTTAAACAATCGTCTCGGCAATGGTATCGCAGATTCCACGAGGAAATCGTTGGATACAGATTCGTGAATCTTCACGAGGATCCCTGCGTATACAACAAGACCTCCGGGTCTAAGTATATCATCATAACACTAAACGTGAATGACATACTCATTGCTGCGAACGATGTGAGTTTTATGAATAAATCAAAGTCCTGGTTAGCATCAGCATTCGAGATGAAAGACATGGGAGAGGCCACGTACATCTTAGGCATCAAAATTGCCCGAGATCGTGCCGCCCGGATATTATGTCTATCTCAGGAATCATATATCAACAAACTGTTGAAAAGATTCAGAATGCTGGATGCTAAACCCGCGGATACGCCGGTTGTGTTCGGGTGCGCGCTATCGAAGCGTGATGGCCCGAAAAACCAGCAGGAGCGTGAACAGATGAAGAATGCAGAGTATCTGAGCATGGTAGGGAGTCTAATGTACGCCATGCTCTGTGCTCGGTCATACATCTGTTACGCTGTGGGCCTAGTGGCAAGATTCCAATCAGATCCTAGTTATCAACATCTAAAGGCCGTAAAACGAATTATCAGATATCTGAAAAGTACTACCGACTACGTCTTGTGCTATGAGGGCGATCGGCTCGAATTGACCGGTTATAGTGACGCCGACCACGGTGGCGATCCGGATGATCGTAAGTCCACCACAGGAGGAGTTTTCCTCCTCGCTAATGCTGTCATATCATGGGTAAGCAAGAAGCAATCGTGTGTCGTGCTTTCCACTATGGAATCAGAATTCGTTGCCCTCTCCAAAAACACACAAGAAGCGGTATGGCTAAAAAGGCTTCTTACTGCATTAATTGGCACCGACAAGAAGAGTAAACATGTGAAGGTATACTCCGACAGTCAGGCGGCCATTGCGGCAGTTAAGAATCCAAAGTACCATAGTAGGACAAAGCACATTGATGTGAAATACAATTATGCTAAATCTGTTCTGAAAGACAACATAATTTCTTTAGAATACTTGCCCACAGATATGGTCGCAGACCCTTTAACTAAGCCGTTACGTAGGGAGATTATTGAAAAGCACATAAAAAATGCTTGGATTACGTAGGGCTTAAACTGTGTGGCTTGTAAAAGTGATAACATTTTGACATCTGAAATTATGTTTCAATTAAATAAAAGAATTGCAATTTGAGTTTACGATTTATCGACGTTATAATGATTAACAACATCGGATTTTACGGTCTATAAACTAAGTCGTGGGAAGAAGTAAAATTCTTCCACCAAAATTATGTCGAATGTGAACCTTGCCTCGTCACACATGCACGGTCATCTTGTAAGGAGAGAGGGATCTCTACCATAACAAGATTGGCTAAGAATCAGGGGGATAAACCTGATTAAACAAAACGATAACATTGTCGCGCTTAACAGCATGACTTAATCTTCGTTTTGTAAATCGTCGAGTTTGACTTTTTCCATCACTATATATCACATTCAAGGCCAGATGAGAGATTCTGCGATAGCATTATTGACATATCCCATCCCTGGCTTTACTTAGTGTGCTATCGACGCGTGCTTCATACTGCGTGTGCCATATACGACCACAGGGTCATGCTCAGTTGTGCTAGCTAGAATCCTTGTGATTCAAAGGGCACATACTTCTTCACCTTGAGCGTGTGATTGATCCCGGATGTCTTATGAAGAGGCATCCAAGGTATCCTCACGGACTCAGAACTTATACCTAAGGTCTGGCTCAATGCTCGCTTCCCAGCGTACGAGCGTAGTGCCAAAGAAAACAGCCAAGTGACCACGTCTTGGAAACCGGTTGAGTCAGACTAAGGGTATAAGCGATGGGGATGGTCAAGTTCACCTTTAATTCACCGACTCTCGTGTTCACTAGGTGGCCGCCAACCGGATATTAATTGAAGGTTGTGAACACTTGTACGGATTCCTTAGAGAAGTATTCCTTTGTGGAAAACTGGGCAATTGGAGAATTAACAGTTGACCAAGGATACAGTGCGGTACATAGTTTTATTTCAAACATGTTTGGTTCATGAAAAGGGAATCAACGTTCTGCGGGTGCTACAATACTCTTAACAGATGAGTAGAACGATGCCCGTCGTATCCGCCGGTCGCACGACAAACCTCGTATGAACTATTCGGAGACGGGGACAATAACTGAATACTGAAATGTTGATGCTATTAGATGACAATACATTAACAGTCACCCTCCCATTCCGGCGAGTGGGAGCTGTTAGCATATGATGACGTGGCGCCGTAATTGGTAGCCCGTTAATATATGTGGTTACCTAAGATAATTAGGTAAATGCCACATTAGGGCTAATTGGGCTCGACTCAATTCCCATGTGACATGGGAGGCCCAAAATTGGGCCTCCCACCCACATAGGTCGGCCGAAACCATAGATAGGGAGGGAGGAGGATTTTCTCCTCCTCCCACTATATAAGGAGGTCTTGGGGTCACTCCCAAAACACACATTGATCACAACTCCTCTTAAGTTGTGATTTGAGAGAAACTCCTTTCTCTCTGGCCTAGTTTCGGCCGGCCCCTATAACACCAACATTGGTGTGCCAAATTGCTTTCGAGCATTCAGTCCGAGGTTCTGTCCCCGTTGAAGAATCGATCAGAGGCTTTGTTGTGGAGCTTAAACCGCGTAGGACTTCTTCTCACGAAGAACTTGTATGGGTTCCGACCGGAGGATCATAACTCCTTCCACAACGTTCTTGGGCAAGAAAGTTAAAAGGTATGTGTACTAATTCCGCTGCGTAGATTAGATTTCTTGCTAGTACACGTTTAGCGTTCCGTAGTATTACGTCCCCGTAATCCAACAGACTGCCCGAATAGTCCAGTCATCATCCGCGGATGCCCGGAGATGTCCAGTCAGCAACGACGGAAGACGGAGAAGTCCAGTCGGCACGATGGTAGCCCGGAGGTCTAGTTGGCAATGGCGGAAGCCCGGAGGTGTCCAGTCGGCATCGGCGGAAGCCCGGAGAGATCCAGTCGGCATCAACAGAAAAGAACTGAGGCGAACTAATGATAGTAGTGACCATCGGTGTGGTGGCTTCGTCAGTTGGCGCTAAATCAGAGGACCGACGCAGAAGTCGTCAACCCGGAAGCACAGATTTATTGTCTTATTAGAAAAGAAAAAAAAAAAAACTGAAATCAGAATTGGGCAGGGGGCGGCCGGCATGACAACTGTATAGCTGACGGCGGTGCCGACCGCCCCTGGACAGCGGCGATGGTGGACAGCGGCTTGTAAGTTATACTCGTTGGAGGAATGAAGTCTCTGATACCATATAGAAGAACAAGAATTGTATTATTGATCTTATTTAGGTTTGAGTATATATACCTATATATATAGATACAAAACTAAATCTATAACAATATAATAATAAAAGAGATAATGATAAGATATTAGAAATATATCTATTGTTAATATTACTTATTTATAATATAATGAAATATATTAATTTCTAATATATTTTATTTCCTAATATCAAGAAGGTTCTGATCCCATTTGTTACTTTGGCATAGAATTGAAGGGGTCCCCAAGAAAAGAGTAAAGAACAAAGCATAACCAAATGTGGTAGCGTATGTCTTGAGACTTTATTGAAGATGCTTCGTGCTTCACTTTGCATTGCTGCTCTCAATATCTCAACAGCTTTGCATTCCCCTTCACCAAACTATCATGGCTGAGCTCTTATTGAGTGCTTTCCTTCAAGTGTTGTTCGACCGTTTGGCCTCTCGTGAGCTGCTCAACTTTGCCAACAGAGAAAAGGTTCGTGATCTCGTCACGAAATGGGAGTCCAAGCTGCGCAACATCTCGATGCTCCTCGAGGATGCTGAAAACAAGGCCATGAAGGGAGCAGATCGGAGGGTCCAACCGTGGCTAGACGATCTCAAGGACTTGGCTTACGACATCGAGGATGTGGTGGATGAGTTTGTCACCCAAGAAGGAATCCGCTCATCAAAACAGGCTGCTGCTAGCAGTATTACCAGAAAGGTGTGTTCTTTGCTCCCTAGTTGTTGCAATGATTTGAGTCCCAAAAAGCTCGTGTCGGATCGAGACCTGAGGTCTAGGATCGAGAAGATTGATGATCGCTTGGATTTAATTTTGGAACAAAAGAGAGACCTTGGATTGAATGAGGCCGGTGTGGGATCAACAAGGAACGAGAGTTATTCTTATGATAGAATGACTGATTCTTTGCCGGAGCATTATGTAGTCGGCAGGCAAAAAGATGAAAGGGCTATCATTGCTAAGTTGCTGACAGAAACTGATGATAGTCATCTGTCGTTGATTCCGATCATCGGTATGGGCGGAATTGGTAAAACGACTCTTGCTCGATCTGTTTTCAACAACCCTGCTGTGGTTGAAGCCTTTCCGAAAAGAGGATGGGTTTGTGTTTCCGACAACTTCAACTTTGTTGAGATAGCAAGGGGGCTATTGGGGTCACTTGGGGGCATTGTTGGTAGCAATGACGATCTCAATGTTCTCCATAACAAACTACGAGAAATTCTGTCGAAAGAAAAATTTCTCATTGTTTTGGATGACTATTGGAATGAGGACTACAACGAATGGGATCGGCTTTATAATCTATATCGGCTTGGAGTAAAGGGGAGCAAAATCATTGTCACCACACGACTAGAAAATGTTGTGTCCATGATGAAAGGTGGCCTAGATTATCATTTAGGCGAGCTGTCTCGTGGTGATTGTCTGTCTTTGTTAGCATACCATGCCCTTGGTGTTGATAATTTTGACACTCACCCTCATCTCAAGACGATAGGCGAGAAGATTGCGGACAAGTGTGCGGGTTTACCTTTGGCAGCAAAAACATTGGGAGGAGTCTTGCGTTCCAAGTCTAATACTAGAGAATGGCAAGACATACTAAATAGTGAGATTTGGGATCTTCCACAGGGGAAAGATGGCATCTTCCCTGCTTTGAAGCTTAGCTACTTTCATCTTCCTTCTCATTTGAAGAGATGTTTCGCTTTCTGTGCGATGTTCCCTCAAGATTACAAATTTGATCGGGATAATCTAGTTCTACTATGGATGGCGGAGGATTTACTGGACACAAGCCGTCAAACTCTACAGAGGGGTGTGTTGGATCACGGTCGGCAACACTTTGATGAGTTACTAAATAGGTCTTTCTTTCAACGTTCTGCTCAGGATGAGTCGCGGTTTGTGATGCATGATCTCATGCATGACCTTGCCACTGCGGTTGGTGGCATTACGTGCCTGAATGTTGGATCGGGTGGATTTGATGACGGTCGGTGTACTTCTCCCGAACGGGTTCGTCACCTGTCTTATATTACCGAAAGGTATGAATTGTCTAACAGGCTTGAAAAGTGCCACATTTTCAAAGGCTTGAGGACCTTCCTAGGTTTAACACAGAGGGGGTTTTGGAATCATTTGTCTAACAAAGTTGTACAAGAATTGGTCCAAAAGTTGAAATACTTAAGGGCACTTTCTTTGAGTCAGTATTGGATAACTGAGATACCAAATTGCATTGGTCATCTCAAACATTTGAGGTTTCTTGATTTTTCCAGAAATCACATGAAAGCCTTGCCCGAATCCATTTGTACCTTGTACAATTTAGAGACTTTGATACTGAAAGGATGTTCCCGTTTAACTGAATTGCCACCCGGGATCGACAAGCTGCTCAATTTGAGATGTCTTGATATTAGAGACACTTTCAGACTAAGGAAGATGCCGTTGGGTGTTATTCGGCTGCATAAACTCGAGATACTTCCGAAATTTATTGTCGGAGCAGAAGACGGGTTGAGGCTGAAAGAGTTGCAACATTTGCGAAACTTGCACGGAGAGCTTGTCATTTCAAATTTGCAAAATGTCAGAGAAGTTGGAGATGCAAGAGATGCAGAATTGAAGGCTAAGGTGAACCTTACTACTCTAGCCTTGGAGTGGGATGCTTATTCTGGAAATTCAAGCTCCAAACCGGAGGTCCTGGACTTTCTCCAACCTCATCCTAATATAGAAGAAGTGAATATTTATGGTTATGGAGGAATAAGTTTCCCACCATGGATTGGTAGTCCCTCATTGATCAACATAAACCGTATGCTATTGGGCGGATGTCGAAATGTTAGAGAATTACCATCACTTGGGCTTCTTCCTTCTCTAAGAGAACTTGATATCAATGGGATGAATGGGGTTTGCACAGTGGGGCCAGAATTTTTCGGAAGTGCAGAGAGACCTTTTCCATCCTTGCAAGTCCTGACATTCAGAGAAATGCAAGCATGGGAAGTTTGGTCTTTCTCATCTGGTGACAAAACAATAGAGGAGCCATTTCCTCGACTCGGTAGGCTCAAGATGCGAGAGTGTCCAAAATTGGTTGTGGATTGGCTGCATCAGCTTCATTCGCTTGTACAACTTGAGATTAAAGATTGTCCACTCCTAAAAGCTTCATCTTCCATGGAAGGTTTGTTGTTACTCGAAGATTTGAGATTAGAAAGTTGCAATCATGAAGTAGTTGAAGGGATTTCATCAATTACCCTAAAAGCTATTTCGGAAATTTCTCTTACAAGTATTGAGGGACTTGAATACTTGAATGGGGATGTCTTAAGGTCCTTGAGTGCAGTTGAGAGGTTGGAAATAACAAAATGTGATGGGCTGAGATGGTTATGGGAGGACGATATAGACGTTGTGGAGAGTCTTGCTCGTCTCAAGTCTTTAAGTATCGAAAGTTGTGTGAATCTGGAGAAGTTGCCAAACAACATGCAAAGATTGATATCTTTTAAATACTTGAGCATTAAATTTTGCTCAAGTCTCGAGTATCTGCCAGATGGAATGATGAATTGCAACAGCCTAGAGGAGTTGTCTATCGAAGGATGTGAATCCCTCGTATGCTTATTCCCAGAAGGTGCAACGCTCCCAACCACATTGAAAAGATTGGAGATTCAGAACTGTGAAAAGTTAGAGAGATTACCAGAAGGAATCATGTTCAATAACGATGATGCATGTTCAAGTAAGCATGCAACACAACCTCAGCTTGAAAGCCTGGAAATCTATGATTGTCCGTCTCTGAAACCCGTAATTGGTGGTAGTAACATGAAACTGCCGCCGAGTAGTCTTAAAACATTGACGATATTCAACAGTGGAGCTGTTTCGGATTGTCTCCTTGAAGAAATATATTCTCAGGATTGCAATATCAAAAGCATAACCCATTGCCTCCACATGTTCACGAGTTTGATCAGATTGAGTTTATTGGGATGTATGTCTCTCGAGGTTGAAGTGTTCCCACAACTTCCAAGTAGCCTTGAATATCTCAGCCTCATTCGGTGTAACAAGATCAAGTCTTTACCTCATCATTTGCACACGTGTACTAACTTGCGAGTGTTAAGCTTACACGACTTGAGCATCGAGTCCTTTCCAGAAGGGGGTCTGCCTCTCAGCCTCGAGTCCCTTGATGTTGGAGATTGTAAGGAATTGAGACAGCCAATGGCAGAGTGGGGTTTGCACAAACTCACAGCCTTGAAGGAATTGGCAATTAATGGTGAAATAGGGTGCATGTACCTTGCCGGTCAAGAAATGACTTGCTTCCCGCCTACTCCAAGTCTGGTTCAAGCAGTCTCAAACTGGTATTTGCTTCCTCCCAACATTGAGAAGCTTATGATAGTTTTTCAGGCTAATATAGTAAGTCTAATGGATGGACTGCAAGGCCACCTTACCTCGCTTCGAGAATTATTTATCATATCGTGTCCAAAGCTGCGGTTCCTGCCCAAGGAAGGATTCCCTCCCTCCCTTGAATATCTTTCGGTTGGTGATTGCTCTCGCGATCTAGAAAGGGAGTGTTCAAAGGGTGGAAGATACTTTCCCCTCATTGAACGCATTCCTCGTTTGGAGCTGCAAATGAACTCTTGAGCATTTGTATACTTTGTTGTAACTTGTGATTATTTGTATTGATATGCAATAATGCAAACATTAATGTGGCAGTCGAAGCAGTCGAATAACTCCCTTGTTGGAACTGGTATTATTTGAGAGCGATAATGTCAAACTAATTTTTGTATTTATAAGTCTCGAAAAACCGACATGTATTGTTTCAACAGCAGAAGAACAAACGCAGTCTAATATGTACCGCAATTTATATAACACGAACTGAAGAAGCTACAATTCTCTGTTTAAGTACAAAAACGGCTCGAAGATGGGAACTTCATGCAAGCAACGGAAACTCCGGGATCAGATTGACTTGAATCAGAAAATTTGAAGCAGCTGCTCTGTCTACCTGAGATTTTATCGCAAGTAGAACTTCATTAGCTTTGTCTCTGTACTTTGAGCAATTCTTGCTTAAAACAAAGAACAAAATCATAATAATGGCACGATAAACCTCGAACACCCCGTGAAATTCAACATAGACATGATATAATTTAGGGTTAATTTTGGTACATAGACATCATTGACCACTGTTGGGTTTTGGTCAATGATGTTTTTTTTTTTTGCCTAGTTTTGGTACCATATGTTTGCAGATTTTTCTAGTTTTGGTCCGACCGTTACATTCCGTCCATTTTTTCTGTCAATTGACATGTGCAAGTCACGTGATACACTCTAAACTTTCAATTTTGTTCAAATTTGGGGGAATTGACACCCTAAACTTAGTTCAATTTGGGCGAATTGAACTATTGGGTCAAATTTGGGGGAATTGACACCCCAAACCTAGTTCAATGGGTCAATTCCCCCAAATTTGAACAAAATTGAAAGTTTAGAGTGTATCACGTGACTTTCACATGTCAATTGACGGAAAAAAAAAAATGGAAGGAATGTAATAGTCGGAACAAAACTAGAAAAATCTGCAAAAATATGGTACCAAAACTAGGCAAAAAGAGTATCATTGATCAAAACCCAAAAGTGGTCAAACATCATGAACCAAAAGACATGTTAACCCTATAATTTATGTACTTGTTTGAGCAGTCAAGGTACTAAACACTATTCAACATGTCTCGAATTCTTTAGAAAGTGATACCCTGAATTTGTACCACATTTTGTTGGATACAAAGAAGTGATATGACGATTATATAAACCATATAGGTCAAGTTCAACTGGAATTCCTTTTTTTTTAAGCTCAAGTGAGGGAAACAAGCTTAGTTAGGCTTGGGCTAGTGAACAATCGATCAGACCTTAGGACGTGACTGAATGGTATCAAAGTTTTACTTTGTCACCCCAATAAGAGAAAATAGCTGAAGTAAAATATTGACTCCCGAATTTGTAGTATATTCTTTTAAGTTCGGGTTTGCTTTGTTTATCTTTAGGTAGACATGTGATCATATCTAAGAAAACACAATGCAAACCATTAGTACTAACATTACATATACTACTCTATCATTCCCGGCACTTTCTTCATCTTCCTCTTCCAAGTTCCAAAATTTGCCCCTTGAAATTCTAGCTTGGTCTTAGCCCCTAATTTTTCATATATCAATCCACAACTCTTGAACACTAAAATTCAGCCCCACAAGAAGTAATTTTTGCTCAGAATGCTTATATTATCTATGATGTTGCGAAATAATATATAAAGTACTGGTAATTATTATTATACACCATAAAATTAGTAAAAACTCAAATATCACACCCCTGATTTACTATAGATCCTACATCCACTACTATTAATTAGTCACTATTTCTTTTGCCCCTGAAGATGAAACTTTTCACAGCAATACTGTTTCTCAGTATACAACGCAGTCAAAATTTGAACTCATAAGAATGGCTTGCTTCCACTCTCTATCAGCTAACTTAGATATAAGGGTTAATAGCCTAGGACAGGTCTGAACATTGGTCATTGTGAATTAGAGAAGTCTGAAGATTGGTCATTGTTAATTAGAGAAGTCTAAAGATTGAAATGGTGATAACTGAGGTCTGAAGTTTGGACTTTGTGATTTTTAGATTTTCTGTCAAATTTAACAGAACCGCATGAAATGTCAAAAATACTTTTTTGCAATATTTGAATTAATAAAAATTTTAATTAATATAAAGATGAAATGAAAAAAATACCCCTGTCCATAATTTAAACATAACCCAACTCCGACCACCACCACGGCTCCGGCCGGCCACCACCCAACTCCGGCGACCAACACTCACAACTCCAGCGACCACCACTCACAACTCCGGCGACCGCCACCCAACTCCGTCGACCGCCACCACGGCCCCAATTGGGCCCAAATCGGAGCCACAAAGCTCCGATCGGAGCTCTATGGCTCCGATCGGAGCTCTGTGGCCCCAGATCGGAGCCACAGAGCTCTGAATTGGAGCTTAGTGGCTCCGATTGGGCCCAATCGGGACCGCGGTTGTGGTCGCCGGAGTTGGGTGATGGTTGTCAGAGTCGGGTTGTGGTCGCCGGAGTTGGGTGGCGGTCGCCGGAGCTGTGAGTGGTGGTCGCCGGAGCTATGAGTGGTGGTCGCCGGAGTTGTGTGGTGGCCTTAAGGGCATTTTCGTCTTTTCATTCATGCATGTGAGATGCAAGAAGGGTATTTTTGGAAATTTATTTTATTTCTGGTCACATGTCATGCACATAACCAACTTCCGTCAGTTTTAACGGGAAAAACTAACGGAGACCTCTATTATCTACAAGTCGAAACTTCATACCTCTGTTATCACCATTTCAATCTTCAGACCTCTCAAATTCACAAGGCCAATTTTCAGACCTCTCCCAGGTTATTGACCTTAGATATAATATGAACTCATACTATCCATTCATCAGTACAAAACCACCTTTGATGCTTCTCACAGAATCGACGCCAACCCCAGAGTCTCTCCCTCATCGACTCTAGACTCTGGCGCGTTAATGGCAATGCTTCGAGGCCTCGCTGTACAACAAAATCAAATAAATCTTTTAAACTAACGAATCGAGTTCAAGGCAATGGAATATTTATGGCGAAAAGAAGCTTACATGACATGTTTGTGATGACACTGACAGGACCCTTTTGAGCAGCTAGAGCTTTCAGTTTATTTCCAGTAGCTAACACCAACAAGCTCTTCATATGTTGCTTCTGTTCCTTGGGGCTCAAGGTTTTTGACATTGCTTCTTCGAAAGCTGCAAAGCCTTGTGGCGTGAGACTCGGTAGGGACAACAGAACCTGCACGCAAGTTTTCAGTATATGTGTGTGTGTGGTTGAAATACTAACAGATGGGTCGGGACTCAGACCCTGTGAACTCTGGTTTCAGCACTCTTTTAATGAAATTTTTTTTAGGAAACAATCCTTAGATTCTTCGGGGCAAAACACCATTTTTCCAGGAAATAAAGTTGCATCACTGAATTATGCACCATTTAGTAAGTCGAGTGAGAAGTGGACTAACTAACCTGCCTGGGTGCCGGATTTCGATCACACAGATGGACGAAGATCTCTCGGCAGAGACCAACAAGATCGCCGCTGTTAAAAGCGTTTGATTCGAGTGTCAAGGCGTGGATGATAGAAGAGAACAAGTCTCTTGAGACAAATTCGCAGAGTTCCATGTTGTTGGTAGATATGGCAAGAACAGCTAGTGTGGAACAAAAGGAGACAACTTTACCCACGGAATCACTGTCTGTCCAAGTCAGCACTTCGAGGGACAGCTTCAGCACCGGAAGGACCAGCTCTTTGCGATTCATAAGGAAACTGTACATAAAACCCGAATGCATGAAAAAGTTACCAAAGAAATAGTGTCTGAAGTTTGCCCTATGTGAGAATTTGGTGTCTGGAGTTTAAATTGTTGATATTGACTGTCTGAAGTTTCAACTTTGTTGAATTTGCTGTCTCCGTTCAAATTTGCAAACGGCCCAAAGTTATGCATGCAGTTCGGTAATTATTATTTTTTTAAAAAAAAATTGTGAACCATACCTAACCATTGAGTTTTGGCTGAACGAATCCAGGTCTTTGAGAGATGACAAATCGACACGGTTGGCTTGTCCCGATTGGTCCAGAGATGGAAGCCCTGTATTTAGTCCCAGTGAAGCTATAACCGAAAGGAGAGAACACACCTCACGAGTCAAACCCCGAAGCAACTTTTCCTCCATGACTTCAACCTTTAACTCCGAGCCTAGAGTCATGCCGACAGTATCTGGGACTTTGGCTCTACCTTCATGAAGAAGAGCAGACCATGAACTGCAAAGTGCTTGCTGAGAGTGGGAAAACAATGGATGCAGCAGCTTCTCCAGCCACAAGTCCCACATGTTTGTTGGACAATTTTTTACCAACGGAATAAGAATTGAATGGACTAGCAGCCTTAAGTGTCTGAAATCCATCGATTGGATGTTCTCTACTAGTGCAACGGCAATGGATTGAGAATCCAAATTCTTATAAAACGGTTCACCGAGAGTTGTTGACAAGCCAAGCACATTGTACCTGAAAGTATCGTGGAAGACATTATCGAAAAAGGTCGAAACATTAAACTTCTTCTATCATTATCAGACCAACACGCACTACCTGTGCAGATATTCACTTAATTTGTTTTGCGCTAATATTTAAGTACTCATAAACAGTGTTGTTTGTACAGATCTTGAGTTCACATCTCAGATTTAACATTTTTTTTTGTTGAATTTAAACATTTTGTAAGCTTTATACTTACCCACTGTCTCGGATGCCTTTCATCCAGTTCCTAATATCATTTTCGTTTGGCTCGAGACGGCCTTCCTGGTCATCTACAAAAGTTAGAGCAGACTTTGATGATTTGGACTGCCCTTCCCCAAGTAAGGAGGTTCGTTCGACATCACTCATAGACATTGCAGACTTGATCTCCTTTGGTAGATTTTGCAGAACAGATGGAGACCAGAGAGAATGCAAAACCCGAAGCAACTGCATATCAAAAAATATTGTAAAACATTAAAAAGGATTTATTTTTTTAAGTTCCTAAAAAACCATATAAACACTATGTACCTTAAGGAGAGGTGGTAGCATCCAAGATAGATGGGAAGCCATTGGATGAGGGGCGTCAGAATTTGAGGAGGCTGGAGGCGCATTTAGATTGCTTTTCCTGTATCCACTTCTCTTTAGTGCCTTCTCGAAGAAAGTCACTGTGTGGAAGATCGACCACATGAATGATGGATCCATGCACAACCGAACCAAACCAGAAGGATCAGACAGATAGTTATTCTGCCAATCTGGTTGCAGCCATTGTTGACTCAGTGGCTCTAAAAACCAGACCAAAACGTCCTGCTGCTGTTGTATCCTGAAAAAGAATTCGGAATGAGATGCATGTTACCAGGCCAGGATTTTTCTTCAGTGGGGCAAGAATTGGACCACGGACATATAATCAAAATAAAATAAAATAAAACAGGGGCAAATATAAGATTTTAAAGGGCCAAATCGAGACTAATTACACTGTCTAGGGGAAAAATGCACATCGCCAAAAGTTTGAGAGGGAGACCACATTGTGGCTCAGTGCATGCATGCTATATTTTGAGCCTCTTTTATAAATGAGTTGTACCCTCTTGGTGCAATAAAAATACAAAGGTTAAAAAAGTTAAAATTAAAATGAAATGAGAAGAGAATGATGATTACCCAGCAGCAGAAGCCATTATAAGAAATGCTTCACCAAGAATGTTGTGTTCACCACGCAAAAGGCGGCCTTCTCTTTGTAGCTGCGCCATTGTATCAGCAATAGCCTAAGAACGAACATAAGAGAATCACTACCATCAATTTAAATTCAGATTCTTCATTTCAACTTCCAAGAAATGATGGAAAAGTGACCTTCATGTGCGGCACAACACTTTTATCAGCAGCTTTTGCAATGCGAATAAACGATGTACAAATGTTTAGCCTTGCATGTCTTGCACTGTTCATCGAAGGATCCTGCCAAACAAGCATTTCAAATTGCCGCCTCCACTTAACTTGAAGAACAAACAATGAAGCGGCAGCCTTGCGATCGTCGGGGGAGGACCGCCAGTCAAGGGCAGCCAGAGTGGCGCGAGCCACATTGCTGGCCGCGGCGTTGGCTTCTTCCATGGGGATGATCAGTAATCAAGCCTCAACCTTTCTCCAGTCGCTCACCGAGCTTCTGCTGAATAACTTGCGCAAGGGTAGGGTAGTGAAGGAGGAACAAGTTGGGAAGTTGGTGATGCTTCGCTTGCGGAGAGAGACGAAGAAGAGAGGTGGTCTTCCACAAGTCAGTACAGTGGTGGTCACCTTTCAAGGTATTCAGCCCCAGCGGTTCCGCTTTTGGGTTTAATTTGATTCGATGCTTCAATTTGCTAATTCTAATTTTAACTACCTTCACTTTTTAATTAATAATAATAATAATTAATTATTTTTAAATTTTGCGAATAAATAAATTTGAAAGCAAAAATAGAACCAACCACCATTGTCTCTTTTATTATTTTGAGTTTGATTATGAAAATGCTAGCTCAACTTTAGTTATATGCGATTTTCTAATTAAATTTTTTTGACAAATTATTAATTGAACTTTTTATATTATTATTTAAAAAAACTAACTCTGTCCATTAATATGTTAATCTTAAAATGAAAATTATTTAAAATAATACACGTTAAGAAATATATATAGATAAATATAACTCAAAAATAATAATAATAAGTTTATTAAATTATTTTAAAAATTAAACAAAACATAAACTTTCAAAAAAATTGTTTATTTATATTTTTTTAACTTTGGTATGGTGGTTGTTTATTTAAGTCAAATATATTTTTTTATAATATATATCATTCTAAAATTTTATTCGAAAATTTTATTTACTTTTATATAAAGTTTGAAGTTACTTATAATCACACTTGAACTTTATGGTTTTTTATTAATTTTGGAAAGTTGATAAAAAAATTGATGGAGTTGAAAAAAGTCTAGCTTACAATTTTTTTAAAAAAAATAAAAATCAGTTAAAAATTATACATGAAATAAAGATCCGCTACAGATCCCAGTGTAGTTTAGAAATATATTTTTTTCAATTTGAATTATTAGATTGCCTAATTTTACAATATTTTTTGGCCACTTATATTTTTAATAGATTAGATTAATTTGAATTTTTTTGGACTGTGTAATTAGTTAATTTTATTGTATTCAAATTATTAGAAATTGAATTTTTTTTCAATTTGAATTATTTGATTGCCTAATTCTATTCAAAACCTTTCCGTCCTAAGAATAGAAAATATTTATAATAAGCACTTTTTTTTTGGGTTAATTTCAGTGAGTTAAAATTATTTTAAGGGTAAAACAATCATACTGTACTGCTTTTCTACTGTACCATAGAACACCCACGAAAATAAAATCTATCAGAACAGTCACAGACTTACAGGACTGTATTTGCTCAACTGTCACAGCACTTGACATGGGAAATCTTTGTTTGTCGAGTGCACCACACGTTATGAACCCATAAAAGCTGCAGACAAAGTGATCGGAATCCATGAATCGAGAAATGAATCGAGAAAGGTACCTTACACAACAAGGTACCAAGAAATGCGAGGTCACATCACTCTGCATGGCACCTTAGACAACAACAATGTACCAAGAAATGCGGGGTCACATCACTCTGCAAGGTACCTTAGACTACAAGGTACCTGTTAGAGATAGAGATATTATTGCTATCATTAAGGATAAGGATCTACACTATATATATAAGTCTCTGCTCAACCCTAGATGTGTGTCGAGGAATAACAGCTCTCTAAATTGTAAGTTGGTATCAGAGCGAGATTCTAGGCCACTCAAACCCTAGTTTCTCAGTTTTTGCTTATTGCCGTCACACCAAATTTTTCTCCAAGTTTCAGACAGACCCATTCAGATTTAGGGTTTGTATTTCGAAATTGGCATCAATAATCATCTCAGAAGCAGTCGGTCATCGCTTCTGTTAATCCACTGTCGGAGCTGTTAATCACGCTCTGGCCGCCCGGCGCTGTTCATCAACCAGACTTAGATTTCTATCTCTTGAGAACTCAAGGACAAGGAGGTACGAGCCTATAGAACAGATCTATAGCCTATTCCAGTACGTTTCGCCGGATTCCGCCTCACGCGCCGCTGCTGCCCATATCCCATCACAAGCTACAGCAAGGAATTCATCTTCAGTGAGCTCAGCGCTCTTGACAGGTTTAAACTTCCATTGACTCGGCCAACTTGAATGAACCCACCAGCATTCAGAATTCCCTCTCTCTCAACATCAAGTCCTGGCTTGTGATCTTTAGACAAATTAAATGCAGGGAGCACAAGTTCAAGCATCCGCAACTACTAGTTCTACCGCTTGCATCTCTCAGTCTGGTAATACTCAAAATCTATGGATTATTGATTCAGGTGCTTCAGACCACATAACGGGTAACCTTTCCTCTTTTGACTCTATATCTCCATTAAACTCTAGTCATCAAATTACTCTTGCAAATGGCTCTAGAGTTGCTCCCAAGGGAATTGGTAAAGTCTCACCAATGTCTTCTCTATCCTTGGAGTCTGTTTTATACATCCCTGGTTGCCCTTTCAACCTCATCTCTGTCAGCAAACTGGTACGTTCATTCAATTGTTCAATAACCTTCAGTAAAGACTCACTTGTTATACGTGAACTTAGTACCGGAAGAACAATTGCGGTGGGATATGAATCAGGAGGACTTTACTACCTTAAGTCATCCTCAATTATTTGTGCTGCAGAGTCTCCAAACCTTCTTCACGATCGTCTTGGTCATCCCAGTTTGTCCAAACTTCAGCAAATGGTTCCCAAACTGGATAAGCTCAAAACACTACAATGTGAATCATGTCAACTCGGGAAACATATTCGATCTAGCTTCGGAAGTCATGGTGAAACCAGGGTCAATTCTCCTTTTTCTGTTATACATTTTGATATTTGGGGTCCTAGTCGTGTACCTACCCATGCTGGGTATAAGTACTTCGTCACTTTCATTGATGAATTCTCCCGCTGCACTTGGATATATTTAATGAAAGAACGTTCCGAGCTATTTCCTATATTCCAGTCCTTTTTTGCTGAAACTCAGACACAGTTTGGTAAAAAAGTCAAAATTCTTCGCAGTGATAATGCTTTCTCGGGAACGTTTTCATCATTTCTGAGTCAACATGGAATTCTACATCAGTCCACATGTCCTCATACACCGCAACAAAATGGTATTGCCGAACGAAAAAACAGGCATCTGATTGATACTGCACGCACATTATTGCTCCATAAAAATGTGCCAGTCCGTTATTGGGGTGATGCTGTTTTAACAGCTTGTCGTTTGATAAACAGAATGCCTTCGTCTTCCCTTGGTAATAAAGTTCCATACTCTATTATGTTTCCCAATGAACCATTATTTCATGTGAACCCCCGTGTATTTGGCTCTACCTGCTATGTTCATGATCTTTCTCCAGGACTTGACAAACTTGCTGCACGTGCCATCAAGTGCGTTTTTTTAGAATATTCCAGGTTGCAGAAAGGATATCGTTGTTATTCTCCGATCAAGAACCGATACTATATGTCCGCGGATGTCACATTCTTTGAAGACACGCCATATTTCCCTCTTTCCATAGCCGAGTCATCATCTACACTGGATGTGTTATCACTTCCTATCATGAGTCCACCATCATTTCCGATACAAACTCCATCTCCGATTGTGTCAGAAATGCGTCCCTCTCCTCCAATTGTGTCAGAGGCTCCACAATCTCCTTCCGTTGTGATAGAAGTTCCATCTTCATCGGTTGATCCACCGCCTCTTCTTCAATATCAACGTCGACAGAGACAGTCTACTGCAATAGAGACCTCTACAGTTCCTACTCCATCTCGAGTGTCTGAACCGACTACAGACCAGCCTGACTCATCCGAAGAGTTACCCATTGCCCTTCGAAAGGGAAGTAGATCCACTCGTAACACTCATCCTATTTATAACTTTTTGAGTTTTCATCGGCTTTCTCCATCCCACTTTGCTTTTGTTTCATCATTGTCTTCCGTTACTATTCCCAAAACTGTTCGTGAGGCGCTTGCTCATCCCGGATGGAAGCAAGCCCTGATTGACGAGATGCAGGCATTGGAGCAAAGTGGTACATGGGATTTGGTCCGATTGCCGCCGGAAAAGAAAACTGTTGGTTGTAGATGGGTGTTTGCTATCAAAGTTGGAGCTGATGGTCAAATTGACCGCCTTAAAGCACGTCTTGTGGCCAAAGGCTATACTCAAGTTTATGGTCTAGATTATGGGGATACGTTTTCTCCCGTAGCAAAGATTCCTTCTGTACGGTTACTTCTCTCTATTGCAGCTATCCAGCATTGGCCGTTGCATCAGTTAGATATTAAAAACGCATTCCTTCATGGAGAGCTTGAAGAAGAGATTTATATGGAGCAACCACCTGGATTTGTTACTCGGGGGGAGTCAGGACTTGTTTGTAAGCTGCATCGCTCTTTATATGGACTCAAGCAATCACCACGGGCCTGGTTTGGAAAATTCAGCTCTGTTATTCAGAAATTTGGGATGAGTCGGAGTGAAACTGACCATTCTGTCTTCTACTCACACTCTTCTTCTGGTCTTTGCGTGTATCTAATCGTCTATGTCGATGACATTATTATTACTGGGAGCGATCATGAGAAGATTAAACAGCTGAAGACGCACTTATTCAGTCACTTCCAGACCAAAGATTTAGGGAGTCTTAAATATTTCCTTGGAATTGAAGTTGCTCAATCAACGAATGATATTTGCATTTCTCAAAGGAAGTATGCACTAGATATTCTTGAAGAAACGGGCATGTTGGATTGTAGACCTGTTGATAGTCCCATGGATCCGAATAGTAAACTACTTCCGAATCAGGGGGAGTTATTTGATAACCCTGAAAGATATAGAAGATTGGTGGGCAAATTGGTCTATCTCACTATCACTAGACCAGACATCTCGTTTGCAGTAGGGGTGGTCAGCCAATTCATGCAATCTCCATGTGTTGAACACTGGCAAGCGGTGATGCGAATACTTCGATATGTCAAGAAGGCTCCAGGTCAAGGGTTGATATATAAAGATAAAGGAAATACTGAAGTGGTGGCTTACACTGATGCTGATTGGGCAGGTTGTCCAGTAGACAGAAGGTCTACGTCTGGTTATTGTGTCTTTCTCGGAGGAAATCTAATATCGTGGAAAAGTAAGAAACAGAACGTTGTTGCTCGTTCTAGTGCTGAAGCAGAGTATAGGGCCATGGCAGTTGGTACGTGTGAGCTTCTTTGGGTCAAACAACTTCTTCAAGAGTTGAGGATTGGAGATAATAAACCAATGAAACTTTATTGTGACAACCAAGCAGCTCTACACATAGCCTCAAATCCAGTCTTCCATGAGAGAACCAAACATATAGAAGTCGACTGCCACTTTATCCGCGAGAAGATCGTCTCCAAGATAATTGCCACCGAATCGGTTAGTTCTAGTAATCAACTAGCTGATATTCTCACTAAAGCCCTTGGTGGCTCTCGGAGTCAGTATATTTGTAGCAAGCTTGGTACACATGATATGTATGCTCCAGCTTGAGGGGGAGTGTTAGAGATAGAGATATTATTGCTATCATTAAGGATAAGGATCTACACTATATATATAAGTCTCTGCTCAACCCTAGATGTGTGTCGAGGAATAACAGCTCTCTAAATTGTAAGTGTACCAACATATGTCACCAGTATTTGTTGTAGATTCATTTACCACAATGTGAGCAAATTAAGAACAATATACATCATCAACAAAGAGAATTTCCAAATATCCATTGCAACAACCAAAATCCGTCCAAATCAAACATCTCGGGCCCTCCGACGAGAAAAAGAATCGCCGAAGATCGAAAACCAGGGACTCAACCAACTCCTCTACAATGCCAATGGCTTCAAAAGATTCGAACTTCTATTGATGATTCCACATTGGAAGTTCAGATAAACTGTGTCTATTTTACGGCCAGAATCTGATCGATGAATGAGATTTTGCCACGTCATTCAAAAAAATTGGGTGGGACCCACCTAATGCGGATCCCGCCCCAGGCAACAATCTAATACCATTCATCGCGAATCCTGACTGTGAAATAGACTAAATATATCTGAGACCAAATGCAGAAGATCATCCAAGAGAAAGAAGAGAAAGAACATGTTTTCAACCCATGGAAACGACACCCTTGTCCTTACTTCTTGCGGTCGATAACTTAGAAGCCTCCCGGGTTTTACCATGTTTCTTCCTACCGGAGGTGAGGGGGCCGCTGGTCCCCACCAGTGGGCCCGACCAATCGTGAGTAAGCTCTTTCGAGTAAGACAGTGAGGTGGAACTGAAGGGAATGTCGAAAGGCACCGCGGTTGGGTCGATGCGGTGTGAAGCGCCCAGGTGGAACCCGATGGTCCCGTCCTCGTGGGGTGGAGGGAACTTCTCGCTCTTGCTCTTTGCATTTGCATTTGCATGGGAAATTAACAGTCGTCTTCTCTGTTGCAGTCGTCAGAAATGAACCGTGTCAGAACTAACGAAGATTCCACATCATCACATATATGAAAATAAGGGAGACGAACGAAGATACATCAATATTATGTTGAAGTTCGGCATTGGCGTCTGGAGCAGGGTAAGCTCGAACGCGCCGGTCGCGGTGATGTCTTCTCTTTGCACCTTCACCTTCGGCTTTCTTAGCAGCCTTTAACCTGCATTGCCAGTCAAGAAAAAGAACTTTCAGTTTTGAACAATTTTTTATAGAAAAAATATGTTTTTTAAACAGTGCTATACCTTCGAGCTTCATCATCACGCTGCCTAGCATCCATTTCCTTTGTTGGAGGGTATTTAGGGAGACTTGATGGATCACACGCTAATGGTTCCGTCTTAAAGAACTACCCATGAAAGAAAAATACAATTTAAAAAAACAAAAAAACATACAAATCAAACCCAACAAAGATTTGAACTTACTTCGCTTTGCAATGCATCGGTGGCTGTTCCTCGATCAGCTGGATCGATTGCAAGAAGAGTTTCAATGAGAGGCAACGATGTTGGCGGGAAATCATTGAACGTCTGTCGAATACATCTTCTGTAAGCTCCCGGAGGCTTCACTGCAGTTACATTATGCAACTTATATTTCCGCCAGTACTCTTCGGTCGGTGAGCCGCATAATTTGTATATTCTATGGAGTTGCTCTATCTAAAAAGAGGGGATAATCATCATATATTCCAATATGCATGGATGAAATGTTCACTATTTTTCTTATTTAGCAAAAAATGCTCAAACCGAAAAACCCTTATCAGTTGCTTACCTCAGTACGACCGGGCATGATAGGCCTTCCGGCTAGTAACTCGGCCAAGATACAACCGGCGCTCCAAAGGTCTATAGCGGGACCATAATCAGTGGACCCCAGTAAGAGCTCAGGAGGGCGGTACCATAAAGTAACTACCCTGCTCGTCATTCGATGCTTTCTATCAGGGTAGTAGAAAGAAGCTAATCCAAAATCAGCTATCTTAAGAACACCTTCATCGTCAATGAGAAGATTCGACCCTTTTATGTCACGGTGAAGAACTTGACGCTTGTGACAGTGCTCAAGACCAGAAAGCAGTTGGTTCATATAACACTTAACCTATAAGATGAACATGAATAAAAACTTAGCCATTGTCAAATGACAGTAAACTTTCTTTTGGAATATTTGCACTTTCTTGGTGCCCATAAGCTAAATTACTACCTTCTTCCCTTTAAAAAATGTCATTTTTGTATTAGAGAAGTGAAGAAACCTGGGGTTCGGTGAATTTAATCTCTGGGGTTGCAGCGAGTCCAGCTAAATCATGTGCCATGTATTCAAAGACTAAGTAAAGACTGCAGGACATTCTTGAAGTGACCAAACCCTCTAATTTAACGACATTTGGGTGGTCTAAATGCCGGAGAATTAGAATCTCTCTCGCCATAAATCTTACGCTTTCAGGCTCCAAGTTGTCAAAACGCACTTTTTTCAGTGCGACAACTTTGCCTGTCTGCATATCCCTGGCCTTGTACACATTGCTGTATGTTCCCGACCCAATCTAAAACAATAAATAGCAAAGAAGAATCAAGAATAATAAAGGATAGCTAAGAAAAACATAACTAGTACAGTAAAGGATCTTTACATCACGAGATTCTTATAATCCACATCAAGAGAAAGCAATATCACGATATCTACCTATAAGTTTTATATCAAAAGAAAAAGTGCAATCTTTTTGGAACAAAAGCAGAAATCTCCTCTTTTTCAAGTCAAACAAATAGAACCAACAAATTGTAATAGCTCATATCGACAACAATGCTTTCAAAGACGAAATTCCATTATTCGTATGCAATCTTTTTGCACAATTCCCTTATCTTTCTAAATCAATATATGCTTTGAGGGATAAATACCAAATGTTAGCTAAAGTTCTGATTGATGTGCTGATTGCTAGCTTAACTCTTTCTTGCAATTATTCCCTAGCTAAACTAATATGTCTGGCAATTTGCTAGCTCCATCCATTAATTGTTATTCTTGGACAAAAAATCAGTTTGAGGGCCACGTGCACATTTTCCGTTCAAGTTCATAAATGGACGGAACTAGCAAGTTGCACTTGGGTATTAGTTCAGCTAGTAAAAAATCTAAAAAATGTGTCGAGCTAGAAACTAGCTAATTGGCCAACCAAGTTAAGCTAGCAATTTGGTATTAAACCCAATGTCTTTGTTCATAAAGCAGCTACTATCAAGTTATCAACCCAATGTCTTTGTTCATAAAGCAGCTACTATCAAGTTATCAACCCAATCAAAGCTAGTTTCACACCAAATAGATCATAGCAATGAAAGCTATGTACTTGAATAGAAGAAGCCAACCTTAGCAATCTTCTCGAATGTATTCGCCCGACGAGGAATCCAACCACTGAGCACCTCTCCACAGACATTGGTAAGCCACTCGGGCCACCCAGCTGCAACCTGCTCTGCTTTTGACTGCTGAGGTACATTCCTCGGCCTAGGGTTTTGCCTTGAATGCCTTCGAGACTCACGTGATCTTCGATCCTCCTCTTTAATGGCCTCACCATTTTCAGCCTCACTATTTTCAACCTCAACTTTGTGCCTACCACTATTGCTGTTTTCTACCTTCGCAACCGTAGCTTCTACAGAATTCCTAACCTCTCTAGATTCTGAGGCTACAACAGGCAACAACTCTTTACCAAACACACAACCCATTTCCACTGCCCAATTATCATAGCATATTCAAAGGAAGTCAATTCTTCAAGAACTCATCAACTTTGGAGCTGATCAGTCCACAGATTGAGACCCAGAAAGGAAATATATCTCCTTTCATCAATAACACGACAAAGAATGATCCGGGGAGAAACCCAGATTCAACCTAGAAGCAAAACCCAAGATTCAGAGATAAAGATTTGACCTTGAAACACCAAGAGGCGAGGAAAGAGCGTGCTTTGCTGGAGCGAGGGGACCTCGTACTGTGTCCAAAGACAGTCTCCGTCTATTTCTAGGTGGAATTGTTGGGCATGTCTGCTACTGTTCTTGCCTTGTTCAAAGAAAAGAAGAAGAAATGAGAAAAGGAGAAGAAGAAGAAGAAGAAGAGAAGTAGTTCACAGCTAACTCCAATTACAAGCTGTCCCATTTTCAAGTCAAACAATTCATTTTAATTATTGTATTAGGCTAATTGTGGTGCGAAATCGACTATTTACACAAAACTCACCAAATCGTAATATTTAAGACTAAGATTTTCTGGAGGGGCTAGAGAAACAAAATACATAAATCCTTCCTTTTTGTTTCTTTAGCACCAAATTCTGTCTTTTCTCTCTTTTTTGTGAAATGCTTTTGTTTTGTCTTTCCCGGCTGGGACTACAGGTTGCTGTTTTTCACGCAGCAATCTATTGACTAAAAAATTGGTTTTTCTTTCCGCCGAAATAACCATAATCTTTAGATTTATTTATTTATAGAAGGGAAAATGAACTACTCAAAGAGATTAAAAATGATGGGCAAAATAAAAAAGATATTATAAATTGCTAAGCTATATTATATTGGATTTATAAGAATATTCTAAAAATATCCTTTAAATAAAAAATAACAAAACATATGGAGATAATTTGTATGAAGAATTCTACAACAAAAAAAGTAAACCAAGTTTGCAAAATATGACATTTTTTTAAAATACTTCCTATACAGAAGAGTTAGGCTAAATTGCAGTAAACTATAAATAAAATTCATTTATTCTCCTAATTTAATAGTTGCGAATTCGTCTACACTTAAATATAATTATATTTTAACCAAACTCTGTTTGAATAAAAAAAATTCACTTAAAAAAAAAGATAAGAATATTATTTTTAAATTAAATACGTAGAACTTGGACTTCAGTTTGAGATTTGACCGGTCCAAGAGCGCATTTATGTGAGATAACAATAAAAGTTGTCAATTCATTATTTATAGTTCAACGGTACCATAACAATCATCAACAGTTCCATTTCTAACAGTTCCATTTCAAAAAAAAAATTGAATCCCATTTAACAAAAGTTTGACCTGTTAGACCAACATTTAATATCAAATTTGATTTTACTATGAGATAATTTAGAGAAAGAAAAAATATATAAGGATCACTAAGCATAATGGAAAGGAAGATTGAGGCTTAGCTACCCAGTATTAACTATAATATTCTACCAAAAAAAACTATAATAAACAACCAAAAATACATCCTTTAATTGCTAAACAGAATTCCAAGTAAAGAAACATTCTTGTTGATCTGAAAACCCAAAAGGAATGTCCTTGAAAATTCCCAAAAATATAATACACAACTAGTCTAGGAAAAATGCAAATTTGCTCCCTCCATTTAGGGAAACAATATTTTCCATAAAGAAATAGACTGGTGCTTTATTTTCCAACCTTTTTCTTTGCTAAAGGAGACAAGGTTTGGTCTCTCATAATTGCACTCCAACAACAACATTGCCTCATCTTAGTTGTCCAACCCCACCTGAGGTTTCAATGTCGGTAAAAATTTGATAATTTATCATATTTTTCTATGTCATATCTAAATTAATATCAGAAGGGATTTGTCATTTAATCTATCTAAAGCAAAAATAAATAAATACTTACCAGAAGACAAATTGGATAAGAGGAGTGTTCTCAATTACCGGATCCACTGTTGGTGGTAAAAAAAAGTTACTTCAACAAGAAAGTTATATTTACATAGCATAAAGATATTATCTTTCTTTCATTTAGGGACAAGAAAACCAAAAGCTTTTGTTCAATTTACAATTGTTGGTATAAAACAACTGCCTAACATTGATGACATCGAAATGCAAATGTTTATCCTATACATATTTCCAGAATCTCAAGAGGATTTGAACCCCTATAACAGAAATATATCTTTATTTAGCTTAACATGCTTTTTCTTGCTGAACATCATCATATTTTACAGATACTTTTCACTTAATTAGCTATTCCATCTGATGTGCAGAAGCAGCAACTACCATCCACAAAAATGCTACAACTCGGTGATGATTCAGCCACAAGGCGAACGGAATTTAAGAAACTTGGCTAACAAGCTATCTAAAATCTCATAGTTGGAGATCACCTAGCTCCGAGCAAGCCTCATCAACTTCGTTCACCTTTTTCTCCAATCTCCCTTGCCTGGGAATCGTAGATGGAGGAGCTGAACAAACCGGAACAACAGAACGGATCCTAACAGGCGGTGCCAATAAAGATCTCATTCTTATCGGAGCATATGTCTGAGGATGTCGGGTTTCAGGCCTACTGCCCGAAACTGGAGCTGGACCCACCACTCTGACCGTCCGAGGCAAACAAGGATCACTGCCTCCACCTGTCCTCATTCTTACCGGAGCATATGTCTGAGGATGACGGGTTTTAGGGCTACTGCCCGAAACTGGAACGGGACCCACCACTCTGACCGTCCGAGGAAAACTAGGATCACTACCTCCCCCTGTTGACCTCATTCTTACCGGAGCATGTGTCTGAGGATGTCGGGTTTCAGGTCTACTGCCCGAAGCTGGAGTGGGTCCCACCATTCGAGACTCTGCTGAAGGTTGACCCACCATCTCGTCGGTTTTCTCATCGAGCATCTCCTGAATAATGACCGTTGAGCTGCTGCAAGATGGATCAGATGCAGATTGGTTAGAGAAGTACGGTCTTGAGGCACCAATTGAGATCCTGGGTGCCACTGGAAAATACTGATAACTTTCTGGGCGATAATGCAGGACTTGAAAAACACGAGGATAAGGAAGCATCGTCATCATCATCATCTGTTGTTGTTGCTGCAGAATCTTCTGTTCCTCCAACAGATTATATACGAACATTTCCGGGGAAAAACTAGAATATCTCCAGTTTTGTACAGGATAGAGATTCTTGCCACGTGGGACGTGTCCTGTGGATTTGTTCTTGGTTTTGGGATTAGGTGGCTGTAGGTTAGTGAGAAATCGAGCAACAATGGCTTGTTCTTGCTCTTCAGATGCTTTAGTTTCCAATGAAGGAGTTGATGAACCCGAAGAAGAAGAAGCACAATCCTTAGTCACTGCAAAAGTTCATTTTTCTCAATAAATTTCACATTTTGTAGAATTTTCAGAAATCAAGTTCCTGAAAATAGTAACCTTTTTCACTTTCTCACAAGTAAATTAACAATAAGACGTGATAATAGACAAAACTGAACAGGAAACAGGCACAGAATGGAAGAATTCATACTTTTTCTTAAGGAAGACCAAGCAGACATTGCTGCATTCTTCTGAGCTTGTTTCTTGGTTCTAGAAGGTTGCCCGACAAAAGTCATTCCTCCAAGCTCGACTGTACATGAAAAGCTAGGAACATGACCTGGTCCGGATCGAACAGTAGTATACGTAGGAAGGTTGAGTCCAGCTCTATGAGCAGTCTCCTGAAGCAAGTTCTTGTAAACTCCAGTTTCATCCTTTACACAGAAAAACGGAATCATCAGGAACTATAAAACCCTAAATCCCTACTATTTTATCATATCGATTGATACACTAGAAGAGAATCAGCAATTTGTCAATGATGTTTTTAGAAGGAAACAATCCCTTACATTTTATAAGAATTTCCAAGTCTTATTAAAAATTCCTTGCGAACATCACAATTTCAAATATTTCTAGCTAGTCCTTTTTGTTAGAAGTCACAGTCCCCTAGACAATCCTTGGAACACCATATTTGTAAGGGAGTTTCAAAATTACACTTGCAAATATGTCCCTCATAAACTACTAGATTTCTTATGGTAATAGTTGTCAAGCCTAAATAAATAGAAGATATACGTTTAGTTTTCCAAGTTGTCTCAAGAACAAGGGTCGCAGACCATCTTAAAAACCCCTACGAAGAATTCATCCCTAAACTCTTACAGTTTATAATTGTTCGATCTACCATTATTAATAAATGATTTTGAATCACTTTTACTATTCAATCTCAACTGAATTGTTGATTTAAACTCCAAGTGCATGATGGTTAGATTTAATTCTGAAATGATTTATTTCAGAGCTCAAACTCATTTATATTAAAATTAGTCTGTTTTATTATTAAAAAATCTCACAAATTAGAAAAACCGCAAACTTAGGAACTACAAAATCAAAAACAGCTTGAATCATATCTTCGATAGTCTGACAAACATAAAAACGATGAAGCACAAGTTCAATTAGGTCAATTTTTTTTATCCTCAGAATTAAAATAAAATAAGATGTTACTAAATGCATACTGCACTTCTATTTCTTCATATGTAACTCAAACTATTGTGTTTGGAAAAGAGCAAGCTGATAAAGAGATAAAACAGTGAAATAAAGGAACTTGGAGTTGAGTTATTACCAAAACTCTAGCAGTTAGTGCCCTTGAAGGGCCTTTCATTGCAAGCATGTTTAGAGCAACCTCAGCAGCTGCATGTTCTGCATGTCTTAACGTAGAAAAGAAAGTCGGGCTTTCAAAAGTTTCTCCATTGAAGTTCACCGTGGCTTTGAATCGAGGGGCGTGGTCGGGTCCTTCTCTTATGCATGAATATGACGGTAGCCCGAAGCAGCTTCTTTGAGCCAATTCTTGCAACTGATTCTTATACATACCTATTTTGGTGCATATTAGCAATAAATTTAGCTGAAGCAAGATGAAACTCTTTACAGCAAATGGAGCTGAAAACTAAGTACAAAAATTTCTCTAACCATAAAAGAGAGCAACATTTTTTAAAACGATGGCTTTAACAATAAACTAATCAAAATTCCCCAACCCCATCTCCTTAGAAACAAGAACAATAGTATCAAGCATGAAATTTCCAATAAAACATAGTCGGAAAATTGAATCTTTTCTATTTTCGGAAACTGTTGATAAACTTTTTATTTTTTATTTTACTTTAAGTTTCAAACTTCCTACAATTTTCCCAAATGGCTACCTTACCCCTAAAAATACCAATTCTGCAAATGAGAATGAAACTTAAGATTGAAGTTCAGCCCGAAAATGAAACCTTTTCCATCGGGCACTGTTCACTTCTCATTCAAAATTTCAAACACTTCTTAGCAGAAAAGGGAACTTTTTTTCACTTTCACTCAAGTTTTTAGTTAGCGTACAAGTTCTGCAAATAAGAATCTGAAATAACGAGATGAGAGGATGGAAAGCAAAGACTCATGATCCAAACAATGCAGAAGAAAGAAGCAAAAGCATCAACTCTTCTAAAGTAACTGTTATAAAATCCATTTCCACTCTAAGCAACACTTAATTACCCAGAAACTCCCTAATCAATCACATAGTTCAATCAACACCACAAGCTCCAATCAACTCATTCAAAGGGTATAATCTTTGATCGAAGCCGCAAATCACAATCCAAGAAAATGAACATAGCAGCTCAAACCGACCAGACAAATCAAAGTATCAAACACAACCAACATCAAGATACCAAGCAATTGAGGTTCTTCAATATCAAGTCATGATTCAATACGATCTGCAAAAATTCACCTTAGTTGAGTTTGCGCTGAAAGATGAACGGCAAGAAAGATGATGTTCTGTAGATGCAGAAGCAGAATGGGAGATTTCACGCCATTCTATAGAGGCTCTGATGATGTTGTGCGATGTGCAAGGAAATACAGAATGGACAGAGATTGAATTGAAGGCGTTGTGTGGATTTAAGTGGGAAGCTGACACAAAAGCGAAATTTACGATGAAAGAGATTGCAGTGACAGTGTTGTGTTGGCTACAATTTACAAAGGGAAAAGTATGTAAAACATGCAACATGTTTGAAAAAGATGGTTTTATGGACCATTATGTTTTAAAATGTACAACATGTTTGAAAAAGATGGTTTTATGGACCAATATGTATTAAAATGTACAAGAAGCTTACAAAATATGTTAAAATGACATACCGTCCTCTTGTTATCAATAATTTCATTAAGCGGATACGTGCGGAACACATTTTTAGGAAAAAAAAATAATAATTAAAGCAAGAAGTTAATTTATACATAACAATGATTACTAATGGGTGGATGTAGTAGATACTAATAATAATAATTATTATACTTTAAAACGTGATCCGCACGTTTCCACTTAATGAGACTAGTGACAACAAGTGGACGATACGTCATTTTACCATCTTTTGTAAGTTTGTTATACATTTTAAAGCATTTTGGTCCATAAAACCATCTTTTTCAAACATGTTGTACGTTTTAAAACATATTGGTCCATATAACCATATTTTTCAAACATGTTGCATGTTTTACATACTTTTCTCATTTACAAATTATACTAAACGTAGTATGCTGTATTTTTCCCTCTATATTATAATAATATTATTAATAGTTTTGTTTTTTTTGCCAGATAATAGTTTCTTATTTAGTTAATTGTTTACAGGAAAAAAAAAGTTAATTTTGTATAAAATAACAAGAAAATGCAAGGTACTAAACCATATTTTCTGTACGAGTAATTTGCTCGTAAGTTAAAAATTTTGATAGTGAATTTAAAAGAAAAAAATTTAAGTTTAGTTGCAATTTAGTGATTAATCATAGAATAAAAATTATTACATAAATAAAAATCTGAATATTTGAATTTATCCTCACATCAAATTGTTCTCACATCAAAGTACACTCATTACAAATTCAATCCAAACGAGACATCCTTTAAACTTCAACTTCTCTGCCTAAACGGCTAAACCCTTTGTCCAACTGTCATGTCTCTTTTGGCCAAAGAAAAAAACGGTCTTATTGTCCTTCCATGCTCATCAAAGAAAAAACCATCATTTTATCCTTCTGTGTGTTTTATTGGGCTTATGAAATTTCCACTCGTCTTTTATGAGGATTTGCAATTCGTTATAAGTTTTTTTCCCCTCTTAACTTATTTAATTTTACTATCAAACAAACATTTCTCTTATCTTTTGACTTATTTTCTTGTGATTTTCAAAAGAATATATTTTAACTTACGCTCCATCTTTTGTCATCTCGATTCATAATATGCATTCCACCACTTATTTCTGTGATTATATTATTTTCTGAGTTTTGGATGTGATTGCTTCCCATTAGGAGCACTTGAACGTTGGAATATAATGAGTTTGATTGCACCACATTTCAATTCTACTACACATGCAAGCCTAAGATTCTCATGTTTATCACCATTTTTTTTAAGATTGAACTTTCTCTATATTTTAATATTAGTATATATCTTATTACTTGGGGTCAATACTTTTTTTACTTAATTATTTTAGTGCATAAATTTCATTCACCGGATAGAATTTGAATATCTTTAATTTAAGCATCAACCAAGTAGACCATATACTTGATTTATTGGATGTCTCTGTACTTATACTATATTATAAATTATTGATATGTTGTTATTCTTTTGTAATTCTAATGATGCAATAACAAAAGGCTATACCAGATAAACTCCTCCTTTAAAGGCTACAATCCGGTACTTTTTGGGGTTACCCAGGATATTAGATTTCTTTTATGCAATATGTCTACGTATGTTTCTGTTTATGCGGTTCCTAGATCAGATGTGCGTGCTGCGCATAATTTTGTAACCGTTGCGGCAGATGTAAATGTATCTGGTACTTGGATTGCACCGAACTTCCCGTGGTTTTTACGGGATTAGTATCTTTATAATATTGTGGCTATGTTACAATAAAAAAAACGATGCAATAACAAAGTTAGTAACAACTTCCAATCTTTTTGTCTGCACTTCTATCCTAGTAGTAGTAAAAAAGTTCATAGTATTTACTTGGGTGTGTAATGTTACATTAGAATGTAATCTGCATTGTACTTTTTCATTATAATATGAGAATACATCCAACATCCCCACATTCTAATGTGAGGTTGCATTTAAACTCTATTCATTGTAAGTTGGGATTACATTTTAAAAAAAAGGATGTAATAGGGAGATTACATCTAATATTTTATTATTACTTATTAAATAGATAAAGTACTTTATCCGATCTTTATAGTTTATTATGTTATTATTATTATTTTATTTTTTATATAATTCATGACTCATTATCATAATAAAGAATCATAGACACAATATTTGTATAATAAAAGTAAAAGTATGTTGTATGACATTTTTTTTAAAAAAATATCTTATAAAATTATACAAAATATTTCAATTATTATAACTTTAATAGCTGTAATAATTTAGTTTTAATATATAATTTTTTACAATCCATGAAAAAACAATATATTTAAAAAATAATTTACTTTTTCTCAAAATAGCCTCAAACTGTGTCCTGTTATCTCGATAGATTTGCAGAGTCAATCAAGAATTAATATCTATATCTCGAAATTGCGGGAACCCTGTAATAGCCTTAATTAAGTCATAATTGGGCAATAAGTAAGAAATATCCTAGCTGAACTTGTGAGAGGCGTTTGGTTGGGTCATAACTCATAAGTGTCGATCTTAAGTCTTACACTCTTACTTAGGCTGAGTGGAGATGACGCAAAATAGTCACTCGCAGTCTCGCACCAAGCCAGTACGGAAGTAGATATTCTTCAATACATAGATATATAGGTTCTAACATCTGGCGTCTAATGTATACTAAAGCTCCTTGCACCTTCTTCCCTGCTATCAATAACTAGGGATTCCTTCAAACCGTATATTTTCGCATTCTCCATTTCCGAGCCAAAACCTCGTGTCGGTGACTGGCAGACCCTTTTTTCCATGGGCAAGGCAGTCATGGACCGAGCGGATCATATGGGTAGGACCATCATTGATTTGACACCATTAACATTCTGGTGCCTCCAAAGAATCACAAGCTGGCCATTCCTCACGACAAGTGGAATTCTCATGAGCAATTTGTATACGATCTTCCCATTCCTTCTCTTTCTGTAATTTGAATGTACGTACTACTTCTTGACAAATACATTTCCAAATTAAATTATAGGATCATTCCTTAACTGGTTATAGGTATACCCCAAGTACCTCTCAAACATTTACAATTTGCATTTATCAAGATTTGTAAATCTGCTCAGGGACCGACATATACAGAAATGACTGCCATTAATTTTCAATCTATTCTCAATGATATCGAGTCTCTCTGATAATATTAGCTGCCGGTTACCAACCTATCGTAAAAGGTAGCCAAAAATCAAGCTGAGTAAGGCCACCATTAGTACGAAAAGCATGGGAAATCCATCAGTTTTAGAGGACCTTGTGCCCGTTCGGAAACTCATCAATACCTCCTGCAGAGAAACAAACCCAACACAGTTTAATCGCTAACTCCTCGTCTACAGTTAGGCGGAAGCATGGCAGTAATCTAATGCAAACACAAGTCATGGCCATGAAAAGGAACATAGTTTGATTAAGCAAACACATTATTTATAATGGAACCATATGAAATCATTTTGATGCTAGTTAGTTTGTTTGAACAGCTTATAGCAATGGATAAATAGTGAGCTGAGATTCTAATTAGTTGGAATAACTACCGGTTCTTGTTTTAATATTTGTTGCCTCTGTAGCCGCCTCTCTGCTGAAAGCTCTGAAATTGTAGATTCAGTCTGCATGCAACAATTAAATGATCAGTATGAATTTCATGACAATTTAGAACCAAGAATTGGAACGTACATAAATCATAGGGTTTAGAACCTAAAAACAGTCACAATTATAGGCCATGTAACTACTATCAGATTTGTTGTTTTCCACTTTTTTCCGACTGATTTTGGCGTTAAAGTTGGTGTTTTAAGCAACAAAAACACTTTTTCAAAGTATCATTTGTTGTTCGTGGTTTAGACTTATTTGATTCTTAAAAAACATGTTTACTTTCGCCAATGTTAAGAAAAAAGAGTATAAATCAATCAATTTGATAGTTGGGACACTGAATATTAACGTTTTAAATATGGGACAGTGATTAGCAATGCGACCTATAGTTAAAGACAGTTTTTGGGTTCTTAACCCTAAATCATGCACATATATTCTGAATCCTAATTCAGGTGGCAATTGGTGAATTCACAACAGTAAAATGCAGAACGGAAGAAATATTTGGACTCACCTGGCTTAACTTTGACTCAAGCTCACTTAGTTTTAACTTCATTTGCTGCACAACCCTGATAAGGTTAGCTCCCTCTACATTGTCATCTTCCCTCACATCCTTTGTGTATGTCTTCAACCCCTCCGCGACCTTCAGTAACTTGTTTTCTGGCTTGTTTCTTACATCCTTCAGTGAAGAAATTACATCTTCTTTCTCTAATTTGATCGCATCCTTATCTGGACTTTCCACACCTTTTACCACTTTGATTTCATGCAGCTTCTCTGGACTTCTATTACCTTTTACCAACTTGTTTTCCAGCTTGTTTCTTGCATCCATCAGCGAACCAATTACGTAATCTTTCTCCAGTTTGATTGCATCCTTAGCTAGACTTTCCATAGTTTTTACCACTTTGATTTCATGCAGCTTCTCTGGACTTCTATCACCTTTTACCACTTTAATTGAGTTAACAAGATTTCCTTGAGAAGCCTATGAGCAAAGATCAAATAACCTCATTAGAGTTCAAGGCTCGAAGCCGAGAAGGAAATCTTATGTTTATTTCTTCCATTTGCATTTTCAAGCATTATACAATTAAAGACACGGAACAAGTGTTAATGAAGTGTTTGGTCTCAAACCATTGGTTCGTGAAGGACGAAATCATCTTCTATTGATCCATCTTTGAAAAATGGAGCTCCAACGTTATTCTCATATTCCACTTTTCCATTTGTCGGTAATGGTACCAGTGAGTCGGGTGGGCTGATAAGGGATACCCTGAGTTTGTTCTCTTCAACATATTTGCCCTCCTCCTTAGAAAACTGACCACGAAAACATAGACCATGAGAAACAACAAATGGAGAATGAGAAGATGGAGGAAAGGAGGATCCACAACCATGGCAGATGTAATGTCCTCATCAGAAGTACCAGCAGCAACAATGGTGCTTTGTACTAAAAACTTATCCTTGCATGACATATCTGGTGGAGCAGAGCGCTGGGCTTGCATAGTGACTGCATAATTAGAAAAAATGAATGCAACATTTATTGTATCAACAAGTGATGCAGTGATATGTAATTTATCATGTTGTGTCTCTTCTTCATCAAGATTTTAAGACCAACTTGAAGTTGAACTGAAAGGTCGCAGTTATGTAACTGGCAACCAAATAAATAGAGTGGACATATATAACTGCAAAGTGGAATAGTAAATAAATTTACCAGTAAATTCACATGATGATTTTGGCATGATAATACCAACATTGGGCCGAACACAGTATTTCTTCGGGGATGTCGTTTTAACCTGTCATAAGAATGAAAAGAACCAAGACTAAGTTAACTCTATCTGGCAAGCTTAAGAGTAGTGGAATGTCAGCGAACCGGTCTAAGATTACAAAAGAAGTTCAGCACTTACTTTAAAAGCGACATGGTTATGGGACTTATTCACAAGTCGGATAGAGCATGAACTTTGTTTCTTTAGCTCAACTGCAACAAAATGAGTGTAGTAAAAGGATTACCATGAGTTATTCATCAGAAAGGCTACTTTTTGTCCCTCGAAGAATAGATTACAATTACATCAACCATTTCTAACCTATCTTGAGCTCATATAATCGACAAAAATGAGGCATTGTACAAGTAACAGCATCAACGACTTACAAAGAAATCTGAGTTCACGAGGCTGAATGTCCAGCAGTTGGGGCCCCATGTCTAGGAGTTCAAGAGGTTGAATGTCCAAAGACTCCAAGCAGAATGTTAATATTCAGCATCAATGAAGAATACCTAAATCTTTTGACCCTGCAGAAAGCAACTGTCAAATGTATTGATGATTTAAATAAAAGAAAGTCATAAATCTCTTCTCTAGTAAACAAATCAATCCAATAATTTGAGATCATGATGTTCATGGATAAAGCAATTTGAAATTAAAAAAAACGCCTAATAATCAATCCAACAAAGAAAATCTAAAGGCACCATCATATCTTTCCCTGCTTGGATGAAAGCATAAACAGTCATCAAAGTGAGACACATTCACGATGAATCAGCAGGTCAATCAGATAACAGTCAAATAACATTGCTTAATCAGAATCATCAATGTTGAAACCTTAATCATTAACTGCACATAAAATATCAAAATACATATTTGAGACTTGCTTTAAGAAGATAATCAACAATATTGATATTTACAAACCAGAAAAACATAATCGGATGATCAATTGATCATTGCAGCATATTAATTTCAAATGATCAATTCAGCATTCAAAATAATTTTTTGGGAGCGTAAAAAATGGAAACAGTCCGTAAAGAAGAAGAAGAGATTTCCGTCTTAATTCGGCCTTCTAGACGACGATCCATCGGTCAACGATAATCATTCCGTCTGACTTGCCTGACTTTGAACCAGCGCCGTTGACTAGATCAACAGCGATTGACATTAACGTGACACGCCGTGGTCGTCACCTTCACAACGATCCAGTCAAAACAGGAAAAAAAAAATGGAGCAGAAACTGGAGTCTACATACACACTCTACACTGTTCTCCGACGCCGCTACAACAGAACGGCCATCGCAGACTCCAATTCCCGAGACAGCGATAAAGAAATTGATACGGATGCAGAAAACGATGAAAGCAAATTGAATGGAGTGTACGATCAAGTAAGAACTCACTTGAACTAGCAAGTTTGCAACCTGGTGTTGAGGTGAGGGAAACAGGTGGCAGAGACGATGAATTTGAGGCGAGAGGAGGAAGAAGAAGAGAGTGGCGTGAGCTTGCCGCTTCACGAAAGTGACGTCCTCTGCTGAGCATTTGTTGAATGGAATCCAACCCAGAGAGAGACTACAGAGCGGGAAAAACGATAAAATTCTTCATTTTTATTTTGGTCAATGAGAAAACAACAAAATTCGATCAAGAGAAATTGTTAGTAAAATTTGTTGGTAATAGTTGGAGATAATTAAGACTTGAATATTAACATTTAAAATTTAGGATTAAAAATCTATAAACTGTCTTATGTTTGCCTAATGTTAAAATTTGGTATTTGAAGTTTAAAATGTTAAAATGGAGTGTCACATGTTTCATTTTTGTTGAAATGTGGTGTTTCTACGCGTTTTTTTCTCTATCTTCAATCATTTTTCATCAATCCACTTACCCACTCATAATCCATCACTCTTTACTTTTTAGAAAATCGCCAAATTTCCCAAAAAAACTTAAACTTTCAAAAGAAAAACGTTTACAACAAAGTGGTATGGAGCACTTTCCAACGACAACGGAGTTGGATTTACTTGCGTGGATATGACCAGCTTCGTAGGTGACGGTCCCGACAAGGTGAGGAGAATGGAACGTGCATGGCTGGTCGAATTTGACAATCAGTTTAGTCGGGATTGGGTTCTTTAAAGTAATCACATCGAGACATCAAATTCCAACAAAAATGAAACCCGTGACACTCCATTTTAACATTTTAAACTTCAGACGCCAAATTTTAACATTGTGCAAACCTTAGACAGTTTATAAGTCTTAACCCTAAAATTTATGACATCCAAATATAATTGGAACTGTTTTTAGTTTTTTAATACAACCAAAAAAGATAAGATGAATTGGAAATTAGAATATTACTGATCCAATCTCTAAAATTTTACTAATTTAGCTTTCTGAAAAAAAAAAAAAAAAAAAAAAAAAAAAGACTAATATAGCTTATTTGGCTCAAGAAAAAAGTACTAACTTAATTATATATAAAAGAAAATTATTGATTATGAATATTTTTCATTCCTGAAATTTTAATGGAGTTTGATCCCAAATTATCTGATTAATGATAAAACGTTGATATTTTAAAGAACTTTAATTAACATGTGATAGCCGTTACATATAGGGCTCTCACCCATGAGGCATTCGGTATATCATAATAGGAGCCACAATGTAGGAGTCTGAATAAGAATTACCAGAATATTAAGAAAGAATTACTATAATATTAATAATCGTAAATTCCGTCAAGATTAATATCAATTGCAACCCAAAATGTATAGAGTCATTTTACATTAATATAGTTTTGTAATAGTAGACAATTCAAATTTAGTATCGTTCATCATCTTCTTCTTTATTAAAAGATGGGAAAAAGAATGTGATGATCATTCACATATGGACCTACTTTTCCATTTTAGATCAAGGTAAAAGGAGGCATGTCCTAAGAATGATGAAAGTGATAGGAAACCAACTAAGCTATCTAATTATATATATAATAGGGAGGGAGGTGGTATAGTCCTCCAATAGGAGGAGTCATTAAAATAAATAATAGTACTAAATCTTGATAAAACCTTATTTCCCAAGATTCCCTTCAAATGCCATTGTCCCAACCAACAGTTTGTATGGTTGGAAATAGGAATCTTGAGCCACTAAGCCACGCAAAATCAGAATTTGGAAATAAACCTCTTTAAGGGTGAGCGGTTCCGGGTACCTGTGATTTTGGGTGTTCCCGGAACCTACCATGTGTATATCGGTTTCAAAATTTTACTACCCAAAACCTACCCTGTAACATGTGGAACCGGAACCGGAACCTACCCGAATGAAAACAACCGGTTCCGGGTACCCGTTTGGAACCGATTTACTACCATATAAATATTCAAAAATTCCAAACAAAAAAAACGTTCTCCATGTTAGAAATAGAAATCTCCATACATACAACAATACAAACTCCATGCATATCAAATGCTTAACCCTGAGAATGAGGAGTAATGGTGGCCGCTGCTTTTTTTTTTTTTTTTTTTTTTTTTTTATTTGTTAAAAATGGCCGATGCAAGGCAACTTTGGGCCTATAATAAAAAAAATATACATGGCCTATATTACTTTGGGTTTAGGCCTATATTAAAAATGGTCGATGCAACACGGCTGCATGTTATATACATATATATATATATATAATATCGGTTCCGGTTCCGATTCTCACTAATTCATCCCGGAACCGGAACCGGCTGTACAGGGTATTAAAACTAATTACCTGAACCCTACCCTATTTTAAAAAATGTCTTCCCGGAACCTACCCGATGCTCTGGTTCCGGTTCCGATTCCGGTTCCGGTTCCAATCGGGTTTTGCTCAACCCTAAACCTCTTTATTTCTCTCTTTTATTTTTATATATAGTATATATATTTGGAAGTCTATGTTTTTTTTTTCTTGGCCAAATCGAACGCACAATTTTTCTTATAAGTTCACCCAATTAAATTGTTTAATTAATCTAATAAGTTTATTATATATATATATATATATATATATATATATTATAAAAACATATCGGGTTTTGAAACATTTTGATCAATAAACATGCAATGATTTTTTTCTTTCTAAAAACATATTAGGTTGTGTGAACGATTTTGCCGAAAAAATTTACATTATAAAATAATTTAAACCAATTTTTACTCAGTGGTTTACTTAACTAAACCATTCACCCAACCAATGATTTTTATTTAAAAAATTAAAATTAATTTTAAAAAAGAGTTGTGACACTAAAGCAGTTCTTTATAAAAAAAAGTTTTACTTATAACAGAGTACATGACATGAATGACAGTTGTGTTGCTAGTAAGCGAATGTGAATCACGTACTTTGGTATTTTGATCGACGAATTCACAAATTCGGTATTGCCATTTATGAATATTACAAAATCTTTATTTAGATGAAATATTCCAAAATACGGATCACTCTTGATAATAATAAATATTATATATATATATATGATTGCTTTAACAATTATCAAAGGAGCGTTAAGGTTAAAACCCTCCCTAAATAAGATGTTTTCAACAGAATTCAAACTTATATAGTTTTGGAAAAACAACTCGTTTTACTAGCCGGTTAAACCAATATTGAGTATATATAATATAACTAGTTATTAACGCGTGTGTTGCACGCGCTTCGATCGTCTAAGTTTAATTAATAAATGGGCAAATTTAATAGTTGCGAGTAATGAATATGTGTGATCGAGAAAAACGACACAGTGTAATTCAAAACAGGAAAAAGTAGAAGAGGATAATTAAGTACAAAATTAACTATTACTTTCAATTACGGTACTAAATTAGCATTGCATGTATATATATATATATATATATATATATATTTTATTGATAGAACTAATAATGAGTTGGATTGAGCATGACGTGAGTTATTAACGACAAAGTTGTATCTGACTTATCAATTTGAGGAGTGAATAATGTAAACTCGTACTTAACCACATAGAGTCATCAGTGGAGCAGTTTGACCTATACGAACGTAACTATACACTATTCATGCAATTTTATATCATAATACCAATAAACATTGATTTAACACCAAAGGAACATCCAATTCATTAAAATCTAAAATTTATACTTGATTTTACGTCAATTACTTATTTAACTGCTAATTAGGTTGTACAAGTTTGATTAAATTGACAGACATAGAAGAACTAAATTAATAATTTAAGAACCGTGGTTGGCCCATATTTTGACACTTTATATGATTTGACAAGTGACTGATCTATATGATACAAAAAATCTCAACATGCATTCGAAGTTTGCACGAGTTGAGTACATATAATACTTTAGGGGTCAAATTTATAGGTATATTGTATTATTAGGTTAATGATAATTAATGTAACATGTCAGTTAAGAGACCTTAACAAAAAAAAAATTAATGCAATTTAAATAATGAATTTTTTTTTAATACTCAAATATAGTAGGGACTAAATCATCAACTTTTTAATTCACCATTGTATAAAGTTTATACTTGAATTCACTTTAAGTATTTATTCAACTACTAATTATGATAACCTAATATGATTGAATTTACAAACACAATAACTAAATCAATAGTTCGAGTCAATAAGTATTGAACATTGAGTAACATGTTATGTAAAGTCAAACTGCAAGAACCACATTTGATCGATATTTTGATATGTTATATGAGTTGGCAAGTGACTGGTTTATTTAATACAAAAATGTCAACAGATGGAACATCCCCAGATCTGTGATATTTTTTTATCGTAATCACTCTGCATATTATAAGCATATAAACGAGAAAGAAAAAGGTTGCCTACGATCTTCTCATGAAATGAAGGAGATCTATGATATGGTGAATAGAAAAATGCATGTACCTGATATTTGCACCTATTGAATCCATATCATATGTTAATACTGACTCTAATTGATAAGTATATTGGATGAAGAAGTTAATAATAACTACGATGACTTGCTAATTAAGCGACCTAAAAAAATAAAAATAACTAAATTTAACTAAATGGTTTTTAGTAATAGTAAAGATAAATAGATGGGTCTTAGAGATATAAATGACTAAATCGTCAATTTTATAAAATTATGGGAACAAAATATAATATATATATATATATATATATATATATAAAATAATAATAAATAAATAATAAAAATGTTGAAGAGATGCCTATTGGGGTGAGGACAACTCTCACTTTTTATATTGGTATTTGTATAAAGATAAATAAATATAATTAACCTAACCAAAACCAAACATCATAAACAGCGGTGGATATCTTGAACAAGTTTAAAAGCCCATAAGCTTATTTGGGCTCCGGCACTGCTCAGCCCATGCCAATATTCGAGCCATTTAAATTAAATTCTTTTTTTTTTTTGCCATGGATTTAAATTCAATTCGATCCGTCATTTCCGCTCCTTTGTTGCCTTCCTTATTCTTCGGATCATCTTATTTCTTTCTGCAGCTCTCTCATGCCTTAGCTTTCTATTCATTGATTAACTAACTTCATTTCCCTCTTCTTTTGATCTATCTACACTAAAATAATATTTCCTGGATCGTTTCCGGGGAGAAGCCTGTGTTCTACTTCACTGGTTAGTTTCACTCTGATCATTCCTTCTATAGGTATAATTAATGCTTGAACACAAATTAGTCACTTGTACTAGTTATTAATTAGATAGATGATGGGAGATTTAGGAAATGATTACAATATGTTTTCAATAGGGCTTGCGGTTTGTACGCGTCGTGTTAATAACCAAATCGATACTTAAACTTAGCAGTTTTAACCAGGTCTTCTTTTGTTCAATTATTTTATCGGATTGTAAGGACACTCCGTCGTAATCTTTTTTTTTTTTTTTTGATGATTTAACAAAGAAGTATACGAGTGGTAAAAAGAAGCTTTACTATAGTATAATAAATAAATAACTCGTTTTACCAGCTGGTTCAACCAATATTGAGGTATATATAATATAATAAATAAATATAGTTACCCTAACCAAAACCAAACATCCTAAACAGCGGTGGATATCTTGAACAGGTTTAAAAGCCCATAAGCTTAATTGGGATCCGGCCCAGCTCAGCCCACTCTCAATATTCGAGCCATTTAAATTCAATTCGATCCTTCATTTCCGCTCCTTTGTTGCCTTCCTTATTCTTCGGATCATCTTATTTATTTCTGCAGCTCTCTCATGCCTTGGCTTTCTATTCATTGATTAACTAACTTCATTTCCCTCTTCTTTTGATCTATCTACACTAAAATAATATTTCCTGAATCGTTTCCGGGGAGAAGCCTGTGTTCTACTTCACTGGTTAGTTTCACTCTGATCATTCCTTCTATAGGTATAATTAATGCTTGAACACAAATTAGTCACGATAGATGATGGGAGATTTAAGAAATGATTACAATATGTTTTCAATAGGGCTTGCGGTTTGTACGCGTCGTGTTAATAACCAAATCGATACTTAAACTTAGCAGTTTTAACCAGGTCTTCTTTTGTTTAATTATTTTATCGGATTGTAAGGACACTCCGTCGTAATCTTTTTTTTTTTTGATGATTTAACAAATAAGTATACGAGTGGTAAAAAGAAGCTTTACTATAATATAATAAAAAATAACTCGTTTTACCAGCTGGTTCAACCAACATTGAGGTATATATAATAAAATAAATAAATATAGTTAACCTAACCAAAACCAAACATCCTAAACATCGGTGGATATCTTGAACAGGTTTAAAAGCCCGTAAGCTTAATTGGGATCCGGCCCAGCTCAGCCCACTCTCAATATTCGAGCCATTTAAATTCAATTCGATCCTTCATTTCCGCTCCTTTGTTGCCTTCCTTATTCTTCGGATCATCTTATTTATTTTTGCAGCTCTCTCATGACTTGGCTTTCTATTCATTGATTAACTAACTTCCTTTCCCTCTTCTTTGATCTATCTACACTAAAATAATATTTCCTGGATCGTTTCCAGGGAGAAGTATGTGTTCTACTTCACTGGTTAGTTTCACTCTGATCATTCCTTCTATAGGTATAACTAATGTTTGAACACAAATTAGTCACTTCCACTAGTCATTAATTAGATAGATGATGGGAGATTTAGGAAATGATTACAATATGTTTTCAATAGGGCTTGCAGTTTGTACACGTCGTGTTAATAACCAAATCGATACTTAAACTTAACAGTTTTAACCAGGTCTTCTTTTGTTTAATTATTTTATCGGATTGTAAGGACACTCTGTCGTGATCTTTTTTTTTTATGATTTAACAAAGAAGTATACGAGTGGTAAAATGAAGCTTTACTATAATATAATAAATAAATAAATAAATAAATAACTCGTTTTACCAGCTGGTTCAACCAACATTGAGGTATATATAATATAATAAATAAATATAGTTAACCTAACCAAAACCAAACATCCTAAACAGCGGTGGATATCTTGAACATGTTTAAAAACCCATAAGCTTAATTGGGATCCGGCTCAGCTCAGCCCACTCCCAATATTCGAGCCATTTAAATTCAATTTGATCATTCATTTCTGCTCCTTTGTTGCCTTCATTATTCTTCTGATCATCTTATTTATTTCTGCAGCTCTCTCATGCCTTGGCTTTCTATTCATTGATTAACTAACTTCCTTTCCCTCTTTTTTTGATCTATCTACACTAAAATAATATTTCCCGGATCGTTTTCGGGGAGAAGTCTCTGTTCTACTTCACTGGTTAGTTTCACTATGATCATCCCTTTTATAGGTATAATTAATGCTTGAACACAAATTAGTCACTTTCACTAAATATATTAGATGATGGGAGATTGTAAATATGGTGCAATTTGTAGGAAGAAATGATTACACAATATGTTTTCAATATGGCTTGCAGTTTGTACGCGTCGTGTTAATAACCAAATCGATACTTAAGCTTTAGCAGTTTTATTTTTTTTAATTTATCGGATTGTAAAACATTCTTCGTAACCTTTTGATGATTTTTAATAAAGAAGTATCCGAGTGGTAAAGGGAGGAAGCTTTGACAGTTTTATAGCTAACCGAACTTTTAATTTTTTATATATCGCTACTTTACCTTTCAATTGTTGGCCAAAAATACTACATCTATCACCTTATCCGTAAAAACTGAAACCGCCATGTTTCATTTGCATGAATTTGAATTACTCATGGCTGAAGAAGCAAATCGCTACATGGCGTTTTGACGGCCAAAGTGTCGAATGTAGCTCTTTAATCTAAATTGAAAGCTAAGGTAGCAAAATTTAAAAAACCAAAGTTTGGGTAATAATTTATAAAATTGTCAAATTTCATGAGTTGATTACTAACCCTAAATTTATTCTATCTAAAATGAAAAAAAAATGGCCAAGAAAATGTACTCGTATACGAAATCATATCTAATCGTGTTGTGTGAAAAATTATCAGTCACTCCAGACATGCTTTGCCTTTGCTTTGATCAAATTGTAGACTGGTCAGAAATTTCATCTACTTTAATGTTAACTGCAACAGATGGATAGGAACCGATATGCTTCTAACCGGCAACAGAGCAACCCGGGGACTCCGGGCACACCGGGAACACCTTCTTCTCCGATGACATCGCCGGTGCACCGCCATGCCCGACCCGGGTCGACCAGCAATGTGAAGAAAGCACAGGCTAAAGCAGCTGCAGAAAGGCTAGCTAAGGTGATGTCATATGCTGATGATGATGAGGAAGATGAACTTTCTTATGATTTTACGCCGGTTACCGGCGTTGGGAGCATCGGACTTGCCGCCGGTCGGGGAATGCGATCTCCGTCACCATTGGTAATTACTAAATCCAAATATTTTGTAAGATTTTTTTTAGATTATTTCATGAATGTCAAATTAGCATATTCGAATCTGATTCATTATCTCTTAAGATCTAACAAGTTAGAAATTAAGTTGAGATAAACTCGACTTCAGTTTAGCCAATTCTGGATTGACTAAAATGAAGTCGAGTTTAGCTCGATTTTCCATATGTTAGAAATTCAATGTTACAGTTTATCATGCATGATTGTATCTAGTTCCTAATATAAATGTTGCTCTACTAATTTAGTCGGGTCGGTCCGGCCAAGAGCAAGTACCGTCAACTCGAGCCGCAACCAGTATCCGAACACCACTACCTAACAACCCTATCGATCCGGTCCGCCCAGTGGGCATCGGTCGCCCATCTGTTTCGGCTAAGAAGGAACACCTTGTATCAACTCGGACTGCCCGACCATCTCCGCCTACAAATGCAGAAGAACCCCATTCGGGTCGGGAACAACCACCATCCGCTCCTTCGAACTCAGATCATCTTCAACCGTCTCGTCCAGTTACGGCCGCTAGGCCGTCTCAGCCTAGTAGTTACAATGTGGAACAACCTCCATCGTCTCTTCATTCAATCGTGACTGGTCGACCGTCTCATCCTAGCGCTACAGACCATTCTCCCTTTGCTCGACCGACTTCAGGTGCTCGTTCGTACGGAGGAATCAAGCCGGCTAGTAGTGTTTCTACTTCACTAAAGCCGACCGCAACGAGTTCTACAGTCGATACTCCTGAAGAAAAACGAAAACAAAGAAGGTGTTCCATCCTTTATTTTCTTATAAAATGTTATATGTCACACCCTGAAGGTAGGGACGAAGTCAGAAAAAAATGTTTTTTTTTTTTTAAAACTTAATAATCTCAAAATTGAAGCTTAAATAATAACTTTTATCAAATTAAAAAAAAAAAAAATAATAAACCATTTTAAAAGTTCAGAACTTTTTGCCTCCCTAGACCTACGTCAGTGCCTGCAGGCCTAATATATTTTTTTAGAAATTAAAAACTGCTTACTCATTCATAAATATTTTCTAACAGTGTCTTGTCAGTCGATTGGGAAAGCACTCAAGGGTCGAATTCGATTTTGCAAGATGAGGTATGAAAGTTTCATTCTAAATTTAAATCCGGTCTGAACAGTGTTAACGAAAAAAAAAAAATTATAACCAACACTTTTAACTTTACCATTAAAAGATAATAAGGTGTAAATAGTAGGGGTGAGCGGTTCCGGGTACCCAGTACTTTTAGGGTATCCCAGAACCAGACCAATACTAAACGGTTCCTAACTTTATTACCCAGAACTGTACCAGAACATTTAGGAACCGGAACCGTACCAAAACCGTTAAGAGCCAATCGGTTCCGGGTACCCGTTAAGGAACCAGTTACAAATTTTCAAACTAAATAATATAATTTTAGGTACTAGTTGGAACCGGGTTCTGGATACCCAGTTGGAACCGGGTTCTCGGTAGCCAATTGAAACTGAAATTTATGTTATACCAAGTGAATCATAAAAATAATTATAACATTTTCCACAAACCAATTTTAAATTTGTTAAATGTTTAGTGTTTTTTTAATTTATATATATATAACGGTTCCGTTTCCGGGTATTTGGGTACCCGAAAACTTATCCCGGAACCGGAACCGAAAATACCGGTTCTTGAAATTTACCGTACCAGAACCATTTACATCTACCCGGAACCTACCAAATGACCGGTTCCGGTTCCAACTGGGTAATTTGCTCACCCCTAGTAAATAGTGATTATTTTAAACCTGACACCTGTGACAGGTGGTAAGGATTAAAAAAAGTTTAAATCCGGTTTACATTTTCTACACATGAGATTATAATAAACTACACATTTATCCGCATTTTTAAACTTACGAGACTGTTTGTTAAATGGTGTTTTTGTTTCAAATGAACATAATTTTTGAAGGAAGGTGATATATGTTCCGACACAAACATTCCGATTAGTTCCGAGATGGGTCATTGTGGCAGGGATTGTAATTGTATGCGACTTTGAGGGCTTGTTTATAGTGTCTATAGATCGGAACAAATCGGAATGGTAATATCGGAACACTAACCATTACTGATTTTTGAATGAATCCGTTTGAATTAACTTGTCTCGACTGTTACTGCAGTTTGATATGCTCCAGGAAGAAAATGAAAGTTTACTTGAGAAGGTGCCATTTTATGTTTTCTTTTTACACGTTTTAGTTTTTTTTACAAGTGTTAATTATCAAATTGCTGCCCAAAGTTTACTTAGATAAATTGTTAATTGAAGTTTTTTTTTTTTTTTTGGATATTTTACTAGTTCTATTTTCCTTGTGTAGACAAATTGCTACTTTTGTTAAATATTTTATCAAAAGTGAACGTAATTGGTCACCTAACTTATATGTAATTAGAGAAAATCGGAAAAATGACATAATTGCTTTCATCCACGTAGTCCATAGTATCCAAACATAACTAAATTATAAAGTCTCATTCTATCGTGAGAAACATGATAAGAATCACTGGTTTTGTGACAGCTTTTCTTCAATTACATGCAAATTAAGTAACCAATTCCGTTCAATCTAGACAAAATATTTAGGGTTAAGAACACAATAGGGGGCTGAATGTTTACCCATATTGTCAATTGGGGACTGAATTGAAAAATGATATTATTAAGGGTCTGAATTTTGAATTTTGTGTTTTTTTTCGGGTCTCCGTCTATTTTTTCTGTTAAAAGTGACGGAACCACGTAAAAAGACAGAATTACCTTTTTGCAATTAATTATATAATTTATCAGTTTAATTAATGAAATGTGAAATGTCTAAAATACCCATGCACACTAATTATGCCCTTAAGGCCACCACGGCTCCGGCCACCGCCACCGACCACCACCCAGCTCCGGTGACCACCACCCCAGCTCCGGCGACCACCACCCAGTTTCGGCGACCACCACCCCAGCTTCGGCGACCACTACCCAGCTCCAGCGACCAAAACCCCCCTCCGACGACCCAAAAACGCTCCGATCGGAGCTTTTTGGCTCCGATCGAAGCTATTTTTGGTCGCCGGAGGGGGTTAGGGTCGCCGGAGGGGGGTTAGGGTCGCCGGAGCTGGGGTGGTGGTCGCCGGAGCCGGGTGGTGGTTGCCGGAGCTGTGGTGGTTTAAATGGCATTTTTGTCTTTTTAGGTCAAACATGTGAGGGACACTTTGGTCAAAGGGCATTTTCGGATTTTCAGTTTATTTTCGGTCACATGCCAAGCATGTGACCACTTTCCGTCACTTTTAACAGAAAAAATAGACGGAGACCTCTCATATAAACAAAACTCAAAATTCAGGCCCTAAATAATATCATTTTTCAATTCAGACCCAATTGGCAACATGGACAAACATTCAGACCCCTATTGTGTTCTTAACCCAAATATTTATTGAAGCTACTGATTTGTATATAAGGGAAATCTGAACTAATAAATTGTAAAAAAAACTTTCATATAGCAATTTATGCGACTACTCAAAGTTTTAAAAAAAAAATATGAAAGACTCCTCTGTAGAGATGATTCAACTTAATTATTGTTCTCCCAGATACGTCTTGCAGAAGAGAGATGTGCAGAAGCAGAGGCACGAACCCAGCAACTCGAGAAACAGGTAGCCATTAAACTAGTATATATATAAATATAATAAACAGTATAAATATATGGCTAACTAAAAGGAGAATAACATGTTATATACCAATGATATTCAAATTTTGTTACCTATATACTCTGGGACAGTATTCTACAGTTTGTATACTATAAGAGTGTGCCAATGTTTTGGCCCGGTTCGAACTAATAAAAAAGTTTGTTAAAGTGCACGTTTTGATATTAACATGGCATCAGAACGCACAGATTCAATTTTTTGTGACACCGTTTTAAATGAAAAAATGCTACCTCCTATTAAATAGAGTTTGAAGCTCATTATATTATTAAGACCCAATTGAGGTCGGCTGAGGTGGCATGTTATGTTGTTAGATGTTGACATAGTACAAGAGTGTGTCAATGACTTCACCCATGATACAGTTGGTTAAGGCACACTTCTTATTATTAATATCTACCTTCTTTTTTTGGAATCTAAATCCTCAACCCTACTCAAATTGTGCCTCACCATTTTAATTTTAATATGTATTAGTATCATAACGATGAAGTACAATTTAAAATAGGAAGAGTGAGGCAAGTGATCTACCTTTATTAAATTGTTGTTAACATATGAATATTGCATGTCACGGAGATGATACGAGATGATGCAGGTTGCTTCATTAGGAGAAGGTGTATCTTTAGAAGCCCGTCTTATAAGCAGAAAGGAGGCATCCCTGCAACAAAGGGAGGTATATATGTGCCATAATCTCTTCTCTTGCATCTCTACTTCGATTAATTAAATTTGAAAAGTATTTAACGGTAATTTTAAACAGACGATGATTGACAAAAGTAATATTTACTGTCGTTTTGTAACATGTTCGACCATTAACAATTACAAAAAGAACATGTTGAACTAATTAAAGTTTTTGACAAACATATTGCACCATTTTCAGAATTTTCACTCCTCTAAAACCCTATACTAGTTTAAGTAGCCTTGCTACTTAGAACTCAGTTAAATGCGACTTTAACACTCGCCCCAACTCTAATACGAACTATTGTATCGATGTTTCCACAGGTCGTGACTAAATTGATTATAGTGTTTGATGCCCTGTCTTTAGTAATCCACATTATAGCTATGTTTGAATAGTTAAATGTTGTTTTAGGCTGCTTTGCGAGTTGCTGAACAACATCACGGGGGCCGGATCGATGAAGTCGGGTCTCTTAAGATGGAAATCGAGGTAATTTTCAGTTCCTATTCTATAACTAATTGCTCCTTCTACTACAAGAAATCTAGTTATTTATGAGATTTATCTATAAAGGAAAGAAACCTTTTTTAGCAATCAAGAATCTTGAATAGACAAACATCTAATCTAATCACAAAAAAGTTCACTATAAATATTTGAAATTGTGAGTTAAATCCTTCAAAAATTTATGATAAGTTTTTCAAATTTGCAATGAATTTGTAAACTTAATAAAACTATTACAAATCCTTATAAAATCTAAGAGATTGTTTCCCGTGAAAAAAATTCATTCGTAAATTGCTGATTTCTTGTAGTGTACGTAGATCGTGATTCATGACTAATTAATATGACTCTGATTCGACTAATGTTGGGTAGACCGCTCGAGACGAGACAGTGTCTGCGATGGAGAAGCTTTCTGAACTTCGGATTGCAACTCATAGAACTATGTTGTCTCAAGAAGAAAAGGTTTGAGAAATTAGATTATTAGGTTGCTTGCATCTTAAGCTTTCTTAGACCCTCAAAATGTGTACTACCTTACCTCAGGAGGAGTTGATACTGAAGAGATGTTGGCTTGCTCGGTATTGGAAGCTATGTACTCAATATGGTAGGTATATATGGTGATTGATTCTTCTTCGTTTAGTTTTGGGTTAACAACTTTAAAAACATATTGATCATGTTGCTGATCACTATCTCATATTTAACAAAGTTGATTTCGGTGTCCCAAATATTAGATTTGTCATCTCCACTTTTTTCGACTGCTTTTGGTGTTAAAATTGACGTTTTACGTAACAAAAACATGTTGTTTTCCACTTTTCCAAAAGTATTAGGTTTTTTGCTCATGATTTAGTATTATTTGATGCTTAAAAAAAAAATTGTTTTGCTAATTTTAAGAGAAAAAAAATAGAAATCAACCAATCTAATATGCGAGACACTGAATATTAACATTTTAAATTCGGGACATCGATTAAGAGCATGTCATATAATTTTTTGTAACTGTTTTTAGTTTCTTAACCTTTAGTTTTACGTTACTATTGGTACTTCCATTTATAGAGAGGAAAATGGTGTACTTTTGCCCCACATTGACACAAATATATGGATTCAAGTTCAAAATATAATTTTTATTTTTTGCTAGTGTACTAAGGCTCATTAAAATGGCATACCTTATAGCATACTTACTTCACATATATAATAATATTTATTCAAATTGAGTAAGCCCATAAAAAATAAAGTGCTAATTATGAATATTTTTTTTAGTAGAATATTCCCTTTATATAATTCGATTTCCACCTCTACTATTGGCAGGCATTCAAGGAGAGATTGCAGAAGTGAAGTGCGACTATTGGTCATCATATGCACATAGCCCTCTCGAACAAGTGCTCTCCGTTGGTCAACAAGCTAAAGAAGATAATTCATTTGGTAACATTTATTCCGACTGAGCCTGTTGTCCTAATTTGGATTTAGAAAAATGAGTCATTCTTAGTGCGCTTGAATAGTACATTTTTTTACTTATATGAAATCCATATCATTTTATTTCCATATGATGTGGGACAAACCAGGTATGTATATGTTCACCAATTGGTTCATTATTTACTAACAAGTTTGCGTAAAATTATCGGACTCGGCAGTATATAACGATGGGGAGAGACGAGAACCGAGTCCACGAGATCTAAACGAAGACATCCGAGATTTTAATATTGAAAACATGCTTATAGTTGAGATAGGCATGCGCGAACTAACTTCGTTGAAGGTAGATCATGCATTAATGGTCGCAATGGCACAGCAACGACGTCGGAGTAAGCTGAAAGTTAATGATGCAGGTATAATAACTTGTACCCAAGAAACAATAGAACTAACTATATATAAGGTTTTGTAGTGTTAGTTATTTCTATAAGTTATGGTTAAGCATATGTAATTATGTGACATCTTTTGTTGCTTAATTGTGTTGTAGATGAGTTGAAGTTGCCGATCGAGGGGCAAACCGAGATATTCGGTAAGCGATATACCTGAGTCTCAGTTGGTTGCTACCCGAACTTTTTTTTTATCACGACTTTGAACTTAGTATTGAAGTAAAACTCGATAGCTCTGTCCATTTTCTGTTAACATTGAGAAAGAAATGTAGATGTAGACCTGACCGGACGATATTTGCACTCGCCTATAAACTTTATGTCTAAAAATTTACGAAAAAATGGATACAACTAGCAAATTACACTAATGTATTAGTTAAGTCAAATGTTACTTAAAAAATGCATATAGCATATTGATATTTAACAATTTCTCTATTTGCCGGTCAGAATTGAGCGAAGAGGAAACGGAAGACGTGCTCTTCAAGCAAGCGTGGTTATCGTACTTTTGGAAGCGAGCGAAAAACCGCAACCTTCAAAGCGACATTGCGGAGGAGAGGCTCGGGTTTTGGATCGGCCAAGGTGCTCGGCCGCTGACATCGAATAATGCAGTGGATGGTAACTCTATGTATATGACTCTACCAAGAATGTATACATATGTTGCATAAAATGATTGGTCTTATATAATAAGGATATGCTTTCGTGTTCAGTTGAACGCGGACTTGCGGAGCTGAGGAAGCTTGGGATCGAGACGCAGCTGTGGGAAGAAACCCGAAAAGAGATTGGAAACGACCTTTAAAATAGATTTATAACAATTTTTTTAATCTAAATAAATATAATTTTCATGGATTAAATTAGCTAATGTATGTGTTTGAACCAACAACATTGATGTTTTAATTTTAGAGTTTCTGGTTTCAAATTATTGGTAATGTGCTACGTGACATAATCAACTATTTTGAACTTTTAAACGGAACGAAAAAATCATTGATAAAAACTATTATTTAATTCTAATGTTTATAAATATTGTAATCAAAGAGTTAGAACCCTTTCTATAGTATTATGATTTACGAACAGTCTTTTATGTAAAAGAATATACAATTTTTTTTTTTCTGAATGACATATAATATCATCTATTTCTAACTTATTTACACTGCTATAACAAAATTAAAATAATAAGATGTATATTTTTTTTTTGTAAATATATTAATTTTAAAAAAATAAATTTTCACACAATAATGGATCAATAATAATTTACACAATATCTCATTTGATCAGTAAAATTTGGCGTAAAGCGCATGTCATTAGTTAGTTAATTCTATTTTTTATTTTTGATCAAATGCTTATTTTTCCCATGAACCACAAACGACGATTTTTAGATTTAAAACACACAAGAAAAAATTCACATTATTAAATAATATTATATAATTTTAATGGCTATAAATATATTTTTTTAATTTAATGTAATATTATTTACTTTTGAATATTATAATCAACTAGCTATAACATATTTCTACCTTACTTTATCTGCAAACATATTTGTTTCATGTGAAAGCAGATATTTTCTAATTTACATACTCCACTGTAAAAAAAAATTAATCAACATATCTATATTCTTTTAAGTACCGATTAAAAATAAAATTATACGAGTAAATGATATTATAACATAAATTTTATATAAGTAAAATTGAGCGCATAGCTCCCCTTAAGCTTAAAGAGCATTAAGATGATTTATTTATTTTTAATCTTAAAAGCCCATAGTATAATAAAACACAGAAAGCTTAGGAATCCAGCAAGGAAAGCGGGATACTCAGGACATTCCAACATCCTGTTACATCGGTAATCGTTGCACGGTTAACAACCTTATGTGCAAAATGAACAACATGAACATAAATGGAAATTAGATTAATCAAAGTTATAATATCCTGTATGGCCCCAAACAAACAATGGTTGCAAGACGTTGAGGATGATTCAATATGATCAACAATGTGGTTGAGTCTGTGAGCATGATTCGGGACTCTGGTAAGTGTGACATTGCTAACAGTAATCTTGCTCTACACAGTAATTCCGCCAAAAGTGGGTCTATTTCGAAAGACAAGGTGACAGAGACTGCCGAGATCCTCCCGGATTCGTTATACAAAATGACATTTCTGAAAACAATATTTAAATAGGCCCATACAGCTTCATCACAAATAAGTATGTGCCTGACAAGTTGTATGGCATGTACCTGCAGACTACGGGCATGTCGAGTCTGGAGGGGTTTGGTTGCCTGGATCATAAAGCAGTGCATTAGCATTATCAAGAATAATATTAATAATAAAGTCAAATAACAACGTTTGTTCTTACTAAATCTCCCAAATAATCAATTATAGCAGGCGGCGGGAACTCTGACAATCAAACAACTATCTGAACACCATTATGAACGACGTATTAGATGAGTGTACGCCTAAGCTAGGGCCAAACCACACTATCTGAGAAAATGGTCAAGTCCTCATAAGGTGATCCCATTTCTCATTTGCATTGGAACAATGTGACACTTCGGGTTGAAGGAGGGACTCTGTCGGTGAAGGTTCTGCCCAAGAGGCAATCCTCTATTGCATGCAACTTTTTCAGATGAAGATTTGAATATTAGAAATGGTTTGGCGGATCAAAGTTTTTCCATAGAGACGAACTAGCAATTGTGGAGGTGGCTAACAAAGACTCATGTTGTTCTGAGATGAGCAACAAATTTATAAAATGATACTCAGATTTAACAGTGTAATCTTCAATAATTGTTACAATCGATAACAACCGTTTCAGAAGATGCAATTAATCGTCATTCAGAGGATTTAATTCAGAATTCATTTCATTGCAGTTTCAGATGATTGAATTAATTAGGGAATTCTCACAGTCAAGATGAAGAAACAAAAGGATCCAATTCACTGGTGATTTCTGCATCTTCGTTCTTGGCTCTCTCTGATCTCAGAACTAGACGGGTCTTCGTTTCTTCTGACAGGTGCTAAAAGAATTCCCAATATCAGATACAAAAATAGATCACTTTTTTTTCTTCAAAGAAATAGATCAGGTGTTAGCGATTAGGATTACAACAACTGGACATGAGTGGTCTGATACAATGTCAGATTGAGCAATTGGCAGGTTGTAATGGTGTCTCATAGATTTATTGATGATTGTCATATGTTCTTTAGCTGCTTCATATTTTTTCTTTTAATTTCTGTATTCAGTTTGATACTATACATCTCTCTAAACTTTAATGTATGTATACATGATATTTCTAGGGATTTGGTTCCAGAACACTGATTATAACCGAAGCAGTCGACAAACAGTTATTTGCTTATTGCAGCAAGTGGATGACTCAATCAACCAAGAACATGAGTAAGTGGAGCTTTTGTTTTTGTTAGGATGAATAGATGCACAGTACTGTAGTTTTAAAGGGATGGTGATGCAGCAAGTGGATGACTTAATCAGACCATCCTTCCCCTTTTCCATCTTCATTTCAGCTTGGTGAAATCTGCATCCTAAGAAAACACCAAATTAGTAAAATCGACTTACTTCTGTGGATATTGTTTATTATTAGTTCATGTTTCATGATCTGAGAAAGTACATGGAAATTATCGATATTTTCTTTCCAAATGCTGAAGAACTCATATGTGCTGCTTCAGATTCTATTATTAGTATTACACAGCATGATCTGGTGGTTTGGTCCAACAATTTTGGCAAAATTACTTATGTGGATTATCAATTATTAGTTTGATTGAAGAAGATGGCAGCATCATCATCTTCTCAAAATGTTGAGCTTGGCATGTATATATATATATATACATATCTATATATTAATGTAGATATATATATATATATAAAGCAAAATCCTACGATGAAGATGTAGCTGCAATATGTATCATCAATTAATTTATATCTATTTCTAAATCTATTGTTACTATACAAAGCAAAATGTCAATAATCCTATGCTTTAGGATAATTTGTATGTGCAGGATGCCATTAAAACTGCTCTGCTTCCTGGGGCATCATACTCTTAGTGATCTTCTTGAGGAAATTATAACTATAATCAAAAGCATCATGACAGCATATGTAAAAGACATTGTTTATTTGCTTGAAAAGTGATCTTTGCAATGTTTGCATGGTTGCAGTTTTCACAATAATTAGTCAAGGATTACATGAAAACTGATGGAAAGATGGTTGGGAGGTCATGTATTTGGTAGGACCTGGGGCGAGGCTTCTCTACATTTGGAAGACGGCTGGGTACTAAAGCAAAACTCAGGTGTACTTCTTTCATCCATTTTTTTACATTCGAAATGAATGATGGAATTCTTGATTCATTTATGAAGCTACATATAGAATTGGAATATAATACTTTTAAGTTCAACTAAGATTCCTTTCATCCAATTTTATGCATAAGATACGAATTCTGGATTTCTTGACTGCTTTGCAGAAATGCACGTAGAATTTGAATTTAAAAAAACAATTGAACTTGAATTTAGTTGTGGAAAAGAATCAATGAATTTTGAACCTTTTGAAATCGTATATCTTTAGTTTAAACTTGAAATTTTGAATGGCTGGGATACATGAATGATTTTGGTGCTTCCATTCTCTCAGGAGGAGACGCATGAGTTGCTCCTCAATTTTGATGAGACGGGAGCTATATTGTTCGATTGAAAGGAGAGGATCCACTGTTGAGTTGCTGCATTTACTTTTTGCTGGTGTTCTATAATAATATAATGTATTTGGGTTGCCATCAACTGATGAATAAGCATTTTTATTGTTTTTTAGTTGTTTGGAAGCAATAGAATGGAAATAGACTTCTTGCAGCATTAGTGAATCCAAGCGAAATTGACTTCATCCAGCAACAAGGAGTCAAGTTTTTCAGTTATCCTTTTTTTTAGTTCTTGACTTTTTTTTAATTTTATCAAAATTACATAGTGTTTCAACTTCATAAGTATAAATCTCATCAAATATTATGGTGTTACTTATACACATTGAATAAATCACATATTGAATAAATCACCCCGCGCGATGCGCGGGGAAAGCACACTAGTATATATTAAGCCTGATGGCATATCTAAAAGGGTTATTCCCTGTTTGACACATCATCATAACTAGGCAATAAAGGGCCAAAACGTACTGCCACGTCAGGACTATTTCACGCGACAATTTCATTTCCAGTCAGGCATAGAATATCCAAGACAATTAATTCAGAAATCAAGTTTCTATGCAGGAGATGAATAGCCAACATGCAATAAGTTCAAATATTAAATTTATACACAAGAGCTGAATAGCTAATCGACAATTAATTCAAAAATTAAAGTTTCTACTAAGAAGATGAAGTGTCACAGACACCGTTACATTTTCATCAGAAGAGGAGATGAGGCTGCAACAGATCTATAAATAGGCATCTGCCCATATTGATGGGCATCATCCATTAGATGCAGAATTAGTCTTACCTGATCAATTCGTTGTCTGGGCCGAATTACAAATTAAGCCACATTGTTCTGGAGGATATTCCTAATGGAAAATATTGGCCCGAGCGGACGGAGCGGACGGAGCGGCAGAGTGGTGGCGAGCTTTCGGCGGTCCGTTGCCGAAGTGGTTGCTGGCGGCGGACAAAGAGAAACATAGAGTTGGGATTGGAATAATTGAGCCACGGATCCTAAACCCGATCGATCATTTTACTTAAAAGTTGACCCCGAGCTACGGAGCGGCGAATAGAGGCAAAGAGATAGACGGAGCAATAGCGACGGTGGGGCGGAGCAGTGGCGAGCGTTGGGCGGAGATGAGGCCGAATTTGAGACTGCTTCGGTGACAGCCTATGAGAGCTACAGTGGAACTATGAGATTTGAGATTCAACATCCCTATAGAGGTGGGTGGAGGCGGCAGTTAGATAGCTAGGGTTTTAATCTTTAGAATATATAATAATTAGGTTAGATTGGGTTGGGCTTAAAAACTATTTTAGTACAAAATAATAGCCATTGTATATTAATTATTGGGCTTTTAGCCTAAAAATTGTGCTGGGCTAGATTAGATACATAATAAACAAATGTATATTATAACAACTTATTAAGTGTATATAACTTTATTTAATAAATGTATATTTTGATTTGAATTATTCTACCAAAAAAATTATTTGAATTAATTTTTTGTATAATAGTAATTGACATTTTCTTATATATTACCTCTATTAAATTTTTTGAATTTTATTAAATTTTTTGAATTTTTAGATGACTACACAAATGATTATTTCGTCAAAATAAAAATAAAAAATATACACTCACACATATAAACACTATTTTTCATCACCACTAGCATGTAAATTGTCAATCTACTCAAGAAAAATCTGTATACATAAAGATCAAACTTAAGCAATAATTTTTTTTTGCTAATGAAAAAAAAAAATATTTTCTATTACTTTATACTTTTGTACTTTCATTATTATAACTAAATATTAGGACTTATAATTTAACAATCACCCCGCGCGGCGCGCGGGGAAAGCACCTAGTAATATATTAATCCTGCTGTTAATCCCTTAACTGCCTGCCACTTGTCCTAAATACTAATCATATTGTGCCACCTGTCCATCTAAATACAAAACGATGCCGCTTCATACACTTTTCATCACACCATTATCCAACGTCGATGCTCTTTCAAAAAACGACGTCGGAAATGATGATGCTCTTTCAAAAACGACGCCGTTGTTTTTAAAACACTACTAATCCTGATTGTTTAGATTTGAGGATTAATGCTGAACTGACACGTCAGCACATGTTAAACGACGTCAATCTCCTCAGCAAATTCAAAACAACACCATAGTTTTCTCCGCCGCTGCTTATGCTCCTAGGGTTCTAAAAAAATAAACTCTCCATAATTAATTACAGCGGTTTCATAAATAAATTTCAGGAGATGAAGAGCAGCTCCAGAAAGGAAGCGGCAAGAAGGCTCCAGTAATGATATTGCATTGAAGAGGAGCTTTATGAAGGCCATCATAAAATTTGTATATAAAGATACCCACATACACTACAACTTTCAACATCTGACCTTGAAACAGACTTCAAAGGATTCATGCCCAAATTGCAAAAAAAAAAAAAAAAAAAAAAAAAAAAAAAAATCGAGTTGAAGTTCATTGTGTAAATTCTGACCTTGAGATCGACACCTCCCAGCAACGAATATCTTCACACTGACAGTCGATATATCCCAGCCAATACACTGCTTTACCATCCGTCTTCTCCTTTCTGATGTGGTCTTCTGCGTACTCAGATTTTTCGAACCCAGAAAAGAAGTATCGCTATTCCGAACCAATATCTGCAGGTTTCGGGTCCATATTTGACAGATTATTTTTCAAATTCATCAAGGGTGTGATCGAGTTGAAGATTCACTACGCTAGCGGCGAAATTCCACCTGCTCTGACGTCTAAGCTCTGAGACCACATGCTGCCAAGAAGCCATATCTAATTAAGGAAGTAGGATCTGATGACATGCAACTTTTACCTAGACCAAGAAATACATAAGCCATGGAAACCTTGCAATGGTGAACCGCCTTTAGGAAAGAAGAAGATAAAGGGAAATTGATTAACTCAATTTCGATAAAGACAATGTTTTTTTTTTATTATAACTTGCCGCATTATATTATAATAATAAAACCAAAAGTAGACGCTTCTAACTTTCCCGTAACGAAGACGGTATGTCAGAAGCAGCCCAAGATCCTGTTACAGATAGATCCGCCGCACGTTTAACAAGATTATGTGCGCGGGATACATAGATTCTAGGTACATGATAAATAGCCGCCGGAATAATATTTAAAAGATGTTGGATATCCTGGACGATGCCGAAGACAGATGAGTTACAGCTTGTAGAAGAGGCATCAATCTGATACAGCAAATTTGTCGAGTCTGTAGCCACCGTAATGGTGTCTTGTGGAAACGACTGTGCTAACAGTAATCCTGCCCTGCATGCTAAACCTTCCGCCAAAATGGGATCATCTCCAGTAGCCGATACTACCGAGGCCGCAATAATTCTAAAGGATACATCTACCAAAATAGCGCCTCCAAAAACTAAGTTCCTGCTGGCCCTTACTGCCCCATCGCATAGTACATTGGGCCTCCTATGCAATGGTGTTGGTACGCTGGTCCTCAACCTGCCACTGGTGGGGATTGTGGTGTCTCTTCCTGTTCCTGAATTACAGACATTGGCAATATGATTATCGTTAGTTACAACTCCTATGAACTGAAGGGTGGACAGAGGGTTCGGAGTTTTGTTCCTAAAGATAACTGCATTACGTTCTACCCATATACCCCACAACACTATACATTTGAATACAAAGAGTTCATTTAAGATGGTGACACTAAGACCAGATTGGGTGCTAGGGAATAGCCATTCTTTGATTGTGGATCTTGGTTGGCGATCCGCATTTGTTCCGAAGGTTGAGCCGAACCAAATTCTTTGAGCGAATTGGCATTTCCACATTAAGTGCTCCCAGTCTTCTGTATAATGGCTACAGAAGGGACACCTTGGATTGAAGGAGGGAACTCGTTTGTGTATGGCTTGCCCAAGGGCCAGGCCATTGTTGAACCCCTTCCAGACGAACATCCGAATTTTTGGTAATAGTTTGGCTTTCCAAATGTCTATCCAAAGAGACGGACTAACAGACGAAGAGGTTGACGGAAGTATCCCCTGCTGCTCTGAGTTGAGCAGTGTTTTTATGAAGTGGTACCCTGATTTGACAGAGTAGTTTCCGGATTTATTGTGTAGCCACATGAATTTGTCCTCGGTATCAAAGAGAGGTAAGGGGATGGACTGGATTAAATCTTTGATCATCCGTGGTATCATCGTTTGTGATAGGATATCCGTGTTCCAGGTGCCGTTTAGGATGAAATGGGAGACCTTGATATTGATGGGGGGTTGCGTTGTTCCTGGCGAGTTCGTGACAGCCACCCAGTCCTTTAGTAGACCCATATTTGGGACCCAGGGGTCGGTCCAGAAGCAAGTGGTGTTACCAACACCTATATGCCATCTCCCTCCTTTGCATAGGAACACTCTGGTTTTTGCAATTGTTCTCCAGACCGGGGAATGATATGGTTGTACCTTGGCTGTGAAGAAAGACTCGTTTCTTAGGTATTTGTCCCTGATACAATTTACCCATATCGATTCTTTATTCGTGACGATTCTATTTGCCTGTTTCGTGAGTAGTGCCAGGTTAAAAGCATTCATGTCACGAAATCCTAGACCCCCGTCATTCTTTGAGCGACATAATTTATCCCATGCAATCCAAATGATTCCTCTTTTCCCCGCATCTTGGTTCCACCAGAATTGTCTGTGGAGTCTCTCGAGATTGGCCGTGGTCTTTTTTGAGAGGTTCATGCAGGACATAACATAACTTGGGATTGAGGTTGCTGTGGCTTTCAGTAAGACCTCTCTACCGGCCGGGGACAGTAGCTTGGTCATCCATCCTTGAATCCTGGATGTTGTGCGTTGAATCAGATTTTCTCCCACTTGTCTTTTTTGCTTTGCCCAGTCCACCGGTAGACCCAGATATATCTCAGACGGCATCATTATACGTACCCCCAACAGTTGAGCGATCTGGTTTGTTGTATCTTCTGAGACATTTGGGCTAAATCGAATGCTGGACTTGCTGTAGTTGATGAGTTGGCCTGACTCTTTCTGATATTCTTCTAGTAGGAGCTTCAGTTGTGTCGCATTGGTTAGTGTTGCCTCAAGAAACAGGAAACTATCATCTGCGAATAGTAGATGGGATATTTCCTGGGTGAACTTTCCTGGTTTGATGCCCTTGATCTTCCCTTCAGATTGGGCTAAAGATAATTCCTGTGACATCATTTGTGAGACCAGGATAAATAGATACGGGGACAGTGGGTCTCCTTGTCTTAGCCCTCTCGATGGTGAGAAGTCTTCAGTTGGTTTCCCGTTGATTGATAAATTAAGAGTGGATGTCGAGACACACTCCATAATCCATTCTATGAAACGTTGCGGGAAGTTCATGTTTTGTAGAACGTTTCTCAGGAAAGGCCATTCGACTCTGTCGTATGCTTTTGTCATGTCCAGCTTAAGTGCAAAGAGTCCTTTTTTTCCCCTCCGTCTCTGCTTGATCGTATGCAACAGCTCTTGTGCTAGAAGTGTGTTATCTGTTATGCTCCTTCCCGGGACGAAAGCTGTTTGAAAAGGCGATACTAGCTTGGCAATTACTGATCGCATCCTGTTGGCGATGATTTTCGAGATGACCTTGTATGTGGTATTACACAGACCAATAGGGCGCCAGTCCTGTAATCCCTGGGGGTTATCTTTTTTAGGGATGAGTACAATCTTTGTGGCATTTATTTGTTTTTCCATCTTCCCGGATCTGAAGAATTCAAATACTGCCTCAGATACTACTCTGCCTGTGACGTCCCAAGTATGTTGAAAAAATCTGGGGGGGAAACCATCGGGGCCCGGTGCTTTGTCTGGCTGGAATTGAGCCATGGATTTTGTTATTTCCAAGTGTGTTACCTGAGCCTCAAGGCTTGCTTTTCCCAAAGGGTGGATCATTAGCCTAGCTCGTGGGGGGATATTTAGAATAGGTATGACACTCCTCGCTGTAAACACCTCTCGGTAGTATTGTTGAACATGGCGTTGTATTTCTGTCTGGTCTGACAGTATGTTACCATCCGGTAGTGCAATGGTATCTAAGTTATTTTTACGCCTTCTTGCAACCGAGTATGCGTGGAAAAACTTTGTATTTCTATCACCTTGTTCCAGCCACGTCTGTCTAGACTTCTGTCTCCACATGATTTCCTGATTAAGGTATAAATCTTCCAGAGCCGCTGTGGCTTCATCTGCCTGAAATGAGGGACCATCATGTTGCTGTGCTGAATTTAGCTTCTGCAATTGTGACCTAATTTGGGAGTCAATGTGTCCGAAGGTGGTCCTGTTCCACTGTTTGAGTTTTCGGGTTAGGTTTCTGAGGTTATTAAGTAAGTGTACTTGGGCTTGGCTATGGGGATTTATAGGCCAATTCTGCCGAAGCATCTCTGGGAAGTTGGTGTGCCTGAGCCACATTGATTCGAAGTGGAAATGCCGGTTTTGATTTGGGTTTGGCGTAGAGTCATTCGTTGAAAGGATGATAGGACAATGATCTGAGGCTATCATCTCTAGGTGTACCACCTTTGCGCGAGGGAAGCGGGTATGCCAGAGTGTATCTGCCAATGCCCTGTCCAGACGTTCTCTTACTCTCTCCTCACCGGTTCTACGGTTTGACCACGTAAATGGTTGCCCCGTGTAACCCAAATCCAGCAGGTTTGCCCTGTTACTCCAGTTATGTGCTCTTAGTATACGTGCTGCTGATGCTGGTATACGGCTTTCTTTTTCTTCAAACTCCCACACGTCGTTGAAATCCCCAATGGCTAACCATCCTAGTGGGGAATTGCGAAGTTCCCTAAATGATAAAATTTGCTCCCAGAACTCAGGTCTGTCTTCCGACTTTGGGGGGGCGTATATAAAGGAGGACTCCCAGATAGGATTTAGTTGTGGATTTAGGATCTGTGCATGGATCACATATAGGTCGCTATTTAGAATATCTAACCTAATGGAATCCTTCCAGACTAAGAGTAGGCCCCCCCTTGTGTCCTGAGGCTTGACAGAGAAACTGTTCCCTAAACCACAGGAGGATAATGTGCTACAAAGTCTAGCTAGCTGGCTTTTTATTTCCGAGATGAAACAGATATCTGGTTTGTGGATCTTTATCAGGGTATTTAAATGACGAACTGTCAGTAGGTTCCCAGCTCCTTGACAGTTCCATGCTAATATTTTCATGATGATTCCGGCACGGCCCCACGAGGGCCTGCCGTACTGACAATGTGTGGAGTCCCCGTACAATCACTAGAAAGCAAGCGAAAATAAAGGTTCAATGGTTGGGGTGATAGTGGCAGTACCTCGTCAACTCTGGTGAGCTTGGCCGCCCTTTTGTGATCCTTGTAATGGCGTGCAGGGCGAGGACCAATGGCTATCCTCGGCTTGCGGCTTACGCTCTTCTTTGGGTGTGGTATCTCTATGGGTTCCATGCTACAAATCTGAAGTCTTTTCTTGGGGGGGGGGGGTGAGGTCTTCCGTTTCCAACTCCTTAATGATAATGCCTCCTTTGGGTAGTGGGTACGGGATAGTCAGTTGGGAGCCCTCTCCCAACCTCCTGATCTCTGTTTCGTCTTTGTTTGTGACTACACCTGCTCCTGCCGGATACATAGGTTCCTTTCCTGGCCGATGACGTAGTTGGGAGCCCTCTCCCAACTGCCTATCCATCGGTGCTCCAACGGTGTTAGTTCCAGATTCCCCCAGACCCAGGTGGTCTTCCGGTTCGTAAATAAAAGGTGGGGTTTGGTTTATTTGCCACTGAGTAGAAAGCCTTCCTGCCAGGATGGACAAAGGTGATGCTGGTGGGGTGATACTAGCATGTAGTGAGGAGTCTGGCATAGTGGTACTCGAATCTGAGAAAGCCTGGTATTCTGAGAGGGTCTGACAGACGCCTAGTAGCGGAGCTGGCTCATCAAAGACTGTTATGGCCGTATCCGAGATCTGCCCCATTGGGTCCCAGTTCATACTCTCCAGCTGTGGATAGTGCGGATTCATCGGGGTTGCCACATTTAGGTCCAATGGAGCAGAGGGTTCGGTTAGGCCCGGGAATAAGGACTCCTGGTACTCCTGGATTTTTTGCTTGATCCAATGGTTTTGTGCTGCTCGATCTGCTCTATTTTTCAATACCCAGTCTCTTTCGGAGGCAATAGAGGTGCGTAACCCGGCGGATTCCTGTGGGGGGTCCATCGGGACTTGTTGTGCCCCCTGTACTGAGTGTGTGGAGTCGGATAGTGACTGATTGGGAGTTTCAAACGGTTTATCAAGGAGTTCCCTCTCTCTTCCTGCAGGGGTGTTAAATTGTCTCTCGTCCGCCCAGGTTATCCATCGGCACAATTGTCCCGTTCCTCTGTTGAGCTTGGATACATACCACGGTTGGCCCTCCGCACCTAGAACCAAAATGTTTGGGTGCTTTTGAACCCGGGTTTGCATGTCCATGATGAGAGCAGTCGCATCTTTTTGTGTACGCTTGCAGTCGGACGTGTTGTGTCCAAGGCATCCGCATCGGTTACACGGTAGGCCACCTCGATAACGAATGTATATGGGGCCCGGAAAGGGGGAGTCAAGGAGCTTTATACCTGGGACCGCAGCACGCTGCAAGTCCATTTGGACCTGGACTTTCGGGTAGGCTATTGCGAAAGGTTCATTTAAGATTGCCGTCAGATGTTCTATTTGAATAACCTGTCCTACAACCCCAGCTACTCTCATGATGCTTTCAAAACAGACAATATTTGGGTTCATTCCCCTTAGCTCTATCCACATAGGCACCTCATTCATTGGGAAAGAAGTAGGTATACCGAAATCTCTACACTCAAACATTACAAGTAGGCCTAAACCATTTCCTACAATAAATGGGGAGTTAATGAGTACCTCCCTTAGGTGCAGTTCCTCATGGAAGACGAAAGTCCAGTATTGGTCGTGTCGGAAATTGACCCTCGGTGGTGGGTTAAGATTCCACGACTCCACAAGGCGATTAACCAAGTCTAGTCTCGGAGGTGTGGCCGAGTGCATTTTTCCAACAAGCATGCGGTTTAGGGGGTTTAGGGAGATTGGTTGATTGCCGGTTCTGTTCATGGGATGGGCTTGGTTTTGATGAGTGTGGTTCGGCTCCATTGACTCCGGTTTGGTCTGAATATAATCCCAGAGTGGCGGTTTAGCACAAAACCGGTTTGCTTCCAACCGGTTGAGGAACTCACGGTTATGGGTTGTCTGGCTGGATGTTTGGGCCTCTGGGCCGGCTGGGTTTAGCCTGGCAATAAGTGGGCCGGACGGTTGTCTGTGCTGGTGATGGGCTGGTATCGCAATTGGGTTGAGCTTCGGGTCGGGTCCGGGCAGACTGCGAGGCTTGGGTTGGGCTGCTGAGCTCTGTGGGCTGGGCTTTATCTTTTGGCTGCGTTCCACAGTCACCAGAGAGGGAAGAAAGAGCTTCCTCTCCTCTTCATGTCTGAGAGACGCCGGCGATCTCTTTTGGCCACCAGGGGAAGAAATCCACGATACAACGGCAGGACGGGACGAAACGGGGTTGCTAGGAGAGGATGTGTGTCGGTACGACGAACCCGTATCCTTCAAGGTTTGCACGTCATGCCTCTCCTGCTTCGTCGGGAGTCTACTGTGCGACGCTTCCGATGATTTCGCCGGAAAACTTGTCCGTTTGTCTGGTGGTTTGGACTTTGGTTTTAGTGGTATTAGTTTATGAGGAAGTGTGAGGGCTTCCTTGTGCTTTGGTTGATTTAAGCTAGGATTTCTGCTGCTTGTATCGAGATTGAGCTTCCTCTCATTAATGTTGGCCATTGGGATGTGACTCGTGTGATGATTAGGGGAGAAAAAGCTTGGAGGATGAACAGGTTTGCTGACAGAGGAAGCTGAGTTAGGGGAGTCGTCCATATTTTCGGCTTGGACTGGTAGTTGTGGCAGCAAGTTGCAGGGAGAAAAGCAAAATTTTGAACAAGAATGGCTGTGGGTATAGTTGCAGAGGGAAAAGCAAAACTCAGTTGAATGGAGTTATTGCAGTCGATGGATTTGCATCCGAACTCAGCTGGAAAGGAGAAGAAATGCTAGTTTTTGGGGATTGCTGTAGGATGGGTAGGTGGGTGTTCTTCAGTTTGCTGAATGTTAGTTAGGGTTTGTTTTTGGGTTGGGGTTGGTGATGGAGCACCAAAACTCGTCGACGGTGAGGTTATCTCCGCCTTGAACTTCTCTCATAAACGGGAGAGTTCTAACAGTAGATCTTATTAGTTGTTTGAGAAGAGAGGAGTTAAACTTGATAAATAAAGACAATGTTGGATTTCAGATTAGTGATGAGTTGGGTATTTGACATAATAACTACTGGACTGGGCCGAGGTTATATTATTTTTTTTCTCAAACTTTTACTACTTTTTTCTTTTGTCGTAGGATTTGCTTTGGGAAAAGTATGTAAAACATGCAACATGTTTGAAAAAGATGGTTTTATGGACCAATATGTTTTAAAATGTACAACAAGTTCGAGAATGATGGTTTTATGGACCAATGTTTTTTAAAATGTACAACATGCTTGCAAAAGATGGTAAAATAACATTTTGTTGTTAATTGTCCCGTTAAATTGACATGTGCCGGTCACGTTTTAGACAATAATAACAATAATAATAATGAAAACAATAAAATAATTATTATTTTTTATTTTAATTATTATCATTTTCTAAAAATGTGACACACACGTGTCAATTTAACGTGACATTTAACAGCAAATCGATGACAAAATGTCATTTTACCGTCTTTTGCAAGCATTGTAAACACCTGATTTTGGACAGGGGTCAAAAATACCGTAACGCGTGGAACCGAAACGGGTAAATTCGAGCGATTAGAAAAAAAAACCAAAAAGAGCATTAAAATCTTGTTAGTATAGTATCATATATATATATGTATATATATATATATATATATATATATATATGTGATATTAAAAAAAAAAAAAAAAAAGCTTGGCCTTAAGAAGGCCACGTTGCTCCAGTCACCCACCCATCCTTATGCTGTCCAGTGTCCACTCACCCCATCCATACACACTAACCTACCTATCTACTCTCCCCATGCTGCAAGTGACAATTCTATATTAAAAAATAATCAGTTTTTCCTCTATAAATAGAGAGGAAGTCGACATTATCAGGGGGCCTCATTTTCATATATAAGCAAATTTCATAAGGAGGTCTCGGTACAAAAAAATTGCACAGAGTTATAGGGTCTAAGCAAACAAAAGAGAGCAATAGTGAGGTTTAAATACAGTGCTCGATAGTTATTCGTGGTTCGGTTCCACGCGTCACGGCATTTTACCCGGAAACAACCCAATGTGAGTATTGCTTAATCAAAAGTTGTATTTACATTCCAAGCATAAATAAAGTGCAAGTTGGTTAAAGATCCATCGCTTTCAATGTAGCGTTTATTTATTTTCCGTTATTTTATTTCGCACTATATATATATATACATATTACGTATTTCTATTATCTACAAGTTTTATATATATATGTTTTACTTATTTGTCATTTATATTACCTTTAAGTTTTATATATGTACATATTGCATATTTCTCATTTTCTATAAGTTTTATATGTGTTTATATTACTTATATATCTCAGAACGCTGTTAAGTGTTAAAAAATTAGTACAGAGAAGTTCATGGTCATTTTAACATGCTTCCAAAATTATTTTCAGTTCAGCCATGAACTTTTCGATAATTGCAAATTGGCCATGAATTTCTTAATGATTGCAACTCGGCCATAAACTTTTTGATACTTGCAGTTCAACTCCCAAAATGGATATTTTAGTGAAAAATTAAACAAGACAAGACAAGCCAAAGTACCGAAAGGGCGGATTTCTAGCTTGCGAGCTTTTAATACGTAATCAAATCCCCGAACCCGAACCTCTGGACGCAGACCATTCAAAGCCCTAGGATGTTAGTATCATGTACCCTAGGCAACTCTAGGATTCCGATTAGCCTTTAATTAATCGGTGGCGACTCTTTCTATTTTCCCCGGTTCGGTTGATATTTCCATAATCGACCGAACCCGTCGTTCGCCGATCCAAAAAAAAACACATTTTCAAAACCCGCTCTATTTCCGAGAGCGCTGGCCGGAATCGACGTGCGACATTTTGGCGACTCTGCTGGGGATTTCCATTCAGAGGGTTTAGGCTTGTTGTGTTTGTCTTACCTTGTTTAATTGGATTTTTATACTATATCCGTTTTGACCGTTTGTTCGTGTGTGCAGCTTCTAATCTCATATTTTGAGTAATTTAAATTGCTTTTGCACACACACCAGATTCGGTTACTATTCCAGGCCAAAAACCAATGGCATATAGAAACCTAGGGGGTTGAGTAAGAGAATACGGCCAGTAGCGGTCACAACCGCCGGCACGTCTCCGAAAGCCCAACTCGATGATCGAAAAGGGCCTGCGATCCCCTTCATGGGGTAAGGTACCTTTCGATTCGAGAACCTTTAGAACCCACCTTGATAGAGCAGATGCCCACACAGTGCGGAGCGATCAACCAGTCGCATTAATTCCAGATATGCTATTTTGCATTTTTTCTTTATCCTGGTCTGATGTATAGGAGGGGCATCCAGAAGCTCGCACACTTTTCTAAAATAGTCAAGGGGCATCCACAGGTCTGTATATCTCTCTTGATGCATTGGTTTGAGAAGGTAAGAAAAACAATCGTTGTATATATGCATGTGTACATGAATAAGGTGATTTCCTTCTTATACTGCATCACGAATTTCAAAGCTATTAAAGTCATCAATTGGGTCGGTTTTGAAGTCATGAGTTATTTATCCTCCATTAAGTAAGGATTATTTGCCCGAGCATCATGATAAGAACCATGAATTCAATTTGCAAAAAAAAAAAAAAAAAAGACTTGAGGAAGATGATTTTTCAAATGACTCATTTTTATGAGACCCTAAAATACTCCTCAATGTTTTAATTTCAAGAGTTTTAAAATCTAGAAATTCACGGTTGTTGTCTCGATTTTGCCAAGCCAGAGGTAGCTAAGTCATTTTTGTGCCCAATTTAAGCGGTCGGTCGTCGGCCCGACAAATTAAACACCTGGTTTTAAAAAAAAAAAAAAAAAAAATCTCGGGAAGCATCAAAATTCAGAACCTCAGGAACTGACATTAATCGAATGAGAAGCAAACCGGGTATTAAAAAAAACCTAATGGGTTAAGGGTTAGAAAAGGAATAACTCGTGACTTGATTCTCCAAAAAAATCATTTCAAAACATTGAGGACCCTAATCGACATAATCGATGGCTATATTTTCCAAATCATGCATCATTATTGCGGATTCTCTATTCTAATTGTCAGTTTTTTTTCACAGGTACAACTGGCGCAAACAAGCCCTAAACTTACTGTGTGATCTCGCTCGAATGGAACAAATGAGGCAACTAAAAAGAGTCATTCGCCAGGGTTCCTAACTAATGTGATATCCAAAGGCTCCACCACCTCGAGAAAATAAAGAGTGGACTGTCCATCTAAAAGGGACCATGCGAGCCACAACCTTCCGGACGGAACAATCCGTCTTCGACGTGGCCTCCTAGTTCAAGCGCCTTGTCGTTAGTGCCCAAAAATTTCATGGTCGTCGCAGTCCTAGACTTCGACATCTCGATTCACGCCTCGGCTTGCGATCTCAACTTAATTAATGGCTATATTTTCTAAATCATGCATAACTATTGCGGATTCTCAATCTAGTTGCCATTTTTTTCAGGTGCATCTGGCACGAACAAGCCACAAACATATTCGTGACTTCGTTCAAGTGGAACAAATGGGGCAACCAAACAAGAGTCCTCTGCCATGGTTCTGAACCCATGTGATATTCAGCGCCTTCGCCACCTCGAAAAATGAAGAGGGGATCATCCAGCTCGAGGAGATCATGGGAGATGGGATCATAAAAACGAAACAGTTTCTCACCAACATGACATCATAAGTCAACCGTATCATCGCTTTTTAGCACCCAGGCAGTCGTGGCGGTCATAGTCTCCATACTCCAACATCTCGAGTACATCTGGCGCAAACAAGCCCCAAACATACTCGAGATTTTGTTCGAATGGAACAAAATGGACAAACAAACCAGAGTCCTCCGCCATGGTTCTGAACCCATGTGATATCCAGGGTCTTCGCCACCTCAAGAAAATGAAGAGGGAATCATCCAGCTAGAAAAGATCTGGGAGATGGGATCACCCAAAACGGAACAGTTCCTCGCCGACATGGCTTCATAAGTCAAGCGTATCATCGCTTTTTCAACGCCCACGCAAGCATGGCCGCCGAAGCCTTCCAAAGTTCAAATATCTCGAGTCGCGCCTCCGCCTGCGACCTTGAAATAATTGATGACTGTGTTTTCATAATCATGCATCATGATCTGTGTTTTCAGTTCTAATTGACATTTTTACAGGTACATCTGGCGCAAGCAAGCCCCATACGTACTCGCGATTTTGTTCAAATAGAACAAATGAAGAAAGATGACAAGATTCATCTGTCTGGGTTCCTAAAACCCATGTGATGTCCAGCGGCTTCGCCACCTCGAGAAGGTGAAGAGAGGATCATCGAGCTAAAAAATACCTTGCGAGTAAAGATCAGCCAAAATGAATAATCCATCGACGACATGACCTACTAAATCAAGCGTCTCATCGCTTTTCACCGCACATGCAGTCATGACCGCCGCAGTCTCCTAAAATTCAACATCTCGGGACACACCTTCGTCTGCGAAATCGACAGAATTGATTGCTACATTTTCAAATTATACATCATTTTTGTGTTCTTTCAAATTCTAATTGTCATTTTCTCGCAGATAAGTCTGGCGTGATCAAGCCCCTTGCGTACCCATGACTTCAAAACGAATGTGGCAACTAAAGCCAAACTCCTCTGTCAGGGTTTCTAACCCATGTGATATTCAATGGCTCGGCCACCTAAAAAAGAGGATCAACAATCTGGAGGAGACCTCGCAAGCTATGATCGCCTGAACCGAACAATCAATCCGCTGAAGTGGCCTCCCAGGTCGAGTGCTCACTCTTTTCGGAACCCAAGAAGTCATGGCTGCCGCGGTCTCTCGGAATTCAAAATCCCAAGTCGTGCCTCAACTTGCAGTCCCTAAAAGCAGGGAACAAACTGACCCTGATCAAGCTTCACACATTACTGATGTGTCTCCCAGTCAAGCTTCAAATCTGCAATGCATCACTTCTCGGTCTGTCGCAAAGGATCCTGACCAAATATGTAGACATTCATGCTAGCTTGTCAAACTCTTTTTCAACAGTCATGAGAGCCCTTAATGATGAGGTCCCTTCAGAAGTTTCATCTGTCTACTCGCCAGAAGAGAGAATATCACAAAGTGGATGAAAATGCTCGTTTATGCGCTTTCTCTTCGTAACGAGTAAACAATATCCAGAAATGGATGCATTGCTCGTGGGGCAAATGTCCGAGCCCAGTATTTCTGGAAGAGGGAAAATTCTTCATGACCATAATGAATTCCTTCTTTTGTCATTCATTTTGATCTCAATATTCTCTGTCATCATATGCATGATTTGACATTAACGTCAACCTCCATCTACTTCTTTCTTCAGGAAAAACTGCTATCCGGAACAAAAATGAGCATCGCTGTGATCGACATGTCTCTCCAAAGGCATCCATTGGTCACGGATTCATACCGGTGGCCATCGAATACTTCACCAAGTGCGCCAAAGCCATTACATTGGCATCTGTTACGGCAAAGGTGGTCGAACGTCTCATCAAGCGAGGCATCATCGTGCATACGGTGTCCAATGTCAATTGAAATTGACAACAGCGAGATCTGAACATCAAGTTAATCGACGAGTTGTGCGACCAATTCAAGATCAAGAACACGTACACGTCCCCATATCGCACATTGATGAATGGTGTGGTAGATGCAGAAAATAAAGGAAGATCATTGAGGAAATGATTGTCATACAAGGATGGGCACGACAAGCTGCCTCAGTCATTCACGGCTATGGGACCTCGATCCGAACATAACCTGGGGCAACTTCAGTTTCCCTGTCTACAAAACAGAAGCAAGTCACCGATTAAAGCCGAAAATTCGTCCACTTGGTTCCTTACCTAGTCATAAATGGACGAATATGAGTGGGTGAAGCGCACTTACATGAGCAATCAAGCCTCATTGACGAAAGCGGCTCCCTGCACTATACCACGGGCACCTGTCCCAGAAGCGCATGGTTCGAGCGCTCAACAAAGGAAGCACGCTCCAGAGAATCACACCAAGCGACCTAGTCCTTCAGAAATTCCCCCGAGCCAATCCAGATTCTCGGGGCAAGTTCATCCGCAACTATGAAGGACCATGAGTCGATATTAAAAAGCTTAGTGGAGGAGCCACGATCATCACTGACATGGACGCACAAAGACTCCCTAGTCCAGTCAACATGGACAATGTCAAGAAGTATTATCCTTGAAAGAGCTTGCAACCAGAATGCGAGTTTTCGAATTTTGAGAGAGAATTCCCGCTAAACTGAAAACCCGAAAGGGCGGTTTAGGCAAAATTTAGGGAAGAGGGGCGTGATTGAAAATCCCTCAAAAGGGCGATCATGGCAAAATGAGAGGAAATAAAATCCCCGCTAGGTTGAAAACCCGAAAGGGCGGCCTAGGCAAAAATTAGGGGAAATGAGAGGTGCGATCAAAAAGTGATCGTAGCAAAAGGAGAGGAATCCGAGAGAAAAAAAAGAAAAAAAAAAAGCAAAAAAAAAAAAAAAAGGCACACGCTGAAAAAAAAAAAAAAAAAAAAAAAAAAATCATTTGTCAAGGGCGTTCAAATGCCTAACTTCCCAGAGTTATACGGAATCGGCAAGCGAGACTGTTACAGTCTGCTCTCGCAAGTCACCTTCCAAAGACGAGTAGGACTGTTACAGTCTGTTCCTACAAGTCAAACCTCATTGCTGCACCAATGCAGGCACCGCTATCCAAGACGTGCATTCACATAGCCGCCCCAATGCTGGCATCACCGACAATCGGAACCTGTGGTCATCCAGCATTCCGAGAGTCACAACCCGACAAACGGAGCCTTTAGGTGTTCAGCTCCGCAAGTCACCACCGACAATCGGGACCTGTGGTCATCCAGCATCCCGAGAGTCACAACTAGACGAACGGAGCTTTTAGGTGTTCAGCTCCGCAATTCATCACCGGCAATCGGAACCTGTGGTCATCCAGCATTCCGAGAGTCACAACCCGACGAACGGAGCCTTTAGGTGTTCAGCTCCGCAAGTCACCACCGACAATCGGGACCTGTGGTCATCCAGCATCCTGAGAGTCACAACCAGACGAACGGAGCCTTTAGGTGTTCAGCTCCGCAAGTCACCACCGACAATCGGGACCTGTGGTCATCCAGCATCCTGAGAGTCACAACCAGACGAACGGAGCCTTTAGGTGTTCAGCTCCGCAAGTCACCACCGACAATCGGGACCTGTGGTCATCCAGCATTCCGAGAGTCACAACCCGACGAACGGAGCCTTTAGGTGTTCAGCTCCGCAAGTCACCGCCGACAATCGGAACCTGTGGTCATCCAGCATTCCGAGAGTCACAACCCGACGAACGGAGCATTTGGGTGTTCAGCTCCGCAAGTCACCGCCGACAATCGGAACCTGTGGTCATCCAGCATTCCGAGAGTCACAACCCGACGAATGGAGCCTTTAGGTGTTCAGCTCCGCAAGTCACCGCCAACGATCGGGACCTATAGGTGCCTAGTTTCCGAAAGTTGTATGTTTTATCTTGTATGCACTGTAATTAGTTAGCTGGGAAGACCCAAAATCAGTTGTTTGTCTTTGAACATACGTTCATTGGACCACATCCATGAACGCATTTCCAAAGAGGGGCAACTGTAAACACCTGATTTTGGACAGGGGTCAAAAATACCGTAACGCGTGGAACCGAAACGGGTAAATTCGAGCGATTAGAAAAAAAAACCAAAAAGAGCATTAAAATCTTGTTAGTATAGTATCATATATATATATGTATATATATATATATATATATATATATATATATGTGATATTAAAAAAAAAAAAAAAAAGCTTGGCCTTAAGAAGGCCACGTTGCTCCAGTCACCCACCCATCCTTATGCTGTCCAGTGTCCACTCACCCCATCCATACACACTAACCTACCTATCTACTCTCCCCATGCTGCAAGTGACAATTCTATATTAAAAAATAATCAGTTTTTCCTCTATAAATAGAGAGGAAGTCGACATTATCAGGGGGCCTCATTTTCATATATAAGCAAATTTCATAAGGAGGTCTCGGTACAAAAAAATTGCACAGAGTTATAGGGTCTAAGCAAACAAAAGAGAGCAATAGTGAGGTTTAAATACAGTGCTCGATAGTTATTCGTGGTTCGGTTCCACGCGTCACGGCATTTTACCCGGAAACAACCCAATGTGAGTATTGCTTAATCAAAAGTTGTATTTACATTCCAAGCATAAATAAAGTGCAAGTTGGTTAAAGATCCATCGCTTTCAATGTAGCGTTTATTTATTTTCCGTTATTTTATTTCGCACTATATATATATATACATATTACGTATTTCTATTATCTACAAGTTTTATATATATATGTTTTACTTATTTGTCATTTATATTACCTTTAAGTTTTATATATGTACATATTGCATATTTCTCATTTTCTATAAGTTTTATATGTGTTTATATTACTTATATATCTCAGAACGCTGTTAAGTGTTAAAAAATTAGTACAGAGAAGTTCATGGTCATTTTAACATGCTTCCAAAATTATTTTCAGTTCAGCCATGAACTTTTCGATAATTGCAAATTGGCCATGAATTTCTTAATGATTGCAACTCGGCCATAAACTTTTTGATACTTGCAGTTCAACTCCCAAAATGGATATTTTAGTGAAAAATTAAACAAGACAAGACAAGCCAAAGTACCGAAAGGGCGGATTTCTAGCTTGCGAGCTTTTAATACGTAATCAAATCCCCGAACCCGAACCTCTGGACGCAGACCATTCAAAGCCCTAGGATGTTAGTATCATGTACCCTAGGCAACTCTAGGATTCCGATTAGCCTTTAATTAATCGGTGGCGACTCTTTCTATTTTCCCCGGTTCGGTTGATATTTCCATAATCGACCGAACCCGTCGTTCGCCGATCCAAAAAAAACACATTTTCAAAACCCGCTCTATTTCCGAGAGCGCTGGCCGGAATCGACGTGCGACAAGCATATTATACATTTTAAAAATTATTGGTCCATAAAACCATCTTTTTCAAACATGTTGTACATTTTAAAACATATTGATCCATAAAACCATCTTTTTCAAACATGTTGCATGTTTTACATACTTTTCCCATTTGCTTTAATCTAAGAGATTGGGACTGAAAATTGTCAAGAGACTAGGACCGATATTGGGACACACCTACACCCACGTCATTTTTAACTTTCCATTCTCCTTCCTAAAGATCTTTTCTATATTTCCAAAAACATCATTTATCCGACTCTTCTTTATAGTTATTTTTTTATAGCTTTACTTTCAGTTTTTTTTTCCAAACTATTTCTTTCAATTAACGTCGAGATTTAACACGCTTTAAAAAAAAAAAATGTGTTTTTAACGTCTAGCCAAATAATAACTAAATAATAAATAAACAATTTTGAAAGACTTTATAGCTAAAGAATTATATAAATAATATAGTCTAATTGAAACCATTTATGTAATTTTATATTAATTAAATATATTTTATCAACAATAACTCAAATATTTTTGCACTATAACTTAATGTAAATTAAAGTGCTAAGCCAGTTTCTATATGGGTATTATTAGTTTGTACTTGCGTGAAACCATATTAAATTATTTCATAGTATATGAAAACAATATACACATCTGTGGATTTATTAAAAAAAAAATTGGTAACGGGATTTATTAAAATAACCTATGTTAATTTTCACATTAAAAATTGATTTGTAAATTAGAAATTATTCACACGTTGTACTAAGAATCTAAGATAAGTTATACTTATATATATATTTTTGGCCAAATAGTCTATTAGATATTTCATTTACATATATGTATACTATTATATCAAATATAAAAATTGATTTGTAAATTAGAAATTATTCACACGTTGTACTAAGAATTTAAGATAAGTTATACTTATTATATTATATTATATATATATATATGGCCAAATAGTCTATTAGATATTTCATTTACATATATGTATAATATTATATACAAAATATATAGTCTGCCCGCGCGTTGCGCGGGTATAGCACCTAGTGTTTATAAATATTGTATAATCAAAGAGTTAGAACTCTTTGTATAGTATTATGATTTACGAACAGTCTTTTATGTAAAAGAATATACGAAGACCTTTCTGAATGACATATAATATCATCTATTTCTAACTTATCTACACAGCTATAACAAAATCAATCAATAATAAGATGAATATTTTTTTTTTGTAAATATATTAATTTAAAAAAAAAATCCACACAATAATGGATCAATAATAATTTACACAATATCTCATTTGATCAGCAAAATTTGGCGTAAAACGCATGTCATTAGTTAGTTAATTCTTTTTTTCCTTTTTTTTGCTCAAATACTTATATTTAATTCTAATGTTTATAAATATCTATCTATATATATAATAAAGCAACATGAGAGATGAGGGAGGAGTATGGTTTTGCCACGTCAGTGATTTTGCTTTATCCGGAGCTTGACACGTCAGCAGCAGGAAAGAGGTTAACAAAGACCACTCCTGTTGCCACGTCAACTAATAGTGAGCAACTCTGAGCCACGTCAGCAACATCTCACATAGACATCACTCCAATTTAGCACTCCAATTTATTGCTCCATTCATTAGGTCTCTATGCATTACTAACGCAGTGTTACTACTCATCGGAATTCCAACCGTTTGAATAACCAGACAATTTATATACACAAAAGGAGGAGGCATATCGCTACCCATCCCTAATTGAATCCTGCAACCACAAAAACGACCTTTGATGTCCCTGCCTTGCCCACCATTTCCACTGCAGCCCCAACCCCAGCCACCGCTATTTTCGCCTTGCCTGCCTCCGATCATCAACAGCAGCAACATCGAAGGCGCCCTTTCCTTGCACCTGCAATTCATGGCGTTCAAGACTTGACAAGTATGCTCTCTTGATATGCCTTCACACTCCATCTTCATTCCTGGTATTGTCGGTCTCTAAAGTGAGGACAATATTTCCACCGAGACATTGTGGATGCTCCATGTGAGTATGCTGAATATTAGTATATGATTCTTCAATTAATATGTATATTTATACGAAAACTTTGTGTTTATTAGGGTTCCACTTCTTACGTTTCTTCTTAGCGGTGGACTCTCTTCTTCTCCACAATCCACATGCGGTGAACTCTTCTCATTCATCAAGGTCCACATTTTCCAGTGTATAATTAATCCATCTCCCCTGTATCACCTCCTCCAATTCAATGAAATCAGCTCTAACGATGCTTCGTCTTCCAGGTATTGATTCATTCTCCTCCAATTTTTAATGAATATCATTCAATTTCAATATCAATTGAATGCATTTCCTTCAATTTGGTTCAATTCACCATGAGTGTCTTCTTCCACAGTGCACTTGAAAAGCCGATTAGAAGTCCTTCACTGGGTTCCGCCGGAAAATTGAAGCATGTACGTTCCACCATGACGTACCGAAGAGACGAAATCAGGTTCAATCACGATTGGGTTGGGTTGGGTTGATCTGAATTAGTTGTGCTGCGATTAGAAGGAAATGTTCTTCTTTGAATCACCCTTACTTGGCATAAACACTGTAAATTCATGTTTCTTCTGAATTTTGTCGAATTACTATGTTTTCACTTACATCAGGAAGAATATTATTTGAAAAAGGTTAGTTTATGGATGTTCAATTCGATTTTGATTCTCATTCTGAATTTGGTTGTCTTCCTCAGTTGTTGAACCCACTAATTAAATTCCAGAGGAAGGTCGTGACACACCATTCAATTCGTCGTTTGTAGGTTCATCTACCTGAGGAGGTAATCAATTCAGATCAGTCTCTCTTAAGTCATTAACCACTCTATGGCAGAGATGAAATGGTGTGAAAAGCATCTAGATGCTCAGTATGTATGTTATCTTCCAACTCTAAATCTTAAATGAGCAAGTCCATTTGATCTTTCATCTTATCTAACCAACTATGGCTGGCATCCATTTAGGTTGGGCTTTTTGTTGATTTTTTTGCTGGATGTGTTGACTTTTTATTTTAGAACTCGAATATTTTGTCAATCTTGATTCATATTTTCGCTCGGAATTAGAAACTCAATTGCAGTGAATCTTTCTTGGACTTTTTCGATTGAATGATCTTTGAGTTGAGCTCATAACATTTTTGGATTGATAGTGTTTAGTTAGTCTCGATTCTGATGTTTGTGTGTTGGATTCTCACCAGCAAGCTCTGACATTTGGGTATGAATCTGTAACTGACATGTACTCAAAATGTGGCGGCGGAAGAAGCACAACTGTTGTTCGATGAAATGCCAAACAAAAATGTTGTCTCCTGGACTTCGATGATTCAATCCATATATATAGATGTTTTCATAATTTAATAAAAATCATGGAAACATCTTCATCCTGTTGGGGATTCTCTACTCCAACATGTTTTTTTTTTGGTTAAAATTCTATATTTACACTTATGTTTGATATTCATCGCTTTGATAGAGAACTCCTTAGTAATTGATCTTTAATTTGCAGGATTTGGTCCTCTCCTAAATCTACCGGCGAGCTTATCTCTCGGCACAACATGATAGGCAACAACTCAATATGGTATCTAAAGTCGGCAACACTAACAATGTCCGGTTTCCTCTAAAATTCCAACTCAGTAAGCAATATTTTGTGATAATTATGTGCTAGATATAAGATTCCTGAGTAATTTCACTTTTTATATTTGAATTCCTAGCATTATGAAACCAGAAAGCCTCTACTGGAAGTGGGGATGTAAATGAACAATTATACAACAAGACGCACGAGGTAATTCAGTGAGTAACACAGTTTATTCAAGGATTTAAAACATGATTTATTTTTTAAACCCATCACTGGATTTCGTCATTAACTTGGAGTTGCTTTGTCAAAAAAAAAAAGCTGGGTCTGGCAGATCTCTAGACAAGTCAACTACGATGTTGCAGATGGAGCTAGCTACTACAAGGAGCTCAGTAATTAATGAGCTCTATTGATAGATTGGGTGGTGTCAGCAATGTTGATGGGGAGCCAAAGCCAAATAAGAAAGTCTTCATGGTTGTTGGAATCAACACGACTTTTAGTAGTAGGAAACACTGTGAGAGGGGGAGTAGGTTCTTCTACTGATGCTATTGGTCCTATAATAATTAATACATTTCAACCCTTGGTTGTAGCAACTTGTGAGGTTCTGGTTCAATTACATTTTCAAATTTCTACTACAATTATGCTTAGTCGGTTTTGCTGTGTTCATTTTCCTTCTGCGATTAAATTATTGGATATCTTTACTATTTGGTAAATGATCAAACTTATGGTATGAGTTTTTATGCAATGGTAGTGGTACCAGTTTTGTGCTGTATAACTTAGGGTTTCTATATATCAAGACGATTGAACCAACCTTTTCCAATATTTGTATTTGTTTACAACATGGTTGATTAACTATTCTTATATCCCGCCTTTATAAACTTCTTCAAGTTTGATTTTAATCGTTTGAGTTCTAATAGTAAATTTGACTTTATTTGATATGTTTTGCAATTTCATAAACAAAAGGTTCAAATAAAAAGACATTGAGTAATGCAACACGATTTTTTATTCCATATATATAATATGGTTCGATTTGTTAATCAGCGATTTTTTGATTTATTTAATCTTTCTATTGGGTGATTATGTTTATTTTGTATTTTTAGGTATTTTTCCCCTTGGTCCAGTATGTTTCATAGAGAAAGATCGGATCAATAGACTAAACACAACAATATCTCAATTTTTTACGTATAAGTTAATGTTTACAGCTTAGCAGGACGCTCCGCGCGTAGCGCGGGGTCAGCACCTAGTTGTATAATCAAAGAGTTAGAACTCTTTCTATAGTATTATGATTTACGAACAGTCTTTAATGTAAAAGAGTATATGAAGACCTTTATGAATGCATATAATATCATCTATTTCTAACTTATTTACACAGCTATAACAAAATTAATCAATAATAAGATGAATATTTTTCTTGTAAATATATTAATTTTAAAAAAATAAATTTCCACACAATAATGGATCAATAATAATTTACACAATATCTCATTTGATCAGTAAAATTTGGCGTAAAACGCATGTCATTAGTTAGTTAATTCTATTTTTTTTTTGCTCAAATGCTTATTTTTGCCATGAACCACAAACGACGATTTTTAGATTTAAAACACACAAGAAAAATTTCACATTATTAAATAATATTATATAATTTTAATTGCTATAAATATATTTTTCTTTAATTTAATGTAATATTATTTACTTTTGAATATCATAATCAACTAGCTATAACATATTTCTACCATACTTTATCTGCAAACATATTTTTTTTTCATGTGAAAGCAGGTATTTTCTAATTTAAATACTCCACTGTTAAAAAAAAAGGTAATCAACATATCTATATTCTTTTAAGTATTGATTAAAAATAAAATTATACGATTAAATGATATTATAACATAAATTTTATATAAATAAAATTGAACGCATAGCTCCGTCAAGCTTAAAGAACATTAAGATGATTTAATTATTTTTAATCTTAAAAGCCCATAGTATAATAAAACACAGGAAGCTTAGGAATCCAGCAAGGAAAGCGGGATCTTCAGGGCATTCCAACATCCTGAGTGCGGCACGCACCTTTTTGTTTGTTTCGGAGCCTTTTTGGCGGGGCAAAGCCTAGAGCTGGAAGTGATCCGAGAAACCAATCACGTTCTGGGAAAAAATCTCAATATCGTATTCGTTTAGAAGAAAAACAAACATCGGTTATCGTTGCACGGTTAACAACCTTATGTGCAAAATGAACAACATGAACATAAATGGAAATTAGACTTATAATATCCTGTATGACCCAAAAAAAACAATGGTTGCAAGCCGTTGAGTATGATTCAATATGATCAACAATGTGGTTGAGTCTGTGAGCATGAGTCGGGACTCTGGTAAGTGTGACATTGCTAATAGTAATCTTGCTCTACACAGTTATTCCGCCAAAAGTGAGTCTATTTCGAAAGACAAGGTGAAAGAGACTGCCGAGATCCTCCCGGATTCGTTATACAAAATGGCAGTTCTGAAAAATATATTTAAATAGGCCCATACAGCCTCATCACAAATAAGTATGTGCCTGAAAAGTTGTAGGGCATGTACCCTGCAGACTACGGGCATGTCGAGTCTGGAGGGGTTTGGTTGCCTGGATCATAAAGCAGCGCATTAGCATTATCAAGAATAATCTTCTGTATATATAATATAATTCTAAAAGGTATGACATAATCTTGACAAGTAATTTTTTAACTACAATTTCTCTCACATATGTGTTAAAATGACTCAATTTAATTGGTCCATATCATTTTCTTAGTGAGTTACATATATGTCACTATTCTCTATCATCCACATGGAGCTTTGGATTTAATCAAAAACTCCACATTCACTCTTAGTGTCGGTTACACTAAAATAATTAATCAAATTAAGTGTTGCACCTTAATTATATAAAAATGTAAATTTTGCACTCAATAAATTATTTTAGAAAACACCCAACAGTTTACTTTAGAAATAAAAGTACACTAATAATAATAATAATAAAAGATCAAAGAATTATAACAAATATATTTACTCAAATTAAGTGTTGAACCCTAATAATATAAAAGTGTAAATTTTGCATCCAACAATTTACTTTAGAAAATTACACTAAATGGAAGATAAAAGAACAAAGAATAATAATTAAAATAAAAAAAAAATCATACAAATTTATATTACATCTTTGTTATTCTTTTTATTACTTACATATAGAAATGGAGACATTGCTGCTATGAGAATGTGGTAATACGCAAAACCAATATTGTAACCACGTCAATCATCTAATAAAAAAAGCAGTATGCCAAGCCACAATCCAAGGCATTTCTTGAGTCGTCTAATCTTCCATCTAACCCTACGACAGATAGTCCGTTTACTATTCGAATTGGCACAATCCAATCCCGCAATGTTCTTCTCTCACTCAATCTGTGATTCCCCTTGGAATTCTCAACAAGTCCAAGTTTGTACCTAATCTGCCTAGGAAAGTACCACTCATTATCGAACATGTTCACTGTATAGACAAACTCACAACAATTACTAGATATGAAGCAGATATTGAGAAGCTATACATAAAGTTAAAGAAATTGGCTGGTAAGAAATTGATCAAACATTAGATTTCGACCATGCTGAAATTTATATTTTAGAAAATCAAGTAAAACTATTGATGTAATTGAATATTAAAGTACAAACAGAGCAACTCACGAATTCTCCATCGAATTATTTCTCTTAATTTCGTCTTCTTTAAATCGATTGAGATATGAGTTTCAACGACACATTGAACTGGTTATTTTTCATCCCAATAAGTGTATATCTCAATATATATAAATAAATTCTACATTTGTAGAGCTAGGGTTTAATTAGCATTTATTACAATGTAATATATATTCTTAATTAATAATTTTGAATTAGTGAATTCAAAATTTCCTTTAACATGTAAATTTCCTTTACTCATCGATATAATAGGGCACGCAAATAGTTAATTACATAAAGGGTCTATTACATAAATTGATCCAATATTATTAAACATTAAACAAAATTGGCCACATTAATTAACCATTATAATTAGAAATTCTTAAAACTTGATGATAGTAATAATTGAAAAAAAAAATCAATACTATTATTAAGACTGATTATAGCAATATCATTATGTAGCGATTAAATTGAAGATTGTAACATGAATAGAACAAATTTAATATTTTTTGGAAAAAACGAAATTAGTACAAAAGTTAGGAATGTTTATGGTTTTGTGGTATTAATAAAACTAGGTGCTTTCCCCGCGCGACGCGCGGGGTGAGTTGATTAAATCGTAAAGTCTAAATTTTATTTTTAAAAAGTAAAAAAAAAAGAAAAAGATAGTAAGTAATCCGCCAAATATTATTTTGATTTTGACAAAAAGAAAACAAATGTTTTAAGTTTGAAATTTTTTAGACATATTTATTCTTGTGTAGATAGAGAATTTACAGGCAAATGGTGATGAAAAATAGTATTTACAAATAAGGTTATATTTATTTGTTTGACTTGGACAAAATAATCATTTACGTTAAGTGTTACACTATGATTTTTAACCAAAAAAGAATTCATTTTAGTTGAGGAGTTAACATATTAAAACTATCAATTAATTTTTTAAATAAAAATATAATGTTAATAAGGTTTTATAATATTAAATTTGGTTATTAATATTTTCTTTTAACCGGGTTATTCTATGATATAGAACAAATATATTTAAAATAAGCTCCATATAAAACAAACTTGTAAGTTGTAACCCTTCATGCAATATAAATATATTGAAATATTTACTTGTTTTGTTGTTAGAAAAAAACTAAGAGTTCAGTTTTTTCAACTTTATTCTTCAATCTTATTATTAAGATTGTGGCACTGCCGTTTTGAGCTTAGGATTGGGTAGTTGACAACAGATATGAGTCACTGCCGTTTTGGGCTTGGTTGACAACATATATGTGTGGCCCAAACAGAGTGGCCCGAATATAAGATGACACGTGGCACTGTATGGATAGTGGAAAACGCTGACGTGGCAACTTCACATTAATCCACCCTCTCACATGCTACCTTATTATATATATAGATAGATAGATAGATAGATAGATAGATATTTTTTTCCATAAATAATTAAATGCCAATTTTCTATATTAAGTTGATGTCAAATAAACTGTAATAGTATTAAATATTGCATTACTAATTATTATTGTTGTCATATGATAGATAAATATATTATTAAGAAATAAGCATTTATTAATGGTAATAAATTTTTACCCACTAATATTAGGACAAATAAAATACATACTAAGTTATTCAAATGTACTATATTAAAATTAATTTTTAATTAATTAAATAATTTTTAACTAAATTTTCAAAATTAGACTCTCAATATAAGTGAAATTTTGTGCCACTATTTTAATGATTTTATTAAAAATGTATTAAGTGACAAACTTGGTTTCATGACTAAATTCGTAAAAAAAGAAGATTCCTATTTTGATAAAAATGATGATATAGTAAAGCATTTATAAATTTTTTAAACATATTTCATTTTAAACTGAACAAAAATAACTTTAGGATGAAAAATGATTAATAATATGATTATATAAGTTTTTTCCCCATGAAATATAAGTGTTTAATATATATATATATATATATATATATATATATATATATATATTCAAAAAAAAAGTTAACAATTTTTTTAAACAAAATAATATTGGGTATGTTAATAATAAACATCGAAAAAAATCCAAAATAAATCAATTTCCGCTACGGTTACAAATTAAATAAATTAAGTCTTGCACGTAATAGTATATAAATATAAAATTTGCACATTGTATATTACTTTAGAAACTTTCACTATCATGTGGAACATAAAATTTAAGAATTAAAATAAGAAAGGATAAAAAAATACTTATCCGAAAAAAAATATTTTACAAAATAAATAACGAAACAATAAAACTACATTAAATATATTGTGCTTAATATATCTTTTAGCCAATACATAACTAAAATTTAACTTCATAAATTTAAAAACATGAAAGAAGATAAAATAAAAACAAATCAAATAGTTAAAATACACAAAATAAAAAAACCAAAAAAATATTTAAATATAAATAAAATATATATTTTTGTCAATATAATTATATATATTTTGATACAATTTTTTGTGAAGACAAATGTTCCAAAGAAGCAATGTAGCCATTATATAAAAAAATGGTAGCATTACAAAATATTTCTCCAAAAAATTAAGTTAAATAATATTAATTGAAATATATATAAAATAATAATAAAAGCATCTTCATTTTTTACGTTGAATTTTTTTTATTAATACACTATTTGATTTTAAAGTGATATGTATTTATTTAGTTTTATATATCTATATTTATAATATTTTGACATTTATAGTTAGCATATATTTTACAACGATAATTTGAGCAAATTGTACACTTCGCGCAAAGCACGAGTCAATTATCTAGTATTAATAATAAAGTCAAATACTGAGACATCATTGGGTCTTTTTAAATAAAAAATAACAACGTTCATTCTTACTAAATCTCCCAAATAATCAATTATAGCAGGCGGCGGGAACTCTGACAATCAAACAACTATCTGAACACCGTTGTGAACGACGTATTAGATGAGTGTACGCCTAAGCTAGGGACAAACCACACTATCTGAGAAAATGGTCAAGTCCTCTTAAGGTGATCCCATTTCTCGTTTGCATTGGAATAATGTGACACTTCGGGTTGAAGGAGGGACTCCGTCGGTGAAGGTTCTGCCCAAGAGGCAATCCTCTATTGCATGCAACTTTTTCAGATGAAGATTCGAATATTAGAAATGAGTTTGGTGGATCAAATTTTTTTCCATGGAGACGAACTAGCAATTGTGGAGGTGGCTAACAAAGACTCATATTGTTCTGAGATGAGCAACAGATTTATAAAATGATACTCAGATTTAACAGTGTAATGTTCGGTATCATTGTGAAGCCAAAAGAACAGGTATGTAGTTTAGAAAATGGGTATGCTAATTTGAGTGATGGTGTTGATGATGATTTGAGGGAAGAACCGAGCTAAAGCGTCAACTTGTCAGGATTTGTGACTTGGGAACTAGTGTATGTATAATTGCAGGAGCGTAATCCGTTGTGGCATCCGGCCCTTGAGGAGGCCAATATTCGATACTCAATGGTCACTCCAAAAGTTGATGATGTGACAATTTCCTACGTAAGATGATTTGGTTTGGCTCACTCGCTATATAAAGCTCTACTTAAGTCAGTCACTGACCTTAATTTTGAGGGTTGATTTGCTTTTCTATCAAGCTTGAAGACTTAGTTGGTTCAGTTTGTTAGTATAAGGGCTTAGTTGTTATTTTGTTTGTGTCTGTTTGAACCATTTTATTTTCGTTGGGGCTCATTTGTTGTTCCTTCTTTTCTTTTGTTGCTTGTTTGTAATTTCAGACTCTCCCACACTATTTATGGTCTGGGTTCGGGTGGAGAAGGCCCAAGTGAAGAAACGCCTTCAACGAAACCTGTAAATGCTCTCTCTTTTCTCTATTGCTCTGTGTGTTCTAGGGTTTCTTCTTCACCCAGATTTCGTCCCTTCGATTCCTACGCGACCTTGATTTACAGATCTTATCATGGTATCAGAGCAGTAAAGGCTCTTTGATTGCCTTGCTTCTCGATCCTGTTGCTCCGCTGCGAGGTGACGCTTCGGCTTCTTGACGATTCGGGTTCCTGCGTGTTTCGCCGTTCGTTTCTGTGCGATCTTTCTTCTTATTGGATCCTTCTCTCCTGGATTCTACTGATTGCTCTTAGTGATGACCGGAAACGACGGCGATAATCCAAACAAAGATCTCCAAAACCCTATTTCTTTTGGTAAGATGGTAATCGACCTTTCTTGTTACCCTGAGGTACATGCTCACCACCCTTTCTACCTGCATCCTTCTGATAATGCTAGTTTGAGCTTTGTGTCTGTGAAACTTGCCAAATATGATGATTATCCGATGTGGAGTCGTGCGATGTTCATTTCCTTGCATGGAAAGAACAAACTCGGTTTTATTAATGGCAATTTCACTCGTGATAAGTTTGATCCCTCTCTTCATAATCTTTGGGATAAATGTGATATGGTTGTGTTTGGCTGGATTCTGAGTTCTGTTTCCCGTGATGTTGCGAATAGTATCATGTATCAGACTAGTGCTCATCTTGCTTGGACTGATCTCAAAACTAGATTTGATAAGAAAAGTGGATCCAGAATCTACCAGATTCATAGAGATATTGTCCTCTGCAAACAAGGCATCGATGATGTCACAACCTTTTTCACTAAGCTGGATTTTTGTGGGCTGAATATGACTCTATATGTGCCCTGCCTTTCATTCCCGGTGACCTTTTTCAAAAACACTTGGATCACAAGGAGAATCAACGTCTTTTTCAACTTATTATGGGATTAAATGATAGCTTCTCTGCTATCAGAAGCCAATTACTCTTACTTGATCCCCTTCCTTCTGTGAACCAAGTGTATAATATGCTTACCCAGGAAGAAAGCCAGCGTGTTGTTACTTTTAATGCCTCTGCTTATATCAATCCTGTTTCTGCCAATGTTGGTATGAATTTTGGAAAACCTAAACGTGCTCCCAACCCCAATTTGGAATGTGACTTTTGTCATAAAAAGGGCCACACGACTGAGAGGTGTTATGCCAAAGGTTGTGAGTATTGTAAAAGGAAAGGGCATGTTATGGAAAATTGTTTCAAGTACAGAGTTTTTTAAAGGGAAATGGTTCTGTGTTAAGAGTAATGTTGCTTCCTCTGGGACTTGTAGCATATCTGATGAAAGTCAAAACCAAACTATTTCCTCTTCTGAGAACAACCATGGCCTCATCACTTTTACTCAAAGCCAGTTTGAAAAATTTCTTCTAAACATGGGGTATGGTGGTTCTTCTGCTACTCCTGGTACTTCTGTTTCTCAAAATGTGCATGCCAATTCTGCTGGTATTTCTCTCTCTGGTGTTTCCAATCTTTTACTTGATCATTAGATTATTGACTCTGGTGTAAGCAATCATATGACTAATCGTATTGACTGGATTGAGAATTTTAAACAAATTCCTGGCCCCAAAGTTCAATTACCCAATGGTATCAATTGCAATGTTTCTGGTATTGAAAATCACTCTCTTTTACAAAATCAGAAAGTCAAAAATGTTTTCTATCTTCCTGACTTCAAGTACAATTTACTTTTTGTTTCTCAATTGATCAAGGACCTGAACTGTTCCATCTCCTTTTTTTGTACTTGTGTTATTCTACAGGACCTCTCAAATGGGAGGGTCTTGGGGAGTGGTACAACTAGTTCTGGGCTTTATCTCTTCAAACATTTTTCTGCTCAGGACACCCGTGTTGGATTGAAATCTTCTTTTGATGATGGCTTGAGTTTGTGGCATCTTAGATAAGACCATGCCTCTGCCAAGGCTATTCATTGTATTGATTCTCTTCATTTTCTTAGGAATAAGAAGTGTGATTTCCATACTTGCACCATTTGTCCTCAAGCTAAAATCACTAGGCCTAGTTTTCCTTTATCTGAATCTAAGGCCACTTCTATGTTTGACTTGGTGCATGCTGATGTCTGGGGACCTTACCATTCTGTTACTCATAATAATAAAAGATCTTTTCTTACTCTTGTTGATGATTTCTCTAGAGTTACTTGGGTTCATTTTTTATAATTTAAGTCTGATGTGCCTCAACTCATAAAGAACTTTCTTGCCATGATTGATAATCAATTTTAAAAAAAGAATCAATGTTTTCAGATCTGACAATGTATGAGAGTTTTTTAATGAGCAAGTTCGTTCTTTATTTAACAATCTTGGCATTATTCATCAGTCTAGTTGTTCTTATACCCCTCAACAAAATGGTAGGGTTGAACGAAAACACACATCTTTTAGAAGTTGCAAGAGCTTTAAAACTTCAAGCCCATATACCTAACAAATTTTGGGGAGATTGTATTCTTACCTATTGTTATTTGATCAATTTTATGCCTACCCCTATTCTGAATGGAAAATGTCATCTTCAAATTTTAAAAGGGTCTTCTGTCAGTATTGATCACTTAAGGGTTTTTGACTGTCTAGCTTTTGCAAAGGATTTACTGGTTTCAGACAAGTTTGCATCAAGGGCAATTCCAAGTGTTTTTCTTGATTACTCTGAAACTCAAAAGGGATATAGATTATATGAATTGCAAAATGAGAAATATTTTGTTAGTAGAGATGTGATTTTCAAAGAATCTATATTCCCATTTGCCCAGTGCAAACCTGATTTGTTACCTATTTTCTTTGATCAGCCTGCCCCTTTTGATGCCAATGATTTATCTATTCCTGTTTCTCAAAATTCTGAGGCATCCACTAGACCTATTATTTCTGAATCAGACATTTTTCATAATGATGATCTTGATTTTATTAATGATGATATTCAAGATGATAAAACTGAACAAGTTTCTGATAATATTCTTCTTCCACCAAATGTTGAACCTTCTGTGGTTTCTGATGGTTCAACCTCTCTTGAACAACAAATTGTCAGAACCACCAGATCTGGGTGCCCTGTTAAGCCCCCTATATGGCAGCATTCTTATGATATGGAAAGTTCATATGTTCTTTATCCTATTCACAACTATATTTATTATAGCAAATTATTTGCTCCTTTTCTCTTGCTATTTGTCTTCTATGTTTAAGGTCTGTGAACCAAGAAACTTTGAGGAAGCTTCCAAGGATCCTGTCTGGATTGCTGCTATGCAGGAGGAGGTTAATGTTCTGCAAGATAATGGTACTTGGGAACTGGTTACCCTTCCCCTGGTAAAGTCCTTATTGGCTCTAAATGGGTCCATCATATTAAATATAAATCTGATGGGTCTATTGAGGGATTTAAGGCAAGGCTTATTGCTAAAGGCTTTAAACAAAAATATGACTACAATGAAACATTTTCCCCTGTTGCCAAAATGAATTATGTAAGAACAGTTCTTGCCTTAACTGCTATTAATTCTTTGTCCATTTACCAGATGGATGTTTATAATGCTTTTTTACAAAGGGAATTTTTTGAGGAAGTTTATATGTCTGTTCCTCCTAGCTTTGATAAACATGATAATGCTCTGGTTTGTCGTTTAAAGAAATTTTTATATGGTTTAAAACAAGCCTCCAGACAGTGGAACATTAAACTTATTTAGGCTTTACTTTCTGCTGGTTATTTGCAATCTAAACTTGAGTATTCCATGTTTACAAAGTCTGTTGGTTTAGAGATTGTGGTCCTTCTTGTGTATGTGGATGGCCTCCTATGGGAATAGCCAAACTTTAATCTCTAAGTTGAAACTTGTGTTGGAGACAAATTTTAAAATGAAGGATCTTGGTGATTTGAAATACCTTTTGGGTATTGAAGTTGCTAGGTCCTCTGATGGTATTGTTTTGTGCCAACGCAAGTATGCCTTGGAGATGATTTCTGACCTTGGTCTTTCTGGTTGCAAGCCTTTTAGCACTCCTATGAAACTTAATCTTAAACTTACCACTGTTGAATATGATGAGCACTTAAATGTTAATTCCTATGATGCTGTTTTGGATGATAGAAATTCCTATAGGAGGCTGATTAGCAAGCTTTTATACTTGACCATGACAATGCCTGACATTTCTTATGCTGTGCAATTTCTGAGTCAATTTTTGAAAGCCCCTAAGATGTCTCATTTTCAGGTTGCAATTAGAATTGTTCGTTGTATCAAAGGTGAGTCTGGTAGGGGTATTCTTCTCTCTTCTGCTTCTGCTCCCATTCTTACTGCTTATTGTGATTCTGACTGGGGGAGCAATATTATGCATAGAATGTCTGTCTCTAGTTACATTGTTTTTCTGGGCCAATCACATATTTCTTGGAAGGTCAAGAAACAGTCCACTGTTTCTCGTTCTTCTGCAGATGCTGAATACATTACTATGGGGAAGACTTTAACTGGGCTAATTTGGCTTAGTAGGTTTTTATCTTAACTTGGTTTTGCCAATTCTGATCATGTTTCCTTATATTGTGACAATAAGGCTGCTATTCAAATTGCTTCTAATCCAGTTTTTCACGAACGTACTAAACATATTGATATTGAGTGTCATTTTATTCGTGATATATATGTTTTTGAAGCGTTTTGTGCAGCTTAGGAATATTCGTTCGATGATCAATTGACAGACTTGTTCCAAGTCATTTGTGAGTCATCATGATCGTTTCTTGGTGTCTAAGATTGACATGAAGAATATTTTCTCTGGAGATGCCTTGGTTGTTGATGAAGTTCAAGCTTGATGGGGAGTTTTGGTGTCTTCAAGCTTGATGGGGAGTTTTGGCGTCTTCAAGCTTGATGAGGACTTTTGAGGGTTGATTTGCTTTTCTATCAAGCTTGAAGACTTAGTTGGTTCAGTTTGTTAGTATAAGGGCTTAGTTGTTATTTTGTTTGCGTCTGTTTGAACCATTTTATTTTCTTTGGGCTCATTTGTTGTTCCTTTCTTTTCTTTTGTTGCTTGTTTGTAATTTCACACTCTCGCACACTATTTATGGTATGGGTTCAGGTGGAGAAGACCCAAGTGAATGAACGCCTTCAACGAAACCTGGAAATGCTCTCTCTTTTTCTCTATTGCTCTGTATGTTCTAGGGTTTCTTCTTTACCCAGATTTCGTCTCTTCGATTCCTTCGCGACCTTGATTTACAGATCTTATCACTTAAGATGAGGTGTCCCTTTAACTTTTCATGATACATACCAACTCTAAAAAAAATATAATAATTTTAATTTTTCCTTTAAAATTTTACATTCTTATTGATCTTTTATTATTATTACTAACCATAATTCAATTCGTGTTCTACTCGCTAAAGAAAAATCCAAATTTAACTTAGTTCGGTATGAAATCAAATTTAAATATTGGCCTTAGTCGTAATATGTAATTATTGAATTAACTGGTAAAACGAATTTCAATCCCTAGTTAACTAAGTTGGATTATCACTCGAAAATCGAAATATCACTTTTTGAGAATAACTTTAACGTTAACTATTAGGGCACGTTTGTTTGCCGGTATTCCGATATTCTAATACCGGTATTACTAATACATGCTTAACTAATACATGCTTAGCTAATGCAATGTTTGATTATGTTATGTATTACGATATCCTAATACAATGTTTTAATGAACTTTGTATTAGGATATCCTAATACAATAACTAAAAGACCTAAATACCCCTAAATAGATATATTCATTTTTTAATTATTATTATAATTGAAGGCCGGCCGGGGGTCGCCGGAGTCCGGCCGGGGGTCGCCGGAGTCCGGCCGGGGGTCGCCGGTGGCCGATGTTATGAGCTGGAGTTGGGGTAGTTGTTGTATATTAAATAAGGTTAGGGGTAAATAAGTAATTTTGAGTTTGGTATTAATTAGTACATCATTTTTAATTGGTATAATCTAATACCAAATTCCTCCTATAATTGAGTATTAGCTAATACCAAGTATTAACTAATACCAATACTAAGTGTAAACAAACAATGTATTAGCTAATACCGGTATTAGAATATCGCAATACCAGCAAACAAACGTGCCCTTAAATGTCCGAAATTATCTTTGAGAAAATAGTTTGCAGCTTTTTTGTGGGCTAACTTTTCAGTCATCACTCAAATCATCAATCGATACCAAAAGTTTGTTGGGCCTGCTGCCTTTAACTATGAAAAGGAAAACGACGCAGCTCTAGCATTTTCGTTTTCTTTCATTTTGACCTTGAGCATTTCACCAGCGCCATCATCTTTACGTGCAGAGCCGAAACCAAACTACCAAGGTTCCAGAACTCTCTCTACCACCGTCTTCCTTCATTGTTCAACTTTCTCTGCAAGGGGTACCCTGGGGTACGATTCATCCATCCTCTGCAGTGATTAGATCATTCATGAGTCTTGTGTTAGTTGAGCTGACACTGTATCCACTTGATCTTCTTCATTTTTGACGACTGAGCCTGATGATCGATTGATTGATTTTTATCGACACCTAGAGCAGTCGTCTTGATCAAAATCAGTAAAATTTACTTGAGATTAACTTTTTGTTGACGGATTCAACTGGTTTTTTTACTTGTTGGGTATCTGCATGTGATTCTATTAGTTTTAGGGACCAATTAACCAGCACTAATATGTTCTGTTACAGAATTCCATGTTCACAGCTCTGTTTTGATGATGTTCCTCTTCTAGTTTTTATTGTATCCGATTTCATTTGAATAGCTTCTGAGATTAGATGATCCAGTAGTGTTGGAGTTAAAACTGAATCAACTTGACTTTTCACCATTTGGATGACTGAGCCTGATGATTATTTTTTTGCTTGAGACCTAGAGCTGTTGACTTGATCAATCTGCCGATTAATTTGTTTATGCAGCTGAATATTCATCTTTTTCGGTTCTGCTAGTAATTCTATTAGATAGATTTAGCTCAGTAAAGTAGCAGTTGATGCTCCTTCATTTGCTTTGTTGCAATTTGTGAAGTCTATTATCTGGCTTTAGTTTTTTTTACCCAAAATTTATTATTGAATGTCGTTTCTGGTATTTTATCTTGGGTTTGGAATGTCGATTGTTGTTCTCTCTGTTAAATGTAAACAGTTGATGGTGTCAAGGCTGTGATTACTGATCTATTGTAGCTTGTCACTTTAGATCACATCAGAAAAATGGTGAAAGCTGTTGCTGTTCTTAGTGGAACTGAGGGTGTTAATGGAACCATCTCCTTCACCCAAGAAGTGGATGGTAATTTTAAAGCCCATTCTTAAATTCCTGAGTTCTTTCTAATTCTCATGTATGTCTAATTTGTTATTGTACAACATTGTTTTGCAGGACCCACTACTGTGACTGGCAATGTTTCTGGCTTTAAACCAGGGCTTCACGGTTTCCATGTCCATGCCCTTGGAGACACCACAAATGGCTGCATGTCAACTGGTATAGTTGTAATTAGCCAAGCGAATAGTATAAAATCTGTTAACTGGTGAACTTTGAGAAATCTATTTCATTCTGCGTATGTGTATTTGAATTTTGCCCTCTGTTAAGGACCCCATTTTAATCCGGCTGGCAAGGAGCATGGTGCCCCTGAAGATGAGAATCGCCACGCTGGTGATTTAGGAAACATTATCGTTGGTGATGATGGTATAAGTCGTAAACCTGTAGTAAAATTCAAACTTGTTTGTAGCCTTACAACCCTATAATGACCTTATAACATTCATATATATCAGGTACTGCTACGTTCACTAAGATCGACAGCCAGGTCATTGTTCTATCACCTTTAACTCTTTACCGTGATATAAACATCGTCATATCTTGATTGAACCGATGATATGTTTTTCTGTTCGGTTCTGCAGATTCCGCTCATCGGTCCAAATTCAATTATTGGGAGGGCTGTTGTTGTCCATGCTGACCCTGATGATCTTGGCAAGGGTAAGTCCAGAAGTTCCTTTATATACTCATATTTTACTGTGTGTGGTATATCACCTCTAGTCTGAGTACGAATTCGGAATTCTGTTTGGTTTTTTAAGCAATGTTTAGGTCTCAATTTTTTTTTTTTTTAGTGGGATCATTTAGGCTCAATCGAGTTTTGAGGTTGACTGAGCTATCCTTTTCATGTTCCGAATTTTGCAGGTGGACACGAGCTTAGCAAAACAACTGGTAATGCGGGTGGCAGAGTTGCTTGCGGTAGGTATTTCTTTTGCGGTATTGTTTGTGGATACGATATTTTGGACAGAAATGATATGGATTCCGACTTTGGAGTACGATGTATTCCGACTGTGAGAGAATATATAATATATGACCCAAAAGTTGATAATAATTACAACCTACTGCCACCTGACACAGTCGGATGATATCGGAATCTTAGAATTGGATTCTCTATCACCTCTCTGTTTTGGATGAGTAGTGTCAAATCGGTTCGGTTAATAGTCGAATTTTTCACCTTACAGGTATAATTGGCATTCAGGGATAAGCCGTTCGATGCAGCTAAACTTTTCGAATAAATGGAGTCCTGTTCTGTTCTATACAGTGACTCTGGTTCAGGTCAATTTTAGACATACTTTATCAATGGAATTTACTTATACAGAGACAGTGTGTGTTTTGTGTGATTGACGAAAATAGCCTTTGGACATTATCAAGAATTACTTTTATTTACCTTTTCTATTCGGAGTGGGGATTAGTTTGATTTGGCGATGTAATTGTTGCTTCTTTAGGTTCTAATCTTTAATTACCAAAAAGATAAGGGTTAATAACTAAACTTTTACATGAACTTTGGTTTGATTACAAATTGACATCCGTACTTTAATTTTAAAAATTGTCTATCCAACTTTCAGTTTACGCGTAAATAATTCCTATATCTGTTAATGATTTTCGTTCAACTGGACTAAAATTGAATATGTTTTAGCTACTTGTGATTTTTTTATGTGTACGAAAAATGAATTCAGATTTAACTTGAAATGATGGTATTTAAATACTTTCAATTCGAACTTTATTCAAATGGTGTCATTCAATTGAACATTCAATTCAATGTATTTTTCTGTAATATTTTTAATTTATTTTTAAATCAATTTTGGATACACATTGAAAATCTTACGTAGCTAGTATTAGGGACTATAAGAAATAAGGAAAATTATTTTCGTATAAAATTTACGTATATCTTGTATAATGTTACATTTACAAGTATTATTTGTAACATCCCCTTGAGAAAGTCTATATGGTATTAGAGCTACAAATCCAACTACCATAATTTTTATGATCCGAGTACTTTGCCGCCGGAGTATCCTTTTAAAAATATTCAATTTCGATTTAATCAACCCGGTCTATATGATGGCTAAAGTCATATATTCTCATCGAATTCCCAAATTCTAGAGAGTAATTAAAATTCTTATTTTTGAATTACACGACCGAGAATAGGAATGAGCGTAAAGATGGAGTTGATGCCCCAAAATAAATAAGGATTGGATGTCTAGACCTTCGTTACTTGCTTAAACTTTTTTGTTCCTTCAGTAATAAATACTCTTAGATTATAGGCTTCCTCGTGAAAACGGGAACCTCTATTTTTTGGCATGTAGTGAATACTTAAATTGAGTATAAATTATTCATTTAATTTTCCTTGAGTCGCTTGATCTTATAGTTACTATCCAATACATTGCTAATCTGAGTGCGATGTTTTCAAATACTTATTTGCTAGTACTCCATTATAAAATTTAAATCGTAATGATGAACATGTACGAAACCGATTAAACTGAATTTTTGAAAATGAAACGATTTCAACACGGGTGAAACTTGGTGATGCGCGCACACTGCACGCGTGTTCCTCGAGAGATGGAAAACATCGATTCAAAGTAAAAAAAATTCAATATAAAGTGTTTTCTTGATTTAATGCTTGAAGTAAACTTTCATTTGCACGAACACCCATTCAAGAGTTTTACTCATACAAAATTCTCGTAGAGAATTTCAACGAGCATAAGGTGAAAATCTAATCCATGATGGACAAAACATTGGGGTATGAATGAGCAATGAAAAGGAACGTCTGTTAAACGACGTCTTCCACTATTCGTCTTTAACGATAAAAGATTGGCGAAGCATTAAAACGACACGCACTTCATAAACAAGGTCAGTACCATGATATCACAAGTTCAACTTATAACCTCCCTTTCATAGGAAAGTTATGGTTAACTGCAAATCATGTGGTGAGCCTAGTTAATGTATAAATCGGTTACACGACACCATGTGAGCTATTGGTAATGAGAGGGATCTTACCAGAATTGTGACATTCATGTAGCAAATAAAACGCACATAGTACCAAATGGAATGCTGAGAAGTATCTCTATAACATACATGTGTGTAATAGCTTGGTGACGTGGTCGAACATAAGACGTTACACTACTTGAGGCTGAATTTCCATAGCTTTATAAACATCAATGAATGAAGTCTTGATTGAACTTTAGGATGATAATGATCAGGTCCCACTCGCTTCGAGTGGGAGATTTGAGGTAGCAACACAAGTGAACGATATGGTAAATGAAGATGGGGACATTTCATAATAAATCCAGTGGGATGAGTCAATCCAACCACCCATATCACTGTTATTGCAGGTGTGAATCAAGTCGGACCTGATGATCATGTTACTAAACTGATGGATGAAAATCCAATTTTATCTCAACTACCTACTGCACCCAGTGGGAGTGGTACGACCAACTCGGTTCCCGGTCATCGTAACCGTGTAATTAATCTTGGAGGTGGAAATCCGAGACCGAGAGGTCGTCCAAGAAAAATTGTTGGTGAAAGTTCAAGTAGCGCTCTTGTTCCCAGTGGGAGTATTGCACCGAAAATGAGCATTATTCCAAGTGGGAGCGTAGTTCAAGTTCAAGATGGGACTAACGAGCCTAGACGTAGTCTAAGGCACCGAACTTCTCCTTAGAAGTATCCCATCGAAAAATGTGAATTGTTCACCCTCACTTCGGATGATGAACCGGTAACGGTTAAGCAAGCTATGGATGGGCCTCAAGCGAAAGAATGGATGAAAGCAATGGAGGATGAGATCGCCTCTATGAAAGCTAATTCGGTATGGTCTTTGGTTGATTTTCTTGCTAACCGCAGAGCAATAGGTGCCAAGTGGGTTCTGAAACTGAAACTCACTGCCGATGGAGCTATCGAGCGATAGAAAGCTCGATTCGTTGGGAAAGGATATACCCAACTTCACGGAGTGGGCTTTACATACTCACCTACTGTGCTTATACCACAGTACATGCCATATTGGCTTTGGTTGCGAGCCTCGATTTGGAGCTGCACCAAATGGATGTTAAGACTGCATCTATGGTAACCTTGAGGAAGAGATCCATATGGAGCAGCCAGAGGGTTTCGTTACTCCTGGCAATGAACATAAAGTTTGTAAACTCCAAAGATCTTTCTACGGTCTTAAACAATCATCATGGCAATGGTACCGCAGATTCCACGAGGAAATCGTTGGAAATGGATTCGTGAATCTTCACGAGGATCCATGCGTGTACACGAACACTTTCGAGTCTAAATACGTCATCTTGACATTATATGTAGATGACATATTGATTGCCGCAAATGATGTGAGTTACATGAATGAATCAAAGTCCTGCCTGGCATCTGTATTTGAGATGATGGACATGGGAGAAGCCACATACATCCTAGGCATTAAGATTGCTAGGGATCGTGCTGCTCGCAAACCATGTCTCTCTCAAGAATCCTATATCTACAAGTTGTTGAAAAGGTTTAGACTACAGGATGCCAAACCCGTGGATACGCCAGTTGTGTTCGGTTGCGCGTTATCGAAGCGTGACGGCCGAAAAACCTGGCTGAGCGTGAACAGGTGAAAAGTACAGAATACTTAAGTATGGTTGGCAGCTTAATGTATGCCAAACAATGCAATCATCCAGACATCTGTTATGATGTGGGCCTAGTAGCAGGATTCCAATCAGATCCTGGCATTCAACATTTAAAGGCCGTGAAACGAATAATTTGATACCTGAAAGGTACTGCCGAATATGCACTGTTCTATGAGGGTGGAAAATTATAATTGACTGGGTTCAGTGACACCGACCACGCTGGCAATCCAGATGATCGTAAGTCCACCTCAGGAGGAGTGTTTCTCCTTACTAATGTCGCCATTTCATGGATGAGCAAGAAGCAATCATGTGTCGCGCTGTCAACGATGGAATCCGAATTCGTGGCCCTCTCTAAGAATGCAAAATAAGCGGTCTCGCTTAATAGGCTCTTAACTGCATTGCTTGGCGTCGAGGACGGGAGTAAACCTGTGAAGGTATACTCTGACAGTCAAGCAGCAATTGCAGCGTTAAAAACCCTAAGTACCATAGCAGGACGAAACACGTTGATATAAAATATAATTATGCTAAGAATATGGTTGAGGACAAAGTAATCACATTAGAATACTTGTCTACTGATAGTATGATGGCCGATCCATTAACTAAACCTTTACACATGGATATTTTCTAAAAGCATGTTAGAATGCTGGGACTGCGTAGACTTTAAGTAGCTTGTAACGTGCTAACAACTTTTTAAAACTTTACTGGAAATAATTACAATTTGACTTTATGATTCTTACGACGTCATAATGTTAAAGTTTCATCGGATTTTTACGGTCTATAAAATAGTCGTAGGAGGGTTGACCTCCAAAATAAAATAATGTCGAATGTGGGCCAATCCTCGTCACACAGGCTCGGCCGTCTTGATGGAGATGAGGATCTCCATTAGATCAAGACTGGCTAAGAACCATGTGGCAAACCTGGTTAAGCAGAACGATCATTTGGTTTTCGGAGTAACACGCTATGATCTAAGTTCTGCAGATCGTCGTTACGAACTTCGATCGTAATAAAACCACATTCAGGGCAAGATGACGAATCTGCGATAGCATATGACATTTCTCACTTCCTGATTAAACTCAGGTTATGCTATCGATGCGTGCTTCATACTGCGCGTGCCATGTTCGACCACGGGTCTGGCTCGGTTGTGCTAGATAGAATTCACGAGATTCGGATGGGCATAAAACTTCTTCACCTTGAGCGTGTGGCTGATCCCGGATTCTATATGAAGAAGCATCCAAAGTATCCTCACGGGCTCAGAACTCATACCTAAGGTCAGGCTCAATGTTTGCTTCTCTACGTACAAGCGTAGTGCTGAACAAAAAGGCCAAGTGACCACGTCTTTGGAAACCGGTTAGGTTTGACTAAGGGTATGAGTGATGGGGATGGTCAAACACCTAAAATTCTCCGACTCTTGTATTCACTAGGTGACCACCAGCCTGACATTAGTTGAAAGGTTGTGAATACATGTGCGGATTCCCTGATGGAGTATTCCTATGTGGAATCTGGGCAATTGGAGAATGACAGTTGACCTAGGATACAGTGCGGCACTTTATTTTCACTGGTTGATTAGAGATGGGGAATCAACGTTCTGCGGGCGCTACCACACTCCTAATAGATGAGTAACAGGATGCCCGTCGTGTCCGCCGGTCGGACGGAAAACCTCGTATGAACTATTCAGAGCAGGGATTGAATCGAAGATCAAATGCTGATGTGTTGGAGGACAACATATTAATAGGCACCCTCCCACTCCGGCGAGTGTGAGCTGTTAGCATTTGAACAATGGGCCGCCGTAATTGGGAGCCCATTAATTAAAGTCGTGTACCTAAGAAATTAGGTAACGTCACATTAGGGATTTGGGGCTAGGCCTAAAATCTCAATTGACATGGGAGGAGGCCATTTGGGCCTCCCTAATACACTTGGCCGAACGAATATTATAATAGGGGTAAAGTAGACTTTTGTCCACTTTATTCCTCTTATAAATAGGGAGTCCTAGGAGGGTTTTAAAATGCCAATTCTCTCTTCCTTAGTGGTGAGATTAAAAGAAAACCCTCATCCCTAAATACATATAGTTTCGGTCGAACCACACAAGGAAAAAGGAGGTGTCAAATTGTGTCAAGCAATGTACTCCAGGAGATCCATCCCGCGGAGAATTGACTGAGGCTTTGCTGTGAGGTATAATCCGCGTAGGGCTTCTCTAACAGGAATCTCTACAGTAAACCGTCCGGCAGATCAAGAACTCCCATCAATGGTCTTGGACTACGTGGAAGCATTGTATGTATGTGCACCTTATTCCGCTGCGTATTAGTTACGACGCACGTATCTTGATTTGTTTCCATAGTATTAATCTCCTAAATCTTACATATATATATATATATATATATATTCATATCTTTACCTCTATTTTTTTTTTTCATATTTCAATTATAATTAACATTTTTTCTCTTAATAAATAGTTTTTATAAATTCTACCGTAGGTTGTGCCGGTGTCTTCCAATTGTATTATATTCCCTAATTGATCAATCTCTTCCAATCAGTTTTGAAATATAATACTAAAAAATTTAAATGGGCTAATTTTTATTTTAGCCCAAACATAAAGGACAAAAATAAACGTCATAAAAATTAGAGTAATGTAAAAATAATTGAAACTTTTTTTATTACGATGGTCAAGAATAAATGGTATTAAAATGAATTAAATAATATATATATAGACCTAAGATTATAGAATGTTATTTTATAACACTGATTTTTCTGATATGCGTTTTGAAGTTCATAATCACATGTTGTGCTATATAACACAAGACTACGCATTTAAAGTGAAAAGTACTATAATTTATTTTAGGATTAAAGGTACTTTTCATACCACATGTTTGGCCGAATGTGGCTTTTAGTACCAGATGTTTGGTTTTGTATACTTTTGGTACCAAACGTTTGAAAAAATGTGGTTTTTAGTACTTCCGTTAGTTGGCCGTTAGTTTTTTCCGTTAAATGACATGTGCAAGTCACGTGACCGACCCTAAACTTTTGATTTTATTCAATTTAGTCCCTCAAATACATTCCTAACTTTTAATCTGTTTAATTTAGTCCCAAAACTTCAAAATCAATTCCAATTTAACCATTGAACCCAATTGACCTAGCCGGACCTAGCCTAGGGCTAGGTCCGACCCTGGTTCGGGATCGCCGGACCCAGTCAAACCTGACCCAAGGTCGGACCTAGCCCTAGGCTAGGTCCGGCTAGGTCAATTGGGACCTAGCCCAAATTCGATCCAATTTGGGCTAGGTCCCAATTGACCTAGCCGGACCTAGCCTAGGGCTAGGTCCGACCCTGGGCCAGGGTTGGCTGGGCCCGGCGACCCCAACCCAGGTTCGGACCTAGCCCTAGGCTAGGTCCGGCTAGGTCAATTGGGTTTGATGATTCAATTGGAATTGATTTTGAAGTTTTGAGACTAAATTAAACAAATTAAAAGTTATAAATATATTTGAGGGACTAAATTGAACAAAATCGAAAGTTTAGGGTCGGTCACGTGACTTGCACATGTCACTTAACGGAAAAAACTAACGGCCAACTAAGGATGTACCAAAAGCCACATTTTTTCAAACGTTTGGTACCAAAAGTATACAAAACCAAACATCCGGTACTAAAAGTCACATTCGGCCAAACATGTGGTATGAAAAGTACCTTTAACCCTTTATTTTAAACATCAAATTAGTCAGTTTTACCACGTGGCAATCTCTAATTTAGTTAAGAAAAGATAGATTGCTTTAGTAAGTGATAATTTTATGTATATCCATTCCATAATCAACATATATAGCAACAAGGACACATGGAAACCCATTAACAAGTTATTGCCATACTTAGCCATTTACAGAAATCCCTAGGATTATAAACTGTTAATTTATATATGACTTTATATATATAGAGTAATCATTTTTAAGTAAGGAATTTTGTGTATTATATACCCATTCCATTTGGCTAAAAAAAATATATCCATTCCTTAATAAATATATATAGCAGCAAGAACACATGAACCCCATTAACAAGTTCTTGTTTATTGTCTATTATATAAAGTCTTAAATTTCCTCATCATAAAAACCTCAAAATGGCAGGAAGAACTACATTGATGATGTCTCTTTTGACAACATTGTTGTTACTAGCTACATCATGTAAAATACATTCTATTTTTCCTAACTTTTTTATTGTTATAATACCAAATAGGAACGTGATGTATTTGCGAGACTCTTGTAGTTCTAAACTCAATATAAAATATCAACAAAAATATGAAAATAGAAAACCAATTAACAAGTTCTTGCTGTTTTTGTCATTAGTCGGATTTGGATTGTTAGATTGCCTCCTTTATAAATTTTTAAACGCTCTTCATCCTAAAACACAAATTCATAGAAACCCTAACAGAAGAAAAATATCACTTTTGTCTTCTCAAGTTCTTTTAAATTCAAAATAGAGATGGGAAGAGTTTTTTTTAAGATGTCTCATCTGGTGTCATTTTTGTTGGTTGCATCATGTAATAATACATTCTCTTTATTTTATTTATTTTCTTCTTTCTTGTTGTGTACGTAATCTAATTCATTTGGTTTCTTCTTTGCTAAGGTATTGAAGGAAGGGAGAACACATTTGAAGGAATTAGATGAGCCAGATGCGTGAATCCAGACGACTACGCTTGTGTTAGCCAATGCAACGGTTGCAAGCAAAATGTGTGCGCTAGCGGCGTCTGTGTATGTGGATGTGCAAATGAACGTCAAGTTTTAGGTATATATGGATCGATTGAGCAACTCCAATGCATACGTCCCCGTGACAGTGTCAGTAGATGCCACGGGTGCACCGTAAACAAGTGCACCGCTGGTCTTTGTGTTTGTGGATGTTGATATTGAGTATAAAGTGTATAGCTAGCTCTATAGAGCTATACTATGATAAATAATGTGGTTAATTATTCACTATATGAATGTGTGAATCAAATATACTATCTTAATGAAATAGGATAATAATGGAATTTCTATTCCTTACATTTACTATACAAAGAGTAAAATAGTTGTGATGGATATACGCCCAATTTGAACCCGTTGACTTCCGAATCGTTTTATTTTGATCACCTCGTTAACGATTAAATCGAAACTTCGATCCAAACACCCCGCCGAAACACCACCGGTCCGGACGAGGCGAAAATACTCGTCCGGACCGCGACGAACTCACCTAGGTGAGGTCGGGTGGCCACACCCAACCCCTACCCTCGGGGGTCGGATTTTCTCCCCGCCACCAAGGGCCCCGGCTCCATTTTCCGACTCCCACACTTGGATTATTCCCGCCAACCTCTCCGTACTTTAAGGATTTAATTATGTAATCAAGGACTAATTAATTGTGTTTAAAGGTTAACGGTGTCATTAAGCCACCTTAATGACACTGTGGCCTATAAATACAGTCATTCCACCATTCATTTGGGGATCTTGGCCACTTATGCAATTTTAGCTCTGGCATCTCTCTAGCTTTATCTCTCTAGAAAGAAACGTACTGACTTAGGCATCGGAGAAGGTTCATCAAGCACCACCCCCTCCTCCGTGCTTGATATTGCCCCTCTTGCAGGGCACGTGGAGAAGAGAAGGAGGAGGACAGAAGGGCACGGATCAGAACGACAGGATCTATAGGAGCACCGAACCCGTAGTTTCACCAGTGAGGAGAGGTTTAGGCCGACAACCCGTTGACCTAAAACTTAGAACCTAACACTTGGCGCCGTCTGTGGGAAACGCTACGACAAGTCATGGCGTACCACTGTTATTCTAAGATCACCACTTTACAAGATTCGGGAGAGTCACGCCAAGCGCGTGCACCTCCTACACCTCCTACCAAACATGCATATGTCGACAGTCTAAGAGGAAGAGTAACACCTCTCGTCCAGAAACTAAGTGTAATAGCAGCAGACTATCATGTCTACGTATCTCGGAGCGGCTATCATATCCGCGTATCTCGGAGCGGCTATCATGTCCGCACATCTCGGAGCGGCTATCATGTCCGCGTATCTAGGGGCAACTATCATGTCCGCACACCTCGGAGTGGCTATCATGTCCACGTGACTCTAGGCGGCTATCATGTCCGCGCCTCTCAGAGTGGCTATCATGTCCACCCGGTGATAAGCGGCTATCATGCCCGCACATCTTGGAGTGGCTGTCATGTCCACCCCTCTCTAGGCGGCTATCATGTCCGCATATTGTCCAACGATTATTGTGTTCACAGGTAATGGACTATATACAGGTTCAGGAGACGTACCAAGAAGACACTCTACCTTGGGAAAAACCAAATACGGGTCGCAAGACACACTCTACCTTGGGGAAAAAGTAGCGGTGCAGGAGGCACACTACCTTGAAAATGCCAGGTTGTGGCAACAACATGGATAGGCACGTCGCCTCGCCGACCTCTGACCGACGCCATGGAAGGGTATGTCGCCTCGTCCGACCTCTGGCCTTCTCCCTACCTCGGAAACTTCAAGTAGTTGTCGCGGAGTGCACCCTACCTTGGGAAAAACCAAGTGGCAGCTGTGGAATGCACCCTACTTTGGAAAACCCAAGTAGCAGTCGATACAATAGTCGCCACCGCGTGTCCGAAACGACTACGGTGCGAACATCCCGACAAGGGGGCAACTCCACACCTACGAACTTACAAGTTCACAACTACTACATAGCGAACATCAGCTATACGAGAGCAACTCTATGTCAGTACGAGCCTCGTCCCAACACTTTATACAGCCTATATGGCACTACACGCGTTTGCGCTACCCAACACATGTTTATCATGAGATGTTCATCGACAACATATCAGGAGGCCTAACACCTCGCGACTAAGGGGCAAGTGCCCCTACTTGGCCACGTCACTACATATACTCCCCCTCTGGGGGAATTCACCTCAATGATCTTGGGGGCAATACTATATCAACAAGGGTCATGCCCCTCGGCATATACATCGAGAACATACTCCTGTTGTAAGATGTTCATCAACGACGCGGCGGATGCATGGCACCTCGCAAGTCCAGGACCCTCGTGTCCGCGACACACTTTCCCTTATATAGGTACACACTTCCATGCTCATGATACATCCATGTTCACTCAAGGTAACATCCTATAGGCATATTTTTTTAGTATCCTATACTTAGAAAAAAATTTGGACCAAAATCGAAATTTTTCCCCACATATGCGTATATTTTCCGAGTATAAGCTCGTGACGGTATTGGATTTATTATTTCCATCTCAGACGGACACGTGTCCGTGCTATTCTGACGTTTGCAATTCCTCTATCTTATAAGACAGGGGGCAGAGTCAGAGACACACACCCATGGGTAAGTAAAGATTCCGACAAAAGGTAAAATCCCGGCTTCAAATTGCGCGTGTCATACCATCCTAAAATAGAGTCAATCAAGGGTCAGGCCATTGGTTGACTCGGGGGCATGTGATGGATATACGCCCAATTTGAACCCGTTGACTTCCGAATCGTTTTATTTTTATCACCCCGTTAACGATTATAAATCGAAACTTCGATCCAAACACCCCGCCGAAACACCAACGGTCCGGACGAGGCGAAAATACTCGTCCGGACCGCGACGAACTCACCTAGGTGAGGTCGGGTGGCCACACCCGACGGGGAGATAGGGTTGGCCAACCCTATCTCCCCTAGGGAGGGGTTGGGTGGCTACACCCAACCCCTACCCTCGGGGGTCGGATTTTCTCCCTGCCCCCAAGGGCCCCGGCTCCATTTTCCGACTCCCACACTTGGATTATTCCCGCCAACCTCTCCGTGCTTTAAGGATTTAATTATGTAATCAAGGACTAATTAATTGTGTTTAAAGGTTAACGGTGTCATTAAGCCACCTTAATGACACAGTTGCCTATAAATACAGCCATTCCACCATTCATTTGGGGATCTTGGCCACTTATGCAATTTTAGCTCTGGCATCTCTCTAGCTTTATCTCTCTAGAAAGAAACGTACTGACTTAGGCATCGGAGAGGGTTCATCAAGCACCACCCCCCTCCTCCGTGCTTGATATTGCCCCTCTTGCAGGGCACGTGGAGAAGAGAAGGAGGAGGACAGAAGGGCACGGATCAGAACGACAGGATCTAGGAGCACCGAACCCGTAGTTTCACCAGTGAGGAGTAAGGTTTAGGCCGACAACCCGTTGACCTAAAACTTAGAACCTAACAAGTTGCATCTGGATTAACTTGAATACTGTACAAAATATCACCTCAATATATAGATGGATTGTAGATAATACATGAAAATTGAATATTACAGAAGATATATACAAAATCTTACAAAATAGCTTTAATAATCTCAATTATCCCTAATACGCCCCCGCAAGAAGAACGTACCATCGAGAAGTCTGATCTTGTCACAAATTTGTTTGAATCACCCCCGATAGAGAGGCTTTGTAAGAGCATCATCAAGTTGATCATTTGTAGAGATATGAAGAACTCGGAGAGAACCTTGTGAAAAGTGATAATCAACAACAATGTGATAATTAACGACAATGTGCTTCATGCGGGAGTGAAAAACAGGATTTGCACTTAACTTGGTGGCCCCTTCATTATCACAGTATAGAAATGGAGACGAAACCAAGACAACATCGAGTTCTTTGAGAAGAGAGCGAACCCAGACGGACTCGGCAATGGCATCTGCAAGTGCATGATATTCAGCTTCCGTAGAAAACCGAGCAACGTAACGTTGATGGTGAGAGCTACAAGAGATCGCATTGTGCCCAAGATACACTAGATACACTATTGTGGAGGTAAGTTCATCTGGATTAGTTTCTCAATCAGCATCAGAAAATACCTGAAGATGCAGCGGAGACCGAGCACGAAAAAAGAGGCCTTATTGAATAGTTTATTTTAGATAATGCAATAATCGTTTCACGGCCACCCAATGGAGCTCCATAGGTTTATGCATAAATTGAGATAGCTTGTTGACTGAGAAGCTAATGTCGGGCCAAGTAAATGACAAGTATTGGAAGGCTCCAACGATGCTTCGATAGGTGGTGGGATTAGTCAATATCGAGCCATCGTCAAGTTTGAGGGGCGGCTTGACAACGATCAGCGTGGCAACATCCTTTGCACCAACCATATTGACTCGTTCTAGGAGCTCCTGGATATACTTGGTTTGTGAGAGGAACATGCAACTCTTCATTTGGATAACTTCAACTCCAAGGAAGTAATGAAGCGGACCTAGGTCCTTAAGAAAGAAACGAGCCGACAAATCTGCAATAAATCTCGTATAAATTCATTAGAGCTCTCCGTAACAATAATATCATTAACATAGACTAAAAGGAATGCCTAGGCATCCCCTTGGTTGTACGTGAATAGCGAGGTGTCCGATTTGGAGCAGCTGAAATCATACACTGTTAAGGATGACCCGAGCTCAATGAACCAAGCACTAGGAGCTTATCTGAGGTCGTAAATGGCCTTGCGGAGACAACCCACGACGCCCGTGTTAACAAAACCCGGTCGGTAGTGCCATAAAAACCTATTCAGTTAGGTTCAATATGATTGGGGAGTGGGTGTTTAGTGGCCTCAAACATATGCTTCGTTTTAAAAATATTATTCTGAGACCGAGTAATCATAGAGTGAGTTCACGAAACATTACATGAGGTGCCGCTTGGCTGTGAGGATGCACGGTGTTGGCATTTAGAGTAAATGAGTCGACATAATAGGAGTCCATTAGTATAAGCCCAACATGCTAAGCACAATTGGGGTATGACATATAGGGGATTTCGGGTCAGACCGAAATCCTCATGGGCCATACGCGGTCCATATGGGCCGGTCCAATTGAGCAATGGTGCGGCCGAAATATGCAAGAACCCACCAAGGGTTTTGCTCACCTCCTCTTATAAATAAGAGATGTTAAGTTTTCTTGGGGTTGGTCATTCTCTCCCTTTTAGTAGTCACAAAGAAATCCCCTCTCCTTAGACATAAGAGGTTCGGCCGAATTACATATACCAATAGTAGGTGCTGAATTACTTCAAGTAATTCATCCCAGAGATTCATCCAGATTGAAAGAGACTTTGTTGTGGAGACCATTGTCCTTGGATTGCCTCCTTAACAAGAGTAACCGAAGGACACCGTCCGACATTCCATGAACTCCCATTGACATCTTGAGCTACAGATTGCAATATAGGTATGTGCACCCTTTCCGATGCGTATTAATTACATGTCATTTATCTAGTTTTGATCTGTATTAATTCTCCCTAAAACCCAACATTGGAATCATAGCATGTGTGGGTGTTCATGATTTTAATAAATAAAAAAAACGTGACTTTTATCAAAATTGAACTTTGGATTTTTGATCGAGGTAAAACTTGATCTAAAAATTGCCCACCTACCCCTAAGGGTCGCGACATAGCGGCGGCTAGCCTAGATATATTGTAGGATATAAGGGATAGTTACTACGGACGAAAACACGTGTACATGCCAGATAAACTAATTACGCAACGGTGATAAAACATCAACTATCAAGCTAGCATAGAATCATGTTCTTCATGGAAGGAGCAAACATATTGATGTCAAACACTTTTGGCTTCGTAAGATTTGTGATGGAACTAATGTTGAGATCATACATTGCAGAAGTGAGGATAACTATATGAAGATATATTCACAAAGGCTTTCAAAAGTGTTGAGTTTGAACACTTAATAATGTGTTTGAGTTTATCTCTAAACAGATTATCTAGCAATATATTTCATTTTAAGGGAGGGAATGTTAAAAAAAATCAGTTGATACACTTGCCGGTGAATGAAGATAAAGTTGGACTGCAAGAACTGAAGAAAGCTTGTTACTGAAGCACGTTGCTTGGAGAACAAGTTGTATCGAGTTAACCGTTCAGTTTAGGTTTTAATTTGAACTCTCTTATTCCATTTAGTATTGTTTGTACTTAGGAATAAATGTAAACCAATGTGGAATACAAAACTTTGGTTAGATTAGGGATTAGATCTGATTTACTATTTTCAACACATTTAAATTACTTAAGCTTCAGAGAATGATCATTGGGGCCAACCCTGGTCCATCCCTATGTGCAGGTCTGTGCGCGCGGGTGGTCAAACTCAAGTTCGCATCAAGGACACCAGGATCCAAAATAGGCATTGTTTGTGGCAACGGTACAGAAAGTCATGGTGTACTACTCCCGTTCTACGACAACCAGCAGACAAACTAGGGGGACTGGTCCAACAACTCATGTCCACCACTTGCGCTTGTCGCACAATACTTTCACTGGAACAATGTCGTCGGTTGCCCTCCGGCCAGTCTGGTTCATCACGAACTGTCGAATGAGGTAACTCATGACACTTGTAATGTCTGCTCAGTTGCTTCCTTCAAACCAAGAACTGCCTCGCCATGCTTCTCTCACGAAGGTCCATGTGACCTAAGCACTACTTGCGACAATAACGTTTTCTCAGAGTACAATGAGGCGTTATGTTCTTAAGGAATACATGCCCTCACATCCACGCTTGGTTTTTTTTTTTAAGTTTATATGTTTTATAGAATTTTTAAAATGTTTTAATAAATTAATTTTTGGTATTTTTTGGGTTACATTTATTTATTTTATATATTACTTTACATGTATTAATAAAAAAATATTAATTTATATAAAACCTCATATCATTATATTATTATAATAAAACTTTCGGGTGTTTTCAGTAAACTTTAAAAGTACTGTACACCCAAAATTACCGCAAAAATGGACATAGCTAGCTTTTTAACAACAAAATTGTAATTTTAAAAAAGGGTTAATAACCTAGGAAATGTCTGCATTTTGGATCATATTAACCGAAGAGGTCTGAATTTTCAAATGTTGATTTGAGAGGTCTGAGGTTTCAACTTTGTGGATATTAGAGATCTTCGTTAATTTTTTCCGTTAAAACTAACAGAAGTTGGTCACATGTTTGGCATGTGACCGTAAATAAAATTAAATTCTCAAAATGCTCTTCTATCAAGTGTGCCCCTCACATGCTTGAAGTGAAAAGACAAAAATGCCCTTAAAGCCACCATGGCTCCGGCCACCGCCACCCCGGCTCCGGAAACCACCACCCGACTCCGGCAACCACCACCCCAGCTCCGGCGACCACCACCCAACTCCGACGACCGCCACCATAGCTCCGATTAGACCCAAATCGGAGCCACCGGCCCCGATTAGGCCTAAATCGGAGCCAAAAAACTACGATCGGAGCCACAGAGCTCCAGTCTGGAGCTCTATGGCTCCGACCGGGCCCACAAAGCTCCACATCGGAGCTCTGTGGCTTCTATTTGGGCCCAATCGGGGTCGGTGGCTCCGATTTGGGCCCAATTGAGGCCGGTGGCTCCGATTTGGGCCTAATCGGAGCCGTGGTGGTGGTCGCCGGAGCCGAGGTGGTGGTCGCCGGAGTCGGGGTGGTGGTTGTCGGAGCCGGGTGGCGGTGGATGGAGCCGGGTGGTTTTAATTTGACTTCAGGGGTAATTTTGTCATTTCACATATCCTCAAATAAGATATTAAATAAAACAAAATATTAAAAGGGGCAAGAATGTCATTTCACACAATTCTATTAAATTTAACCCTAAAAATGGACGGAAAACCTTAAATCTACAAAGTTGAAATTTCAAACCTTTTAAATTAATTTTTGAAAATTCAGACATCTCCGATTAATATGGGACAAAATTCAAACATTTCCTAGATTATTAACTCTTTAAAAAATACATTAGTTTAGTCATGAGCTCAGCAGCATTACTTTTTATATGGAGCATTCTAACCTTCTAAGTTGTAACTGTTAAAACCTAGTATAATCCACACATACTAATTCAGTTTATACTAAAATATAAAATATTAATTATGAATATATATTTTTACTGGAACGGGACTTGAACAATAGATCTCTGATTATTATGATAAAAATGCTCGATAACAACAATATTGCATTTTGGCCAAAAAAAAAAAACAACAATACTGGATACAAAAAAAAAAAAAAAAATAATAATAATAATAATAATAATAATAATAAAAATAAAACTCAACAGTAAGTGCAAAAGTCAACGCACGTACTTTCGAAGTCACGTGCCGACAGACGATAATTTGGATAGTATTTCCTCGGAGAGTTGTAGACTCAGCTGGATTTCTGACCACCCAACGGCTTTTCTCCGCCGCCGGCTAACTTTTTTCAGAGTGTTCACTTGCCTTCCAACTATACGTATTGTTTATAGTATAGATATCTATACACATATGCGTAACCAAAAATTATAATTATAATTATTCTAATGTTTAATAACTTATAAAAAAAAGTTGACAAACTTTTAAAGTAGATGGAAAAAATAACTAAAAGGAGTCATTGCAAATTTCATCAATTATTGTAGGAAAGAATATTAAATATTGAATAATAAGCTAAGCTAATTATGGAGACATATTGAATTAAACTTCAACTTCATTTTCACAAAAATGAAGTATTTTTTTTAATTATTTTGGCAAAAATATATTTCTTTATAAATGCATGAAATCTTATTAATTAAAATATCAACGATTTTTTTTATTTAAAAAAAAAAAAACTAGATTTATGTTTTTTTTTAAGATAGCAAAGCTTTACAAACTCATAAACAAGAAAAGAGACGATCTCATACAAATTAAAAGAAAATGAACAAAATAAGTCTAAAATGTAGAGACGTTTGAAGAATTTAAATTCCACCATTTATTTATTTGTCCTATTAATCAATATAGTTTGAGACATGTCATACAATCCACCTAATGTTCCCTACATGGAAGAAAATCAGCTAACAAGAAAATTGAGTAAGATGAGGACTCAAACTTTGACTCTACTTACTATTGACACCGAACTTTTTTGTAACCACCCTTCTCAATAAATAAAAAACAACATTTTTAAAAAAGTCAAATATTATAATACATTCACCTAAATAATAAATATTATAAGTTAATACAAGTATATATTCTTCTTCTTCTTCCTTCTCTTATACTCACTCTCCGAGTCTCCATTAATTACCATATATATACACTTGCGTTATTCACTAGCTAGCCACCTTCACACAGAAACCAACCATGGGCAGCCTTCCGGTCAGTAAAACTTCATCTCCGGCGAACTCTCACGGTCGGGTCTTCATTCTTCTTAATTCGTAACTGATATCGTGTTTTTTTTTTTTTTTTGGCAGTTTACGATGGGTGATCTGCAGACGAGCACAAGCGGGGTTCTGAGCAGCCCGACGTTGCTGTGCACGCCGTTAATGGGAACCACGGTGGAGCAGATGCTGATAGAGATGAGGAAGGCGAAGGATATGGACGCTGACGTGGTGGAGATTCGCCTTGATTGCCTGAGGAGCTTTGATCCACGACAGGACCTTGAGATACTCATCAAGCGGTCTCCTCTTCCCACTCTTGTCACTTACAGGTGATCAATTTTGCTAGCTCTTCATTATTACATGAGAAGTAAAAGGATGTACACACCCTAATTAATCAGGCTTTAAACCTATCAAATTGATTATGTAACCTATAGCATCTCAAAAAAATTTAAATTTTTGAAAACTTTGGTCATATTAAATTTATACGGTAACATTAACTATATTGTTGTAAATTCTGGTGAAGTAGTTCAAACCCTAACCCTAACTTTGAGAGGAGAAGAAAAGACGGAAACCAGAATCAGAGGATCTTTAGTCTAGGTTCCTTCATCTGGCTAGACCTCCCCCCTAACCCTAGATATCTAATATAAGGTTCATACAAGCCTTCAATCAAAAGAGAAGGAACTGACCCAAGTCCACAAACAAAATAAAGGCTTTTAAAAACAAGCCCAAACAAACACAGGCCCGTAAATAACCCGAGCCCAAAAATCAATCTAAACAGATCAAAGTAAAAGCCCAATAGCAGGAAGCTTGAATGAAGATATGGGCTTCCAATACTCCCCCTCAAGCTGACTGCTCCTTGACCTTTAAATCATGCTCCATCTCCCCCTCTTTCCTGAATACATTGAGCATTCCCAACTTGCTGGAAAGATTGTTGTGTTGCAGCCTGGGTAGCACCTTTGTGAATATGTCTGCAAGCTGTTCTCCAGTTCTAATGCTGCACAATTGAACAATACCACGCAAACACTTTTCCCTAATGAAATGACAATCAATCTCCAAATGTTTAGTTCGATCATGGAAAACAGGGTTTGTGGCAATCTTTATAGCAGCCTCATTATCACAGTGTAGAATAGTAGGTTTCTTTTGAGAAAAACCAAGTTCACAAAAAAGACCTCTCAGCCAAATTACCTCCTTTAAGAGATCACCTATGCTTCTATACTCTGATTCTGCTGAGGATTTTGAAACTGTATCTTGTTTTTTAACTCTCCAAGATATAAGAGAATTTCCCAACAAGACACAGTATCCTGTAACAGATTTTCTTGTTTCAACACAAGCAGCCCAGTCTGAATCTGAAAAACCAATCAAATCTGGAGCAGAATCAGATGAAAGCAGTATACCTTTACCTGGTTCTAATTTTACAAACCTTATGACTCTGAGCACAGCATCCCAGTGGGACTGTTTTGGATCCTGCATGAATTGGCTGAGATGCCTAACAGCAAAGGAGATGTCAGGACGAGTAATTGTGAGATAAAGTAACTTCCCTATCAGTGTCCTGTAGGCAGTCACATCCTTTAGAGGAATATCATCATCATTGATCTGCAAATGCTTATCATAAAAGCGACTAGTCAACTTAACACCCAATTCCATTGGGGTCTTAGAAACCTTTGCACCAGACAAACCAACTGAAGAGATTAATTCCAAAGCATATTTACGTTGGCAAAGCAAAATTCCTTGATCAGATCGAATAATTTCTATTCCCAAGAAGTATTTCATTTCTCCCAAGTCTTTGATTTTAAAATGTGATTCAAGAACAGACTTTAGTTCATCAATTAGATCAGAATCATTGCCAGTGATCAAAAGATCATCGACATACACAAGTAAAATCACAATCTTATTATCAAAAGACTTGGTGAACAAAGAATAGTCATGTTTAGATTGAGTATACCCAGCATTAACAAGAGCCTCAGAAAATTTGATATTCCATTGCCTACTGGCTTGTTTAAGGCCATACAAGGATTTGCGTAGTCTGCAAACAAGAGGGTTACCCCCCTGACTACCAAATCCTTGTGGCAAACGCATATAAACTTCTTCGTCCAGGTCACCTTGAAGAAAAGCATTAGACACATCCATTTGAAATAATGGCCATTTGTAAATAGCAGCTAAGGAAAGAATGGCACGAACAGTATTCATTTTAACTACTGGAGAAAAAGTCTCGAAATAATCAATGCCATAACGTTGTTTAAAACCCTTAGCTACCAAACGTGCCTTATACCTTTCTAGGGTTCCATCAGATCTGAATTTGAGACGATAAACCCACTTACACCCAATTGGTATCTTACCTTTGGGAAGTGGGACTAGATCCCATGTCCCATTTTCCTCAAGAGCTGATATCTCTTCATTCATGGCTTGAACCCAATTTGGATCCAAAGAAGCTTCTGCATATGTTTCTGGCTCAACCAACTTAGAAAAACAGGTAAGATATTTCATATAAGGGTCAGATAATCTATCATAAGAAATATAATCCTGAATAGGGTAAGCTGAAATGGTGCTTCCCAAAACATAATCAGTGGTCCAAATGGGAGGTCTGACCACTCTACCTGACCTTGTAACTTGAGATGGGACAGATTGTTGGGTTTCATCAGAATCAAGATTGGTGTTAGATTCATCATTTGACGTGGGCAAAGATTGTGGGGTTTCATCAGATTCAAGAACAAGAGAATCATCATCTGAAGTATCACTATCAAGTAAATCCGTGTGACTGTCAACATTGTCAATCTGTTGTTTGTCACAAATAGATGGGACAGATTGATGAGATTCCTCAAGTTGATTAATATCAAAGAAGTCATCATTAGTGGAATCATATCCTGTAGCTTGAAATCCAGGCATCTGATGATTTTGCTGAGTAGCAAAGGGGTATATATGTTCCTTGAAGATAACATCTCGACTAACAAAAAACCTTTTTTCAGCCAAATCATATAATCTATACCCCTTTTGATGTTCAGAATATCCCATAAAGACAGAGGGAATGGCTCTACTCGCAAATTTATCAGTCACCAATAGATTTTTAGCATAACACAAACACCCAAAAACTTTGAGATGTGAAATGTTTGGAGTTTTCCCAGAAAAAACTTGAATGGGACTCTTCCCTTTTAAAACACTGGTGGGCATGAGATTGATTAAGTAACAGGAGGTCAGAATACAATCACCCCAAAAACAATTTGGAATGGATGCCTGCAGTTTGATAGCCCTAGCTACTTCCAAAAGATGCCTGTGTTTTCTTTCAACACGACCATTTTGTTGGGGTGTATAGACACAAGAACTTTGGTGGAGGATTCCTTTAAGCTTAAAAAGATTTGTCAAATTGTCATTGAAGAATTCACCACCATTGTCAGTGCGAAAACATTTGATGCATTTTCCAAATTGGGTTTCAATCATTGAGATAAAAGATTTGAGGATCAAAAAGACATCTGATTTGAATTGCATCAAGTGTACCCAACAAACCCTAGAATGATCATCCACAATGGTTAAAAAAAATCTTTTCTCATCATAAGTGGGGGTATTATAAGGTCCCCAAACGTCACAGTGCATCAAATCAAAAATGGAAGCAGCTCTGGAATCAGAATTTGGAAAACTATTCCTTACAATTTTGGCTTTGGGACATACATGGCAATTGTCTAACAAGGTAGACTTATTCTTAGGTAAATCAATAGACACAATGTGCTGCAATGTTTGAATTGGAACATGTCCTAAACGTTGGTGCCACAAGGTCACCTTATTCACAGAAAAAGCATGAGTACAGGACTCAGTGATATGAAAGGTATGCTTGAAAAAGTATAAACCTGAATGCTCATTTCCATTCACCAAGGCCCTCCCATTTGAGAGGTCCTGTAAGGTAAAATAATTTGGGTAAAATATAGCAGCACATTGTAAATCATTTGTAATTTTAGATACTGACAGAAGATTAAACTTGAAATCAGGGACATATAGAACATTGATTAATTTTCTGTCAGTGTCTAACATGTAATTCCCAATTCCACAAATATTAGAACAGTTTCCATTTGGTAAGTTAACTTTTGTTCCAGAAAGAATTTTGAAATCAGTCAACCATTCCTTCTTAAAAGTCATGTGATTGGTAGCACCAGTATCTAGAATCCATAGATCATTGATATCAGCAGAATTAGTAAACAGGGATATACCTGCTGTATTAGCCCTTGCATCAGTGGCACCAGTAGCACCTGCCACATTGGCAGTCCTTCCAGGGTGTCCAAGGTTTGAAAGCAGCTGCTCGAATTGCTGTTGGGTGAATGTTATGTTCCCATCATGAGGGGAAGGCTCATGAGAGGATCCAATAAGGGCAGCTGCTCCATCATTCCCGGAAGAAGCAGTGTTGGCCTTAGCTCCTCCACCCTTAGACTTGGTCTGCTCCTTGAGCTTGAAGCAGTTTTCTTTGACATGCCCCTTTTTCTTGCAAAATTCGCACCCTTTTGCGTAGCATCTGTCAACTAGATGTCCCTTTTTGTGGCAAAAGGTGCATTCTAGATTTTGGTTTGCCTTCCTGTTATCAGAGTTCCCAGAGACATTTCCAGAAGTGATATCTACTGAGGCAGCAATAGTGGAAGAAAAATTTCTTTGACTCTCTTCTTGTATAAGCAAGTTGTAGGCCTGGTTGACAGTGGGGAGAGGATCCCATAGGAGGAGATTACTCCTTATCGAAGAGTAATTGTCGTTCAGGCCCATGAGGAACTGAAAGAGCCTGAGGTTTTCTTTATGATCCAGATGTTTGTTGAACAATTCATGATCAATATATGGCAAGGCACAGACAGCATCAAATTCTGCCCAGAGGACTCTCAACTTGGTGAAAAACACAGAAACAGAATCTAGACCCTGCCTAGTCAAGATAATATCACGATGAAGCTGGTAAGTTCTAGATCCGTTCTGCTTATCAAATCTCTGTTTCAAATCCTTCCAGGCAAGAAAGGCATTCTCAGTGTACATAATGGTTCTTCCAATCTCTTTCGAGACTGAGTTCATAATCCAGCCAAAAACAACAGCATCGCATTGATCCCAAAGTTCATCAAAAGGCTTCGAATAATTTTCTCTAAGGCATGTACCAGTAACAAATCCGTGCTTGTTTCTACCAACTAGGGCAAATCTCAAGGCACGGCTCCACATGGGGTAATCATCAATACCAGTCAGTGTATGAGAACTAGTATACGAACCCGGATGATCGCTTGAATGGAGGTAAAGAGGATGTCTGGAGTCGATCTTCATTGCAACAATGGAGGTCTCCGCATCGGTTGCATCAAGGTTTGCCTTCTTCGAATCGGAGATATCCTTGTCGTCGTTTGCCATTCTCCGAGATTTGGTGACAAGAACGACGCGATGGCTGCTCTGATTTCAGACGTAAGAAGGAGATCCTCAAGAAAAGAGGAATATCGTCTGAATGACTCCAGCGAGAGACTAAAAGGTTGAGGAAAAGAGGAATCGACACGCCTGGAAGACGAATCGACTAGATGAAGAGGAAGAGCATAAATGCGCAGCGGAACTATCAGGATCGTGAAACGGAAGGATGAAGATCATCCATCGCTCTGATACCATGTAAATTCTGGTGAAGTAGTTCAAACCCTAACCCTAACTTTGAGAGGAGAAGAAAAGACGGAAACCAGAATCAGAGGATCTTTAGTCTAGGTTCCTTCATCTGGCTAGACCTCCCCCCTAACCCTAGATATCTAATATAAGGTTCATACAAGCCTTCAATCAAAAGAGAAGGAACTGACCCAAGTCCACAAACAAAATAAAGGCTTTTAAAAACAAGCCCAAACAAACACAGGCCCGTAAATAACCCGAGCCCAAAAATCAATCTAAACAGATCAAAGTAAAAGCCCAATAGCAGGAAGCTTGAATGAAGATATGGGCTTCCAATAATTGTTACTTTTCTGAGTTAACTTTTAGGACATTTTGGCCAAAAAAAAAAATAGCATAAGCACCATATATACTTGTAAAACTCATTAAATAGACCTATCTAGCTAGAAACATCTCAATTTAGTGAACACGATCGAGTTTGGGCTAATAAGTTGTGTGTTGAAATTTTAGACCGATTTGGGAAGGCGGGCAGTACGAGGGCGACGAGACCAAGCGACAGGACACTCTTCGTTTGGCTATGCATCTCGGTGCCAACTACATTGATGTCGAGCTCAAGGTAACAAAAATAAAACACAAGGGTTTATATATATGAATGGAACATTATTATTATCGTCTAAATAAATGGGTTTGGTTCACTATCTATATATGCTGTTTTGGGTGTAATTATAGGTTGCCCATGAGTTCAACAACTCCTTAGTAGGAAAGAAGCCAGAAAACTTGAAGGTGATAGTGTCCTCTCATAACTTCCACAACACCCCTTCTTCTGAGGCCATCGGCAACCTCATGGCGGAGATTCAGGCCTCCGGGGCCGACATTGCCAAGATAGTCACCACTGCTCTCGACATCACCGACTGCGCTCGCATTTTCCAGATAACCGTGCATTCTCAGGTACGTACCTCAACTATTTCATGTTCTTACATACATACCTTATACTTGCTTGTTATTGCACTTGTTGTTAATTTGAAATATTTGTATTCAACATCTCATTTGTTTTGTTGCACTTGTTAATTTGAAATGCTTATTATAAACACGTCTAAAAGATACTATTATAATAACAAGGTACTCAAAAGTCACAAAAGAAAATTTCAGTTACTATTTTTTTTTTGTCAAAAAGTGAAAAGTCAGTTAGTTGAAAAGAATATTATTGTTCCTCCATTACATGGAGAAATTATTAGGTAACTCAGTGATAATATATGACGTACAGCTGGTGACCATCAATCCATTGAGAAAGTGACATGTGTTACTGTATGACTCTCACTTCTGTCCAAAAGCAGGGTGTGTCACTTTCTAATGGGATTGATGCCACTTGTTGACACCAAGCCAACATAATAATTTCTCCACTATATATATGATGGTTTTGTAATTGAAATCATACCATGTGAAGTTGGTTTGGCATAAACAAGTGAAACTTTGTGATTTCCTGTTTCTTTCGAGTAAAGATAGTATTGTCATGGTTTTGATGATTCTGTATGAGTGTGTCAAATAATTTATCAGTAAAACTTAGTACCATGTCGTGTTTTATCAGATTCCGACCATCGGCATTGTATTAGGCGAGAGGGGTCAAATTTCTCGGATACTCGCCCCTAAGTTCGGAGGCTACTTGACCTACGGTGCGATCGAGGCAGGTGCGATCTCAGCTCCCGGCCAGCCCACCGCGAAAGACCTGCTCGAACTCTACAACTTCCGGCTCATCCGACCCGACACCAAGGTTTACGGTATCATCGGGAAGCCGGTGGGCCACAGCAAGAGCCCTCTCCTCTTCAACGCCTCGTACAAATCGGTCGGGCTCAACGCCGTGTATCTCCATTTCCTAGTGGATGATGTCCCCAAGTTCTTCAACACCTACGCGAGCATCGACTTCGTATCGGGGTGCAGCTGCACCATCCCACACAAAGAAGCCGCGATGAAATGCATGAGCGAGATTGATCCGATTGCCAAGGTAATTAGGAACTAATTAGACGTGACGATGAAACATGTTTGTACGAGGTTGTCTTTGTTGAAGTATAAAAGTGAAATCATGCATTCACCTATCACCTTAAAGTTTTAGGTCAGTTTGTTAAGTGATTAGTTTTAACTTTCATAGTGTTTTGACGATTGATGGTTTTTTCGACAGAAAATTGGTGCAATTAACAACATTGTCAGAAGACCGGACGGGTCCTTGACCGCCTTCAACACCGACTACATCGGCGCCATTGACGGTATTGAGGACGGACTAAGAGGTGGGGTATCCGAAAATTCTGTTCAAATACATCGATGTATCGTTCTCGCCATATGACGAAAATTCAATTTTATCGACGAAAAATGTTTACGACGAAAATTTAACTAATACAGACGAATTTTTCGTTGGTAATTCATCTACCTCTAGTATTTTATTTTATTTTTTATTTCCTTAGAATTGATGAACGGCACGGCTCCGACAAACGCCTCACCCTTGGTCGGGAAGTTGTTTGTTGTCCTCGGTGCCGGTGGCGCAGGGAAATCACTTGCTTATGGAGCCGCACAGAAGGGTGCAAGAGTGGTCGTTGCCAACCGAACCTTCGGTAAAGTTCTCAATGATTTCGACACTTATATCGTTTGACGATTATGTATCCGACAATGATCGAGGCCACAAAACCCTAGTATCGGCTAACGGTAACTACTCTTTGTTAATGAAGAGAGGGCGAGGGAGTTGGCCGATAAGGTCGGCGGCAAAGCACTGACACTCGAAGAGGTACAAGATTTCCATCCCGAAGAAGGCATGGTTCTCGCCAACACGACCTCGGTCGGGATGAAACCGAACATCGATGACACCCCGTTGGCCAAGGTAATAACCAAACATGAATTTTCTGTCTATATCGATGTCGGATTGGAACTCTGTAAGAATATATTACACGACACAAACTGATATTTAAAGCACTATATTACGTGACACAACTCAAATTGTAGTTTTTTCTCTCCCGCAGCATGCTTTGAAACACTATTGCTTGGTGTTCGACGCCATCTACACCCCGAAGGACACGAGACTTCTGCGGGAAGCGAGGGAAACAGGAGCCACGATTGTTTACGGAACTGAAATGTTGATTCGTCAGGGATTCGAGCAGTACAAGAACTTTACTGGGTTGCCCGGTAAGTACTAGCTAATTAAACCTTAACTAGAAACCATAAAAATCACTAATGATGCATTCTTATAATATGTTTTTGCTTCGTTTTTTTCTCGAATCACAGCTCCGCAGGAACTCTTCAGGTCGTTGATGGAGAAACACGCATAGACAATGGTAGCCCGATGAATTAAGTCTTCCCAACCAGAACACCGACAAGCAGTAATATTGTCCGAAACTTGTATTAGTTTTCACAATGCATTATAAATTTAGGACTATGTTTTCTTGGTACATTTACTTATGTCGACTGTGTTGAAGGCGACTTCATGATTGGATTGGTCATTTTTCGTTTACCGATAGTAATAATAATAATAATAATAAATAAATTTTAAAAAAAATAGAATGGAGATGCAGGGACTCGAACCCCGGTCGCTAAGCTACATCTCCATAACTTGATCACGCAGATATATATTTATTTATAGGGTTAATAGGTCTTTTGGTACAACATGTTTGACAACTTTTGCGTTTTGGTCATATATCTTTTTTTTTTTTTTTTTGCCTAGTTTTGGTACCATATGTTTAAAAACTTTTGGTTTTTGGTCAATCCGTTAGTTGACCGTCAGTTTGACCGTTAAATAGTCATGTGACTTGCACATGCCTAATCCCAAAATTTTATTTTGTTCAGTTTATCCTCAAAATTATTGTCCTAACTTTTTATTTTTACAATTTAGCCTCTAAACATTATCAACCGCACCCTAAGAGTAAATTGACCTAGCCATGGTCCGACCCATGGCTAGGTCGGACCATGACTAGAGTCGCCGGACTTGGGTGACCCTAACCATAGTACGACCTAGCCATGGGTTGGGCCATGGTTAGGTCTTTGGGTCCAATTGATCAAATTGGACCATTGGGCAAAATTGACCTAGCCATGGTCCGACCCATGGCTACGTCAGACCATGGCTAGGGTCGCCGGACCTGGGCGACCATACCCATGGTCCGACCTAGCCATGGGCCGGACCATGGCTAGGTCAATTTAGTCCTAGGGTGCGGTTGATAATGTTTAGGGGCAAAATTGTAAAAATAAAAAGTTCGGACAGTAATTTTGAGGAGTAAACTGAATAAAATAAAATTTTGGGACTATGCATGTGCAAGTCACGTGACTATTTAACGGTCATACTGACGGTCAACTAACGGATTGACCAAAAACCAAAAGTTTTCAAATATATGGTACCAAAACTATGAAAAAAATATATTTATATATATGACCTAAACCCAAAAGTTGTCAAACATATTGGACCAAAAGACCTATTAACCCTTATTTATATAAACAAAGACGAACCCGTAGTTCAAAAATGTTATATAGTTTTTGAATCATTACAATTTTGGTTGAACTATGTGATTAAAAGCATGTACAATATTTTTTTTATATGTTGCCTATTACGTGTGTTTTATCTATACATTCTATATTATTATCTAGGGTTTAAGGTACTTTTGGTACCACATGTTTGCACAAATTACACTGTTCATACTATTAGTATTTTTTTGTACCGAATTGTACCATATGTTTCCAAACCTTACTGTTTTGGTACTTCCGTTACCATTCCGTAAAAAACGGCCGTTAAATGGCATGTGTCATGCACGTGAGCAGCCCAAAACTTTCAATTTTGTTACAATTTAGTCCATTTAATACATCCCTAACTTTTATTTTGTTCAATTTAGTCCTAAAATTTCAAAACCAAACCATTTTCCCAAATTGACCTACCCGTACCTAGCCTAGGGCTAGGTCAGAACCTGGGTCGGGGTCACCGGACCCAGGCGACCCTGACCCAGGGTCGGACCTAGCCCCAATTTAACTCAATTGGTGCTAGGTCAATTTGGAAAAATGGTTTGGTTTTGAAATTTTAGGACTAAATTGAACAAAATAAAAGTTAAAGATGCATTAGATGGACTAAATTGTAACAAAATTGAAAGTTTTGGGCTGCTCACGTGCATGGCACATGCCATTTAACGGCCATTTTTGACGGAATGGTAACGGAAGTACCAAAACAGTAGGGTTTGGAAACATATGGTACCAATTCGGTACAAAAAATACTAATGGTATGAACAGTGTAATTTTTGCAAACATGTGGTACCAAAAGGACCCTTAACCCTATTATCTATCTATATATATAATAAAGTAACAGGAAATAGACAATGTGAAATGTGGCTTCGACACGTCAGCACGTAAGTAAAATGTGGTTTTGACACGTCATCGCGAGCACATAATCTATCTATCTATCTATCTATATAATAAAGTAACAGGAAAGAGACAATGTGATGTGGTTTCGACACGTCAGCACGTAAGTAAAATGTGGTTTGACACGTCATCGCAAGCACATAAGCTCAGTAAATAATCTCTTTAAGGACATGAATCAGTAAATCATCAATCAATACTAATTAACGCTAATAAAAAAACGCTATCAATTAATTCTCTAATTTAATAATTGTTCCTTATAAATGGTCTATAAATGAATAATTAATAGTAATTATTGCTAATAAAAAAACGTTATCAATTAATATTCATACAAACAAAAATTTTGCAATTCTATAACATCTGCATCCTCTTCCAAGAATTTGAAGTATATATATAAATCTGCTTAAAGAATATTCATAAAACGACCACAGATTAGAGTCTTGAGTTGATTAAAGAAAAGTTAGAACAGATAGGGTTTCTAACGAAAAGACTCAAATTCTACGAAACATAATCCTCGACCCTAAACGGAGTGGTATCAACTAGAGCTATGGCGGAGGTATGTGGAGGTTGTTGCGAGTGTGTTGGCGGTCCAGCTAAACCTACATCTAAAAAAAATGCACACCGTCCCTGCGGAGAGCCGTCTAATGCGCACCACAATTCCTCTACTATCGAATATGTCCCATGCAAGTCGTGATCCCAACTCAGTCATGTGCTCAACGACCCTCCTCAAAAATCAGTCACACTAGAGAAGATAAAAAAGAACGAAAAACCGAAAAAAGTCAATCCACCATATGAGACCATCATAGGAAGGTAGTTTATCTGCAGAAAAAAAAAAAAAAAAAAAAAAAAAAAGACACTATAAGGCTTAGAAATGGGAAGGAGATCTTTTAGATAATTATAAAATGTATGGCACCACGCGGCTGCTTTAAGGGGGAATGGATGATTTATATTAATTAGGGTTTCGAGACCTAATGAGTTGGGTCTAAAAAAGCATAATGTGCGGATGGAGTTTAGTTATAAACTGAGAGTTTTTTTTTTTTTTTTGCCAATTTAGGCCGAGAGGTAAAACTAGGGATGGCAACGGGGCGGGTCGGGGCGGGTTTTTGCAGCCCCGGACCCGCCCCGCGGGTCGGCCTGGCTGACCCGGCCCCGGCCAACTGGCCCTTCGGGTCGGGTCGGGTCGGGTCAACATTCCCGCGGGTCGACCCGCGGGGCCCCGACCCGCCCCGCCATGTGAACAATTTTTTTTTTTTTTTTTTTTTTCACTTTTCAATATTACATACAATTTTTTTTTGTCAAAATATTACATTATATATAAATTCAAAACATAAATCTAACACCAATCAAATATAAACAATAAACACATCAAATTCATTAGAAATTCAAATTCAAACACCAAATTAACAAATCCTAATAATCTAAATATACATCTATTTGTAATTTGGTCCATGTCATTTATATATGTACTATATTAACCATATTGTTTAGTAAATGTTAGATAATCTTAACATAAAAAAAAAAAAAAAAATTATACATATATGCATTTCGGGGCGGGTCTACGGGGCCCCGAGTCTCTAGACCCGGACCCGCCCCGACCCGAGACCCGTTGCCATCCCTAGGTAAAACTAGCATATAAATATTATTTACGGTAAAAATCATATTAATATGTATACCATTTCCCAAAAATATCTATCAATATAGTATATAATATCTATCATTAGGCCTTCTTATTAAATGCATGCGAGTTTGATGGTGTTGGTGTTAGTATTTTTGGACTGTCGGTTGCAATCGTATGCAACTCGGTCGAAAGAAAGTGTTCGATTATTAGGGAAAAAAGTGCTTAGATAAATATTGAATGACAACGGAATTATGCAGTTTTTTGAGAAGCCCTTAAAAACTGGGTCACCTGAGAAGCATGTCATAACAAGAAATAGCAAACATTATACAAACTTAAGTTGAAGGTTTTGCGCCGACCAGACAAGTTTTTTTTTAACTATTTTTTTAGAAATTATATATGATGATTGGTTGGAATTCCAATATCTCATTTAAGTTATTATTATAACATTAAGCTTCCTACGGAGATGTTTCTCTACAAAAAGGTTACTTCTAAACTTTCACTTCTCATATTGGTTTTTTTGATTGATTCTTTATTTGTTTGGATCAAGACTGTGAATTTTTTTGAAGTTGTTTAGGGTTTAGGTAATTAAATTGATTCATAATTAGGGTTTTGTTTGTTGGAATAATGTATTGAATTGATTCATAAGTTTAGTGACGAACCAGGTCTAAAGGAGGACCATGCACAGATTTAGCCTTTTTGTAGAAAATTGATTCATATGTGAGTCAAATGTTGATTATGTTAATACTAACTTCAATATATATATATATATATACCAATATATTAAGTGTGTTGGGTCCTCACCCCAATGGACACCAATTCAACACTCAAAATTCAAAAGACACCAGCCCTCAAAAAGTTTCAGATTTCTGATCAAATTATTAATTTTGGGGTGAAGTGTCCTCACCCCAAAAGACACCCACCAAAGGGTACAAAACTTGAACCGCCCGGACAACTCTCAGATTGACCCAGACCGTTTTGCACCGGTAAACTCAAATAGAAACAACAGAGGACCTCTGAGGCTCTGATGTCTTTTTTTTTTTTTTTTTTGGTAACTGAGACTCTGATGTCGTTTACGGTTTACCACATGAAAATTCCATCCAAACACTGACAATTCCCAATCAAACAAGAGACCAACCATCTCCACCACCGCGTCCCTTACTCCGTCCGTCGCTCACCCGCCGTCCGCGGCTCGCCCGCAGTCCGTCGCTACCCTGCACCTGCAGTCCGCCTCTGCATTGACGATACAGCGCTGTTCGATCGGCACACCAAGCGTCCATTGTTGGTTACCCTCGACCGATGTTCTATCGAGTAATGTTCTTAATTTGGAATTCTAATTATTTACAATTCGAACATGCAATTTGATGTCCATTCTCTCATTGCCTTCATCTTATCCCCATAAGTCATCTACTATCGAATATGTCACAATAGCATATGTATTTGAGCAGTTGAACGTTAGTTCATCCAGATGAGGGATACAAAATGGTGATTTATTTTAGACTTCTAAATTATGTACTTGTGCCTTCTGGTTCATGTCTTTGGTTGGATAAAAGTAGTGATGGGTTGCACCTATGTTAGATTATGCTGACATGCAATTCTTTGTTTCATATTTCTACAATTCAATCTTTATGCAACAAACAAGTTTTAAAATGTTTTAGCTCACCATTTTTCTTGTTTCGTAAAGTGGAAGTTTTTTTTTTAGAATCTGTTGACTAGTTGTTATTGTAGGTTATAGCTCTTAAAGGATCCTATCATGGAGATACCCTAGGTGCAATGGAAGCACAACCACCATCAGCTTACACTGGCTTTCTCCAGCAACCATGGTAGTCAGAGTTCACTGGGATAATGGTTTTAAATTTGTTCAGTTCACAGCTAACTAGATTCTGACAAATTAGACAATAAAGTGTCTCCCACATTAAATGACGAGTTCTCATCTGGTTGCACGTGACTATTTCTTCCACATATTAGGGTTTTGAACTGATGTTCCAGGTCATCCTAGAACACTCACAGTTTAGAGGTTTTACCATCATAAACAGTATATGTTCCCAAACTCCAACCATGCCCTCTTTTGTTCCACTAGAAAAATCTCACTGCTTCTGTAATAATTGTACAGTTAAATAGTTACCAGTTTATTCTCAAGCTGAAGCAGATATTTCTCAGGTACACAGGAAACGGCCTCTTTCTGGATCCTCCAACTGCCTTTATCTCAGACAGGATATGGAGTCTTGAAGTACCTGAACTTCTGAGTCGGTTTTTCGGTTTTGATTTTTGGCATTAGGTGGGAAGAGATCATGGATCATTTACATGAGGCTTCTCTGTAGGATATTATAACAATACGGGTTCTAAAGAGGGTACGTTAAAATAAAAGCTCTGCACAAATGTTTTTTTGTTGAATTTTTTCTTGATCTTCTCTGAAAAAATATTGCAGGATGGACTTCACAGAAATTTGGAACATCCAAGAAAAGCAGAGTAGAAACCAAATAACAAAGCATTTTAAACTCTTTAGAAGAAGATGAGAAATCTGTGAGATCTCCATCATTTTTCTTGAAAAGTTTGCTATGTCTCTTTGATTTTAGGACCATGATAATCATAATAACTAATTCCGAAATATCCAGTTGGGTACCAATTAGCAGTACAAGTTGTTCTTTATGTAGTAGGATTGTAGGAAGATGGATTTATAGTTGTCTGAAAACACAACACTTTAAGATTGTTTCTCTATTTTATGCTGTATGAACTAGAAATCACTGATATTTTTTATGAATGTTACTGGAATTTTTAAATTTTTTTGTCATTGGAAATCAGCTTTATCTGATTATGAAATAATTTTTAGTCTTGTTCTGATTCAATGATCAAGCTCACCCGTTCATTCATTTTATTTTGGCTGTTTCACCCCTTTTATGGTTGTCATTGTAATGCTGCCCTTGCCACTTTTTTTTTTTTGGTCGTAAAGCTTCAGTTATGGATGATAACGTTACCTTTCATCAATTGGATGTGTTATACCATTCTTATGTCAAACACTTTACTTAATGGGTCACGGAGAAATTTTGTGGTATAGATATTCTGGTATATAGTGTCAAAGTTCTAGGATTATTTTGTGCCTTTGTGGTTAGTACATACATATCAGCTGTTGTATTATAGGTGTGTTGAATCATGGTATGGTGTTTTTTTGCGTAGGTATTAACTGAAAGCTCAAATCCTTATATTGGTAAATTGCGTTGGTTTTCGGTTCTGATTTTTGGCATTGGATTGTTTAGACATTGATGGAAAATCAAGATGAAGACATGCATGGTTTCTATAGGATTCGATCCCACAAAGATCACACAACTGCCAGGCAACCCAGTTATTGTTGTATCTCGTTCTTGCAAATGCAACAATGGTTCCAAAACTGACGAAAGTCTAATGTTGTGTCGATTACCTTTAGCTAACAAATTACACTTTGCTGAAAATGCAATTATGAGAAGAAAATCAACATTTTGCTTACTCATTATTGTAAATGCCGCAATAATGGATGCAATCTGCTTATTTTTTAGGCATTTTTGTACAAGGGGTTCTTCAAAGACAAGGAACATGATCATCTAATTACCTTGTTTAGGCCTTTTCGTTGTTGTTTCGGGTCTTGACATCTGTGACCATGGGAGTCATGAATCGTGGCATAGTTGTTTGGTGTTTTGTTATATATATGTTAAATTTGCTTGGTGTAGGCTAAGGAGAAGCTAGATAAGTCAATGGTTGCAGATAATGAATTCATAAAGAGAATAGGGAGTCAAGTGCGAATTAGCTTCGGAATGTTTCTTGAAAAAGTTCAGGTAAATCTATTCAAATTTTGTATTTACTGACTTTGTCTGATTTCTGATTGGTTTTGCAAATAGCCTTCCATGGGCACTATGGATCAATCAAAACACTAAGGGTTTCTACAGCTGCATTATATATGTGATGTGTAAGTATTCAGTTCTTTTATATGGAAAGAAAAAAAATATCTGCATAGATTAAACCTACCATTTTCTTATTAGGAATTAATTTTTTTTACTTGATTCTTGGTGTATACTATGTATGATTCACCACCATCTTTTCCTTTCTACAGATTTTAGATGCACTTCATATTGTTTCTCATTCTCAAGGAGTAGATGTTAATGCTTAGGAGTCACCTTGAAAAGGCGTTGACTGCAGATTTCGGATATGAATAATCATCCAGCGAGCAATTTAGATTGTGAGTCGCTTGTTGCTACACGTATATGCCAGGTAATTTTTCAGTAATTGTTCTTATTTATATAATCAAAAACCAACATATTTGGAATATTTCAATATCCAACAAGGATGGTTTTCACGTCGAAATGAAAATCCAATACATTGGTATTGCAGACAACATAAAGTGACATTAACAATGTCAAATTTATTTTGAATTACACGAACCCTCTTTCTAAAAGACTTTATCTAATCTAGAGCTATACAAGTATCATTTTTCCCATCATCTCAATAATCTTGAAAAAGATAGTCATAAAGTTTTAAAATATTTGTAATGGATCTTAAATTTGCAAGTTGTTAAGGAGGAATTGTCTCGGGAGTGTGGTGTGAATATGAAATCAAGACACTTTAGTACAGTCCGCTCTAACTGGAAAGTGGAAACAATGATTATTTCATGTTCAATAGGTGAGTAAGGAGAAATCAAGACATTGGTGAGTAAGACCGGACCGGAGTCCACACTTTCTTTAGGAAGAGTTCACCTTGTTGATTCCACTAACCAATTTGGAAATTTCCAAAAGGCAAGTTAGTCAAAGTTAATTAGTGAAAATAAAAATTTGTATGTCCCTGTTTTTGTAGATAAAACTTTAATGAAATATTCATACTCGGATTTCAATGTGTCGTTTTTTTGGGTACGTCGGTAGGTATGCAAAGTAAACATTTTTCTTATTAAAATTAGTGAGTTTTTCACACTATGTGATTTTTAATATTTAATGATTCTTCCTTGGCTCAATAGGTCTTGAATGCAGTATGAAACTTTTGCATATCTTTTCAATTGTGGTAGGAATGGTTATCAAAATCATTTTGATCGATGTACCAAATACATATTATCATTATATACTTATTGGAGAAATTTATACTGTTATACATACGGTGTTATCTATCACAAAGATCATTTAGACGTGATTTATTCGCAAAAAAATATTATTATAGACGTGATAATGTTATGTTGTTGTACACACTACAAAAACCATGTAAGCTATTGATTATCCGACGACTCAGAATGGTTCCTTGTCCCTTCTAATAAGTACCTCCACGGTGAATTATTCCAACTGTGTAAGTAGCTGTTGTTGAGTAGGTTTGACGTGATTATAGAAGTAATACTTTTTATTTCCTTTAAATGGTGTGTATATCCATATCTAATTTTGTATTTTAGATAATGTATTATTTTAGCTAAAATATTTGTAACATGCACGTGCAACGCACGTGAAGAAATAACTAGTATATATATATATATATTTTAATATTGCAAGTGTCTCTCTCAAGAATATTGGTGAAGTGAATGAACATGTTGAAAATCTGAAAATTTGTGAAGGTGGCTGACTTTATTAATATTTAGGGTTTATGATTTGAAAAATATAATGAACAAAACAATGTGTATTGAAACACTCGAGAATTTTAGAAGGGAATCCTTTTTTCTTTAAACTAACAAAGTCGATACATAATTCTATTCTTCTTTATATACGTTAATGTTTACGTTTTAAAAAGCCGCCCCGCGCGTAGCGCGGGATCAGCACCTAGTTGTTATATATACTAACTCCAAATGAAATAGAACAGTAGAGCACATTTTTGGGTGAATGTCATTTTTTAACTTATCAACAAAATTATATTAATTGGCAAAAAAAATTATATTAAACTATTTAGTTACGATGGTCAGCTCTACATTAAATGCATGAGATCTTAAGCCATTAGTTGTTGTCACAGTTGAGGATTTCGACGGTTTCCTCTTCCTCCGCCCATCAGAGTTTTTTTTCTTCTTGTTATAGAGAATCTTCGTCTTCCCGTTATAGGATTTCTTGATTCCAATGACTATCTATTTTAGATACTAAAAAAAATTCAATCAATCTGCTCGATTTGGGCACTATTTCTCCGAATTAAACTTTCGGATCTGGTAGATCTAAGAGTTTATGAAGTAGATCTAGTTCAGATTTATAACCTGGTTATGAAATTTCACATCTAGAAATATTCTACGGCTGTTGTTAGTTGTTGGGGTAGTTGGGTCAACGGACTATTGGTGGAAACGACGACTTTCACAAGGCTACTGAGGAAGATGGTTACTGGTACGGATGTTCAAGAACCGGCGGATCAAGTTGATTGGAGCATCGCGAACATCATCAAGTCCATCAAGCACCTTGCTCGGACTGAACCTCAAAAATATTGGAAGTTTGTTCGAAGTAAGGCACATACGTGCGCCAACAGTGTTGTTATGCAATCTAGAAAGGAGATGTGTCTTGCGGGGATCGGGTGTTAGTACCCCATCTCCTATAGTTTCCATTTTATTGATCATTTGTAATTTTAGTTTGCATATTTGAATAAAATGTAATATTTCTCTAGGCAAAAAAATTATTTTTTTCTTTTCCGATGTGACTTGATTTTTGTCAACGAAATACTGTTGTTAAATTTTTTAATTTTTTGTTTTCAAACTCAACATTTTTCTTTACTTACAAAATGTATTTAGTCCACATTTATATTACATTTATGGACCAAAATATAATTTTTCTGAGTAAAGAAGCGATCAAATTATATTTCACCGTCGAAACCTATAAATCATTCAAAAATAAATCGGAGTGATAAAAAATATGTTAGGTATTTGCATTCGTTATTATAGATATTTTCTGAAAAATTCAATTAATTTGTCAGCATAATATACATAATAAATTAATCACTATAATTTTCATCAAATAATATATCATTATTTATACATATGTACGAAGTCACCATGCGTGACACACGAGAACATCACCGTAGTTTCTTAATAGCGGTTTCAAAGCGGCTTTGTATATCCTAGAAAGGTGAAATCTTCAATTAAAAAGGTTAGGCTAAAACTCACGGTATAATCCAAAAGTGGAGTTAAGTGTAAATTGATATTCGTAAACATTAATTTAAAATAGAATGTTGAAGTAAAATTATGTACTTACTAAAAACCTTAACTCATACGTTCGAGTTTATGTTTATGAGAAAATTAATTAAGACGAATCATACTCTAGCTATCATATTGTACAATTTTCCAATAATTTAGCAAGATGTAATATTGCAATTTTTATTTACGAACTCAGATGCTCATGTACACTTGCATGAAATTCGAGTTGAGAAATGTTGGTGGCATCTGCAAAATATTAAATATGTTATATGCATTAGATAAATTTGTTGGCTGAAAAGGTCGTTCTACAACCTTTCCTTCTCCAATATGACCGAAATAAAGTATTTGAAAGTTAGATTTTAATAATAATGTATATTATAAACTATATAGTTGGACTATATATATAAGGATACATTTATGTTGTGTACAATTGTCATCATCTATATGGATACATTTATATTGTGTACAATTGTCATCATATAACCAGCCCCATTATTTCTGCCTCAAATCATACATCATTGTTAAGATTTTGACACGTATTATTAGATTTAATATTTTTCTTCCTAGGATTCATCGATCCCAAAAGGGGTTTTAGAAAAAAAAAAATAAGAAAATTAATTACACCAAGAACATGTGTCAAGATCTTAACGGAGATGCATGATATGAGACAAAAAGAGTGGGGCAGGGGATCTACACTCAACTTGAAGAAGTGTCGGGAGTTAATTTTAGTTTTTTAAGATTTTCCAATTGATATTTATGTTTTCTTGTCAATTTCAAAAATACTAAAGAAAACTTAAAGGTATTTTACAAATCCAAACAATATATGAAGAAATATAATTATGTTTGATTATTTAAAATTAGATAATGAAAAGTGGCGAAATTGACAATTTTAAGATTCAAAAGCAATTCTTGAGTTTTTGGCTTCAAAAGCGTATAATTGAGCCGCGTGGCGCAACCGATGATTCTAAACTTTAAAATGAACAAAAAAAAATATCATTAAATCATATTATATAATTTTAATACATGTAAACATATTTATTTAACTTTAGCTGTAATATTTTCTAAAATAATTTGATTTACGAGCGATGATTTTCATGTGAGTAAATGTGAATAACTTTAAAATGATATATGATAAGACCTAATGTATATATTTTTTTAGTATATTAATTTATGCATATATCACAAATTAATAACATTGTAAAATTATTTTTTATTTAAATTCGCGTGCCAATTAGTTAATTTTGAGTTTGATGTTGAATAGAATTTAAAATAATAATAAAAACTATTTATCACAACTTGACAACATTTGGCTAGATAGAATAGAGCTGGCAATTTTCCACCCGACACGGTAGCACGATATGAACACGCATAAAAAATTGTGTTCATACAAGCATATGAAAGAACGATAGTACGAACACAATTAGTACTATATAATTTATGTATTGTAGTCTTGTTTAGGTATCACAACACGACATGCACGATAACCCGATAAAATTGTGCTACTAAGTCTAACTCTTGAGTAATTTTTTAAAAAAATCTTAATTAATATAGCTTTTAAAACTCCCATATGTGGTTTAACTTTTAGAGTTTGTCAATCTTATAATACAAACTTATGAATACTAACACATTAATTCATAATTTTTTGCTATATGAAGTTAATTATTGTGATTTTTGCTTAAAGATCTCGTAAAGACATGTGCATTGAATAACTTAACACAACACGATAGTACGACGCGAACACAGATAAAAAATAACTAAATTATGTGTCGTGTTCTTGTTTGTAAAATGTGGCACGATAAACTTACAGTGCGTATTCATGTTTAGTAAGTTTAACACAGCACGACTATTGACATCCACGATAGTATGAATTGCCACCATAAGACCGAATATCAATTTCTGGTTCTTTATTTTATTATTATTATTATTATTATTATTATTATTATTTGCCACTGGTTCTTTTATCTCTTTAAGGTTCACTTTTTACATTAAATATCTGCGTAATTTAATTACAAAATGTATATGTAAATTAAAATTTAAAGTCGAATTATATAGAAGATCAGTTAATTTCAAGTAACTTGGCATCCACGTAACCCATGGAGCCGCCAAAGATTGGTAATATATGTACCAAAATTTATACCTAATTGAAACTTTAGGTACGCTGGCGGCTGGCCCCGGTCAACGTCGTCTAATCGATCGGGTAACACCCGAGGAATTAACGATTTCAAAAGTTAGTTGCCGATGATATTTACTCGCCAACCAATTCCACCAACCCAACTCGGTTAAATTTGGAATATTCTTTTTGAATTACACAAATTATATTTTAATAATTACCATTATTACGAATTATTCATAGTTTAATTTAATTATTTTTATTTTATTATAAAAATAATAGAAAAACGATAAAGTTATTAAAAGAGTCATAATTATACAGAGCATGGATTATTTTTTAAAAAAAAGTATATATTATATTTTTTGTATTAAAAAAGTTCAGAATTTTTTGTCCACAATTCTGAAATAGAATTATCTATTTTTCTTTAATGAATACGAATATGACTTAAATGGTAAACTGGTAATAATAATAATTATAATTTGTCATCTTGAAAAAGATATGAATCATCACTTGAAAAAAAAATTCTATAAAAAATATCGTAATTGTAATTTTTAAAGTTTGTGTCAAATTATTTTTTCTCATATTAATTAAAAATGAAACACAGTCTGATTGTAGTGATATTTGTAATTTTTGACAATTTAGATAATAATAAAAAAAAATTAACTGTCTAGACACGGTTGGTTAGTAATCGGAGTGTCATGGTCGGACCGCGTATCATTTTTCTAAAAATAATAATAATTCACAAAAAATAAAAACTAAATTAAAGGAAAACAGAGGCCATATCTAACCTTCCTTCTATTTTGAAATGAGGAGGAGGAGGCGAGAACTGCCGGAGCAGACACCGACCGCTTCTCTTCTCAGCTCCCATTTTCTCGTCTCTCCTATATATTTCACCTAACCCACCCACCAAGCCCCAATCTCTCTCCTCTTTCTCTCTCTACACCTCAATCCAAAGCCCCAAATTCCTTCTCCACTCGAGCTTTTGCTTCCATCGCAAACTAACGATGACTGGCATTCCGGTAACTGCACTTTCTCTCGATTATCATTCATTGCATTGCGTTCCGTTCCGTTTTCAGACAACTTCATAGTTTGAAGTGTTGTTAAGGATCATAATCTGCGTTTCTTGTTGATCGGCGATGCGAGTCCTTCTTTTGGTTTATGAATATTCTGAGAAATGAAGTTCTGGTTATGCGGAGATTTAATTGAGATATTGTTAGTTTTGTGTTAACATCGTGGAAACACCAACTCTAGTTGATTCTAGTTTCTGAGTGATTCCGCATTGATTCTAGACTTCGATTATCATTCATTTCATAGTGTTCCGTTTTTTAGTTCTCTGAGTGATTCCGCATTGATTCTAGTTTTATAGTTGGCTAGTTTTGATATATGTGAATGCTGATGAATGAATTGGATTGTTGGATATGGAATTGCAGCTTGTGACTGCAGATTTTCAGGTAGCGGGCAGTGGCCGGAGAAATGCGACTTTAGTATGTGCTCCTGTAATGGCTGATTCAGTAGACCAAATGCTGAGCCAAGTGCGGAGTGCTAAGGAACAAGGTGCGGATCTTGTTGAGCTTCGGGTGGATTTCTTGAAGAGCTTCAGCCCTAAACGTGATCTCGAGACCTTGATCAGACAAAGCTCATTGCCCACTCTTGTCACTTATAGGTACCTACTATTTCGTTAAACTTAAATTAGGAAAACTTTGCCAAATACCAATTGATCTACTATTTTGTGCACTGTAGCTTCATGTTTTGTTTGATTATGGTTCAGTTAGGATGAAATATTCAGTTAGCCTGATATATCTGATTTGGTATATATGTTACAAATTTTCAGTGGTTTAGCATCATTATATGTTATGTCAGTTAAGCTTGTATCAGATTCACCGAATATCTTCTCATGGTTAGTTGGTAGAACTGTTGAATGGCAAGTAAGCGAAAGGTAATGATATTCTGATATAGCTAAGATCTGGAATACGCAATAAAGTTTCGACACAATGTCAAAAGTAGGACCCACGTTTCCATGGTTTATAGTACTGCATGTCGGATCACTATTGGATGTTATATGCCAGATCAACTTGTATCAGACTTATTGAATATCTTTTCATGGTTTAGTTGATAGAACTGTTGAATGGCAAGTAGGCCAATGGTCAAGTTGTTTGCAAACTGCTATATGCCAATTTGGACTACCTTTAATAATGTTCTCGTCTCTTCAATGGTTTATTGTCAACTGTATACATCTGTAATTCCATCATCTTCGTCAATTCATGAGTAAGTAGTTAGAAGATTATGGAAACATTGAAGCTTTAGTTTTGGATGATAGATCTCTGCAACCCATTAATCTTGATATTGTTGGGTACTTTCAGACCAAAATGGGAGGGTGGCCAATATGAAGGTGATGAGAAATCACGGCTCGATGCTTTGCGAACTGCAGTTGAAGTAGGAGCCAGCTATGTTGATATTGAGCTTCAGGTAAAAAAATTAATTCGTACACATTTTGTTAAAGTTCTATTTTTCTGAAAGAAAATAAAAACAAACAAAAAAAATTTGACCGTGGACTTTTACTTGTTCCTCGTGAAGGTAGCTAGTGACTTCATTAGTTCTGTTCAAGGAAAGAAGCCTGAAAACGTCAAGATCATAGTTTCCTCACACAACTACGAGAAAACACCATCCTCTGAGGAACTCGGCAACCTTGTTGCCAAGATTCAGGCCACCGGAGCTGATATTGTGAAGATCGCAACCACTGCCACTGACATCTCCGACAATGCACGTATCTTTCAAGTGCTCACCCATTCTCAAGTGAGTAGTATCTGAAGTTAAAAATCATCTTATGTTGCCTTACTTGTTGCTTAAGGAACCTGTATATGTAACATCCATGTCCCACATTAATTGTGCTTTGGGGTTATCACTGGTGGTAGCTTATAAACATTGAGTACGCTAAATTGCTAATCAAACCCAGTTTTTTTTTTTCCTTTCCTAGGTCCAAGTGAACTTTAAAATCATTTTTTTTACCTAACTTGTTTCATAAGGAACCTGTAACTGTAACACCGTGTGTTCTACAACGATCGTGCTCTGGGGGTAATCACTGCTAGTAGCTTATGAACATTGAGTATGCTACTGATCCTTTTTTATTTTTATTATTTTATGAGTTTCAAGTGAGGATAATATCCTATAAAAGGCGTCTTTGTTTGGTTAAAGGCTAGTTGCTCTAGTTTTAGGTTATTACAAATGGTATTAGAGCAAGGTAGTTTGGCTAAGTGAGGACAATGAGCTTAGAAACACTTTTTTGGGAGCTAGTTACTCTGGTTTGGGGCGTTACCGATCTATACCTTAACTTCTCTTTTGTTTGTTTTTCTTGTTTGAAAAAGGAGATCTATTTTTTTCAGTTACAAGAATACTCTTTTCTGTGTCTCTTAGGTAATTCAGAAATTGACCAAAATAAAAAAAATGTTAAATTTCAGGTCCCTACTATTGCACTTGCAATGGGTGAGAGAGGTTTCATATCTCGAATCCTTGCTGCTAAGTACGGCGCCTTCCTCACCTTTGGAACCATAGAGGCTGGAGTCACCTCGGCTCCAGGACAGCCCAGTATAAATGATTTACTCGATCTTTACAACTTGAGACAAATCGGTCCTGACACCAAAGTTCATGGCGTCATCGGAAAACCCATTGGCCACAGCAAGAGTCCTCATCTTTACAATGCAGCATTTAAGTCCGTCAACTTCAATGGAATCTACCTTCCTTTGTTGGTCGATAATGTAGCAAATTTCATCAACGCCTTTAATTCTCCAGATTTCGTTGGTTACAGGTAAAAACAAAAAATACCAAAAATTGCCTCTTCTCAGTATTTTGTTAACTCTTTTGTTCTTCTTTTGATCGAATTGAAGCTTTGTAAATACAGTTACACGATTCCTCACAAGGAAGATGGACTTCGGTGTTGTGATGAGGTCGACCCAATTGCTCAGGTATTATTCAATTTCACAATTCTTAACCACAATTAGCTAAATCTTCAAAGCCGTTGCAATTCTTGTGTAAAGTTGTCACTTTTATGTGTTTTGTTGAGATGAATTTTCCACTTCTGCAGGCAATTGGAGCTGTTAGTTGTATGATCCGAAGGCCCAACGATGGAAAGTTGATGGGATACAATGTCGACTACCTCGGGGCTATTGGAGCCATTGAGGAGGCACTCCGAGGTTCCTAATTAAACTTTTAAGTTTTTTTTTTTCAATTTTTGTGTTATGAGGAAACTTGACTTGCAAGAAACCCTTCGTCCATGAAATACCCAGCTAGTTTTTTTCTCTATTTTTCCCGAGGTTGCTAATCAGCTCTATAGCCTATTCTTCAATTAACTATTAATATTTATATTTTATTTTTTGTGTGATATCGAGGAAACTTTACTTGCAAGCAACCCTTGGATCCATGAAATAGGAATACCTCACTAACCCATGAACTAGTTTAGCCGCATTTTGTTTTATAAAAAAATATGTCTTTCTTGTGGTGCAACATATATCATTTGCATCTATGACACATAGTTTCACTTGCTTAATGACCGAGTTTTAAATCGCGTTTGTAATAATATTTTTACTGAAAAATTATTGGCATTTGCAGAGAGGGAAGGTACCAATGGGACTGTTTCTCCCTTAGCTGGGAAACTATTCGTTGTGATTGGTGCGGGTGGAGCAGGAAAGGCGCTTGCTTATGGTGGTTATGAAAAGGGTGCAAGAGTCGTCGTTGCAAATAGAACATATGGTTAGAAAACCGTATATTGATAAGTTTTCTCGATGTGAAACCCTTACAATTGGTAAATTTGATAAGCTTTCATGTGAATGATAGAAAAAGCGAAAGAGCTTGCTAGCAAGGTTGGAGGCAAAGCCATTACGCTTGAAGAGTTGGAGAATTTCCACCCAGAAGAGGGAATGATCCTCGCAAACACCACATCCGTAGGAATGAAACCGAACACTGACAGGACACCCTTGGCTAAGGTTTGGCTTCTTGTCACCAATTTGTGGATTCTGTGTTTATTTCAACAAGTCACCTAAAAATGCCCAAAAAAAATCGCATGAGTACAGTTAGCATAAATGGGGTATGATGGTAATTTGTTCGGGGTATGCATATTTTACTTAATTAGGAGGCCATTAGACTCTTTGTTTCTCCAATTTCTTGACACTTAAATATCTTCCTTGCTTTCATAGAAAGCATTGAGCCACTACTCTCTTGTTTTCGACGCAATCTACACACCAAAATTGACCCGACTCCTGACGGAGGCTCAAGAGTGTGGAGCCACACCCGTGTATGGAACCGAGATGTTCATCAACCAAGCCTTTGTACAGTTCGAGAGATTCACTGGTTACCCTGGTAAGAAAACCCGATCGAATCTTCTAAAAAAACCGAGCTTGATTTTTGAGAAGGAACGATGCTGATTTTTTAGAAGGAAATTTCAAATAGTTTTTAATGATTTAATGCTGATTTTTTTTTCTTTTTTTTTTTCGTTTTAACTGCGGTAATTTCTTGTTACAGCTCCGAAACAGCACATAAGGGACACATTGGTGAAGGTTACATCGACCTAAGCCTAAGGAATGTGGTAAATTGGTATGTGTTTGTGGTTATTGGCAAGATGGTTTCTGTATTTTGTTGTAACAATAAGTGTTCTTTATATGGTCCACAATTGTTAGCTTTTTTGTTGTTTAGGATCAAAACAATTATTGTCCTTTCGAATGATTTTCATGGTCTTGATTAGAATTTTTATATATAATTGAAGTTAAATTTCTTGAAGAAAAATAAAAAAAGTTGAGCCTTTAATAATTGGATATGGTTAAGAACACAATAGGGGCCTGAATGTTTGCCCATGTTGCCAAAAGGGGTCTGAATTGAAAAAACGTATTATTTAGGGCCTGAATTTTGAGTTTTGTGTATAAGTGAGGTCTCCGTCTAATTTTTCTGTTAAAAGTGACGGAAAGTGGTCACATGCTTGGCATGTGACCAAAAATAATTTGAAAATCCGAAAATGCCCTTTGACCAAAGTGTGTCTCTCATATGTTTGACCTAAAATGACAAAAATACCCTTTAAGCCACAACAGCTCCGGCGACCACCACCACCCCGACTCCGGCGACCACCACCGGCCTCTGGCGACCTCCGGCGACGACCGAAAAGCTCCGATCGGAGCCAAAAAGCTCCGATCGGAGCTCCAATCGGAGCTTTTTTGGCTCCGATCGGAGACCGGTGGCGGTCGCCGCAGGCCGGTGGCGGTTGCCGGAGGCCGGTGGTGGTCGCCGGAGCCGGGTGGTGGTCGCCGGGCGGTGGCCGGAGCGTGGTGACCTTAAGGGCATAATTAGTGTGTAGGGGTATTTTAGACATTTCACATTTTATTAATTAAATTGATAAATTGTATAATAATTACAAAAGGGTATTTTTGTCTTTTCACGTGGTTCTGTTAGATTTAACAGAAAATTTGGACGGAGACTTGAAAAAACACAAAACTCAAAATTCAGGCCCTTAATAATACGTTTTTTCAATTCAGACCCCTTTTGGCAACATGGGCAAACATTCAGGCCCCTATTGTGTTCTTAATCCTATTGGATACTATTAAGGATTTGGCTAAAATACAAAGATAATCAAATTTTCAAATGGTTAGATCATACAAATCGAAATATGCGCAATATATGAGATTTGATTATGTTTCTCTGTTGAAATTTAATATATTATCTCTCTTAGTTTAACAATTAAAAATTCGACTAGATTTGCAGTTGATTGGGAAACCCTAAATATCTCTCATTTTAGCTAATCACTATTATCAAAGCAATATTTGGCCAAAAAAAAACTATTATCAAAGCAATATGAGGTTTGCTTAAAAGGCTTTACTAGATTAAACTAGTTTTGAATTTTTCGGCCTATATACATAGTAAATGACAAGTCAGCCGAAACTGGGCCAGAAGTTGCCTAAAATATCGGCCCAGGTAGATCAATAAAACTCGACCCAAGATATCCCAGAATATTTCGGCCCAAGTTACACAAAAAAACTCGGCCCAACGTTGTCCCAAAAACTCAGCCTACAAACGGGTCCAAAAGCTGTTAGTGGTGAAATACAAAAACTTGCCTACACCGGGTTTACAACGAAGCCCCATGAAAAATTAATTTTTGGTTAATTAGCTCAATGCACCCATACGTTTCTGCATGTTGCTGGATGCACCACACATGTAAGCGAATGCACACATACGTTTTGCTATGTTGGTGAATGCACCTGAAACTCTAACACCGTTAGTTAAATACATATGCGCTACACATGCACCCACCACAACCAACCACCGCGACGACGACCAATCACCGCGATGAGCGAGTAGCAGACGACCAACCACGAAGATACACGACAATGCAGTAAAGACGAGAAGCGATACAAATAAGCGTGTCTGCAGAGGTTTAGCTTTAGGGTAATTAATTTCATCACGACCGTAGAAGATGAGGATGGATGGTATATCTGTCATTAGCAAAATCATTTACTTTTTAATTAAAAAAAATGTTTGCATGTGAGTAGCACGTGAATAACTAACGACAAAAATAAACGGAACTTAGACTAAAGGTGTATTGAGCAACAAAGCAATACATATCGGTGCATTTAACAACTTGAAAAAACATATAGGTACATTTGACAACATAACTAAAACATGTGGGTGCAGTTGGCTAATTAACCCATTAATTTTTATAGTTTCGGTGCTAGTATTTTAGTATTGAGCCTTGTACACCGGGTGCATCTGAATACAGACTTCTTTCTTCACAGCTTTAGCATTATGATTATCAGCTTTGCCGCCAAAATGTGTACACTGGGTGCACACGCACACCCTCCAATGATTATGGATTTTTCTACCGTGCTTTGGGAGCACCATGCTTTTGGTTTTTTTAATACTATGGTGGACTTAATTGTAACATAAGTAAAACTTTAAAAGTATGAAAAAATATGAATTTTTTTAACTACACCTAAGATGTCTATCATACAATTAAAAATATCAATTTTCCTATGAGGTTCATCTTTAAGACAATAGAAAAATAAAAAAATTAGTGGCAAAAACATGGTGATCTAAGAGCATTGTAGAAAGGTCCAATGATTTTAACTGATTTTGAGCCATTAGGGCCTTGGTTGACTAAGTGAAAACACCCGGTGCAACCATTTAATTGTCCCTTTGTAGTACTTCACTTTCTTCCGCTTAATTAATGACTCCTTTGTAATTAATTCATTTTCTTTAATTATTTTTTTATACAAAGCTTTTAATTTTTGAGATTTAATAACCAAATACCTATTTAAACCAAGTTTTAATTTTTTTAAATAAACTACATGAATTTTCTATTTCCAAATAAATTGATATATGTGTTTTAATTTTAATAAAATTGAATAAAAAATAAACATATCCCAACCATGTAAGATATTTTCATATATAACAATATTGGTTAACACATAAATTGAAAAATTATAATAAAACCGTAAATTGGACGCTCAATCAAAACAGCGTAATCAGTTGGAACTCCTTAAAGAGGAAAGACCTTACAATCTTCCCAATAACTTGCAAGCTTGAGCATCTCAACAAAACCCGAACTACATCTATTCGAATCATCATCCTCGACATCATAAGAACATCCATTAGTTATATATATTATAGGGTTAAGAACACAATAGGGGCCTGAATGTTTGCCCATGTTGCCAAAAGGGGTCTGAATTGAAAAAACGTATTATTTAGGGGCTGAATTTTGAGTTTTGTGTTTTTTCAAGTCTCCGTCCAAATTTTCTGTTAAATCTAACAGAACCACGTGAAAAGACAAAAATACAATTTTATAATTATTATACAATTTATCAATTTAATTAATAAAATGTGAAATGTCTAAAATACCCCTACACACTAATTATGCCCTTAAGGCCACCACGCTCCGGCGACCACCACCGGCCTCCGGCGACCGCCACCGGCCTCCGGCGACCGCCACCGGCCTCCGATCAGAGCTTTTTTGGCTCCGATCGGAGCTTTTCGGTCGTCGCCGGAGGTCGGTGGTGGTCGCCGGAGGCCGGTGGTGGTCGCCGGAGTCGGGGTGGTGGTGGTCGCCGGAGCTGTGGTGGCTTAAAGGGTATTTTCGTCATTTTAGGTCAAACATATGAGAGACACACTTTAGTCAAAGGGCATTTTCGGGTTTTCAAATTATTTTTGGTCACATGCCAAGCATGTGACCACTTTCCGTCACTTTTAACAGAAAAAATAGACGGAGACCTCACTTATACACAAAACTCAAAATTCAGGCCCTAAATAATACGTTTTTTCAATTCCGACCCCTTTTGGCAACATGGGCAAACATTCAGGCCCCTATTGTGTTCTTAACCCTATATTATAATCTTCTTCGATGCAGATTAAAGATACCATTAGTACAAATTATCATACACCCGAAATGAACAACTTCATCGAGCTCCAACACCAGCAAACGCAGTTTTACGCAACACTAATGGTGTCTGTGTCGATCTTTATCCCGTGATGAAGCATAATAATCCCGATCTGAAAATACCAGCAACCCGAAATTTTAATTAGTTAGTCACCAAAATGGGAAATAAATGGAAGGGGATCAAATATTAAGAGTGATCTCTACCTCGTGAAGAGTGATATCTCGGTTTATCAGAATGCCCTGCAATTAAGAACAAGTTATCGGATTCATATCAGTATTTAGTAAAAGCTTAATTTACTTATACGTTATAACCAACTCTGCAAATTTGCTAATCTAGAACTTGTTCTTTTTTCAGAAAAAATTAAGTTTTTTTAAAGGGTTACGAACCTAAAAACAATCTCAGATTGGTTGATAATCGCTGTCCCGGATTTAAAATCTTGATAATCGGTATACCAACTATCAGATTGGTTGATTTCCATTTTTTTCTCTTAAAATTGATGAAAGAGAAAAATGTTTTTTAAGCATCAAATAAACTTAAACCATTAACAACAAATTTGCTACTTAAGAAAAGTGGGAAAAAAAAATGTTTTTGTTGCTTAAAACACAAATTTTAACGCCAAAATCAAGTCGAAAAAAGTGGAAAGCAACAAATCTAATAGATGGAACAATGAATATCAACATTTTGAATTTAGGACATCGATTAGCCACAAAACCTATAAAGGACTGTTTTTAGGTTCTTTAACCCATTTACTTATATTCTGCAAATTTGCTATATTGTTATTCTTTTCGAAAAAAGTTTAGTTTTTTAAAACCCACCAACTCTGTGCTAGACAAGACTTAATTATGCTATTGCATACTGCATCATCAGTAGGATTGGCAAGAAGCTAACCTGAATCTTTGACGCGGTGGTCTTTTGTGCGATGGCCACGGTGGTCTCTGACCCGGTCCCTCTCAGCAGCATCGTCTCGATCCCTTTCCCTATCGGACTCTCTACCGCCTCTGTCACGGTCCCCACGGGACCTACCTCTGTCCCGATCACGGTCCCTGTCCTTGTCATCTCTGTCCTTGCCTCTTTCAGACTTGGGCTTGGACCCATGTTCTTCTCTTGATCCTCCATCAATTTCCATGTTCTTTGATTCATCATCCTTTGCAGATGATTTTGCAGGCTCCCCACTGGGTGCTGCTGAGGGTGTAGTCTTGGTAGGAGCAGCCGAGTCGTTCACTGGTGGGCTAGTTGGTGGAAGCTCCTGCAAAATATGTAACACATCTAAGTTGAATACGTTTCACGAATATATATATGGAATCTAGCAGGTAACTGCATACTTTTAATGTCCTTTTTAAAATCTGTCAATTTTTAAGAAAAAGAGACGGAAACGGTCGAATTACGCTATCACTATTTTATCGCTTTCTTACTGAGTTTCGCCCTAAGTTTAACATTTTGTTAGCATTATTCAATCATGAAATTTGAGTGTATATCAAAATGGAAAACAGACTATTGATTGATATTACCTTGGATACTGCCTTGGGTGGAAGTTCCGCCGATCTATTAGAGAATGTAAAGTCTCCATCCTTACACACAGGGATATAGTGTGCCTTAGGCAAACTATAAAGGTGAGCTAACAATCGACATACTTCATCAATTCCAGATTTGTCAGCATCAAATGCCTTCCACCATGGTGGGTTTTCAGGGAGCGGGACCTTGAAACGTCGAGCTGCCGCATACACTACTCCACATGCAACAACCTCACTCTTGAATCGAACACAAAGGGTAGTCCGCAGACTGATGCATGAGAAAGTAAAACAGCCATAAGATATGCTAAGATAAGAAGATAGATGGGTACAATAAAGTAACAATAATATGTAAGTTCATGCAACATCCCATTACCAATAACAAATAATGGACTAAAAACTTTTCTATAAGATCAATCAAGATTTCTTTAGGGCGTGTTTTCCAGTTTTCTTCACTTACCAAGCCTTCAACATAAGATGCTAATTTCTCAGAGCAACTGAATATATGCACTAAAAGCAAAAACCATAACGGCCTACTCACCATAATAGTTGCTACTTGTCAAATTGGCTTGAAGCTATGAAATAAAACCCTAAAGGCCTATTCACCATAATTATTGCTAAACTGTTAGGACTATGAATCTTTAAAAAGAAAGAAGACCAAGTAGCACGAGTTTTTACTAATTAACTTACCTATCATTTGCTAGGTTCCATGCTTCTTGCTTCAACTCTTCAGGTGTTTCAAGAGTTACAAGGTAGTTAGATATAAATTTGTGAGGATGCTCCACATGACAGATGAAACCCATCTCTTTCAATATATGTCTTTCTGTTCGGCTAAGCTCAATCTTCAGCTCCGCATATTTCTGTATAAAATGTGAAAATGTTACTATGTGAAAATCCTGAATTTAGTTCAGAAACAGCACTAAGATGACAAGATTCGAACCTTTGAACCAATATCCAAATGCTCTATAGGTAAGTTCTCCCTCCTACATTCCATTCGGTGAAAGACAAGAAGCACTTGCCTTGCTTTCCTGGGGCTTTCCTCCAGCTTTGAGGCAAGCCAAACACAGCTCGCAGCAACTTTCTACGATAGCAGCAACAACAAACAATTTCAGACGGAATAAATTGGAAGACAGGCAGCAACAAATGAACTAAAATTACAAATCAGGGCAGCAAAGAGATGGTTACATTTTATAACTTCGACTTTCCAAATAAGCACATATTTCTAATCCTAATGGCTCCAAAACAGCAGAGCATTTCTACATTAGAAATGAAGAAAGTATTTACGAATTGATATGAAAATCACAATAAATTTTGGCAAAAGAATATCTTTGCAAATTTGAGGGGAAACTCAGAAGCTAACCTTTGCGTGAAACCGAGTGAACGACTTCTTGCAATAGAACCGATGGAAAAGGACTTGGCCCGTTGCCATCACAGCTTGAGGTCTAGTATAATAAGGAATCAAGAACCATACAGTCCATACTAAAAGCAATAGCAGCTTCGTAGAAAATATAAGAAAATAAAAACAAGGATACAGCCTGAGCAGTATGCCGCTTTCTTGAATAAGATCACATCCATATATCCTGAGTGTTATTTCAGTAGCCTCATCAATCCCATCTTTCCTTGAAGGCGAATTGCTCAACTGCTCTTCACTAAGGTAGAAGTTGTCGATTGCAGTGTAAATCATTTTCGAACAGACACCACCTACAGCAAACAAAATCAACACATAATAAGTCTCATCTCAAACACTACAATTCTACCAGTTACCAACTGACGCGGACCAATTAAGAAGATGGATAGCAAAGTGCTTGTGAGTCGCAAAGTACTCGTGACTCGTCTGAGCATTATCTATAAGGCGCCTAGCCTTTGTAGATAATTCTACATCAATTCAAGAAATCCATAACAATCCAGCAGAATGCTTAGCTGAAAATTTGTACCCAAGCCAGCAGACTATATTTCCAGCAAATCGTACCAGAAGTCACAGATTGCTGCCGATAATAAAAAATTGCAGCGACTACATCAGAGAATAATCTTCTTACGCTTCAGAAGCAATAAATCCATTCTTCTGTATAGATTCTCGAAATTACCTTAAATTAACTTCGGTTATGGATATCGACTGCAACCAGGTACAATCTTACTCTTGTGGCTCCAGATCTCGTGTCCGCTTCCGTGAAGACACCAAGCAGAGGATGGAAAACTGTGATGAGTGGTGATGGCTGAGGAGGCGACGGATATTTGAGACGGCCGAATGACGCAGTTCTAGCAGATGGCGGAGGAAGGCGGAGGTCAGAACTCGCATACGGCGGCAGGAGGTGGTGTGTCCGTTCCTCCTCGTTGGTGTTTTTTTTCTACAGAAATAGATATAGAATGGATATTATTGCAATTCAATAAAAAAAAAAAAGATATTATTGCAAAATGCAAAGTGGTTTTTTTTAATGGAACCATTAACTTGAAGAGATAGAGATAAGTGTAACTTTTTAGAAATGACTAAATTGTAAATTATTATTTTTTCCTAAAAATGTGTGGCAAATTACTATTATCGTATTTACATTTGAATTGTGAACCACTGATCAATCTCTTACTTTTTTTCAATTTTACTTTTTCATTAAATAATTTATATATATATGCCATTGATTTATGACGATTAATGTATTTTTTTTTATTTTTTCTTATTATTTTTTTTAATCGAATTATTATTGAGTTCGTTCCTATTTTTTTATGGTTATTATTATTTACATGTTCTTATATTTTTTATTAATTAATTATTGTATATCATGTTATCAATCTATTCTTTTATATATACATAATTTTACACAAATAAATATATTCATCAAACCTCTAAATTTTAAAGTTGTTCTTTTATATTATAGTTAATTCGAACTAATTCACCTTTTTCAATTAATTTAAAATTACATTCAAAATTATTTTAATCTTGAATACCATCATAATCAATTATTTTGCTTACATTCACTGTTAAATAAAATATATTACATATTTTATACATAAACTATATTATTTACTTAATTATTATTATATTATATAATAAATCATAATCATTTATCTCATTGTTGTTATATAAGCTTTGTACTTGTACAAATGTGTTATCGTTTGATTTTGATAAGGTAAATATGTACTTCATTCTTTTATAGAAAGAAATGAAGAAACAATATTATCTTGGACTTATTGATGGTGGATTTAACTAGATGAATAATAGAGGTGATTTTTAGATTTAAGTCGTTCGAGTTATATTTATCAATCATTTTTATGTACATAAATATAAATAAACATAATTTCAAACTATAAGAGGCTAAGTCCGGCTAGGTCAATTTGGGGAAATGGTTTGATTTTGAAGTTTTAGGACTAAATTGAACAAAATAAAAGTTAGGGATGTATTAGATAGATTAAATTGTAACAAAATTGAAAGTTTTGGGCTGGTCACGTGCATGGCACATGCCATTTAACGGCCATTTTTTACGGAACCCTAACGGAGGTACCAAAACAGTAAGGTTTGGAAACATATGGTACCAATTCGGTACGAAAAAATACTAGTGGTATGAACAGTGTAATTTTTGCAAACATGTGGTACCAAAATGACCTTTAACCCTAGATTTAAACTTGAATTCACCAATTTCGCCACGTGGAATTATCAATTTTAATAAAAAGAAAGTATATTCTTAATATTGGAGTACTCGGTCAAGTTGCTAAGTTTTTTTTTTTTTTTTTTTTTTTTAATTTACTAGTTCAGACTTAGCTTGTGGACGAAATTTATCGTGATTAAAGAATAACTGACAAACTGATAAAAATAAGGGTTAAAGGTAATTTTGATACCACATGTTTGACCGAATGTGACTTTTAGTACTGGATGTTTAGTTTTGTATACTTTTGGTACCAAACGTTTGAAAAAATGTGGCTTTTGGTACATCCGTTAGTTGACCGTTAGTTTTGGCCGTTAAATGACATGTGCAAGTCACGTGATCGACTCTAAACTTTTAATTTTGTTCAGTTTAGTCCCTCAAATATATTCCTAACTTTTATTTTGTTTAATTTAGTCATAACACTTCAAAATCGGACCCAATTAAACCAATCGAATTCAATTGACATAGCCCCATTTGGGTCAAATTTACCCAATTGAAGATAGGTCCCAATTGGGTTTGATTTTGAAGTTTTAGGACTAAATTAAACAAAATAAAAGTTATGAATATATTTGAGGGAATAAATTGAACAAAATTAAAAGTTTAGAGCCGATCACGTGACTTGCACATGTCATTTAACGACCAAAACTAACGGCCAACCAACGGATGTACCAAAAACCACATTTTTTCAAACGTTTGGTACCAAAAGTATACAAAACTAAACATCAAGTACTAAAAGCCACATTCGGTCAAACATGTGGTATCAAAAGTACCTTTAACCCTAAAAATAATGAAACAGCTCTAGGCAATTATTTGAATGTATCACATATAGGGATGGCAGCGGGAACTGATTAAAATAATGAAACAGCTCTAGGCAATTATTTGAATGTATCACATATAGGGGTGGCAGCGGGTCACGGGTACCCGCCGACCCGCGGGTACCCGACCTGATTTTGACCCGATGACCCGCCGACCTGCGCCCGCGGGGCGGGTTCGGGTTTGGGTTCACGGCGACCCGCTGACCCGACCGATCTTTCATTTTACATATATATTTAATATATGTATATTATATAAAACTATACGGGTAATATAACACATAGTCAAAATAACAATTATTCTAATGAATTTGGTGATTTATATTTGAATTATGAGTTAATTTAATAATTTATTATTTAAATTTGGAGTTGAGTTTGGATACGGTAACATAGAATTTAGAATTTAAGATTTAAAATAATAAATTATACCTCACACGGTCGACCCGACCCGAAAGTGCAGAACGGGACCGGGTCGACCATATTGACCCGCAGGGCGAGTCCGGGTCTGACGATACCCGCCCCGACCCGCCCCATTGACTTCCCTAATCACATATTAGAATAAAATTTTGTAATTTTGTGTATTTGTAAATGAATGAATGTGGATGAAGACAATTCCATAATTTTAGGTCAATTACCTGAATGAGATGGACGAAAACAATTACATAATTTAATGTCAGTTTCTCTCATTTTCCTTTAATCACATGCAAATTACTCTACCAATACCGTAGATTAGACATAATATTTGACTGAACTAACTAGTTAGCAATTGGAGCTTAATAGCAACACCTGGAAAAGTATTTCTTTAGATGAAACTAATTCTTAACGGGTAAATTTTTAAAGTGTGAAATTTTTAGTGAAAAATATATAGAAAGTTGTCAAGTAACACATGTCAAATACACACGTAAAAAACACACATGTCAAATAATGATTGTTCTTAAAACGGAAAGAGATTGTTGTTATGCATTGTCATGTGGAAGTAGAAGTGCTTTTTATAGATTTTTTACAGTTTCTTTTTTCACATGTTCTATCATCACCTGATTATATTGACAATCCTAAATCAAAATACCCTTTCAAGTATGTCAACTGAGAACCTCCAACAACTTCTATAATTGTTACAAAATTGCAGGAAAAAAGGCGCAAAAAAAAAAAACATCAACGGAATTCCTTGAAAACATCCAAACTTAAGGGGCAAATGCAATAATAATAACAAATGAAAATCCAGTAAGGAAGGGAACACAACCTCAATGACTTTGGCTAATTTCCTTGTTCTTATAGAAATTTATTCAGCAAGAGATTACATTACAAGAACTAACACAGCATACAAGAATGAATCATGCAAGTTAGGCAAGCAATATCCAGTTAGTATATGAAGATCCCAGATAAACACTCCTTCCCCTCTATCTAATAGATACTATAAACTATAGAAGAAAAAAAAAAGAGATCAGAGAGGAAAACTAACTGGCATTACTTGGATTTGGCTTTGGACTTTGCAAATTGTCTCCTTGATGAAAAGGGAAGAAGGATCTCACTGAGATTGATGAAGAAACCTTTATCATACAAGTTATCCTTCTTCACAACTGCTGAATCCGATGATTTTCGACAAAATCCACTGCGTTTTCCTTCTGAATTCATGACTTCATCCTCTGAAGCAGAAGAAACTCCTGCTTTGAGTGCTGCAGCACTAGCCCTAGCTTCATTCAGCTTCCTCTTCCAAGCTAAGTGTTCTTGCCACTTAAATGTCTGCAAAATAGAAAGAACTGAGCTTCTAAATTGGGTTTCTACAATTTATATTGTTTCTTTTTACAAAAGATAGATCGATGAGTAGACCTCGTTTGTAGTTGTATTTGTGAGGCAAAGCTTGGCATGGTAACCAAAGAAACCTGCCAATAGAAGAGCAACGACTCCGAGAAACACAATCAGGAGTATTTGAGTGTTGTATGATGCCACCAGCCACTGTATAAAAAATGCATATTGTACTATCAAATTGGTTTATGGCAATGGTTGGGTTTTACCAAACTAGTGTCATAACTACGGGTATTAGCTCATGACTAAAGCTATCGGGTGAGGGCTATTCTTATTCGATACTTCAACCCATATATAATTGTATAGTGTTAGGTGGACTGTAGAATACTACTGACCTGCACAACAACTGGAGCTAAACGTCTGAAAGAATTCTCTATACCATAATAAACTGCAACAACGATATGAGGAAATTGTTACTTTAATTTATTAATAACTTTACCTTATTTTATATTTTTTTTGTTTTGAATTACTCTCCACCATTACCTGTTAGCGCATATAAAACCCTAGCCTCTTTCAGTTGTCCGGCAAGTATAAAACACAAAGCAACTACTCCATAGAGACACAGCAGGAAATGCCTGCAAAAACGGAAAACAAAGTAAAAACAACTCTATGGTAGTTAATATAGGTGGGTAAGTGGGTTAATGATTTCCATTTATGAAAGAATATTGTCCATTGTGTACTGACCAGAAAAGAAAAGCCATGAAGTATCGTGTATTTCTTTCACCTATACAATTATTCTGCAATGATGAACACAAGGTAAGTTGGGAAATTTTGAATCTTTGTTACAATTCATTAATAGGTGGGAACTTCAAAATACAGAAAGTAATGGGAAATTAAGATACCATCCATCCACAATGATGATCAAAACGAGCAACGCATCGATTGCAAATACTGCAATGCTTGGACCTTGCAGGTCTGAACTAAAAGGAAAAAAACCGTAGTGTAATTAACACATGCTCAGCTAAAACATAATCACTTAGTCCATAAGATCAACTCACTTTGGAATTTTGCATGTCGAACATTCCTTCCGGGAGTAGATGATATTGTCATAAGGGTAAGCAGAAATATAGTTATGAACATTCTCCACTTTCACTGTCCCTGGATCGGAAAAGCTAGTTATGAAGAAAAGCAGAATACCGATGGCAACTCCCAAAACGCTTATGTACCTGAGATATTCAATTTCAACACAGAAATGGTACCAAAATATTGAGCCAATAATAAGGTGAACTTCATTAAAAAGACAGATAAAATGTTTAATGATTTCAAGGACAGACCTATGCATTGAACTTAGATAGTATCCGGGTATATAGATAAAGGATGATTCAACGAGTATATAAAACGTAACTCCAATTATTGCCAGATATATAGCCTGCAATAGAAAAGGAATAAGCAAGTGAACTCAAGCAAGAAAATCATGTAAGTTTCTATTATGCAGCGATGAATTTCTACATGTGAAAAAAGCGAAATCAATTGTAAGCCCTTATTAAGTGAATGCAGAATCACATAACAATCACGCTCAGTTGGTTTATGGACTGCAAGACCCATATTACCATTTTGAATCATCGAATACAAATAGTTCAACCAATATAAATGGCCTCCTCAGTCATTTATTCATCATCACTCGATCGTAATTTTTTTTCTTAGAATAATACTCACACCAATTTACTAGGAAAAATTTGAAAACAAAGAAAATCACATGATGATTTAGAACTCCTTTATAATCTTTACTAAAACCTCATTTCTCTCTGCTCCCCAATGACTGAGTTTCTCATCTCATGAATGCAAAAATTAGCCAAGTTTCATTCAACAAACTCAAAACTGACATCCAACCTACACACATGCAAATGAACTCATTCGTATGGAAACAAATGCAGAAGCCTATGAATGTAAGAGCAGTAAGTAGGATGCATCTAGCATCGGTAAGTGATACAATCAAAATCAATTCAAAACTAAGAACTCAGATATCAAAGGTTAGCCACTGTAATCATAACGAGACTACCAAATTCAGCAACCAAAACCAATTATCCAATACCAGAAAAACGAATTATTTTCGAATTTTGAACAAAGGCGACGCATTGAAGTCAACTGAGACCTGCAAAACGGGGTTCGGCCGATCACAGCAGTAGCTCTCCACGGCGAGAACGGCGTTCGTACCTCTGGTCCCGCACACGATCCCGACGAACCGACTGAAGAAGCACAGATCACGACGGAGCTCGAAAAACAAACGTTCATGGAAATGAGGCGGCAAGGAAGACTCACAGTAAGTAATCGAAGAAGCCGAAGGTGATGAAGTTGTGGACGGCGGAGATAGGGGTGTTCCGGAAGATTGGCCACTGGCCGCAGAGGAAGGAGACCACCACGAAGAGAGTGGCGAAGCCGTGGAGCACCAGAAGCCACTGTACCGCCATTGCTGAACTCTCACCGGAGCGGAGATTCGCGCGATTGGTGAATTTGATTGATCTGCCTTGGAGAAAAATCGTCCTTGGCCGGTCCGACACTCATTGAACCGGTTAGTATGGTTTTATCGGCGGGTCGGCGGTTGGAGAAAGTACAGGTTTTTTTTTTTTTTAATACGTTTACATTGCTTTCGCAAGTTCGGACCGGGAGCGTTCAGGTTAAAGTCCTCCCCAAGGCGGCGTCTCCGGCGGGTTTCGACATCGAGTCGCCCACGGGAAACACAACTCGCTTTACCAGTTGGTCCAACCAACCTTGGGTGGTTAATATAACAGTTGAGTCCTTAGAGTTATTTTATATGTTTATTTATTTATTGTACACTCCCTATGGTTTTTTTTTCCACATAAATGAATGAGTTAGTAGTGACGATACTAGACCGTAGACCCATCCATACATAATGCTCGGGCTCTATACTCATGGTCCGTGATTTTTACGATCGGACTTAGTAAACAACCAACGCATGCATCGATCCCGTCAACGTAGTCCCACCAGTAACCTAATATAGTTAAGAGACCGACATGTTAAGCCCAGTTCTACTTGACGCAGTATGTGGGTCAGGCGAGACCTTATATGACTTCGGGGCGGCGCCCCTTAGGAGTATCAAACATGATTTCATAGTCAAACCATATGAGAATAAATGATCTTAACCACTAGATCATACCACCGGTAATACCCCTATGGTTTCAGTTATCTTATAGAAATTTTATAGCATGCTTCACAAGTATCACGCGTGTGTTATTTCTATTAATATGGTGGATTTAATTGTAACATAGACAAAAGTTTAAAATTATGAATATTTTAGCCTCACTTATAATTTGCATCATATTATTATTAATATATATTTCTTTATGTATTCACATTTAAGGTTATAAAAAATTGCAAAAAGAAAAGTACCAGAAGTATAATGCTCGTAAAGTATTGTAGAAAGATTTTATATCAAATATCTTTACTCATGCAAATAAATTAAGGTGTGCATTTTATTCCGTACACTAGCCATTACAGTTTTAGAATAAAAGACCTAACAATGAACAATTTCTCGATTTATAAGAGCATCCACAATGCAAGACAAAAATGAAGGACAACTCCTCCATGTGGCAAGATGGGTTGTCCATTTGCATTGGAGATGGACAAATTTTTTTGTCCAATCCCTCCAAAGAGGGATTCACTCTCTCACATCCCATCATTAATATTGTGAGAGAGTATAGTAGAAAAAAGTGTTAATTTTATTATTATTTAAAAGAATGTGTAGGTCTAAGTTGGTAGACACCATTGAAGTAGTAATAGACAACTTCAAAACACTTTTTTATTTTATTATATATTGATTATGTGACACTTATGTGACATAAAGTGGGATAGAAGTTGGGGTTGTGCATTGGATGCTCTAAGTGACAATCCCTTATACAACACATCAAGAATGGAGATAATTATTAATTACAGGTGACAATTTGCAACCAAGAAATATATCTTTTTTCATCATTGCCTCTTTCACACCCCCTGGTTGCATACAAATCAAATTAGTTCCACAAACTTCTATAACCTTTCAACTCTCTACAATATTTATCTCTCCTTCATCGATCAAATCCTCGATCGTCTCAATGCAGAATCCGACGGATTTTCCCTCTGACATGGCCTCTGCAAGTTTCGCCCGAGCAGCTTCATGGCGGCGCAGAAGCAGCACCGTGTTCAGCACTGACCACCGTACTTGAGAGTCGGCTTTCTTTTGAGTAAACCCCAAGCTATTGAGCAATGAATCCAACTGTTCCAACCAAGAGATTAATTACAAAGTACCCCCTGAACTGTGGATTCTTTTCATACAAGGTAAAATGTCATTTTGCACTCTTATTCTTTTAGCACGCACGAATTGTCACCCCTAAAATTACCCTTTAATATATACCCATTCAAGTATCATTATTTTCATAATCTACCCTAAACAATTACAAAGTTTGGATTTGCAGCAGATACCTGGTTTATATCAGCAAGGCCCCCCTCGGAGTAGCCGTATAGAAGATACTCCGTGGCCACGCCGGCAAGCGCTATACAAGAGAATCTGTTCAACATCTACCAAAAAAATTCTACAAAGTGAGAAACTCAGTAAAAAAAAAAAAAAAACTTTATGAGAAAGTTAAAAACTGCTAAAAAAAGGGCAATAGTTGACATCAGTTTCCTAAACATATAAAATAAGCTTACTTCCTCACCAAGTAATTGCACAAACTACATAAAGAGGGTATAAACGTACCGAAGCCGATACTTTTCCTGCATTAACCTGCAATAGCAAGAGATTCCCAATTATGAAACACTAATGTCAGTAATTTTCTATGGTTTTTACGCATGGTAAATCCGATTTACCTCTTCAAGAAACTCAAAGTCGACAAAGGATGTCCCTGCCTGAACGTTGAGAGAACCTTCCTTCTTTAGAGCATCTAAACTCGAGATGGAGTAACCCCTCGGGAGGATCCCTAACAAGTAGGCGATCAAGAAATGACCCGCTTCATGCTATCAAAACGCAAAACAACAGTAATTATTATATAAATAATTTCACATTCTCACCAAATTCACTATGGTAGAATTTTGGTTTACTTGGATAACCCGATTATGATACTTTTGGCTGAAGGTGTGTCCAATAGTGTCAAGAAGCAAGCTGCCTACTCCTCCATTAAAAGAAACCTGCACAATTCAACCGATCAAAAGACAGCATATTCGATGAAAATGTTGGTGTTAAAGCAAAAATCGAGGAAATTACCAGATCAAGAGTCCAGAGAAACAACAAACCCAAAGAAACAAAAAAGAGTTGTTGCGAGTCGAGACCAAACACGTTCCATGCTGCAATTCCTCCAGCAACAGCAGAAAGTTGCAGATTCCGTTCAATGGTGCCAAGAGTTGAGTCTACTGGTGATAGAAGCGATGCTGCTTCGATTCCGTTCAGCTTAAGCTCATCTAAAGTGTATAGCCTTTGAGGTACCTGCAGAATGTAGAATTGGCCTCAAATCTTGAACCAAATCGAAATATAGTACTACACTCTGCAGTTAAAATCGAATCTTTAAGCACAATATAACACAACATTATGTTGTAAAATTTGAATCTTTACCCACCACATATGTAATTTCTATGCAATCTAGATGGAACCCAACTTGACCCACGAATTATCGTTTTCAGATTGAGGATCTGAGTCTCGAGCAGTAGTGCAAGGTTTGAAACTTGCAGTAAAAAGCTATTTTTCCCCTAAAAACACAACTTTTTTCAACTACTTACATGAAACATAACACTACATACATTATGCAGTGAAAATCGAATCTTTATGCATCACATAAGTAATTTCTAAGCAATATGGATGGAAACTAGGGTTAAAGGTACTTTTGGTGCCACATGTTTGACCTGTGTAGGTTTTTGGTGTCATATGTTTCATTTTGTAGGTTTTTGGTGCCATATGTTTGAGAGGTTGTATGTTTTTGGTATTTCCGTTAGTCAACAGTTAGTTTGACCGTTAAATACTTTTATTTTGTTCAATTAAGTACTCAAATTTATATTTCTAAAATTTAATATTTACAATTTAGTCCTTATTGTTTGCTCAAGTCACCGTCCAAGGCCGCCGACCACCACCCACCACCTCCAAGGCAGCCGACCGCCACGAAACGGGCCGGCCACCACCCCACGGCACCGGCCACCACAGCTTGGGGCCGAAAACCACCCCAATTGGTGGTGGCCGGCCCCAATTGGTGGTGGCCACCTCAATCGGGGCCGGCCACCACCAATTGGTGGTGGCTACGGCCCCAATCGGGGCCGGCCACCACCAGTGGTGGTGGCTACGGCCCCAATCGGGGCCGGCCACCACCAGTGGTGGTGGCTACGGCCCCAATCGGGGCCGGCCACCACCAATTGGTGGTGGCTACAGCCCCAATCGGGGCCGGCCACCACCAATTGGTGGTGGGTACAGCCCCAATCGGGGCCGGCCACCACCAGTTGGGGCCGCCGGCCCCGATTGGAGCCCTCTGTGGCCCCAATCGGGACCGGCGGCCCCAATTGGTGGTGGCCGGCCCGATTGGGGCTGTACCCACCACCAATTGGTGGTGGCCGACCCCGATTGGGGCTGTAGCCACCACCACTGGTGGTGGCCGGCCCCGATTGGGGCTGTAGCCACCACCACTGGTGGTGGCCGGCCCCGATTGGGGCCGTAGCCACCACCAATTGGTGGTGGCCGGCTCCAATTGGTGGTGGCCACCTCAATAGGGGCCGGCCACCACCAATTGGGGTGGTTTTCGGCCCAAGCAGTGGTGGCCGGTGCCGTGGGGTGGTGGCCGGCCCGTTTCGTGGCGGTCGGCGGCCTTGGAGGTGGTGGGTGGTGGCCGGCGGCCTTGGACGGTGACTTGAACAAACAATATGGACTAAATTGTAAATATTAAATTTTAGAAATATAAATTTGAGGACTAAATTGAACAAAATAAAAGTATTTAACGGTCAAACTAACTGTTGACTAACGGAAATACCAAAAACATACAACCTCTCAAACATATGGCACCAAAAACCTACAAAACGAAACATATGGCACCAAAAACCTACATAGGTCAAACATGTGGCACCAAAAGTACCTTTAACTCTGGAAACTAACTAGATTGACCCACCAACTATCATGTTTGAGGTTGAGGATTTGTGTCCCGAGCAATGTTGCAAAGTGTGAAACTTACAGTAAGAATTGAATGTTTTTCATTTTAGTAAATTGTTGATTATCTCATTCAACCACTTTTTTCCTCAAGTGTCACTTTTTCAAGAGTTACATGGAGAATCAAACATTTCATACCAAGAATGAAGAATTCAAGCATTTCATAACAACAATTCAACACAAGTTCAATCAAGAACAAGGTTTTAGTCATTTGAAAGACAAAAAGACAGCATTTTGAAACCTGTCGAGCAGAGCCGAAACATCGAAGGCCACCGGGTTTGCCTTGCAAGTCCTTGACAAGGGAAACTGCAGCCCTCTCATCTCCCTTGCTAAGCTCCTTATCCACTTGCTCAAGAACTTGTCTACGAGAAGCAACACTGACCTGAGAAGATGAATTGACTATCCTCAACTGGCAACAATAAGCTAAGCTTCCATGGTAGCTCACAGAACCCATTTAGCTACAACATCAATCTATAATTGCAACAACATATAGAAAACCACAACCATACAAAAGTGTGGTCACAATTTTCTTGAAATTGGGGAGCAGTCCCTGCAATTTTAGAAACTAAATTTCTAACCTTTGATGTTTAATCAGGAAGGTGAAAAAGAAGAGACCCACTAATTCCTCGGCAAAAAAGTCTCCTCATGTTACTGGGTTACGGTATCTTACCTGGAAACGCCCTGCTCCGGCGACTTTTGCCGGTGACAGGAGAGTTAGCGGCGGCGGACACTACGACGAGGTCGGAGTTGGGAGGACGACGCCGGCGAGGTCTTCTGAGAGTCGACAGGGAGCTTCAGAAGGGTAATTATGGAAATGCTCTGTCAATGGTGAAGCAATTGCAAGGACAGCACGGCGGTCTTCGCTGCTTTGGCGCCGCCCAGCAGGTAAAATCCTACGGGGACTATTGGTAAAAGTTTTTTTTATTGTTTAAGTGTAAAAGAAGAATGGAATGCTGTACAGATACCCAAGAAATTGGCGGCAATGGACGATCCAAAGCTCAATGGAAGAGACTTATCGTATCTTGCATCAATGACTGTCGACATTATGGATTTGATTCAGAGCTGTATTGAGTTTTCTTCAGTGGAAGTGGTTAGCTTTCATCTTGGAGCAAATGGGTCATAATAATATCATACTGCATAAAAATGTCAAAAGAAAAAAATGCAATCAACAAATTGCTACATAAGCTTACTTTTTTAGGTTAAGATCTAAAAAAATGTATCAATTTTATGTCTGTGTTATTTGTTTCAAATTTAAAATGTTACTATTTAATATCTTAAATAACAAATATTTTACACTTCCTGTCATATTTTGGATTAAAATTAGTGTTTTAAGCAACAAATGTTTTTTTTAAGTATCAGATTTGTTGTTCTTAATTTAGACTTATTTGATACTTAAAAATTTGTTTTTGTTTCATCAATTTTAGGAAAAATAAGTGGAAATCAAGCAATTTGATAGTTGAAATACTGAATATTTACATTTTAAACTTGGGGCTATTATTAGCAACATAACATATAATTTAGACTGTTTTTATAGGTTCATAACCCTAATATTTGCTAGTTCAGTCATCTGATATGTAAAGTTCTGCTAACTCTTCCGTTAAGATTCAGTCTTTTTTGAAAGAATTATAATTAGTTATTTGTTCAACTGCTCAAAACACATGATTTATTCATTCGAATTGGACAAAAATCATAATTGAGCTAAGAATTTGTGCGCTCACATCAGCTATCAATTATAATTAACTCAAAACGCAGGCACATACTAATGCAGTGGAGAGACTCGAGTTTGAAGAGGGCTTGAACCCTCTTTCTGAGGAAGAAATCTTAATGTGTGCTCGGGTAAGATTAATCAATTTTCCATTCGAGGATATACTGCAGTGATTTGAGGATTTACTGCAGTGATTTCTTGTCATTGCATTTGCAGCATGAAGCTGGTCACTTCTTGGTTGGCTACTTGCTTGGAGTTCTCCCCAAAGAGTACAAACTACTTAAGAGAAGAACCCAAGTTCAAACTCAACTTGTAGGAGGCAAAGTAAAATTTTTGGGTTTCGAGTCTCTCCGACAAGTGAGGATGTTGCTTCACCTTAACATGATTCTTCATCAACATCAACAAAATCATAACTTCAATTTACAGGTTCAATTTACAGGCAGTACAAGCATCAAAGGAAATGTTACATCCAAGGTGTTGAACAACTTCTCATGTGTAATACTAGGAGGCTTAGTAGCAGAATACATTGGTTTCGGGTTCTCGTTAGGATTGCATTCCGACATTGACAAGGTTATTTGACAAATTTTGATTTTTGATTACAAATCAACAACTTAGCCACGAAATTGAACTATAATTGAAACATTGCAGATGCAGAGAGTTATCAAATGGGTGGGAATGACACAAACTGAAGCAGAAGTTCATGTAAGATGGGCAGCCATGAACACCATCTTCATTTTGGATAAACACAAAGAGACAGTGTTAAGATTAGCAGAAGCAATGGCATCAGGAAGAACAATCGGCGGATGCATTAATACAATCGAGGATTCTCTCTATTTCAAGACATAAATTTAAGAACTTGTAGAAATCCAAGCAACAATTGTATATTTTAATTTCGATTTCATTCCACAAAAAGATTCTATTTTTCTACCAGAACCTTTACAAGATCATCACAACTAAACAATACGAACACCTCCTGAGAAGCACTACTGTGAAACCATAAGTAATAGCTAGGGACTCGGAACTTAGAACTCCTGAGAAGCAGATCCAATCTCACCCTTGTCACGGACCATCTTCTTCGGCAGCAATGTCTGGTTGATATTGGGCAGGACACCTCCATTGGCAATGGTGACAGAGCCCAACAGCTTGCTTAGCTCCTCATCGTTCCTCACTGCAAGTTGAATGTGCCTGGGTACGATTCTGTTCTTCTTATTATCTCTCGCTGCATTCCCAGCTAGCTCCAATACCTGCAATTAATTATACTCGTTATAATCAATATATGGAGGATAATTCGTCAATGACATAAACCCTAGAAATAGAGGTAAAAAAACCCTAGAAATGCTCAAAAGTTTGAACGATCAGATTTCCGAGGCCAAATCACAGGCCAAAACCAAAGTAATCAAAATCAAGTTCCACAAGGACATGCATGAAGGAACTCTTCATTTTCCGATCAAGGAATCTGAGAATCAAAATCTAGAATTATTAACATCAAAAGTAGAATCAAGAAATTGAGGCAACGAACCTCAGCAGCAAGGTACTCAAGGACGGCGGAGAGGTACACCGGAGAGCCGGAACCGACGCGGTCGGAATACTTCCCAGCCTTGAGGAAACGGGCGATCCTACCGACGGGGAACTGCAGTCCAGCCTTGTGCGACCGCGACACAGACTTGGTCGACTTTGGCTTGCCTCTACCTGCCTTGCCACCGCCTACTATGGAGCTCATCTTCTACAATGGATCAACAACAGATTTGTTAACTGGCAGAATGGTTCCTCAGTTGAGTTGGTACACGTTCACTACAAAGTGGTGGTGAAGAAGATGAAGAGCAGGTATTTATATGAGAGGATATCTGGATTTGATTGGTCAGTAGCGGTTCACACGGATTGCCTACATGTCAGCTCTCGCGGCCTTTTGAGTTTTCATTTTCGCGGGAAAAATTGCACGAGCTTTCGTCTCCTTTTTTCGCGCTTGGGATCTTAGTAGGCCCAACTTAAATGTTTGGGCTGACTATAAAACTCACAAGATCGTCGGAAAACTTCTTTTTACGGGCTTGGTCAAGATGCTGGGCTTAAAATTTCTATTAACCCATATCATATTGAGTTTTTGCCGAAATACCTAACGAAAGTGGTTCACTTTCCACATCAATGCAGCTTTTATTACTTCTGCCAGGAAGTAGTTTTTGTTTCCATTAATTCCAACTTTACTCTTTCTTGTTTACACTAAATATAATAATCTAACAGTCCAACCTAGCTTTAAAAATTAGCCATTAGAATATTATTAACTCAACTTTTTCATAATAATTAATTTTTAAGTTAACTTATTTTAAAAGAACATAAATACATTTTATTTTTAATTAATTTTTATAGTAAAATACATAAGTATATCATAAAATAATATTTTATATTCTAAATCAAATTAGAATATATTTTTTTAATATACTTACATATTTCATAATGATAATTTTTAAATTTTGTATTTTACTATTATTTAATTTAATTTATTATAATCTAAGTTCGAACTGATTTTTCTAGATTAAATTTAATAATAACATATGGTGCCTGGTGGAACATTGTAAGCTTTAATACGTACCAGAATTAACGAATGTGTCACATTAGCTTCCACGTTATTAAGTGATATTCTATAATTTTTTATATCTACATAATTATATTTATTTACTTTAATTTACAATAATCGTATTTACTATTGAATATTGTAATGAAAGAACCAAAATATTTTATGTGGTACTTTGATTTACGAACATAAATTTTAAAGTTAAAATAGATGTTAAATTCTTCTCAATGACATACGATTTCATATATTTATAACTTACGAACGTCGTCAGAACAACTTTACAAATAATAATACAGTTAATAAATTAACCAAGATGAATTTATCAAAATACATTTTGCTCTCTACAGAAATTATGGCTAAATTTTAACTAAAAATTTAAAGATTAATTTATTAGTCTCTTGTGTGCTATTAGAATTGTATAAACCAACATGAGAAAAGTGGATTTAGGATATGTTGCACCGTATAACTAACTGTAAGAGCATTCTTGTAAAAAATGAAAGAAAGACAATTTTGGAAGGGAGAGAAAAAATGTGCAAGTGACGTGGAAGAAAAATTCTCTTTCGTCTTGGATTTCGGTAGGAATTTTATACGCTGTATCATTTTCCTTACAAATATAGAGGGCTGGCCGGGTTGGGGGAACCAGGCCAACTGATTTTTTTTTTCTTTCATAAAACTGTAAAAAAAAAATGGAACTCATTTGGCCGGGTTCCCCCAACCCGGCCAATTTTTTTTTTTGCTTTTTTAATAGAAGTTGTAAAAATTAATGGTTTTGTAATTTTTTTTTTTCTGAAAAACCTATTGGACATGGTGAACCCTAGATGGCAAATTGACAGACATTTGCCGTTTACCAGTTTTCGTAAAAATTACAAAACTACTAATTTTATATTTTTTTCGAACTCACTTAGCCGGGCCCCCACAACCCGGCCAAGTAGTGTTTCTTTTTTTTGTCTCAAAATTAATTAACTGCGGTGTAAAACAATGGGTGCTGTTGACATCACAATTAATTAATTTTGAGATAAAAAAAATTAAAAGAAACACTACTTGGCCGGGTTGTGGGGACCCGGCCAAGTGAGTTCGAAAAAATATAAAATTAGTAGTTTTGTATTTTTTTACGAAAACTGGTAAACGGCAAATGTCTGTCAATTTGCTATCTAGGGTTCACCATGTCCAATAGGTTTTTTAGAAAAAAAAAAAAAATTACAAAATCATTAATTTTTACAACTTCTATTAAAAAAAAGCAAAAAAAAAGGAAAAAAAAAAGGGAAAAAAAAATTTGGCCGGATTGGGGGAACCCAGCCAAATGAGTTCCAATTTTTTTTTTTTTTTTATAGTTTTCTGGAAAAAAACAAAAATCAGTTGGTCGGGTTCCCTCAACCCGGCCATCCCTATATTTGTAATTGTCTTTTTTCCTAGCCTATATTGGTTTTTGGTTGTCCATATAACCCTATTTTGGTCAAAAACTCTTTCATATTGCTAGCAAAAATTTAGTCGTTTGAGATAAATTGCTAGCTGGAGTTTTTTTTTAACAATTTGCTAAGCTAAGTTTCTTTTATGGAAAAATCTCTAGCTTCATAAAAAAAATTATTCTAAATCTGAACATAATTGATCACAAAGCTTGTATATGATACAAAAAACAATGAAAGTAATCTAGAGTGACATAAATTTCATCATGGAAAAAAGCGTTTCTTGGATAGAAAAAAAAAAATCTTATATTAGGATAAAACTTTGTTATATCAATTATGTAGAAGCTTATGAATCACTATGTGGATGGGGGCAATTCCATCACTTTAGGTTAGCTTTCCAATTTTTTTAATCACGTCCAAACCATTTGAACAATTATGCTCATATTAAATCAAATATTTGACGAAACTAGCGATTTTTTCATAAACAAAACTTAAGCTATCAAATTGTCCAAAGTATGGACTTCAACTACCAAGAATTTGTCAGAATGTCATAACTAGCAGTTGTGATTGCATCAAATGTGTCCTCAATAAGTTATGTGATATATCAGGTCAAAAGATTAATTTTGAGAAATCTATCAATATCTTTTCAGAGAATATCTCCGAGGGAGATAGGTATGATTTGTCCCAACGACTTAATCGGAGAGCGGTGGAAAATTTTGGGTCTTATCTTGGGTTTCCACAAGATACTTCAAATGCGAGAGTTGATTCCTTTAATTTATCATTGACAAGTTGGCGATCAAAACTACTCTCTATGGCATATATAATCACTATGTCCTTTTCCATCTTATTATATGCAACGTGTCATGCTACCTAAAAATGTTTGTAAAGACTTTGATAGGATGAATCAGGACATTGTATAGGGAAGTATATATCATAAGAAATGAATGCATTTGGTTAATCTGGAGGAAGTCACTAAACTAATTTTTTGGGGGATTGGACGTTAGATCCTTTAAGGTTAGGAATAAGACTCTAGGTTTAGCTTGTAGACTTAAAAATGTGAATGCGTTGTGGTATAACCTCATTAATATTTTCTAAGAAAATATGCACTTGATCTAGTCATACCCCTTGTAAACAGAGAGACATTCAAGAGAATTTGAAAATCAATCACAAGATGGGGTGGTTGATTGTCAATGGTGTCTGCTTTCCTCTTCTTTATCATAAAATCTCTATGAAAGTTGGATATATTTTTTTTTTTTTTTTCAAAATGGCAAATGGAATTTGGGTTGTCTCTCTTTGGACCTCCCATGTTGAGGTTGTTAGTTTAATTAAGAGCATCTCTAAACACGTCCGATCAAATGTATGACACTCATGTTTGGAGACTTTCACGAACATGAGTTTTCTCTAATACCTTTGCGTTTGAGGCATTGAATAGCTGTGATACCTGTCTTAGTGCATCTTTGTGGAATTGGATTTGAAAAAACCATACTGTACTCCATATTCAATATTTTATTTGACTTGGTTTTAGATGTATATTTTCTACCACCTTATTCTCAATAGATTGGGGTGCAACATTCCCCCCATTTGCTAGGCATGTTCTAAAGATGTTGTGAGCATGAACCATATTCTCTGGGTTTGTAATGGTGCAATAAAAATGTAGAAAAATTGTTCAATTACACACTCTTGTTTTAGTTCATTTACTCTCCCTCTAGGTGCGTGGATTAAGTTAATGTTTATATAAAGATACATGTTTTCAAGGTGTGGATTTGAGAACTATTGTTTGCTATTGTCTCTAGAATACTTGAAATTGTATGAATGCATTTATATATCAAAGTGAACATGCTACTAATGATGTGTTTAGTGTCTCCCTTTAGCACATTATGTTTTTTTAGGAGGTTATGGAGAAAGAGCCATTCACTGACCTGTTTGTGACCATCCAATTTAAACGGATCCCACCTGGTGTTGGGTGGGAATAACTAAGAGAAAAGTATGTAAAACATGCACCATGTTTGAAAAAATAGTTTTATGGACCAATATGTTTTAAAACATGCAACATGTTTGAAAAATATGGTTTTATGGACCAATATGTTTTAAAATGTACAACATGTTTGTAAAAGATGGTAAAATGACATTTTATGAATTTGTAACAATTTTTTTATTAAAAAAAAAAACCAATATCAATTATGTCATTTATGACAAATAAAAAATTACCTTATCAAATTCTTATATGCAATAATTTATTCAATGTTGGGTAGGTTTGGACAATTTTGTGTACTTTAAATAGCCAATTTGACATTTTTCCTAAGATTCTTCTTCTATTTTTTTATGGACGATTTTTCTTCTACTAGGTATTATTTATTATTATTATGGATTAATAAAGAAGCTATTACCTAGATTTTGATAGAATTACAAATTACTACATGGAATTTATCTTTTTAATATTTACTACTTAAACTTTTAATTGCAATTTAGGGTTCAACATTTAGATAGTGATGTAGTTACTAACCATGTAAAGTAATATGTAATATTATAAATATACATATGTATAATTATTATTTTTAAAATTTCAAATGCATGGAATGTCATTTTACCATCTTTTGCAAACATGTAATACATTTTAAAACATATTGGTCCATAAAACCATCTTTTTCAAACATGTTACATGTTTTACATACTTTTCCCGAAAACTAAACACGTATGGGGCGTCACATGGGAACCCAAGGAAAATAGGAGTTGAGAGAGTAATCTGTGACAATAATGGAAATTCGATCTTGGGTTTTTCATAAACTATGAGCTATTCGTGATGGTCTTAAACTTGTATATTAATTATAGTGACCGGTTAAAACACAGTCGATTTTATTTCAATTCGATTTCTCAGTCGTTAGATCATGAGAGATAATCAATCAGAATTTATGAGAGATAAAAAGTGTTATTTACATATACATAATCTAATGGCTGAAAAATCGAGTTAAAATAAACTCGAGTTCATTTTAGCTGAATCCTTAATTATATATACCATGAAGTTAGCTCACCTACTAGAATCTTTTCAAGCGTCTATACAGCATGGCGAACATATTTTGTTAGTAGTATTCATTGAACATAGAGAGTCCATATAAGATATTATATCATGGCAGCGGATTAAGAAATTGATTAGTCCATTATTAAACTTAAACATTGTTTCACGTGATATATTACTTTAATAAAATACAATTCTATGTGTATTAAGATATCATATTATCATGTTTTTAGAACATGTCCCTAAACAAATTTCATCCTAAAACTAAATAGTAATATTAATAGTAATATTAATTTTGGGGTTTCGTTGCCCTATAAACTCTAAGTAACGGTTGTAAATATAAAAGTCAATAATTGTCTAGTGTTTTTTTTTAATGAATCCAACAACTACGTTCTCGAGTTAAAAGTGGTTGTGCATATATGTGGTCATTATTAACGCAACCCACATTTAAACCTCATTACATGTATGTTATTTTGGGGTGAAAAACTAAATAACTAAACTCAACTTTCTTAATTTTTTAGTTAAAAATTAAAGGAATTCTTCATGTGAATAGTACGCGAACGATTGAAATTAATAACAACATACTTTGTGATCAGAATACACTCACACCTCTTTTTTTCATTTAAATACTCATTTTATCGAAACCTTTAAGCATATTTTTTTTGAATCGATTTGCTATGCCAGATGTAGATTCAACTTCTAAAATGCTTGAATAAATAATTATCTATAATCATCAGCAATAAGGGTGTACGACGTGTGAAATTTTATTGTTATGCGTTATCATATACTTCTTACAAGAGAAATTCCATTAATTTTTATAAATGTACTTTTGGTGCCACATGTTTGACCAGTGTAGGCTTTTGGTGTCATATGTTTAATTTTGTAGCTTTTTAGTGTCATATGTTTGAGATGTTGTATGTTTTTTGTGCTTCTGTTAGTCAACAGTTAGTTTGACCGTTAAATACTTTTGTTCAATTTTAGTCCTCAAATTTATATTTTTAAAATTTAATATTTACAATTTAGTCCTTATTGTTTGCTCAAGTCACTGCCCAAGGCCGCCGGCCCCCACCCACTACCTTCAAAGCCGCCGACCACCACGAAAAGGGCCAGCCACCACCACTTGGGGCCGGAAACCACCCCAATTGGTGGTGGCTACAGCCCTAATTGGGGCCGGCCACCACCAATTGGGGTGGTTTTCGGCCCAAGTGGTGGTGGCTGGCCCTTTTTGTGGTGGTCGCCGGCTTTGGAGGTGGTGGGTGGTGGCCGGCGGCCTTGGGCGGTGATTTGAGTAAACAATAAGGACTAAATTGTAAATATTAAATTTTAGAAATATAAATTTGAAGACTAAATTGAACAAAATAAAAGTATTTAATGGTCAAACTAACGATTGACTAACAGAAGCACAAAAAACTTACAACCTCTTAAATATATGGTACCAATAGTCTACACTGGTCAAATATGTAGCACCAAAAATACCTTTTTTAATTGCTGCTAGAAGACAGCTTAAGAGTTGAGACTTACACAACATTCATCAGCACCCATAATTCTCTATACAACAGAGAGATAGAAAGAGAGATTTGGAATTAAAAATGGAATCTTTTCCAACTCTTTCATTCTTGTCTTGTCTTGTCTGCTACTACTAGCTACTTGAAATGGCTTCTTCATTCATTGTTAAGGAGACCCTCCAGCTGCCATCAACTGCTGCTCCAGCTGCAAATTTAAGTACAACCACAGAAATCATTGTCTCACACAGTAATAAAAAGAACTTTAACCTAACTCATCTGTAAAATTTAGTTTTACTAGTAAAAGATTTTTTTGTCTTTTACAAGTGTTTTAGCCGTTAAATTCTATAATTATTATATTTTATTTTGGATAAAGTGTTATCATAAATATTATTTTAATATATTTAAGATTCTAAAGTTATCTCTTTTTAATATTATAATTTACCTAATTAATTAAATGCAACAAAGTTTAAAAAAAATGTAAAATGTTTTTTACTATTATATTTTATAAAGCATTGTTTATTATAGAAAAAAACTATTGTTTATTATAGCGCTGAGTATAATAGTAAATCTCAAACTTTGTAAAATTTTCCAACTTACATTAAACAGAGTATCCAGCTTGTTCTTCATAGCAATGTACTCGTGCTTCACTTGCTGCAGACATTTTTGGCACCTGAATAACAACAAATTCGAAAGAAAAAAACTAAGATATTTAGGATACGTGGAAACCGGCATATATAATCTATTTTGAGTATATATATATATATTTTTTGGAGATATATAGTTTTTTTTAATTCATTATGAGTAAAAATAAACTCACCCTTCAACATTATTCTCATTGCAGTAGTTCCTGAAGGCAATGCAAACCCTCTGCACCCTTTGTGCTCCAATGCTGCAAAACTCAAGTTAATTACTTTGTCCGAAACTTAAGTTATATAAACAGAAAAAAGTGATACTAGTATAGTACTCCTCTGGTACACTCATGGACGTAACCAGAAATTATGTTCGTAAGGCAAAAATAAGTTATGAACAAATAACTAGAAAAAAAAAAAAAAAAAAGTGCAAACGTAGGATCTTAAGTGACCAAATTGACGATAATTACAAATTTTAAAATAAAAATTGCACATCACAAAAAGTTGAGAGAACATTTACCCCCTCGTCCCAGGAATATACATTATGCATCTTATTTAATTTGTATTTTTTTGCTCTAACTTAAATTTCTGGCGTCGTTCATGGTCTGTCAAATTTATTAAAATACATTCGCGATTCATGACTGTGAAATTTTTAGACGGACCACACTTTGACCTATTGTCCTAAAATTTTAAAATGATATCATAGGTAGAGACTGATTTTATTGTTTATACTTTAACAATGAGAAACCATATATATATATATATATATATATATATATATATATATATATATACCTTGAACTGCTGCCCTTGAGCTGATGAACATGAGCATCAACCTTCCTGAAGTCGACATTTTGTTGGTCCCTGCAAAAAAACCCACGACAAAAACCCTAGTCAATAATTTTTTTTTTCTTTCGAAATCTCGATAATTTTGGTGTATTGTCTTACAGAGCTTTGGCTAGTTGATTGAGAAGCCGATCGGAATCTTCGAAGAAGAGAGACACCACCTCGACCACGAAGTTCGGGTTGTGCTCGTCTTGCAGCTGCTGAAGCTGGTTGAACTGTTCATCAAGAAACCCCTATAAAAATCCAAATACTAGATTCAAGAACACAGAAACAATATACGAATTAAGAACACAAGTACGAGGATTCACTAAACCTCGTGAAACAGCAAGTCTGTGTATTCATCAAGTTGCCTCTTCAACTGGAAAGCATCCATTTTTAGGGTTTTTCTTCAACTGCTACAGCTAGCTAGAGTGTTCTTCACTTATGTTGTGTGTTTCTCTCAATGAGATCAGAATACATATATGAAGTCATGCGTAGTACTTATTGGTTATTTTGTCTTCTCTGATCTGCAGCTCCATTAAACAACTCCTATTGAACCATTCAATGCTTTTTTTATTTTACGTGGATAATATATCGAGGAAAGCTACTTACTACATTAAGAAAGGGCATATATAGGTTTTTTTTAAAGGCTAGTAACCTATTAAATGTTTGAGTTTTGACCCATGTTAACCGGAGAGGTCTAAATTTTCAAAGTTAATTTGGAATGTCTGAATTTTCAACTTTGTTGAACTTTGGTTTTCCGTCCATTTTTAGGGTTAAATTTAACAGAATTGTGTGAAATGACACTACACATTTTAATATTTTTTATTATTTAATATCTTATTTGAGAATATGTGAAATGACAAAATTACCTCCGAAATCAAATTAAGACCACCATGGCTCCGACCACTGCCACCCGGCTCCGATTGGGCCCAGATCTGAGCCACAGAGCTCCAGGTCGGAGCTCTGCGGCTCCGACCTGGAGTCGAGGCCACAGAGCCCCAGATCAGAGCTCTGTGGCTCAGATCTGAGCTTTGGGCGGCCTTGGCGGTCACCGGCGGTGTTTTCCGACGAAGAAGAATGTTTTTTTTTTTATTTTGCTTTAAGGGGCATCTTCGTCTTTTCAGGTCAAGCATGTGAGGGGCACACTTTGGTTGGATAGGGATTTAAGTTTATTTCCGGTCACATGCCAAGCATGTGACCAAATTCCGTCAGTTTTAACGCAAAAAATTGACGGATACCTCTTATATCAACAAAGTTGAAAATTCAGACCTTTCATATTAACTTTTGAAAATTCAGACCTCTCCGGTTAACATGGTTCAAAATTCAGACATTTCCTAGGTTATTAACAAAAATAGATAGTTTGCTAGGTAAGATTCACTTTTTCTTTTAATTGATATCTTCTTAATGATGAATCGATTAATATGAGTAGATTGCTGCTTTTATTATACACGGCTAATAACTAAATTTCTATCTGAATTTTGACCAAAATTGCACATTTTTATCCGATTTTTTTAATTAATTATTTAAAATTTTGATTTTCGAGCAAATTGCTACTACTGTTATAATTTTCGTTTAATTTGATAGAAAATGAGCAAGATGGATTCCGACATCAATTCAAAGAATTACAACAATATACTTTCAATTGACGCTCAAGTAAAAATACACAGTTGAAACTGAGCAGATGTCCAATTGAGCATCAAATTAGAAATATTTCGCTACAATCATTTCAGTTTATGTCGAATTCATCTTGGGTACACATAAAAAGACACCAACTAGCCGGAACATGCTCATTTTATGTCCATTTTAAGGGAAACTAAAAAGGAGGTAGCAATTTTCTCGAAAATTGGGAGTTTAGATAGCCAGTTTAATAAAATTGAAGGTCGGGTATTAAATTGTAATTTGATTAAAGTTCATGTAGCAATCTGGTGTATCAATTTAACGTTTCATCCATTAACTAGTTGTTTCAGATTCAAACATCACTCGAGCCCTAAGAGTAAAATAACATTTATAGCCAGCACTTTAGCTCTTTACCAATGGCCGGTGCGAGCGAAAATTATTTTAGTATTTAAGACTTAGAATATCCTATAAGAATTGAATATATATATATATATATATATATATATATATATATATATATATATATATATATATATATATATATATATATATAACTAGCTAGTTAAGTTATTTAATTAATAAATTATATCTTTATTATTACCGTAGCTTAATTATGCACTAAGGGAGTGTTTGGAAGATGTAATTTGAGATGTAATCTCACGTTACGTCCTACATTACATCCATATTACGTTGTTTGGTTTGCCAAATGACGTAATATGCACTATAATGTAATGTTCATCGTAATCAGAGATTACATCCAAATTTCATTCAACGTAATGAGAGATTACACCCAAAAATGGATGTAATGTGAGATTACGTCATTACGGAGTGTTATTATTTTATTACTAATTATTAAATAGATAAAATAATTTGTATTATCTTTATAGTTTATTATGATAATGATATTGTTATTATTATTGGTTTTCTTTTATATACGCCATATATAACTCATTATTATAATAAATAATAATGGCATATGGTGGTCGTATAAAATGAGTAAAGTTTTTTTTGTTAAATTTTTGAATAGACATTATCTTATAAAAATCTATATATAATGTTTTAATTAATAGAACTTTTATAGTTGTGCGTATTGAGTTTAAATATTTAGTTTTTAGAATTTATAAATGACTAGTATTAACCACAAACATACATTTTAAGAAGTTAGTTGTTGTCAAAATATATAATATTTTAAATCTTATTCTATTAAGATATAATATATTCTTATATAGATTAATATAATAATAATAAAGTCACATTACAATGCACATTAAATTAAACACATATCAAACAATGTAATCTAACATTACACTCCACATTACAACACAACCAAACACTGCAATCTAGCATTATATTACGTAGCTCACATTACTTATTATCTCACATTTTAAGTAATCTCACATTACGTCCCTCCAACCCCCCTAAGTGAAAACAACGCTTTACCGAACCCTATAAAAGTCGGCGGGTTGACATTTAAACTACTTTTATGGGCTTAATCGCAAATCAAATTAAATCTTCACAAATCCTCTTACTTTTTTTAAAAAACAATTAACATGTGTTGCCATGCCATTATCTAAAGAAATAAAATACTGGTTTAGTTTATTAAATAATTTTAAATCAACTCTAAAACTCTAGTGCTATTTTTCTAATATTTCATCAAGTGACATAATCATCGATTATGAGTTTTAAAAACGCACCAAACAAATCACGTCATCAAATAAAATTATGTTATTATAATCTATAAATATATTTGTTTTTTTTATTAAATATCATATTTTTTTTAACTTTATATTATACATTATAATTAAATAGACAACTACTTCTATGGTGTTTTAATTTTGAACATATTGTTTCATGCGAAAATAGATTCAAAGAGATTTCTGATAACATATATTTTTAATATATATACACTAACATAAAAAGTAATTAATAATAAAACATCAAATTCTTTTAATATGTATTAATTAAACATAAATTTCTGCAAAAACTTCAAATTAATAAATATTACGAGTTATCATTTACAATAAACTTCGCACGACAAGTAATGCATTGCCTTGTTATATAATAATTCCTAATCCAAAATTCCTCATATCCATTAGATCCAAGCCATTAGATCCTACCTTGATAAATTTGTGGAGTGTAATAATCTAAAACCATCTTAAAAGCAAGAGCAAGTGGTGATAGTACACTTTCCCATAACTAAAAAAGGAATCACAAGATATACAAGTTTTACTACAATACCAGCAAAAAAAAAAATCGCTACAAGAATTGAAGATTGTTGTAGCTCTGTTATGATGATATGTCGTCGCCTATAGATATAGTCAGAACGATTTTTTTAAAAATATCCTTACAATAAATATATTGTGAGGACGATTTTAAAACATTTGCGATAAATGTTGTCATATTTACTAGCTATTGCAATAATCTGGTAACTTTAATTCAACGATCTAATAACTCTCATATATCTATAAATATTATATATTCACTAAAATACGAGTTAATTAAGTCAATTACGATAGTATCAATTAACTTAAGCTTCAACGTTAAAAATTACCAAAAAAAAAAAAAAAATCTTATAGTTGCAATTGATTAAAAGCATCTTAAAAAGCAAGAGAAAGAAGTATGTGGTACATATGCAATATGCTCCCACCTCGTCACATCTAAATGAAAGCAAGTTTTCTTTATATAGCCCGACCACAATTCGCAACTAGATGATGTCCAATCACAATCTCTAGTCACGATAATAAACCTTCCTTGTTCACGTAGTCTCTTGTCACGTTGTTGATGTTATTTGGTTAAAGAAGTCGGAATTTTTTTTTTTTTTTTTTTTTTTTCAAATAGCAGTAATAAGTAAATTGATGGATACATCTTCATTTATCATTAACGGATATCAACCAGAAATAATGGAGTAACAATACTACGGGTTTGAAAGAAGTAGAAGTGCGACCGAGCATCCGAGAGGTTACTTTTCGAAACACAAGAACACGCACCCGTAGACCCACACAACGGCTGAATCGTGCGGGTTTACTCGCGCGGTTTAAAAGATGAACCACGCAAGATTCTCACGCGGTTCGTGTGTCGGACCGTGCGAGTAAACTCGTGCGGTCCCAACATGGTCCAACCCGTCTCCCGATAATCCTCGTAAAACGTGCCCCGATCGATACACATACTTACACGGTGTCTTTACGCTCCACTTAAGCTCTTCTTGGCGTATGTAACTATATGAGATTTTTACTCCTCGATTAAGCTCCATCGAGTATACAAAGTAACGGCTTAGGCACGTGGATCAAGGTACCCTCCAAAACGAGCTATATGAACTCGTAACACGTAAACCCCTCTGATCGCTGAAACAAGCTCGATATACCTCGAGTCTGAAGCAACATGATTGTAATCCGATATTAGGCTAGACCTATCCCGGCTTGGGAACTGTTCGGTAACAAGGATAACTAATCTTTTATAAATACCAGACTAATAGGCTCATTTAAAGGTTAATCATTTTGTCTCTACTTGTACGTTATCACTTTATCTCTCTAGAACCAACTCTTACTTGAGCGTCAAAGTGGGTTTACCAGGCAAAAGCCCGTTCACACCCTTTTTACAGGTTTCGAGAGGCGCGAAGTGACGAAAAAAGAGCGGTGAGTGTGATGGAAATCGAGGACAAGTGATCGAGATCCAACCATAAATCAAATACGAAAATAACATGCACTTAAAATTAGTTGGCATTAATTTTATATGCAATTGTGATGTTACCATTTATTTACTAGTTCGAGATATCAATGTTATACGTTGTCTATATATATATATATCATTTCATTTCATCTCAATATCCAAAACTTTCTCAAATATCATATTATATTTATATGATTCAATAGGTTTTTCTCAATTCAATCTATTGGTATATTCTAAGGTTTGACGAGCTCATTCAGTGAAGAGGAAATACAATATTATATTGCAACATTTTATAGAAGCCGATTCTAATAAGTAGCTAGTCTCATACCAATAAGTATGTATCAACTAATATCATCAGGAGAAAGAAGATCAGATGCTACATATATATATATATATATATATATATCATGAACGTGACAAAGTTAAATAAACAATTATATAACGCTGAGAATTAATGTATTTAACATATTTTTACGTAAAGTGTATAAAAACGTGCTATAATAGTTTTATATAATATTCCTTAAAAGTGAGACCCACCTATTTTTACATAACGTATTCCTTAAGTTTAAGAAATGCATTATGTATTGCATAACCAATTTTTAATTATAAATTTATTCATTTTATAATTAATAATAATATCTAATTGATGGTTGTTGGAAAATTTAATAATAAAATATATTTAAGGAATATATAGTTAAGTAAAACTAATTAGGAATCTTATGTTAAGTTGGGTCATTTTAAATATTTAAGGGGTTCGTAGAAAAAATCACTTAAAATATACATTATATTTATTTTTTAAAAAAAATCATAAGCATAGTGGTGTTCTGGGAATGTCGAGATATGATCTGCGAGTGAGAATTATTATATAACTAACAAATACAACATATGAATATTGATTCTTCTCAAACTTAACTTATTACAAACTTTTATCTTCCCAAAAAGAAAAAAGAATGATGGAATTGACATGATCAACTGTTCAAAATCACGCCTCCCTCCCTAGCTAGGGAAGCAAGGGCCAGCTCCTTGATTGCGTTCTTGATCAAAGCTCTAATGGCAGCCTCACAAACCTAACTCTCATAACATATATATATATGCTGCCATATCAAAACGTTAGCCCACTAAAAACGAATTTTTGACATGACTAGTTATGAAGATTATGTGTACTAGGGTTTTTCCATTTCTAGCCCACTTTATTTCTGGCATTTGTCATTTTATTTTTGTAACTGAATGAACCACGAAACGACCCATATTTTGATCTGCCGACACAACAATGGAGTCATCATGTCTTGTTGGAAAGTAAGATCAAAAGATAATAAATAAAGTGAAGGCAGTAATTCTTTTCCATATCCTCCTCCATTTTATTATACTAGAATGGTAGTTGCGTGTGCAGCCAACCATCGACAAAAAAAAAAAAAAATTTTTTATATATATGTTACATATGCAAATTCTCTTAAAAAATGTTACATATACAAAAGTTAAATTACTTTATTTTGTAATTAAAAATTGGCCAAAAAAAATTAAATTAAATTTTTTTAATTCAAAATTATAATTACAAATTTCTCTTGTAAATATAACTACGGAGGAACTCTTTTCACCATAGACAAAGTATACATAACACATTTAAGAGGGAAAATGATGATCATTTGATTTTCACACGCAAGTAATTCAATCATCGTACTAAAATTAATATACTGAGAATTAAAACAGTTGGGCTACGAAATATTTACTAACCAAATATATATATATTGTATTATATTATATTAAAGATACACTCTTAAAATAACTGTATTTCTTTTAATGAACATATATGCCCTTATGTATTTAAATAAATAGCTATTATCCAAATGTTGATTTCGTCATCTAGAAGAAAGAAAACCGATGCAACGTTTCTCCACGACCCTGTCACTCACAGCCTAAACTCACACTCAACAAAATATATATATCATTAAATTCACATGCAACAAAATAGATTGCAGATGTATTTTTCATATTCATTACATAGGTAGTTAAACAAACCAGTTCTAATATTTCAATAATAGATCTCATAAATGATATCTAAAAGAAACATTTTATAAAAGATTTGCTCATTGTTGATAAGTGAAAGTCAATAGAAAACAAACTTTGATGAAGCGGCTATACACAATCGAACCCGACTCCAAGATTGAACCCAACTTGCAACAAAAGCAAATTGCTAAGTACCATGAACAGATCATAAGTACCACCGCAATATTTAATTCAAAGTTACACACATTAATATAGATAACACGGTTAAAAGAAGGATGAGCTGAAAGATACATTCTTCGAACAAGTGAAATGTAAGGTGAACAGAACTTCTAAATAACATAGTTTTGGTCAACTCAAACAACTAAAACTATATTATACACAAAGTTAAAAATATTCAAAACTATACACTTACACTCGGTCAAAACTGTATTCAACATGCTATTGTGGATAAAGATGAATTTTTAAACGTTTTAATCGTCAATTTGAGGTATAAAGGATCCTATCAGCGGAGTGGTCAGCTGCGCCATCTTCTCCACCACCTTGGCCTTGATAGCATTCTTATTGTTCTCTGCAGCATTTTCATCAAGAAAGATTATTATTATTATTTGGTTTAAGAATATACTCGACAACAATATGGAAACTGGATGGGTAAAATCAAAATTGCATGATTTCAATTGAAGGGCTGGCTAATCTTAGGAAAATTAAGGGTTATTCTTAGAAAAATATAGTTAAATAGAAATCTACAAAATTGCATGATTTTAACTGATATATAATGGAAGAAGCCTCTAATACCGACTAAATCCAGAGAGCATACTCGAAAAAGTAATCTAAACAGAAAAACAGCAATTTAATTGTATTTTGGTCCCCCTTAAACATGAGTAGGTAGGTTAGGAGGGGGTTAACATAATTAATAAACACAATTTAATCAATTGAGGCAATAATGTAACTGAGATTCTAAGAATGAGACAACAGACTGACTATACCAACCAATCAAGTGTAGAACAAGTGAATACGCAATTCTACCAAAAGTCTGAGTTCTAATCACAGATAGACTCGTGTTCTTCAATGATAGTTTTATAGTTGCAAACCAAGCCATATGAAACCATTGATCATAAAAATAAATTGATACATTCTGGGGGAACCGAAATAACATCAGAAATCTAATGGAGCTGTACCTCATTCGCCACCATCCAGGAGAGGGATGTAGTTATCTGTTTGTCATGTAAAAATTTCATAACTTGGTGCCAAGTCAAGTGCAGTAACAATTAATTAAACTTAAACAGTAATTAAGATTTCACATCATATGAACACAATTCATTAAATTGACAAACGAGATATATAGAAGATTCAACCTACATACCTCAAAATTCAAGCTCTGCGGACATAATAAACAATGAAAGACTTTAAAAATCAGAATTTAGAAGCGTTGAACATGAATTTTGTTAAGAGTAAATATTAATTGGAACCAGTAGATCGAACTGCATATTTATGCACCCTTTGGCCAATCCAGCGCCTAGATAAGGGTTGCGGGTGCTGGAAAAAAATAATAAGAGATATCTTACACTTCAAGAAGATTTAACTAACACGCCTCAAATTAACTTCATAAGTCAGAATCTGCAAGATTTCACCCAATTTTTCTATAACAACAAGATTCAACAAAACAACATAAGCCGAAATTGAAGACCTATTGACTTTCGATTAAACTATGATAAATCAATAGACGTGTTTCAATCAGTACAAAGCAGAGAGTTAATCATGTTAGGAATAAATATTAACTCCAACAAAGTGAATTAACCTGCATATATATATATTTAGCCTCTTTGCCAGTCCAAAGCATAGATTAGGCCTGCAAGAGCTGCAAAATAGTGCATATCTCAATAAGAGATATCTTATACTTTAAGAAGGTTCAATAAATATACCTCAAAATCGAAGCTCTATAAACATATAAGTGATGAAAAACTTTAAAGAACCATAATCTGCAAGAATTGAACCAGAAATTTGGTGAACACAGCAAATTCAACAAAACAACATAAACCAAGGTCGAAAACCTATTGAATCGATTAAATTATGTTAAACAGATAGATGTTCCTTGATCACTCCAAAATAGAGAGTAAATTAACCTGCATATATATTTAGTTCCATTGCATCTGCAGTTTCATAGAAGATGCATCTCCTCAGGCGTACCTCTCCAGAATTACTATTTGATAACTAACTTGTAAGATTTAGAATGTTATGAACATGCACCAAGTAATTATAAAAGCTGACTTTTATTAGGAGAAAGATCACACTCTAGCTAAGCACAAAAACTTTATAAATTTGCCATCAATTTGGAAAATCTATATGCATGGCCTGGCACAATTTCTCAACATAATGCTGCTGGAAAAATCTGAAAATCACAGACAACATCATGGTCCAAATGTTTCACCATCCACACAAATTAGGAATGCATGCTGAAGAATTGGTACAAGTTGAGTGAATAAATTCAAGCATAATATCGAGTAGAAAGATTAAATTGAAGTAAGCATTTAAGGGAAGTGAAACACATAACATTGCTCTCTAACGATAACAATACGTAATACTAATCGGTTAATACGAACCTAACAGATTTCATTGTATATTAGTCTTTTTTTGGTAGTGTATTTGCTTAATAAAGACTTTGGAACTTACTTGTTGCTCATCTTCCTTCAGTTCTTCCATATCTCTAATAGAGTTTGGTAAAGAGGTCAACCCAACTCCTGATAAAAAATAATTGATGTAAATGCTTAAATTCCAAATAGACCCATGACCATGAAGATGCTTCACCAAGCGACACTTTTCCAAGTTCATGGTCTCCAGTATCAGCAATTGTCCGATAGAAGAAGGAAATTAACTGAAGAGACAATTTGACAGGTCCAAATTGCATGCTGAACTTTGGACGAAGTGTATAAACTCTAGTAGGTACATTACATACCGTGTAATTCCCATGATGGAAGAAAGCTGCAGAGCGGGTGGCGTGCAGATGGGGGGTTGGTGGCGTGTGGATGGCGGGTGAGCGGCGTCTGAACCGATCGGTGATCGATGGAAGTCTTGCCTGATGAGAGAATTAGGTTTTCAAATGGTTGTAATGAGGAGCGTTCGATGGAGTACATTCCGACTTCTGTCTTATGTTGAAGCGCCTTATGATTTGGAAAGAAGCATATGTTCACAGGGAGATGGATCAGTGTAGGTTTGTGATCTTTCTGAAGCAAGAAGTGGGCCTGCAATTTTGATGCGCGCCGGTTGGTGGTGAAAACGAAACGGTATGCCTGTTGGGGGTGAGGGCCGGTGACATTTTTAATAGTGTTAGATTAGATTAGATAGATTAGATTTCTATTTTTTACTTTTTTTTTAAAAAAAACAAGGATTTTGAAGTCTCAAAAATCCCCCAGTAAACTAGTTTTAGTCGCAAGTTTCGATTAGGAAGACGTGGTTTTTTCCACGGGTCCTATATGTCAGAGCTTTGTATAATTATTGCTAATATCGAGTGAGTTTAGGGTTTAGGGTTTAGAAGTTAGGAGAAAAGTGTTGTCCATGAATATTTTCTGTTCTCAAGACTTTTGGTTGTTGTTAGAACCTGATACCACTGACTAGGAGATGGACCGTTGAATCACTACATCATATTACATAGTTAGGAAAACGTGATTTAATTTACATACCTCAACATTTTCACGCACTCATAAGTATGTGATTGTACTCATCACTAGCCCAATTGAATCCGTTATCCATATTTAATTTATTTTTTTTTTACATGAATTCATGTTAAGTTTGAATAGTACACCTCTTACTTATTTATTATACGAGAGTCAAATTATTTTGTTCTATCTGATGTATTACACATTAGGGGTATCACAAGTACTCACACGAAGTATGTGAAATTTCAAACAAATTACTTAAAAAAATAACATAAAACCTTAAAGTAATAGATAATGTGATGGTTATAATCTTCGTGTCATTCGCATCTTAACAAACTAACTCGATCCAATTCGGTATTCTCTCTTCTCTTACTTATTATCATACGAGATTCAAAACACTTTTTTCGGATACGAAACAAATTAGGGGTACCAACTCTACTAATTTTAGAGTGATAAATAAAGGTGTGGTTTAATAATAATCTTTAACATGCACTCATTAATTAACCACCTAATTTGAACCCGGTAAAAGGACACGTTCAATTGTTGTTGTCCCCTCTTATCTAGGCCCTAACCTAGCTCGTGACAAGTGGCCGATCCTTTCCTTAATATATGAACTTCTTTTAGTCGCCCCAATAATGTTTCGACAACATCCTTGTTACAACATTGGTCCAAACGAATGATGTATAATTCGATTTGACATCTCTATGAATGATGAAAGTTTTTTTTTTTTTTTTTTTTTTTTTTTTGAAAATGAATATATATTATTAAAGGATTACATTACAAAATAAACAGGTATAAGTCCCACAACGGAATACTTGGGTGTAACCAAGTTTTCGTTACAATGAAGGCCGTTGGAGTCAAACATATACTGACACACAAAAGAACAACAAACTAGTCCAAAAGACCGAACAGAAACACAAACAGACACGATAAAAGAAACAAGCAAATTGCGACAAGACTTGGAAGGAACGAAACAAAAGTTGTAGAGGACGACAACAGCTGATTCAGCGAAAACGACCAGAGACGATCTAGCTAACAGCAGGGCTGCTCGACAAACAGTAGGTTCCACCCGAGGCACAATACTATTGGTGATTAAACAAAAGGCGGATCGAATGGTGAAATTGCAACCAAGACGGGAACTGACCAGAACAACAATATAGGTAGTCCCAACAACACACAGGTAAAACCAAATAAATGGAGCGAGTAGGGTAAAGATTCCTCCGAGGTAAACATGGCAAAAAACCAATCTACCAAAGCAAAACTGACAGAGGAACATCCTCGAAGGACTAGCGCACTGGAAGGGTGCTAGAGGAGATATTTGCTTCTCTTCAATGAGAAGTGGTTTAGAAGAACAATGCCGAGCGAGAAGCGGGGCAATGATCGAGTGGGGGAATATGTGGTCACCTGTATGAAAAGAAGTCAGATATATGTGTTTGAGTGTGTTCCCGACAGGAAGAGGAGTATGACGATGAAGTGGGGAAAGTGGCCGCACCAAAAGACATTTTCGGAGTTTAAACCGGTGGACAGAGTCATCCCCAAAGAATTTATCTCGGGTTTCTGACTAAGTGAGGAACAAACGTGAGAAGCCCAAATAAAGATGACCAAACCTCTGCGTAGAGGTAAGCTCCAGCTGTTTTCTTCTCCTGGAAGTAATTCCCCCAGTGACGTCATGCACACCCTTTCCAACTGGCCGATGACGTAAATGACGTGATGAACAAACGACCATGGGGAGACGAGCGCTCGGAACCTCGCCGTGTAACGATTGAAAGATGGATCTCTGAGAATTGAAGCACCTGGCTCTGCAACGGGACCGGATTCCATGTTCTCTGAAAATATGATGGCTGCAGAGGATCACCTCTCCCAAATTCGGCGTTAGTCTTGGAGCTCTTGCCCCAATCAACACAAACTGAGCAGATCGAAGACAGACGAATCGGAAGCGTCGTACACATGTAGAGGATGGAGAAGAGAGCCATCCCGGTGTTCCTATCCCCGTCCGAGCAAATTTCGACGGAGGTCGGGTATCGGCTATACCACTCGCAGCAAGCGGTGAAGCTCTATTGTGCAAAAAAGTAAATACTTGATCTGAGTAAAAGTTAAACCGAAGGAGGTGCAACTAGAAGACAGACCAAGGCATAAAGGGGGTAAATTTGTTGAAGCTAGAACGACTAGCCGTAAGGGGGTAACTCTGATAATTAGGGTTGTTGGATCACGATAGGAACTCCGGTTACGGTGACGGATTCCTTAGCTCCTCGCAATCCTGCAGAAGGGGAATAGAGGGCGGTGGCCCAGAATCCCTCTCCGATGCTTAACGTAAGTACGGTGATCAAGCCAGCAATATGCGTATGTGTAAAAACGTAACCCTAACCTGTGATAACTTCCCCCCTTTTATAGGGGGAAGGCTATCTCAGTTACCTGATTAGGCGGTTGGATTGTGATCCACTATCCCAAATATCTCGCCGTATATCTTGCCACGTATCTGTACAGTTATATGTATCCCACATATCTCGCCCATTATACCACTACTGTAATCATGGCGAGATTTCCGGGATTGTGCTCTTACTGGTGAGTCTCGATCATTATCGGAGACTCCCAAGTTGCACCGTTGAGGATTCGGTGTCGGGGAGTGGTGTCAACTCCCATATCGGGACCGACTACGTCCAGGTCCGATATCTTCGGGGCTCTCCCCTATCGGGGCCATGCTTACTCGGGGCCATTCAATGTCGGGGCCTCCTTCCGTCGGAGCCCTTAGCCTCCCAGCAGCCCAGCTCCTAGCCCAACGGGCCTAGTCGCCGTTTGCCAATCGTTAAGGGGCCTAACGGCCTCAGCCGGGGCCCATCATTTGCCCCCAAGACGTGAGGGACTTATAGTGCATCGCGTCTTTCAATATCGGACCCTTCAACATCCCAGTCGGGGGTCTTTATTTAAAACGTTGGAGGCCATTGCCCTACTTTTGTCGGAGGCCTTTGCCTCGGATCTCTTCAAGATCCTTTGGGATCCTGCCTGGATTCGAGGGGATTTCCTGATCAGACCAGCATTAAATGCTGATAGAAGGTGAAGGAACGTCTCGGGTTCTGCACGCCTGTTTTTTGAAAAAGCACTTTTCAACCGCCCCGGTACGTCATCATTCCTGTCTTATCTGTCCCATGCGCCCTGACGGTTCAGATTGGAACCGTTTCGCCTTCTTCGAATCAGCACGTTTCCCTTTGGACGATTCTGATTGAATCGTTTTGAATTCTATGGCTCAGATTGCCCACCCCTTCAGTTCTCCTTTCCTTCTCTTATAAAACCCTAAACCCAGACATTGTTTCACTTTCCCTTTACTTCTTCTTTTCTGCGATCCCAAGAGCCCTAATTCTTCTCACTTCAAGGTTTCGCCGGCGCTTCCAGCACCCAGATTTTTCCGATCAACGCTTCAGTCATTATGTCTGGTAAGATTCTTCACCTTATTACTCTTTTTTCTTTCATCTTTGATCTTCTTAGGTTTCAATTTCCCCTCCTTCCTTCCCTCGACGATTTTCAGCCGAGGGATTTGCCACCAACAGCGGGTCTTCTCCTGTTGGACCACCTTTCGTCTTCAAGTATCTCAAGAACTCGCTTGCGCCTATTAACTTCGATAGGGCTTGCGTAGAATGTGGTATCTTCGAATCCTCCTTCGGGGCTCGCTATCCCTACGAGCAGTTCCAATTCAACCCTCGCGACACCCGGGTTACACTCCCCAAAGGAGACGAGGTATTCATCTCCCCAGGGCAAATTCGTGCGGGAATCCGACTCCCCTTTTGTCCAAGTTGGGTGGAGTTATGCAACCATTACAAAACTTATCCCACGACCTTCTCTCCACACGCAATCCGTACATGGATTGCCTTCCAGGTGTGGTGTGATATCAACAAAGAGGACTGGAGCTATACTCTGGAGCTTTGGCGGGTCCTCTACAAGATGACCTGTAACAAGGATGGGGTCTGCTCTTTTACCCCCCGCCAACCCGAGGGGACCGACGAGCAGTATAAGGAGATGGGCTGGGATAAGAAGGTGTCTTGGAAGATTTGCAAGGAACGAGCCATCATCCACGATAAGGGGCATGACAACGCTAATTGGAAAGAACAATACTTTTTCATCAAACCTGGTCCCATCGAATGGCCGAAGACTGTCGTGGAAGCTGATCCTCCTGTGCCCTTCCGTACATGGTCGGAGCAGACCAAGAGGGCCTTGATGCTCATCCAGGCCCGTCGCTGGGAGGAGGGTTATCAGCCCTTCGAGGCCACTTCTGTCACTGACCGACAGCGGATAAAAATTTCCATTATGCTGATTGATCCCGAAGCTGGGGGAAAGATTCGTGATGGCCCTTCCAATGTAATTTTCTGGGTAATCCTCTAATTATTGTTTGTTTCCACTGCTTACAGCCCATCGAACATCGCTGACCGCCCATCTGTTTCAGGAGGATACCGACGCCTCCCATTCGCTGAAGCGTAAGAAGAAGTCCTCCTCCAGGAGAAAGTCTTCCGCTGCGTCGGAGCCGTCTCGGAAGAAGACGAAGACCTCCGAGGCACCAAGGTCTGCCCCCACACCCGAGGGGCAGACTAATGCGGACGTGGTTAGGGCCGCCTTCGGCGTCCGTTCCGAAAAGGAAGGTAAGGAAGTTTTTCGTGCTATAAAAAGATATAGAGAGTTAGTTCCTCAAGACCTTCAGGCCTCCGACATGGAAGGGCGGATCAGGGATGTCAAGAATATCCTCCGAGGGGAAACTCCACACGTTCTCGAAGCGGGTTGCTATGACTTTTTTGGCTGCGAGAGATATGTGGAGCGTTGTCTGATTTGGTATACCGATGTCAATTTACTTCCTCACCTTGTTCGCCCCGCTGCAGGTCACACGGACGTCGCCCCTGCTGCACCTGCCTCAGACTCCGTGCCTGCAGCGGAGCCGGGGGTGGAAGATGCCCCGACGGAAGTCCGTGGCGAATTCGGTCGGGTGATTAGCTTGGAGGACTCCCCCTCCGAGGACCAAGCTGAGGAGGAAGGCCTAATCCTCCGAGGAAAATCGAGGTCGACTCCTGCTAAGTCACCTGGTAAGGAGACGTCCCCACTCCCCTTCGCGCCACCATCGTCACCAGTTAGGGGCGCGACTCCCGAAGCCCGGATAAGTGAAGATGGGGGGGCTCGTCTGGTAGTACCTCCATTCCCCTTGGATGGAGACTACTACCAGGCCTTCTCTTCGGACCAGAGTGCCGAGCCTTGGAGACCGGTGGAGTCTCTACAGGGGATTCCTCTGCGTCGGGGGTGCCAGGAGGAGAACCTGGCCCTGCACCTGGTGTCGGGCTCGATCCCGCCCTCACTGAGGCGTCCCCTTTCTCTGGAAGGGGAGGACATCAAGGCGGACATCCGTCAAATGGCCGTCCGTCGGATAGAGGTAGGTTACACTTTGCTTTTATTCATTTGGAAGTATTCCGACTTTTAAATACTAAGCTGTACTTGTCCTCAGGAAATGGCGGACCAGGATCGTTGCTTCGGCTACATCCTGTCCCTGCAGGAGGCTTTGGAGCAAGAACGGGCCAACTCCAACCTCGAGAGCTTGACCAAGCTCCAGGAGGACCTAGCTGCCTCCGAGGCGTCTAGGCTCCGAGCGGAGGAGGGCAGAAAGCAGGCCGAAGAAGGTTGGCAGCGGGCCGAGGAGGTTAGGCGGCAGGCCGAGGAGGGTAGGCAGCAGGCCGAGGAGGGTAGGGCCAAGCTTGCTCAAGAGGCCCAATCCCAGCAAAGGCAGATTCTAAGCCTTGAGAGCTCGCTTAGGCGGGAGCAGCAAACGGCCTTGGCTGATCGGAGCCAGGCTGCCTTCGATAAAGCAGAATTGAAAGAAACTGCTGAGCGGCTGAAGCTTGAGAAGCAGAGGGTCATCGCGGAGCTGGAGGAGGCAAAGGCGGAGCATTCCGCCCAAATAGCAAACGCGAGGGTCCAGGGCCGCGAAGAATATCGGAGCTCGGAGGACTTCAAAGCAGATGCGGCGAAGCATTGTCAGGAAGATTTGCAGAATGCCTTCCTTGACATTGTCGAAGAGCTTAACGAAACCTACGGGGACTCCATCGACTTGAGGAAGTCCGAGATTCTCGGCCGAGCCGCAGAAAGGTACTTTAGCCTCCCGTCGGAGAGCTCCTCTGAAGACGCCGACGACCCCCCTACAGATCCCTCTGAGCCTGCCCCTCCGAAGCCCTCTGAAGATCCAGCATCCGAGGACCGAGCTTAATCTGTTACAACTTAAGTCCTTGTAGTCTTTCATCGTTATCTTTCTCGTATGGAACTCCTTAGGCCTTCGAGCCTTTCATTATATTCTTCATAACGCTTTTATCGGACCCTAAGAACCTTAAGGCTTTCCGTCGTCCTAAGACGCTTTTAATCGAACCTTAAAAACTTAAGGATTTTTCGGACGTCCAATGACGCTTTTAATCGGACCTTAAAAACTTAAGGATTTTTCGGACGTCCTCTGACGCTTTTTAATCGAACCTTAAAAACTTAAGGATTTTTCGGACGTCCAATGACGCTTTTAATCGGACCTTAAAAACTTAAGGATTTTTCGGACGTCCAATGACGCTTTTAATCGGACCTTAAAAACTTAAGGATTTTTCGGACGTCCAATGACGCTTTTAATCGGACCTTAAAAACTTAAGGATTTTTCGGACGTCCTCTGACGCTTTTTAATGTATCGGGAATAACTTAGGAATACTTTGATCAGAAGTAACCTCTTTATTGATTGATGTCTTTAACATAGAATACACCACTCAGGGCGACTTAATTACATCTTCGCGCCTCTACGGACGACTTATTTGTCAAACATGACATTTCTTCAGATGTTCACCACTAAAGGTGTTTCTTAATACCTTGCCATCGAGGTCTTCTAACTTGTAAGCATTCGGGGCCGGCATGCCTACGATCTTGTAAGGCCCTTCCCACTTCGGGGACATCTTGTTGATCCGATCTTGTAGGGCGAACTCATTCCGACGTAGGACCAGTTCTCCCGCGTAGAACTGTCGCGACTTGACCTTCCGATTGTAGTACCTGGCCGTCGCCAAACGCATCCGAGCTTGCGCTATGTCGGCCTCCAGCCGTTTTTCCTCTAGCAAGGATAACTCCAGGCGCCTTGTTTCGTCATTCGTCAAAGGTCCTATCCTGGCTCTTTCTGGATTTGTCGAGGGCTCATAGCTTCTGGTTCGATGGGACGCCACAGCGATTTCCACGGGAGCGACCGCCTCCGTCCCGTAAACAAGTGCAAACGGGGTTTCACCTGTTGACCGCTTGGGTGTCGTTCGGACCGCCCACAACACGTTCTCCAGTTCGTCTAGCCATTTTCCGTCCAAAGCATAAACCCTCTTCTTCAAGCCCTCCATCACGATTTTGTTGGCAGCCTCCACCTGCCCGTTGGTCTGAGCGTGATGGACGGATGCTGTCCGATGCTCGATACCAAACTCGTCTAGGAACCTCTCCAACTGGGCCCCATTAAATGGAGGACCATTGTCGCTGATGATCACCTTCGGCACCCCATATCTCGATAAAATTCGGGTCTGAAGGAACTTGATAATATGTCCCGCTGTTGTCTTGGCTAACGGCTTAGCCTCGATCCACTTCGAGAAGTAGTCAATCGCGACAAGCAAATGTGTGCACTGGCTCTTCGCTTTCGGAAGGGGTCCCACCAGGTCAATGCCCCACTGTGCGAAGGGCCAAGCACTCCCAATGGGCATCAAATCGGCAGCGGGGGCTGTGATATTCGAAGCATATATCTGACACGCGTCACAGGATCGAACAAGCGCCGTTGCTTCCTTATTCATCGTAGGCCAATAATATCCCAAGTTCAGCGCCTTCCTCAGAATAGATCGAGCGCCTTCGTGACAGGCTGCGACTCCTTCGTGCAATTCTCTCAGAATCCGAGTCGCATCGGGTTCGGCCACGCATTTCAGGAAAGGCGTCGAAAGCAGACCCTTCTTGTACAACTGGTTATCCACCATCGCGTAATTAGTTGACATTCGTCGCAGTCGCTCCGCTGCCACTTTTTCTTCAGGAAGTGCCCCCGTAGTCAGGTACACAATTATCAGGGTCATCCAAGTGGATTCCTCCCCTGACCCTGTTCCGATAGCGCACACCTCCAACGGATCGGTGGTTGATAGAATCACCTTCTCCAAGAAGTGTACCTTCCGACTCTCTTCCAAAGGTGCCCCCAAGGCATATTTGCTCAAGGCATCAGCCTCCACATTCTCATCCCTCGGAATTGCCTCGATATCAAAACTTTTGAAGCTCTCCTTCAAGGTCCTAGCCTCCTGAAGATACTTCTTCATGATCGGGTTCTTTGCTCCATACTGCCCCCGAACCTGATTTACAATCAGGCTAGCATCACACTTCACCTTCAAATGTTCAATTCCAGTGCCCTTTGCGATTTTAAGCCCCGTTATGAGAGCCTCATATTCCGCCTCGTTATTGGTGGCTCTAAATGTTAGGGCCAATGCATATCGAAGTGGCTCCGCCCCACCTGGCGGAATCAATACGAACCCCGCACCCGATCCATCCGAGCTTGAGGAGCCATCCGTGTACAACTCCCAGGTGTTCTCCTTATTTGGCTGTTCCGACTGCTCCGCCGTCGGGACCTCTTCAGTATTCCCGGTTGCCCCCTCTACTGTTTCCGTTGCTTCAGGATCGGGAATAGTAGATTCGACTATAAAGTCGGCCAATGCCTGCCCTTTGATAGCTGTTCTCGGAGCGAAATGAATTCGAAACTCGCTAAGTTCCACGGCCCACTTTACTAGTCTCCCCGACGCATCAGGCCGGTTCAAGAAGTGTTTTAATGGCTGATCAGTCAACACTGTAATTTCATGCGCATGGAAGTAGGGCCGTAACTTTCTAGCAGTAATAATCAACGCAAAGAGGTACTTCTCAATCGGAGGGTAGTTCATTTCACTCTTGGCAAACGCCTTGCTTACATAATAGACGGGAATCTGATTGCCCTCGACAGCTTTAACTAAAACAGAGCTTATTGCAAACGAAGAAATAGCCAAATAAAGATAGAGCGGCTCGCCTGGAGCTGGCTTCGCAAGTGGCGGGAGGGTGCGGAGATGTTGTTTGAGCGCTTGGAACGCCTTCTCACATTCAGCAGTCCATTCGAACTGTCGGTTGGCTCTTAGTACACTGAAAAATGGCATCGACCGGTCGCTTGCCTTGGATAAGAAGCGATTCATCGAAGCCAGCCGACCGTTCAGCACTTGCACCTCCCTATGGTTTGTCGGGGACTGCATCTCCTCTATCGCCCTTAGTTTCTCGGGATTCACCTCGATCCCCCTCTGGCTCACCATGAAACCTAAGAACTTCCCCGAATGTACTCCGAAAGCACATTTGGCTGGATTCAGGCGGACCTGGTGGAGCTTCATCCTCTCGAAGGCCATTGCCAAGTTGCCAACGTGGTCTGATGCTCGTCGGGACTTCACCAGCATGTCATCTACATAGGCTTCCATGGTACTCCCAATCATATCCCCGAACAGTTTGTTCACCATCCTCTGATACGTCGCCCCTGCATTCACCAGGCCGAAAGGCATGACGTCGTACTGGAAGACTTCACTGTCAGCGTAAAAGGCGGTGTGTGGGGCATCCTTTTTCGCCATCTTTATCTGGTTATAACCAGAATAAGCATCCATAAAGCTTAGCAATTCATGCCCCGATGTAGCATCCACCAATTGGTCGATCCGAGGGAGCGGATAACAGTCCTTCGGGCAAGCCTTGTTCAAGTCGCGGAAGTCAACACACATCCGCCACTTCCCGTTGCTCTTCCTCCCTCCAGATCCTTCGCCGAGAAGGTTATCTCCATCTCCTCCTTCGGGGTCCATGACCGAGACCTCTTTCCCAAAACCACTGCTACGGGCACTTGGTTGGCATAACGCTCCCGAGAAGACGATGTGTCTCCTCCCGCGGCGAACCCTCCATGGATCACATTAATGACCCTCTTCTGTCGGGACCCTGATGGGCCCTCCGAAGGCTCTGCGTCGGACCTTCTCTTCCTTGGGGACCTCGATCGGGATTTGGATCTTGATCGAGATCGGGAACGGGGCTTGCAGCGCGAATCTCCCACGAACTCCTTCAGCTTACCCCTCTGGATAAGCTTCTCTATTTCCTTCTTCAGCTCCCGACACTGGTCAGTGTCGTGACCAGAGGCCCGATGGAATCGGCAGTAACGGTCGGTGCGGGAGCCCAACTTTTCTCCTTCCTTCTTCTTGGGGAAACGAGCGAGACCTTGCTTCTCCATTACCGCCAAGACCTCTTTCAAGGGCCTGTTGAGGGGGGTAAACTCCTCCCTCTGACTGTCCCTCTTGGTCGGACGCCTATCCTCCCTCCGATCAGAGCGTCCACGACTTCGACTACCCTCGGAGCTATCCTTCTTGTGTCGGTTGTCCAATGGTTTGAACAACTGCTTTCCTTCACGCCCCTTATGAGGAGCCAATTCTCCGGCAGCGATCTTCGACTCTTGGACGTCGATTTGCTGTTTTACCCTCGCCTGAAGTGCCTCCATGTTCCAGACTTTTTTGGCCGCGACGCTGTGAAGTAAGTCGGAGCCGTAGGGGGGATTGAGGTTTTTCAGGAAGGTACGGATGGCCTCGCCCTCCGATATCTCCTCATCCAGCTCGGTCATACCAGCCGTGTAACGCTGGTAGTATTGGGCCAGCGATTCGTCGGGCCTCTGGACCACCTCATGCAGGGTCCGAACACTCTTCAGCAGCCGTCGACGCCCTTGGTACTGGGCGATGAATCGCTGATGCATATCCTTCCAACAGGTTATACATCCGGTGGGCAGACTGTAGAACCATGTCATCGCATTCTCTCCCAATGTACTCGGGAACAACGCGCAGATAACATCCTCATCTGGGGTCCTGCCCATGCACGCTGTCAGGTGCTTCTGCACGTGGCGAACCGGGTCCGCGACCCCGTCGTACTCGTCTATCTTCGGGATACCCAAGCCTGGAGGGGCCAGGGTATGGATCAGTCTGGGAACGAAGGGATGGGTCTCTTGACTCCCCAATTCCGACATCATGGGCTTTTGATCTCCCATGCAAATACCCACAATCTTCACTACCTGGTCGGCAGTGAGGGGACCATTCAGAGGAATGGTCCTTTGTTGCACTGGCCCTGGTCCATCGACCACGAAATTCTCCACCGGTGCTGGATTGGGCGGAATGGGCTGTTCCCTCAACGGAGGGGGTGGCGGCAGGTTGTCGTCCACCTGCCTTCTGGGAGCATCTCGCCGCGGAGGTAGCGGTGGTAAATCTACAGCCTGCCTTCTAGCAGCTTCTCTTCGGTCTAGGAGGGCCTCCATGGCCTCCATGAATAGGGGCATGGCCTCTGCCACTACCCTGGCCAGTTCTGGATTCTGGGAAGGTGCCTCGTTCCTGGATCCACCAGGGGGGTTGTTCCTTCGCGCGGTATCGTCTCGACGATTGCTGTCACCATCGTCTCTCAAATCCTGATGCTGTGTAGCATCCTCAGGGGGATTGCTGGTGGCCGGCACCTGCTTGCCTGATCGTTGCGGCCTGTTGCCAGCCATGGTATGGAATCAGAGGGAAGCAAACTTACTTTGGCTTTTTGTTGCGACTCCCACAGACGGCGCCAATGTTGGATCACGATAGGAACTCCGGTTACGGTGACGGATTCCTTAGCTCCTCGCAATCCTGCAGAAGGGGAATAGAGGGCGGTGGCCCAGAATCCCTCTCTGATGCTTAACGTAAGTACGGTGATCAAGCCAGCAATATGCGTATGTGTAAAAACGTAACCCTAACCTGTGATAACTTCCCCCCTTTTATAGGGGGAAGGCTATCTCAGTTACCTGATTAGGCGGTTGGATTGTGATCCACTATCCCAAATATCTCGCCGTATATCTTGCCACGTATCTGTACAGTTATATGTATCCCACATATCTCGCCCATTATACCACTACTGTAATCATGGCGAGATTTCCGGGATTGTGCTCTTACTGGTGAGTCTCGATCATTATCGGAGACTCCCAAGTTGCACCGTTGAGGATTCGGTGTCGGGGAGTGGTGTCAACTCCCATATCGGGACCGACTACGTCCAGGTCCGATATCTTCGGGGCTCTCCCCTATCGGGGCCATGCTTACTCGGGGCCATTCAATGTCGGGGCCTCCTTCCGTCGGAGCCCTTAGCCTCCCAGCAGCCCAGCTCCTAGCCCAACGGGCCTAGTCGCCGTTTGCCAATCGTTAAGGGGCCTAACGGCCTCAGCCGGGGCCCATCAAGGGTAATGGGGATGGAGGGGATGGAGATGATGAAGGTGGAAGGAAACCCTTAAGAGAGGGTTTCCTTTTCCAAAAAGCTTCCTTAGGAGAAAACCTCCAATGGAGGGTTTTCCCATCTCAGATCAGATTGAGGAATTCCTTAATATGATGAATGATGAAAGTTGAATGATAATACTTATTGGATATCTCTGATGAAAATTGAATGATAATAATATCACGGGCCGGTCTTCATTAAAGTGATTGGTGCAAACTATATACTAAGAGCATCCACAACTTAGCATTACATATATTTGGACCATGTATGTTTTTTATGTAAAAAAATTGTAGACAAAATTATTATAATATATTAAAGATTTTAATTTTACATATTATTTTTTAAAAGTGGAGTCCACATATTTTTATACAACACATTTATTAAAAAAACATATAACGTGTGTCGTCTCATTAACTTAATTTATTTCACTAGTTTATTTTTTACCCGACTTCCGCGTAAAACCGTTTTTTTGCAGAACTCACCTTCATTATCCGCATAAAGAATCCACACCTCATTCGAAATTGTATATGACCATGCACAAACAGTGTATATAAAGGGGAAAGCACCCAAAAATTCCTTGATAAAGTAAAATCCTTCTTTTAAGATCGCTAATATTTGTCTTATTGTTTTATGGGTTAATTAACCAACTGCACCCACATGTTTTAGTCATGTTACCAAATGCACCCATATGTTTTTTCATGTTGCTAAATGCACCGATATGTATTGCTTTGTTGCTCAATACACCTTTAGTCCAACTTCCGTTTATTTTTGTCGTTAGTTATTCACGTTCTACTCAAATGCAAACATTTTTAATGAAAAAAAAAATGATCTTGCTAATGACATATACACCCTCCATCCTCATCTTCTACGGTCGTGATGAAATTAATTACCCTAAACATAAACTTCTGCAGACACGCTTCTTTGTATCGCTACTCGTCTTTACTGCGTTGTCGTCTTTCTTCGTGGTTGGTCGTCTGCTACTCGCCCATCGCGGTGATTGGTCGTCATTGAGGTGGTTGGTTGTCGTGGGTGCATTCGGGTGCATGTGTGACGCATATGTATTTAATTAACGGTGTTAGAGTTTCAGGTGCATTCACCAACATAGCAAAACGTATGGGTGCATTCGCTTACATGTGTGGTGCATCCAGCAACATGCAGAAATGTATGGGTGCATTGAGCTAGTTAACCCTTGTTTTATTAGGTATCAAAGATCAGTTATTTGTATTATGAAAATATTGATTTATACTGTTTGTGTATACTGTCCCCTAATTGTTATTTCTCTAACTTGAACATATACCATATAGTACCATAATAGAGCAAAATTCTTGTCTTCTCAAAGTTAAAGTTACATAGGGTTAGATCTGCAGTGGGGGACCTCATGGTTAAAGAGGTAGCTAGCTAGTATTACCTTACCATATAAGTAGAGGACAAAACCCTAGTTGGGGGGCCATGGTGACAACATGTTTCCATAATTTCATGACCACACCCTCTATTAAGGAGGCATGCAGATTGGGGCAACTCCAGATATGTGTTAAAAACTATTGGAGGGTAGGTAGTGTATTAAAATCACTACTTCAACTTTCAAGTCTCTTTAGGGGCCACTTTCTATAATAAAAATCAATAAAGCTTTTAATTTTCCTCCTTTTTTTTCTTTATCTACTATGTCATTTCATCAATCAGTGTTATCAGAACCGGACCAGACACCAAACCGGTTAGGTGTCCAGTTCCCGGTTCGAACCCGGTCCAACCGGAAAAGGCCTATTTAATACAAAAGACAGAGTAGGAGTACGGTACCTCTCCTTCACAGTTCCCTTCCTTCCGTAGCCTTCATTCAATTCCCCTTATCTTTACTTTCTTCCTTCGATTTCTTTCAATTCCCCCCGACCCCATCCCTTCAGTCTCTTTCTTCCTTCAATCAATTCCCTTCTTCTCTTTACTTCCTTCCATTCCCTTCCATCTATTTCTTGCTTCCCATTCCCCTCCTATCGTTAAGGTAGTCTTACAATTTCTCAATCTTTATTTCTCCTAATGCATTTTCCTCACAAGGAGCAGAAAGAAGTTCGAAGCAGCAGCAGATGCGAGTTGGGGAAGATGCGAGTTGGGGCAGAGGTGAGCCGTGGCGGAGGTGAGCCGTGGCGGAGGCGAGCCGTGACGATGGCAGAGCGTCGAAGAGCCAGATTCATAACGGGATAATGAAGTTCCTTTTAAGTGTAGGGTTTGAGATTTTCGGAGGAGGAGGCGATAGTAGTGTTTGAGATTTTCAGCGGCGGCTACACTAGGGTTTCTGGCTTGAATTGAGATTTAATTTCAAATTTTTTTTAAGGAATATATCGAACTGGTGGACCGTCCGGCCCGCTCAGAACCGGCCGGTTCCTTGAAAACCGGACTTTAGAACCGGGTTCGCTTACATCCTCAGAAATTTCTCGAACCGGACCATTGGAGGTGCCGGTTCCGGTTCGAACCCGGTCGGATCGCCGGTCCGGTCCGGTTCTGATAACACTGTCATCAATAGTGTTGTGTCCTCTCTCAATAGGTACATAATTATACACCTTTTTTATTTTATTTTTTATTAAGAAAATATATTATATTTAGTTTCTATAATTTTATAAAATTGAAAGATTAGTCGTTACTGTATATGAAACACATTTATTTATTTTTAGTACTATTACTAAAAGTTTCATTTACTTAAATTCCGTCAATTATTTTGTCATGTCGTTTAATTGGCAGGTCATAGTAGTTATTCTTAACTTCTCAATCCGATGCACTCATCTCATGCAAATTTTTGTCTACATGTACTTTTTCATTGACCAGATCAGAGAAATTGAGAGTTACTCTACTTGTTGAGATTTTTGTATCACATAAATCAGTCACTTGTCAACTCATATAGCATATCAAAGTATGGATCAAACATAGTTCTTAAATGCTTGACCTTACAGATAACATGTTAACCATCGTTCAATATTTATGGATTCAAGCTGTTAGTTCAGTTATTGTGTTTGTCAATTCAATCACATTGTGTATAGTCTAATTAGCACTTAATAATTAATCGAGGTAAAGTTAAGTATAAACTTTATACGCTAATGAATTAAAAAATTGATAATTTAGTCCATACTATATTTGAGTATTGCTAAAATTTTCATTTAGTTAAATTCCTTAATTTTTTTTACCTAACTGGCATAATATATTAATTATTATTAACCTCTCAATCTAATATACCTATCAATTTGAGGCACCCCCAAAGTATGATATGTACTAAACCCGTGCAAATTTCGCCTACATGTTGAAATTTTTGTATCACATATATCAGTCACTTGCCAAATAATATAACATGTCAAAATGTAAGCCAAACATAGTTCTTGAAGTTTGACTTCTTACATATAACATATTACTCACGTCCATGTATGAACTCAAACTATTAGTTTAGTTCTTATGTTGATGTGAACAACCTAATTAGTAATTAAATAAATATTTAGGTAAAGTCAAGTATAAACTTTAGACTTTAGTGATTTAAATTTTCTTTTCGGGTTAAATTATTTTTTGTTGGTCGTATGGTTGTATAAAATTGCATGAAAAGTGTATAGTTACGTTTGTATATATGTCAACTGGTCCACCTATGACTCTAAGCGTTTAAGTATGAATTTACATTCTTAACTCATCAAGTTAATGAGTTATATACAAATTGAGTTGTTAAAGACAAATGTCATGTTCAACTTAACACGTTGGTAGATCTAACCATATATATATAACTAGATACTAACCCCGCGCACCGCGCGGGTGAAAGAAAATTAATACTATAACATAATAATACTTAATTAGAATTTTATCTAACCATTTACTAAATGTAGAGATAATCTTAGATGAATCTTTCGTACATATATTCTACAAAAAAAAATTTAATTAACAGTAAATATATATATATATTTATATATATATATATATATATATATATATATATATAGATGAGCTTTTATATAATTTAATGTTTAACGTTTGTCAAATTATTTTTAGTATATGTTTTACGTAATTTTTTTAGTATTACATTATCTATATATATTATAAATTCTGAAGAAAGATAATAACAGAGTAATTGTAGAGCTGAGGATTTTGTTACATTAATTAATGCATTTATGACAATTGAGCTAAGGGTTTTGTTGTCATTAACTCCATTGCATTGATTGCACTAGAGAGCTGAGGGTTTTTAAGCTGCAATTAAAATTTCGCTGATTTCGAACTGTTCAAGATTCAATGTATACAATCGCAATTAAATTTCGGACCGTTCAAGATTCAATGTATGCAATTAATCGCAATTAAAATTTCCTTGATTTCGAACCGTTCAAGAATCAATGTATGCAATTAATCGCAATTAAAATTTCGAACCATTTAAGATTCAATGTATGATCGAAATTAAAATTTCACTGATTTTTAACAGACGCTTGACGCGGAGACGGCGAACAAAGATACCAGGCAATACGGGCGGCTGACAGTCTCAGCGGCAAAGCCATCGCTATCTCCGACGAGATATCGTCGGTGGTCATCGAAGCCATATATGTTGAAGAACAGACGGCTGACACGGATACGACGACCAAAGGTAGTATGCGGTACGGTCATCTAAAATTTATTTGTGAATTTGTGCAATAGTATTTTATGGTTCAAAATTTTCAGTCTTTCGTTTACTTTTTCAAATTTTAGACTGGTATTTTATTTAAAAATAGTGTTTCAACATATTACAAATAATCAGTATAAATTTCATCGAATATTAGTTTGTTAATTATACATATTTGATAAGTCACCCCGCGCGATGCGTGGGAAATGCACATAGTATATATATTATACATAGGTTTTTCAAGTTTTTATTTATTAATGATGTGACGATTTAACTTAGGTGATAGCTTCAGAAACCTGCTATCAAATTGTATATTATTGTCATATAAATGAATTTTTTTAATTTTCTATTTATGTAGATAGTTCCTTTATTTTATGTAGAATCTAAAATATGAGACATTTTTAATTACCCAATACATCATATCTAGCGTGCATATATTTTTTTTTCAAATGATTACATATTTTTTTTTTTGGTTAAAAGATAATATTATTAAAAAGACTAAAAAACATTACACAGAGACAGCAGCAAACACCCAGGGAGGTATAAAAGGTGCAGTCCAAGAACCAGAAAAACGACGATCAGCAGCCACTTTAACAGTTTTGTGAGCTACTTTAACAAAAGATCTACTGACAGCATGAAGAGACACAACAGAATTAAAACCTAGTAAACAACGGATATCCTGGATCACCCCAAACAACGAGGGATTAACAGCAGTAGAAGCAGACAAAATCTGATCTAACAAGATAGTTGAGTCGGTAAATAGGAAACGAGCCCTATCCACCAAGTCTCTTGCCAACAGCAGCCCGGCCCTAACAGCAATGCCCTCCGCCAAAAGTGGTGAATCCCCGACAGAATAAAAAACAGAAACAGCTAAAATATGACCAGCACCGGAAATAGCAACAGCCGCACCATGCACAACGCAGTTGGCCTCTCGCACGGCACCATCACATAAAATAACCGTATCAGTCACAGCAATTTCTCTGGCAAGGCGGTTGCCTCTTGCATTTCGATGTCCTGCGTGATTGCCGTTCCTGATACCTCCGCTGGCTGTCACATCAAGATGAGCTAAATGGTTATCATGACAAGCATTGTTGATAAAAAACATTACAGACTCGGCAGATGGTACTGACTGGCGAAAAATAACATCATTTCGCATCAGCCAAATGCCCCACAAAACAATACACTTATAAACAAGCAAATCACTTAGACACATAAAGCCTAGATAATCATTACAGTCATTAAACAGCCACTCCCTAACATTGTTGAAATTTGTTGTTGATGGAATAATCCCTAAGAGGGACGCAAACCAGACCCGTTGACTAAATTGGCATTTCCACATCAAATGATCCCACGTCTCAAATGCAGAACGGCAAAGGGGGCAGATAGGATTTATATAGGAAATTCTTCTTTGAAGATTGAGACCCAAAGGCAAACCCTCATTGCTTCCTCGCCAGATGAACATCCTAATCTTTGGAATCAGTTTAATATTCCAAAACTTTTTCCAATTAGTAGGATTAGCGATCGAGGAAGAAGCAGAAGAAGCTCCATCTCTCTCAGCGGAGAGAACTGATTTAATAAGGTGGTAACCTCGCTTGACGGAGTAGACACCATCTGTGGAAGATGCAAAGAAATAAATCGTCTGTTTCAAAGATAGGGAGAGGTATCTGTGAAATGGCTGAAATGACCATCGGTGGAAGGATAGGGAACAAGTTGTGTAGATTCCAATTTCCATTTTCAATGTAGACAGCCACCTTTGTCCTCAGCAGATCAGAAGGAACAGTAACCCAGTTGCAGAGTAGACCCATGTTCGGAACCCATGGATCAGTCCAAAAGTTTATTTTATGTCCATTTCCGACAAACCATCGGGCCCCCAGAAGTAAAAAAACGTCTGACCAAAAGCATAGACTTCCAAAGTACTGAGTGATTTGAGCTGGGTTTGGCCGTAAAAAAAGACCTGTTTCTTAAATATTTTGCTTTCATGCAGGTCACCCAAATGGATTCCGGATCAGTTATAAGACGGCAAGCGTGCTTTAGTAGGAGTGCTAGATTGAAAGCGTGCATATCACGGAATCCCAATCCCCCGCAATCTTTCGAACGACAGATTTTTTCCCATGCTATCCAACAAATTCCGCTTGAATCCATGTTCGTATGCCACCAGAAACGTCTCTGAATTTTTTCCAAATTTGAAGTGACGTGTTTTGGCAAACAGATCGAGGACATAGTATAGGTAGGAATTGAACTGGCTACTGATTTAATGAGAATTTCCCTTCCAGCTTGTGATAATAATTTTGTCATCCATCCTTTTATCCTCTTTGAAACCCGGGAGATGATTGTTTGACCTATCGCAGTTTTCTGGGACGACCAATTTAACGGTAACCCAAGATACACTTCGTTTTCCTGCATAAGTGGAACATTTAATAGACTGGAAAACAATAGTTTGTCTTGGTCCGAGACATTAGGGCTGAATGTAACCCCCGACTTGGAGTAATTGATTAGTTGACCTGATTCAAGTTGATAAGCTGTGAGGATTTCCAAAAGGGCTTCAATATTTTTGGTATTTGCTTCGAGAAACAGTAGACTGTCATCCGCAAAAAACATATGGGTTATTTCCGGAGAATGGTGGCTAATTTTGATGCCTTTGAGACGCCTATCCGATTGAGCTCTTGATAACTCCTGTGACAGAATTTGGGATATAAGGATGAACAGATATGGTGACAAAGGGTCTCCCTGCCGTAGACCCCTGGAGGGAATGAATGGGTCAGTTTTATTTCCGTTGAGCAGTACCGAAAGGGAGGAGCTTGAAATACATTCTGAAATCCACTTAATAAATATTTCCGGGAAAGACATTCGTCGCATGACCCTCTCCAAGAAACCCCATTCCACTCTGTCATATGCTTTACTCATATCAAGTTTTAGGGCAAGAAGGCCAACTTTCCCTCTCCGTCTTTTTTTTATGGTGTGTATCAGTTCGTGTACCAAGTGAGTATTGTCCGTGATAAGCCTCCCCGGGACAAAAGCCGTCTGAAATGGTGAGATAAGTTTTGGGAGAACTTTACGAATTCTGTTAGCCAATAATTTTGCAATAATTTTATAAGTGGTATTGCACAAACCAATTGGCCTCCAGTCAGACAGACGATGAGGTTGATCCACCTTCGGAAGAAGGACAATGAAGGTGCTGTTTAATTCCCTTAGCATGATATTTGATGAGAAAAAACCATGAACTGCCCGGGAGACCTCAGCAGAAACAGTCTCCCAGTTGTGCTGAAAGAATCTAGGAGGGTAACCATCCGGCCCCGGAGATTTATCCGGTCCCATTTGCGAAATTGCCGCTGTTATCTCTGCGTCCGTGATTCTACCAGTGAGCGTGTTTTGCCGGGCTTGAGATATGAACAAGGAATTATGCTCTGGTAATAAAAACTCCGGTGGAGGTGGTACCGCTGTGAAGAGTTGAATGAAATAATTTCTGACCATGGATTCAATCAGTCCTGGATCAGTTTCAACTGACCCATCCTCGGAAACGATACGGTCCAGACGATTGCGTTTTCTTCTTACTGCAGTATAAGCATGGTAAAATTTTGTGTTTCTGTCTCCATCTAGAAGCCACTGTTGTCTGGACTTTTGTCTCCATAAGATTTCCTCCCGGCGATGGAGTTCGTGAAGATCACAGGTGAGAGTGTCTATGAGAGTAGGATCGTCATCTAAACATTGAGCCCGATTCAGGTTATCAAGCGTATTGAGGATTTTTGTGTGAAGGAATCCAAAAACATCGCGATTCCATTTTTTAAGCACATGGGATAATCGTTGAAGTTTCCTACAAAGTCTCAGTTGTGGTGTTCCTTCCATGTTTGTAATCCATGAATGTTGAAGGAGATGAAGGAATTCTGGGTGACGAAGCCACATGGATTCAAAACGGAAAGGCCTAGATAATCGATGATGCTGAACAGTTGGGGTCAAGTTCAATAGTAACGGACAGTGATCCGAAGCTACTGTTTCCAGGTGATATAAGATAGCATCAGGGAATTGTAATTGCCACTGGACGGTAGTTAAGACACGATCGAGACGCTCCCTCACCCTATCCACCCCGTTTCTACGATTTGACCACGTAAAGGGCTGGCCCAAAAACCCTAAATCAATAAGTCCCATGTCATCTGACCAAGCTTGTGCCCGAAGGATGCGTGAAATTGACGGTGGGTTCCGTGACTCTTTTTCCCCAAAATCCCAAATATCGTTGAAATCACCCAGAATCGCCCAAGGTACGGAGTCGTCCCTTGACAGACGAAAAGCACGGAGATCTTCCCAAAAGCGTGGACGAGAATTATACTTTGAAGGTGCATATATGAAGGAAGCCTCCCATATCGATGGAACAGTAGGGTTTGTGATATTAACATGTATAGCGTTAGTCGAAGATGAAATGATATGAACATGATTCTGGACCCGCCATGCCAGTAAGAGACCACCACGAGTCTCTTCAGGAGTTGAGACTAAACTATTATCAAGACCTACGCTAGCAAGTGTTTGAACAAGGTGATGCATACGACTCTTGACTTCAGATACAAAGACTACATCAGGTTTATGAATCCTATTCAGAAGACGTAAATGTTGAACTGTTAGGATGTTGCCCGCACCCTGACAGTTCCAAAGTAACAGCTTCATGATCCTTGCAGCAAGATCGAACACGATCTTGCCGCCAAACACTCCAAAATATCACGATAATCACCAAAAGAGTAGTGAAAATATAGATATTGTAAGTAAATGTGTACCTCCTCCTCAATCACAGCCATAGGAGAAGCCCTACGAGTTTGGACATGTCGCCGTGGAGAAGAACGTATGCTTAGGGTTAGTGTTGCTGGTGTTTCCATAGGGAGAGACCTCTTACGACCCGATAAACGCCCCGTGTCTGATTTTTCCACCATAGGTTTTTTCCCTGGCCTACGAATAAATATTGGTACGATGTCAGCCAAGGTACCCGTCTCCTCCGTCGTCACTTCGGTAGCCAACGATTCGACATTCCCATGCAAAACCTCCCCAGGAACAATCTTCTCAGCCAAAGCCTCATCCGCTCCCGTTGTCTCCTTTAAGATTATGTCGAAATCATCGATGTTGAAGATATCATCTGTTGTTACTCTTGACATGTCGTGTCGCAACTGTGTATCATTTTCGTTGTGCAGACGATGGGCTAGCTCTGTCAACGGTGAAAGGGGTGGCGAAGACATTGGTGAAAAAGGGTGTTCCACAAACGGCTGAAACGGAGACAAGGGATTGTGTGTATCATGAAAAGGCGAAGCCGGTAAACTGACAGGTGGTGGCGGAAAACCCAGTGAGATAGGTTGGAAATGATTGAAGCCACTCATCGTTAGAGATTCCGTTGTTAAAGTCTGAGGTGGTGACCAATCCAAAAACACATGTTGATGAGGGGGCCAAAACCATGTTGCAGCTCCTGGTGGGAAGAAATTGTAGTGCCCCTGAGTATAAGCATAAGGTTGTAGGTGGTAGGGCACCATGTACAGGGGATATAAGTTTGCCGGTCCATTGAACGACCCATCGTTGAAAAACATTGAATCCGGTGGCAGCGGCGCTACGACTAGGTTCGTTTTGATCGGCAAGGAAGGCAAAATTTCATCAGCAACGGTGGGGATGACTGGTGGAATGGGTGCAACTGCATAGTAAGGGCGCCACCGAAGATTAGGCCTCACCGAAGTCCCGAGTCGTTGTCTCTCCGATAAATTATCTGGAAACCTTGGGTTATTAATTGAAGAGAGAAGGAAATCCACTGGTCCTAGGGTTGAGGTACAGCTCAGTCGATAAGAGGAGGCATCATTGACATTAGTAGAGGCGATAAAACCAGTTTCCCGTTCCATAGGAGTCCCCCCATCTGAGGATGTAGATGTAGGAAAAGTCGAGGTGAGTGCACCATATTTCCTTTTGTCATTTCCAGGGACACAGAGTTCCGGGTTAGGGTTCCATAAGAACCACTGAGTTAACACTCCTCCACCACGGTTGTCAAGGCTATAAATGCAGTTCGAGGAATCACGAATGGCACGAACTCCGTGATGTTTATCAATTCGGTCATGCATTTCTTCGATTTCCTTTATTATTACCGACGGTAATGTTTGACAAACCCTCTGAAAATGTCCAAAGTGCCCACATTTCCCACATGGCAGGTTGATCCTGTATCTGATAATAATATGGGCATCCTTCACTGTATCCAATAGCATCATCCCCGGTACCGCTGGCTTCTCCAAGTTGATCAAAACCCTAACCCTAGGGTAAGCAATCTTATATGCACGACCATCACTGAAATCCATAGAGACGATTGGCCCCACACAATCCGAGATGAGAGACACAGTCTGCATGTTCATTCTGTGGGGAGGAATATTTCTGATTTCGATCCACACTGGTACAGAGTCGAAAGGAACCGTTGCAGGTATTGCTGGACCGGAAAACTCCATTAAAACAAGGATGGCTCCTCCGATGTTAAAAGGAGAATTTTCTAGCACCTCCCGAAGATGCCCTTTCTGCCGGAAAGTGAAGACCCAAATACCATCCTCACGACGCTCCGCCTTAGCTTTCTCTGGTATTCTCCACTGTCGGTGAACGAAATTCTGAATGATGTCGTCTCTTTCCCGATCATAGCACAGTATTTTTCCGGCAAGACGAAGAGTCCATTTAGAGCCCATATCGGAGCAAGTAGAGAAGAGAGAGTTTTTTTTGTGTTGTGCTGGGGAAGAAGATATCTGATAAAACTTTGAACTGTCACAGAGAAGCTCAAAGGGTAGGGATGGGGAAAAGAGCCACTTGAAAAGCCAGCAGAGGAAGAAAATCCTACAATCAGCATACACCTCGTTTACCGATGAGCAATGATGGGGCCAGGGAATGTCGTGCGAAAAGCTGAAGGCATGCAGCGCAGTGAAAGCTGCCACGTTATCTCCAGATGTCAGGAACGGATCATATTCATGGTGAAGTGCAAGAGATCTCAGGGGTTTGGGTAAGAGATATGTGTTTGATAGGTTGAAAACACATCTCACGAGGGGAAACGTGTTAGAGGTAATCCATATGAGCCACGCTAACAGATACTGGTAAACGTAAAGGTGCTTTTTACAAGGATGCATACTCTGACAGACGAAACGAACTACGAACAGGCAAAAACGGTCGACTTTTCCGGCCAAAACCAGAAAACCTTATACTGAGGGTTTGCTCCTAGAGAGCTTTACGAAGACGATGAGACGATGTTTTTTTAACTTAAATGATTAAAAAATTTCTTGATTTTTTTTTTATAAAAAATATTTATATACATATATTATTTATTTTAAGATTAAGATTACTTAGGTATTTTAATATGTAAAATGATTACATATTAAAATACCTAAGTAATCTTAATCTTAAAATAAATAATATATGTATATAAATATTTTTTATAAAAAAAATCATGAAATTTTATGAATATATGTATCATAAACCTTTAAATTAAAACATGAATATGTACTGAGCGTCTGAGCCAATTTATATATGGTATGCATATACATAAACCTATACGCATTATAGTAGCATCTCATCTAATAACTTATCAAAAATGGCTAACTCATTTGTTTGAATATTGATATTACCCAAACACATATTATGTGCATAGAACTCAAATTGCATATTGAAAAAAAAAATAAAAAAAAAATCAAGTTGTATATCAATCGCGAGCGTGTTGAGGGTGAACTCCGGATCCACCTACAAAAAAAATTCAAAAACACAATTAATAAATAAAATATAAAATGTACAATAAATTTATCAAAGTAATATAAAAATAAATAAGAAGTTTTATTATAACTTTTTTTTTTACCACTAATAAATTTTAATATAACTAATCTTCTATTTTTCATCTCGATTATGAGGGTGTCAAGGTTGAGGTTGATCTCATTGGTCCACCTTGCAAAAAAAAAAAAACTGAGATAAATAAATCAGAAATATGCATGTAATGAGACTATCAAAACAAAATGCTTTAATATAATTTTTTTAAAACTAATAATAAAAAGCTTTAATATAACTAATCTTCTACTTTTCACCTCAATCGCGAGGGTGTCAAGGTTGAGTTCCTCGATGCAGAAAGTGAGGCTTTTCATATGGAATATAACACTAATATTATTTTCTATATAATTAATAAGTCATGAATATGATATCATTTATGGGGATTTCAGACGAACTTCGCTCACAAACATGTTGCATAATATGTGATAGTATTATTACTACATAGATTAAAAAAAAATAGAAGAATGATACCTCGTTTGCAATGACCACTAATGCTAGCTGAAGAAGCTAGAAAGTTGCGTAAATAAAAACTCATCATATACATAATCTGTTTTCACGACTTTACTTTTGGGGTTCTACTTTGATTGCCTTGATGCCTTCAGCCTCCATCTTGGTTACACTACATCCATCCTATACAATACCTTCACAAAGACAACATGACTTCCATTAAACATGTGATTTTTCATCCATATTAGTCATCAAATCACGTTATAATTCACCACATCATGTATGCTCCTTTTAAGAGATATAAATAATATTTTCTTAACAATTTGTTTTTTTCTAAATACTGATCAAAGGAGGCTGCATTCAAAGGGATACCACCTTTCAAGTCACAACAAATATATATTTATATTTGAGGTTAAATTACTTACCTGCTTGTTCTCACGGTTGTGATGTGATTCATATATATCTTGATGATTATGTATCTTGTCATTGATAAAAGCTCTACACATATACATATATTCATATGAATAACTAAAATGAGTCTCAATATATGTATAATATTAATGCACAAATGAAAAGTAAGAATCTGCCAAAAGGATATAAGATCGTCGATCTAACCAACATTTTGTAGTTGAAAAAGGCCAATACTTGGATGATAGGATAGAGAATTTGTAAAGCACACATTCAATAAACACAACTTCCTCGCGGTACTTTCTTTCCGTAATTATTATAGAGAAATATGGTTGCGTATTTTAAACAATTTAGCTAGGGTATATATATATATATAGTTTGTTTGCCGTGTGTATATATATATAAAATGGTGATTAACATGAATGTGTATATATTTATTATAATATATATGTTGCATAATATATATATATATATATACATTTGAATCTACCTTACTCTTACATCTTTCCTTAAGAATATATATATATTATTATTTAGGATCAGTAATTTTTAATTTTTTTTTACAGTATACATCTGCATAAATAAAGTAATTTGTATATTATATCTATATATATTATTTTATAATACGATCTAACCAAAGAATAATTTTATATAGTTCTGGCCAATGAAAATACATATGTATAAATAAGAAATATTGTGCACTATATTTTCATATTAGTATAACTAATTTCCTTATTGATCTATACGTTTTTTTTTTCCATTTTTTTTATTTTTCAAAAATAATATTTTATAAAATTCTTTGAATTCACCTTATTAATATATTTTTCTAAAATTGAAATTATTTATATAACATATTTTATCTAGTTTTGTTCTACAATCATGTAATTAAATATACGATTATTTTAATTTATAATTTTTTAGAAAACAATTTTCTTTTATCGTTTTATTTGTTTTCAAATTTATCTTTTTAAATACTAAACCCTATAACATAGTTTATGTACGTAGTTACTATCTTTTTATTTCGAGTAGTTATTCTTTTTTATTTAGTTTATTTATATGTACGTTAATTGTCCATATATATTGTTTGCTAACGTGGCGGCCTATGGTATTCCGGTGTCAAACGGTATAAATTTACTATTTAAAAGGAAACTTTTAATTAATTTGTTTCTTTAAATTGCGTAGAGACCAAAATAGGATATAAAAATACTTCTTAATTTTCAGTCAATTAATATTTTGTATCTAAATTTAAAGAACCCCTATTAAATTTTATTTAAATTTGGAAACGTTGACAGTGCAAACTGTCCACGTGTCAGCGAGAGGGCTTCCGGTACCGAATTAATATAATATAGTAGATAGGTAAGACTAACTTAGTATTATAATTGAAAATGATAGTTAATTTTGTAACTAGTTATCAATTTCTATTTCTCCAATTTTAAATTATACTGTATCATTATTTTCTATCTCATCGATTCATTTCTCGCAACAACAAATCTGCCTATATATTATGATTAATTATAGATATTATCATACTAGAAAACTTATTTATATATCTTAAAATTTAGATAATTAATGCATATGTAAGCACACGATAATAATTTATATATATATAACCATATTATCATGGTTCAAGTTCAACCATATATGAAGCCACATGGTGAATTGTCCTTAACTTTTGGCGATTAGTATTTTTTTTACTTTATTTAGTTTCATTCGGGAATTTTCTAATTTATGGTTATAGTTCAATTTTTACACCTTAAAAAAATCTGACTTCATACCTGGTTTTATGTATATTGGTTGTTATTATCGGACCTTTTCGGTTTTTGAATATGTCTATGCCGTATCCAGTTTATATTCACTATAAATTTTTAAGATAAATTATCTCGCGTACTTCCATAAATTAGTTAGCTTATTTTAATTAAATTGTAAATTATAGTTAACTCTATTCTAGTATCTCAAAGTTCAATCGATAGGGAAATTAATGTAATCCATATAATATGTTTGAAAAAAAATGTTTTTTCGATACCAATCTGTTTTTAAATGTACAACTTGTTTAAAAACAATGTAATTGACACTTCCTTCAATCATTCTTCTAATATTGTCGTCAAATACTTTTTAAATTTACAAAACTAACCGAATAATTTTTCTTAATATCAAAATCAAGACCTAATAACTTATAATACTGTTACAATAGTGTCTCGACTCGATTTGACTTAATTGATCTCCAGTCAATTCTAGTTCGATTTTTTGGCCAAAAAAAAAAGTTCTAGTTCGATTTGACTCAATTGTATTTGTAACATTTGTATAAACCATTAGTACTTATTGATACTTTGAAAAGTACGTAGTTAATTTTGTACATTGAAATGCCTTTAACGACAATTTTGAACAAAAATGATTGAAAGAAGTATCAATTATTATCGTTTTGAAACATATTGTGCATTTGAAAACATATTAGAGTCAAAAATCAAAGTAGTGGACAACTATTATTAGTACATAATAAATCCCTTAAATTTTTTATGTATAATTTGTAAGGGATTGATTCCTTCAGAAAAAAAAAAAAAAAAAGTCTGTAACAACTTATGAATTTTCTTGTAGTAGATATCTCTATGGAGTTGATAAGATATCGATCCAACAATCTTATCGAACATTTCCTTATAGATTTTCCAGACGAGAAAAACAATTTCAATACACATTATACAGCTGACCAGTTCTTTAAAAAGAGAATTCAAGATCTATAAAAAACAACGGGGTTGCACCAATCCAATGGATGATAAAAAACATCACACTTACAAGTTCCTGTGACAAATTCGAGTTTGTTTCTTTTTAGTAGGAAAAAACACAAAGCATGACTCCACATAACATAGTCAGTAGTACGAATAAGAAAAATGGAAGTCGGAAAAACGCTTATTACTTGCATGCAGAAAAAGAGGATGAAACGAGTTTAGTGTAGCAATAGCACTAGTATTCAGTTCGGTTTTGATAGAATTCTTCGTCAGCCATGATCATGAACAAAGAAGAACTTGAGACAACTACGAATCGACTTCAAAGCAAAGACAAATCAAGAATAACAAATGGTAGATCCGTAGCGATTATCAACAGAATCGCTAAACTCGAACGCAACAGAAGAAGATCAAGGCAATCAAGCCTCGCTGCTCTGATACTATAATAAAATTGAATATTGCAGAAACCTTAGAATGTGAAAGGATGGAGAGTAGAGGACTTGATTCCTACATTTGACAAGTCCTCACACTTCATAAGCAATAAACGACTTAATCAGTCTCTACTTTCTAACAAATACAAAAACAGCACAAATAAACCCGAACATAACAAAAAGAGATCAATCATCTAATCTAACAGAATGAAGAGCCGTAACTTGAATAAAAAATGCTTATATATGCAGCGAAGCCATTTACCCTTAAATAAACAAACCATTGATCCAACTCAATTTCAAACATTATATACATTCATGTTCACGGCACAAGTCTAATGACATAAACATTAACACAATAGTTAGTGTCTGCAAACAACACAGACTACACACATTTGTTCTTGTTTGAAAGTCTTCTATTCAAACTCATGCTGTTTTACATGGCATTCAAAGCATTACTAATCGACTGTCTTTCAAATGCCACGTAAAACAACGATTGTTGATAGTATCAGAGCTACACTTATAATTAAGGGCCTGCCTTTTGAAGATTACGAACTCAGGGCTAATTCTCTGTGCTTTCTGAGATCGCCGAGGTATTTGGTGGAGTTGTATTCTTGTGCGTCTAAGTGCTCCTCGGAAAATGTTCTTTTGAGGGAGTGTTGCGCGCATTCTTTCTCACAGTCGCTCGGGCATTTGTCTCCGGTAAGCAACTGAACAACCTGCATCAAAGGTAACATAGATAATGTTACGATAGATTCACTCAACACTCACAAAGATGATTATGAAGAAAAGCAAAAAAGAACAGATTTTTACGTGGTTCGGTCAACTGACCTACGTCCACAAGCAATGACTGCTGGCGATTTTATTGATTATCTCTAGGTTTACTTTTTACAGAGAGTGTATCGCTATATATATAGCTATGGAGACTTATATTAAAAAATTCGGGATCCATAACCTACTAGATAAAACATTCTCTGGTTTGTAAAACAATTTGAAAATTTACATGATTGCTGCCTTTACCTGATTCATCCGAGGACGTAGTACCGGAGACTGCTCGACACATATAGACGCCGTCATTGCCATGCGATCCAATTCCTCCGAATCATATTCATCGACTAACACAGGGTCGACAAGTTCCTCATAAAAACCGTCATTAAGAAAAGGTTTTGCCTTCAAGAAACCACAAAACCAAACATCTATCATATGATCTGGAAACCATATATGTTGTGTTTTTCTTTGCATTTATATACAGATTTACCCAGAGGATGAGGCTTTTCTTATCTTCATTTAACGCCTTACGCCCGGTTATGATCTCTAGTAGTAAAACCCCATACGAAAAAACATCGGTTTTCTCATCCACGACTCCGTTCATGAAGTACTCGGGTGCAAAATATCTGGCATGAAATAACAAGAAAGGTCATAACTGAAATCTCGGTTCTCGTATCATTTGTAATATGAACTGATATCTGTCACGAACCCGAATGTTCCTTCAAATTTTGACACATTGTGATGAGTTAACTGCTTCGGCAACCATTTTGCGAGCCCGAAATCACAGATCTATATACAATAATAGACAACCTTAATCAAACAACCTAAAAAACTGAAAATTTCCAGATTATGTAGCTAATATTGTGCATGAATCTAACAGATATACCTGAGGCTCAAACTCCTCGGTGAGGAGAATATTATCCGCTTTAATATCTCGATGAATGATTCGCCTCTGGCAGCTCTCATGAAGATACAGAAGACCCTCCGCTATTCCGAGAGCAATCTTGTACCTTGTCCTCCACTCCAATCTAACCTCTGAACTTGGAAACGGTCGATATTCATATAAACAGCACAACCATAAACGATATATATAATCGAAAGTAAAACCGACCTTGACGATGAAGAATGGAACCTAAACTTCCCAATGGAGATAACTGAAAAACAAGGTGCATTCCACCTTCAACTCCACAACCAACCAATTTGGCTGTTCGAGGATGATTGACATGAGCTATGATCCCGAGCTCAGAGAGGAAGCTCGCTGTTCTCTCATCACTTGTGCCTCGATTAAGTCGCTTAACGGCAATCAATTGGCCATTTTTCAAGCAGCCTCGGTAAACTTCAGCATAACCGCCTCGCCCGATTATATTATCTGAAGAGAATCAAGATAAGCATTGTGATAGTTATAAACTCGAACTTCTTGAATAGACAACGTACCGGGATTAAAGTTGTCGGTAGCTTTTTCAAGATCAGACAAGGAGAAATGCTGTAAAGTAGACTTGAAGTTGTATATATCACTCAGAACTGGAGCAATCTCTTCGTTTTCACTTCGGCCGCTCTTTCCCTTTGATAACTTTGGCACGATAAAAGGGGGAAACGAGGCCAAGCGCTTCATCGATCTCCTCTTCCACATTTTAAACATCTTGCTCCAATGAGTGAATGATTTCGCGGTATTGACCAAAGATTCAACGGGGCTCTTCTTTGGAGAACCAGAAGGATCGGATTCCGAAATGCTATTATCGGGAGTATCATGGACCATGTCCGAGGTTATCTCCTTGGAAGAGCTGGTATTGTCTGATGAATCTAGATCCGCTCCGGAAGTGCTGTACTCTTCGGGTGAACCGACCTCCAATCCCAAGGTTTTATTCTTTAGAGTGGTTACACAAGACTTTGAGCTAGTAAGAAGGCTGGCATCTAATACTCCTCGAGGTGAAACATCATCAGTTTTTTCCTTATCCATGCCCAAAGTTCTCAAATCTATCATGATGCAATGTAAAAATTTGATTTTTATTCCATTTTCACTTGCAAAATGTGAAATTTCTATTTTAAAAATGTCCTAACTGTAAACTCCATTTAAGTTTCTCCTTCTCCATGCCCTAAGTTCTCAAATCTAACATCAAATGTCAATGCCACTTAAGCAACAAAAGAATGGATTCTTAAAGATTTGATTTTTAAACCGATTTCACATGCCAAATGTGCAATTCTTATATTGAAGATTTTCTAAATTGTAAAACCCCATTTGGGTTTCTCATTCTCCATGCCCAGAATACTCGAATCTACCAAGAAATGCAACTGAAGCAAGAAGCAACAACAAAATGGAGTATGCAAAGGTTTTTGTTTTACTCTCATTCCATACCAAAGATATGATTTTAATTAAGTTCAATGAAAAAAACAGTTTTCATTTCGGAGATTCTCTAAACATGGAAACCCTGATAGAGGTTTCTCATTTCTGTGTAAGTTCAAAAATCTATCAAGAAATGTAAACACAACTCAAGCAAACCATCTTGCAGAATCAAGAAGCAATAAAGGGATGGAACATGCAGAGATTTGCTTTTTACTCCAATATCATGCCAATTTTTTAAATTTTATTTCAAAGATTCCATAAAGATAAGCCAAATGTGAGTTTTCAAATCTTGCCTTGAGCTGAAGCAGAGGCAGCCAGAAGGGTTAACTGGCTTTTATCTTTACCGGGACCGACAATAATCTTTACGGGGATCCGAGAGTACTCCTCGTCGTGTTCCCTGAAGTTCATGAATAAGGACATGACTCATTCTGAAATCCAAACTATTTCCAGAAAGACACAAGACTCCATTGAGATGGTAGCAAAAACAGAGTACTTATTGCAGCAAATCTATAAATGGAAGAACATAAGAAAATTGTACTAAAATGTCCAATTATAAATAGGAAATACATAATTACTGTTCGGGATCGATTAAAAGATGGATAGTAACCCGTACAACCAGAAATATTACGGCATCTAATTTACATACAAGTATACAACTAGGAAAAGAAAATTGATTGTACACCGATGCGGCGCTTACCTTGTAAATTACGAAATTGATTGAAAGATTCTACTCAACTATTCGATATGATTGTAAATAGTCTTTAAAACATGCATAGATGCCAGTATGAAGGTAATAGAATTCAACAAAACCAGCAAATTCAAATAAGGTATAATTAAGTGCACAATCAGAAAACTGAAAATGGATAGAACCTCTATACTTGGGTAATTGTTCTACCCTGTACTATCCTTTGCGAATAAATATGTGTGAAATTTCAGAACGGTCGATCAGACCAATATTCCCAAAACCTTAAGTTGATAGGTGAATACGTGTTTAATCTTTATATGCCATTAGTAAGATGGAAAAATTATACATTAAATACATCTACCCTTATTTTCTCTAAAGAAAGAAGTCATCCGCATAGGGGAAGGGGGGAATTTAAAATTAAAACTACACGTTACGCGTTACACATGTCAAAAGACGCGGGAAAGGCCACGAATCCCAATACCCGTTCGGTTCGCCCGCGCAAAAAAACGTTTTTTTGAAAATGCGTCCCTAGAGGAAATATCGTAACTACCACCTCGTTCGAAACCAAAACTTGCACCACATCTATATATCCTTTCTTGTTCTATGATCAAAGACTATTCAATCCTTCAATTACTTAGCAGTAAATATGAAACAATACTTGGTATAAGCCTCCAAAATAAATCAAATCAAGAATCATCCAGAAGAATTTTCAAAAGAAACCCCTTCAGTCCTTTTTCCGAGGTTACAAATCCATTTTGCTAACTTCCCTAACAGAGATAAACACTAAACCCAACCAAAAATTCAAACTTTACGAGAAAAGAAAAAAAAAAATCAAGACTTTAAAAAAAAACTAACACATACTCACAAGGCATAATATAGAACATAAGAACAAGAACTGAGCTTGTCTTAAAAATCCAAACTTTAAAAAAACCAACAACCGATAGAGGAAATCAAAACATACCCAAAATATATAACATGCAGGTGAATATAAGCATAACGTGGAATAATAGCAGCAGCAGCAGATGCAGAAGAAGAAGAATCCACTTCCTTCCGACAGTCCTCCATGAAAACCCAACTCAAAAAGACAGACAGACAGACAAACGCACAATCCAGCAACAGCAAGAAACCAAACCAACAGAAAAACAGAAATTACAGATAAAAGTCGAGAAAAATAAAAACGTATGACTGAGGAAGAAAGAGCGGTTACCAAGGAGTCAAGCGATCGAGAAAATAGGGAGCTCTGTTTCTGGTAGCTACAATGGCGGAGAGGTCGCAATCAGGAAATCTTAAGACTGGAAATGGAAAAGAGAGAATTTTTGTTTTGGGTTACCTTTATTATTATTACATCGGCAGCAGAGGAGGAGTGTCCGAACCGAAGGAAGGAATGGAATGGAATGGAATGGAATGGAGTGAGGGGAGGTGACAGGTGGTGGATGCTGCAAATGCAATGCGACTTCTGCTGTGCCCTTCGCGTAATAGCCGTTTCTCTAAGAAAAACGAAGAAGACCATATTATATTATTAAATAAACACTCTCCAAAATGTCGTGTCTTACTTATATCAAGTGTAATGGAATTTAAAGTCATTCTTATGCTACATAACTCAATAATTTAGAATTTTAAAAAGCACCATAAAAATTTATATTATTAAATAATATGATATAATTCTAACATTTATAAATATATATATATATTCGTTAATTAACAAAAGATTAATCACTTTTACATATTATATAAAAATTAATTTTTTATAGTATTCTAATATGTGAATATGTATTTTTTTTATGTAAAAATAAATGTAATGACCTTTTAAATGACATATAGTGTCATATATTTTTAATTTATGCAGACCATTGTAATATATTAATATGATGAATATTTTTTTAATATATACTAATTAAGAAATAGATATTATAAAACACAAATTAATGATATTATAATAACACACAGGTCAATAAATAGTATGAAATATAGCCACTACTTTGCAATTAGATTTTTAAAAAAAAAAAATTGGCCAATAATAACCTTTTGTTTTAATATATTATTATAAATACAGTAAATGTTTTCTTTTCTTTTTATGGTAGTTCTTGCATTTTGCTTAAAATTTCCGTAGTTAGTATCTCCACGTGTATGAAATTAGACAGAATATCTATGGAAAATATACATTTACATATATTGTTATTTTTGGTATATCACTGGCTCATACTTAATTTATTTTATAAAACCTCTCTCTAATTTGCAGACGCTGTTTTGGGCAAGAAATAAAGCACATTTAATTTGTGATGGTGTAAATGATTTGTTATATAAAGATATTTTTGGTGAATGTGGTCAAGATTTTTTTATTATTTCTTGCAAAAAATAAATTATTCTAGAGTTAAGAGTTTAAGATTTAGTCGGGTGTATTACAAAAGAAGTTGGTAGTTCTTGCATTTTTTTTAGTATCTCCTTATTTGGGTTGTGTTTGCACGTGAATAAATTATTCAAACCCGCCCCCTTAACATCCCTAAATCTAAACTATATATGCTTCTTCTTTTTTGGCCAACCCTAAGTTATATGCTTAGCTTTTCTGGGATCCTTTGAAAGTATCCGTGCTTTAAATTTATTTTTGCAAATATTTTATTTATAATTTTACCCAAAAATTTGTAAAATTAAACTGAATAATCACACTGATTATAAAAGTGAATTTTAAGATTTTTTTTTAATTTAAATGTTAAGGTTTACATTGTAGAAAATAAAAATAACAATTTTTTTTTAAAAAAGCACAAAAAAAAAAATCGGAGGCAAAAATAAAAATAAAATAATTACTAATAAGAGACAAAGTATAATGCAAAATAAAATAATTTCTAAATAAAAATAATATATCAAAGCACCAATACTTTAAAATGATATTAGACATAAACCGAGCTTTTCTCCTTGAATTTGATTCCCAAAAGTCTGAAATTTTTCGAGTTTTTCCTTGGCAACTTTTCCTTATAATAGAAGGTTTTTTTCTTCACTTTTCATACCCTAACGATGCTATAAAATAAAGGATTTCATCTGTCATAATTGATTAGTTTTATTTAAATTAATCTTTTCTCATTTACTATGTGTATAGCTATTTTTTTTTACTTAGAATCGTCTTTTATTTGTTTAATCTTTTATCATTTACTATTTACTATGTGTATAGCTTTTTTTTTTTTACTTAGTTACGTCTTTTATTTTTTTTTCTTTAAGTTGAAATTCCAAAACTCTCAACAATTTAATTTAATTTTAATTTATTCTTCATTTAATAAAGGGTTAATAGATCTTTTAGTACCACATGTTTGACAACTTTTTCATTTTATACCAACCCGTTTTTTTTAACCACGTATTTGACAACTTTTGGCTTTTGGTCCATCCATTAGTTGACCGTCAGTTTGACCGTTAATTAAACAGTCATGTGATTTGCATATGCCTACCCTCAAATTTTTATTTTGTTCAGTTTAGTTTCAAAATTTATTGTCCTAACTTTTTATTTTTTTAATTTAGCCCTTAAACTTTATCAACTGCACCCTAAGGCTAAATTGGCCTAGCCATGGTTCGGCCTAGCCACGGGTCGGAGCATGGCTAGGTCAATTTAGTCCTAAGGTGCAGTGATAATGTTTAATTGCTAAATTTCAAAAATAAAAAGCCAGGACAGTAAATTTAGGGGACTATACTAAACAAAATAAAAAAAATTGGGATTAGACATGTGCAAATCACGTGACTATTTAACGGTTAATTTGACGGTCAACTAACAGATGGACCAAAAAAGCCAAAACTTGTCAAACATGTGGTACAAAAAATAGACAGAAAAAACATATTAAATCGAAAGTAAAAAATACATGTGGTACCAAAAGACTTATTAACCATTTATTAAATTCCAAACAAGAAGGCTTTTATTTCTCTTCTAAGTTCTAATAATCTTGGCCAAAAAAGAAAATAGATGTGAATAAAAAAGTTGCTTCCTATTTCCCTTCCCATACGAATTACAAATGTGGATATCATTTGCTTATTGATCAAATGTTTAAATATTGTAACAACTACTCATGCATATTCTTAAAATCATCGTACGAGTTCCTTATTATTTTTATCTGTGCAACTGTATGTATTTGATGTTTTTCATTAAACAAAAATACATTTTATTTCAGTCCGAACTAATATTAATTGGATATATTTTAAAATCAATACGTACAAATAAATAAGAGACCATAATAAAACTCCACTTGATTAGGTCATGGATCCGCCACCCTCTATTAGTATTAGGGTCACCTTTCCCCGTCCATTGATTTTACATTGCAATAGTTGATATGATTAATCAGACAAGTGGAGGTGACCAATCGAACCGTTCTTGCAGTTCAATAATCGAGTTGGTTCAATGGTCGTATTCCATTTATTATTGACGAGGCTTGTGCATATTTCCATAATCATTATTATAATTATTGTTATCTGACGACAACATTTAATGTCGTACATTGCTGACTTCGATAATGAACACTGTGTTATCCTCATCAATCTCCATGTCTGATGCTTTTTAAGCATTCATTCATAAAACACTCCAATCGCATAAGTTTTCTGTTACCTAATATTATTTCTTTTAGGAGATGTCCTAATGAAATTACTAGGAGAGCATCACCTTAATTATCTGACATTTAGAATAATTTTCGTTTGTACAGAATTATCATGCAAATGGTAAATATTAGTCATGATAAGCAACATTCGAGACTACAGAGTGATATAAGTTATGAATTATCGCAGTTTGACTTCAGCGGTGAGGTTAATGGGAGTAATTGGGTGGTAGCCCCATTAAAGGTCGGTGTTCGGGTGGAGTCCTGACCCGAAATATTTGGATATAATTTTATTCTCTGCAACTATATATATTGAAGTATTCTTTGTAAAGTGTGATTTAGAGACAGTCAATAAAATTGATAGCTGTTATATTGGGTACACATCATAAAAAATCTCACATGGCTAGCACATACTTCGAGTCCAGTTTCTTAACGAATCTATATTTGGTACACATCAAAAAAATATCACGTGGCTAGCACATACTTCGAGTCCAGTTTGACGGAAATTATAATGAATGTATCAATTTGCTCAAAAATTGAAAATTCAGACAGCCCATTTGAAAAAAAATTACACTTTAATTAGCAATTTATAGTTGAATCAAATTTCTGATAGCGATTTAGCTATTAAACCCTAATTTTAAGGGAAGCATGCATCCACTCTCAGACAGAATTAGTTTTTGGGTTAAAGGTACTTTTGATACCACATGTTTGACCGAATGTGGCTTTTAGTACTATATGTTTAGTTTTGTATACTTTTGGTACCAAACGTTTGAAAAAATGTGGCTTTTGGTACATCTGTTAGTTGACCGTTTGTTTTGTCCGTTAAATGACATGTGCAAGTCACGTGATCGACTCTAAACTTTTAATTTTGTTCAGTTTAGTCCCTCAAATATATTACTAACTTTTATTTTGTTTAACTTAGTCATAACACTTCAAAATCGGACCCAATTAAACCAATCGAATTCAATTGACATAGCCCGATTTGGGTCAAATTTACCCAATTGGAGATAGGTCCCAATTGGGTTCGATTTTGAAGCTTTAGGACTAAATTAAACAAAATAAAAGTTATGAATATATTTGAGGGACAAAATTTAACAAAATTAAAAGTTTAGAGTCGAACACGTGACTTGCACATGTCATTTAACGGCCAAAACTAACGGCCAACCAACGGATGTACCAAAAGTCACATTTTTTCAAACGTTTGGTACCAAAAGTATACAAAACTAAATATCTAGTACTAAAAGCCACATTCGGTCAAACATGTGGTATCAAAAGAACCTTTAACCCTTAGTTTTTTTAATATGTTTTTTTTTTCAAGTATTTTTTGTATAAAATTATTTATATACAATGTTGAATTTTTTAACCATATAACAACCTAAGAAAGTCCAAATACCAAATGTTTCGAACATTTAGCCAAATAAGGACACCATTGCTGCTTGAAATAGCATCTCTGCCCTCAAGTTTTTTTGGGCGCCCAACGCCCAATTTTTCTTATTATTATCTTTTCATTTTTATTTGTTGAATTTTCAGATTTTAATGTAAGGAGTTTATATGTAATTTCATTGTTTTTTTTCTAAAACCTTAGTGGTTGGGTGTAAAGTTAGGTCGGGTTAACTCTATCTGGTAAAAAATTTAAACAATTTTACCGTCTAGGAACCCGGCCAAACTGTACACACAATTCAATTTTTTTTTATACTTTTTGAAAATTTAAGATTTTTTTATTTCTCCATTTTTTTTTTCTTTCTAAAACTTTGGTTTTTATTTAGTTTTCTAGTTTAATTTTCAACACATTTAGATTTGAGTTTTCTTAGATTGTTATATATATATATGTTAAAAAAAAATCTATTTACTTTTACACCCCTGACCTCGATTACTGGTTCCACCACTGTCAATATATAATTGAAACCTAATTAAATTGACCTGGTCACCCAGAAAACTTAAACCAGTCATTTTTTAAAATAAAAATAAGGTTTAAATTTGAACCCGAGCCCAAAACCAACGTTAAGAACTAGACAGTTTGGGCAAGAGCTTTACTTCCCTAACATTACTCTTCAAAGTGCAAGGAAGGGAGACCGAGCTTCATGGGCGTGGACGAGCCTTTTTGCAGGTCGGGATGTTCTCATGGACAACGGGGTGTGGAAGATATGTGATGGGCAGAGTGTAAATGTTTACATGGATGCATGGATCCTGAACCTACCAGGTTTTCGCCTATCACTTCCAGACGAGGCGGTGTCCAATCGCCGGGTGGCCAAGCTTATCGACCGTGAACGAGTATCATGGGATTTCCGGGACTTACATGGAGCGACGGACGCTGAGCTACATGCCATCGAGGCGATCCCATTACCAGTCGAACCAACCCCCGATGCATTCATCCGGCCTCACAATAGGTCAGGTGCGATAAAAGTCAGTTCGGTATACACTCAGATTAGAGGACTTGGCGATGAATTTGAAGTGATCGGCAATGAGGTTCCTCAGGGTGCGCCAGCACTGAAGTGGAAAGATATATGAGCAATGAAGTCGATCCCAAGATCCGGGAATTTATGTGGAGGCTCCTATCGAACGCATTAGCAGTCCGAAATAATTTACTACGCCTGGGTATGAATGTAGAACCGAAATGCCCTTTTTGCGAGGAGATAGAGACAGTAGAGCATATGACGTTCCAATGCACATGGACAACACCGATTTGGTTTGCCACTATCTCAGCCCGGCCGAGTCTAGTATCGGTGAACACGATTTCCGGTTTCCTAGCTTGGCTAAGATGCGTCGGGCGACTTCCAATGAAAGAGCAACAACTCAGGTGGTCACTAATAGGATCAACATGCTGGGCCATTTGGAAGGAGCGTTGCCGGGCTATGCACAACAACGAGAGCCCGAACCCCATTACCACATCGGCGAGGGCAATACGAGACCATGATGAGTATTGGTATTCCAGTCTGACCGCTCCATCCCGCATCCAGGCAGAACAACCTCGAGGATCAGGTTTTTTGTCACGTTGGCGACCACCACCGATCAGGGCAATCAAGATCAATTGTGATGCCTCTTATGATGAACACTGGGACCATGGGGGCATAGGTGTACTCGCGTGGGATAGCTACGACAACTTAATCAGAGGATGCAATCAGTTCGTCAGAGGAGTTAGCGTTTTAGAGCTTGAAATGAAGGTCGTGGAAACTGGACTCGACTTAGCCTTTACTCATGGATGGAGGAACGTCTTAATCGAATCCGACTCATCAGAGGTGATCAACAACCTGAGGAACGAGCTGGCTTAGCCAAATTGGAGAATATCCACTCAAGTCATCAACGTTCGGAGCCAACTTAGCCTAATGCAATCTGTTGTTTGGTCTTATATTCCGAGAGTAGCAAACGAATGTGCTGACTGGATAGTTGTTCAATTCAGGAAGAAGTCGTATCATTTGAATTGGGTATGCGCATCCCCGCCCTCTCTTTTATCATTGCTTGTAAATGATCGGGATTTACACCCTCCTTAAACCTTGTTTGAATGAATGAAATTATCCTTTTGGCAACAAAAAAAAAATCGGGTATTTTTTCTATGTAAAACCCGGCTGTCACTGCCCGCACCTAGGGTTTGGGATAGCTAGAGATGCAGAAGTAGTACAGCCTTTTTATTCTTGAAGGCATGTGTTAATTTGGCACAAATCTTTACCATACCTAATTACCGATTAGTATCACTATATATATTAGTATTAGGGATGGTTGGGCCAAAAAGAATTTGAGAAGATTGAATTTTTTTGGACAACGAGAAGAAGATGGAAATTGGCACCAAAAATAAAAATAACAAACCATGATGATGAAAACTGAAAAGTGCTTCATTGGAAGGCCTAGAAGAGAATCTATGAAGCCCAAGCACTTCTACAATAAAAAGACATCCTTGACTTTTCTTGCGTTATTATAAAGTCTCACTACTGTATTTTATGACGTTTTTTTTTTTCTTTCAAGATGAAGTCATTCCTAAAAAAATATAACAAAATTTATTAAACTTCGAGAGAAATTCATTAGTTAACTCAAAATTTTAAAGAATTTTTCTAACAAGTTTTTAGCTAATTTTTTTTTGTTAAAGTCATTGTTTTATAATTTATTAATATTATATTTGTAAATAATTTTCAACATTCTCTTACAAATAAGTTTATATACATTCACAAATAAATCTTTCATAAACGATTAGATTTTTTTGTAGTACCCTAATTTGGTAAACATGTAATATTTTTTTTTTCACCAGGGCCAGCTCGTAAGTGGTAACATACTAGTCATAAATATTTTTTCATTCTCAAGGTCTCAGCAGGGTTTGAACACATGAATCCTAGTTAATGAATGAAACATTGAACATTTATAAAATATTAGATGGTTGGTAACATTTAAAATTGTATAGAGGTTTAACATTTCATATCTTAACTAGAGATTTCGTATTCAAATTTCATCAGAGCAGTGACGAAGTCGGAAATTCTGTTTAGGGGGTAATAATTGAGTTATTGACAAACAACTAATCGGGGTGTGTAAGATTTTAAAGTGCTAAACTGTTAGTAATTACAAACTCTAGGGTAAAAATTGTACATCTCAAAAGTTGAGGAGATAATTATCTATTGTCCCATAATGTCTTTGTCCCTACGTTTGAGCACTGTAAATATAAAAATATTTATAATCAGTATTTTACCGATTACTAGTCGGCCTATATGATATGACAAGCATGAATTACTCTATGGTATAGCTGGCACCAAGAACACCTCATAAGATTTTTTTAAAAAGGGTCCTGATTTGGTTCTTCAACTTGTTTCATTTCTGCAATTTCATCCTAAAACTTTTTAATTTACGTGATTAGGTTCTCGAACTCACATCCGCCGTCAAATTTCGTTTATTAATTATTAGTTTATATTTGGCCAAAAAAAAAATTATTAGTTTATACATGGCTTAAGAAGGTTAGAGAGACCATTATATCCTTAATTAATGCAAATAATTAAACCGATTATACAAATAATTAAATCCGTAAGCCTCAGTGTTTAGTGACTCACTGCTTGCTAATGCAGTAATGCTAACCCCTAGTATTCTACTGGCAACCAGTTTTGCATAAGGATAGAATGTTCACTAACCTTCTCGACTCATTTAAAAATGAATAGACTTTTTTAACCAAGTGATGAATTTAGACGACAGATTTGAGTTTAAAACCAAATAAATTCACACGTGAAATTAGAGATTAAAGATGAAATTGTAGAATATGTATATAAGCTGAAGGGCCAAGTCAGGACTTAACGTAACCCACTTTTTCTTTCACCAAGAAAACATGGAGATGCCACCTGCCCAAGATAGAAGCTTTAGTCCTGTCTCTGTTAAGAAATCTATTTCAGCGATTCCTTTTTCACTAACTCTGATTTTATATATAATAATATATTAAACGATGTAATTAGAACTAGACCGGACCTAAACCGAAACCGGACCGTTTGGAACTGGTCCAGTTCGAAATAGACCAATTTTTTTAAGAGGAGAACCAGACTAAGAATGTTAGTATACCGTTTTAAAAATCGGTTATGAATCCGACCGAACTGTTTTGGATTTGTTTTGGCATGGACCAGATTTTTTTTTTGGCCATGCATGGACCGGATTGGTTTTGGACATTTTTTTTGTTTTGTTTAAAAAAAAATAGTGTACATATGTATAGGAAAATGGGCCAGACCGGCGTTCGAATCAAACCATACAGTTTTTTACAAAAAAGTTCGGAACCGTTCCAAAACCGACTCAAATTCTCTGGATCAAATCTTAGTTAATATCAAATTCGAGCTGGGTCAGACCGAAACTGTTTAGCCAGTAATTATGTCCCGACCGGCTGCACCGGTTCTATGCACATCCTTAAGTTGAAGAGTTCATCTCATCTTAAGTAGATATCTCAATTTAAAAACAACTAGATCTCTGGAAATGGAATAATAATATTTATGATTCACACCATATTTTTACTGATTAACACCCACGTTGATTTTACCTAAATTGAATTCTTTAAAATTGTCATGTAGAAATTTATGTACACTTTACGTAATATTTAAAGCTAAGACACACGTAAACAATATTTTCTCTCAAATAGTATTACTTAACTATAATCCTTAAATATAATTTATTATTATTTTTATTTCTAACAACCACCAATAAGATATTAACATTAATTATAAAATAAATTAATTTATAATTAAAAATTAGTTTTATAATATATAGTGCATTCCTTAAATTTAAGAAATAAGTTATGTAAAAATAGGTAAGTTTTACTTTTAAGAAATATTATACAAAATTATATATCATATTTTTATATATTTTACCTAAAAAATATATTAAACTTAATATATTTTTTAGGTAAAACCTGTATTTAAGTGATTATATAATACAATTATGAATGCTCTGAGTAATATATATTTTTAAGCATAATCGTGTAAACCAAATATAGAATTTTTTACCTATATGGGGATATAGGAGGTTCGAAATACTTAAATATAAAATATTAGGCATCAAATACAAAAATGGGGTTCGGAGCACTTTCAAAGTGCCCCGAACACTGTTCACTGCCACGTGGCAGCAGTAGGGAACACTTCCCTGCTGCCACGTGGCAATGAACAGTGCTCGGGGCACTTTGAAAGTGCCCCGAAGCCACGTGGCAGCAGTAGGTAGCACTTCCCTGCTGCCATGTTGCAGTGAACAGTATTCGGGGCACTTTCAAAGTACCCCGAACCCCATTTTTGTATTTTATGTTTAAGGTTTTACATTTAAGTATTTCGAATCTCCTATAACCCATTTAGGTAAAAAATTCCCAAATATATTATTATGGGTGTCGCTATTACTTATTGACGTTGACCCACAAATTGATGAATCAAGAACACCACAGTTTAATAATTTTATTCAAAATTTCAACGGTTGTACGTGTCCATCTACGAACATTGACCCTTGACTTGGTTCTTTGTCTGTATTGGTTACGTGGATATGAGATCTTTTAAATTCAACCAGCTGATAATGTAACGTGTTAATTCGATGTTATATTGTAGTATTTAGTTCAATTTTTATATGTTAAATTATAGGGTTAATAGGTGTTTTGGTACAACATGTTTGACGATTTTTTGCTTTAGGTGCAACATCTTTTTTTTTTTGTACTTTTGGTGCAATATGTTTGCAATTTGTACTACTTTTGGTGCATCCGTTAGTTGACTGTTAGTTTGACCGTTAAATAGTCACGTGACTTGCATATGTCTAGTCCCAAATTTCCATTTTTTTCAGTTTAGTCCTCAAGTTTATTGTTCTAACTTTTTATTTTTAAAATTTAGCTCCTACATATTTTCAACCGCACCCTACGACCAAATTGACCTAGCCATGGTTACTCATGGCCTCATGGCTAGGTCAAACCATGACTATGGTCACCAAGGCCCGGTTTTGTTGTTTTTGTCCATAAAATAGGAATGGGTTAGTTGCGACTCTAGGTTCTCTCGTTCTGTGATGTTTGTACTATTCTATTCACAATTTTAAGTTTTTCCGACTAGATTATTGAAACTATCAAAACTTGTACCGACTTTGACAACATAATCCACTAACAATATAGTATAGTCAGAATGTCAGTCTATTAAATCTAATTTTACTCACCTCTTCTTATATACTTACAAGGTATGTGAGCATGCAGCAGTGACCTGATTAAAAATCAGGTCACTGTAATGTAACTCTTAAAGATGTTCTGAATTTAGAACTTCATAGTCAAATCACATAAGAGTAAAACTCTTAACGTCTAAACCACCGCTGCTGTTATCAGGTTTTGTTGATTGCTGAGAAAGAAATAATAGTAGTTTGTTTTAGAGAATTCTATAAATGGTGCAAAATATATATATATATATATAAAACTACGTTGGTGCAATGTTTCGGGTTTAGAGTTTTATGATTTAGGGTTTTGATTTTAGGGTTTCAGGTTTCTTGATATGTGTTTTAAGTGTTAATTTTGTATTTATTTTCTAAAACCCTACTGAGATTGGTAAATCCTATAAGGAAAATATTAAATATAAGGATACGCGTGTTAAGATTTTAACGGTGAGGCACGTGATCTGAATCCGTTTAAATTTAATAATTAAGGTTAATCTGTTTTTAAAACATGTTAATTAATGAATTTGATCAGTTTTTTTTTTTTTTTTTTTTTTTTTTTTTTTTTTTTTTAAATCTGATCAGTTGAATAACGACGGTGATTTAAGTCGTTGTTAATAAATCTGTGGCTCATTGTGGCGGTTGACTTGTCTTAGAAAATGAATGTAGTAGCATGACAGAGGACGTTTGTGAGATCATTTTTTCTGCCCATAAACTACGTTAGAGCCCACCAATTAATTAATTTAGAAATCTAAAAATATATAATTCGGCTTATCAGATTAAATAACGATACGCTGTGAAATTAACAGAAAAAAATAGTAATGCTGAAATTTGAAATCATTATCTCCCTGTTTTGAAAAAATTATTTATTATTACTTAAATACTATTATTAATATATGTATAATATATAATGACAAAAAGCAATAACTTTAATTTAACTATATATACTTGCATTGCACGTGTATCGTTTTCCATTTTTATTTTTATTTTTTTATTATTATTTGAAAATTTCCAACAATAAATTATTTTTTCTTTATTTTTGGAGCGGGTCAACTTTTTTGGGGCTAATTGATTGGTTGAGCTGAAAAGCCAATTTCTAGATTAACGATTGTTATATGCACGGTAGTTGTATAAACCGGTAAGAAGAACTGAATTTGAAATCCATTAAAATCATCATTTTAAGAGTTTGTACCGCGACTCCATTTGCGTATTTAGCATAATGTGACTATCATTCATGTCATATACTCACTTTATAAGTAATTAATTAATATAATTATATAAAAAATCTCTGATGCGAATGAGATTCTGTCCCTTTTTATACATTTATTTTATTTTATTTATTAATTTTAGGTAGTTTTAGAGTTTAGATAGTTTTATATTTTCTTTTCTTTAAAAACTGATTGGGAACTACTTGGCCGCTTGACTTTTTAGGACACATTGATGTAAATAGTTTTTTATATGACCAAACCGCTCATTAAACCCAATAATATTTTAAGATTTTTTTAAATTAAAACTACATTATCCTTAAAATTACCTAAAATTAATTAAAAAAAAAACAAAAAAATGGTTTTTTTTAAAGAAATAGATGTGAATCTCATATTATTCCAAGGTATTTTTTTTAATTATAATTACTCATAAACCAAGTACATCTCACGGTACATGAGAGAGAGAATCGCGTACATGAATATTTTGACTTATAAATTTACAAATTCAGTGATTTAGTATTTGGCTAGCAGAAAATTATTCAAAAAGAGAAATTGCCGGACCGGAATTGTTGAAAGTTGAAACAATAATGTAAAAATGAAAAATAAAAGTTGTTATCTGGATTGCACATTCTACATAGAATTTAATAAAATAATATATAGTAGGGTCATTTTCCTTGAATGTTTCCTCTAAGCTCACCCCCCTTATAGTCAACCCCACTTTTCTCATATCAAGACTTCAATAAATCCAAACTTTTTTCCACATCTTTAATCTTAAAAAACCATTCTTCCAGTTCCACTGCAAAACATCAAACCATTACTATAATACATAGAATACAACTAACTCTCAAATGAGATTCTTTGTTTTTCTCTTTGTTGGGATCTTGGCCTTGTTGTCCAAGGTTGTTGTCTCTTCTAATGAGTGTCCTATGAACTTCGATCCGCTCCAGAATCTCATCGATGTCATCGCTCCACCTCTCAAGTTGAACGACCTCCCCACTGAGTGCATCTACATGCTCATGGCCCTCCGCATCGTTCGGGCCGAGTATCTCCGATCCACGGGCCGATTCTTCCCGCCCGAGACCACTTCGGAGGCTTGTTGGGACAAGTACCAACGTTTGGTCAATAGTAAGGTGCCCGGTTTCGATGTTCGGTCCAATTGTGGGTTCAAGTCGGGTTTGATGACCAACACTTGCATGAATATAACGACTCAATCGGAATTCGAGCTTCTTGTATCGAAGCAAGAGCGCGACGATGTCGTACTTAAGTGTAGCGAATTTTTGGGGGACGATTCTATATGCAAGCCGTGTACCGAAAGCTTGGCCCGAATCGAACTTTCGTATTTTACGAGCCCCAGTAGTAACGGGAACGAATCGGATTGTAGCGGGTATTCATCCGTTTACGCTGCTGGGGTTGTGAACCGGGCCAGCCCGACAGATCTCGGCACGACCAAGTGCCTTTTCTCGCTCGATTTCTCGACCATCGCGAAGAAAGGGAAGAAGAAGTACGGGATCGTGTTCTGGGGGATCTTCGTGGGTTGTACTAACGGGTTTTTCGGGGCGGTATTCGTGCTATGGGTCGTCTGGGTGTGGCATTTGAAGAATCGGAGGAGGCAAAAGGATTCACCGGCCCGAATTGAGATGGGCCGGGCCTCGGGTAATGACTCGGGCCAGCCCGAGTCCCTAATAAAGTTCGATATCGGGGAGATTCGGAAAGCGACTAATAACTTCTCATGGGAGAACTTGATCGGGAAAGGCGGGTACGGGAATGTGTATCGTGGGGTTATGTCAGACGGGTCTGAGGTCGCGCTGAAGAGGTTCAAGAATTGCGGGCCGAGCGGGGATGCGGGCTTTGCGCACGAGGTTGAGGTCATCGCCAGTGTTAAGCACGTGAACTTGGTGGCTCTTAGAGGGTATTGCACCGCGTCCCTAGCCGTCGAGGGGCACCAGAGGATCATAGTGTGTGATCTGATGCTCAACGGTAGTCTCTTCGATCATCTTTTCGGGTCGTATCGTGAGGAGACGTTAAGCTGGCCCGTTCGCCAGAGAATCGCCCTCGGGACGGCCCGTGGGCTGGCCTACTTGCACCACGGCGTGCAACCTGCTATCATCCATAGGTACTACTCTACTAAAAACAAGATTTATCAGTCCGCTAATAATTTATAATAATTTTTAAAAAGACGAAATATTATGATATTTTTAAAAGGTTACAGTTGAAAAAATTGGACGAAAACTTTAATTCAGGTTGGACTCGGTATACCCCGAACTCAATCTAAATAATTTTCGGGTTACTAACCAAATTGTACTTGAATTTTCAGACATATTTATAAATTGGTATTTCAACTTCAATTTTATAAGATATATTTATCCTTATAGTAACAATATGATTTATATTTAAAACTTCATACAACATAGTTTAAAAATCAAAATTCGAATAATAATTTATAAATCGATCAAAGTTGATACTGAAATATTTGTCCAAATGTAGCCCAACTCATGACTAATAACTTTCGCGATGCTTTTCTCTGCAGGGACGTGAAAGCAAGCAACATTCTCTTAGACGAGGATTTCGAACCGAGGCTAGCCGATTTCGGGCTCGCCAAGTTCACCCAAGACGGTTTCTCCCACCTGAGCACCCAAGTTGCGGGTACGCTCGGATATGTCGCTCCCGAGTATGCCCTCTATGGGCAACTGACAGAGCGGAGCGATGTCTACAGTTTCGGAGTTGTTCTGCTCGAAATACTGAGTGGGAAAAAGGCGGTCATTTCGATCGAGGATGGAAAGGCACTGCTTTTGGCCGATTGGGCTTGGTCGCTTGTTCGGGCCGATAAGGCCTTAGACGTGATCGACCCGCACTTGGGGCCGATCCCGAATGAGTTATTGGAGAAGTATGTTTTGGTGGCGGTTCTTTGCTCGCATCCGTTACTATATGCCCGACCGACCATGGACTATGTTGTCAAGTTACTCGAGACAGACTCGCCGGTTCCTTCGATTCCGGACCGGCCCCCTTCGGTTGTTTTCGGAACTGGCCCAGGTGAGATATCATCCTCGAGCCATGGTTCGGAATCAGGGTTTCACTCGAGTATGTGGCTGCAGCCTGTGTATAGGAGCGACCACCCTATATTGGATACAAGGGAAAGTGAAGTTGATTCTAGTGAAGTTGTAACTTGAATATATATATAAGCAAAATGTATATTGGATATGTTCATTCTTTTATGTTTTCGTACATATGATTAATTAATTATTGTTAGAGTGTCGAAATTTTGGTAGGAAAGGAGCTGGACTCGGCTCGTTTGTGTTAACGGAATATATATTTTGAAAATGTGGAAAGTAATATATTTTTTATTTTTTAAAATATCAGTTTTAACACTAAGAGCATCCACAGTGGTATTACGTAAAGAATACGTAAACGTGGGTCCTACATGTTTATTTAAGTAAAGCAACAAAAAGTATCTACAGTGGTTTTACATAGCATTCCTTAAAGATGGGACCCACACGTAAATTTATGTTTTTACATAAAGCATTCCTTAAATTTAAGTAATGCACTATGTATTACGTAACCAATTTTTTATTATAAATTAATTCGTTTTATAATTAATGCTAATATCTTATTGGTGGTTGTTGGAAAATTTAATAATAAAATATATTTAAGGAATATGTTTAAGTAATACGACTGCAGAGAAAATATTTTTTACGTGTGTCTTAAATTTACGTATTACTTAAAGTGTACATAAATGTCTACGTGGCAACTTTAAAGAATACAATTTAGGTAAAACCATTGTGGATGCTCTAACATCATATAAAAAAAGTGGAATGTAACAAACCTAATACTATAAATATCGAATATCAATAACAAAAACTGAGAAACAAATTGTAACATAAATGATATTTTTTTTCCTCCCATAACTTATACTTAGGAGTTGGGACCTAAAGTCTTCTAAATTTGGCCCAACATTATAGACGGTCCAGTATCTGGCCCAACATAACCAACCAACAAGTGTTAACAATTATGTTTTGGGTTAAATAAGGGGTTAATTTATTAAACTGCCAACTGAATTTTGATTTTCTGATAAATTATTTACGAAAGTTTTTTAAGGATAATTTGCTAATTTAATTTTCGCTGGTTGACAAATTGATATAAAAAATATTTCTTGAATATGACCAGAATTGGTCATATAAGTTGTAAGTAATTAAATAAAAATCGAGAACATAATCTAAATTGATGGAATTGTTCTCATCTGCATAGTCATTTACAAACATCCACATAATTCAAAATTAAAAATAAAAAGTTTCATCATAATCTAAGAGTTATTTTAAGAATCGCATTTTCCATAAGGACAATTAATTCCATCATTTTAGGTTAGTTTACCCGTTTTCTGTAATCATGTATAAATTGCATGAAAAATTATGTCCATCGTAAACAGAATATTTGATGGAGCAACAAATTTGTCTACAAACAAAGCCCGAGTAACAAACTATAAAAAAACTCTTAACTATGATCGCCCAAATTTTAAGTAGCAATTTGATAATTAACCATTTTTAAGTTATTTAATTCACGAACCTAACATTCTCACATGTAAATGTAATGTAACATAAAGACTAGGGGTCTCAATGGGTGGGATGTGTTTGACCAAAATCGACTGGGACAAAACTCCTGTCCAATCTTCGTCCCATTTATCTCGAGGAGTGAGTACTATTAAGGAAAAAAAAATGTGTGGGTTATAGAAAATCTATTGATTTTATTTAGGATTGTATTTATGTATATATATATATAGATATAAGACTATATATAACAATATAATAAGGAAAATATAATATAATAATAATATATCATATTCCTAATCTAGATTTATCTGAATATAATAAGATATATTTATCTATAACATATCTTATTCTCTTATATGTGTTCCGTCATAAACTTTAAGTTCGCAATATATTCAACTTCAATCCAAATTCGAATTCAAATTATAATAAAGCCACTAAACACATCAAACTCATCACAAATTCGAATAACAAATTACAAATCCAACTTCAAATCATATTACGAATCCAAATCCAAATATAAACACCAAAAATATCAAACTCATCACCAAACACATCAAACATACCGTAACACTTGTTGTTTTGACTATGTATTATATTACCTCTATACAAGCCGACCCAATGATAACTCCACTAAAGCAAATGGCTTAGACCCCAATTTCTGTTAAGCCTCGTTGTGATAAAGGTCTTTTAAATTGTTTTTATTAGGATGGTATGCTGCAATTAAGACTATTATCATGACTAATTAATTGATAATTAAATACTATTCTTTTAATTAAATAATAATAAACTATTTAATTATTATCATTTAATTCTTTACATTTAGTCACGCTTAATTATTTTTTAAATTACTTATTTAATTCTAAATTTTGAACGAATTAACCATCTAATTAATTAGTACTGATAATACCAATAAAATTACAACTAAATCTTTATTAACTACTAATCTGCTAACCTATCCTAATTAGTAATTTGTAACGTTGATTTTTCTTTCTTTTATAATGTTTATATTTCTTTCATCTTATAAATTGTTAGTTCACTCTATTGACATGGTTATACAACTTTACTTACAATTGTGAGATTAATACAAATTTTGTCGTTAAAACTCTTCAACTAATAAGACTCTGATTCATTTCCTACTTGAATAAATCAAGTTTTTTCTTTTCAGTTTTTAATTTTATTGTATTTTTACTATTTCTGTTGATTTGCATATATTTATGTTGAAAGCTCAAAAAATAAATTTTTAATAAAAAGTTACGATGAATAGTCAATTCAAATGTTTGGAAAAAAATGTTTTAAATAAAAAGGCTATAAATTAAAAAATAATTTAATATCTCAATTTTCGTTGGTTAGGCCATGCCTTTATAATTGTATAATATATATATATAAACCTAAACATCTGATCACATCATGTGGTTAAAATGATGGGTTAGACCCTAATAGTTGTCTCAACTATACGCCAAGTTACGTTTTACTGTTTTAACTATTTTTTCTTTCGATTAGCTGTCCTATGTATACAATTAGTTGCTTTTCAATTTTGTGTCAACTGTTTTCGTCAAAATATATGAAAAATGGTATGCATCACGTGCCATGTACGTGATATCAACTATATTTAAAATTTATTTATGATCAATTAAATCTCTAAATAAGGAAGAAAAAAAACTACTAACCCTAAATTTGACTTATAACCGAGACATCTTTAAGTTTTTTAACACTAAAATAAAAACATGGTCACTTAGACTACAGTAGGAAGTTTCTAATGAGTCATGACCATCGACTTTGATAAATTGTATTATACTTGGTTCTGGCTATGCGTGTCATGTGGGTGACATTTTCTTATATTTAATATTTATTCTTTGCAGGAAAAAAAGTGAATCTAAACGATGATCTGAAAAGTTGTACACTATTTACCTTGAGTTATCTTATTGTTCATGTGTAGTGTTATTTTGTACCAGTCAATTTGTGACTTACAGTACATCTAAGTTGTGTAGTTTCTTTATATGTACTCTAAAGTTTCTTCAAATTGTGACTTTACACTACACCTAAGTTGCGTAGTTTCTTCATTTAAACTTAGAGCTTCGATTTATACTTGACTTATCACCTCATTGATGCCAACTATTTTTGTAGTGGTATCTATTTGAAAATTTGTTGCAAATTTCCAACAACCCGTATTGTTGGAAAATATGTTGGAAATTTTAATAGGGTTAAAGGTCTTTTTGGTACCACATGTTTACAAGAAATTCACTGTTCATACCATATGTATTTTTTTGTACCAATTTGGTACCAATAGTTTCTATTTTGTGCTGTTTTGGTACATCCGTTAGTGTTCTGTTTAAATTGGCCGTTAAATGACCATGTGAGGGGCACGTGACCGTTTTTTTATTATTTTTTAACGAAAAAAATAATTAGACAAAGACAAAAATACCCTTAGCACAAAAGTTTACTTCAACTTTGACCCGACAGCGGAGAGCCTTCACCTGGGTAACCTACTAGGCATCATCGTGCTGTCATGGTTCAGGAGATGCGGCCATCACGCCGTCTCCTTGATCGGCGGCGACCCCTCCGGCAAGAGCCTTGAGAGACCCGAGCGCGACCTCGAAACCCTAAATCGGAATTTTGCCTGAATCATCGAAATCGTCGACAATAACTTGGGCAAGACCGGTTTGACAACTGATTACACCAATTGTTTGGATTCGAGCAAGTTTTGAACTGGATTGTTTGAAGTATGTTTCAATTTGTGTGATTTTTGCTTGCTGTGCTGTTCTTGATTATGCATTTGTTCTGCAGAATGGCCAAATCGCCGTGGAAGACCAATTTTATCCTCAAATGAAGATCTAGAACCAGATTCTCATGAATTGATTTTGATTTTAATTTAATTACTGAATCACAACGAAGAAGAAATTTAGAAGATGGGTGTTGCTGAAAACATTGGACCCATACACGGAAGAAACGAAGGAGAAATAGTGAATTTTTTTGGGCAGAGGCATTTTAGGCAAAAAAAAAAAGGGGTAAAAAAGGAATAGAAAGTTTTGATTTTCGGATTAAAAAAATATATATATATCACGTGACACTCACATGGGCATTTAACGGCCGATTTTAACAGAATGGTAACGGAAGTACCAAAACAGTAAGGTTTGAAAACATATGGTACCAATTTGGTACAAAAAAATACATATGGTATGAACAGTGGATTTCGTGTAAACATGTGGTACCAAAAGGACATTTAACCCATTTTAATATTCCAACATAAAGGGCTTGTTGGAAATATCCGTTGGAAGCCGTTAGAAATATATGTTGGAAATCAATAAAAGTGGGATATGTCGTCGGAAGCCATTGGAAATTACAAACAGTATTAGTTCGTTTGTTACGTGTCCTATTAGAGAAGATCGAGATAGATCGGAGAATGAAGATATTTAGAGAATTGAGAGGAAGACCAAGGAGAGATGCATAGAAGAAGATGATTAACAAACTGTTATTATTCATTGCTTACCTTTCCATTCTCAGATTATTACTTATATATATAACAACTATCTTAAATTTGCATAATGACCCTTAGTTAAGTAATTGACTCATGAAGGCCCTAGTACTATTAATATCATAACATCCCCCCCCCCCCCCCCACCCACACGCGCGCGCGCGTTAAAAGAGACCTTGCCCTGAAGGTCAGACTCAACCAATACCTACACGAGCAACCATAGAAATACACACAGCAACAATACCCAAACTGGACCAATGAAAGCTACCCGGATCATTAAATCCATCGTAATCTCGAACCATCTTTTGCTCCACGAAGACATGGCCACTAACCTTGATCGAAAACATCAAATTTAGATCAAATATTGAATGAAGAATCAACTCATTTCTGCAATTGAAAACTAAGTTCTTCAGTCGAACAGTTCCCGAGCTTCGAATGTGGAGGTGAGTGTGGCTATCCAAAATGGATCATATTCCTCAAACCGAAGTAAATCAGTAAACATCAATGGAAGCTCTCCAAACTCTTCAAAAGAGCTATCATCAAAACCAACACCAATAACAATCTCTTTATCACAGTTAATGCTCAAACTCTTCAACCACCTCAACTGAGACGTCTTGGAGATCACTACACAAATCAACTGGTTCATCGTTGTTGCATAATAGAGTAAAATCATGCACTTGGTTATATAATTGTTCATGGTTTGTATTAGTGTTCTCAAGAATAAGTAGAAACACCTTTTGTATATCCCGAATTAACTCATTGAGCCAATCCATATGTGCAGCCAGTAAAAAAAAATGCAACAACAAAACCTAGCAACATGAAGAAATATTCCGTGGCAATTCAATTTGGCAAGCAGGTAATCAACAACATCAACCAAATAACAATCATATTGAGCAATTCTGAGCAGAAATTTCGCAGTCACAAGACCTATCAGTCAACCAAAGCTTACTAGTGGCGCAGTAATCGCAGCTGTCAGACCTAAATCTAATCTACGGCGAATTACGTTTTAAAAACGTGCAATTTGAAAGAGTCGCCACTAGTTAATTAAGGCTAACTAGAATCCTAAATTACCTAAGCAAATAACGAATTGACCACCTAGGTATACAATCGGTCTACGATTAGAAATTCGAGTTCAGAGGTTCTATTACGAACTAAAAAATATAATTTTTTTTTTTAAAACTACGCCCTTTCGATACTTAATTTTTGCAAATTTACCGGTTGCATCGTTAATCAACTATAAATTAATTATACAAACCTAATAATATTAACGATTATCATACATAATTAAATCAACGCGAACTAACATAACAGATATACACGATTAACCCTTTATCATGAAATAATCTAAACTAATCAAAATTCAGACTATTTATGTTAAAATAAATCTAATAATATAACATGTACAAATAAAATAAAATATTGCAACATGTGAATATTATTATTATTTCCCCTAACTAAATTAAACTCAACCTAATCATCCTAATAATAACAATAAATAAAAATAAAATAAAAAACTGAAAAATAAATTATTAATGATTCAATAAATAAATAAAATAATGAAAAAAAGAGGAAGACCTTACCTGCGGAGGGCTCTCACGGTGAGGATGGCTGGGCACAGCGGCTAGCGGTCCGCGCGACGAGACGGCGAGTGGCAGCAGCATCAAGGACTCCGGCACGGACGGCGGAGGAAGCAGCGGCGCGACAGACAGCAATCTCGACCGACGAAGGAAGGGGAAGCACCGGCACAGTCACAGCAGAGGCGGGGCTTTGCAGAAAACGTCGGATCTGACACGGCGGCAGGGGCGGCACAGCAGCGGGCGGTCGGCGTGACGCGGTAGGAAGGGCGAGGTCGTGGCGGTGGCTTGGAGGGCGGTGTCGTTGGTCGCCGGCGGTCAGCTGCTAGGAGTGGGAGGAATAAAAATTCAAGGCACTAGAAGACGAAATAGTACGAATTTCGAGAAAAACTGATTTATAAATCTGTTGTGATTTTTCTGTGTTTTACATGTAGAACTGGACACCTATTTATAGTAAAACTAGACATAGTTACATGTAAGATCTCTTGAATATTAAAATGATAAAATAACTGACAGATAAATTTCTACGGATAAATATCTTACATATAATTATTCCTAAATAATAGGATATAATATCTGTAGATATTTATCTTACAGATAAATAACTACGGATAAATATCTTACAGATAATATCTGTAAATAATTATCATACAGATAAATAACTATTATATATATCGAATATATTCGAGATATTTAAAAGTATATATTTATTCATTTACTCTAATATGTGTTAGATTACGGGGAGTAATTACTACGGATACTTAAACAAGGTACATGCTAGTAATTGGAATTACGCAGCGGAAGTTTCGCACATACCTTTAAGGTGATCCGTAGAACCAAGATCTTCTCAGGAGGGAGTTCACGATCCTCCGGTCGGGATCCGTAGAGGTTCTTGTTAGAGAATCCCTACGTGGTGCAACCTCCACACCAAAGCCTCTGATCGATTCTTGGCGCGGGGACAGATCTCTGGAGAGTTTGCTCGAAAACAATTTGGCACACCCCTGGTGAGGGATATGGTTCGGCCGAACCTGGGTGTTATGGGGGGAGGGTTTTTCTCTCTAGAACACTCTTGTGAGGGAATTGTTATTAACCCTAAAAATCCCCTAACACCTCTTATATATAGGAAGAGTAAAGTGGACAAAATCCACTTTACCCCACATAGGGTTTTGACCGGCCTATGTATTTGGGGAGGCCCAATTTTTGGGCATCCCATGTTAATTGGGATTCGGTTCTAGCCCAATTACCCTAATGTGACATTTACCCAAGTTCATTAGGTACACTATACATATTATGGGCTACCAATTACGGCACCCATTACCATTTGCTTACAGCTCTTACTCGCCGGAATGGGAGGGTGCCTGTTAATGTATTGTCGTCCAAATCTGCATCAATATTTCTCTCATTTGATCAGCTCCTTGCTTCTGAATAGTTCATACGAGGTTTGCCGTGCGACCGGCGGATACGACAGGCATCGTGCTACTCATCTGTTAGGAGTATTGTAGCGCCCGCGGAACGTTGATTCCATTTTCTCCAATCAACCTGTTATAAAAAAAATTTATATTGTACCGCGTTGTATCCTAAGTCAACTGTTAAGTCTCCATTTTCCTAGTTTCCACATAGGAACACTTCTCCAAGGCATCCGTACAAGTATTCACAACTTTCAACTAATATCGGGTTGGTGGCCACATAGTGAATACAAGAGTCGGTGAATTACAAGTGAACTTGACCATCCCCATCGCTCATATCCTTAGTCAGACCCAATCGATTTCCAAAGACGTGGTCACTGGGCCATTTGTTCAGCACTACGCTCGTACGCCGGTAAGCGAGCATTGAGCCCGACCTTTGATATGAGTTCTGAGTCCGTGAGGATACTTTAGGTGCCTCTTCATAAGGCTACTGGGATCAATCACACGCTCGAGGTGAAGAAATTTGCGCCCGCCAGAATCACGAGGATTCCCTCCTAGCACAACCGAGTTGTGACCCCGTGGTCGAACGTGGCACGTGTAGTATGAAACACGCCTTGATAGCATACCTGAGCCTTTTGGGTTGACAAGAAAGGGATATGTCAATCATGCTATCACAGATTCTCATCTGGTCCAGAATGTGGTTAAATGACGAACAAAGTTCATCACGACGATATGCAAAACGAAGATCACGTCGAGATACTTCGAAACTAGATAATCGTCTTGCTTAATCAGGTTTATCCCCCTGACTCTTAGCCAATCTTGTTTGGTGGAGGCCTCCCTCCACCGCAAGACGACCGTACCTGTGTGACTAGGTAAGGCCGACATTCGACATAGTTTGGCAGAGGATTGCGTCCTCCTATGACTTAGTTTATAGACCGTAAATATGATGTAATCAAAAAATTATGACGTTGATCGATCATAAACTCATTTGCAATTCTTTCGCTTACAAAATGTAACTTTCTAATATAAAAATGCTATAACAGATACATGTCATTTCTAAACCCTACGCAATCCAATCGGTTTTACATGCTTTTCGAATATCTCCCTGCGTAGTGGTTTAGTTAATGGGTCCGTTACCAAGTTATTGGTGGACGGCTATTCCATAGTGATAATATTGTCTACCACCACAAATTTAGCATTAATTATTTCATATCAATGAGTTTGGTCCTACTATGGATTCTTAACTGCCGCAATGGCTACTTGACTGTCAGATAAGACCTTCACAGGTTTATTCTTGACATCGCCACCAAGCAGCGCAGTTAGAAGCCTTTTAAGACGGACCGCTTTCTGTGCATTCTTAGAGAGAGCTACGAATTCCGATTCCATTGTGAATAGCACGACTTAGGTTTGCTTCTTGCTCGTCCATGAAATGGCGGCATTAGCAAGGAGGAATGCTCCTCCTGTGGTGGACTTACGATCATCTGGATCGCCACCACGGTCGGCGTCAATATAATCAGTAAATTCTAAATTCCTGCCCTCGTAGCATAGTTTGTAGTCGGTAGTACCTTTCAGATAATGAGTTCCTCATTTTATAGTCTTTAAATGTTGATGACCAGGATCTGATAGGAAACGTGCTACTAGGCCTACGGCGTAACAGATATCCGGACGGGTGCATTACATGGCATATAACAAACTACCGACCATGCTAAAACATTCTGCACCCTTTATCTATTCACGCTTTGCCAGGTTCTTGGGGGCCGTCACGTTCTGACAGTGCGCACCCAAACAACATTGACGCCTCCACAGATTTTGACATCATGTAATCTAAATCCTTTTCAACAGATTGTTGATACAAGATTTTTGAGATAGACATAACCTCTGGGTAGCGCGAACTCTGGCAGTTTCAATGCCTAAGATATACGTGGCCTCTCACATGTCTTTCATCTCAAATACAGACACCAATCAGGACTTTGACTTATTCATAAAACTCATGTCGTTTACAGCAATAAGTATGTCGTCCACACATAAGGTTAAGATGACATACTTAGACCTGGAGTCTTATAATACACGCACGGATCCTTGTGCTAAACTCACAGATCCGTTTCCTACGATTTCCTCGTGGAATCTGCGGTACCATTTCCGAGACGATTGTTTATGACCGTAGATGGACCTTTGGAGTTTACAAACTTTACGTTCGTTACCAGGAGTAATGAAACCCTTTGGTTGCTCCATGTAGATCTCTTCCTCCAGGTTTCCGAGGAGGAATTCGGTCTTAATACCCACTTGGTGCAGTTCGAAATTGAGACATGCGACCAGGACCATGAATGGCCCTTCACCGTGGTTTTACGCACAAGTGGTGAGTATGTTTCGTCAAAGTCCACTCCGTGAAGTTGAGTATAGCCTTTCGCAACAAGTCGAGCTTTGTATTTATCGACCTTTTCCATTAGTGGTGAGCCTTCTTTCAGGACTCACCATATCCTTATGCCTGTGTGGTTAGCATGTAAATCAACTATAGACTTTAATGGCTTTCATTTAGGTGATCTCTCTCATTTATTATTTTCCTCCATTTCTCCACTTGAGGTCTTTCCAATGCATGCCAACAGTCGTTAGAGTGAGGTTATCACTCTTCCAGATGGGATACTTCTTTGGAAGATAGTTTTACATTAATGCCGCATGATGATATGAGTAGCTCATTATCATTCTTCAGCTTTTATGGCGGCGTGTCTTACCGATTACAATGGAACATAGTTTACATTAATGTTAATCATTTTCTCATCATCCCATGGGGAACGTGTGACGAAATGACTACAACATTTATGTTTACAAACTATGCTTATAGAAGTGTGTCATTTGATTTGAATGCTTAGCATGACTTATCGTTCAAGGCGTACGGAAGGAAAATCGTTTAACCGACTTAATCCTTCTTCATTTGCTAACTTATTTAAGAGATTTTATCCAATCTCCGAACTGAGCATTTCAGGTTTTCACCTTATGCGTCAGTTGATACTTTTTACAAGGTCATAGTAGCTTTCAAAGCCTACTTTCTACCGATGTAAAAGGTATCAATAAGTTATTTTCAAGGGAATGCAAACGAAAATTCAGCACATCATCATTTAAACACTTCATTATTAAACTCGTACTTTGAAACGACCTGTTCCGTCTTTCGAGGTCCACTTGCGCGTTAGTGCTATTCACCGAAGGTTTAACCTTAGGTTAAATCGTTTCATTTCCGAATTTAATTTAATTTAATCCAATCGGTTTCACACATGATCATCATTACATTTTATTTCATTCAATGGAGTACTAATAATAAAGAAGAGTTACATTATTCGATGTAGCTACGCAATCAATGGGTTTAGTTAAGCTTGGTCGTGCTGACTGAGATGACGGAGTACGTGAATCGTTTCGTTTCATTCGACCACTTTTACCTGACCGAAATTTTATTTCGGATCGATCCCTCTTAACCGGTTCAATTAATTTTGACAAGTAGATCACATTTCGAATCGAACGGAAACTACTTTATTCAATAAATCTGAATCTCGAAATACCAAAATTTAAGTAACTCAAACGAACGATAAATGACAATGATAGGGTTCTTGATTAGGGATGGCAACGGGTCACGGGTACCCGCCGACCCGCGGGTACCCGACCCGATTTTGACCCGATGACCCGCCGACCCGCGACCCGCGGGGCGGGTTCGGGTTTGAGTTCACGGCGACCCGCCGACCCGACCCGACCCGAGCTTTTATTTTACATATATATTTAATATATGTATACTATATAAAACTATACGGGTAATATAACACATAGTCAAAATAACAATTATTCTAATGAATGGGGTGATTTATATTTGGATTATGAGTTAATTTAATAATTTATGATTTAAATTTGGAGTTGAATTTGGATGCGGTAACATAGAATTTAGAATTTAATATTTAAGATGATATATTATACCTCACACGTGCCGACCCGCGGGTCGACCCGACCCAACCCGAAAGTGCATGGGACGGGTCCGGGTCGACCATATTGACCCGCGGGGCGGGTCCGGGTCTGGCGATACCCGCCCCGACCCGCCCCATTGACATCCCTATTCTTGATCTGTGGATCGCGTATTTGATCCATGATTATCACATAGATAGTCGAGAACTTTAAGCCATGTTGAACATCACATCTGAGTAAATTCACGAGTGAATCACGTCAAATGATCTGTGTCTGTATAAAGCATTTTACCGCTTCATACACATGACCTACGAGGCATACTTGAGACACACTTTATCAACATGGTTTAACCCACCGGATTATCGTATAAGACCTTTATGGTCCAATTCTCTCTATGATATGCGAATCATGGTTGACTTCTATCGAACCCAGTATGGTGAGCAGAGAAGGTTTCCCTTTTTACTACTTTGGTCACTGTACTTGATTAGGCTCAAGATCATTGAGTCATGTCAATATCAGACAACCATATACATCTTTTCCATGTTGACCTTTCATTCTGAAGATCTGATGCGGGTTTTACGCCAACATCCATGAAAAGAGAGAAGACCATCACGTTTAACCGAAATGTTTAGCTTTTGCATCCTTACTTCCACCGAGGCGGATGCAAAGGGATACTAAGTTGCAACATTGCTTGGTTGCAATTGAAGTCTTCTTCAACCCCCCCCCCCCTTTTTTTTTTTAACCAAGGTTGAATGTATCACCACATACGCGTTTAGATCATCAAAGAACCTACTCCTATACTTGGTGAAACAAATTATTACATTTGTTTCTCATTGTCAAAATCATACAGACTACCATATTCATCCGTAGTTGTCCTCTCCACTTTTCGGAATCGTAATAGAAGTTCAACACGTACTCATTTTATTCATCATGATTCACATCATCAAGATTACGAGGAATATCAAATCGCACTAAATTAACCATTCATACTAACACATCGATGATTATGCAAAAATCAGGGAGACGATAATATTTTAAGAAAGAATAACATACATCAGATATCTATTAAGATTGAATCCGACATATAACGATTCCTCAGTCATCTAAACAAACCGACCACCAGTAAACCAATGGAATATGGTTGTGAAATAGTTCACATTACCGCCGTTTTCAATCCAATATATCAGTATTTTAAAACGGTTTTAATCGCAAATTACCGGAACAAGAATTTTAAAACAAGCATACCCGATCTTGGCTTTCCCAAGGCCCTTTTTATTTTGGAAAAATATTCTGATGAATTTACTCATGCATATATAATTCTACTAACCATGTAAATTATCATATGCAAGTAACATTCATCAAACAAATCACGCTCATGCTTACGCGTCATACGTCTAATGTTTCGAGGAACTCATGTATGCATATATAATTCTACTTACAAGTAAATTATCAAATGCAACTACATCCTCAACATTCTAGCATACGTGTCAAACATGAAAATTCCACAACAATCATACATATTTGACGACTGGTTTTCGGTTTTAAAAAATAATTTTAAACATTAGTGGCTGATTTGCAACTCATGCTTATATTCAATTACGCAACATTCTAGACATGAATCCTGGGCATTTCCAACCATCACAACATGCCTATCCTAGTGTGCATTCCATATATTTAACCAGGGCTCCGCCCACAACATGCAATGTCCAGCTAGCTTGACTATGTCAAGACAACATTTCTAATCATGCATTAATATATATTGAATAATAAGCAATTGCAATTCAGCCCTCTAATTAATCCAGTCCCAAAAAACATGTATCTCCGAGATCTATCCCCATAATCGAAACAAGGTGTAAACACCTAATTTTGGACTACGTGTGAAACGCGTGACATGTGACGCGCTAAATGAGGAAATGTTTAAATATGACAAGTCGTGAAGCTTCCAAGAATGACCGAGATAATATTAGGATAGTTATTTGTATTTATTGTAGAATATCTGAGTATTTAATGTGATATTTAGAATACTTAGTATTAATTAGGAGAATAAATCAATTTATTTATTTCCTAAAATAGAGTAAACCCTAGAATCAATTGTTAGTATAAATACATGAGTAATGATACATGTAAATGGAGGACAGGGAGAAGACGAAGTAAATAAAAACAAATAAAAAGAGTTTCGTGAAGTGCAAACTATTGACTTTTTTTCTTTTCATATATATATATATATATATATCGTACATAGCATGCATATCCATTATATTACATTATAGTTTGTTTTATTTATTTATATATAATATATATGTTGTGTAAAATTTCTATCTAGCTTGCAGTTCTCACCAACATACAAAAAGTCGGCCACCGAACAACAATATTCATTATTCTCTGGGTAATTTAGGTTTCTAGTTAGTCTTAACTAATTAGTGGCGACTCTTTCAAAATTTACGTTTTCAAAACGTATTCGCCCTAGGTTAGATTTTAGACCTGACAATTTGACGACTCTGCTGGGGAAGCTATGAGGGTTCGGGCTTATTATATTCGCTTATTGCCGTATTTATTTGAGTTTTTTTTTTTTTTTTTTTTTTTCACCATTCTAACTTTGGTTTTTTGTGTGACAGGTACATATTTTTAGAGTTATTAAATAACATTTTCGTTTTTGTGGCATTGTTTGAATTCGCACACACGCCACTTTAGTGTAATATCCAAAATGCCTAAAATCCAGGGCAACTAGGAACCCCGAAGAGTTAGTAATGGTACGACCGGAGCGGCTGGGCCGCCGGTACGACTCCGAAAAAAAATCCACTCACTTGTGAAGGTCTTGTGATCCCTATAATGTGGGGGAGGAAACCACATTGTCGGGAACCTATCAGTGGAACCTACCTTGTAGAGCAAAGCCAGACATTTTTACCCCCTCTAACATGTCGTTTTTATCCATGTTTTTTGTTGTAAGTTATCAAGTAAACTGTAAAGTTTTTTTTTTCTCTATCTGATTAACTTTTTTTTTAAGCATGCATCTTATTGCATTTTTTCAAAAAAAATAAAAAACAAAAAAAAAAAAAAATTCAGCTAAGTAGTTAGTCATTTAGTTGTAGATTTTTTTTTTCAAACATGCATTTTGTATGCATTGTTTTTTTTTTTAATCCTCTTACCTGAATTTTTTTATTTTAAACTTGCGTTACATACGCATTGTTTTATTTTAAAACTATCCAGGTAAGTTGTGATTTTGGTTAGTGCGTCACATATGCATTACTTAAAAAAACAAAAAACATTTTTTAGGAAAAATGTAATTCTACTTTAGCTATTAGAACTTCTAATTTCGAACGTGCATTCCATATGCATCATTTGAAAAAAAAATTACCTGAATTTTTTATTTTTAATAATGCATCAAATGTGCATTAATTTAAAAAAAAAAATTTAGATGTATCGTAAGCTCTCTTAGTTTTAGAGTTCTTATGTTGAAAAAAAATTTTTACCTGTAATTTTGAATTAAAGACTTGCATCTCATATGCATTATTTTTGGGAAAAATCTTTCAGGTAAATTGTAATTTTTTTTTAGTTGTAGAACTAGTTTTAAGTTTGCATCTTATTTTTGTGCATCTCTTATGCATTTTTTTTTTTAAAAAAACCTTTCACCTGATTTTTTTATTTTGAGCAACCAAGATGCATTGATTTTTTTTTTCTCATTAAAAAAAAATCTTTTCAGATAACTTATAAATTTTCTTAACTCTAGAATTTTCATTTCAAGTATGCATCTCATGTGCATTGTTTTAGGAACAATAATTTGTTGATAGACTGTACACATTCTTATTCGTAGAACTTTTAAACACGCATCGCATTTGCATTATTTAAAAAAAAAAAAAACTTTACTTGGATTTTTCATTTCGTACATACATTCCATGTGTACCCTTCAGGTAAACTGTTGTAAATTGTCAATTTTTAACAATAGAATTTTAACTTTCGAGCATGCATATGGTTGTCTGACGTTGACGGGACTCACTTACCATGAGTCTAGTCAAGTACAGTAACCACAAAAGTAAAGGGTCAACCTTCTCTTCTCACCACAGTGGGTCGAAAGAAGCCAACCATAATTCGCATATCATGAAGAGAACTTGACCGAATAAGTGCGTCCCAAGTACGACTCGTATGTCATGAGTATAAAGCTGCAAAATGGTTTATACGGACACAAATCATTTGATGTGATTCACTCGTGAACTTACTCAGATGTGATGTTCAACACGACTCAAAGTTCTCGACTATGTGTGCGACAAGCATGGATCAAATACGCGACCTTCAGATCAAGAACCATACCATTGACATTTATCGTTCGTTGTTCGTTTGAATTACAATTTTTTTTTGGTTATTTTGAGATTCATAGTTATTGAATAAAGTAATTGTTGCTCGATTCGAAGCACGATTTGTTTATCAATTTAACAGTCCCGTCAAAGGGAACGATCTGAAACGAAAATACAAACCTACGGGTTAGAACCAAAATTTCGGCCAGATTAAAGTTGTCGAATAAAATGAAACGATTCACATCCTCCGTCATCTCAGTCGGGATAACTGAACTGAATAAACCCGTCGATTGCGTGGCTTGATCGAACGATTTAACATTCCTTATTTGTTAGACTCCATTATATGATAAATTTCGTAATTATGAACATGTGCGAAACCGATTGGATTAAATTAAATTGAATTATGGAAACGAAACGATTTATACCATGGGTTATACCTGGAATAGGCGCCACGGGCGCGTGTACCTCGAAAGACGGAACACATCGTTTTCAGAGTACAAATTTAATGATGAAGTGTTTTAATGAATGTATGTCAGAATTTTCATTTGGCTCCTTTTTGGGAATGATTCATTTAATACTTATACGACGAAAAGAGATATGCTTCACAAGTTACCACGAACTCGTGAAGTATCAACTGACGCATAAGGGGAAAGCCCAATGCACAGTTCAGAGATGAATAAGTCTTTGAGATGAATTAGCAAATGAAAATGATGCTGGTAAAATGACTCTCCCTCTAAATGCCTTGAACGAGTAGCTTGGCAAGACATTCATATCGATAACACACTTTAACTGGCATGGTTTGAAAACATAATGTTAGAGTTCAACGACCGACGTTCCCTATGGGATGAAAAGCAGTTGATTCACATCAATGTAGAACTATGTTCCTACAAAATCGGTCAAACACGACGCCATAAAGGCTAAAAGGAATGATAACGAGGTGAAACTTATCATCACGCGACATTAATTTGCGCATTAAACAAGTATTCGAACCAAGAGTACGATGAATACTCTTAGAGGATACATGTTTAAATTAGCTTGTGACAATGGTGACGTGGTCGAACATGAGACGTTACATTCCTTGAGGACGAATTTCCAACGCTTGGTGAAATGAAAACAGACGATGTCTTGATCGAAAAGGAGCAGGATAACAATGATAATAAGGTCCCACTTACTTCGAGTGGGAGATGAGGCAGCAACGCAAATGAATGAAATGGTAAATGAAGATGAAGACATTTTCATAGTAAATCCAGTGGGAGGAGCCAATCCTACCAAACAAATCACTGTTGCTGTAGGTGCGAATCAAGTTGAACCTGATAATCACGTAGCCGGACCGCTGGATGAAAATCCAATAATGCCACAACTACCCATTGTTCCCAGTGGGAGTGGATCAACCAACTTGGTTCCAGGTCCTAGTGATCAAGGAATTAATCTCGGAGGTAGAATCCCGATACCGAGAGGTCGTCCAAGAAAAGTTGTAGGTCAAGGTTCTAGCACTGCCCTTGTTCCCAGTGGGAGTGATGCTCCGATAGAAAGCATTATTCCGAGTGGGAGCAACTTTCAGACTCTAAATGGGATAAACGAGCCTACACGAAGTCAAAGGCGTCGAACTTCTCCCAAGAAGTATCTCATCGAGAATGGTGAGATATTCAACCTAACCTCTGTTGACGAACCGGTAACGGTTCAACAAGCGTTGAAAGGACCTCAAGCGAAGGAATTGAGGAAAGCAATGGAGGAAAAGATCGCCTCAATGAAAGCCAATTCAGTATGGTCTTTAGTTGATTTACCTGCTAACCGCAGGGCCATAGGGGCTACGTGGGTTCTGAAACTGAAACTCACTGCTGATGGAAATGTCGAGCGATACAAAGCTCGACTAGTTGCGAAAAGATACATCTAGCTTCATGGAGTGGACTATGATGAGACATACTCACCGACTTTGCGGTACACCACGGTCAGGGCAATCCTAGCCCTGGTCGCATGCCTCGATCTAGAGCTGCACCAAATGGATGTTAAGACCGCATTCCTCCACGGAAACTTGGAGGAAGAGATCTATATGGAGCAACCAGAGGGTATCATTACTCCTGGCAACGAACGTAAAGTTTGTAAACTCCAAAGATCCATTTACGGTCTTAAACAATCGTCTCGAAAATGGTACTGCAGATTCCACGAGGAAATCGTTGGAAACGGATTCGTGAATCTTCACGAGGATCCGTGCGTGTATACGAAGACCTCTGAGTCTAATTACGTCATCTTAACTTTATACGTGGATGACATACTCGTTGCTGTGAACGATGTGAATTTCATGCATGAATCAAAGTCATGTTTGGTGTTGGGATCAAAATGACGTGGCTCTAGAACTTCGGGTAATGGACTTCGAGATCTCGCCGGGAGCTAGCTCACTCAGGTATCTTTCTTGATCTCGTGGGTACTTAGTCTCCTTTGGTGGCTTTGTGCTGGGCGAGGACCTGAAAAGAGGTGGGGAAGGCCCCTGATTCCACTCCGAAGCTTAGGTCAGTAATGGATATCGAGAGAAAATTGTAAAGTATATGATAGAACTTAGAACTTAAATAATGAAAGTGAGCCCCTTTTTATAGGGAGATCTTTACCGACTTTCTCAAGGATGTGGCTACTATGCCTTGATTTGCTGTTTAATGGAGGGGCTGCCTTTACTTGATTGGTTGAGAAAGACGGTGCGCAATCAGTAGGTGACGAGCAGGTCGCTAGCTGGTGCCACTTTCTTCAGAGGAAGGTTTTCGTGGTATAGAGGGCGGCAAGCAGGTCGCCAACTGGTGCCCCTTCCTGCGGAGGGAAGTCTTCCCCGAGGCAGCGAGTAGGTCTCCACATGTCATTTCTTATGAGGGAAGGTTTCCTCCAAGTATCTGATGGTCGACTCGACTTGACTCGTACTTTAGTAAGGAAGCTTTAATCCTCGACTTAACTTATACTTCAACAAAGGGGAGCCTTGAATGAGTTTCTTGCCTTGTCCTTTGTTGTCTGGTGGGTCGACTTCTGGTTGTAGGGTAGTCGACCATTCATCTGTCTCCTTATTCCGGACTTGAATGGTCGATCATACGTTCTTTTGAGAACTCGACTTTTACTCTGTCGACTCGTACTAGGCTGCCTCGAATCATATCCAACAGATGGCATCTGTATTTGAAATGAAAGACATGAGAGAGGCTACGTACATCTTGGGCATTAAGATTGCTAAAGATCGTATCCCCCCGAGATTGTGTATATCTCAGGAAGCCTACATCAACAAACTGTTGAAAAAGTTTAGATTACAAGATGCCAAACCCGTGGAGACGCCGGTAGTATTCGGGTGCGCGTTGTCAAAACGTGACGGCCCGTAGAACCAGCAAGAGCGTGAATAGACGAGGAGTGCAGAGTATTTAAGCATGGTCGGAAGTCTCATGTACACCATGTTTTGCACTCGTCTGTACATCTGTTACGCTGTGGGCCTAGTAACAAGATTCCAATTAGACCCTGGCTATCAACATTTAAAAGCTGTAAAGCGGATCATACGATATCTGAAAGGTACTGCCGACTACGTGCTGTGCTATGAAGGCTAGAAGTCAGAATTGACCAGATTCAGTGACGCCGACCATGGTGGCGATCCAGACGATCGTAAGGCTACCACAAGGGAGTGTTTCTTCTTGCTGATGCCCCCATTTCATGGACGAGCAAGAAGCGATCGTGTGTCGCGCTTTCTACGATGGAATTGGAATTCGTTGCTCTCTCCAAAAATGCACATGAAGCGGTCTGGCTGAAAAGGCTTCTTACTGGCTGCTTGGTGTCGATGTCGGGAGTAAGCCTGTGAAGGTGTACTCTGACAGTCAGGCAGCTATTGCGGCAGTAAAGAATCCAAAGTACCATGGTAGGACTAAATACATTGATGTGAAATATAATTATGCTAAATCTATGGTAGAAGACAATATAATCACTTTAGAATACTCGCCCATTGATGACATGGTAGCGGACCCATTAACTAAACCATTACGCAAATAGACATTTGAAAAGCATGTTAAACTGCTTGGATTGCGTAGGGTTTAAAAGTGGGCGTATATATGTGATAACATTTTGATAATTGAAAGTTATTTTTTTTTTTTTTATAAATGAGAGAATTGCAATTCGTGTTTATGATTCATCGACGTCATAATGTTTGATTACATCAGATTTTACGGTTTATAAACTAAGTCGTAGGAGGATGCAATCCTCTTCCTAAATTATGTCGAATGTGTGCCTTGCCTTATCACATGCGCACGGTCTTCTTGTAGTGGAGGGGGACCTCTGCCGAAGCAAGACTGGCTAAGAACCAGTTGGATAAACTTGGTTACACAAAACGATCATTAGGTTTCAGAGTAACACGGCATGATCTTCGTTTTGCACATCGTCGGTGATGAACTATGTTCGTCATTAACCACATTTTGGGCCAGATGAAAGTCTGCGATAGCATCATTGACATATCCCACACCTAACGATGTTCGGGTATGCTATCGACGCGTGCTTCATACTACGCGTGCCATGTTCGACCACGGGGTCAAGCTCGGTTGTGCTAGGTAGAATCCTCGAGATACGGATGGGCGCAAGATTCTTCACCTCGAGCGTGTGATTGATCCCGGGAGCCTTATGAAGAGGCACCGGAAGTATCCTCATGGAATCAGAACTCATACCTAAGGCCATGCTCAATGTTCGCTTCCCGGCGTATGAGCGCAGTGCTGGAGAAAAAGGCCAAGTTACCACGTCTTTGGAAACCGTTTGGGTTTGACTAAAGGTATGAGCGATACGGATGGTCAAGTTCACCTGTAATTCACCGACTCTTGTATTCACTAGGTGGTCACCAACCAGATATTAGTTAAAGGTTGTGAATCTTTGTACGGATGCCTTGGAGAAGTATTCCTATGTGGAAAATGGGCAGTTGGAGAATTAACAGTTGACCTAGGATACAGCCCGATACAATTTAATGTTTTTAACAGGTTGATTTGAGATAGGGAATTAACGTTCCGCGGGCGCTGCAACACTCCTAACAGATGAGTAGCACGATGCCCGTCGTATCCGCCGGTCGCACGACAAACCTCGTATGAACTATTCGGAAGTAGGGGCAAGATAATAAGAGTGAAATGCTGATGCGATTTGGACAACAATTTCATTAACATGCACCCTCCCATTCCGGCGAGTAGGAGCTGTTAGCATATGGTGATTGGGCGCCGTAAATGGAAGCCCATTAATATGTATATGTTACCTAATAAATTGGGTAAATGTCACATTAGGGAATTTGGCTTGACCTAAATCCCAATTGACATGAGAGGTCCAAAAATTGGGCCTCCCTTATACTACATAGGCCGGCCGAAATTTGTGTGAGGGCAAACTGGACTTTTGTCCACTTTGCTCCTCCTATAAATAGGGTGTGTTAGGGGTTTTATTAGGGAAATTCACAATTCATCCTTTGTGGTGATTTGAGAGAAAAACCTCCTCCCTATTAACCCATACTTCGGCCGAACCACCTACACCACCAAGGCTATAGTACTATTAATATCATAACATCCCTATTTTCTTGTAGTGGTAGGCGAATTTTTAATTTATGTATGATTTAAATTAAAGTTTAAACACTTACCATCAATGTAGTGATTTGAATTCTTCATAGGTCGCCTAAATAGACTCGATGGTCAACGACTTTATCGTTCGGGTGTTTCGTTAGGAACATCAACAGAATTGTCAATTGGCTTGCATTATTCATAAGAAAGAAAACGAAATCAGTACAAGGAAAATCAATGAATAAAACAAACTTAAATATATGGATTTATTTATATTGATTAGATCATGACAATATACCCTTTTTTTTTTTTATGCGGGGCCATGACCTGCCGCACATGGCTTACATCATATTTAAATCATCTCGGTGTTTCAGTTGGCTGGCGGAACCGAGTCAAGGATCAAAAGTTTGTTATCAATAAGATATTGGATCATATGCTTCAGGCGTGAGCAGTCCTCGATTGAGTGTCCTGATGCCCCCATGTGAAACTCGCACCTCGAGTTCGGTTCATTGTTGGGTGTCTTCTCACTTGATTTCAAAACCTCTGGCCCGATGAGACCCCGCGCGAGTAACTCGCGGTACATTTTTGCTGCTGACATTGGTAAGGGTGTGAATTTCCTGGGTTCTCGTGGCTTCTTCGTGAAACGGTTGTCTGGTCCCCTTGTAAGGGTGGGTTGCGAACCTTGTAGCCCGAGTACTGCTTGATGGGTTGCGGGAGCCACGAGTTGTGGGTAGATTGCGCTTAACGCGGCATCGTCCGGTGAAGATTTTTTAGAACCTCCTTTCCTTGTAGGGTCTTCAATCTTTCCCAGCCGGATCTCATGCTCTATCATTTCACCAGATTTCACCAAATCAGCAAAGTTGACTGAAACATGTCCTAACATATGGGAATAATACGCCCCTTTAAGAGTTCCGATGAATATGGACACTACTTCCGTGTCTTTTAGCGGTGTTTGGACTCCAGCAGCTTTCTCTCTCCAAGCTTGCATATATGCTCGGAATAATTGTCCTTCCTTCATTTCCATGCTTTGGAGGTCCATGCGGGTTGGAGCTGTATCCGAGTTGAACGTACTGCTGAACGAACGCATTAGCTAGCTTTTCCCACATAGTAATGTCTCCGGCTTTTAGGCTAACAAACCAAACCAACGCTGCTCTCTTCAAACTCTCTTGGAAGGTTTGGAATATGAACTCCTCATACTTCTAGTAAGGGGTCATCTTTGCGAGGTAAATCCGCAAGTGGACTATATGATTGCCAGTACCGTCGCAATTCTCAAATTCGGGTACCTTGAATTTCTCCGACCTTGCCATCTTAGGAAAAAGGCACATATCAGAATAAACAATCCCCTCGTACTGTTCAAGACCGGAAAATGCATTCATCTTCTCCTCCATCTTCTTCAGGCGGAGATCCTGTTCAGATTCGAAGACAGACTGTGATCCTGTCACGCCCCCTGGTTGACATACCCAAATACTATGGTCGGGTTTGGGAAAACATATGACGTTGGTAAAGTTTGATCAGGAACGACCAAAACAGGGGGTTGGACTTGAGGAGGATCCACCGTGGCATCGGGAAGCATGGTGGCAGCTGGCATTGTAGATCTTGTATTTGCCACAAGTGTTGTCGAGGAGTCTGGACTAGAGGTCTTTGTCAGCAAGGCCGGGTTCGGCGTATTGATGGTTGATCGAGCCTCGAGGAGTTCCATGATGCGCTCCGTATTTTTCGACATGACGGCCATACCCAAATGCATCTTTGCATTAGCTGCCTCGATCTCAGCCATTCGTTCATCTTGTTGCTGGATCTTTTGAGCGTCCTCCATGTTAGTGGTTTGTCACGTGATTGCCAGAAATATCTGCAGCGAAAATGCGATATTCAGAATATGGAACACAAAATACCATGCAAGATCATTTTGAAAGTAATGTGTCATTCATTTCATCATCTTTTGAAAAATATTTTGTAACTAAAATATGTTTCTAGGACACCTTACACAACTGCGAGACTTGGTTAATGCGTGTCGAGCGCTTGCCCAAAATCTGAGCGGAGGTAATGCATCAAGGTTTTTCAAAATGGATTCACTTTTCACCAATTTTTCGGATTTTGGAGCGAGTACTTAACTCTGACGTTTCTATCTGTCACATTTCCAATGCTAAACGACTGTGGCACTCCACTCTACACGGGTTTTCTTCAAAAGTCTTGTTTTGTCTTTATCATGCTAGTCTGGATCTGGTTAACGTCAACCTTGGGAAATGGAAGGGCCGTGATACAATGACAATTGTGTAGTCTTCTCATTCTTACAAAAAATGATGTGTAAAGCGTTTTAGAAACGATGATATGAATGAAACATTTTTTTGGATAAATATGATGCATGCTTGAAACGTAAATTTTCATTAATATGCGTTGTACAATTACATATGGTACAAAAAATAAAAGATTACATCGAGAGCCATGTCCTATACATGAAAAACTCTAAGGGTCGAGAATAATTAAAAGAGAAACTCACGCATGTACGCATAGCGGTAGCATATCTGCAGGAGCGAGGATTCATGTGTGTGTGTTTTGCTTTGTTCTAATATGTGAGTTCAACTGATAGGCTTCCGACACGGTGGTTTCCTCACCCCATCATAGGGATCACAGGACCTACGCGAGCGGTGAAGTTGTTCTAAGTCGTTCCGGCGGCTCGGCCGCGCGGTCGTACCCTTACTATCTCTCCGGTTCCTAGTTGCCCTGGGATTTACGCATTTGGATACTATACTAAAGTGAGTGTGTACGGTTTAAAACAACACCATAAAAAACTTGTTAGTGAAAATAAAAATAAAACAAGAACTACATACCTATGAAAAAACAAAAAATTATAGTTAGAATAACGACGAAAAATATGTTTAAATTAAAACATGGTAAATAAGAAAAAATTACAAGCCTGAACCCTAGAAGAAATCCCTAGCAGAGTCGCCAAATTGCCAGACCTAAATCTAACCTACGGCGAATTACGTTTTGAAAAAACGTTCAATTTTGAAAGAGTTGTCACTAGTTAATTAATGCTAACTAGAATCCTAAATTACCTAAGCGAATAACGAATTAACCACCTAGGTATAAAATCGGTCTACGATCAGAAATTCGAGTCCAGGGGTTCTATTACGAATTAAAAATATAATTTTTTTAACTATGCCCTTTCGGTACTTAATTTTTGCAAATTTTCCGATTTCATCGTTAATCAACTATGAATTAATTATACAAAACTAATAATATTAACGATTATCATACATAATTAAATCGACACGAACTAACATAGTGGATACACACGATTAACCATTTATCATTAATTAATCTAAACTAATAGAAATTCGGATTATTTATGTTAAAATAAATCTAATAATATAACATGTACAAAAACAGTAAAAATATAAATATTGCAACATGTGCTTATTATTATTTCCCCCAACTAAATTAAACTCAACCTAATCATCCTAATAATAACAATAAATAAAAATAAAATAAAAAACTGAAAAAGCAATTATTAATGATTAAATAAATAATAATTAAATAAAATAAAAAATAATGAAAAATAGGAAGACCTTACCTGCGGAGGGCTCTCACGGTGAGGATGGCTGGGCACGGCGGCGGGCGGTCGGCACGACGAGATGACGGGTGGCAGCAGCAGCAGGGACTCCGTCAGGGACGGCGGAGGGAGCAGTGGCGCGACGAACAGCTATCGGCGGCCGACGAAGGCAGGGGAAGCTCCGGCACGGTCACAACAGAGGCGGGGCTTTGCAGAAAATCGGCAGATCTGACGCGATGGCAGGGGCGGCACGACAATAGGCGGTCGGCGCGACGCGGTAGGAAGGGCGAGGCCGTGGTGGTGGCCTGGAGGGCGGTGTCGTTGGTCTCCGGCGGTCAGCCGCTAGGAGCGGGAGGAATAAAAATTCAAGGCACTAGAAGACGAAATAGTACGAATTTAGAGAAAAACTGATTTATTAATGTTGTGATTTTTCTGTGTTTTACATGTAGAACTGGACCCCTATTTATAGTAAAACTAGACCTAGTTACAGTCTTACAGATAAGATCTCCTAAATATTAAAATGATAAAATAACTTACAGATAAATTCATACGGATAAATATCTTACAAATAATTATACCTAAATAATAGGAGATAATATATGTAGATAATTATCTTACAGGTAAATAACTATTATATATATATATTTCTAAATATTTTGAATATATTCGAGATATTTAAAAAATTATATTTATTTATTTGCTCTAATATGCACATGAGCATTTTTGACACTTTGTGACGTGACACATCTGGAAATGACGCGTCATGTGAAACAACGTTACGTCCGAGTCAAAATCGATTGTTTACAACAGCAGTAGAATGAAGTCCAAAATGAACACAACACAATTTCAATAGGAAGACTGCAGATCGACACGGTGAACGGCGGCGACGTAGTTTGATTAGTACTCGATTCGGACAGCTAAATGAGACCGGCGGAAAATCTTGCCGACGATCGGTCTCGAAATCGCAGAAGAAATTAACGGCGACGGTGTCTTGATTTGGTGATGAGCGAGGCAACGAGCGATGCAGAAGCAGGAGCGACAACTTAATCCGGTGGTGATAGACAACGACGACATAATCAAAAATTAGTTTCCAGAATTGTAGAAAAAATTCACAATCGCGGATCGATTGGCTCTGATACCAATGTTACGTGTCCAATCGAAGAAGATCGAGATAGATCGGAGAATGAAGTGATTAAGGGAATTAAGAGGAAGACCAATGAAAGACGCAGAGATGCAGAGAATAAGACAATTAACAAACTGTTATTATTCATTGCTTACCTTTCCATTCTCAGATTATTATATATATATATAACAACTATCTCATAATTGCATAACAACCCCTAGTTAAGTAATTGACTCAGAAAGGCTATAGTACTATTAATATCATAACATCCCTATTTTCTTGTAGTGGTAGGCGAATTTGTAATTTATGTATGATTTAAATTAAAGTTTAAACACTTACCATCGACGTAGTGGAAAAGCACTTACATGATAAGTTTGTACCATTAGAAGAACAATAGCTTTTAGTAGTTCGTTTGAGGAGACATTCGTAAGAAAGAGTTTATTCGACACGGTTTCATAGACAGGTTTTAGCTATTTAAATAGTGTTTTGGTTGAAAAACTCTTTTAAATTATAATATCTATAACGTATTTTATTTATGAAATCGAATATGAATTGTTTAAGTTAAAGAATATAAATATTGAATATTTATATTTGTAAATATATATAAATTTGTATTTTATTATCTATTATTTTGTCTAACTATATATATATATATTTAACTTTAATAAAAGTCAAACTTTTCTACATGAGATTTTACCCTTCAAAACTATATAAAATTACTCTACCTCAACTGTTAACTATTAGACCATGTTGGTGGTTAATATTATTTAGTAACTATATTTTTCTGTGATGCCTTTTAATGATTAAAAGTTGTTTACTGTGTCTCATCGGCCATAATTATACTCATTTGAGATTAGAATACCTAAAACTAATTTTAAAAATATATAGAGTAAAAATTGTGATTAGTCAAAATTGGCTATATTATTTGGTATTATTATTACGTGACATCACAATGGGTTGAAAATTATAAAGTTATCTTATAATTTCACCTTTAATCAGCTTCGTTTACAACAACCAATGAATCGCAGGGATTTCTAGCTCTCTGATTTTTTTTTTTGATGAAGAGCTCTCTGATTGAAAGTACTGCAAAATTTGTTTGGTAGACTTTTCTTCAAGCATTAATAGTGTAGTTAGTATATCATTATATAATAGCGAAACACAACATCGATTTTTTTTTTTTTTAAAACTATTTTTTATAATATAATAAATATTTAAAATAAGTAAAAACGGTCTCATCTCAACTATATCAACTTTTTTTTTACTGTACGTTTCGTTGTTTTTTAGTTTCCCGTCAAAATGAACAGAAAAAATTAAAATGTACCATACAAGTGATATCAAATATATTGTATATAGTTTGTTTCACAAGCAATTTAATCTATTTTTTTTTTTTAAATTGACAATAGCTACCACATGACCTGGCTCACCATGGCGCTAGCCCCTAGCTCTTCGAGTTGAACTATGGGCTAGCCATAGTCAAGTTTTGGGTTTGCTATGTCTTTTTAAGTTTAGGACTTAATTGACCATTAAACAAATATCAGGATGTGATTGATATCACGTGCTCAATAATACATGTCATTTTTTTCGTCAATTTTATTGGAAAAATGAAAAATAAAGAATCGCATGTATGAAATAGCTAATCTAAAAAAATATAGTTTAAGATAATAAATCACAACTTAACATATAATTGAGGTCGTTTTTTATATTTATAACCCTAAATATTAAACGAAAATGAACAACGTGTAATGCTGCAAAATTTGTACAGTAAATTTTTTGTTCCAGCATTAGTAATTTAGGATGAGAAATGCTTCGCCATGCGATTTTTAACGTGCGACTGTCATGCGAGGATTCCAAACTGCATACATATAAAAGTAATGGACCTCTTTCAACTAATATTAAATGAGATTTTATCGTTTACCAAACTGCTCTTATTTCTTCCATTCATACCAACCACGTCACGCACGTGACGTCTTACCCAAAAAAAAAACCAAAGTACTTACTTCATCCAACAGTTATATTTTAGATCAATTTACATTTTTCATGTTAACTCACTAACAAGTTATTCTTTTAACGTAGGCCCTCTCTATGACGTCCCAGAAGAAAAAAAAAAACACAACATCCAAAATATATATATATATATATATATATATATATATATATATATATATATATATATATATATTTTAAATTATTATCATTATAAAAAGAGTTAACTACCCAATTGGTAAATTGGTAGTTGTTGTGCTTCAGAGATTTGAATAAATTGTTAAATCGTGATGGACACTTTATATGTTGCTTATCGTTTGGCTTTATGTCTTTGTGGAAATGCTAGATGAACTTTTGAGGAAACTGCAATTTGCTATTTAAAATTTCAAAATTTTTACAATTTACTAGTTGACCTTTTGCAAAACTTGTAGTTTGTTAACTGAGTTTAGATGACAACGTTGATGGAACTTGTACATGTTTCCATACCATTTAACATCAAATTTGATGGAACTAACAAATTGTAATTTTACAAAGAAAAATCCAGTTAACAATTTGTCAACAAAAAGTGACCCTAAAATTTCAGCTAGTACGCAGATAATTACCCATATTAAAAAACCGGATAAATACTATAATAACAATAACAAAACATTAAAAGACAGTCTCTCGTTCCATTTACAACCAATGTTTTTTTTTACCATTACCATATTAAATAAATATATATGACTGGTGGAATTTGAACTTCTCGTTCCAATAGTTGGTAGTAAGAAGATTAGGTAGATAATTTATTATTTTATTTCCATTAATAGACTTCTTTCTTTCTATACAAATTACAACAATCCTTGAACAAAGAGACTCAGTTCTCAACAACCTCTCTCTCCGCATGCAGCAGCCATGGAAACAGAAGAAGCAGAGCCTCTCCTCAACGGCGGCGATGGCAGAAATGGTGACAGTGAATGTGGTCGACGACGACGAGACAGTTGCTGTTCTGGCAACTCCGTTGTCCTCTTTAGTACCCTTGTCGCTGTCTGTGGCTCCTATGCTTTTGGCAACAGTGTAAGTGGTTTTCCGTTTCTCTTCAGAATAATCCTAAGTTCTTGTCGTTGCTCATTTTTTTTTTTTTATCAAAGTATAATGAACATGTACCACGGGCAGTAATATCAGTGGTAAAATACGTTTTACTTCCTTTCTATATGGTTTGACTCTAAATCACTTCGTGGTGAACGATTAAAATATTAGATTTCGCGTGACTCATATACCATATAAGGAATATGAGAAAGAAATATGAGAAGGCAAGGAGAGTTAGGCTTAACATGAATTATTTACTATACTAGGCTGCTAGTTAGTTGGGCTACTTTGTCTGCGTTGATTGTTTATTAAAATCTGGTCGGAAAAAATTCAAACTCTAAACAAAAGAGCACGGACATTACGTAGCGGGATAAGTCTATTGTATAGCCACTGCTATCTCATTCCTTTTTCTAGGTAAAAAAAATATACAATGAACATGTAAGAAAATTTGTAAAGTTTTTCATTTTTATACCCTACACAAACTCGAGTTTTAGCCAATAAATATGAGACAAAGTACACACTATTTATCTTAGGGTCAATAACCTGGGAGAGGTCTGAAGTTTAGTCATTGTGAATTTGAGAGGTCTGAAGTTTGAAATAGTGATAACAAAGGTCTGAAGTTTCGACTTGTAGATAATAAAGGTCTCCGTTAGTTTTTTCCGTTAAAATTGACGGAAGTTGGTCATGTGCATTGCATGTGACCAGAAATAAAAAAAATTCCAAAAATACCCTTCTTGCATCTCACATGATTGAATGAAAAGACGAAAATGCCCTTAAGGCCACCACCCAACTCCAGCCACCACCACGGCTCCGGCCGACCACTACCCAACTCCGGCGACCACCACTCTCTCCGGCGACCACCACCCTCTCCGGCCGGCCACCACCCTCTCCGACGACCGCCACCACGGCCCCAATTGGGCCCAAATCCGGCCCCGATTGGGCCCAAATCGGAGCCACCGGCCTCGATTGGGCCCAAATCGGAGCCCCAAAGCTCCGATCGGAGCTATGTGGCTCCGATTTGGGGCCACAGAGCTCCAAATCGGAGCTCTGTGGCCCCAGATCGGAGCCACCGAGCTCCGATCGGAGCCACCGAGCTCCGATCGGAGCTTTGTGGCTCCGATTTGGGCCCAATCGGGGCCGGTGGCTCCGATTTGGGCCCAATTGAGGCCGTGGTGGCGGTCGTCGGAGAGGGTGGTGGCCGGCCCGAGAGGGTGGTGGTCGCCGGAGAGAATGGTGGTCGCCGGAGAGGGTGGTGGCCGGCCGGAGCCGTGGTGGTGGTCGGAGTTGGGTTAGGTTTAAATTATGGACAGGGGTATTTTTGTCATTTCATCTTTATATTAATTAAACTTTTTATTAATTCAAATATTACAAAAGGGTATTTTTGACATTTCACACGGTTCTGTTAAATTTGACAGAAAATTTGGACGGAAAACCTAAAAATCACAAAGTCCAAACTTCAGACCTCAGTTATCACCATTTCAATCTTCAGACCTCTCAAATTAACAAGGGCCAAACTTCAGACCTCTCCCAGGTTATTGACCCTTTATCTTATATTCTAACATTTACTAGACACCCGAGTTTTAAGAGACATGCATTTTTTGGGACTTAGACTTGTCTAACCAAGTCATAGTTTGGAAGCTAATAATGGGTTTTAAATTTTATTTTAATTTTTTAAAAGTTATGTACATACTACACCAACTCATATTTTTTAGTCGGTGTGGACAAACCACACACTCTATAAAAATCACAAGATTAATTATATTACATGTTAAAATCACAATAATAGGCACGATCTGGAGTAACTAAGAAGAGTGGGGTAGATAATATGGATCCATAATAAATTATTAAATTTCTTAACATTTTTAATTTTTAAAAGTTAGGCATAATTATTACCTCATTATGTTCTTTGTGATTTTGAGCTGATAGTCCCTTCCGAAAATGACATATTTAGGGAGGTTGGAAGTTAGTTCGTTTATAAAGTCATAACTAACTTTAATAGTTAGTGGGAGCAATATGGTGGTCCCCTGAATACTACGGATATTTCATATTATAAATGCTCTGTTGATGCAGTTGGGTTATTCATCACCAGCTGAGAGTGGAATTGTGGATGACTTAAACCTCTCAGTTGATCAGGTAATAAATAATTTCACTTTGGTTTTCATTTGACACACAAAGATTAACACCGTCTTTTCAGTAATTGTTAGGGAAAATTGTTAATCCTCGTCGGGGAAGAAGTAAAAAAATTTGTTCGGGTAAGAATTGAACTAAGAATAAATAAGTAAAAATAAAAAAAATTAAGGATGCAAATGTAAACTTTAAACAATTAAATTACAAATATTTACATTTTTTAGCGTAAAAAAATATATCACCAAAAGTTTGAAGGATTATCCCCTAACCCCTATATAGCTTCATACCTATAATTCCCTTAAGTATTCGCCATTTCCACTATTCTCCTTTAAAAGATGCATATCTATGACCATCTATATATACGAACCCAATTAAGAACATGGTAAATAAATATAAATAAACAGCATAAAAATAAAAGTAAGATTAAAAAGTATTAGATGAGAATATTCATTATAACAAAATTATGTTTTTTTAAAGGCCTTACAAATTATAATAATTTTTAATAGATATATTAAATTTTGAGGAAAATTTCTTAAAACTCAAAAATTTTCTAAGGGATTTTCCGCTAAAATTTACAGTGAAGTTTTTTTTGTTAGGAGTCATTTGCATTTGGTAGTTATTATTATTGTTGCAGGGGTATATATGTCTTTTCATTAAAAATTTGTTTTTTTTTTTTTTTTATGGGCTGGGCTAAATCCCATTTGATGGGTCGTTTTATATGGTATTTTTTTATGGCCTGGGCTAAATCCCATTTGATGGGTTATTTTATATGGGACAAATTTAGGTTACATAATGGAGTTTTAAAGCAATAAAAGTTAGCCCACTCAAATCGTCTAAGCATTGGTACAAGTCGATTGTTATTTGTTTTGTAGGTATCAATACATACTGAGTATGGAAGGTTGCTTTAATTTGAACTGATTTTTGATAGAATGGAAAGTTTAATTTGGACCAAAAGAAAAAGAAAACCATTACTACATCACATTCAAATAAAATCAAATTCAATCCAAGAAACAAAGAAATATCAATCGAAACTGAAAAGGAAGACATTCATTACTCTCTTGCAGTTGTTTTTTGTCAACCTTACTTTGATTAAAAAAAAAATGAATACTGAAAACTCCATGAAATGGATGAATTTGGTCATGCAAGAACGACGACATATACAAAACTACTAACCCCTTACACCCCTAGCTATTATAGTACTACTCCATAACACCCCTCATATTATATCTATACATACCATAACACTATGACTAATTAACCTGATAAGTTTATACCAATTTAACTATATCTATGCAAATAAAATCTATAAACTCAATCATATGCATCCTTTAGAAAACTGAGACTCTTTGATAATGTATGTAGTACTCAGTTTTCGCTTCAATATTGACGATCGGAGCAATGGTAGGAGCCGTGTTGAGCGGAAGGATTGCAGATCTACTCGGCCGCAAAGGCGTAAGTGACTATCGGAGCTATAAATTACTAATTTTTGGGTAATTATCCTACCGATTTTTATCGGCATACTTGGATTTGACAATGAACAGGCAATGTGGGTATCAGAAATCCTCTGCATCCTTGGCTGGCTTGCAATTGTTTTTGCACATAGTGCGTTGTGGCTCGACGTCGGGAGACTTTTAGTCGGGGTCGGGATTGGACTTCTATCTTATGTGGTAATTCTGTTTATAAAGCCCGAAATTCGCCTTTTATATGGAACATATTTATTAAGTACCCTCAACTTTTGTCAAAAAAAAAAAAAAAGTAACGACAACTAAAACTTTTAGTGACGGAAGATAAGTTAAATGTTTTCGATATAATTATTAGTGACGGTTTGAGTGTTCTTCCTAATTGCTACTAGGGAAGCGTTAAATGTAAAACACAATGAATGCTCTTTAGGTACCAGTCTACATTGCGGAGATAACCCCGAAGAATGTTCGGGGAGGATTTACGTCCCTTAATCAGGTAGGAATCAGACAGATAACGCATATTCCTCAACAAACTAAGTATTTCTTTGATTTATAATGTGTATATTCTTACAGTTGATGATTGGTGTTGGCAAAGCAATCATACTTCTCATAGGTTCATATACTAGTTGGCGAGTGCTAGCCGTAATAGGTAAGATATATATATATATATATATATATATATATATATATATATGTGTGTACTTATCATAAGAAACACGTAGGCTCGATATTAGTTATAGATTTAGGAAATTTGTTATAAAGAACGTTGAATTTCAGGAACCGTTCCGTGTTTCCTACAGTTGATGGGTCTTTTCTTCATTCCGGAGTCACCAAGATGGCTGGTAATGAACTTTAGCAGATCGAACAATACGTGCTTATTGCATCGTAACTAGAATCGTGTCACTAATACGTACAGGCAAAAGTTGGTCAAGAAAAGGAGTTCATAGCTGCCCTGCAACGGCTTAGGGGAGGAAATGTGGACATTTCAGTCGAAGCATCCGACATCAAAGTATGATTTCATAAAATCGTTCTTGTTAATTTATATTGACTTTACGTATATGTCACTAATAAAAAAAATTCAATCGAAGTTTTATTGAACTTTTTTCAGGATTACATCGAGAACCTAGAATGCTTATCGAAAGGTGGAACCAGAGAACTTCTTCAACGGAAATATACATATTCATTGTTGGTAATTATTATTGCAACAAAAACCGAACCTGCTCGTTTCATGACTACCCAATTGTCGATCTTACGAGTGAGTACGGGTTTTGACTTGTTTAGGTCACAGTCGGGTTAATGATATTCCAACAATTTGGAGGGTTAAGCGGATACGTATTCTACTTGAGCAACATCTTTGAGGCTGCAGGTAAACTTTTAGCAACACTTTATAAAAAAAAGATGAACAATCTTATGAAATCATGACGATGATAAATTTTATTTCTAATAGGTTTTCCAGTTAATCTAGGAACTGTACTAGCCGCTATCGTCCAGGTAAATGAAACTGATCGAACGTATTACACATTCAGGGGCAGATGTATATAGTACAACATGGGACAAAATGTCACCCATTTTTTATAAACTAAATGTATTTTGTATGCTTATTACACGTAAATCTAATAAATTTTATGCGTAAGATTTTCGAACCCTCATTTAAAAATAGGAATGTTAATTTTTTTTTCTCTCTCTTATATTATACGCATAGATTGTGGCGACGGCTCTAGGTGTGTTACTAATAGACAAAACGGGAAGACGACCACTTCTATTGGTTAGAACTTATAAGTTAACTTTGTATGAAAATTTTACTACCACACCGTACTTGATTTGATATCCCTCTTCACTTTTACAGATATCCGCCGCGGGAACTTGTCTTGGATGCATCTTCACGGGTTTGTCGTTCTTTTTACAGGTTTACACCTTTATATTCGTGGCAAAATCGTATTTCCGTTGGTAAAAGTGTGTTTTCTAACATATCATATGTTATTTGCAGGACCTTCAATGTTCAAAGGAGTTAATTTCTTCATTGGCGCTGTTAGGAGTTTTGGTAAGGGCTGATTTGTATAATTAAAGGTTGGTTTTATTATCTAACACACATATGCTTAAGAATTGGAGGTCGCGAGAAAGAACAAAACTCAAAACGTCGCTATTATCATGAAATTACCTCTGATATCATGACGTGAAACAAACTTAACATAAAGACATTCCTTAGAAACACTCAAACTTAATAGAAAAGAGTGACATAAATTTTACCCTATATATGTACGTAATAGTAAACATGATGCTCTAATGACGATTTGTATAGTGTCGGGTTATTTTACAACAACGAGCTAACTACTAATGTTTTCTTTGTTACATTGGCAGGTGTTCTTGGGTTCGTTCGAGTTCGCAATGGGAGGGGTTCCTTGGGTCATAATGTCGGAGGTGATCCTGTCGCACCCTTTTTGTTAGATAATAAAACAGTTAGCTAAATATTTACTTAATACCTTAAAATTTTGGGTTAATAACTAAAAAATTGTCCAACGTTTACCATATGTTAAAATTAGGTGTCTGAAGTTTGAAATGTTAAAATGGACTGTCCCAAGTTTCATTTTTGTTGAAATTTTTTCATCTCCATTCAATCATTTTTATCAACCCACCAACCCACTCATAATCCATCACTCTTTACTTTTCACAAAATCGTCAAATTTCATCTAAAAATTGAACATTAAAAAAAAGTTTCTACAAGAGTGGTGTGGAGCCATTTTCCAAGGATAATAGAGCGAGATTTACTTGCCCGGATGTGACCAATTTTTTAGGTGACGGTCCCGGCAAGATGACGAGAAGGGAGTGTGTATGAGAGGTCGAATTTGACAGACGGTTTCGTCGGAATTGACTTCTCTAAAATAATCACACCGAGACACCAAATTTCATCAAAAATGAAACTCGAGACAGTCCATTTTATCATTTCAAACTTCAGACACTTAATTTTAACAAAGGGTAAACCTTGGACAGTTTTTTAGTTATTAATCCTAAAATTTTATCAAAGTTGGTTTCACGTCATGGTATCGGAGCTTTTATAACCAGAGGACCAACATCAAACATGAAGTAAAACCATTTGCATGCGTTAAAATCTTAAGATATTACGTGAATGACCATATAATAACTTTATTAGCTAATAATAATATCGATGCGCGAATTCGAAAATAAAACTAAATTGACCCATTTTTTTACATGCAGATATTTCCGATGACTGTAAAAGGTTCGGCGGGGAGTATAGTGAGCTTAGTTAGTTGGACAGGGTCCTGGATAGTTTCCTACACTTACAACTTCATGTTCGGATGGAGCTCGGCAGGTAATTTTCAACTTCGATCCGACATTAATCTTTGTGTCTTAATTTATGTTTATCAATGTTTCTAGTTACAAACATGTTTCATTTTTCAGGGACGTTCTTAATATATGCGACGGTTTCGGGACTCGGGGTGGTGTTCATTGCAAAGCTCGTGCCCGAAACGAAAGGACGAACCCTAGAAGAGATCCAAAGCTCGATCGCTAGCTAGATCGGAAACAAGTATATATATTATGATATCATGTAGTTAGATTTACATATGAAGTTGCGGCGTAACCAATATTTATCATCAAAGATATATGCAATGTAAAAATTCTAATTAAAATAAGTCAGTCATATTTGAGTATTTTTAAATTAAAGCGGCTGGCAGGTGTGAGTAAGCTTTGTAATTTCAATTAAAGTGTAAATTTAAATTATTCTTTTTTATTTTTATTCACATTTCCAGCTAACATAGAATAGTTAATCCTAGGGTTAGGATAAGATTAGATATTCCTTTAATTAGAAATATATATTCCACACAATTAAATAACCAAACATCCCCATAGTGATTACACATTCCTTATTCCTAATTTTTCCAATTTCACGAACCAAACATGCGACTAGATTGTCTAAATTCTAAGTGTACATAATTAATGAAGAAGTGATAAATTGTATTGAATTGACTTAATTGTATTGCAATAGGGATTGAGAATATATACATGAGTTATGAGTAAGGAAATAGGAAATAGATATATTACAAAATACAAAGTAATCTAACAAGATATTATTTCCTAACATATATCTCTAATACGCCCTCACAAGAAGAACGTACCATCAAGAAGTCCGATCTTGTCACGAATTTGTTTAAATCGCCCCCGGGAGAGTGGCTTTGTAAGAGCATCAGCAAGTTGACCATTTGTCGAGATATGAAGAACTCAGAGAGAGCCTTGTTGTACATGTGCTCGAACAAAGTGATAAGCAACAACAATGTGTTTCATGCGGGAGTGAAAAACAGGATTCGCACTTAACTTGGTGACACCCTCATTGTCACAATATAGAATTGGCTCATTGTCACAATATAGAATTGGAGATGAATCCAGGATAACACCAAGTTCTTGAAGAAGTGAGTGAACCCAGACAGACTCAGCTGCGGTATCAACAAGTGCATGGTATTCAGCTTCCGTAGAGGACCGAGAAACATTGTTTTCCAAATTCGGTTTTTGGCAATAACAAAGAATTCTGTTTAGCAAAATTGGGATCACGCGAGGTAAGGCTTTTCGGCCGACAATCATATACGCACGTCGCAAGCATGCACACAAGCCAAGCCTACCAAGGTGTGCTTTGGATCTGGTGATTTGCACCCTTGCGCAGGCGCATATAGAGAGAGTTTTCCATCTAGTAATTAGTTACTGCTTTAAGATTGTTTTACACTATATATACTATGTAAAATATGTGAAGCTGATCGGTGTGGTATTGCTAACAGCAAATATACACACTCACGACACCAATATCATTCATATATATATTGGGCCACAGCCCATGACTTAGGCTCGTTAAGTCCAACAGAATTGTCATCAATAAGGGTTCTTTTAATACCTGATTGAATATTCATGCATAAATAACTTTGTTCATAATCGGGACTTACTTCAAGTTTATAAAGACCATCCATTAAAATCCCTGAACCAGCCATAATATCATTTCTATAAATAGTCAAGCATTTATTGAATAAAAATTTATAACCATCCAAAACAAGTTTAAAAACTGAAACCAAATTCCTAGAAAAGTCCACTACATAAAAAACATTATTGAGGTCCAAAGTAAATCCCGATGACAAGATTATTCTAAAAGTCCCAACACCAACGACTTGAGAGCTTCCTTTATTGGCTAAATAGACAAGCTTCTCACTTGCTGTTAGATTCCTTAGGTTGAGGAAGCTCTGCATGGTATTCATAATATGGGTTGTAGAACCAGAGTCAATCCACCATGTATTATTAGGAGTTTTAACATATAAAGATTCATAACATACTAAACAAAGATTAATACCTCTCGATTTAGCCGCGCCCTTTTTGTTAGATCGATAATAAAACAGTTGGTTGAGTATTTACTTAATACTTTAAAATTTTAGGACAGTTGGTTTCACATCATGGTATCAGAGTCTTTATAACCACGAGGACTCATCTTCAAACATGACGTAAAACCAATTACATGCGTTAAAATCTTAAGATGTTATGTGAATGACCAGATAATAACTTTATTATCTAATAATAATATCGATGAAGGAATTCAAAAATAAAACTAAATCGACCCATTTTTTAAAATGCAGATGTATTCGATGACCCTGAAAGGTTCAGCGGGGAGTATTGTGAGCTTAGTTAGATGGACAGGGTCCTGGATAGTTTCTTATACTTACAACTTCATGTTCGGATGGAGCTCGGAAGGTAATTTTTCGACTTCCCGACATTAATCTATGTGTCTTGGTTTATGTTATCAACGTCTCTAGTTATAACAAACATGTTTCATTTTTCAGGGACGTTCTTAATATACACGACAGTTTCGGGACTTGGGGCGGTGTTCATTGCAAAGCTCGTCCCCGAAACGAAAGGACGAAGCCTAGAAGAGATCCAAACTTCGCTCGCTAGCTAGATCGGAAACAAGTATATTATGATGTAGTTAGATTTACATATGAAGTTGCTGCATAACCAATATTTTTCATAAAGATATATGCAATGTAAAAATTCTAATTAAAATAAGTCAGTCATATTTGAGTATCTATCTATCTATCTATATATTATATAAGGTAGCTGGAAAGAGAATGGTTGAGCATGGAGCTGACACATCAGCAATTCAGTGAAAAATGAACGCGCCACATCAGCAGACTGTAGAGTATTCACACGCCTTGCTTTCCCAAGTCTTCCCCGCTCAATCAGACAACAGAAACCGAAGCACCTCCCTCCAGCAACCGAAGCGCCCCCCTCCCTGCATTAATTACGTCTCTTCATCTGTACCAATTAGTCCCCTCTCAGTTTCAATCAGTTCACTTCATATTTGGTAAGGAGCTGCATGCAAGGACAAAAGTGAAGCTAGGAAGGCTGATCTGATCCATTCTATTGAAGCCAGCGCCATCGTCATTCGAGCAGCGTGTTCCGATTTTCTAATTACCGACGCCATTCTCTCACGCAGTGAACTCTTCTTCTTTTTCTTCGCAAGCATACTCTCACTGGGTCCAGGTAATCTCTTCAATTTTGGAGAGATTGAGTTAACGCGTCGGGAAAGCAGCCTTCTCTCCAATTTTCAGAACAAAGTGTCGTTTCACTTCCTTGCTCAGGAGACGAAGCACCAGCTTCTGCAGACGAAGCCCTAAACTCAGATTCAATGGATTCTATTTAATACGGCTCAATTGATGATACTTCTTTGATTCCTATACAAACATCGACAATTTGGTGTATGGTTCAGCCTCTCACGCTTTGCTTACCAGGTATAGTTCACTGGTGTGGCTTGACTCTCGCTTCCTGCCGAAGTCCAGTAGACTCGAGTACCGTTGTTGCTGGACCTCCAAGTATGTTTCTTTCAAACTGTTCGATAAAATGTTGTTGCAGAGGGTTTGCTCAAATATCTGTTTTTAATTGATCTTTCAATTTTTTGCAGAGGGTTCGTTCAAATTTCTGCTTTTGACTGCTCTTCCAAACCTCTACAGAGGGTTCGCTCAAATATGCGCGTGAAGCCCAAGTCCATTTTGAAAAAAAAAAATTGAGAACTGGGTGAGCTCATCACAAACAGGTCTTCTTCATTTTATATTATATAATAAATACAACTGAGTGCATTATCTTTCTTCGTTTGCATTCTTCTTGATAGTAATTAGGTTTATAATTTGCACATTCTTAGGTATGATTTTAAATTAGTTCTTCATTTTTTTAGGTTTTGGATCTCTTGATGAGTAAATGGTATTTCAGGATCCATGTGGATATCATACTGTTACGGTCAAAGGTTTGGTTCATTGGTTTTTTTTGTTGGGATAAATACATGTATATGTGTCTATCCGTGGTTAATAAATATGGAGAAAATTGAATTTCTTTCGTAGTCTATTTAGTGGATTTTATCCTTAGATCTGTAGTGTTTTCTCCACTATTTTAACATGTTAATTTAAGATTTCTGTTATTGAGATTGAACATGATATCTGTTAGGGAATTTACTGCTATCGGGACCGGATGTGAAGAGTTTGTTCAAGCTATGGTTGTTGTTGTAGAATCTGTCGTCCAACATCCAATATCTAAGGTAATAACATTTTAAGATTGTGATGGAAAATTAATTGTGTTTTATTACTTCAAATAATAATAATTCACGACTCTAGAACCAAGATTGCAGTTTTGCATTATTTCACAAATGTTAAAAATTGTTGGCAACTGAGGAAAGTAAATGACTTTGGTTTATTGAAGAAATTACAAACATGTTTTAATTGGATGTACTAAATTTAAATTGGTTTGAAATCAAGTTTTCAGTTTATGAACGAATTATAATGAAATTTGAAGTGCTTATTCAGTTCTGCAGTCAATTCCACATGCAATTGTTTTATTTGTTATCAGTGACTCATTTAATTATTCAATATAGAATGGTGTGGATTGGTGCAGATTGTATATACAATACTTATCAGTTCTTTTGAGGTCCAAGTGACATCTGCAAAATCATGCCCTGGACTTTCCGGGTATTTCAATTTAATCATTTCCACTTCTTCGATTTAGAGAAAATTTAATTGTTAGATAGCTAGCTAGCTATCCGCGGGCTTATTATATTCCTTTTTTTTTTTTTTCTGATTACATCAAGAACATTTGAATCTTTGATTCTTTAATTGATTTGTACTCGACTTTATTCCATGATAAAATTGAGATTCTACTTGAATTGTTCTTCAACAAAACGAGTGCTATCTTCCAATCTCTAAAATACTATTTGACAATAAACATATCCAATATCACTTCAACAATAATCTTCTCATAACGGGGAAAATGGTTAAGTGGAATTACTTTAGAGAAATTTTGGATTGGATATTATCCGTCTTTAGCAACATGAGATTTAGTTCATGTCAAATGGGTTATGTATAATCTCATATACTGCAATGTTCATGTATATGTTAACTATTGATGAATTGATCTATTATTTTTCTGTGATGTATTATCATGTATATAGCTTTCATAAAGTTAAAACCAAACATGAAAGAAGAAAAGAGGTACTCATTAGTATGTTTGAATCTGCATGTAAGTTAAATGTCTGCTAACATTCTATTTTCTTATATTTACTGTGACTCAGGAGAATGAGATGTATGAACTGAAGTTCTATGGAGGATGGAATGTCTCGACTTGGGCGACTAATGGTGATCTTGATGCTGCAAACGTTTTTAAAAATACTTTCAAGTAAGTAGTATATCAATGACATTAACAGTTCTACAAACTTGGTGATTTTGATTCATATCTTTGATTTTGTAAAATTACTACTTGGAATTGCAGAGCATACAAAAAGGAAGATGGTTTTATTGTTTATTCGAAACCAATGTCATCATATGCTTATCATCCCACACAAAAGAAATCAAACGTGAAGTCAGACTGTATGTGGATAGTCTCTCTATTAAGTCAACAATTATATCTTTGCATTACGATGATGAATCATTGTCTTATACTTTTATTACAACTTTATTTAATATTTAGGGCAGCAATAAGGTTGGAGTTCTTCCAGCGTTGCAGTACTATTGTCGTAATGCCTTTGAAACTTGATGGCCATTGCTGTATATGTTTAGTTTTATTATGTTAATTGAAGCTTCCAATAATTTCTACTTATTGTATTTTAAAGAGAAGTTGAAGTATGATTTATTATTTCTGATCTTATATTATGAATAATATGTGTAATTAAAAGATAGTGTGCTTTTGAAGAAAGGGTGGAAGAAGTAATAACACAACCAACAGTTTCAAACAAGTTGTAATAATGTGATTACTGCTGCTATAGTAGTGTTGTCGTATTTCCCACTTTAGCTCTATCTGATTACATACAAATTCATAAGTTTGTAATAAAGCACATTATCTTTTGATCAAATATTATTTCATATATTATACACGCGTAAGTCAACCCGCGCGTTGCGCGGGTACAGCACCCTAGTTTTTAAATTAAAGCGGCTGGCAGGCGATATAGGGCAAGCTTTGTAATTTCAATTAAAGTGCAGGTTTAAATTTGTCTATCATATTTCCAGCTAACAAAGAATAGTTAATCCTAGGATTAGGATAAGATTATGTATTTCCTCGAAATTAAAAATATTTATTCCACATAATTAAATAACCAAACACCCCATAGTGATTATACATTCCTTATTCCTACCTATTCCAATTTGACGAACCAAAAGTTCGACTAGATTGACCAAAATGAGGATCTAAATTGTATGAGTAATAGGTCTTACATATATATTATTTTATAAAGGGTCCTGTACCTATATCCCAAAATTATCTTTTTGTCACTAATTACCGATTAATTAAAATAGGTAATTATATAATAGTTGATGTTTGTCTATTTTAGAAGGATGATTAATTGATTTTTCGATGTTTATTCTAATTTTAGTAGGATTATTTAGTTACAACATACGAGTAGTTTTTTAAAAGTCTAAAAAAAGGACAAGTCACGGGTCGATCCAAGGACCCATCTTTCCGAGTTCGGATTTTGAACTCTGACCTCAGAGTGGACCCGTTAACTCGTGGGTCACGAGTCGACCGGTTTGACGGTCTAATAAAAACTTTTTATGAAATACATAAGATTTGTTTTGTGGTCGGAACAAAATATGAAATTTCAAAATATATACCAAATAAAGTACATTTTTTTTATTATATACAACAATAATATTCCATATAGCAAACACGTTTTTCACAACAAATATGTGTTGAATTATTGTTTTTTTTTAATGCAAATTAGTAGTTGGTGAAGGTGGGGGAATATTCTCTTCTGCAACAATAACAAACATTATAATAAGCACCCTCGTTTCATAATTTCGGTTATTATATACCTTAAAGTGTCACACAAACACGGAAAATTCTTCTGTAGGCTTGTGTTTACACACTGCCAAACCCTCTCTCTCACTAGTTGTAAGAGAGAATGAAGTAGCTAGCTAGAGAGAGAGAGATTACGCATGCCATGGAAGAAGAAGGAGATGCCCTGCTCGGAGAAGACAATGCTAGGGAATCAGGTGGACGACTAACCATGGTTCTTGGTGTTGCCACAATGGCTGCTGTCTGTGGTTCATACACTATTGGAAGTGCAGTAAGTGCTTCATGGCTAAATTATAGGGCTGGCAATTCGGGGCTCGACACACGGAAATTACGGGTTTTGATTTGATATTAGTGACACGATAACACGATGTTTTAAACTAAAATGGTTAAATATTAAATTTTTTTTTATTCAATTTACTATTGATTTTTTGTGCCAGTTTTTCATGATGGCCGTGTTTGGGCTGACCCTAGAATACGACACGAACCCGCACGAATTGTCAGCCCTACTAAATTATGTTTTTTTTTAAGGCTTTCGGAGTATATATTTTTTAGGCCAATAAGGTTGTCGGGATTAAGATCAAGTGATTGATTGATTTGCAGATGGGCTATTCATCACCAGCTGAATCTGGGATCATGAATGATCTGGGAATATCTTTGGTGGAGGTAATTTCTTCTGGATTTTACCACTGTAAGTACCTGATTTAATTAGCGACGGTTTTTTTTCCGTCGTGTATCAAACACTAATATTGGTATAGTTCGGATTAATTACCAGCTATATATAGTGCATTTATATATTAATTCATAGTTTTTACTCTCTCAATTATGCTGATATTTGGTTAAAGATATTGTATGTGGATGTACCGTGACATGCTAAACACAACACGATACGAAAAATTGTGTGTCAAGTTTGTATTTTCAAAACATGACATGATAAGCTTATCGTGCATATTCATTTGCCGCCCCTAGTATCAGGCTTCATGAATATGACCTAACAACTTAAATATATAGTAACTCAAGGGCAACTTGAGTATGAATCTTTGATATACTTAATTAAGTTGATTTAATTACTATCCCTAATTACTTACACAGTATTCAGCTTTTGGGTCCATGCTATACCTCGGAGGACTGCTTGGTGCTCTATGCTGTGGGAAAATTACTGATCTAATTGGTCGAAGAGGTGTAAGTTTTTCGGTGCCCGAGGTTTTTCTAAATTTCAACAATTGCCCACATTCTTAGACATTGTTTCATTTCAGGCCATGTGGGTCACGGATGTGTTAACCATTATTGGTTGGCTTGCAATAGCTTTCTCACAAGTAAGTTATAAGGAGTTTAAATTAATGTTAAATGGCTAGCTGAAAGTTGTTTTTTTTGGTGACTTTTAAATAACCGAACTAATTATATTAAAGTCCAACTTACTAGTGGTCGATTTTTTTGTTAACCTTTGGATGGAAGTCGAAAGGTGTTTACGTGTTACTTCTGGGTTTCTATCAAGACATGGACAGAACTAGAAAATTTCTCTAATGTATTAATTAGTTTAGCTTGTGAAATTTGAAGTACAAAATAAGGTAATGAACAACCAAAAATATGACTACAAGTTTAACAAGCAATTTGGTATTTAACCTCAATTTATATGCTTCAAGGTCACATATAATCGGTTGAAGTAAAAATGCTAAACCATACATTCACGTATCACTTTAAGTTTTTATGACAGTTGGTTAAGTGGTTAGTTTGAAATTTCACATGGTACCAGAGCACGTAATTTCGAAACTCCGTAGCCCTGAGTTTAAACCCCCTTATTAAAAAGTTTCACGTGATCGGGCCTTCAAACGTGAGAGGAGATGTTGAAGTAAATATGCTAAACCATGTTTTCACCTAGATTTGTTCCACTATTTGATTGAGTTTACTTTGTGTTGGCAGAATGCCTGGATGTTGTATATTGGAAGGTTGTTTATGGGTTTCTCAGTTGGGGTAACTTCATATGTGGTAAGCCAACAACCTCTCCTTTTTTTTTTTACTGATATAGTTTGTTTCAGTAAATCTTAAAAATCTCACTCTTCAACTAGGTACCTGTCTACATTGCTGAACTAACACCTAAAAACTTAAGGGGCGCATTGGTGTCAGTTCATGTGGTAATAACAACACCCAGAAAAACTCTTACTTCTGTAACTCTTATCATTGTAATCTCTGTCGTAATCTAATAATGTGTATCTTTATGTTATGCAGTTGATGTCAGCTTTTGGTGGATCGATCACTTATATCATCGGTGTTGTAGTCGACTGGCGCGTATTGGCTTTACTAGGTTGTTCTTAAGACTTATTTTACATATGATCACGTACATCAATATTTACTTATGTGAATTTTAAACTGTTGATTTGACCATTTGACCTAAAACTTAGTGATATGCAAATGTGCGGTTTAATCTTTATGCTTCAATATTTTCCCTCGCGTATTGGATGAAACATTTTGAAGGCTCCATCACACAAAACTCTTTAATTAAATTGATGTTTAACTTGCCGTTGTGAAGATTTGAACATGCGTTATCTATTACCATGTAAAATTTTAATATGATATTAGAGTCTGATTTCAGTTGCCACTGTTGTTTTGATTGGTCTGAGTGTGACCGAGGGTTTGTTGAAATTAGTCATAACTCGTTCGGTTATGAAATATTGATAACTAGTAAAAACAATCTCACAGAGTGGGGTCGTGCTGAGGAGTGTTGTCTCACACCTTGAATTTGTGGAAATAAGAGTACGATATAAATAAGTAGGCTACCTCCTCATATCACCGATTATTGATTTATCAATAATTGCTTGATAATTGACTAGTTAGATTTGACTCAGTCTAGTGCAGAATATTATAACTTACATGTTTTCTTTCTCATATTTCAGGCGTTATTCCTAGCCTGCTACAGTTTATGCTCATTTTCTTTGTTACAGAGTCTCCTAGATGGCTGGTGAGAGTATAGTGGCAGGACACATGGTGTTTAGCCAACAGAAAATATTGCCGCTAAAAACCCTAAACCGTCGCTATAATCAAGTTGCAATAAAACCCTAAAACTTTTACTTCCTTTCTTGGTGACAACTGCAGGCAAAGATGAGTCGAAGAAATGAGGTAGAAACTGCCCTACAGAGGCTTCGAGGGAAAGATGTCGATGTTTATAATGAAGCAAGAGATATCGAAGTAATTACGACTTCACTATCAATTTGAATGTTATTCTTGATGATAGTTTTTGAGCCATTATAAGGTGGAAATTAATCATGATAATTTTTCAACTTTTACAGGTTTATACAGAACAGCTTCAACAGATGCAACAGGAAAACATTGTCGACTTACTTCAGCGTAAATACGCACGTCCACTCATTGTAAGCCTCGTAGTATATTGCGACAAAAAAATCATCTCAACTTCCTTGATTTTCAAATTTTACAACATGTACTTTCAAAGGTGGACGGATATTTGTTTCTGCCCCTACTCTGTAACAACATTTGAAATCAAAGTTCGAGTAAATATTTATAAAGTATGCAAAATTCAGTAATTTTTTAAGTAATAAAATAATTAACCCATATTCATGTGAATTTCATTGTCTATTATCCATTAATTTTTTCTCAGGTCGGAGTTGGAGCAATGGTGCTGCAACAGTTATCCGGACTAAGTGGATATTGTCTGTACTTGAGTTCGATTCTTGAAAAAGCAGGTAATAACTAAGTTCTATGGAAAAACCACGCTGAAAACAGGAAAAAAAACCTTAATCTGAATTATTACATAACTAAAGAAGTAACATTTTGTTGAATAACAGGTGCATCAGCTAGTGCAGGAGCTGTGGTTGCTGCCATTCTCATGGTTAACTCTATTTTCTCGACTATATACTTCAAAATCTCAATTACCCAAAACTAGTTGAACTTTGTCGACTTTATAAGATGTTATGACCTAACAAATGGACGAAAATTAATGTGCACCGTTCGTAAGTGTTTTTAGATCAAAATGACAGAAATACCCATCTGCAAACGCAACTGATCTTACCAAAAACTATTTTACAACCCATTGTAAAGGTATTCCCGACATTTCTTACAATTTTTTTTCCTAAAATTTTGGCCTGGAATTATATTCACGTGTAGCGCAAATGTCTATTTCTATCCATTTTTAACAATTAAATCGACGGAGGCAGTATTCCGCCCCACCTCTAAAAGTACAAGTGGCAAATTTTAGTTAACGTTTTGTAAAATTGGCAAACACTTCACATGTGAGCAGCGACTTGAGTACCTTATGTCTTATGAGTAACTGTTTCTCCGATGATAGTTTACAATTATAACCTCATGAGCATAACATTGCATAGTTTTTGGAGAAACAGTATCGCAGGAGCAACCAAACCTACGCCCTCACATGTGTGCAACTTTGCTACACCAAGTATGAATATGTTCTATATCAATGTTGTACTTCTACAGATTGCAGGAGGCTTTCTGGCTTTACTTTTAATGGACACATTCGGAAGGCGGCCATTACTATTGGTTGGTATTAATTAGATAGATACAAAATGTTTAACTTAAGAAACCCAACTTATTTACATTAGATTTTAGCTTAGATCACTTATATTAGCTAGGTTTATGTTAGGCCACCATCTTTTTTTTTTTTTTTGCAGGCCTCTTTATCGGGATTGTGCATTGGCAACTGCCTTACTGGACTATCGTTCTTGTTTCAAGACTATGGATTGTGGAGTAATGGGGTTCCAACGTTAAACTTCATCGGTTCAATGGTAATTCAATAACTGATAAGACATCATTCAGAAATTTATCCATACGTGAATTTCTTGATGTTGTTTTTGTAACTTGTACACGAAGAAAGACAAAATAATAACAGAAAAACAGTAGAAATTTATGAAACTGTAAACTGTGATATATTGATCTATAAAAGTGCTTGTATATATACAAGGAATGCAATGTTGAGTTTCTAAAATAATTAAGCTAAACATGACATGCAAGTCACTCTTTAAATCATGTAAAACAATCCCCAAATAAGATATAACTTGATCCCTAAGAAAAGATAACTTGTGCAAAAACTAACTAAAGATAGACTTAACTAATGTAGTAACTTGATTTGCAATCAAGAATTGCTTGAGCTTAGTTAATTGATCAACAATGCCTTAAGACATACATGTTAGATTTAGATGTTAATTAGCAACTTGCTAGATGAATTCCGGGGTTTAGAAAATTTGTTAGCTGAAATTTCTTTTCCGACAAATTGATAACTAAAGTTGCAATAAACCATCAGCCAACAAATTGCAAATTTTTACAAAGATAGTTGGATTCTCATCCTGTTTTTTTTTAAATGTTAATTATTTTATATTGTATGTATAACGATACCCGTTATTTTACATATATATTTCAGGCATTTCTTGGATTTTCATCGATCGGTATAGGTGGAATTCCTTGGATCATAATGTCAGAGGTTAGAAATTCCAGAAATCTTATATCATTGATCATTGTATAGATTCCAACACCTATATCAAGTTCAATTTTATTTTTACTAAGGCTATTCTAGATCTAGACGCTGCTGAAGGTTTCTTTTAGCATATGCACATAAGTTGCCAAAACATATGCTCTTTAGTATCGGATTTTAAAATCATTTCTCGACACAAAATATTTTCATTAATAGCAACGACTATTTTTGCAGTTAAAAAGGTTACTTTAGATATTTTTTTAATTCATATATGTCGTCAATAATGTCTTTTAGTAGCAGTAATTTTGTCTACGTACATAGGCTTACTAATGGCAAAATTATTCCCACTATTAAAAGTATACTTTAATAACAATTTTAGTGGCTGAAATTGACCCGTTGCTAAAGATATGAATTTTTGTGGTGATTGTGAATGTAAAAAATTGTAGTGATTGTGAATGTAAAAAATTATCTTTTGATTATATTGACAACGTTGTTTCAGATATTTCCAGTAAATGTGAAGGGTGCAGCTGGGAGCATTGTAACCTTTGTAAGCTTGGGTGGTGCCTGCCTTGTTTCATTCACTTTCAATTATTTGTTTGAATGGAGCTCTGCAGGTAATTAGTAACTATTTCTTACATTTTTACTCTAATTTCAGTGTTAAAGGCAAAATGTAAAAGTAAAACTAAGTTGTGGGCTATATTTTCCAGGTGTATTTTTCTTATTTTCAGGCATCTGCTTCGCTGGGATTATATTTGTTGCTAAGATGGTTCCCGAAACGAAAGGACGAACACTAGAAGAGATACAAGCATCAATGAGCCTATAGTTTTGATCATCTATGAAAAATGTAAATGTTGCACTTCATAATAACTGCTGTAGCGCGACAAAGTAATTAAAATTTTGAGGTAAGGAAAAAAAATGTAAAGATATAATTAAAATTTCATGACGTGTGTCTTAATCAACTGTCTCATAAACTCGAATTTGTGGGTGAAGATATTTGGTACACTGTTATACTCTATATCAACATCCTACTAAGTTCCGACCACCTCGGCCTTGACCTCACTTGGGTGGGAGGTAACATTTTTTTTCTTCTTTTAAAACAGCGTCACCAGGAGCTCGGATACCATGTTAATAATAACACGTGCGTTTTAACCAATTGTCGCATAAGTTTGTGGGTGACAACATTCACAACACTCTTATACTCTATATCAACATGTATTAATTATTCTCAGCTCTACTGGCAATCGACCCAGTCGACGACATGGGTTAGCAGTCAACAGACCCCGCCTCCACCTACGTACCCCGTATAGAAGAATGGAAATTGTATTATTAATCTTGTTTAGGGTTGGGTACATGTACCTATATATATAGATACAAGACTAAATTTATAACTAAGACTAAATCTATAACAATATAATAAAGAAAACATAATCTGATAATATACTAAGAATATATCTATTCCTAATCTAGATTTATCTGAATATAATAAAGAAAATTATCTCTAATTAGCCAACTACACCCACATGTTTTAGTCAAGTTGCCAAATGCACCCATATGTTTTTTTCGTGTTGCTAAATGCACCGATATGTATTACTTTGTTGCTCAATTCACCTTTCGTCTAAGTTCCGTTTATTTGTGTCGTTAGTTATTCACGTGCTACTCACATGCAAACATTTTTACATTAAAAAAAATAAATGATTTTGCTAATGACAGATATACCCTTCATCCCCATCTTCCACGGTTGTGATGAAATTAATTACCGTAAACCTAAACCTCTGCAGACACGCTTCTTTGTATCGCTACTCGTCTTTATTGCGTTATCGTGTATCTTGGTGTCTGGTTGTCTGCTACTCGCCCATCACGGTGACTGGTCGTCGTCGCAGTGGTTGGTTTTCGTGGGTGCATTCGGCTGCATGTGTGGCGCATATGTATTTAACTAACAGTGTTAGAGTTTCATAGGTGCATTCACCAATATAGCAAAACGTATAGGTGCATTCGCTTACATGTGTGGTGCATCCAGCAACACGCAGAAACGTATGAGTGCATTTAGCTAATTAACCCTATATCTTATTCCCTTATACGCCCCCGCAAGACGGACGTTCTGATAAGAATGCTGACCTTGATACAAAGAATATTGATGAATGCCCAAATAGTCCAGTTGTCATCGACGGATACCCAGAGAGGTCTAGTCAGCAACGGCGGAAGCCCGGAGATGTCCAGTCGGCAACGGAGAAAGCCCGGAGATGTCCAGTCGGCACGGCGGTAGCCGGAGATGTCAAGTCGGCACAGCGGTATCCCGGAGGTCTAGTCGGCATTGGCGGATGTTGCGTCCGGGATGAACAAGGTCGTGAGGACGCGTCTGTTCGCGTGGTTGTGCGGGCTTTTTGGGCTGTAACCCTTCCGTCGGGAGGAGGTTGGGCCACTGACGAGTGTTCGGATTTACTCCCGTAAAGGTCTGTGACTCGGTTCGGCTGTGTCTCAAGAGGCGATGGTCTGTGCACAGATGCGGGCGTCTGGGACGCAATTCCTGCACGAAGGACCAATGCTAGCACGGAGAGGGGGGGGGGGTGGTGGTGCTAGCGGAGCCCTCTCCGATGCCTAAGTCACTATAAGGGCAAAAAGGTAATTTCTAGAGAGAGAATATTTCTAGAGAGAAGTCAGAGCTCAAAATACCAAAGTTGGGCAAATGAGAGGATGTGTGAAAATGGGTGGCCAAGGCCTCCTATTTATAGGCTTTCTTGGGACCGGACCCGGTTTTTAAAGCGGTTTGATGACGGTTCAAGATCATGTGGTAACCGTCATCCATATTGGTAATGTGCGAACTTGACTTCTCTACGCGTAACGGTAATCGCGGATACGGTAGTCGCGCGATACCCGTAATGCCATCCGGACCTCGTCGAATTTGGGTAATTCGGCGAGGTCCGGATTGCTATGCAACCCGGAGGTCCGGTCCGGACGCGCGTAAATGCGTTTCCGGACCGTTTTGACTCCTTAGGAGACGTTTTTAAACCGAGATGTAATTTTCGACGTGTTTACGAGGCCCGAAATGGAAATACGAACCCGAATTGGACATTTATCCATCACTTGCCCCCGAGTCAAGTAACGGTTTAGAACCTTTCTTGACTCTATTTTAAGTTAGGATACTTGTCCAATTTGAGTTTGACGCTAACCTTTCGGTTTTGATCGTTGGTCGGACGCAGGCATCTTGATTTCGTCCGTCGTTTGATTTTCTGACCGAATGACTTTGTTTCCTGTCATCACGGTTAATGCAATAGGAAATGTATATGCGCAAGTATGGTTATCGTCGGAGACATGGGCAATTGATAATACACTATGCGAGCATGCCTCTATCAATACGCATGCATAGGTAATGGTCACGGCAAGATCATAATTACGTAGTGCAGGAAATAGAAACCGTATGCTTCTAAAACAACTAAGTGATTACCAAATCATGAATCATGCGGTCGCAACGTACATGTAAAGTGGTGGGTTTGATACGTGCAATGTCAAGATATGCATAGGAGTAGATATTTTTAGAGGAGACGGTAGAGTATACCGTAGGGGTTTAGGCTTGAATGTAGGTAAACTAATCCTTTAATCCTTATCAATAAAGCATCTCTTTGGGATATGTAAATACACACATCCCCAATTATCCTTCGAGCACCTTGGGAGTTCATCATTCCATCTCCTTTGCAGGTAATTCATTCACCCTTTCCCGAAATTGCTTTTGTGTTCAAAATTTCTTCGCCGTCGTGGAGCTTAGACACATCCTGACAGTTTCGAGTCTAATCTTTGGCTTGTTTTCACAAGTTGGCACCACCATTCGACTCAGTTTGTCCCAAGGATTCCAGCGCCGCCTTCGAAACCACCAGGAGCCACCGGACGCGCCCTCACGCGCCGCCGCGTGAGAATCACCTTTGCCGGAGCGTGTGGCCCACGCGCCGCCTTCCCGGCCTCGGTTTGTTGCGGTCCTTACCTTTCCGGAATCGTCTCGACGAGGGGAGTTCATTGGGATACTTTCCGTCACGTTTTGAGGTAATTTGGAAATTCGAATTTTCAGGACAGCTTCGACTTGAATGCCAATGTCACCGTATTGTTGTTCGTTTGAGCTATTTTTCGTTGTCGACATGTGGGACTGCTTGTTGATGCTTATATGTCGAGTAATTGCTGATTGATTGCCGTGATTATCGTCGTTTGTCCGTAGTTTAGGCGATTTTTCATTTCCGTGGATAGTTGAGGTAGAATTGCCCGTTTGGATATAGTGCCCCCGTATCTTTGTGTAGAAGCTTTTTTGGTCGATATGCATAATTTTCCTTCTTGGCGGGTTTTTTGGTTGACGGGGATTGCCCAATAACTTTAGGCATAGTCACTTGTCGTCTTGACGCCTTAGAGAAAAATTTTCCTTAAGCGTTGCCGCGTTCGATCCTTACGGTTTGTCGCGTTAATTCCACCGTTTGCATGATAGCTTCTTAAGACGTTAGTCCCTTCTATGGTACGTACCAACTTTACTATGTGCGTGGAAATTGGCTATGTGCGTTGACTTCTTGATACGCGCGTTGACTTTTTGATACGCGCGTTGACTTTTGATACACGCGTTGACTTTTGATACGCGCGTTGACTTTGATACGCGCATTGGTGTTGATATGCACGTTGACTTTGATACGCGCATTGATGTTGATACGCGCGTTGGCTTTGATACGCGCATTGATGTTGATACGCGCGTTGACTTTGATACGCGCATTGATGTTGATACGCGCGTTGACTTTGATACGCGCATTGATGTTTGCTTGTTTCTTGCAGATTGTGGGGTTGTAGTAACTTCTTGCGGAGCTTCTTTCCCTTTGATCGTGTTGATACAATGAGTAAGTCCACCACTCCTCTATCGCAGACTCCCTTTAATTCCGATATAGAGGATGACTTGGAAGTAGACCCGGCTTTGCCGGCGGATAGTGTTTTAGACACCGATGAGGGTGTAGCTGTTGGGGTATCCCCTGCTGGAGAGACTGAGGCGTTGGTTAGGTATTATACTAATCGCTTGGATAGATCCCTGTTTACCTTGTATACGAGTGCTTCCGGACTCGACGCTTGTACCGAGGCTTTTTATCCCTTTGAAGTACTTACTGATAGCGATCTAGGAGATGCTACTCCTCCGCCTGTAGATTTATCCGTCGTGTACACATCACACGTTAGAGAGGGTTTGCGGTTTCCCTACTGTTCCGACTTGGTTGAGCTCTGTAGCGGTTATGGGATTTCCCCTTTAGATCTTGCACCCAACGGGATTCGAGTATGGACTTGTTTCAGAGTGTTGCTTCATAAGCAGTCCTGGCGTTATTCTCGCACCCTCTTTCGCTGCTTCTATCAGCTTAAGAGTTCAGACTCAGCGGGATTGTGCGGTGTGAAAGTTCGTTGGCCGAACTTGCAGAGCGATGGTTTTGAAGAACTTGGTCTTGGGGAAGCCAAGTGGGATCCTAGTTACCGATTAGTTGCTACCGCGGATCGATCTGCCGACCATTGGAGGCATCATTACTTTTTTGTTCATGATGCGGGGACGACTTGGGATGTCGAGTATGTTCAGAAATTTGATCCTGCGCCTGCTTTTCGGGAACTCTCCTCGTCGGATAAGGAAGTGATAAAACAGATATATCATTGTCAACAATCGCGCGGCTTTACTTGCTCATTGCGTGCATCCGATCAAGAATTGATTGATGCTGGGATTCATGTGCTCCCTTCTGCAGCTTCGGTATGTTGATCATTTTTATAACTTTCTACCGTGTTGCACTGTAGGTTGGTTTGACGGAAAAAGCTCGTCTTTGCAGATGGCGGCCGCTCGCAAGATTGCTTCTAGCGGGAGGATCGTTCCCCCATTTGCCTCTGGAGCATCGGCGGCTTCTGGACGCGGAAAAGGTAGATGGTTTTAAAAGAACAATCTTCCTTATGAATTTTCTTGGTTGGATTGTAACTTTGCATGCTACTTGTAGGTCGTACGACGCTTGTTACTGACCGCGTTGTTGCTGTTCCTGACTCTTCCAAACGGTCCACCACTGGGGCACGTTCTTCGAGCAGTTCAAAGCGTCCGAAGACTACTGTGACCGTTCCTACTCCTTCCTGTCATAAAGGGAAGGAAGTTGACGGTTGCGAGGATGCGTTGTCTGCCCCCCGCTCGAAGGAGCAGTCCGAGGTGGAACGTTCTCTTCTTTCTGGTATAAGCTGGACACTTGATTTTGTGCCTTTGTACGTTTTGTTTTAGCTTTTGCATAACGCTGTTTGGTTTGCATGTAGCGATCCCGCCACTTGGACGTGCGGATTTGCTTCGTCCTTTGGATGGTGATATTTCAGATGATAAGTGGATGCCATACGTGGCAGGAGATCTTACTTTTCCCAAGAACTCCCAGCTGAGCATGCCTGAAGTTGGCGTGCGTGTACTTCATCGATCCGTTCCTCCTGGTGATCGAGTTGTCCGACCCTCGAGTGACAAGGAGGCACGAACTTTTGTTGAGAGATCGTTGTCTGGATTCACTCCAGTGCTTATCTTTTTCCACTTTGCTATATTCGTTGTTGCCGAACATATATGTTTATTGACTCCTTGCTTTCAGGTTATTTCTGATATGGTGCACATGGCCTCTTTCATGTTGGAGCTTGTCCGGGAGAGGCGTTCCATTGCTGACAAAGCTGCCACTTTGTCCAAAGAGCTTGAGGAGGCTAAGGATGAAGTGCGCCGTCTTTCGTTGAAGAAGACGGATTTTGATGCTCGTTATGATTCTGATCATGCCAGCCTTGTTCAGCTTGAATCTGAGAACGCCGCCATTGAGAAGGCAATTTCTGATAACGCAGGCAAGCACAAGGCTGCCTGCCGGAAAGTGCGCGAGGCAGAAATGAAGGCTGGTATTGAAGAGGGACTTAGCAAGTTCCCTTCTACTCTTGGATTTGATAGCGCAGTTACTGCTGCTGCTACAGCGAAGGCCACTCCTATGCTCAGCGAGTTTGCTGAGGACTTTATTCGTAGAGTGAGTATTCTTGCTCCTAGCTTTCCTTTTGACAAGTTAGGGCCATATGCGGAGTCTGCTGTTGGGCAAGTTGCCGAGCTTCGTCGCTTAGATACTGCAACATCTGAGTTTGCATTTTTGTTTGGAGAAGATGGTGGCGGCACTAATGTGCAACATTTGCCTGTTCCGCCCAGCCCTGTCAGGGATGATGGACTCCTTTGATTTGTGTCATCTTTTCGATATGTTGAACTCGTTTATGAGCCCGTTTGCCCCCCGGCTTCTATCTTTAGAAACTTGTTGGAGTTGTTGTTTGTGACTTGTTCGCTTTGAACTACGTCGCATGAACCTGTTTTATACACAGCAGTTGGCATGATAACTTGTTAGTAATGTTTCATACCGTTATCGCTTACTGTGTTTACTGAACGTGGATGACTAGTAGTGTAAACGTAGTCCCCGCAATTGTGACCGATAGCCACTTTTGATTCAAGATTGTTTGTACGATGCGTTATACATGTTGTACGTCTTCCTGCATAGTTTGACACTATATCCATCGAAACTTGTCAAGTGATTCGCGTATAGCGACTTAACAAGTATTATGTTTGAAATGTGTTATCTTTGCTTGAGCAAGATACTAGTTTATACCGTCTCTTAGTTCCATTCTAAGGCGACGTTGTACAAGACTCTACTTGTAAATTTTATGAGTTTTAAACAGGGTGCGCACCTGCCAGCGTGTATCAACCCGCGTTGGGGAAGCATACTTAAAACTTTTTGGGTTTTGAAAGAGAGTTTTATGAAACCTAAAAAGGTTGTTTGATAAAACGTTTTAAAAGGTGTTTGATATATACAACAATTTTATAAAGTATTTGGCAAAATATTTGGTAAAAATATTTGCGATACATGATTCCTGCGTCCAGGGACCATGTAGCACTTTTGAGAGTATGAATTGTGATGCATGTTTTCTGCGTCCAGGAACCACGCATCACGGTTTTGAAAATCCGTAGTACGGAATTGTCGTCTAGCAAGAGGACTTTCGCCGTATGGAGTGAATCCTAACCAGGAATTCGTAATATGGGATTGTCGTCTAAACAGAGGACATCCGCTATGAAGAGTGAACCCTTACCAGGAATTCGTAATATGAGATTGTCGTCTAAACAGAGGACATCCGCTATGAAGAGTGAACCCTTACCAGGAATTCGTAACATGGGATTGTCGTCTAAACAGAGGACATCCGCTATGAAGAGTGAACCCTTACCAGGAATTCGTAACATGGGATTGTCATCTAAACAGAGGACATCCGCTATGAAGAGTGAACCCTTACTAGGAATTCGTAACATGGGATTGTCGTCTAAACAGAGGACATCCGCTATGAAGAGTGAACCCTTACCAGGAATTCGTAACATGGGATTGTCATCTAAACAGAGGACATCCGCTATGAAGAGTGAACCCTTACCAGGAATTCGTAACATGGGATTGTCGTCTAAACAGAGGACATCCGTTACTTATGGGGTGATGAGCCCCGTTATCGTATTTGCCCATCCTGTTCTGAATCCAGGGAATGGCTATAAACATGAGGATTTACCTTTAAAAAGAGATGTCACTAGAAGTAAACATGCCCCCTTTTATAGTAGGTCTTGGTGTTAATCCAAGATATTGCTTGTAGGTGACGGCTCTTTGAATAGTCGTCCCTTTGAGTAGAGAATTGCTATAAGTTCCTTTTTTATGGATACTCCGCAAGTTGCCCTTGCGTCATATAAGTTGGCTGTGAACACAGCGCCATTGCTTTGTGTTGCCGACACCTTCTTGATGTAGATGTTGATTTGTGAATGGAGAAATAAACTCCTTGTTGGTGTAGGTATGCAAATATCATCCATTATGTGTATTTGCAATATGCTGTTTTTGAAAGTGTCTTGGGCTTAACTCCAAGTGTTTGACTCTATGATGATGCCTTTTTATGTAGTCATCCATATGGGTAAATTGTTGTTGATGATAAACGTTGTCATAACGCATGATAGATTTTGCTTGCACGTGTCATAATTTCTTGGATTATTGATGTAGATAATAAGCGCGAAGTTTAGTTGCTTCGCGTTTAATCCAAAAATATCGTGCAAGAGATAGATGTGTACCTACAAATGTAGATTGTCTTTATTAGATACTTGCGCGTATTTACATTGATTATACTAGAAATACTAGGAATGCGCAAAGTAATCTAAAAGATAGTTGTTTCTCCCGTTTCATTATGGCTGGTTTGATGACGATGTCGTGGAGTCGGATGCAACAAATCGCCTTAGTGCACCTAGCGTGATGCATTCTTCAATTTCCCACTTTAATGGTAGACACATGTTTGTGTTGTGCCCCCAAGTTTTATGGTACTTGCACCATTCTCTGATGTTGTTGCCCAAGAAAGCTGTCTCCGGGACAAGTGGACTTGGGAGCTTGTTTTCCAGCAAGTTGACGTAAATGTCTTCTGCCACCGTGTTTAGCGGTGTGAAGATGTTGTTGATATCAATGATTGCGTCTTCCCGCTTGTTCATTTTTGCTCGAACTCCTTTGTCCCAACTGAGGGGTGTACCCCACCTCAGTTCTTGTTCGCATAAGACTGCTGTCTCAAGCTTATCCTTTAGATCTGCCATGGTTTTTGTTGTTTGCCATCCATGAGTTCGTCCAAAGAGAAGGAAAGATTTCGCGTTCATGTTTGCATAGAACACACTTATCACTTCTTCTCTTGTTGCTTTTACTGTTGAGGCGTTAGAGGCAAATCTGATGAAGTATTCCTTGATTGGCTCGTCTTCTCCCTGCTTAACGAGCCATATCTGGTGCCATGGTGAGAACTGGATGCTTCCTTGTTGGTTCCAAACTGTAATAGCTTGTTCCATAAGTTGCTTCTTTCTTTCATCAACGACTTTCTGTCTCTTGAAGGAATTTACCATGGCCACATGGTATTGGTGTTTTGCTCTCAAGGCATTGACGTAACAACGTCTTGCGGTTATCTGATCGCCTAGCACTTCCCCAATCCCATGTTCCGTTGGGAACTTCATCTTTTGGTGGACAGTGGAGGGCACAATCACATAGGGATTGATCGTTGTTCGTCCCAAGATTCCGTTGTAGGCTCCGAGAGATTCTACAACTACGAAAGTGACGTTGATGTGTAATGCTTTCCACCCCTGGCCAAGGATGACAGGAAGTGTGATTGTACCCAGGGGTTGTGTAGCTTCTCCGGCGAAGCTGACTAATGAGAAGGTTCATGGGGACAAGTCCTTGACAGATTTTCCTAGTTGCTCCAGGACTCTGACATGTAGAATATCAGCGGAGCTTCCACCATCGACAAGAATTCTTTTCACATCGTACCTGTCAATGTCCATGGTTATGACTAAAGCATCATCGTGGGGTTAAACGATATGCTTTAAGTCTTCCCTGGAGAATTGGATGACTGCGTCTTCTTGCTCAGGTTGCTTGCGTTTTCCGTACTTTGGCAGTGTTGCTGCCTGGGATGCATAAATGTCCCGAGCATTGGATACTTGTCCTCCGGAGGCAGGCCCACCGTGTATGACGTTGATTACACCTTGCTTGGCTGGCGGAGGGTTGTCATTGACCTTTTCTTTTCCCTTGTTTCCTCTTTTTGATGACTCTGGTTGAGTCTTTCTCGGGGGGTTGTTGCCTTGATCGACAAACTGTTTCAATTCGCATTTGAGGATGAAGTAGTTAATTCGGAAGCGCAGACTGACACAGCTATCGGTCTCGTGGCCAAAGACCTCGTGGTTTTCACACCACTTGTCCTTTTCTCTCCCCAATGGGCCTTTCCTGAAATTGTTTGGCTCCTTCCACATATTCGCGTTTTTCATTTCTCTCAAAATTACAGACAGCGGGGCATTCAAAGGAATGCAGTCGGCAAGGTTTACTTCCTTTGGCTTCTGAAAATCTCCTTGAAAGGGTCGTTTTGGCTGTGGTTGCCGATGTCTTCCTTGTTGACCACTTGGGTGTGGTTTTGGTTGGTTCTGCTTTGGATTATCTTTTGCCTTTGCTGCCGCGATTTTTGCCTTGTTCTGGCTTCTGAACCTTTCGAGATCTATGTATTCCTTGACTCTTGCGGCTAACTCCTCCATGGATTCCGCTGGGCGCTTTGCCATTTTTTCAGCTAGGGCATTTTCTCTTCGTCCGAGGTTTCGGATGAACGCTCGAACAATCTCTCCTTCTGTCAGGTTCCCCTGAATGTCAGAGATGTTCTGATTGAAACGGACGTAGTAGTCGGCAAGAGATTCTTCGTTTTGTTGTTGGACGTCGTCTAGAGCGTTTGCCCCTTTTAACAATGTGCGCTCGCCCATGTACCGCTGAATGAATTTGGCCTTGAGGTCTGCCCATGAAGTGATACTTCCGCGTGGCAATGAGAAAAACCAGTGTGCTGCAGTCCCGGCAAGAGTTTGTGAAAACGTCATTGCGAAATGGTGTGGGTTTTTTGTTCTGCCTAGCAGAGAGGCCTCGTGCTTTTGCACGTGTTCAACTGGATCTCCTTTTCCACGGTAGAGGTCTCCTCCGATTCGATACAGTGCGTCTGGGACACGACTGTTCACCAAGTGGTCAGCGAATGGATGTGACGCCCTTTCTTCAAGAGCGTGCATACCTTTCATTTTTGCTTCCTTCATCTTCTTCTGCACCATTTCTTCTAACATCTCGGCGGTAAACCCTTTTACCGGTTCAGCATAACCTGTGGAAGGATTTTGCCGACCATTGTTGCGGTAGATGTCAGATTGATCCCTGCTTGTGGCCTGAAAAGGATCATCTCTCGTTGGTTGCTGTGGGTGGTAGAATGGGGGCTGTCTTTCGTTCCTCCATTGATGGGCTCCTTGGAAAGGAGTGTATGACCGTGCAGGTTCATATCTTGCGTGTTGGTTCCTGCCCTGGGAAGGATTGCCGTAGCGAGTAGTGTCTTGCGACATCTCTCTTGCTGGCGCAGCATACTGTTGGTTGGACGGAGGTGGCTGAGCCGCATATCCTTGGTGTTTTAGAGACTCGCGGAATGCGAGTAACTCTTCCAGTGCAGCCATCATTGCTGGAGTGACGGTAGGCATCGGGTTTGCCCCCGTTCTTTGTTCGCCTTGTGGCATTTCTGTTTGGGATTCATCTTCGTGCGTTTCTGGTTCGAAACCAGGTGGATATGTGTGATTTTTGTCCCTTGGCTCTCTGTGCTGTGCGTTGGGCGCATTGTCAGTCGGTATGGATGAAGCTATGGAAGTAGCTCTTGGGATGTGGGAGGGTCCCGACTGGCTCCCAGCTGGAGCTTGGCCTCCTGTTCTTTTGTTTGCTGGGGATTTCCTGGGACGCCCGGGCCTTTTCCTTGGGTTTTTCATCTCTTCGGGAGGGCTGTGATCACTCGTCATAATTTCTGCGGTACGGTAGCTTGTTGTTCGAATCACGTAGACTGCGCCAATGTTGCGTCTGGGATGAACAAGGTCGTGAGGACGCGTCTGTTCGCGTGTTGTGCGGGCTTTTTGGGCTGTAACCCTTCCGTTGGGAGGAGGTTGGGCCACTGACGAGTGTTCGGATTTACTCCCGTAAAGGTCTGTGACTCGGTTCGGCTGTGTCTCAAGAGGCGATGGTCTGTGCACAGATGCGGGCGTCTGGGACGCAATTCCTGCACGAAGGACCAGTGCTAGCACGGAGAGGGGGGGGGGGGTGCTAGCGGAGCCTTCTCCGATGCCTAAGTCACTATAAGGGCAAAAATGTAATTTCTAGAGAGAGAATATTTCTAGAGAGAAGTCAGAGCTCAAAATACCAAAGTTGGGCAAATGAGAGGATGTGTGAAAATGGGTGGCCAAGGCCTCCTATTTATAGGCTTTCTTGGGACCGGACCCGGTTTTTAAAGCGGTTTGATGACGGTTCAAGATCATGTGGTAACCGTCATCCATATTGGTAATGTGCGAACTTGACTTCTCTACGCGTAACGGTAATCGCGGATACGGTAGTCGCGCGATACCCGTAATGCAATCCGGACGTCCGGTCCGGACGCGCGTAAATGCGTTTCCGGACCGTTTTGACTCCTTAGGAGACGTTTTTAAACCGAGATGTAATTTTCGACGAGTTTACGAGGCCCAAAATGTAAATACGAACCCGAATTGGACATTTATCCATCAGCGGAAGTCCAGAGATGTCCAATCGGCAACGGTGAAAGCCCGGAGATGTCCAATCGGCACGGCGGAGAAGAATTGAGGCGGACATGACGATAGTAGGGACCATTAGTGTGGTGGGTTCGTTAGTTGGCGCTAAATCAGAGGACCGACACAGAAGTCGTTGATACGGAAACAAGGATTTATTGATTATTAGAAGAAGAAAAAAAACTGAAATTAGAGTTAGGCACGGGGCGGCCGGCATGACAACCGCAAAGCTGATAGTGGTGCCGACCGCCCCTGGACAGCGGCGGTGGTGGGCGACAGTTATACTCGGAGGAATGAACGCTCTAATACCATATAGAAGAATGAGAATTGTATTATTAATCTTCTTTAAGGTTGAGTACACATATATATATATAAGAGTAAATTTATAACAAAAAATAAATCTATAACAATATAATAAAGAAAACATAATCTAATAATATACTAAAAATATATCTATTCCTAATCTAGATTTATCTAAATATAATAAAATATATTTATCTATAATATATCTTATTCCCTTAAACCCCGCTCATTCGAGCTCAATATGCATGTGATGGTGTTAATATCGGTTTGGGTCCGGTTCAGAGAGGAAGATGCTCTTCTACATATTTGCAGAGGGAGGGTGTGAAGTAATGAAGTATATACTTATAAAACTAATACAAGACTTAAATATCTTTTAAGTACATTGATACACTTTGCCTATATATATGTAGTCATCATATCTTATAAAATTATTTGTAATTAGAAGACATAAAAAACCATAGTGATTGCAAAGTTTAGGAATAAGAAACAAATACAGCTAGATTTTTGGATAAATCCTAAAGCTTGAATAGTTAGTGGTAGAGAAAAGTTCCACACCATGTTTTCTTCATGTAGTAATTATTGATTGCTTTATTCGGTGTGGATGTGGGGCTCCTGACCTGACCAGCAGATACATAGTTCGGGACTTGAATGTTTGTTGCAATTAATATAATATTCTTATATATATATATATTTATGTTAGATATCATATATGTCTTTAATCAATTTCTGAATCTCTCATTTTCCTCTCTCTAGCTACCTAGTCTTACTGTAGAGAGAGACTGCGATGGAAGGAGGAATAACCAACACTCCATTGCTCTCAAAAGAGGCGGTGGCAGTTTCCGGTGAAGACACGGCGGAGCAGACCGGAGGCCTTGTTCTGGCCGACAATGGAGTCACCATGGTTCTTACATTAGCTACTGTAGCTGCTGTCTCTGGTTTTTATGCCTTCGGAAATACTGTACGTGTTATGCTATTCATATAAAAACTTATATAATAATATTAATTATTTGCGTTTAGTGTAAAAGTCTATTTTAAAATCAGTATATTCAAATAATATATGCATATTATTATTAATTAATTTATTACTAGAAATATATATGATATAATAATTCATGTCATTATTCGAAAGTTTTTCACCTTCTACGTACTTTCAAATGAAACAAATCTTTCGAAATCACTACACTATAGAAAAGTTGCGACTCCCTGATTATCATATTCAAAATTATATAATATTATAGAGTAAACAAATGTATTAATTATAGACATCAAATTTATTTGTAACTTGAAATTTTTCAATGCATTTTATAACTCATAATAATAATAAAAAATTTGATTTGTTTGCGGGATTGAAATCTTTCAGGTATCTAGGTATATGAGAAAACAATGTTTGAAAAATTGTTACTTCATAAATTTTCTTTTACTTGTAGGTATAAAAAATGTTGCACTAACTTTTAGGTGTTTGCAATAGGCATCTCATTTATGTTTATCCTTTTGTTTGCAGATAGGCTATTCATCCCCAGCTGAAGATGGGATTCTGAGTGAACTGAGAATATCTTCTGCAGCTGTGAGTTTCTCTGTGCTAAAATATGATGTTTTTTCATAATATAAGTCATTTACTCGATCTTTATTCTTAAATCGCGCAACGATTTCAGTACTCAGTGTTCGGGTCAATGTTGAACGCTGGAGGACTGCTCGGTGCACTATGCAGTGGAAAACTAGCTGATCTTCTCGGTCGAAAAGGCGTAACTTTCCCTTGCACAAAATTTAAATTTTTTTGACAATTTTTCTTATTCCTAAGCTTTGTGTTCATGCCAAAATGCAGGCCATGTGGATCACTGATATAACATGCATTCTTGGTTGGCTTACAATAGCTTTTGCAGAGGTAATCTATATGCTAAGGTATTGATTTTCTAGTCCTATTCCGTTGTTTGATTGAGTTTACTTGTGCTGCAAGAATGCGTGGATGTTAGACATTGGAAGGTTGTTTGTCGGTTTCGGAGTCGGGATAGTTTCATATGCGGTAAGTTTGTAACACAGTTGAATTTTGGAGTTTGACATGTAAGGTTTTGGAACAGAGAGAAGAATAATCGAAAAGTTATTGTTGTAATTCGTCTTGTATGTTAATACTGAGAAGAGTACAACGTTTATAGAATTCAAAGATGAGCCTAACAAACTTCAGCCATAACTAACTGAGTTCCTAATATTTAGCTAACAGTAAAATCAAATCTAAGTAACAACTTAATAGATAAGAAACAGAAAAGATTACGACTTGAAGGACAGGAATCAACTTCTAACACTCCTTCTTAATTCATGGACTGCATACTCCAATCATCTTCTTCAGAGTTTCAAACTTGTCCTTGGGTAATGGCTTGGTGAACAAATCAGCTAACTGATCTTCAGTTTTGCAGTAGACCAAAATAACTTCTTCATCTTCCTGAAATTCTCGAACAGAGTACAACTTGATATTAAAGTGCTTGGTCCTTTTGTGAAAAACTGCATTCTTTGAGATCTGAATTGTGGACTGATTATCAACATTGATTGTTGTAGCTTTCCACTCCTTCATCTTCAGGTCTACTAAGATCTTCCTCAGCCAAACAGCTTGATTCACAACTTCTGCTACAAACTCAGCTTCTGCAGTAGATTGAGTAACAAAGTTTTGTTTCCTCGAACTCCAAGAGAAAATTCCTGAGCCCAGAGTGAAACAATAACCTGAAGTGCTTCTGTAATCATCTAAACTTCCTCCCCTATCTGAGTATCCAGTCAATTGTGTAGCTTGATTCATCTCAAACTTGACACCAAAATTAATAGTGCCTTTGACATATCTCAACACCCTTTTTGCAGCAACTAAATGCACTTCACTAGCACAATGCATAAAACGAGACAATGTACTTACAGCATGTTGAATGTCAGGCCTAGTAGCTGTTAAATACATTAGACAGCCAACTAAGCTCCTGTAGTATCCCTCAGAAACTTTGTTTGAGCCATCTTCACTGCAGAGTTTCTCTTTCTGATTCATAGGAGTACTGATTTCTTTGCACTTCTCCATTGAAAACTTCTTGAGTATCTCTTGAGCATACTTCTTCTGACTGATGAAAATCTCCTTCTCACTTTGCTTGACTTCCATACCAAGAAAGAAGTTCATAAGCCCAGGATCTGTCATTTCGAAGCATTCCATCATCTCCTTCTTGAACCACTCGATCTGTTCTTTATTGTTTCCAGTCACTAGTAGGTCATCTACATACAGAGAGACGATGATTGTGTTGCTCTCTTCATGTTTGACATACAGAGTAACTTCCGAGTAGCTTCTTTTGAAACCCAACTGCAGCATGTGTTCATCTATCCTGCTGTACCAAGCTCTTGGGGCTTGCTTGAGCCCATATAGAGCCTTTTTTAGCAAGTAGACTTTATCCCCAGCTCCTTCAACTTGAAATCCAAATGGTTGCTCAACGTACACTTCTTCATTCAACGCTCCATTGAGGAACGCTGACTTTACATCAAGTTGAAATATTTTCCATCTCTTTTGAGCTGCAACAGCAAGCAGTAACCTTATGGTATCCAGTCTTGCAACAGGAGCAAATGTCTCTGAGTAATCCACACCAAACTTCTGAGCATAGCCCTTCACCACTAACCTTGCTTTAAGTTTGTTAACAGATGAGTCTGCATTGAGCTTTGTTCTGAACACCCATTTGATCCCAATTACTTTCTTATCTGCTGGTCTGTTAACAAGCACCCAAGTGTCATTCTTCTGGATCATCTGAATTTCTTCCACCATGGCTTTCTTCCACTTTGACGAGTTGAAAGCTTCTTCAGGCCCAGATGGCTCGCAGATGGTCACATGACATCTTTGATAGACATCAGAGAGAGATCGAGTTCCTCTCACTGGCACATCATCTTCAGTTTCATCTCTCCATTCATCATAAAATGCAGATTCATGTGGTTGAAGCTCTAGAGTGTTCGAGCTTTGCCAATCCCATTCACCCTCTTCATTGAAGTGGACATCTCTTGAGACTATCATCTTCTTCGTTTGAGGATGATAAACCTTGTAAGCTTTTGAAGTGGTGTTGTAACCTACGAAAATACCAGGTTCTGCTTTCTTGTCTAACTTGTCTCTTTTGATTTGAGGAATGTGAACAAAGCAAACACATCCAAAAACCTTTAGAAACTTGAGTGAGGGTTTGTAGCCATACCATGCTTCAAAAGGAGTCATATCTTCAACTGCCTTTGTTGGTAGCCTGTTCTGCAAGAACACAACAGTGTTTGCTGCTTCTGCCCAATATATTGTTTGGGCAAATTCTTCTGATGCACCATGCTTCTGGTCATTTCGAGGATGGTTCTATTCCTCCTCTCACTTACCCCGTTTTGCTGAGGTGTGTGAGGGGTTGTTAGCTGTCTTAGAACACCTTCTTGATCAAGGAACTCAGTAAATTCATGAGACCCATATTCAGTGCCATTGTCAGTCCTTAGCACCTGAATTTGACAACTACTTTGGTTCTCCACCATGCTCTTAAATTTCTTGAATACCTGGAACACTTCTGTCTTAGCCTTCAAGAAATATATCCAGCACATTCTTGTGTGGTCATCTATGAAGGTCACAAAGTAAACACTCCCATGAAGGGATGGTGTTCTTTGTGGTCCTGACACGTCAGGGTGAATGATTTGCAACTTCTTTGTTGCCCTTCTGGCCTCCTTAGGAAAACGCTTCCTGTTTAATCTGCCATAGTGACAAGCTGCACAATCTGGGATGACATCTCCTAGGCTTGGTAGTCCTCGTGAAAGACTTTTTAAGTCTAAAAGTCTCTTTATGCTGCAATGGCCCAACCTTCTATGCCACATCTCAATGCTGTTGTCTTGAGCAGGGATTGCAGATTAAATCTCCTCAGTAGGCTCAAAATAAAAGCCCTTTTTCTTCATTTTGACTTGCAAGACCTCCTTTCCTTTTGCATTCTTAATAGTGCAATATTCTCCGTGAAAAGTTAGTGAAAGCCCTTTTTGAACCAATTGACTGACACTAAGAAAATTTTGGCTTAAATCAGGAACATACAGGACATTCGTGATTAATTTTGTATCTTCACCTGATGTCAATGCTACTGTCCCTTTTGACTTTGCCACCAGCCTTCTTCCATCTCCAATACGTACAAAAACATCTCCACAAGGTTTGAGATCCTTGAAGAGTGTCTTGTCGTAGTCATGTGGTTTGAACAGCCACTGTCAATAAGCCAGGCTTCAGATTCTTCACATGTTGCAAAGCATTGTGCTACAAAGATTTGATCTTCATCATTCTCCTCTTCTGCCAGTGCTACTGCAACCTGTTTTTGTGCTCTGCATATGACAACTTCATGCCCCATTTGTCCACATTTGGTACACTTAGCATCAGGCCTCTTCCAACACTTGAATGGTGGATGTCCTTCTTCCCACAATGATTGCAGGGAGGGTAGCTCTTCTTTTGCCCCTTCCCCTTTTGCAGGTCTGAACTTTGCTCACCCTTCTCGTATTGCTTCTTGCCTTCAAATCGTTTCTTCTTGGCTCCTCCCTGTGCCTTGGTGAATAAGGCTCCTTCTACTCTCTTATCCTCTCTCATTAGTCTTATATGCTCTTGTGCTTACAAAGAGCTAATGAGTTTAGACAGCTTTAATGCAGCTAGATCCTTCGTATTCTCCAGAGATGCTATGATTGCCTCAATTTTTTCAGGCAAAGTCACCAGAATTTTCTCCACGAGTCTGGTGTCAGTCATTTGAGTGCCAAGAATCCTGACTTGATTTGCAATACTGATTAGACGATCAGAATACTCTGTGATAGTCTTTGAATCCTTCATGCTTTCTCTCTCGAATGCTCTGATTAAATTAAGAGCCTTCATGCCTCTTATCTTCTCATCACCTTGGTACTCAGTTTTGAGAAAATCCCAGATTTCTTTTGCTGATCTGAGCGACATGATTCTGTTGAAGATTGTAGGAGACACAGCTGAATAAAGGCAGGACCTTGCTCGTGCCTTCCTTGTCTTCTTTTCTCTGTAGACTTTCATCTGAGCCAGAGTGGGATTATTAGGAAGCTCTGGGATTTCATAGTCATCCTCAACAGCTTCCCACAAGTCTCCACCTTCCATGAAAGCTTCCATCTTTACAGCCCAAGCTTGATAATTTTTACCATCGAATTTGGGTGGTGATTGACTTGAGAATGATGAATCTTCCATTTCTCGAGTTAGAACTGATATGGTGGGAGTATTTCGTGGCTCTCAATCTCACAGTTCCCTTAAGATAAAATGGCTCTAATACCTGATGTAACGTTTTGGAACAGAGAGAAGAATAATCGAAAAGAGATTGATGTAATTCGTCTTGTATGTTAATAGTGAAAAGAGTACAACGATTATAGAATTCAAAGATGAGCCTAACAAACTTCAGCCATAACTAACTGAGTTCCTAATATTTAGCTAACAGTAAAATCAAATCTAAGTAACAACTTAATAGATAAGAAACAGAAAAGATTACGACTTGAAGGACAGGAATCAACTTCTAACATGACAATTCGTTGCTGAACTTTTTTTTATGAATAAACTAGTTGAACTTATACAAAGTCGCAATTAGTTAGCTATGTCTGACTTGCTGTTAAATGGTGGAATCTTGAATGTTCTTTCATGTCTTGCACCATTTATTTATTTTGCAAATCAGCTGAAATTTTGAGAAATTCACAACTTGCTAGATGTACTTTACTGTAATTTACAATTTCTAACTAAACTATCGGAAACTTTGCAATTTTCTAGTTGAATTATAATGGCACGTGATGAACACTTGTATGTCTCTATTGCCATTTAATATAATAATAAATTAAAAGTAGCTGGAAAGTTGCAGCTTTACATAAGACAAATTGTCCAGACCCGACGAATCCATAATTATGTTATCTTTAATATTTATTTTAGGGTGGGTTTTTTTGTGTTATATGTTTGACTAAAGTTGGATTCTGATGTCTTTTTTTGTAGACTTTTGGTGCCATATGTTTGCATTTTATAGACTTTTGATGCATCCGTTAGTCAACTGTCAAGTTAGACTGTTAAGTGTTTATGTGCAAATCGCGTGACTTCCCCTAAAGTTTCATTTTTGTTAAATTTAGTCCTCCAATTTATATACCTAACTTTTTATTTTTAGAATTTATCCCATAAAAAAACTCAATTGGACCCTACACCAAAAGTCTATAAAATGCAAACGTATGGAACCAAAAGTCTACAAAAAAAGTGCCACAAAAGGTCAACTTTGGTCAAACATATGGTAACGAAGACCCTTTAACCTTTATTTTATTTATAATACATATCTTCAACAGGCACCGGTTTACATTGCTGAAGTGACACCTAAGAACTTAAGAGGAACCCTGGCTGCACTCAATGTGGTAATAAGCAATATCTTTTACCTTTTAAACTTTACCGCCTATCAAACCATGTTAATATGGTGTAGTGGTTCAGCACCGGTATACTTTGTGCAGTTGATGTCAGGTTTGGGAATATCAACGTTTTCGATTGTCGGGGTTCTCATAAATTGGCGTATCTTGGCTTTACTAGGTTACTTCTACTCCTTATTTTACAATCTCCTCTTCTAATAACTTAAACTGGTGTTTAATCTTAATTTCCCCTCTTTCAGGCATTATACCTTGTCTGCTACAGTTTCTGGTGCTTTTCCTTGTCCCAGAATCTCCTAGATGGCTAGTAAGTGCATAACAACTGAAGATAGTATACCTTAGTTATACAATATACTAGACATTGACTCGCACCTTAACTTTAAGATATAAACTTTTGTTATAATGTCATTGACCGGCACTTCTTATAAAAATTCTAGACTTTAACTTTAAATTCTAGAAACTTGTTTTACAGTGTCCTTTGCCGACGAAAAAATTTCATTTGATTACGAAAAAAAGAGTCATTTTCCTGGCAAACCCAACTTTTGCCAACATAGTTTTGATTCTGTTGGCAAAGATAACTTAATCTGGCGGAATTTTACCAACAAAAATAAAATCCGTTGCTGGATCGAGTGTTTTCAGTAGTGGATGCGACTTCTGCAGGCAAAGATGGGTCGAAGAGATGAGGTAGAAACTGTGCTACAGCAGCTTCGGGGTAAAAATGTTGATGTTTCTAAAGAAGCAAGGGATATTGAAGTAACAACACTTTGCCACTTTGAGTTCTTGAGTCGTAGTGAAAGTCCTGTATAAGTTGAGTGACTTTGAATTTTATTACTTTTTTGTCAGGATTATACTGAAAGACTTGAAGGAATGCAACGACAGAGAATTACCGACTTGTTTCAGCAAAAATACGCCAGTGCATTCATTGTGAGCTTCATTCCAAATTACTTGCATTAATGCGTAGGGATGGTAATGGGTACCCGTCCCACGATAATACCATATTTAAGTGCGGATACCCCCACCACACATCCGTAGTATTAATATGGATTAAATTGGGGATACCGTGGGGTCTATGATTTTTTTCCAACCTTAAAAGTTTGCCGAAAAAGTTGTTGGCGACCAGCTCTCTGAGGCTGGAGAGCTCCAATTGGGGGCTATATACCCCAATTGGAGACATCATGGCTCCGGCCAGAGTTGTGAGCGGGCCCAGAAGGCTCCCAATTGGAGTTTTATTGCCTTGATCATAGCCACATGGAGCTCTAATTGAAGCCGTAGAGCTCTCAATTAGAGCTCTCCGGCCCCAATATGGTCGTCGAGGACTTCCCGATGAGTTTCGGAGATCAGCGGAGATTATAGAGGTTATCCGAATGTGGTGGCCGGACGGAGTCGGGTGGTGGCCGATCAGAGTTCCGGTAGTGTCAGAAGGGACAATGTTGTCTTTATGTGGTGTGGTGCGGGTCACCGCAGTTGGTTCACATTACCTCGTTGTGTGGATATGAGTTTCAATAAAAGACCCACATGAATATGGAATAGATATAAATCATATAAAACATTGGCGGTGTGGATATGGATGCGAGTTTAAATCTCATTACCATCCATATATATATATATTCGTATAAATTATTTTTGACCCTTAATGTTTAGGTTGGTGTTGGAACAATGGCACTGCAACAATTATCTGGACTTAATGGATATGGTTTCTACATGAGTTCAATTCTTGAAAAGGCTGGTAATAACTAAACTAATAATGGCCAACTTTCTTATTAGCTCAATCAAGTTCATGCTAGCTAGTCCAGCCACTTCGTTATTACGCTGACTCTGATATTATGTTAAATTTTAGACTCATTATTTCATCAATTGTTATAAAAATTTATAATGATATTATCAAAGTATGCATGTTCGTATCTCCGCAACATTAAATTAAACCTCAATATTATTATATAATCACTTGATGAACCGTCAAAATATTTTAAACTACACACGAAATGGAGAATAGTTCAAGATTCATGGATAGTCGGTCAAGTGTGATCCGTCTAAATTTCACAGAAGTAACACTGTGTTGATTGGCACTTGGCAGGGGCATCAGCTAGTGCCGGGATTACGGTTAATGGTATTCTCACGGTTAGTCCTACTTTCTCTAACATTTTAGGATAGTCGGTCTAAGTGTTTTTGATCTTCTTTATAATTGTTGTGTTTCTGCAGACTGTGGCCTGCAGTATAGCTTTACTCTTGATGGACAAATGTGGAAGGCGTCCATTGCTATTGGTTGGTATCTCCTATAAGTTTAGAAGTGCTTATTTATATATGTAAAGATAACCAGTGCTAGAATTGAACTGCGATTAAATAATCAAAGTACAAAGATTTCAAGACAAATGTAAGATTTTAAATGGTAAAATAAAAAATAAGAGTTATATTTTAGGGTTAAGAACACAATAGGGGCCTGAATGTTTGCCCATGTTGCCAATTGGGGTCTGAATTGAAAAATGATATTCTTAAGGGCCTGAATTTTGAGTTATGTTTATATGAGATGTCTCCGTCTATTTTTTCTGTTAAAAGTGACGGAAAGTGGTCACATGCTTGGCATGTGACCGAAAACAAACTGAAAACCCGAAAATGCCCTTTGACAAAAGTGTGTCCCTCACATGTTTGACCTAAAAAGACGAAAATGCCCTTTAAACCACCACAGCTCCGGCAACCACCACCCGGCTCTGGCGACCACCACCCCAGCTGGGTGGTGGTCGGTGGCGGTGGCCGGAGCCGTGGTGGCCTTAAGGACATAATTAGTGTGCAGGGGTATTCTAGACATTTCACATTTCATTAATTAAACTGATAAATTATATAATAATTGCAAAAGGGTAATTCTGACTTTTCACGTGGTTCCGTCACTTTTAACAGAAAAAATAGACGGAGACCCGAAAAAACACAAAACTCAAAATTCAGGCCCTTAATAAAATCATTTTTCAATTCAGACCCCAATTGGCAACATGGGCAAACATTCAGACCACTATTGTGTTCTTAACCTATATTTTTATGGTCAAAAGTTCAATTAAAGGTGGGTCTGTCCTTGCCGTTGATGCTAGTTCGACAACCGAACCCATTTGGGCTTTTAGCAATGACAATTAGCTGCTGCCTAAAACTCTGTAGTTTGTATAGGGACCGATTAATACATTAACTCAACACATAACTTCGATCAACGTACATTTCTTGGTTAGTTACTATGGTACTTTTTTTTCCATGTTACATCAATAGAAATTACACTAACATCCTCAATTGTATGCTTATATCACAGAAACTCGATCTAAATTACTGAATTGGTGGATTTTTTTTACCCGATCCGTGTTTTTCGGTCCAATTTGAAAAATGCATATCGGGTAATAATAATTCATCATATCAATAGGTTTTGGTCGATCAAGGTGATACCGAAAAGACAAATGTTTTATCGTGTCGAGTAGAACATATATATTTGATTAAAAAGAAAACGTTTTGCAGATTTCATTATCAGGAACATTCATTGGCAACTGCCTTACTGGGTTGTCATTCTTTTTCCAGGTTTTTCTTCAAGTATTGATCTTGTAAACTAATGTTCTTGTTCTTGTCTATCATATATAATACCAACATCATTATATTCGTTGACAGGACTATGACTTTTGGACTAAAGGGGTTCCTACATTAAACTTCATTGGTGTATCGGTAAGTATGCTAAAAAATTGACACATTGATTAGGTTGTAGTGTTTTTTTTATTACATACACATATACATGATATAATCTGTGAATCTCATGTAAAATCAGACATTTATCGGGTTTTATGCGATCGGCGTAGGAGGAATTCCATGGATTATAATGGCCGAGGTCAGTAAAGTAAATAATTATGAATGTAGAGTTAGTTACCAAAAGTTACTCAAACTTTGCCTACGTTATAAAAAGCTTATTGAACTTTGGATTTTCGAATTTAGCTAGTTGCATGGTTAAATCCTACATCTATACAAACCGCCGCTAAAAATGAACGGGAACTGTTATGTGCGTCACATGAATTTTTTCATACAAAAAACGTTACTTGAGAATTTGTGTCAATTTTAACCACTTCTAAAAGTACAGAAACCGAAATTTTAATTAAAAAACAAAAACTAAAGTTTTAGATAAATATTGATTAATTATGCAAATTTCGTACAATTACTAATAAAGCTATAACATGGACTATAATTTTATCAGATATTTCCAGTTAATGTGAAGGGAGCCGCAGGGAGCATTGTAAACTTGGTTAGTTGGGGTGGTGGTTGGCTTGTTTCATTCACTTTCCTCTACTTGTTTGAGTGGAGTTCTGCAGGTAATTAATTGGTAACTTGTTCTTCTCTATTTAAAGTAGGTTTTAGAACATAAAACAGTCCCAAACTATATATAGGTTATGTTGTTAATCGTTGTCCCAGATTTAAAATGTTGGTATTCGGTATTCCAACTATTAGATATGGTGATTTCCACTTTTTTCCGACTAATTTTGGCGTTAGAATTGACGTTTTAATCAACAAAAACATGTTATTTTCCACTTTTCTAAATTATCAAATTTGTTATTCATGGTTTATGTTATTTAATGCTTAAAATATATATTTTTGTTCCGTCAATTTTAAGAGAAAAAATTGAAAATTAAACAATTTGATAGTTAACAAATTGAATATCGACATTTTAAATATGGAAAAACGATCAACAACATATTCTAAACTTTGAACTGTATTTAGGTTATTAACCACTTAATTAATTATCTTCATTTACACAAGGTAAAAACTAAAAGGCTAAATTTTACGTACGGGTGTAAATATTTTTGCAGGTGTATTTTTTTTATTTTCTAGCATCTGCTTCGTTGGAATAATATTCGTTACTAAGTTGGTACCGGAAACGAAGGGACGTTCCCTAGAAGAGATACAAGAATCGATGAGCAGCAGCCTATAGTTATCGAGTGTTGAGTTTCAGAAGAAAACTTCCTATTTATTCCGCATGTGTGGGTCATTTTTATCCAAATAAGAGCATCCACAGTGGTATTACATAGCTTTACTTAAACGTGGGCTCAGCTTGTTTTTGTATGTAAAGTGCACAAAATGTATTGTAATGATTTTACACAGCATTCTTTAAAAAATAGGACGCACCTATTTTTACATAAAGAATTCTTTAAATATTATGTTGTCACATCATCACATAAAATTGATTTCCCACGTTTTTACCCAAACAAGCATTCCTTCCGCAATCGCATTTTGTCAAGCCATCTATCTAGGTTCAGTTGTCACATGCCATAATTGAAACGAGAATCTTAATTAATTTAAGGTTAATAAATGGTTTGGTTACTTACGTTTGCCAATGTGACCGTTTGGTTCAAATGTGTGTGTTTTACTTATCTACGTTTGCAAATGTGATCGTTTGATTGCATTTTGATGAAATATCCAAAATAGCCTCTTCTTATTACTCATAAGTGTGATGTTCAATCCTTCTCATCTTAGTTATCGAGTCTCAGATGTTTCAATCAAACCATGAATATGATGGATTTAGAGGATATAATTAGGGATCAAAACAGAGTGAATTCCCAAACTAGGTTCCTTCTCCAAACTATTTCCCAAACTAGGCTCTTTTAGAAACTAATTCCCAAAATAGGTCTTTTTATTTTTTTAGTAATGTAAATTATTTAATTTGAATCCTAAAGTTTACAATATGTTACAAATGACCCCTAAATAAAAATATAATAAAAAAATTAAAATTTAAGAAGATTAAATGTATGAAAAAATAAAAATTAACTAATTAAATGTTGAAAATGCACATTAAAAATAATCAAACAAACAAATTTTGTATATTTTAATTCTAAAAAAATATGTGAAATTAAAAAAAAAAAGTTAAAAATAAATAAATATTGAAAAAAAAATATATAATGATATACAAATTATATTCATACAGAGTATGCAAAAAAAAAAAAAAAAAAACACTAACTAAAATCCATTCTTAAATTTATTTTTTTGATTTTTTAAATTTAAATTAGTTTATCGTTATTTTTTCATTCGCTAATTTTATATATTTTTATAAATTTAACATATTTTATTTAGGGTTTATATTTTTATACTTAAAAAATTCACGAGTATGTAGTTTCTTTACGTTTTATATCACAGTTTTTTAATAATTTATATATTTGGCATGTTTTATTTTTAGAATTTTTTTCACAATTACTAGACATTTTTTTAAGTATAAAAATATAAACTCTAAATAAAATATGTTAAATTTATAAAAAAATATAAAATTAGCGAATGAAAAAATAACGGATAAACTAATTTAAATTTTAAAAAAAAATAAAAAAAATTAAGAGTGGATTTTAGTTAGTATTTTTTTAATGCATACTCTTAATCAATATAATTTGTATATCATTATACATTTTTTTTTTTCAAAATTTATTTATTTTTATTTTTTTTAGTTTCACATATTTCTTTTAGAATTAAAACCTACAAATTATTTGTTTGATTATTTTTTCAACATTTAATTAATTAATTTTTATTTTTTCATACATTTAATCTTTTTAAATTTCAAGTTTTTTATTATATTTTTCTTTAGGGTTCATTTGTAACATATTGTAAACTTTAGGATTCAAATTAAATAATATACATTACTAAAAAAATGAAAAGACCTATTTTGGGAATTAGTTTCTGAAAGAACCTAGTTTGGGAAATAGTTTGGTGAATGAACCTAGTTTGGGAATTCACTCATCAAAACATTATACATGCATGGTAAACAAATTACGCAGCGGAATAAGGAGCACATACCGGTTTTGTTTTCTATGGCCCAAGATCGTCACAAGGGAGTTCGCGATCTGTCGGACGGTGTCCTGCGGGAACCCTTGTTGAAGAGAAATCCACAGGCAATGGTCTCCACAGTAAAGCCTTTTCAATACGGTCGCTGGGATGGATCTCTAGGGTAAATTGCCTTAGCAATTTCGGCACCTCCAATGGTGAAGAAGGGTTCGACCGAAACTTCTTTGATGTGAGAGAGATGGATTTTTTTGTCTCAACTAAAAGGGAAAAAGTGATAACCCTAAAAAAATATCTAATACCTCCTTTTATAAGAGGTGGTGAGCAAAACTCCTTGGGCTTGCTCACCTAGTTTCGGCTGCACCACTTAAATGGGGGAGGCCTAGTTTTGGGCCACTTATGGTCCATTGGAATTTTGGTCTCACCCAAAATCCCTAATGTGACATACCCCCAATTATGCTTAGGATGCTGGGCTTATATTAATGTGCTCCCTATTACGGCGGCCCATATACTCCAAATGCCAACATCTTCAACTCGCCAGAATGGGAGGGTGCTTGTTAATATGTTGTCGACCAACACATCAACATTTGTTCTTCGATCCAATCTAGTTACCGTATTATTCATACAAGGTTTGCCGTGCGACCAGTAGATACAACGGACATCGTGCTACTCATCGGTTAAGAGTGTTGTACTGTCCGCAGAACGTTGATTCCATAAGTTGTTATCAACCTGTTACTTCTTTGTGTCGCGATGTACCCCTGGTCAACTGTTATTCTCCAATTGCCTAGTTTCCCCCAAATGAATACTTCTCCCAGGCATCCGTACAAGTATTCACAACCTTTAACTAATATATGTTTGGTGGCCACCTAGTGAATACAAGAGTCGGAGAATGACAGATGTGCATGACCATCCCCATCGTTCATATCCTTAGTCAAACTCAACCGGTGCCCAAAATGTGGTCACTTGGCCTTTTTGTTCAGCGCTACGCTCGTACGCCTGGGAGCGACATAGCCCAACCTTGGATATGAATTCTGGATGCTGCTTCATTCAGCACCCGAGATCAGTCACACGCTCAAAGTGAAGAAGATTATGTCCTTCAGAGTCTCAGAAGATTCCGTCTACCACAACCGAGTCTGACCTTGTGGTCAAACATGGCACGCACAGTATGAAGTGCGCGTCGATAGCATAACCTGAACTATTTTATTTCAAGAATGGGAATATCATATGCTATCGTAGATTCTCATCTAGCTCAGAATGTGGTAGTAGACGAACAAAGTTCGTCACGGCAAACTGCAAAACTTTGATCATGTCGTATTACCCAAAACCAAATGATCGTTTTGCATAGCCAGATTTCTCTTTCGAAACACCATGGTTCTTAGCCGGCCTTGATATGGCTGAGGAATCCTTTATATCAAGACGGTCGTGCCCGTGTGACATGGCAGGGTCCACATTCGACATATTCTATTAGGAGGTTTTACGCTCCAACGGCTAATTTATAGACCGTCCATCCAATGTAATAATGCCATTATGAAGTCGTAAATATCATAAACACAATTAGCAATTCTTTTATTCGAATATTACTTCAAATTCAAAAATGCTACTGCAGTTCAAGCCTTCTAAATCCTACGCAATCCAAGCAGTTTTACGTGCTTTTCGAAAACATCCATGTGTAAGTGTTTAGTTAATGGATTCGTAATCATATCCTTTGAAGGCATGAATTCAACTGTGATCAACTTCTCCTCTACCACACTCTTCAGATAGTTATATTTTATAATAACTGCCCCTATCGCTGCTTGCTGTAAGAGTAAATGCACGACGGCTTACTCACGTCCTCGATGTCAAGAAGGGCAGTCATTAGTCTCCTTAGTTAGACAGTCTCCTGTGCATTTTTAGAGAGAGCCACGAATTCAGATTCCATAGTGGACAACGCGACACATGATTGCTTCTTGCTCATCCAAGAGATGACAGCATTAGTAAGGAGAAACATTACTCCTGAGGTGGACTTACGATCATCTAGATCACCACCGTGGTCGGCGTCACTATATCCTATCAATTCTATCTTCCTTCCCTCATAGCACAGTCTGTAGTCTGACGTACCTTTCAGATATCTCATAATTCGTTTGACGACTTTTAAATGTTGATAACCAGGGTCTGATTGGAAACGCGTTACTAAACTCACAGCGTAACAAATATCAAGACAAGTGAATTGCACCGCGTACATCAAACTTCCTACCATACTGAGGTACTCTCCACTTTTCATATGTTCACGCTCTGCCAGATTCTTTGGGCCATCACGTTTCTCGAGCGCACACCCATATACAACCGGCGTCTCCACGGGTTTTGCATCATAGAGATTGAACATTCTCAACAACTTGTTGATATAGGCTTCCTGAGAAAGACATAATCTCCGAGCACCACGATCTCTACCAATCTTAACGCCTAGGATGTAAGTGGCATCGCACATGTCCTTCATCTCAAATGCGGATGCTAACCAGGACTTTTATTTCTTTAAATAACTTACTTCGTTTGCGAAAATAAGGATGTCATTGACGTATAAAGTCAAGACGACATACTTTGACCCGGAGGTCTTAGTGTACATGCAAGGATCCTCGTGAAGATTCACGAATCCGTTGCCAACGATTTCCTCGTGGAACCTGCGGTACCATTACTGAGACGATTGTTTAAGACCATAGATCGATCTTTGGAGCTTACAAAATTTACGTTCATTCCCAGGGGATACGAAACGCTCTGGTTGCTCCATGTAGATCTCTTCTTCCAAGTTCTCATTAAGGAAGGCAGTCTTAACATCCATCTGGTGCAGTGATCGAGGCTAGCAACCAAGGCCAAAATGGCTCAGACTGTGGTGTAACGCACAGTCGGTGAGTAATTCATCAAAGTCCACTCCGTGGAGTTTGGTATATCCTTTCATGACAAGTCGAGCTTTATATCGCTCACCATATCAGCAATGAGTTTCAATTTCAGAACCCACTTAACCCCTATTGCTCTGCGATCAGCAGGCAAATCAACTAACATCCAAACATGATTGGCTTTCATAGAGACGGTCTCTTCCTCCATTCCTTTGATTGAGGACTTTCCAAAGCTTGTTTAACCTTTATCGGTTCATCAACTGAAGTCAGGGTGAATAATTCATCTTTCTCGATAGGATACTTCTTAGGAGAAGCTCCCTGCCTTTGACTACGTCTAGGCTCATTATTCCCATCTTGAACTACACTCCCACTAGGAATAATGCTCATACTAGGAACAAAGCTCCCACTAAGAACCAGGGCGTTACTGGAACCTTCTCCTACAGCTTTTCTTGGATGACCTCTTGGTCTCGGGTTTCTATCTCCGAGATGAATTACACGGGTTTCTATTTCGGGTTTTACCTATGTTACAATTAAGTCTACCATAAATATAAAAAAACAAAAGCAAAAACATTATACTTGTAGAGTATGGTAGAAAAATCCATTTAATTGTGATCTCAGTGTCAATATCTTTAGTACGAAGCACATGTGTTATCATAGGTTAACGGGCCATTTCTTACAATAATAATAATAAATGAGTAAATATTAAGAAATGTTTTTCCTGGCAATCCGCCAGTTGTTGTTGTTTTTTTTTTTGGGCAATCGTTGTTTCATTATTGTAATGTATTGTATTTGTAATCTGCGTATAGTGTTTTTTAATAAAAAATTAATCCACATTGAAGAATAAATAAACTATTGAACCCTGTTATTGAAAAACTGCTAATGTTGATCTGCCAGAATAAATATATCTTCTTAAGGTAAGAATCGAATATATTTGTGTGCACGATATGACAGTTTAAAATGCCTAAACATATATATATAATAATAAAATAGTAAAACATGTTCCACGAACAATAATGTTTCTATATTATGTGAGATTTGAATGTTACGTTGGATGCAAATGCAAATGGAAGGAGGAATAGTAAGCGATCCGCTGCTTGGGAGGAAACAGACGGTGGTGGTCAGAGAAGGAGGGCCGGCAGTTGACTTTTTTCCAGCCGACGTTGATGAATCAGGTGGTGGACGGCTGACGCCGGTTCTCGGACTTGCCACTCTAGCCACCGTTAGCGGCTTCTTTATTTTCGGCAATGCGGTATATATCTTCTTCCCATTAAACTCTTTTACTAAAAAAAACTCTGTTTTCTTGTGGCTCTAGTGGCCGGTCAGCAACTAACAGAATATGGTCATAAGTTATTTATTTTATTTTTCGCGGCGTGCTTTAAGAAAGAAGCGATGGCTATAAGAAGGGGTCTCATTAGAAGAAAGCATCCGTTGCATAATTGCTCTACGCTTAGATTAATTCTCATTTGTACCGGTTGTCGGTCTATAAGGAGTAAAATGTTAACCATGAAAATTTTACATTCTTAACAGGATTTGAACCCGACCTCTTGATTAATGATAATATGACGAACTACTACATCATATTACATAGTTCTAGTTATTAGTCTTTACTCAAGAATGTTTCATTTTGAGTTCCATATGACTAAGGGTGAGCAAAAAGTCTATTGAACTGAGTTCAGGTTCTTCTTCAAGTTTAATTTTGTGCATTTTCTCTGCCTTTCCATTTCAATAATCTCATTCATTCTTCAACCTTCTCCTGGAAATTCTTCTACATTTTTGCAGGACTATGGCTTGTGGACTAATGGTGTTCCTACATTAAACTTTATTGGTGTCATGGTAACCAAAAAAAAAATCATTTTCCTTTTTTAATCCTCAAAATTCAGTAAGACGTCATTTAAAAGTCTTCATTCATGATTGTACATTCAGGTATTTAACGGATTTTTTGCATTAGGCGCCGGTGGAATTCCATGGATTATAATGTCAGAGGTTAGTTGATACTACTACACCTTTAATTACTCTGAATCTGTAACTTCTAGATGAAGTTGTATAACTATATGAACTAGTTTGGCACTGAGTCAGCACTCAGCAGTCCATTTTTTTTAACCATGGTAAATAAATGTAAGAAATTTCGCATACATTTTACTGACGAATGACCGGGACTATATATATATATATTTTGTTTTCAGATATTTCCGGTTAATGTTAAAGGAGCAGCAGGGAGCATTGTGAACTTGGTTAGTTGGGGTGGTGGATGGCTTGTTTCATTCACTTTTAACTATCTCTTTGAGTGGAGTTCTGCAGGTTAGTAACATTTCTTCTCCCTTTTATCTTTGGTTTCAGATTTATAGCGTAAAAAACTAAATTAACTGGCGTCGGCAAATGTTATTGCAGGTGTATTTTTTGTATTTTTTAGCATATGCTTCGTCGGAGTAATATTTGTCTCCAAGATGGTACCGGAAACGAAGGGACGAACCCTCGAAGAGATACAGTCATCCATGAGCAGCAGCAACCTATAGTTTCGTTAGCTGTAAACACCTAATTTTGGTACGCGCGACACGTATATAACACGTTCAAAAATGTTATGTGTAACGCGTTTAAAATGGAAATATTTAAATATGGAAGTTTACGGGGTTGCTAAAAATATGCTTAGTTTAAATTTGGATAGTGTATATGCATTTAATATTTTGTAATATTCAGAAAATATATGATATATATTTATGACAATATGCAATAAATATTTATTCATAATTTTCGGAATTAATTAGTGTATATTAGGGAAAATATTTTTTTTCCTAATTTTAGGTGTTAATCTATCTATAAAAGGACCCATTGTCAATGTAAAAACACACATTAGAAAATAATAATACAACTCTGTCTTGTAATTCGTGTATTTTTGTCTCCTAGTGAAAAAGTTTTTTTTTTTTTCTTTCTTCTCCGCTGAAGTCAGTCCCTCCCGCCGGCCAGGGACCTCGCCGGAGATCCATCCACGTCGCCACCCACTCACGCCGGAGCTGTCCCTCCACCGGTGCCGCCGTCCCTGATCAGCCAGGACCGCCCCGACGTCGCCGGCAATCACCACGCCTCCACCTCTCTCTCTCTCTCTCTCTCTCTCTCTCTCTCTCTCTCTCTCTCTCTCTCTCTCTCTCTCTCTCTCTCCTCTGTTTCGGTCTCCGGTAGCCCTATTCAGCCCTCACCGGACCGCCTTTCTTCGCCGGAAGACTCGTCATCACCGTCACCAGCCCGTCGATTGCCGCGCCGTGCCCGTCCGTCCTCTCACCGGAGCCGCCGTTCGAGGTCTTCCTCCGCCTGTCAAGATCTCCACTTGCTGGTCCGGAGCTTCCATCGTTCGCCTAACACGCCGCCACGCCGGAGTCGTCCCGCCCGTCCTGCCGCCGCGCCGTTGCCGTCCGCCCCTGCCTTTGCTCGTCCCGTCGTTGAGCTGCTGGGTTGCTGGAGGTCCAGGTGAGGTACACGTCTCTGCAATTTTTTTTTTTAATAATTTGTTTTTTGTTTAAATTTTCTGTTTATTCTTTATTATTATTATATTATGTTGGCTAGGTAATTAAAATGTAAATATAATTAGATAACGTGTTTTTGTGAATATGTGTGTATGATATGTAATTACTAAATGATATCATGTTTGGAGCTTAGGGGAATTAGATGCTCAATAGTTTTTCTTTTTTTTTTTAGGTTTATATTTATTGTTCATAATAGTTTTTGCGTAAAAATTAGTTTAGTTTTTTTTATAACGTTAGATTAATTTGACGTAACGAATATTTAAATTTTAAAAGTGGCAATTAAGTACCGAAAGAGCGTAATTAAAGATCTATATTTTTAATTCGTAATAGAACCCCCGAACTTGAATTTCGAAGACTGATTTTATACCTAGGTGTTTAATTCGTTATTCGCTTAGGTAATATAGGATTCTAGTTAGCCTTAATTAACTAGTGGCGACTCTTTAAAAAAATCCACGTTTTCAAAATGTATCGCCTTAGGTCAGATTTTTTAGGTCTGACATTAGCTTAACTAATTGTTGTGGTAAACTTAGAATTGTTGAATAATTCCTTTGCTTGACCCACAAGTAAAGATGATTTGTTGTAGATAGTAAAATTGTGCAATATACAGTCTTCAAAAGTATATATTCTAAAATTTTGATTTAATTATTTCTTCTATTAATTTATCTATTAACTATATGTTTTGCATATAATATATTCATTAGTGATAGTATATATCTACAAGTAAATAATATATTGAGAAATATATTATATTCTATTAATAGTGAATATATATAATCTTAGATATTATATAGAAATTTATTAAAGGAATTAAATATATGCGTCTATATCTTAGAGCATCCACAATGGTTTTACCTAAATTGTATTCTTTAAAGTTGCCACGTAGACATTTATGTACACTTTAAGTAATACGTAAATATAAGACACACGTAAAAAATATTTTCTCTGCAATCGTATTACTTAAACATATTCCTTAAATATATTTTATTATTAAATTTTTCAACAACCACCAATAAGATATTAGCATTAATTATAAAATGAATTAATTTATAATAAAAAATTGGTTACGTAATACATAGTGCATTACTTAAATTTAAGGAATGCTTTATGTAAAAACATAAATTTACGTGTGGGTCCCATCTTTAAGGAATGTTATGTAAAACCACTGTAGATAGTTTTTGTTGCTTTACTTAAATAAACATGTAGGACCCACGTTTACGTATTCTTTACGTAATACCACTGTGGATGCTCTTAGGAGATTAATATTTTTGAAACAAATCACCTTCCCCCTATGTATAATGTTCGTCCGAATTGCTTGTTACCCATTTTATTGATATGCAACCAATAGTGAGAAAGAGCTGCCTAATTCCTATTAAACCCCTAGTCCATCCCTTCCTTCCGTGAGGTATAGTTGATGGAGATTTATCCTCTTTTTGTGTTAAGAGCGACATTGGAGGACTCCGTCAGGTAAACCGGCAAGCCACAATACAACCTGTGTTTAGGAACTTGGAGAAGGAGGACAACACCAAACGACCAGTGAGGATAATCATCGCCACAACCGGATAGTATTCTTGATGAACTACTTCTAATTATTATTAAATATCAATGTTATTTCCTACACTTTCTTCCCACAATAATTGTAGATGAAATCCCTCTTCTGCTTGAAACCAGACATATTTCCAGAGAAACCTGCTTTATTAGCATAAAAACCATGGATATCATCATTAGAAGACCCTCCAGCATATAAAATGCATTATTCTCATCATCAGTTGAACTGAGTACAACTCGCTGACTTTCTTCTTGCATCAATACTGAATAAGCAAAATTTAGAGTTGGAATAGGAGTCATCATCAACAAGTTTGCTTTAAGTCTCATTGAAACCAACCAAGAACTGAACCAACTTATGTTTGTCTCTGTTTGCAACGACACCAGGAGACACAATACATTCTAAACATAAGCAATTCTCCTCAAGAGTAGCTAATTTATCCCAGAGATTTTTCATATTTCCAAAGAAATCTTAAATGCTTAGGCTACCCTGTTTTGCGTGATAGATCTCTCCACTGAAATGAAATATCTTAGTTCCATCAATTTTGTTAAATCGTTCTTTCAGATTCTTCCAAATACTAACTGAAGTTGGATTATAAACCAAACTATGAGTCATCTCTTTCGAAACGGAACTACGCAACCAACCTTTCACAATCACATTGCATCTAAATTGTTGATTAGCATATATATATTCACGCAAGCAACTCCCATCAACAAAGAAAAGCTTATTCTTAGTAATTAAAGCATCAATATTGTCATGAATCCAGATATGGTAATTATCAGTTCCACTCAAGAGATAACCAATCAACGCAGTATAAGGTGTATCACCTTGATGGAGATACAGACGATCTTCAGAAGACAACTAGATGATTTCCAAGTCGCAACCTAATCGCTGGAGGTGTATTTCGTTGTGTCATTGTAGATCAGCTCAATTGAAGCAGATCCGATGAATCGAAGCAGAGACGATACACGCGGAAGCTAATGATCAATGAATCGAAGCTAACTGGAGCTCTGCTCTGATATCATGTAAAATATTAGAGAATCACATAATTAAAGAATGAGCAACAATGGAAGCTCAGAGCTGAGGATCTCTCAGACTCCAATATTTCATTAATTGAAATAGATGAGTTCGTTACAAGCTCAGCTATATAAGGAAAGAGATGTAATTACAAACTATCAGTATTTACAAAGTAGATCCTATAGTTTCTAGTTGATGAATATAAGTCCTCATACTTCTTCAGTCCGTAAATATATTTTGTATCACTACTACAGTTGTGATATAGTGGTTGAGTGCTCATTTTAATACGATTTAGTTCCGGCTCACAAACTTAAATCCTCTATGTGACTTAATTAAAATCATTTCTCTGCAACTGAACAGCAACCCCGAACCTTCTTTTTAAATTTTCCGATAGTACCTAATTGTGTATAATGTTTTTTTAATAAAAAAATAAATGAATGCACATTGAGGAATCATGTAACTGAAAATTTGCTCACGTTAATCAGCCAGAATAAAATATATCTTATTTTGGTAAGATCGAATATATTTGTGTGCACGATATGACAATACAACATTTTTAAATGCCTAAACACATATATATGTATAATAATAAAATAGTAAAACATGTTCCCACGAACAATATTGTTTCTATATTATGTGAGATTTGAATGTTACGTTGGACACAAATGCAAATGGAAAGAGGAAGAATAAGCGATCCGCTGCTTGGGAGGAAAGATACGGTGGTGGTCGGAGAAGAAGAAGAAGGGCCGACAGTTGACTTTTTTCCAGCCGACGTTGATGAATCGGGTGGTGGACGGCTGACGCCGGTTCTCGGACTTGCCACTCTGGCCGCCGTTACCGGCTTCTTTATTTTCGGCAATGCGGTATATCTTCTTCCAATTAAACTCTCTTATACTAATAAAAAGATATCTCTTTTTTTCTTTTCGGGTGAGAAAAAATCCACTAGACCGAGTTTAGGATCGGAACTGATCGAGACTGAATTGATAACCAATAGTTCGTTTTAGGACCGAGTCCATTAATTTAGCATCAAACTTAAGTTGGTGGAGTCATGACCGAATTATGATGATTTTGTTTGTTATGATATATACATACAATACAAGTACGGTGAATTTGAGTGTAGATATATATACTCCGGAAAATTTGCAGGGTGTGTCTTCTAGATTCCATCGAATGAACATTCCTAGTTATTAGTTACATATGTATATGTTTTGTTTGTTATTTGTAAGATAATAACTATGAAATTAAAGTAATTTATTTATTTATTAAGGAATGACTGAAACAAAATTTGTTCTCAACATTGAAGGAGATAATATGATGAATGAAGAAAAAAAAAATCATAAACCGGTGATAAGTTAAAAAATGGCAATTAGTCCAATAGTCCTGATTAAAACCGGGACTGTTTCAAATAGTCCTTACTGTCATGATTCGGTCCTATGACCGAAATGAGAAGAAATGTTTCAAACGCTCCCAAACCGAGTCTTAGTTAATTATGATTAATTATGCTCCAGAAGCATACTGCTTCTTCTAATGTCAATTAGGGTGTAATTGAAGTCATTAAAAAAACAGAAAGATCAGTTTGCAATATATCCGTTATGTTATATATATATATATATATATATATATATATATATATATATATATATATATATATCGATTGGGATTATAGAATTTTGGGTTACGCCGTCAGAACAGAAAGAGTAGCAATGAAATCTAGTTCGTCAAAGAACAGAACACATGGAGCTAGCCCTCTTGCCTTGTCGAAAATCTCCTCACATTTTCCTCGCTTTCATCAAACCATATTGTCAGTAGCTCTGGTCCTAACACTTATAAAGTTGGATTGGCATTCATTCCCAATTGGTTTTGCAATCTGTAAAAAGGTACTTCCTTCGAAGGTGACATTCCAAATTTCTCTAATAACTAACTCTAGATGCTCAACTAGGTTAGGTATTGAACAGTCTATTCACAAAACAAAACACTCATTGCATAAAAAGGAAAAGAAAGAAAATTTCTTCAATAACTAATGAAAGAGCTAAATGAAGATACCTCTCGGAGCTCTCTTTTAACATTGTCGTAGCTGCCGATATGTTTCCACGATACATTCGGAACCAGTGTTATCAGAACTGGACCGGGGCCTGAACCGGCAGGGCCATCGGTTCCCGGTTACGGCCGGTCGGACCCGGTCCGAACCGGGTCCGACCGGTTTTAGTCAAAAAATGCAGATTTGCAAAACCTCTCTGTAAGTTAACCCTTATGTAGGTTTTAGTTCGGACCGGGGTCTGCCTCTCTTTAAGTTAACCCTAATTTTTTTTTAATGAAAGGAGTCCGAACCGGCGAACCGCCCGGTTCGCCCAAAACCGGCCGGTTCGATGAAAACCGGACTTCAGAACCGGGTTCGCTTACATCCTCCGAAAATAAGAAAACCGGACCGTGGAGGGGTCCGGTTCCGATCCGGTTCTGATAACACTGTTCGGAACTTCAACAACCTGCAATAATATAAATGATAGGGTTAATAACATATAAACTGTCCAAGGTTTGCCCAATGTTGAAATTTGGTGTCTCAAGTTTAAAAAAATTAAAATGGACAGTCCCAGGTTTCATTTTGGTTGAAATTTGGTGTCTCGGTGTGATTCTTTAGAGAAATCAATCCCGGCGAAACCAACTGTCAAATTCGAATTCCCATGCACGCTCTCTTCTCGTCACCTTGCCGGGACCGTCACCTAAGAAGCTGGCCACATCCGCGCAAGTAAATCCTGCTCCATTGTCGCTGGAAATTGCTCCTTACCACTTTGTTGAATTTTTTTTTTTTTTTTTATGTTCAAGTTTTTGGGGGTAACTTGGCGATTTTGTGAAAATAAAGAGTGGTGAATTATGAGTAAGTGAGTGAGTTGATGAAAATGATTGAAGGGAGAGGAAAAGATGCACAGAGATACCAAATTCAACAAAAATAAAACCTAGGACGGTCAATTTTAACAGTTCAAACTTCAGACACTAAATTTCAATATTGGGCAAACCTTGGACAGTTTTATAGGTTCTTAACCTGATACTACTAATCAATACTAATACTAATGTAAAAAATGATTATCAGGTGCTATGACAAATCAATTTCATAACATTATTTAGATTGAAGACTCTCACAGTATCGCGCAAAGCTGAAGGATTAGAAGTGCCTTACACAGTTTGGAAGTGCTCATTTGTAACAGAGATGCAGTTAAAGATTTCAGGATGCATTGAAGGGCAGCCTTATTGTAAAGAGCAGCAATATCAGCTCCAAGATAACCGTGAGTATCTCGATAAAGCCTTTCCATATCAACCTGAATTACAAAGTAAACAAATCTACACTAGTCATATATATATCCACTACAAGTAAACTAGAATTCAAAAAGCTAGCAGGGGCATATAAAAACATCCTCAACAAGCTTCATATTCTTTGTATGGATCATGAGAATTTCCAATCGTCCAACTTCATCATGAACACCGATATCAATTTCCCGATCAAACCTCCCTAAATCTTCTTAGGGCAGCGTCGATGCTATTGGGTCTATTGGTAGCTCCCATGATGATCACACGTGCCCTTGCCTTGAGGCCATCCATTAGAGTCAGAGCTGCGACACGATTCTCCTTTCGACCTCACCGTGCATATTTTCCCTCTTCGGATCAATGTTATCAAGCTCATCGAAGAAAATAATAGCAGCGGCTTCCACGAAAACTTTTCTCAAGTTTCTTTCACTTTCATCTGCTAACTTGAACATGATCTCGGGTCCATTGATCAAGAAGAAGAATGCACCGGTTTCATTAGCTACAATTCTTGCAATCGAGGTTTTACCGGATCCAGTATACGAAGTAACGAGAGCATGTAGAGATGATATTGGATTGAAAAGTGAAATTATTATTCATTCATCAATCAAAGTGTTCTAAGTATATATATACAGTGAAGTGTAACTAACTTAACAAACACTTTGACTCCAAATACATAAGGCATTACGTCGAGCATGCTGTGCACCAATGTAAAATCAGTCACGCCATATAAGCATAGTGCTATGACCGTGTAAGCATATTATCAGTAGCACCATGTAAGCATAGTGTTATGACCGTGTAAGCATAGTATCAGTAGCACCGTGTAAGCATAGTGCTTTGACCGTGCAAACATAGTGCTCGATATAGTGTATGTATTATGCAACACACTTCTATACTTCTACATGCTCCCATCCTCTTCCTTTTCTTATTTTTCCCTGAAAACATCCTTGATACCATAATGCTACAACAAAGCAATGTGTTGTTTCTTAACTAAAGCTTTAGTTAAGAGATCTGCAAGCTGATCTGTGAAGCAATGTGGACAGTAATTACAGCTCCAGATTCAATGTGAAAACGTGTGAAATGGCAATTCACTTTAATATGCTTTGTTCGATCATAAAAAACTGGATTCTTTGCTATCTTCATTGCTGATTCGTTTTCTGTAAAGATTGGCCGTACTTGTGAAGTAATATGCAAACCCAGATCACCAAGCAGTTGCCTCATCCAGATTGCCTCTTGGACAACAACATGTAAACACCTATATTCATCTTTTGCACTTGATAAAAAAAATGGTTTCCTGCTGTTTAACTTTCCAACCCACCACAGCATCTCCTAGTTTCACACAATAAGCACTTACTGACTTTCTGCTGAATGGACAAGATGCCCAGTCAGAATCACAGTAGATGGCCAAACTGAGTGAATTGTTTGAAGAATACATCAATCATTGACCAGGGCTACCTTTAATATATCTGATCACTCTTATTGCTGCATTGTAATGAGAAAGCTTTGCTTTGTCAACAAATTGGCTAAGTCTCTGAACAGGGAAAGCAATACCAGGGCGTGTCATTGATAAGTAAAGCAGCTTTCCAACTATTCTTCGATATACACCAGCATCTTCAAGAATAGAATCATCAAGATTAGTCTTTGCCTTCTCATAAAATTCCTTAGTTGTAAGCTTGTAATTGAATCATGGGTGTATCAATTGGTTTGGCAGCTCCTAATCCAGCATCCTCAATGAGCTCCAAAGTATATTTTCTCTGATTAATAACTAAACCAGATCTTGAACGAGCAACCTCAAGTCCTAGAAAATATCTCAGATTTCCCAAATCTTTCAACTTGAAATATCTTTGTAAGAGATCCTTGAGTTGATTAATCATTCTTTGACTAGAACCAGTGATCAGTAAATCATCTACATAAATTAGTAGAAATACCTTATCACCATTATTAGCTCTACTAAAAAGTGAATGATCTGAGAGACTTTGGATGTAACCATTCTTAAGCAAAGTCTGAGTTAGCTTTATATTCCATTGTCGTGAAGCTTGTTTTAGTCCATAAAGGGATTTGACTAACTTGCAAACAGACCTTGAAATGGTTGGCTTGAATTCAGTTGGATTGAAACCTTGTGGGATATCCATGTAAATTTCCTCATAAAGGTCCCCTTGAAGGAATGCATTATTCACATTCATGTGAAATAAACCCCAAGAATTTCAGCAGCAATGGCCAATAAAGTTCTCACTGTAATCATCTTGACCACTGGTGAGAAGGTTTTGGTCAAATTAGTCCCTTCAACTTGAGTGAATCCTTTTGCAACCAAGCATGCTTTGTGTCTCTCAATTGAGCCATCATAATTATACTTGGTTCTGAAAATCCACTTACAACCATAGATTTCCTTGGTGGAAAATCAACCAGAATCCATGTCTTGTTATCTTGAAGTGCCTTGATCTCTTCCTCAATGGCCAAAATCCATTTGGGATCCTTTACTGCCTGCTTATAAGTGCTTCACTTTGGCAGTAGATGTCAAGTAGCACCGAAACTTAGATGATAAATGGCCATAAGAGATATAATTCTGAATACCAAAAGATGCATTAAACTGAGCTCTTGAACCAGTAGTAGAATCAACAATGTAGTCCATTAATCTAGTAGAAGGTTGAGTAGCCCTTGAACTCCTCAAAAGAGTAGAATCTTGATTAACTCCAAGTTGAGAAGGTAAGTCATCATAAAGAGCAGAATTAGTAGATAAAGAATCAATTGATGATGTGCCAATCCTTTAAGGAATAAGCTCATGTAACTCTTCCTTGGTCAGTGCAAAAGGGAACTTTTTCTTTATTAAAAACCACATCCCTACTAACATGAAACAGACCATCTGACAAATTCATTACAAGATAATATTTTAGTGAGGAAGAATATCCCATGAGAACATCTGCCTCTGATTTTGAACTGAAGTTGTTTGCATTCTGCAGTTTGGTAGCAAAGTAAAGACAACCAATTATCTTCAAATGTCTTAGGGAAGGTTGCTTACCATATAGAACCTCATAAGGAGATTTAAACTTCAATGAAGAAGATGGTAACAAATTGATGATATAACATGCAGACAAAATGCAGTGACCCCAATATTTGATAGGTAAAGAGGCTTGAAACCTAATAGCACGAGCAACATTTAGAAGATGCCTATGCTTGCGTTCCACTATTCTATTCCGCTGTGGTGTATACACACAGCTTGTTTGATGTAAAATGCCCAATTGCTGAAAGAAATCTTTGAACAAAGAGTTCAAAAATTCACTGTCATTGTCACTTAAGAACCTTCACCAAACAACCAAACTGAGTCTTGACCATTTGTAAAAATTCTTAACATTCAGAAATGTATCACTCTTATTCTTTAATAAGAAAACTCAAGTAGTCCTCGAGTGATCATCTACTATAGTCAAGAAATATTGATAATTCTTGATAGTAGTTGTCTTGTAAGGTCCCCACAAATCAAGATGGATAAGATCAAAATGACTCTTAGCATGAGAATCACTTATAGGAAACTGTGGTCTAGTTTGCTTAGACATTGAGCAAATGACACATGTTTTAATACAATCAAAGGATTTGACTAACCCTAAACATTGTAAATGAGTCAACTGACTAACAGACACATGACCCAAACGTCTGTGCCATGTCCATGAATCCACTTTATTTGATGAAGTAGAAACAACAACAAACAAATTTGAAACAGATCTTGGTGAATCTCTCAGAACATATAGTCTCTTACACTGCTCACCAATCTTTATAATCTCCCCAGTGGTGAGGTCCTGAATGCAAACATCATTAGCAGTGAAGATAACTTTTCAATTGAACTGATTAGGTAGCATAAAAACTTAGATCAAATTATATTTGAACTCAGGAACTAGCAATACATCAGATAAAGTGTATCCAGCATTGAAAGAATATGAGCCAAGATGAGTCACTTTGCACTTGTTACCATTTTGTAAGTGCACAAACTGAAAAGAGGAATCATTTAGTCTGAGATTATGAAGTCATTGACTTTGATGAGTATTATGATTGGGTGCACCTGAATCAACTATCCAGGTTAGAGAAGAAGAGGGCAAAGTACCGGCCATGTTGACATGAGCTTCAACACAATCATCAGTAAAAGTCGATCTGACTGAAAATTTGTGTCAGCTTCCACATGAAGAACCTTCTTCTCCCAACCAGTGTGAAATACTCTCTTATCTAGGGATGGCAACGGGGCGGGGCGGGTATCGCTTGCCCCGTACCCGCCCCATACATCTCGCGGGGCGGGGCAGGTCGACCTGCGGGTCGTCTACTAGAAGCACATACTTTATTAACAACAATTCTAAACCCTAAATTATATATTTATATATTCAAATTTAGCTTAAAATTCGAACCATAAATTATAAATTTAAATCCAAATTAAAATACAAGTCACAAAACTCATTAGAATTCTTATTATTTTGACAATGTAGTATATTATCTATATAGTTTTATATAATATACGATACATGTGCGGGGCGGGGCGACGGGGCGGGTCGACCCCAAAACCGTACCCGCCCCACGGGTCACAGATCGCGGGTCGACGGGGCAGGGCCCCGCGGGTCGGCGGGTACCCGTGACCCGTTGCCACCCCTACTCTTATCAGCATCAACACAATGAACAACGCTCTTATCTGGTGTTGCAACATGCTCAATCTGATTAGAAGGTTCTTCTTCATCAAATACACAATTAGCAGCTGCCCATTTTCTTTTTACACTCTCATGTACCCCATTTTTAACCCAACAAGTTTCCACTCTATGACCTCTTTTGCCACCGTAAGAACATAACCATCCTGTCTTATCAATCATCCCTTTGAAAGTACTCATAGAACCAACATTATAACTAGTGTTTGAAAGAGAACTAGCATTATAACTATTGTTTGAACGAGAATAATAAGCTCCAGCTGAGTATAAAGCAGTGTTATTCTCTAAAATACTATCTCCAAAATAATTGGACAGAGATCTCTGACTTTCCTCTTGTAGGAGAACAGAGAATGCAACACTTAATGTAGGCAAGAGTTGCCTCATGAGCAGGTTGCTGCGAATATTACCACAACTATCATTGAGCCCTAGTAAGAAGGCCATTAGTCTCTGCTTTTCTTTACTAGCATTGACAATAGCTATATTAGCAGCACATTCCAGAATCATATCATCTATAGATCCTAAAGCATTCTACAGCTGCTTCAATTTGGAAAAATACTCAGTAATTGAGAGATTACCTTGAGAAGTCTGATAAATCTCTCTGGTCAACTAAAATATTTGCGTTCCATCTACCTTATCAAACATTTCGCGAAGATCTTCCCATATCGACTGTGTTGTATGATTATAAACCAATCCTGAAACCAACTCCTTCGCAACCGTATTCCTAAGCCAAGCCTTTACTCTAGTCCTATCCCATTTTACTCTATGAGCAGCTGGAACAGTATGACGAGCACAGGTACCATCATGAAACATATCTTGTTTTTGACAAGAAGACCTTCCTTAATGGAAGTGCTCCAATCATGGTAATTCGATGAGTGTTGCAATTGAAAAGGTATTAGCATAAGTCTTGTGGTATGCACAGGATGAATGTAGAAAGGATCCTCTATCAGAACTTCATTGAGGTTCGCCATCAAGAATCAGTATCAGATTACAGTGGAAAGATTATCAAACTTCGATAGTTGAAACAGAGATCAAGAAACAAGATGCGATTCCAAAAGAATGACGAAATAAGTTTCGATTCAGAAGAAAACAGAAAATCGAAGCTCAAAGAAGACCAGATTCAATCAATTCGATCGAAAAACTGGAATCAAACATATCGCAATCAACGAAGAGAAGCTCTTATACCATATACGAAGTATCGAGAGCATGTAGAGAGCATATTGGATTCATCAATCAAGTATTACAATAGTGTTCTAAGTATATATATACAGTGAAGTGCAACTAACATAACAAACACTTTGACTCCAAATACTTAAGGCATTACGTCGAGCATGCTGTGCACCATGTAAACATCAGACACACCATGTAAGCATAGTGCTATGAGCGTGTAAGCATAGTGCTCGGTATAGTGTATGTATCATGCAACACACTTCTATTTCTATACTTCTACATCCAGGTGGGCCGTAAAACTTTATTCCTATTGAAGTTTAACGCCGATTGATTTGAAGAGCTGAGGGTGTCTAAGTAGAAGCTCTACGAGCTCACGAATCTGAGCCATTTGCTTCCTCACACCACCAACATCATCATATCCAACTTCGTTGAGTCTCTTTTCCTCCTCGCGTTTGATTGGTTCTCCTTCGCATAAGATCTGAGTATCAGGTGCAACAACACAGTATTCAGCAGGAACAGAAGTAGATAGAAATCAAACCTGCAGCAAGGTAGACGGATGGAGATGACACATTGATCGCTGCAGCAAGGGGGACGGAGAAACGACGGTGGAGCTGAAATTGAAGAGTTTATATGAAGGATGGAGATGACACATTGATCGCTGCAGCGGAGATAGATTTGGAACTTGGGAAGAAGAAGATCATCGGCATTAACCCTTCTAACACCACCCGCGGAACTGGATCTGTTTCTCTCCTGTAAATGGAGATGGCGGAAGAGTTGTTTGAATGAATGTAACTCCCAGCGACCAGAGATGGCAGGGACTAGACCTCACCAGCCACTACACTGCCCACCAAAATGGAGATTCAATGCGGGTCGGCGAAGCTGCCGGAATCTGCCTCTTAGTGCAAATATATTTTCTTCTGCTTCAATTCTGTTCGAATAAACTATATGACGAACGAGATTCGGTGGGGGAAGACTGCATTTTCACATAATGTTAGAAAAATTCCTTTTAAAGAAACGCAATATTTCCGCTGATAAGGTGAAATTTGATTGATTTGCAGGTAGCCTATTCCGCTCCGGCTGAATCTGGGATTCGAAATGATCTTGGCATGTCCTCAGCAGAGGTGAGCTTTTCAATGTTTTTTTTCCCCACGGGTGTCCTACTGGCCTCAAGCATTTCTAGGGTTGATTCTTGATTAACTTCGGTCAAGAATAAGAAGTGTGTCTTAATAAATTGTCTCGTAAGTTCGAACCAAGTTCGATGAAGTATGCTTTTATTCGTACTTGCTTATGAGTGAGAGAGAGGTTTTTAGTTTCGAAATGGCGCCACCGTGATTTGAACTGCTCTAATAGCAGTATTTTTACATTAGTGATTTCGTGGGACATGTAGGCATTTGCAATCACTTCATTAGAAATATTTATGTTAGCTCTGTAGTTTTGATGATGAAGAATATACCATAGCGAATCTGAGGCAAAGAGACTATAGTCAATTGATTCTCATAATAATTATAATAGGTAAATTCAATAAGTTAATTAATTGTTCTTAGTTTCGTTCAATCCAATTCCTCCAGTATTCAGTTTTCGGGTCAATGCTGAACTTGGGAGGATTGCTTGGTGCACTATGCAGTGGCAAAATAGCTGATCTCATTGGTCGAAGACGTGTAAGTTTCCAGCACCTGGAAATTTCAAAACTTATCTAGATTCTCAAACCCGAGTTCATTTTTTAATTGCAGGCCATGTGGGTCACAGATGTGTCATGCATTGTTGGTTGGCTAGCAATTTGTTTTGCAGAGGTAATGTATATGCTTAATGTATATGCATTGTTGGTTGACTAGCAATTCTTAGGGATTGACTTCTAACAAAAATATTTGCAAAAAATATTCAAAATTGTGATGGAAATTAGTTATAGAAGTTCTGATAGTCTTTCAAAAAATTTATATTTGTGCGGAATTTTCATAAAACCCCAACAAATTCTTATAAAATCTAAGGGACTGTTTCACAGTGAAACATTTCCTTCACAAATTGATGATTTTCTTATAGTGAATTATGTATTCATTTCATATTCTGTAGTTCTATTATTTGACTGAGTTTACTTTGTGTTGGAAGAATGTCTGGATGTTGGATATTGGAAGGTTGTTTTTGGGTTTTGGATTTGGGGTAATTACATATGTGGTAAGCCACTAACTGCTTTACTTTTTTCTGTTTTATTTCCAGTAGCTAGTTTTAATAGAGCGATGTGGTTGTGAGTTTTGATGCATAACTAGTTTTTTCCTTTAAACAGGCATCCGTTTTCATTGCTGAAGTGACACCTAAGAACTTAAGGGGAACATTGGCTTCCCTCAATATGGTAATAATTAACCTAATCCTCATGGATAAATAACATCTTTTAACCACTAAATTTTTACTGTCTATCAAATGATGTGCAGTTGATGTTCTGTCTTGGTACAACAATGTTTTCGATTTTCGGGGTTCTAATCAGTTGGCGTTTCTTGGCTTTACTCGGTAATCTTGTAACAAATTACTTTACCTTTTCAGTACTTCGAACAACCTAAACCTCTATTAACTTTGTTCACTTTCTTCAATTGCAGGTATTGTTCCTTGTCTGTTACAGTTGCTGCTGCTTTTCTTTGTTCCAGAATCTCCTAGATGGCTGGTAAGTGCTCAACCGAGCGTAGTAACTACAAGAAAATCAGCAATCTGTGAATGTAATTTTACAAGGGAAGGGTTTAATTAAGCTTTAAGGAAAACCCATTGCAAAAAATCAAAATTTTGAAAAACGATCTGAATTTATAAGAGTTTTTCCTGCAATTTAATGCTTCTAGCGAGTCTTTTTGTTAGAACTCAATTATTGGGAAATTCTTGGAACATGATATTTGCAAGGGGTGTTTAAAATTTGCTTGAAAATAGGTTTGTTTCCCTTGCAAATTAGATTCCTCAGAAACAAATAGATTTCTTGTAGTGAATTGCAGTTAAATCCTGATTCACAGTGAATGGTTGCCTCCGACATCTGCAGGCAAAGATGGGTCGAATAGTTGAGGTAGAAGCTGCTCTACAGCAGTTTCGGGGCAAAAATGCCGATGTTTCAAATGAGGCAATGAACATCAAAGTAACACTCACTGTCACTCTCAGTTTCGATTCTGATATTTGAGTCATTATATAAGGTGAAACTCATGCTTTTCTTTTTCAGGTTTACACTGAAAGACTTCAACAAATCGAACATAATAAAATTGGCGACTTATTTCAGCAAAAATATGCCCGTGCACTCATTGTGAGCTTTGTTGCAATAATCACATTTGCTTTTGCATATATTCATATGGATTTTGACGTTACTCATTATAAACATTTTGCTAGGTTGGAGTTGGAGCAATGCTACTGAAGGAGTTATCTGGATTAAATGGATATTCTTACTATATGGGTTCAATTCTTGAAAAGGCTGGTAATAACTGATGTTGTCTTTATTAAACCTCTGCTAAGGCATATAAATTTGAAAATTAATGACTTTTATACTATGGAGTATCTAAACTACCAGAAACTGTGGCAACATGAACAAAGTAACATAGTGTTGACCCGTATAGGTGCATCGGCTAGTGACGGGATTGTGGTCAGTGCAATTCTCGCGGTAAACTTTATTTTTTTGGACTATGTTGTTAATGCAACTTTTTCTATGTCAAATACGAACTTTTCTGTTTAATTGTCGTGCTTCTGCAGTTCGTGGTGAGCATTTTGTCTCTACTATTGGTGGATAAATTTGGAAGACGTCCATTGCTATTGGTTGGTATCGTTGATATAAACTGAGCATTACTTCTTTACTTTAAGTAATCTTATGGATTTAGTGACAAACAAACAAAGTTTTACTGCAGGTTTCTCTATCGGGAATGTGTTTGGGTAACTGCATTACAGGATTGTCATTCTTGCTTCAGGTTCTTCTTCAAGTTTAATTTTGTGCATTTTCTCTGCCTTTCCATTTCAATAATCTCATTCATTCTTCGACTTTCTCCTGGAAATTCTTCTACATTTCTGCAGGACTATGGCTTGTGGACTAATAGTGTTCCTACATTAAACTTTATCGGTGTCACGGTAATGAAAAAATAAACCTTTTTTTTTTCTTTTTTAATCATCAAAATGCAATAAAACATCATTTAAATATACATTTTATATCTTGTACATTCAGGTATTTCTCGGATTTATATCATTCGGTACCAGTGGAATTCCATGGATTATAATGTCAGAGGTTGGTCGATATTGCTACATCTTTAATTAATTACTTTGAATCTATAACTTCTAGATGAAAAGGAATTTGTATAACTATATGAACTAGTTAGGCACTCAATCAACAGTCCATATTTTTTTGGTTACCATGGTAAGTAAATGTAAGAAATTTTGCATACATTTTACCTATTAAATATACTTTTGTTTCAGATATTTCCGGTTAATATTAAAGGAGCAGCAGGGAGCATTGTGAACTTGGTTAGTTGGGGTGGTGGATGGCTTGTTTCATTCACTTTTAACTATCTCTTTGAGTGGAGTTCTGCAGGTTAGTAACTTTATATTCTCCTTTTTACCTTTGGTTTCAGATTTTTTAAGGGTAAAAATCTAAATTTATTGTCGTTGGTAAATATTGTTGCAGGAGTATTTTTTGTATATTCAAGCATCTGCTTCGTCGGTGTTATATTTGTCGCCAAGATGGTACCAGAAACGAAGGGACAAACCCTAGAAGAGATACAAGCATCCATGAGCAGCAGCAGCCTATAGTTTTGTTAGCTTAATTAATTGTTGTGGTAAAATTCAGAATTGTTGAATAATTCATTTGCCTTGCCCCACAAGTTAAGATTATTTTGTTGTAGATAGTAAAATTGTGCAATATACAGTCTTCAAAAAAGTATACATACATCTTTAATACTTACTAATATAAAATATGAGGGTTGTCCTCATCCTCCAATAGGTACCTTTTCAACATTTTTTATTTTATTATTATTATATATATAATATTTAATTCCCATAACTTTATAAAATTGATGATTTAATCCTTATTATCTTTGAGACCCATCGATTTATCTTTACTATCACTTAAAAATCATTTCGTTAAGTTTTATTATTTTTATTTTTTAAGTTCGCTTAATTGACATGTCGCTGTAGTTAATATTAAATTCTCAATCCAATAAACTTATCAATTAGGGATGCATATCTCATGCCCCACTCTTCTTGTTCTAGATCGTGTCTCACTGTTAAGATTTTGACACGTGTTCTGTGTGTAATTAATTTTGTGGTTTTTTTCTCTAAAACCCTACTGAGATCTATGAAACCTAGAAAGAAAATTAAATTTAAGGACACGTGTCAAAATCTAAATGGTGGGGCACAATCTGGGGCATGAAGAGTGGGCAGGAGATCTGAATCCATCAATTAGAGTCATCCTTAACATATGATATGCATTCAATATGTGCAAATGCCGGGTGCATGTATTGTTCATCTACCATATCACAGATTTGGGGATGTTCTCCCCTTTGACATTTTTGTATCACATAAATCAGTTACTTGCCAACTCATATAACCTATCAAAATAAGGATCAACCGTAGATCATGAAGTTTGACTTTACATATACCATGTTACTCAATGTTCAATACTTATTGACTCGAACTATTGATTAAGTTCTTGTGTTTGTAAAATCAATCATATTAGGTATATCCTAATTAGCAGTTGAATAAATATTTAAGGTGAATTCAATAAACTTCAGACATTAGTGGTTTAAAAAATTGATGATTTATATAGTCCCTACTATATTTGAGTGTTATTAAAATTTTCATTAGTTAAATTGCGTTAATTTTTTTGCTAAGTCACTTAACTTACATGTTAGATTAATTATCATTAACTTCTTAATGCAATATACCTATAAATTCGAGTCACCCCCAAATTATGACATGTATTCAACTCGTGTACACTTAGAGTACATGTTGAGATTTTTTTGTATATGTGTCAACAAAGGTTCTTGAATTTTGACCTTTTAGGGATAACATGTTACTCATCCTCCATCATTTAGGGTCTCGAACTATTAATTTAGTTCTTCCATCTGTCAATTTAATCAAATTGTGTACAACCTAATTAGTATTTAAATAAATAATTGACGTAAAGTCAAGTATAAACTTTTAATTTTAATGAATTGAATTTTTCTTTGGCGTTAAATCAATTTTTGTTGGTATTATGGTATAAAATTGCATGGAATGTGTATAGTTACGTTTGTATAGGTCAAACTGTTCCACTAATGACTCTAAGTGGTTAAGTACGGGTTTACATTCTTCACTCCTCAAGTTGATGAGTTAGATACAACTTTGTCGTTAATAACCCACGGCATACGCGATGTAACTCATTATTAGTTCTAACTGTAAATATATATACATGTAAAGCTAATTTAGTACCGTAATGGAAAACAATAGTTAATTTTGTACATAATTATCATCTTTCTATTTTTTTTCGTTGTGAATTACATTGTGTCGTTCTTTTTTTCTCCCAGCCCCTCAAGTTGCCCATGTATTAATTAAATATCATCATATTAGAAAGCTTAAATAAATTATATATATCTTGAAATTTAGACGACTGATACGCATGTCATTCATACAAGTAAAGAATCCATATATATTACTTAAAAATCCTATCCTATAATAGAATGAATGATATAATTGCATTAATATCTTTAATCACAAGACATGAAGTCCATATGGTATATTTATTTAGTTATGGGTGTTTTATGGACAAATCATACTCACTAATGTGCCCCCATTAGCATTAATATTTTACTCATGTCTACTCAAGCCGAAGCACCCTCCTATGATCAAGGTGGGGCTCTGCTACATTAGTGAAACAAAGTACTTGGAAACTACAGTTAATGATAAATATCAGATTGGATTAATTGAATTGACGACTGTATAATTAAATGTATCTTATGTTGGGCAACAAACAGTTGGTACATGTAGCAGAAACTGAAGCCTCACATCGTAGACATTGTGGCTCGAAGAGATGTGAAACTTAGTTGTCGCCATAACTTCTCCAAAATGAATAGTGAATGAAAATCACAGAGATATTTAAAAAATGAAACGGTTGCTTGCAGGTAGAGAAAAAGGTTAGAATTTTGTTTAATTAAGGGGCGTTACAACTTCAGAACAAAGTATGTTTTCTAAAGATAAATGTTAAGATTTGAACTTCAAAGGATTGAATTTGAAAGAAAATATCCAATTTTAACGGACAAATAAATGGATGTAGTTTTTAACTTTATCTAAAATTAAAAGTTGAGGTAGCTGAATTTAAAAAGAAAAAAAATTAAAATTTGAATAAGAGATTGTAGAATGGTCCGGTTAACAATTCGGTTAACAACGTCACTGCCACTACCCGCCGTCGTCGGAGCTCCCCTTGCCTTCATCGTCGCCGGAGCCCGCCTCACCTTCGCCGTCCGAAGCTGCAGTTTCCCTTTGCCTCCGCCACCCGAAGCTATCGTCGGAGTTCCTTCGCCGTCCACCACGCCGGAGAAGCCCCTCGTCGAGCCCGTCCTATCGAGCCCCTCGTCTCACCGGAAGAGCTCGATCACGTTGTGTCGCCGATCTCGCCTGGAAGCGAGCCACCTGCCGGAGAAGCTTCGACTTCTCCCGTCGCTGCCCTCACCGGAACCTCACCTCTCTCGCGTCGCCGTGCTGGAAAGCAGCCCCCCTCTCCGTGACAAGCAAATTCCGGCCACACTTCCAAACACCAAGTTACTTAAGTAACTTGGTCCTCGAGAAAAGATTGCTTAATGGGGAAGAAGATGGTGGCTACTAAGAATGGTAATCTCTTCTCTCTCTTTTATAATAAACTAGGGATGGGCACTGAACCGGTTCAGGCCGAACCGGTTCCGGACCGGACCGGAACTGTTTTAAACGGTCCGGTCCAATAATAACTAGGGTTTTTTTTTGGCTTAGGTTGGTCTGAAAAAAACTGGACTGGTTTGAACCGGTCCAGAACCGGTTTTGGACTGTTTTTTAAAAAAACAAGTTCTGGACCGGTTTTGTATGTCGGACCGGTTTTATCAATAAAAATCGGTCCAAAACCAGTCAAAACCAGTCAGAAACCGGTCAAAACCGGTCAGAAACCGGTCAAAACCGGTCAAAAATCTGGTTTTAAAAAAAAAAATAAAAAAATCTCGGTCAAAACTTTCTTTTTTTTTTTTTTACTAAAAAGCGGTTCAAAACCGGTCCGGTCCGGACTAGTTTATTGGACTGGTTTGGTATACCCCTTGGACTGGTTCCAATTTAGGGGTTATAAACCAGTCCAATTTGGACCGGTTCACTCCGGACCGGTTCCAAACGGTCCGGTTCCAGACCAGTTCCGAACCAGTCCGGCCGGACCGGTTTTTATGCCCAAGCCTATAATAAACTATGGTAGGGTTTTCTATAAATTCTGTAATCTCCGCCTTTAATTCAAATTGAGGAAATCTAAAGGCTAGGATTAAAGATGACAAGTTTACTCGTTTTAGTATTTCCATGTTCATTTATCATCCATCCTATACTTAGAATTTTTTCCACACATAATTAGTATATTTTTTGCATATAGAATTACCTCGTACATACATAACGACGTGAGTTGGATTTTCCTTTATCTATTATCATGATTCTGTTACATACCTTTCCTAACTCGTGTTTTTAGAACATAGAGATAAAAAAAAACATGTTTCTCGTCATACCCGCATTTATCAGATACATGTCTGATTATATACATGTCTGTGCTAATATATGTATTTTCCTTGTCCCGAGAAACGAGGATAAGACGCGGCAATACAATCATGGACATACGACAAATTCATCAAGAGGTAAAATCAAGGGTTAAGCCATTGGTTGACTCGGGGGCACGTGATAGATATACGCTCAATTTAGACCCGTTTTCATTCAGACTGTATTATTTTAATTACCCCACGAACGATTGTAAATCGAAACTTTGACCCGAACACGTCACCCGCAACAAAACGGTCCGGACGGGAAAAAGACCCGCCCGGACACGTTGTTGATCCAATCTCTCCTAGGAGAGACCGGACCCGGCTGGTCCGATCTCAAGCCTTCGGGGTCGGACTTCCCGTCCGACCCCGAAGGTCCCGACACCCTTCCGACGAGCAGTATTCCCGCCCAAGGGGTGTATACGACGTCCGGAACACTATCATCAAACCATCCCTCGCGGCGACCCGACCTCACTTTAAACGCCTGATACTTAGAAAATATCATGAACCCTCCCATGCTTGCTAAGGTTTTAATCCCTTTATTACTTGTTAACTTAGCTCTCTTAGGAGTTAACGGTGTCATTAACCACCTTAATCTACTTTGAGCCAATATATAGAGCCCCACCTATTCTCATTTACTAAGTTGATATCACTTGATAGATTTGAGCTCTCCCTTCTCTCTAATTTCTCTCTCTACATTGTTCTAACTTAAGCATCAGAGAGGGTTCGCCGGTACCACCCCCGGCTTACCCCTCGTGTAGGTTCGCGAGAGGACGGACCGCGAAGAAAGTGCGAGGAAGCGGATTACGGAAATAGACTGTCGGATCACGAAGGAAGGAAATCTATCCGTAAGTTGGCTATTTGGATTTATGACCTGTCGACCCGATACACAAGACTTAATAGGGGTATTAGAGAAAATGAAAGTTTATTTCAAGCATTAAATCAAGAACACACTTTATAATTGAATATTTTACTTCGAATCGATATGTTCCATCTTTCGAGGAACACGCACGCGTGCGCATCACCAGGATTTACCCATGGGGAAATCGTTTCGTTTTCAAAAAATTCAGTTTTAATCAGTTTCGTACATATTCATCATTACAATTTAAATTATACAATGGAGTACTAACAAATAAGGAATTTAAATCGGTTCACATTCTAACTACACAATCGATGGGTTTATTCAGTTCGGTCGACCCGACACTAATGATGGAGTATGTTTAACATTTCGTTTTGTTTCGACCATTTGTCCTGGCCGAAATTTTGGTTCCCAACCCGCAGGTTTGGATTTTCATTTCGGATGATTCCCTTTGACCGGGCCGATATATTGATAAGTGAATTGTACGTCGAATCGAGTGACAATTACTTTATTCAATAATTTCGAATCTCAAATAACCAAAATCATCAATTCAAATGAACGATGAAAGACGAAACGACAATGATGAGTTTCATGATCTGAGGGTCGCATATTCGGTCCATGCATATCGCACAGATCATCGAGAACCTTGATTCATGCCGAACACCACATCTGAACAAATTCACGAGTGAATCACTCCAAATGATATGTGTCTGAATAAAGCCTTTTTACAGCTTTATATACATGACAAACAAGGCATATTTGAAACGCACTTTATCGACGGTGTGTGACCCACCGGATATTCGTTTGTGACCTCTAGGGTCTTGTTCTCTCTACGATATGCGGAAATCAAGGTTGGATCCCTCGATTTACTGTGGTGATTTGTGAAGTCGGTTTCCCTTTCGCCCTGGTACTGCACTTGAAAAGACTCATGGTAAGTGAGCCTTATCAACGTCAGTCAACCATTAAAAGGGATAACTCTTCTTCTCCATGTAGACCTTACATTCGAAGATCTCGAGCGGATTTTACACCAGCATCCATGGAGAGTAGACCATCACTCACAACCAAAACGTTTCTAGCTTTAGTGGCCTTGCTTCCACCGAAGCGGATGCAGAGTAGACACTAAAAGCTGTAACGTTGTATGGTCGCAATTGAAGTTTCCTTCAACCTTTTTTTTCCAAGGTTGAGTATATCACCATAATCGATTTCAGATCATCAAAGAACCTTTTCCGATTGTTGGGAAACAGACTACCACATTCATCCGTTATCATCAAAGTCATACGGACTACCACATTCATTCGTATTTGTCCTCACCGCTTACGGAATCGCAGCAGATAGGATTTTACCACATACTCCATACATACACACCATCAAGATTGCGAGGAATAACGAATCACACTCATTTAGCCAACTCAAGCCGACACGTTGATAATTATGCTAAACTAGGGAGACAATGACATTTTGAAAAAGAATTGCGTCCATTGGATATCTATGAGATAGAAGATGACTAATAATGATTCATCAGACATCTAACCCAACCGACCGACGGTAAACCGAGGGAAGGGGGGTCGTGAAAGAGTTCACATTACCGTCATCTTCTTCCTAATAGATCAGTCTTTTAAAACGGTTTTATCGCAATAACCGGAACGGAAACACACGATCTTGGCTTTCCCAATTCCCTTTTCGAAAATGTTTCTAAGAACTCAAGTTTGCACATATAATTCTACAACACAAGTCAATTATCACGTGCATGTATCATCCAAGAAACCAAACACATCTCATGCATACGCGTCATGCGTCAAATGTTCCGTGGAACTCATGCTTAGCATATATAATTCTACTACTTAGGTAAATTATCACATGCTAATCCATCCCCAACACTCATGCATACGCATCATGCGTGATCACACCATAAAAACATGCATATTTGGCGACTGATTACAGTTTTAAAACATTTGGGGCTGACTTGCAATTCATGCTATAAACCATTCATTCGGACTTCTAGACATGTATCCTAGGCAATTGCAACCATCACAGCATGTCTATCCTAGTGCGCAACTCATTAATTGAAATCCAGGGCTCAGCCCACAATATGCATAATCCACCTAGCTTGACATAGTCAAGACGACAGTTCTAATCATGCGATACTATTAATTAAATAGAAAAATTCAGCCCACTAAATGACTCATCCCCAAAATCATGCATCTCCGAGATCTATCCCCATAATCGAAACTAGGCATCAGGTTTAGTTAAAACACGAATAATTTAAATATGTGAGCACTGTGTAGGTAATTTAAAGTTCGAAAACATTTGGATTTAAAAATTTGACCATCCTATTTTAATTTAATTAATTCGGTTCGTATTAATCCCGGTTCGGTTTAGACCGGTTTGGACCGGTCCAGTTCGGTAAAAACGGTTCGGACGGACCGATTCGGTTTAAAATAGGATTCACTTTGGTTCGTCACTCAAACCGGGTCGGTTCAACCCATATTAGTTGTCCGGTCCGACCCGACCCGAACGGGTCGGACCAATTGAGAAAACCTAGCGTTTGACCCGCTCGGGTTCGACCCGTGTGACCCGAACCCGGTTCGGTTCGGTAGGACCGGTTTAGTCCGGTTTGAGTCACATGGCGTTCCGGGTTGGTTGACCCGACCCGGATGTGCTAAAATTGGACCGGTCCATAAACCGTAGGGTTCGGTCCGAATTATTACTTGTGGGCCAAGTAGGATTTTAATTGTAAGCATATGGTGATGGGTGTCGTAATTGGTAGCCCATAATACGTATAGTTTACCTAATGAACTTGGGTAAATGTCACATTAGGGTAATTGGGCTAGACCCAAATCCCAATTGACATGGGAGGCCCAAAATTGGGCCTCCCCAAATACATAGGCCGGCCGAAACATATAGTGATGGTAAAGTGGACTTTTGTCCACTTTACTCCTCTTATAAATAAGAGGTGTTAGGGAATATTTTAGGGTTAATCATAATTCCCTCACAAGAGTGTTTTAGAGAGAAAACCCTCCTCCCACATCCCAAGTTTCGGCCGAACCATACCTACACCAAGGGTGTGCCAAATTGCTTTCGAGCAACTCTCCGAAGATCTTTCCCCGTGTCAAGAATTGATCCGAGGCTTTGCTGTGGAGCTAACACCACGTATTGCTTCTTTCACAAGAACCTCTACGGGTTCCGTCCGGTGGATTGAGAACTCCCTCGTGCAAAAGATCTAGGACTACGGTAAACTGTTGAGGTATGTGTAACTCTTCCGCTGCGTAATTTCGATTACATGCACGTACCATGTTTTAGTGTTTCCGTAGTGATTACTCCCCGTAATCTAATAGTGGCATCAGAGCCAGGTTTAGGAGTTCATGATTTTGATAAATTGGTGTTCTTGAAAATTTAAAACTTTGGACCAAAATTTTTAAATAAGATTTTAAAAAGTTTCGAATTTTAGGGTTTTGTGTGATAGGTCCGAAATTTTCATGTTCATGGTAAAGTTGATGTTCATGATCTTCAAGAAAAAGGTAAAATTTATCAAAATCAAACATTGGATTGTAGATCTTATTAAAATTTTGACCACTTGTTCCTAATTTTAGTGTTTGTGCCGAAACCCTAGGTGAATTGCAAGGTAAAAATTTTAAATTTCTTAATTACCAAGGGATAATTTTTTGCCAGAATTTTTAATTATATTGTTTACCATATTTTAATTTTTAATTAAGGTAACAATATATCTATAATTGGGAACATTAGGATAGATTCACATTAAAATATATAGAAATATATAAATATCAATATATCTAAATATTTAAATAGGTTTAAAGATATTATTGATAGATTTAGTTACCTAAAAGATTGAGAAAATATATTGTCAGTTATTTGTTTCCCTATGAAAGATATTGACAAAAATAAAATATATATAATATATATTGTGCCGATTTTACCTATATATATATATATTGTTGATTGATTTAATCTTAAAGATTGAATCTTAGCAATATATATATATATATATATATATGTTGGAAATTATTTTATATAGTTAATGTTACTTGGTGGCTAAGTTTAATATTTAATGAATTTAAAACCCTACTTGGGCCACAAGTAAACATTTCGGCACAACCTTTTAAATTTTAATTATTGGTCCGGTCCAATATGTTAAACCGGGACCAAATAAAATCGAACCGGATTTTCTCAATCGGTTTGACCTATTCGGGTCGGGTCGGACCGGGGTAATTAAATGGATCTAATCGAACCAGTTTTGAGTGTTGAATCGAACCGAACCGAACCCTATTTTCTTGGACCGGTTTGGACCGAAAAATATTTTAAATTTAAATCCGAACCGAACCAGATTTTTTCCGGACCGAACCGGATTCTCCTGACCTAACCGAATTTTCTGAACCGGACCGAACCGAACCAAAACGGACTGAAATTGACTGAACCGAAAAATGTTTTCTAAACCGAATTCAAGTCAGTTAAAATAGGAGGTCAAGTTTTAAAATCCAAATGTTTCTGAACCTCGAAATGGAATACACAGTGCTCATAGGGTTGCTAACCTTTATGCCTTGTTTCGATTATGTGGATGAATCTCGGAGATACATGTTTTTGGGACTGGTTAAATTAGTGGGCTGAATTGCAAGTGTTTATCATTCAATATATATTTATGCATGATTAGAACTGTTGTCTTGACTGAGTCAAGCTAGCTGGATATTACATGTTGTGGGCGGAGCCCTGGTTAAATATATGGTATGTGCACTAGAATAGATATGCTGTGATGGCTGAAAATGCCTAGGATTCATGTCTAGAAGCTTGCGTGATTGAATATAAACATGAATTGCAAATCAGCCCCTACTGTTTAAAATTATTTTAAAACCGAAAACCAGTCGCCAAATATGTATGATTGATGTGGATGTTGCATGTTTGACAAGTATGCTAGAATGTTAAGGATGTAGTTGCGTTTGATAATTTACTTAAAAGTAGAATTATAAATGCAAGCATGAGTTCCTCAGAACATTAGACGCATGACGCGTAAGCATGTATGTGGTATGAATGATGACTGTTACTAGCATATGATAATTTGCATGGATTGTAGAATTGTGTATGCATGAGTGAATTCATCAGAATGATTTTTCCAAAACAAAAAGGGCATTGGGAAAGTCAAGATCGGGTATGCTTATTTTAAAATTCCCGTTCCAGTAATTTGCGATTTAAACCGTTTTTAACAGACTTGATGGATATCTGCCCAATTTGGGTTCGTATTTACATTCCGGACTTCGCAAACACGTCGAAAACCACAAATAGATTTGAAAAAGAAACACCCGAGGAACAAAACGGTCCGGACGCATGTATGCGTCCGGACCGGAACCTCCGGATTACCCTAAGGCAAACCGAAGGTCCAAATCGCCTTATGGGAAACCGGACCTCCGAATTGCCCCAGGCAGTCCAGACCACGCCGGATGTCGAATCCGACGTGGTCCGGACCGCTAAGGGGTACCGCGCGCATCCTTTTTTTATCGTCCGAACACTGAGCAAAAGAGTTCTCCTAGGCCTAACTTAAACAAACCAGACTACGGTTCTTACTTTCCTTTAAACCGGCGTCAAACCGCACAAAATCCGGATCTGGTTCTAAGGTTGCCTATAAATAGGAGACCTTGGTCACCCATTTGAGGACATTCTCACATATTCTCAAGAGATTTGGCCTAGAAGCTCTGACATCTCTCTAGGACTTTCTATCTCTAGACTCTCATTTAAGCATCAGAGAGGGCTCAACCAGCACCACCCTCCGCTCTCTATGCTGGTTATTGTCCCGTGTGCAGGTGAAGTCGCGCGAAGGAGATAAGCTTACCTTACCGACAAGCTTGCCCAGCTGTCAACCGTCAACCGGCAGCCGTCAGTCGCGCACAGCCGACAACCATCAACCGCGCACCAGTCAACGGCCCCTTGCCGTCATCAAACAATCCGCTTCCGACACCTGACGTGTCCTCATACCTGAAGTGCCGAAGAGTTCAACTACCCGGTTGGATTTAGACGCAACACTTGGCAGCGGCCGCGAGATTCGAACAAGAAGCAATCGCTCCCAACGATAGCTAGATGGCAAACGTACACGTGATCCATGAAGGCTTTGGCGCCAGATGCGAGACGTCATACGAGCAAGAAGTGTACGCTGCACAGACAACGCGCAAGACCCAAGATGCCGTCAAGAAAGATGCCGTCATGAAAGCTGCCGTCAAGAAAGATGCCGACATAGAAGATGTCATTGGCTTCTCATCAAAAGAGAAAAAGCACATTGTGTACCCATACAACGACGCCTTGGTCATAACCACGCAGAAGCCGACGAGAAGTCAGCCTGGACCCTCCCACATTCCTGTTGCCACATCCTCTGTTTCATCCATGCCAACAAGAAGTGCGCCCTTCGCACAGCATGACCCATGAGTCCACAATGTAGCGCATGTTACACCTCCGCCGGGATTCGAGCCCAGGGAGCACATCAATAAAGAGTTCCCTTACGGGATGAAAGCTGAAGGAGTTCAGCAAAAAGAAGAAAGTGCAAATCCACCACCAACAATCACTCCCGTCATGATGGCGCACTTGAAGAATTTTTGGCATTCAGAGAAATTCTAAGGAGCTAAGGATATGAGAAGCTTGAAGAGCTGGTATCAAGAGTAAGAGACTTCACAGAACTGGAGAGGTGTAGGGAGCAGAATCTACTTCAACCGATATGCCCTTAGGCACGGCCATACATAACATAGAAATCACACTTGGAAAGGGTGGACAATTAGCTAGAGCAGCGGGTGCTGTAGCGAAACTGATTGCAAAAGAGGGGAAATCGGCCACATTAAAATTACCTTCTGGGGAGGTCCGTTTGAGATCCAAAAACTGCTCAGCAACAGTCGGACAAGTGGGGAATGTTGGGGTGAACCAGAAAAGTTTGGGTAGAGCCGGATCTAAACGTTGGCTAGGTAAGCGTCCTGTAGTAAGAGGGGTAGTTATGAACCCCGTAGACCATCCCCATGGGGGTGACAAGGCTAAGGCGAATGCTTCCCGGGAAAAGGGCAACAGCAGGCCAGCAAGACCACTGCAGGATAGTCAACAAAACAGGCAGCGACAACCACAACGAAAGAGGCAATTCCAATCAGACATCCAAAAGCTCAAAGAGACCAATCGCGCCAAATGCGTTTCATTGAACGCACCGCTGTCTGCAATCTTGAAAGAAATGAAGGAAACCAAACTATGGAAAAAGCCTCATAATTTCCGCAAAGGTCCGTTGGGAAAAGATGAAAGCAAGTGGTGCAAAAACCATGAAGTGTATGGCCATGAGACGGATAGCTGTGTTAGATTAAGGTTCCATGTAAACAACTTAATCTTGAAAGGAGAAATGAAGAAATATGTTGACCAAGGCAATAAGCGTCAAAAGAAGACTCAGGCGGATTCGTCAGGAAAAGGCAAAGGAAAAGAAAAGGTGAATGATAATCCACCTCCCGCCAAGCGTGGGAAAATCATCACCGTTCATGAAATCACAGCCGCTGGAAGACACATATCAAATGTAAGAGACGTCAGCATTGACACTTACAAGAAGGGGAAAATGAATGCTAAGTCCGATGATGGAGATTGAAGGGTGGAGATTGAAGAGCTCATTACGCTAGGCGCTCTGAGGAACTATGTGGCACGTGGCGGAACCAACTTGCCGTCAAGTCAGCCATGAAGACTGCAAACATATCATCCATCCCTTTATCTTTATTTTTGCATATCTACTTTAAGTCTTCTTAGATTAAATACAACTAGCACTCTAAGTGTAGTTTATACTTATTAGCCTTACCACATTTCGGTAGGAGCGATCAGTTGACGCCTTCCTACAACCCATTGTACATACTCCAAGTATCTAATGAAGTTAATCTACTTTCGCAGGTACATTACTATATCATGCACACTACATTGGAATTATGCGAACTACGCGCATATTGCTCACATCAACAACACAAGCCATCACGCTACGTGCAAACAATCAACTTATATTCAGCAATATATGGGCATTGTCAGCAACAAAGAACATATAAACATTCTCTACCCATAACAGCGGCTACACCAAAAGCGTCATCGACAATACAAGCTATCGCGCTATGTACAACAAACGACTTATATCATACAACACCGACACATCTATTATCAACACCAACGAGGAACTTATATATGTTCTCCATCCATATCGGCGTCTACTTCAAACAAGTGTCGACAATGCACTATGTCTTGGAAAAAACCAAGTTTACTCTCAAAATGGCATGCAGCGAAATCCTCTTGTTACAGGCAAATCCTCATGTTCATAAGCCATTTCCTGAATACAAAACAGGATGCGGCACACAGGTGGGACTGATCACCCCATCGTGGCGGAAGTCCTCTTGATAGACGACAACTCCACAAATCGACAAAGTATGAACAACCAATCACAGAATCATACTTCATGAAGAATTATTCCTTAAGTGGGCAGCATCATGTACTCTAAAAGTATGTATACTCACTCAAGGGTTCATACTTTGTGAAGATGTATTCCTTGTTAGGATAACTTAACGTATATACGCTAGCAGGAGCGCACCCCTGTCAGGAAAACTCGCCAAACATACAAGTCGAGTCTTGTACAACATTATCTTGCCAGCGAGCACATAACGGAATAAAACACACCAAATTCAACAAGTAGTGTCTTGCCACAACGTCGCCTTGGAGCGGACCAAGAGACAGTAAAAACTGCAAGTCGCTTCAACGCGGTCTTGTGCAACCCTTCTGGACTAACCATGGAGAGGTGCAGTAGCATCGCTAGGCAAGTACTTGAATAGCCACGGAAAACCTTGCAACAACGTCACACGGGGTGTGCCCAAACTGATGGATGGAAAAACGCATAGCATAGAGCAAGTAACGTCTTGCCATAACGTCGCCTTGAAATGGTTCAAGAGACGGTAAAAACTACAAGGTGTGATCATACGACCTTTGTCCCGCCCCTTGGATTAGCTAAGTTGAGGCGTAGTAGCATCACAGTGTAAGTACTGGGTTAGCCACAGAAAACCTTGTAACAACGTCACGCGGGATGTGCCCAAATTGACGGATGGAAAAACACACCAAATACAATAAGCAGCGTCTTGTCACAACGTCGCCTTAGAATGGAACTAAGAGACGGTATAAACTAATGTCTTGCCTCGTCAAGACAACTCTCCTACATGTCAAGTTCCAAGTGCCCGCGCCGAGTACATTACTACTTACAACGCTACAAGTACCTAGTGTACGCATCTTGCCATGCCTTGGAATCTAACCAAGAGGGGCGCTCATAACACTCAACAATGTGCGACATACAGTCGCAACTACGGACATCATGTTCATCATCTAAGGATACCTATCCTATCATTCAAGTCCAATACACACGGGCAACAAAGATAACTCAAGGTATGAAATACTACTAACGAGTTATCATGCATTTCTACTATGATCATGACAGGTCTATTCGACGATATCAAACATATAAAAGGTTCAGGGAACAACACACGGCGTAACCTCAACCCCGACATGATGTAAAACAACTATGTACAAAGCTTGGTAAAGCACAATCAACTTCATACAGGATGCAAGTGAAATATTTCACTCAACATCTACATGCGCAGCCATGCGGCCCTTATAATGCAATGTACAATCACGCCTTAAGTGCGCGAAGGGTGCCATACAATCAATGGCAGACTTAGCAAAATACCAAGTTAACAAAACGAGGACACGGGGGCAAGAATGTACACACCCTCCATAAATCATACATCAAGACGCCAACGCTTGTCTAGATGTCATCACTGCGTAATTGCGCACCTCGCTATCATCAGCAACCTTCGTACGAAGGATAGTCACCTTGGAATCAAGAATAACGACTTGAGCCTATCAAACAAATACAACAGTCTCCAATACAACAACCTAAGCACCTAAGCAGCATATACTTAGAGTGAAGAACAAGACGCACTGGGGCAAAACGGACTAGCATACGCGCACACCTTCAGCATGCGCGCAATCCCTTAACACGCGCGTAACCCCTTACCACGCGCATGAAACCTCAGAAATATTACCATCAAACAAGCAAGAAAGAGGGATAGATGCAAAATGGAAGACCATCAATATAAGCAGTACGCTTTCTTCAAGCGACTCCTCCGCCAAGATCCGGTCCTTCGACACGGGGGCAGATGTGCGAGTCCGCTGACAGTAAACTAAGATCACCCGGAGTTGCTCGAAGGACGAATCTCGGAGTCGGATCGCTTTATTCTGGATCAAGTGAAAGCACCACTAACGACGGCGACGGTAAGTCGACCTCGATCCTGACTTGGACTCAGAAAGACACGTTGTTCACAAACTAAGTATGAAGACGTCAAGCGCAACGCGCGTTGGGAAGCGGAGATGACACCTCTTGTTCAAAAACTAAAGATAGTGGCAGCAAATAGGATATAGTACGCTCATGCTTCGACACGTCGACAAGAGGTGTAACAACTCATTTTCAAAGTTCTAAGTATAACTGCCATGATCGTAAGAATGTATGCGCGCATGTCGACATACCCGCGTGCGATTTACTACTTCAGGAGTAAGCAGCTATCATGTCTACACTTCTCTAAGCGGCTATTATATTCGCAAAATCAGCTAAGTCTGTATGTGTACTCTGGAAGACACGTTTTGACAACTCAGTCTACAAGGATAAACAACAACTCGATCAATGCATGTATACTCAACAGTCACCCGCGCAGACATCTAAGCAGTAAACACTCCATTTGGGAATAACTATGTACGCGCAGACTTGTTAGTCTTTGTACATCACATAGCAAACATCCCACGAGGGGGGCAACCCTCCGCACATATCAATTACTATGTCGACATTAGGCTCCATGCCAACGTCAATCCTAGGTCTACATGGGCCTTGTCCCGACACTCACATGTTTTATGTGTTCTACGTACATCTACGTGATGCTACGCCTTTACTCAAGGTAACAAGTGCGAATATGATTATGGTACTAACATTTATACTTGTGTGTATTTTCTAAGTTAATGCAGGATTACAACATGCATGCTGACGCACAAAGAAACATTTTCTAAGTATTCAATATACTACATCACACATGCTATGGTCATGTACACAAAAAGTAACGCTCGCAATAAACAACGCGTATAATGATCATGTCCAAGATATGTGCTCATACCTACTCATGTGATCAGTCGGGAGAAGATTGAACTCAACTTCTACAACAATCATGATTATGATATCGAAGATGACGCGTGCATAGTCGACATATGACGAAGTATGAACTGTCGAAGAAATATTTTCTAAGTATTTACCCATGATGACAGATGTCAGATAGGAGGTGTCAACAATCAAGAAATATTTTCTAAGTATTTCACCATGATAGCAACTTCGACGAAGGAATCAATACAGACCAGAATCACTTCAACCTCGCAACCTGAAAATACAACCAACAGTCGAGTCAACGTTCGTTAGTTTACAAATGACAAATGAAAAACACTTTACTCATGACAATCACCATGACGACATACACCCTATGTTTACATCAAGCCTATGGATACATCGTACATAGCAATGGATAGAGAAAATATTCTAAGTGTGGTGGCAAGTGCGCACATACTAGCGCGCACATACGAGCACACGCGTACAGCTGTCGATATACAACGATATGTCGACTATCATGAATATTTTCTAAGTGTTCAAACCATAGCAGTTGTGAGCATACAATGAGATGCCGGCTGTCAGGAATATTTTCTAAGTGTTCAAACCATATCAACTGTGAGCATATAACGAGATGCCGGCTGTCAGGAATATTTTCTAAGTGTTCAAACCATATCAATTGTGAGCATACAACGAGATGCCGGCTGTCAGGAATATTTTCTTAGTGTTCCACCATGTCAGCAATCAACAACTGTCAACGCGCGACAAGTTGACGGCAATCAACAACCGTCAACGCGCGGCAAGTTGATGGCAATCAACAACCGTCAACGAGCGACAAGTTGATGGCAATCAACAATCTTCGTCATACAACAAGTTGACGACAATCAACACCTGTCGACATCCAACAAGATGTCAACTATCAAAGAATATATTCTAAGTATTCTCCTATGTTGACAGTCAACGACAGTCAACAAGGATCAAATAGCGACAATCGTGGTAACAAGCATTAAATATCTCAAAAATATTTGCTAAGTGTTTTATCATGATTGCAGACAGCATATGAGCTCAATGTACAAGAATCAATATAACCACAGAGAACTATGTCCGGACACCGGCTAACAATCAACATTGAGCATGCCTAAACATCACTCAAGCCATAGTGCAACGTGTTGACAACAATCACAATACATAAAGGAAGTTTAAAAACTTATCTCTATTTTTCCAAAATTCCAGCACCTAGTAAAAATTTTGGCCGATTTGAGAAGCTAATTATCATTGAGAATTTTATCAAACATCTTATGTGCGTGTTAATGTAATCTAATTCATGAATGTTTCAAAGGTAAATCAAGACTTAAGCAAGGTCACGAAAGGTCCAGCCGTACCCAGAATTGGACTCACCACCCCGGAAGTCCGATCACCACCGTCGGAAGTCCCTTGCAGCCGTCGTCGGACCCACGCGCCGCTGTTGTGTCCGCCCTTCTTCTCGCCGGAGTTCCGCCGGTGACGAGGTCGATGTAATCACTCCAAAATTGCTTGGTCTCCAAATGTGCTAGACCCTAAATTTGCCACTCCAAAGTTTTCTTCTTCTTCAAGAAAGGAGAGAACACTAAAAGCTACTAATGGTGGAGGATTAACTAATGGATATTCTCTCTCCTATATCTATCCATCAATATCTATGGGTACCTCCTAAAACTTTAATTATTTCTTACTAAGTCCTCAAATAGCATGATTATTTGTTGTCATCTCCTTATCTCAACACTTAGAATTTTCTAAGTATGCTACGACTATATGTTATGCACACATGATCTAACGCACACTATATCCTTTCAAAATGCATGATTCATGTCTTTTATTATTATCAAATGATTTGGCCAAAAAAAAACTATTATCAAATGATTACTTGCATGATTTAATTATCAATCGTCTATTCACATCTTTCACATTCATTCTGACATCACGTTCATGTTGACATCATATGTCATGTTCGCATGTTTCCATGAGGATTATCGCATAAATTCATAAATATGTGTGTATTTTTTATTGTTCACTGTTATATGCATATTGCTGGTTGTGCTAATCATGTCGACAGTTAACATACCTCCCGTCGCGCTCAATTGTCAAACGAGCCACCCTTGAGGTCAGCTCCGAAACTAAATTGGGCTTATATCCTAACTTAAAATAGAGACAAGTATGGTCTGAACCGTTACCTGACTCGGGGGCAAGTGATGGATATCTGCCCAATTCATGTTCGTATTTACATTCTGGACTTCACAAACACGTCGAAAACCACAAACGGATCCGAAAAACAAATACCCGAGGAACAAAACGGTCCGGACGCATGTATGCGTCCGGATCGGAACCTCCCAGACCTCCGGATTGCCATAAGGAAATCCGGCGGTCCGGATTGCCCTAGGCGGTTCGGACCACGCCGGATGTCGAATCCGACGTGGTCCGGACCGCTAACGGGCACCGCGCGCATCCTATTTTATCATCCGAACACTGAGCAAAAGAGTTATCCTAGGCCAAACTTAAACAAACCAGACGACGGTTATTACTTTCCTTTAAACCAGCGTCAAACCGCACAAAAACCGGGTTCAGTTCTAAGGTTGCCTATAAATAGGAGACCTTGGCCACCCATTTGAGGACATTATCACACATTCTCAAGAGATTTGGCCTAGAAGCTCTGACCTCTCACTAGGACTTTCTCTCTCTAGACTCTCATTTAAGCATCGGAGAGGGCTCAACCAGCACCACCCCCCGCTCTCCGTGCTGGTTATTTTCCCGTGTGCAGGTGAAGTCGCACGAAGGAGATAAGCTTACCTTACCGACAAGCTTGTCCAGCTGTCAACCGTCAACCGGCAGCCGTCAACTGCGCACAGCCGGCAACTGTCAACCGCGCACCGTTCAACGGCCCCTTGCCGTCATCAAACAATCCGCTTCCGACACCCGACGTGTCCCCATACCCGAAGTGCCGAAGAGTCCAACTACCCGGTTGGATTTGGACGCAACAAGACTAATCTATTGGATAGAAGACGACAATAGTGTGAACTCCTTCACAACCATCTTCCATTGGTTTACTGGTGGTCGGTTGGTTTAGATGACTGAGGAATCACTATCTGTCGACTCCATCTTAATATATATTTGATGTATGCAATTCTTTCTCAAAATGTTATTGTCTCCCTGATTTTTGCATAATCATCAATGTGTTATTATGAATTGGTTGAATTAGTGCAATTCGATATTCCTCGGAATCTTGATGGTATGAATAATGATGAATAAATAAAGTACGTGTTGAACTCTCCACTACGATTCCGAAAAGTGGAGAGGACAACTACCGATGAATATGATAGTCTGTATGATTTTGACAATGTGATACGAATGTAATAATTTGTTCCACCAAGAATATGAGTAGGTTCTTTGATGATCTCAACGCGTATGTGGTGATACATTCAACCTTGGTCGGAAGGGGTTGAATTAGACTTCAATAGCGACCAAACAATGTTACAGCTTGATGTTCCTTTGCATCCACCACGGTGGAAGCAAGGATTCAAAAGCAAGAAATGTTTCGGTTGAATGTGATGGTATTCTTTCTTTTCATGGATGTTGGCGTGAAACCCGCATCGGATCTTTAGAATGAATGGTCAACATGGAAAAGATGTATATGGTTGTCTGATATTGACAGGACTCAGTGACCTTGAGCCTAATAAAGTACAGTAACCACAGCAGTAAAAGGGAAACCTTCTCTGCTCACCATACTGGGTTCGAAAGAAGTCAACCATGATACGCATATCATAGAGAGAACTGGACCATAAAGGTCTTATACGATAATCCGAGGGGTTAAACCATATTGATAAAGTGCGTCTAAAGTACACCTCGTATGTCATGTGTATGAAGCGGTAAAATGTTTTATACATACACATCATTTGACGTAATTCACTCGTGAATTTACTCAGATGTGATGTTCAACATGGCTCAAAGTTCTCGACTATCTATGTGAAATCATGGATCAAATACGCGATCTTCAGATCAAGAACCCTATATTGTCATTTATCGTTCGTTTGAGATACTAAAATTTTGTTTATTTCAAGATTCGGATTTATTAAATAAAGTAGTTTCCATTCGATTCGAAATGTGATCTACTTGTCAAAATTAATCGACCCAGATGAGAGGGATCAATCCGAAACAAAATTTTGGCCAGGTATAAATTGTCGAATAAAACGAAATGATTCACGCACTCTGTCATCTCAGTCGGGATAACTGAACTGGACATACACATCAATTGCGTAGCTAGATCGAAAGATTTAGTATCTCTTTATTTATTATTACTCCATTGAATGAAATGAACTGTAATGATAATCATTTTGAAACAGTTAAAACCGATTAAATTGAATTAAATTCAAAAATGAAACGATTTAACCAAGGGTTTAATCCCAGAGTAGATTGCGCAACGCGCAAGTGGACCTCGATAGACGGTACACATCGTTTCATTACATGAGTTTAATAATGAAGTGTTTAAATGATGACGTGCTGAATTTTCGTTTGCACTCCTCCGGAAATATGACTTACTGATAATATTTACATCGGTATGAAGTTAGCTACGTAAGCTACAACGACCTTGTAACAGTATCAACTGAAACATAAGGTGAATACCTAAGATGCTCAGTTCGGAGATGAATAAAATCTCTGAGATAAGTCGGCAAATGAAGAACTATCAAGTCAGTTAAATGTCCTTCCAGAAGCCTTGAACAATATGTTAGGCTAGGCATTCAAATCAAATGACACACTTCAAGATACATAGTTTATACATACATAATGTTGGATTCGTTCTATCAGAAGTTCCCTATGGGATGATGAAAGATGACTCACATAAATGTAAAACTATGTTTCAATTAATATCGGTAAGGTACGTCACCATTATAACTGATGAGTGATAATGAGTTAAATTGTATCACCATGCGACATTAATTTGCGCAACAAAACACGTATTTGAGACAATAGTACGTCAGTTACTCTTAGAAAATACATGTTTACAGCTTGGATTGTTAAATGGTACCGTGGTCGAACATGATACATTACATCACTAAGAGGGCGAATTTTCCAAATGCATGAACAGTTTCAATCAACATAGTCATGATCAAAACACAGCAGAATAACGATGACAATCAGGTCCCACTTAATTCGAGTGGGAGAGATTTGAACCAGCAACTCAAGTGAATGACATGGTAAATGAGAATGGAAACATTTTCATAGTAAATCCAGTGGGAGGAATAAACCCTACCACAAGTAATCATGTTGCTGTTGGGACGAATCAAGTCGGACATGATGGTCAAAATTACTGAACCAGGAATGACACAACTACCTATATTACCCATTGTTCCCAGTGGGAGTGATCAACCATACTTGGTTCCAGATCCTAGTGATCAAGGAATGCATCTCGGAAGTAAACCCCGAGACCAAGAGGTTGTAATAGGAAAGTTATAGGTCAAGGTTCTAGCACTGCTATTGTTTCCAACAGAGACGATGCTCCGATAAGAAGCATTGTTCCGAGTAGGAGGATTATTCCCAATAGAAATGATGCTACGATAAGAAGCGTTATCCCGAGTGGGAGAAAAGATCAGACTAATTAGTGGGATTCATAATTCATAGACGAGAGTCAAAGGCAAGTATCCCATTGAGCAAAGTGAAAACCCCGCTCAAACTGTTGGCAAGCACTAGAAAGACCACAAGTGGAGAAATTGAAAGAAATAATAAACGAGAGAGATCACCTAAATGAAAGCAATTACAGTCTATAGTTGGTTTACTTGTTAACCACAGGGGCATAAGGATAAGGTGAGCCATGAAAGAAGGCTCACCACTGATGGAACAAGTCGGAGAACCCGACTCATTGCGAAAGGTCTTACCCTATGCTTCAGGTAGATGACTTTGATAAGAGAAACTCAATGACTCTGCGTAAAACCACAGTTAGGGCCATTCATGGTCCTGGACGCAAGTCTCGATCACGAGCTGCACCGAAGGAATGTTAAGACCGCATTCCTCCACGGAAACCTGGAGAAAGAGATCTACATGGAGCAACCAGAGGGTTTAATTACTCCTGGTAACGAACATAAAGTTTGTAAACTCCAAAAAGGTCCTTCTACGGTCTTATACAATCGTCACGGCAATGATACCGCAGATTCCACGAGGAAATCGTAGGAAACGGATTAGTGAGTTTTCACAAGAATCCGTGCATGTATTATAAGACCTCCGAGTCTAAGTATGTCATCTTAACCTAGTACGTGGACGACATACTCATTGCCGCAAACGACATGAGTTTCATGAATAAGTCAAAGTCTTGGTTGGCATCTGTATTTGAGATGAAAGACATGGGAGAGGCCACGCACATCTTAGGCATTAAAATTGCCAGAGATCAGGCTACCCGGGATTTATGTCTATCTCAAGAAGCCTATATCAACGAGCAGTTGAAGCCTCTATCTCAAGAAGCCTATTTATTCAGATTACAGGATGCCAAACCCGTGGATGCGCCGGTGGTATTTGGGCGCGCACTGTTGAATCGTGCAGCCCCAAGAACCCGGGAGAGCGTGAACAGATGAAGGGTGCAGAGATTTTAAGCATGGTTGGTATTTCGATATACACTGTGCAATAAACCCATCTGAATATCTGTCACGCCGTGGGCCTAGTAGTACGTTCCAATCAGATCCTAGCTATCAACATTTAAAAGATTGTAAAACGAATTATTAAGTTATACCTAATTCGTTATCTGAAAGGTACTGCCCACTATGCTCTGTGCTATGAGGGCGGGAAGTTAGAATTGACCGGTTACAGTGACGCCGACCATGGTGGCGATCCGGATGATCGTAAGTCCACCACATGATGAGTATTTCTCCTTGCTAATGCCGCCATTTCATGGACGAGCAAGAAGCAAACCTGTGTCTCGCTGTCTACAGTGGAATCAGAATTCGTAGCTCTCTCTAAGAATGCACAGGAAGCAGTCTGACTGAAAAGGCTTCTTACTGCGTTGCTTGGTGGTGACGTCAAAAGTAAACCTGTAAAGGTGTTCTTCGACAGTCAGGCAGCTATTGCGGTTGTTAAGAATCCGAAGTACCATAGTAGGACCAAACACATTGATGTGAAATATTTCTATGCTAAATCGATGGTAGAAGACAATATAATCAATATGTAATACTTGTCCACTGATCATATGATTGCGGACCCATTAACTAAGCCACTACGCAGGGAGATATTCAAAAAGCGTGTAAAACTGCTTGGATTGTGTAGGGTTTAGAAATGACATGTATCTGTGATAACGTTTTGATAATAGAAAGTTACATTTTGTAAGCGAAAGAATTGCAACTGAGTTTATGATCAATCGACGTCATAATGTTTTGATTACATCAAATTTACGGTCTATAAACTGAGTCGTAGGAGGACGCAATCCTCTGCCAAAACTATGTCGAATGTGGGCCTTACCTAGTCACGCAGGTACGGTCGTCTTGCGGTGGAGGGAGGCCTCTACTATGCAAGGCTGGCTAAGAATCAGGGGGATAAACCTAATTACGCAGAAAGATTATCTATTGTCGAAGTAACTCGACATGATCTTTGTCCTGCAGATCGCCGTGATGAACTCCGTTCGTCATAAATCCACATTCTAGGCCAGATGAAAATCTGTGATAGCATGATTGACATATCCCATTCCTGTTAACCCAAAAAGGTTCAGGTATACTATCAGCGCGTGCTTCATACTACGTATGCCATGTACGACCACGGGGTCACAGCTCGGTTGTGCTAGGAAAAGAATCCTCGTGATTCTGGTGGGCGCAAACTTCTTCACCTCGAGCGTGTGATTAATCCCGGGAGCCTTATTAAGAGGCACCCAAAGTATCCTCATGGACTCAAAACTCATACCTAAGGTCAGGCCCAATGCTCGCTTCCTGGCATACGAGCGTAGTGCTGAACAAAAAGGCCCAGTGACCACGTCTTTGGAAACCGGTTGGGTTTGACTAAGGGTATGAGCGATGGGGATGGTCAAGTTCACCTATAATTCACCGACTCTTGTATTTACTAAGGTGGCCACCAGCCGGATATTAGTTGAAGGTTGTGAATACTTGTACGGATGCCTTGGAGAAGTGTTCCTATGTGGAAACTAAGCAAATTGAGAATTATCAGTTGACCTAGGATACAACACGGTACAATATGAAATTTTGTTTATAACAGGTTGATTGGAGAAAAGGGAATCAACGTTCCGCGGGTGCTACAATACTCCTAACAGATGAGTAGCACGATGCCCGTCGTATCCGTCGGTCGCACGGCAAACCTCGTATGAACTATTCGTAAGCACGGAGCAGATCAAAGGGGAGAAATGTTGATGCGGATTTGGACAACAATACATTAACAGGCACCCTCCCATTCCGGCGAGTGGGAGCTGTAAGCATATGGTGATGGGCGCCGTAATTGGTAGCCCGTAATATGTATAGTTTACCTAATGAACTTGGGTAAATGTCACATTATGGTATTTGGGCTAGACTTAAATCCCAAATGACATGGGAGGCCCATCCTCCTATAAATAAGAGGTGTTAGGGAATATTTTAGGGTTAATCATAATTCCCTCACAAGAGTGTTTTAGAGAGAAAACCCTCCTCCCACATCACAAGTTTCGGCCGAACCATACCTACACCAAGGGTGTGCCAAATTGCATTCGAGCAACTCTCGGAAGATCTGTCCCCGTATCAAGAATTGATCTGAGGCTTTGCTATGAGCTAACACCACGTAGGGCTTCTTTCACAAGAACCTCTACGGGTTCCGTCCGGTGGATCGAGAACTCCTTCGTGCAAAGGATCTAGGACTACGGTAAACTGTTGAGGTATGTGTAACTCTTCCGCTGCGTAATTTCGATTACATGCGCGTACCATGTTTTATTGTTTCCGTAGTGATTACTCCCCGTAATCTAACATTAATGTCCACTAAAAACTTAACTTGGCCTCCAAGTAACAATTAATAATTAAATATTGTCATATTTTATGCACACACACACACACACACACACACATATATATTGTCAAGATCCTATATTTAAAGATATATAATCAATCAACAATATATATAAATGTATATAATTGGCAACACAATATATATATATATATATATATATATATATATTATCAATAATATATATATATTTTATCAATCTTTTAGGTAACTATATTATCAATATTATCTAGATCCCTAATATTATGCTAGATATATATTGAGTTACTATCCACAATTATCTTGTGAATACTGTCCTAATTTTGGCATCATCTCCAATATTACAAATTTCGGCCGAGATGTATAAAAATATATTGTCAATTTTTCGATCACCTTTAGGTTACTTGTGGACCAAGAAATTAAAATTTTCACCTTGTACATTTATAGGTGGTTCGGCCGAAATAGCACCAAAACTAGGGTTTGTGGTCAAATTTCAAGATCAAAACTTGTCATGATCAAGGATCCAAAGTTTAAATTTGATAAAAGTTTTTTTTTTTTCTCAAAGATCATGAACATCAAATTTTACTATGTACATCATGAAAAACCATAGCCAGTCCGAAAATCATCATAATTTCAAAATTTTAAAACCTTAAAAATTTAAAAGTTTCAGCCATGTTGAAAAGAAAAACCAAGAACATCGATTTTATAAAAAACACGAACTCCCTAACACATGCTCTAATACCACTGTAGAATTTAGGGGATTAATGCTATGGAAAAAAAACCCTAGCTACGTGCACGGTAACTAATACGCAGCGGAAGATGGTGCACATACCTATATTGTTTCCTGTAGCCCAGGACCTTTGAGCGGAGTTCTTGATCCACTAGACGGTTCTCGTAGAGGTTCCTGTTAGAGAAGCCTACGCGGATTATGCCTCACAGCAAAGCCTCTGTCGATTCTCCGCGGGATGGATCTACTCAGAGTAAATTGCTCGTCGCAATTTGGCACCTCCTTGGTGGTGTGTGGATTCGGCCGAAACACTTTATTTTAGGGAGGAGAGTTTTCTTTTAATCTCACAACTTAGAAGAGGATAATAGCCTTAGTAAAACCCTCATTAGGTCCCTATTTATAAGAGTAGAGGTGGGATAAATCACACCTCTTTAATACTCAAAGTCGGTCGGCCATGTTAATGGGGGAGGCCCATTTTGGGCCTCCCATGTTGATGTGCCTTGGATGTCGACACAAAAGGGAACTGGATAAAAGTGACAGAAACAGATAAGATTAGAAGGGTGGATGGTAGAACCGTTCACCAATGCTTGATAAGATAACTCGCCATAAGCAAGGACGTCCGAGTTTGATTCGCCACACTCAAGGATGAGGGATAATAATCGGATAGGTATCGCCACTAAACAATCAGATTGCTTCGATAAGAAGGGGGTGCACAAAGGCAATAATATCATTCATCAAAGCTGCTGGAAATAACATAATAATAGAGCTTATATAGTGCTCTTTACAGCGAAAACGAAATTCAAACTTAAATTGGCTAACTCATGCATGGAGAGCAGCCTTTATTGGAAAGTAAATACTAGAAAACATAAGTAAATCAATTCAGAACCCAAGTCTCAAGGTTGGTTGGTTGGGCGGATTAGCATTGGATGCTAATTGACTTGAGTGTCTCTTGGGCCTTCTTGCATCTGCAACAGCATTTTGGGCCCTCCATTGGCCATGTTTGTGACTTGGGCCTTGGATCGAGTGGTTGGCCCACCATTTCGACTCGTATGAGCAACACCTGGCCTTGGGTTCGAAGAACCGTCATCTTGGAGCACATCATATGTCAATTGGGATTTTAGGCCTAGCCCAAAATTTCTATTATGACTTATCCTTATTTTTTAGGAACATGAACTTAATTAATGGGCTCCCAATTACGGCAGCCCACAGTCCAAATGCTAACAGTTCCTACATTAAACTTCATTGGTGTATCAGTAAGTATGCTAAAAAAATTGACACATCGACTAGTTTGTAGCGGTTTTTTTTTCATTACATACACATATACATGATATAATTTGTGAATCTCATGTAAATTTAGACATTTATCGGGTTTTATGCGATCGACGTAGGAGGAATTCCATGGATTATAATGGCAGAGGTCAGTAAAGTAAATAATCATGAATGTAGAGTTAGTTACCAAAACGTTACTCAAACTTTTCCTACTTTATAAAAAGCGGAATGAACTTTTGTGTTTCGAATTTAGCTATTTGTACTTTCTAACACATGCATGGTTAAATCCTACATCTATACAATCCGCCGCTCAAAATGAACGGGAACTGTTATGTGCGTCACGTGAATATATTTCATATAAAAAACGTTACTTGAGAATTTCCGTCAATTTTAACAGTTGAATGGGTGGAGGTAGGATTCGGCCCCACTTCTAAAAGTACAGACACCAAAGTTTAAATTTTTTTAAAAAAAAAATTAAAGTTCCGATAGATATTGATAAATTATGCAAATTTCAAACAATTACTGATAGAGCTATGACATGGACTATACTTTTATATATTAGATATTTCCAGTTAATGTGAAGGGAGCTGCAGGGAGCATTGTAAACTTGGTTAGTTGGGGTGGGGGTTGGCTTGTTTCATTCACTTTCTTCTACTTGTTTGAGTGGAGTTCTGCAGATAATTAATTGGTAACTTGTTCTCTCTATTTAATTTAGGTTTTAGAACCAAAAAACAATCCCTAACTATATTGCTAATCGTTGTCCCAGATTTAAAATGTTGGTATTCATTATTCCAACTATTAGATTTGTTGATTACCACTTTTTTAGACTAATTTGGGCGTTAGAGTTGACGTTTTAAGCAACAAAAACATATTATTTTCCACTTTTCTAAAGTATCATATTTGTTATTCATGTTTTATTATTATTTAATGCTTAAATTATATTTTTCTTATTCCGTCAAGTTTAAGAGAAAAAAGTGAAAATTACTAAGACACTTGATATTAATATTTTGAACATGGAAAAACGATTAACAACATATCCTAAACTTTGGACTGTATTTAGGTTATTAACCACTTAATTAATTATCTTCATATACACAGATTTATGAGGTAAAAACTAAAAAGCTAAATTTTGCGTACGGGCTAATGTAAATATTTTTGCAGGTGCATTTTTTATTTTCAGGCATCTGCTTCTTCAGAATAATATTCGTTACTAAATTGGTACCGAAAACGAAGGGACGTTCCGTAGAAGAGATACAAGAATCAATGAGCAGCAGCTTATAGTTATCGAGTGTTGATATAGAAGTTCCGGAAGAAAACTTCCTATTTGTTCCGCATGTGTGGGTCATTTTTATCCAAATAGAGCATTCACATTGTACATAGCTTTACTTAAATGTTGGCACAACTTGTTTTTTCATGTAAAGTGCAAAAAAATGTGTTGTAATGGTTTTACACAACATTTTTTAAAAATGAGACGCACCTATTTTTGCATAAAGCATTCTTTTGAATATAAGGAAAGTATTATATTGTCACATCATCACATAAAATTGATTTCCCACGTTTTTACCCAAATAAGTGTTCCTTCCGCAACCGCTTTTTGTCAAGTCGCCTATGTAGATTCAGTAGTCTCATGCCATAATTGAAATGAAAATGTTAATTAATTTAATGGATAATAATATTAATTATATCTCAATTAAAAAAAATCACGATATTAAAGCTCAATTATCTAAAAGAACACCGTTGCAACATGTACAATATCACTTGATCACAATATCACTTGCAACGGGTACAAGATCACTATGAAACAATTCCAATGGCACAGTTTTAAGTTTAGTTATAACTATTTTTAAATTGATTGTTAAAGTTTAATAACAAAATACATTTAAGGAAATTATTAAGTAAAACCATTTAGTAAAACAATTGTAGACGCATAACAAAGTCTAAGTATAGAAATATGAGTCAATTTTTTTTAATAAATAAAATAGCAAAAACTAAAAGGAATTACTTTCTCTTTCTTATTAATTTGTTATTTAATTGTTTTTGCTAAAATTTTGCTATTTAATTGCGATCTCAATGTCAATTTCTTTAATACGGAGCACATGTGTTATCATAGGTCAACGGGCCACTTCATAAAATAATAATAAATGAGCAAATAAATAAATAAATATATATATATATTAAGAAATATTTTTCCTGGCAACCGTTGTTTCATTATTGTAATGTATTGTATTTGTAATCAGCGTATAGTGTTTTTTTTTTAATAAAAAATGAATCACATTGAAGAATAAATAAACTGTTGCACCCTGTAAATGAAAAATTGCTAATGTTGATCAGCCAGAATAAATGTATATTCTTAAGGTAAGAATCGATATATTTGTATGCACGACATAACAATCAGTGGCGGATCCAGGAACCTAGCTAAGTGGGTTCCTGGTATGAATTTTTTGTAATGACAATATCTAATTAAGTCGTTCAAATCGGGTCGGAACTCATAAAAAATCAATTATCGTCCTTTATTTTTTGAAACGGGAGTTATCGTCTTTTTTGTTTGTTTGTTAATAACTAACTGACATTGTTAAATATAGAGCTACAAAAGCATATATCCAAATCAAGTCTATTTCTCAATTGACCTCGCAAAGGGGTCCAATTTTTGAAAAACTTATGGATTAAATTATGTAAAGCAAAATAATAAGGCTGTATCAGAAGGACTAAACCATACAAAATAAAAACTTAGGAATGTGTCATGAAAAAGAGAGAAATTTTACTAATATACATTAATCTTCGAACTTTATTTAGTGTATAAAATAAGGGTATAAAAGTTTATAGCTTTAAACAATGTTATTTTCTAAATATTAACGCTTTTCGTCAAATTTTAAGAAAAAAATTGTTAGCAATAACCGTTGGAATTCGAACCATCGGCTCTGATATCACTTGTTAAGAATAAGACGTACACGCCTTAACCAGTCAGTCCATAAGCTCAACCTTGTGAGTGAAGCCTTCGGTATACTTTTATACATACTCAAACAAAAATTACAATAATTCATTTAAATTTTAAACGAGACAATAGTAACTTTAATGCAAATAATGGGACAATCAGACAATTTTCCTTAATAAAATGACAATAAAAATAAAAAATTGCACAATAATACGAGATGTTGTTATACCATTTACGCATTTAATTAGTAAAAAATATGTCGGTATTTTCAAATACCGAAATTCATGGGCAAATGACGATTTTAGCGACAATGAGCCTCAGAATTAAGATAATAATAAGTCATAAGGTGTAGGAGTAATAAAATATGGGAAAATAATGGAGGTGTAAAAAAAAAATTAAGTGGAAAATGAAAAAAAAAATAGTTGGTGGTGTTCATAGAAAAAAAAAAATAGTCTACAAAAGAAGTGGAAAAACAAAATGAAATTGGAGATGTCAAGAAATAAAGTGAAAATGAAAATATTTTTAAGAAAAAAATTAGTGATAAAGAAACTTAATTGGAGTTAGTGAGAATGTAAGATTGAATTTGAACCTAGGACCTCTCCAGAAAAGTAGTGAAAAAAGAAAACAAAATTGACTGTGTGTGATAGGATTCGAAAGTAGGACCTGATACATAAAAGGTGGCGCTCTACCAACAGGCTAGAAGTCAAAATCTATTAAGTGAGTTCCTATTAATAATTTAACTGGGTTCCTTCAATAATTTTAATAGAAATATACATATATATGTATTAAAAAATATCGAACCAAGCGGTGTCCCGGGAACCCGCTTACAACACTACAGATCCGCCGCTGATAACAATACAACATTTTTTAAATGCCTAAACGCATATATATAATAATAAAATAGTAAAACATGTTCCACGAACAATAATGTTTCTATATTATGTGAGATTTGAATGTTACGTTGGACAGAAATGCAAATGGAAGGAGGAATAGTAAGCGATCCGCTGCTTGGGAGGAAACAGACGGTGGTGGTAGGAGAAGAAGTAGAAGCGACAGTTGACTTTTTTCCGGCCGGCGATGATGAATCGGGTGGTGTGACGCCGGTTCTTGGACTTGCCACTCTTGCCGCCGTTACCGGCTTCTTTATTTTCGGCAATGCGGTATATCCTCCCTCCTCTTAATTAAAATCTCTTACTACCAAAAAGAATCTCTTTTTTTTTTTTTTTTCTTTTGGGATGAGAAAAAGTCCAGTAGATCGAGTATAGTATCGGAACCGACCGAGACCGAACTGATAACGAACATTTCATTTTAGGATCGGTCCATTAGATCTATCATCATCGATTGGAGACCGGTAAGAATTGTGGAGTCCATGTCCGAATTATGATGATTTTTTTGTTATGTACGGCGAATATGAGTGTACATATATATACTCCATAAAATTTGCAGGGTGATTTCATCGAGTGAACATTTCTAGTTATTAGTTACATGTGTATATGTTTTGTTGGTTATTTGTAAGATAATAAGTAAAACTATAAAATTAATTTTATTTTATTTATAGGAAAAAGAACCTATTTACTGTCTCAAGTTTACCTCATGTTTCAGTTTGTTGTCCCAGGTTTCATTTTGGTTGAAATTTGGTGTCTCAGTGTGATTACTTTAGAGAATGTACCCGACTGTCATATCTGAGCTCCTAAGCATGCTCCCTTCTCTTTGTCGGGACCATCTCCTAAGAAGTTTGACACATTTGCCCAAGTAAATCATGCTTTGTTGTCGCTCGAAATCGCTCTGCTGGAATTTTTTTTTTTTTTTTGGGTGAAATTTGACGATTTTGTGAAAAGTAAAAAGTGAAGGATTATAAGTGGGTGAGTCGGTTGATGGAAATGGTTGAAAGAACAGGAAAAGACGGGCGAAGACACCAAATTTTAACAAAAATGAAACCTGGAACAGTCCATATCAACACTTTAATCCTGAGATACCAATCTGAAACATGAGGTAAAGCTGAGACACTAAATAAGTTTTTTTTCCTTATTTATATTAAGGAATGAGTGATACAAAATTTGTACTTAATATTTTATATATTGTAAGGACTAAGATAATATATATATATATATAATTCAGACTTTTTTTGATAAAAAAAATCACAAAATAGTGATAAGTTAAAAAAATGACAGTTAGTGGCAGTAGTTCTTATCGGTCTTGATCAAAACCAGGACCGTTTCAAATGGTCTTTAACTGTCATGATTCGGTCCTATGACCGAATTGAGAAGGAACTTTTCAAACGCAGTTTTTTTGCCGATAAGGTGAAATTTGATTGATTTGCAGGTATCTTATTCCGCTCCAGCTGAAACTAGGATTCGGAATGATCTCGACATGTCCTCAGCAGCGGTGAGCTTTTCAATGTTTTATTTTTTTCCACGGGTGTCCTACTGGCCTCAAGCTTTACTATGGTTGATTATTGATTTAGTTCTATCAAGAATAAGATGTGTGCCTTTATGCTCGAACCAAGTTCGATGAAGTATGCGCTTATTCGTACATTAACATCCTCTTTCATAGACTTTGCTTGTGAGTGAAAGAGAGGTTTTTAGGTTCTAAATGACGCCACAATGTTGAATCGCTCTAATAGCAGTTATTTTCACATTCGTGATTTCGCTGGACATTTAGGCATTTGCAATCACTTCATTAGAAATATTTGAAGAAATGTTAGCTCTGTAGTTTCGATTATGAAGATATACCATAGCGAATCTGAGGGAACAACTAGAGTAAATTGATTCTCAGAATAATTAAAAAAGGAAATTTCAATAAGATAATTATTTGTTCTTAGTTTCGTTCAATCCATTTACTCCAGTATTCAGTTTTCGGGTCAATGCTGAACTTGGGAGGACTGCTTGGTGCACTATGCAGTGGCAAAATAGCCGATCTCATTGGTCGAAGACGTGTAAGTTTCCAGCACCTACAAATTTCAAAACTTATCCAGATTCTCAAACCTGAGTTCATTTTTGAATTGCAGGCCATGTGGGTCACAGATGTGTCATGTATTGTTGGTTGGCTAGCAATATTTTTTGCAGAGGTAATGTATATGCATTGTTAGTTGGCTATCAATTCTTAGGGATTGTCTTCTAACAAAAAAGGATTCGCTAAAAGTATTCAAAATATGACAGTCTTTCAAAACTTTGATATTTGTGCGGAAATTTTCATAAATAAACCCCCCTACAAATTCTTATAAAATCTAAGGGACTGTTTCTCAGTGAAACATTTCCTTCACAAATTGATGATTTTCTTATAGTGAATTCTGTATTCATTTCATATTCTGTAATTCTATTATTTGACTGAGGTTACTTTGTGTTGGAAGAATGCCTGGATGTTGGATACTGGAAGGTTGTTTCTGGGTTTTGGAGTTGGGGTAATTACATATGTGGTAAGCCACTAACTGCTATACTTTTTTTTTCTGATTTATCTAGTTTTAATAGAGCGACGTGGTTGTGAGTTTATGATGCATAACTAGTTCTTTCCTTCAAACAGGCATCGATTTTCATTGCTGAAGTGACACCTAAGAATTTAAGGGGAACATTGGCTTCCCTCAATATGGTAATAATTAATCTAATCCTCATGGATAAACAACATCATTTATCCACTAAACTTTTACTGTCTATCAAATGATGTGCAGTTGATGCTCTGTCTTGGTATAACAATGTTTTCGATTTTCGGGGTTCTAATCAGTTGGCGTTTCCTGGCTTTACTCGGTTATCTTCTAACAAATCACTTAACCTTTTCAGAAATTCGAACAACCTAAATCTCTGTTAACTTTGTTCCGTTTCTCCGAATGCAGGTATTATTCCCTGTCTGTTGCAGTTGCTGCTGCTCTTCTTTGTTCCAGAATCTCCTAGATGGTTGGTAAGTGTCAAACCGAGCGTAGTAAAAAGTACCAGAAAGTCAGAAATTTTTGAATGAAATTTACCAGGGAAGGGTTTCATTAAGCTTTAAGGAAAATCCCTTGCAAAAAATAAAAAAAATTGAAAAACTATATGAATTTTGTAAGAGATTTCCCTCACAGTTTCAATGTTTCTAGTGAGACTTTTTGTTAGAACTCAATTATTGGAAATTCTTGGAACACGATGTTTGCAAGGGATGTTTAATATTTCGATTCACAGTGAATGATTGCCTCCGACATCTGCAGGCAAAGACGGGTCGAATAGTTGAGGTAGAAGCTGCTCTACAGCAGTTTCGGGGCAAAAATGCCGATGTTTCAAATGAAGCAAGGAACATCAAAGTAACACTTACTGTCACTTTCAGTTTCAATTCCGATAATTAAGGCATTATAGACGGTGAAAGTCATGCTTTTTCTTTTTCAGGTTTACACCGAAAGACTTCAACAAATCGAACATAACAAAATTGGCGACTTATTTCAGCAAAAATATGCCCGTGCACTTATTGTGAGCTTTGTAGCAAAAACTACGTTTGCTTTTGCACATATTCATATGGATTTTTTGATGTTACTCATTATAAAAATTTTGCTAGGTTGGAGTTGGAACAATGGTACTGAAGGAGTTATCTGGACTAAATGGATATTCTTTCTATATGGGTTCAATTCTTGAAAAGGCTGGTACTAACTGATGTTTTCTTTATTAAACCTCAGCTAAGGCATACAAATTTGAAAATTAATGGCTTTATATTATAGAATTTATAAAATACCATAAACTGTGGCAACATGAACAAAGTAACATAGTGTTAACGCGTATAGGTGCATCGGCTAGTGCCGGGATTGTGGTTAGTGCAATTCTCGCGGTAAAACTCTATTCTTTTGGACTATGTAGTTAATGCAACTTTTGCTATGTCAAATAAGAAGTTTCTTGTTTAATTGTCGTTCTTCTGTAGCCTGTGGTGAGCAGTTTGTCTCTACTATTGATGGATAAATTTGGAAGACGTCCATTGCTATTGGTTGGTATAGTTGTTAAAAATTGAGTGTTACTTTTACTTTAAGTGATTTTATGGATTCAGTGACAATCAAACAAATTTTTACTACAGGTTTCTCTATCGGGAGTGTGCTTGGGTAACTGCATTACAGGATTGTCATTCTTGCTTCAGGTGCTTCTTCAAATTGATTTTTGTGCATTTTCCCTGCATTACCATTTCCATTTCCATTTCATTAATCTCATTCATATTCTTCAACTTTCTCCCGGAAATTCTTCTACATTTCTGCAGGACTATGGCTTGTGGACTAATAGTGTTCCTACATTAAACTTTATCGGTGTCACGGTAATGAAAAAAATAAACCCTTTGTTTCTTTTTTTAATCATCAAAATGCAATAAAACATCATTTAAAAGGGTTCGCTCATGATTATACATTTATATCTTGTACATTCAGGTATTTCTCGGATTTATTTCATTCGGTACCAGTGGAATTCCATGGATTATAATGTCAGAGGTTAGCCGACGATACTGCTACACATTTAATTAATAACTCTGAATCTATAACTTCTAGATGAAAAGGAAGTTGTATACCTATATGAACTAGTTAGGCACTCTGTCAGCAGTCCATATTTTTTGTTACCATGGTAAGTAAATGTAAGAAATTTCGCATACATTTTACCGATTAATGACATGGACTATATATACTTTTGTTTCAGATATTTCCGGTCAATGTTAAAGGAGCAGCAGGGAGCATTGTGAACTTCGTTAGTTGGGGTGGTGGATGGCTTGTTTCGTTCACTTTTAACTATCTCTTTGAGTGGAGTTCTGCAGGCCAGTAACTTCTTCTTCTCTTTTTACCTTTGGTTTCAGAATAATTATAGTGTAAAAATCTAAATTTACTAGCGTCAGTAAATATTGTTGCAGGAGTATTTTTTGTATATTCGAGCATGTGCTTTGTCGGAGTTATATTTGTCGCCAAGATAGTACCGGAAACGAAGGGACGAACCCTAGAAGAGATACAATCATCCATGAGCAGCAGCAGCCTATAATTTTGTTAGCTTAACTAATTGTTGTGGTAAAACTCAGAATTGTTGAATAATTCATCTGCCTTTGCCTACAAGTAAAGATGATTTTGTTATAGATAGTAAAATTGTTCAATATACAGTGATGAATGAGTAAAAGTGACACTCAGTAGGAGGTTGACAATATGTTGACAGTTTTTTGAAAAACAACCTCTTTTGGATCTACTATCTTTCACAAAAGAAGATATATAGCGTTTCAACCGATGGTTTCGATTGTAACAAAGTTTAGGACTAAATTATACAAAATAAAATTATAGAATGTATTATAGGGACTAACTGATTAAAATACGAAAAATGTATATTTGTCTATTCAAGTGATTAGTGATTGTTAAGACGTGTATATTGGGTTTGCGGGTCTTTGATCCGAATAACACTTCTCACGGGTAATTTGTCCTCCTCTGCGATCCGTTAGCTTGCAAATACGATCCTTTAGCTCCAAGCGATCCGTCGTTGCAAACCTGCACAAGGGGCGATACCGAGCACGGAGAGGGGGTGGTGCTCAATGAGCCCTCTCCGATGCCTAAGTAAGTTCGGTATTCTAGAGAGATGAAATCTAGAGAGAGGGCAGAGCTAAAACGAGTAAAGTTGCAACATGATGGAAATGAATAGAACTTGAGCACTATATACAGGTTTCAAGGGGATTAAGGTGGCTTAAGGACACTGTTAATCCCTAAGCGCACTTAATTAACGCTTAACGAAGGGATTAAGCCCTTAAAAGCATGGAGAGGTTGGGGAAATGACTAAGTGTTGGACGGGTAAAACGATGTCGGGACTCCGCGGGAAGAGGTCCGTGTGACAAGGTTCGGGACGTCGCACACGCCCTTGGGGGGGGGGGGGGGGGGGGGTACGGCGTCCGGGCAGGGTCTCGAGACCTTTGGGGTTGGATGAAAAATCTGAATTAAAGCGGGTTCAAATTTGGCGTATATCCATCACATGCCCCCGAGTCAACCAACGGTCTAACCTTTGATTGACTCTATTTTATGATGGAATGACACGCGCAATTTGTAGCCGTGATTTTACCTCTTGACGAACCCTTTGCTTGTCCATAGGCGCACTTTCCGTGCCTTGTCCTCCGTTTCTCAAAATAGAGGAACTGTAAACGTTAGAGTAAATGTGCACATGCATAGGCACGTGTCCGTAAAATATGGATGTAATAAAAATTCAATCTCTTCATGTATACATTTTAAAAATGCTAATATACATGGGAATGCAATGCATTCATGATGATGGGTTGATGCAGTCCAATTTCACGATACCGTAATCAATGAGTGCACATATGAAGGGGTTCCACGTGTAAAAAATATTTAAATCATGTCTAAAAATGTCTAAGTATGAGAATATAAAAGGTATGCATATGGAAAATGCTAACTCGTAAGAATTATCTTTACCATAGTTGAAAAAAAGATAAAGGCATCAGCCTTTAATTTTGACCTTTGGATTTTTTTTATTTTAGATTTAAACGGTGTAGATTCAAAGGTTTTGAAAAACCCTAATCTCCCCTACTATAAAAGGGGATAAGCGATTACCTCATTCTCGTTGTCATTATTCCTTTCGCTTTGGTAATCGAGCATTTCGTTTGGTTCTACTTCTTTGGGTGTGTGCAAGGTGTCTTCTCTCATAACGGCATACGACAAGGTACGTAGGATGTTTTTAGAGTAAAACACTATTCTTTTCTTTTTGTCTATCCTAGGTTTCCTCGTTCCTTTCGACTGCCTCATGCGTTATTTTGTCCCTTTGCTCTTGTGACCTCATGGTGGTGGGATCGTGTTTAGCTTTCGTTGCTATCTAATTGCTTTCGTCTCTTTGATATTTACGAGTTTTGCTTAAGTTGGGTAGGATTTTCTTCTCGTGTCTGCCCTCTGCGTTTACCTGTCCTCTCGTTGTTTAAGGAAAATGAGTAAGTTATTTCCTTTGTCTTTTCGTCATGCTCGTGTGGCGTTCCTTTCAACATTTTTGAGCTAAGGTGTATTCTTGCATCTGGTGAATCTCCTAAGTTCTTGATGGGGAAAGGACCACTGCGAGTAGGGGTGTCTGATTCCGGGACCGGACCCTCGATTGTCAAAGGATCTCCTGCCGCTGGTGTTGACATTTTGACCCCTTCCTGTGTAAGAAATCCGCTCGCGGGCAGGAGTGGGGTTAATGCTAGTGTTGCCATGCCATCCCCTCTCCCTATTCATGCCCCCGAATCGAGGGTGCGAGTGTCGGTCGTCCCATCTTGCTTGTCTGGTACGTTCTTGGGTATGTGTTTCCCATTTGTATGTAACTTGATTGACTTAATTTTATTTTTTATAGGTAGAATGCGACTTCCGTTGCTAAGTCGGGGGGACTTGATTCGTCCTTCTTGTAACGACGTTGTTGTTTCTGAGTGGCTTCCTTTCTCTGAGCGTAAGTGTTGTTTTGATAATCAGTCGTCTTTGCTTACTCCTAAGGTTGGAGTTCGGGTATTGCAAGATCCAGTTCCTCCTAGTGACCGTGTGACCTCCCTCAATGGGTCGAAGAGTGTTTTCCACTTAGTGCGTGAAGCACTGTCTCGTTATGCTCCCGTAGCCTTCTTCTAACCTTGTTTCCTTTTTTATATCCTGTTTTTCGTGTTTTGTTATTCTTACCTGTAGTTTTCGTACTAGGGCCTTGCTGATATTGCTAGCTTGTCATCACTTGTTGTCGATATTGCGGAGGAGAAAAGGCACATGAAGATGTTTATGTTTCTCTTAGTGCTGAACTCGTTAGTTGTTTGGAGCATGGTCGTATCTCAGACTTGGAGTGTCGTGATCTGCAGGATCGCATTATTCTTCTTAAAGCTAAGGTTGTCACCCTGCAACGGAAGGCTGCGTGTGATAGTGTGTTGTGGGCTGCTGAGTTGGCTTCTCTTGAGGAAGTGTTTCGTATGGAGGAAGAAGAGCACGCTATACTTGAGTATAAGAGTTCGCCGTCCTACAAGGCTGTTGTTACCGATCATTGCTTCGTGGCTAAGCGTCTTTTCTTAAAGATGATCCTTGAGCGAGTCTTTGCGGTTACTCCTGATTTTCCGTTTTCCCAGTTTGGTGATGTGGCCGACTTCGCCGTTAGGTATGTTGCTAAGTTGAAGAAATAATATACCTCCCTTTTTGGTGGTATATGTGGGTATGTTGGCATTGCTTTGGTGGAGTTGTTTCCTTCTCTATTTTGTAGAAGGACCATGTATTTGTCCTTAAGGATGCAATTGATTGTGTTTGGATGGTATCTTGGCCGTTGTGGTCTCTTTGTCTTTTCTAATTTTGGTTTTAATATGGGTGTTAGTACTGCTAGCTGCCTTTCATATAACTTGTTATGGTTGTGTATGCTGCCTTTTTTTTATTCCAAATGTTCCCTTTTGTTTTGGTGCCTTGTTGCTGCCCTTGTCTAATAGTCATGCCTGTAATTCCATCATGAACAAAATTACACATTATTCGTAAGTTATAACTTTGCTGTGTAAAGGAAATTTTTTCCAAGATATGTCCTTGGGGACATTGTAAGGAATTTTTTAGGATATGCCCCTAAGGGCGTCGAAACTATTCGTGGGATTTGGCTCCCGGATGGTGCAGAATGTGTTCACGAGATTGGCTCTCGGAGGGCGCGGAATGTGTTCGCGAGATCGGCTCTCAGAGGGCGCAGAGTGTGTTCGTTGTTTTAGAACTACTCTCAATATATAATCTTGGGGGCATCGAAATTATTCACGGGACTGGCTCCAGGAGGGCGCATAATGTGTTCACGAGATTAGCTCTCGGAGGGCGCAGAATGTGTTCACGAGATTGACTCTCGAAGGGCGCAGAGTGTTGTCATGAGATTGGCTCTCAGAAGGCGCATAATGTGTTCGCGAGATTGGCTCTCGGAGGGCGCAGAGTGTTATCAAGAGATTGGCTCTCGGAAGGCGCGGAATGTGTTCGCGGGATTGGCTCTCGGAGGGCGCAGAGTGTTATCACGAGATTGGCTCTCAGAAGGCGCATAGCGTGTTCACGAGATTGGCTCTCGGAGGGTGCAGAGTGTTATCACGAGATTGGCTCTCGGAGGGCGCACAATATGTTCGCGAGATTGGCTCTCGGAGGGCGCAGAATGTGTTTGCGAGATTGGCTCTCGGAGGGCGCATAGTGTTATCGTAGTTTTAGAACTACTCTCAAGATAAGCTATTGGAGGCATTGAAAGAGACATACGCTTGTTAGTCTTATCTGGGTAAGGAGCACATGGAGGTAGGGTCATCTCATACTTAGAAAATATTTTGGTGAACATCTACTTTATTGAGAGCATCATGCATTATATACAAGGGGGTGTCGTTGGTGGTTCAAGACACTTTAGGGAAAACAATAGGTAGCGGAAAAGTTGGAGAAACTTCATGAGTTTTCCGCCTTGGGAGCTGTTTTTAGAAAACTAAGAATGTAAACATGTATTAAACGAAAGATAAACTCAAGGATATGGTGTTTCACTGATGTTGTTGCCTTAGACATAGAACTTCTTCAAGTGCCCCCCACTGAAAGTGTTTGTAGAAATATTTCCATCTTCATCTTCCAGGCGGTATGCATTCGCATATGGTACTGACGCTATTTTGTATGGTCCCTCCCATTTTGGAGATAGCTTTTTTACTTGATCTAAGTGTGAGAACTCGTTTTTTCTCAGTACTAATTCTCCTACATGAAATTGCCTTTCTCTGACTTGTTGATTGTAGTACCTTGCTGATACAAGTCGCATTCGTGCTTGTGCCTCTTCTGAGTTCCATCTTTTGTCGTCTACTAGATCTAAATCTAAGAGCCTTTGCATTTTTGTTTTCATGCTCTTCGAAGTAATTGGTTCTTGGTGATGACACAGCCATTTCTGCCGGTGCTACTGCCTCGGTCCCATATACTAGACCGAATGGTGTTTCTCCTGTGGCTATTTTTGGTGTTGTTCGTACTGCCCACAAGACATTTTCTAACTCATCTACCTAGCTTCCCTTGGTAGCATGAATTCTTTTTTTTCAAACCATCAAGTACTATCTTGTTTGCCGATTCCACCTGCCCGTTTGTTGGGGGTGTTTTACTGATGCAAAACGCTGCTCTATGTTCAACCTCTCACAGTACCACTGTAGCCTCTTGCTCTTGAATCGTGGCCCATTGTTTCTTATCAAGACCTTTGGAACTCCGTACCTTGAGACGATGTGTGATTGGATGAAACTGATGATTTGTTCGTCTGTTGTCTTTCCCATCGGTTTTGCTTTTATCCCCACTTGGAGAAGTAATCTATCGCCACTAATATGCAAGTTTTTTTTCTCTTTCGTTCTTGGTAGGGGGCCTATCAAGTCAATTCCCCATTGTGCGAATGGCCACGCTCTTGATATTGAGCTTAGCTTGGCTGCTGGGGCTGTTATGTTTCTAGAGTATCTTTGGCAATGTTCACATTTTTGCACCATGTATGTTGCCTCCTTGTTCATTATTGGCCAATAGTATCCCAGATTGTAGACCTTTCGAATTATTGATCTTGCCCCCTCGTGACATCCGGTGTCGCATTCATGGAGCTCCGCCAATATTCTTTATGTTTCTGGGTATGTTATGCACTTGAGGAATGGCGTAGAATATCCCTTCTTGTAGAGCTCATTGTCCATCCTTGCATAGTTCCTGGCCATCCTCTCAATATTTATTGCCTCCACCTTGTCTTCTGGCAATTTTCCTTCGGTAATGTATTGACGCATTGGGGTCATCCAGGCCTCCCCTTCGTCTATTGTTAGTACTTCCATTTTCTCTATCACTGATCTTGTTCTTTGTTCCACAAAATGCAGTTCTTTGCTTGCTTCCGATCCCAAGGCAAGCTTTCTTAGGGCATCTGCTTCGTGGTTTCGTTCTCTTGGGACTGATTCGATATCGAAGCTTTGGAAGCTTGTTATCAAGTCATTTGCCTGTTGTAGATATTTTTGCATGTTCTCGGACTTTGCGATGTAATTCCTCTTTACTTGATTGACGACCAACTGAGAGTCACACTTCCTTAGGTGTTTCACCCCTACTCCTTTGGCTATTCTCAAGCCTGTTATCAATGCCTAGTACTCTGCCTCATTATTGGTTGCTTTGAAGGTAAGTGCCATGGCGTAACGCAGTGGCGTGCCCTTATCAGGTGGGTACAATAGAAGGCCTGCGCCTGATCCTCCCGCATTGGCTGATCCGTCAGTATGCATCTCCCATATGTCCTCTGGTTGTGTCTCCTGGTTGGCTCTTGTTGCAGTTGTGCTTGCTGTTTTCCCTAAGTGCCGTCGGGACTTTTTCCGATGAATTCTACAATAAAATCTTCTAGGGCTTGCCCTTTGATGGCTGTTCTTGGGGCGAAATGAATGCGGAATTCACTTAGCTCAATTGTCCATTTGGTCAGCCTCCCTGACGTGTCTGGATTTTGCAAGAGGTGTTTCAGAGGTTGGTTTGTGAGCACTGTTATCTCATGCGCATTAAAATATGGTCTCAACTTCCTTGCTGATATGATCAATGCGTAGAGGTACTTTTCGATTGCCAGGTAGTTGATCTCGTATTTTGCCAATGTTTTGCTTACGAAATATGCTGGCAGTTGTGCATTGTCTTCCTCTTTCACTAGTACTGAACTTACCGCAACGTTGCTTACGTAGATGTAAAAGAAGAGGGGTTCTCCTGGGGTTGGCTTAGCTAAAGGAGGTAATGTCTTTATGTGTTTTTTGAGTTGTTGGAAGGCTTCCTCACACCTTGGTGTCCATTCAAACTTCTTGTTTGCCCATAGCACCTCAAAGAAAGGTAGTGCTTTGTCTCCAATTTTGGATAGGAATCTGTTAAGAGCCGCCAACCATCCGTTTAGCCGTTGTACTTCCTTGTGCTTTGCGGGGGAGTGCATCTCCTCAATTGCTTGCATGAAACCCAAGAAACCCAAGAATTTCCCTGACTGTACTCAAAACGCGCATTTTATCGGGTTCAAGTGGACTTGATGCTGACGCATCCTTTGGAAGGTCATATGAAGGTTCTCGACGTGGTTGCTTTTCTTCTTAGACTTGACAATCATGTCGTCTATATATGCTTCCATTGTCTTCCCTATCATGTCCCTGAAGATCTTGTTTACCCTACGCTGATACGTTGCTCCCGCGTTTATGAGTCCGAATGGCATCACAATGTAGTGGTATATTTCACTATCGGCATAGAATGCCGTGTGGGAGGCATCTTCGGCGGAAATTTTGATTTGGTTGTACCCTGAGTATGCATCCATGAAGCTCATCAATTTGTGGCCTGACGTTGCATCCACTAGTTGATCTATCCTTGGAAGTGGGTACGAATCTTTAGGGCATGCCTTGTTGAGGTCGCGATAGTCGATGCACATTCTCCAAATTCTGCCTGCCTTTTTAATTAGTACTGGGTTTGCAACCCATGTTTGAAACCTGATCCCCTTGATGAAATTTTCTTTTAATAGCTTGTCCACCACTTCTTGGATAGCTATCTTTTTGCTACCCCCCATTGGCCTTATCTTCTGTGTTATTGGGCGTGTTGCCGGGTCTATGTTGAGCTTGTGTGATATTACATCCTCAGATATCCCAGGCATGTTGCTTGGTGACCATGCGAACAGATCCTTGTACTCCCTTAGTAATGCTGCTATGCGCGATTCTTCTTCTTCAGTCAAAGTTGTCCCTATTTTCACTTTTCTTTCGGGTTCCTCTATTAAGATTTCTTTTAGCTCCTCCATAGGTGCATGTCTTCCGTGATCCTCTCTTGGATCCTCATCTATTAATAGGACCTCCTTGTTGGTTTTCCTTTTCTTGCTGAGTGCAATTCTTGCACACTTCCTTGCCACCTTCTGATTTCCTTTAACTTCCCCAATTCCTTTATTTGTGGGAAACTTCATTTGCTGATGTGGTGTTGATGACACTATGCCCCACTTGTTAATTGTAGTGGTACCTAGAACTCCATTGTACTCGTCCATTCCCTTAATAATAAGGAAAAGAACGTCGATATTCAATTGCTTCAGGCCTGTGCCTAGTGTCACAGGTAGTGTGATTGCCCCCAATGGGTAGCTTGGCTCTCCTGAGAATCTTTTGAAGGGAGAGTGCACTTTTTTATGTTAATTGGTCTCACACCTAGTGTGGCAATCACTTTCTTGCTGATGATGCTGGGTGAGCTTCCCTCGTCATCTAGAATTCTGCCAATGTCCATGTCAGTTATTTTTATTGTTATGACTAAGGCATAATTGTTCTTTTGTAACACATGTTCCATGTCCTTCCTTGAGAATCCTATTATATCTTCTCTTTTTTCCTTCGGTTGCTCTCCTTTGATTGTGTTATCTCCTGCTTTTGTCATGTATGCCTCTCTTGCATTTGCTGACTCACCGCCTGCTCCAAAACCTCCGTGAATGACGTATATGTTTGCCATCTGACTCGTGATAGTTGGGCTTGTTTGTTCGAAACCCACGGACGGCGCCAAGTGTTAAGACGTGTATATCGGGTATGCGGGTCTTTGATCCGAATAAAACTTCTCACGGGTAATTTTTCCTCGTATGCGATCTGTTAGCTTGCAAATACGATTTGTTAGCTCCAAGCGATCCGTCGTCCAACTCCTCGCAAACCTGCACAGGGGGCAATACCGAGCACGGAGAGGGGGGGGGGGGGGGGGGTTGTGCTCGATGAGCCCTCTCCGATGCCTTAGTAAGTTCGGTATTCTAGAGAGATGAAATCTAGAGAGAATGCGGGGCTAAAAGGAGTAAAGTTGCAACATGATGAAAATGAATAGAACTTTAGCACTATATATAGGTTTCAAGGGGATTAAGGTGGCTTAAGGACACTGTTAATCCCTAAGCACACTTAATTAACACATAACGAAGGGATTAAGCCCTTAAAAGCATGGAGAGGTTTGGGAAAATGACTAAGTGTTGGACGGGTAAAACGATGTCGGGACTCCGCGGGAAGAGGTCCGTGTGACAAGGTTCGGGACGTCGCACACGCCCTTGGGGGGGGGGGGGGGTACGGCGTCCGGGCAGGGTCTCGAGACCTACGGGGTCGGATGAAAAATTCGACCCCTAGGTCCTGGGATCGGTCCAGTCAGACTTATCTTTCCTATGAGAGATCGGGCCAGCCGGTCCGATCTCACCTAAGTGAGGTCGGTCCAGCGGACAGGTCCGGGCGAGTATTTTTTGCTCGTCAGGGCCGTTCGCGCTATGGATAATGTGTTCGGGTCAAAGTTTCGAATTATAATCGTAAGTGGGGTTGCCAAAATAAGACAATCCGAATTAAAGCGGGTTCAAATTGGACGTATATCCATCAGTGATCACGTGCAAGACACATGATCACTTTCTATCCTTAATGGATACGTAAATTGACGGTTCAACAACTTAGTTTTCTCAAATACCTAAAAGTCACATAAATTATTATTTCAAGTACCTATTTGATTTTAATCCTAAAAAATATATGGGCAATAAAAACAATGAAGAGTTAGTTTTTAAATAAACTAACTCAATATGATTTTCAAATACTTTGATCTTTCAGTCTTTCTGATGATACAGCAGTTGTCACAAAAAAATACTTTTAAATTAATTATTAATTCGTGCTAGGAATGTATTTCACAGTAGTGAGAATTTAAGTTTTATTAACTTGCATTTTGTTTCTAATTATTTTTTAAAATAATTATTTTTAATTAATTTTTATATTAGTGTGTCCCTATACTGAAAATTACAACATTATATGTTATTGAAAAATTATTTTATTTTAATTTGATATAAAAAATAGATGGCAAATCTAAACACCGTAGAAAAAGTTACAATTCTTTAATTATATTAGTTAAAGTTAAAAAATAAGATTGTAAATAAAAAATGAAATATATGTATACATAAAACAATTTCATCTTACTGAATAACATGAATTTCTTTTTGTGTATTTTAAAATTCAGAATTGTCAGTGAGACCCATATGTTATTGTCTTACTTAATCGAGTACAATTTTATTTTTTTACATTATATATTTTATTTAAAAGTTTTAAAAACCGAACCATGCCTTGTGTTTCGACTAGACCCGCGCGGACTGACGGGTTGTTGAATAGGTGTGTATAGTCCTAACCGGGGTGTCGGAACCCGCGGATGTCGAACTATCGGAGTGTCGGGAGGTCGGACTTTCGGAGTGTCGGACTGTCGAAATGTCGGACTGTCGGGATGTCGGACTGTCGGAGATCGCACTGTCGGCGATCCACAAGCCCTCAAAATGGCTAAGTGTTTGAGTGTCTGTATGTGTAGTTGTTCACGTGTCAAGGCGTTGGCGTCCCGGAGTGTTTGCACACTATCCCTTATTATATATGTACGCGTGTGTGTTGCGGTGTATGCATGTACGTGCGCCCAGCGGAGTATGCGCGTATCCTTTCTTACACCTGCACACATGGCAATATCGAGACCACGGAGGGGGGGGGGGTACTCGATGAACCCTCTCCGATGCTTCAATGAGAGCAATTCTAGAGAGATAAAGTTGAGAGAAGTTAGAGCTCCTAGGCCAATTTTGAAGTGACTTGACTTGAAATGGGTGACCAAAAATCCTTATATAGGAACTATTGGACTCGAACCCGGTTTTGCGCGGTTCGGTCCCGGTTTAGTAGAAAAACGTGGACCGGGATCGAGTTTAAACAAGGTTGGCTATCAGGAAACTCGGACTTAGTGTAAAAATACGTCGGTAATAGTACGCATGTCGCAAGCGGCAATCCGGACCACGTCGCATTTGGACAATCCGGAAGTGTCCGATCCGAACGCGCATATTGCCCGTCCTGACTGTTTTGACTCGCGGGTATAGTGTTTCGATCCATTTTCGTGGGTTTGACGTGTGTACGAGGTCCGGAATATAAATACGAACTCGAATTGGGCATATATCCATCACTTGCCCCCGAGTCAAGTAATGGCTTGACACTTGCTTGAATCTATTTTAAGATAGTAAATGCCCAATCTTGGTCCGGTACTGACCTTAAAGGTTGTCCTACCGACAGTCGGGCACGCGGGCCTTGATATCGCCTATCTTTTAAATTTTCGGGCGAGTATCTATCTGCTGACAATGTTAGTGCAGCATGTATGCATATATAAAGTATTTGTAAATATGCACGATCATAGACGTGGACATTAACGTGCGCGCGGACGTGTCAGACACATGTAAGTAAGTAGGAACATGCAATACAACAACATGTTGGCAATAATAAAATCATGAAATTAACCATGTGATGATAAAAATATGAACCATGGATTTAATCAGTGGTGTAAACATAAATAAATCGTGGGTATGGAAAAATGTCAGAATGGTCACGCGCGCGTGTAAATGAGCGTGTGTGTATATGTAAACACATGAAAGCACTAGAGTATGCACTTAAGGATTTAGAAAAAATAGAGAGGAGGTAATAGTTACCCATAAGTATAAATACCACAAGGGTGTGAGAGGAGAGCATCTCCTTGTTTAGTCTCCTTATTTAGTCATTTTAGAGCCATCTTTATTTCTTGGGGAGGAAGATACTTGGGGTCCAAACCTTCTTGGCCCCATGTGTTTTATAAAATGCCTACGTCATGTTAGCTTTGCAAATATGGGTCAAAATTTGGCTAAGTGTTTGATATGTATAAACATGATGTAAGTAGAGTTACTCCCTTCGTATGTGGTTGTTGTTGGATGCACGTTACTCCATGATATGCGTAGGCTTAGTGACATAGTCATGTTCGAGGAAATATTCAAATTTCATCCTTCCTTGTATAGTGCATAAGTAGGTATATACGTGCGTGCAGTCCTCACGCATGTGGGCTTCGCGCGCGCGGCCTTCGCGCGTGTGGACTTCACGCATACGGACCTCGCACGTACACATATAGTAACATGATGCCTCGTGTTGTAGTGTCAAGTACTTAGATTCTTTTCTGAGCCTGTTCCGAGCGTGTTTCAAGCTTGTTGATGCGTGTATGTAATCTGATAATTAAGCGCGCGTGCCTTGACGTCGCCTTTCCTTATTTTCTTAGTGAAGGTGTGTATAACTTCATCCTCACGCTATATAGAAGAGTGTGTGTTACGGACGCGCAGGTCTTGAGACTGGGAGGCGTCATGTATCCTCTGTGTCGTTGACGAACACCTTATAACAGGAGTATGTTCGCAACGTGTATGTTGAGAGACGAGACCTTTGTCGATACAGTATTGCCCCCGGAGTGGGAGCGTCTTTAGTGACGTGGCTGAGTACGTACATGTATGTGTCGTATAGACGCGTAGACCATGTAGGAGTATGTAGGTACCAATTTGGACCATAGGCGTCCCAGCCCCTTAGTCGCGAGGTGTTAGGCCTCCGGCGTGTTGTCGATGAACGACCCATGATAGACACGTGTTAGGTCGCGCCGACGCGCGTACTGTTGAGTCGCGCAGACGCACGTGGTGCCATATAGGCTGTATATGTGTCGGGACGAGGCCCTTACTGACATAGAGTTGTCCCCGAACAGAGGATTGTTACTATGTAGTATTTGTGAACTTATAAGTCCGTAGGTGTGGAGTTGCCCCCACAGTGGGGATGTTCGCCACATAGTTGCCTCAGACGCGGGATGTTGACCCTTGTGCCGATTGCTACTTGGGTTTTCTAAACAGGGTATGTTCTACGACTGTTACTTGGCTTTTCCCAGGTAGGGTGCGTTTGGCGACTGCTACTTGATGTTTCCATGGTAGGGCGTAGATCAGAGGTCGACGAGGCGACGTGCTTTGCGGTATAGGACAAACGTCGACGAGGCGACTTGCCGTGTAGTATAGGACAGAGGTCGAAGAGGCGACGTGCCTTGTAGTATAGGATGTAAACACTCGATTTTGACCCGGACGTAACGACGTTACACATGATACGTCAAATTCCGGACGCGTAAAGCCACAAAGTCTCCAAAAATGCTCAAGGGCACATTAGGGAAATTATTATAAAATATATTTTAAATTATTTCGAATATATTTAATATTTTCGGAATATTTAAATATATATATATAATAATTAGTTTTTTTTTTTTATTTTTAGAAAATTATCTGTAAGATATTTATCTCCAGATATTATTTTTTATTCAAAAAATAATTATCTGTAAAGATATATATCCTTAGGAATATTCTCTAGAATAATTATCCGTTAGCAATTTTTTTATTTAAATTTTATCTGTCACTAGGCTAGGTTTTTAGTATAAATAGGGGTCTAGGTTTACATTGTAAAGGACAAAAAAAAAAAAAAACACCACAAACATTAATAAATCAGCTTTTCTCGAAGTTCGCAATCTTTTGTCTTTTAGTGAAATTTTTTTAACCTTTCCCGCTCCTGCTATACCTCCGACGCCGGTGACCTTCAGCAGCCCCGACCACCGGCGAGCCACTGCGTCTGTGTCCGTTCACCCCACCGTCTGGGCCGCCTGCTGCCACGCCGCCCTTCCCGACGCGTCAGACCCGCCAAGCTCCGCCACAGCTCGCCTCTATCGTGACCAGGCCGGAGTTTTCCCTGTCCGTCTCCGGCCACCGTTCGCTGCCTTTGCTGCCGCCCCGTCCTTCGACCGCCCCTGCCGGAGCCCTTGCTGTTGCTGTTGCCGTCGCCGCAGTCCAAAGCCCCGACCAGCCAACTGCCAGACACCTGCAGGTAATCCCGTGATTTTTTTTCTCTTTTTCTTTTGGTTTTTTCTTTTTGTTTTTTTTATATATTATATTATATTATTATATAATTTATCTATTTATTTATTCAATTTCTGTTATTTGTTATTATATTATTATATTATAATTAAATAGGTATTTTAAAAATGTAATTGGTTAATTTTTAGGTAAATCATGTATGTATGTTAAATTTATGTTGGGTTTTGTATAAATTTTAGCATGTTTAATAATTTTGATATTTTTTGGATTTCGTTTTAATTAAGAGTTATGAATTACAATTAGTTATAGACCAGGTCGATATTTGATAATAATTTTGTATATGATAAAAATTTAACATTGGTATAGTTAAATTAATTTGATATAACATACATTTAGATAATTGAATTGACAACTTAAGTGAATTTGAGTACCGAAAGGGCGTGATTAAAAATTATATTTTTAATTCGTAATAGGACCCCCGAATCCAAAATCTTTGATCGTAGATCAATTCCAGACCTAGGTTTAACTCACGTTTCACTTAGGCAATTTAGGATTCTAGTTAACCTTAATTAACTAGTGGCGACTCTAAAAAAAATCCACGTTTTCAAATCATAATTCGCCGTAGGTTGGATTTAGGTCTGACAATTTGGCGACTCTGCTGGGGAAGTTTTAGAGGGTTCGGGCTCATTATATTCACTTATTTGCCATGTTTTTTTTTTTATTTAATCTAATTCTTTTCTCTTGATTAATCTAACTTTGTTTTTCTTTTTTTTACAGGTACAAAGTGTAGAATTTAAACTAATTCTTTTCTTTTTTTTGTGGCATTGTTTTAATTCGTACACACCACTTTAGTGTAATATCCAAAATGCCTAAAACCCAGGGCAACTAGGAACCCCGGAGAGTTAGTAAGGGTACGGCCGCGCGGCCGAACCGCCGGAACGACTCAGAACAACTCCACTCGCTTGTGAAGGTCCTATGATCTCTATGATGGGGAGAGGAAACCACCTTGTCGGAACCTATCAGTGGAACCTACCTCGTAGAGCAAAGCCACACCATTTTTACCACCCTAACATGTCGTGTTTTATCCGTGTTTTTTTTGTAAAGAGGTTGTAAGATAAACTGTAAGTTTTTCTAACTGTGTAACTTTTATTTATGAGCATGCATCCCATTATATCTTTAAAAAAAAAACAAAAAAAAAATCATATTTGCAGCATGTCTCTTAGGTAGAACTCTCATTTCAAACGTACATTCCTTATGCACGGTTTTAAAAAAACTCTTAACTAAATTTTGTTCTAAAATATGTGTTTCATGCGCATTATAAAAAAAAGACCAGGTAAGTTGTAATTCATAATTAACGCATCATTCGCGCATTATTTTCAAAAAAATATTTTCATGAGAAATTTAACTCCCTTTTAGCTATTAGAGCTTCTAATTTTAAAATGCATTTTGTATACGTTATTTTCAGAAAAAACCAAAAAAACATTTTTAGCTAAGTAGTTAATCCCTTAGTTGTAGATTTTTATTTCTAAATATGTGTTTCAGACGCATTGTTTAAAAAAAAAAAACCTTACCTAAATCTTTATTCTAAATATGCGTCTCATGCGCATTATTTTAAAAAAATCTCAGGTAACTTGTAATTTTTGTTAGTGCGTTATGTATGCATTACTTAAAAAAAAACATTTCAAAAAAATTAATTTCTTTAGATATTAGAGCTTCCTTTCGAACATGCATTTCATATGCATTTTTTTTTCTTCTAAAAAAAACCTTTTACCTGATTTTTTATTTTTAATATGTGTTTTGTACGCATTATTTTTGAAAAAAACTTTTCAGGTAAGTTGTAATTTTGGTTAGTGTATTGTATATGCATTGCTTAAAAAAAAAATAAAAAATTAGAGCTTCTAATTTCGAACGTACATTCCATATGCATCATTTAAAAAAAAAATTAACTGAATTGTTTCTTTTTTAATAATGCATCCAATATGCATTAATTTAAAAAAAAAAAAACTTTTTAGATAAACCGTAAGCTCTCTTAGTTTTAGGGCTCTTTGTTAAAAAAAAAATTTATCTGAATTTTTAATCAAAAAACGTGCATATCATATGCATTATTTTCGAAAAAAAAAATTTCAGGTAAGTTGTTATTTTTCTCAGTTGTAGAACTTTTATTTTTAAGTTTGCATCTTGTATTTATTTTTGTATATCTCATATGCATCCTTTAAAAATAAAAAAAAATAAAACTTTTCGCCTGATTCTTAATTTTGAGCAACCAAGATGCATTGTTTTTTTTCCCTCATTAAAAAATAAAAAAAAAACAAAAAAAACTTTTCAGATAACTTGTAAATTATCTTGACTGTAGAACTTTCATCTCAAGTATGCATCTCATGTGCATCGTATGTTCATTGTTTTAGGAAAAATAATATGTTGATAGATTGTACACATTCTTAGTCGTATAACCTTTAGTTTCAAACATGTATTCCATGCAGTGTTATCAGGACCGGACCGGAGGTCGAACCGGCGAGGCTGCCGGTTCCCGGTCCAGACGGTCGAACCGGGTTCGAACCCGGTTCAGTTGCTGGTCTACATCACAATACATATTATTATTATTTTTCTAAAAAGTAGTTAGCCCAGCCCATCTCAGGTCTCAACCTAATAATTTTTCTAATAAAGCCCAACCCAAAAAGTTCATACTAAAGTAAACCCTATTCTATTTCCCCTCTATTTTTCCCCTCTAACAAAGGCAGCCGTACAGAGGCTCCATCCCTCCCCTCCCCCCAGTGATTTTGCAGGTTTGCATAAAGAAAACCTTCTCCTCCATCTCACCTCATCCCACCGTCCAAAAGTGATTTTCTCCATTTCTATTTTTTCATGGTCAAGGTTCTCCTCACAGACTTCCTCTTCCTACCCACCAATTCGACCCATCTCAAACGAGGACAGCCACGCGTGAAGGCGGGGAACTTGATGCGGCGGGGAACTTGTGATTTTCTCTATTTCTATTTTCCATTCTTGGTCTTCTTGCAGTCCCTCTATTCTGTGTTTGCACTCTGGATGTAAGGTTTCTTGCGGCGCTCTTCCTAGTGATTTATTGATTGATTGATTGATTGATTTTTTTTTTTTTTTTGTGTTTTGGAATTTGAACCGACAAACCGGGGAACCGGCCGGTCCGCTCAGAACCGGCCGGTTCTCCAAAAAACCGGGTATAGAACCGGGTTCGCTTACATCCTCCGGATTTGCTTGAACCGGACCGTTAAAGGTGCCGATTCCGGTTCGAACCCGGTCGGACCGCCGGTCCGGTCCGGTTCTGATAACACTGATTCCATGTGTTGTTTTCAAAACTACTTACCAGAATGTTTTATTTCAAGCATGTGTTTCATACGCATTATTTTTTGGTAAAAACTTTTCATGTAAGTTGTAAAATCCTGTTAGTGCATTCAATGTGCATCATTTTTTAAAAAATTAGGAAAATTTGTAATTATTTTTTGGGCTCTTAGAGTTTTTTAAATTCAAACATGAATTGCATATGCATCATTTTCAAAAAAAACTTTTTACCTGATTTTTTAAAGCATGCATTCAGTATGCATTTTTTTTTATAAAAAAAATTTCAGGTAAATTGTGAGTTATTTTTTAGCTATAAAGCTTTCAAATTCACGCATGCATCTCAGTTGCATTATTTTAAAAAAAATCCACCTGAAATTTTCATTTCAAAATATGCATTTCATATGCATTATTCAGGTAAACTGTTGTAAGTTGTGAATTTCTTAGAATAGAATTTTAACTTTCAAAAATGCATTTCATATGCATCATTCAGGTAATATGTTTTAAGTTGTAACTTTCTTAACAGTATAATTTTAACTTTCGAGCATGCATGAGCATTAAAAAAAAAAAAAAACTCAAAGTGTTATTCGTTTTTATCCAAGGTGTATTGCATTTTTTGGCAATATCGTCATTCCAATATTCGCATAAGCGAGCATTTAAAAAATGAGAGTTTTGATTCTTTTTTGATAAAATAGTTAACTGTGCAGTTGAGTGCTATTATTCGAGTTTAAACAAAGGACAAGAAAACCTTTTTGAAAAAACTTTGTTTTGAGCATTTGTCCTGCGTTCGAGCCAGATAATGCACTCAGCAAACTCGGTAAACTCCATGACGGCGCAAAACACATTTGATCATAAATTTTGATTCCTTTTCAAAAAAGTAATAAAAATTATGAAATGAATGACATTAGAGTTTTCAAAAAAATCATGCATGATTTCTCATATTCTCTACACTGATTTTCATTCACTCTTTTCAGGTACCCTTGGTTAAGGTATCATGTACACATAAGTTATGCCGGCTAAATGGGGCAACAAATAAGAACATGCAGTCATCCAGTTGCACAAGGAACAAATTGCACACTCGAGATATCTAACGCTGAGGTGCGTTAAATTGTACTTAATTTTTTCCTTGAGATTTGAGTGTCCCTACTCTTTTGCAGGTCGGATGACCACTTTAATCAATGCCGCAACCGTGTGAAACGTGAGCACTTCAAAGAGTTTCTATGAAAAATTTCACCCACCATGTGTGAAATTCATACGCTTTCCAAGACAAGGTATACAACCGTTATGTGGCCAGGTTTAAACCATTCAGCGGTAACCATGGGCATCTCCCTTTGAGATCGGACATGTCAGGAGATGAGAAAATTTCAAGAGATCATCGAGAATCCCGTGAAGATTCAATGTGCCGATCAATGTAGCTTGACTCGATCAACCGAATCCTTTTCCGATAAAAGTTCTGAAATTTTCAGTCTGCCACTAGGGGCATGTACTTTTAGGCAAGTGTACATACACAAGTTGTGGAGCAAGAGAATCAGGACATGCAGCAGGTCCAGTCGCATAGCGAGCACATTGCCCACTAAAAAATCCAACTCCCAGGTAAGAGAAGTTGTGATCATTTTTATCCCCGAAATTTGAGTTTTTCCTTACTCATTGTGCAGCTTGGATAATCATCCAAATCAAAACTCCTGAAGAGCACATCTCATGTACGGCCCTTCGCTCGCTGACCATTATTATGCCAGTTATCCCAGATACCTCGGACGATATCTATGCCTAAGTTTACCATTTGCGGACTACTATGCCAAACTCAACACCATCCATGTGTGTTCATTAATCAGGTCATTCGTCCAGCATGCGACGAATTATGAACCAGTCAGATGTAGCCGTGGGGAATTCCTGTTAAGATCAAGCATGGTTGAAGACAGAAGACATCCAAAGATCTTTCTATTAAAAAAGATCGAGATTCCATGAAGATCGACCGTGCTAATGAAAGAGCATTTGAGAGGAAGAAGATGAAGAAGAAATTATTGTCGGTGTCGTCCACCCATTGAAAGGATCCTCCATTCAAGACATCCATTCAAGACATCGATATAATCAACTTATTTGACAAGTTTTCCTCCGGAGAAGTTCTGAGAAATTAAAAGGTTTAATCTGCTATTAGGGGCATGTAACATAGTTGTTGTTTATTAGTTTCTGTAGATTTTCTTTCCATTTGAAAAAAGAAAGAGAGAAAAAAATAAATTCCCGCTAGGGTTGAAAACCTAGGCAAAAGTCAGGGAGAGGGGCATGATTGAAAACCCGCAAGGGAAGTCATGGCAATAGGTGAGATGAAAAAAAGCAAAAAGGCAAAAAAAAAAAAAAAAAAAAAGAGCAAAAAAAACAAAACTCAGTTTTCTTTAGGGTTATAGCCGCCCTTTAATCGGCTACAGGAAAATAAAGAGAGTGTTTGTGCTAATATTGTGAGAGCAGTGAAGAAATAAAAGGGTCACAGTTGTTCCTAAATCAACTACAAATAAAAGGGTCACAATCATCCCTAAAATGACTATAAAAAAAGGGCCACGGCCACCCTTCAAATGGCTACAGATAAAGAGCGCTACCGCAACATCAAAAGCGGAGAATAAATGAAAGGGCCACAGCCACCCTCCAAACGGCTAAAGATAAAAGAATGACCACGCGAATCCTGTGAGGGCAGGAAAATAAAAAGGGCCACAGTCGTCCATAAAACGACTACAAAATAAAGGGCCACAGCCACCCTCCAAACGGCTACAGATAAAAGAGTGACCCCGCGAAACTTGTAAGGGTGGAAAAATAAAAAAGGGCCACAGTCGTCCCTAAAACGACTACAAAATAAAGGGCCACAGCGAATCTTGTTAGGGCGGGAAAATAAAAAAGGGCCACAGTCGTCCCTAAAACGACTACAAAATAAAAGGGCCACAACCACCCTTCAAACGGCTACAGATTGAAGGCGGGAAATGAGTGAAAGGGCCACAGCCACCCCTAAGATGGCTACCTACAAAGAGTGTTCCTCGAATCCTGAGAGGATGGGAGATTGTTGAAAGGGCCATAGCCACCCTCAAAATGGCTACATATAAAGAGTATTCTCGTGAATCTTGTGAGACGGGAAATAAAGTACGGGTCACAGCCACCGTTTAATCGGCTACCAAAAAAGAGCGCTTCCGTTAGGTTGAAAACCCGAAAGGGCAGCCTAGGCAAAATTAGGAAATGAGGGGCATGATAGCAAATTCAAAAATTGCAATCATGGCAAAAGGAGAGAAAATAAAATCCCGATGGAATAAAAACCCCAAGGGGCAATCCATGCAAAAATTAGGAAAATCGAGGGGCACAGTTTAAAATTTTGACCGTGGCAAAAGGAGAGAATATGAGAGAATAAAAAAAAAAAAAAAAAGATCCCGCTAAGTTGTCGCGTCATGCGCAATCTAGGCAAAATTTTGGGACATGCATTCAAGTCGTCAAGCCACTCGAGGCCCTTATCCAACCAACGCCACTAGAGGCTCTTCTCCAACAGACGCCACTGGAGGCATCGTCGATCAATATTTTACTTTTCTGCACGCCACTGGAGGCTTTACTTTCCGCACCGCCACTGGAGGCTTTTCCTTGTCGCACGCCACTGGAGGCATCGTCGATCGAGGTTTTTACTTTACTGTACGCCACTGGAGGCTTTTCCTTGTCGCACGCCACTGGAGGCATCGTCGATCGAGGTTTTTCTTTTCTGCACGCCACTGGAGGCTTTACTTTTCTATACGCCACTGGAGGCTTTACTTTTCTGCACGCCACTGGAGGCTTTACTTTCCCGCACGCCACTGGAGGCTTTACTTTCCCGCACGCCACTGGAGGCTTTACTTTCCCGCACGCCACTGGAGGCTTAACTTTCCCGCACGCCACTAGAGGCTTTACTTTTCTGCACGCCAATGGAGGCTTTACTTTCCCGCACGCCACTGGAGGCTTTACTTTTCTGCACCGCCAACGGAGGCACCGCCAACAGGGGCACCGCCGACTGAGGCTTTACTTTTTCGCACCGCCACTGGAGGCTTTACTTTCTGCATGGAGGCACCGCCAACAGGCGTCCCGCCGACAAATGTTTTATCTTTCCGCACCAGAATAAGCATATGAGCCACCTTGAAGACTTCGAAGAATTGGAAGAGAATATACTTTCTGGTCAAAATCATTGTTTCTTCGTCTTTGGACAAACCCCTTCGAACACGTTCTACGGGAGTCCGTCCAAAGATGGGCAAATTGTAAACACTCGATTTTGACCCGGACGTAACGACGTTACACATGATACGTCAAATTCCGGACGCGTCAAGCCACAAAGTCTCCAAAAATGCTCAAGGGCACATTAGGGAAATTATTATAAAATATATTTTAAATTATTTCGAATATATTTAATATTTTCGGAATATTTAAAAATATACATAATAATTAGTTTTTTTTTATTTTTAGAAAATTATCTGTAAGATATTTATCTCCAGATATTATTTTTTATTCAAAAAATAATTATCTGTAAAGATATATATCCTTAGGAATATCTTCTAGAATAATTATCAGTTAGCAATTTTTTATTTAAATTTTATCTGTAACTAGGCTAGGTTTTTAGTATAAATAGGGGTCTAGGTTTATATTGTAAAGGACAAAAAAAAAAAACACCTCAAGCATTAATAAATCAGCTTTTCTCGAAGTTCGCAATATTTTGTCTTTTAGTGAAATTTTTTTCACCCTTCCCGCTCCTGCTATACCTCCGACGCCGGTGACCTTCAGCAGCCCCGACCACCGGCGAGCCACCGCGTCTGTGTCCGTTCACCCCACCGTCTGGGCCGCCTGCTGCCACGCCGCCCTTCCCGACGCGTCAGACCCGCCAAGCTCCACCACAACTCGCCTCTATCGTGACCAGGCCGGAGTTTTCCCTGTCCGTCTCCGGCCACCGTTCGCTGCCTATGCTGCCGCCCCGTCCTTCGACCACCCCTGCCGGAGCCCTTGCTGTTGCTGTTGCCGTCGCCGCAGTCCAAAGCCCCGACCAGCCAACTGCCAGACCCCTATAGGTAATCCCGTTATTTTTTTTTTCTCTTTTTCTTTTTGTTTTTTGTTTTTTTTATATATTATATTATATTATTATATAATTTAGGGATTTAAATCAAATTGGTACCTGGGTTAACAGTCCAAAACGAATTGGTACCTCCACTAAATTTTGTAATAAATTGGTACCCGAGTTAACTTGGGTGTTGCACCGTTAGAATTTCTGGTTAAAACTAACGGAATCTCATTTTTGGCGCATGAAAAGACTAAAATACCCTTATTGCAGAATAGCTACGTAATAGCAATTCAAAACTTTGGAATCCAATATCTCACTCATTTCTTCATCTTTTTGGACAATTTTTTTTTGAAACCGCATAACTTTTCGAGATCTATGCAAGCCAAATAGCCTTAAAGTGATTTGACTAGTTTTTTTTCAATAAACACCGGTTTCCATGTTAATTCGTTCTTTTTTGTATAAAGCTCCACCGCATTCTAACACTTATCAACTTTGATCACCAAATTTTTTTACTAATTGGATTCCAGTACTACAATCAAACCGTTGCTCTTGGATTCCAACACTTCTGTTTAAGAACCAAATTGATATTATACTTTCATCCAAAAGAAAACAAAAAGCGAAAATCTGTCGAATTAATTATTATGCAATCTATAACTTACTAGAATTTTTCTTGAAGTAAACTATATTGGTGTGTCTCTAAATCAATAAACGTCACTACAAGAGAATATATGGATCTTAGCATGATAAGCTACCAATTTTTTTGTTTATATATTTTTTGGACATGCTGAAAAATTGACCAGGTCTTCGATTTTAAAAGCTTGACATGGTCCAACATAAAATTGCAAATGGAACAGTTTTGGCAATATCTCGAAAGAAAATTTATTGTTTGTCTCTAGCCACATAGTGGTAAAATTCTTTGTGTGGTTCTTTTAATGCAAGTTCATCTTATTTTCTCACATTACGGTCATCCCTCAGGATACTGAGAATATCAATTTCCACATGTAGATTAAATGAGAAAATAAACTATTTCTTCTTGGTGTCCATTCTAAAAGTTCTTCCAATACCCTTAAAAGTACTTTTCATATTGTTCTATATTTCAAGTATGAAACATATTTATCTATCTAAGATCCATATGTTCTCTTGCAGTGACGTTTATTGATTTAGAGACACACCAGTATAGTTTATTGGAGACATCAAGAAAAATTTCAGTAAGTTATAGATTGCATAACAATTAATTCGACAAACTTTCATTTTTGGTTTTCTTTTGGATGAAAGGTATAACATCAATTTGGTTTTTAAACAGAAGTGTTGGAATCCAAAAGCAACGGTTTGATTGTAGTATTGGAATCCAATTAGTAAAAATATTGGGTGATCAAGGGTGATAAGTGTTAGAATGCGGTGGAGTTTGATACAAAAAAGAATGAATTAACATGGAAAACGATATTTATTGAAAAAAACTCGGAAAATCACTTTACGGCTATTTGGGTTGCATAGATCTCGAAAAATTATGTGTTTTCAAAAAAAAAATCGTCTTAAAAGATGAAGAAATGAGTGAGATATTGGGTTCCAAAGTTTTGAATTGCTATTACGTAGCTATTCTGCAATAAGGGTATTTTAGTCTTTTCATGCGCCAAAAATGAGATTCCGTTAGTTTTAACCAGAAATTCTAACGGTGCAACACCCAGGTTATCTCGGGTACCAATTTGTCACAAAATTTAGTTGAGGTACCAATTCGTTTTAGGCTGTTAACCCAGGTACCAATTTGATTTAAATCCCTATAATTTATCTATTTATTTATTCAATTTCTGTTATTTGTTATTATATTATTATATTATAATTAAATAGGTATTTTAAAAATGTAATTGGTTAAATTTTAGGTAAATCATGTATGTATGTTAAATTTATGTTGGGTTTAGTATAAATTTGAGCATGTTTAATAATTTTGATATTTTTTTGGATTTCGTTTTAATTAAGAGTTATGAATTACAATTAGTTATAGACCAGGTCGATATTTGATAATAATTTTGTATATGATAAAAATTTAACCTTGGTATAGTTAAATTAATTTGATATAACATACATTTAGATAATTGAATTGGCAACTTAAGTGAATTTGAGTACCGAAAGGGCGTGATTAAAAATTATATTTTTAATTTGTAATAGGATCCCCGAATCCAAAATCTTTGATCGTAGATCAATTCCAGACCTAGGTTTAACTCACGTTTCACTTAGGCAATTTAGGATTCTAGTTAACCTTAATTAACTAGTGGCGACTCTATTAAAAAATCCACGTTTTCAAAACGTAATTCGCCATAGGTTGGATTTAGGTCTGACATAGGACAGAGGTCGACGAGGCGACGTGCCTTGTAGTATAGGACAGAGGTCGACGAGGCGACGTGCTTTTCCATGTTGTTGCCGCTACCATGTGTTTTCAAGATAGAGTGCTTCCTGCGACCGCTACTTGCGAACACGATAATTGTTAAAACGATGTGTGGACATGGTAGTCGCTTCGAGATGTGCGGACATGATAGCCGCTTCGAGATATGCGGACATGATAGCCGCTCCGAGATATGCCGACATGATAGCCGCTCCGAGATATGCGGACATGATAGCCGCTTCGAGATGCGTGGACATGATAGCCACTTAGTGTATCCGTTAGGTACTTCATACTTGAGGTGATAGATCCCACATTGATATGTCGACGCGCGTTCGCACGGCGTTACGTCTATGTTGCTATACTGTTACACCTCATGTTGATGTGTTGAAGCATGCGCGCGTTGCGCCATGTATGCTGCTACTCTACTAAGCTCCTGAGCGAGAGGTGTTACTTTTTCTCTTAGAGTTTCGTCGTTTGCACGCTTTGAGAGCGTTCTCGCTTCGAGGATGCGCGCGTTTTGGAGGCGCGTATGCTTTGGAGGCACACATACTTAAGAAGTGCGCACGTTTGGTAAGAGGTATGCGTGCTTGACACGACTCTCCCGAATCTTGTAAACTGGTGATCTTAGAATAACAGTGTCATACTATGGCTTTTCGTAGCATTCCTCGCAGAGTTGTCGTATTATGATCGACGTATGCATGGATTGGTGAACGTTTTCTTTTATTGTCTTGTCGGCTTTAGATGAAAGAGTAAGTCCTCCGGCTCTACTCTTCGCGTTACTTTGTCTTTCTGAGTTCGGGTCAGACTCGAGGTTGACTTAGTGTCAATTCTTCCTTCTGGTTCGGGCGTGAGTCCCAAGTCCGAGTGTGTCGGCGCCCCCTCAGGTATAACAAAGTGGAATCCTGAATTGTGACCTGTGACCATGCTTGTCATCACAGTCGACAATACTCTTACTTGACTTGGAATAAAGCGGTCCGACTCCGAGATTCGTCCCTCGAGCAACTCCAAGCGATCTGGGTCTACTGCTGGTGGCGAGTCGTCGAAGGCTCTTTCCCACAACAAAGGGAAAGATGTTGAGGCTTGGACTCGTCCGCCTGCCCTTTCTGCCCCTATGTCGAGGGACCGGATCTCGGCGGAGGAGCCGACTGGAGTTGGAACGTTGTTTATATTGTTGATCCTCTGTTGACTTGTTGCATCTATCCTTCTTGTTTGCTTATTTGATGGTAGTATTGCAGGTGACATTTTGTCAAGGATTTGCGTTTGAGCACTCCCGAAGTGGGAGTGCATGTGCTACATAGGGTTGTTTCTCCTGGGGTCCGCGAGCGTCCTGAGGGTTCGCGCGTGCTGAAGGTGCGCGCGCGTGCTGGGGGTGCACGCATGTGCCGGTTTGTTTTGCCCCCGTGAGTATCATTCTTTACTCTTGTCATGGGTTCTTTGTGTATGCCTCGATCCTTGTTGCATATGGAACTAGTTATGAATTGGAGGCTTTTGCCTCTGTTTAGTGGGCTCGAGTTGTTACTCTCAAGTCCGAGATGACTACCCTTCGCAAGAAGGTTGTTTATGATGGTGAGGTACGCGCACTTTCCCTGCAGACTGTGCATGAGAGTGCTTATAAAGAGGAGGAGACCTCTCTTGCAGGATTAAGACATCGTTGTTACTCCGCAAGATATTCAAACAGGTGCTGGCGTCTTGATGTATAATTTTTTCGGAAGGTGAGTATACCCTTGTTTTTGCTCTTCGTTTGATCAGCTTTGTGTGTTTGCAGAGTCTGCCACCGGACTTGTGGCGTCATTGCGCACTCAAAGTGCGGTTGCACGTCGTGCTAATATTGTGTTCGATACTGATGATGATTTTTGTATTGCAACTTGCATGATGTTAGTCCTTGTATAAATAGGCTTGGTATTGTTGTATTGTTCGCGACAATGGCCGAACCTTGAGACTCTTCATAGAGTATGTAAATAGACATGTATGCCCTGTAAACATTGACTGATATATATGTATAGGCATTAGTACAATAATTATATATGTACCGTTACCCCTTATAGTCGCGCAGTGCCATGTTGGACATGCGTGTATATGCTGTTTAGGCGCGTACATAAGGGAAGCGTAGCCGCGTACGTAAGGGCCGTATAGGCTATGTAGTTGTTGAATGGAGGATACCACTTGCATGTTGTATTAGGTTGATTGTGTTTGCTTTACCATACTTTGTACATAGTTTTTTCTCCCCGTGTCTGGGTTGAGGTTACGTTGGGTGTTTTCCCTTGAACCTTATGTTTATATTTTGGTTTCCTTTCTTTTGTCGTATAGACCTGCTATGGAAACATTGAGAATGCATGATAACTTATTAGTAGTATTTCATACCTTTGTTATCGTATTTTCCCATATGTGTTGGACTTGTATGATAGGATTGATAATCCATGCTTGAATGTATGTAGCATCCATAGTTGTAGTACTAGGACGTACGTTGTTGTATGTCGCGCGCCCCTCTTGGTTATTACCAAGGAATGACATAATAGAAGAGTGTGTTAAACACATGTGTTGTATACTTGGCACTCGGCACTTGGCACTTGGCACTTGGCGCTTGGCACTTGGCACTTGGTTGTCATTTGGCACTTGGCACTCGACACTTTTCAGTTGGCACTTGGCGCTTAGTTTATACCGTCTCTTAGTCCACTCTAAGGCGACGTTGTAGCAAGACGCTACTTGCTAAGTTTGGTGCGTTTTTCCATCCGTCACTCGGGCACGCCCTTAGTGACGTTGTTGCGGGGTTTTCCATGGATATTCGAGTACTCACCCTGCGATGCTACCACTCCTCGACTTGATTATTCCAAGGGGCGGGACAAAGGTCGTATCAATACGCCTTGTAGTTTTTACCGTCTCTTGAACCGCTTCAAGGCGACGTTGTCACAAGACGCTACTGGTTAACTCTAGTGCGTTTTTTCATCCGTTACTCAAGAACACCTCCTGTAACGTTGTTGCAAGATTTTTCGTGGATATTCCGGTACTTATCTTGTGATACTACTGCCCCTTTGCTTGGTTACAACAAGTGGTTGCACAAGACCGTATCCATACGACTTGCAATTTTTTTCGTCACTTGGTCCATTCCAAGGCGACGTTGTGGCAAGACACGACTTGCTAATTTGGATGTTTTTTTTATCATCACTACTTTCTTACTTCTCGAATAGAATTATGCAAGACTCGACTTGTCAGTTTGGATTAGTTTTAGTATAATCCGTATAGCGGCGACTACAGGATTTCTCCTGATCGATTTGTAGAGAAACGCTACCGGACTTTAATAGTACGAAGTAGGTTGACATGCGGTTGCCCTCTTGCCCGGGTCCTATCATGTTTTGAAGGATGGTCCCTAAAAATGGGAATGCCATGCCTTATAGTAGACATGGGGACGCCTCCGATAGAGGATGTCGCACCATGGCGGGGAGTCCTAGGAAGGAGATACTATGCCTGGCTTTTGTAGATGGGGATGCCTCCGATGGAGGATGTCGCACCATGGCGGGGAGTCCCAGGCAGGGGATGCTACGCCCGTATTTTGTACATGGGGATGCCTCCGATAGAGGATGTCACGCCATGGCGGGGAGTCCCAGGAAGGGGATGCTACGCCCGACTTATACATGAGGATACCTCCGATAGAGGATATCACGCCATGTGGGGTGATCAACCCCTTATATATGTAGAACGCGTTTTTGTGCTTATTGACGATGTTGGTGATAGCCTTGTCGACCTGTTAGCGGCGTATAATACAAGTCGTTTGTTATTCTTAATGTAATAGCTTGCGCTGTTGATGCAAAATAAATGCATATAATTCGCTACTTAGTATGATTCCAGAGTAGGGAGTATTGTTGATGTCGATAATATATGTGTCGGGGTTGAGAAACGTAAACTGATTGTTGTAGCTAGCATAATAGCTTGTATTGTTGATGCAAATAGTATGTGTATAGTCCGCTACTTGGCGTGATTCCAAAGTAGGGTATGCCTTTGAGACATATCTTGAATGTGCGTATAACCTGTCTAAAATTGGTTCGCAATACTTCGAGATATATATTCGTTAGGAAATAAAATGGAGTTATAAATCTCTTCATACGGCTTTATCGCCTGCAATGCCAATTTGACTGGACCAGACTATTCGCGACTAGTCTGTTCCGTTCAGCTTGGATTTTACCTTGAGTAAATCAGACTGTCTTGAGTAGTTATCTTACTCGAGTGGTCTGTTTTACTCATAACAGTATTTTTTGTAGAGATGTTATCTCATACCCGGGTTTACTCTTGGCAGTAATGCCTGTTACCTGGGCCTTACTCAAGTAGAAGAGATCGTCTTTCGAGGGCGATGCCTGATGTTAACATCTTGAGGCAATCCGTATAGGGCTTTGAAGTTATTTTCCTCGTTTGTAATCTCCTCTTAGGAGGGGTGGTATCGTGTGTTCGCGTGCTCGCATGTTCGCGTGCTCGCGTGTTCACATGTTCGCGTGGTCTTTCAATCCTGACCTCCTCCTCTGTAACTAGGTGGAGTGCCAAGAACTTGTTCGTTTGATGCCCCCCAATTCGCTTGGTGGTCGCACTGTTATTCCTTGCTCAAGTGTCGTACGTATCTCTTGTAAGTAGGAGATCACTAAGTCTTTGTAAAAGTTGTAGTTCGCGATGTGCCCTCGTTCTTGCAACGATTGTTGGGCATTTCCCTTGGTGACTGGTATATGGTAGCATCCGTACTTGATGAGGACTTGTAAATTCCCTCCCTCCTATTCCTTGCATTTTGATGCAAGTGTATTTGTTGGTGGGATTGGATAAGAGTAACCCCTCCCTTCTTGAACGCGTGTCCCGCGCTGTTGAGTAGAGTATGTACGCTATGCGTTGGGTTGAAAGTTCCATGCGGACATTGTCTACCTCCTTGAGGTCTTGCTTTACTTGATGTACTTCTTCCTATACTCGTGACTCTTCGTGGTGTTGTACCCTCGTAGTGGTTATGACTTGTAGCCTAACTTCCTTTGAAGTTGTGCTTGTGACACAGATGTATTCATGGTTGAAGAATGTTGAACTGACAAGGTTCCCTGCTTTTGCTTTTGTTGTTACCGGAGGTAATCCTTATGTTACCTTTAACCTCCGCATTAAGCCGTGCATCCCTGGGTAGGTACATGTAAGTACATGTAGGTGCGCGTAGGCGCATGTATTTCTGCCGGATTGTATATGACCTATCCATCCGTGTTAGAGTTCGCTTCTTATTTGCTTCGCGATGGAGTATTTGTAGGATGTTGGAGATAGCTATCTCGCCTTTTCCACGTGATGGGTTTGGCACAGATGTGTGTATAGCGCAGGCGTCGATATTGAATAACGTCCCACCATGATGGTGGGATTGTCCCTTGAATGGTGTCCCCCCATTTGTCCATTTGGTGGCGATGTTAAACGCCTTTGAGTTCCTTCATGGAGTTGTAACCAGGGCATGCCCCCGGTTAGGGATTGTTGGGCGTTGTTTGCGTGTTGGTTGTTGCACCTTGTCCCCATGGGGTGTTGCTATGCCTAGCATTGAGTGCACAGTAAAGACGTACGCACTTTGCATGTGCGTGCGTTTGATAGCTGATCGTTGGATGCAGCTTGTTAAGGTAATGCGACTAAGGCCGTATCTTCCCCCTTTGTGTTCGCTTTATTCCTACTTTCCTTGTCATTAGATAGAAATTTGTAATGTATAGAAATAGTCATAATCATTGAGTTTATAGTAAGGGGTTACTCCCTGTATCAGTCGTGTGAGTTCCTTGGTTGGAGGTCTCATCAATCTTGTGTTGAATATATACTAGCTTTGTGTTGATCGTCCATAGGTACGACCTGCATTTATATGATTGTATATATATAGGTGCTACTACAAAGGATACGCTTGCGATGGGCACGATAGCGGGCGTCTGGGGGATTCGCATTGTTGCCCCCACCATAAGGTCTGGACTATATAGTCTTGTATATGACTTCAGTTGTCGACGGTGTCCGGCGTTAACGGTCCCTTCGCGGGGCCGGAGTGGCAGCAACTCGTGCAACCTGTTCGTCGTATGCCGATGTGGTAATAGGCGTCACTTCGGTAGTAGTGTTAGCGATTGTTGTTGTGGTGATAACAATGATTAATGATGCCTTGATGAATATTGCTGCAGGGGCGGCGGTAAATAGAGTCACCATGGCAGTGGTTGCGACGTCAGAGTAGCGCAACGTATCGTAGCTTATCACAGTGTAGCGCGGCATAGTGTAGTTTAGCGCATCAGCGTTGGTCTTTGCATGTCCTCTTGGGAAGGCTCTGTGAATGCTTACGCTTGTATTGATTATTTAGCTCTTGAAGGTGAGTAATGGTTATTTGCTCGAATCTCGCAGACGGCGCCAAATGTTTTGACCAGACCCGCGCGGACTGACGGGTTGTTGAATGGGTGTGTATAGTCCTAATCGGGCTGTCGGAACCAGCGGATGTCGGACTGTCGGACTATCAGAGTGTCGGGAGGTCGGACTGTTGGAGTGTCGGAGTGTCGGAATGTCGGACTGTCGGCGTGTCGGGATTTCGGACTGTCGGAGATCGGACTGTCGGCGATCCACAAGCCCTCAAACTGGCTAAGTGTTTGAGTGTCTGTATGTGTCAGTGTTTTGAAAACCGGACCAGGTTTTGAACCGGAAAGATGACCGGTTTCCAGTCCAACCGGTCCAACCCGGTTCAACCCAGTTTCATTCCTTTGAATAAATAGAATTTAGAATTCTAAATAAAATCATTTTATTTGTTGTTCTCTCAATGTTCTAACTTGTAGTGTGTTGGCAGCGTGTCTTAATTCCCTTAATAGGTCCTGTGTTTGAGTCTAGCTGCACACATTTAATATTTTATTCACAAAAAAGCTGTTCTTTTCTCTTACTGTCACCGGTACCGGTTTATCCGGTCCGACCCGGCTTCATCTTATCAAACCGATTCTGTTGTGCAGTTCTGTAATTTACTAAAACCGGACCGTTGATATGGCCGGTTCGCGGTCCGACCTGATCTGACCGCCGATCCGGTTTTCAAAACACTGGTATGTGTAGTTGTTCGTGTGTCAAGGCGTTGGCGTCCCGGAGTGTTTGCACACTATCCCTTATTATATTTGTACGCGCGTGTGTTGCGGTGTATGCATGTACGTGCGCTCAGCGGAGTATGTGCGTACCCTTCCTAACACCTGCACACGGGGCAATATCGAGATCACGGAGAGGGGGGTGGTACTCGATGAACCCTCTCTGATACTTTAATGAGAGCAATTCTAGAGAGATAAATTAGAGAGAAGTCAGAGCTCCTAAGCCAATCTTGAAGTGACTTCACTTGAAATGGGTGACCAAAAATCATTATATAGGAACTCTTGGACTCGAACTCGGTTTTGTGCGATTTGATCCCGGTTTAGTAGAAAAACGTGGACCGTGATCGAGTTTAAACTAGGTTGGCTATCGGAAAACTCGGACTTAGTGTAAAAATACGTCGGTAATAGTACGCATGTCGCAGGTAGCAATCCGGACCCCTCCGGATTGTCAAGGACAATCCGGAGGTTTGGATTGTCTTAGACAATCCGGACGAGTCCGGTCCGAACGCGCTTATTGCCCGTTCGGACCATTTTGACTCGCGGGTATAGTGTTTCGATCAATTTTCGTGGGTTTGACGTGTTAACGAGGTCCGAAATATAAATACGAACCCGAATTGGGCATATATCCATTACCTTGAATTGACAAGGTGTTAGGTTCATAGTCCGATAGGTCCGAATCAGTTCAATACAGTTTTAGCAAAAAAAAAAAAAACCTAGAGTAATTTTTTCTAAACCTTCGGTGCTCCGGAATTTTCTATCATGCTCCAAGAGCACCATGTTTTATGTAAAACTTTAAAAGTATAAAAAAAATATGAAATTTTACTACATGATAGTACCAAAAACATGGTGTTTGTGGAGCATGATAGAATGACCCCAGAGCCCCAATCCTGGTTTTTCGTCCTAACTGACAAAATGGAACAAGTTTTCTGTGTGCCTAATATAGGGGTTTCAAACCTAAGACCTCAAAGCAAAATCACATGGGAGCAAACACTATTGACCACTAGACCACCAGTGCTGATGGTTAATTATTTGCTCATTTATTATCACAAGAATTGGTCTTATTAAGTGAGCTGTTTTTAAAGATCATTGACATTTTAAGATGCCAATTAAATAATGAATTTAACGAGGATGAAAAAGTAGTTCCTCTTAATTATTAGATTATAGTTGAAGTAATTAATAAGCTTAGATAATTAATAGCTGAACATTACCGATTACTAAATTGTATCCTCCCAATGGCAAATGTAATGACCGACATTAGAATCTATGGTTCTAACTTCTAAATTCAACATTTTGTATTAACACACTAACTCTACAATATAAATCGACTGTTGAGATCTTATATATTTTCAACACCTCATCATATATGTTGTCAACATATCATTCTAGACGTGGGTCGGTCAGAAATTTATACACCGATTTTATTTTAGTGACAAGATTGGTCGGTCATAAATTTTTTCTAACAAAAAATTCAAATAGAAAATTTACATACCGATTATTGCTTTCATGGTTTTCTAACGGAAGATTTTAGTCATCGTAGTGAAGGAAGGAGGGAGACACTGCAATGGAAGGAGGAAGAAGCGATCCGCTGCTACTAAAGGAGACGACGACAGCAACGGACTTTGACGAAGAACAGATCAGAGAGCTTGTTCCGGTCGACAATATTGGAGTCACCGTGGTTCTTGCACTTGCCACTCTAGCCGCCGTCTGTGGTTCCTATATTATGGGAAATGCAGTAATCAAGCCTTCAAATTTTATATTATCTATTTATCATATGTTTGACACATTTTTTGGAATTTTTGAAAAAAAAAAAGTTAGGTAGCTTTTTGTAAAGTATGCAAAGTTTTGGGTAGCTAGCTCTTTTGTAATTTACCCTTGTTATAAACAAATTAACAAAGTCATACCATACTTGAATTGCCACCGCTAATTATAACTAACGTTAATTATAGAATTTAGTTGTATTATTTTTTCCTGAACTCATCAAATGGATGCTTGAGATAAAGTGCAGTTTGGCTGATAATTTGCAGCAAACCTATTCATCCCCAGCTGAAACCGGGATTCGGAATGAACTCGGTTTATCTGTGGCAGAGGTGAGTTCTTCTGAATTTCTTCATTTCCGTATAAGCTTGGCCATGAAAGTAATGAGAATAATAAACTTGTATGAGCACTTTGCATTTTTTATGGATGTTTATTCAGTTTGTATTCTCATACCATAAGCTAATATATATATATACTTCAATAATTAAGATGTTTAAATGTTATATATATTGTGGATTCAGTATTCTGTTTTTGGGTCAACGCTGAATTTGGGAGGGTTGCTTAGTGCGCTATGCAGTGGGAAAGTAGCTGATCTAGTTGGTAGAAAAGGTGTAAGTTTCCATTGCCTTCAACTTTCCAGCTTAATCATGTACTAGCTAGACCTTTCATCGGTCGATTTCTAACTGCAGGCCATGTGGGTCACAAATGTTTTAGCATTTCTTGGTTGGCTTGCTATAATTTTCTCAAAGGTACTGTATATACATATATACTTAAAGATTACTTCCTTCACCGAAACGAGAACTTAATTTAACGGATCAGTCATTTATTTTGGTGTACTGTTTTTATTACTTGATGATTGAGTCTACTTGTGTTGCAAGAATGCATGGATCTTGGATACTGGAAGGCTATTTCTGGGTTTTGGAGTCGGGATCGCTTCGTACGTGGTAAGTAACAACTTCACTTTTTCTTTGTAATAACTTCTTTTACTAACTTTCAGAATTAGGTGACTGTGAATTATATCTCTGTTCAAACAGGTACCAGTGTACATTGCTGAACTAACACCTAAGAACTTGAGAGGAGCATTGATTTCACTTCATGTGGTAATAGTAACATCTTTTATTGGAGAAAAGGCGACGCTGCAGAAAAGCGTCACTGTTTCTCATGTTTTCGCGACTCTATAGAACTGCAGCGAAAATACAGTTTTGTTGCAATGTCCTCATAATAACTTGGCGTTTTGTATCTAATCCACTTGCTACTACCTACCAAATGTGTTGTGAATGCAGTGGATGAGCGCCTTGGGTGTATCGATGACATTAATCATCGGGTCCATAGTCGATTGGCGTATATTGGCTCTACTAGGCATTATTCCTTGTGTGGTACAGTTTCTGGTGCTTTTTCTTGTTCCAGAGTCTCCTAGATGGTTGGTAAGTCTACTTGACATTGTAAGCTGTAGTTAGAGCCTAATAAAGTACTTTTCAAGATATTACTAGAGTTACAACTTACAATGATAGAACAAGTTAAACAATTACCTGTTGTTAGAGATATCTAACTTCTAGATGATATCAAAACGGTCTAACAGCTAACACAATCCCGAGACACGATTAACCAAGAAAAATATTAAAAATCCCGTCGTGTGACTTGGTTCGATAAGCCCAAGCTCAAAAAAGAAAAAGGTCTCTAACACTACTACGCAATTGACTTTAGGCGACACTAATTAAGTTTAGGCGACGCAAACAGAAGCGTTGGAATTAGGGGAGTCGCCTAAAACTCGGCTACGCTTAGCCTTAACATATATACGTGTGCTTTTATATTCACTTATACTCTAAACTTTTAGACTTATAACATCCGCAGGCACAGGTGGGTCGAAGAAATGAGGTTGAAACTGCACTGCGGAAGCTTCGGGGAAAAGACGATGTTTCTTGTGAAGCAAATGATATCGAAGTAAAACCAACATTTTGATTCTTAATTCTCATATATGCCCAAGGAAACTGACTGTATTTGAGAAAGTATGAGTTTTTGTTTTCCTAGGTCTACACAGTGAAGATTCAAGAGATGCAACATCAAAAAATTGTCGACTTATTTCAGAAAAAATATGCATATCCGCTCATTGTAAGCGTCACAGCAAGATCGAATCTCCATTCGGCAACGTTTATTATGATTTTTTCTGACATATTATGAAGTACTAGATATACATGTCCGCGCTACGCGTGTGCGCGTGATTGTCGTAAAAATGTTACAATGAAATGATCAAACTGACTCCGAATATAATAAATGTCATATTGGCTCAAATATGAGGATAATACACGGATATAACATCATATTAATAAAAATTAATTAAACTATGTAGCAAAATGTTATAAAATTCCTTAAAAATTAAATTAAAATGATCGAGCGGCCGGGAAAACATACATTAAAGGGCTCCCGGCCGATTGAGCATTTTAATTTCATTTGTAAGAATTTTTTTATATTTTATAACGTTTTGTTAATAGTTAATTTTTTTTAAAAAAATTATGTTATATTCTTATATCATCATAGGATTTGAGCCTCCTAATACTGTATCATCTTTAGAGTTAGTTTGATTATTTCATTGTAATAATTACCAAGAAGATACTTGATTTTTTGCATATCTTACCGAAAGTGACTTTAATTTTCCGAATTTTGATAAGTGTACTTTCAAAGATGGGATAGAACATCATCTGACAATTTGGTTAAAATGGACGGAAATAGTCAAGTATATATATCGCACGTGAATGATTTTTAGATCAAAATAACTGAAATACTCTTGCTCAAGAGCTACATATCTTCCCAAAAATGTATTACACACCCTTTCAAGGATATTGAAGTACGATATTTCTTGCAAATTTCAGTTTTTTATATGAACAATTATTCAAGTGTAATGCAAGTGACGATTTTCGTTCATTTTTAACAGTTAAATAAACAGAAGTAAGATTCTAACCCATCTTTAACAATACGAGTAGCAAGATATAAAGTTAAAGTTCAGATAACTGTTATTAACACTTACAAATTTGTGCTTGCTAGGTTGGAGTTGGAACAATGGCCCTGAACCAGTTATCTGGTATAACTGGATATGGTTTCTACTTGAGTTCAATTCTTGAAAAGGCTGGTAAGCCGATTATTGCTACTAAAGTACTACCTATTATACTAGAAATCGTGTCAAAACGGAGTCGTTTGGTATTATAACAGGAGCATCGACTAGTGCTGGACTTGTGGTAGTTGCTGTTCTCACGGTTAGCACCATGTTACTTGGCATCAAAGTTAACTTCTCTATAACAAGTATAGATTTTGAGTTCGATGTTATACTTGTGCAGATTGCAGGAAGCTTTCTGGCTATATTCTTGATGGATGTATTTGGAAGGCGGCCATTGCTACTGGTTAGTTTCATAGATGAACTGTGAGATCCGCTTACTTCTTCGCTAAGTAACCTATATATATGTACGATGCTTGTGGACCAAGTTAACCCATATGTAACTCATATGATACATACATCCAGTCACATACCTTGCAACGGGTATTAGACCGTAACATTAGTTTGCTATGATTATTTTATCATGTTCATATATAGCATGGTTGATTTAAATGATAACTCATATCATGATAAACCTAATGCAGGTTTCTGTATCGGGTTTGTGCTTGGGTAACTGTATTACCGGATTATCGTTCTTGTTTCAGGTTCGTCTCTCGGTTCATGTTGCACTAAGCATTGCTTATTCCTATGCATTTTTACTCAAAATTTGTTATACCTCTTTGGCAGGACTATGGCTGGTGGAATAATGGTGTTCCTACAATGAACTTTGTTGGTCTAGTGGTAAGCAATGCCATAATTAACAATAATCCATTTTTCCTAGAGTTTATTGAAGCGTCTAGTAGAATTAGACCGTACTGAACGACTGATACCCATGTCTGAAACATTGGATTAGTCTTTAGTTTATGAAACCTAATGTTATTTTTTGTTCCTCAACATGTATTGTACAATGATGTTTGTGATCTTTTGTGCATATAGGTGTTTTTTGGATTTTACCCAGTCGGTATGGGCGGGATTCCGTGGATTCTAATGTCTGAGGTTAGTCGATAACTACACTTACGACCTTGAATTTAGAATGTACTGCAAAATAATTTGTATATGTTTAGAATGTTAAGAAGAAGACGATCGCATCAGCCAACTTTCTCATAAGTGAGCTTATGAGAAAGTAGCTTAATGCGCACTTGTTCATAACATGCTGACAGAGTACGCGTGTTCAAACTCTAGTGATGATGTGATAAGGGATTCTCTTGATGCACCTATAAGAGTGTTTTGAATGACTTCACTTCATGATTCGCTCTTGTAAAAAAGTTGACAAAGTCGGACGTCGTCTTATTCTTAGCATATAGCTGTTGATAACAATACTTTTGTTTCAGATATTTCCTGTTAATGTGAAGGGAGCTGCAGGGAGCATTGTGACCTTTGTCAACTGGAGTGGTGCTTGGTTAATTTCATTTACTTTTAACTATCTGTTTGAATGGAGCTCTGCAGGTGGTTACTTGCTCTTTTACCTTAACTCTAAGATATAAGTTCATTTATATTTATGAGGTAAAAAACTAACTAATAGGTCCTGCAATTTACTTTTGCAGGTGTGTTTTTTATATTTTCCGGGTTTTGCTTTGCGGGAATTATATTCGTAGCCAAAACTGTACCCGAAACGAAGGGACATACACTAGAAGAGATACAAGCATCAATGAACCTATATAATTTTTTATAATTGGAACATAGTTAAAGTGTACAACAATTATTATTATTAGTAATTAATATATATATATATATATATATATTTTTTTTTTTTTGTGCATGAATATATAGTTTAAAATTGCTATACTACTATATATTAAAAAATTATATATTTATTTTAAATTAGTTTATTATATCTATTACATCTATTACATAAATAAAAAGCTGAATATTTGAAAGGTTTAATAGGTCTTTTGGTACCCTATATTTGCCCACTTTTGGCTTTTGGTACCACATGTTTGGTTTTGCCTATTTTTGGTACCATACGTTTGCCAATTGTTTACTTTTGGTCCGACCGTTAGTTGACAATTAGAGTTGACCGTTAAATAGTCACACGACTTGCACATGCTTAGCCCTAAGTTTTGATTTTGTTCAGTTTAGTCCTCATATTTTTTGTCCTAAATTTTTATTTTTGCAATTTATCCCTTAAACATTTCCAACCGCACCTTAGGACTAAATTGACCTAGCCATGGTCCAACCCATGGCTATGTCAATTTAGCATTAGGGTCCAATTGGGTCAATTAGACCCAATTGCTAAATTGACCTAGGTATGGTGCGACCCATGGCTAGGTCGGACCATGGTTAGGGGTCGCCCGGGTCCGGCGACCCTAGCCATGGTCCGAACTAGCCATGAATCGGACCATAACTAGGTCAATTTAGTCTTAGGGTGTGGTTGAAAATGTTTGAGGGCTAAATTGCAAAAATAAAAAGTTACGGAAAAAAATTGGAGGACTAAAATGAACAAAATCAAAATTTGGGGTTAGGCATGTGCAAGTCACGTGACTATTTAACGGTCAACTCTAACGGTCAACTAACGGTCGGACCAAAAGTAAACAATTGACAAACGTATGGTACCAAAAATAGGCAAAACCAAACATGTGGTACCAAAGCCAAAAGTGAGTAAACATAGGGTACCAAAAGACCTATAAACCCTATTTGAAATTGTCCTCACAAATATATGTCCTTACAATTAATAATATAATAATAACTCGTAAAGTGTCCTTATTAGGGATGGCAACGGGGCGGGTCGGGGCAGGTTTTCGTAGCCCCGGACCCGCCCTGCGGGTCGGCCTGGCTGACCCGGACCCGGGAAATTGTTCCTCCCGGGTCGGGGCGGGTCACAAATACCGCGGGTCGACCCGCGGGGCCCCGACCCGCCCCGCCGTGTGAATATATATATATATATATATATATATATATATATATATATATATATATATATATATATATATATATATATATATATCAATATTAAATACAATTTTTTTTACAAAATATTACATTGTATATAAATTCAAACCATAAATCTAACATCAATCAAATACAGACAACAAACACATCAAATTCATCACAAAATACAAATTCAAATCCAAATGAACTAATCCTAATAATCTAAATATACATCTATTTATGATTTAGTCCATGTTATTTATATATGTACTATATTAACCATATTGTTTAGTAAATGTTACATTATATTAACATAAAAAAATAAAAAAAAAATTTATTAGAAATTTGGGGCGGGTCAACGGGGCCCCGCGGCCCTTAGACCCGGACCCGCCCCGACTTGGGCCCGACCTGACCCCGCCCCTTGACCCGCGGGTCGGCGGGTCAAAACCGGGTCGGGCCCCGCAGGTCAGCGGGGCCCCGATATCCGTTGCAATCCCTAGTCCTCACACCTATTCGACAACTCATACCATTACCGCTAGACCAATAAAAAAAAAAACTAAACCAAACAACCGTTGATTGGAGAATAGAAAAACCTTTACACCAACGAATGCCTTATCGTGCCCTTCATTTAATGCCTAATGGCGGTCCATCAAACCTTCTCTGTTGTGTATCAACGATATGTTTTTCTTTTCTCTTGTATGACAGAGAGGAGCCAATGTCGTTTCTCTTGCATGAGAAAGAGCCCATGGTTCATCATCTCGCTTGCAATGCACTCTATCTTCCCCTACCGTTGTCTCCTCACTCCGTCGACCAAACTTTCCATCGCGGTAACAAAGTGTCAATTTATTTTTCCAAATTCTCTCAAATGAAATTTCAAATTTCTTCTTAAATTGTGTATTGCTACTATATTAGCAGGAAGTATATTACTTGGTGGAAATTACCGATTTTTCCAAATCAAGGAGAGAATGAGTGTGCATATAAAATGCTTATAAAAGTATATATTCGACTACGGTGTATGATACATCAAGCCAACTCCAACTAAGATGATCAAAGTGATTGAATGTATGATTTAACTTCAATGTATATATCTTCAAGCTTTTTTTGCATGTATATAAATATTCCAGTTTTAATGGAAAAGCAAGGTTACTTTATTTAACACTTTCTTTTGCTTTATTTTAAATATGAAAATGTTATTATTGTGTTAATTCAGGTGATTATCAAATATAACAATTCGTTGACGAGTTAAAAGACAAATATTGTAATGATTTTTAATTATTTCGCACAATCTTTCATTTATATAGTTTTGAATAAATATACTCTCAATTCTACCTAATATATAAGCACTAAGTACGGTTATCTTTTGGTTTTTCCATGAAAATGATTGTATGGTTTCTATTTAGACATCCATCAGACTTTAAGAAATCGGGTCCAAAATATGTTTCTCTTTCAACCAGTGAGATAATTGGATTCAAGAGTTTCTGTCATTACGTTTAATTTGACTATTTGCTTTATTTATTTTCAAAAATAAAACACTACACCCTTATATATTGAAGTCTTATGATGCTACACCCTTTTTAACTTTTGATTCATGCAACTGCTTTTTTATACTCTACTAAACACAATCACTTTTGTAAAAAAATAAAGGCTATATTTTCTATACTAAAAATATTATTCTTGTTAGTTTTAAAAAAAACACTAGATATTTTTTTTCTCAAATAATTCTATACTTCATAGTCTAAATTACATAATAATTTTAAATCCAAAAATCAAATATATACATAACACGCGACGCACACGCGCGCAACGCACACGTCAACAATCTAGTAAATATAAGTATGCATATGAAAAAAAAAATAGTTTGTTTAAGTAGAAAAGGTATTTTTTTGCCACTTCTAAGTAGAAAAGGTTAAGTTTTTAAACATCTATGACTTTAGGAAGGGCTTTTTTTTTCCTAAGTTTGTGTGTATCTTTCTCAATGCATAGGACTCGAATATATGGGAGATAGTGGCAGTAATATTAGGATAATATATTTTTAAGAGGTATGTGCTATAAAAGTAAGGATTCTTTTATATATATATATAATATAACTAAAATACTGTCTAGGTTTACTCTATGTTAACTAAAAGACGCGCAAAGACATCGCATTTTAACAAATTTGAAACATTGGACACTACAATTTAACATTTGAAACTTCAGACACCTAATTTTAACATATGGTAAATCTTCGACAGTTTTTTAGTTATTAACCCTTAAATATATATATATCATTCAAATACTTTTTTATTGATATAATAATAAATAAAACCATCAGATTTCCGAATAATTTGGTTTTTCAGGGTTTAATGTAATGACGTGCAAAGTGCATGGCTAATAATTTAGCAGAAAAAAAGAGTCAGCAAATACCCAGATATACATCATGTATTATTATTATTATTATTATTATTATTATTATTATTATTATTATTATTATTATTATTATTATTATTATTATTATTATTATTATTATTATATATAAAATAATGATACAACGTTTGCCACGAAAAATATTTCTTAACTGTCTAATTTATTTATGTACTCATTTATTATTGCCAGAAGTAGCACGTTAAGATCATAGGGCCATGTGCACCGGTTTTTAAGATCATTGACCTCCCTCTCTTGCCAATTCAAAAACAAATTTAACAATAGGGTGGTGCTACAAAATGTGAAAAAATTTGTGAATTTTCATAGAAAATAGAATAAGCTTACACCAAGCACCAATATATTTATTCATTTACTTTCTCTTTCATACTTTCTATTAAAATTTCACAGGAAATTCCACACCCTTCTTAAGATTTTTCACATTCTACTTTCGATAGAAATTTCACAAGATTTTTCACATTTTGTAACACCACCCCCTAACAATAATGAAAAATTAGTTCCTTTTATTTTATTAGATATAGAAATAGAATATAGATGATGTAATTAACAAACCTTCAATTATAATGATCTTATTAGCTAAATAAACAAACGGGGACAAATAATTTGGGCTCGATTGCAACATTCTTAAACATCTTCGGAGGTTGAGGTTCAAATTGTAACACATGAAAAGTGTTTTGGTCTGTTTTGCTAATTCTAGAATTAATTTCACACAGATTTGTACTTTTTAGGTGTTACAATTGGGGTCTTTTTACTATGTTTCACAAGCACCATGTTTTTTTTTTTTTTTTTTTTTTTTTTTTGCATTTTTCTATTGTTCTAAATGTGAATCCTATAAAAAATTCATATTATATAAATATTAGGAGTAGTTAAAAAAATTCATACTTTTAAAGTTGTACATAAGTTACAATTAGTAAAAAAAAACACAAATATAATGCTCCACAAACATATAGTAGAAAGACCTGTTAATTTTTAATGTTAAAGTAGTGATTAGACGTCGCTAATTAGACAATTGGTGACGATGTACGTAGACAAGCTGAAATGGCAAGACCCTAAAAATATATCATTCAACAAATAAGATTGTTATGATGCTTCCGCATCGTTATGCAGCGTTTCACAACTTCTTCTTCTTCTTCTTCTTCTTCTTCATCTTTATGTTGGAAATAAAATAAACTTGATAAATAGTGAAGTATCTAGAAATCTCTAAGAGTGTTTATGAGTGTAAGAGACTAGAAAAGTCTAGGTAATTAGAGTGTGTAGAAGAGTCTCAAGAAGTCACTAGAACAAGAAGTCACTAGAATCCTTAAGTGTCTAGAGTCCTCCATATGTACCTATAAATACTTGATGAGATAAATGAGAATTAAACAAGTTGAGTAGACAAACAACAATTCTCGCATATCCTCTCCACTCTCCCACTCTCACAGACACATATTCAAACACCAACAAGTGGTATCAGAGCAAGGTTCAAAGATCGCGATGGCATCGACAAGCATGCAAGTGCCAAGACTGACGAAGGATAACTATGATAGGTGGTGTATCCAAATGAATGCCCTATTGGGATCGCTTGACGTATGGGAGATCGTGGAGACCGAGTTTGAGGAACCCGAAGCGACGGCGAAATGTCAAAAGAAGAGAAGGACGAATTGAAGGAGCAACGAAAGAAGGAGAAGAAGGCCTTGTTCACAATATATCAAGGTCTTGATGAAGCCACGTTCGAGATAGTCGCTCCGGCCAAGACATCATACGAAGCATGGGGAATACTCCAAAAAGCGTTCGATGACGTCGAAAAGGTAAAGAAAATTCGCCTACAAGCTCTCCGTGCATAATTTGAGTCCCTCCATCAAGAAAGCTCGGAATCTATCTTCGACTACTTCACTAAGGTTATCTCAATCGCGCATCAAATGCGAAGAAATGGAGAAACCTTAGAAGATGTTCGTATCATAAAGAAGATCTTAAGATCACTCGATCCAAAGTTCGACCTTGTTACTGTGGCGATTGAAGAATCCAAGGACTTAGAAGAGATGTTCGTGGAGCAGCTCATGGGTTCTCTACAAGCCCATGAACAACGACTTATGAAGCGAGGAGAAGGAAAATCATTAGAGCAGGCATTACAAGTGAAGTTGACGCTAAAAAATGACGGATCACGAGGCGGCTTCCAAAGAGGAAGATTCACAACACGGAGAGGAAAAGGTGGTCGAACAACAACCACCAACGAACCTGTTGATGGAGAATCAGGTGGACGAGGAGCAGGTCGAGGTCGCGGTCGTGGTCGTGGTCGAGGACTTGGTTGCGGTGGATGGAGCAAATCAGAAATCCAATGCCATGTTTGTAAAAAATATGGCCTCTATGCAGCAGAATGTTTGTATAATACCAACCATGGCGGAGAAAAGACGAATCTTGCGGAGAAGTCCGACGACGATGGAGTACTTTTGATGGTTCATTGATACGGGAGCATCCAATCATATGTGTGGGCAAAAAGAACTGTTTGCGGAGCTTGACGAAAAGCGTGATGGGCATGTTACCTTTGGTGATCTTTCTCAACACCAAATTAAAGGGAAATGTAAAGTTCTCTTTAAACTCAAGAACGGACGATAGTTGTGCATCGCCAATGTCTATTTTGTTCCCGACATGAATAGCAATATTTTAAGTTTCGGACAATTGCTCGAGAAGGGATACAACGTTCGGATGAAGGAGAATACACTTACCATCCGTGATAATAACAACAATGTTATCACGAAAGTAGCCATGATGAAGAATCGGATGTTTCCGTTAGAGTTGAGCATCGACGAGAAGAATTTTTTGAAGGCGACAACAATAGATAACTCAACTTTTTGGCATCTCCGGTATGGCCATTTGAATTTCAAGGCGCAGGAATTGATGGAGAAGAAAAACATGGTACGAGGTTTGCCCAAGATCAATCATCCCAACGGCGTGTGCGAAACATGTGTCATCGGAAAGCAACAAAGGAAACCGTTCAAGAAGTACCCATCGAAGAGAGCAGCTGGTTGTCTCGACTTAGTCCACTAAGATGTGTGCGGACCGATCAAGCCTACGTCTAGCGGAAATAGGTATTTCTTGACCTTTATTGATGACTATAGTGGCAAGACTTGGATCTATATGATGAAGCAGAAGAGTGAAGTCTTGACGAAGTTCAAGGAGTTCAAAAGCATGGTCGAGAAGCAAAGCGGTCGTCATTTTAAGTGCTTACGCACCGATCGAGGAGGTGATTACACATCGCGCGAGTTTGAAAAGTTTTGCAAAGAAAACGGGATCGTGCATCAGCTAACCATGCCGTAAACCCCACAACAAAATGGAGTCTCTGAGAGGAAGAACCAGACAATCTTGAATTTAGTTCGGTGCATGTTAAAGGAGAGAAATGTTCCGAAATAATTTTGGGGAGACGCTGTTGCTACTGCGGTTTATTTGCTTAACAGGTTTCCTACCAAGCGGATTGGAGACATGACACCGGAGGAGGCATGGAGCAAGATAAAGCAGTGCATCAATCATCTTCGTGTTTTTGGTTGTGTGGCATATGCAAAGTCGCAAGAAAGCCAGAAGTGCGTCATGCTTGGATATGAAGAGAATATAAGAGGCTACAAGTTATACAATCCCATCACAAAAAGGGTTGTGATCTCACGAAATGTCGAGTTCGACGAAGAACAAGCATGGAGCTGGGATACGAATAATGACCAACCAAAACAGGTTATTGAAGTTGAAGAGCCGCGAAGAAAAGAAGCTCGACGTGTTGAAGTTCAAGAACCGTTATCACCCCCACATGCAAGCACTCAACAAGAAGAAAACGACTCGAGTGAATCACCAGTGCTAAGGACAAGACAAATCCAAGACGTATACAACTCCGCGCAAGTCGTTGAAGTGAATGACGATGAAAAATTATACGGTAATGTATGTTTATCCGCGGGATGCGATCCAACAACACACAAAGAAGTCCTCAAAGAGACAAAGTGGCGAAAGAAAAGGACGATGACAGAACGAGAATAAAAGAATCGTAGAGTGCGAGGACATATGCGGATGACGATTCATCGACAAAGACAACCGGGAAAATACGACAAAGTATACTCGAGTGGTTATACATAGAAGCATAAGGAATGACGATTCAAAAGGAGAAGTGATCGTGAATATCGTACGGATGACATAAGAAGAATCAAGTTTCCGGGGGGGGGGGGGGGGGTGAATGTTGGAAATAAAATAAACTTGATAAGTAATGAAGTATCTAGAAATCTCTAAGAGTGTTTAGGAGTGTAAGAGACTAGAAAAGTCTAGGTAATTAAAGTGTGTAGAAGTTACTAGAATCCTTAAGTGTCTAGAGTCCTTCATATGTACCTATAAATATTTGATGAGATAAATGAGAATGAAACAAGTTAGTAGACAAACAACAACTCTCTCATATCCTCTCCACTCTCATAGACACATATTCAAACACCAACACTTTATTCTTATATGGCTGAGTATTTGAAGTTTGTGTTATGTATTCTTCAATCTCTATGAGTGAGTATATTATTGAAAGTGCAAAATTGCTACTTAAAAGAATTCGGAATAAAAAGCTTGAATACCAATAAAATAGAAATATATAATTATACATTATTTTACACATGGATAAACACTATCATGTCAGTTTGTTCACGTCGTCACTTCTTGCCTAATCACCAGTCCACCACAATTAACTGTAAAAATTAACGTAACTGACTATAATTGAATGGATTTGATGAGTTTAGGTACCACAACTGAAAAAAATCAAAGTTCAAGAAAAGAGAAAAAAAGGGTAAAGTTTGAGGATATTAAGTTATTATGTATATATTATGTATAGTTAGTCGTCGCAGAGAGAGAGAGAGAGAGAGGCTGCAATGGAAGGAGGAGGGAGAAGCGATCCGCTGCTAGCAAAGGAGGAGACGTCGACGACAACCACCTATGTTGACGAGGAACAGAACGGAGAGCTTGTTCCGGCCGACAATGGAGTCACCGTGGTTCTTGCACTTGCCACTCTAGCCGCCGTTTGTGGTTCCTACATTATAGGAAATGCAGTAAGTAGTCTTCATAATAGATCATCTTTTTCTGGGTTTTTTCTTCATATTTCCATTATTTTCTTTTCTGTATTATAATAATTTAAGTAGCCATGGTGACAAGTCAGTAAAAGAAAAAGTTAATATTAATAAGGGTAAATTACATTTTTTGTATTATATTTAATTATTTATTATCAATGTTTATGTACTTTTTGTTACTTATTATAGAGTAAGTAGTAGATGAACATGTTACATGTTATTGGTATTCTTCATCAAGTTCTTCAATTTTTTATTTTATTTTATTTTTTTCAAAAACGAACTTTAGAGATGCTGACGGGTTCGAACCGAGCAGAAGCAATTGTTGGGTTTCGATCATACCCAGAAATTTTGTTTTGAAGAATATGATACATTTGATGAAGAATATAAAGAAAATATAAACGTATATAATATATATTTTTTTATCAACATTTTTTTTCACTTTCGTGGCACTGCGGTGTCAGTATTACTTTAACGGAATTGAATAGAAAGTAAACGATGTAACAATTTGCAGCAAAATGGATGCTTAAGTTGCATATCATTCTTGGATTGAAATGTTTTCCTGAACTCAAAATGGATGCTTGATATGCAGCAAACCTATTCATCTCCAGCCGAAACCGGGATTCGGAAAGAACTTGGCTTATCATTGGCCGAGGTGAGTCTTCTGAATTTCTTTGTTTCCATATTTAGCTTGGCCATGAAGGTTAATGAGAGTAATAAACTAGTAGGAGCATTTTGCATTTTTTATGGAGTTTAACCAGTTTGTATCCTGATTCCATAAGCTAATATATATACTTCAATAATAATTAAGATAATTAAATGTTATACATATTGTGATTTCAGTATTCTGTTTTTGGTTCAACTCTGAATTTGGGAGGGCTGCTTAGTGCACTATGCAGTGGGAAACTAGCTGATATAGTAGGTAGAAGAGGTGTAAGTTTCCACTGCCTTGCTTGAACTTTTCCATCTCAATCATGTACTAGCTAGCCAGATCACCGACCTTTCATTGGTCGAGTTTTTCTAACTGCAGGCCATCTGGGTCACAAATGCTTTAGTACTTCTGGGTTGGATTTCTATAAGTTTCTCACAGGTAATGTTAATTTCTTGCTTCACCTAAACGAAAACTTATTTTAACAACTATATATGTTCTTTAACCCAATCTCTTGTAGTGTTTCAAGTAGTGTTTTTATTATTACTTGATGTTTGAATTTACTTGTGCTCCAAGAGTGCCTGGATGCTGGATATTGGAAGGTTGTTTCTAGGGTTAGGAGTTGGAATCCTTTCGTACGTAGTAAGTAACAAACTTCACTTTATCTGGTAATTACTTATTTTACTGGCTTCTGAGTTACGTAACTGTGAGTTACATTTCTGTTCAAATTTACAGGTACCAGTGTACATTGCTGAAATAACACCAAAGAATTTGAGAGGAGCATTGGTTTCACTTCATGTGGTAATAACATCTTTTAATTGGATAAAAAGCAACGCTTCAGAAAAGCGTCACTATTTAAATCTGCAACGTGCTAAAGGGTCCTATAGAACTATAGCGGAAATACAAATTTTTTTAGTGTTATCACGATAACTCCATGTTTAGAATCTAATCTACTTACTACCTACATCAAATGTTGTGCAGGCGATTATAGGTTTGGGTACATCGTGTACTTTAATCATCGGGGTTGTAGTCGATTGGCGTTTATTGGCTTTACTAGGCATTATTCCTTGTGTGGTACAACTGCTGATGCTATTGCTTGTTCCAGAATCTCCTAGATGGTTGGTAAGTCTATTTAACATTGTAAACTGCAGTAAAAGCCTAAGTACTTTTCAAAGATGCTGCTAGAGTTACAATAATTGAACGGGCTTCATCACAAGAAATGAATATATTTGCAAGGGAAATAATTTAAAAAAAAAAAAAAAATCCTTTCAAATATTGTATTCCGAGGACTGGCTTCTTAACAAAGGCTCAGTAGAAATACTCAAAATTGTGATAAAAAATATCTTACAAAATATCTGGTAGATTCTAAAAAATGTGATATTCATAAGGATTTTTCAACATAATTTAATAAACTATTGTAAATTCTTATGAAATCCAAGGGATTGCTTCTCTTTGAAAAAAAATTCCTTAAAAAATTGCTGATTTTTTTGTAGTGCAAGTTAAGTGGTTGCTTGTGACATCTGTAGGCAAAGGTTGGTCGAAGAAACGAGGTAGAACCTGCACTACAGAAGCTTCGTGGAAAAGACGATGTTTCTTGTGAAGCAAGGAATATCGAAGTAACAAAACCGATCCTTTCAATCTTAATTCTGCTATGGCCAAAACAATTATACTTTCTTTAAGTAAGTGTTACTTTTCCCAGGTTTACACAGTAAACATTCAAGGGATGCAACATAAAAAAATTGGCGAGTTATTTCAGAAAAAATATGCTCGTCCGCTCATTGTAAGTCTCACAGCAAGATCGGTTCCATTCTGCGACAGTAATTGTGATTTTTGTGACCTGTTATGATTTTGTGCTTGCTAGATAGGAGTTGGAACAATGGCCATGAACCAGTTATCGGGTATGACTGGATATGGTTACTACATGAGTTCGGTTCTTGAAAAGGCCGGTACGGCGGTTTAAGTTTGCTACTAAATACTACCTAACATACAATGTATAAATCATGTCAAAATAGTTTCATATGATATATAACAGGAGCATCGGTAAGTGCTGGACTTGTGGCAATTGCTGTTCTCACGGTTAGCTCTATGTTACTTGACTATGAAGTTAACTTCTCTATATATACTGAATATAGATTTTCAGTTCAATGTTGTGCTTGTGCAGATTGCAGGGGGCGTTCTTTCTACGTTCATGATGGATGTATTTGGGAGGCGGCCGTTGCTACTGGTTAGTATCATAGATTAATTAATATTAGGTTAACAGGTCTTTTGGTCCATGATGTTTGACCACTTTTGGGTTTTGGTCCATGATGTTTTTTTTTTTTGCCTAGTTTTAGTACCATATGTTTGCAGATTTTTCTAGTTTTGGTCCGACCGTTACATTCCGTCCATGGGTGATTCAAAAGATGCCTCATATCATCAACTTTCTGCAGGTTTCTATATCGGGATTGTGCTTAGCCAACTGTATTACCGGATTATCCTTCTTGTTACAGGTTCTCTGAGGTCATGTTGTACTAATTACATTGCTTTTCCTTTGCATTTCTACTAAAAACAAGTCTATATCTTCGGCAGGACTATGGCTGGTGGACTGATTGGGTTCCTACATTGAACTTTCTTGGTCTAGTGGTAAGCATTGCCAGAAACTAACACTCAATTTCTGGTAGTTCCCGTGCTATATAAACTCGTGGCACATTATTCAGGTGTTTTTCGGATTTTACCCAATAGGTTTGAGCCCGATCCCGTGGATTCTAATGTCAGAGGTAATTAGCCGATAACTACAACTCGACCATGACTTTAGAATTTAGTGTAAAAAAAAGGTCGCGTACAATTACCGGTCGATGACGGGGACTATACTATTGTTTCAGATATTTCCGGTTAATGTAAAGGGAGCTGCAGGGAGCATTGTGACCTTTGTGAATTGGGGTGGTGCTTGGTTAATTTCATTTACTTTTAATTATCTGTTTGAATGGAGCTCTGCAGGTTACTTACTATTCTACCTTAACTCTAAGATATAAGTCCATTTTATATTTATTATGAGGTAATTTTTTTTAACTGATTGGTTATGCAATTTATTTATTTTTGCAGGCGTATTTTTTATATTTTCCGGGTTTTGCTTCGCGGGAATAATATTCGTCGCCATTATTGTACCCGAAACGAAGGGTCGCACACTAGAAGAGATACAAGCATCGATGGACCTATAGTTTTGATTATCCAAACATCCTTAAAATGTATATGCAACACTCTTACGCTATAATTCTGCTTGGTTAAATTAAAAAACGACATGTGATGAAATCGGTTATTCTAATCTTTAAATTACTTCCACAAAAAAAAAAAATCTTTAAAGTACATCCGAATTAATCAACAAGTGCGTCATATTAACTTCCAGGTAATTAAATAATATTTTTAATTTCAATTTCTATAAATATATATGGGTGAAGACATTCAATATATTCTTATACTATACTAGTGAATTTTACACGTGCGTTGCACGTGTGATTATATATATGAAAATAGTGTAATATATATATATGTTGAGATCATTCTATAAATAATTTACCCAAAAAAAATATTATATATAGCCCAAGCATTTACAAGAAATATTAACTAATACAATAAATAACATTTATCCTTTAAATAAAATCATGGTCCATATTTGAGACGGTTGATATTATTCACCTAACGGCTCAGTTCTTGTTAAATGTTTTGTCATTGTAAATAATTGAATGAGAAAATGCTAATTAGAGACATGAGAATTGCAGAATTTAAAGACATCACAAAATAATTATAGGAAGTATATGGTTGACTATTTGGTCATATTGTAATCTATCGGTTCTTAAAGAGCCACCTACTACAAGTCTACAAGATTGCAGAGACATGAAACGTGAATATGTAATAAGACCGTCCTAAATCATTTTAATCAAAGTCAAATTTATCGGGATTGTAGACTAAGAATATAATACAATAGCGTTTCAATTTGCAAATTATAATTCAGGTGAAGAAAGTCACACCCAATTATTAAAAGATATGTATACGAAACTAAAGAATGCATTATTTGACCAGAGTTCATATAATCATGTATTTTTCATAGAACTTGCCTGAATTCTCTTTATATTGCTCGAGAATGAGCACCATTCCTTTGGCTACCATGCTCAAACCCCAACTTGCCTTGCCAGCATGGATTTTCAAGTGTGCATAAGATTCTTCAAAAATCACCATTGCTTCCTTTAAGAATAGGGTTAATAACCTATGAAATGTCTGAATTTTGACCCATGTTAACCGGAGATGTCTAAATTTTCAAAAGTTAATTTGGAATGTCTGAATTTTCAAAGCTCCGGAAAAAATGGGTAAAAGTGTCATTTCACACAATTCTGTTAAATTTAACCCTAAAAATGGACGGAAAACCAAAGTTCAACAAAGTAGACCTTCCAAATTAACTTTTGAAAATTCAGACCTCTCCGGTTAACATGGGTCAAAATTCAGACTTTTATTAACCCTTAAGAATATATATATTGTAGGCAAGGTGGAGAGAGTTAAGTCCATTTGGACAATAAAACAAAGACCTATTGTGCATTTTGTGTCAAATGTATATATAAGATCAGATCCTATTTGATGAAAGGGTATCTCAATGCTGATTTAGTTACCGAGTCGTGCAGATGTTAGGTCGGTGGCTTGGAATTGCACCAGCGTAGCAGGAACCCGTAAGCAGGTGGAGCAGGTTGACCCTGATTAATGCGTCGATGGATTCAAGTTGAGAGCGTGATTTGAATTGGGGCCGAGAGTTAGAATGAACTGAACTTCAACCATTAAAAAAAAGAGGACCGATCAGTGTCGGTTTGTGTGTTAAGGGTTATGACTGATGGCTAGCCAACCTTCAGAGAATGTTGACCACTCATAATCAATCCTTTGCGTAGTGGCAGTCCCTTCGCTTTTGGATTGCTTCGCGCTCTACCAAAGCAGTCTGGTGCCATGGTCAGAGTTAGTTTAGAAAAATAAAGGTTGTAGAAAAATGAAGGTTCTGCAAGAAGAAATGTTTGATACAGTTGTGACTTGTGAGAATGGTTTAAGGTTTTTTTTTTTTTGGCCAAAAAGGCGTCTAAGTGTGTAGAATCAAGAGTGTAACCGCAAGACTACTTTTGGTGGTTAAAATAAAAGAGCCGAAAAGGTGTGTTAAGTATTGAGCATAAGTGTACAATTAGCTAGGTATTGTTGGAACCACCTCAAGAGTACTTTGTCTTTTAAATAGAGGAATAGATATACACGTCAGATGTGAGTGACTAAGGGAGATAATCCCATGTTGTCAGTGTGTCAGGTAATATCTTTCCCTCCCCGCGATTGTCTTTTATCTGCCTGCACATGAGTTCTGTTTTCCTTTCGGTGATCATTTCGTTTCATCTTCGTCTGTTTCAATTTAACAAGTTGTCCCGCGCTATGAACAGTTGCTCTCACTTGGTCTATTGGATTTGACTCGGCCCAATGTGGAATTTATACAATTAGTCATTCGAAAAAGGTTCGACTTCGACATTGAGCTGGCCAATACATATTAGATCTTGATTACTTTGACATCACACTAAAATTTTAATTTATAATCAATCGAAATATATGAACTAAGCCAGTGATTATGTGATTCAATAACAATACCATAGGGATATAGCTCATATGGTAGATCGCTCGCTTCGCATGTGAGAGGCAGGGGGTTTTATTCCCCGCATCTCCATTATTCTAGTTATTAGTGCCAGACTATGACATGGCATAAACTTAGTCATCGAAAATGTGGGATGTTTGATACTGAGATGACCAATATAGATCTTATTAACATTATGATCACACACTAAAATTTTATTTTTATTGATTGAGATATATGAACTAAGCTAGTGTTTATATGATTTAGTAATAATATCATAGGGATGTAGCTTATACTGTAGAGCGTTCGCTTTGCATACGAGAGGCATGTATTTGATTCCACGAATTTCCATTATTCAAGTTATTATTGTCAAGCTATGTCATCGCATAATCTAAGTCATCGAAAATTTGGAACTTTTTATTAAGTTGGCCAAAAAGATCTTGATTACTTTGAGATCACACACTAATTTTTTATTAATTGAGATATATGAACTAAGCTAGTGTTTATATGATTCAGTAATAATATCATAGGGATGTAGCTTATACGGTAGAGCGTTCGCTTTACATGCGAGAGGCATGTATTTGATTCCACGAATTTCCATTATTCTAGTTATTATTGTCAAGCTATGTCATCGCATAATCTAAGTCATCGAAAATTTGGAACTTTTTATTAAGTTGGCCAAAAAGATCTTGATTACTTTGAGATCACTAACTAATTTTTTTTATTAATTGAGTTATATGAACTAAGCATGTGATTATATCATTCAATAATAATATTTTGGTGATGCAGCTTGTTAAGACGTGTGTATCAGGTCGGCGAGTCTTCAATCCGAATGACACTTATCACGGGTGAGTTGTTCTCTTCGGTGATTCAAGAGTTCAAAAATACGATATGTTAGCTCCAAGCGATCCGTTGCCCGACTCCTTGCAAACCTGCACAAGGGGCGATACCAAGCACAGAGGGGGGGGGGGGGGGGGGTGCTCGATGAGCCCTCTCCGATGCCTAAGTAAGTTCGGTATTCTAGAGAGAGAAAATCTAGAGAGAAGACAGAGCTAAAACAAGTAAAGATGCAATGTAATTGAAATGAATAGAACTTGAGCACTATATATAGACTTCCAGGGGATTAAGGTGACTGAATGACACCGTTAATCCCTAAATGCACTTAATTAACATGTAACGATAGGATTAAATCCTTAATGGCACGGAGAGGTGGATGAAAAAGTCTAAGTGTGAGTCGGGTAAAAAAGTGTCGGGACTCCGCGGGAAGAGGTTCGGGTGACAAGGTTCGGTACGTCGCACACGCCCGTGGGGGGGGGGGGGGGGTACGACGTCCGAGCAGGGTCTCTGAACCTTCGGGGTCGGATAAAAAATCCGACCCCTAGGCCCTGAGATTTGTCTAGGCTGGACCAATCTCTCCTAAGGGAGATTGGCCGAGCTGGACCGATCTCACCTAGGTGAGATCGGGCCAGCGGACAGGACCGGGCGAGTATTTTTGCTCGTCCGGGCCGTTCGCGCTGTGGGTAAAGTGTTCGGGTCAAATTTTCGAATTATAATTGTGAGTGGGGTGGTTAAAATAAGACAGTCCGAATTAAAATGGGTTCAAATTGGGCGTATATCCATCACATGCCCCCGAGTCAACCAATGGCTTAGCCATTGATTGACTCTATTTTATGATGGGATGACACGCACAATTTGAAACCGTGATTTTAACTCTTGACGAATCCCTTGCTTGTTCGTAGGCGCATTTTCCGTGCCTTGTCCTTAGTTTCTCAAAATAGAGGAACTGTAAACGTTAGAGTAAACGTGCACGCGCCTAGACACGTGTCCGTAAAATATGGATATAAAAATCCAGTCTTCTCATACATGCATCTTAAAAACATGTACATGCATGGAAATGTAAGACATTCATGATCATGGTCTAATGCAACTCAATTTCACGTTATCGTAATCAATGGGTGCCCGTACGAAGTGGTTCTACGTGTAAACAATATTTGAATCATGTTTAAAAAATTCTAAGTATGGGAGTGTAAAACATATGCATATAAAAATGCTAACTTGAGTGAACATGGATATATCATGAACATGAGGGTGTGTACTAGTATACATGCAAATAAAAAACACAAGTATGGAAGTGAGTGTAGACATGTTGTGATTGTAGACATGAATGTATGCAGGGATATATGGCAACCATGTACATGGATGTCTAAGTGTTTAAACACATAGGAGTGTGTATGTGGGCATGCACGTGAGTTTAAGCATAAACATGTATGTATGCATGGACGGGTCGTGAGCATAAGCGTGAGTGATGGCATTGGTGCACTTGTATGTGTAAATCATAAATATGAACGTAAATGTAAGGGTGAGAGTATAACCCCCTTTTTATCTGAGGGTGTGAGCTCTGTCACTTGATGAGACACAACGTTCTACCTCCCTTGTACTGTCACTTGTATGTCTTTTAACTTTATGATCACACACTAAAATTTTATTTTTATTGATTGAGATATATGAACTAAGCTAGTGTTTATATGATTCAATAATAATATCATAGGGATGTAGCTTATACGGTAGAGCGTTCGCTTTGCATGCGAGAGACATGTATTTGATTCCACGAATTTCCATTATTCTAGTTATTATTGTCAAGCTATGTCATTGCATAATCTAAGTCATCGAAAATTTGGAACTTTTTTTAAGTTGGCCAAAAAGATCTTGATTACTTTGAGATCAGACACTAATTGTTTTTATTAATTGAGGTGTATGAACTAAGCCTGTGATTATATCATTCAATAAAAATATTTTGGGGATGCAACTCATATGGTAAAGCGCTCGCTGCACGCGAGAGACATGAGAATCAATTACTCCTCACATCTCCATCATTCTAGCTATTCGGTCATGTCTAGATCATGACATAATTTCAATAGAAATTAGATAATCAAGACAAATACTTTTTTCTACTACATTTTCTCTATTCTAATGTCAATTTTATAACTTTTAATCATGACAAATACTTTTTTTACTACATTTTTCTCTATTGTAATGTCAATTTTATATCTTTTAATTAAAAATTAAAGATCATGATTAATTTGAGATCACACTATAAAATTTTGTTTTAAAATTAATCGAAATATATGAACTAAGCTTATGATTATGTGATTCAATAACAATATCATGGGGATGTAGATCATATGGTAGAGCGCTCACTTCGCATGTGAGAGGCACGGGGTTCGATTCCCCGCATCTCCATTATTCTAGTTATTAGTGTCAAGTTATGTCATGGAAGTCTATTCCGAGAGAAGCGAATTTATGCGCTGACTGGATTGCTAAACAATCTAGAAGGGGGATGCGTCTTAACGATTGGGTTTCCGAACCCCCATCCTCTTTAGCTTTTTTAATTTTGCTAGATAAGGAACATATCCCGCCTTGAATTTGTTTGTTTTTCTTGTTGAACTTTCAATAATAATCGAATTCCTTTTGGCCAAAAAAAAAAAAAAAAAAAAAAAAGGTGAGATGTTACTGGCCAAAAAAAAGGTTGATTACTTTAAGATCATATATGATATCATTGGGATGTAGCTTATATATAGTAGAATGTTCCCTTTGCATGAAAGAGGCGTAGAGTTTGATTCTTCTCATTTCCATTCATCAAGTTATTATTGTCAAGCTATGTCATCAGATAAACTAAGTCTTTATCGAAAATGTGAGACGTTTTTTACTACGCTAACCAAAAAATATCTTGATACCATTGAGATAACACACTAATTTTTTTTATTAATCGAGATACATGTACTAAACTAGTGATTATATGATTCTATAATAATATCATGGGGATCTAGCTCATATGTTAGAGCGCTTGCTTTGCATGCGAGAGGCACGGGTTTCGATTCCCCGCATCTCCATTATTAATTGTATTAGTACCAAGCTATGTCATTGCAAAAACTTATATTAAAGTAAGTGATCATGAGTGTGGTTTATGTGTTGTCTCACTAATAATTTAATTGAGTAAAGAAATTATATAAAAAAGTGGGCTACCTCGTCCTATTACCAATTGGTTTTAGGATGGAACCCACTTCTATGAACGTTTCCGATTATTATCGGTGCTTGGTCGTGAGAGTTGTGGTTTGTAAAATGTAGTCCCAACCCGTTCAGATTTGGAAGACGGTGCGTTTGTTAAAGAGCCTTCACGGTGCAAGGAGTGCATGGAGTGTAAAACTAAGCAAAGCAAGTGAAGCTACTACCTCCTATTACCAATTGGTTATAGGTTGAAACCCCACTTGTATGAACAGTTGCTCTCACTTGGTCTATTGGGTTTGACTCGGCCCAATGTAGAGTTTATACAATTAATCATTCGAAAAAGGTTCGACGTTTGACATTGAGCTGGCCAATACATATTAGATCTTGATTACTTTGACATCACACTAAAATTTTAATTTAAAATCAATCGAAATATATGAACTAAGCCAATGATTATGTGATTCAGTAACAATGTCATTGGATTTAGCTCATATGGTAGAGCGCTCGCTTAGCACGTGAGAGGCACGAGGTTCAATTCCCCGAATCTCCATTATTCTAGTTATTAGTGCCAGGCTAAGACATGGCATAAACTTAGTCATCGAAAATGTGGGTTGTTAGATACTGAGATGACCAATTGATCTTATTAACTTTATGATCACACACTAAAATTTTATTTTTATTGATTGAGATATATGAACTAAGCTAGTGTTTATCTGATTCAATAATAATATCATAGGATGTAGCTTATACGGTAGATCGTTCGCTTTGCATGCGAGTGGCATGTATTTGATTCCACGAATTTCCATTATTCTAGTAATTAGTGTCAAGCTATGTCATTTCATAATCTAAATCATCGAAAATTTGGAACTTTTTTTTATGTTGACCAAAAAGATCTTGATTACTTTTAGATCACACACTAATTTTTTTTTATTAATTGAGTTATATGAACTTAGCCTGTGATTCTATCATTCAATAATAATATTTTAAGGATGCAGCTAATATGGTAAAGCGCTCGCTGCACGCGAGAGGCATGAGGTTCGATTACCCCTCACATCTCCATCATTCTAACTATTCGGCCATGCCTAGATCCTGACATAATTTCAATAGAAATTAGATAATCAACACAAATACTTTTTTCTACTACATTTTCTCTATCCTAATGTCAATTTTAAAACTTTTAATCATGACAAATACCTTTTTTACTACATTTTTCTCTATCGTAATGTCAATTTTATATCTTTTCATTAAAGATCATGATTAATTTGAGATCACACTATAAAATTTTGTTTTAAAATTAATCGAAGTATATGAACTAAGCTTATGATTATGTGATTCAATAACAATATCATGGGGATGTAGTTCATATGGTAGAGCGCTCGCTTCGCATGCGAGAGGCACAGGGTTCAATTCCCCGCATCTCCATTATTCTAGTTATAAAAAATATCTTGATTAATTTGAGATAACACACTAAAATTTTAATTTTATTAATCGAGATACATGTACTAAACTAGTTATTAGTGTCAAGTTATGTCATGGCATAAACATAGTAACTGAAAAGGTGAGATGTTACTGGAAAAAAAAAAGGGTTGGATCTTTGCTATTGAAAGATCCTTATTACTTTGAGATCACAAATTTCATATTTATTAATATAGATATATGAACTAAGCCAGTTACGATTTAATAATAATATCATTGGATATAGCTTATAAGTAGTAGAACGTTCCCTTTGCATGAAAGAGGTGTAGAGTATTCCTCTCATTTCCATTCATCAAGTTATTATTGTCAAGCTATGTCATTAGATAAGCTAAGTCGTTATCGAAAATGTGGGACGTTTTTTACTACGCTAACAAAAAAAAATATCTTGATTACATTGAGATAACACACTAAAATTTTATTTTTATTAATCGAGATACATGTACTAAACTAGTGATTATATGATTCTATAATAATATCATGGGGATGTAGCTCATATGGTTGAACGCTCACTTTGCTTACGAAAGGCACGGGGTTTGATTCCCCGCATCTCCATTATTAAATGTATTAGTACCAAGCTATGTCATTGCAAAACTTTATATTAATGTAAGTCATCGTGAGTGTGGTGTATGTAGGGATGTCAATGGGGCGGATCGGGGCGGGTATCGCTAGACCCGGACCCATCCAGTTCATTAAATCTTAAATTCTAAATTCTATGTTACCGTATCCAAATTTAAATCATAAATTTTTAAATTAACTTATAATCCAAATATAAATCACCCAATTCATTAGAATATGTTATTTTGACTATGTGTTATATCACCTGTATAGTTTTATATAATATACATATATTAAATATATATGTAAAATGAAAGCTCGGGTCGGGTCGGGTCGGCGGGTCGCCGTGAACCCGAACCCGCCCTGCGGGTCGTGGGTCATCGGGTCAAAATCGGATCTGGTACCCGCGGGTCGGCGGGTACCCGTGACCCGTTGCCATCCCTAGGTGTATGTATTGTCCCACTAATAGTTTAATAGGTTAATGAAATTATATAAACAAGTGGTCTACCTCGTCCTATTACCAATTGGTTTTAGGATGGAACCCACTTCTAACGTTTCCGATTATTATCGGTGTTGGTTTTTTGTCCTCTTTGTCGACTCCACAAGTTGGGCTTGGGCGTGAGAGTTGTGATTTGTAAAATTTAGTCCCAACCCGTTCAGATTTTAAAGATGGTGCGTTAGTTAAAGAGCCTTCACAGTGCAGGGAGTGTTAAACTAAGTAACCGTGATAGTTGTATGTGTGTTGTCCCACGCCGATATTTTAAAAGAGTAGAGCAATAATATAAGCAAGTGAAGCTACCACCTCCTATTACCAGTTGGTTATAGGATGAAACCCGACTTGTATGTACAGTTGCTCTCACTTGGTCTATTGGGTTTGACTCGGCCCAAAATGGAATTTATAGAATTAATCATTCGAAAAAGGTTCAACGTTTGTCATTGAGCGGGCCAATACATATTAGATCTTGATTACTTTGACATCACACACTAAAATTTTAATTTAAAATCGATCGAAATATATGAACTAAGCCAGTGATTATGTGATTCAATAACAATATCATGTGGATGTAGATCATATGGTAGAGCGATCGCTTCGCATGTGAGAGGCACGGGGTTCAATTCCCCACATCTCCATTATTCTAATTATTAGTACCAGACTATGACATGGCATAAACATAGTCATCGAAAATGTGTGATGTTTGATATTGAGATGACCAATATAAGATCTTATTAACTTTATTTATGATCACAAACTAAAATTTTATTTTTATTGATTGAGATATATGAACTAAGCTAGTGTTTATATGATTCAATAATAATATCATAGGGATGTAGCTTATACGGTAGAGCGTTCGCTTTGCATGCGAGAGGCATGTATTTGATTCCACGAATTTCCATTATTCTAGTTATTATTGTCAAGCTATGTCATTTCATAATCTAAGTCATTGAAATTTGGTACTTTTTTTTTAAGTTGGCCAAAAAGATCTTGATTACTTTGACATGACACAATAATTTATTTTATTAATTGAGTTATATGAACTTAGTCTGTGATTCTATCATTCAATAATAATATTTTGTGGATGCAGCTCATATGTAGAGCGATCGCTGCACGCGAGAGGCATGAGGTTCGATTACCTCTCACATCTCCATCATTCTAACTACTCGGTCATGCCTAGATCATGACATAATTTAATTAGAAATTACATAATCAAAACAAATACTTTTTTCTACTACATTTTCTCTATCCTAATGTCAATTTTATAACTTTTAATCATGAAAAATACTTTTTTTACTACATTTTTCTCTATAGTAATGTCAATTTTATATCTTTTTATTAAAGATCATGATTAATTTGAGATCACACTATAAAATTTTGTTTTAAAATTATTCTAAATATATGAACTAAGCTTATGATTATTTGATTCATTAACAATATCATGGGGATGTACCTCATATGGTAGAGCGCTCGCTTCGCATGCGAGAGGCACGGGGTTCAATTCCCGCATCTCCATTATTCTGGTTATTAGTGTCAAGTTATGTCACGCCATGAAATTAGTAATTGAAAATGTGAGATTTTACTGGCCAAAAAAATGGTTAGATGTTTGCAATTGAAAGATCTTGATTACTTTGAGATCACACACTAAATTTTTATATTTATTAATCTAGATATATGAACTAAGCCAGTGATTATATGATTCAATAATAATATCATTGGGATGTAGCTTATATATAGTAAAACGTTCCTTTGCATTAAAGAGGCGTAGAGTTTGATTCCTCTCATTTCCATTCATCATGTTATTATTGTCAAACTATGTCATTAGATAAACTAAGTCGTTATCGAAAATGTGGGACGTTTTTTATTACGCTAACCAAAATATGTCTTGATTACATTGAGATAACACACTAAAATTTTATTTTTATTAATCGAGATACATGTACTAAACTAGTTATTAGTGTCACGTTATGTCATGGCATAAACTTAGTAATTGAAAAGCTTAGATGTTACTAGCCAAAAAAAAGGTTGGATATTTGCTATTGAAAGATCTTGATTACTTTGAGATCACACACTAAAATTTTATATTTATTAATCTAGATATATGAACTAAGCCAGTGATTATACGATTCAATAATAATATCATTGGGATGTAGCTTATATATAGTAGAACGTTCCCTTGGCATGAAAGAGGCGTAGAGTTTGATTCCTCTCATTTCCATTCATTAAGTTATTATTGTCAAGCTATGTCATTAGTTAACTAAGTCGTTATCGAAAATGTGGGACGTCTTTTACTACGCTAACCAAAAAATATCTTGATTACATTGAGATAACACACTAAAATTTTTATTTTTATTAATCGAGATACATGTACTAAACTAGTGATTATATGATTCTATAATAATATCATGGGGATGTAGCTCATATGGTAGAGCGCTCGCTTTGCATGCGAGAGGCACGGGGTTCGATTCCCCGCATCTCCATTATTCTAGTTATTAGTGTTGCGTCCTGGATGAACTGGGTCGTATGGACGCGTCTGTCTGAGTGGTTGAGCGGGTTTCTGGGCTGTCACCCTTCGTCTGAAAGAGGTTTTTGCCTTGTGCCGATGACGAGTGTTCGGTTTTATCGCTGAGTCTCGGAAAAGTCTGTATAGGCTTCCTTGGGACCGGACCCGGTTTTAAAGCGGTTTGATGACGGTTCAAAAGCAAGCGGTAACCGTCATCCATATTGGCAATGCGCGAACTTGACTTCTCTACACGTAACGGTAATCATGTAAACGGTAATCGCGCAATACCCGTAGTGACATCCGGGTTGTTTGCAATCCGGAGGTCCGGTCCGGACGCGCGTAACGCGCTTCCGGACCGTTTTGACCCTTGGGGGACGTTTTTCAAGCAGTGATGTAATTTTGACGTGTTTACGAGGCCCGAAATATAAATACGAACTCGAATTGGACACATATCCATCACTTGCCACCGAGTCAAGTAACGGTTTAAAACCTTTCTTGACTCTATTTTAAGTCAGGATGCGCGTCCAATTTGAGCTTGACGCTAACCTTCCGATTTTGATTGTTGGTTGGACGTAGAAGTCTTGATTTCGTCCGTCCTTTGATTTTCCGACCGAGTGACTTTATTTCCTGTCATCACGGTTAGTGCAATAGAGAATGCGCATATGTAACGTGCGAACATGATTACCACTAGGGATATAACCAAGTAGTAACATGTCATGCGGTCATGCTTTTATCAACATGCATGCATAAGTAACGGTTATGGCAAGAACGTAATTATGTGATGCTAGAAATATAATCTGAATACTCTAAAATGACTTAGCGATTAGTAAATCATGAATCATGCGATATGCGAACATTGCATGTAGAACGACGAATTTGATATGCGTAATACCGAAATAATCATGTGCGTAGAGATAAATACTTAGAAGAGGGCGGAGTATACCGTAAGCACTTAGGCGTGGGTGTAGGTGAATTACTCCTTTGATCTTTATCATCAAGGAATCTCTTGGAAGTAGTCGTTTGTTGCCTTGATACCTTAGAGAAATATTTTCTTAACTGTTGTCGTGTTTGCTCTTCGCGGTTCGTCACATTAGTCGCACCGCTTGCATGATAGCTTCTTGGGACGTTGGCCACTTTTGTTGCACGTATCAATTTTGCTATGCGCGTTGACTTTAATGGTTGTATGTTGGTAATGATAGCTTAGGCGATGTATTGTTGAGCATCATGTATAGGTCGTCGGTCATTGTCTGCAAACATGTTAAAACACTTAGAAAATATTTAAACGATATCTAATGCTTGTTACCATAGATGTCGTTGTATGAGCCTTATCGATGAGCGTCGTAGGTGTGCTTAGGAGGAATAGCTACTTGTTGTATGCAATCCATCTTTGTCAACATGTATGTACGTACATGGAAACACTTAGAAAATATTTTCTCCTTGTCGCCATGCATCCTTGTCGACATGTATGTACGTACATGGAAACACTTAGAAACTATTTTCTCATCGTCGACATGCATCCTTGTCGACATGTATGTACGTACATGGAAACACTTAGAAAATATTTTCTCCTTGTCGACATGCATCCTTGTCGACATGTATGTACGTACGTGGAAACACTTAGAAAATATTTTCTCCTTGTCGACATGCATCCATGTCGACATGTATGTACGTACATGGAAACACTTAGAAAATATTTTCTCCTTGTCGACATGCATCCCTGTCGACATGTATGTACGTACACTTAGAAAATATTTTCTCCTCGTCGACATGCATCCTTGTCGACATGTATGTACGTACATGGAAACACTTAGAAAATATTTTCTCCTCGTCAACATGCATCCTTGTCGACATGTATGTACGTACATGGAAACACTTAGAAAATATTTTCTCCTCGTCGACATGCATCCTTGTCGACATGTATGTACGTACATGGAAACACTTAGAAAATATTTTCTCCTTGTCGACATGCATCCCTGTCGACATGTATGTACGTACACTGTATGTGCGTATTTGCCCCCGCACTTAGAATCTTTTCACCATCCCTGGCTATGTATGTTGTATCCGAATGCTTGATGCGAACACAGGTTATATGCCAACTCCTGATAATATGCTGACACATAGTTGTATGCTGACAGCTTGTAATATGCCGACTGTCATCTTGAGCAAAACACTTAGAAAATATTCCACCCTTGTAATCTTGTACGCTGCGAGTATGAGCTCGATGTTGTCATGCAAGGTTAATGTGTTGAAGAGGTTGCCCCCCTTGCGTGATGCTTGTTACTTGTTGCGCGAAGACTAACAAGTCTTGTACGTACATGGTTGTCTCACATGGGGCGTCCGTTGCATAAATGTTTGCATAAGTGTTGATGTGTGTTTACGCACTGACTGGATTCTTGGTTGCATTTTCCTGGATATCAGATCTTGCTGTCTTCTTGTCAGCATTAGTCTTTCCACGGTTGTTACCATGAGTAAGTCCACTATCTCATCTTGATGGGAAAAAGCTTGTCTTTGCAGATAGCTGATGTGTACAGTAATCTGTTTGTTGGGAGGAATGTCCGTACAAGTGCCCCCGCTACCTTGGAGTCTTCGGACACGGTCGCGATAAAGGGCTTGTGAGTAAGATGTCTCATTGTATCTTCTTTGAACTTGTTAATTTTCCAAGTTATTGCTGGCTGCAGCTTCTGTTTTTGGCATAATTCTCAAAAGATCCGACGCAGGGGCGCGTTCCTCGAGCGATTCTTAGTTCTTTATGCCGAGTACGACCGTGCTAATTCCTTCTTGATAAAGGAAATAGAGTTGAGGGTTGTGCAGTGGTGTCTTCTGCCCCCCGGTCGAGGGACCGGCCCAAGGAGGAGCGTTACTCCTATTAAGGTAAGTATTTGTTGATTGCTGATTTTGATGCCCGTATTGCTGATTGTCGCCCTTATGTTGAAGAGATATGTTGTGTTGAATGTTGAAACAATCATTCTTGTCATGTCCTTTGTGTGGATGACGACATTGCATTTGATGTTGACATTATGAATTCTTTGTCATAGGTCCTTAGAGATGATGTTAACTCTTGGTTGGTGACGGGCTGTCTGCTTCCAGCATGTTGAACCCTTTGATGTTGTGTTGATAATTCTTTGTTCATGCCTTTGCTTGCATGATATTTCGTCACCTGGACCTGTTTTCAATAATAATCATGTGATAACTTGTTAGTAATATTCCATACCTTGAGTTATCTATGCCGTCCATATGCTTTGGACTTGGAAGATAGGATAGATATCCTTAGATGATGAACATGATGTCCGTAGTTGCGACTGTATGTCGCTCATTGTTGAGTGTTATGATCGCCCCTCTTGGTTAGATTCCAAGGCATGGCAAGATGGATAGAGCATAGGATGTTGCGACTTGCGCATTGTAGGTTTTTGTTTGATGTGGATGACTAGTAATCATAAATGTAGTCTCCGCAGCCGTGACCATTAGCCACTTCTTGATTGATGATTTGAGATGCTCTCCTGATTGCTTGCATGATGCATTACGCATGTTGCCCTTCTTTCCTGAATAGCTTGCCGCTATATATGTTGTAACCTGCCAAGTATTTTGCGTATAGCAATTTTTCTTAACAAGTAGTGTATTTGAAAGGTGTTATCTTGGCTAAGCAAGATACTAGTTTATACCGTCTCTTAGTTCCACTCTAAGGCGACGTTGTACAAGACTTGACTTATAAATTTTATGAGTTTTAAACAGGGTGCGCACCTGCCAGCGTGTATCAACCCGCGTTGGGGAAGCATACGTAAAAACATTTTGGTTTTTGAAGAAGTATTTTGTGACCCTAAAAAAGCTCGTGATACACGCAAAAATCGTGTTGATAAAATATTTGGAAAGGTACTTGATACATAAAATATTTGATAAAATATTTGACAAAATATTTGATAAAATATTTGTGATACATGATTCCTGCGTCCAGGGACGACGTAACACTTTTTGAAAATATGAATTGTGATGCATGCTTTCTGCGTCCAGGAACCATGCAACACGGTTTGAAAATTTGTAGTATGGAATTGTCATCTAACAAGAGGACTTTTGCCGAGGAGTGAACCCTTTAAAAAGGAATTCATAGTATGGGATTGTCATCTAACAAGAGGACGTTCACCGTATAGAGTGAACCCTTAAAAAAGGAATTCATAGTACGGGATTGTCATCTGACAAGAGGACGTTCGCCGTATAGAGTGAACCCTTTAAAAAGGAATTCATAGTACGGGATTGTCATCTAACAAGAGGACGTTCGCCGTATAGAGTGAACCCTTTAAAAAGGAATTCATACTTGTTGTAGCGTGGGGTCGTTGTCTAACAAGAGAACTTCCGCCACCTGTGGGGTGATCAGTCCCGTATTGTATTTGCCCATCCTGTTCTGAATCCAGGGAATTGCTACGAACATGAGGATTTGCCTCTAACAAGAGATATCACAGCATGTCATTTTTTAGAAGTAAACATGGGGTTTGTCTTTACAAAGAGGATACCTCAACATGCTACTTTTGATAGTAAATCTTGGTGTTAATCCAAGATATTGCTTGTAGTTGACGCCTTTGGAATAGTCGTCATTTTGATGGTAGACCTTGGTGTTATTCCAAGGTATTGCTTGTAGCTGACGCCTTTGGAATAGTCGTCATTTTGATGGTAGACCTTGGTGTTATTCCAAGGTATTGATTGTAGCTGACGCCTTTGGAATAGTCGTCATTTTGATGGATAATCCGCAGGTTGTCATTGCGACATATAAGTTGACTGTGCACATAGCGCGATGGCTTTGTGTTGCCGGCATCTTCTTGAGATAGACGCCAATGTTATGAATGGAGAAATAAACTCCCTGTTGGTGTAGATAATAGATATGTTGGCATTGTTTACCATAAATCCCTCCTTGAACACAATGCTTAGCTTGTATTGTTGAAGTAGATTTTTGTGCATAGGTTACTACTTGGCGTAATTCCCATGTAGTAATCGTAGTGTAGCATGTACCTACGAACAGAGTTGCTTTTGTCAGGTAATCGCAATTTTTATAAGTTTGCAAAAGTATGGAGTCATGAAATTTTCTTTTTAGTCATGCATATAATAAATAAAGTAAAGGAATCTGATACGAGGATTCCTTGTTTGTGTAGGAAACTTCCCTGAGTGCGGACGCGATAGGTGCGGATCATGATAGGTATGTATATAATGGGAACGTAGCTTTTCCAAGTATCATCCGTTATATGTAGTTGCAGCATGCTGACTTTGATTTCATGATGACGCCTTTTGATGTAGTCGTTAATATGAGTAATTTGTTGTTGATGATAAGCGTTGTCATAACGCGTAATAGATTTTTAGCTTGGACATGGCATAATATCTTGGATTGTTGATGTAGATAATAAGCGCGTAGTTTTGTTACTTCGCGTTTAATCCAAAATAGCATGCAAGACATAGATATGTACCTACAAATGTAGATTGACTTCATTAGATACTTACGCGTATTTACATTGTTTTTTCGAGAAGGCGTCAACCGATCATTCCTTCTTAAAACATGTAAAGGAACTAGATGCGATGATACTAAAAACACTTAGAATAGAAATGCGCAAAGTAATCGGAAAGATAGTTATTTCTCCCGTCTCTTTCATGGTTGGTTTGACGATGATGTCGCAGAGTCGGTTGCAACAAATCGCCTTAATGCGCCCAGCGCGATGCATTCTTCGATCTCCCATCTTAGTGGTAGACACATGTTTGTGTTGTGCCCCCATTTCTTGTGGTATTTACACCATTCCTTAACGTTGTTGCCCAAGAAAGCAGTCTTTGGAACAAGTGGACTCGGGAGCTTGTTTTCGAGTAGGTTGACATAAATGTCTTCAGCAACCGTGTTTAGCGATGTGAAGATGTTGTCGATATTGATGCTTGCGCCATCCTGTTTGTTTGTTTCAGCTTGAACTTCTTTGTCCCAACTGAGGGGTGTACCCCACCTCAGTTCTTGTTCGCACAATTCTGCTATCTCGAGCTTGTCTTTTAGATCTGCCATGGTTTTGGTTGTTCGCCATCCATGAGTTCTTCCGGAGAGAAGGAAGGATCTGGCGTTCATGTTTGCATAGAACACTCTTATCACTTCCTCTCTTCTTGCTTTTGCCAAAGAGGCGTTGGCAGCGAATCTGATGAAGTAGTTCATGATTGGCTCGCCTTCACCCTGCTTAACGAGCCATATCTGTTTCCATGACGAATACTGGATGTACTCTTGTGGCTTCCAAATTGTAATAGCTTGTTTCTGCCTTCCATCATCAACGACTTTCTGCTTTTTGAAAGAATTTATCATCGCCACATGGAAATGGTGCTTTGCTCTTAGGGCGTTGACGTAACAACGTTTTGCGGTTATCTGGTCGCCCAGTACTTCCCTGATCCCATGGTCCGTAGGGAACTTCATCTTTTGGTGGACAGTAGAGGGCACGATCACGTAAGGGTTGATCGTTGTTCGTCCCAAAATTCCATTATAGGCCCCAAGAGATTCCACAACGACGAAAGCGACGTTGACGTGCAATGCTTTCCACCCTTGGCCAAGGATGACAGGAAGCGTGATTGTTCCCAGGGGGTGTGCAGCTGCTCCGGCAAAGCTGACTAGCGAAAAGGTTCCCGGAGTCAAGTCTTTGACTGATCTTCCTAGTTGCTCTAGGACTTTGACATGTAGAATGTCAGCGGAGCTTCCACCATCAACGAGGGTTCTTTTCACATCATATCCGTCGATGTGCATGGTTATGACTAAAGCGTCATCGTGAGGGTAAACGATATGCTTTAAGTCTTCCCTGGAAAATTGGATGACCGCGTCTTCTTGCTCCGGTTGCTTGCGCTTTCCGTATTTCGACAATGTTGCTGCTTGGGATGCATAAATATCCCGAGCATTAGAAACTTGTCCTCCGGCGGCAGGTCCTCCGTGGATGACGTTGATGACACCTCGCTTGGCGGGCGGAGGGTTGTCGTTGACTTTCTCTTTGCCTTTATTTCCTCTCTTTGATGACTCTGTTTGAGCCTTCTTTGGGGGGTTTTTGCCTTCATCGACGAATTGCTTCAATTCGCCCTTGAGGACGAAGTTGTTAATGGGGGAACGTAGGCTAACACAGTTGTCCGTCTCGTGGCCGAAGACCTCGTGGTTTTCACACCACTTGTCTTTGTCTTTCCCCAACGGGCCTTTTCTGAAATTGTTTGGCTCTTTCCACATGTTCGCATCCTTCATCTCTCTTAATATCACGGACAGCGGGGCATTCAAAGGAATGTAGTCAGCGAGGTTTACTTCTTTTGGCTTCTGGAAATCTCCTTGAAAAGGCCTTTTCGGCTGAGGCTGCCAATTTCTTCCTTGTTGACCGCTTGAGGGCGGTTTTGCTTGATTTTGCTTTGGGTTTTCTTTCGCCTTTGCAGCAGAGACTTTCGCTTTGTTCTGGCTTCTAAACCTTTCTAGGTCCACGTATTCTTTAACACTTGCGGCTAACTCTTCCATAGTTTCAGCTGGGCGCTTTGCCATCTTTTCTGCTAGGGCATAGCCTCTTCGTCCGAGGTTTCGAATGAATGCTCGAACTATCTCTCCTTCCGTCAGGTTCCCCTGAATATCAGAGATATTCTGGTTGAAGCGAACGTAGTACTCAGCGAGAGATTCTTCATTTTGTTGTTGGACGTCGTCCAGAGCATTTGATCCTTTCAGCAATGTGCGTTCGCCCATGTATCGTTGAATGAATTTAGCTTTCAGGTTTGCCCATGAGGTGATGCTTCCGCATGGCAGCGAGAAGAACCAATGTGCTGCTGTCCCGGCAAGAGTTTGTGAAAACGTCATTGCAAAGTGGTGTGGGTTCTTCGTTCTGCCTAGCAGAGAGGCCTCGTGCTTCTGCACGTGTTCCACTGGATCTCCTTTTCCGCGATAGAGATCTCCTCCAATCCGGTACAGTGCGTCTGGGACGCGACTGTTCACAAGGTGGTCCGCGAACGGATGTGACGCCCTTTCTTCAAGTGCGTGCATACCTTTCATCTTTGCTTCTTTCATCTTCTTCTCCACAATTTCTTCTAACATCTCGGCTAGTAAACCCTTTTACCGATTCAGCATAATCCGTTGAAGGATTTTGTCGACCAGTGTTATGGTAGATCTCAGGTTGATCTCTGCTTGTGGCCTGGAAGGGATCATCCCTCGTTGGCTGTTGTGGGCGGTGGTATGGGGGTTGCCTTTCATTCCTCCAATGATGGGCTCCTTGGGAAGGAGTGTATGAACGTGCGGCTTCATATCTTGCATGTTGGTTTCTGCCCTGAAAAGGATTGGCTTGGCGGGTGGTGTCTTGCGACATTTCTCTTGTCGGCGCAACGTGCTCCTGAGCAGTTGGAGGTGGTTGAGCCGCATATCCTTAATTTTTTAGTGACTCGCGGAATGCAAGTAACTCCTCCAGTGCAGCCATCATTGCTGGAGTAACGGTAGGCATCGGGTTTGCTCCCGTTCTTTGTTGTTCGCCTTGCGGCATTTCCGTCTAAGATTCATCATCATCATGCATCTCTGGCTCGAAACCAGGTGGGGGTGAGCGATGCTCGTCCCTTGGCTCTTGGTGGTTGTGCTGTGCGTCGGGCACATCCTCAGTTGGCATGGATGAAGCTACGGAAGTAGCTCTTGGTATGTTGGAAGGTCCCGACTGGCTTCCGGCTAGCTTCTGACCTCCTGCTCTTTTGTTTGCCGGAGATTTCTTAGGACGTCCAGGCCTTTTCCTTGTGTTTCTCGCGTTAACCTCTTCGGGAGGGTTGCGATCACTCGTCATGTCTTTTCGGTATGGTAGCTTTTTGTTCGAATCACGGAGACGGCGCCAATGTTGCGTCCTGGATGAACTGGGTCATATGGACGCGTCTGTCTGAGTGGTTGAGCGGGTTTCTGGGCTGTCACCCTTCGTCTGAAAGAGGTTTTCGCCTTGTGCCGATGACGAGTGTTCGGTTTTATCGCTGAGTCTCGGAAAAGTCTGTGTCTCGGAAAGCGGATGTGTCTCAGGAAAGCGAATGTGTCTCAGGAAAGCGGATGGCAGTCTGTGCACAAGTCCGAGCGTCTGGGCTGCACGAAGGGCCAGTACTAGCACGGAGATGGGGGGTGGTGCTAGTGGAGCCCTCTCCGATGCCTAAGTCACTATAGGGCTAAAAAGGTAATCTTAGAGAGAGATAGTATTTCTAGAGAGAAGTCAGAGCTCAAAATACCAAAGTTGGGCAAATGAGAGGATGTGTGAAAATGGGTAGCCAAGGCCTCCTATTTATAGGCTTCCTTGGGACTGGACCCGGTTTTAAAGCGGTTTGATGACGGTTCAAAAGCAAGCGGTAACCGTCATCCATATTGGCAATGCGCAAACTTGACTTCTCTACACGTAACGGTAATCGCATAAACGGTAATCGCGCAATACCCGTAGTGCAATCCGGACCTCGTCGAATTTCGGCAATTCGGCGAGGTCCGGCTTGCCGCGCAACCCGGACCTCCGGATTTCTTTGTGCAATCCGGAGGTCTGGTCCGGACGCGCGTAACGCGCTTCCAGACTGTTTTGACCCTTGGGGGACGTTTTTCAAGCCGTGATGTAATTTTGACGTGTTTACGAGGCCCGAAATATAAATACGAACTCGAATTGGACACATATCCATCAATTAGTGTCAAGTTATGTCACGCCATGAAATTAGTAATTGAAAATGTGAGATGTTACTGGCCAAAAAAAAGGTTGGATGTTTGCTATTGAAATATCTTGAATACTTTGAGATCACACACTAAAATTTTATATTCCATTTGCATGAAAGAGGCGTAGAGTTTGATTCCTCTCAATTTCATTCATCAAGTTATTATTGTCAATCTATGTCATTAGATAAACTAAGTCGTTATCGAAAATGTGGGACATTTTTTACTATGCTAACAGAAAATATCTTAATTACATTGAGATAACACACTAAAATTTTATTTTTATTAATCGAGATACATGTACTAAACTAGTGATTATATGATTCTATAATAATATCATGGGGATGTAGCTCATATTGTAGAGCGCTCGCTTTGCATGCGAGAGGCATGGGGTTCGATTCCCTGCATCTCCATTATTAAATGTATTAGTATCAAGCTATGTCAATGCTAAACTTTATATTAAAGTAAGTCATCGTGAGTGTGGTGTATGTGTTGTCCCACTAATAGTTCAATAGGTTAATGAAATTATATAAACAAGTGGTCTACCTCGTCCTATTACCAATTGGTTTTAGGATGGAACCCACTTCTAACGTTTCCGATTATTATCGGTGTTGGTTTTTTGTCCTCTTTGTCGACTCCACAAGTTGGGCTTGGGCGTGAGAGTTGTGATTTGTAAAATTTAGTCCCAACCCGTTAAGATTTTAAAGATGGTGCGTTAGTTAAAGAGCCTTCACAGTGCAGGGAATGTTAAACTAAGTAACCGTGAGAGTTGTATGTGTGTTGTCCCACGCCGATATTTTAATAGAGTAGAGCAATAATATAAGCAAGTGAAGCTACCACCTCCTATTACCAGTTGGTTATAGGATGAAACCCCACTTGTATGTACAGTTGCTCACACTTGGTCTATTGGGTTTGACTCGGCCCAAAATGGAATTTATATATTAATCATTCGAAAAAGGTTCAATGTTTGTCAGCGGGCTAATACATATTAGATCTTGATTACTTTGACATCACACACTAAAATTTTAATTTAAAATCGATCGAAATATATGAACTAAGCCAGTGATTATGTGATTCAATAACAATATCATGTGGATGTAGATCATATGGTAGAGCGATCGCTTCGCATGTGAGAGGCACGGGGTTCAATTCCCCACATCTCCATTATTCTAATTATTAGTGCCAGACTATGACATGGCATAAACTTCGTCATCGAAAATGTGGGATGTTTGATAGTGAGATGACCAATATAGATCTTATTAACTTTATTTATGATCACAAACTAAAATTTTATTTTTATTGATTGAGAAATATGAACTAAGCTAGTGTTTATATGATTCAATAATAATATCATAGGAATGTAGCTTATACGGTAGAGCGTTCGCTTTGCATGCGAGAGGCGTGTATTTGATTCCACGAATTTCCATTATAATATTTATTGTTGTCAAGCTATGTTATTTCATAATTTAAGTCATTAAATTTTGGTACTTTTTTTTAAGTTGGCCAAAAAGATCTTGATTACTTTGAGATGACACAATAATTTTTCTTATTAATTGAGTTATATGAACTTAGTCTGTGATTCTATCATTCAATAATAATATTTTGTGGATGCAGCTCATATGGTAGAGCGCTCGCTGCACGCGAGAGGCATGAGGTTCGATTACCTCTCACATCTCCATCATTCTAACTATTCGGTCATGCCTAGATCATGACATAATTTAATTAGAAATTAGATAATCAAAACAAATACTTTTTTCTACTACATTTTCTCTATCCTAATGTAAATTTTATAACTTTTAATCATGAAAAATACTTTTTTTTACTACATTTTTCTCTATATAATGTCAATTTTATATCTTTTCATTAAAGATCATGATTAATTTGAGATCACACTATAAAATTTTGTTTTAAAATTATTCTATATATATGAACTAAGCTTATGATTATGTGATTCATTAACAATATCATGGGGATGTAGCTCATATGGTAGAGCGCTTGCTTCGCATGCAAGAGGCACGGGGTTCAATTCCCCGCATCTCCATTATTATAGTTATTAGTGTCAAGTTATGTCATGCCATAAATTTAGATATATGAACTAAGCCAGTGATTATATGATTCAATAATAATATCATTGGGATGTAGCTTATATATAGTAAAACGTTCCTTTGCATTAAAAAGGCATAGATTTTGATTCCTCTCATTTTCCATTCATCATGTTATTATTGTCAAACTATGTCATTAGATAAACTATGTCAAACTTAGTAATTGAAAAGCTTAGATGTTACTAGCCAAAAAAAAGGTTGGATATTTGCTATTGAAAGATCTTGATTACTTTGAGATCACACACTAAAATTTTATATTTATTAATCTAGATATATGTACTAAACCAGTGATTATATGATTCAATAATAATATCATTGGGATGTAGCTTATATATAGTAGAACGTTCCCTTGGCATGAAAGAGGCGTAGAGTTTGATTCCTCTCATTTCCATTCATTAAGTTATTATTGTCAAGCTATGTCATTAGTTAACTAAGTCGTTATCGAAAATGTGGGACGTTTTTTACTACGCTAAACAAAAAATATCTTGATTACATTGAGATAACACACTAAAATTTTATTTTTATTATTCGACATACATGTACTAAACTAGTGATTATTTGATTCTATAAAATTATAATGGGGATGTAGCTCATATGGTAGAGCGCTCGGTTTGCATGCAAGAGGCACGGGGTTCGATTCCCCGCAATTCCATTATTAAATGTATTGTTTCCAAGCTATGCCATTGCAAAATCTTATATTAAAGTAAGTCATCGTGAGTGTGGTGTATGTACTGTCCCACTAATAGTTTAATAGAGTAAATAAATTATATAAACAAGTGGGATACCTCGTCCTATTACCAATTAGTTTTAGGATGGAGCCCACTTCTATATACATTTCCGATTATTATCAGTGTTGGATTTTTGTCCTCTTTGTCGACTCCACATATCAGTGTAGAAGTCGGGTTTGGGCTTGAGAGTTGTGGTTTGTAAAATTTAGTCACAACCCGTTCAGATTTGAAAGACGGTGCGTTAGTTAAAGAGCCCTCACGGTGCAAGGAGTGTAAATCTAAGTCACCGTGAGTGTTGTATGTGTGTTGTCCCACACCGATATCTTAATAGAGTAGAGCAATAATATAAGCAAGTGAAGCTACCACCTCCTATTACCAATTGGATATAGGATGAAACCCCACTTGTATGTACAGTTGCTCTCACTTGGTCTATTGGGTTTGACTCGGCCCAATGTGGAATTTATACAATTAGTCATTCGAAAAAGTTTCAACGTTTGACATTGAGCTGGCCAATACATATTAGATCTCGATTACTTTGACATCACACACTAAAATTTTAATTTAAAATCGATCGAAATATATGTACTAAGCCAGTAATTATGTGATTCAATAACAATATCATGGGGATGTAGCTCATATGGTAGAGCGCTCGCTTCGCATGTGAGAGGCACGGGGTTCAATTCCCCGCATCTCCATTATTCTAGTTATTAGTGCCAGACTATGACATGGCATAAACTTCGTCATCGAAAATGTGGGATGTTTGATAATGAGATGACCAATATTGATCTTATTAACTTTATTTATGATCACAAACTAAAATTTTATTTTTATTGATTGAGAAATATGAACTAAGCTAGTGTTTATACGATTCAATAACAATATCGTGGGGATGTAGCTCATATGGTAGAGCGCTCGCTTCGCATGTGAGAGGCACGGGGTTCAATTCCCCGCATCTCCATTATTCTAGTTATTAGTGCCAGACTATGACATGGCATAAACTTCGTCATCGAAAATGTGGTATGTTTGATATTGAGATGACCAATATTGATCTTATTAACTTTATTTATGATCACAAACTAAAATTTTATTTTTATTGATTGAGAAATATGAACTAAGCTAGTGTTTATATGATTCAATAATAATATCATAGGGATGTAGCTTATAAGGTAGAGCGTTCACTTTGCATGCGAGAGGCATATATTTGATTTCACGAATTTCCATTATAATAGTTATTATTGTCAAGCTATGTCATTTCATAATCTAAGTCATTGAAAATTTGGTACTTTTTTTTAAGTTGGCCAAAAAGATCTTGATTACTTTGAGATGACACAATAATTTTTTTTATTAATTGAGTTATATGAACTTAGTCTGTGATTCTATCATTCAATAATAATATTTTGTGGATGCAGCTCATATGGTAGAGCGCTCGCTGCACGCGAGAGGCATGAGGTTCGATTACCTCTCACATCTCCATCATTCTAACTATTCGGTCATGCCTAGATCATGACATAATTTAATTAGAAATTAGATAATCAAAACAAATACTTTTTTCTACTACATTTTCTCTATCCTAATGTCAATTTTATAACTTTTAATCATGAAAAATACTTTTTTTTACTACATTTTTCTCTATATAATGTCAATTTTATATCTTTCCATTAAAGATCATGATTAATTTGAGATCACACTATAAAATTTTGTTTTAAAATTATTCTAAATATATGAACTAAGCTTATGATTATCTGATTCATTAACAATATCATGGGGATGTAGTTCATATGGTAGAGCGCTGGTTTCGCATGCAAGAGGCACGAGGTTCAATTCCCCGCATCTCTATTATTCTAGTTATTAGTGTCAAGTTATGTCATGCCATAAAATTAGTAATTGAAAAGGTGAGATGTTACTGGCCAAAAAAATGGTTGGATGTTTGCAATTGAAAGATCTTGATTACTTTAAGATCACACACTAAAATTTTATATTTATTAATCTAGATATATGAACTAAGCCAGTGATTATATGATTCAATAATAATATCATTAGGATGTAACTTATATATAGTAAAACGTTCATTTGCATTAAAGAGGCGTAGATTTTGATTCCTCTCATTTTCCATTCATCATGTTATTATTGTCAAACTATGTCATTAGATAAACTATGTCAAACTTAGTAATTGAAAAGCTTAGATGTTACTAGCCAAAAAAAAGTTTGGATATTTGCTATTGAAAGGATCTTGATTACTTTAAGATCAAACACTAAAATTTTATATTTATTAATCTAGATATATAAACTAAGCCAGTGATTATACGATTCAATAATAATATCATTGGGATGTAGCTTATATATAGTAGAACGTTCCCTTGGCATGAAAGAGGCGTAGAGTTTTATTCCTCTCATTTCAATTCATTAAGTTATTATTGTCAAGCTATGTCATTAGTTAACTAAGTCGTTATCGAAAATGTTGGACGTTTTTTACTACGCTAAACAAAAAATATCTTGATTACATTGAGATAACACACTAAAATTTTATTTTTATTAATCGACATACATGTACTAAACTAGTGATTATATGATTCTATAAAAATATAATGGGGATGTAGCTCATATGGTAGAGCGCTCGCTTTGCATGCGAGAGGCACGGGGTTCGATTCCCCGCATCTCCATTATTAAATGTATTAGTACCAAGCTATGTCATTGCAAAATCTTATATTAAAGTAAGTCATTGTGAGTGTGGTGTATGTACTGTCCCACTAATTGTTTAATAGAGTAAATAAATTATATAAACAGGTGGGATACCTCGTCCTATTACCTATTAGTTTTAGGATGGAGCCCACTTCTATATACATTTCCGATTATTATCTGTGTTGGATTTTTGTCCTCTTTGTCTACTCCACATATTAGTGTAGAAGTCGGGTTTGGGCTTGAGAGTTGTGGTTTGTAAAATTTAGTCACAACCCGTTCAGATTTGAAAGACGGTGCGTTAGTTAAAGAGCCCTCACGGTGCAAGGAGTGTAAATCTAAGTCACCGTGAGTGTTGTATGTGTGTTGTCCCACACCGATATCTTAATAGAGTAGAGCAATAAAATAAGCAAGTGAAGCTACCACCTCCAATTACCAATTGGATATAGGATGAAACCCCACTTGTATGTACAGTTGCTCTCACTTGGTCTATTGGGTTTGACTCGGCCCAATGTGGAATTTATACAATTAGTCATTCGAAAAAGGTTCAACGTTTGACATTGAGCTGGCCAATACATATTAGATCTCGATTACTTTGACATCACACACTAAAATTTTAATATAAAATCGATCGAAATATATGTACTAAGCCAGTGATTATGTGATTCAATAACAATATCATGGGGATGTAGCTCATATGGTAGAGCGCTCGCTTCGCATGTGAGAGGCACGGGGTTCAATTCCCCGCATCTCCATTATTCTAGTTATTAGTGCCAGACTATGACATGGCATAAACTTCGTCATCGAAAATGTGGGATGTTTGATAATGAGATGACCAATATTGATCTTATTAACTTTATTTATGATCACAAACTAAAATTTTATTTTTATTGATTGAGAAATATGAACTAAGCTAGTGTTTATATGATTCAATAACAATATCATGGGGATGTAGCTCATATGGTAGAGCGCTCGCTTCGCATGTGAGAGGCACGGGGTTCAATTCCCCGCATCTCCATTATTCTAGTTATTAGTGCCAGACTATGACATGGCATAAACTTCGTCATCGAAAATGTGGTATGTTTGATAGTGAGATGACCAATATTGATCTTATTAACTTTATTTATGATCACAAACTGAAATTTTATTTTTATTGATTGAGAAATATGAACTAAGCTAGTGTTTATATGATTCAATAATAATATCATTGGGATGTAGCTTATATATAGTAAAACGTTCATTTGCATTAAAGAGGCGTAGATTTTGATTCCTCTCATTTTCCATTCATCGTGTTATTATTGTCAAACTATGTCATTAGATAAACTATGTCAAACTTAGTAATTGAAAAGCTTAGATGTTACTAGCCAAAAAAAAGTTTGGATATTTGCTATTGAAAGGATCTTGATTACTTTAAGATCAAACACTAAAATTTTATATTTATTAATCTAGATATATAAACTAAGCCAGTGATTATACGATTCAATAATGATATCATTGAGATGTAGCTTATATATAGTAGAACGTTCCCTTGGCATGAAAGAGGCGTAGAGTTTTATTCCTCTCATTTCAATTCATTAAGTTATTATTGTCAAGCTATGTCATTAGTTAACTAAGTCGTTATCGAAAATGCTGGACGTTTTTTACTACGCTAAACAAAAAATATCTTGATTACATTGAGATAACACACTAAAATTTTATTTTTATTAATCGATATACATGTACTAAACTAGTGATTATATGATTCTATAAAAAATATAATGGGGATGTAGCTTATATGGTAGAGCGCTCGCTTTGCATGCGAGAGGCACGGGTTTCGATTCCCCGCATCTCCATTATTAAATGTATTAGTACCATGCTATGTCATTGCAAAATCTTATATTAAAGTAAGTCATCGTGAGTGTGGCGTATGTACTGAGTAAATAAATTATATAAACAAGTGGGATACCTTGTCCTATTACCAATTAGTTTTAGGATGGAGCCCACTTCTATATACGTTTCCGATTATATCAGTGTTGGATTTTTGTCCTCTTTGTCAACTCCACATATCAGTGTAGAAGTCGGGTTTGGGCTTGAGAGTTGTGGTTTGTAAAATTTAGTCCCAACCCGTTCAGATTTGAAGGACGGTGCGTTAGATAAAGAGCCCTCACGGGGCAAGGAGTGTAAATCTAAGTCACCGTGAGTGTTGTATGTGTGTTGTCCCACACCGATATCTTAATAGAGTAGAGCAATAATATAAGCAAGTGAAGCTACCACCTCCTATTACCAATTGGATATAGGATGAAACCCCACTTGTATGTACAGTTGCTCTCACTTGGTCTATTGGGTTTGACTCGGCCCAATGTGGAATTTATACAATTAGTCATTCGAAAAAGGTTCAACGTTTGACATTGAGCTGGCCAATACATATTAGATCTCGATTACTTTGACATTACCAAGCAATGTCATTGCAAAATCTTATATTAAAGTAAGTCATCGTGAGTGTGGTGTATGTACTGTCCCACTAATTGTTTAATAGAGTAAATAAATTATATAAACAAGTGGGATACCTTGTCCTATTACCAATTAGTTTTAGGATGGAGCCCACTTCTATATACGTTTCCGATTATTATCAGTGTTGGATTTTTGTCCTCTTTGTCGACTCCACATATCAGTGTAGAAGTCGGGTTTGGGCTTGAGAGTTGTGGTTTGTAAAATTTAGTCCCAACCCGTTCAGATTTGAAAGACGGTGCGTTAGATAAAGAGCCCTCACGGTGCAAGGAGTGTAAATCTAAGTCACCGTGAGTGTTGTATGTGTGTTGTCCCACACCGATATTTTAATAGAGTAGAGCAATAATATAAGCAAGTGAAGCTACCACCTCCTATTACCAATTGGTTATAGGATGAAACCCCACTTGTATGTACAGTTGCTCTCACTTGGTCTATTGGGTTTGACTCGGCCCAATGTGGAATTTATACAATTAGTCATTCGAAAAAGGTTCAACGTTTGACATTGAGCTGGCCAATACATATTAGATCTCGATTACTTTGACATCACACACTAAAATTTTAATATAAAATCGATCGAAATATATGTACTAAGCCAGTGATTATGTGATTCAATAACAATATCATGGGGATGTAGCTCATATGGTAGAGCGCTCGCTTCGCATGTGAGAGGCACGGGGTTCAATTCCCCGCATCTCCATTATTCTAGTTATTAGTGCCAGACTATGACATGGCATAAACTTAGTCATCGAAAATGTGGGATGTTTGATAATGAGATGACCAATATTGATCTTATTAACTTTATTTATGATCACAAATAAAATTTTATTTTTATTGATTGAGAAATATGAACTAAGCTAGTGTTTATATGATTCAATAATAATATCATAGAGATGTAACTTATAAAGTAGAGCGTTCGCTTTGCATGCGAGAGGCATGTATTTGATTCCACGAATTTCCATTATAATAGTTATTATTGTCAAGCTATGTCATTTCATAATCTAAGTCATTGAAAATTTGGTACTTTTTTTTAAGTTGGCCAAAAAGATCTTGATTACTTTGAGATGACACAATAATTTTTTTTATTAATTGAGTTATATGAACTTAGTATGTGATTCTATCATTCAATAATAATATTTTGTGGATGCAGCTCATATGGTAGAGCGCTCGCTGCACGCGAGAGGCATGAGGTTTGATTACCTCTGACATCTCCATCATTCTAACTATTCGGTCATGCCTAGATCATGACATAATTTAATTAGAAGTTAGATAATCAAAACAAATACTTTTTTCTACTACATTTCATCTATCCTAATGTCAATTTTATAACTTTTAATCATGACAAATACTTTTTTTACTACATTTTCTCTTTCGTAATGTCAATTTTATATCTTTTAACAAAATATTAAAATTCGTGATTAATTTGAGATTACACTATAAAATTTTGTTTTAAAATTAATCGAAATATATGAACTAAGCTTATGATTACGTGATTCAATACCATTATCATGGGGATGTAGCTCAACTGGTAAAGCGCTCGCTTCGATGTGAGAGGCACAGGGTTCAATTCCCCGCATCTCCATTATTCTAGTTATTAGTGTCAAGTTATGTCATGGCATGAACTTAGTAATTGAAAAGGTGAGATGTTACTGGCCAAAAAAAAGGTTGGATGTTTTCTATTTAATACTTTGAGATCACACACTAAAATTTTATATTTGTTAATCTAGATATATGAACTAAGCCATTGATTATATGATCTATATCTATATATAATATAATTTGGTTGAGTCTTATGTAGTGTTGACAAGTAATAAACTTGAGTGATGAAGTGTACAAATAACTCAACATAATTGGTCCAATTCAATTATTCTCTCTCATTTATAAGTTGTCAATGTACAAATAAGCCTCTCTATGTGCTTAGATTTGCTCCAAGCTCTCATATTACACCAAAATAAACGTTACTTTTGTTGGCAAACGTTACAATTGTTCTTGGTAATTAACATAGTGAATGGACAACAAACATTACAATTGTTCTTGGTAATTAACATAGTGAATGAACAAATAAAAAATATACTACGACAATAGTTTCTATGAACATAGTGAATGAACAAATATAAAATTTATTATATCAACAATTTTTTTTACACAATATTTAAATTATTTTAATAATTTTCAATTTTATAGAATGTATAGATAATATTATTTGGGTAGGAGGCTATAACATTGATATGTAAAAAATGTTTTTTTTACTCAATTCTATTGGCCCAACTAAATTGTATGTTACACTTACTAAGTGATATAATATTTTTTTGCATATGATTTTATGCTTTATTTTTGTAATATGATGTATGAAGATTATTTTGGTTTTAGTTTATTAATATACATAGCCAAAAAATAAAAAATAAAAATAACTATATCTATATTTAATATAATATAATAATAAAATAAATCTAACTTCAATATATGTGTTATTTATTATATTATATTTTTAATTATCTTACAATTTTACAAAAAATTCATATAAATATTCTTAAGCATATATTTTTTGTTACAATTAATTGACAGTCTATGGGAAATAAGTACATGTTCTCATGTTATGACTTACATATGAAAAAATGGAATAAAATACAAATAAATACCATAAAGTTAAGTTGAACAACTGAAGTTAACTTTTTATGTTAGTACATGTATATTTTAATAATTTACCAATTCACACTAATTAAATATCAAATATATTAATATATATATGTCGATATTGTCTAATTTATAATTAAGTATTCTTTATTAAATAAATTTTCATTAATTAAAAATAATACAATTTATTAATATATTTCATATATAAATTATTTTATATTCTATGTATGTATTGTATATTTAATAAATAAAATTGTACAAAATTATTGGAATACTTATTCACTTACTAAATATTTATAATTTAAACCATTTTTATACTATGCATTATCAAAAATAAATTAAACATATAAAATTAACAAAATTAACTACGATCAAATTAAATTTACTATGTAATACCGCGCAAAGCGCGGGGTAGCCATCTAGTTCAATAATAATATCATTGGGATGTAGCTTATATATCGTAGAACGTTCCCTTTGCATGAAAGAGGCGTAGAGTTTGATTCCTCTCATTTCCATTCATCAAGTTATTATTGTCAAGCTATGTCATTAGATAAACTAAGTCGTTATCGAAAATGTGGGACGTTTTTTACTATGCTAACCAAAAAATATCTTGATTACATTGAGATAACACACTAAAATTTTATTTTTATTAATCGATATACATGTACTAAACTAGTGATTATATTATTCTATAATCATATCATGGGGAAGTAGCTTATATGGTAGAGTGTTCGCTTTGCATGCGAGAGGCACGGTGTTCGATTCCCTGCATCTCCATTATTAAATGTATTAGTACCAAGCTATGTCATTGCAAAAATTTATATTAAAGTAAGTCATCGTGAGTGTGGTGTATGTGTTGTCCCACTAATAGTTTAATAGGTTAATGAGCCTTCACGGTGCAGGGAGTGTTAAACTAAGTCACCGTGAGTGTTACCAATTGGTTATAGGAAGAAACCCCACTCGTATGATCAGTTTCTCTCACTTAGTCTATTGTTTTGACTCGGCCAATATGGAATTTATACAATTAATCATTCGAAAAAGGTTCGACGTTTGACATTGAGTTGGCCAATACATATTAGATCTTGATTACTTTGACATCATGGGAAGTAGCTCATATGGTAGATCGCTCGCTTCGCATGTGAGAGGCACGGGGTTCTATTCCCCGAATCTCCATTATTCTAGTTATTAGTGCCAGGCTAAGACATGGCATAAACTTAGTCATCGAAAATGTGGGATGTTTGATATTGAGATGACCAATATAGATCTTATTAACTTTATGATCACACACTAAAATTTTATTTTTATTGATTGAGATATATGAACTAAGCAAGTGTTTATATGATTCAATAATAATATCATAGGGATGTAGCTTATACGGTAGAGCGTTCGCTTTGCATGCGAGAGGCATGTATTTGATTCCACGAATTTCCATTATTCTAGTTATTAATGACAAGCTATGTCATTGCATACTCTAAGTCATCGAAAATTTTGAACTTTTTTTTAAGTTGGCCAAAAAGATCTTGATTACTTTGAGATCACACACTAATTTTTTTTATTAATTGAGTTATATGAACTAAGCCTGTGATTATATCATTCGATAAAAATATTTTGGGGATGTAACTCATATGGTAAAGCGCTCGCTGCACGCGTGAGACATGAGAACCAATTACTCCTCACATCTCCATCATTCTAGCTATTCGGTCATGCCTAGATCATGACATAATTTCAATAGAAATTAGATAATCAAGGCAAATACTTTTTTCTACTACATTTTCTCTATCCTAATGTCAATTTTATAACTTTTAATCATGACAAATACTTTTTTTACTACATTTTTCTCTATTGTAATGTCAATTTTATATATTTTAATTAAAGATTAAAGATCATGATTAATTTGAGATCACACTATAAGATTTTGTTTTAAAATTAATCGAACATATGAACTAATCTTATGATTATGTGATTCAATTACAATATCATTGGGTTGTAGTTCATATGGTAGATCGCTTGCTTCGCATGCGATAGGCACAGGGTTCAATTCCCCGCATCTCCATTATTCTAGTTATTGAAATTTTTTTATTACTATGAGATCACACGCTACAACTTTATATTTTTTAATCTAGATATATGAACTAAGCCAGTGATTATATGATTCCATAATAATATCATTGGGATGTAGCTTATATATAGTAGAACGTTCCCTTTGCAGGAAAGAGGCGTAGAGTTTGATTCCTCTCATTTCCATTGATCACGTTATTATTGCCAAACTATGTCATTAGATAGACTAAGTCGTTATCAAATATGTGGGACGTTTTTTACTACGCTAACCAAAAATTATCTTGATTACATTGAGATAACATACTAAAATTTTATTTTTATTAGTCGAGATACATGTACTAAACTAGTTATTAGTGTCAAGTTATGTCATGGCATAAACTTAGTAATTGAAAAGGTGAGATGTTACTAGCAAAAAAAAAAGGATGGATCTTTGCTATTGAAAGATCCTTATTACTTTGAGATCACACACTGAAATTTTATATTTATTAATCTAGATATATGAACTAAGCCAGTGAATATACGATTCAATAATAATATCATTGGGATGTAGCTTATATATAGTAGAACGTTCCATTTGCATGAAAGAGGCGTAGAGTTTGATTACTCTCATTTCCATTCATCAAGTTATTATTGTCAAGCTTTGTCATTAGTTAAGCTAAGTCGTTATTGAAAATGTGGCACGTTTTTTACTACGCTAACAAAAAAATATCTTGATTACATTGAGATAACACACTAAAATTTTATTTTTATTAATCGAGATACAAGTACTAAACTAGTGATTATATGATTCTATAATATCATGGGAATGTAGCTTATATGGTTGAGCGCTCGCTATGCATACGAGAGGCACGGGGTTCGATTCCCCGCATCTCCATTATTAAATGTATTAGTACCAAGCTTTGTAATTGCAAAAACTTATATTAAAGTAAGTCATCGTGAGTGTGGTGTATGTGCTGTCCCACTAATTGTTTAATAGAGTAAATAAACTATATAAACAAGTGGGCTACCTCGTCCTATTACCAATTAGTTTTAGGACCGATTATTATCGGTGTTGGATTTTTGTCCTCTTTGTCGACTCCACATATCATTGTAGAAGTCGGGATTGAGCTTGAGAGTTGTGGTTTGTAAAATTTAGTCCCAACCCGTTAAGATTTGAAAAACGGTGCGTAAGTTAAAGAGCCCTCACGGTGCATGGAGTGTAAAACTAAATCACCGTGAATGTTGTATGTGTGTTGTCCCACACCGATATTCTAATAGAGTACAGCATTAATATAAGCAAGTGAAGCTACCACCTCCTATTACCAATTGGTTATAGGATGAAACCCCACTTGTATGTACAGTTTCTCTCACTTGGTCTATTGGGTTTGACTCGGCCCAATGTGGAATTTATACAATTAGTCATTCGAAAAAGGTTCAACGTTTGACATTGAACTGGCCAATACATATTAGATCTTAATTACTTTGATATCACACACTAAAATTTTAATTTAAAATTGATCGAAATATATGTACTAAGTCAGTGATTATGTGATTCAATAACTATATCATGGGGATGTAGCTCATATGGTAGAGCGCTCGCTTCGCATGTGAGAGGCACATGGCATAAACTTAGTCATCGAAAATGTGGGACGTTTGATACTGAGATTACCAATATATATATTATTAATTTTACGATCACACAATAAAATTTTAGTTTTATTGATTGAGATATATGAACTAAACTAGTGTTTATATAATTCAATAATAATATCATGGGGATGTAGCTTATACGGTAGAGCGTTCGCTATGCATGCGAGAGTCATGTATTTGATTCCACGAATTTCCATTATTCTAGTTATTATTGTCAAGCTATGATATTTCATAATCTAAGTCATCGAAAATTTGGAACTTTTTTTTAAGTTGGCCAAAAAGATCTTGATTATTTTGAGATCGCACACTAATTTTTTTTATTAATTGAGTTATATGAACAAAGTATGTGGTTCTATCATTCAATAATAATATTTCGGGGATGCGGCTCTTATGGTAGAGCGCTCGCTGCATGCGAGAGGCATCAGGTTCGATTACCCATCACATCTCCATCATTCTAACTATTCGGTCATGCCTAGATCTTGACATAATTTCAAAAGAAAATAGATAATCAAGACAAATACTTTTTTCTACTACATTTTCTCTATCCTAATAACAATTTTATAACTTTTAATCATGACAAATACTTTTTTTACTACATTTTTCTCTATCGTAATGTCAATTTTATATCTCTTCATTAAAGATCAGGATTAATTTGAGATCACACTGTAAAATTCTGTTTTAAAATTAATCGAAATATATGAACTAAGCTTATGATTATGTGATTCAATAACAATATCATGGGGATGTAGCTCATATGGTAGAGCGCTCGCTTCGCATGCGAGAGGCACCGGGTTCATTTCCCCGTATCTCTATTATTCTAGTTATTAGTGTCAAGTTATGTCATGGCATAAAATTAGTTATTGAAAAGGAGAGATGTTACTAGCCTAAAAAAAGGTTGGATGTTTGCTATTGAAAGATCTTGATTACTTTACGATCCCACACTAAAAATTTATATTTATTAATCTAGATATATGAACTAAGCCAGTGATTATATGATTCAATAATAATATCTTTGGGATGTAGCTTATATATAGTAGAACGTTCTCTTTGCATTAAAGAGGCTTAGAGTTTGATTCCACTCATTTCCATTCATCATGTTATTATTGTCAAACTATGTCATAAGATAAACTAAGTAGTTATCGAAAATGTGGGATGTTTTTTATTACGCTAGCCAAAAGATGTCTTGATTACATTGAGATAACACACTAAAATTTTATTTTTATTAATCGAGATACATGTACTAAACTAGTTATTAGTGTCAAGTTATGTCATGGCATAAACTTAGTAATTGAAAAGCTGAGATGTTACTAGTAAAAAAAAGGTTGGATGTTTGCTATTGAAAGATCTTGATTACTTTGATCACACACTAAAATTTTATATTTATTAATCTAGATATATGAACTAAGCTAGTGATTATACGATTCAGTAATAAAATCATTGGGATGTAGGTTATATATAGTAGAACGTTCCCTTTGCATGAAAGAGGCGTAGAGTTTGATTCCTCTCATTTCCATTCATCAAGTTATTATTGTCAAGCTATGTCATTAGATAAACTAAGTCGTTATCGAAAATGTGGGACGTTTTTTATTACGCTAACCAAAAAATATCTTGATTACATTGAGATAACACACTAAAATTTTTATTTTTATTAATCGAGATACATGTACTAAACTAGTGATTATATTATTCTATAATAATATCATGGGGATGTAGCTCATATGATAGAGCGCTCGCTTTGCATGCGAGAGGCACGAGGTTTTATTCCCCGCATCTCCATTATTAAATGTATTAGTACCAAGCTATGTCATTGCAAAAACTTATATTAAAGTAAGTTATTGTGAGTGTGGTGTATGTGTTGTCCCATTAATTGTTTAATAGTACAAATAAATTATATAAACAAGTGGGCTACCTCGTCCTATTACCAATTGGTTTTAGGATGGAACCCACTTCTATGTACGTTTCCGATTATTACGGTGTTGGGTTTTTGTCCTCTTTATCCACTCCACATATCAGTGTACAAGTTGGGCTTGGGTGTGAGAGTTGTGGTTTGTAAAATTTAGTCCCGACCCGTTCAGATTTGAAAGATGGTGCGTTAGTTAAAGAGCCCTCATGGTGCATGGAGTGTAAAACTAAGTCACTGTGAGTGTTGTATGTGTGTTGTCACGCACCGATATTTTAATAGAGTAGAGCAATAATATAAGCAAGTGAAGCTACCACCTCCTATTACCAATTGGTTATAGGATGAAACCCCACATGTATGTACAGTTGCTCTCACTAGGTCTATTGGGTTTGACTCGGCCTAATGTGGAATTTATACAATTAGTCATTGGAAAAAGGTTCAATGTTTGACATTGAGCTGGCCAATACATATTTGATCTTGATTACTTTGACATCACACACTGAAATTTTAATTTAAAATCGATCGAAATATATGAATTAAGCCAATGATTATGTGATTCAATAACAATATCATGCGGATGTAGCTCATAAGGTAGAGCGCTCGCTTCGCATGTGAGAGGCACGGGGTTCAATTCCCCGCATCTCCATTATTTTAGTTATTAGTGCCAGACTATGACTTGGCATAAACTTAGTCATCGAAAATGTGGGATTATTGATACTGAGATGACCAATATAGATATTATTAACTTTATGATCACACACTAAAATTTTTATTTTTATTGATTGAGATATATGAACTAAACTAGTGTTTATATGATTCAAAAATAATATCATGGGGATGTAGCTTATACGGTGGAGCATTCGCTATGCATGCGAGAGTCATGTATTTGATTCCACGAATTTCCATTATTCTAGTTATTATTGTCAATCTATGTCATTGCATAATCTAAGTCATCGAAAATTTGGAACTTTTTTTTAAGTTGGCCAAAAAGATCTTGATTACTTTGAGATCACACACTAAATTTTTCTTATTAATTGAGTTATATGAACAAAGCATGTGGTTCAATCATTCTATAATAATATTTTGGGGATGCAGCTCTTATGGTAGATCGCTCGCTGCACGCGAGAGGCATGAGGTTTGATTACCCATCACATCTCCATCATTCTAACTATTCGGTCATGCCTAGATCATGACATAATTTCAATAGAAATTAGATAATCAAGACAAATACTTTTTTCTACTACATTTTCTCTATCCTAATGTCAATTTTATAACTTTTAATCATGACAAATACTTTTTTTACTACATTTTTCTCTATCGTAATGTCAATTTTATATCTTTTCATTAAAGATCATGATTAATTTGAGATCACACTATAAAATTTTTTTTTAAAATTAATCGAAATATATGAACTAAGCTTATGATTATGTGATTCATTAACAATATCATGGGGATGTAGCTCATTTGGTAGATCGCTCGCTTCTCATGTGAGAGGCACGAGGTTTAATTCCTGGCCAAAAAAAAAGTTGGATGTTTGCTATTGAAAGATCTTGATTACTTTGAAATCACACACTAAAATTATATATTTATTAATCTAGATATATGAACTAAGCCAGTGATTATATGATTCAATATAGCTTATATTAAGAAGAACGTTCCATTTGCAATAAAGAGGCTTAGAGTTTGACTCCTCTCATTTCCATTCATCATGTTATTATTGTCAAACTATGTCATTAGATAAACTAAGTCGTTATCGAAAATGTGGGACCTTTTTTACTACGCTTACCAAAAAATGTCTTGATTACATTGACATAACACACTAAAATTTTATTTTTATTAATCCAGATACATGTACTAAACTAGTTATTAGTGTCAAGTTATGTCATGGCATAAACTTAGTAATTGAAAAGCTGAGATGTTACTAGCCAAAAAAAAAAGGGTTAAGAACACAATAGGGGCCTGAATGTTTGCCCATGTTGCCAAAAGGGGTCTGAATTGAAAAAACGTATTATTAAGGGCCTGAATTTTGAGTTTTGTGTATAAGTGAGGTCTCCGTTTATTTTTTCTGTTAAAAGTGACGGAAAGTGGTCACATGCCAAGCATGTGACCGAAAATAATTTGAAAACCCGAAAATGCCCTTTGACCAAAGTGTGTCTCTCATATGTTTGACCTAAAATTACGAAAATACCCTTTAAGCCACCACAGCTCCGGCGACCACCACCACCCCGACTCCGGCGACCACCACCGGCCTCCGGCGACCACCACCGACCTCCGGCGACGACCGAAAAGCTCCGATCGGAGCAAAAAAGCTCCGATCGGAGTTAAAAAAGCTCCGATCGGAGCAAAAAAGCTCCGATCGGAGCAAAAAAGCTCCGATCGGAGCTAAAAAAGCTCCGGTCGGAGCCTTGGAGCTCCGGTCGGAGCCACAGAGCTCCGATCTGGAGCCCTGTGGCTCCGATCGGGAGCCACAGAGCTCCGATCAGGAGCCCTGTGGCCCCGATCGGAGCCACAGAGCTCCGATCTGGAGCCCTGTGGCTCCGATCGGGAGCCACAGAGCTCCGATCAGGAGCCCTGTGGCCCCGATCGGAGCCACAGAGCTTCGATCAGGAGCCCTGTGGCCCCGATCGGAGCCACAGAGCTCCGATCGGAGCTTTGTGGCTCCGACCGGAGCTCCAAAGCTCCGATCGGAGCTTTTTTGGCTCCGATCGGAGCTTTGGAGCTCCAATCGGAGCTTTTTCGGCCGGTGGCGGTCGCCGGAGGCCGGTGGTGGTCGCCGGAGCCGGGTGGTGGTCGCCGGGCGGTGGCCGGAGCGTGGTGGCCTTAAGGGCATAATTAGTGTGTAGGGGTATTTTAGACATTTCACATTTTATTAATTAAATTGATAAATTGTATAATAATTACAAAAGGGTATTTTTGTCTTTTCACGTGATTCTGTTAGATTTAACAGAAAATTTGGACGGAGACTTGAAAAAACACAAAACTCAAAATTCAGGCCCTTAATAATACGTTTTTTCAATTCAGACCCCTTTTGGCAACATGGGCAAACATTCAGGCCCCTATTGTGTTCTTAACCCAAAAAAAAAGGTTGGATGTTTGCTATTGAAAGATCTTGATTACTTTGAGATCACAAACTAAAATTTTATATTTATTAATCTAGATATATGAACTAAGCCAGTGATTATATGATTCAATAATAATATCATTGGGATGTAGCTTATATATAGTAGAACGTTCCCTTTGCATGAAAGAGGCGCAGAGTTTGATTCCTCTCATTTCCATTCATCAAGTTTTTATTGTCAAGCTATGTCATTAGATAAACTAAGTCGTTATCGAAAATGTGGGACGTTTTTTACTACGCTAACCAAAAAATATATTGATTACATTGAGATAACACACTAAAATTTTATTTTTACTAGCGTACTTTCCCCGCGCATCGCGCGGGATGATACGTTTGATATCAAAAAAATCGACTATAATTGTAATGATGAATTTATTATTTATTATATACAAAAGTTTTCTAAATTTATAATTGTCAGATAAATAAACACTAACATTTTATATTCTAAGATTGTCCGAGTTAAATCAACAAATAGATATATATACATATTTAAATAAATATGTACATGTTTACAGTATACATAGTTAGATTTTTAGGAATAAATTATATATATATATATATATATATATATATATATATATATATATATATATATATATATATATATATTATATAATTTAAATTGTTAAACAACTTAAAAGAACAAATAAAAACTAAGTTGGTATTTTTACCAAAAAAAAAAACTCGATTGGTATATAAAATAAAATTAGAATCACCACATCTAGCACATATTAAGTTAGAAATTTACTATTTAACTAATCATTGTCATATATTTATTGCTAAGTTTCCGCTTCTCTATACAATTGGGTCTCACATTGCATATACAATAATAGTACAAAAAATATTTATTGACAACCACACACTTGCATTCTAAACAACCATCTGCAAGGATGGCGTGGTTGTAATTTCTGCAGAGCTCAAGCAGAACAGTCTGGTTTGTTGCCTTGACATTTCCTCTAATAATATGGGGATGTTTTCAAGGGGGAAGAGTAGATAGGCTGACAAAAGAATCCACTGAGTACTCTTTCTGATCCCTAATCTATCTATTCAGGACAGTCAATCAAATCCACATTGTTTACGACGAAAGGTTAATTTCATATTTCTAACATGGAAGCGTCATCTAATATGGTTTATTTTATCATCTTGCTTTTTGCAGGAAGACTTGAGTTGTTGGAGACGATTGGTGAATATTTCATTATCTGCAAAGAGTAAGCAGTATAAGAAATTAGTAGTGTCATATTCCTTCCCAGATACTACTCATCAGCAGAAGGCGGAGAACGTGCGTCTTGTACTACAAAATCTAAAGCTCATAAAAGCTAGAGCGATTCTGTTGATCTTTTGATTTCAGAAAAGGCATGCAATAGCATATAATACCTCGAGCAGACTGCAAGAAGTCCTCTAACTTTATGAAGAGCCCATCTCTACAACTTTATTGCACCCCGAATCAACCATGCTCTTACTTTTCATGTTACGTATTCAAAACATAATAAAATAACCAAATAGAAAGATTAAGGGAACTATAACCATTATTAGAGAAGCTATTACCATACAAAGGCATAATGAATAATGAATTCATAAGAAAATCATAAAACAAATGCTTCTTGATTGACTTCAAGATTTCATCTCTCTGATGAATCTTGATCAATTTTTATGTAGGTGACTGAGTGATAATCCGCATCTGCATAATTTTCATCCATTTCATTTTTTTCTATTTCTTGGCTGCCTTCAACTTCCACACTGTTCAGTATCTCTTCTCAATTGAAGTCTCCTGCAAGGTCCACTGCAGCAAGAAAGAATCAATTCAATAAGTTGGTCCCATATCATTTATTATCTTAGCAGGGAGTAGTAGTCTGCATAATTCAAACTAAATATAATTTTCCAAATAAAACAGGAATCTATGCATTTTAACTGGCAACTACCAATTTCTAACTTAATTTTTGCATAATAAATCCAAATTCAAGCTTGTAGCAAGGATGACCATTTATATCAACTTACCAGGATTTGCACTTACCAACAATGTCAGTTTTACAGTTCCACACACAAATTAAAAAAATGCCCAATAATCAATAATAACAAACCTAGTACTAAAGGTATCAAAGGCCGTCAATTTTAATTCAAACCAAGGTTTTATGTGTTCTATCCGACCCGAACTATCATCAAGAAACTTTCACCGAGATGGCGGTGCCCAGAATGAACATGGACTAAACCACAGTCCAAGAGACGGGTACTACACGATCGGAAGTTGAACCACCGCTGCCATCCTCGTGGTGAGGCCTCTAGGCCTTCAACATCAAGTCAGGAGATCTATATAGGTAAAAGACCTTCATCTACACCAAGATTTGGGTCTGCCATCACCAGAATCACAGAGCATCCACTTCTTCGAGGGGCTCAATTCCTCTAAATTTAAGGAAAGGAAAAATTGACATAACTTATAGATAGCTAAATATGGAAATTAACAAATGGTTACAATAATATCCATTATAGGACTGGCACGAGTAAAAAGAAATGACACTAATATCCGTTGGATCCTACAACCAGTAAGTCAACTCACAACAATTTAAGCACAATAAATTATCCTCCAAAATAAATTAAAAGACTATCTTGCTCCAGTAAAATTTGTCCAATCTGCATCTTTATTAAACCAATTATTTTAGAGCCTTAAGGCTTAAATTGATCATACCTGCAGTGATTAATGTATGCTATTATATATTAACCCTATAAATATATATATATATATATATATATATATACCTTTGTTATGACCAGAATGATCTCGTCCTTAAATTAGGGAGACGGTGTAGCTTCAGCAGCACGCCTATGCGATTCGACCTTTTCAAAAATATATAGAATCAAAATCAATCAAATTAGGTCGTCCTTTTTAATCTTGAAAGTCACTATGATATTGATACTTACAGCCGTCTGATCTTGCTCTTGCTGAGTTACACCATAACGTTGTGCAGCATTTTCAGAAGTTATCCCCATAGGAAGAAGACAGTCCCGGGCTTCTGCAAAGCTATCTACCTCTATATATATATATATCATATAAAAATTACTACTTTCAGAAAATAAATAATGTTTTATGCAGATTTAAAATGTTAACATACTCTGGGATTTTTCTTGGCGACACTGCCAACTGCATCTACTCTCATAGACTCCAATCCCTGAAGAATTCAGATGTTAAAATCCACTCACATAACCGAGTTTTTGACCAAAATAGGGTTACATGGACAACCAAATACCAATATAGACTAGAAAAAAAAAAAATTAATTACAAATATAGGCTTGGCCGGGTTGGGAGAACTCACTTCTATGTAGGTTTTCGATTATTATCGGTGTTAGGTTTTTGTCCTCTTTGTCGATTCCACATATCAGTGTACAAGTCGGGCTTGTGCGTGAGAGTTGTGGTTTGTAAAATTTAGTCTCAACCCGTTCAGATTTGAAAGACGGTGTGTTAGTTAAAGAGCCCTCATGGTGCATGGAGTGTAAAACTAAGTCACCATGAGTGTTGTATGTGTGTTGTCCCACACCGATATTTTAATAGAGTAGAGCAATAATATAAGCAAGTGAAGCTACCACCTCCTATTACCAATTGGTTATAGGATGAAACCCCACTTGTATGTACAGTCACTCTCACTTGGTCTATAGGGTTTGACTCGGCCCATTGTGGAATTTATACAATTAGTCATTCAAAAAAGGTTCAACGTTTGACATTGAGCTGGCCAATACATATTAGATCTTGAGTACCTTGACATCACACACTAAAATTTTAATTTAAAATCGATCGAAATATATGAACTAAGCCAGTGATTATGTGATTCAATAACAATATCATGGGGATGTAGCTCATATGGTAGAGCGCTCGCTTCGCATGTGAGAGGCACGTGGTTCAATTCCCCGCAACTCCATTATTCTAGTTATTAGTGCCAGACTATAACATGGCATAAACTTAGTCATCGAAAATGTGGGATGTTTGATACTGAGATGACCAACATAGATCTTATTAACATTATGATTGTAAAGTTTCGCAGCGGGAGAGGAAACGGCAAACCCTAGCAGAAACGAGAGAGATGGAGGCGCACAAAAGGGGTCACGGGAACAGTACCTTCACCGGCCATTCCTCACCCTTAAATAGACCACAACAATCAGAATATTACAACATGGTCCATACAGTTTGAAAGTGAAGGTAAATAACCCTAAACAAAATAACCCAATTCAGATTGAACCGAGCCCATTTTACAATCTCAGAACAAAATAATAAAACCGGGCCTTATGCACCGGGCTTCCATATTCCGGGCTCCAACACTCCCCCTCAATCTGAATTTGGGGAAAAAATGTTGATCATCTTCAATTTTTCCAAAAGATATCGATGATGACCCTTAGGAAGAGCCTTCGTGAAGATATCAGCCACCTGATCCGTTGTCTTCAAGTATCCTAGTCTGATAAACCCTGCATTGACCTGATCTCCAACAAAATGGCAGTCAACCTCAATGTGTTTTGTTCGTTCGTGAAAAACAGGAGATGGAGGCGCACAAAAGGGGTCACGGGAACAGTACCTTCACCGGCCATTCCTCACCCTTAAATAGACCACAACAATCATAATATTACAACATGGTCCATACAGTTTGAAAGTGAAGGTAAATAACCCTAAACAAAATAACCCAATTCAGATTGAACCGAGCCTTATTCATCAAGCAGGCCTAAACTAAACGGCCATGGGCCAAGCCCATTTTACAATCTCAGAACAAAATAATAAAACCGGGCCTTATGCACCGGGCTTCCATATTCCGGGCTCCAACACTCCCCCTCAATCTGAATTTGGGGAAAAAATGTTGATCATCTTCAATTTTTCCAAAAGATATCGATGCTGACCCTTAGGAAGAGCCTTCGTGAAGATATCAGCCACCTGATCCGTTGTCTTCAAGTATCCTAGTCTGATAAACCCTGCATTGACCTGATCTCCAACAAAATGGCAGTCAACCTCAATGTGTTTTGTTCGTTCGTGAAAAACAGGAGATGGAGGCGCACAAAAGGGGTCACGGGAACAGTACCTTCACCGGCCATTCCTCACCCTTAAATAGACCACAACAATTAGAATATTACAACATGGTCCATACAGTTTGAAAGTGAAGGTAAATAACCCTAAACAAAATAACCCAATTCAGATTGAACCGAGCCTTATTCATCAAGCAGGCCTAAACTAAACGGCCATGGGCCAAGCCCATTTTACAATCTCAGAACAAAATAATAAAACCGGGCCTTATGCACCGGGCTTCCATATTCCGGGCTCCAACACTCCCCCTCAATCTGAATTTGGGGAAAAAATGTTGATCATCTTCAATTTTTCCAAAAGATATCGATGCTGACCCTTAGGAAGAGCCTTCGTGAAGATATCAGCCACCTGATCCGTTGTCTTCAAGTATCCTAGTCTGATAAACCCTGCATTGACCTGATCTCCAACAAAATGGCAGTCAACCTCAATGTGTTTTGTTCGTTCGTGAAAAACAGGATTATTTGCTATCTGAATTGCAGCTTTACTATCACTATAAAGCAAAACAGGTTTTTCAGAAAGAAATCCTAATTCAGATAATAACCCTTTTAACCAAACAAGTTCTCCTACTGTATCACGCATACTACGATATTCAGCTTCTGCCGATGAATAAGAAACAGTAGGCTGTTTTTTTTACTTTCCAAGAAATCAACGAATTACCAATAAACACACAATAACCAGTGACTGACCTCCTTGACTCAACGCAACGAGCATAATCAGAATCACAGTATGCAGTAATATCAAAACCACCAGTTGAAGACAATAAAATACCTAAACTAGGTTGTAACTTTAGATACTTCAAAATACGAATAACAGCATCATAATGAGACCTTTTAGGACTTTGCATATACTGACTAAGATATTGAACAGAATAAGCAATATCAGGACGAGTAATTCCTAAATAAAGAAGTTTTCCAATCAACTTCCTGTAAACAGTGGGATCAGAAAGCAATTCATCATCTTTGTTAAGGTTAAGGCTCTCATCATATCCAATTGAAGTAAACCTAGCATTTTACTCCATAGGAGTGCTACTAGGTTTTCCCCCAAGAAAACCAACTTCTGATAATAGTTCAAGCACATACTTTCTTTGACAGAGCACAATGCCACTAGATGACCTTGCTACCTCAATGCCAAGAAAAAATTTTAGATCGCCCAAATCTTTCATTTTAAAGTTGGTTTGTAAAACAACCTTTAACTCATTAATCAAGAAGGAACTATTACCAGTGATTAGTAAATCATCAACATACACCAGAAGCACCACAATTTCTTTACCACGTTTTTTTGTAAATAAAGAATAATCCAAATGACTTTGTTTAAAACCATTCGAAACAAGTGCTTCAGTCAATTTTAAGTTCCATTGTCTAGATGCCTGTTTTAATCCATAAAGAGATTTGTGCAATCGACAAACAAGATTAGATGAAACAGAACAAAATTTCCCCTGATTGTCAAATCCAGGAGGCAAATCCATATAAACCTCCTCTTTAAGGTCACCCTGTAAAAACGCATTATAAACGTCCATCTGATATAAAGGCCAATTATTCAAAGCAGCAAGAGCTAACACAATTCTGCAGTTCCTATTTTAGCAACGGGAGAAAAAGTCTCAGTATAATCAATGCCTTCTTTTTGCTTAAAACCCTTTGCAACAAGCATAGCTTTATATCGTTCTAAGGAACCATCAGAATTATATTTAACCTTAAAGACCCATTTGCATCCAATTGATTTCCGTCCAGAAGGTAAGGGTACAAGTGACCAAGTTTTATTCAACATTAAAGCATCTACTTCATCCCTCATAGCCTTAATCCAATTGGGATCTTTACAAGCATCAGAAAAACGGTATGGCTCAGGAATCTTATCAGTAAGACTTAAAAAAGCTTTGTAGTCACTTGTAATCATATTATAACCAAGACAGTTTGAAATAGGATGCAATGTTGAAAAATGGGTGGACATATCATAATCATGAGTCCAAATTGGTGGCTTTGCTGATCTAATAGGCCTAGTTCTAGGTTCAGAGACAGTAACATCATGAATTTCCTCATGAAAAGAGTTGTCATCATCATTACCTGCATTATTGGACTCACCATCAGAACCTTCAATTTGATCATCTGAGTCAAGATTGTCAATATCCAGGGTATTTTGGTCTGCATCATTGTGATCAGCAATGGGAGGTTCATCCTGAACTGTATCTGGAACAGAAATTGGAAAAGTGTTAGGACTAAATACTGGTAAATTGGAATGTCTATCAGATTTAAAAGGAAAAAAGTTTTCAAGAAACTTAACATCACGGCTGACAAAGAAACTCTTAGTTGATAAATTGTAGAGTTTGTAGCCCTTTTGTGTCAAAGAATATCCCATCATAACGGAGGCAATCGCCCTGGGAGCAAACTTATCAATGGTGGGTAGAACCTTCGCATAACAAAGACAACCAAAAACCCTTAGGTTCTCTAGAGAAGGAGCTTTTCCATACAATTTTTCAAAAGGAGATATTCCTTTTAAAACATCAGTTGGAATAAGATTAATCAGATAACATGCTGTTAAAATAGCTTCTCCCCAGAACTTGTCAGGTAAAAAACTTTGTAATTTCAAAGCTCTAGCTATTTCAAGAAGATGTCTATGCTTTCGTTCAACAATGTCATTCTGTTGAGGAGTATAAGAGCATGTGCTTTCATGAATGACACCATTGCTTAAAAAAAGGGAAGCACAGTTTTCAAAAAAAAAATCTCCTCCATTATCAGAACGAATCATTTTAATTTTTCTGTTGAATTGAGTATTGATCATGGAGAAAAAATGCTTTAAAAAGACAATAACATCAGACTTTAAGGTAAGCAGGTAAACCCATGTTGTTCTAGAAAAATCATCCACAATTGTAAGAAAGTATCTCTTATTATCATAAGTGGGTTGTTGATAGGGTCCCCATACATCAATATGTAAAAGCTCAAAAGGATCATGGCTAACAGACAAGCTAACAGGGAAAGGCAACCTAGTCTGTTTAGCTAAAGGGCAAATGCTACAATCAGAAATGCCTTTATTTCTAAAAGAAACAGAATGCAAGGAATCTATTTTACTCAATGTATTAAAAGGTATATGACCCAAACGTTGATGCCAAATGATGGTTTGAGGATGATCAGCCAAAGAATGAAGAACTACAGGATTCAGAAATATGGTTTAAAAAAGTATAGTCCTGCAGTTTCATGACCAGTCCCCAACACCATTCCATTGCAGGGATCCTGCAATATTACAGAGTTTGGATGAAAAATAGCACAGCAAGATATATCCTTAGTGAGTTTAGCAATGGAAATCAAATTGAATTTGAAATCTGGGACATACAGAACATCAGTCAACACTTTATTTTTTCCAAAACTGAGATTGCCTATGCTATGGACTTTAGATCGAAGGCCATTAGGTAACTGAACATATATATCACCAGTTTTTATGTTAAAAAGCCAATCTGATCTACAGGTGATATGATGAGTGATGGGTTCCGATGTAAATCATTAGCTCCGTTAACAGCCAATGGACGGCGAGTAGGTCCAGTGGGCCTCGTGAAAAGCCTGGAAGGCCTAGAGGCCCAGTACGAAGGGTCCCGACTTTAGCGGTCCCGATATATGAGCTGAATGCTCCCGACGAGAAGCCTCTGAGTAGGCCCCGATATGCCTTAGTAAAGGCCCCGATGATAAAAGCCCCGCAGAGGCTGGACCCGTCCCGTGAGACAAGGGGTCCTGGATGGTGACCTAGAATGAGATAACTCTGGAGCCCCCGACAGGAGTCGAGGCTTGTGATCAGAGGACAAAGACCGAGAAACCCACCTACTAGATAGAGTAGTGGGAGACGGTTAAAGATAAAGATAAGTCCCCCGAGATACGCAGGACGTGCCCGAGATACGCGGAGTATGGGTAAGATACGCGGAGCGTGGGACGAGATATACGGAATCCCGACCGAGATATGCGGAATCGTGGCGAGATACACGGAATCATAGGTAAAAATGCCAGGCGCAATAACAGGTAACTGAGTAACTTCCCCTCCTATATAAAGGAGGAAGTTACCTCAGAAAACCATCATCTAATACGAACTTAGACTTTTTGCTTATCACCCCATTGATCACATACTCATTTAAGCATCGGAGAGGGATTCTGGGTCACCACCCAGGTCATCCCCTTTTGCAGGATTACGCGGAGCCCAGGAGTCCAAAGCTTTCCGTCAAGGACGTAACGGAGCTTCGCCTGTGATCCAACATTGGCGCCGTCTGTGGGAAGCTTACGAAAAGTCAAGATAGCTTCTACCAGATCAATGGCCGGTGGTGGCAAGAAGAAGCAAGTTCAGGCTGGCAGTTCCCGTCCCGCAGGAACTATGAATTCCCAGTTGCCAGAACGTGTTGCTGAACAAGGTGAGAACCCCGCTCTTTCCCAGACAGGGGGGCAGGGTGATGGTTATGAGGTCTCAGTCCGAGACACAGAGATGAACAGGCAGGATATCCCGCGTAGGGATGAAGATGAGGCTCCCCCAAACCCGGTGGGCCACGGAGGAGAAAGAGTCCCGCGAAGGGAAGAAGGGTTGTCTTAGAACTCGGAATTGGCCAATGCAGTAGCAGATGCTATGCCCATGTTCTTGGCTGCCATGGAGGCCTTGTTGGACAAGAGAGAAGCCGCCAGGAGGGCGGAGGAGTTGCCTCCGCGAGAAGAATTACTTCCACCCCCCCCCCCCCCCCCGAGGGTGGTCCCAGAAGAACAAGAGGTTCAGGAGGTTCCGCCCAGGAGTAAGGGTAAAGAGCCGGCGCACCTGGAGAAATTCGTGTTCGACGGCCCAGGACCGGTGCAAAACAGGACCATTCCCTTGAATGGCCCCATCACCCCCGATCAGGTGGTGAAGATCGTCAACATCTGCATGGGTGACCAGAAGCAGATGACATCGGAGTTGAGGGATCGATCTAGCCATCCTTTCATTCCGCGGCTGTTGGATACGGTCGCCCCGCCAGGGCTAGGCATCCCGACCATCAAGGAGTACGATGGTGAAGGAGACCCGGTTCGCCATGTTCAGAGACATGTCCAGGCTTGCATGGGAAGGACCTCGAACGACGACCTCGTGTGTTCGCTGTTCCCGATTACTCTGGGAGAAAGAGCCATGACTTGGTTTTTCAGCCTCCCACCAGGATGCATTACGTGCTGGGCGGACATGCACGATCGGTTTATCAAACAGTATCAAGGTCGGAGGCGCCTTCTGAAGAGTGTAAGGTCCCTGACCCAGGTGGTGCAGAGGCCTGACGAATCGTTGGCATATTACTACCAACGATTCACCGCCAGTGCCGCAGAGATCGATGAAGAGATATCGGAGGGAGAGACCATCCGTACTTTCTTACGGAACTTGAGCGCTCCGTACGGTTCCGACTTGATGCACAGTGTAGCCGCGAAGGCTGTGTGGAGTATGGAGGCCCTGCAAGCGAGGGTGAAACAGCAAATCGACGTCCAGGAGTCGAAGATTGCTGCCGGAGAGCTCGATTGGTCGTCCCGAAAAAAGAGAAGACAAGCGTCCCCCGAGGAAGGACAATCGAGAAGGTCGGGCCGTTCCCATCAATAGCTCGATGACTTCTGTGTTAGCTGTGATGGATCGGCAGGGTCTCGCCCGATACCCTCCGAGGAAAGAAGGCGAATTCCTAGGAGGCCGCCCTGACCGTTACTGTCGCTACCATCGAGCCAATGGTCACGACACTGAAAACTGTCGGGAGCTGAAGAAGGAAATTGAGAAGCTGATCCAAAAGGGGAAGTTAAAAGAATTCGTTGGAAGGGGAAGGTGCCGATCACGCTCCAAAAGTCGGTCACGGTCCCGCTCCAAATCCCGTGATCGATCCCCGAAGAAGAAGAAGGTTGAGCAAGAAGCCTCAGGTTCGGGTGCCCGCAAGGAGAGGCGGGGAACTATCAACGTCATCCATGGAGGAATGGCGGCGGGAGGTGATACCTCTGCTTCACGGGAGAACTACGCTTCCCGCATATCTGCCGCGGTGGTGTTAGGCAAAAGGTCCCGGTCGTGGACTCTGAAGGAGGAAATGGTGATTTCTTTCTCGGCGGAAGATCTAGTAGGCGTGGAGAGCCCTCACGACGACGCCTTGGTCGTGACCCTGGACGTGGACGGATTCGAGATGAAGCAGATCCTGATAGACGGAGGGAGTTCCTCCGACATCCTTTTCATGGATGCTCTGGAAGCCATGGGAAAGACGAAAAAAGACCTGGCACAGGTGGACTTCCCGATGGTGGGATTCTCTGGTTCCACTTCTTACCCGCTGGGAATGATTACCTTACCGGTGGAGTTTGGTAGTGGCTGGAAGATGGAGAAGCGAAACGTAGATTTCGTCGTAGTGGAGTCTGCGGGGGCATACAACGCTATTATCGGGAGGACCACTATCAACCCTCTCATGGCAGTCGCCTCGACGGTCCACCAGAAAATGAAGTTCCCGACTGACAACGGAGTCGGAGAGGTCAAGGGCGACCAAGTGGCGTCGCGAAAATGCTATGTTAACGCTACCCGAAGGAGAAGGAGGGAGGCCATGACTGTCCTTCAGACTGATGCCGATCCTCGAGAGGAGTATGGGCGTCCCGCCCCCATGGAGGATCTGAAGGAGGTTGAGATTGATGGGCCTCAGAGGAAGGTGAAGATCGGGTCTGCTTTGTCGGAGGAAAGAGCCCGAGAGTTGATCGAGCTCCTGAAGGAGTTTAAGGAGCTGTTTGCCTGGTCCCCGAGTGATATGCCAGGAATCAGCCCCGATGTGATAGTGCACGAGCTGAAGATAGACCCCGCGATCAAGCCTGTCGCGCAGAGAAGGCGTCCGATGGGCGCGGACAAGAAGATCGCGATCCAGCAAGAAGTAGGCAGACTGCTTGACGCTGGATTCATCAAGAAGCTCCGATTCCAGACTTGGGTGGCTAACCCAGTCCTGGTGCGAAAGAGTAACGGAAAGTGGCGGATGTGTGTCGATTTCCACGACTTGAACAAGGCCTGCCCGAAGGACTGCTACCCGCTCCCGAGGATTGACCAATTGGTGGATGCCACATCGGGACATGAGCTGCTGAGCTTCATGGATGCCTATTCCGGGTACAACCAGATCAAGATGGCAAAGGAGGATGCCCCCCATACGGCTTTCTATGCCGACAGTGATGTCTACCATTACGACGTGATGCCCTTCGGATTGATTAATGCCGGAGCAACTTACCAGCGGATGGTAAACAAGTTGTTTGGAGATATGTTGGGGAAAACCATGGAGGCGTATGTGGATGACATGCTGGTGAAGTCCCGACAGGCAGGAGACCATGTCCAAAACTTGGCGGCGGCGTTTGAGCGGATGAAGTTCCATCAGGTTCGGCTGAACCCCGACAAATGTGCTTTCGGAGTAAACTCGGGCAAGTTCCTAGGGTTCACGGTGAGCCAGAGAGGAATCGAGGTGAATCCCGAGAAGCTGCGAGCAATCGAGGAGATGCAGTCCCCGAAGACTCATCGGGAAGTTCAGGTGCTGAATGGCCGGTTGGCCGCGATGAATCGCTTCCTATCCAAGGCGAGTGACCGAGCCATGCCATTTTTTGACGTGTTGAGGGCCCACAAGAAGTTCGAATGGTCCGACAAATGCGAGGAGGCGTTCCAGGCACTCAAGCAGCACCTCCGTACCCTTCCGCCGTTGGCGAAACCAGTTCCAGGCGAGCCGCTTTATCTCTATTTGGTTGTTTCCGATGTGGCTGTTAGTTCTGTTTTGATTAAAATTGTCAAGGGCAACCAAGTGCCTATCTATTATGTAAGCAAGGCGTTTGCCAAGTCTGAAATAAACTATCCCGCTATTGAGAAGTATCTCTTCGCGTTGATTATTGCCGCTCGAAAGCTACGACCTTACTTCCATGCCCATGAAGTCACGGTATTGACTAATCAGCCCCTGAAGCACTTTTTGAACCGACCGGAGGCGTCGGGGAGACTGGTGAAATGGGCCATCGAGCTGACGGAGTTTCGTATTCATTTCGCTCCGAGAACCGCTATTAAGGGCCAGGCATTGGCAGATTTTATAGCTGAGTCTACGGCACCCGATCTGGAAGTAACGGGTCCCGCAGAGGGGGCAACCATGGAGGAAGTCCCGACAACAGAACAACAGCCAGAACAGCCAAATGAGGAGAATACTTGGGAGATGTACACTGATGGTTCATCGAGTGTAGAAGGCTCGGGGGCAGGATTCATATTAATACCGCCCGGCGGAGGCGAGCCCTTACGATATGCCTTGGCGTTGACGTTCAAAGCCACCAACAATGAAGCAGAATACGAGGCTCTCATCACGGGCCTCAAGATTGCCAAGGGTACGGGGGTCGATCATTTAAAAGTTAAGTGCGATGCCAGCTTGGTTGTAAATCAAGTCCAGGGGAATTATGAAGCCAGGAGCCCGACAATGAAGAAGTATTTGCACGAGGTGCAGACTTTGAAGGGAAGCTTCAAAAGCTTTGATATCGAGGCGATCCCGAGGGAAGAAAACGCGGAAGCAGATGCCTTAAGCAAGTTTGCTCTGGGAGTAGCCCCCGAGGAGAATCGGAAGGTGCATTTCCTAGAAAAGGTGATTATCTCAAACATCGATCCGGCGGAGATCTGCGCTATTGAGACAGGATCGGAGGAAGAAGAGAAGCCCACTTGGATGACCCCGATGGTCACGTACCTGACTACGGGGGCACTTCCCGATGATAAGGTGGCAGCTGTCAGGTTGCGTCGGATTGCAGACAACTACGCGATGGTGGACAACCAGTTATACAAAAAAGGGTATGTAAAGCCTTTCCTAAAATGCGTGGCGGAACCCGACACGAATCGGATCCTAAGGGAGCTGCACGAGGGAGTCGCGGCCTGTCATGAAGGGGCTCGATCCCTAGTGAGGAATGCATTGAACTTGGGCTACTATTGGCCTTCGATGAACAAGGAAGCGACCGCGATGGTCCGATCCTGTGATGCATGCCAGAGGTACGCTCCGAATATTGTGGCTCCCGTCGCGGACTTAATGCCCATCAGGAGTGCATGGCCCTTCGCGCAATGGGGGATTGATTTGGTGGGACCTCTTCCCCAAGCGAAAGGTCAGTGCAAGTATTTGCTTGTGGCCATTGATTACTTCTCAAAATGGATAGAGGCTAAGGCATTGGCCAGGACGACGGGGCAGCAGATCCTCAAATTCCTCCAAACTCAGATCATATCCCGATATGGGGTCCCTCGAGTGTTGATCAGCGACAACGGCCCTCCGTTCAATGGGACTCAGTTGAAGGAGTACCTGGAGGAGTTGAACATCGGACCGCTTCAGTCCGCCACGCTCAAACCAATGGCCAGGTGGAATCAGCCAACAAGATTGTAATGGATGGCTTGAAGAAGAGAGTCTATGCCTTGCAGGGCCATTGGCTGGATGAGCTCGAAAACGTGCTGTGGGCTGTGAGAACAACACCCAAGCAATCAACAGGAGAAACTCCGTTTGGCCTGGTTTATGGCACGGAGGCAGTCGCTCCCGTGGAAATAGCGGTGGCGTCCCATCGCGTGAAATATTACGAACCTCTGACAAATGAGGAAATGAGGCGTCTAGACTTAGACTTGCTCGAGGAGAAAAGATGGAAGGCTGATGAAGTTCAGGCCCGAATGCGTCTGGCAACAGCCCGATATTACAATCGGCGTGTCAGGTCCCGACAATTCTTCGTGGGAGAACTTGTCTGGCGAAGGAACGAGTTCGTTCATCAAGATCGGATCAACAAGCTATCGCCAAAATGGGAGGGACCTTACAAGATCGTAGGGATGCCAGCACCCAATGCATACAAGCTAGAGGACCTTGATGGCAAGACGTTGAAGCATTCCTTCAGTGGCGAACACTTGAAGAATTATTATGTTTGATATTAAGCCGCCGTGAAGGGCGCAAATTGTCTATCAATAAGATCCGATGTAAGCCTATTTTGAGTTATTTATGAATAAAAGAATTTGCTTCCGATCAAATTGCTTTTAGATTTATTCTAATTATTAGTAAGACGTCCTGAAGGACGCGACAAAAGCCTTCCGAGGTACGATAAAAGCCTTCCAAGGTATGCGTAAGTCGTCTATATGATGCGGCCAAAGCCTTTAACGGGTATGGACAAAAGCCCTACGGGGTACACGTAAGTCGTCTATATGATGCAACCAAAAGCCTAGGTACGAAAAGGCCCTGATGGGTCCGCGTAAGTCGTCTATATGATGCGGCCAAAAGCCTTAACGGGTACGAAAAAGCCTTAACAGGTCCGCGTAAAGTCGTCTGAAAGGACGCGATAAAAGCCTAAAAGGGTACGATAAAATCATCTTAATGATGTACGATTTTGGACGAGAAGCCTTAAGTGGTGAAGTCCCGATTTTGGACGAGAAGCCTTAAGAGGTGAAGTCCCGATTGGATGAGAAACCTTAAGTGGTGAAGTCCCGATTGGACGAGAAACCTTAAGTGGTGAAGTCCCGATTGGACGAGAAACCTTAAATGGTAAAGTCCCGAGTCAAGCGTCGGAAAGACGTATGAAGTCATCTCAAATGGTGCATCGGAACATTCTGAGTAACGAATTTAAAGCCGCTTTGGATAAGTGCAAATGATCATCGAAACCAAAACAGATTGAAAGAAATTCCTTAGATAAAGGCTCGAAGGCCTAGGAGTTCTGATACAAAAGACAAAGGAGAAAGACTACAAGGACTAAAAAGTTGTAACATTAGACTTGGTCCTTGTTGGAAGATGGATCCTCAGCAGCATCGGAAGGAACAAAGTTCGGAGGGGCCTGGGCGGAAGGCTCCGCTGCTGGCGGAGTCGGGTCCACGACAGCGGCCTCTTCACTCTCCGCGGGGAGGTTGAAGTATTTCTCCGCGAAAGGGGCGAGGGTCTCGGACTTCTTGAAGTCGATGGAATCCTCGTATGCTGTGTAGAGATCTTCGACGACATTGAACAGAACGTTCTCCACCTCGGACTTACAGAACTCTACAGCAGCCGCCTTGAATTCTTCAGAGTCCCGATACTCCCCGCGGCCCTGCAGGCGGCCCTCCTCGAGACCTTGAGCCTTGGCCTCAGCCAGCTTGGCAGAAAATTCAGCCCTCTCAGCTTCGAACTTCGCCTTGGCCTCCGCGAGAAGATCCGCGAAGACGTTCTTCTCGTGAATGAGCTGCTTCCTCTCCGACTCATGCCGCTGATAATTCCGCCTGGACCATCTTCCGCTCCCGACGCATGACAGCCTCGTGATCGTGGACCTTCTTGAGCAGGCCCGAAGTCATCTCGTCTAGGAGAGCTTTCTCCTTGGCCATCTTATTTCTGGCCGCCACCGCCTCGTCGAGGTCCACCTGGAGCTTGGCCAACGCGTCGGGGTCCGACCGAGCTTGAGCCTCCTCCAAAGCACCCTTCAGAGCCAGGATAAGGCCGAAGCAGCGCTGTTGGTTCGCGGTGTCCTGAGAGAAGGGAGAAAAAGATCAAGATACAGTAATCGGAGACAAGAATGATGAAGAAAATAAAACAGAGATGAAGTTTTACCTCCATCCGACGAATAGCCATATCGCGGATCTCCTCCTCAAGGTCCTCCCGCGCCAAGGATAGGGGTCGCCTCAAGGCTGGAGGAATTGACCCCGCCAGCAGATGCAGGGCCAATCCAGGATCAAGGTTTCCCCGCTGGAGTGGAACCCCTCGGAGAGACTCGATCGGGTTCCAAGGCATCATCCCCTGGTCGGGGGTGAAAACCTTGTAAAGATTTTCATCCACGGGGAGAGGGGGGATGACCCTAGAAATTTCAGCTGGAGGAGCCACCTCGGCTGGTGGCTCGGGAGTCGGAGTGCGGAATTCGGGAGGAGGACTCCGGGACACATCCTCCACGACGGGCCTCAAGGTGCTCCGACCGCGCCTGCGACGGAGAAGGCCACCTTCAGCGGGCTCCTCGGAGGAAGGGGAAGCCTCCAAGTCAGTCACCTGACGGAACTGGGCTTCCGTCGGGGTTTCCTCTGTCACCGGCGCCGGTGGAGTCACGGCCCGGGCTGGAGTAGCAGCACGCCCCGGAGTGACAGCCTCCGATGGACCTGCGGTGGCGGGACGAATAAAGTCAGGAAGAGTACCCTTAGGGCACCAGATGATTTGACGATCGAAGTGTTGGTTCTTCCCAAAGACGTTGTAATATCCCGCCTTGAGAACGCGGGGGATTTCTCCTCGAAGGATGTACTTGATCTCTTGAACCCGCGTTTCCCGATCAGCGGGGATAAATTCCCTGGGAACTAATTTCTTATATCGTTTAATTGCACGACGAACACGCTTACCTTCCTCGGCGGTAGTGACCCCGAAGGCTTGGTCAATCTCCTCCCTCCTGGCCTTCTTGGCCCCGACTTGCTCTTCGGTCGGAGGAGCAGCAGATAGAGGAGTGGAAGAGGAAGCGCCTTTCTTCACCAACTTTCGCTTCCGCTTGGAGCCACTCTGGACGGCATCAGTCTCGCCCTGCTTCAGAATGAGATGAGTCAACAGAGAAGCCTTCTTGGCTGCAAAAGTAAAAGACAAGATGGTTAGAAGTATTACCCAGATGACCAAATCCTTGGAAACAGAGTCAAGGAGTCGGACTCCGATAGTAATCAGATTCCTCTCCTGGAGCTTGTTGGCGTCGAGGGGTATGAAGTTGTCTCCCCAGCGGTAGAGCTGAACCATTTGGAGGGTGTTGAGGTCATCCTCAGTGTAATCTAAGAGCTTGGGGGCAGGGTCCGCCACGACCTCCCATCGAGGCCATGGGACAGAGCTGTGCTGGACGAAGAAGTAGTACTTCTTCCATCCGCTGTTGTCGGACCTCGAATCGCGAATCAGCACCCGATCTTTATGAAACTTCCAAGTTTCGCTATCCCAGCCGAAACGTGAAAGTTGCTCCTTTGTCCACTTGGGGAGTCGGGGGGAGAAGGAGCAGACCCCAGCTTTGTTGCACTTCATGCCGTAGAAAGTGCGGAATAGCAGTAGACTGTACGTCCACTGCTGGCGGTGGCATAAGAGTTGGAAGGCATTCCACACGCGGATGGCGTGTGGAGAGAAGGTACAAGGGTGCGTTTTGTAGAAGTTGCACATCTCCACCATATTTCCACAGAAGGGGAACCGAATCCCTGCGCTTATTTGTCCGGCGGAGACGAACACTTCCCCCGCCCGGGGAGGCGTAATGATGTGCTTCCTTCTGACAGCAGGTTGAGACTCATACGGGAAACGAGGTTCCCAATCGGAGGTAATACACCCCTCTCTAAGGGCAACCTCATATGAAGCCTCAGAGATCTCATTGACAGCAAATTCGAAAATAAAAGGAGCCCTAGCCTCAGAACTAGCTTCGTCTAAAACGATTGCAAACAAGAGAATTTGAGAAAAGGAGAACAAACAGCAAGTAATCACGAAAACATAGAGGAAAGCCCTTACCAGACATGATCGGTGGTCGAAGAGGTAAAATGAAGGAAGATCGGAAGGGTTGAAGGCCTTGGATCACTTGAACAGCAGGAGGAGCTTGGAGAAGAAGCTTCGAATGCAAGAATGGCTGAAATCGAGAGAGTGCAGAAGAAGTGAATAAAACCAGGGTTTTAGCTTTTATAAGCAAAAGGACAACTGAGGGAACTTAATCTTGACCGTAGAAGACGAAACGACTTGATCTCAGTCGTTGAAATTATGAAGACGGTACGGGAGAGACAGCTGGATGGGCACGATCTGCACCGTTGAAGAGGAAACGACACGATCTTAATCGCTGAGATCATAGGTACGGAAGGGATGTGCGTGACGTCATGGCTGCTTTTCCAGAAAACAGCAGTCACGCCGGTTTAAACATCGTTTCCTTATCCCTAAGCATTTAATGCTACAGTAACCGAGAAGTCTCCTCGGATTTGACAACTGCCCATGGGGTCTGGTGGGCCCAAGGAAATCATGAGTAAGAGACTCTGTTATGCAACAATCACACGCAAGACAAAAGCCTCCGACGGTGGTATCGGAAGGCATGAAAACAAAAGCCTCCGACGGTGGTATCGGAAGGTATAAAGACAAAAACCTCAGACAACGAGGTCAGAAGAGCTGAATTAGAAAGACATGACGAACTAAAAGTCCCCCATGTCTTGGGGGCAAATGATGGGTTCCGATGTAAATCGTTAGCTCCGTTAACAGCCAATGGACGGCGAGTAGGTCCAGTGGGCCTCGTGAAAAGCCTGGAAGGCCTAGAGGCCCAGTACGAAGGGTCCCGACTTTAGCGGTCCCGATATATGAGCTGAATGCTCCCGACGAGAAGCCTCTGAGTAGGCCCCGATATGCCTTAGTAAAGGACCCGATGATAAAAGCCCCGCAGAGGCTGGACCCGTCCCGTGAGACAAGGGGTCCTGGATGGTGACCTAGAATGAGATAACTCTGGAGCCCCCGACAGGAGTCGAGGCTTGTGATCAGAGGACAAAGACCGAGAAACCCACCTACTAGATAGAGTAGTGGGAGACGGTTAAAGATAAAGATAAGTCCCCCGAGATACGCAGGGCGTGCCCGAGATACGCGGAGTATGGGTAAGATATGCGGAGCGTGGGACGAGATATACGGAATCCCGACCGAGATATGCGGAATCGTGGCGAGATACACGGAATCATAGGTAAAACTGCCAGGCGCAGTAACAGGTAACTGAGTAACTTCCCCTCCTATATAAAGGAGGAAGTTACCTCAGAAAACCATCATCTAATACGAACTTAGACTTTTTGCTTATCACCCCATTGATCACATACTCATTTAAGCATCGGAGAGGGATTCTGGGTCACCACCCAGGTCATCCCCTTTTGCAGGATTACGCGGAGCCCAGGAGTCCAAAGCTTTCCGTCAAGGACGTAACGGAGCTTCGCTCGTGATCCAACAATGAGTAGCACCAGTATCTAAAATCCATTGTGAATCAGAAAAGGATATACCTGAGGAAGCAACGTTGGCACGTGCTTCAGCAGCCTCAGATCCAGCTTGTTGAGACCTAACCATTGATCGAGCAAAGTGCTCCAATTGCTCTGCTGTAACCATCATTGGCTGGTTTTTGGGCAGATCCAGAGGGGTGGATGCATTGGTACCGCCAACCTCTAAACCTGTAGTAGCATTGTTAACAGCAGAGTTGGCTTGGGGAGTTGTGTTTTGATTTGAACGAAATTTCCAACCCGGGGGATATTCCTTTCTTTTGAAGCAGTGTTCGTAGTCGTGGCCTTTGAGTTTGCAAAAATCGCAAGTTAAGTTCAAATTCCTTTTCTGACCACGACCTTTGCTTCCAGAAATATCAGAAGACTTAACATCAGAAACATTGCTGGCAACAGAGTTAACAGACAGACTCCTTTGATTTTCATCTTGAATAAGAACATAGTAAGCTTGAGATACCGAAGGCAATGATTCTCTCATCAGTAAATTGGTTCTGACATTAGAATATGAGTCGTTTAAGCCGTTCAAAAACTGGAAGAGTTTAAGATTGCTTGCATGGATAATATGCTTTTGAAATTCAGGACATCCACAGTTGGGTAAGTTGCAAATAGCATCAAACTCTTCCCACATGGTTCTTAGCTTTGCAAAATAGGTCGAAACAGAGTCAACCCCTTGCTGAGCTAGGAAAATATCACGATGCAATTGAAAAACTCTAGAACCGTTGGCCTTATGCAAACGTTCCTTCAAATCATTCCAGACAGAAAAAACGCTTTCAGTGTAAATGTTGCCAGACATTAGTTCTCTAGAGACAGAATTCATAATCCAAGCAAGAACGAGAGCATTGCAACGATCCCATTGATCATGCAGATTTGGTTCAAAGTTTTCCTTCTTGCATGCACCAGTCACAAATCCTAGCTTGTTTTTAGAAATAAGACAGATCCTCATAGCCTTACTCCAAAAGCCATAATCCTCAGAACAGGTTAGCTTCTCAGAGACTAAAGAAAGACCAGCAGAATCCGAAGAATGCAAAAAGAGAGGATGATTATGATCAAGCTTTGGCATATACTCAACAACATATGTCAATGGAGGAATCTCTGTTGCCTTGGAAATATCCTCTTGATCCTTGTTGGTTTCAGATGTCATCGTGAACTAGCGAAATGATGTCGCTAAGATAAAAGGATGACAGATCTACAGAAAAACAACCAGGATCTAAGAAGATAAAAAAAAAAAAATCCTCAGATAAAGATACGCATTCAACGGAAAATCTGATTCAGCATTATCAGATACAACAAGGCCTCTGATTCAAAGAATCATCATCGGATCAGTTTTCTTTTGCATGCAAGAAAGTGATAGATCGGACACACCAATTGTACGACGATTCTAAAAAAAGACAGATCTATCTTTTATTCAACAAGATCTTTTAATAAAAAGAGAAGATCCAGAAGAAGAAGAAATAGATCTGTAAGAAAAACGAAAAAGCCAAAAGACTGAGTAAAGCAAAACGTTTCAGTGCGAATCAACGTAATACTTCAGAGAACACGAATGTCAAAATATATCAGTAGGTTCGTCAGATCTACATCAATCATCAATCGATTGAGAGATTATTTAGGACAGAACCTCTGAAATCACAAGAAAGAAGAAGTATAGCCAGAAATAACAGATCCGTCACGGATTTTAGTACTCAAATAAAAAACAGTAAAGAGAAAAGTATCGTAAACGTTAGATCCGTGACGAATCTCAACATGCAATAGGTGAAGAAAACAGAAATCCTCAGAAAAAGGATGATGAAGAGTTCAGAATACCACAGCAGAACAGAATCGTAATATCGGAGCAAGAAGAGCTTCGAAAAGCTCTGATACCATGTAAAGTTTCGCAACAGGAGAGGAAACGGCAAACCCTAACAGAAACGAGAGAGATGGAGGCGCACTGAAGGGGTCACGGGAACAGTACCTTCACCGGCCATTCCTCACCCTTAAATAGACCACAACAATCAGAATATTACAACATGGTCCATCCAGTTTGAAAGTGAAGGTAAATAACCCTAAAACAATATAACCCAATTCAGATTGAACCGAGCCTTATTCATCAAGCAGGCCTAAACTAAACGGCCATGGGCCAAGCCCATTTTACAATCTCAGAACAAAATAATAAAACCGGGCCTTATGCACCGGGCTTCCATATTCCGGGCTCCAACAATGATCACACACTAAACTTTTATTTTTATTGATTGAGATATATGAACTAAACTAGTGTTTATATGATTCAATAATAATATCATGGGATGTAGCATATACGATAGAGCGTTCGCTATGCATGCGAGAGTCATGTATTTGATTCCACGTATTTCCATTATTCTAGTTATTAGTGCCAGACTATGACATGGCATAAACTTAGTCATCGAAAATGTGGGATGTTTGATACTGAGATGACCAATAAAGATCTTATTAACATAATGATCACACGCTAAACTTTTATTTTTATTGATTGAGATATATGAACTAAACTAGTGTTTATATGATTCAATAATAATATCAAGGGGATGTAGCTTATACGATAGAGAGTTCGCTATGCATGCGAGAGTCATGTATTTGATTCCACGTATTTCCATTATTCTAGTTATTAGTGCCAGACTATGACATGGCATAAACTTAGTCATCGAAAATGTGGGATGTTTGATACTGAGATGACCAATATAGATCTTATTAACATTATGACCACACACTTAACTTTTATTTTTATTGATTGAGATATATGAACTAAACTAGTGTTTATATGATTCAATAATAATATCATGGGGATGTAACTTATACGGTAGAGCGTTCACTATGCATGCAAGAGTCATGTATATGATTCCACGTATTTCCATTATTCTAGTTATTATTGTCAAACTATGTCATTGCATAATCTAAGTCATCGAAAATTTGGAACTTTTTTTTAAGTTGGCCAAAAAGATCTTGATTACTTTGAGATCACACACTAATTTTTTTTATTAATTGAGTTATATGAACTAAGCATGTGGTTCTATCATTCAATAATAATATTTTGGGGATGCAGCTCTTATGGTAGAGCGCTCGCTGCACGCGAGAGGCATGAGGTTCGATTACCCATCACATCTCGATCATTCTAACTATTCGGTCATGCCTAGATCATGACATAATTTCAATAGAAATTAGATAATCACGACAAATACTTTTTTCTACTACATTTTCTCTATCCTAATGTCAATTTTATAACTTTTAATCATGACAAATACCTTTTTTTACAACATTTATCTCTATGGTAATGTCAATTTATATCTTTTAATTAAAGATAAAAGATAGTGATTAATTTGAGATCACACTATAAAATTTTGTTTTAAAATAAATCGAAGTATATGAACTAAGCTTATGATTATGTGATTCAATAACAATTTCATGGGGATGTAGCTCATATGGTAGAGCGCTCGCTTCGCATGCGAGAGGCACGGGGTTCAATTCCCCGCATCTCCATTATTCTAGTTATTAGTGTCAAGTTATGCCATGGCATAAAATTAGTAATTTAATAAAAGGTGAGATGTTACTGGCCAAAAAAAAGGTTGGATGTTTTCTATTGAAAGATCTTGAATACTTTGAGATCACACACTAAAATTTTATATTTATTAATCTAGATATATGAACTAAGCCAGTGATTATATGATTCAATAATAATATTATTGGGATGTAGCTTATATATAGTAGAACGTTCTCTTTGCATTAAAGAGCCGTAGAGTTTGATTCCTCTCATTTCCATTCATCAAGTTATTATTGTCAATCTATGTCATTAGATAAACTAAGTCGTTATCGAAAATGTGGGACGTTTTTTAGTACGCTAACCAGAAAATATCTTGATTACATTGAGATAACACACTAAAATTTTATTTTTATTAATCGAGATACATGTACTAAACTAGTGATTATATGATTCTAAAATAATTTCATGGGGATGTAGCTCATATGGTAGAGCGCTCGCTTTGCATGCGAGAATTATATAAACAAGTGGACTACCTAGTGGGCTACCTCGTCCTATTACCAATTGGTTTTAGGATGGAACCCACTTCTATGTACGTTTCCGATTATTATCGGTGTTGGGTTTTATTCATCTTTATCGACTCCACATATTAGTGTACAAGTCGGGCTTTGGCGTGAGAGTTGTGGTTTGTAAAATGTAGTCCCAACCCGTTCAGATTTGAAAGACGGTGTGTTAGTTAAATAGAGTAGAGCAATAATATAAGCAAGTGAAGCTACCACCTCCTATTACCAATTGGTTATAGGTTGAAACCCCACTTGTATGTACAGTAGCTCTCAATTGGTCTAAGGCGTTTGACTCGGCCCAATGTGGAATTTATACAATTAGTCATTCAAAAAAGGTTCAACATTTGACATTGAGCTGGCTTATACTTATTAGATCTTGATTACTTTGACATCACACACTAAAATTTTAATTTAAAATCGATCGAAATATATGAACTAAGCCAGTGATTATGTGATTCAATAAAAATATCATGGGGATGTAGCTCATACGGTAGAGCGCTCGCTTCGCTTGTGCGAGGCATGGGGTTCTATTCCCCACATTCCCAATTTTCTAGTTATTATTGCCAGACTATGACATGGCATAAACTTAGTCATCGAAAATGTGGGATGTTTGATACTGAGATGACCAATATGAATCTTATTAACTTTATGATCACATACCAAAATTTTATTTTTATTGACTGAGATATATGAACTAAACTAGTGTTTATATGATTCAATAATAATATCATGGGGATGTAGCTTATACGTTAGAGCGTTCGCTTTGCATGCGAGAGTCATGTATTTGATTCCACGAATTTCCATTATTCTAGTTATTATTGTCAAGCTATGACATTGCATAATCTAAGTCATCGAAAATTTGGAACTTTTTTTAAGTTGGCCAAAATGATCTTGATTACTTTGAGATCACTTACTAATTTTTTTAATTAATTGAGTTATATGAACTAAGCATGTGGTTCTATCATTCAATAATAAAATTTTGGGGATGCAGCCCTTATGGTAGAGTGTTCGTTGCACGCGAGAGGCATGAGGTTCGATTACCCCTCACATCTCCATCATTCTAACTATTCGGTCATGCCTAGATCATGACATAATTTCAATAGAAATTAGATAATCAAGACAAATACTTTTTTCTACTATATTTTTTCTATCCTAATGTCAATTTTATAACTTTTAATCATGACAAATACTTTTTTTACTACATTTTCCTCTATCGTAATGTCAATTTTATATCTTTTAATTAAATATTTAAGGTCGTGATTAATTTGAGATCACACTATAAAATTTTGTTTTAAAATTAATTGAAATATATGAACTAAGCTTATGATTATGTGATTCAATATCAATATCATGGGGATGTAGCTCATATGGTAGAGCGCTTGCTTCGCATGCGAGAAGCATGGGGTTTAATTCCCCGCTTCTCCATTATTGGCCAAAAAAAAGTTGGATGTTTGATCTTGATTACTTTGAGATCACACATTAAAATTTTATATTTATTAATCTAGATATATGAACTAAGCCAGTATTATATGATTCAATAATAATATCATTGGGATGTAGCTTATATATAGTAGAACGTTCTCTTTGCATTAAAGAGGCGTAGAGTTTGATTCCTCTCATTTCCATTCATCATGTTATTATTTTCAAACTATGTCATTAGATAAACTAAGTCGTTATCGAAAATTTGGGACGTTTTTTATTACGCTAACCAAATAATATCTTTATTACATTGAGATAACACACTAAAATTTTATTTTTATTAATCGAGATACATGTACTAAACTAGTTTTTAGTGTCAAGTTATGTCATGGCATAAACTTAGTAATTGAAAAGGTGAGTTGTTACTGGCCAAAAAAAAGGTTGGATGTTTGCTATTGAAAGATCTTGATTACTTTGAGATCACACACTAAAATTTTATATTTATTAATCTAGATATATGAACTAAGCTAGTGATTATATGATTCAATAATAATATCATTGGGATGTAGCTTATATATAGTAGAACGTTCCATTTGCATGAAAGAGGCGTAGAGTTTGATTCCTCTCATTTCCATTCATCAAGTTATTATTGTCAAGCTAGGTCATTAGATAAACTAAGTCGTTATCGAAAATGTGGGACGTTTTTTACTACGCTAACCAAAAAATATCTTGATTATTGAGATAACACACTAAAATTTTATTTTTATTAATCGAGATACATGTACTAAACTAGTGAATTCTATAAAAATATTAAGGGGATGTAGCTCATATGGTAGAGCGCTCGTTTTGCATGCGAGAGGCAAGAGGTTTGATTCCCCGCATCTCCATTATTAAATTAAATGTATTAGTACCAAGCTATGTCATTGCAAAAACTTATATTAAAGTAAGTCATCGTGAGTGTGGTGTATGTGTTCTCCAATTGTGTCCACTTTGTCGACTCCACATATCAAGTGTACAAGTCGGGCTTGGGCGTAAGAGTTGTGGTTTGTAAAATTTAATCCAAACCCGTTTAGATTTGAAAGACAGTGTGTTAGTTAAAGAGCCCTCACGGTGCAGGGAGTGTTAAACTAAGTCGTGAGTGTTGTATGTGTGTTCAATTGGTTATAGGATGAAACCCCACTTGTATGTATAGTTGCTCTCACTTGGTCTATTGGGTTTGACTCGGCCCAATGTGAAATTCATACAATTAGTCATTCGAAAAAGGTTAAACGTTTGACATTGAGATGGCCAATATATTAGATCTTGATTACTTTGACATCACACATTAAAATTTAAATTTAAAATCGGTCGAAATATATGAACTAACCCAGTGATTATGTGATTCAATAACAATTTCATGGGGATGTAGCTCATATGGTAGAGCGCTTGCTACGCATGTGAGAGGCACAGGGTTCAATTCCCCGCATCTCAATTATTCTAGTTATTAGTGCCAGACTATGACATGGCATAAACTTAGTCATCGAAAATGTGGGATGTTACGTTTCTAAAACGTGGATTTTTAATAGAGTCGCCACTAGTTAATTAGACTATGACATGGCATAAACTTAGTCATCGAAAATGTGGGATGTTTGATGTCAAACCTAAAATCTGACCTAAGGCGAATTACGTTTCTAAAACGTGGATTTTTAATAGAGTCGCCACTAGTTAATTATCAAGGGTAACTAGAATCCTAAATTACCTAAGCGAATAACTAATTAAACACTAGGTTAGAAATTCGAGTTCGGAGGTTCTATTACAAATTAAAATATAATTTTTAACTACGCCCTTTCGGTACTCAATTCACAAGTTGCCTGTTTAAATCTAAATACCTCGCATTAACCTCAAGTTCAAATTAATTGTTAAATCAACGTGAATACAGTAATTTAGCAAAATTGACATGCTATTAGAATATGTATCACATGTTTAGTTTCTAAATGAAAAACATAGCCTTCGGCCAAAAAAAAAAAGAAGAAGAAGACAAATAGCCAATAGCTTTTTAATATTACTAGTAGCCGGCGCATGCATTGCACACGCGATGGTCGTATATGTCTCTTCATTGTAATGTTTAACTTAACAATCACCAGTATCACAACAAAACGATTATTTCGATTTTAAAAACGAATAAGTATCAATAAATGTACCGGTTGAAATATTCATCGTGTAGATCTTATGTATGCAATTTTTTTTTTTTTTGTTAACACTTTGACTATTTCAGTTCAGCTAAAAAAAAAGGAATATCTGGCTATCAGATAACAATACCATAAGTATTTTGTAAATAACTTTTGTAGTAAAATGTTTACATGGTTGTAGAACAAGAGCCTCCAGGTTAGATGGTAATCCCAAGGCAGGCGGTAGATGCATACTAATATATGAAGAATCAACTACACATGTTATCGTTATAAATCAATTTTTTTTTTTTTTTTTTGCCAGAATCACATATAAAAAGCTAAAATGCAGGGAAAAGAAAAGACAAGGCAATGGAAATTCATAGTTCTGTATTTTAAAAACAGGGTGGTGATAAAGAGGACAAGCACACACCGTTTTATGCTTGCATTATTTGCTGAACTGAGAGAATCCTGTTACTCAACAGAACTGGAATCAACAGAGTCAATATATGTGCCATATGATGGATGAACCTGGATTAGAAATTGGTAATATCAGATTGCACTACATAATTTTGATTGAATTAATTTAATAGTGCAACATCTATTATCGAGTAGAGGAAATTTGTAGTTCATAATCCTTTCATTAGTATAATATTTCAGGTTTTATTATAAGGGAACAAATCGCAAATGAGTATGCACATCTTAATTCCTAGTTAAGAAACAACAGATGCATGTGATGGAAGAATGTAGATTGTCATACTACTTTCCATCCCACAATAAAACTAAAATAATAAAAATGCGGGTGAAGTCAAAACTATCATAAAATTCCACAGCACACATACCTATACATTTCACTCCTATCAAGAATTAGATTTGATTAGATGAATAGTAGTTTACCGGTCAATTCCACAAGAGGTGTTGCCGGCTTCATATTCTCTTCTAGATTAGCACCATCTTGCTAAACGTTGCACGAATCTGAAAGATCATAAACATATTTGACAGGCTAGACCACAAAGTGACTGTTAAACGAAGTGTTGTATCATTCCACCTCCACTCAACATTCGCACCAAGCACAAAATTCCAAATTTGGAGTTGTGTGCACTTGCTTATTAGTTGGAACATGAACCAGAATAGCCAGAATCGAAAAGGCATAAGAAAGTTCAACTTATCTAACAAAAGAACTGTCTTTATGCTTATATACATCAACTCTAAAGCTTTTCAACTTCAATACCCATGAATCACCGGAAAGTTGTCTATCTTCAAATGCATACACAAGTTTATATGTTATGTGTTCTCATTGTTAGAAAATCTACTGGATAAGATTTTTTTCATCCAATCTAATAGCTATCTTCTCATGTAGTGAAGCCATATGTTAGATTAAAATAATTCAAAAGACATCAGAGCAAAATGATGCAAAAGAGTACCAATATGGGGATGGAGATAGCTATGTGGTTAAAGGCTGTTAGGTCCTTGTTATTGGAGGCTATTTATTTATTTGTTTTATAAGCGTAAATACATTTTTTCTTCATCGACTTCATAATTATTTATAATCTTGACAATACTGGGTCAAAAAACTTTGTATTTACAGTCATAAGCCAATAGGAAGGAATTCAAAAGTATTAACCAGTGCAACTTATTCTACCTTTATAATGTATTGCTCCTCAGAAAGTATAGTCGGATCAAGGAGAGCTGATAAATTTGGCTCCCATTCAATTGCTTTCTCCGGGGCATGATATACTTGAGACCTGCAAATGTAGCAAATACTAGAGATTATTTATAGAAATTGTATATATGCAGAAATAACAAAACAAAATAATTAAAGAAGCAAAACGATAGATGTAGTAGCACATAATGGTTCCAAAGCAATCTTAAGAATGTTCATAGCAACTGTAAAACTAAAACAATATAACATAAGTGATCTAAACCAGCTTTGATACTTCATTTGTAAGAAATACAGTTTATCAATTCATTTTAAAAATGCAGACAAATAATTTGATCATCATCAATTGAATCAGATTGTACATATTGAGGCGAAAAAATAGGAGGTGAATATAAACAATGTGAAGGTCCACTAATAAGTTCTGCTATGGAACACTGTGAAGTGGCTTGATCCTAAAACTAAAAGTTCAGCAAATAGACAGCTATCGATGAGAAGAATGAGCTAAAGTTGTAAGTGAATACCTTAAATGCTATGTCACAAGCACCCATCAATTCAAAGGAACCTCAGGCGGTAATAAACTCTTTGGTCATAACCAAGTCGAAGAAGATGAGTTATGCAGTTCCACAACCAAACCTTACTTCCATAAGGTTAATAAGACCATTAATTAAAGCAAGTACATCTCATTTAAATTGGGAATATTAGCAGTTTGCAGAGAGGTTTTGTACCCCAAATGTTGGAATCGTAACGTCACCTAATACATCAATAAGCTGAAATGCGACCCGTGTCTTCAGCACCTCAGCATATCTTTATACACTTGATGATTTTTTTCTGGAAAATATAGCTAAGCTTCGGTTTCTATCTAATACCAGGACGGTCTATATGTATGTACGATCATCAGATCACTATGAAAATAAAGCAAGAATAAGAACAAATTCAAATCAAGAGCTCGATAATTACATGACCAGTTAAGTTCAAAGATGAGGTAAATTCTAGTTATATATTACGATAGAGTGGTTATATTTATGGCTTTAATTAGCATGATTAAAATTAAATGAAGTAGAATCTTACAACCATCAAACATATGATATGTTCTGGTAATGCTTGTAGTGGTCTACTCAGGCTGCTAAAAAGAGAGCCTTATCTTTATGGGCGACTCGCGATTGTAAAGCCTGATGTTATTGCTGCGTGGAAATATCCATTTCATTAGACTTAGGGCTAATGGGTGCACATTGCAATCTCTTGATCCGTGGTTAGCAATAATGGATTGTCACACTGTCAAATAAATTGGCTAAATAACGTAAATATAATTTTCTGTATGGAGTACTTCGGGGGCGAATGAATCATACCAAAGAGAGTCTCACATAATGAAAGCACGATAGTAGGTGCTGCTCGAACAATTTCTTATTGTACTATCAAAAGAAAACCATTGCAGAACTGTTTTAAAATCACCATCAAAACCTGCAGAGCCTACACACAGTCTATATACTACAATAATTTGTACAAGATAATTGTTGAGACTTGATAACTAACAAGCAAATATCAAAGTTTAAACTAATGCAGAAAATAAAAAATAAAAACTATATATATTCTTGAGAAGCGAGGGTTCAAAGTTGGTCTAGTCTAAGTGGTGATGAATCATATGAGAAAAACTGAATAACATATAAAGATTATTGTCAAACATAGAAACAATGGTAGAAATCTCACTTTATAGTTTTCGATTGTTGAGCGGGATCAACTTAAATCAGAAGTCTGAAAATAATATTTGCTAGGGCGGATTCGTGACCGAGGAGACCCAATTGCCATGACCATGGCACTGATATAGTGGCAGGAGATGAGTGTCGTGAGCGAGATGACGAGCAAGTGACGAATGTTAATTATTAGTTAGTGTAAATAAACAAACAACACAACAAATAATCGTACCTTTCCTGCAGTGTAACGACGGTCGATTCCAATGCCTGCCGCCAAGCCAAAAGTCTACTTCTCCGAGAACTGCTTGGAATAACTTGTAGAGGAAATTGATCATCTTCTATTCCAACCATATTAACGTGATTGCAAGCATGTTGAATTCCATGTTAGGTTTTTGCCAGAGATAAATCGATTCCTCGCAGATTCGACATCAACTTCTCCAAACCCGTAATAGATAAATCGATTATGTGAATTAAATTGTATATGATGGAATATTTAGGAGACTAAATTCAAAATCAAGCACAAATGAGTGAATTGAACGGACAGATGAACTGAAAATAGAACATACCTGGAGGTGGCAGTATGACCCGCAGCAGAGAAGATTGACGCAGCGACAGACCAGACTGAAGCACGACGGCGGAATGGGTGGGTGAAACTGCAGTAGAATCTATGTGAGAATGGAAGGGCGGAGGCTGGCATAGCGGCGGCGGGTGGGCAGTGTGTACGGGAACAGCTGACCGGTGAGTAACGACGGTTGCTGGCTGTGGCGGTTGGTTACAAACAATGGAAGTAACACTATGGGATAATTAGCGGTAAATGGATGGAAATCTGGCACTAAGAAGGGATATTTTTTTTAGCGGTTTGGATGCTAAACAACGTGACGGTTGGCAGTGAGGCCTCGACCAACTTTTATTATAATAAGTAGTAGATAACAAACCTGCATTCCTAAAACACAACACATATATTTAAGTAATAAGTTAACATAACATTATTACCTGCATCCATGTTAATATTTAATGGAATTAAGGATGCTTGTTAATCAACAACTGTATATACATCCAAAGTTGGAGCTGGGATTGCAACGGCCGCGGAGACGAGAGGTTGGTCTGATGGATGATAGCGATGGTGAAGAGTGAATCGTGCGTTTGTACGATCTTCTCTTTATTAATTAGATGCCTTTCTCTACCGTTCTTGTCCGTACCAACCCCCTTACATGTAAATATACTACCCTATATATAATATCTAGGTCTAGTCTAATTAGAGCAGCACATATTGCTGATTTATTCTGCTAATAAATGCTAAATATTCAGAAATTTAATACTAAATATTCAACAAATATTTTCTGCAATAAATACATAAACTATCATAGTTTTTGCAGGAGCTATTCTAGGAAGCTTCGCAACTTTCCATATTTAGACATTTCCTCATTTAGGTGCGCCACACGTCTCGCGTGATCCAAAATTAGGTGTTTACATTTGATACTGAGATGACCAATATAGATCTTATTAACTTTATGATCACACACTAATAATTTATTTTTATTGATTGAGATATATGAACTGAGCTAGTGTTTATATGATTCAATAATAATATCATGGGGATGTAGCTTATATGGTAGAGCGTTCGCTTTGCATGCGAGAGGCATGTATTTGATTCCACGAAGTTCCATTATTCTAGTTATTATTATCAAGCTATGTCATTGCATAAACTAAGTCATCGAAAATGTGGAATTTTTTTTTAAGTTGGCCAATAAAGATCTTGATTACTTTGAGATCACACACTAATTTTTTTTATTGAGTTATATGAACTAAGCATGTGATTATATCATTCAATAATAATATCATGGTGATGTAGCTCATATAGTAAAGCGCTCGCTTTGCACGCGAGAGGCACGAGGTTAGATTACTCCTCGCATCTCCATCATTTTAGCTATTCGGTCATGCTTATGTCTAGATCATGAAATAATTTAGTAGAAATTAGATAATCAAGACAAATATTTTTTTTCTACTAGATTTTTCTCTATCCTAATGTTAATTTTATAACTTCTAATAATGACAAATACTTTTTTTAGTACATTTTCTCTATCGTAATGTCAATTTTATATCTTTTCATTAAAGATTCGAGATCATGATTAATTTGAGATCACACTATAAAATTTTGTTTTAAAATTAATCAAAATATATGAACTAAGCTTATGATTATGTGATTCAATAACAATATCATGGGGATGTAGCTCATATGGTAGAGCGTTGCGAGGGGCACGAGGTTTAATTACCCGCATCTCCATTATTCTAGTTATTAGTGTCAAGTTATGTCATGGCTTAAACTTAGTAATTGAAAAGGTGGGATGTTACTGGCAAAAAATAAAAGGTTGGATGTTTGCTATTGAAAGATCTTGATTACTTTGAGATCACACACTAAAATTTTATATTTTTTAATCTAGATATATGAACTAAGCCAGTGATTATATGATTCAATAATAATACCACTGGGATGTATCTTATATATAGTAGAGCGTTCCCTTTGATGAAAGAGGCGTAGAGTTTGATTCCTCTCATTTCCATCAAGTTATATTGTCAAGCTGTGTCATTAGATAAACTAAGTCGTCAACGAAAATGTGGGACGTTTTTTACTACGCTAACCAAAAAATATATTGATTACATTGAGATAACACACTAAAATTTTATTTTATCAATCGAGATACATGTACTAAACTAGTGATTATATGATTCTATAAAAATATCATAGGGATGTAGCTCATATGGTAAAGTGCTCGCTTTGTGTGCGAGAGGCACGGGGTTCGATTCCCCGCATCTCCATTATTAAAGATATTAGTACCAAACTATGTCATGGCAAAAACTTATATTAAAGTAAGTTATCGTGAGTGGCACGAGGTTCGATTACCCCTCGTATCTCCATAATTTCAACAGAAATAAGATAATCAAGACAAATACTTTTTTCTACTACATTTTATCTATCCTAATGTCAATTTTATAACTTTTAATCATGACAAATACTTTTTTTTACTACATTTTCTATATCGTAATGTTAATTTTATATCTTTTAATTAAAGATTAATGATCATGATTAATTTGAGATCACACTGTAAAATTTTGTTTTAAATTAATCGAAATATATGAATTAAGCTTATGATTATGCGATTCAATAACAATATCATGGGGATGTAGCTCATATGGTAGAGCGCTCGCTTCGCATGCGCGAGGCACGGGGTTCAATTCCCCGAATCTCCATTATTCTAGTTATTATTGTCAAGTTATGTCATGGCATAAACTTAGTAATTGAAAAGGTGGGGTGTTACTGGCAAAAAAAAGGTTGGATGATTGCTATTGAATATGAACTAAGCCAGTTTTTATATGATTGAATAATAATATTATTTTTTACTACGCTAACCAAAAAATATCTTGATTACATTGAGATAACACACTAAAATTTTATTTATATTAATCGAGATACATGTACTAAACTAGTGATTTTATGATTCGGATGTAGCTCATATGGTAGAGTGTTCGCTTTGCATGAAAGAGGGGTAGATTTTGATTCATCGCATTTCCATTAATCAAGTTAATATTGTCAAACTATGTCATTAGATAAACTAAGGCGTTATCGGAAATGTGGGATTTTTTTTATTACGCTAACCAAAAAATATCTTGATTACATTGAGATAACACACTAAAATTTTATTTTTATTAATCGAGATACATGTACTAGACTAGTGATTTTATTATTCTATAATAATATCATGGGGATGTAGCTCATATGGTAGAGCGCTCGCTTTGCATGCGGGAGGCACGGGTTTTGATTCCCCGCATCTCCTTTATTAAAGATATTAGTACCAAGCTATGTCATGGCAAAAACTTAAATTAAAGTAAGTCATCGTGAGTGTGTGAGTGTGGTGTGTGTGTTATCCCAGTGATAGTTTAATAGAGTAAAGAAATTATATAAACAAGTGGGCTACCTCATCCTACTACCAATTGGTTGTTGGATGGAACCCCACATCTATGAACGTTTCTTATTATTATCAGTGTTAGGTTTTTGTCCTCTTTGTCGACTCCACATATCAGATTGTGTCCGAGTCGAGCTTGGGCGTGAGAGTTGTGGTTTGTAATATTTATACCCAACCCCAAATATTTTCGAACTTTAAATAGTCTACACAGTGCTCGAAGGTTTAAAATTTTCATGTTTTGATTAAACTTTAATGCCTAGTTTCGATTATGGGGATGGATCTCAGAAATGCATTATTTAGGGACTGGATTAATTAGAGGGTTGAATTGCAATTGTTTACTTTTCATCACATATATTTATTAGAAATGTTGTCTTGATTATGTCAAGCTAATTGGATGTTGGGAGCAGAGCCCTTGTTAAATATATGGTATGTGCACTAGGACAAACATGTTGTGATTGTTGCGATTGCCTAGGATTCATGGCTAGAAACATGCATGGTTAATTGTAAGCATGAATTGCAAGTCAGCCCCTATTATTTAAAATGTTTTAAAAACAAGAGTCAGACGCCAAATATGCATGTTTGATGTGGAATTTTCATGTATGAAACGTATGCTTGAATGTTGAGGATGTAGCTGCATGTGATAGTTTAATTAGTAAGTAGAATTATGTATATGCTAGCATGAGTTCCTCGGGACATTAGACGCATAACGCTTGTGCATGATGTGTGGTTTGGATGATGAATTTGGCTTGCTATGATGATTTACTTGTGAAGTAGAATTGTATATGCATGTGTAAGTTCATCGGAATATTTTTAAATACAAAAGGGCCTTGGGAAAGCCAGGATCGGGTATGCTTATTTTAAATTCCCGTTCCGTTAATTTGTGAATAAAACTGTTTTAAGAGACTGGTATATTGGATTGAAGACGATGGTAATGTGAACTCTTTCACGAACCCCCTTCAATCGGTTTACTGGCGGTCGGTTGGTTTAAATGGCTGAGGAATCATTATTTGTCGCATTCAATCTTAATAGATATCCGATGTATGCAATTCTTTCTCAAAATGTTATTGTCTCCCTGATTATGCATGATTATCATTGTGTTCGTATGAGTTGGTTGAATGAGTGTGATTCGACATTCCTCGCAATCTTGATTGTATGAATTATGATGAATAAAATGAGTATCTGTTGAACTCTCTACTACGATTCCGAAAAGTGGAGAGGACAACTACGGATGAATATAGTAGTCTGTATGATTTTGACAATTATTTTAACAGTCACCCTCCTATTCCGGCGAGTGGGAGCTGTTAGTGATGGATATTCGCCCAATTCGGGTTCGTATTTATATTCCGGACTTCGTAAACACGTCAAAATCACATAAACGGTTCGAAACACATCCCCGGAGTTTAAAACGGTCCAGACGCGCGACACACGCGTCCGGGTTTTCTTGGCAATCCGGACACCTCCGGGTTTCTTTAGGGCAATCCGGAAGCGTCCGGATCGCCTTTGACGACCCGGAATACGTCGGGATCGCCCGAACCCGACGTAATCCGAGTCGTCGTCTGCAGCGCGCGTGTTCCATTTGTGTCACCACACAAAGTTAGAGTTTTCCAATAGCCAACCTTGATCAAACCAGACGACGGTTCACATTTTCCTTACACCGGCGTCAAACCGCTCAAAATCGGGATTGGTTCTAAGGTTGCCTATAAATAGGGGACCTAGGCCATTCATTTGGGGGTAATGTCACTTGAGATTGGCTTAGGAGCTCTGACTTATCTCTAGCTTTCTCTCTCTAGAATTCTCATTTAAGCATCGGAGAGGGCGCAACCAGCACCACCCCCCCTCTTCGTGCTGGTTACTGCCCGGTGTGCAGGTTCGGACAACAAGCACGAAGTAAGGAGCGCGTGTACAAGGCAGGACGTGTATAAGCACAACTTGAAGATAACGTCCTAACACTCTGGGGACAGTGCTGTCTGCAACATGTGATCAACCACACATTCAAACACTTAGCCCTTTTATGGGCCCAAAGACAGTCAACATATCATATTCTAACAATGCGACATATTGACTGTCTAACACCTGTGGGTTCCGACACCCCGACTAGGACTCTACACAATGATCAACCTGAAGATTCGTCAAGGTCGTAGAATCCAGCGGTTCAGGACGAAAAAGTTGGCTATTGGGTCCAATATATGGTAGTTTTATTAGTCCATAAATGCATAAAAATTATGCATATATAAAATATACACTTGCACCAATTCAAACTATGCAATGTATCTGGACACTATTAGAATATGTAATTTTGTTTTCCTAATTAGAGAAGATTAACTTTCTAAATATAATTTTGGCAACAATTAATTTCCTATTTAGCAAAACCGGACCTGCCACGAGGTACCTCAATTACTATTCACAATTATGTGATGGCCCAAATGTCATTCACAACACTATTGGGTCACTGTCAAGCCCAATTGTCAAACAATCCCCCACATGAATGGTGTTTGGAAACCTAATGATGGCTCTAGACACGGAGTTTTGAGTTCAACGGTCAATACCTGCATAAGATAGGTATGGGACTGCTCTTTGAACCTTCCCTTGTGAACTTATACCAACTTTACTGGCTGTTTAGTAGACGCGATGTCCTTGAACTAACTGTCGTAAGTGTAAATGATGATACAAGTCACACAGATATCTTCCTAGTATAGTTCGGTTCACGACTCAATGTCTGTTATGGCCCTGGACATTTTGCCTGGTTCTGCGAGCGTTTCTAAGATTTGCGCCCTCAACAATTCCTTTCGAAGCCGCCCATCTTCTCACTCGCATAGGTGATTCTTTATCTCAACAGATTCATCACGACTCTGATCTAAATCAAGAGTTTCACCGTGTCTTTGAGATTTCTCTTGAATCATTAAAAGTTTCCACTTAACCTTTTCCACTCTATCACTGTTTACATCTAGGAATGGATTTGGGAGTTTGACCCCCACAATGATCTCACTCACTCCAGTGATTAGGTTGTCCCTTTGAACCTAGATCTTGGGATCTCTAGTCAACTAGGTTGGGTTTTCCTTCTCAGGAATGTTCTTCAGGGCTTTAATCTCATTCCCTTTGATAATTGACCAAATAGCTCTCTGTTTAACCCTATGGGTAGCGGATCCGCATTATTTATCAGGTGATCTTTTTCGAGCGTGATATTTCCAAATGAGAGCGATTGTGTAACATGAGTCTAGACTTTCGATTATACATGTTACAACACATCATACCATGTGCCGATTGATTATTGCAATGTTGCTTAAAGGTCCTCAGATCATTATAGTACTCCTACTATCATATCCTGCAGGAATATTTTTGTTAATCCAACATTTATATTCAAGAAAAATTCTTCTAGCAGGCAATAGGTTCCAAAGTGTCCCATTAACCAACCTTTAACAAAGGTTATTAAGCTAACTGGGGGTGCACCACTTATTTGTTTCAAACATTTTCCTCTAGATAGAACCATCAAGCTCTTATAGTATGTTGAATCTTATATGTGTTCAGATTAAATAAAAAAAAATCTTATCAATCGCAGCACTGGTATTCCTACCGATTTTGGCCAACTTGTAAAATCCTCTAATAAACGGCATAGCCGTTTCAATTGTACGATGCACTTTCAGTGCTCATATACCTAGAATCAAAATATCTGGTTTTTTAAATTTCTTTTAGAGGATTTTTTATTTTTATGACGGCACCTTAATAAATTCCCAGTTTGCATCGGTACAGTCTTCAAAACATGCTTGGATGTCTGGTATAGTGCAGCCCGTAAAAACGAGTATATCTCAGGTACCTAAGTAACCTAAGATACCATCCCAGTGATCTGTACTTGGGTTACTCGTGTATCTACTCAGTACGCTCACAGCGTGTGCTATATCAGAGCTGGTACTTGTCATTAAGTATATTACCCTCTCAATGATCCTAGAGTATTCAATTGAAACTTGCTTGGATCCATTGGAGCATTGACCTTTCTCATATCGCTTTTGTTGAATGTTTATAATATCTTATCGATATATAACGAGATTGACTTAGAAAAATTCCTTCTGATGTACTTGTGATTTTAATCCGAGAGTCACATCAGCAAGACCTATATCTTTCAAGTCACATCTCGAAATCAACATATGATTCGTTGATCGAACCATTTCATCGTCACTCCCGATTATTAGCATGTCATCGACGTAAAGACATAAAATTATAACATTTGTAATTGTCTTTCACGTAAATGCACGTGTCATTGACTATAAAGCCTTTCTCTAACATGACACTATCTATTTTGTTTTCATTATTTCGGTGCTTACTTAAGACCGTATAATGACTTGACGAGTTTACAAACTATCTTTTTACATGGAGCTGAGAACCCCTCGGGTTGTTTCATATAAATCTCTTCTTCCAAGTTTCCATTCAAGAAATTTGTTTTCACATCCATTTGATGTACTGCAACATTTCAGAGGGCCGTAATTGCAAGTACCATTCTAATGGGTGTGAATCTCGTCAATACAGAATAAGTGTCAAAGTAACCATTAATTACAAATCAGACTTTACACTTATCAATTGAACCATGTGCTTTCATCTTGCGTGAAAATTCACTTATAGCCTAGTGGTTTGCTTCCATGAGAAAGAACCGCTAGCTACCAAGAATTATATGCATCACGGATTCAAATTTATTATAGATTGCATCTTTAAGCATATTGGTCAGAAAATCTGCACCGTAGGATTTTTCTATCCTAGCCCTTTTATTTCTCCTAGGCTAAACATCGTTTCGACCTCAGTCTCAATTTCAACATGTTTTATGAGACACTCCCATTTTCAATTATAAACGCAAAGATTTCACTACCTTGTACAATTTAGGAAAAGTTCTTTAACATTATTTGGGGTACCTTAACAAAGGAAATGCCCTTCAAAGCTACCTCACTTTAATCCTAACTCCAAAACAAAGATGGTATCAACCACACTATTCAAAAGTTTAACGTGTATCAACACAAGTTGGGTCTAAGTTCTTACGAACTCTCAATTACCGCAACATCAACATTGATCATAAGATCGTTACGTCAACATAGATCCTCAGATCATTATTATGTCAACATTGGTCATTAGACTGTCATGATTCTCAGACCTCTTGGTCTTTACAATTTATCGTAGTTTGTGTATATCCAAAATAATTAAACCATACACAATATACTGATTAGAATGACCGTTTTGTACTTTATCCGAAGAAAATACAACAAACAGTTTTATTTTTTATTTTAATCCTTAGTCGCGGATGTATTACCGCATCGGCCAGAATACCCCCACATTTGAAGTTGAAAGTTTTATTTTCCATGTTACGAGGTAGCTTACTTATAAAGTAATTGCTAATCAAAATAGATTCTCTCCTCGTATTCTGGGTTACCCAGAACTAATCAACATTAAGTTCATCATGTTTTTTTAATGTTCGATTATTCTCTCCGCAACCAAACTCTACAGAGTGAATGCGGTGTAGTGACTTCACTGATTAAACAATATCTATGTCACTATTCAGAGAACAATTATTGCTACTGCACATAATTTAATTCTCTTATCAAGTTGATTCTCAACTCTTGTTCATAAAGTGTAAATTTTTCAATTCACAATCTTTTCTGAACATTGCAATATATTGTACTATCATACACCAAGTGATGAAGTACTTCTTACTGTCTCGCGTAAGCATAAATTTCAAGTCACAATCGTTTATATGTACCAAAACAAGCGATTTGAGGTTTCTTTAATCTGACTAAGAAATTCGAGTGAGCTCGAATGCAACACAAATTTTACTCTTTTGTGTTTATTTATGTTAATTAACCTTCACAAGGTACCACAATTAACATGTAAATTAAATCAACTAAGCAAAAGAAACGTTTATTTATCAATGTTCTTTCCGGCTCGTAGAGCATTACATTAGCTTGATTATTTCCCCACATACATCTATATTATTTTTAGTCAATATATATTTATTTGACTTGAATATAAGAGAAACATTTTTCCTAAACCAACATATTGTTCAGGAATCTTTTTACAATCACGTTTTCCAAGGTTGTAAACCATCCCGGTTATGTTTCCAAATCTGGTAACCGTTGCTTTTAACAAAGCTTCCAAACTGATCAAACCAACAGTTGGAACATTAGCAGCATAAGCACTCATAATTTCTTTAGCCCCCACAGTCACGTTAGTAACATAAGTTACATCACCAGTGATTGAAACTCCATCGTTATCGTTGGAGGCCATAGCTCAATTTTCTGATACACAGCAAAATTTACTGTGCTATTTTCCGCAGAAAATCATATTTCAGAATATACCCTGCTGTATAACACCAACAAATAAAATTGCCTTAAGATTGTTGGAATAACGTTGGTCGATACAGGGGTAAAACAGTAATTCTGAAATATGTAGGACTAAAGTCCAATTGATTATTATTCGATAATCAACATACAATTAACATGTAATTTGTATGTGTATGAAAATCGAATTTGCGATCCGTAGATCGAATGGGAAAGACGAAGTTTTAACTGAGGCACGTGCGAATCATGTTTTTCTTAAGGCAATTTCGCCCCACCTCACCCTCATGTTATGCAATGAGGTTTATATAGGGACGATCACCTCCCAAATTTTTCGGATCACCTTAGATTACGTAAAATAGACTTATCTTCAGCAAATCTAAGCATCCAAATTCATCAACAAATCAATATGTTTCACTGAATGATAGATATACCAAATGTAGGAAAACATTAATTTCATGCCCAAACTAACAGTTTCAATACCGGAATCACAATCGATAGCAGAAATTGAACACCAGTAAGTTCGAATTGACATGAATTAAGGATTTTGACCATCCAAATACATAATTAACAGTGATGATCTTCAAATAACCTCAAAGGAAGGGATTAACGCCATTACCAAGGAAGAGTTTGTTTCCGCGGCACAGAGATGGATCAAACAGAAACCCACTTGTGTTAATACTGAGATCAGATCTCACGAAAAACAATTTTGAATTCATGGAGTGATAATACAAAGCAGTATTCGTGTATATATATACTTACGAAGTGCTGGATTTGTGTATTATAAGAGCATGGGATTGTGGCGGAAGAAGCTGGTACTCCATCCATAGCAACCTCGCCGGAGTATCTAATGGGAAAATACAAAAACCCATCATTCCCCGATTCCCCAAGATCCTACCTCCGGTGGCATTCTTCTGATGGGAATCTAGCTCAAAGAAAATTGAATTCTGAGGTTACATCTTCCCGGAGCTCCATGAGTTATGACAGGAAGAATAAATGATTGATCGGCGCTTGATTTTCGGAGGGAGATGATGTCGCCGCAACTCCAAGATTTCACCTGTTGATGATCTCTGTGTGGTAGCTTATATGCAGATGTGGTTTTACAGCAGAAGTTCATCGAATGGAGGTAGCGCGTATATTAGAATTTTGAAGGCAATTTTTTAAGAGAATCTGTTATGAACCTCTCTGTATTAACCGAATGAGAATTGCTTCGTATATTTATATTTGGGATTTAAATCAGTATCTGGGTTAACAGCCCAAAACGAATTGGTACCTCCACTAAATTTTGTGACAAATTAGTACCCGAGTTAACCTAGGTGTTGCACCGTTAGAATTTCTGGTTAAAACTAACGGAATCTCATTTTTGGCGCATGAAAAGACTAAAATACCCTTATTGCAGAATAGCTACGTAATAGCAATTCAAAACTTTGGAACCCAATATCTCACTCATTTCTTCATCTTTTAAGACGATTTTTTTTTGAAACCACATAATTTTTCGAGATCTATGTAACCCAAATAGCCGTAAAGTGATTTTCCCAGTTTTTTTTCAATAAATATCGTTTTCCATGTTAATTCATTCTTTTTTGTATCAAACTCCACCGCATTCTAACACTTATCACCCTTGATCACCCAATTTTTTTACTAATTGGATTCCAATACTACAATCAAACCGTTGCTTTTGGATTCCAACACTTCTGTTTAAAAACCAAATTGATGTTATACCTTTCATCCAAAAGAAAACCAAAAATGAAAGTTTGTCGAATTAATTGTTATGCAATCTATAATTTACTGGAATTTTTCTTGATGTCTCCAATAAACTATACTGGTGTGTCTCTAAATCAATAAACGTCACTGCAAGAGAACATATGGATCTTAGATAGATAAATATGTTTCATACTTGAAATAGAACAATATGAAAAGTACTTTTAAGGGTATTGGAAGAACTTTTAGAATGGACACCAAGAAGAAATAGTTTATTTTCTCATTTAATCTACATGTGGAAATTGATACTCTCAGTATCCCGAGGGATGACCGTAATGTGAGAAAATAAGATGAACTTGCATTAAAAGAACCACACAAAGAATTTTACCACTATGTGGCTAGAGACAAACAATAAATTTTCTTTCGAGATATTGCCAAAACTGTTCCATTTGCAATTTTATGTTGGACCATGTCAAGCTTTTAAAATCGAAGACCTGCAGAACTGGTCAATTTTTCAGCATGTCCAAAAAATATATAAACAAAAAAGTTGGTAGCTTATCATGCTAAGATCCATATATTCTCTTGTAGTGACGTTTATTGATTTAGAGACACACCAATATAGTTTACTGGAGACATCAAGAAAAATTCTAGTAAGTTATAGATTGCATAATAATTAATTCGACAGATTTTCGTTTTTTGTTTTCTTTTGGATGAAAGGTATAATATCAATTTGGTTCTTAAACAGAAGTGTTGGAATCCAAGAGTAACGGTTTGATTGTAGTATTGGAATCCAATTAGTAAAAAAATTTGGTGATCAAAGTTGATAAGTGTTAGAATGCGGTGGAGCTTTATACAAAAAAAAACGAATTAATATGGAAACCGGTGTTTATTGAAAAAAAACTGGTCAAATCACTTTAAGGCTATTTGGCTTGCATAGATCTCGAAAAGTTATGCGGTTTCAAAAAAAAAAAATTGCCCAAAAAGATGAAGAAATGAGTGAGATATTGGGTTCCAAAGTTTTGAATTGCTATTACGTAGCTATTCTGCAATAAGGGTATTTTAGTCTTTTCATGCGCCAAAAATGAGATTCCGTTAGTTTTAACCAGAAATTCTACGATGCAACACCTAGGTTAACTCGGGTACCAATTTGTCACAAAATTTAGTGGAGGTACCAATTCGTTTTGGGCTGTTAACCCAGGTACCAATTTGATTTATAATCCCTTTATATTTAGAACTGAACCACAGAATACTCGGTTCAGTCAGAACCGGTTCATAGTGGTTCGGTTCGTCTGAATCGGTTTTCCTGTCCAGCCCTACTATTTAGTTGTGATTTTGGAATTTTAGTTTTTTAACATTAATTAGTTAATTATGACTTGATTTGTCTAGTTAGGATTTTTAACCTGGCCCTACTGAATGACGAAGCCATAATTTTTGTTCATGGATAAGAATTGAACTAACGGCAAACAATCAATATAAAAAATTATAGGGGGGAAATGTAAGATTTTAAAGGACCAAATCAAGATACATTACAACTTTTAGGGTCAAAATTACTTATGTCCAAAAATAAAAGGACAATTGCCCTCTGATCAACCCCTAATAGCTCTGTCCCTGCTCGTGACAGGCCTGGTCACCTAGTTTGGTAGATATATCTATCATAAACCGAAGTTGTTTCGATCGAACTTCTCGATTCCAGCCTTCGGCATATCCATCTTCAGTGGTCGTGTTGAATCTCATTAGCTCTATACAAGTCTTTATGATCGATTCTCTCAACACTAAAAAAACGATTAAGAAAGAAAACAATCGAGAAGACGTGAATTTACGTGGTTCGGTCAATTCGACCTACGTCCACGAGCAATGGCGGCTGGCGATTTTATTGATTGTCTTACAGTTACACTTTTCAAAAGATGAATTGATGTTGGACTTGAGTAGTACCTTTTACTTATAATTAACGCTCCAAAATCCTTATTTCCAACCAATGTGATACACACATGGGATATTTCAAGCTACCCCTTAATGAGCGCAACATATTTGCCCCCCGGAAGGTGAACGGAACCCCACGAGTTGATATTGTCCGCTGGCTATGGTCATTTCCCTGTAAACCTTATCACGTTACTAAATTGGCTATGATACCATTATATCATACTCCCAAACCCGAACGACTGTCTCCACTAGCTCAACCCAATCTAACTGAGCATGTTGGTCTCTCTTAAGCCCAAATGAGAAATTTCTATTATACTTGAGTATAACTATCTTTCTAGTTAAGGCTTCAAATTCATTTTCTCTAACCAAAGTAGTACAAACATGGGTATTAAACTGAGAGATGCTCGGACCAATGTGAACTTCTTACTGGGGGAACCGAGTCATGTGGTATTGGTAATCAACATTTTGAAATCAATATAAAAATTACAGCTCATTTTAGCAACAATGTTATATAGTTGGCTACTTAATTTGTTGAAATGTCATCATTTGCATAGTTATAATCGAAATAACAAAAAAAATTATCATGAGAAATATTTTAAAGAATCACTTTCTTTTTTTAGGGAATTATGCTATTTAAAACAATTTTTTGTTTTTGATTTTGGTTTTACGTGCAAGCCAAATAATTAATTACGTTATAATAATGGTACTACGAATAAATAAATACTCCACGCGCCACTTCTCTAGCAGATCAGAGAGAGACATCTCTCATTCACGGTTGAAGTTCGAAGCTACGCGCAAAAAGAAGAAGAAGAATAAGAAATGGTGCATCCATCGGTTAACGTCAAGCTTCCGAAGCGCATAATCCTCGTCCGCCACGGCGAGTCTCAGGGCAACATCTCAGCCTCCGCGTACGCCACCACGCCGGACAACAAAATCCCGCTCACTCCACAAGGCATCCTCCAGGCTCGCGACGCCGGCGAACGCCTCCGCCAGCTCATTTCCGGCGGCGATGCGTCTAACCGGTGGCGGACCTACTTCTACGTTTCTCCGTACGAGAGGTCTCGATCCACGCTGCGGGAGATCGGGCGGTCGTTCAGTAGGAAGAGAGTGATCGGAGTGAGGGAAGAGTGCAGGGTTCGGGAGCAGGATTTTGGGAATTTTCAGGTGGTGGAGAGGATGAAGGTGGTGAAGGAGACGAGGGAGAGGTTCGGTAGGTTCTTCTATCGATTTCCTGAGGGTGAATCTTCTGCTGATGTCTTCGATCGCGTTTCAAGTGAGTTCCTTTTCACTCTAATCTGCAATTTTACGATTTGGGGATCTGTAAGGTTGTTCTTCGTACATTGAATTGATCTTTGGCCGCTAGTTTACTGAGATTTACCCCATTAATGCTGGAAATCTCCATAATTAGTAGATTGGTCTGGAGAAATAGTAGATGAATTAGAAACCAAAGCTGCAAGGTTTCGGTTTTCAGATGCTGTGGTTTGGGTAGGATCCAAAAAGATGAAATGTGTGACGTTTGCAATTTACTTCAAATGTCATTCATTTTTGGCTTTTTGATCATCTTTATTACTAGTTCTTATACTAGTAGTCTTGAGCATTCATAGAGTCAGAGAAGAAACTGGAAATGGTTGAAATCAGGGAGCTCAAGGTAGCACAGTTATATAGTCAAATGCTAGGAATATGTTTTAGACAATAGATCATGAATTGGTGAATTTCTTTAACCTTTGTTGTTAGGAGTGTTTGTTACGACATTCATATCTTACGATTTAACGATTAGAACTTGGCATTGAGCATTTTGTGCTGTTTTTACTTTCAAATGTCATTACTCTGTCTAGAATTAGCAATTTTGAATGCTTGAACAGACTTGAGGATTCCCTTTAGTGGATGAAGCGACTAACCTAGAACAAACATGCTCTGTCTGAGGTTTGAAGACTGGTTGTTCTTGGTGAAACATTCCTTTTTAAGGAAAAAAAAATCGTTATTTTTGGTCGAAACCGAAAAACATCTTATTTTCTTCCTTTTTAGAATCTTTGACAACGTTAAGGTGTAACATTGAGAACGTGAAGAACATGAAGAACCCTGGAAAACATGTGTTTCTGCAGGTTTAATGGAAAATGACATTTTTTGTAGAAGAAAAAGGATTCTTTCTACAATCTTAACAACATGAATAACACTGTCATCTTTGTTCGAGAAAAAAAGCGAAAATAACTTTTTCCTCTTTTTCAATATTGACAAGCATGGAGAACACCTCTGGGCACTGGGGAAGGAAACATGTTTTCTCTCTGCAAATTTTATCAAAATATCACCTTTGTTCGGAAAAAAAAAAAAAACGGAAAAACACTGTGGAAGGAACGTGTTATTTTCTCTGCAGGTTTTATGTGAAATACCATCTTGGTTCGTAAAACGTATCTTTTTCTTGACAAAATGAAGAACACCGAAAAACTATGTTCTTTCTGCAGGTTTTGTGGAAATGTCATCTTTGGTTCCACAAAAAGATTTATGGAAGAAAAAAAGAGTTTCTATACTTTTACAATCTTGACAACATGAATAACACTAAATAAACATATCTTTCGGCAGGTTTTATGGAATCATTATGGCGAGACATCGACATGAACAGACTGCAGATGAAATCTACCGACGAACTAAACCTAATTGTTGTAACCCACGGCCTGACAGCCCGTGTTTTCCTTATGAAATGGTTCAAGTGGACAGTAGAGCAGTTTGAGGAACTAAACAACCTCGGAAACTGCGAGTTCCGAGTTCTGCAGCAAGGAGAAGGAGGTGAATACAGCTTAGCAGTAAACCACACTGACGAAGAAATGCAAGAGTGGGGACTTTCGAGGGACATGATTGAGGATCAGAAATGGCGGGCTAGTGCGAGAAAAGGTCACTGGAACGATAATTGCCCCTGGTACCTCGATAATTTCTTCGACAATCTTGCTGATGATACAGATGATTCTGCTGGGGAGAATGATTATGATTCTGCTGAGGAGAATGATGATCAAGAGAACATTGATAATGTTTGAGACACTGAATTCTGGTTTTGAGTATGATTGATATTAATTGTGGTAAAATGTCCCTTTGCCACTTTAAATTTGTTCATTTCTAAGGGATCGCCTTCATGTTTCTTTTTTGGTTTAATAGCTAAAAAACTGTCCAATGTTTACCCTATGTTAAAATTAGGTGTCTGAAGTTTGAAATGTTAAAATGGACTGTCCCAAGTTTCATTTTTGTTGAAAGTTGGTGTCTCGGTGTGATTACTTTAGAGAAGTCAATTCCGACGAAACTATCTGTCAAATTCGAGCTCTCATACACACTTCCTTCTCGTCATTTTGCCGGGACCGTCACCTAAAAAGTTGGTCACATCCGGGCAAGTAAATCTCGCTCTATTGTCATTGGAAAATGGCTCCACGCCACTCTTCTAGAAACTTTTTTTTTTATGTTCAATTTTTAGGTGAAATTTGACGATTTTGTGAAAAGTAAAGAGTGATGGATTATGAGTGGGTTGGTGGGTTGATGAAAATGATTGAATGGAGATGAAAAGACGCATAGAGACACCAAATTTCAACAAAAATGAAACTTGATACAGTCTATTTTAACATTTCAAACTTCATACACCTAATTTTAACATAGGGTAAACCTTGGACAGTTTTTTAGTTATTAACCCTTCTTTTTTTTCCAATTTTTGCGCCCTTTCTGCTTCCGCAATTCTGGAAAGTTATAGGGGTTTTTCTAGTATGCTTGTGCTCTTTTTCTATTTATTATGTGGATTTAATTATAACATATTGAAAACTTTTTTTTAGCTACACCTCAAATTTGTATTACATTATTACTAATAATAATTTTCTTTTAGGGTTCACATTTAGGGCAATAGAAAAATATAAATAGAAAGTACCACAATTACTATGCAATTGGGTCCAGTTGCTCAAAGTTATCTAAGAAAACTACACTTGGGTCCAGTTGCTACACTTGTAAAAGTTTTTGTACTCAACTGTACCATTTAAATATGTATTTAAGTAAAGTCAACTCCAAAGTTGGTAAAAAGAAATTATGTACGGTTCGACTGGATTTTTCTACATGTTTCGAAAGTACAATACTTTTGATTTTTTTATTGTTTAAGTGGACTTAATTGTAACATATGTAAAACTCTAAAAGGATGAAAAAATATGAATTTTTTTAACCACACTTAATATTTGCATCATACTATTAATAATATCAATTTCCCTCTAGTGTTCACCTTTAGTGCAGTATAAAAATATAAAAAATAGTACTTAAAGTATGGTGCTCTTGGAACATGATAGAAAGATATAGTTCGACTGTGCGTAAATTGTATAATTTAGCAACTTACAAAGTAATTAACAATTTGGTTAATACATGGATTGATTATTTACATTTGTCAATGTGACCATTTAGTTCAAACGTGTGCTTTGTAGTAACTAGTAACCTATATTTTCAAATGACTGGTTGATCACATTTTAATGAAATGTCAAGAAGACCATTTTTATATTATTTCACCATGTTCATCATCAAGTTCTTCATCATTCGTCATGTTCTTCATCATCATTAAAAAAAATATATTTTTTTTTCAAATTTTTTTAAATTGACATTGAGTTCGAATCTGAACACTACAGCAGCTCCGCTGGGTTCGAATTCGAATTATCAATTTAAAAAAAATAAATTGAATTGATAAAGAATACGAAAAATATAATGAAGAACACGAAGAACACTTGAATCAATTGATAACAAGTGTAAAATTGTACTTTTATAAATATTTAATCACAGTAGGTCAAATATAAGTGACTAAAATGAAATAAATTTGATCGATTTAGTCACATCATAAAACGTATATAACCAAACTATCATCTCAAAAAATAAAGGGTTAACAGATTTTTTGGTCCATAATATTTGACCACTTTTAGGTTTTGGCTCATAATGTTTTTCTCTAGTTTTGGTTTCATATGTTTGCATATTTTCTAGTTTTGGTCTTTTCGTTACATTCCGTCCATATTTTCCGTCAAGTTACATGTGCAACTCACGTGATCAACCCTAAACTATTAAGCTTGTTCAATTTACTCCATCTAATACTTCCCTAATTTTTTTTTTTATTTTGGCCAAATTTTTTTTTACTAATTATAATTAATAATATCAATAAAAAAGCCCAAACATAGAGGGTAAAATGATATTTTTACCCAAGATGTGCTGTCTAATAGAAGATCATTTAATCAAAGTAAAATACAATTATTCTCCAAAAAAGAATTAAAATAAATTGTCAGCAGATCTGCTAAGTTAGGTATAAGCTATCCAAAACAGCAAATCCGGCAGCAACCCCACCTTCGTTGGAAGACGAAACCTTGGTCCTCACTAAGTACCCGCTTTTCTCGTTCAGGATAACATTTTCCTTGTTCCTGCACATTGCATTCACTATCAATATCTTCTAACACGACCATCATATTATGTTTCAACATGACACAAATAAAACATTCAACTCCACTCAAACATGTAATCTGGGTTTCCTCGGAAAAGTTATGTCATAAATGCAAAAATAACCCTAAACCCTAAATCAGATCAAAACCGTCGCTAAAACTAAGTAATTAGGAGTAAATTGGATTACTACAGCTCAACTTCATCAAAATAGATTTACCTTAAATAAGCACTGTAAACTCCGAGCTCAGATACCGCCTGATCCTTATAACAAATCCCGTCACGGACCGAAACCGTCGGAGAAACCATTGGAAAAATCCGCTGCATGAGGATATAAGCAGCTTCCTCCTCCGATCTGTCCTTCAGTAACCTTTGTAGGTTATCTTTCACATCATTATCATAGAAATTGTTACCTATACAGAGTTGACATGATTTAGCGACGGTTCAGTGATAAAAAGGATTTGGCTATAATGCAATCGACTATACAACATTTAGATCATGAGAGAGAATTAATAATATTTCAAGAGGGAAGAACTTATCGGATCTCTAACCAGTAAACAAATTTCGATGAGTTTTTTATCCAAGGGTTGTAAATACGACGGTAAATGCAGACGAATGCATTTTAGTCAAACTCTATATGAAAATGGTTTAGAGTTCTGTCAGTAAAAGTAAATCACCTCCGCCTTCTCTTTGGGGCTTCATGACAAACAATTTAGGGTTTTCGATTGCTTTGGCTGTGATTTCTGTGTTGTCCAAGCTCCACAATCCTGCGAAGCATTTACGGATTTTTGCAATGTCTTCTTTGCTTTCCAGAAACCTGATTTAAAAAGAAAAAATTATAACTTTCAGGATAATCAAGAACAGCAATCAAAAGATTCAAAACATGTTTCCAAGAAAACCAAACATGGATTCATAGGATCAGGCAGCATTTTTGGAAGAAAGGAAAATTAAAAATGCGATTTTTAGGTGGAACCCGAATTTAAAATTAGAAAAATAGACAAGTAATCGAACATCAGAACCTGATATCAACTCGAGATTATTGAAATTGTGAAGTAAAATTCAAGAACGACTACAAAAACCATTACCTCTCAAGAACGCCTGGTTTTGCAAGTTCTTGTTGAATCTTCTTGGTTCCTGTCAAATGATAAGAAATTGATGGACACTTGACTGCAGAGGATTGTTCCATTAGTAACCTAGCCCTCCATTCCTTTTAAAAAATTACAATTATTTAAAAAATATTATCAAATACCGAATAAAGGAGTGGAAAGTAAAGCTTCTTACGGATTCAGTAGGATAATCATTTGGCGTGTACCCAGCTCTGAAATAAATCACTGCAACGGGTAGACCGCCTCTGCAACATCAGACATTGATATTAATGATGTCCAAATCAAAAGATGAAATTTAGCAGAATAGTACGAAATTACCAATACATACACGAGTAGCGATCCATCGGGTTGAATCTCCCCTTCTGCGTCAATCTGTGCTAATGTCTTCCTAATCGCTGTCACATTATATGTATTAACAAAGCTAAGGAACTGCTATCTCTGAAAAACCCAATCTTTAAAAACAGAAATTAAAGAAATAAAAAGTAAAAAAATTCTTAGAGAGTTATATTTATCAGGATATTTTTCCTTCAAGACTGAAGAAAGCCAGTGCTGATCATACATGTTCCGTTCTTCGTTCTGAACTATAAATACAATTACAGCCCTGTGAAACATTAAGCACATAGATACTGATTTAGAAATCAGAATTCAAAGTCGATATACATATATATAAATAGATGGTTTTTCAATCAAAATCAGAAACCTGGGGTTGTTATATTCGGTCCAAGCTTTTGCTAAGGCTTCTGCAAAATGTACCACAGCAGAGTTGCTAGGAATCCTCGAAGAATCTAACCCGAGTTCTTGTCCATAATTAGTGAGTATGCTCCTGCCAAATTAGTAAAAAGATGATTATTTTTTGTAATAATGCAAAGAAGTTATATATAGTCCATAAGTAGAACAACACCAACCTGTGAAGCTCCGTGACGAGGCAACCGAGACCTGGGAATGAAGATGCAATGGTGTTCAGTTCTATCTGGAGGAGTAATTTAGTTTCTTCGTCCAGCATATAATCTGAACGATGCAATCCTAGACGGATCTCCTGTTAAGGAATAAAAAATCAGACCCTGCATTCAGTTTTGCATTTCAAGAAGAATCAAGTGAGTACAATTTGCAAGCAGAACTTTTGTTTTGGACAAATTGCTAGTTGAACTTATCTGAAGTCGCAATTTACTAGCTCTGTCTAATTTGCTATTAAATGGTGATTGTACATGCATGTGTGCATCACATGTCATCAAAATTCAGTTGAGCTAGCAAATTGTAAATCGTTCAAAATCCAACTAGCAAATTGCATATTTTCACAACTGTCAGCTAGTAAACCTCAAATTTAACGTAAGTTATGCTAACAACAACAAGACAACAAACAACATGTAAGTTTCCGTCACCATATAACAAAAATTAGATGGAGCTAGCGTATTGTAACTTTGTTTAAGTTTAAAAGTTGGCATAAAAAAATATAAGCTTAAAAAGTAATTCATCAAAAATAAAAGTTCAGCTAGCAAATTGTTCAAAACCTCTATCGTTTAGCTATCAAAGTTAACTATGTTGCAAATGGTACCTCTTTCTTGCCAGTCTCTAGCATCTTTGCATGAATATCTAAAAGCCTAGAGGTGAATGCATCCACCTTCTTCGTTCTGCAGGTTTCGGCGAAAGATTCAATACCAATTCAAGATCCAACGTGTTATTTATCAAAATTATCAATCTTAGCTCATAATGAAGCTAAGTTCAAGGCTTGCATAGTTACCTGGACAATGAATCTTGCAAAAAAATTCCATCTAAACTAACACGATCGACGAGTTCATTGAAAACAGGTGCTACTTCACAAGCTTGATTCCAATAGCGTTCTGGGAATGGCATAGGCAGCAATGCCACTGGGGCATGTGACATGCCAACTCCAGGAACACTCCCTGATCTCTGCAGCTCAAAAATGCAAAATCATCTCAAAATCAAATTAAAAAGATGATTTTTAATACTCAAAAGAATTCATATCCATATATAGGCTGCAAATTTAGCACCAAGGCACCAATAATGAACAAAATTGATCATTGATCCACCAATAATGATGATATTGAAGGAAATAAGCAGAAACCCATGCCGTATCAAAATCAGATTTCAGCTCATAATCTTAAAAACTGAATCTTTTTTCCACTGACCTGAGAATTTCGGTCACCAACTACAAGCCCGTGAATGGAGCTCCAAACAAGAGAATCATACACCATCTTCTCTATCAATTCTTGATTGATATCGTGAACACCAAACGAGGGTGTTTTCGGAAATCCACTCTCTTGGGCCGCCATTCCGATTGCTCCACGCTTGAGCAGCGGCAGAGCCATCGAAGAATGAAGTGTCTTCTGTGGTCTGCTTTCTGTGAAAACTGCTTTTTTAAAAGAATTGAGTGTTGAAAAGGGGAAAGAGAAGAAATTTGATTTTGATTGTGAAGCTGAGTGGGGAATGGTGGAGGAGACAGTGATGGAACCGGGAATCGATGAGAGGGCAGCGGTGGAGTGAGCAACTCCCATCTCTTTGACTCCTGTGTGTCCTTTCAATGATCTAATAAATCTAAGCTAAGCATGTCTAATTCCGTCACCTAAATCTGTCACGTAAACAGCACAAAAAATCGGTTAACATGTTAACAAAAATAAGTACTTTTTTTCACTTTACCGAAATATCAAATTTGTTGCTAATGGTTTAAGTTTATTTGATATTTAAAAATTTGTTTTTGTTTAGTTAATTAGAAGAGAAATAATTGCAGACACTTGAATATTAACATTTTAACTTTCAGCAATTAACAATGTGACCTATAATTGAAACTGTTTAAACATTGTTAACCCCTAAGTTCACATTATAGTCTAACTAATTTTTTAAACTTGGAATAAAAAGAAAATTACCTCAGAGGTTATCGTTAGCCCCCCATATTACTAAGGATATTTGCATACAACAGTATCCTATCAACATTTGCATACAACAATTAAGAGCTTACTACAATAAATAAATACAATTAATGTAACTGCTAATCAAGTATCTGTGTTCATCATAGTAGAACCAATTCATACACCATTCACATCAGAGCTTACTCTAAGAATCGATCTCAGCTGTCTCGGTTCATCATCACCATCTTTCTCCATCGAACCTGACCTCTTAATCGATCGAACCTTCTTCACCTTCTTCTTCTTCCTCAATTGAATCTCCTCTACCTCATCATGAAAACTCACCGATTTTTGGACACCGAACGTAACCGGCTCCATTGTTGTCGAAACCGGTTCGTTCATCTCCACAGAGCACTCATCTTCATCAGGTTCCGTTTTTTGGTCCATTGATTGCATCTTTGGGTCATGAACTGGTTCATGTCCGGTTCGGGAGTCGACAGGACCGCCTAGTTTCATTGTGTTGTTGGTTTGTGTTGATAACCTCTTTGCAATCATGTTGAATAGTTTCCCACAAATCCCAGAAGATTGAAGATCTTTCTCTGACCGATCCATATGATGATACCGATATCGGGTTCTTCGAATTCACATTGCAAAGAAATGAATGGGGTTTGGTTTAGGGTGATATAAGGTTCATTTCTTGGCTTGCAAGCAACCTTAACTTCTGCAAGGAGTATAAGAAAGAATACAAAATTACTTGCAGATCATGAACTTGTATGCTTCTTTAATTTTATATCCAAACTTCACTACAACAAGGAAAGAATACAACAACAAAACATCTCTACATACAAAATTTATTGGTACACAATCTTTACGGAGTCCCGGACCGACCCAATTCGGGTTCTTCCCGCTCCACATTTTCTTCGGCGGCTTCACTTCTCGGTGACCCAGGTATAAACGGCACGAAGCCTCGTCCACCGAACATGGGTCGCATGAACGCATCATCAAATTTTCGCCACAAATAATGGACCGACACATGAGGGTGTCTCAAGATCTCTCTCAAGCTTCTCCGCTTGTTGCTCGGTTCCGCACCGTCGCCGTTTTCGAGGAACAGAGACTGTAGATCCTCGAGGCTCGGGATATCGGTTGCGTCAGAGATCAACGGTCCTCGGTTCCTCAATAAGAGGGCTTCGATCAATGGCTTTGTTATGGAACCAAACACCTGTTTAAAACAAGGGATTCTTAGTTTTTAGTTTGTTTGAATGGAAAAATGGCATTTTTACCAAACTTCAATTTATAATTAACACACAAAAAAACATAAATTGGGACAATTCCCACATTGGCCAAAACTCAGAAGCAAAAACTTCATTTTTCCCTGTTGTAAGCAGAAAACAAACAAGGAAAGATATTGATCTCTTGTTTACATACCCCGGTGCTGAATAATACGACAATGATGGTAGAAGTGATCATCAGCGCATAGTCACTTGTTGAACTCGACGATGAAGAATCAGCAAACTGTAGAAGAATTACAGATAAAGTTAGCGTTTTTAAAACACATAATTTCGATTCATCTTGAGAAAGATTAGAATAAACCACCACCATACCTTGCTATAAGACAGTGCTATAGTAACTGCACCTCTCATCAGCCCTGCCCACCATATGATGAACTGAAAAATTGTTCCTTCAGTTAGTTAGGGTCTGAGTCGGGACCCAGATCAAGAACCCTACCTGATCTAAAGGGTGTGGGGCATGGATTAACAAATTTGGAAGTGACGAGGTCGATACTAATATAATTTTTACCTGTTGTTTAAACTCAATTTTCATGCTCTCTCTCTTCCTGAGTAAGTTGCTGATATTTGCTATAGGGAATACAAATGCAGCCCTTCCAACAAGCACCAAACCAAGTAAGGTTGAACTGACTGCAACCGATGTCCCTGGACTGAATCGAATCGTGTGAAACATTTGATGTTAATATCATTACATGAGTTTACAGAGATGAGGCGTAGTTTCAGATAATAAGGAGAAAAGGGTTACGTTGCATCACTGGATTTCCATTTATCGATGTCTAAGGCGTCCATACCGACATAGAGGAAGATAAATGTTTCGGCAATGAATGATAGTGTCGCGAATGTGTGCCTGAAAATGTGACACCATGTTCAGTTGCATCAGTAAAAAACTAATCTTTCACTTGAATAAAAGTAAGACCAAAGCTATAAACTGTGAAACTTAGAAGTTTGAAAATGAAATCTTTTCCGTTTTTAGTAACTATTGATCATCTCACTATAGTTTTATTTCACTAAAAATGTAAACTTTTTTCACTCTCGATCTAAATTCCACACTTTTGCAGGTAAATAGACGGTCTTTCACTTGAATACAACTAAAAGCAATGCTATAAACTGTGAAACTTAGAAGTTTGAAAATGAAATCTTTTCCGTTTTTAGTAACTATTGATTATCTCACTATATTTTTCTTTTACTGAAAAATGTAACCTTTTTTTTTTCGCTCGATCTAAATTTCACACTTTTGCAGGTAAATCCAAAGAATTGTAAAGGTAGATACTATAAACCATAGTAACGTTTCAGTAAAGGTTAGATTTTTAACAATTCCATAGAACCTCTTTCAAGGTGTCTTTCTTGCAGTTGCAACTAACTTCTCTAACCAAATTTCAGAAACTTCATTTATTAGTTTCCACTAAAAGAATCCAAAAAATCTCATACTACCTAACATCCAGTTACATTTATTATCATGCCATCTAAGTTTTTTTTAGAACTTACTTGGTTGTTATTCTTGAACTCTCTGTCACATTGTGCCAAGTATAGTGAGACATGACAATCCCAGTGAAGAAAACAGTCAAGATTCCGCTGAGATCCATGAGCTGCAGGGAAGAACAGAATAATAAGGTAAGACTTTTTATTCATTTCTCAACCAACATAGATATTATTACTATGTTTTGTTTTTTAGACAACAAAATTCTTGCATATATGTTTCGGGATAGTCTCAATCTTGTACCTCAGCAAGCATATAGGATAAGTAAGCCATGAGGATCATTATTGCAACTTCACGGTCTGTGGAGTGCCTGTTGATGGAAAAACAATGTTAAAGATCCAATAATCATCTGACACGCAGTGTTTGATATTAAAGATGTGGGCCTGATTTCTTGTTACATACCTTCCAAAATAAAGAGTCTTTATGATGAAAGCACTTAAAAGACCAGCCTGCAAAATTTGCACAAATTAGAAGTCACAGCACTAAACAGACTGCAAATTATCAAGCTTTCAAAGATTAATCGGGTGGAAATTCTAATTTGCAGCAACTTACTGCAATACCGAGAAGAGTGCTTGTGGCGAAAAGGTAGAGGAAAGTCCCGAGCAGCTCTAAGGCTGTAATGCCACTGATGTTGCTGAAATCGAGTGATTGAACAGCATTGAAAAGCACAATGGAAGTTGCATCGTTTACAACTCCTTCCCCAAAAACAATACTGTAAAGAAACGGGGTCTCATCTTGATTTAGAACCTATACATGGCATTACAAAAGAAGAGGGGATTAGGTTCTCTATAACATAAGAATGGACCTGATGAAGAAAGTAGAGCTATGGGGAAGAACCTGCAATGTGCAAACTGAGTCTGTTGCTGAAAGTATTGCTCCTACAGCTGTTCATATTGAACATCACTGTATCAGAGCACGAGAATATATATACTTTGAATTAGAAATGATTTATCTGATTGAGTAGAGATATTATACCGAGATAATCTTGAATATTGAGGGATGTCACACCGATTTTCTTGAAAAGCAAGTATGCGCCTTTAAATTCCCCAGAAACCAAAACAGAAACAAATTCAGCCTCTATATCGTGCTATATATAGCAAAGAGATGAGCTTTATAGTAATATTTACCTGCAGATATGACGCAAAACGATATGACTGTGCCAACTACTCCAAACAACAATATCGTAGTGAAGTTCTTGAAGAAATTCTTTTTCTTCACCTGAAACCTGCAAATTACATAATGAGATTGGGTAAGAAAACCGAGGTTGAAAAAACCGTTCATTCGTTGAACTTACTATAAGCTAACATTAATTTTTTTTTTTTTTTTAAATTTACGATCTACATGAGATTGGCAAGGCAAAAATCCAATCTTTTGCAGGCTGATAAATGATTTTAGACACTACAGTATGATGTTTCGGATTGGAGCAATGATTTTTTATTTTTCTTTACTTTGTACTATAGAATGGGTAAGTGGCGCTTGTTATCTAAGAAGAAGAATTCGAGAGTCTCGGAGGGGAAAAGAAAACCATTGCCGTTCTTCAACAAACACCTTGCTTAGATTAGGACCCAAATTAGTTAAGAGTACCCTGCATTGAAGATGATAGGAGGAAGCAAGTAGAGGAAGAACAAATCTTCACTGAAGGTCAGTATCTTTGTACTGGTGCCTTTGGTGACTAATAAAATAACCACGCCTGCGCACAGCCCCTGCAGATCATGTTAAAGCCCAGTATTAAAGCCCAAGATTTCGGCCCGTGTTTGTATTTGGCCTGGACTTGTATTTTGTATTTGGGCTTCTTTTAATTGCTGTGGCCTTGGATCAATCTGATCCTTTGTTTTATTTTTGGGACTAAACTTGACATCTTGTAAAGGTTGCGGTGCAATCTTCTTTTTCTTTACTAGGGTTTAGTATTTAAGGGGAGATGTGAACAGTGGAATAAAATAACACAAATGAACCCCTTACACTCTGTCTCTCCGTCTTCTTCCTCTCTCTGCGAACACTAGTTTTTCCGGCGACTCTTCGTCGGCCTTGGCCGTGCTCCGCCGTACTGATTTCCACATGGTATCAGAGCTTCGAAGCTCATACCACTTCGACGATCTTGTTTCGCTGCGGTAAAATCTTTTCGTGTTTTTTCTTCGCCTTTCAAAGTGTTTTTGACGATCCTTCTTCTCTTGAATGTGATGCTTGTGTTCATCCACCTCTAGATCTCACAACTTCATCATAGTTGTTGTAGATCGATTACGGTGACCTTCATCATTCTGATTTCTTGCAAACTCTTCGTTTTTCCTGCGTTTTTCACTTTATTAGTTTCAGATCTGCATCTTTCTTCTTTTTCTTTGACTTCTTTTCGAAGTTTTCCTTTACAAGCAAATCTTCTTTGCATGTGACTTTCTGTATCTCTATTCGCAGATCTCGCGATTTTTTGAGTTATCGCTGTAGATCTGTCATAATAGTGACCATTACTTGCTTCTTGCTGTTTGTTTTGCTTGAAAAAGATTCAGATCTGTTATTATTTCTTTCGCTCTTTTGTTTTAAACCTTTTTGCAGGATTTTCTTGGTTTGCATGTAATGTTCATATCATTCTGCTCATAGATCTCGCAACGATTATATGTATTGCTGTAGATCTATGATGACATGTGACATCGCTTCATCTCCTTTCCATAGATAATAAGTTGATTTTGTTGCATGTGTTTTTTTTTTATCCTGTTTCTCATAGATCTCGCAACTTTTGACGTATTGCTGTAGATCTGTGATGATAAACGAATCATACTCCTTCTCTGATTGCTTTTCTTTTATAAACACCATAGTCCTGTGATGCTTTCATTAAATTGATTTTTGTTGTGATCAGTTTTTTCTGACTTCTTTCTCACGATATCTTGTTTCCGATTCTTGTAGATCATCTCTTATTTTTTGATCTTTTCTTGCCGTATCTACAATGGCAAATGAATCGGACAAGAATTCTGGGGAAAACTCTGGTCTCAATTCAGACGATGCTCCAACTATATCTGTTGTCGAAGCGATGCCAAAAATTGATCACAACCATCCTCTTTATCTTCATCCTTCAGACTCAGCTGGTCTATCTTTGGTTACTGAAAAACTCACCAGTTCTGAGGACTATGGATTTTGGAGTAAAGCCATGAGAATTTGCTTGATTTCGAAAAACAAACTTGGTTTTGTGACAGGAGCTTGTAAGAAAGAGTCCTTTGATCCTAGTCTCCATCCCTTATGGGACCGTTGCAATGCTTTGGTTTTGGCCTGGATCATGAACTCGGTTTCTCGTGAGCTTATGTCTGGCAATATCTACACTGAAAGTGCTTTCTCTGTTTGGAATGATTTAAAAGAAAGGTTGCATAAGGTCAATGGTTCCCGTATTTTCCAACTGCACAGAGATATCTGCTTAGCTCAGCAAGGTGTGGATTCCATATCCACTTACTTTGCGAGACTGAGAACAATGTGGGAGGAATTTGAGGCCATATGCAACCTACCTAACTGTGGCTGTCCAGAATTTCAGAAGCACATTTTGCATGCCAACAATCTGAAACTTTTTCAGTTCTTGAATGGACTCAATGATACTTACTCAAATGTTCGAACCAATTTAGTCATGAGAGAAGTGCTTCCCTCTGTTTCTCAAGCCTATTCTGTTTTAATACAAGAAGAAAATCAGCGAAGCATTTCTACAACCTCTATGGCCAATATTGTTGATTCAAAACCCTTCGTTGCTTCTAACAATTCTTCAAATAAAACAAGAGGCCAAAAGAGGAATCTGAATCTGATTTGTGACTTTTGCAAAGCTCGTGGTCATGATATCGATCACTGTTTCAAAAAGAATGGTTATCCACCTGGTTGGAAGTTCCGTACCAATCAGGGTCTGGGCAGGAATCCTCAAGCTAATAATGTTGTTGATGCTAATTCTGAGATCCCTTGCAGTGATAATCGTGGCAACTCAGTCTCAACCCCTCTTGATCTCCCCAGGAGCCAACCAATGATGATAACTACTGAGCAGCTGGAGCATCTAGCTCGCAGCATGGCAAAATCTCATCATACTTCTGAAACTGAGGCTCATGCCAATGTTGCTTCAACCACCTCAGGTATAACCCTATCTGTTGTTAATTCGGTTAATTGCTCTGATTGGATTATTGATACTGGTGCCACCCATCACATGACTTGCAATTCCAATTGGATGATTAACTTTAAACCGATGCTTTCTCATGTTCAACTTCCAAATGGTGTTAAGTCTAGAATTGCTGGAATTGGAGACATTCAGATACAAAAAAACTTGTTTTTAAGCAATGTCTTTTATTTGCCAGATTTCAAATATAATCTATTATCTGTTGCTAAGTTGACTAAAGATTTATGTTGCTCTGTTGTTTTCAACACTAATTCTGTGATTTTGCAGGATCATTGCAATGGAATGGTGTTGGGGAGTGGACATGAAGCTGCAGGGCTTTACATTTTAAAACAACAGCCTTTTGCTCCTGTAGCTCTTCAGTCCTCTATCAATATTCCCCAAACCATTCTATGGCACAGACGATTAGGTCACCCTCCTTTAAAAACCATGAGCAAATTTCCTGTTCTTAAGTCCCTTAGCATGCAGAATAATGTTGTTTCAGATTGTAATATTTGTCCTATGGCGAAACAATCTAGACTTCCTTTTCCTAATAGCAACTCTATTACTCATGATGTTTTTGAATTGATTCATGTAGATGTTTGGGGACCCTACCATAAGCCTACCCATGATAATAAACGTTTCTTTTTGACCATTGTGGATGATTTTAGTAGGGTAACTTGGGTTTACTTACTCACATTGAAGTCTGATGTTATTGAGATTTTTAAACATTTCTTTGTTATGATCAGCACTCAATTTTCTAAAAAGGTCAAAAAGGTTCGTTCTGATAATGGTGGTGAATTTATCAATGATAATTGTCGTTCTTTCTTTTTGAATCATGGTACCATTCATGAAACCTCTTGTGCTTATACTCCTCAGCAGAATGGTGTTGTTGAAAGAAAACATCGGCATTTACTAGAAGTTGCACGTTCTTTGAAGTTACAAAGTTTTGTTCCAGATAGGTTTTGGGGAGAATGCATTCTTACAGCATGTTATCTAATAAATTTGTTGCCCACTAATGTCTTACATGGCTGTTCTCCTTTTGAAAAACTTTATGGCAAAGTTCCATCTATAACACATATTAGAGTTTTTGGTTGTCTTTGCTATGCCAAAGTTTTACCGTTGACAGATAAATTTGCAACCAGATCTGTTGCTTGTGTTATGATGGGATATTCCTTAAACCAAAAGGGCTACAGACTGTACAATATGCATTCTAAGACTTTTTTTGTATCCAGGGAAGTCAAGTTTCTTGAACATCATTTTCCTTTCCAATTTCCCCGGAATACTGATCTGCCGGTTTTTTCTTCTAATGATTTATCTGTTGAACCTGCAGATTCTGTCCATGTTCCCATGGTTAATGATACTGATGTCCCCTCAGATACTGATGGTGGTGCTCATTCTGATCTAGATGATACTAATTCTGCAGGTGATGTATCCTTAGAAAATGGTAATGATGATGACTTAACTGACTCTACCCCTGATTTGGTTGATAATGCTCCAGTTGTCTCTGAACCATCTGTTAGGCCTGTTAGACAAATTAGACCACCCATTTGGACTCATGATTATGATATGTCTGCCAATTGTTCTACACGTCATCCCATTTCTTCTTTCATGAGTTATGATAGAGTTTCCAATGATCACAAGTCTTTTTTGAGCATGATTGATAAAATTCCTGAGCCTAATTCTTTTTCTGAAGCTTGCAAAAATACACATTGGATAGAGGCTATGAAGGAAGAAATTGCTGCTTTAGAAAACAATAAAACTTGGTCATTGGTTTCTTTGCCTCATGGTAGAAGCTCTATTGGTTGTAGATGGGTTTATCGTGTTAAATATAATTCAGATGGCTCTCTTGAGCGTTATAAAGCTCGTCTTGTGGCTAAAGGTTTTAAACAAAGAGAAGGTATTGATTACGAAGAGACTTTTTCTCCTGTAGCTAAGATTGGTACTGTTCGTGTTGTTTTGACCCTAGCTGCTATGAATTCTTGGCCTTTATATCAAATGGATGTTTATAATGCTTTTCTTCAAGGTGACTTGTTTGAAGAAGTCTATATGGACTTGCCTCCTGGATTTGGTAATCAGGGGGAGTTGTGTGTTGTTAATCCTAAGCTTGTTTGCAGATTACACAAATCCCTTTATGGATTAAAACAGGCTTCAAGGCAGTGGAATATTAAGCTTACTGAGGCTCTTATTAGTAATGGGTATACACAAAGTCATCTTGACTATTCTCTTTTTGTAAAAAAGAAAGGTGATAATATTGTTGTTCTTTTAGTTTATGTGGATGATCTGCTCATTACTGGTAATAGTGCTGCCTTGATATCTGATTTAAAGAGGGTTTTACAAACTAGTTTTAAAATGAAAGATTTGGGAACTTTAAAATATTTTCTTGGCATTGAAGTTGCAAGATCTGATAAAGGTCTTGTGCTCTGTCAGCGTAAGTATGTTCTCGAAATGCTTTCTGAAGCTGGTTTGATGGGCTGTAAGCCTTGCAATACTCCTATGGAGCAAAATGCAAGGTTTACATCGATTGGATATGATGAGGCTCTTGGTTTGAACAAAAATGATGTTAAGCTTTCTGATCCAACTAGTTATAGACGGTTGATTGGTAAGTTGTTGTATCTAGGTGTTACTCGTCCTGATATTGCTTATTCTGTTCAATATTTGAGTCAGTATATGCAAAACCCAAAAAAATCCCATTATGATGCAGTCTTTAGAATTTTAAGGTATCTAAAACAGCAGCCTGGTTTGGGAATTCTTTTATCTTCAAAGAAACAGAACACCATTAGTGCTTTTTGTGATTCAGATTATGCTCGTTGCATTGAGTCTCGAAGATCTGTTACAGGTTACTGTGTTTTTCTTGGTGATTCTTTAGTTTCCTGGAAGGTAAAAAAACAGCCTACTGTTTCTTGTTCTTCTGCAGAAGCTGAATATCGTAGTATGCGTGAAACAGTTTCTGAATTGATTTGGCTGAATGGGATAATTGTTGAATTAGGTTTTGATTTTTCAAAACCTGTGGTTTTGTATTGTGATAATAAAGCTGCGATTCAAATAGGGAACAATCCTGTTTTTCATGAGCGTACTAAGCATGTCGAAGTTGATTGTCATTTTGTGCGTGATCAGGTTTCTGCAGGATTTCTTCAGTTAAGACATTTGAGGACTGCAAATCAACCAGCAGATTTGTTCACTAAAGCACTTCCCAAGGCTCAACATAATCGCTTGCTCATGAAGCTCAATTTGGTGGATGTTTTTCAGCAAAGTCCAGATTGAGGGGGAGTGTTAAAGCCCAGTATTAAAGCCCAAGATTTCGGCCCGTGTTTGTATTTGGCCTGGACTTGTATTTTGTATTTGGGCTTCTTTTAATTGCTGTGGCCTTGGATCAATCTGATCCTTTGTTTTATTTTTGGGACTAAACTTGACATCTTGTAAAGGTTGCGGTGCAATCTTCTTTTTCTTTACTAGGGTTTAGTATTTAAGGGGAGATGTGAACAGTGGAATAAAATAACACAAATGAACCCCTTACACTCTGTCTCTCCGTCTTCTTCCTCTCTCTGCGAACACTAGTTTTTCCGGCGACTCTTCGTCGGCCTTGGCCGTGCTCCGCCGTACTGATTTCCACAGATCAAACCACATAAAAAACCGATTCGTACAAAGAATCAGAAAACCAAGATGGTTTCTTCAATTTCTCCATACCAGTAGTAGAGCAGTGATGGACTCGTTCGCCCAGCGGTTTCCATGCAGCAGATGTCCGATGACAATGCAGAGGCAGAGAAGAGTGAAGAACACGCAGAGCGCAATCACAGTGGTTAAGTTGATAAACGAGTTGGAGCTCTCAATGATATTGTTGGATGTAAGCTTGATCAACGTGGGTTCCAGCAGAGCCGCCGCAGTTGCCGTCTCCATGGCGATTCTCCGGGATTCAAAATTTGGCGGTTAAGTTACATCAAATTGCGAATCAGAAGGGAGTCAGACTTGCGATGAGTTTGACGGTGTTGTTTCTGGGATTACGAGTGTACAATGGCGCAGAAGATAACTAGTCGGAGTATTTGTAGCTCTCTGGACTCTGGTCCTCCATAGACGCCATGATTTCTGTGTATCGCGAGTTCAAGATTTGAAATGGAGGGAAGAAGAAGACTGGTAGTTGATTTGGCGGCTTAATTCAATGTTATGATACCATGAGAAACGGTGCAACCGCAACTCAAATCTTGCCACGTGTTGTTATTCCTCGCCCTATTTTTGTAGCTTTTTTGGCAGATCTTATTTACCAAATAATAATAAGCAAACAAAATAATAAATCCACATAAAATATTTCTTGTCAGGCACTTATTGGTGAGAATAGGGGCGTACCTATACATGCGAAGCACCTGATTATGATGGCATCAGGAATTGGAATTTGAAGGGCCGTTAGTTAGAGCGTAGCGCTGAAAGTATTTTTCGCATTTATTTAAATTCATGTTAAAATTAATTAGTTGAAAAAAAACTCATAGGAACTTACATTTATATTAAACTAATATAATATAACCCAAAATTGATTGGCGTTGAACCAAGTGATAAAGCGAGCTGTGTTCTAGGGGCGACCCGAGCTCGAACCCGAGCCTCATTGGAACGGTTTAAACATAACGCTCCCTGTCTAACCTGGGACCACGATACATGACAGGTGGTGCAATGCCAACCATAGTACTTTATTTTAGGTAGAAAATAAAAATCAAGTTTCTAAATGCAGGTATCCTACCTACATAAGTCTCATGTAGCACATGAAATATTGTATTTTTAGAAAGGTCATGAAAATGTTATCTCCCATCATAATCAAAGTCATGGCAAAAGTTTCTCTTGGCACGAGAATTAATTAAAGATTATATGAATTCTCATGTGTTTTTTTAGAATTCTATTTTATTCTAGCTTATTTTTTTTATGTATAAGTCAAAGAAATATTACTTTTTTATAATATAATATATAAAATCCAATAACCATTTTATGTCAATGTATTCTCTTTCTAATCTAATTCGTTTTTTTTTTTTATTAAATAAAAAGAATAGATTTATAGTTATATATTCATTCCGCTATATAATGTTAGAATTTCTATGAATACAGTTTGAAGGTTTTCCTAACCAGACTAGTGAGCAATCATCGCATACTCATTAACGTAACTCCACTAACAATTTAATATAGTTAAAACCTCGGCATGTTAAGCCTGATTCTACTCGTTTTTTTTTATTTAACACAATATGTCGTCAAACGGTATCTGAAATCTTAATCATGTTACCACAAAATAAATATCCAATGGATTCCAACTTGAGACATTAAAACTAAATTATATAAAATTAAGGGTTCTTAACACTAAGTGATAACTATCACTGCCGATGGTATATCTCACTCAGGTTGGATCTATCTATGAACAATAAATTATATATTTCTAGACTTTGTTTTTTCTTGTTGACCAAGTATGTATCTTTTATACACGGTTGTTTTACTCACCATTATATAATGTGTTAATAGGTCTTTTCGTATAATTTGTTTGATCACTTTTGATTTTAGTGTAACGTTTATTTATTTTTTATATTTTTGGTGCAATGTGTTTGCAGTTTGTAGAGTTTTGGTGCATATGTTAATTGACCGTTAGTTTTAACTGTTAAATAGCACGTGCATTACACACGACCAACCCTTTAATTTTCATTTTTCCAGTTTAGCTCTCAAATTTATTGCCCTAACTTTTTATTTTTACAATTTAGTCCATAAACATTTTCAAATCGCACCGTAGGTCTAAATTGACCTAACCACGGTCTGACACGTGACTGGGTCGGACCCTGCTAGGGTCACCGGACATGGCGACCCTAGCCAACACCCGACTTAGACACGTGTCAGACCATGGCTAGGTCAATTTAGTCATAGGGAGCAGTTGAAAAGGTTTAGAGATTAAATTGTAAATATAAAAAGTTAGGGTAATAAATTTGAGAACCTATGAAAGGTCTGAAGTTTGACCCATGTTAACCGGAGAGGTCTAAAGTTTCAAAAGTTAATATGGAAGGTCTGAAGTTTCAACTTTGTTGATATAAGAGGTCTCCGTTAATTTTTCCGTTAAAACTGACAGAAGTTGGTCACGTGCTTGGCATGTGACCGGAAATAAATTAAATCTAAAAAATGCCCTTATATCAAAGTGTGCCCCTCACATGCTTGAAATGAAAAGACGAAAATGCCCCAATCGTGGTCGGCCACTACCCGGCCGCCGACCACCACCCAAGGCCGACGACCACCACCACCCAAGGCCGCCGACGACCACCAATCGGGCCGGCCACCACCAAATCGTGGCCGGCCCCAATCGGGGCCAGCAACCCCAATTAGGGGTGCTGGCCAGGATTCGGGCCACTGAGGGCTCCGACCGAGCCCTCTGTGGCCCGAATCGTGGCCAGCATCCACAATTAGGGTCGGCCACCGCCAATTGGGGTGGTGGCCGGCCCGATTGAAGGTCGTTGTCGTCATTGGGTGGTGATCGGCGACCTCGGGTGGTGGCCGGTGGACTTGTGCGGTGACGAAGAAAACAATAGGGACTCAATTGTAAAAATTAAAACTTAAGAATATAAATTTGAGGACTAAATTGAACAAAATAAAAAAATAGGGACTCAATTCTTAATTTGACTTCATGGATAATTTTGTCATTTCATATTTCCTCAAATAAGATATTAAATAAAATAAAATATTAAAATGGGCAAAAGTGTCATTTCAGACCATTCTGTTAAATTTAACCCTAAAAATGGACGGAAAACCAAATTTCAGCAAAGTTGAAACTTCAGACCTTCCATATTAACTTTTCAAACTTCTGGTTTGAATCAAACTTCAGACATTTCATAGGTTATTAACCCTAAATTTGAAAACTAACCTAAAAAAAATTAGAGGGATGGTCACGTGCAAGGCACGTACTACTTAATGGTCAACTAACGGATGCACCAAAAGTCTACAAACAACAAATGTACTATACCAAAAATATACAAAACAAATGTTGCACAAAAAGTCAAAAGTGGTCAAATATACTGTACCAAAAGATATATTAACCCTTATATAATATTATTAAGTGTATGCTCATTATACTCTTTTTTTGTAAAACTTGAAAAAAAAAATATTACAGTGATTTTACATAATTTTAATTAAAGTAGAGCCCATTTATTTTTCAATAGATCATTCTTTAAATTTAAGGAAACATTTGTCAGATCATTGTACATCTCATTTTTTTAACAAAAAAATAATTAATTCCAAATTAATGTTAAGACTGACAAAGTTTTACATAATTAGTATTACTTAAAGTTGTCACATAGGATATTTATGTAATTCTTATGCAAGGATATATGATCTATTAACCACTATAAATGTTTGATATGAAGACTAGGGTATTTCACTAGAAGCAACCAGCTAATTTAATTGATTAACTACGTTAATATACATATATATATATATATATATATATATATATATATATATATATATTTATTGTGATTTAGCACGTCACATTTTAACCAAGAGGTGAATGGTTCATACTTCACTAAAATCTTGAGAATGGAAAAATATTTATAGTATGTATTTTACCATCCCTGTAGGAAACATAAAAATGTATTTTTATTTTTATTTTTTAAAAATTGCCACCTGGCCAAGCAGCCAGCTCTTTAAAAACGACATTTCTTGAAGGGATAAGAATACAAGAAAGGCCTGAATAATGACCAATGTTGACGAGAGAGGTCTGAATGTTCAAAGGTTGATATTAAGAGTATGAATTATCATGTTTGTTGTTTTTCGGTTTTCCGTCCAAATTTTCTGTTAAATTTAACAGAACCACGTGAAATGTCGGAATTACCCATTTGCAATTATTGTAACAATTTAGCAATTTAATTAATGAAATATGAAATGTCTAAAATACCCCTGCCCACTAATTATACCCTTAAAGTCACCACGGCTCCGGCCACCGCCACCCCAACACCTGCGACAACACCCGGCTTCGGCGACCACCACCCCAGCTCCGGCGACCACCACCCAACTTCGGCGACCGCCACCATGGCTCCGGTTGGGCCCAAATCGGAGCTACCGACCCCGATTGGCCCGATCGGAACCAAAAAAGCTCCGATCGGAGCTCAGTGGCTTTGGTCGGAGCCACAGAGCTCCAATCGGAGCTTTTTGGCTCCGATCGAAGCTTTTTTTGGCTCAGATCGGGCCAATCGGGGCCGGTAGCTCCGATTTGGGCCCAACCGGAGCCGTGGTGGAGGTCGCCGGAGTTGGGTGGTGGTCGCCGGAGTTGGGGTGGTGGTCGCCGGAGTCGGGTAGCGGTTGCCGGAGCCGTGGTGGCTTTAAGGGCATTTTCGTCTTATCAGGTCAAGCATGTGCGGGGAACACTTTGGTCGGAGGGCATTTTCGGGATTTCAGTTTATTTTCGGTCACTTGCCAAACATGTGACCAAATTCCGTTAGTTTTAACGGCAAAAATTGACGGAGACCTCTTATATCAACAAAGTTGAAAATTCAGACCCTTAATATTAACATTTGAACACTCAGACCTCTCCCGTCAACATGGGCCAAAATTCAGGTCCTTCTTGTGTTCTTAACCCTTTCTTGAAGAGTTACCAAAACAAAAAAAAAAAAGACATTTCTTGAGGATTATTTTTTATCTTATTATTATTATTTCGGAAGATTTAAGACATCACTGTACGTGCACAACTGGAACACCAGGACAGACGGTGGCTTAAGTAAGGCTTAAAGATAAGATACAGGTTAGACTATGGGACAAGAATTGATGAAACACCATATATAAATGGCTTTGAAGGAGTTTGAGTGATAAGGTTGTCCTCTTATCTAGATAAGAAGGATCCCACCACTCACTCTTTTTTTCTTTCATCCATTCTATTTTGGTAATGACTTGTTTTTGATAGGTTAGAGATAGTATTTATTCAAACTATATGCCCACTAGCTATCTTATGAAGAATAATTACAAGGATTCAACTAAGCATTCATTTAACATTTATATGCATTTAAATTCTTGTTATTCACATACCCAAAACTCGTTTTTAACAACTTAGAATAGTGTTACAAACCTTACAATGGTATGATATGTAAATATTTTGATTTTTTTTTTTTTTATTTCTTTTGTTACAATAGTATGCTTTATGTTGTTCATGTAAATCGATCTCATGTTTATATAGCACATGGCCGTATTGGGAAGAAGGTGCGTTTGTCGAATGTTACGGAAACTTGAACTCGTTCATTTATCCAATCTGTCCTGATTTCCTAGTTTGGTTCAGTACCTTTCTTTCCCCTCCATCCCTAATTAGTGTTTTCCTCACTAATACTTGGTGTTTGAGTGTTGCAATATTGCTCAGTTTACCAACAAAGAAAAACTTGTTGGCAAATATCAGGGTCAAAACTGCAAAATACAAAAGTGAGAGATTAATTTGCAATTTCTGAAATTTTAATGACTAAAATATAATTAGTCAAATTTTGGTTCTTACATTTAATTATACCAAATTGTCATGCAATAAATTGATAATACCGAAATTACACGTAAATTCGAGAAATACGAAAAACGTGATTTTAATACTGAGGCCCGTGCAGATCACGGCCTCCTTAAGGCAATTTCGCCAAACCTACCATCGGGTTATGCAAAGGGGTTTAGACACGGGGCGATCACCTCCCAGGATTCAACAATGTCGTCAAATCGTGTTATGAACGAACACGTTCGACCGAACCGAACTCAATACATGAACACAATAGGATTTTTAATTCAAGCCGACGACGACGGCAGGAATTTAATATAACAACAGATATGATACTGCTATAGGACGGATAAAATGAACAGATACAAGAATCTGAACGAATAAAATGAACAGATACAAGAACCTGATAAATGCAGTAACAACAATAGACGAACTCAGAGAGACATAAAATCGTAGAGAGAATAAGAAAGAATGAATTTCTGAAGGTGTGTAAAATGTGAAGGATTGATGTTGTATTTATAGTGCAGACAGACTCATTATGCATTAATGCAGATTAATTTCGAGATTCAATCAGATTAATCTCGAAATCAATTCTGTCCAAAATTGGACGTGTTAATTCAATCTGATTAATCTCGAAATCAATTATGTCCATAATTGACCGTTACCAAAAATAATTTTTGGATTCAATGTATCTAGACAGACCACAGATCGGTTTAGCCAAACCGGACTCGCGCAAGGCTAGCTTTTCTGACCGACATTCGTGTACGCACGTCGCGGGCGCACACACAAGCCAAGCTTACAAGGGTGAGTATTCGATCCACTCGACTGCACCCCCTGCACGCGTGGAGAGAGCCTTCCATCTAGTAACTTGTTACTACTATAACAAGTCTAGCTCAATATAAACTAGACAAATTTCCAAGTCCTGGCCGGTGTGGTATTCAACCAACACACACTTATACTTGGCAAAAAGCAATTGCCATTCACACTATAAAATTGGGATTAAGCCCACAAGGCTTCAAAGTCACGTCCAACAATCCCCCACATGAATGGAAATAGGAAACCTAACGGTAGCTCTAGACTCGAAAGTTGTGTTTAACGGTTAATACATGCAAATGATAAGTAGAGGTAACTGCAAGCATATGGTGATGGGCGCCGTAATTGGTAGTCCATAATATGTATAGTTTACCTAAGTAAATAAGGTACATGTCACATTATGGTAATTGGGCTAGACCCAAATCCCAATTGACATGAGAGGCCCAAAATTAGACCTCCCTATACATGTGGCCGGCCGAAACCCTATGAGGGGTTAAAGTGGAATTTTGTCCACTTTACTCCTCCTATATATATGGGGAGTTAAGGGTTTTATCAGGGTTAATCACAATTCCCTTTAAGTGGTGTTTTGAGAGAAAACCCTTCCCCAGAAACACCAACAGTCGGCCGAACCTATAGTCACCAAAGGGTGTGCCAATTTGCTTTCTAGCTAACACTCCAGAGATCTGTCCCCCTGCCAAGAATCGATCAGAGGCTTTGTTGTGGAGAATATACCGCGTAGGGCTTCCTTAACCAGAACCTCTACGGGTGCCGACCGGAGGATCGTGAACTCCCTGCAGGAAGGATCTTGGGACTACGAACAACGTTTGAGGTATGTGCGAATCTTCCGCTGCATAATTTCGATTACTAGCATGTACCATAATTTAGTATCCGTAATGATTACTCATCGTAATCTAACAGTGGTATCAGAGCCTGTGTTAGGAGTTCATGATTTTGATAAATTGGTGTTCTTGAAAGTTTTAAAATTTTCGGACCGAAATTTTAAAAATAAAGTTTTTTTTTTTAAATTTTGAATTTTTATGTTTAGGGTGGTCCGAAACTTTCATGATGTTCTTGGTTAATTTGATGTTCTTGGTTAATTTGATATTCATGATCTTCAAGAAAAATTTGATATTTATCAAAATCAAACATTGGATTGTAGATCTTATTAAAATTTGATCTTAAAATTTGACCACTTGTTCCCAATTACTTGTTTGTGCTGAAAATTTTAGGTAAATTTTTTTAATTTCTTGGTCATCAAGCAACAAAATTTTCGCCCACATATTTAAATAATATTGTTTACCATATTTTAATTTTTAAACTAGTTAAAAATATATCTATAATTGGGAACATTAGGATAGATTCACATTAATATATAGAAATATATATAACTATCAATATATATAAATATTTAATAGGGTTAAAGATATATTGATAGATTTAGTTACCTAAAAGATTGAGAAAATATTGTCAGTATATTTGTTTCCCTATTTAAGATATTGACAATAAATAAAATATATATATTTATATATGTGCCGAATTTTACATATATATATATCTATATATATATATATATATATATATATATATATATATATTGTTGATTGATTTAATCTTAGAGATATAATCTTGGCAATAAATATATATATGTAGTAATATTGGCCGAAGTATATATATATATAATATAGGATATTATTTTATAGTTAATGTTACTTGGTGGCTAAGTTAAATATTTTTGGACTTTAAAACCCTACTTGGGCCACAAGTAAACATTTCGGCCCAACCTTTTAAATTTTAATTATTGGGACGGTCCAATATGTCAAACCGGGACGAATTTTAATCGAACCGTGTTTTATCAATCGGTTCGACCTAATCGGGTCGGGTCGGACTTGGGTAACTAAGTGGATCTAACCAAACCGGCTTTGTTTGTTGAACCGAACCCGATTTTTAATTGGACCGGTTCGGACCGAACTAGGTTTTAAAAGTAAACCGGACCGAACTGGATTTTAAACCGGACCGGACCCGAACTGGAATTTTCAGACCGGACCAAACCGAACCGAAATTGACTGAATCGAAATGATTTTCAAAAACCGAATTCAAGTCAATTAAATAAAAAAGGGTGGTCAAGTTTTAAAATCCAAATGTTTAGAACCTAAAATGGCCCACACAGTGCTCAAGGGTTTAATGTTATTTACATAACGGTGAAACCTTTATTCCTTGTTTCGATTATAGGGATGGATCTCGGAGATACATGTTTTTTGGACTGGATAAATTAGATGGCTGAATTGCAATTGTTTATTATTCAATATATATATATGCATGATTAGAAATGTTGTCTTGACTAAGTCAAGCTAGCTGGATATTGCATGTTGTGGGCGGAGCCCTGGTTAAATATATGGTATGCGCACTAGGATAGACATGTTGTGATGGTTGAGAAAGCCTATGATTCATGTCTAGGATGTTGCGTGATTGAATATAAACATGAATTGCAAATCATCCCTAATGTTTAAAATTATTTTAAAATCGAAAACCAGTTGCCAAATATGTATGATTGTTGTGAAATTTTCATGTTTGACACGTATGCTAGAATGTTGAGGATGTAGTTGCATTTGATAAATTACTTGGAAGTAGAATTATGTATGCAAGCATGAGTTCCTCGGAACATTAGACGCATGACACGTAAGCATGGATGTGGTTTGTATGATGAATGTTACTTGTTTATGATAATTTACATGGATAGTAGGATTATATATGCATGAGTAAATTCATCGGAATGTTTTTCCAAAACAAAAAGGGCCTTGGGAAAGCCAAGATCGGGTATGCTTGTTTTAAAATTCCCGTTCCGGTAATTTGCGATTAAAACCGTTTTAAAAGACTGATCTATTGGATTGAAAACGACGGTAATGTGAACTCTTTCACAGCCATCTTCCATTGGTTTACTGGTGGTCGGTTGGTTTAGATGATCGAGGAATGATTATTTGTCGAATTAAATCTTAATGGATATCTGATGTATGCAATTCTTTCTCAAAATGTTATTGTCTCCCTGATTTTTGCATAATCATCGATGTGTTAGTATGAATTGGTTAAATTAGAGCAATTCGATATTCCTCGCAATCTTGATGGTATGAATCATGATGAATAAAAGGAGTATGTTTTGAACTCTCTACTACGATTCCAAAAAGTAGAGAGGACAACTACGGATGAATATAGTAGTCTGTATGATTTTGACAATGAGAGATGAATGTAATAATTTGTTTAATCAAGCACGGGAGTAGGTTCTTTGATGATCTGAACGCGTAAGTGGTGATACATTCAACCTTGGTAAAAGGGGGTTGAAGAAGACTTCAATTGCAACCATGATATGTTGCAGCTTAGTATCACTTTGTATCAGCCTCGGTGGAAGCAAGGATGCAAAAGCTAAACGTGATGGTCTTCTCTTTTTCATGGATGTTGGCGTAAAACCCGCACTGGATCTTCAGAATGAAAGGTAAACATGGAAAAGATGTATATGGTTATTTGATATTGACAAGACTCAATGAACTTGAGCCTAATCAAGTACATTAACCACAATAGTAAAAGGGAAACCTTCTCTGTTCACCATACATGGTTCGAAAGAAGTCAACCATGATCCGCATATTATAGAGAGAACTGGACCGTAAAGGTCTTATACGATAATCTGGTGGGGTAAACCATGTTGATAAAGTGCGTCTCAAATACGCCTCGTAGGTCATGTGTATAAAACGGTAAAATGTTTGATACATGCACATATCATTTGACGTGATTCACTCGTGAATTTACTCAGATGTGATGTTCAACATGACTTAAAGTTCTTGACTATCTATGCGACAATCATGGATCAAATACGCGAACTTCAGATCAAGAACTCTACCATTGTCATTTATCGTTCGTTTGAGTTACTAAAATTTTGGTTATTTCAAAATTCGGATTTATTGAATAAATTAGTTTCCGTTCGATTCAAAATGTGATCTACTTGTCAAAATTAATCGACCCTATTAAGAGGGATCGATCGAAATGAAATTTCGACCAGGTAAAAGTGGTCGAATAAAACGAAACGATTCACGTACTCCGTCATCTCAGTCGGGACAACTGAACTGAACATACACATCGATTGCGTAGTTAGATCGAAAGATTTAGTATTTCTTAGTTTTTAGTACTCCATTGAATGAAATAATCTGTAATGATGATCATGTGCGAAACCGATTGGATTAAATTAAAATTAAATTCATAAATGAAACGATTTAACAAAGGGTTAATACTAGGGTAAGTTGCGCCTCGCACAAGTGTACCTCGAGAAAGGAACACACTGTTTCAAAGTATGAGTTTAATGAAGTGTTTAAATGATGATGTGCTGAATTTTCGTCTGCATTCTTTCGGATACAACTTATTAATAACGTTTACATCGGTAAGAAGTAGGCTTCGAAAGCTGCCACGACCTTGTAAAAGTATCGACTGACGCATAAGGTGAAAACCTGAAATGCTCAGTTCGGAGATGGGATCAAATCTCTGAGATAAGTTTGCAAACGAAGAAGGATCAAGTCGGTTAAACGATTTTCCTTCCGTACGCCTTGAACGACAAGTCAGGCTAGACATTCAAGTCAAATCACACACTTCTGGAAGCATAGTCTATAAACATAATGTTGGAGTCACTTAAATATTTGTTCCCTAAGGGATGAAGATAAGTGATTCACATTTCCACTAAAATCGGTAAAATCACGCCGCCATAAAAGCTGAAGAATGATAATGAGTTAAATCATATCACCATGCGACATTAATTTTCGCATTAAACACGTATATAGGACAAGAGTATGTTAACTACTCTTTGAAAGTACACGTTTACAGCTTAAAGACATGGTGTCGTGGTCGAACATGTAACATTACATACTTTAGGACGAGTTTTCCGATGCATTGACAATTTCAGAATAATGAGTCTTAATCAAATCAGGAGCAAGATATTACAGATATCAGGTCCCACTTAATTCGAGTGGGAGAGATTTGATCTAGCAACTCAAGTGAATGACATGGTAAATGATAATGGGAACATTTTCATAATAAATCCAGTGGGAGGAATAAACACATACCAATTGTAATCATTGTTGCTGTTTGGACGAATCAAGTAGAACCTGATTATCGTAATGATGAACCAGGATTGCCACAACTACGTTTACTACCCATTGTTCCCAGTGGGAGTGATCCAACAAACTTGGTTCCAGTTCCTAGTGATCAAGGAATTCATCTTGGACGTAAAACTCCGAGACCGAGAAGTCGTCCAAGGAAAGTTGTTGGTTATGGTTCAAGCACTGCTCATGTACCCAATAGAAGTGATGCTTCGATAAGAAGCGTTATTTCGAGTGGGAGAATTGATCCCAATTGGAAGAAATGCTCCGATAAGAGGCATTATTCCGAGTGGGAGAGACATTAAGACTTAAAGACGGGATAAACAAGCCTAGACGAAATTCAAAGGCATCGAACTTCTCTAAAGAAGTATCCCATCTAGAAGGGTGATGACCTCACTCTAACAACTGTTGGACTGTATTGGAAAGACCTCAAGTGGAGAAATGGAGGAAAATAATAAATGAGAGAGATCGCCTAAAGGAGAGTTATTTGTTGTGTTTAGTGTAATAGCTTGTATTGTTGATGCAAGTTATATGCATAGAGTCCACTACTTGGTGTGAATCCAGAGTAGGGAGTATACACGAGTAATGAACCTACGAGAATACATAAACTTTATTAGTCTTGTGGAGTATTTACAATGATTGACAGATGGGGTCAACTGATCACCAATATGTAAATGTTCTACCGCTAGCTTAGACTACTGAGATAAAAAGTTGAAAGTAGATGGTTAAATCTTTGAGTAACACATTGGTGGGGAAGGATATGTTTGTCATTTTCCAGGTCGTCTTGTTCATATTGCGGGATGGTTGCGCGCCACGCGACTTTGCAATGCTCCAAGAGAGGTCATCTCTTCAATTTCCGACCTCAGAGTGAGGCAGTCATTGGTGTTGTGTCCCCAGGTGCGGTGGAACTTCCACCATTCAGTTACGTTTGTTCCGAGGAACGCTTGCGATGTTTCACCTGGGGGAGGTAGCTTGTTTTGCAGGATGCTGTCATATAATTCTTCAACTCCTATGTTCAAGGGAGTGAAGGTATGATTTGCGTTTTTTTGTGCCACCCTGCTTGCGCTTGCATAACTGAATACTTCCCCCCAGTGGCGGCTCCAGCCCTATAGGATGGGAAACAAAATGTCCCCATTTTTGGGATGTTTTTTTAATATACTTAATATTATCACAAATTAAAGAAAGTCACCAACAAAATCCCTCAGTTTAATACATTCAATAGTGGAATATTAAACTCATGTTTTCCTTTTATTTTTTTTCTCTTTAATTTTGTAAAAAATTATTATTTTTAAATCAAATCAAATACGAAACAATTAAGAGATAGTAAATAAATTAGAAAAAATATTCGATGAAACTTGTTAATACTAGAAAATGTATTAACATTTTATCAAGTTTATTTGCTCACGGTAGATACAACAAGTATAAAAATACCATTTTTAACTATGCATTACATAAAGAATAAAATACATACTAGAATAAGTTATCAACTTCTGAACGATTGTTTGGTCACTTTCATATAAGGAGACATATCGTAAAATAGTGTAATGCATTATAACTTAGTATATAACATGACTTAATAAATTTTCCAATATTTTTGTAGTAAAAACTATCATTACTTTTAATGCAATTTTTTTAAATGTCCCCGATTATTCAAATCCTGCATCCGCCACTGCTTCCCCCTGGCTTGCATGTGGTCCGCACCATTCCAGTTCGCGCTCGCTGTCGATTGCCCTCTCGAGCTTGTCTTTGAGGTCACTCATTGTCTGAGTGGTCCTCCAGACATATACTCTTCCGATCAGGGGGAAGTATCGAGCATTATGTTCATGTAGAATGCATTGATCTCCGCCTCCTTTGTCGCCTTCACCAAGGCAGCATTTAACGTGTAGTGCTTGAAATAGTTCCAGATTGGTTCTCCATCTCTTTGCTTGACATCACAGACACTTTGAAGTGCTGGGACTAGCTGGTGACTTACTAGACATCCAAGCGCAAATGCATGTTCAAAACGCTCATCTTCCACTTGTCGAGTGTCTTCTTCTTCAACTGTGCCCAACCTGATCATAGCGATGGAGAGTTGTTGTTTACGCCTGAGAGCATTTACATAGCACTGTCGTGCTGCTGTTTGGTCGCCCAATATTTCTCCAATTCTGTTCCTGGTTGGGAACTTCATCTTTTGGTGCGCAATTGATGGCACTATCTCATATGGGTTTATTTTCGTCCTCCCCAATATCCCGTTATATGCCCTCAAGGTCTCAACCACTATAAAGTTGACATTGATGTCAAGCTTTGTCCAGCCTTCGCCTAGTGTTACTAGGAGAGTGATTGTCCCTAGGGGGTATGTTGCTGCACCAGCGAAGCTTATCAGTGGGTAACTTCCAGGGCTTAAATTTGACTTAGTTCGGCCAAGCTGCTCTAGGACTTTAATGGTTAGGATGTCCGCAGAGCTCCCACCGTCAACGAGGATTCGCTTGACGTTGTACTATCCGATTGGCATGGTGATCACCAGTGCATCGTCATCGGGGTAGACTATGTGTCTCATGTCTTCCTTGGAGAACATGATGACGAGATCTTCTTGTTCTCCTCTTGGTCTTTTGCCATACATAGGATGTGTTTCTGCCTGTGAAGCATAAACGTTCCTTGCATTCGACCCTTGCCCCCCGGCAGCTTGTCCTCCGTGAATGACGTTGATCACACCTCGCTTGGGAGGAGGTGGATTATCGTGCACATTTTCCTTTCCTTTGTTTTTAGCTGAGGGTTCTCCTTAAATCCTTTTTGGGTTGTTATCACCTAGGTAAACAAAGTGCTTTAACTCCCATCTCTGAATCACATTGTTGATTCGCATTTTCAGGTTGAAGCAGCTATTGGTGTCATGACCATACACCTCGTGGTTTTCACACCACTTGTTTGTTTCTTTCCCGAGGGAGCCTTTTCGCCAACTGATGGGTTCTCTCCAGAGTTTGGTTTCCTTCATCTCCTTTAGGATTACCGTCAACGGTGCGTTCAAAGGGATAAAGTCTGCAGCATTTACCTCCCTTGGTCGTTGAAAATCGATCTGGTTCGCACGTTTCGGTTGTGGCTTCCATTGCCTATTCTGCTGGTTTCCCTGGAAGTGCCTTAGTAGTCCAGGCTTGTTATTGTTGTCCTTGCCGCGCAAGGCGTTCAACTTTGCTTTTTTGTGGTTCCTGAACCTTTCGAGGTCCACGCACTCCTTTACTCGCGAAACTAACTCTTCCAGAGTCTCTGCCGGGCGTTTCGACATTTTCTCACCTAGTGCGTAGCCTAGGCGGCCTAAGTTTCGTATGAACGCCCTGATTATTTCACCCTCGGGCAGGTTTGTCTGAATATCCGCGATGTTCTGATTGAAACGGATGTAATAATCGATCAAAGACTCGTCATGTTGCCGTTGCACATCGTCTAACGCATTTGACCCATTCAACAGTGTGTGTTCTCCCATATATCTTTGGATGAACTTGGCCTTTAAATTTGGCCATGAGTCAACACTTTCTTTTGGGAGGGAGAAGAACCAGTGTGCAACTGAACCCATTAGGGTTTGGGGAAATATCATAGCCATGTGATTTGGGTTGGTTGTTCTTCCTAGCAGTGAAGCTTTGTGCCTCTGCATGTGCTCAGTGGGATCGCCCTTTCCAGAGTACTTCTCAATCCTTATGTTATTCAGGATTTCCTGGAATCTGATTTTATAACAGCTCTTTGGTAAAGGGATGAGTTGCACTCTCGGACAGGATATGCATAGCCCTGACCTTTGATTGTTTTAGTTTCTGCTCTATCAGAGCCTCCAAACTCTTGGCAGTTAACCCTATGATTGAGACATTTTCATTCCTTGTTGATATCCCCCAGTTCGCATTTGGGTTTCTGCCATTGTCATGCTTCCGGCTTGGCTGATAGTGGGGGTCCTCCCTGAATTGTTGCTGGAACAGTTGACTTGGTTGTCTCCATGAGTCGCCCGGGTATGGCGTCTCCTCATAAGTTGTGTAAGAGCGGGGTCCCTGGGGTCTTATGTTAGGGTATTGTGGGTTGGTAGCCGGAGGCTAGCCTCCCTCTTGCCGTGAGGCTTCTCCCCGGAGCATGTTGTGTGACATTGTCCTTGCTGCAGGGTGCCTTTGGGTAGGCGATGGTGGTGGTGGTGGTGGTGGCATGTAGCCTTGGTTCCTCAGGGTTTCTCTAAAAGCCAGCAGTTCCTCTAACACTGCCATCATTGTTGGGGTGACAGTGGGTGCGGCTTGCGCACCTCCATCTTGGGTTTGTTGCTCCTTAGCTCGCATCTCGTAAGGGTGCTCTTCATCTTTATATGCTCTATGCTCAAACCCTGGTGGTGGTCTGTTGGTTTGGGCGGTAGGCTCCGATTGTGCATTCGGATTTGGCACTGAGGAAGCTGTGGATGTGACCTCATGAATGTAAGAAGGGCTAGCCTGACTCTTCCTCCGTGGTGCATGTTTGAGTGCTTCCACGGAAGCCTTTCTCTTTAGGCGTCTCAGCCCATTTTCCTTCCCCGTGTTTAAGTTATCAGAATGTCGAGGGTTGTTCGTCATTGCTCTTGGTAGTATCTGACTTGTTTGTTCGAATCTCGCAGACGACGCCAAAATGTTGGGACCTGACTCGATCGGGGCATCGAGTCCTGATAACGTTGCTTAGATTGTTCGTCGGGTTGTCGCACATGTTGCGTACGCGCACTCCAACTGACACCTGCACAAGGGGCAGTATCGATACCACAGAGGGGGGGGGGGGGTGGTGTGCGATGAACCCTCTTTGATGTCAAAATGAGAGAATTAGAGAGAGAAAGCTAGAGAAAAGTGAGAGCACCCAAGCCAACTTGAATTATGAAATGGGTGGCCAAGATTCCTATATATAGGGAACCTTGGACCCGAACCCGGTTTTGAACGGTCCGACTTCGATTTAGTAGAAACATGAACTGGGCTTGGACGTAAGCAAGATCGACAACGGGAAGGCTCGCACGTAGTTTAAACACGTAGGGGTACGCGCGTCACGGGGGAAAAATCCGGAAGTCCAGATTGTGGCGACAATCCGGACGAGTTTCAGTCCGAAACGGGTACGTGCGCGTTTCAAGCCGTTTTAACTCGTGAGTAGATATTTAGAAACTGTTAGTGGGTCTTCAATGTAAGCGAAGTCCGAATATAAAGCGAACCCGAATTGGGTGTATATCCATCAAATGCGACAATACCAAGTCAGGCTGAACCCTTCAAAATGCGCATTTGTAGTTCAATCAGGAAAATTCTTAGGATTCATGGTGAGCCAGAGAGGAATTGAGGTAAACCCCGAGAAACTACAAGCAATAGAGGACATGACGTCTCCGAAAAAGCACAAGGAGGTGCAACAGCTAAATGGACGCCTTGCAGAGCTAAATAGATTCCTATATAAAATAGGAGACAAGGCTCCACCATTCTTCGAGGTATTAAGAGCAAACAAGAAGTTTGGATGGTCTCCTAGATGCGAACAGGCATTTCAACACCTGCGAACACTACCATCCTTGGCAAAACCCTCCCCAGGAGAACCACTCTACCTCTACACATCGGTGAGTAACACGGCAGTAAGCTCAGTACTCATACGAAAGGAAGGCAACGCACAACTACCCGTGTACTTTGTCAACTAAGCCTTGACAAAGCACGAGCTCAATTACATGCCTATTAAGAAGCACCTTTACGCCCTAGTAATAGCGGCAAGAAAGCTGATGCCATATTTCCACTCACACGAGATAACCGTACTTACAAACCAGGCTTTGAAGCACTTCCTGCAAAAGCCGGATGCAGCAGGAAGACTGATCAAATGGGCCGTAGAGCTCAGTGAATTCAGAATCAACTTCGAACCAAGAACAGCCATTAAGGGACAGGCGCTGGCAGACATCATAGCAGAGTTCACAGGCATCGACCCAGAAGAAGGTGAAGAGCAAACAAAAGGGGGCGGAGAAGCCTCCACATCCAAAATAGATCCCAACAAGGTATGGGACATGTACACCGACGAATCGTCAAACTACGCAGGATCGGAGGCAGGATTGCTACTAATACCACCAAACAAGGTTGCGCCTTTGCGCTACGCATTGGCACTAACCTTCAGAGCAAAAAACAACGAGGCGGAATATGAAGCTCTCATCACAGGATTGAGGATAGCCAGAGGAATAGGTGTGAAACACTTAAGGGCAAAATGCGATTCACAACTAGTCGTCAATCAGGTAAAGGGAGACTATGAGACCAAATCAGAAACAATGCAGAGATACCTACAACAAGCAAAAAAATTGCTAACAAGTTTCGACACCTTTGAGATTAGTGCAATACCAAGGGATAAAAACAAAGAGGCGGACGAGTTGAGCAAGTTCGCCCAAGGCAATAAGGAACCAAGAGAGGTACACTTCCTAGAGCAAAAGCTTTTTTCCGTCATCGACAGCATTGAAATATTGGCAATAGACCCTGAGATCACTTGGATGACACAAATTAACAAGTATATATCCAATGGGACGCTACTGGAGGACACAACGGAGGCAACCAAAATTCAAAGGCTAGCGATCAATTACGCGATAGTAGATGGGAACCTATATAAAAAAGGCCATTCCACCTCATATCTGAAATGCATAGTACATCCGGAAATGGACAGTGTCCTGAGGGAACTCCAAGAGGGATACACAGCTTGTCTTGAAGGAGCAAAATCATTGATACGAAAAGCGTTAAGCCTAGGATACTACTGGCCAACAATGAACGGGGAGGCAAAAGAAAAAGTCCAATCATGTGACTCATGTCAAAGATATTCCAGAAACATAACAACACCGACAGCAAAACTGACAAGCATCACGAGTGCATGGCCGTTCGCTCAATGGGGAATTTATATAGTCGGATATTTCCCAAAGGAAACGGGACAAAGAATGTGCATGTTCGTAGCAATAGACTAATTTTCAAAATGGATAGAAGCAAAGGCATTGGCAAGGACAACAAAGGCACAAATCATCAAGTTCATAAAGGAATGCATTATCTCAAGATATGGTGTCCCAAAAGCCTTAATAAGCGACAACGGGCCGCAATTCAAAGGTAAAAAATTGGCATATCTCTGCAAGCAATTAGGAATTGACCATCACTATACTTCAGTCAAACATGCGCAAACAAATGGCAAAGTTGAATCAGCCAACAAAATAGTCCTAGATGGGTTGAAGAAAAGAGTCTACGCCTTGGAAGGGAAACGGGTTGAAGAACTTGAAAACTTCTTATGGTCCGTGCGAACACACCTAAGAAGACGATGAGAGAAACCCCCTTCCGTTTAGTATACGGGACTGAGGCGGTGGACCTAGTAAACGAGAAACGATGGTATTTAGAAGAAATCCAAGCAAGGATGCGCCTAGCAACGACGCGTTACTACAACCGCCGAGTTAGAGCACGACAGTTCTATGTGGGTGAAATGGTCCAAAGGAAGAACAAATTCTCACACCTCGACCGGATAAACAAGCTGTCACCAAAGTGGGAGGGTCCATACAAGATAACGTCAATCCCAACAATAAATGTGTATCGCCTAGAGGACGCGGAAGGGAGAATCTCGACAAACACATTCAACGGCGGATACTTGAAAAATTACTACTCACGAAGATAGCCGATATGATCCCTTCAAGAGAGACAGGGGGTCGAAAAAGTTCGGTAGTATCCTCTTATGTTACTAGGGATATATAATACACATTCATTTGATGAAACATACGACTCGCGGTACATATTAATAAGAATCAGCTTATGGGTACCTTGCACCTTATAACATACAAGTTCTAACATGTTAAAAACCAAGTGTTTCATGAAGTGAGCAGGTACCCCATGACGCCAAAGCACCCCGGAGAGGGAACATCCATAGGTAGCCTCCCTCCCAAAGGCAAGGGTTTACAAAACCTTCACTAAACTCTGGGTTGATCACCCAGGAGTAAATGATAACACCATGGACGATGCATCTATCGTGGATAAGAAACCACATAGTGTGATCAGACCTTCAATAAACGCCTAATTTGGATAAGAACCCAAATATCGCGATTACCTCGGGTCGTACGCCGAGTAAATGCTTTTGCATAAAACAAACACCCTTGGCATAACAAACCAAGAGGTGCGAGGTCTCAAGTCCAAGAGACTAAAACCATAACACCTATAATGGTGATACATCTTATCGACATTCGATCTATACCAATAAAGTTAAGTAAAACCATACGCCCTTCATAAAAATGCATATGGTACCTTGCTAAGCTGACACCATACTCGTTTCATGTAAATAAAGACATCGTAATAGGGTAACCATAGGGATACCAAAGATAACATAAGATGAGTTCGGCCTTAACGCCGCACCAAAAAACTCCAAGCAATACAAGCTTGGGTGATACAGTACTACACATAATCGGTATCTAAAGCGACACAGGATGATACAAATACTCTTAAATAAGAAAATATTCAATAAAAGACTAAGTACATAGCATGCAATGATATACAACATATGGGCAATGTCGTATATATAACAATCCTTTCAAATAGGACATAGAAAGCCTACAAAACAAACATTAGCAAATAGGAGTAACAAACATACACATTAGGAAAACAAGGCCCCCTAACAATCATAATAAGGGGACAATGTCATCCACCTATCCAGCAACCAGGGAGTCTAAGCCAGGGGCAGCCTATGAAGAAGTAGGAGAGGATGGAAATCCATCTCTACCCGATAAGGTGGCATTCTCACCAAATAACGTGTCCACGTCATAACAAGAAAACCCAGCAAGGTCATCAAGAGCCCCAAAATCAAATGAAGGATCAACATCACGTATTTTGAAGGAAAGATCTTCACCTAAATCATAAAGAATTTCGTTGCATTTCTCCACGGAATTAGCATGGAATGCGGGGAATAGCTTGTAATCGGCAAGACCTTGGGCATCCCCCTCCTCAATAATAGAAGAAAATCAGTCTCCACGGCCTTATCTTCAACAACTTTAGAACCTCTCCCCTCACCACGAAGGCGTTCAACTTCGTTTTCCAAAGCTTCCACCTGCTTCTTGGAAAGGCCATAAAGGGAGTCATAATGATCCAATTCATCATTCAGCTGACGCAGAGCCTCCTCATACTTCTCCAAAGCAGCTTGATGAACCTCCACCTTCTCAACAAGCTCAAAAACGAAGGAGTACATATTCACCATGTCAGCCACACACTGAAAGGAAAAACAGAAGCCAAGTCATAAACGCACAATAAGTGCAAAACAGAAAATGAAAACATCTACGGGGGCAAAGTGAGACAACGCCTCTCTAACATAAATGTTCGCTGCAAAGCGACAATTAGGAACTGACTGACGATCGGAGGTTCCAACGAAGGCGTTCAGCATACGCACGCCAACTTCAGGGGTGCGAAGGGAAGAATGTTGATCGAATTGATAGCGTGCAAAGGGTTTCCACTCCGTAACCTCAAAGTCGCCCGCCAAGGGGCGAACGAGTTCATCACATGAGATCGGGGGAAGAAGCATACAGCCTGCATATTTATAAGGGTTAAGAACATAGGAAGGGTCTGAATTTTGCCCCATGTTAACAGGAGAGGTCTAAATTTTCAAATGTTGATTTGAGAGGTCCGAGTTTTCAACTTTGTGGATATAAGAGGTCTCCGTTAATTTTTTCCGTTAAAACTAACGGAAGTTGGTCACATGCTTGGCATTTGACCGGAAATAAAATTAAATTCCCAAAATGCCCTTCTATCAAGTGTGCCCCTCACATGCTTGAAGTGAAAAGACAAAAATACCCTTAAAGCCACCACGGCTCCGGCCACCGCCACCCCGGCTCCGGCAACCACCACCCGACTCCGGCAACCACCACCCGACTCCGACAACCACCACCCGACTCCGACAATCACCACCTCGGCTCCGAGCACCACCCAACTCCGGCGAGCACCACCACTGCTCCGATTAGGCCCAAATTGGAGCCACCGGCCCCTATTTGGTCCAAATCGGAGCTTTGTGGCTCCGACCAGAGCCACAGAGCTCCGATCTAGAGCTTTGTGGCTCCAATCAGAGCTTTTTGGCTCTGATTTGGGCTCAATCGGGGCCGGTGGCTCCGATTTGGGCCTAATCGGAGCCATGGTGGTACTCGCTGGAGTTGGGTGGTGGTCGCCGGAGTCGGGTGGTGTTCGCCGGAGTCGGGGTGGTGGTGGTCGGAGCCGGGTGGCGGCGGACGGAGCAGGGGTGGTTTTAATTTGACTTCAGGGGTAATTTTGTCATTCACATTTCCTCAAATAAGATATTAAATAAAAAAAAATATTAAAAGGGGAAAGAATTTCATTTAACACAATTCTGTTAAATTTAACACTAAAAAAGGACGGAAAACCGAAAAACAACAAACATGATAATTCAGACCCTTAGTATCAACATTTGAACATTCAGACCTCTCCTGTTAACATGGGTCATTATTCAGGCCCTTCCTACCTTCGTAACCTTATTAATAAATATATAAGTAACACTAAACGCATACAACATACAAATAAAATAGAGTACCTTCAAGAGGCACCTCCAGAATCGGGGCAGGTGATTGGAAAAGGCAATCAACCCCAGGATCCCTACCCTCATCAGCAGCCACCTTACCTGGGTAATAAGGACAACCATGGGGCGAGGCATCAAAGCACAGCACGACATAGAAATCGATAACGGGTAGATATCATACATAGGACGTAAATATGCATATATACCTGGAGCTTTAAAACACTTTAAGTGCCTAGACCCCTGAGGAACTCGGGTGGCAGCACCTTGAAACCCCTTTCCCTTAGACGTTGAGGGAGCACCTTGCAAAGAGTCACCCAACTGTAAGCGGGAGGTTTTGTCAACAAACCAATCTGCAAAAAAGGAACAAGAAACATATAAAGATAAGACGAATAACACCTACCAAAGAACATGTCAATAGAATCCCTGCACCACGGAGATCCGACTCCGAGAAGGCACTCACAACCGCATAACCGCGAAACTTATGAGAAACATATATAGCTTCGACCATCCATTTATCTTCAAGAGAAAGCTCAGAAAAATCCACGACGGGATCACTAACGGAGCAATAGTTGGCTGACCAAGGAAGTGGGATAGCCTTAACAAATAGATAGTAGTTTCTCCACTTATAGCTCAACTCATCGGTATGGCTAACAAAACGAAAAAGAGGATCCCAAACAAACCCATCCATCTCCTCATAATGAGACCGCGACAAAGAAGGAAAATGAATGACAAAGCCAAACATTCGAGTCACTCGATGATATCGAAGCCTAAAGAAACAACGAAACAGAACAAGGGAATAGACACACCCTTGACGGTGACATAGTACTCGGAAACCAACCCAAACATGGATAGCATGAGGGGAAAGATTGAGGGGAGAAACACCAAAGAAACAGCTTAGTTCCATCAAGTCCGAACAACAAGGGAAACGCAGGCAGCTACGAACCTGGGCAACATACAACGCGACCATGCCAGGATGAGGAAAGGTAACATCTCCCACCTTGCGACCCACATATTGATCAAAAGGATAAATAGCCTCTTCGGGATAATCCAAGCCAGCTAGATCAACATGAAGTCGATAAGTCTTCATACAAAGAAAGTTGCCTAAATACTGACAACCTAAACGCTTAACATAGTTAGAAGACTCTGAGAATTCCTGACATTAAGTCTCCACCGGATTCCGAGTCAGAGGAGGTCTCAGCCCCCGACCAGGCTTCAGATGAAAAGTCTAATCCAATTTCTAACAAGTTGCCTAGCTCAGTGCCGGACATAGGCTCTAGTTCATAAATTGATTCTGACGCAGCCGGAACCTCCCAATCTTCACAAGTACCCGATGTCCAGTAATGAGCGCGAAAACTAACAACAGGATCCCTGAAAGGGGAGGCTTACCCATAATAAAAACAGCAGTAGCTCCAAGATATCAACGAGCAGGATCATGGGTAGAAGTGAGAAACTCAAAGGCCAACTCAACGTAAACAACCTACAACACAAAACGAATGAGTGTTATCTCTACATAGCCCTTAGGGCCTCCTTTCCCGACAAGAATCAACAAGACAGGCCTCCTACGTTGACTAAAAAGGGGGCAAGTTACTGACATACTGTACATATCAAAGAGACAACACGCTCCAACATCTACCACATGAGCAACAAGTCTATTACAAATGACATGCGTACAATTGAGGAAAGGCGCCTCCTACGCACACCACCTCCTATGCCGGGGGGGGGGGGGGGGGGCAGTATACCATCTACTCCCTAGATTCACAAGGAGGTCAAGGTACCACCAATGTGTTTTGCAAGCAACTATAAAGCCTATTACCAGGGCATAGATATAAGGGTTACTCCCAGCGTCAATTAACAATGTGCCTAATACGGGGGCAAAGCAGTATCACTAGCAAGTGACAAGCATAAAAGGTAAACACTCATGCCCCTAATGCTAGCCCCTTTAGTAATCGAAAAGTGTGTTGTTTCAATCTTATACTACAGGAAAGTTATATACACCACAGGACATCATCAACTCAAGGCAATAAAGTATATCCACAACAACCACCAAGGAGGCGAGTCACTATATATTAACATCCTCAAAATAGGATTCATCCACGGCTCTATAAAGGCAACGTCACCAAGGAAAAATTCAACTCTTCATCAAGTAATCAATACAAATGCAAACACTAGCATAGCCTTAACAAGAAATCATCCAGGCATATGCTAGCCAACCAATGCAAGTTGCAACAGGGAAAACATAGAACAACACACTTGCTCAAGGAGACATAGAACTCCGATTTCACGTGACATACCAATAGATAGAAAAGAGCAAAGGGGAGATATTGGACCTTCAAAGTAAAATCAAAAGAAACGGTCCAAGGAGACAAGCCCGCGTACAAGCCTGGTCAGGTCCGGTACAAACAGATCGCCGGAACCGCTGTCAATGCCACCACCCCGCTCTCAACACCGCCTTAACCGGCGGCCACCTCACTACGTTCGGAGGTCGTCCGCCTCGTCTGACCAAGGTTTGCCGCACGTACGTCGCGAGAACCGCCGCCCGTCACTCCCAAGCCGATCCAAACTTAACGAACCAAATCGTGGCTCAAGGCTAGGTCCCGTGGTAAACCATAACGGCTTTTTAGATTCAAAAGGAGAAGGGAGGATAACACTAACTCTTACTCTAGAACAATAGGCAATTGGGGAGGAAGAAGAGGAAGGAGGCCATGGTAGTGGGAGCCATAGGCATTGCTTATATAGGAAATGCATTAGGGTTTTTGAGTAAAAATATAATATCAACTGTTGGTTTTCAAAAATAAGATCTAACGGCTAAGGATACACTCTCTTCCTCCTTAGTGCATTTAGTCACAATACAATTAGAGTAGTCACAAACATATATACATGGTGCACATGAACATACAATGGTAGCATAAATAGAACAAAACCACATATCCATGGTAAGACTTTGTTAACACTGTAGTAGGAACACCTGCACCAATACAAGAACGGTGGTACTTTCTCAAAACACGACATTGTGTATAATTATGTTTTTTATATAGTTAATGCTGCAAATTTCACAAATTAGTATCCCCAGAAAATAGAAGGGAGGAGCGTCAGGTCACGCCAACAGGGAACAAACTCGTCAAAACAAGGTACGACATCGTCAAAGGTCACAACCCGGGTTTAAATCCAATCAAAAATAGAGTCAGGAAAGGATTACACAATTTCTTGACTCGGGGGCAAGTGATCGATATACACCCAGTTGGACCTCATTGGGGCTCACATGCATTACGAACATTGACCCTAATCCCGGTTAAAAACCAAAACTTGACAAAACGGACACCCCGGCACGTAAAAATACTAGTCCATCCTAAAAAATCCCCCGAAAGAACCAATCCGGCCGAGACCGAACAAATGGGGCCAACGCACTCCGGCTGTCGGCACCTTAACCCCAGGTAGTATCAAGAAACCCCGGACATCTACACACCCGATTTACGCACTCCCGACCTCAGGCATACCCTTTCTCCCTATCCTAAAGGGAATATTCCGTGGACATACCTCATTTCGGCGGGCCCCTCGTAGCCAAATCCCCAAACTCTATAAATACCCCCCTCATATCCTTCATTACATGTAAGTGAATCTCGAACGCTCTGACCTCTATCTACTTTATCTCTCTAGAAACCGAGCTCTTACTTAGGCATCAGAGAGGGTTCGCCGGAAACCACCCCATCCGGCGCAATCCTTTTTGCATGTCTACGAGAGCACAAGGGGAAGGCGAGCACATTCACGGATCAATACCTCGAAGGCGCACTCTACGGACGAGCCTCAACTAGACATACGCCATTGCTAAAAAAATTGACTTAATTTATGTAAAATATAACATATTATATAAAGTATTGAACAAATTATTAAAAAAATTATAGTAATGCTCGAGGGACCAAGAATCATTTAATATGTTTTTGCTCATTTTCCGTTGAACAACTGAGAGCCCTTTGGTGGGTGATTTTTTTTAATCGGTTTCTATTCTTATATTATCAGAGCTAATAATGCATTTGTAGTTCCTTAAAGCCGGACTCATTATGTCCCAAGACGACAATGCGCACACTTCTAGCATATATATGTATATTTACTATCACATTAAGAAAAACTATTAAACCAATTAAGAAAATGTTAATTTGATAATATTTTGCAATTGTAGATGTATATGCACATAATAGTACGGCTTTAGTTATTGCACTATTCAAAATCAACTAATTTTTTTTTTAAATAATAAAAATATGCTAAAAGTGGAAGAAAAAAAATTAAAGAACCACTTTCAACAATAAATCATGCTTTGTATCATAACATTTATTCGTGAGAATGTATTAATATTATTGGTTCTTCACGTATCATCATGAGCTTACAACGATATGCATTAGAAAAACATTAATATTGTTAGTTAAAGTTCAAAACATGATCATGCGATTCTGATGGTTTTTTTCTCTCGGTCCATCTATAATTTATTTTACATTTTTAGATTATTTTTAAACTTGATATAATATATATTTACTTTCACATTAAGTTATTTTAGTATTAAGATCGCTTAATACAATTAAGTATTAAAAGAGTAACAAATAGTTTATTGGCATAGGCGGTAAAGACGTGTGATTTTTATACATTAAATCGTAGATTCGGCTCTTTGCAGTGACAGATTGTAATATTTTTTTTTTCAAATATTTAAAAATAAGAAATTACACACAAAACACTAAGTTAATTGATTACATTAATTAATTCAATCAATATTAAGAACTGTATTTGTGTAAAACCAAATCATGCTCAACTTGACTGTTACAACTTGACAGTAAAAACAAATTGACTGTTACAAAAATGCATTTAGCCATTATATAATAGATGACTGTAAAATTTATGGGTTATGGATATTGGATAAGACTAATATTTCGAATTTCAACTTTCTAATATATGTACATGACATAAGGTCCGTAGTCACATTGACCCCCTTTTTTTTATATAATGTACACTTTTTAAATATAATAAAAATTGTATAGCCCTTTAAAATTTTATACTTGCTTTACCTAATTTTTAAATTTACACTTATTTAATTCTTACCCACTAATCAAAAATCTTGAATTCATCCTGATGACATCTCTTTTTTATGGGTCTATCTATAAACCGACCAGCCGTTATCATTCTCATAAACCCGGTTTTGGTTCAAAAAACGCGAACCCGAACCGTAATTTCCACCAGCTCACAGAATCATCATCACACAGGAGTGACAAGACTCACATAAATGATTGAATCAACTTCTCAAATTTCACAGCAAGAACCTAATCTTCAGACATGGCAGCATCAAATCAAACCTGACCGCAAAAAAACGAACCCTAGCTCAAGTAACCGTCAATGATATTGCAGCCGACCATAGCCTAACTCCATCCTCGTCCCATCTAGACTGCGGGGAGGTTGCTCCTGCAATAATTGCCTATAAATAAAATATCAAATCCTGATTATACTCGATGAAGAACAATCATTTGCTACAGTGAAACCGAACTGTCTCTTCAGCTAATTGAGAGGAAAAAACCGAACCTTTCCACTGTTTACAGTTGCTACCAATGCTATATGCTTTTCTTGTCTACCAAATTCATAGAAATAGTAGTTCCTGACAAGAGAATTTGAACTTAGCAGAGTACTAGAAACAGAGGAACATGAGGAGAACAGAACATAATAACTCACCTTAAACCTTCAGCTTCCTTAATTTTGATTGTTTTAGCGGAGTATAGAGTCGACCCGCCTGTTATAACGCGGTAAATCATTCGTATTTGATTGATGAACAAGTTTGCTATTGCAAAAGAATGAAATTTGCTACATATGGAATTCACTATATACCTGGAATGAAAAGCTTTGCAGCTTCCTTCAAGGAACCGAGATCCGATATGTCTTTGGCCTGATTATGACAAAAGCCAAACAAGGTGATTTCGGTTGATGAAGATAGAAAGCACAAATTTTTCTACCAAACCCATATAAAGAGGCTACAAACAGAATACATAAACCAAGATACAACAAACATAACGGTACTTATGTCTTTCACAACAGAATCCTACAATTTAACAGAGACTTAGTAAATTTGCTTAAGTTTGACTTGTTGATTGTTGAAAAAAAATGGTTCAGTATGTGTTTTGCAATTCGTCCAGAGTTCAGTATGCAATTTGGAAATGCAGCATCATTATGCTTGCTATTACAAGTTATTTCCATACTATATGCTCAACCATCCACTTTACTATATCAAAGAATATGGATCAATATCAATAGGCAATAAGAATGCACCAACCTCCAAAAAAGTTATCTTTAGTTGATTGGTTGATTTAATCACAACACTCAACACTTCGTATCTGCAAATCCGAACAAAAAAATAAGAGGTCAGAAGATTGTGTAACAATCGACATGAAGTAAAACTGGAAAATAGCAAGAAATGAATTGCATACCCATCAGAAGATGCAAATCTTGCTGCAAATGTTTTTGGCTTAACCTTGTCTCCATAGAGAGACAAACCAGCATTGTAATCCTAAGAAATACAAAACAATGATATACTATAATCAAGGGTTAAAGAACCTAAAAACAGTCCCCAGTATAGGGCATGTTACTAATAGTTGTCTCAGATTTAAAATGTTCATATTTGGTGTACCAACTATCAGATTGGTTTAGCCAAAAAAACTATAAGATTGGTTGATTTTTACATTTTTCTCTTAAAATTGACAAAATAAAAATATGTTTTTTATGCATCAAATAAACATAACCGTGAGCCATAACCTTGAGCAACAAATCTGATACTTTGGAAAGTGAAAAACAACATATTAAAACACCAATTTTCATGCCAAAAAAGTGTAAAGCAATAAATCTAATAGTTGAGACATTGAGACACTGAACATCAACATTTTAAAGTTTGAACGTTGGTTAACCCTATAATCAAATCCTTAGTATAATATATTTCACTCACAAATTCAATCTTATGATTCATTAGTCTTTCTGGACTTTTGAAAACCCTGCATTTTTATTTTAAAAAAATTACAATTTTCTTTAAAAAAAAATTACTTCAATAAGCTGAGTTTATCTCTGTTACTGTAGTGATATTATAACCATTCCTAGATACTATCATAGCAGACGTATTAAATTGTTTGCATTTTACAAGAGTAGCAAAGATTGTTGAAATACCTCTGGCTCTGTAATGTCTTGAAATTCAGGAGGAACCCTGATGAAGAATCCATCGCCATAGAACTGAAACCACGACTTAGTATTGGAGATGCCCAATATAGCAGATTTTGAAGGTGCAGCTGAGCATGGAGCAACGGAGAAGGAAGATGCTATAGTAAACAGAAAGAGGGAGGTCGTTTTGGCGATGAAATCTCTCTTGGAGGTGAAGGGGATTCTGGGTTTGGAAGGGGAGATAGAGTTTTTAGGGTTCCGGTGTGGAATTTGGGGCGGTTTTGGTGGCGGATAGTGAGAGAGGGAAAGGAGAATGGCCATCGGAGAGTGAAGAGAGTATTCATGGTGGTTGAAAATGGAGGAAGATACTGTGGGGTAGGGGGAATAGAATGGGATGATAAGAGCACTTCCAATAGTAGTGCCTAGTGCCTAGTTCCTAGTTCCATGTTGTAAATTTATTATTGTAGAGAGTGCCTAGTGCCTATTGCCATTTACTGTTGGTCCCTACTGGTAATGATTAAATAGGCACTTGCATTTTCAATAGGAGTGCCTTGTTCCAAAATGGGAGTGCCTAGTTCCAATTTTTGCCACTGGACGCTGACTAGGCGCCACTAGGCGTGACTAGGATTGCTAATATTACTGTTTTGCCATTATTGAGTGAATAGTGAAGTGGGACAGTGCCTACTAGTAGGAACTCCCAAGTTACTGTTCATGTCGGTGCCAACTTTTTAATATTATTTTATTCGATTGTGTTGCTCATCTCTTTGATTGTATATATATTCGGTTACGCTAAGTCAGATAGACAAGAGCCGTAATAAGTCATTTTGAATATTATGTAACATAAATAACAACACGAACCAAAATTACTACTTTTTAACTTTGAATCAATTTCGAAATTTCCATATCTAATTTGTTTATATGTTACCATGTTGAATAACCGTTAATTCTAAATTTTGAAATAGTATAACATTTCAAATTATTAAATATGGAAAATAATTACTACAAAATATTATATTATTTTAATGCATATATATTTTTATATATTTTACGTATTATATTATATTATATTATATTATATTATATTATATTATATTATATTATATTATATTATATTATGAAAGAAATATATCTTTTACGATAAATTATTATAAAAATTATACTTTTAGAATGATGTATATATAATATATTTCTAATTTACATATATTGAAAATCATATATAAAACACATGATTAATGCAATAATCAATTTACTAATATGATCATGGATGTACATAAACGTGAATATGTTGATGATGTTGAATTAATATATGTCAATCAACGTATAACAGATATACACTGATTATGGTGAAATAATAGATTCAATGAATTTGATCAATGTTATTATATCAACAATTATACTTATCAATCATTCTGCATGCCGCATGGGGACTGCACCTAAAAGTAATTTTACCTTGGTCAAGTAACGTATAATTATTGCAATGAATTGACAATAGAGAACTATGGATATGCACGAACCGGTCGGGCCCGAATATGTTCCGAACTGGATTGGTACTAATTAAAACAGTATGGTCCGGTCTGGACTGAATTTGAAATTAGCACTAAAAATTCTGGACCGATATTGGACTGGAACTGTAAAAAAAGTATGGTTCGGTTCAAAACTGGTCCGACCCATTTTCCTATACAAATTTACCCTAATTTAAAAAAAAAAAAACGAAAAACTGATCCTCCGACAAAACTGATCCAGTTAAAAACCAGTTCAAAACAGTCTGGTCCAGTCAAAAATCAATTTTTTGAGAAGTATATTACTGGTTTTTGGTCTGGTTCTCCTCTCGCATAATTGGTCTGTTTGGAACCGGTCCAGTCTATACCAGTTCCGAACCGACCGGACCGGTTATTTTCTTATCCCTATAGAATGTAAATTTTTATTAAAAAATTTAATTACATTTTTATAATTTTGTATATATTTTTCCCTATTTTTTTTAATTAAAACATCTAATACTTGAATCTCATTATTTATTCATGTCTGTATTTGTAAAAAAATATGAATATATAATTTATATATAATGATATATAATTTATATATAATGCAAAAATTATATTTGAATTATGAAATTATGTGGGTCCCAATGTAGAAGTGGAACTTGGCCTCCACTACTGGAGAGAGTGCCAATTTTACAGTGCCATTTACTGTAGCAAATACTGTAGCAGTGCCACTTTGATGAGTTGGCAGTGACGTGGCTGCTGATGTGGAGGCACTAGGCACTTCCTATTGGAAGTGCTCTAAGAGCACTTCCAATAGTAGTGCCTAGTGCCTAGTTCCTAATTCCATGTTGTAAATTTATTATTGTAGAGAGTGCCTAGTGCCTAGTGCCATTTACTGTTGGTCCCTACTGGTAATGATTAAATAGGCACTTGCATTTTCAATAGGAGTGCCTTGTTCCAAAATGGGAGTGCCTAGTTCCAATTTTTGCTACTGGACGCTGACTAGGCGCCACTAGGCGTGACTAGGATTACTAATATTACTGTTTTGCCATTATTGAGTGAATAGTGAAGTGGGACAGTGCCTACTAGTAGGAACTCCCAAGTTACTGTTCATATCGGTGCTAACTTTTTAATATTATTTTATTCGATTGTGTTGCTCATCTCTTTGATTGTATATATATTCGGTTACGCTAAGTCAGATAGACAAGAGCCGTAATCAGTCATTTTGAATATTATGTAACATAAATAACGACACGAACCAAAATTACTACTTTTTAACTTTGAAACAATTTCGAAATTATATCTAATTTGTTTATATGTTACCATGTTGAATAACCGTTAAATCTAAATTTTGAAATAGTATAACATTTCAAATTATTAAATATGGAAAATAATTACTACAAAATATTATATTATTTTAATGGATATATATTTTTATATATTTTACGTATTATATTATATTATATTATTATATGAAAGAAATATATCTTTTACGATAAATTATTATAAAAATTATACTTTTAGAATGATGTATATATAATATATTTCTAATTTACATATGTTGAAAATCATATATAAAAACACATGATTAATGCAATAATCAATTTACTAATATGATCATGGATGTACATAAACGTGAATATGTTGATGATGTTGAATTAATATATGTCAATCAACGTATAACATATATACACTGATTATGGTGAAATAATAGATTCAATGAATTTGATTGATCAATGTTATTATATCAACAATTATACTTATCAATCATTCTGCATGCCGCATGGGGACTGCACCTAATAGTAATTTTACATTGGTCAAGTAACGTATAATTATTGCAATGAATTGACAATAGAGAACTATGGATATGCACGAACCGGTCGGGCCCGAATATGTTCCGAACTGGATTGGTACTAATTAAAACAGTATGGTTCGGTCTGGACTGAATTTGAAATTAGCACTAAAAATTCTGGACCGATTTTGGACTGGAACTGTAAAAAAAGCCTGGTTCGGTTCAAAACTGGTCCGACCCATTTTCCTATACAAATTTACCCTAATTTAAAAAAAAACGAAAAACTGATCCTCTGACAAAACTGATCCAGTTAAAAACCAGTTCAAAACAGTCTGGTCTAGTCAAAAATCAATTTTTTGAGAAGTATATTACTGGTTTTTGGCCTGGTTCTCCTCTCGCATAATTGGTCTGTTTGGAACCGGTCCAGTCTTTACCAGTTCCGAACCGACCGGACCGGTTATTTTCTTATCCCTATAGAATGTAAATTTTTATTAAAAAATTCAATTACATTTTTATAATTTTGTATATATTTTTCCCTATTTTTTTTTAATTAAAACATCTAATACTTGAATCTCATTATTTATTCATGTCCGTATTTGTAAAAAAATATGAATATATAATTTATATATAATGCAAAAATTATATTTGAATTATGAAATTATGTGGGTCCCAATGTAGAAGTGGAACTTGACCTCCACTACTGGAGAGAGTGCCAATTTTACAGTGCCATTTACTGTAGCAAATACTGTAGCAGTGCCACTTTAATGAGTTGGCAGTGACGTGGCTGCTGATGTGGAGGCACTAGGCACTTCCTATTGGAAGTGCTCTAATGGAGTGCCCATTGGATGGTATTTATGAGGTTTTCAGATATGTTTAAAGGGTACTTTTGTCATGCTACTGTTTTTATACTGCATTAAGTATGAAAATTCTATAAATTATGAAATTCAGAAGAATTTTTTGTGATAAATAATAATATAACTAAGAGAAATATTCTATATTTTTTTTTAATGATTCTTTTTCATTTTTATAAAAAGTTATATAGTCAAACTTGATTGTTATTTTCCCATAAGTGAAATTTAATTGAGAAGTAGAAAAAAATTATTCTTCCACAATTTCTAAGAAAACTATATCCATTTTTGCAAAAACTTAAAATAAAATTTAGTACAAAGAATTACTTACTGTCTTAAAAAAATGAATGTGATAGTCAATAATTTCTTCTTCTTTTTTTGTATTTACTATAAATCAGTTTTACAATTTAAAGCATTACTTCGAATTGCTATTCTTATTTAATATTCTTAGTAAGGCTGGAAAAATATTAGTTGAGAATTTTTTATAAGATATAGCGAACATTCATGAGAAAAAAAATATAAGAACGCCAATATGTTTTTAAAGAGAAAACTATGAAAAATATGTTATATGTTTGACTAAAACATTTTAGAAGTAACACGTTTTAAAATGTTGATTTTAGATAAACAGTTAACTTTCCGTTAAAATCTTCGTCAACTTTGTTGATTGTACAAAGTTTTTTGATGTGACAACTTATGATTGGTCACTATGTATAAAGGAGTAATACTTTATTTAAAACAAATGGAAATAACTTCAAAATAGAAAAATTCTGAATTATTTTATGTAATATTTTATTAAAATATTAAATTTAAAATACAATTTTTGAAAGAAAAAAAATAGATTTTTTTTTGTTCCAGAAATTTTGAAATGGTGAAAAAAAAAATTAAAGTAAAAAAATAAAACATTAGTGAAAATATTAAAGTGAGTGAAATTCTAAAACTAATTATTAAATTTTATTTAAAAAAAATGAGATATAGAGGGGACCCTTGGATTTTTTTTTCATTTTTAAATAAAAATCTATTTTTTTAGATTCAAAAATTATTTTAGAATATTAGAATTTATTTCTATATTTTGATATATATTTACACATTTATTTTTACTATTTTCCCAACTAATTTAGTTTTCCATACTATTTTTTATGCTAATATTTAATCTTTATTTTATTCTTATTTGTATAGCTATAATTGTTGTACCATTTAAAGTATTTTTGTAGCATTTTTAGAAGAAAAAAATTACAATTTTTTATATTATCTGTTTATCATTTTTTTGAATTTTTCATATGTATAATTATTATTTGTTACATTTTAAGTTTTTAATTATTTTTTTTTTCATGTTTTCAGTTTTTTTAAATAGTTTTTTCCAATTTTTTGGATTTATGTTTCAAGGTTTCTAATATTTTTTCAAAATAATAACAATTATTGATTTGTCATGTCATCTTTCTATCCGCCACATCATCTTCAGTTAGTCGTATTTAACGAATTTCATTTAAAACAACCAAAACGAAACATGGTTATATCTATCAGGAAACATGTTATATTTTTTACAACTGTGGTCAAACATGTTATATCTTTTTCATACTTTTCCTTTTTTTTAAAAAAAATGCTAATATTGTCTAATTGAAACTTATGATAAGTGAATAACAAGCAGTAAAGTAAAATATATTAGTCGTTTGGTTCAAGCTCAAACTTCATTTTTGCATTTGTGCCCATTCAGAAGCACATACTGGGATAAGAAGTAAAAATTAATCGATAGCATATTCAATCAAACTAGCGATTCTCTCTCACCGACTACGAATCTCATACTACCTTATAAACTCTGAATCTATAAATCCAAATACAATGATGTGATTTCCGCCGACGTGAGACGAAAATCCTTGCAAGCTAATATCGTTGGACCGTCTCTAGTTCAAGTTGAGAGGCTATGCCGAAGACGCCACAAACGGGGGTGGATAATATGTTCGATATGTCGGGGTTGAACGCCATAAGGGAGCCTTGATAAGTTTGTTAGGAGAAGAGACACTCTTCACAAAAACTGAAATCTAACTTCACTGAGTATTCGACCAACTCTTAAAGTGGCTATTTAAAGGCTGCAAACTAACCCTAACGACACCTAGAATGTACTAAAAGAAACCATAATGGACTTATCTAATAAGGCTTGGTGTTTTCATTAGACTCTTAATGACCTAATTAAATAACCCAAACAATTATACCCATGGGCTAAACGCCCAACACATAAGTTCAACTTAGTAATTGTAGATAAAACACTTTAACAAAAACAGTTAATAGAAATAACATAAGCCTTGAAAAATGTTTTTGATCTGCTTGTCTTGTTTATTCGTCCATTTTCAACTCATGTTCGACTTGGGTCGGCTCACATCATACAATGTAAATAATCGTTTAGTTGGCATGTGCTTGGTTGGACAACTTCAAATAATTTCGTCTTGGATTTTTCTCTGAATGAAATTCAATAGAATCTAGAAAAATTACGTCTACATATACTATAAACCTTCTTAAAATATCCATCTATGATGCGTCGAATAAGAGCGTTTCCAAAAAACTTCATGGACAACGAAAAACAAAAGCCTATTTGGTCATACTGAATTGACCAAAATGCCCCACCCTTCTCCAAACTTGTAAACGTTATCCTCATTCTATGTTCACCAAGAAAAGATCCCACACAAACAATCCAAGCCACTCAGACTGCCAACCAGAATATACCCACACTACCTTTTTTTCTTCCTTCTTCTTCTTCTTCTTATGATCCACCATTTCTGAAAATCCTCCATTATTGCACTCCAATGGAGACCATACTCTCTTCACGTTCACCCTCTGCCTTCACCACCCCTTTAAGACCAAACCTCATTCTTGCTGCGAAACCCACCACTATCTGCAGCTTCAAAAAGCCGAATTTTGAGCCCAAAAAACTGTCTTTATCAAAACCCACTACTGATTGGCTCTCCCATGCAAAACAGGGTTTAGCAGCTTTGGCCTTGTCGGTTGCGCTAAGCTTCAGTCCTGTAATAGTGGACACTGCATTTGGTTCTGAGTTCGATGTTCTTAATGAGGGGCCGCCCAATGAGTCGTACGTTGTTGATGATGCCGGTGTTCTTAGTCGGGTCACAAAATCGGACCTCAAACGGTTGTTGTCGGATTTGGAGTCCAGGAAGAATTTGAAGATCAACTTCATCACTGTCAGGAAGCTTACTGTAAGTTCTTCACTAAAGTTCTGGGTTTTTTTTTATGAGGGGTTAATTAAGCTTGTTTTGATGAGAAGAATCTGGATTTGCCATAATATAAGATTAAGGTGAATGTTTTATTAGAAATTAATTTAAATTCAGATTTTTTTTTTCTTACCTATATAACAACTAGATAAATCCCAAATACAAATCTAGATATGTTGAAGTCTAGATGTTCTTTTATTGGGGTACAGAGCAAAGCCGACGCTTTTGAGTATGCGGATCAAGTGTTGGAGAAATGGTACCCGTCACTAGAACAGGGCAGCAATAAGGGCATTGTTGTCCTTGTCACCAGCCAGAAAGAAGGCGCCGTCACCGGAGGCCCCGACTTCGTCAAGGCTGTCGGCGACACCATCCTCGACGCTACGGTTTCCGAGAACCTTCCAGGTACTTTACTTTTGCACATTATTATTATTTTTACCTTTAAGTACTCATGTATCATAAAAATTTGCAGGCTACGTGAAATAGACTTATTTGTGAAAGATTTATTTGAATGAGAAATGAATTTATTAATTTATAAGAAAAATATTAAAAGTCTATTGTAAATATTTTCAGGAATTTTCCAACTGACTTTTATGAAAAAGTCTCGCTAGATATATTCAAGATTGTAAGAAAAATCTATTACAAAATATCTGATAATCTCTTTTTGATATTTGCAAGGATTTTTCTTAAAATTTATGAAAAATCTTATTTTTTTTTAAAAAAATAAAAAATAAAAAATCTCAGAGATTATTTCCATTCACAAATTTTTATAATTTTCTTGTATTGATAGATTCCCTATACTTGTAATTTAAATTCTTTATACTTGTAATTTTAAATTCTTTATCCAATAGTCTTTTGTATGTAGATAAGAATAAATTGAATAAATGACTAGTGATGTAAAATCTGACAGATGTAGGGCTGGGCATGGTTCGGTTTTTGGCCGAACCGGTTCAGAACCGAACCGGAACCAGATTTTAGGTTCAGTTGGTTTTCTATATCAGGTAAGAACCGAACCAGATTTTAGGTCCTAGAACCGAACCATAGGAGAACCGGTTTTGAACCGGTTCGAACCGGTTTTGAACCTTTTTTTTCATTTTTTTTACTAAAATTCAAAATATACGGCCAATATAGAACTATTCATAAGTTAAGTTTCGAGTTCAAAACTAAACTCAATTGACTGTGGAACTGATATGAGCTAACATAATATATAATAACTATATATAAGTAAACAAATCTGCTACGACCACCTATATATCTAATATGAACCAAACCCAAATAGTGAAGGATCTACCCTATGGGTGTAAACGATTCAAGCTACTCGTGAGCTTCTCGAGATCGGTTTGGTCGATATTCAAATTCGACTCGCTAAATTTCGAGTCGAGTTGAACTTTTTTTGATACCGAGTCGAGTTCGAGTTCACTTGTACTCGACTCGAGAGGCTCACGAGCCTAATTGAGCTTTTTTGTTTTGCATATTCGAGTCGAGTTCGAGTTCGAGTTTGAGTTTTTCGAGTTTTACGTAATAATATTATATATGTATATATTGAGTCGATGAAGAGTTCGACCTCGAGCTTAGATGCACCATTTATTATTTAATTGAATTTTTAACCTTATCGAGCCGAACTCGAACATGTCAAGTATGGCACCGAGTCGAGCTCGAGCTTGAAAAATTAAGGCTTGGTCGAGTTCGAGCTTGAGTAAACTGAGTCGAGTCGAGCTTGCCGGATACTCGGCTTGTTTATATCCCTTTAATCTACCCAAAAAAAAAAAGATGCAAGAGTGTGTTACTATTTAACAATTTAGGCTTTATGAAATAAAAGTGGTTCTGAAAAACTGGTTCAAAACCGGTTCAAAACCTGTTTTGAACCAGTTGAAAACCGCTCCATATATTCCTTATCAAAACCGAACCATTTAAAAACCGGTTCAGTCAGAACCGGTTTGTATTGGTTCGGTTCCGGTTTGGTTTAGGTTCGGTTCGCCCGAACCGGTTTTTATGCCCAGCCCTAGACAGATGTGGTTCGATAACTTCTGACTTAATCACAGTTCACAATGGTAAAAGATGTAATTTCAATCAACTTTTGAAGCATGTTTATGAAGTCTTTTAGTCGAGAACTTATCATAACTGAACTATCGGAAGTTATATCATTTCCCTTAATAAATACCCCAAATAGAGCATTAACGATGGAACATTTTTTGGTCATTTTCTTTAGCTCAGTTCTCTACATGACAGTTGCCTATGATTTATAGTGACGCTTAGAGAAATTCTGTTATGGTCTGCAGTTTTAGCGACGGAAGAGAAGTACAATGAAGCGATTTACAGTAGTGCAAAACGGCTAGTTGCCGCAATCGACGGCCTCCCCGACACGGGTGGTCCCAACTTTAAGGAAAATAAGAGAGAATCCAATTTCAAAAGTCGAGAAGAGACTGACGAGAAGAGAGGTCAGTTCAGTCTCGTTGTTGGAGGATTATTAGTAATTGCATTTGTCGTTCCAATGGCACAATACTATGCTTATATCTCTAAGAAGTAAAAAGAACTTTGTGATAGATACTACAAGAGAAAGATGTATAATTTGTGGTTGTACAATCGATCATGTTATCAATATATGTGTACTAGAAGTTTAAGTTAGTTGTAGTATATGTTTATTAGTCGTGTTTAAACGTATTCGAGTTATTTAGACTCTTGATTATATTTACGTCAAGACACATATTTCATATTTGTATAAGGTAATACATATCGTTACAAATCTTTTATACACTTTTGTTCGAATGTACTTACCCTAAAAGAGAGGGTTAAGAACTTAAAAACAGTCTCTAACTACTGGTTATGTTATTAATCGTTATCCCATATTTAAAATGTAGATATTCAGTGTACTAATTATTAGATTTGTTGAGTTCCACTTTTTTCAACTGATTTTGGCATTAAAATTAATGTTTTAAACAACAAAAAATGTTGTTTTCCACATTTTTGAAGTATCTGATTTTATACTTTTCCACATTGACGTTTATGCTTATTTATTGCATAAAAAATATGTTTTTGAGTAAAAAGTTGATATCAACCAATCTGATAATTGAGACACCGAATATCAACATTTTAAATCTGGAACACGATTAACAATATTTATGTTTTTTTTTAAAAAAATATTTGAAGTATAATTTTGTTTTGTGTTTGTTGTTTGTCACTATTACCGTAACAACTGTTATTTTTGTATCATCAGTTACCGTGTTGCATAATTCACACAGTTAAGTAAATGAATGAAGATATGAAGTGAGTTCAAATTTGTTGTGTTAGAACTTTATGTTAAGAAGGAAAGGCATTGCTTCCGCAAAGGGCGGATCGGAAAACCTCCCGGTTAGTATTTGGGAGGTGATGTGTTGATTCGCCGCCTCGGTGTAATGAATACCATCCCAGTTTACATACTCGGTGCTGTCGTCACATGCTTTGACGGTGACTGACGTCCCATTGATCGTTTTTGTCTGGCCGCATGAAATTCGGGTGTCGTAGTTGAATGGCGAGCCACCGTAGCCACAACAAGCCATTATGGGTTGCTCAAATCCTATAAAAATAAAACAACACAAAGTTTTTCAAAACCGGACCAGTGATCAAATCGTAAAAGTTGACCGGTTTAGGTAATGAAATGTGATGCAACCAAATTGCTATCTAAATTTGTCAAATTTACAAAGTGTTATTTAAATTTTGGCTTTTAAATTTTAGTATCTCAACTTCTGATTTTAGATCAAAATGTTATATATATCTCTTTATCTGTTAAAGCTAAACTGAAAATAACACGTAACTTTTTTTTATCAATAGACTGAATTATAAGTGGCTATTAAACAAATACAAAAAAGTCATGTGCACAACTCATGTCATGTTTTGTCTAATTTAAATGCTGATAGATGTAACTTTTTAGTTTAAAATTTAAAATTGAGGTAGTGATATTTAAAAAACTAAATGTAACTTTTTGGTCAAACCGGTTCGAATCCTAAGTTACAAACCGAACAAAGAAAACCTTAAATAGATGTCTTGGACGTACCGTAACGCGGGTAATTAGCGACGAGGTTGTACTTTATCGAGAAAATGTCAACGTATGTGACATTAGCGTCGCTATACTGAGCCCTTAGTTTCGTCGTTAAAGCATGAAGTTGAAGATTGAAGAGCTTAGAAGCTTGGTTGTGATCCCTAACACAACCTGCTTCATCGAGCTTCGACGGGTCGGTCCCGAACTTGGCGACGTTTTGAGTTATGCAACCGAGCGGACCCGTATTGTGGACCCAGAAGTTTCTTGCTCCTTGGTCATATAATGCCTTGAGAAACAAGGAAACTCAAATCAATTCAGTTTCAAGTTTTTGTATGGTTTCATTGGTTAATGTGATTTGATTGAGTAAATAATCATCAAAGACAAAACTTTCTTGACTCGGAAGTAAGGTTTCATGTGATGAATAAGAACTTATAGAAAACACACCTTAACTCCATTTTCAAACTCGACTAAAATGGTCGGGATCGAAGCAAGGATCTGATCGAGCGATTTCGAGTAGAACGCACCGGCGAGATCGTTTTGCCCGATATCGAATATGTAAAGCCCTTTTTCGAAAGAATCGGCTGATGGAATGTACTTAGCAAACTTCCTTCCTGTGAATCAAATTAGACACCCATCAATGTTATTGATCTAAAACAGAAACACAAACAAGAACATAATTACTCCCATGTTTACGAAACACACGTACCTTTGGACAGCAATTCGAGAACCCGGGCTTTGAATCGAAGAAACTGTGAAACTTGAATCCCGAATGAGAATGGACTAACTGCATTTGACGAGGCGGGAAGAATCGTGGACCCCGCTGCCGCAAAGTTGCACCCGGTTTTGAATATCGGTGCACCGATCGAGTCGAGGTAGGCATTCAGAAATGGAAGGTCCATTGCATCCACTGAGAAGAACATTACAAATTGCACATTTAAATGCAGCTATAAGTCATAAGGTTAAATAGTTAACTCATTTTCTCAAATGGGTCATAAGGTTTCTCTTAGAAACATGCAAATTACATATCAAAATCCAAACTTTCATGCTACAAAAGAAACCAAACATGATAATGTCTTAAACCTAGGATCCATAGAACAACAAAAGACATGATTTTTACAGCACAAAACAGTATACAATAACATGTTCTTAAATGGGTTTATCAAAATTGTCGAAAAATTTACTGAGATAGTCGATAGCGAGCTGCCCATCGCAGTATCTCCCTGACGGCCCACCGAAATGAGACTGCCCGTAAGGTGGATTGATCGTTTCCTTGCCGGAGGCGATAAGGTTTCCGGTGTCGGAGTTGGAGTCGCCGAAGTTGAAAACTGCTGGAAAGTTGAAATCGATCGAGGTGACCGCCGAGAAGAAGATTGGAGATAGGATGAAGATGAAGAGGAAATTGCAGGTCTTGGAAGGCATGATTGAATTGGGTACTATAGGAGGCTTGTTGTTTTCATCACTTTATAAATGTTAGTTACCAACCACACATATGATTAATCAATTGGTGTGGTGGACCTTATCTTATTTGTCTGAAACACAGCAAGTTTGCTTCGAATGAAGGAAATCCTAACATGTCCAAAACATAAATTGATGTTTCCTCCAAACATCCCATTTGAAAAAATGATAAATTTTAACTGGATTGCACGCAGTTCGTTTTACAAAAGTTGACTAAACTAATAATTTTTTTCCACATGAAAATGAATGAAATAGTAGTGACAATCCTGATCCATCCCATTCAGACTTGTCTGCTCACACGTTTAGGATTTTCCCTCGATCAAACTTAGTGAATAATCAACACATAAACATATTGGATCGATGAAATATTCTCTAATGGGTCATGATAATTATCTTAGAAACTTGCAAGTTATACAAGAAATGGATCAAAATCCAGACTTTCTACATGTTTAGATTACCAAAACATTACCAAGATTTGGTTTGAGTTTAAAAATGGATTTTTAAGTTAAGGAAGTTAATTAGGGTGGCCATTAATCACTAAGATATTATACTAACTATGTGGAGTGACTAAAAAACTGATTTGTCTAGTGGGTCTTGAGATTTCTCCTTAAATCATGTGAATTATACATAAAAAATCCAAACTTTGTGCATGTTGTTAAAAAACCAAACATGATCAAGAACTGGTTACAGTTGTCAAAAGTGGATGTTTTTCTCTATGGACTGATAAAATAGTTATTTTTCTCAAATGTGTCATAAGAATTCTGTTCAAAACACATGCAAATTACATATATAAAAATCCAAACTTTGTGCATGTTGTGGAAAAACCCAAACATGCATCATATATCAAGAACTGGTTATACTCATCTAATTAAAGTGGATGTTTTTACTCTATGGACAGTTGATATACTTAATTTTCTCAAATGGGTCATAAGATTTCTCATAAAAAACATGCAAATTACATATCATAATCCAAACTTTATGCATGCTACAAAAAAACAAAACATGATCAAGAATATATATTGTCTTTACTTAGGAAGTCGATGATGAGGCGGCCATCACAAAACCGACCCGTCGGGGGCTTGAAGTAACTTTTTCCATATGGTGGGTATAAGAGGAAACCCCGGCCTGCCGTAAGGTCGCCCGTATCGGAGTTGGAGTCGCCGAAGTTGAAAACAGCAGGGAATTTGGGATCAGTTGATGAAGTTGCAGGGGCAAAGAAGATAGAAGCTGAAAAGGTAAGAACTTTAAGGGTAATTAGAAGTTGAGCTGCCATTTTCATATATCATTGAAGTGGGTTATGGTCCTTCTTATGTAGAGTTTTAAGAGAGGTTTGAGGCATAGAAAGATTGCTCTTTTCCCATTTTTGGAGGCAAGGCAAGTTCCAAAAGCAAGTGGGTGTGGAATTACTGTATTGTCCTTGTATGATTCTTCAGACAAACTAGTAAGTGATGTTGCTTGTGAGTAACAACATTAAAAAACACCAAAAATTCTGAAAAAGGGCATAAAGGGATGGGTTTGAATTAGTGCGCTGCAAATGTTGTATTGTGGACTGTGGTTAAGCATTGCATGGCACGTGAAAGCACAGTGATTCAATCTGTAACAGATTAACATGCTTTTGTGATCATATCTGTTTTATTGATGGCAATAGATACCGACATAGACTAATTCAGAAATTCTATTCAGATACAAATTGAGTTAATAATTAGTATAAAAAAATTCAATGACAAATATAAAAATTTAAATAGTTAATCATTACAACTTTTAGAATAAAATTGCACATTACAATTTTTTTTATCTTGTTTTAAGCAAGCACAATTGCCCTCTCGTCCTAGCCGATCGAGATCTCACGTTATTGTCTTTGTTGTGATGTTACGTTTTCCCTCAATTTTTTTAAAATACACTAAAGGAAAATGTACACATAGCATCACTGGCGTACCCATAATATTTATAATGGGTACGCTTTGTAATTTTGTGGCTTCGATCTGGAGCTTTGTGGCTCCGATTTGGGCCCAATCGGGGCCCGTGGCTCCGACTTGGACCTAATCGGAACCGTGGTGGCGGTCGCTGGAGTTGGGTGGTGGTCGTCGGAGCCGAGGTGGTGGTCGCCGGAGTCGGGGTGGTGGTGGCCGGAGCCGGGTGGCGATGGCCAAAGCCGTAGTTGTTTTAATTTGACTTCAGGAGTAATTTTGTCATTTCACATTTTCTCAAATAAGATATTAAATAAATCAAAATATTAAAAGGGGCAAGAATGTCATTTCACACAATTCTGTTAAATTTAACATTATAAGTGGATGGAAAACCAAATTTCAACAAAAGTGAAACTTCAGACCTTCCATATTAACATTTGAAACTTCAGACCTCTTCGGTTAACATGGGTCAAACTTCAGACATTTCATAGGGTTATTAACCCTTGTAAAATAATAATGTCTTATAAAATAATAATGTGTGACTTAGTGTCACATACAAAATAATGGGGATCTTATATAAAAAATAATGTAGACCATGGTGTATATTCTTTCAGGAATAAACATAGAGTCTCAATAAAAATACTCGATAATGGGATTACATTTGTAAACTCATTATAGTACAATGGTACGCCACTACATAGCATACATGTATTGTATTTTAACAGCAAAACTATATTGTTGATTTTATATTATGTGTCATGTTATAAATATGTATCACGTAGTTGTCAGCATATTGTTTGTGGAGAAATTCTTGTCTAGCTCGGTTCTATCAGCTGTCATCCAGTTGGTGGACCATCAACCAATCAAACAATGACATGTGGCAGTGACTGTACATTTTTATCAGAAATTTTCCACTTGTTTTTATACGATTGGTTGATGGTCCACCAACTGAATGACAGCTGGTAGGACCGAGTTAGGGAAGAATTTCTCTTGTTTGTGTTTCTTTTGCCAGCATCATGTCTATGTTTCGCATCATATTTAATGCAGAAATTAATGTAGTTTGCAATTCGGTTAAGAGTTTAGTTTTTTTAATTGAAAAGAAATTCACTTTATTGTTGCTCAAATTTAAATCTATTTTTGTTTGTAATTAACAATATTTAATATCAGTACCAGTTAGCTTCATCCCAACTGTCATGACTCAAAAAGGAAAAGGTTGTTACGTGTTGTTGCATAGACAGTGGAGTGGCCACTACAACACTTAAACGTAAGATTAGGGGTGTCAAAACGGGTCAACCCGTGACCCGCGACCCGTGACCCGCGACCCACGGGTCATCAGACACCCGACCCGTGATTGACCCGGGGGTCACCACGGGTCAAGGTAACAAACCCGTACCCGGGAACCCGGGTCACGGGTTGACCCGGGATTGACCCGTGACCCGTTTAGGCATCTGCAGTAATAAAAAATAAAAAGACTTTAATATATAACAGAATGAGCTCATGAGTCATAGCTGAAAACCTAAAACCTACACCATATGGAAAATGGAAAGATTGGAGATGGGATGGGGCGTAATCAATGGACATTTCGATGATTTAAAAGAACGTGGGAGGACACAGCTAGCTAGGGTAGATGAATGTCGAAGCCATTAAATGAAATTAGTTGAGACTTGAGAGAAAATAAATAAGAACGACTTAGCTAGGCTAGCCAAAGAAGAATGCAATGATATTAATGAGATGCATGCAAATGCAATTCCCAATAGATTTGTATCCTTCTGTCTCAGACATATTTGTTCAAGACACGACTCATGTGAGAATAAATATAATTTAATATTGGGCTTCCTTTAATATATGCACAACATCATATGCTGATTGTCACCCAGGGGTGTTGGGACTTGGGTGGATATAAAGTAATTGCCTTAAAGACGAACGGGTCACGGGCCGGGTTACGGGTTAGAACACAAAACCCATACCCGGCCTGGTTTTAACGGGTCATTTACGGGTCAACCCGCAAATGACCCGTTGGCATATATAGGTGAACCCGGACCCGACCCGTGGCCGGGTCATTTACGGGTCACGGGTAAAATTGACAGGCCTACGTAAGATGCCATACATGGAAACCTTAAAACATGAGGAACCGTTCTCCAAGTCTGCAACCCTATCCAAGCAAGGATCTCTGTCCTTCCTTCTTCCAAATATATATATATATGTAATATGTTCCATAATTTACTCGTCGGTAAGAGCATCCACAGTGGTATTACGTAAAGAATACGTAAATGTGGGTCCTACATGTTTATTTAAGTAAAGCAACAAAAACTATCTACAGTGGTTTTACATAGCATTCCTTAAAGATGGGACCCACACGTAAATTTATGTTTTTACATAAAGCATTCCTTAAATTTAAGTAATGCACTATGTATTACGTAACCAATTTTTTATTATAAATTAATTCATTTTATAATTAATGCTAATATCTTATTGGTGGTTGTTGGAAAATTTAATAATAAAATATATTTAAGGAATATGTTTAAGTAATACGATTGCAGAGAAAATATTTTTTACGTGTGTCTTAAATTTACGTATTACTTAAAGTGTACATAAATGTCTACGTGACAACTTTAAAGAATACAGTTTAGGTAAAACCATTGTGGATGCTCTAATACTTCAAATTAGGAACCTTTCCTTAATATAATAATAATTATTAATTGGGGAAAACATACACCAGCGTTAGATTCCATTCATAAATCCGTTATATCTACATGATTATGTCATTTCTTTTTCAAATAAAAATGTCGTCACATTATAACAAGATATGAATATCTGTTGAAAAAAATGTATATATATATATGTATGCTCTTAATATTATAACTCTTCATCATAAATAAAATCTTCACAGACATTTGCAGTTCACTAATTTTCAAAGAAATACTAATGTTGAAACATAAAGTATACGAGCTTCCATATTAACATTTCACTTTAGCTTTTGACATTAGTCGAAAAGAGTGCAATGATATTATCGAAGAGGTTTGGGTCCCTATAAGTAAATTGTTCGGAGAAATCGTTCATTGGGAAGGACCCCAACCTCGCCCTATGTAGGGACTTTTGTGATTGAAATCATTTAGGTATCTAGAAAAACACGTTTGACAAATTGGTATATGAAATAATTTTTGTAATTTTTAATGACTCAGAAGTTCAAACTGTCACACCGTCAATTTTTCCATCCATTTTGGGCGGAGAGTGATCATGTGATACACATGTGATCACAAATGACACTTGCCACCTCATCTTTCATCATCCTTCTCCTTCTTTGACGATGATGACTCCTCCTCCGACAACAGACTGGCTTCAACCACCGTGAGATGCATGAACGGCTGGCTTCGATCCCACGCCAAATGCCCCATCTGCCTCGCCAGTATGTTGCGGCTGAAATCGCCGTTCATCCCCTCATGGTCGCCAGGACCCAGCCAACTGTTGACAACGATCCAATCCGATCCTACACGATATCATTATAGAGGAAATCATTGCGGATATGTACTTAGAAAAGTATGTCCCGGTGACGACGTTTAGCTAAATCACTGAGAAGCAATCTCAATAACCAAGGAAAATCAACTTCTCGTCAGAGGATCAGTTCAGAGATTTCACGCTGAAATGATTGTACTCCTTCGAATTCGAGAGGAGTATCGTGTCAGAGAGGATGATGATGGAGTCAGCTACAACGTCGCAGTGGAAATACTGTCTCAGTGCAGGTGAAAGCTTCTGAAACAAGTATTTGTCTTTGTTCGGGTCCCAATCAAAGTTGAGAGTGGCGTTCTTCCAGCGGCGGAGGTACTTGTTGTCATAATCCAATGTACGATACTTATCATTTACCAAAAAGGGCTCAACTTGGTGGTTAAAATGAGTTTGAGGCGGTGTCTCAAATTTTGACGGCGCAGTCAGCGAAGCTGATGCAGAACGTGGCAGTTGTTAGGATCGGGATCCTAACTAGGATTAATAGAGGGCAGGATCAGATCGTTTCGGGGATCGTAAGATTTTACAAAATTTTATGAATTATTTCAATAAAATAATTACTATTCTTTAAGTGAAAAAATAATTCAATATAGTATCAAATCATTAAAATAGTATTCAATAGTATTGTAGACATTAAAATTAAGTTCTAGACTTCTAAATAGACATCCAAGTTCAACAAATAATAATAACCTTAAATCAGTTCAAAGTTCAAACTTATAACTATTAATAATTATCTATAGCAACACACATTATCAGTATCAACTTTATTCAAGTCTTCATGAACTCCAAATCATAAGTATATGTGATACCTAGAATATCATCTAAGTCAAGTCCAAATCACATTGATCATTTGAGTTATGTTTGACTTATACTTATAAATGATTTGAAAATGAGAATTCAATCATAAAGAAACTTATGAATGAAGTATCAACTTAATCATACGAAACATACATTTCAATGTATTCTAGGTAAGCAAAATTACTTGATCTACAAAGCACATACATACATTTGGCCAAAAAAAAAAAAAAAACAAACAAGGCACATACATAACTAGAGATGAAGAGGAAATACAATATTGGTTTTGCGTTTTTGACATTCCATTTCCTTCTTAATTTATTTAAAACTATAAAATATAACTAGAATTAGGTCATAAATAAGTATAATAAGCATTAAAGTTGTAATTAGTGACCTAAATAATTAAAAAAAAAAAACTCAATGTAACTATAATTTTTGTTAGGATCGTGATCTAAACATCCTACGACCCAGCTCTAGATCCTAAGCAGATTCAAAATCGTAGAGATTGTAGGAGAGAGATCTGAATCGATTTGTGCTCCTAGAATCTTATGATGGACAGATCCTACGATCCGGACCGCGATCCTAAAAACATTGGATTAATGTCAGTTTGAGCCGGCTGAAGCCGGTTCGTCGGAGGAGGATGAGTAGTCAATATCGTTGAAAGAGAAGAATGAAGATGAGAGTATTCCGGTCTATTTAAGTGTTATTAGTGTTCACATGCATAACATATGATCACTTTTTGTCCAAAATGGATGAGAAAAGTGACGACACAACATTTAGAACTTCTGAATTACTTTAAAATTATTTTAGATACCAACTTGTCAAATAGTGTTTTTTTAAATACGTACATGGGGTAAAATTCTGCCTTTAGTATTACAAAGTAGAAAAGTTTTTTTTAAAAAAAGCTCGGGTAACTTTTTGGTAAAACCCTTTAAAAATAGGGTTAAAGGTCATTTTGGTACCACATGTTTGCCAAAATTACACTGTTCATACCACTAGTACTTTTTCGTACCGAATTGGTACCATATGTTTCCAAACCTTACTGTTTTGGTACCTCCGTTAGGGTTCCGTAAAAAACAGCCGTTAAATGGCATGTGCCATGCACGTGACCAGCCCAAAACTTTCAATTTTGTTACAATTTAGTCCATCTAATACATCCCTAACTTTTATTTTGTTCAATTTAGTCCTAAAACTTCAAAATCAAACCATTTCCCCAAATTGACCTAGCCGGACCTAGCCATGGGCTATATCCGACCCTAGGTCATGGTCGCCGGACCCAGGCGACCCCGACCCAGGGTCGGACCTAGCCCTAGGCTAGGTCCGGCTAGGTCAATTGGGACCTAACCCCAATTGAGTTAAATTAGGGCTAGGTCCCAATTGACCTAGCCGAACCTAGCCTAGGGCTAGGTCCGACCCTGGGTCGGTGTCGCCTGGGTCCGGCGACCATGACCCAGGGTCGGACCTAGCCCATGGCTAGGTCCGGCTAGGTCAATTTGGGAAAATGGTTTGGTTTTGAAGTTTTAGGACTAAATTGAACAAAATAAAAGTTAGGGATGTATTAGATAGACTAAATTGTAACAAAATTGAAAGTTTTGGGCTGGTCACGTGCATGGCACATGCCATTTAACGGCTGTTTTTGACAGAACCCTAACGGAGGTACCAAAAAAGTAAGGTTTGGAAACATATGATACCAATTCGGTACGAAAAAATACTAGTGGTATGAACAGTGTAATTTTTGCAAACATGTGTACCAAAATAAACTTTTAACCCTTAAAAATATGTGAAAGTGGAAAAAAACAGAAGTCTAAAACAACAACGACGCTTCGTCGTCACAGTAGTATAAGCTGACACGAGGGGGGAGTAACCATGGCGGGAGAACAAAACACAGAGCTCCAAACTGCTCCTCTCCACTTGGCCTCAGCATTCCTCGCCATGGAACCCACCGACATCTTACTCTCATTCGCACGGTAACCAATTGAATAATCATCTATCAAAATCTCTCTTGTTTCTTTGATTTCAGTTTCTTGATTCTTTGCATTCATCCATTGGGATTCTTGAAATGCAGGGTATGTGGAGGAGGATTGATCACGGAGAGCGTCCAGAGGTTTATTTGGGACCACTGCTTGAAAGAAGCTGACGGATCACACTTCTGTTTACATTGTTGGGAATTTGAACCATTAGGTGGAGGGTTTGCTTAAACATTCTCAATTTTTTGTTGTTCAGTTTTGTGATTTGTAGAAGTTGAGCTGATTACAAGTTGGAATTTGACCCTTTCCATTGAAAAACTACTTTGCAAAAGTATCATTTTCTGTTCATCTTTGAGATTCCTACAAATGCACACTGTCTTTGTTCATGTTCATCATTTGATGTGATTCCAGGTTGGAAATGTGACCCTTAAATAAAAGAAATTGATTTTACTTTGTTAAAGTTTCATTCTCGGTGCTTGCAACTATCTGACTTGAATGAAGTAAGACAGTAAACCAGAAGCTTTTTCTTCTTCTCGATATTTCTAGTTAGTGCGTAGTGAGAACATACTTTGATATTCGTTCAATCTTTTTTCCACTCTTGCAATTTGTACATGTCTTCCTCACAACTGCAAATTGGCTTTGCTTATGTTCATCAATTGGGCTAATTCCTAGCTGGGAATTGACTCTTTACACAAAGAGATCACGATTTTTTGTTGCGAAAGTCTCAATTATTTTTCCACTTTGCAGTTTTTACATTACCTGCTGCATATCAATGTCGGCTTAGACGAAAGTTCTTATGGCCTAAATTTCAATTTTTAACTGATTCAGGCAGGAAAATGCTATCCTCCATATCTGCAAAGATTTCTAAAGAAGCTTTTAAAAGAATTGGAGTCAAACTTTGTCGATGTCATGGATGAATTTTACGAACTATTGACAGATCGTCTTACTTCATCGAAGGTACCGTCTTGAATTTGCTGCCCTTCAGAGTCTCTATTTTTTTTTTTTTTTACCTTGAACATGATTATTGATATTTCATCTGCAAGGATAGAAGGAAAACTGGAGGGCTTTGAAATACATATCGTTTCTTTTTCCGGAAGGCATTGCTCTCTATTTACTTGTTCATATAATTTTGGGTAATGATTATATGGCTTCAAAAATCATGAACTCAAAATGAACTTTCTAGGTGGTTATGGTTTGAACAAATTGGTAGTTCCACTGCATTGCTCACTTAACATGCTTGAAGGAGACACTGGGTATGACATTCTTAATCATGTTTTGGTTTCCTAAAGAAGTAATTAACAAAACTTATGCATTTGGATTGCATATCATAATTTTTAGCCGTCCAGTCTATTTTTATCCGAGTTGATTCTTTCAAATCCACAATTTTTTTCAAGCAAATCATGGTTTGAGGTATGACACATTGATGAATACATATGATACTTGATTTGAGCTCATTAAAAATTGCATCTTATATTATTCGCTTCTTCAGGTGGGTTCTGGGGTTGGTTTAGTTGGCATTTGTCTTGCTCATGTCAAAGCATCCAAAGTTATTAGTCATTACCCCTGATTTCTTTATCCAAATAAATTATTGACACTAGTCACTAATTGGTTTACAATTTATAACTTTTTTTTTCCTTTTGCTTACTCCCCAGAAGTCGAGCATTTCGAGTTTAGACTTCTGAAATTCTCGATATCTAATGCAGGTGATATTAAGCGATGGAGACCTGTCAACTCTGGCCAATATGGAGCTGAATTTGAAGCTGAATCACTTGAATATTGAACACAATGACACTAACGATACTATCAAATCTCCAAACACCGTGAGTCTTTTCGTATCAGTCTATGGTTTCTTTCTCTGTTATTCGGACTCTGAGATTACTGCAAAAGTGTCGATTTTTAGCTTCTGTTTTTCTTTTTTTGGTGGATTTTATAGGTACGAAATCTCGACTTATGATAGATAATGTTTCAGGTAAGATGCATACATATGCCATGGGAATCTGCAACGGAAAGTGACATACAAGACTTAGATCCAGATATCATGTAAGTTCATCATAACCAAACTCAGTTCTTTCATAGTTTTGTAGTCAAAACTGCTGCATCAAAATCTCTATTTCCCAAGAATCGACCCATATTGACAACAGAATCCCAATGGAAAACTCCGCAAAGTGTGAAACTTATAGCAAAATTTAGTGATAAAGTGAAAAAGTCGCCTTTTTAAGAAATGGTGATTGTGAGTAGAACTTGTAGTGCAAAAGTGAAAAATTAACCTTCTTTGGTATAAAATTTTACTGAATGAGATAGTAAACAGTTCCCTGATATGAAAAGGCTTTCATTTCTACATGAAGTTTCACACTTTGTAAACATCTAGCCAATTATCATTGTAGTTGAGTTTCTTTTTATCTCAAAGCTCTCTTTTTTAAATCTTTACAGTGTTGGAGCAGACGTTATTTACGACCACTCATGCCTTCCGCATCTTGTTTGAATACTATCCACTCTTTTACACCAGAGGGAAATCGAGTGGCTTATATAGCATCCGTGATTCGAAACCCAGAAACCTTTGATTGTTTTCTTCGTTTGGTGAGCAAGGCAAGAATCTCCATCAAAGATCTAACAAACAGTTTCCGGCCGATCAACTTGATTCCTTACACGAAGTCATAAGATAGATCGAGTGTACTACTCTTTCAGCTTTCGGCCGAATCATCTTAAAGAATATTTGATTTTTTTGCAGATTGTAGAAGTTTTTAGGAAAAATCACCCAAATAACCACATTTTGAAACTCAAACACAAAAACAAGGGAAAACTACGTACATAACTGAAAATACCCAATGGCTCATCTCTCAGATGTGCCATTTTTTCACCTTGTTAACGGTAAAAAAACTTGACCGTTAACCCATAAGATGCGCCATTTTCAGCTCATCTATCAGATGAGCCATTTTTCCCTCATCTCCTAGATAAGCCATTTTTGTCTCATCTTCCAGATGCGCCATTTTTAGCTCATCTGAGAGATGCATTTTTTTTTTTTCATATTTTCTTTTGGTTGTTCAAGAGTTTATTGTTGTTGTTGAAGAGTTGAAATATCAGTCCATCAATTGATGTACCAATTTATACTAAGGTAATATATCTGATTTGCAATTCATAGTTTAGTTAGTTGTACATAGTTATTTCAATGATGACATAGAATAGTATTGCCTGGTACAAGATTTAGATTTTTATGCTTGCCAATATATATATAGTAAGTATGTATGTGGTGATGTGCATGATTTTTTTTTTTTTTGGCCAAGGATGTGCATGATTATTATTAGCACATCACCACATACATACTTACTATATATATATTGGCAAGCATAAAAATCTAAATCTTGTACCAGGCAATACTATTTTATGTCATCATTGAAATAACTATGTACAACTAACTAAAATATGCACTGCAAATCATATTTATTACCTTAGTATAAATTGGTACAACAATTGATGGACTGATATTTCAACTCTTCAACAACAATAAACTCTTGAACAACCAAAAGAAAATATGAAAAAAAAAATGCATCTCTCAGATGAGCTAAAAATGGCGCATCTGGGAGATGAGACAAAAATGGCTCATCTGGGAGATGAGGGAAAAGTGGCTCATCTGAGAGATGAGCTGAAAGCGCCATTTGACCACTATGGGTTAACGGTCAAGTTTTTGACCGTTAACAAGGTGAAAAAATGGCGCATGTCTCAGATGCGCCATTGGGTATTTTCAGTTTTGGACGTAGTTTCCCATTGTTTTGTGTTTGAGTTTCAAAATGTGGTTATTTGAGTGATTTTTCCAAGTTTTTATGTAGTAAACTAAACCAGCAGACAAAGAATAGATGATGATGTATTGATTGGATAAACAGTATTAATAAAGAAAGAAGAAAAGTATATATGCGCATCCAGGGAATCGAACCCTGGTCAGTACCGTGGGAGGGTACTATGATACCACTACACCAGATGCGCTTTGATGTTAGCAGTGTTCAAGATAATTAATTTAATAAGTTTTATAAAATATTTTCATGTTTCCTTGGTAAGTTTCTGAGATGTTTATCTAATAGTCAATCTATTTGTAAAAGTATTTACCCAAAAAAAAAAATTGCGTAATTATTCATATATATGGTATAATTACGTAATGGGGTGTAAAAAGATAAATGTATCCTTAGTTGGAATTTAGAATAACATATATTTAAATTCATAATATCTGTATTATATTCCTGAATTATGAAAAATGAGGTGGCAATCATTTTGTAGTGCTTTTGTAATTTTCCCAAAAATGAAGGACCTTTGTACTTTGTGAATGTCTTTGTGATAAAAATAATGAACTTTTTTTCTTTCCCAAAGTAAGTGCATTATAATCTCAGCATCTGTCTATCAGCAATTACAATGAGACATGATAGAGCTTTATGCATATGTTTCATAATAGTAATAATAATTTTTCTTATTTATAACTCATATTTTTATTTTACTCTCACGGTTGTCCTAAAGCGCCTTATTAAAAGAGTAACACATGTTTATTTTACCTTTAAAATAATCTCCGCTCTCATCGAATCAGCCTGTAAGTACTAAAATGTTCGCAACTAATAAAATTTAAATATAAAATTTATAATTAAGAAATAAAACATTAAACAATATATTTATTTATAAGACATTAGACTTTACAAGTTACCAGATACAACCTTAAATTTTAAAAGCAGCGTCTCTCTTATGTGCAGTGGATAAAATGTTTCAACGTTATCAAAAAGTGTTTTCTTTTCTTTTATGTTGATATATATATTATTAGTATTTTAACCACTGTCTTTTTATACAAGGAATTGAAAAGAAAAATACGCATTCAAATATATCATATATAAGAGAATAGTCTAATCTTTCACTTGTATTTTTATGTATTATTATTATAATTATCTTTCTCATTAATATATATATATAATATATGCAGAGGAGAGGGTTTCTATATGCATACATATATATCTTGTGACCTACCTTCTACCCATCATCAAGCTGACTAGTTTTGATCTTGAAGTATGCAAACCTTTTCACCTTTCCTGTTGTTTACAGGAAAAGTCACTGACAATGATATTATAGAGCAATCTAAAGCAACACTAATACTGTCTTATAAAACTTTAGTTTATTTAGACAGACAAGCTAAAAATTATATAAATGAGATTGGAATTGAAAATATTTATAGTCACCATTTTAACTTTATGAGTTGTCTTTGTACGAGTAGAGATTAGTTTTAGTATGGAATAAACATGCTACGAATGTTGTCTAACTGACGAGACCTTAGGATCATCTATAGGAAAAAAAACTAAAATAATCACTAAAATTATCTAGATAATGACTAAAATGAGAAAATATTTAGAGGAATATTTTACATTTAAATGGAAAAATGGGGGCCAAACATATATATTCCATAAAATTTCCATATTTCTCAATAAAATGGAAAAAAGAATTGGGTTACCCAGTAGCCAATAATTTCACCAAAGCTATAAGGAGAATGGAAAGGAATTGAATGGGGGAGGAATCTGTCAAGGCCATGTTTACTTCACTACAAAACAATAGGAAAACAACAACAAAAAAAGAGACAGAAAGAGCTAGTGTGTTTGGAATCTTATTAACTATAAACCCTAGCTACAACTTCCCTGTTCCCACCCACATGAGTTTGTATATTGTGAATGATAATAATATTATAATACAACATGAGCTAATTAAAGTTAGTCGATGTTTGTTTTGTTCCATCACCCATTTTAAGTTTCATTCATTGTCTAATGTATATATAGACTTATAGGAGTGTCATTAAAACCTCATTTTAATCTCATTTTGATACATCTCTATAGGAGAAACATTATATATCGATTGTTTTGAGATACAAACTCGGTGAGAGCTTTACTTTAACGCTTCTAATTAGAAATAACGATAGATATGTAGTCAATAAATAGGGTTTATAGGTCTTTTGGTACTCTATGTTTGCCCACTTTTGGCTTTTGGTACCACATGTTTGATTTTGCCTATTTTTGGTACCATACGTTTGCCAATTGTATACTTTTGGTCCGACCGTTAGTTGACCGTCAGTTTGACCGTTAAATAGTCACATGACTTACACATGCCTAGCCCCAAATTTTGATTTTGTTCAATTTAGTCCTCAAATTTTTTGTCGTAACTTTTTATTTTCGCAATTTAGCCCTTAAACATTTCAACCGCACCCTAGGACTAAATTGACATAGCCATGGTTCGACCCATGGCTAGGTCGGACCATGGCTAGGGTCGCCGGACCCGGGCAACCCTAACCATGGTCCGGCCTAACCATGGGTCGAACCATGGCTAGGTCAATTGGACCCAATTGCTAAATTGACCTATCCATGGTTCGATCCGTGGCTAGGGCGTACCATGGTTAGGGTCGCTCGGGTCCGGCAACCCTAGCCATGGTCCGACCTAGCCATGAGTCGAACCATTGCTAGGTCAATTTAGTCCTAGGGTGTGGTTGAAAATGTTTAAGGGCTAAATTGCAAAAATAAAAAGTTAGGATAAAAAATTTGAGGACTAAATTGAATAAAATCAAAATTTGAGGCTATGCATGCGCAACTCACGTGACTATTTAACGGTCAAACTGGCGGTCAACTAACGGTCGGACCAAAAGTATACAATTGGCAAACGTATGGTACCAAAAATAGGCAAAATCAAACATGTGGTACCAAAAGCCAAAAGTGGACAAACATAGGGTACCAAATAACCTATAAACCCCAATAAATAACATGATTTATGTCCGGTTCCACAATTCAAAAAAAAAAGGTATATATTTACAAATGTGTGACCGAATGTGGCTTTTAGTACTGAATGTTTAGTTTTGTATACTTTTGGTACCAAACGTTTGAAAAAATGTGGCTTTTGGTACATCCGTTGGTTGGCCGTTAGTTTTAGCCGTTAAATGACATGTGCAAGTCACATGATCGACTCTAAACTTTTAATTTTGTTCAAGTTAGTCCCTCAAATATATTCATAACTTTTATTTTGTTTAATTTAGTCTTAAAGCTTCAAAATCGAACCCAATTGGGACCTATCTCCAATTGGGTAAATTTGACCCAAATGGGGCTATGTCAATTGAATTCGATTGGTTTAATTGGGTCCGGTTTTGAAGTGTTATGACTAAGTTAAACAAAATAAAAGTTAGGAATATATTTGAGGGACTAAACTGAACAAAATTAAAAGTTTAGAGTCGATCACGTGACTTGCACATGTCATTTAACGGCCAAAACAAACTACCAACTAACGGATGTACCAAAAGCCACATTTTTTCAAACGTTTGGTACCAAAAGTATACAAAACTAAACATCCAGTACTAAAAGCCACATTCGGTCAAACATGTGGTATCAAAAGTACATTTAACCCTTACAAATTATTACAATTAGGCTTAATGATGATCTCATCAATGTATTCTTACTAGCAGTCTAGTATAGTTAAGAGACCGATCATTAAGCTTAGTTCTACTTCCTGCATATTATGCCTGACACGGCATGTAGGCTGGAATGAACCTGATATTTTAATTAGATCACCGTAAGGATGACTCCCAATGAGTTTTAAATTTGAATTTTAGAGCCAAATTACATAGAGTAAGCGATTTTAACTATCAATGGCGTAATTCTAGATGTTGAATTAAAATAGTATTTTCTAAAAAAACTGAAGAAATGAATGTACGTACTTTACAAAAATAAGAGGAAATTCCTTACTAAGTTAAGGCTTCATATAAAGAGGCACATATTACAGACTTTCCATATCTTCAAATATAGAAAAGTAAACTGAAATGATTAATATTCCAAAAAAAGAAGTAATTTTTTTATAATTTTGTTAGGGAAATTGTGGTCAATGGGAGATGAATTATTATTATTTGGTTAAAAAATCCAGTGCATGGGGCTGGGTCTCCTTATAGTAGAGGAACACATGTAAAGTTTTGAACAGAAAAAACATCCACTTTTACTCAATTTAATTTGTTTATGTCCAGTCCAGTCAATTTATATGAATAGTGAAAACTAAAAATTGAATAAATAAAAAAATAAACGAACAAGAAAATAATAGTTGGCAGACTAAACTTTTAATTAGGCAGCAAATCCAAATGACTAATTATTGTATATTTTATTTAATAATAATAATCTAATCTTGTACCTCCCTGTCTGTGTCCTGTTTTTTATTTTGAACTATTTTTTGTCACATTTCTACACTTGACTGCATAGTGGAAATATCATGGCAAACGTTTCCATATGTAGTTTTAGTCTTTTAGATACAGGCATTATTGTACCCTCTGTTATGGAGGCAAATGAGTTTTTTTTTAATATATATATTATTAGAAATTTTCACAAAAGTTGAAATAGTTAGCCAAGATTTTTTTTTTTTTTTTTAAGGAAATAGCTAGTCAAACTTGCATAATATAATTATAAATTAGATAACTTCGTTAATTTTATAATTAAAACTAACAAAATTCATCACATGAAGAACACGTAATGGTTCATAAAAAATTGATTTAAATATGAAGATATGAATTTACTTATGGAGATAGCAGAAGAATCGCTTTTCAGAAATTGAATCCACATCAGACATAACAACTTGACCGGTAGAAAATAGAGTTGAAACGCTTTGGAAAGAAATGGCATTATGCCAAAAAATAAAATAAAGTGGGCAAAGATTGTTTTTTGTCAAAAAAAAATACACGTTTGTACCAATTTCAGTTGCCCACGTGAGAAATTTAATTCTTAAGCTACATAATTACTAGTTTTTTTTTTTTTAAAGTTCGACTAGTTATTTGATTTCAAGAAAAAGTTTATTTAACTATTTGCACTTTTGTAAAAAGTAGCATTAATCTATTTGGTATTTAACTCTATCATATTAGATTTAAATGAATAATTTGATTAACATTTTAAAGCTTGTATGCACATATGAACCAACGACAGTATTATCTTACATATATAGCCCAAATCGTGCTGATGAAATTCTCAGCAAGTTTAAATCAATCATCAAATTCGAAATAATAACTATTTGAAGCCAAACCCTAGACTATGGTCCCATATATTGTGTTATTTTTATCATTTTTGGACCATATGAATTAGGAAGTGCTAGGCTATTAGCATGTAATTAGCTGGCATTTTATCATTGTTGGAAAGACTAATTATGGATGGAGGGTGAGATATAGTGCAAAAACATTATTCTAAAATGCAGTAGGGTGTAATATGCATGGTTTAGCTCAACACGGGACGGACGGCCTTTTTTAGGAAAAATGTTATGAACCTGAAATTCTCAAATTCACTTATATTGTCCCGAGTTTGATTATTAGAAATAAAAAATATTGCCCAAGTTCGGACGGACTCGGACTATATATAGCTCAAATTTAAATAAAAAATATAGAAAAACACTATTTCAAACATCAAAATACTATTTCAAAAACCATTAAATATAGAAACTCACATTTCAAGCACCATCAAGCTTCTAAAACACCGTTTCAAACTTCTATTTTATGATGCATTTCAAATACAAGCAAATCCAAACGACAATAAAGACCAGAATCGATCAATTAAGAGTAAATATATGTAGAAGAACACTTTAAGATCTTCGATGAGGGGAATAAATACGATCGTTTTCTGCGCATGTATATAGAAGATCGTTTTTTTCCAAAAAAAAAAAATTAAAAGAAAAAACAAATCTTCAAACTGATGAAATGTATAAATAAATGTATAGATTGGATAGAGATGCAGAGAAGAGCAGCAAAAGCTTTTACAGAACACTTCCAAGGCTGTTCATGGCAGCCTTCTCTTCTTCAGTTGTTGTACTTGGGACGCTTTAATTACATTGCGACGACAGTTTCTTTCTGTTTAGGTTTAGGGTTACACTAAAATGAACTTCGAATTTATTTCAATTTAATTCATCAGTCGTTAAAATCAGAAAAACTAAAATTTATGTAAGAAACATTTTTTTTTCCTTTTTAAGACATAATTCATTATTCTATCATGATCTAATATAGTGAAATTAAATTGAAAAAATTTATTACCAAAGACAATAATTACATGGGTTTCATTCCACTGATCTCCAGATATTCAACCTATATACATATAGAATAAACTTCATCCTAACTAATTCATCATAATAATTATTATTATTTAAACCATATTTCCTCATTATAAGAAAAGTCCGCATAATATTTCGAGATAAACCCGATACTAAATATATATGAAAAATACTAGCTAGCTAGATCTATATATATATATATATGTAGAAAAAAATATATATATAACAAAGGGCATGTTAATTTCTTCAGTTACACTACTTGTTCTTCCTGAATCCTTAGCAGAATCTCATAAACAGCCGATGCAATTTCATCCACTGATGTCAACTTGCAATCATCCTCGACCTACACGACAATAATCGATAATCACACGTGTTGAAACCAAAAAATAAAACTAACACGTAGTAAGAAAATCAGTAATTTTTTTTTTTTGATGAAATGTCCTAAGGCAAACCGTTCTTTAGATTTTACAAAAAATCGCAAGTGTTTTTTAAGTTTCAGTTAAAATTCCGTACAAATACCAAAAATCTTGAAAAGCTAGCTATCAGAAATTTAAGTGATTTCACCACAAATATTGAATATTTTTAGTTAGCATTTTTTTGTTGTTAGAAGTTGATCAATTAAAAAAGTTTTGGTTTGCTATATTTGCTAGAAATTCTAAATAGGGATAATAACCTAAAAACAGTCATAACTATAATTATGTTACAAGTTAATCGTTATCTCATATTTAAAATTATAGATCATATTTGGTGCCCCAACTATTAAATTGGTTGATTTCCAATTTTTTCTTTTAGAATTGACGAAAGAAATTAAAAATATATTCTTTAAGTTTCAAATAAGCATAATTAAACTAGGGTCAATAACCTGGGAGAGGTCTAAAGTTTGATCCTTGTGAATTTGAGATGTCTGAAGATTGAAATGGTGATAACAGAGGTCTGAAGTTTCGACTTGTAGATAATAGAGGTCTCCGTTAGTTTTTTCCGTTAAAACTGACGGAAGTTGGTCATGTGCATGACATGTGACCAGAAATAAAATTAAATTCCAAAAATACCCTTCTTGCATCTCACATGCTCGAATGAAAAGACGAAAATGCCCTTTAGGCCACCACCCAACTCCGGCGACCACCACTGACAGCTCCGGCGACCACCACTGACAGCTCCGGCGACCGCCACCAACTCCGGCGACCACAACCCGACTTCGACGACCATCACCCAACTCAGGCGACTACAAACGCGGTCCTGATTGGGCCCAATCGGGGCCGGTGGCTTCGATTGGGCCCAAATCGGAGCTCTGTGGCTCCGATCGGAGCTCTGTGACTCCGATCAGAGCTCTGTGGCTCCGATCTGGGGCCACAGAGCTCCAAATCGGAGCTCTGTGGCTCCGATTTGGGGCCACAGAGCTCCAAATCGGGGCCGGTGGCTCCGATTTGGGCCCAATTGGGACCATGGTGGCGGTCGTCGAAGTTGGGTGGCGGTCGTCGGAGTTGTGAGTGGCGGTCGCCGGAGTTGTGAGTGGTGGTGGCCGGCCGGAGCCGTGGTTGTGGCCGGAGTTGGGTTAGGTTTAAATTATGGACAAGGGTATTTTTGTCACTTTATCTTTATATTAATTAAACTCTTAATTAATTTAAATATAACAAAAGGGTATTTTTGACATTTCATGCGGTTCTATTAAATTTGACAGAAAATTTGGACGGAAAACCTAAAAATCACAATGTCCAAACTTCAGACTTTAGTTATCACCATTTCAATCTTCAGACCTCTCAAATTCACAATGGCCAATTTTCAGACCTCTCCCAGGTTAGTGACCCAATAAACTATATAAATCTGTTACTTTAGAAAAGTGGAAGCAATGTGTTTTTGTTACTTAGAATATCAACATTTTAAATCCATGACTATTTTTAGTTGGTTCACCTTTTAATATTTCATAATTTTGCAAAAATGGATCACTTACAAAATAACATTACCTTGAGACTGAGAGAATATAGGACAATGTGGTCGACCGTAGATACGTTAAGGTGAAGCACGGTGAGCCTCAAGTTCTGCAAACCCGACACCAGCCTCAGAAGCTGCTTCGGTCTCTTCCTCGACCGAATCTTCATGTTCGCGTGGCTTTCCACCATTGTCACCTCTATGTCGGCCACCGAACTCGACTGTGTCTGAGCCGCTGCTGCCACCAGTAGGGAGGAGCTGTGGTGTGTGGTGGTGGCGGTGCTGTCGGAGCAAGTGGTGGTTGAGTACTGCGGGAGAGTGAAGAATTCAGAGAAGGGAAGAGGAGGCGGTTGTGATGCTGACGTGGATGAGGATGATGACGTGGCGGTGACATCTGTACGAGGAGGAAGGTGTTGGTGGTGATGTGTGTGTTTCGTGGCGTCGAGGAGGTGGAGTTGTTGTTCTAGCTCTTTCACGAAGTTTATGGCTCCTCCAATTATGGATGCTTGGTCACTCTGCATAAAAAAATACACAAGCACATTATATAACGTGTATACTTTTATGTTGTTGATGGGGCTATGTCGACAAGACTAATGAATTTACCGGTTATTTACTAAATCTGATCGGAAAAAAATACAATTTCATAAATAAGATAGCATAAACATTACAATCTAAAATCGTCATTACCGGTCCATTCATTTTCTTGATAAAAATAATATAATGTGGAATAAAAATATATTTTGAGCAATTTTGACCTAATTAAAGATAATTATGTGTGTATAATGTTTATCTATTCTATATGTATATTTTTCATAAATATAAGTTGGCTTCATTAGAAATTGAGAACGAGTTTAAATAAAATTCATTTCTTAGTTAGATTACAAAATATAATTAATCAAATTTTAAGAGATAAAAAATCATTATACGGATCGCAATTAATGTGTTCAATCTAATAACTTGATAAACAGAATTTGAATAAACTCGATTCAGTTTAGCTAAATCCTGATACCAACCTATAAAAGAGACCAAAGAAATGCTAAATTTTGCAGAATTTTTTCTCAAGTAATTAGCTAACCTTAATGACCAAAAAAAAAAAATTAGGTTTAGAAATGATTACGTGGAAGTAGAAGTCATAATTACGTAACTAATATGAAATTAAGTCAAATTGGGCGGTTCTCTTCTACAGCTAACTTGGGTCCACACGAACCCTAGTGCTGGCTCTGTAACTAAGATGGAACCTGCGGTGGAGCCATGAACGTGACATTGCAGCTCAATAAGAGAGAGAAAGAGAGAGAGACCCTTTGAACGTAGGATTCCGGCATGAGAGACCGGAGAACGGCGAGGTAATCGTTCATCTGCTTCCTCCGGTTACGCTCCACCGCAATGTGGGTCATCCTCTGCGCCTCTATATCCTCCTTGTTCTTCCTGCTTTTTTTCACGCGCCGCCTTTTCGGGCGGTCCTCCGCCGCCGGAGCAGCTTCCGTGATGTGCAGCGACGCCGGCACTTCGAGGGCGTTGCTTTCGTCGTTCCAAAGCGGCGGCGGGTAGTCCGACATCAACGGCGGCTGGTCGTAGAGGCCAAAACCGGCGACGGTGTCTTCTAAATCGAAGCTCCAGCTACTTCCGCCGCCGGATCCGTCCAGAAGGGTATAGAGCTCTCTTCCGGTGTAGTATCCAAGTGAGTCTTGTAAGAATCCCACGGCTTCCATCGCCATTCACTGTTTCTCTCTCTAGCTCTCAGGGAGGACGGTGGAGAGAGAACTAGGGAGTGGCCTCGATGGAAGAGATTGATTGAGCTTTTTAAAGACTCAATCATCTCTCTGCTATGTTACTAGTTACTACTACGTACAATATATTTTAATTGTTGCACCAAAATGAATATTAAAATTAATCGGCATTATTTTTGGCCAATCGGTATTATTAGCGTTATAATTAAAATACTTTCTAAGCATTTTCGAAGGAATGGTCTCGAATAATTCATACTCCATACGTATAATATAATTAGTTTTAGTAGTTGGTCTAATTTACTTATATCTAATTAAAATATTACATTAAAAATGATAAATTCTGTACATGTGGAAGTTTATAACATTAGTTTACTAAAGTTAGAGAAATTGTATATTTTATTATTAAGTGATTGATCTGTCACTACTTTTGGCTGGTTTTTGTTTATTAAAATCTAACCATATATTTGAATATGATTCAAGGGTTCTACATGATCGACCACCTGTGGATCTCAGACCGAGATTCCTTTGAATTAATTGTATTCACAACTACTACTTTAAATAGGTTCATTTAGATCTTTAATAATTATAAGTTTTAATTTTTTTTTTATCACTGAAGTAGTGTTATAGTGATTAAGAACGTTTGCTCTCATGTGTTTTGTCTTTGAAAATTTCAGGTTTAAAATTCCTTAATTATTAAAATATAAGGTAATGCATAATTCTTATACCGCGTCAGGCAAACATAAGAAAATACGAGTAGAACACAGACATTTTAATTATACTAAATTGTTGACGAAGTTATATTAACGAAGTCAATGCATGCTCTACTTTTTTAATTAATTAACTATGGCGCAAAAAACCACATAACTTTAACAGGAAACCTTGCTAGTGGATGACTATTCCATTTCTTCATAGGTTTTATATTTATTTTAATAATTTTGTAAAATTTAGTAGGTTCCAATAAAATACCCATAAACAAAACCAATTTTACAGGTCACTATATATATATGTTTCATCATTAAACCACAAAATACTGCTCGCAACTGTTCACTGGGAATGACAACTTATTTAGTTTGTTTGATATATAAATTCTTACAAATCAGACACGTATGTTGGGAATGTATCATTTAGGAACAAAAGTCGAGCATAACCGGTTGCCATCACTTCATCATTTTGATATGTGTGTTCTCTCTCAATTTGATTATTTGATGGTGTTGTATTAACCATTTAGAGTATGGTTCAAACAATCTTAATTAATAGAATAGAATGTATTATTTGAGAAGCAATATAATTAGTGAGTGTATACATACATATATAGTACAAGGCATGGAGCAACCTCCATATCATAATTCATATATATATAGATAGCTAGATTAGATCCCTCTCTCTAGTCCCTTTCCATATCCCCTCTCTCTTATAATTGATCAATATGATACACAGGAAGTTGCATGTGAAATAGATTTTGCTGATAGGATTTGAGTGGGGAAGAGAGACAGGCATGGAGACATGATGAATATTGGAGGGTTTTGTTTTTTTAAAGGGAGAATATAAGAGTAAGTATTGCCCATTTTGGGAAAAAGTCATGTCATATATCTTTGGCTCTACAGTTTTTTTACATCTTATACATTATGTAAAAGAGTTTTAACCATTCAAATAAGTGTAGTGATTCATCACATAAGTCATTAATTAAGAAATTAAAGTTTGAAACTTGAAATCTGTTGAGATCCTATACATTATGTAAAGGGTTAAGAACCTATGAAAGGTCTGAACTATCACCCATGTTAACAGGAGAGGTCTGAAATTTAAAAATTTAATAACGGAGGTCTGAAATTTCAGTTTTGTTGATAACAGCGGTCTCCGTTAGTTTTTTCCGTTAAAACTAACGGAAGTTGGTCACATGCTTGGCATGTGACCGGAAATAAAATAAATTTCCAAAAATGCCCTTCTATCAAGTGTGCCCCTCACATTTTTAGAGTGAAAAGACCAAAATGCCCTTGAAGCCATCACGGTACTCCGGCGACCACCAATCGTACTCCGGCGACCACCACCGTACTCCGGCGACCACCACCAAGGCTCCGATTGGGCCCTAATCGGAGCCAAAAAGCTCCGATCGTAGCCAAAAAAGCTCCGATCAGAGCCAAAAAACTGGAGCTCTGTGGCTCCGACCGGAGCTTTTTTGCCGAGGTGGTGGCCGGAGTTGGGTCGCCGAAGCCGAGGTGGTGGTCGTCGGAGTCGAGGTGGTGGTCGCCGGAGTCGGGTGGTGGTGGCCGGAGTCGGGTGGCGGTGGCCGGGGTCGGGTGGCGGTGGCCGGGGTTGGGTGGTTTTAATTTGACTTTAGGGGTAAAATTGTCATTTCACATTTCCTTAAATAAGATATTAAATAAAACAAAATATTAAAGGGGCAAAAATGTCATTTCACACAATTCTGTTAAATTTAACCCTAAAAATGGACGGAAAACCTCAAATCAACAAAATTGAAATTTCAGACCTCTGTTATTAACTTTTTAAATTTCAGACCTCTCCCGTTAACATGGGTGATAGTTCAGACCTTTCATAGGTTCTTAACCCTTATGTAAAAGAGTTTTTAACCATCCAAATATGGTGTAGTGATTTAACATATAAGTCTTTAATTAAAAAATTAAGGGTTGAAACTTGAAACCTGTTGAGATCCTGAAAAATGAGAAATATTCATAGCCATTACTTTTTCCCTTATGATCTTTGACCCGATGTGAGTGAGGAAAATTCTAAATGTAAACTAAGTATGCTATGAGTGCCGCCCTCCTGATGAGCACCCCCAAAACCATCCCATAAGAAGAAAAATTTGAAAAACAAATTTATTATTTGTACAAAGAACGATTAGTGATGAATAATACAGAGTTATTAGTAGGTTTTGTGTGTACACTCTGCGCTATAAAAAAAATAAGCAATTTGTAAATGAACTTTTTTAAGGGTGGTGTTTGGATAGATGTAACCTCATATTACATCCGCATTACGTCGTTACAATGTAATGTACATTGTACTGTGAAGTTTATTGTAATATGAGATTATGTCCATTGTAATGTGAGATTACATCCAAAAACGGGTGTAATGTGAGATTACGTCCAACATTACTGAGTGTTATTATTTATTAAGTATATAAAATATTTTGTATTATCTTTATAATTTATTATGCTATTATAATTATTATTAAATTTTTATTTTTTATCTATTTCATGACTCATTAATATAATAAATAATAGGGTTAACAAGTCTTTTGGTCCATGATGTTTGACGACTTTTGGGTTTTGGTCAATAATATTTTTTTTACCTAGTTTTGGTCTCATATGTTTGCATATTTTTCTAGTTTTGGTGTCAACTTGCCCCCAATTTGACTAGGTCCAATTGGACCAATTCTGGGCTAGCCCAGGGCTGGGTCGATCCCAGTTGGGGTCGCCTGGGTCCGGCGACCCCGACCGTGGTCGGACACAGCCCTGGGCTGAGTCAATTGGACCTAATTGTCCAATTTGAGGTCAATTTTAAAAAGCTGGGACTAAATTGAACAAAAAAAGAGTTAGTGAAGTATTAGAGGGACTAAAATTGAACAAAATTAAAAGTTTAGGGTGGATCACGTGACGTGCACATGGTACTTAACGAAAAATATGGACGGAATGTAACAGAAAGACCAAAACTACAAAAATATGCAAACATATGAGACCAAAACTAAGCAAAAAAAAAAAAAAAAAAAAAACATCATGGACCAAAACCCAAAAGTCGTCAAACATCATGGACCAAAACACCTGTTAACCCTAAATAATAATGGACATAATGTTCGTATAAAACGAGTAAACTTTTTTTTTTTTTTTTTTTTTTCGTGACATTCTTTTTATAAAAATTATATTTTAAAATTATATAAAATGTGTTTTGATTAATAGCATTTTATTAGTTATGTGTATTGAGTTTTAATATTTAGTTTTAGTGTTCATAAATAACTATATGTATTAACTACAAAACATAAAGTTTAAGAAGTTAGTTATTGTCAAAATATATTTTCTTTTAAATCTTATCATATTAAGATATAATATACTCTCATAGATTAATATAATAACAATAAATTCACATTACAATTCACATTACAAAATATACTAATCATTTTAATCTAAAACTACACCGTATATTAAATCACAACCAAACACTGCAATCTAACTTTACATTACCTAGCTCACATTATTTCTAATCTTATATTAGTTACTCCATCCCAGAAAGTCTTTTAGATAGATTTGGAGGTGCGTTTGGTTACGTGTGCACTTTAATTTTTTCAATTTATTCATGTCCATTTAAACACTTGCTATGTTTTACTAAGGAAAGCAAAGACCAATTGCCTTATACCACATCATCATCTATTGTAGGATGTATCGCATTTAATTCTTCTTTTATGTTTTTTCCCATGTTCGTTCCCTATCTACTGTCTTCCCATCAGAATTTGGAATTCTGGCCGCCTTTGAAGAGTATATTCGACTTTAGGAACTCTTTTGTATGTAATTATTAGTTGATGATCCATTTGCGATTTTACGAACATAATCCGTTACAAACTACTGCTATATATAGCAGGTAGTTGATCTCGATTTCAGTTAGTAATTAATTGAATGAAAAAAATACAAGTTATGCTAATTCCTAGATTCCAGCTCGATGATTGTTCTCCATTTCCGTTTCAAGATTCATATTTTTCACATAGGATCAGAGCGGATTTGATCCGTCTCGATTCGTTTTCCGCTTCCGACGTTGAGATTCTTATTCTTCGATCGAGATGTCTGGAACTCCGATTCACGAAAATGTGTGGCCACGACTTGGAACAAATCCTAACAATCTAGCTACGAGGGGAGCTTATGGAGGATCTGGAGGCGCAACTGGGAACAGAGTAGGAAACGCAACCAATAATCAGCGTTCAGACTCACAACAACTTCCTCTTGAACTGAATGACAAAATCGCCTGTATTTGCATCCGTCTGACGTACCAGGAGCACAACTCATTGGTTTTCAACTCACAAGTAGCAATAACTATCAGATTTGGGTTAGATCTATGTCAGATGCCTTATTAGCAAAGAACAAGCTCTGTTTTGTTGAAGGATCATGCTTGCGAGAATTTGTGCCTGAGAATTTGCGATTTAAATGGGATAGATGCAATGTAATTGTCAAAGGATGGTTGATGACCGCTGTAGCTAGAAACTTAACTCATGGTTTGGTCTATATCACTACTTTAGCAATATGGAAGAACGTGCGTGAGAGATTTCATAATATTGACGGAACGTGGATCTTTCAACTTAGTAGAGAGGTCTATATTGCTAGGCAAGAAAATTTGACTGCTGCTGACTTTTATGAGAAGATTAAAATTCTTTGGGATGAATTAGATGCGGCTGATAATGAAGAATTGTGTGATAAATGTGTTGTTTTAAATAAAGTAATGGCTAGTAAAGACAAGAAAAACTGATACATTTTTTGAATGGATTAAATGAGACATTTAACAACATCAGGACAAACCCTTGATGATGAATCCTCTTCGCACAGTGAATAAAGCTTATTCAGTATTGGTTCAGTTGGAGAATCAAATGATAGTTGTGGGATCGATTGAGAGAAACGTCACTCTGTATGCTGCTGATTCCAATGTTGCTTTACATGCTAGAAATAATGGTAATGGGGAAGTTTTAATAATGGAAGAAATAATGGGATAAACAGGAAGGAGTTTGTGTGTACTTATTGTAGTAAAAAAAGACATAAAGAAGATACGTGTTGGAAGAAACATGGGCTTCCAGACCATATCAAAAAGAGATGGAATGAGAATAACAGTGGTGGTATTATTCATTTGGCCATTGATCAGTCTTCAACTGCTGCAACGAACACTGGTTTTCAATCTTCAGTATCTTTGTCAGGTATTTCTTCAATGGGATCTCCTTTTACTCAAGAACAGATGCAGCAGTATCATCAGATGGTGAAGTTCTTTTGGGGTCAGACTCAAGTTCATGAAGTAGAAACTTCTGATTTTAAAGCAAACACGGCAGGTAATTATTTATGTGGAACTCTGAATGCCACTTCTAATGACTACTGGATTATAGATAGTGGAGCCTCACACCATATGACTTGTCAAAAACATGACTATGTGAATTACAAGACAACAAGACCTCTTGTAGGTTGGTTCACTTGCCAAATGGAGATGTTTCTCCTATGACTCACTATGGGTCATGTTTTTTAGGAGGCTCTTTAGCACTAAATAAAGTTCTCTATGCACCTCAAATTTATTATAATCTCATCACTGTCCCTCAGTTAACCAAAGATCTTGGTTTATCTGCTACATTTTTGCCAAATCGTGTAGTGTTTCAGACCCTCTCAAGTGGGACGATACTTAGACTGGTTCTCTCGATGATGGTCTTTACACTTTGAAGATCCCTAGTGAAGATCAAGACCATCAAAGGAATCTGAGATTTCTAAATGCTACTGGAGAAGCAAGAAATAATAATATGTTGTCTTCTGAGGAACTTCATCTGTGGCACAAGAGAACATGTCACATTTCAGTTCAGAACTTGAAGAATGTTTTTCAATTCAAAGGAATAAACTTATATTAATGATTGTACTGTTTGTCCATTAGCAAAACAATCTAGACTTCTTTTCTCTATCAGCAGTTTAAAAATTGAGAGAACCTTTGCAATGATACACTTGGATGTATGGGGCCTTATAAAACTCAAACTTTTGATGAATTCATACACTTCTTGACATTAGTTGATGATTATAGAAGTCTACTTGGGTTTTCTTGATGAGAAGCAAATAAGAATTGATCATTCATGTGAGAAAATTTCTCTCATTAGTCAAAACATAATTTGATAGTTCAGTTCAATGCATTCGAAGTGATAATGAATATGAGTTTTGTAATAATTCAATGAATGAGTTGTGTCTAGTTTAGGTATTACTCACCAAACAAGTTGTGTAAAAACACCTCAGCAGAATGACATTGTGGAGAGAAAACACAGACATATCCTCAGTATTACTCGGGCTTTAGAGTTCCAAGCTTCCATTCCTGACATATACTGGGGCATTGTGTACTCTTATCATGTTACCTAATCATTTTGATGCCATATGTTGCCTTGAATGGTGAGATGCCTCATGAAAGAATATAAGAAGCAGGTGAGTTATGCTCATCTGAGTGTTTTTGGGTGTCTTGCTTATGCGACTGATGTTCATACCACAACAAGTTCAGACCCAGATCAATTCCTTCAGTCACGATGGGGTACTCAGCTACTCAGAAGAGTTACATACTTCTCAATATCAGTACCAAACAGTTCTTTGTTAATAGAGACATGGTTTTTATGGAACACATATTCCCTTTCATAATGTTGGAAAGCAAATCCCAGTTTTCATACATTCAGAGGCACGTCTATATGAGTATGATACTCTTGTGTTTCCTACTAGGTTTCATGAGAGAGAAGGGTATATATGATAATGAAGAATTGGGCAATCCAGTGCTGAGGCCCCATCAGGTGAAGAATGACATTGATAAAGACACTAATGCATCAGCTGAGGCCCCATCAGGGACAGTGCAAGCATCATCTGAGGCACCATCAGGGACAGAGTATGCACCAGCTTCTATTAGAAGATCTTCTGGAACCACAAGAGCTCCAGGATGGCAGAGACATTATATAATGAGCTGCAAAACTTTGAGCTACTCGTCTATTTCAGATGGATATAGAGTATTTCTTGGAAATATTAAATAGATTCAGGAACCTCGGCCATTTGAATGAGAAATTAAGAATAACAAGTGTATAGAGGCAATGAAAGAGGAAATCTCAGCTTTACAGTAAAACATACTTGGGAGCTGGCATCATTACTTGAAGGGAAGAAGCCTATTGGGTGTAAATGGATTTTTAAGGTAAAATATCACTCATATGAGAGCATTGAGAGACAAAAGGCATGTCTTGTAGCTAAAGGATATACTCGGAAGCAGGTATTGATTTTAAGAGAACTTTCTCTCCAGTAATCAAGATGGTTACAGTACGTACTGTTTGCACACGAGTTTCCTTCGCGGGCTTCTTCCCGAGTTCCTTCTTCGTGGGCTTCTTCTTCCTGAGTTCCTCCTTCTTGAATTTCTACTTCGTGGGCTTCTTCTTCCCGTATCCTTGCTTCCTCTCCTTGGATACCTGCAAATGGGCACCGGAGGGTCCCGGTAAGCCCACTATGATGCTTAAGTAAGTATAAGCTTTAGAGAGAGTTAATGAGCTTAGAGAGAGAGTGATAGATTACCTTCAAATGAGGAGAGGATATCTCTATTTAAAGAGTTCCTATTGGACCGCTCTGGTTCCAGTGATTTCCTGGTCCGGTTGTTGCAGTTCCGTAATATAGTTGACCGTAAATAAGGTGTGTTTGACCTCGGTTCGACCGTTGATAAGCTTGATATGGCTAAGTGTTGATAAATGACCTCCAAGGGCGAGCCCCGGGCGAAATATCGTCCGGGGTAGGAACTCGCCCGGACAGATGGGGGTACCCGGGTGGGTACCCCTGGTCCCTTGATCGGACTACCCAAGAAAGGGGTCCTTGCTCGGATAATCCGAGCAAGGGTTCCCTTCTCGGGTAACCCCCGAGTGGTTTTCGCCACTCGGGTGTTTTTAGGCTTGCGTGTTGGGCCTCGGTGTCCGTTTCCTAAGTTTCGAATTATATTCGATCATGGCCTATTTATCGGGTCCAATTTATGATAGCTTGAGCGTATATCCAACATTTGCCCCCGAGTCAAGGAATGGTTCAACCTTTTCTTGACTCTACTTTTGCGGAATACCCAAGCGAGTTGTAAGGTGTGCCTTTGTGACGACCCCGACCTTTATCGAGTGCTCGAGACGTGCCGTGATTCTCCTTGCCCCCTGTTTAGAGAAGCTTAATACATACTCAGAAGATGCTTTTATTAGATTTAAGAAAATTTACGTTATATGATGATATCATATAAGGGTAAGAATTACGACCCTTGGTCTCATTTTACTTAGCCTTTGAACTGTGTCATTTTATTCGTGTCTCCTTCCATTGGAGCTTCTTGTGGAAGCGCTTGACACCTCTCTTAAAAGAGAGGATGTAGGCTATCCCATAGTCTTGTAGGACGGGTGTTGTCCTTGTGAGAGCGGGTGGGATCTTTCCTCGGGGGGTTTTGATAGTCGAGAGTCTGCTTTCCTTTCGCTTTTTGTTTCATCTTGTTGGTGGAGTTGGGCATATTCTTAAAAAAGGGTCGTTACTCGGTCGTTCCTTCCCCGTCCCTAGTTGATACGTAACTTATTGTAAGTGCTTGATGTAAGCATATGGTGATGGGCGCCATAACTGGTAGCCCATAATATGTATAGTTTATCTAATGAACTTGGGTAAATGTCACATTAGGGTAATTGGGATAGACCCAAATCCCAATTGACATGAGAGGCCCAAAATTGGGCCTCCCTATACTAATGGCCGGCCGAAACTTATAGTGAGGATAAAGTGAACTTTTGTCCACTTTACTCCTCCTATAAATAAGAGGTGTTAGGGAATATTTTTGGGTTAATAATAATTTCCTCATAAGAGAGTTTTAGAGAGAAAAACCCTCCTCGCATAACACCTAGTTCGGCCGAACCTTTTACCTCACCGAAGGTGTGCCAAATTGCTTTCGAGCAAACTCTCCAGAGATCTGTCCCTGTGCCATGAATCGATTAGAGGCTTTGCTGTGGAGCTGCACCACGTAGGGCTTCTCTAACAAGAACCTCTACGGGTCCCGACCGGAGGATCGTGAACTCCCTATCGAGAAGATCTTGGGTCTACGGATCTTCATAAAGGTATGTGTGAAACTTCCGCTGCGTAATTGATATTACTAGCATGTACCTTGTTTATAGTATCCGTAGTGATTACTCCCCGTAATCTAACAGTGGTATCAGAGCATGTGCTAGGAGTTCATGATTTTGATAAATTGATGTTCTTGAAAATTATAATTTTGGACCGGATTTTTTTAAAGAAAATTTTAAAAGTTTCGAATTTTAGGGTTTATGTGAAAGGTCCGAAATTTTTATATTCTTGGCTAAATTGATGTTCTTCAAGAAAAATGTGATATTTATCAAAATCAAACATTGGATTGTAGATCTTATTAAAGTTTAATCTTAAAATTTGACCACTTGTTTCTAATTTATGTTTGTGCCGAACCCTAATTGAGATTACAAGGTAAAAACTTTAAATTTCTTGAACAAAAAAAAATATATTTCGGCACAATATTTTAAAATTATATTGTTTACCATATTTTAATTTTAATTAAGGTAACAATAAATCTATAATTAGGAACATTAGAATAGATTCACATTAAAATATATATAAATATATCACTATCAATATATATCTAAATTTAAAATATGGTTAAAGATATTATTGATAGATTTAGTTACCTAAAAGATTGAGAAAATATATTGTCAGTTATTTGTTTCCCTACTAAAGATATTGACAATAAATAAAATATATATAATATATATTGTGCCGAAATTTACATATATATATTGTTGATTGATTTAATCTTAAATATAGAATATTAGCAATATATATATATATATATATATATATATATATATATATATATGTGTGTGTTTGTTAGTGCCGAAATATATATATATATATATATATATATATATATATATATATTTAATATTGGAAATTATTTTATATAGTTAATGTTACTTGGTGGCTAAGTTTAATATTTTTAATGGATTTAAAACCCTACTTGGGCCACAAGTAAACATTTCGGCCCAACCTTTAAAATATTAATTATTGGGCCAGTCCAATATGTTAAACCGGGACGAAATTCAATCGAACCGGATTTTCTCAATCGGTTCTACCTATTCGGGTCGGGTCGGGGTAATTAAGTGGATCTAACCGAACCGGTTTTGAGTGTTGAACCGAACCGAAACCTATTTTCTTGGACCGGTTCGGACCGAACAAGATTTTAAATTTGAAACCGAACCGAACCGGATTTTCTGAACCGGACCGAACCGTACCAAAACAGACTGAAATTGACTGAACCGAATAATGTTTTCTAAACCGAATTCAAGTCAATTAAAATAGGGAGGTCAAGTTTTAAAAACCAAATGTTTTTTGAACCTTGAAATGGACTACACAGTGCTCATAAGGTTGCTAACCTTTATGCCTTGTTTCAATTATGGGGATGGATCTCGGAGATACATGTTTTTGAGACTGGTTAAATTAGTGGGCTGAATTGCAATTGTTTATATTTCATTATATATTTATGCATGATTAGAACTGTTGTCTTGATTGAGTCAAGCTTGCTGGATATTACATATTGTGGGCGGAGCCCTGGTTAAATATATGGTATGTGCACTAGAATAGACATGTTGTGATGGTTGAAATTGCCTAGGATTCATGTCTAGAAGCTTGCGTGATTGAATATAAGCATGAATTGCAAATCAGCCCCTAATGTTTAAAATTATTTTAAAACCGAAAACCAGTCGCCAAATATGTATGATTGATGTGGATGTTACTGTTGGATTACGGGGACGTAAAACTACGGAATGCTAAACGTGTATATGCAAGTAATCTAATTACGCAGCGGAATAATGTACACATACCTCAATAGCTTTCCTTCCCAAGAACGATGTGGATGAAGTTCTGATCCTCCGGTCGGAACCCCCCGTACAATTTCTTCGTGAGAAAAAGTCCTACGCGGTATAAGCTTCACAGCAAATCCTCTGATCGATTCTTCAACGGGGACAGAACATCGGACTGACTATGATGTGCCGAAATTTCCACTAAGGGGGTGAGAGGGTATCTCTCAAGTTCCTCAATGGAGGGACTTATGAATTACTTGATGTGTAAAACCTCTTAGGAGACTCCCCAATTTATAAGATTGGTGGAGTGGACAAAAGTCCACTCCAACCAATGTGGTACATAGGGTTCGGCCGAACCATCAATTTTGGGCCTCCCATGTCAATTAGGAATTAGGTCAAGCTCAATTAACCTAATGTGACATTTACCCAATTGTCATAAGTAATTTCTTTAATATTAACGGGCTACCATTTACGGCGCCACGTCACCATATGCTAACAGCTCCCACTCGCCGGAATGGGAGGGTGCCCAGTTTTCCACATAGGAATACTTCTCCAGGGAATCCGTACAAGTGTTCACAACCTTCAACTAATATCTGGTTGGTGGCCACCTAGTGAACACAAGAGTCGGTGAATTACAGGTGAACTTGACCATCCCCATCCCTCATACCCTTAGTCAAACTCAATCGGTTTCCAAAGACGTGGTCACTTGGCCTTTTTCTTCAGCACTACGCTCGTACGCCGGGAAGCGGACATTGAGCCTGACCTTATATATGAGTTCTGAGTCCGAGAGGATACTTTGGATGCCTCTTCATAAGACACCCGGGATCAATCACACGCTCAAGGTAAAGAAGTATGCGCCCTTTGAATCACAAGGATTCTAGCTAGCACAACCGAGCATGACCCCTTGGTCGAACATGGCACGCGCAGTATGAAGCACACGTCGATAGCACACCTGGACAAGCCAGGGATTGGATATGTCAATCATGCGATCGCGAAATTTTTCATCTGGCACTGAATGTGATTTTAATGATGGACAGAGTCCAACACGGCGATTTACAAAATGAAGATCGAGTCATGCTTTTAGGCGTGACAAAGTTAACTTTTCGTTTAACCAGGTTTATCCCCTGGTTCTTAGCCAATCTTGTTGTGGTAGAGGTCCCCCCCCTCCTACAAGACGACCGTACCTGTGTGACGAGGTATGGTTCTCATTCGACATAATTTTGGTGGAAGGATTATACCTCTTTCTACGACTTAGTTTATAGACCGTAAAATCCGATGTTATTTATCATTATGACGTCGATGAATCATATACTCAATTTGAAATTTTTTTATTCAATCGAAATATTATTTCAAAAGTCAAAATGCTATCACTGATACATGCCACATATTAAGCCCTACGTAATCCAAGCAGTTTTACGTGCTTTTCGAAAATCTCTCTACGCAATGGCTTAGTTAATGGGTCCGCGACCATTTTGTTTGTGGACAAGTATTCTAAAGTGATTATATTGTCTTCCAGAACAGATTTAGCATAATTGTATTTCACATCGATGTGTTTGGTCCTACTGTGGTACTTTGGATTCTTAACTGCTGCAATGGCCGCCTGACTATCGGAGAATACCTTTACGGGTTTACTCTCCTTGCCAGCGCCAATTAATGCAGTAAGAAGCCTTTTCAGCCAGACCGCTTCTTATGCGTTTTTGGAAAGGGCAACGAGTTCTGATTCCATAGTGGAAAGCGCGACTCATGATTGCTTCTTGCTTACCCATGGTATGACAGCATTAGCAAGGAGGAAAACTCGTACTGTGGTGGACTTACGATCATCCTGATCGCCACCGTGGTCGGCGTCACTATAACCGGTCAATTCGATTTGCCTGCCCTTATATCACAGAACATAGTCGGCAGTACCTTTCAGATATCTTATAATTCGTTTCACGGCCTTTAAATGTTGATAACTAGGATCTGATTGGAATCTTGCTACTAGGCCCACAACGTAACAGATATCCGGCCGAGTACATAGCATGGCATACATGAGACTTCCTACCATGCTTAGATACTCTGCATCCTTCATCTGTTCACGCTCCTGCTGGTTCTTCGGGCCATCACGCTTTGACAGCGCGCACCTGATCACAACCGGCGTATCCACGGGTTTGGCATCGAGCATTCTGAATCTTTTCAACAGTTTGTTGATATAAGATTCTTGAGACATACACAATGTCCGGGCGGCACGATCTCGGACAATTTTAATGCCTAAGATGTACATGGCCTCTCATATGTCTTTCATTTCAAATGCCGATGCTAACTAGGACTTTGATTTATTCATGAAACTTACATCGTTCGTAGCAATGAGTATGTCATCTACGTATAAGGTTATGATGACATACTTAGACCCGGAGGTCTTGGTGTAAACGTAGGGATCCTCGTGAAGGTTCACAAATCCGTTTCCAACGATTTCCTCGTGGAATCTGCGATACCATTGCCGAGACGATTGTTTAAGACCATAAATAGATATTTTGGAGTTTGCAAACTTTACGTTCTTTGCCAGGAGTAAAAAACCCTCTGGCTGCTCCATATAGAGTTCTTCCTCCAGGTTTCCGTGGAGGAATGCGGTCTTAACATCCATTTGGTGCAGCTCTAGATCGAGGCATGCAACAAGGGCAAGGATGGCCCTGACTATGGTGTAACACACAGTTGGTGAGTATGTTTCATCAAAGTCTACTCCGTGAATTTGGGTATATCCTTTCGCAATCGTTCGAGTTTTGTACCACTCAACTTTTCCATTAGTAGTGAATTCTTAAAATTTCACTTTCTAGCTCTGCGGTTAGCAGGTAAATCAACTGAACCAAAAACCGAATTTATTTTCATTTAGGCAATTTCATCCTCCATTCCCTCGTTTGAGGTTATTTCATTGCTTGCTGAACCGTTACTGGTTCGTGAACGAATGTCTCACTTGATAGGATACTTCTTTGACAGAAGTTCGTTGCCTTTGACTATGTCTAGGCTAGTTAATCCATCTATAGTATGATCGCTACTCCCACTCGGAATAATGCTTCTTCTCGGAGCATTACTCCCACTGGGAACAATGGCGGTGCTTGAACTTTGATTTACAACTTTCTCAGGATGACCTATCGATCTCGGGATTTTATCTCCGAGATGTATTGCTTGATCACTAGGATCTGGAAACAAGTTGGTCGTTTCCCTCCCACTAGGAATAATGGATAGTTTTGTTAGTTCAGCATTACGATTATCAGGTCCGACTTGATTCGCATTAACATTTAGTGATGATTATGTGAGGGGAAGTGAGGCCTTCCACTGGATTTATTATGAGGACGTTTCCATCATCATTTACCATGTCATTCACTAATGTTATATCATTCTCCCACTCGAAGTAAGTGGGACTTGAGAATCTCCGTTATCCATTATAATGTGATCAGTACTTTAGTTCATTTCGTTCCGCAAAGCATTGGTAATTCATCCTCAAATTTCTATAATGTGTCATGTTTGACCACGTTGCCATTAATCCAAGCAAATTAAACTTGCATCCTTTTATGAGTAGACCGTACTCTTAATAAATACTTGTTTAATGCGCAAATTAATGCTGCTTAACGATAAAGTTTCACCCGTATCATTCCTTAGCTTTTATGGTAACGCGTCAACTGATTTTATTGGACATAGTGTTACATTAATATGAGTCAACTTAATTTCATCCCGTATGAACAATTAATGTTGAACTCTAACATAATGTAATTTTAAACTATGTTTCTTGAAATATTTTTAATGATATGATTGCTTAGCCAAACTTTTCGTTCAAGGATTATAGTGAGATAGTCATTTTACCAACTTCTTCCTTTCGTTTGTTAACTCATCCAGAGACTTATCCACCTCATGGAATATGCATTTAAGCCCTCGCTTCAATGCCATAGTTGATGTACTACTATATCGTAGTAGTATTGAAGCATACCTACAATTATAGTAGTTATCAACGAGTTATTTTCAAAGGATTACAAACGAAAATTAAACATTTCATTTATTAAAACACTTCATCATTAAATTTTTACTTTAAAACGATGTGTTCCGTCTCTCGAGGTACACGCGCGTACGGCGCATAAAACCAGTTTTTTTCCTGTGGTTTAAATCGTTTCGTTTCCAAACTTAAAGATCAAATTGGTTTCACATGCACATTATTTCAGAATATCAATCATTTTAGTGGAATACTAACAAATGAGAAATGCTAAATCTTTCGATCTAGCTACGCAATCGATGGGTATATTCAGTTCAGTTGTTCTGACTGAGATGACGGAGCATGTGTGTCGTTTCGTTTCATTCAGCCTCTCTTACCTGGCCGAAATTTTGGTTCTAACTTGTAGGTTTGTATTTTTCGTTTCGGATCGTTCTCGTTTAACCGAGAAGTTATATTGATGAGTAAATTGAGCTTCAAATCGAGCATCAATTACTTTATTCAATAACTCTGAATCTCTTAATAACCATAATTTTAGTAACAAACAACGAACGATAAATGACAATGGTATAGTTCTTGATATGAAGTTTGCGTATTTGATCCATGATTGTCGTGCATATAGTTAAGAACTTTGAGTCATGTTGAACATCTCATCTGAGTAAATTCACGAGTGAATCACTTCAAATGATCTGTGTCTGTATAAAACATTTTACAGCTTCATACACATGACCTACTAGGCGTATTTGAAACGCACTTTATCAACGGGGTTTAACCCACTAGTTTATCTTATAGGACTTATTCGTTTCAGTTCTCGTGCTATGCAGATCATGGTTCACTTCTTTCGAACTCACTATGGTGAGCGGATAAGGTTTCCCTTTCACTGTTGTGGTTACTGTAATTGATTAGACTCAAGGTTATTGAGTTCTTTCAACGTCAGATAACCATATACATCCTTTCGATGTTGACATTTCATCATGAAGATCCGATGCGGGTTTTACGCCGACATCCATGAAAAGAAAGAAGACCATCTCCTTCAACCGAAACATTCTAGCGTTTGCATCCTTGCATCCACTGAGGCGGATGCGAAGGAATACTAAGCTATAACATTGTCTAGTTTCAATTGAAGTCTTCATCAACCCCTTTTTACCAAGGTCGAATGTATCACCATATATGCGTTCAGATCATCAAAGAACCTACTTCAATTCTTGGGGAAACAAATTATGACATTCATTTCTCATTGTCAAAATAATACAGATTACTATATTCATCCGTAGTTGTCCTCTCCCCTTTTCGGATTGTAGTGGAGAGTTCAACACACACTCCAATTTTATTCATCATAATTAATACCATCAAGATTGCGAGTAATATCGAATCGCACTAATTGAGCCAACTTTCACATTGATGATTATGCAAATCAGGAAGACAATAACATTTTGAAAAAGAGTTGCAAACATCGGATTATCTATTAAGATGGAATACAACAAATAGTGATCCCTCAGTCATCTAGACCAAACCTACCGCCAGTAAACCGAGGGAAGGGGGTCCGTGAAAGAGTTCACACTACCGTCGTGTTCAATCTAATAGATCAGTCTTTTGAAAACGGTTATTATATTGCAAATTACCCGAACGGGAATTTTCAAATAAGCATACCCGATCTTGGCTTTCCCAAGCCTCTTTTGATTTTTTGAAAAATTATCTGATAATTTACGCATGCATAATACTATATCACGCCATAAACATCGAACAAACCAAACAACATGCTTACACGTCACGCGTCTAATATTCCTAGCATACATAATTCTACATAAAGTAAATTATCACATGCTTTCAGTCCTGAACATTCTAACATACGTGTCAAAACATGCAACTTCCGCACACTTCATGCATAATTGGCGACTGAAATTTTCGGTTTTGAAAACGTTTTGAAAATATTAGGGGATGTTTTGCAATTCATGCTTACAATTAATCATGCGAAATTTCTAGACATGTATTCTAGGCACTTTCAATCAGCATATCATTTCTATCCTATTGCGCAAACCATATATTTAAATCCCAGAGCTCAATGCTCGCAATATATTTTCCAGCTAGCTTGACGAAGTCAAGACGATATTTCTAATGTATTTTGCAGAAAGTAAACAATTGCAATTCAGCCCACTAATTTAATATAGTCCCAAAAATATGCATATCCGAGATCCATCCCCATAATCGTAACCAGGCACTAGGGTTTTAGCCGAAAACGTGTTAAAACGCAAACCCTAAGAGCACTGTTTAGGCTAATTTTAAAGTTCGAAAACATTTTAGATTTAAAATTTGACATCCTATTTTATGAAAATTTAAAATTTCCGAATTTTTTTTAAAATTTGGTTCAGTCTAATTTAAAAATTCGGAAGTCGGTCCATTTTTAAAAACCCGGCTTGGTCTGAAACGGTTCAATAAAATAAGATTATGGTTCGGTTCATCACTCGAAACCGGTTTGGTTAGGTTCTATTTAATTGCTCCTGTTTGACCCGACCCGAAAAGGTCCACCCAATTAAGAAAACCCGGATTGGTTTAACCCGCTCCGGTTTAGCAATTGGACCGGCCCATAAACCCTAGGGTCCGGCCGACTTATTTCTTGCAAGCTAAGTAGTGTATTAAAATCCACTAAAAACTCAACTTAACCTCCAAGAAATAATAATTATGTAAAATAATTTCCAATATTGCTATATATATATATATATATATATATATAAAATTCGGCTCATATATAAATATATATATATAAATATTGTCAAGATTCTATCTTTAAGATGTAAATCAATCAACAATAAATATATATTTATATAAAATATTCGGCCAATGTATATATATATATATGTATATAATTATTGTCAAATATATGTTTAGGGATAAAATATATATAGAAAATATATTTTCTTAATCTTTAGGCAACTAAATCCTATCAATATATATATTATCCCTATCCATTATCTATATGTATTGATAGTTAATATATGTTTCAATATTATATTGTGAACCTATCCATATTTTCCAACTTGTAGACAAATTGTTACCTTTAATTAAAATTAAAATATGGCAACCTATATCTATAATATTTTGGCCGAAATTTTAAGTTACTTGGTGCCCAAGAAAATTAAAATTTACCTAATTTGCCACTCGGGTTTCGGCAAAAAAAAAAAAAAAAACATGCAAAATTAGAAAAGTTGTCAAATTTTAAGATCAAACACTATTATTATCATGAATCAAAAAGTGTTCTTGATAAAACTCATCGTGTTCTTGAAGATTATGAACATCAAACTTAAATTTAAACATAAATTTCGGCATTGATCTTTAAAAACATGTAAAATCCGAAATTTTAAGTTTTTAAAAGATCAAAAACATAAATTTTGTTCAAAATTTTCGGATTTTACACCAAAATTTCGGTGTTCATAATTAAAACTCAAGAACATCATTTTATCAAAATTTTAAGAACTCCTAACACTTGCTCTAATACCACTGTTGGATTACGGGGACGCAATACTATAGAATGCTAAACGTGTATATGCAAGTAAACTAATTACGCAGCGGAATAATGTATACATACCTCAATAGCTTTCCTGCCCAAGAACGATGTGGAGGGAGTTCTGATCCTCTAGTCGGAACCCGTACAAGTTCTTCGTGAGAAGAAGTCCTACGCGGTATAAGCTCCACAACAAATCCTCTAATCGATTCTTCAACGGGGACAGAACCTCGGACTGACTATGATGTGCCAGAATTTCCACTAAGGGGGTGAGAGGGTTTCTCTCAAGTTCCTTAATTGAGAGACTTATGAATTACTTGATGTGTAAAACCCCTTTGGAGACTCCCCTATATATAGGATTGGTTAAGTGGACAAAAGTCCACTCTAACCAATGTGGTACATAGGGTTCGGCCGAACCATCTATTAAGGGAGGGAGGCCCAATTTTGGGCCTCCCATGTCAATTAGGAATTAGGCCAAGCCCAATTAACCTAATGTGACATTTACCCAATTGTCTTAGGTAATTTCCTTAATATTAACGGGCTACCATTTACGGCGCCACGTCACCATATGCTAACAGTTACATGTTTGACACGTATGCTAGACTGTTAAGGATATAGTTGCGTTTGCTAATTTACTTAAAAGTAAAATTATAAATGCAAGCATGAGTTCCTCGGAACATTATACGCATGACGCGTAAACATGTATGTGGTATGAATGATGAATGTTACTAGCATATGATAATTTGCATGGGTTGTAGAATTGTGTATGCATAAGTGAATTCATCAGAATGATTTTTCCAAAACAAAAAGGGCCTTGGGAAAGCCAAGATCGGGTATGCTTATTTTAAAATTCCCGTTCCGGTAATTTACGATTTAAACCGTTTTTAACAGACTGATCTATTGGATAGAAGACGACAATAGTGTGAACTCTTTCACAGCCATCTTCCATTGGTTTACTGGTGGTCGGTTGGTTTAGATGACTGAGGAATCACTATCTGTCGGAATCTATCTCAATAGATATTTGATGTATGCAATTCTTTCTCAAAATGTTATTGTCTCCCTGATTTTGCTTGATCATCAATGTGTTAGTCATGGCTGCGATCAACAATGTAATCTCCCAAATGAATAAGGGGGTGAGGTTGAACAACAATAATTATAAGACCTGGAATAAGCGTGCAAGGATGTGATCACTGAAATGAGAGGTTTGGAGCATCTGACTACAAATAAAGTCAGACCGGATGGTGACCTCACGGATGAACTGAAGAAATTCCATGATGAATGGGATGCAAAGGACTAGGAAATTCATTAGCCTTGTTGTCACTACTTGAGGATGACATACTATATGCAGATGATCACTATGAGCTGCCATGGACTTGTGGAACGGTCTTAAGGCAGGGTTTAGTGTTTACACTACAGCTCAGAAGCGATCCTTAAACATCGTTTTAGACTCATACAAGAAGAATCCCAAACACACAATGAAGGAGCATATTAGACATATGTCGAACATGCTTGCTAAACTCAAGGAGGCAGGAGATATCCTGACCGACGAACAAAAGGTCCAATGCGTAATCCACTCTTTGCCTGACTCTTGGAATAGCATGAAACGCACCTTACCCATGCCACTCAACTCAATGATCTCGAGAAAGTGCGAGTTCATCTCGAGCTGGAAGAGGATCGCCTCAAGGCTGAAATGCCAAGGGCGGAAATGCATATTGCATCATCGCATCCGGCTGAGCAAAAAGGTAAGCGCGAGAAAAAAGGCAAGAGACTTCATTTTAAGGCTAACAAACCTTTGGCTCCAAAACCTCAGAAGAAGTTCAAGCGAAAACAATTCGGAGGCAAGAAAAAGCAGGCAAAACAGACACGTAAAGAGGAAACTCGAACGTGTTTTAGGTGTGGCGTGAAAGGACACCTTGTTGTTGCCTGCACAAACCCTCCCAAGGTACGTGCTGATGAATAATGATAACCTCATAAGTTCTTCTGGGACTTCTCTTACTCGAGAGTAATTCAATTTTTCTCTATTGATTACAGAACCGAGAAGGAGAACAAGCACAAACCTGAGGAACTTGCCCCGAAGATATAAATATTGAATGAAAGACTTTATCTTTATTTGCTTTGCTAAATGAACCCCTTCTTAATTTTTTAGTATAAGATACATGATAATAATGTTCCTTGAAATATAGGAAACGTTTATTTTGAGCATATGACAAATGCTCAGTCATAATATTGATTATCATTCCTCGAGCTATTCGAACCTTTTAATTAGCTGTTTGACGCATTGCTTATTTATAAATCTTATTTTATTATTATCACTCCATTGAATGAAATAAACTGTAATGATAATCATGTTTGAAACCGTTAAAACCGATTTAATTGAATTAAATTCAGAAATGAAACGATTTAACCAAGGGTTTAACCCCAAAGTAGATTGCGCAACGCGCAAGTGGACCTCGATAGACGGAACACATCGTTTCATTACACAAGTTTGATATTGAAGTATTAATATGATGATGTGCTGAATTTTTGTTTGCACTCCTTCAGAAATATGACTTACTGATAACATTTACATCGGTATGAAGTAAGCTACGTAGGCTACAACAACCTTGTAAAAGTATCAACTGACACATAAGGTGAATACCTAAGATGCTCAGTTCGGAGATGGATAAAATCTCTGAGATAAGTCGGCAAACGAAGAAGGATCAAGTCAGTTAAATGATTTCCTTTCCAGAAGCCTTGAACGATATGTCAGGCTAGGCATTCAAATCAAATGACACACTTCATGAGACACAGTTGATACATACATAATGTTAGAGTCGTTCTATCAGAAGTTCCCTATGGGATGATGAAAGATGATTCACATAAATGTGAAACTATGTTTCAATTAATATCGGTAAGGTACGTCGCCATTATAGCTGAAGGGTGATAATGAGTTAAATTGTATCACTACGCGATATTAATTTGCGCAACAAAACTCGTATTTAGAACAAGAGTTCGTCAGTTTCTCTTACAAAATACCTGTTTACAGCTTGTATTGTTAAATGGTACCGTGGTCGAACATGAGTCATTACATCACTAAGAGGGAGAATTTTCCAAATGCCTGAACAGTTTCAATCGACATAAGCATGATCAAAACGTAGCAGAATAACGATGACAATCAGGTCCCACTTAATTCGAGTGAGAGAGATTTGAACCAGCGACTCAAGTGAATGACATGGTAAATGAGAATGAGAACATTTTCATAGTAAATTCAGTGGGAGGAATAAACCCTACCACGAGTAATCACTGTTGCTGTTGGGACGAATCAAGTCGAACTTGATGGTCAAAATTGCTGAACCAGGAATGACGCAACTACCTATATTACCCATTGTTTCCAGTGGGAGTGATTCAACCATACTTGGTTCCAGATCCTAGTGATCAAGGAATTCATCTCGGAAGTAAAATCCCGAGACCAAGAGGTTGTAATAGGAAAGTTATAGGTCAAGGTTCTAGCACTGCTGTTGTTTCCCAACATAGACGATGCTCCGATAAGAAGCATTGTTCTGAGTGGGAGGATTATTCCCAATATAAATGATGCTACGATAAGAAGCGTTATTCCGAGTGGGAGAAAAGACCAGACTAATAAGTGGGACTTATAATGCCTAGACGAGTGTCAAAGGCAAGTATCCCATTGAGCAAGGTGAAAACCCCGCTCAAACTGTCGCCTAAATGAAAGCCATTATAGTATTTAGTTGATTTACCTGCTAAACATAGGGGCATAAGGATAAGGTGAGCCCTGAAAGAAGGCTCACCACTGATGGAAAAGGTCGAACAACCCGACTTACTGCGAAAGGACTTACCCAATTTACGGAGTGGACTTTGATAAGAGAAACTCACTGACTGTGTGTAAAACCACGGTTAGGGCCATTTATGGTCCTGGTCGCAAGTCTCGATCTAGAGCTGCACCAAATAAATGTTGAGGCTGCAATCCTCTATGGAAACCTGGAAGGAAGAGATCTACATGGAGCTACCGGAGGGTTTCATTACTCCTGGTAACAAATGTAAAGTTTGTAAACTCCAAAGGTCCATATACGGTCTTAAACAGTCGTATCGGCAATGATATCGCAGATTCCACGAGAAATCGTAGGAAACAGATTCGTGAATCTTCACAAAGATCCGTGCGTGTATTATAAGACCTCCGGGTCTAAGTATGTCATCTTAACCTTATACGTGGACGACATACTCATTGCTGCAAACGACGTGAGTTTCATGAACAAGTCAAAGCCCTGGTTAACATCTGTATCTGAGATGAAAGACATGGAAATGCCACGTATATCTTGGGCATTAAGAATGCTAGAAATCGGGCTACCCGGAAATTGTGTCTATCTCAGGAAGCCTATATCAACAAGTTGTTGAAAAGTTTCAGATTACCCAATTTACGGAGTGCGCACTGTCTAAACGTGACGGCCCCAAGAACCTGGCGGAGCATGAACAGATGAAGGGTGCAAAATATTTAAGCATGGTTGGTAGCTTAATGTACGCCATGCAATGCACCTGTCCGCATATCTGTTACGCTGTGGGCCTAGTAGCACGTTTCCAATCAGATCCTGGCTATCAACATTTAAAGGTTGTAAAACGAATAATTCGTTATCTGAAAGGTACTGCCGACCATGCTCTGTGCTATGAGGGCGGGAAGTTAGAATTTGACCGATTACAGTGACGCCGACCATGGTGGCGATCCAGATGATCGTAAGTCCACCACGGGAAGAGTATTTCTCCTTGCTAATGCTGCCATTTCATGGACGAGCAAGAAGCAAACCTGTGTCGCGCTGTCAACAATGGAATCGGAATTCGTTGCTCTCTCTAAGAATGCACAGGAAGCAGTGTGGCTAAAAAGGCTTCTTACTGCGTTGCTTTGTAGTGACGTCGGAAGTAAACCTGTAAAGGTGTTCTCCGACATCAGGCAGCTATTGCGGCAGTTAAGAATCCGAAGTACCATAGTAGGACCAAACACATTGATGTGAAATATTTATATGCTAAATCAATGGTAGAAGACAATATAATCACTATGGAATACTTGTCCACTGATAATATGATTGCGGACCCATTAACTAAGCCACTACGCAGGGAGATATTCGAAAAGCATGTAAAACTGTTTGGATTGCGTAGAGTTTAGAAATTGAATGTATCTGTGATAACATTTTCATATTAGAAATTTACATTTTGTAAGCGAGAATTGCAATTGAGTTTATGATCAATCGACGTCATAATGTTTTGATTACATCAAATTAATGGTCTATAAACTGAGTCGTAAGAGGACGCAATCCTCTGCCAAAACTATGTCGAATGTGGGCCTTACCTAGTCACACAGGTACGGTCGTCTTGCGGTGGATGGAGGCCTCCACTATGCCAGGCTGTCTAAGAATCAGGGGGATAAACCTGATTGAGCAGAATGATTATCTATAGTCGAAGTAACTCGACGTGATTCTCGTTCTGCAGATCGTCGTGATGAACTTCGTTCGTCATAAATCCACATTATGGGCCGGATGAAAATCTGTGATAGCATGATTGACATGTCACATTCCTATTGACCCAAAAGGTTCAGGTATGCTATCAACGCGTGCTTCATACTACGCGTGCCATGTTTGACCACGGGGTCACCGCTCGGTTGTGCTAGGAAGGTATCCTCGTGATTCTGGAGGGCGCAAACTTCTTCACCTCGAGCATGTGATTGATCCCGAGAGCCTTATGAAGAGGCACCTGAAGTATCCTCATGGACTCAGAACTCATACCTAAGGTCAGACTCAATGCTCGCTTCCCGGCGTACGAGCATAGTGCTGAACAAAAAGGTCCAGTGACCACGTCTTTGGAAACCGGTTGGGTTTGACTAAGGGTATGAGCGATGGGGATGGTCAAGTTCACCTGTAATTCACCGAATCTTGTATTCACTAGGTGGCCACCAGCCGGATATTAGTTGAAGGTTGTGAATACTTGTACAGATGCCTTGGAGAAGTGTTCTTATGTGGAAACTAGGCAAATGGAGAAATATCAGTTGACCTAGGATACAACGCGGTATAATATATATAAATATTTTTTATAACAGGTTGATTGGAGAAAAGGGAATCAACGTTCCGCGGGCGCTACAACACTCCTAACAGATGAGTAGCACGATGCCCGTCGTATCCGCCGGTCGCACGGCAAACCCCGTATGAAATATTCGGAAGCATGGAGCAGATCAAATGGGAGAAATGTTGATGCGGATTTGGATAACAATACATTAACAAGCACCCTCCCATTCCGGCGAGTGGGAGCTGTAAGCATATGGTGATGGGCGCCGTAATTGGTAGCCCATAATATGTATAGTTTACCTAATGAACTTGGGTAAATGTCACATTAGGGTAATTGGGCTAGACCCAAATCCCAATTGACATGAAAGGCCCAAAATTGAGCCTCCCTATACTAATGGCCGACCGAAACTTATAGTGTGGATAAAGTGGACTTTTGTCCACTTTACTCCTCCTACAAATAAGTGGTGTTAGGGAATATTTTAGGGTTAATCATAATTCCCTCACAAGAGAGTTTTAGAGAGAAAAACCCTCCTCCCATAACACCTAGTTCGGCCGAACCCTTTACCTCACCGAAGGTGTGCCAAATTGCTTTTGAGCAAACTCTCCAGAGATCTGTCCCTGTGCCAAGAATCGATCAGAGGCTTTGCTGTGGAGCTGCACCACGTAGGGCTTCTCTAACAAGAACCTCTACGGGTCCCAACTGGAGGATCGTGAACTCCCTATCGAGAAGATCTTGGGTCTACGGATCTTCATAAAGGTACGTGTGAAACTTCTGCTACGTAATTGAGTTTATTAGCATGTACCCTGTTTATAGTATCCGCAGTGAATACTCCCCGTAATCTAACACTTGACTCCTTCATCTACCACCTTAGGTAGCCTTGGTCCCGCTCCCTTTGTACTCTTGTAGGAGCGTTTACGGTGTTTGCATACGCTTTGTGGACTTTTCCTAATGAATGTTTTATCATCCACGAATGTGTCTTTGCCCCCATAATAAACATTTGATCTCCATGTGTTTTAGGATGTATTCTTGGGTATGTTCTCTTGATGTCCTGCATAAACCTTTATGGGATGGTTGACGATTTCCGGTGTGTCGTTGCACCCCTCCTTTTTCTTAGGGCCTTTGTTGTTATATCCTTCGTCTTCTTGGTTTATTACTGTCGCTTGTTGTTTTCCTTAGAGTTTCCTCACCTACTTGTGAGGTAAGCTGGGGGCGATCCCCGACTGGTTCGAATAGACATGGCTTGGATCTTGAATATAGAGGATTTTAGGAGGGTTTGCTCTTGTCTCACGCGTGGGCGCTGGTTTTGTTTGATCGGACGAGTATCCTGTCCCCGAGGAAATTAATGAATTTATTCTTTGCTTGGCTCTATGATGATTGGGTAGACGTCGGGTTAAACTTGGGTTGTGCCTTTGCTCTTTATGCTCTTAGTTGTAGGGAGGTCGAATATGGTTGTGATAGCATTTTAACTTTGACTTTCACTCTTCTTTGAAGTAATTGTAGAATGTCTTGGAGTTGCTTTTGGAATGGCGTACTGAATATTTAGGAGCGGAGCAAGGACCAAGTTTGCTTGTTGGAGTGTGTTTGATAAGGCTCCTAAGATGATGGTGGTAGTTTCTTTTGTCGTCATCATGTCTTCCATCTCATCGCATGAATCTTTGCAAAAAAAGATTATCCTCCCCCTTGCAAAGAGTGGTTGAGAATGTGTTCTTGTTGTTGGTATCTTTTTCTGGACATTGGAATGTCCTTTGCTCTCTCTTTATAGGGTGGCCATGTGGGTCTTATTCCCCTTCCTTTTTGTTGATAGGGTAGCAATCTGGGTCTTATGTCCCTTTATCAGGTGGAAGGGTTGTTCTTTTGGATCTTCACATTTTTGCTTGGAAGGGTTGTCCTTTTAGATCTTCCTCTTTCCATATGTAAGGATTTTTCTTATGGATCTTCCCCTTTCATATTTGAGAGTTGTCCCTATGGATCTTCCCTTTTTCGGTTGGAAGGGTTGTTCTTTTAGATCTCCCTCTTTCCATATGTAAGGGTTCTCCTTATGGATCTTCCCTTTTCATATTTGAGAGTTGTTCTTATGGATCTTCCCCTTTTCAGTTGGAAGGGTTGTCCTTTTGGATATTCCTCTTTCCATATGTAAGGGTTGTTCTTATGGATCTTCCCCTTTCATATTTGAGAGTTGTCCTTATGGATCTTCCCCTTTTCGGTTGGAAGGGTTGTCCTTTTGAATCTTCCTCTTCCCATATGTAAGGGTTGTCCTTATGGATCTTCCCCTTTCATATTTGAGAGTTGTTCTTATGAATCTTCCCATTTTCGGTTGGAAGGGTTGTCCTTTTGGATCTCCCTCTTTCCATATGTAAGGGTTGTCCTTATGGATATTCCCCTATCATATTTGAGAGTTGTCCTTATGGATCTTCCCCTTTTTGGTTGGAAGGGCTGTCCTTTTGGATCTTCCTCTTTCCATATGTAAGAGTTGTCCTTATAGATCTTCCCCTTTCATATTTGAGAGTTGTCCTTATGGATCTTCTCATTTCGTTTGGAGCTGACACCCTATCTTTTATGAGCGATGGTATTTTCCTTCTTTCCTTATGTTTCCTGAAAGGCAACTTCATTCATTTAGTCATACTGTCGTATCTTACAAAAGAAAATTTTAAAGGGTTAACAAGTCTTTTGGTCCATGATATTTGACGACTTTTGGGTTTTGGTCTATGATTTTTATTTTTGCCTAGTTTTGGTCACATGTTTGCATATTTTTCTAGTTTTGGTCTTTCCGTTACATTTCGTCCATATTTTCCGTTAGGTAACATGTGCAAGTCACGTGATCCACCCTAAACTTTTAATTTTGTTCAATTTAGTCATTCTTATACTTCTCTAAATTTTTTTTGTTCAATTTAGTCCCAAAGTTTTAAAATTGACCCCAAATTGGACAACTGAGTCCAATTGACCTAGCCCCGGGCTAGTCCAGGACTAGGTCAATTGGAACTAGTCCAATTTGGGGAAAATTGACCTCAATTGGACTAGGTCCAATTGACCTAGTTCTGGGCTAGCCCAGGGCTGGGTCCGACCCCCTTCGGGGTCGCCGAACCCAGGCGAACCCGACTGTGATTGGACCCAGCCATGGCTAGCCAAGGGCTAGGTCAATTGGACCTAGTTGTCCAATTTGGGGTCAATTTTAAAAATTTGGGACTAAATTGAATAAAAAAAGTTAGGGAAGTATGAGAGGGACTAAATTGAACAAAATTAAAAGTTTAAGGTGGATCACAAGATTTGCACATGTTACTTAACGGAAAATATGGACGGAATGTAACGGAAAGGCCAAAACTAGAAAAATATGCAAACATATTAGACCAAAACTAGGCAAAAATAAACATCATGGACCAAAACCCAAAAGTCGTCAAACATCATGGACCAAAAGACATGTTAACCCAATTTTAAATGGAGTCCGTAGATATCTTTTTGGTAATAATAAATGCAGGAAATGTAAGTGGGTACTTCCATTTTCTTCAAGTGTAAAATTTCTTCAAGTGTTCTCCACTGAAGGTGTTGGTGGATATTTGTCCTTCCGCGTCTTCCAGACGGTATGCATTTATTGCTGGGATGGATGCTATCTTGTAGGAGCCTTCCCATTTTGTAGACATTTTGTTTATCTTGTCCAAATGTATGAACTCGTTCCTTCTCAATACCATTTCTTCCACATTGAACTGACGGACCTTTACTCGCCTATTGTAGTAACGAGCCGTTGCCAATTGCATTTTTGCTTGTGCCTCTTCCGCCTTCCATCGCATATCTTCTGCCATGTCTAGCTTCAGGCGCCTTTCTTCGTTATTACGCTCTTCCTCAAAATATTGTGTTCTATGAGAAGTGACTGCTATCTCTATGGGTGCCACTGCCTCGGATCCGTAGACCAGGTTGAAGGGTGTCTCCCTCGTTGTTCTCTTTGGGGTTGTGCGTAATGCCCACAATACATTGTCCAATTCATCCACCCAATTTTCCCCAAATGCCTCGATTCTTCTTTTTAGTCCTTCTAAGACTATTTTGTTTGCGGAATCCACTTGGCCGTTTTTGTGGGCGTGTTTCACCGACCCAAAGCGGTGATCAATGACTAATGATTTGCAATATGACTTCACCTGACGACCCTTAAACTGTGGTCAATTGTCGCTTATTAGCACTTTTGGGACTCCATATCTTGTGACTATTCTTGTTTGGAGGAATTTGATCACTTGGAATTATGTTGTTTTTGCTAAAGCCTTGACTTCGATCCACTTTGAAAAGTAGTCTATAGCTACCAGAATGTACCTCATTGCTGGTGCCCCATTGGGCGAAGGGCCATGCACTTGCAATTGACACGAGGTTGGATGCTGGTGCGGTTATATTCTTTGAGTATCTTTGGCAAGCATCACATTTTTGTACCATCTCAGTGGCCTTCTTGTTCATTATTGGCAAGTAGTACCCTTGGTTGAGGGCCTTCCTTACGATTGTTCTTGCCCCTTCGTGGCAAGCTGCTTGCCCTTCATGTAATTCTCTTAGTATTCTACTTGTTTCAGGCTCTGCCACACATCTCATGTAGGGTGTGGAATATCCTCTCTTGTATAGTAGGCCATTAATGATGAGGTAGTTGACCGCCAGCCTTTTGATCCTTGTTGCCTCGATTGCACCTTCCGGTAGGTCCCCTTGCTCAAGTATTGAATGATTGGTGTCATTCAATTGGGTGCCTCATCAATTGTCGTTGCATCGATTGCCATTACTTCGTGCCTATCATAGGCTGGCAGTAGTATTTTTTCCGCAAAATGCACCTCCTTTTCTTGTTGGATTCCTAAGGCGAATTTACATAATGAATCAGTGTCTCCATTTTCTTCTCTTGGTATGGCTATTATTTTGAAGGTTTCAAAACCTCCCAGTGTTGCTTGTACTTCTTGCAAGTATTGTTGCATCTTTGGGGATTTGGCGTTGTAGTCTCCCTTAACTTGATTCACCACCAGTTGGGAGTCACACTTTGCTTCTAAGTGTTTTACTCCCATGCCTCTCGCTATTCGTAGACCTGTAAGCAGAACTTCATATTCTGCTTCATTGTTTGTTGCACGAAATGTCAAAACCATAACGTAGCGCAAAGAGGTTCCTTCTCGTGGAGGGATTATGACGAGCCCTGCCCCTAATCCTTGCTGGTTGGAGGATCTATCTGTGTACATTGTCCGGACGTCCTCCTTGTTTTCCTTCCCTTCTTTTTGCTTTGGTGGATTTTCTTCTATTGTATCTGGCTGTATGCCTGTGAATTATGCTATGAAATCGGCTAAAGCCTGAACCTTGATGGAAGTTCTTGGAGCAAAGTGTATTATGAATTCACTCAGTTCTACTGCCCATTTGACCATCCTTCCGGACACGTCCGACCTCTGGAGTAGGTGTTTCAAAGGTTGATTTGTAAGTACCACTATCTCATGTGCATGGAAATATGGCCTGAGCTTCCTTGCTGTGACTACTAAGGCGAATAGATATTTCTCTATTGGTACGTAATTTGCCTCATATTTTGCGAGGGTCTTGCCTACAAAATATATTGGCAATTGAAGCTGTTCTCCTCCATTATTAGTACTGAGCTAACTGCCGTCTCGCTTACTGAGATGTATATGTATAACTTCTCCCCCGGAACTGGATGTGCTAGGGGTGGCAGTGTTCTTATATGTTGTTTGAGTTGTTGGAACGCTTCTCCACTCGAACCTCTTGTTTGCTCGCAATACCTCAAAGAAGGGTAGTGCCTTGTCTCCTATCTTTGAGAGGAATCGGTTTAAAGATGCCAGCCTCCCGTTGAGTTGTTGTACTTCCTTGGGCTTGGTGGGTGATTTCATTTCTTCAATTACGAGTAGCTTTTCGGGATTTGCTTCAATTCATCTTTGGCTTACCATGAAGCCTAGGAACTTTCCCGATTGCACTCTAAAGACACATTTCTGCGGGTTTAATCGTACTTGGTGGATGCGCATCCTCTCAAATACCATCCGCAGGTCGGCTTCGTGGCTTGCTTTTATTTTGGACTTGAGGATCATGTCGTCTACATATGCCTCCATCGTTTTCCCTATCATATCTCCAAATAGCTTGTTGACCATCCCCTGGTATGTTGCTCCCGCATTTATTAATCCAAAAGGCACCACCTTGTAGTGATAGACCTCACTGTCCGCGTAGAAAGCTGTGTGTGGTGCATCTTCTGGGCACATCTTGATTTGATTGTACCCTGAGTATGCATCCATGAGGCTTATTACTTCATGTCCTGCTGTGGAGTCCACTAGCTGGTCTATCCGGGGAAGTGGGTACGCATCTTTCGGGCATGCGTTGTTCAAGTCGCGATATTCAATGCACATTCGCCACCTTCCATTGGTCTTTTGTACCAATATTGGGTTTGCTACCCATGTTTGGAATCTTATTTCTTGTATGAACTCGGCCTCTAGCAGTTTTCCCACCTCCTCCCGGATTGCAATCTTATTGGGTTGTCCCGGTGATCGACTCTTCTAGGCTATTGGTCGGACTGATTCGCTGATATTCAACTTATGTGTGATTACTTCTTCACTTATTCCTGGTATATCACTAGGTGACCATGCAAATAGCTCCTTGTATTTCTTGAGGAGTGCTATTAACCATTCTTCATCCTTTTTGGAGAGTGTTGTTCCTAGCCGTATTTTCATGTCTGGCTCTTCTATTAACACCTCTTTGATGTCCTCCACCGGGGCTGGTCTCCCATACTCCTCCCTTGGATCTGTGTCAATTAGGAGCACATATGGTGGCTGCTTGTTGGTCTCCTCTTTCCATATGTCATTTAAGCATATCAGTGCGACCTGTTGGTCTCCTTTAAGCTCCCCTACTCCTTTTCCTCCTGGGAACTTTAGTAACTGAAATACTGTTGATGGGATCATACCATATTTTTTCATTGAAGTACGTCCAATCATTCCATTTTAACCATGTAATTTTTCCACTATGACAAAACTAGCATCAAAGGCGAGGTTTGCTTCCCCATCCTCTAATGTCACTAGCAAAGTAAATGTTCCCATTGAATATGACGTTGCTCCTTGGAAGTCTATTAGTGGGCTATATAGAGGCTTCAAGTCTCTTTTCTTCAACCCAAGCTTTTTCATTGTGTCAAATGCAAGGATATTTTTTGAACTCCCTTCATTCATCAAGATCATCCTTACTTGGTAGTCTTTGATGTCAATGGTCACTACCAGTGCCTCATTATTGGGTAGGCTCAGGTTGTCTATATATTTTCCACCAAAATGAATATCTCCCATCCAATACTTCCTTTCCCGTGCCTTCCGGTTTTCCCATGATTGTGTAGCGTACACTTCTTTTGCTTAGTTCGTTTATCCACCTGAGGCAAAGCCTCCATTGATTTTATTGATCGTTGCTCCGGTTAGTGACTTATCAGTTTTTGGGGTGGTGGAGGCAGCTCTTGGCTCACCACCAACTGTAGTGTTTTAGAGCTTGGTGGAGTGCTACCCCGGAGTTGTTGATCTCATTTAGTTGGCAGTTTCTCTACCATCTTCTTCATTTGCTCCCCTATGTTTAAAAATTCGAAAATTTTAAAATCCCCTTTTAAAAGTTTCGGTCAGAAAATTTAAAACTTTCAAGAACACCAATTTATCAAAATCATAACTCCTAACACAAGCTCTGATACCATTGTTAGATTACGGGGAGTAATCACTACGGACATTAAATCGTAGTACATGCTAGTAATCAAAATTACCCAGCGGAAGATTCGCACATACCTCAAACAATGTCAGTAATCCCAAGATCCTTCTGCAGGGAGTTCACGATCCTCCGGTCGGCACCCGTAGAGGTTCTGGTTAATGAATCCCTACACAGTATGTTCTCCACAGCAAAGCCTCTGATCGATTCTTGGCAAAGGGACAGATCTCTGGAGTGTTTGCTTGAAAGCAAATTGGCCCACCCTTAGGTAGTGAGTGGTTCGGCCGAAACCCTTGTGTGGGGTGGAGATTTTTTCTCTCTAAAACACTCTAATGAGGAAAATAGTGATCAACCCTAAAAATCCCCTAACACCATGTATTTATAGGAGGAGCAAAGTAGACAAAAGTACACTTTGCCCACTCCAAGTTTCGGCCGGCCACTATGCATAGGGAGGCCCAATTTTGGGCCTCTCATGTCAATTGAGATTTGGGTCTAGCCCAATTACCCTAATGTGACATGTACCTAATTCCTTAGGTAAACTATACATATTATGGGCTACCAATTACGACGTCCATCACCATATGCTTACATCTCCATCATAGGGTACTCAACCCAAGGCATCGGCACGATCGACACGATCTCCGGAAGAAGTTCTAAATTTGGAATTTTCAATCTACCACTAGGGGCATGTAAATAATTATGGTTGATTATTTTCGGTAATTTTTCTTTTTAAAAAAAGAGAAAAAAAATAAATTCCCGCCATGTTGGAAACCTGTAAAGGCGACCTAGGCAAAAGTTAGGGAAATAGACATGATTGAAAACCCACAGGTGCAGTCATGGCAAAAGGTGAGCTGAAAAAAAAAAAAAAAAAAAAAAAAAAAAAAAAAACTCATTTTTTTAGGGTCACAGCCGCCCTTTAATTGGCTGCCGAGAAAAATAAAGAGAGTGCTCATGCAAATTTTGTGAGAGCAGTGAAGAAATAAAAGGGTCACAGTTGTCCCTAAATCAACTACAAATAAAAGGGTCTCAGTCGTCCTTAAAAAACGACTACAAAGAAAGGGCTACAACCACCCTTCAAATGGCTACAGATAAAGAGCTCTCTCAGGCGAGTATTAAGTGAAAGAGCCACAACCACCCTCAAAATGGTTGCATACAAAGAGCGTTTCCCGTATCAGAGACGGGAAATAAAGGGTGACAACCACCCTCCAAATGGCTACAAATCAAAGAGTGTTTCCCGTATCAGAGACGGGGAATAAAGTGCCACAACTAACCTCCAAATGGCTACAAATAAAAAAAAAAAAACTCCCGCAGCATTGAAGAGGATGAGAAAAGGGTCACGGCTACCCTCCGAACGGCTACAAATACTCTCGGATCGAGGCGGGAAATAAAGTACGGGGCACAGCCACCCTCCAAATGGCTACAGATAAAAGAGTGACCCCGCAAACCCTGTGAGGACGGGAGAATAAAAAAGCGCCACAGCCACCCTTAAAATGGCTACACAAAAAGAGTGATCCCGTGAATCTTGTGAGGGCGGGAGAATAAAAAAGGGCCACAGTCACCCTTAAAATGGCTACACAAAAAGAGTGATCCCGCGAACACAGTGAGGGCGGGAAAATAAAAGAAAGGGTCACAGTCGTCTCTCTAAACGACTACAATCAAAAGAGCGCTTCCGGAACATCGATGGCGGGTATTAAAAAAAGCCACAACCACCCTCAAAATGGTTACATACAAAGAGTGTTCCCCGGATCAGAGACGAGGAATGAAGGGCCACAGCCACCCTTCAAATGGTTCCAATCAAAAGAGCTCCTGCGACATTGAAGACGGTGAGAAAATGGTCACAGTCACCCTCCAAACGGCTACAAATACTCCCGCATCGAGTCGGAAAATAAAGTACGGGTCACAGCCACCGTTTAATCGGCTACCAAATAAAGAGTGCTTGAGAAATTCTCAAAAAAAAAAAAAAAGATCTCGCTAAGTTGTCGCGCTATGCGCAATTTAGGCAAAAATTAGGGACAAACATTCATGCGCCTGTATATTGTCTACGACATAGCGTCTTCCAAAGACAACTTCATGACAAGTGGGACAGTTACAGTCTGCTCTCGCATGTCGCATTTCAAGGATGACTATGACTGTTACAATCTGTTCCTACGAGTCAACTTCACGGCAAGCGGGACGGTTACACTTTGCTCTCGCAAGTCACCATTCAACGATGAGTAGGACTGTTACAGTCTGTTCCTACGAGTCAACTTCACGGTAAGTGGGACGGTTACAATTTTCTCTCGCAAGTCACCATTAAAGGATGAGTAGGACTGTTACAGTCTGTTCCTACGAGTCAACTTCACGGCAAGCGGGACGGTTACAGTCTGCTCTCGCGATTCGCCATTCAAGGATGAGTAAGACTGTTACAGTCTGTTCCTACGATTCAACTTCACGGCAAGCGGGACGGTTACAGTCTGCTCTCGCGAGTCACCATTCAAGGATGAGTAGGACTATTACAGTCTGTTCCTAGGAGTCAACTACACGGCAAGCGGGACGGTTACAATTTTTTCTCGCGAGTCGCCATTCAAGGATGAGTAGGACTGTTACAGTCTGTTCCTACGAGTCAACTTCACGGCAAGCGGGACGGTTACAGTCTGCTCTAGCAAGTCACCATTCAAGGATGAGTAGGACTTTTACAGTCTGTTCGTACGAGTCAACTTCACGGCAAGCGGGACGGTTACAGTCTGCTCTCGCGAGTCGCCATTCAAGGATGAGTAGGACTGCTACAGTCTGTTCCTACAAGTCAACTTCACGGCAAGCGGGACGACTACAACCTGCTCTCGCGAGTCACCGTTCAAGGATGAGTAGGACTGTTACAGTCTGTTCCTACGAGTCCATTTCACGGCAAACGAGACGGTTACATTCTTCTCTCGCGAGTCACCATTCAAGGATGAGTAGGACTGTTACAGTCTGTTCCTACGAGTCTATTTCACGGCAAATGAGACAGTTACAATCTGTTCTCGTGAGTCACCATTCAAGGATGAGTAAGACTGTTACAGTCAGTTCCTACGAGTCAAAAACCGACAATCAGGACCTGTAGTTTTCCAGCTTTCTGAGAGTCACTCCCTCGACGAACGAAGTCTTAGTATTCAGCCTTTGCAAGTAACGCAACTTGAAGCTTTACCTTTCTGTACCGCCAACGGAGGCACCGCCAATAGAGGCACCGCCGACAGAGGCTCTACTTTCTGCATTGCCAACGGAGGCACCGTCAACAAGAGCACTGCCGACAGAGGCTCTACTTTCTGCATCTCCAACAGAGGCACTGCCAACAGGTGCACCGCGGACAGAGGCTCTACTTTCTGCATCGCCTACGGAGGCATCGCCAAAAGGGGCACCGCCGACAGAGGTTTTTCGTTTCTGCACCAGTCAAAATAAGCATATGAGCCACCTTGAAGACTTCAAAACAAAAGAAGGCAAAATAGGTGTTTTCTTGTCTTTGGACAAGCCCCCTCGAACAAGTTTTATGGTGACATGTCCAAAGAGGGGCAAACTGTAAACACTCGATTTTGACGCGTAGCGTAATTAAATAAATATACATTTTTAAAATATCTCGGATATATTCGAAATATTTAGAAATATATATTTATATGTAATAGTTATTTATCTGTAAGATAATTATCTACATATATTATCTGTAAGGTATTTATCCGTAGGAATTTATTTGTAAGTTATTTTATCATTTTAATATTTAGGAGATCTTATCTTTAAACTAGGTCTAATTTCACTATAAATAGAGGTTCAATTTCTACATGTAAAACACACGAAAAAAAAAAAAAAAACACACACACAAAAATAATAATAAAAGCTTTATCTCGTTCTGATTAGTGCACATCTGATTAGCATTTTTATTCTTATTATTGTTATTCTTATTATCTATTTTGCTCCCTCGTCGTTTTACAGCACCCGGCCGTCCCGATTTTGATCTCCGTTTTGGCCCATCCCTCTCGATCGACCTGTCCGGTCGTCCAGATCTCCACTCGAGGTCGCCATGGTTGCTGTAACTTTGCCAAGTCGAGTTATCGTCGTCAACGACCAGCACCGGAACACTACCACCGCGCCCAGAACCCTCGCCAGTTGCTGCTACAAGCCTACACCCATCGCTAGATTCGACCCGCTCTAACACCGCTCGTCCACGACAGTTCTCGATCGTCCGCTGTTCTCCAATCATCGCATTGACTCGTCGCAACTGCACTCGTCCATCCTCCATCTCCAGCTAAAAATTGATCTCCATCCCCTTTTCAACCAAATCCTCGTGTGGATTATAGAGCTAACTAATTATTTACTTCCAGTTTGTTAATTTGATTTTTGTTTTACTCTCTCTTTGTCGTTTATAGGTCATAGACCGTAGTATTCTATATATATATATATATATGTTTGAATATCATTATATGCACACATGCTGACTTTTTTTAATTTTGATTTCATTACCTTAGTCATACATGGAGGGATACCCGTCGAAGCGATCGTCAAAATTGTTGGATCACGAGCGAAGCTCCGTTACGTCCTTGACGGAAAGCTTGAACTCTTGGGCTCCGCGTAATCCTGCAAAAGGGATGACCTGGGTGGTGACCCAGAATCCCTCTCCGATGCTTAAATGAGTACAGTGATCAATGGGTGATAAGCACAAGAGTATAAGTTCGTCTTAGATGATGGTTTTCTGAGGTAACTTCCTCCTTTATATAGGAGGGGCAGTTACTCAGTTACCTGTTACTGCGCCTGGCAGTTTTGCCCATGATTCCGTGTATCTCGCCACGATTCCACATATCTCGGCTGGGATTCCATATATCTCGCCCCACGCTCCGCGTATCTTACCCGTACCTCCGTGTATCTCGGGCACGCCCTGCGTATCTCGGGGGAGATTATCTATATCTTAACCGTCTTCCCACTACTCTCATCTAGTAGGCGGGTTTCTCGGTCTTATCCTCTGATCACAAGTCTCGACTCCTGTCGGGGACTCCAGAGTTGTCTCATTCTAGATCACCACCCAGGACCTTCAGTCTCTACGGGACAGGTCCAGCCTCTGCGGGGCTTTATTATCGGGGCCTTTACTAAGGCTTATCGGGGCCTACTCAGAGGCTTCTCATCGGGAGCATTCAGCTCATACATCGGGACCGCTAAAGTCAGGACCCTTCGTGCTGGGCCTCTGGGCCTTCCAGGCTTTTCACGAGGCCCACTGGACCTACTCGCCGTCCATTGGCTGTTAACGGGGCTAACGATTACATCGGAACCCATCATTTGCCCCCAAGACATGGGGGACTTTTAGTTCGTCATGTCTTCCAGTCCAACTCTTTTGACCTCTCTTGTCGACGGTTTTTGCTTTCATGCCCTCCGATACCGCCGTCGGAGGCTTGGATCTTTGCAGTTTTTGATACCTCAGTTAGAGGCTTTTGTCTTCATACCTTCCGATACCACCGTCGGAGGCTTTGATCTTTGCGTGTGACCGTTACATATCAGAGTCTCTTTCTTATGATTGCCTTGGGCCCACCAGGCCCCATGGGCAGTTTCCAAATCCAAGGAGACTCCTCGGCTACTGTAGCATTAAATGCCTAGGGATAGAGAAACGACGTTTAAACCAGCGTGACTGCTGTTTGCTGAAAAAGCAACTGTGACGTCATACACGTCCCTTCCGTGCCTATAATCTCGTCGATTAAGATCGTGTCGTTTCCTCTTCAACGGTGCAGATCAAGCCCATCCAGCTGTCTCCTCCGTACCGTCTCCCTAGTTCAACGGTTGTGATCAAATCGTTTCGTCTTCAACGGTCACGATTACGTCCCTCCAATTGTTCTTTTGCCTATAAAAGGTAAAACCCTGGTATCATTCACTTCCTCTGCACTCTCTTGCTTTCAACCATCCTTGCATTCGAAGCTCTCCTCCAGCTCCTCCTGGTGTTTCAAGTGATCAAGGCCTTCAACCTTTCCAACCTTCCTTATTTCTACTTCTTTGACCACCGATCATGTCTGGTAAGGGCTTCTTTCCTCGTTTTCGTAATTTGCTTACTGTTTACTCTTCTTTTCTCAATTCCTCTTTTCTGCAATCGTTTTAGACGAAGCTAGTTCTGAGGTTAGGGCTCCTTTCGCCTTTGAGTTTGCTGTTAACGAAATATCTGAGGGTTCGTATGAGGCTGCCCTTAGAGAGGGGTGTATCACCTCGGATTGGGAGCCTCGCTTCCCTTACAAGTCCCAAGCTGCCGGTAGAAGGAAGCACATTATCACGCCTCCTCGGGCAGGGGAGGTGTTTGTTTCCACTGGACAAATAAGCGCGGGGATTCGGTTCCCCTTCTGTGGAAATATGGTGGAGATGTGCAACTTCTACAAAACGCACCCCTGTACTTTTTCTCCACACGCCATCCGCGTGTGGAATGCCTTCCAGCTCCTATGCCATCGCCAGCAGTGGACGTACAGTCTTCTGTTGTTCCGCACTTTCTACGACATGAAGTGCAATAAAGCCGGTGTCTGCTCCTTCTCCCCTCGACTCCCCAAGTGGACAAAGGAGCAACTCTCACGTTTCGGCTGGGACAGCGAAACTTGGAAGTTCCACAAAGATCGGGTGTTGATTCGTGATTCTGGGTCCGATAATAGTGGCTGGAAGAAGTACTACTTCTTCGTCCAGCATAGCTCTGTCCCCTGGCCTCGATGGGAGGTCGTGGCGGACCCTGCCCCCAAGCTCCAGGATTACTCCGAGGATGACCTCAACACCCTCCAGATGGTTCAACTCTACCGCTGGGGGGACAATTTCATACACATCGATGCCAACAAGCTCCAGGAGCGGAACCTGATTGCTATCGGAGTTCGGCTCCTTGACTCTGTTTCTGCAGATTTAGTCGTCTGGGTAATATTTCTAACTATTTTATTTTTACCTTTGCAGCCAAGAAGGCTTCTCTGTTGACTCATCTCATTCTGAAGCAGGGCGAGACTGATGCCGTCCAGAGCGGCTCCAAACGGAAGCGCAAGCTGGTGAAGAAGGGTACTGCCTCCTCCACCCCCTTATTTGCTGCTCCTCCTACCGACGAGCAAGTCGGGGCCAAGAAAACCAGGCGGGAGGAGATAGATCGGGCCTTCGGGGTCACCACCATTGAAGAAGGTAAGCGCGTTCGTCGTGCAATTAATCAATATAAAAAATTGGTCCCCAAGGAGTTTATCCCTGCTGATCGAAAAGCACGTGTCCAAGAGATCAAATACATCCTTCGAGGGGAAATTCCCCATGTCCTTGAGGCGGGATACTACAACGTCCTTGGGAAGAATAGACATTTCGATCGTCAACTCATCTGGTGCCCTGAAGGTACTCTTCCTAACTTTATCCGTCCCGCCACCGCAGGTCCCTTGGAGACTCCTGCCCCAACGGAGGCTATCGTTCCGGCGGAGACTGCAACTCCGCAAGAACAGATGCTGGAGGACACCCCGGCGGAAGCTCAGTTCCGCCAGGTGACCAATTTGGAAGCTTCTCCTTCTGTCGAGGAGCGTGAAGAGGGGGGCCTGCTTCCTCGCGGCAGGTCGGGATCCAGGAACGTGAGGCCCGTTGTTAGGGACGTGTCCCAGAGTCCTCCTCCTGTTCTTCGCACTCCAACTCCTGAGCCGCCAGTGGAGATGGCTCCTCCTGCTGAAAGTTCCGGGGTCATTCCCACTCTCCCTGTGGATGAAAACCTTTACAAGGTTTTCACCCCTGATGAGGGGATGATGCCTTGGAACCCGATCGAGTCCCTCCGAGGGGTTCCACTTCGACGAGGAGAGCTTGATCCTGGGTTGGCCCTGCATCTGCTGGCGGGGTGCGTTCCTCCAGCCTTGAGGCGGCCCCTGTCTTTTGCGGGAGGACCTTGAGGAGGAGATCCGCGACATGGCCATTCGTCGGATGGAGGTGAAACTTCTATCCTTGTTTGGTTTTCTTCATTACCCTTATCTTTGATTGCTTATGTCTTGATCTTTTCCCTTCCTTCTTTCAGGACACCGCGAACCAACAGCGCTGCTTCGGCCTTATCCTGGCCCTGAAGGGTGCTTTGGAGGCGGCGGAGGCCCAATCGAACCCTGATGCTTTAGCTAAGCTTCAGGTAGAACTCGACGAGGCTGTTGCGGCCAAGAACAAGATGGCCAAGGAGAAGGCTCTCCTCTATGATTTGTCCTCCAACCTGCTCAAGAAGGTTCACGATCATGAGGCTGTCATGCGTCGGGAGCGGAAGATGGTATAGGCGGACCAGCAGCGGAATGAGGAGGAGAAGAAGCAGCTCATTCACGAGAAAAACGTCTTCGCGGACCTTCTCGCGGAGGCTAAGGCGAAGTTTGAGGCGGAGAGGGCTGAGTTCTCTGCCAAGCTGGCTGAGGCAAAGGCTCAGGGCCTCGAGGAGGGCCACCAGCGGGGGTTCGAGGAGGGCCGCCAGCGGGGGTTCGAGGAGGGCCGCCAGCGGGGCTTCGAGGAGGGCCGCCAGCGGGGCCTCGAGGAGTATCGGGACTCTGAAGAATTCAAGGTGGCAGCTGTGGAGTTTTGCAAGTCCGAGATGGAGGACGTTTTGTTCAACGCCGTCGAGGAGCTGTACACAGCCTACGCGGATTCCATTGACTTCACGAAGTCCGAGACTCTTGCCCCCATTGCGGAGAAGTACTTCAACCTCCCCGCGGAGAGTGAAGAGGCTGCTGCCGTGGACCCGACTCCGCCAGCTGCGGAGCCTTCTGCCCAAGTCCCTCCAAACTCCGTTCCCTCCGATGCTGCTAAGGATCCACCTTCCCGCAAGGACCAAGCTTAATGTTTACATCTTTTAGTCCTTGTTGTCTTTCTCCTTTGTCTATTGTATCGAACCTCTTTGGCCTTCTGGCCCTTATATAAGTAGTTTTCTTTCCATCTGTTTTGGCATCGATATTCATCTGCACTTTATCTAAAGCGGCTTAAAATTCGTTACTCAGAACGTTCCAATGCACCATTAAAATGACTTCATACGTCCTTTCGACGTTTAACTTGGGACTTTACCATTTAAGGCTTCTCGTCCGAAAATCGGGACTTCGCCACTTAAGGCTTCTCATCCAAAATCGGGACTTCGCCACTTAAGGCTTCTCGTCCAGTCGGGACTTCACCACTTAAGGTTTCTCGTCCAAAATCGAGACTTCGCCACTTAAGGTTTCTCGTCCAAAATCGAGACTTCGCCACTTAAGGTTTCTCGTCCCTGCCTTCCAAGGCCATTTTCATTCCCTTCTAGGGCTTTCATTGCGTCTCTACTGGACGGCTTAGTCGTACCCGTTAAGGCTTTTTGTCGCATCATATAGACGACTTACACGGACCTGTTAAGGCTTTTTTCATACCCGTTAAGGCTTTTGGCCGCATCATATAGACGACTTATGCGGACCCATCAGGGTCTTTTCATACCTAGGCTTTTGGTTGCATCATATAGACGACTTACGTGTACCCCGTAGGGCTTTTGTCCATACCTGTTAAGGCTTTTGGCCGCGCCATATAGACGACTTACGCGTCCCCCACGGGGCTTTCATCGTACCTCGGAAGGCTTTTGTCGCGTCACTCAGGACGTCTTATTAACAGTTAGAATAAATTTGAAAGCAATTTGATCGGAAGGCAACTTCTTTTATTCACTAATAATTCAAAGTAGGCTTACATCGGATTTTATTGATAGACAATTTGCACCATTCGTGGCGGCTTCATATCAAACATGATACTTCTTCAAGTGTTCACCACTGAAGGAATGCTTCAACGTCTTGCCTTTGAGATCCTCTAACTTGTATGCATTGGGCGCTGGCATCCCCACGATCTTGTAGGGTCCTTCCCATTTTGGTGACAGCTTGTTGATCTGATCTTGATGAACAAACTCATTCCTCCGCCAGACAAGTTCTCCTACGAAGAATTGTCGGGACCTGACACGCCGATTGTAGTATCGGGCTGTTGCCAAACGCATTCGGGCCTGGACTTCATCAGCCTTCCACCTCTTTTCCTCGAGTAGGTCTAAGTCCAGACGTCTCATTTCCTCGTTTGTCAGAGGCTCGTAATATTTTGCGCGGTGGGACGCCACCGCTATCTCCACGGGAGCGACTGCCTCCGTGCCATAAACCAGGCCGAACGGAGTTTCTCCTGTTGATTGCTTGGGTGTTGTTCTCACAGCCCAGAGCACATTCTCAAGTTCATCCAGCCAATGACCCTGCAAGGCATAGACTCTCTTCTTCAAGCCATCCATCACGATCTTGTTGGCTGACTCTACCTGGCCATTGGTCTGGGCGTGGCGGACTGAAGCGGTCCGATGCTCAATGTTTAATTCTTCCAGGTACTCCTTCAACTGAGCCCCATTGAACGGAGGGCCATTATCGCTAATCAACACTCGCGGGACCCCGTACCGGGATATGATTTGAGTCTGAAGGAACTTGAGGATATGCTGCCCCGTCGTTCTAGCCAATGCTTTGGCCTCTATCCACTTTGAGAAGTAGTCGATAGCCACGAGTAAGTACTTGCACTGACCTCTCGCTTGGGGAAGTGGTCCCACCAAGTCAATTCCCCATTGCGCAAAGGGCCATGCACTCCTGGTGGGCATTAAGTCCGCGGCGGGAGCCATGATATTTGGGGCGTACCTCTGGCATGCATCGCAGGATCGGACCATCGCGGTCGCTTCTTTGTTCATCGAGGGCCAATATTAACCCAAGTTCAATGCCTTCCTCACCAGAGATCGGGCTCCCTCATGACAGGCCGCGACTCCTTCGTGTAGTTCCCTTAGGATCCGATTCGTGTCAGGCTCCGCTACGCATTTTAAGAAAGTTTTTACATACCCTTTTTTGTATAACTGGTTGTCCACCATCGCGTAGTTGTCTGCAATCCGACGCAATCTGATGGCTGCCACCTTATCATCGGGGAGTACCCCCGTAGTTAGGTACGTGACCATCGGGGTCATCCAAGTGGGCTTCTCCTCTTCCTCCGATCCTGTCTCAATAGCACAGACCTCCACCGGGTCAATGTTTGAGATGATCACCTTTTCTAGGAAATGCACCTTCCGATTCTCCTCGGGGGCCACTCCCAGGGCAAACTTGCTCAAGGCATCCGCTTCCGCGTTCTCTTCCCTCGGGATCGCCTCGATATCAAAGCTTTTGAAGCTTCCCTTCAAAGTCCGCACCTCATGCAAATATTTCTTCATCGTCGGGCTTTTAGCCTCATAGTTCCCCTGGACTTGATTTACAACCAAGCTAGCATCGCACTTCACTTTTAAATGGTCGACCCCCGTACCCTTGGAAATCTTGAGGCCTGTGATGAGAGCCTCATACTCTGCTTCGTTGTTGGTGGCTTTGAATGTCAACGCCAGGGCATATCGTAAGGGCTCGCCTCCGCCGGGCGGTCAACACGAATCCTGCCCCCGAGCCTTCTACACTCGATGAACCATCAGTGTACATCTCCCAGGTGTTCTCCTCATTTGGCTGTTCTGGCTGCTGTTATGTTGTCGGAACTCCTTCCATGGTTGCCCCCTCTGCGGGACCCGTTACTTCCAGATCGGGTGCCGTAGACTCAGCTATAAAATCTGCCAACGCCTGGCCCTTAATAGCGGTCCTCGGAGCGAAATGAATGCGGAACTCTGTCAGCTCGATGGCCCATTTTACCAATCTCCCCGACGCCTCCGGTCTGTTCAAAAAGTGTTTCAAGGGCTGATTAGTCAATACCGTGACTTCATGTGCATGGAAGTAAGGTCGGAGCTTTCGAGCGGCAATTATCAACGCGAAGAGATACTTCTCAATAGCGGGATATTTTATTTCAGACTTGGCAAACGCCTTGCTTACATAATAGATAGGCACTTGGTTGCCCTTGACGATCTTAATCAGAACAGAACTAACAGCCACATCAGAAACAGCCAAATAGAGATAGAGCGGCTCGCCTGGAACTGGTTTCGCCAACGGCGGAAGGGTACGGAGATGCTGCTTGAGTGCCTGGAACGCCTCCTCGCACTTGTCGGTCCATTCGAACTTCTTGTTGGCCCTCAGCACCTCAAAAAATGGCATGGCTCGGTCACTTGCCTTGGATAGGAAGCGATTCATCGCGGCCAACCGGCCATTCAGCACCTGGACCTCCCGATGAGTCTTTGGGGACTGCATCTCCTCGATTGCTCGCAGCTTCTCGGGATTCACCTCGATTCCTCTCTGGCTCACCATGAACCCTAGGAACTTCCCCGAGTTCACCCCGAAAGCACATTTGTCGGGGTTCAGCCGAACCTGATGGAACTTCATTCGCTCAAATGCCGCCGCCAAATTCTGGACATGGTCTCCTGCCTGTCGGGACTTCACCAGCATGTCGTCCACATATGCCTCCATGGTTTTCCCCAGCATGTCCCCGAACAACTTGTTCACCATCCGCTGGTAAGTTGCTCCGGCATTGATCAATCCGAAGGGCATCACGTCGTAATGGTAGACGTCACTGTCAGCGTAAAAAGCTGTGTGAGGGGCATCCTCCTTCGCCATCTTGATCTGATTGTACCCGGAGTAGGCATCCATGAAGCTCAGCAGCTCATGTCCCGATGTGGCATCCACCAGTTGGTCGATCCTCGGCAGCGGGTAGCAGTCCTTCGGACAGGCTTTGTTCAAGTCGCGGAAGTCGACACACATCCGCCACTTTCCGTTACTCTTTCGCACCAGCACTGGGTTAGCCACCCAAGTCTGGAATCGGAGTTCCTTGATGAATCCAGCATCGAGCAGTCTGCCCACCTCCTGCTGGATCGCGATCCTCTTGTCCGCGCCCATCGGACGCCTTCTCTGCGCGATAGGCTTGATTGCGGGGTCTATCTTCAGCTCGTGCACTATCACGTCGGGGCTGATTCCTGGCATATCACTCGGGGACCAGGCAAACAACTCCTTAAACTCCTTCAAGAGGTCGATCAACTCTCGGGCTCTTTCCTCCGACAAAGCAGAGCCGATCTTCACCTTCCTCTGAGGCCCATCGATCTCCACTTCCTTCAAATCCTCCATGGGGGCGGGACGCCCATGCTCCTCTCGAGGATCGGTATCGGTTTGAAGGACGGTCATGGCCTCCCTTCTTCTTCGTCGGGTGGCGTTAACATAGCATTTTCGCGATGCCACCTGGTCGCCCTTGACCTCTCCGACCCCATTGTCAGTCGGGAACTTCATCTTCTGGTGGACCGTCGAGGCGACTGCCATGAGAGGATTGATGGTGGTCCTCCCGATGATCGCGTTGTATGCCCCCGCGGACTCCACGACGACGAAATCCACGTTTCGCCTCTCCATTTTCCAGCCACTACCAAACTCTACTGGTAAGGTAATCATTCCCAACGGGTAGGAAGTGGAGCCAGAGAATCCCACCATCGGGAAGTCCACCTGCGTCAGGTCCTTCTTCGTCTTTCCCATGGCTTCCAGTGCATCCATGAAAAGAATATCGGAGGAGCTCCCTCCGTCTATCAGGATCCGCTTCATCTCGAATCCGTCCACGTCCAGGGTCACGACCAAGGCATCGTCGTGAGGGCTCTCCACGCCTATTAGATCCTCCTTCGAGAACGAAATTTCCATTTCCTCCTTCAGGGTCCACGACCGGGACCGTTTGCCTAGCACCACCGCGGCAGATATGCGGGAAGCGTAGTTCTCCCGAGAGGCAGAGGTATCTCCTCCCGCCGCCATTCCTCCATGGATGACGTTGATAGTTCCTCGCCTCTCCTTGCGGGCACCTGAACCCGAGGCCTCATGCTCGACCTTCTTCTTCTTCGGGGATCGGTCGCAAGACTTGGAACAGGATCGCGACCGACTTCTGGAACGGGATCGGCACCGACCCTTCCCGACGAACTCTTTCAACCTTCCCTTCTGGATCAGCTTTTCAATCTCCTTCTTCAGCTCCCGACAGTTCTCAGTGTCGTGACCATTGGCTCGATGGTAGCGACAGTAACGGTCGGGACGGCCTCCTAGGAATTCGCCTTCTTTCCTCGGGGGGTATCGAGCGAGACCTTGTCTGTACATCACAGCTAACACAGAGGTCATCGAGCTATTGATGGGAACAGCCCAACCCTCTCGGTTGTCCTTCCTCGGAGGACGCTTGTCTTCTCTTTTATCGGGACGACCACGGTTCCTACCTCCCTCCGACTTGTCGCTCCCCTTGCGATCATCCGACAGCTTGGACGATGGCTTTCCTCTTCCCGACCTCGGGGGATCGAGCTCTCCAGCAGCAATCTTCGACTCCTGGACGTCGATTTGCTGTTTCACCCTCGCCTGCAGGGCCTCCATGCTCCACACAGCCTTCGCGGCTACGCTATGCATCAGGTCAGAACCGTACGGAGCGCTCAAGTTCCTTAGGAAAGTGCGAATCATCTCTCCCTCCGAGATTTCTTCGTCAATCTCCGCAGCACTAGCAGTGAACCGTTGGAAATAGTATGCCAACGATTCATCGGGCCTCTGCACCACCTGGGTTAAAGTCCTCACGCTCTTCAGAAGGCGCCTTCGACCTTGATACTGCTTGATGAAGCGATCGTGCATATCGGCCCAGCAGGTGATGCTCCCTGGCGGAAGGCTGAAGAACCAAGTCATGGCCCTTTCTCCCAGGGTTATCGGGAACAATGAGCATATAAGATCATCGTTCGACGTTCGTCCCATACAGGCCTGGACGTGCCTCTGCACATGGCGAACTGGGTCCCCCTCACCATCGTACTCCTTGATGGTCGGAATACCTAGCTCAGGCGGGGCTACGGTATCGATCAGCCGCGGCACGAAAGGATGGCTGAACCGATCCCTCAGCTCCGATGTCATCTGCTTCTGATCACCCATGCAGATGCTCACGATCTTCACCACCTGATCGGGGGTGATGGGGCCATTCAGAGGAATGGTCCTGTTCTGCACTGGTCCTGTACCGTCGACCACGAACTTCTCCAGATGTGCTGGTTCTTTGCCCTTATTCCTGAGCGGAACCTCCTGTTCCTCCGGGTCCACCCTAGGCGGGGGTGGTGGTAATTCTTCTCGCGGAGGCAACTCCTCCGCTCTCCTGGCAGCCTCTCTCTTATCCAGCAAGGCCTCCATGGCGGCCAAGAACATGGGCATAGCCTCCGCTACTGCCTTGGCCAACTCCGAATTCGAAGACGACCCTTCCTCCCTTCGCGGGACTCCTTCTCTCCCCTGGCCCACTGGATTTGGGGGAGCCTCATCTTCCTCCCTACGCGGGACATCCTGCCTGTTCGTCTCAGCGTCTCGGACTGAGACCTCATAGCCATCACCTTGCCCCCTATCTGGGAGAGAGCAGGGTTCTCACCTTGTTCAGCAACACGTTCCGGCAATGGGGAGTTCACAGTTCCTGCGGGACGAGAACTGCCAGCCTGAACTTGCTTCTTCTTGCCACCACCGGCCATTGATCTGGTAGAAACTATCTTGACTTTTTGTAAGGATTCCCACAGACGGCGCCGATGTTGGATCACGAGCGAAGCTCCGTTATGTCCTTGACGGAAAGCTTGAACTCCTGGGCTTCGCGTAATCCTGCAAAAGGGATGACCTGGGTGGTGACCCAGAATCCCTCTCCGATGCTTAAATGAGTACAGTGATCAATGGGTGATAAGCACAAGAGTATAAGTTCGTCTTAGATGATGGTTTTCTGAGGTAACTTCCTCCTTTATATAGGAGGGGCAGTTACTCAGTTACCTGTTACTGCGCCTGGCAGTTTTGCCCATGATTCCGTGTATCTCGCCACGATTCCACATATCTCGGCTGGGATTCCATATATCTCGCCCCACGCTCCGCGTATCTTACCCGTACCTCCGTGTATCTCGGGCACGCCCTGCGTATCTCAGGGGAGATTATCTATATCTTAATCGTCTTCCCACTACTCTCATCTAGTAGGCGGGTTTCTCGGTCTTATCCTCTGATCACAAGTCTCGACTCCTGTCGGGGACTCCAGAGTTGTCTCATTCTAGATCACCACCCAGGACCTTCAGTCTCTACGGGACAGGTCCAGCCTCTGCGGGACTTTATTATCGGGGCCTTTACTAAGGCTTATCGGGGCCTACTCAGAGGCTTCTCATCGGGAGCATTCAGCTCATACATCGGGACCGCTAAAGTCAGGACCCTTCGTGCTGGGCCTCTGGGCCTTCCAGGCTTTTCACGAGGCCCACTGGACCTACTCGCCGTCCATTGGCTGTTAACGGGGCTAACGATTACATCGGAACCCATCAAAAATCAATCGATGTCGTCTCGAACATATTCGGTGGATCGACAAGCAGTTGAGCATTAACACTAGTGTGGTAAATTGTATTTTGTGTTAAAAAATAGAGTAATTTAACGTTAATAACTGTTCTATTATTATTCTGTGTTAACTGATTTGTAATTATTAGGATATTAGAATCATGGCAAGTTAGGTGAATTGAGTACCGAAAGGGCGAGATTAATTTCATGTGTTTTAATTCAGAATAGAATCTCCGAACTCAAATTTCTAATCGTAGACCGATTTTATACCTAGGTGTTTAATTCATTATTCGCTCAGGAAATTTAGGATTCTAGTTAGTCTTAATTACTAGTGGCGACTCGTTCAAAATCTACGTTTTCAAAACGTAATTCGCCGTTAGGTTAGATTTAGGTCTGACAATAATTCAATTTGGAAAGGAAGACAAGTTTGTAGGTTGATAAGTCCTTTTGTGGGCTCAAGCAAGCCTCGCGACAGTGGAATATTAAGCTGACAAAGTGTTTGAGAAATCATGGATACATTTAATCAAATTATGATTACTCTTTGTTTAGTCGATTTGAAGGGAGTCATCAGCTTATGATTGATGGTTTGAAAGAGGGTTTGAAGAAGCATTTCAAGTTAAAAGATTTGGGGAGTTTGAGATACTTCCTAGGTCTAGAGATAACACGATCAAAATAGGAAATAGTTTTAAATCAAAGGAAGTACTCATTAGAACTCATTGCAGATGCTGGACCGCTTGAAGGACATTCTTCACCAACTCCCATGGAGCAACACTTGCAGTTGACTACCCCAGTGTCATGGACCTGGAGCATACACCCAATGTGAATGGAATCCATCCACAAATGGCAACCAAGGAGGGTGAAGTCACAAGTGTCCCGATACGATGTATCTGTCTAGGTTCGTTGTATTTGAGGATAGAATTAGAAGATGCCACTTTCCATACATGTCTCCCCATTAAATGTAAAGCTTCCTTTGAGAGCATTCCCCACTTGTATATATAGGGGTCCTCTCCTTCATTTGTATTCATCCAAGAGTTGAGTAATACAATACATACAAGAGTTCTCTTTTCATATACAGCTTTAGCTTTTGTGATCGAGGGTTAGGCTGACTTAGGAGCGGTTCCTAAAGCCGCATGGGTGAGGGAAAATTAGGAAAAAATTCAAGCCCGTGACAAGTGGTATCAGAGCAAAGTTTCAATCATTTCCAATCGATGGCATCCAACGTGCAGTCGGAGGTGGAGGTAGTCGAGAGGCCCAGGATGAGTACCAAGGAGCAGTTGGCGGATCTATATCATCTTATCGAGGAGCTCCAAAACGTGGTGGCGGAAGTCCAAGAGGATGCCGTGTATGCGTCCAAAGGTGTGGACAAGACCAGTTCTGGAATGGAGAGGCTTCAAGAGGATGAGAAGGACGCGACGGAGGAGCTTGGGAAGAAGGGCGACTTGCTCGAAACTTCCATCACTGCCAATCGAGAGGAGGTGAAGGAGCTCGCCGAGATGCGAGGTAACCTTGCTGAATTCGAGGAAATGCGAGTGAAGCTTGCTAAGCTTGAGGGGATTCAAGCTGAAATGGATGGGCTCAAGCAAGAGCTCAACCGCGTGAGGAGGATGCGAGGCGATGGGGCAGCCGTGGAGCGGAATGTTCATCGTCTTGATATTCCGAGACCAAAGCCATTCAAGGGGTCAAGGGTGGCAAACGAAGTGGACAACTTCTAGTTCGCTTTGGTAGGCTACTTCCAAGCAACGGGAGTAGAGGAAGACTCGGCGCGCTTAGGTATGATTTCCTCATATTTACAGAATAATGCCTTAGTGTGGTGGCGTAGGAAGTGCGACAACCGATGAGGGGAGGGAATCTGCACATGGGATCAGTTCACCGCTGCATTCCGAGCGCAATTCTATCCGGAGTATGCGGAGAACGAGGCACGGGAGCTGCTTCGTCGATTGGAGCACAAAGGGGATCTTCGGGAATATGTCAACCAATTCTCGGAGTTGATGCTCCAAATCCCTTCCATGACCGAGGGCGAGGCGTTCTTTCAGTTCATGGATGATCTCAAGCCGTGGGCAAAGACGGAGCTGGAGCGTCGGGATGTGAAGACGCTCGACAAGGTCATGACAACGTCCGAGTCGTTGAAGGAGTTTCGGACGGAGAAGCCGAAGCGAAAGGAGAAGCCGAATGGTGGGGGAGATCGCATCAAGCCAAACCATTCCGGAGGGGAGATGTCTCCCAAATCCAATGGGGGAAGATTCAACAGGTCATTCTCAAATGACAATGGCGGATCGAATTCGAGGAGTAGCGGACCGATGGAGTGCTTCTATTGCAAGGGGCCTCACATGGCGAGGTCTTGCCTGGAACGCAAAGTGGAGTGCTTTTTGTGTAAGGGGCCTCACAATGCGAGACAGTGCCCAAAACGCGAGAAAGTGGAAGCCCTTATTACTTCCGAGGAGGAGGAAGAAGAAGGAGCGCAGTTGGGGTCATTGCGGATGCTTAGCGTTATCCAATGGAAGAAGGCCAAAGAGAAGGGCCTTATGTTCGCGGAGATTGAAGTCGCGGGCAAGAAGATGAGTGCACTTATCGACACGGGTGCTTCAAACCACTTTATGTCCGAGGAGGTTGCGAAGAAGCTGAATCTTCGCTTGGAGAAAACCAACACGCGGTTGAAGACGGTGAACTCGGAGGAAATCCCGGCATGCAGAATTACTCGCGGGGTAAGTATTAAAATGGGTCATTGGAGTAGCAAAGAAACGGTGGAGGTGATCCCTCTCGATGACTATGACTTTGTTATCGGGATGGAATTCCTCAATCAGATCGATGCAATGATTGTTCCTTTTGCAGATTTCTTTTGCATTTTTGATTCGAGTTGTCAATGCATTGTGCCAGTCAAGCGCTCTAAGGGAGATGGGACAAAGACGTTGTCGGCCATGCAGCTCAAGAAGGGAATCCGCAAAGGAGAGCACACTTACCTCGCGACCTTGAAGATTGACGAGGGTGAAAGCCAAGGGGACAAAATCCCGGAGGAAATAGCCAAAGTCCTTGGCGAATTTGGAGACGTTATGCCGACTGAACTCCAGAAGAAGTTGCCGCCTAAGAGAGAGGTGGACCACAAGATCGAGTTGGTCCCGGATGCTCGACCACCCGCCATGGCGCCATACCGAATGGCACCACCGGAGTTGGAGGAGTTGCGAAAGCAGTTGAAGGAGCTGTTAGACGCGGGGTATATTCAGCCGTCCAAGTCACCGTATGGAGCGTCGGTGTTGTTCCAAAAGAAGCAAGACGGTTCCTTACGGATGTGCATCGACTACCGGGCGCTGAATAAATTGACGGTAAAGAACAAGTACTCGATCCCTCTCATTGCAGATTTGTTCGACCGACTGAGTGGAGCTAAGTGGTTCTCAAAGCTGGACTTGCGCTCGGGATATTGGCAAGTTCGGGTCGCGGAGGGAAATGAACCCAAGACAGCTTGTGTGACGCGCTATGGATCATACGAGTTCATCGTGATGCCCTTTGGATTAACCAACGCGCCGGCTACATTTTGCACGCTCATGAACAAGATACTCCATCCGTTCCTAGATCGTTTCGTGGTGGTTTATCTCGATGATATTATGGTGTATAGTCGGACATTGGAGGAGCATATCGAGCACTTGCGCCAAGTGTTCGAAGCATTGCGGGAGCACACACTCTATGCAAAGAGGGAGAAGTGCGTGTTTGCACAACGAGAAATCCTATTTCTCGGCCACATCGTTGGAGAAGGACGCGTGAGAATGGATCCGGGGAAGGTGCGGTGCATCGAGGATTGGCAGCCACCAATAAGGGTGACCGAGGTGAGATCATTCTTGGGCCTTACGAATTATTATCGCAGATTCGTGAGGGACTATTCGAAGATCGCGGTGCCACTCACGGAACTTCTCAAGAAGAACAAAACTTAGGATTGGACCGTGGAGTGTCAGAAGGCGTTCGAGCAGCTGAAGCGAGCCATGACCGAAGAGCCCGTGCTTGCACCGCCCGACTACGAGAAGATGTTCGAGGTGCAGACAGATGCCTCGGACTATGCCATTGGAGGGGTGCTCATGCAAGATGGACATCCAGTGGCGTTTGAGAGCTGAAAGCTCAACGTCACCGAGCGGAGGTACCGTGGTGGTGCATTGCCTTCGTACGTGGAGACACTACCACTTGGGAGCGCGGTTTGCTGTAAAGACGGACAATGTTGCCACGAGCTACTTCCAGACGCAGAAGAAGCTTTCCCAAAAGCAAGCTCGATGGTAGGATTTTCTGGCGGAGTTCGATTTCAAGCTCGAGTACAAGCCCGGGAAGACGAACTTTGTGGCTGATGCGTTGAGTAGGAGAGCGGAGTTGGCATCCAAATCTCGAGCAAAGCAGCAGATAGTTGAGTCAATCCTTGGAGAACGCATCGTAGAAGAGAGAAACATGGAGCCAAGGCGCGAATACTATGTCAAGTGGAAGGGACAACCTGTCAGCACGGCAAGCTGGGAGTACGAGAAAGCCTTGTTGCCGTTTCAAGACGAGATTGACAAGTATCACGCCGAGGAGACGACGAGGGCGTCGTCGTCTGAGTTTGGTGGGGGAGAATGTCATGGACCTAGAGCATACACCCAATGTGAACGGAATCCATCCACAAATGGCAACCAAGGAGGGTGAATTCACAGGTGTCCCGATACGATGTATCCGTCTAGGTTCGTTGTATTTGATGATAGAATTAGAATATGGCACTTTCCATACATGTCTCCCCATTAAATGTTAAGCTTCCTTTGAGAGCATTCCCCACCTGTATATATAGGGGTCCTCTCCTTCATTTGTATTCATCCAAGAGTTGAGCAATACAATACATACAAGAGTTCTCTCTTCATATTCATAGCTTTAGCTTTTGTGATCGAGGGTTAGGCTGACTTAGGAGTGGTTTCTAAGACCGCACGAGTGAGAGAAAGTTAGAAAAAAATCCAAGCCCGTGACACCAACTTATGACAAGTTATTTGATCTAAATGGTCATGACAAGAAGTTTGAAGATGCGGAGAAATACATAAGGTTGGTTGACAAGTTGTTATATATGACAATGAGAATGCCAGACATAGCATATCCAGTCCAACAACTCTCTCAATTTGTCCATGATCTAGAAAGGTCTCATCTCTCAGCTACAATCCGAGTAATCAGGTACATTAAGAAGAACCTAGGTGATAATGCTTTTTCTTTCCTTCAAAGAATGACCTTCAGTCAATGATTGCATACTGTGATAGCGATTGGGGAACCTGCCTTGTTACAAGAAAATCAACCACTTGTTATTGCATTAAACTTTAAGATGCAATGGTAATCTGGATTCTAAGAAGCAACCAACAATATCAAGAGCAAGTCCAGAGACCGAGTACCGCATTATGTGAAAGTGTTTGAGATTGTTTGGTTGCGTGGATAACTGAACGAACTTGGTTTCAAACATCATTCACCAACTCAGTTATTTATCTGTAAGATATTTATCTAGAAGTATTATCTCCTATTATTTAAGAATAATTATTTGTATGGTATTTATCCGTATGAATTTATCTGTAAGTTATTTATCATTTTAATATTTAGGAGATCTTATCTGTAACCTAGTTTAGTTTTACTATAAATAGGGCTCAGTGTTACATGTAAATGACACAACCAGAAAATAAAAAACACAAACTTTATCAAATTTCGTGCAAAAAAAAAACATCTCTCTCTCTCTCTCTCTCTCTCTCTCTCTCTCTCTCTCTCTCTCTCTCTCTCTCTCTCTCTCTCTCTCTCTCTCTCTCTCTCTCTCTCTCTCTCTCTCTCTCTCTCTCTCTCTCTCTCTCTCTCTCTCCCTCCCTCCATTGATACTATTCCCGGCGAAGAGAGCAGCAGCTCCATTGCCGACCATCCCCCCAGGCATCGACCTACGCCTCCACCTTCCCCCATCATTGACCTCCGGCCTTCCTCTCTCAGCTCCGCCCTGCTGCCCGCGCTTCGTTCCGACGAGGTCATCGCTAACTATATGCCTCGTCCCGTTGCGGCACCACTCGTGACCATATCTGTCGCTGCCACCGAACGCCCACCACGCTCTTCCGTCGGCCCAGCACCACCATCACCTGCCACCGGACGCCCATCATGCTCTTTCGGAGGTCGTCTCATTGCCAAGCTCCTCCCCGTCGTGGTCTTCGTCGTCTGCCTGTAAGGTAATCCCGCCTATTATTATTATTATTATTATTATTATTATTATTATTATTATTATTATTATTAGATGTAGTTTAACTTGTTTAAATCTAGTTAATTTAGACTAATTAAAACTTGATTAATCAAGTTGTGTTTATGTTAATGTGCTAAGCTATGTTTTGATGTAAATATGTTCGATGGTGCTATTAGGTTTTATTTTTTATTTTTAAAAATTAATTCATAATGGATATTACTTAATAATAAAATTGTCAAAATAAGTGAATTAAGTACCGAAATGACGTAGTTAAAAATTATATTTTTAATTCGTGATAGAACCCCTAAATTCGAATTTATGATCTGGACCGATTTTATACCTATGTGTTATTCGCTTAGGTAATTTAGGTTTCTAGTTAGCCTAATAATTAACTAGTGACGACTCTTTTAAAATTAATGTTTTCAAAACGTATTCGCCTCAGGTTAGATTTATGTTTGACATTCATTTAGCATATCAAATCAAGGTGATGAATATACTACTTTTTGGGTTTTTATAATATGATGATATCAACCTTACTATGATGCACATAGCATATTCTTAACTTCCTTTGGACATGAGCAAGGGGATCCATGTATCGATCGTATTTGTGTAAGAATTAGATTATGGGCAAGGAATTAGATTACGGGAAAATATTCAATGTATAAAAAATTCAAAATGAATAATTATCAAGTTTTAAAGAGTTGAATTGAAAGTAATTAATTTTTTAGAAGAAAAAAAATATACACTACAAAAAGTTGAAAAGGCTCGTCCCATGTAAATTCATATTGGGGACGATAGATTCATGGTTAGAGGACAATTGCTCTTCTAAACTTTTTTTAAATAGTAAAAAATACCCGTAAATTTAAATTAAATTCAACCTTCTTCTGTGAAAATTAGAATAAGTCAGATTAAACTCATACTTAATTCCCTTGGGTGAGAGAAGATACCCCATGCATTCGGGACCAAATTGATGAGTATGCAAAGTTTGGGGGCTATGGCTATAAAGTAGGCACCGTACATGGAATAATTCAATATCGTCATTTGGTAATGATGATAAAAGGCGGGAACGGCTGATATAAAAAGCATAGATTCCTGTTTTTTTAAGAGAGAGAAAATGGACTCGGGAGAGAGAGAGAGAGTAGAGGAATCCATGTGGCAGCACAAAGGCATACATATGTACGTAAATGCATGCTAATGCAACCGATATCGTGAAGTGATACGATATAGTTTTTTCATATACGTAAAATAGATCGTGACATAATTGAAATAGTACATAGATAGATATACATGGGTGCTCATTTGAAAGAGATGAATCAAATCTATCGAGTTTAGAATAGACTATTCAAAGAGGGAATATATTCTTACTCTTTTCTTCTTCGTAATGAGGTCAAGTCTCCAACTTGGGTCTACCACTTGATTCATCATCACTCACCGTCTCTTTTAAAAGTTTCGAGCCGAGCTAATTAATAGGGTGAAAGTGTTGATATAGTCCATAAGGTGTAAATTTGAATCACTGCTAGCTACCGTTGTTTAAAATTATGATGAACATTAATATTAAAATATTAAAGTTAAATCACACATTCACCTATCTATTTAATTAATTCACCAATACTAAATTTTCTTGTGTGAACACTTAACCACCTAATCCATTTAGGGTTTAAATAATTCGAACATAGTCGATTTATTCCTCATCAACTTTTTTTTTTCTAATGTATATATAAGAGCATCCACAATTATATTACATAATAATATTTGTTACTTAAATGTGGATTTGACATATTCTTTTATTTAAAATGTATAAAAACGTGCTACAATGGTTTTACATAATGGGACCCAATTATTTTTACGTAATATATTTCTTACGCTTAAGAAATGCACTATATATTACGTAACCAATTTTTTATTATAAATTAATTCATTTTATAATTAATGCTAATATCTTATTGGTGGTTGTTGAAAATTTTAATAATAAAATATATTTAAGGAATATATTTAAATAATATGATTGCAGAGCTAATATTGTTTACGTGAATCTTAACTTTACGTATTACTTAAAATGTACATAAATGTCTATGTGACAATTTTAAAAAATACAATTTATATAAAAGAAAGTATAAACTATTTAATATAATAACTAAATGGCTTCACCTCTTACATCATTAAGGAATCTTGCCATGCCAAATATATTTGTTTCATTTGAAACAACATAAATGAGGGACATTTTTTAAAATAAATAAATGTTTATTATTAATGTATATGTTATTAAAGAACATCTATCTCTAAGCATATAGTTTAGACTGGGAGTAGCCTTTTTTTTTGGCCAAGATGATTCTATACCTAATTGGATGTATATATTATATATGAAAAATAAATACAATACATATTTTTTTTTTTGTCTCTATACTATATATATAACATTTATATTTTTTAATATGTATATTACTATAGTAATTTTATACATAGTGGTAAAAAATAAAAGATTTGGAAGATCGTGGGCTATCATGGTGGAACCCACAGTCCCAGAAGAAAAGTTTAATTAGGATTATTAATTAAAAAAAATATCTGGATTCGGTTGACCAAGTAGATATCAATGTAATTGGAAAAAAAAAAAAAAAAAACCAAGATTGGTTGGACCAACTGGTAAAGCGAGTTGTATTCCCCAAGGGCGACCCGAGGTCGAAATCCGCCGGAGACGCCTCCTTGGGGAGGACTATAACCTTAACACTCCCGTCCGAACTTGCGAATGCAATGTAAATATATAAAAAAACAATGTAATTGGAAAAAATCTAACCTAACTAATATTATCAAAATAATTATAATTATACTTTTGCTATTTGATATGTGCAAAATCGATGAAAGTTCAAAGTTAACCAAAATCAATAAGGGTGTTATGTCAATTTCCATGTCTTTCATAAAAAAAATTAACCATTAAATGATATTTTATACTTTTAATATCTACATTTAAAAAAAAATTACTATTTTATTATTTATTTTTAATATCGTAAACAAATAATTATAAATTTTTTACGTTACTTCAATTTAGGAACATGTTATTTAATGTAAAATATATATTTAAATCTTCTGAATTATGAGAGTTATGACATCGTATATTTCTAATTTATACACTATAAAAAAATGAATTAACAACAAGATGAATATGTTGTTCTAATATATATATTGGCCAAAATGTAGTTCTAATATATTAATACTAATTAAAAACGATTTTACAATTCAATGATAATATGACATTATAATTAGTACAATTTGCGCAAGGCACGAGTCAATTTATCAGTATTATATATAAGATGATATTTCATCAGCATAGAATACTATACAACCCGCCCCTCAATAACTGTATTTACATATTGGCATTCTATTTATATAGAGGGAAATGTTACAAATTCTGATAGAAAATTCTGATTTGTTTTGAACTGTATGACAGTGGCATGTTGATTGCAACTTTGGAGTTAATTAGTTACCCACACAATTCGAAACAGATCGAAATTTCCAACTGGATTTTAATTTGTATCATTTCCCATATATATGAGACTGCATGCGTCTCTGTGTAGCTAGCTAGGAAAACCCTAAGAAGACATTTAATGGAGGGTTGGTGAAGTTGTTGAAAATTTGTGAATTAAGGTAATTTTTATCTAATCATCTACTTTGGAGATAAAACCCTAACCACAAGTACCGCCACTTAGGGCATATAGGGTTCTTAAAATATAACCTTTCTTAGACATGAATCGCGATAACCACTTTTAAACTATTTACATGTAAGTAATTAATAGTAATAACGATATATGTTTCTGTCGATTTGTGTGTTTAATTAAAAGTAAACAATATTTTGTCTTATTCTTAATAATTTGAGTTGATTTGATAAACATTAATTCACGTCTGTATCTATCTATTAAAGTTTTTAAACACTCGTTTAAGTGATTCGTCCAAAAGTTTCTCATAGTGTCTGAGTAAGTATGTTTGAATCTTTGTACAGTCATAGTTGTCAAGTTAAACTCTTAATTTAATTAAAAGAAATTACGTGCAGAGGAAATCTAAGTGTATAAAGATTAAACCGCATGATAACTACTGTTTTAAGATTTTAGATTAGTTGGTCAAATAATCAGTTAAAAATTTCACACATCTATATCTATATAATCTTGAAAAATGTTGTAATAATTTGACAAGTAATAAAATATGTAGGTTGCATGGCAAAATGGAGTAATTATATTGGTCCATATCAACTTTCATTTATCCTAGATGATGTGTCATTTACATGTAGATAAATGTAAGTAGTCGGAAATTCTCCAAACACTCTCATTGCATGTTGGAGACCGTTTTATTTGTTTGTCGGTTTTTTTTTTTCAAATAATATAACCTATTATTAATTATATCTATAATTACTACACAAATTATTACATTTACTTTATTTTTTATACTATTGTTTTAACACTAAAATTATTAAATTTTATTTTGAGCAGAGATTAATATATGCATTTTTCTAACATTAGATATAAAAGTAACATATTAACTTCATTTAGTTCTTTTAATTATATGTATACTACATGTTTTTTTTACTAAAGACTCTTTCGTGTATAAATTTTTATTATAATAATTATAAGACTAGTAAATTATATTTTATGAGAAATAATTATGTGCGAGATTTTTTTAATCAAATATAATCTAAAATTAATTTTTATTGTTATCCAAACAACAATAAATTACCAATAATATTATATGATAGAATATGCCGATACGGTAGAAATGTTATTATATACATATGTTCAATATATTTTAATTAAGACAATATGTAAATTAATAGTTATATAAGTAGAAATTTAGGTCCACTATAAATAAATTATTTTAGCAGTGATGTTTTTATCATAAAAAACTACGAATAAGTTTAACACATTATAACGAAAATAAACGTTTTTATAATAAATTAAGTTAAAGAGTATTAACTAACATCATACTAACCATCTATAATAACCATCTATAAATTTGTAAGTAGACATATTTATTTAAAATATATATATATATTGATTATTATTATTCATTATATAATAAATATATGTTTATTATGAAATTTACATAGTCTTTATTTCCTCATTTTATAATTATTAAAAATAAATTTCCAACTTTATATTGAGTTCAATTTTTATATCATGGATTTTATAAAAAAAAATTACAATATACTCAAAGTGCGGGTATTTAAACTTCATAAACCCTATTTAAATTTATAAAGTTCAATTTTTTTTAATTGCATAGATTTGTCAAAATATATATAATACTTGAAATTAAAGAAACATAGGGGTGGCAACTGCTGACACGACACGACGACACGATCTGACACAGACCTGCTTTTTTTTCGTGTCCTGATCTACACGAAAATCTGACCGTGTCTGATAGATCTGTGACACGACTAGACACGTTTTTAGGCAAGTCCGTGTAGATCTGATCTGTAGGTCCAACGATAGACACGCATCGACACGACTTATTTGAAACTTAATATTTATTTAAAGACCAATAATTTTGCCAAAAAATATATATAATTATCAATAATAATTTTAAAAATATTGCAACTATTCAATACATTAAAATATTTAAAAAAAACTTATAATATAATTGTTTGTAATAATAAAAACTTATATAGACAAATAAAAAAAACTTATAATAAGATTTCATGTGCTAGTTTCAAGATATTGAAATTTAGATATCTACTTATTTTGTTTGTAATGTTCGATTTTTTATATTTAAGTAATTTTTCTTTATGAACTTATTATTTGTATAATGAGAAGATCCAATTATTTGTCAAAATATGATGGTGCTTGATTTAGGATGATTTTGTAACATTTGTAAAAATTTTGGGCTAAAAAGTGTAATATTTTTTTGGTGTAAAAACAAAATTCCGTGTCTCGTGTCTGTGTTCCGTGTGACACGATATCTGCCAACTCCCGTGTGTCACAAGATCTGCCTGTGTCATATTTAAAATGATCTGTTTAGACACGAGAGATACACGTGTGTCACTAGCGACACGACACGAATCGACACGACTCGACCTGTTTGCCACCCCTAAAGAAACATATAAAACTATTTCATACTGTGCAAAGCACGGGTCAGCTACCTAGTTTCTTAATATCCCGGAATTAAATTCCCAATAAACTTTTTTGGTAGTAAAGGTTTTTTTTTGCTGCGAATTTGGACCTTGCGTACCCATTAAAAAGCAGCACTTGTAAAATGTTGTTTCATACTTAGATTAATCTTCACTCATTAATTCGGTAAGTAAATGGAAAGTGTTTTTCTTTGTCAAAAAAAAAAAAAAATGGAAAGTGTTATTCATTCATATGAATCACAGTACTATAATATATTATATGGTTAGAGGGGTTTGCCCATGTTGCGCATTTTGTGCTTATTTTTGTAGACTAGCTAGGTACAGACTAATGACAAGACAATACCATATATAGGTTCATATATTGGACAATAATTAATTATATGGTTTATTATATACCTATTATCAGTGTTATCAGAACCGGACCGGACGTCGAACCGGTAAGGTTGTCGGTTCCCGGTTCATCGGTCAGACCGCCGGTCCGACCCGGTTCGGTTGCTGGTCCATATAATATAATATATATGATATAATAATCCAGACCGCCGGTCCGACCTGGTTTTTTTTGTTTTTTTTTTTAATGAAAGGAAAGTTCGAACCGGCGAACCGCCCGGTTCGCCCAAAACCGGCCGGTTCGGTGAAAACCGGACTTCAGAACCGGGTTCGCTTACATCCTCCGAAATGAGCAAACCGGACCGTGTAGGGGTCCGGTTCCGGTCCGACCGCGGTCGGACCGCTGGTCCGGTCCGGTTCTGATAACACTGCCTATTATTGTGTTTTCCTAGAAAAAAGTTTGAAAACACGAAATACATTTGCAGACCGAAACTATTGGTGATGGATGTTGGGATTAGAGGCAAGTAGGATTAGTATTTTGTGTGTAGTAAGTAGGATTAGCTCATTAGCTGGAAATATGACCCTATTTCTCACACACACACACATATATATATATATATATATATATATATATATATATATATATATATATATATATATATATAGGGTTAATAGCCAAATTGCTACCATTGCTATCCGAAATTTAAAATTTTAATTTCCGAGTAAATTGATACATCCATTACAATTTCAGTTAAATATGACAGAAAATGAGCATGTTACAGCCGCATTAGGCATTCTCTTGTGTACCTAAGATGAATTTAGACATAAACTGAAAGAATTTTAGAGAAATACCTTCAATTAGACACTCAATTTAAATGTACAATTAGAATTGGGTAGAGGTCCAATCGAAGATATTTCGCTGCAATCCTTTCAATAAACATATGAATCAATCTTGGGTACATGGATAATTCATGTGGCGGGAACATGCTAATTTTCTGTCCAATTTAACCAAAATTGTAACAAAGATAGAAATTTGCTCGAAAATTAAAAGTTCGGGTAGCCAATTTTAAAATTTAAGTTCAAGTAGCAATTTGCAATTCTTTTAAAGTTCAGGTAGCAATTTGGTTATTAACTCTAATATGTATCATAGTCTAGACTAGGGATGGCAACGGGTCTCGGGGCCCCGCTGACCAGCGGGGCCCCGACCCGGTTTTGACCCACCGACCCGCGGGTCACATGACGGGTTCGGGCCGGGCGGGTCCGGGTCTAGGGGCGCGGGGCCCCGTAGACCCGCCCCGAAGTGTTTATATATATATATATATATATATATATATATATATATGGTGTAACATTTACTAAATAATATGGTTAATATAGTACCTATATAAATAACAAGGACCAAATTATAATTAGATGTATATTTAGATTATTAGGATTTGTTAATTTGGATTTGGATTTGTATTTTATTATGAATTTGATGTGTTTGTTATTTGTATTTGACTGGTGTTAGATTTGTGGTTTTAATTTATATATAATGTAATATTTTGGTAAAAAAAAATGTAATATTGAGAAGTGAAAAAAAAAAATTAAAAAAATAATAAATTGTTCACGCGGCGGGGTGGGTCGGGGCCCACGGGTCGACCCGCGGGATTTTTTTCCCTAACTGACTTGCCCCGGGTGGTACACCTGTCCGAGTCAGCCCGGCCGACCTGCGAGGTTGGTCCGGGACGCAGAAACCCACCCCGTTGCCATCCCTAGTCTAGACTGTATATAAGCATATATTAATTACACTTGTACTGCACATAATCAGAGACACAGTATACTTACAGAAGGTTATGTTGGGTAATTAATTAGTTTTAGAATTGAATTTCACCTAATTAAATAAATGATTCATCTCTATTATAGTGTGAAAATCCTTTGCTTGATTCAACACGAAATTTATTATTAATAGATCAAATTCTTCAAAACTCTGCAATTTTTTAGGTTTCTGAACACTGACTTGGTATTTATAGAACTCTAATATTTATTAAGCATGATGCTTATAGGATTCTAATATTTATTACTTTTGCAATTGCAATTTAGCATAATGCTTCCATGGAACAAGTCATTTTATTTGTCGATAGCATGACCACTATGAGTTATGTATCATAAGTGATTAGGGTGAGCTCGGGACAAATAGGCGGATTTTTTTAAGAAAATGTTCCTAGCCCTAGTTTTCGGGATTTTTCATAACTGCCATTAACTCTAGCCTTAAGTTAAGCATATGAAAAAGTCCCTACTTGATGGGGCTTTTCAAATTCGGGACGGGCTAGCACTACAAAAAAATTCGGTTTTACTTACAACAGAATTGCTGACCGATCCGCCGGTCGGGAATGTACTGCCGTTTTCCGACCGGATTTCGTCTGATTCGACCGAAAAAGTGCCCTGGCCTTTTACTGACCGATTTTTCCGGCCTATTCTCGCTTTAAGCAAGCGGTCGGAACGAAATAAAAAACACCCACCGGTACCTGACGCCACATGCACGGCCGGAGATTCTCTTTTGCTTTGCCGACCGATTTTATTACAAAACGAAATCCCCACCGAATTAATGTTTGTCGTTCTGTTGTATTGTGTTGCAGACATATCTACCTCTTGTGTCACCATAGTACGAGTATAACGGAAGGTTAACTATTTTTGTATATTGAAGTCTCGGCATAAATCAAGGCTGAGCAACAAGCTGCTAGACCAATTGGTAATCTTGTTCAGAGGCCAAATGGGTATCCTGTTCACCCCGTGCTGCATTGTAATTACAGATGACTGCAACAGTCAATTGGTAAGTTCCTCCTTACATTGAAATACATTTGGGAACGACTTCGGGGTTACACTGTCATAAGTAAATGTCTACGCATTCGATTGTAGGTGCTTCGAGGAGAAATGTTCTCGATGGTGAGGCAGGGCCGATACACACTGCGTTTGGCGTATGGGGTGGGAGATTTTCACTATGATTGTATTTGGGATGTGAACTTGGAACAGAAAAGAGACTCCCACAACGTGATCACCAGTTGCGCCTTCACAGACGGTTGGGATCGGTTCGCACACGATGTGTTCCTATCGATTGGAGATACTATCGTCTTCAAACTGGTCGGAAAAGATTTGATGTCTGTTCAAGTGTATAATCATGAGGATTTTCTGAAAGAAGGACCTGTAGCCGTGGAAAACAGTTCAGCTGATGAGGAGGAAGAAGTTTCATCTGATGACTTAAGTTGTTTAGGTGACGGTGGCAGTGAAGACACCTACGGTCGTGATTGCAATATCAGATTAACCGGTAGCAAGTCAAGTTGTGTAAGATCCATTTGTAATCTCATCTCGCTTTTCATTAGACGGTTGAGAAGTGTTCGTTTTATTCCTATGTGTTTGTAAACATATTTGTAGTTTCGTTGGACTCTGCAGACTATTCCAAAGAGGTTTGCTGTTTACAATCGGTTGGACCGCTTGAGTGAAGTGGAGATTGTAGATCTTGTTGGAATGGTGTGGAAAGTAGAGGTTGAAACAGCACCTGCTAAGCACAGGCACAATCATCTCATGTGCGTCAACGTCCTCTGCGACACCGCTTTAAGAAGGGATGGACGAATTTTTACATGGCGAACATATTAGGGAAGGGACAGTGCATTCACTTTGATGTTTCTCTGGAAGGTACTCTCATTGCCACCATATACTAGTGGTTCATACCTATATGGTATGAACCACATACGTATGTTTGCGGTGTTGTACTTTTTGTGTTAATTAAAGGATGGCGCCACTATAATTATGTTACACAAAACTTCTGGTATGTGGTATGGAAACCTTTGATATGTCGTATGAACTTGTTGATGTATTGGATGTGCTTACATACCTTACGACATGTACTGAACGTATGTTCTACTATGTTGGCATAACATCGTCGAGTTCACGTCACCATTACCATAGGAACCAAACTATTTGACTTAATCATACTTTGTGTAAATTGTATTTTCAACTTTCCTTCTTATTATTAGTCGTAACTTGCAGTACAATTTTGTACATGTTATTTGAACACTACTTATTAATGATCAATACAATACACACTAAAGTAGTGTCTATATACAGAATCATTTCTAAATCACGTTGACAGAACCGTCAAACTATCATAAACAAATAGACTACGAATTATACAACGGTAAGTACCAGATCCGGTCTTTAAAACCGTAATCGAGTAGTTCAAACAGTGTTTACGGTGACTCGACAAGCAATACTCTGATAAAGTTATTTGCAGAGTTAACCTAATCATATTATTGCATGACGAGTCACCGTCAACCTGTTTAAAATACTCAAAAACCCGAGGCACGCATAAACATTCACCTATGTGGGTTCCCTGTAATCACTCCTCCATCAAGGGGGAGAGACGGTAGGAAGCCGATAAGTTTGTGAATGGCGATATGCAGCCTCCACAACGTAAAAGATTTCATAATGCTTTAACAACACTTACAAAGATGCAATTGCGTTAACCTTAACGCTTCCGTTTCAAAATTGCAAAACAATTGTTGAATAAACCAACAAAAAAACGACAATAGGGACAGATTCCACCACGATCCAAAGTAGGGGTCCGCAGAAACCTGTAAAACGGGGCAATGAAAAACGAGGGTTACATCCTGGCAGTCGAGTATAAACAGGGGTTCACTTGTATGTAACAGCATGAAGTTAACACATAAACTTCTCCGACAATAACGCATGGGAGGAAGGTGTATCAATGCTTACCGAATAAATTGATGTACAACAGTGAAGACGATGTGGAAAGAAGTAGTAACATTTTTCAGAGATCAATCTGAACCGTTTGGAGTGAATAAAGAATGAAACCAACCGACCGTGTATATGGGCGAATATCAAAACATTAAAAATTCGCCAATGTTGATATCAAGGGCATTAACCGTCGTATTTATTGGGCTACCAATGTATTCAAGCAATCCACGCAGTATCTAATCACCCAGTGGCCCCGTAATTACTGCTCCCCACCATTAATTCTGCCGATTCAAGCTCCAATGAAAGTAACTGCAACCAAAACCCTACCATTGAGCTGTCACACACCCCACAGTCCCCTGTAAATTATGTCGACATATTACAGAGAAAGCGGTAAAAAAAGTTCTGACATAATTGTTCTTTTAATGGTAAATCTTATCCCTGTACTATTAAATCATATGTTCACATATGTTGTCATTTTCGTGGTAACTATTATCCTTGTAAATATCAACATATATATCATCACAATTGAGACTAGCTAATCTCCATTGTGATGATAAATCTGTTGGGAAATCGTCTTATTCCCAACAAATCTAATCATTTTAGTGATACAACATCTCCTCTTCATCGAACATATCTTCCCACTTGTACTGAGCATCAAAATTATTTATGTCCACTAACATATAAATTACTACGTCGACACAGCTAGATTAATGTAGACGTTGTCCAGTTTTGATCATAACGTTGAAATGATATTACGCTGTAGGTTATTTTGATACAAGTTCCGATGAATACATACAACAGTAGTTTCATCGCTGCAAATTTCATCTGTTCTTCTTCTACAGCGAGATCAGTTGTTGATCTCAAGGGTAATAACGGTACACTCTTGTTAAAAACCATTGTATTTACTAAATCCAGATTATTTATTCCCCAACTAGCCCGTAAATGTCACCAAAACCTTACCATTGAGCTGTCAACGTCCAAAGATTCCTTCAGTAATGTCGACAAATATCACGGAGAGAGTTAACATAGTTTGTGACAATTTGCTACTTTTGATGGTAAATCTTATCATTTTAATGGTAACTGTCTGTTCGTATATGTTCTTGATTTTCTGGTATTTCTTATCCTTGTGAATATAAAACTGTCTCCTTTGTCAACATAAATCATGTCTCCTAAGACTTGACCGGTTTAATGGTGTTGACACGGTTTTCTCAGTACATTCGTTAGTATATTATGTGGACATAACGTCTGAATTATACAAATAATGAAAAGTACTTATGTCTACATATGAAAATTGCTGTGAGGACAATAACAATGATTTCTACCTAGTTACTTAAATCAGTGTTTTGAAAACCGGACCGGGCCTTGAACCTGTTGGGTGGCCGGTTCGCGGTCCAACCGGTCCAAGCCGGTTCAGACCGGTTTAATGTTACATAACGCTGTTGAACAGCTGCTGTTCAATCACGGAACTGCAGTTTTTTATATCTTGTGGAACTGCAGCTTGGTTACATATCATAATCATACTACCCCATAAATAAAAACTTAAAACGTCTATTTAAACTTGCATGTACCACCTAAGTCCACATCATTAATCAATCCCATCATCAAATTCAAAAACTCCTCGTCAAAATGAAACTCAAACATAACATAATACATATCCATAATATGCATAAGCATATTCATCCACAGTTTCTTCATTATCAAAAGATGTGATGTTTTCATCACCATCTCCATCTTCAACATCAACTTCTTCAAGATTCATCTCACCTAGATCATCTAACAACAAAAACTGATTGTTAAAGTAAAAGTAAGAATAATAGTCATTTAAACAAAAGTAAATAATAAAATACAAGGATACCATCATTTTGAGGTTCTTGAATTGTACATCTCTCCATTTCACGACGAAAAGTTTCTAATTCCTCATTTGATAAGGTTGGAGGATCGTCCTCTAATATCCAAGCTGCCATTCCTTTTGAATTTTCAAAATCAAGAGGATCATAAAATCTATCATTTTATAAGTTACTGCACACACAAAAAATCACATTTTTTTTAATTTAATTTCATAAAATTGACATAGCAAAAATGAGAGAAGTTATAAATTAAAGTAAGAAGTTTAATTCTCACCGTTGTTGTAACTTCAAATTATAACGAACATAAACAAGATCGTTCAATCTTTGGTGCTCTAGACGATTCCTCTTCTTAGAATGTATATGCTCAAACACACTCCAATTCCGCTCACAACCCGAAGAACTACAAGTTTGACTAAGAACACGAATAGCCAACTTTTGAAGGTTCGGTGCAGTATTACCATGCAACATCCACCATTGATCTATGAAAAAAAAACAAGTCAAATAAGTCTAGAAAATTACCAAGTAAGAAACAATGAAAGTCATCAGATGAAGTTTATTTACCTGGAACCATCCTTGTACGATCAGCTATAGCGGAGAATTTTCCAAAGTCACCTAAAGCATCCTTAAACATTATGATCTCACTTCGTATGGTCTCCTCCAAACGTCTATTTCCATAAGAATACCTTTCAATGACATCAGTCAATCCCGATAGCGTGCATTGGTGTTTACTCATCATATCATGATTATACTTAAAATGAGGATTCAACCAATAACCTGCCGCATGCAAATTCTTGTGAAGTTGTCTATCCCATCTTTTATCAAGAATAGTAAGGAAAGGCTCAATCTTCGCCTTTCTTCTGTGAATGCGTCTCAACAATTCTTCTCTTGCTTTATGCATTGCCTCATACAAATAACTCATAACAGGTCTTTCATCACTATCGACAATCCGCAAAACACGCACAATAGGCTCACTCACTTGCACTATAGTAGCACAATTCTTCCAAAATGTTGGATCAAGTACAAGATGAACACACTTTCTTGCGTTACTCTCCTTTGCATATAAACAACTAGTCCACTCTCTAGATGTCACCATAGCTCTCAAAGAATCTTTCTGAGATAAGATACTTTGTAATGCAATAAAATTTGTTGCAAAACGTGTAGGAGCAGGACGGAGAATCTCCCGACCATTAGTTAATTTCCTCATCAAATGCAAAGCATAACAATGGTTGTACATATACTTTGTAATCTGTGACCCCGAACTACAATTTTACGAACCTCCTTTAAACCACCTATCTCACCCAAAATAAAGTTTATGCAATGTGCAGCACAAGGAGACCAAAATACTGTCTTAAACTCGTTCTCCAAAAGCCTACCCGCGACAACATAATTAGCAGCATTATCAGTAACCACATGCACTACATTTTCAGCCCCAACAAACAACACTACTTCTCTAATCAAATTATATATCACTTCTGAAGTTTTAGGTGTATCTGAAGCATTAACAGATTTCAGAAAAACAACTTCTTTAGGACAATAAACAAGGAAATTGATTAAAGTCCTTCTACGTTGATCTGTCCATCCATCAGCCATGATGGTGCAACCGGTATATTTCCAAATTGCACGAAAGCTATCAATGTATTTGCTTACCTCATCAACACCTTTCGCCAACAAGTGTCCCCGAAGCTCGTACAAGCTTGGACCTTTATAGCCAGCACACATACTAGTAATTGCATCTATCATTTGTTGAAAGTAAGGTGAGGTACTCGAGTTAAACGGTATGGCAGCTGCAATCATCCACCTAGATATAGCAAGATGACACTTCTCCACAACCTCCTTGCTTTGCAGAACACTTTTTAATGTTGGTTGAGACCCACGAGTTGTTCTAGGCTGAAACATTGGTGCTATATTTGGTTGTGCACATGATTGCTTACTTTTGGGGTTTTGAGTGGGTGTTTGGGTAGGCATCTGATTAAGCTCTTGCACATAGTCTTCACCTGATGAACCTTGTCAAATATCTTGTGCAATCTCACTCTTTCTTTTCTTGTATCCCATATGTTCTTGAATACTTTGTTGCATTTCATAATGAACATCACCAGGGACCTTCTTATAAGACATAACATTGCCTTTCACTCCTGCTAAATGCTCCTTAAGTCGATGAATCCCACCCCCAGAAAATTGTTTTTTTACAATGAAGACATTCAAGCTTCCTCTTAGTAGAGGGCTCATCAATTATCTTGCAATGCCCCCAAGCTGGATCTGTTTTCACCCTAGAACTTGAAGTTGAAACAGGATTGGATGACGCGTTCGGTGTCGGTGAACCACTCATATCCGTTGAAGCCATTTAAAATACAATCCTAACAATAAAAATAAACCATGTGAAATGGATCATGATGAAGATCAACTATGTACGTGGCTGTGAGATGGATCATGGATGAATGAACCATGTATGTGAGATATATATGCTTATGCATTATTGCATACACTTACAATTTACAAAACAACCAAGCAGCAGATAGTTAATTAGTTATTACTTATTACATTATAGTATTATACTATATTACTATTTATACAAAAACTATGGATGCTAGGTGTCTTGGGTCAGATGACTCACATCAGAAGAATTGAATATATTAAGCTATCTAATATATACAATAATACAAAAAGAAAACAGCTTGATGCCTAGAAGATATTACCGTATAGCCTAGAAGATGACCGATCCCAAGCATCAATGGCCCTCCAACTTCCAAGTCAATAACAGCTCTCAAGTCTCGACAGCACTCAGCAGTCCACGCCACAATGAAGAATCCCGGTGAGCAGAGCAAGGAGAAAATACAAAATAGAAAAAGAAATAGTAGCAGCGGCAGAAAGCCAGAAACCCTCTCTTCTCTAGGTTACAGTACAATTGCTTGGTCATTACTCCTTCGGCCCTTCCGTATTCCTTAGGTTTAACTTTAAATAATTTATTAAATTTTTTTTTTTAAGTTTCATCCAAGTCAGACTGGTGCCAGTTTTTCCGGTCCGACCCGGTCCAACCGGGTTTTTCATGCGTGAACCGGTTCCGAGTTGCATGCCTATATTTTATTGGAACCGGACCGTCCCTTCAGCCGGTTCACGGTTCGACTCGGTCCGACCGCCGGTCCGGTCCGATTTACAAAACACTAACTTAAATACAAGTTGTAACATCCCAAATTATTACACAATGAAGATACACAGCAGAGGCCGGTCCAGCCGCTTTGTTCATGCACGGGCAAAACACGACTCACCGGATTCAGTTTCAAGTCTGTTGAAAAAGAATGAGGTGAATCGGGTTTTAATCGTGCTTTAAAAAAAACAATTGTACCGTCTGGTCCATAACCTTAACAACGACGAGTCGATCAATTTGATCAATTCAACAATCATGAAGGCCTTCATAAATGGACATGCGCGAGACTCTGCATTCTCAAAGTACCGCATGTTGAATCACCTGCCGGAAACTTGCATGCACTTTTGAGCCTGTCGAGAGAACAAACAGATTCCCGCGCACAGATGAACTCCCATAAGTGGGGAGACCGACCTCCCTTCTTTACAAGAGTCCATAATGCATCTTTGTAGGATGCCAAGAGTTCATAATGCATCTTTTTAGACAATATGACGAAAGTTACAAACAGTTGGTGACTGTTGTATGTGTGCGACACCATCAAGATAGAACCGACAGGCGCTACGATGATAATGATGGATTCTGACTTCACCAAACAACTGTCAACCGGGGCGAAGAAGAATGAACATTGCATCCTATCAATGACAGACAAACAGGGGGTCACGTTTATTTTAACAATAAGAATATAACAAGAAACTGTGAAATCATAAGCAGGAAACATTGGAAAACCTGAAGAAGATGTAGCATGCACAAATCTTCAACAGCTTAGAACAAAAGCTTTGAACAGAGAATAATGATCATAATTGTTGTGAGTGAATGAAATGTGAAGTGAACCGCACCTGTATTTATAACCGTTCTGTTGAAGTAATTCACCCTATTTTTTGGCCACGTTGTATTTCCTGGAAGGGTAACAGTCACGGAATCTCGATCATCGGTCTTTCGAACTTCCCATAGGCAGAGTAAATGCGATGTATCTCACGTTGAACGTGAAACCAGAATTGATTAAGGAACCCTTTAATTAATTATCTGCCATTGTTTATACTTTTGATGCAAATAAAAATCATATGTTGATAAATGTTGACATTGCAATTTGGTATTTGCTTCAATAGTCTCAGGCCATTCGACATAGTTGGATGGTTGTCAACAATTTAGTTTGTGACAACTTAACAACTTATATGTTTTGATCTTAGCCATTTTGTTTTCATCAATACATATATATATATATATATGTAAGAAGGTCAATGCAAACAAATCAGAACGAAACATGTTTCAAATAATTTAAGAGTTAAATGGTCTTTTGGTAACATACGTTTCCAAAAATTTTGTCATTTTTTGATGCATCAGTTTGTCAACGGTTAAATTTGACCTTTAAATATCTTTATTATGTTAAAATTAGCAATTATCCATCCAATTTATGCACCTAACTTACTTTTGATTTTTACAATTTAGTCTATTAAAAAAATAATTGGACACTTAGGTCCAATATGACCAAGTCATGGGTCGCACCACGACTGATTCAATCAAACACCGGGTTCAATTTGGTTCATTGATAGGGACTAAACCATTGACTAACGGATGTACCAAAAGTCTACAAAATGCACCACAACTCAACAGTTGACTAAAGAATGCACCACAAGTCTATAAAATTCCAACGTATGGCACCAAAAGCCAAGATCGTTCAAACATATGGTACAAAAACTCTCTTTAACCCAAAATTGAATTGTCCTCTCACATGGCCATGTGACACTCTTTTTTGTTGGCCAATATTACTTTACGGAATTAGAAATGGAATCTTTTGTTATTTCCATAATATAAATGTAATTCATGCAATGTTAGTATTTTATGTAAAAATAAACATTACAATAATTTGTAATTATAGACAGTTACAACATTGTATCAGCGAAATTTAAAAAATAATCACAATGGCACAACATGTAATAATGTTCAACTTTCCAATTGATATGCTTGCACACACACATTGATTCAACTTTTCAATAATATCCAAAATTAAAAGGAGCGAGAAAAGAGTAGAAACAAATGAGGGGGAAATTTGAATTCACTTCCTCCAATTAGTTTGAATTTCAAATTTTGTTTCTCCTCTTTGTCTCATATATTAATATACCTTAGACAGAAATACTTGTCTGTTTCCTCTCCCTTGCTACCACAGTATTCTCCTCCATTCACCGTGCTTTCCATGTCCTGTGGTCGACCGGCCACAATAATATTCCGGCAATACATCGAAGTAAGGTTAAATGGCAATCTGCTCTGTTTCCAATCATGTTATTCCTCCTAATTACACGCCTCTAAATATATGTACTTTTTTTGTTTCTCTAATTTGTTCGTGTAGCTAGGTTTGAATAACTAACTTTGGCTACCTAAGGCCGGGTCTACATCGACAGGGGCAGACCCTCCCGGAGAGACTTTTCAATTTTATTGGCTTGCAGGTTGTGAACTTTGTACTCTGTATTCTTTCATTAATCAACGTCTTTCAGTTGAACAAATAAGTGTATTGTAACTAACGGCTGTCTCTTCGTTATGTTCTGTTTTTGTAGCGAAGCACATCAACCAACCAACTTTCACTTTTGACAACTGATATGGCAAGTATAAAACGATATGAAGACACAAATGTATTTTACCTAAAAACGTATAGAAATATGTTATGTCAACATATGCTTGAACTAAGAAGTTGCTCAGTAATTTATTGTAAAGACAATTTGTAAGATCTGTTATGAATGTATTGGATAAATTATTTCTTGACATCTGATTTTGTCCATCATACGGGAACTTCCACACAGCACCTACTTCCATCAATTTGAGTTGAACTCAGCCGATTCAAAATGTGTTGTGTCGAAACAGTATTTGGCATGTCAACAACTCGCTATTACCAATGGAAATGTGCGGTGCTAAAATTAACTTTCAGGATTGGCCGACATTACGGTGAAGCCAACATATAGCAGCTCAATTCTACACTCAGAAAACGTCTATTTGATCTGAACAAATCAACACCAAAGCATAACATTGGAATCACCTACGGTAGTGCTAAAAATCACAATTTGAATTCACCAAACACAGACTCCAAAGACTACATTTGGCATCAGATGCGGGGTTGCTAAATGTCCACAACGAATAATCGTAAATATCTCGTGTAGTAGTTTTTAGGGTCGAAGTCTGAACAATTGAAGACGCCATACTGCAACGAGGTTATCCAACTGCAGTTGAAAGTTTGAGTATTAACATAATGGGTGACTAAATGTGCGTAATTAACGTCTGCCTAATAGGATTCTAAAGGCTTTCATTGCAAACGAAACATCTGCTACTAAACACGCATATTCAGCAACAGGAGGATGCAGCTCACTAGGACGGCTTTAGCACCGGCCAATTGGAGTCCAGAGAGCGGCAGCGCAGCCTCCCATGCCTCTGCTACCATCCTTAAAACGGCAGGACTTCGGTTGGGAATTTTAACAACCGACTTAACGCACCGTTCTCTTCCCGACCGATTTTGTCCCTCAGCAAATATTTCTGGCCGTTTTTTTTCTCGTCAGGAACGTTTCCGGCCGAGTACCTGCTATCGTTTTTACGAGAAGTCCTATCGGACGGAAACCAGCCGGAACAGGCATTTCTCGTTCACGTTCCGACCGATTTGGCTTGTAGGAAAAGTCAATTTTTCTTGTAGTGTAGGGACAACCCTAGTTTACACCTAAGAATGAAAATAAACCTTAATATTCAACTCAGTACAAATTCAAGTTCAAGCATACATTGAATTCATCAACACATACATCGAATTCACGATCACATACATCAAGTTTACAAATAAATTTATTAAGTTCACACACGTACTTTAACTATAATTAAATTATTTAAGTCGTAAATTGTTTAATTAGGGTAAATAACTATGGACATTCGGGACTTTCGAGATTTTTTGAAAAAAGCCCTAGCCCTAGATGGGAGTAAAGTCCCTCCCATACGGGCTCAGGCTTAATTTTGGGACGGGCTAGGGCGAGTTTTTCGGAAATTCGGATTTGTCGGATTTTTTGCTCCGCCTATAAGTGATAGGTAACCCTTTTGAAAATTTTAATATCTACAAAAATATTTCAAAAGCTGGTGCAATAAGTAATATTTCTTTTGTTAGGTATAACAATAATATAGTCAACTTTCCAATTTGCAAGATAACTTGCAAACTTATAAAAAGTACTTGGCAAATTTCTCATATATTAACATTCATTTTATAATATATATGATATGTTTTTTTAAAAAAAAATGCCAAACAGATAGCCCTCGAGAAAAATATTATTTTCTGAAATGTCTTCACAAGTGGCAGGCCCCCACATTTAATTGAGATTTGAGGGGTGTAAAATTAAATTGTCCCCATCATCCTACAAATAATATATACTATAGTAAAATTAACTTGTCACCATCCACTTATTTTAATTTGTTGCTCCATTGTAATAATGACCTTCCATTATTTTAAGTTTGATTAAAATGCACTTTATATGGCAAAGAAAAAATATATCCCATGAAAAACAAAATTATAAGGGTTACTAACTTCAAAGGTCTGAACAATGACCAATGTTAACCGTTGAAGTCTGAAGTTTCAAAAGTTAATATGGAGAGTCGTCTGATGTTTCAGTTTTGTTGATATAAGAGCTCTCTGTCAATTTTGTTGTTAAAGGTGACAAAATTTGGTCACGTGCTTGACATGTGACCAGAAATAAAATTAAATCCAAAAAATACTCATCTATCAAAGTGTGCCCCTTATATGCTTGAAATGAAAATACGAAAATGCCCTTAAAGCAAAAAAAAGCGTACCACGACTCCAACTCCGGCAATCGCCACTCCGGCGACCACCACCCCGGCTCCGGCGACCACCACCACGGCTCCGGCGACCACCACCCCGACTCCGGCGACCACCACCCAACTCTGGTGGTCGCCGGAGCCGGGTGGCGGTGGCCGGAGTTAATTAGTGGAAATGGGTATTTTAGTCATTTTATGTTCCATTAATTAAACTATTAAATTGTCTAAAATGTTGCAAAGGGGTAATTCTGACATTTCACGTGGTTCTGTTAAATTTGACAAAATTCAATAAAGTTTAAACTACAGACCCTCCATAATAACTTTTGAAACTTCAGACATTATCGGTTAACATGAGCCATTATTCAGACATTTCATATGTTATTAACATAAATTATAATCACATAGAATAAAGCCAGCAATCCTAAAAGAACAACCCATAACATAATTATAAAACACAATTCATCAATAACAAGCATCAAATAATAAGTGGCATGGTCCATCAAAATGAGATTAATTACATACTTTAAGATAGTGAGAAAACTATAGAATAATTATGTAATATGGGGGTGTGTCATTTCAATGCTTAATCGGAGATATCGGGATTCAAAACTTTGTTGGAGCCCTGGGAATGGAATTCATGATCAGCATTGTTGGATCACGGGCGAAGCTCCGTTACGTCCTTGACGGAAAGTTTTGGACTCCTGGGCTCCGCGTAATCCTGCAAAAGGGGATGACCTGGGTGGTGACCCAGAATCCCTCTCCGATGCTTAAATGAGTATGTGATCAATGGGTGGTAAGCAAAAATCTAAGTTCGTATTAGCCCCCTGTGTTCTGAGGTAACTTCCTCCTTTATATAGGAGGGGAAGTTACTCAGTTACCTGTTACTGCGCCTGGCAGTTTTACCCATGATTCCGTGTATCTCGCCACGATTCCGCATATCTCGGTCGGGATTCCGTATATCTTGCCCCACGCTCCGCGTATCTTACCCGTACTCCGCGTATCTCGGGCACGCCCTGCGTATCTCGGGGGATTTATCTTTATCTCTAACCGTCTCCCACTACTCTATCTAGTAGGCGGGTTTCTCGGTCTTTATCCTCTGATCACAAGTCCCGACTCCTGTCGAAGACTCCAGAGTTGTCTCATTCTAGATCACCACCCAGGACCTTCAGTCTCTACGGGACAGGTCCAGCCTCTGCGGGGCTTTATTATCGGGGCCTTTACTAAGGCATATCGGGGCCTACTCAGAGGCTTCTCATCGGGAGCATTCAGCTCATACATCGGGACCGCTAAAGTCGGGACCCTTTGTGCTGGGCCTCTGGGCCTTCTAGGCTTTTCACGAGGCCCACTGGACCTACTCGCCGTCCATTGGCTGTTAACGGGGCTAACGATTACATCGGAACCCATCATTTGCCCCCAAGACATGGGGGACTTTTAGTTCGTCATGTCTTTTAATTCAGCTCTTCTGACCTCGTTGTCGGAGGTTTTTGTTTTTATACCTTCCAATACCACCGTCGGAGGCCTTTGTTTTCATACCTTCCGATACCACCGTCGGAGGCTTTTGTTTTCATACCTTCCGATACCACCGTCGGAGGCTTTTGCCTTGCGTGTGATTGTTGTATAACAAAGTCTCTTACTCATGATTACCTTGGGCCCACCAGGCCCCATGGGCAGTTGCCAAATCCGAGGAGACTCCTCGGTTACTGTAGCATTAAATGCCTAGGGATAAGGAAACGACGTTTAAACCAGCGTGACTGCTGTTTTCTGGAAAAGCAGCCATGACGTCACGCACGTCCCTTCCGTAACTATGATCTCGGCGATTAAGATCGTGTCGTTTCCTCTTCAACGGTGCAGATCGTGCTCATCCAGCTGTCTCTTCCGTACCGTCTTCATAATTTCAACGATCGAGATCAAATCGTTTCGTCTTCAACGGTCAAGATTAAGTTGCCTCAGTTGTCCTTTTGCTTATAAAAGCCAAAACCCTGGTTTTATTCACTTCTTCTGCACTCTCTCGATTTCAGCCATTCTTGCATTCAAAGCTTCTTCTCCAAACTCCTCCTGCTGTTAAGTGATCAAAAGCCTTCAACCTTCCGATCTTCCTCCATTTTATCTCTCCGATCATCGATCATGTCTGGTAAGACTTTTCTTCTATGTTTTCGTGATTTACTTGCTGTTTATTCTTCTTTTCTCAAATCCTCTTGTTTGCAATCGTTTTAGAAGAAGTTAGTTCTGAGGTTAGAGCTCCTTTCACTTTCGAGTTTGCTGTCAATGAGATATCTGAGGCTTCGTATGAGGCTGCCCTTAGAGAGGGGTGTATCACCTCGGATTGGGAGCCTCGTTTCCCGTACGAGTCTCAACCTGCTGTCAGAAGGAAGCACATCATTACGCCTCCTCGGGCAGGGGAAGTGTTCGTCTCCGCCGGACAAATAAGTGCGGGAATTCGGTTCCCCTTCTGCGGAAATATGGTTGAGATGTGCAACTTCTACAAAACGCACCCTTGTACCTTCTCTCCACACGTCATCCGCGTGTGGAATGCCTTCCAACTCTTATGTCACCGCCAGCAGTGGACGTACAGTCTTCTGCTGTTCCGCACTTTCTACGGCATGAAGTGCAACAAAGCTGGTGTCTGCTCCTTCTCCCCTCGACTCCCCAAGTGGACAAAGGAGCAACTTTCACGTTTCGGCTGGGATAGCGAAACTTGGAAGTTCCACAAAGATCGGGTGCTGATTCGTGACTCGGGGTCCGACAACAGCGGATGGAAGAAGTACTACTTTTTCGTCCAGCACAGCTCTGTCCCTTGGCCTCGATGGGAGGTCGTGGCGGACCCTGCCCCCAAGCTCTTAGACTACACTGAGGATGACCTCAATACCCTCCAGATGGTTCAACTCTACCGCTGGGGAGACAATTTCATACCCCTCGACGCCAACAAGCTCCAGGAGAGGAACCTGATTACTATCGGAGTCCGACTCCTTGACTCTGTTTCCAAGGATTTGGTCATCTGGGTAATATTTCTAACCATCTTGTCTTTTACTTTTGCAGCCAAGAAGGCTTCTCTGTTGACTCATCTCATTCTGAAGCAGGGCGAGACTGATGCCGTCCAGAGTGGCTCCAAGCGGAAGCGAAAGCTGGTGAAGAAAGGCGCTTCTTCTTCCACTCCTCCATCTGCTGCTCCTCCGACCGAAGAACAAGTCGGGGCCAAGAAGGCCAGGAGGGAGGAGATTTACCAAGCCTTCGGGGTCACTACCGCCGAGGAAGGTAAGCGTGTTCGTCGTGCAATTAAACGATATAAGAAATTAGTTCCCAGGGAATTTATTCCCGCTGATCGGAAAACGCGGGTTCAAGAGATCAAGTACATCCTTCGAGGGGAAATCCCCCGCGTTCTCAAGGCGGGATATTACAACGTCTTTGGGAAGAACCAACACTTCGATCGTCAAATCATCTGGTGCCCTAAAGGTACTCTTCCTGACTTTATTCGTCTCGCCACCGCAGGTCCATCGGAGGCTGTCATTCCGGGGCGTGCTGCTACTCCAGCCCGGGCCGTGACTCCACCGGCGCCGGTGACAGAGGAAACCCCGACGGAAGCCCAGTTCCGTCAGGTGACTGACTTGGAGGCTTCTCCTTCCTCCGAGGAGCCCGCTGAAGGGGGCCTGCTCCGTCGTAGGCGTGGTCGGAGCACCTTGAGGCTCGTCGTGGAGGATGTGTCCCGGAGTCCTCCTCCCGAGTTCCGCACTCCGACTCCTGAGCCACCAGCTGAGGTGGCTCCTCCGGCTGAAAGTTCTGGGGTCATCCCCCCTCTCCTCGTGGATGAAAACCTTTACAAGGTTTTCACCCCCGACCAGGGGATGATGCCTTGGAACCCGATCGAGTCTCTCCGAGGGGTTCCACTCCGGCGCGGAAACCTTGATCCTGGATTGGCCCTGCATCTGCTGGCGGGGTCAATTCCTCCAGCCTTGAGGCGACCCCTGTCCTTGGCGCGGGAGGACCTTGAGGAGGAGATCCGCGACATGAATATTCGTTGGATGGAGGTGAAACTTTATCTTTGTTTTATTTTCTTCGTCACTCTTGTCTCCGATTACTGTATCTTGATCTTTTCCTCCCTTCTTTCAGGACACCGCGAACCAACAGCGCTGCTGGCCTTATCCTGGCCCTGAAGGGTGCTTTGGAGGCGGCGGAGGCCCAGTCGAACCCTGATGCTTTAGCCAAGCTTCAGGTGGAACTCGACGAGGCAGTAGCGGCCAAGAACAAGATGGCTAAGGAGAAAGCTCTCCTAGATGATATGATCTCAAGCCTGCTCAAGAAGGTCCACGATCATGAGGTTGTCATGCGTCGAGAGCGGAAGATGGTCCAGGTGGAGCAGCATCGGAATGAGGCGGAGAAGAAGCAGCTCGTTCATGAGAAAAACGTCTTCGCGGATCTCCTCGCGGAGGCCAAGGCAAAGTTTGAGGCGGAGAGGGCTGAGTTCTCTGCCAAGCTGGCTGAGGTAAAGGCTCAGGGCCTCGAGGAGGGCCGCCTGCGGGGCCGCGAGGAGTATCGGGACTCTGAAGAATTCAAGGTGGCTGCTGTAGAGTTCTGTAAGTCCGAGGTGGAGAACGTTCTGTTCAATGCTGTCGAAGAGCTCTACACAGCATACGAGGATTCCATCGACTTCAAGAAGTCCGAGACCCTCGCCCCCTTCGCGGAGAAATACTTCAATCTCCCCGCGGGGAGTGAAGAGGCCGCTGCCGTGGACCCGACTCCGCCAGCTGCGGAGCCTTCCGCCCAGGCCCCTCCGAACTCTGCTCCCTCCGATGCTGCTGAGGATCCATCTTCCCACAAGGACCAAGCTTAATGTTTACATCTTTTAGTCCTTGTTGTCTTTCTCCTTTGTCTCTTGTATCGAACCTCTTTGGTCTTCTGGCCTCTATATAAGTAGTTTCTTTCCATCTGTTTTGACACCGATACTCGTTTGCACTTTATCTAAAGCGGCTTTAAATTCGTTACTCAAAACGTTCCGATGCGCCATTAAAATGACTGCATACGTCCTTCCGACGCTTTACTCGAGATTTTACCGTCTAAGGTTTCTTGTCCAATCGGGACTTCACCACTTAAGGTTTCTCGTCCAAAATCGGGACTTCACCACTTAAGGTTTCTCGTCCAAAATCGGGACTTCACCACTTAAGGTTTCTCGTCCAAAATCGGGACTTCACCACTTAAGGTTTCTCGTCCCTGCCTTTCAAGGCCATTTTCACACCCCTTAGGGCTTTTACTGCGTCTCTACCGGACGGCTTAATCGTACCCTTTAAGGCTTTTTGCCGCATCATATAGACGACTTACGCGGACCCGTTAAGGCTTTTCCGTACCCGTTAAGGCTTTTGGCCGCATCATATAGACGACTTACGCGGACCCATCAGGGCCTTTTCGTACCTAGGCTTTTGGTTGCATCATATAGACGACTTACGTGTACCCCGTAGGGCTTTTGTCCATACCCGTTAAGGCTTTTGGCCGCATCATATAGACGACTTACGCATACCTTGGAAGGCTTTTATCGTACCTCGGAAGGCTTTTGTCGCGTCCTTCAGGACGTCTTACTAACAGTTTAGAATAAATCTAAAAGTAATTTGATCGGAAACAACTTCTTTTATTCATAAATAACTCAAAATAGGCTTACATCGGATCTTATTGATAGACAATTTGCGCCCTTCACGGCGGCTTAATATCAAACATGATACTTCTTCAAGTGTTCGCCACTGAAGGAATGCTTCAACGTCTTGCCATCAAGGTCCTCTAGCCTGTATGCATTGGGTGCTGGCATCCCTACGATCTTGTAAGGTCCTTCCCATTTTGGCGATAGTTTGTTGATCCGATCTTGATGAACGAACTCGTTCCTCCGCCAGACAAGTTCTCCCACGAAGAATTGTCGGGACCTGACACGCCGATTGTAATATCGGGCTGTTGCCAGACGCATTCGGGCCTGGACTTCATCAGCCTTCCATCTTTTTTCCTCGAGCAAGTCTAAGTCTAGACGTCTCATTTCCTCGTTTGTCAGAGGCTCGTAATATTTCGCGCGATGGGACGCCACCGCTATTTCCACGGGAGCGACTGCCTCCGTGCCATAGACCAGGCCAAACGGAGTTTCTCCTGTTGATTGCTTGGGTGTTGTTCTCACAGCCCACAGCACGTTCTCGAGCTCATCCAGCCAATGGCCCTGCAAGGCATAGACTCTCTTCTTCAAGCCATCCATCACGATCTTGTTGGCTGATTCTACCTGGCCATTGGTCTGAGCGTGGCGGACTGAAGCGGTCCGATGCTCAATGTTTAGTTCTTCCAGGTACTCCTTCAACTGAGCCCTATTGAACGGAGGGTCGTTGTCGCTGATCAATACTCGAGGAACCCCGTACCGGGATACGATCTGAGTTTGAAGGAACTTGAGGATCTGCTGCCCCGTCGTTCTAGCCAATGCCTTAGCCTCTATCCACTTTGAGAAGTAGTCGATGGCCACGAGCAAATACTTGCACTGACCTTTCGCTTGGGGAAGAGGTCCCACCAAATAATCCCCCATTGCGCGAAGGGCCATGCACTCCTGATGGGCATTAAGTCCGCGGCGGGAGCCACGATATTTGGAGCGTACTTCTGGTATGTATCACAGGATCGGACCATCGCGGTCGCTTCCTTGTTCATCGAGGGCCAATAGTAGCCTAAGTTCAATGCCTTCCTCACTAGAGATCGAGCCCCTTCATGACAGGCCGCGACTCCCTCGTGTAGCTCCCTCAGGATCCGATTCGTGTCAGGTTCTGCTACGCATTTTAAGAAAGGCTTTACGTACCCTTTTTTGTATAATTGGTTGTCCACCATCGCGTAGTTGTCCGCAATCCGACGCAACCTGACAGCTGCCACTTTATCATCGGGGAGTACCCCCGTAGTCAGGTATGTGACCATCAGGGTCATCCAAGTGGGCTTCTCTTCTTCCTCCGATCCTGTCTCAATAGCATAGATCACTGCCGGATCAATGTTTGAGATAATCACCTTTTCTAGGAAATGCACCTTCCGATTCTCCTCGGGGGCCACTCCCAGAGCGAACTTGCTTAAGGCATCTGCTTCCGCGTTCTCTTCCCTCGGGATTGCCTCGATGTCGAAGCTTCTGAAGCTTCCCTTCAAAGTCTGCACCTCGTGCAAATACTTCTTCATTGTTGGGCTCCTGGCTTCATAATTCCCCTGGACTTGATTTACAACCAAGCTAGCATCGCACTTTACTTTTAAATGATCGACCCCCGTACCCTTGGCAATCTTAAGGCCTGTGATGAGAGCCTCATACTCCGCTTCGTTGTTGGTGGCTTTGAACGTCAACGCCAAGGCATATCGTAGGGGCTCGCCTCCACCGGGCGGTATCAATATGAATCCTGCCCCGAGCCTTCTACACTCGATGAACCATCAGTGTACATCTCCCAGGTGTTCTCCTCATTTGGTTGTTCTGGCTGTTGTTCTGTTGTCGCCTGGAACTGGTTTCGCCAACGGCGGAAGGGTACGGAGGTGTTGCTTGAGTGCCTGGAACGCCTCCTCGCACTTGTCGGTCCATTCGAATTTCTTGTGGGCCCTCAGTACATCAAAAAATGGCATGGCTCGGTCACTCGCCTTGGATAGGAAGCGATTCATCGTGGCCAACCGGCCATTCAGCACCTGGACCTCCCGATGAGTCTTCGGGGACTGCATCTCCTCGATTGCTCGCAGCTTCTCGGGGTTCACCTCGATTCCTCTCTGGCTCACCATGAACCCTAGGAACTTCCCCGAGTTCACCCCAAAAGCACATTTGTCGGGGTTCAGCCGAACCTGATGGAACTTCATCCGCTCAAATGCTGCCGCCAAGTTCTGGACATGGTCTCCTGCCTGTCGGGACTTCACCAGCATGTCATCCACATACGCCTCCATGGTTTTCCCCAACATGTCTCCGAACAACTTGTTCACCATTCGCTGGTAAGTCGCTCCGGCATTGATCAATCCGAAGGGCATCACGTCGTAATGGTAGACGTCACTGTCGGCATAGAAGGCCGTATGGGGGGCATCCTCCTTCGCCATCTTGATCTGGTTATACCCGGAATAGGCATCCATGAAGCTCAGCAGCTCATGTCCCGATGTGGCATCCACCAACTGGTCAATCCTCGGGAGCGGGTAGCAATCCTTCGGGCAAGCCTTGTTCAAGTCGCGGAAATCGACACACATCCGCCACTTCCCGTTACTCTTTCGCACCAGGACTGGGTTAGCCACCCAAGTCTGGAATCGGAGCTCCTTGATGAATCCAGCGTCGAGCAGTCTGCCCACCTCTTTCTGGATCGCGATCCTCTTGTCCGCGCCCATCGGACGCCTTCTCTGCGCGATAGGCTTGATCGCGGGATCTATCTTTAGCTCGTGCACAATCACGTCGGGGCTGATTCCTGGCATATCGCTCGGGGACCAGGCAAACAGCTCCTTAAACTCCTTTAGGAGCTCGATCAATTCTCGGGCCCTTTCCTCCGACAGAGCGGACCCGATTTTCACCTTCCTCTGAGGCCCATCGATCTCAACTTCCTTCAAATCCTCCATGGGGGCGCCCATACTCCTCTCGAGAATCAGCATCAGTCTGAAGGACAGTCATGGCCTCCCTCCTTCTCCGTCGGGTGGCGTTAACGTAGCATTTCCGCGATGCCACTTGGTCACCCTTGACTTCTCCGACCCCATTGTCAGTCGGGAACTTCATCTTCTGGTGGACCGTCGAGGCGACTGCCATAAAAGGGTTGATAGTGGTCCTCCCGATAATAGCGTTGTATGCCCCCGCAGACTCCACGACAACGAAATCCACGTTTCGTTTCTCCATCTTCCAGCCACTACCAAACTCCACCGGTAAGGTAATCATTCCCAGCGGGTAAGAGGTGGAACCAGAGAATCCTACCATCGGGAAGTCCACCTGTGTGAGGTCCTTCTTCGTCTTTCCCATGGCTTCCAGAGCGTCCATGAAGAGAATATCGGAGGAACTCCCTCCGTCTATCAGGATCCGCTTCATCTCGAATCCGTCTACGTCCAGGGTCACGACCAGGGCGTCATCGTGAGGGCTCTCCACGCCTACTAGATCCTCCACCGAGAAAGAAATTACCATTTCCTCCTTCAGGGTCCACGACCGGGACCTTTTGCCTAGCACCACCGCGGCAGATATGCGAGAAGCGTAGTTCTCCCGGGAAGCAGAGGTATCTCCTCCCGCCGCCATTCCTCCATGGATGACGTTGATAGTTCCCCGCCTCTCCTTGCGGGCACCCGAACCTGAGGCTTCTGGCTCAACCTTCTTCTTCTTCGGGGATCGGTCGCGGGATTTGGAACGGGATCCTGACCGACTTCTGGAACGGGATCGACACCGCCCCCTTCCGACGAACTCTTTTAGCTTCCCCTTCTGGATCAGCTTCTCAATTTCCTTCTTTAACTCCCGACAGTTTTCGGTGTCGTGGCCATTGGCTCGATGGTAGCGATAGTAACGGTCAGGACGGCCTCCTAGGAATTCGCCTTCTTTCCTCGGGGGGTATCGAGCGAGACCCTGTCTGTCCATCACAGCTAACACAGAGGTCATCGAGCTATTGATGGGAACAGCCCGACCTTCTCGGTTATCCTTCCTCGGAGGACGCTTGTGTTCTCTTTTATCGGGACGACCACGGTTCCTACTTCCTTCCGACTTGTCGCTCCCTTTGCGATTATCTGATAGCTTGGACGATGGCTTTCCTCTCCCCGATTTCGGGGGATCGAGCTCTCCGGCAGCAATCTTCGACTCCTGGACGTCGATTTGCTGTTTCACCCTCGCTTGCAGGGCCTCCATGCTCCACACAGCCTTCGCGGCTACACTGTGCATCAGGTCAGAACCGTACGGAGCGCTCAAGTTCCGCAGGAAAGTACGGATAGTCTCTCCTTCCGAGATTTCTTCATCAATCTCCGCAGCACTGGCAGTGAACCGTTGGTAGTAGTATGCCAACGATTCATCGGGTCTCTGCACCACCTGGTTCAAGGACCTCACACTCTTCAGAAGACGCCTCCGACCTTGGTACTGCTTGATGAAGCGATCGTGCATATCAGCCCAGCACGTGATGCATCCTGGCGGGAGGCTGAAGAACCAAGTCATGGCCCTTTCTCCCAGGGTTATCGGGAACAATGAACATATGAGGTCATCGTTCGACGTTCGTCCCATACAGGCCTGGACATGCCTCTGAACATGGCGAACTGGGTCCCCCTCACCATCATACTCCTTGATGGTCGGAATACCTAGCCCGGGCGGGGCGACGGTATCTATCAGCCGCGGCACGAAAGGATGGCTGGATCGATTCCTTAGCTCCGATGTCATCTGCTTCTGATCACCCATGCAGATGCTAACGATCTTCACCACCTGATCGGGGGTGATGGGGCCATTCAGGGGAATGGTCCTATTCTGCACTGGTCCTGGGCCGTCGACCACGAACTTCTCCAGGTGTGCTGGCTCCTTACCCTTGCTCCTGGGCGGAACCTCATGTTCCTCTGGGTCCACCCTCGGCGGGGGTGGTGGTAATTCTTTTCGCGGAGGCAACTCCTCCGCCCTCCTGGCGGCCTCTCTTTTGTCCAGCAAGGCCTCCATGGCGGCCAGGAACATGGGCATAGCATCTGCTACTGCCTTGGCCAACTCCGAGTTCGAAGACGACCCTTCTTCCCTTCGCGGGACTCCTCCTCCTCCATGGCCCACCGGGTTCGGGGGAGCCTCATCTTCCTCCCTACGGGGGACATCCTTCCTGTTCCTCTCTGTGTCTCGGACTGAGACCTCATAGCCATCACCCTGCCCCCCTGTCTGGGAAAGAGCGGGGTTCTCACCATGTTCAGCAACACGTTCTGGCAACTGGGAATTCATAGTTCCTGCGGGACGGGAACTGCCAGCCTGAACTTGCTTCTTCTTGCCACCACCGGCCATTGATCTGGTAGAAACTATTTTGACTTTTCGTAAGTTCCCACAGACGGCGCCAATGTTGGATCACGGGCGAAGCTCCGTTACGTCCTTGACGGAAAGCTTTGGACTCCTGGGCTCCGCGTAATCCTGCAAAAGGGGATGACCTGGGTGGTGACCCAGAATCCCTCTCCGATGCTTAAATGAGTATGTAATCAATGGGTGGTAAGCAAAAATCTAAGTTCGTATTAGCCCCCTGTGTTCTGAGGTAACTTCCTCCTTTATATAGGAGGGGAAGTTACTCAGTTACCTGTTACTGCGCCTGGCAGTTTTACCCATGATTCCGTGTATCTCGCCACGATTCCGCATATCTCGGTCGGGATTCCGTATATCTTGCCCCACGCTCCGCGTATCTTACCCGTACTCCGCGTATCTCGGGCACGCCCTGCGTATCTCGGGGGATTTATCTTTATCTCTAACCGTCTCCCACTACTCTATCTAGTAGGCGGGTTTCTCGGTCTTTATCCTCTGATCACAAGTCCCGACTCCTGTCGAAGACTCCAGAGTTGTCTCATTCTAGATCACCACCCAGGACCTTCAGTCTCTACGGGACAGGTCCAGCCTCTGCGGGGCTTTATTATCGGGGCCTTTACTAAGGCATATCGGGGCCTACTCAGAGGCTTCTCATCGGGAGCATTCAGCTCATACATCGGGACCGCTAAAGTCGGGACCCTTCGTGCTGGGCCTCTGGGCCTTCTAGGCTTTTCACGAGACCCACTGGACCTACTCGCCGTCCATTGGCTGTTAACGGGGCTAACGATTACATCGGAACCCATCAAGCATCTTACCTAATATAAACGAAGATTATTATAAGTTTTGAACAAGCTTACAGCCTACAAATGCTGCTAGTTAATGAGGATCCCTAGGACACCCTGCATAAAATCTAAAAAAAAAAGAAAAAAAACTTTGCCAATTAGGCAGTTAGAAAATGTTTATAAATCGAAATATGCTCGGACTAAATAAGTTTTAGCGAAACGATTTTCTCAAATTTTCGGGGCCGCACATTTGTGTGCACATTCATCCTTAATCAATTTGCTCTCATTCAAGACCAAAAAAAAAAAAAAAAATTTGCTCTCATTCAATGAATGTGTACATTGGAAAATAACAACCAATTATGCTTATTTCCACACCAAGAAGGAAACTAACGAAAGTGAAACCCTCATAGTTAAGGGCAAAATGATTCGCCAATGGTAATTAATTTAATTACTTACTTACTTATCCCCCTTAATTATTGCCATCGATTGCTTCTTTGAATCTAAACAAACTTCCAAACAACTACTACATAACCCTAGAGACTTAGAGAGCCAGCCCTAGAGAGAGAGAGAGGAGAGAGATTAGATGAACTCGTGACTAAATCTTTCTTGTCCCCTAACCTCATCGTCCATGTTATTGTTCTTCATTAATAGACCACATGAGTGAGGCTGTAAACATTTAATCATGCTATAGTGATTTAACATGTTACTACTTAATTAAAATGTTAGGAGTTCAAACTTAATTGATATTTTTTAGAATAAAAATATATTAATGGTTAACAATTTACCCATTACGAGTTGTGACTTGATGCGAGTGTGATTAATTTAAATATGATCACTCTTTAAACAATTCCCCTACTAATTAATGATCTACTATATATTTTCTTGGTTTTTTTTTCAGATTCATTTTGCCAATAAATGCAAAGACTGAGTTGGAGGACAAAAGAAGCACACCAAATCTTGGGTCCAATTGTTTTATGTGCTGATTCTAGTGTAAGTGTGACTATTCTAGCCATGCAACAAATATGCCGTGTTGCAATTTTTTTTTTTTTTTTTTTTTTTGCTAAAGTCGTTGTTGCATTCTTGATGAAGTTCAAATGACAGTTTGCATAATTTTTTTAATATATATAGGGCCCAATTTTGTTTTGTTCTAGCCTTATTGGGCCCTACTTTGGGCCTTGATAAGTTTAAATTATCTTAATCGATAGTCGGATAAACTTGGGCCAATTATTAAATTTATATACTTGGATGAAGGGATTTGCCACGGTCCACGGTTATGCAAATCGTATACACACTACTCGGCTCGCGTGATGTGCAAGAGCTTGTAATCAACATTAGTAATTGTGACGTTATTTTTTTCAAGGTAAGCATTCTTCTACTAACTATAAAAAAATTTAGGAGATTTATTAAGTTTCGTGCAAAATTTCTTATAAAAATTCAATTTTTGTAAATAATTTTCTGCACAAATTTTTAGCTATGTTATCTTTGTTAGGAATTATTTCTTTAGAAAAAAATTTATATACATTTGTAAGATATTTTCAACATTTCCTTTACAAATAGTTTTATATTTCTTCATAAATAAATCTCTCACAAATAATTAGATTTCTTGTAGTGTAAGGATGATATAAGACTTGTTAGATCACGGGCGAAGCTCCGTTACGTTCTTGACGGAAAGCTTGAACTCCTGAGCTCCGTGTAATCCTGCAAAAGGGGATGACCTGGGTGGTGACCCAGAATCCCTCTCCGATGCTTAAATGAGTATATGATCAATGGGGTGGTAAGCAGTAATCTAAGTTCGTATTAGAGAATGTGTGTTTTCTGAGGTAACTTCCTCCTTTATATAGGAGAGGAAGTTACTCAGTTACCTGAGACTGCGCCTGGCAGTTTTACCCACGATTCCGTATATCTCGTTCGGGATTCCATATATCTCGCCCCACGCTCCGCGTATCTTGCCCATACTCCGCGTATCTCGGGCACGCCCTGCGTATCTCAGGGGAGGTTATCTGTATCTTAACCGTTCTCCCACTACTCTATCTAGTAGGCGGGTTTCTCGGTCTTATCCTCTGATGTCCCAATTCATATCGGGGACTCCAGAGTTATCTCATTCTAGGTCACCACCCAGGACCTCTTGTCTTACGAGACAGGTCCAGCCTATAACAGAATGTAAATTGTATATTGACTTGAATTGATTACATGAAACTTGGTACATATATATAATACAATACTAGTAGATATATAGGAGATATAGATAGTGTAGATAGAAATAATATATATATATATATATATATATATATATATATATATATATATATATATATATATGTATTTATTCTAAGATTACCTCTCCTAATATCTAGGGTATATCTCTAATACTAAATATATATATTCTAAGATTACATCTCCTAATATCTAAGGTATATCTCTAATACGCCCCCGCAAGATGACGGTTCCATCGGAAACGCACATCTTGGACCGTAAAAGTTGAAAACGCGATTTGGGAAGGGGTTTCGTGAGTCCATCGGCTATTTGATCAGTCGTGAAGACGTGATTGACCTGAAGAAGACCCTTGTTTACAAGATCCCGGACAAAGTGAAAACTCAGCGCAATGTGTTTCATCCGAGAGTGGAACACCGGATTCGAGCAAACGTAGGTGGCACCCGTATTGTCGCAGAGAACCTCAGGAGGTGATTCACATGTGCAACCGAGCTCCTTAAGTAGAGACTGAATCCAGAGAAGTTCAGAAGTAGCCTCGGCAACGGCAGTGTATTCAGCTTCAGTGGAGGAACGAGCAACAGACTTTTGTTTGTGTGAGCACCACGATATCGGATTAGCACCAAGATATACAACATAAGCGGTAGTAGACTTGTAGTCATCACAATTACGAGCCCAGTCTGCATCAGAGTATGCCTGTAGATGTAGTGACGAGTTGCGTCGCAAATGGAGACCATGATGTACCGTGCTCTTTAAGTAACGAAGAACACGTTTAAGAGACGCCCAATGATTAACGGTGGGGGCATGCATAAATTGAGACAGTCTGTTCACCGCAAATGAGACATCAGGCCTTGTGAGAGATAGATATTGAAGTGCGCCTACCAATTGACGGTAGAGTTGTCCATCCGTGGCCGGGGGGCTATCGCTTGGAAGGAGTTGTGCGGACGATGATAGCGGCGTTGAGACCGGCTTACAGTCAGTCAGGTCAGCGCGATCAATAAGGCGACGAATGTATTGGTATTGCGTGAGGAAGAGTCCATCAGTTGTGTGAAGGACTTCTATGCCGAGAAAAAAATTAAGCTCTCCAAGGTCTTTGAGTGAGAATCGGGAAGACAGGGCATTGATAAACTTCTGAACTGCAGCTATGTCACTACCTGTCACAATAAGATCGTCTACATATACAAGAAAATAGATGGTTACGGTCTTGGTGGAGAGAATAAATAACGAGTTGTCAGATTGAGAGTTGACGAATCCATAAGCAAGTAAGAAGGATCGCAACTCGTTGAACCAAGCACGGGGTGCTTGTTTGAGGCCGTATATTGCCTTACGTAGACGACAAACATGAGACGGTTGTGATGGGTCGATAAACCCGGGCGGTTGTTGCATATAGACTACATCTTCGAGACGACCTTGGAGAAATGCATTGTTGACGTCTAGTTGCTGAATTTTCCACCCACGAGCTAGAGCAAGTGTTAACACAGTGCGGATTGTTGTTGGTTTAACAACAGGGCTAAATGTAGCATGAAAGTCAATACCCGGTCGTTGATGAAAGCCCTTAGCAACTAGACGAGCCTTGTATCGTTCAATACTTCCATCAGATCGCCGCTTGACTCGGAATACCCATTTACAACCGACAATATTAGTGGCCGTTGACGCCGGAACAAGCTCCCAAGTCCCATTCGCGATCAAGGCATTGAATTCTTCGGACATCGCATTTCTCCATTCTGGAACTTGTAATGCTTGGGTGACAATCTAAGGCTCAACACATTGTAAGATAGGGTGTTGAGTGGCCACATAAAATTGTTTTGGTTTGCGAATGTTATTTAGCGAACGTGTTGTCATTTGGTGCGTTCGTAAAGGAGCTGAAGTGCAAACCTGTTCTATACAAACCTGATTTGAAGTGGCCGTAGACGGTACCTCAGTCGATTGTCCATCATTATTTGGTGATGATGGCAGCGGGGGGTCACATGGCGGTGGCTGTGGAGAAGGCGTTGGCTGTGGAGAAGGCATCGGCAGTGTAGTGGACACCGTGGTTGGGGAAGATGGAATACGCGGTGATGTGTTTGACAATGTGGTAGGGGTGGCTTCATCTGACGATATTGACGGATTTTGGTCTTGGAATGAGATGGTCACGAGAGGGGAGTGAACATCATAGACTGTTTTTGACATGGTGGGTTGCGGTATTTCAACACCTGGAAAGTGAGACTCATCGAAAATAACATGACGCGACACAAACGTTTTAAGATTAACCGGATCAAAACACTTGTATGCACTTTGATTTAGTGAATATCCGACGAAGATACAAGGTCTAGAACGCCCTTCAAGTTTATGGTTAGAGTATGGACGAAGCCACGGAAAACAACGACACCCAAAAACTCGTAATTTCGTATAATTTGGTGGTTCACGAAACAATACCTCGAATGGAGATCGATTCCCTAGTGTCGGAGTTGGAAGACGATTGATGAGATAGGTAGCCGTAAGTAAGGCATGTGACCAAAATTTTGAAGGCAACCGAGCATGATGTAACAATGCGATGCCAGTTTCGACGATGTGACGATGACGACGTTCGGATAGGCCATTATGTTCGGGTGTGTGCGGTGGAGTTTTGAAGTGAGAGATACCATGTTCGGCTAAGAACCCAACAAGCTTGTGGTATTCACCCCCACCATCGGTATAGAGTGCACGAATCGGTGACTTAAAAAACTTTTCGACAACCGCCTTAAATTGCATAAAAATAGTCGAAACATCCGATTTCCGAACGATAGGATACAACCATATGTAACGAGTAAAGTGGTCCACAAATATGACATAAAAACGAAAACCATCAATTGACAAAATAGAAGAAGGACCCCAAACATCTGAAAACACATATTCAAGAGGCTTTGAACTACGAATACTCGAATCTGAAAACGAAAGTTTATGACTTTTGGAAACGCAACAAGACTCACATAAGTTGAAACGATTGCCCTTATTAGACAAAGAAAAATTATTCATAAGGAATTGAACAATACGAGGTGACGGATGCCCAAGTCGCTTGTGCCAATCACCGGTTGAACTTGGTTGAGTAGTCATCGCCATGGGATGGGAAGAAGTGACCGTCGGCATCGAGTATATCCCTCCATTACTTTCCCCGCGCATGAGTGACGCCCCCGTGCTCAAATCCTTCACCAAAAAATGACAAGGAAAAAATTCAACAGAGACCGAGTTAGTTTTGCAAAAGGCACTTACCGAAATCAGATTTTTGCTCATCGATGGTACACATAGCACATTGGATAATCGAAATTGCTTTATTCCAGATGAAATTAGAGCAGAACCAGTATGAGTGACTGGGAGTTGAGTACCATCGCCTACAGCAATTGTATCATGACGACATAGGGAGATGATAACGATAAGTTTTCGAGCTCATTCGTCACATGATGACTCGCGCCTGAGTCGAGAAGCCAGTCTGGTTCAGGTTGTTTGCTTGATGACGCCATGTTTGCAGTCATATCAGACGGGGGAAATATTTGGTAGCACGTCTTCGCCGAGTGGCCGGGTTTTTCACAAAATTGGCATACAATTCGTGGACCGAAGCGACGAGGGCTTGCAGCTGCTCTTGGTTCGCCCATATAACTGTTGTTTGGACGCCTATTCTGTTGGTGTCCCCGTTGTTGCTGCGCCGCCTGCCATTGCTGAGAACGAAAGGTCTGCGACTGCCCTCGGTTATTGTTGTTGTTGTTGTTCCAACGATTGCCATGTTGCGGTCCTCTCTTCACGAAGTGGGCTGTCGGTGCAATTTCTTCAACAAGATGCTGCCGCTTTAGGTAAGTTTCATAATCGACCAACTTATCATGAAGTTCTTCGAAACTAGTTGGGTTATCCCTTGCTCGAATGGCCGCCCCGATCTCCCTAAATTCAGCTCCTAAGCCTTGCAATGTATAGATAACAAGATCATCATCATCCAGTGGAGAGCCAATAATAGCCAGATCGTCCGCAATGATTTTGATGTTTTGCAGATAATCGGAGACAGAACGGTCCCCCTTTTTTAGTGTGGCCAGCCGTTCCTTAAGCGACAATAGACGGGAACGAGATCGACTCGCATAGGCACGGGCAAGCTTGTTCCATGCTTCTTGTGAGGTAGTGGCCGCAGCAATGAGTGACATGGGTCGCTCCGTTAGGGAAGTCATGATAGCATGAAGCAATAATAGATCTTGTCGTTTCCAAAGTATGAATTGAGGATTAGATACCTTGGTAACACCATCTGCACCGGGAATTTGAGCATCCGGACAGGGATAACTTCCATCAAGGAACTCTAGAAGATCGAGGCCACCGAGCAGGGTTTGAAACTGAGCACGCCACGTTGCAAAGTTGTCGGAGTTGAGTTTGATTGGAAGCTGTGCGACATTGATCGTCACCAAGTCCTTGCGAGAGGAACCGATAGGAATGATACTGTTTGACATAGTAACGACGTTGGATTACTAAGAGATCTTATCTTTGACAAATCTCCAAGGATGGGAGGAATTGACTCTAGGCAAGAAAGATTGATTTTTTTTGTGGATGAAGAGAGGTTTAAGGCTCTGATACCATATAACAGAATGTAAATTGTATATTGACTTGAATTGATTACATGAAACTTGGTACATATATATAATACAATACTAGTAGATATATAGGAGATATAGATAGTGTAGATAGAAATAATATATATATATATATATATATATGTATTTATTCTAAGATTACCTCTCCTAATATCTAGGGTATATCTCTAATACTAAATATATATATTCTAAGATTACATCTCCTAATATCTAAGGTATATCTCTAATACAGCCTCCTCGGGGCTTTATTATCGGGGCCTTCTCAAAGGCATATCGGGGCCTACTCAGATGCTTCTTATCGGGAGCGCTCAACTCATACACCGGGACCGATCTCGTCGGGACTCCTCATACTGGGCTTCTAGGCCTTCCCGGCCTTTCACGAGGCCCACTGGACTTACTCGCCGCCTATTGACTGTTAACGGGGCTAACGATTACATCGGAACCCATCATTTGCCCCCAAGACATGGGGGACTTGTAGTCCGTCGTGTCTTCCAATCTCGGACCTCCCGACTTTATTGTCGGAGGCTTTTATCTCCATACCTCCCGATATTGCCATCGGAGGCTTTTGTCTTGAGACCTCCTGATATCTCCATCGGAGGCTTTTGTCTTGAGACCTCCTGATATCTCCATCGGAGGCTTTTGCCTTGAGCACAATTCTTGAACAACCGAGCTGCTCACTCGTAATTCCTCAGACTTCAAGGATAGTTGCCAAATCCGAGGAGACTCCTCGGTTACTGCAGCATTAAATGCTAGGGATAATAAGACGACGCCTAAACCGGCGTGACTGCTGCTTTCTGAAAAAGCACTCATTACGTCACTAACGTCTCTTCCGTACCGTGCCTATAATCTCGGCGATCAAGATTGAGTCGTTTCATCTTCAACGGTCCGGATTGAATCCATCCAGCTGTCCTTTCGTCTATAAAAGCCAAAATCCTGGCACTATTCACTTCTTCCCTACCGTTTTGATTTCTGGAGATTCTGCCATTCTCAAACCTCGAAGCTTCTTCTCCAAGTTTCGTCTGCTCTTCCAGTGATCCAAGGTCTTCCAGCCCTTCTTCATCTTTTCCGAGCAATCATCAACAATGTCTGGTAAGGTTTTCATTCTCTGCTTCTACGATTGCTAACATTACCGTCTCCTCCCTTCTTAAGTTTTTCTGTTTGTAACCGTTTTTAGACGAAGTTAGTTCCGGGGAAAGGACCCCTTTTACCTTTGAGCTTGCCACTAACGAAATTTCTGAGACCTCGTACGAGGTTGCTCTCCGAGAGGGGTGCATTACTTCGGACTGGGAGCCCCGCTTCCCCTATGAGTCTCACCCAACCACCCGAAGAAAGCATATCGTCACGCGTCCTCGAGAGGGGGAGGTATTCGTCTCCACCGGGCAGATAAATGCTGGGATTCGCTTCTCTTTTTGTGGGAACCTGGTGGAGATGTGCAACTTCTACCAGACGCATCCCTGCACCTTCTCTCCACATGCCATCCGTGTGTGGAACGCTTTCCAGGTTCTGTGCCTCCGGCAGCGGTGGACGTACAGTTTGCTACTCGTCCGCACCTTCTACGGAATGAAGTGTAATAAGGCTGGTGTTTGCTCCTTCACTCCTCGACTACCCAAGTGGACAAAGGAGCAACTTTCACGTTTCAGCTGGGATAGCGAGACCTGGAAGTTCAATAAGGATCGGATGCTGATTCGCGACTCGGGGTCTGACAATAGCGGATGGAAGAAGTATTACTTCTTCGTCCAAAATAGCTTAATCCCATGGCCCCGATGGGAGCTTGTGGCAGACCCTGCCCCCAAGCTCGGAGTCTACACCGAGGATGACCTCAACACCCTCCAGCTGGTCCAGCTTTACCGTTAGGGGGAATCCTTCATTCCCCTCGACGCCAACAAGCTCGTGGAGAAAGATTTGATTCACATCGGAGTCCGGCTCCTCGATTCTGTTTCCAAGGATTTGGTCATCTGGGTAACACTTCTAACCACTTTGTCTTTTCATTTTTGCAGCCAAGAAGGCATCTCTGTTGACCCATCTCATGTTGAAGCAGGGGGAGACCGATGCCGTCCAGGGTAGCTCCAAGCGGAAGCGGAAGTCGCTGAAGAAGGGAGCTTCCTCTTCTGCTGTTCTCCCGACCGAAGAGCAGACTGTGGCCAAGCGGGCCAGAAGGGAGGAGATAGACCAAGCCTTTGGCGTCACGACTGCTGAGGAAGGTAAGCGTGTTCGCCTCGCTATTAAAAAATATAGGAGGTTGGTTCCCAAGGAGTTTATCCCCGTTGATCGGGAGTCGCGGGTCCGAGAAATTAAGTACATCCTTCGAGGAGAAACCCCCCGCGTTCTCAAGGCGGGATACTACAACTTCTTCGGAAAGGACCAACATCTCGAGCGCCAAATCATCTGGTGCCCCCATGATACTCTTCCTGATTTTATTCGTCCCGCCACCGCAGGTCCATCGGAGACCCTCACTCCAGGGCAGGCTGCTACTCCAACAAGGGCCGCGACTCCACAGGAGCCGATGCTGGAGGATGCCCCGACGGAAGCTCAGTTCCGTCAGGTTACCAATTTGGAGGCTTCCCCCTCCTCCGAGGAGGTAAATGAAGGCGGTCTGCTCCCCCGCCAAAGGCCAGGTCGGAGCACTCTGAGGCCAGTTGTGGAGGATGTGTCTCGGGGTCCTCCTCCAGAGTTCCGCTCTCCGACTCCCGATCCTCCGACCGAGGTGGCTCCTCCGGCCGAGGCTTCTAGGGTCATCCCTCCTCTCCCCGTGGATGAGAATCTCTACAAGGTTTTCACCCCCGACCAGGAGACGGTTCCTTGGAACCCAATCGAGACCTTCAGCCTGAATTGGCCCTGCATCTGCTGGAAGGGTCAATTCCACCAGCCTTGAGGCGTCCAATCTCCTTGGCGCGGGAGGACCTCGAAGAAGAGCTCCGCAACATGGCCATCCGTCGGATGGAGGTAAAACTTTACTCTCGCTTTTACTCTTCCCTTCATTGTTCTTGCCTTCGATCATCAGATTTTAATCCCTTTTTCTCTTTTGTCTTAGGAAACCGCGGACCAGCAGCGCTGCTTCGGCTTCATCCTGGCTCTGAAGGGTGCTTTGGAGGAGGCACAAGCCAAGTCGGACCCCGACGCGTTGGCCAAGCTCCAAGCGGACCTCGACGAGGCTGTAGCGGCCTGGAATAAGATAGCCAAGGAGCAGGCTCTCCTTGGTGAGAAGGCTCTGGGCCTGCACAAGCAGGTCCAGGATCATGAGGTCGTGCTACGTCGGGAGCGGAAGATGCTCCAGGAGGAGCAGCGGCGACACGAGGTGGAGAAGGGGCAGCTCATCCGCGAGAAGGACATTCTCGCGGAAGCTCTTGCGGAGACCAAGGCGGGTCTTGAGGCCAAGTTGGCTGAGGCAAAGGCTCAAAGCCACGAGGAGGGTCGCCAACAGGGTCACGAGGAAGGCCGCCTGCAGGGTCGTGAGGAGGGCCGCGAGAAGTATCGGAACTCTGAAGATTTCCAGGCGGATGCCGTGGGGTTCTGCAAAGCCGAGGTGGAGAACGTTCTGTTCAATGCCGTCGAGGAGCTTTACACGGCATATGGGGATTCCCTTGACTTTACGAAGTCCGAGACCCTCGCCCCTTTCGCGGAGAAATACTTCAACCTCCCCGCGGAGAGTGATGAGGCCGATCCCCCTGCAGGTGCCACGGACCCGACTCCACGGGCTGTGGAGCCTTCTGCCCAAGACCCCTCGATTCCTGCTCCCTCTGAAGCTGCTGAGGACCCAACTTCCAACAAGGACCAAGCTTAATGCTCTATTCTTTAAGTCCTTGTAATTTTCCTCCTTGTATTTTGTATTGGAGCCTTCAGGCCTTCGAGCCTTTATAAGAAATTTCTTTCATCTGTTTTGGTCTCGATAACCATTGCACTTTAGATTCGTTACCTAAAACGTTCCCGATGCATTAGTTAAGATAACTTCATATATCCTTCCGATGCTTTACTCGGGACTTCACCACTTAAGGTTTCTCATCCATATCATTTAATGTAACTTCGTATGTCTTTCGTGACATTTTCCTCGGGACTTTACCACTTAAGGTTTCTCATCCATGCCTTTCAAGGCAATTTTGTACATCACTTAGGATGATTTTTCGTACCCATTAAGGCTTTTATCGCGTCATTTCTAGACGACTTAATCGCACCCCTTTGGGCTTTCATTGCGTCATTTTAGACGACCTACGCGGACCCGTTTAGGGCTTTTTCGTACCCTTTAAGGCTTTTTGCCGCATCATATAGACGACTTACGCGGACCCGTTTAGGGCTTTTTCGTACCCTTTAAGGCTTTTTGCCGCATCATATAGACGACTTACGCGGACCCGTTTAGGGCTTTTTCATACCTAGGCTTTTGGTTGCATCATAAAGACGACTTACTCATACCCCGTAGGGCTTTTGTCCGTACCTCGAAAGGCTTTTTATCGCACCATAAAGGCGACTTACTCGTACCTCGTAAGTCTTTTGTCGCGTCCTTCAGGATGTCTTACTGACAGTTAGAATAAATCTAAAAGAAATTTGATCGGAAGCAACTTCTTTTATTAATAACTCAAAGTTTTGCTTACATCGGATCGATAGATAACTTGCGCCATTCGCGGCGGCTTAACATCACGCACCTCTAAAGGCGACTTAATATCAAACATGATACTTCTTCAAGTGTGCGAAACTGAAGGAATGTTTCAGCATCTTGCCATCAAGGCCTTCTAGCTTGTATGCATTCGGGGCTGGCATCCCTACGATCTTGTAAGGTCCCTCCCATTTCGGCGATAGCTTGTTGATCCGATCTTGATGGACGAACTCGTTCCTCCGCCAAACAAGTTCTCCCACGAAGAATTGTCGGGACTTGACACGCCGATTATAATATCGGGCTGTTGCCAGACGCATCTGAGCCTGAACTTCGTCAGCCTTCCACCTTTTCTCTTCAAGCAAGTCCATGTCCAGGCGTCTTATCTCCTCGTTCGTCAGAGGCTCGTAATACCTCCTGCGATGGGACGCCACCGCTATTTCCACGGGAGCAACTGCCTCCGTGCCATAAACAAGGCCAAACGGAGTCTCTCCCGTCGATTGCTTGGGTGTTGTTCTAACAGCCCACATCGAGTTTTCAAGCTCATCTAGCCAATGACCCTGCAAGGCGTAGACCCTCTTCTTCAAGCCATCCATCACGATCTTGTTGGCTGACTCGACTTGGCCATTTGTCTGAGCATGGTGGAAGGAAGCTGTCCGATGCTCGATGTTCAATTCCTCCAGATACTCCTTCAACTGAGCCCCATTAAATGGAGGGCCATTATCGCTGATCAACACTCGCGGAACCCCATACCGGGATATGATCTGAGTCTGGAGAAACTTGAGGATCTGCTGCCCCATCGTCTTGGCCAACGCCTTATCCTCTATCCACTTCGAGAAGTAGTCAATAACTACGAGTAGATACTTGCACTGACCTTTTGCTTGTGGAAGAGGTCCCACCAAGTCAATGCCCCACTGCGCGAAGGGCCAAGCACTTCTGATGGACATCAAGTCCGCGGCAGGAGCCACGATATTCGGAGCGTACCTCTGGCATGCATCACAGGATTGGACCATCGCTGTCGCTTCCTTGTTCATCGAAGGCCAATAGTAGCCTAGATTCAACGCCTTCCTGACAATGGATCGGGCCCCTTCATGACAGGCCGCGACTCCCTCGTGTAGCTCTCTCAGGATCCGATTCGTATCAGGCTCCGCCACACATTTCAGAAAAGGTTTTACATGCCCCCTCTTGCTGGATCGCGATCCTCTTATCAGCACCCATCGGACGCCTCTTCTGGGCGATAGGCTTGATCGCGGGGTCGATCTTTAGCTCGTGCACTATCACGTCGAGGCTGATTCCTGGCATATCGCTCGGGGACCAGGCAAACAGCTCCTTAAACTCCTTCAGGAGCTCAATCATCTCTCGGGCTCTTTCCTCCGACAAAGCAGACCCGATCTTCACCTTCCTCTTAGGTCCGTCAATCTCAACCTCTTTTAGGTCCTCCATGGGGGCGGGACGCCCAAACTCTTCTCGAGGATCGGCATCAGTCTGTAAGACAGCCATGGCCTCCCTCCTTCTCCTTCGAGTGGCGTTGCATAACACCTTCGTGACGCCACTTGGTCACCCTTGACCTCTCCGACCCCATTGTCAGTCGGGAACTTCATCTTCTGGTGGACGGTTGAGGCGACTGCCATGAGAGGGTTGATGGTGGTCCTTCCGATGATATCGTTATACGTCCCCGCAGACTCTACCACGACGAAATCCACGTTCCGTCTCTCCATCTTCCAGCCACTACCAAACTCCACCGGTAAGGTAATCATCCCCAACGGATAGAAGGTAGATCCAGAGAACCCCACCATCGGGAAGTTCACCTGCGTCAGGTCCTTCTTTGTCTTTCCCATGGCTTCCAGGGCGTGCATGAAAAGAATGTCGGAGGAGCTCCCTCCGTCTATCAGGATCCGCTTCATCTCGAATCCGTCCACATCCAGGGTCACGACCAAGGCGTCGTCGTGAGGGTTCTCTACGCCTATCAAATCCTCTGCCGAGAAAGAAATCACCATCTCTTCCTTTATATTCCACGACCGGGACCTCTTGCCTAGCACCACAGCAGCAGAGATGCGGGAAGCATAATTCTCCCGAGAAGCGGAGGTGTCTCCTACCGCTGCCATTCCTCCGTGAATGACGTTAATGGTTCCCCGCCTCTCCTTACGGACACCGGAGCCAGAGGATTCCGGCTCAACCTTCTTCTTTTTTGGGGATCGATCACGGGACTTAGAACGGGACCGTGACCGACTTTTGGAACGGGATCGGAACCTTCCCCTTCCAACGAATTCCTTCAGCTTCCCCTTCTGGATCAGCTTCTCTATCTCCTTCTTCAGATCCCGACAATTATCTATGTCGTGACCATTGGCGCGATGGTACCGACAGTAACGATCGGAACGGCCACCCAAGAACTCACCTTCCTTCCTCGGGGGGTATCGGGCGAGACCCTTCCGATCCATCACAGCTAGGACGGAGGTCATCAAACTGTTGATGGGAACACTACGACCCTCACGGTTATCCTTCTTCGGAGGACGCCTGTCCTCCCTTCTCTCGGGGCGACCACGGCTCTTACTTCCCTCCGACTTGTCGCTCCTTTTGCGATCATCCGACAGCTTGGACGATGGCTTTCCTCTTCCTGACTTCGGAGGATCAAGCTCTCCGGCAGCAATCTTCGACTCCTGCACGTCGATTTGCTGCTTCACCCTCGCTTGCAGGGCCTCCATGCTCCACACAGCCTTCGCGGCTACACTGTGCATCAGATCGGACCCATACAGAGCAGTCAGGTTCCGAAGGAAGGTTCGGATGGTCTCTCCCTCCGATATCTCTTCATCGATCTCCGCGGCACTAGCAGTGAACCGTTGGTAGTAGTATGCCAACGATTCATCGGATCTCTGCACCACCTGGGTCAAAGACCTCACACTCTTCAAGAGACGCCTACGACCCTGGTACTGTTTGATGAAGCGGTCGTGCATATCAGCCCAGCGCGTAATGCTTCCCGGTGGTAGGCTGAAAAACCATGTCATGGCCCTTTCTCCCAAGGTGATCGGGAACAACGAACACACGAGGTCATCATTCGAGGTCCTACCCATACAGGCCTGGACATGCCTTTGGACGTGGCGAACTGGGTCTCCTTCACCATCGTACTCCTTGATGGTCGGGATGCCTAGCCCTGGCGGGGCGACAGTATCTAGCAGCCGTGGAACGAAAGGATGACTGGATCGATCCCTCAGCTCCGATGTCATTTGTTTCTGGTCGCCCATGCAGATGTTGACAATTTTCACCACCTGATCGGGGGTGATGGGGCCATTCAGGGGAATGGTCCTGTGTTGCACTGGTCCGGGACCATCAACCACGAACTTCTCTGGGTGCGCGGGTTCCTTACCCTTACTCCTGGGCTGAACCTCCTGAACCTCCTGTTCTGCTTGAACCTCCCTTGGGGGAGGTGGGGGCAACTCCTCTGCCCTCCTAGCAGCCTCTCTCTTGTCCAGTAGAGCCTTCATGGCAGCTAAGAACATGGGCATAGCATCTGCTACTGCCTTAGCCAACTCCGGGTTCGAGGAAGAACCTACCTCCCTCCGAGGGATTTCTTCTCTGTGCATCACCGGATGTGGAGGAGCATCCACCTCCCTTCGCGGGATATCTTGCCTGTTCGCCGCTGTGTCTCGGACTGAGACCTCATACCCTTCATCATGCCCCCCTGTCTGGGAAACAGCAGGGTGCTCACCTTGTTCAGCAGCATGCTCCAGCAACGGGGAATTCACAGTTCCAGCAGGGCGAGAACTGCCGGCCTGAACTTGTTTCTTCTTGCCACCACCAGCCTTCGATCTAGTAGAAACTATTCTGGCTTTTTGTAAGTTTCCCACAGACGGCGCCAATGTTGGATCACGGGCGAAGCTCCGTTACGTTCTTGACGGAAAGCTTGAACTCCTTTGCTCCGCGTAATCCTGAAAAAGGGGATGACCTGGGTGGTGACCCAGAATCCCTCTTCGATGCTTAAATGAGTATATGATCAATGGGGTGGTAAGCAGTAATCTAAGTTCGTATTAGAGAATGTGTGTTTTCTGAGGTAACTTCCTCCTTTATATAGGAGAGGAAGTTACTCAGTTACCTGAGACTGCGCCTGGCAGTTTTACCCACGATTCCGTATATCTCGTTCGAGATTCCATATATCTCGCCCCACGCTCCGCGTATCTTTCCCATACTCCGCGTATCTCGGGCACACCCTGCGTATCTCGGGGGAGGTTATCTGTATCTTAACCGTTCTCCCACTACTCTATCTAGTAGGCGGGTTTCTCGGTCTTATCCTCTGATCACAAGTCACAATTCATATCGGGGACTCTAGAGTTATCTCATTCTAGGTCACCACCCAGGACCTCTTGTCTTACGAGACAGGTCCAGCCTCCTCGGGGCTTTATTATCGGGGCCTTCTCAAAGGCATATCGGGGCCTACTCAGAGGCTTCTTATCGGGAGCGCTCAGCTCATACATCGAGACCGATCTCGTCGGGACTCCTCATACTGGGCTTCTAGGCCTTCCCGGCCTTTCACGAGGCCCACTGGACTTACTCGCCGTCTATTGACTGTTAACGGGGCTAACGATTACATCGGAACCCATCAAGACTATGCTCGGCACGACTCTGAAAATGATATTAGAATAAAGGTTAATAAAAAAAAGAAGTAATTCAATCATTTGAAATAAATAAGTTTAAATTACATAACATAATGTTATAAAGATTGAACTTTAATTAAAATGTTCAAGTTTGGAAAAGAAAAAATTTGTTACGTAATAGAATGAGAGAATTTGAGAATATCTTATTATCACACATAAGGGGCCCTTATATAGTGATTACATAGACTTGGAGAATAAATAAAATCAATATAAGGAAGATGATATATACACATAATATTGAACATCCATATAATATATTCATAACACTCCCCCTTGAATGTTCATAAGGGAATTGTGCCTCGTTAAAACCTTACTAGAAAAAAAACCCACTGGGATAAAATTCCAGTGAAGGAAAAAGAGTACACAATTATGGATCTCTTTTGTAAGCTGACTCGTTAAAAAACTTACCAGGAAAACCCAATGGGATAAAACCTTGGTTAAGGGAAAAAGAGTGCAGCGGTGTAGATTCTCCCCCTGATATTGACATCATGTAATTTCATTAAGTCGGTAAACCTCCGAGAATAAATACGCATAGACTTGTTGGATTTTATGTTGCCTTCTTCTCAACATCGTAGCTGGAAAATAACTTGGGAAAATATGTTTCGTCTTGTCTCCTTTGATGTAACATTATTCTTCAATTGAAGCTATATAACCTGCATTATCTTTAAATATACAAAATAATGGTACATTTCACAATATAAATTGCATTTTGCATAGCCAACTGATTTAGGACTTGATTCTATCCGATAATAAACTCATGTAATTCGTCCCTCGGAGATACATAAATATTTTCTTAACTTTGTTCAAATTTCACTATATTGGGGAAGAACTGAATGTTGCTTATAACCAATAATACATCGCGTTCCTTCTAATTAGCAAGATACATTAGCGTTAATGTAGCACTACATAAGGTACTTCTGGACCATTATGTTCCTCATCAATCTCACGAGGACGGAAAATATATTTATTCAAATCTATTATTCTTACAACCATTAAGGTACTCAATAGATGTGTTTAGCTATGCAAAATAGCTTTAAGACATTTTTTATAGGACAATATTATTTTCAATCTCTTAAGTACTCGATCTTCAAGCCGAGCCAAACTTTTGTCCTTTCAATATATTTCGTCTGAATTTTAACATCATCAGTAAATTGATTGTATTTCAAACTCTTCGGGAGTTTCAATATCTTCAAATTCTCCCCCTCACGTGATGCCCTTTTCGGCTATAGTGTGATAAATTCATCTTATCAAATATCAATTTTGATTTATTCATATACTTACGTTAGCATTCGCTACAACTTAGCTCAATTGTGTTATATAGTGGGGATAATATACCATAAGCAACCCGTAAATGGTACAATATTTTTTTATTATCCAACATTCTTGAAAATATTCATGCTAGCATTTTAATTCCTTCTGGGATTTTTACGTGGATTTCACTATCAAATTAGCCACCCAAATAGGTTATAAAATTATTCATATCATGAGACGCATATTAAAACCTTGTATGTAATGCCAACATAATAATGTATTTGAAGGTTATTGCTCCACCAAATGATTCATATAATAATTTTCATTTTTCTGCGGAAAATTCTTTGTACCACGAGTTGTGCCTATCTTACGAGACAATTTATGTACGCAGAAAATTATTTATATCCATTGGCTTTCAACTTCTGACATTTTTCATGCTCATACTTGCGTCTTTTCAAGATTTGGCCAATCATGATGATTCTTTGACATATTGAGCTCAATATCCTCGTCTTGTTTTATGAATTCACTCATGCATAATATTCAAAAATGTTGTCGACAACTTGATATTCTACGGTTCCATCACTTCCCATTAATACATAACTCATTGAGATTTCTTTAACATAAATACTTTCAGGTACCTGAACCACTTCCGGGGTTTCATATTTAGTTATGTATTTACTTCTTTTGGGAAATCACCTCCATAATAAGACCATATTTATCTATTTTCTATCTATGCTTCATTCTTTTATCAATAAAATTTCTTTGGAACCGATATCAAACGCTTCAGGAGTGAGTTATTTTCATTATTGTTCGTCTTAACTGGACGTTTCAAAATGGAGCATTTGCAGCCGGTAATTGACTAATGACTTTCTGGGTCTCATAAAGTCACTAAGTACTTGATTGGCAGTATTTGTAAATATTTATATCTCTGAACTTCAGATTCATATTCTTATTATGCGAGGATCTAACTGAGATAGTAACAACTTTTTTTTTTTTTTCCAGTCAATCTCTTTCCTGCCAGCTGCTTATTTTCTCCCCCTAATGTTGGGAAAACTTGTTCATCAATGAAAATCAGCAACTCTTGCTTTAATATATATCACTCATTATTCCCAAATAATTGATATGTATCCAACACATTTTCCCCAACATTCAAGACCCATCTTTGTGCAATTCGGTGGAGCAGTTCAAATATATATCACACATCATAAAATTCATATATGAGAAATTTGTCTCTTGACCAAAAGTTGGTTGTAATGGGTAGAACTGTGATTTTAACATTGGCTTGATGGGCAGGATTTGTACTCAATTTGCTCTAATTGGTAGCAGTTTAGCTATTTAATTGGAGGATCTTTGTAACTTTCATGCTAAACTGCAAATCTAAACATGTAATTGTCTGAATCTTATAGTAAATATCAACTTTCAATATCATCGTCAATCTTTATTGCATAGTCTGGAAATTTGCAAATTCATAATCAACGCACATGTGACCATATTGTAGATGCATCTTTCAAAATAATATATCGTTCCACATGGAAGGTGAACGGGCCCATATTCACCTTTTTTTCCATAAATAATGGAATTTTATCCCGAACTTAGTTGATGATGATCACATAAAGAATTTTCATTTGAGAGCAATTATCATAATGATTTATGGAGAATCTTCAGGTTCTTCCAAATAATGTATTGCACATTCTAAGTGATCCGGAATGGTCTATAACCGGTCACGCCAAATTGTATTATGTGGGTAAAACTTCTGGTTTACCTCTATGCATCAGTAAACTTCTAGTTTACCGGAATATTTAATCAATCATGTCAATATTGGCTGTAAACTTTTGTTTACCTGATTTTTTTTTTTCATAATCCTGATAACACAATCCGCATTTTTTTTCTTCATCTCAATGATGATTGCGGAGTAATCACATTATTTGAAATAATAATAAATAAATAAAGTATATGAAAGCATATAAATAACCTAAATAAAAATAATGCATAAAACGTAAAAATAAATAAACTAATAACTTCGTATAAATGCTCAATTTCATGATCTTCATGATCATTTATAGCTCAAAATATATTAGGATCCTTATTCGTAACATAAAATCTTTAAGGATCTTTTGTTTATATCACAAAATCTCTTAGGAAATCCAGATCTCATTTTCATGATCCCAGATCATTCATAAAAATAACTCAGGATCTTCAGGATCTCTGTTCATAATTTAAAATCTTTATGGATCTTCAATCTCGTTAATTCATAGTCCTATATATATAGGATCTTCAGGATCCTTAATTCATTTCCAGATCTTCTAGGATTTTCAGGATCCTTTATTCATAACTCGTGATTTCTTAGGATCTTCAGGATACGATATTCATTAAGAATGCAATTTTATTTTTGTAGTCATAATATCTCATAATTAATCATAATACATGCAATGAATTTTGCTTTTCACATAGGACACTTTGCCTTGTGTCAACACGCTTCATATGATTAATTTCGCGCTGCATAATATCGTTATTTTTTTGTTAGCGTCATCGCGCTTATCAAAATTATCATTTTTCCAAATTAATTGGAAATTGCATTCTTTATTTGTAAAATGCATCATCTTTATTTTTCGATACCATGATGATGTTAATTATTTTATCTCTTAATATCATCCATGTCCACGACCATGGTAATTATAACTATTAGATGTACTATATCGAGTTATCATAATTATAAACCGCAACACTCACTTCTGGGAGTGCGCTAATCATAAACTCGCTTCAAGGAGTGGAGGATTTCATCACTATAATCGTAATGTGCAACACTCACTTCAAGGAATGGAGTGGAGAATTTCATCACTATAATCGTAATGTGCAACACTCGCTTCAGGGAGTGGGAGTATATCCTCGTTATAATCATAACTTACACGCTCACTTCAGGGAGCGAAGTATATCTAGTAGACGATGCATATAATTTTGATTCATAATTACATATGGATATCTTTCAGCATATAGTCGTACTATTTTTTTTCTCATAATAACTCATGTGTTCACACTCGCTTCTGGGAGTTAAACACATCAATACATATCACTTTATGTATGAAACAACACTTCACATATATGTGTTTAAATATTTAATATCCATAAATAATATTTTACCGTGATATCATCGGCGGTAAATCGAGTCTTCCAAATCTGTGCTCGTTCTTGCAAAATAGCACATTCCATTGAATTTGTCTAAATCTATCCGTAGGGCTCCTTTTGGTGTTTGGGGTAATCCATGGTAGGATCTTAATTAGTTCGTCTTCACAATAACCATCAAAATCGGTAAAAATAATCGTTTTCCATTACGAACACTTATGATCATATGACATCTCTACAATGAAGTTCAAAACAACTAATAATGTTAGCTTATGAGTAATAATAATAGAATCTTAATAATCTAAAATAGTAATTAAAAAATAATAATAGTATAGTCTCCCTTTATATGTATATGCTGGGTCCTGAGGTACTTCTACCCCATCCATCCCTTCGCTGTTGGATTCCTTTAACACTTCGTGCGATCTTCTTCTATCTGATAATGAAGTTAGATTTTATTATTTAGAGCGAAATCGTGCTGATAACGTGTTATGAAAGTAGAGAGATAATAGAATGAGAGAACTTGAGTATATCATTATCACACATAAGAGGCCCTTATATAGGGATTACATAGACTTGGAGAATAAGTAAAATCAATATAAGGAAGATGATATATACACATAATATTGAACATCCATATAATATATTCATAACAAATTATTATTTTTTCCAAAAAAAAATACGTAAAAAAAGTTGCGCGTTTTAAAGATAAAAGAATGTGTCATAATGGTAGGCTATATCACTCAACATTTGCACTAAATTTACAATTGTTTCATAAATTGAATCATGAATCACATTTTTCTACAATTGTACCTTTTTAGTTTGGGATAACTAAAAGAACTAAAAAATTGTCCAATGAATACCCTATATTAAAATTAGGTGTCTGAAATTTCAAATGTTAAACTGTAGTGTCTAAAGTTTCAATTTTGTTAAAATGTGGTGTCTCAATGTGATTACTTTAGAGAAGTCAATTCTGACGAAACTGACTGTCAAATTCGAGCTTCCATATACATTCTCTTATCGTCATCTTGCCGGAACCGTCACCTAAGAAGCTGACCACATCCGTGCAAGTAAATCCCGCTCTGTTGTAGTTGGAAATCGCTCAACACCACTCTGTTAGAAACATTTTCTTTTGGATGTTCAACTTTTGGGTGAAATTTGACGATTTTGTGAAAAGTAAGGAGTGATAGATTATGAGTGGGTTGATGAAAATGATTAAAGGGAGATGAAAAGACGGGCAGAGACACCAAATTTCAACAATAATGAAATCTGGGATAGTCTCTTTTAATATTTCAAACTTCAGACACCTACTTTTAACTTAGAGTAAACCTTGGACATTTTTTTAGTTATTAACCCAGATAAATGCAGTCAACTTTATAGTCAATTTGATTTTAGGGTTGATAACCTATGAAATGTATGAATTTTGACACATGTTAACCGGAGATGTCTGAATTTTCAAAAGTTAATTTGGAAGGTCTGAATTTTCAACTTTGTTGAACTTTGGTTTTCCGTCCATTTCTAGGGTTAAATTTAACAGAATTGTGTGAAACGACACTTTTACCCCTTTTTTCCGGAGCTTTGAGCGGCCTTGGCGGTCACCGACGTGTTTTCCGGCGAAGAGGAATGCTTCTTTTTTTTTGCTCTAAGGGGCATTTTCGTCTTTTCAGGTCAAGCATGTGAGGGGAACACTTTGGTCAGAGGGCATTTTCGGGATTTAAGTTTATTTCCGGTCACATGCCAAGCATGTGACCAAATTCCGTCAGTTTTAACAGCAAAAATTGAAGGAGACCTCTCATATCAACAAAGTTTAAAATTCATACCTTCCAAATTAACTTTTGAAAATTCAGACCTCTCCGGTTAACATAGGTCAAAATTTAGACCTTTCATAGGTTATTAACCCTTGATTTTATGATGGAAAATTTTAATTAGATTTGAAATTTTTTTAATAAGTTTTAAAATATCAAATATAATGACCATAAATGTAATCGACTACATTTTAGTCATATCATATTTGTAATACCCTTTCACTCAATATTATATTTGCGATGAAACCAGTTTTTTGCATTATTATTATTATTATTATTATTATTATTATTATTATTATTATTATTATGACATATATAAGAGAGTTAATAACTAAATTTCTATTTGTAATGATTTCTGTGAGTTTAACGGAAAATAAGCCTATACCGAGAATATGATGCAGTGTGATGGGGATAGAAATCACAAAATTCGTCGATTCAAAGAATATCGAAAATTTGATGCAGGGCTGAGGAATACCTCGATTTGTTTTTTCATTGATAATTCAACTAAAGGTAAATGACAGCTAACAGAGTCTTAACTACTGAAAACAAAAACCCTAAGCCTAGAAAATTCCGAAATTCACAACTAATTCTAAATAAAAACCAAAAATCGACAAAAGACCAAGAGAAACATAAAATTGCAATTTTAACACTCCAAACGAAGGAATTTGGCCGAAAAATGCCATATCCCATAGTTTACTATAGGTATTGCTTAGATCGCCGTTTTTGCATGAAAAAGTGTACTCACGCGCCAAAATCTGACACTTCAACATCTCCCACATCGTTCTCTCCGGGGAAGAGAAGATTCACCCTCGAATCTTGCGCAACGAAGGCTAGTAATAGGAAGCAGGAAAAAGAACACAATTAGCCCCAGTAGCATGAAAAATTTCACGGGAAGTGGTGTTCGAGGGTGGCCTGGGTGCCGACATTGGGGTCGATTTGCCTTGTGGCTTGTACCCGAAATCGAAGGTCAAGAGGCCTTCAAAGTCGCTCCTAGCGGTCGGGGAAATGATGAATCCATGATCATGGAAGGTGGGGTGATGGTCGATCATCGCTGTGATGTCTTCATCTTCAACGTACTCATCATAACGTACTCATCGTAAATTGGATTATCAAGAACAAAAGCAGTTCTGGTATGATATGGTGCTAGCCAATCTAGGAACGACATTGTGCATAATCTTCGGCTCTAATACCAATTTGATGCAGCGTGTTGGGGATAGATGGAGGGTAGAATGCACGAAAACTTGTTGATTCGGTAGAATACCGAAAACTCGACGCGATATTAAGGAAAACCTCTATTTTTTATTATTTATAATTCGATCAATACACTGAATCTTAACGACGGCTAAAAAGAGTTTAAATGCTGAAAATAAAACACTAACCTAGAACAAAATCCGAAATTAACAACTATTTCAAACAAAACCGACAAATTGCGAAAAAGACCTAAAGAAACATTAAACTGCAAGTTTGACCCACTAAACGAATGAATTTGGCCTAAAACCGTCAAACATCATAATGTACTATAGGTCTTGCTCAGATCACCGTTTCGCATGAAAATCTGTATTCGCGGGCTAAATTCTAAAACTTCAACCACATCATTAATGACGTGGGAGATGTTGAAGTGTCAGATTTTGGTGTGCAAGTACACATTTTCATGCAAAAACGGTGATCTGAGCAAGACATATAGTAAACTACGGGGTTTGACATTTTTCGGCCAAATTCCTTCTTTTGGAGGGTTAAAATCGCAATTTTATGTTTCTCTCCTTTTGTCAATTTTCAGTTTTTATTTGGAATTAGTTGTTAATTTTGGAATTTTCTAGGGTTAGGTTTTTGTTTTCAGTATTTAAGACTCTGTTAGCCGTCATTTACATTTAGTTGAATTATTAATGATAAAATTGAGATTTTCATCAACCCTGCGTCAAATTTTCTATATTCTTTGAATCAACGAATTTTGCGCTTCCTATACCCCATCATGTTGCATCCACATAGTCGTTGGACATCAGTTGGGCAAAACGTCATCCTTTGATCCATTTCCACATAGTCGAGCTGTATGTTCCAGTTCGTGTCTATCGACAGTTTGGAAGACCACATAATCCCCACTCCAGTTGGTGATCGTACCACATGGGATAATCTTCACAAGATGTGTCAATGGAGTAAGGAGCCTGAGACACCTCGGATGATTGAGCATGGAGTGTATATCGATGAGTGGAATAACCGCCACGGGTTCCAGATTCCTCCACCCGTAGGAATCGATGAGAGGGACTACCTTCATTGGTATAGACAGAGGACTGTGACGATGGTGGCTCCTCGTCAGCCCGTCCCGGTCCAGCCGACTGGAGTAATACCAGGAAGGTATTTCGATCAACCTGGAAACACTGTCCAAATGTTTGTAAGTACCTTTTATTACTTGTAGTTAATTTGTATGTTTGAGATTGATGATCAAACTACATGTAATATTGAATTTTTATTGTCTGTGTAATAGTTGAAGTATTGGAGGACAAAAGTGAAACGTGCAAAGAAGTTTACACATAAGTTGAGGGGTCATAATAAGAAAAAGGCCGGTCAAATTATAGAAGATGCGCGCTCCCCCTATCATGAATGCCAACAAGAACGTGAGTTCGAGGCGATAATGGTTGAACCAGATTCGCCAAGCAGTGAAGAAGATGAAGATGAAGCGTTGGACATGGAGCTCGTACAGTCGTTGCTGGCCGAAGATCTGCCCTCCGGTTTTTCACCTCCCGCACCCACTCAGCCTACACAGTAAGACGGTGGTGAACCTAGTTGTAGCAGTATGATTAGGTGTTATTTGAGTAGTTTGATGTGACCTTATTTTAGATATGATGTTATTTATAGTTTTGTTTCGAATTTAAACTTGTGATTTAAAATTTTGTACTTATCTAAACGTGGTGAAATTTTAGTGCTAGTCTTCTAATTATATAAGGAAACGACTACAATTTTATCATAATTTATTGAGGATGTCGAAATTTAGGGTTCTTTTGAAAAAGTTCGTTTCGGATAACTAAAACACAAGATTTGAAAAAAAAAGTCATTTTTAAGAAATGTTTAAAATTAATTCATAAATTCATGTGTGTACATCATTAATATACAAATACAACACCACAAACAGTTTTTTAGACTAAAATTTGATTATTTGCGTTTAGTAAAATTCTAGATCAATTTTAAACTTGCGATTTAAAATTTTGTACTTATAAAAAACGTGGTGAAATTTTAGTGCTAGTCTTCTAATTATCTAAGTAACGACTTTAATTTTTTCATAATTTATTGAGGATGTCGAAATTTAGGGTTCTTTTGAATAACTTGGTTTCGGGTACTTAAAACACATTTGAAAAAAGTCATTTTTTAAGAAATGTTTCAAATTAATTCATAAAATTCATGTATGTACATCATTAAAATACAAATACAACACCGGAAACAGTTTTTTAGACTAAAATTTGATTTTTTTTTTTCCGTTTAGTAAAATTCTAGGTCGATTTTGAACTTGTTAATTAGAAAATTTTACTTATCAAAAGGTGGTGAAATTTCAGTGATAGTCTTCTCATTATCTAAGGAAACGACTATAATTATGTCATATTTTTTTTGTGGATGTTGGCATTTAGGGTTCTTTTGAAAAAACTGGTTTCGGCTACCTAAAACACATGATTTGAAAGAAAAATCATTTTTTTAAGAAATGTTTTAAAAAAATTCATGCACCTACATCATTAAAATACAAATACAACACCGCAAACAGTTCACAAAAAGCGGTTCAAAGTTAAGGTGGGACCTGTTACAATGTACTAACGAAAGAGTTCAACTACAATTACTACAATCAATCACAACAAACACATAACATCAACTAGTATTCATACAACTTCTACTGTTGTGACCTTCTTACTGACATTTACCGCATTTACTCCTCTTGGGTGTTTTGCTTGTGTCCATCTCGATGGAAATTCTCTTTTTTTTTTGGCATCCCCTTGGAGAAATGAGCATCTTATCAGCAAGTACCGTTGGGCCATCCCGTTCTGGCCAAGCATGTTTCTGACGCAACGCTTTGAAAGGAAGACTGTAAGTATCAATGAAATTTTGAACGCTGAACCATTCACTTACGAAGTCCCTAACACGCCCATTAACATGTCGAATGGCACAAACGGCGTGGCAACATGGACCAAACAATCTCCACTGACCGCATTCACATTCCCTCTCATGTAGGTTTACAACGTAATTGTTATCCCCCGTTGCCGAAACACATATTTGTACGCCTAGCTCATATGTCTTAGGTTTACATACATTTTCTTCATCAATAGCCGTCTTAAGGTGCTTCCTAATTTTACCAAGAAACTTATGTCTGGCCCATTTCTCATCTTCTGCATGCTTCTTACGGTTGACCCAATATGTTGTCATCTTGGAAAATATCTCTTCAAGTAATGCAGTCACAGGTAATTGACGAGCATCATTTAGGATTTTATTGAAACACTCAGAATGATTTGTTTTCATTACACCATACATCTATCTGTTGTCGTATGATAATGACCAAACATCGAAATCACCACAACGGTCTATGAACGCTTATACTTCCCACCATTTGTTGATCTCCACGCTGAAACGTCAATATGAAATTTATCCTTGTTTGTTGTATATATCATCTTCTCAAATTCCTTCTTCATCATTTTATTCTTGAAATGCGTGTTGAACTTGCTCGCAAGATGGCGGGCACAAGACCTATGGACGTTCAAATGTGGAAATACATCACAGAGAGCATTCAATATACCTATATGACGATCAAAGATGATGCAGACCTTACATGCGTTCTTTGTCACATGATCACGCAGATGTTGTAAAAACCATGTCCAAGTCTCCGTGCTTTCCCTATCACACAAACAGAACGCCAACGAGAAAACTTGATTATTAGCATCGTATGCAACAGCCACAAGAAATATTCATGTGTACTTGCCATAGAGATGTGTGTCATCGTTGCTGATTAACGGCCGACGATATTGAAACACGTGGATTGAAGGAGCGAATGCCCAAAAATATTTATCGAACGTCGCCATCTACCCAACAATTGAGTTTCTATATTCAAAATCGTATACTGTCCCATGATTGTAATGTGAAATAGTCATTAAAAATTGTGGAAGTGTCCCAAATGCATATTCATGAGTACCGTACATTTGCTCAATGACATTGCATTTAGCATACCACACCTTACGATAAGTTGGAAACTCTTTGTAATCCGACTGTTGAAGATGATTCCGCAAAGTAATTATCTACGCGCCTATGTTGTCTTGCACCAAATGGTAAATCTTAGCATGAATCAACTTACTGTCAAGTTGTCTGTGATGTGTGATTAGCTCAATGTTAACACATGAGTGCATGTGCAGTGCCAACTTTCACGATATTCCACAGTCTGAAAACCCATGGTGTTGCGCGAAGTGACCACGAATAACCCTCATTCATGCAAATGTACACAATTTCAGTTTTGCTGGATCTTGGGGTCTTACATTGTCGGGAATTCTCGATGTGTCATTCTTTCACATACTTGTGGAGTTCATCTTTATTCTCAATCTGTTGTTTTTTTTTAAAGTAAGCCTTCGTATTTGATGTTGAACCAGCTTGGACTTCCCAATCATTGCATTCAAACCCTTCTTCCCATTCACCTGATATCCAATTTTCCGGGAACTGATAGTCTCCCTCCCGATTCATTCTATTCTGCAACTCGTTGAAAGGCTCTGCTCCAGAGTCTGATGAATACATCCCGTCCCTCTCTTCAACAATCGGTGCTCCTACGTCATTGTATTCACCCCGGGGCTCGATGTTGCTGCATTCACCTTTAGTTGCCCCTTGTGTTGCCCCGACATTGCTGCATTCACCTTCAGGATTTCCTCCAAATAGACATAAACGGGCCATTTGATATGCGAGAGGGTCATGCCACCAGTGGTCCACGTACTGTACTTGTTCTTATAGTTCATAATCCTCTTCATCGGCATCCTTTTTCACATCCCATTTGGGCAGGAGAATCAAATCAACTTGTTCAGTGAATATCTCCAAAATTCGCTCCCAGTGACATTGATCGGTGACATCGGCAACGTCGCCATCGTACATCCAAAAGAACTCCAAACCTGGGGCTCGTCATCGACCTATGTTCATAGCCGCCACTGTCACCTCCTCTAGAGTAATGTTGTTATTAGTTTCCAGAAAAACTGTTTGATCCCATTCATACCTAAGGTTCAATGCGGTAACATTGAAAGATCCGTTGTATTGAAACCGTACGGTCACCATTTTCCTACATAATTATTACAAAATGTATTAACATATACATACTAACACTTTATATATTTTCTAACATTGAAATCTATATACATAGAAAATATATTATAATCAGCAATATCGTTCTATATCAATAATTACACATACATATATCCATACTAATATTTTATATATTTTCTAGCATTGAAATCTATATACATATAAAATATATTAAAATCAGCAATATCATTGTATGTCTCTCTCTTTTTTTCTTTTTTTTTTTTTGTAAAAGAAGCCATATTATTAATTAATGCAAAGGGCATACAACACACATCAAAAGAAGGGCCAGAACAAGTTGCCAGAGGTTCAAGTACAAAAGATTCAGGCTATCATCTAAGTCAATCGGGATAGGCGGATATACCCAAAATCCTGATACATAAAAAACAAGTTGCCTAGAAGCCCAAACCATAAACATGAAATGCAATACAACTGAAATTAAAAGACGCAAACAGACTAAAGACGTTAATGTCCATGAAATACCCAGAGAAAGTAAATACGCTATAGAAGTAGCTAAACTAAGATAGATCTCTTGTGATTCCAGAAGAACCAACTTGATCACATCATTGAATAGAATGCTAGCTCGACAAGCGTGCGTCATGGTGGAAGCCATAGGAGTGTCAAACGTGGATAAGTTTCCGGATGAGATAGAACGAGAATGTACATTAATCATCTCAAATTCCCACCAAAAGCAATGATTAACCAAGTAAGACCGCATGTAGAAGGTGTAGCATATAAGGATCCTTCGATGGTATACATGACTGAAAGCCAGTGTACCAATGCACCCGAAACGCGGAACATCCGAGGACTAGCACACGTTGGGGATGAAGGAGAAACTGATTTCTCAAAGAGAATAAGTTTGTTTTGGCTAGACATAGTTAAGGCCGGGTCCAGCCGAAAAAAAAAATATGGTGGATATGGTTGCTTGAATACCCATCGGGTTGATGTTGTTTGAGGATAGTGATACCAACTCAAGAATGGAGATGACTATAAGGGATGAGTGTAGTCCATGGTAGTGGTATGGATGAATGAAACTTCAGTTTAAAGCGATGAACACTATCATCAGCGAAGTGTTTATCTCTATCTTCTAACCACTCTAAGAAGATTGTCATAAAATCGTCCACCCAGCCGGTCAGACGAATAACATGGAATACTTGTGCTGCATGTGCATTAACATAAAACCTAGGAACAATGCCCCTCTTTGATGGTGATAGCATATAGTAAGGATCAAACATATCCAGATTATTAAGCACTACGGGGCCCATACTCCCATTAACAATCTCCTGGCCCAAAAAGAGCACAATATCCATTTGATTGCAAAGTTTAGGGTCATGAGATAAATGGACCTGTAAGTGACGTGTGCATATGGTAGGAGATACCAGCGGATACAACGGCGGCTTGGCAAAGATTTGGATCTTGATTATATCTTGTCCAATTTCCTCCTTGAAGTTGTCGAATATGAGCGGATCAGACGCGTTTGCTGAGACCTCCATGGCTTCTTCTTCATCTACCATAAGGTTCGTCAGAGTAACCATCTCCTTGGTGCAGATCTGCTGTGACAGTGACAAAGGTAAAAGAGTTGACCCAAAGGATGAAGAAGATAAATGTTCTTCGGATGAAAACGTCATTCTAAGGGCACATGAGAGGTGATGGATATACATCCGACTGAACCTCACTAAGGCTCAAACACGGTCGCCCCGCTGACCTCGAGGTAATCCCACTTTATCCCGAAGGGTATACGCCGCGTTCCGGTTGCCATAAAGAATCGGACTTGTTCGGTTGCGTCGGCCCCGTCCGGAGCAACCGGATAAGTCCGGTAGCAAGGCAACCGGAATTGCCCGGTTGCAGAGCAACCAGACATGTCTGGGGCCGACACGCCCCGTGTCGACCCCCTACCCCCGGACACCGTTGTCCGGGGCACCCGCATATACCCGATCTCTCTCAATCTCTGTGCGGGCCCCACTTAAAAATGTGGGCCCCTCCGGCGCCTGGATCTAAAACTCTATAAATAGGGCCTAGGTCCTTCATTTCCAACTTAATCTCGAATAGAGACACCGGAGCTCTGACTTCTCTCTACATTCTCTCTCTAGAATATTTGGTCTGGCTTAGGCATCGGAGAGGGTACGCCAGAGACACCCCTATCTCCTCTCTGGCATTGCCCCTTTGTGCAGGTAAGGCGAGAAACGGGATTGGATCGATACTGCTAGGAAGAAGGAATGGACGCGAGTCGACATCCAGGCCGCAAAGATCGGACCCCTAGCGAACTTGTTCCATCAGGAGGAAAGGCACGGGCTTCAGCGTGGCCAGTGGAGTTCGCTGCGATATGGATGCTTTGGTTTTCCACGAGACCCGAAACTTCGTGAATACCTTGTACTGGCTCGCGGCGAGCGATAGATTGACCGGACACATCTGGCTTGGAAGATGAAGATATCAGGAGGTAGCACTTTAGCAGCTGAACTCCGGGCGATTTGTGCTTTGCGAGTACGAGGGAGACGAGACTCGAGCTTCCGTGTATCCTTATAACCGATCTGAACTGAGGTACCGATTGGCTGAAATCTGGTGGCCTTGAAGATGAATAACGCAGGAACCGTTGAAGGAGTAGCAAGATCGGCAGGAAGTGGTGGGAACCTTGGCAGGACACGGGGAGCTTTGAAGCAAGGCGTCACCGGCGACGCGGCTTGCAGAGTTGGCCCATAGTAGACAACTTCAGAGGGGCGAAAAAGCAGATTGAGCTTTGTAGGTCTAGGCGGATTGTGCTCTGGTTTGGGGCGTCTCAGATCCGGTGGTCTGCTACCATACCAGACTCGGCCGGATGCATTGAAATGAAATCTGTGCCTGACGGATGACATCTGCTACAGGCGGTGCAAGGCAGCGACGGTAATAAAGTGTGACGACGGCTGGTAATTAAACTAGGGTTTTGCAAAAGTTGAGAGGAAAATGAGGAAGATATATAATATCATTGTATGTCAATAATTACATACATACTTACACTCTAACACTTTATATATTTGCTAGCTTTGAAACCTATATACATAGAAAATATATTGTAAGCAACAATTACATTCGATGTCAACATTTAAATAACTATGTACACGTCTAAATAAACTTATATACACATATTTTATGACGTAGAATTATAATACATTACCTTAGATTGGTGGTGGTGCAACTTATTTTCGTCCAAATAGTAGAAAGCATATCCAATCAGTCATTTTTTTTGCATATGTAGAGAAAAGTTGCGTAGTTGCCAACTGCAAAACATGACTTCATGGACAAACGTTGTGTAATGGTCAATATTTTTACCGTTACACAAGTTGCGCACAACTTTTAAATTAATAAAAAATAATTAATGCTAATTACTACTTAGCAGTAATTAGCATTAATGACGGCAAAGTTGCGCAGTTGCCAACTGCGAACTTAGGTAAATTTGAACACGAACTCACCATACTTTATTTTTGTGTTTGAGTTCCTAAACATGAGTAATTAGATTATTTTTCTAATTCTACCCTTCATCTATCCCATCACGCTGCATTAGAATATTATGTTTTTTTTGTGTATTCATAATGATTCAACAATAAATCAAAAGGATTACATTTTTTTTTTTTTGCCAAAAAGGAGTACACTGAAAAAGCTTCATTTTGGCGATATGTTGGATCTCAACCCAATTATAACTTACTAGTTATTAATGTGCGTTGCACGCGCATCGATCATTTAAATTTCAAGATATATAATATATCTTAAGTTTACTAAAATTTATAATTAATCAAAGTAAAATATGGGCAAGTTGATTCGTTGTGAGAAACAAATCTATGTGATAGAGAAGAGCGACATAACGTAACACTACAAGAATTAAGGATTATTGCGACGACCAAATTCGTCGCAATAACCAATAAAATCGTAACTATATGTATATTGTGACGACAAATCGTCGCAATAGCCTCGTCACTATAGACCCCTAGCAATAGGTCCATATTGCGACAAAATGAGATGTCACCGCAATAGAGTGAACTCTATTGCGATAACGATTATCAACATATCTGCAACATTAGTTGTCGCAATAGATATATCTATTGTGATGATTTGATAACCCCATTGTGATGAAAAATTTGAAATAATTATCGCAATAGGTACACCTATTGCGATGATTTAGTAATTATGTAGTGCAGCAATTTTAAGATAATTATTGCAATTGGTATTCCTGTTGTGAGGATTTGATAATCTTATTGCGACGATAAATTTTGAAAGTATCGCCACAATAGGCGCCTATTCCGTTTTGACTTTTACAATTGCTGTGACGAAATTTTTTCCGCAATAGAATTATTATTTAATTTGTTTACTTTTTATTTTTTGCCAATAATAATAATTTATTTTTTATTGCATATAATTTAACATAAATAAAAAATTACTCATCTGATTAAAATTACAAATATTTTTTTTAATATTATAAAAGTGTAGAATACAAATATAAATTACATAGTCAACATAATTAAAGTGTATCAACATACATATCCATAATTCTACAAATATCATAAATGTTGTCACACATCTACAGAGTCGGGAAAGTCACTTCTGAAGAGGCTCGTCCTTCCATATTAACTTGATTATGCACTTACATAAGAGCTGTGGAGGAGGCACATACTGTAGGCTTGGAATGTCGATGAGTTTGAATTGCTTGAGTCCTGGTCAGAGCCATTTCAAAGAGATTTTAAATCAGTAACTCCTTTTTGCTTAATTTGATTGTTTTAAATTAAGCACATTAAATGATTAAAAAATTGTCCATATGAGTTATAAATAATTTATACAAAATATAAGATGTTATATATTAAATGAATATATGATCAAATTGTAGATTGCTACCTAGGCTACATATCTCTTTTTCCTTTTAATTCAAAATTCTATGTATGATTCTAAATAGTGATTCTTAAGAGAAAAAGAGCACTACTTTCATGTCAATCAACACGACTCAATTATGTATCATCTCAAAGGAGTAGATAGTTATTGACTATAACACAAATAATTACCACGTTGTAGAGCAATTTGATTCTTGATTTTGATGACCATTTTTGGAGTAAAGAACATGTGGTCTGCAAAAAAAGGTAAGCTGAGAAGGTGGACTTGAAGCAGGTCCTAACAAACGGTGGTGTGAACGATGAGATGCCATCCAACAAGCCGACCAGCGGGGGACTGGGGATGGCAGCGAACCGGGCGACCAGCGGCACAAGTAGGACGACGACCAGGCGAGCTTCACAAGACGGGTGGGATGGCAGCAAACATGGTAACTAGAGGGGACGGTAACGAATTAGACAACGAAGAAAAAGAGTTTTTTGGCAGATTTTTTATTTCTGGAATAGAGAGTTGGGAGAAGGAGAGCTGGGAAATAAACCAAAGAAATTTAATTCAATCCCTAAATAGTATATTGCATTAAATAAGAAAAATAAATTTGCTAACAAAAAGAGAAAGTTATTCAATAACCTTTTCTTACCAATTAAATACATATCTATTACAAATAATTAAATAATTCTTCATTTTTTGTTAACTTAAATACATATAGTGCAAGAAAATTAAATAACACTCTTTTTTGGTAACAAACAAATACATTTTTTTATGGAACTCAGTTAAATACATATATTGCAACGACAATAAATTATTGCAAAGACAATTTTAATTATGGAGATTTTAATGTTATTTTTGAAATTCTAAATTAATTATAATTGCAAAAAAAAATGTATTGATTTTTAAAATTTGTAAATATTTTTACCATATCAAATTTATTTAAATAAATTATTATATTATATATATATACAATGTAGTGATGTACACTAACGTGAACTCGCGATTGAACGAATTATGGGCTAATCACGCGACCCTTTAATTAATTGAGCGAATTATATATTGATCATGCGACCTTTAATTAATAGAACAAATGAACAGAAAAATAAAGATGAACTCAAAAATTACATTTGTGGAGTTGAATTACATCTGTAAAACTGCATACTATGCCGAATTTAACTTTCATGCATGACCTTGCACACCACTCAAAGTTGAGATGTGAAAATTTAACCCAACATTTTTTACTAATTCGAAATAAACTCAAATATTTCATAAAAAATGAAAAAAAAAAACTATTTTAGTTTTTTTTAATTCGTTACCTATTTTTTGTATTTCTATAAATTAACATTGTAGGTAGAATTATAAGTTAGTTTTATATTTATCCTTTTTACCATGCTTTTTTTTAAATGACTCATTTTTCTATTAGAATTCACCCAGTCATATCTTTTTATTTAAACTAATAAACTTTTATAAAAAATTAAAATACCTAAATTCATTTGCTTTAATCGTTCACCCAATCCAATAGGGTTGTAAAAAAAACTTACAAAACTATTTGAACTCTATTTAATTATATTTATTTATTTTGCGAGAACCTTTCAAAAAAACTAAAACAAACAATTAAAAGCATATTGTAACTGGCGGTAACACTATGTACTATTTTTAAAGTTTTAAAAATTCTTATTTTGTATTTATTTTCATAATAATATTATTTTAGAAAAAAAAATTCTTTTTATAATAATTATATTTGTGTATAATGTTGAACGGACTTCCAATATAATATTATTATATATGCATATAAGGGGATGAATAAAAAGAATTAACACGCACATGAGATATGAAAACAAGAGAGTAAAATAAACAATTAATTAGGACTTTTCTACCATGCTCCAAGAGCATCATGCTTTTGATACTTTTTTTTTGTATTTTTCTATTGCCCTAAATGTGAACCCTAGATGAAAATTGATATTATTAATAGTATGATGCAAATATTATGTGTGGTTAAAAAATTTCATATTTTTTCATACTTTTAAAGTTTTACATATGTTACAATTAAGCCCACCCTAGTAATAAAAAAAACCAAAAGCATGGTGTTCTTGGAGCATGGTAGAAAAATCCAATTAATTAAGAAGGATATATGTCAAATAATAAATGGTGAGACATGGAGTGGGGTACACTAACGGGGTAGTGGATCTCCGTCCGTTCAATACTAATCTTAAGGTTTTATGGTTTAAAGTTTGAGAATTAAGATTTTCAGATTTAGAGTCTAATATTATGAGGTTTAAGTTGTATAGTTTAGAGTTTGATGTTCATAGTATTAATGTTTAAAGTTTAAGATTTTGAATAATAAGGTTTAAAATTTTTAATTTGAAGATGCAGAGTTTAGAATTTAAGTTTTAGATTTTAATGTGTATGGTATTAAGTTTTTAAATTTTATGGTTTAAAATTTTGGGTATAAATGTTTACTGTATTAAAGTTTATAGTTTAAAGTTTCTAAGGGTTTTAGACTTTCCTATAGAAGTTGGCGCCAACGTTTTTGTGCAAAATTTGTTATTGCGAGAAGCAGTCGTCATAATTAAACATTACATATCGTCACAATAAACTCATTATAGTGCAATAGTATGAGAACCTAGAAATATTTGTTGTCGACACTTTTTTTCCCAATAAAATTTGCATCAACGTTTTGGTGGGAGAATTGTTGTTGTGAGAACCCATGTCGCAGTAGAATAGTACAAATCCTCGCAATATATCTAATATTTTGCGAGTATGCAGTCATTGTAATAGATTATATGTTGTCGCAAATAGTTTCTCGGATAAGTTGGTGCCAAATAATTGGTGTGAAACTTGTTATTTCAAAGAAATAGTCGTCACAACTGTATACTACACTTTCTCGCAGTAAACTCGATGTCATCATCATAATAAATCTGTTTTACTGCAACGACATGCAGTCATAACTATAGATTTAATGTCGTCGCAAGTTTTTACGCCAATTTTATGTGGAAAAATTGGTATTGCGAGAAAGTGTCGCCGCAGTTGGATATTTCATATCCTAGCAATAAATCTACTCTATTGCGATGATATGCAGTCATCGCAATAGATTATGACTTGTCGCAATTAGTCTCCCGTAAAATTTTACGCTAAATTTTTAGTGAGAAATTTGTATTGCGAGAAGTTTTTGTCGCAGTTAGATATTACACATCCTCGTAATAAACTCATGTTATTGCAAGGATATGTTTTCCTCGTAATAGATTTGTCGTTGTCGCAACACTTTTTCTATTGCGATGACCCATCGTCGCGATTGGATATTATTATGATGTTCTCGTTATTTTTACATGGAATGCGACGAAGGGTGTATCCCGTCGCAATAGACATGATTTATAGCGAGGACACGATGTCATCGCAATAGAACTCGTCGCTGTGGACCAAAATTCTTGTAGTGTAATTCAAAACATGAGAAAGAGAAGAGGATAATTAAGTAAAAAAATTAACTAATGTCTTCAGTTACGGTACTAAGTTAGCCTTATAGTTAGATATATAAACGAATTGGGTCGAGCATTACGTTGGTAATTAACAACTCAATTGTATCTAACTCATCAACTTGAAGTGTCAAGAATGTAAACTTGTTCTTAACCACTTAGAGACATCAATGGACAAATTTGACCTATACAAACGTGATTATATACAATATCACAATACCAACAAAATTTGATTTAATAATAAAGAAAAAATTAAATCACAAAAATCTAAAGTTTAGACTTGAAATTACAAAAAAAAAAATTTAACATTAATTAGGCTATACACAATGTGATTGGATAAACAAATAGAAGAACTAAATTAATAGTTTGAGTCTATAAATATTGGACGATGAGTAAAATTTTATTTGTACGAGGTCAAACTTCAAGAACCACATTTCACCCATATTTTGACTTATTATATATATAATTTGGCAAGTGGCTGATTTATGTGATAAAATAATCTAAACAGGCGGAACATATATCACCCGATCTATATAATTCGTTGAATAAAAAAATTTACATGTGTCCGAAATTTGAACGGAATAAGTATGATAGGGCTGACTTAAATTGACATGAATGTTCTATTGTAAGTTAATTATAATTACTGGGGTTAACAGGTCTTTTGGTCCATGATGTTTGACAACTTTTGGGTTTTGGTTCATGATGTTTTTTTTTTCCTAGTTTTGGTACCATATGTTTGCAGATTTTTTCTAGTTTTGGTCAGACCGTTACATTCCGTCCATCTTTTGACATGTACAAGTCACGTGGTCCACCCTAAACTTTCAATTTTGTTCAATTTAGTCCCTCTAATACTTTCCTAACCTTTTTTTTGTTCAGTTTAGTCCCGAAGTTTCAAAAATTCAATTGGACCTATTGCCAATTGAGGTCAATTCTGAAACTTCGGGACTAAATTGAACAAAAAAAAGGTTAAGAAAGTATTAGAGGGACTAAATTTAAAGTTTAGAGAAGATCACGTGACTTGAATATGTCAAAAAATGGACGGAATGTAACGGTTAGACCAAAACTAGAAAAAATCTGCAAACATATGGTACCAAAACTAGGTAAAAAAAAACATCATTGACCAAAACCCAAAAGTTGTCAAACATCATGGACCAAAAGACCTGTTAACCCTAATTACTGACATGCCGACTAAACGGCCTTAAAAAATAACAAAATTTAAATAATGATTTAGTAATAGTATTAAAGATAAATAAATGTTTCTCAAATATAGTAATGACTAAATTATTAATTTTATAAAATATAGAAACCAAATATAATATATTTTTGGTAATAAAATGAAAAGGTACAAAAGATGTCTATTGGGGGTGAGGACCTAACACAAATAATATATTGGTATATAGATATTTCATTGCAATCATTTCAAAGTATTAACGAATAAATATTACGTACACATCAATAGACCTCATGTGACTAGTATTTGTCCTTTTTTATGTCCAATTTAACAGAAATTATATCCAATTTGGTCTGCAATCAAAACGTTCGATTAATAAATTTTAAAAACTAAAATTCGGATTCTTTTTCTTCTGATTAAGTGAGTTGTGTAGCGATTGGCTTATGAACGTATAGCATAGGCGTATAAATACGGGTATAAAAACATAATTAACCCTAAATAAAACTTAAATCAAAATATTCCAATCAAGAACAATTTCCCACGCGGAAGCCAGCTCTCCCACGACAGCCGCCTCAGTTTTCATCGCAAGAAGACGATTCAGCCTGTCTCTTTGTTCCTCCGTCTCTTTCCTTACTCTCTGCTAAATCATTAAAATCCACTATTTGTCTTCTCTTTTTAATTAATTATTATATTCAGTCACCGCAGATGAGCAGAGTCAACCATGTCGGAGTCCTCATCGTCTTCTTCACTCTGTCTCTACTCTCCGCCGTCGGAGCACAGACATCGCAGTCTCCGTCGGCTTCCGACCTCCCCGCACCGCCGCCGTTCAAGTTCACCGCGTCAGTCGGACTCGTGGCGGCGCTGATCATAATCGCTGTCCTCCTCCTCGCCGCCTACTCCCTCTTCACCGTCCACGTGTCCCGGACGGTGGAATCCAACCGCGGCGCGGGTGTGCGCCGGCCGCCGGCGGCGGGGAGGGGATTGGACCCGGAAGTGGTGGGGACGTTTCCGACGCTGGTTTACGCCGACGTGAAGGGGCTGAGGCTCGGGAAGGGCGCGTTGGAGTGCGTGGTGTGTTTGACGGAGTTCGAGGACGACGAGGTTTTAAGATTGATTCCGAAGTGCGACCACGTGTTCCACCCTGAGTGTATTGATGAGTGGCTCAGGTTTCATACCACGTGTCCTGTCTGTCGGACGGATCTTGTCCCAAGGCCTGGGGAGTCGATTGTGCCGACGGCGGTGGTTGTCGACGTTGATCCACTGACGGCGATGACGGTTCAGGTGTGTACTGTTGCTAGATGTTTTTTATTATTATTATTAGGGTTAATTACTAAATTGCTACTTGGAATTTTACTAAATACAAATTTGCTACTTGAATTTCAATTTTTTAAAATTAATTACCCAAATTTCAAAAGTCGAGCGAATTGTATTTTCGGTCTTATTGGATAAAAAATGTGCATATTTTGGTCATAGCAAGAAGATTCATATATAAGTTAAATATATTACGGTGATTGAAATGCATAGATAAAATTCAATTGAATATATTTCGCTACAATGCATTGGATTTTTCTACCATCCTCCAAGAGCACCATGTTTTTGGTTTTTTTATTACTACGGTGGACTTAATTGTAACATATGTAAAACTTTAAAATTATGAAAAAATATGAATTTTTTTAACCACACCTTATATGTGCATCATACTATTAATAATATCAATTTCCCTCTAGGGTTCACCTTTAGGGCAATATAAAAGTACAATTTTTTTAACCAAAAGCATGGTGCTCTTGGAGCATGATAGTAAGGTCCCAATGCATTCAATTATTTAATTTATGTTTGAATTTGTTTAATATATAAATATAAAGCTCTACATGAGCAAAATATGTTTATTTTTCGCCTAATTTGTCAAAAAAATGTAATCGAGTTATCAATTTACATAGTATTTGAAAGTTCAGCTATCCAATTATAAAAAACACAGCTTAGTTAACAATTTATAAATACGTCAAAATTGGAATCAAAATTCGAGTATTTACCATTATAATTATTCTATAAATGGCATAAATAATGTTCATGATATTTTTTCTTCAATAACAATATATATTAGGATGAAGATGAAGATCGAGTTATAGATAGGGAACAAGGTCGTGTTACATTCGAAGACGATAAGGTACCAACAAGAAACCCTAGCCGGAGATCAGGATTCACCCGACCCCGAAAATTCTCCCGTTCTCACTCGACCGGACACTCCCTAGTCCAGCCCGGTGAAAACACCGAACGGTTCACGTTGAGGCTACCGATCGATGTCAGGAAGCAAGTGATGAGTCGAGCAGTCTCAATGGCAGCAGGCGCTGGCAGCTCGAGACGAGGCTACCGAGGTGAAGGAAGCAGCCGAGGAAAAAGCGTCCGGAGACCTCAATTGTTGGACCGGCCATTCCGGTCAGAGCGATGGGCATTTACGAGATTGCCCTCGTTCCTTACTCGGCCATCTCCGAACCCATCGCCGAGAGTAATTCCTAGTGTCGGTGGCGAAGGTAGTTGCATCGGTCGGCTTCCTTCGTTTCTTACTCGATCGTCTCGGGTACCTCCTAACACTGAAGGCGGTTCGATCGGACGGTCGAATCGACTTGGAGAGGGGCCGGTCGAACCGTCGCAATTTCCGGTTTAGCATCTGGCAACTATATATTGACAGTAACATTCTTTAAAGAAATTGCATGGTTTGTTTTGCCTTTCAAAAGTTATTTACGTATTTGTATGATTGATTGATATGTAAAAAAAAACGCTTGTAGAAGTAATTTAGTTTTATACCAAATGTAAGCATACATAATGGTAAGAGTTGATTTTCTATATTTAAACATTCTCAATTACAGATCATGCTGTTAAAATTGTATTATATGTAAAATGTTGAGATTTAATGTACTAAATATCAAATTTGTTGATTTCACTTTTTTATCTTAAAATTGACATAATATAAACATATTTTGTAAGTTCAAATAAACATACATCTGATTCTTCGGAAATGTGGAAAATATTATATTTTTATTGCATACAAACTAATATTTAACGCTCAATATTAAACAAACGGAAAGTAACAAATTTGATAATTAGAATAGTGATAACAATTTAAATATGAACGACAATTAGCAATATGATTTTCGATTAGCAACCAGACTTATAATTGAAACTGTATTTAAGTTGTTTAACCCTAAATTGTAATCTTATGACATTACCTGTCGCTAGAAGCATAAGCAAATTCATATTCTACTTCTATTGGTGCCGGCTAGCCATTCATTCATATTGACCATTTATTATTATCCACAAATATCACATCACCATAACATAAGTGGACTCTTATGGATAAAGAAAGTGCCATAGTAGATGCGAATTTTGCTACTATTAAAATTAGGGTTAATAACTAAAAAACTGTCCAATGTTTACCCTATATTAAAATTAGGTGTTTGAAGTTTGAAATGTTAAAATGAACTGTCCCAAGTTTCATTTTTGTTGAAATTTGGTGTCTCGGTGTGATTACTTTAGAGAAGTCAATTCCGACGAAACCGTCTGTCAAATTCGAGCTCTCATACACATTCCCTTCTCGTCATCTTGCCGGGACCGTCACCTAAAAAGTTGGTCAAATCCGGGCAAGTAAATTTCGCTCTATTGTCCTTGGAAAATGACTCCACACCACTCTTCTAGAAACTTTTTTTTTTAATTTTCAATTTTTAGGTGAAATTTGACGATTTTGTGAAAAATAAAGAGTGATGGATTATGAGTGGGTTGGTGGGTTAATGAAACGATTGAACGGAGATGAAAAGACGCACAAGACACCAAATTTCAACAAAAAATGAAACTTGGGACACTCCATTTTAACATTTCAAACTTCAGACACCTAATTTTAACATAGAGTAAACTTTGGACAGTTTTTTAGTTATTAACCTTAAAATAATTAATGGAGGGGATTGATGCTTTGATCTAGCTAGGTTATATATTGCTAGGATGATTTTTAGTCTAGGTTCGATCTAGCTAGAGAAACTCTATATTATGGTCACCGGGTTTGAACCCTGATAATGGTCGGACCCTTTTTATTGGTAGGCATGCATGATATGTGTTGAGTGACGTGATGCCGTATATGATTTTTATCGGCCACCTGTGCATATTATTAACAATCAGATTAATATGGGAACAAAAATGACATAAATTCCTAAATTAGAAGACAAAATGAAATTAAATTAGTGTTTCAGTATGAATATCAAGATTAAATCTCATCTTGATTTCGCCATTGTTTACCTCCAACAGTGACTACGCTCATTACTTTATTGAAGATATATGCTAAATTGTAAATTTATTAATTTAACTTTTAGGTATAATTGATATTTTTATTCTTAAAAATATATATATGTGAAAATAAGTTTTATACAAAAAAGTATACATAAAAGTTATTAAAAAAAAAGAATAATGATTAAGGTCAACAATGTCAGCCAATATGATGTAGGTAGAATCAGGGTGGAGGATGAAAGCATACACATGAAGTATACACATCATGGTCCTAACATAATTAACGATGTATTTATTTAAATAAATTGTTACATATAACTTTGGCCAAAAAATTGTTACATATAACAATGGTTAATACGATAATTGGCAATATTGTATTATAAGAATACGTCAACAATTAATAAATAAAATAATCAATCAGGCAATGCACGGCATCATACTCATAAAATGTATTTAGTCGTCAATTATATTAGGTGTGTCCACCAATTAAAAAAATATCTCTCAAATAAACTTCGTGATTGCTAAACTAAATTTATGAGGATAAACCATATAATATGGTATAACGGTTCAACGATTTATCACTTAATTAGAGAGGTCAATAACAAACCCCTCCATGAGCTATAAGAATAAAAAATATTCATAGCTAGCGTAATTATTCTCATGCTTTTTCATTCCCAACTCATCAAGCTAAAAGCTGAGCATGCACTACTGCCACTGGGAATAAAACGAAGAAAATGGCTATGTATTTCAAAGATGTGTAGTTTAATTTGTAGTAATTTAAAAAATTGAAATATTTCTGATAGATGATGTTTAATATGTCAGGATTCTTACAAGATTATGGATAGTTTGATCGTTAAAGTTGATAAGATTGAGATTGTAAGAAGATTCAACAGAAGGATCAGATATTAAAAGGAATTGTGTTTGTCAGTGTTCAACATATGCACTATATCCCTAACAAGATATTTTTTGACATGTTGTATAACATCTGGATCTCTATGAATAGAGGAAAAAATTATCATTTGTAAGTAAATTTTGGTTAGTTTGCACCAAAAAAAGGTTTTGGTTAGTTCGCCTGTTCTGAATGCAGACGAATGTAAGTATTGGTGTATGTTTTGATGCCAACATAGCCATTACCACAGTTGATTTAATCAATCTAGTATTGATGGCACAAGTGATTAATATATTTTTAGTAATAAATGTCATGACAATCTACATGGACATATAATCATTGACATACATTATCACATCATCACTTAACGGGAATTGTTAACTGGGCTTAAAAAATGTGACATGTACCATGTTTATAAAGAGTATATTTATTATTGTAATTAGTAAAGCATATGACACGTGGTTGTGTTTATTTTTCCAAACATATTTTTAATCTAGAACCACCCTACAATTAGTGATGGATCATAGGCTCTTGGCGTGATGAGTTACGTGTTTTGAGCATACTTCTAGATCCTTGTTGTTGTATGTCTTCTCATATCCTTTCTCGTACTCCTTCCGAGAACCTGCAAGAGGGATGAGCCGAGTTGTGCCCGCCGAACCCTCTTCGATGCATAAGTAAGTTCCGTGTGCTAGAGAGAGAAAGTAATAGTATTTCTAGAAAGAGGTCAGAGCTCAAATGAGTTGAGTTGACAATTACTTTGTAATGAATAACATTGAATTATATTTTAGAACTCATGGGCATTATTCCGGCTAATGATTGTACTAACCGGGGATAACTCTTTATCCGCGGATATGATAGGTATCTCATATTTGGCATCGGAGGGGTCCACAGTGTTTGGTAGAGTCCGCGTATTTTCCATACGGGTATTGGTGTTTCGAAGCGGCCTCTTAAGGCGTGGCCCGAGTGTGGATCATTCGGGCGTCGGGGTCCGAACACGAGCGAGGGACGCCCATGCGGACTAGTCGGGATAGAGGGTCGTCCGCCCAGACTAGTCCGGATGGATTTTTTCCATCCAGACCTCTTTTTACCCGAGGTGTGAGTTTTTCGGTCCGTTTCTAAGTTCTTGCTCAATCGGTGTCAATGTTTCGGGTTTTAACCGTGTGTAGAATCGATGTGACGACTAAGCCGAGCCTAAAATGAGTTCCAATTGAGTGTGTATATTCATCAATTAACTCATACACTCAATCCCTAAAACATATATAATAACAATGAAAAATTATAGACAAAGTTAATTTGAACAATGTTAAATCAAACGTTGTGTCACTACTCTAATATATGGTAAACAAACCGTAACTAGTTTTTCATTTAAATCGATAGATGGAGTTTGCTTAAATAGTTAAAATAATAAAATAAAAACTAGTGTTATCAGATTTTTTTTTTATTAACTTCCACATTTATCAATGAGTGTTGATAGACGTTCCGAATGTCGGAACTTCAGAACACTAATTACACTCACAGTGGTATGCGTGTAATAAAGATAAACTTTTGTGGCATTTTGATGACTAGACCCAGTCGGAATTTCTCGGCACATTGATTTCGGAATTTGTATCTTTTTCCTTTATCAATAATGTCATTTAAACGGATTGTAATATGTTCATGTTGCATTAACTCCATGTCGTATTTATGTGAGTCATAAAAAAAACAGTCCAAACAAGATTATGTCATGAAATCTTGAGAAGAACACAACAATATAAAAGTGTTATAGGACTTTTGTTTTCTAAAATATCTCATTTGATTAAAGATTTAAGAACTTAAAAGGAGCCCAAACTATATGTCAAGTTGTTTTTAGCAACATAAACTAATTTTGATATTTTGTGCGCAAAATATTTAGTTAATCGATATGTGGGTGCCATTTATGGCAATCTTCTCAGTAATTCATGTAATCATATTCTTTGAACTTACGGAAAATCTAGATACACTCCTATATTTATTCACTAACGTTTATTACTAAAGGGAACTCACCTGATTTGAATCGAATTCTAGATTAGCTAGGGGAGTTTTCTGACATAAAATATAAACTAGGAGTACTTAGGTCTATGTCAGTGGAAGGGGTTTATGGTTGCATCAAGATAGGGTTACCAATTCAAATTAACATAGATGGATTATATGTAAATTTACAGATGAATGATTGCATGAAAAATTAAGACATTCACCGTTCAAGCTTTAAAATTGAACTTCGTAGCGTCAAATCAGGATGGATTCTGAAACCGATACGCTGCAATTGTTACCCCATTTATGTATAAATTCAACCTTGAATCAATTAATCAAACAACTAGTGCTTTCGATTTCCACAATTTGGATCATTGAATCCATTCCACCTGCAGATCGGAACAACATCTTCCCAATTATATTAGGCAACGGAAATTTCAACTAGAATCTATATACGAAATTACTGATTCATCATCAACGCACAAATTGCAATCGATTTACGCGAGCTAGCTTAAGAAAAACGAATCGATTTGAACGCCAATTGAACCAAGGAGTTCCGCGGCGGATGAATCGAAGTCGGAAACGACGATTGATCTATCCGGCGAAACTCGGAGGAGTTAGATTATTGAGTGTAGATGTCAGATTCCTCGAGCTCGATGATGATGTCCGACGACCTATGATTACTGTTGGTTTCCCAACTTTTAGGGTTTCATCGAGGGCTGCATTGGAGCGCTTGTTGTGGAGAGCTACCCTATCAATTGAAGATTATCGTGGAACATGAAGAGTTACCCTAAATTGATAGAGAGGATATAGATTGACATAAGGTGGAGTAGGGCATCTAATTACCATTGAAACGGAATAAAAGTTTACAAGAAGTTGAACACGGAAGTTAAACGATAGAAGAGATCTAATGGGCGTGAATTGCAACCGAAAAGTATTTGGTTTATTATCTATAGTTTGTTCATGATAAGAATCATGTCTATGAAAATCAGAAAGTAAATTTTTTTTTTTTTTATACATCTCCCTTCTCAGAGTTCCCAGTGTCGGACCTAAAATCTGACTAAGACGATTACGTTTGAAAACGCGGATTTTTTAAAAGAGTCACCACTAGTTAATTAAGGCTAACTAGAATCCTAAATTACCTAAGCGAATAACGAATTAAACACCTACGTATAAAATCGATCTACGATCAGAAATTCGAGTTCGGGGGTTCTGTTACGAATTAAAAATATATTTTTTAACTACGCCATTTCGGTACTCAGTTCACTTAATTTGCCAATTTTATTTTTGTAAATCGTGTTACGTCAAATTAACATAATGATATCAAAATTAACCAAAATTTCATGTGCAAATCACTATTAACGACAAGTCTAATCCTAAAAGCCTAATAAGCATCCAAAGCTCCTAATTGAGATAAAAAAAAAATCTAATTAAAATCGAATATGCTCAAATTCATGATATAATTTAACAACTACATGTCCTACACATATATATATATACATACAATAAAACATGATATATAATTAAGCTAGATCTAAACTATCTAATTAACATGATTTAATAATAATAGTAAAATAATATATAAAAACAGAATAATAATAAATAATATAAAAAAATACAAAAAAAAAAAAAACAAGACAAGGAAGCTTACCTGCGCAACACAGCAGGGACAGCTTCGGCGACGTCCTCGGCAAGGTGCGGTCAGTGGACATGCAGGAGGCACAGCAATGGGAGGATGGTCGTGAGCCACCGGTCGACGGTTGGATCTCAGGAACAGGAAGCAGAGGGGATCGGCGAGAGAATGGGAGCATCTCCGACGGCTGAATGCTGTAGTAGTGGTGTCGTTGTCGACGGTCAGCGCGTGGGCGGAGCTCAGGGACAGTTGGTGGTGGAGTGGATGGGATTGCCGGCCGTCGGAGTAGATCCGGGGCAAAGCTGGGGTGGTCACCGGTCGGGCTGGCTGCTGGGGATATTGAACGGAGGAAGAGAGGGAAGAGACGGCTCGGCACAGGGAAGCAGGAGAGGACGGCCGCCGACGAAGAGATATGCAGCGAGGAGAGGTCACTGGAGGGCTGGGCGCAGTGGCGGATCCAGGAGGTTCGTAATGAGGATACGTTGTGCAAAATTTTTTTTTGTTAAGATATAACAATTATCTCATAAAAATTTTCGTAAAAATACATGTTTTAAAACGATGATAATTGATACTTTTTTCAATTATTTAACCAATTTATCGTTAACTACATCTCAAATGAATAATATTACAAAGTAGTTTTTAAACTATCATAACTTAGCCTTAATTGCTTATACAAATGTTATCATTGAGTCAAATCGGATTAGAACCGGTTGTGGATCAGCTGAGTTGAGTCAGGACCCTTTTATAACACTTGTATACGTTATTATGTCTTGATTTTAATATTTAGAAAAGTATTTGGTTAATTTTTTAAGTTTAAAATGTATTTGACAACAAATTTGGACGGGTGATTGAAAAGAGTATCGATTACCATTGTTTTGAAACATATGGTACAGTTTAAAACATATTAGTACTAAAAACCATCTTACATATTGTATGAGATATATTCTTATACTTATTGGATCTCCTCATGGAGTACATTAGATTAGAATAAGTATAATTTATAATCGACCCAAGGTTGGTTGGATCAACTGGTAAAACGAGTTGCGTTCCCGTGGGCGACCCGATGTCGAAACCCGCCGGAGACGCCGCCTTGGGGACGGCTTTAGCCTTAACGCTCCCGGCCCGAAATTGCGAAAGCAATGTTAATATACAAAAAAACTATAATTTATAATCTAGCAAATGAGAGATAAATAATAAAACTTATAGACATACTCTTTAAGTCAAAAGTCCCCAAATTTAAATTTATTGAACTTTTTTCCGAATGGATTGAATGATAATGTCACAAAATAATAACGATGTCTTACAAAATAATAATGAAGCTCGTAGTGTTTCAGACAAAATAATAGGGTATTAGTGTCTCGCACAAAATAATGAGGATCTTACACCTTAATAATGAGGATCGGAGGTATATTTTTATTAAGGAATAAACTTAGGGTCTCACTAGAAATACTCGATAATGAGGTGACGTTCGTCACCGCATTTTGATAGTAAGATCCGCCACTGGCTGGGCGGACGCCGACGAGCAGAGCATAGCAGCGGGAGGAAGACAAAGAAAAAAAAAAAACTTTACACTACAGGACAAAAATGCACAGGTTACGAGAATAGTTGTATTATTATTGATTATGTGGTGTTTTTCCTCCCCATTACATGTAGAATTAGACCCCTATATATACTAATCTAGGCTAGAACTAATTAAGCAGTAAATTATACCGATTTATTCTCCTAATAAATGCTAAATATTCTGAACATTAAATACAAATATTCAGAAAAATAAATACAAATAACTATCCTAATTTCCAGGAGCATTCTTGGAAGCTTCGCGACTTGCCATATTTAGACATTTCCTCATTTAGCGCGCCACATGTCACGCGTGCCGCGCGTGGTCCAAAATTAGGTGTTTACAGTTTGCCCCTCTTTGGACGGATTCCCGTAGAACATGTTCGAGGGGATTTGTCCAAGGACGAGTAAACACTAATTTTTGTTACGAAGTATATCTTCTTTTGAGTCTTCGAATCTTCAAGGAAACTCCTGCCTTATTTCGGAAGGTGCGAAAAAGTAAAGCCTCCAATGACGTGCGAAATGTAGAGCCTCCAGCGGCAGTGCGGTAAATAAGAGCCTCCAGTGGCGGTGCAGAAAAGTAAAGCCTCGGTCGGCGGTGCCCCTGTTGACGGTGCTTCTGTTGGCGGTGCGTAAAAGTAAAGCCTCCAGTGGCGTGCAGTAAAGAAAAGCCTCCAGTGGCGTGCGAAAAGAAAAGCCTCAGTCGACGGTGTCCCTATTGACGGTGCTTCAGTTGGCGGTGCGTAAAAGTAAAGCCTCCGGTGGCGTGTAGTAAAGTAAAACCTTAACCGATGATGCCTCCAATGGCGAGCGATAAGGAAAAGCCTCCAGTGGCGTGACTTGTGAAGGATGAACACTAAAGCTTCGTTCGTCGGGGGTGACTCTCAGAAAGCTGGAAAACTACAGATCCTGTTCATCGGTTGTGACTCTCAGAAAGCTGGAAAACTACAGATCCCAATTGCCGGTTGTGACTCGCGAAGGCTGAACATCAAAGGCTCCGTTCATCTGGTTGTGACTCTCAGAAAGCTGGAAAACTTCAGATCCTGATTGTCGGTTGTGACTCACGAAGGCTGAACATCAAAGGCTCCGTTCGTCCAATTGTGACTCTCAGAAAGCTGGAAAACTTCAGGTCCTGATTGTCGGTTGTGACTTGTAGGAACAGACTGTAACAGTCCTACTCATCTTTGAATGGTGACTTGTGAGAGCAGACTGTAACAGTCCCGCTTACCGTGAAGTTGACTTGGAAGACACTGTATCGCATGAATGTTTGTCCCTAATTTTTGCCTAAATTGCGCAGGGTGCGACAACGTAGCGGGATCTTTTTTTTTTTTTTGATAATTTCTCTCTTATTCTCTCCTTTTTCCACGGTCGATTGGGAGATTTCCGACCGTGCCCCTCAGTTTTTTTTTTTTTTTCTCTCATTTTGCCATGATTGCAATTTCTGAATTTGTAATTATACCTCTTATTTCCTGATTTTGCCTAGGCCGCCCTTTCGGGTTTTCAACCTAGCAGAAGCACTCTTTATTTGGAAGCCGATTAAAGGGTGGTTGTGACCCTCTCAATTGATTACCACATCCTCCATTGCGGAAGCTCTTATTTTTTAATAGCCAATTTCAGGTTAATTGTGGCCCGTTCTTTTATTTCACGCCTTCGAAGTTATGGGAGCACCTCTAATTTGTAGCCGTTCGGAGGGTGGCTGAGACCCTTTCTTCCCATCTTCAATGTTGTGGGAGCTCTTTTTATTTGTAGCTATTTGGAGGGTGGCTGTGGCCCTTGCCTTTATTTTCCCGCCCTCACCGGGTTCGCGGGATCACTCTTTTGTGTAGCTATTTTTTTAAGGGTGGCTGTGGCCATTTTTATTCTCCCGCCCTCACAGGGTTCGCGAGATTACTCTTTATAAATAGCCGTTTGGAGGGTGGTTGTGGCCCTTTCACTTATTTCCCGCTTTTGATGTTGCGGGGACGCTCTTTATCTGTAGCCATTTGAAGGGTGGTTGTGGCCCTTTATTTGTAGTCGTTTTAGGGACGACTGTGTGTTAGCATACGGTGATGTGGCGCCGTAATAGGAGCCCGTTTATTAAGGGATTTACCTAAGTTAATTAGGTAATTATCAATCTGGGCTAATTGGGCCAAATCCAATTAGTAATTGACAAGGGAGGCTCAAAATGGGTCTCCCCCCTTATTATGCATGGTTCGGCCGAAACCCTAGTACCACATTGGTTGGAGTTGCCTTTTGGCAACTCCACCCAATACTATATATAGGGGTGACTATTAAGGGTTTATTCACTCATTCATAATAACAAGGATCTCCATTGAGAATACTTGTTTCCCTTAGTATATATTTTCGGCACCATCATCATCAAGTCCGAGGTTCCATCTCCGTTGAATAATCGATCAGAGGTCTTGTTGTGGAGCTACATCGCGTGGGACTTCTTCTAACGAAGAACTTGCACGTGGTTCCGACCGGAGGATCAAAACTCCCTCCACATCGTTCTTGGGCAGGAAAGCTAAAAGGTAGTGTACCAATTCTGCTGCGTAGATTAGATTTCTTGCTAGTACGCGTTTAAGCATTCCGTAGTATTACGTCCCTGTAATCCAACACTGTGTCCCTTTTTTGTAGTTGATTTAGGGACAAATGTGACCCTTTTATTTTTTCAATTCTCTCACAAGAATTGCATGAACACTCTCTTTATTTTCTGCAGCCGATTAAAGGGCGGCTGTGACCCTAAAGAAAAATGATTTTTTTTTGCTTCTTTTTTTAAGAAAATTTAACGAAAAAAAATCAAAAAAATTACGTACATGCCCCTAGTGGAAAATTGAAAATTTATAATTCAAAACATCTTCTAGAGAATGACTCAGTTGAATGAGTCAAAATATGTCGGTCGTGGCGACGCCCTGGATTGACCCTACGGCCAATGGATGACATAGACACTGATTTCTTCTCCCGACTTCTCAAGTGCCCGGCTATTGCACAATCTCGTATGGGGATGCCTCATTGCTAGCACCTATCGGGTTAGGCTCGTCGCATGCATGATGAATGGCCTAGTTAATGAACACACATGGATGGTGTTGAGTTTGGCACGGCAGGCCGCATGGAAAGTTCAGATGTGTCTAGGACAAGTTCGTCGGTCGACGCAAGCATGGTCAATGAGCAAAGAACCGCGGGCGGGATAAGTGCATCAAGGGTCTCGACTTGAATGATTTTTCAAGCTGCAAAAAGAGAAAAGAGACTGTCACATTTCATGGACAAAGTTGATCACATGTTCTCTTACCCGGGCGTCGGATTTTTCTAGTGGGCAATGTGTTGGCTATACAACTGGACCTGCTGCGTGTCCTGATTCTCCTGCTCCACAACTTGTATATGTACACTTTCTGGAAAGTACATGCCTCTAGTGGCGGACTGAAAATTCCAAATTTTAAGAACTTTTTCGGAAAAGGACTCGGTTGATCGAGTCAAGCTACATTGATCAGCACATTGAATCTTCACGGGATTCTTGATGATCTCTTGATATTTTCCCATCTCCGGACATGTCCGATCTCAATAGGAGATGCCCCTTGGTTACCACTGACCGATTTGGACCTCACCGTAAAATAGATGTACAGCTTGGTTCGGGGACGCGTATGAATTCTACATATGGTAGGTGGAATTTTGGCATGTATGTTCTTTGGAGCAGTCACATTTCACGTGGTTGCGACCTCGTCGAAGTAGTCGTCCGATCTGCAAAAAGAGTACAGACACTCAAATCTCAAGGAAAAAATCAAGTACAATTCATCGTACTTGAACGTTGGATATCCCAAGTGCACAATTTGTTCTTCCTGCAACTGGATTAGGTACAGTGTTCTCTTTATATTGCCTCATTCGACCGACACAACTTGTATGTGTGGGATACCTAACCAAGGGTACCTGAAAAGACCAAACATGAAAGTTAGTATAAAGAATAAATGAAGTCATGCATGATTTTTTTGAAAACTCTAATGTCATTCATTTCATAATTTTGATTGATTTTTAAAAATGAATCAAAATTTAAGATCTAAGGTGCTTTGCACCATCATGGAGTTTACTGAGTTTGCTGAGTGCACTATCTGGCTCGAACGCAGGACAGATGCTCAAAACAAAGTTTTTTCAAAAAAGGCTTTCTCGTCCTTTATTCTAACTTGAATAGTCGCACTCAACTGCACATTTAAACTATTTTCTAAAAATATAGAATCAAATCTCTTTTTTTAAAAACACTAGCTCATGTGAATGTTGAGACGGTCTTGCCGAAAAAGTGCAATACACCTTGGATAAAAACGAATGACACTATGAGTTTTTTTTTTTTAAATGCTCATGCATGATCGAAAATTAAATTTCTACTGTTAAGAAACTTACAACAAGTTTACCTAAATGATACATATGTAATGTATGTACGAAATGAAAAATCCAGGTAAAGTTTTTTTTACAAAAATAAATGCAAATTCAATTTATGTTTGCAACAACTAAGAGAAGATTTACAATCTACCTAAAAACTCTTTTTCTTAAAACAATGCCTATGAGATGTATATGCGATGAAAGTTGTACAGTTAAGAAACTTACAAGCTACCTAATTTTTTTTTTAATGAGAGAAAAAAAAATTCAATGCATCCTAGTTGCTAAAAAAAAAATTCAGGTGATTTTTTTTTTTTTGAAAATGATGCATATGAGATGTACAAAATTAAATACAAGATGCAAACTAAAAATAAAAGTTGTACAACTAAGAAAAATTACAATTTACCTGAAATGTTTTTTTTTCCGAAAATAATGCATATAAGATGCACGTCTTTTAAAAAAATCAGGTAAAAGGTTTTTTAAACAAAGAGCCCAAAAACTAAGAGAGCTTACGGTATCTAATTTTCTTTTTTTAATTAATGCATACGTAACGCAACAAAAATTACAACTTACTTGAAGAGTTTTTTTTTTAAATAATGCGTATGAAACGCAAGTTTAAAATAAAAAATTCAGGTAAGAGGTTTTTTTTTTAAAAAAAAAAAACAATGCATACGAAATGTATGTTTGAAAAAAAAATTATACAACTAAATGACTAACTACTTAGTTGAAAAGGTTTTTTTTTTTAATAAAAAAAATACGATGAGATGCATGCTTAAAAAAATAAAAGTTACTCAGATAGAAAAAAAAACTTTACAGTTTAGCTGATAACTTACAACAACAAAAAATATGGATAAAATCGACATATTAGAGGGGGTAAAAATGTGTGGCTTGGCTCTACAAGGTAGGTTCCACTGATAGGCTTCCGACACGGTGGTTTCCTCACCCTATCGTAGGGATCACAAAACCTTCACGAGCGAGCGGAGTTGTTATGAGTCGTTCCGGCGGCTCGGCCGCGCGGTCGTACCCTTACTAACTCTCCGGGGTTCCTAGTTGCCCTGGATTTTAGGCATTTTGGATATTGCACTAAAGTGGTGTGTGCGGATTCAAATAACAAAACAAAGAAAAGAGTCAGATATAATAAAAAAATAACTTCACACCTGAAATTACACAAAAACAACCAAGTTAGATCAATAAAGTCAAAAATAAATAAAAAAAATAAAATATGGCAAATAAACAAATATAAAGAGCCCGAACCCTCTAAAACATCCCCAGCATAGTCGCCAAATTGCCAGACCCAAATCTAACCTAAGACGATCTACGTTTTGAAAAACGTGGATTTTGAAAGAGTCGCCACTAGTTAATTAAGGCTAACTAGAATCCTAAATTACCTAATCGAATAACGAATTAAACAGCTAGGCATATCGGTATACAATTAGAAATTCGAGTTCGGGGGTTCTGTTACGAATTAAAACACATGGAATTAATCACGTCCTTTCGGTACTCTATTCACAAATTTGCCAATTTCATTATTGAGTAATTATCAACTATAAATCGATTCTAAATAAAAAACAAAATAAAATTTAAGAGCAGCGACAATTATCACATATAATCGGAACCAAACGCAAATATAATTCATACAATTAATCACTTATTATTTAATGAACTTTAATCTAATTAAATACTTATATAATAATGATATATAAAAATAATAATTACTAAAAAATAAAAGAAGAAAGCTTGCAGTTTATAACTTATAATAACAATATATAAAAACAACAAATAAACAAAAGTAAGAAGACGTACCTGACTTGGCCAAAAAGAATTCGTACCTGCAACAGCAACAAAGAGCAGCGATGGAGGTATGATCCTCGGTTTGACGAGGAGCTTCGGACGGACATGGACAGATTTGGTGACCGGAGCAGCAGGAGATGACCGGATCCGGCGAAGGGTGGACGAGTGGCTATACGAGGCAGCCGAACACCTAACCGCGAGAAGGACTGCAGCGAGAACTTGACGATGGCAACGGTCTTGCTCATGGTGGCGACTCCGGCGAGGGCGAACGTAGTGGAAGGACTCCGTGGCAGCAGCAGCAGCGGCAGCAGGTGGACTCCGCAGCAGGTCGATAAATGGTCGAGACAGCAAATCGGAGGAAGGACCGGGCGGAGGTCGGAATCGAAGCAGCGACGGTTGATGCGGACAGGATAAGCACAACGGTGGTGAAACAAAGTCGACGTCGGAACTAGGGCCAGCGAAGGTCCATCGGCGATGCTCTGAGGTGTTGGTCTTCAATGAATACACCATGGGTTTAGTTTTAGCGGCAACATACATGATGCAGCGCTCGTGAGGCCAATGGATCTTCTCGTAAAACAAAATTGGAGAAGCACGAGTGGCTGCATCGCAGAATTAAGGAGCGGATAAGAGGTGGGCCCGACGCCCGGCGGTGAGACGCTGTGAGACTCGGAGCTCATCGGTGGTGGATCGGAGCTGAGCAGGTGGTGGCCCGACTAATGGTCGCAGTGGCTGCCCGTGGTGGGAATTAGAGGTCGAGAGCTTGACGATCAAATGTTAGAGCGGCTATGGCGTCTTGGAGGTTGTCAATGGAGATGATGATACTGTACAAAGGAAAAATCAAACAATAATAATAATATAATAATATAAAGAGCCAAACTGACAAAGAAAAATAAGAACTATGTCCAGTCTTTAATCACGGCTGGTCTTCTTTTTTATTGATGATCCTCCCCTGTTACAATGTAAACATACTAGGTATAGCCTAATATAAGCAACAAATATTGTTGATTTATTTTGCTAATAAATGCTAAATATTCAGAAATTTAATACTAAATATTCAACAAATATTTTCTGTAATAAATACATAAACTATCCTAATTTTTGTAGGAGTCATTCTTGGAAGCTTCTTAACTTGTCATATTTAGACATTTCCTCATTTAGCGCGCCACATGTCACGCGTGTCGCGCGTTGTCCAAAATTAGGTGTTTACAAAGAGGTCGTCAAAGAAAAGTTGTTGGTGAAAGTTCAAGTAGCGTTCTTGTTCCCAGTGGGAGTATTGCACCGATAACGAGCATTATTCCTAGCGGAAGCGTAGTTCAAGTTCAAGATGGGACTATCGAGCATAGACATAGTCTAAGGCACCGAACTTCTCCTAAGAAGTATCCCATCGAAAGAGGTGAATTGTTCACCCTCACTTCGGTTGATGAAACGCTAACGGTTAAACAAGCTATGGATGGACCTCAAGCAAAGGAATAGAGAAAAGCAATGGAGGATGAGATCTCCTCTATGAAAGCTAATTCGGTATGGTCTTTAGTTGATTTGTATGCTGACCGCAGAGCAATAGGTGCCAAGTGGGTTTCGAAACTGAAACTCACTGCTGATGGAGCTGTCGAGCGATATAAAGCTTGACTCGTTGCGAAAGGATATACCTAAGTTCACGGAGTGGACTTTGATGAGACATACTCACCCAGTGTGCGTTATACCACAGTACGAGCCATATTGGCTTTAGTTTCGAGCCTCGATCTGGAGCTGCACCAAATGGATGTTAAGACTGCATTCCTCCATGGTAACCTGGAGGAAGAGATTTATATGGAGCAGCCAGAGGGTTTTATTACTCCTGGTAACGAACATAAAGTTTGTAAACTCCAAAGATCTATTTACGGTCTTAAACAATCGTCACGGCAATGGTACCGGAGATTCCACGAGGAAATCGTTGGAAAAGGATTCGTGAATCTTCACGAGGATCCATGCTTGTACACGAAGACTTCCGAGTCTAAGTATGTCATCTTGACATTATATGTAGATGACATATTGATTGTCGTGAATGATATGAGTTACACGAATGAATCAAATTCCTGGCTGGCATCTGTATTTGAGATGAAGGACACGGGAGAAGCCACACACATCCTAGCACATTAAGATTGCTAGGGATCGTGCTGCTCGTAAACTATGTCTCTCTCAAGAATCCTATATCAACAAATTGTTGAAAATGTTTAGACTACATGATGCCAAACCCGTGGATACGCCGGTTGTGTTCGGGTGCGCGCTGTCGAAGCGTGATGGCCCGAAGAACCTGGCTGAGAGTGAACAGATGAAAAGTGTAGAATACTTAAGTATGGTTGGCAGCTTAATGTATGCCATGCAATGCACTCGTCCAGACATCTGTTACGTTGTGGGCCTAGTAGCAGAATTCCAATCAGATCCTGGCACTCAACATCTAAAGGCCGTGAAACGAATAATTCGATACCTGAAAAGTACTGCCAACTACGCATTGTGCTATAAGGATGGAAAATTATAATTGACTGGGTTCAGTGACGCGACCATGGTGGCGATCCGGATGATCGTAAGTCTACCTCAGGAGGAGTATTTCTCCTTGCTAATGCCGCCATTTCATGGATGAGCAAGAAGCAATCATGTGTCGCGCTGTTAACGATGGAATCCGAATTCATGGCCCTCTCTAAAAATGCACAAGAAGCGATCTGATTCAATAGGCTCTTAACTGCATTTTTTGGCGTTGAGGACGAGAGTAAACCTGTTAATGTATACTCTGTCAGTCAAGCAGCAATTGCGGCAGTTAAGAACCCTAAGTACGATAGCAGGACGAAACACATTGATATAAAATATAATTATGCTAAGAATATGGTTGAGGACAAATTAATCACATTAGAATACTTGTTTACGGAAAGTATGATGGTCAATCCATTAACTAAACCTTTACGCATTGATGTTTTCGAAAAGCATGTTAAAATGCTGGGACTGCGTAGGGTTTAAGTAGCACTGTATCGTGATTACAACTTTTGAAACTTTTGATTGAAAGAATTGCAATTTGAGTTTAAGATTGTTACGACGTCATAATGTTTAAAATTCATCGGATTTTTACGGTCTAATAATAGTCGTAGGAGGGTAAGCCTCCAGAATAAAATAATGTCGAATGTGGGCCAAGCCTCGTCACACAGGCTCGGCCGTCTTGACATAGAGGGGGATCTCCATTAGATCAAGACTGGCTAAGAACTATGGTGGCAAACCTGGTTAAGCAAAACGATCATTTGGTTTTCGGAATAACACGATGTAATCTAAGTTCTGCAAATCGCCGTTACGAACTTTCGTTCGTAATAAAACTACATTCAGGTCCAGATGACGAATCTGCGATATCATATGACATTTCCTACTACCTGACTAAACTCAGGTTATGCTATCGATGCGTTCTTCATACGCGTGCCATATTCGACCACAAGGTTAGGCTCGGTTGTGCTAGATAGAATCCATGAGATTCAGATGTTCACAAACGTCTTCACCTTGAGCGTCTGGATGATCCCGGATGCTATATGAAGAAGCATCCAAAGTATCATCAAGGACTAATAACTCATACCTAAGGTCAGGCTCAATGTTCTCTTCCCTGCGTACGAACGCAGTGCTTAATAAAAAGGCCCAGTGACCACGTCTTTGGAAAGCGGTTTGGTTTTACTAAGGGTATAAGCGATGGGGATGGTCAAGTACACCTGTAATTCTCCGACTCTTATATTCACTAGGTGGCCACCAACCCGACATTAGTTGAAATGTTGTGAATACTTGTACGGATGCCCTGAAGGAGTATTCCTATGTGGAAACTAGGCAATTGGAGAATGACAGTTGACCTACGATACAGCGCGACACTTTATTTTAACAGGTTGATTAGACATGGGGAATCAACGTTCCGCGGGCCCTACAACACTCCTAACAGATGAGTAGCACGATGTCCGTCGTGTCCGCTGATCGCACGACAAACCTCGTATGAACTATTCGGAGCAGGGATTTGATCGAAGACCATATGCAGATGTGTTGGAGGACAACATATTAATAGGCACCCTCCCATTCTGGCGAGTGGGAACTGTAAGCATTTGGACAATGGGTCGCCATAATTGGGAGCCCATTAATTAAGTCTATGTACCTAAGAAATTAGGAAATGTCTTATTAGGGATTTTGGGCTAGGCCTAAAATCTCAATTGACATTGGAGGCTCAAAATTGGGCCTCCCTAATAGCATGCCCGACCAAAATAATAAGGAGGGGTAAAGTGAACTTTTGTCCACTTTACTCCTTTTATAAATAGGGACTCATATGAGGGTTTCATAATGCTAATGCTATTCCTCTCTTCCTAAGTGGTGAGATTAAAAGAAAACCCTCCTCCCTATATTCCCAAGGGTTCAGCCGAAACACACACAAGGAGGTGTCAAATTGTGTCAAGCAATTTACTCCGGGAGATCCATCCCGCGAAGAATCGACTGAGGCTTTGATGTGAGATATAATCCACGTAGGGCTTCTCTAACAGGAACCTCTACATGGATCTTTGAATTCAAGTTGAAGCACCTCACTTATTAGAGAAGTCACAGTTTTTTCACAACAATATTTCTGCTGATATTCCACGCCATTGCGCCAAACTGTGATCTCTAAAGTCTAATACATGACAACGCTATCAGAATGAACTATATAACACTACAAGAAATCTCACTTTTAGTGGCGGTCAAAATTCGTCACTAAAGCCCCAAATGTCGTCAATAAGCTGCAGTGGCGGCAAATTTTTTGTCAAAATAGAACCTGTTGCTAAAGGCTCCATTGGCATAGAGATGCCGCCACTAAAGCCTTGTGCTATGTAGTAACAAAAAATGTCGTCACTGTATATACATATTTAGTGGCGAACCTCTTCTGCCACAAAAGGCTACTTATTGTGGCGATATGGTTCAACACTATATACACATAATTAGTGGCGACTTGAAGTTGCCACAAAAGATTATTTATTGTGGCGATATATAGTTGTCACAAAAAACTATATATTGTGGCAAAATAACTTCAACGTTGTATATGTATAATTAGTGGCGACTTATACTTGCCACTAATGACAATTTATTGTGCCCTCGTGGTCGAAACTATATATGCGTATTTAGCGGCGATATATGTGGTCACTAAAAAAGAATATTTATTGTGGCAACGATACTCAATATTATATATGTATAATTAGTGACAACCTATTTACCGTTATTAATTATGTTATTTTGCATCGATGCATAGAAATATAATATATTCATTCCATAAAAATTTCATCGTTCATCTAAATATAATAATAAATACAAATACAAATAAGTACATCAACTAGTTGTAACTCTAAGAACTATAGACATAGAACCCTCACTTATCAAGAACTTTCTTCAATTTCAGAGAACTACATTATGTATGCCTCCTTCAGTTACTGCCTCATCTCTAGGTGTTTCAGCTCCTCAGCGGTGAATGCGAACTCTCTTTTATTTGAAGTCTAAATGTAGAGTCTTTAAAAGTGCCAACATCCTCAGGCAATGCGAGTACATTCCCACCACCTAGAAATGTTAAGTTTTTAGTACCACGCATAGATATAGAGTAAAATTAAACAAGTTACATATAAAGTGTCATTGCTCATTCACCTTTTATTGTGTCCCATTGATATTGACTTCCATGACGATATCTTATTATCTCCCTTACTGAGATGAGTTTCTTTTAACTTTTTGTACCTTAAAAATGACATAACCTATGGCCTGAAAATGGAAGTTCAGTGATCAACTTACTTAATATTAGTTATGCTTCTAACTGAGAAAACTTTATATTATACTCATAATGAAAAAATTAGTCTTCTAATAGGACTATACAATTAAGTTGTCCAATATTAATGCATAGAAATTCAATGCAGTGATCACATAATAAAGGACCAGACACTTAGTAATAAGCTCACAAACAATACTTTTGGTATACTAAAGTTTAAATCTAAGGAAACTAAAAGTAATAAGATATCATACCATTAAACTAAGCCTATAATATATTATATGAGTAATTGACTCTCAAAATAAGGAAACTAAATGTCCAATAGATTCTAGGTATATTGACTCCACATATAATATTTATAACATCACCACTACTTTCTCTTGTATTGTTGGGAAAAGAAGTTGAATAGACAGAAATTATTGCCTGGATAAAATCAGCCATAAATGTAGGCCACTCTTGACCAGTCACTGATATACAACATTTTATTATTATTAGGGATAAGGTTCCTTTGGTACCACTTCTTTGGGCAGATTCCACTTTTGGTACCACTTCTTTTTTTTTGTACACTTTTGATACCAACCCTTTCAATTTTATACACTTTTGGTACCATCGTTAACATTCTGTCTATTTTAGCCGTTAGTTGCTCACGTTTTTTGCACGTGACCTTTTTTTTTTTCTTTTTTATGAAAAAATCCGCGTGAAATGACTGAAATGCCCTTACACCTAAGTGAGCAATCTACACAGCCATTGTTTCCGTCATGCTCGTCCGACAACCATTTACCACCACCAGCAACAGAGTCCCTATCCTTGCTGCTCCCACCGGTTGTCGCCGCCTACTCCGACGTCCTCTCCGATTTTCCGCCCGACTTTCGAACAACTGAAAAGAACAAAATTAACCCTCTAATTATGTTTCCGGTGAGATTATTCAAGCTCGGAGCTCGGAGATTGAGGCTAAATTAGCCGGAATCGGGCCGGAGATGAAATTGGAAGCCAGGTCGAGGACGGTGAGGTTGGTCAAGGCGGAGAAATCTTCAGGAATGGAGCCTGTCAAGAAATTCTCCGACAAATCGAGAACTAATAAGCTCTGTAGCTGTCCGAGGAGAGGATCTAGGTTTCCGGTGAGGCTGTTGTCAGAAAGGTGGAGCTCCTTTAGGTGACGGAGGCGACCGCGGGATTCAAGATGCAGATCTTATGTAAACCACAAAAAGAACATAGATGAATCGACGTTGTAATCCTCAGCAAGATAAGATTTCTAATATCAGGGTGCTGAAAAATCAAAGCTTTCAAGCTAATTTTGTCTTGAATCTTATAGAATGAATGCAGGATTAAGTTTGTTTCATTAATCTGCACATTGAAGAACATAACCATAAGAAAAATAGAAGCTTTTCAGGTTCTTGTTTCACAAACTAAATGGAGGTTACATATCACATAGGTATGGATTTAGGGAGAGAAAGAGTGGACTGAAAAGGAAGAAGGTGGAGGAATCCCAGTTGGCTTTACTTGCTACAGCAAGATTGAGTCTTGTTTGATTGCAGAAGAGAGAGAAACTCTCAAAGGTAGGAGAACTGGAGAAGATAAAGAAAAGGGCAATTCTGTCAAAGTAAGTGAAAAAACTCGAAAATAAAAAAATAAAAGGTACGTCACGTGCATAGCACATGGCATTTTAACGGTGGTTTTGGACGGTAAGTTAACAGATGTATTAAAAGGGTACAAAATGCAAAACGTTGGTATCAAAAATGTACAAAAAAAAAAAGAAGTGGTACCAAAAGTGGAATCTGCCCAAAGAAGTGGTACCAAAGGAACCCTTATCCCTTATTATTATTATTTTTAACTTTCATATGTCCAATGCAAGATAGGGAAACTAGAAGCTTTAGTTCGAGTGGAGACTCTTCAAGTTTACTTTTCATAAACTATATAGATTCTTATAGTAAGTACCTAAGTTGGAATAGCCAAGACAATCCATGAAATATATGCAACACCCACAAGTAGAAGAATGGCTTTTAGCGATAGGCATATCCTGTCGCTAAAAGCACAAATTCACTTCGCTAAAATTATTAGCGACATCACTTTTCATATCGCTATCCTGTCGCTGAAAGTCTTATCGTTAATAATACTAGCGACGGGATACTCATGCTGTCACTATTTTTTTGCGACAAGAAACACATGTCGCTAGTTATTAGCGACAGGAAAGACCTGTCGCTAAGTTTTAGCCACATGTACCGTAATTTTTAGCGAAATGAAACACCTATTGCTAATTTTTAGCGACAGGAAACACATGTCGTTAAACTTTCCAACTTCGGGGTATTGAAGGATCAACTTTTATTTAGCTAATTCAATCAGAAAAACAATATAAGTAACTGTAGAAATGATAACATAATCATTAAGCAATTGTACAAATGATGCAGTTGTACAAATTGATTCATCATTGATAATATACAATTTACATACGAATCTATCTTTTTATTTCATGTACATAATTACAAAACTATAACTTCTGAACATAAAAAGACTGGAAGAGAGCTCCTGAGCAATAGCTGAAAAAAGATGATGAAGAGATGCCGCTTCGCTCCGCCTTATCCCTAGAGAATGCCTTTTGGACATCCTCATTCACTTCCATAAACCGAGTGGTTTTGATTATGCGTTCATCAGGTGTTTCCATGTCGAGGTAGCATAGATCCGGCAGATCGTCCCTCCATGAACTTATCAATCACTTGTGAGAAATGTGGTAAATACCGACGTCCCGTTTCCACTAATCACATACAAATTTAGGGCTATTAACAAACAACATACTCATAGTTTATGATATCATGATTTGAATGAATGTAGGTACCTATTTTCTGAAGGGCTTCCATCCTCGACAGTAATCTCTTGTTTCAGAGTAAAGGGGGTCTCATTTATATCAACCTCCCTCTCAAAATTCCCATTACAACCACCACATTTCATACTGGAAGAAAGTAGCCCAGCAAATTCATATGTTGTCACTGCATTAACAATGTCCATGGCTAGCTTAGCTTCTGTTGGGAAGAAAAGTCGAGCAAATGCCACTGCAACCAGTTACAACTTCTAGTCATTCACTCACTCAAAACTGTTAAGAATCAGACATGCGTCTTAGCCAACTGTCTCATAAGCTTTAATTTGTGAGTGCGTTTTTATTCGTACTTTACATAAACAACTGATTTAGAGAGAAAGAGAGAAGAATATGATGACTGGCCTCTATTTTCCAAGTAGAGCAACTTCATGTGTAAATCATCTGCACCAAGATGGGAAGAAATCAAAGCATCACCATCAAAAGGCTTCCTTCGAAGTTCTCTCTCGAGGACATATATGTAAAGTCTGTCTTTATTAGATTCATGGCCCTGCACAATTATAATCTTTTGGCCTAGCCAGCCTTATGCAGATAGTGACAGCACTCTATCCATCTAGCTAGAGTTAATTCTGATACCAAAGCACCTTTTGTTAGTAGAGAAACAATGATCTTAGCTTCCTTCCTCATTGCAGCCACATGCATAACCGTATATCCTCTCGAGTTTCGTCGGTTAATGTCCGACATTTGCAAACCAAGAAGCTGTTCAGAAACAACTTTCGGGTCACAGTAAACAACGACGTAGTGGAGAGTATTGGCTTCATCTAATGTGATTTTGACTCGGACAGCGGAAGATTCACCAGCTCGATGTCGTCACTGTCCAGTGCTTTATGAATTCTCTGAATCCGCTTCTCCTGTTGTGGCCTATAGAAGCTGGCACCAAATGAATACTGTAGGAAAATACACCGAAAACGAACGAACCTCAGTTTTTTACGGACGATTCAATATAATCAGAGAAGACATCAAGCTCTGAGAATTGGAGACAGCCTTTACGATCCACGATCTAACGTAACATGCAGAATGAGATGATGCAAAAGAGAGAGAGGAGGCAGAGGACGATCGACGGTCTTCGTTGAGAAAGTGAGCTTGTGATTTAGGGCTCTTCGACAAGGGAAAAGAACCTATTTACTGTCTCAAGTTTGCCTCATGTTTCAGTTTGGTGTCTAACGTTTAAATTGAGTGTTTCAGGTTTCATTTTGGTTGAAATTTGGTGTCTCAGTGTGATTACTTTAGAGAAGCCAATCCCGACGAAACCGACTGTCATATCTGAGCTCCCAAGCATGTTCCCTTCTCGTCACTTTGTCGGGACCATCACCTAAGAAGTTGGCCACATTTGCCCAAGTAAATCATGCTTTGTTGTCGCTCGAAATCACTCTGCTGGAAACTTTTTTTTTTTATGTTCAACTTTTGGGTGAAATTTGACGATTTTGTAAAAAGTAAAAAGTGATGGATTATAAGTGGGTGAGTCGGTTGATGGAAATGGTTGAAAGAAGAGGAAAAGACGGGCGGAGACACCAAATTTTAACAAAAATGAAACCTGAGACAATCCATATTAACACTTTAATCCTGAGACACCAAACTGAAACATGAGGTAAACCTGAGACACTAAATAGGTTATTTTCCCCTTCGACAAATCTTCGATCTTGGAGGAGGCACTCACAACTTACAAGGAATTATTTTTAGGGTTAGTTCTTAGGAAGCCTACGATGTACGAACAAATCCTTTATGATATAGCGATACTTGGGCCATTCATTGAGTTTCTTTCTACATGGGATTTTTTTTTTTTGGGTTTTTATTTAATAATTAATTAATATATATATATATATTACTAGTATAAAATACCGACAGGCTTGGAAAGCCTGTTGCTAAAAGGCACAAAATAATAGTGACAAGGAAAATATCATGTCGTTAAATGTATCTTTAGCGACAGGAACTCACTAATTTGTCATTAATACCCATTTTTCGAGTAGTGATCCTTGCAAATATAGCCGAGAACACGCTAAGGGAAAGGAAAATGAATTTATACAAATGATTGCAGTTTTATATAATGGTTAGAATTTAGAAAAAAAAATCAAGTAATTATATTAAGAATACGATCGAGCGTCATCATTAAATGGTATATTCTGCATGATACATGAATTTGCTGAAAAGGTTCTATGATTATATTACTATCATTCCCACAAACACAGTAATAATCTCCATAGTTATTTGGAGATCCCAAGTTCAGCAACCTTACCTCTTCAAATGTTATTGGGGCTACTCACACCATTCGGATTCGGAGGACCAGATTGTGAAAGGTTAGGGGTTTTGAGACCCTTGACCGAAACTGATCTGAACTTGAAAAAAAATATTTATTCTCCATTGTTTCAAAACTATACAGTGACACAATTAACTAACTAATTCATATTTTATCACAATAATTTAAAACTAGGATTAACATGTTTTTTGGTCCATGATGTTTGACGACTTTTGGGTTTTGGTCAATGATGTTTTTTTTTTACCTAGTTTTTGTACCATATGTTTGCAGATTTTTTCTAGTTTTGGTCTAACCGTTACATTTCGTCCATTTTTTGACATGTTCAAGTCACGTGATCCACTCTAAACTTTAAATTTAGTCCCTCTAATACTTTCTTAACCTTTTTTTTGTTCAATTTAGTCCCGAAGTTTCAAAATTGACCCTAGTTGGACAATAGGTCCAATTGAATTTTTGAAACTTCGGGACTAAATTGAACAAAAAAAAATGTTAGGAAAGTATTTGAGGGACTAAATTGAACAAAATTGAAAGTTTAGGGTGGATCACGTGACTTGTACATGTCAAAAAATGGACGGAATGTAACGGTCGGACCAAAATTAGAAAAAATCTGCAAACATATGGTACCAAAACTAGGAAGAAAAAAAAACATCATGGACCAAAACTCAAAAATGGTCAAACATCATGGACCAAAAGACATGTTAACCCTTAAAACTATTAGCAAATTTAACCCTAAAAAGCTATATAATTAATAAAATACTTAATGAAGTAGTAATTTAAATTAATTTAAATAATATACTAGAAATTAAATTGAAGAGAAATTACCTCAAATTAAGAAATTGTCTAAATAAAATTCAAAATTAGGGTTTTGGATTTAGGTTGGCTGAAGTAGTTGAGCAGGCAGGCGAGTCCGGCAGTGGAAGGAGAGCGTGCAGATGATTCCGACGGAAAAAGGGTGGGTGGGAGGCGACTAGAAATGAACAGGAGGAAAGGGGAGCAGCATAAAAGTAGGAGGAGAAAAATCAGGCATGCGGATCCAACAGAAACTGGCGCGGGTGACTAGAGCAACCAAATTATAATGAAAAAAAAAAAGAAAAAAAATAGAGAGAGATGAATATGGTAACATTAGAATTGTTCAGAGATACTGATTCGTTATGCACAAAATACACAATTTAATTGATGTGTGAACCCATTTATTTTTTTTGGCATGAGAACCTAAATCTATTTGACAGAATACACACATTGAGTTAGTCTAGACTTTTAAAATTCAAACTCGTATGTATAAATCTAGTTTGTAGATTAATCAATTTTTCTTCATTCCATGTTAGTATCTGAAAAGCTAGATACATATTCACCATATTCACATTAGATTGGTATTCATATCTGAATATAGATCTTTCAACACGAATACACACCTCCGAGAGTAAGTGATTACTCTAATTTAGTGAATCTATCACTCGGAAGGGTTACTCGTATATAAATAGGAACACACTTTTAATCCTAGAAATTGAGAGCCATCATCATTCTATGCCTCAGTAAACCACTTCCTCATCGTATATAAGCTCAAAAATGTCAAACTCAAAAAGTGAAGCACATTGAAAGTCTCATACTTCATATGATTTATTTCAAGCACCGTGAAGAATATACTATAATAGATCAAACAATTATAAGATTGAACTATACTTCAAAAGATGGTACATTAACCCACCTAAGGTTTGAATCGAGTTCCAGATTACGAAAGTTTTCTGACATGAAATCTATGCATGATTTTTCCTGTCATCGGGTATGGATAAGAAAATAGCTATGTGGCTTCACCTGTTGAAACGAAAATAACCCTCATGTTTGATTCATCAAGTGACTTAGGGAAACATTCTCCTATGCAAGAAACTGGGAGTGCGATATGCTCTGTTAGGTCTATATCAGTGGAAGGGGTTGATGGTTGCATTAAGATAGGGTTTCCAATTCAAATTAACAGAGATAGATCATATAAATTTACAGACGAAGGATTTTATAAAAAATTCAGACATCCACCGCTCAAGCTTTAAAATCGAACTTCGTAGCGTCAAGATGAGATTTTACGATTATACCACGGGAAGTATAATTAGAGATGTGAAGTCTGAGGGTGTGTTTTGTAGTGACGAGGTCTTCTTTTACAGCTCTGATTACAAACCATGTAATCTGTTTATTTCAAGTCGTAGTAGCTAGAGATTGATTTTTGTACAAATGTCGAACCGAGGTGATTTCTGCAGCGGATGAATCGAAGTCGGAAACGGCGATTGATCCGTCCGGCTGAACTCGGGCAAGTTGGAGCATTGAGTGCATATGTCAAATTCGTCGAGCTCGATAATAATTTCTGGCGACCTATGATTATTGTTTCCCAAGTTTTAGGGAGCGCTTGCATTGGAGAGCTACCTATCGATTGAAGATTTTCGTGGAAGATAAAGAGTTAACCCAAAATGATTGAGGAGCATAAATAATTGACTGCGGTGAATGGTGGAGGAAATGATAAGGATATAGATTGATAGAAGGTGGATGAGAGAATTTAATTACCATTGAAACAGAACAGAAGCATACAACAAGATGAACACGGAATCCAAGGGACGTAAGAGATCTAATGAGCGTGAATTGCAACCACAAATAGACTTTAAGGCTGATGTGGCAGCACCAAAGTGTTTGGCTTATTATCTATGGTTTGTTCATGATAAGAATAATGTCTATGAAAATCACTTTACCAAAAGTAATATTTTTTTTATACATCTCCCCCTCCCGAAGTTCCCATAGTTCAATAATATCTCCCGAAACTTAGTAATTAATACTTATTCTTTCTTGAAGGGGATTCATCTACCTCTGTTAGCGTTAGCTAGAATCCCCACTCGATCAACAAGGGATGGAGTTTGATCAATTGCTTTTACATGTCAGTTTCAATACGGGAGACACCGGAGTTAGCGGCTCTGGCAAACCGCTAAATGAGTGTCCAGCCGTGAAAAAACTGAAAAATTGGTTTCTAACGGCTTGACATAAGGAAAGCCGTCCCAAATTTTATTTTCCGGCACCATAATAGAGCCATGAGTATTTTAATCAAATTTTTTTACATTATTAAAGTTCAGCGGCTCAATTTGTATGCCGCTTATTTAATAAAAAATTTCGCGGCTCAATTTTTGAGCCGTTAGTTTATAAAGAGTTAATTTATTTATTTATTAGGTATTGGCATTAACTTTGAGCCGCTAAGTTATACGTTTTTTTTTCTTTTTTTGCTGTGCTAGTCCTAGGTGAAAACTACGTCGTCCAGATCTAGCAGCTACTTTTCTTCTAGACTTTTCTTCTTCTTCATCAGTTGCCTCTTTCCTGCGCTTAGAGAGGGTAAATTTTAGTTAGGGTTTTTGTTCCTTCGGTTCCGTGTTCTAATTCTATGTCCTCAATAATCAATCTGAAGTTGATTAATCAAATTTATTGCTGTCTTAGCAGATTGAAGTTGCAAAATCTATTGTTATCATATCCCAATTTTGTAAGAAGCGTCAATCAGTAATTCTCAGGTATTCATTACATTAATTGTTAAATTGCAAGAAATTCTTCTGTTTATCGGAGCGCATTAAGTTTTCTCGTTCTGCATGGGATGCTTGAAATTCAATTTGTCAATCGGTTTCTTGACAGATCAGTGGGTCCTGCTGGAGAAGGTAGCACAGAGAGTTCGCCCTCGACATGTGGGACTTTTTTCCGGTAATCGGTGATATCTATTATTTCTTGACTTGCGGCCAATTGCTCAAGTCAGTCATGTACTGCTTTAGATGGTTCATGAAATCACTAACTGAGATTGATTTACAAAGGCCCTGGAATTTGATTTGCTGCTCAGATCTTGTATCCTTTGAGTCGACTATCTCTGAGGTTTCAATGCTCAACTGAAACGTGTATCAGTCCTTGGAATAAAAAAATAAAGAACACAAAATTGTTTAAAAAATGACATTTTGTGGTATGAGAAAGTATTAGTGAGCGTGATGCAATGATGTTTTCTTTACAAATCAAGTTGTTACACCTACAATGCAGTTTTCTAAAAAAAAAAAATTAACGCAAATAATGTGCAGTTTTAGAACCGTATAATCAAGCAACTTGAATTGGAAATGAAGTGCAAAGATGAGGAGGAATGGAAGATGGGAAGAATGAAAAAGAGGAAGACTCATAAGAAGCGTTGGTCGGAAAGGTGCAAGTGTTGTGGATAGAATCACTGCTTCCCTTGATAATCTCAACCCTTCCGTCCTCCACTTTCTTGCTTCCTTGCTTGAGTCTCAAGATTTCCGGTGTATGCTAATTTATCATTATTCTTTGTTATTGTTGCTGCTTTATATATTTGTGCTGCCCTTTTATTCAATGTATAATATATTTACACTAGCATAAACCCAGTTAATGATTATCCATCTAATGATGAAGTTTCATTATGAATGCAGATACCTAAAAGAGCATGATTATTCCTCTAATAATGCTTGTACTTCTCGCACAATCGGCCGCCCTGGTCACTTAGTCCGGGTATGCTACTTAGTCATAACCTTGATCCCTCTCATAACTCTAGGGGCATCTCATTTCATTTTATATAACAGTAAATTGGCATTTCTTTATGCTCTTATATATGTATATATGTTTGTCTTGCCCTTTTATTGAATGTTTGACAAGTGCAAAAATATATATTACCATTTGTTAATAGATGATGATCTTGCAGGTTCGTTTTGATGATGTTCAAAAACCTACTAGTCTCCCGACTAAGGCACTTAGAGAACCGGAAGAGTTAGTAAGTGCTTTATTGTTGTTATCTCATTTATTTTAGCCCTAAAAAAATAAGATAGGTTGATTCAACTGCTCATTTACAGGGTATTGGATAAGTGTATGAGGTTAGATTGGAAAACGAACATCTCCACCTTAAGCAGATGAATCTATATGTATCGGGCAGACTCTTACTTTAGCTATATATACTTTTTTCCAGGAAGATTATGCCCAAAAAAAATACCCGGCTTCTACACCTCTCTCTTTCTCTGATGAGCATAAAAAAGAGGTGAATATCTTACATTTAATGTTCTCTTTGGTGTCTAAAACAAATATCTAATTCTGAAACTCCAGTTGATCACTTTCCAGTTCTTAGACAATCTAGATGTTTCATGAAAGCTTCTCAATGTAGTCTCCCATCTGATTAATTGTATCTAGAGTAGTGCTCATTAGTTGCCATGACTTGCATTAATATATTTTCTTTAACCATGTCGATATACCATTCAAGAAGTTTGAAACATGAACCTGGATGCTCTCATTTTTATTTTGCTCCTAAACCTGTGAGTACATGTGGTTGGTAATATATTTAGAGATCTGTTCTTCCCTATTAGTGTTCTCTTATCTTGTGCATTGACATGATCAGGTGATAGAAGAGATAATACCAGTTAATGTCCCTGCTTTTGCAATGGAATATGTTTTTTACCTTGTATTTGTCTTGGTTTTGCTCTAAGGTATGCTTTACATATGGTTAGACTAAAGTACTATATAAGCAACTTATTTAGGAATTATGATGTTAGTTGTAGTTATAATATTTTGTTATTACTGAGTTTCGAATGACTTCGATTAGTTGTAATAAGATTGGATTCTACATGTTATTCTTAATCAATAACGTGTTTTTGTGATATCTACAAAGCTAATTAAGGGAGCATGTAGGATTTGTGATTTTATTTATATTTTTTTTTATTTAAAAAATTATTTAACGGCTGAATAAATAAGCCGTCCCATAATTATTACGGCTGAATAAATGAGCCGTCCCACAAATACTGCGGCTCAATAAATGAGTCGTCTCATAATTATTAACGTCTCAATAAAAGAGCCGTGCCATAATTATTAACGGCTCAATAAAAGAGCCGTCTCATAATTATTAACGGCTTAACAAATAAGAGCCGTTATTTTTTCCCGACTATTCATTTAGTGGCTCAATTGTGATTGAGCCGTTTCTTTTCACCGACGGTTTTTTTGAGCCGTTATCTATTATTTACTAAGCCCTTAACACAACAGCCTCCTGTAGTGTTTCAATCAAATTTTGAATCCCCACTTGATCAACAATGTATGGACTTTTATCAATTGCTTCACTTCCAGAATAGTTTCAAATTTTTGTCTTTTTTTGTCAAGTAAGTCCTAAGCGCCCATAAGTAGGCAGCACCTGTATGTTCGTAACACCTAAAATAATCATCGTTCACGCTATGTCAAAATATTCATTCTTTTCAGAGTCATTTTAATGCTTTTTTTCTTAATGAATTTTTTTTATGTTTTGGTCAAACTACGAAACTATGAATTTAAGTGATAAAGATGAAGATGGTGATAATCTATGATGAAGATGATCATATTATAGTTTTTTTTTTTACCATAGTACGAGTACAAAATGAATTAATTTTTCCAGAGTTGATTTCAAAATTGTAGGTTCTTACATAATCTGTTTGTTTTTGTTATTAGAACGAGAGACTGGGGTGGTATTGCAAAAACAGAGGAAGCAGCACATGATAGAGTTGCTTAAAACACTTAAATCGAAGACACCCCTTATTCTTAACAAGAGGAATAGAAATTGACCGCGGCCGCACAAAGAACAGCGCAATTGGAGAGCCACCTGCAGAAACGGAAGACAGATGGTCATACATGACGAATGAGGAGGAGAACGAGGTTGTGGAGGCGTCTCTCAAGCCTCAATAACAAGATGAACTTTTTTTTGTTTAAATCATTTTCGAATTTTTCTAATCAATATATACTTTTTATTATTTTTAGAAAAAATAAAATAGTATGAAGTAAATGTTGAGTAGATATAGTTATGCTCCTACTGCGCATTCTTAAATACTATGCTCGAGAGTGTCCAATTGAGCCGAGCCGGAGAACTCGTCCAAGAAAAGGAAGAGAACCTAGACATCGATCTTTGTGACCCCTGCAACCCCCGCAGAGTCGGGGCAGAATCAGGGCCAAGTAAGGGAAATAAAGGCCAGGAGACGCCTTCTCGACAGAAGAAGTAGTAATTCTTCCAGTTGGCATTATAAGATCTAAGATCGGTCACCAACTCAGTGGCCGACTCCCAAGAATACTCGCCATAAGTAGGCCGTCGGCTATTGAAGCTACAAACAAGCTCCCGACTCTTTCCCAGTTGGTAAAAGCACCGAAAAATTCGTAAAGAATACGTCAATTGGTAGACGTCGCACAAGCAACGAAAACCCACCCAGAAACGGATAGCATTCTCCGTCAGTTGGCAAGGATGAATGAGATAATACTCGCAGAGCTCTTTCAAATCATCACAGAAAGGGAATCGGAGTCCTGCCTCGAGCTGATCTAGATACACCGGGACCTCTCCCTCTCTAGGTCGATATTTTTCCCCAACGGGACCGGCGTATCGAGGGTTCTCGGCGTCGCTCAGATTGCCTAAAGTCATGGATTTTATGAAGCCATGACAAGTTAATTTTTTCTTTTTGGGAGAAGGAAAGGAAGGGATAAACCCTTGAGAACTACCTGAGGGATTAGAGAGAGACTGGAGAAAAGAAGATTCTTTTTCAGGATCAGAAGGGCCGGCGGTGGCGACTCCAACTAAAATCCTCTCTTCAAGAGTACACGGTCGAGGAGAATTGGGATTAATGAAAAAAGCGTTGTATTTGTTCGCCAGGATGAGAGAAGAAACAAGAGCAGAGGTAAAAAAGTGAAAGTGGAAGCCCTGTTTATACTGAAGAGCCCGAGGTCAGCCAACCATTGGTGCCTTCACTGACAACAAGACCGTTGCCCTACACCTGTCAATAGACTAGCGAGGTGACTCTCCAACTCTCCAAGGAGCTCTCAACGTTAGAATTACTGAGCCAAAGTTTTGTTCCTAACCTAAAGTCTCTTCAACTTCTGTGAACCCAAGAGTTCTATCGGCTAACAGAGTATTCTCGCCAAAGATCAGAGGTAATACTCGACTCAAGACCTCCCCTTAATTTATAAATAAAGTTGACGACTTAAGTCTCGGGGGCAAGTGTTGGGTTATGATTGATTAAACTCGTCGTTAAGCACAAAAGTCGAGTACGTTCAAAGAGCAGGGAAAGAAGAGTCGTCGACTTTTCTGACTCGTCTTAACGAGATAGGAATGAAAGGTCGACGACAACTTATGAAAAAGTCAACTTCCAAAGTACGACTGCCCGCCACTAGGAGAAACCTTCCTTCGAAGGTAAAGACAGGTGGCGACCTAGTTATCATTATCATCAGAAGAAACCTTCCTTCGAAGGTAAAGACAGGTGGCGACCTGCTGGTCACTATCATCAGAAGAAACCTTCCTTCGAAGGTAAATACAGGTGGCGACCTGCTTGTCACTATCATCAGAGGAAACCTTCCTCCGGAAGTAAACACAGGTGGCGACCTGCTTCAACCGTCATCAGAGGAAACCTTCCTCTAGAAGTAAAGATGAGGTGGCGACCTGCTTGTCACCTGGTTGAAGAAACCTTACTCAGTAAGAAACACTTAGCTGGAGACCAGCTTGTCACCAGCTGACTGCACACCGTCTCTTTCAACCAATCACAGGAGGGTAATCGCCGCCCCTGAACAGCCAATCAAGGCATAGTAGCCGCCATATAAAGTCGGTAACTTATCCCTATAAATAGGGACTATTTAAATCCATTACTGACTTAAGCTTCGGAGTGGAATCATGGGGCATCCCCACCCCTTTTTTAGGTTCTCGCCCCACATAACCTCTTAGAGGAAAACTTAGCGTTCGAGAGAGCTAAGTCCGAGGCGGTACTTGGAAGTCTATTCCCCGAAGTTCAAGGCCACGTCATTTTGATCCAACACTGTAACATCACCCGTTCAGTTTGTCCCGGAATATCGTACCAGATGTTGATGCAGATTTGAATATTGGACCGATGACGTTGAAGTCAGAAGTATTCTGAATGATTTAAATTTGTTTCGACTAATGAAGTTGATTGAACTCAATAGAACTCATAATATGATTTAAATTTTCCGTTGATAGATGAAGTCTTGTCGCCTAGAAATCATCACTTCTAAGTATAAATGACATTTTTAGGGGCAAAAACTTCTTTAAAATCGTAATTTCAAGTCATCTGTTTCATCTTACATCAATTTGTATTCTTCAAGTTCACACAAGAAAATACATTTTAAGTTCAAGAAAACCAGTTGCATCATGCATCGGTTGGTTTTCATCCGCCCAAGCATATCCACTAAGCCATCATCAATTTCAATCGTGGGCTACTACAAAATATATTACGACTGAAAAAACCCACTTTTATTCTTTAAGGAATCCTACACCTCAAGTTCATTATGTGCTTTCTTGACTGCAGCTAGCTTCTCAACACATTTATCTGAGATTGGAGAAACACTGCTCTGTCTAATGTCGACTTTCGTTCGAGGTTGCTTACGTGGTAGATGTTTTAGTGGTACATATGCAATATTTTCTGTGTCACTTGGCCCCTGCTCTTCGACTGTACTAGTTCACATGAGTCAATTTGATAATCCGATTTAACTCTCTTTTTTCATCGAATTTTTCATCTTGTATCCAGTTATTTTCCTAGCTAAACAAAGCGCACCAAGCAGTTTAATTTGAATAAATCATCAATGTACCAAATGTTCAACGAAAAGAAAATAAAAGAACAAACTTTGGTCGTCGGCAATTCATGAACATATTGACTTGACTTCTTGTGAGGGAGCAGCGTCGCTAGTTCTAGTGATAATCTAACACTGAACTCGGCCTTTCATTTATTTCTAAAATACTAAACCTAACAAAATTTAGAAAACTACTACCAAGTTGTGATCTATATATGAAGTTATGTTTGTGTAAATCAGTTTAGCCTGAACTCAATAATAATAAAGGAAACGCCATAGGAGAATTTTCTTTTTACCATTTTCTAACTAATATAGTTTTTACTATTTTTAGAACAAATAAAATAATAATATGTATAAAGGTAGAGTAGGCATGATTTATTTAATTATATGATGATTATTTAATTATAATGTATGTTAGTGTACCAACTACCAAGTGGATCTCATCATATATATATATCTATAGTGAGGGACACGCGGGTTGCACGTGTGTAAATCTAAAAATGTAGGTTTAATAATAAGGGTTAAATAACGTATAAACAGTCCAATGTTTGCCATATGTTGAAATTTGATGTTGAAGTTCGAATTGTTAAAATGGACAGTCCTAGGTCTTACTTTTTGTTGAAATTTGATGTCTTGGTGTGATTATTTTAGACAAGCCAATCCCGACGAAACCGACTGTCATATAGGAGCTCCAATGCACACTACCTTCTCGTCACCTTACCGAGATCGTCACCTAAGAAGCTGGCTATATTCGCGCAAGTAAATCTCGCTCTTGTCGCCGGAAATCGCTCTACACCACTCTGCTGTAAACATTTTCTTTCGGATGTTCAAGTTTTGAGAGAAATTTGACAGTTTTATGAAAATTAAAGAGTGATGGATTATGAGTGGGTGAATAGGTTGATGAAAATTATTAAAGGGAGAGGAAAAGACGTGCGGAGACATCAAATTACAACAAAGCACGTGATAATTTTTTACACTTTGTCACTTGACACATCTGGAAATGACGCGTCATGTATAACGACGTTACGTCCGGGTCAAAATCGTGTATTTACAGTAGCAAAAAAAACATTAATAGGCTTGTGAGCTTTCCGAATCCAGTATAAAAAACCCATACTCAACTTTATACCAAGAAATACTTAACTCGAACTCGACTCTACTCGAAATTTATCGAATCGAATTCGAATATCAAACGAGACTATATGTATTACTCTTAATTTTTTAGGTTTTTATTAATGTTAATTTTCTAAAGCAGTTTAATTTTTTTTACCCGTGTGGGGCGCTGGTATTAGCATCTTGTTTCTATATATTTTATTTATAGTAAATCACATTTCTAAATATATATATTTTGGCCATATATATGTATATATAATATTTTCCTTCCGTAATAGTTTTCTATATATAAAGCATATATATATATATAGTATAACAGAGGTTAAAAATTAAATATATTTTTTTGTGGGTTGTCTTGGAGAGACAGAGTAACACTCGTATTTTAAATGTGAAGGAATAAAATGCATTTTAGCGATTTAAATTCATAGTCTCCGAAGTTTGAACTTTAATTATTTAGATAATTATTCATAAATAATAGTACATAATACGAGAAATTATTATGTGGACTTAAGTCCACCACCTAGGCTATGGACTAAGCCAATTAAATTTTGACAACTAATAATCATTAAAATTATAGTTAACAAATAACAACCGAACATACTAGATAGAAACTCTTAATTAGCACTAGATTGGAAATCTTTATACTAACTTGGATATAATAGGTTGGCGTTTTTGTTTACATTAAATAATAAAATATTTATTTATTAAATACCGTGATTAACTAATAATCAAACACAAAATTAACCAAATTTTAAAATTATTTGCAAAAAAATTAAATTTTGTCGCTGTCGATTTTTTAAAATTGGTTTAGGCTTTAAGTATACTTAGTGTTTATGTAGTTTTAAGTTTCTTTCTAAAACCCTATTAGAATGAGTGAACAATTAGGCAAGGTGAACCCTAGAGGGCTAAAATTGGACGCACATTTGACCGGGTGAACTATAAATGACTAAAATATGAAAAAGTGTTTGTCCAATTTTAGTCATCTATGGTTCACCCGGTCAAATCTGCGTCCAATTTTAACTCTCTAGGGTTCACCCTGCCAAACTGTTCACCCATTCTAATAGGGTTTTAGCTAGAAAGAAAAACTTAAAACTACGTAAACTATAAAAGTATTTAAAACCCTATTTCAGTCATATAGAGTTCACCCAGTTAAACTATTTATCCAATATTAACGTTTTATGGTTCGTACTGACATACTGTTCATCCATTTTAATAGAATTAAAAAAAAAAACTTAAAACTACATAAATTCTTAATATAGTTAAAGCCTAGAAAAAAAATTGGGCTTATGCTGCTAATGTCATCAACAACAATATCTAATTTTTGTAAATAATTTTAAAAACTTAGCTAGTTTTATGTTTGATTATTTAAATAGTTTAATTTGGAGAATGTGAATATTTAGTCATTAATTTTTATAAATTAATATCAAATTAAAGGCAAGAAATTATATCCAAATCACTATAAATATCCAAATTTAATGCCAATAAAGAATTTCAATCTGGTACATTGGGTTGTTAAACTAGAATTTTAATAAATATTAGTTGTCAAAATCTAATTAGCTTAGTCCATAGCCTAGGTGGCAGACTTGGTACATATAATAATTTCTCAAACTATAGATAATTAATTATCTTATAGATAATACATATATAATAATCTTATAATAAATAAACACGGATAAGTATCTTATAGATAATTCTCCCTAAATAATAGGAGATAATATAGATAATTATCTTACAGATAAATAACTATTATATATATATATCGAATATATCCGAGATATTTTAAAAATATATATGTATTTATTTTTGACTCTACACATCTGGAAATGACGCATCATGTATAACGACGTTACGTCCAGGTCAAAATCGAGTGTTTACAGTAGCAAAAAAAAACCTTAATAGGCTTGTGATCCTTCCGAATCGAGTATAAAAAACCCATACTCAACTTTATACCAAGAAATACTTAAATCGATCTCGACTCTACTCGAAATTTATCGAATCGAATTCGAATATCAAACGAGAGTATAGTTTACACTCGAATACTTTACGAGTTGACAGACCTAATTTCGTATCATTGCTTCTGCATAGTCAAAAGGATAGAGGAACATTTAAGCGATAGGATCAAGTAGAACGATGTTAAGACGGTATAATATACGCGACTTTTAAGATTGACAATTTATGGGCCCCATCATGTTGGTCAATCGTCAAGTCTTGGTGATTCCAAAGGGAGTGAGCTGAGCTGTTATTGTTGGTGATGAAGGACGAAACGCCGGCGAGTCGGCGACCAGCCGATCACCACATATCTTTATATTTTTATTTATTATATAGTAAATCACATTTCTATATATATAATATTTTCTTTCTGTAATATTTTTCAGTATAACAGAGGTTAAAAAAAAAATATATATATATATATATACGGGTTGAGTTAAACTCGTATTATATCGATTCTTTAACCAATTAAATTATTTTCCTCGTCGAACTAGTTTTAAAGAATAAAATGCATGTTTTTTTTTGCCAAATATTATTTTAAATTCAGAGTCTCCAAAGTTTGAACCTTAAGTAAAGCTGAATAACTTCATAAATAATATAAAATATAGAATTTCAGATATATATTATATATATATAAACTCGTTAAGATAGAATCTCATATATATTATATATATATAAACTCGTTATTAAGCTAGCTATATATTTGTGAATCACTTCACAAATATATAATCTATAAGATAAAATTTCGGATATATATACTAGTTATGAAGCTATATATTTGTGAATCAGTTCACAAATATATAATATAGAATTCGTATATATAAAAGATGGTTATTAAGCTCTCTATAAAAAAGCTTCTTCCCTTCATATATACAAGGTTGCTTTCCTCTCCAACTATATGTCGTCATCTCCACTACCAAACGATGCCATCTTCGAGATCCTAACTAGACTCCCCCTCCAAACCCTAGCAAGATCCAGGCTCGTAAACTCGGCATGGAACCGCATCACCTACGAGCCGACCTTCACCGACCTTCACACTTCCCGAACCAAAACCGCCATCGGCTACTTCACAACCACCGCCACTTACATACCCTCCACCGACGCCGGGCCCACCCTATCTCTATCTTTCCTGCCACGCCAAGTCAAAATCGTGGCATCAGATCGTGGCATTCTCCTCTGTGTAAAGGACCGTAGCGATAAACACCCCTACGTTCCTGAGTACTACCTATGCAAACCGACCACCAAGGAATTTACCAAGATTCCGAACCCTAAAACTAAGTTTTTTACAGAGAAGATCGCGATAGTTGTCTCGGGGGTTACTCCGTTGAAGTATAAGATCATTAGGATTTCGGGGCAACGAGATTCCCGACCGTTTCGAACGCATATGAATCTACCATGTGAGATTTATGACTCGGGTTTAGGCGCGTGGAAGCGTTCCGCCGACATTAAGATCCCGTACGATCACATTTTCTGTCGGAAACCGATTATTATTGGGGACGAAGCTGCTTGGCTTTCAGATAATTCGATGTTGGTGTTCGATAGTTTTAACGAGAAATACGAGATTCTTCCAATATCGGTTCCGGACGCTTGTTTCGGAAGCAAGCAGCTGATGACTAAGAACGGAGGGAAGCTGTGCCTACTGCGAAAATCGGAAGATAATGAGGGTTTTGCCATCAATGTTTGGAAGATGGGGGAATGGAAGAAGGAGCAGTGTTTGTTGAAAAAACCCTATGATTTAGGCTTTCTGGTGGGGATGAAGAACGATGACGTGGCGGTGTTTGCAGAGTGCGGCAATATGAGATTTTACGATTATGCCACGGGAAGTATAATTAGAGATGTGAAGGCTGAAGGTGTGCTTTGTAGAGATGATGTATTCTTTTACAACTCTGATTACGAACCCTGTAATCTATTTATTTCAAGTCGCAGTAGCTAGAGATTGATTTTTGTACAAATGTCGTTATTCTTGTCTAATTTTACATAGATTATGTCTCTACAAAATGGTTAAATAAAGTGTGGTTAAGAGTATACCGAAAACTTTCATTCATACATTCGAGTTTATGTACAAGTTTTTTATTTTACATTGTATTATCTACATTTGATATCAGAGCGCACATGTTCAAATCCCGGTAACGTCAAATTCTGGTGACGGGTTTAATAAATTCTTGAAAAAACCTTTTATAAAAGGCTGAGGTGGCCCATACAAAGGAAAAAAATAATGAGTTCAGCGTAAACTAATAAGAATTACACTCGCGCGTTTAATTTATGAGAAAGTTGACCTTTTTTTGTAATTACAAGGCTGCTTTCGCAATTTCGGATTGAGAGCGTTAAATTTAAAGCCCTCCCAATATGACGTCTCCAGCGGAATTCGAACTCAGTTCGTCTCTGAAAGCGCAACTCACTTTACTAGTTGGTCCAACCAAAGAGAGAAAGTTGATTGAAATTTACGTTTTGTTCCTTACGCAAATTGCCAATTCTCTGCTCTAACTTTTGATTAATAATAATTATAACCGGAGAAGTGCATAACTCATCACATGATACCTAATTTGTGCCTCCAACATCAATTTTTTTTTAATGTGGTTGAATAAGAATTTACTGGTTGAAATTTTGAGTTATGGAAAATATACTAGCCGAACTTATGAGGTATGAATAATTTGCTTGAAATTTTTGTTTTTTTTTAAATATATAAATTCGGTTTCATGTGGAATTCAAGTATATCTTAGATGAGAGCTCAATTTTTAAAAGTTCAACTTAATGAATTACTATCTATCTATCTATCCATCTATATCTATCTATCTCTCTATCTTCTATCTATATCTATATATAATTTAATTGAGATACAATTTTGGCTAATAGCCTAGATTTTTACCATGTCACCAATAAGAATTTTAATTGATTGGTAATTAGTTTTGTAACTTCTTCATATGTTACACATTACAATTTTTCATTCAATTCTTTAATCTCATATTTTTTTTCTACATGTATATAAGTTAATCTTGATAAGTATACTAATTCACGTTCTTCATATTCATATTCTAATAGTTTTTGTGACCTTTACAAAAATATTTTGTGTAACATGTAGTTAAAATAGTGTTAACAATTAGGGTATCAAAATTTGCAAAAATGTAAAATTTTAACTTAACAAAATATTTATTGTACAAACTATTAAGAATAAAATGTGCATTGCCTCCTTAAATTTAAATATTTTTTCATTAAAACAACCTCTTTTTTCCACCTATTTAATCACATTTTTAATTATTTTCTTAAACTAACTATAATATAACCATTGTTAAAATTATCAAAAGTAAGTTTATGCTTTTAAAATCTATCTATATATAATATAATAGAGATGCAATTTTGGCTAATAGCCTACATTTTTTGTCATATCACCAACAAGCATTTTAATTGGTTGGTAATTAATTGGTTTTGTAAATTCTTCATATGTTACACGTTACTATTTTTCATTCAATTCATTAATCTCATTTTTTTTCTACATGTATATTAGTTAATCTTGATAGTATACTAATTCACATTCTTCATATTCATAATCTAATAGTTTTTGTGAGCTTTACAAAAATAATTTGTGCAACACGTAGTTAAAATAGTATTATCAATTAGGGTATCAATTTGAAAAAATGTAAAATTTTAACTTAACAAAAGATTTCTTATACCAATTCTTAAAAATAAAATGCGCATTGCCTCCTTAAATTTATATACTTTTTAAGAAAAAATTCATGCATGTTTAATTTCATTAAAACAACCTCTTTTTTCCACCTATTTTGTCACATTTTTAATTATTTTCTAAAACTAACTATAATATAATCATTGTTAAAATTATTAAAAGTAAGTTTATGCTTAAAAATCTTAAATACGCCCTAATTCTTTTTCTTCTACTGTTTAAATTACACCAACATCAATTGGCAATATATCATATGTTTTCTATGTTCAAATTTATGATACCGCATATTGTATTAAAATAAAAATAAAAATAATGAATTATCACAACTTCTTACGCAAAGTGCGAATAAGATATCATAGTAATATAATAAAAGCAACAGAAATATTTGGAAACTGAAAGCAAATGTGTTTTGACCCTACAAATTCTTACACTCCATCTGTTACTAATCTATATTAATTATTTAAGTTCTCTGTCCATGAATTTTCATCTCCATCATCAAACTAAAAAATCAACACAATGTCGAATGAAAATTGCTTCTTCGAGCAGAATACGAGGACTAATTAAAATCCCTTCAATCGGTCTCGCACCCGTAATGTCGATCACGCCCTCATTTTTTATACCATCGTTGTGATCGTTAAGATTAAGAATTTTACAGGATACTCGACAGGTGACAATTTTACTTTAAATCAATTTATGCTGATTCAACTGCAGATTGGCTACGCTAACTTGATTGTGCTCAATGAGAATGATGTATATTTTTGTTTAGATTGATTTTTTTTTATGGATATTTTTGTGCATTATATTTTTCACTTGATAAATAATCTTAAAAAAAATCGGTGGAAAAACAACCAAAATTAGCTTATAAATGTTTATAATTTATCATCTATATAATTAATACATAATATAAGCGCAAACAACAATTACAAAAATATCAATCTCGCGCGTTGCGCGGGGTCAAATACCTAGTTTAACTCATAAATTTATAAACATTTGACTCTAACAAAAAAAAAGTCAATAGCAAGATTCGATGTTCATGCATAGCCCAACAAATTTTGACTTTGCCTCCTTCGCCACTCAGATATATTAGCTTCTTGTTACGATTCTAAACATAAATCGCTTTAATAGAATGCACATTATTTTGAAACCGTAACAAAAAGGATAATAAAACATTCAATTACACACCAAGACCATGTGAAATTGCTACAAAAATGATAGATAAGAACACACTATAAAAGTCTATTGAAAAACAAAGCTCCCCGCCATCGATCTGCAAAGTCTAGGTAACAAAAATCACATCGCAGAATCGCGTCTCTATAACAAAAATCGCTCAATTTCGAGTTCATCGCATTTCAAGACAACTCATTTTTCTGATTGCTAGCAAGAAACTTCCTTCCATCATCAACAGCCTCCCTGCATAAAAGACCAAAATCATAGCTTCTGTAAAAAAAATCCATGGGTGAACTGTAAAATCTCCCATGAAAATATAGAATTTATCGAACATGAATGCAGTAACGAGATCTGTGTTCTTAGGATTAAGCTGCACCCCTTCGTAAAAAGCATTGGTTGCTTCTTCAAACCTCTGCAGAAGACGCAAAGCTGCTCATTCCCGATAGCAAGCTTTTAGCCAATCGGGTCTGAGAGCTCTACATGCTTTTGCATCGGCTAAGGCTTGCTCGGCTTGACCCATGCGGATCCAACACAGACTTCCATTTGAGAACAAGGTGTTGGGTTTGTCTTGAATTAGTTAGTTAAATCCACTAAGCAATTAAGCCAGTTAGCTATTTTAGATAGCAAATTGGATTACCAATTAGTGGCACTGGCGGTGGGCTTGTACTTATATATATATAGTCAATGCTATATATATATATACATAGCTTAGGTTTTTTGTTAGCTGCCAAGAGAGCAAGTAGTCTTCATAGGGCTTAGGTTATCAATAGAGGAGTTCTGTGTGTGCGTGAATGTTTTATTTAGACGAGTGTTTAATTAATGTGTATTTAGAGCATTGTGTGTAAGGTCTCTACATGTATTGTGAGAGTGAGTACTCTATGTGGTCTCGTCTTGTAACCATCCAGTGTTGATTGTACTGGTGAAGTGGTGTTCCTCCTTTGCCCATGGATATCCATGGGCAAAGGAGGAACACCACTTTTTTGTGAGTAGGTCGCGTTGACCGAACCACGATAAATATTGTTTTCTCTATTGCTTTATTTTAATCCGTTTGTGAGTGTTGAGAGAATCGATCCTAACAACTGGTATCAGAACCGGTGGCTCGGTCCAGGAAGTCGGGGAAGGCCCAAAGTGGTGAGTCCTGATAAGGACCGCGATACGTGATACATGTTGATTCGAGTTTGGCTCATGGGTCGGTGCATGACATGGCCGTTCAAGGGGCTGGTTTGAAAATTCCACTGTTTGGTGTCGTGGACTTCCGGTTAAGGGGGAGATACGATGTGGGTAGACTCCCGGTTAAAGGGGAGCTACGATGCACTCACATGTAAGGGGGAGATTGTTAAATGTACATGTGAGTAAAATGTACCACATCGGTTAGATTGAAGAGTTGGAACACTAGATAAGCTAGGTGGGCTACTCCTACTATTACCAATCTGATCTTGGTTGGTTAGTTTGATAGGACGGGTTATACAGCAGAGTTTGTGAAGAGTTCGTGGAAGATCAAGAATGGTGCTATAGTTGTAGCACGGGGCCTTAAATTTGGAATCTTGTACACCACTGAAGGGTGTATAAACGTGGCTGCTATTTAGAGAGTGCATCCAGACATATGAGCGTCAAAGGGTTGAAGATGCTGCTGGAGAAAGGAGCTTTAGAGGGCCCGAAGTATGTTGACAGGGGACTCTGTGAAAACTGTGTTATGGGGAAGCAGAAATGAGTCATTTTCATGAAGACCTCAAGGGAGCCAGAGGTCGAGCCAGAGGTAGATCTAATAACACATGAGTAGGTGATGAGGAGATCATCCAGGACCATCAGGCCACCAGATAGGTATTCACCTTCGTTACACTACCTATTGTTGACGGATGATGATACATGAAGATAGGGTGTCTGGAAGAAGGTGGAGTTAAAAATTGGTTGCTCTTCTAGTCAGAAAGAATATGTTGTTTCTACTCCAGATCGGTTAGTCCGGTACAGGGACAGGAGACTAGTCAAGTTTGAAAACTTGGAAGCATGTTGCCTCAGTGTAGCGAAAGCTGAGACCGGGCAACGTTTGAGCTCGGTTAGGATCTTGTGGAGATCAGGGTAGGCCCGTCGGGACCTTGCCAAAGGAGGTAGCGAACCATGGAGCACGCAATTCAAGGTGGAGCTATGGAGAATACAAGTCAAGGTGAAGTTATGAAGAATTCAAGACAAATGTGGAGATTGTTGGGTTTGTCTTGATTAGTTAATTAAGTTCACTAAGCAATTAAGCATGTTAGCTATTTTAGATAGCAAATTGGATTACCGATTATTATATATATATATATGTTAGTGGCGGTGGCGGTGGCGGTGGGCTTGTACCCATATATATATATAGCTTAAGTTTTTTTGTTAGTTGCCGAGAGAGCAAGTAGTCTTCATAGGGCTTAGGTTATCAACAGAGGAGTTCTGTGTGTGCGTGAGGGTTTTCTCAGCGTAGGCAAGTGTTTAATTAATTTGTATTTAGAGCACTGTGTGTAAGGTCTTTACATGTATTGTGAGAGTGAGTGCTCTATGTGGTCTCGTCTTGTAACCCTCCAGTGTTGATTGTGCTAGTGAAGTAGTGCTCCTCCTTTGCCCGTGGATGTAGGTCGCGTTGACCGAACCACGTTATATCTTGTGTTCTCTATTGTTTTCTTTTAATCCGTTTGTGAGTGTTGAGAGAATCGATCCTAACACAAGGCTACATCGTTTGGCAAAATCTATTGCCTACAGAGTTTCACCACAATATTGAATTGACCCTCTGAAAAAATTACTTTTGATTATTTACTGTGATAGAAATGATCGACACAAATGTGGGAAAGTTAAAAAGATTGAATTTTTACCGGAGTATATGAGTCCAGGGCAGCCGGGAAATCGTTTCTTCTGAATGCTTCATCTGCTCTTGATTTTGCTTCTGCATCTTTCTTTTTGGCTTCAGGACTTGCCTGTAAGTTCAGAATTAACACGATCAAAAAAAAAAAAAACAGGAAAAAGTATGAAAAAGATATGAGTTTCTTATTTTTACCAAGAGAACTGGAAATTTTGCATTTCAATACCATCTTTGTTATGGATTATGAAACTATAGTTAACATTGTTTAATATCGATAAGTTAGAAGTACAAATAGACGTATTACCTCAGGTCGGTTTTGATTCCCCAATGTGCTTTTTTCTCCACTTTACCTTCTTCCAACTTTCTTGATCCTTCCTGAAAATTATACTCGAGCCATATTAAAAATGTTTTAAGCTAATAAAAAAAGAATTTAAGGGTTGATTTAACTTGACTTCATACCATTTCAGACTGCATATGTTTGATAAACCCATCAACAGTTCAATTTTTAACAGATGGAATAGGTGATGTTGCAGGAAAAGTGCCTCCACGGATTCACAGTTCTCTCCCCCTGCTGCAACTAATATCGCTTCACCCCATCCTGATCACCCAAAAAAATCAATGTAAAAAAAATACCATAGTAATAATAAAAGTTGTAAATTTACCGTCTGAATTATAATATCACAATTTGGGTAATCCTAACCTCATGGACAATATTGGGGCCGGCTCCAGCTTGTAGTAAGAAATTTATGATTTCTAAGCTTCCGAAATCAGCAGCAATGTGAAAGGGTGTTGCTCCACCTGCAGTCACATTAACATTGCCACCTGCCTAAACAAAGCATACATTGAATTTCAAATGAAGCTTCAATTTTTTATTTTAAAACATGGAATATTCGGGAAATAAAATGAACATTTACCTCAACCAATAGTTTTAAACAAGGAAGTGAAGCAGCTGCTACAGCAGACTGTAAGCATATGGTGATGGGCGTCGTAATTGGTATCCCATAATATGTATAGTTTACCTAATGAACTTGGGTAAATGTCTCATTTGGGTAACTGGGCTAGACTCAAATCTCAATTGACATGGGAGGCCCAAAATTGGGCCTCCCCAATTACATAGGCCGGCCGAAATATAGTGAGGGGTAAAGTGGACAACTTTACTCCTCCTATAAATAAGAGGTGTTGGGGAAATTTTAAGGTTCATCATAATTCCCTCACAAGAGTGTTTTAGAGAGAAAAACCCTCCTCCCACACACAAGCTTCGGCCGAACCATTACTATCACCAAAGGTGTGCTAAATTGCTTTCGAGCAAACTCTCCAGAGATCTGTCCCCGTGTCAAGAATCGATCAGAGGCTTTGCTGTGGAGTTTGCACCACGTAGGGCTTCTCTAACAAGAACCTGAACGGGTCCCGACCGGAGGATCGCGAACTCCCTCTTGAGAAGATCTTGGGTCTACGATTACTGTAAAGGTAACTGTAAACTTTCCGCTGCGTAATTGATATTACTAGCACATACGATGTTTTAGTTTCTGTAGTGATTACTCCACGTAATCTAACAGTGGTATCAGAGCCTGTGTTAGGAGTTCATGATTTTGATAAATTGGTGTTCTTGAAAATTATAATTTTGGACCGAAATTTTAAAAGAAAATTTTAAAAGTTTCGAAATTTAGGGTTTATATGATAGGTCCGAAATTTTCATGTCCTTGGTTAAATTGATGTTCATGATCTTCAAGAAAAATGTGACATTTATCAAAATCAAACATTGGATTGTAGATCTTATTAAAATTTGATCTTAAAATTTGACCACTTGTTCCCAATTAGTGTTTGTGCCGAAAATTTTAGTTATTTTTCAAGGTAATTTTTTTAATTTCTTGGTCACCAAGTTAGATATTTCGGCACATACATATAAAATTGTTTAAAATTATATTGTTTACCATATTTTAATTTTTTTAATTAAGGTAACAATATAACTATAATTGGGAACATAAAGATAGATTCACATTAATATATAGAAATACATATCACTATCAATATATCTAAATATTTAAATAGGGTTAAAGATATTATTGATAGATTTAATACCTAAAAGATTGAGAAAATATATTGTCAGTTATTTGTTTCCCTATTAAAGATATTGACAATAAATAAAATATATATAATATATATTGTGCCGATTTATATATATACTAGTGGTCGGCGCGTTCTTTGCACGCGCAACAATCATAGTTGCTAAATACATTTTCATGCGATTGCAATACTGTAAACATTTTTTAAAAAATAAATACTTTTATATAATCAATTATATGAACAATTTTTGTCAAATGAGTTGAACTTTATACATCAGCTCGTGTTAATAAGAGTCGTTCAACCGAGTATGCCTGCGTATGTTCTTCGAGCATTATCAATAGATAAAAGCAGATTTTATTTAAAGTTGGAGAATGACCTTTTGATAAAGAGAAGTTGTAAGAGGTTAATGGTGTTTCAGAAACATACAGGATTCACTTGGATATATTGCATGATAAAAGAATAACAGTCGAGCTACCTTTCAAGAATGTACAAGAAATGCATGTATAATCATATATTTATATACCACAACTGATGAATATGATACGTGCCCGAATATTGAGAGCACGAAGAACACGAGAATATATGTAAATAGGAAAGCTAACTTCCTAATCAACCCTAATCTCTGTTTGAGACTAAGATTAATTGTTGGAAGCTTGATATTTCATTAATAAGAATACCATATATATATATAGGGATTACAATAAACTTAAAGATAGATATTCTAAATATTATGAGATAACTAAATATTATAAAGATATTATTTAACCTAATAATATTATCCCTAATATCATAGTTGTACCCTAGCCACTATTATTGGCCATAATAGTATTGGCCGTAACAGAATTCTTGGCGAAGAAAAAACAGATGAATTCAAAAAAACATTCATAAAATGAAAATCATATGGCGAAGTTGCCAAATTGCTAGTTTCGCTGGTCCATTGACATGTGATGTCTCTTATCTTGGGAAAGGAAAGACGACGTGCTTTTAACTTACATATGAAATATACATCATCTAATTAATTAAAGCTAGCGTGACCATAAATTTATGATTTGTATATTCTAGATTAAATAACAAATATGATAATTCTACATTATATTATCAAAATGATGTTCTGAAATCCTTTTACAAATGACCTCTCTTGTAAGGAATCATACAAGAAGGTTATACATAGATATGTTGTTTCAATTAGTATTTCTAGAAAGCCAAACTAATATATGTATATGCTAGGATGTTCGATTTGAAAGTAAATGGTCAGATGAGCCAAAGTCGACAAATAACAAGAGCACACTATTACTTCTAACATTTCTATATGAAGATGCTTCAAACCATGCAGAATCTGTCTTAAGATAGTTTGCAGAATCTGTCTTAAGATAGTTTGTTGATAAAGTTTCCTGATAGATCAATTCCTACACAATCTCGAATTTACCATTGAATTTCTCGATTTTACCATTGGACTTCGCCGTTAAATAATTTGAGGTATAGTAAGGCTATTTGGACAGTATAAAAAACACAAACAGTAAACTGTTAAATCTAAAAACGAAAAACAGAACTATACTTGCAGTCTAGTAAATGGGAGATTATGATGATTTTAAGGACACCTGGTATTCGGTTTTGCCTCCTAGATAAGTCGGAATAACTGCATCTATGTAGTTCGTGAGCTTAGAGACTCGTTCAACTTTCACGAGTTAGCAGTCTACAGAACCCAACTCGGCAAACAAACGTAGCAGCCTCAACAAAATCTATGTTGCATTGGCGACACTGCAATCTCCACAACAAAGCAATTTAGACCTTGAAAACTCCAAATGGTGTGCTTCCCTCAAAAGTGATGCACAACAACTTTAAATAGCAGTTGCGCAGACCTACAAGAGAAAATGGTTTGTTGAGCAGCACATAATTGACATATGAGATTGCTAGAATTTGTACAAAAACCTTAGTTGAATAGCAGACATATGATGAAATATTGTTTACAGATTTAAAAACAGAGGTTTTGCAACAAAATCCATAAAAAAATGGAAAAAAAAATCCACAATAAATAATGCTGGAATAAAAAAAATCCACAATCAATAAAACTTTAAGAGATCTTCCAAGAATTATTCAATGGTTATCACTCTCGCAGTCAAACTCATTTTACAATGTAAAATAGTAAGCAACAACTGAACATTATATAAGAAATATAAAATATAAGAAAACAGAAAATCTCATTTTTTACTGTGTGAATAACCCATAAACAGAACTCACATGCTTATCAGATCCATTAATTTAAATTCCATAATAACAAATAACACACTTCATCAAGTTATAAATATATAATTTCTTTTAAAAATCCAATCTAAATCTTTTGCGATATACCTCTATCAAATTCCCGTAAATTTGGTATATTATAAGATTCACCAAGATTAAGTCCTATAAAGCTCGAGTTTTCACTAATTCTACATAGCTACCAGCATCAAAATACAACTTCAACATTAAACTTTAGCCATAGTATAAATCATAATAAGCATGAACTATAAACCGGAGGCATGTGGTTTATTTCCCGACCATTAGACATGATAACTAATATAGCATATATATTTTGTCGTGTACCATCTCCTTTTTTCGAGAAATTCCTCGCGGATAAATAAAATGATAAGAAACCCGCCTTCTGTTGCCTCTCCGTTTACTTGTATGTATTGTGATTAGAGTTTGATTCTAGTTAAGCTTATTAATTTAAAGAGAATCCATAATCATTTAAGAGAAAAACACATTGATTGAAGATATATATATATATATATATATATACTACAACGGCATGTGGATAGATAGTTAGAACTAAAATTAACAAAGAAAGTGACTTAACCGAAACTTTTGATTGAGATGGGCCAATTTATTATGATGATTCAATGAGCTAGTGAGGACATTTGAGACTTATACTATAAGTAACAGAAATAATTCATATAAAAAACATATGATAAGTAATTCAAAAAAGAGATATTGCTAGCTAGCTAGCAATAACTGGGCACACATGAAATACAATTCATGCATGTTTTTTAATCTTCCAATTCGGTCAGCGGGATGTAACTATATATATATATATGATATAAAATAAGAGCAAAAAGAAACTATTAGGTTGCACTTTAAATATACTTACCAGCGCAAACATTTATTCAAGGTAGCTCCTGAATGGTGTTTGCTTAGTCTGCAGAATACGATTAAAATAACATATCAATTAATTAGGCAAGAACTGAAAAGAAAAGTGCAAAACTCCAAGGACAGAACAAACAAAGTTAAGACAATAAAGCTCATTATATAACTGCACAAGATTAATTCATCAGTGTGTCTTAGAAGGCTGCTTGTTCTTTGCCTGAACCTGAAGTTAAATCATACTCCGGGAGCTCGGAGATTTTTTTTTCTTTCTCTTTTGGATGAAAAACCATCAAGAAACAAATTAAATGACTTCTACCGTATCTAATCTCATATAAAAAGGATATATAAAATGCTATAATGAATTGGGGATTTACATCATAAAAGATCATGGCATAGCAAGACAAAATAATCAAGATATAAGTGTTGTTTCCTGAAAATCCTTAGGGATCACGTAGGTAATCGTGTTAAATGGAGAAGTCTATGGCCCTCTGGAGGTGTTGGTTTTGTGCATCCACAATCTCTCTGAGCAACCTATTGAGTGATTTCTTCACATCCAAATCGGAATACGGGTCATAAAGGTCATCATACGGGTCATAAAGGTCATCATACCTACGCCCTGTTCAAGCAATTCAGAAGAACCTTATATCAACAAAATAGCACCAAGGTAGGAGCAAACTCTCAATCATTTAAGAAGTAAGAGAGTTTAACCATTGGTTGATATTGTAATAATTAAGCATATGTAATGAATGGGATATTCCAACAGCATTGCAAGATGAACAAATGAAATAATATCAGTTGAAGGCAATCCAAATCAAGCCACGGGCGCAGAGAGAATCGAGCTTCTAAGATGATAAATATGAACAAAAATTCCGAGACTTATATCATAAAGTACACGCGTAGATGAAGGTATTAAGTTATAGAAAGCACATAATTGATACCCTAATCGCAGAGCCGGTTAGATAGAGTTTCTGTGTGCTGTGCTCAAACCAGTTCTTCTTCGGATTGACACGCCTAAAAGCCTACACAACACATTTTAGAAGGAAAGCTACTACGCAAATCAAATAAATACCTCTCAAGCTACTGAAGCAACATGGCACCTCACTACTGTCTTCATCACCGCAAGACTCGACCCTCCAAAGCACTCCTCAGTCTCTTCCCAATAGAAGACGACCCATGTTTCTCATTCAACCTCCTCGGTGTCTCGTCCAATAATATTGATACCCCCTTCTGCTTATCCACCGAACAAGGCGACGATATCGACATCCGTGAAAATGAGCTCGATGGTGTCTTTCTAACACTCAAATGAGGCATCGACTCCATCACCCCTCGACTGACTCCCATTGCCAGCTTCTTCCTATTGGAAGGGATCGATATGTTGCTTCTAACCGAGAGCGTCCTCTTATGGCTCGGAACCTTCGAGAATCTCTACCTGAGTGGCACCGAAGATTCCTTTGGTGTGTTGTTGTTGGATTTTGGCCAATGGAGGACCTTCTTGATCTGTTGGGCTGCATAGTTGACAGAACCAGGTTTCTGCTTCGAAATTGAATTAATATTCTCGTTCGTCAAATCGAACGAGGATGAGGTTGTCCCAACAAGATTGATTTCGACGGCAGCGCTCTCGATTCCTGTATACGACAGAATCTCGCTGTCCGCAATCCTGAACGATGTCCCCGGGCTGGTCCCACAGGCCAGCATCTTCAACTGCGAAGCGATGGCTTTTCTCATCGACCCGAACATCCCTCCGACCGAAACCAGATGTCGGATCAGAATGTCTGACGAGGTAGATTTTGGCTTCAGCCTTAGAAAATCGAGAGGGGTCATCCCATCTCCATCTTTGACGTTTACATCGATTGATTACGGTTATCAGAAGCTCCACGAGTTCGGAGTGAAGGTTTCCGATGATGGCCACATGGAGGGCGGTTCTTCCGTCCTTGTTCTTAACATTGATGATGTCTTGAACATTTAGGGCGTCACTATCGGTCAGCTGTTTGATCAGCTCCATATGTCTGTCCAATCTTCTGAACCCTGGAGTCTGGAAGCCAGAGATCGCCATGCGTAGCAAGAGTTTTGTGTGTTGTGCTGAAACCAGTTCTTGTTGGGATCGACAGGCCAAATTCGCCATCTTCAATTTGACTGTCTCTTGCAAGTCTCTGTATACTATCATATGCGAATCGACAAGATGACAACCAGGTGAAGAGGGATGGAAATTTGGATGGCCTCTGAGCACTACTACATGGAATGGATTGAAAGTGGGAGTGTGGTGAGTGAAGAGGCGCAGCTTTGGTGAAACGATCGCTGCTTGCAGGTGAGATTGGGGGTGGATCGGTGGTTTTGCAGCAGTTGTGCCGTTACGCATTGATTCTTTTGAAAGGGTGTGTTGTTTCGGTGTGAGGACAGGGCCTACATTTAATATAGGTATAGATATAGATATTATATATATATATATATATATATATATATTGTTGATTGATTTAATCTTAGAGATAGAATCTTAGCAATAAATATATATATATGTTAGATAAGTGCGAAATATATATATATACTTAATATTGGAAATTATTTTATATAGTTAATGTTACTTGGTGGCTAAGTTTAATATTTTTAATGGATTTAAACCCTACTTGGGCCACAAGTAAAAATTTCGGCCCAACCTTTAAAATTTTAATTATTGGGCCGGTCCAAAATGTTAAACCGGTACGATATAAAAACCGAACCGAATTTTCTCAATCGGTTCGACCTATTCGGGTCGGACCGGGGTGATTAAGTGGATCTAACCTAGCCGATTTTTACTGTTGAACCGAACCCTATTTTCTTGGACCGATTCGGACCGAACTAGATTTTAAAATTAAAAATCGGATCGAACCGAACCGGATTTTCCGGACCGAACCGAATTTTCTGAACTGGGCCAAAATGGACTGAAATTGACTAAACCGAATAATGTTTTCTAAACCGAATTCAAGTTAATTAAAATAGGGAGGTCAAGTTTTAAAATCCAAATATTTTTTAACCTCGAAATGAACTACACAGTGCTCATAGGGTTGCTAACCTTTATGCCTTGTTTCGATTATGGGGATGGATCTCGGAGATACATGTTTTTGGGGCTGGTTAAATTAGTGGGCTAGATTGCAATTGCTTATTATTCAAAATATATTTATGCATGATTAGAACTGTTGTCTTGACTGAGTCAAGCTAGCTGGATATTACATATTGTGGGCGGAGCCCTGGTTAAATATATGGTATGCGCACTTGGATAGACATGTTGTGATGGTTGAAATTGCCTAGGATACATGTCTGGAAGCTTGCGTGATTGAATATAAGCATGAATTGCAAATCAGCCCCTAATGTTAAAATTATTTTTAAAACCGAAAACCAGTCGCCAAATATGTATGATTGATGTGGATGCTACATGTTTGACACGTATGCTAGAATGTTAAAGATGTAGTTGCGTTTGATAATTTAGTTGGAAGTAGAATTATAAATGCAAGCATGAGTTCCTCGGAACATTAGACGCATGACGCGTAAGCATGTATATGGTATGTATGATGCATGTTACTAGCATATGATAATTTGCATGGATTGTAGAATTATGTATGCATGAATGAATTCATCGGAATGATTATTCTAAAAAAAAAGGGCCTTGGGAAAGCCAAGATCGGATATGCTTATTTAAAATTCATGTTCCGGTAATTTGCGATTAAAACCGTTTTTAAGAGACTGATCTATTGGATAGAAGACGACGATAGTGTGAACTCTTTCACAACCATTTTTCATTGGTTTACTGGTGGTCGGTTGGTTTAGATGACTGAGGAATCACTATTTATCAGATTCTATCCTAATAGATATTTGATGTATGCAATTCTTTCTCAAAATGTTACTGTCTCCCTGATTGTGCATGATTTTCATCGTGTTTAGTAACGAATTACAGCATAGATGACAACATCTTGTGCTAATGAGCTTTTAAATGAGACAAACTATGACTCGTGGAGCAAGCACGTCGGTGCACTGTTGGAAGATAATGACCTATCATGTCACATTCAGAAATCCATGAGCTAGCAAGAAGCTGGTCTGACCAAGGACCTAGCATATGCACATTTTAAATGGGAGCAAGATGACAAGAAAGCAAAGGATATTCTGCTGATCTCTTAGGAATTCCATAATGAGTATGAGAATGTTCTGATTACAAAGGACATTTGGGATGCCCTCTTCCAGATCTTCCAGAGTCTTTGTATTTTTGCATAAGGGAGCTGCAGAATAACTTCAAACTCCGTTTTGTTTCATGCCATGTTGATGTGGTTAGTTGCCCCTTTCTTTAGTTTACTGTCTTTTTTTTCTCATAATGTCTTGATATTGTTCTAAAATTAGTAAAAAAAAATCTAACTTTTACTTACTGGTTTTCGGAGGATGTGGTTAAGCCTCTTCTTGAGATCATAAAACCACTCTTCTTCATGATTGCACTATTTTATGTGCTTGGTATTTTTATTTCATTTTGAATTTTGCAGTATTTGTTGATCTTGTTCGTAAGAGCAGATTATGGAAAATTAGTTTCTATTATGACCCTTGATCGAATCAAGGAGTGATGGATAGGATAAATGTGTTGAAAGGTGAATAGTAACTTTTTTACTTATTATCGTTTTATTCATAATGATATCCCTTGATTAAAACTAGAGAAGCGCAATCTATGGAGATAAAATATTCAGTTTTTACAGTTTAGCTGATTAATCTTGAAAGTAAAATATAAATCCTATAACTAATAATAAATATAATATATTCTATTAATAAATTATTGATATATTAATCCATAACAGTTTCTCTTTTCCCAGGTAATGGTTTGCTACTTGGAGACAATTAAAGTTCATCAAAACAAGCATGCTGATATTAGTCAATGGCAAATGTAATCTTTTTCACAAATTTCTCTCTAAATAATACACTTATTGGGGCTTGTTGATTTATGGTACAATTTATAACTTGTCCCACAAGAATCTTAATCTTATAGACTATACAAGAACTTAGACCTTGACTGGTTGCTTGCCTCACAAGTAACAACATCAGTACGAGGTTCCTAGCACCTCGGACTAACATCAGGGCTTTGAAATCTCATAGAATTGGAAGTAGTTATTGAGCAGTAGTTCCTAGCCAACGGAATAAGCGATTGGACAACGTCTGTCATTAGAGGACGATAATCGGCTTCTACTTGTATACAAACTGCTGCTATAGCTGCTACCTGTTAAAAAAATTAGAAAATCTATTTTTCGAATTTAAATCTTTTGATATGATTATGCAATATTATGTATAGTATATGAATGTAACCTGAATCAGTTCCTTTTTTGAGTATTGGCCTTTCAAAGCTGGATCAACCATTTCGATCAACTTTTCTCTGATGGTCAGTCTTGGAAGTGCCTGCACAATTTTATAAGACCATGCTACTCAGGTAAAAGTTTAAAATAAAAAATTGCAATGACAGTGGGAAAAAGTTAAGAGTGTAAAAACAGTCACAACTATAGATCATATGTTGATCACTATTCTAAATTTAAAATGTTGATATTCTGTGTCATAACTATCACTAGTTAGTATACCCGCCCGTTGCGCGATAAGTACTTTGTATATATAATTGTTTGGATTCTAAAAACGCAATGTTGGATATTAATAATTTTATTAGTCTTTTTTATTTGAAATAATTTATTCAATGCAAATGAAACATTATTACACATAGTTCAGCACATCACGCCTTAACAAAATGGTTAGGGTTCAAGCTCGGCTGAGATTCTGTGAATGAAAAAAAAAAATTCTTGGACCCATGACGGTTTGACCCGATGAGAGTGAATATTATTTTAGGGTGTAGGGCAAGCATGTTATGGGTGATGTCTTCCTGATGTGACCATCTATGGAAACAAAAAAACACTACTGCACATTTGAGATGTATATGCAATACTTAACTTGCGAACAAATGTTTTAACTGTTAGTAGGTTTATGTCTATGATATTACAATTTTTTTTTGGTATTCCAATTACAAACCATGAAATGGTAAAACAAATAAATACTTACTAAAAAAATTAAATATCTTGAAATACTTTAAAAAAATTAACTCGAACATTTTTTGCTGATTTTTTTAGCAAGTATTTATTTGTTTTACCATTTCATGGTTTGTAATTGGAATACCAAAAAAAAATTGTAATATCATAGACATAAACCTACTAACAGTTAAAACATTTTTTTGCTAAAAAAATCAGCAAAAAATGTTCGAGTTAATTTTTTTAAAGTATTTCAAGATATTTAATTTTTTTAGTAAGTGAAGTAATGTTTTTCTTGTATACCGAAATTTTAATAGTTGCAATATAAAATATTTATTCATCTTGATCTGTTATATTACCTACAAAAGAAATGTAAGGTAAGAAAAACAAACAAAAAAGTATACATGCAATATTGTTAAGCTTAAACAGTTAAATACTTATACATATATATGACTATTTTTACACATAAATATAATATACTAAGTCGATTAAGCTAGAAAGAAACTACTAAGTCAATTAATACATGTTTAATTCAAATAATATCATTGTTATTCTGATATAATAAGTAGTAACAAATGAAAAAAAAAATACATTTAATTCATAAAATACAATTGAATTAATTATGGAAGAAATTATTTATGATTTTAAAATTTAACCGCATTAATTTCAACCTTAGTTATCAAGAAATTAATTATAATATAATTATGATTAGACACAAATGAGTAGAGTTGAAAAAAATAATTATGGTAACATAATAGTAAGTAACAACTATGATACCGAACAAATTCGGTAGATATGTGTCACGAAGAATCAATTCTTATTTATAATTTAGAATTCATTAATTTCAACTTTAATTAGTAAGTAATTTAAAGAATTAATTATGATAGGTGAACAAATTATATACATTTTCGTGATGAACACAAATCATCAAAGTATTCAAAATAATATCTTGTAAAATATTTTTATTTAATTTTCTAATAATAGGTTACACTAAAATAAATGAAAACAATATTTTTTTCGATGAACTAATGAATTAAATTATTTGAAACAAATAAAATCTCAATTCAAGATTAGAATGCACTAATAAATTAACATAAAGAATTAATTGTGATAATGTAATATTAACAATTATGATAACCGAATATAGGAAATAGATTTTTGGGAAGAAGTGTTCACACAAAAATCAATCAAAATATATACAATTAAAACCGTTCGACAAATTTGGAAAAAAAGTAATAATTTCAGTGTTAAGTAAAATTAATTGTAGATAATTATAATTAAGTTCCAAATTTTTTTAAACAATTAGCATTTATAATAAACATTTCTAAATGATAAATTGTTATCTATATATATGTATAATACACATATGTATGATTTCGTACAAATGTGAATCAAATATACAATATACTACAATTAAAATTAAAAATTCTTGAACAAATATGGAAAGAAAAAAATCAGTATTAATTTCAATATCAAGTCAAATTAATTGCAGATAATTATAATTAAGTACCGGATTCTTTTGTAACAATTATGAAATGATAATAATTATGTATATATATATTCAAATTTGGAAATTAAATTTCAATTTTCATATAAGACAGTTGAAAAATTAGATAAATTACTATAAATGCGATAGCTAAAAAATATATATAAATACACATATATATATGATTTTGTACAAATGCTAATCAAACATAAGGTGGTTGAAAAAAAAAACATAGTTCAGAGAGAGTAATGAAGGCGGGGGCAAGAGAAAAATTTGAGTGATCCATTTAGTAAACGTGACATATTGTGTTCTTTTTCTTTGTGTATTTTATACTCACAGTCGTTGCTGATACACTGCACTAGTTTCTTATTAGCAGCTTCAGAACCGGACATAATATAGATCAACGCATTCCACTCTCAATCTCGACGCAACATCCAATTCATGCAACAACTTTGATGGTGTGATTTGTCATCATCAAGATCATGATGATTATTAGTAATTTTATTTTATCTTGTAACTTGGAGGTAATCTAAGCACTTAGATTAGTCTACATGGCATTGTATGTCAATGAGAAGAGAATGTAAGTTTAGGTGGACAAATAGAATTATATCATTTTGACATGTAATCAGTACGTTTTAGTACTTGTTGAAAATATAGAGAATCTTTCAAATAATCAAAATTATATTATATATAGATATTAGTTGATTTCCACTTTTTTCTGTTAAAATTGATTAAAGAAAAAAAATGTTTTTTAAGCACCAAATAAGCCTAAATCATAAAAAACAAATAAGATACTTCGAAAAAGTGGTAAACATGATTTTATTGCTTAAAATGTCAAAACTAGTCGAAAAAAGTGAAAAGCAACAAATCTCATTTGAACACGCCAAATATCAATATTTTAAATCTTGAACAATGTAGCTAAGATTAGTTTAGGTTCTTAATCAGAAAATATGGTTTTTTAAAAGAAAAAACTGTTGCAAGACAATATAATAAAGCTAACAGTTTCTTAAAACAGTAAGAGAGCATACATTGTTATTAAGTTTCTACAGTTACCTCATTTTAGCATTTTCTATCCAAATATTCCATCTAATTTTAAAAACAAAAACAAAAACAAAAAAATGATCCTCCAAACTATTGTATGAGTTCATATTTTGATTATGCAGTAAAATGAGAGAATTCGGGTACTGACCCATGTATTGTTTGAAGGCCGAATATCAATATTTTAAATCTTCAACAATGTAGTTGAGGTTATTTTAGGTTCTTAATCGGAAAAAATGATTTTTTAAAAAGAAAAAACGGTTGCAAGACAAGATATTAAAGCTAACGGTTTCTTAAAGCAGTAAGAGAGCATACATTGTTATTAAGTTCCTACAGTTACCTCATTTTAGCATTTTCTATCCAAATATTCCATCTAATTTTTTTTTTTTTAAAAAAACAAAAGAATGATCCTCCAAACTATTGTATGTGTTCATGTTTTGATTATGCAGTAAAATGAGAGAATTCGGGTACTAACCCATGAGACAAGAACATGTTCTCCATGGGGTCGTTTGGCGTCTACAGGTACTCGACCCGTAAGGAGCTCTAGAAGAACCACTCCATAACTGTAAACATCAGACTTAGTTGTGAGCCTCCCAGTCGAAGCATACCTACAAAAACCAAATTAAAAATCAGAAGAAGATACGCTTCTTTCTTGTTGGCCAAGAAAATGAGATAATTATCTTTTAGAGATAATATTTTAACTTAGGGTTGGGAGATCACAGTTCAAGTTGGGAAATTTTTACTTACTCGGGAGCCAGATAACCCGTTGTCCCGAGCACACGGGTCGAGACCTGACCGTTGATCCTATCAGATCCCATCTTGGCTAGTCCAAAATCGGATACCTTGGCGTTGAAGTTATGGTCGAGGAGGATGTTGGTGCACTTGAAGTCACGGTGGATAACTGAGGGGACCGTGTGCTCGTGGAGGAACTCAAGGGCCCAGGCACAGTCGAGAGCAATCCTAAGGCGGGTCCCCCAATCCAATGGTCGATGATGATGGTGCGACTCTGGGTGGAGGTGGCGGTGCAGGGTCCCATTAGGCATAAGCTCGAATATCAGTAGCCGGTGGTTCTGGTCAGCGCAATAGCCGAGTAGCTCCATTAGGTACGGAGATTGCAGTCGGCTCAAGAGATCGACCTATTTTGAAGAGACATGGTCAGCGTTGAGACTTAGTGGGGCCCACACTAAATTGTGAGTCTGCCACATCAGTATTAGAGAACAAATGCCCAAACCAAAATATGTTATTGCTAAATGTATCTACGTGTTCTATGAACATGAACATGTTCATATAAGTGAAAACATAGGGAAATGCTAGCAATTAGCATAGCATGTTTCATCGATAATGAATGACTAAATGTATGCATAATTTACTAAGTATTTTCAATTATGTTGAACATAAAGTTCTATTTTTCAGTAGGAAATCATATTGAAAGTTTTGCCCAAAAAAATAGTGAAAGTTGCCTTGAGAAATTTTGTAGGTTGCATTATTTTATTTTCAAAAACGTTTTTTTAGTGCTTTTTGGTGAAAGAACAAAACTCTTCACTGCAATCTTATATAATATTGAGAAGTAGCATAAAATCTAAATTTGAGTAAACAATATAATATGGTATAGCGGTTTAGGTTAAAAAATGGAGTAAATTCTTAAAATAGGTCTATCCATCAAACTATTTCACAAATCAGGTTTCTTTAGAAACTAATTTCTAAAATAAGTCTTTTCATATTTTTTAATTATACTAGAATTTTTTGCGCTTGCGTTGCACGCGCGCCACATATTATAGTAAATAATTAATGTTATTTAAAAAGTAAGTCTAAGTTAAAAAAGATATATAGTCTATTAAAATGTAAAAAAAATAAAGGAGCCTTCATGATTGGTTTTTAGTTCAATATTTATTATTGTGAATTCAGTTTGTAAAATTTTGATTTTGATTTTAATTTATATAAAATTTGATATTATTTTATTATTAAAGCAAAACTTTGGGATACATATATATTTTTTTTTTCTAGTTTTACCGATGAGGGTAAAGATAAAAATTAGATTGAGGTTGTAATTGCTAAACCTTAAAAATGGAAATAACAATTTCGCTGTAAAAGAAAGTAATTTAGCTAGTAACTTGTACATCAAGTACTAATTTAGCTTGCAGTTGATATATTAAATCTTTATGTGTATATATATATATTCTAAACAACATGTTTAAATTAAAAAAATCGTAGATTTACTTATATTATATGAAGATCTCTCATCCATGAATTTAATTATGTCTGCTGTTTTTTGTTTGAAAAATCTGTATGGAACTGGCGATTGACCATGAATTGTAAATTTGGCAAAACTTTAAACTATGTTATCTTTAGACTGAAAAAACAGATAAACTTATTAAAAAAATTGGAAAAAAAGATTAAATGGCTTAAATAAATTTTATGCTAATGATATAATATATAAATTTTAAAAATGGAAAGTATTGTTTTAAAAAATTCTAAAGGTTCAGAGTACTATTCTATTCGTTTTAATGACTTCTTTCCAAATAAATTTATGAATGGTTTTCTATGTTTTAGATAAAACAAATAATATAATTTAAAAATAAATTGAAATAATAAAAAAAAAATTGATTAAGAAGAAAAAAAGGAAGGGTTAAAACTTCCTTTAAGCCAACCCACACGTTAACGTATATTTACCACTAACATTGCATAATATCATCACAACTAATTAATTTTTTCTTATTATAAGGCAATTAGCAGAGAGAACCTTAATTGGGAACTTATAGGTCACCCAATTGGAACGATTGCCTTCGACTAATACACCGACGGTTACCTTCTCGACCTTAATATCCAAAGCGGTTTCCACCCGTGGACTTATCTGAGGACCCATCCTATCGACGATGGTGAGAATGAAATTGCAGTTACTGGGTCCTCTCCGAGGTCTCATCCACCAACTTGCCGCACTGTGCTTCCATCTGATGCTCGGGTCGACTCCGGCCATGAATTCGTCTATGTCGTACTCCTGAACCGGAAAACATCGCCACGCTCGTACCCATTGATTTGAGAGAACACTGGTTCGAGCGGCTTGTTTAGTGCTGCAGAGGCCCTAGAGGATTTGGTAGATTAGTCGATCGGGCGGTCTTTAGAATGGATCGGCTGCATAGAAAGCTCGGAGAAGGAGTCCACTGTGGATGAGATTGCGTCGTTCTTCATTGCGGAGACAGCGGGTTAATACTATCTAGGGTTTCAATTTAGGGGACACGGTGCTGATTGGAAATATGGCAGGGACGGAGAAGAATGGCTTAATTTAAGAAAACACATTCCTTCTTCTAGAAGCTAACAATGGAACGAACCGTTGTTGCTCTTGGTTGTTTTTTTTTATGAGTGCCGACCGGTGTTAGGAAGAGGTGCGTGTACGTACTACTGAGAATGAGTTTTGGGAGCGCGCCATTTTTTGTTGTGTGACAAATTTGAATATTTGGATTTTTATTTATGTAATAGATATATATATGTTATCTATTTTGCATCCTAAAGTTTACGTTATGTTACAAATGAACCTAAACGAAATATAATACAACGAAGATACGAAAAATTGAAAATTAAGAAGATTAAATGTATGAATAAAAAATTAATAGAAAAAATCATTAATTAAGGTAAATGATGAAAATGCATCTTAAAAAAGTTAACAGGTAATTTATTTTTATTTTTTTTGTAGATTTTAATTCTTAAAAAAAATATGTGAAACTAAAAGATAAAATTTAAAAATTAATAAGTTTTGAAACAAATATACTATCATATAAAAAATATTCATCAAGAGTATGAAAAAATATTCTAACTAAAATTAATTCTTAAATATATTATATTGATTTTTCAAATTTAAACTAGTTTTATCCGTTGTTTTTTCAATCACTAATTTTATATAGTTTTATACATTTAACACGTTTTCTTTACGGTTTATGTAATTTTTTATCTTTATATTTTCATATTTAAAAAAAATAACGAGTATTTAGTTTCTTTATATTTTATATCACCATTTTTTATAATTTATATATTTTAGCATATTTGTTTTTAGATTTTTTTTTCACAATTACTAATTTATTATTATTTTTACTTTATAAGTTTTACATGCCACGTTAAATTTTTCATATATTTCTTGTATTATAATTCAGTTTATAGTCAATTATAACAAAATATAAATTTTGGTATGTAATGTAGAAAATAGAAATGAATAAAAAAAAAACATAGTTTGAAAATTAGTTTTTGAATAAGTTTGGGAATTTTCCGCAATGGGCGAAAGCCTGACGGAGCAATGCCGCGTGGAGGTACCAAAACCTCACTAATTGATCTTTACGGTGCTTTCTCTATCAATTAGATCCTTTATCCATAGAATAAAGTATCTAGGCATATCCATTTCTTCATATTTCGACTTCTATGAAGTTGCTTTTTTCTTTGCTACAACTGATAAAAATCGTTTTTTTTACGATGCATATGTATAAAGCCTTTTTTTTTCTAGTCATTGTTTCTAGTATTTGCTAGTGCGAATAAGTTTGAAAAATAAACATATTTTGAAAATCCACTCAAAAAATCGCACAAGTTGTTAGGATTCGAGAAAAATATTCATGACAAATTAGCATGTTACAAGTTACAACTGTTACTTACAGGTGTTTGCTTATGATATGGTAGCCTAGCTAACATACCCACGAAAAAAAAAACAATACAAATGTGTAAAATTCAAAAAGTATGCAAATTTAGTTGACAATTTGGAATATTTTGGAACTCTAAACTAAAAGTGAAATTAAAATTATTTATATAAATATAAATATAAATATAAATATAAATATAAAATAAAATATATATAAATGTTGAGTGAGGACTGACTACTGAGGATGCATTACACCGTGTCTTTGATTCATGTTATTTAGATAGTCAACTAGTTCTCCTTTTTGACCGCTAATCTAGTTCTCCTTTTCTCTCTATTTCTATATTATGTATAATTGCCCCTATAATCTAGTTGATGAGCTTAACTATCTTCAACAATGCATTGTTTTACAAAATTCTCATATTATCTAGTCGGAAATTAAACGTGTTTATTGAAGAAATGAAACGAGGTGATAACATACTTATATAGTGGAATACATTATGTATTAAAGTGACTTTTCTTCAATAAACACGTTATGTATTCCACTATATAAGTATGTTATCACCTCGTTTCATTTCTTCAATAAACACGTTTAATACATAATGTATTCCACTATATAAGTATGTTATCACCTCGTTTCATTTCATTACATAAACTCAATTTTAAAATTAATGTTAATAAAATTTAATTATCTAATTAATTAATCCCTTCCCAAAAAGAATTAAAAAAGAAAGCCCTTGATCTTCGAAAAAATTACTAAGCCTGCCATTGAGCAATAAATGAAGTCAAATAACCTTACCTCTATCCGAAAAGCACGCTCTCCCTGCTTGTTGCCATCTTTATGAAGCATCTTAACGGCGGCGACGGTGCCGTCGCCGAGCACCCCTCTGTACACTACCCCGAACCCACCACTTCCGACCACGTTGGCTTCACTGAATCTGTCCGTGGCTACCTCCAGCTCTTTATACGTGAACACTTGCACCCCTCTCGGCCGCGTCCCCGGCCCCGCCGCCGCCGTCAGGGCCCTCCCCAGATTCCCTCCGTACAGACACCCTCCCTTCACATCTGCACAGCACCGGAAATTTGTGATTTTTTTTTTTCGGAGCATTTCGTCGAACAGATAATGTGCATGAAACAGAACACGAGGAAGACGATGGAATATTGTTGTTACCTGGGCTGGAGGTATAGTGGAAGGAGCAGTGTCCGTTGAAGCTGTTTCGTCTGGATTTGGTCGTGATTACGGTGGTGTTCCAGCCGGAATTCTGGCGCGTGGATTTGAGCCGCTGGAGAAGAATGACGATCAGAGAAATAACGACGAGGGCAATGAGGGATGTAGCGGCGATGACGATTATGAAGATGGAGTTGGAGGTGAAGGCGCTGCTGTGGGTGTCGGATTTGTGGTGGTTGTTTGTTCCATTGTGAACTTCCATTGATCAAGTTTGAGTTACAGTAGAGAGAAAGAAACAGAGGAAGAGAGATAGAAACTGAGAAGAAACAGAGGAGGATGTCTAAGAGTTAGAGAATGGAAGAATTGTGAGAAAAAAAAAAAAAAAAAAATCTTTTTAAAATATAAATTTGGATTTCTTTAAGTACCACCCTTTTCCCTAATTTTTTCTTTAAAAAAATTATAAATATTAGTACATGGTAAAGTATTACTCTAGAAAACTGGTGCTACGTTCTTGGAGTAATGCATGCTTTATTTGTTCAAATATATAATATGTTTGTAAATGAGCATGATATTACATAATGATGAGTTAAAAGATTAACACTACTAATCAATTCATTTTTATTTATAAAAAAAAATATTATTCTAATTATCTCTCTCTAACCCCGTGTTAAAATAAATATGAAACTCATCTAAATTCTTCTTTTGGATGAAGGTATTCAAATGTTTTGAGCTTTCCCGTTTTAATAAATCATTTTAAGAAACATTTTGGTATCTAACCGTTGCTTATTTTATTAACTATTAAGCATTGTTCATCTAAAAAGTTAGTTATAAATTGAAATGATAATAAACTAAAATATCATAGCAGAAAAATATGATATTTGGATTCTACATATAATTTTGCAATAATTTCTCCTATCTATTCGAGCGGTGCACTTGGTTCGTCTCTTCTACTGTATAATCTCAGAGAATTGTCTTTGTCTATGCTTCAGACCAAAATTGGAAGCTATCTCTCACACATTTGAAGATCCATCCAATCATCCTGAAAGAATCACTTGCCAATAATGAAATACATCATTACAAAATATAATTTAATAAAAAAATCAACAGTGAATTTTTTAAGGAAAATATAGTTACTTTTTTAAGAAAAATATGAATTTTTTTAAGGAAACGACAGGTTGTTTTTAAGGATAAACAAGTTTATGTTTTCTTAAAAAAATGCATATTTGATTTAAATTTCATAATGTATAAACAATGTCTTTTGCCAAAAAAAAAAAAAAAAAACCTATGACCTATTTTGGTCTAGCTCTCCACTTAATCCACCACAGTTTATATAGACTCTATACACTTCACATGCAAGAGTTAATGCAGCAAGTGGATTGGTTTTTTTTTTTTATAACTTTTGTGGGATTTTGGTATAATTTGGATGTGTAAAGATTAATGTGGATTGTGAGGAGGGAGGGACAAGAAAACAATATGTGTCTGCAAGTCAATTCATAGCATGGATTTCAGAGAAAGAAATAAAAAAAGACCATCTAATTTCCATCATCTGTCTAGCTACTACAAGACAAACTCTTTGCCATAACAATGATTCCTATTCCTTAATTCAGGGACGTTCTTCAGTGCCCTCATCATGGATCTTAACAAGGGTTGGCAGTAAAATGTAATTATTTAATTATATTGATTAACAGAAAGGGGATGGAAAAGTGATTTAACATATGAAAAAAAAAATGTTGTAATATATGTTCTTGGTGTCATTCATTGTCATCTACTATCATTTTCATGTTTTTTTTATTTTGTGGATTGCCTGAGCTCAAATTGAATCCAGAAATCATTTTATGAGATTTTGAACCAATAATTACTCTGTATGTTCGAATTGAGTTTGGAAATTGATTTAAGAGTTCAAACTGATTTAAAAAACAATGAAATATATATATAAATATGATTTTGAAATATATTTTTTATTCACATGTCAGTTTTTTTTTTTTGGTACAACACGGACACGTCTGCATTTGAAGGTAAATTGGATAGGAAGTTAATGGAAAACGAATGAACATCTACCAAAATTGGTTGGACCAACTGATAAAACGAATTATGTTCTCAAAGCTAATCAAGTTTGAATCACCCTAAAACACCCCTGGGATTATTAACCTTAAGACTCCAAATATGTGATTGGTTCATTAATTTCAAGTATTTGTTGACAAGGAAAATTGAGTTCAAAATCTTTGGATTCAATCTGATAAGGAAGGATAGATGGCTTCCATTGCTTCCTATCCTTTTCCAACTGGGAAATGAGATGGACATATTGTATGGTCCAGTCCCTATCTGAGTGGCTTGGAGTCATTTGTCTCTTTTTATTGGACCCTCTTTAATATGCATCTATGTAACTCACAAGACTCATGTGCAACCTATACATTCACCTTTTTAGTACCAACAGGTAATATGGATGCTGATACGTAATAAATTTTGCAAAAATAAAAAATTGTGACTTTAAAGAGTAAACTTGTGTATTGTGTAGCAGTTTCATCCTTTATAATTAGTATTTTACTACTTACGGGTCAGTGCGAATGGGGATTAGTCTAGATATGGAAAGTATGGTACATTACATTTCTCATAGGTACAAGAAAATTAACATATTTTTATTGCTTAAAAACACCAATTTTAACGACAAAATTAGGCGGAAAAGTGAAAAGCAACAAAACTGATACTTTGGATATTGAATCGCAAAAAAAAAAAAAAAAAAAAAAAAAAAAAAAAAAAACTGAAACACCGATTAAGTGGGAAGCAACAAATTTAATACTTCAAATATTGAATAAAAAAAACTGAAATACCATCCTGTGTGAAACTTACCAACCTAATCAAGACACCATACTTTTCTCATAGGTTTCTTTGACACTGATTAATCATGTACAGTTCAAAAACACTCTCCTCTGTGGAAAAAAAATCAAGATGGAATCCAAATGACAATAATAGATGGAAGAAACACTTGTCTTGCTTAACAAGGTACTCCAAAGTAAACAAATTGATGGCACAATCACTTAAAAGAATCCTAAAAGCAGTCTAAACTATGTCATATTTTGATTTAGTATCTAAGCTTTTTTTTTTTTGTGGTTTTATATTTGAAGTATCAGATTTGATGTTTTTCACTTTTTTCAAACCATGGGCAACAAATCTGATTCTTTCGGAAAGTAGAAAACAACATGTTTTTGTTGCTTAAAAACATCAAATTTTAATGCCTGAATCAGACGGAAGAGTGGAAAGCAACAAATCTGATACTTTGGTCATTGAATTGCTAAAAAAAAACTTAAGAACCAATTCGCAACATAACCTATACTTTAGATTGCTTAGGTCTTCCGAGGGTATGATAAGGTATTACGCATCTTTTAGGTTATTAAACCCCTTATATCTATACCAAACATTCTATTCACCTCATGAAAGTCCAAAAAAAATCAAAATCAAAATCAATCTTCTGGGAATCCTAGGAACATGATCATGAGGTTGCCAACCGGCGTGGCATCACTAGGATGGTACGGTATGAGGTTGTCTAACTTCATGTCCAAGAAACAGTTGCCTTCCTTCACAAGGTACTACTAAGAGTAACAAAGTGATGGCAAAATAAGTTAATTCCATACCAAACACAAACAGATTATTTTCCTCATGAAACTAAAAAACAAAAAATCAATCTTCTGAGAACCCTAAGAACTTGTTCATGAGCTTCGCAACAGGAGCAGCATCACCTGGATGGTACGGTACGAAGTTGTCTAACTTCATTTCTTTAATGGTTTCAAGCAGTGTTTGAGGACGCGCACAATATAGATGTTTCTTCTCTGCTAACTCCTCTGCTAGTTCGGTTTGATGATTGTCCATCAAATCTTCATTCACCACAACGATTAAAGGCTTCATGAGCCTCAGCGTCTCAAATATACTTCCCGACCCTGCACAGAAAGAAAGAAATTTCATCATATATAAAGATAATCTTGAAAAAATCAAAACTTTTTAATTTTTTTTGAGAATTCTAATGAAAAGATGACGAACCCGCATGGCTAATGACTAGAGATGCTGATTTTAGATGATCTGCAATGCTTGATGAGAAAGTGAAGTAATCTACAACAAGAGAGCCATTGCCACCCTTCAACTGCGACTGTGTTTTAATAGGAAACATGAATATAATGGTGAGGCCGAGAATAAACAGAACCTAATCTTTTCATTGGAAACAAGCAAAATAAACATCAATAAGTAAATGCTACAAATAATCTAAGTAGATGACTATAAACTTTATTTTGGTAACTTTATCTTCGATAATATGCTCCATATTCATGCCTGCAGATCATTATGATTTCATTTCCTCAATCGCAATTGATCAGAACACAGAAAAATATCGAAAATGAAATCAAACATGTCCAGAGAAAAGCAATTTCCAATTAGGTCTCATTTTCTTTATGAATGTTTGATACTGTTTGATGAGAACCCAGCTAAACGAACACCAAGCAGCATCAACTGATCGATAAATGGCACAAAAACATCCAACTATAAACTTTATTCTACTAATAATATGCTAAAAGTTCAAACCACCAGTTCTTTCATATGCTTTCATTTTCTCAATCCTAATTCATCAGGAAAATGTCTGAAATGGGAATAAAGCATGACCATAATATAGCAATTTTCGGTTCGATTTCATTTTCTCTATGAATATCTGAACAAGTTCTTCTATAAACATCAAGCAGCATCAACTGACAGGTAAATGCCACAAAAACATCTAATTAGAGAGCTATGAACTTCATTTCAATAACTTTAAACTCAACAATCTGCTCCAAATTCAAACAAACTTTCAGTCTTTTGATAAGAATTGATTTTTTTATACCTTAATTCATCAGAACCCAGAAAAAATACAGAAATTGAAAGCAAAGCAGCTTATAAGTAAGTGCATATCTAACCGTGGTGGGTACATAGGTTCCTCGACCCATCTGAATGGTGAGGTGAGTGTAGCCTCTTGCCGATAACTCCTGTTTCAATTCTTGTTGATCTACTGCTTTTACAAGAGCATCGAAACAGGTCGTCCCCACTGTCACAAAAACAACTCTTTTTCCATCCTGATGATCTATATTCTCCCCCATCTATGAATTTAAGCTAACGAATGCCTCTTTTATCTCTGTGATGCGGGAAAAATTTAAACTTTAGCGGATCGGAGGCAATTTCGACATTGATTGAGCTTACCCAGATAAGTAATCAGCAAACTTGTATGAAAACTGAAGATTTCGATGAAGCAAACAGAGAGTTCAGCAGTTTCAAGAAACAGCGGATACGCAATCGAAGTTTGATAAACAAAATCATGAAGCAGCACACGGCCAGCCGAAATCCTAAGCTCGAGAGCGGAGATCTTACCGGAGCGCAAGCGGAATATACAATGGCGCCGAGTGAACTCGCCGGAGAATTATCGTTGGGGAATGAATGAATGGAAAGAGAGATGGAACAGTTTGTTGGAAATTGTTCGGAGAAAAGAATTGGGCGAGAGATATTTGATTTCCCGGGAGAAAAGAGGAGTGAAATTGAATGAACGTTGTTTTCAAAGGTTAACAGTTCTTTTGATCATGATGTTTGACAACTTTAGGTTTTGGTCAATAATGTTTTTTTTTTATCTAGTTTTGGTTCCATATGTTTGCAGATTTTTTCTAGTTTTGGTCTAACCGTTACATTCCGTCCATTTTTTGACATGTTCAAGTCACGTGATCCACTCTAAACTTTAAATTTAGTCCCTCTGATACTTTCTTAACTTTTTTTTTTTCAATTTAGTCCCGAAGTTTCAAAATTGACCCCAATTGGACAATAGGTCCAATTGAATTTTTGAAACTTCGGGACTAAATTGAACAAAAAAAAAAGGTTAGGAAAGTATTAGAGGCACTAAATTGAACAAAATTGAAAGTTTAGGGTGGATCACGTGACTTGTACATGTCAAAAAATGGACGGAATGTAACGGTTAGACCAAAACTAGAAAAAATTTGCAAACATATGATACCAAAACTAGGTAAAAAAAAAACATCATTGACCAAAACCAAAAGTTGTCAAACATCATGGACCAAAAGGCTTGTTAACGCTTTTTCGAAACTAATTTCTAAATTATGCTTCTTTAGAAACTAATTCTCAAAATAGGTCTCTTCATATTTTTAATAATACTAGTTATTAACGCGTGCGTTGCACGCGTATCGGTCGTCTAAATTTCAAGATATATAATTTATCTTAAGCTTTCTAATATGATAATATTTAATTAATACATTGGCAACTTGAGGGGCTGGGAGAAAAAAAGAACGACACAATGTAATTCACAACGAAAAAAATAGAAAGACGATAATTAGGTACAAAATTAACTATTGTTTTCCATTACGGTACTAAATTAGCTTTACATGTATATATATTTCCGGTTAGAACTAATAATGAGTTACATAGCGTATGACGTGAGTTATTAACGACAAAGTTGTAACTAACTCATCAACTTGAGGAGTGAAGAATGTAAACCCTTGCTTAACCACTTAGAGTCATTAGTGGAACAGTTTGACCTATACAAACGTAACTATACACTTTCCATGCAATTTTATCCCATAATACCAACAAAAATTGATTTAACGCTAAAGAAAAATTCAATTCATTAAAATCAAAAGTTTATACTTGACTTTACGTCAATTACTTATTTAAATACTAATTAGGTTGTACACAATTTGATTAAATTGACAGATGGAAGAACTAAATTAATAGTTAAAGACCCTAAATGATGGACGATGAGTAATATGTTATCCGTAAAAGGTCAAAATTCAAGAAACTTTGTTGACACATATACAAAAAATCTCAACATGGACTCTAATTGTACACGAGTTGAATACATATTATACTTTGGGGGTGACTTAAATTTATAGGTAGATTGCATTAAGAAGTTAATGATAATTAATGTAACATGTAAGTTAAGCGAATTAGCAAAAAAATTAATGCAATTTAACTAATGAAAATTTTAGTAACACTCAAATATAGTGGGGACTAAACATCAATTTTTTAAATCACTAATGTCTGATGTTTATTGAATTCACCTTAAATATTTATTCAACTACTAATTAGGATATACCTAATATGATTGAATTTACAGACACAAGAACTAAATCAATAGTTCGAGTCAATAAGTATTGGACATTAAGTAACATGGTATATGTAAAGTCAAACTTCAGGAACTACGGTTGATCCATATTTTGATAGGTTATATGAGTTGGCAAGTGACTGATTTATGTGATACAAAAAATGTAAACGGCCGGAACATCCCCAAATCAGTGATATGGTAAATGAAACAATGCATGCACCCGACATTTGCACATATTGAATGCATATCATATGTTAAGGCTGACTCTAATTGATGGATTCAGATCTCCTGCCCACTCTTCATGCCCCAGATTGTGCCTCACCATTTAGATTTTGACACGTGTCCTTAAGTTTAATTTTCCTTCTAGGTTTCACCAATCCCAGTAGGGTTTTAGAGAAAAAAAAACCACAAAATTAATTACACACAGAACACGTGTCAAAATCTTAACAGTGAGACACGATCTGGAACAAGAAGAGTGGGGCAGGAGATATGCATCCCTAATTGATAATTTTATTGGATTGATAATTTAATAATAACTACGGCGACCTGTCAATTAAGCGAACTTAAAAAATAAAAAATAAAAATTTAACGAAATAATTTTTAAATAATATAGTAAAGATAAATAGATGGGTCTCAAAGATAATAATGACTAATCATCAATTTTATAAAGTTATTGAACTAAATATTATATTATATATAATAATAATAATAATAATAATAATAATAATAATAATAATGTTGAAAAGGTACCTATTGGGGTGAGGACCAGTGTTATCAGGACCGGACCGGCGGTCCGACCGCGGTCGGACCGGAACCGGACTCCTACACGGTCCGGTTTGCTCATTTCCGGAGGATGTAAGCGAACCCGGTTCTGAAGTCCGGTTTTCACCGAACCGGCCGGTTTTGGGCGAACCGGGCGGTTCGCTGGTTCGAATTTTCCTTTCATTAAAAAAAACAAAAAAAACCAGGTCGGACCGGCGGTTTGGATTATTATATCATATATATTATATTATATGGACCAGCAACCGAACCGGGTCGGACCGGCGGTCTGACCGGTGAACCGGGAACCGGCACCCTTGCCGGTTCGACGTCCGGTCCGGTTCTGATAACACTGGTGAGGACAACCTTCACTTTTTATATTGGTATAAAGATATATTGTTTATTTTTCATCCTAAAGTTTACATTATATTACAAATGAACCCTCAATCAGAATATAATACAAGAAAAAAATTGAAAATGAAGAAGATTAAATATATGAAATAAAATGGAAATAAAAAATAATTAATTAATGAAATGATAAAAATACACATTAAAAATGATCAAACAATTTTTTTGTAGTTTTTAATTCTTAAAAAATATGTGAAATTAAATGATAAAATTTATATACAAAAATTAATAAGTTTTTAAACAAATTTATATTGGCAAAAAAAAAAACACAACATATACTGATATAAAAACTATTCATCGAGAGTATGGAAAAAAATATACAAACTGAAATTCATTCTATTGATTTTTCAAATTTAAATTAGTTATCTGTTTTTTTCACTAATTTTATAAACTTAACACGTTTTACTTATGGTTTATGTAACCTTTCATTTTTATATTTTCATACTTAAAAGAATCACACGTATTTAGTTTCTTTACATTTTATATCACAACTTTTTTTTATAATTTATATATTTAGCATAATTTATTTTTACAATTTTTTTTTTCACAATTAATAATTTATTATATTTTAGTTTTTAACTTTTACATATAATTACCTTATTTTTTTTTCAATTTTTTCTAATATATTTCTTGTATCATTTCGGTTTAGGGTCAATTGTAACAAAATATAAACTTTGGGATGTAAAGTGAAAAAATATATTTAAGTAAAAAAAAAAAAAAAAAACTAATTTGAGAATTAGTTTCTGAATAAACCTAGTTTGGGAATAAGTTTGCGAAACCAACCTATTTCGAAAATTCACTTGAGAAAAGACACCGGCTGGTCCGTCTACCAAATTTTATCTATAATCCCTTTCTTTACATGTGTAATATTCAATTCAATCAAACTATTCATGCAACTTACAAGAGCATTAAAAGAGGTTGTGTCCGTCAAAAAAACAACATTTTTTCACTAAAATATTTTTTTTTACATTTTAATAATGACTTTTTGTATACTTTAATAATAACAATGTTTGAGCTGTAAAAAAAAACTTGAATAATGGTGTACAAAATTTCAGTCTTTTGATAAAAATTGATTTTCTAAACCTTAACTCATCATAAGCCAGAAAAAATGACAGCAACTTATAAGTGCATATCTTAGTGTGGTGGGTACATTGGTTCCTGCTTCAGTTCTTGCTGATCCACTGCTTTTACAAGAGCATCATGTCACAAAAACAATATTTTTCCACCATGAAAATCCATATAGCTCTCCCCATATACGAATTTAAGCTAACCAGCGTCTCTTTTCTCTTTGGGATGCGGAAAATTTGAAACTTTTAGCAAATTACACCCATCTACATACATAAGTTTATAGATCGTAATGCTAAACCTTGATTCTCGACGCACTAGCTAAAGATAATCTTTCATCAATTCTCATTTTTTCGCATTCCAAAGAGAAAAAAGGCACTCGTTGGCTTAAATTCATAGAAGTGAAGAGCTGTATGAATCATTAGGTGGGAAAAAAAAGTTGTTTAAACTTGATTGCAATCAAGAACAAACTTGTAATTGCAAATTGAATTGAGTAGGGGAAAACTACAGACTCAACTAACTACTTCATTATCTTCAGGTCACTCCAACACACAGGCACGAATGTAGGAAAAATGATTAGAGGGGGCAAAATTTAAATTCACGATAGAATAAAAATGAAAAGTTATACATTATATTATCAAAATAACAATAATATTCGTTAATAACGTAAATGTTTTTACAATTGTTCTCTTCGAATTTTTTCTAGATCATTTGAATGAAAATGCATGATTATTTTTCTTAAGTCGGGATCAGACGAAATATCTTATATATCGAGTTCTTCTTATTGTTGTTTCGAGCGATTTGTGGTAGTTTCAACTCATCGCTTCGTTTGTTGATAAATTTCTTTGATATTTATTAAAATCGCAACAATATTTTAATTTTTAAATTGTAAAAAATAATTGAACTATAATTAACGGGTGTTTAGAATAAAAAAAAAGTAATTTTTTTGAATTAGTATTCGTCTATCATCAATCGGTCCAACTAAAAGTTATAATCTCGAAGAATTTCAACATTCATTAACAATCTAGTGCACTTCATTTTTTTTTTCACAATATCATAATCTCATTTAATTTTTTATTCTTAACTTAATAAATATATAATTATAATAGCAATAATAATAATATAAAGATACGCTAGTAGTGTTTAATACACAAATCATCTATTCCTAATTATAATCCACTACAGTTTCCTTTTTATTACTAATAATTAATTGAAGTTTAGTAAATTTGAATCAATAGTGTGTATATTATCTATAGAGGGTGCAAAATTATAGCATTCCTAATTCAATTAGATACTTTGTATAATTACACTTAAATAACCTTGTGATTGTGTAGAAATCCAGAGGGGGCATTGGAACCCTCTAGTCACACTGTGGACTCGTGCATGCCAACACATAATACAAAAAACTGACTTAATACTTACTTTTTTTGTCATTAACTTAATACATACTTTATTTATCTGTTGTGGGAGCCGTTCTTCTTTTCTTTATGTTGTTTTTGTAGACTATCTATTCAAGTTATTGATAGTATTAGTCGATATTTCAAAGTAGATCTTTTAATTGGGCTATTATTTACATTTAGATCAAGTGGATCTATGAGCTTATTAAATAGATTGGGTCTGAATCTATAAATCAAATGTGAAATTTAGCATTTGGGGTTAATTTATAATTGTTATTGGTTGTTTGGGTGGCCGAGTTTTCCTTTCTTTAAAGAAAATGTCATTTTCCATAAAGCTGGCGAGAATGATAGTTGCTGGTGTAGATATTCACGAGCCGGTAGATCAAAGTAATTGAAGTATCAAGAACTTTATCAACTCAATCAAGCACTTAGCTCAGAATATATTTCAAATTTTTTATATGTTTGTCCGACTTAGCACATATAAATACAATAACCGAGTTACTACACAATCTAGAAATGAATTTTGTCCTATAAATTAGGTGTTATCTCATTTCCTCTAATGTTCGTAATCCAAACTTGTTAGTTGGTTTGATTTGACTTTGACTAATATATGTCAAGTATGTGAAAAAGCATTTATTTATTTAATACTGATTATGTTTCCGGAAATTTGATTTAACCGCGTCCACCTAACGGCGTTTGTTGACTTTCCCAGAGCCAAGTGTAATCGCCGTCAACTCCACTCCATCTGCACTCTCTTCTTCTCCGATCAACCAGTCATCGATTTCTCTGATCAAGATTCGATCTTTCAGTTCTGAATCCAGAATTCATTGTGATTTCCTCTTCCATGGGGTTTTCCATGAGTAAATTCAGACGGAATCACCATACCAATCCTCTGGTGGAGCCCCAATCGCACAATCCGATTCCGTCGGTGTTACTTCCGCCACCGCCGGCACCTGAGCCGCCGCAGCAGCAGCAATTTCCCGCTCTTCCACCACCTCCTCCACCACAGCAATCGCCAGCCCTGACGCCACCGCCTCCCCAGCCTCCATCGGCCTACCCTTACGCAGCCAATAGCCCTTACCCCTCACCGCCACCGCCGCGTGCGACTTACTACCAGTACCCTCAGCGGCCGTCTTATCACCCTTATGGCGCCGCCCAACCGCCGCCGAATCCCTACAGCTACCCGCCACCGTATAACAGCCAACCGCCACAGTACTCTCAGTACGCCGGATACTACAACAACGGGTGGGGACAAGGGTGCCCTCCCCCGGCAGCGAGTACGTCAGCGGCGGCTCCTCCGCCGTACGTGGAGCATAAGGCAGCTAAGAAGATCAAGAATGATGTCAATGTGCATAAGCATACGATCAAGCTTACTGTCGACGAGCAGGGCTCGGATTCCCATTTGGTTTCTTTCACCTTCGATGCTCTAGTGGATGGCAGGTAAGAAATGAAGATCCTTTGCTTTGTATTCAAATTTCAAATTGAACTATTTATTGTGTGGATTGAGATGGTTTGGGTGGTCAGTGAAAAGGGTTTCTGGGACCGAATTGATTAGTTTGCTACAACGATGAATTTACTGCCAAAGGAGCTGATTCATTAGTTTAATGTATGCCATTGCCACAAATTTAGAATAATTTCCTATAAATTTATTGACTTTGTTAGAGACTTTGAATATGTTCATGAACTATCTCCTAATTGGTACTAATTCAATCAATATATTGGAATTGAGGATTTTGTTAGTGTGGATCATAGTTTGAAATGTTTCTTCTTTCGATGTTTCATTTGCATCTACTTTTCAATTATCTATATAAGTTGAAACTTTTTACAAACTTTTATTTTGATGTTCAATTTGCATCTAAGTTTCTTTTATACCTATATAAGCAATGATCTTAAAGTTGTGGATTTTGTTAGTGTGGATCATAGTTTGAGTGCTCCTCTTTTGAGGTTTCAGATGCATCAAGTCCATTTCACGAGTCATGATTTCATTCTGAGCTTGATCAGTGCATGAAATTATGCCACATCATCCTAAAACTCTAAATCAAAGTATGAAACTCACATCAGATAAATTAACAATGTGGCAGAATTTCATCTATTGATCATTTCCATGACGAAATCCTGGCCATGTAAACGAACTTAGCAATGATTCTGGACATGGAGTTATTTTACATCTTCTAAAATTTGTAAAACAAAAAAATAACCCCCTAATGTGGTAGAAATCAGAATTTCATCTATTGATCATTCCGGGGTTGAATTTCAGCAAAATTAGAGCACTTGTTCTTAAGAATTTTAACTTTGGAGTTGAATATATAAATCTTATATAGTTCTTTTCTTTTAATGTCTTTGCTTCTTTGATGTAGTATCACCATACTTTACTTTGCCAAGGAAGAGGCCAACTGCACATTTAGCCCCATATACCCCGAAGTATACAAACCGATAAAAATACCATTTCAAAAGGGATTAGGCCAAAAATTCCGCCAACCTCACGGAAGCGGTATGGACCTCGGTTTCTTCGACACTGAGGAACTATCAAAACCCTCACAAAACGAGGAGATCTTCCCTCTCGTGATCTACGCAGAAACCACTGTTCCATCCCTGATAGACGAACATCCAGATCAAACCCAACCCGTGTCCACTGTTTCTTCCCATGCTCAGATCACTCAAGCAGTGTTAGAGAAGGATAGTGGGGAGGAGTTTAAAGTGAGAGTGGTGAAGCAGATTTTGTGGATTGATGGAGTTCGATACGAGCTTCGTGAGATTTACGGGATAAGTAATGGGGATGATAAAGGGTTTGAGGATAGTGAACCGGGGAAAGAATGTGTTATTTGCATGACCGAGCCGAAGGATACAGCTGTTTTGCCTTGTCGACATATGGTAAAGTTCACTTTCCCTCGTAACACAATGATATGACAATTAGATGAAAAAGTAAATTTTCTGTTTTTGCCGGAAATTTGAGATTTTTGTGCTGATTTTTTTTTTTTTTTGGTTGCCAAAACTGAATTACTGAAAGTAGTTGATTTTGTGGATCTGAAATGCCTTGACGAACCACACTCTTGAAAATTAGAGGATAGGAAACAATTAATTTATGAGAAATTTGAGATTTTTTGCTGAAGAATTGTCCTTTTGCTGAAAACTGTTTGGCTGAAGGTGGTTCTGGTTGATTTTGTGGGTCTAAAACACAATGACAGACTTGCTCTTGAAAACTAGACGATAGTAAACAATTTATTTGCGAGAAATTTGAGATTTTTTGCTAGAAGTTTGAGTGTTTTGCTAAAAAAAAATTGTCCTTTTGCTGAAAACTGTTAGACTGAAGGTGATTCTGGTTGATTTTATGGGTCTAAAACACACTGACAGACTGTCTCTTGAAAACTAGACGATAGGAAACAATTTATTTGCAAGCAATTTGAGACTTTTTGCTAAAAAAATTAAGTTTGCCAGAAATTTGAGATTTTTTTTGTGCTAAACACTGTTTGCCTGAAGGTGGTTGTGGTTGATTCTGTAGATCTAAAGCCCGATAACTGACTCAGTCTTGGGTTTTACGTTGTTTCTTGGTTTTCTGTTTCATGAGATAGTTCATCTAATCTAGTAGCAAGTGGTTGTTTATTTAAGTTCTGCAGCACCTACTTGATTGCCAAAGTTTTCCCTGATCAACAATTTTCATGATATTGTGAGTTCAAATGTATCGATTTTGCAGTGCATGTGTGGTGAGTGTGCGAAAGAGCTGAGGCTGCAGTCAAATAAGTGCCCGATATGTCGACAACCCATAGAGGAACTTCTAGAGATCAAAGTGAATAACAACGGTATTGGTTTATTTATCTTTTGGTTGCCAAAGATCACATTTTATGGGTTTTTTCTTGATTCGAGTTATATTGAATGTCTTGCAGCATCTTCGTGAAACCGCCCTCTTATCGTGATGAAGAAGCCCGGAGGGAGATAGAGAGGTTGATGTATTAGTAATGTAAGAGGTTTTGTTGTTGTTGTTGTTCATAAACTGAATTCTTTATAGATGGAGAGATGAAATAATAAGGTGTGCATAGGTTTAGTTGTTTTCTGCAAGAAAGATTGTTACATTGGTTTGTTATATATATATATATATATGTTTTGATGCCATAAAAAGTTTATTCCTTCCTTGGTCATCTTTTCTCAGCCTCTGGATGGATTGTTGTTGAAAGCATTAAAGTTGTTGTTTGGCCACACATTCAAAAACATGTTTAGGAATGGTTGATGAACAAGGGTGGGGTCCATTGCAAGCGGGTTGACTGCAATGATACGGGTTGACCCGGTTATGTGTTGACCCGCCCGAATAATAGGTTGGGTTTTGAAAATCATCAAATTAGTTGATACGCAAGTAATATTATTTGAAATTAATCAAATGAGTGACTTCACTTATGAGCTAACCAGAGCCGTACAAATAGGTTAGATCTTGAAAATCGATCCATTAGTTGATTATGAGCATATTGAACTCAATCCGTAACGATCCGGCCAATGAAATGAATTAAATGAGTGACTCATGAGCTAACCCGCTGTACAATGGCCACGTATCCGGTAAAGGACCTTTACCGTTCGTGAAGTACTAATAAATCAAGCTAGTGTACTTAAACCTTACGGTACCACCGCTGCCGTTATCCGTTCGTTTCAAACCATTTCGGCCGGTTCGTGCAGCTCTCCGGTAATCTTATCTTATGATTATTATTTTATATTATATATTATATATAAAAAGATCAATAATCTCACATTACGCATAAAGCCGTACATTTAATAATAATATAGAAAAATTGAAACACTTTAAATAAGAATAAATTCTTAATGTAACTTATATAAAAGTATGTTAAAAAAAATATGACATGATTTTTCAAAATAAAATATTTAACATCCAACAACCTTGACAAGATTTAATTAGATAAAAATTATTTCACATATGTTCTTATTGTAAAAAATATGAAAATAAAGAGAGCGAAAATATAAAGTTTAATTTCTATAATATTTTGTAAATGAAAAATAAATTAATAAATTGCATTTATGTATGATAAACTATTTCATATTCACTTTGAATCAGTAAAAAATTAATTATTCGATCAATTTTTATTTTTTACTAACGCTTAATACTATTAACCACTTTTTATTAACCCTTAATACTATTAATCACATGCAATTATGTAGCATTTCATACTAACAATAAAATAATATGATATTGATTTTTTATTAAATAAAAAAAAATGAGAACGAGAGCCCTGGGCCCACATCCATCAATTCATGTAGGCGTATTATCATCTACAGTCTGCTAAAAAAATAAGAAAAATTTATGAAACTGCCCCCTGCGAAGTTGGAATTTGAAATATGCCCCTCAAAAGTTTGTTTTTGTCAAAACGCCCCGTCCCGCTGATAATACCAGCGGGATAGGACGTGACATGTCAGCGGGACATGACATGTCCCGCTGACTACCACGCGGGATGATGTGTCATCCCGCGTGGTACTGTCCCGCTGGTATTACCAGCGGGACGGGGAACCCGACAAAACGGGTTCCCCTAGGCGCAGGCGCGCATGGGACTCTCTGTCCCATGCGCGCCTGCGCCTAGGGGAACCCGTTTTGTCGGGTTCCCCGTCCCGCTGGTAATACCAGCGGAACAGGCGGCTGGTTTCGGGAAAAGAAACCAGCCGCCGCCCAATAAAACCCTAACCTATTTTTTTTTTTCTACCTATCTTCTTCAGTTCCCTTCTCCTCCTATAAAAGCCCCCTTTCTATACCATAGTAAAAATATAATTCTCTTATCAATTTACTTATAAAAAGAATTATATTTTCAATTTTAAATTTTCAAGGGGGAATGGCTTACCATGGTGAAGGCAGTTCTTCCGGTTCAAGAAGAAGGATGAGTTTTGGCAAGGAACTGGGAGACAATACCGTTCTCTACATGAATAACGTACACAGGGCTAGTTTCGTCCACACGGACACGGTAAATTTTCTATTTTTTCTAGTAAATATAAATGTTTTTATTGATACATAGATTAACTTAGATTGCGTAAATAGAGTACAATGCCAAATAAATATGTTATTGATACGAACGTAGATGTTTTTTTTTGTTCGAAATAAAAGTATTTTTATAATTTTGAAATTAAAAAAAAAGTGAAAATCGAAATTTAAAAAGTAGAAATTACTGAGTATTGTTTTTAAATTTTGAAATTTGACAATATCTTTTTAAATGTCCAATTTAAAATTAGAAATCATAAATTAAAATTGATGTGCTTTAAAATGTAGAAAATTATTTTTGAAATTGTAGACTATTAATTAAAATTTTAATTAGAAGTTTAAATAACAAATCAGCGATTTTAGATAGTTTGAAATTATTGTCGGAATTGTGTAAAAAAAATTTCCAAATTGAAAAAAAAAAATGTTAATTATTGTCTTCCGGTTCCAATTTAGTGTGTTATTAAATGTTAACCGTAATTACGAAATTTAATAGTTTTAATTTATTTTCTTATTTAAATACATAATATAAAAAATAAAAAAATATTTGGTTTTCCAATTTCGAAATTATATTAGAAGTTAAAAAAAATTCAAATTAAAAAAATCAAACTGAAAAATATAGATTAGATTTTTTTTTAATCTCTATATTAAAAAATAAAATAAAAATAGAAATTATGGTGCTATTAAATTTTGAAATTAATTACGAATTTTCATGGTTTCTTATTAAATACGAGAAAAAATTTAAAATTATTGGGTTTTCAAATGTTCAAATTATTTTAGAAATAGTAAAAAAAAAATCAAATTAAAAATAACATTATTGAAAAATAGAGATTAAACGGTTATTTTTTTAAATTTCTACTTAAAAATAGATATTACTGTGCTATTAAGTGTTGACATAATTTACGAAAATTTTGAAAGTTTTTTTATTTAAAATGTCGAATTTATAGCGTTTTCAAATAGGGTTTCTACGAGTTCTGTAGAAATAATAAAAAAAAACTAAACTCTCAAATAAAATTAAAAACAGGATTTAAAAATAGAGATTAGATTAGACTTTTTTTTTTTACATTTTGAATATAAAAACATAAATTAGAGTGTTATAATATATTAAAAGTATTTATGAAATTTGATAGTATTTTTAAATGTTGATTTTAAATAGAGAAATTAGAATTATGAAAAATAGATATTGGACATTATTGAAGAAATATTTTTACATTGAAAAAACTTTGAAAATAAAATTGACGAATTAATTATTTTTAACTAATAACGAATAGTTTCATGTTGATAGATCGAGACTCCGTGGCCCGAGTCACACTTTAGATGTGCAAAATTGTGGGAGATAGACGGACGAACTGCGGGGTTCGTCAACCGGGCGGGCTTTCTTGATGCAGGATTGACATCTCGTATTGAGGTAGATGTTGGAATGATGCATGCTTTAGCGGAGAGGTGGCGACCAGAAACCCACAGTTTTCATCTTCCTACAGGTGAAATGACGATTGCTCTGAAGGATGTGGCGATGAACTTGGGGTTAAGGATAGATGGTCCGCCGATATCAGACCATTACAGAGATGGAATTGTATTAGATCCCGAAGTTTCAGTTGCGGGATTTATGAAAAATCACACTCTATCTCTTTTCCAGCGTCTGTTTGGTGAACAACCGCCTGCCAACGAATTAATCAAAGGGACGTGTGATCTCAAGTGCAGCTGGTTGAAGAACACTTTCTTGAAAGAAAAAAACCATCCTCAGTTCTTAACAGACGATGATGAAGAAGCAGAAAAGAGAGCAAGAGCGTATATATTGTGTCTCTTAGGGACAGTTTTATTCGCAGACTCCAACGGATCGTTGGTGCCACTGCAATATTTATATTTTATCGAAGATCTGGACGTGTGCAGTCTATACAGTTGGGGTTCTGCTGTATTGAGCCACTTGTACAGGGGATTGTGCAAGTGGACTTGTAAAAAGTCAGCGACCAACATCGGCGGTTGTGGTGTGCTAGTACAGGTATTGAAAGTGCATTATTAATATTATTAATTACTTATATTATGTAATGGCATTTATCTCATATATAGGTGTGGTGTTGGACGTATCTCGCGCTTGGTAGACCCACGTGCTTTGGTCATGTTGAGGCTGGTCGTGCTGTCGGTTGTTGGTGGAGACAGAAAAAGAGTTCAAAGAAAACTGTCCAATCTCGTACTAGGTGGTTTTACCGAGATGAACTTAAGATATTGAAGAACTCTGCGGTATTAAAATTAAATAATCGATCATTAGAATGGCTTATTATATTTATAGTTAATATGTTGACTCTAATATTGTTATAACACAGGTTACTTGGAACCCATGGACCGCGGAAGTTGCATCAATAATGCCACAAATTGCCAGAGAAGGTTGGGAATTGGCATACTTACAACTACCTCTGATCCACTTTAACTCTGTTGAATATCAACTGCCACAACGAGTGTATAAGCAGTTAGGCTTTGGATTTTATATCCCTGAGGTGTTCCCTGATCGACAATTATGGGATCGCCTCCACTCGTGTGCCCAATGGCATAAGTCACCGGCAACACCGTGGCATGTTACCCATGAGGAGTACATATTGTTGTGGAACAACCGCAATGATCGTGATATGTATACTATCCCTGAGCCCGAATGTGTGAGGTCGAATGAATATTTCAAGTGGTATCGTCGTATTAGCTAAAGATCACCCAGAAGTTGAAGTTGAAGCTGAAGAAGTTGAAGAACAACGACCATTGCATGTTCGCCCTTCGCAGGGGTATCTCGGTCAACACGGTGACATGATAAGCTACATGGTAAGACAAGTGAAATATATATTTATAAGTCTACAATTAAGTCATTCGAATAACCACTATTACGTGAATTGTTGAACAGGCGCGTGGCTACAGTCTTATGTATAAACAGATAAGAAAATTGATGCATGACAATGGCCCTCCTAAGGAACGTTACAAAAAAATGATGGACATCACAACTCATTGCTTGACTGTTTCTGGGCAACATGACATGCTCAATATACTTGAAGATGGAGAGATGTCTGACTGTAGCATCGAGGAGGAACGTGAAGACGCACAAGAAATGGATATACCTGATTCCCAACCTCCAATGGCTACTCAGTTTTCACAACCAGGATTTGTACAAGATAGGGTCGCCATGTCACAGTCTGCAAGGCCCGGCCCATTTCCTGGGCCTTATCCACCACCAGCTGGGCCTTATCCAACACCAGTCGGTCCTTATCCACCACTGCGTGGGTCTATTTCTTCACAGCCTGGGCCTCTCCAAGCACCGTCTGGGCAGTTCCCACCTTCTTATTACAGCTATTACAACCCGTATATTGGGTATCAACCACCTCCCGGTGGGGGGGAACTAAACGTTATTGTAATGTTATTTTGATATATCTTTTTGGATGATTGAAACACAAGAATGCTTTTTTTTTTTTTGCGATAGACGTTTTGTGATAATATTATATTTTCTACTGACTAAATATTAATGTAGTTACTAGTTAGTTCATGGTTAGATTAGGTAAGTAATGAACTAAGATTTATCACTTATTATCTATATTATGTGACCATACAAAATTTGTCATAAAAATATATTAGCATAAATATATAACATAGGAAAAACAGTTTTTCTGATCGTATGTAATATTATAAGATTTTATTAAAGTAATAGTCAAACTCATTGCAAAAAAAACACAAATTAGCAACATATAAAATTCAGATGTTTAAAACAAGTTCATTACAATACCAAGATTTAAAGTTACATTTAAAATAGAGAAATACAAATGATAACATTACAACAATAGCTTCATACATCGTCATCAGCCGGTGGTTCGACTACCCGCAGTGGACAATTTCTCCTATTGTGTCCTTCAGTTTTACAGATACTGCACTTTCTCTTCTTGCCGGGTTCGCGCTCATCCATCTCGTTTGTCAACCTTTTATTTTTACGTCCCTTCCGAGAGACCATCATGGCTGGATCAACAACAACGGTGGGCCCCGTCCAGGGCGGCCATTCATCTATGTCAGGGAGTGGGTGAAATGGATAAGAATACGTGAGCTTGTAGTTTGCTATCCTGAAATGACCATTAACACCGTCGTAGTAACTTGTATTCGCCGCTCGGTAAGCGCACACGGCGTGTCTGCACGGTCGGCGATACAACTTCCACTCTCCGCAGGTACATTGTTTTGTCGTTATGTTTACAACCTTAGCTTCACAACCTTGAGCAGAAACATGGTACTCTACGCCTTGGTGATATGTCCTAGCAGTGAAGTTCCTGGACGCCTCCTCAGCTTTTTCTAGAAAAAGTCTAACATTCTCAAGATACAAATGTCCTTGAGAAATTTGCGTGTTCACTTTCTTCGTCTGGTCCACCCAATAGGTATTCATTCGTTCGAATGACATTATAAGGATCGCAGTGATAGGTAAGGACCTTGCATTCTTCAACACATTGTTGAAGCACTCAGACTGATTCGTTGTCATGTTCCCGTACCTCCAACCCTCGTCATGCGATAGAGACCACGTACTAAATTCACCACAACTTTCCAGGAACGATCTGTACTTTCCGTTATCGGCTTCATACCACTGGGCATACAATTTTTGAAACAACTTCTTCGAGGGAGTCCAAACCATATCGCCGAATTTTCGCTTCAGCTTCGCGTCCTTAAACTTGGTATTGAAGTTGCTCAACAAATGACGAGCACAGTATCGGTGGACACCTTTGTCTTCTTGCACGTACACTTGTTTGACCGCCTTTAATATACTGATGTGACGATCAGATATGATGCATACCTTACGTCGATCACACGTCACATGTGCGCGTAGTTGCTCTAAAAACCATATCCACGTCTCGTCACGCTCTTTGTCACACAAACAGAAGGCCAACGGTACGATTTGGTTATTAGCATCGTATGCCACAGCCACAAGAAGTTTGCCTGTGTACTTGCCGTATAAATGTGTGCCATCAATGCTAATTAACGGTCTGCAGTGTTTAAAAGCCGATATTGAAGGCCCGAAAGCCCAAAACCATTTGTCGAATGTCGTTTCTCCATCAGCTTGATTTCTCACCGTCTTGAATTCAAACCGGTAAACCGTACCGGGATTGTAATACGCTATTGCGACCATATGAGGTGGAAATATCTGGAAAGCCTCTTCGTGAGTTCCGTATATCCTCTCAATGACATGACATTTGGCGTACCAAACTTTCTGGTAAGTTGGCCAAACTTTGTATTCTTGTTTTACAATTCCGCGTAAATCAACAATCGTTATGGCGTTGTTGTTTTTGACGAACGGATAAAACAAATCTTCCTTTAAGCGACTATCAAGAAGCCTGTTCTGGGTGACTGTAGTACTGTTTACACATGAATGTGGTGGGCCCACACTCGTGATCTCCCAACATCCCAACTTTTGTTTGGAACAACGAAGTGACCAAGAACATGTATCGTGTGTGCAACAGTACACTATTCGCGTAGTGTCTGATTTCTTCGTTTTTGCTTCACGCCCATGCCTGATGTGCCACCTTTTCACCGTCCTTTGGAATTCAGCTTTGTCGACATACGTATTTTGAACTACAAAATCATCCACATCTTCGGTCGATTGCCCGCCATGCCTACTCCAATCACTTGAGTCCAATCCATACTGCCAGTCACCGGAAGTCCAGTCCTCTTGACATTCAACTTGTTTCCATCGTTCACGAGATTCTACTAGAGCAGGAGACTCATCTTCAATGTAAATTTCTTCTTCTTGCATGTCCTCCTCTCCGCGCACATCGTCTTCTTCTTGATTTTCGACGACCTCGCCTACATCTGCATCTTGTTCTACACCATCAACGTTGCTGCATTCTCCTTCTTGCACGTCGTTGCTGCAGTCTCCATCAGGTCTGGCGCTCCTGTAAAGTCTTTCAATTAAGGTGTTCGTGCAATCTGGATCAGGTATTGAGGTGCTGCATTCTCCATCAGTGGGAGCTCCGCCCATTAATCCTAGTTGTAACATATGACGGGACAGATCATACCCACCATACTCTTCTACATCGTCGTCCACTCCAGCTCTAGGAACGACAATGATCTCCACCGGGTACTGGTAGCTGGACATAATACTTCCCCACATTTCGAATGTGGTGATTGCATTCCACCCATCCCGTAAAACGATCCCAAGAAGAGGCCTTGATATACCGCAGAGTCGCATTGCATGGATTTTTGCTTCGCGAAATGTAATACCGCGATGACATTGTAGCTCAACATATGTACCGCCGTGTATATGAATATGCCAGCTACTAATGACCTCGACGTCATAGCGAAACAAAATGTAAAACATTTTCCTATATGTAGAATATAAACCGAATTAGAAGCGTCGTATAAATTCTACGGCACTCTAAATTCAGATCCGTTTGCAGAATTGGACTTCCCTAATAACTAATAATTTGTACTAATTTTTTCAAATTTTTCTAAAAATTCGACATTTGGCCCGAACACTGCGTTTTAAGGGGGGTGAACATCGTTCCGTGCTTAAAACCCTAAATTTTGAAATTCTCAAAAAAAATTGAAAAATTTACATACTGTTAATTGTATAATAAATTCAATAATTCTCGAGTTTCATTGCATTTGGAGTTGTAAATAAGCGGTAGTCCTAAATCAAATTTCAGACGTTAATTTCTGTGTTTTTTTTTTTTTAAACTTTGACAAGCTCGTATAAATTCTACGGCACTCTAAATTCAGATCCGTTTGCAGAATTGGACTTCCCTAATAACTAATAATTTGTACTAATTTTTTCAAATTTTTCTAAAAATTCGACATTTGGCCCGAACACTGCGTTTTAGGGGGGATGAACACCGTTCCGTGCTTAAAACCCTAAATTTTGAAATTCACAAAAAAAATTGAAAAATTTACATACTGTTAATTGTATAATAAATTCAATAATTCTCGAGTTTCATTGCATTTGGAGTTGTAAATAAGCGGTAGTCCTAAATCAAATTTCAGACGTTAATTTGTGTTTTTTTTTTCAAACTTTGACAAGCTCGTATAAATTCTACGGCACTCTAAATTCAGATCCGTTTGCAGAATTGGACTTCCCTAATAACTAATAATTTGTACTAATTTTTCTAAAAATTCGACATTTGGCCCGAACACTGCGTTTTAGGGGGGATGAAACCGTTCCGTGCTTAAAACCCTAAATTTTGAAATTCTCAAAAAAATTTGAAAAATTTACAGACTGTTAATTGTATAATAAATTCAATAATTCTCGAGTTTCATTGCATTTGGAGTTGTAAATAAGCGGTAGTCCTAAATCAAATTTCAGACGTTAATTTGTGTTTTTTTTTTAAACTTTGACAAGCTCGTATAAATTCTACGGCACTCTAAATTCAGATCCGTTTGCAGAATTGGACTTCCCTAATAACTAATAATTTGTACTAATTTTTTCAAATATTTCTAAAAATTCGACATTTGGCCCGAACACTGCGTTTTAGGGGGGATGAACACCGTTCTGTGCTTAAAACCCTAAATTTTGAAATTCTCAAAAAAAATTGAAAAATTTACATACTGTTAATTGTATAATAAATTCAATAATTCTCGAGTTTCATTGCATTTGGAGTTGTAAATAAGCGGTAGTCCTAAATCAAATTTCAGACGTTAATTTGTGTTTTTTTTTTTTAAAACTTTGACAAGCTCGTATAAATTCTACGGCACTCTAAATTCAGATCCGTTTGCAGAATTGGACTTCCCTAATAACTAATAATTTGTACTAATTTTTTCAAATTTTTCTAAAAATTCGACATTTGGCCCGAACACTGCGTTTTAGGGGGGATGAACACCGTTCCGTGCTTAAAACCCTAAATTTTGAAATTCTCAAAAAAAATTGAAAAATTTACATACTGTTAATTGTATAATAAATTCAATAATTCTCGAGTTTCAGCATTTGGAGTTGTAAATAAGCGGTAGTCCTAAATCAAATTTCAGACGTTAATTTGTGTTTTTTTTTTTTAAACTTTGACAAGCTCGTATAAATTCTACGGCACTCTAAATTCAGATCCGTTTGCAGAATTGGACTTCCCTAATAACTAATAATTTGTACTAATTTTTTCAATTTTTTCTAAAAATTCGACATTTGGCCCGAACACTGCGTTTTAGGGGGGATGAACACCGTTCGCTGCTGAAAACCTAAATTTTGAAATTCTCAAAAAAATTTGAAAAATTTACAGACTGTTAATTGTATAATAAATTCAATAATTCTCGAGTTTCATTGCATTTGTAGTTGTAAATAAACGGTAGTCCTAAATCAAATTTCAGACGTTAAATTGTGTTTTTTTTTTTAAAACTTTGACAAGCTCGTATAAATTTTACGACACTCTAAATTCAGATCCGTTTGCATAATTGGACTTCCCTAATAACTAATAATTTGTACTAATTTTTTCAAATTTTTCTAAAAATTCGACATTTGGCCCGAACACTGCGTTTTAGGGGGGATGAACACCGTTCCGTGCTTAAAACCCTAAATTTTGAAATTCTCAAAAAAAATTGAAAAATTTACATACTGTTAATTGTATAATAAATTCAATAATTCTCGAGTTTCATTGCATTTGGAGTTGTAAATAAGCGGTAGTCCTAAATCAAATTTCAGACGTTAATTTGTGTTTTTTTTTTTAAACTTTGACAAGCTCGTATAAATTCTACGGCACTCTAAATTCAGATCCGTTTGCAGAATTGGACTTCCCTAATAACTAATAATTTGTACTAATTTTTTCAAATTTTTCTAAAAATTCGACATTTGGCCCGAACACTGCGTTTTAGGGGGGATGAACACCGTTCGCTGCTGAAAACCTAAATTTTGAAATTCTCAAAAAAATGTGAAAAATTTACAGACTGTTAATTGTATAATAAATTCAATAATTCTCGAGTTTCATTGCATTTGTAGTTGTAAATAAACGGTAGTCCTAAATTAAATTTCAGACGTTAAATTGTGTTTTTTTTTTTAAAACTTTGACAAGCTCGTATAAATTTTACGGCACTCTAAATTCAGATCCGTTTGCAGAATTGGACTTCCCTAAAAACTAATAATTTGTACTAATTTTTTCAAATTTTTCTAAAAATTCGACATTTGGCCCGAACACTGCGTTTTAAGGGGGGTGAACACCGTTCCGTGCTTAAAACCCTAAATTTTGAAATTCTAAAAAAAATTGAAAAATTTACATACTGTTAATTGTATAATAAATTCAATAATTCTCGAGTTTCATTGCATTTGGAGTTGTAAATAAGCGGTAGTCCTAAATCAAATTTCAGACGTTAATTTCTGTGTTTTTTTTTTTTTTAAACTTTGACAAGCTCGTATAAATTCTACGGCACTCTAAATTCAGATCCGTTTGCAGAATTGGACTTCCCTAATAACTAATAATTTGTACTAATATTATCAAAAAGTATTGAAATTTTTTTTTTCAGATTTTTAATATATTTTAATTTACAAAAATTGTTTTTGTTAAATAAATTAAAATTTCTACTTTATTTCAGTACAAACAAAAATTATCATATTTTTTTTAACATAATAGTTGTACTATATATATCATTTTTTTATTCACATACGATATACGTGAAAATTATAATTTTCAGAATACAAAACAAATAAACAAAAATTAATTTTTGTTACTTACATTATAATTTCTACATTATTTCATCACAATAAAAATGTCATCATATCCTATTATTTTTTTTATTTCACATAATAGCTGTAATATATACATCATTATAATCTATATATGTGAAAATCCTTATTTTCGAAATTTAAACAAAAATCATACAAAATTACGTTTTCTTAATTACATTATAATTTCTACATTAGTTCAGCACAAAAATAATTATCATAATCTCTTATTTTTATATCTTACATAATAGCTGTACTATACATATCATTATAATCAGAATACTTAGTAAAAAAATAACAGTATGTTACCTTTCTTTTGATAAACAATTTCTGATATGTCACAACGTACTCAAATGAGTTGGCATTCCTGAAAATTTTCCAAAAAACATATATTGTAGCATTATAACAACATATATTAACTATAAAAGTCTAAATTTTATAACCGTACATTACATTACCTTAGTTTGAAACAACACAAAGGAAATATAAATTTTAACATTGTAGAAGGGGGTTTCATTTATAGGCTACGGGAAGAAATAAATCGGACCAGCTGCCGGTCCGGTTTTGACTGGTAGCTGGTCCGGTTTTGACCAGCAGCTGGTCAATAGGACCAGCAGCTGGTCAGGAGGACCAGCTGGTCCCGCTGGTATTACCAGCGGGACGGGGAACCCGACAAAACGGGTTCCCCTAGGCGCAGGCGCGCATGGGACAGAGAGTCCCATGTGCGCCTGCGCCTAGGGGAACCCGTTTTGTCGGGTTCCCCTTCCCGCTGGTAATACCAGCAGGACAGTACCACGCGGGATGACACATCATCCCGCGTGGTAGTCAGCGGGACATGTCATGTCCCGCTGACATGTCACGTCCCATCCCGCTGGTATTATCAGCGGGACGGGGCGTTTTGACAAAAACCAACTTTTGAGGGGCATATTTCAAATTCCAACTTCGCAGGGGGGCAGTTTCATAAATTTTCCAAAAAATAATATAGCTAAAAGTCAAATATGGTAACTCTTAAGCACAGTAGTTTGCCTTCACCGGATGAAGTCCCTGCCTTATAGGTTAAATCTTGAAAATTGATCCATTAGTAGATTGAGTATGGGTTTGAACATATCTACTATATTATATTAATTCAGCATCGGAAGTCCTCTGACTGACACGTGGACAGTTTGCCCTGTCACCGTTTCCTAATTTAATCAGAAATTAATAGGGATTATCTAAATTTAGATACATAATATTGATTGATTGAAAATTAAGAAGTTTTTTTATCTCCTATTTTTGTCTCTACGCAATTTAAAGAAACAAATTAATTAAAAGTTTCCTTTTAAATAGCAAATCTATACAGTTTGGTTCCGGAATACCGTAGGCCGCCACGTAAGCAATATATATATAGAATAATAATTAATAATATATAATAAGAAACGACATATATATATAAGTAATATATATGTTTGTAATAATAAACTATATATATATATATATGTATAATAAAAAAAAACGTAATACACCTATGTAAACTAAATGTATATTTAAGGAAAAAAATACTATTTTTTTGGTTGATGGAAAATTTCAACTGAGACTTTTAAATTCAATGTAGCATAAAAACTATATTGAATATTACAAATTCTGTATTTGGAAAAATAATATTATATGTCATGAACTCATGATTTTTTATATATTATTCCGGCTTATAAATATTATATAACGAAAAAAAAAATTATACATACAATGCAAAACTCCCCTAACATGAGGTAACCATCAGCCCAATTACATCTACTTCTGCTGCGAATATAGCTGCTTTGTAAAAAATTTAATGTTAATAAACCCTAAATAGTCTAGCTATATTTTTCACTAAATTTGATTAAGTTACATGTTTGTGGGAGGTTATGTATTGCAGGAATTGTATTAGCACGAGCTTATGGATGAGATGACGACATGAAGAAATTGCATCGACTGCGTCGGTCGGAAATTCAAGTCTCGGTACATATGTATACTCGAGTTACATCGTGTTTTTGTATGGTGTTTATACATAATACACAGTGAAAACTTACATGTAAAATAATAATAATATTTATTTTTTATATTACATTTATGTATATATATATTCATCAAAGTGATCTAATTTTTTTGCGGAGCTGTCGGAGAGGCATGCAGAGCTGCAATCTTGAGTACCTAAAGCTTCACCTGTTTCGAATCAGCACACAAGACGTTCGGATCAAGCACGTCCACAACATGCTTCTTGCTGATCTTCTGAAGCACCCACCTCGCTAGATTCCCATCTCCGACGATGTTCATTTTTTTTTCATGCCTCTGTTCATTGATAGACACTGCGGCAGGCAACTTGTGGTAATAAAGCAGTCGAATCGAAACCAAAACCCAAACCCGAGCAAAGATGGTTTCTCTAGCAGTTATTTTTTTGCCAAGTTTACCACAAAAAAAAAAGGCCATGACTCTATCATTTATTTACGTTGGGAAAATAACCATATCTAATAATTTTATTGTCTCTTATTTAAGGGGTTGTACTTTTGCTTTCGAGTCAATTTGTCGACCAATTTTAATTCCAATTTGAAGGTAATACTTCCTTAATTCTAAATAAGCTACATATAATTCATATTCATGACATGACAAGATGGTTTACGCTTTATGTACTACTTATTAACCCTATTTATAATTAGGGAGTATGAGTTGAGATTATCGTACATATGTATACATTAGTAGTCAATATAATGGTTGTAATTGTATTGTATGGTTGGTCCAATTTTTTTGAATATTTTACATGGAGTTTTAATTATTTAAGAATTTTTGTTTTTTTTCATCTAGAATGTAATGGAAGCATTAATATGAAGAAGAGTAGGACTTTTATATCTCAACTCTGAGATTTTCTATCTCGCGCTGATGTGGCAGGCCACGTAGGAAATATAAATAAATTAAATGATTTTTTTTTAAACGGATAGATCGGATCGGATAATAAAGTCCGGAATTTTTCAAATAAAGCAAATCGGGGTTATTTTAACCTTTCATAATAACTAAAGATCAATTTGCAACTTTTGAACAATTAATCTAAACCTAATTAATCCGGCAGCTCCCTTCTTCTTCCTACTCTCCTTCTTCCTCCTTCATTGTCATTTTCATCCTCCTTCTGCTCTCCTTTCCCTCTCCTTGTTTTTCCGCCATTTTCATCACCTAATTTCTCTGCTCCGACGACCAGTTGCATCTTTAACCTTCCGGTCACGAATTTGCAACGACGACCGAGAATTCACTCATTTTCACCCTCACGCCGGTCCAGCTTCTGTGCCCAAGAAGCGCTGCAGAGTCGGGTTCTCTGACACCAGCAACGCTCGAACCTAGCTCTAATTGTCTCGTTCATGTTGATACTCTTTTTCCTGACCAGCACAATGCGTTGGAATCTTCTCTGACATGCTCAGTTGCATCTCTAATTTTGTTCATCGGACTTTTTATCTTGAATTGTCAGCTAATTGACACCACTTCTTGCTCAGCTTCTGTTTTTTTGGCACAGATGCTGGACTTGACCCAAAGGACTGCATTGGGATTTATATGGGTATGTCTTGGTCTGCATTTCTAATGCTCTTGTTTTGCCTTCGATTTTGCTTGGTTGCTACATTGGTTGTTTAATTTATGATATTTCAGTTACTTAGAAGAAAATAATATTAGAGTTTAGGGTTTCGAGTAATTCTTATTGATTATTAAGCTGACTCTTTGATACGATTCTCCAGTTAGATAACAAGAAGCTTGAAGCTATGTCGAAAGAAAAGGACCGGAGCCCTGTTATGCAGGTCAGTGCATTATTACCATCTTACATTGCTGGGCAATAGCCTGTCATTTTTCTTTCAGCAGTTCATGTACAATTCTCCACAAGCTAGTAAATATATCATTTGCTACAAACTGTGAAATTTCCTGTGAAATTTCTATAGAAAGTGATATAGGGTCCCACAAAGCACCAATACATTTGTTCATTTACTTTCTCTTACTTACTTTCTATTGAAATTTCACAATAATTTTCACATTTTAAGAATTTACTCTTCTCTCCACAAGCTAGTAAATATATCATTTGTAGTGTAAATAACCACATGCCTAGACATGAGCTGTTGAAGTCAAAAGGTATCATAAAAGCTAAAGAGAAGAATATGTTATCATCTGACTAGTGGAGAACCGACTCCGTATGGGACTTGTTCTAAGTATGAGAATGCATAAATAATCTGTATTTCCCATTCACAATTAGAGTTTAAGAGGTGATATGCAGTCATGGTGTTGGGGGAGGAATAGTAAGTGTTTGAGTTAAAGACATTTTGCTGAATGGATCAATCAGAAGTTTGTGTCTTAAAAATACACACGCATAATGATTATTTGGGTAACAATACGATATATATCTGATCTAACCCCCTCAATTATGAAATTTGAAATGGATGATTGCATTGTCTGAATTCACTAGGGTACTGTTGTTTGGTCCTGAGTATTGGGTTTATATTATGGGTATGCGCACGATGATTGGAAACATGATTTCTTATTCATGAAATCACTAAATATTTAAAATAACCTTATATGATTTATTTTTGTTTTCACCAGCTGTACACAAGAGATGCTTCCAAGAACTGGAAGCCAATTACATCGGATGATGGAGATGCTTCCTGAAGATAATTACAGCTTCTTCTTCTTATAATAATAATTTCTTATAATAATAATGTATCAAAACAGAAGATTACTCATATACATTTTGAATTCCTCCTTATATCAACACGGTCATCGCTCATGGAAATTTCCACACAGTTATTCTCTTGGGAAAAGAACTTATTTAGTGTTTCAGGTTTACCTCATGTTTTAATTTGGTGTCTCAGGATTAAAGTGTTGATATGGACTGTCCCAAGTTTGAATAGTGTTGCAATTTGGTTTTCTGTTAAATTTAGGTGTTAAGTTTAACAGACTTAGATGAAAAGATCATACTGCCCCTAAACCCAATTTCGGCCACCCACTTCCGATTCCAGCCACCCACCGCCACCCACCTCCGATTCCGACACACCCACCTCCAAACGAGATGATTCCGGTCCGATTCTAGCCGATTATGGCCGACTACGGCCCGATTCCAGTCGTGAGCAGCTGACCTGATTTAGGGTTACGGCCGATTACGGCCTATTCCGGCCCGATTCCTGCCAATTTCGGCCGATTACAGCCAATTTAGGATTCTGGCCGACTTAGGGTTTCAGCCGATTTAGGGTTCCGACGGTGGAGCAGCTGACCTGATTTAGGGTTTAGGGGTAATTTGGGGATTTTCAATTTTATTTGGTCGTGTGCTGGTCATATGACCCAATTCTGTTAAATTTAACGTCAAAATTTGACAGAGACACCAAATAGCAACACTATTCAAATTTAAGACAGTATAAGTACGCGTCAGACACTAAACCGAAAATGAGGTAAACCTGAGACACTAAATATTTTCTTTTCTCTATTCTCTTTGATCCTAAGAAATAAAACCAACGCAATGATGCAGAACTACTTAATACCTTTACGGCTCACTTAGCTATGAAATGGAAGATCTGCTTACTGTGGTTTTTTCCTTTTTTTTTTTGTCACTACTTACTATTGTTTAATTTCATGAAATTCGGCTTTCTAACTTTATAATTAGAATTGAATGAAAAAAAGAGCTTTGAGATGAAAAAAGTTGTTTGATGCATAATTTTCTTGGGCTATAGGGACTTGTACGGCCGAGCACGTCGGATTACACTTATTGTTCGATTTCAATGATCTGATTTGGTTATATGTGGTTGTACATGGTACTAGAAGAAGACCACATTTATATATCATAAAAACAATCAAATCATATTCCATAACATAAACTAAAATTATACTAATTTTGACATAACTAAAATTATACTAATTTTTGAAACTTCAGTAACACTTATTCAAATAATTTTATATATTTGGTATTAATATTTATAATATGCATCCATTTTTTAGAAAATGTTTTTTTATGTAAAGGGCTTGTATGTAAAAGACTTTATTTAGCACTTGGATGTATTAAAAGATCGTCATCAAGCAACATTTGATTATGTTTAGTATAAAAAAATTAGTCAAGCTTTTGATTATGACCTAATTTCTACTAAATTTGTTGAAACGAAGAGAGGAAAGAAAGTATGTGGGGGGACAGGAAAGTAGAAGAAGAAGGAAGCTGCCGCAGTGGATTAATTAGGTTTAGATTAATTGTTCAAAAATTGCATATTGATCCTTAGTTATTATTGTTTCGACCGAGTTATTGCGGGCTTTTCGCCGGATAACTTGTCGAGGTTTTCTAGTTGGACGTGGGCTAAATCCGCCTTCTAGTGTCGCGCGCGGGCTTTAGCTTTGTCTTCTGAATGAGGGCAAGTCTCTCTGGGTCTCTAGCGGGACGTCCGTCGGCACCTGCAAAGGAGCGTTACCAAGCAGTCCCTGTGGAGAGGGGGGGGTGCTTGGCGTGCTCACTCCGACGTTCAACATCAGTAGTTTTTCTAGAGAGAGAAAGAGAGGGTTTTTAGAGAGAAGTCAGAGCTTTTTCCCGAGCTTGCCCAAAGTGATTTTGGAATGAATTGAATTTGTTCACCCCCAAGGTGGCTATTTATAGGCAACCTTGGACCGTAAACCGGTTTTGACCCGGTTCGATGGGGAAATGTGAACCGGGATGCAGGGGTAAGCTCTGGGAAAAGGGGCTCTGACGTACGTCTCAGGCGGCTGTCATGAACGGGACGCGCGCGCCTCTGAAACAAAGGTCTCGGACACATAGGAGTTAGTGTAAAAATCGGGTCTCCGTATACGTCCGAGGTAAAATGGGGGGTGTGCGCGACACCCCCCGGGTGTGGAACTTACCCGGAATTCCGGGTAAGCCTAGGCTTACCCGGAATTCCGGGTAAGCTTAGGCTTACCCGGAAATTCCGGGTAAGCCAAGCTTACCCGGAATTCCGGGTAAGCTTAGCTTACCCGGAATTCCGGGTAAGCTGGGGCTTACCCGGAATTTCCGGGTAAGCTAAGCTCACCCGGAAATTCCGGGTAAGCTTAGCTTACCCGGAATTTTCCGGGTAAGCCTAGCTTACCCGGAAATTCCGGGTAAGCTAGACTTACCCGGAATTTCCGGGTAAGCCCCCCGGGGATGCCGGGCAAGCTCAAAACTTGTCCGGTTTTCCCCGGTTAGCTTGAATTTGGACTTTTGCGGTGAGTCCCGTACGTGCATGAGGTCCGAATAATTAAAACCGAGCCCGGATCACGCGTATGTCCATCATTTGCCCCCGAGTTAAACAATGGCTTGACCTTTGTTTAACTCTATTATAAGATAGGGCGTATGCGTGATTCGGGCCGTCTGCTCACCTTGAGTTTTAACCTACTGCGGGTGGACGCGCGTGGCTCCGACGAATTCTTTGCCGTAGTTTTAGAGATGGTCATGCTTAGTGACTGCATGAAGGGTTAGTAGCATAACAGGCTACGAATAATATGAAAAGTATGATTGTTTGGAGAATTAAGGTGCGAGCGAGCACGCATGAAATTTTTCGAGCTCATACGATGAGCTAGTAAATACGGAACGTTCATGATATGATTAAATGCATCAAAATAAATCATGCAAGTCTTGAAAAAATGTTTTTCATGTAGTGTGATAGTTTTTGGGAGCTCGTCGTCCAAGACGGTCGTCTTGACGGCGAGACGACGGTTTTGAGTGAATGAAATAGGGCCGAGTTTTGGAAAATCACATGCAACGGCCCTAATATGAAAAAATCATAAACTCAACGTTTTCAAAAAGTTGAGGGTGTTTGAAATGACTTAGTTAAAATTTATTCAAGTCATTTGATAGTTAAAAACCCAAACCATCAACAACTTCAAAAAAATGAATGGTAGGTAGGGATATACCTCCTTGATGTATGGTACTTACCATGTTGTGTAGTCCCTTCTCCTCCATGATAGTTTATAAAACTATCAACTTTTGAATTGGCTATGGTGATAGTTTTGGAGGAGCTAAGGTAGGGATTTTAGGAACTCACTCTAGGGTGCAAGGGAGACCACATTCCGGCCAGCCACCACCAGGAGCACCACCGGCGACACCAGGGCGGCGCGGCGGCGGCGAGGCGGCGGCGGCAGCGGCGGGTCCGGCGGCTGCAGCGGGCGGCGGCTGCTCCTCTTCTTGGTTCGATTTTTGACTCGATTCGATCCGATTTCGAGTCCTTTTTGTCGAGCATCGATTGGTAACGTCCTCTACTCGCTTTTCTTGAGGTTGATTAGACCTATAGGGCTGCACATTTGAACCTCAATAAGGTGCCTTGTAGGTGTTTGATAAAATGCATGAGTGAAGTTTTTGCTTGATTTTCAATATTTGCTTTTGGCTAAGCTTTAGGTGTAAATAGATAGAGTTAGGGATAGGAAACTCCCTTTGTGAAGTGGCTCTTAGGTTTCGATCAACCGAGGGGAAATCGCGGGGGTTCGAAATCGGAGTTTTTCGAGCGATAAGCTTGACCCCTTGTTTCTTGATATGGATAACTTGAAATGATGTTTCCTATTGTGATAGAGCCCCTTGATTGTTTGTGAGTGGATTGCCATGCCCCCGGAGCTTAGGTGAATGCTTGGTAGTTTGCCTTCGTTAGTGGCTTAGTTGACCCGAGTGTTTTTCGGGTTGTTCGGGGAGGGGTAAATCCCTTTGTGGTATGTAAGGGGCTTGCTCGAGTGCGTTTGAGTTGCTCGTATGTGCCCCCGGAGCCTTGAGCCATTCTAAGGATGAAATTCGACCAAAAGGTGGTTGGATGGCATTTTGGTAATTATACCAAACTTTGTATGTCTTTGACTTCTTTAGCTTTTGAACTTGTCGCTTTGTAGAGCGCTTGAATACCTGTGACACATTGCACAAATGTATGAAAATTTGATTAGTAGGTGGCCTAGGCCTTTGATGAGCGTAAGGATTTCTGACTCCCGAGCGGGAGGGTCCCTAGCTGTTTGCATGCGGACAGTCGATCCGTTGGGTTGAATGTCCTTTCAAAGGATTTTGATGAGTGTGGTTGATGTGTTGCTTTGGTTTTTGATTAAGTTGGTGTATGGTTTTTGCAGGGCTTGGTAGACGAGCTTGCAGGCGTCCGACTCTGATACTTAGAGTATTCTTGATAGGAAACGGTTTCCCCTTCTTCGCATAATGAGTAAGTCTCATCCTTTTGTTTCGGATAACTTTGAGGGTGAGGTTGGCGAAAGCACCATGGATTCCGATTCTGGGTCTCAAAGCGGTGTACTCTTGGGGCCGTCGGGCGACCGCGTGATATTGGAGAAGACTCAGATATTTTTTCCAAACAAGCTTCCGCGTTCCAAGTTTGACCTCTATGTTTCGACCCGGGGCTGGTGTCCCGGCCTGGAGGTCTCGTATCCTTGGGATGTTATGAAGGGAGTTGAATTTGGTCGGCCCACCGTTCCTCCAGCTGAGTATGAGGCGGTCTACCTTTCACAGTTTCGAGAAGGACTGCGGTTTCCCTACTGTCAGGATCTGGTCCGTCTCTGTCGATATTATAGGATTTCCCCTGTCTCTATTACCCCTCCAGGGTTTAGGGCTTGGACGTGTTTTCGGGTGCAATGTCATCTGAATTCCTGGGATTACTCAATAGTGTTGTTTCGAGCCTTCTACCGCCTGGGTAAGGCAGATGAGTCTGGGATGTGCACCTTCAGCCTACGTTGGCCTCATATGACCGAAAAGGGATTCTCTTCCCTTGGTTTGCGTCGGGCGGGGTGGAATACTGAAGCGCGATTTTGCGAACGGTCGGACACTTCCCAGAATAAATGGAAGTGTCAGTACTTTTTTGTGAAGGATGCAGGCACGACTTGGGCGACTTCTCACATATTGGATGCCGATCCCGTTCCACGATTTCAGGAGTTCTCAGATAGAGATAAGGTCGCTTTGAAGAAGATCCATGCGGCGAATAGGGCGGGGGAGTACAGCCCCCTTTATCGTGCTTCTGACGCCGAGCTGCTCGCGGCGGGCATTCACGTACGTCCTTCAGGGGAGGAGTTGGTATGTTTTGAAGTTTTGTAACATCTGCTCTTGTTTTTTTGTAGGTTGGTTTCTTAACAGACGCCCCTGTTTACAGGGTGGAGTTGCAGGCGGGTCTTCTCAGATTGTTCCCGGTCTAGACGATACGCTTCCTGTTGGCCCGGGTATGGGACTTGTGCCTTTTAAATGTTTCGTTGTGGCTCTTCGCGTGTTGACACGCTAAAGGTTTCTTTGTGGTTGTCTCTGTAGGTTTGGACTTTCCGCCGGCGGGGGGAGTCGTTCTTGTCGGGGAGCATGATGCTGACGTCCGCTCCGCGAGCGATCCTAGGAGGTTGATATCTGACGGCATGCTTTTTGCTCCTTCCCATGACAAAGGGAAAGGGCCTATGTATGCCGATTCGACCATGCATGTCCCCCGGTCGGGGAGCGGGCGTTCAGAGGAGGTGCCTCCCTTGGCAGGTAATCGTGGTTGACTTGTTGTTGTATTAGTATGGTTTACATTCTCCTAATGTGTTTGCTATTGGTGTGTAGTTGTCCCTACTCCTCCGGCTCTTCGCAAGTCTGATTTGATTTGCCGGCCTGATCGGGATGTGTCTGGCAGTGAGTGGGTTCCGTATTGTCAGTCTGCTGTCCGTTTTCCCAAGGATGTTTCCTTGAGTACGCCTGCTGTTGGTGTGCGTGTGGTTCAGCGGTCTGTTCCACCGGCTGACCGGAAGACGTGTCCCCGAGATCCTGAGGCTGCGTTGAAATGCGTTGAGGAGTCACTCGCGCGCTTTGCTCCTGTACGTTGTTTTCCTTCTATGTTGTATCTATCACGTTTGTCTGACTTCTCTGTGTATGATGTGTTTGTGTTGCTGTTATAGGTGAATGCCGTGATGACCAACCTCTCCTCTTTCGTTGTTGAGCTTGTTGAGGAAACGAGGGGTTTGCAGGATCGTCATGAGCACTTGTCTCAGGACGTTGTTGTGTTGAGGGAGAAGGCGCGCGCGCATTCAGATGCTTCTTCCGAGGCTTCCGCTGATCTCAAGAGGAGTCAGGATTATGCGTCTCAGCTGGAGGCGGAGCTGTTTGCCCTGCTACGTCAGGAGAAGGCTGATGAGGAGGCGCATGCTGTGGTGCTGAGGGAGACTAGGGAGTCTCACGTTGTCCTTGGTGACCAGCTAGGAATGATCGAGTTTCCTACTACCGCGGATTATCCCAAGCTTCTTGAGAAGGCGCGTGATGATCGCATGGAGTCCTTCTCTGTGGATTACTTTAGGAGGGTACACTCCCTTGCCCCCGATTTTCCTTTCCAGAGTGCTGGTCCATATGCTGGCTATGCCCTTGGGGCTATTGCGGGGGTCCAAGCGAGTGGTGGAACGAGTGGTTTGACGGGACAGGCGTCCGTCCCTGTTGGTGATGATCGCCGGGGTGCTTTCAAAGGCCCAGCGCAAGATGTTTTTATGACTGATGTCTTTGGTTCTGGTGCTCCTGACGTTGGGTCAGGTTGATCTTTCTTTGTTTTTCCATCTGTACATATGGCTGATCCCCTTGCATGGGTGAGATTTTGACGGGTTGCATCTTGGGCTCGACTTTTAAGCTGGCCGGATGTCTTTACTTTTGAGTCCTGCTATATTATATATATATGCCTGACATGAGATGTTAGAAAGATATAATACTAAGTATTATTTTGCATCTTCTTTTATTGTTGTCCCAGTGACTTGTTCTCTTTTTTGTAAGAGTGTTGCTTTATTGACTGGTTGGTTTTCTTGATCCGATGGTTTTCCTTAGGAAACTGCATCTCTGTTGGTGACGGTTGTGGGTGAGTTTGTATTACCGTTGTCTGTGGCTTTGTAGGGAGGATGATCCCCGTTGAAGTGCTTGTCTTTCTTTATGAGGATGTGAACAAACTAGTTTGTTCACATATTTGGTGCTGTGGCTAAGTGTGGATGGGTTAGTACGTTCAACCCTTATTTATGTTTGCGAGGGAAGATTCCCAATGATCCGCTTATCCCCCGACTTTTTGCAAGGATGTGAATAGATTAGTACGTTCACATCCTTGTAGTATGGCGAAGTGTGGATGGATTAGTACGTCCGACACTTGCATTTGTTTGCGAGGAAGGATTCCCAATGATCCGTTTATCCCCCGACTTTTGCAAGGGTGTGAATAGATTAGTACGTTCACATCCTTGTAGTATGGCGAAGTGTGGATAGATTAGTACGTCCGACACTTGCATTTGTTTGCGAGACAGGATTCCCAATGATCCGTTTATCCCCCGACTTTTTGCAAGGATGTGAATAGATTAGTACGTTCACATCCTTGTAGTATGGCGAAGTGTGGATAGATTAGTACGTCCGACACTTGCGTTTGTTTGCGAGGCAGGATTCCCAATGATCCGTTTATCCCCCGACTTTTTGCAAGGATGTGAATAGATTAGTACGTTCACATCCTTGTAGTATGGCGAAGTGTGGATAGATTAGTACGTCCGACACTTGCGTTTGTTTGCGAGGCAGGATTCCCAATGATCCGTTTATCCCCCGACTTTTGCAAGGGTGTGAATAGATTAGTACGTTCACATCCTTGTTATGAGGATACTTTAACTCCTTGTATGCGTCTAACGTCCTTTGTTTTGGTTTGTCGTGAGGAGCTTCGCTTAGGATTGCTTTGATATCTTTCTGACGGCTTTTCTTGTTGGTTGCCCTTTCTGCGCTTAGGGTTAGGGTCTTTGTTGGTGATGTATGTGGCTTGTTCCTGGTATTGGACCGGGGAAGCTTGCCATTACATAGTGATTTTTCCTACGCAAGGAGTGAACTTCATTAGTTTTCTTGTTTATTTACAAAGGTCGTGCATGGATGGAGTCAACTGATCTCCTATCCTAAATGTTCTACTTAGCATTTAAAAAGTAAAGATAGAGTATGTGCATGTCATAAGGGAAGGGTTATTCCCTTAGTGACGGGTTGATAAAGCTGGCTTCCTGCATGCGATGTGGGAGCGAAGAGCTCCTTGTTTGATCAGGTCCTCGATTTTGTTGCGAAGGGAGGGGCAGCCATTTGTGCTGTGACCCCATTTGTTGTGATAGTGGCACCACAATTCCGGATTCTTCCCGAGGAAGGCAATTCGGATCTCGCTGGGAGGAGGTAAAACATCCTTCAGGATGGTCTTGAACAATTCTTCCACCTCTATGTTTAGAGGTGTGTATTCTCCATCTTGGTTGTTGTTCAAGTCTTGTCTTGCATGCTCTTGTTCGCACGCCTCCTCGTGTTCTGCAGGTGGGCTGAACCACCCCAGCTCATTTGCGACTTCGATTGCCGTTTCCATCTTTTCCTTTAGGTCAGCCATAGACTTGGTTGTCCTCCACCCATGTGTTCGTCCGAACAGGAGAAATGTGGGTGAGTTCATGTTCAGGAAAAATCCATTGATCACGGCTGACTTGTCTGCAAAACTTGAAGTTGCGTTAATAGCAAATCGCTTGAAGTAGTTTTGGATGGATTCTGACTCTCCTTGTTTAATGTCCCATATGCTTGGGAGCATTGGGGCTTGAAGTGTTGGGAGCCTTTGTCCTTTGCTCATCATCTCGTCAAATCGCTTTTCGACTTCAGATTTGGAACACTGTCCCCTTTCGATGACTGCAACGTCCAGGCGGTTCTTGCATCTTAGTGCGTTGACATAGCATTTTCGTGTTGTTGTCTGATCGCCCAAGACTTCACCGATTCCTCCCTTTAAGCGGTATTTCAGCTTTTGATGTGCCGTTGAGGGCACCATCTCGTAGGGGTTTATCGTTGTTCTCCCAAGAATTCCGTTGTAAGCGCCGAGGCTTTCGACGATCACAAAAGTGATGTCGACTTTCATTGCGTTCCACCCTTCTCCTATCACAGTGGGAAGGGTGATCATTCCCAGTGGGTACGTAGCAGCTCCAGCAAAGCTTACTAACGGGAAATTTCCCGGCTTCAGGTCCTCTCTTTTCATTCCCAGCTGTTCGAGGACGTTAATATGAAGGATGTCTGACGAACTTCCCCCGTCGACTAGAATTCTTTTGACATCGAACCCGTTGATTTCCATCGTTATTACTAACGCGTCATCATGTGGGTAGACGATGTGTGCCATGTCTTTTCTTGAGAATCCTATCACGAGGTCCTCCTCTTCTGGTTTCTTTCTTTTTCCATACTTGGGGAGTGTGCTTGCCTGCGCAGCGTAGACATCTCTTGTGTTGGAGACTTGTCCTCCTGCGGCTGGACCACCATGAATGACGTTAATGACTCCCCTCTTTTTAGGAGGAGGGTTGTCAGTGGTCTTCTCCTTTCCTTTTTCCTTTGATGTGAATTTTCTCTTCACCTTTTCGATCTTTCCCCCCTGATCGACGTAGTGCTTAAGTCCGCCTTCTTGGATGATTCGATTGATTTGGAACTTAAGGCTTCTACAGTCGTCTGTTTCATGGCCGTTGACTTCGTGGCTTTCACACCACTTGTCTTGCTCCTTCCCCAGCTGACCCTTTCTGAACCCGAATGGCTCTTTCCAGAGGTTTTGCTCTTTCATTTCTTTCAGTATGACGCTCAGGGGAGCATTCAAAGGGATCAGCTCGATGGTATTGACATCTGCATTCTTGTCTTCTTCGATGTTGAATGTTCTTTTATGGGGCGGAGTCCATTGTTTTTGCTGGGGGGTTTGATTCTGCTTCGGGGGGCCTGGCTTGCTTTCATCCTTCTTGTTGCCTGGCTTGCCCCATTTGTCCCGTGCTGTCATCTTGTAATGCTCAGCGTCGATGTACTCTTTAACTCTTGCCACGAGTTCTTCCATTGTTTCCGCAGGTCTTGTGGAAAGCTTTTGGCCTAAGTCGTACCCGTGCCTACCCAGATTTCTGACAAAGGCATGAATGACTTCTGTCTCTGCGATGTTTGTTTGGATTTCGGAGATGTTTTGATTGAAACGGATGTAATAGCTTGCGAGGGACTCATTCCACTCTTGCTTGACGTCATCCAAGGCATTTGATCCTTTGATAATCGATCGTTCTCCCATGTAACGTTGGATGAACTTTTCTTTGAGGGACTGCCACGAGTCTATGCTTTTCTTTGGCAGGGAGAAGAGCCAGTGTGCAGCTGGTCCGCCTAACGTTTGGGGGAACGTCATGGCTATGTGGTGAGGGTTGTCAGTCCTTCCCAAGAGCATTAGTTCATGCTGCTGTACATGCTCTATTGGGTCTCCCTTGCCTCGGTATTTTTCTGGCCTTAGATTGTACAGTGCGTCTGGGACGCGACTGTATACCAGCTCGTCGGTGAAAGGGTGGGATGTTGTGTCTACCAATGTGTTCATCCCTCTCATTTTCCTTTCTTTTATCTTCTTCTCGATCAGCTTTTCGAGCATCTCCTCCGTCAACCCGGTTATTGGGTTATTATGATTATGGGGGTATGCTTCTTGGCCCATGCTTGCGCCTTGTTGGGGAAATTGCGCCTGCGTCGGGTTGTGTTGAGAATATCCACCTTGATATCCCTGGTATGTCTGAGACGGCTGCCTCCAAGCTTCTTCATTATATGGCCCTGTATGGTAGGGTGTTTGGGAGTGCGAAAGCTCCTGTCTTGTCCACTGCTGGGGGAACTGCCTGCTCTGCTGTGCATTCCCGTGGAAAGTCGGGGTTTTTGAGATTGTAGGGCCTCTTTGTTGAGGTGCATTCATTGGAGGCGCTTGCCTTGGAGGCGGGGGCATATTTGCTTGTTGCGCGGGAGGGGGCGGTGGCGCCCCGTATCCTTGGTTGCGCAGGGCTTCTCTTAGATGAAGCAGCTGCTCGAGTGCTGCCATCATTTCCGGGGTGACTGTGGGTGCAGTCTGTGCCCCTGGTGCTTGGTTGTATGCTCCCGCGTTTGGCATTCCGTACGGTTGCTCCTGCGTATTGAAGGTTTGGTGGGCGAAACCTGGAGGAGCGTTGGTTTGCTGTGTGCCCCCTTGCGCGTTACTCCGAGAGTGTACGCTTCTAGTTGGCATAGATGAGGCGACTGAGGCCCCGCCTTGGCTTTGCGGGGGAGCTCTCTGCGGAGGAGGTCTCATGCTTGACTCCGGAGCTGGAGTTTTCCTTGGACGTCCTGGTCCTCTTCTCTTCGTCTTAGTCGGCGGTGGCTGCTCGTTGCTTGCCATGCTGTTGGTTCTGTGGGTGATCCGCAGACGGCGCCAGTGTTTCGACCGAGTTATTGCGGGCTTTTCGCCGGATAACTTGTCGAGGTTTTCTAGTTGGACGTGGGCTAAATCCGCCTTCTAGTGTCGCGCGCGGGCTTTAGCTTTGTCTTCTGAATGAGGGCAAGTCTCTCTGGGTCTCTAGCGGGACGTCCGTCGGCACCTGCAAAGGAGCGTTACCAAGCAGTCCCTGTGGAGAGGGGGGGGTGCTTGGCGTGCTCACTCCGACGTTCAACATCAGTAGTTTTTCTAGAGAGAGAAAGAGAGGGTTTTTAGAGAGAAGTCAGAGCTTTTTCCCGAGCTTGCCCAAAGTGATTTTGGAATGAATTGAATTTGTTCACCCCCAAGGTGGATATTTATAGGCAACCTTGGACCGTAAACCGGTTTTGACCCGGTTCGATGGGGAAATGTGAACCGGGATGCAGGGGTAAGCTCTGGGAAAAGGGGCTCTGACGTACGTCTCAGGCGGCTGTCATGAACGGGACGCGCGCGCCTCTGAAACAAAGGTCTCGGACACATAGGAGTTAGTGTAAAAATCGGGTCTCCGTATACGTCCGAGGTAAAATGGGGGGTGTGCGCGACACCCCCCGGGTGTGGAACTTACCCGGAATTCCGGGTAAGCCTAGGCTTACCCGGAATTCCGGGTAAGCTTAGGCTTACCCGGAAATTCCGGGTAAGCCAAGCTTACCCGGAATTCCGGGTAAGCTGGGGCTTACCCGGAATTTCCGGGTAAGCTAAGCTCACCCGGAAATTCCGGGTAAGCTTAGCTTACCCGGAATTTTCCGGGTAAGCCCCCCGGGGATGCCGGGCAAGCTCAAAACTTGTCCGGTTTTCCCCGGTTAGCTTGAATTTGGACTTTTGCGGTGAGTCCCGTACGTGCATGAGGTCCGAATAATTAAAACCGAGCCCGGATCACGCGTATGTCCATCAATTATGAAGGGTTAAAACAGCCCTGATATTCTTTATTTGAAATTCCGGATTTTTACCGATCCGATTTATCCGTTTCATTTAAAATATATATTTTTTTATTTTATCTTTCCTATATGGCCTGCCATGTCAGCACGAGATAAAAAATCTCAGAGTTGAAATAGAAAAGTCCAGAAGAGTATACGAATGAAGAGGCTCCTAAAAAAAAAAAAAAGAGGCTCCTAAAAGAATTCTTTGTAATAAATAATGGTTTTTATATTGTCGGCATACTTGTGCTACACATGTGCGAGAAGTTGAAATACTATGATAAAAATAAGTCTACTATACTCTATGTTTCATAGAATATCGTATATTTATAGTGGAAATATATTTACATTTCGTTTTAGTTATTTTTTACAATATTACTATACTATAAAAAAAATCTATGAATTATGAATGTAGCAGAATTATTGTGCATGATGTAGACATAAAGCATTGATCAAGAGAATTAGTAGTCACTTATATACCTTCCCAACTTAAAGGAAAATTTACAATTATTTTTACTTCGATCTTATTTTTATTATTTACGTAGGCATTTTGCACTGTTTGCATCTCCTAATTTCATTAGGTTTCTACAAATTATGATATAAAATATTAAGTAATTAGAAAATATTTTATATCCTATTTTAAGTTTTACGTAACCTAAAGAAATAAATAATCAAATTTTCTATTTAAATTTATTATTATTTATATAGTTCAGTTTCATAAATAATCAAAATGTATATAGAATAATAAATATTATTTCATGTTATAAAAATTAATATATATGCATAATAATAAAACAATTAATTAATTAACTATATAGAATAATAAACAATATATATTCTCTTCTGCACCAGAATCAGCTCTTTTACCGTTTTACTAAGTGTACATATTTATTATATTCGTGTTTTGGACTAAAGTCAACATATTTCACTAAGACACAATGATATATGTGTAGATTTTGTCGAATTTAAACTTTAGAGTCACATTTATACCTTCTCATAATTAAAAATTGTCATCATATTATCGTCAAAATGCATAATATTTTCCATAACTAATAAGAACGATTTAAAATTGATGTAGTTACGAGTGAGCATACAAATTGGTTTAATGAACCAGAATGTAAATGGACTAAAATGAATTGGTTTAGATTTGGTTCATATAAAACATTGAGTAACTTTTAATTTTAAAAAAGTAAATCTATACTAATTTAAGCTCTCTACGTAAAATAAGAAAATAAATAATTAAAGTTTATATTTAAATCTATTATCTATACAATTTGGATGCGACTGTCACATAAGCACAATATTCTATAATCTATTATAGGGTTTACCAAAAAAAGTTATATTATTTATAAATAACGTTATACTTATATATATAAAAAAGCTAAAACGTTTTTTTTTCTTTAATATAAAATATTTTAAATTATCAGATAAATTATTATAGGTAAAAAATCTACATAATAATAATAATATAGGATCGACAAAAAAATTATAAAAATAACTTCGATTTATATTAATTTTTTCACCAAGAAAAAACTACATGTATAAAAGCGCTATTAATTTTGTAATAAAATCTACTACGACAACAAGTAGAATAATCTATTGGTCCAATTAAGACATTATGAAAATACTTCCTAACTTAATCAACCCGATTTACAAATTTATTTACTTATTTATCATAGTCACAACACTTCATTAATGAAAATAATTGTAGGTATGAATCTTGAACCTTAAAATTTACAATTAACTTATTAGTTATATATCATATAAAAAATGATATATGATGCTAATAATTTCACGATTATGAAATATTTTAAATGATAATCAATATTAAATAATTTAATTAAATTAATGCATTATGATTAATTAATTTTCTATCCAAAATATATTTAAATTTTCAAATAGTTGCATAATTAATAAATTAAGATAACCTTTTTTTAAAATTCCCTAAGTATAATAATCAGTTGGTCCAATTGAAACGTAACTAAAATACTTTCCAACTTAACAAGCCACGTTTAAATATTTATTTCTGACTTATCCATTATAGACACAACACTTCATTAATGAAAAATAATTAGTACTAAATATTTTAATACAATCAATGTATTGTTATTAATTAATTCCATCCAAAAAAATATATTAACTTCAAATAAATGTTTATATAGTTGCATATTCAATAAATTAAGATAAAATATTTTATTTTTATTCGAAATTCTTCTCCCGCGCGGTGCGCGGGTTTAGTGGCTAGTTTAACTTAATCCGCCACAATACTGCACATGGATGATGGATTGACGCATTGATGCCCTATTACTAGGCGTGAGTGTTTTTGGCAGTAAACGGTCATGGAATGATTTTTTAGTAAAATTCTTCGGTTTATGGATAAACATATTGGTACCTAAATATCCGGAAGCAGAATTAGTTATGTGTTAAAATTTTAGTAACCCTACTCTAATTTTTTAAGACAATTGGTTGTAATTTGTGATTGTTGTATAATTATAATATTTGAGATTCTTATTTTGAAAAATGTTTGAATATATATATATAGGTTTCGGTTCCAACTTGGATATCCAGATCCAGATAATTTATTTTGAAAAAAAATAAATAGTAATCAGTTCATTAACCGGTACCCGGAACCAACAATTCCAGTACAATTATTGTATGAATCTAGACAATAAATACCCGAACTGCTCAGCTCTGCTATATATTATTTTAGTTCAAATCTTGACACTCTAAGCATCAATTCTAGTCTAGTTACAAATTTAAAGAGGAGAGTCACACGGGTTAGATTGAACTTTGAAGATTCTTCAATACACAGTCCTAACACGTGACATCTACGTGATGAATTTTTTACCAATCAAAAGCTGATATGTGGTACTTAGTTCTGCCACATGTCAGCTCTTAATTGATCGAAAGTTCACCGTGTAGATGCTCATGCCACATGTTAGGACCAATGTATTCAAGAATTTCTCGATATATAAAAATACAGTGTATTCGGATCAACGATTTCAGAACGATCTAAAAAGGTGTTGGATCACGGGCGAAGCTCCGTTATGTTCTTGACGGAAAGCTCGAACTCCTGGGCTCCGCGTAATCCTGCAAAAGGGGATGACCTGGGTGGTGACCCAGAATCCCTCTCCGATGCCTAAATGAGTATCTGATCAATGCGGTGGTAAGCCGTAATCTAAGTGCGTATTAGAGAATGTGTTTTCTGAGGTAACTTCCTCCTTTATATAGGAGGGGAAGTTACTCAGTTACCTGAGACTGCGCCTGGCAGTTTAACCCACGATTCCGTATATCTCGTTCGGGATTCCGTATATCTCGCCCCACGCTCCGCGTATCTCGCCCATACTCCGCGTATCTCGGGCACGCCCTGCGTATCTCGGGGGAGGTTATCTATATCTCAACCGTCTCCCCACTACTCTATCTAGTAGGCGGGTTTCTCGGTCTTATCCTCTGGTCACAAGTCCCAATTCATATCGGGGACTCCAGAGTTATCTCATTCTAGGTCACCACCTAGGACCCTTTGGCTTACGAGACAGGTCCAGCCTCCGCGGGGCTTTATTATCGGGGCCTTTACTAAGTCATATCGGGGCCTATTCAGAGGCTTATTGTCGGGAGCATTCAGCTCGTATATCGGGACCGCTGAAGTCGGGACCCTTCATACTGGGCTTCTGGGCCTTCCAGGCCTTTCACGAGGCCCACTGGACCTACTCGCCGTCCATTGGCTGTTAACGGGGCTAACGATTACATCGGAGCCCATCATTTGCCCCCAAGACATGGGGGACTTGCAGTCCGTCGTGTCTTCCGATTCTAGACCTCCCGACCTCATCGTCGGAGGCTTTTATCTCCATACCTCCCGATATTGCCATCGGAGGCTTTTGTCTTCAGACCTCCCGATATCACCGTCGGAGGCCTTTGCCTTGTGAACAATCCTCGAATGACATAGCTTTCTCACTCATGATTGCCTTGGGCCCACTGGACTCTATGGGCAGTTGCCAAATCCGAGGAGACTCCTCAGCTACTGTAGCATTAAATGCTAGGGATAATAAAACGACGCCTAAACCGGCGTGACTGCTGCTTTCTGAAAAAGCACTCCTTACGTCACTAACGTCTCTTCCGTACCGTGCCTATAATCTCGGCGATCAAGATAGAGTCGTTTCATCTTCAACGGTCCAGATTGAATCCGTCCATCTGTCCTTTTGCTTATAAAAGCCAAAATCCTGGCACTATTCACTTCTTCTTCACCGTTTCAATTTCTGAAAGTTCTGCCATTTTTGAATTCGAAGCTTCTTCCCCAAGTTTCTTCTGCTATTCAAGCAATCCAAGGCTTTCAACTTTCCCGATCCTTCTTCATCTTCTTTCAGCAATCATCGACCATGTCTGGTAAGGATTTCCTTCTCTGTTTTCATGATTTGCTGATGTTACCTTCTCCTCTTTTCTCAAGTTTTCTTGTTTGTAACCGTTTTTAGACGAGGCTAGTTCTGGGGCAAGGATCCCTTTTACTTTTGAGTATGCTGTTAACGAGATCTCTGAGACCTCGTATGAGGTTGCTCTCCGAGAAGGCTGTATTACCTCGGACTGGGAACCTCGCTTCCCTTACGAGTCTCAGCCCACCACTAGGAGGAAGCATATCGTCACGCGTCCTCGAGAGGGAGAAGTGTTCGTCTCCGCCGGGCAGATAAGTGCTGGGATTCGATTCCTTTTTTGCGGGAACCTGGTGGAGATGTGCAACTTCTACAAGACGCACCCCTGTACATTCTCTCCACACGCCATCCGCGTGTGGAACGCTTTCCAGCTTTTGTGCCTCCGCCAGCAGTGGACGTACAGTTTGCTGCTTTTCCGCACATTCTACGGAATGAAGTGCAATAAGGCTGGTGTTTGCTCATTCTCCCCCCGACTCCCCAAGTGGACAAAGGAGCAACTTTCACGTTTCGGCTGGGATAGCGAGACCTGGAAGTTTCACAAGGATCGGGTGCTGATTCGTGACTCGGGGTCCAACAACAGCGGATGGAAGAAGTATTACTTCTTCGTCCAAAACAGCTCTGTCCCATGGCCCCGATGGGAGGTTGAGGCGGACCCTGCCCCCAAGCTCGGGGTCTACACTGAGGATGACCTCAACACCCTCCAGATGGTCCAGCTCTATCGTTGGGGGGACTTCTTCATTCCCCTCGACGCCAACAAGCTCGTGGAGAAGGACTTGATTCATATTGGAGTCCGGCTCCTTGATTCCGTTTCCAAGGATTTAGTCATCTGGGTAACAATTCTAACCACTTCGTCTTTTCATTTTTGTAGCCAAGAAATCATCTCATGTTGAAGCAGGGGGAGACTGATGCCGTCCCGGATAGCTCCAAACGGAAGCGGAAGTCGCTGAAGAAGGGAGCTTCCTCTTATGCCGCCCCTCCGACCGAAGAGCGGACCGAGGCCAAGCGGGCCCGGAGGGAGGAGATAGACCAAGCCTTCGGGGTCACTACCGTCGAGGAAGGTAAGCGTGTCCGTCGTGCTATTAAGAAATATAGGAAACTGGTTCCCGAGGAGTTTATCCCCGCTGATCGGGAATCGCGGGTTCGAGAAATCAAGTACATCCTTCGAGGAGAAACCCCCCGCGTTCTCAAGGCGGGATACTACAACTTCTTCGGAAAGGACCAGCATCTTGAACGCCAAATCATCTGGTGCCCCAACGATACTCTTCCTGATTTTATTCGTCCCGCAACCGCAGGTCCAACGGAGGCTCTCACTCCGAGGAGAGCTGCTACTCCTGCACGGGCCGCGACTCCACAGGCGCCGATGACGGAGGAAACCCCGACGGAAGCTCAGTTCCGTCGGGTGACCGACCTGGAGGCTTCTCCTTCCTCCGAGGAGCCAAATGAAGGTGGCCTGCTCCGCCGAAAGCCAGGCCGGAGCATCCTTAGGCCCACCGCGGAGGACGTGTCCCAGAGTCCTCCCCCAGAGCTCCGCAGTCCAACTCCCGAACCTCCGCATCCCTCCTCTCCCCGTGGATGAAAATCTTTACAAGGTTTTCACCCCCGATCAGGAGACGGTTCCCTGGAACCCGATTGAGTCTCTCCAATGGGTCCCACTCCAACGGGGGGACCTTCAGCCTGATTTGGCCCTGCATCTGCTGGCGGGGTCGATTCCTCCGGCCTTAAGGCGGCCAATCTCCTTGGCGCGGGAGGACATCGAGGAAGAGCTCCGCGCTATGGCCATCCGTCGGATGGAGGTAAAACTTTATCTTTGTTTTGTTTTCTTCATTGTTCTTTGCCTTCGACCATCGGATTCTAATCCTTTTTCCCTTTTGTCTTAGGAAACCGCGAACCAGCAGCGCTGCTTCGGCTTCATCCTGGCTCTCAAGGGTGCTTTGGAGGAGGCACAAGCTAGGTCGGATCCCGACGCTTTGGCCAAGCTCCAAGCGGACCTTGACGAGACTGTGGCGGCCAGGGTCAAGATAGCCAAGGAGCGGACCCTCCTTGACGAGATGGCTACGGGCCTGCAAAAGCAGGTTCATGATCATGAGGCCGTCCTTCGTCGGGAGCGGAGGATAGCCCAGGAGGATCAGCGGCGGAACGAGGTGGAGAAGAGGCAGCTCCTCCACGAGAAGGGCGTTTTCGTGGAAGCTCTTGCGGAGGCCAAGGCGAAACTTGAAGCCCAAGAGGCTGAATTTTCTGCCAAGCCGGCTGAGGCAAAGGCTCAGGGTCGCGAGGAGTATCGGAACTCCGATGATTTCGAGGCGGATGCCGTGAAGTTCTGCAAAACCGAGGTGGAGAACATTCTGTTCAATGTCGTCGAGGAGCTCTACACGGCATACGAGGATTCCATCGACTTCAAGAAGTCCGAGACCCTTGCCCCCATCGCAGAGAAGTACTTCAACCTCCCCGCGGAGAGTGAAGGGACTGATGCCGTGGACCCGACTCCGCGGACTGCGGAGCCTTCTGCCCAGGCCCCTCCGAATCTTCCTCCCTCCGATGCTGCTGAGGACCCAACTTCCAACAAGGACCAAGCTTAATGCTCTATTCTTTTAGTCCTTGTAATTTTTCCTCCTTTATGTTTTGTATCGGAACCTTCAGGCCTTGAGCCTTTATATAAGAAATTTCTTTCATCTGTTTTGGCCCCGATAATCGTTACTTACAATGTTCCAGTGCACCATTTAAGATGACTTCATACATCCTTCCGATGCTTTACTCGAAACTTTACCACTTAAGGTTTCTCGTTTACTCGGGACTTCACCATTTAAGGTTTCTCGTCTACTCGGGACTTTACCACTTAAGGTTTCTCGTCTACTCGGGACTTTACCACTTAAGGTTTTTTGTCCCTGTCTTTCAAGGCAATTTTGTACATCATTTAAGATGATTTATTTCGCACCCCTTAAGGCTTTTACTGCGCCAATCTAGACGACTTAATCGTACCCTTCAGGGCTTTTATCGCGTCATTCCAGACGACTTAATCGTACCCTTTAAGGCTTTTGGCCGCATCATATAGACGACTTACGCGGACCCGTTAGGGCTTTTTCGTACCCTTTAAGGCTTTTTGCCGCATCATATAGACGACTTACGCGGACCCGTTAGGGCTTTTTCATACCCTTTAAGGCTTTTTGCCGCATCATATAGATGACTTACGCGGACCCGTTAGGGCTTTTTCATACCTAGGCTTTTGGTTGCGTCATAAAGACGACTTACTCATACCCCGTAGGGCTTTTGTCCGTACCTCGAAAGGCTTTTTGTCGCGCCATAAAGGCGACTTACCCGTACCTCGTAAGGCTTTTTTATCGTACCTCGGAAGGCTTTTGTCGCGTCCTTCAGGACGTCTTACTAACAGTTAGAATAAATCTAAAAGCAATTGATCGAAAGCAACTTTTATTCATTAACAACTCAAAGCTGGCTTACATCGGATCTATATCGATAGACAATTTGCGCCATTCGCGGCGACTTAATATCAAACATGATACTTCTTCAAGTGTGCGCCACTGAAGGAATGTTTCAACGTCTTGCCATCAAGGTCTTCTAGTTTGTACGCATTCGGGGCTGGCATCCCTACGATCTTGTAAGGTCCCTCCCATTTCGGCGATAGCTTGTTTACTCGATCTTGATGAACGAACTCGTTCCTCCGCCAGACAAGTTCTCCAACGAAGAATTGTCGGGACTTGACACGCCGATTATAATATCGGGCTGTTGCCAGACGCATCCGAGCCTGGACTTCATCGGCCTTCCACCTTTTCTCCTCGAGCAAGTCTAAGTCTAGACGCCTCAGTTCCTCGTTCGTTAGAGGTTCATAATACCTTCTGAGATGGGACGCCACCGCTACCTCCACGGGAGCAACTGCCTCCGTGCCATAGACAAGGCCAAACGGAGTCTCCCCTGTCGACTGCTTGGGTGTTGTTCTAACAGCCCACAGTACGTTTTCAAGCTCATCCAGCCAATGACCTTGCAAGGCGTAAACTCTCTTCTTCAAGCCATCCATCACGATCTTGTTGGCTGATTCGACTTGGCCATTAGTCTGAGCATGGTGGACGGAAGCTGTCCGATGCTCAATGTTCAGTTCCTCCAGGTACTCCTTCAACTGAGCCCCATTGAACGGAGGGCCATTATCGCTGATCAACACTCGAGGAACCCCATACCGGGATATAATCTGAGTTTGAAGGAATTTAAGGATCTGCTGCCCCATTGTCTTGGCCAACGCCTTAGCCTCTATCCACTTTGAGAAGTAATCGATGGCCACGAGTAAATACTTGCACTGGCCTTTCGCTTGCGGAAGAGGTCCCACCAAGTCAATGCCCCACTGCGCGAAGGGCCAAGCACTCCTGATGGACATCAAGTCCGCGGCAGGAGCCACGATATTTGGAGCGTACCTCTGGCATGCATCGCAGGATCGGACCATCGCTGTTGCCTCCTTGTTCATCGAAGGCCAATAGTAGCCTAGATTCAACGCCTTCCTCACAATGGATCGGGCCCCTTCATGACAGGTCGCGACTCCTTCGTGCAGTTCTCTCAGGATCCGATTCGTATCAGGCTCCGCCACACATTTCAGAAAATGCTTTACATGCCCCCTCTTATATAACTGGTTGTCCACCATCACGTAGTCGTTTGCGATTCGACGCAACCTGACAGCTGCCACTTCATCATCGGGGAGTGCCCCCGTAGTCAAGTATGTGACTATCGGGGTCATCCATGTGGATTTCTCTTCTTCCTCCGATATTGCTTCAATGGCGCAAACCTCCGTCAGATCGATGGTTGAGATAATCACTCTTTCCAGAAAGTGCACCCTCCGATTCTCCTTGGGGGCCACTCCAAGAGCAAATTTGCTTAAGGCATCTGCCTCCGCATTTTCTTCCCTCGGGATTGCCTCGATGTCGAAGCTTTTGAAGCTTCCCTTCAACGTCTGCACCTCGTGCAAATACTTCCTCATTGTCGGGCTCTTGGCTTCATAGTTCCCCTGGACTTGATTCACAATCAAGCTGGCATCGCACTTCACTTTTAAATGGTCGACTCCTGTACCCTTAGCGATTTTAAGGCCCGTGATGAGAGCTTCATACTCCGCTTCATTGTTGGTGGCCCTAAACGTCAAGGCCAAGGCATATCGCAAGGGCTCGCCTCCACCGGGCGGTATCAATACGAATCCTGCCCCCGATCCTTCTACACTTGATGAACCATCAGTGTACATCTCCCAAGTGTTCTCCTCATTTGGCTGTTCTGGCTGTTCTGCTATCGGGACTTCCATGTTTGCCCCCTCTGCAGGACCCGCTTCTTCCAGATCGGGTGCCGTAAACTCAGCTATAAAATCCGCCAATGCCTGGCCCTTAATAGCAGTTCTCGGAGCGAAATGAATACGGAACTCCGTAAGCTCAATGGCCCATTTCACCAATCTCCCCAACTCCTCCGGTCGGTTCAAAAAGTGCTTCAAGGGCTGATTAGTTAACACCGTAACCTCGTGGGCATGGAAGTAAGGCCGTAGCTTGCGAGCAGCAACAATCAACGCAAAGAGATACTTCTCAATAGCGGGATAATTTATTTCGGATTTGGCAAACACCTTGCTTACATAATAGACTGGCACTTGGTTGCCCTTGACAATCTTAATCAAAACAGAACTAACAGCAACTTCAGAAACAGCCATATAGAGATAAAGCGGCTCGCCTGGAACCGGTTTCGCCAACGGCGGGAGGGTACGGAGGTGCTGCTTGAGTGCCTGGAATGCCTCCTCGCACTTGTCGGACCATTCAAACTTCTTGTGGGCCCTTAGCACATCAAAAAATGGCATGGCTCTGTCACTCGCCTTGGATAGGAATCGATTCATCGTGGCCAACCGGCCATTCAGCACTTGAACCTCCCGATGAGTCTTCGGGGACTGCATCTTCTCGATTGCTCGCAGCTTCTCAGGATTCACCTCGATTCCTCTCTGGCTCACCATGAACCCTAGGAATTTCCCCGAGTTCACCCCGAAAGCACACTTGTCTGGGTTCAACCGAACCTGATGAAACTTCATCCGTTCAAATGCCGCCGCCAAGTTTTGGACATGATCTCCTGCCTGTCGGGACTTCACCAGCATGTCATCCACATACGCCTCCATAGTCTTTCCCAGCATGTCCCCGAACAACTTGTTCACCATCCTCTGGTAGGTTGCTCCAGCATTGATCAATCCGAAGGGCATGACGTCGTAGTGGTAGACGTCACTATCGGCATAGAAGGCTGTATGAGGGGCATCTTCCTTCGCCATCTTGATCTGGTTGTAACCCGAGTAGGCATCCATGAAGCTTAGCAGCTCATGTCCCGACGTAGCGTCCAGCAACTGGTCAATCCTCAGGAGCGGATAGCAATCCTTCGGGCAGGCTTTGTTCAAGTCACGGAAATCGACACACATCCGCCACCTTCCATTACTCTTTCTCACCAGGACCGGGTTAGCAACCCAAGTCTGGAATCGGAGCTCCTTGATGAATCCAGCGTCGAGCAATCTGCTCACTTCTTGCTGGATCGCGATCCTCTTATCAGCGCCCATCGGACGCCTCTTCTGGGCAATAGGCTTGATCGCGGGGTCGATCTTCAGCTCGTGCACTATCACGTCGGGGCTGATTCCTGGCATATCACTCGGGGACCAGGCAAACAGCTCCTTGAACTCCTTCAGGAGCTCAATCAACTCTCGGGCTCTTTCCTCCGACAAAGCAGACCCGATCTTCACCTTCCTCTTAGGTCCGTCAATCTCGACCTCTTTCAGGTCCTCCATGGGGGCGGGACGCCCAAACTCTTCTCGAGGATCGGCATCAGTCTGTAAGTAACACCTTCGTGACGCCACTTGGTCACCCTTGACCTCTCCGACCCCGTTGTCAGTCGGGAACTTCATCTTTTGATGGACGGTTGAAGCGACTGCCATGAGAGGGTTGATGGTGGTCCTCCCGATGATAGCGTTATATGTCCCCGCGGACTCTACCACGACGAAATCCACGTTCCGTCTCTCCATCTTCCAGCCACTGCCAAACTCTACCGGTATGGTAATCGTTCCCAATGGATAGGAAGTCGATCCCGAGAATCCCACCATCGGGAAGTTCACCTGCGTCAGGTCCTTCTTCGTCTTTCCCATGGCTTCCAGGGCGTCTAAGAAAAGAATGTCGGAGGAGCTCCCTCCGTCTATCAGGATCCGCTTCATCTCGAATCCATCCACATCCAGGGTCACGACCAAGGCGTCGTCGTGAGGGATCTCTACGCCTATCAAATCCTCCGCCGAGAAAGAAATCACCATTTCTTCCTTTATAGTCCACGACCGGGACCTCTTTCCTAACACCACAGCAGCAGAGATGCGGGAAGCATAGTTCTCCCGAGAAGCGGAGGTGTCTCCTCCCGCTGCCATTCCTCCGTGAATGACGTTAATGGTTCCCCGCCTCTCCTTACGGGGACCAGAACCGGAGGCTTCCGGCTCAACCTTTTTCTTCTTCGGGGATCGATCACGGGACTTAGAACGGGACCGTGACCGACTTTTGGAACGGGATCGGCATCGTCCCCTTCCGACGAACTCCTTCAGCTTCCCCTTCTGGATCAGCTTCTCTATCTCCTTCTTCAGCTCCCGACAGTTATCGGTGTCGTGACCATTGGCTCGGTGGTACCGACAGTAACGATCGGAGCGGCCTCCCAAGAACTCACCTTCTTTCCTCGGGGGGTATCGGGCGAGACCCTGCCGATCCATCACAGCCAGCACGGAGGTCATCGAGCTGTTGATGGGAACACTACGACCCTCGCGGTTATCCTTCTTTGGAGGACGCCTATCCTCCCTTCTCTCGGGGCGGCCACGGTTCCTACTTCCCTCTGATTTATCGCCTCCTTTGCGATCATCCGACAGCTTGGACGATGGCTTTCCTCTTCCCGACTTCGGAGGATCAAGCTCTCCGGCAGCAATCTTCGACTCCTGGACGTCGATTTGCTGTTTCACCCTCGCTTGCAGGGCCTCCATGCTCCACACAGCCTTTGCGGCTACGCTGTGCATCAGATCGGAACCATACGGAGCAGTTAGGTTCCGCAGGAAAGTTCGGATGGTCTCTCCCTCCGATATTTCTTCATCGATCTCCGCGGCACTTGCAGTGAACCGTTGGTAGTAGTATGCCAACGATTCATCGGATCTTTGCACCACTTAGGTCAAAGACCTCACGCTCTTCAGGAGACGCCTTCGACCTTGATATTGCTTGATGAAGCGGTCGTGCATATCAGCCCAGCACGTAATACTTCCTGGCGGTAGGCTGAAAAACCATGTCATGGCCCTTTCTCCCAGGGTGATCGGGAACAATGAACATATGAGGTCATCATTCGAAGTCCTACCCATACAGGCCTGGACATGTCTCTGAACATGGCGAACCGGTCCCCTTCACCATCGTACTCCTTGATGGTCGGAATACCTAGCCCAGGCGGGGCAACGGTATCTAGCAGCTGTGGAACAAAAGGGTGAGTGGATCGGTCCCTTAGCTCCGATGTCATTTGCTTCTGATCCCCCATGCAGATGTTGACAATTTTCACCACCTGATCGGGGGTAATGGAGCCATTCAGGGGAATGGTCCTATGTTGCACTGGTCCGGGACCATCCACCACGAACTTCTCCGAGTGCGCGGGCTCCTTACTCCTATTCCTGGGCCGAACCTCCTGAACCTCTTGTTCTTCTGGAACCACCCTTGGAGGAGGTGGAGGTAACTCTTCTCGCGGGGGCAATTCCTCTGCCCTCCTGGCAGCTTCTCTCTTATCCAACAGAGCCTCCATGGCTGCCAAAAACATAGGCATAGCATCTGCTACTGCCTTGGCCTACTCCGAGTTTGAAGAAGAGCCTACTTCCCTTCGCGGGATTTCCTCTCTGTGCCCCACCGGGTTTGGGGGAGCATCCACCTCCCTTCGCGGGATATCCTGCCTGTTCAGCGTCGTGTCTCGGACTGAGACCTCATCATCACCATGCCCCCCTGTCTGAGAAACAGCAGGGTGCTCACCTTGTTCAGCAACATATTCCAGCAACGGGGAATTCACAGTTCCAGCGGGGCGAGAACTGCCGGCCTGAACTTGCTTCTTCTTGCCACCACCGGCCATTGATCTGGTAGAAACTATTTTGGCTTTTCGTTCAAATTCTCACAGACGGCGCCAATGTTGGATCACGGGCGAAGCTCCGTTATGTTCTTGACGGAAAGCTCGAACTCCTAGGCTCCGCGTAATCCTACAAAAGGGGATGGCCTGGGTGGTGACCCAGAATCCCTCTCCGATGCCTAAATGAGTATCTGATCAATGGGGTGGTAAGCCGTAATCTAAGTGCGTATTAGAGAATGTGGTTTCTGAGGTAACTTCCTCCTTTATATAGGAGGGGAAGTTACTCAGTTACCTGAGACTGCGCCTGGCAGTTTAACCCACGATTCCGTATATCTCGTTCGGGATTCCGTATATCTCGCCCCACGCTCCGCGTATCTCGCCCATACTCCGCGTATCTCGGGCACGCCATGCGTATCTCGGGGGAGGTTATCTATATCTCAACCGTCTCCCCACTACTCTATCTAGTAGGCGGGTTTCTCGGTCTTATCCTCTGGTCACAAGTCCCAATTCATATCGGGGACTCCAGAGTTATCTCATTCTAGGTCACCACCCAGGACCCTTTGTCTTAAGAGACAGGTCCAGCCTTCGCGGGGCTTTATTATCGGGGCCTTTACTAAGGCATATCGGGGCCTATTCAGAGGCTTATTGTCGGGAGCATTCAGCTCGTATATCGGGACCGCCGAAGTCGGGACCCTTCATACTGGGCTTCTGGGCCTTCCAGGCCTTTCACGAGGCCCACTAGACCTACTTGCCGTCCATTGGCTGTTAACGGGGCTAACGATTACATCGGAACCCATCAAAAGGTGTGTGCAACCTAGAGAGTTTTGGGTTCCAACTTTAATTAAACTTTAGTAAAGCAAAATATTCCTAATCAATACTATAATTCTTATGAACTGATTTAATACGAGTATGATTATTTTACGTGTTGATAAGCATAATACGGCCTTACTAAAGCTCAGTGTCGCATTCAATTTTTTTTAATAAGAATTCATAATTATGAAAAATTATGCATGAAAACTAAATAAATGAAAAAAAAATCGTTAGAAATGGGGTTAAAATTTAATATTTTATATCATTATTTAATATATTTATTTATATATAATGTGTAGAAAATAACGAAGTGCCGATTTGCACTTACTCAATATCGTAGTTCAATAACAAGAGAAGAACTCGTATAGATATAAATCTCTTACTCTAAATATGATATCTTAGAGACTCTTACAACTTGTGGTGGTGGATATAGTTGTGGTGGTGTGCTTGCTACAAATGACATCACTCCTATTTATAGGAGACTAAAAAAATCTCTAGGCCTATGAAAAACTCTAGACTAAGAACTCACTAGAAAGTCTCTAGAATTTCTTACACTTATTAGTTCCTAAAATTATCTAGACACGTAACCTAGTCTTATTCTCTAGATCCCTCTACATCATGGACTAACTCTTTTAGCCCAAATCTTAAGTCTTGACCCATGATGATAAATAAATATTATCTCATGATGGTAAGTCAATGTTGATCTTAATATTATGTACATATAAAATACTTACATATCACAAAAATGGTAGACATTTAGTTCCTTTTCTGCTATATATATATATATGCCTCTGTTATAGCGGGTGATACCTAGGGTGTACGCGAGTTAAGCTACTTGTAAGCAACTCAAAATTCGCTCAGTCGATATTTGAATTCAACTCGTTAAATTTTAAGTCAATCTCTTTTCTGGTACCGATTCGAACAAGTTTATTTATACTCGACTCGAGAAAGCTCGCGAACCTAATTGAGTTTTTTTTTTTTTTTTTTTTGGCTAAAATCATATTAGAGTCGAGTTCGAGTTTATTCAATTCAAGTCAAATTCAAACTCAAACCAAAAGCCTATCCGAGTTGAGCTCAAGCTCAATATAAATTGGACAAATTTTTATTTAACTGATAATTTTAAACTTGACGATTCAAGTCGAGTTCGAGTTTGAAAAATTTAGACGCGTCATGTTCGAACTTTAATAAAATAAATCGAACAAGTCGAATTTGGCAGATATTTAGCTCGGCTAGAGTAAGCCCGATTACATCCGTACTGCTAGCCCCTGACACGCGCGAAAATAAAAGAGTTGAGTGTAGCAGACACTGAAGTCAGTCGGGACTCAGACAGACAGACAGACAGAGGCAAGGCAAGCTATGTCTGTTGTGCAAGTAATAAGTAGTGATGGATGTGGTATTGAGTTTTGCATATGCTTCCAAACAAATCCACCTTAACTTTTCAGATAAGTTCCATTTAGGTCTAAAACAAGTCTAGCTATTAGTAAGCTACTTGAAAGATTGATTACGATGATAGACTTATTAAATTTTGAGTTGCGCTTTATCTGGTACTAAATTGAATAAGAGTTCATATATACTCGAGTCGATTATGAGTTCATATATACTCGAGTCGAGAAGTTCATGAACTTAACCGAGTTTTTTGCAAAAATTATGTTCGAGTTTATTCGGTTTTTGCATAATATTATATCTATATTCAATTCAATTCAAGTCGAGATCGAGCCAGAAACCTATTTGAGTCGAGTTCGAATTCGAGCTAAGATGCATTATTTATAATTTAACTCAACAATTTGAAATTTGACGAGCCGAATTGAGCCGAACTCGTCAAATATGGCTACATAAGACCGAGCCGAGCTTGAATTTTTTTGACTCGGTAGAGTTCGAACTCTAGTAAAATGAGTCCAGTAGAGTTTTTCGGATGCTCGGCTCGATTTAAACCCATAGTTCCATTCCATTAAAAAAAAAAAATCAACCGCATCAGCTTAACTAATCTTCAGACGTTTTTGCTTCAAGGATTAAAAACCCAGGAATGAGTGATAACATAAAAATAAGATCTTCTAAAATATCTAAGTTGAGTAGAGTTTTATTCAAATAATTATCTTGAATGCCCTAAGCTTTCTCCATATATATTCTTCCACTTTTGGTTTAACAAATTATATATTTCCACCCAAAAAGTGAGAAGGGTCAGTCGGTGGATAACAAAAGTTGGTTTTAGCCAAACAATATACTTAGTTGTCCATCACTAATTTTCACTTTCGGCTAATAGTAGAGCCCTCATTCGAATGTGACCCTAAAATTTATATATTTTATCTTCCTAATTATGATATACGCCCAATTTGATCCCGTTTTAGTTCGGACCTGATTGTCACGATAATCCCACACACGATTGCAAATCGAAACATTGATTCGAACGCGCCACGCCCGCGGGAGAAAACGACTCGAATGGGAAAAAACACCCGTAACTTGTCCGATCTCAGCTTGCTGGGATCGGACAACTAGTCCTATCCCACGTATTGGGATAGGACTAATCCGACCCCGGCACTTCCCCATTCGAGTTAATACGGCCGACCAAGGGGGGGGGGGGGGGGTACGCGATGTCCGAATGATTGTCGTCCGGATCACGTCTTAGAGGGACTTGTCAACACTTCACACGCGTGACCCCTACACGACACTACGAACTCTCCCATGTTTACAAGAATTTAAACTCTTCGTTATCTATTAATAAAACACGCTTAGGCATTAATGACGTCATTAGCCACCTTAATCCCCATTGAGGCCTATATATAGGGCTCAAAACCTCTCATTCTACACATTATGAACTTTTGCGCATTTGAGCTCTGCTTTCTCTCTAATTTCTCTCTCTAGAAATACTGAACTCATTTAAGTATTGGAGAGTTTCGCTAAAGGGCGCCCCGGCTTACCCTTTGTAAATGTTACGAAGAAACGGATTACGAAAAGAACGTAAGAAAACGAATCGCAAAAGCAAAAACAGCACGCCAGTGGGACCGATATTTGGATTCACATCCAGACTCCCCCGATATCTACATTCAACAATAGTGGTGCAAATCCCCCACCATTTTGTTTAGCTGGGAAACCCTTAATCTCCTTAAATACATTAGGTATTTAATAACTCCATGAACCAATTAGTGATATAGTAGATGTTTTACGGCACGTCCGCTCATAAGAATTCCTCGTAAATTTGGAATTATAAAAAGATCTTTGCCTCTAAATAAGATTTAGAATATATTTCTGAATTCTACTACTATAAGAAATAACTATTCAGTCCCTAAAAATTATCATTCTCTATCTTTATTTTATATCTTTTATTTATCATTTATTTATTTATTTAATTAACTAACTAAATATGCTGTTGAATATTTATTAATTATACTAATATAAAAAGACCCACCATATGTTTCATTTCATTCAAATACAAATGCTAAAATAATTTTTTTAATTACTTTAATTATTTTTAGTGCATATTGTCATTAATGATACAACTAAATTTCGGATTCATAATTTTTTACATTATAAACTAATGAGGTTGCTTAAGAAGTGAGTGATACAATGAACCACAAGGTTACTAATTACAATGGTACAAGAGACCCACACCATGCTTTCTTTCATTTCATCATAGAGGAAGAACATGGAGATATAATTGGAATCTCTTCAATGATGACATACATGGGTTCCATTAAATATCCCCCACAATATGAATTAAGTAACTCAACAACCAATGTGACCCATTAAATTTAAGGGTTTCCAACTATTTTTTAAGTTTTGTATTACTCTTTCTTTCCAAACCTGTAATGTTTAGTTATTTATGTTACCAAATATTCATATTTAGCGACATTGAGTAACTTAAATTGACGAAAAAGTGACGTACAAAAGGAAAGATGACATGACATTATTCATAAATGTTCATCTTCCAAAAAAAATTAGTGAGAATGATAAAAAAATATTAACGTTTGATTCTAACTCTAAGCAAGCTACTGGGTTCAATTAATCAGAACCAGCAGTAAATTGATCGAGTTTGCAAAAAAATAAAAATAAAAATGAAGATGAACATGAGATGACGAAGATACAAAATACATGAATATAATTAAAACAAATATATTTGTATGACGCTGTCACATCTGTATATACTAGTTATTAACGCGTGCGTTGCACGCGTATCGGTTGTCTAAATTTCAAGATATATAATTTATTTTAAGCTTTCTAATATGATGATATCTAATTAATACATGGTAACTTGAGAGGCTGGGAGAAAAAAAGAACGACACAATGTAATTCACAACGAAAAAAATAGAAAGATGATAATTATGTACAAAATTAACTATTGTTTTCCATTACGGTACTAAATTAGCTTTACATGTGTATATATTTACGGTTAGAACTAATAATGAGTTACATCGCGTACGGCGTGGGTTATTAACGACAAAGTTGTATCTAACTCATCAACTTGAGGAGTGAAGAATGTAAACTCGTACTTAACCACTTAGAGTCATTAGTGAAATAGTTTGACCTATACAAACGTAACTATACACGTTCCATGCAATTTTATACCATAATACCAACAAAAATTAATTTAACGCCAAAGGAAAATTCAATTCATTAAAATCAAAAGTTTATACTTGGCTTTACATCAATTATTTATTTAAATACTAATTAGGTTGTACACAATTTGATTAAATTGACAGATGGAAGAACTAAATTAATAATTCGAGACCTAAATGATGGACGATGAGTAACATGTTATCCGTAAAAGGTCAAAATTCAAGAACCTTTGTTGACACATATACAAAAAAATCTCAACATGTACTCTAAGTGTACACGAGTTGAATATATATCATAATTTGGGGGTGACTCGAATTTATAGGTATATTGCATTAAGAATTTAATGATAATTAATGTAACATGTAAGTTAAGTGACTTAGCAAAAAAATTAATGCAATTTAACTAATGAAAATTTTAGTAACTCTCAAATATAGTAGGGACTAAATCATCAATTTTTTAAATCACTAATGTCTAAAGTTTATTGAATTCACCTTAAATATTTATTCAACTGCTAATTAGGATATACCTAATATGATTGAATTTACAAACACAAGAACTAAATCAATAGTTCGAGTCAATAAGTATTGAACATTGAGTAACATGGTATATGTAAAGTCAAACTTCAGGAACTACGGTTGATCCATATTTTGATAGGTTATATGAGTTGGCAAGTGACTGATTTATGTGCTACAAAAATGTCAAAGGGCGGAACATCCCCAAATGTGATATGGTAAATGAAACAATGCATGCACCCGGCATTTGCACATATTGAATGCATATCATATGTTAAGGATGACTCTAATTGATGGATTCAGATCTCCTTCCCACTCTTCATGGCCTAGATTGTGCATCACCATTTAGATTTTGACATGTGTCCTTAAATTTAATTTTCCTTCTAGGTTTCACAAATCTCAGTAGGGTTTTAGAGAAAAAAAACCACAAAATTAATTACACACAGAACACATGTCAAAATCTTAACGATGAGACTCGGTCTGGAACAAGAAGAGTGGGGCAGGAGATATGCATCCCTAATTGATAAGTTTATTGGATTGAGAATTTAATAATAACTACAGCGACATGTCAATTAAGCGAACTTAAAAAATAAAAATAACAAATATAACGAAATGATTTTTAAGTAATAGTAAAGATAAATATATGGGTCTCAAAGATAATAAATACTAAATCATCAATTTTATAAAGTTATGGGAACTAATATTATATAAATATATATATATAATAATAATAATAATAATAATAATAATAAAATTAAAAATGTTGAAAATGTACCTATTAGGGGTGAGGACAACCCTCACATTTTATATTGGTATAAAGATATGAAGAATGGAAAATTAACAAAGTAATCCATTAACACGTGACAAACATATACGTACTAAGTTATAGATCAAAATGAAGCAAAAATTAAGGTAAATTAATATTCCAACAACTAACACGTGACAAACATATACGTACTAAGTAAATAAATGCAACGGATAAAGTTTATAGACCAAAATGAAGCAAAAATTACTAACGCGACCTCGATCGAAATATTTAATCCGACTTTATAAGCTAAGCTGAATGAGGAGAGGATGACACGCGATAAGTCTTGGTAGGTTCTAGCCAATTTCCAATGCTAATAAATAATTGTCACATAATAATAATAATAAATAAAATATACTTACCTTATTGCCGACAACATTAAAGTTGGTCATGTACTCGCCCTTTAGTTCTGACATAACTCTACAATAATTGTCCTATTTATGTTCTTTTGAACCCCTACGTACCTCCATAATTGATATCTCCATGACCATGAAATATGGATGTAGAATGTTTTCCATGGAGCGTGCGTATATTTGTTATTTCTTATGAATTTTGTTGTTTATTATTATTTTTTTTTCTGTGAAACGATTTTAGGTGTCATCAAAATGCACCATACGTAGTGAGGTTTGAACTCCATTCTCAGGGTTGCAATAAATTTGAATCTTATATATATTTCGGATTAAGGAGTGAAACGTTGCTGAATTATAGTGTTCTTTCACTTTATAATAATAACTAATTGAGTTCTTCCACGTTTGCTTAGAAAAATATAAAATGCGTAGATTCGTGACACCTAAAAAGCTTAAAACTAATTTTGAGAAAATACGTTCCTATGCATCATTTTATATTAAGTGTTAGAGGACCTACAAACATATTCCTAATTTTTGCAATGCGTCCATCTTTTACAAACTTTACAGCTGCAGGGCCGCAACCATTTAGTTGAGTTCCCTCTGAGTTAATAAGCAAACTACACTTTAGTTTGGGAAATTAACTTTTAGTAGCTAGCTTGATTTTTAAGAGTCTTAATTAATTTTCTGTTGGCAAACATGGTCTCCTTGCTTCTAACTCTATTAATTGAGTCATAAATGATTTGCAGTTTTTAACAAATAGATTGAGTCATATAACTCGTTCCAAACGTGATCTCCTAAACCAGTTGACTGAATCTGGTAATGCTCGGATTAGGGTGGATCCCTTAACTAGTTAGGTAATCGAAATATGACTGACTGATTAGTTTCACATACGATAACTGAGGTTCAAAAAAAAAGGTTAAGACTCCTAAAATTCATTTTTCGATAGTTAAGACTTCTAAGATTATTTAAATTTTATTTACAATGTTTAATTCAATAATCTTTTTAAAAACTCTAGGAAATATGAATGCTACATAATGAGAAAGTATGGGTTTGAGACTAAAATATACATTTGTTATTCACGTTATTTACATAATATATTATGCATACTCATTCGCATTATTTTCTAATCTTAGTTTTAAACTTAAAGTATATATTAGAGCGGGCTAAACACTCATATTCGAGCTATATGATAATTAGTTAAAATACGCAATTTATTTTTAACAATATATTAGAATACACATATTTATATCATGGCCGGTGATGCCTTTTTGAAATGGGAAACCTCTCAATTATATATGGCCACGTAGATTTGTTAATATATTATGTGTCGGGACAAAAAAAAAAATGATTGAGCACTACCGCGTTGCTGAAATGCTTTTAGAGATGTATGATGAATATAATTCATATTATTTTGATAAACTAAACAATGTAATATGAAATTACAACATCCAAGACTACAAAGTAGATAAAGTTTATTATTTGGTCTTTTTTATAGTTTATTCAAATATTATTATTATAATTTTTTAATCTAAATGATTTATTATTATAATAAACAATAATTCCTTTTAATTTAAAAATTTCAATTTACATCCTTTTTTTAGACATAATAGAGAATCCGACGGATTGGTTCCGATATATTCCGACTTACTCAGAGTGACAGTGGATGTAATTTTAAACAATTTTTTTGAACATTTTTACTTTGTTTCTCAGTCGGTACAAATAGGAATTCCAGATTCGGAATTTCTAACCTTTCTCTTTATTTATTTTTCCTTATTTCAATTCGTGCATCAGAAAAAATTCTGACTTACTAGTCCCTCTCTATTATATTCTCAAGAAAGTGGTACTAAATATCTAGGCTAGGATAGCCAAGCCAATGCTAAGCATGGTCAAAGATGGAATAGAATGAACAAATAAAGCGACTACACACACGACACACCTCTACTCTATCTACGCAACACAAGGCAAAATAAAACATTGCCCGACAAAAAGCAACAGTCCTAGGGTTTCTTGGATTTCTTGGGATCGGTGGTTTAGTGGGGTCTTTTAAATGCCTTCTTTATCTTTCTTTTTTGGTACCATTCAAACGACTTTTCTCCATTAAATTAATGCTACATTTTTCAAAGGAAGGGCGATGCGATAAATGGTGTATACGAGTTTGTCTAGCTATGTCGGAAGTATGCTTTAGATGAGAAGGCCCTCTTAAGATTACCTTGTAAAAAAATATAGAGATAACTTGATTAACAAATCAATTTTTTGGATCGATAATGTCTAACGAGTCAATTTCTTACTATACTAAGTTGATATTGGTATATGCTGACGCGTGCATACACTTTACAGTATTTAAATGTTTGATATTCTCATAAATAAACATGAGAATCCAAATACTACCCAAGGAGATAGGTTTAGAACCGTTACTACTATACTAAAAATATATATATAGAGATGGATTTAGTTGGGGAAGCAAAAGAAAGCTCAAATAATGGTGAAAAGGAAAAAGCAAAAGCTTATTCGTAGCTTCAATCAATGTTTTATTCTGAAATGGTTAATTAAAGTGTGCATGTTACTACTTTCAATGTGAAAAACCTAACCGTTGGAACTCAAAGAATTATAATTACAATCTGTATGCATATTTTCAAATTGAAAAGAATAAATGAAGATGAACTCAGTCTAGATAATAAGAGTAAAGTATTCATTAGTTTTTTTTTTTTTTTTTTTGAAATAGATACATTTAGGTATTACTTTAAATAAAGACGTACAAATTAATTATTGCTACTTTTGCTATAACTGACTTGGCATAGTTAAAATTACTACTCATTCATGCATAGCAATGAGAACATAATAAACGCGTTAAAAAGTTCACTATATTGACATATGACAGTACAAAGAGTTTTATGTTAATATTGGTTGATTAGGTGGATTAAAATGCAATCGATTGTATATTTGCAGACGAACTTTCAATTATTAGATTAGATGCATTGAGATTTTGTAACAACTGTTGGAAATATTGAGGGTAAATATGCAAATTTACAAAGTCCGAGGACCAAAATGCAATAACCGAAATTTGACTAATTGCTTTTTAGTCATTGAATTTTAGAATATTGCATTTTGGTCCTCGGACTTTGTAAATTTGCATATTTACCCTCAATATTTCCAACAATCTTAAGGCAATTTTATTTGTTGGTTTTATGAGAGAATGCTTAATTGAATTTTGAGATTCAATTTTTTTTGGAGAAAATTATTCTCTAAAAGTTCACAAATATTGTCGAACAATGATGTTGAAAATGTGAACATGCTCGAGAGCACATGCGACTGATAAAATCGCTAAGGCCATTTAGGTCATCGAGACTGGTAAAGTCGTCAAAAGCCGTTGAGACTATTAGGACCGTTGAGGTCGCTAAGTCGTTGAGACTACTATGAAAAATCGAGATGGTCAAGGTTGTTAAAACTATTAAGGCATCCGGAATTGATATGTTTGCTAAGGAGGCTTTGGTGACTTGACCCAATTTAGCCGTTGAGGCCTATGGGGTCGTTGAATCCATTGTTGAAAATGTGATTTAAAAAAAAAAAAAAAACGGTGAAAGCCGATTGAGTGTGTATGACAAGTGTTATGGAAGTTTTCAATTGCACACTCCTGAACTTTGGCACGTATGTACCTCGTGACGTTTGTATACGGGAGTAAGCCCCGTGTGGGTCTGGTTTTGTTAAAACCAAAATTAGCTGTGCACAGTTTATTTTCTGTCCAACGGAAAAGAAAAAAAATTTGATTTTTGTAACTGAAGTGATTAAACTTAGTTACTGAAATCAGAAATTCAAATCGTTATTTGAATTTTAGTAATCCGAATTTGATGTTACGGATTAATTATCCCAAGGGGTTGGTCATAGGTCCAATGTTTGAACGCTCCTCAATGAGAATGTAGCTAACACTTGGCGGATAATTCTAAAAATTGGGAAAGACCACGATCTTCTCGATGTGGTCTATAAATGTTATTATTCTAGCGAGTGATGCTATCCCATATACCGACGCCTTGATTACCGAGGTTGGACACTCGTTTAGGCCGCCGTCTATAATGCAGGGAAAGTCGCCGAGACTTACTTCAAAAGTTGAAGTCAAAAGATGGAATTCTTTTTGACAATTCTAAAAAAAAAAAAAAAAATGAGGAGGAAGCGTCCCTATTGGGAGCACTCGAAATCGTCAAAAGAACTGTACGTTAAATACAGATAGACGAAAAATTTGATTGGATGAAGTTGAATTACTTTAAGTGTAATGGCCGTAGTGCCTGAAGTAAACATGAATAAAAATGTTTTTGCATTGGGCGTAGTGCCTATAGTGAACATGAGATAAGAATGTTCCTTCTTGTGCTAAATTTGTGGCACAATAATTTAGAACATGTTAATTACGATACCTTGCAGAGGTTATCTAACATGGTTCATATTCCTAAATCAAAATAGATCAAGAACTTAAATGAGAAGTTTGCGTTGAAGCGAAACTTATTCGGTCGAAAGGATTACCGAACTTCTTGGTCTAAATACATAGCGATGTTTGCGACCTAATATATGTCCAAACGCGAGGCGGAAAATAAGTACTTCATTACGTTAGTAGATGATAGTACGAAATATTGCTATGTATACTTGATGAAGGAAAATATGAAACAATAACAAAATCATGGTTTACAAACAAAAACTTGAGTTTCAACTATTAATTGTTTTCGCAATGAGAAATGCGGCAACGATTATTCTCTGTTTAGAGAATGTTGACTTAAACACGATTTAATCGGTGAAGTCATTGCACACCGCATAAAACCCCGATGGAGTTGGGTTGCGGGTTCGATCCAACCGGGCAACGTTTAATGTGTATTTTGAACTAATTAGTATTAATAACGTTGTCGACGGTCAAGGTTTTGGCTTAGTGTGCATTAGATAAAAATATGAAAATGTTGTTTTGGCACTTGCGGTGCAACAGTCGAGGCCTTTTATTGGTCTGAGGATCATACCGTTTGAGAAACGCAACGGTCTGGAAAAAAAAATGTTGATGTGTTAATGGTCTGAGGATCTACAACGATAAAAGGATGATCCGAGGATCAATGATGATGTGGTTGAGAATTAGTAATAACTTCATACCCAACTCGTGTGTTAACACATTACATTTTTCTGGTAGAAATTAAAATAGTATGGTTGAGACCATGTTTGTTTTAGGGTTATGACGGGGTAGCTATTTTAACTAGCAATTACCTTTTGAATAAGGTACCCCATAAGAAGGAAGATAAAACTATGTTTGATTTGTGCCTTCGAATGTGGGGGGTGTCTTGCTAAAAATTATGATACCTCTACGGAAAAGATGCATACATTCCCTAAACCGTTGATTGCATTTTCATAGGGTTTGCTCAGAATAGTAACGTGTATCGATTTGAGTCGAAAGTGTCAAATAAACACAAAGATACGTTAATGTAATCAATAAATGCATATTTCTTTGGAAAATGTATTTTTGGCTAAGTCTAGAGGAGAGGCAAGCATATGAGACTATAGAGGAAAAATAGTCAAGACCGAGAACATGGAGGGCATGTTGAGGTCGAGCCCATGATGAGTAAAAGGGCGAGGATTGAAAAATCCTATGGTCCAGTTTTTTGACCTATATGCTTGAAGCCGAACCTTATACTTACCACGAAGACGTAAACTCTTCTGAGAGACCTCTATGAAAAGAGGCAATCAATAGTGAAATTGAGTCCATCTTGCAGAACCACACTTGGGAGCTGGTGGATCTTCCGCCCGGAGACAAACCGTTAGGCTACAAGTGGATATTCAAACGTAAAATGAAAGAAGATGGATCAATTGATAATTACAAAGCCGACTTGTCATAAAAGATTATAGACAAAAGGAATGATGGAATTATTTTGATACATATTATCCAGTAACTAGAATCACATTCATAAGGATGGTTCTTGCGATTGCAGCCTTGCAAATTCTAGAAGTACATCAAATGGATGTGAAAAACAACTTTCATACATGGAGATTTAGAGGAAGAAATCTACATGGAACAACCTGAGGGTTTCTCTGCGCGAGAGCAGGAAAAGAAAGTTTGTAAACTTGTCAAATCTATGTATAGTCTTAGACAGATGCCTAGACAATGACTTTATAAATTTGACAGCGTTTTATTGGAGAAATGTTTCAAAATAAATAAGTATGAAAAACGTTTTACGTTGATGACATACTAATCGTTGGAAATAACGATGAGGTGGTCCGGTCCATTAGATCTATGTTGAATTTGAGTATTGACCTGAAAGACATGGATCTTGCCGATGTGATCTTTGGATTAAAACTCATTAGATCATCAGAATGTCTCATTCTAAGTCAAACTCATATATTGACAAGTATTTGGATAAATTCAACAAAGATGACAAGAACGAGGTCAGTACTCCAATAGATACGAGTAAGTAGAATAAGGGAGAATGGTTTTCCCAAATTGAGTACGCTCGAATTATTGGAAGTGTCATGTACTTAATGTCATGCACTAGACCAGATATCGCTCACGTTGTAAGTGTATTGAGTCGATACACGAGTAACCCTAGTTTTTTCCACTAGAACGGGGTAATCAATGTACTTAGGTATCTGAGACATATTCATAATCATGGTCTACACAAAGAGATATCCTTATGTGATAGAATTTTATATTGATGCAAAATGGATATCCGATTAGACACTACCACCTTGAGTATAAGGGGTTACGTATTCACCTTATGAGGTGCAACAGTGTTGTAGAAAATCCTCAAAACAAACAGTCATAGCCAGATCGACGATTAAGTCTGAGTTATTGTACTGGAGAAATGTGCCGAATATGCAAAATGACTATGTCATTTTCTCGAGGATTTTACTAATTGGCCAAAACCTGTGTTAGTGCAAGATAAATGAGTTTGTTTTGGTTTAATCCAAATTAAATACAATCTAATGAAATGTTGAAGATTTTCTTTAAGAGACAATGTTAAAGCAGAAATAAGTGGTGCACCCCCCATTTGGCATGAAAACCTTTGTTAAAGGTTGGGAAATGGGACACTTTGCGAAGCTGTTGTCCACAAAAGAATCAATCTAAATTTAGATGTTGGATTAACAAAATTATTCCTGCAGGAAATGATAGTCTGAGGACTTTGTTGGTTTGAAAACATTGATGCAACGTTGCGATGATCAATCTGTATAACACAGTATAACCTGCATAATGGAATGTTTAGACATATACGTCATAATTCCATTAGAGAGTTGCTCTCAAATATATTTATTGAGCCCGATATCGTAAAGTCGGCAGATAAATAGCGGATCCGCTACCCGAAAGGGTTAAACAGAGAGTTATTTGGCCAAGCGTCGAAAAGGAATGGGGCTAAAGCCCGTGGAGGAAACACTCTTGAGAAGGAAAACCCAACCATGATGACTGGAGATCCCAAGAACTTGGTTCAATGGGACAACCTAATCACAAGAGTGAGTGTTGTCACTGTGGGGGTTAAACCCCAAAGCCCATTCCTATGATGCAAACAGTGATGGAGAAGAGGTTAAGCTTTTGCTGGTGTTGATCTTATAACAGTAATTGGAAATTACTTAATCAAGGTCATTTTCACACAAAGCTTTTAATGATTCGTAAGGAGAACTCAGAGTCGTGAAGATGCTCTTGAGACATAGAATCACCTATGCGAGTGAGAAGTGGGGCCGCTTCGAAAGGGATTGTTGAGGGCGCAATTCTTAGAAACGCTTGCAGAACCAGGCTAGTGATCCAGGGCCTAGGGATCACAGGGCGTGAACCGAACCATACTAGGAAGGTACCTGTGTGGGTTATGTCGTCATCTACACCAACGACAGTCGGTTCAAGGACATCGCGTCTACCGACCAGTCAGTAGAGAAGGCATGATCTCACAATGGATAGGTTCAAAGGGGTTACCCCTACCTATCCTTTGCAGGTATTGACCGTTGAACTCAAAATTCGTGTCTAAATTTTTAATTTCCATTCATGTGGGGGATTGTTGGAAAATGGGCCAATTTTTATTAATTTTTTTTTTTTTGGACTAATCTTGTTTAGAGCCCAATGTTAAATGTAGCTCATTTTTTGTGAATGGAATTTGTGAAAAGAGTTTTGTACCACATTGAAAACTTTACCTTCCTCTTCTCCTTTTCACCTCCTATAAATACTAAACTACTATTCTCCTCCAATGCATAATAGAAAATGAGATCTCTTCCTTTAGGTTGAGTATCCAATATTTACGGAATCCATATTTTTTGGAATCCAAGTAAAATTCTCTTCTCCTCTGTTCTTCGTGTTGACGAATTGCAGAGTTCTTCTTAGGTTGATTTCGACTTATGTCGTGTTCAACCTTTCTAGTTGTTTTTTAGCCGTTGTCGTCGGCTTTCCTGTTCTTTGTTTGAGTTCAGGTATTGGGTTCGGTTCGGTCGAGCGTGTTGCATGCATAACACGATTCGATGACACTGTTGAATCCTGGGAGGTGATCGCCCCTTGTATAAACCCCTTTGCATAACCCGAGGGTGGGGAAGGGCGAAATTGCCTTAAGGAGACTGTGATTAGCACGGGCCTCAGTATAAAAAATACGTATTCGTTTTGTGTCGATTTTACGTATAATTTCGGTATTGCCTATATTTTGCATGTTAACTGGTATAGTTACTTGTAAGTAACCGAAATTTGACTAATTGCTTTTTAGTCATTGAATTTTAGAATATTGCATTTTGGTCCTCAGACTTTGTAAATTTGCATATTTACCCTCAATATTTCCAACAACAACGAGATCTCATTATATTTTCTCTCTTAAATTTTGATTCATTCTCTTTTTTAAGATACTACTTAGAGTTTTATATTATCGATGTTTGCCTAAATTGTAGTCGGTTGCATATTTGCATTTGAATTTTTAACATTAGATTATACACATCGCGATGTATAACTAGTTGTGAAATCTTATTACACTTCTCTCTCATGAAATCTAATCATTATCTTTCTTAATCCAACAATAACAAATCCAACTGCTAACAATTTAGCCCGACCTATATTTAGTCATTGGTCTATCTCTATCACTGTGTATGTTTAAAAAACTTTTTAAAAAAATAGTCGATTAAAATGCAGTCAATTTTAAATACATGTGAATTTACAATTGTTAAATCACCGGAGATAATATATTAAATTTAATAAAAGAAAAATTTATTCAGAATTCGACTGTTACATAAATCTCGATATGTCTAATTTGAAAATTGTATATTCTTTACTCGATTTTTATTTTTATTTTTAAAAAAAACTCTTTCTTTATTACCCCCACCCCACTTAAGAAAACTATTGGCTTCTTCGAGCACTATTCAATGCCAGCCATCAAGACCTGTTAAAAGTATTTGCTTTACTATATACCTTCCTGCTTCAATTCAACACTCCTCTTCCTCTTCCTCTTCATCTCTCTCTCTTTTATCTCTCTCTAGTACTAAAACAGAAGATGAACAAGCAGCAGCACTTCAAGAACCAGCCAGTAATAACTTTCACTTCCCTCTTCTAATTAACAACACATCCGGTGTCTTGTTTTGTGAGTGTTCTTCGCTGTAACTGATGATGTCGGGATCTTGTTTCAGGTCTGTGTTCTAAGAGTGAACATCCACTGCGACGGCTGCGAGAAGAAAGTCAGGAAAGCTCTTAAGAAAATCGAAGGTACTTATTTACTTCACTTAGATAATTTCTTTGAAATCCTTATAAATTAATTAATTCTAAGGGATTAATAATAGCATTAAGCATCTAAAAACAGTCTCAACTATGTATAACGTTAATAATCGTTCTTTCAGTTTAAAATGTTGATATTCAGTGTCAAACTACTAGATTTGTTAATTTTTACTTTTTTCTTCCTCTTAAAATTGATGAAAAAATATGTTTTTTAAACAACAAATAAGTCTAATTTATAATCAACAAATTTGATATTTCGAAAATGTAGAAAACATCATGGTTTTGTTGGTTAAAATACTAATTTTAACATCGAAATGAGTTGAAAAAAGCGTAAAACAACAAATTTAATATTCAAGATACTGAATATCAAAATCTTAAATTTAAATTTGGATAATGATTAGCAGCATTTTCTATATTTAGACTATTTTTAGGTTCTTAACCGTTAACAATATACAAAAGGATGGTTTTTTTTTGTAGTGCTACTTTCATCTTAGTAGGATTATGGGTTTGTTCCTCACTTCACCTTCTTCTGTAAACAAGAAAGCCGCCATTTTCAGTCTTCTTTGCGTCTTGTAGGTGTGGAATCTTCATTTATAGATGCAGAGCAAGGGAAGGTGACAGTGAGTGGATACGTCCACCCCAACACCATTATCAAGAAACTTGAGAAGTTCGGAAAGCAAGCGGAGCTCTGGGGCCCGGCGATGAAGAGTTTTGGTCACGGCAACTTCAAAAAGAACCAAGTTTCCGATATCAAGTTCGGAGACTTCGATATGAAGAAGATGAAGCCACATCAGCAGAAGGGTGGGAAAGGGTTTAAGGATATGTCAGTTAACTTGGCTCCCAAGGCACCGAAATCCGTTAAATTTGAGTTCGATGAGAATGATGGTGAGTTTGGCGATGAATCGGATGGTTTTGAGGTGGATTTTGGCCGCCGGCCGCCTCCTAGGACGCCGGGGAGAGGTGGTGGTGGTAAAAGTGGGGTGGTGGTGAAGAAGGCCAAGAAAGGTGGAATTTTTAGGGTTTTGTTGAGGAGGTTGTTTGGGAAAAGCAAGGGGAAGGGGGGCAAAGGAGGGAAGAAAGCCGCCTCGAGTGGCGGCGGTCATGGTGGGGGTAAGGCCAAGAGTGGTGGCAAAAATGGGGATTGGATGATGGAAAGTGGAAAGAATGGGGGAAAGAATTTGGGTATGGTTGTGGCTAAAAATGGAGCTAAGAAGGGCAAGAATCTTGATTTTGAAATTGATGTTGGAAATCCCATGAAAGGTGCAAGAGGCGGCTGCGGTTACGGCCAAGGAGGTGGAGGCGGGGCCAACGGCCACCACAAAGCAGGCGGCGGTGGTGATGGCTATGATGGACAAGGAAGAGCCACTAGTGGTGGCCATATGTATGGTGGAGGTGGATATGGTGGTGATTCCGGCTCCTATGGTGGTGGGCGGTTCGCGGGTCAAATGGGTCAAGCGGGTCAGATGGGTCAAACCGGGCATATGGGACAAATGGGTCAAATGGGCCTAACGGGTCATATGGGTCAAACGGGTCAGATGGGCAATTATAAAATGATGGGTAATCAACAAATGGGTCCAATTTCTACCCACCAAATGGGTCACTCCATGGGGCAAATGGGTAACCAACAAGTGCCCCAAATGGGACATCATTCAATGGGGCAGATGGGCTATGCCCCGACAATGATGAATGGTGGTGGTGGTGGCGAGTATTATCAAGGAATGGTGGCTGCCCCGACTAACCCGTATAATCAACAATACATGGCAACGATGATGAACCAACAGAGAATGCAAGGCAATGGGATGTATCATCATCCTTTGATGTACGAGAGGAGGCCGAACCCGATGGCGAGCTACGACCCGCCCCGTCCTTCGGGTGGGTACACGCATATGTTTAGTGACGAAAATACCGAAAGTTGTAATATTATGTAATGTTTAAGTAGTGGTGTGGTATTGTTAGGCTTTTTATTCGGGCTTTTGGTTTTTTATTTTAGTAGATTAGATTATTATTTTTTTTTTTTAAAAAATCTTATAGTAGAGTAGATTAGATAGATGGTAGTAGAATTCTTTTAGTTGGTTGGAACTAGGGACCATGTCGTGCTCCTTTTGTCCCCACAACTATTGGGGTTTATATATATAATTAGGTGTATTTTCCGCGTATCGCGCGGGTGACCTACTAAATATGTATAATTAACAAATTAATATTCGATGAAATATATACTGACTATTTGTAATATGTTGAAACACTATTTTTAAATAAAATACCAGTCTAAAATTTGAAAAAGTAAACAAAAGACTGAAAATTTCGAAACATAAAATACCATTGCGCAAATTCAAAAATAAATTTTAGATGTCTGTACCGCATGCTACATTTGGTTGTTGGATCCGTGTCAAGCGTTTGTTCTTCAACAGATATGTCTTCGATGACCACCGACGATATCTCGTCGGAGATAGAGATGACTCTACCACTGAGACTGTCAGCCGCCCGTACCACCTGATATCTTCGTTCGCCGGGTCCGCGTCAAGCGTCTCTTAAAAATCAGCAAAATTTTAATTGCGATTAATTGCATACGTTGAAACTTGAACGGTCCGAAATTTCAATTGTGATTAATTGCATACATTTAATCTTGAACGGTTCGAAATAAGAGAAATTTTAATTGCGATTAATTGCATACATTGAATCTTGAACGGTGCGAAATTTTAATTGTGATTAATTGTATACATTGAATCTTGAACAGTTCGAAATCAGCGAAATTTTAGTTGCGAGTAATTGAAACTTAAAAATCATTAGCTTCCTAGTGCAATTAATGCTATGGAGTTAATGACTATAAAACCCTTAACTCAATTGTCATAAATACATCGATTAACGTAGAAAACAAAATTCCCAGCTACATGTTCACTCTGTTATTATCTTTCCTTCAGAATTTATAATATATATATAGATAATAACATTATATGCAACAAGTTTTTTTTCCTAAATGGGAACTAAGAATAAATGTCACAATAAAAAATTAAGATTATAATTGAAAAAGAGAGAATTGAATTATGAACAAAAAAAAAAAAGGCTAAAATGCAGTCGAGTTTATTTCAACTCGATTTTCAGTCGTTAGATCATGAGACTTGAGAGATAATCAATCAGAATTCAGGAGAGATAAAAAGTATTTACTACCCATGCTTAATCTGATGGTTGAGAAATCGAGTTGAAATAAACTCGACTTTGTTTTAACCGAAATGCTAATTAGTTGGAAAAAAAAATTGCTAATTAAACGGTTTAAAGTTTAAACTATTATTATAAAAATAACTTTAATTTTTTTGGAAACTGTCGGGAACCTATTGAGCTGGGCCCACTTACTGCTGAGTCAGCAGAGACAAGATCTATTCCCAACCAATCAGAGCAAACTAAAAGCGTCACCAGAACCGAACCATTTTTAGTAACTGAACTCCATCGGCCCAGCCCATCACCACTCACGTTATTCCTTCTTTCCTCCGATATAAATCCCGTCTGCGGCGGTTCCTGATCGGAGCTGACATCACGCCGGCGTATCGCAAGGAGAGGCAAGATGCATTTATTCGGTTACAGAGCCAACACTCTGCTCACCTTCTCGGTGATGATCCTGGCGCTGATGTGTGCGACCGCCTCCTTCTCCGATACTTTCAATAAGCCGACCCCCTCCGCTCAAGTCCAGGTGAGCATTGTTCGTCATTGGTGATTGCGATGGAATCGCAGGCTGTGTAGATTGATTTGGGCTAGTTGGCTGATGAAGAGCTTCAATTCGTCGGTCTGAAGCTCTCTAGATCGTAAAATTGCTGTATTTGGTCAGTTCTTGATCTTATCGCTTTGGTCATGGTAGCTAATTTGCTCTGTGTTCCGCTATGCTCATGCTTTAGCTTGATGTGTTGGGTTGACATTGAGCTGCAATTGTTCAAAATTGAGAGTGTTGCTGCCTCATTAGCTCAGTATGAGCCTTAAACGGGATTAATTCTTTTCTTTATTGCAGGCGTTGAACATTAATTGACTGTTCGTAATTGGTGACATTGATGAAATTGAGAAGTGTAATTATGAGGTGCATGTAGCTGTTTCTATTGATTTGAGTTTCAATTTGTCGATTTGAAGCTCTCTGGATCTTATAACTGCTGTATTTGATCCGTTCTCGATCATATCACTTAGATCATGGCAGCTAATTCGCTATGCATTCTTCTCTATACTGATGTATTGGTTTGAATTTGAACTATAGTCACTTGAAGGATGATCTTGCTGCATCATTAGTTCAGTATGAGCCTTAAATAGGACTGATTATTTTCTTTATTGCAGGCATTGAACATTAATTGACCGTTCATAATTGGTGACCTTATGAAATTGAGAACTGTAACTATGAGATGCGTATTGCTGCTTCTATTGATTTGAGCTTTGATTTGTCGATTTGAAGCTCTCTAGATTGTAGAATTAAAGTATTGATCCGTTCTCGATCATATCACTTTGATCATGGCAGCTAATCCGCTATGCAATCTTTTCTAGACTGACGTATTGGCTTGAATTTTGAACTATTACTCGAAAATTGAGGGTTTTGAATGCTGCATGGTGATGGTATGAGATTGATTAATTTCTTTTATTGCAGGTGTTGAATATCAACTGGTTTCAGAAGCATCAAGATGGAAACGACGAGGTATGTTGTTCTTCTTGCTCTCAAATCAGAGTAGAATCGGTGATTTTCCTGCAGTATTTGGTTGATGAAGCTCATGTTTGAGCTAAACTCTATCACTATTGGATTCTGAATTGCAGTATTCTACAATGATAACGTGCCATATAATTTTAGCCATCAATTAAGACTTTAGCATTCGAAATGCATTGACTCTTTCGGTTATGACCCGTTCAGGTTAGCATGACGTTAAATGTAACCACAGATTTGCGGTCTTTGTTCACATGGAACACAAAGCAGGTTTGTTATCCATCTCATAACACTTAGCATGATTGATAAATCCCGGGATTTCAATTTCAATTTCAAGTTTTTGTGTATGTAGGTTTTCGTCTTTCTAGCAGCAGAATACGAAACCCCGATGAACTCATTGAACCAGGTATCTTCCATTTCCTTTTCTTTAGATATGTTCCGACCAACATTACATTATCGGCATTTACGCTTGTTTATTTTTGGCTTAGGTCTCGTTGTGGGACGGTATCATCCCTTCGGAGGACCATGCGAGTTTCCAAATTCATACATTGAACAAGTATCGATTTATCGACCAGGTTCGCTCTTGCATTCAGTTTATCGATCTTCTATTTGTTGTATCGTGTTGATCCGATTTTGAACTATGGTTGCAACGTTTACTTCTCCAGGGAAGCAATCTCAGAGGTAAGGACTTCAATCTGACATTACATTGGCACGTGATGCCGAAGACGGGTAAGATGTTTGCTGATAAGATAGTCATGTCGGGGTATCGTCTACCACACGAGTATCGATGATAGAAGTAATTTGATTGTGCTTATAGTTTGCTTACATTTTTGACGATTTAGTTCTATCTACTTTCTTTCGGGATGGATGATTCAATCAGATAATGACATATGTTAAACATCGACGGTAATTCTGAGGTTTAGAGTCAATTATAGAGTTTGCCTATTCGATGCTTAAATTTATATTATTCAATCAATATCTGTGAGACTTAAAATTTGGTAAGAAGAATCACGTTATGTGAACTGGTTGTGGTTAGGGTCTTAATATTGGGAGATATCTGGGTAGCGAGTACAGCAGTGTTTTCAAAGTATCAATGTGGTTCTTCATTCAAATATAACTCCCTTACATGTGAGTCCCGATCATAACAGGATGTTTACTCACATCGTAGTTCCCCATAAAGCGGAAGTCCATTTTTTTACGGCATTAATAATCCTCACAATCTTCCATTTAATGAGAATCCATTGTATACTCATATCGTAACTCCCCCTTAACTAGGGATGCAACGGGGCAGGTCGGTGCGGGTTTCCGCAGACCGGACCCGTGGGTCGGCCTGGCTGACCCGGACAAATATACCTCCCGAGGCGGGAAAAAAATCCTGCGGGTCGACCGCCCCGCCGTGTGAACATTTTTTTTATTTCTCAATATTAAATACAATTTTTTTGCCAAAATATTACATTATATATAAATTCAAACCATAAATCTAACACCAGTCAAATAAAAACACATCAAATTCATTACAAAATACAAATTCAAATCCAAACACTAAATCTAAATTAACAAATACTAATAATCTAAATATACATCTATTCATAATTTGTTCCATGTTATTTATATATGTACTATATTAACCATATTGTTTAGTGAATGTTCCATTATATTAACATTATATATATTAGGACTTCGGGGCGGGTCTACGGGGCCCCGCGCCCCTAGATCCGGACCCGCCCTGTGACCCGTGGGTCAGCGGGTCAAAACCGGGTCGGGACCCCGCGGGTCAGCGGGGCCCCGATACCCGTTGCCATCCCTACCCTTAACCCGAAGTCGAATTTTTTTTTTACGACACCAAGCTGTGAAATTTTTCAAACTAGCCCATTGATCGGCCACGCAATGTCCCGAGTCATGTGTAGACTTATGCTCGACCCTTCATGTATGTGTTGTCGCCGTTATCGGGCCACTTTGTATCTCTCCGAACCGAGTCATCGACTATATTAGGGAATAAACTATATTAGGAATTAATGTAGTTTATTATGTTGTCATCAGTTATATTATGAATATATATATTTCTAATATCTTATCATTATATCTTTCCTTATTATTATTCTTATATTAGATCTAGTCTTGTATCTATATATATGTACATGTATTAAACCTCCAGGTAAGATAATAATACATTCTCATTCTTTTAAATATGATACTAGTTGTTGGGAGATTAAAATTTGAGTAGCGAGTCTAGTTCCTCTACATAAACTCAGTGAGATTCCTTACTAAAACAAATTGGTGATAGTAGGAGTAGTCCATTAAGCTTATATAGTGTTCCAACTTTTAAAACTATATGATGTAATACTCTCCACTCCATGTAACCCTAAAACTTACTCATCATAGTAGCTTAATTAGTTTTCGGTATGTCCTGACCATCATTAGAAGAACGACATTAGTTTCCAAACAAATAAGATTTCGAAGGATGTGAAACACCTTACTCAATGATTACTATAATCTATTTAAAAATCAGCCATATACTATTAAGGAACATCTAAGTAGGAGAGGTGTTGTATCCGTCACGGTTTGTTAGGTTTCCTTTACTACATTTTATAAATAGTTTTTGTCACGCCCCCAAGCTCGAGTGACTATTCCCACTTAGCCCAACCCACCCTAGCTAAGCCTGTTGTCCTCACTTGGGCCTAGAAAATGAGGAATTCCCGTTGGACTTGAGTACTACAACTCTTGCTTATTAAGGTTTCAAATCTTCTTATTCTAACCGATGTGGTACAATCTACCCCTAAATGCGCGCGAGGTCCTCGTCGCGGCCTAGACCAGAATCGTTTGCCCCCGGTGGGTGATCGGAACTCCGGGGGTCAATAGCCCTTGGTCCGCGAGCCCGATCACGGTGGGTCGGCTCTGATACCATTCTGTCACGCCCCCAAGCCCGAGTGACTGTCCCCACTTAGCCCAACCCAGCCTAGCTAAGCCCGTTGTCCTCACTTGAGCCTAGAAAAGGAGGAATTCCTGTTGGACTTGAGTAGTACAACTTTTGCTTATTAAAACTTCAAATCTTCTTATTCTAATCGATGTGGTACAAACTTATGGGGTATTACAGTTTTATTTTCAAAAACTATTTTAAACGCAATAGATAAGGGTGGTGCTTGAACTCGGTTAACAACCAAATTGAAACATGAATTCTAACCGAATTATTATATAGACACCAGTGTTATCAGAACCGGACCGGGCATCGAACCGGCTAGGCTCCGGTTTCCGGTTCACCCGGTCTGAACCGGTTCGAACCCGGTCGAACCGGTTGTCCATTAAATCGTCTCATAAATACATCCGTCTCTCGCTGGCCAAAAAAAAATAAAAAAAAATACATCCATCTCTCCAAATGGCCAAATATCTCGACAAGACTCCAAAACACACAAATGACAAAACTCACTCTCCCTCTCCCACTCCCACCCATCAAGTACACTGCTCACTCACCGACCCACCCACCTAAATCTCCCTCACCCACCGTACCCACCCTAAATCTCTCTCACCGAGTCACCCTCCCATTTCAATTTCTGTGAGAAATCTTATTTACCCACTCATTCAATTTCATTCCATTCACTCACCTATGCTGAATCTCTCTTCACCAGCGGTGATGGATGAGAAATTGTCGTCGCTTAAATGGAGCTCCTGAAGACAGAACTTGACGATTGAGGGCAATCGCCGCCTAGTGAGAGGATGCGGAGGTGAGAGAGGGAGCCCAGATCTGTTTAACGGAGCCTAGATCTGGTCGGTGAGGTTGTGCTTGTGCTTGTGACCTGCAAGGAGGAGTCGCATATGACGTGAATCCAGGTGCAGTAAGAGTCTGAGGCTGATCAGATGGAGGGCGTGGGGGGTCAAAGCGGCGAGGAGGACGGACATGGCGGCAGAGTCGTTATCCGATGAGGCCACAGTGGAGAAGAGGAATAGAAAAGATTGTCGATGTATTTAATGTCCGAACCGGTAGACCGGCGACTCGGGCGGTTCAGTAAAAATCGGCCGGTTCACAAAAAACCCGGCTAAAGAACCGGGTTCGTCTCCTTCCCGGTCTTTTTGGAGAACCGGACCGGTGGATGCTCCGGTTCCGGTTCGAACCCGGTCGGACCGCCGGTCCAGTCCGGTTCTGATAACCCTATTAGACACAGCTAAAGACGCTAAAAAGTTCCTTTTGAGTTATGCGGGACTTTTAGCTTGGTGGCCCAATGAAATATTTCTTATTTTCCCCTATTTTTGTATGCCCATGGCCCATGCTTTTAATTCTCACATAAGATTCCACGTTCGACACGGAACTTAAAACCCCATGGCTGATTTAAAGCCCTTTAAAAAGCTCTAGCTGGCACTTATAAGGTCCTCATAAAGAGAAGAATGCATTTATGTTCCATGAAAATGATGCATTTGTCCTAAGATTATATCTTGGATTACTTATGCGAGAATGTGAACTAGTTCGGCATATTACTACAATATACTTTTAACCGGTTTTTACTTTTAATACCATATATTTTCTTTTAATAAACTTTTGGTACAAAACGTTTGAATAAAGTATACTTTTGGTACATTCGTTGGTTGACCGTTAAAATGACATGTGCAAATTATGTGATCTACCTTAAACTTTTGATTTTGTTCAGTTTAGTCTCTCTAATACATCCCTAACTTTTATTTTGTTCAATTTAGTTTAGCTGGACTACGATTGTTGGAGAAGCTAACAGGAAGTCGAGAATGTCTGAGTCGAGATACCTCAAGATAGGTCGACGACCACTTACGTTAAGAACGAGAAGGCAAGTACAAATGGTCGACACCAAAATAAAAGGATGTCGACGACTAAGGCAGACACCTGAAGAATGGTGACAAGACCACTCAAAGACTCTCCCTCTTAAGGTATGAGTCGAGTCGGCAACCGAGTACTATCATGAAAACCCTTCCTCCTAAGGAAAGGGACATGTGACGACCTACTCGTCACCTGCTTAAATACCGACCCTATGAAGAAACCTTCCTCCTAAGCTCATAAGGAAAGGACAACTGGCAACCGGCTTGCCGCCTCAGAGGGAACCTTTCCTCCTAAGGAAGAGGTACCAATTGGCGACCTACTTATCACCAGCTTCAACTGCCACAAGGAAACCTCCCTCTTAAGGAATAATGAGGTGGCGACCTACTCGTCACCTGCTTCTACCGACTCCGGAAAGAAACCATCACAAGAGGGTAGCCGCCACTTAAAGTCGGTAGTATCTCTCCCTATAAATAGGGAAGCACTTTAATGAATTTATATATTATATCACGTACTTCTTAAAGTATTCTCTCAAATTCCATACTGACTTAAACTTCTGACTGGAATCAGAGGCAAATCCCCACCCCCTTTTCAGGTCCTCTCCCATCCAATACTCAAAAGGAAACTAAGCACCCGACAAGGTCGACAAAGATACCTATAAGAGTCAATCGAAGGCGAAACCTCGAAGTCCACTACCAGAAGCTCAATGCCACATCATTTTGATCCCAACAAGTCCTAAAATTTCAAAATCAAACCCTTGACCCAAGAAGACCTAGCCGGGTCTAGGGCTGGGTCCAGCTAGGTCCGACCCTGGGTCGGACCTAACCATGGGCTAGTTCCGGCTAGATCTTTTTGATTAAATGGTTCGGTTTTGAAATTTTAGGACTAAATTGAACAAAATAAAAGTTAGGGAAGTATTAGAGGGACTAAATTGAAAAAAAAAAATCAAAAGTTTAAGGAGGGTCACGTGACTTGCACATGTCATTTAACGGCCAACTAACGGATGTACCAAAAGTATGCTTTCTTCAAACTTTTGGTACCAAAAGTATACGAAAAAAATATATGGTACCAAAAGCAAAAAACGGTCAAACATATGGTACCAAAAGTACCTTTAACCCATTTAAAAACGTAATTTATGCTATTTTTTATGTTAATGTGAAAACACTGAAATAATGTGAATGTAATCTTAAATGGTATTTTTGTTTCATATGTTTGACCAATGTTGACTTTTGGTGTCATATGTTTTTTTAGGCTTTTGGTGTTATATGTTTGGATTTTGTAGACTTTTGGTGCATCTGTTCAACCTTCAAGTTTGACCGTTAAATACTTTTATTTTTTTTCAATTTAGTTCTCCAATTTATACACATAAATTTTGATTTTTTTGCAATTAAGTTCCTAAAAAAACCCAATGGGAGCCTAGGGTCCGATTGACCTAACCATGGTCCGACAACCGTAGCCGTGGTCCGACCTTGCAATGGGTCACACCATGGTTAGGTCAATTGGATCCTAGATTCCAATTGAATCAATTGGACCCTAGGGTCCAATTGACCTAGCCATGGCGCGACACATGGTTGGGTCGGACCACGGTTAGGGTCGCCCGGGTCCCGAGAAATCCTCATCCCAAGAATCGGTTTCCCTACACCCATATCCTTCATTTCAAACCCTGAAGACAGGCTTGCCTTCAGATCATCAACCTCTTGTTTGCTCTTGCAGTCAACATATCATCCATTTACAAGAGTAGGAATACAAAAGAATCAGTACACTTCTTAAAGTAATAACACTGGTCTTTTTCACTCCTGTGGAATCCGTTCTTCTACATGAAGGAGTCAAACTTCTTGTACCACTATCTCGGTGCTAGCTTCAATTCATATAAACTCATTCTAAGCCTACATACTACGTGTTCCTTGTCCGGAACGACAAATCCTTCAGTTTGCTGCATATAGATCTCCTTATCAAGATCTCCATGTAAAAACGCCGTTTTCACATCCATGTGTTCAATGTGTAAATTCTTTGATACAACAATACACAGCATCCGGATAGAAGTTAATCTTACAACATGAGAGAATATTTCACCATAATTAACATATTTCCCCAGAAAATAACCTTTAACAACTAGCCTCGTCTTGAACCTTTTTTCTGTCATCTGGTTCGTTCTTTACTATGAACACCCACTTGTTCAATAAAGCTTTCTTTCCCGCAGGCAGCTCTGTCATCAACCACGTGTTCTTCTTCTCAAGTGAGCTCATCTCGTCATCCATTGCTTGCTCCCACTTGATCAAATCACCCGCTTGTAAAGCCTCGTCAAAGGACTCAGACTCTCATTCATCAGTCAATAACAGGTAGTGTAACAATGGTGAATACCTGTGTGGTGGTCTCATGGTCCTGGATGATCTCCTCAACACCTGCTCAGGTTTTACTGACTCTACTTCTGAAACTACCTCTGACTCGACCTCCGATTATTATCGTCAATGTCCAGAGTTGATTGAGTTTCTTATATCTCCAACTTAACCTCATCTCCCACTTTCTTTGGATTCTCCGAGACCTTCTGATCTCTGTCTTTGTACTAGAAGTCTTCATAAAATGGCACGTCACAGTGTCTCAGGATCTATATGTTCTTCTCACCCCAAAATCTGTAACCGATCTTGTCTGAACCAGTGTTTTGAAAACCGGACCGGACCGGCGGTCGGACCGGGTTGGACCGCGAACCGGCCATATCATCGGTCCGGTTTAAATAACAGATCGGAATGTACAATAAACCCGGTTCATAGAGAGAAAATCGGGTTGGACTGGGTTCGACCGTAAAAACCGGCGCCAGTCCGACCGTGAAAATTCAGACAAATAACATAAAAACCCTAAATTGCTAAACTGAAATCAGGAACGGCTGTAAACGGGGAAGGCCACGGCGGTGCGAGAAAGGCTACGGCGGTGCGACGATGGTCCGGACAGTTGGTATGTGCAGAGCAGGTTGGGCTCGTTGTTGGAAAACGTTGTAGCCGGGGTGGCGGAGGCTTGCCGGTGGTGCTACTGGCGAAAGCTTGTCCAGTGGAGCCCAAGTTTAACAGGACGAGGAAGATGAAGAATACTGCCAGCAAAGATTCTGACAGCAGCAACAGAGGATGAAAAAAGTACAAAGAAGATGAAGAGAGAGCAGCGGAGCACTTGGCGGCGCAACTTCCTAACTCCTAAGCCTCAGATCCTTGTTTCTTGCTCTCTATGATTGAAGGAGCCATAGTATATTTTTGAGATGGGCCTTGACCCAATTGTCCAAGACCTAACTCAATTATTTCTTACTCATGGTGTTCCCGTAACTCTTTGTATATATTTTGTGTAGAGAGCCGGTCAGACCGGTCTGAACCCGGTTAGACCGGTCGGACCGCGAACCGGTCGCTTAGCCGGTTCGAGACCCGGTCCGGTTTTCAAAACACTGGTCTGAACCATAGCCTATGAAGTAGCACTTCACAACCTTCTCTTCTCTGGATCTACATGAACATAAGCTGTGCACCTAAAAGTTCTCAGGTGAGAATACTTAAGTTCTTTTCCCGTCCATACATCTTCAGGGATCTTGAACCCTAGAGGAACTGAAGGTCCCCTGTTGATCGTATATGCAGCTCTGTAAACAGCATTTGTCCATAACATCTTGGGCAGTCCACAATGGACTCTCATGCTCCGTGCACATTCGTTCAATGTCCTGTTTATCATCTCAACGATGTCATTTTGTCTTGCCTTACTAGGAGCTATCTTCATCTGTCTGATTCCCTCAACTACACAAAATGCTAAGAATTCCGACTTTTCATACACCCATCCTCAAACATTTGATCTTCAGCCCAGTCTGATTCTCAACTTCAGCTTTCTACTTCTTGAAAGTAGCAAACACGTCTGACTTATACTTCAAGAAGTAGACCAATAACGTTATATTAAAATCATCAATAAATGTAACATAGAACCTGGATACGCCAAATGATGAAACTGGAGCTGGCCCCCAAACATCTGTGTGGACCATTTCTAACCGCTCATTCTTTAATTCCCTTGGGGTCTTAGTGAAACAAAATTGTTTCTGTTTCCCCATAACACAACTTTCACAGAGCCACATGTCAACACATTCCAGGCCCTCTAAAGCTCATTTCTCCACCAACATCTTCATCCCTTTAATGCGCATATGTCCAAGTCTGTTATGCCACATATATGAACTGAAAGCACTCTCCTGAACAACAACCGCGTTATACACCATTCAGTGGTGTATAAGGTTCCGGATTTAAGGTCACGTGCTATCACCATAACACCATTCTTGATCTTCCAAGAACCATTCACAAACTCTACTGTATAACATGTTCTATCCAACTGAGCAACCGAGATCATATTTTTCTTGAGACCAGGAATGTACCTGAAATCTTTCAATGTCCACTTATTTTCTGATGGAGTGTGAATGCATACATTCCCCTTTCCTTTAATCTTCAACGCTTTGTTATCAGCAAGATAGACATTTATAAACTTTACAGGCTTGGAATTTTGGACAACTTTTTGCTTGGAGACGAGTGAAACAATGCTCTAGAATCTAAGATACATGATTCAAGTGAGCTGCCCACGCTGAGTATTCGGACATCCCCAATGTCTTCTGCTGAGTTCACAGAATTAGTATCATTACCGAATTTCTGATTCTGATGCTTCTTCTTTAGTTCGAGCAATCACTTCGAATGTGGCCTCTTTCAGCACAGTTCCAACATGTTATTGGTGGTCTGCCTGGAGATTTTCCACCGTTCCTTGATTTTGAGCCTCCATTCTGATTTGGAACCTTTTATTTACTCTTCCCCTTTTTGTGAATACTGAGAGAACTCCCTAATGACTCACCAATTTCTCATTTGCGATTAATTTCGCTGAGAACATCTCAGATTTCATCAAATTTTAGTTTCTCAGATCCACAGGAACTACTAATCGCGGAAACAGTAGTATACCACGACTCAGAAGAGATGACAGCAAAATCAAAGCTTTAACCTCACCCTCAAAGTTAATCTCAACAGAACTCAGTTGCGAAACGATCATATTAAAGGCATTTATATGTTTAGCAACAGAACCACCTTCAACCAGATGTAAATTGAACAATATACGCATCAAGTATACCTTATTCATCACCGATGGTTTCTCGTACATGTTAGCCAACGCATTCAACACGTCCGCCATTGATATTTCTTTGACGATGTTGAATGCAACGTTCCTGGACGACACAATCAGATCAGCCCTAGGGCTTGTCGATCATTAAGTTTCCACTGCTGCTCCGTCATGGACTCCAGCTTCTCCCCAGACAAAGTTCGTACAGATCTTTTTGGTACAAATAATCTTCAATTTGCGTCTTCCAGAAACCGAAATCGTTTCCATCGAACTTCTCGATTCCAGCATTCGACATCTCCATCCTTAGTGACCGTGTTGAATCCTCTTAGCTCTGATACCAGGTGTTAGGATCGATTCTCTCAACAGTTACAAACGATTAAGAAAGAAAGCAATAGATAAGACAAGATTTAATGTGGTTCAGTCAATTCGACCTATGGTCATAGTCAATGGCAGTTGTCGATTTATTGATTGTCTCTTGGGTTGCACTTTACAGAGAATAGATGTAGAGAATAAACTCATAAACACTAATAACTCGGGTCGGTCCAAACAACTCGGCCCAATTGTTGAATTAGGACCGATAACTCAACACTAGGGATAACTACTAGTCGTTGTGGTTAAGTGGTTGACAGCGCTGAGTTTAGAATCACGAGTTCAAATCCCGCCTTGATTTGATTAAAAATCATTTCTTATGGAAATGGGAATTAATGCCTAATAGGCCGACCTCTCTTGACTATACTAAGTTACTGGTGGTACTAAGTTGACGAGACCAGTGCATGTGCGTGTTGTTCAAATGTATGATATGGTTGCAAATGAACAAAAGAGTTTGAATATTACGTAACAAGATAAGCCAAGAGTCGTCACTTTTCGATTTTTCATTTTCTTAAAAAAAAAAAACTAGGGATAATAAAATGCACCACGTCATGATATTGAAGAAATAAATGTTCATCATATAAATTCCACTTGGCTACAATTTTTCCACACCCATGTCAACTATGGCAAGGATGAGGAGGCCCCAACCCTATTTATTACATATAGCTACTACGGTACTACCACACTGGCCCAACATCACGACGATGTATACTTAGCCCTTTGCACTTTTGCATTATTGGTAGGGCTCACAATTTACGACACAAGCACGAAAAATAAATAAATCAATATTCCTATTAACATATGAGACAACGTTAGCACGATAAAACAAACATAATTAATTTCTTATATTTTTTGTGTCATGTTTAGATAACACATGATAGAATGATAAATTTATGCTACTAAATCTCATTCTTAGCATATTTTTAAACAAATTTTATTTAATAACTTTTAAAACTCTCATGAGTTGTTTAATATTTAGAGCTTTTCAACTCTATATTATTACGAGCTAATAAATACAAATATATTAATTTATAACTTTAATATACGGAGTTCATTATTTTGATATTTCTTTAAAAATCTCGTATATATGGATGTACAACCCAATAACTTAACACGAGACAAACGCGCATGCAAATTGTGTATTATATTCGTTTTTGTAAATTATGTCACAATAAACTTACTGTAGATATTCGTGTTCAATAAATTTAATATAATACAATTATTGACATATACGACTGCACAAATTGCCAACTCTAATGATCGGTCAGCAATGTATAAAGTGGTAAGTACTAGATCTTTACATAAAGGGTACCCACGTCACCTTTTCATGAAAACAACATCATCCTAGCTACTACACTCCCTTGCTATAAAAAAGCTCGACATATTTTTACTTTTGTGTGAAGAACAAAGGATATATACATACATACATACACACTTGATCAATCAAGCTCTCTACATAGGCAACAAAGAAAGATGGTCTCCAATCTTCTTGAACGAAGAAACAAAACATGGTACGTACTTTTTCTCATCGGTTCTCACTATGTGTAATCTTTTGACAAGTTACTATATCTAAATTTCATTTCGGTGTGGAATCTGTATATACATCGATTCCATGCCAATATCTTGTGGTGTTAATCTCATACATACGAAACGATTAACCTTTGTAGGACTATTCGAACCCAAGTAGCCAGCGACTTGACGGTGCAGATCGGGACTTCCACCTTTCATCTACACAAGGTTCGGTTTAGTTAAACACAACATGATATTACGACATATATGAACATGCAAAATTGTGTTTGTGTTCAGACATAACAACACGATACACATAATAACAACGATAAATATGTGATGATCAGTCGAATTAATTTGAAAAAATCATTTTTTTAAAAAAATTCAGCTATTAGTTTAATTTTGAGAATTTGTCAATTTTAAATTAAGAATTTATAAAATACGGCATATGAAATGTTTACTGTTGATATTTGTTTAAAAATACTTTAAACAGAAACACAACTACAAGAAATTAAGTTGTTAACAAGGAAGGGACCATTATATTGTACAATAAAAATATTAAAATTTGTTCCTTATAAAATATCGTGCTCTTGTAAAATATTTGATAATGTTTCCTTAGAAAAAACGCATTAAAAAATTGTTCGTTTTATTTTGGATTAGTTGAATAAATTAGTTACATTTGCAGCTTCCTATGATCTCAAGAAGCGGATACATAAACCGATTGGTGTTCAAAAAGCGACAACACGACAACAACCTGATCATCAATCTCCAAATCGACAACTTCCCAGGCGGACCCAAAAGCTTTGAATCCGTAGTTAAGTTCTGCTACGGAACCACTGTCGATCTAACCGCATCAAATATCGCCTCTCTATACTCCGCCGCCCATTTCCTTGAAATGACCGACGAATACCTCCAATCCAACCTCGTATCAAGAACCGAGGTTTTCCTAAGCTTCCTCCTACTTACTTCTTGGAAAGACACCTGTCAGGTACTTTTCATCTTATTGTTTAATTCATTTATATATTAATTAATAATATACGTGAATTAAAAATATACAATATGATAATGTCATTAAGAAGATTTTAATTTCTACGAATTTTTTTTTGTTAATCAGAGTACCGTAGATAAAGTTTGTAAATTAAAAAGTGAACTAAGGACATCAAATGAAACATATATTTTTAAAGAAATTAAAAATTAAAAATATTATTTAATAACGTATAATCTGACGTAGCAGTTAGCACTCTCATTAATTTTGGTGCATTATAAAAGTTAAATTCACCAATTTCGCCACATCTCATTTTCTTTTTTAAAACTTAATTAAGCAAAATTTCCGATGGGTCACATTGTCCTATTATCAGTTAATTTTAAGATAGAAATAACTTGTATAGATTGTTAATTTCTATTATCATTAAGATTAAGCTTGGCTCGACCCAACCTGAAACTAAAAAACTAAATATGGTATAGAGCCTGTTCCGATTGTTGGTGTTAAGTTTTGTCACTGTAAACTCCATATACTAGATTTGTGAGGATTATATCTCGGCGTGCATATGATGTTTGTTTAAAAACTAGTCACAATCCAAATTTAAAAATTCGGCGTCTTAATGAAAGAGCCCGCCGACGGTACGATGGAATGTTAAAGTGACTTACCTCTACCATGAGTTAAAATCCCACATCTTCGCCGATTGAAAATTGAGCAATATATACGCAATTTAACAATATTTTTAAGCCACTAATTGAATTTAGAATGGAATCCATTAGTTTAGCTCAATTCAACGTGAAATTTAACATCTTAAGATGCCCATTATGCGAGCAACACTACTGACATGAATGTGGTTCCCTAGTAAGGGGGTATAATACTTGTCATAAAGATGTTAACAATTTCAGAACTCGAGCACGCGCGTAACTTTTGATTAAAAGATGAAGTATTAAACTGCTACGCCATCTTAATTAACATAGTTATGTGTTAGGCACTTAAAGGTTGTGAATCACTTAAAAAATGATCATTTAATCAGAGAGCCCTAACGATATATGTGAATATTAAAGTGATTTACCTCCACCATGAGTTAGTAAATTTCAGAGGATACAGATCTTTTGCTTTACTTTTTCTGTCTCCGATTGTACTTTATCGTTAAGATTTTGACACGTGTTCTGTGTGTAACTAATTTTGTATTTATTTATTTTAAAACCCTACTGGGATAGGTGAACCCTAGAAAGGAAAATATTACATCTAAAGACAAGTGTCAAAATCTTAATGGTGAGGTCGATTTGGGGCAGGAAGATCTGAATCCAATCCCACATAGGTCTTGGGTTGAAAATTGAGCACTATATATGTAATTTGACCAATTATTTTATCACCAATTGGTTTTAGGATAAACCTTAATTGTATAAATAAATGTTCAATGTTGGTCTATTGGACTTAGTTCGGCCCAATGTGAAATTAAACATCCTAGAGTTCCCTTCTAGAGGGTATCACTCATATCATGACTCTGGTCAGCCGATAAAGAGTAAAATGTTTGTCATTAAGATTTTTATGTTCTTAGAATATGAACCGAGATTTCTGATTACATGATGAAATGCTTAACTACCACGCCATCTTACAATACTTATGCATTAGGTACTTAAAGGTTGCGAATCCCTCTCTCCATGGGCCACGGAGCTCAAGATCGTGAAACGGTGCTCGGACGGGATCGCGGCTCGAACCTATGAAGGGTCGACGTGGTGTTACGATGATGTGTTGTGTCTAAGGATAGATCACTTTATAGAAGTGGTGGGTGCCATCAAATTGAAGGCCATGACAAGTTCCAAGGTTGTTGGAGACTGCATAGCTGCATGGACACGTAGATGGCTGCAACGGGTGACGTTGCTGGACAAGCTTGCATCTCATACTCTAACGTACCACCTTCAAAAGGTTACCATTGAGAGCCTGATAAGGCTTCTTCCATTAGAGAAGGACTCAGTTCCTTGCAACTTCTTGCTCAAACTTCTAAGGTATGAATAATATATATTAGTAATAGCAACAGAGTACTCTTATTTATAATAGGGTTAAGAACACAATAGGGGCCTGAATGTTTGCCCATGTTGCCAAAAGGGGTCTGAATTGAAAAAACGTATTATTTAGGGGGTTAATAACTAAAAACTGTCCAAGGTTTACCCTATGTTAAAATTAGGTGTCTGAAGTTTGAAATGTTAAAATGGACTGTCCTAAGTTTCATTTTTGTTGAAATTTGGTGTCTTTGTGTATAAGAGCTCGAATTTGACAGACGGTTCGTCGGAATTGACTTCTCTAAAGTAATCACACCGAGACACCAAATTTCAACAAAAATGAAACTTGGGACAGTCCATTTTAACATTTCAAACTTCAGACACCTAATTTTAACATAGGGTAAACCTTGGACAGTTTTTTAGTTATTAACCCTTATTTAGGGCCTGAATTTTGAGTTTTGTGTACAAGTGAGGTCTCCGTCTATTTTTTCTGTTAAAAGTGACGGAAAGTGGTCACATGCTTGGCATGTGACCAAAAATAATTTGAAAACCCGAAAATGCCCTTTGACCAAAGTGTGTCTCTCATATGTTTGACCTAAAATGATGAAAATACCCTTTAAGCCACCACAGCTCCGGCGACCACCACCACCCCGACTCCGGCGACCACCACCGGCCTCCGGCGACCACCACCGGCCTCCGGCGACCACCACCGACCTCCGGCGACGACCGAAAAGCTCCGATCGGAGCCAAAAAAGCTCCGATCGGGGCCACAGAGCTCCGATCTGGAGCCGTGTGGCCCCGATCGGGAGCCACAGAGCTCCGATCGGAGCTTTTTGGCTCCGATCGAAGGCCGGTGGCGGTCGCCGGAGGCCGGTGGTGGTCGCCGGAGCCGGGTGGTGGTCGCCGGGCGGTGGCCGGAGCGTGGTGGCCTTAAGGGCATAATTAGTGTGTAGGGGTATTTTAGACATTTCACATTTTATTAATTAAATTGATAAATTGTATAATAATTACAAAAGGGTATTTTTGTCTTTTCACGTGGTTCTGTTAGATTTAACAGAAAATTTGGACGGAGACTTGAAAAAACACAAAACTCAAAATTCAGGCCCTTAATAATACGTTTTTTCAATTCAGACCCCTTTTGGCAACATGGGCAAACATTCAGGTCCCTATTGTGTTCTTAACCCTTTATAATAACTAGTTATTTACCCGAGCGAGATTATATGTAGATTTATGTTACAATAGTTACTAGCCCTGGTTTTGCTCGATTTTTTTTTATTTTTATTTTTTAAAATTAATATATTTTTATTCTTATTCCTGGTATAAGAATAAAAATATATTAATATAGTCATTTGTTATTATAAAGATTTTTTTACATCGATTTTCATATAAAAATCAATTCCTAAATTATATTACAATAGAAAAAAAGTTATAACTTATTGATTATAATAGACAAAATTTAAAAATATAATAATAATAAGTAAATACATATAGAGAAAACAAAATAATATAATATTTAATGAGAGTTAAAACTCCATTTGTAGGTTGTGTTAGTGAAAAAAAAAAGAGACTTATGTATACTTTATAAGTTTTAGAATTAATTTTAAACTTTATAATTGTTAATTTTGCTATGTATTATTATCATTTTATCGGACTTAATCCAGCAAAATTGTGTTTCTTCAGGTTGGGTTTAACAATGGAGGCTGATCCCGACCTGGTCAGGAGAATCGAGCTAAGGATCGGGACCATGTTGGATCGATGCCGAGTCGTCGATCTTTTGGTCGAGACGGATGATTCGAGTTACGATTCCGACATCGTTGTAAGGGTGGTTAAATCATATGTTTCACGTGTTTCAATGAAATCGGGACATAATAAGATGCAAGACGTTGGGAGGCTTATAGATGGGTTTACGGTGTTCCTTGCAAGGGAGAAAGGGCTCGGGATTGAGGGGTTCGGGTTGCTCGTGGAGTCTCTACCCCGAACGGCTCGGGCTTGCGACGATGGGCTCTACCGAGCCATAGATATGTACTTGAAGGTACGATGATAGTCTCAATCAAATTCATTTTTTTATAAAGTTGGTTGAATTCTGAAGTGTAGTGTATAGTGTCTCAGATGTATTTTTCATTCATAAATTTGAATTTGTAAAGACGTATGTTTTATTCTTAATATGATATCAAAACTACAAATTTTAGTCATTAGTTTTATATAAAAATGAAAAAAAAATGTTGAAGAAACTCTTATAAAGGCCGATGTGTTCGTGTTGAAGCTTATTAGGTATATATGGATCAACTAAGACCAAAGTTTAAAGTGAACAAAGTGAAACTTATAGTATGAATCCCAAGTGATGTTAAGACCGAAGTAACCAAAAAATGTTAAAATATAGGGTTAAGAACACAATAAGAGCCTGAATGTTTACCTATATTGCCAATTGGAATTGGGGTTTGAATTGAAAAATGATATTATTAAGGGTATGAATTTTGAGTTTTGTATTTTTTCGAGTCTCCGTCTATTTTTTCTGTTAAAAGTGACGGAACCACGTGAAAAGACAGAATTACCATTTTGCAATTATTATATAATTTATCAGTTTAATTAATGAAATGTGAAATGTCTAAAATACCCCTGCACACTAATTATGTCCTTAATGCCACCACGGTTCCGGCCACCGCCACCGACCACCACCCAGCTCCGGCGACCACCACCCCAGCTCCGGCGACCCAAACTCCCCCCTCCGGCGACCCAAAAAAGCTCTGATCGGAGCTATTTTTGGTCGTCGGAGGGGGGTTAGGGTCGTCGGAGGGGGGTTAGAGGTCGCCGGAGGGGGGTTAGGGTTGCCGGAGGAGGGTTAGGGTCGCCGGAGCTGGGGTGGTGGTCGCCGGAGCCGGGTGGTGGTTGCCGGAGCTGTGGTGGTTTAAAGGGCATTTTCATCTTTTTAGGTCAAACATGTGAGGGACACACTTTTATCAAAGGGCATTTTTGGATTTTCAGTTTATTTTCGGTCACTTGCCAAGCATATGACCACTTTCCGTCACTTTTAATAAAAAAAATTAACGGAGACCTCTCATATAAATATAACTCAAAATTCAGGCCCTTAATAATATCATTTTTCAATTCAGACCCCAATTGGCAACATGGGCAAACATTCAGACCCCTATTGTGTTTTTAACCCTAAAATATATATAAGATATATACTGAATGCTTTCACCACCACGAGTTCGAATTACATAAGTACTGTTGTTTAAGGCAGACTTCTTATTCTTAACTATCTCCATTTTTGTTTCATTGATCACACAGGCACATCCACAAGTGACAGAAGAAGAAAGAACACACCTCTGCAAGGCTCTAGACTACCACAAACTCTCAAACAAAGCTCGAGACCACGCCGTGAGAAACGATCGGTTACCGCTAACCATGACCACGAGATTCATCTTGCTCGAGCAAGTCAACTTCACCAAGTCAATGACCGCAGGGACCCGACCGAGCCTCGAAAGGACCCGAACCCAAATGGTTGTAAAATCGGATCATAAGAAAGGGTCCAGACCCGGTTGGTCGGAGTCGCGGAAAGAGATGATCAAGGTTATGAAGAAGGAGGTGGACTTGGTTAAGTCGCAGTTGAAAAAGTTGCAAATGTGCAAGATGGAGATTCAAGGGCAGATGGCCAAGAGAAGGTTCAAGTAGGATAGATCAATGGAGCTTAAGAAAAAAAAAAAATAGTACTACTGGAAAAATAGGCTTTATCAGTGCCGCAAATTTTCGTTGTATAAACGGTTAATATATAAGATGGTTACATGCGTTTTTTATTGTGACTTAACATATCCAGAAGTGTTTCTATCCACGGTATCCTAACGTTCAATTTTGTTTTTAATTTGAAAATTTTAATGAATATCTTAATGAATTTAATGGAGAACATGATTAAACTTGAATCGGTTGAATGTAAGAGAAAAATTATCATTTTGTAACCATTTAATTACATTAGGTCAAACATAATTGACCAAATAAAACAAGTTTGAACAGTTTAATCACATTCTAAAATGTAGGTAACTAAAAAATTATGTAAAAAAATTAAAAGTAATCATTGAATCACATTGGGAAATATAAGTAACTAAGTGATGTATTAATCTTTGTATAAATATACTATAACCCAAATTTTGTCGCCAAAATCTCGGTCGATAAAGAATTTTCAAACAGTAATTATAACTATATGTCACCAAAATTCCGGTCGGCAAAGAATTCCGAGAATTCTGAATAGTAACTATATCTTCTTGCTAGTTGATGTATTAGTTAATGCATATATTAGCTATATGTGCATATTTGGTTTGATGCAGTGTTTTGAAAACCGGACCGAACCGGCGGTCGGACCGGGTGTATCAGCGGTCCGGTTCTGATAATTTATATAACTGCATAGCAGAACCGGTTCGGCAAGATAAAACTGGGTTGGACCGAATAAACTGGCACCGGTCTGACCGTAAGAGAGAAGAATGTACTTTTTTTTGTTAAGAAGAATATTAATTCGAGATACCAAGACTCGAACCCATGACCTCCTCTAAGGAGTACAACATGGTTCCATTGAACTACATGACAGCTTGTAAATATAATGACAGAAAAATATCTTATAAATATATTTCTAAATTCTAATCATTTCAAGCAATAAAACCGGATTGAACCAGGTTGAACCGGGTCAGACCGGTTAGACCGGGAACCGGTCATCTTTCCGGTCCAAGGCCCGGTCCGGTTTTCAAAACACTGGTTTGATGTATCAATTAATACACACATTAGCTAAAATATTAACAATTTTGTTCACATATTCAACAATAAAATGTATGTACTTTTTAAATATATATACATAATATATATATAATTTATAAGACGAAATTACAAATAACATTCAGCATATAGTTTTTTAATATATATATATATATATATATATATAGAATTTAAAAGCAAAATTTTCCGAATAAAATTATGTACAAAGCACAAGTCAGTATATATATAATTATATGAGATCACTATAAATGGTTGCTTTTTATTGACTTATTATATTTGGCTTTACCCAATGTAGAATTTAATATGATATCAGTCTAGTTCTGATTATAAGATTGAGTTTCTGCCCCATTTATTCACCCCCACTTACCAGATTTGTCCAGGTTGGACATAGGCGTGTGAGTGGAGTATGTTGAAAATAGTCTGAAAAGCTAGTGCTTTAATTAAAGAGCCTTCCGTGCGTGAGGAATGCAAATTTCGTATCATCCCGTGAGTGCTGTACTACACTAGCAGGCGTGTCAAAAACCTAGCTAAGTGGAGGTGGTCACTCCAGCGAGCTCGGTGGCGGAATGAGAGGCTCAGTTGCGATCAGAAATACCAAGATCGATATGAGGACGAAATGTTGAGGATGAATGAGAATGATGGCTACCTTCATGAATCCAATAATAATAATAATAATAATAATAATAACAAATGAATGAATGTATTCAAAAGTTATAAACAGAACAAGTAATATAATCAGATGTGTGGAAGTGAAACACAATACATCTCTCAAATTCGAGAGCAATATTTATTATTTCTTTCATTCTTTGTCTCCCCATTTTTACATGTAATTTTATACCATATACTAATAACTAGTGTTTGATCTAAATAACAAATAAATTACACTGATTTATTCTCGCAATTAATACTAAATATTCTAAACGTTCAACACAAATATTCAGAAAATCTATTCCTCTATATAAAAAGCAAAGAAGCATTGAGGTGGTTCCAACAATGTTAATTAATAATTACCTTCTGATCCTCTATTTTTTTTTAAAAAAAAAACCGCTCCTCTAATTATAATTCCCATATTGATTCACCTTTTTACCGTTGTAGTTAATCTCAAACTCCAAAGCGTTGGTTTGTCTTACCGCCACCACATTTTTTTTTTTAAAATAAAAACCACCATAATTTCACCATCACTTTGTTGCCCATCTAGCCATATCAAACTCAAGTCCTCAACCAACATTCGACAGATCATTCTCTATCCCAATCCTTTTCTAAATAAACCATGATGTTATCAGTATCATCCTCCATCTCGCCGATTTGTTTTGTTCGCCATCATGTTCTTCTATGATGTCCTTTCAATAAAACTCCGTCAATGCCGATCTGTTAAGTTCACCATCATGCTTTTCGTCGTTGTCCCTTCAATGGAACTCTACGTTAGCATCGCTGTTTTTCTTCACAGGTTGGACTCCTTCCTTTGAATCTCACTGCCCACTCTTGCGGGTCGACCTGTTTTGCTTCGCGAACAATCATAGGTAGCCATACAATCCCTAGATCGATTTTACTTTTACAAATTTCTCTAGGGGTTTTCATTCTACGTACCTTATTGATTTCATTCTTAACTAATACTCCATATGTGTATATGCACTAAATATTTCTTAATTTTGAAGATACGAATAAGCCACCTTCGTTCCCACATAAGGTAGTTACAATAAAAATACATTTTGTTTGGTAATTTAATGATTCTTACAAGAAAAGCCAAACTAGAAAACCAAATGTTTATATCATACCTACTCTAGACACCTTCGATATAGGGCTGTTTGGTAGTAGACACCAGCATATTTGGGTTGTAAAATCTAAAACGACATAAAAGTAACGACCACCATATGAACTTGGATTATTAGTATGTAGAATGAACGGATTGTAATATCTCACACTGTTGAATTCAACCAATGCACTACTGTGTATTGAGCCACTGATTATGCTGAATTTGATCTATGCATATTATTTTGACCTCACAATAATTTTTGTATTGAAATTCTTTCAGTTATATGAGATACTAACTTATAGTACTGTTTCATTCTTTTTCCTCTTCGTTAAAATGCATAAATCTATTATGACTTACAAGTCACATAGTGCTTTGCTAAATTTTAATATTGATAGGGTGGAGATGATTGAATAATTTGACAGAATTCCAGAAGATTAAACTTTGTTAAAAGGGGCAATTGCTTACAACAATCAACAGGTAAGTTAATATCTTTTCAGTTTTAGTTTTTGTGGATGATATTACAATTTGAGGGGTTGTTTAGGTAGTACGTTCGACAATGTTTCAAGATTATATACTTAATGTTTCTATTTATTGGTTAAGAAGAATAGAGCGGTTAGTTTTTTTCTGGTGAGTATAGGGTTTAGCTACTGTGAACATTGTAAAACTTGGAATTTGGTGTTTCCTGGTTGGAAAGATCGACATTTGGCTTGTGTCGGTACTGGATTGAGTCTAAAATAGTCATTAATATTTCAGTTTGGGTTGTTATTAACTGAAATCATTGTGCTTTGTTTTAAACTGCAATTCTGGACAAACAAATATAAGGAGAAAGATAAATTCAAATCATATGAATCTTTTTTACATTCGTTGACACAAATTTCTTGATCCCTTACGTACATTGAGGTTTATGAATATCATGCTTGTAGTTGATACTATCTTTTTTTGGGTGTCGTCTCTAAGTAATATTGAAGATACCTCAAATCAGACTTACGGCTTGTTGTAAATGCACCACTTGTGGTTGCATTAGTGAAATATTTGTTCACATTAGTGTTTTATGCTTTAGAGAAAACTAAAATGTATATATTACCTGCTTTATTGTAATATTTATGTTACTGTTTATGACTTCCTACAGCATAACTTTTTTTTTTTTGCCAACAGTCGAACTAATTTTTTTTTTTACAACAAGCTGAACTTATTCATGAAGTATAAATTTTAATGCTCTCAAATATTAACATTCAAAACATTCTTATAAAAAAAGTTATAATAAAACGACAAATACTATTTTTTTTAAATACTAATGATTCCCCGCACGTGCAACGCACGTGTGCATTTCTCTAGTATATCATAAATATTATCCTAAATTATGTAGGACCCATCTTGGAAACTTCATGACTTCCATATCTGGTAACTTTATTTTTTAAGTGCGCCACATGTCATGCATGTCGCACGTGGTCCAAAAATTAGGTGTTTACATTTTGCCTCTCTTTGAATGGATTCCTGTTGAACGCGCTCGAGGGGTTTTTTTTTTTTCCAAAGACAATAAACACCGAATTTTAGTTGAGAAGTCTTTCTTTTGAGTCTTAGAGTCTTCAAGATAGCTCCCGACTTATTTTGGATTATGCGAAGAAGTAGAGCATCTGTCGGCGGTGACCCTGTTGGCATTGCCTCTGTTGGCGTTGCGGAAAAGTAGAGCCTCTGTCGGCGGTGCCTCTATTGGCAGTGCCTCCGTTGGTGTTACAGAAAAGTAGAGCCTTTGTCGGCGGTGCCCCTGTTGGCGGTGTCTTCGTTGGCATTGCAGAAAAGTAGAGCCTTGGTCGGCGGTGCCCCTGTTGGTGGTGCCTCCGTTGTCGGTGCGGTAAATAAAAGCCTCCAGTGACATGCAGTAAAGTAAAGCCTCCAGTGACGTGCAATAAAGTAAAGCCTCAATCAGCAGTCCCTCTAGTGGCGTGTCACGAGGAAAAGCCTCTAGTGGCGTTAATCGGAGAAGTGACTCTCAAAAAGCTGGATAACTACAGATCCCGATTGTGGATGTGGAGGTGGTCACTCCGGCGAGCTCGGTGGCGAAACGGGAGGCTCAGCTGCGATCAGAAACACCAAGATCAAGATGATGACGAGATGTCGATGATGGATGAGAATGATGGCTACCTTCATGAATCCACTAATAATAATAATAATAATAATAATAATATAATAACGAATTAATGAATTCAAAAGTTATAAACATAACAAGTAATATAATCGGATGTGTGGATATGAAACACAATGTATCTCTCAAATTCGAGAGTAATATTTATTATTTCCTTCCTTTTTTGTGTCTCCCTTTTTTACATGTAAACAAAACTCTTATTTACTACATGTGTCAATTTGGTGTCTCATTATTAAAATGTTATTTTCGACTGTCCTAGGTTTCAATTATGTCGCCATTTGTTGTTTCCGTCAAATTTTGGGGTTAAATTTGACAAAACTCGGTCACATGCTAGTCACGAGGCCAAATAAAATTTAAAATGCCAAAATTAACCCCATGTGGCCGGAATCACTGCCATCTCCGATTGTTTTCCTGATCAGCTCCGACCAAGATCTTCCAGGCCAACTCTGACCCAGATCTCCCCAGACGAACCCAGTGCACTTTAGCAAGGCCTAAGGAAGGTTGAAGCAGCTCACGAGGAAGAGAGAGAGAGAGAGAGAGAGAGCTCACGAGGAAAAGCAGTTCACGAGGAATAGAGAGAGCCTTGCTGGTTCTTAGTCTGGTTATCGAGGATGGAGATTCTTGGCGGCAGCACGTCGGGATTGGAGGTGGGTGGCCGGAATCGGAGGTGGGTTGCCGAAATTGAATGGTGACTTTGCAAACAAAAAATATATAAGGGGTAAAATTGTATTTTCATCTGAATCCGTCAAAGTTAACTCCAAATCGGACAGAAAACTAAACCGCAACGAAATTAAAACCTGGGACACCAAATATTAACAATTTAATCCTAAGACACTAAAGTGACACATGAGGTAAACCTAAGACACTAAATAGATTCTTTTCCTATATGTATATATATGTGTGAGGTAAGTACATGTTATTGAGGATCTAGTCAAAAGAAAAACAAAAACATAGAGATGGTGAGCTGAAATGGAAGCAATATAGACTATATGAAACCAACCATAAGATGCTCTTCTTCCTAAAAACATGAAACAAAATGAATGTATTGATTTGGACTTATAACTGCAAACTAGAACGGATGCAGCTGCCTGAGATTAATTAAGAAGCAGATACATCATCAAACACCAATTGCAGATACACACAGTACACATACAGTTGAAATCTTTCTTAATTTGTTGCTATAGACAGACAGGATAAGGGGAACTTAATTAAGACCAATAAACAAAACTAGTAGTAGACTTGTAATACACACTGAAAACAAAATGAAATATTTCTTTCCTGGACAATATATATAACAAAGGAACAAATTATAATATATATATATACTTGATCACTGCGCAATTAATTAAAAATTATTACGGCGACCATAAAGCATATGGGTGTAGGTGTTCTTGATCCAACGAAAGGTGTTGGTGAAAGAGGCTTTGAGCTTGCCTTGCATGCCGTACATCTTGTAGTTAGCAACCCTCTTCTTCCTTTGCAGCTCTGCAGGGTCGCTGATGATGAGCGTGAGCCCCCATGAAGAAGAAGAAGATACAGACGAGCTCTTCTTCTTCTTCTTCTCCTTGATATAGTAATTGGAAGAACCACTACTCCCGCCCCAGATGTCGGTCTGGGGATAGGAGGATGTGCTGTAGGATTGTATCTGCATATCTACGTTACTACCGCTGCTGCTGTAACTGTATGTGTTTGATCTCCTCAAATCCCCCATCCCAGCCACCTCTCACAACGATCTCTCTCTCTCTCTCTCCCGGGTGACGATGATGTCGTGGTGGTTGGTTGTGTGCTTTCTGCAGCTAGCTACCTAATGGTTGATTTGAGGAAAGAAAAAGAAAATTTTCTAGTTTGGACAAAGGGTTAATAACCTATGAAAGGTCTGAACTATCACCCATGTTAACGGGAGAGGTCTGAAATTTAAAAAGTTAATAACATAGGTCTGAAATTTCAGTTTTGTTGATAAAAGCGGTTTCCGTTAAAACTAACGGAAGTTGGTCACATGCTTGGCATGTGACCGGAAATAAAATAAATTTCCAAGTTTGGACAAATACAATTTCTTAAAGAAAAAATCATGGTTATGTAAATTGTTAGGTGAATTTAGGAGTGAAAATTTATATATATATATATTTGACGATTATAGAAATAAAAGGCTGCCTGCCAGTGCTATCCATCATTCATCTACAAATATTATTATTGTGGTTGCCAAGTTAGACCAAGTCAAAAAGACAAACACAAAACTACTCTTAGTTGAAGCAAAGCGAGAGGAAACACCTGAATATACACCCGGATTGACCTCACTTAAACTTGACATAGTCGCCACGTCGAACCCCAAACACGATTATAAACCGAAACTTGGACATTGAATGACTTGAAGCCCGAAAAACACAGCTCCGAGATAAAACGCGACCCGGACACGCGAAGTTATCCCGGGTCGCGAAGGCCCGGATGGAACGACTTCCATCCGGACCGGTGGAATTTCCCCCACCGATCCGGATGGGTCGCTGATCCTTCGTATAAACCTTTTGCGTCCACTATCATACCGGCTCTTCCGGGATAACACCGACCGAAACATGTAGCACAATGTGGATAAGCGACCTAGAGACTAGAGAGCGTGATGACGATTATTAGTACAAAATTAGGATTTCTTTTCCGCAGTTTCTATTACTTCTTTCTTCTTGGCTGATTAATGGATGAAGAATCAATTAGCTGTAAAGTGATTGTGTTAAGTGACGGATATACATTCAGAGTCCCTCCACTGGTCCGGACGGACACCCCCATCCGGAAGACTTCGGGACCGTCGCGTCACCCGCGCGCGGTCCAGACACTCGGATGACCTTTCATCCGAGTTGCTAGGGGTGAGCGGTTCCGGGTACCCAGTACTTTTAGGGTATCCCAGAACCAGACCAATACTAAACGGTTCCTAACTTTATTACCCAGAACCGTACCAGAACATTTAGGAACCGGAACCGTACCAGAACCGTTAAGAGCCAATCGGTTCCGGGTACCCGTTAAGGAACCGGTTACAAATTTTCAAACTAAATAATATAATTTTAGGTACTAGTTGGAGCCGGGTTCTGGATACCCAGTTGGAACCGGGTTCTCGGTAGCCAATTGAAACTGAAATTTATGTTATACTAAGTGAATCATAAAAATAATTATAACATTTTCCACAAACCAATTTTAAATTTGTTAATTGTTTAGTGTTTTTTTAATTTATATATATATAACGGTTCCGGTTCCGGGTATTTGGGTACCCGAAAACTTATCCCGGAACCGGAACCGAAAATACCGGTTCTTGAAATTTAATCCCAGAACCGTACCGGAACCATTTACATCTACCCGGAACCTACCAAATGACCGGTTCCGGTCCGGTTCCGGTTCCGGTTCCAACTGGGTAATTTGCTCACCCCTACGAGTTGCGCTATTATTGATTACTTCGAGTCCCCGTAAATGGGCCCCTAAGATGCCAAACATGACATATATTAGGTTTGTCTTGAATTAGTTGGTTAAGTCCATCAACCAATTTAGCCCGTTAGCTATTTTAGGTAGTAAAAAATTATGTAATATATATATATATATATAGTAGTATATGTCGTGGGCCTGTAGAGTTTATCAATATATATATTTAGGGCGGTGGGTGATTTGCCATATATATATATATATATATATATGAAGGGTTTTTTTGGATGAAAACCGAGCTTTATTTAAATAAAAGCTATTACATACTACAAATTAGAGAAAACCCGTGGTGGAGAGATTGGAAAACATCCAATTCCCGAACTAGTAGAGTGGGTACTAACAAAACAACATAGCAAAACATCGAAATACGAATAAAAGTAAATAAATTAGAACAACATAACGGAATAACGGAAGAGATGACCCCAGACAAATGATAGAAGCTTGGAGATGAGGAATCCACCTGATACAGCGGCACCCGTAGCCCTTCGTATGGTAGAAGAACCTTCCTCAAGAGCGACATAGCTAACAGAGGACCTGCAAACCAAGCGATACCAGACAGTACCCATAATAAATCGAAAACACAAACGACTTAATAGACAAACAAGGATGACCGCATGACCGGTGCAGAGATCTCTAAGTGGTAGGTGCTGGATGAAACCAGTTTACCGAAGCACCCCTGCCCGTGGAACATCCACGAAGGACTAGCGCACTTCGGGGGTGCCATAGAGATGCTCTGCTTCTCTGTTAGGAGAAGGAAATGAGATACGACTGCAACCGCGGTTACCCCGGAGGGTAAATATCATGCGGTGGCTTGTTCCGAGAACGGAGCGTTGGTTCTGACGAACCATGGATTCTGCTGGAAGGGGTAGATGGGGGAGGGTAGTAGGCTGTACCGCCAGAAAGTAGTCTAGTTTGAGCTTAAAACGGTGAACAACATCCACGACGGCGCGTGGAGGGACGCAGGCTACCGGCGCACGGCATGTTGGTGGTGGAGGTGGACCGTGGCGGCGCGTGGAAGAGCGTCCTGGCGCGTGGAGGCGCGTGTCGTTGCGCATGGCGGCGCGTGGGATGCACGCGCCACTGCAGTGGGCGCGTGATTGGCAGTTGGCGGGCGCGTGTGAGCGTGTGGCGGCGCGTGGCTGGCGCGTGCTGACGCGTGGCTGGCGCGTGCAACGCGTGGGACGGCACGTGCAACGCATGGGACGGCGCGTGTGACGCGTGTGGCAGGGCGTATTGGTGCGTGAATGCGAGTGTAGGCGCGTGGGAGAGTGTAGAGGTGGTGGTGGTGTTGGTGGGGGATATTTGTGCGGGATCGGGGGTTGTGGTGATGGTGAAGGTGGAGGGGGAGACGTGAAGTGGGAGGGGGTGAGGCGGACTCCGCGATTTGGCGAGGTGGAGGAGGAGAGTGGGATGAAGGCGAGGTTGAACAAAGCCATCTGCTGTGGTGGGGCTTCCGGCTTAGGCTTAGGTGTGGGGGCGTGGATGTTTGTGGGATGTGTGGGTGACGACGGAGGCGCGTGGAGGTGAACGGGGGTGCTTGTGGTGGTATCGGGCGGTCTTTGTGTGAGCTCAGTGGTGGTGGTGATAGTGAGCGCGGTGTGCGCACTGCCGAGAGATAGGTCATATCTCTCCGTAGTGGCTGGGGGGGGGGGGGGGGTAGGGTGTTTGTGGGCGTGGAGGGAAGGAGGTGGACTCCGCTCTTAGACGAGCCGATGGTGAGGTGTGGGGCGAATGGAAGGTTGAGCAAGGCCAACCGCTGAGACACGGTTTCAGACTTTGGCTTTGGCGTTGGCGTAGGCTTGGCTTTGGCCGGAGATGAAGCTCCGCAGTTCCCCCTGAAGAAGTTTGCCGAGGCGGAAATTTTCTTCCATGGAGCCAGTTGAGAGCATCCAAATAGTGCCATCTATTTGGCTCCCTTCATAAATAACTATAGAGCTTCTCTTAGAATATATATGAAGGGTTAGACTTAGGTTTAAGACACGAGAGAGTTGCGAAAGAAGTCTTCTAAGCAAATAATAAGGGTTAAATGTACTATTCATACCACATGTTTGACCGAATGTGGCTTTTAGTACTGGATGTTTAGTTTTGTATACTTTTGGTACCAAACGTTTGAAAAAATGTGGCTTTTGGTACATCCGTTAGTTGGCCGTTAGTTTTGATCGTTAAATGACACGTGCAAGTCACGTGATCGACTCTAAACTTTTAATTTTGTTCAATTTAGTCCCTCAAATGTATTCCTAACTTTTATTTTGTTTAACTTAGTCATAACACTTCAAAATCAGACCCAATTAAACCAATCGAATTCAATTGACATATCCCCATTTGGGTCAAATTTACCCAATTGGGGATAGGTCCCAATTGGGTTCAATTTTGAAGCTTTAGGACTAATTAAACAAAATAAAAGTTATGAATATATTTGAGGGACTAAATTGAACAAAATTAAAAGTTTAGAGTCGATCACGTGACTTGCACGTGTCATTTAACGATCAAAACTAACGGCCAACTAACGGATGTACCAAAAGCCACATTTTTTCAAACGTTTGGTACCAAAAGTATACAAAACTAAACATCCAGTACTAAAAGCCACATTCGGTCAAACATGTGGTATGAATAGTACATTTAGCCCCAAATAATAATCAACAGAGCAGTAGTTGCGTGGGTGTGAGGTTTAGGGTTTAGAAGAGAGTTATTATGTGTGTTTAGAGCATTGTGTAATATGCCTCTACATGTAATGTGAGAGTGTGTGATCTCGTCTTGTAACCCTCATGTGTTGATTGTGCTAGTGAAGTGGTGCTCCTCCTTTGCCCGTGGACGTATGTTGCGTTGACCGAACCACGTTAAATCTTGTGTTCTTTATTGCTTTCTTTTAATCCGTTTGTGAGTGTTGAGAGAATCGATCCTAACAACCGGTATCAGAGCTAAGGAGATTCAACACGATCACTGAAGATGAAGACGTCGAAGACTGGAATAGAGAAGTTCGATGGAAACAATTTCAGTTTCTGGAAGATGCAGATTGAAGACTATCTGTTCCAGACAAGGGTTCGTACAGATTGTGTCTGTCCATGAACGTTGCATTCAACATTGTCAGGGAAACATCGACGACAGGTGTGTTGAAGGCATTGGCGAACATGTACGAGAAACCATCGGCGATGAACAAGGTATATGTAATGCGTAGATTGTTCAATTTACAGATGGTTGAAGGTGGTTCTGTTTCTGAACATATTAATGTCGTTAATATGATTGTTTCGCAACTGGGTTGTGTTGTGATAAATTTTGAGGATGAGGTTAAACCTTTGATTTTGCTGTCATCTCTGCCCGAGTTGTGGGATACTATTGTTTCCGCGGTTAGTAGTTCCCGTGGATCTGAGAAGCTGAAGTTTGATGAAATTCGAGATGTTTTTCTTAGCGAAAGTATTCGCAAAAGAGAAATTGGTGAGTCATCAGGAACTGCTCTCAATGTTGACAGAAGGGGGATGAGTAATTCAAAGGGTTCAAATCAGTATGGACGCTCAAAATCAAGAAACAGAGGAATACCACAAGGATCATGTTGGAATTGTGGTGAAAGAGGCCACTATCGATCTGATTGTCCGAAACCAAAGAAGAAGAATCACGAACCTGGCTATGATAGTGATTCTGTGAATTCAGCAGAAGACATTGGGGACGCGTTAACCCTCAGTGTGGATAGCTCAATTGAATCCTGGATTTTGGATACTGGAGCATCGTTTCATTCGTCTCCGAGCAAGAAGCTGTTCTGAAATTTCAAGTCAGGAAATTTTGGAAAGGTGTATCTTGATGACAACAAGGCGTTGGAGATCGAAGGAAAGGGGAATGTTTGCATTCACACTCCAGCAGGAAATCAGTGGACATTGGAACATGTCAGGTACATTCATGGTCTCAAGAAGAATCTGATCTCGGTTGGTCAGTTGGATCGCACAGGTTATGCAGTAGAGTTTGTGAAGGGTTCGTGGAAGATCAAGAAGGGTGCTATGGTTGTAGCACGAGGTCTTAAATCTGGAACCTTGTACACCACTGAAGGGTGTGTAAACACAGCTTCTATTCAGGAGAGTGCATCCAAACACATGAGCGGTAAAGGAATGAAGACGCTGGTGAAGAAAGGAGCTATAGAGGGCCCGAAGTGTGTTGACAAGGGACTTTGTGAAAGCTGTGTTTTGGGGAAGAAGAAACGATTCAGTTTCACGAAGACCCCAAGGGAGCCAGAGGTAGATCCAGTAACACCTAGGCAGGTGTTAAGGAGATCATCCAGGACCATCAGGAAAACAGACATGTATTCACCTTCGTGGCACTACCTGTTGTTGACAGATGATGATATGGAAAGACAGAGTGTCTTAAAGAAGGTGGAGTTGGAGGTTGGTTGCTCTTCTGGTCAGAAAGAGCATGTTGTTTATACTCCAGATCGGTTAGTCCGGGACAGGGACAGGAGACTGGTCAAGTTTGAAGACTTTGAGGCATGTTGCCTCAGTGTAGTGAAAGCTACGACCGAGCAACATTTGAGCTCGGTTAGGATCTCGCGGAGATCGGGTTAGGCCCGTCAGGTGCCTTAGCAAAGGAGGTAGCAGATCATGGAGCACACAGGTTAAGGTGGAGTCATGGAGAATACAAGTCAAGGTGGAGCTATGATGAATTCAAGACAAAGGTATATATATATCAGTAGAGATTGATTATTATTAACCGATATTATATATATATATATAGTAGTATATGCTGTGGGCCTTGTAGAGTTTATATATATATATATATATATATGAAGGGTTAGACTTAGGTTTAAGATAAGAGAGAGCTGGAGAGAAGTCTTCTATGCAAATAATAATCAACAGAGCAGTGGTTGCGTGGGTGTGAGGGTTAGGGTTTAGAAGAGAGTTATTATGTGTGTTTAGAGCATTTTGTAATAGGTCTCTACATGTATTGTGAGAGTGTGTGCTCTATGTGATCTCGTCTTGTAACCCTCATGTGTTGATTGTGCTAGTGAAGTGGTGATCCTCCTTTTCTCGTGGACGTAGGTCACGTTGACCGAACCACGTTAAATCTTGTGTTCTTTATTGCTTTCTTTTAATCCGTTTGTGAGTGTTGAGAAAATCGATCCTAACAACATATTCCCGTCCTACCCGCGGTTATGTACTATCCCGGGTTAGCATTATCCCTAACCGGATTATTGCACCACTAACTCTATAAATAGAACATCACATCTTTCATTTACCATAGCTCTGAGTTCTCTCTAGAATACTTTATCTCTTTAGCTCTCGTACTCATTTAAGCATCAGAGAGGGTTCGCAGGGCACCCCCGGCACACCCCTTCTTGCAGGACCACGAGGAGCTGGACACGAGGAGAAGAGTTCATCGAACGACAGATCTCGACGCGAACGGTTTACCCGAAGACGGAATCCCGACGCATGTGATCAAACATTCGCACCGTCTGCACTATTTAGACAAAAATCTTGGCTCTAACACGGTCTATGGCAGCAAGTCAGCAGTCGGAGGAAGCCCCTTGAGAGAGGGACGAACCTCCGCCGGGAAACACAAGACCACCATAGTTCATCTGAATACACAAGTACCTCAGCTCTCCAACCAGCTTGGAAAATCGCGCATAATAAGGGATGAATCATCGACAATATTGACCCCGTTGGTGCGTCGACATCCTAGCAAGGAGGTACAAACAAGTGCCCAAGCACCGCCTCAAAGGCCACAACAAGAAATGCCTCCCCACGGGTTCCCCTATGGCATGCCCTCCCATGGAGCACCGTACGGAATGACATCTTATGGAATTCTGTCATATGATATGCTAATGTACAATCGTCATACGTACGACGTGACCGCACGCTCAACATACTTTCAGGGCGCACCGGCAGTGACAACATGCTTTATGTCAGCTATCGATGACATGCTATCCTTTAGGGAGGCGGTAAGGAAACGTGGAGGATACCAAGTGCCACCACCCCAACATCACAATCAAGTCCCTACGGGGACAAGACCAAATGTGGCACAAGCAGAAGAAGTCCCACCTCAGCCTATAAGGCAATCACTACCGCGTCAACACGCAAGGCAGCCGCCACCTCCAATCCAAAACCAGCATGTTCCAACAGGGACACAATCTGAAACTGCCAGGGAGAAGGAGGCACATCCACCAAATTCATGGAGACAGCCACCGCCGCCATCTCCATATCAAGTATCAACACTATTATGTTCTAACAGGAGCAAGATCCCAAACTGCTCGAGAAAATGAAGTACCTCAACCACAGTCTTGGAGACAGCCGCCTCCGCCATCCCCTTATCAGTATCAATACAATCATCCACAACACCATCAAAGCCCTTTTTACCAACCATTCCGAGCACAATATCCCACAATGAATCAAAATGCAAGCTACAACGCGTCCTCTAATCCGCCTCAAATGGCGATGACGCCGGAGAAAATCGAAGCAGTAGTGTTGGATTATGGTGACTAATCCTACAGAAACGAAACCCTAGATACATGCATGGTAACTAACTACGCAGCGGAAGAAAGTGCACATACCTTTAACGATTTCTGTAGACCGAGATCTTCTAAGGGAGTTCTCGATCCACCGACCGGTATCCCGTAGAGGTTCCTGTTAGAGACGCCCTACGCGGTTTGATCTTCACAGCAAAGCCTCCTTCGATTCTCGCAGGATGGATCTTACTTGGAGTAAATTGCAAGGCACCACCCTTGGTTTTGGTTCGGCCGAAACTAGCTAGACCTAGGGGGAGGGTTTTATTCTCAACACTTGGGAAGAGAGAATTAGCACTTAAGAATCACCCTAAGGTCCCTATATATAGGAGTGGAGGAGGGAAAAATCCCTCTTCCTATTAACTAGGTCGGCGCTGATTTTGGGCCTCCCTTATCACATGGGATTCTAGGCCTAGCCCAAAATCCCTAATGTGACTTAGTCCTAATTTCTTAGGTACTTAGCCTTTAATTAATGGGCTACCAATTAAGATGGCCCATAACCCCAAAAGCTAACAGCTCCCACTCGCCGGAATGGGAGGTGCCTATTAATATGTTGTTGTCCAACACATCCGCATTTGTTCTTCGATCCAATCCCTGCTCCGAATAGTTCATACGAGGTTTGTCGTGCGACCGGGGAACGACGGGCATCGTGCTACTCATCTGTTAGGAGTATTGTAGTGCCCGCGGAACGTTGATTCCCCATGTCTAATCAACCTGTTAAAAATAAAGTGTCGCGCGTGCTGTATACTAGGTCAACTGCAAATTTTCCAATTGCCCAGTTCCCACTTTGGGATACTTCTCCAGGGCATGCGTACAAGTATTCACAAGCTTTCAACTAGGTTGGTGGCCACCTAGTGAATACAAGAGTCGGAAAATTTCAGGTGTACTTGACCATCCCCATCGCTCATACCCTTAGTTAAACCCAACCGGTTTCCAAGATGTGGTTACTAGGCCTTTTTGTTTGGCACTGCGCTTACGCGATGGGAAGCAAACATTGAGCATGACCTTAGGTATGAGTTATGAGTCTGTGAGGATACTTTGGATGCTCCTTCATATAGCATCCGGGATCAGTCACACACTCTAGGTGAAGAAGTTTGTGCCCAAACGAATCTCGTGAATTCTATCTAACACAACCGAGCATAACCCCGTGGTCGAACATGGCACGCGTAGTATGAAGCACGCGTCGATAGCATAACCTGAGTTTAGTCAGGAAGTTGGGAAATATCATATGCTATCGCAGATTCGTCGTCTGGCCCAGAATGTAATTTTATTACGAACATAGTTCGTAACGACGATCAGCAGAACTTTGATCACTGTCGTGTTACTCTAAAAACCAAATGATCGTTCTGCTTAACCAGGTTTGCCACCGTGGTTCTTAGCCAGTCTCAACTTAATAGAGAATCCCTTCTCCGTCAAGACGACCGAGCCTGTGTGACGAGGCTTGGTTCACATTCGACATTATTTTATTGTGGAGGTTGGCCCTCCTACGACTATTTTATAGACCGTGAAATTCCGATGAATATTTAAACATTATGAAATCGTAATAATCATAAAATCAAACTGCAATTTATTTCCATTATATTTCAAAAAGTGTCATGACGATACTGTCTACTTAAACCCTACGCAGTCCCAGCATTTTAACATGCATTTCGAAGACGCCTCTGCGTAGTGGTTTAGTCAATGGGTCCGCCATCATACTTTCAGTAGACAAGTATTCTAAAGTGATAGCATTGTCCTCAACCATATTCTTAGCAAAATATTATTTTATGTCAATGTGTTTCGTCCTGTTGTGGTACTTGGGGTTCTTAACTGCTGCAATTGCTGCTTGACTGTTAGAGTATACCTTCATAGGTTTACTCCCGTACTCGACGCCAAGCAATGCAGTTAGGAGCCCTTCAAGCCAGACCGCTTCATGTGCGTTCTTAGAGAGAGCCACAAATTCAAATTCCACAGTAGACAGCGCGACATATGTTTGCTTCTTACTTATCCATGAAATGGCGGCATTAGCAATGAGGAATACTCCTCCTGAAGTGGACTTACGATCATCCAGATCGCCTCCATGGTCGGCGTCACTATATCCTAACAATTCGAGTTTTCCACGTTTATAGCACAGAGCGTAGTTGGCAGTACCTTTCAGGTATCGAATTATCTGTTTCACAGCCTTTAGGTGTTGAGTGTCAGGATCTGATTGGAATCGTGCTACTAGGCCAACATCGTAACAAATGTCTGGTCGAGTGCATTGCATGACATATATTAAGCTGCCAATCATAATTAAGTATTCTGCACTCTCCATCTGTTTACGCTCCATCAGGTTCTTCGGGACATCACGCTTCGACAGCGCGCACCCGAGCGCAACCGGCGTATCCACGGGCTTGGCATCCTGTAGTCTGAACCCTTCAAAAAAAAATTGATATAGGCTTCCTGAGATAGACATAGTTTACGAGCAACCCTATTCCTAGCAATCTTAATGCCTAGGATGTACGTGGCTTCTCCCATGTCTTTCATCTCAAATACATATGCTAGCCAGGACTTTGATTCATTCATGTAACTTACATCATTTGCGGCAATCAGTATGTCATTGACATATAAAGTCAAGATGACTTACTTAGACTTGGAAGTCTTTGTGTACACGCACGGATCCTCGTGAAGATTCACGAATCCGTTTCCAATGATTTCCTCATGGAATCTGCGGTACCATTGTCGGGATGATTATTTAAGACTGTAAATAGATCTTTGGAGTTTACAAACTTTACATTTGTTGCCAGGGGTAATGAAACCCTTCGGCTGTTCCATATAGGTCTCTTCCTCCAGGTAGCCATGGAGGAATGCAGTCTTAACATCCATTTGGTGCAGCTCCAGATCGAGGCTTGCAACCAAAGCCAATATGGTCCGTACTGTGGTGTAACGCATAGTAGGTGAGTAAGTCTCGTTAAAGTTCGCTCTGTGGAGTTGGGTATATCCTTTCGCGACAAGTCGAGCTTTGTACCGCTCGACAGCTCCATCAGCAGTGAGTTTCAATTTCAGAACCCACTTGGCACCTATCGTTCTACGGTTAGTAGGCAACTCAACTAAAGGCATAACATAATTAGCTTTCATAGAGGCGATTTCATCTTCCATTGCTTTCCTCCATTCTTTCGCTTGAGGTCCATCCATCGCTTGTTTAACCGTTACTAGTTCATCAACTGAAGTAAGAGTGAATAACTCGCCTCTTTCGATGGGATACTTCTTGGGAGAAGTTAGTTGCCTTAGAATTCGTCTAGGCTCGTTTGTCCCATCTTGAGATTGAACTTCACTCCCACTGGGAATAATGCTCGTTATCGGTGCAAACTCCCACTGGTAACAAGGGCGCTACTTGAAATTTCACAAACAACTTTTCTTGGACGACCTCTCCGTCTCGGAATTCCACCTCCGAGATTAATTCCAAGGTTATTATGACCGGAAATCGGGTTAGTCGTACCAGCCGTACTTGTTATAGTAGGTAGGTAGTTGCAGTAAAATTGGATTTTCATCCATGGGTTCGGTAGCATGATCAGGTCTGACTTGATTCGCATCTGCAGCAACAATGATTGTTGTGGTCGGATTGACTCCTCCCACTGGATTTACTATGAAAATATCTTCATCTTCATTTACCATATCATTCACTTGTGTTGCTGCCTCAATTCTCCCACTCGAATTGAGTGGGACCTGATTGTAAGCATCCTCTAGTTCAATCAAAAACTTCGTCCGTTGATTTTAACTAAGCTACGGAAAGTCAACTCAATAATGTAATGTCTCATGTTCGACCACGTCACCAATCTCCTAAGTTATTACCCATATGTATGCTTTATAGACACCTTTCAGTAGCTCATGTGGTACTATGTGTTTTAGCAACAAGAATGCTGCTATTTTGGTAAGATTCCACTCATTACCAATAGCTTGTTTGGTGTCCACCAATGATGGTTTTAAAATCCACCAAAAACTTAACTTAATATCCAAGTAACATTAATTATAGATATAATTTCCAATATTTGAACAATATATATATATATATATATTTCGGCCCAATTATATATACATATATTGTCAAGATTCTATATTAGGGATATAAATCTATCAACAATATATTTTCTCAATCTTTATGCAACTAATATCTATCAATAATATCTAACATCCCTAAAATTGTGCTAGAATATATCAATAGTTAATATCACAATTATCATGTGAATCTAACCCTAATTGTGGCATAATTCATCATAGCAATTTCGGCCGAAATTTTAATTAATTTTTTTTAATAGGTTCGGCAGAAACCTAGGTAACTTGGGGCCTAAGAAATTAAAATTTTACTTTGTAAACCCTAGGTATAGGTTCGGCCGAAACATGCAATTAGGGTTAGTGGTCAAATTTCAAGATCAAATATTACTAAGATCAATAACCAATGTTAAATTTTAATAAATGTCACGTTTTCTTGAAGATCATGAACATCAATTTTACAAAAAAACACTCAGTTTCATGAATATCAGTTTTACTAAAAACTCAAGAACAGTTTTACCAAAATCACTCCCTACACAGGCTCTGATACCACTGTTGGAAATAGGGGATAGTTACGACGGATTAAAACACGTGTACATGCCAGGTAAACTAATTACGCAGCAGAATAGGGGCACATACCAGTTTCTTGCTTTCCGTAGACCCAAGATCTTGAGGGGAGTTCGCGGTTCGCCGGAAGGCTCCTGTAAGGATTCTTGTTAAGGAATCATCTACACTGAATGGTCTCCACAACAAAGCCTCTTTTTATTCTTCGGCAGGATAGATCTCGGGGATGATTGCTTGAAGTATTTTGGCACCTCTTTGATCTAAAAGGTTCGTCCAAAACTTGCTCTAGGGAGGAGGGATTTGTTTTATCTCAACACAAATGAATAAAGTGGTTAACCCTAAATAAATCCCTGACATTCTCTATTTATAGAGGAGGTGGGCAAAACCCACCTCAAACCTAAGAGTAATTACGACCGGCCTATATGAGTAAAATGGAAGACCCATTTTTGGGCCTCTCATGTCCATTGGGATTTTAGCAATGCCCAAAATCCCTAATATGACATTACTCAACTACTTAGGTGTTGGGCTTATATTAAAGGGCTCCTATTACGGCGGCGCATTCACCAAATGCCAACACTTACTGTACCTTGGTCTTCCCGACGGATGTTTTCCGTAGGCAACATTTCCCGACCGATTTTACCTGTCAGGAATGTTTCCAGCCGATTTCCTGCCATCGTTTTTTCCAGAGGCCCTATTTGATGGAGAACGAACGGAACATGCCATCTTTGTAAGGATTCCGACCGATTTCGCATGTAGGCAAACCCGACTTTTCTTAGTGTAATGAACACTGCAATAGGAGGATGTTCCATGAGATAGGACGGTGGAGTGACATCTTCCTGGCTTTCTTCAGTATACTAATCTAACATTATGAACCAATCAGATAGATATCAATCCAGATTTGTTTCTTATTTTTAAACATATTTGTAATTAATTTTTTAGAATAAACTCGTACAATTTTTTTAAGTCAAATAAATTTATACAATTGATGAAGAAGAAATGAAATTATATCAAGTTGTCAAATAATGCGTAAAAGAAAGAAGATGACTTCTTGTTGATTAAAATTATTTTTGTGCGTCAAAATTGTCTAGTTAACCTTTTAAGAAGTTGACAATTATTAAATATCCCATTAGTTCTTTTAAAAATAAAAGATTCTTTAACATTCTAAAAAGTTAAAAAAATAAATATCGCATTCAGTTCTTTTAAAAACAACATGTTGTCTTCTTTCACATTCTAAAAACTAGAAAAATTATTTATATTAAATTGGCATTTTAAAAAGTTGAAAAAAATAATTATAGCATCCTTTTGTCTTTTAAAAAGTTCAAAAATATTAACTACCGTTTTCCATTTTTTTTTTAAATGTAGTATTATTTAAATTTCTATTATTAAATACAAAATGTAAGATTCATTAACTTTTTAAAAATTTGGAAAAATTAAAATGTTACATTATTTAACCTTCTTAAAATTTGGAAAATTATTAATAAAATTGTACTTCACAAAGAATTAATCTCGTAACCTCATTCTTTAATCTTTAAAGCATTTTACCAACTGAGTTGCCATGGTTTAAAATAAGTTGTGTTCTTACTAATTTTTAAGTACGTTCCTAAAAAATATTATTTAAAATATACACATTATTATTTAAAAAAAAAAAGTTAAACCACACATATTTAAAAAAAAAATAATAAAAAAAAAATTAAGCCAACAGTTGTCCCAAAACACTGCTCAGAACATTCTAGGTCAACTGATACACACCACTCTAGATCCACCGATACACACTGATGGTGTGTAGATTTTAGAGCACCAGATAAATAAGCTAATTTCTTCTATTATAAATTGGATAGAATGTTCGCCTGTTAATTTTCTTTCTTTTCTCTGGACGAGATCTGTCTGAAGCGAAATTCTTCTCCGCGAAATTGTCCAAATCGAATGAAATTTGTATCTACCTAATATAAATTTAACCAACTTAGAGCATGTTAACTGCATATACTAAAATATACTAATACATGCTTAACTAACACTTTAATTATTTTAATTTTGTATTATCCACTAATACATGAATATTAGCTAATATTCATTATATCTGAGTCTCCCAAAAAATAACACATGAATATTAGCTAATATTCATTATATCTGAGTCTCCCAAAAAATAACGCATTAGCTACAATGACTAATGATAAAAATACTCTTACCCTTACTCGCAGACTTCGGGTCGGACCCCGACGTGTTCGAGTTATGTGCCGACGGGATCGGGTCAGGTTTAGACTAATGATAAAAATACTCTAACCCTCACTCACAGACTTCGGGTCGGGGTATGTGCCGACGGGATCGGGTCAGGTTTAGATCGATTCGGGTCATGGCGAGACGCTTCTTATCAGGGTATGGTATTTTTTCGAGTTTGGTCAATTTGGATCCAGGTCTGTTCATGGCTGGTCAACAAGGTTACGTTGGGTTCATGTTGGGATTAGGACGTGTTAGGGTCATGAATGTGTTCTATTTGTTTGGGTTAATTATGGTAGGTTCACAAGTTCGAGTCCGTCCGTTTCAGGTTCAGGTCTGGTTATATGGGTTCAGGTCAGGTCATTACGAGTCGGCCCATACTCCAACAACCTTGGACCCGTAGAAATACTTCAATTAAAGTTAATTTTCTACTTTTTAGTCATTACTGTATTAAGATATCATATTAAGATATGATAATATTAAATTCATAATATCCTCCTAATACATTATTATACAAAATATATTAACTAAAATTAATACGTATACATGTAATCAAACTATGTCCTTAGTTTATTAGTTTCATTATTACATATTTATACATAGTACCAAAACAAAGGACTACATTTTCAACATCTTACGAAAACACCATGTAAAACATTACGTACGTCAACTAGACATAAAACCAAAAGATGGTTCATCTTATATCAACCAACTATGTTCACCAAAAGATGCTCGGAAGACCCACAAAATGGAACACACTGCCATGAAGCTCCTTCAAGCATTCACAATTGTTCCACCTGTCAAATACCAGAAATAACCGTAATGTCAGAAGTACACACACGGGTAATAGGACAATATTCTGAAACTATAAGGACCAATAGTAACCCAACGGGAAATAACTGCCGAGCTTACCGTTGGGGTGGAGGACCTGGCCGGTTATGTAGGAGGAGCAGTGGTTGCACGCCAGGAACACGAAGGAAGGAGCAACCTCGCTCGGCTGTCCGGCCCGTTTCATCGGCACCTGTGCCCCGAACGCCTGGGTTTCCTCTTCTTTGAATGAAGCGGGGATCAGTGGGGTCCAGATGGGACCCGGGGCAACTCCATTTACGCGAATGCCCCTCTCGACGAGCTGAAGAGCTAGGCCTCGAGTGAAGGCCACAATGGCTCCTTTGGTGGAAGTGTAGTCGAGGAGCTTTGCGTTGCCCTTGTAGGCGTTCACGGATGTCGTGTTGATTATGGCACTCCCTTCCTTCATGTGCTTAAGGGCGTGCCTACAAAAACAATGGCACAAGTTCTAAATATCATTGCCCGACCCACATGCATTTTTCTAGCCCAATCCAGCATACAAATTATACTCAAGGTCAAGGATAGAACTAGAGGCAAATATCTATCTAATTATAAAAAACAAATTCAAGGTCAACTGAAATTGAAATATTATGAATAACCAGATTGACAACAATTACTGCATACATTTTTCTAGCCTGATCCGACATGGACCCGACTACACATTTTGCCTGATCCGACTTAGACCCGAGTAGACATTTTGTTCAGCTTAAAAATTTTAATGGGTCAAATTGACAATAATTCCGATTCGGACCGGGCTAGATATTCTATTCAGCCCATACTACCCCAACCCGACCCGTATAAACTGATCATATAAACACTGATCATATAAACGAATCAACTTACCTGGCCATGAAGAAGTAGGAGAAGATATTAGTCCTAAAGACCCTCTCGAGCCTCGGCTCATCGATCTCCTCGACCGAACCAGCCTCATACTGCTCGGCCGCGTTGTTGATCAAAATATCGATCCGGCCATAGTTATTGGCCACTGCTTCCACCACTTTCTTGCAATTCTCATCGAACCCTAGGTCGGCAGGGACCGCCATTGGGTCCTTGGCGTCTGAGGTTTTCACTTCTCTGAGCATCTTAAGAGTGTCCTGAGCGTCCTTGTCCTCTTGACCCTTCACGTATGTGAAGGCCACCGTGGCCCCTTCAGCTGCAAAGCAATGGGCCACGGCCCGACCAATGCCGGAATCTCCTCCGGTGATCAAAGCCACCTTACCCTACAAGGTATATATATATATATATATGAGTAATAATATATACTCCTACGTTACTAACAAATTCAGATCCTTAAAAAAAAAGACTATCACAATATCTTGATTGGTTTATTTATTTCGTAGCACTAAATATTATTTTAACAAAATGATCTTTATAACTATCTGCTATACTAACTAAAATCATTACAAACTTTATATGGTTGATAAAAACAAATTTTGACATCATAATTTCTAATTTTGAAGAAATTGCTACCTCTTGTCAACTTGATAGAAAATGAGATGTTCTTTTGATGTATACCCAATATAAATTTTAATGTATACCCAATATAAAGTAGGCAATATATTATTGTAAATTAAAAGGAATGAAGCAAAATTGAAAAACAATACGTTCAATTGAAACTATAATTTAATGTCGAATTTATTTTAATGAAAAAAACATTCTCATACTCATTTTTTTTATAAAATTTAATGAAAATTGTAATAGATATAGTAAATATGCTCATTTTGTATTTCATTAGTAAAAATTGCTAACATATGTAGCAATTTATTTATGTTCGGAAAGTAGTAAAAAATAATTAAAGTTGAAATAACAATTTATTATTAGATAATAATTTAGATAGTGATGTAGTATAGTGCATCTATCTATCTAAATATAAATTATAAAGACACTAACTAACCCGAAGCTTATTGGAGGGTTTGTAGTCGGACGAAGCAAACTGGGGATTGGGGTTCATCACATGTTCCTTCCCCGGCTGTGCATCCTGCTTCTGCGGTGGAAAGTTGTTACCTCCGGAAGCCATGCCTCTTACCCTTAAACAAACAACACGACTAGTAGTAGTGGCTATCGGAAATGGTCGCCGGACCGCTGCAAGGGAGTGGACTTGACGGCGGGGTGATGATCTACAGAGAGCTGCCGATAGGATTAGTCTAGAAGATGACAAGCGAGAGATGAGAAGCATGTGTAGAAGAGAAGAGTGAGGATTAGAGAGAAGATTTATGTGTGTTGATATAGCAGAGTCCTAGGATTGGGAAGCGGTCGTGGGGATAGTTACGTGGCGGAAAGATGAGCCATGTGTCGTTTTCGTGCATAAGGGTGGTGACACTTTTTTTTTTGGTAATGGGGTGGTGACACTTGTTGGCCAAACCTATATATCACTTGTAGCTTCTATACATATCGGATTACCGTTTCTTATTTAGGGTGGTATTTTCAAGGTTAAGAACTTATGAAAGGTCTGAACTATCACCCATGTTAATAGGAGAGGTCTGAAATTTAAAAAGTTAATAACAGAGTTCTGAAATTTCAATTTTGTTGATTTGAGGTTTTCCGTCCATTTTTAGGGTTAAATTTAACAGAATTGTGTGAAATGACATTTTTGCCCCTTTAATATTTTGTTTTATTTAATATCTTATTTAAGGAAATGTGAAATGACAATTTTACCCCTAAAGTCAAATTAAAACCAACTCCGGCCACCACCACCCGACTCCGGCCACCACCACCTCGACTTCGACGACCACCACCTCGGCTCCGGCGACCCGACTCCGGCCACCTCCTCAGCAAAAAAGCTCCGATCGGGGCCAAAAAGCTCCGATCGGGCCAAAAAAGCTCCGGCCGGAGTCACAGAGCTCCGATCGGAGCTTTTTGGCTCCGATCGGAGTCCAATCGGGGCCGGTGGCTCCGATCGGAGCTCAATCGGGGCCGGTGGCTCCGATCGGAGCCCAATCGGGGCTGGTAGCTCCGATTTTAGCCCAATCGGAGCCTTGGTGGTGGTCGCCGGAGTACGGTGGTGGTCGCCGGAGTACGATTGGTGGTCGCCGGAGTACCGTGGTGGCTTCAAGGGCATTTTGGTCTTTTCACTCCATGCATGTGAGGGGCACACTTGATAGAAGGGCATTTTTGGAATTTTATTTTATTTCCGGTCACATGCCAAGCATGTGACCAACTTCCGTTAGTTTTAACGGAAAAAACTAACGGAGACCGCTGTTATCAACAAAACAGAAATTTCAGACCTCTGTTATTAACTTTTTAAATTTCAGACCTCTCCCGTTAACATGGGTGATGGTTCAGACCTTTCATAGGTTCTTATTATTATAAGAGGGGTGAGATTATTATTTACTATTATTATTATTTTATTATAAAGGTTGGATCACGGTTGGTGCATTCTTCTAGTATTCCTTCAGAGGGACAAAACGGACTGTTCCCGGTAAACGATCGATCTCTGAAACTTAAGTAAGTATATAAAATTGTAGAGAGGGAAAGTAGTAGTGTTGTACTAAGAGAAGTGAATTATCTTTAAAATAAATGACTTTTGAGTTTTATATATAGAGTCTCCAGGATATTAATTTAAATAAGGATTGTACTAACCGGGGATAGTGCGATTCGCAGATAAGACAAGTTTATATCTTGTTTGACATCAGAGGGATCCACGTATCTTTTGTGCGGGTATTAGCGTTTTGAAGTGGCCTCCAAGGCCGTGCCCCGAGTATCTGGTCATCCAGGAGTCGGGGTCCGAGCGCTTGAAGCGGTCGAACATTTTCGGGTCCGGATGCTCGGACTGGTCCGGATGAATTTAGTCCATCTGGATTAGCCTGGGTCGGATGGGTTTTTTTTCCATCCGGGCCTCTTTTTATCTAAGGGGTGAGTTTTTTTGGTCCGTTGGTCGATCGGTGTCAATGTTTCGTTTGTACCCGTACGTAAGGTCGACGTGGCGATTAAGTCAAGCTTAAATGAGTTCAAATTGAGTGTGTATCCATCATTTGCCCCTGAGTCAAATAATGGTTTTACCTTTGCTTGACTCTATTTTATAATGGGATGAACACCCAATTGAGCTCATGGACTAATTTACCTTTTGACGATCCCGACATTTGTTGATGCGCGGGGTGCGATGCTTTTCCCTTCTCCCTTTGGAAAATAAGAGATCATAGATATTAGTATAATCATGATATGAGTATAAGCACAAATATGTTGTAAGCATAAGTGTGAGAGTATATGTGTTTGTATACACATGGATGCGAGCAGGAGTATGAGTATGATCACAAATATGTTATAATCATAAGTGTGAGTAAGAGTATAGGCGCCTTTTTAGCCTTTTGATCTCCCTCATTCTTATCCAAGCGTTAAGATTGAGTGATTAGGGGAAAACCCTAGCTCTCCTCCTTATAAAAAGGAGAGGTTTATGTCACGGAACTGGAGTTTACATGATGAATTAAGTAGGGATGTCAATGGGGCGGGTCGGGGCGGGTATCGCCAGACCCGAACCCGCCCCGCGGGTCAATATGGTCGACCCGGACCCGTCCCATGCACTTTCGGGTCGGGTCAGGTCGACCCGCGGGTCGACCCGTGTGAGGTATAATTTATCATTTTAAATCTTAAATTCTAAATTCTATGTTACCGTATTCAAATTCAACTCCAAATTTAAATCATAAATTATTAAATTAACTCATAATCCAAATATAAATCACCCCATTCATTAGAATAATTGTTATTTTGACTATGTGTTATATTACCCGTATAGTTTTATATAATATACATATATTAAATATATATGTAAAATGAAAGCTCGGGTCGGGTCGGCGGGTCGTCGTGAACCCAAACCCGAACCCGCCCCGTGGGTCGGCGGATCATCGGGTCAAAATCGGGTCGGGTACCCGCGGGTTGGCGGGTACCCGTGACCTGTTGCCATCCCTAGAATTAAGGCTTTTCCGTGACACTTCGAGCTTCGTTTATAAATCGGGAATTTATATCGAGGAGTCTTGGAATTTATATCGATGGCTTCCAACAACCAGTCGGAGGTGGGGAATGTTGAAGTGGTGAATTTGAAGAAGGTCCGAGAGAGTTCGGGGGACTAGTTGGCGGCAATGGAGCAACGTATCGTAAAGCTGCAGAACGTCGTAGTGGATGTCCAAGTGAAGGCCGAGGATGCGTCCAATGGTGTGGAAGAACTTCGTTCTGGGATGGAGGAACTTCACGAGGGGGTGCATGAAGCTCTTAACCGTGCAACCGACGATCTCCATAAGCGGGACGACTCACTTAAATCTGCAGTCACTGCCATCCAAGAGGAGATAAGGAGCTCGTGGGGTTGTGAGCAGAGGTGGATGAACTCAAGAAGGAGCTAAATAGGGTGCATAGAACACGCGTCAAAGGGGCGGGCGCGGTGCAGCACGGTCCACGACCGGACGTCCTAATACCAAACTAGTTCAAGGGGTCTCGAGTGGCCAAGGATGTGGACAACTTCCTATTCAGCATGGAGAACTACTTCCGAGCCACAGGATTAGATGATGATATGTCTCCCCTAGGTATGATCTTCTCCTATTTGCAAGATAATGCATTAGCTTGGTGGCCTCGTAGGCAGGACAATCGACTAGGAGAAGATATCCAAACTTCGGAGGAGTTCAAGGTAGAATTTCACAAACAATTTTACCCGGAGTATGCTGAAAATGAGGCGCGGGGAAAGCTTCGTCGACTTGAGCACAAAGGGGAAATTCGTTATTACGTGAGGCAATTCACGGAGTTGATGCTTCAAATTTCTTCCATGACCGAAAGCGAGGCGTTCTTTCAGTTCATGGACGGTCTTAAACCATGGGCAAAGACGGAGTCGGACCGTCGTGGCGTGGAGAATTTAGAGAAAGCCATGATGAGAGCCGAGTCGCTACACGAATTTCGTTCGGAGAAGTCCAAGCCAAATGGTGGGGGAAGATCGTGGTAACCTCTCCATTCCAATGGAGGGAAATTCCACAGTCTGATGGCGAAAGATTCACCAAGTCGTTCTCCAAAGACAAATGTGGATCAAGGTGGAATGATCGCGGTCTGGTGGAGTGCTTCTTGCGCAAGGGACCTCACTTGGCTCGCGGTTTTTCAAAACGGGAGAAACTCGCAGCTCTCGTGACTTCGGATGAGGAGAAGGATGAGGAAATTGTTGGCATTTAGAGTAAATGACCTGCCGTAATAGAAGCCCATTAATATAAGCCCAACATGCTAAGTGCAATTTGGGGTATGGCACATAAGGGATTTAGGGTCAGGTCGAAATCCCCATGGGCCATGTGTGGCCCAAAAGGGCCGGCCCAATTAGACTATAGGGTTCGGCCGAAATAAACATTAAACCCTCCAAGGGTTTTGCTCACCTCCTCTTATAAATAGGAGGTGTTAGGAATTTTTTGGTGTTGGTCACTCTCTCCCTTTAGTTTGTTAGATTACGGGGAGTAATCACTACGAATACTATAAACATGGTATATACTAGTAATCGGTATTACGCAGCGGAAGATTCGTACATACCTCACAAGTAGTCCGTAGTCCCAAGATCCTTGCAGAAGGGAGTTCACGATCCTCCGGTCGGCACCCGTAGAGGTTCTTGTGAAGGAAGCCCTACGCGGTATATTCTCCACATCAAAGCCTCAGATCGATTCTTGGTAGGGGACGGATCTCCGGAGTGTTTGCTCGAAGGCAAATTGGCACACCCTTGGTGTATGTGTGGTTCGGCCGAATAGGGTGTTATGGGGGAGGGTTTTTCTCTCTAAAACACTCTAAGCGAGGATTAAGGATTAACCTAATAAAACCCCTAACACCCCATATATATAGGAGGAGTAAAGTGAACAAAAGTCCACTTCACCCCTCACTAATATTCGACCGGACTATGTATAGGGAGGCCCATATATTGAGCCTCTCATGTCAATAGGGATTTGGGTCTGGCCCAATGTCCTAATGTGACATGTACCCAATTAACTTAGGTAACATATACATATAATGGGCTTCCATTTACGACGTCTATCACCATATGCTTACAGCTCCCACTCGCCGAAATGGGAGGGTGACTGTTAATGTATTGTCGTCCAAATCTGCATCAACATTTCACTCCTTTGATCTCGCCCTTGCTTCCTAATAGTTCATACGAGGTTTCCGTGCGACCGGCGGACGCGACGGGCATCGTGCTACTCATCTGTTAGGACTGTTGTAGTGTCCGCAGAACGTTAATTCCCTTTTCTCCAATCAACCTGTTATAAACAATATTTATCTAGTGTCGCGTTGTATCCTAGGTCAACTGAGAATTCTCCTTTTTCATAGTTTCCACATAGGAACACTTCTCCAAGGCATCCGTACAAGTATTCACAACCTTCAACTAATATCTGGTTGGTGGCCACCTAGTGAATACAAGAATCGGTGAATTATAGGTGAACTTGACCATCCCCATCGCTCATATCCTTAGCCAAACCCAACTGGTTTCAAAAGACGTGATCACTGGGTCTTTTTGTTTCGCAATACGCTCGTACGACGGGAAGCGAACATTGAGCCTGACCTTAGATATGAGTTCCGAGTCCGTGAGGATACTATGGGTGCCTCTTCATAAGGCTCCCGAGATCAACCACACGCTCGAGGTGAAGAAGTTTGCGCCCGCTAGAATCACGAGGATTCTTATCTAGCACAACCGAGCTGTGACCCCGTGGTCGAGCATGGCACGCGCAGTATGAAGCACGCGTCGATAGCATACCTGAACTTTTAAGTTGACAGGAATGGGATATGCCAATCATGTTATCGCAGATTCTCATCTGGCCCAGAATGTAGATTAATGACGAACGAAGTTCATCACAGCGATTTGCAAAACGAAGATCATGTCGAGTTACTTCAAGACTAGATAATCGTCCTGCGTAATCAGGTTTATCCCCCTGATTCTTAGCCAGCCTTGCTTGGTAGAGGCCTCCCTCCATTACAAGACGACAGTACCTGTGTGACTAGGTAAGGCCCACATTCGACATAGTTTTGTCAGAGGATTGTGTCCTCCTACGACTTAGTTTATAGACCGTAAATCTGATGTATTCAAACATTATGACGTCGATAGATCATAAACTCAATTGCAATTCTTTCGTTTCAAAAATGTAACTCTCTATATCAAAATGTTATCACAGATACATGCCACTTTTAAACCCTACGCAATCCAAGCAGTTTTACATGCTTTTCGAATATCTCCATGTGTAGTGGTTTAGATAATGGGTCCGCAACCATGTTATCAGTGGACAAGTATTCCAAAGTGATTATATTGTCTTCTACCATAGATTTAGCATAAAAATATTTCACATCAATGTGTTTGGTCCTACTATGGTACTTCGGATTTTTTTAAGAGATTATAATATGAAGATAAAAATAAAGTTATTTCATGCACTAATAATTGTGTGATACAATCCGTGAACAAATGCCTCAATATTCGATGACATATAACAACTTAGGGGGTGTCTGGATGGATGTAACGTGGGAAGTAATCTCACATTACGCCCCACATTACATCCATGTTATGTTGTTTGATTTGTCAAATGTCGTAATTTGTATTGCAATATAATGTCTATTATAATCTGAGATTACGTGCAAACTTCATTCACAGTATTATGAGATTACATCCAAAAACGGATGTAATGTGAGATTACATCCAACATTACAGAGTGCTATTATTTTATTATTATTTTATTAAATATGATAATAATATTATTATTAGATTTTTTTTATCTACTTCATAACTCATTATTATAATAAAGAATAATGCACTCGATGTTTGTATAAAATGAGTTAAGTTTTTTTCATGAAAATTATCTTATAAAACTATATAAAATGTTTTAATAAATAGAAATTTAATGTTATGTGTATTGATTTTCAATATTTAGTTTTTAGAGTTCATAAATGACTATAGTATTAATACAAAACATAAAGTTTAAGAAGTTATTGTTGTCAAAATATATATTCTTTTAAATATTATCGTATTAATATATGATATACTATAATATAAATTATTATAATAACAATAAAGTCACGTTATAATGCACATTACAACACATACCAAACACCGTAATCTAACATTACACTCTATATAACAGCACAACCAAACATTGAATCTAACATTATATCACATAGCTCATGCATATCACTTGTAATCTCACATGTTAAGTAATCTCACATTACGTTCATCCAAACGTCCCCTTAATGACTATGTAATCACTTCAGAGAGAACAAAAGAAGTGATTTGGGCGCTTTATAATAATTAAATTATAAGAAGAACTATTCAATTTAATATGACTTCCTTTTTTTCCTTGTGAAAACAACATGCTCAGTCATACTAAGTTGGATTAATGAGGACTGTTGTTCGTGCTTGGGGTGTTGTTGTCATGTCCAAACCTGAGTAACTGTCTTCACTAGCCCAACACAACCTTGCTGGGCTTACTGTCTTCATTTCGATCTAAAAAATGAGGAATTCATGTTGGTTTTGAATATTACATCTCTTACTTATTCGAACTTCAAATCCTTTCTTTCCAAATAAAACTTGATATACACATCATGAGGTATTACAATTATAAATGGTAATTAGGGTCGTCTCATAACTGTAATCGAACTTGCACGGTAAGTATCCTGCCATCGTATAATACTAGTTGGTTAATATGAATAGTATATGGAAGTTTTGACTTTGAGTTATAGTGCTCTTTAAAAAATGGATCTTTCTACTATGCTCTACAAGCACTATGCTTGTGTCACTATTTTTTCACTTTATTTATTTATTTATTTATTTGTATTTTTCTATTGCCCTAAAGGTGAATCCTAGAGAGAAATTGTTATTACTTCTAAAAAAGTTGAGGTGTAACTAAAAAAATTCATACTTTTAAAATTTTACACATGCTACAATTAAGTACATCTTAATAGTAAAAAAACCACAAGCATGATGCTCCACAAGCATGGTAGAAAATTCATTAAAAAAGAATAGTCATTGTGGTTACTTTGAATTTATCTGAACTCATAAATAATAGGACTTTTCTAGCATGCTCAAGAATCAGCATGCTTATGCTGTTTTTTAAGATGTAATTGAAGTCATTAAAAAATAAAAGGATCGGGTTGCAATATATTTGGTCGGTTGTGTCTTCAATTATCTTGGTTTGGGTTAGTAACTGTAGATGACGCCGTCAGATTTTGGGTTTATTTTCTTTTTTATTATCACCGTGGAAAGAAGGCTGGTATCGAAAGACTCACTGATCACCGCAGCCAGCCTTCCTCCCTGCTCTTCTCCTTCCCAAGTTCCAAATATATCTTCGCTGCATCGATCAATGTGTCATCTCCATCATTCATATGAACAACTCTTCAATTTCAGCTCCACCGTCTTTCCTCGGTCCACCTTACTGCAGGTTTGATTTATATCTGCTCTAATGACCGCCTCCTCCGACATATACCTGTCTGTTCTTCGAAGGTTTGTTGCACTTCTGTCATTCCCGCTTTGTCATCCCACCTTTAGTCTCCATTGCTGCTACGAAGCCTGCGTCTCCATCTAGGGTAAAGCTCTTCTGTCTTAATCTCCGCGTCTTCTGTTTCTTACACGGTCGCTGGCAGGATTTTGCAGTCGATCGATAGTGGGATTCGAAAGATTTCAAATCGAAATTTTATGAAATTGACTGATTCAGGTATTGAATTGAACTTCATTTTGCAGATGAATTGTCAATTCTCATTGCCAATTGAGGGCCTATTGATTTTCATAGGATCATAGAATAGGAGTTTTTGTCAAAATGCAATTTGTTGTTCATATTTTGCTCATGAAAGAAATTATCACCAGGAAATTATTACTAATTAATATCATAATCTCTCTTATCTTTGGGTTTTGGTCTCTGTAAATTTTCTGGTGTTAGTTAATTTATTAAATAACAAGTTGAAGAAAATATTGAATTGTTTCGTAGTAATTCATGTTATATTGAATTGTTCCTTTTCAGAATACAAAATTTTAAAGGGTTAACATGTCTTTTGGTCCATGATGTTTGACAACTTTTGGGTTTTAGTCAATGATGTTTTTTTTTACCTAGTTTTGGTATCATATGTTTGCAGATTTTTTCTAGTTTTGGTCTAATTATTACATTCCGTCCATTTTTTGACATGTTCAAGTCACGTGATCCACTCTAAACTTTAAATTTAGTCCCTCTAATACTTTCTTAACCTTTTTTTTGTTCAATTTAGTCCCGAAGTTTCAAAATTGACCCCAATTGGACAATAGGTCAAATTGAATTTTTGAAACTTCGGGACTAAATTGAATCAAAAAAAGGTTAGGAAAGTATTAGAGGGACTAAATTGAAAAAAATTGAAAGTTTAGGGTGGATCACGTAACTTGTACATGTCGAAAAATGGACGGGATGTAACGGTTAGACCAAAACTAGAAAAAATATGCAAACATATGGTACCAAAACTAGGTAAAAAAAACATCATTGATCAAAACCCAAAAGTTGTCAAACATCATGGACCAAAAGACCTGTTAACCCAATTTTAAATGTTATGAATTTGATTACCAGATTGTCAAATACCAGAAACTCTATATTTTTTGTTTTGGCTCTTTTTTATCTAGAACCTCCGAGTTCACAAAGAACAAGATAATCTTGGAAATAAACACAGTATAGTTTAAGAAAATTTGTAGTTAAGACATGTAAAATTTTAGAGGAAAATTCCTCAGATGAATCTTTCAGATTGCATGTAAATACAGTGCAGTTCCAACTCATTAAATCAATTCCCTCTGCCTCCACCATGAATTTCAAGAATGTATCACAATCCAAGAGAAAGATCTGTAACTAACATGAACCATTACAACTGATGTATACCATCCATAAATACTCGTACATATCATTATCAAAAGTTTTCTTATGTATCTGATTCCATATAGTTCTTTGACTAGTATGTAGCAATTTCATATTTCGCTGCTTGGTCTAATCTTAGGCTGATTATTATATATTTCCGTCTTGGGGATTTACCTATATTGGTTTAACTTATTATCAAGTATTGTTTGGCTTGAAGACGTTAGAAATCCGAAAGCAGCTAAACATGTAATGGAAAGAGTCAGTGGTGTGAATATTGAGCCATACTTTTGCCGAATTGAGAATAAAGAGCTTGATTTTTTTATTGATTTTTACTTTATTGTTCCCTGCAGAATAAACTAAGAAATGATGCAGAATTCACGTTATTGTTCCATGCAGAATAAACTTAGAACTGATGCAAAACTGATGATGTTCACCTCATGCATATATATCCTGATCTTCTTATATATTAGCAAGTTCGATCGATGTGTTCACTACTATCCAATGTAAATTCATTTATACATTTAATTAAGCTAGCTAGCATTTGATGCTACAATTTTCCTTAGAATAAAAATAACTGTTCAAAACTTAGATTGAATCAAATCGGAGCATAGATGTCCGTCATCATTTGCAACGGAGGAATAAACTTGATGTCATGGATAGAATGAGAGCTTGATTGCTTTTGAATTTCTTTCTAATGTTTGAAGTAAGGCAAGTTTGAGTTATGCGCTTATTGTGATTGCGCCGTCGGAGGATTTTTTTTTTTTATTTTGTTTATTTGTTCTTTTTTGTAGCTCTTTCGAAGAATTGTGTTTCTATTTCTTCATTCGAGATTCATCGGAATGATGATTATGGCTTAGATACAATATTCCGACTATGATATGTATGATACATCCTGACTCAATTCTTATATTATTTGATTCGACTAATTTAAATTATGAACTGTATCAGTGCATAAAATAGATGTTTAAAAAGTATGAATGCAAATTGCCATCAATAGAACCGACGACACGGTATTACGAATTGATGTGAATATTGAATATTACATTTTTTTTAAAGATTGTCTTAAGCCTGTCTTTTAAAGCCTTGCTTTTGGCCTTTGGTCTCTTCCTTGATGGTTTGGTTGCTTGTGCTAAAATACATTTCGTTTTGTTTTCCATCCCAGTCTTTCGCTACAACTTGCAACAATACATGCGCAAAAAAAACGTTAAGCAACACCTTTGCACTACTAATTCATAAAAATATGTATTACAAACAAATAAATAGTAATTTAGGTTGAATCCGGGTAACACTAATATTGGATAATGTAAAATTCAACCTAAAATATCTATATATATATATATTATATAATTTAGGTACTAGGGTTGTTCTTTGGCTGCCACGTCATCATGGAGCAATCTCATTGGTTCTTAGCTCTTAGATGGATAATTACTGTTACAAAAATCTATCTTCTAATTGTTTCAATCTACCTACAGTTACAAAAAAATAATAATAGCAAATTAAAAGCAAGCAATTTAAGAAAAAATTAAAAGCAAATTCAATTACATGTAATTAATCTATTTTCATAAAAACAAAAGCAATTAAAGAGGAATTTCTGTTACACATAATGAAACGTATGTCTTTTACCATTCTTCAACATTAATCTGAAGTATCTATATATCTGCATATGTGGAAATAATGGATGGATTTCAGAGAAATCAAGCATAAAACTAAGCTAAAACAACCACTTTTTAACACACTTGAGGGTGTCACGGGAGGAAGATCTCTCTCAGCCGACCCTAGAAGAAATACAACACCTTAGCTCAGGATTTGGAACCGAGAATTGGGGTAAACCAGCAGAAGAAACGTAGCAACATATTGAAATTGAAATGTGAGAGAAATGGACGTTGGCTAACCTAGCTGCTGCCCAACCGACACTGCACCTTCGATACGACTCCGACCATGTAGATCGTACTATTGGCGGCCATATCTACGAGTTCAAAAGATCCCGACGACAACCGAAATCCGCCTCCGTAAGATACCGGCGGGAAGATTGTTGCGACTAAACCTCCGGTAGATTGGATTTTAGGTGGAGTGCCGAAACATCCGGCATGGAAAAAATCAAAGTTTGGGAGGGTAGATGAGAGAACGAAATTAGGTTATGTCTGATGGAGGCACTGTCATGGGGAAGTGGAAGGTGAATTAAGAAATCTTTTATTAGGGTTGGTAAAATGAATGGACTCTCAACAACTAGAAGATTTATACTGAAAACAACAATTATTTTTGCCGTATGTAGATATTATAGTAAATTTTATTTAATACCCGATTATATCAAATTGATTATTTGATTTAAGGAAAATCATAAATAGATGTTTTAATATGTATTTATTAGTGGGATGAGCACAAAATGGAAATGAGAATGCAAAATAACCAAGTTCACTTGACTAGTCAAGAACAACCCATAAAAATGAACATACTTTCTGTAGAATAACAATAGTGACATTAAATCAAAAGTCCTAACTACTCCATTTCCATATTTTGCATTCTCATTTTGGAACCATTAGTTATTGAATGGTATGATATATTTTTATTTGGATTTATTATGTTATAATTCTTATGTCTGAAAATTACAATATATAAATAAAATTATTGGTAATAATCTGGTATGCATTAATTTTGTGACTACATAGTGACGTTTTTATTTTTATCCCAAATGGCATATAAGTGACGTTTTATTGATCACAAATGATAAAGTTATTAATGACGTTTTCTTTATCGCAAATGCTATATAGTTAACAGTGGCATTTTCTTTATCACTAATGTAATAGTTTTCAGTGGCGTTTTTTTCATCACAAGTGGTATTCTCATCGGTGACGTTTGTTTCATCACAAGTGTTATTCTCATCAGTGACGTTTTTTCCATCACCAATGTTATGACTATTAGTGATGAAACATCATAGTGACGACTGCTTTATTCGTCACTATTATCATATTAATTGTGGCGAAAAAATCGTGACAAAAGTACTTCTATCAGTGACAATTAAATAAAATCGTCACTACGATTTTTACTGACGGCAGTATTTGTGACGCTCAGTGACGACCAAAAAATTCGTCACTAATCACACTTGTGACGATTTTTTTGTGTATTTGTGACGATTTATTTGTCATTAATTCTCGGATTTGTTGTAGTACGGCAAGACTAACACTGTTATTATAACCGTTAAACCGAACCGTCTGAATTTAAAACCGAACCGAATTGATTGATAGATATTAGATAGTCTTTTCACTTTTTAATGATACAAATTACATCCTAAATGGCACCAAAAGCATGCTGCTTCTAGAGCATGCCAGAAAAGTCGTAAATAGTATATAAGTGAGTTTGAAAATTTGAAATACAAAAATCTAAATATTACGTATTGGATGGAGCATGCTGCTTCGAGATTTTTTTTTTTCCAATACTTATTTATGGTTATTGTTAGCTTGAGTTTGATTCATTTACGAAAAAAAAAATGATGTCGTTATTCGTCCAACTCTCATACTCAAGGGTGTAATTTTTAGGAAAATAGTTTTCGGGTGCTTTGTGCAATTATATGGACTTCAGGGTTCAATTTTGTTTTGTATATTAACAATTAATTCCCAACAAATGCCCACTAATTTAGAGTGAAGGAGAAAGAATCTCGCTGCTCTGCTTCTTCAGCTTCGCAACGATGGTGGATATTCTAGCTGAGGAAGACGACGACGAGGGCTTCGGCGACTTCAAGTTCGCGCCCTCCGTTCCCGCCCCCGCCGGCCGCCATTCTTCTTATCAGAGCGACGATTACTGGAGCGGCTTTGTTGGCTTTAATGGCGCAGGACTCGCCCCGTCCAGATCAAGCCCCTCAATCGCCCCGAATTACGATAAGAAGTTCGGTTTCTACACGGATCACGCCGCGGCACAGCCTCCAGTGGCAATTCCAGCTGAGAAGGTGAAACCTAAGTGGGCTAAGCCTTCGGGAGCTATCCCGTTGTCAATATTCGGTGAGGATGAGAAGGAAGAGCAGGCTTCTAATGGTGAGAATGGAGCTTTTCAGCATAGAAATGGCGATCTGGTGAAAAAGGATTCCGTCTCGAAGAGGAGTGTGGGATTGGATGATTTGATTGCGAATTTGCTGAATCAGAATCGGCCAATAACAACCGCTGATGCTCCTAATGCTAATTTGGCAACTAATGCAGAGAATTTTCAGAAAAAGGATACGGTGATCGGATCTGGAACAGAATTGAATCCAGACTCTGGCTTGAATGGATGGGATTCTAGCGCACCTGAAGAGAATGGGGAATTGGATGATGAAGATGATTGGGAGTTCATGGCTGCAGATGAGAAGGCGAAGGTATAGTATTAGTTCTCTCCTCTCTATTCATTTTTTAACTTGTATTTCGTTTCTCCTCTGCTTCTAGAATGCAGTGGACTTTCTTTACTTGGGTTACGGACTAGTTTTAGCTCTTGCCTATAGCCATTCCAATAGAAAATAGCTTGACTGGACTGTTGATGAGAGCTCTATAAACCTTAGATTAATAAAATTCGAATTTTGAAACCATTTTCTTGGTTTAACTCTGAATATGAAAGTGACATGAATCGTCAATGACATGAAGTTGTTTGAGCTGTGAGATGTATAGCAAGCATAAGGAGACCTTATATGACCAAAATGATGACATCGTGGGTTTTGGCCATGTTGGAATGCTAGAGTTTTTTACCCATGTTAGTAAAATGACTTACTGAATCTGAAATTCAATTATTCAACCTCGGTCCTAGACTGTTCCCGCATCTCAATGGTCTTTTTGCATACATTACATTCGTAGGAATTTAGGTTCTTCTCTGGAGAACACTATTGGAACCAACTTTTTCGACCTGGTCTGTCTATTTCTGCATGAATTCTTTCTTTTGGATCTGAAAGTTACAATTTCTGCTCCAGGAAGAGCAGAATAAAGCTGGGATTCCCTCTGATTTGAACTTTAAAACCAGCACTCCAAGTTGGAATTACGTGAATACAGATAGATTTGGCTCCACTTCAAGTTTTACTGGGTTAAGCTTAGCTAATAATGGATTTGGTTCGGATTTAGTTGGAAAAGAGAAGGATTCTGAAGTTGATGATTTTGACTGGGAATTCAGAGGATCAGGGGTGCAAAACCATCATAAGTATGGGAATCCTCAGGTACTAGCTTTGTTGTTCACGACATTTCTGCATGTAAGCATGTCTTGAGATGTGGGACAATTTTTTGTTAATCAAAGTCTGAAGAAATTCATGTCTAGTTAATGGTTTGTAACGGAGGTTGCAATGAAGCTTTACATGCTGTTCTTTGGTTTATAGAACTTTTTATGATCTATATTTCACTTCTAGATTCAACTATCACCCCGCTTATACTTTTAGGAAATTGAAGAACTTCAAAGACCAACTGTAGTTCTTAGCCAGTATTCTGGTTATTGTTACTGTTCGTCGGTGGTATTGGGCATTTTGCATATTGGCTGCAACTTTGTTGGTGGGTTGTGGAAGCTGTAGTACTTTTCCCCTCATGGCAGCTAATTGATGACTGCATTTTATTTGAAGGTTAATGGGAGCACAAAGGATCTTTCAATGAATGCTGGGGTTTCCTCTAATGTCGAAGCTGTGGTACATGAACAGAATGACTTATATGTTGCATCTGATGGAATTTCCCAAAAAAATGGTGCATTTGATTTTGCATTCGATCTGAACCCAGATGATGGAACTCAAGCCAGTGTTATTTCAGATTCAAATACTGCAAGCAATGTGAATGCCGTAAAGTATGATTGGAATTCAAACCCAACTAATAGAAGTTTCACTTCAGATGAAAACAGTTGGAAGTTGAAGGATGCATCTTCAGAAATTGGTCCAAGCAGCCAGGTGATAGTTCATCTATATCTACTTTCTTTATTCATGGTTTTTTAGTTGGCGTGACAGAGAAGTATAGCTCGATGTATAGCAGGTCTAGTTTTGTCCTGTTTTCCCTTAATAATAATCAGATGTCTGAATTTCTATATTGTTGTAGGAAGATCCAAAGGATGCAAATGGAAAGTTGTCCAATCCCGCACATAATGTGGAATCTGTTGATCCTTGGGCATTTCAAGATGCATTTTCAGATAATGATCCAAAACACAAGGTAGTAGCAATGTAGTTTTCCTTTCCTTTTCATTCCTGAATATGTTTATTATGTGCGCATGCTTGTATACATCTATACATAATATTTGCAGTGGTCACACATATTGCTTGTATAATGAGAAGCATTGGTTTTTTTGGGTACATTTATCGCTATACATACCAGGATACCGCCTTTCAAAGAATTCGCTACCAACTTGTGATTAAAGTTGAAGTAGGAATTACTGATTGCAAATTTCCTGCTTTATAGTTGTAAAGTTTGAATGGAAGACGTGGTTCAGTTCCCACTATCCGCCCAGATTAAAATATAAGTATGTATATAATTGGATTTGGATACATAATTTGGTATAATTGACCATGATAGTAGAGTGTCTGTTACACCAGAGTCAAATCTTCACTTTTTGTTACAAAAATGGTGTGGGGCGGGACTTGAAGTTTTCAACCCATGACTTTTTTTCTTCAAATGCTAAAATGTAAGTATTTCATTAGTAATGCACCATTTACAAAAGGGAAATATTCATTAAGTTATACCAATCTGACTTGGTAATTGTGTCCCAGAAAAATGCATGATTGGCTTTGATGTTCTTCTCCAGCTCCCTGAGTAAATGTTTTGAGTTTCTTGCAGGGAAACGTGGGATACCAGAACACTGAAAAGCAATCCTTGCCACTTGATCTTTTCGGCGAGGCACAATTGGAAGACAGTTCTTTAGAGCTCCCCGATGTTTCTTCGACTAAATCTGCAACAGCTACAAGCAGTGGAGGAGCTAAACAGACATCAAATATGTCCATCCGCGATCTCCTAAGCTTATACAATCAAGCTGCACAAAACGCTGCTGATACTGAAACACAAAAATCAAGTGTGACTGAGCTGCACATTTCGAAGACGATGCCAGAAGAGGAATCTTCAGATGGTGTGGATGATTTTGATGATTCCTGGCATTTTAAGGGTGCCAGTCCTGAACAAGAAGATGAAAGTCCGAGTTTTGCTCAACAGATGAGTGAAAATGGTGTGGATTCGAAACAGACATTTCCAGAACCTATAAAAGTGAATGGTATTGGTGTTGTAGATGATGATTCATGGGATTTTAAGGACGCAAGCCTTGAAAATGGAGTTGAAATTAAGTGTTGCGAACAGGTTGGTGATAGGCCAACTCTGCCAGAACCTATCATGGTGAATGCTGTAGATAATGATGGGAGGGAATTTAAGGGTACGAACCTAGAAAAGGGGCATGATATTGAGAGTACTTTGCCAGAATCTGTAATAGTTAATGATGCTGATATTTTGAATGACCCGTGGGATTTTCAGGGTACCACCCTAAAAAATGGAGATAAAATTGAGAGTTCCAAACAAATTTGTGATGACGGGTTAGTTTTTGACTGGACTGTTCCAGAATCAGTAATTGCAAGTAGCAGCAATGTTTATGATGAAGATTCCTGGAATTTTAAGGGTGTCAACATTGGAAAAGGAGATAGCAAGGAGTTTGGTCTGAGCTCAGAATCTAGCACAAAGAACATTGATGTCTTCAATGATGATTCTTGGAATTTTACGGGTGCCAACCCAGAAAAAGGAGACGGAAATCCTGCTGGAGAGGTAGGTGATAAAGGCCTAGGTTTGATACAGACTCGTACAGAATCTGGACCTACAAACTTAAATGGTTTCATTGCTGATGATTCTTGGAATTTTAACGGTCCCAATCCGGAAAAAGGAGATGGACTCCCTGTTAGAGAGGTAGATGCTAAAGGGGTAGGTTTGATCCAGGCTCTCACAGGATCTCAACCATCAAACGTTAATGGTGTCTTTTATGATGATTCCTGGAACTTTAAGGGTTCCGACCCAGAAAAAGGAGGTCGAGACCCTGTTGAAGGGATAGCTGGAAATGAGCTAGGTTTGAACCAGACTTCTCCAGATTCTGGAAAGACAAACAGTGATGGTTTCTTCGATGATGATTCTTGGAGCTTTAAGGGCGCCAGCCCCGAAAAAGGAGATGGGTTGGATTTGAATGGTTCATGGGGATTTAAAGATGCTATGTCAAAAATCAATTCTGGAGACTTGATTTTGAAACCTGGTAACAAGGAACCACATCAAACTCGTAATACCAAAATCGAGCTTGACGATCTAATTGAGTTCTACTGCAAGTTGAAGGATGAAGTTTGTAGCATTGCTGCTTCTCATCTGGATAAGATTAAGGTATGTGAAACATTTGTATAGTTCTCAGGGGAAAAAATTACATGATCTGTAAATGTTTTGAATTTGCTTTATCAGGAAGCATATTGTGGTAACGAAGATGCACTACTGGAAGCTCATGATGAGGAAATTCAGGTTTTCATCCTTGTTCTGATAATTTATTTCCTTGCCTTCGTACTTGTAAAGTATTGTCATTGAAATTTGAATTCAGCCAATCTTTTTCCAACTTCTTGGTGGTTAATAGCTTCTCCTTGGTGGTAAATGCAATTTCTGTTGGTAGAAGCAAAAACTATGATTAGTTGTGCGTGTGCCTATGTATATTACATTGAGTACTTTTAATTGCTAAAAAAGTAATGTTCTTCTTGTAGGAAATATTGAATGAGACCAATCCCCCCAATTCGAAAACAAACGATACTCATTCTACAGGAACTACCGACCTTAATGGATTACAGATAATCATACAAGAGAAATATCAAATTCTCGATGATGAATATCAATTGTCTCGCAAATTAAAATCAGTAAGTTTCTTTTTTTTTTTCACGATTGAGTTTGAATAGAGAACTTTCACCAACATCAATAGTCTCCGCTTCATCTTTTTCTGTTTATTAAACGAAGACAGCTGATGCCTTGTCTTTTGTAGGTAGAGGATGATCCACTTTCACTTCTTGAACTTTTAAGACACGTAACCTCGACACTTAAGATACTGAGGTCGGGATCGATCAAGGAGCATTCTAGCTATGTATCCACCTGGACGAAATTAATTTCCACTTGTCATCAAGAGCTTGAACATGGAGCCACACTGTGGAAGCAAGCTTTGGCCAAAAATGTGCAGAGCCAACTATTATCCACTTTAGAAGGTAAAATCAATATGTGTCTATACTATTTACAAAGGGTGTGCTAGGGGTAGTAGACTCTACTTTAGTTTCAATTTTGCCCCTATCAATTCTTTAAAATTTAAATTCAACAAAAAATGATAAATTTGAGCTCATCTCTACATTCACAAGCAAAAATATCAAACACTAGGCTAAGTTAACTCAAGTTTATTATTATGCACTATTATGATTACTTAATGACATAGCTAATCCAGTTATGTAAATATGCACGCGTGTAGCACACGTAGGCTCTTGTTTCAACGTAAGCTAACGGCTAATTTCAATATCTCATCTGCTTTTGATTTTTCAATTTTAGGAAAGAAGTATTTTCTCTCACTTGGAGAAATTTATCGAGCAGTTGGAGTTCTTCAAGCCTCAACAAAGCTATACAAGCCGTGGATACTTTTAAATCCTGCAGAATTTTCAGCCATGTCTGCTTCTTTACATGAATGTTCTAGTTTATGGTCGAATTCAGGCCTCCAACAAGCTCTGTTCAGTATATCTGATCCTGTAGGGTTCCAATTCGAGGGAACAGTCCACGCATTGCTCGATTCCATTTGTCAAATCCACAGCCTTGACATAAACATGCTCCAAATCCAAGACAAAACAATTTGCCAATTGTCTCTATTATCTGCCACAACAATCCCAGGTACAAATTACTATACAAGGATCATGCTCACAAAATCATCGTATTTTATTTTGAACCGTCACTTTGTTTGCTCCCTTAAGTTTGGACTTTTTATGGAAATCTCCTTTATGTTAATATTTTTTAAATCTTTTTTTCTACGATCCTGCAACATTACTAAATTTGCCACATTTGAGTAAAAACTTAATTAATTTGTCTAGGCTCGATTGCAACACACATAAACGTTTTTGGGATCGATTGTAACACTTGGAAAAAAAATATTTGTTCGTTAATTTAGAACTAATTTCACCTAAATACCTCTTTAGGTTTTACACTTACTGTTGAGCCCCCAAGAACTTTTCCAAGTCTTGGAAATGAGCCCTAATATTTAGTTTTGTACTGAATGGGGTTAACTTTACCCAATGGTAGAGACAAAAAAGGGCAAAAATTGAAAAGATGCACATAAAGGGGACCTTACATAGTAGATTGATTTTCCTAATTTTGTCCGATTTTTGTCTGTTTTGTAGACATGAAGATTGTTGAGTGGGAGGGGAAGAACTACTTCCTCAAGATTGCGAATTTGTGGGCGAATCTCGTAAGTTCGAATCCTCCAGATTTACCACGAATGCGATTCGGTTAATCCATTGATGGTAACGGTTTTGTAAGAAGTTACTCTCGATCATGATTATCGAGCAATTGTCTCTCTATGATTTGGGCAGAAAATTCGGGCAATTGATAAAGGAGGTAAGTCTATCGTTCTTCGGAGTTACCTTTGCTGCTCGATACGAAATGTTGGTCCTATTTACTACAGAATGATAGCTTTATTTTTAAGGTATTGGTGTTATTCTTTTTGGTTGATGGAAGTGTATAGCATAGCTAATGGAATGATGAGTATAGAGAAAGGTGTCTGTAATATTCTTTTGTAGAATGTATCTTTGTGGCAGTTCATTAACTATAATCCCAGAGCTGGGCTGGATTTTTCTTTTCAATTTTTTTTTTAAAATTTAATTTTTGGTTAAAAAAATATATTAAGCTAAATTGCTTGTAGTTATATGATGCGTATGGGACCTCGCTTCGGTCCCGCTGCGGAATCGTCCCGCTTACCTTAAATAGAAATATTACAAAGCGGTTATATATGTATTAAATTATTAAAAATAAATAAAAATGTTAATTACCAGTTTAACAGATTGCAGGTTTTTTATACTATTTTTTTTCACTTTTAGCTTCAGTTGATCATAACTTTCATTTTATAAGTCCAAATGATTCACGGTCAGTTGTGTTGCATTCGTTATCTTACGAGCTTCAATTTAAGACCCATATTTATATATTTCTCTGTAATGTATTCAGCTCACAACTATTTTACAAATCACACGTGCCAAGTTTTATTATTTTTCCAAAAATATACATGCTTGAATTATGTTCCTAACGCTAGGGCTGTAAACGAGTCGGGTCGAGCCGAGTATCTGCGACTCGACTCATTTTTTTTTAGTTGAACTCGACCGAGCCTTAATTTTTTCGAGTTCGAGCCCGACGAAGTGCAATACTCGACGATTCGAGCTCGACTCGATAAAATTTAAAAAAAAAAATCAATTAATTAATCTATTAATAAAAAGTGCGCCTTAGCTCGAGTTCGAACTCAACTCGATTAGGTTTTTTACTCGAGCTCGAACTCGACTTGAACTCAATATATACATACATAAAATTATTATTTTAAAAAAAAAACTCGAACTCGACTCGAATAGGAAAAAGAAAAAAACTCGATTAGGCTCGCGAGCCTCTTGAGTCGAGTACCAGTGAACTCAAAATCGACTAGGCTTTAGAAAAAACTCGACTCGAAATTTAGTGAGTCGAATTCGAATATTGAACAAGCCGATCTTGAGCAGCTCACGAGTAGTTTGACTCGTTTACACCCCTACTTAACGCATTCGAAATTTACAACTCAATTAAAAATCGAGCGTTAACACTATGTAGAACTGTAAACGAGCCGAGTCGATTCGAGTATCTCGCAAACTCGACTCGACTCATTGTACTCGAGCTCAAGTTCGAACACAACTGAACCTAAATTTTTCAAACTCGAGGTTGACTCTGTGCCATACTCGACGAGCTCATTCTCGGCTCGACTCGACTCGACTCGCCAACTTTAAATTGTTCAACTAAATCATGAAATTGTATATCTTAGACCGAGCTTGAATTGAATATATATATTATGCTAGCTAGATATATTATGTTATATATAATTTTTTGTTAAATTATTATTTATTATAAAGACTCTTGCATATAAATATTTTGTCAAAATAATGTATAAACTTTTAATATTAATATTCTCACAAATATATTAATTATATGCAAATGTAATTTTGTATTAACTAGTCATGGTTTGATTTAAAAAATTAATTAAAAAATCAATATATGTAGTATTATTATTTATAATATAAACTCGGGTGTAGTTTCTAATTTTGTAAAAACTAATATGTGTAATATAACTTATAATCTAAAAACTAAATGAAAATGATATTTTTTTTCAAAAAAAAAAGTTGATTTTTATTTTTTAGGACAATTTATTATTTTGTCTTAAAGAACCTTCTTGATAGGTTACAAGTTTAAATAATAAAATTATTTTCTAAAGTATTGTAACAAACTTTCCTTTTTTATTTTAGATTACTATTTTTAGCAGGCGTGACCATTCCGCAGCGGGATATAAGAATTTTCCTGCGTATGTTGGCAAATTTAGTGGAAGGACCAAATGGAGTAAAATATGGGAATTTGAGAATAGGATTGGAACATTTTAAATGGTTGGGATCAACAACTGGTTAGAGTAAGAGGGCTTGGACCAAATGGAGTAAAATATGGGAATTTGAGAATAGGATTGGAACATTTTAAATGGTTGGGATCAACAACTGGTTAGAGTAAGAGGGCTTTTTCTACCATGCTTGTGAAACACAATGCTCATGCTCCACAAGCACAGCATTTTTTACGTTTTTTTATTGTTCTAAATATGAACTCTATAAAGAAAATTCGGGTCTTTCTACCATGTTTGTGGAGCACTATGCTTGTGCATTTTTTATTACTACAGTAGATATAATTGTAACATATGTTTGAAAAAATATGAAATAATATCAAGGGTTAAGAACCTATAAACTGTCTGAAATTTGCCCCATGTGAAATTTTGGTGTCTGAAGTCTAAAAGGTTGATATTGAATGTCCGAAGTTTCACTTTTGTTGAAATTTGGTTTTCCATCCAAATTTGCTGTTAAATATGACGGAATGATGTGAAATGTCGAAATTGCCTCTTATACTATTATGTTTGGCCAGCCACCACCCTACTCCGGCCGGCCATCACCAACTAGGGGCAATTTTGGAATTTATTTTTTATTAGGTCATGTGTTTGTCACATGACTAAATTCTGTTAATTTTAACTGTAAATTTAGACAGAGACATCAAATTTCAACAAATGTGAAACTTCAGACATTCAATATCAACATTATAAACTCCAGACACCAAAATCTCACATAGGACAAACTTTGGACAGTTTATAGGTTCTTAACCCTCATATCAATTTCTCTATAGGATTCATATTTAAGACAATAGAAAAATGTAAAAAAAAAAAAAAAAAAAAAAAAAAAAAAAAAAAGTTACCACAAGCATGGTACTCCACAAGCACAGTAGAAAGACCCAATAACTTGATATTATTTATAGTATGATATAAATATTAGGTATAGTTAAAAAAAATTATACTTTTAAAGTTTTATCTATCTTATAATTAAGTCCTCCCTAGTAATAAATAAAAAAAACATGGTTGCTCCATAAGCATAGTAGAAAATCATATGTAAATTCGGTGTTTACAGCAGCATCATACACTATTGAAAACAAAGAAGTAAATACATGCACCCGGTGCATACTCTCCTAATATAAAACCAGCTCAAAAACACAAAATTTAATTGTTTTTTAGCGGGACTTGTTAGTGCACCCGGACCACACAAGTTTCCGGGCAACCTCAACTATCCTCCCATGCGGAAGCTATGAAAAAAACATCATAACGCAAATCTCTCTATTTCTACGAACAATAATTAAATTAAGGAACATCGTGTATCTACCTGTTGTGCAAAGGATCTGGACACGATGGAACTTCTCTCTTCAAGTTGCCAAATTCATCATCTTCGCTGTTCTTCAAGTTAGGGTTTAATTTCGTTGTTGCTTCCATGGTTGTCGTCTGCCATGTCGGTAATCTCTGTTGTTTGATTTTAATGGTGAGTTGTCTTGAGGAGGCTAAAACTCCACTGTTGAATGATACAGAGATGGTCAAGAAAGCTAAGAAGAAGCACAAAGCTCGACTATTCTTGGAGAAGACTGACATGGCGGTGTGGGTTTTCAAACGATATGAAACTCTCTATTGTCTGTTTCTTTCTGTGCTTACTTCAGTGGTTCCTTATTTAGTAAGACACGGAACACAAAAGGAGGAAGAAGAAGAAGAAGATTATATTCAATGGACGATGACTTTAATTAAGTTCCATTTGGGTTAGGTGGAGGATTGAAGGAACAACAAGTTATCCTTATTTCTTTAATTATCCAAAAATGACATTAACTAAAAATGATTTGAGAGGCTAGAAAGTTAAATATCCTAAAAAAGTTGAAAAAAAAATTATATAAACTTTATATATTAGTTAATCTGTGTGCTTCGTATAGGATCTACTCAGATAACAACTTATGTTATAATATTATTGATTTGCATTTTGTACGGAAATTTATCTTTTAAATTTATATATTAAAATAACATATATTGATTAATTTATTTGGGTGGTGTACTTAAATTAGAAACACATGATATTATATATCATTTAGAAAGGTCTTCAACTCTACTTAGCATGAATAAATCTATTGTAACTGAAAATACCATAGAAAGATATATAAGGCTCTACAATGAAGATTTTCAAAGTAAATAATATTATATTAAATTAAATGGAGCAAAATATATTTGTAGATATTAATATTATAGATAAAATTATTTAATAAAGTGATTTTTTCGGTTGCATTTTAAAATCCAAAGTCGTTGGTTGTATCATAGTGAATAATACACATTTAAGATCATAAACTTTAAAACTGAGTTTAAATATTAAAATTACTGATATGGTTATATCCTTATCTAATTTAATCAAGCATTAATATTTAATTTAATCAACGCAATTATATTTCTTTAGATTTAGATATATATATATTCTGATTCTCTGTTTTGGCTATTAAATCAGTATCACCACTAGCTCTTCTATATGGATCTATTTTTATGGTTACAATGACCACGAATGTAATTTATTTTTAGGGTTAATAACTAAAAAACTATTCAAGGTTTACTCTATGTTAAAAGTAGGTGTTTAAAGTTTCAAATGTTAAACGGTAGTGTCCAAGGTGTCAATTTTGTTAAAATGTGGTGTCTCGGTGTGATTAATTTAGAGAAGTCAATTCCGACGAAACAAACTGTCAAATTCGAGCTTCCATACACACTTCCGTCTCGTCATCTTGCCGAGGCAGTCACCTAAGAAGCTGGCCATATCCACACAAGTAAATCGCTCTGTTGTCGGTGGAAATCACTCCATGCCACTCTACTAGAAACATTTTCTTTTGGATGTTCGACTTTTGGGTGAAATTTGACAATTTTGTGAAAAGTAAGGAGTGATGGATTATGAGTGGGTGAGTGGGTTGATGAAAATGATTGAAGGGGGATGAAAAAACGCGTAAAGACAACAAATCTCAACAATAATAAAACCTGGGATAGTCCATTTTAATATTTCAAACTTTAAATATCTACTTTTAACATAAGGTAAACATTAGTCATTTTTTAGTTATTACCCTTATCTTTATAAGGTAGGTGGGTATCCAAACTTAAACTGTTTGCACTAAATTTCCGGCAAGATGCGCAAAACTCTTACGTCAAGATTTGTTGTTTAACAAGTTAAACCAATTTGGATATAGTCAACGTCATATTAGTGCACGACGAATAGTATTATAGTTCATATTGAAAAACGTGCAAGGAAGAATTGTTTAGGGTTCATACAACTTTTAGGTAGCCATTCCATTAACTTTTAGATATAATATATATACTAGTTATTAACGCGTGCGTTGCACGCGCATCGATTATTTAAATTTCAAGATATATAATCTATCTTAAGTTTACTAATATTTATAATTAATCAAAGTAAAATATGGGCAAGTTGATTCGTTGTGAGAAACGAATCTATGTGATAGAGAAGAGCGACATAACGTAATTCAAAACATGAGAAAGATAAGAGGATAATTAAGTAAAAAATTAACTAATGTCTTCAGTTACGGTACTAAGTTAGCCTTATAGTTAGATATATAAATGAGTTGGGTCGTGCATTACGTTGGTCATTAACGGCTCAATTGTATCTAACTCATCAACTTGAGGTGTCAACAATGTAACGTTCTTAACTACTTAGAGTCATCAATGGACAAATTTGACCTATACAAACATAATTATATACAATATAACAATACCAACAAAATTTGATTTAACAATAAAGATAAAATTAAATCACAAAAATATAAAGTTTAGATTTGTATTTACAAAAATGTTTAGTTAACATTAATTAGGTTGTACACAATGTGATTGGATTAACAAATAGAAGAACTAAATTAATAGTTTTAGTCCATAAATATTGGACGATGAGTAAAATGTTATTTGTACGAGGTCAAACTTCAAGAACCACATTTCACCCATATTTTGACTTGTTATATATTTTGATCTATGGGATAGAAAAATCTCAACAGCCGGAACATATATCACTCGATCTATATAATTCGTTGAATAATTTTTTTTATATGTATCCGAAATTTGAACGGAATGAGTATGATAGGGCTGACTTAAATTGATATGAATATTGGATTGTAAGTTAATTATAATTACTATGACATGTCGACTAAGCGACCTTAAAAAAATAACAAAATTTAAATAATGATTTAATAATAATATTAAAGATAAATAAATGTTTCTCAAATATAGTAATGAATAAATTATTAATTTTATAAAATATAGGAATTAAATATAATATATTTTTTATTAATAAAATGAAAAGGTGCCAAAAATGTCTATTGGGGTGAGGACCCAACACAAATAATATATTGGTATATAGATATGTTCAATTCACTCACGGTTTTTCTTACTAAAAATAAAATCTCATTTCTAACATTTTCTTACCAAAATTTCACTGAGAACAAAATGCTAGGTGGAGTTCTTTCAACACAGATCGCTAGTATATGTTTCAATAGACAATTTATTAGCTCAAATTTACTTTTTGAACAATTTTTCCGTTAACAATTTGTCCACAAACAAAACTCGAACTACCAATTGTCCACGACACGAAACATGAATTTTTAAATTGTCCATAAATTGAAATTTTAGCAAACAAATTATTTATACAGAGAAACATGAATTAGCAAAATGTCCAAAAACATGAACTAGTAAAATTTGGATACAAAGCAAAACATGAGCTTAGCAATTTATACTAAACGAAACATAAGTTATCAAATTATTAAAAAAAAAAAAAAAAAAACTTCAATTAATAATTTGTTTTAGTCAAACGGAAGCTAGCAATTTGGTGACTAGCCCTTTTCATTTTATTAATCTTCCCCTATAGTCGGCTGGAAAATAAATATCAAGATAAAAAGACAATATCGTGCCACAAAGGAATCAAGACCGAATTAGTTATTCCTAAAAAGCAAAGTAAAGGTGCTAGCTTCAGAAAAGCAGTAACAAGACAAAAGCTAAGCTTTCAAACTACCTAATAATTAGGCTGGGATGACCTCAAATTCTGGACATCTGATTCCACTTCTACTCCCCATTGTCTATTCTTCCTCCCATAAATGTGCAAGAATAACATGTATATAGACTGACTATAGAGTCCATTCTTTTTACAATCAACATTCTCTTTAAAAAGAATCAGCCTTGTAACTTATGGTGTTTGAAAATAAAAATAAAATTAGAACCTGGATTTGGCTTCAAAGTTTGAAAACATCCTAATGTAAAAGAATTAAGAGATTGGTGTGATGAAATTACCCAAAAAATATTTGAAAACCGCAGCTCTTCTTAGTTTGAGTGCGGTTTTTACACCGTGACGGTGAACAAATAGAGCTTGAGAACAACGGAGAGAGCCACCTGCAGTAGAAAGATTCCTGCCACTATCAACGCCGATCTTTCGCCTGCGGAGTTGATGTGGGCCCGTAGGTTGAGTGCCACGAAGGTTGCGGACATGAACCCTGCTACAGCCGCTATGAGCCATCTGAATATCTCAAGCGGCACGATGGAGAGGCACTAAAACAAGAACATAGAAGGGGATTAGTTGAGATGCAAAAGCAGGTACTCTTTTTCCATGTAACTTGGCCTCCAAGAAAACTGAAAATAAGGAAGTCAAGACCTAGACTAGATCATGGAATATAAATGACCCAAACTCGGCAGTTTCATATGATAGGTAAACCTAAAAGGAATAATTACCAATACCCGGTTAACTTTTTTTTTTTTGTACAAATAACACACTGAACTTGAAGCAAACTGTGAAAGCACCATACTCCACCTTTTTTCCGTTAAAATAGCCCCAAGGGTAACAAAGTATGGTTTTTGCAAAACTGGCTGAAGTTCAGTTTGTTTTTAAGTTAAATATGCTTTTTTGTCCGAATTTCGGTAAGCAATTTGGTAACTAACCCGAAGCTAAACTCTGCATAGTTCTAACAAAATTACCAAAACATAGCTCAAACTCAGGACATTGGGTTTAGACTGAGTCCATAGAGGTTCTTTTTACTATTTGACAGAGTAAAGGAATTAGAAGAAAAAAATAATAATTAAAATTTTTCCACAACGTATGCTAACCTAGTTAATATATAGCTAGTCCAACCCTAATAAGGTGGGGCTGAAGAAGCTGCATTAGGTAGCCCAAACCCCTCTAAGAAGCAACTATAATGCCGCAACAAGAAAATGAAAACTTAACTTTTGGAAGAAAAATAATTGATAGTAACTTGGTCCTGCTTTAATACTTGATCAACTATTCCTTTAGAAATTAGAACAGAAAGAAAGTACCAAACTTGGGTTCCAAGTCATGTTTCAACAATGGTTAGAATGACTCACCAGTGCAGGAACGAAGATGAACAGCGAGTAGCCATATAGACACAGTAGCTGGACGATCCCCGATGGCACGGAGAAGTACTTGAGGATGAAATACAACCCAACAGGAATTACCGAGGCATAGCCATAGAAAAGGCCTGCAGACCATGTCACCACGTTGATGTCGTAATTCCATTCTTGTTTCTTCACTCTGTGAGCTATGTACGTAACTAAAGTCCCAATCGAAGCTGCAACGAATATCAGAGTGGTGCAAATCCAGAAGGGTCCGTATCTGACATGGAATTTAACATTCCAAATCCAGTGACTTAACAACAAGTTGCAGCATGATTGAAATAATTTTGAACTAGACAAGAATTAGTGTTTGTGTATGATATTATTCCCTATTAGATGCATTAAGCACCACCAACTTGAAATTCTATGTAAGAGTGTAGAAGTCCTCTACATGGACATTCCTGCAATAGTAAATTCAACAGGTAACAAGAGTGAAACTTAGTAAGAAAATAGGGGCAAAAATGTATGGTGATTCTTACTTTCCGTTGAGGTTCACTTTTTGTAGCATTGTTTTTGGGGTGAAATACCAATTGCTACTTGAAATTTCTGTTGATGAGCTAATTGCTAGTTGAACTTTTTTTCCCAATATTTCCCTAGCTAAACTAGTACTTTAATGACTCCGTTCATTTTTCATAAAGTCTTCGAACGGAAAAACCACAGGTGGAGAGCACACGTCGCTCAGTTAGGGCGACAGCGACAGGTGTACATCTTCCTTTCCAGTGGTACAGTTCCGTATTAGTTCAACTAGTGAAAAGTTGCAAAAAGAAGTTATGCAAGCAACTAACTCATCGCCAACAAGTTCACCTAGCATTTTGGTATTTTACCTTTGATCTTTCTTTGATGTCAATGAAGCAATCAAAACTTAGGAGCTTACAAGTCTGGATTGCCTGATATTTTCTCAGTAAATGTTCCTCTCAAGGGAAACAATGAATCTTTGATTCTCTCCAGAACGTCTGAAGTATCGACGTCGAAGTAAGACTGGTATGAGGAAACATAGAACATCCGCAACCATCCTTGCTGCTGAGGTTCATCAGAACCAAAACGTGTACTTGAAAATGCTTCTGCAACGATAACGAATTAGATTATACATTGATTTCACTTGGTGAAGCCAATATCCTCACTAAAAAAAAAAACTGCATGTACCATCAACATCCCGAGGAGGTTTAGTTCCCGAAGATATCTTCCCCTGCACTTCAGATGATGGAGGAAACGTTTGGAGATTTGTCTCTGAAACAAAAACAATAATCCCTATAAGTTTTTCATATACAGAATTGATCGAACACTAAAAAAATCAGATAAATGAGGCCAAATTCCAGCAGCTAAATCTGGAGCTGAGGCGATATATAAAAAACGAAAGGATATTTATATACTACAGAATGAATAAATCAAATGGAATTAAGTGATTCATTTCATCTCTTGTTCAAAGCAACACCAAATCATCCATAGCAGCTGCAGAGAAATTGCATAAGTATAGAGTATTGTAAGCTGAACACTCTAAGTTTCTCCATAGGCAGAATCATATAACACTCGCAAAATCATATCAACAGGAGCAAATTCCAGCAGCTACATCAACAACAAATAAAGCGATTTATCCAAAATGAAAGGAAATATATACTATGGAATGAGTAACTATATTGGAATTAAGCGATTCACTTCATCGATGGCTATATAGAAATTGCAGCGATATAGAGCAGGCAATGTCGACTGAATCACACCTGCAATTGTATCAATGCGACTGAAACAAAATAAAACACGTTGATTTTTAATTCGCGCTCATAGTTTCTTCAGAAACAACATCAATATCGTTTAAGTACGTCATTCAGCGAATCAGCCACATTCCTAGCAAAGATCGGGGAAGGAGCGTAGAATTACGATCGTGATATAAAATGGAGACGTGCCTGAGAATTTGATCGCAACGCTAGGTGTATCTGCAACTGCCTGCGAAATCCAGCCATATTAGTTATCGCATTTCAGCTGTTCGATGTCAGAGAGGAGGAAACGACGAAGGTGGCGGACGATTACTCACTGGTACAGATCCTGAAACCTTCTGGTTGTCGATGCTGGTATAGTTGCCGCTCATCATCTTTCTCGATCTCCGTCTCTGTCTCTCTCTCAGGTCAGAATTCAGAGTTGTAACAGAAATCCCAATGGAGCGGGAACAGAGGTCTCAATAGTCAATATGTACATATCTGGTGCAGTGAGCATTTTTCATTTCTTCAGTTGGAGTAACTCTTTCTAAATTACAGTGAACACCTTTTTTTATCAACAAATTGCAGAAGAGTCCTCAATATTTCCTCCTAAATACCACGCTCCCTTTTTGTCAGAGGTGTAAATGAGTCGAATCGATTAGAGCCGGAGATCTAACCTTTCTTTCCATAGCTGGTGGAGTTATTTTGGTTAAATCCCATGTCTTCTATTCATTCTTTCTATATGCAATCAGTGGCGGACGCACGGTCACAAGTTGGAGACAAAATGTCTCCATTTTCCCAAGTTTCACTTCCATGTATAATATATAAGTATGTAGCAGCTGAGAAGAGTGTATTCGCACTCATCTCATGTGTTTATTTACTCCATTTTTTTATTTTGTCTTTGTCCTCTCCTCTCTCCTCTCTCTTTTCTCTTTTACTTTTTTTTATAAAAAAATTAATAACAAGACATGGCCATAATAGTAGTATTCTTTTTTTTTTTGCCAAGATTCGACTGTAGTAATAAATTTGAATTATTTAACTCATAATTACTAATTAGTAGGGACCTTTCTATTCAGACTCTGAGATTTTTTATCTCGGTATGATGTGGCAAAGCCACATAAGAAAGAGAAAGTCATAAAAGGAGAGATAAAATTAATATATTCTTTGAATAAAATTCGTTTTGCTGATCGGGTCAAATTCTGATCGGCAAACCCCTCGTATATTGGCAAAATGAAATCTTGACTAACATATAAATACAAATTAATGAATGATCAAAGATCAAATTCTGAACAATAAACCTAAACTAAATTAATCTTATCACTCAATAATTTTACTACTCGTCTCGATCGAATTGTGCATGTACATATATACTACAGTTTGAAAATTATATCTATTAGTTAGAAAATACCAACAACTTAGATATATTGTTCAATAATTTTACGTCTCAATCATATTGTACGTTTATATATAGTCGATATTAATATCGCACGGTAAAAATTACTGAAATAAAATGCATATGCTAAGATAATAAATTTATAATTTTAATGAATATCAACTAATGTTTTGTAAAGTTAACAGAAAAAAGGAAAAAAAAATCGAAATGATTAATAAGATGAATTATATTCATTACTAGGTGCATTTCTCGCGCATCGCACGGGGTGACTTACCAAATATGTATAATTAACAAACGTATATTCGATGAAATTTATACTGACTATTTGTAATATGTTGAAACACTATTTTCAAATAAAACACCAGTCTAAAATTTGAAAAAGTAAACGAATTACTGAAAATTTTGAACCATAAAATACAATTGCGCAAATTCACAAATAAATTTTAGATGTCCGTACCTCATGCTACCTTTGGTCGTCGGATACGTGTCAAGCGTCTGTTCTTCAACAGATATGGCTTCGATGACCACCAGCGATATCTCGCCGGAGATAGAGATGGCTATGCCACTGAGACTCTCAGCCGCCCGTACCGTCTGGTATCTTCGTTCGCCGGCTCAGCGTCAAGCGTCTTTTAAAAATCAGCGAAATTTTAATTTCGATTAATTACATACATTGAATCTTGAACGGTCCGAAATTTTAATTGCGATTAATTCCATACATTGAATTTTGAACGGTTCGAAATCAGAGAAATTTTAATTGCGATTAATTGCATAAATTGAATATTGAACTGTCCGAAATTTTAATTGTGATTAATTGTATGCAGTGAATCTTGAATGGTTCGAAATCAGCGAAGTTTTAATTGCGATTGATTGCAACTTAAGAACTCTCAGCCCACTAGTGCAATCAATGCTATGGAGTTAAAGACTACAAAACCCTTAACTCAGTTGTCATAAATGCATCGATTAACGTAAAAAAACAAAATCATCAGCTCCACATCATCAGCTCCACATCATCATCAGCTCCGCATCGATTAACTATGATCTTTCTTTCAGAATTTATAATATGTATAGATATATAAATTTTAAACAAATAGTATGATTTTTTTTGCCAAATCAGTTATATTTATCTTTTTGCACTCCTAATAATGATATAAATAGATCATAGTTATATATATATTCAAAATATTACAACACAAAATTGATTTTCATGAACTCATAATATATTTATTTAAAGAAAAAAACGCATGATATTAACATTTTATATAAATAAAACATATTACATTTAGAGCATCCACAATGGTATTCCTTAAACAGGTGTTTTACATATTTTTTACGTAAAAGGTATAAAAACGTGCTACAATAGTTTTACATAGCATTCCTTAAAAGTGTGACCCACCTACTTTTACGTAACATATTCCTTAAATTTAAGGAATGCACTATGTATTACGTAACTAATATTTAATTATAAATTAATTCATTTATAATTAATGCTAATATTTTATTGGTGGTTGTTGGAAAATTTAATAATAAAATATATTTAAGTAATATGTTTAAGTAATACGATTGCAGAGAAAATCTTGTTTACATGTATCTTAACTTTACGTATTATTTAAAGTGTACATAAATGTCTACGTGGCAGCTTTAAAGAATACAATTTATGTAAAACTATTGTGGATGCTCTTAATATACCGCAAAATATTAACAAGATATTCTTATGAATAGCCATTTATATCACTTAATTTAAATTCATAGCTTATTAATTACTTGATCTAAAATAATATAGTAAAGCATCAAATAATTTTCATAAAATAACAAAGTGTCATCTAAAATTCCAAATATTCAAAGCAGGTGCATAAAAAAATTATAATTACTATACATAATTCCAATAAAATATGCACACTACTGTTGAGAATATGCAGAAGGAAAGGAGGAGGAAAAAAGACGTGAGATGATAAGATTAATTTAGTTTAGGGTTTATTGTTCAAAATTTGATCTTTGATTCTTCATTAATTTGTATTTATACGTTAATCTAGATATTTTCTTTTGTCAATATATGATGGATTTTCCAATCCGACTCAATCAGCTAACCGAATCTTATCCAAATAATATATTTATTTCATCTCTCCTATTATGACTTTCTTACGTGGCTTTGCCACATCAGACCGAGATAAAAAATTTCAGAGTCCGAATCGAAAGGTCCAATTAGTAGTAATCATTCACCACTTTTGTATCTTAAGTCATACAATATATATATATATATATATATATATATATATATATATATATATATATATATAAAATATATATTTAATATTAAATTAATTAAAATAAAGCTTAAATTATTAAGTAGACTCACTATATAATTTACGCATTAATTGTGTCAATTTTTATTAAAAAAAGTGACTCATTATATGACGTTATTATATCTTATATAGTTTTTAGTGGTAGAAAAAAATTATATATAGTTTTTGTTTATTACATACCCACATTGAAAATAAACATTAAAGATGAAAATTTTAGAGGTTACTAATAATGTTATAATATGTAATTTTCAAAAAATAAAATATCGTAAAAAAAAAATTATAGATAGAAAAAAAAAATTAATTATCAAATAATGCAAAATACATATTTTACTACTGTATTTTTCAATCTTCATTCACTATGTAAAAGAAATCATCATTCTTTTAAATATTTAAAAAAATGTCCCCATCTAATAATTTTCTGCATCCGCCGCTGTATGCAATGTACAATGCTTCCTAACAAGGTTTGTAAAGATCTTGATAGATTGAATAGGAATTTTGTTTGGGGGAGTACTGATGGAAAGAAAAAAATGCATTTGGTTAGTTGAGACGAGATTACTAAACATGTCGCTATGGGCGGTTTGGGAATTCGAACAACTGAGATGAGAAACAATGGCCTCCTTGGGGGCTTGGCGTGGAGCTGAATCATGTGGATGCCCCGTGGTCGAATTTGCTTAACAACACGTTCAAAAGACAAAATGCTTCCCCCTCTTCCCGAACCCCTTGTAATTGGAGAGTCATCCATGAAGGGCAAAAAACTCTCCAATTGGGGATGGGATGGTTAGTTGCCAATGGAAACTCGATTATTCTTTGGGATGATATTTGGCTTGGGATTCCCCTGATCAGTTGTTTTAGGTCCACTCCTTGAACATGAAAATACATTTGAAAGTTGGAAATATTAAAAGCATACACGGGAATCTGACCAGTCAAATGCATGATACTCGGATTTGGAGACACTCGAGTACATGATCTTACTCCAATGCCTCTGCTTACGAAGCTCTCAATGATAGGGGCAATCTCCCAACAAATTCTTGTTGGAACTGGATTTGTAAAATCCCGATTATACCCAAGATTCACTACCTAATTTGGCTGGTTTCAAGGGTAGACTTGCCACCACGCTGCTCCTCAATCGACGAGGGTGTAATCTATCCCCATTTGCCAGGTTTGTTCTCAGGATGTTAAGAATATTGATCATATTCTTAGTGTTTCCAATCTCTGCGATCGTATTAGCTTCTTTCAATCTCCCCTTGGGTGAGTGGATTAAGTTTAATTGCACTATCAATGATACTTTTGTCTTGGGTTGATTGGAGAACCATTTTTTTGTTACTGCATTTGAAACATTTGGAAGAATCGAAATACATTTATTTTTCGAGGAACTCCTACTACTAACGATGTATTTAGTGTTTCTCTTGTGCAAGCTATGTATTTTCAAGAGTCAAATGAGAGAGAATCCTCCGAGATTCCAATCTCGACCATCCAAGTAAAGTGGATTCCACCGGGAAAAACTTAATGCAGATGGAGTGTCACATGGGAACCCGGGGAAAGCAGGAGCGGGAGGTGTCATTCGTGATTACAATGAAAATTGGATTTCGGTGTTCTCCCGCAACTTGGGAATTACTAACAATGTTTTTGCAGAACTTTGGGCCATTCGGGATGGTCTTTCTCTTGCTCTCCAGTTTGAGATCAAGAACCTACCTATCGAAACAGATGCTCTGATTGCCCATCAGCTTATATCTGAAACTGTGGATCATAATTTGAAATTTATGCCTATTATTTTGGATTGCAGGAACTTATTGCTTCAGATACAAGTTTAGACATATTTATCGGGAAGCCAACTCGGTTGCGGATGCAATGGCTAGGATTGGAGCTCTTCAACAATCGAGTTTTGTTTTGCATTGTGTCCCTCCTAGAGAGTCTCTTTTATGTACATTTAAAGACATTGTAGGTGTGTGTACACCCCATATTATTAGGAGTGTTAGTCTGTAGACAATAATTTGGTTGAGCGATTTTTTCATACAATGCTTAACCTTCTTTGTCGCTTGATTTATTCCCTTTTTTCTAAAAAAAAAAACAAAAAAAACTTGCTCGATGTAGTTTTACCAAGCTTCAATGAGCACATGGTCGAGCTTTTAGGTTTTTTGAATACGAACCAGTAACAAAAAATAGGCTTCTAGTGGCGACTCTAGGTCAATCCGTTATTTAATGTCAGGTTTTTCGATGATCTGAGATTTTTCCTAATAGACTTAGTGAACAACCAGTTATATACTGACCCCAATATAACAGTGGCGCATTCAGAATATTAATAATGAGTGTACACTTTGTAAAAAAAATCACGAACATTTAATATATAATTGTATTTTATTGGGAAAATTATATATATATATATATATATATATATGACTTTTAGTACTAACATGTTTTAAAATGTTAAGTGTAATTCTACTTACATTCTCTTATGTCTGACGTTGTATTTAAGCTACGCGGGACCTGACATTTAACCATGATACCCCAATATGACTTCCTAAGCAATTTCGAACATGAAAATCAAACTACATGGGAGTAACGCTCTTAAATGCTAAACTATCATATGAGCGATTGACTATAATTCATTTCTAGGTTGCTAACATAAACCCGGCTCAATAGTTTTCGTAGTCAAACTTATAATTTCAAGCCATGAGCCGTGTTTCGCTTAGCTCAACTCGATTAATATGCTAGTTTATAGGTCGGCCCAAGGGTAAGGCAACTAAAGCTAGGGCTTTAGGCCTCCACTTATTGAGGGCCTCATATTCATATGTATTTCAATAGTGGGCCTAGTGATGACAAAAAAAAAGAGCCTCTATAATATTTAAGGTTGTAATTAACTAATAAAATAACGATTACCCAATAAATTAAAAACATTAACGTTGGCTTCAAATTTATAGGTATTTCAATAGTGGACCTAGTGATAACAAAAATAATAATGAACCTCTATAGCATATCTTTATAGCATTTAAGGTTGTAAATAAGATAAATATTACTCATAAATTAATAATCATTAATGTTGGCTATGACATTTTTTGTCATTTCCAAATTCTATATTGAGATGGCAAAAATACAATTAATATGCTAATTTAATAAATTCTTGGAAATAATTTTAATTAACCACCTAAATAATTAGAAGAAAAAAACCATCTAATTAATTAGGGATAACATTAATTTAAAATAACGTATAATCTTGCATCTAGATAGTATTAATACATTTTAATTTCTTATTCTCTTCTAATTATTCTTTTTATAAATTATTGGCTCACTCCATTATCATTATTATATGGTTTTTATACTTATAAATCTTTCCAGTTTTCAAATGGATTATTTATATTATCAATTGAAAATGTAATCTTTAAAAATCGAATATAAAAATGTCATTAGTGATTTTGTTTCTATAAAAGTTTGAAGAATAGATTTTTAAAAAAAATGTATTATTAGTTAATTTATTTATTTTTTATATTTGGCACAAAAAAAATATTAGGCCCTAAATCGAAAGGTGGCTTTAGGCCTCGATTTTCCTACAGTCGGCCCGAGAGCATGCACAATTCAAGTACTTTAGTTTTCACGCATAATACCTGATTTTTCTTTTTTACTTACAAAATTCCTAACATTTTGTTTATTGCAATCTAATCACTAATTTTTTTTATAAATCTAAATAAACGAGATGTAAGAACAACAAAAAGAATGGCATGTACCCAAATACCACAAAGAAAACTTCAACTACCAAATTGTCGAATTATGAAAGCTCAGATACCCAATAAATTTGTATCCACAGTCCTAAACAATTGCAGATAGTACAGAGATTCATATTGCACAATTTTAATCAACAAATAGTTCTTGAGACAGACAATTTAATCTCCATCTCACCCTAGTCACAGCACAGGCATCTTCCCTAAACATCGACTTGACTTGGCCCCGGTTAACGGAACAAGTCGGGCTTTGTCGAGCAAAATAACTTATCGAAGCATTACTACCATTCGAATCTATATCTCCAAGATTCCATGAAGATTTTGTCAGTTACCTTTCAACCTACCACTACTACTACGCAGAAGCCACATACTAAGTGCGAGAATAAGAACCCGAGAAGTTGCATTGATCTTCTCCTTGATCATCAACAACAATGCTGAGCTTAGCACGGTCTTGAGGATCTGAGCCCTCAATCCTTTGAAGAAACCTAAAAAGCCCTCGCCTTTCATTATACTGTAGGCCACCTGTGACAGTGTCTTGCGTTGCTTTGGCTTCGTTTTCTTACCATCGTCGTCTTTAGAGTCTGCTGCTTGAATCATGATCTTGCACCTATTAAACATATATTTAGTTTGAGGGTTAGGTTTATGGCATATGCTTAGGGATAAAACCTAAATTGCTAGTTGAACTGGCCGAGGAGCTGGCCTTTCCTTTGTGAGTTTTCACAAGTTGAACTAATACTGAAGTGCAACTCGCTAGCTCCGTCTATTTTTCTGTTATTTTTGGACGGAAAATGAATACGTGGCACTCTGACTAAATGACATGTGTACGCGTAGATTTTCCATCAAGATAGTTAATCGAAAAATGAATGAAGCTAGCGAATTGGACATATGGTTAGTTTAGCGAGACAAATGTAGCAAAGACTAGTTCAACTGGCAACCATCACATCAGCTATAAGTTCAGGTAGCAATTTGGTATTTAACCAATATATTTATTATTTAACATGAATTAGGCGTAGAAAAGTTAGGTACCTTATTGCTGGATACGTCAAGATTGTAGCGATTGTCTTTGAAACGGCGCCCAACATAAAAGCCGAGAAAGCAGAGAGAACTACCGAGGATGAACTATTTTCTGCTTCATTTTGTTGTCTATTCAGAAGTCTCAGTTTCAGCTGATCGAATACTGTGAACTGCAAATCACAAGCAATGCTAACCTCAGGTACGGAGGAAATGATGCCTATAAATCTTTAAATGATTGCTGGGGAAAAAGTAAACCTGTATTGCCGGGTTGGAAGTTAGCAGAAGATTGATCCCGAGTCCATCAAAGACATCACCCCAGTGTCCCTCGGTTAGTGTCTTCCACAGGCTCTTGGATTTCCCAAATTCACTAGTCTGCATTCTAGCAGAGGCTGTATCAAGTGGCTACATGATGATAAAAAAAAAACATATTAAGAATTATATACGTCTATACTAACACAAAATAAAACGATAAAAACTTTATTCATAAAAACAAACCATTAAATCAAATAAGTTTATGACCAAAACAAGGTTTTTGCAGTGGAGAAAATATTCGGTGAGCTTGATCCAAGCTGAGTTCACATATAACATCAAATGGTAATCTGTGACACTACTTGTTTAATGGGAATTGTGGACCCTAGTTTTCACAGTGTATACGAAATTTATCAGTTATTCACTATGCTCTGTTTTCTGTAAAGACTAAAGACTTGCAGTGCAATGCAAGAATCAGCCAAGGAAAACTAACAAAGTTAAGATTAACCTGAGTAACAATTGCTGTGCAAGCCCCTGCAGCTGCAGCAAGAAGCAAGTTTGCTCTTGTCCCAACAAACTTAGAACCGCTCTTCTCTAGATACAATCTTTTGAAATAGGTGTAGCCATAGAAGTACACAAATTGTGCAATAAAAGACTGCAGGTTTTTCGTCCCCAGACCTTGATATAGTGAAAGAATTTGACGTTTAGATATCGCCTCCAATAGAACATCAGATAGACTTCTGCAGAAAGATCGAAACAATGAAATTTTGAAACAAATGAATTGTAAACGGGGTTTACCATGTTCGATAGGAAATCCGTGTAATCAGTATCATATATGTCATTTCTCAAACCTTATTGAACAATATATCGGAAAATTCAAATGATAGACTTAAACTGATGCCACCGAGTTATTGGAAATTTAAGACTATTGTCCCATCTTTCCTAAAATGAAAGCAAAAATGATACTTGGGATATGATTTCACCAACTGAGAGCGCCCCTCTATCTTATTTTGTCAATCTATAGCAACATTGCTCGGTGATTTGTCAAAAAATGAACTAGTACAAGGTAAATGCATTTAGCATTGATTGATGCTCCTCTTGCCTAATCCTCTAGATATTGAATGCACCATTCGCTTGCAATAATAGTGCATTCAATCTACATTCTGCTAACATTATTCAGCAAGGTCTGCAATTGAAATAACAATTCAGATAGACCAGTCTACACAAGATCTTCAGAAAACTGGTTCGGTCAACACTAACTGCAAAGGGGTCAAATTCAACAAAGAACTAATTTGCTTGATTGATCCAATTGGTTAATCGATAATCACGAACCATGATCTGTATAATCTCAAACACATACCACAGTCTTCACCTTCACAATCAATTTGATCATACAGACGTCCATGTATCCGAAACAGTTGCAGTAAACATAGAGAACTTTTTTTTTGCTGAAATAACATAAACAGCAAAGCTTTTACGCAATCATATAAGAGCAGACAAGATCAGAGGTACACAGATCAGCACGAATCATAATAACCAAAGACGATTCATCTCAGCATGAACTCGATGAAGAATCAAACGAAAACGAACCTGTACTTCTGCTGACCGTCGTGAGCTCGAACTTCCGCTTGGTACTTCGTTTTACAAGTATCGAGAGGGTACAAGATGGTGGTGCTCACCAGTGATCCCACTGCACCCGACGTCGCCTCCGACAGAGATTCAAGATCCAAAGCCATGATTCGCACGAATAAGAGAATTTTACAAAGAGTAGAAAAGGAGCTGTGATCCGATCATAGATGGTGAGCGAGGAGAAAATGAAGAGAATAAGCTTCCCCTGCGTTCATGGCAGAGTTAGATGTTAGATACAATTATGGATAGTATGTATATACATGCCATAACCAGATTGAAACAAGAATTTGGATTTGGACTTTCAGATGACTTTGTATATGACGAAGAATGGCGGAGGGAGGGAGGACCCCACGGCGGCATGGGGATTCCTCGGGGGTCGGAAAGTAGCATCGCTGTCCAAACTGACGGTGGCTTTGACGGTTAACTTTCGTGGGCTGTGCTGAAGGCCTAATTAGAAGAAAGGCCCATTACAATGAGACCAAACCATAAGCGCATTTATGTTAATTATACAAGTTTCTCCAAAAAAAAAACTAAAACGTATTAAAATTTACATAAACTAATATTAATATTAAAATAATATTTGGATAAATAGTAATATTAAAATATATATACATATATATTAATAGTGATATAAAAATAAAAATCTATATATATTATAAAAATTCACATCAAGCTCTATATTTAAGCTAAATTTTATCATTCACTTTTTTTTAAAAAAAAAATTACATTTACTTAGACGGAAGGAAGACAAAAAATTCAACATAAAAACTACATAATATTTTGTAAAGAAAATAGATAATGTAACAATAAGCAATTTAATTTAAATAAAAATATTAGTCAATATAATTAAAATAGAAATATTTGTTTTCTTTATATATTTTTTAATAAAATAAAACTCAAATATGCTTTATTATGATTTTTCAAATAAGAAATGTATTTATTTATCACAAATTATTTCTTCTAAAAACATTAAATAAAATTAATTAACATCATATTATTAAACACAATGAAAGTTTATTTAATAAGTCAATCTTATAAATATGACATGTAATATATAACTAAAAAGTGTTTTAGATTTATTTTATTATATATAATACTTATTGAGATATAGTATTTTCAATTTTATAATTAGTATATATCTTTTAGTTAAGACAAATAATATATGTTTGATTTTTTGTTATATATTAAAAAACTCAAATGTGATTTATTTATAAAAAAAAACCATTGTGCCATTAGATTTGTCCACTCTATCTAACTTTCTGACTATCGACGTTTATATTCGAATCATGACAACAAATTACTAAAATATAGTTTTAATTTTAGTTTAATTATTTATTTAAAATATTAGTATTAATATTAATTATTTATGATCTATTAGAAAACTTTGAATATTTTCAATTTTATTGCCAGAAATAGATATATGCATTGTTGATGCAATTATATATTAAATAATTGTGTTTCACTTAAATAAGAAATTAGATTTAGCATATTACCTCAAATACTAATTTAAGTTTTAACACTATCAATTAAATATAAAAATTAGGGCTGGGCATGGTTCGGTTTTTGGCCGAACCGGTTCAGAACCGAACCGGAACCAGATTTTAGGTTCAGTTGGTTTTCTATATCAGGTAAGAACCGAACCAGATTTTAGGTCCTAGAACCGAACCATAGGAGAACCGGTTTTGAACCGGTTCGAACCGGTTTTGAACCTTTTTTTCATTTTTTTTACTAAAATTCAAAATATACGGCCAATATAGAACTATTCATAAGTTAAGTTTCGAGTTCAAAACTAAACTCAATTGACTGTGGAACTGATATGAGCTAACATAATATATAATAACTATATATAAGTAAACAAATCTGCTACGACCACCTATATATCTAATATGAACCAAACCCAAATAGTGAAGGATCTACCCTATGGGTGTAAACGATTCAAGCTACTCATGAGCTTCTCGAGATCGGTTTGGTCGATATTCAAATTCGACTCGCTAAATTTCGAGTCGAGTTGAACTTTTTTTGATACCGAGTCGAGTTCGAGTTCACTTGTACTCGACTCGAGAGGCTCACGAGCCTAATTGAGCTTTTTTGTTTTGCATATTCGAGTCGAGTTCGAGTTCGAGTTTGAGTTTTTCGAGTTTTACGTAATAATATTATATATGTATATATTGAGTCGATGAAGAGTTCGACCTCGAGCTTAGATGCACCATTTATTATTTAATTGAATTTTTAACCTTATCGAGCCAAACTCGAACATGTCAAGTATGGCACCGAGTCGAGCTCGAGCTTGAAAAATTAAGGCTTGGTCGAGTTCGAGCTTGAGTAAACTGAGTCGAGTCGAGCTTGCCGGATACTCGGCTTGTTTATATCCCTTTAATCTACCCAAAAAAAAAAGATGCAAGAGTGTGTTACTATTTAACAATATAGGCTTTATGAAATAAAAGTGGTTCTGAAAAACTGGTTCAAAACCGGTTCAGAACCTGTTTTGAACCAGTTGAAAACCGCTCCATATATTCCTTATCAAAACCGAACCATTTAAGAACCGGTTCAGTCAGAACCGGTTTGTATTGGTTCGGTTCCGGTTTGGTTTAGGTTCGGTTCGCCCGAACCGGTTTTTATGCCCAGCCCTAATAAAAATTACTATTAAAGTTTGTAACAATATAAAAAAAAAAAAAAGATACTACGAATATAACAATATAATTAAGAGAAATATTTAGTTGTAAGATATTTTTTTTTTGTTAGTTTGAATGGATATAACCCAAAATCATAATATTATATGTGTAGTCTTATTAACTAAAAAGCATAATCTTTGTTCAAACACGTTGCATACAATGTTCAATTAAGATGGAATTATGTAAGTTAAAGTAGTATATATGCACTTAAATATGTTTAATAGTTTTTATTTTCCTTGAATAATATAGACCACAAATTAATTATCAAAATCAAAAATAAAATTTACAAAACATTTCAAAAATATATATATCACTAAAAGTTATGACGTGTCGCCCTAATGTCGCTAGCTATGTCCATCCATGTGAAAATGCATGCATTGCATGTAGTGTTCGAGTTTTTTTTTTTTTTTTGGTAATCATATGTAGTGTTCGAGTTATTGTGAACGTGAAACGATAAGTCCGTGTTTGTTTGTATTCGGTATGTATGTTGTGACGTGAGCTCTTAACTCTTACAATATGTTTGGTTGATGAAATATGGAATACGGAATAAGGAATAAAGAATAGGAATAAGGAATATGGAATATGTAATATTAATATGATGTTGTTTGGTTGACTTGAGAAATATGGAATGATTATTCCAAATATTATGTTTGGTTGATATAATGTTATATGTAAAGGAATGTAATAAGCCCAAATTGACAAATATACCATTTTGCTTTCTATATTAATCAAATTAAAATCAACAATATTAAAATTGAAAAACTAAATTTTATATGTATTATTAAACGAATATTGTTTTTTTTTTTAATTATTATTCTTTTACATAAACATTTTTTTAAAATGACGATTTAAGCAAAAATTGAGAAAATTCACTATAACTAATATAATATATTTTAAAATAAAAATAATATGTTAATATAATATTTTAATATAGCAACAGGGAATCAGCAGATCACGCAGCAAGGCACGCGACCATCATAACAAAAGCAGCAGTAATCACGAGGAGGTAGCTACGCGAGAGATTAATATATAATGGTTACAATATACTTAAATTAGGTTAGGGTTAATATTGGTTTTTTTATTGCTATATTTTATTTTAGAAAATATGGAATACTTAAACCTAGGGGTAATAGTAGGATTAACTATTCCTTCAAAATTAGTAATTAGGAATCATAATTCTACAATAATAAAGTAACCAAACAACATAATAGGGAATGGTAATCGCATATTAACCAAACATGATGTTAAGTTATGTACAATGTACATGTACACGCATGATTTGCCAGTTGCCACCCATAGTCTAGGAAAAGATGAGAATAGAGTGAAAGTACAAGGATTCCCTTGTTAATAGTTTTGGATTTCTGGCCCGTACCTAGGCCGGCAATGGTGCGGTGAAAATCAAATAACCATGGTTATTCGCACCATTTACCGCAATGGTTAATCGCACCATTATGGTGAGGGGCGGTTATGTTGATGAATCTTGTAACCGCAATAGTTATGGTTATGGTATTCAGTCTAGAACCGCGGTTATAACCATCGCCTCTATATATATAATATTAATACATATATTACTAATACTTATATTATTACATATATATATATATATATATATATATATATATATATATATACATTATTATTATACTTTAATTATTAGTCAAATATTATAATTCTTATTCCGTTCCCTTTCCCACCCACCATTTTTTTGTCTATATTTCTTATTATTAGGTAACCACATTGGAAGTGATGGTGAATGATGATCGAAGATCGCAAGTGATAGGCGATTGAAGATGTGTTTTTTTAATTAAGTGAAACAATGAAGTTATGTTTAATTTGGATTTCGTGTATGAAACAATGAATGTATGTTTACTTTTATTGTATGAAACAATGATGTTGTATTATTTTGAATGATTGTGGTTAAATGGTTTAATCGTGGTTAAAAACCATGGTTATGGTTATGGTGATGGTATGAAGAATCATAACCGCAGTGGTTTTGGTTATGGTTATGGTATGAGTGAAAAAAATATGGTATGGTTATGGTATTAGTGATATTCGCACCATACCCTCACCATCGCCAGCTCTACCCGTACCACTCCGGATAATTAAAAACTATATTTTCCATTTTTATTGTTTTTCATATATATTTTTTTGAAAAGCGATCTATTTTCTTTTTTCCCTCTCTCTTCCTTTTGCCGACCGAAATGGAATCCCTCACGTTGAACTTCAAGTTCTTCTTCAACTGAACTTTCTCTCCACACTGCAACTGCAAGTCCGCAACCAATCCCAATCCCAATGGGAGACCTCTTCGGCTCCGTCCGTCGATCGCTAGTGTTCCGTACCGCCTCTGACCATGACGAAACTCCGCCTCCGGTGGCCTCAACTTCAACAACTGCCGCCGTGCTGGTTGACAAGATCAGTTCGTGCGTCCGCAAATCGAGGATCTTCTCGAAGCCATCATCTCCTTCGACCGGCAGAGAGAATGCGCCGCCGCCAATCCGGTGGAGAAGAGGCGAGTTGATTGGCTGCGGAGCGTTTGGGAGAGTGTACACCGGAATGAACCTCGATTCTGGGGAGCTTCTGGCTGTAAAGCAGGTTAGTTTCTTGTACAATCAATTACTATGGCTTGGTCGTATTTTTCGGAGGATTTTCATTTCTTGTTGGTTTTGGAGCTTGTCTTGAAGATTTCCCGCGAAGATTAATGCACTGCAGTTTCCAATTTCTTGTTTTAGTGATTGCGCAAGCTGATTTTTCTTTTCGTAAAAAGACTGTGGTTATGGTCATCTCGATTGATTTATGTGGCATAATTTTTTTACTTATGATGCTCTTCTGATGAGCAATTACTATGCGTTACATGGTTAACGCTTCAAGTTTTTACCATCGTTCCTTGAATTGTTTGTTTCCTGCACTTTAATCAAATGTACTGTTCATTTTTCATTATTGGAGGGATCTAGGGCGGTGCATTGTGCTTGAGAAAGCTGGAGTATGTTGTGGCTAATCCCATAATCTTCATACTTGTTTGTATTCAGGATTGCCTTCGTTTCAAAATTTCTCTGATTATTGACTGATCTGTAAACATCTTTTTTTTTTTTTTTTTTTTTTCCTTTTCTGTTTACTGTCGCTTATTCAGTTGAATTTGAACTGAAATATGACTTTTGTATCTTTTGCAGGTCTTAATTGCAGCTAACACAGTGTCAAAGGAAAAGTCTCAGGTCTGAATATGATCAGCTCTACAGATTTTTCTGTTTGGTTGTGACATAGCGTTATCTTTTCATTGCAGCAGAAGTATTTGGATGAAAATGACGTAACAGGGTAGATACACAAATTAGTCTATGTATCAGGACAATTTGTCTTTGTATTACAAGAAAGTCAGCAACTACTTTATATGAGGATTGACATGTTATTGTCACGTTCTTTTTGTTAATAGTCTCTATTGAATGAGTAACCACAATTTCACTTAAGCATGATATTTAGGTTAGAACTTAGAAGAACCTATTGAAACCTAATATAAAAGTTTGTACGTTAGGTTTTAATAGGAACCTAGAAACCGAGTCTATTTATATGTAGATAATAGTTAATACTATGAACTATGAAATTTTGGGTATCACCGTATCAGAGACTAGCCAGATCTTCACGGTACTAAAGAATCAGTGTCTGGATGTTCCTCTGAATTTGTTGATTGTGCTATTCATATCTAGGCCCATATCAGGGAGCTCGAAGAGGAAGTGAAGCTTTTAAAGAATTTATCTCATCCAAATATAGTAGTAAGTTCAATTCTCTTTTGGTACATCGTATGATTGCTTTGGAGGGAGAATGAAATAGTTGCACATATATTTTATTGTAATCTTTCCGTGTCTCTCCAGAGATACTTAGGTACAATAAGGGAGGAGGATACCTTAAATATATTGCTTGAATTTGTACCCGGTGGCTCGATATCGTCATTATTGGGGAAGTTTGGAGCATTTCCTGAGACAGTAAGTCTTTGTAAACTCAAAACAAGCCTACTGTCTATTACTGTTCGTGCAACTCATGTTAACACATTGAGCAGGTTATGAGAGCTTACACAAAGCAATTGTTGCTGGGTTTAGAATATCTACACAATAATGGAATTATGCACCGAGACATCAAGGTTAGTGTTCTGCGTAGTTTAAGGTTAATGGTCGACTTTCAGTATTTCAAATTAGTAACACATATGATTGCTTTCTCAGGGAGCAAATATTCTTGTAGATAATAAAGGTTGCATTAAACTTGCTGACTTTGGTGCCTCCAAGCAAGTTGTGGAGCTGGTACATGCTGCTGCCACTTCTTACCCTTTAGATGCTCTATTTGTTTCCACTTAGATTACTTATCTAACCTAGATTTGACAATATAATGTATTACGTACAGGCCACTGGTTCTGGTGCGAAATCCATGAAGGGTACTCCGTATTGGATGGCTCCAGAAGTAATTCTCCAAACAGGGCATAGCTTGTAAGTGCAAGATAGATACTATTCGGTGGATGAATATGGGTCGTTATAGAAGTTGCTCTCTAGTTGATACTTCTGAATGTTCGTAGCTCTGCTGATATTTGGAGCGTGGGATGTACTGTCATTGAGATGGCAACTGGAAAGCCTCCATGGAGCCAACAATACCTAGAGGTAGCCAACTTAAGTTTAAAATCTGATCTCAACTCTCTCTCCCATCTCTCAAGTACCAACGAAATAGATAACAAAGTTGAACAGTTTTTTGAACGATTACAATGTTGCCTTGGTCTAGGTTGCTGCAGTTCTATTCCACATAGGGACAACAAAGTCACACCCACCAATTCCAGAGCATCTATCTGAACCAGCAAAAGATTTCCTGTTAAGATGCTTACAGAGGTATTTTCATTTATTTCCTCACCAAAGTTCTTTCTTCTCATACCTTATCATTAAGAAGAACTTGATGAATTTGCAGGGAACCTGATTTAAGGCCAACAGCATCACAGCTGCTGCAGGTTAGTTTTATGGGATATCATGTAACATCTTACCAACTGTTAATCCTTTTTATTTTGAAATTCTTCTTAAATTATTAAGAAACCCTAACTTCTTAAATGTGGCTGAAATTACTTTATGCTTCAGCTTTTCTAAATCCTTTTATGATGTGCAGCATCCCTTTGTAACAGGAAAACCTTTGGAGCCCCAATCCACAACTTGTACTTCAGCTGTGGTATATTACTTATAATGAATTATGCTGTGAAGTGATTTTTTTTTAATTCAAAAATCACTTGGTCCTTCACTGTCAATCAACTACACTTCTCTGTCCTGACCAGGAACAATCTGAGTTCTCTTCAGCTTCAAACACTCCAGACATGACTGCCTCGTGAGTCGTATAATTCTTTACAACTCTTCTGACAAGAATGTTACATTTCCATGATTGTGCTCCTTCCTGATTTGAAATTCATATTTTTAGCAGTCCAATGTCGGATATGTGCAATTTGGGCAGTCTTAGTGGCTCAATAGTTTCTCCCCAGAAATTTGATTACATCTGCAACAATGCAGACGACGATATGTGCCAAATGGATTCTGTAATGGGCACACCTGATAAATCAATCAAGGTAATAAACCTATCAACCTATGCTTACATGCACAAATTACTAAGTAATTTCAATCTTGACTCCTTATCTATCAGAGTTTCAATCCAATCTGTGAACCCTCTGTTGATTGGAGATGCAAATTCGACGAAACTCCAATTCCACAACAAACAGGGATGAGAGTAGCTTCTGTTCCTGGCCTTACTGGGAATCTTTCTCAAGAAAGAAATGAATTTTCATTCCCCAGCGGAAACTCTCTACCCGAGGAAGATGATGAACTCACCGAATCCAAAATTCGAGACTTTTTAGATGAGAAGGTATCTTTATTTTTTTTTGTATAAACTGAAATTTAAAAATTTCCTGAGTAAGTTCAGTAGGGACCTAATATTTCATCTTTTTGCAGGCCGTGGAACTAAAGAAACTCCAAACACCATTATACGAAGAATTCTACAACAGCATAAACATTATCTGCTCTCCAGTATATCCAGATAGCTCACGCGAAGAAAAGGAAACCCCGAAATACCTAAAATTACCTCCTAAGAGTCGGTCCCCGAGCAGAGGAACACCTGGGAACAACACTGATATTTTGGGCTCCGCCAGCCCGGGGAGCAATAGCAGTCGACGTATGACTAATGCGGGTAATTTGAGTGGTCAGTCATCGCCTGATGTGGCATCTTCACCTCAGCTCAGTGATGCGAGGGTTCCTGCAGCTGCTGATGTACCGAATGAATCAACCAGTCCAATGTAAATTCATATTGTAGTCTTCTCGTACATATGCTTGAAAGGTGAAATCTTTTCTTACTTATGTATATATGAATAAATGCAGGCTCAGTAAATCTGAGAGGGAAAGGAAATGGAAAGAAGAACTTGATCGGGAGCTCGAGAGACAACGAGGTAAACATATTCATACTTACATTACTCAATCTCTAATTTACTGTGCTGATTCCTCTCGCTACGATATTATACTGGGTGAAGATACAGAAATTGAACTATTGAAGGAAAAATTAGTGAGAAAGACTTTCAGGGAAAAAGTTTTGCTTGCTACACAAAAATTCTAAAACCAATCTAAGTTTGAGTATTTTGCAAAGACAAAAAACAGACTGAACTTTTTACCGCATAATAAATTACAAATTACGTTGATTTCTCAATTACAAAGTACCTGAAATCGCGAAAATGACAGTCACAATATGTATTTTTTATAGTGACACAATCTGACTCGACACAATCCATGACAAATTAACATAGCTTCCGTTAAAATGCATTGTATGGATGATACGTGAGCGATTGTCATCACTTTTTAGTTTGCACTTTGTTATGTTGTTGATAGTTTAATTTACTTTTTGTCAAGAAAAAAAAAACAGTATGTTTCTGTATAAAATTCTCAAAATTCGGTTTGTGTTTTTGGTTATTCTCCCACCAAAAACTATATCAAAAATAAGAATTTTTTTTTTTTTGAGGATGTCATGATAAAAATGGTTTATGAAATGTGGAAACTGATGTGTAAATGCAGAGATGATGCGTCAAGCGGGATCCGGAGGTAAGACTTCATCACCAATCGACCGAGCCATGAATCGACCCAGAGAGAAAACAAGGTTTGCCTCACCGGGAAAATGAGAATCAACCTTCTCCCTTGTTTCTATGGTCATTCTACAACACCTAGTTGAGAAACTGTACTCTATATCCTGCAAAACTTGTTAACAATGCCAAGTAGCTGCTAGCCTGCCCAGATCATCAAGGTGAGTTCATTTTGAAGGGCGAGGTGGTCGGTTAAAGCTCTCGAGCTACTCAATAACTAATGTAGTTGGTACCTTTCGGGTTGTAAAGGTTAGCTGAGGAGAGGGAGGTTCAGGAATAAGGATTCGGAACTCTTCTTCGTGCTTCTATTTTGGTTACATTGACAATGGCTACAACCTAAGTATACTTCTGTGATGTATCAATTAACAGAGTTTTCTTTGAGATTTCCGTTCACTTGAGGTTTAATTACTAAGTAGGTAGGAGTATGAATAGTTTTCTAGCTAAATCTCTCTTTTTTGCACAATTTTCTAGCATTTTGCTAATCTTTGGCGGAAAAGAGTATGTGCACGGCACGGGTTAATCGCGTTGTTGAAGTAGCATTTTTAAATTATTAATTATTATTTATAATGTAGTAGTTTAATACTTCATTCTTAACTAGAGGTATAAGCTCAAATTCCACACGAGTTGAGTATTGGAAAATATTCATAGTCAGGGTTTTACTCATTACAGACTCAGTCAGTGCGAGCTGTGTGTTGAATTTTGAAAACATCAAGCTTGGAAATTAAGCAAAAGAAGTTATTAGTTGACTTCCAAACCGTCCTACTCACCCAATCTCGGTTCAAAACTGATCAAACTCAGAAGATAAACATTGTAGATTTAGTTTTGATACTACCGTTATTGTTAGCTGAATTTCCTAGGTTTAATTAGTTGAGTGTGTAGTAGGGCTGAGCATGGGACGGATAGGCGGGCTTTTTCTAGAAAATGGCCCAAGCCCTAAAACTAGGGCCACTTAATGGCTGTCCCGAGCCCTAACTAGTAGGAAAAGGCCCGCCCGTCACGGGACTACAGGGACTAGAGACAATTGGGACAAACCCAAATTCCCATCCAAGTTAAAAAAAAAAATCATACTCAATTTACTTAAACCATAACCAAACAAAGAACAACAACAAAGTTCAACAGATACCACAAAATTCACCATAAAACATCGAAATCACTCAAACATTTTGTCACTTGTAAGAACACCAAGTTCAACACATAACTTGGTTCTCCAAAATAGTTCACCAAAGACTCCAAAACTAAGTTTTACAAAAACTTTAACACAAAGTCACTAACAATTCTGACATAACAAGTTATAAATGCAAATCTCAAATCAAATGGAACTTCAACCCGAGCTATCACTAAAGTTAACTTAACTAACTATAGTTTATAGTTGATTAGTAAGCAAAAAGGGCGGGACGGGTCTTTTGGGACTTCGTAAAAAAGCCCTAGCCTTAGCCCTAGCCCTAGTTGAGAAGAAAAGTCCCGCCCATTAGGGCTTGGGCACATTTTTGGGACGAGCTTTCTAGGACGGGCTAGGGCGGGACGAGCGGGATTTTGAGCCTCTCGGGATATTTGCTCACCCCTAGTGTGTAGTGGAGACTACATCTCAAGGTACTTGAGTTGTTTTCTATTCTTTTCGGTTGTAATTTGGCTATTTAAAGTCATTGTAATTACAACTAGCAGTGGTAATGTTGGTTAAGAACGCTTATTCTTATGTGGTTAAGCTACGAAGTGCTAGACTGTGAGTAGGAGAGCTCGAACATTACGTAACAGGATGGGTTTAGGGTCGCAACTACTAACCATTCATTTTATTAATTTTTTTTTTTGTTTTGCAAGAAAAGGTAATTGTACTTAGGTTTCTTATCAATCAAGCACTGCAGTTCTTCTATTCTCGATATTACTTCCACTGCAAGATTTGTTTTTTTTTTTTTTATTAATTCTTTGAGTGATTTCAATCATGATCGGCTTCCATTACAACTTGAGAGATTTAGAGTGATTTAGGTGAGTGAAGTATAAATCTCAACAAGTGGTGTCATAGCCCAAGGCTAGACGAAAACGAAATTATTCTTTAACCATGTGATGGACGAGGGCAGGAACAGCAACTTCGTGGGACTAATAATTCCCAGGTTTGAAGGTGATTATGGGTACTGAAGTATTTTCATGGAGAACCTGTTACGAGCCAAGAAGTACTGAAAAGTGACTGATGGCGGAATTGGAACACCAGATGATTCAGAATACAAGAAAAGAAGATTGCTGGACATGAAATCAAAGAACGTGATGTTTCAAGCCACGTTGTCAACTATTCTATGTGAGGACACTGCAAAGGATATATGAGAATGTATGATGATAAAAGGATCAGGATAAATCGGATTTAAAATGCTCATTTACAAACTCTAAGACGAGAATTTGAGTTATTACAAATAAGAGAATGTGAGAAATTCTAGACTATTGTTCTAGAATAATGGAGACATGCAATAAGATGAGGGTCATTGGTGAGACAATGACATATAAGAAGATTGTGTAGAAAATCTTGAGGTCTTTAACTCACAAATTCGACTTTGTAATAGTGGTCGTCGAAGAATCAAAATATATTGATAAACTATACTTAAATGAACTTCAAAGCTCTCTAATTTTCTATGAACAAAAGCTAAATCGAGTTTTCAGACATTGAAGAACAGACCTAAACGTTATTGAAGACTCTTATTTCTCAAGATGGAGACTCCTATAAAAGAAGAGCAAAGAAAGGAGCAGACAAAGGTAACTTCAAAAACATAAACTATGAAGAAGAAGAAAAGTCTCATGGTAGAGGGGGCAGCTGTTCTAATCATAGGAGGAGTCAGAATCATTGAGGCAGGGAATCTATGAGAGAAAGTACAAGTGCAGTGTTATAGATGCCACATATTTGGTCATTACAAATCTGAGTGTTATGCCAAGTTGCCAGAGAATAGTTTGTAGGAGCAATCAAGTTTTGCCAATGTTGATGACAAGGAAGTTCTTATGACAGACTATCAATGATGGAAACCCTCTCATTAAGCCAAGAACGTGTGGTACATTAACTTAAGTTACACAAATCACATGATATGAAAGAGAGAAACTGTCACAAGGGCTTAATTAGGGCTTATTTTTCGCCTAAGTATAGCACTAGCTGGCGTGATCCTTCCCCCGAACCACCAGCCAACACTCGACTCCAACGCAGCCAAGAAGACTCGAATCAGCCAGAAAACGCAGCCAAGGGATTCTCGCTCAAGAAACACACCAAAAAATTCGAAGAATAAGATCCAACACGCAGCAAACACAATTAAATCGAAGAACACAATATAAAGATCGTTGAACACTTGCCTTTATTACTCAATATAGGCAACGCGCCTGAATTACACCCTCTAATTGAGATGCTCACTTCACTCCTCAGACTTGTAGCTAGGGTGTACAAAATCTGATTTACAACACAAGGGACACTCCCTTTATATAGATTTCGGATCCTAGCTGCCCTAAGTAAATCTATATCTATATCTTATCTAATTTTATCTATAGTTAGCTAGGATATATATTAATAACATATATATATCCATAGCTATTACAAAACCCACAAATATATCTAAGTTCCCTTAAATATAGCTATAGATAGAATCTCCACATCTTGGGTAGATTTGATCTTCTTTGGCAGCCAAATATCTTGTTTGCATCCCTCAATCTCGGATCCACTCAGGCATGGGCTTGTCCTTCCATCAAACATGGGTTTCCAGCCAACTCTGGTCCAATTCAGCTGAGCACGGGCTGAGCACACTAAAAGCACGGTCCATGCACACTAAAAGCACGGGCCAGGCACACTAAAAGCACGGGCCGAGCACTTAACTGGCAGCTTCGTCTGGGGCATCTGCTGGGCACGGGACTGGCACTCACCAAGCACGGGCAAAGCACACAAAATGCACGGGACGAACACACTGAATGCACGAGACGAGTGTTGAGGCTGGTACGGGACAAACGCTTTGCTGGTACGGGACAACTATTTGCTCGTACGGGACAATCTTGGGATGGACACGGGAAAATCACTCGATGTCGCGGGCCAAACTCTTGACGAACGCGGGACAAACTCTTGTCCACGGATCGAATCCCACAAACTCCACATTGCTGCCAATTATTTCAAAATACCCAAAACATGTTACACAATGCTACGATTCACCATTTTTACCTTCCAAATTCTTGCAAGGCTTGGGAAGCACGTCTATCATAGCCAAATTCGTACTTCCCAACAAGTCGGATTTCAAGGGTCTGACAAACCTCCCCCACCACTCCAAGTCGACGCCCTCGTCGACACAGATTCGAAGCACTCTTCAACCCGGGGCCCATACTCCCTTCAAAAGCGCGCCATCTCCTCTGCCCCATCGCTCCTCACGCAAGCCTCGTAATGATCTTCATGAGCAAACGATGCAGATGCAACCTCCAAGTTCCTTCCTTTGTGGAATGCTTCAACTCCTCCGCGAGCTGAAGGCTCTGTTGGCGTAGGCAAGCGCGCCTTTTCCTTGGACTTATCGCGCATCTTTTCGCATAATCGTCGAAGTAGTCCCGTTACTCCGCACCATGCTCCTTTGCCTCCTCGTCTGGACTTTTTCTTGCCCGAGACCACCCTTTCCGCGTTGGCTGCAACCTTAACAATCTTTTGACTTGTTAGGACGGTCTTCTCATCACTCGATGGCAGCTCAATTTTTACTTCCGAGTTGCGCACTTCAGGCACAAGTGCCAAACTCTGATCCAATCCATCCTCCAACAAGCTGGTCCCTTTGCACACCATTCCACCAATGCGCACCTCGAATCTGACTTCCGGATCGCCAAACTCACTCGTCTCCCTGTAAGGAGTAGAAGACCGCTTTTTCCATACTTGCTGGACTCCACTGCGCCTTGACCTGCCCCCGGCATTCGTCTTGGCCTTCCTTGCAGCTGGATTCCCATGGCGCCTCCACCTTCTTAGTTTCCCACGCTCTTCCGGTTTCAGCTGGATTAGATCCTGGACGTTTTCTTCTTGTCTCAGCTCATGCGCTAGCTGCATAGCTGAAACGTAATCAACCGACCTCCTTGCCTTCGGGACTTCTCGAACGCCTGGCACAAAATAGGGTTCCTTCGGGTCGTTGATCATAATTCCGCAAAAATAAGGCATCACCATCACGTTGTTGCTTGCAAGGAAGCTGTTTCCAAGGATGAAATCGAAATCATCAATTGGCACCACCAGAAACTCGATCGGGCCACGCCAGTTTCCAATCTCCGCTTGAATACGTACCGTGCCCTTCGCCTCCATGCTTTCCGAGTTCACCGCTTTGACACGTCCTGAGTACTTAGTGACCTTGAATCCCAGATTCGCGCATGCTTCTTCCGAACACAAAGAATGTGTCGATCCGGTATCCACCATCACCACTGCATCCTTTCCATCAAGACAAGCATTAATATGGACTAACAAAGGATTTTTAGTTACCTTGCTCGTCACCATTGCTCCTAGCACTTGCAATGGAGCAATCCGGGTCACTGCTTCCTCCTCGTCCGACGTATCATCGGCCACCCTTGCTGCACTCAACTTCTCATTAGGTCTCTTGGGACATTCACGGGCAATGTGCGGCCCGTCGCAAATGAAGCATCCGTGGTGAGGTTTCGGATCCTTCCAATTTGGTCCCTTGGAGTCGCCCTTATCTTGCTTCCCATTGGGTTGGGGCTTGGACGTCCCCTTCCCTTTTTCACGATGTTTTGAAGCCCTCTGCTCCTTACTATCGCGGCTAGCATCTTCCGACTGTTTCAAGGCTCGAAGCTCGATCAATCCGTCCGCAGCAATTATCGCAGCCTTCAAGTCCTTGGCCCCTCGACGATGTAATCCCACCTGAGCCCAATCTTGCAAACCCTTCACGAAGTGAAAGAGCCTATCCTCCTCTTCCATGCTCGGGATTGCGGTCATGATCGCCGTAAATTGCTCAATGTACTCACGAATCGAACTTGTCTGCTTTAAATTCAAAAGCTTTTCACGAGCCACCCAAGCACTATTGTTTGGCATGTAACGAGCTTTTAACTCTCCGCGCAACTCTTCCCAAGTAGTCAAAGGTTCCTTCCCATTCGCATCACAAGAAGTTAGATTACTTCTCCACCAAGCAATCGCATCACATTCGAAGTACGCAGTCGCGCACCTCACTTGTTTCGTCTCAGAGACTTCAGCATCCTCGAAGTATTGATCCATACGCCACAAAAACTCTTCCAAGGCTTGGGAATCACGAACACCAGGAAAAGGTTTTGGTTCACGTACCTTAACTCTCATATCGGAGCGACTGTTCACACTCTTCTTTATCAGTTTCAAGTCCTCACGCACCGATTCCGCAAAGACCTCCACCTCCCGGACACGATTCAGTTGTGCAGCCAACCTTGTCTCAATTTTCGTCATCCGCGTTTCCACTCCTTGCCTATGCTCGTGCAGATTGACCAGCACTGTCAATATGTGCTTGATGGACTGATCCTCCTCCGCACTAGCAAGGATTTCCCTGCACTTCGCAACGACTTCTTCCACCCACATCCCGCAGTTTCAGCTTTCTTTACCGCAAAGAAAGATTCGATCTTGAATACGGCAGCTCCTTCTTGTTGGAACGCAGCTCTGATACCACTGTCACAAGGGCTTATTTTTCGCCTAAGTATAGCACTTGCTGGCGTGATCCTTCCCCCGAACCACCAGCCAACACTCGACTCCAACGCAGCCAAGAAGACTCGAATCAGCCAGAAAACGCAGCCAAGGGATTTTCGCTCAAGAAACGCACCAAGAAATTTGAAGAACAAGATCCAACACGCAGCAAACACAATTAAATAGAAGAACACAATATAAAGATCGTTGAACACTTGCCTTTATTACTCAATATAGGCAATGCGCCTGAATTACACCCTCTAATTGAGACGCTCACTTCACTCCTCAGACTTGTAGCTATTTTGGGTGTACAAAATCTGATTTACAACACAAGGGACACTCCCTTTATATAGATTTCGGATCCTAGCTGCCCTAGGTAAATCTATATCTATATCTTATCTAATTCTATCTATAATTAGCTAGGATATATATTTATAACATATATATCCATAGCTATTACAAAACTCACAAATATATCTAAGTTCCCTTAAATATAGCTATAGATAGAATCTCCACATATCTTGGTAGATTTGATCTTCTTTGGCAGCCAAATATCTTGTTTGCATCCCTCAATCTCGGATCCACTCAGGCCTGGGCTTTTCCTTCCATCAAACATGGGTTTCCAGCCAACTCTGGTCCAATTCAGCTGAGCACACTAAAAGCACTGTCCAGGCACACTAAAAGCACGGGCCAAGCACTTAACTGGCAGCTTCGTCTGGGGCATCTGCTGGGCACGGGACAGGCACTCACCAAGCACGGACAAAGCACACAAAATGCACGGGACGAACACACTGAATGCACGGGACGAGTGTTGAGGATGGTACGGGACAAACGCTTTGCTGGTACGGGACAACTCTTTGCTCGTACGGGACAATCTTGGGATGGACACGGGAAAATCACTCGATGTCGCGGGCCAAACTCTTGACGGACGTGGGACAAACTCTTGTCCACGGATCGAATCCCACAAACTCCACATTGCTGCCAATTATTTCAAAATACCCAAAACATGTTACACAATGCTACGATTCACCATTTTTACCTTCCAAATGCTTGCAAGGCTTGGGAAGCACGTCTATCATAGCCAAATCCGTACTTCCCAACAAGTCGGATTTCAAGGGTCTGAGTGTTATGCCAAGTTGCTAGAGAATAGTTTGTAGGAGCAATCAAGTTTTGCCAATGTTGATGACAAGGAAGTTCTTATGACAGACTATCAATGATGGAAACCCTCTCATTAAGCCAAGAACGTGTGGTACATTAACTTAAGTTACACAAATCACATGATATGAAGGAGAGAAACCTTCTATACCATATATGAAAGGTACAAGCCAAATGTTGTTTTTTGGAATAATTCATATGTCCCAAGTATGTAATAGAATTTTGAAGTAAAAGTCACTGGGAACTCAACCGAGGTAATCTATGATGTCCACTAAGACGATAATTGGCTAGTCCAGGGATCCATGCATCGATGAATACCCGAATCTTTTCCCATAGTTATTTTTCAAATGCCTTCATCCTTTAGAATGTCCATTCCTCAAAAATATCCTCGCATTTCGCTCATTAACCTTAATATAGGAGATTGAATCGTCCGCAAAGCGGTGGATGCACAGACATGTTCGATTGATACTTAGGCCTTTAAGTTCTCGTCTATTTGCAAAGTTCATAATTTTTTTTGGACAAAACATCGGTTGCCATAATAAATAAGTAAAGAGATAAGGGGTCCCCTTACCAAATACCTCTAGAAGGATGAAATTTATTCGTTTTCTTTCCGTTAATCACCACCGAATATGTGACTTGCGTGATATATTCCTAAATGTACTCGATCCACCTCTTCAAAAAACTGAATTGTCGTATACTGCAAAGAGAAAGCCCCACTCCACTCTATCGTATGCTTTGTCCATGTCGATTTTCACCGCAACTTCTTTTTTCACCCCATGCTCATCCTTAGGTGCTGGAACGCCTCATAAGCAACAATGATATTTTCGTCTATTAACCTGCATGTCATAAAAGCACTCTGGAATGTTGAAATCAACAAATGTAAGATTGATTTCAGTCGGTTCACGAGAACCTTAGAAATAATCTTATAACTAAAATTACAAAGACTAATAGGATGCAAATGAGTGGTGTTAGATGGATTTGATAGTTTTGAAACAAGACAATATCATCAGAGCATATATTTGGGTTAATTTTACCAGTTTCGAAGAAGACCCTGACTTCTTGGATAACATCGTTGCCAATCACGTATTAGAATCTTTGATAGAATAGTCGGGAAAGCCGTCCGTTCCAGACGCTTTTACTCCACCAAATTGAAATACCACAATCTTAACCTCATCACCGCTCACACGTTTGAGCAAATTATGATTCTGCTCATCCGAAATTAAATGTGATACACAACTGAGTATTTGATTCCACCCCAATTTCTTCCGCGGCAAACAATCGTTCAAAATATGTTCCACACTCTGTCATAATGCAAGTTTCGGAATTCGTCCAAGTACCTTTTGTAATTGCAACCATAACACTTTGTTTCTCCTCTGCCTCGCTACCGTAGTTTGATGGAAATTTTTTTGTATTTCGATCACCTCGTCAAGCCAATGCATTCAAGATCTTAGATGCAAATATGCATTTTTCCTTTGCCAAAGATCCGCTAGTTCTATCTTTAGTCTCCGTTCTTCCTCGCGGTCATTATTATGTTTTTGGACAATGGCAGATGCAGTTTTACCTTGAATTTCCGTGATCTTGACTTTATTATTAGTGAAATAATTTTTGCTCCATATATGCAAGGCTGCTTGACATGCATGCTAACAAAAGGATAAGTCGGTTGAGATATGTCAATGCAGATTGGATCATGTTGAGGTTATCACCTCACGACAATCATCATTAAGTAACCACATTGCCTCAAACCGAAACTGCCTCTTTCCTTTTGAATCACGGTAGTCAAGATATAAAATTAAAGGGAAATCGAAGATTATAAGCAAATCATGAAATATCATTGTGTTTGGGAGAGCCTCAAACCATGCATCATTAGCAATGCCCCGATGAAGTCACAATTTGTAGATTCTTTTATTCTTCTTTTACAGCAGTGTCACCCTTACAGTAGCTGGTTACCACGGAGATAAGAAACATAGTTAAAAAGAAAAGTCGTCAATCAACAGTAATTTAGCCATGATAGTTCATGTCTTCGGAGAAATTATTAGTCGCCACCCGTTTCAACAAGTGGTGGCAGTCCACCAATTACATTTTAACCGTTGGTAAAAAAGTAACAATTGCCATCTGATGGAAGTTGAAACGGCATCAACCAATAATTCCTCCATGTATCCATTATTATGTGGCAAGACAACCTTTTTTTTAAGGTTGAAAAGACAACCACCTTTCGGAAAAAAAAAAAAAAACCTTATTATTGTTATGAATATATTATATGGATGTTCAATATTGTGTGTATATATCATCTTTCTTATTTGGACCTTCCATATATTGATTTTACTTCCTCTCCAAGTCTATGTAATCTCTATATAAAGGCCCCTATATGTGATAATAAGATCATCACCAAGTTCTCTTTTCTATTAGCTCTCTACTTTCGTAACACATTATCAGCACGATTTCACTTTAAACAAAATATATATATATATATATATATATATATATATATATATATATATATATATATATATATATTCACCGAAGCAAAAACAACTCCTGCTTCAAGTCCACTGTGCGCCACTATCCCCAACCAAGCCTACACCAAGATCTCCTTCATCGGCGTCAAGGATAAGTTCACATCCACCCGCAAATTAAAACCAAGATCCGCGTCTGGCAGAATGAAGCCATGTTGAAAGCATGTGCAAACACACCTCCATCAAAATCTACAGAGACTTCTGCTAGTGCTACCTGCGATACTGTCAATTAAGAACAGAGCTGCAATTTACTTATTTCTTTCACTTTAATTTCCACTGTAATATTTTGTTTTGTTTTATATATAACTAACATAATTTATTTTTTAATTTCATGGATAACCCATAATGAAGATTCAAGATCATTGATTAAGGAGTGGAGGAAGGAGTCGGAGTGAGATGGAGAAGAGAAACGAACTGAAGGACATAAATTAAGGAGCGGAGATTGACTGAGTTTTCCTCCGACACAGGAAGACGGCGAAGATCAACGGATCGGTGACGGTATTCTTCAGTGCCAACGATGCATGTCTATGAATAATTATATATCCTTTAATATTGATTATACATGTTCTTTAATATTCAAGTGTTAAATATATTTCACCAAAAAAAAAAGTGTTAAATATTATTTTATATATAATATTATATAAGTATGCATAACATGAAAGGTTATTAATTGATGAAACTATTATATGAAGATGATCCACTCGAAGAAGCGAGTGTGAACACATAAGTTATTATGAGAAAAAAATAGTACGGCTAGATGCTGAAACATATAAATATGTAATTATGAATCAAAATTATATGCATCGCCTACTAGATATACTTCGCTCCCTGAAGTGAGTGTTGCAATTTATGATTTGCTCACTGAAGTGAGTGTAACAATGTATGATTACAATGAGAATGTCTTCCACTCCTTGAATAGAGTTTATGCTTAGCGCACTCCCAGAAGTGAGTGTTGCGGTTTATAATTATGATAACTCGATATAGTACATCTAACAGTTATAATTACCATGGTCGTGGACATGGATGACATTAAAAGAGATAAAATAATTAGCATCATCATGGTATCGAAAAATAAAGATGATGCATCTTACTAATAAAGAATGCAAATTCCAATTAATTTGGAAAAATGATAATTTTGATAAGCGCGGTGACGATAGCAGAAAAATAACGATATTATGCAGCGCGAAATTGATCATATGAAGCGCGATGACACAAGGCAAAGTGTCCTATGTGAAAAGCAAAATTCATTGCATGTATTATGATTAATTATGAGATATTATGACTACAAAAAAAAATGCATTCTTAATGAATATCGTATCCTGAAGATCGATAATTATGAATTTATATTTCTCTTAATTTTTATATTTATATTTACATTTCTTGCACTATATTTACATATACAGTTATTTTTTTTATTGCATTACCTTTACATTTATCTTTTTATTTATTGCACTGCATTATTTTTATTATATACATATATTATTACGTTTATTGCATTTTATTATAAAATGATCCAGAAGATCACGAGTTATTCAAAAGCTCAAAAATTGATAATTTTAGGATCCGGAAATGTATGAAAAAAAAAAAGATCTGAAACATTGTATTTGTGAATTAGAGATCGCCTTGCATAAGAATGAATCATGTATATCATGAATTATTGTAAATAATGGATCATGAAGATCCTAAGAGATCATGAGTCTTGAATAAATGATCATGAAGATCCTAGAAGATCTGGAATGAATAAAGGATCCTGGATCCTGAAGATCCTAAATATATGGGACTATGAATTAACAAGATTGAAGATCCTTAAATATTTTGAATTATGAAACAGAGATCCTAAAGATCCTGAATTATTTCGAATAAATGATCTTGATGAAAATGGATCTGAATATCCTAAGAGATTTTGAGATATGAAAAAAAAAAAAATCTTAAAGATATTGAGCTACAAATAAGGATAATAAAGATACTAAAAAAAAGAGCTATAAATGATCTGAAGATCATGAAATCGAGTATTTGTACGAAATTATTTATTTATTTACGCTTTATACATTTTATTACTCCGCAATCATCATTATGATGAAGATGAATAAAATAATAACACGCGGAACGTATTACAAAAGATACAAAATATATCTCTTGCATATTATGAAAGAAATACATATTAGGTAAACCATAAGTTTACCGCCAATATTGGCATGATTGATTAAATATCCCGGTAAACCAGAAGTTTAATGATGCATAGAGGTAAACCATAAGTTTTACCCATATAATACAATATTTGGCGTGACCGGTTACAGACCATTCCGGTTCAATTATGATGCGCAAGACATTATTTGGAAGAACTTGAAGATTCTCCATAAATCATTACAATGCTTGCTCTCAAGGAAAATTCATTATGTGATCATCATCAACTAAGTTCGGGATAAAATTTCATTATTTATGGAAATAATAAAAGGTGAATATGGGCCCATTCACCTGCCATGTTAACCGATATATTATTTTGAAAGATGCATCTACAATATGGTCGCATGTGCATTTAATTATCACAAATTTGCAATAGCAAAATTTCAAGATTATGTAATAAAGATGATGATATTAAAAGTTGATATTTCATATAAGAATCAGACAACTACATGTCTAGATTTGCAGTTTAGCATGAAAGTTACAAAGATCCTCCAATTAAATAGCTAAACTGCTACCAATGAGAGCAAATTGAGTACAAATGCATGCTATTATGAAAGCAGCAATATAATTGCGCATCAAGTCAATGTTAAATCACAGTTCTCCCCATTACAACCAATTTTTTGTGGAGAGACAAATTTTCCATATATTAATATTATGGTGTGCGATATATGTTTGAATTACTCCACCGCAACGCACAAACATGGGTCTGGAATGTTGGGAAAAATATTTTGTCTATAAATCAATTATTTGAGAACAATGACTGATATATATATATATATATATATATCTAAAAAAAGAGTGTTGATTGTCATTGTTGAACAACTTTTCCCAACATTAGGGGGAGAAAAGAAGCAGCTGGCAGAAAAGAGATTGACTGGAAAAAAAAATTGTTATTATCTCATTTAGATCCTCGCACAATGAGAATATGAACCTGAAGTTCAAAGAGAAAAGCATTTTCAAATACTGCCAATAAGTGACTTTATGAGACCCAGAAAGTCATAAATCAAGTACCAGCTGCAAATGCTCCAATTTGAAATGTCCTGACATGACAAATTATAATGAAAAATAATTCACGCCTGAAGTGTGTGATATTTGTTCCAAATATTTTTAACAAGAATGGAGCACGGAAAGAAAATAGATAAATATGGTCTTATTACAGAGGCGATTTCCCAAAAAGGAAAAGAGACATAACTAAATATGAAACCCCAGAAGTGGTTCAGGTACCTAAAAATAATTGTAATAAAGAGATCTCGATGAGTTATGTTATTAATGGGAATTTATGGAACCAGGTATATCAAGTTGTCGACAACTGTTTTGAATATTATTCATGAGTGAATTCATAAAACAAGATGAGGATCTTGTGTTCAATATGTCAAAGAATCATTATGATTGGCCAAAGCTTGAAAAGACGCAAGTAAGAGCATGAAAAATGCAGAATGTGATAGCCAGTGGATATAAATAATTTATGCGTAAATAGATTGCCTCGTAAGATAGGCACAACCCGTGGTACAAAGACTTTTCCGCAGAAAGATGACAATTATTATATGAATCATTTGGTGGAGCAATAATCTTCAAATACATTATTATGTTGGCAGTACATACAAGGTTTTAATATGCGTCTCATGATATGAATAATTTTATAGCCTATTTGGGTGGCTAATTTGATAGTGAAATCCACATAAAAATCCCAGAAGGATTTAATATGCTAGCACGAATATTTTCAAGAATGTTGGATGAAAAAAATATTGTACCATTTACGGGTTACTTATGTTATATTATCCTCATTATATCAACATTTGAGCTAAGTTGTAGCGAATGTTAATATAAGTATACAGATAAAGCAATTTATATTTGATAAGCTGAGTTGATCACGCTATAGCTGAAAAGAGGCATCACGTGAGGGGGAGAATTTGAAGATATTGAAACTCCTGAAGAGTTTTAAATACAATCAATTTATTGATGATGTTAAAATTCAGACAAAATATATTGAAAGGACAAAGGTTTGGCTCGACCTGAAGATCGAGTACTTAATATATTGATTGATAATATTCTTGTCCAATAAGAAAAATGTCTTAAATCTATTTTGCATAGCTACACATCTATTGAGTACCTTAATGGCCGTAAGAATGATAGATTTGAATAAATATATTTTTCGTCCTCGTGAGATTGATGAAGAACATAATGGTCCAGAAGTATCTTATATAGTGCTACATTAGCGCTAATATATATTGCTAATTAGAAGGAACGTGATGTATTATTGGTTATAAGAAAGATTTAGTTCTTCTCCAATATAGTGAAATTTTAACAATGTTAAGAAAATATTTGTGTATCTCCGAGTGACGAATTGCATGAGTTTATTATCCGATAGAATCAAGTCCTAAATCAGTTGGCTGTGCAAAATGCAGGTTAGATTATGAAATGTACCATTATTTTGTATATTTAAAGATAATGCAAGTTATATAGCTCCAGTTGAAGAATAATGTTACATCAAAGGAGACAAGAAGAAACATATTTTTCCAAGTTATTTTTCATCCACGATGTTTAGAAGAAGGCAACATAACATCCAACATGTATGTGCGGATTTATTCCTGAAGGTTTACCGACTGCGAAATTTGAAGACTGATGAACAATACTGAATTGCGTCGATTTAATGAAATTACACGATATCAACATCAGGGGGAGAATCTACACCGCTGCACTCTTTTTCCCTTAACCAAGGTTTTGTCCCACTGGGTTTTCCTGGTAAGGTTTTTAACGAGGCAACTTACAAAATGGATCCATAATTGTGTACTCTTTTTCCTTCACTAGATTTTTATCCCACTGGGTTTTTTCTAGTAAGGTTTTAACGAGGCACAATTCCCTTATGAACATCCAAGAGGGAGTGTTATGAATATATTATATGGATGTTCAATATTGTGTGTATATATCATCTTCCTTATTTTGACATTCCATATATTGATTTTACTTCATCTTTAAGTCTATGTAATCCCTATATAAAGATCCTTATATTTAATAGTAAAATCATCTCAAGTTCTCTTTTCTATTAGCTCTCTACTTCCGTAACAATTATACTACTTTTTTGTATTTTTCAATTGGTTCGCATTATATGCATAACCAAAAGTAGGATTTATAATATAATATAGTATAATTAAGAGGCCGAAATGATTAAGAGGAAGATTTTCATGGACATATCCATATAATCCTAGCAAAAAAATGATCAACCATATAAATTATTGTTTTTGGATATGGGCACTTACCGTATCACTATCATCATCAATCAAACCTTAAAAAGCGTGCCAACTCATCTTTCTTCCTCACTTCATACTATTTTCTCCAACCAAAAAACTCAATCACGAGCGAGGAATTATTCAATGGCACCGATCTACCATGTGGCAAATAGGTGTTGCCCCTTTCACCAATATATTGCTGACACATGGCGGAGAGAGGTTAATATTTTAACACATGTTTTGATTTCATTGGCCAGAGGGCCACCACATCTTTGCCACGTGGTATGTCGGTCCTATTGAAGAATTTCTCATCACGAGCCCAAACGGATTTCTTCTTCTTTTCTTCTTTCCATTTCCCGAGAGAATCTTCCATCTCTGAATTTTACACATGGATCAACTACAACGAGAAAATCTCTCCACTCCATCCGCGGTTCGCCGCTTCGGCACCATCCGCTCTCACCTCATTCCCGCCACCACATGCCCAGCCGAAGACGATCTCCGCGCCCAATCAACTGCTGGTGAATTCGTTCGAGGTATAGTTTTCCTTCACACATGCATTTATGTTTTGATATAGCCTCCGATGCTCTGTTTGGAGCTTGATTGTTGAATATGAGAGATGCTCTGTTTTGAGTTTGGTTGCTGAACACGAACAATCGGATACAGTGTTCGATTCATTTTTTACTGTTATGGATGAGAGAATTCTAGTCGATGATTTGATTTCCGTCTATATTTGGCAAGCAGTAGTGTAAATGATTTGATTGAATCCAGAAGTTCCATTGAACTCGAAGATATGTGGTTTTCGACTTCGGCTGATACTTACTTGAGTATTTAGCTTTTGAGGATTGAGAAATTTGATAGGGTGACTGTAATTTACAGTGTGAATCTATTATAAATTATAATCATGCTAATGAAGGTTGGAGTTTGTTTCTAAAAAAGTACAACTTGTTAATATGTAGTATAAGAGTGTACTGAATGCATTCACCTATAAATTTGGACTTATGGGACAATCGGTTAAGGCGCACGTCTTTATCATTCATTAAGTTCTCAAGATTCTGCTGTAGTGATCCCTGCTTGTTTTTTTAGATCTTAATTAGCATGGATCATCGGACTGTCGTCTTTATTGAGCTTAAGAAATCATCAAGTTCAACTAATTTCAGTCACTACCGTTTGATCATGGTACATTGAAGTGATTAGGTTTCCTTCATTGAGTAATTTCTTTAAGTCAGTTGATTTAATTGTTGAGTAGGTGACCAGTACAGTGTAGTTCTTCCAGAGGAGCTGCAAACAGGGATATGGAATGTTTATAGGTACATCTAACTAAATGCAACTAATGCAGTTTGTTAAGGTAGTTTATTGGTTAAATGAGGATCTGAAAACATTTCATTCATATATACTACTTTTGTTGCAGATCTGCAAAATCCCCTTTGACGATTGCCACAAGATTTCAAGAACATCCTGATATTGGAACATTGCATGATAATTTTTTGTAAATCTCTCTTCACCCAACTTATAATTTGATTCTTTTTCCAGTACCTGATAACTAGAATGATTTTATGCTGCAGACATGCTGTGGAAACATATCGAGATTATAAGTATTTAGGAACTAGAATTCGAGTGGATGGGACAGTTGGCGAGTAAGTTGGTCTCAAATAATTCATGCTTCAATTAGTTTGAACAATTTAAATTCTTTTGGATTTTGACAGACTTTTCTAATTTATTTACATCGTCAAGGTATAAATGGATGACCTATGGAGAAGTCAGCACTGCTCGTGAAGCAATAGGTTCGGGCCTTCATTCTTATGGGTTAACCAAAGTGAGTGTGTTGCATATTCCTTCATGCTATAGAGGTTAATGACATTATTTCATAGTTAAAGTTGATGCCTCTTTAGTTTTGCCTACTAAATTAACCTACTAAATTAACTTAATGCATTATTGTCCATTGAACTTGTAAGCCTCATTGCACATAAAAATTCAGGTACCAATAAATGCAATGGTGATTTTAATATGCAAAACTTAGGGAGACTTAAAATCTAACGTAGTGACTAAACCCCCTCTTTATGGTGACACGCATACTAATAGAGTAATATTCTAGGTTAATCTCCAATGCTCGACTTGTTATATTGCTTGTTTTACATCTTTGTCGAGTTATTTCAAAAGGTTTTGATGGTTCTTCAAAAAATTTACCATCAATATTGTTGATCAGGGAACCTCTGTTGGACTCTATTTCATCAATCGTCCTGAGTGGCTTGTTGTAGATCATGCATGCTCAGCGTATTCATACATCTCAGTTCCATTATACGACACACTTGGTAAGAGTCAGAGAGGACCATTCTATGAGTTATTATTGCCCTTTCATTTGTTGAAAATAAATTATTCTAGTGTTCTTTTAAATAACAGGGCCTGATGCTGTTAACTATGTCTGTAACCATGCCACTATAGAAGCTATCTTTTGTGCTCCTGGAACACTGAATACTGTGAGTTGCACTATCTCTATCGCTACTATCACATCTAAATCTAGAAACACCTTATTCTATATGGGTTATTAATTCAGAATTTCAAATTTATAAAAAAAATGTAAATCACTGTGTAATTTCCATTCATCACGTTCTGCTTATTTTCTTTCCTTATTTTTGACTATATTTCATTTATCACCTGCAGCTGTTGACTTTCATTTCTGAGATTCCATCCGTTCGTCTCATAGTAGTAAGTATTCTCGTTTGCAACCTGATTTCTGCTTTTATTTAACCTAATGCAACATTACCTAAAATTATTCAGCACATCTGTATAAGGTTGTTGGAGCATTCGATGAGAATCTGCCATCTCTTCCATCTGCAACTGGGGTTAAGCTTATATCGTATTTGAGCCTCTTAAGCGAGGTAATTTCTCTCTATCTTTGTAGATTCTTTTCAGAAGGTTTTGACTTTCTCTGATATGATTCACCTCTATTTATAACAGAAATATATACAGTTTACCCATATGCATGAAATCTCAAAGGAATAGATTTTTATTTAAGTTTAGTCCTTAGATTTGTGAGGAGCCAAATTCGAATAAACTTATCATGTTGATGTATTTATATGTCAGGGACGTAAAAATCAACAGCCTTATGCTCCTCCCAAACCCGAAGATATAGCCACTATTTGCTATACAAGTGGTACTACCGGAACTCCGAAGGTGAATGCTTGCTGTACTTCAGTTTCTGCAGATTTGAGTTATATTCTTTGCCTTTGTCAAACATATCTTGTTTTGTTATGCAAAGGGAGTGGTGTTGACTCATGGAAATCTTATTTCAAGTGTTGCTGGCTTTAGCCAGAAAGTTCGGTTCTGGCCGTCAGATATGTAAGTTCTGACTCTCATTCTTAGAATACGTCCTATCTAAGCTTATACGAAAGTCTTAAATATTTTTATTCCATGAATTCACAGTTACATATCTTATCTTCCTTTGGCGCACATTTACGAGAGGACCAACCAGATCATGACGGTTCACTATGGTGTTGCAGTTGGTTTCTTCCAGGGGGTAAGTAAACTCCGAAAAAATGCACACATGACTACTATTTGCTCATTGGGATAATCAGAAATGCTAATTGCATATTTCAATGATTTGCAGGACAACTTGAAATTGATGGACGATTTGGCTGCTTTGAGACCCACGATCTTTTGCAGTGTCCCTCGCTTGTATAATCGGATATATGCTGGGTAAGAAATTGGTCCAGTTGATTGTTATGACTTCATGGAAATTGTTAAGTAATATCACCTAGGCGAAGTTTTTTCTGGTGCATTTATATAAAATACACTGGTTCAAACTTTTAAGGAGTTGGCCCAACTCTTTGCACACTATATAATTTGTACTTCATAAACATGTGCATGTAGAAAACTGATGTTGGATAACCCCGAGTTAATCCCGTTACTTGCCTGACTCGTTACTCTAATGTCGATTTTCTTTCTTACTCATATTATTATTATTTGTTTGAATGGCCAGGATTTTAAATGCAGTGAATTCGTCCGGTGGGATGAAGCAGAAACTCTTCCAGGTCGCCTTTAATTCGAAGAAGCACGCCATAATGGCAGGTATATGATGATCTTCTCCTGTACTATTTTTAATCAGTTTATCACCCTATGATGTATATTTTGCAACATCAGACTTGATGCTTTTCTTTACTCTTGATATCGTTATTACAAAAGGTTGAATGTGATCGATGCAGGAAGTAATCCATCGCCAATATGGGATCGTCTCGTGTTCAATAAAATCAAGGCCAAATTGGGAGGCCGGGTTCGGTTCTTGGGGTCAGGTGCCTCACCATTGTCACCTGATGTTATGGACTTCATGAGAATGTACGTGATAATAGATCGACATTAATAATACATAAAATCACTCAACCGACTACTTAGATTTATTTTGTCTCGTGATTCTTACAGATGCTTCGGTTGTCAAGTACTTGAAGGATACGGAATGACAGAGACATCTTGTGTGATAAGTTGCATGGATGAGGGTGATACTCTATCGGGTCACGTCGGTTCTCCTAATCCAGCCTGTGGTAAGATACAAAAATGATAATCTTAACTTTTAAGGGCACGGTTAGGGTTTTCCAGTCCACACCTTGAACACGGATGTCCTGATGCTGTTATTAACCCCCACTTTAATTAGTCATTCCCATTTTTAACCCTTGACCGAGAATCCACCCGATCACTTATACTTTGTTTTTGCAGAAGTAAAACTCGTTGACGTTCCGGAAATGAACTACTCCTCGGAGGATAAGCCCTACCCTCGTGGTGAAATATGCGTCCGGGGTCCCATCATTTTCCAAGGCTACTACAAAGATGAAGTACAAACGTACTTTTTACTCCTTCCTTTTCTCACCCTAATTAATAAACTTGGTAATTTTTATTTTCTATGTTTTTACGATGAGGTTAAATGTTTCGTCTCCAGGAGAGATGTAATCGATGACAAATTGTGGTTGCATACTGGAGACATCGGGTTGTGGTTACCAGGAGGCCGTCTCAAGATCATTGATAGGTAGGCAACAATCAGTTCTTAAAAAAAAAAAAAAAAAAATCAAATTTTCACTTTTTTTTTTACCTTGCGACAGGAAAAAGAACATCTTTAAGTTGGCTCAAGGAGAATACATCGCGCCAGAGAAGATCGAGAACGTTTATGCAAAGTGCAGATTCATCGCTCAATGTTTCATCTACGGTGCGCGTTAAAATAAAGTAAAAATTTCGATTCATTAAGCGAGCTGAGAACTTACTCGGTACTGTTTTGGCTCAGGTGATAGCTTTAACTCTTCTCTTGTTGCCGTGGTTGTCGTAGAACCCGACGTTCTAAAGGACTGGGCCACCTCGGAAGGCATCAAGGTAGATTTTGTTTCCATATCGGGTTGATCCGTTTTCGGATATATATCTAATTTGCTGGTTTGTGATGCAGTGTGAAGAACTAAGCTTACTGTGCAAGGATCCACGAGCTAGGGCAGCTGTTCTTGCTGACATGGACGCCATAGGCAGGGAAGCTCAGGTACGGTGCATCAATAAATATCGACTATAATTAGGTCATACCCTAAACTGTAGTAATGCCACCTTAGCAGCCTATCAATGATGAGAAATTGTTAATTGGCCGTCGCCCGGTGCCAACACATGGAATACGACTAGTGGCCCTCAGTTTGTTGAGAAAGTGACATGTGGTGTATAGTGAGAGGCATACAGTGACATGTGTCACTTTCTCAATGAATTGAAAGTCATCAAATGTACGCCACGTGTTGACACCGAACCATGGAATAATTTCACATCAGTGATATGATATGTTTACTTCATATATACTTGGAAGTTCCCGAATCTTTACTCCTACATGTTGCAATGAGAATGTGACACGTGTCTCGCACGGTCTTCAGAGTTCTTTTTACGCTACTTTTAGTGTGAAGAGAAGCTTGCTAGCCAAATAAAAGCTGGAATGTCATTTTTGAGAAGTTGGAATAGTTCCTCCTTATTTGAAGATCAGCACCTTTCATTTTGTAATTCTAAGGTATGTTTAAAAAAAAAAAAAAAAATTTGCCTCTTCTACGCAGCTGAGAGGCTTTGAGTTTGCGAAATCGGTGACTTTGGTGCTGGAGCAATTTACTGTAGAAAACGGTCTCCTAACTCCGACATTCAAGGTGAGCTGGAGCTGACGTATCATTTCTCTTTAAGTCGTTACTCGACTATAATAATTAATATGCTCATATAGGGAAGACAAGCGTGTCGTGTTTATTCGTGCCGTGACACCACTTACACATGTTCTAAATTGTGTCACCCTAAAACACATCAACTAAACGCGTCACTAAGCAACTCATATATGATTTTTCTGTGTATCGTGTAGATCAAGAGGCCCCAAGCGAGAGAGTATTACGCGAAAGCAATAGCAGAGATGTACTCCGAACTCTCGGTATCAGAGTCTAAACTATAGTTCTCAAGTGTCCCAATATCATGCATCATGTATTGTTTTTGTTGTTCATTAGATTGAACTCAGAATGAAGTTTCTGTAAATTAGTGCAAAGCAACAATGGAAATGCGTGTACAGTTGTTGTACCCTATTGAATTATGTTTCTATATCACTGAATGTACATCTGTTGAAGCTGTTGGATTGAAGATTCAAAACAGAGCTTGAAGAAGAAGAATACGAAGAATTTCAAAAGTTGGGTAAATCAGTTGGTTCATATGTTCTGAAATGGCCGGTCCTTACTTCGTTTCAACTGCATACCGGTTCAGCTCTATTTTTAGCATGTTTTATTTGTTTAAGTTAATTAGCTGATTTTGTGCAGATTTTCTTAAGCATGTAGCTAGTGTTTTGGCCGTTGTAATTTGGCTATTTAAGCCTTGTAATCTTTGTTTCTTCGACATCAAGTAATACACTTCCTTTAATCAATACTACTTCTACTGCAGGTAAGCTTCTTTTCCTGCCTTTAATTTTGTCTCTTATTCCTGATCAAACCCATTCCATCTTTGAGAGATTGCAAGTGATTGACAGCTTGCAAAAACAAATTCAACATTGAGACGAGATATAAGTCACGCCCGGTTAGGGGTATAAACAAAACAGTTTTGACATCCTAATTCAATCTAGCTCGAACAAATTACCCGAACCAAACCATTAATATATTGCTTAGTCTTGACTCTTAGAGTTATCCGCAAGCCTTATTGTCGGACCTAAAATCCGACCTAAGGCGATTTACGTTTTGAAAACGTGCAATTTTGAATAGAGTCGCCACTAGTTAATTATTAGGCTAACTAGAATTCTAAATTACCTAGACGAATAACGAATTAAACACCTAGGTATAAAATCGATCCACGATTAGAAATTCGAGTTCGGGGGTTCTATTACGAATTAAAAATATAATTTTTAATGACGCCCTTTCGGTACTCAATTCACTTATTTGCTATCTTTATTCTATAACAATTACGATTAACTGATCCTAATAGAGTTTGCTTTACGAATCGACAACAAACTAATAACAAAACGAATCAGTTTAAAGAGACAAAAATTACTTTACGAAGTCTAGATAATTAAACATGGACTGCCAGACCGGACCGCGAATGTTATGGATTTCCATATGCTAAAAAATACATATGTCTCAACCTAGCTAGTGCCCAAACAACATCTCTGTCATAGTGAATATATATGGTTAACAACTCTTTTGGTCCATGATGTTTGACCATTTTTGGGTTTTGGTCCATGATGTTTTTTTTCCCTAGTTTTGGTACTATATGTTTGCAGATTTTTTCCAGTTTTGGTCCAACCGTTACATTCCGTCCATTTTTTGACATGTACAAGTCACGTGATTCACCATAAACTTTCAATTATGTTCAATTTAGTCCCTCTAATACTTTCCTAACTTTTTTTTGTTCAATTTAGTCCCGAAGTTTCAAAAATTCAATTGGACCTATTGTCCAATTGGGGTCAATTTTGAAACTTCGGAACTAAATTGAACAAAAAAGATGTTAAGAAAGTATTAGAGGGACTAAATTTAAAGTGTAGAGTGGATCACGTGACTTGAACATGTCAAAAAATGGACGGAATGTTACGGTTAGACCAAAACTAGAAAAAATCTGCAAACATATGGTACCAAAACTAGGTAAAAAAAAAACATCATTGACCAAAACCCAAAAGTTGTCAAACATCATGGACCAAAAGACCTGTTAACCCATATCTATATACCAATATATAATTTGTGTTGGGTCCTCACCCCTAATAGACACATTTTGCACCTTTTCATTTTATTAAAAAAAATTATATTATATTTAGTTCTTATATTTTATAAAATTAATAATAATTTAGTCATTACTATATTTGAGACACATTTATCTATATACCAATATATAATTTGTGTTGGTCCTCACCCCTAATAGACACTTTTTGCACATTTTCATTTTATTAAAAAAAATTATATTATATTTAGTTCTTATATCTGTGACACATTTATTTATCTTTAATACTATTACTCAATCATTATTTAAATTTTATTATTTTTTTAAGGTCGCTTAGTCGACAAGTCATAGTAATTAGAGTTAACTTCTCAATCCAATAGTCCTAGCAATTTAAGTCAGCCCGATCATACTCATTCCGTTCAAATTTCGGGTACATGTAATTTTTTTATTCAACGAATTATAAAGATCGGGTGATATATGTTCCACCTGTTGAGATTTTTCTATCAGCCACCTACCAAATCATATATATAACAAGTCAAAATATGGGTGAAATGTGGTTCTTGAAGTTTGACCTCTTACAAATAACATGTTACTCATCGTCCAATATTTATGTACTCAAACTATTAATTTAGTTCTTCTATTTGTCAATTAAATCACATTGTGTAAAACCTAATTAGTAATTAAATAAATAATTGTGGTCATTTCAAGTATAAACTTTATATTTTTGTGATTTATTTATTTTTATTGTTAAACATCATAATGAAGATCCATGATTCCGTAAGGAACTATCTTCTTATGAAAATCAAAAGAAGGACAAGCGGTTCCTTAGAGTTCCCCCCTTCTCATAAAAATTGCAAGTGTCGGACGTACTAATCTATCCACACTTCGCAATCCAACAATCTCACCAAGGATGTGAACGTACTAATCTATTCACATCCTTGCAAAAGAAGGACAAGCGGTTCCTTAGAGTTCCCCCCTTCTCATAAAAATTGCAAGTGTCGGACGTACTAATCTATCCACACTTCGCAATCCAACAATCTCACCAAGGATGTGAACGTACTAATCTATTCACATCCTTGCAAAAGAAGGACAAGCGGTTCCTTAGGGTTCCCCCTTTCTCATAAAATTGCAAGTGTCCGACGTACTAATCTATCCACACTTCGCAATCCAACAATCTAACCAAGGATGTGAACGTACTAATCTATTCACATCCTTGCAAAAGAGAGAAAGCGGTTCCATACGGATCCCCCTCACAAAAAGTGTCGGACGTACTAATCTATCCGCACTTCACTATCCTATGTTATGACTAAAATAACAAGGAGATATTCAGTTATCACATCTATCTAATGCATTCATGACAAGCATATATATATAAGATCAAACAGGTCTACGATAGCAAATCCAAACATCAAACAACAGACAAGTCCTAAACAAGTCCTTCGCCAAAATACTACGCATGCAAAGGAACAAACAAACACACAAATGGTCCATATCGACCTAGTCAAGGAGATCGCGCACATCAACCTCGCAGTACTCCGTCGCAAATGGATCACATGCAGGGGTATCACCAAAGATATCAGCATCCCGCTCAAAGCTAAACATCGGCTCACCATCTGCACTAATGGTGTCCTCCACCTGAAGAGAGGAAGACCCCCCCAAATCACTCAAACCAATCACACCAGCAGCATCCAATTTCTCAAAGGGAAACTGGGGGGGCAAGACGATGCATCAGAGGAACGAAGTCATCAAGAAACTCCTTCTTCAAAAACTCATAACTCGCCTGAACGGCGAAAAGGAAAGGCTCGCTCTGAGGATACCGCTTAAAGGCGCCGACCTTGCCTTCCGAAAAGCCGTCCTCCTTCGCCTTTTGCAACTCGGCAGCCCGCACCCCCTCCCGGAGTACCATCCGATCCTTCACAGCAGACAGCTGATCTCGGATCTCGGCAACACGAGCTTGACTCGAGGCAAGTGCATCAGATAATATGAGAAGCTCCCCAGCATGGCCTTTCGCATCCTCAGTTAAAGAGACATGCTCCTTCATTAGCTCCTCATGGCTCTCCAGAAGCTGATCTTTCTCATCAGAAAGCTCGATGACAAAAGAGGATAAGTTGGCAATATCAGCATTAACCTGCATCAAAAAGAGTATAACTATCAAAACAAGTGCAACAATGAACGAATCACTTCTAAGAAGGATAAACACTCACCGGAGCGAAGACCTCGACGTTCTCCTCCACAAAGGCGCGCGCACTAGCAGAATTCGGGGGGCACTCCTTCCGGTCTGCAGGGGGAACAGACCTCTGCACCACCCGAACGCCAACTTCAGGAGTGCTCAAGGACGCATCCTTGGGAAAACGAAGGCGCGTACCCGAGTAGGGCACCCACACACCACCTGTGACGTCGCGTTCAAAGCGACGGACAAGATCACTTCTGCGAAGCGAAGGAAGTGGAGGGATGTCTGCAAAGCACAAACATAAGCAAACATACAAGCAAAAAATGCTAAGTACATAAAAAGAGATACCACACACCTGAAACTGGGGGGACCTCCTCTGCTGTCACATGCATCGGCTCGGGGGCAGGAGGGACGCGCTCAGCAACATGCTTCCTTTTGTCGCGTGAAGGCATACGTGAACCTGGGGGGACCTCGTCCGCCGTCCCATGCCTCGGCCCGGGGGCAGGAGGGACGCGCTCGGCAACTTGCTTCCTCTTGTCACGAGAAGGCAAGACAGACGTTCCCTCAACTCTCGAGCGCTTAGGATCACCCGAGGCACGCGCCGCAACATCGGTCCTCTTAACGGAGGGGCGCCGAGAGGAGTCAGCAACGGGTTCCGCCCGCTCCCTCTCAGCAGGCGCGCGACCTGCAAACAGAAAGAAGAAAACATTGGAACTACAAACAGAAATACAGCCGAAAACGATAAAAAGGAAGAAGTACTTTACCCATAGGTCCTTTTCCTCGCCCATGACGAGGCCCTTCAGCAGGGGCCGGAGCAGCAACGGGGAGCCCTCGCGCAGCATCAGTCTGCAATGCCGGTTGCTTGTTAAGAAACCAACCTACAGGATAACATAAGACAAGGTTATAAAAATTCGAAAGCATACCAAGACACCCTGGGAAGAAGATACGATGATGCCTGCGGCAAGCAACTCCTCTTCAGAACCCTGAGTCAAAGGGACTATAGCCCCCGCCTGATTGTCGCGAAAGATCTCGCGAAAGGCCTTCTCATCCTGAGGGGTATACTCGGAAAAGGAGGGGACAGGGTCACGCTCCATGACATGACACGTCTCCCACTTAGTCCCGACGTCGCTCACAAAGAAATAATGATTCTGCCATTCCTGGGAGCGAGGGTAAGGGGTGGCAAACCGCCCGCTCGGCTTCCACTTGGCACCCCCAAGGCCAAGTGAGGAAAGGGAAGGCCACCGGCTGCAAAAGGTGGACAACCCCGATTTGTCTCGTCGCTCCAGGCGGTAGAAGGTCCGGAAGAGAATCAAGGAGTAAGCCCATGAGTGCTTGTGGCACTGAATACGAAAACAGGTCCACGCATGAAAAGCAGCAGGGGAGAGATTGAGGGGCGAGATGTGGAAATGACGACATAAGCGGACAAGATCCTTGCAGTAAGGAAAACGCAAGCCCTCCTCTATCTGTCCCGTGCAAACTACATCTAGGTCCACGGGAGGGACGGTAACTGAGCCAACTTCGACATCTTTGCATATGTCAAACGGGAAGAATGCTTCAGAAAGAGGACAGACCCCCGACTTATCTACGCTCTCCACAAACTCCTCAGTCGTAATACGATTGGGAGGATAGGTCTGAGTCATCGCAATGGCTTCATGGCTAGCACCTGTCCCGGGAAAATCGAGTTGGAGTAAAAGGGGGGTGTCCTCGCTTATCTCCAAACCATCATAAGAAAAGTAATATGTGCAAAGAAGGGGATCGGGAGACTCACTCATCTCAGCAGTTCGGGGGTGACAGTTTCTGGGAAAATTCCTAAGTATCAAAGACACGCGCTTGCAAGCCCGTCAACCAAACCCTGCAAAAACCATACACAACTCAATCAAAAACCAGGGCCACGTATCAACACCATTCACCAAGCCCTTTGCGAGGGCATCCAACCCAACGGACCAACTGTCCGCGAGCAAACAGCTAGGGACCCTCCCGCTCGGGAGTCAAAAGTCCCTACCTCACCAAAGGCCTAGGCCACCCACTAACAAAATTTCCATATACTTATACAATATAACACAGGTATTCAAGCATTCAACCAAACGACGAGCTCAGGAGCTAAGGAAATCTAAAGCATGCAAAATTGGTCATAATTACCAAAATGCCCTCCGGCCACATTTCGATCAAATTTTATCCCCAAAACGGCTCAAGGCTCCAGGGGCACATACAAGCAGCTCAAATACACTTAAGCAAGCCCATTACATGTCACGGGGAAACTTACCCCTACCCGAACAATTCAAAGAGCACTCGGGTCAACTAAGCCACCGATAAGCACGAGCTACCGAGCGATCACCTAAACTCCGGGGGCATGACTATCTACTCACAAATAATCGAGGAGTCATTATCACACTCGGGGGCATCATATCAAGTCACCCGCATCAAAATACAAAGGCCCTAAAGGTCCAATTAACATCAAGAAAAGGAAGGAGAGGACATTACCGATCAATACCCGACAAGAAGGACCCGAAAACGGGTCGAATTGAGCCCGAAATCGGCCCGCCGAGCTGCAGCCGCCGCCCCGCCTGTCGCCGCCGCTCCTGCCGCCGCTGCTGCCGCGCCGCGCCGCCGCTGGGCCGCCGTGCTCTGGCCGGTGCTGGTCCTGGTGGTTGCCGGCCGGAATAGGGTGGTGCTAGGGCCCTAAGGTGGTTCTCCTAAATCACTACCCTAAAACCTCCCCAAAACCCTCTCAACAACCTATTCAAATGTGTATAGTTTTATAAACTATCACAAAGAGGGGGGACTACACAACCTAACAAGCACCATACATCCAAGAGGTACACTCACATCCACCCTCCATTTTTTAAAAGTTGTTGATAACTTGGATTTTCACCATCAAGTGACTTAGCTAAATTTGACTAAGTTATTTCAAATGGTCTCAACTACTTGAAAACATTATTTTTATGATTTTTCGTATCAAGTCCATCACATGTGATTTTCCAAACCCGGCATTATTTCATTTACTAAAACCGTCGTCTCGCCGTCAAGACGGCCATCTCGGACGACGGGCTCCCGAAAACCATCATATTGCATGAAAAACGTTTTATCAAAACTTTCATGATTTATTATCATTTTGATACAATTAGTCGTGGCATGAACGTTCCATATTTATTTGATCATCTTACAAACCCGAAAAATTTCATGTGCGCTCACGCCTTACTTCTTCCAAAATCACATTTATCATATTACTCGTAGTCCGTTGTGCTACTAACCCTTTGCGCAGTTATCAAGCATGACCATCTCAAAAAACTAAGGCAAGGAGCTCGTCTGAGCCGCGCGTATCCACCCTTGGTAAGTCAAGACCCAAGGTGAGCAGACGACCCGAATCACGCGTACACCCTATCTTAAAATAGAGTTAAATAAAGGTCAAGCCATTATTTAACTCAGGGGCAAGTGATGGATATACGCATGATTCGGGCTCGGTTTTAAATTATTCGGACCTCGTACACGCACGAAACCCACGAAAAACCCGATTTCGAGCTAACCCGGGGAAACCGGGCAAGTCGCAAACTTGCCCGGCACCCCCGGGGGGCTTACCCGGAAAATTCCGGGTAAGCCTAGGCTTGCCCGGAATTCCGGGTAAGCTTTGCACCCCGGGGGTGTCGCGCACACCCCCCTTTTTTTGTCCTGGATGTATACGGAGACCCGATTTTCAACTAACTCCTATACGTCGGGGACCCCCCGTTACAAGGCGCGCGCGTCCCGCTCGTGACAGTCGCCTGAGACGCGCGTCAGAGTCCTCTTCCCAAAGCTCTCCCTACATCCCGGTTCACATTTCCACATTGAACCGGGTCAAAACCGGCTTACGGTCCAATGTTGCCTATAAATAGCCACCTTGGGGGTAAACATTTTCAAGTCACTTTGGGTGAGAATTGAGAAGAGCTCTGACCTCTCTCTAACTTTCTCTCTCTAGAACTGTCTAATGTTGACCGTCGGAGTGAGCGCACCAAGCACCTCCCCCTTCTCCACGGGAGTTGCTCGGTAATGCTCCTCTTGCAGGTACGGACGGACAGTCAGCGAGAGAACCCGAAGGACTTAGTGCGATTTTGAAGACGAAGGCAAATGCCCGTGCACGACCCTAGGAGACGGACTTGGCCCAAACAAGCTCGCACCCAACACGAAGACATCGACAAGTTACTCAGCGGACAGCCCGCGTTAACTTGGTCGAAACATTGGACATATTGTATTTTGATTAATTATAAATATTAATAAACTTAAGATAGATTATGTATCTTGAAATTTAAATGATCAATGCGCGTGCAACGCACGCGTTAATAACTAGTATATATATATATATATATATATATATATATATATATATATATATATATATATATATATATATATATATATATATATATATACCATATAATAAAGTTGTGCCATATAAGGACAAAGTGTACATTCTCTGTGGGTTTCGTATTTTGCTAGCTGTTTATCACTTCCATCTTGATTTTAATGAAACCAGCTAATATTCAAACACTTGGACTTGAGCAGAGTGAAACAGATCGGAACGGACAAAGATGAAGACAATTACAAACATCACGTAAGGATGATATAATCAAACATATAGTGTTGCAGTACGGTGATGAAGGATTAACTCGATGAACGTAGGGGACAATGGAGCTTTGTTGTCGGCGATCAAATCGGTGGACGACTAAATAACGAGGGAGAGAACAATTAATCAATGTGGTCAAAGCTTCGATGGTCGAACCTAGGGACTGATAGAGCGTCTAGTTGCGAGCCGGCATCAGGGGCAGATGTTAGGTCTCCGGTCAAAATCGATTGGGTGTCGCTGAGGACGTCTGAGCAACTGGGCTTGTGGAACGAGTTCTCGGGGCTGGACGTGGCTGACGGACATCGGTCAAGACGTACAGTGAGCGGGAAACTTATGTGGGCTCAGCATCTAGGTCAAGCTTGACCGGGTAGCGGGAAACTGGGCGACAGCATCGGACACCAAGGACAAGCGAGCGATCTCGGCGAGGATAGCTTTCTTAGGATCTCGTGACCAGCGACAACACCAGCGGATGAACTTGCTACAGCAGCGACCGGAGGGTTGAGGTGACCAAGACGAGCGCACGACGGAGTACCGGGTGGGACAGGACGAGCGGACTGTCGGGTTGATCTCGGCGAATCGGGACAGCTTGACGATGAAGGCGACGAGCTCGAGCTCGGTGTGGCAGCGGCGAACGGAGGAGTGGAGCTGGGTCGAAGGCGCGGTGCTGGCTGGCTACTCCGGAGCAAGGGAGGCGCGGCTACTGGGTTGGCTGAATGTGAGAGAGAGAGAGAGAGAGAGAGAGAGAGAGAGAGAGAGAGAGAGAGAGAGAGAGAGAGAGAGAGAGAGAGAGAGAGAGAGAGAGAGAGAGAGAGAGAGAGGTCACCGGAGGGGCCACCGGCTTTGTGGCCGGGGAAGGGTGGTCAGGCGAAGGTGTGGCGGAGCTAGGCGCTAGGGTGGAGCTAGGCGCGAGGGCGGCGCCGGTCGCCGGCGGCTGGAGGTCTGGTGGCCGAAGGAAGAAAGAAAAAAAAAATTCACTTGAAGACGAAAAATGCACGAGTTCCAAAAACTGGTGTATTATTATTGATGGTTCTAATTTTCTTTGTCTTTTTACATTGACAAGGGATCCTTTTATAGCTAGATTAACATATAAAATTAGGAAAACAATATTTTTCCTAATATACACTAATTAATTCCGAAAATTATGAATAAATATTTATTGCATATTGCCATAAATATTTATCATATATTTTCTGAATATTACAAAATATTAAATGCATCTACACTATCCAAATTTAAACTAAGCCTATTTTTAGCAACCCCGTGACCTTCCATATTTAAATATTTCCATTTTTAAACGCGTTACACATAACATTTTTGAACGTGTTATATACGTGTCGCGCGTACCAAAATTAGGTGTTTACAGCTTGCCTCTCTTTGGACGGACTCCCGTGGAATGCATTCGAGGGGGTTTGTCCAAAGACGAGTAAACACTAATTTTGGCTAGGAAGTATATCTTTCTCCCGGGTCTTCAAGTCTCCAAGGTGGCCTTTGGCTTTATTAACGATGCGAAAAAGTTAAACTTCTTTCGGTGGTGCCCCTGTTGACAGTGCCTCCATTGGTATCGCAGAAAAGCAAAGCCTCGGTCGGTGGTGCCCTTGTTAGCGGTGCCTCTGTTGGCGTGCGGAAAATAGAACCTCCGTCGGCGGTGCCCCTGTTGGCGGTGCCTCCATTGGTAGCGCAGAAAATAGAACCTCCGTCGACGGTGCCCCTGTTGGCGGTGCTTCCATTGGTAGTGCAGAAAATAAAGCCTCGGTTGGCGGTGCCCCTATTGGCGGTGCCTCCGTTGGCGGTGCAGAAAGTAAAGCCTCCAGTGGCGTGCGGAAAAGTAAAGCCTCCAGTGGCGTGCAGAAAAGTAAAACCTCAATCGACGTTGCCTCCAGTGGCGAGCGACAAGGAAAAGCCTCCAGTGGCGTGCAATAAAGTAAAACCTTTGGTGATGATTGGTAACAGAAGACCTCTACGTCAGACAGTACCAACAACCTCTGGTGACGCCTCTAGTGGCGAGTGATAACGGAAAAACCCCTACGTCAGACCGTACCGGAAAACCTCTGGTGATATCTCCGGTGGCGAAAGACCTCTACGTCAGATCGTACCGGAGAACCTTTGGTGATGCCTCTAGTGGCGAGTGGTAACGGAAGACCTCTACGTCAGACCGTACCGGAAAACCTCTGGTGATATCTCTGGTGGCGGAAGACCTCTACGTCAGACCGTACCGGAGACCCTTTGGCGATGCCTCTAGCGGCGTATGTCGGAGAAGAGCCTCTAGTGGCGTCCGTTGGAGAAGTGCCTCTAGTGGCGTGACTTGCGAGGGCTGAATACTAAGACTTCGTTCGTCGGGGGTGACTCTCAGAAAGCTGGACCACTTCAGATCCCGATCGTCGGTTGATTTGTAGGAACAGACTGTAACAGTCCTACTCATCTTTGAATGGTGACTCGCGAGAGCAGACTGTAACCGTCCCGTTTGCCATAAAATTGATTTGTAGGAACATACCTTAACTGTCATACTCATCCTTGAATGGTGACTCGCGAGAGCAGACTGTAACCGTCTCGCTTGCCGTGATGTTGACTTGGAAAACGTTGTACCGTTAGATAATACACAGGCGCACGAATGTTTGTCCCTAATTTTTGCCAAAATTGCGCATGGTACGACAACTTAGCGGGATCTTTCTTTTTTCTTTTTTCTTTTTTCTTTTTCTTTTTTTTTGTTTTGTTGAGAATTTCTCTTTTTTCTCTCCTTTTGCCACGGCCGATTGAAAGATTTCCGACCGTGCCCCTCAGTTTTTTTATTTTCTCTCCTTTTGCCATGATTGCAATTTTTGAATTTGCAACCATGCCCCTCATTTCCTGATTTTGCCTAGGCCGCCCTTTCGGGTTTTCAACCTAACGGAAGCGCTTTTTATTTGGTAGCCGTTTAAAGGGTGGTTGTGACCCGTACTTTATTTTCCGCCTCGATGCGTGAGTATTTTTAGCCATTTGGAGGGTGACTGTGACCATTTTCTCACCGTCTTCGATGTTGCGGGAGCTCTTTTGATTGTAGCCATTTGGAGGGTGGCTGTGGCCCTTCATTCCTCGTCTCTGATCCGGGAAACACTCTTTGTATGTAACTATTTTGAGGGTGGTTGTGGCCCTTTCACTTAATATCCGCCATCGATGTTTCGGGATCGCTCTTTTGACTGTAGCCGTTTGAGGGACGACTGTGACCCTTTCTTTTATTTTCCCGCCCTCACCGGGTTCGCGAGATCACTCTTTTTGTGTAGCCATTTTAATGGTGGCTGTGGCCCTTTTTATTCTCCCGCCCTCACAGGGTTCGCGGGGTCACTCTTTTATTTGTAGCCGTTTGGAGGATGGCTGTGGCCCTTTTTATTCTCCCGCCCTCACAGGGTTCGCGGGGTCACTCTTTTATTTGTAGCCGTTTGGAGGGTGGCTGTGGCCCTTTCACCTATTTCCCGCTTTTGACGTTGCAGGAGCGCTCTTTATCTGTGGCCATTTGAAGGGTGGCTGTGGCCCTTTCTTTATAGTCGTTTTAGGGACGACTGAGACCCTTTTTATTTGTAGTTGATTTAGGGACAACTGTGACCCTTTTATTCACTGCTCTCACAAAATATGCATGAGCACTCTCTTTATGCAGGACGAGCGGACTGTCGGGTTGATCTCGGCGAATCGGGACAGCTTGACGATGAAGGCGACGAGCTCGGTGTGGCAGCGGCGAACGGAGGAGTGGAGCTGGGTCGAAGGCGCGGTGCTGGCTGGCTACTCCGGAGCAAGGGAGGCGCGGCTACTGGGTTGGCTGAATGTGAGAGAGAGAGAGAACAGGGGTCACCGGAGGGGCCACCGGCTTTGTGGCCGGGGAAGGATGGTCAGGCGAAGGTGTGGCGGAGCTAGGCGCTAGGGTGGAGCTAGGCGCGAGGGCGGCGCCGGTCGCCGGCGGCTGGAGGTCTGGTGGCCGAAGGCTGCAGAGAAGAAAGAAAAAAAAAATCACTTGAAGACGAAAAATGCACGAGTTCCAAAAACTGGTGTATTATTATTGATGGTTCTAATTTTCTGTGTCTTTTTACATTGACAATGAGTAGGGATGTCAAAGGGTCGGGGCGGGGCGGGTATTGACAGCCCCGGATCCGCCCCGCGGGTCGATATAGTCGACCCGGACCCGGCCCATGCATCTCGCGGGGCGGGTCCCTTAGACTAAAAAAATCCCACGGGGCGACCCGCTGGCCCCGACCCGACCCGAGTTTTCAAGCAACTCCAAGCACGCCACCATCGTCTCAGATACCCCATAGACATCAGGCTTGAACAGAAATCTAAACGAATGCTGAGAAAGAAGCCAAATCCAACAAATTACAGTAAAACCACTAGAAGGGAGATTAACGATGCATCAAATTTGTGCCCACCAAGCACGTTGCTTTGGAAAACCTGAAGCATAGGATAGTGTTTGATTTTGCTTCATTTGCCGAAAATAGAGAATTGGACAGGGGAAATAGCAGTCTCTCAGAGAGAGAGAGAGAGAGAGAGAGAGAGAGAGAGAGAGAGAGAGAGAGAGAGAGAGAGAGAGAGAGAGAGAGAGAGAGAGAGAGAGAGAGAGAGAGGCGCCAAAAAGCGGCGACGAGTAGAGGCTGTCGGTGGCGACTAACGGCAGGCGGCTGCAGAGCTAGAGCGGGAGTGTCCAATGGTCGCAGCTGGGAGACTCTGAACTGAATGTGAACCCCTGAACCTGAAGCGCGGCTGTGACTGACGAAGGAAGTGATAACCCTAGTGCAAATAACATAGTACATATATATATATGTCAACTACGGGGCGGGTCTACGGAGCCCCGCGACCATTAACCCGAACCCGCCCCGCCCTGTGGGTCACTAGACCCGAACCCGTCCCGTACCCCGCGGGTCGGCGGGTCAGAATCGGGTCGGGGCTCCACGGGTCAGCGGGTACCCGCGACCCGCTGACATCCCTAACAATGAGTCCTTTTATAGCTAGATTAACACATAAAATTAGGAAAACAATATTTTCCCTAATATAGACTAATTAATTCCGAAAATTATGAATAAATATTTATTGCATATTGACATAAATATTTATCATATATTTTCTGAATATTACAAAATATTAAATGCATCTACAGTATCCAAATTTAAACTAAGCCTAATTTTAGCAACCCTGTGACCTTCCATATTTAAATATTTTCATTTTTAAACGCGTTACACATAACATTTTTGAACGTGTTATATACGTGTCGCGCGTACCAAAATTAGGTGTTTACACTTATCGAGTCTTCTATATATTGCGACTTTTGCAAGAAGATGGTTAAAAAAAGACGGGATATGAATTCTTCACTAATTCGCAACCCGCCTTGTGTTATCCTAGAGCCATTGCTTAGCCGAACCATCCAATAATGGCGAAACCTACACAAAAAAATCAGACCACAAGCTTTTTAGCTCGCACGAGAATGAGGCTCAATAAAATGGTTTCTATTCAATCAATCCCAAAACAACATTCAGGAGAAGTTTGGATATTGAGATTCATACCTTTTCCCATACTTGTGAATGGTAATTGTTCAGCCAATCGACCTCAGCATGCGAGAGCAACGAAAACTCGATCAGCTTAGTCTGCATCGACCGCATCAAAGTGTCAGCATTATATTATAAGTTTGCACTTGAGTTGCTAACTATTTTACTATGCCTCTAGACTGATTAGAATTGCCTGCAGCAAATGAGCAATGGAACTAAATAAGTTGGATTGAGTATCTGAATAGGAACGAAAGTTAATTTCTCAAATCCAAGATACCCGACTCCTCCGAAGTTGTTCGCTGTGTTTTCTTCCACCGCTATCAGTAGATTCTGCATTAAACGAACTGATCCAGTTATCTTTTTGGCTACTAATCTGGGAGTATGGATGATTTGTAACTAAACTCTTTTTGAACAATTTTTTTTTTGGCCAGAACTAAACTTTTTTGAACAAATTGATACGTGAACTTGTGTAAAACTACAATTTGCCAACTCCATCTAATTCGCTATTAAATGGTGACGGAATCATATACACAGCCATCACGTGTCATCAAATTTCAGCAAGCAAATTTCTCAAAAGTTCGGCTAGCAAATTCCAAGTCTAGCGAGCAAGTTGCTAATTAAACATGTACTTCAGCACAGCTAGAAAATGATGGATAGGTTACCTCAATACGGATACCGAAAGCATGATCTTCATAATACCCAGGTTCGTTGCTCACGATCATGCCCTTCTGTAACGAAGTCATGTTCACCGTTTTTTTTTTATTTAAAAAAAGGATCAATTTAATCTCCATTTTCGAGGATTTCAAATAGAAGAGAAAAAAAAAGGGGTCTGAACTCTTCACCTGAAGAACTCGAGTGAAGCATTCCTTCTCTCTTGCTGTGGGTTCACCGAAATGCACGGTTCTCGTTATATCGGTTGTACCATCAACAAATTGAGCTCCAGTAGGAAAAGATTATCCGCATCGACCGTACCACAGCTCCCTGTCTCTGCTCTGTAGTGTATAATTGCACCATTTGGACCAGAACCTGTAATTCCAATAATATTCAGCATTTTGCATACAAGAAATTAATACCAAATTGCTACCTCAACTTGTAGCCAATGTACTTGTTGCTAGCTGGAACCGTTTTTTGCAACAATTTGATTGCTAAACTAAGACACTACATTGCTGCAGTTAGCTCTGTGTATTTTTTATGGTTCCAGACGGAAAATCCATAGATGCACACACGTGTTATCCAGTCAGGATGCTATGTATATATTTTCCAAGTATTAATTCAGCTAGTGAGTAGCCCAAAAAAAAAAAAATCAGCTAGCAACCAGGTGACTGACCGCAAGTTGAGCTAGAAATTTAGTCGTAGATGATGAAGAAATTAAATACGAACCGCTTATCGTGTCGAAGCTGGTATCTAAGAAACCCGATTGCTTAGACCGAAACTCTAGAAGCTTGTCTGCAACTAAATTCAAGGTACCTGAACGGCTTTTACGCGAAATATTTCCATTAAACATAATTAATCTTAAAAACACGCATCGATGAGAATTGAGCTCCGATTACCTTAAATGACGTTTTCGATTCCCTTCCAACTCAGCATTGTTTTTTACAGCCTTGGCTCATGATATCGGGGATGGCCTGTAAACTCCAGTAGGGGGGAAGTGGCAGCTTTACTCTTCTTACAGGCAGATTTATAGGTGTACTTACAATGGCAGCATTGATAGACGATGTATCTAACCAGAGATTAGCACCTTCTTTTCCCATTCTGAGGAAAAAATAAAAACCTAATCTAATATATGTGATGTTCAAAATTAAAAGACATTAATAAAATTTAAGTTGTCTATGTTGGACCGACCTCTCTATTTCTGATAAAGTCGAATCATATGGCTTCAATTCGACCCCTGTGTTTTTCAGATGACTTCAGGAGTGACTTTGGAACTGTCGATGAAGAGTTCTGCCTTACCACTCTTCACAATCAAGTAAGAATACATGACAGGTGAATGTGGAACATCACTTCCCCTCTGTAGAAAAAAAGGAAAAGGGTTATCAATCATTTAATCGGTATCTTTAGATTAATGTGAACGTTAAGATTCACATAAAAAGAAAACGGTTCTAAATCATAAACAGGAATCACATTATATTCTTTCAAGATTCTAGGTTTATTCTGAAGGAGGATAAATTTTTTAATTAATCACAATCTTTCATTAAATGATTAGTCTAATAGTATAATAATAACCCCTCCCACCATGTTTGTGGTTGTTTTTTTTTATACATATTTCTATTGATTTAAAGTTAAACTTGATATTATTAATAGTATAATATAAATTTTAGAGTTTAGTTAAAAAAAATTATACATTTTCATACATTTAAAGTTTTGAATATGTTACAATTAAGTTCAGTCTAATAGTAAAAAAAATAGAAATAGAAAATACTCAAATATTCCACGTGGTAGAAAATCTAAAAGCGAAAGGTACTGATTTATACGGGGTCTAATTAGTGCGTAACTTAACTAGGTTGAGCCTAACGTATGGGATGGACTAATGTACTTTGTTTCAGTTTTACGATAGATTTACATGCACCGGGCTGACGAACAAACCCTCCCAAAATAATAAATTCGGGTGTGTGAATGCCGGGTGCACGTAGAAAATGCTTCCTATGCGCCGAAAACAGACTATAGTCTTGGGCTGAGACATCAAAGCAGGGCATTAGGCCCAAAACTAACCACCCTTTTACGTTCACGGGCCGTGATGCCAAACTAGAGCTTTGGGCCCAAAAAGCCTTTTCTTAATTTGCCGAAAATGCCCTTCACTATTTATATCGGTTGAGTTAATATTTTTATGGGTTAAAGGTTCTTTTGGTACCACATGTTTGCCAAAATTACACTGTTCATACTACTAGTATTTTTTAGTACCGAATTGGTACCATATGTTTCCAAACCTTACTGTTTTGGTACCTCCGTTAGGGTTCCGTCAAAAACAGCCGTTAAATGGCATGTGTCATGCACGTGACCAGCCCAAAATTTTCAATTTTGTTACAATTTAGTCCATTTAATACATCCCTAACTTTTATTTTGTTCAATTTAGTCCTAAAACTTCAAAACCAAACCATTTTCCCAAATTGACCTAGCCATGGGCTAGGTCCAACCCTGGGTCATGGTCGCCGGACCCAGGCGACCCCGACCCAGGGTCGGACCTAGCATGGGCTAGGTCCGACTAGGTCAATTTGGGGAAATGGTTTGGTTTTGAAGTTTTAGAACTAAATTGAACAAAATAAAAGTTATATGTATTAGATGGACTAAATTGTAACAAAATTGAAAGTTTTGGGCTGGTCACGTGCATGGCACATGCCATTTAACGGCTGTTTTTGACAGAACCCTAACTGAGGTACCAAAACAGTAAGGTTTGGAAACATATGGTACCAATTCGATACGAAAAAATACTAGTGGTATGAATAGTGTAATTTTTGCAAACATGTGGTACCAAAATGACCTTTAACCCTATTTTTATTTAATAAATAATATATACTGTGTCACTTTGGCTTTTTTTTTTTTTCTTTCGTGATGTTAACTTTAATATCGGTTGATTTATTATTTTTATTAAATATATTGTATCACCTGGTGTTATTTTGTAAAATGAGGAATATTTTGATATTTTTTAAAAAAATTTAAAGAAATCTGGATTAAATAATTTAAAGGGGCTAATTTAAAATTTTAATAAAAAATGGATGTTGTACATTTATATTTAAATAGGAGCATTCCCGTATTTATAGTAATTAAAAAAAAATAGTTTAATAGTATTCATCTCTAAGCTTGTCCTACTACGTAATATTTGAATTCTCCTTTTTGTTTACAAACATATCTTAATCAATCGGCGCATGCACTTACTGTCGTAATACTACACGTGCATGCATTTCCGTATAGTGCAAACATTTGTGGTCAATTTCTGTCATTCTGATATAGTTCTAGTTTGACGCTATATTTGTATGCGCCAGGCTGACAAACAAGCCCTCTAAAATAACAATTCCGGCTGTTTTGGATGCATTTTTGTACGAGTGTGAGCATGCAGAAAATGACTCCTTTGCTTTGCTCCAACAGAATAGCCAGCTTTTGGGCTAAGCTACAAAATCTTAGGCGTCGGACCCATAGAAAAAAGCCCTTTATTAATTCTTCTTTTGGGCCGAAAAGGCCATTTATTAATTACTTTCTAGATTTGCATAATAAATATCCCCAATTGCTACCTTAATTTTGTTTGAATCATTACAGATCGATAACCAAACTTTATATTATTATTTTTAATTAGATGTCTATAATTCTAATTTTCGAGTAAAATTGCTACATCTGTTTCAATATCCGTCAAATTGGCAGAAAATGAGCATGTTTCGGCCACAATAGGTCTTTACATGTATACCTAAGATGAATTTAGACATAAATTGAAAAGATTGCAGCAAAATAACTTCAATTAGACATCAACCCGATTTCAATGGTTTCAATTGAGAGTCCAATTGAAAGTATTTTGTGTAATCCTTTCAATTTATGTTTAAATCTATTTTGGGTATGCACCTCATATGACCAGAACATACTCATTTTATGTCAAACTTAACAAATTGTAACGGAGGTAGATATTTGGTCGGAAATTTAAAGATTGGGTAGCCTTTTTTTTTTTTTTTTTAAAAAAATTCAATAACCATTTATAATTTGGTTAAAGTTTTGAGAAAAATTTAGTTACTAACCCTTTAATAACTATTAAAATGTCGAAGTAAATTATCTGAATTTATTTTATATGCAATAATTATTTATTTATTTGTATTATTATTATATTTTGGTAAAAAAAATGTATTCATCGTTAAAGGGACCAAAATATATTGTATCCATGGAATGTAATATTTATCTCGATATATATATATATATATATATCTACTATCTACTACATCTATAAAAATATGAATGGCCCTCACCCCAAAAGCTACATCTTTTACCAATCCAATTGGTGCCTTCCTCGAAGGGGTACTATTCTCTAATCGTGTGGTTAGACTTAAAGAGTATTTAGACTACTCTGTGCCTCTACTATTCATGATAATAGTGTAAAGCCGGAATAAACCAGTCGCTTGGACAGTTTTATCAAACCGATTACGACCGGTCGACTTCCATCCTTTTTTGGGTTAACCACAATTTTAAATCAAGCCAGTATTACTACTATTAACCACAATCGAAATTCGAGAATACGTAACTACCTTCGCTGCTTCGCAGACGCCGCTTGCTTGAAGGTATGTTTCTGATCACCGCTGCTTTGCCACTCGCCCCGCTGCTCGACCACCGGTTGCCTGTTGTAGTTGCAACACACATTTTTTTGTCGTTCCTTTGCCTCCTCGTCCGTTGGCCGTTGCTAATTCCATTCGACGCCCGATGCTGCTTCTGTACGTATGCTAATATGCTTGTCTTTCTCTTTGTACTGTCCATTCACATAATATGAGAATTGATGTCGCTTCTTTTTTGTCTTGTTCATGTGCTTGACAACATGGTTGCATACACCTTTTTACACTGAAACCTTATTCAAATTCTAAAACACGTAGTGTTCTACCTTGTGATTGCTCTATTATTTCTTGTGAATAATAGAGTGGATTAAGTCTCAATTAATCTTATTTGAATAATTCTTTTACTCACTACATCTGATTCAACAAGTTTTACTATGGTTTTGCTTGATGAAAACTGCAAACGGTCTTTAATTTCAAATCCTTACATTGAAATGCAAAGGAAGTTGTCGTTATTATTACGTTGTAGAAGCATCGGTTTAACCGGATTGGTGCCGGTTCCAGTTTATGTGACAGTGGCAATTGTGGGTGGCTGAGGCGTCTCTAGCGGTTATATGCTTCATCCGCATCCTTTCTATCTCCAACTCACTGTCAGATCCGGCTCCAGTGTATGTGTTGGTAACTGCAGTGGTAGTGCTTGATTGGTCAGTACAGCAACACTACTTTTCCTTCTGTAGTTGTGCACTTTTTTTCGCCGTCATCTTCTTCCTCACTCACTTAATTACTCTCTCTCTCTCTCTCTCTCTAATTTGTGCCTGTTAGTTTTCCATAGTTGATACACATATATTCTAATCTTCTTTTTTTTTTTTTTCTAAAAATATTCTATACTTTAGATTTTGGATATTAAGTATAACTTAAGTTGGAATTAGGAATTATAAATTTCACTTGAAATTTACTTGGTTTTCTGGTGCACTTACCAGTAAAACTGAAGTCAGGGCATGGACATGTAGCCATTGAGAGGATGAGATTTAAGCATAATTAGAAATGGAGAGACCTTTGGCAAGAATGGAGAGGTTCTTGGCACTAGGAATAGTCCATCGTTATCAACGATTTCTACAGATTTCCTTGCGCTCTTCCATGCCTTGAATCCTATCTCTTTCCATGTACAAATTGGTATTCATCTATTTAGGAGATTTGAAGATAATCTTTTAGGTTTTATAATCTACTGTTATAAGTAAAATTGGTTCTATATATACTGCAACTCCAGCTAGATTAATGATTGCTTCAAGCTCTCATTGTATTGTGTAAGGTATTTTTTTAGCATAGTAACATCGTAGGTGATGCATTTTCAGCTTTCTTTGAGGCCCTTGTGAGACCATTTGATGTAGGTTGTTCGTCGAATAATGCAGATGACTACTTTCTGGTTCGCCTCCTGGTAATTTTAAATTTATGCCTAATTTAACTCTTCAAAATCATTTTTATGCAAGAAAGTTTTGTAATGGAAGAAAATTAAACTTTTTTTGTAAGCTCAGGAGAAGATCATTCTTGTCCTACCGATGTATGGAAAAGATTATTCATTCTCTATCAACACAATGTAAGTATCTTCTTCATTATCTTTCTTTGACATCATTAAATATAGAGATTAAACGTCACTATCTTGCTTAGGGTTTAATTAAAAGTAGAGAAGGACCTTTTGTTATATACCTCTTGTGATGTTCCTAGAAGTCGGATCATGTATTTGTTAGGGTTGTGATTGCAGCTGGAGTGTGGAAGACGTGTTTACTTTCTGTTTTTGTTAAAATCAATTGTTTGCTTCGATACACTTTCTTCTTTTATTTAGTGTATGCATGGATTTCTTAATAAATTTGATTGGACGAAAGTGAAATGTGTTCAACCGAAGTTTCTATCCATCTCATTCTTCTATACTATTGGTGTCATCCTTTACATAAACAAGTGATTAGGAGAGGTTCTTCTAAAGTGTGTTTACATGAATCTGTTGCTGCCACATTTAATTAACAATGCTAACTATGTTCTTCTGTATATTATTTTGGAATCATTATTCTATTTTTGTTCGATTTTTTTAATAGTTTTTATAGTCTAATTTTTTTCTTTATTCTCTATCAATATAATGTAACGTTAGTATCTTTCTTTATATTATTAAAAGAATGAATGACAATGTCTTGCTTAAAGATCTATTAAGAGTTATGCTTGTTATAGGTGCTAATCAAGTTTTCCTACTTTTTTTTTATTTAACAAACCAATTCGTGAATGACATGATCTACTTTAGCATTTTTTTTTGCAGGAACATAAATGTTACATTTCTTTGCTTCTGTGATTCCCACGGTGAGCTGCAGATGCAATCCAGACAATGAAACACCTACCGAATTACATTTAGGATGACTGGTATACATGTTTGTATTATATACTTGTAATCAAAGTTGGTTAAGTTTTTTGATCTGTAAGATTTTGTTGGAGACTTTTTTCCAACAATTCATTCATATATATTTGTTACTATTAACCTATCGTGGGGTCGTGACCCCCAACAATATCCAGGAATATATCACTTTCCGAGGGAGGGTTGGGTGTGAAATTAGATAGATCTTCATGATAAAATATGTTTGTAGGGGTCGTTGCCTCGGGACGTATTTTCTTTAAGGTGTTCTCGCTAGAATCATAATAGAACTTAGAAGTTGTCATTACCTAGATGTTGCTGGTTAGCATGAATCACTGCAATAAGTGCATTATTATCAGTTTTCTGTATATGAAAATATCAACTGATGATGAAATGAAGGTAAGATGAAGAAGTATTGATGGTACTTTTAAATGGCAGGGCTCTTCTAAGTGCATTTCAGACGTTTTGTGAATGTGTTGGAGATTGACATAAAGGAAAGATAAAACTAATGGAGGACACCTACATATAGTTTCATATAAAACATGATGGAATTCGTAACATGCTTAGAACATCTCATTTTAGCATATATTGGCTAGAGATAGTGAAAAATAATGGAAAAGAGAAGTAGGCCAATCTTGTCGGAGAACTAGCACGAAAGAGGTGAATATAAAGCTTTCCCGGAAATTTAGTTTCATACATATAAAGCACATCTTGAGATTATATTTATATGGAATGAATTTTCTTTATAAGATGTTTCAAATCATTAAAATTTTTCTTGATTATTAAAGACATTTCATTATAGATTCATTATTGCATAACCCTATATAAGCTAAGGGCAATAGACAGATGTGTTTCCAATCTCATATTTTAGGTTTGATTAATTTTTGAAAATATGATTTGTCTAAATTAGAAATGAAAGACTTATTCTCGATTAATTTATTTTTGTTTCATGAGCAAATATTTTCTGTATAAAAATTCGTAATATTGAGTCATTTATTAAAATAACATATGTACGAGGGGATCACTCATAAATATTTGAAATGTTATTCCAAGTCATGCATGAGTGGCAAAAAAAATCTTATGTTTTCCAGAATTATTCATTCTCTAATTTATTTTTTGAAATCAAATCAAACCATAAAAAAATCGATCGTTGCGCGTGCAACGCATGCGCTACTTTTTAGTATATATATATACTAGTTATTAACGCATGCGTTGCACGCGCATCGATCATTTAAATTTCAAGATATATAATTTATCTTAAGTTTACTAATATTTATAATTAATCAAAGTATAATATGGGCAAGTTGATTCGTTGTGAGAAACGAATCTATGTGATAGAGAAGAGCGACATAACGTAATTCAAAACATGAGAAAGAGAAGAGGATAATTAAGTAAAAAATTAACTAATGTCTTCAGTTACGGTACTAAGTTATCCTTATAGTTAGATATATAAATGAGTTGAGTCGAGCATTACGATGGTCATTAACGGCTCAATTGTATCTAACTCAGCAACTTGAGGTGTCAAGAATGTAAACTTGTTCTTAACTACTTAGAGTCATCAATGGACAAATTTGATCTATACAAACGTAATTATATACAATATCACAATACCAACAAAATTTGATTTAACAATAAAGATAAAATTACATCACAAAAATATAATTTAGACTTGAATTTACAAAAATATTTAGTTAACATTAATTAGGTTGTACACAATTTGATTGGATTAACAAATAGAAGAACTAAATTAATAGTTTGAGTCCATAAATATTGGATGATGAGTAAAATGTTATTTGTACGTGGTCAAACTTCAAGAACCACATTTCACCCATATTTTGACTTGTTATATATATAATTTGGTAAGTGGCTGATCTATGTGATAGAAAAATCTCAACAGGCGGAACATATATCACTCGATCTATATATATTCGTTGAATAATTTTTTTTTACATGTATCCGAAATTTGAACGGAATGAGTATGATAGGGCTGACTTAAATTGATATGAATATTGGATTGCAGTTAATTATAATTACTATGACATGCCGACTAAGCGACCTTAAAAAAATAACAAAATTTAAATAATGATTTAGTAATATTAAAGATAAATAAATGTTTCTCAAATATAGTAATGACTAAATTATTAATTTTATAAAATATAGGAATTAAAATAATATATTTTTTATTAATAAAGTGAAAAGGTGCCAAAAATGTCTATTGGGGGTGAGGACCCAACACAAATAATATATTGGTATATATATATATATATATATATAAATAAATCCATCATTTTCTTATTTGAAGTACAAATTCACATTAAAAAAACCGTGGTTTATCTCTTTAGCATGAAATTTTTAGAAAATTCGAATGTTAAAATCCAAAAAAATTATAAATGAATACTTATTTAATTATACTACAGTAAAAATTATTATTTATAAATATAATATATGGCAAAGTGCAAACCGCCATTTTTTCCTTTAAATTCTTTTCTTATTTCCATTAACTAAAAGTAAAAAATACACATTATTACATGCACCCATACTAACCAAAACAGATAGCACCTAATTCTTACTGCATTTATTATAATGTCTGAAAATGAAGTGAAACACGCCTACACGATACGAAAATTATTTAAGGTTTTGGGTTAATCATTTTTGTGTCGTGTTAACATCGGATTGTGCTAAAATCGTATTATAATCGTGTTTGATATCGGTAACACAGTCCGACACGATAGCACGATGGTCATAGCTTATTCAATTTGTAGTCAATTAGGCTTTATGATATTTGCTTGCGGCATCTCTAACTATTCAGTCAGCGTCTTTCGCTTAATGAATCTTATATATATAATTTATATATAATTCTTATTAAATAAACGTATTTAAACTTATTATGACCTCTCTTTGCGAAAATACTTGATGAACTTTGGATTGAACTATTTATATTGAGTAACTTTTAAATTTTAGTTTAAAATTTTGTTATATGTAAGTTTAGTATTCAATCTATTTATTGTAGATATTTGTCGTGTTGATTTTTTGTGACATATTCACGACGAACTAAATTAACATGACATGACTTCGTGAGCCAGTCCCAAAATACGATATAAATCTGGTACGGCACGAACCTGAATAGCTATACGAATTGCCATCCCTATTTGAAAAGGTGGGAATCTGGCATGAAGATATGGTCAATATCAATTGCTAGATGTTCCCTTCAACACGGAAAATTTTAATAACAGAACAATACAACTAATTAATGCGTAACAAATTTTTAGTTTAAATTAAATAAACACGTTTAACAAAACCAAATATTCTATAGTGTTCAATTAGCTATAGAATACATGTTATTGTCATATGTGACATTTTTGTATATTAGGGTCGGCGGGACATGGGAGCCCCCACGTTCATGCATCGGTTTACACGGGCGAGAAAAAATATATTATTATATAATTTATATATAGATATATATTTTTTAATTACTATTATAGCATTGACCAATTTTAATTACCTTTATCAGAGATTCATAATTGTTGTAATTTAATTTACAAATAATAGTTTATGTTAAAACAAAGATAGTATTTTTTAACGACCTTTGATATCATATATTTTCTCCACTAATATTGTTCACTAATCTAACAATCGATGGATGGGACAGCCACTTGAACATTTTCATTTGCTCCGACTTGTGGTTTACCTTGTATTTGTTTATGTAAATAAACTCGTGCCATGTTCGATAATTATCTATTTCTCTTTAAATCGATTTGAGTTTTATTTATATACACGTCATGTACTAATTACATTTATATTTACAATTTTAGAGAAGAATACACGACGTTTACAAAAAAAAATCGCGCGTTTGATTGATGATCGTGAAGACACATTGCATAAAATATCACATATTCTTTACCACACGTTGGTATTTATTTATGTATGTATATAATTAAACATGCAAATTGCACATAAAATATTGGCTTTGATCCCGGTTTTTTTTTTAAGAATCCATATTTTGGTATTTATATTATTTATCTGTGTAGATAATATTTTCTAATAGTATCTTTGTTTAAAAATATCTTATATAGTCAGTGGCGGATGCTTTGATGATAATGTGGTTACGAACGTAACCACATTATCGAGTATTTTTATTGAGACCCTAGGTTTATTTCTGAAGAAAATTATATCCCGATCCTCATTATTTTGTCGTAAGATCCACATTATTTTAGTGTGAGAGAATGAGCCCTCATTAATATTTTGTAAGACTTCATTATTATTTTGTAATATCATTATTCAATCCATTCGGATAAAAAGTTCATCAATTTTAAATTTGGGTCTTTTCACTTAAATAGTATGTTTGTACGTTTTATTAATCATCACTTTTTTGTTAAACTATAAATTTTAGTTACTCTAGCCTAATGTATTACAATATGAGGTTCAATAAGAACAAATATATAAACCGTAAAATATGTTTGAAAAAGATGATTTTTAGTATCAGTATGTTTTAAAATGCACAACATGTTTCAAAACAATTATAATTGATACTCTTTTCAATCACTCGTCCAAATTTGTCGACAAATATGTTTTGTAATTAATATTTTGTAACACTATTATTCAATCCATTCGGAAAAAAGTTCATCAATTTTAAATTTGGGGCTTTTTACTTAAATACTATGTTTGTACGTTATATTATTTATCACTCTTTTGTTATAACTATAAATTTTAATCTAACCTAATGTATTACAATATGAGGTTCAATATGAACAAATATATAAACCATAAAATATGTTTGAAAAAATGGTTTTTAGTACCAATATGTTTTAAAATATACAACATGTTTCAAAACAATGGTAATTGATACTCTTTTCAATCACTCATCCAAATTTGTCGTCAAATACGTTTTAAACTTACAAAATTAGCCAAATACTTTTCTAAATATCTAAATCAAGATCTAATAACTTGTATAAGTGTTATAATAGTGTATTGACTCGATTGAGAGTCAATTGACCCACAAATGGTTCTAGTCTAATTTGACTAAATTGTAACATTTGCACAAGCAAGTACGATTTATTTGTGCTTAGTTAATATTGTTCATTTGAAAAGTATTTAACGACAATTTTGAATAAGTAGTTGAAGAAAGTACTAATTTTCATCGTTTTAAAACATGCATTTTTACCCAAAAAAAACTTAAAGAAGTTGTTAATTTTCAAAAAAAAAAAAAATTACATAACGTAACCCCATTATGAACCTTCTGGATCCGCCACTGTATATAGTTGTCATAACGATTACAACCCTTATATAATGTTCTGCACATACTTGTTGCCATCATAAACAAATAAAATCCTTCCCAGATAAAATAAGAGTTTATATTTGTGGCGTAAAAAACAAGAGTTTGTTTTCTTGTTATTAATAGATCATGATAAATAAATTCAACTCTTAATTCAATTTATTTAAATATACTTCTTATAAACGATACATTTATTTTCCTTTTCAAATTATTATTACTGGTATAGTAGGCAGAGGAAATTGTTGAACATTAGCTTCAACATAAGAGAAATCATTCTACCACGGCAATATAAATCACACTATTCCACCAAGAGTCTTAAAAATAGGATATAAATGCACTTAATATCCATATTTAAATTCTTTATATAAGTTAAATTTGTTTATCTATAACTAATACTCTAAGAAATTGTCGTTTTGCCCTTTCCTTAATATCATCATAAAAAAGAGCTAGTTGATTGATTAATATACGCAAGTTTCAATCTACAACAAGCATTCGGGTAACAGAGTATGTAGATAATAATGAAAATATTAACTGGTTCATCATGTAATATTTTACAGTTTTCGGATAGTTAATTTCATATTCATAGCAACTTATGCATATACAGTTATAAAATTATATCATCAATATATAGGTGTATGGATTGTCGTACATAAAACCGACCAATGCAATATTTGTTTTAAAAAAAATCGACTCTTTTTAGAGTTGTCATTAGTTTATAAAACTTAAGTAAAAACCTTGATTATCTGGGACTGGGAGAGAATAATAAATTAAACAAAATCTATAAATGGATACAATACGATTAAAAAAAAAAAGGGATAATTGGCAGGTTGTGTTGGGTATAAAAAATACCTAAAAAAAGATTAAGTGTATATCAAAAAATTTCATTCACAAGTTCGAATTTATAAGATGATTGTTTAAGGCGTACGTTTTATTCTCTAACATGTTGGGTTAAAAATTGACAGCCCCAATTTATACTACATACTTTTAAGACTAGGGTTTACTAAAAAGAATAAATATATCATAATATATATATTCGGTAATATCTCATAAATATACATAGAATATTATAACGTGTTTAGAAAATATATTTCGAATATTATAATGCATTTTAAATAATATTTATTTATTGTTTTAATATATCTATTAACTATGTTAATATACATGTGATTCCTTTTTGAAAATTTTCAACTTTTTATAGTTGAAAATATTCTTTTTTTGGCGGGTTACTTGTTAGTAAGATTGAAAGCGCGCTCCACCTTAACTAAATCGGGTGTTTATATGGATCTACGCTATACATCACAAGATAAATCATATACGTGACTTATTTTGGCCGCTCATAAACGTAATTAATAATAATAATAATCTAATTAATGTAGCCATGGCCATGCATATATAATAACATATACAAATATTACTTCCACGACTTCTTTAATGTTGTAGCTAACCGTCCAATGACCTTAACTAGAGGAACGGGAGCAATAATGAGGTCAAAATGGACATACCAAATCCATAATCCTTGTTTCAATCGTCCTTTCTTAGTCCTGGTCTCATATTTTGACGTGGAAACAAGAAAGTATCGAGGATTAGTACTTAATTTCTAACCGAATACAAAGCACGAAAACCAAAATTATGCACGCATATGTTAGAACAATATAATAAAGAGGAATGATATACATTCCGCCCAGACGTTCCGAAATGTTACGAAGTGTAAATGGCATGGATATAACATTAGTCAACTTTTAGGTAATTTTGTGGACAGGAACAATCGGAACACTTCGGAATGTTCTGATCGGAATGTATATCATTCATCTATAATAAAACATGGTAACTTCCGTGTCTTTTAAAATTGGGACATGGTACATGTTCCGACGCATGAGTTCCGATCTAGTCGTTAAATTTGAAGAATTTGTCAAATTCGGATTACTTAAGAAAATTTGCGAAATCTTATATATATATGATCATGGTTTTTATTATGATATGATTATTATTTCATATATTTGCTTGACATATGACATTTGTGGACGTACGATCAATTATACGAATACTGTATCTGAATGTGCGTGAAAAAAAAAATCAAATAGGAAAAAATAAAGAAAATGCTATTCTTTATGCAATAATAATAAAAATATATTTCAATGTTATTGCGTTTTTGTTTTTGTTTTGAAAATTTTAATTTATGCTTTATTCACTCAATTCATATCATGCATGGATCGCAAGTTGGAAATGTAAAAGAGATGTAACCCCAGTTTAGTCCTCCGAATAGTATTCGGGATTTAGATTAGGGAGCGGCGTTGACGAAACGGAAGCGATAATCATTATGATTTATTAAGAGTACATATTGATATTGAATATGCATATTATTAAATTATTATCACAATATTAATTAATTAGCGTGATAATATACAATTATACATACCATAAACTCGATTAGATAAATAATTAATAAACTTGATTTCTGACCGCCAAAAAAGAAATTCATTGACGAAGACCTCAACAGAAGGAGACGTTTCTGCAGCCTTAACTTTGGCTTTCCGAGCTTGCACCCTGAATTATTTTTTAGAGCTAAAAGGTACCCCAAATATTTTTAATGTGTGTATTTCTAGTTTCTAATTTCAGTTTTAAAACCCAGTCCCTCATTTACTAAAGACAAATAGTTGGATGCCTCAAATATTTGTACTGAAAACCGTAACCACCTCATTGGGATAGATTTTAGTGTTGAGCATGAGACGGATGTGCGGGTTTTTTTTCTTCTAAAAAATGGCGCAAACCTTGAAACTAGGGCCACTTAATGGCTGTTCCGAGCCCTAGCTAGTAGGAAAAGGTCCGCCCGCCACGGGCCTACAGAGACTAAGGACAAATGGAGCAAACCCAAATTCCCATCCAAGTTAAAAAAAAAATCATATTCAGTTTACTTAAACCATAACCAAACACAGAACAATAATAAAGTTCACCATATACCACAAAGTTCACCATAAAACACCAAAATCAATCAAACATTTTGTTACTTGTAAGAACACCAAGTTTTACACATAACTTGATTCTCCAAAATAGTTCACCAAAGACTCCAAAACTAAGTTTTACCAAGATTCTAACACAAAGTCACCAACAATTCTGACATAACAGGTTATAAATGCAAATCCCAGATCAAATGGAACTTCAACCCGAGTCATCACTAAAGTTAACTTAACTGACTATAGTTTATAGCTGATTAGTTAGCAAAAAGGGACGGGACGGGTCTTTTGGGACTTCGTAAAAAAGCCCTAGCCCTAGCCCTAATTGAGAAGAAAAGTCCCGCCCATTAGGGCTTGGACACATTTTTTGGACGGGCTTTTGGGACGAGCTAGGGCCGGACGGACGGGATTTTGAGCCTCTCGGGATATTTGCTCACCCCTAATAGATTTCTTGCTATTAATAATCAGAGACAAAGTCAGAGGTTTTGTTTAAATGATAAAAATTGAGTTAGAGTAAATTATTAATATAAATAAATTAGAGAAAAATGTAAAATTTTAAATAGTCATTTGACAATAATTATAAATTATAAAAAAAATTACACATTCCATTTATATCTTATATGAACAATAGTTATGGTGTCTAGCAGTAGCAAATACTAGGGTTATTGGGTTCTCGACCCTACGATGTATTTACAGTGTCTTTATATTTACTAATCAGATTCCAGAACCTATATGGTTGACTTTATAATTGGAACTGAATAATTTCCCCGAATATATATGCACAAGTTCCATATTCTAAATTTTAATTTCCATAAAACTATGATATAAAGTTTACAATTTACATAAGCGTACGTCCATCTATTAAAACACACACAATAAGTAATCCATCATAGAATTAAACAACTAACAACACCTGCAAAACCTGTGTCATAGTGAAGTATTCCGCAAATTTTATTAAATTATCCTTTATTATATTTAAAAATGGAAAAATAAAATAAAAAAAGAAGTATACAAACAAATATGAAATACATTTTTTAAAACGAAAATAATTTTTTTTATATAAATAAAATTCTAAATATTAGGTTTTTATTTTAAGAAAAAAAATATTTTGTATACTTTTTCATTTTTAAAAATATTTCAAATATTTTATATTTTTTAAATAAATTGATGATTTTTTTCTATTTAAAAAAAATGAAATAAACAATAATATTATAGCTTATGAGTAAAGTTGGAATAATAATAAATTGTGATATGCAGAAAGCAATTTATGATTTACAAGTAAAACTTCACACACATATATATATATCACGACCGCTTCCGAGTAATATTTTGAGTACCCTGACGCTTGTGAGGTGGTCTTATGAGGGTCTCATCAGGAGAGCAGCACCCGTAGCATATTTTCTCCACACTTAGACTAATCTCCATTTGCTAGACTAATAATCTACATTCGCATCGGGTCAAATCTGTAATGGGACAGTACTGACCATAAATATCTTCAATTCTCAGAGCTATTAGCGAGTTTGAATCTCTAAAACTGATTAATGAATAAAGCGTTGAACTATTACATATAGTTATCCAAATGATTAGTTTAATCACTCTGCACATACTCCGTGTAATAGATATGACACACAGATATCGATCGAACGCAATCACCAAGTATTTTTCAAAGGCTAAGCCTATTTCGGGAGTCTAACTTCATATTTGTAGAAACGCCATATATTATTATAATTACTAGAGAACAGACACGTGCGATGCACGTGTCTGTCAAATTCTAAACCCGCGTACTTAAATAAAATTTAAAAAGCTATAACGGTTATCAATTCGTTAAATAATCTATTAAGCCTGGCTCCATAATATATTTTATTAAGGTGACGATTCTAATATGTGTGACTATGAGAGTGACAACAAAAACAATATCACACTCGATAATGAGGAAACAATCGTACATATAGAGGTAATGATCTAATTATTAAGAATATGTTGTGCATGTTTACCATTGCCATGTATGTACTAATGATACGTATGTAGTATGTACTTAGTAATATAAATGATGGTAGTAACAAATCAATGTAACATTTTTTTTATAAATAAAATAAAGAGATCATATTATATGTACGTAGTACGTAGCATATAAATGAGCATGAACTTTAATTAAAACAGTATTATGTCTTTGAGATTTAAAATTAGAGAGACTATCTTAATATTTAAAATCACCTTATGGAACATTTTATTTTTTTATGGTAATATTTTAATGTGAAGAGACGTGACTTTAGGTGTGAGATCAATGATTTTTTTTTAATAGATGTAGTAGATTATGATAAAATGTAAATGTAAATGTAAAGAGACATGACTTTTAGGGTGAGAGTCATTTATCTAGGACAAAAAGAATGGGTCGGGGTGCTAGTTGAACAAATAAAAAAGTAATTTATTAACCCTAGTTGAGAGGACCAAATCACACAACTTTGAATTGATTCTCTCCACGTAAAGTGATCATGATGGTCCACATTGTCTCTCTTTCCTTCCCCTATATAAGTTACATTATTATTAACACAATTTCCAATACACCATTTTCTTTCATTTATCTCTCTCAAAAGATATACAAGAAGCATGGAGATGATTCGTAACTTGGTAGATGCATTTACCGGAAAAGTGCATCACGGCGGCCACCACCACATGCTAGGGTTAACGGCGACCCACAAGGTGGAAGGAATAGTGGTGCTAATGAAGAAGAATGTGTTGGACTTCAATGATTTCAATGCCACCATACTCGATGGCGTCCACGAGCTGCTCGGTAAACACGTCACACTGCAGCTTGTTAGCTCTGTCACGTCTGAACACTTCACTGGTGCTGCAGGTACAATCTGATTCATTCTCTCTTTTGATTTAACGGTTACAAATTCAACTGCATTTGCAGTCAATTTAATTTTAGCTAAGCTTTTTAATTTATAGGGGAAAAACTTATATTATAAGACCAAGACTTAAAACTTTGATGCTTTTAAAGTAAAAGTCTATGTGTTATTTATAAAAGTTTGATACTCAAGTTTTATTATTCTTATATCTATAATTATGCCATGATTATATAACTAATAAGAAAGAATCTAACATGGTCCCAAACTCTATGTGAGAATAAAGGTGCTTACAATATATATTAATATAACTATAATAAATATATATTATTTTGTGCAAAACGTGATACCTATGAACTATATTTTATATCATCTTGAACTATTATATAACTAGTATGAAATCTCATCCACCATTCAAAACTACGATTCACCAAGGTTTTAGACTTTTAGTCAACGGGGGCCTCTCGAGTTTAAATATGTAGATTGGATGTATTGCTTTAACCATTTTATTTATTTATTTATTATTACTACTGATTTATTTATTCTAGTGTTGCGCAGAATTCTACTAAAATGAAAATTTGTGTTAAAATGTTATATAAACTTTTACTTTCTACGCATTTAAAAAATAACAATATTGAATAATATTGAATAACATATATTTTATTATTGATTTTTTGTAATGATGTAGTTAAGTTATAATAAAATATATTATATGTCATTCAAAGGTTCTATACATTTACTTTCATAAGGAAAAACCGATTGTAAATTAGAGTTGCGATATTTAAGAATAAATAATATTGTGTTAATTATTAAAGAAAATAAATGTGTTTATAGGTATAGTGACAAATAAATATTTATTTTATAAAAAAATATTAAAATTATATAATATCATCTTATGAATTTTTCTGATACATACATTTTAAAGTTCAAAATTTATCCGTTCGTTGTACATTATTATTACATATTTTATATCAAAAAGTTATCACATTTCATTATTTACTTAGATTATCCTTTTCTTCTTTACAAGATAGCGATCATCTCTACTTTTTGAATGCGTGAGAACAGCTTTGTAAAAGTGACACATCTTATTAGCTCGTAACAAAGAGTCACATTAATTTTATTTTTTTGCCCAAAAGAGTCGCATTAATTAATTATGACTAGATACATAAGAAATTTATTAATACGTCACACGTATACTGAATAATTATATTTAGTGGCATTAATTAACTATCAATTTCATTTCACACAATCTAAATTAAAGTTAGTCGATATGTTTTAATTTTTATCAGGTCAGGGTCTGAGCCATATAGAACCCAAAGGCAAATTGGGTGAGCCAGCGACTCTAGAATGGACCGACTCCGAGACAACCTTAACTGCAGGTATAATAAACTCCCTTAACTTTCGACAATGTGAAATTTTAAACCCGGAAAATGTAGTTATTTTCGATTTAGTCATCTAAAATTATAATTATAAATATTTGCACCTACTATAATATTTACAATTGAGATAATTCGTGGTTTTGACCCTACTACAGGCGAATCTGCATACAAGGTTGAGTTCGACTGGGACAAGACCATCGGAGACCCCGAAGCTTTCGTGATAAAGAACGACCACCATAGCGAGTTCTATCTGAAGACGGTCACGCTCACGGGTGTTCCTGGTCATGGCCGGGTCCACTTTGTATGCAACTCGTGGGTTTACCCTACCGAGAAGTACGAAAATGACCGTTTTTTCTTCGCTAACAAGGTAACAAATTAAACAACCTCTCCTTTCTTGGCCAACAAGAAAGCTCATAACCTATGTAAAACAACCTCCTTTCTTGGCAACAAGAAAGCTCATAACCTATGTAAAACAGCCCTACCTTTCTTGGCCAACAAGAAAACTCATTAGTACTATTAGGAGTAATACATCATAGGGTTAATAACCTAGGAAATGTCTGAAGTTTGACCCATATTAATCGGAGAGGTCTGAAGTTTCAAAAGTTAATATGAAATGTTTGAATTTTCAACTTTGTTGATTTAAGGTTTTCCGTCATTTTTAGGGTTAAATTTAACATAACGATCTGAAATGACACTTTTGCCCTTTTTAACATTTTGTTTTATTTAATATCTTATTTGAGAAAATGTGAAATGACAAAATTACCCCTGAAGTCAAATTAAAACCACCCCGGCTCCGGCCACCGCCACCCGACTCCGGCCACCACCACCTTGGCTCCGACAACCACCACCAACTCCGGCGACCGCCACCACGACTCCGATTTGGCCCAAATCGGAGCCACCGGCCCCGATTGGCCCCAAATCGGAGCCACAAATCTCCGATCGGAGCTCTGTGGCTCTGGTCGTGCCCAAAGAGCTCCGATCCCGTGGCTCCGATTTGGGCCCAATCGGAGCCGTGATGGCGGTCGCCGGAGTTAGGTGGTGGTCGCCGGAGCTGGGTGGTGGTCTCCGGAGCCGGGGTGGTGGTTGTCGGAGTCGGGATGGTGGTCGCCGAAGCCGGTGTGGCGGTTGTCGGAGCCGTGGTAGCTTTAAGGGCATTTTTGTCTTTCATTTCAAGTCTGTGAGGGGCACACTTTGAGAGAATGGCATTTTGAGAATTTAATTTTATTTCGGTCACATGCCAAGCACGTGACCAACTTTCGTCAGTTTTAACGGAAAAAATTAACGGAGACCTCTTATATCCACAAAAGTTGAAACCTTAGACCTCTCAAATCAACATTTGAAACTTCAGACCTCTCCAATTAACATGGGTCATTTTCCTAGGTTATTAACCCAAATATATAAGGTCGAGTCACCTTTAATTCCGCTTAAACTTTTGGGTCGGATATATGTACTAATCACATATAAACATTCGCGACTAAAATATATGTTATGTGTTCATTATAGGCTTATCTTCCGCATCAAACCCCGCCGCTCCTGATAAAGTATAGAGAGGAAGAGCTAGTAACTCTACGCGGAGATGGAACGGGTGAGCTTCAAGAATGGGACCGCGTCTATGACTATGCATACTACAATGACTTGGGCAAGCCCGATAAAGGCCCGAGCAATGCCAGACAGACTCTTGGCGGTTCAGCCGAATACCCTTATCCTCGACGGGGAAGGACTGGACGGGCTCCAACCAAAACAGGTTAATTAGTTCACAGTCGAGCTTTTTTCGGGCTCAATCATTTATAATTTCGACCGAAGTTGTAACATATATTTGAATTTGTTAGATCCCGACGCGGAGAGCAGTTTGCCCCTTCTTGATAGCCTAAACATATACATTCCGAGAGATGAACGGTTCGGCCATCTGAAGATGTCAGACTTTCTCGGGTACGCGTTGAAGTCCATAGGGCAGTTCTTCGAGCCTGCACTTGAGTCTCAGTTTGACAGCACTCCGGGATCAGAGTTCGACTCTTTCGACGATGTACTTAAGATCTACAATGGTGGTATCAAGGCTCCAGGTTTCTTAGACAAGTTGGCAGAAAATATCCCCCTTGAGATGATTAAGGTCTTCCTTAAAAGTGATGGGGATGAAGGAATTCTCAAATATCCTATGCCGCATGTGATTAAAGGTAATAATCTCATTCGTCATGTCAATATCGACAACAATGAAATTTCGAGTAAGAGGAAATTCGACCGAGTTTAAAATTTTTAAAAGAAAGATTCTAGTACCTTGACAAGCAAGAAAAAACAATAATTAAAGAGAAGTAAATTGCATATCTCTAACTAGTGTCGATAAATTTGCGCAGAGAATACATCCGCATGGAGGACCGATGAAGAGTTTGGTCGGGAAATGCTCGCCGGAATTAACCCAGTTAGCATTAGCCGTCTCCAAGTAAGTAAATGCATCACACAAAATGTTTGGATGATAAAAATCATTATATTTCGTTACGCCATGTGTAATACATAATATATTGTAGGAACTTCCTCCGACGAGCAAGCTAGACCCAGAAGTTTACGGTGACCAAAACAGTTCCATAACTGAAGATCACATAAAAGGAGGCTTAAACGGATTGACCATAGAAGAGGTTTGTATTTTTTTTTACTAAAATTACAAAATAGTTGGGTTCCCTAAATGGACCGATGGGTTGATAAAGATATGCGATTGGTTTACAGGCGATCAATAGTAATAGATTGTTCATATTGGATCACCACGATGCGCTCATGTTGTACCTGAGGCGGATAAATGACAATACATCTACTAAGACTTACGCCACCCGAACGATCCTATTCTTACAAGAAAATGGAACCTTAAAACCGTTAGCCATTGAGTTAAGTCTTCCAGATAAGCGAGGAGATAAGTTCGGTTGCACTAATGAGGTTTATACCTCGAGTAACGAAGGTGTTGAAGGTTCTATTTGGGAGCTCGCTAAAGCTTATGTAGCTGTAAACGACTCAGGATACCATCAACTCATCAGTCACTGGTAAAAACAACATTTATCGAATTGAAACATGATTAAAACACGAACAACAACATATCGATGATGTTCTTACAACATGTCATTTTGTGTGTAGGTTGAATACTCATGCAATAATCGAACCGTTTGTAATTGCAACAAATAGGCAATTGAGTGCGCTACACCCGATTTACAAGCTTTTACAACCGCATTTCCGTGACACGATGAACATAAATGCCTTTGCGAGGCAGATCTTGATTAATGCGGATGGCATGTTGGAAAAAACTGTTTTTCCAGGAAAGTATGCAATGGAAATGTCTTCTATTGTTTATAAGAATTGGGTCTTCCCTGAGCAGGCACTCCCTACAGAGCTCATCAAAAGGTAATATTTGTATATATAGTTGTTATAATATGTATGTGACATATGTCAGCTCTATGATATATTATGATTATAGTCCTAAATACTGTAGATCCAATATGTATCACGAGTCAAACATATTGGATATATATTATTTTAGACTAATGTGAAAACAATTGGTATCAGAACCAGATTATTCAATAGTAAAACATTTTGTTCTAATTGTTCGACGTTTGTTCTTTTAGAGGAATGGCGGTCAAAGATGACGAATCTCCACACGGAGTCCGTCTTCTCATCGAGGACTACCCTTACGCGGTAGATGGGCTCGAGATATGGACGGCGATCAAGACGTGGGTGGAAGATTACTGCTCTTTCTATTACCCGGAAGACGGGCTAGTCCAGAAAGACACCGAGCTCCAGTCCTGGTGGAAGGAACTCGTAGAAGAAGGCCACGGCGATAAGAAACACGAACTGTGGTGGCCGAAAATGCAAACCCTAAACGAACTAACCGACACATTAACCATCGTAATTTGGGTTGCCTCGGCTTTACATGCCGCCGTCAACTTTGGGCAGTACGCTTACGCAGGGTACCTCCCTAACCGCCCGACCTTAAGTCGTAGGTTCATGCCCAAGAAGGGGACTCCCGAGTATGAAGAGGTCGAATCGAACCCTGAGAGGGCGTTCATGAAGACAATTACAGCTGAGATTCAGACCCTGATAGGGATTTCGCTTATCGAGCTCTTGTCTCGACATTCTAGTGATGAGGTCTATTTAGGGCAAAGAGACACGCCGGAGTGGACTAATGACTCTGCGCCGTTAGAGGCGTTCGATAAGTTCGGGAAGAAGTTGCGAGAGATTGAAGAGAAGATTGTGAGCATGAACAAGGATAAGAGGTTGAAGAATCGGACCGGACCGATCGATGTGCCGTACAGTTTACTCTACCCGACCGGCGAACCTGGACTCTCCGGCAAGGGGATACCCAACAGTGTCTCCCTTTGACAACTTTAACCGCTCACCATTATATTGTTTGATATATATATACTTTAGTGTGAATGTTATAATAAGAGTGTTATTAATAATACTCCACAAATATTTGTGAAGATTCTTATAATAAAAGATATATATACTATGTTATAATATAAGAGTGTTATTAATAACACTCCACAAATATTTATGAAGATTCTTATAATAAAAGGTAAAACATGTTTCATATTAGAGCATTTTTATTTAAACTATATATATACATGCAAATGGATGCTTAACATATACTGGATATCTGGTTCGTTTCTACCTTAGTCCGTTAGAGTAAAGTGCATCGTGAATACTTTCAATTCACAGATAACTGATGATCAAGTGCTGAACCGGTCCACCAGTTATCAGTGTTATCAGAACCGGACCGGGGCCTGAACCGGCAGGGCCACCGGTTCCCGGTTCGGCCGGTCGGACCCGGTCCGAACCGGTTCCGACCGGTTTTAGTAAAAAAAATGCAAATTTGCATATCCTCTTTGTAAGTTAACCCTTCCGTAGGTTTTAGTCCGGATCGGGGCCTGCCTCTCTATAAGTTTACCCTAAAAAAATTTTAATTTTATTTTTTTATTTTTTTATTTATTTTTTTTAATGAAAAGAGTCCGAACCGGCGAACCGCCCGGTTCGCCCAAAACCGGCCGGTTCGGTGAAAACCGGACTTCAGAACCGGGTTCGCTTACATCCTCCGGAAATAAGCAAACCGGACCGGTGAGGGGTCCGGTTCCGGTCCGACCGCGGTCGGACCGCCGGTCCGGTCCGGTTCTGATAACACTGCCAGTTATCGTTTGTTCTTTATAAACCCTCAAAGAGCTCACCGATTATTGTACATCATTTGGGTGCCCGGAAAAAAAAAAAAAAAAAAAAAAATTCTAAAGACAATTAATTTACAGCTGAGATTCTGATCCTTATAGAGATTTCCCTGACAGATCTTGCCTAGGCAGTCTAGTGATGAGGTTTATTAATATGAATGAATGTAATTAATAAGCGTAGTATTTGTGCATAATTAGTGTATGTGACTGTGTCTGAGAGGATAAATATCATCTATTATTCTATTAATTACAATATGCATGGTGAGTTTCTCGCATGGCAATCACGCTCTAGCAATTCCTATTAAATTAATGATTATTAGTATATAAAATATAGGGTTAATAGCTTTGATGGTCTACTAGGTTTTTTATGTGATTAGTTAGTCCACTCATATGATCCGAGAGTACCTTACATTTTCAAAATATATTTATTTAATCAATTCCATGAACTTTCGTCTATTTTTTTTCTTCCAATAAATGCCACGTGACACTGATACATCATTGATGTGGCACTAGATCAGTAGCTGTAATTTCTAAAATAAATGTTGGCCAAAAAAAGTATTTCAAAAATAAATAAATTTTACATTTTTTTGAAACTTCTAGATATTTTTATTACATAATATAAACTTTTCACATCATGTAGTGCTGGTCTTATTATATTAATTAATTATAGATATATAAAAAAATATCATCTCGCGAAGCGCAAGAATAACACTATAGTTTTTATTAACATGGAGTGTTCTAACCTCCAAGGTGATACGACTTACTATAATCTCAATTTATTGATATTTAAATCAAAATACTTCATATTAATACAGAATATTATTGTATATTTAACTAGTACTGTGATATGGTTTAGTATTACATTTGTGATTATGACCCACAGACTCCTCAAATTAATTAATTAAACTAAGAAAAAACTAAATCACTTTTAATCAGTAAGGCATGAAGGTCGTAGCTCTATGAACCTAACCATAGGACTTACTCTGTCTTGGGTTTAAACTGGACCAGGTTGGCTGGTCTGGCTCAGACCTAGGCAACGATGGTGAGCCCCCAGCTGGGTCCATCGAGCCAGGGTCAATCAGGATTTTAATATGACTAAAGTTGACCCAGTTCACTTGACAATGAAAGTTAGTCAGGTACAACAAAACTACCTAAAAGATAACGTATTAACCATTTTTTCCACATAGAGTCCATGTTTCATCATGTCACTTTTTAATTAAAAGATTAGGGCTATTCACATTCAATACTTTACTCCTTAGAACCTGACTCGGTGCGAGTAGTGATTAGTTCATATATGAAGCAAATATGCTATGAATGCTGCATTAGGGATGAGCGTATAAACTAGTTTACTCAAATTGAATTGATATTGAACCGAACTAAACCGGTTAAGAACTAGTTCAACCACACCGGTTTAATAAACAAACCGAATTTTTTTTTTATAATTATATAGTGCAATTTAGGATTAGGGTTAAGAACACAATAGGGGCCTGAATGTTTGCCCATGTTGCCAAAAGGGGTCTGAATTGAAAAAACGTATTATTTAGGGCCTGAATTTTGAGTTTTGTGTATAAGTGAGGTCTCCGTCTATTTTTTCTGTTAAAAGTGACGGAAAGTGGTCACATGCTTGGCATGTGACCAAAAATAATTTGAAAACCCGAAAATGCCATTTGACCAAAGTTTGTCTCTCATATGTTTGACCTAAAATGACGAAAATACCCTTTAAGCCACCACAGTTCCGATTGGAGGCCGGTGGCGGTCGCCGGAGGCCGGTGGTGGTCGCCGGAGCCGGGTGGTGGTCGCCGGGCGGTGGCCGGAGCGTGGTGGCCTTAAGGGCATAATTAGTGTGTAGGGGTATTTAGACATTTCACATTTTATTAATTAAATTGATAAATTGTATAATAATTACAAAAGGGTATTTTTGTCTTTTCACGTGATTCTGTTAGATTTAACAGAAAATTTGGACGGAGACTTGAAAAAACACAAAACTCAAAATTCAGACCCTTAATAATACGTTTTTTCAATTCAGACCCCTTTTGGCAACATGGGCAAACATTCAGGCTCCTATTGTATTCTTAACCCTTAGGATTATGATAGAGTAAACCAGTTTAGCAATTAATCGAACTAGACTAATTTTGCGAATTTAATGTAATTTAGTGTAAATTTAATTCAAATTCATTAAATATATGCTAGATATATACTATATCGGATTTTTTTAATCTTTTAGAAGAAAAAAAACCTAAAATTAGTAACTAAGTAAAAATCGCAACACAATACTCTTTTATCATAATTAATACATAAACCCGGTTAAAACAAATAAACATAGACAACTAAAGATCTGCTACACCTACACTACACCTTATCCAGGGTACTATTCTCCATCATGTGCAAATGCTCATCTTCTCTATAGTCTATATAGTGGTTATATGTAGGGATGAGAATGGGTCAAAACCAGTGGCGGATCTAGATTTTCGGCTAAGTGGGGTCCTATAACAATCTTTTTAAAAATTATCGATAACGAACTAGATTGGGATCAATTCGGGTCGCTACAATTTTATTTTTTTAAATGTCGTTTCATTATAATTTATAATAAAACGATACAAATTTGTATCATAATACGATGTGATGCTATAACATTAAGAGATATAGTCACTTAAAAGATATTGACATTCTTTAATCTCAATAGTCATTTGTCATCAAAATTGTCCATTGTAATAATCAATACAGACAATTGTATATATCTAAAATGATGACAATTTAACCAAAAAATAAGATCACATACGTACATGCAACATACGACTTAATATCATAACAATATTTCCAATTAGATATTATAAGCATATAACAAATAAGTTTTCAACTTTTACATTCTCGAGGGGGAAAAATACAGTGATTCAAGATCAAAATAGTAACTGGGGGGCTAATCTTGTTTCAACTCTCAATTACTTTATTTAGATTTTATGTGTGGCTCTTCTCCTATAATTTAAAATTTTCAAAAATACAAAGTTATTTAATACATAAACATACCAAACTAATTAACCAACACAAAGTAGTGTTCGCTATTCGAATTAAAAACCTTTCTAATTAACAAGAATTCTGTATCAATTTTTTTTGTGTGGCTAAATTCATTATCCACCACACAAATTGAATTTATGTTAAAACTCAACATTAAGTAGGGAGCTAAAAAAACATTTAGTAGGAAAAAACAAAAAAGTTAAGAATATTTTATTAGGATGAGATAATAACTGTCCATATATATTATAAATAAAAAGCTCAACTTTAGAGTTGGAAAAACTGAAATAAAAAACAGGGACCCTAGAATTAGGGTCCACACTTTATACCAAGCAACCAATAGCAACTCTTGTCAATTGGTGTCCTCATAAATATTCAACCGGGGTCCTAATAAAAATCACCATTAAATATACATATAATTCGTATTTTTTTAAAACTCAAGTGGGGTCCTGGGACCCCACTTGCCCTATGCTGGATCCGTCAATGGTCAAAATCCGCGGTTTTAATCCACGTCCATATCCGCAACGCATACTTTTCGTATCATGTAATTTTTTTGTGGATCACCCATATCCACACCGTAACACAATATGGTTACCCGCACCGCACTGTATTGTGTCGATGAAATCGGTGGTGGCCGTCCGGATTCGAGGTTCTGGCCGACTGGAGTAGGGTGGTGACCGGCCGGAGTCGGGATGGTGGTTGCCGGAGTTGGGGTGGTGGTCGCCGGAGTTGAGCGGTGGCCGAACAGAGTTGTGGTGGCGGTCGCCAGAGTTGAGCGGTGGCCGAACGGAGTTGTGGTGGCGGTCGCCGGAGTTGAGCGGTGGTCGAGCGGTGGTCGAGCGGAGTTGAGCGGTGGTCGAGCGGAGTAGTGGTGGCGGTCGCCGGAGTTGAGCGGTGCCGGTCGGAGTCATGGAAGTGGTAGCCGGAGTCGTGGTGGTGGTCGCCGGAATTGTCGTGGTGGTCGCCAGAGTTGGGCGGTGGTCACGGAGTTGGGCGGTGGTCGACAGGAGTCGTGGTAGTGGCCGGTTGAATTAGTGGCGATGACAGGTTGGAGTCATGGAAGTTATTGATCTGATTCGTGGTCGATCGACCATAGGAAGACGCAAAAAAAAATATATATATATATATAGATTATTTACGGATTATCCATATCCAACCCGTATCTACGTGGATTAATTTTAAAAATCCATATTATCACCACTGCCCCATGGTGCAGATATCCATATATAAGGTGTGGTTTTTCCATGGAACGGGTAAAACACAACCCATTTCCATCCATATCCCTAGTTATACAGAATACTAATGTATAGTTCTTGTAATCTTATTCTCTTTTCTTCGCTGTTCTTTTATAGTGCTAAATTTTTACAAAGCGCTCCGAAGAATCTCCTAAGCGTCAAAAATAAATGGTTCGGTTCAATTCGAATCAATTTATAACCAAATCATTTATATTATAATTTTAAACAAAACCGGTTCAGTCAAGAACCGAACTGTGCCCAATACTATGCTGCACTCCTAATACCCTGCCAAAAAAAAGAAACAAACTTGATAAACAACCCGATCAAATACTAATGCCGCATAGGAATATCACCATCAATCATGGCTCTGTTTTTTCTTCTTTGGTGACTTCTGGCTTGAATTCCCCATGGACCCAGATGAAACCCCAGAACTATAACCCCCTTGTGAACTGCTCTGAACCCGTTTGCCCTTAGATGGCGGCTTTGATGTCTCTCCTGCAGAAGAGATGCCACTTTTGTGTTTACTGCTGTGTGTTGAGGCTGGATATTTACTAGCAGATCTCTTTGTGCTTTGTGAAGGATGGTACGACGAAGTAGCAGCAGATCTAGCGTACATCTGTTTCAAGTTACTATTTTGCACTTTCTCATCTTCTTTCGGGTCTCGATAATGAACTATCGATACTCGTCTTGATATTTTCCCAACTGTGTCAATGAAAGATTCACAATTACATACTATCAACAGATCCCACAAAAAGAAAAGGAGGAATGGAACTAAAAAAGTTGCTACAACTTACCAATCTTTGAGCCTGAAGATGATGATGTGAAAACAGTTGCATCGGGCTGTAGATTAGCTGAGCTAACGATATTATACTCTTTTCCTACATAAATAGAACATTCATGTATCTAAGCAACTTGTGGAGTAATATTTCAAATGCAAATAACCTACTAATATGAACTATTTGCCAATATGTCAGATCATTGATGGATCTGTCAATACTATATTGGGTAGAATCTTAATTTTTGGGCAGTAAAACATCTATTTAGGAGAAGGATATCCTAAATCGAAACAGCGGGCAAAGAATAAATACCAGATGAATCCTCGAAGTTGCCCAATATTCCATCATCGTTAATCTTGAGAGTTACTTCACAACCATCAAAATCAGTACCCTGCAAACAATAGCAAGTCATGATGTCCGACTCTCGAATAACTTTCTTCGAGTTAGCAAACAACACCATATAATCTATCCTGAAACTAGCACTCAAACAACCAAACTGAAGTTAACCCTAAAAAATAAGCCACGGAATCCACTGAAAAAAGCACAAATCGCAATGTTAAAACGAGTGTAAAGGATGAGTGTGTCAACATACAAGTTTACTAGGCCATTGCATGAGCCAAAGTTCCGATGAATCGGTCAAGTTGATATCCATCAGAGCTTCCTTGGTATCTTCGACAAAATCAGCTGGAGGTGTGTAGCTACCACTAGACTTTGATACAGAACCAACCATTTTCTTCACAAGGCGTGCACACAAAGTAACTGCAGAATAGTAAATAGTTAACGATCCCAGTAAGACAATTCATCAAACACTTGCTGGGCAACACTCAAACTACACCAATTTCTTATCAGAATCATATCACATACAAGCACAGTCTTCATTCGATGCATTCAAATAGGACCTTCAATAAGCCCAAATCTGATTTTCATTTTCGAGAAAAACAACTTCACAAACAAATGAGCAATTACTACATTACAGCAATCTTAATTTACAAGATATTCCGATTCTCAGAAAAAGAAAAAAAAAGAAGGGAACTGAAACATCAGTTCAATTCACAAAGCACTGTCACCGCGATTCATTGAACTTCTACATTATAAATCTAACAACAATTAATTCGATGGTAGAGTCGATTCGTATTCTACAAATTGATTTCGATTTTATTTTTTTCAAATTACTCTTTTATATAGAGAGATGCTTCAATCGAATATTTAGGCCCTTAGGGTTTGGTTGGGGGAAAGTTAATTATGGTGATTCCATAACTGAAAAGAAATAGTCTGATGTTATCTATATTGGATTATCAATGAAATAGATTTGTTACATAACGTAGTTAATAAGATAATATTGTGCTCGATCGTAGATTGTTCTTCAGTCGCGAGAGTTATGCATGCCTGCCTGTCACTAATCGTTTGTTTAACAAAAAAAATTGCAGGTTTAGACAGAAAGAGTTGGTGACAAGAAATGGGAATAATATAAAAAAAAAATGGAGGATGCTCACCTCAGGGAGACGAGAAAGGAGATGATGAGCCCTGGCACTGCCACTGTACCTGGTTCTTTTTATTTTCTCCGGAAAATCTCGTGGTTACCGGTGGCGTTGGCGAGGGCGTCTTGTAGTGAAGAGGACGGATGCATGTGAAGCAACCGAAAGCGCTCGCTATTGTATCTCGGAGGTGGTGCCGGCGGGCTGGATGGATGTTGTGTGAGATGACAGTATGTGTGACTGCTAACAGCGTGGAAGCAGAGCGGCAGGGAGGCAATCAGCGGTGAGGCGGAGATATTCTGCGGCTGAGAGGTTAAAAGAGTATTCTTAGGGTTTGACCAAAAAAAATAAAACAATTCGAGATGGGCTTGGGCCTAAAAAAAAGCTTAAGTTGAAAACAATAATTAAGTAGTTAGTAAGTAGAGTACTAATTGTGGCAGTCGTAAAACTGCACTTAGTCGTATACTGGTATGTAGGGCTGAGCAGGAAAACCCGAAAGCCCGAAAGACCGAAAAACCCGTCCCGAGCCCGTCCCGAAAAACCCGGTCCCGAATAGACCCGAGCCCGAGCGGGCGGGACTTTTATTTTCAATTCGGGCTCGGGCTCGGGCTCGGGCTTTTGTGCCAAAATCCCGAAAAGCCCGAGCCCGTCCCGAATTTTTTTTAATACTATATAAATATATATAATTATATATATTCCCCACTAACTATAGTTAGTATCTAACCATCTTCCTCCATGTTTGAATTTTTTTTATTTTTTTTTATTTTTTTTTATTTTTTTCAGATTTTTTGTTAAAATTCGGGCTAGCCCGAGCCCGAGCCCGAGCCCGAGTCCCGAAGTCCCGGCTCGGGCGGGCCATTTTCCTTATTTTCGGGCTCGGGCTAAAAATTAGAGTCCTGAAAATTTCGGGCTCGGGCTCGGGCTCAGGTAAAAGCCCGCCCGTCCCGGCCCGAGCTCACCCCTACTGGTATGCATGGTTATCAAAAAATGATTATTCAACTCAACATTATTTGAATCAGCATCACGTGCTTACTTAGTATACACGGAACATATGAATTTTGTTCTGGAAAATCAAATAAATAATTATTTTGTCAAGTAGAAATATTCTAATTTTAAATTTTTTTATTGACTGATTATCAGTGTGCGTAATTAAATTTCTTATTTATTATTATATAAAAATATCAATTGTAACCTTGTCTATTTTATTTATTATATAATATATAAGATTATTATTATTATTATTAATATTTATTAATTATTACATAAAAATATGTTTTAAATTTTAAAACTAATAATTAATTAACACCATATAAAATAAAATAAACACTATAATTATAAAAATATTATTATATTAATTAACAAATGATCTTTGCGACACTCTAGTATATATATATATATATAATATTAAAACATTTAGTTTATCAAAAAAAGTAAGAAATTTTTAGTGAAATAATGTATCCTTTTTGGCCGAGAATGGAGATAATTCAATAAACATAATTTTGATAATAACTAAGACTTATTAGACAAATAAATATTAACTTATTTATATTATATAAAATTCGTAACTTTTTCTACACTTTTCCAAGTTTCAAACGATTTTTGCGTGACAAGATTTTTTGTATTACATGATATAAAATATTTCTAATGTACACAAATTTTTGTAATTCCATGCAATTTTAAATACTAAATAAAATTTATTTATTTATTTATAATACACATATATAAACTAATATACTATTTCTAATTCAAGTCACCACTATATTATCACAATTCATTCACTACCAAACTGCAAAATGAAATGAAACATTACCAATGAGCTCTCAATTACCAAAATTCCTAATAGTCTTGAGACAATCTATCTATTTTCTTCTCTTCGTATAATAAAAAGCGACGATATTGCAAAGTGTCGTAAACTTCTAATTGTACTAATATTTTTATTAACGGTTAAGTAAGTGTCGCTTTTGAAATGGCACTTAAAACTAATTTTCTTGTAGTGTAAAAAATGGGTTAATTACCAAATTGTTAGCTAACGTTTGAACACTTAGAAAATTTCTTGCAGTAGTTAAGAACCCTAAGTACCATAGCAGGACGACACACATTGATATAAAATATAATTATGCTAAGAGTATGGTTGAGGACAAAGTTATCACATTAGGATATTTGTCTACTGAAAGTATTATGGCCGATCTATTGACTAAACCTTTACGTAGGGAAGTTTTTGAAAAGCATGTTAAAATTATGGGACTGGGTAAGGTTTAAGTAAACTGTATCGCGATGAAAATTTTTTGAAAGTTTATTGAAATGAATTGTGGTTTGAGTTTATGATTCTTACGACGTCATAATGTTTGAAATTTCATCGGATTTTTACGGTCTATAAACTATCGTAGGAAGGATAACCTCCAGAATAAAATAATTCTGAATGTGGGTCAAGCCTCGTCACACAGGCTCGGCCGTCTTGACGGAGAGAAGGATCTCCATTAGTTCAAGACTGGCTAAGAACCATGGTGGGAAACCTGGTTAAGCAGAACGATAATTTGGTTTACGGAGTAACACGATATGATCTAAGTTCTGCAAATCGTCGTTACGAACTTCGTTCATAATAAGACCACATTCAGGGCCAGATGATGAATCTGCGATAACATATGACATTTCCCACTTCCTGACTAAACTCAGGTTATGCTATCGACGCGTGCTTCATACCGCGCGTGCCATGTTCGACCACGGGGTTAGCACTATAAGAAAACATATTTTTAGTGATAAATATTATGTGATAAAAGTATAAATAGTCACTAAATATAAACAATTAGTGACAATATATAAAATATAGTCACTAGAATACATTAGTGTCGGTTTATGAAGTGACGAGTATATATTAATCACAATATATATATACTAGCCAATAACCCCGCGCACCGCGCGGGAAAAATTATAAATAAAATTAAAAAAAAAAAGTTATATTAATTTATTGAATATGCATCTATAACAAAAGTTATTTGAAAATTTAAATATATGTTTTGGAAAGAAAGTTAATTAATAATAATGCATTAAATTAATTTAAGTATTTAATATTAATTATATTATTTAAAACATTTCATAATTAGATCCACCTCTAGCTGAAATATTAGTTTGATTAACTGCAATTTTTTTTTGCCAAATATTAACAACAAACTAAGAAATATTTTTATCTCCTATTTTAGTCTCTATGTAAAATAAAGAAATAAATATTAAAAAAGTTCTATTTAAACCTGTTATCTATTCAATTCGACTGCAAAAAAATTATATACCGCCACGTAAGCACAACATATACAATTATTGTGTCATTTATAAGTCCATATTTATGATATTTATTAATATATATATATATACATATTAATAATAATAATAATAATAAATGTCATACAAATTACTTACAGCTTAAATGAAAATTATATTACGAATAAGTAGTTTAAATTTCTTATTCTATATATGTAATATGATAGTATAAAATGCTTTCTAATCTTATATATTTTGGCCAAAAACCTTCTATATATAATACTCTTTTTTTAAGAGAAAATATATATATTTTCATCAACTAACCTTCTTATTTTTTTTTTAAATTATATATTACAAAAATAACAATACATATATATGATAAACAACAAATATATATATATATATATATGTGTGTGTGTGTGAATTATATATTTTGCTAATTTTAACCTAAAAAATATATTTTGCTAATACTCACTTTTCTCATTTAGAAACAATTATAAAAGTAAATGTGGCAAACTAACTCACCATATAGTGGTGCATTATCCTTCTACGCATGATCAAACTTTAAAAGAGGCGTTGGATTTTGAGCTATCATTTTATATCCATATTGTTCTATTAGAATCACAAACAAATAATCGAAATCACGGTTAACTCCGTAATAAACAAAATTCAATTAAACAAAAAAATATATAGATAGAGAATTCACATATCAATTACTCTGATTAATTATCAGCTAATAGATTAATTTAACATTTTTTTAAGCATGCTCCTTTCTGGTTTTGTTGAAAGAACTTGTCATTTATTCTATATATATGAATGTGTTTTATGAATTTCAACAATTATAAAAGAAATTATGATGACATGTAAATCTAGCCACCAATAAAATTTACTTAAAGTCGATGGGACCTTGTCTCGACGAACCTACATGTACACCACATGATAAATATACATGAGAAACATTAATCATCATACAAAAGATAATATAAATCGTTTAAAAATGTCAAGATACAAACTATGTATTACCAAACTCAGAATCAGGATCAATGTACTTTAATATCTATAGTCAAGTTCTGTAAAGTGCTTGCCCGTGCACCTGTGTTTGGATCAAGGGCTACAGATCTTTACAGTTGAAGACATATGTTGGATCCACCTTTAGTTGCTCATCCAATATGATGGACTTGTGTATTTCGCGACTCCTACTGATGTGCAAGCCTTGATTATGTTGTTGGAATGTAATGTAGACAACTAAGTATTGAGATAAATTAGATTCTTAATAGTGGTTGATGGATTAACAAATTCCTTCAATCCGTTATGGATATAAAAACTGTGATCAGATTAATCGAATTAATACCCCGGTTTTATAATAATTGTTGTAATGGATAAAACAAATTGTAATCAGATTAATCGAATTAATACTCCAATTTTATAATAATTGTTGTTTGTAAGTAAAGAACTAACCGGAAAGTGATGAACCTGACTTGTTCTCAACATCATTCATTCTCCTTTGCACCTTCAATATATGTCTTTAGTTTCCTGCATAATGTGGTAGATTATGTTGTGCATGATGTGTGGTAGATTGCGCCATGCATATTTGTTTACGTATCCTTTCATTATAAAAGTTGAAAATTTCGAGCGTGAAATAACAAACATTGAATATAAACTTTAGTATATATTTTGCAAATATGAACCTGCAAGGACAAAATCATCAACAAATAAATAAGTTTACTCAATCATTTAAATATATTAAAGTTATCTAATACTAATAAACTTGTTGGAAAATTAAAATAATATAAAAACACTATTTATAATTCTCATATAAAAACTACATTATTTTTCTGTAAACTGCACAATCGAGTATAATAGCAATTAAGCGTAATATTCATATATTAAAATCACACTTAAAGAGTAATTATCTTGTTCTTTAATTCTACCAACCTTCAATTTTCATACGTCTTCCCCTCTTTGATTGCTTAATTCTACTAACCTTCAGTCTTCTTCGTACACCACTACAAGAAACTAGGGTCAATTAACACAAGGCATTTTCGTTTCAAATCCGTGTATAAATGTGTTTGACACGAACCTGACACGTTTTTGCCCCGTGATAAGTAATAGCGTGAGTAATTTTTTTTGACACGGGAAGGTCGTGTCAAATACTGTAGATCGTGTTAAAGCGATAATAACCCGTGTCAGATGATGTCGTGTCAAATTCTTGACAAAGTCGTGTCATGTTTGTACACGGTATTTGACACGGGGTTCACAAGATAGAGACGATTCAACTTCTTACTTATAGAATCAACAAATTTGACTTTAAATCTGTATATTAGAATCATCAAACTTGCCTCAAGAAAATACTTAAAATCAACAAATTTGACTTTAATTATGCATATTAGAATCAACAAATTGGCCTCAACGAAAACTTGTAGAATCAACATATTTGACTTTAAATATTCATATTAGAATCAACAAATTGACCTCAACGAAACACTTATAGAATCAACATATTTGACTTTAAATATTCATATTAGAATAAAAAAAACTTCCTCAATGTGTTACTTTTAGAATCAACAAATTTGACTTTAATTATACATATTAGAATCAACGAACTTGCTTCAACAGACTACTTTTAGAATCAACAGTTTTGACTTTAATTATACATATTAGAATCAGCAAACACGTCTCAACAAAATACTTTTAAAATCAACAATTTTAACTTTAAATATGTATACCAGAATCATCAAAGTTGGCCCAACACAACACTTTTAAAATCAACAAATTTGACTTCAAATATATATATTAAATCAAAGAATATAAACAGTAATTATCGAATTCAAATTAGTCCAAAATATGAATGACAATAGATTTGTATTGATACTTTAATACAATTAGGACAATTAATTGAAAATTACATATATACAAGACCACCGAACCAAGAACATATACAATTTTGTCAAATTTGACCTTGTTTATGTTGTAAATAGCTATCACCGTGTCCTTTGTTCTAACTTCATGTCGCTCGTTCTCGCCCTGCACCAATCACCTGGTTGAATACATAGAATTCAAATTAGTCCAAAAGTATAAATGTAAAAAACATTCATATAGATACCTCAATAAAGTTAGGAAACTTAACTGAAATTGAAATACACATGAGACCAAGACCAAGTGGCCCCAATATATCATTTTGCAAGATTTAAAGGTCCAGTGCTCCGACCGGCTCAAGCTTGAGATGGAGGAGATGAATGTGGAGAAATTCCATCAAGCTTTGATCCCACTCATCCGGTGCCAGAGCCCCTAAACTCAGTAATGAACTCTATCTTCGGAGTCCTTGCCCTGCTTCTGTGACCATCATCGCCATGCCCACCTCGACCACACCGCCTTGAGTGTGAAGGTGAGTAAGACCGTGACCGTGACCTTGATCAGGATCTGCAAAATCAGTTGCTCATATCTTAACAACATGGGCAATAGCTCAAAAAGAACAAAAGAATCCATTCATGTTAGCTCAAATACCTTCGAGAGCAGGAATAAGCTTCATAAGTTGGACTCCGCCTAGACTCCCTGGATTAATTTATTGAGGCAGAACTTAAAAATATGATAAACCTCTTGAAAAAGTAATGAAAAAACAGACTTTGGTTATACAAATACTTACTGGTTTCTGTATAAAGCTAAAGAAAATAGCTTTTTGATATGGAGGAAAATATTCCAAGTAAACTACCTGTAAGGATCATTATGAAGCCCTCTACTTCCGGTTACCTTTGCAGCTTCCCTATCCCTCTCTCTTTCTATCTGGGAAGCCTTCCTTCTCTCTTTTCGACTAAGCTATTTCTGCATAGACAAACAATTTTTTTTTATCATAAATAAAGAGCTGGTCGCTACTCTTGAGAACAAATCCCACCGGAAAAATAACTCACAATTGCAGGATCTCCTTTGATCAATTCCTTTTGCCTTTTCTCTTCTTCTTTAGCTTTTTTATCCATGTGGACAAGCCAGCCATACCTTTTCACCCCAAATTCTTTTGCAATCACATCCATACCTTCACCATTGCTGTCATTACTATTAAACTCATCGTCATCCTCATCATCATTCTCATCATCTGAGTATGTGTTTTCTTCCTTTGTAGCCCCATCATAAGAAAATCCCACCTGTGATCCCTTATTTGCTGAAGGTTGCTACTGCTGAGATCTGCCACAAGTAAAAACCAATTATAATACTAAAATATTTTTGTAGAATAGCCATGGACGCTACGAAAACTATCACCTTCAGTATCAGAAACAATTGGAAGTGCTGATGATTTGGTGCTCCTGCACATGTCCTCGATCACAAAAGAAAAGCATCAAGTTCCTCTGCACATGGACAAGAACCCACCAATTCAGATTCCTGGTTTTGCTTCTATTGCTGCTAATCTGTTCCAAAACTTGCTAGCTAGGTCACAACCTTCAGCAGCATCATCATCGACACAATTCAGCTCGGCTTCGCAGCTCTTCCTTCAGCTTGATCTCTTGCTGGTGTTGTTGTTGGTGTCATGGAGGAAATCGAGATTGGCTGGAAGAGATGGCAGAGATTCGAGGTTATAACACAATTAAAGCCACAATCCCGTCTCTAACCTAAATGAAGCCGCCTCAGTAGAAGAATCAAACCGAATGGTGTTGACGTCGCTTAAGACGGATAAGTGTGAAGATGATCACGTTGGGCCGTGGGAGAAGCGGAATGACGACAGCGGTCTCAGAGACATGGCGGCGCTTAGACGGCCAAAAACCAGATCTGGAGGATTCGGACCCAGATCTAGGGTGTTCGAACCAAGAAGACGGTCGACGACGTGGCGTCAGTCGAGGCAAACGTCGAACGGTTGCTAGCGCAGCGACGAGGAGCTCGGGTCCCATCTTTCTCTAAGATGCAGCTGGTGCTGAACTCAGACCGGACAAGGATTGACGTGGCGGCGTCCGTCGAGTCGGTTAGATGGTGATTGCTACCGCACTGGTGATGAACCTCCTCTCTCTATCGCACTGCACCTCTCTCTCTCTCTCTCTCTGATTTTTGTTGCACTATCGTCTCTCTAATATGGCCGATGTCTCTAACACCGGATGACGCAGGAAGTCGAGCGGTTCTGGACTGGCGGGCTCGTGTGGATGCGGAAGGAAGAACTAAGAAGAAGGTGAGTAGTAGTAGGGAGTTGGTGGAGTTGGACGAATACCATGCTAGTAGGATTAGAAGCCCATGCCCAGTAAATAATAACTATATTGTGTAAACATATATATATATATATAAGCCGAATGAAAATAATAACTAAACTATATATCATCATGTTTTGGACAAAATCAATTAATCTAGTTAATAATATATTCATGTTGTTTATTGTATGAAACTTGAAAAAATGAAAGATAACTTGAGCTTATATTAAAATTAAAAAGAAAAAAGAAAAGTGAGGCATGTAATTCAAAAATGTTTTTTTTTATAAAATACTATTAATATAAATAATAAGATTTTATGCGAGTTATTAATAGATAGTTTATGAAAATAGTAGGAGAATGATTTTTAATCATTTAATGAGAAAAGCTTTATTAATTTGGATTAAAATTGATAAAAAAATAATAAATTTTATAATTGAAGGTATAGTGTTTTATGATTTTAAAAATTAATTTAAAATTTTTAAATCAACAATATAATTGATCATTAATAATATAATGCTTTTAAATACCTATTTATATTTTAATGAATTATATTCCACTAATGCATCCAACAATTATTGTAATTTAAAAGAAATAATAATAATGTATAAGGTCGTATTTCTTCTATATATTTTTTAAATCTAGTGTGTCAAATTAATAATATCATTATATTAAAGAAAAACTTTTTAATGCTTTTTAAAATACTTAATAATATATACTCGGTTATGGTTTAGGGTATAACAGCCTATGACTTATGGTATAATGATTTAGGGTATGATAATTTATAGTGTAGTGATTTAAGGTATTGGTTTATGGTTTAGGGTATAGTAGATTATGGTTTATAATATAGTGATATAGTAGTATATTTTTATTACAACTATTAATTTTTTAATTTATTATGTGTTAAGAATAAATATAGTGTATCTTATTACTAAAAAAAACTGTCTATAAAAAAATATCATTTTGATAAGATATGACATGCATTGATATATTATGATAAGAAAAGCCTACTTTGGGCATCCACTCTATGGTTTAGGGTATGGCTGAGCAAGAAGCCCGAAAAGCCCGAAGGCCCGAATATCCCAACCTGAGCACGTCCCGAAAATCCCGTCCCGAGATGTAGCCCGAGCCCGGTCGGGCGGGATTTTTCTTCCCAAGTCGGGCTCGGGCTTCCGAGCCCGCCCGAATATATGTATATATTTAAGTTTAACCTAAGTCTACTAACTATAGTTTAAGTAACTTTACTATAGTTAAAATAAAAAAATCCTAGAATTAGACTATGTATGATGTTTGAACTTATTGAATTTTGTATTGATGTGTTGAACTTGCATGTATTTGAAATGGATGGACCTCATATTAGGATTTTTTTTTTTTTTTTGGGTTCAAATTCGGGCTAGCCCGAGCCCGAATCCCGATGTCCCGACTCGGGCGGGACATTTCCTTTAGGTTCGGGCTCGGGCCAAAAATATGAGTCCCGAAATTTTCGGGCTCGGGCTCAGGCAAAAGCCCGCCCGTCCCGAGCTCACCCCTAGTTTAGGGTGTAGTGAATTAGGGTATAGTGGTTTATGGTATAATGATTTAATGTATAATAGTTTATAGTTTAGAGTGTAGTGATACTGGTGGTTTATGATTTAGGGCACGTTTATTTGTCGGTATTGCGATATCCTAATACCGGTATTAGCTAATACATGCTTAGCTAATACAATGTTTGATTGTGTCATGTATTAGGATATCCTTATACAATGTTTAAATGAACTTTGTATTAGGATATCCTAATATAATGTCTAAAAGACTTAAATAGATATATTCATTTTTTAATTATTGATATAATTGAAGGCCGGCCGGGGGTTGCCGGAGTTTGGCCGGGGTTCGCCGGAGTCTGGCCGGAGGTCGCTGGAGGTGGCCGGGGGTGGCCAGAGGTCGCCGGAATCCGGCCAGAGGTCGCCGGAATCCGGCCGGGGGTCGCCGGTGGCCGATGTTATGAGCCGAAGTTGGGGTAGTTGTTGTATATTAAATAAGGTTAGGGGTAAATAAGTAATTTTGAGTTTGGCATTAATTAGTACATCACTTTTAGTTGGTATAATCTAATACCAAATTCCTACTATAATTGAGTATTAGCTAATACCAATACCAAGTGTAAACAAACAATGTATTAGCTAATACCGGTATTAGGATATCGCAATACCGGCAAACAAACGTGCCCTTAGGGTATATTGGTTTACATTTTTTTTAATCTCTAAATTTGTATTTTAAGATTAACAAGATAATGAATATTTGATTTGCTATTTTTTATTTTGTTATAATATTCTATTGTAAAATTTATATAAAATATTATTATTGCTTTATACTAATTACTTTTTGACCAATTCTAAAAATTTACTTATACAAATTTATATTTATTATTACATGACATTATTATATTTAAAAAAAATATTTCGTAAATATTATGTATTTTAAACACGGATTACTTTCTTTTTCTTATATTGTTTTACATTTTACCTTTTAAGAAATAAATATATTATGTACTAAATGTATTCACAAAACATTTAAATACAATATATGTGTAGTTTTACTTTTTTTTTTATTCATTATGCTATTATACATTATTATTATAATTTAGAGACTATGCTATTAAGTTGAAAAATCAATTAACATTGTGTGTTTTATGTTCAACTAGTCATTTTAAATGTTTGTTTTAAGGAGGTTTTGATTCTAAATGTTTGATTTAGGGGTAAACATGATAATTACAAATGCCATTTTAAGGGACAATGAAACTTTGTGATTCTAAGTGTGTGGTTTAGTAGAGGCAAATATGGTGACTCTAAATGTCTGTTTCAGAGACAACTTTGTGATTTTAAATGTCTAATTTAAATAAGTCGTTGCATTAATAAATAAGAATATATTTTGCAGATTATAACAAATATATCTACCTTAGTGGTAGCTCGTTGTTCCATAAATCTTCATGTAGGTCGCGGGTTCGAAACTCTATCATGCCTCTTTATTATTCTTAATTTACATAATTGTGTGCCGCGTGTCTAATTTGAATTAAATGTCGTGTCAAATAAATATTATTTCACGCATTGTACACGAACTAGGTATGAAGCATTTCATATGTGTCAGAACCGTGTTAAAAGTCGTGTCAATTTGACTCGAGGAAATAGACCGTGTTAAAGTTCGTGTTAACTTAAAGGCCGTGTCAGATTCGAATGAAATGCATGTCAATTTGACACGAGAAACCGCCCCGTGTCAAAGTTCGTGTTAATTGACTATGTTTTCTAGTAGTGCACCTTCCCCTTTTTGTATATTGCATAAGCATAACACATAAATAATATATACGCCTACATATATTCAGTCAGCCAATTATACTTAGGAGGGAAAGAAAATATATACTTTTCCTCATATATATAAAAATAATATTCACACTTTTATTATATAATATATATATATATATATATATATATATATTATATCCTACGTTAGTTAAAATTGGCTCTGTTAGTTAAATTGAGCTAGTTTACCTAAGACTTATATTTTATGGACCGACTCCATATTATTTAGAAATTTAGTTTTTTTTTTTTTAAATAATAATAATAAAATGGAATAAAGTTTTACAGCGTGCATATTAATAATTAAAGTAGTAGGTGTTAGTTACTACTTTAGTTTTTCTTGAATTGCTACACTTAATTATATATATTTAGATTAATGGAGATAGAACTAATTATTAGGCTTGTTTTGAATTAATTAGATTAATAATTAGGACATATTATATTGATGGTGGGTTCCTCCTAAAACTTTTACTTTTTAGAAGAAAAAAAATGCTACGAAGGCATAATCGGTTGATAATATAGTATGTTTAATTTGTATTCAATTATTAATTATAGCTTACGTGGCGATCTACGGTTTTTCGGAATGAGAAAAATACTTCTTAATTTTCAATCAATCAATATTATGTATCTAAATTTAGAGAACTACAATTAAATTAGGAAACGGTGACTGCGTGGACTGTCCACGTTTCAGTCAGAGAGCTTCCGGTGCCAAATTAATATAATATAGTAGATATATATATATATATATCGTGACCAAGATAAAAAAATATTACTGAGAGTAATAAAACTACTAAAATAAATGACCGAAGAACAAATATATGTTAAAACAGGAAAAAAAATGATAATTTTATTTTCATAAAAATTGATATGATTGTTGATATATATATATATATATATATATATATATATATATATATATATATATATATATATTTGGAATCTACGAATGGTTCAACAATAATAAAAAAAAATCTTCGGGAAATGGGCTCGGTTGTGCTAGATAGAATCCACGAGATTCGGATGGGCACAAACTTCTTCACCTTGAGCGTGTAGCTGATCACGGATGCTATATGAAGAAGCATCTAAAGTATCCTCATGGACTCAGAACTCATACCTAAGGTCAGCCTCGATGTTCGCTTCCCGGCGTACGAACGCAGTGCTGAACAAAAATGTCTAGTGACCACGTCTTTGAAAACCGGTTGGGTTTGACTAAGGGTATGAGCGATGGAGATCGTCAAGTACACTTGTAATTCTCCGACTCTTGCAGTGTTATCAGAACCGGATCGGACCGGTGGTTCGACCGGGTTCGAACCGGAACCGGTGCATCTAACAGTCCGGTTCAAGTAAATCCGGAGGATGTACGCGAACCCGGTCTGATATCCGGTTTTTTGACGAACCGGCCGGTTTTGAACAGACCGGCCGGTCCACCGGTTCAGTACCCAGAACAGAAGAAAAAAAACCTTAGAGCAATAGAAACCTGTGAAGAACAACGCAATGCTTGCTCCATTGAGAGTAACGCGAAGCTCCGAAAATCGAGCATACAAATCAAGAGAGAAAAGCAGCTACTTTGTCTTCATGTTCATCATTTGCTTCCTTCCCCATCAAGACAGTCCACACTCTACTTGTCTTTGAGTCAAGGTTCACGTTAGGCCATATTTTACGTTTCCTGCATCATAAGGCACAAAAGCACCATCTCCTCCCATATATAGTACAATAGCTCCATCCCCTATACTAAGATCCAGATCATTAAATTAAGCAACCTGGCAATCATCATTTTTTTTATGAAAATGAAAAAAATGTATAAAGTTGCGAAATCAATTAAAGGGAAGCAAATTTAGGAAGAAACTCACCATGAAGTTTGAGAAGCGATTATCGACAGAGTCTTTACATCGGTTCTTTAAAGTAGCAACCATATCCCAAAAGTCTCCATCAAAATACAAAGTTAGAATAGCTGAATCTCCATGGCGAGAGGAGGGGAGAGAGAGGGAAAGTGAGGGAGAGAGGGAAGTGACAGGAGAGGAGAGGGAAAGAGTATAGAGAAGAGGGAGAGAGGGGAGAACGGGGAAAGGGATTGTTTAGGGAGAGAGAGAGAGAAAAAGGTAAAGGGGAGGAGACGTGAGGAGGTTAGAGAGAGAAGAGAGGGAAAATGTGCAGAGAGGATTGGAGAGGAGAGAGAGGGTGAAGTGAATGTGAAGCTAAACATCGAACCGCGGTCGGACCCGGTTGGACCGGCCGAACCGGAAACCGGACCCCTCACCGGTTCGGTGTCCGGTCCGGTTCTGATAACACTGGACTCTTGTATTCACTAGGTGGCCACCAACCTGACATTAGTTGAAAGCTTGTGAATACTTGTACGGATGCCCTGAAGGAGTATTCCTATGTGGAAACTGGGCAATTGGAGAATGACAGGACCTCGGATACATCGCGGCACTTTATTTTTAACAGGTTGATTAGACATGGGGAATCAACGTTCCGCGGGCGCTAGAATACTCCTAACAGATGAGTAGCACGATACCCGTCGTGTCCTCCGGTTGCACGGAAAACCTCGTATGAACTATTCAGAGCAGGGATTTGATCGAAGACCAAATGCAGATGTGTTGGACGACAACATATTAATAGGCACCCTCCCTTTCCGGCGAGTGGGAGCTGTAAGCATTTGGACTATGGGCCGCCGTAAATGGGAGTCCATTAATTAAGTCCATGTACCTAAGTAATTAGGTAAAGTCACATTAGAGATTTTGGGCTAGGCCTAAAATCCCAATTTACATGGGAGGCCTAAAATTGGGCCTACCTACCCACATGGTCGGCCTAATTAATGTGAGGGGTAAAGTGGACTTTTGTCCACTTTACTCCTATTATAAATAGGGACTCATAGGTGAGTTTTCATAATGCTAATTTTCTCTTCCTAAGTGGTGAGATTAAAATAAAACCGTCCTCCCTAAAACCTCTCTAGTTCGGTCGAATATTGCACACCAAGGAGGTGTCAAATTGTGTCGAGCAATTTACTCCAAAGACCCATCCCGCGAGAATCAACTAAGGCTTTACTGTGAGGCATAATCCGCGTAGGGCTTCTCTAACAGGAACCTCTATAGGGAACCGTCCGACGGATCGAGAACTCTTATCAACGGTCTTGGGTTGCAGGAAACAATATAGGTATGTGCACCTTAATCTGCTGCGTATTAGTTACCTAGCACGTATCTAGGGTTTTGTTTCCGTAGCATTAATCCCCTAAATCCTACATTTCATTATACACTTCTACCTTCAACGTATCTATTCCCCCCCCCCCCCCCCCCCAATTTGAAGCGAATCATATCTAAAGTCGTCAGGTAGACAGTATGCAAACTGAATCCAACTGTCGCAGATACTGTAGTTGGTGATGTTAGTGGCGGTGTCTCGTTTTATTAGCACTTTCACTCCCCAATATGACATGCTTGAAAACTTTCCACCCATGCATGGTGCGCAGTTTGTACCAATGTAGTCTAAACATCCAGTTCTTTTCAAATGGAAATTTCTACAATTGAAATTGTCGACATATGTTTATGACTATAAATTCTCAAACTTAGTTAAACATTGTATAACTCTGTGAGTATACCAAAAGTAAATTCATATAATTAACTACTTACCAGCTCATTCTTGTAATCATCTACGATCAACACGCAAAACGGGGGGGGGGGGGGGGGGGGGGGGTTTGTTCTGTCCATCTGGCTTTCGAATGAAGAATTTCAAAATGAGACTTATGTTTCAAGGGACGAGTCACTTTCCCTATTGCAGGTTCGTATAGACGGGCATGTGACTCTTCTTTGACGGCTTTCCGGTGGAAGACATAGTGCTGCAATGAAGGAGATGAAGGACGTTGATGGAAGATCTTACTGAATTGTTTTTCATGTGCTAAGAAAGTGTCGAGTAATGGCTGTATAGCTTCTGCAATATTTAAGTTTTGTTGAATATTCAAATAAATAAATAAAAAATAGTTAATGTTGTGTTTCTTTTACTTTTACGGTTTCGACAAAGGTAATAGATGTGTCAGTATATCCATTATATAAGTGAACATGTTTATTAGGTGTGTAGTAAACACACTCGTCGCAAACCAAAGTTTTAACATTTCTGTGTCAATATTCAGCTAGATAAAGGTTTGGGATTCTCTGATCGGTCTCGATACGTCAACTTTCAGTCGGTCATCATCAAATCATACACACCGCTTCCTAACAGGCACAACCGGCAAGAAAATTTTCAGCATACGTTTTTTTTCCATCAAATCAGATTTAAATTGGTCAGAATGGGGTATTAAATTTCTGACCGATACATCGGTCAGCAACGTAGCGGTAGTTAATCGCCTCTTTTCTTGTAGTGTAGTATACGATACTTTATAAATAAAAAAAAAATTAAATTCTCTGTGATTAAAGTATGATTTGAAGTAAATATTTTTAAATTGATATAATGACATGTATTATCATCGATAATTTTAAACATTTAAAATTGATTCTAAAGTTTCTAAGTCCATGTAATTAAGTAAATCTATGTATTATATGAATTCTGAAAGAGAGAGAATAAGATGAGCAATCTAGAGCCGCCACGCCAGCATGGTGAGCCAATCAGAAGCCGCCACATCAGTTTTTAATATTATTGTCAAAACCGGTTCACGGTTCGACCGGTCTGATTCCTAGTTCATTCAATCCAAAAAGCAAGCAGATTTAGGATTGTTCAAGATTCAATGTATGCAATTAATCGCAATTAAAATTTCGGACCTTTCAATATTTAATGTATACAATTAATCGCAATTAAAGTTTTGTTGATTTCAGACTGTCCAAGATTCAATGTATGCAACTAATCGTAATTAAAATTTCGGTTCATCCGATCCAAAAAGCAAGCAAATTTCAGACAGTTGGAGATTTAATGTATGCAATTAATCGCAATTAAAATTTCGCTTATTTCGGACCGTTCAAGATTCAATGTATGCAATTAATTGTAATTAAAATTTCGCTGATTTCGGACCGTTCAAGATTCAATGTATGCAATTAAAATTTCGCTTCAATTCAATATTTGGAGAAGAGAAACGAGGCGACTTCAATTCAATGTAGATGGGATAATCAAGGCGACTTCAATTCAATGTAGATGGATAATCGAGGCATCTCCTTCGAATTTCTCCACACATCTTTTACATAAATATGTTGACGAACAGACGCTTGATGCGGAACCGGCGAACGAAGGTACCATTAGTACAAGCGGTTGACAGTCTTAGCAGTGGAGCCCTCTCTATCTCCGGCAAGATAGTGGTCATCGAAGCCATAACTGTTGAAGAACAGACGCTTGACGTGGATCCGGCGACTGAAGGTAGCAGGCGGTACAGGCATCTAAAATTTTATTTGTGAATTTTCGCAATGATACTTTATAATTCAAAATTTTCAGTATTTCGTTTCCTTTTTCAAATTCTAGACTGGTATTTTATTTAATAAAACTAGTATTTCAACATATCACAAATAGTCATTATAAATTTCATCTAATATTAGTTTGTTAACTATACATATTTGGTAAGTCACCCCGCGCTATGCGCGGAAAATGCACCCTAGTCCTTATTAATTAGTCACATGACATGATATGTATTTTAATTTTAATATTTGAAATATACAAAAAGAAAAGTTATATCATTAGAAAAAATATATTTTAATATATATTTTATTTATTTTTATTGTTGGATACAAAATCAATAGAAACCAATTTATGTGCAACAAACTCAATAATAATAACAAAATAAAGTTTATTTGCCTATACACAAAATCAATAGTGCCATCACTGCCATGTGCCTTTTTTTTATGAACTTTTTTATGAATTCCTTAATGGGCTATTCTTGTTGGATCCTATTTTTTAGGCCCACGCAACATAATTATGAGCTGGGCCCAATAGTGAATCACGTCGTCGGAGCTTCACCTTCCCGTCAATCGGAAACGTGGCCTCTCGCAGTCCCTCTATTTATCTCTGAAGCTGAGCTCAGCTGAGCCTCACTGGTCGCCGAAGGTCGTCTTCTCCGGTAAGTGATTTCTCCTGTAACAAGAAGCCCGATGTGAACCGCATGTTTGCTTTGATCTGATATAGCTGGTGGAATTTGCTGAACTTGAATATCCAGCTTAATTTGCGCGAATCGTTCGGCGCTTGTAACTTTTGGTACATGGTTTAATCTGTGGCGGCGGCGGCGGCTCTGAGCTGTTCATGATCTTAGCACTATAGCTGGTTTATTATGAATCTATGATTAGTTCGTGTCGGGAAAAATTCATGTTCTTCTCTGTGCCTGATCTATTTCATTTTCTATAACTTCAATCGTTACCTATGGAGTGTAGCTAGAAATCCCCTAATTCTCCAACCTGATGATCATTTTGGTTCGAGTTGGTGAACTTAAGGAGAAAAGCTTTCTTTCATATTTTCGTCACCAGCTTACTCTATGTTCCTTATTTTTTTTTTTTGTTCCTTATTGCTTGGAGCTAATGTATTTTTATAGATCCAAAAGTGAAAAAGCTCTTCAATTTGAGGAAGCAAGTGCTTTCTGATTTTGAAGGTGCAAGATTGAAGATACAGATTTTGCAATGTCCTAATCAGATATGATTTCATAATTAGTCTTCCGTCCGATTTCCCCTCCTCTGCAGCAATGCAGTTTAATAGCTCAGCAAATTATCTTCCAACTTCAAAGAAATTGATAGTTTCCCATGCTTTGCTATCTTTTTGTGTAGAACTTGGTAGACTTTATTACTCATGACCATTGTGTTGAAATTTATTTCAGATGAAATTTGCAGCCTAAGATATACCAGAAAATGTCACTGTCAAGACTCTGTAGAAGAAATTCCTTCTGCTCTGGCTTCATTACACCATTTTCATCATTTAAATCTCAGTAAGAATCCCGCCCTTGTGGAATGTTTGCTGCTTGAATGTCTTTCTATATCTTGTTTCTTGATTTCTAAAAAACTGGAGACATCTTTGTTTTCGCCTTCAAATTTTGCTCTAAGTTTGCTTATTCTCTTAGGGGTTACAAATTTGTGGGAAACCGCCAAGAGAATTCAGCTAATATTATCTGGGGTTTTGCGCCTAGAAGCGAATACAGTTCTTGGTCAAGTAAATGGACTCGTCATCGTTCTCCATATCTTGGGAACTCTTCTTCTGTTTTGGGTCAACGCCATTATGCTTCTCAAGCTTCCTCCGTAGAGCAAAAATCACAGAAGATGCTTATATATTTGACAGCATTGGTTTTCGCAATGGTGGGAGGTAGCTATGCAGCTGTACCATTGTACAGAAGATTCTGTCAAGCTACTGGTTATGGAGGTACCGTTCAGCGCCGTGAGGTGAATGAATCCTCTCAATTTCATCTTCTTTTCGTCCTTCCTTGCTATTGTCAATGTGTGTTACCTTTTTGTGCTCACTCTTCCCATTGTTGGTTATGACAAGAATGTATTGTCTTTAGAGTGTTGAAGAAAAGATTGCTCGACATGATAAAGATGGTACTGTGACTACAAGGTTCGTGATTTACCCCCATTTTTAGGTGCAAATTTGAGATTTGCTACTTTACTTGCCTTCAGCCGTGGTAGTAGTTATGGAAAATTTTGAGAAGTGTGAAACTCAGTTCAAAAGTGAAAATTCAAGGACTTCATTTTTTTTTCCTTCTAAATTTGACACTTTGTAGCATTGCTCAATTTTTTCCAATTACTTTTACTGTCTGGCCAAAAAGAGATAAACTTTTACTACATAGTCTGAATTCCTTCACTTTTATCTCAGGGAGATTGTAGTGCAGTTTAATGCAGATGTGGCTGATGGAATGCAATGGAAGTTTATTCCTACACAACGAGAGGTTATTTATCTTGCCTAATATCAATTCAAACAAATCCAGATGGCCCCTATTTGATTTAACTCTCTAATACTTTGCCTTAAACATGTTTTGAAGGTAAGAGTCAAGCCGGGAGAAAGTGCACTTGCATTCTACACTGCTGAGAATCGAAGTTCAACACCTATTACTGGTGTCTCTACGTATAATGTCACTCCCATGAAGGTATTGTTGCAGCTGATGATTCAATATATGAACAAATACTTCAAATTGAGAAAGTTAGAAGGAAACAGTGTGAGAATGTAAAAAAGGGCTACCTTTTCAAGAAATAAGTGGTTAAGTGTCCAAATTTCTCCGAAATGGAAAATATTTTATTTTAATCACTCAATTTATTCTAAATTTGATGCATTGTAGCACTGCAAATGTCTACACCTTATTATGGTCTCTTTCGAATTGTATGTTGCTTAACAGCTCCTCTCGTAAACTTCTGAAATAGGAAGATAGTGCCCTAAATGCATGCATTTTACGTTCGCCTTATTTGACTATTAGAAATGACCCTGATGAACCTCTAAATTTATGGCTTCGTCTCTAACCATGAATAATTTGTTTGTGTTCCACCAGTCAGAATTTAAGATTAGAGCAATGCTACAAAGTGTGAAACTTAGAAAGTGAAATTGATAGTGAAATAGAACATTTTCCGTTTCAAAAAAAGTTGTTGACTTTCTCACTCAACTACTCACTTCCTAATAAAATCCTTCACTTTAAGTCTAAATTTTACACTGCAGAATTATACATAAGTCGGAGATAGAGATAGACCAGTGTTGTTAACTTTTTGTTGAAACCGCATATGAATCGTACATTGCTTACTATTAGTTTAAGAACGTCTCTCATTTCTGTTTGCTTAGGCGGCTGTCTACTTCAATAAAATACAGTGCTTTTGCTTCGAAGAACAGCGATTACTTCCTGGAGAACAGATCGATATGCCTGTACGTGTTTCGTTTTACCATTTTTCTGAGCAGATTGATATTTGTGGACTGTTCCCATGAGCAGAATAGTGAATACTAAATGCAATTGATCAATGCAGGTGTTCTTCTACATTGATCCCGAGTTTGAAACCGACCCAAGAATGGATGGTATTAACAACATTATACTGTCCTATACTTTCTTCAAGGCCTCTGAGGAATGACTCGAATCAGGTATTTTCGGACGTACTGAACCGTAGAGTAATTGAAACTGTGTTTTGATTTCGTCGGGGTATCATAAGACGAGCTACTATAGGTTAGCAAAGTTTTATGCATTAAGATGCTCAATGCAATAAGAGATCACCATTGCTATACTATATTCACATATTGAATGTATTGTGTATTTTAAGTAATTTAATTAATGTTTTAAGTTAAATTGGTGATGTTTTAATTTAATTGGTTCGAAACCCTCGGGGCGTCACCTCGCGGTGACCTGTTTAAAAAATAGCAGGTCCCGCCTGGCCCACACACTGCGTCAGCCATATGAGGAGGCGAGTAGAACTGGGCACGGGTCGGCTTCTTGACTATACTAGGCTGCTGGTGGGGCTACGTTGACGAGACCAGTGCTTGCGCTGGTTGTTCGCTAGTCTGGTCGGAAAAAACTCAGACCGTGAGCAGGAGAGCTCGAACGTTACGTAGCGGGATGGGCCTAGTGTCGCCACTACTAGCCCATTCATTTTATTGGAAAAAAAAATTGGTGATGTTGAATTGGCATTTAAATCGAACCACTGAGTCACGACTGAGGCCAATTGGGGTCCCCGACCAGCTTGACTCAAGGGTGGGGAATGGTTCGGGTGGGGGACCCGGTTGAGCCCTAACTCAGTTGGGACTCTACTTCAACAACCTTGATAATAACTTATTAACTTCGGAGGATGATTTAGAATAAACTTAGGGATCTTATTTGGACATCAGCATTCTCGATTTTTAAATTTTGGCTTAAGCTTAACCATGCAAGTATTGATTATGAAATTTTAAAGTTTTTTGCTTTTGGCCAGTATGAAATTTTAAGGTTAAAAAGCTGGTTATGAGCACTGTTTAGGTTAGGAATGGCTCCTCATAAAATATAGGGTGCAAAAAGCCAATTGAAAACATTTGGGTTAGAAAGGCCGCGACTAATATCGTTTGTGCAGACTTGGGCTTTTTAAGGAAATTCTAACAGGCCCGGCCAGTGGGCAGCCCAAATTCTAAGTACGGTTCGGATTAGTTAAACGTTTAACCGAACCACTTCCATTGTTGTGGTTATATATAATAACCAAATAGCTAGCTACATGAAATTTTGTTCGATTTATAAAATATCACCATGAACTTTGTTGTTTTTATTTTATAAAATATATATATATATATATATATATATATATATATATATATCGCTATTTATACTTTTTTTAATTAATTATAAAATAAATTGCTAAGTTCGTTAAAATTTTCATCAAATTGGACCAAAATGAGCACGTGTCAATCAATGGAATAGCGAAGTGTAAAATTGGTCGACTAATGTCACTCTATTAATGAGAAAATAATTAGATTTTAATTTATTTCTGAATAAAAATATCTCACGGACTTCATTATTTAGGTGTAAAACATCAAAAACTATTTTGTGTTATACATAAGATTATTATTATTTTTAAGATTATTTTAATTATTTTGTAATACCCATATTTATTTCATTTAAAAAAAGTTTATCAATTATAAGTTGTGAGCTTTTGACTTTAAGAATGTCGTTGTAAGTTTTATTATTTAGCTCTCGTGTAGTTATTCTAATCTAATGTACTACAATTAAAAGAGAAAATGGTGTAAGCCATACAATATGTTTGAAAAATATATTTTTAATTACCATAACGTTTTAAAATGTACATGTTTCAAATTAATGATAATTGGTACTTTCTTTAATCACATGTCTAAAATTGTCGACAAACATTTTAAATTTACAAAAGTAACCAAAATTTTAAAATATCTTAATCAAGACCTTATGACTTTTGACACAATATTGGCATACTTCGATTTTGTCACGACACGAAAAATAATAAACTCGAAACTGTAAATTTCGTATTGTGTTCGTTTCGGTCCATCGTGCCATGCACGAACTGCCAACCCTGACTATAAGGGCATGTTTGATTGTGTGTATTAGCTAATACTAAGGGGCAATTATGATATCTTAGTCGATTCTTATTAATATTATTTTTGGACGAACCATGTATTAGGATATCTATTGGCAAAAAAATGTATTAGGTATTAAGAAAGATATCCTAATATAATGATTAAAAATATCAAAATACCCCTATATATATATTATATATATATAGAAAAAGTAGCTTTAATTATGTAAAGGTACCACACATCCAAGGTCGAAAGAGTATGGCCCGAACCCGCGGGGACCAACCCCAACCTGAACCCGTCGGGACCCAACTTGAACCCGCCTAGGTTCAACCCGAACCTAATCCGAACCCGCCGGGACACAACCCGACCCATATCCCACCCGAACCTGTCGGGTCCAGCACAAGCAATGTTGTCAAATACAAAAGGAAACATGAAGTGATGTGGCCGAATATCGCCTCAAATTTGAGGCGTTAACGAGGCACTCACCTCATTGAAAAAGACAACCTACATAAGATTACTAAGTATAACATCTATACAAATACCTTGTATACTACTAAAAAAAAAGTGACTCCTCTCTTTTTTATATTTTTATATGTTTGTTCTTTATTATAATTTTAACCCTAAAAGCTGATAATTTGATCCCATGATAGATGAAAGACTAATTTTACGGACTATTTCAATTACTATTTTAAATTAGGGACATTTACTCAATTTTTAAAAAGTTAGAATTAAAAACCCTAACAATTTTGAAGACTATTTCAGTCACTATCGTAAACTTAGAGACCTTTACGCAACATTTCAAAAATTATTATTAATAAACATAGCTTTAGTAACCAACCTCCATCTCCTTCTCCTACCGTCACTTTCAACCCAGCATGTGCTTTCTTCTTCCTCATTCATGCCGCCCTGCTCTGTAAATTTCAAGTAAGTTCAACTCCAATAATCATATCCACCTCTCTCTATCCTTCGAGGCTTGTGCCTCATTACATTTTTGCCTCATAAAAATACGCAACGAGGCGCTATGAGACGAGCGCCTCCTTAAAGATAATTGCCCCAGATGCCTTGACAACACTGAGCAGGAGGTCAGCGAAGTTATATATATTAAGTCAAGGTATGAGTATTTGTGTCATTAGCCACTCTGTATTAGCTGGTGCATTATTCTTTTTGAATCTTTAGCGAATACATGATTTACTATAGAAATGAATATTAGCTAACACAAAAGCATAACGAATAAAGTACTAGTTAAGCCATGTATTTTAGGTTCAAAATCTGGATTTCTTCTGTTTCTAATGCAAACTCAAAATCAAATTTGTTAGTACAATTAAATGTATAATTAAAAATATTTTAATGTATATTCTATTTAATATATATTATTAGACATGAAAAACCCCTAAGACTTAAATTAGTTTAAAATGGTTAACAAATGCTTATTTCTTGCAATTTGACGAAATTATAAGGAATGTAACAACCCGATCAAAAATTAGAAGTTCATATTAAAATTAAAAAGTATAATAATAAAGTTCACGTGACAATAATCGGTTAGTGATTTGATTATTAACTCATACATATGATAATATTATATTGAACCGAGCCCTAGTCGTAGTTATACTTTTGTCAGTCCAGCCTACGATGATATGATTTAACTCATTATCGTTCTTTAGCTTTTATGGCGACGTGTCTTACCGATTTCATTAGAACACAATTTTACATACATGTGAATCATTTTGTTCATCCCATAGGGAACGTCTGAAAGATTGACTCTAACATTATTTTTATGAAATGTGCTTCCTGAAGTGTGTGTGTCATTTGATTTAAATGCCTAGCCCGACTTATCGTTCAAGGCGTATGAAAGGAAAATCGTTTTTACTGATTCATCCTTCTTCGTTTGCTAACTTATCTCAGAGATTTTATCCCATCTCCGAACTGAGCATTTTGGGTTTTCACCTTATGTGTCAGTTGATACTTTTACAAGGTCGTGGTAGCTTATGAAGCATACTTCTTTCCGATGTAAATGTTATCAGTAAGTTGTTTCCGAAGGGATGCAAACGAAAATTCAGCACTTAATCATTTAAAACACTTCATCATTAAACTCGTATTTTGAAACGATGTGTTCCATCTTTTGAGGTCTACACACGCGTGGCGCTATTTACCGAAGTTTTAACTCATGGTTAAATCGTTTCATTTCTAAATTTAATTCAATTTAATCCATTCGGTTTCGCACATGATCATCATTACTGATTAGTTCATTTAATGTAGTACTAATAATTAAGAAAGAATTATAATCATGTTTATCTTAGAGCTACGCAATCGATGGATTTTAATGGCATTTTGATTTTACCCAAAGAATTAGATGTAGGAGAAGATGTATGGAGTTGTTTGATTCTGCCATTTCAAATAGCCTTATTTTTTCGGTTTGTTACATTTTGGATCGATATCGTTTTTAACCGAGTCAATTAATCTTAATAAGCAGAACTCACTTCGAATCGAATGGTAACTACTTTATTCAATGAATCCGAAACAATATTAACCAAAATTCAAACATAAAATTGAAAAATAGGAGAAATAACGACAATGGTTTAGATTCGAGATCATCTACGAAGCTTCAAGAGATAAAGGTAGAGAATTAGGAGTACTATTGCCAAACGAGACATACTTTTTACTGCACTTTTATCGCTGGTGTTTATCACACCCGATTCTCGTTTGAGGACCAAAATTATGATCTTGTTTCATCTCCATCTTCCCTTGATCTCTTGCGGTGAGGCGCAGATGAACCTTCCGGTTCTTTTTGTTTGCTTTCAACAAACAGGACCCTGGTAAACTTAATTAATTCAATCAAGTAACCTAGTCCTTTGTCGTCGGCTAACCATGATAGAGGGTATCTATGTGCAATACTGAGTATCTTTCTCCAATTTGATCTTTCATTTTGAAGATCTGATGTGGGTTTTACGCCTGCATCTTGGGAAATAAGGGCAACATACTCAAACAACGCTCTTCTAGCTTCGGCTGCCCTTCCTCCACCGAAGCGGAGTCTAATGGCACGCCAAAGTTGAAGGGCGCTGAAGTTGAGTTTGAAGTCATCGGAAACCTCTCTGTCCAAGGCTGCCAGTATCACCTTGCAAGGTATATGATCGTCAAGGCTCCTTAATTTATTAGGGGATATAAGGTTGCCTTGCTCATTCACCAGTGTCCTTCCCTTATTCACATCAATGCACTTATGTGTACTTTCAGCAAAGAGGAGATCTCTTACATGCTCAGTCAATGCATCATAGTCCATGCCATCCAGATTGCGAGGCTTGTAGAAGCGAATCGACCCAGCCATGAAAACTAACACTTTGATACTCATGCAAAATCAGGGAGACAATAACATTTTGAGAAAGAATTGCATACATCAAATATCTATTACGATGGAATGCGACAAGCAACGATTCCTCTGTCATCTAAACCAACCGACCACCAGTAAACCAATGGAAGATGGCTGTGAAAGAGTTCACATTACTGTCGTCTTCAATCCAATAGATCAGTCTTTTAAAACAGTTTTTAATCGCAAATTACCGAACGAGAATTTAAAACAAGCATACCCGATCTTGGCTTTCCGAATGCCCTTTTTGTTTTGAAAAAATATTCCGATGAATTTACTCATGCATATAGAATTCTACCATCCATGTAAATCATCATACGCAAGTAACATTCATAACACAAACCACACTCATGCTTACGCGTCAGACGTCTAATGTTCTGAGGAACTCATGCTTGCATACATAATCTTACTTCCATGTAAATTATTAAATGCGGCTACATCCTCAACATTCTAGCATACGTGTCAAACATGCAACTTTCACATCAATCATACACATTTTGCGACGGTCTTCGATTTTAAAATATTTTAAACATTAGGGGATGATTTGCAATCCATGCGTATATTCAATTACACATAATTCTAGACATGAATCCTAGGCAATTTCAACCATCACAACATGTCTATCATAGTGCGCATACCATATATTTAACTAGGGCTCCGCCTCCAACATGCATTATCCAGCTAGCTTGACTCAGTCAAGACGACAGTTCTAATCATGTATAAATATATATCGAATAATAAACAATTGCAATTCAGCCCACTAATTAATCCAGTCCCAAAAACATGTATCTCCGATATCCATCCCCATAATCGAAACAAGACATTAAGGTTTAATCGTTACGTAAATAATAATAAACCCTTTGAGCATTGTGTAGGCCTTTAGAAGTTCCAAACATTTGTATTTTAAAACTTGACCACCCTATTTTAATTGACTTGAATCCGGTTTTGATCGGTTCAGTCAATTTCAGTCTGGTTGGCTCGGTTCGGTTCGGTCCATAAAAATTCGGTTCAGTAAAATCTGGTTCGGTTCGGTCCTGTTTTATTTTCAAAATCTTGTTCTGTCCGAACCGTTCTAATAAAATAGGGTTCGGTTCAACACTCAAAATCGGTTCTGTTAGATCCACTTAGTTACCCCGATCCGACCCGACTAGGTCGAACCGATTAAGAAAACTCGATTCGATTCAATGCGTCCCGGTTGATATATTGGACCGGCCCAATAATTAAATCAAAAAGGGTTTGGGCCGAAATGTTTACTTGTGGGCTAAGTAGGGTTTTGAAGCCACTAAAAAATTTAACTTAGTTACCAAGTAACATTAATTATATAAAATAATTTCCAATATTAAATATATATATATATATATATATATATATATATATATATATTTATTGCCAAGATTCTATCTTTAAGACTAAATCAATCAACAATATATATATATATATATATATATGTAAAATTCGGCACTATCTATAAATATATATATATATTATATTTATTGTCAATATCTTAAATAGGGAAACACATATACTGACAATATATTTTCTCAATCTTTTAGGTAACTAAATCTATCAATAATATCTTTAACCCTATTTAAATATTTAGATATCTATTGATAGTTATATATAGTTATATTTATATTTATATATATTAATGTGAATCTATCTTTATGTTTCCAATTATAGATATATTGTTACCTATATATAAAAAAAAAATTAAAATATGGTAAACATTATATTTTAAATTTTCGGCCGAATTTTACTTGGTGCCTAAGAAATTAATAAATATTTACCTTGTAATTTATCTTAGGGTTCGGCTAAAAACACCAAATTGGAAAAAAGTGGTCAAATTTCAAGATCAAATATCACTAAGATCTACAGTCTAATGTTTGATTTTGATAAATGTCATGTTTTTCTTGAAGATCATGAACATCAAATTTACCAAGAGCATCATGAAAATTTCGGCACTACCCAATTAAAATAATTTCGAAAAACTTTAATTTTTCACCTTAAAATTTTCGGCCAAAATCATATTTCCAAGAACACCAATTTATCAAAATCATGAACTCCTAACACAGGCTCTGATACCACTGTTAGATTACAGGGAGTAATCACTACGGATACTATAAGCATGGTACATGCTAGTAATCGATATTACGCAGCGGAAGATTCGCACATACCTCGGACCTAATCCGTAGTCCCAAGATCCTGCAGCAGGGAGTTCACGGCCCTCCGGTCGGCACCCGTAGAAGTTCTTGTTAAGGAAGCCATACGCGGTATATTCTCTACAGCAAAGTCTCTGATCGATTATTGGCAGGGACGGATCTCCGGAGTGTTTGCTCGAAGGCAAATTGACACAACCTTTGGTGAATGTGGTGGTTCGGCCGATGTGTAGGTGTTATGGGGATGAGGGTTTTTCTCTCTAAAACACTGAAATGAGAGATTAAGGATTAACCTAATAAAACTCCTAACACCACATATTTATAGGAGGAGCAAAGTGGACAAAAGCCCACTTTGCCCATCTCTAATATTTCGGTCGGACTTCATGTATAAGGGATGCCCAATTTTGGGACTCTCATGTCAATTGGGATTTGGGTCTGGCCCAATGTCCTAATGTGACATTTACCCAATTGTCTTAGGTAACATGTACATTTAATGGGCTTCCATTTACGGCGCCCATCACCATATGCTTACAGTTCATACTTCATGACTACGAGTATGTTACAAGTTACCCCTTCAAAACTCTAGGGGTGTTTGGATGGATGTAATGTGAAATTTAATCGCACTTTACGTTCCACATTACATCTACATTACATTATTTGGCAAATCAAACAACGTAATGTACATTGTAATGTGAAGTCTATTTTAATATGAGCTTACTTCCAAACTTCATTCATTGTAATGTAATATTACACAAAAATAGATATAACATTACATAGTGTTTATTATTTTATTATTATTTATTAAATAAAATATTATGTATGATCTTTATAATTTATTATGCTATTAAATTATTATTATTATTATTTACTTTATTTATAACTCATTATTATAGTATAACATAATGCATATGATGTTCGTACAAAATGAGAAAAATCTTTTTTTTTTTTCGACATTTTTTTATGAATATTTTCTTATAAAACTTTACAAAATGTTTCAAAGCAATAGCTATGTGAATTTAGTTTAATAGTTGGTTTTTATTATTCATGAATAGATTATAATAATTAAACATAAAATATAAAGTTTAAGAAGTAAGTTAATTATTCTTAAAATAAATATACATTTAAAATAAATATAGTATCATCTCATTCAAATTATTAATAAAAAAAAGCGAAATTATAGTACAATGCATATTAGAAAGCGATCCAAAAAGTTTTTTTTTTTTTTTTTTTTTTCTGGGTTCCAAAAAGCTAATTTATTATAGCACGAACAAAATTTAACATTAATTAATTATACTATTCTCACCTGTAATCTCATTTTAATTCATCCAAACTAGTACAGAATGGTCAAAGGTTAGACTTCAATTGCAATTTCCAATTGTTTAAGCATACCATTTTCCGACGGAAAGACAATTGCTACACATTCGCGGGTGTCAAATCTCTCGCCATTTCCTCTTCAGCAAACTAGTAACTGGAGTCGATCCTTTCTAGAGAGAGAGATGGCGATGGCGCGAGGTAGCTCGGGGCTGGCCTACCCGGAGCGGTTCTACGCCGCCGCATCCTACGCTGGCTTCGACGGATCTCCGGATTCCTCTGTCACTTCAAAGTTTTCCAATGACGTTGCATTGCTCTTATACGCACTGCACCAGCAGGTACTTCTTCCAGCTAAGTAACGTACTCTTCAAATTCTTGCAAATGCTAATGTTTCGAGGCGATCCGATTCTGTCGGTGTGGATCAATCCGTAGAATACTCGGTTGCCAGCTGAATTTTGCGTCTTTGGTTTGTGAGAGTTTTGTCGGCATGATCATCATAACTGATATCGATCTTCCGGGACTTCCATTTCAATGTTTTCTGCTTCGGATCTGATGTTTTTATGGCGGATTCTGCTTTGTTGTGTTGAGATCATCAGTGTGCATCATAAACGCTGCAATTTATATGGCCTTTTTGAGATCCTGTAGAAGTCGCGATTCGAGCTAATTTTCATTAGATAAAAAATTGCTGCTGTAAATTTTACTAATTTGATTTATTTTTTGCGTTTGAATAGATATTGCACCATGAATCTGTAATTTCAAAAACCAACTCGCTGGTTGTGAATCTGTACTTGTTGCTACTTAGCCTCAGTTCATGCATGCTCTGCTAGCTTCGAAGTTCTTGTCTGATACGGATACTGATTGCTGATATCTGATATCTGCTGATATGTGATGTCCTTGCGGGTACTGATTTTGAAGACTGTATAATTTGGAAACACCCTTTTATATGAGCGATTAAGATGGAATGCTAACATTTTCATGTGTATCAGAGCTGGATCTGGCGTCACCAAACTGCATTTTGCAGTTTACATTTAAATGCCTGTTTTGTAAATTGCCTCCATTTAAAAGCATATAAACTTTTGATAAAATGTCCATTGAGTTAAGTTCAAGTTCTTGTTTGATACAGTACTGATCACTGATATCTGATGTCCATGCGGGTACTGAAGATTGTATAATTTGGCAACACCATCTTATATGAGAGATCACGGCGGAATGCCACCATAGCCATGTGTATCAGATCTGAAAATGGCATCAGCAACTTGCACTTTGCAGTATACATTTAGGTGCCTGTTTTGTAAATTGCCTTCATTTTAAACATAAAAGTCTAAAGCTTATAATGAAATGTTTCCATTGAGTTTAGATCTTTGAGCTCAAGTTTGCTGGTTCCTCAGTTTTTTTTTCTTATAAAATGATGCACCTCAACTTGTTTGCTTTTGAAGATCAGTTTACTTGTTTGAGCATTACAACTTAGTGCCAGTTCATTACATTGTTGCCATGCGTAAATGTATTAAGATGTTGCTCTTATGGGTTGAGATGGGAGGTTGATTACTAAGTGTTCCTCATGACTGGAAAAGTTCATTGTTCTCTGTATTTCTATGGTGAATTGATTTCCCATATTTATGTTCCCTGACATGAAGCTACATGTGCCTGACCAAGTATTAGTGTCTTTAAAATGCAAAAATATGGGTTACATTAGAGAGATCACTTAGAATAGGGATTAGCGGAATATCTTATTATCTACTTTTCTTCATGGGCATATTTCTTACTTTTATGTTTCATTTTCAGGCTACTGTAGGACCTTGCAATGTTCCCAAACCCAGAGGTTGGAGTCCTGTTGAACAAAGTAAATGGACAAGGTTTGTTGCTTTCTGCAACTTGATCTCTCTCCATGTGCTCTCACTTATGTTAATACTGTTCACCTCATTTATCACATCTTTTATCTACTCGATAGCTGGCATGGTCTTGGGAATATGGCATCAACTGAAGCTATGCGTCTCTTTGTGAAAATTCTGGAGGTAACTATAGTTAATGGCTTTAGGTTTACCCATTTGATTATTTTTCATTCATAAATAAATCTGGCATATCATTCTGAAACAGGAAGAAGACCCCAGTTGGTTTTCCAGAACATCTGACATTACTGCAGAGCCTGTTGTAGATGTGGAAGTGAATGTAAGTAGAATATGAACTGAAAGTTAATTGGGGAATACTTTATATGTAGAAGTTATAGCTTTATAAATTTTGGGCTGTGAATATGCAGTTTTCTGCTTGAACTTTCTTTTGGTCCTCTAGTTACCGCATATACCACTCTCATATTTTAGCTCTTTATTCTTTGATGGTATAAACTCTATAAACAAGATTCCTGTTCTCAGTTTACTTAACCTTCATGGTATGGAACATAACTTCCAATTTTAATCTAATAGAATTCCACTTCTTTACCAAAATGGATGTTCAATGTCCACATAAGCCAATTGGCATTAGGTACACTATGAGCATAACAAGTACTACTGTCCTCATTTTGACTTCCCTATGAAAAGTCCAATTTGGATAAGATAAATAGCAATTAGCAAGTAGCATCAGTGATATCAAGAATGAGTGTTTCCTTACTCTGAATCTATTTTGGCTTTATAGCACACTTCAAATGCAAAAACGATTGTTGAAAATGGAAATGCTAGTCCGGAGGCTGAGACAAAGACTATTGACTCTGAGAATGGGATTCTAAGTGAAGTTGAAGACAAGGACATTGTCTCAGATGCCCCTGGTCTAGTTGCAGTTTACGATCAGTGGATTGTGCCTCCAATATCTGGTCCACAACCAAGAGCCCGCTATGAGGTATCTGATTCTATACTTCCTATGATATCAGTTCCACCTATAACAGCCAGCACTGAGTTTCTTCCTTTTGCAGCATGGAGCAGCTGTAGTTCAAGAAAAAATGTATATATATGGGGGAAATCACAATGGTCGTTACCTCAGTGATCTTCATGTAAGTATACTATATGTGTATGGACGTGGAGTCTTTATTATGAATGCATCTCCACAAAAGACTTGAACTGTAGTTGTCCAGTTATGGTTTGTGCTAGTACGCTAATGTCTGTGAAAAATGCTTGATCTACTTTGAGTTGTAGGTTTTAGATCTAAAAAGTTGGAGTTGGTCTAAAATTGAGGCCAAAGTTAAAGCCGATTCACAAACTTCTGGGTTGGCGACTCCCCGTGCTGGCCATTCCTTGGTGAGTAGTAATGAATATATGTTTGATCTTTTCATACTAGGACATGCAAACACCTATTTTTCTTTTTAAACCATATCTTGTTATTATACCTTTGAATCTTCATTCTCTTTTCAGATAGCTTGGGATAATAAAATTCTTTCTATCGCCGGACATACAAAGGATCCTACAGAGACCATCCAAGGTGTATATGTGTTTTCTTTTATATAAAACTCTGTAGTAAGTAGTAACCTTACTAATTAGTATTGGAAGAAAAAAAATAGATAACTTTCATCTCTATACTTTATTCTTAAAAAGAAGTTATGTATGAAAATCAAAATAAGTTAGTTTGTGTGATTCGCATTTAAGATTAAAATCTATTTTTATGCTTGTAGATGTTAGAGATATATTCTCTACTTATTATGATATATTTAGTTGCCTAATATGAAGGAGAGCTACACCTATATATACTATCATCTACAGTAAGGAAATTGGAGGAGAACAATTCGTAAGTTGGTATCAGAGCCAAGTTAGGTTATTCAGTCGTCAATTTCTCCTAGGGTATTCAGTCATCAATTTCTTCTCTGCTTGCAGCCGTTCCAGCAAGTCTATTATCAGTCTCAGATAGACCCCTTCAAATTTAGGGTTTATCTATTAAAATTGTCATCGCCAGTCACCTCGGAAGCTGTCGGCCGTCGTAGTCAGCTTTCCACCAACGCCATATTCCGCTGCACGCGCCTCCACGCGCGGCCGTCAAACGCAACTTCGCTGGCGCGTGTAGTCCACGCGCCGCCTTCCTGGCCGCAGTTTCTCGCCGCGATTCCACCGTTCGAGTCGCCGGCCATTGCCGACTATATTCCAGTGGGTTTCATCGAATTTCTCCGACTCACGAGCCGGCGCTGCTGACCCAAGTCTAGTTTTCCCAGTCATGATGGAACTAGAGTTGATTTCCCTTTTTCAATAATCATTCGAATGTTTGGGGTCCTAGTCGAGTATCTACTTCTGCTGGATACATATATTTTGTTACTTTTATTGATGAATTCTCTCTTTGCACTTGGGTCTATTTAATGAAAGAACGCTCTGAGTTATTCTCTATTTTTCAGTCTTTTCATGCTGAAATTAAGACCCAATTTGGTCAAAATATCAAAGTTCTTCGTAGTGATAATGCACGAGAATATTTCTCGGGTATTTTTTCGTCATTTTTGACTCGACATGGAATCCTTCACCAGTCCACAAGTTCTCATACACCTCAGCAAAATGGCATCGCCGAGCGCAAAAATAGGCATCTTATTGACACTGCCCGTACATTGCTACTTCATGCGCATGTGCCTGTTCGTCATTGGGGTGATGCAGTGTTAACATCCTGTTATTTGATCAATAGGATGCCTTCTGCCTCTCTGAATAATCAGGTTCCGTATTCTATTTTGTTTCCTTAGGAACCACTGTTTCGCGTGCCTCCTCGTGTCTTTGGTTGTACCTGTTTTGTTCATGACATTTCTCCTGGACTAGATAAGCTGTTTGCTTGATCTATCAAATGCATATTCCTTGGATACTCTAGATTGCAGAAAGGGTACCGATGTTTCTCTCCGGTTAGTAACCGATACTATATGTCTGCCGATGTCACGTTTTTCGAGGATACACCATATTTTTCTTCCTCCTCGGTCGTGTCCACTACTGAATTGGAGATGTTGCCCCTTTCCGTCATCATTTGAAGTACCGAATTCATCTTCTCTACTCCTGCTAAATTAGAGGTTTCGCCTTCGATTCCATCTCCGCCACCTCTTATTCAGTATCAACGTCGACGGAAACAAACTACGTTAGTCGATCCCTCCACAATGCCTACTCCAGTTGAACCCTCCACAGGGCCTCCTCCAGATGAGTCCTCCACAGAGTCTCCTGATTCTTTCCCACTCCAGTCATCTACACCTACTACGGACCAACTTGAGATGCCAGATGATTTACCTATTGCCCTTCGGAAGAGCTCTAGATCAGCTCGTAACCCTCATCCTATCTATAACTTCTTGAGCTTTCACCGGCTTTCTCCATCACACTTCTCATTTGTTTCGGCTTTATCCACTGTTACCGTTCCCAAAACTGTTCGAGAAGCACTTGCTCACCCTGGATGGAAGCAAGCCATGATTGATGAGATGCAAGCCTTGGAACAGAGTGGTACGTGGGATTTGGTTCCTCTTGGTTGTAGAATAGTACTCTTGGTTGTAGATGGATGTTTGCTATCAAAGTAGGAGCTGATTGTCAGGTTGACCGCCTTAAAGCCCGTCTTGTGGCTAAAGGATACACCCAAATTTATGGTCTGGATTATGGTGATACATTCTCTCCAGTAGCAAAGATTCCTTCTGTGCGGCTATTTCTTGCTATTGCAGCTATCAACCATTGGCCGTTGTATCAATTGGATATTAAGAACGTGTTTCTTCATGGAGAGCTTGAAGAAGAGATTTATATGGAGCAACCTCCAGGGTTTGTTGCTCAGGGGGAGTCAGGCCTGGTTAGTAGGTTGCGTCGCTCCTTGTATGGACTCAAGCAGTCACCACGATCCTGGTTCGGAAAATTCAGCTCTGTTGTTCAGGAATTTGGGATGTCTCGAAGCAAAGCTGATCATTATGTTTTCTATTCACATTCTTCTTGTGGTCTCTGTCTTTATCTGATAGTTTATGTTGATGACATAATTATTACCGGGAGCGATCATGAGAAGATTAATCAACTGAAGAGGCACTTATTTAGTCGCTTCCAGACAAAGGATTCAGGGAATCTTAAATATTTTCTTGGAATTAAAGTAGCTCAATCAACGACGGGTGTTTGCGTCTCTCAAAGGAAGTATGCACTAGATATTCTGGAAGAAACAGGCATGTTGAATTGTAGGAAATACATGATTCATAGAATTACTTAGGTTATTACAAATATGCTATTTCTCCTCCAGATTGAAGTGCGTCTTTCTAGTTCGATGTCGGAGAAATAGTTACTTTTCGGCCTTTTGTCTAAGTCGCAGGATATCAGCTTTAATTCAGAAAAATATGTTCACTTTTCACCTGGAGCAGCACTTAGTTGTCTGGTACCTGGATGTATATTCCATTAAGGGTTCTTCTTTCAATGCAGTTAAAGAGTTTGATCCACGAACTAATACTTGGTCAATCTTGAAGACTTATGGGAAATCACCGGTACGTTATCTATCCTAACCTTGCCACCACCTTTATTTTATATCACTATCTAACTTATTCAAGTTACTTAATCCATTTCTACAGCTGAAACTCGGCTCATTGCATGTAGAGTTTGAAAGTTGTTTTAGTATTACAAAAGTGTAGAATAGATGTCTTCTAGATCAGTGCATTAACAGAAAAGAAAATGAACAATATGTTAGAAATATATACTCTCACTCAGTTTATTTTGCAGATCTCCCGTGGAGGTCAATCCGTGACACTTGTAGGAGGCACCTTAGTGATATTTGGTGGGCAAGACGCCAACAGATCCATGCTGAATGATTTGCATATACTCGATCTGGAAAATATGACCTGGGATGAATTTGATGCTCTGTAAGTTCACTTGTCCAGCTATACAAGACACTGCTTTTAATTGGTTATTTTCGCCTTTTACTAAAATATTCGAGCATCCATAGGGTGTTATCGTGACGTAATTTTGTCTTGAATGAGACCATGATTTCTTACGCATTTGTTCTCTGCAGGGGAGTTCCTCCATCACCTAGAGCTGATCATACAGCTGCAGTGCATGCAGAGCGTTATCTTCTTATCTTTGGTGGAGGTTCACATGCTACTTGCTTCAATGATCTCCATGTCCTCGACTTACAAACAGTAAGGTTACATGTCATCTCATTTTCCAGTTCATCTTAATATGAGAAACTGAATTTGAAATACTTTTTCTTTTCATTAGATGGAATGGTCAAGACCCACTCAACAGGGAGAAATACCTTCTCCTCGGGCTGGTCATGCAGGTGTAACAATTGGAGAGAATTGGTTCATTGTTGGTGGTGGCGATAACAAGAGTGGTATGTACATGCATAATAATACTTTCTCTCTCTCTCTCTCTATATATATATATATATATATATATATATATATATTGGAGGGTTCTGACCCTTCATCATGAGTGAAGCGAATAGCTTTTCCTCATTTAAAATGTAAATGCTAGTCACGAAAACCTTAATTTATGAGCATGGTTTTGTTGTCTATACCTTTCATCTAGGCATATATGCTTTGGCATGATATATCAATAGGATTTCAGCACATGCAGTCAAAACAATATTTTATGGTCTTGTGGTATGTGAATATTTTGACAGGCAATTCTTAAGTCTTTAGTGGAGTTTCCTTAGAAACAATGGAACTGCTGACCAGTTAATATATTGAAGATAAGAAAATGTATCTTGTTTCTATTCTGCCACTAGGTTAGAATGTTAGATTTTCTTACTTTAGATATGGATAGAGGGGAAAACAAGATTTTATTCAGCATTAATGGAATCTTGTTTTTCCGTGAACTCCTAGAACAACCAGAGTTTGGAGTTCCCTTTTGGCATTCCCATTAACAAAAGACACCAAGATGGTCTCCACCCATGCAAAGATGCTTAAAAAAATCCCTAACTGAAATCTTCTTGCTATATAATCTTGGATTTTTACCTTTTTGCATGTTCAAACATCTAATAATACTTTATGTTTACGACATTTTCTTAATATAACTTATTATTGACCTAACCCAGTTCTTTTAATACATTTGCAATGAATTGCAGGAGTCTCCGAGACTGTTGTCCTCAATATGTCCACACTTGTGTGGTCTGTTGTAACTACCACCCAAGGTCGTGTCCCTATTGCCAGTGAGGTAACCATAACTAACTACTAGGAGGCAGAGATTAATTAGATGTCGTAATTTCTTCAGTTGTTAAAATATCGACTTTTTTGTGATATCTGCAGGGGTTAAGCTTGGTTGTGAGTTCCTCAGATGGCGAAGACGTGCTTGTATCTTTTGGTGGATATAATGGTCGTTATAGCAATGAGGTCTATAAATTATGTTAGACCCTTAAAATTATATTTGTTATTATTCAACCTTCAAATTTTGAACACGGCTTGCTGTTGGTAGGTTAATGTTCTTAAACCAAGCCACAAGTCAACCTTACAATCAAAGACCGAGGAATCAATACCAGACAGTGTTTATGCTTTGCAAAATGCTACCCAGGATGAATCTGATTTGTCAGCCATCCAAGAGGGAAAAATTCGGGAAATTCTTGTGGATAATGTAAATTCAGATACCAAGGTATGTACCAAAAATACAAACAGTACTAGATTATACTGCTCTATATAATATATTCATTAGGCCATTGCAGATCTTCATTCAATTCAATCAATCTATATGGGTCTAGGTGTTGAATGTCGTATGATTGAAGTTCACATATTATTTCCTTTTATCAATAAAACGTTGCTTAAATTTTTCCATTATATATTGAATTTATTAATTTGCTGTTCGATTTTATTACGTATAATAGTGTTTAATGGTGTGCAGAAACCAAAGAGTGAGGAAACCAATGGACAACATATCATAGTTACTCTCAAGGCCGAGAAAGAAGAGGTTGTATCATTACTCAGCAAGGAGAAGTTGCTCTCCCTTGAGTTAAATCAAGAATTATCTGACGCTCAAGCTAGGAATGAAGAACTATACAAGGTACACATTTTATTAAAAAAAATGGTTAAATGTACTTTTCATACCATATGTTTGACCGAATGTGACTTTTAGTACTGGATGTTTAGTTTTGTATACTTTTGGTACCAGACGTTTGAAAAAAATGTGGCTTTTGGTACATCCGTTGGTTGGCCGTTAGTTTTGGCCGTTAAATGACATGTGCAAGTTACGTGATCGACTCTAAACTTTTAATTTTGTTCAATTTAGTCCCTCAAATATATTCATAACTTTTATTTTGTTTAATTTAGTCCTAAAGATTCAAAATTGAACCCAATTGGGACCTATCTCCAATTTGGTAAATTTGATCCAAATGGGGCTATGTCAGTTGAATTCGATTGGTTTAATTGGGTCTGATTGTGAAGTGTTATGACTAAGTTAAACAAAATAAAAGTTAGGAATATATTTGAGGGACTAAACTGAACAAAATTAAAAGTTTAGAATCGATCACGTGACTTGCACATGTCATTTAACGTCCAAAACTAACGGATGTACCAAAAGCCACATTTTTTCAAACGTTTGGTACCAAAAATATACAAAACTAAACATCTAGAACTAAAAGCCACATTCGGTCAAACATGTTGTATCAAAAGTACCTTTAACCCTAAAAAAAATGTCGTGGCATTCTTACTCCTCTCTTTTTATATCATTTACTTTTCTTTCTAATTGACATTAGATTTGAATCACTTAATATGATGGAATCTCATATTGCAGGAACTTCAGTCTGTACGTGGACAACTAGCTACGGAACAGTCCAGATGTTTCAAACTCGAGGTATCTATCTGCTCATTCTTCTGCCTTTTCCTTGTCTGCCAAGCTCCTCATTTTAGTCCTTTCTTACAAGACAAGTTACTCGGGTTTTCCTTCAAACCAAAAACTTCTCCAGAAACATGTGAATCTTTAATTCTTTATAATCCGACATGTTTGCGATACTACAAGATCGAGATTTTATCCAATTATCTATACTATTTATAGAGAGTACATAAAAGGTAGTAAACTCTACTTCCATTTTGCACTTAAATTTGAGACTTAAAACTCATGATCGCTACTACATTTATAATCAGTAAAGATGTAAACTAGGGTTAAAATGTTGATATTCGGTGTGCCAAATATTAAACTGGTTGATTTCCACTTTTTTCGATTGATTTTGGTATTAAAATTGTCGCTTTAAACAACAAAAATATGTTATTTTCTATTTTTTTCGAAGTATCAGATTTGTTGCTCGTGCTTTAAGCATATTGAATATGCTTAAAACACATGCGTTTTTGTTCAGTCGATTAAGAGATAAACATTAGAAATCAATCAATCAGATAGTTTGGCTTTGGACACTGAATATCAACATTTTAAATCTTGTGGGACAACAATTAGTGACATGGTCTATAGTTGAAGCTGTTTTTAGGTTGTTAACCCTATAAACTACGAGGATAAGTTAACTTCGATGCATATACGATACAGTATTCATGATTACTTAAATAGTTATCGGGCATAGCGTGTGTTGGCTCTCTTAGTATACTCAATACGTTTTTGTATTGCAGGTGGATGTGGCAGAGCTAAGGCAGAAACTATCAACAATGGAGAATCTGCAGAAAGAGCTTGAACTTCTTCAACGACAGAAGGCTGCTTCTGAACAAGCTGCCCTAAATGCACAGCAGAAGCAGAGCTCTGGTGGCGTGTGGACGTGGCTCACCGGAACACCTCAGAGCCCCGATGAAGACGATGATGAAGAATGAAAACAACGGTTAAGTTCCTGATACTATACTTTCAATTAGACATCATCAACTGCTAGACAGACCTAATTAAATTCATTCTTACCTTTTTCTTAAAGAAGTCATGTTGTTGTTCTTAGCTTCGGGTTCGAGTTTAATGCCTCAAAGCACGGGGTTTTTGGTTGGACTTTATAGTCGTCATTATATTATATTATATACATAGAAATGTGGATATTGGTGCCTCTGTTATATCGTAAAGTGCGTATACATGACGTTCGAGTTTGTTAAGAGACTTTAGAACTGATGTTAAGAACTTAAAAACAGTATCTATGTCTGCTGTTAATTATTGTTTCAAAATTAAAATGTTGATATAGAGTGTATCGAGTTGTTAACCCACAAAAAAAATTAGTGGTAACAAAAAATATGTTATTTTTCACTTTTTCGAAGTATAAGATTTGTTAAGAATGGTTTAAATTTTAAAGTTAGGGTTAAGAACCTATGAAATGTCTGAACTATGACCCATGTTAACGGAAAAAGTCTGAAATTTCAAATGTGGTGGTGGCTGGAGCCGGTGGTGGTGGCCGGAGTAATTTGACTTCAGGGGTAATTTTGTCATTTCACATTTCCTCAAATAAGATATTAAATAAAACAAAATAATAAAAGGGGCAAAAATGTCATTTCACACAATTCTGTTAAAGTTAACCCTAAAAATGGACGGAAAACCTAATTTCAACAAAATTGAAATTTCAGCTCAAACCAACATTTCAAATTTAAGACCTCTCCCGTTAACATGGGTCATAGTTTAGACATTTTATAGATTTTTAACCTTAAAGTTATTATATTTAAAAATATGTTTTTGTTCTATAAATTTTAAGAAAAAAACGTTAAAATAAACCAATTTGATGATTGAGACAGCAATTAACAATATTATATGTGTGACTGCTTTTAGATTATTAGCCTTCTATATTGTATATATACACAGTATAAATAAAAGAAATAAAGGAAAATGATATCTGGTAATAACTTAATGGTCACTGCAATTTTCTGTTCCAATTATGGAGCCAAAAGAGTGCCATCAGTCCAGCAATCTTTTATTGCTTACCTAAAATTATTTATGAATTCCAGTCCAAAATGGGACGCATTGCATGTGAATCAAAATATAGTAAGCTCGAGTAAATGTGGATTGAATTCCGAAGTAGGTTGAGTTTGCAAACTAATCTACTTTAATAATTATTTCCTAAAATAGGTTCTCCTGTCCTACGTGACATTTATCTTATTTAAAAAATAATTCTTTATTTATCTTTATTTTCTACTATACACCCTAAACTTTACATTATGTTGCAAATTAAATTAACCTTAAGTGGAATAATATTAAAATAAATAGGGATCTTTTTGAAAAAAAAAATATGAAGGTTAGATTAAGAAATATACAAAATAAATAGAAAACTAATTATTGAGAGAGTGTAATTTGGAAATAAAAAATGCTGAAGAAAATTATAAAAATGGTTATATAAATGTAAAGATAAATTAAAATATACTCATAAAATACATTTTTTATGTATGAAAAGCGTAAATGAATCTTAATGAAAACTTCTAAAATTTATAAAATCAGAAAAAACTAGATATTAGAAGAAAAAAATATATCTATAATAAACAAATGTAAAAATTAAAATTAAATAGAATATATTTAAAAATGAATTCAATTTAGTTTCGCATTTTTTCTTTAGTACACTTTAGTTAATAATTTTTGCATTTTCATAAATAATTATTTTTTATTATTTTTAAATCTATCTTTTATTTTTCTTACATTTATTTATTTTATTTAAAATCTACAAAAAAAAAAAAGTGTTTATCTTTTTTATATTTAAAATCTAACTAATAGTTTTCTATAATTGATATAGAATGTACAAATATTTAAATTCTACTCACTAATTCGTAGTTTATGTAAAAATTATTTAGTTGAAACTTATACTATAATATTATTAATTCACTTTTTGCACAAAATATGTCTTCTAAATGAATTGATAAATTGAATATATATATATATATATATATATATATATATATATATTATTGTTGATTAATTTTTCATAGTGCATGTGTACGTAAAGTAGAAACCAATAATATTATATGTCATTTAGAATATCTTCATATACTTTTACATGGAAAATTATGCATATAAAAATTATGGTTATTTGATTACGATATTCATTAGTAAATAATATTATATTAAACAAACCATTGACCCGCGTCGTGTGCGGGCATCTAGGCATATGAAAATTTACGTTCTAATACTATTGACTCGCAAATGCGAATAAATTCATCTTTTAAATTTAATATATATGTATATATATATTAAAAAAAGCATATGCATTTTATTGTTGATTAATTTGTTAAATAGTGTATGTAAATTAGAAATATATGATATTTTATGACATTCGGAAGATTTTCACATATAGTTTCACATGGATAAAATTGTTCTTAAATCAGAGTACCATTGAAAATTTTGTCGCTATTTAATTACGGTATTCAAGAGTAAATAATATTACGTAAATTAAATGACACATTAGAATTATTTAATATTATTAATGACATATATTTTTCTAATGAGAAACGTCGGTTATGTTAGATGGCATAATAATTATACAAATATGATTGTCGGTTTCGTTACATAGTATTCAACTATTCAAACAATAATAATTACATTTCATAAGATTAAAGGAAACAAAATATAATTTAATGACGTGGTTTTTACTGTGCGTTTTAAATGTTAGAATCGTTGATTGCAGTGGCGGACGTATGAATTTGACAATGACAATTTTGAAAAAAAAATTTAAAAATTAAATTTTTTTGCAAAAAAAATTTGATTGGAAAATATATACAATTCAACAAATTTGATCAACTTTTACTTGTTAAAATTAATTACTAAATATTTTTTTACGGTTCAAACATGCCATACGAAAGAGCATAGTCATCTTCCATATTGAAAATTTTAACATCATGCTTAATAATACAAAAAGAACATACTCTATACATAAATCTGTTCAAATGAGAATTTTAAAGGAGATTTTTTCCGGATTAAATGAATGAACGAAATATTTTAATCGAGTCCCGTACTTATCACAGACTTTTTAAGACAATTTCGCTACCTTATTAACTTATCGGTTGTGTTAAAGGATAACCACCGACGCTTGTCTTCCTTATTGAATGATCTAGACAAAGTATGGACTGCACTGGCCGGGCATAACAAGAATATTAACTTTTCATTTATCCGATCAGAAAAATTATAGTGACATTATACATTATTATTCCAACAAAAACCTATTACCTATAATTGTAGATAAACACTTAATATATATATATATATATATATATATATATATATATATATTATCAAGAGATAGTTAGTATATTACACAGGTAAGCAATATGTATAACTCGTATATGTACGAATTATCTGACAACTAGTTCATGAACACGCACTTGCTTGGTCATACTTCCATCTATTTTGCTTCCTTTGGTGAAGTGTATATATATAACTTTAACAAAATCGGAAATAAATGGTGGACATTAAGTCCCCACTCCATTAACGTGGAGCCGCCACTGGTTGATTGTGTCACGTGACACAATAATACTCGTCTAAAATTAAAAAAGAAATGATTTTAAACATTTGAATCACTGATTTCATCATTTACCTAATATTTAGCTTATTTTTTTTTATTAATACTTACAGAGTATTATGCCACTCTACAATAATCTAAGATCTTAAAGGGAGTGTATTACCCGCTGATCGTATGATTTTTCTACCATGCTCCAAGAGCATAATGCTTTTGGTTTTTTTATTATTATGGTGGACTTAATTGTAATATATGTAAAATTTGAAAAGTATGAAAAATTACGAAATTTTTTAACCACACCTAGTATCAATTTCCCTTTAGGGTAATAGAAAAATACAAAAAAAGAGTAGAATGGTGCTAGAGTATGATAGAAAGATAATTAGAAAGATCCAAATCATATACACAACTAAATAATTAGGGTCTCTCTGGATCCTGGGATGAGAAAAAGTATAGGGGTCATATATCGAGCACCGCAAAGTTGAAGGGCGGCAGATAAATCTACTTGTTCCGGGGAAAACAAAAGATGGCAGATAGAGGTTTGGCTCGCGAGTATCATCATCATCAATCACGAAACCCTACATTTTTCTCTCCATCCAAACACCCCCAAGCTCCTTCCCGTGGCTTCCTCTCTCGCTTCGTCTTAATTCTTCAATGATCGCGCTCTGCTGCAATCCAGACACAAGTACTGTGTTTCAGGTACGCTATCCGACTTTGTCCGAGCTCGATTTCGGTCGATACGGTTCGATTGAGCTTATTTTTCTGTTGATGTGATCGCTGTAACAAGGAGCGACTGTGGGAATGGTTTAATCATGTGTTTTGGAGAGGAATCGAGCTGAAGTTAGGTTTAGGGGATAGTAAGAGTGTGAATTGCATGGGCTGTTTCTAGGGTTTCCGCCATGGATATTGATAGGGGAGAGGAACAACCAGTGTTAATGGATGTGGAGGTTGATGTCAGTCTGGTGAAAGGTAAATCCGAGCTTGGAGACGATGAAACTGATTTTAGGTTAGTGAAAGTGGAAAGTGATGAGAAAGATCAATTGAACGCTGATAATCATAAAATCAGTCCCGATAATGGTTTATGCGATGTGAAGATTGGTGTCTTTGATTTTAAGGAAGATGAGTATGAACCGAAAGCTTCTGTAGGAACTAGCAGTGATGCATTGGAGACAACAAGTGGTGTTCTTGAGCATGCAGTGCTGCGTACTGGACAGGAGGTGGACTCAACAAAGAGTTCTGCTCCTGTGTACCAGTCTTTGATGACAGAGTTCGATGAATTCGTGGCAAATGAGAAGTTTAGCCAAAACGGAACATCTAGGGCTCTGAGGCATGGGTTAGAGTTAGGAGACATGGTGTGGGGAAAAGTTAAGTCGCATCCGTGGTGGCCGGGGCATATTTTTAATGAAGCTTTGGCATCTTCATCAGTTCGTCGAGTCAGGGGAGATGGTTCTATTTTAGTTGCTTTCTCCGGTGATAGTAGCTATGGTTGGTTTGACCCTGCAGAGCTGATTCCTTTCGATGCTAATTTTGCGGATAAATCGAAGCAAACAACTTCTAAGAACTTTGTCAAGGCAGTGGAGGAAGCCATCGATGAAACTAGCCGAAGGAGTGCACTTGGTTTGGTCTGCAAATGTAGGAGTAAATTCAATTTCCGACCTGCAAACGTGCAAGGATATTATTCAGTTGATGTTCCTGATTATGAACTTGGAGGATTATATTCTGCTGCTCAAATAAAGAAATCAAGAGACAGTTTTGTGCCTAGTAAAACTCTTTCGTTCATCCAGAAATTGGCAGCGGCACCCCAAAGTAGTGATGAGACAGATCTTGATTTCATAAAGCATAGAGCTATTTCTTTTGCTTATCGCAAAGCTGTATTTGAGGAGTTTGATGAGACTTATGCTCAGGCATTTGGGGCGCCTGCGGTAATTACTTCTCATGATAATTCTGGTGCAACAGATCAGCCAATTAAAGTTCCAACTAGAGGTGATGATCTTGATTATTTCTTTAATTTAAGATAGGCAAGAACCTTGATGATATGCATGAAGTCATATATATATACATACTGTTAGCTGATAAAAAAAATTACGAAAGCTATTCCAATGTAAATGTGAATTGCATTGTAAATCTCAAAAATGTTTTCTATACCACTAATACTATGTATTTTTTTCATCACTGCCATTACTTACTTCGTATTTGAATTCCTATGAAGCATCTGCAATTGCTTATTAGTTAGGTTATTTTGAAGGGTTAAATGTTGAATTGCTAGCTGAATTTGTGGCTGATGTGCTGGTTACTAGCCGATTTTTTTATTATGATTTTGCAAATTTCTCTAGCTAAAACTAACACATTGGTGCAATTTGTTACCTTTCTTTTTTTTTTTTGTTGTAAAATCTGGTGCGGAAAATCATGGTGCATCCGTGTCGTTCAGTTTGGGCGTCCAATGTTTCCAAGATGAACAATGCTAGCAAGTTGCCCTGTGGTATTCGTTCAGCTATCAATTTGGTATTTAACCCCATTTTGAAAATTTAGGAAATGAGAAATTTAGCTCAATTAAAGCATTATCCTTACAGTTAGGAGTTGTTTATTTACTTCGATTCCTTCTAATGAATTGTTGATCATCATGTCCCAACTCCATCGTTTCGACCAAAGACATCAATACACGTTTGTTCAAACTAGACATTAACAAATTTGAGTTTCTTTTTTCTCCCGTCTTTTTTCAGCTCCACTGAGTGGCCCGTTGGTAATTGCCGAAGCTCTTGGAGGGGTCAAGAAAACCCCATCAAAACCCATGAAAGTTAAGGACCACTCCAAGAAAGACAAGTATCTTTTCAAGCGCAGAGACGAGACCAATACAGGCTCTTCGGTTCCAGCAGCACATGTCCAAAGCTCCTCTGTTGCAGCAGCAGGAGGGTTTGTGTTGCAGAAAAGACCCCCATCTGTTCCTTTAAATTCAGGAAACCCTACAACTTCTGGACAAGATGTCCTAACTGTACCCGATGGCGACACTCCATCTACTACTACAAAGGTATCTATAGAAAAAAGTGGATCTTTTCAGGGAAGCAAGGAGAAACTGGGAGTAAAGGAGGCAGCTCCGGGAATTGATCGTGTTGAAGATGGTAATGGTGATCATGTAGTGGTGAAGAAGAAGAAAATAGTAGCGAAGCAGCCTGTTAAAGCATTATGTATCGATCCTTTGACAGGCGAGAAAAAGAAGAAAAAGAGAAAGGAGGTTGTTTCAGAAGCAGGTTCCGAGCAGCCGCCACGGAAACGATTGGCAACTGGAAAAATCCGTCCCGCCATGTCAGCACAGCTCGATCCCTTTTCGAAAACAGATTCTGGGTTAAAGAAAGATGAAGTGTCGGTATTGAATATCGAACTGCCACAGCTATTGAGCGGGCTCCAGTCGCTTGCCCTAGATCACTTCCATGCCCCAGAGAAGGTGAGTTCGGCTGTTGTAAGGCAGTCGTTTTTGCGGTTTCGGTCCATTGTTTATCAGAAGAGTCTGCTTCTGTATCCTTCAGGGGAACAGGACAGCACGGTCAATGTCCCGGCAAAATCTTTGTCCGTAAAGCCAGGCCCGGTGGGCCGGAAGCGAGGCCCATCAGACCGACAGGAAGAAATCGGTGCAAAGAGGTTGAAGAACATGAACAAAATCAAGTCGTTGTCGGATAAGAAGCCGGTGGTTCAGAAGGCGATTGTCAAGAAGTTGCCGCCACCTCAGCAAGAGAAGGCTGTCAAGAGATCGCCACCTCAGCAGCATCTGAAGAAGGCAGCAGCAGCGGCGGTCCCCACCATGCTGGTGATGAAGTTCCCTCCGAAAACCTCGCTCCCATCCGTGGCCGAATTAAAAGCGAGGTTTGCGAGATTTGGGCCGCTCGACTACTCGAGCCTCCGAGTCTTCTGGAAGTCGTCTACCTGCCGAGTCGTGTTCCAGCACAAGCCCGACGCTGTCTCCGCATATAAATACGCAGTTGGGAACAGCTCGCTTTTTGGCAACTTAAATGTGCGGTACTTTGTCCGGGAAGTCGAGGAGGCGGCCGAGCCGCCTAATGAGTTTGACCGACCCGGCCCGTTTCAGCCCGTGGTTCAGCCGCCGGTGCAGCTCAAGTCAATTCTGAAGAAGCCCGGAGAGGAAACAGGCCCGAGCAAAGCCCGTGTAAAGTTCATACTAGGGAGTGAAGAGAGCCCGACCCCAAACCTGAACCCGAAAAGTTCATTTGCTGATGTGGCATCAGCATCGTCTTCTACTACTACTACTACTACAAATAGTGGACCTGGATTGGTTGTTAATAGTAAGAACTTTCAAAAGTCTTCAACTACAACTACTGTGCTTCCTCCGTTACTTGCTCTTCCACCCAAGTTTAATAGTAATGGGCCCCACCAAAATCCGTCGCGGGACCCACCACCACCGGAGGTCCCGATGATGACGAGGGATGATATATCGCAGCAGATGATAAGGCTGCTAAACCGGTGCAATGAGGTAGTGGCCAATTTGACGGGGGCGTTAGGGTACGTGCCCTACCACCCTCTTTGAAAATATGCCCTTGCAGAAGACACTTTTGCCACTACACTACTACACTCGCTGAGGGCATTTCTGTTAATTCAGCGGAGCAAATGAAATGGGCTTTTTCTAAGAGATGTAACAACGATGTGAGTGAAAGAAATAGTGCACAAGTTGAGTTGTTATCTCCTTATCTGTTTGTTTTTACTATTATTATTATTATACTTTTTGACAGCTTTGGTCGTGTTTTAAGTACTTCTATATAGATTTAGATATGAGACCATTTTGTGGGTGCTCTAGCCTCTACGTGTGCGTTGCTTTCTGTTTTGGGTATGCTTAAAAAATGAAGTATTTCAACTAGATTTCATACACCAATCAATGCAACATTTATTTTCTCTAGGCTAAAATCTAGTTGAAATAAATCTGGCTTCTTTAACTCAGAAATGTAAAAAAAGTTTGCATTGTGAGATTTGAATATTTCAAGCGGCATAAGGTTGTGTTTCGTTTAAAAATAAGTACAAGGTTTGGTTTTGCTAGTTTGGGACGGAGCAGTAATTGAGGAAGGACTTAATTGAAAAAAAAAATGGAAAAGATTGTAATGGCTTGATTTGGATATTTTAAAGTGTTGGGCTAGATTTGCTAATTTGGTTGGTTTGGAATTAATTTTTTTTGGATTTTCTACCATGTTTGTGGAGCACCAAACTTTAGTTTTTTTATTATTATGATAGATTTAATTGTAAAATATGTAAAACTTTCAAAGTATGAAAAAAAAATATATGAAATTTTTTAACTACACCTAATATTTGTATCATATTATTAACAATATCAATTTTCTTATATAGTTCACCTTTAGGACAATAGAAAAAAAAAAAAAAAAAAAAACTACCAAAAGCATGTTGCTTGTGGAGCATAGTAGAAAGACCTAATTTTTTTAACCTTTCCAACACACTTTACTATATTTGTGCTACTTTTACGAGAAAAAAAAATTAATTACACCTAATATTTGTATCATAATATTAATAATGTTAATTTTTCTTTAAAATCACTTTTAGGGTAATAGAAAAGTACAAAAATTGTATGGAATGGAGCTATGATCGGTGTAGGAGTTAATTAAAAAAAAATTAAAATGTATTAGGGATGCAATTTGAATATTTAAAAAGAGAAGTGGGTTGATTTTGCTAATTTTGTTTGTTTTGGATGGAGCTCGAATCAATGTAGGACCTTATTGGATTTTTCTACTATGCTTTGAAAGCACCATGTTTTTTTTTAATACTATGGTGGACTTAATTGTAACATAACTAAAACTTTAAAAGTATGAATTTTTTTAACTACACCTAAGATGTGTATCATATTATTAATAATATCAATTTCCCTATGGGGTTCACCTTTAGGGCATCAAAAAAATAAAAAAATTAGTGTCAAAAGCATGGTACTCCAAAAGCATTGTAGAAAGGTCACTTTTCTGGTATGCTCCAGAAGCATGCTGCTTCTGGAGACTTTCGGGGGTGATTTGCGTTTTTTAAAAATGCGTGGGACTTAAATCAGTTCGGTTCATGGTTGTTATGTAAATGGGCCGGTCTAAAAGTATATCGGTTCGGATACCAACTATTACTAACGCTTTGACTTGCTTTTTTTTTCTCACGTGAATAAGAGGGTGGGTAGCCTTCCTCTCGCCGCCACTCATTCCTTCTTCTTCTCAAGGTTCCAGCCACCCCTTTCCTTCTTCTTCTCCAACTTGGATTGATGTTGTGCGATTTAATTTAATTGGTTTGATTCAACCTTAGATTGAATTGGATTGATGTGGCGCTCCCTCTCCTTGTTTGTCTTCCCGCTAATGCACTTAAATTAGGGTTCGACTGCATCGACGATCCGGCTGTCCACCTCCGGGCGGCGAAATCGTACACAAAGACGTCTATCACCGGGTCGTAAGTAATCGGTTCTGATCCGCCCATCATCACCAGCTTCCCCTCGCAGCTGGCTAGCTGGCAGAAAAGGGGAAGGTCGTTCGGGTACTTCGGCACGGAATCAAGCCTCTCCCTGACCTGATTCACCGGGTCAAACACCGTAATGGCGAAGGCAAGCGATTTCCCGGACTTACGGCCACCTGAAACCTCCGGCGACGGCAGAGCTTGGACCAGACATGCAATTTGTAGCTGAGATCTTTAATTTCGATTATGTCGGAATGACCGATTGAATATCGACAAGTGGGGAATCGTCAACAATAAGAATGGTTACCATATTTGGCTTAAATTATAGTTTTTGGTCTTATCTGATGTATATAGTGCAATCTTCTTTGAGTTCAAGGTTCTAAGGAAGGTGGATCTTCACACTCTTATTAGTATACTTGAAATAATAATAATGTTTAGTATCTTGAAATTTTTGCTTTTAAGTAATTATGCCACAAGTTCATGTATCATTATTTGTCCTATTTTGATAATGCAAGTATTTGTTTATATATCATCATTCTTTGTTTGAAAATTTCGAAAAGGTTAGATAATTTTGAGCTACAAGACCATTAATATTGGCATTTGAGTACTAAATGTTGTATTAATTGTTGCAGCAAAGAAAAAAAAAAGCTTATTTCATAGTAAATTGTGGTGTCAAGGATCTTTGTTACTTGTATGTAACATGACTTATTGATTTTTGTTCCTATCTCTCGGACTATCGCTCGTGTTTTAGTAGGGTAAAAAAAATTATTTTTTTCAATTTCAAGAATTTGATAAAGGACAAAGTGATGAACCTCTACATAGACTTTGGATGATGAGCTAGTAGTGTTTACATTTTGAGGCATTATTGACGTACATTGTGTTATATTTGATGCTATTTGTATATAAATACAGTTTATCAGAGTGTAAAATATATAACTGTTACTTATACTTCACGTATTTTTTTCGTTTTCATTCTGTTTTTCTGTTCAATTTTGCGCAAAAAGACAATAGTGCATATATGTCGTCCAATCAGTGTCATCTTGTTGCAATTTTGTATTTAGTAGCAACGTGAAGACAATTTAAGAACATAACGTAATGACAATTAACGTACATTTCATACAATACCTGCTAATTTCATGTAGCTTGTGAAAACAAACGGTGCTGCTTTCCATTGTGACCCAAAGGGAGTTGGTACAGGGTGTTTATAAAAACGCAAAGCAAAACTCAACACTTTTCTATCGGAGTTTAAAAATAAATCTTAAAAAGAAAAGGATGAACTGAGATCGAATAGGGAAAATCAACCATCCCAGTTACATTCCGGAGGCTGGAGCATACTCTTGAATGGTTGCAGCTAATTTATCGTGATCATCTGCTGTCTTTGACCGAATTAAGGTCTGAGCCACCACATTGTCACTTTCGCCTCCCTAATCCTACAGAAAACAACATAAAAATGATTTACATAAGACTGTCCAAACTGCAGATGTTAAGTTGCAGATTACAGAATATCATAAACCATTTGCCGACCATTTACACAAAGTATGTCAAAAATGGCTTATAATCTGTTTTTAAGGAGCCAAATGTGAAAACACCCATTCCACAGTCATATGAGCCAAATGTAAGAGCAACAACATCCACAAAGCCACAACCTTTCATGGAAAAGTTTAATCTTCATATGCAGTTATGCACTTACCGGTCAAATACCGCTTTCGCAACAATAAATAATCGACCTTTTTTTTCCGGGAAAAATTAGCCGTTTTTGAAATGACATAATTCACCTCATTATCCAAATCTGGTCAATCTGATTTTAACCGATTCAAATGGATGGACCTACCAGCGGAAAGAATTGCAACATGACCTTAAACATCAACTCTAAAATATGAAATATGAAGAAGTTATTAATTATCAACAATATTATTCATTTAATTAAAAGGAAATTCATCGTATCCTTCTCAAGCTAACATATGTCATTGCTGTTGTTGCTGTGAAAGATCAAGTACATGAAAATCTTCTGCTAATAGACCAGCAAGTCCAATTATGCCATGTAAAAGCAAAATACACAAAAATGTCAATACAAAATCTCATTTCACTACAACCAAATTTAACCCCAAACAGAAGAAATTTGGATCAACAAGAAATACCAAACAAAAATAGGCTTATTAGCCAACACCAGGATAGCACAATCAACTATTTCTGATAGTATGATTCAAGCATTATTAATAATAACACAGGGTAACACGTAACCAATAAGCCATGGTCAGCAGCGAAATATTGCATGAATACGGAGACACCAACAATATCTATATAGAGAGCTTTTATTTTCAGGTGGCACGACACATATCTCGTGTCCCTTCTCCAACTTTAACAATGCATCCTAAAAATCAATTCTCTATAAAGCATTATATCCTGAAATAGTTTTCTTTAAAGTAATTGATACCATCAACCTGGGGGAACATTTGGTTGTTATTGACTGGATTTAGATTGAACTAAGGAGATGTTCTTGGAATTTGGGTTCATATTGCCTATGATTAAAAAACTCCACCGAAGAATCTCATCAATGTTAAACAGTATTTCGAGCATGAACTAAAATGCACTAAGAGATCCTCTAACCAAAATTGCAAGAACCTTCAGAATCAAAGTAAAACACCGATCAAAACTTTCAAATGAAAATAGCAAATTACAGAGAGATTACTCACAAATCCATTCTCAGTAATTGTGTTGATAGAAAATTTCTGATCGGTGGTGTAGTTCGCGTTCAAAATATCTACAAGATCGAATCGTATCCACCTGCATACACACATATACGCACATCGATGGAGAAATTCATCATACATCCATGGCAGAAACTGTATTACCTTTGGCCTTCTTGCTGATGTCCACGAAGAGTCTCGGTCCTTTGCTCATCGTTACGCGCTCGGAGAGAGATGCGAGCGAGGACAGCATTACAGAATTTACCAAAGTTGAAGCTTGTTTCTGCGTCAAGTGTCTACAGGACCGAGCTCAGTAAACCCTAGACTGCATCAAACCAATTCAACTAAAGGTTGGAGAAAATGAAAGACGTATGGAAGGGATGAGGCGTAAGGTTTCACCATCCACCTTCTAATTCACGGTGAGAATAAAAAAACCTAAACGATCATCCCTGGTGGTGGCCAGATCTGTGTCGTTGCTGTCGAATTAGAGGGAGATGGAGCGCTCCAAAGCTGTCGGAATTAAGGAGAGGGAGCGCGTCAGACCGCATCAAACCATTAAATTAAATCGCACAACATCAATCCAAGGTTGGAGAAGAAGAATGAAGAGATGGCTGGAGTCTGGAGAAGAAGAAGGAAGGAGTGGCGAGAGGAAGGTTACCCACCTCTAAGAAAAAAACAAGTCACGGCGTTACTAATAGTTGGTATCCGAACCGATATAATTTTAGACCGACCCATTTGCATAACATACAATGAACCAAACTGATTTAAGTCCCACGCATTTTTAAAAATCGCAAATCACGTCCGAAAGCCTCCAGAAGCATCCTGCTTCTGGAACATGCCAGAAAAGTCCGATTCTCATTCTAGGGTATAAGATATAAGTGATGCAAAATAAAATAGCTACGAAAATACTCATATATGGGTGCATCTGGCACTCACACACATCCACCTCAAAATGGTCTTAAAGTTAAAATGACTAAAATCATTTTTTTAGGCTATATGTGTGTGCACCCGGTTCACGCAAGAGTCTACGATACTGAAAAGCTATAAGAAAAGTTAGAAGAACTCAGCTCTATATACTGCACACACCGGGTGTACGTACAAGCATATCAAAACCGCTCAAAAGGGACTAGAATAATTATTTCGAGGGGGCTCTCTTGTGAACCTGGTGTACGTAACTCTGTCAACTTTAGTGCAAGTTAAATGTCAGTTAAATTTCCCAATTTACACCCAAAGTTATGTTATTTTGTTTTATTCTAGAAAATTACGAAAAATCCCTAAATTTAATATGTAAATAAAAAATATTTTAAAAAAATGAAAACTATTATTTTTTTTAAGTAAAAAAGTAAAAACCGAATCTTAGGATTTTATTTTCATTTCTTTAAAATAATAATTTCGTTTGAAAAATAATTAATAAAAATTAATAAAATTTCTTCTCGACACTTCCCCTAACTTTTTAAAATGTATCAATTTTCTAAATAAAATAACCTATATGAACCTAAATAAAATGATAATTGTTGTATTATCTACGTATAATATTTATCATACTTTTGACTTACTTAGTCCCCAGTTATATATATTCTATTCTCCAACTCCAATTTGTAATTTTCCCTGGTTTAAGTGAAGATTGTTAATTTAAGTTACGAAATAACTTATTGACGTGACTGATTGGGTAGATATTTTTGGGTCAACACAGGATTTATAACCCTTTTTTTTAAATAAAATTTGTTTCTCTTGTAGCGAATAGAAATAGGCAAATACATGTAAATATTATCCTTAACAACAACTCTTTAACTGCAAGACTAAATAGTTAGTAACGCGTTAACTTTCCACTTTATCAATTGACTACAACAAAATGTAGTTCTCTTCTGTTACTCTATCCATTTATGCTTCTATAATCTCAAAATATAAAAACCTCTCGTCTCCCACAAAATTACAACACAATTAAAACACACAACACTTTTAAAAGAGATTTCCGATTTGAAATTACGGAAACACTCTTATATACAAAAAAAAAAAACCTCTAATAAATAGATATTTTTCAAATTATGGAGTGCCGAACATTGGACATCACAGTCTTGTCTGCACGGAACCTTAAAAAGGTCAAATTCCAAAAAAGTGGCGCTTACGTAACCGCTTTCGTCTCCGGTGACTACCGCTCAGTCCAGCAAACTCCACTCGATATGGAAGGGAAACGAAACCCTAAATGGAACCACCCCATGAAGTTCACCATCAACGAACCCGCCGTCAAGTCAGAAAATCTCTCCCTAATCTTTCGCCTCAGATACGATAATACCAATCGGGCCAAGAGCCACGAGGTCGGCGAGGTCCGAGTCTTGATCAAGGACCTTTTAAACCCACCAATCTCAGATAAGGCTCAGACTGTTACTTACAATGTACGATTATCGCCGGAAAAAACTAAAGGAGAACTCGACTTCAATTACAAATTTAGCGACACATTCATCGCTCAAGACCCTGACAAGTCACAAACGATGGCCTACCCGAGCCAAGGGCTCAGGTTGTATCCATTGGATGGAAGCTCGAGTGCTTGCCCTCCTCAAGGGCAAAGTGCAACGTCTGTAGCATCCTCGAAACGGCAACATCGAAAATATAAGTCGTGTACATGCAGCGAGGGTAAAATGGGGTCGGGGTTAGGTTTAGGGACCGGGTTTGGGTTAATAGGTAGCTTGATGTTTGGTGAGAGTGAGACCATGGACGGTGTTTCTGAGGCTGCCTCCAAGACATGTTCAAAAGTGTCTCCAATTTAGGAACTTCGAAACTAGTATAGGTTTATTTAGCACATATGTACTCTGTCGATTTACATAAGTGTTCATCGCACAGTTTATGAATGCAGTCACAATTGCTTAATGAAACAGTACATTTTAATTATACAAGTTGGAATTTTATAATAATTTAATAGATAAACAATATGTTATTCTAACTTATTATTTCAACCAAAAAAATATTTAATTATAAATAGTTGAAATAAATTAATAATTCAACTTAATTTCCCATCTAATAAACATCGTAATTCATAATAATCCACCTTATTTTAGATAATATTATTATTTTAAGCAATTAACCCATTATATAGTTAGTTAAAACTTAAAAATTGATGTATAAATTTTCTAAGATAATAAATAATTAAAGATCAGTCACTTCATAATTAAACGATTGCAGATTACATTATGATAACAAAAGGGTGGTTAAGAAGTCAATTAACCACTACACATAAATTAAAGGAAACAAACCATAGCTATTAATCTAGCCAGCCCATTTAAAATATACATCCAGGTGATTATAAGTACTTTTCAAGCCTTCTTGGGCGATTTAGCAGCAGTCTTCTTGGGCGATTTGGGTTGCGACACCTTCTCAGATTCTGTGGTGGACCTCTTAGGCAAGAGAACTGGGTTGATGTTAGGGAGGACACCGCCGCTGGCGATAGTAACACCGTGAAGAAGCTTCCCGAGCTCCTCGTCGTTCCTTACGGCAAGTAAGAGATGGCGGGGGTTGATTCTGGTCTTCTTGTTGTCACGCGCGGCGTTACCGGCGAGCTCCAGAACCTTCACGAATTTTAGAACCGGTTAATTAGATATGGAGATCAAAGTATAACGGATCGCATAATCAATGACTGAAATAATCAGGTTTCAGGTGTTGAATTGAAGTTTCAATTGGAAGAAAACAGCTCGAAGACAGCTAATTAATCGCTGATTAGATATCGTATAGTTAAAATTAACGGTGTACATAAATGGAAGACAAGTGTGACGAATCAGTTAACAGCAACTGGACTGATTAGGCTTAATTCCAAATTATATCGGAAATTCAATTTGAACAAATAACAGATTCAAACAACACATGAACTGATTATTGATTAACCGTAAATCAAACAACGTTTCATTCAGATTAGCGTTGATCAGTAATGGAAGTCAAAGATGACGAATCAGTTGATCAATAACTGAGGGGATTATATTTTCAATGCATACCGTGAAATGGAAGTTTCAATTTCAGAAAAACCGCCATATCAAACACCATTTAAGTGATTAATTAATTATAGATTAAGCAGCAATTCATGAAGATTAATGGTTCGATTTCAGAAACATAGCAACAAGCCAGATCTACCGCAACACCAGTCAGAAGTGGAAAAATCATTTACCTCGGCAGCGAGGTACTCGAGCACGGCTGCAAGGTAGACAGGAGCACCGGTACCGGTGCGCTGAGCATACCGCCCCTTCTTGAGGAAACGAGCGATACGACCGACAGGGAACTGGAGACCGGCCTTGGTGGACTTAGTCACGGACTTCTTCCTGGAAGCGCTGCCCTTCCTTCCTCCAGCACCTTTGCCTTCCATTTCTGATCGGGGGTTGAATAGCTGTGAAGTGATAAGTTTTGGAGGGAACACGAGAAATTTGCAGATCTGAATGTGAAGTGAAGTTTGAATGAGTATGACGATGATGATGGGGACGGTTTTATAGTAGTTTGTCTGGAAAGTGACGCTGGCGATCCGTGTGGTTACATACAACGAAGAACTTAATCTGACGGCTATCTCATTAGCCACGCTGGCAATCCTTGTGCCTAATCTAACGGTCATTAGAAGAGATTACGGCAATAGCAAATATTATTATTACTATATTATATAAATAAAATGTTCCTCTCTCCAGAACTTCGCCAAATTTTCAAAAATCAACTCAAATTAATTTTATAAAACACTTTAGTAAAATTTTCATTATTCTGTGTAATAATTTTCAATTTTGTCATCTATTCTCTTTCTTAAGGTTTCTTAAGTTTTCATTCTTCTTTTTTTGTTATTACTTTAACCAGCGTCATTTGATCTTTCATCTACATGTTCTTATTTCATTCTGACGTGGCCTCAACCTATTATTTGTATACATAATTACTTTCTCTCATTGCAAAGACTACAACCTTAGGCAATCACTAAACCTAGACATATGGCCACTTCAGATTCTTCCTTAATTTTGACCAAAAAAAAAAAATAAATTCTTCCTTATTTAATCTCCTTCCATTGTTGTCAGCATTCTAACCTTTACTTAAAAGAATATTTTTTTTCTTTACCTGTGATAACAACCTCACATACCTCGTTTGATAATAAATTCATGGAGCTTCTGCAACACGTTCTTTTTGGGCGCATTCTCACTAGATGTCGAGTTAGGGAGGACGTCGCCAGACACTTCGTTTCTACCAATTGGAGAGTAGAACAAGCTATTTAAGTCATTCGGATAGAAAATGGATTTTGGCTGTTCATCTTCTTTACACCTGCCGAAGCTCTTGAGGTGCTTCAAAACGGAGCCTTCAACATACATAGCATGATTATAGACGTCTGGAGACCAAACCTTGTTCGTCCATCCACTAAAATGACTTCAGAAGGGTCCATACCTGGATTGAGCTTCAAGGAATACCCATGCAAATGATGTCATAAGAAAACATCAGGTTGGATGCTTCTCAAGTAGGAAAAATAGTCCAAATGGAATTCGACAACGAGCTGACCTGTCTTATCGCTGCACACCTTCGAGTAGAGTCATAATCAATCTGCTCTAACCATTTTTACCTACCACTGTCTGACAAATGGAATCATCATACTTTTGGTAGAGTTGATTCACAAATCAAAAAAGTTCTACAAGACCTTAATCAAGCTCAAACTAATCAGGCCTCATAGGAAGATGTTTCAAGAATCACAAATCTTTTCCACTCTCTATACAAGATAAAAGAGATCCACTAGTAGCAAAAATCAAGACATCAGTGGTTGTAGCAAGAGACAGAAACACAAAATTCTTCTATGTAAAAACTCTGCTAGATGGCATATCAATCACCTTGACTGAGTTTTTGATCACAACGACATATGGTTAACTTCACCATCACTCTTCTAATACCATGTTTGTGATTATTTTAAACATATATTCACATCTACCATTGTAAACCATGCAATTTATAAAGTTGAATGATGAAATTACAGTATTCTAAAAATTCAAGGACTGACATAATTAGTTGAATTTGAGGGTTTAACATGTAATTGCGTAAATTAACATATAAAATATGCACAATACTGAAATTGGTTCAAAATCGACTGAACACCAAAAGTGATTTTTTTTTAATACTGAGCTCGAGGCATGTGCGGATCACGGTCCTCTTAAGGCAATTTCGCCCCATCTCACTCTCGGGATGTGCATTGAGGTTTAACACATGGCGATCACCTCCAAAGATTCAACAATGTCAATGAATCAAATACAACATAGAATTTGTTCAATCGAACTAAACTAGTACATGAACTCAAACAAGAATAGAAAAGTCGATGACAATAGCTAGAGATTAAAAAAAAAAAAAAAAGAACAATTGTAAACACCTAATTTTGGTCCGCGCGAAGTTTCTAAAGATACGACTGGCTTAAAATAGGATAGTGTATATGCATTATTTATTGTAAAATATTTAGAAAATATATTATGTGTATTTATGGTGAGATACATAAATATATATGTATATTTTCAGAATATTAAATGCATATTTTTTCAGATTTTATTTTCCTAGTTTAGGGGTCCTAGTTTAGCTATAAATAGGGTCCTTTTACATGTAAAAAAAACACCACCAGCAATAAGAATAATACATCAGATTTCGTAACCCGTGCAAATTTGTCATGTAGTGAATAATTTTTTTTTTTCAATTCCCTGCGCTACCTTCGCCGGCGTCCATGGAGCTCGGCCGCCCATCCTAGCCAGCCACCGCGTCGCTGCGACCCGCCGCCACCGCTGCCGTCCCCGTCGTGCCTGCCTGACGCCGCCACAGCTGCCGTCCGAGGTCCTCCTCCGCCCAGTCGAGGTTGCTGTCTGCAGGTTCAGGGCCGCCCTCGTCCAATCGACCGCCGGAGATCCTCCGCCCGACCATCGCCGTGACTGCGCCGGAGCTCGCTCGACCAGGACGCCGCCCAGCCGTTCGATTCCGCCGTCGTCCGCCAGCTCCGGTGGCCGAGCCCGTCCCCGTCGCTGACCTCCCTCCCTCCTGAAGATGAGTTTCCCCGCTGCAGGTTTGTTTGTTTTTATTTTATTTTATTTTATTTTTTAATTATTATTATTATTATTATGTTATTATATTATTATTATTGTATTATATTTAATTAGATGTTTAAATGTAATTAGATAAATTTGATTAGGTAGAGTGTTTAATTATTCAAGTTGTATGTATGATTGAATATGTATTAAGTTGCGTATGTGTTTAAACATGTTAGATAATTTTGGACTTTAGATTTTGTCTTAATTAGGACCTGTAGATCATAATTAATTTTTAGATTTGGGATTATATTCGATAATATCTTTTGCATATGATGGAATTTGATTAATTTTTACATTGTTAGACTGATTTAGTGTAATGTATGTATAAGCAATAAAATTGGCAAATTTGTGAATTGAGTACCGAAAGGGCGTGATTAATTCCATGAGTTTTAATTCGTAACAGAACCCCAGAACTCATATTTCTGATCGTAGACTGATTTAATACCAAGGTGTTTAATTAGTTATTCGCTTAGGTAATTTAGGATTCTAGTTAGCCTAATAATTAACTAGTGGCGACTCTTTTCAAAATCCACGTTTTCAAAACTATGTCGCCTTAGGTCAGATTTTAGGTCCGACAACAATGATCATAAACCAACTAGAAATGTCAAACACGATAAAATGTCGAAAACAACCTAGGGAGATTTTGTTGGATTACGGGGACGTAATACTACGGAATGTTAAACGTGTACTAGTAAGTAATCTAATTACGCAGCGGAATAAAGTACACATACCTCAATAGCTTTCCTACCCAAGAACGTTGTGGAGGGAGTTCTGATCCTCCGGTCGGAACCCGTACAAGTTCTTCGTGAGAAGAATTCCTACGCGGTATAAGCTCCACAACAAAGCCTCTGATCAATTCTTCAACGGGGACAAAACCTCGGACTAAGATGTGCACCGAAAATTACTACTAAGGGGCGAGAGGGTTTCTCTCAAGTTCCTCAATGGAGGTACTTTATTATTCTTAATGAATTGTGTAAACCCCTTAGGTGAGTCCCCTATATATAGGATTTGTGGAGTGGACAAAAGTCCACTCCATCAAATGTAGGACTTATTTCGGCCGAACCTATGCTATTAAGGGGGAGGCCCAATTTTGGGCCTCCCATGTCAATTAGGGTTAGGGTTTGGCCCAATTACCTAATGTGACAATTACCTAATTAACTTAAGTAATTTCCTTAGCATTAACGGGTTACCAATTACGGCGACACGTCGCCATATGCTAACAGATTTTTTATTTGTTAACACGAAGAACATATGATAAGAAAAATAGATATTTGATTCCAAAATATATGAACTCTGAAAAATTTGGACAATCCACCAAGAAGGAAGAGGTGTCACTTTTTCATTGTACTTTAAGGAGAATAGAATATTCTTTTAAATAAGAGAGGAGTGGGGAGGAGGAGAGTGTAGCTAACTAATGTGGTGTCTAGGGGAATACTGAGAATTTGTTGGATAGAGACCCAAGAATTCGTTGATTCAGAAGAATTGACGCAGGGTAGAGGAAAACCTCAATTTTTTTCATATATCAATAAACTGAATGTAAAGTAGGCTAAACTTATCTTAAATACTGAAAACAAAAACCCTAGCCCTAGGTAAAAATCTGAAATTTGCAAACAGACTCTAACAAAACCGACAAATTACAAAAAAGAACGGCAGAAACATAAAACTGCAATTTCGACACCCTAAACGAATGAATTTGGCCGAAAAACGTCAAACCCCATAGTTTACTATAGATCTTGCTCAGATCGCCGTTTCTGCATGAAATACAGTACTCACGCGCCAAAATCCGACATTTCAAGATCTCTCACATCATTCTCTCCGGGGAAGAGAAGATTCGCCCTCAAATCTTGCGCAACGAAGGACAGTAATAGGAAGCAGGAAAAAAAAAAACACAGTCAGCCCCAACATCATAAATTTTGTAACTTGAAGCAGTGCTCGAGTGTAGTCTGGGTGCCGACGTTGGGGTTGATTTTCCTTGTGGCTTGTACCCGAAATCGGAGGTCAAGAGGCCTTCGAATTCGCTCATGGCGGTCGGGGATATGATGATTTCAGGATCATGGAAGGTGGGGTGATGGTTGATCATCGATATGATGTCTTCATCGTCAACGTACTCATCATAAATTGAATTATCAAGAACAACATCGGTTCTGGTATGATCTGGTGCCAGCCAATCAAGGAACGACATCGCGCAGAATCTTCAGCTCTGATACCAATCTGATGCAGCGTGATGGGTATATTTGGGACAAAGACTCGTTGATTCTAGGGGAATACCGATAATTTGTTGGATAGAGGCGCGAGAATTCGTTGATTCAGAAGAATACCGAAGAATTGACGCAGGTAGAGGAAAATCTCAATTTTTTTCATATATCAATAAACTGAATGTAAATTAGGCTAAACTTATCTTAAATAGTGAAAACAAAAACCCTAGCCCTAGGTAAAAATCCGAAATTTGCAAACAGACTCTAACAAAACCGACAAATTACAAAAAAGACCGGCAGAAACATAAAACTGCAATTTCGACACCCTAAACAGATGAATTTGGCCGAAAAACGTCAAACCCCATAGCTTACTATAGGTCTTGCTAAGATCACCGTTTCTGCATGAAATACAGTACTCACACGCCAAAATCCGACACTTCAAGATCTCCCACATCATTATCTGATCTAGCGTGATGGGATAGATGGAAAAAAAAACTCGTTTATTCTAGGGGAATACCGAGAATTTGTTGGATAGGGGCGCAAGAATTCGTTGATTCTGCAGAAAGAATTGACGCAAGGTTGAGGAAAACCTCTGTTTTTTTCATTAAACAATAATCTGAATGTAAATGACGGCTAACAGATTTTAAATAGAGAAATCTAAAACCCTAATCCTAATACAAAATCCGAAATTAACAATAAAGTACCAAACAAAACCGACAAATTATAAAAAAGACTGAAAGAAACATAAAACTGCAAATTTGACCCTCTAAACAAAGGAATTTGTCCTATAAATGTCAAACCCCATAGCCTACTATGGGTCTTGCTCAGATCGTCGTTTCCACTCGAAAAACTAGATTCATACGGCAAAATATGACACTTCAACCACATCAAATACTACAATGAATTTACCGGTCCATACGACCTTAATGCCTTAGCGACTTTAGCGGTCACACGTGCTCTCATCTTGAGTTTGCTCACATTCTCAATGTCGTTGTTTGACACTATTTGTGAACTTGGAAAAATAATAATTAGTTTCCCTAAAAAATTTAAGTTACGAATCGTCCAAATGAATACCCTCGTGTAACATCGACGTTAAATTTGCCTTAATATTGTTGGAAGTAGATTGGGTAAATATGCAATTTACAAAGTTCAATGACCAAATTTCAATATTCTTAAAATTCAAGGACTAACAACAATTAGTCAAATTTCGAGGTTTAACGTTTAATTTCATAAATTAACATATAAATTATGCACAATACCAAAATTGGTTCAAAATCGACCGAACAACGAAAACGGTTTTATTATACTGAGGCTCGTGCAGATCACGGTCTCCTTAAGGCAATTTCGTCAAACCTCACCCCAGGCTGTGCAACGGGGTTTAACACGGGGCGATCACCTCCCAAGACTCAATAGTGTCATTGAATCGAATCCAACATGAAATTCATTCAACCAAACCAAACTAAACCAGTACTTGAACTCAAACAAGAACATGAAAGCCCATGAAAACGAATATAGATCAAAAAATAATTATCATAAACCAACTAGAAATGTCGAACACCACAATATGTTAAAAACAATCCGGGGAGAACTCTGCAATTCGTCAACACGAAGAAAAGAATATGAGAAAAATAGAAATTGGATTTCAAAAAATGGACTTCAAAAAAATTGAATACTCAACTGAAAAGGAAGATGTGCCACTTTTTCATTGTACTTTGAGGAAAAGATTCATTTAAATATGAGAGAAGTAAGGAGGATGAGAGTGTAGTCAACCAATATGGTACAAAAAAAATTCACAAATTTCATTAACTAAAATTTGGATTTGAGCAAATTCAACCCATAGCATTAATAAGGCTTTAAAAAATCATTTTCCTAACATGCCCATTTTCCAACTACGGTAACATGTCTAATGAAGTATGTGTGAGTAGGGGTGAAACCAAAATCCGGTTAGTCCGAAAAACGGTAAAAATCGAATCGGTCCGGACCGAAAAAATCGAATCTGAAATATTCGGTTTGTTTTTTGGTCTGATTTTTTTGCTCTAGTTCGGATTTTGAGCTTTGAGGATCGTGGGGACCGAACCGACCGTTATGCTTGTCAGACCTAAATCTAACCTAAGACGAATACGTTTTGAAAACGTGCAATTTTGAAAGAGTCGCCACTAGTTAATTAATGTTAACTAGAATCCTAAATTACATAAGCGAATAACGAGCTAAACACCTAGGTATAAAATCGGTCTACGATTAGAAATTCGAGTTCGGGGGGTTCTGTTACGAATTAAAAATATGATTTTTAACTACGCCATTTCGGTACACAATTCACTCAATTCACCCGTCCCACACTTAGATTATTTCGCCTACCTCTCCATGCTTTAAGGGTCTAATCATATGGTTATGAGTTAATTAAATACGCTTAGTTGATTAACGACGTCATTAAGTCACCTTAATCCCCCCGAAGCCTATAAATACTGCTCGTATCATGTTCATTTCAATGACATTTTTTATTTACTAGCTTCTGCTCTGCCTTCTCTCTAGTTTGTCTCTCTAGAAATGTTAGACTGACTTAGGCATCGGAGAGGGTTCACAACAAGCATCACCCCCTTCCGTGCTTGGTACTGCCCCTATTGCAGGTCAGTTAGAGGAAAGAAGTCGGAAGAAGAGAAGGATACAGATCAGACCATCTAGCAGATAGAGCATCGAATCAAGCATTTTATCCGTGAGAAGTGACACTTGGACCGACAAACCCTTTGCGACTTAACAACCCCTATGTGTGAGTACAGATGCTCGGGAATATAATGCATCGGATAGAAGAGCAGGCAAAATAATTAATTTACTATATGGACATTGAGTAGTATTGGAAGTGTGAATTAAGTTCACTTAATTTAATGATGAAAATACTGCATTACCCCTTTATTACATTGGTTCTAATATTTTATATTCGAACTAAGGAAATATAAAATATTGTTTACTTAAAAACATATAGTAACGTCGAAAAACAGACTATATTCTCAGTGTTTAAACTTGAATTTATAGTTTTTGGTATCAAATATCTAATATTTTATCTTGTAGCACAGAACATAATTCAAAATTTTTAAAAAACAAAAACAAAACAAATCTACATAATTAATTAATGGGTAATACTATTTGATTCATGAGAATCTTTATATTTATGATATATCCAGTGAATCGAACCCCATCCCATCCCAAAAAAAGTGAGTTCAAAAGTGAAAAAAAAAATAAAAAAAAAAAATGGTGCGATTCCAGGGAATTGAACGCTGCCGCGGGGGGTACTATGATACCACTACTACAGATGCGCATCATGTTTGTTTACATATTTAAATTGAAATTTATTATTTAATTTTACATATACAAAATGTGAAGCTTTCGAAAATCAAGTCGTGATGGCAACAAAACGTGGTTTGAATTTGATCGAGTTAAGCTCGGTTATGTTGTTGATGATTCAGTTTTGGGTTGTTAATTTTAAGTGCAGTAAAAAAAGTAGTGATTAAAATTGATAGATTTTTGTTTATGTGGTTTAGTATTATTTCTGTAAAATTACACGAGATAAACATTACAGGAAATAATAAAAATCGAGATGTTTTTGTTAATGTGTTTGTTCTATTATTTATGGCTTCACTAAAATGAAGTTAACCGTAATTTAAATCAATTTTTCAGCTATTAAATTAAATATATTGAGATTTGTATAATAAATATTAATTATTTTAATTTCCATTTCTTAAATTCAACCGTTTTTTTGTTAATTTGGTTTGATATTATTATTTATTAAAAATGACACAAGATTATAGAAGAAAAAATAAAATAGATATATATAGAAAGAGATGCGAACTAAGTAGTAATAAAAAAATAGGGGGAATTAAAAATATGCGGTTTAATAATAATTTTGCAAATCAAAAAAGATTTTGGGAGCAAATTACAAAAGAATTATGCAAAGTTAATTAAGAAGTAAAAACCAATAAAGAAAAAGATGTAAGAATATTCATAATCATTTTAACATTTACGAATTGACCGGTGTAAATAGAATTATTATAGGTGAGTGGGGATTAGTCTTTAAAAATTGAAGCTACATTTTTGTATCATGTTAAAAGATTTTATCCCTTTTGTTTATCTAGAAATTGTCCCCCTAACATTTTTTCTTAAAAAGTTTGAACCCACACGTCATATTAAAAGATTTTTATCCTATCTTCTTCTGGAGAAATTGTCCAGGTCTTTCTATTATGTTTCAAGAGTACCATATGCTTTTGGTATTTTTTTTGTTTTGTATTTTTCTAATACTCTAAAGCTGAACCCTATAGTGAAATTGATATTATTAATAGTATGATGCAAATATAAGGTGTAGTTAAAAAAATTCATATTTTTTTTCATACTTTTAAAGTTTTACATATGTTACAATTAAGTCCGCCCTAATAATAAAAAAATAAAAACCAAAAGCATGATGCTTTTGAAGCATGGTAGAAAAACCCAAATTGCCCCCCTAACATTTTTTCTTAAAGAGTGGCAAAGAAAAACACTTTTTCTTAAAAAGTTTTAGCCCACACTTTTGTATCATATTAAAATTTAAAACCCACACCTAAGTTATTTTTAACATTATATTTATTGGAAAAGTGCACGAGAAGTAAAAATACAGCTACAAAAAAAAAATTGATTATAAAAAAAAACATCATCTTCTTGTTTTAAATAAAAAATTGAAGGGAAAAATATAAAAGAAAATACACAAAGCCACTCTTTATAACTCATCACTATGATCATCATCTTCACTTGAACCATTTTCACCACTCTTCTCATAAACCTTCTTAATAACCGGATTGCATACACCTTCAACTTCCTTCATCTTCTCATCAAAATCCTCCTTATCCGCATCCTGATTCTGATCCAACCATTCGATCGCCTCCCGCAAAACATCCTCGATCTTCTCCTTATCCTCGGCTTCGATCTTGTCTCCGATCTTGTCTTCCCCAACGGTACTCCTCATGTTGTAGAGGTAGCTCTCGAGCTTATTTCTCGCTTCGATCTTTCCCTTAATTTTGTTATCTTCGTCAACAAATCTCTCGGCTTCCTCCGCCATTCGCTCGATTTCCTCAGGGTTCAACCGGCCCTTGTCGTTTGTTATGGTTATGGATTCCGATCGCTTTGCTGCCTTGTCCTCTGCCCTGACGTTGAGGATTCCATTCGCGTCGACCTCGAAGGTCACTTCGATTTGTGGGACTCCCCTGTATTGGATAGTAAACATAATCAGTGATGGATGTAGGACTCATAAGTCGGGGGTGCAAAACTTTAGGGGTGTGATTTTATTTTGAATTTATTTTATAAAATATAAGGACTAGTTTTTATTAGTTTGAAAATTGATGGGGCATCTGAGTCTAATCCTAATATAGGTAGTTTACAAAATAGTTTAGGGTTTTGGTTGGAAGAGTTTAGGGTTTAGGGTTTTGGTCGGATCAAATTAGGGTTTAGGGTTTGAAAATTAGGGCGTACCTCGGGGCGGGAGGGATGCCGGAGAGATCAAACCTTCCGAGCTCGTGACAATCCTTTGTTAGGGCTCTCTCGCCTTCGAAGACCTTGATCGAAACCGTAGTTTGTTGATCCTGATAAGTGGTGAAAACTTGCGACTTCTTTGTCGGAATCACCGTGTTTCGAGGAATCAACTTTGTCATGAGGCCACCCGCTGTCTCGATCCCCAGACTCAACGGTACGACGTTGAGCAAAAGAATCTCTGCAAAAACCCAGATTACGGTCAGTATTTACGTTTTACGCAACATCGTAAACCCTAAAAAAATAATACTAGCTAGGGTTTTTACTTTTGGTTTCCTCTCCGCCTTCACCGCTAAGAATACCGCCTTGAACGACAGCCCCATAAGCGACGACCTCATCAGGATTGACACCACGGCTCGGTTCCTTGCCGTCGAAGAAATCCTTCAACATCTGCTGCACCTTTGGGATCCTCGTGCTTCCTCCGACGAGGACGATCTCCTTGATATCCGCCTTCTTAAGCTTCGCGTCTTCCATAGCCTTCTTAACGGGACCCATAGTCTTCTTGAAGAGGTCCATGTCCAGCTCCTCGAACTTCGCTCTAGTCAGTGGCTCGGAGAAGTCGATTCCATCGACAAGGGACTCGATCTCGACTCGGACCTATATATCATTCAGTGTTCAATATTTCAATGTTGTTTAATAATAGTAATGGATAATTATGTGATTGATTCTATTATAAATTATAAAACCCTGAACCCTAACCCTAATTTTTTTGGGTAGAAAAACCCTAAACCCTAATTTAACAATGTACAATAATTATTATTCTAAAAATCATACTTATTTTTTCAATTTAACTCTTTAAAATTGTAAATTTTCCGAATCCCCGATGTAAAATTCCCATTTCGCCCCGAACCATAAACCCTGACCGGAATACTCACCTGGTGTTGGTTACTCAGCGCGCGCTTTGCTCTCTCGCACTCCCTCCGAAGCTGAGGAGTTTTTGAGGAGTGGGGAGGATGAGGAGTTTTTGACCAAATTAGGTACATATTAACAACCAAACACAAATATAGGCTAAGTAAACATTTATATTTACAAATGTATGTCTAGCCGGGTTCTCCCAACCCGGCGTACTGAGTTTTTTCTTTTTTGTTTCTTGGCCGGGTCTTCCAAACCCGACCATGTTTGTTTTTTTTTTTTGGGCTGGGCTGGGGGACCCACTGTACCTCTCTTATTATGTGGACGAAAGTCTGCAAAGTGCATTGAATGTGATACAGTGAATGTGTTCCAGCACTGCATTGAATGATGCAATGACCTCACCTGCATTGAAGGAACCTCTCTCTCTCCTCTGCATTTCAACTTAATTGTCTCTCTCTCCTCTGCCAAGGTTCTTTTGCCCAAAAAAAAAATTCAAACTTGGCCGGGTTTGAAGGACCCGGCCAAGAAAAAAAAAAAAAAAAGTCAGTACGCCGGAATGGGAGAACCCGGCTAGACATACATTTGTAAATAAATATTTACTTGGCCTATATTTGTATTTGGTTGTTAATATGGATCTAGTTTGGCCACAAACTTGAGGATGAGAATTGTTGGATCACGGGCGAAGCTCCGTTACGTCCTTGACGGAAAGCTTTGGACTCCTGGGCTCCGCGTAATCCTGCAAAAGGGGATGACCTGGGTGGTGACCCAGAATCCCTCTCCGATGCTGAAATGAGTATGTGATCAATGGGTGGTAAGCAAAAAGTCTAAGCTTGTATTAGATGATGGTTTTCTGAGGTAACTTCCTCCTTTATATAGGAGGGGAAGTTACTCAGTTACCTGTTACTGCGCTTGGCAGTTTTACCCATGATTCCGTGTATCTCGCCACGATTCCGCATATCTCGGTCGGGATTCCGTATATCTCGCCCCACGCTCCGCGTATCTTACCCGTACTCCGCGTATCTCGGGCACGCCCTGCGTATCTCGGGGGATTTATCTTTATCTCTAACCGTCTCCCACTACTTTATCTAGTAGGCGGGTTTCTCGGTCTTTATCCTCTGATCACAAGTCCCGACTCTTGTCGAAGACTCCAGAGTTGTCTCATTCTAGATCACCACCCAGGACCTTCAGTCTCTACGGGACAGGTCCAGCCTCTGCGGGGCTATAATATCGGGGCCTTTACTAAGGCGCGTCGTGGTCTTTACTAAGGCATATCGGGGCTTACTCAGAGGCTTCTTGTCGGGAGCATTCAGCTCTGTTGTCGGGACCGCTTAAGTCGGGGCCCTTCACGTTGGGCCTCTGGGCCTTCCAGGCTTTTGCGAGGCCCATTGGACCTACTCGCCGTCCATTGCCTGTTAACGGGGCTAACGATTACATCGGAACCCATCATTTGCCCCCAAGACATGGGGGACTTTTAGTTCGTCATGTCTTTTAATTCAGCTCTTCTGACCTCGTTGTCGGAGGTTTTTGTTTTCATACCCTCCGATACCACCGTTGGAGGCTTTTGTCTTCATACCCTCTGATACCACCGTCGGAGGCTTTTGTCTTCATACCCTCCGATACCACCGTCGGAGGCTTTTGTCTTGCATGTGATTGTTGTATAACAGAGTCTCCTACTCATGATTACTTCGGGCCCACCAGACCCCATGGGAAGTTACCAAATCCAAGGAGACTCCTCGGTTACTGCAGCATTAAATGCTGGGATTATGAAACGATGCTTACATCAGCGTGACTGTTGCTTTCTGAAAAAGTACTCATTACGTCACCAACGTCTTTTCTGTACCGTCCCTCAGTCTTCGACGGTCAAGATCGAATCGTTTCGTCTTCAACGGTCCAGATTGAATCGTTTCGTCTTCAACGGTCCAGATTAAGTCCGTCCAGTTTGTCCTTCTGCTTATAAAAGCTAAGACCCTGGCACTATTCTTCTTCACTGTCTCCATTTTTTGAAGTGCATCCATTTTTGAACTCGAAGTTTCTTCTCCCCGTGTCTTTTGCTCTTCAAGTGATTCAAGACTTTACCATGTCTGGTAAGGTTTCCTTCTCTATTGTTTGCCTTCATCTTTACTTAACTTGATTGTAGTTTTCCGAATAAACTTAACATTCCTTTCAATGGCTGATTTCAGATAGTGGATCTGGTTTCGAGGGAAGGAAGCCTTTCAACTTCGACTATGCTCTGAACGAAATTTTCAGCACTGCTTATGATGCAGCTCTCCGGGAAGGATGTATCATTTCCACCAAAGAGGCCGATGCTCAAGGCCGGAAATGCATACCACAAGTTCAGAGTGAAGAGGAGCTACTTCTTCATCGGAAACTCCTCGATCCCATGATTCCGATAGTCATTCCTCCAACGGCTGACCCTGTGGAGCCTTCTGCCACCGACTTCGTGGACCCAACTCCTGTTGATGCCGCCAATAAGGACCAAGCTTAATGCTCTATATTTTTAGTCCTTGTAGTCTTTCTCCTTCGTTTTTTGTATCCGAACTCCTAGGCATTCGAGCCTTTATATAAGGAATTTCTTTCATCTGTTTTGGTCTCGATAATCGTTTGCGCTTATCTAAAGCGGCTTTAGACTCGCTGCTCAGAGCGTTCCGATGCACCATTTGAAGTGACTCCATACGTCCTTCCGACGTTTGACTCGGGACTTCACCACTTAAGGTTTCTCATCCAATCGGGACTTCACCACTTAAGGCTTCTCGTCCAATCGGGACTTCACCACTTAAGGCTTCTCGTCCAATCGGGACTTCACCACTTAAGGTTTCTCGTCCAAAATCGGGACTTCACCACCTAAGGTTTCTCGTCCAATCGGGACTTCACCACTTAAGGTTTCTCGTCCCTGCCTTTCGAGGCTATTTTCACGCCCCTTAGGGCTTTTACTGCGTCTCTTCCGGACGGCTTAATCGTACCCTTTAAGGCTTTTTTGCCGCATCATATAGACGACTTACGCGGACCTGTTAAGGCTTTTCCGTACCCGTTAAGGCTTTTGGCCGCATCATATAGACGACTTACGCGGACCCATCAGGGCCTTTTCATACCTAGGCTTTTGGTTGCATCATATAGACGACTTACGTGTACCCCGTAGGGCTTTTGTCCATACCCGTTAAGGCTTTTGGCCGCATCATATAGACGACTTACGCATACCTCGGAAGGCTTTTATCGTACCTCGGAAGGCTTTTGGTCGCGTCCTTCAGGACGTCTTACTAACAGTTTAGAATAAATCTAAAAGTAATTTGATCGGAAACAACTTCTTTTATTCACAAATAACTCAAAATAGGCTTACATCAGATCTTATTGATAGACAATTTGCGCCCTTCACGGCGGCTTAATATCAAACATGATACTTCTTCAAGTGTTCGCCACTGAAGGAATGCTTCAACGTCTTGCCATCAAGGTCCTCTAGCCTGTATGCATTGGGTGCTGGCATCCCTACGATCTTGTAAGGTCCCTCCCATTTTGGCGATAGCTTGTTGATCCGATCTTGATGAACGAACTCGTTCCTCCGCCAGACAAGTTCTCCCACGAAGAATTGTCGGGACTTAACACGCCGATTGTAATATCGGGCTGTTGCCAGACGCATTCGGGCCTGGACTTCATCAGCCTTCCATCTTTTTTCCTCGAGCAAGTCTAAGTCTAGACGTCTCATTTCCTCGTTTGTCAGAGGCTCGTAATATTTCGCGCGATGGGACGCCACCGCTATTTCCACGGGAGCGACTGCCTCCGTGCCATAGACCAGGCCAAACGGAGTTTCTCCTGTTGATTGCTTGGGTGTTGTTCTCACAGCCCACAGCACGTTCTCGAGCTCATCCAGCCAATGGCCCTGCAAGGCATAGACTCTCTTCTTCAAGCCATCCATCACGATCTTGTTGGCTGATTCTACCTGGCCATTGGTCTGAGCGTGGCGGACTGAAGCGGTCCGATGCTCAATGTTTAGTTCTTCCAGGTACTCCTTCAACTGAGCCCCATTGAACGGAGGGCCATTGTCGCTGATCAACACTCGAGGAACCCCGTACCGGGATACGATCTGAGTTTGGAGGAACTTGAGGATCTGCTGCCCCGTCGTCCTGGCCAATGCTTTAGCCTCTATCCACTTTGAGAAGTAGTCGATGGCCACGAGCAAATACTTGCACTGACCTTTCGCTTGGGGAAGAGGTCCCACCAAATCAATCCCCCATTGCGCGAAGGGCCATGCACTCCTGATGGGCATTAAGTCCGCGGCGGGAGCCACGATATTTGGAGCGTACTTCTGGCATGTATCACAGGATCGGACCATCGCGGTCGCTTCCTTGTTCATCGAGGGCCAATAGTAGCCTAAGTTCAATGCCTTCCTCACTAGAGATCGGGCCCCTTCATGACAGGCCGCGACTCCTTCGTGTAGCTCCCTCAGGATCCGATTCGTGTCAGGTTCTGCTACGCATTTTAAGAAAGGCTTTACGTACCCTTTTTTGTATAATTGGTTGTCCACCATCGCGTAGTTGTCCGCAATCCGACGCAACCTGACAGCTGCCACTTTAGCATCGGGGAGTACCCCCGTAGTCAGGTATGTGACCATCGGGGTCATCCAAGTGGGCTTCTCTTCTTCCTCCGATCCTGTCTCAATAGCGTAGATCTCCGCCGGATCAATGTTTGAGATAATCACCTTTTCTAGGAAATGCACTCTCCGATTCTCCTCAGGGGCCACTCCCAGAGCGAACTTGCTTAAGGCATCTGCTTCCGCGTTCTCTTCCCTCGGGATTGCCTCGATATCGAAGCTTTTGAAGCTTCCCTTCAAAGTCTGCACCTCGTGCAAATACTTCTTCATTGTTGGGCTCTTGGCTTCATAGTTCCCCTGGACTTGATTCACGATCAAGCTGGCATCGCACTTCACTTTTAAATGATCGACCCCCGTACCCTTGGCAATCTTAAGGCCTGTGATGAGAGCCTCATACTCCGCTTCGTTGTTGGTGGCTTTGAACGTCAACGCCAAGGCATATCGTAGGGGCTCGCCTCCACCGGGCGGTATCAATATGAATCCTGCCCCCGAGCCTTCTACACTCGATGAACCATCAGTGTACATCTCCCAGGTATTCTCCTCATTTGGCTGTTCTGGCTGTTGTTCTGTTGTCGGGACTTCCTCCATGGTTGCCCCCTCTGCGGGACCCGTTACTTCCAGATCGGGTGTCGTAGACTCAGCTATAAAATCTGCCAATGCCTGGCCCTTAATAGCGGTTCTCGAAGCGAAATGAATACGGAACTCCGTCAGCTCGATGGCCCATTTTACCAATCTCCCCGACGCCTCCGGTCGGTTCAAAAAGTGTTTCAGGGGCTGATTAGTCAATACCGTGACTTCATGGGCATGGAAGTAAGGTCGTAGCTTTCGAGCGGCAATAATCAACGCGAAGAGATACTTCTCAATATCGGGATAGTTTATTTCAGACTTGGCAAACGCCTTGCTTACATAATAGATAGGCACTTGGTTGCCCTTGACAATTTTAATCAGAACAGAACTAACAGCCACATCAGAAACAGCCAAATAGAGATAAAGCGGCTCGCCTGGAACTGGTTTCGCCAACGGCGGAAGGGTACGGAGGTGTTGTTTGAGTGCCTGGAACGCTTCCTCGCATTTGTCAGTCCATTCGAATTTCTTATGGGCCCTCAGCACATCAAAAAATGGCATGGCTCGGTCACTCGCCTTGGATAGGAAGCGATTCATCGCGGCCAACCGGCCATTCAGCACCTGGACCTCCCGATGAGTCTTCGGGGACTGCATCTCCTCGATTGCTTGTAGCTTCTCGAGGTTCACCTCGATTCCTCTCTGGCTCACCATGAACCCTAGGAACTTCCCCGAGTTCACGCCAAAGGCACATTTGTCAGGGTTCAGCCGAACCTGATGGAACTTCATCCGCTCAAATGCTGCCGCCAAGTTCTGGACATGGTCTCCTGCCTTTCGGGACTTCACCAGCATGTCATCCACGTACGCTTCCATGGTTTTCCCCAACATGTCTCCAAACAACTTGTTCACCATCCGCTGGTAAGTTGCTCCGGCATTGATCAATCCGAAGGCATCACGTCGTAATGGTAGACATCACTGTCGGCATAGAAGGCCGTATGGGGGGCATCCTCCTTCGCCATCTTGATCTGGTTATACCCGGAATAGGCATCCATGAAGCTCAGCAGCTCATGTCCCGATGTGGCATCCACCAACTGGTCAATCCTCGGGAGCGGGTAGCAATCCTTCGGGCAAGCCTTGTTCAAGTCGCGGAAATCGACACACATCCGCCACTTCCCGTTACTCTTTCGCACCAGGACTGGGTTAGCCACCCAAGTCTGGAATCGGAGCTCCTTAATGAATCCAGCATCGAGCAGTCTGCCCACCTCTTGCTGGATCGCGATCCTCTTGTCCGCGCCCATCGGACGTCTTCTCTGCGCGATAGGCTTGATCGCGGGGTCTATCTTCAGCTCGTGCACTATCACGTCGGGGCTGATTCCTGGCATATCACTCGGGGACCAGGCAAACAGCTCCTTAAACTCCTTCAGGAGCTCGATTAACTCTTTGGCTCTTTCCTCCGACAGAGCAGACCCGATCTTCACCTTCCTCTGAGGCCCATCGATCTCAACTTCCTTCAAATCCTCCATGGGGGCGGGACGCCCATACTCCTCTCGAGGATCAGCATCAGTCTGAAGGACAGTCATGGCCTCCCTCCTTCTCCGTCGGGTGGCGTTAACGTAGCATTTCCGCGATGCTACTTGGTCACCCTTGACTTCTCCGACCCCATTGTCAGTCGGGAACTTCATCTTCTGGTGAACCGTCGAGGCTACTGCCATAAGAGGGTTGATGGTGGTCCTCCCGATAATAGCGTTGTATGCCCCCGCAGACTCCACGACAACGAAATCCACGTTTCGTTTCTCCATCTTCCAGCCACTACTAAACTCCACCGGTAAGGTAATCATTCCCAGCGGGTAAGAGGTGGAACCAGAGAATCCTACCATCGGGAAGTCCACCTGTGTGAGGTCCTTCTTCGTCTTTCCCATGGCTTCCAGAGCGTCCATGAAGAGAATATCGGAGGAACTCCTTCCGTCTATCAGGATCCGCTTCATCTCGAATCCGTCTACGTCCAGGGTCACGACCAGGGCGTCATCGTGAGGGCTCTCCACGCCTACTAGATCCTCCGCCGAGAAAGAAATTACCATTTCCTCCTTCAGGGTCCACGACCGGGACCTTTTGCCTAGCACCACCGCGGCAGATATGCGAGAAGCGTAGTTCTCCCGGGAAGCAGAGGTATCTCCTCCCGCCGCCATTCCTCCATGGATGACGTTGATAGTTCCCCGCCTCTCCTTGCGGGCACCTGAACCTGAGGCTTCTGGCTCGACCTTCTTCCTCTTCGGGGATCGGTCGCGGGACTTGGAACGGGATCGTGATCGACTTCTGGGACGGGATCGGCACTGCCCCCTTCCGACAAACTCTTTTAGCTTCCCCTTCTGGATCAGCTTCTCAATTTCCTTCTTCAACTCCCGACAGTTTTCGGTGTCGTGACCATTGGCTCGATGGTAGCGACAGTAACGGTCAGGGCGGCCTCCTAGGAATTCGCCTTCTTTCCTCGGGGGGTATCGAGCGAGACCCTGTCCGTCCATCACAGCTAACCCTGTCCTTCCTCGGAGGACGCTTGTCTTCTCTTTTATAGGGAAGACCACGGTTCCTACTTCCTTCCGACTTGTCGCTCCCTTTGCGATCATCCGACAGCTTGGACGATGGCTTTCCTCTCCCCGACTTCGGGGGATCGAGCTCTCCAGCAGCAATCTTCGAATCCTGGACGTCGATTTGCTGTTTCACCCTCGCTTGCAGGGCCTCCATGCTCCATACGGCCTTCGCGGCTACGCTGTGCATCAGGTCGGAGCCGTACGGAGCGCTCAAGTTCCGCAGGAAAGTACGGATTGTCTCTCCCTCCGAGATTTCTTCATCTATCTCCGCCGCACTAGCAGTGAATCGTTGGTAGTATTATGCCAACGATTCATCAGGTCTCTGCACCACCTGGGTCAAAGACCTCACACTCTTCAAAAGACGCCTCCGACCCTGGTACTGCTTGATGAAGCGATCGTGCATATCAGCCCAGCACGTGATGCATCCTGGCGGGAGGCTGAAGAACCAAGTCATGGCCCTTTCTCCCAGGGTTATCGGGAACAATGAGCATATGAGGTCATCGTTCGATGTTCGTCCCATACAGGCCTGGACATGCCTCTGCACATGGCGAACTGGGTCCCCTTCACCATCGTACTCCTTGATGGTCGGAATGCCTAGCCCGGGCGGGGCTACGGTATCTATCAGTCGTGGAACGAAAGGATGGCTGGACCGATCCCTCAGCTCCGATGTCATCTGCTTCTGATCACCCATGCAGATGCTAACGATCTTTACCACCTGATCGGGGGTGATAGGACCATTCAGGGGAATTGTCCTATTTTGCACCGGTCCTGGGCCGTCGACCACGAACTTCTCCGGGTGTGCCGGCTCCTTACCCTTGCTCCTGGGCGGAACCTCCTGAACCTCTGGGTCCACCCTCGGCGGGGGTGGTGGTAATTCTTCTCGCGGAGGCAACTCCTCCGCCCTCCTGGCGGCCTCTCTCTTGTCCAGCAAGGCCTCCACGGCAGCCAAGAACATGGGCATAGCTTCTGCTACTGCCTTGGCCAACCCCGAGTTCGAAGACGACCCTTCCTCCCTTCGCGGGACTCTTTCTCCTCCGTGGCCCACCTGGTTTGGGGGAGCCTCATCTTCATCCCTACGCGGGATATCCTGCCTGTTCATCTCCGTGTCTCGGACTGAGACCTCATAACCGTCACCCTGCCCCCCCTGTCTGGGAAAGAGCGGGGTTCTCACCTTGTTCAGCAACACGTTCTGGCAACTGGGAATTCATAGTTCCTGCGGGACGGGAACTACCAGCCTGAACTTGCTTCTTCTTGCCACCACCGGCCATTGATCTGGTAGAAACTATCTTGACTTTTCGTAAGTTTCCCACAGACGGCGCCAATGTTGGATCACGGGCGAAGCTCCGTTACGTCCTTGACGGAAAGCTTTGGACTCCTGGGCTCCGCGTAATCCTGCAAAAGGGGATGACCTGGGTGGTGACCCAGAATCCATCTCCGATGCTTAAATGAGTATGTGATCAATGGGTGGTAAGCAAAAAGTCTAAGCTTGTATTAGATGATGGTTTTCTGAGGTAACTTCCTCCTTTATATAGGAGGGGAAGTTACTCAGTTACCTGTTACTGCGCCTGGCAGTTTTACCCATGATTTCGTGTATCTCGCCACGATTCCGCATATCTCGGTCGGGATTCCGTATATCTCGCCCCACGCTCCGCGTATCTTACCCGTACTCCGCGTATCTCGGGCACGCCCTACGTATCTCGGGGGATTTATCTTTATCTCTAACCGTCTCCCACTACTTTATCTAGTAGGCGGGTTTCTCGGTCTTTATCCTCTGATCACAAGTCCCGACTCCTGTCGAAGACTCCAGAGTTGTCTCATTCTAGATCACCACCCAGGACCTTCAGTCTCTACGGGACAGGTCCAGCCTCTGCGGGGCTATAATATCGGGGCCTTTACTAAGGCGCGTCGTGGCCTGTACTAAGGCATATCGGGGCTTACTCAGAGGCTTCTTGTCGGGAGCATTCAGCTCTGATGTCGGGACCGCTTAAGTCGGGGCCCTTCACGTTGGGCCTCTGGGCCTTCCAGGCTTTTGCGAGGCCCATTGGACCTACTCGCCGTCCATTGGCTGTTAACGGGGCTAACGATTACATCGGAACCCATCAAGAATGTAGCTAACTAATGTGATACAAAAAACTTCACAAAATTCATACACTTTGAGCTTGAGCAAATTCAGTCCATAGAATTAAGGCTTTACAAAATTATTTTCTTAACATACCCATTTTTTAACACTCTCACACATGAATGGAAATTGGAAACCTAACAGTAACTCTAGACACGGAGTTTGAGTTCAACAGTTAATACCTGCATATGATAAATAGTTGTTACCATTTGAATCTTCCATTGTGAGATCGTGTATTCTTTAATGTTTGGTCGATAGACGTGATAACCTTGAATCGACTGTTGTTGGTGTAGACGTAACCCACAGGGTACCATCCTAGTATGGTTCAGTTCTCGCCCTGTGATCCGTTAGTCATGGATCACACGTCTGGTTCTGCAAGTGTTTCTAAGAATTGCGCCATCAACAATTCATTTTGAAGCCGACTCACTTCTCACTCACATATATGATTATATATCTCACAAGCTTCATCGCGACTTTGAGCTTTCCTTACAAATCATTAAAAGTTTTCGCTTAACCTCGATCAACTTCATCACTGTTTCACATCAAAGGGATGGGCTCGGTCCACAATGACCACATTCACTCTTGTGATTAGGTTGTCCCATTGAACCAAGCTCTTGGGATCTCCAATCATCATGGTTGGGTTTTCCTTCTCAAAAGTGTCTACTCCACATGTCTTATCTTCATTCCCCTCGACGCTTAGCCAAATAGCTATCGGTTTAACCCTTTCGAGTAGCGGATATGATATTTATCAGTCGACCTCACTTCATCGAGTGCAATAAATCTATTGAAGTGAGCATATATACAATACAAATTTCCATACTTGTGTTTATATAAATTTCAAGTGTAGAGATATGATTCATGTTAATTAATACCCTTCACATTGTATCAAAATTAACATTTCCTAATTAAATTAGGAAACTCAAAGAGTAAGTGCAAAGAAAATTTTTAATCATATTCCTTTTGGGCACGAAGACCATTACACTTAAAATAACCCCACTTATCTCTATGAATTTTATTATATGTCATTACCAAAGCTATTGACTCGAATATAAGGCAGAAGTATCTCCCTAAAACAATACAATGTTTAGAAGTATCTCCCAACGACCCTAACAGCCTCAAAAACTACAATGAATTTACCGGTCCAGACGACCTTAATGCCTTAGCGACTTTAGCGGTCGCACGTGCTTTCATCTTGAGTTTGTTCACGTTCTCAATGTCGGTGTTTGACACTATTTGTGAAATTGGAAAATAATAATTAGTTTCCCTAAAAATTGAATTTACGAATCGTCCAAATGAATACCCTCGTGTAACATCGACGTTAAAATTGCCTTAAGATTGTTGGAAGTAGATTGGGTAAATATGCAATTTACAAAGTTCAATGACCAAATTTCAATATTCTTAAAATTCAAGGACTAACAACAATTAGTCAAATTTCGAGGTTTAACGTTTAATTTCATAAATTAACATATAAAATATGCACAATACCAAAATTAGTTCAAAATCGACTTAACAACGAAAGCGGTTTTTTTTTTTATATTGAGACTCGTGCAGATCACGGTCTCCTTAAGGCAATTTCGTCAAACCTCACCCCAGGTTGTGCAACGAGGTTTAACACGGGGCGATCACCTCACGTGACTCAATAGTGTCATTGAATCGAATCCAGCATGTAATTCATTCAACCAAACCAAACCAGTACCTAAACTCTAACAAGAACATGAAAGTCCATGACAACGACTAGAGATCAAAAAACAATTATCATAACCAACTAGAAATGTCGAACACCACAATATGTCGAAAACAACCCGGGGAGAACTCTGCAATTCATCAACACGAAGAAAATAATATTATGAGAAAAATTGAAATTGGATTTCAAAAAATGGACTTTGAAAAAATTGAATACTCGACTAAAAGGAAGATGTGCCACTTTTTCATTATACTTTGAGGAGAAGAGAAGATTCATTTAAATATGAGAGAAGTAGGGAGGATGAGAGCGTAGTCAACCAATATGATACAAAAAATTTCACAAATTTCATTCACTATTTGAGCAAATTCAACCCATAGCATTAAGAGCATCCACATTGGTTTTACATAAATTGTATTTTTCAAAGTTGCCACGTAGACATTTATGTACACTTTAAGTAATACGTAAATTTAAGACACACGTAAAAAATATTTTATCTGCAATCCTATTACTTAAACATATTCCTTAAATATATTTTATTATTAAATTTTCTAACAACCACCAATAAGATATTAGCATTAATTATAAAATGAATTAATTTATAATAAAAAATTGGTTATGTAATACATAGTGCATTACTTATATTTAAGGAATGCTTTATGTAAAAACATAAATTTACGTGTGAGCCATCTTTAAGGAATGCTATGTAAAACCACTGTAGATAGTTTTTGTTGCTTTACTTAAATAAATATGTAGGACCCAAGTTTACATAATCTTTACGTAATACCACTGTGGATGCTTTAAGGTTTTAAAAAATAATTTTCCTAACATGCCCATTTTCTGACTACGGTAACATGTCTAATGAAGTTTGTGTGACTGTGTAAGTACAGATGCTCGGGAATATAATGCATCGGATAGAAGAGCAAGCAAAATAATTAATTTACTAAATGGACATTGAGTAGTATTGGAAGTGTGAATTAAGTTCACTTAATTTAATGATGAAAATACTGCATCACCCCTTTATTACATTGGTTCTAGTATTTTATATTTAAACTAAGGAAATATAAAATATTGTTTACTTAAGATTTAAGAACATATAGTTAGGGGTGACAATTTCTGACACGACACGATTACACGAGCTGTATCTGAGATGTTTTTTCACATCTTTGACACGACACGGTCTGTGTCTAAACAAATCTCTGACACGAATATACACGACTATAAGCATGTCCGTGTAGCTCAGAGATGCATGTCCACAATTAAGACACAAATAGACACGATTTCACGGCTAAACACGAATAGACACGGTTATTTAAAATTTAATATTTACATATATAGACCTCATCATTTTCAATATACAACTAAGCCCTTAAATTAATATATATTTTAGGGATGACAAAAAAACCGATCAGACCAGACCGTTTAGAACTGGTACATTTCGGACCCGTTCCAAACAAACAAGGTTTTCAAGTGGAGAACCTAACCAAGAACCGTTAGTATACTTCTTTGGAACCGGTCTTGAACTGGTTTTGGACTGGACCAGAATGGTATTGAATTGGTTTTTTTTTTTTTTTTTTTAAGTTTAGTGTAAGTTTATATATAAAAATTGGAAGAATCGGTTTGGATCGAGCCGGACTATTTTTAACAAAATAGTCCAGAACCGGTCTCGAACCAGACCATTTTTTCTCTCTTATATCTTAGCCAATACAAAATTTGGATCGGACCGGACTTGACCGGAACTGTTTAAACAAGTTCCGATCCGGGCCAGATCCGGTCTGGCCCGGACCGGTTCCATGCCCATCCCTAATATATTTACATTATTACCCCTATTTACTGAACCACGGACCCGCAACATTTATGCTAATTAAAAATAAAACAATGATGAATTTATGTATCAAAAAATGATGTTGGTTCATTATGGATCATTTCGTAATATTTGTAAAAAAAACGGATCAAATGTGTAATATTAGCATTATTGATTTTCCTGAGATATCACTTATCATGTCACACGGACACGACACGATAATTTGGTGCCACGAACACGATACGACACGAAAATAGGATGAACACGTTTTGACACGACACGAGTAGACACGTGTGTCACTAGCGACACGACACGAATAGACACGACACGATCCGATTGCCACCCTACATATAGTAACGTTGTAAAACATACTATTTTCAATGTTTAAACTTAAATTTATAGTTTTTGGTATCAAATATCTAATATTTTATCTTGTAGCACAGAAAATAATTCTAAATTAAAAAAAAAAATCTACATCATTAATTAATTAATTAATGGGTAATAATATTTGATTCATGAGAATCTTTATATTTATGAAAGGGTTAATAACCAACTTTGGCCATTTTACAAATCGCTACCTCATCTTTTAATTTTGAAAGTTAGCTACCTCAATTTTGAAATTCAGATCAAATCGTTACCTCAGTCATTTTTTTGTCAATTTAGACAAAATTGAACCACATGTGTTTTTTCAAATATTTTTCTTCCAAAAATGTCATTGTCTCTCTTCCTTGCTCCTTGCGTGAACATACTTCACCATATTCTCTCCGTTATCATCATTATTTTATTATTTTATTCTGTGTCGTATGTATATCTTCAATTCCAAAAGTTCAAACAAACTTATACATTACTAATTAACAATTCCTCCATCAAAACAAGCTGCAGAATCTAAAAGTTGTCTTGTTGTTGTTTTGATGCAGTAATGGTGTTGTTTCATTGTTGTTTTTTTTTTTTTTCCGCTTTTGCTTATGCAATTTTTAGTTCGGTTTTAATTATATTACGTTTAGGTTATGTGTTATCTTGCTGTAGTAAATATGTTGTATTATTGCTGTTTTTTTTCTCACCTTTTGCTGCTGCAATTTTCACTATTACGGCGTTTACTTTTTGTTATTTTGTTGTTGAATTATAGCAAATATTTTTCGTTATTCTGTTGTTCAATTGCTTCCAACGAAAGGGGTCTGAGTATTTGTGGATCAAAGTCATAAAAAAGTAATACGTCCTTAAAATATAATACAAATTAAGTTAAATTCACTCCACCTACTAGCATTTTCAGCCTTTGTACAAAAAGATAAAAGATAAGATAATAATAATAGATAAAAGAGAAGTTGAAACACTTGAAAGAGACAACTTTAAATTTGTATCTATGTCTGGTATACTTGGAACTAAAATAAAACAATTTGAATTTCGTTATATTTTCATTAGGATATATATATGACATTTGCAAATTCCATACATAATTTTCAGTTGAACAGAGCAAGTAGAGCGGCGAAGTTAACATTTTTTTTATGGTGGAATTGTTAATTAGTAATATAGAAGTTTGTCTGAAATCTTGAAATTGAAGATATATATACGACATATAAGAAAATAATAAAGCAAAGATGATAATTGAGAGAAGATGGTGAAGTATGTTCACGCAATAAGGCAATAAATAAAAACAAGGGCATTTTTGGAAGAAAAATATTTGAAAAAAACACATGTGGTTCAATTCTGTCTAAATTGACAAAACATTGACTGAGGTAGCGATTTGATCTGAATTTCAAAGTTGAGGTAGCTAATTTTCAAAATCAAAAGTTGAGGTAGCGATTTGTAAACGGGGCAAAGTTCAGGTAGCAATTTGGTTATTAACCCATTTATGATATATCCCATAAATAGTGAACGGAGGTAAAAAGTGAAAAGACTAACAATAGGGTGCAGTAGGCATTAGGGATGGCAACGGGTGTCGGGGCCTCGCTGACCCGCGGGGCCCCGACCCGGTTTTGACCCGCCGACCCGCCGACCCGTGGGTCACGGGTCGGGTCCGGGTCGGGGCGAGCTCGGGTCGGGGCGGGTCCGGGTCTAGAGACCCGGGGCCCCGTAGAGCGTAGACCCGCCCCGAAATGCATATATGTATAATTTTATTTTTTTTTAATTTTTTTTATGTTAATATGATCTAACATTTACTAAATAATATGGTTAATATACCTATATATAACATGTACCAAATTACAAATATATCTATATTTAGATTATTAGGATTTGGTGTTTGGATTTGAATTTGTATTTGTAAAGAATTTGATGTGTTTGTTGTTTATATTTGATTGGTGTTAGATTTATGTTTTGAATTTATATATAATGTAATATTTTGACAAAAAAAATTGTATTTAATATTGAAAAGTGAAAAAAAAAAAAAATTGTTCACATGACGGGGCGGGTCGGGGCCCCGCGGGTCGACCCGCGGGATTGCTGACCCGACCCGACCCGACCCGGAAGGTCCAATTGGCCGGGGCCGGGTCAGCCAGGCCGACCCGCGGGGCGGGTCCGGGGCTGCCAAAACCCGCCCCGTTGCCATCCCTAGTAGGCATGGGATTAGCCGCCTAATAATAATTGGTGTGCATCCAGGGAATCGAATCCTATCCCATCCCAAAAAAAGTGAGTTTAAAAAAGTGAAAAAAACAAAACAAATGGTGTGTATCCCGGGAATTGGACCCTGATCAGTACCGTGGGAGGGTACTATGCTACCACTACACCAGATGCGCATCATGATTGTTAACATATTTAAATTAAAATTTATTATTTAATTGTTACATATACAAAATGTGAAGCTTTCGAAAATCAAGTAGTGATGACAACAAAATGCGGTTTGAATTTGATCGAGTTAAGCTCGGTTATGTTGTTGATGATTCAGTTTTGGGTTGTTAATTTCAAGTGTAGTAAAAAAAATAGGGATTAAAATTGATAGATTTTTGTTAATGTGGTTTAGTATTATTTCTGTAAAATTACACAAGATAAACATTATGGAAATAATAAAAATCGAGATGTTTTTGTTAATGTGGTTGTTCTATTATTTATGGCTTCACTAAAATGAAGTTAAGCGTAATTTAAATCAATTTTTCTGCTATCAAATTAAATATATTGTTTTATCAAAAAAAAAAATTAAATATATTGAGATTTGTATAATAAATATTAATTATTTTGATTTCCATTTCTTAAATTCCGATATATTATTTCGCATGATCTAACCGTTTTTTTTTTTAATTTGTTTTGATATTATTTATTAAAAATGACACAATATTATAGAAGAAAAAATAAAATAGATATATGTAGAAAGAGACGCGAACTAAGTAGTAATAAAAAAAAAAGTAGGGGGAATTAAAAATGAGTTTTTTTTAATGCGGTTTAATAATAATTTTGCAAATAAAAAAAGATTTTGGGAGCAAATTACAAAATAATTATGCAAAGTTAATTAAGAAGTAAAAACCAATAAAGAAAAAATGTAAAAACATAATCGTCACTTTACCATTTATGACCGGTGTAAGTAGAGTTAGTATTGGTGAGTGGGGATTAGTCTTTAAAAATTGAAGCTACACTTTTGTATCATGTTAAAAGATTTTATCCCTTTTGTTTATCTAGAAATTGTCCCCCTAACAATTTTTCTTAAAAAGTTTGAACCCACACTTCATATTAAAAGATTTTTATCTCATCTTCTTCCGGATAAATTGTTTCGTCTTTCTATTATGCTCCAAGAGTACCATGCTTTTGATATTTTTTTTATTTTGTATTTTTCTAATACCCTAAAGCTGAACCCTAGTGTGAAATTGATATTGTTAAATATATAAATCTTGTATAATCGTTATTTTCCATTTCTAATTGCTTTCCTAGTTTAACTAGTTACCAAGTTTAGCTTGATTGTATCATTATATATTGTACACTTTGATTAGTGAATGTATATACTGAATTTATCAATTCTTACATGGTATCAGAGCCAAGGTTGGCTAGATTTTTTTTTACCTGTCCTCTCTCGGGCGTCCAGTTCTGCAATTCTGATCTGTTACCTGCGTTGATTCCTGCTGCTCACCGTCTGTGTTGCTGCTGACCTCGACTGGTCACTACGTCTGGTGATCTTCAGATTTAGCCTCGACATCTGGTGATCTTCTCGTCTGCAACTGCCCCCATCGCTGCCGCCTGAATCACTGCCGCCGGAATCTCTGCCGCCGGATTCGCTGCCACCGGAATCGCTGCTTGTCGACACCAGACCACCACTCTCCGCTCGCCTGCCCAATTGCCTCAGCTGTGTCACCGAAATTTCCACCTGCGCCGCTGCTCCTCATCACCGTGCTGGTTAGGTTTTTTTTTTTAAATTTGGCTGCTTCCGGTTCAATCTGCGGTCCGGTCTAGTTTGCTAGATCCATCCGGTTCGGTCTGTTGCTGATCATCTGACCGGTTCTGTTTGCTATTGGCCGGTTCTGTGCTGGTGTTGACCGGTTCTGTGCTGGTGTTGACCGGTTTTTTTTGCTGCTGACCGGTTCTGTGCTGGTGTTGACCGGTCCTGTGCTGCCGTTCGATTTCTAATCCAATTTAAATTGTTGTTGTCTGATTTTGGTTAACTCCATTGGTGGTACATGCCTATTGTAATGGAGAACCCAACATTCGAGGCTAAATCTTACATGGGTACCGTACGTCACTCATGTGTTAATCAATTGGTTGACAAATCGGATGAAATTGCTGCAATTGTTCAGCGACTTGCTCAGCTGGGTTTCTCTCGTGTCAATATGACACCTCAACTTCAGATTCCGAGGGCTATTATCGCCCCCTCAGGTATGACTTCCAACTGTTTATTAGCATCAAAATCATTATGGATTGTTGATTCAGGTGCTACTGATCACATGACTGGTAACAAGAGTTTACTGTCAGGACTTACCACTACCTCACAACCACCTGTCCAAATAGCCAATGGCTCCACTTGTCATATAGAAGGAATTGGATCCACTCAAATTTCACCACATATGCCATTATCATCTGTCTTATATGTTCCTTCTTTTCCTGAAAATCTCCTGTCTGTGAGCAAATTAATCGAACAATTATATTGCTCAGTTACTTTCACTCCAACTAAATGTGTTTTTCAGGAATTAGGGACTAACAAGTTGATTGGAACTGCATATAAGAACAACGGTCTGTATTACATGGAGAGCTCGCCTCAACGAGTTGCGTACATGAGCACTAGTAGTGCTAAGGAGGTTCATTATCAGTTGGGACATCCATCTCTACAGGTTCTAAAAACACTAAGTCCTGAATTCCGTTCAGTTTCTGAATTAATTTGTGAGTCATGTATCCAAGGCAAGCATATCCGTACTTCTCATCCACCTAGAATTAATCGTCAGTCTGTTGGTATCTTTGATTTAGTGCATTCAGATGTATGGGGTCCTTGCTCATTTACATCTATCTCAGATTTTCGTTACTTCGTCACTTTTGTGGATGACTTCTCTCGTGCAACTTGAATGTTTGTTATTAAATCTAGACAAGAGGTGTTTGCAAAATTTATGACGTTTTGTTCTTATGTGAAAAATCAATTTGGCACTACCATTAAAACTCTTCGTAGTGACAATGCAAAAGAATATTTCGCAAATGAATTTGTTCAATATATGAGTAATAATGGCATCATACATGAATCATCTTGTGCATATACACCTCAACAAAATGGAGTGGCTGAACGAAAGAACAGACACATAATTGAGGTGGCTCGCACTATGATGATACATGGTCATGTCCCTCATCGTTTCTGGGCTGATGCAGTTCTAACTGCATGTTATCTGATAAATCGTATGTCGTCTTCTGTTCTTGATGGTGCAATACCGTATAATGTCTTATTTCCGTCTGCACCTTTGTTCCCGGTTTCACCAAAAATCTTTGGTTGTACTTGTTACGTGTACGACAATCAACCGGGCCGTACAAAACTTGATCCAAAGTCTGTTCGTTGTATTTTTGTTGGCTATTCTGGAACTCAGAAAGGTTATCGCTGTTATAGCCCCACTCTTAGGAGATACTTTGTCTCATCCGATGTTGTTTTTATGGAGTCTGTACCGTTTTTTCTTAAATCTGAACCAAACTTGTCCAATAATTCTCCACCTATCATGAATGTTCTAACATATCCTGAAGTTCAAGTCCGCTCTTCTGATAATGCACCTCCTACGCCTCCTATTACTCAGGTATATACTCGAAGGGATAAGTCTTTTCCTAATAATACTAACTCTGTTCAGACCATGCAGAACCAAGAGACTCGTGCATCCTTCGTTCCAAACACTGAACCCCCACCTAATTCTTCATCATCTCCTACACAACCAGTTGATCCCACACCAACTCCCGGAAATGAATCTACCCCTTATATTGACATTCTCATTGCCCTTCGAAAAGGCTCCCGTCATTGCCCCAGTACCAGATATCCCTTAGATAGCTTCTGTTCATATGCATCTCTATCTACAGACCACTGTGCCTTTAAAACCAATCCTGACAGTTACTCTGTTCCTAGAAATGTGACGGAAGCCTTGGCCAATCCAGGGTGGTTTAGTGCTCTGCAGGAGGAAATGTCGGCTCTTTGGAAAAATCAGACCTGGGATCTATGTCCTCTTCCTCCTGGCAAAAAGGCAGTCGGTTGTAAGTGGGTCTTCACGATAAAGGTTCATCCTGATGGGTCGCTGCATCGACTCAAGGCCCGCTTGGTTGCGAAGGGATATTCTCAAGAGTATGGCATTGATTATGATGAGACATTTTCTCCGGTTGCTAAGATGGCGTCTGTTCGCATCTGTCTTTCTCTGGCGGCCATCCGTCACTGGCCACTACACCAACTAGATGTCAAGAATGCATTTCTCAATGGCTTTCTTGAGGAGGAGGTTTACATGACTCAGCCACCTGAATTTGTTGTTAAGGAGGAGTCTTCCAAGGTCTGCCGACTGCGCAAGTCCCTATATGGTCTGAAGCAATCCCCCCGAGCTTGGTTTGGACGGTTCTCCCACGTACTTAATCAATTTGGCATGACTAGGAGTGCTAATGATCATTCAGTTTTCTACAGGCACTTAAAAGAGAAAACCATCATTCTAGTTGTATATGTTGATGATCTGATTATTACTGGTGACGATGACGAAGGGATCTCGGCATTAAAGAAGTTCTTGAGTGAGCAATTTCAGATAACAGACCTTGGTAAGCTCAAGTACTTTCTTGGGATCGAGGTATCACGATCTCCTGGGAAGATACATATTTGTCAGAGGAAGTATGTCATTGATATGCTGTCTGCGTGTGGGTTACTTGGGTGCAAGCCTGTTGACTCACCTATGGTTCCTAAGACCAAGCTCCGACCTGATGAGGGGGAACCTCTACATGATCCTGAAAAGTATCGAAGACTGGTCGGGAAGCTGAATTATCTAACGGTTACTCGAACAGATATCTCTTATCCAGTGAGTGTTGTGAGTCAATTCATGTCAGCTCCGCACACAACACACTGGGATGCGGCAATTCGGATCCTTAGATACCTTAAAGGATCCCCAGGTAAAGGACTTGTATATTCTGATCAGGGACATAGTAGAATTGCAGCGTTCACTGATGCTGATTGGGCGGGGTGTCCTACTACTCGGAGGTCCACCACTGGGTATTGTGTCTTCTTTGGTGGAAACCTTATATCATGGAAGAGTAAGAAGAAGACAGTGGTATCTCGATCTAGTGCAGAGTCAGAATACCGTGCAATGGCAAACACATCATGCGAGCTCATTTGGACGAAACGCTTACTCATCGAACTAGGTATTCGTCATGAATGTCTAATGAGGCTACATTGTGATAATGAATCTGCCATGCATATTGCCAAGAACCAAGTCTTCCATGAGAGGACCAAGCACATTGAGGTGGATTGTCATTTTGTTCGAGACCTTGTTGTGGGAACATTCTCTTGTCCTCCATACATTCAACTCATTCCCGTTCGAACAGAATTCCAACTTGCAGACATTCTAACTAAGCCTCTCCGCAAAGCGTCAATTAATGATCTATGTGACAAGTTGGGCATGCTAGATATATATGCTCCAACTTGAGGAGGAGTGTTAAATATATAAATCTTGTATAATCGTTATTTTTCATTTCTAATTGCTTTCCTAGTTTAACTAGTTACCAAGTTTAGCTTGATTGTATCATTATATATTGTACACTTTGATTAGTGAATGTATATACTGAATTTATCAATTCTAACAGATATTATTAATAGTATGATGCAAATATTAGGTGTAGTTAAAAAAATCATATTTTTTCATACTTTAAAGTTTTACATATGTTACAATTAAATCCACCATAATAAAAAATAATAAAATTAAAAAAAAAAACCCAAAAGCATGATTCTCTTGAAGCATGGTAGAAAAACCCAAATTGTCCCCCTAATATTTTTATTCTTAAAGAGTGGCAAAGAAAAACATATTTTCGTAAAAAGTTTGAACCCACACTTTTGTATCATATTAAAACCCACACCTAAGTTATTTTTAACATTAAATTTATCGGAAAAGTGCACGAGAAGTAAAAATACAGCTAAAAAAAAATTTGATTATAAAAAGAAACAACAAATGGAATAATATGTTTCTTGTTTTAAATAAAAAATTGAAGGGAAAAATATAAAAGAAAATACACAAAGCCACTCTTGATAACTCATCGCTATGATCATCATCTTCACTTGAACCATTTTCACCACTCTTCTCATAAACCTTCTTAATAACCGGATTGCATACACCTTCAACTTCCTTCATCTTCTCATCAAAATCCTCCTTATCCGCATCCTGATTCTGATCCAACCATTCGATCGCCTCCCGCAAGACATCCTCGATCTTTTCCTTATCCTCGGCATCGATCTTGTCTCCGATCTTGTCTTCCCCAACGGTACTCCTCATGTTGTAGAGGTAGCTCTCGAGCTTATTTCTCGCTTCGATCTTCCCCTTAATTTTGTTATCTTCGTCGACAAATCTCTCGGCTTCCTCCGCCATTCGCTCGATTTCCTCAGGGTTCAACCGGCCCTTGTCGTTTGTTATGGTTATGGATTCCGATCGCTTTGCCGCCTTGTCCTCTGCCCTGACGTTGAGGATTCCATTCGCGTCGACCTCGAAGGTCACTTCGATTTGTGGGACTCCCCTGTATTGGATAGTAAACATAATCAGTGATGGATGTAGGACTCATAAATCAGGGGTGCAGAACTTTAGGGGTGTAATTTTATTTTGAAATTATTTTATAAAATATAAGGACTAGTTTTTTATTAGTTTAAAAATTGATGGGGCATCTGAGTCTAATCCTAATATAGGTAGTTTATAAAATAGTTTAGGGTTTTGGTTGGATCAAATTAGGGTTTAGGGTTTGAAAATTAGGGCGTACCTCGGGGCGGGAGGGATGCCGGAGAGATCAAACCTTCCGAGCTCGTGACAATCCTTTGTTAGGGCTCTCTCGCCTTCGAAGACCTTAATCAAAACGGTGGTTTGTCGATCCTGATAAGTGGTGAAAACTTGCGACTTCTTTGTCGGAATCACCGTGTTTCGGGGAATCAACTTTGTCATGAGGCCACCCGCGGTCTCGATCCCCAGACTCAACGGTACGACGTCGAGCAAAAGAATCTCTGCAAAAACCCAGATTACGGTCAGTATTTACGATTTACGCAACATCGTAAACCCTAAAAAAATAATACTAGCTAGGGTTTTTACTTTTGGTTTCCTCTCCGCCTTCACCGCTAAGAATACCGCCTTGAACGGCAGCCCCATAAGCGACGGCCTCATCGGGATTGACACCACGGCTCGGTTCCTTGCCGTCGAAGAAATCCTTCAACATCTGCTGCACCTTTGGGATCCTCGTGCTTCCTCCGACGAGGACGATCTCCTTGATATCCGTCTTCTTGAGCTTCGCGTCTTCCATAGCCTTCTTGACGGGACCCATCGTCTTCTTGAAGAGGTCCATGTTCAGCTCCTCGAACTTCGCTCTAGTCAGTGGCTCGGAGAAGTCGATTCCATCGACAAGGGACTCGATCTCGACTCGGACCTATATCATTCAGTGTTCAATATTTCAATGTTAATAATAGTAACGGATAATTATCTGATTCATTCTATTATAAATTATAAAACCCTAACCCTAATTTTTTTGGGTAGAAAAACCCTAAACCCTAATTTAACAATGTACAATAATTATTATTCTAAAAATCATACTTATTTTTTCAATTTAACTCTTTAAAATCGTAAATTTTCCGAATCCTCGATGTAAAATCCCCATTTCGCCCCAAACCATAAACCCTGACCGGAATACTCACCTGGTGTTGGTTACTCAGCGCGCGCTTTGCTCTCTCGCACTCCCTCCGAAGCTTCCCGAGGGCTTTCTTGTCATTTCCGATATCCTTATTATACTTCCTCTTGACGAGCTTGATGAAGTGGTCCATGACACGGTGGTCGAAGTCCTCGCCGCCAAGGTGGGTGTCTCCGCTCGTGGCCAAAACCTCGAAAACTCCATTATCGATGGTCAATATGCTGACGTCAAAGGTCCCACCACCGAGGTCGTAGACCAAGATCTTGGTCTCCTCTCCTTCCTTGTCTAGACCATACGCAATGGCTGCAGCCGTGGGCTCGTTGATGATTCGGACCACGTTCAGGCCGGCTATAGTCCCGGCATCCTTTGTGGCTTGTCTCTGAGCATCATTGAAGTATGCTGCAAAATATAATAGTAATAGAAACATAATATTCAGTAGAGGGCAAAGTGGGAATTCTACACCCTAATGTAATAAGCATTTCAATGGGTTTTTTCTTAAGAAAAATAATTTAAAATAACAATCCCCAAGATTTAACTACTTTTGATTAGTTATTATTCACTCATTCCTTTCAATATTTGCATAAGTAATTCCAAGTTTTTTTTCAAGCAATCTAGCTACTTAAATAACAGCTTGGAAAAAAATACATTTTTTTCACATATATATTTAATTAATTAAATATATAAGTGCATGCTCATATTTTGTTCTTTCTAAATTTCCAATATATATGGAACTTTTTCTAAAAAAAAAAATGTAAGATATTGTTATAAATGTATCACTTATAAGACGGAACACAAAAATATGTAGCCGGATTATGTATATTTTTAACATTTAAAAAAACTTGATAACTTTTATTATTTAGTTTTCTTTTCTTATATATATATATATGTTAAAAACTAAGTGGCTTGTAAAATTTGAATTTAACTATATATATATATATATATATATTTTTTTTTTCCAAAACAATATTATACAACAAAACGGCGCCGGATCGAACCTGGAACGGTGATAACAGCGTCTTTGATGTTCTTGCCGAGAAACGCCTCAGCGGTCTCCTTCATCTTTCCCAAGATCATCGCGCTGATTTGCTCCGGGCTAAACACGGTCTCCTCGCCTTTCACCTTCACTTGAATATACGGCTTACCGTGGCGGTTAACCACCTTGTACGGTAAGAACTTGATGTCCTTTTGAACCTCAGGATCATCGAATCTGTACAACATGTTTTATTAAGTTAATAACCAAATCGCTACTTCAACTTTCGCTAACTTAACGTTTGATTTTAGAATAAAAGGCTACATACATCTGTCACCTTTATGTATCAATCAAAACTAACAAAAAAACGTCATGGATGTGGAAGTTAATTCTGCTACCTAAACTTGAAACTACTGAATTTTGTTGTTTCCAAAATTTCGCTACATCATTTTTTATTTTATTTTAGACTCAACAGTTTACCTGTCTCACTAATTTTTCATGTGAATGGCATACGCCGACCGCATTACCCTAAATTTTGGGTATTTTACAAGTTTTTTTTTTTCTAAATTTCTCTACAATAATTTTCGATTTTTGACCAAAAAAAAACTATCCATATATCTCTCTATGTTCGAGTGAGTGAGTAGTTTTTGGTCTAAATTAAAATTTGATATAAGGAAATTTAGAACAACTGAACAGATTCATGTATCGTCAATTTGTAAAACGGATAAAGTGATTAGAAGAGCGAAGATCAGACATGCATATCATGAAGTAAATCAAGTGGCTGATCCATTGGCTGAGGCGGCAGCCCAGATGGAAGATCATTTTATTACTCTAGAAGAACTCACTAATGGTCTTTAGTCTCTTTTGTTGTATGACTCATGGGACAATCAGTCCATAGAAGTGTTGTGGTTAGTAGGATAAGTTAGTTCTAGTCAAGTAGTGTGTCTCTTTTTATTTACATATATATATATATATATATAGATCCTAGGTTGGTTGAACCAACTGGTAAAGCGAGTTGCGTTTCCGTGGGTGACCCGAGGTCGAAACCTGCCGGAAACACGGCTTTAACCTTAAAGCTCCCGGTCCGAAATTGCGAAAGCAATGTATATATATATATATATATATATATATAGACTTACTTTCTTCCGATGAGGCGCTTGACATCAAATACGGTGCGTTCAGGATTGGTTGCAGCCTGGTTCTTTGCAGCCTCTCCGATCAGGCGCTCACTGTCCGTAAACGCAACCCAAGAAGGCGTAATCCTGTTCCCTTGATCATTCGCGATGATCTCCACGTGTCCATTCTTGTAGACCCCTACACACGAATAGGTTGTCCCAAGATCGATTCCGATCACAGTCTCGGGTTTCGGCGAATCATTGGCTGCCACGACAGCAAACGTCCCTAGCAGAGACTCTGCGATGACTAGAAGAAGGAGAAAACAAGCTTTGTTGATGGTCTTCATATCTCTCTCTCTCTCTCTCTAAAGTTTGATAATGGAAGAGTAGAAGGAAAGGGTTGTTTATATAGTGGTACGCCATTGATGGAGCTAGAGAGTTCTACTTATATCTTTACTAATAAAGTTAGTTACAGATGAGTCCCGACTCCCGACAGTTCTAAAAAAGAGATATGTGGCGGGAAAGGTTAAAGTGACGTTGTTTTGGTGTTTACTGTGATTTTATTGGACAGATGACTCCATAATCAGTCATTACGATAATTAATTATTATTATTAATTTATATCTCTTGGTTAAGGATATACGACGTCATTGTGGCATGTTTGGTGCAATTCTACTGGTGGAATAACGTAGATACAGTTTTTTTTTTTTAATATTTAAATTACTTTTGCAAAATATATATCTCAATCTAATAATATTGAAAAAATTAAATTGGCCGGATTTATATAAATATATTAATCGTTGACACGCAATTTATACAAAATTTTATAAAGAGAAAATTTTATATAATAATATAAATTAATATATATATTAAAATAACATATGTATCTTGTCGATTAATTTATTACAATAGTCTACGTAATTTATAAATATATGATATTATATATTAGTTAAATGATTTCATATATACTTTTGCATGAAAATGTCGTTTATAACTTAGAGAACTGAAGAAAAAGATATATGCCTATTTGATTAATATAATCAAGAGTAAATAATATTATAGTAAATTAAATGAAATAAATATATTTATAGATATCATTAAAATTATAAAATTGTATTTAATGACGTTGATTTTATGTTGCATTTTGAATCTTTGAATCGCATGTTATGCCACGTGTCATAATTATACGAATTTATGGATAGAATCTCTATAATTGATTTTAAAATTCAGAATCACTGATTTCGTCACGTGTCATTATCTAATTTAACCACACAAAAGTTTATTTGTTTAATAAGTAGAAATAAATATGAATTATATCCTTAAATATTTTAGAATGTTTGTGCAATCTTATTGGTCGTGTGACTCAATAAAAAAACAGATTGATCTTTTCTTTTTGAAATAGTTATTTTGCCTAAATATATCTCATGTTAAGAGCATCCATAATAGTATTACTTAAATGTGTGTTCAACATATTCTTTTATGTAAATTATATAAATACTGATATAATTGTTTTACATAGCATTCTTTAAAAGTGGAACCCAACTATTTTTACAATACATATTCCTTAAATTTAAAAAATGCACTCAGACACGAAGCCATAAAAAAAAGTTAGAGGGGGCAAAATTTAAAGGAAAAAGATAGATATTCCGATTTTGGAATAACGAAATGTTCCGACTATTAGATAAATAACAAATACCCTAAATCTTCATACTTATTACAGTGTTGCCACTGTGAGGGGAAATTGGCATTCCGACATTCCGATGTCGGAATGTGTATCAAATCCCAAATTTAAATTAACTCTACAATAAACAAACACGAAAAACCATACATTATATATTATCAAAATAATAAATAGTATTCGTTATGTAAGTGTCTTACAATCGCTTTCTTCAGACGACTTTATCAGATCATTTAGATAAAAATCCGTGATTTTTTTTTCCATAAGTCAGGATCCGAATAAATAAAGAAAGATAATCTATATTGAGTTCTTTATGTTATTTTTAATTTTGTTCCATTTCTTTTGATGACAAATTTATCGATATTTATTAAAATTACAACAAAGTTTTAATTCTAAAACGTAGAAAACAATTGAACTATGATTAATAACTATTTAGTAGGAACAAAACTAAAATTACTAATATTCTAATATCAATAAGCTCATTTTTTTAAATTAAAATTTATAACCTTAAAGGATTTCAACACACATTAACAATTTAGTCCACCACAATTTTTAAATAAACCCGTTTAACTTTTAATTCTTAAATATATATATATAATAATAATAATAATAATAATAATAATAATAATAATAATAATAATAATAATAATGAACTAAAAATACTACTAGCAGTAACACACAAATTGACATATCTGTCGGACGTCGAAAATGACCCGACTAACGTTTTCATTTGAAAACAACAACTTTCGTATAAAATCCGGACAAATGAGATTACCCGGGGAGATAATAAAAATAGAGTCGTCATCGACTAATTAAGGCTAGTCGGAATCCTAAAATCTCCTAGGGTGCATTGTAGCAACTAGCAACCTAAGGTTTAAAAATGGTCTGCGTCCAGAGTTATGGGTTCGGGTGTTCGATTACGTTTTAAAAGCTCGGAAGCTAGAAAAATCGCCATTTCGGTACTTAGTTTGTCATTTTGCCATTTTTATTTTATTATCATGATTATACCCATAAAAGATAAAAATATATACTAAGCGATATTTAGGGAGAGTATAAAGTAATGCAGTAAGTCAAACAAAATACATATATGGACAGACACGTAAAGTACGACACGTTAAATAAATATATATACATAATATGACATAATGCATGTATGTACAATTGATAAAAAAGAGCGTATATAATAATAATAATAATAATAATAACGGAAAGCGTATATAATGCATATGTATATATATATATATATATATATATATATATATATATATATATATATATATATATATATATATATATATAATAAGTAAAAAGAAAAGTTATATATATAATGGTAATAATAAACAAAATGGTAGCGTATATGATACATATATATAATAATAAGCAAAATCAAAGCATATATAATAATAGACAAATAAAACGTATATATATATATATATATATATATGTGTATATATATATAAATAACAATATTTTTGGAATATTTTTTAGATTAACCTTCATTAATATATAACATTATGAAAATGTAACATATTGCGAAATAATTAAAGTTGAAATATACTTTACTTAGATATATAGATTACATACAACATAATAAAAGAGAGTTTATCTAAGGTACCATAAAATTTAATGTCATAATCGGAATCGGAACCTGTTGCGTCCGGATGAACTAAGTCGTGGGGACGCGTCTATTCGCGTGGTTGTGCGGGCCTTTGTAACCCTTCCGTTGGGAGGAGGTTGGGCCACTGACGAGTGTTCAGGCTTGCTCCCGTACGAAGTCTGTGTCTCGGTATGGTTGTGACTCGGCAAGGTTGTGACCCGGCGAGGTTGTGACCCGGCAAGGTTGTGACCCGGCAAGGTTGTGACTCGGCAAGGTTGTGACCCGGCAAGGTTGTGACTCGGGCGTCGGATCCTGCACAAAGGACCAATGCTAGCACGGAGAGGGGGGGGGGGGGTGGTGCTAGCGGAGCCCTCTCCGATGCTTAAGTCACTATAGTGGCAAAAAGGTAATTTCTAGAGAGAGAGAATTTCTAGAGAGAAGTCAGAGCTCAAAATACCAAAGTTGGGCAAATGAGAGAATGTGTGAAAATGGGTGGCCAAGACCTCCTATTTATAGGCTTTCTTGGGACCGGACCCGGTTTTAGAGCGGTTTGATGACGGTTCAAGATCATGCGGTAACCGTCATCCATATTGGTAATGTGCGAACTTGACTTCTCTACACGCAACGGTAATCGCGGATACGGTAGTCGCGCGATACCCGTAAGGTAATCCGGACCTCGTCGAATTTGGGCAATTCGGCGAGGTCCGGATTGCCGCGCAACCCGGAGGTCCGGTCCGGACGCGCGTAAAGGCGCTTCCGGACCGTTTTGATACCGTGGGAGGTGTTTTTAAACCGAGATGTAATTTTCGATACGATTACGAGGCCCGAAATGTAAACACGAACCCGAATTGGACATTTATCCATCACTTGCCCTCGAGTCAAGTAACGGTTTAGAACCTTTCTTGACTCTATTTTAAGTTAGGATATTTTTCCAATTTGAGTTTGACGCTAACCTTTCGGTTTTGATCGTTGGTCGGACGCAAGCATCTTGATTTCGTCCGTCGCTTGATTTTCTGGCCGAATGGCTTTGTTTCCTACCATCATGGTTAGTGCAATAGGAAATGTATATGCGCGAATATGATTATTGTCGGAGACATGAGCAATCGGTAATGCGCTAAGCGAACATGTATCTATCCACATGCGTACATAAGTAATAGTCATGGCAAGATTGTAATTACGCAATGCAAGAAATAGAAATCGTACGTTTCTAAAATGACTAAGTGATTACCGAATCATGAATCATGTGATTGCGACATACGTGTATAGTAATGGATTTGATACGTGCAATGTCAAGACATGTATAGGAGTAGATATTTTAAGAGGAGAGGGTAGAGTATACCATAGGGGTTTAGTCTTGAGTATAGGTAAACTAATCCTTTGATCCTTATCCACAAAGCATCTCTTTGGGATTAGTAAATACACACATCCCCATTTATCCTTCCAGCATCCTAGGAGTTCACCATTCCACTCCCTTTGCGGGTAATTCATTCACCCTTTCCCGAAATTGCTTTTGTGTGCAAAATTTCTTTGCCGTCGTGGAGCCTAGATACGTTTTGACAGTTTCGAGTCTGATTTTTTGCTTGTTTTTGGAAGTTGACACCATCATTCGACTTGGTTTGTCACAAGGATTCCAGCGCCACCTTCGGAGCCGCCAGAAGACCTCGCACGCGCCCTTACGCGCCGCCGCGAGTGGAGTGGCTTCGCCGGAGCGTGTGGCCCACGCGCCGCCTTCCCGGGCTCGCCTCGTTTCGGTCCACACCTTTCCGGAATCGTCTCGACGAGGGGAGTCCATTGGAATACCTTTCGTCACGTTTTGAGGTACTTTGGAAACTCGAATTCTTAGGACACCTTCGACTTGAATGTCGATGTCACCGTGTTGTTGTTTGTTTAAGTCATTTTTCGTTGTCGACATGTGGGACTGCTTGCTGAGGCTTATACGTCGAGTAATTGCTGATTGATTGCCGTTATTATAGTCGTTTGTCCATAATTTAGGCGATTTTCCATTTCCATGGGTGTTTGATGTAGAATTCCCCGTATCTTCGCGTAGAAGTTTTTTAGTCGATATGCATGATTTTCCTTTTTGGCGGGTTTTTGGTTGACGGGGATTGCCCAATAACTTTAGGCGTAGTCACTTGTCGTCTTGACGCCTTAGAGAAAAATTTCCCTTAAGCGTTGCCACGTTCGATCCTTACGGCTTGTCGCGTTAATTCCACCGTTTGCCTGATAGCTCCTTAAGACATTAGTCCTTTCTATGGTACATACCAACTTTACTATGCGCGTGGAACTTGGCTACGTGCGTTGACTTTTTGATACGTGCGTTGACTTTTGATACGCGCGTTGACTTTTGATACGCGCGTTGACTTTGATACGCGCATTGATGTTGATACGTGCGTTGATGTTGATACGCGCGTTGATGTTGATACGCGCGTTGATGTTGATACGCGCGTTGATGTTGATACACGCGTTGATGTTGATACGTGCGTTGATGTTGATACGCGCGTTGATGTTGATACGTGCGTTAACTTTGATACGCGCGTTGATGTTGATACGCGCGTTAACCTTGATACGCGCGTGGATGTTGATATGCGCGTTAACCTTGATACGCGCATTGATGTTGATACGCACGTTGATGTTGATATGCGCGTTAACCTTGATACGCGCATTGATGTTGATACGCGCGTTAACTTTGATACGCGTGTTGATGTTGATACGCGCGTTAACCTTGATACGCGCATTGATGTTGATATGCGCGTTAACTTTGATATGCACATTGATGTTGATACGCGCTTTAACCTTGATACGCGCGTTGATGTTGATATGCGCGTTAACCTTGATACGCGCATTGATGTTGATACGCGCGTTAACTTTGATACGCGCGTTAACTTTGATACGCGTGTTGATGTTGATACGCGCGTTAACCTTGATACGCGCGTTGATCTGTTGAAGAGGTTGCCCCCCTTGCCCGATGCTTGTTACTTGTTGCATGAAGACTAATAAGTCTTGTATGAAGCGTTTGTTGCATAAGTGCTTGAACAAGTGTTGGTGCGTGTTTGCACACTGACTGGATTGTTGATAGCACTTTCCAGGATATCGTTGGCTTGCAGTTTCTGTTCTTAGCATAATTCTCGGAAGATCCGACGCAGGGGCGCGTTCCTCGAGCGATCCTTAGTTCTTTATGCTGAGCATGACCGTGCTAACTCTTTCTTGTGATAAGAGAAATAGAGTTGAGGGTTGCGTAGTGGCGTCTTCTGCCCCCCGGTCGAGGAACCGGCCCAATGAGGAGCGTTACTCCTACTGAGATAAGTGTTTGTTGATTGCTGATTGTCGCCCTTATGTTGAAGAGCTATGTTGTGCTGAATGTTGAAAGAATCATTCTTGCATTTGTTGTTGATATTATGAACTCTTTGCCATAAGTCCTTAGAGATGATGTAGACTCTTTGTTGGGCTATTTGCTTCCAGCATGTTGAACCCTTTGTGAATGGGTTGATGTTGACAATTCTTTGTTCATGCTTTTGCTTGCATGTTATTTTGTCACCTGGACCTGTTTTCAATAGTAATTATGTGATAACTTGTTAGTAATATTTCATACCTTGAGTTATCTATGTTGTCCATATGCTTTGGACTTGAGAGATAGGATATATATCCTTAAATGATGAACATGATGTCCGTAGTTGCGACTATATGTCGCACATTGTTAAGTGTTGTGATCGCCCCTCTTGGCTAGACTCCAAGGCATGGCGAGATGGGTAGAACATAGGATGTTGCGACTTGCGCACTATAGGTTTTGTTTGGAGATGACGATGGCAATTTCTGCTTGTTCCGCCGAGTCTTCGTTTATTGAATGTGGATGACTAGTATCGTAGACATAGTCCCTGCAGTCGTGACCGATAGCCACTTCCTGATTGATAAGTTGAGATGCTCTCCTGATTGCTTGCCTGATGCATTATGCATATTTCCCTTCTTTCCTGAATAGCTTGCCGCTATATGTGTATCAACCCGCGTTGGGGAAGCATACGTAAAAATATTATTTGAGAGATGTTATCTTGGCTAAGCAAGATACTAGTTTATACCGTCTCTTAGTTCCACTCTAAGGCGACGTTGTACAAGACTCTACTTGTAGATTTAATGAGTTTTAAACAGGGTGCGCACCTGCCAGCGTGTATCAACCCGCGTTGGGGAAGCATACGTAAGGGTATTATTTGAGAGGTGTTATCTTGGTTAAGCAAGATATTAGTTTATACCGTCTCTTAGTTCCACTCTAAGGCGACGTTGTACAAGACTCGACTTGTAAATTTTATGAGTTTTAAACAGGGTGCGCACCTGCCAGCGTGTATCAACCCGCGTTGGGGAAGCATACGTAAAAACTTTTGGATTTTTGAAAAAGTGTTTTTCGAACCTTGAAATTCTTGTTTGATAAAATGTTTGGCAAGGTGTTTGGTACATAAAATATTTTATAAAGTGTTTGACAAAATATTTGGTAAAAATATTTGTGATACATGATACCTGCGTCCAGGGACCATGTAGCACTTTTGAGAGTATGAATTGTGATGCATGTTTTCTGCGTCCAGGAATCACGCATCACGGCTTTGAAAGTCTGTAGTACGGCATTGTCATCTAGTAAGAGGACTTCCGCTGTAAAGGGTGCACCCATACCAGGAATTTGCAACATGGGATTGTCGTCTAAACAGAGGACATCCGTTATGCAGAGTGAACACATAAAAGGAATTCGTACCATGGGATTGTCGTCTAGACAGAGGACATCCGTTATGCAGAGTGAACCCATAAAAGGAATTCGTATCATGGGATTGTCGTCTAGACAGAGGACATCCGTTATACAGAGTGAACCCATAAAAGGAATTCGTATCATGGGATTGTCGTCTAAACAGAGGACATCCGTTATGCAGAGTGAACCCATAAAAGGAATTCGTACCATGGGATTGTCGTCTAGACAGAGGACATCCTTTATGCAGAGTGAACCCATAAAAGGAATTCGTATCATGGGATTGTCATCTAGACAGAGGACATCCGTTATGCAGAGTGAACCCATAAAAGGAATTCGTACCATGGGATTGTCGTCTAGACAGAGGACATCCGTTATGCAGAGTGAACCCATAAAAGGAATTCGTATCATGGGATTGTCGTCTAAACAGAGGACATCCATTATGCAGAGTGAACCCATAAAAGGAATTCGTATCATGAGATTGTCGTCTGAACAGAGGACATCCGTTATGCAGAGTGAACCCATAAAAGGAATTCGTACCATGGGATTGTCGTCTAGACAGAGGACATCCGTTATGCAGAGTGAACCCATAAAAGGAATTCGTACCATGGGATTGTCGTCTAGACAGAGGACATCCGTTATGCAGAGTGAACCCATAAAAGGAATTCGTATCATGGGATTGTCGTCTAGACAGAGGACATCCGTTATACAGAGTGAACCCATAAAAGGAATTCGTATCATGGGATTGTCGTCTAAACAGAGGACATCCGTTATGCAGGGTGATTAGCCCGTTATCGTATCTGCCCATCCTGTTCTGATTCCAGGGAATGGCTATGAACGTGAGGATTTGTTTCTATCCTTGACATACTATTTTGATGGTAGGCCTTGGTGTTAATCCAAGATATTGCTTGTGGTAGACGCTTGTGAATAGTCGTCTTTTTGATAGTAGGTCTTGGTGTTAATCCAAGATATTGCTTGTAGATGGCAGCCTCCTGAATAGTCGTTACTTTGAGCAGAGAATTGCTATAAGTTCCTTTTTTGTAGGTATTCCGCAAGTTGTTCTTGCGTCATATAAATTGGTTGTGGGGATAGCGCCATTGCTTTATGTTGCCAGCACCTTCTTGAGATAGATGCCAATTTAGGAGAAATAAACTCCTTGTTGGTGTAGATAATAGTTGTTGTAGTTACTTTGTTTTGTTTCCAAGTAACGTACATAAAGTAGTCGTGTTCCTACGAAGATAGAACGACTTCATTAGGTTTGTGAGATTATTACAGAGATGCCACTTTATATAAGGGAGTGGTCTTTTAAAAGAGTAGATGCATTATGGAAATAAGAGCAAAAGGGCTTGATACAACAGCTCCTTTTGTGATAGAAGATTATCCTTTTATCCGTGGAATTTCTTCAAATGTCCTCCACTAAATGTATTTGTAGAGACATTGCCATCTGCATCTTCAAGGCGATATGCGTTGATGTATGGGATGGATACGAACTTGTAAGGGCCTTCCCATTTTGGAGACATCTTGTTGATTTGATCGAGATGTGAGAATTCATTCCTTCTCCACACCATTTCTCCAACATGGAATTGCCTTTCTTTCACCTTCCTGTTGTAATATCTTGCGGTGATCAAACGCATGCGTGCCTGATTGTGTTCGGAGTTACGCCTTTTTTCTTCAGCCAAGTCTAAGTTTAGACGCATGTCTACTTCGTTGGCTTGTGTGTTGAAATGGGTTGTGCGATAGGATGAGACAGCAATTTCGATGGGAGCGACTGCTTCCGTTCCATACACCAGGCTGAATGGTGTTTCTCCAGTTGACTCCTTTGGAGTTGTTCGAAGTGCCCACAAAACACTGCTAAGTTCTTCTGCCCATCCTCCTTTTAATGCGTGCACTCTTTTCTTGAGACCGTCTAGGACGGTCTTGTTGGCGGCTTCGACTTGTCCGTTGGTTTGAGCATGGCGGACTGAGGCGAAACGGTGGTTAATGTTGAGTCTTTCGCAGAATGTTTGAAGCCTTGAGCTCTTGAATTGTGGTCCGTTGTCACTGATTAGGACCTTCGGAACTCCATATCGCGCGATGATGTGATTTCGAATGAAATCCATTATTTGTGCATCAGTTGTTTGTGCCAATGCCTTTGCTTCGATCCACTTTGAAAAGTAATCGATTGCAACGACAATGTACTTGGTTTGGCCTTTTGACTTTGGAAGTGGACCCACCAGATCGATCCCCCACTGTGCGAATGGCCATGAGCTTGCAATTGGGCTTAGCTCGGCGGCTGGTGCCGTGATGCTTCTTGAATAAAGTTGGCATGATTCGCATTCCGTGACCAAGTGTGTAGCTTGGTTCTTCATTGTTGGCCAATAGTATCCCAAGCTCAACGTTTTGCGTATTAAAGATCCCGCCCCTTCATGGCAGGCTGCTTGGCCTTTATGTAAATCTTCTAACACTTTTTGTCCCTCCCTGAAGGTGATGCACCTTAGGTATGGGGTTGAAAACCCTTTCTTGTAAAGCTCATCATCTATCAACACGTAATTGACGGCTTGTCTCTGTATTTTTTGGGCTTGGACTTTGTCGTCGGGGAGCTTGTGGTCTTTGAGGTATGCCAATATTGGGGTCCTCCAATCTGGTTCTGGATCGATGCACAAGACTTCGAATTTGTCAATTACTGACAAGATTCTGTTTTCCACGAAATGTGTTTCTTTGCCTTGTTCATTGCCTTGTGCGAATTTGCTCAAGGCGTTAGCTTCTTGATTTTCTTCTCTAGGCACTGCGCTGATGTCGAAGGTATCGAAGCTTGTGATGAGTTCTTTTGCTTGCCCCAAGTACTTTTGCATATTTTCTGACTTTGCCGCGTATTCGCCTTTAACTTGATTGACGACTAATTGTGAATCACATTTCACTCGTAGATGTTTAACTCCAACACCTTTTTCAATTCTTAAGCCAGTTATCAATGCTTCGTATTCCGCCTCGTTGTTTGTCGCTCTAAATGTTAAGTTTAGAGAGTACTTCAACGGATTAGATCTATCGGGAGGTATTAGGAGGAATCCGGCACCTGATCCCCCTACATTTGAAGATCCGTCGGTGTACATTTGCCATACTTCGGTATGTTCTTCAATTTGTCGAGGTCCATCTTGGGGATCTGGGTCGGGAGTTATCCCGGTGAATTCTGCAATGAAATCTGCCAACGCTTGCCCCTTGATTGCCGTTCGAGGGGCAAAGTGAATGCGGAATTCACTTAGCTCTACCGACCACTTTGTTAGCTTTCCTGACATATTTGGCTTTGACAGGATGTGCTTCAGGGGTTGGTCTGTTAAGACTGTTACTTCGTGTGCGTGGAAGTATGGCCTCAGCTTTCTTGCTGCTATTATTAGCGCGTACAGGTATTTTTCGATTGGCACGTAGTTTATCTCGTACTTTGCAAGTATCTTGCTCACGTAGTAGACTGGGAGCTGGGTAGTTCCCTTTTGTTTGACAAGGACTGAGCTGACAGCCGTGTTGCTCACTGATATGTATAGGAAGAGGGGCTCTCCTGGTATTGGTTTTGCCAATGCCGGCAATGTGCGCAAGTGTTGTTTTAGTTGCTGGAAGGCCTCTTCACACGCTGGTGTCCATTCGAACTTCTTGTTTGCACGCAAGACTTCAAAGAACGGTAGTGCCTTGTCGCCTATTCTGGCAAGGAACCTGTTTAAAGCAGCTAGGCGGCCATTTAGTTGCTGGACTTCCTTATGTCTCCTTGGGGACACCATTTCTTCAATCGCCTTCACTTTCTCTGGGTTAGCTTCTATCCCTCTCTGGCTCACCATGAATCCAAGGATTTTTCCTGATTGTACGCCGAAAGCGCATTTTGTTGGATTTAGGCGGACTTGATATTCGCGCATTCTTTTGAAGATTGCCCGCAAGTCATCAACATGATTGCGCCTTTTGGTTGACTTCACGACCATGTCGTCCACGTATGCCTCCATTTTGGTTCCGATTAGATCGCCAAAGATGGTATTGACCATTCGCTGGTATGTCGCTCCCGCATTGATTAGGCCGAATGGCATCACCGTGTAGTTGTATATTTCGCTGTCTGCATAGAATGCAGTATGCGGCGCATCATCCTTGAACATCGGGATTTGGTTGTACCCTGAGTATGCATCCATTACGGACATTAATTCATGGCCGGCAGTGGCATCGACTAGTTGGTCGATTCTTGGGAGAGGATATGAATCCTTTGGGCATGCGTTGTTGAGATCTCTGTAATCGATGCACATTCTTAAATTTCCACTTGACTTAGGAACCAACACCGGGTTTGCGACCCATGTTTGGTATCGTGACTCTTCGATGAATCCTGCATCAAGCAGTTTTCCCACCTCTTCTCTGATTGCCAATTTCTTGTTACCCCCGAGGGGTCGAAGTTTCTGGGCTATTGCTCGAGTTCCTGGCTTGATGTTTAACTTATGGGAAATGACTTCTGCACTGATTCCGGGCATATCGCTTGGTGACCATGCGAATAGCTCTTTATACTCTTTGAGGAGTGTTGTGATCTCTATCACTTCATCTTCTGACAGGGATGCTCCGATTTGGACCATTCTGTCTGGCTCTTCGATCTTTATTTGTTTTAACTCCTCAACTGGGGCCGGTCGGGCACGGCCTTCTCTTGGGTCATCATCAATGATGGGCATGTCATCAGGCTTGACGTTATTTTGGATTGCCACGTTGTAGCAATTTTTTGACAACAGTTGATCTCCTTTGGCTTCACCGATTCCGGATGCAGTTGGGAATTTGATCTTCTGATGAGCTGTGGATGGAACCATTCCCCACGCATTCATGGTTACGTATCCTAAGATACCATTGTATGCGTCAAGCTTTTGCACTACCATAAATGGTATTGCAATTTGGAGACGTGAGTTGCCTTCTCCCAGTATAACTGGCAGTGCTATGGACCCCAATGGGTAACTTGCATCTTCCATGAACCCCACTAAGGGTGAATTCATTTTGTTGATGTCCTTCTTCCTTCCCAAAGCTAGGATGACGTCTTTCGTGATGATGTTGGGCGAACTTCCTCCATCAACCAAGATGCGCTTGATGTCCATGTCGTCGATTGTCATGGTTATGACCAAGGCGTCATTATGTGGAAATGTTATGTGTGACTTGTCTTCCGAAGAAAAGCCGATGGCGTCTTCTAGGACAGCGTTTCCCTGCTGACTGCCCCTAGATTCATGGATCATCAAGGAAGCGTATATTTCTCTCCCGTATGATGTTTCGCCTCCTGCCCCGAAACCTCCATGTATCACGTGGATGCCTGGAAATTTTGGACCGTGCTGTGCGGAAGGCACACTGCTTGTTGGCACTGTTGTCATTATGGATCTTTTATGGCGTCTAAAGCGCTTCCTGGTTTTTGACGGATTGACCTTAGCGAGAGCGTTGTGATCACTCGTCATGATTTCTGCGGTACGGTAGCTTGTTGTTCGAATCGCTCAGACGGCGCCAATGTTGCGTCCGGATGAACTAAGTCGTGGGGACGCGTCTATTCGCGTGGTTGTGCGGGCCTTTGTAACCCTTCCGTTGGGAGGAGGTTGGGCCACTGACGAGTGTTCAGGCTTGCTCCCGTACGAAGTCTGTGTCTCGGTATGGTTGTGACTCGGCAAGGTTGTGACCCGGCGAGGTTGTGACCCGGCAAGGTTGTGACCCGGCAAGGTTGTGACCCGGCAAGGTTGTGACCCGGCGAGGTTGTGACCCGGCAAGGTTGTGACCCGGCAAGGTTGTGACTCGACAAGGTTGTGACCCGGCAAGGTTGTGACTCGGGCGTCGGATCCTGCACAAAGGACCAATGCTAGCACGGAGAGGGGGGGGTGGTGCTAGCGGAGCCCTCTCCGATGCTTAAGTCACTATAGTGGCAAAAAGGTAATTTCTAGAGAGAGAGAATTTCTAGAGAGAAGTCAGAGCTCAAAATACCAAAGTTGGGCAAATGAGAGAATGTGTGAAAATGGGTGGCCAAGACCTCCTATTTATAGGCTTTCTTGGGACCGGACCCGGTTTTAGAGCGGTTTGATGACGGTTCAAGATCATGCGGTAACCGTCATCCATATTGGTAATGTGCGAACTTGACTTCTCTACACGCAACGGTAATCGCGGATACGGTAGTCGCGCGATACCCGTAAGGTAATCCGGTCCTCGTCGAATTTGGGCAATTCGGCGAGGTCCGGATTGCCGCGCAACCCGGAAGTCCGGTCCGGACGCGCGTAAAGGCGCTTCCGGACCGTTTTGATACCGTGGGAGGTGTTTTTAAACCGAGATGTAATTTTCGATACGATTACGAGGCCCGAAATGTAAACACGAACCCGAATTGGACATTTATCCATCAGAACCGATATATCTAGACATTGACTCTTACAAAATAAATCCACTCACTTAGTATACCCTCACCTAGCTCTATGTTGCAAAACCTCTTGAACATGCTCCCTGTTATATTTGAACTCCCCCTTTCTGTCCCGCAAAATCCTTCAATTTATAAGGAAAATTGATGAATTTTCATATTATTTAATTTTCCACTTGCATGTATGGTATGAGTAGGGATGAGTAACAGATGGGATGGTGATGGCTTTAGCCAGGGAAGAGCAAACTTATCTTCTTCTTGCCCATCTTCACGCTATTTTCCCATCAAACATATATTTATGAGTAAATCTTTAAAATGTGAAATTTCTTGTGAAATTTCAATAGAAAGTATGAAAGAGAAAGTAAAGAAACAAATGTGTTGTTGTTTGGTGTGGGCCCATTCAACTTTCTATGAAAATTTCACGAGATTTTTCACAGTTTGTATTTATTATTATCCTTTTGTCTTCTTTTGTTGCTTTTTTCATTTTAACTTCAAAAACTCATAACTTTTGATCACGATCTCTGATTGATTTGCGGTTAGTCCCGTTGCATTCGTGATTTTCCGAGTTTAAATTCAAGATCCATATTGATAGGGTTTAGACAAAAAATGATTCGTGCGCTAAATACATAAATACATAAATTAGATGTATATCTACATAATATATTTATATATAATATAATAACCAGAGCAAAAATCGAGTGTTCACAGTTGCCCCTCTTTGGGCAGGTGTTCTTTGAAACACATGTTCAAAGATAAAGAACATTCATTTGAGTTCGGGTTGCATCCTGTTTTCTCCTGACTGGCCAGGGGATCTCTGAAACGCATGTTCAAAGATAAAAAAATATTGATTTGAGTTCGGGATGCATCCCGCTTCCCCTTGTCAGAACCCTCACATGAACCGTCTTTGTTTAATTTACTACGCCGAAAAAGATCTCGTCTGGTTTGAACCAGCAATCAAATATACCTGCAACATGTTAAATATCTGGAGAGGAAAATCTGTGCATTTTAAAATTCCTTTTTTTTTTGGCAAAATATTTGACATTCGTTCATGCCCCAACTAACAAGAATACACATATCGGGTTAGCCCACATTGTGTCAGAAATTTACAAGTATTTCTCGTGTAAGTATGTGCACCTAACATTTCAATTTGGATCTCTTGAGGTGTCAGATCAATATTATACACGTGACACAAACAAGATTTATTATACCTCAATTATGCTTCGGTCGATTCGAGTCGAACTTTTTTCTATCATCACATTATCAAATATTTGTAAGATCAGTCATTGGCAGGAGGCGGGTTACGGGAATGTGGTTTCTTTTTTTTTTTTTTTTTTTTTTTTTTTTTTTTTTTTTTGAGACTCAGACACTTACTTGGATGGATGAAAAGTATTGGAAATTATGGAATGAATAGTATGGGGGAAAGTAAGTTTCCTTGCCTTTACTTCCCAAGGAGATCCACCGTTTTTTCGGGATTTTCATTGGGGTGCCCCAATTCCCATGTCTTTATAATGCGTAACTGATCTTTACCGATTGGTTCAAGTATGATAGCATCAAGTCCAACTCAAATCAACTTCTCACATAATTAAAGATAAGACTTTCTCAGTCTCTTGGTCATTACATGCATATAAGATCAATCTAAAATCTCGTTGATTTGCTTCATTAATGTTAGGACGTGTTTTGATATTTTAGAAATTCTTGAAAATCCAACACAACATGCACTAACCTCTGATGTGTATAAACATTAGTCGTGGCTTAAGTGGCTACCGCTTTTCTATATTTTGATCTCCGCCTGCAAAACATTTAATACCAAAAAGTTTTTGAGATTCTTGATTTTCTCTCTGAGAACTTAACCATGTTATTTAGATAAAATTTCTAGATGGCGAGTAGTCAGACAAACATAAAGCGAGAGGGCTCCTTCAGAGGGACAACTGCCATTATTCAAAATGTATATATGAGAACAAGAGTTAAATATGGTAGAAAATGATAGGATAAGGTGCGCAATGCGACTTGAAGTTGGAGAAAGGTTGCCGAGATTTCGGCATCCTAACGGGGTGCGTAAACATACACGAGTTAATAAGGCGTAAAAATACGCTAGTTAACAAGGCGTAAACATACGCGAGTTAATAAGGTGTAAACATACGCGAGTTAATAAGGCGTAAAAATATGCGAGTTAATAAGACGTGAACACACGCGAGTTAATAAGGCGTGAACACACGCGAGTTAATAAGGCGTGAACACACACGAGTTAATAAGGCGTGAACACACACGAGTTAATAAGGCGTGAAAGCACGCGAGTTAATAAGGCGTGAACACACGCGAGTTAATAAGGCGTGAACACACGCGAGTTAATAAGGCGTAAACATACGCAAGTTAATAAGGCGTAAACATACGCGAGTTAACAAAGGTTGCCGAGATGTCAGCTTCTTGATGGGTGCGCAATCATATGCGACTTGCACAGAATCAAATCCGATTTGTGTGGAATTATATCCGACTTGCACGGAGTCATATCTGATTTGTGCGGAATTATATCCGACTTGGGTAGGGTGCCGAGATGTCAACATCCTAACAGGTATATGCATGCTATCTCATCATGAAATAAAATATGATTCAAATGAGGTGTTCAAAAGAAACTCCCTTTTCAAGTTTGCGTGTTGTCATGAAAGTGCGGTCCGCACGTCTTGACATTCAAGTGGAAAAGTGTCGTTATAATCTAATCGGTTCTTTGTAACCATTAACCATCCTAGCATGTCAAGGTCCACTTCATCGCCTCTTCTGAGAATTAATCCAACTGATTTTACCTAACACAATATAGAAAAGATGTGAGAAAAATATTCAAGATATATATTGTATGACCTCTCAACATAGATAAAATATCATTCAAACTTGTCATTCATCAATTCAAAAGACAGAGACAAACTTCCCTTTTGCGATGTCGTGTACGACAATTAACAAAGCAATGGTGATACCTTGTTTTGCTGTTTTATTTTCTCTCGCAACGTCACAAAGCGAGTCTAAATGGGGGATTCTCAGGGCCAGATATACCTCGATGATAATCATGATCAAGAATATATATATGCACATTTTTTTGAAAATATAGTCATCAATCACATCACTTCGTATCATCCAAAGATTTTGAAATGCTAATGATTTTCGATTATAGATTACTTCTCATGAAATGTATAAAATGAGATATTCACAAAAATTCCATGTAATCGGAATGACAATCATAAACCACAGTATAAAAATCATTAATTTTGAGAAGTTTGGACATCTCATTGGAAATTAATCTTTTGGTTAATACTGTTGTCACGATTGTCATTCCGACTTGAGGGCAATTTATGACAGAGAAATAATCTATAATAGAAATGATCTGATTGATGACTATATGAGCTTAAAATGCATGATGCACTAAAATGTCAGAAAACATCACTTTACAATCTTCAAAAAACAATAATTGAAATATATACACACACAAAAACTAGATTATATAAAACTGAAAATTCTAACATGCAATTATGACGATGCCCCAACGTGTACATGAGAATTATGGGCTATATATGTATTATATATATATATCAACACATGACTAATTGATTGCTTCACACGGTGCATGTTTTTGTTTTATCTGGAGGGGATTTCTAAAGGTTCCCGAATCGAAAGGTACCTTACCCCATAAATGGGATCACATGCCCTTTTCAATCATCGAGTTGGGCTTTCGGAGACGTGCCGGCGGTTGTGACCGCTACTGGCCGTATTCTCTTACTCAACCCCCTAGTTTTTTTTTAAAAAAAAAATACTCCAGGTTCAAGTGGGTGAAAAAAAATGTGTGTGAATAAAAACATGCAAAGCATTCAATGTAGTCATGCATTTTTTTTTTCAAAAGTTTTTGTTTTTTTTTTCTTTCAAAATAAACACTGCAAACATCAACAAACGATTAGTTCTGATATAATCATAATAATAAAATAATAATGGCAAGACAAACATAAAAATCATGAACCCTCAAAATAATCCCCAGCAGAGTCGCCAAAATGTCGGACGTCAGAAATTGATCCGGTCTGGCTCGAGTTTTACGGTTTCATTTGAAAACAACTATTTTCGTATAAAAATCCGGGCAAATGAGATTACCCAGGGAGATGATAAAAATAGAGTCACCACCGACTAATTAAGACTAGTCGTAATCCTAAAATTGCCTAGGGTGCATTATGGCAGCCTAGGACTAAAAATGGTCTGCGTCCAGAGTTATGGGTCCGGGGGTTCGATTACGTTCTAAAAGCTCGGAAGCTAGAAAAATCGCCATTTCGGTACTTAGTTTGTCATTTTGCCATTTTTATTTTATTAACATGATTATACCCATAAAAGATAAAAATATATACTAAGCGATATTTAGGGAGAATATAAAGTAATGCAATAAGTTAAAAAAAAATACGTATATGGACAGACACGTAAAGTACGACACGTTAAATAAATATATATACATTATATGACATAATGCATGTATGTACAATTGATAAAAAAGAGCGTATATAATAATAATAATAATAATAATAATAATAATAACGGAAAGCGTATATAATGCATATATATAATAAGTAAAAAGAAAAGTTATATATATAATGGTAATAATAAACAAAATGGTAGCGTATATGATACATATATATAATAATAAGCAACATCAAAGCATATATAATAATAGACAAATAAAATGTATATATAGATAAATAACAATATTTTTGGAATATTTTTTAGATTAACCTTCATTAATATATACCATTATGAAAATGTAAATATTAACATATTGCGAAATAATTAAACTTGAAATATACTTTACTCAGATATATAGATTACATACAACATAATAAAAGAGAGTTTACCTAAGGTACCATGAAATGAAATGCCATAATCGGAATAGGTACCGATATATCTAGACACTGACTCTTACAAAATAAATCCGCTCACTTAGTATTTCCCTCACCTAGCTCTATAATGTTGCAAAACCTCTCGAACATGCTCACTCCCCCTTTCTGTCCCGAAAAATCCCTCAATTTATAGGGAAAATTGATGAATTTTCATATTATTTAATTTTCCACTTGCGTTTATGGTATGGGTAGGGATGAGTAACATATGGGATGGTGATGGCTTTAGCTAGGGAAGATCAAACTTATCTTCTTCTTGCCCTCTTCACGCCATTTTCCCATCAAATATATATTTATTATTATCTTTTTGTCTTCTTTTGTTGCTTTTCTCATTTTAACTTAAAAAACTCATAACTTTTGATCACGATCTCTGATTGATTCGCGTTAGTCCCGTTGCATTCGTGATTTTCCGAGCTTAAATTCAAGACCCATATTGATAGGGTTTAGACAAAAAATGATTTGTGCGCTCCATGTGTCGGGACTTTTCCTGTAATACATAAATACTTAAATTAGATATATATGTACATAATATATTTACATATAATATAATATAATAACCCGAGCAAAAATCGGGTGTTCACAATATCCTTATTAGTTCACGAAAATTTCTTTTATGATACTAATAGTTAATTAAAGTTGGGCAAATCTGAAATAATAGTACGTAGTATTGTAAGCATATGGTGATGGGCGTCGTAATTGGTAGCTCATAATATGTACAGTTTGCTTAAGGAAATTATGTAAATGTCACATTAGGGTAATTGGGCTAGACCCGAATCCCAATTGACATGAGAGGCCCAAATTATGGGCCTCCCCTACGCATGGCCGGCCGAAATAATATGTTAGGGCAAAGTGGACTTTTGTCCACTTTGCTCCTCCTATAAATACACGGTGTTAGGGGATTTTTAGGGTTAATCACTATTCACTCATTAGAGTGTTTTAGAGAGAAAAACCTTCTACCCCACACCTAGGTATTTCGGCCGAACTTATAGTCACCCAAGGGTGTGCCAATTTGCTTTCTAAGCAAACACTCCAGAGATCTGTCCCTGTGCCAAAAATCGATCGGAGGCTTTACTGTGGAGCTTGTACTGCGTAGGGCTTCTCTAACAAGAACCTCTATGGGTCCCGACCGGAGGATCGTGAACTCCATGCAGAAGGATCTAGGGACTACGGACCATCTTTGAGGTATGTGCGAATCTTCCGTTGCGTAATTTTGATTACTAGCATGTACCATGATTTAGTATCCGTAGTGATTACTCCCGGTAATTTAACAGTGGTAACAGAGCTTGTGTTAGGAGTTCATGATTTTGATAAATTGGTGTTCTTGAAGTTTAAAATTAAAAAAAAAAAAAAAATCAAAATTTTTAAAACAAATTTTCGAGTTTTTGGGGTTATTGGTGAATCTGAAATTTTCATGATGTTCTTGGTTAATTTGATGTTCATGATCTTCAAGAAAAGTGTAATATTTATCAAAATCAAACATTGGATTGTAGATCTTATTAAAATTTGATCTTAAAATTTGACCACTTGTTCCCAATATGGTGTTTGTGCCGAAATTTTAATGAATTTACTAGGTAATTTTTTTTAAAAAAATTTCTTGGTCTCCAAGCTAGTAAATTTCGGCCACTATTTTAAATTATATTGTTTACCATATTTTAGTTTTTAATTAAGGTAACGATATATCTATAATTGGGAACATAATGATAGATTCACATTAATATATAAAAATATATATCACTATCAATATATCTAAATATTTAATAGGGTTAAAGATATTAATATTGATAGATTTAATTGCCTAAAAGATTGAGAAAATATATTGTCAGTAGTTACCCTATTTAAGATATTGACAATAAATAAATATATATATTATATAATGTGTCGATTTTTACATATATATATATATATATATATATATTGTTGATTGATTTAATCTTATAGATAGAATCTTGGCAATAAATATATATATGTTAGTAATTTGGCCGAAATATATATATATATATATATATATTTAATATTGTAAATTATTTTATATAATAAATGTTACTTGGTGGCTAAGTTAAATATTTTTTGGGCTTTAAAACCATACTTGGGCCGCAAGTAAACATTTCGGCCAAACTTTTAATATTTTAAACTATTGGGCCGGTCCAATATGTCAAACCAGGACGAAATAAAACCGAACCGTGTTTTCTCAATCGGTTCGACCTAGTCGGGTCGGGTCAGACCGAGGTATTTAAGTGGGTCTAACCGAACCGGTTTTGTGTGTTGAACCGAACCCTATTTTATTGGGGCGGTTCGAACCGAACCAGATTTTAAAATTTAAAAATCTGGACCGAACCGGATTTTCTGGACCGAACCAAACCGGACCAAAACGAACCAAAATTGACTGAATCGAACCGTGTTTTCAAAACTGAATTCAAGTCAATTCAAATAGGGAGGTCAAATTTTAAAATCCAAATGTTTTTTAACCTCTAAATGGACTACACAGTGCTCATAGGGTTGCTAACATTTATGCCTTGTTTCGATTATGGGGATGAATCTCAGAGATACATATTTTTGGGACTGCATTAATTAGAGGGATGAATTGAAATTGTTTATTATTCAATGTATATATTTATGCATGATTAGAACGGTTGTCTTGACTGAGTCAAGCTAGCTGGATATTGTATGTTGTGGGCGGAGCCCTGGTTAAATATATAGAATACACACTAGGATAGACATGCTGTGATGGTTGGAAATGCCTAGGATTCATGTTTAGAATGTTGCGTGATTGAATATAAGCATGAATTGCAAATCAACCCCTAATGTTTAAAATTATTTCAAAAACGAAAATCAGTCGCCAAATATGTATGATGGATGAGAATGATTCATGTTTGACACGTATGCTAGAATGTTGAGGATGTAGCCGCATTTGATAATTTACTTGGAAGTAGAATTATGTATGCAAGCATGAGTTCCTCGGAACATTAGACGCATGACGCGTAAGCATGAGTGTGGTTTGTTTGATGAATGTTACTTGCGTATGATAATTTACATGATTAGTAGAATTATATATGCACGAGTGACTTCATCGGAATATTTTCCAAAATACAAAGGGCTTGGGAAAGCCATGATCGGGTATGCTTGTTTTAAAATTCCCGTTCCGGTAATTTTCGATTAAAACCGTTTTAAAAGACTGGTCTATTAGATTGAAAACGGCGGTAATGTAAACTCTTTCACGTCCATCTTTCATTGGTTTACTGGTGGTCGGTTGGTTAGATGACTAAGGAATCGTTATCTGTCGAATTCAATCTTAATAGATATCTGATGTATGCAATTCTTTCTCAAAATGTAATTGTCTACCTAATTTTGCATAACCATCAAAGTGTTAGTTTTCCTGGCTGGATCAGTTTCCTTCTACAAGCCTCGCAATCTGGATGACATGGATTATGATGCGTGGAATGAATATGTAAGAGAACTCCTTTTAGCTGAAAATATACATAAGTGTATTGACGTGAACAAACGGAGAACATTGGTGAATGAAAAAGGCGTTCTTACATACCCTAACAAGTTACGGAGCTTTATGGATCGGAGAGCTTGCGGGTTGATACTGGCAACCTTGGACAGAGAGGTTGCGGAGGACTTCAAACTCAACCTTAGTGCTCTTCAACTTTGGTGCGCCTTTAGACTCCGCTTCAGTGGAGGTAAGGCAGCCGAAGCCAGAGGAGTGCTATTTGAGTATGTTGCCCTTATTTCCCAAGATTTAGGTGTAAAAACCACATCAGATCTTATGAACGAGAGATCGAATTGGAGAAAGATACTCAGTATTGAGCAAAGATACCATCTATCATGGTTGGCTGGCAACAACGGACTTTGCTACTTGATTGAATCAATCAAATTCATCACGGCCCTGTTTGTTGATAGCAAACAATATCAACCATAGGGTCCCTCTGCGCTTCACCGCAAGAGATCAAGGGAAGATGCAGAGGAATCAGGATCATCTTTTTGGTCCTCAAACGATCATCCAGTGTGATGAACGCTAGTGATAAAAGTACATTAAACTGTCTTGTTTAAATCCTCTCAATGCTCTACCTTATCTTTTAAAAGCTTCGTGGATGATCTAGATTTTGCCATTGTGGTTATTTCTCATACTGTTCAATTTTATGTTTGAATTTTGGTTATTGATATTTCAGAATTTTTGAATAAAGTAGTTACTATTCGATTTGAAATGAGTTCTACTTTTCAAGATTAATCGACTCGGCTAGAAACGAGATCGATCCGAAAAGTGAGAAAACGGAAACAATAAGGATATCGAACATAGCCAAATCAAACAACTCCATGCATTTAAATTATACATTTGAGTAACATCAAGATGTCATTAAAATCCATCGATTGCGTCGCTCTAAGAATTAACCGATTAAAACTCTTTATTTATTATTATTACTCCATTGAATGAAATAAACTGTAATGATAATCTTGTGCGAAACCGATTGGATTAAAATGGATTAGATTCAGAAATGAAACAATTTAACCAAGGGTTGGAACCTCGGTAAAATTGTGCTATGCGCAAGTGGACCTCAAAAGACAGAACATGCCGTTTCAAAGTATGAGTTTAATAATGAAGTGTTTAAACGATGATGTGCTGAATTTTTATTTGCATTCCTTCGGAAATAACTTATTGATAACGTTTACATGTGTAGAAACTAGGCTTCGAAAGCTACTACGACCTTGTAAAAGTATCGACTGACGCATAAGGTAAAAACTTGAAATGCTCAGTTCGGAGATGGGATAAAATCTCTGAAATAAGTTAGCAAACGAAGAAGGATGAAGTCGGATAAACGATTTTCCTTTCGTACGTCTTGAACGATAAGTCAGGCTAAGCATTCAAATCAAATGACAAACTTCTAAAGACATAGTTTGCAAACATAATGTTGTAGTCATTTCGCCAAACGTTCCCTATGGGATAATGAGAAAATGATTCACATTAATGTAAAACTATGTTCCATTATAATCGGTAAAACACGCCGTCATAGAAGCTCAAGAATGATAAATGAGTTAAATCATATCACCATGCGACATAAATTTGCGCATTAAACACGTATCTAGGACGAGAGTATGCGGACTACTATTTGAAAGTACATGTTTACAGCTAGAAAAATGGTGTCGTGGTCGAACATGAAATATTACATACTTGAGGACGAATTTTCCAATGCATTGACGGTTTCAGTACAACGAGTCTTGATCAGACAGGAGGGGATATTACTGACATCAGGTCCCACTTAATTCGAGTGGGAGAGATATGAACCAGCAACTCAAGTGAATGAGATGGTAAATGATAATGAGAACATTTTCATAATAAATCCAGTGGGATGAATAAACACCTACCACATGTAATCACTGTTGATGTTTGGACGAATCAAGTTGAACCTGATTATCATAATGTTGAACCAGGATTGCCACAGCTACCTTTACTACCCATTGTTCCCAATGGGAGTGATCCGACAAACTTGGTTCCAGATCCTAGTGATCAAGGAATTCATCTTGGAAGTAAAATTCTGAGACCGAGAAGTCGTATAAGAAAAGTTGTCGGTTATGGTTAAAGCACACCTCTTGTACCCAATAGAAGTGATGCTCTGATAAGTAGCATCATCTCGAGTGGGAGAATTAATCCCAATTGGAAGAAATGCTTCGATAAGATACATTATTCCGAGTGAGAGAGACATTAAGACTCAAAGACGGGATAATCAAGCCTAGACGAAAGTCAAATGCGTCGAACTTCTCCAAAGAAGTACCCCATCTAGAAGAGTGATGTTCTCACTCTAACAGCTGTTGCACTGCATTAGAAAGACCTCAAATGGAGAAATGGAGAAAATTAATAAATGAGAGAGATCGCCTTAAATGAAAGCCATTATAGTCTATAGTTGATTTACCTGGTAACCACATGACATAGGGATACGGTGGGTCCTGAAAGAAGGCTCACCACTGATGGAAAAAGACGAGCGATACATAGCTCGACTTGTTGCGAAATGCTAAACCTAACTTCACGGAATGGACATTGACAAAACATACTTACCACCTGTGCGTAAAAACACGGTGAATGGCCATTTATGGTCCTGGTCGCAGGTCTCGATTTCGAACTGCACCGAGTAGGTATTAAGACCGCATCCCTCCTCGGAAACCCGGGGGAAGAGATCTACAAGGAGAAACCGGAAGGTTTCATTACGCCTGGTGACGAACGTAAAGTTTGTAAACTCCAAAGATCCATCTACGGTCTTAAATGGTTGTCACGGCAATGGTACCGCATATTCCACGAGAAAATCGTAGGAAACATATCTGTGAGTTAATCACAAGGATCCATGCGTGTATTATAAGACATCCATGTTAAGTATGTCATCTTAACCTAATGAGTGGACGACATACTTATTGATTTATGAATAAGTCAAAGTCCTGGTTGACATCTGTATTTGAGATGAAGAACATGGGAGAGGCCACGTATATCTTAGGCACTGAGACTGCCAGATATCGGGCTACCCGAAAATCATGTCTATCTCAAGAAGCTTATATCAACAAATTGTTGAAAAGATTCAGATTACAGGATGCCAAAGTCCGTGGAAACGCCAATGTTGTTTGGGTGCGCACTGTCAAAACGTGACGACCCCAAGAACCTGGCATAGCACAAATAGATAAAGGGTGCATTATGTTTTAAGCAAGGTTGGTAGTTTGTTCCACACCATACGATGCACCCGTCCGAATAACTGTTACGTCGTAGGCCTAGTAGCATGTTTCCAATCAACATTTAAAGGCTATAAAACGAATAACTCATTATCTGAAAAGGTACTGCCGACTACGAACTGTGTTATGAGGGCAGGAAGTTAGAATTGACCGATTACATTGACGCCGACCGTGGTGGCGATACGGATGATCATAAGTCCATCACAGGATGAGCATTCCTCCTTGCTAAGGCCGTCATTTCATGGACGAGCAAGAAGCAAACTTGTGTCGCGTTGTCCACCATAGAATCGAAATTCGTAACTCTCTCTAAGAATGCACAAGAAGTGATCTGGCTCAAAAGGCTTCTAAATGCACTACTTGGTGGTGATGTCGAGAATAAACCTGTGAAGGTCTTCTCTGACAGTCAAGCAGCAGTTGCGGCAGCTGCTGCGGCAGTTAAGAATCCAAAGTACCATAGTAGGACCAAACACATTGATGAGAAATAATTTCATGCTAAATTTTAATGGTACTAGACAATATAATCACTATGGAATACTTGTCCACCAATAACATGGTAACAGACCCATTAACAAAACCACTACGCAGGGACATATTCGAAAAGCATGTAAAACTGCTTGGATTGCGTAGAGTTTTGAAATGGCAAGTACCTGTGATAACATTTTGATATTAGAAAGTTACATTTTGTAAGCGAACGAATTTCAACTGAGTTTATGATCAATCGACGTCATAATTTTTTTTTATTACATCATATTTACGGTCTATAAACTAAGTCGTAAGAGGACGCAATCATCTGCCAAACTATGTCGAATGTGGGCATTACCTAGTCACACAGGTACGGTAGTCTTGCGGTGGAGGGAGGCCTCTACCAAGCAAGACTGGCTAAGAGTCAGGGGGATAAACCTGATTAAGCAAGACGATTATCTAGTTTTGAAGTAACTCAACATGATCTTCGTTTTGCATATCGCCGTGATGAACTTGTTCGTCACTAAACCACATTCTGGGCCAAATGAAAATCTGTGATAGCATGATTGACATATCCCTTTCCTATCAACCCAAAGGGTTCAGGTATGCTATCAACGCGTGCTTCATACTACGTGTGCCACGTTCGACCACGGGGTCACAACTCGGTTGTGCTAGAAGGAATCCTCGTGATACTGGCGGACGCAAACTTCTTCACCTCGAGCGTGTCATTGATCCCAGGAGCCTTATGAAGAGGCACCTAAAGTATCATCACGGACTCAGAACTCATATCTAAGTTCAAGCTCAATGCTCGCTTCCCGGCGTACGAGCGTAGTGCTGAACAAAAAGGCCCAGTGACCACATCTTTGGAAATCGGTTGGGTCTAACTAAGGATATGAGCAATGGGGATGGTCAAGTTCACCTGTAATTCTCCGACTCTTGTATTCACTAGGTGGCCACCAACCGGATATTCGTTGAAGGTTGTGAATACTTGTACGGATGCCTTGGAGAAGTGTTCCTATGTGGAAACTAGGCAAAAGGAGAATTAACAGTTGACTTAGGATACATCGCGGTACAATATAAATGTTGTTTATAATAGGGTGATTGGAGAAAAGGGAATCAACGTTCCGCGGACGCTACAATACTCTTAACAGATGAGTAGCACGATGCCCGTCGTATCTGCCGGTCGCACGGCAAACCTCGTATGAACTATTCGGAAGCAAGGAGCAGATCGAATGAGTGAAATGTTGATGCAGATTTGGACGACAATACATTAGCAGGCACCCTCCCATTCCGGCGAGTGGGAGCTGTAAGCATATGCTGATGGACGCCGTAATTTGTAGCCCATAATATGTATAGTTTGCCTAAGAAAATTAGGTAAATGTCACATTAGGGTAATTGGGCTAGACCCAAATCCCAATTGACATGAGATGCCCAAATTATGGGCCTCCCCTATGCATGGCCGGCCGAAATAATATGTGAGGGCAAAATGGACTTCTGTCCACTTTGCTCCTCCTATAAATACATGGTGTTAGAGGATTTTTAGCATCACTATTCCCTCATTAGAGTGTTTTAGAGAGAAAAAACCCTCTACCCCACACCTAGGTGTTTCGGCCAAACCTATAGTCACCCAAGTGTGTGCCAATTTGCTTTCTAAGCAAACACTCCAGAGATCTGTCCCTGTGCCAAGAATCGATCAGAGGCTTTGCTGTGAAGCTTGTACTGCGTAGGTCTTCTCTAACAAGAACCTCTACGGGTCCCGACCGGAGGATCGTGAATTCCATGCAGAAGGATCTAGGGACTACAGATCATCTTTGAGGTATGAGCGAATCTTCCGCTGCGTAATTTCGATTACTAGCATGTACCATGATTTAGTATCTGTAGTGATTACTCCCAGTAATCTAACATAACATATCTAAATTATTATTTTATTGGGGAAAAAATTGTATCTCTTCCTTTAAATGATTAACTCTAAACTAGCTAGTTTTATTTGATGTGTGATTAAATAGAAGTTACAAGGGGCAATGACCCCCTCTAGTTACACTGTGGCATATGTATTACATAACCAATTATTAGTTATAAATTAATTAATTTTATAATTAATGTTAATATATTATTGGTGGTTGTTGGGAAATTTAATAATAAAATATATTTAAGGTATATAGTTAAGTAAAATTATTGAGAGCAAAGATTATTTATGCGTGACTTAACTTTACGTATTACTTAAATTTTACATAAATGTCTACGTGTCAACTTTAAAGAATACAATTCATGTAAAATTATTGTGGATGCTCTAATAAATTGTAGATTAAGTCATATGTGAAATATCTATTTATTATATATATATATTACAATAATAATAATGATTAATTAATAATAATGTGCAATGGGGAATAATTGTATTCATAGCTTTTCATTTGAGTAATTTGAATAGTTATTAACTTATTATTTGTAATAATCAAATCTAGTATTTCCTTTTTTTAATAGTTATTTTGGCTAAAGATATCTCATACTAAGAGATTGCAGATTATTAAGTCAAATATGAAGTATATATTTAATTTTAGGGGAAGGGGAATAATTGTATCCATAGCTTTTCATGTAAGTAATCTGAATAGTTATTATTTGTAATAATCTATATCTAGTAGTTCCTAATTTTTTTTTTCCTTTTACAACTCTACTTACAATTTCAAATTTAGCTAATATTACTCATTTTTTAAAAGGGAAAAAATCAAAAAATTAATTGACAGCTGTGGGATTTGAACCCACGCCCTTTCGGACCAGAGCCTAAATCTGGCGCCTTAGACCACTCGGCCAAACTGTCTTTATTGTTAATTAATGATTATACTTAACTTAATATTATAACCTTATCAGTCTCCATTAAGCGACATTTTAAGAAAACAGATCGAGCCCAGGAGGAGAGTAGCCCAGGTATCTCTATTAGTTTCGGCCCAAAATTATTTTTAGCTATCAGCAATGATTGTTGGGGATGCCTATGTCTATTTAGATATAGCTACAAAAGTGGCTGCCTTTAGTAAAAAAAACAAAAAAAAAAAAACAAAAGTAGCTCTAGTTTTTTTTTTTGAGTGATTTTAGAGGACCTTTTTAGTATAACATTAAATTAATATACTAAATCTATACCTAAAATCATTTTCATGCCCTAACTTTATTTTTATTTATTTTTTTCTTAAGGAAAGTGCTAACATTTCAAATTCTGGCCCAAACTCATTTTTAGCTATTAGCTATCTTGGGGAGACATATTTAGAGTTGTAGCTACATTAGCTGATTTTTTCCGTAAAGTGGCCGATGGGGTTTATTAGGAAGACAATACTTTGAAACATAATTGTTTTATTTTTATACTAATTTTTACTCGCAGCGGATATACTCATATTATTTGTTTTATAGGCCAAAGAAAATAGCTAACATTTTAAATTCCAACCATTCCTCTTTTATAGATCTCAGCACTAGAACTTGGATTATGCACCAGCTTGATGATTCTGCATCCTCTTATGGTTCAATCTATAGCAGATCTCCCCATATTCTCTGTCCCTGATCGTTTTATCTGGCTACATCATAAATCTGGAAACTATACTGTTAAATCAGGATATCAACTTCTAAATCAGGTATCAACTACCTCTGCACCCCTTATGACTGTGAGTCCTACTTTTTGGAGTAGATTTTGGGCTTTGCCCCTACTTCCTAAGATAAGGATGTTCGTTTGGAAGGGTTGCAATGAGGGTTTTGCTCTAGGGTTGAATCTCCAACGACATATGGCCCATATTGACCCACTATGCCCCATTTGTCAGAAAGAAGATGAATCCTAGAACCATCTCATGTGGCAATGTCCTTTTGCCTCCAGAATATGGTTTGCTAGTCCATTTGGTATCAGTACAAAAGCTTTACTTGTGTCGTCTGTTATGGAGTGGCTTTTTTTTTTTTTGGCAAGGAATGACAGTTTTGGCTCCAACAATGTGGTGTTATCCCAGAAGTGTCTTGTGCTCTGGGCTATTTATTTGGCTAGGAACAGAGTAGTATTTAAGTCTGCAACTCCTGATGTAGTCTACACGGTGACCTTATTATCTGCCTTGTTTTCTGATTTAGATATCTAATCGTATAGGACTTCGAAGACTTGGATCCTCCCTTCAGGCAGCCACCACCACCAGCCTCCCAGTGATGCCTATGCAATGCCAGTCTGTGTGGAGACTCATCACATATGGGGCTGTTCATGAAGAGTCAGCTTCAATAATTGGTGCATCTTTGATGTTTAATGAAGATGGTGTCTTACAGGGGATCTCTACTGTCTCTTTTGCTGGAAATGACCCTCTGCAAGCTGAGACAGTGGCAGCTCGAGCATGACTAATGTTGGCGCAACAGTTTTCTCACCATCCATTCTGTTTGATCACTGATTCAAGCATCTTAGTTGCAGCTTTTGCGAAGCCTTCTACCTAGTTATCCTCTCTTTTTGGTGTGTTATCAGTCATTACTCACCTTTGTTCTTGTTTTTATAATTTAAGTGTCTGTAAGGTGTCTAGGTTAGTTGTTGCTCCAGCTCATAGGCTTGCTCGTAGAGCTATTTTGTTGAAACTTTACGGGAGCTGGCTTTCCCCGTGTGTGCCAGAGAGGTTACTTGCCTCTTAGACTTTGTGTGTGTGTTTGTTTCTTTCTATAAATTGTGCTCCGATTACCAAAAAAAAAAAAGAATCCAACTATTATTTTTGTGAAAATGGAATGCAATGTGACGGGCACTACAAGAATTTAGGTTTATTGCGACGTGTGCTATTGCGACGATACCATATCCTCGCTATAGATCGCGTCTATTGCGACGATTTTTCCGTTTCGTCGCATACTTCGTAGAAATGACGATAAATTTATCACAATATCCAATCGCAACGACAAATCGTCACAATTTATAAGGTCTTGCGATGATGAAAGATCTATTGTGAGGACCGCGTATCCTCACGATAGATTTGGTTTATTGCGAGAATGTGTAATATCCAATCGCGACAATTCGTTCTCGCAAAATAAAAAATTTCCCTAAAAAATTTTGGCGCCAACTATTTTGAAAAACAAATTGCGAAAAAATGTAATCTATTGCGATGACTTTATCCTCGCAATATAATGAGTTTATTGCGACGATGCGAGATATCTAATTGCGACGACGCAGTAACAAATTTACCACCAAAATTTAGGAACCAATTATTCTGGAAAAAAAAAACAAAAACAATTGTGACGACACATAATCTATTGCAATGATCGCATATCGTCGAAATATAGTCGATATATCGCGGGGATGAATGGTGATTGCTTGTTCTTACAATAACAATTTGCACATCAAAATTTTGGCGCCAACTTTTGATGGAAAACAATTGCGACGACAATGTATCTATTGCGATGACCGCACATTCACGAAGTATAATGGGTTTACTGCAATGATGTGTATTATCTAATTGCGACGAATTTTCATCGCAATAAAAAAATTCCCACTAAAATTGTCGCCAACTTTTTAGGAAACCAACTATGATAAATTGCAATCTATTGCAATGATTGCATACTCTTAGAATAAATTTAGTTTACCGCACGGAGTTGAAATATCAATTCCGACGACTGGTTCTCGCAATAACAATTTTTCCACCAAAATTCCAACGCCAATTTTTTATGGTAAAACAATTATGACGGCGGAAAATCAAATCGCAATGACCGGTTTATACTAAAGACTAAAGTTTAATATTTCAACCCTAAAGCTTTATACTTATAAACCTTAAAATCTTAAACCATAAAATAATAAACGTTAAATTCTAACTTCCTTAACATCTTAAATCCTAGAGCCTAATTATACAATCAACCTTAATTTTGAGTAAAAATTCAAATAAGTTTAAACTATAAAATTAAAATTTGAACCTTAAAGCCTACGAGCCTATACTTTCTAAACTTTTAATAATATACCTTAAATTTTAAAACTTAATTTTATACCGTTAATTGGAAACCTTAAACTATAAATATTAGAATTCTAAACTATAATCTCTAAACCTTAAAATTCTTATCCTAAAATCTCTAAACGTTAAAATTATAATGTTAAATTTTGAACCTTAAAATGTTAAATCCTAAAAGCCTTTCAAAATATTTTTTTTAATAAAAGATTCAAATAAGCCTAAACTTTAAACATTAAATCATATTAAGGTTATTATAAACGTCAAATTCTAAATCCCAAAACCATAAACCTTAAAATTCTAAACCTGAAAACCTTAAATCTAAATCTCTTCTAATAGATAGTAGTCTAATGTCACATATTTGGGTCATGATATCAATTTGTACCCATGTTAATTGACATAAGTTAGTATACCAATCTATTTAATCTAGTTTCTTCATATTCCATTATGTAATATAATAATTAAGCAGCTTTTAAATTATTTATAATTTTAAAAAAAATATATAACATAATTAGTTTAAATATATATATATATAAATTAGAGATAAACAATTATTTTTTATATTACATAAGAATTGAAAAGTTCAGAAAATTATATTAAAGACTCAAATTATATGGTATTGCGACCACATTATATTTGTAATAATTTATGTATAATATATTTAGTCATATTACAAAAATAATTCAAGAAGAGCTATTTAATATTTACAAAAAAAATATATATATTTATTACTTTCTTTTTTTGTTCCAATGACTAATTAGTTTCTTTCTTTAATTAAGAAAGGAAAATGTTAGAAGTTCTTACGGTGGGCTTCCGACGTCGATCCAGACTCTCCCTCCCTTCCTCCCATCCAATTGCAGTCAGATTTGCTCATCGTCCCTACCAATTCTCGCCGTCTCTGCCATCTCAACCTCTGTTCGTCGCCAGCCCGCTGTCTCCGTCGGTCGTCACTACAGTCACTGCCATCGGTCGTCGCTGCCAATTCCCACCGTCGCTGCCATCCCAACTTTCCTCTCTTTTCATCAGAAATTGTTGAAGTGGTAATCCATCTCTTATCAATGTGTTGTCTAATTGATTGTTGTTTCTTAAAATCAGATCATTATGATATTAATTCAGATATTTGAATCAAGAAGACAGTTTTGAAGAAGAGTTTATTTTTTTTTAGTTTTGATAAAGATTATTTTATCACGAGCATGTCTTGATAATTATTTTCATGTCGATTGGGGTAATAATTAAGGGTTATCGCGACGATCAAAATCGTCGCAATAACACCATAAATCATCGCTATATCTATATTGCGACGACAAATCGTCGCAATAACTTCGTCACTATAGACCCCTAGCAATAGGTCTCTATTGCGACAAAATGAGATGTCATCGCAATAGAGTATACTCTATTGCGAGGACGACTATCAACACATATGCGAAATTAGTTGTCGCAATTGATCTATCTATTGCGGGAATTTGATAACTCTGTTGTAACGACAAATAAAAAAAAATCATCGCAGTAGGTAAATCTATTGCAACGATATGTCATCGCAATATAGGTTTGTAATTTTTGTAATATTGAAACTATTACCACAAAATTGTCATCAAAATAGAAATATTAATTTATATATTACAAATAATTTGAAATAAATAATATAAATATAATTACATGATTAAAATAATAATATTATACAAAAAAAAAAAACATCTACAATTAAATATAATCAGGTTTACAATACTCATATAAACTACATATTTTCCATCATTAAAGTCTAATATTATGCATACTAATAATTATATTACAACATAAAAGCTTCCAAATATCAAAAATGCAACTAGAAGAAAGATGTCTAGTACGGTGTCACTGGAACATATTCGAGATCATCATCATCCGTGGAGTATACTGGAGTTGCTATGACTGCATGGTCTGAAAAAGGCACATCTGAAGGGAGTCAAATTAGCATTTCCGAATAAGTTGGAGGAGACACTTCTGAAGGAGATGAATGAGGCACTGAATCCAGATAATTGGTTTTGAATCCAATTCATTTGTTTCGACGTGATGCCGAAGTGTCAGCTTGTGGCGCATTATCGGTGTAGAGCTCGTGGGAAGGGGCCTAAGCTTATGCACAACATCTCTCATGATTCCAGAACGAGTCTCAAGTATATCTTGAGGTAGTGCTAACTCGTCTATTGGCGGTGGATTTAATTTTTCCGAGTCTTCAACAGAGGCATTTGGAAGACTTTAAATCAACTATTCCTTTTTTTCTCTACCTTCTGATCCTATTAAAAAAAAAATTATTTATACTAATTAATAATTTTATAAACAGAGGATATTAGGTACAAAACGAAAATACCAATAAGTTTTTCATTAACATTATTAAAAACCTTAAAGAACATTCTCACTTAGAGTATTGATGGATATACGCATGATTCGGGCTCGGTTTTAATTATTCGGATCTCATACACGCACAAGGCCCACTACAAAAACCCGATTTCGAGCTAACCGGGGTAAACCGGGCAAGTCGCGAACTTGCCCGGCGCCCCGGGGGGCTTACCCGGAATTTCCGGGTAAGCCTAGCTTACCCGGAATTTCCGGGTAAGCTGGGCTTACCCGGAAAATTCCGGGTAAGCTGAGCTTACCCGGAATTTCCGGGTAAGCCCAGCTTACCCGGAAATTCCGGGTAAGCCCCGGCTTACCCGGAATTTCCGGGTAAGCCCGGCTTACCCGGAAATTCTGGGTAAGCCCCGGCCTACCCGGAATTTCCGGGTAAGCCTAGCTTACCCGGAATTCCGGGTAAGCTCCACACCCGGGGGGTGTCGCGCACACCCCCCATTTCGCCTCGGACGTATACGGAGACCCGATTTTTACACTAACTCCTATGTGTCCGAGACCTTTGTTTTAAGCGGCGCGCTCGTCCCGTTTATGACGGCCGCCTGAGACGCACGTCAGAGCCCTTTTTCCCGAAGCTTACCCATGCATCCCGGTTCACATTTCCACATTGAACCGGGCCAAAACCGGTTTACGGTCCAAGGTTGCCTATAAATAGCCACCTTGGGGGTGAACATTTTCAAGTCAATTCAACTGATTCCAAAGTCACTTTGGGGAGAATTGGGAAAAGCTCTGACTTCTCTCTAACTTTCTCTCTCTAGAAACTGTCTAATGTTGACCGTCGGAGTGAGCACGTCAAGCACCCCCCCCCCTCTGCGCGGGATTTGCTTGACAGAGCTCCTCTTGCAGGTACGAGCAGGCAGGACGCGAGAGAGCCCCGAATGACTTAGTGTATCTTGAAGATCAAAGGCTGAAGCCCGCGCGCGGCCCTCTACCCGCGGTTTCAACCTCAACAAGCTTACACACCACCCGACGACTCCGACAAGTTAGACAGCGGACCGCCCGCGTTAACTTGGTCGTCGCAGCAAGCTCTCCGTCCGTCAACCCGCCGTCTGCCCGCGGGTTCAGACACTTAGAGATTTTCAAGCCCCACGCGCGACGTCCAGCCGTCCGTCAGCGGGTTCAGACACTTAGAAGATTTCAAGTCCCGTGCGCGACCCGACGTCCGTCCGCGGGCTCAAACACTTAGAATTCGACAAGCCTCGTGCGCGACCCGACGTCCGTCCGCGAGCTTGGTCGAAACACTTGGCGCCGTCTGTGGGAAACGCAACAGAAAGCCCGCGTTACTCAAACGAACAAGCAAGATGGAAAACACATACACCATACACGGAGGCTTCAGCGCAGGGGACGAAACCTCTTACGCAAGGGGCATACAATCATGAGACCCCACGCAACGAGCAGCCACCGCCAATTAAGACAAAGAAAAGAGGACCAGGACGTCCAAGGAAAACTCCGACCCCGGGGTCAAGCATGAGACCTCCTCCGCAGAGAGCTCAGAGAGACCCCCCGCAGAGCCAAAGCAAGGCCTCAGTCGCCTCGTCTACGCCGACAAGAAGCGTATACTCTCGGAGTAACGCGCAAGGGGTCACACAGCAAGCCAACGCTCCTACGGGCTCCGCCCATCAAACCTTCAACACGCAGGAGCAATCATACGGAATGCCAAATGCTGGGGCATACAATCAGGCACCAGGGGCGCAGGCTGCGCCTGCAATCACCCCAGAAATAATGGCGACATTCGAACAGCTGCCTCATCTGAAAGAGACCCTGCGCAACCAAAGATGCGGGGCGTCACCGCCCCCTCCCGCGCAACAAGCAAATATACCCCCGCCACCAACACAGGCGCCTCCATTGAATGCACTTCAGCAGAGAGGCCCTACGATCTCAAAAACCCCGACCTTTCACGGGAATACACAGCGAAGCAGGCAGTTCCCCCAACAAGGGACAAGACAGGAGCTCTCGCGCTCCCAAACACCCTACCAAGCAGGGCCATTCAATGAAGGAACCTGGAGACAGCTGTCTCAGACATTCCAGGGATATCAAGATTACTCCTTGCATAGGAAAAATCACTTTGTAATGGCAAGCTACCCCGGTCCAAAACCAGGAACAAGCCACATACGTCACCAACAAAGGCCCTAACTCTATGCCCAGAAAGGGCAACCAACAAGAAAAGCCATCAAAAGGATATCAAAGCAAGACTAAGCAAAGCTCATGCCTGTATTTAAAACAGAGGGAGCGCGACGCATACAAGGAGATAAAATACCTTCATCAAGGATGTGAACGTACTAATCTATTCACATCCTTGCAAAAAGTCGGGGGATAAGCGGATCATTGGGAATCCTCCCTCGCAAACAAATGCAAGTGTCGGATGTACTAATCTATCCACACTTCGCCATCATACAAGGATGTGAACGTACTAATCTATTCACATCCTTGCAAAAAGTCGGGGGATAAGCGGATCATTGGGAATCCTCCCTCGCAAACAAATGCAAGTGTCGGACGTACTAATCTATCCACACTTCGCCATCACACAAGGATGTGAACGTACTAATCTATTCACATCCTTGCAAAAAGTCGGGGGATAAGCGGATCATTGGGAATCCTCCCTCGCAAACAAGTGCAAGTGTCGGACGTACTAATCTATCCACACTTCGCCATAATACAAGGATGTGAACGTACTAATCTATTCACATCCTTGCGAAAAATCGGGGACAAGCGGTTCCGTAGGAATCCTCCCTCACAAACAAATGCATGTGTCGGACGTACTAATCTATCCACGCTTCGCAAACAAACAACTATATCAAGTATGTGAACATACTAATCTATTTACATCCTTGTAAAGGAAGACAAGCAGCTCAACATGGATCATCCTCCTTACAAAGCCACAAGTGCCGATGATACTGATTCGTCCGCACCCCACCACCAACAGAGATGCCATTTCCCAAGGGAAGCCATCGGATCAAGAAAATCAACCATTCAATAGAGCAACACTCTTACAAAAAGAGAACAAGTCATTGAGACAGCAATAAAGGAAGATGCAAAATAATACTTAGTATTATATCTTTCTAACATCTCATGTCAGGCATATCTATATATAATATAGCAGGTCTGAAGAGCAAAGGCATCCAGCCAGCATAAAAAGTCAAGCTCGGGACTCACCCCGCCAAAATCTCACCCATGCAAGGGGAGCGACCATATATACACAAGAGAGTCGTATAAAACAAAGAAAGATCAACCTGACCCAACGTCAGGAGCACCAGAGCCAAACGCGTCAGCCATGAAAACATCACGCGCAGGGCTGCTGAAAACAACACGGCGATCGTCGCCAACAGGGACGGACGCCTGTCCCGTCAAACCACTTATGAGGGAGCATATACCACGGACACCTCGCTCCGCCCACATCGCCCGCTCGGATCCCCGTAATAGCCCCGAGGGCATAGCCAGTATATGGCCCAGTACTCTGGAAAGGAAAATCGGGGACAAGAGAGTATATCCTCCCGAAGCAATCCACAGAGAAAGACTCCATGTGATTATCACGTGCCTTCTCGAGAAGTTTGGAGTAACCAGCTGTAGTAGGAAACTCAACCATCCCAAGCTGATCACCCAGGACAACATGAGACTCCTTAGTCTCCTTCAGCACCACAGCATGTGCCACCCCGTCAACCTTCTCCTGGCGCAATAAGGCAAACAGCTCCGCCTCCAGCTGAGACGCGCAATCCTAACTTCCCTTGAGATTAGCGGAAGCCTTGGAAGAAGCATCTGAATATGCGCGCGCCTTCTCCAACAACAACACAAGCGCATCATACACAAAGAAGCCAGACAAACATGATAGATCCAACATGAAAAGAAAACAACATACAGGAGTAAAGTCGTGCAAGCGACTCCTTAACACACTTCAAAGCAGCCTCAGAGTCACGGGGGCACTTTTTGCGGTCAGCCGGCGGAACAGACCGCTGAACCACACGCACACCGACAGCAGGTGTGCTCAAGGAAATATCCTTGGGAAAGCAAATAGCAGACTGAGAGTAGGGAGTCCACTCGTTCCCGGATACATCCCGATCAAGCCGACACATCAGATCGGACTTGCGAAGAGCTGAAGGAATAGGAACAACTACGCGTCAAAAGCAAACACGTGAGGAGAAGGCAAAACTATACCAGTACAACAAGAAGTCAACCACAATCACCTGCCAAGGAAGGCACCTCCGCTGAACGGCCGTTCCCCGACCAGGGGGCAGGCATGGTCGAATCCGCATACATTGGCCCCTTCCCTTTGTCGCAGGAAGGAGCAAGAGGCATGCCCGCAGACGTCGACCTCCTAGGATCGCTCGGGGAACGGACGTCAGCATCATTCTCTCGGACAGGTACAACTCCCCCCGCCGTAGGGAGTACCAAGCCTGCAAAGACAACCACAAAAAGACCATTAGCATGTTAGCATGGGAAAAGTCTCAACCTTTAAAGGCACAAGTCCCATACCCGGGCCAACAGGAGGAGTGTCGCCGAGGCCGGGAACAGTCTGAGGAAATCCGCATGCGACTCCGCCCTGTACACTTGGCGTCGTTTCCGGGAAACACAACGACAAGTCATGACATACCACTGTTATTCTGAGATCGTCAGTTTACAAGATTTGGGAGAGTCGTGTGAAGCACGTACACCTCCTACCAAACGCGCATGCGTCGACGCTCTAAGAAGAGGAGTAACACCTCTCGCTCAGAAACTACGTATAGTAGCAGCAAGCACTAGGTGCAGCACTGCGCGCACAGCATCACAAGCCACACACATCAACTACATCCATCACAGTCCTTTGCAGGGACATCCAACCCAACGGACCAGCTGTCCGCATACAAACAGCTAGGGATCCTCCCGCTCGGGAGTCAAAAATCCTTACGCTCGTCAAAGGCCTAGGCCGCCTACTAATCAAATTTTCACACATTTGTGCAAAGTGACATAGGCATTCAAGCACTCTGCAAAGCGACAAATTCAAGAACTAAAGAATTCAGAGACATACGAAATTGGTTATAATTACCAAGATGCCATCCGACCACCTTTCGATCAAGTTTTATCCTCAAAATGGCTCAAGGCTCCGGGAGCGCATACAAGCGATTCCATACGAATCCTCTCTCGCAAACCAGGTAGCGGTCGCTAGACACACTCTACCTTGGGGAAAGTCAAGTAGCGGTCGCAGAATGCACTCTACCTTGAAAACACCAGGTAGCGGCAACAACATGGATAGGCAGTCGCCTTGCCGACCTTTGACCGACGCCATGGAAGGACACGTCGCCTCGCCGACCTTTGGCCTTCTCCCTACCTCAGAAACATCAAGTAGCTGTCGCTGAATGCACCCAACTTGGGAACAACCAGGTAGCAGTCGTGGAATGCACCCAACTTTGGAAAAACCAAGTAGTAGTCATGGAGCACACCCTACTTCGGGAGATCCCAGTAACCATCGACATGGGAGACAACTACATACCTACAAGACTCGTTAGTCTCTACTTATCACATAGCGAACACCCTACGACGGGGGCAACTCCCGGTTCACATCAACCACCATGACGACACCTACTATACGTCGACATCAAGCCCATATTAACAACATGCATGGCAACAGACAAGGAAAAAATTCTAAGTGTTGGAACAAACGCGCACATACAAGCGCACACATACAAGCGCACACATACAAGCACACACATACTCAGCTAGCACGCATATGAATGGTAGCAGGGTCATGAAAGAAAGAGCCAATCAAGGAATATTTTCTAAGTGTTCCACCGTGTCAGCAGTCGACACATGACGAGGTGCCAACCGTCAGTGAATATTTCTAAGTGTTCCACCATGTCAGCAGTCGACATATGACGAAGTGTCGACCATCAAAAAATACTTTCTAAGTATTTTCCTATGACGACAATAAACGGCAGTCGACAAAGATCAAACGACGACAACCATGGTGACGAGTCATTAGGCTGGCACTATCACGTCACTACAAGCACCTCTACTCCGGGGGCAATACTATATCAACAAGGGCCCCGACTCCCGACACATACGCTGCGAACATACTCCGTTCGTCAACGACACGGCGGATGCATCACACCTCGCGGGCTTAGGACCCACACGTCCGGGATACACACTCCCTCATAAGTGTGTAGGTAACCCTTTACCTATCTCTATTTTTTCTAAGTCTTTTAGTACATGACTATGCATCTTTTACACATACGTCATACGCACGTCATCGCCATGCATTGCACACATCCATGGTTTACATCCATGACTTCTCGTATAATGTCCGTTGCATGTGATTTTCCAAACCCGATATCATGTCATTCACCCAAAACCGTCGTCTCGCCGTTAAGACGGCTGTCTCGGACGACGGGCTCCCGGAAACTACCGTATTGCATGAAAAACATTTTATCAAGACTTGCATGATTTGTTATCACTTTGATACATTTAGTCGTGGCATGAACTTTCCATATTGCTTGGATCATCACACAAACCCGAAAAATTTCACGTGTGCTCACGCCTCATTTTTTCCAAAACCACATTTATTATATTACTTGTAGTCTGTTATGCTACTAACCCGTCACGCAGTTATCAACCGTGATCATCTCAAAAACTAAGGCAAGAAGCTCGTCTGAGCCGCACATATCCACCCTTGGTAGGTCAAAACCCAAGGTGAGCAGACGACCCGTATCACGCGTATACCCTATCTTAGAATAGAGTTAAACAAAGGTCAAGCCATTGTTTAACTCGGGGGCAAGTGATGGATATACGCATGATTCGGGCTCGGTTTTAATTATTCGGATCTCATACACGCACAAGGCCCACTACAAAAACCCGATTTCGAGCTAACCGGGGTAAACCGGGCAAGTCGCGAACTTGCCCGGCGCCCCGGGGGGCTTACCCGGAATTTCCGGGTAAGCCTAGCTTACCCGGAATTTCCGGGTAAGCTGGGCTTACCCGGAAAATTCCGGGTAAGCCCCGGCTTACCCGGAATTTCCGGGTAAGCCCGGCTTACCCGGAAATTCTGGGTAAGCCCCGGCCTACCCGGAATTTCCGGGTAAGCCTAGCTTACCCGGAATTCCGGGTAAGCTCCACACCCGGGGGGTGTCGCGCACACCCCCCATTTCGCCTCGGACGTATACGGAGACCCGATTTTTACACTAACTCCTATGTGTCCGAGACCTTTGTTTTAAGCGGCGCGCTCGTCCCGTTTATGACGGCCGCCTGAGACGCACGTCAGAGCCCTTTTTCCCGAAGCTTACCCATGCATCCCGGTTCACATTTCCACATTGAACCGGGCCAAAACCGGTTTACGGTCCAAGGTTGCCTATAAATAGCCACCTTGGGGGTGAACATTTTCAAGTCAATTCAACTGATTCCAAAGTCACTTTGGGGAGAATTGGGAAAAGCTCTGACTTCTCTCTAACTTTCTCTCTCTAGAAACTGTCTAATGTTGACCGTCGGAGTGAGCACGTCAAGCACCCCCCCCCCTCTGCGCGGGATTTGCTTGACAGAGCTCCTCTTGCAGGTACGAGCAGGCAGGACGCGAGAGAGCCCCGAATGACTTAGTGTATCTTGAAGATCAAAGGCTGAAGCCCGCGCGCGGCCCTCTACCCGCGGTTTCAACCTCAACAAGCTTACACACCACCCGACGACTCCGACAAGTTAGACAGCGGACCGCCCGCGTTAACTTGGTCGTCGCAGCAAGCTCTCCGTCCGTCAACCCGCCGTCTGCCCGCGGGTTCAGACACTTAGAGATTTTCAAGCCCCACGCGCGACGTCCAGCCGTCCGTCAGCGGGTTCAGACACTTAGAAGATTTCAAGTCCCGTGCGCGACCCGACGTCCGTCCGCGGGCTCAAACACTTAGAATTCGACAAGCCTCGTGCGCGACCCGACGTCCGTCCGCGAGCTTGGTCGAAACAAGTATCAAATTAAGTATTTTATATTCAATTAGAAGTCATAATTCACTAATAAACGATAATTATAGAATTCCATAAAAAGTGCATTATGATAATCAATCCAAAAAAAAAAAATCAAGATAATATAAGGGAAAATCAAAACTACTACAAGCAAAAATGGAAGGCAAAATAGCTGGTTAAAAAATACTGCATTAAAATAACTCCATTAACATCAATGAACATGATGAAAAAAATAACCATTCTACGTTTACAAAAGAATAGCCTACTTAAACTCGGATTTAAGTGCCAGTATCCACATCAAAGACAAACAATTTGAATCATGCTATATCTGTTAATGTAATCTTACAGCATCTTTCTGTTATACAAGCTTTGTTTCCCGCTTTTAACAAAGATGGGAACAGATTGCCCCCTTTTTTTTATTATTCCTGCATTTTTTATGTAATGTTCACTAAATTAATGAGGAACTTGATTCACTAAATGAATGAGGAACTGATTAGAAAATATTAAAAACTGTCTAAAGGCTATATCAGTTAGTGTATCATTGTTTGTCGCTCGTGACAGACTTGAAATGATTAAAACTGTATTAAAAACCAACATTCTTAATTCAAAACTAGCTTGTGGTAACAAGTCGTGATTAAAACTAATTATTACCCCAATCGACATGAAAATAATTATCAAGACATGCTCGTGATAAAATAATCTTTATCAAAACTAAAAAAAAATAAACTCTTCTTCAAAACTGTCTTCTTGATTCAAATATCTGAATTAATATCATAATGATCTGATTTTAAGAAACAACAATCAATTAGACAACACATTGATAAGAGATGGATTACCACTTCAACAATTTCTGATGAAAAGAGAGGAAAGTTGGGATGGCAGCGACGGTGGGAATTGGCAGCGACGACCGATGGCAGTGACTGTAGTGACGACCGACGGAGACAGCGGGCTGGCGACGAACAGAGGTTGAGATGGCAGAGACGGCGAGAATTGGTAGGGACGATGAGCAAATCTGACTGCAATTGGATGGGAGGAAGGGAGGGAGAGTCTGGATCGACGTCGGAAGCCCACCGTAAGAACTTCTAACATTTTCCTTTCTTAATTAAAGAAAGAAACTAATTAGTCATTGGAACAAAAAAAGAAAGTAATAAATATATATATTTTTTTTTGTAAATATTAAATAGCTCTTCTTGAATTATTTTTGTAATGATGACTAAATATATTATACATAAATTATTACAAATATAATGTGGTCGCAATACCATATAATTTGAGTCTTTAATATAATTTTCTGAACTTTTCAATTCTTATGTAATATAAAAAATAATTGTTTATCTCTAATTTATATATATATATATTTAAACTAATTATGTTATATATTTTTTTAAAATTATAAATAATTTAAAAGCTGCTTAATTATTATATTACATAATGGAATATGAAGAAACTAGATTAAATAGATTGGTATACTAACTTATGTCAATTAACATGGGTACAAATTGATATCATGACCCAAATATGTGGCATTAGACTACTATCTATTAGAAGAGATTTAGATTTAAGGTTTTCAGGTTTAGAATTTTAAGGTTTATGGTTTTGGGATTTAGAATTTGACGTTTATAATAACCTTAATATGATTTAATGTTTAAAGTTTAGGCTTATTTGAATCTTTTATTAAAAAAAATATTTTGAAAGGCTTTTAGGATTTAACATTTTAAGGTTCAAAATTTAACATTATAATTTTAACGTTTAGAGATTTTAGGATAAGAATTTTAAGGTTTAGAGATTATAGTTTATAATTCTAATATTTATAGTTTAAGGTTTCCAATTAACGGTATAAAATTAAGTTTTAAAATTTAAGGTATATTATTAAAAGTTTAGAAAGTATAGGCTCGTAGGCTTTAAGGTTCAAATTTTAATTTTATAGTTTAAACTTATTTGAATTTTTACTCAAAATTAAGGTTGATTGTATAATTAGGCTCTAGGATTTAAGATGTTAAGGAAGTTAGAATTTAACGTTTATTATTTTATGGTTTAAGATTTTAAGGTTTATAAGTATAAAGCTTTAGAGCATCCACAATGGTTTTACATAAATTGTATTTTTTAAAGTTGCCACGTAGACATTTATGTACACTTTAAGTAATACGTAAATTTAAGACACATGTAAAAAATATTTTCTCTGCAATCGTATTACTTAAACATATTACTTAAATATATTTTATTATTAAATTTTCCAACAACCACCAATAAGATATTAGCATTAATTATAAAATGAATTAATTTATAATAAAAAATTGGTTACGCAATACATAGTGCATTACTTAAATTTAAGGAATGCTTTATGTAAAAACATAAATTTACGTGTGGGTCCCATCTTTAAGGAATGTTATGTAAAACCACTGTAGATAGTTTTTGTTGCTTTACTTAAATAAACATGTAGGACCCACGTTTACGTAATCTTTACGTAATACCATTGTGGATGCTCTTAGGGTTGAAATATTAAACTTTAGTCTTTAGTATAAACCGGTCATTGCGATTTGATTTTCCGCCGTCATAATTGTTTTACCATAAAAAATTGGCGTTGGAATTTTGGTGGAAAAATTGTTATTGCGAGAACCAGTCGTCGGAATTGATATTTCAACTCCGTGCGGTAAACTAAATTTATTCTAAGAGTATGCAATCATTGCAATAGATTGCAATTTATCATAGTTGGTTTCCTAAAAAGTTGGCGACAATTTTAGTGGGAATTTTTTTATTGCGATGAAAATTCGTCGCAATTAGATAATACACATCATTGCAGTAAACCCATTATACTTCGTGAATGTGCGGTCATCACAATAGATACATTGTCGTCGCAATTGTTTTCCATCAAAAGTTGGCGCCAAAATTTTGATGTGCAAATTGTTATTGTAAGAACAAGCAATCACCATTCATCCCCGCGATATATCGACTATATTTCGACGATATGCGATCATTGCAATAGATTATGTGTCGTCACAATTGTTTTTGTTTTTTTTTTTCCAGAATAATTGGTTCCTAAATTTTGGTGGTAAATTTGTTACTGCGTCGTCGCAATTAGATATCTCGCATCGTCGCAATAAACTCATTATATTGCGAGGATAAAGTCATCGCAATAGATTACACTTTTTCGCAATTTGTTTTTCAAAATAGTTGGCGCCAAAATTTTTTAGGGAAATTTTTTATTTTGCGAGAACGAATTGTCGCGATTGGATATTACACATTCTCGCAATAAACCAAATCTATCGTGAGGATACGCGGTCCTCACAATAGATCTTTCATCATCGCAAGACCTTATAAATTGTGACGATTTTTCGTTGCGATTGGATATTGTGATAAATTTATCGTCATTTCTACGAAGTATGCGACGAAACGGAAAAATCGTCGCAATAGACGCGATCTATAGCGAGGATATGGTATCGTCGCAATAGCACACGTCGCAATAAACCTAAATTCTTGTAGTGAACTTTGAATGATTAAATATATAATAATAACTAATTATTAATCTGTGCATTGCGCATAATTTTTTAAATGACAACTTTTGTTATATAATAATTATTGATTTTGTGCATCATGTGGTTTTTTTTTAAATTAATATATTAAAATTATATATATATATTAGTTAATTTATCACATTAGTCTATGTAAATTATAAATATATTATATTTTATACAATGGTCGTACAAAAAAATATATTTGTAAATTAGAATAACGTAGAAAGAATTAGTTATGATAGTTAATAGTAGTTACAATATTACAAAAATTAAATGAAACAAATATATTTATAGACATTAAATTATGTAATATCATTTATTGATGTAGATTTATCTGGTGCATTTTAAAACTCAAAACCGCTGTTGCATGTGACAAATAATACAGAATCAGATTACTTGTCCTACTCTTTCTGCCCCAGATTGTGTATCGTCGTTGTGATTTTGACATGTGTATTATGTGTAATTAACTTTGTGGTATTTTTCTTTTAAAAACTTATAAGGATTGGTAAGCTCTGTAAGAAAAATATTAAATGTAAGTAACACATATTAAAATCTTAGCGTGATGCATATATGGGTTATGAAAAGTGGAGCAAGTGATCTTAATCCCAATGATACACAATATGAAGTAAACAAGCATTCTATAATTAATTTTAAACTTTAAAATTATTAATTTTCGCGGCATGTCAGCCAATTAGGATTTTTTTTAGTCCTATTACAGCATTTTATTTTCGTGTTATGTATAACTTTTTACAAAGCATGTTGTTTAAATAAAATCGACTATAATTTAAGTTAATTTTCAGCCCTTAAATTAAACACTTTAAGATCTATATAAAATATATTAATTATTTTTATTTATGCACTATAAACTACTGTATTCTCCTTCTTAGAAATCTATATAAATTAGAATTTATTTCATTTTAACCGAGTCATTTTACAAATTGGAATATAATTTTTCTTGTTCTTGCGCAGTAAAGTTACTCGATCAAAATGAAATTGAGTTTAATTTATGCAGTAGATTTTGTTAAGTGTACTTGTGAGTGAAGTGTACAAAATCAGTTAGATTAAAGAGTTGGAACCATATATAAATTTGGTGGGATACTTTTACTATTTCCAATTGGTTTTAATATGGAACCTCAGTGGGCTTATGCAGTGGGCATGAGCTCGCTCCAGTTTTAATCTCGCGACAACTAATATCAGAGCCCGTGGCTCGGTCCAGAAAGTTTGGGAGTGCACATAGTGGTGAGTCCCAGTAAAGGGTGGCGACACGTGGTACATGCTGTTTTGAGTGTGCTCTGGCTCGGTGCATGGCGTGGCCGTTCGAGAGGCTGGTTTGAAAAATTCCACAGTTTGGTATCGTGGACTTCCGATTAAGGCAGAGCTACGATGTGGGTAGACTTCTAGTTGATTGGGAGCTACGGTGCACTCACACATAAGGGGGAGACTGTTAAGTTTACATGTGGTTAAAGTGTACCACATCGGTTAGATTAAAGAGTTGGAACACTATATAAGCTTGGTGGACTACTCCTACTATTATTACCAATTTGTTTTAGTATGGAATCTCAGTGGGCTTATGTAGTAAATCTGGGCTTGTTCCCTAATTTTAATCTCCTAACAGATTTCTAAGATGGATAATACATTAGTTTAGAATATATAAATAAAAACAACTATAGCTAAAGAGAACCTCTAATTTCTTCTCACCTCTCACATTCTTCAATGGTGAAATCCAGACGGCAAACCATACACTAGAACCTCATCCCCTGAGCCTCTCAAATACAGGGTAGTTAAACCTTTAAAGGTTTCTCCTTAGTTGACACATCTTCTGCTATGTTCAAAAACATACATCCAAGTCTGTTTGGTTTGACTTGGCTCAATATGAAATTTAAGATGATATCAAAACTCAGTTCTAATTAAAGGTATTGGGTTTGTTCCGTTTGTTGATTCCACGCATCAATTTTTTCCGGGTTAGGTATGGGCGCAATCGATTAGGGCTTAGTTGTGATACTTTAAAATTGTGGGTCAGTTGAGTCTCAATCGAGTCAGGACACTATTATAACACTAGTATAAACTATTAGGTCTTTACTTTGATATTTAGAGAAGTATTTGTTTAATTTTGTAAGTTTAAAATGTATTTGAAAAAAATTTGGACTGGTGATTGAAATAGTATTAATTACTATTTTTTTGAAACATGTTGTACATTTTAAAACATATTTGTACCAAAAAAACATATTTTTCAAACATATTTTATGGTTAATATACTTGTAGTTATTGGACATCCTCCAGTAAGATAGTATATTAGAGTAACTACAATTCAAAGTTTAGTAAATAGACGTGAATAATAAAACTTACAATTGTAATTTTTAAGTAAAAAACACCTAAATTTAAAATTGATGAACTTTTTTTCTGAACGAATCGAATGTGAGTGTCACAAAATAATAATAATAAGGGCCGTAGTGTCTCACACAAAATAATGAAGGTCTTATACCGAAATAATGAGGGTTCATGTATTTTTTTACTTCACAAATAAACTACGGTTCAATAAAATACTCGATGAGTCGATAATGAGATGACGTTTGTCACCTCATTTTTTACTATACCTCCCCCACTGAAAGCAAATGAGGCCGAAGTAGGACATGCTATGATGATGAAGGGTTGGATACTTGGAGTTCTATCCTGTTCCGGTGGCTGAGAAGGTAATGATATATGAAAATGATGGCGGATGTAGAGCAGGAGGCGGCGGCGGTGACTGTGTAAAGAAAAAGAAAAATAACAATGACGCCACCAGCAATGCTGCCACGAAGATGAATGAGCAGCATCCTCCTGATGGGCACATCGGCGGTGGAAAGATGCAGATGGCTATGATTAGACTTTTTATGGATTTTTCTACCATGATTTGGGAGCACCATGCTTTTGGTTTTTTTAATACTATGGTGGACTTAATTATAACATAGTAAAACTTTAAAAGTATGAAAAAATATGAACTTTTTAAACTACACCTAAGATGTGTATCATACTATTAATAATATCAATTTCCCTATGGGGTTCACCTTTAGGGCAATAGAAAAATAAAAAAATTAGTGTAAAAAACATGGTTCTCCAAGAGCATTGTAGAAAAGTCCACTTTTTATAGACAAATAATAAGGGTTAATAACTAAAAAACTGTCCAAGGTTTACCCTATGTTAAAATTAGGTGTCTGAAGTTTGAAATGTTAAAATGGATTGTCCCAAGTTTCATTTTTGTTGAAATTTGGTGTCTCTGCGCGTCTTTTCATCTCCATTCAATCTTTTTCATCAACCCACCCACCCAATCATAATCCATCAGTCTTTACTTTTCACAAAATCGTCAAATTTCACCCCAAATATTGAACATTTAAAAAAATATTCTAGAAGAGTGGTGTGGAGCCATTTCCAAGGACAACATAGCGAGATTTACTTGTCCAGATGTGACCAACTTTTTAGGTGACGGTCCCGGCAAGATGACGAGAAGGGAGTGTGTATGGGAGCTCGAATTTGACAGACGGTTTCGTCGGAATTGACTTCTCTAAAGTAATCACACCGAGACACCAAATTTCAACAAAAATGAAACTTGGGACAATACATTTTAACATTTCAAACTTCAGACACCTAATTTTAACATAGATTAAACCTTGGACTGTTTTTTAGTTATTAACCCTACCCAAATAATAATAATAATAATAATCTAGCATTAGAAAGCCTAAGTAAATAAGAATGTACACTTTTCAGGTTTCCCAAGATAAAATTTGGTAATAATAATTAGTCTTTGCTATCCGAATTTAAATCAATTAAATGTGTTAACAATTAATCTTTTATTATAATGAAGATCGTAGTGTCTCACACAAAATAATGGGAGTCTTATATCAAAATAATGGGGTTCAAGTATATTTTACTTCATAAATAAACTCGAGTTTCAATAAAATTACTCGACGAGTCGATAATGATGTGATGTTTGTCACCTCATTTTTTACTATATCTCCACCACCGGAAGCAGATGAGGTCGGAAGTCGGACATGCTATGATGATGAAAGGGCCGGAGTTCTATCCTGTTCCGGTGGCTGAGAAAGTGATGATATATGAAAATCACGGCGGAGGTAGAGCCGGGAGTGGCGGCGGTGGCTGTGTAAAGAAGAAAAAAAAAACAATGACACCACCAGCAACGCTGCCACGAAGATGAATGGAGCAGCATCCTCCAGATGGGAACGACGGCAGTGAAACGATGCAAATGGCTGGAATTAGACTTTTTATAGAGCAATAATAATAATAAGGGTTAAGAACACAATAGGGGCCTGAATGTTTGCCCATGTTGCCAAAAGGGGTCTGAATTGAAAAAACGTATTATTAAGGGCCTGAATTTTGAGTTTTGTGTTTTTTCAAGTCTCCGTCCAAATTTTCTGTTAAATCTAACAGATTCACGTGAAAAGACAAAAATACCATTTTGTAATTATTATACAATTTATCAATTTAATTAATAAAATGTGAAATGTCTAAAATACCCCTACACACTAATTATGCCCTTAAAGCCACCACGCTCCGGCCACCGCCCGGCGACCACGACCCGGCTCCGGCGACCACCACCGGCCTCCGGCGACCGCCACCGGCCTCTGATCGGAGCCAAAAAAGCTCCGATCGGGGCCACAGAGCTCCAGATCGGAGCTCTGTGGCTCCCGATCGGAGCCACAGGGCTCCAGATCGGGAGCCACAGAGCTCCGATCTGGAGCCCTGTGGCTCGATCGGGAGCCACAGAGCTCCGATCTGGAGCCCTGTGGCTCGATCGGGAGCCACAGAGCTCCGATCTGGAGCCCTGTGGCTCCGATCGGGAGCTCTGTGGCCCCGATCGGAGCCACAGAGCTCCGATCGGAGCTCCAAAGCTCCGATCAGAGCTTTTTTGGCTCCGATCGGAGCTTTTCGGTCGTCGCCGGAGGTCGGAGGTGGTCGCCGGAGGCCGGTGGTGGTCGCCGGAGGCCGGTGGTGGTCGCCGGAGGCCGGTGGTGGTCGCCGGAGGCCGGTGGTGGTGGTGGTCGCCGGAGTTGTGGTGGCTTAAAGGGTATTTTCGTCATTTTAGGTCAAACATATAAGAGACACACTTTGGTCAAAGGGCATTTTCGGGTTTTCAAATTATTTTTGGTCACATGCCAAGCATGTGACCACTTTCCGTCACTTTTAACAGAAAAAATAGACGGAGACCTCACTTATACACAAAACTCAAAATTCAGGCCCTAAATAATACGTTTTTTCAATTCAGACCCCTTTTGGCAACATGGGCAAACATTCAGACCCCTATTGTGTTCTTAACCCTAATAATAATAATAATCTAGCATTCGAAACCCAAAGGAAAAAAATGTACACTTTTCAGTTTTCCCAAGATAAAACTTGGTAATAATAATTAGTGTTAATAATTAATCTGCTATCCTAAATTAACTCAATAATCAGTGCTAATAAATGACTATCAGTTTTTTTTTAACTGACTACTCGAATTTTCAAATTTTGAGAAAATTGATATATTTGTTATAATATACGATAAATTGAACGGAAATGAAGAAAAAGTTGACCACATGAATTCTTTGAATGAATTTGTCAACAAAAAAAAATTAAAATTAAAAGAATTATAACAAAATATTAGAATTGAGGGGATGTCGAATTGAGAATCCAATTTAATGTAAATTGTCATGGAGGTGGAAGTAAAAATTTGATAAAAAAAATTAGAAGTTCAGTAGCCAATATTTTAAAATATTAAAATTTAAATAGTAGTTTATAAATGAATCAAAATTAAGGTATCAATTTATTTATTAACCTAAAGGTCGATATAAATATTTGTTGGTACAGCCGTCATACCATTTAATTTGATTTACCTGATAAAGATGCTTTTGAATAGGAGCAACAAACGACACACACTGACAAGACACACATAGCTTTACATTGGAACCACAAACGCACACAGCTTTTTTCTAAGAATCTCATGATTCATTTTTTAAGCATGAGAATCTAAATTCTTAGTAGGACCATTTACGATTTTATGATCCAATAACTAAATGCCGATCCATAAAGGAGGATCCAACAAAATCATTAAGTTAAGAGAATCATCTTATAACTCAATCAGGTCACTCGCAGAACAAAAAACGATGAAACATCGATCATATGAGCAACAACGGTTCATGATAACTTCTCCAAAACATTCTATCAGTCGTTCGATCAGAATTACTGCTTCACCTCGGTCCTCTTCTTCTGCCAAAGCCTGTCAATAGCGCTGTCGGCATCACCCTGCAGAATACAAGAAAACACATCCTTCATGATACAAGAACATGAATAATTGAGAACCGATAGTAGTGACGAATATAGAAAAATCAAGAAATTTACGTAGTATTTTTGGCATGGTACTTTGATTCTATATTCAAATTATCTAGAATGATGATTATCCAAGGAAAAGCAAGAAATCTAAACCTAGTTCATAGCACATAACAATAAATTTACAGAAGCAAAACCAATCAACATTGCTTCAGTAGTCAAACTATAGCACGCCTAGCTAGATACCGGTTAACTTAAACAAAAAGCTTTTTGAATAGGAATAACGATTTTGTAGAGAAATATGGGGAAACCCACCTGGGCTCTGATGAAGCCGCACAAGGCAAAGGTGGAGAACTGATTGGTGTAAACACCGTTTGCATCCAAGTGTCCAATGTTGAGCTGGACTGATGCGTGATCCTTGGATGTGATCAATCTGTTTGTGGCCGAACTGTGATAGTAAAAGTAAAATACTTCTTGATTAGTTCTCTAACAAGGTGATGAATTGAAATTTGGCCAAAAAAAAAACAAGGTGATGAATTGATAAGGTTGGTTAGGCAAAGAACGTACCACTTCCTAGGAATGTATAGGTCCATGTTTTTGCCTTCTTCATTCTGCATCTTGGATGACTATTGATTGGCTCGAAAACTAGATTAATGAACCTATCAATCATCAAAGTAATTGACTGGTTCACAATAATCTAATAATAGTTCTATCATGAAATGCAATCATCAAGAACAACAGTTTCTGAATCTCATAACTTGCTATCAATCATCAAATTACTGTCATATACCCATACTAATTCAATATTCCATAATTTGTTTTTAACATAATACTAGGTCGATTTAATTAAAAAGACATACAAGCAACTACTTCTGAGTCTGATAATTTTAGCAGCAGCAGGATCAATCCATTTAGAAGAGATGATATTAATTAACAGCACAACACGAAGCATTGAGATAAAAAATTTCTTATAGAAATTAACTAGGACAATGCAGCATTAATTAGTGGCAACTGGCTTCAAAGTTCAAGCTTTAAGCTGCAATTGCCCAATCTCGATTCAAAATCAAAACCTACTTGATTTGCGTCTATGGACAGAGCTTCAACAACTGAACAAGAGCAAAACTAAGTGATGCTGCCGCTGAATGCGGAACAGAATGATCTATTGCTATTCAAAATCATCTTCTACTGAAACTTTATGCTGGATATGCTCAATCTCGATTCTTAATCATACTTAATCAGATTGGCGCCCACTAAACGAGCTTCAGAAATAGAAGAAAGGACAAATTTACTTGACGGAAACGCTGAATGCAACACAGAATGATCTACTGATACTCAAAAACCTAATCAGCTGACCACGCAAATCAATCTAAAACCGCATAAATCGTTCTTCTATTGCACAGCTCAGATTTATGCATTTCAAGACAATGAAGCAAGGAAAGTAAATGCGCATCATCAGAATTACAATTCACAGAGTTAGAGAGAGTACCGAGTGTCAACAGAGGAGGATGATTGCAGCGGGGTGAGAAATTGGGGAAGATGGTGTTCGGCGGTTTTTATATGTATATGGAAAAACCTAGTGTTCCGCCGCTTTAATGGGCCTCATATTGGGCCTACGTTTTTTTCACAACGATCCTTTAAAGCATTTGCTGGCCTAAAAAAATCCATTAAATCCATCTGCACAGAGCCCTCTCCTCCATCATTTCCCTTTTCCCGCCAGTATAAGCAGCACTACATTTTCATCCTTTCCACGCTTGGACGGAGAACAGTGGAAGACGAATGGAGTTTACTCTCAGCGGCAGCTCCTTGAAGACCTTTGCGCGCTCAATCACTTTCCTCGCTCGCATCGGTAACGAACTTGCAATTGAAGCTTCTCCATCTGAGGTAGCTTCCCTAAATGCTCTCCATCGTCTTTCATCTCTTTCGATTCACTTCACTTCCCTGGAGTCCTCAATTCCCATCGTCTTCTGGTTCCAAATGCTTGATATTGATCTTCTGATGCGAGGAAGAGTTTTATAAAGTGTTACTGCTTGCAGACTGAATGGAGAAGTTTCGATTTCAGTTTGATAGTTCCAGTTCTTGCATGTAGGATTTCAATTGATTGGTATATTCAGGATCTTTCGAGTAATAATTAGCTGGAGAGTATTTCTGGTCTTGTATCACGGTCTAAGCTCTCTTCTCTGTGTTGTTATGTTGCTTTGCATTCCAAGAATTTTAGCTGATAATCATGTTATAGTTAAAGGTTTATGGATTGTGGCTCTTTTATCTGTTACTTACAGCTGCACGCTTATTTTTTTCAATGAAGATCTTACTGGCTATCTTTTGAGGACAATATTTTTCTCTTGCTTATCTTTTTGCTTCACTCTATCTATACGAAGAATCTTCTATAGTTTTCTGGATGGTTACCTGGTTTTGGTTGTTACTTGATCATGATTTGAGCTCTCTAAAATCAATTTCTGCTATTGTGATACTGTTGTGGTAAGATAGTTTTTCCCTCTGGAATTATATTAAACCATAGGTGTTTTTAGATATTCAAGACTTCGAGTTGATTATATGTAGTAAACATGCGAGGGTTGTAGTTTTGTCTATTCTATTATTCTGCGTATCCATGAGATGAAGATGATCTGAGCAGCTTTATGCATGCTAGTGATAGCATTTAACGGTCCAAGCCCCAAGGCGGTTTTCCATTCTAAGTATGGATCTCCATGCTGGCAAATTATTTCTAGATTGGTAGGAAGAAAAAAAACTTGTCTGCATGTCTTATTGATTCTTGCTTGCCTTGGTTGGACATTCTTATATTTATCTGTGCAGCATCTTATGTCTTCCATGCTGTTGAGTGGTGCAGCTCGCTTTTCACACGCTTAATTCATCAAGATCTGCCTACAATGTGATCAAATTCAAGCCAGACTTCTTTGATGAACTTACAGTAAATGGTTCTCAAATCAAATGCAGTATCCTTTTAAAGGTGTAATGCAACTTGCCTTCTATCCTAAAGCCTTTTCTCATGGGGGTTTATTTTTTTGCCCCTAAAATGGTTAAAGTTCTTAAGATAAATATCTAATTGCTTTTACTTAGGCTGTTTGTGCCGTTTTGAGGACCCCTATTGCAAATATGGATCATCTAGGCATGCAGCTTCCAGATGCAGACGCTTCCAAAGTGAAATGGACCCTGGAATGTTTCAATGGTAAGATTCATCTTTAGCAGTCTAGTTAATCACTTGAATAATGTTATCCACCAGAAACATCTTGAATAATGTTGTCCAGAAGAAGCATCTCTGCATTTTCCAGCATTGTAGAAATCCCTGCTAAAGGATTGTTCTTCTAGATTGGAATGGGTAACGATGGACTAATGGGTTGACATGCCTTTTTGTAAACAAGTAGACAACAGAACTTTCAACAATATCTGCTCAAATTCAGTCAATAACTTGGATATTGACACTTAATTATTTTCTTGACCCTATTGCTTTGAAGTCAATTCTTTTCTGGATAGTGTTACTAACTTGTTTGCATATATTGCAGGTATTAGAAAAACTTACTGGACCACTTGCAATGTTGAACCAGATATTCAACATTTATCACTAGACCGGGCAAGATATCCAAGCAATTTTGTAGTAAGACCTCGTGATTTGACCAGATTACTTGGAAATTTTCAGTCATCACTTCAAGAAATCACTATTATTGCAACTGAGCGTGATTCGTTACCATCTGATGCTGCAAATGAAATTGGTGGGAAAGCTGTTGAGCTCCGAAGTTACATAGACCCAACAAAAGGTAAAGACATTTGTTTATTGCCAATCTGTTGATAGTGTAATATAATGCATATTTTTGAATTGCAGAAAATGACTCATCATTGCACACTCAGCTATGGATAGATCCTCTAGAAGAGTTTGTTCAATACACTCACAATGGAGACCCCGTAGATATAACTTTTGGTGTCAAAGAGCTGAAGGTATGTTGATCCTAAGGGCTTTTTTATTAAAGAAGTATACCAAATGCAACTCTGTAACTCCTTCAATATCTACCTTCTAGCATCTACAGATAATGGCGCCCTTGCTCTTTGAAATTTGGTACCTTTCTTTTGACCATATATATTTTTATCCCCTGAAGGATTTGACTATATCTTTTGCATCAACTTCCAGGCTTTTCTTTCATTCTGTGAGGGATGTGAAGGTGACATTCACTTATATTTCGAGAAAGCTGGAGAGTAAGATAACTTAACTTTGAACGCTCATAAATTTCATTCTTTGTGTTGAATCTCTGGCAGTTTTTTGGATTCCTCTCTAATTCTTATGTTAGTTTATGATTTAATCTTCTCCGGGGTGGAAAGTAAACTGTAGCTGATAGCTGTTCTTTTCATTTCTTGGTTGCTGAAGAATATACTAGATAAATTCATATTACATGCCCACTATAGGTAAAACATTTTGATTTTAGTATTGACTATACCTGTATTTGTAATCAGGCCTATTCTGTTGACACCTAGATTTGGTGTGGATGATATTGCTATCTCAAATTTCGATGCTACTCTTGTGCTAGCAACAATGCTTGTATCCCAAATCCATGAAGGAAACCCTACGGAAGCAGCAGATGCAGCTGCCACAAGGCCGGGCCAAAGTAAACCTGGCGTAAGTTCTCGAACACAGCAAGAAAAGAACATACCAACTGGATCGGAGGATCCCTCAAACCATACCAGGATTTGGTCTGAACTATCAGGTCAGTGGTTCTTTTAAGTGTCATCAAGTGTTGGACCGGTTTTGGCAATATTTTGATTGGTTTGACTTGGCAGGAAGTGCTGCTAGAAGTGGTAGTGGTTCTGATGGTAGGCAGGCGGTGGACAATCATCCTAATCTAAATGTTGGAGACCAGATGGATATCCAAAGGCTTAGCAACATCCAACTTTCAAAAGATGCAGCAGCTACTTTGAAAAATCCACGTACAGGTTTACATTTATATTCCTAACCTTGGATTTGCTTTATTTTGTTGTCTATATACCCTATTAAGACTCCTCTTAGGAAGAAGTCGCTGCCACTGCAATAGCTCTTTCTTCTCCTGCTCTAACTACTCTCTCTCCTAGATAGAGTGATGATATTGAGTTATCTATTGCATGAAATATTTATTTAATTGGTAATGTGCTGTGTTTGCACTTTGCATTCATGATAAGAAATTAGATATTTAGATTTATCAGGGTTATTGATGTGAGCCTTTAAACATAGCAAATATGAATGAAGTCGGTCAGCATTTATTTGACAATGAATATGATTTGGACACAAAGCTTTGAAACTTTAGATATTCATTAGTCTCCTGTCCTGTGGCACTCAACAGTTAAAATCAATCTGTTTTGCTGTCATAGACGTTTGCACAGTTTATATTCCCCCCTATGGGTCTATGCTATCAGTGTAGTGCTTAAGACCAAAATCAGACATTAAGATTATAATGATACTAAACCATGCTATGAATCACATAGATCTATATCCCAACATTGCGTGCAGTTGTAATGTGAATTAAGACATGGACATTATGGAGGCCAAGAGTTCCTCCAAGCTCCCACACTTAACATATAATATCAGGAGAGTTAATGACAGTTTTATCAGTTAAAAGGAATAGTCGTACATCATGTCATAAAATTGCTGATATTTTTGCATCTGTCATTTTCAGATGAAGGCAATGAACGTCTTCTCTCACAACGTCATCCCAGCAACTGGGTAGATCCAGGAGAAGACGATGAAGATGATGACGAGAATGATCTCTGTGTCCAGTCAACACCACCATGTTATGAAGAAGAGTAGACAAACTGAAACATCCATAGGTCCCAATTCCTCTATCTGATTCTGATTAGAACTTCTTTATTGGTTGGTGGTTCCTCATATCACATATAGGGAATGCTAGAATAAGCTTGAGCTTCAAACCATTGAATTTTTAAAAGAAGTATCATTTTTTTATTGTTTATTAATGCCTGGTCCCTTTTTCCGATCAAATGACTCGAAAGCTAAAGCATCTATAAGCTCTCGCTTCATAATACATACTAGATTGCAGTAGAATTGCATAGTCGATTGAATTTATTTATGTTACATGAAATGCTCGTTTCAGAACACCAATGACTAATACGGCATGAGGATTCGTCGACGTCGGAAACAACCATCATGTCCTTGAAGATCATGCCTAGTATATCAGGTACTATTATTTTCTGAATGTGATGGTATATGATAAGTAGAATGGACAGCTCAACTCATTTCGATTTTTAGAGATTGGCTTTTCTATTTGTTTAGATATTTAGTATAAAAATGTTTTTTTTATTAGGGATATATCCGGGGGTTCAATACTGATATGATTCTCTCCCTGGTCGGTCCACACAATGCAGTATTATATTTGGGTGACTTTTGTGGGGTTTGGTAACTTGGTGCCTTGTTAATGTCTGACCGGGGAAGTTGTCAATAGGATAGGGTTTGTCATAGTTCAAACTGCATAGGACACTGACTGAAACCAAATATGCAAGGATAGAATAATTATATTTTACTAGTCATTAGTCAACTAGCATTCTTTACCCACTTAAAAATTTTCAAATTGAACCTTTTTTTAAACAAATTGCTTCATGTAAAGTTACAATTTACTAGTTCCATCTAATTTGCTATTAAATTATAACATAAATATGTATACACATCACGTGTTATTAGACTTCATCTAGCAATGCAAATTTCTCAAAAGTTCAACTAGCAATTTGTATGAAAACATAGTTTATTGCACCTTCTAGCAATTTGTCGCAGGAAATAAATTTAGATAGCTAATTTTCCAAGTTCTAAAGTTCAGTTATTAGCAAGTTATTAATTCCAGGATAATGGTGGGATATAGTTTTCTAGAATTTAAAGCTTGTGATTGGTAGGTTTATATAATTGGAGTAGGGGATGCTTCTCAATCAAGTTGGTCACTTTAGAGCTTAGAGGGGCCAATGTAATTAATGAATGAATAGGTCAAAAGGCTATCTTCTAATCTAATCAAAGGAAAGTATCATAAAGACGAGATGATAACAAATAGGGGGTTCAATTGGAGTCGTTGGGGGGATTTTAGAAATATATATTTGGTGGTACGTCTGTGATTTTTCTTTTTAAATAATACTGCATGTTATTATTATTAATTAATTCACATTTGCTGAGTCCTGAAAGAAGAGCGAATGTCTATTCTATTGTCTGAAATGAAATGGTAGGCAGAAGTATTCGCTGAATGTAGTAGACAAACCTAATTCTTACCACTTGATTTGTTGATTATGACCCGAAACAAGTAACGGGAAAATCGCCACATATAATAATAAATAATAGGGTTAAATGTTAATCATCAAATTGTTAAAATATGTTTTGGCCCTTGAACGAATTACTAGAAATTTTTATTGATATTTTTGCTAGCTCAAGTTTTAAATGTCTACATTTTACTTGTTTTTTCATCTTTATTGGACGAAATTATCTACGTGCTCGTACAGAAATTAGCTAGCAATTTTTTCGGATACCTAAACATCAGCTAGCAATTTATTCGACTGTCCAAACATCAGTTAGGAATTGTTTCTATTCATAATGTGCCCAACAATTAGACTTAAATCTTAATGGAGTTAGCAATTTGTAAATACATGAAATTTAAGCTAGCAAAATGTTAAAAAAATTCAGTTATTAATTTATTCGACTGCCTAAAGAAAGATAACAATTCAATAATTAACCATTTATTTATGACATTTCGGAAGCCTTTAATTTTCATGGACCAATTAGATGTACTGTTATATATGCATTTGTCATATATATATATATATACCATGGCTTTTAATTTATTGCCAAGCTAATCTCATGCATTTCAATGATTAGTATTAGACTATTAGTATATCTAAAACATGATTTGGAGAAAGTTTCCCAATTCTTATTATTATATAGAAATATATTATGTATTTGAATTGAATATGGAATGGATTGAATATTTGCAAAAATACAAAAATTAATCAAAGGAGGCATTATATGAATTTTGGTTTTGTTTGGAAGTTTGTATATTGAGGCAACAGCTAGCTTAGGTACGCGCAAACACCGACGGTGACATCTGTAACTGACTACTGTGGTTGGTGGTGACCCAACGGCTTCGTGCGCGTCACTTCGGCGCCTGACGCCGTCAGTTTTGCCGTTAAAAGTAGCCGTTGGTACTTTGGCAGTTATTTTCCGTTTTTTTATTACCTCGGGAATGGTTTTCTGCAGCATCTTATTTAGTAGAAAGATAGAACTTAACTTATACTATTTTATTTGGGAAAAAGAACTTATAACTGAGAAATGATGACAAAACTTGTACCTATGAACAAGTGATGGAAAAAAATTCGGAGGCAACAAATATAAGATTTGCAAAAGAGCTAAGCTAAAAATTGAGAATATAACGTTTTAGGAAATTCAACTATTTAGAGTTCTTTTTTTTAAAAAAAATTATTTGTATCTCATCTATTTGAAGTATGATTTACAAGTTATTCATAATCCGTTTCACTTAGCATGAACATGTGTTAGATATAATCACCTAATTTAGGAGAAAATGTCTATGATGAGGACGGAGTGTGACTCATGAGTCATGACCCACCTCACTATATCTAATCAAGACTCTAAATAGATCACGAGTCATTTGGCCGAGTCGGGAGCTTGCTCAGATCAACACTCATGCTAGATATTGTATTCTAGATTAGGTGATCAGGTTTAACACGAACTTGGGTAAAGTCTAATCTCCTAAATAAGTAAATAGAGTCACAGGTGACACATAAATTACTTTTAAGATACTTAAAATATCAAAGAATTAAAAAAAAAAAAATAGTTGATACTCCAAAAAATTACAACACGGTACTTGAAAGGAATGTGCAAGTATTTTAAGAACTAAATAAAGTGAACGATGATGCTTACTTGTCTTTACAATTTTGAATATAAAGGCAAGTAGTAGTACTTTACAGAGGTTATATAATAAGCTTTAAAGATTTTGAAATTGGTGATGCCGCGTTTAAGATGTGTCTTTGTTTTGTATTTGGCTCCACATACATACATACTTTGTCCCTTATTATCTTTTGAATAAAGGAAACTTGTAATATGCAATAGGGGCAGCATCATACAAATTGCAAAAGCCTTGCTGGCCGAATCTACCAAATGGAGTAGGAGAGAAAACGTGTCTACTTAGCTAATTGCAGATTCCCTAATAATGATTTTGTGGGTGGTATATTTTTTAGTTTATAATAATAATAATTTGTATATTTAAAAGATGCTTCATTTCACATTCTTATTATCCTAACTTATATGCACTTTTTTATTAAGAGAAAAATGACCAATTTCATGTTGGTTTGAGCCATATCACAAGTGGTTAGGGGTTAGAGTTGAGCTCAGGGATCAATTATTTTTTAATTTTGTTGCTTTTAGGAAGAGAATTAGCTTTAGAAGGTAGCGAAAAAATTATGATATACTACATGAATTATGACAAACATTAACGGTACATTTGACTTGCAGGATTTAGAGTGTATTGAGAATGAAGAACAATGAATACAGAATGGTCATAGGATTTGGTTGTGTGTTAAATGATATAAGAAATATTAATAATTTGAGCCCAATATAGTCGTCTTTGTGCTAGTTTCATATTCTTAAATTCAGGGAATAGCAAATCCAAGTGACATGTAGAATTTGCTATTTCAGAATTCCATTTCAGTCTGAAGTGTGTATTAACATCAAATTATAACATCAAATTCAATTTTTTTTTGTGTGTGTGTGTGTGTGTGTTACGTGAAACAAACATGTTGTAAAGTAAACTAATAATTCATTCAAAGAGAAAATGTCAATTTTTCTATTTATTGATTTGCCTATGAGTAGAAGGTTTCTCATGATTGGTCAAGTTAATAACTTGACTTGGTCTGGATATAACTGCTAGGACGAAGCATGGGTTAATAGAACCTAAGGGTTGGAATACTAATTTGTAAATTAATAATTAGTTTAATCCGTTGAATTGTATCTACTAACTTATTTTCTACTACAATTCCTAGATTGGACTTTGGAAATAACTAAAAACTCCATACATGCATGCCGTCTAAACTCTATTTTTTTATTATATATTATTTGGATAATTTTTCTTCCATAAATTTACTTGTATTAGCTATCTTAGATTCATTCGTTTACGTAATGTGCTGGCTCCTTGCTTTCTTTGTAGTATTTATTTCCAACCACACTTAAATGAAAAATCACCGTATATACTGATCTCGTTAATATAGCATTATCAACAACTTAGTATAGTTAAGAGGTTAGCTTATAAAGCCCGTTTTTACTCGCTTTCCTTAGGTGTGGTAATTTGGATCGTGTCTATTCGTATCATGTCGCCATTGACATACGTATCTACTCGTATCGTATCAAAAAAGGTTCGCCCAATTTTCTTGTTGTGTCATTGTCACTAAATTATCGTGTCATGTCAGTGTAATACCGACACTTTTCTATTAAAAAAATTAATGATACAAATTTTACACGTTTGAACTAATTTTTTTTGCAAATATTATAAAATGATTCAAAATCAACCAACATTATATTTTGACAAATAAATTCACATTTTCGAAAGAAATAAAATATTTGGAACATGTTCGAATCATCCATGATCATTAAATTGCAATAATATACAATGACAAGCAAAATACTCGGTTGGACTCGGAAATGAACCAAAATCTGGTTTTTGAGGCAATTCTGGCAAGCAGTAAACAATTATGGAGTAAAATTCTAAAAAAATGGTGTTTTCGGTTCCAGTTACAGAATAGACATCTGGATACCGGAACCAGTTTATTATATATATATATGTATAAAAAAATTACTTACCCTACTCTAGGTTTTTTCTTTTACGGCATGTTTGGTTCACATAATGAAATAGGGAATAGGTAATGGGTATTCCATATTACGTTGTTTGGTTAGTTAATTGTGTGGAATTAGGATTCCTAATTGCCAATTTTGAAGGAATACATAATCCTAGCCTAACCCCTAGGTTTACCTATTCCACATTCTCTAAAATAAAAATTAGAAATAAAAAATACAATTTTAACCCTAATCTAATTTATTTATTATATAGAAATTATAATTCTCTCACGCACTGCATCTATCTCGCGACTATCGACTGCCCTTATTCTGCATGTCCATTTCGTGATCATATTTTAATTTAATTAATAATAATAATTTAACATGTTTTTTCACTTTACAAAATGTTATATTAGCTATAGTGAATTTTACAATATCGAAAAAAAATTGTTTTTTAAAAAAAAATCCTTTAAAAAATTTGTATTTTGTAAAAAAAAAAATCAATTTTTCATTTAATAATATATGATTTGAATTTTTCATTGTTAATTTGATTAATATATGTAGCAAAAGGGTATATCTGTCAATTTGGACTTATTCCATTCCTTTCTCACTATCATTTTATCAACCAAACATTGGATTCAGAATCATTATCCATTATTCCTCATGTCAACCAAACAACATCATATTAATATTACATATTCCTTATTCCCTATTCCTATTCCCTATTCCATATTCCTTATTCCTTATTCCCTATTCAACGAACCAAACATGCCGTTAGATTGTTGGATATGTTTTATGATAATATGGTTTGAGATTATTATTTGTGAAAAAATGTTAGAAAAGTTTTTATGGATTAACTAGTTACATTTTCAATTTTGAATTGGGTATTCAGAACCCATGTTTCAATTTCTACTAGGTATCCAGAACTAGATGATTTATTTTGAAAAAATAAAAATAGTAAACTGATCATTAACGAGTATTCTCGTTAAGTTCTTAACGGTACTGGGGAAACCATTTAGATTTGGTTTGATTTTAGGATACTAAAAACTTATAGGTTAATTTGAAACGCTAACCTCACTCTTATAAGTTTATAACATTATATATATAAGTTAAATGTTGCGGGTCATTGGTGCAGTGAATATGAATAATAATGTAAATATAAATTAGTTTAATAGCTTAGTTGCAATATTAATAAATTATATGGTATATAAGTACAAATAAAATTTCACATAACAGTGTCTATTCATGTTTAGTTGTAGAATTATGTTTATTTGTGTCAAAGACGTGTTTTAGACACAAGTCGTATTGTGTCAAAGATGTAAAAACAACTCTGATATATCTCATGTATACCCGTCAGTGTCAGAAATTATCACATCTACCTATCATTATGCCCGATGTTGTATGTAATTATGCATGTACTGATATTTTAATTAGATAATCACACAATGACTTTTCAAAAAGTTCAAAATTTTGAGATTTCAGAATTAAATCACATCATAATAAGCGCTCTTTAACTATTTTTTGTTATTAATGATCAAAAAGAAAACTATTTATCAGTGTTATCATGATCGGACCGGAGGTCGAACCGGTCAGGCCACCGGTTACCGGTTCGTCAAGTTCAATCCAGTCGAACCTGGTCCGACTGATTCTAGTGCAATTTCAATAAACTTCAATAAAATTATAGAAAATACAATATAGATGGTGAGTTTCTGACACAATTAACTTCAATAAAATCTGAAAATATAACCCGATTGATTTTATTGTTACACGGAGTCCGAATCGGCAAACCGATGAATTGAAAGGTTCACCGAAAACCGGGCTTTCAAACCGGATTCACTTACATTATCTGATTTTGCTTGAGCTGCATCGTTGGAGGCACCAATTTCGATCCGAACCCGGTTGGACCGCCGGTCCGGTTCTGTTAACACTGCTATTTATTGTTATTTGTTTGGATTTTCTATATTTTTATTTGTTTGAATACTGATTTCTTTTTCTTTCTATTGTATTATTATTATCATTTTGCTTTTGTTTGTTTTTCCAAGCCTCCAATTATGCAGAGTGGGCGACAGCCAGTCAACTTGTTTTGCATCTTTCAGTTACCGAAAGTAACCCTTCCGACTTCCCTTTAATTACATAGGTTGCCACGTCTAGTATATTGTTATTATATATATTATATTATATGATAAATAAATAAATAAATATACATGCAGAAATTAGCGTCATTTACTAATTTAATATTAGCTGAAATTTATGAGTTCTAATTACTAGTTGAACTTTTTTTTGAATGAATTGATATAAAGTTGCATTATAATAGATAGCTCTATCTAATTTGTTATTAAATAATATCAAAAACTTGCATATTGTTTATTCTTTTACTTTGTTTGTAATACAAAATTTTAACTAAACTTTTAGAAAATTGTAATTTGCTACTTGTAATTTAAAAATTTACAGCTTAGTAACTTATGTTTTATGACACTGTTAGGTATGTGCATCTCTTCACGCAATAAATAGCAAATTAAATGAGTTATAAAATTGCAACTTCACATAAGTTTATCAAGCTATTTGTAAAGATGAATCACCAAATTATTCAAGTATCCAATTTTTAGTTTACCCTTAAAAATAATTAAAATAATCCCAAACTTTGATTATGCCTCCTATCAATACATATGCACAAGAACTGATGCAAATGATATGGAAATGTGTAACATAGTGTTGTTCTTATCAATCCAAACCGAGTCCAAGACACGCCTCTTTTATTAATTAATTAATACAAATTGTTAAGTAGTTAAATATTGTTAGCTGCATAGAGATTTCCACTTCATCGTTAGAAGGAGAGGAAACAAAGAAATTGACTTTATAGATAGATGGCTGTAATCCATCTATACTCCTAATGACTTTATATAGCTGCAAAATGTCATCAAATTAAGGCTTTATTTTTGAAGTGTAATAATATTTATTTGACAAGCTCGACTTGATTAGACTTATTTTACTAGAGTTAGAGTTTGAACAAGACTAAATTTTTCAAGCTCGAGCTCGGCTTAGTACTATACTCGACGATTTCAAACTCGCTCGCTAAATTTAAAATCGAGTTAAATCATATATGATGCACCTTAACTCGAAGACAATAGCTAGTGTGTGAATATATATAATATCATGTAAAACTCGAATAAGTTCGAACTCGAATCGAATAGGATTTTGACAAAAATAAAAGAAAAAATGTCGATCACAACTCTTTAAAAGAATTGTTTTGAGGTTTGTTCCAACACTTCATATATATATATAAATATATATTACGCTATTACTATTTTTTGGAAAACAAAGTAATTTACTGAATTTGAAGAAACAAATATATAATTCATATTTTGTGTAGACTAATTGGGAAAAAAAAGTTGCAAGCACATTAATTTCTTTTAAAATTTTAAAAGTAGTATCTTTAAGAAGTTTTAATCTTAAAATCTACTGCTAACATTTTGAAAGCGCCTTTTGCTAATAATCTACAAATAATTATAATTCAAACTGAAATTGTATAATTAAGTTAAATAATGACATGATAAAATTGATAATTTTAAACATTTTATCGTTTTATTAAAATTATGCAGCTATACGAGACTACAATAATTTAGTATACTTTTGTTTTGTCAAAAGGCAAATGGCAATTATGTAAATAATATCAATCTCCAGTGTCAGAAAATTATCGGCTGCCAATTATAAGTTCCACTTGACCTTTCTCTCTTGTCATCTTCATCTGATTCTCTCCACAGCGCAGAAGCAAGAACCCTCCTCTCTTCTCCGCCTCGTAAAGAGAAACACCATTCGCCGGAGCCCGATAATCTACAACGCAATGGCCGTCAATCTGTTCGCGATCTGCGCAATCGCCGCCGTCCTACTGATCTCCGCCGCCAACGCCGGAAGCGCCGACGACACGGCGTGGCCGGCGACCGAATCGCGGTGCACCGGGAGCATAGCGGAGTGCATGGCCGCCGGAGAGTTCGATCTGGACTCCGAATCCAACCGCCGCATCCTCGCCACCAGCAACTACATCAGCTACGGCGCGCTTCAGAGGAACAGCGTCCCCTGCTCCCGCCGCGGATCCTCCTACTATAACTGCCAGCCTGGCTCCTCCTCCAATCCTTACTCCAGGTCGTGCTCCACCGCTACCAGGTGCAGAAGCTAAACAATCTCTCTCTCTCTCTCTTCTTCATCTTCTTCTTCGACATTTTTGGTTTGAATCTGATTTGTATACACAAGAGAGGTTGAAATTGGGATTCTGCTTCCCTGCTATGACTCAGTTACTGCCTGGAGATATATTCATCATCATCATCATGTTGTATAATTTCCGTTGCTTTTTTTTTTTTTTCACATTTTCCATATATACATTTCCTTTACCTCGATCGTGTCGTATCAAAATGGTGTAATAATATTTCATTAATTATTATATGAAACCAAGTGAATTTAGATGCATCTGCTTCGGTGTTGGATTACTCTGCCGTGTCTGTTTGAATTTGTTCTTGCACTATATGCCATTTGCAAATTTGCAATGCAAATACGTCTTTCTTTTTTATAAATGATACCTAATGCTGAATATAATTAAGAATAGAGCTTTGTTAATTACATTATTAGTAGTAAGGCCGGCTGGGTATAGTGTTTGACGCCAGCTGTGAATTGGCAACTATCATCTTTTCTCCTTTTTAAAGTTTTTTGTTTTGTTTTTTCAAAATTTGCCGAAAGAGACTTAATTATTTATCAAATCCACCGTATTTGGTCGGATAAAATCTCCAGAGTTTGATTAGGAAAGTTCGAACATAATGTAATAACATTGATGTAGAGTCGATATTACAATGTCATTTTTTTTGGGTAAAAAAAGTCAAATAAATAAATTTCTAAATGAATTATAGGTTGAGAAATTTAATATGTAAAAAGGGCGCCTTAATATGCTTTTGAATTTGTAATAATAGTAAAAGAGGAAATAAATAAATTGACGTGGTTCCACGTGAAGGTTGAATTATTGAACGGTGGTTGGGGGAAATTAATAAGGGGATGTCAGCGAAATTGCGTTAACACGGAGAATCTCTCGCCTCTCATTAATATTATATATGAATTAACTAATATAAAATATAAATAGTTTTAATTTAATAAAATAGGTGTCCGGGGCTGGCAAATGTATTTGAGTTAGAGGTATAAAGATGGCAAATGTATTGTTTGTCGTTAAAACTAAATATTGGGGTAATCCACGATGCCAGAAAAAAATATGGAAAACAACTCTTCTCCAACATAGTAATATGGGTTGTTCATTTACATTAGAGATGAACAAGATTTGTTATCCAATTCTTCAATGAGGAATTCACTCTAACACATCTAACACATCCTATAATTAATACAATGATATTATATAAAAGAAAAAACTATTAATTTTATTAATATATATATATTAAAAGAATATGTAGGACTAATTTGGTAGACATCATTAGAGTAGTGATAAACAAATCTTAAGACACTTTTTTTAATAATATATTAATTATGTAGAGCTGATATGACATTAAGTGGGATGAGAGTTGGGGTACATTGTGGATGCTATATCACATTTTAACTAAGATGTTAATCCTTTAAATTATGCTGGAACTTTAAAAAAATAAAAATATTTATAACTATTACTTTGCTCATTATATATTGATCTAGTACAAGCGAAAATTGTATACTTTATGTATGAAGCAAATATATTACGAGTGTTATCCTTTTAATCGTCATAGAATCACCACCCTAGTGTTTAAATGATGATTAATTTAACTGTGGAACACACATAAAATGTAGTATATGTGGATCATCAACTGGAAATTAAAAAAAATAAATAAATAAATAAATAGTGGGTCCAAACTATTATTGCATGGACTAAGTCCACCACCTCATCTATATACCAAGCCAATAAAAATTCAACAACATTAATACAATAAGCATTGAAAACAAGATGTACCATAGTAAAATCTTATCATCCTTATTAACTATGTTAATTTATTTTTATTCTTAGTTATTCTTTTATATTACAAATAAATTATATATCTATTATATTTCTCTATCAAACTTTTATCAAGAAAAATTATAAGTGATATTTCGGTATTTACACTAATTTAATCATAATCCGAAAAGTGTTTCATTTGCCCTCTGGAGTTCACCCTGTTCTATAAGGTTTTTGAAAAAAAACCACAAAATTATCGGACAATTGTCAAATATTGATCGGAAAAGTTTTTTATTTGTCAACATGAGACTAATTAATATTTAACAACTGTACGATAATTTTGTGGTTTTGTATTAAAAACCTATAAGGTAGGGTGCACCCTAGATGACAAATTAGACACTCCTCGAATTATTATTAAATTAGTAATTACATTGTTGTAAAATATTGTTAGAGGAATTTTCATAGATAAATAATTAATTTTCATAAAAAATTTCATAGATAAATAATTTATTCTAAAACTAAGAGTACCAATAAATTAAATATTTTTATTAAGGATGATGAGAGTTTTTTTATTATACATCATGTTTTCAATGGTTATTGTATTAATAATGAGTTGTTACATTTTAATTGGTTAGTTTATAGATGAGGTGGCGGACTTATCCCATATAATAATTTCGGATTTACAGCGTAAATCTTTGTTCTTATTTTGTGCAAAGTTTAATTGCAGTTGGGTCCCCCCAAATATTACCTTTTCTTTCATGTTGTCCCCTGCGTGATTCAGGTTGTTAGCCTATCATCATCGTGATTGATTAAGAGTAATACTTAGTCATTGAAATGGAATGATGGTGGCAACCCCTCGGTTTTCACATTCATTGACAAATTCAGAATTCATTATTATGATAATTTTGAATCTAATGAAAGGTGGTACTTTTCATTTTTTTATTTTTTTTATTGTCTTAAACTAAATTTTAAGAAAATCGATATTAGTAATGATGTAATACAAAATCTATATATATCTGACTATTTTCAAAGTTTTTCTTATATATATTACAATCAAATTGAACATGTTAGTAAAAAAATAGCACGATCATAAGCATGATTGTTTGTAAAGAATACTAAAGAGAATATGAGATATGCCCAGCATTTTTAATAGGATGACAAATTGTGCACACATGTACATCGATAATTTTATTGTATTACATAATTTATCGAATACTATACAGGTATCTGCATGGAAAACTTGCATTGTTTAGTTTCTAAATTAGTTATTGTACAAAAAAGCTCCAACTTCTCTTTAAAAGCTTTATGAGCTAGTTTGAGAGCTAGCTTAGTATACTTCACCGAAATAAGTTAAGAGTTTTCTCTTATTCATTATAAGATTCCCTTCATCGAACATTTTTAAGCCAACTCATTCAAAAAAATGTCGACGACTAACCATGTACCTACTGGTTGAAACTCCATCAATGATATTATTGTCGGATTTGAAGTTTCTCATTTACCGAATTTGAAGCTTCTTCTTCAACTGGTTAATCCTCATCTACTATCACGATATCTTTAGTTACTTTAATAGATCTACCAATAGTCAAATCTCTTCATACTCCTCACAATTGGCAGGTTAGTTTCTTGGTTATCTTATTTGCTCCCCTGTTTTTTTTGTTATCACCGCCTCCCTTCAAATTTTGATTTACCTTAAGTCCTATTCACCGGCGATAATGTCAACATTGATGGATATTGATATAAACATATTTATTTGATACCATAAATATGTATTAACTATAAATAGTCCGATGCCATAACGGTCAATCAACTATTAATATTCAACTACCATAACAGTAATTGCCTAAATATTCTGTTACCATAACGGCCATCGTCAATAAAATAGTTATTATACTATTTTATATAAACTATTCTCTTATGAATATGAGGGAAGATATAATACAAAATAGTGATCTCTCTATTTACATGAACGGTTACTAATTTGATCGTCGAAGACAGATCGCCGGGTTTCGCCCTGGCATTGTCCCATTTTGCAGGTGTCGTGCCCGAAATTCGAAAACTATGAAGCTCGGAGATACCGCGAAAATCATCTCGGTAAATCCAGATCCAACATTGGCGCTGTCTGTGGGAATCGAGCGAACTGCGACGCTCGATTCTACATCACGATAAATATAAAGGAATTATCGTTATGATATACAAGTGTTTGAAATTTTATTAATTTAATAATATATTATTACTAGATAATTGACTCGCGCTTTGCGCGGAGTGTACAATTTGCTCAAATTATCGTTGTAAAATATATGCTAACTATAAATGTCAAAATATTATAAATATAGATATAAAAAACTAAATAAATTACATATCACTTTTAAATCAAATAGTGTATTAATAATAAAAATTCAACGTAAAAATTGAAGATGCTTTTATTATTATTTTATATATAATTTCGATTAATATTATTTAACTTAATTTTTTGGAGAAATATTTTGTAATGCTACCATTTTTTATATAATGGGTACATTGCTTCTTTGGAACATTTGTCTTCACAAAAAATTGTATCTAAATATAGATAATTATATTGACAAAAATATATATTTTATTTTTATTTAAATACTTGTATGGTTTTTTATTTTATGTATTTTAACTATTTGATTTGTTTTTATTTTATCTTCTTTCATGTTTTTAAATTTATGAAGTTAAATTTTAGTTATGTATTGGCTAAAAGATATATTAAGCACAATATATTTAATGTAGTTTTATTGTTTCGTTATTTATTTTATAATTTTTTTTTTTTCGGATAAGTATTTTTTTATCCTTTCTTATTTTAATTCTTAATTTTTATGTTCCACATGGTAGTGAAAGTTTCTAAAGTAATATACAATGTTCAAAATTTATATTTATCTACTATTATGTGCAAGACTTAATTTATTTAATTTGTAACCGTAGCGGAAATTGATTTATTTTGGATTTTTTTCGATGTTTATTATTAACATACCCAATATTATTTTGTTAAAAAAATTGTTAACTTTTTTTTAATATATATATATATATATATTAAACACTTATATTTCATGAGAAAAATACTTATATAATCATATTATTAATCGTTTTTCATCCTAAAGTTATTTTTGTTCAGTTTAAAATGAAATATGTTTAAAAAATTTATAAATGCTTTACCATATCATCATTTTTATCAAAAATAGGAATCTTCTTTTTTTACGAATTTAGTCATGAAACCAAGTTTCTCACTTAATACATTTTTAATAAAATCATTAAAACAGTGGCACAAAATTTCACTTATATTGAGAGTCTAATTTTGAAAATTTAGTTAAAAACTATTTAATTAATTTAATATAGTACATTTGAAAAATTTAGTATGTATTTTATTCGTCCTAATATTAGTGGGTAAAAATTTATTACTATTAATAAATACTTATTTCTTAATAATATATTTATAATATCATATGACAACAATAATAATTAGTAATCCAATATTTAATACTATTACAGTTTATTCGACATCAACTTAATATAGAAAATTGGCATTTAATTATTCATGGAAAAAATATTTTATTAATACGATAAAACCATAAACATTCCTAGTTTTGTACTAATTTAGTTTTTTCCAAAAAAATATTAAATTTGTTCTATTCATGTTACAATCTTCAATTTAATCGCTACATAATGATATTGCTATAATCAGTCTTAATAATAGTATTGATTTTTTTTTTTTCCAATTATTACCATCATCAAGTTTTAAGAATTTCTAATTATAATGGTTAATTAATGTGGCCAATTTTTTTAATGTTGGATCAATTTATGTAACAGACCCTTTATGTAATTAACTATATGGGTGCCCGATTATATCGATGAGTAAAGGAAATTTATATGTTAAAGGAAATTTTGGATTCACTAATTTAAAATTATTAATTAAGAATATATATTACATTGTAATAAACGCTAATTAAACCCTAGCTCTACAAATGTAGATTTTTTTTTATATATATTGAGATATACACTTATTGAGATGAAAAATAACCAGTTCAAAGTGTCGTTGAAACTCATATCTCAATCGATTTAAAGAAGACGAAATTAAGAGAAAAATATGTCGATGGAGAATTCGTGAGTTTCTTTGTTTGTACTTTATTATTCAATTACATCAATAGTTTTACTTGATTTTCTAAAATATAAATTTCAGCAAGGTTGAAATCTAATGTTTGATCAATTTCTTACCAGCCAATTTCTTTAACTTTATGTATAGCTTCTCAATATATGCTTCATATCTAGTAATTGTTGTGAGTTTGTCCATACAGTGAACATGTTCGATAATGAATGGTACTTCCCTAGGCAGATTAGGTACAAACTTGGACCGGTTGAGAACTCCAAGGGGAATCAGAGATTGAGTGAGAGAAGAACATTGCGGGATTGGATTGTGCAAATTCGAATAGTAAAAGGGCTGTCTGTCGTAGGGTTAGATGGAAGATTAGATGAATCAAGAGATGCTTTGGATTGTGGCTTGGCATACTGCGTTTTTTAATAGATGATCGACGTGGTTACAATATTGGTTTTGCGTATTACCACATTCTCATTGAGCAATGTCTCCATTATGTAAGTAATAAAAAGAATAATAAAGTTGTAATATAAATTTGTATGATTTTTTTTTTAAAATTATTATGTTCTAATTCTTTGTTCTTTTATTCTTCCATTTAGTGTAATTTTCTAAAGTAATTTGTTGGATGTAAAATTTACACTTTTATATTATTAGGGTTCAACACTTAATTTGAGTAAATATATTTGTTCTAATTCTTTGTTGTTTTATTATTATTATTAGTGTACTTTTATTTCTAAAGTAAACTGTTGGGTGTTTTCTAAAATGATTTGTTGAGTGCAAAATTTACATTTTTATTTAATTAAGGTGCAACACTTAATTTGATTAATTATTTTAGTGTAACCGACACTAAGAGTGAATGTGGAGTTTTTGATTAAATCTAAAGCTCCATGTGGATGATAGAGAATATTGACATATATGTAACTCACTAAGAAAATGATATGGACCAATTAAATTGAGTCATTTTAACACATATGTGAGAGAAAGTGTAGTTAAAAAATTACTTGTCAAGATTATGTTAGACCTTTTAGAATTATATTATATATAGAAATAGATAGATTATTTGACCTCCTTCGTCGTCTTCTTGTGTATAGAAGAAGAGTCATCAATCATCATATACACAGATACACCTTTACTTAAAAAAGGAGAAGCGAGACTCTAGGTCCTTTGCCGCATGATCATCTCCGTAGCCTTTCTTCGCGTCTGTGACACTGGACGAATGCAAAAGCGCTTCTCCAAAACCCTTAATAAAAAGGTTGTCCTGTCCAAAGATCCAGGAACTCGATTATTAGTCTTAACGAGAGAATGACGGGCAAGCACCCAATTTGCTTTTGTCTTAGATCCATCGGAGAAGGACCTCGCCTGTCCTTGGCAGGGCATTGGGTACGACCTCAAAGGATCGAAGCTCCTCCACGACGTTGCCACCGCTCCGTCATTGTCTTCTTCGAGCGTCAGGCCTTTGGAGTCCGGGTCGTTTTGGTTGCTGAAACTGACGGAGGAGCAGATCGATGTTAGTAGTTTTTCAGTCTCCACTCGCCGGAAAAACCGATCCCCGGGAGTACGAGGTCCGTAAAACCGGGTCAAGCTGCGACTCCACTTGGAAGCCCGCCGTAGACGCGGCCACTTAGAGGGTGTTGGATCACGGCAGGAGCTCCGGCTACGGTGACGGATTCCTTAGCTCCTCGCAATCCTGCAGAAGGGGAATAGAGGGCAGTGGCCCAGAATCCCTCTCCGATGCTTAACGTAAGTATGGCAGTCAACAGAGCAGGCAAGCAGTATCAATGTATGTGTAAAAACGTAACCCTAATCTGGAATAACTTCCCTCCTTTTATAGAGGGAGGCTATCCCAGTTACCTGATTAGGTGGTTGGATCGTGATCCACTATCCCACGTATCTCGCCATATATTCTGCCCTGTATCTCGTACAGTTATTCGTATCCCGCATATCTCGCCCATTATATCACTACTGTAATCATGGCGAGATCTCCGGGATTGGGCTCCTACTGGCGAGTCTCGATCATTATCGGAGGCTCCCAGGTTGTATCGTTGGGGATTCAGTGTCGGGGAGTGGTGTCAACTCCCATATCGGGACCGACTACGTCCAGGTCCGATATTGTCGGGGCTCTTCCCTGTCGGAGCCATACTTGCTCGGGGCCATTCAATATCGGGGCCTCCTTCCGTCGGAGCCCTTAGCCTTCCAGCAGCCCAGCTCCTAGCCCACTAGGCCTAGTCGCCGTTAGTCAATCGTTAAGGGGCCTAACGGCCTTCGCCAGGGCCCATCATTTGCCCCCAAGACGTGGGGGACTTATAGTGCGTCGCGTCTTCCAACATCGGACTCTTCCGCGTCTCCGTCGGAGGCCTTTGCCTTGGATCTTTTCAAGATCTTCTGGGATCCTGTTTGGATTCGAAGGGATTTTTTTTTGAAAAGATCAGCATTAAATGCTGATAGGAGGTGAGGGAACGTTTTGGGCTCTGCACGCCAGCCTGTTGAAAAAGCACTTTTCAGCCGTTCCAATGCGTCATTACTTTTGTCTTATCTGTCTCATGTGTTCTGACGGTTCAGATTAAAACCGTTCCTATTCTCCGAATTGGCACGTTTCCCCTTGGACGATCGTGATTGAATCGTTTCGAATTCTGTGGCTCAGATTTTCCACCCCTTCAGTTTCCTTTTCTCTTATAAAACCCTAGCCTCAAGCACTGTTTTACCTTTCTTTTACTTCCTCTTCTTTGCGATCCCAAGAGCTGTGATTCTCCAGATTTCAAGTTTTCACCGGCGATTCGAGTTTTTACCAGTGTTTCAGGCACTTCAGGCTTCTCCGATCAGGACTCAGTCACTATGTCTGGTAAGATTCTTCTCCTTATTGTTCCCTTCCTTTTCATCTTTGATCTTCCTAGGTTTCAATTTTCCCCTTCCTCCTCCCTCGACGATTTTCAGCCGAGGGATCTGCTACTGTTGAACCACCCTTCGTCTTCAAGTACTTGAAGAACTCCCTCGCGCCTATCAATTATGAGAGGGCTTGTAACGAATGTGGCATCTTTGAATCTTCCTTTGGGGCTCGTTATCCCTACGGGGAATCCCAGTTCAATTCTCGCAACACTCAAGTTACGCTCCCCAAAGGAGACGAAGTGTTCATTTCTCCGGGGCAAATTCGTGCGGGGATTCGACTCCCTTTTTGTCCAAGCTGGGTAGAGTTGTGCAATCACTACAAAACCTACCCCACGACCTTCTCCCCCCATGCGATTCGTACGTGGATTGCCTTCCAGGTGTGGTGCGACATCAACGCAGAAGACTGGAGTTATAGCCTGGAGCTTTGGCGGGTCCTCTATAAGATGACTTGCAACAAGGATGGGATCTGCTCCTTTTCTCCCCGTCAACCTGAGGGGACCGACGAGCAGTACAAGGAGATGGGTTGGGACAGGAGGGTGTCCTGGAAGATCTGCAAGGAGCGGGCCATCATCTCCGACAAAGGGAACGATAATGCTAATTGGAAGGAGCAATATTTCTTCATCCAGCCTGGTCCCATTGAGTGGCCGAGGACCATCGTGGAGGCTGATCCTCCCGTGTCTTTCCGTTCGTGGTCAGAACAGACCCGGAGAGCCTTGATGCTTATCCAGGCTCATCGCTGGGAGAAGGGTTACCAGCCCTTCGAGGCCACTTCTGTCACTGACCAACAGCGGGTCAAGATTGGGATTATGCTGATCGATCCCAAGGCCGGGGGAAAAGTTCGTGACGGTGTTTCCAATGTAATTCTCTGGGTAATCTCCTAATTGTTTCTTTTTCACTGCTTACAGCCCCTCGAACATCGCTGACCGTCCGTCTGTTTCAGGAGGATACCGATGCCTCCCACTCACTGAAGCGCAAGAAGAAGCCTTCCCACCGAAAGACTTCTGCCCCTTCGGGGCCGTCCAAGAAGAAGGCAAGGACCTCCGAGGCTCCCAGGTCTGCCCCCACCTCTGAGGGGCGGACTAACGCAGATGTGGTCAGGACCGCCTTCGGCGTTCGCTCCGAAAAAGAAGGTAAGGCAGTCTTTCGTGCTATAAAGAGATATAGAGAGTTAGTACCTCAGGATCTTCAGGCCTCCGATATGGAAGGACGAGTTAGGGATGTCAAAAATATCCTTCGAGGGGAAACTCCACATGCTCTCGAGGCGGGCTATTATGACTTTTTCGGCAAAGAAAGATTTATGGAGCGTTGTTTAATCTGGCACACCGATATCAAATTAATCCCTCGACTTATTCGCCCCGCTGCAGGTCCTGCGGACACCGCCCCTGCTGCAGCTGCCTCGGACTCCGCGCCTGCGGCGGAGCCGGTGGTGGAAGATGCCCCGACGGAAGACCGGGGCGAATTCGGTCGGGTGACCAGCTTGGAGGACTCCCCTTCCGATGATCGAGCTGAGGAGGAAGGCCTCATCCTCCGAGGGAAATCAAGGTTGACTCCCGTGAAGTCATCTGATGGGAAGGCATCTCCACTTCCCACCACGCCGCCATCATCTTCTGCTCCACCGTCCTCGCCAGTTAGGGGTGTGACCCCCGAAGCTCGAGTGAGTGAGGAAGCTGAGGAGCCTCGCCTGGTAGTACCTCCGTTCCCTTTGGACGGGGACTATTATCGGGCCTTCTCTTCGGACCAGGGCTCCGAGCCTTGGAGACCGGTGGAGTCCCTTCAGGGAATCCCTCTGCATCGGGGGTGCCAGGAGAAGAACCTGGCCTTGCATTTGGTGTCGGGCTCGGTCCCGCCCTCTTTGAGGCGTCCCCTTTCTCTGGAAGGGGAAGACATCGATGCTGACATCCGGCAGATGGCTATCCGTCGGATAGAGGTAAGTGAATTTTCTTTTGTTCATCTGGGGGCGTTCCGATTTTTGAGTACTAAGTTACCTTTTGTTTTCAGGAAATCGCGGACCAGGATCGTTGCTTCGGCTACATCCTGTCTTTGCGGGAGGCTTTGGAGCGAGAGCGGGCTAACTCCAACCTCGAGAGCTTGACCAAGCTCCAGGAGGACCTGGCTGCCTCCGAGGCGTCAAGGCTCCGAGCGGAGGAGGGCAAGAAGCGAGCTGAGGAGCGGGCCGAAGAGATCGGGCAGCGGGCCGAGGAGCTCCGAGCCAAGCTTACTCAAGAGGCTCAATCCCAACAGCGGCAGATTCTAAGTCTTGAGAGCTCGCTCAAGAGGGAGCAGCAGGCGGCCATGGCGGATCGGGGCCAGTTTGCCTTCGAGAAGGCAGCGTTGCAGGAAACTGCTGAGCGGTTGAAGCTCGAGAAGCAGAGGGCCGTCGCGGAGCTAGAAGAGGCGAGGGCGGAGCTAGAAGAGGCGAGGGCGGATCACTCCGCCCAATTAACAAACGCGAAGGTCCAAGGCCGCGAGGAGTACCGAAGCTCGGAGGACTTCAAGGAGGATGCGGCGAAACATTGTCAAGAGGATCTGCAGAATGCCATCCTCGATATTGTTGAGGAGCTTAATGAGACTTATGGGGACTCCATCGACTTGAGAAAGTCCAAGACTCTTGGTCCAGCCGCAGAAACGTATCTCAACCTCCCTTCCGAAAGCTCCTCTGAAGACGCCGACGAGTCTGTCGCTCCAAAGCCTTCCGAAGATTCAGCCCCTGGAGTTTAAAATCTCAAGTCCTTGTACCTCTTCCTTATTATCTCTTTTGTACCGAACCTTTTGGGCCTTCGAGCCTTTTATGGATGTTTTCTTTTCCGGTTATGCTCTTCGTAACTCTTCTATCGGATCCTAAGGCTTTCCGTCGTCCTACGACGCTTTGAAATCGAACCTTAAAAACTTAAGGACCTTTCGGACGTCCAATGACGCTTTTTAATCGAACCTTAATAACTTAAGGATTTTTTGGACGTCCAATGACGCTTTTTAATCGAACCTTAAAAACTTAAGATTTTTTGGACGTCCAATGACGCTTTTAATGGAACCTTAAAAACTTAAGGATTTTTTCGGACGTCCAATGACGCTTTTTAATCGAACCTTAATAATTTTAATGGAACCTTAAAAACTTAAGGATTTTTTCGGACGTCCAATGACGCTTTTTAATCGAACCTTAATAACTTAAGGATTTTTTCGGACGTCCAATGACGCTTTTTAATCGAACCTTAATAACTTAAGGATTTTTTGGACGTCCAATGACGCTTTTTAATCGAACCTTAAAAACTTAAGATTTTTTGGACGTCCAATGACGCTTTTAATGGAACCTTAAAAACTTAAGGATTTTTCGGACGTCCAATGACGCTTTTTAATCGAACCTTAATAACTTAAGGATAACTTAGGAACACTTTAATCAGAAGTAACCTCTTTATTGATTGATGTCTTTAACATGGCATGCACCACTCAGGGCGACTTGATTACATCGTTGCGCCTCTACGGACGACTTATTTGTCAAACATGACATTTCTTCAGATGTTCACCACTAAAGGTGTTTCGTAATACTTTGCCGTCGAGGTCTTCTAACTTGTAAGCATTTGAGGCCGGCATGCCTACGATCTTGTAAGGCCCTTCCCATTTCGGAGACAGCTTGTTGATCCGATCCTGGAGAGCGAACTCGTTCCGACGTAGGACCAGCTCCCCCGCATAGAACTGTCGCGACCTGACCTTCCGGTTATAATACCTGGCCGTCGCCAGACGCATCTGAGCTTGCGTTATGTCGGCCTCTAGCCGTTTTTCCTCTAACAAGGATAACTCCAGGCGCCTGGTTTCGTCATTCGTCAAAGGTCCTATCCTGGCTTTTCCTGGACTCGTCGAGGGCTCATAGCTTCTGGTTCGATGGGACGCCACAGCGATTTCCACAGGAGCGACCGCCTCCGTCCCATAAACAAGTGCAAACGGGGTTTCACCTGTTGACCGCTTGGGTGTCGTTCGGACCGCCCACAACACGTTCTCCAGCTCGTCTAGCCATTTTCCGTCCAAAGCGTAGACCCTCTTCTTCAAGCCCTCCATCACGATTTTGTTGGCAGCCTCCACCTGCCCATTGGTCTGGGCGTGACGAACGGATGCTGTCCGATGCTCGATATTGAACTCGTCTAGGAACCTCTCCAACTGGGCCCCGTTAAACGGAGGACCGTTGTCACTAATGATCACCTTCGGCACCCCATATCTTGACAAAATTCGGGTCTGGAGGAACTTAATGATATGTCCCGCTGTTGTCTTGGCTAAGGGCTTAGCCTCGATCCACTTCGAGAAGTAATCAATCGCAACCAGCAGATGTGTGCACTGGCTCTTTGCTTTCGGAAGGGGTCCCACCAGGTCAATGCCCCACTGTGCGAAGGGCCAAGCACTCCCAATGGGCGTCAAATCAGCAGCGGGGGCTGTGATATTCGAGGCGTATCTCTGACACGCGTCACAGGATCGAACAAGCGCCGTTGCCTCCTTATTCATCGTAGGCCAATAGTATCCCAAGTTCAACGCCTTTCTCAGGATGGATCGGGCGCCTTCGTGACAGGCTGCGACTCCTTCATGCAGTTCTCTCAGAATTCGGGTCGTGTCAGGTTCTGCTACGCATTTCAGGAAAGGTGTCGAGAGTAAACCCTTCTTGTACAACTGGTTATCCACCATCGCGTAGTTAATTGACATTCGTTGCAGTCGCTCTGCTGCCACTTTGTCTTCAGGCAATGCCCCCGTAGTTAGGTACACAATTATCGGGGTCATCCACGTGGGCTCCTCCTCTGACCCTGTCCCGATAGTGCATACTTCCGATGGATCGATCGTCGACAGAATCACCCTCTCCAAGAAGTGTACCCTCCGAGTCTCTTCCAAAGGTGCCCCCAAGGCAAATTTGCTCAAGGCGTCGGCCTCCACATTCTTTTCTCTTGGGATTGCCTCTATATCAAAGCTTTTGAAGCTCTCTTTTAGTGTTTGAGCTTCCCGAAGATATTTCTTCATGATTGGGTTCTTTGCTCCATACTGTCCCCGAATCTGGTTTACAATCAGGCTTGCGTCACACTTCACCCTCAAATGTTCGATTCCAGTGCCCCTAGCGATCTTCAACCCTGTTATAAGAGCTTCATACTCTGCCTCGTTATTGGTGGCTTTAAATGTCAGGGCCAATGCATATCGAAGCGGCTCCGCCCCACCTGGTGGAATCAATACGAACCCTGCACCCGATCCGTCTGAGCTTGAGGAGCCATCTGTGTACAACTCCCAGGTGTTCTTCTTATTTGGCTGTTCCAACTGTCTTTCCATCGGGATCTCGTCAGTCTTCCCGGTGGTTGCCCCCTCTACTGTTTCCGTTGCTTCAGGATCGGGAATAGTAGATTCAACTATAAAGTCGGCCAATGCCTGCCCTTTGATAGCTGTTCTTGGAGCAAAATGAATTCGAAACTCGCTAAGTTCCACGGCCCACTTTACTAGTCTCCCCGACGCGTCGGGTCGGTTCAAGAAGTGTTTCAATGGCTGATCAGTCAACACCGTAATTTCATGTGCATGGAAGTAGGGCCGTAACTTTCGAGCAGTAATGATCAACGCAAAGAGATACTTCTCAATCGGAGGATAATTCATTTCACTCTTGGCAAACGCCTTGCTTACATAATAGATAGGAATCTGATTGTCTTTGACAGTTTTAACTAGAACAGAGCTTATTGCGAATGCAGAAATGGCCAAATAAAGATAGAGCGGCTCGCCTGGAGCTGGCTTCGCCAGTGGCGGGAGGTCACGGAGATGTTGTTTGAGCGCTTGGAACGCCTTCTCACATTCAGTAGTCCATTCGAACTGTCGGTTGGCCCTTAACACCTTGAAAAATGGCATCGATCGGTCACTGGCCTTGGATAAGAAGCGATTCATGGAAGCCAGTCGACCGTTCAACACTTGCACCTCCCTATGGTTGGTCGGGGACTGCATCTCTTCTATCGCCCTCAGCTTCTCGGGATTCACCTCGATCCCCCTCTGGCTCACCATGAAGCCTAAGAACTTCCCAGAATGGACTCCGAAAGCGCACTTAGCTGGATTCAGGCGGACTTGGTGGAGCTTCATCCTTTCGAAGGCCATAGCCAAATTACCGACATGGTCCGATGCTCGTCGGGATTTCACCAACATGTCATCTACATAAGCTTCCATGGTATCTCCGATCATATCCCCGAACAGCTTGTTCACCATTCTCTGATAGGTCGCCCCCGCATTTACCAGGCCAAAAGGCATGACATCGTACTGGAAGACTTCGCTGTCAGCGTAGAAGGCGGTGTGTTGGGCGTCCTTCTTCGCCATCTTTATCTGGTTATAACCAGAATAAGCATCCATAAAGCTCAGCAACTCATGCCCCGATGTAGCATCCACTAGCTGATCGATCCGCGGGAGCGGATAACAGTCCTTCGGACAGGCCTTGTTCAGGTCGCGGAAGTCGACACACATCCGCCACTTCCCGTTGCTCTTTCTTACCAGCACTGGGTTGGCTACCCACGTCTGGAATCGGATCTCCCTAATGAATCCAGCGTCGAGCAACCTGCCAACCTCCTGCTGGATTGCAATCCTCTTGTCTGCCCCCATCGGACGTCTCTTCTGTGCGATCGGCTTGATCACAGGGTCGATGTTTAGTTCGTGCTCGATCACGTCCCGGCTGATTCCTGGCATATCACTCGGGGACCAGGCAAACAGCTCCTTGAATTCTTGTAAGAGCGCAATCAGCTCCTGGGCCCTATCGTCGGATAAGGCAGATCCGATTTTTACCTTCCTCTCGGGCCCATCTATCTCGACTTCTTTTAGGTCCTCCATGGGGGCGGGACGCCCAAACTCCTCTCGAGGGTCAGTGTCTGTCTGGAGCACCGACATAGCCTCCTTCCTTGATCTCCTAGTGGCGTTGACATAGCATCGCCTCGACGCCACTTGGTCGCCTTTCACTTCGCCAACACCATTCTCAGTCGGGAACTTCAGTTTTTGATGAACAGTCGAAGCTACTGCCATCAGTGGATTGATAGTGGTTCTTCCGATGATTGCATTGTACGTCCCTGTGGATTCGACCACCACGAACTCCACATTCCTCTTCTCCATCTTCCAGCCACTGCCGAACCACACGGGCAACGTGATAACCCCCAATGGATAAGAGGTTGTGCCGCAAAATCCTACCATCGGGAAGTTGACCTCCCGCAAATCTTTCTTCGTCTTCCCCATCTGCTCCAGGGCGTCGAAGAAGAGGATATCGGAGGAGCTCCCTCCGTCAATGAGGATCCTCTTCACTTCGAATCCTCCTACGTCCAGTGTCACTACCAGGGCATCCTCGTGGGGGGTTTCTACTTCCTCCAGATCCTTCGCCGAGAAGGTGATCTCCATTTCTTCCTTCGGGGTCCACGACCGCGATCTTTTCCCCAAAACCACTGCGACTGGTACTTGGTTGGCATAACGCTCCCGAGAGGATGATGTGTCTCCTCCTGCAGCGAACCCTCCGTGGATCACATTAATAATCCTCTTCTGTCGGGACCCGGATGGGCCCTCCGAAGGCTCTACGTCGGACCTTCTCTTCCTGGGGGACCTCGATCGAGATTTGGACCTCGACCGAGATCGTGAGCGGGGCTTGCAGCGTGAGTCCCCCACGAACTCCTTCAACTTACCCCTCTGGATAAGCTTCTCTATTTCCTTCTTCAGTTCTCGACATTGGTCAGTGTCGTGACCGGAGGCCCGATGAAATCGGCAGTAACGGTCGGTGCGGGAGCCCAATTTTTCTCCTTCCTTCTTCTTGGGGAAACGAGCGAGGCCTTGCTTCTCCATCACTGCTAAGACCTCTTTCAAAGGCCTGTTGAGAGGGGTAAACTCTTCCTTCTGACTGTCCCTCCTGCTCGGACGCTTATCCTCCCTCCGATCAGAACGTCCTCGACTCCGACTACCCTCGGAGTTATCCTTCTTACGCCGGTTGTCCAATGGTTTGAACAAGTGTTTTCCTTCATGCCCCTTGGGAGGAGCCAGTTCTCCGGCGGCAATCTTCGACTCCTGGACGTCGATTTGCTGTTTCACCCTTGCCTGGAGTGCCTCCATGTTCCAGACATTTTTGGCCGCGATGCTGTGCAGTAAGTCGGAACCGTAAGGGGGTTTAAGGTTCTTCAGGAAGGTACGGATGGCCTCGCCCTCCGATATTTCCTCATCCAGCTCAGTCATGCCAGCTGTATAACGTTGATAATATTGTGCCAACGACTCGTCAGGCCTCTGAACCACCTCATGCAGGGTCCGAACGCTTTTTAGCAGCCGTCGACGCCCTTGGTACTGGGCGATGAATCGCTGATGCATATCCTTCCAGCAGGTGATACATCCAGTGGGCAGACTGTAGAACCACGTCATCGCCTTCTCCCCGAGTGTGCTTGGGAACAGGGCACAGATAACATCCTCATCTGGGGTCCTGCCCATGCATGCTGTCAGGTGCTTCTGTACGTGGCGAACCGGGTCCGCGTCCCCGTCGTACTCGTCTATCTTCGGGATACCCAAACCTGGAGGGGCCAGGGTATGAATCAGCCTGGGCACGAAGGGATGGGTTTCCTGACTTCCCAGCTCCGACATCATGGGCTTCTGGTCTCCCATGCAGATACCCACAATTCTCACCACCTGGTCGGCAGTGAGGGGACCATTCAGGGGAATGGTCCTTTGTTGCACTGGCCCCGGTCCATCGACCACAAAATTCTCCGCCGGTGCTGGATTGGGGGGAATAGGCTGTTCCCTTAATGGAGGAGGTGGAGGCAAGTTGTCGTCCCCCTGCCTTCTGGGATTGTCTCGCCGCGGAGGGAGCGGCGGTAGATCAGCCTGCCTTCTAGCAGCTTCTCTTCGGTCTAGGAGGGCCTCCATGGCCTCCATGAATAGGGGCATGGCCTCTGCCACTACCCTGGCCAACTCCGGATTCGGGGAAGGTGCTTCGTTCCGGCGAGTGCTGTCACCCTCATCTCTCAGATCCTGATGCTGGGCAGCATCCTCAGGAGGATTGCTGGCGGCCGGCACCTGTTTGCCTGAACGCTGCGGTCTGTTGCCAGCCATGATAAGGAATCAAAGGAAAGCAAACTTACTTTTTGGCTTTTTGTTGCGTTTCCCACAGACGGCGCCAATGTTGGATCACGGCAGGAGCTCCGGCTACGGTGACGGATTCCTTAGCTCCTCGCAATCCTGCAGAAGGGGAATAGAGGGCAGTGGCCCAGAATCCCTCTCCGATGCTTAACGTAAGTATGGCAGTCAACAGAGCAGGCAAGCAGTATCAATGTATGTGTAAAAACGTAACCCTAATCTGGAATAACTTCCCTCCTTTTATAGAGGGAGGCTATCCCAGTTACCTGATTAGGTGGTTGGATCGTGATCCACTATCCCACGTATCTCGCCATATATTCTGCCCTGTATCTCGTACAGTTATTCGTATCCCGCATATCTCGCCCATTATATCACTACTGTAATCATGGCGAGATCTCCGGGATTGGGCTCCTACTGGCGAGTCTCGATCATTATCGGAGGCTCCCAGGTTGTATCGTTGGGGATTCAGTGTCGGGGAGTGGTGTCAACTCCCATATCGGGACCGACTACGTCCAGGTCCGATATTGTCGGGGCTCTTCCCTGTCGGAGCCATACTTGCTCGGGGCCATTCAATATCGGGGCCTCCTTCCGTCGGAGCCCTTAGCCTTCCAGCAGCCCAGCTCCTAGCCCACTAGGCCTAGTCGCCGTTAGTCAATCGTTAAGGGGCCTAACGGCCTTCGCCAGGGCCCATCAGAGGGGTGACAAGCGGCGGCGTGCGAGGAGATAGGCCATAGAGATTCAGAAGCGAATAACTCGGCGAACGCACGGTCCTTGGCCTAGCCAAGCAACTGCCTACCAACTTTCACTAATGGAGGAACACCTCCGATTTGAGGGAACTCCGCCTCCGACTGGTCAAACCACGGCAAGCTTCCGACCACGAAATTGCTCGGGTCAAGCGCACGCCGGAGATTCGACACCACCCACTCGATGGAGCACTTCTCTCACGACCGTGCGACAAACCTATCGCCGGAGACCGAGTTTCCGAAGGACCGGCGGCTTGATTTCTTCGCGTCGATGCTCCTCCGCTGGATGCCTCGAACGAGCAATCATGTCACGCAGAAGTGGAACGAATCAGCCACCAAAAATTGGAATGAAGCGGGCCTTCTCACCTCAGGATTGGGCCTATCATAAAAGCTGCATAACCAAGTGGGCTTTTGTCCAACGGACTCCTAAAAACGATCAAACCGGTCAAGGTCAACGGAAGTCAAGCTGGTCAACCATTAGTCAAACGGCCAATGGTGGCTAAACCGGTCAAAACGGACAACACATGTCAGACCGGTCAACATTGCCCAAACCAGCCAATGACATCAAAACCGGTCAACAACGGTTAATTAGATTAAACTGACCAAAGGCACCATGATCAAGTCTACACACTTTGCTCGTCAAGTTCATCGCGAACCATTGAAACAAACTTGCTAAATGCGAGATAAGTTTATGTTGCACCCATATTTAATTCTTCTGTTTAACATATGCATTCATGTTTAATATCCATGTTATATGGTGATTAATCTTTATTCCTTTGTATAAATGAATTCTTAAAAAACAAGTGCAATTGAACCGCTAGCCACAGGGTGTTGGATTTGTTAAGCATCAAAGCCCGAAGGTAACAACCATCGTTATTCGTCTCAAGCTATGGGGCGTTCACAAGCTAAACCAACAAGATAAGTTTCCTATTCATAAGTTAGCTATCGCTTTGACGATGTTGCTAAAACAAGCGCATATAGTAACTATTTGCTAAGATTCTTATTTGCTGAATTATTTGCTTTATGCAATAACTGCTACCTTAACATGCATGAGTTAATTCATACATATATGAGCATGAATGTGCATAGTCGCATGAGATAACTTATCGGTTAAAACCTAGGCATTATTATAAAGACCAACTTGCATTATTAGCAACTCGTAAGTGGGGGCATAAATGTCTAATACATCATACGATGATTAATAATTAGAGATGAATCAGGACTTTCACAAGTGCCGTATGCATGTTTCATCAACGGTTGCGTAAAACGTTACTTGTTAATCCCGAAACGGCTCTTCATGTGTTCCATGACTGCACGTTAGCTCGGGCAATGTGGACGGATCTCATATGAAAATAGTCACGAGGGATCCATGACACTTTATCAGTGTCTGATCTCCACATCATAATGCTACATGTATAGCTATTTCATACACTAGTATCGTAACAGGGGCATCTCTATATGCATACATGTCGAATGATTACATCATCATTTTATCTAATATGTTACATCCACATCATGTGTTATGTTAAGTCATGTTATATAAACCAAGAAGAGGTGACACACATCTCTTGCCTTGGGGGCATGAATGGAGATGGAAGGGACTCCTTCTAATCTATTTATGATCCCTCAAAATCGCATCATATCTGTCAAAACTGACCAAACCGGTCAACATCAATTAAACTGGTCGACTACAGTCAAACCGGTCAATAATAGTCAACCACGGTCAAAAGTAGTCATCGTAAGTCGCGAAACGCCGAAATTAGGGAAGCATCTATGCCCTATATTATTTATTGTTCATGGCGTGCTTTGCTATATTTAAATGAAGAGGAATTCATATAAATGCATATGATATGTCTTTGATAATTGGCATGTTACTAATACATCACACGTGTCAACATGGAAAACTCCATAAGACGTGTCTACGATTACAAATGCATATGCTTATGAAAACTAATGACTTTCGAATCTGACATCTTATGGACAGAATAAGAAAACTATGGAGCTAGCAGCCAAAGTGTATCTCTAAGTGTACAACAATCAGATTAAGGGGACACAAGTGTCTAACACATGCACGCTCATATGTCTCTCAATACTCAAACATATCCACAACGTGGGAAAACAAAACCCACAGCGATGGGAGGATATGCTGCAACGCACGCCCCTAAACTAAAGGCATGAGGGGCAATCTGGACAACCGCTACATAGCAGGAAAGTCATCTCCAAACTTTTACATTATGCATCTTTTTAAGAGAAACTATATTATGTTTATTATCTCTAGGGTTGGGCATAAAAACTGGTTCGGGCGAACCGAACCGGAACCAAACCGGAACCGAACTAATACAAACTAGTTTTGACTGAACCGGTTCTTAAATGGTTCGGTTTTGATAAGGAATATATGTAGCGGTTTTTGACTGGTTCAAAATAGGTTCCGAACCGGTTATGAACCGGTTTTTCAGAACCACTTTTGTTACATAAAGCCTAAATTGTTAAATAGTAATACACTATTGCATTTTTTTGGTAGAATAAAGGGCTATAACTAGGGCTGGCAATTTGTGACACGACACGATAGCACGACACGAACACGCACGAAAAAAACCGTGTTCGTGCTAGCATATGGCAGTACGATAACACGATAGCACGAACACGACTAACACGGTATAACTTCTGTGCCGTGTTCGTGTTTGAGTATCCTAACACGACACGCACGATAACACGATAAAGTTGTGCTAATAAGACTAAATTTTAAGTATTTTTTGAGCAAATCTTATCTATTACCTCCAATTAGTGGTTTATTATTTAGTGTTTTAAACTATATAATACTAACTTATGAATAGTGACATATTAATTCATGGTTTTTTAAATATGAAGTTAATTATTTTGATTTTTGCTCAAAGATCTCGTATATATCTATATACAACCGAATATCCTTCACAACACGATAGCACGACACGAACACGCACGAAAATATCCGTGTCGTGTTCGTGTTTGTAAAATGTGACACGATAAGCTTATCGTGCGTGTTCGTGTTCAATAAGTTTAACACGACACGATCACTGATGCGCACGATAGCACGCACGATAGCACGAATTGCCACCCCTAGCTATAACGAGTATCCGGCAAACTCGACTCACTTTTCTCGATTGAGCCTTATTTTTCAAGCTCGAGCTCGACACAGTGCCGTACTTGACATGTTCGAGTTTTGCTCGACTCGGCTCGATAAGGTTAAAAAATTCAATTAAATTATAAATGACGCACCTTAGCTCGAGGTCGAACTCGACTCGATTAGGCTTTTAGCTCGAACTCGAGATCAAACTCTTCTTGGACTCAATATATACATATATAATATTATTACGTAAAGCTAAAAAAACTCAAACTCGAACTCCACTCGAATAGGCAAAAAAAAAAAAGTTCGATTAGGCTCGCGAGCCTCTTGAGTACAAGTGAACTCGAACTCGACTCGCTATCAGAAAAAGATCGACTCAAGTCGAAATTTAGCGAGTCGAATTTGAATATCGACCAAGCCGATCTCGAGAAGCTCAGGAGTAGCTTGACTCGTTTACACCAATAAAGTAGATCCTTCACTATTTGAGTTTGGTTCATATTGGATATATATGTGGTCGTAGCAAGTTTGTTTACTTATATATAGTTATCTATCTAAATATATTATACTAATTTGGAATGTCCACACTTAATCTCTTGCCACGTGGCTCTTTTTTTATCTCAGATAATACTAAATCAGATTCTCTTTAAACAAACGATGTAGTTTTTCAACTGCCGAGAGTTACAAGTCTTTTTCAACTGCCGTTAAAATCAATTTTTTTTTTCCACATTTAAACTTCTCTCTTCTTTGTTCACATTTTCAATTGCTAATGTCTAAAGCAGATGGTCTTAGCAAAAACTAAATCCTAGCTTGACACGTCAGCTTTAGGTTTAGCATTTTCTTCAGTGTCAGTTAAAATCGAGATAATAATTGAAACTCTCTCTTCTTTTATTCATGTTCGGTTGCTAAATCATAAATATAGGGGTATATGAATAGGCTTCTCATTTAATGGCAGATGAAAAGTCTTCTCATTCTCTATTAAGCTTCAACAGAAATCATCACCGCCTGAGGAGCTCGGAGTTATCAATTTTGCCTGGTTCCAACGTGGTTATCAGCAGATGTGCTCCAAACTTGATTACGCCTCCCTCTTTCAACAACCACTTCTATCCCTGATTCCTTGCAGTAAAGTCGTCGTTTAATTTGAAGGATCAAAGAATATACGCACACCAGGCAAAAAGTGCTCCAATTGAGAATATATACCCATTCAGCCTGAAAATGGTTCACCAAATACGATAAATCTCATCGGTGATACAGAACAACGGGTAAAGGAAACTTTCACATTAAATTACATTAAATAATATAACGATTCAAGATCTACGAGCCATGCAGGAACCAAAGGAAGCAAATCAAATACCTATTGAAGAGCAGAGCTTGACATGAGGAGTCGGCGACCGAATGAATTAAGCGGAACGGCGCCCGATTATCTCTGTGACAGCATCCCTCTATCTCTCTTAGTCGCCCCTTTCTCCTGTTGTCTGCACATTAATTTGCTTTTTCTTTCATTATTGTAGATTACTTTGAAACAAGTCATGTCCCATGTGTGTCGTTTTCTTCTTTGTGGGCTGAAATTAACAAGCCCATAGTCTGTATTTACCAGCCTGTGTATTGTGTTTTTTCCTATAGGTTTGTTATATATTATTTCTGCACATTGTGACTCATTTAACATTTTTTTCTAAATGAAAACTATCATATACATATATTATTATGCATATAAATTTTAGTTACGGAACAAAGTATATATAATTTACTTTTGCATTTTTTTTCCTAATTAAAAAATTTATATTTTAATTATTATTTTTGGAATTTTCTTCAACATATATGTTTATTTAGTATATTATTATTATATATAATTATATTATTTAAATATTTGTTTTTTTTACCGAGAATTATATTATTTAAAGATAAGTTAATTTACTTTTAATTTTTACTCGCGCGACTTATATTTGACACTTCAGCAGACCAGCCCAACCAAAAGCCAACACATTAGCATAAAGAAAAAAAAATTGGGATGTAGGTTAGTAGTAATTTAGTTTGAGCTTTTAGGGTGGTTGGGCTTTGGTTTTAACAATTGTAAGGAAAAAAGTTGATATATTGTATGTACTATCTATGGACTGATAATTTAGTTTTTAGTAAATAATATTTTATGGTAGCAAAAATATAAATACTTTGCATGAAGAAATATCACAATTGCTGAGCAATGAACACCAATTAGGTTATTATTATTGGTTGCTAGGCTGGGTAAGTCAGAGATCACCTGACTTTGTGGCTTAAAATTGAGTTGTTCTTATTTTTTTTTTTTTTCATGTGCTTATTTAAGATCATTTAAAGGGATATTTATATGTTATTATATTTTTTAAAACATTTTAGAGGATGATGCAGTTACATGAATTCACCAAACATTTATTTTACTCAATCAACTTATTTATAAATTTCAAATTTTTAAGTTTATTTTTTTACTTTTATGTGAGTAATAATGCACCTACTTAAGAAGAGTATTATTTAATTAATAAAAAATATATAGCAATTCACCCGTGCGGTGCGCGGGTAAAGCACCTAGTTATATATTATGTTAGCCCAGATTAGTTCTACAATCAATTGAGTTCAGTTTTGAATTCGAAACTTAACTTAGAAATAGTTATATATTTTAACTGAGGTGATAGATTAACTCACTTAATATAAAATTTTCAACCAGAGATTTGCTGCACTTTTGAAGTTTAAGCTACGCCGCCTCTTGACGTAGTTTAAAGTCTCGAGATTTATGTTTTAAATATTTGACTTTTTAATATTATTAGATTGTTTCTAATTTAGACTTTGATACTCTCTGCTCTTAAGCGATCAGTTGTCTTTATAGTTTGTATTTTGCAAATTTGTGGATTGCTTATGGATTATCAACTTGGGTGTGTATATTGAATTTTAGTAAAACAAAATGAAAAAAAGGTTCAAAACCGGTTCAAACCGGTTATGTTATGGTTCGGTTCTAGGACCTAAAATCTGGTTCGGTTCTTACATGGTACATGGAACCAACTGAACCTAAAATCCGGTTCCAGTTCGATTCTGAACCGGTTCGGCCCAGAACCGAACCATGCCCAACCCTAATTATCTCTATTTTTAGAAGAATTAGACTTGCCCGAAAATTACTTTTCGCCCAAGCCCAGGGAGCAGGGGAGTACTAGGCAGCAACATATCTACTTCACTACTTTACTTCACAAATACTAACTCTCTAGCGGCTACATATACACCATAGTTACCAAACACTTAGACTTACTGGGAATCTCCAAATTCAGAGTAAAAACCGTGGTGGTTAACACCCAACTTACATACTAAAATGTGGAGGTTAATACCCGACATACGCTAGAGCGGACGCGTCACTACGCCCTCTTATAACTCAAGCTCGGATCTATATTTGATTACAATGATACACATAAGGGTTCCTCATATTTTAAAACTCAACAAAAGGCTAAGTAATATGCGAAGTTATAATAGAGTTTTGGGCACCAACGATCACAATCATTCACGATCCTACAATCACGCTATGCCCAGAGTCTTATGACTAAACGAGCACATCGTTCGGGGTCCAACGATCATAACTGACGTGTTTGCTCTAGCACCAACGGTGCATCATTATACCCGAACTGGGATTCATTTTTTTGGCAAACAAGCCGTTTACGAGGGCAAACACCCTATATTACAGTTCACGACCATGATCCTTAGGTCAATTGCGTAGTTTACTTACAACACGCGTCCATGATCCTTAGATCTGGCGCACAAACGTATAAAACGATAGAAGACCTTCAAGGAGCGACAACAAGAAGACCACAACCCTTCATAGGTAATCATAACCCTTACAAAAATAACAAGTAGCTTCTAGGCACCACCAATGTGCTATGCCCAAAGCTTAAAATCTATCAAATGCGCGGGTATATAACTCGTGCCGCTATTGTAACTACAACAACTCTCAGGTGTGCAAGTATATCACTCCTGCTGCATTGACTATTCCTATTGCGACATCACGCTCGCGGGTATATCACTCATGCAGCCGCATATTATGACGTCAGGATCGCAGGTATATCACTCCTGCAACCGTATATTACGACATCAGGTCCGTATGTATATCACTCATACCGCCATGATCTGGTGACCATGTGCGTAGCTATATCTCTCCTACCAACATGATCCGGCGATCAGGCTCATCTCCATATTATATTACAATCATGCGATCAGGTGCGTAGGTATATCACTCATACCGCTATGATCCGGTAATCCGATTTATTGTCATATTATATTATGATTCCCCGATCAAGCGCGTAGTTATATCACTCCTACAACCATGATCCAATGATCAGGCTTATCGCCATATTATTGTCATATTATATTATGATTCCCCGATCAGACGCATATGTATATCACTCCTACAACCATGATCCAATGATCAAGCTTATCGCCATATTATTTTCATATTATATTACGATTCCCCGGTCAGGTGTGTAGGTATATCACTCCTACAACCGTGGTCATTCGATCAGGCGCGAATCCATATTATATTTACAACCACGAACCTCAAAAGTGGCTATCATGTCCACGAACATCAAGGTGGCTATCATATCCACGAACATCAAGGTGGCTATCATGTCCACATGAAATGAGATCTTGTACACCTCAAGGTAGCTATCATGTCAACATATCTTTTAATGGTTATCATGTCCACGACTTTCAAAATGGCTATCATGTCCATGGGTCGCAAAATGGCTATTATTTATAGGAATCTATAAGTTTTTATTATGCTTACATATATCTAAAGGATCTTCGGGCGATGGAGATACAAACGTTCTTCATGAAAATGTGTCCGTCCAAAGAGGCGGTCATCCCTAAACTACTCCAAAGAGAGTAATACCTCATATGAAATGATTGATGGACAAACCGTCCTTCATGCAAAGGTGTCCGTCCAAAGAGGCGTTCATCCCTAAACTACTCCAAGAGAGTAATATTTCACATGAACGGGTTGGTGGACAAACCACCATTCATAGGTGTTCGTCCAAAGATGTGGTCACCCCCAAACTACTCCAAGAGAGTAATATAAGGGTCGGTAGATAAACCGCCTTCCATAGTCGACCGTACAAAGAGACGATCATCCATAAAAGCTCAAAGAGAGTAATATAAGGGTCGGGAGACAAACCGCCATCCATAGTCAATCATACAAAGAGACGATCGTCCATAAAATCTCCAAGAGAGTAATATAAGAGTCGGTAGACAAACCTTCCTCCATAGTCGATCGTACAAAGAGACGATCGTCCATAAAAGCTCCAAGAGAGTAATATAAGAATCGGTAGACAAACCGCCCTCCATAGTCGATCGTACAAAGAGACGATCGTCCATAAAAGCTCCAAGAGAGTAATATAAGGGTCGGTAGACAAACCGTCCTCCATAGTCGATCGTACAAAGAGACGATTGTCCATAAAAGCTCCAAGAGAGTAATATATGGTCGGTAGACAAACCGCCCCCCATATTCGATCGTACAAAGAGACGATCATGCTCCAAGAGAGTAATATATTGTAATATGAGTGATTGTGTAATAGATGCATGTTCATTTAACTCGGAGCCTAATGCAGGCAAAGCCTCAACTAGCCTCAGAGAGAAAATGATGGATACTGATATAAACATATTTATTTGATACCATAATAGGTATTAACTATAAATAGTCTGATGCCATAACGGTCAATCAACTATTAATATTCAACTACAATAACAGTAATTGCCTAAATATTCTATTACTATAACGGTCATCGTTAATAAATGGATATATACCATAATATTTATTATACTATTTTATATAAACAGTTCTCTTATGATTATTGGGAACATATGATAAATTATATACAAAATAGTGATCTTTCTCTTTATATGAACGGTTACTAATTTGACCGTCGGAGAGGGATCGTCGGGGTTCGCCCTGACATTGTCCCTTTTTACAGGTGCGTGCTCGAAATTCGAAGACTAAGGAGCTCGGAAACACCGCAGAAATCAACTCGGTATTTCTAGGATCCAACAAACATGATCGTCGCTTGGATCTACGCGTGTGATTTTATTGCGATCTTAGCCCCTACTTTGTACTATATACACCTTCCAGTGGGTTCTACAGAATCACAAGTCCAATTTTAAACGCATGATTAGCCGATCTCACCATTCGGATTGGATATAGTTCCGACCGTATCCAACCCTTTTAAACTACTTCTCTTCGAGAGTAATTGAGTTTTGCACCCCTAACATGCACTAGTTTTTGGATATTCCTCGTTTATGAATGCCTCGGTAGCTTGGTCTTTGGCCTTGGTTACCTCGGAGGAAGCTCAACCAATTTCGACCTTCTCGTGTGGTTTTTCTTTTTTATTAATTGGATTAATTGTGATTTTATCGTATTTGGTGTCATTTCTAGTATTACTTGTCACGTAGGACTGTTAGTAGCTAGATCGTTTTGAAGGAGTTTCGGTTCTTCACATGGGTAGACCTAGGTAGCGACACCGTCGACGAGGTCGTTGCCTGGGTCTACGTGTGTCATGTAAATGTGATATTGACCTTCAACTTCTTACTATCGACACCTTCTAGTGGGGTCTACAGAATCACAAGTCCAATTTTCAACCATTTAACCGCATAACTGACCTCATCATTCGGACTTGGACATGGTTTTGACCGTATCTACCGGTTTTAAATTACTTCTCATTTGAGACAATCTGAGTTTTTCTACGGTACCCCTATGTGCGTTAGTTTTAGGAAGTTCATCGTTCATGGATGCTCGTTAGCTTGGTTTTTTACATTGTCTAACTTGGAGGAACCTCAACCAACTTCGACCTACTCACGTGGTTTTTTTTATTTGTTAGTTGGAATGTCTGTGATTTTATCGTATTTGGTGCATTTTTCGGTATTGCTTGTTGCGCAGGGCAGTTACTAGCTAGATCGTTTTTTTAAGGAGTCTCGGTTCTTCATGGTTTTGATTCTTGCCTGAATCAGATTCGGTCCTCTTCGTCAAACTTCTTCCTTATGTTTGGGGTCTTTACTGTTGTTAAGTTGATCACCTACTTTACTGTAGGTATTATTGTTTGTATATTTGTGACTTTGTTGTTATGTGTTTCTCGTTTATGATAACAGTATTTGTACGGGCACTTTGATTCATTAAAGATTTCGTTGTAAATTTTTTTCTTATAGTTTTGCAATCACATTTTTTTTATAAATAATATTGGCTTTACTATAATAAAAAAAACTTAGAATACTAACACACAATAAGTATATCATGTTCGCACAAATACACAAACATGACACGCTATTTAAAGCGTGTTCATTTTGGTCTGAATAGTAAATCTCTCACAATAAGAAGTTAAGAACTATGAATTGACAAACTTGAAATATTAAACAATTTATTGAAGTTTAAGTAAATATCTAAATAGTAAATCTCTCACAATAAGAACTATGAATTCATAATCATATTTACCAAGTAATATAGAATTAACAAACTCGAAATATTAAACAATTTAGGGATTAAGTACCTTTTCATACCACTTCTTTGCACATAATTCACTTTTGGTATCACTTCTATTTTTTTTGTATACTTTTGGTACCAATGTTTTCAACTTTGTATCATTTTGGTACCACCGTTAACTTTCCGTCCAAATTGGCCGTTAAGTGGCACGTGCCATGCACGTGACCGCCCTAAACTTTTGAATTTGTTTCAATTTAGTCCATCTAATGCATCCCTAACTTTTAATTTGTTCAATTTAGCCATAAAATTTCCAAATCGAATCCTTGACCCAAATTGACCTAGCCGGACCTAGCCCTAGGCTAGGTCCGGCTGGGTCAATTGGGACCTAGCCCCAATTGAACCCATTTGGGGCTAGGTCCCAATTGGCCTAGCCGGACCTAGTCCGACTAGGTCAATTTGGGTCAAGGGTTCGATTTGGAAATTTTAGGACTAAATTGAACAAATTAAAAGTTAGGGATGCATTAGATGGACTAAATTGAAACAAATTCAAAAGTTTAGGGCGGTCACGTGCATAGCACATGCCACTTAACGGCCAATTTGGACGGAAAGTTAACGGTGGTACCAAAAGGATACAAAGTTGAAAACATTGGTACCAAAAGTATACAAAAAAATAGAAGTGGTACCAAAAGTGGATTCTGTGCAAATAAGTGGTATGAAAAGGTAATTAATCCCAACAATTTATTGAAATTTAAAAACTATTAATAAAAATTTGTTTAAAAAGTACTTAAATATTGGACTTACTAACCTCACTTTATAATATGTTACAGTCCGCGTCGTGTTGTTATAGGACTAAACTATGGAACGGCCGCTGTTTCATGCGGCCTAATTTCCACCAATAAGAGGCCTGTATTTAATGGCAAACTTGTAATTTCGTTTAAAAGAGAAAAAATGCGGTTTAGTGGTTCTTGTCACATCATATCACATCACTTAAGTGAATTAGACCACGGTTCGAAGATTTATCCAGACCGGATGTGAAGTTTTAACAGACGTTTGAACTTGCCGTTTACTATACGTTACGTTTTGGGTCTGTAGTCTAGTTCGAGGAAGCTACCCCTTATCCTTCTTCACCCGCCTTCCCTTACCTCCTTCCCTACCTCCATTGCTGAATCATTCCGCTGCGCTGCGGTCGCTTCTCGAAGGAGGGATTTGAATATGGTTGCTCCATTTCACAGGCCAGACAAGTCCATTCCGAAGCTTGTTTTCATCTTGCAGTATGAAGCTTCAATTGTCTGTTTGTTGATATTTATGAGACGTGTTGTTGGTTGTATATGGATACGTGGATAGTGATACTGATGAATTGAACATCTATTACTGTTGTATTGTGTTAATTTGCTGTTCAATACATCCATAGCCATTCATTTTCGAACATTACATTTTGTTTTAATGCAATCCTGATGAATTGAATTTGAATGTTGTTTAACAAGAAACAGTTTTTGAAAGTGTAGATACATACATTTGTGTTTCGTGCAAAAGGATTTTTCAATCAGTTTAGGTTTCATTCAATTTATGGTTGAGTGACTAAAAAAATTCCAGCGAAGGAGATAATTGGTTGGACACGTTTTGGTTTTGTAAAATAATCTGCAAGGTTAACGGGAATCTGATTGATACAGCAGGTGTGTTGAGCAGTATATGAAATCACAAGTTGGTTAATTTCGATAAGAGCGGAGGAAACTGAACAGTGGGTAGTAGGCTTCCTTTCCGGACATATAGCTTAACGCTGGATCCGCATCATTCTGCCCAGTCAATTTCTTCTGTATCATGTTTAGGTAGTTGTTTGAAGGAGTCTTATCGAGGTATGTGTTTCAAGGAGTGTTATCGAGCTCTAATGCTTGGTAAATACCAGACACCAGAAGCCGTTGAGCTAGCTGATTTTGATGTATCCGTTTGGGAACGTGCATCCGGTTCTGGAACAAACAAGGGATGGATATATGGGATAATTCAGAACATGAAATGGGACAGTCATACAGGCGTTATTGGAAAGGAGTGTCAAGTTGCTCGATCTGAGAAGTTTAATAGACAAGGCAAACTTCTGATGGTTTTATTCATGGTTCCTGCAATATTGAATGATTTTTATATTAACAATCTTTGCATTCAGATTCTAGCTAATAGATATGTATAAGCATAATGTGCTCCTGCTGAATTATTACTACTGGATTCAATATCCTCGATGGCTCTTTTATAGTCGTTATTGCCTTTTATGAATCATTTTTTAAACATCCACACAAGGGGACACATATATCCCCATTAAGAAGAAAACCAGGAAATAAGTTTGATGAACACTCATTGCAACATTCAGTCGTACTTATTGGGAAACATATATCCCTAATAGTTTGTAAACCCCAAAAAAAGACATAATACACGCCCATTGGGCTCCAATGTTGTGTCATTTAACGCCGTAGATTTTATTAGGAACGGGAGACTCCCACAAACACCATGTCTTCACCAGCAAACACAACAGTCAGCTCATCTGATTCCTTTAGTCCAGCTCTGGTGTAAAATTCTGCCCACCCATTCCTTATGCTGTATCGCCATGGGTTTGGACCCGATGGTTGGCAATTAGTGACATAGCGTTTAGCAAGCTGCATCGGCGTTACCAGCTCAGACCGGTCAATTACAAGGAGCGTTTGTCGGTTTTCCAGACGTGCATCTTGGATAAACTCATTGGGGATAGCCTACATAATTCAGTTAAAGTACAATTTAATTGAATCATCAAACCAACAACAAGTATCCAATCCACTGAGCCAGTACCATCACATCAAAAGATGAATTGTTGATTTCACTTACTAATTTTGTTTTCGTGTCCTCATCTACTGTTACTCGAAATGAAATATTAGTTCGAGACATGAAATAATCCAACATCTGCTCCTCATCTGCAAGTCCCATTTTAAACTGCTTGTTTAGTAAAGGCATATCAATTTAAAAAAACAACAACCAATAAGAAAGACAAGTTGTTACTGTCGAAGTCTTGGTGATCAGCCATTATTATATCTGAAACACATCGAATCGTAGAACTATCAGCTATTTAACAAAAAATTAACACAAACACATGAATTTCGAAAAGAATTACAGTTTGAATTATTCAACTGCAGTAATTCTAACCTAAAATCGATGAAGTGCAAAGACGATTGACAATTAGATGATGATATTGAAAATGTAACCTAACATAGAACAATTATATTACCTAGAGATGCAACAAAAGACAGTTGAGTCGACGCGACGAAGCCGATGGAGCTGTTGTCTTTCGCCGTTTCCTTGATGTGTCTTCTAGGGTTTTCTGCAGAATGGAGAGTAATGGACGGCAAGGTCCAAATTATAGACAATCCAACCTAGCAACTATAAACCAATTATTTGTGTATTTATTAAATGTATATGATATCAGACTAAGTTTTCAATTCAGCCTAGTGGTAGCACGCTAGTTAATGGGTGACACGTCCTAGGTTCAGTCCGTGGTAGCTGCATGTTAATTAAATGTTTTTCCTCCCCTACAGGATTCGTAGACATTTATGTACACTTTAAGTTAGGGCTGGGCATGGTTCGGTTTTTGGCCGAACCGAACCGGAACCAGATTTTAGGTTCAGTTTGTTTTCTATACCAGGTAAGAACCGAACCAGATTTTAGGTCCTAGAACCGAACCATAGGAGAACCGGTTTTGAACCGGTTCGAACCGGTTTTGAACCTTTTTTTTCATTTTTTTTTTTACTAAAATTCAGCATATACTCCTTTTTTTTACTAAAATTCAAAATATACAGCCAATATAGAACTACTCCTAAGTTAAGTTTCGAGTTCAAAACTAAACTCAATTGACTGTAGAACTGATATGAGCTAACATAATATATAATAACTATATATAAGTAAACAAGTCTGCTACGACCACCTATATATCCAATATGAACCAAACCCAAATAGTGAAGGATCTACCCTATGGGTGTAAACGATTCAAGCTACTCGTGAGCTTCTCGAGATCGGTTTGGTCGATATTCAAATTCGACTCGCTAAATTTCGAGTCGAGTTGAACTTTTTTTGATACCGAGTCGAGTTCGAGTTCACTTGTACTCGACTCGAGAGGCTCGCGAGCCTAATCGAGTTTTTTTGTTTTGCATATTCGAGTCGAGTTCGAGTTCGAGTTTGAGTTTTTCGAGTTTTACGTAATAATACTATATATGTATATATTGAGTCGAGGAAGAGTTTGACATCGAGCTAAGATGCACCATTTATTATTTAATTGAATTTTTAACCTTATCAAGCAGAACTCGAACATGTCAAGTATGGCACCGAGTCGAGCTCGAGCTTGAAAAATTAAGGCTCGGTCGAGTTCGAGCTCGAGTAAACTGAGTCGAGTCGAGATTTTCGGATACTCGGCTTGTTTATAGCCCTTTAATCTACCAAAAAAAAAAGATGCAAGAGTGTGTTACTATTTAACAATTTAGGCTTTATGTAATAAAAGTGGTTCTGAAAAACTGGTTCAAAACCGGTTCGGAACCTGTTTTGAACCAGTTGAAAACCGCTCCATATATTCCTTATCAAAACCGAACCATTTAAGAACCGGTTCAGTCAGAACCGGTTTATATTGGTTCGGTTCCGGTTTGGTTATGGTTCGGTTCGCCCGAACCGGTTTTTATGCCCAGCCCTACTTTAAGTAATACGTAAATTTAAGACACACGTAAAAAATATTTTCTCTGCAATCGTATTACTTAAACATATTCCTTAAATATATTTTATTATTAAATTTTCCAACAATCACCAATAAGATATTAGCATTAATTATAAAATGAATTAATTTATAATAAAAATTTGGTTACGTAATACATAGTGCATTACTTAAATTTAAGGAATGCTTTATGTAAAAACATAAATTTACGTGTGGGTCCCATCTTTAAGAAATGCTATGTAAAACCACTGTAGATAGTTTTTGTTGCTTTACTTAAATAAACATGTAGGACCCACGTTTACGTAATCTTTACGTAATACCACTGTGGATGCTCTCAGCTGCCTAAAATAACAGGTCCAACATGAATGTCAATTGTGTCTGTCAGCATGTTGATTGATAAAAACATGTGTATGCTAAGAAATATGCATGCTGTTAGGAACTGCAGCATATTCGTTTGGCTGTCTGTGTTAGAACCTATTTTACACGTATTTCTTAGGTAACATAATCTGCAAGGCTAACGGGAATCTGATTGATACACCAGGTGTGTTGAGCAGTATATGAAATTACAAGTTGGTTAATTTCGATAAGAGCGGAGGAAACTGAAAGATGGGTAGTAGAAATTTGGATTGTTGTTCACCGACCAAGCAGAAGTATAAGGGCTGGCGTAAATATTGTGCACATCAGTAATTGTGTCTTCTTGGCTGGGTGGTATGTCAGTTGTGGTTTCTTCTTGGGTGTTAGGTACATCAGTTGTAGTTTCTTCTTGGGTGGGTAAATCATCATAGTTGTAATCAGGGGGAACTTCATTTCTGTTGGGTAGATGATTAGAGCGCAGACCAGTATCTTCTTTACCTGTATCCTTATTGTCTGGTCGTTTACGACAACATTTATTCTTCCTGGCAGTTCGTTTCTTAGTTGAATTCCTGGGATTTTCAGCAGTCTTCTTTGGCGATGCTGTAGTCTGTCGAGGTGTATGACGGGGCAGGTCGCCTAAATTGTTCAATTCATGCAGTGCCTTTTTAAACGTGGCATCATCACCTGCTGCTACTGCTGCTGATAAAATCGAGGCGTAGTGAGAGTGTATGCTGCGTGGGGCCTCGGACGGAATGCCTGTTGGTATACTTGGACTATTGATTGGCTTCATCGTCCATCTATTGTTCACCAAATTGTCGGGAATTTGCTGCAGATGCTCGTATTTCATTACTGCAAACGAGTGTTCACAAGGCAAGCCGACAGTCTCAAAATACAGGCAATCACAATTGAGCTCGGTCGTGGCTTCACAATATTGAACCGTCCATTCACCTATAAAAAATTTGTCGTAGTCTTTGACCGTATACACGGTGGTTGTCTCTGATCTCACCGGGCCGTTGACTATCGTTGCACCCACCAGTCCGATCAGTTTGACTATCCTCACCATCGAAGCTGGAGTGTAAATCTTGCGTGCATTCTTCTCAATTTGTTTTAGGACTGTTACAGAACTCTGCACTAGTGTCGATATTGCCGTATACTCGGCTTCAAAATTTGTCTGCCTTGACTTTTGCAACAGGATGTCGGCATACTTGAGCAACACTATCAGGCGCATCGATGTCCCCCTGACTAGCTGGTTCTTGAATTTAGCATTGAGACCTTCTATACGTTGCGTCGTCCTAGCCTCACCACAGAAAACTCCCCTAAAGAAAGTAGCTGCCCATTTCGAGCGACGACGGTACTGGGCCCTCAGCCACCTCTTTGCTTTCTCCAACGGGTCCTTCTCAAACCCCCCCTCTCCTTCCTCCAACCCCCCCTCTCCTTCCTCCAACACCCCCTCTCCGTCCTCCAACCCCCCCCCCCCCCCCCCACCTCCCAACTCCCTATCCAACCCCCCCTCTCCATCCATCCCGTATTTAGCTAAAAATTTAAGCCACTCATTTTCGAAAGCCATTTCTGTCATAGGGGTATACACCAACTGTTGGAACTCCTTTTGGAATCCTGGAATTTTGATATGTCTGTCTGCGTTCCTAGATAAGTGCCATCCACACAATCGATGTCTCGTCTCAGGGAAGACCTGCTGTATTGCCAACGCCATTGACGTGTCGCCGTCTGTTATCAGGCATTTTGGGGCAGAGTTACCCATACCTTCACGAAATTTTTGCAAAAACCATACGTAACTGGCTTCTGTTTCGTCATGCAGAAGACCGGTGGCAAATATGAGCGTATTGTGGTGGTTGCTTACTCCGCCGATTACAATCAAGGGTTGGCCATATATGTTTGTTTTGTAGGTTGCATCCATTAGAGCTACATCGCCGAAAGATGCGTAGTCAGACCTACATCCACCATCCATCCAAATTAATCTGGATAGCTGCTGTTGTTCGTCCAAGTCGATGGCGTAGAAGAATTGAGGGTCACTGACCTCCTTTCCGGACATATAGCTTAACGCCCGATCCGCATCATTCTGGCCAGTCAGTTTCTTCTGTATCATATCTAGGTAGTTGTACAAATCCCGCTTCCTATACCCAAACTTCTCGTATCCACCCTCCCTAACTGCTAGGAAATCGAAGACTCTGGTAGCGGGTATTCCTACCTGTTTCATTGTCTCCGTTAGTGTAGTGTCAGCCGCTGGAATGCGTTTGTTAAAACCGGAGATGAACTGACTGTAAGTATTCGGAAGTAATTCATGGTTGTGGTCATTGTGGAATGCGTCGATACACCACTTCATATTTACTGGTACTAATTTACATGATAACCTTGCCTTACAACCGACACGCGTTTCTGTTGTGGCTTGTCTCTTGCGGTCTGGTCGATTTTTGTACACCTCTCTACGTTTCCCCTCCCGGTTGCAAGCAAAGACACACTGAATTACTGCTCCATTTGGGTCTTTATGACTATAGTGCCTTCTTACCCTAAACCCACATTCCTGACCGTATGCAGTGTACCACGACAGTACATGATCAAGTGAGTCGAAGAATTTTGGCGGGTCATCTTCTTTGCTTGGGGGAATCGGATCATAGAACTCGTCGAAATGTATAGGGTTCTCGTACTGCAAACCTATAGTCATACCAATTGTGTCAGGACCTCAGTCAGGTTCAGTCTACGAATCCGACTTAAAGCTCGAGTACATAGTCTGGGCCAACTCACAAGCAAAGCAATAAATCGAACATACAAGTTATCATCCAGAAAATGAGGCCCGGCTTAAGGCCCAAGCCACCAAGGGTATGGCTTTGGGCCTCACAATTTTGTAGGCCTCGTTTTAAGTTGCGTTATAAACATTTAACAAATATTTCGTAATTATAACCAGATGCATTTGTATGTCAGTGGAACGAGAGTCTGTCTTTTTCTAAAGTAGTCACGTTGTCGATTCCAGTCTGTACCATTTATTTTCATGTTTTATCTTTTTTGTTTTTAGGCATTTATATTTTCCAGAAGAAAATTAAAATCAGCAGAAAATTATAATGCACTATTCGTCGAATTGAATTTTAGAATCTAAAGTTAGTCAACGTTTTTATGAATTAAGTCATACGAAAATAAAGTTAATTAAAAAACAAAAAGTGAACAGTTTTGTGGGATGTAATAACAAAACTTAAATGAACTAATGTAAGTTTTAACTATATTTATCAACTAAAAATGTGCTTTTATGAATGAATATTTTATAAGATTCCTTTTGAAAAGGGACTCCATGTATACATATTATAATTTTTTTAAAAAATAAATAAATAAATAAAATAACAAAATCAAAAAGCCTCAAATTGAATTCTGGGTTTAGGTCTCAACATCTGTTGAGACGCCATGGTGCAGAAATTGTATACTTAGGATGACATTACTAATGTATAGTTATGGTATTTTTTGGCAAAGTAGTCAAAATGTATGAACACTCAGTGGGGTAAAATTAACGAACACGCAGTACTGAAGTATTGTCAAGTTAAAACATGCTTGAGGGTGGAAACAAGTAGATGAAAACAAGGGTTTGGATCTAACCTTCAGAATCTCCGTTTCCAGGTTGATTATCGTTGGCTGACATGGTTGGGACGACCAATTATCAAAGGGTATTTTCCTTAAAGCTAAAGGTAGATAGAGAGGAGATGAAGGGTTCGAGGATACAAGTTTGGACGTCACGATGAAGATTACCTGTGCCAGTTCCCTCCTTGCAATAGTTTAATCTTCCCTTGGCCTATGTTCAACAGTACACTGCACAGTCTAGGAGTCGGATAATTAATTATATACTAAAAAATTCACTAGTTCGTACTTTTTGGTTTTAGTTTGCTAATAATATGATTGTTTGGCAAAAATAATCAGATAATAAATTCAACAAATTTTTCGTGACAAAGTAAAAGTTATAAAAACAAATTCCATAAAGAAACAATTATACTTAATAAAATATATGTAAATGTCACCTGTATACTTAATAGTTGATGTATTTTATTAATTTGTAAGGTCACCACTCATATACACAAGTGTATATATTTAAGAAACCTTAGATACTTATTTATATGTGAAACCATTAAAAATTTATTATTTAAATATAACTGTCGTATATATATAGTACATATAGTACATTTGATTAGTTTATTGAATACATATATTTCCATATATTTAAACATAGAATTGAATATAGTTAAATGTATAATTTTAGTTATGATTGGTCCGAGAAAAATTATTCATAAAGTCATAGTGTATTTGTCTTTCAATTACATCACCGTTCCCCATATGCAACCACGTCGGCTAGACTGCTGCATGCAAGCTTAATCATATGTTTATGTCCAAAATCTTGGTTAGAAGATTGTCCACTCCAATGTGTTTGCCATCACTTTTAGCCATGTAGCATTAATTTCATCCGACAGATTTTAATTCTCACACAAAGATACGGTATAGTTTTTTATTATGTGGACAGTATTAAGTCTACCATGTAGGATGCGGTGTAATTCATTACAAATGTAACTAATATTTTATATACATGATGTTATTAGTTAGTCCTTGTATAGTTGAATATAATAATTCAATTAGTCATTACAATTTAGTCGCATAATACTGAAAAAAAAAAAAATTTCAATGAATAACTGTTTTCAACGACATCCAAATAAAAACTTCAGTAATCCAACTGTAGTCGGTGTAACTAATAATTTATCCCAACCTTATTTTAGTCAGCGATGAATTAATAAAACCATTGTTTATCTCTAATCTATGATACGAATGTCAACAATCTCTCATTAATTTGTTGTCAATTTTCAAGGTTTTCGGTTAAGGGTTTAATTTTTTGGGGTTCATTGTTTTGGATTTAGGGTTTAGTTATTTCTCATTATATACGGGTCATCATTAAATAACTAATAGGGATTAATTAAGTTGTCAAACAATACATACATGTTACGTCCCTCGAAATGGTTCACACAAGCCGTACAGTTTATGTATCGATGATGCCTGATATATAGATCCAAATGGCCTCCTATAATGTCGATTTATTTGGATAAAATAATTTGTTTATTATAAGAAAATATTTATTTCGAATGAATATTGTATTCTTTCATTGGTCAATTATTAAGTGCACCTACTATAATAACCACAAGTGAGTCTCTGTTAGCAAATTAACAATACAAACTGATGTATCATTCTTGGACTGCTCTCATTATAATACATTGTTTCAGCTTCATTATAATACATTGTTTCATCTTCATTAAAACGAAACATTAATTTCAAATACACCTTTTTTGGAATTTCTCTTTTTGTAATTGGACTTCGAATGACATATATTTATGGCCTGATAAGACATGAATAATCATTATCTTTATCCCGCAGTTGCATTTAATGCGGGGTTGCAGCTGTGATACAAGTGACCCCTATCGGGAAGTTAGCTCTGCAAGTCTACTAACCATACCTCAAACCTTAAACCATAGTCAGATTTTAACTTATTGGACATTAAATAATTTAAGTAACTTGTACGTTAAAAAATTAGAATGCACAGCAAATGAAAAATTAGTTATGTGTCATCTCATAACAATTATTATAAACATAATAAAATTATACACAACATTCTAAATGTTTTAACCACTAGGTATAGTTGAAAGAAATAAACAGTGTAAACCTTAACCATACCATAAACCTTAAACCGCAGTTAGTTTTTTACTTTTTGGACATTTAATAATTTAAGTAATTTGTATGTACTATAATCATAATGCACTTCAAATGAAAAATAAGTTCATATTTATTAACTGAACACTGAATGGGGATTCAAAAACGTGTACTACTAGGGATTAATTATGTCCTGAAACATTACATATACTCTATGCATCTCGAAATCATACAAACAAGACCTACATGTTATGTATCGATTATGCCTGATAGAGTAATCCCAATGGCCTCCTGTTGGGCCACGTGAACAATAACCCATGTCGCCCAACCAACCTTGTTGATGTAACGCGTGTAGAGTTATCATTTTCATGGCTGTGGCACGGGTCTCTAAGAACACCCGTTCCTGTTCTGATCCTATTTCTAGTGAAACATCAGACGCATGCATCAACGGTGGAGGTGTGCAGAGCCTCATCCTCGCGAGTATGTTAGATGTATACTCGGCGAGTGGGTCATCATTTAACACAAACACCTTGTTCAGCAACAGAACACCTCCTTGGACATTTCGTTGGTACAGTCCTATGTGCACCCCGATCATGATGCCGGCATCAGGGTTGTTAAATGTTCCCCACATTTTCTCAATGCTTCCCAGCAACTTGGGAGGCATGTTGGGAACCCTTACAAAAAGGTGTTTCAGAGACAAGAGTGGGTATAATCTTCGCGCGACCACAGCAGTACCCCTAGCGCTGCATAAATGAAAACAACATGCACCACACTTACATGCTTGAACTCTGAATAAATATATATAATGAATGCATTACTTTCAAAATCAGTGTTAAATAATAATTTATTCAGTTCGTTATACCAGCAGCCGAATGAACCGACCGATGAAGGGTGTGTTTCGGCAACCCTTCCTAAGACTTCGTCCCACAATTCTTTCGGCAGTGGGGACCATTCAGTTTCATTGAACAGTCTGGCAAATAGCAGAGAAAATTCAGTTATAATAATCTATTGTTAATATAACGAGCTGAAACTTAAATTATCGGCTTAATAATCTAGTCAGTAACATTTGCCTTTTGGTGGCACTTTCCCTGAAGGCATCTCGAGTTGCCTTCAGTTGGGGGGTCGCCGGACTTGTCCTAGTATGGGAGGTAGATGAACCCTTTGACGGGGTCGCTGAAAGTTGATTTGCAGCTTCAGATGAAGCCTCGTCTTTGGAAAAAGACGTCACCTTCTTTATCCATTCGTATGAGTCTGCCTCCTTCTGCTGCTTGTCTTGTTTCCTCATTTCGGAAGATAGCTGTTTTTGATATTTGTTTTTTTTGTTTAATAGTATCTGATGAGGTTGTGGATATTTCCCTCCTTTATATAGGCGAACATGGTGTACACATTCCCGCGTGGATAGTTATTTTCCCGCGGCAGATAGGTATATAAAGCTTGTGAATTGGAATTCCGAAGTATTCCGATATTAGGACCTATTTCAAAAGGTCAAATAGCTGCTAGAATTTACTATCCTGCCATATATATATTCCGATTTTTTGGTCGAATATCATCCAACAATCACTTGATGGCAAGCATCGTAATTTGTTGTGAACTTTGGGGGCACTCGTGTTTCCCTCACAGTACGCAGTAGCCAATTTTAGATATTAAACTAATTCTTAACCCACAACCATAGTTACAATCAAACTGGATATTTAGATATTTAATAAAATGTAGGGAATCTAATTATAATTCAAGTATAATAAACTAAGTTATTATTTATTATATACAAATAAAATTAAATATTATAAAATAAATAATTACATTTTGTGAACTCATTGTATTTAGTTGATACCACTAATCCCACTCCAACATTCACTGTAAACCTTATCCATACTTATAAACCTTAACCCACAACCATAGTTACAATCAAACTGGATATTTAGATATTTAATAAAATGTAGTGAATCTAATTATAATTCAAGTATAATAAACTAAGTTATTATTTATTGTGTACAAATAAAATTAAATATTATAAAATAAATAATTACATTTTGTGAACTCACTGTATTTAGTTGATACCACTAATCCCACTCCAAACATTCACTGTAAACCTTATCCATACTTATAAACCTTAATCCACAACCAAAGTTACAATCAAACTGGATGTTTAGATATTTAATAAAATGTAGGGAATCTAATTATAATTCAAGTATAATAAACTAAGTTATTATTTATTGTGTACAAATAAAATTAAATATTATAAAATAAATAATTACATTTTGTGAACTGACTGTATTTAGTTGATATCACTAATCCCACTCCAACATTCACTGTAAACCTTATCCATACTTATAAATCTTAACCCACAACCATAGTTACAATCAAACTGGATATTTAGATATTTAATAAAATGTAGGGAATCTAATTATAATTCAAGTATAATAAACTAAGTTATTATTTATTATATACAAATAAAATTAAATATTATAAAATAAATAATTACATTTTGTGAACTCATTGTATTTAGTTGATACCACTAATCTCACTCCAACATTCACTGTAAACCTTATCCATACTTATAAACCTTAACCCACAACCATAGTTACAATCAAACAGGATGTTTAGATATTTAATAAAATGTAGGGAATCTAATTATAATTCAAGTATAATAAACTAAGTTATTATTTATTGTGTACAAATAAAATTAAATATTATAAAATAAATAATTACATTTTGTGAACTGACTGTATTTAGTTGATACCACTAATCCCACTCCAACATTCACTGTAAACCTTATCCATACTTATAAATCTTAACCCACAACCATAGTTACAATCAAACTGGATATTTAGATATTTAATAAAATGTAGGGAATCTAATTATAATTCAAGTATAATAAACTAAGTTATTATTTATTATATACAAATAAAATTAAATATTATAAAATAAATAATTACATTTTGTGAACTCATTGTATTTAGTTGATACCACTAATCTCACTCCAACATTCACTGTAAACCTTATCCATACTTATAAACCTTAACCCACAACCATAGTTACAATCAAACAGGATGTTTAGATATTTAATAAAATGTAGGGAATCTAATTATAATTCAAGTATAATAAACTAAGTTATTATTTATTGTGTAAAAATAAAATTAAATATTATAAAATAAATAATTACATTTTGTGAACTGACTGTATTTAGTTGATACCACTAATCCCACTCCAACATTCACTGTAAACCTTATCCATACTTATAAACCTTAACCCACAACTATAGTTACAATCAAACTGGATATTTAGATATTTAATAAAATGTAGGGAATCTAATTATAATTCAAGTATAATAAACTAAGTTATTATTTATTATATACAAATAAAATTAAATATTATAAAATAAATAATTACATTTTGTGAACTCACTGTATTTAGTTGATACCACTAATCCCACTCCAACATTCACTGTAAACCTTATCCATACTTATAAACCTTAACCCACAACCATAGTTACAATCAAACTGGATGTTTAGATATTTAATAAAATGTAGAGAATCTAATTATAATTCAAGTATAATAAACTAAGTTATTATTTATTGTGTACAAATAAAATTAAATATTATAAAATAAATAATTACATTTTGTGAACTCACTGTATTTAGTTGATACCACTAATCCCATTCCAACATTCACTCTAAACCTTATCCATACCTTATCCATACCCTAAATCTTAACCCACAACCATAGTTACAATCAAACTGGATATTTAGATATTTAATAAAATGTAGGGAATCTAATTATAATTCAAGTATAATAAACTAAGTTATTATTTATTATATACAAATAAAATTAAATATTATAAAATAAATAATTACATTTTGTGAACTCATTGTATTTAGTTGATACCACTATCCCACTCCAACATTCACTGTAAACCTTATCCATACTTATAAACCTTAACCCACAACCATAGTTACAATCAAACTGGATGTTTAGATATTTAATAAAATGTAGGGAATCTAATTATAATTCAAGTATAATAAACTAAGTTATTATTTATTGTGTACAAATAAAATTAAATATTATAAAATAAATAATTACATTTTGTGAACTGACTGTATTTAGTTGATACCACTAATCCCACTCCAACATTCACTGTAAACCTTATCCATACTTATAAACCTTAACCCACAACCATAGTTACAATCAAACTGGATATTTAGATATTTAATAAAATGCAGGGAATCTAATTATAATTCAAGTATAATAAACTAAGTTATTATTTATTATATACAAATAAAATTAAATATTATAAAATAAATAATTACATTTTGTGAACTCACTGTATTTAGTTGATACCACTAATCTCACTCCAACATTCACTGTAAACCTTATCCATACTTATAAACCTTAACCCACAACCATAGTTACAATCAAACTGGATGTTTAGATATTTAATAAAATGTAGGGAATCTAATTATAATTCAAGTATAATAAACTAAGTTATTATTTATTGTGTACAAATAAAATTAAATATTATAAAATAAATAATTACATTTTGTGAACTGACTGTATTTAGTTGATACCACTAATCCCACTCCAACATTCACTGTAAACCTTATCCATACTTATAAACCTTAACCCACAACCATAGTTACAATCAAACTGGATATTTAGATATTTAATAAAATGTAGGGAATCTAATTATAATTCAAGTATAATAAACTAAGTTATTATTTATTATATACAAATAAAATTAAATATTATAAAATAAATAATTACATTTTGTGAACTCACTGTATTTAGTTGATACCACTAATCCCACTCCAACATTCACTGTAAACCTTATCCATACTTATAAACCTTTTTTAAACATTAACATAATAGCATTATATTTACGGAATATAATATTAAGGCACTAATTATAGTTATAATTAATATGTCATATATTGTATACTAATACAAATGTTATTAATACAGAACCATATATGTGTTATAATTAAAGACTGAACGTAACCTTATTTGTTAAGTCGGAGTATCATTTAGTATCCGAAATAATGATGGGAAATTATGGGCCCGACTAATGTAATATCAAATTTCAGTAAACTTGAAATCTGAACCATTGGGTATCACTATTTGAATTGAGGGTTCATTTTGATATATGAGATCCCTTCAGCTTGTTGGATCTAACCCCGTCACAGTAATCGAAGGGTCCAAAATGTAGGTTACTATACACTCGAAGTACGCTAGCTGGCAAACTACGTTAATTGGTGGCTCAGACGATCCGACATGGCACCTTTTACAATCTCACAAGGAGATATTTGGAAAGGTATTAGGACCCACAGGTGTATCATATGACGGTTCCCGATACACGGAGGGTGAACCATTTAAAAGACTGTTTTTGTAGTTTTCATTAACCTGTCTGTTCAAAAAACCTTTTTCATCTGGGTCCATCTGCTTTATCTTCATCTCTGCAACTGGGGATACATCTAACTGTCTGCCAAAGTTCATCTAGTAAGCTTCCGAAATTATCGTCGATAATATAAACCATTTATTATCGTGTTTATGTTTCTAAAAATGTATTTGGATTTTTATATATCTTGTGTTTATAATTTTTTTGTTTACAGGAACAATTCCAAAGGCATGAATCCATCTAGGTTGATGTCACTGCCTGATGAGATGATTATGCTCATCATGGTTGCCGTTATGTCGCGGATTTCATAAGGTTCAGATCCTGGTACGAATGAACAATTTCATTGTCTAGATGTCCGTATTTAGAATGTGTTAACTACATTTCTAACAGGAGATGAATTTTGAATGTCCAGCTGCAGAAGGCTTCACGGGATTGGTTCAAGCACAGACATGGTGCATACCCTGGTACCACGTAACATCGTACCCCGCACTTTGCCGGTGTTATGTTGGCCTTTTGTTGACATCTTCATGGACAAACGTAACCCAGATGCTCTGTATCGGCTTGGAATGCATACCTTTTTCAGGCAACTACCCAGGCAATTAAATCTTGGTCTTGCACAATTGAAGGCAGCAGCATATCGGGGACATGATGTAGCTAAATATGTTGTAGCAATGATCCGTATCTTCAATTGGCCAACCGATGAAAATGTGCTGGACGAGGCGTTCAACATGCTGGGGTTAGTGGTCGCTACGAGACGCGCGACGAATGTCCGGACAGTTTTCATCGATGATGTTAGGCGATTAACCAGTTACCGCCAAGGTAGGCCATCACACCCGCCGGCCCCTTGACGTCGATGCAACCAGCACAAATTAACTGTGGTTTATCGTATCAACGATGTCCGGATTTATTTTCCCGTCCCGTGGTGCTTTAGATGTTATTGTGACGCTGAAGTCATTCGTTTTCGCTATATATATATATATATATATATATATATATATATATATATATATATATATATGTATATATAGATTTGGATAGAAAGGTGATAGTGTACACTTTTTACTAATATATGTGGGCTATATTATGTTATTTTTTACTAAACAGAAAGCAATTATTATTTGATATAATTCGCATTTAACTAAATGTACGTCAAGTTTCAAGTAAGATCAATGTAGGATTACTTTAATTTTTTTTGTTGGTCAACAATTTGTAAGTGTATTTTGTTAACATAGTTGTGTATTTTAATTTTGTTACTACAAAGTTTATGTTTGTTTATCACATACTATTGTATAAATATAGCATGATGTAAAAGTTCAACCATCCAAAACTGGTTTTTTTTTTTAATAAACTAACATGTACTTTAACATTGTGCAGTTACTAGTATATCCCCTGTAATAATAACCGATATTTAATTAGATTCTTCAATTTTGTAATATATCCAGTCGAAAGAAATATTCAAAGTTAACCGTAGTTTGTTTAACTCACTGTCTTGCCCCCAATGAGCCAAAATAGTGGCCGCGTGCTTGACAAGCTTCGTCCATATCCACGTCCTGTCATAAATCTGTCACTTTCCACTAAGTTCTTACTGTTCCAATGATCTTTATTTAATTTGTTTGTTTTGTACAGAAAATAACGTACAAGTAAAAATAAATTGTCGCCGTCTGATTATAAAGTAATTTGATTGTAGGACTAGGAACGTTATCAAATATTGGTATCTTCAATTAAAATTATCTATAATCCAACTCAACCTAGGGTTAGACAGCTGACGTGGCTTTTATAATTCATTAGGGTTTCACACAGTTTATGATACATACATAGATGTGGGAACTACTTGAAGCTTTAACTAATTGACATCTCCCTCAATTTATATGTCTACCCATACAATGTTAGAATATGCAATTGTCAAATGTTGAACTCATGCCCTATTAATACTGATATCACGGAAAAGTCTTAAGCAAAGAAACACTGTATTACTTCTAACAGGTATATACACGTTACAATAAATTAATATAAATGTGAATAAGCCATTTACGTTTTAAGAAATGATTTCAAAGGTAGCTTCACATTCCCGGCTACAGCTCTGCATATCCCCTCCTTTATGTATCCTAAAGTAAATGTGCTCTGTACATAGGAACCCACGTCTTTCCACAACCAGTCTATTATCATGTAATATTTGTCTGTTCTATTTATTTACGGTAGGTTCTGTATTCATTCATTATAATAGGCGGTTGACCGCGCATTGCGCAGTCAACCGGTACAAATTACCTGTCTAATGAATGTAAATTAAAGTTATACATCAAGTACGTCAACATCTACTAAATAAATAACGCAACGATGAAATAATAGATCACTCGAAATCCGGGTTAAGGTTAGGGAATCAACTTGACACTTGCTATCGAATTAAGGGTTAAATCTATTGTGGCCAAACTATATTTGTCATTTGTAGTCAAAAAGTAATAATGTTATTCATTTTCACAGTAAGTGAATATAATACTACGTATGGGTGTGTTGATAATTTAAATATATGGTTTACTACCGCCCACAAAAAAATAAAACTGTATGGTTTACTGTAAAGCCGACCTGTGCCAGTATAGTTGAGTTTCTACACATTCCTCTTTGGACCAATAAGAATTGGATTCCTTACACATACCAAAAACAATATCATGCTTTTAAGAGGGTTCATTACACATAACAAAATGCATTTACTATAAGTGGGTCATCTACACATACAAAACGGCACCATACACTATTTTTCTTAAAATACAAAATAAACATACAACACCTGCTATATAGGTAGAAATCCTGATCCCAGTTCTTAATTGTTCATTCTACAGATCCAATTGACCATCATTGAACAGTTAACTGGGATCTACTACCCCTTAACCCTAAACCATAAAACCTAATTCTGTCAAACATAATTTCAATACAGGAAACCCCAATTCAGCAGTAAATCAAATCCCTAATTTTTAATTTACTGGTGTCAATATGAAACACTGTTTCACCTTCATTATAAAACATTGTTTCATCTTCATTTTGAAACATTTTTCTCAAAAAAAGTATAACAAAAGACTGATTTTGAATTACCCTTTTGTTGGAATGTAATCTTATTAAGTAAAATTTAATTCACATATATATGGGATGATAAGACATGGACAATCATAGCTTTATGCCGCAGTAGCATTTAATGTGGGGTTGTGCCTTTGGCAAAACTAACCCCTGTCGGGAAGTTAGCTCTGCAACTCTACTCTAATCCTTAACCATACCCTAAACCTTAAACCACAGTCAGATGTTAACCTATTGGACGTTAAATAATTTAACTAATGTGTATGTAATATACTATTATAATGCACTTCAAATGAAAAAAATTAGTTCATACTTATTCCATAACAGTTAGAACATATATATAATAACATTAAACACAACATTTCAAGTGATTTAACAACTAATTATGGTTGAATGCAATAAACACTCTTCAACTTTACTCTAAACCTTAACCATACCCTAAACCTTAAACCACAGTCAGATGTTAACCTATTGGATATTAAATAATTTAACTAATGTGTATGTAATATACTATTATAATGCACTTCAAATGAAAAAAATTAGTTCATACTTATTCCATAACAGTTAGAACATATATATAATAACATTAAACACAACATTTCAAGTGATTTAACAGCTAATTATGGTTGAATGCAATAAACACTCTTCAACTTTACTCTATACCTTAACCATACCCTAAACCTTAAACCACAGTCAGATGTTAACCTATTGGACGTTACATAATTTAACTAATGTGTATGTACTATACTATTATAATGCACTTCAAATGAAAAAAATTAGTTCATACTTATTCCATAACAGTTAGAACATATATATAATAACATTAAACACAACATTTCAAGTAATTTAACAGATAAGTATGGTTGAATGCAATAAACACTCTTCAACTTTACTCTAAACCTTAACCATACCGTAACCCTTAAACCACGGTCACAGTTTAACCTATTGGACATTAAATAATTTAAGTAATTTGTATGTAATATATTATTATAATGCACTTCAAATGAAAAGTTAGTTCATACTTATTCCATAACATAGAACATATATGTAATAACATTAAACACAACACTACAAGTGATTTAACAACTAAGTATGGTTGAATGCAATAAGGACTCTTCAACTTTACTCTAAACCTTAACCATACCCTAACCCTTAAACCACAGTCAGATTTTAACTTATTGGACATTAAATAATGTAAGTAATTTGTATGTAATATATCATTATCATACACTTCAAATGAAAAATTAGTTGATACTTATTCCATAACAATTAGAACATATATATAATAACATTAAACACAACATTTCAAGTGATTGAACAACTAAATATGGTTGAATGCAATGAACACTCTTCAACTTTACTCTAAACCTTAACCATAACCAAAAACCGCATCAAACCACAGTCAGATTTTAACTTATTGGACATTCAATAATTTAAGTAATTTATATGTAATATATCATTATAATGCACTTCAAATGAAAAAAATTAGTTCATACTAATTCCATAACGGTTAGAACATAGATATAATAAAATTAAGCACAGTGGGACAGAGTAATAGAATGAATTACGCTTTACAAATGGACAAATAATTACGGCATATACTTGATTCAGAGTAATTATTAAATGGAACGGACCATACCAACAGATGACACAATGTGGTGCCTCGTGGCGGAGAAAACAAAATGCTATAACATATGCTATCAAACCAGTCGCCAAACAGCCACCATATATTTGCCAACTGTAAACACGGCTGTAGAGAATCATTTTCTCCTTGATTCAATGGACCGTCGTTAAAACTTACTTTATTTTCCCAAATTCATCTATCTTCTTCCTCAAGTCCGAAGCAGTTTTCATCCTTCGTCTCTCTCACTTCCTTCTGCGCTTGAATCGTCTCTATCGGTGTTCTCTAACTTTATTTGTTCAAACAGGCATTAACCCTTTTTTAACAGGTACGTTTCCTATAGTGCTATACTAACAATGGTGAACCGCTTACGTTTCGTAACTAATTTCTTCCTTTTCTCCAAGATGGCTGCATGCACAACAATACTGGACCTACCCGCGGAGGCGCTGTGGGTTATCATGATCTGTGTTGGAGCTTATTCAACACACGATCTTGTCAAGCTGAAACTGTGGTAATTTTCAGGAAATCCCCTATATAAATTAAAACCTTTCTTCACTACATTTAAGTCCGAGTATCTTCACTGATTTCACTGCTTTCTCTAATTTTTGGTCTAATTTTGCAACGACATTTCTTTTATTTGTTATATAAACACAACTAGGACTGTGTATATATATATATCTTTTGCCAGAAAAACAAAAAACCTAACATATCTGCTACATATATATATAACAAATATCTTAGTTTTTTTGTTTTTTCTGCGAAAAGATATATATATTTATATATATATATATATATATATATATATATATATATATATTTGTTCGCAAAAAACAAAAAAAACGAACTTATCTGCTATATATATTGTTATGTATATGATAGCGTTATACATCTTTTGTTTTATATATTCGTCATATTTCTGCTAGGTTATACATATAGAATCGAATGACTGAATTTGGAAAAAAAAAAACCATGAATGCTATTATAACCGATGCTGCGAAAATCAGATTCACCACCATATTGTATTCTATACTTGTCTTCAACAACCCTTGTATTAAACTTTTGAACTGCAATCTATGTGTTTGGGTTCACAATTGCTTCAATGTATGGAATTTATGTTTAGGGTTAATACTAAGCAGAAATACTGCAGTTCTGCGAAACAAATTTGCAATTCTGCACAACTGAAAACTTAGATATTCTCCATATGTTGTGTGGTAATGAACATTGAGGAACCATTTTATGATGTTACATATATAGTAGTTAGCCCTCATAAACCATAACTAGTTCATAACATAAAGATTATGTTGTGGTATACTCAACTAATGACTAACTTTTATAAACTGTTCATGTACCCTATAATTTCACAGAATGCGCGTTATAATAATTAACTTTTATATATAATACATTTTTCAAAATTATTCATCTTTGCTTGAATGATAACTTTTTACTAAATACAATTGTTCCCCGTTAAATCAGCTGCAAAAGGTTGAAGGAGCTAGGGGAGCATCCTTACATTTGGCGTAGCATTTCACTCCGGGGGATGAGCTATCACTTCAATACCGGGAAACACGCTTCGTTTCTCCGGCAATGCCTTGCTAACTCCAACCCCGAAGCTCTATACAGGGCAGGAGTAGGCAATTTTGTTGGGGGTTATTATACAGTAGATGATGGAGCTGCGGTTGGTCTGGTACAGTTGAAGGCTGCTTCAGATGCGGACCATCTGTACGCTACTTACACTCTAGGATTCATCAAAATCTTCAATTGGGACGGTGATGTTCCATTAGTGGAAGAAGGCTACGGCCTCCTCGGAAAGGTATGCAGAGCCGGCAAGGAGCTAGAGTGTCGGAAAAATTTGATTGAGCATATGACAAGTTTCTGGCCTGCAAGGCAATCGAGGGATGCACCACCGTTACCTCAAGCACAATGCAGAAAAAACCACTGGAAGGCCGTATATAGCTGGTCGCAAGAATATGAGTTCTTTGAAGATCCAACTTGCATCGACTGTCGATATTATGCTGAGGTTCAAAGGCTGTATAAAACATTCAACTGGTCCAGCTTACCTGTTCATAGTTATAAGTAGAAAAGACAACATGTTTAGTTTTGAACTTGTGTGTAATTATTTTTTTTGTTGACTAAATACTTTTTAACTTGTGTTTGGAAAGACTAAAGTGTGTTATCCTTTTGTTCTGATAATTATAAGAAGCCCGGCCCAAGTGTTGGCCACTAGGCCAAGGGTTTTAGGCCTCATGTTTTGGGAGGCCTCATTTATGATACTGGTCTTTTAAATTTGTTGTGTTCAGGTGAATGTTTTATACAATTAAAGTGATCTAAAAGGCCCCAAATTAAAATGAGGCTATAACCCTCAAATTCTCTTGGGCCGGCCCTGGATCTGAACCATTAGCTCTTTGTTGTCATATCATACGCGTGTCCCGTTATTTACAATGTGTTTTACATTTTTTCTCCCTCAAATTCACTTTTAATGGGACAAAACTACCCCTTAACCTATTTGGACTTCATGTAAAATGACCGTTCTTCCCTCCATTTTCAACTACTGTGGTCTGCTCTTTCTCTTCTTCTAATCCTTTGCTCTACTCCCCTTACGAAGCTAGCTGGACCAATTCACTTGCAAACAACTTAGGTCTTCAAACAGTCCTCCGTACGAAGCTCGCCTGTGCAACAGCGATGCGATATGCACAATCAAACAGACTTATTCATCGAAGGACTTCTCCGGGATGTACCGTGGGTGCCCATATTTCCAGGTTCTTTTGCCTATTTCTTATTATTTCATCTGTGGGCGTGTCGAATTAGATAGTCATTAGTCCAATTTTGTAATAGCGGTCTCTCCATTCCAATTAGGGTTTACCTCATTAAGGGGTTCTATTGAAAAAGTAAATGAACGTCCAATTGATGTGTGGGTGTGTCGAATTAGACAGTTAGTAGTCCAATTTTGTAAATACGGTTTGTCAATTGAAAGTCGGGTTAACCTGAATTAGGGGTTTAATTCAAACTGTCAATTAACGTCCTAATACGCCAAAATCGTGGTTGAAACTGTCAATTAAGGTTCCATGCTGTAAACCTTAGGGTTTCAGAACTGGACTAATATCTATTTCCTGAATTAGGGTTCTTATAATTAAGGTCTAACACAACGAATTACTCTTTCTTTTATGTTCACTTAGGCATTCAAACGGTCAATAAAGGTTCAAATTAACGTATACTTGTTATTGCTGTAAATTCCGACAGCTAGAGCCGGATTGAGGATGTAATTTTTTTAACAGGGAACATGCGGCGATGTGTGTTTATGGGGAAACACCAGTGGAGAAATTCAAATCAATGTACCAGCATTTGACCAGCAACTGTTCAAACTTGGAGATGGGGGTTGTGAAATTGAAGATGGACAGTGCAAAGCATGATATCGAGAATGCCAAATCCAAGATTCAGAATGCTAAGTTTAAGCTCGAGAATTTCAATTTCACGATGCAGAAGAAAAGTCTTGAGGTGGAGAATGGAACACTGCTGATGGGGAATGCTCACTTAGACAGTGAGTGAAGGTTCTGGTGGTTGTGTCCACTAAATCAATCACAAAGCATCAATGTGTCGTTAATGTATACCGCATTACACTTTAAGGAATTGGTGATCCTGTGTTTTTTTTTTTTTTTTCAAATCAACGTAAGCTATTACGACATAATTGTGTTAAATGAAGCCATGTTATATAACAAAACAGCATTATCAATTCAACGGAGACTTGGCCATTTAGCTATCAACCCGAAAACACAAATTAAACCACCAACACTCGCGAATTCTTCTGTACATCGGATCCAAAACATGGATCCGATGTGCTGAACTATCAACCAATCGGAAACCGACATCTACCATAGATAGGATCTAAAATATCTGCTGTATTCCACAGATCAGTCAGAAATATAAGTCTACTATACAAACACGCACAAAACGATAATTAGAGCTTTTTTTGTTCCTCATCCACACTTCGTTCCCAGCCAACTCAAGTCAAACTGTCCCGTGGATTATATGGACGCCAAAACACCCCTACACCACTGCATAATAAAGACAAAACAACTTACATTGCCTTAGTTCCTTCGTAGTTCCTACTACTCCAACAGTTTTTACAGCCACAACTAACGACAGTATATACGCGCTCGTCCTTCCACGGTAAATCTCATCGTGTTATTCTTCGCTAGTATCAAAGAAGCAATCATCGACAGCCGATGTCTTCGAGTTAAAACCTGTAGACAATATTCAATTGGATAACTTGGAGATTTAAATATACATCACAATCTACCAATATTGAGGGAACGATCTGACTGTTCGAGGTGTTATGTTTGGAATTTGATCGTGGGCGGTCATGAAATGCATAACGTACATGCCACAGTTACTCCTGAATAATAAAACTGCATTAACACATCTTCATAATATGACAGCTCAATCTTTCTAATTATGCTATAGTACTGGCCAATAAAATTAATTATTCTGCGCTCGGTACTACTTTCTCACCCATCACCCAAATATGCTTGATTTGGTACGTTCTCAGGAATTTGAATCTCCCATTCACACGGCCTATAACGGGTAGTTGAATTGGGATTCCCGGTCTCATGCAGCATAAAGTATTCCTGGATCCAATATACCTACTCTTCCCTATGTTAAATCCTAATAAAATACTTAGGGTATATCATAAATGACCTTACAATGCTACAAGTTCATTTACTAACCACTCGGGCACACTCATCAATCATTTTACTTGAATTACCAGGCAGCGTATCCACATAATAAACAGCTCCCTCTTTTAGTAATATCACCAGTAAGTACCAGTGTGTTGATTCTTCATTCATTGGAATGTATATCTGGATATATATATATGTGTGCATAACAAAATATGATCACCGTCATCTCTAAGTATAACATAGCCTATACAATGTCCCAAATCATATAATCATCTTACCCGTTCACATTTCGCAAAACCAAGTCCCAACCAGGATGGGCTAAGTGATGTCATCCTAGATTGACGTCCGGCATCCATAGCAGCGAAATGCTGTAAATTTAACATTGAACAACATTGGATCCTCCTGTTAATGTTACATTACACTGTACTGCAACGACATCCACTAGTTAATCAAACCTGAGACCACGTGGGTAGGCACCAAATACGCCAGTTATGTTCTGATCTTTGTTTGCAGTTCACAATATTCGCTACACTGTTGATTACCTGCATCAATCAGATAGACATACCAACGCATAATCATCACTTCGTGTACTACTACAAACAAATCCAATCTAACGGAAACTTACATCATCAATAATCCATGCTCCGGGACGAAGCGTCAACATAAAACGGCGACTGACTGATATCACCGCGTTCTGCGTGAGCACCTCTCTGTTAAACACAAACCACTACTCAAATAACGAATTTCAGTTTTCGAATTAAACTTTGACTCCCAAAAATCTCACCTTTCAAATTCTTCTTCGCTTATGCCACTCGGAGCTTGGGCAAAAATATAATTTAGAACCATTTGCTCTTCTTTGTTAATCTCAGGACCCCTACAGGCGTCCATATACCTTAAGACTGCCACTTTCCCATTGACGTCCTATTCAGTGTTTTTTTATAGCCTCGTTACATGATGAACATTATGCACGCCAATATTAGCTGTAATATTGCAACATACCTGGACCCGGTTCTCGTGTTTCAACCACTCGTCATACCAAGTCTACAAACATTATAAATCATCAACCTATCAACGGTTACTTCTACATTTAAACTGAAATGAGCAGTTACACATTATAAAAAAACAGACCTTCTCACTTGTACTCGAAGATGTTTGTTCTCTTAAAGGGTTAGCCATATTCCTGAAATTGGAGATCCTGTTGATTTGAAATGGTTAGTCATATTCCAGCGAATAATATTCAAATTTTTTACTGTGCTAATCACTATTGCAAATGACTCTTGCAAGAATGTCTCGTTGAGGAATTTCGTAAAAAATGTTAGATGCAAGAGCTAAATACAGTCGTAACATCAGTGCAGATGACGAGGGATACAAAGACACCCACGAGATAAATCCAACACCAATGGACAAACGACTGATTAATCACATCGCTACTGCAGGATTAACCTAACTACGAAGGAAACCGATTCAATCAATTAAACAAGAAGAACCATACCACAAATGCACTACACTAGATACAGATCCGACCGTAAGAGCGGACTTGGAATATGAAGGGAAGATGATCCTTCACTGGCCATCAATGGAGCTTGAGACGAACAAAAACGTCGTGATGTTATGTGAAGGTTGAAAGGTGCGGCCACTACTATGCTGTTGGGACACGGTACATCCAAACAAAATTTAACGGGACATCCTAACGCTGTTAAACCGGAATTACTCGAACCAGACCAGGCCGAAAATCATTAAACCAGAAATTCAGATTAAAATACATTATTAATACGCCGCATCAAACAGCGGCCGTTCCATAGTTTAGTCCGTTGTCATACACCATTTTATCGAGAACTAATACAAAAAGCAATGTATAATATATATATATATGCTGGGTTTATTAGGATTGTCAAAGCTTCCAATATATACTGAATCGATGCAGAACACCCGCCACGGCACCCCAGAAGAGGATCTCTGCGAAGATGACATATAGTAAAATCCCTACACGTCTGGAATGCCATGGCTCCACAAATACATGCTTCTGAATCCAATAAACCTACATCAAGTTAAATCGATTCCCATAACGTTTCTTGTAGAGCAATTAACCAAAAATTCGTATAGAAACCGATTTTTTTTGTTTTGTTTATGTCACCTAATAAATTAATATGCATAAATCTCTTGCTTTAAACTTATTGAGTTAATAATCAAATCACTATCCTAATTATGATTAAATTATAAATTACTATCTGGAATATAATTTTATAAAATTGGTTATCTAAACTTTTAATTTTCGAGAAAATTGTTACATTTGTTACACGTTACGTCAAATTGAATAGAAAATGAGCATGTTCTGAATCAATAATGTCTTTTCATTGGTACCTAGATGGATTTATTAAGAAATTAGAAAGATTTAAGCGAAATATCTTTAATTAGACTATTAATTGAAAGACAATGTTAGAATTGAGAGATGTCAAATTGACTTCCAATTAGTGAAACTATTTCTTTGCGCAATGCCTTTCAATCTACTGTTTAATTCATATTAATTACATATCAGAATAGCTTGTGACCGAAACATGCTCATTTTCTGTCAAATTTGATGTAAATTGTAACAGGTGTAATAATTGGCTCGGATATTGAAAGTTCACGTAGCCAAATCTAAAACATTAAAGTTCGGTAACAATTTATAACTGTGTCAAAATTCAGATAGCAAATTGGTTATTAACACTTTAAACTTTATAATTAATAGTTTCCTCACATATTATTATCTGATATAATCAAATATATTTATATTTCTCTTTAGATTTAGAGTAGAGTCTGACCAGGGTGTTATGAGGATTATGGTAGTACCATCCATTGATGAACCCTGCAAAGATGCCTTCGGCTGCGGCAACGTACACCAGCATCGCGTTCATACCGATCCACTCCAACGGAAGAAACATTAGCTTAAAACCCCACACATCAACCTTCAATAACAACCAATTTATTGCTCAATTCAGGTCTTTTTAATTCAACGATCTGTATTGACATAATACGATTTCATATTGTATCTACTTAATTAAACAACTTCAATATGTTAAAAAATAATCAATATACCACTAGAGGTTCCACTTTTACCAACATGATTTAATTTTATCGGTAAAAGTTGATCGGCAAACTATTTTTACCGACAAAAAACAGACTTTATCTGCAAAAACAATATTTACTGACAAATTGTATTTCATCTGTAAAATTTGTTTGCCCGGTGAATTTATTTTTTAGTCTCGGTAAAAGTATTAATTTTACAGACAGAAATTTAATTATTGTCGGCAAAGTATTTTCATTTCTGTCGGTAAAAAAGTTTTAAAAATTCAATAAAAATTATTACTGACCATATAATTTGTTCGACCATATTTTTTTTGTTGTTATATTAGAGTTATCCGTCGGCAAAGGTAAATAGTTGAATTTGATAAATCTTATTTTGCTGACAAAATTTAGACTTTTATCGATAAAAGTTTTTGTCGGTAATTCGTGGATTTCAACGAATACATTCAACCGACTCTGATATGTGCACAAATAAGATATTTAAACCTGCAACGTACGACCTCTATATTTAACTAATGCATTTATTTATAAATTTTTTGTTTCAAAAAATAAATATTGGAATTTATTTATAAAAAATGATATAAATTTATTTTGGATCATATTGTAATTTGGGTAAATGCTCTCGTCTCGTGTGGCACTGGTTTTATACGTATCATGTTCCATGTCAGGAAATCTAAGACGCTTAGGACTGATGTGTTTTGACACGATACGTTATGACACACCAAACTGGGTGATACGACACGAATTAGATTTTACTTAATGACTTGCGGTATAATTAAGCTAAGATTTATTACCAGAATGTAGATCAAGGAGAATACAAGAGCTGCTGCTCCAGTTGTGACACATACATAGCTGAATGTGTATAGTTGCTTGTTCAGAGGGATTGCTGCAATATACATGGAGAATGACATCTCAATCGATCATATAAATTACTAAACTCATCAATGAATTAAGGAGACACATTTGTGTATTGTCGGAAACCTAACCGTGAACGAAGTGCAAAACGATTCCTAAAACAACCGCGACAAGACCGAAAAGAATCCAATGCCTCAGTCGAGCAGAATGATTCTGCATAAAGATGCGATTAAGTGGCTCGAATAAATCATTGGTCGGACAAAAACATGAGTATATATATGTCTGAAAACATGTCTAACTACTTCAGATATGAGAAAAGGCGACGCTTAAATGAGGATCTGACCTTGAAATGTATAAGTACATGACCGAAATGCGCTCCAACGACAGTTGAGAGAATGGCAGATACCGAGCTGCAAAGACAAAGATGTTCATAATTTCTCGCTGAAGAATCTGTCTAAATTTTCTATTTTGATCGGATAGTACTAAAAAGGACCTCAGGATTCCTTCGGGTTCGAACGGAGCGTAGCACCATGCCGGTGCGTCGGTTCGGAAAGGTCCCTCGAACGGAGATCGTGAGGTGCAACTCTAAAGAAAATCAAACATTACACGTATTAATGATTTTTTATAGACAAGCTAGCGACACAAATATTTCCGTCGCTAAAATTTTTAGTGACAGATTTTTGGACTTTTAGCGACAGTTATTACTCAACACCCGGAACTTGTTTCTCTAGCCAATAAATAGTATAATAATAATAATAAGATGTGAAAAGTTGATCTACACACCTTTGATCGCTTCCATGCAGGATGCTTATACATGTGGTTGATCCCGAGAAGTTTCCGATCGACGTAACCCACTGCGTTGCAAGGAGGATCGAGTTTTCCTCGCGTGCCACAGACAACCTTAAAATGATCAAAAACAACAACTGATGAATTAAACACGGCTATCTATATCGTATCTTGGATTTCTTTCTTCGAACCAAAATCGAAAGCCAAACGTAAAAAATTTACCTTGTAGAACTTCCCGTAGTAGATGCTTTCCAGATCGTGAACCGTAAATTCCCAATGGGGGACGTAAATCCCGTAAATGATAGCAGAATAGATAACAATTATACATGCCGCGAATAACCTCGTATCGACATAAGCCAACAATGAACATAAAGACGATGCATGTACAATATTAACTAAATGTGAGTTTAATTTGAGCGTTTCAGAGATTTAAATCTGTGCGCTCTGATTCCATGTGACGTTTAAACAGACCATCTGTTCTAAAAGCTCGAACTATGTGAAAACGTGGTCTAATCCTGATATTTCAACAGGTTTACATCGTCGAATTCAAGTAGTTAGTTAGTTACGCACCAGTGCCATGAATATGACTTGAAAATGTAAAGCCGACGGGACGATACCAAGTCCTCTTCGGGGTGTTTTTGTTTCGTGAAGATCTCGATCAATGATACGACCAAATACGCGAGAGCAATTCGCTACAAGATCAAATATGAGTAATTAATTAAGCACATCTGCTAAGTTAAAATGCATGATGATCAATTGTGCTAAAGTAGTGTTTGGAGTTAGGTATTTATTACCTGAAGGATTCCACACCATCTTATCTCTTTCATGTCAACACCATATGTTAGCTTATCAGGAGCATGTGAATACCCACCTGTACCAGAATGTGGATTTCAACATACCAAACAAGAACCTCCTACCCTTTGGTATTAAGAGAAGAATTCAATATCAGCAAATAATTTTTAGGATTAACCAAATCAAACTGGACACACAATATTATAGATTTAAAAAAAAAACATAAAATTACATAAATACTTTAATTAAATTAAAACCTAAAAACTAAACACAAAAATTGAAAAAAAGAAGAAGTAAATAATAATAAATAAATAGAACATGAACAACTGATGTGTAGTATTTAGTAACTCGATTTTTAGATAAATCGAGTTACGTTCTTCCTTATACAATATACAGGGGATATCCGTAACAGTTCAATAGACGTACCCAACCTTGCAATAGTAAGCCCCAAAAGATGAGTTTAATGCTTCGAAATATCACTTTTCGAACAGCTTTCGACTTGTCTGGTATCCTCTATACACCAAAACAAAAGTCTCATATTTTCATATATACTAATACACGCTAATGCTAAATTAAATCAGATAATGTAAGATTTCGCGTAAGTGTATTAGTATCTGCACTATGCTTTCGCGTAAGTGTATTAGTATCAGAAAAATGTTTAAACCTGTGAAACATCCCATAAAAAAAACGAACGACTGTGTCTATAACTTAACATCGATATTTAAAAAAATTACAACACTGCCATTGTGAGTGTTTTCGATATTTTTTTTACTGAAAATTTCTGCATATATAGCAGCACTCGATTTAATTAGTGCAGATTTATGGAAGTATCTAGAATTGAATAACAAAGAACTGAAACTATCAAATATAAATATTATCTTAATATATATCTCTATTTATTATTAGATATTTTTTCTTAATTAATAAAATTAATTAATAATATAATTACAGAGTTATAGAAGTAGTAGTAAATAAATATGGTAGTACCTTAAGAGAAAGTGGAATGGCCATTCCGACGATGAACAAGAAGAAGGGCATGACGAAATCGGCGAGGTGGCATCCGTTCCACGGCGCGTGCCCGATCTGTGGCCACTCGCCTCCGGCATCATCCACCAATATCATCAACTAAAATTAAGAGAAATCCTTGATTGAATCTGAGAGAGGGAGAGAGAAGCAATATATGAGTGAATTAGTACACGTACTGCGACAGTGAAGCCTCTGAAGATGTCGAGAGATGCCACGCGCCGCCCTGGACGGTGGTTACGAGCAACTTCGGCTTCGATTTCCGCCATTAGACAGAACAAAAAGGGGGAGCTCCACTTGCAGTATATATAGCACAGAAGCAAATGCCAACAGCAAAGAGAAGATAAAGATTAGATCAGTTGTTCTTGGTCCTGCATGTGTTTGTCCCTTTCCTTGCCAGATATTTTAACAAAGGGTGAACTGTGAATAAAGGTCAGTGGGTCGGGTCAACAAATCTGAATGTGAAAGTTAATTTTTTTTGTGGGTTCTTTTAGTGTTATCACGTTCGGTTAAATTAGTCTGTAATTGGACGTTCATATGCAAGATTTATAATCAACTATTAAAACAATAACTTCTCATAGTTAAAATTATGCACTCAAATATTAGATTTCACATGTATTTAAAGTTAAATTGAGAAACTCTATAAATTAAATTATTAGCTCGCTTTTTAAAAATTATCAAATAAAATTGATTTAAAATTAGAAGTATTAAGAATCATTTTTATTAGGTTTCGCATTATGAAGCCTACTCATAAACAAAATGCAAAAAAATAAAAGGAATGGGCTAGTAGTGGCGACCCTAGGCCCATCCCGTTACATAATGTTCGGGCTCTCCTGCTCACGGTCTGAGTTTTTTCCGACCAGACTAAGCGAACAACCAGCGCATGCACTGGCCCCGTCAACGTAACCCCACCAGCAGCCTAGTATAGTCAAGAGGCCGGCCCGTTAGGCCCAGTTCTACTGGCCTCCTCATATGCCTGACGCGGTATGTGGGCCAGACGGGACCTGATATTTTTATATTAGGTCACCACGAGGTGACGCCCCTGAGGGGTTTCGAACCTGAGACCTCGGAACCAAACCACTTGGGAGTAAGCGCTCTCGACCACTATACCACCACTACTGCTGGTGTAGTCATACATATATACTTTAATTGTATGATTTTCTTATGCGTATTTGGTTTTGTTGTCGTATTGTATAAGAAATTGACAATCTTATACCCAAAGCCATTGGGATTGAAAGTTGTGCAAATTTTCTCTGGATACATACATCGGCCCACAAAAAACTAGGTAGATTTCAGAAGCCCCTAAAATTTACTATAAGAATTAAAATGGTTTAGTAACTTTAACAAGATCACCTAACTAATTTTCAGTTATGGATCTATTTATAATTTATCAACTCTGCACTTCTAAATTTACATATTTTGCTTCGTGCACTCTTAACTTTCCATGTCTCAAGTAAAATAGGGCTAGCAATTCGGGCTCAACACGATTGGCTAACAAATAATCTATATATATATAAATTTAGGTAGAAAAAGAGTAAGAGATGCAACGTGGAGTTAAGGGTTTCACAGTGTATTATTAATCGATGCAGAGCTACGGATTTTGCTGGTTTCCTGCGAAATCAATGAAGGAGAAGGAAATCTAATTAAGGCGTTGCAAATTAAGTTGTTGCAGTTTCCAATTTCCATCTCCAAAACCGATTATCTTATTCTTCACCAGAATACAGATCAAGTTGCTCGCTCATCTATCTCGAACAATATTTTTTTAAGAAAATATTACCTGAGTGCAGCTGGACTCGAACCCAAGATTTATATTAAAAACGCTAACGCACTACCACCACACTACAAGCTAGAATGTTAACAAAGTAACAGATAAAAAGATTTTATTTATAATTCTAAATTCTATTTAATCTAGGGCTGAAAGTAAAATCCGGCGAGACCGAAAAACCGTAAAAAACCGAACCGGACCGGTCCGAAAAAACCCGGACCGTATATAGACCGTTTGTTATGTGGTCGGATTTTTTTGGTATTATTCGGTTTTTCGGTTCGGTTCGGTCCTCGTGTCTTAAAAACCGTGGAGACCGAACTAGACCGAAGTTATTCAATGATATAATATAATATGATATATATTATATATCATATTAAGATAACTTAAAATTTTTCTTAAGGAAATCAAATATCTTCTCTTTTTATTAATTTTGGAACTTTTAGTATATTCTATAAGTATTAGTTGTATGAAATTTTGTATAGTATTTTACATAATTTTTGTTTAGTATTCTAAAATTGGAGAAATTTTAAATATTGATTATTACGTTCGGATTTTCGGTTAAAACCGAAAACCGAACCGAAAAAACCGTACTAAACATGGACGGATTATTTTTTTCCATATGGATTTTTGGTCGGATTTTTTTGTTGAAAAAATCCGGTCCGAATAAATCGGACTCCGACCGAAATAACTAAAAAACCGGTCCGACCGAACCGGTTTCACCCCTAATTTAATCTATGAAATAGAATTCTAAATTCACTTTTTACATCTATTACTATTCACTAAATTCAAATTTACAAATCCAAATTCAATGAAAATCGAAAGTTAGCGTCTTTATAACGTAATAAACAATGTGCTATTTTTTAAAATTTATTCTAGTAATTTCGAAAATTAATGTTTTCATCACCGAATGGTGTTACACCCCCCCCCCCCCCCCCCCCCATAAAACCTAAATTTGGAGCAAATCTCGTTTTTTAGAAAATGTTCTCGTATAAAATCTTTTTTTTTTTTTTCCGAATTGTCACGTATTAGTAAAATCCAATACTGAAAACGGGGCCTAATTTGAAGTCCGGTAATAGATTTTTTAAACATTCTAAAAAATAAGATTTACTCCAAATTTGTGTTTTAGGGGGGTATAACACAATTTGGTGATGGAAACATTAATTTTCAAAATTACTAGAATAAATTTAAAAAAACAGCACATTGTTTATTACGTTATAAAGACGCGAACTTTCCATTTTCATTGAATTTGGAGTTGTAAATTTGAATTTGGTGAATATTTATAGATGTAAAAAGTGAAAAAAAAAAAATAACCGCGGGATGGGGGAACCCGGAAAAAAAAAAGAGAGATTGTTTTGAACATTTTCTAAAAAATGAGATTTGCTCCAAATTTAGGTTTTATGGGGGGTATAACACCATTCGGTGATGAAAACATTAATTTTCGAAATTACTAGAATAAATTTAAAAAATAGCACATTGTTTATTACGTTATAAAGACGCGAACTTTCAAATTTCATTGAATTTGGAGTTGTAAATTTGAATTTGGTGAATATTAATAGATGTAAAAAGTGAAGAAAAAAAACCGCGGGAAAGGAACCCGACAAAAAAAATTGAAAATTTTCTAAAAAACGAGATTTGCTCCAAATTTAGGTTTTATGGGGGTATAACACTGTTCGGTAATGAAAACATTAATTTTCGAAATTACTAGAATAAATTTTAAAAAATAGCACATTGTTTATTACGTTATAAAGACGCTAACTTTCGATTTTCATTGAATTTGGATTTGTAAATTTGAATTTAGTGAATACTAATAGATGTAAAAAGTGAATTTAGAATTCTATTTCATAGATTAAATAGAATTTAGAATTCTAAATAAAATATTTGTATCTGTTATTTTATTAACATTCTAGCTTGTAGTGTAGTGGTAGTGCGTTAGCGTTTCTAGTATAAATCTTAGGTTCGAGTCTAGCTTCACTTAGTTATTATTTTCTTTAAAAAAAAATGTTCTTTTAGTCTTACGGTCAGACCGGTACCGGTTTATAAGAGTCCGTCCCGGTCCGACCCTGCCAGTCTGGTTTCAAAACATTGAGGTCGTCCAACTGGGCTGACAGCTGGGCCCGTCCCCCATGCGATTAGAGGCGGTGATGGAGATACTGGAGAGATCGTCACCTTCGAGGTCCCATATGTTGTTTGCTCAACATGAAATCTAGTACATCTGTGTATATTTAACTCTTTTGAGTTGAGTTTGACTAAGCTCTATGGTGATACACCCGAAAATCATTCAAAAATGACTCGGTTCGAGTCTGGGAAATACTAGAGTTTGTTTGTTCAGGTATTACTACAATCCAATACAACGTTTTTTAATAATTCTTTGATTGATTATCCTATATATAATTACATGGAAGGGTTGATCTGCCACATTAAAAAAAAATTAATTATCTTATATATATATATTATCTGGAAGGGTTGATCTGCCACATTTTTTAAAACCATGTCACTATCTGCGTTCATAAATAGTAGTATAATCAGTGTCACCTTAGCTGTAACCAGTGGAGGCTAATCGGTGCTTATACCTAATCTTGGTACTGAATTTGGAGTATTTTAGCTAATTCAGGTGGATGCGACAATATGAGGAACTTGTCTGCATTTATCGTGTTCCAGTGGAGTCGGGTTCTTGATTCGTTGTTCTAATCTATTTTAGCCCATAACGATTCAGATTTGCAGGTAATTGTGTAGTAAGAGGCATGTCGCTATCAGTTGTTTGGACCATATATACCACCATATGGTTTCATTTATTCTCTCAATTTCCATTTCGTTGTAAATTAGTCAAATCTCCACATTTTTTTGTCTCATGTGATAAAACGTGTATCAAAGGATTTGCTTTATAATCATTTCGCTGAATTGGTTGGTTTGGTTGCCATTATAGGTAATGGAGAGCTTGGGCATGCAATGAAGCGTTGTAAATAACTCAAATCCTCATATTTTTGTCTCATGTGATAAAATGTGTATTAAAGGATTTGTTGTATAATCATTTTCTCTGATTTGGTTTTGTTTAGTTGCTATTATAGGTAATGAAGAGCTTGGAGCATGCAATGAAGCGTTATAAATTACTCAAATCATCATATTTTTGTCTCATGTGATAAAATGTGTAATAAATGATTTGTTGTATAATCATTTTCTCTGATTTGGTTTGGTTTAGTTGCCATTATAGGTAATGGAGACCTTGGAGCATGCAGTGAAGCATTGTGCCCCAATCATTGCAGAAGCTCGGATCAAGCCGAGAATTTCGATTCGACTGAAGCTGTGAAGAAAGCAAAGGCATATGATCTTGGAAATGGAAGCCAATTCCTCCACGTTCCTTGCTTCTTCCCACTCGAGCAATTCTGGAAGTGGTTCGATTACCTGAACAAGAACATTCCCTGGAGTAGATCCGCTCTCACCATATTTGGTCGACCTTTAGTTCAGGTCTGTTGATTTGTTATTACTTCTCTTTTGCCATGAATCATGATGCTGCAGTTTCTTCCTGGGTTAGGTTTCAAATTGATGATGTTCTTATTTTTACTTTAATGGTACTCTGTCTTTGGCTAATTTAAGAAATTTTCATAAGACAATAGTGGCTGCATTGAACTAATGGTGGGCGCCGCGGTACTCGACCTCAATGCTCTTATTGCGGAAAGATGGGTCACACTGTTGATACATGTTATCAACTCAATGGGTATCCAGAAGATCATACTGCTAATGTTAGTCTCACTGAGCATACATAAGCAACTAATCTGATGAAGTCGGCAGATGTTAGAATTTCTGCGCAGGAGTACCATGAGTTCCTGAAGATGAAAGAAGCTCGACAAGTCCAATCAGCTGCAGCTACCAGCTCTACTGCTTGCATCTCTCAATCTGGTAATAATCAAAATCGATGGATTATTGATTCAGGTGCTTCAGATCATATTGCAGGTAATCCTTCAAACTTTACCTCAATTTCTCCCTTAAATTCCACACATCAAATTACTCTTGCAAGTGGTTCGAAAGTCGCAGCCAAAGGAATCGGTAAAGCCACTCCAAGCTCATCCTTATCCCTAGATTCTGTCTTATACATCCCTGGTTGTCCTTTTAATCTGATATCTGTAAGCAAATTGGTTCGTTCACTTAACTGTTCTGTAACCTTTAGTGAGGATTCATTTATCATACAGGACCGTGGTACGGGACAGACGATCGACGTGGGATATGAATCAGGAGGACTCTATTATTTACAACCGCAACCGCAATCGATTATTTGTGCTGCAACGTCTCCCAACCTACTTCATCAGCGTCTTGGTCATCCCAGTTTGTCCAAACTTCAGCAGATGGTTCCTTCCTTAATCAAGTTAAAAGAGCTGCATTGTGAGTCATGTCAGTTAGGAAAACATGTTAGGTCTACTTTTCATAGTCGTGAAACTAGAGTTGATTCTCCTTTTGCAATAATACATTCAGATGTTTGGGGTCCTAGTCGAGTATCTACTTCTGCTGGATACCGATATTTTGTTACTTTCATTGATGAATTTTCTCGTTGCACTTGGGTCTATTTAATGAAAGAACGTTCTGAGTTATTTCCCATTTTTCAGTCTTTTCATGCTGAAATTAAGACCCAATTTGGTCAAAACATCAAAATTCTTCGTAGTGATAATGCACGTGAGTACTTCTCAAGTACTTTTTCGTCCTTTTTGACTCGACATGGAATCCTACATCAGTCCACATGCCCTCATACACCTCAGCAAAATGGCATTGCCGAGCGGAAAAATAGGCATCTTATTGATACTACTCGTACATTATTACTTCATGCAAATGTGCATGTTCGCCATTGGGGAGATGCTGTCTTAACAGCATGTTATTTGATCAACAGGATGCCTTCTTCCTCTCTCAATGATCAAGTTCCGTATTCCATCTTGTTCCCTAAAGAACCATTATTTTCCGTGCCTCCTCGTGTCTTTGGTTGTACCTGTTTTATTCAAGATCTTACTCCTGGACTAGATAAGCTTTCTGCTCGATCTATCAAATGCATCTTTCTCGGATACTCTAGATTGCAGAAAGGATATCGATGTTACTCTCCGGTTAATAACCGATTCTATATGTCCGCTGATGTCTCATTTTTCGAGGATATACCATATTTTCCGTCTTCCTCGGTCGAATCCGCCACTGAATCAGAGACGTTGCCCCTTTCCATCCTTCTTCCGTCATCATTTGAAATACCAAATTCATCTACTCCCTCTGAAATAGAGGTTTCCCCTTCGATTCCATCTCCACCACCTCTTCTTCAGTATCAACGCCGACGAAAACAAACTACGTTGGTCGAACCCTCCACAGCGCCTGCTCCAGTTGAGCCTTCAACAGAGCCTCCGCCAGATAAGTCCTCCACAGAGTCTCCTGATTCTTTCCCACTCCAGTCGTCTACACCTACTACAGACCAATCTGAGCTGCCAAATGATTTACCCATTGCCCTTCGGAAGAGCTCTAGATCATCTCGTAACCCTCATCCTATCTATAATTTCTTGAGCTTTCACCGGCTTTCCCCATCACACTTTGCATTTGTTTCGGCATTATCCACCATCACCATCCCCAAAACTGTTCGAGAAGCACTTGCTCACCCTGGATGGAAGCAAGCCATGATTGATGAGATGCAAGCCTTGGAACAGAGTAATACGTGGGATTTGGTTCCTCTCCCATCGGAGAACAGTACTGTTGGTTGTAGATGGGTGTTTGCTATCAAGGTAGGAGCTGATGGTAAGGTTGATCGCCTTAAAGCCCGTCTTGTTGCCAAGGGCTACACTCAAATTTATGGCCTGGATTATGGTGATACTTTCTCTCCAGTAGCAAAGATTCCTTCTGTACGGTTATTTCTTGCTATGGCAGCTATCAAACATTGGCCGTTGTATCAGTTGGATATTAAGAATGCGTTTCTTCATGGAGAGCTTGAAGAAGAGATTTATATGGAGCAACCACCAGGGTTTGTTGCTCAGGGGGAGTCAGGTTTGGTTTGTAGGCTGCGTCGCTCCTTGTATGGACTCAAGCAGTCACCACGTGCTTGGTTTGGGAAATTCAATTCTGTTGTTCAGGAGTTTGGGATGTCTCGAAGCGAAGCTGATCATTCTGTCTTCTACTCACATTCTTCTTGTGGTCTCTGCGTTTATTTGATAGTTTATGTTGATGACATAATTATTACAGGGAGTGATCATGAGAAGATTAATCAACTTAAGAAGCACTTATTTAGTCGCTTTCAGACAAAGGACTTGGGAAATCTTAAATATTTCCTTGGAATTGAAGTAGCTCAATCAACTACTGATGTTTGCATCTCACAAAGGAAGTATGCATTATATATTCTGGAAGAAACTGGCATGTTGAATAGTCGGCCCGTAGATAGCCCTATGGATCCAAAAAGTAAACTTCTTCCAAATCAGCGGGAGTTATATGAAGACCCAGAGAGATATAGAAGGTTGGTGGGTAAGTTGGTCTATCTCACCATCACTAGACCAGACATCTCATTTGCTGTAGGAGTGATTAGTCAGTTCATGCAATCTCCGTGTATTCAACACTGGCAGGCTGTAACACGGATACTCCGGTACATCAAGAAGTCACCGGGTCAGGGATTGATGTACATAAATAAGGGAAACACTGAAGTGATGACTTACACTGATGCTGATTGGGCAGGTTGTCCAATAGACAGACGATCCACATCAGGTTATTGTGTATTTGTCGGGGGAAATCTAATCTCATGGAAAAGTAAGAAACATGATGTGGTTGCTCGATCGAGTGCTGAAGCTGAGTACAGAGCCATGGCACTTGGTACGTGTGAGCTTTTGTGGGTCAAACAACTTCTTCAAGAGCTAAGGATCGGAGATGATAAACCAATGAAGCTATGTTGTGATAATGAAGCAGCTCTACATATAGCTTCAAATCCAGTTTTTCATGAGCGAACGAAACATATAGAAGTCGACTATCACTTTGTTCGAGAGAAGATCGCCTCAAAGGCAATTGCAACTAAGTTTGTTAGTTATGGTGATCAACTCGCTGATATTCTCACAAAAGCCCTTGGAGGTTCTCGCGGACAGTATATTTGTGCCAAGCTGGGTGCACATGATCTATATGCTCCAGCTTGAGGGGGAGTGTTAGAGATAGAATAATATTCTGCTATATATCTATATATCTCTATTGAGATCCTACCAGCTACACACCTATATATATATATCTACAGGGACTGTGAAAGACTCTCAAGGAGAACAAATCGTAAGTTTTTTGTTAGTTCTATCTTAGGCTACTAAATGATGGGGTATTGAACTCTGCATCGTACTGACATTTGATAGGAAGTGGTATTGATTGTGGACCGTGGTACATTAAAGAGGTTTATTGCTGTTAAAAACGTGATTTCTATATTCATAGTAATGGTTCCGATTTCTTGCAGGTCCTGCTGACACTTGATTAGTTTTTCAGCATCAATCACTTTGGAGGCAAGTTTCTTAGTTTTCTTGGTTACTTAAGCCGCAAAGCAACTGATTTGTGGATAAATTATAGAAACATAGTTATTATTCAGTTACAGAGAATAAATTATGTATTATCCTATATACCAATATATAATTTGTGTTGGGTCCTCACCCCCAAAAGTCACCTACCTTCCAAAAGGCTCCTTACATAGCTTCCAAAAAAGTCAAATACCTTCTAAAGTTTTTTTTTTTTTTAAAATATCAAAACCTTCTAAAGTTTAAACCATACTATTTTGGCAGGTTTGAATTATTTTTTATTTATAAAACCGGATTTGACCGAAATCTTACAAAACCGACACAATCTATAAAAAAAAAAAAGGGACTTAGAATATAGAACCAAACTGGCACTATTATAAACACCAATAAGCCGAAGAAATCCATAAATTTTTGGTTCTCTCAACTCTTATTTATATATGATGATATGTGATGTATCAACGATTCAACGTATTTAGGGTCACAAATTTATTTGTATGTATATGATTCAGAATTTGAACAACACGCTTTATAAAGCTGCCCGTTTTATGTTCCATTACATATGATGTCCCAACTATTAAAGGACAATCATGCAAAAATCTCAAATTTTTCCCCATAACGATCACCAAATTCTACACATGTTACTAGAAAGAAATAAACTTATTATATTTAGGGTTAATAATAAACTGTCTGAGGTTTGGCCCATGTTGAAATATGGTGTCCGTCGTTGAAATTGACTGTCTCAGGTTTGGTGTTTGTTGAAATTTGGTGTCTCCTTCTATTTTTGGGTTAAGTCGAACAGAAGTGTATCACGTGACCGTCACGTGAGCTCAATAAAATGGATATTCAAAAAATGACCCTCCATAAAAAAAAAAAACTGACCTTCCATTACCTAGCGCATTTACGAAATTACCCCTTCTAACTAAATCAACAACTATAGGGTTTTTGGGTGGTGGCCGGCGGGAGTAGGATGGTGGCCGACAGGAGTAGGATGGTGGCCGACAGGAGTTGGATGGTGGCCGGCCGGAGTTGGGTGGTGGCCGCCGGAGTTGAGTGGTGGTTATTTTGAATCTATGGGTAATTTTGTCACTTCATATTTGGTAGAAATGGCAATTCTGACTTTTCGTAACATTCTGTCACAATTAAAAGCTATTTTGGACGAAAAACCAAATTTCAACAAAGTCCATACTCCATACTTCATATAGACCATTTTAACACTTTAAAATTCAGACACCAAATTTCAACACAGTCAAATCTCAGACAGTTTATTAGTTATTAATACTTATATTTAATATAATTATCATAGTTATACATTAAAAACTTATATAAATAACAATCTTACAAATATGCACGTGCAGAAATAACTAGTGTATATAAATTTGTACATAAAGATAATAACAGAATAATCCAGGAGCTGAGGGTTTTCACTGTTTTCTATCGATGCAACTTTTGTAGAGGAGCTGGGGGTCTCCAAACGCTTCAGTTGTATCGATGCAGAGCCCACTTCTTACGCACCGCATATTAATGAGCTGCAGGTTCGGATTTAGGATTCATGCTTTGTATCTCGGTTTGCTTTTGTTGCAGACGAGTTGGGAAGCGTCACCGATGTTCATGAGGATATTCAATTTCGGGGGTGCGAGCATTGAATTTGTGTTCATCTTCTTTTGCTCCTTCCGATGCAGCGACTTCAAGTTCTTGGAATTCAATTCCTTCGTATCTCCCAACCTTCATTCAATTCATTGATCAAAGACTTTATATTTTTGGAATTTAATTCTTTCATATCTCTAATCCTTCATTCAAATATTTGATCAATTCCCTATGTGTGGCTTTAGGGTTCCCGTTTGTTTCTTCTCTTAAACACCCAAAAGCGGCCGATCTTCTCTACTCCAGTTGCTTTGGATTGCTTCTCCTTACTGTGGTATGTACGTTCTCTTCCTTCTCTAATCAATTTGCAAGTCATAAAATTCAAATTCTAATCTGCACCTTTTTAAAATTGATGTATTTCTCACTCAATGTGAATCTAGCGAAAATGTGTGATTTTGATAATCGAAAACACCTTTGGATGATGCAAGCTGGATTTTTTTTATCAGCATCTGCTAATCTATATAGTACAGTGTTTTCTAATTTCAAGATTTAGAGCACTTCCAATGGACAAATTTTGCAAGACATTTGCTTATGTGGATGTAAGAGGGAAGGACAAATTTTGTCCACACCACTAATTGTCTCTCCATAATTTTTTTATCTTTCCTCTAAGTTGTCCTTCTCTAAGTTGTCGTTCTCTAAGTTGTCCTTAGGACATTTGAGACATTTAATTTATTAATTTATTTTTAACAAAAATAAAAATGACTTACAAATAAAATGTTATATATTATTGTAATTATGAGAGGTATATCAAAAATAATATCCAACTTCGTGATAAACAGACACATCGACAACTACAAGAAGACTTGATCGAACATATTTGACAATTTCATAATACTCGTGCAAATTCCGTTTAAGTCTACTATGAGTGATTAATGATGTAGCTTTTTTTTTTGGCCAAATTTAGCTTAATTATTTAATAAAAAATTTAATAGAATGAAATTTTCTATTTTATAATATTATTAATGATTTAAATTATGTATTTTTTTTTTATATATTTCATAGATAATTACTTGAATAAAATATTTATTTGTATGTATAATAATATAATTAGTTGATTAAAAAGTAAATACATTTTATTTATTTAAATCATATAAAATCCCATATAGATCCAAAATGGCTTGCCTAATGTGTCCAAAATGAGTTTTGCACATTGTGAGGACTTTGGACAAAATTCATTTTTATCTCTTTTCTATGACACATAGTCTATGTGGCGCTGATGTGGCAGCAAATGTCATTCAAAATGTCTTTTACCATTGGAAATGCTCTTAGGAGGCCGGCCTGTAAGTAGCTCATTCAAAATCAATAGGTACGTGTCTGATCTCTCTTGAACCTTCAATCTATCTTTACTTCATTGTCGTTGGTTGGATGGTATTTATTTGATAGAACAATTGTTGTCATAATTCCAGTAAAGATCCACTGTAAAGGGTTGTAAATATTGTAAGGCTTAACAGTTTATATCTTTCATATGTCTCGCTTATAGTGTTGTCAAGACTATAGTTTCACATAGTTTTCATATGATGTGAGAACTTTTTGGAATATAACAGCCATGTGTACCCAGATTATTCAACCTGTTGGATTTACTTTATTTGGTTGATAATACAGAGAGTGCTTGAGGAGCTAGAGGTCTGTAATTTGTGTTGGCTACTGAATGGTTTAGATGAAGTTTGACATTGAATAGGTATGAGTAGGGCATAGAGTTAGATTTTCATTTTATTTGTGTTTGATTTATCTTTCAATAGGATTTATTCTTCGAGCTTAATGTAATTAGATTTTTTTTTTTTATTATGGTTGTGTATAAGGATCTTCATTATGTTGTAGTCTCAAATTGTAAACCTCTGTATTGGCTTAACTATTATATGTCTGTTGTTTGACCGTTTGTATTCTTTTAGCTGCAGAATCAAAAGTGATACTACACAATATTAGTATCCAGAGAAACGGCTTTTCATTTAGTCATTTAGAAGAAAACTATACGTATATCCATTTACTTGCAGTTTCTTCATTGACCAAGATTGTTTTAGAGACAAACATGAATACATTGGAGATTCATGCTTTGCCTTAAGCCCACGAAAGAAGCTTTTTTTTTGTAGAGATCCATGAAAGAAGCTCTGATATATGTACTTATTGAGTTTTAGTTTTCGCTAATGATAAACACTCCGTGTCGGACCTAAAATCTGACCTATGGCGAATACGTTTTGAAAATGTGGATTTTGAAAAGAGTCGCCACTAGTTAATTATTAGGCTAACTAGAATCCTAAATTACCTAAGCGAATAACGAATTAAACACCTAGGTATAAAAAAAAATCTACGAACAGAAATTCAGGTTCGGGGGTTCTATTACGGAAGAAAAAAAAATATTTAAAGTTCCGCCCTTTCGGTACTCAATTCACAAATTTGCCAATTCCGTTATTTTAATAAACATACGAACTGAATTTAAGACTTATTAAACAAGAAACCAAATATTAGACTACATCACTTAAAAGCTATCAAAATTCATTAAAACCATAATCACTTAGTAAATCAAACCTATCAAGCACTAAACAGATACACACCATGATATATCATTTATAATATAATAATAGAATAAAATAATATATATGGACATAAAACTTAAACTTACAGAGACGAACCTAGCTAACACTTGGTATCGGGGAGGACGACACCGCAGGTGGGTTCTAGTGGGGTTGGAACGACGATTGAAACGAACTCTGGGAACTAAGACTTCGAGAACCGATCAGAGCATGAGCTGGTTGAAGCGGCAGAAGCGGATTCGAACGAAGACGGTTATTGGGCCGATGACTGGACGGAGCGGTAGTCGATCGGAAAAACGTTGGGACGAAATTGGCCGGATGATGGTGATGAATGTTTTGTCCGCCGGTGAGTCAGGGATTCTCCGGTGAGGGTGGAATCGAGTCTGGCTGATCGAAACCGATGGAGGCGATTAGGCTCTTGCTGAATACCACGGCGTCTAGTGCGGGAATAGGCCACGAATCGGACGTTTGGCTCGCTGTCGAAGATGGTCGATCCGATTCGCGATAGAGAGCCGAGTCACTTGAGGTATCGATGTCGGAGAGTGCAGCGATGGTGCGTAGTGGAGCTTCGTTGGCCGATGATGGAGGTGGGGTTGGAAGGAAGAAGATAATGCTAGCAAGAATCAAATCAAAACAATATTAATAATAAAAAACAATATAACAATAATAATGATAGTAAACCAAAATCACAACAAACGAAACAAATGTAGATAAAGTAATTAGGCCAATTCTTATTCATTCCATCACGTTGTTGTCTGTTCGATCCCCCCTTCTCCATTACATCGACCGACACATATATATACTAACCTAGAGTTCTCTAACTAGGAAGTAAATATTGTTGATTTATTCTCTTAATAAATGCTAAATATTCAGAAAATATACCCTAAATATTCAACAAATATTTTCTATAATAAATACAAATAAACTATCCTAATTTTCCAGGAGCCATTCTTGGAAGTTTCTCGACTTGCCATATTTTGAACACTTCCCCATTTAGCACGCCATAAGTCGCGTGTCTCGCGCGTGGTCCAAAATTAGGTGTTTACAGTTTGCCCCTCTTTGGGCGGATTCCCGTAGAACACGTTCGAGGGGATTAGTCCAAAGACAAGGAAACACCAAATTTTGGATGAGAAGTCTGTCTTTCTTTTGAGTCTTCGAGTCTTCAAGGGATCTCCTGGCTTATTACAGATGATGCGAAAAAGTAGAGCCTCTGTCGGCGATGCCTCTGTTGACGGTGCCTCCGTTGGCGTGCGGAATATAGAACCTCCGTCGGCGGTGCCCCTGTTGGCGGTGCCTCCATTGGTAGTGCGGAAAATAGAACCTCCGTCGGCGGTTCCCCTGTTGGCGGTGCCTCCATTGGTAGTGCAGAAAGTAAAGCCTCCAGTGGCGTGCGAAAAAGTAAAACCTTTGGTGATGATTGGTAACAGAAGACCTCTACGTCAGACAGTACCAATAACCTCTGGTGACGCCTCTAGTGGCGAGTGGTAACGGAAAAACCTCTACGTCAGACCGTACCTGAAAACCTCTGGTAATATCTCTGGTAGCGAAAGACCTCTACGTCAGACCGTACCGGAAAACCTTTGGTGATGCCTCTAGTGGCGAGTGGTAACGGAAGACCTCTACGTCAGACCGTACCGGGAAAACCTCTGGTGATCTCTCTGGTGGCGGAAGACCTCTACGTCAGACCGTACCGGAGAACCTTTGGTGATGCCTCTAGTGGCGAGTGGTAACGGAAGACCTCTACGTCAGACCGTACCGGAAAGCCTCTGGTGATATCTCTGGTGGCGGAAGACCTCTACGTCAGACCGTACCGGAAAACCTTTGGTGATGCCTCTAGTGGCGAGTGGTAACGGAAGACCTCTACGTCAGACCGTACCGGGAAAACCTCTGGTGATCTCTCTGGTGGCGGAAGACCTCTACGTCAGACCGTACCGGAGAACCTTTGGTGATGCCTCTAGTGGCGAGTGGTAACGGAAGACCTCTACGTCAGACCGTACCGGAAAGCCTCTGGTGATATCTCTGGTGGCGGAAGACCTCTACGTCAGACCGTACCGGAGAACCTTTGGTGATGCCTCTAGCGGCGTACGTCGGAGAAGAGCCTCTAGTGGCGTCCGTTGGAGAAGTGCCTCTAGTGGCGTGACTTGCGAAGGCTGAATACTAAGGCTTCGTTCGTCGGGGTTGACTCTCAGGAAGCTGGACCACTTCAGGTCCCGATCGTCGATTGATTTGTAGGAACAGACTGTAACAGTCCCACTCATCCTTGGATGGCGACTCACGAGAGCAGACTGTAACCGTCCCGCTTGCCGTGAAGTTGACTTTGAAAGACGCTGCTTGCGCATGGGTGTTTGTCCCTAATTTTTGCCTAAATTGTGCATTGTGCGACAACCTAGCGGGATCTTTTTTCTCTTTTTTCTCTTTTTTCTTTTTTCTTTTTTCTCTCTCTCTCTCTCTTTTTTTTTTTTTTTTGAGAATTTCTCTTTTTTCTCTCCTTTTGCCACGGTCGATTGAGAGATTTCCGACCGTGCCCCTCAGCTTTTTATTTTCTCTCATTTTGCCATGATTGCAATTCCTGAACTTGCAACCATGCCTCTCATTTCCTGATTTTGCCTAGGTCGCCCTTTCGGATTTTCAACCTAGCGGAAGCACTCTTTATTTGGTAGCCGATTAAACGGTGGCTGTGACCCGTACTTTATTTTCCGCCTCGATGCGGGAGTATTTGTAGCCCTTTGGAGGGTGACTGTGACCCTTTTCTCACCGTTATGTTGCGGGAGCTTTTTGATTGTAGCCATTTGGAGGGTGGCTGTGGCCCTTCATTCCTCGTCTCTGATCCGGGAAACACTCTTTGTATGTAACCATTTTGAGGGTGGTTGTGGCCCTTTCACTTAATATCCGCCATCGATGTTTCGGGATCGCTCTTTTGACTGTAGCCGTTTGGGGGACGACTGTGACCCTTTCTTTTATTTTCCCGCCCTCACCGGGTTCGCGGGATCACTCTTTTTGTGTAGCCATTTTAAGGGTGGCTGTGGCCCTTTCACCTATTTCCTGCTTTTGATGTTGCAGGAGCGCTCTTTATCTGTAGCCATTTGAAGGGTGGCTGCGGCCCTTTCTTTATAGCCATTTTAGGGACGACTGAGACCCTTTTTATTTGTAGTTGATTTAGGGACAACTGTGACCCTTTTATTTCTTTAGTCCTCTCACAAAACTCTCTTTATTTTTCTGTAGCCGATTAAAGGGCGGCTGTGACCCTAAAGAAAAAAATATATTTTTTTGCTTTTTTTGCTTTTTTTTTTTTTTGCTTTTTTTAAAAGAAAATTCAACAACAATTATGTACATCCCCCTAGCGGCAAATCTGAAATGGACCTTACAACCCATGGATGACGTAGGCAGTGATTTCTAATCTCGGTTTCTCAAGTGCCCCGGTTATTGCTCAATCTCGTCTGGGGATGCCCAATGGCTAGCACCTACCGGATTAGGCTCGTCACATTCTGTATGAATGGTCTGGTTGATGAACACACATGGATGGTGTTGAGTTTGGCATAGTAGTCCGCAAATGGGGCACAGATATTGTGCGAGATAAATTCGGCAGCCGACACAAGAATGGTTGGCGAGCAAAGGGCCGTGCACGAGATGTGCTCTTCATGATTATCCGAACTGCAAAATGGGTAAGGAAAAAAAAATTAAACTTCGAGGATAGAATTGATCACAACTTCTCTTACCTGGGTGTTGGAGTTTTTTTCTAGTGGGAAATGTGCTCGCTATGCGACTGGACCTGCTGCATGTCCTGATTTTCCTGCTCCATCTAGAAATCACGACTTGTATATGAACACCCGCCGGAAAGTAAATGCCCCTGGACCTCTGATGGAAGGCACCAACGATAATGCTTCATTTGCTTGACATCTCAAACGATCATTGATCGGCACATTGAATCTTCTGGGGACACTCGATGATCTCTTGATATTTTCCATATTCGAACATGTCCTATCTCAACGGGAGATGCCCCTTGGTTACCACCGACCGGTTTAAACCTCACCGTAAACGAATGTACGGCTTGGTTCGGGGACGCGTATGAATTCCACACATGGTAGGTGAAATTTTGGCATGGAAGTTCTTTGAAGCAGTCACGTTTCACGTGGATGCGACCTTGTCGAAGTGGTCATCTGATCTGCAAAAGAGTAGGGACACTCAAATCTTAAGGAAAAATCAAGTACAATTCATCGTACCTGAGCGTTGGATATCCCGAGTGTGCAATTTGTGCAACTGGATGACTGCATGTTTTTTTGGCTGTCTTATTTGGTCGACAAAACTTATATGTACCGGACGCCTTATCCAATGGTACCTGAGAAGACCAGACACGAAAGTTAGTATAAAGAATCAAATGAGTCATGCATGATTTTTCGGAAAACTTCTAATGTCATTCATTTCATAATTTTGATTACATTTCAGAAAGAATCAAAATTTATAATCAAATGTGTTTTGCACCATCATGGAGTTTACTGAGTTTGCTGAGTGCATTATCTGGCTCGAACGTAGGACAACTGCTCAAAACAAAGTTTTTTCAAAAAGATTTTATCGTCCTTTGTTTAAAATCGAATAGTATCACTCAACTGCACAGTTAAAATATTTTCTCAAAAAGGAATCAAAAATCCCATTTTTTAAATGCTCGCTCATGCGAGTGTTGAAATGACGATCTTGCCAAAAAAGTGCAATACACTTTGGATAAGAACGAATGACACTTTGAGGTTTTTCTTTTTTAAAATGCTCATGCATGCTCAAAAGTTAAAGTTCTACTGTTAAGAAAAGTTACAACTTACAACCAGTTTACCTGAATAATACATATGTACAAAATGAGAAATTCAGGTAAAGTTTTTTTAAAAAAGAAATGCAAATGCAATGCATGTTTGGAATGAAAAGCTCAACAACTAAGAGAAGATTTACAATCTATCAAAAAAAGAATCGTTTTTCCAAAACAATGCCTATGAGATGTACATGAGATGCATACTTGAAATGAAATTTCTACAGTTAAGAAAATTTACAAGTTATCTGAAAAATGTTTTTTTTTTTTTGGTGTTTTGTTTAACGAGGAAAATTCAATGCATCCTAGTTGCTCAAAATTGAAAAAAAACAAGTGAAAACTTTTTTGAAAAAGGCATATGAGATGCACAAAAATAAATATAATATGCAAACTTAATAAAAATTCTACAACTAAGAAAAATTACAGTTTACCTGAAAGGTTTTTTCGAAAATAATGCATATGAGATGCACATCTTTTAGAAAAAATCAGGTAAAAGGTTTTTTAAACAAAGAGCCCTAAAACTAAGAAAGCTTACGATTTATCTAAAAAGTTTTTTTAAATTAATGCATACTTGATGCATTATTTAAAATAAAACAATTCAGGTAAAAAGTCTTTGAAATGATGCATATGGAATGCACGTTCGAAATTAGAAGCTCTAATAGCTAAAAAGGATCCAAAATTTTTTCTAAAATGTTTTTTTGCATGCGCGACGCGCTAACCAAAATCACAACTTACCTGAAGAGTTTCCTCAAAGAAAAAAAAATAATGCGTATGAAACGCAAGTTTGAAAAAAAAAAAAAAACAGGTAAGAGGTTTTTCAAAAAAAAAAAAGAAAACAATGCATACAAAATGCGTGTTCGGAAAGAAAATTTCTAAATGTCCGATCACTTAGCTGAAATTTTTTTGTTTTTTTTTTTTTTAAAAATGCATGAAGATGAATGCATGAGAATAAAAATTACACAATTAAAAAAACTTACAGTTTTCCTGACGACTCTCTTTTACAAGAACAAAAAAAACACGGATAAAACACAACATGTTAGGGGGTAAAAAATGTGTGGCTTTGCTCTACAAGGTAGGTTCCACTGATAGGTTCCCGACAAGGTGGTTTCCTCACCCCATCACAGGGATCATAAGACCTTCACAAGCGAGTGGAGTTGTTCTGAGTCGTTCCGGCGGCTCGGCCGCGCGGTCGTACCCTTACTAACTCTCCGGGGTTCCTAGTTGCCCTGGGATTTAGGCATTTTGGATATTACACTAGAGTGGGTGTGCGAATTCAAATAATGCCACAAAAAAAAATGTCAATTAATTACTCTAAAAATATGTACCTGTCACACAAAAAACAAAGTTAGAATGGTGAAGGTAATAAAATATGAAAACTCAAAAAACATGGCAAATAAGCGAATATAATGAGCCCGAACCCTCTAAAATCCCCAGCAGAGTCGCCAAATTGTCGGACCTAAAATCTGACCTATGGCGAATACGTTTTGAAAATGTGGATTTTGAAAAGAGTCGCCACTAGTTAATTATTAGGCTAACTAGAATCCTAAATTACCTAAGCGAATAACGAATTAAACGCCAGGTCTAAAATCGGTCTACGATCAGAAATTTCGGATTCGGGGGTCCTATTACGAAATTAAAACACATAGAATTAATCTCGCCCTTTCGGTACTCTATTCACTTAAATTGCCAATTACGCCTACTAATCATATTTTATTTATAAACTGAAATTAATAACAATGTTAAAATAAAGACCAAATTACATCACCAAGAAATTATCAATTGTAAACCAATTTTACGGAAATAAAACTATGATTTAAACCAAGTCTAGAAAAGCCAATGATTATTAGATACGATTAAATCATGACACAACATGCAACATACATAAACAATTTAATCACCTACAAGCTACAGTACATAACCTAACTACGGCTCTAATTCTACGATATACATAATAATAATAATAATAATAATAATAATAATAATAATAATAATAATAATAATAATAATAATAATTAATGTCAAAGAGGTTAACCTGAAGAGAGAGAGTGTACGGGACGAAGCAATCTCTGGATTTGAAAACCGGAAATCAACCGGAGAAGATGGTGGCCAGGTTTTCTCGTCAGGTCGAGGGTGGTAAAGGGCAGCAGTCGATGACCAGTGCGACGGGCAGAGGAGCACGGGAAGAGGAGGTGACTGCGAAGGCAGATAACGGAAGACGACGGAGACAGCAGCAAGGTCGGCGACGCGGTGGCAGCAGGAGCGTTTCGTCACCGGCGGAGCGAGGAGGGCCAGCAGGTCTGGTCTTTGGTCGGGACGCAGCGGCAGCGGCTCGGTGGGGCGTGAACTTCGGACGGCGAAGGTGGTGATGAGCTTCTTCTCTGTGAAGAAGACGATGGCCAAAAAGAAAATAATAATAATAATAATAATAATAAATTTGAAAAGCTGTGAGCAGAATAGGAACACCAATTTACGAGTCATCATGCATCATCAATCTCTTTATTATTTTCTTTCATTACTGTCTGAATCCCCCCCTTACAATGTAAATATACTACCCTATATATAGTATTTAGGTCTAGTCTAATTTGAGCAATAAATATTGCTGATTTATTTTTACTAATAAATGCTAAATATTCAGAAATTTAATACTAAATATTCAACAAATATTTTCTGCAATAAATACATAAACTATCCTAATTTTTGCAGGAGCCATTCTTGAAAGCTTCGCGACTTGCCAGATTTAGACATTTCCTCATTTAGGTGCGCCACACGTCACGCGTGTCGCGCGCGGTCCAAAATTAGGTGTTTACACTCCGACTTTCAAGTCCGAGATGTTCCGATTTGTGAGTGGTAATACAAGTACCCTGAAAGTTGCTCAAAATTACTTGTCTGCCATTGTGAAATAAATCGGAACATCTCGAACTTAGAAGTCGGATCGTGTATCACGGCTCTTTAGTTTTATAGTGCAGTAGTCATTGAATTTGATAGTGCAATAGTCATCAAATTTAGTTTTATAACTCGGTATGTCCATTAAGATGCAAATATTGTAATTATTGGCTATCTCCGATTGAATATCAGTATTTTCTTTGATGAAACGAACCGTTCTTTTGGGATATTCGAATATTAACAAGTTTTTTTTTATTAGATATGCTTACTTAGTAAGACATCCCGCGCGATGCGCGGGAATGCACCCTAATATATGTAAAATAGCATGACATCTTTTTGGAATTGTATTGATTAGATTAAACTCTTTAAGTTGAGTAATTTTGAAATACTAAATTTAAAGTTATATGTTTACTTTTTTTATTCAATTTACAAGTATTTCATACTTATTTTTCATGTTATTTCGTATTTAGGCCGACCCAAATACGACACAAACATGGCAGGACTACGCAAATTTAGACACCCACACGAATTGCCGGCCTATTCTCAAGTTTGCGTCTTATAAAACTAAAACCACACGCTAATCGAAATCATTTCGTCGTCCAGGGGAGCGCCTTCTACTGCAACTCTGCAAGTGTGCTTGCTATCGTCATCATTCTTTCACACTCTGCAGCAGCGCAGCTACCTTCCGTTTCCATGTCTTTATCCTGCTAATTCAGCGCGGATCCAGGACGCTGCCGGCGTTTTCTGCTCCGGTATGGAGGATGACGAGCCGCAGCTGGTGGAGCTCAGCGACAAGCAGAAGAAAGAGATCGCCAAGTGGTTCCTCCTCAATTCTCCCGCCGGCGAAATCCAATACGTAGCCAAAGGTCCCTCTCTCTCTCTATTTGATTCTCTCTTTCTGTTTGCGCATTTGCAAATTGCAATGCAATTTGGGATGTGAAGTTGAATCGTGTGGTTTTCTGCAGATGTGCAATCGGTTCTCGGTGACGACCAGATCTATGACGAAGCTGCATTGGAGGTCTTCCCTGTTTACAACAAATCTCACATGATTTGCCTTGCAATGCCGGACAGAAGTGGAGATGTAAGTCTTTAAGACTCTCTTTCAGCTGAATTGAACTTTGGTTGTTCTAATCTTCCTTTCTTCTGCTTATAATAGCAACATCATCGCAAACCTTTCATTACAGTGGCTTGGTGAATTCTATTTTGGTTGCATTGAACATTGATATGATTTTGGGTCAATAACCTTGAAGTTTGGCCCTTGTTAATATGAAAGGTCTGAAGATTGAAATGGTGATAACTGAGGTCTGAACTTTGGGCTTTGTGATTTTTAGGTTTTCCGACCAAATTTTCTGTCAAATTTAACAGAACCGTGTGAAATGTCAAAAATACCCTTTTGTAATATTTGAATTAATAAAAAGTTTAATTAATATAAAGATGAAATGACAAAAATGCCCCTGTCCATAATTTAAACCTAACCCAACTCCGGCCACCACCCACTCCGGCGACCACCACTCACAATTCCGACGACCGGCACCCATCTCCGACGACCGCCGCCACGACCACAATTGGGCCCAAATCGGAGCCACCGGCCCCGATTGGGCCTAAATCGGAGCTCTGTGGCTCCGATCTGGGGCCACCGAGCTCCGATCGGAGCTTTGTGGCTCCGATTTGGGCCCAATCGGGGCCGGTGGCTCCGATTTGGGCCGTGGTGGCGGTCGTCGGAGTTGGGTGACGGTCGTCGGAGTTGTGAGTGGTGGTCGCCGGAGTTGGGTGGTGGCCGGCCGGAGCCGTGGTGGTGGCTGGAGTTGGGTGGTGGCCTTAAGGGCATTTTTGTCTTTTCATTCAATCATGTGAGATGCAAGAAGGGTATTTTTGGAATTTTATTTTATTTCTGGTCACATGCAATGCATATGACCAACTTCCGTCAGTTTTAACGGAAAAAACTAACGGAGACCTCTATTATCTACAAGTCGAAACTTCAGACCTTTGTTATCACCATTTCAATCTTCAGACCTCTCAAATTAACAAGGGCCAAACTTCAGACCTCTCCCAGGTTATTGACCCTATGATTTTTCAATCGGTTTCTGGAGAAAAATTGATTATGTGTTCTTTGCTGAAAGTAGGTGGTCCGCAAATATAATTGATTTAGCAATACCTTTATGAGTTTCCTTTATGTTTGGTTTTGTAGGTACTGGTTACATCTTATGCTGAGCTTGGGGAGAATGAATTCCTTGACCCGAGAACTGCTCACGTTGCAACTGTGGACCATGTCAAGCAAGTACAGCTCCAGCTCATCTGAAGTTGCTTGAAGATTATTAACTGTTAGATTTTTATAGCTTTTTATGCATTTTTACATCCGAGATGATCTTGATCAGTAAAACTAGAAGATCAGTTATTGACCACGAAGGTTTTAATTTGAAAATGGAAATACTATAAACATCTGGATTTCGTTATGATAGATTGTATCTTTCTTATCTGTGATTGGATAATAATTAATTGGCATACTATCTATTTATGTCATGACGAGCTAAACTCTTTCAGGTTTGTACAGAAGTGAGGCCTGCAAATGATGAAGAGCTTCCATCTGCATACTTAGAGGAGTTTAGGTATGTGTTATAGCTTTGTTCAGTTGTTTATTGAGTGTCACCAACTCACCATGCTGCAATAGTTTTCAACAATGTTACAATATATTATCCGCATCAACCTCTTCTTATAAACTTTTACTTGAACCTCCATCTGTTGTCTGTCTCGGGGAATTTAATGTACTTGTGGTTCTTGCTTGATTTGCAAAAATTACCGAAAATAAATTCATAAAATAGCTTTTAGAATAACCAGTGTATGTAGGATTTCAACAATTTGAGCATTGAATCACATTAAAAAGAGGTCTGAAGATTGGACCTTGTGAATTTGAGAGGTCTGAAGATTGAAATGGTGATAACTGAGGTCTGAAGTTTGGACTTTGTGATTTTTAGGTTTCCGTCCAAATTTTCTGTCAAATTTAAGAGAAACACGTGAAATGTCATATTTACCCCTGACAATATTTTAAACAAATTAAAGTTTAATTAATTGAACATGAAATGACAAAAATACCCCTTTCACTAATTAAAACATAACCCAACTCCGGCCACCACCACGGCTCCCGCCGGCCACCACCCAACTCCGGCGATCACCACACACAGTCCGGCGACCCCACCAAACTCCGACGACCGCCATAATGGCCACGATTGGGCCCAAATCGAAGCCATCGGTCCCGATTGGGCCCCGATCGGAGCCACAAAGCTCCGATCGTAGCTGAGTGGTGGTCGTCGGAGTTGGTGATGGCATTAAGGGCATTTTCGTCTTTTCATTTAAGCATGTGAGGTGGAAGAAATGCATTTTTGAAATTTAATTTTATTTCTGGTCACATGTCAAGCATATGACCAGTTTCCGTTAATTTTAACGGAAAAAACTAACGGAGACCTCTATTATCTAGAAATTAAAACTTCAGACCTCTATTATCACCAATTTAAACTTCAGACCTCTCAAATTCACATGGCCCAAACTACAGACCCCTCCCAGATTATTGACCCTAAAAAGAATCATTCATATTAGTTATCTTTTTTTTTTTTTTTTTTTTTTTTTAATTTTTAAATATTTGCTGTTGCAGATGTGCCATGGATGCAGAAATACAAAGATATGTTGGTGAAGCATATCCCAAAGGTGTCTGTTCTGTATATTGTACTAAAGGAAAAGATGTGGAAGGACCAGGGTCAGACTTTGAGCTTGTTATAGTGATTTCAGCTGCTAGAAACAGCCCGCAAAATTTCTGGTAGGTGAACCTTCTGTTTTCTATTTTATTCTCATTCTCTAATTCAACAATTATTAGAGTATATGGTTTGTGAACATAAATAACTTCATCATTCTACAGTTACGAAAATTGGCCTTAACAATATATTGCTGAAAATACCCTTGCATGCTGCAGCAATGGAAGTTGGCGCTCAGTGTGGACCATCGAGTTTAAGGATGACATTCAAGTTCTTGAACTGAAAGGCAATATGCAGGTAGCCAAATGACTCATAAATTTTCTCTTAGTTAAGTTTTATTAACCTAGACAATCAATTTCAATTTTACATTTCCATCTCTTTTTCAGGTGGTTGCTCATTACTTTGAAGAAGGAAACGTCCAATTAGATGCTAAACATGAATGCAAGGATTCGACAATCTTTCAGGTCATCCTCATATGCTGAATCTCGAGTTGCATATTTATCTATATGCTTAACTCGTGATCATTTATCTATATTATTCAAACTTGTCTCATGGAAATACATATATGATCAGATGCCTTTTAATAATATCAAAATTACATACATCTATTCACAAGTTTCTTTTGTCTCTGAACTGAGAATCGATTTATATATATTTCTACCAGTCCCCAGAAGAAGGTGCAGCTGCAATAGTAAGCATAATTCGTCACCATGAAACGGAGTATATATCTTCTCTTGAGGTAGTAAATCGATCTCCTTTATGTCCATTATTTTTCCTTTTGGTACTATATCTCCTTTGCTAAATCTTTGCACGGTCGCAGGCTTCTTATACCAATTTGCCAGATACAACTTTTAAGGTAAGAATCTGTTTCTTAGAAAATTTATTCCAAGTCATTTAGCTTTAGCTGCAACTTTTCTCTTGAAATTAGAAGATTTTGGAAGAAAATTAACAAGAGGACAAATTAGTAAGATATCCGTTATACCTTATAATTTACATATTCGTAATATCCAATTAGTAAACTTAGTATGGAATCAGAACTGTTTTCCGTACGATTAAACTGTTGATTTTCTCACTTGTAATTTTTCTTTTTCCTAATATTATTAAAAGATATGTATCATTACCTTATATTTACATATTCGTATCATTCAATTATGAAACTTGGAGTGAAAGAATGTACATAATGAATTGATTTTCTCACTCGGAAAAGTAACTTTTTTCACTTTGTAATTAAATTTCACTCGAAGTTTCGCATTTTCCAGAACTTCCCTAATAAATAACTAGAACCGACGGATTCATTACTCTCAACATTTTATTCAACTGTGAAATAATGCAGGACCTCCGCCGAAAGCTGCCAGTGACTCGTACCCTTTTCCCGTGGCACAATACTTTGCAGTTCAGCCTCACAAGAGACATCACCAAAGAACTAGGAATCCAAAAATGAACTTTCGGTCAGGAGAGCCGGTGAATTTTCTCACTCGATCCCTCAGTTGTAAGTTTGTATGAGTTTCTTTCTCAGTTTCGTCGGCTTGTTGGTTACTCTGGTCTTCAATTCTAGTGTCCATTTTGTTGTGTATATATGAAAATTTGGAGATGGGACTGCAAGTGTAGTCTAGTTTAGTGATGATAGTTTGACCTACAAGTCTTTCAAGTTCTCGAGCTTTCACGTTTTGACTAAGTAGTATCTGAATCGTTTTCCAACTTTTACCTAACATTTGCTTATTGTACCAATATTTCGATGTCTGTATTAAGCATTCTATTTTTGTTTATGGTTACAGTTTAGTAAAAAATTGCTGTTGCACATTTTACTCTAAGTAAGAAAGGGTTTTCTAGATTGCAACCATAAATAAAAGGGATAAAGAACCTAAAAACAGTTCCAACTATATTGTCACAATTTAAAATATTGATATTCGATGTCTCTAACTATTAGATTTGTTGCTTTTCAATTTTTTTCTATTGATTTTGACGTTAAAATTAGTGTTTTAAGTAATAAAAACATGTTGTTATTCATTTTTTCGAATTACCAAATTGGTTGTTCATGATTTAGGCTTATTTGATGCTTAAAAACGTGTTTTTGTTCCGTCAATTTTAAAAGAAAAAATGTGAAAATCAATCAATCTGATAGTGGGAATACCGAATATCAATCAATATTTTAAACGTGTGTAGGTTGTTAACCCTAAATAAAATTATTAAAATGTGTAATACAAATATCTACAAACAAGAAGCGGCAATTTGTCAACATGTGAGCTTAGGAACCAAAAATAACCGAAGATGGCCAGGAGTCGGGGTTCAGTGATGCTCCAAGTATATCTCTTTTTAGAAGTGTGAAATGATCAGTGAGGCCAAGATGCACCATGAGCATCCAAACATGGGTAAGGAGCTCTCTCCCTCTCCTGAGCTGTTGTGTGTGATATTCTTCCCTGCAGTTGTAGGCAGCATAGTAGAGATGTACGAGCCATGAATTCAATATCAACCTCCAGACATTCGATCTCTTTTCTCCTCGGCCAATCATCAATTCCCCTGCAAACTTGCACCCGATAATGAAGATCGGTGGCAGAACGTCACCAACCTGAACTAACGGCTTATTGAAACCTGTGATATCACCAATCTTCATTAGCTTCTTCGCATCTGATTTTGTCAGCTCACCCGACATATCTACTCCAACCCGTCGGGAAAATGAGAGAGCTTCGTGCTTAACACCATTAAGCTTGATGTTCACGTCCACGGTTTGCAACATTAATGGATACCTGACTAGTATGTAAAACATGTATCGAGACAACAACATAGTTGCTTTGCGTGCTTTCATGATATCGTCATCATCGCTACGAAGCGTGTCATCATAATAGTTGCATAGCTCCGTTGCAATGTGCCAAATTATGATTATCTCGTCAAGATCGTGTCTTTCGATCCACTTACTACATACAGGTAATGCAGCATCCCCCTCCCACATGTACTCTAATAGTTCTTTATGGCTCCTTGTCTCGGGGATCTCTTTAATCATGAAAATTTGGTCTTTGACGTAATCGGTTATGTCTCGATGTTGCGTGTAATAGTACGGGCCTAGTTTTTCATCCAAGTGCAGAAACTTGAGTAGCCGACTCGGGTAGACATTCGAGAAGAATAAGCTAAAAAAGCTCAACTGACCTGCTGATGAGTTTGTCCGTTGAGGTTGTTTGCATAATTTTCGAAACCTGGAGCAACATGATGATGACTCATGTTTCACAAACCAAACTACTTGACCCCAATCCGAAAACAAAACCATAATAATCCAACATATCTCTGAGGAAACATTCGCGGCTAACAGAACCAAAGTCACAACAACATCGACTTTCGGGTAGTGCGGCGTTGTTGTCTTATTCACGAACCAAATAAACACTGCGAGTACAACGCAAGATATCGTTGAAGTCATCAATCGACGACCGAGACCCCAACATGTATACATTGCTTTCGCCTTTGTGTAGAGCAGATCATACATGAACCCTAGCTCAATCTCTATTATCTTAAAAGCTTCCTGAGACGATATCATAGTGAACAGGTTTTTGCTTATGTCTCGATCATGCGTAAACACCTTTTGGCTCAGAAAAACGCGCTTAAAGAATCGAAACAGTAGATACCCGCGAGTTAGCTGATCTCCTCCGATTAGTTCAATCTTCTCTTTGTTGTACATACCCAAGTATTGTTCATTTCGCAATTTATCAAAGCTCACTTGCCAAAGCACCCAAACCCTTTCTCCATACTTGATCACCCCGGCAACGAGAAGGAGCAGCGATAGATACGACAGACAATCGGCAGCCCATGCCATGAAACATACGTAACCCGCCACCGATGTCTGGGTCACCAACACCAAGAAATGTCTCAACCACAGCTGGTTATCTTCCACGGAATACGCGGTAATGCTATCGGGACCGCCGAGTTGTAACAACAGACACGGAGCCCATAATGCATTCAGCTTGGTTTCACCATCCAAATGACTCAGGTCATGGATTCCCCCGAGCTTGGTGGAGATCGTTCCCAACGCCATGATCGCTATGGAATCTACCGAAACGTAGCAACACCAAACGATGATTCTCAACGCTATGCTCCCGCTGAACTTTCGACGATTCCCCAGCAGCTGGAGAAGCACTTGCATGAGCAAGCTCAACAAAACCATCAATCTGATATCCCATACATTGTAGAGTCTTCTCATTTGGTCAATGAATACATTCGTTGACTTCCACATCCTGTCTTGGCTAGCTAGCTGCTTGTATCCAAACACAACCCTAAACAAATGAATAGATGTAAAAAATTGTAAAATGTGAAAAACCCAATAATTTACGCACTACTTTTTTTAATGTAAAAAAAATAGATGTAAATATCTTCCAAATAATATTAGGGCTGGCAATTCGTGCGGGTCGTGCTAGCTTCGTGTCGTGTTTTGGGGGTCGGCCCAAACCCAGCCCAACACGACCCAACATAAAAAATCAGTATGAAAAACTTAGAATAAATTGAATAAAAAATTAAATATAAAAAATTTTAAAATTACCGTGCTATATCGTGCTATATGTCGTGACATGTCATTAATATCAAACCCAAACTCGTAATTTTCGTGTCGGCCCATCGTGCCGGGCCCAAATTGACAGCCCTATATAATATGTGATATTATCATTTTACGTTAACTTGGTTATGTATATTATTGTAAGTAATTAATAAAAAAAGATATACATATTCTTCTATTATAAAAATAAATTATGTGCAAAATGTGAATTAATAATTATTATTAGAACATAAATTTTCACTTAGTGAGATTTAATGCACAACATAATATAAACATAATATAGTGACTATATATATATATATATATCTCTATCTATCTATCTTCTATATTTCTATATAATTTGATGCGACTTATATAATGTTGATACATCACTTCTTATCTATATATAATATAATTTGGATAAATTTTCTATAATTATGATAAAAAAATTACTTATGCATAGTTGTAAAAATAAATATTTTTATTGGTTGATAAACTTGTTACATACCGATTGATGACGTGGATTTGCTACATGTAACTTTAGAAACTCTAAATTTCTTTCAAACTATCTTATCTATTCTCAGTTACATAATTTTCTCACATCTTTATTTAATATATTCTTCTTTTTTTATCAAATATACGATAAGTTTTTTAGGTCAAGAAAATATACGATAATTTAAAATATGATTATAACTGGAAAAAATACTTTTTTATCGTGTATTTTTTATATATAAAATAGTGTTAATATAGAATTTATATCTTAGGTAAAAATAATTTTATATAGATTTTAATAATAAATATACAAGAAAATGTAACTTAACTTTTTTATTTTCATTTCTAGACATTCTCAAATTTGCATAGAATTTTTGTGAGTTTTTAACGCAAATAATTTATAGCATCATAGTTAACTAATTTTATATGTATATTTATTATTATTTAATTTAAATTCTCAATGATATATTCATATAATTATGATTTTTATAGTAAAAATAATTCAATTTTATTATATATCAATTATAATTATTTCTAAAATTAGATACTATAGATATATAAACAACATCAATAATATTATATTATAAAATACTGTTTGTATAATGTATACTTATATTCGGCATATTTATAATTAAAATACATGATACATAAAACAATTTAAAAAGAATAGAAAGAAACAGTTAACTACTGCGGAAAAATAAAATGTTTCACCGATGATTGATTTTATGATTATATTACTAAATTGATTCATAGTGAATATGTAATACTAATAAACGTTATAAAATTATGAAAATTATATTATATTAAATAAAATAAAATAAATTATATAAATAATATATTCATTTTTATTATAAACTTTTACATATTTTTATTATATTTATTCTTTTTGGAGGGTTATATTAGTTTTATAAATATATTTATTATAATGTTGAATCAATCTTATTAATCAGTCGATATATATATGTATACTTTTTTTTTTCTGCTATATGTAATAGTTTATTAAGTTTATATAATCTTCACCAAAAAAAAAATTATATAATAACTCAAATTGTACACTGTATGTAAGAGTATACACAATAATTTTACTTAAATTGTATTATTTAAAATTGTCACGAAGACATTTATGTATACTCTAAGTAATATGTAAAGTTAATACACACGTAAACAATATTTGCTCTGCAATCTTATTACTTAAATATATTTTATTATTAAATTTTCCAACAACCACCAATAAAATATTAGTATTAATTATAAATTAAATTATTTTATAATTAAAAATTGGTTACGTAATACATAGTGCATTCCTTAAATTTAAGGAATATGTTGCGTAAAAATAGATGGGTCTCACTTTTAAAGAATGTTATGTAAAACCATCGTAGCATGTTTTTATTCATTTTACAAAAAAATAAAATTAAATTCACATTTAAATAATACTATGTAATCCATTGTGGATGCTCTAAATTGAGTACACGCTCTAAAATTTATATATAATAGTGGAATACGTAAATACAAATTTGTGTGGCCAAAAAAAAGAAACAAACAAACAAATGTTAAATGGTCTTTAGGTGCCACGACCCACGTATTTTATTTTGTAGGATTTTGGTGTCATATGTTTGCATCTGTTAGTCAACAGTTAAGTTTGACCGTTAAATAGTTTTATTTTGTTCAATTTAGTCCCTAATCTTTTTCCGGCCACCGCCCAAAATATTAAAGCCACCACACAAGGCCGTCGGCCACCTCTAAAGGCCGCCGGAACCCACTCAAGGCCGCCAAAACCCACTCAAGGTCGTCGGCCACCATTCAAGCCCACCAGTGACCACCAATCGGGGCCAGATGGCTTCGATTAGAGTCGCCTGGGCCCGATTGGGCCACCGAGGGCCTAGATCGGAGTCACATAGCTCTAGATCGGAGCTCTGTAGCTATGGTCTGGGCCCGCGAGCTCCGATCTGGAGCTCTGTGGCTCCAGATCTGGGCCCTCGGTGGCCCAATTGGGGTCATACAGCTCTAATCGGAGCTGTCCGGCCCGATTGGTGGTCACCGGTAGGCTTGGATGGTGGCCAGCGACCTTGAGTGTGTTCTGGCGGCCTTGAGAGGTGGCCGACGACCTTGTGTGGTGGCCGGAATATTTTAGGCGGTGGTCGGAAAAAGATTAGGGATTAAATTGAACAAAATAAAACTATTTAACAGTCAAACTTAACTGTTTACTAGTGGATGCATAAAAAATATACAAAATGCAAACATATAATACCAAAAACCTATAAAATAAAATATGTGGCACAAAAAACTAACAGTAACCAAACATATGACACCAAAATACTTTTTAACCAAAAAAACAAAACTGCCATTAAGTGCACTGAGGACTGAGATATATACTATTTATTATATCTAAGTAGATGGTTTTTTTTTGGCAATCAAGTAAATGGTTGAATATATATATATATACATACCTTATTGACATTAAATGTTGGTCTGCAAATGTAATTTTCTCCTTCAACGTGGTCTATTCTTCCTCTTGCAAAGGAAAAATGTCGGGAGAGAAGTCATGAATGAATGTAATGAATGAATGCTGGTAAGCAATAAAGACAGCAAAAGTGAACATCAAAAAAAAAAAATATATATATATATATAAGGAAGGAAGTATTAATAATTGAATTGCTACCCGAATTTGATCTAATTATAGATTGTTATTCGGCCTTTAACTTTTAAAATTAAATATCATCTAATTTCTGAGAAAATTATTTCTTTTGTTTCAATTCATGTCTGATTTGACATAAAATAAGCACATTCCACCCATGTAGTCTCTTTTAATGTGTATTCAACAATAAATTAAAATTATTGAAATAAAATACATTCAAATGAACATCCCCAATAAATTAAAATGATTGGAACAAAACATTCTATTAAGCATCAAATTAAAAGTATTTAAGTGCAATCATTTTAATTTATTGATGAATCAATATTAAGTAGACATAAAAAAGCCCATGTAGCCAAAATACAATATAATGAATGTAGCAATTTGCTAAAAAAATCGGAACATTTCATACTTTTTTTTTTACTTTAAAATTTTTACATATGTTACAATTAAGTTCACCATACTAATAATAAAAAAAAGTAAAAGCATGGTGCTCCAAAAGTATGGTAGAAAAACCCGATGTTTTAAGTAGCTAATTTTGAAGGAAAAATAGATAGTGATTTATATAATTAAGTCAAAATTTGGTAGTAATTTGGTTAATAACCAATGAAAGAATATTAAAAATATTACAAAGAGATAAAGCAAAAGCAGTTTGAGAAACTCTATATGCAAGTTACGCACATTCTCCATGCATGCCTACAAGCAATCGATGGCCAGTCTAAAAACAATTAATTCGGGATAAATTAAGGGAAATGAACTTAATTATTTGCACATGAAAAATAATGAAAATATATTTTTTTTTGGTGAAAAATGAAAATATTTTAGTAATACAGGTTTATTTTTTAAATTTTAATAAAAATATTCGTTAAAAATATTTAAATTTATGAGGAAATTTTTAAAAATTAATAAAATTCATTTGAAAATCATTATAAAATCTATAAAATTTCTTCCGCTGAATTTTTTTCTTCAATCACGCAAATTTATATTATTTCGGTACATATAGCAATGGTTATCGTAAAGGGCCTTTTTAAAACGTAGAAAAATAGAGACCATTAATATGTTGACATGTCATTATTTATTTTAATTTTGAGGTGGGTGTACTCCATGTAATTTTTGCATGCCTTTAGATATTTAACCACTTTTTTTTTTTTTTTTTTTTTTTTTTTTCCTTTTGGAGAAATTTTATCCTAATCTTTTGTCGAGAAATTTTATCCGTATTTAACTTCTTCTTTTTTATTGTCACAATTCTACTTTTTTTTTATTTCGTTTGTATTCAAATAAAAATATATTAATATTTATAATTAATTTTAGTCTATATATATATATATATATATAAGAAGGAAAAAAGCACAGTTGTGACAGAAAAAAAAACAACCATATAAGAATGCCGCACATCACCATTAATTTTCCGAAAGCACGATTAAGTAGAGTTTTTATTATATGTTTAATCGACGACAATTGACTAAACTTAACCAAAAACTAAACTCTGACTCTATACTTAATTTCAACTCGAATCTTATACAATTCATTGTATCAGCAACCATCTTACTATGTCAGCAGCTTCACTGTGTTAACATCACTGCTTTATATGCCATCATCTTCTTCTATACTCTGCACAATATAACATTATACTATAACACTAATTAGTCAACATGTGAAAGCTTAGGAACTGAAATAATAAACCGAGATGGCAATGAGTCGGTGTTCTCACCCATTAAGTCGTTATGATGAGTGAACTTATCAATGAGGTCAAGATGCACCATGAGTTGTTGTGTGTGATATTCTTCCCTGCAGTTGTAGGCAGCATAGTAGAGATGTACGAGCCATGAATTCAATATCAACCTCCGTCGATCATCAATTTCCCCGCAAACTTGCACGCGATATCAAAGGGTGTTGTCATGCTATTTATGGGGGTATCATCATAATAGTTGCATAGCTCCGTTGCAATGTGCCAAATTATGAATATTTCATCAAGATCACGTCTTTCGATCGACTTATAATAACATACATTTAATCGAGCATCGCCCTTGCACACATGTACTCTAATAGCTTATTGTGGCTCATCATCTTGGGAATCTCTTTAATCATGAAAATTTGACCTTTGACGTAATCAGTTATATCTCGATGTTGCGTGTAATATAGTATGGGCCTAGTTTTTCATCCAAGTGAAGTCTTGAGTAGCCGACTACAATACAAGGACGACCGCCTCGGATGGACATTCGATAAGAAGAATAAGCTAAAAAAGCTCAACTGACCTGCTGAGTTTGTCCATCGAGGTTGTTTGCCTAATTTTCGCAATTTTGGGAACCTGGACCAACATGATGAGTCCTCATTCAAACACAAATCTAGTTCAGCCCAATCCGAAAACAAGAACATAACAATCCAACATATTGTTAGTGTTTGAATATGTGTTTGTGGGTATATGTATGTGAGAGAGGTGGAGAGGATATGAGAGACTTATTGTGTTGTCTCAACTTGTTACATTCTCATTCATCTCATCTCCTATTTATAGGTACATATGGAGGACTCTAGAACCTTGATAATCTAGACACTTCACATTCTAGTAACTTCATTTTCTAGAGACTTCATGACACTCCTACCTATAGAGACTTCTACACACATAGACTCTTCTACACATTCTCATAATTAGTTAGACTCCTCTAGACTCTCATAAAACTTCTAGATACTACTCAAATTTAATTATTTCCGACACATATCTTGTTGGAAATGTTGAGGGTAAATATGCAAATTTACAAAGTCCGAGGACCAAAATGAAATATTCTAAAATTCAATGACTAAAAGAAATTAGTCAAATTTCGGATACTTACAAGTAACTATACCAGTTAACATGCAAAATATAGGCAACACCGAAATTATACGTAAAATCGACACAAAACGAATACGTATTTTTTATACTGAGGCCCGTGCTAATCACAGTCTCCTTAAGGCAATTTCGCCCCTCCCCACCCTCAGGTTATGCAAAGGGGTTTATACAAGGGGCGATCACCTCCCAGGATTCAACAGTGTCATCGAATCGTGTTATGCATGCAACACGCTCGACCGAACCGAACCCGATACCTGAACTCAAACAAAGAACAGGAAAGCCGACGACAACGGCTAAAAATAACTAGAAAGGTCGAACGACATGAGTCGATAACAACCTAGGAAGAACTCTGCATTCGTCAACACGAAGAACAGAGGATGAGAAAATATAATTGGATCCCAAGATTATGGGTTCCGGAAAAATTGAACCCAACCAAGAAGGTAGAGATTCCATTTCTCATTGTTGTAAAAATGTGAAGAGGAAACTTCTTTATATAGGAGATGAGAATGAAGGATGAGAGTAATCTATTCGATGTGGTATAAAGTTTTCACCAATTTCATTCACAAAACAAAAAAAAAAATGGGCTTGAGTGGGCTTGAGTAAAATAATCAAATAAGCCCAAAAATTAGCTTAAAAATAATTCAAATAAAATCAAGTCCAATTTGTCTAACAATCCCCCACATGAATGAAAATTGGAAATTTAGACACAAATTTTGAGTTCAACGGTCAATACCTGCAAAGGATAGGTAGGGGTAACCCCTTTGAACCTATCCCTTGTGAGATCATGACTTCTCTACTGACTGGTCGGTAGACGCGATGTCCTTGAACCGACTGTCGTTGGTGTAGATGACGACATAACCCACACAGGTACCTTCCTAGTATGGTTCGGTTCACGCCCGTGATCCCTAGGCCCTGGATCACTCGCCTGGTTCTGCAAGCGTTTCTAAAAATTGCGCCCTCAACAATTCCTTTCGAAGCGGCCCCACTTCTCACTCGCATAGGTGATTCTATGTCTCAAGAGCATCTTCACGACTCTGAGTTCTCCTTACGAATCATTAAAAGTTTTGTGTGAAAATGACCTTGATTAAGTAATTTCCAATTACTGTTATAAGATCAACACCAGCAAAAGCTTAACCTCTTCTCCATCACTGTTTGCATCATAGGAATGGGCTTTGGGGTTTGACCCCCACAGTGACAACACTCACTCTTGTGATTAGGTTGTCCCATTGAACCAAGTTCTTGGGATCTCCAGTCATCATGGTTGGGTTTTCCATCTCAAGAGTGTTTCCTCGACGGGCTTTAGTCCCATTCCTTTCGACGCTTGGCCAAATAACTCTCTGTTTAACCCTTTCGGGTAGCGGATCCGCTATTTATCTGTCGACTTTACGATATCGGGCACAATAAATATATTTGAGAGCAACTGTCTAATGGAATTATGACGTATATGTCTAAACATTCCATTATACAGGTTATACTGTGTTATACAAATTGATCGTCGCAACGTTGCATCAATGTTCTCAAACCAACAAAGTCCTCAGACTATCATTTCCTGCAGGAATAATTTTGTTAATCCAACATCTAAATTTAGATTGATTCTTTTGTGGACAACAGTTTCGCAAAGTGTCCCATTTCCCAACCTTTAACAAAGGTTTTTATGCCAAATGGGGGGTGCACCACTTATTTCTGCTTTAACCTTGTCTCTTAAAGAAAATCTTCAACATTTCATTAGATTGGATTTAATTTGGATTAAACCAAAACAAACCATCAATCTTTGCACTAACACAGGTTTTGGCCAATTAGTAAAATCCTCGAGAAAATGACATAGCCATTCTGCATCTTCGGCACATTTCTCCAGTACAATAACACAGACTTGATCGTCGATCTGGCTATGACTGTTTGTTTTGAGGATTTTCTACGACACTGTTGCACCTCGTAAGGTGAATACGTGACCCCTTATACTCAAGGTGATAGTGTCTAATCGGATATCCATTTTGCATCACTATAACACTCTATCACATAAGGATATCTCTTTGTGTAGACCATGATTACGAATATGTCTCAGATACCTAAGTACCCTGATTACCCCGTTCTAGTGGACAACACTAGGGTTACTCGTATATCGACTCAATACACTTACAACGTGAGCGATATCTGGTCTAGTGCATGACATTAAGTACATGACACTTCCAATAATCCGAGCGTACTCAATTTGGGAAAACCATTCTCCCTTGTTCTTTGAAATTACTTACTCGTATCTATTGGAGTACTGACCTCGTTCTTGTCATCTTTGTTGAATTTATCCAAATACTTGTCAATATATGAATTTGACTTAGAATGAGACCTTCTGATGATCTAATGAGTTTTAATCCAAAGATCACATCGACAAGATCCATGTCTTCCAGGTCAATACTCAAATTCAACATAGGTCCAGTGGACCGGACCACCTCATCGTTATTTCCAACGATTAGTATGTCATCAACGTAAAACGTTTTTCATACTTATTTATTTTGAAACGTTTCTCCAATAAAACGCTGTCAAATTTATAAAGCCATTGTCTAGGCATCTGCCTAAGACTATACATAGATTTGACAAGCTTACAGACTTTCTTTTCCTGCTCTCGCGCAGAGAAACCCTCAGGTTGTTCCATATAGATTTCTTCCTCTAAATCTCCATGTAAGAAAGCTGTTTTCACATCCATTTGTTGTACTTCTAGATTTCGCAAGGCTGCAATCGCAAGCACCGTCCTTATGAATGTGATTCTAGTTACTGGAGAATATGTATCAAAATACTTTAGTCCTTCCTTTTGTCTATAATCTTTTATGACAAGTCGGGCTTTATAATTATCAATTGATCCATCTTCTTTCATCTTACGTTTGAATATCCACTTGTAGCCTAACGGTTTGTCTCCGGGCGGAAGATCCACCAGCTCTCAAGTGTTGTTCTGCAAGATGGATTCAATATCACTGTTGATTGCCTATTTTCATAGAGGTCTCTCAGAAGAGTTTACGGCTTCGTGGTAAGTCTAAGGTTCGACTTCAAGCATATAGGTCAGAAAAACTGGACCATAGGATTTTTCAATCCTTGCCCTTTTACTCATCATGGGCTTGACCTCGGTCTCGACCTTAACATGCCCTCCATGTTCTCGGTCTTGACTATTTTTCCTCTATAGTCTCATATGCTTGCCTCTCCTCTAGACTTAGCCAAAAATACATTTTCCAAAGAAAAATGCATTTCTTGATTACATTAACGTATCTTTGTGTTTATTCGACACTTTCGATTCAAACAGAAGAAATCGATACGCGTTACTGTTCTGAGCATATCTTATGCAATCAACAGTTTAGCGCATGTATGCGCCTTTTCCGTAGAGGTATCATAACTTTTAGCAAGACACCCCCCACATTTGAAGGCACAACTCAAACAGAGTTTATCTTCCTTCTTATGGGGTACCTTATTCAAAAGGTAATTGCTAACAAACATGGTCTCAACCACATTATTTTATTTCTTCCAGAAAAATTTTAACGTGTTAACACACGAGTTTGGTATGAAGTTATTACAAACTCTCAACCACATCATCATTGATCATCAGATCACCATCGTATCAATGTAGGTCATCAGACCGTCAAAACATCAACAAAATTTTGTTTTTTTTTTTTTTTCCTTAAACCAATATGAGATCAAATTTGGCCATTAGACCGTCCCGTTTTTCAAACGGTATGATCCTCAGACCAATAAAAGGCATCGACCTGTTGCACCGCAAGTGCCAAAACAACATTTTTTTTTAAAGGAAATGCTGCGGTTGGATTCATATTTTTATCTAATCCATGCCTAATGACAATCCATTCACCCACTAAGCCAAAACCTTGACCGTCGGCAACGTTAATAATACTAATCAGTTCAAAAAAAATAAACTGGAAAACGTTGCCCGGTTGGATCGACATCGCGACCCAACTAAATCGGGGTTTTATGCGGTGCAATGACTTCACAGATTAAATCGTGTTTAAGTCAACATTCTCTAAACAGAGAATAATTGTTGCCGCATTTCTCATCGCGAAAACTCAAGTTTTTATTTGTAAACCATGAATTTGTTAAATGTTTCATTTTTTCCTTCATCAAGTATACATAGCAATATTTCGTACTATCATCTACGAAAGTAATAAAGTACTTATTTTCCGCCTCGCGTTTGGACATATATTAAGTCGTAAACATCGCTATGTATTTAGACCAAGACGTTCGGTAATCCTTTCGACCGAATAAGTTTCGCATCAACGCAAACTTCACATTTAAGTTCTTGATCTATTTTGATTTTAGGAATATGAAACATGTTAGATAACCTCTGCAAGGTATCGTAACTAACATGTTCTAAATTATTGTGCGACAAATTCAGCACAAGAAGGAACATTCTTATCTCATGTTCACTTTAGGCACTACGGCCAATGCAAAACCAATTTTATTCATGTTTACTTTAGGCACTACGGCCATTACACTTAAATGAAAAATAATTCCATCTTATGACTTCAACTTCTGAAGTAAGTCTCGGCGACTTTCCGGCAACATAGACGGTATCCTAGACGAGTGTCCAACCCCGCGCCGGCAACATCAAGAAGATTGTAGTCTTTCTCAATTTAAGAGTTGTTTGCCAAGTGATAGCTACATTCTCATTGAGTAGCGTTCAAACATTGGACCTATGACCAACCCCCTTAGATTTATTAAAAGTCCGAGTATTTGGTACCCGACTCCACAATAGTAATTAATCCGGAACCTCAAATTCGGATTACTGAAATTCAAATACCGATTTGAATATCTGATTTCAGTAATTAAGTTTCATCACTTCAATTACAAAAAATCAAAATTTTTTTTTTCCTTATGTTGGACAAAACCTGGACACGGTTAAATTCGGTTTTAACAAAACCAGACTCACACGGAGCTAACCTTCTGAGTAAACACTCATGTACATTTATCGCGGCATACATACGTGCCAAGGTTTAGGTGTGTACAATCGATTCGTTGATTCACACGTACATTTATATCAAATGTGATACTCAGTGTTTAGACAAGGAAATAAAATTCCATAACAGTTGTCACACACACTCAATCGGTTTTAACCGATTTCTTAATCCAATTTTCAACAATGGATTCAACGACCCCATAAGCCTCAACGGCTAAGGTGGGTCAAGTGACCAAAGCCTCCTTATCAAACAGACTCAATAACATTGACCATCTCGATTGGTCATAATAGTCTCAACGACTTAGCGACCTCAACGGTCCTAATAGCCTCAACGGCTTTTGACGACTTTACCAGTCTCGACGACCTAAATGGCCTTAGCGATTTTATCAGTCGCATGTGCTCTCGAGCATGTTCACATTTTCAACATCATTGTTCGACAATATTTGTGAACTTTTAGAGAATAAATAATTTTCTCTAAAAAATTGAATCTCAAAATTCAATTAAGCATCCTCTCATAAAACCAACAAATGAAATTGCCTTAAGATTGTTGGAAATGTTAAGGGTAAAATAAAATATTTACAAAGTCCGAGGACCAAAATAAAATATTCTAAAATTCAATGACTAAAAGAAATTAGTCAAATTTCGGATACTTACAAGTAACTATACCAGTTAACATGCAAAATATAGGCAACACCGAAATTATACGTAAAATCGACACAAAACGAATACGTATTTTTTATACTGAGGCCCGTGCTAATCACAGTCTCCTTAAGGCAATTTCGCCCCTCCCCACCCTCAGGTTATGCAAAGGGGTTTATACAAGGGGCGATCACCTCCCAGGATTCAACAGTGTCATCGAATCGTGTTATGCATGCAACACGCTCGACCGAACCGAACCCGATACCTGAACTCAAACAAAGAACAGGAAAGCCGACGACAACGGCTAAAAATAACTAGAAAGGTCGAACGACATGAGTCGATAACAACCTAGGAAGAACTCTGCATTCGTCAACACGAAGAACAGAGGATGAGAAAATATAATTGGATCCCAAGATTATGGGTTCCGGAAAAATTGAACCCAACCAAGAAGGTAGAGATTCCATTTCTCATTGTTGTAAAAATGTGAAGAGGAAACTTCTTTATATAGGAGATGAGAATGAAGGATGAGAGTAATCTATTCGATGTGGTATAAAGTTTTCACCAATTTCATTCACAAAACAAAAAAAAAAATGGGCTTGAGTGGGCTTGAGTAAAATAATCAAATAAGCCCAAAAATTAGCTTAAAAATAATTCAAATAAAATCAAGTCCAATTTGTCTAACATATCTCTATGAAGATACATTCGCGGCTAACAGCACCAAAGTCAAAACAACGTCGACTTTTGGGTAGTGCGGCGACGTTGTCTTATTCACAAACCACGAAAACACTGCGAGTACAGGTTTGTGAATAAGACAGACAATCGGCAGCCCATGCCATGAAACATATGTAACCTGCCACCGATGTCTGGGCCACCAACACCACAAAATGTCTCAACCACAACTGGTTATCTTCCACAGAGTATGCTACCAGGACCACCGAGTTGCAACAACAGACACGGAGCCCATAATGCATTCAGTTTTGTCTCACCATCCGAATGACTCAGATCATGGATGGACCCGACGCCAAGATCGCTATGGAATCCAAAGAAATGTAGCAACACCAGACGATGATTCTCAATCTTATGCTTCGACTGAACTTTCGACGATTCCCCGAGAAGAACTTGCAAGAGCAAGCTCAGCAGAACCAACACTCTTATATCCCAGTCGTTGTAGAGCATTCTTATTTGGTCAATAAATATGTTCAACGCCTTCCACATCCTGGCTTGGCTAGCTGGTTGGTTGTATCAAAACACAACCTTAAACCCTAAGCAATTAATAAACCCAATAATATATAAACTATTTTTTTTAATGTAAAAGTAAATGTAAATACCCGTAATATTATATTATGTAATCTTAGTTATGTATATTATTGTAATAAAATAAAAATAACAAAATCAGATGTTTTCTTACGTTGCAGTCCATTAATGTCAAGCTAAGGGATCAAAGGGTGAGGGTGAAGTCACAATCTTAATTACAGCTTACAATTAACGAAATGGTGAAGCAAATAAAGAGTCACCATCTTAATTACAAATTAGTGCGGAGCATAGATCCCGACAAACCCAAATTTCCGAAAAATTCGAAGTCCCGAAAGTCTCGAATATCCCTAGTTATTTACCCTAATTCAACATTTTACAACTTAAATAATCTAATTATACTTAAACTAAAGAAATATAAAATAAAATAAACATGTAGCCTATAACTAGTAAGTATTGCTAGTGTTAGTGTTGTTGAACTTGATCTACGTGTGTGAACTTGATGTATGTGTTCGTGAATTCGATGTATGTGTTCGTAAATTCGATATATGTGTTCGTGAACATGAATGCTTGAACTTGAATTTGTATTTTGAGTTAAAAAAAATATAAATGTTTATTTTCAATCTTAGGTGTAAACTAGGGTTGTCCCTAGCCCGTCCCGAATTTGAAAGTCTCAATCAAGTAGAGATTTTTTCAGATGTTTAACTTATGGCTAGGGTTAGGGACGATAGTGGAAAATCACAAAAACTAGGACTAGGGACATTTAATATTTAATGTAGAGGTGAATAATTATATAATAAATGTGATTATGTTATATTATAATGTACTTATTTTATTTTTACAATTAATTAAGAATACCATTCAGACACACATAATCTCTTAGTTTAAAATAAAATTCATTAGCTTAATAATAACTATTCAAAATAAAATGATCATTTAAGTTAAAAACAAAAAATATAGCTTAATGCGCACATCAAGTATCAATAAATAAATCAAACTATATCTTAAATCTAAATCTAAAATTCTATATTTAGTCTATAAAATGTATATATACACACACAATAAATTTATTTTTACAATTAATTAAGAATACCATTCAGACACACATAATCTCTTAGTTTAAAATAAAATTCATTAGCTTAATAATAACTATTCAAAATAAAATGATCATTTAAGTTAAAAACAAAAAATATAGCTTAATGCGCACATCAAGTATCAATAAATAAATCAAACTATATCTTAAATCTAAATCTAAAATTCTATATTTAGTCTATAAAATGTATATATACACACACAATAAATAAACTGTTAATCTTAGGGATCGCAACGGGTCTCGGGGCCCCGCTGACCCGCGGGGCCCCGACCCGGTTTTGACCCGCCGACTCGCCGACCCGTGACCCGCGGGTCGGGTCCGGGTCGGGTCGGGCTCGGGGCGGGGCGGGTCCGGGTCTAGAGACCCGGGGCCCCGTAGACCCGCCCCGAAATCCATATGTATATAATTTTTTTTTTTATTTTTTATGTTAATATGATCTAACATTTAATAAAAAAATATGGTTAATATAGTACCTATATAAATAACATGGACCAAATAGATTTATATTTAGATTATTAGGATTTGTTAATTTGGTGTTTGGATTTAAATTTGCATTTGTAATGAATTTGATGTGTTTGTTGTTTATATTTGATTGATGTTAGATTTATGTTTTGAATTTATATATAATGTAATATTTTGACAAAAAAAATTGTATTTAATATTGAAAAGTTTAAAAAAAAAAAAAAAATTGTTCATATGACGGGGCGGGTCGGGGCCCCGCGGGTCGACCCGCGGGATTGTTGACCCGACCCGACCCGAAATGTCTATTTGGCCGGGGCCGGGTCAGCCAGGCCGACCCGCGGGGCGGGTCCGGGGCTGCAAAAACCCGCCCCGACCCGCCCCGTTGCCATCCCTAAGTTAATCTTAGTGTTTGATCCATGTTGGGCTTAGGCCCAAAAATATCTTTCGGCCCATCCAGTACAAGTACAGCAAGCAGTTCAAGGCCCATCAAAGCCCTTTCTTCATATTTCTTCTCCACCAAGCCAATTTCAATTTCTTCCAAATTTCCTCACTTTCTCGAGAAAATTGCAAAATTCCCAATCTAGGTTTAACCTGAGGACGGAATCTCCAGCTCGTTTCTGAGGAATTCCAATTGTTGTTTAGCTGCGTTTGCTGTGGTAGATCACGATGGCGACACCCATGGTTGAAGATACCAACTTCGAAGACGATCAGTTGTCGTCGATGACCACCGATGATATCGTCAGAGCCACTCGTCTTCTCGACAACGAGATTCGCATACTCAAGGTACCTATCTATTGCTTGCCAGTATACCTCTGTATTGGTACATTTAACATCTGTTGTAGCAGAGAGAGACTGCTGATTAGGTCAGATTTGGGCGCTTGTGAGTATCGGATTTTCAGCTAGCTTTGAATTTCTATTTGAATTGATTGTTTTTACTCTCAGTCAAATGAAGAAATTTAAGAGTGGAGATAGAACGCCCTTATACGCCTCTTTTCTCTCTTTTTTTAATTTCTGGAGTACTGATTATGTCGGAGTTTTTTTTGTTTTTGGATTTCTGGTGTGATGAAGCATAGCCAAATCAGATAACGTATGTGCTCCAGAAGGCTCTGGAATCGTCAGATTTGAGTGCTTACCTTATGTAGAAGCGTATCGATGCTGATAAACAGAGAGAATGGTTTCTTCCTGACCGAAATCATCATCGTGTTGTTTCCTTAAAATTGGTTTTTCTTTTCCCTTCTTTACACATATAGGTGATTGAACATCTGTTGTTACTCAGACTCTTAGAGTGCTGATTAGGTCTGATTTGGGCTCGTATAGTGTCAGATTTTCAACTAAGATTTGAATGTCTTTGAAAGTGTCTACTCTCATTTGTGTCACTATTGAATTGTCTTTTATGCTGATTTGTGGCTCTGGTAATATTAAGATGGTAAATTGAACTCAACTTTCAACTTGTGGCAATTTTTTTTTCATAAGGATTGGTTTTTGTAGACTATTTGAGCATGCTTGCTCTGTGCTCAGTATAGGAGGTTAGACTTTCTGTAAAACCTGTTGATTTATGGTCTGGAGTTGTTACATTGTGGTGGTAGGAAGAGTTGCAGCGCACAAATCTGGAGCTTGATTCGTATAAGGAGAAGATAAAGGAGAACCAGGAGAAGATCAAGCTCAATAAGCAGCTGCCATACTTGGTTGGAAATATTGTTGAGGTACAAATTCAGTTTTTTTCTACCCTTAGCATAATTAAGTGTCCGGTGTTTCTTTGCATAAGTTTTAGAGTTTTCATATAATATAAGTCACTACTGCTTTGGAATCATGATCATCTTCAGCATTTAGCTTCCCAATCAAAGTTTCTAAAACCCACTGAATTTCTTTAGTTAATTGTGAAGTTCATTGGAGATTTTCTTATGCTTGGGTGATCAAGGTCTAGATACAAGTCTTGAATGTGCACAACTTCTTTATATTATTTTTTTGTGCAAACTTTTCAGTTTTTGTTGCGTCCTTATTACATTTCACTGACTCATTTTTTTTGTTCGTTTTTTTTCAGATCCTTGAGATGAATCCTGAAGATGACGCTGAGGAAGATGGAGCTAATATCGATCTAGATTCTCAAAGGAAGGGGAAGTGTGTCGTACTAAAAACATCCACCCGCCAGGTCAGTCCCTTTAAACCCTAATAATATTAAGCCTTCTAAGAAGTTCGAATCTCTTATGCCTTGATCGAAAGCACAATTATATGTTTTGCTAATGATGACTTATTTCTTTGCAAATCTAAAAATTTCATCCTTTTTGCAGACAATATTTCTCCCTGTTGTGGGGCTTGTTGACCCTGACAAGTTAAAACCTGGTGATTTAGTTGGTGTGAACAAGGATAGTTACCTCATTTTGGATACTCTGCCCTCTGAGTATGACTCCCGAGTTAAGGCAATGGAGGTCGATGAAAAGCCAACAGAAGATTACAGTGACATTGGCGGCCTAGAAAAGCAGGTAACTTAGGATTTTTTTTTCTTCTTTTCTTTATTGTTAACACTAAAAAACGATATTTGACATATTTTTCCTCTTTTTTTCTCCAAGAACAGATTCAAGAACTTGTCGAAGCTATTGTTTTGCCCATGACCCATCAAGAACGTTTCCAGAAATTAGGAGTTCGTCCCCCCAAGGGAGTTCTTTTATATGGACCTCCAGGAACTGGTAAGACTCTGATGGCACGTGCTTGTGCTGCTCAAACAAATGCCACTTACTTGAAGCTAGCTGGTCCTCAACTCGTCCAGGTACAGTATTTCTTATATAACAGAAAATCTTAATCCGACTTCATATATTTTTTTATGGTTTTAAGTTATAAATCACATCATTGGGAATTTACAATTATCCTGCTTGGTTTTATATAGATGTTCATCGGAGATGGAGCAAAACTTGTCCGCGATGCATTCCAGCTTGCTAAGGAAAAATCACCTTGCATCATTTTCATCGATGAGATTGATGCTATTGGTACAAAGCGTTTTGATAGGTACCCAATTTGTCCCAACAAAAAAAAAAACTTTTGCAGCATAAACTCTTTGGGAAAATAAGTTTACCAGATTCTACTGGAGCTGTTTTTCTAATCTTTTGTTAATTACAGTGAAGTGAGTGGAGACAGAGAAGTCCAGCGAACTATGCTGGAGTTGCTTAACCAGCTCGATGGATTCAGCAGTGATGATCGAATTAAGGTTCGTTCTGTTAAATAATATAATTGCTAAAACTAGGGTTTGCTGAATCTAATTAAGAAACTATCTGATTTTCTTTGGAATTCATGATTTTTAGGTGATTGCTGCCACTAACAGAGCAGATATCTTAGACCCTGCTCTGATGAGGTCAGGTCGGTTGGATCGTAAGATTGAGTTTCCTCACCCAACTGAGGAAGCAAGGGCTCGGATTCTGCAGATCCATTCTAGGAAGATGAATGTTAATCCCGATGTGAATTTTGAAGAGCTTGCTCGGTCTACTGATGATTTCAATGGAGCTCAGCTCAAAGCTGTCTGTGTCGAGGCTGGAATGTTAGCTCTTCGACGCGATGCCACTGAGGTAAAATTTATTAAATTTTAATTCTTCATGGAGTTTGATGGTAAATCCTTTGCATGATTAATCTTAATTTTGAATCTTGATTATGTATCTGAGTCGGGTTTTCGGTTGAGCAGGTGAATCATGAGGATTTCAATGAAGGGATCATTCAAGTACAAGCTAAGAAGAAGGCTAGCTTGAATTACTATGCTTAGAGTTACGCAGTAGTTAATGATGGAGTGACAATGTCTTTTGATGTTGTTGTGTTTCGTGGTTGGATGTGTACTTTGTGTTGTTTTTCAAACATGCAGTTTTTATATGGGAATGCCCTTTGATGCATGCTGTGTCTCTTCATATTCTTTCTTATGGAAAAACTACTACCCTTTTGCTTGGTTTCTTTTTTAACCAAACGAATTAGCCGGTAGCGTTTCTGTAAAAGCCCTCATTGAGGGGGCATTTCCGGCAGTACAATTACTTGTTTTATTTCTCATTGTAACGTCAAGTAAATTGATTTTTAGACTATCTTAGCTTTTTTTTTAATTAATCTACTACCAATTATAAATGTTTCCCCTGTCCTCACAAAGAACCGACGGTTCCTTCGCTACCTTCGCTGCACTCTACCTTCGCTGCAAAACCACAGAAACTGTCCAACGTCACCACCAACCAACGCACTCCCTCACCAAGTTTGTCACTTTGCATCTTCCACTCTCCCCTCGAACGTCAAACAACGGTGGTACCAGCAGCGACGATTGTCGGCTATAGAACCACCCTGAGACGACGAGCTTCGGTGGTATGAATGACGGTGGTTCGAATGACGCTTGTAGCGGTTCCAGATTCTTGGTTTCTCCAGCGGTAGTGTGATACGAACCCAATCGATAGAATAGAAAGTGGATAGATTAGGATCGGAGAATTGGAGATTCAAGAAGATTAGATTATAGAGGTAGAGATAGAGAGAGCTAAGCTCCTCAACATTCATTCATATTTTCCATAGTTCCCTCATTAACCTCTCATATATATATATAATAAACAACTAACCCTTAATACCATTTTACCCCCCAAACTATTAGATTCTACTAATCCACCACATTATTATAATCCTATACTATAATACCAATACCATAACATAGCCTTCCCCTTCAAAACACCTTGTCCTCAAGGTGTGTCCGGGACCATTAAACCCATCATAATCACGAAGGAGAGACGAAACAAAGAATCCCGGGCCGTTGAAGCCATCGTAGTTTCGAACGAGTGACCACATGAAGGTGAATGCGACCTGGAGATTTCCGGGACCATTGAAGCCATCATAATCTCGCATGAGTGTCCATCCAAAATGGAAATCACCACAATCAATTAGACACTTCCAATTCGGATTGTTCGCTAAGTGAAGAGTTTTGCCCGAATTGATGGTAAAAGTCATCTTCAGGAGCAAGAAATGCAATTGAGCTTCAACAGATGATGTATGTATAGGTAACCAAAAAGGATCACAATACTCTACAAGTGTACCCGGTAGTTGAAACTCCGAAGATGAACACAAAACTGTCTTGGATGCCTCAATATCATGATATTGATCCTGAACAACATCACTATCAGAATCGGCTTCAACATCATGTTGGTCTTCTTCCCTTGTGTCGACATCTTCTTTAGCACAATCAAGAAAACAACTCAATTCACCTGTGTTGACACCCTCTTTAACTGTGTTGGCAATTTCAGCTTTAACATCACATTGGACTTCTTCCACACTGTCAATAAATTCATTCACGGGATCCTCTTTAGCTTCCATAACATGATGAAAATATTTGATATCCATTTCACCATATTCATCATCCAATCTCTGCCCATGTAAATTCCACTTTGCAAAAATAGCTCCACAAAGAGATTCAAATTTAACAAGAAATCTGAAGTCTGATTCTGCAGAAACACCAATTCGTTGAACCACTCCAAACCGTGAGAATATTTCATATAGAAATTCATCTGAAATGGGCATGGGAGCGTCATTGATTTGGACAAGAAGAGTAGGACTTGAACCCCTCACTTTATCTTGATCAATCCAATCTTCAGAAAACATATACATTGTTGAATTTCAATTCAACATATTCTAGTATTGCTCAAATATTTCTCTTAGGCATTTTATCGAACACCTTGTGGGTGCAAATCCAGAAATTGCCGCAGTAGAAACTCAGAAATTGACAGATGCATAAATTCTCTATACCCACTGATAATATCAGCAATCTCGGCACCAACCAGAAATGTCAAATTTCTGAAGCTTAATAACGATACCCAGAGGTAACAATTTATTAATCTTCAACCACTGAATCCAATTCCAGTCAAATATAACAACAGACTACCTCTTAATCAATCAATTAGCAGTGACTTTTCCCAGCCCTTCTTTGATTATGCTCCGGGGATTGAAGCAGCAATTCAAAATCCCAAAATTCAAAATAGCAACAATAAGACAATCAACAGCAGGACCAACAGAGTTGGAGCTGGAATCAGCAGCGTAAGAGCAAAAACCTGGCGGCGGAATTAGGGAGGCAGTGGTTCGCAGGTGCCGCGGCGGTCGTGGTCGGAGCGGTGGCGACGGAGGTGGCCGGAGTCGAAAATGACCGGAATCGAATTAAAATTACCACGGTCGAGGAGAACGGCTCTGATACCAATGATACGAACCCAATCGATAGAATAGAAAGTGGATAGATTAGGATCGGAGAATTGGAGATTCAAGAAGATTAGATTATAGAGGTAGAGATAGAGAGAGCTAAGCTCCTCAACATTCATTCATATTTTCCATAGTTCCTCATTAACCTCTCATACATATATATAATAAACAACTAACCCTTAATACCATTTTACCCCCCAAACTATTAGATTCTACTAATCCACCACATTATTATAATCCTATACTATAATACCAATACCATAACATAGTGGAGCCTTCAGTACCTCTCTCCCGCTGCGCTTTAACAATTGCAGATTTGAAGGCGAACAAAGGTTGTACCACCGACCACGGTCGCGGCTCCTCAAATACTCCGTAGAACGCTTATGGCGGCGGTAGCGAGTCCAGATTCTAGGATACTCCATCGTGGTTGAGCCTTCAGGTACAATCTCATCTAAATCTTTGTTTCTTCCGACAATGGTCATGCTACTATCATTCATTTTAGTTCAGTTTATAGTTGAATATGTCCTATAATATCATCTTAATCTATCATTGGGTTGACTTCAAATTTAGTTGTGCATTTTCTACTTACAATTGACATGCACATAAGGTGTTTGTCTAAATAGCCTTACAAACATTAACTGAAAGATTAAAAAAGATGCATGAATTGCCTTTCATGTGTGCCCAATTATGGCTAGATAGCAATTTGTTTCTTTGAATTACTTATCATGCGTTTTTTATGGATTCTTTCTATTACCTATGGGATGTTTGTGGCTCCCATTAGGATCTAGGATTGTTTAGTGTTAGAGAAATAGATAAGGTTTTCATGTTGTGTTTGAAAGGCGTTTACTAAAATTTACAATTTGAGCTCTATGGACATTTAAGATGCGGGATTGGTTAGTTAGAGAAATGGAATAGGGTTTGCTTGTTATATATTCAAAATGAGTTTGCTCTAAATTCTGGATCGCGTGAACACGTGATAAAGGGTTATTTTAACTCACATAAGCACATTAGGCATTATATGTCTTTTCATATCGAGAAGTCTGTTGGCCAAAAAGAACAAATAAATATAGAAGTCTATGAATACATTTGTATAGTGGATTCAGGTTAAAGCAGCAAATCTTGAACTTGCAGTTAAACCTACAACTTTTGTTGGAATAGCTTTCTTGGAGTTTCTTTGAGGTAAAATCTCAAACTTCGCCTTTCTTTAACACAAAATGCATCTGTGTTTTATGTGTTTGCCAGTCAGTTTTGCTCGGAATTTTATCAACAAACATATGGGATATACTTGTGCTTGAATATGTCTTATTAGTAGGGCACTTGAATTGTTCAAAAATATTGAATGATCAAGAACAGTGGTTGTTTGTTTGGTTAACATGCATGGTTGTTAAGTATGTAACAGTTTAGGAGCGTCTGTGGGCCTGTTTCTAAAGTTTCTCTGATATTGTACGTGCACCGTCTAATCAGCTGAGAGTTCCAAATTTTACTATGAAATATTAATTGAGTCTTGTTGTGTCCTGCATGAAGTTAACGATTAGTAGGTATGATCTCATACCTTTGTATTTGCTCTACCCAGTAAAACTTGATGACATGTTGCTTCAATGGTGTTATATATTAAGTAAATGTTCACTGCTGCCTGATATTGCTGTGGATATTCAGGTATCTAATTTTTCTAAAAGGAAAATCTACATTTTAGAATGTAGAGGTAACTGATGGTTATTATTAGGAGCACCAATTAAGCTTCATTTATTAAATGAAGTTTGGATATAATAATTTCTATATTTATTTCTATTCTTCAATTACTAGAAGTTAAAAGTTCTTATTACTGATGGTCTGTAGCATGTATTTTGCTTGTTATCTACATAAGCAGCTTGGTGGTTTTCAGTTGTTAACATGTGCATGTGCTAACTCCACAATGGCTATCTGTTGTTTTTCTTAGAAAATGAATTGCCTTTGATCTTCTTTATTGAATCACATTCAAGCTAATGGATCACCTAGACTTTCTATTCGGGCGTCCTATATGGACTTCAAAGTGAGTATTTTATTCAAAATCATGATTTGACAGAGACTTATGTTTTACAACCGTTAGCAACTTAGCATCCATGTTATGTTGTAGTTTGTATTACACCAGAAACTATATTTACCTTATAGACAAGATTGTTCTGCTCTTTCTCTCTACTCTAATAAAGATTATACACTAATTAATTTTGTGTTGACATTTGTAGGCTGTAATAAAAGCGACACGCCGCCAATTGGAAAGCAAACTCATCTTGAAGACATAACCCGTAATGAAGATTTACCTTCCTACAAACTCCTTGCTCGGTAGTCTGCTACTCATGGGGCATGGGCATGCATATTAGTGAGTCCATAAAACGCCTGCTTAACTCACTCATTTAACTCCATTCCATCATGTCTTTTACTCAGCTAAGGTTTTTTTTTTTTTTTTTACAATTTCTAGCAATCTAATATAACAATGTTCTTTTGAAACAACTTCAATCTATCTTTTGAAAAATTAGTCGTTGTATAGAAATGTTAGACTGCCGTTTAACGCCATTCTTCTTTATATTTTGTTGCACTTTTTTAGAGATAGCTCGAATATTATTCTTTCATCATGCATTGTGTCCAAGTGAATTCTGTAGATTTCCCAAACGCCAGCTAACTCTTTGAACATCTCTTTGTCAAAACATCATTCTACAACTTTAATAGAAATGTAATCTGTTATTATGTGTTGATAATGCTCAAAGAACAAATGCAGACATACACGGTTGAACTTTGGGTTAAAAACCTATGAAAGGTCTGAACTATCACCCATGTTAACGGGAGAGGCCTGAAATTTAAAAAGTTAATAACAGATGTCTGAAATTTCTGTTTTGTTGATAACAGCGGTCTCCGTTAGTTTTTTCCGTTAAAACTAACGAAAATTGGTCACATGCTTGGCATGTGACCGGAAATAAAATAAATTTCCAAAAATGTCCTTCTATCAAGTGTGCCCCTCACATGCTTGGAGTGGAAAGACCAAAATGCCCTTGAAGCCACCATGGTACTCCGGCGACCACCAATCGTACTCCGGCGACCACCACCGTACTCCGGCGACCACCACCTTACTCCGGCGACCACCACCAAGGCTCCGATTGGGCTCCGATCGGAGCCACCGGCCCCGATTGGACTCCGATTGGACTCCGATCGGAGCCAAAAAAGCTCCGATCGGGGCCACAGAGCTCCAGATCGGAGCTCTGTGGCTCCGGTCGGAGCTTTTTAGGCTCCGATCAGAGCTTTTTTGCCCCGATCGGAGCTTTTTGGCCCCGATCGGAGCTTTTTTGCTGAGGTGGTGGCCGGAGTCGGGTCGCCGGAGCCGAGGTGCTGGTCGTCGGAGTCGAGGTAGTGGTCGCCGGAGTCGGGTGGTGGTGGCCGGAGTTGGGTGGTTTTAATTTGACTTTAGGGGTAAAATTGTCATTTCACATTTTCTTAAATAAGATATTAAATAAAACAAAATATTAAAAGGGCAAAAATGTCATTTCACACAATTCTGTTAAATTTAACCCTAAAAATGGACGGAAAACCTCAAATCAACAAAATTGAAATTTCAGACCTCGGTTATTAACTTTTTAAATTTCAGACCTCTCCCGTTAACATGGGAGATAGTTCAGACATTTCATAGGTTCTTAACCTTGAACTTTTGTTAACACGAGAGCTGATGTATAAATTTTAACTCATTTGACAACAACTTATCATATACTTGATGATTACGCAAGTATTTTCTAAAAAACGATTTAAAGAACTGCAGTAGCATGAAAATTTTATTTAGAAACTACGAACGTCGCGCGTGCATTGCATGCGCCGATCACAAGTTTATTTAAAAAGTTTCACACTATTTTGATGTATTATTAAAATATTAGCAATAGCAGGACTTTAGATTGAAAAAAAAGTGAAGGGTTGATTTCAGAATTTGGTGAAAAACTGGACTATATTAACCAAACAGCTTAAAAGGGGGTCCCCGCTAGGTCGGAGCATAAATCCCGACAAATCGGAAATCTCGAGGAACCCGTCCCGAAAGTCCTATTCTAAAATTGTGCCCGAGCTCGTATTAGAGAGACTTTTACTCCCAACTAGGGCTAAGAATTTTTAGAAAAGTTTCGAATGTTCCAAGTTACTTACCTTACTTCAACATTTTACAACTTATATAATCTAATTATAGTAATTCACCATATTGATCTATGTGTGTGAACTTGATAAATGTGTTTGTGAACTTAATGTTGTGTTCTTGAACTTGATGAATGTTTGAACTATTTTGAATTGAAAAATATTAAAATTTATATTCTATTTTAGGTGTAAATTTGGGTTGTCCCGAATTAGATAGTCCCGACCAAGTCGGACTTTTTCAAAGATTTAACTTTGGGCTAGGACTAGAGACAATAGTGGGAAATCCCGAAAATTAATTTTCCTGTAAAATCCCGCCCATTTATCTCGAACTCACCCCTAGTCCCCGCAACTTCGTAAACCAGTTTATTTCTCCACAGTAGTTTTTCCCCATATTTGTATACGCCAGGCTGATGAACGAGTCCTCCCAGTCCCAGGCCAAAATAAAATTTTGGTCGTTTTGGGCTCATTTTGACATAGTTGTGTGTACGCCGGGTGCAGGCAAGAGATAGTTTCCGTGCGCCCAGAAGAGGGACAGTTCTTGGACCAGGATTGCTTCAGGCAGGCCCAAACAAACACTGTTTCACACCACCTACATACAGTCTACAACTGTTGAGCCTAGTTACCATCTAGGATTTAAGGCCCGTATATATATTCCCTTTATTAATTTTCTTTTACCAAAACTCCCCTTTATTAATTACTTTCTGAATTTTATTCAGTAACTTTTTATTTAAATAAATAAGGAAAATGATAATTCCTTAAGAATATACTCAAACATAATAGTCATTTAACTCGAATGGCCGGCCCCATAACAGCAGGCCCAAATCTTGATTATTAATTAACTATATATATATAATCTAATCTAATCAAAATTTCAATACTTAATTGATTCTATGTGCTATATATAATTCTTAGAATTTAACATAAAATATTTACTATATCTACTATATTATAATAATTTGGCATCGGAAGCCCCCTAGCTGACACGTGGACAATTTACCCAGTTTGCGTTTCCTAATTTAATCGGAATTTAATATGGATTATCTAAATTTAGATACATAATATTAATTGACTGAAAATTAAGAAGTATTTGTTTCTCCTATTTTATTCTCTATGCAATTTAAAAAAATAAATTAATTAAAAGTTTCCTTTTAAATAGTAAATCTATACAGTTTGGCTCCGGAAAACCATAACAAGTTGCCAAGTAAGCAATATATATTTAGAATAATAAAGTATAATCTACAATATTCTACTATATTATATTAATTCGGTATCGAAAGCCCTCTGTCCGACACGTGGACAGTCCACGCAGTCACCGTTCCTAATTTAATCGGAATTTAATAGGGGTTCTCTAAATTTAGATACATAATATTGATTGGTTGAAAATTAAGAAGTATTTTTATTTTCTATTTTGGTCTCTACGCAATTTATAGAGATAAATTAATTAAAAATTTACATTTAAATAGTAATTCTTATAGTTTGGTTCCGGAAGACCGTAGGCCGCCACGTAAACAATATATATATATAAAATACATCGATAATTATAATTATAGGCAATATATATGTTAAATTAATTAATTAACATTATATATGTATACTGTAAACATTGTTATATATATATATATGCCTAACTTATAGCACTACATATAATATTATTCTAAATATTATTTTATATATAAAAAAAATTATAGTAGTTACGTATTATAATTATTAATATTTATTACCATATTATAATATTCTATATAAAATATTGATGTTATTATATATACTTAACTATTTATATACAAAATATTTAGCTTATTTATATTATTATTATTATTAAATATATATAATTGATAGCTAAAGAAGAGATGTACTTTGGCAAAAAAAAAAAAAAAAAACCGAAGAGATGTACCAAAAAGCTAGACATATAATTTTCATAGTTCTGTTGATACATAATATTTATGGTCTTGGAGGAAAAAAAATCTATAATTCCATGGTCGTATGTAGGTAAGAAATTCATCATGATACTCTTCCCAAAATTTGACTTCATTATTTTTTTTCTTTGATTTTTCTACAGAAGAGAAACCGAAGAAGGTATGTCTTACGTTTTCGGAGTCGATAAAGGTTTAATACAATATGAAGATAGAAAAAATAAATATTTATCGGCTAACCACATCCTTCATAATTTTTTCACTTGCAATTATACTTGGTACGTTTAGAAGCCTCAGGCTTAGAATCCTCCCCCGCAGATTCTCCATGTCGGTTTTGGTTGAATACGTGCATATATATAATCTGTGTTAGCAAGCTAAACGTAATTATGATTATTTTTTTCTTCATTATTAGGATAGGCTTCAAATTTGAGGACTTGGTTCTTCCAATATTCCATCAATATTTGATCGGTAATCATTTAGTGTAGTCTCTTTTTCTCTTTTCATTCTATAATTCTCTACCATAAATCTATAGAGTATCTATTATAGATTTTATTTATTAATTATAATGATTTTATTTATTAATTATAAACTCATAGATGCTTCGACCAAGGTCAAGTCCCATATACAAGCAACCACATAAAATTTAAGCGTCATGCGTTATTTGTAAGTAACCTATCCAAGTTACTTAATTATATACTTTTTTATGTATTATGTATTTTGTATAAGTTTTGGGTTGTCTTTTCTTAACTTTTAACATTCAAAATTTGAAGTATATTGGGCAAAATGTACATATAATGTAATAGCTACTTAATTCATTGTTAGTGTTTTTTTTTTAAAATAAATTCACATGCTTAATAGATTTTTTTTGTTTGTTTTTTTGCAAGTGTGTTTGTTATGCTAATGTAATGAAGTATCTCATGAAATTCGAAGCTTTCATTTCATGTCTTTGGAGTCACAACATATAATTTGAGTTCGATGCATTGAGAAAATATGGATTCAAACAGATTCTGGGCAAGATATGAACGGATTTGATGGGTGTGAAGGAAACCCTAGCAGAGCAAGAAATGAGAAAAGGGGTGATGCATTTCCTGGTATCATCGATGGAATTCCTTCACTTGGTCCATCTCCTCCTGAATCCCAGACTATAAAAGTGTAGGAAAGTTCACTAATTACAACATAACTACACAAATATGAAGGAATGACAAAACAGTCCCAAATAACAACAAACAACCAGATAACAAGTCCAAGAAATAGCAAACTAGTCCACAAACAATATGCAGCAGCTTGAATACTTCATTACTCCCCCTCAAGCTGCATCACATAAATCATTTTCCAGCTCCCCCTGTTGATCTGCTTTGAACAGATTCTTCATACCTAACTTCAAACAAAAGTAACGGTGCTGCTCCTTAGGGAGAGCCTTAGTAAAAATATCTGCAAGCTGCTCACCTGTTGGGACATACCCAAACTGCACAAAACCCTTGGCAAAGAAATCACGAATAAAATGACAATCTAATTCAATGTGTTTCGTACATTCACGGAAGACTGGGTTGGAAGCTATTTGAATAGCTGCTTTATTATCACAGTTCATCAATATTGGACCAGAATTTTGACAACCCAATTCTTCCATCAACCTACTTAACCATATGATCTCAGAAAGTGCACTACCCATGCTCTTATACTCTGCTTCTGCAGAAGACCTGGAGTGAGTCTCTTGCTTCTTGACTTTCCAAGAAATAAGTGACTCCCCCATTTTAACACAGAAACTAGTAACAGAGCGTCTACTGACAATACAACTTGCCCAGTCAGAATCACAGTAAACCTCCAATTTTGGCAAAGAACTAGCAGATAGAAATATACCCTTACCAGGTTCAAGCTTCACATATTTCAACACCCTCAAAGCAGCATTATAATGAGACACTTTGGGGCATTGCAAAAACTGACTCAGATGCTGCACTGTGTAACTAATATCAGGCCTCGTCATTGTCAAGTACAACAACTTACCAATCAACCTTCTGTATGAGCTCACATCAGTTAAAGCAACATCATTAGTGTTCAAATTCAAATGATCATCATATGCTTTGGAAGTCAACTTTAGACCTGTTTCCATAGGGGTCCTTACAGGTTTACATCCTGTAAGACCAGCCTCTGAAATCATTTCCAATGCGTACTTCCTCTGACATAAAACAAAGCCCTTTTCAGACCTTGCAAGCTCAATCCCTAGGAAAAACTTTAAATCTCCTAAATCCTTCATTTTGAAATTGTTTTGAAGAACCAATTTCAATTCTGAGATCAAACTTGCACTGTTTCCACAAATTAACAAATCATCAACATAAACAAGGAGAACAACCAACTCATTCCCAGGAATTTGGTAAACATTGAGTAATCATTTCTAGATTGAATATAACCATTTGAAATCAAAGCTTCAGTCAGTTTCAAATTCCACTGCCTAGAAGCTTGTTTTAAACCATATAAAGACTTATGCAATCTACAAACTAAATCATCTCCTCCCTGTTTACCAAATCCCTGAGGAATATGCATATACACCTCCTCAGTGAGATCCCCTTGCAAAAAGGCTTTATAAACATCCATATGAAAAACAGGCCAGCTATAGATAGCAGCTAAAGAAAGCACAGTCCGAACAGTGCTCATCCTAGCAACAGGTGAAAAAGTCTCATGATAGTCAATCCCATATTTCTGCTTGAAACCCTTAGCAACTAATCTGGCTTTATAGCGTTCTAAAGTCCCATCAGATTTAAACTTTAGTTTGTAAACCCATTTAGAGCCTATAGCAACCTTACCTGGTGGGAGAGGAACCAATTGCCAGGTACCATTAGTTTCCAAAGCATCAATCTCTTCCTGCATACTTTGATCCACCATGGGTCCTTGATTGCATCCTGATAGTGTACAGGTTCTACAAGCTTGGAAATAGATGTGAGATAACAAGAATAAGGGGCAGAAACATTATCATAAGATAACCTGTGTTGGATGGGATGAGCAGTGGTGCAGTGTGACATGTCAAAATCCTTAGTCCATACAGGTGGTCTAATGACTCTGCCATGTCTACTAACAGGCAAGCTACCATCAGAACTGGAGTTAGGTTAATCATGTGGTTGAGAAACAGCATCATCAGGAACCCTAATTGGTTCATCATGTGAAATAGTTGAGTCTGGAATAACAGGAGGAAAAAAATCCTCATACTCAGAATTGATAACATCATCAATATGGTCAGGATAGGATTTAAAAGTAGTAGGGTCAGAATCAACCTCAGTGAAAGGAGATACATCATTGGTGTCAAAATAATTTGTTGGTAGTTCAAAAAAATTAGATAATGAATCCAAATTGCCCCTAGAATAGGGAAAAATATTTTCACGAAAGGATACATCTCTACTGATTAAATATTTCTTGTTAAAAAAGTCATAGAGTTTGTACCCCTTTTTAGTTTCAGAATATCCAACCAAAATACAAGGGATAGCCCTAGAGGCAAATTTGTTCAAAACCAGTAAGTTTTTTGCATAGACTAAACTGCCAAAAACACGTAGATGACCAACATTGACCTTGCTGCCAGTAAATTTTTCCAAAGGAGATTGACCATTCAGTAAAGGAGTGGGCATCAGGTTAATAAGATAACAGGAAGTTAAAATACAGTCACCCCAAAAAAAATCAGGCAAAGATGCTTGCAACTTAAGTGCCCTAGCAACCTCTAAAAGATGCCTGTGTTTTCTTTCCACCCTCCCATTCTGTTGAGGTGTATGGGAGCAACTAGTCTGATGAATGATACCATAGCCTTCAAAAAGAGTTTTCAGTTGATCATTAAGAAATTCTCCTCCATTATCAGATCTAAAAAATTTGATGGTTTTATGATATTGATTTTTGATCATGGAGAGAAAATTTCTTATCAAAATTGGGACATCAGATTTGAACTGCATCAGGTATACCCATGTAACTCGAGAATAATCATCCACAAGGGTCAGAAAGAATCTTTTATTTATATGGGTAACAACATGAAAAGGGCCCCAAACATCAGCATGGATCAAATCAAAACAATCACTAGACATAGAATCTGAAATGGGGAAACTAGGCCTAGTGATTTTGGCTCTTGGACAAATTGGACAACTTTTGATGTTGGTGCTTTGTTTATGAGAAAAATCTAAAGAAGTTGCTTTCTGTAAAGTTTGGATAGGAGCATGTCCAAAGCGCATGTGCCAAAGAATGGGGTCAGGAACAGAGGAACTCAAGGCTAGATCTTTTGAATTACAGCAACTGTTCTTAAGAAAATAAAGGCCTGAGTTTTCAATTCCATTCCCCAAGACCCTCCCATTTGAGAGGTCTTGCAAAAGCACGAATTTTGAAGAAAAACTGGCTGAGCAATTGAAATCTCTCGTTAACTTTGAAATGGACAAAAGGTTATATTTAAACTCAGGAACATAAAGCACATCAAGTAACCTTTTGTTTGGAAAAATCTCAAAATCACCAACACCAGAAACTGTAGAATGTAAACCATTTGGTAATTGGACCTTGGAACCATCTTTAAATTTAAAATTTTGCAGCCACTCCTTTTTGTTAGTCATATGATTGGTGGCTCCTGAGTCCAATATCCAAATGTCATCGAGCTTGAAAATAGTGTTAGAAGAGAAATTACCCAAAGAAGTAGAATTAGTCACAACAGGGGCTGCTACAGAACCTCCACCTGTGTGGCTACCTCCATGTCCAACAGATTGGATGAACTTATCAAACTGGTCCTGTGTGAAGGTGATAAGGTTTCCATTTCCTTCTGACAACCCTTCAGAAACTTGAGAATTCTTCTCAACATTACCAGTCCCAGAGGAGGCAACATTGATCTTTGGAATGGAACCCGTATCCTTCAGAGAATCTCGAAGCTTGAAGCAGTTGTCCTTACAATGACCCTTTCTCTTGCAATAGTCACAACCTCTAGCATAGCATCGTTCAGTGTGATGGCCCTTCTTGTGGCAAAAGCCACACTCAACATTGGCATAAGGATTCTTCTTGTTCTTGTCAACACTGAGGTTGACATTAGCAGAGATAGGGTGGACACCACTGGAAATATCAGAAGTGATGGTACGCTGGCTCTCCTCTTGGATCAAGGTGTTATAGACTTGATTCACAGAGGGGAGTGGATCTTGTAAAAGCAACTGGCTACGGATTGCACCAAAACTGTTATTTAGTCCCATCAAAAACTGAAACAGCCTCTAATTTTCTTTGTGATCCAGATGCTTTTTGAACAAGTCCCCATCAATGTGAGGCAGAGAACAGATAGAATCATATTCTGACCAGAGGAATCTCAGTTTTGTAAAAAAAAGTGCTAACATCATCGAGTCCTTGAACACAAAGGGCAATCTCTCTGTGTAGTTGGTAAATCCTAGAACCACTCTTCTTATCAAAACGAGCTTTCAGATCAGACCACACAGCAAAAGATGTAGGCAAATACATGATGCTGTTAGCAACACCGCGAACAACAGCATTGAGAATCCAGCCAAAGACAACGGTATCGCATCTATCCCAGAGATGATAAAGAGATGGATCAAACTTATCTTTCGAATAAGTTCCGTTGATAAACCCTAATTTGTTCTTTCCATTCAAAGCGATGAACATAGATCTACTCCACATAGCATAATCATCACAGCCAGTCAACTTGTTCGCAACGAAACTCAGACTAGTGTGATCAGAGGGGTGTAGATACAGAGGATGATGTGCATATACCTCTGGAAAGTCGCTGATACCAATGATCTGCTTGTGGCTCGATTCTGATATGATCTCTTTTCCGTTGTTCTTTTCCTCAATAGAATCGTCCGCCATGGTGTCAAGAAAGGAACAGAATCACCAAAAGATCAAGAAGAAGTTCACCGGTGGACGAATCGAGTCAGAAAATCAAGGAAAATGAACTGTCGGTGGAAGTCGAAGAGACCAAGGCAGCGGAATCGAACAAAGGATCGGCAAAACGAAGCATTCAGGGCTTCATTAGCTCTGATACCATGAGAAAATATGGATTCAAACAGATTCTGGGCAAGATATGAACGGATTTGATGGGTGTGAAGGAAACCCTAGCAGAGCAAGAAATGAGAAAAGGGGAGATGCATTTCCAGGTATCATCAATGGAATTCCTTCACTTGGTCTATCTCCTCCTGAATCCCAGACTATAAAAGTGTAGGAAAGTTCACTAATTACAACATAACTACACAAATATGAAGGAATGACAAAACAGTCCCAAATAACAACAAACAACCAGAAAACAAGTCCAAGAAATAGCAAACTAGTCCCCAAAAAATATGCAGCAGCTTGAATACTTCATTATGCATTACTTTTTGTAATAATTTCATCTCAACTTTAGAAGAAGAAAAATCTATCATATCTTTGTTTCCACATAAATAAAGAAAATATTTTTTATTTTAAATTAAACAATATAACTATAATTAATATGTTGTGTACTTATATATTGTATATACGCCTAATATATGTTAGTCTCCTTCTACCAAAATAATCTAATCTCACGAGGTTCGGGTTTGAGATGTTGTATAAAAACTTAATAAAAAGTGGGAGATTCATCGAGCTCAACATTTTAAGTAATAATTTAGAGTGTTGTATACAAACTTAGTATTTTAGAACATTGCATAATTATTTATTTATTAAATATTCTACAACGAGTTTAATCAAATATACAAACCTACCATAACTATAAAATAATAATAATTATAATAATAATTAGTTTCTATATATATATAAATTTTTTGGATAGTTATTTGTTTATAAATAAATTAATGGAAATAATCTATCATAATGAATATTATAGATAAAATATTTTTTAAACGTAGTTTACATTGTTTAAAAGTCTAAGGCCTCCTAAGCAATCAACTATATATATCAATAGAAAATATAAGATGAAAACTTATTATGAATATATATATATGTGTATTTTAAAATGTGAATAATTAACGTTTTAATATATTGTTATGTTGTTATTTTTTACTTTTATTTTTGACATAAGATTTATTTAAAAATATCAAAATATTAAGTATCTTATTTATTTTTATTTGTTTTTTTACCCGTAATAATTTTTTCTTATTATTTTATTGTCATAAAATATACACACAAAAATTCCAGTAATTATCTTTATTGAAAATTAAAGTTTTTGTTCATTTTTACTTTTACCCGCGCGGTGCGCGGAATTAGCATCTAGTATATACTAATTAATAATTAATAGTTAATAGACCATAAATTGAGCGGAGTGTACCATAAATGATAAATTATGCTATAATATTTATTAATTTTAATTTTGTGGTGAAATTTATGTTAAACTGATACGTGTAAAATTAATTTAGACGTTTTATTCTTAATTAAAAAAATTAGTACTAGTTAAATAGACCATGAGTTGAGCAAGAGTGTATTTTAGATGATAACATATATTATAATATTTAATAATTTGAGTTTTGTGCTGAAATTTATGTTAGACTAACATATATTAAAACAATTTATATTTATATTTTTACTGTATGAAATTGTATGTCATTAGAAAGTTCTTTGCATTTATTATCACATACAAATTATTTTTGTAAATCAAAGTACTGTAGAATAAATTGTGATGTTTTAATTGCAATATGTAAAGTTATAGTTATGATAATAAAAATAAATAAATAAATAAATAAATATATATATATATATATATATTAAAATAATATAATTCTATTTAATAACATTGAATTTCCGAAGGCAATTTTAATACTGAAGGTGAAATATAAAAAAAAAAAAATTAGGTCCAATAATTAATTTTAATATTTAAAATTGACAATTTTGTCACGTGTTAGAATCACGTTAATTTAGATTATATATATGTATGTATAATACTGTTGGAAATATTGAGGGTAAATATGCAAATTTACAAAGTCCGAGTACCAAAATGCAATATTCTTAAATTAAATGACTAAAATAATTTCAGTTACTTACAAATAATTACCCCAATTATATGCAATAAATATGCTAATCCGAAATTATACGTAAAGTCGACACAAAAAGAATACGTAATTTTTATACTGAGATCTGTGCGGATCACGGTCTCCTCGAGTTATGCAAAGAGGTTTAAACATGGGGCGATCACCTCCTAGGATTCAACAATGTCATCAAATCCTGTTATGCACGCAACACGCTCGACCGAACCGAACTCAATACCTGAACTTAAACAAAGGACAAGAAAGCCGACGACAACAGCTAGAGATAAAAAAAATAACTAGAAAGGTCGAACACGACATAAATCGAAATCAACATAGGAAGAACTCTGAGATTCGTCAACACGAAGAACAGAGGAGGAGAAAATATAACTTGGATTCCAAAAATATGGATTCCGAAAATATTGGATACTCAATCAAAAGGAAGAGATCACATTTTCTAATTTGTAAAAAATGAGAAGGGGCGAGACTCCTTTATATAGGAGAGGAGAATTGAGGAGATGAGTGAAGCCAACCAATGTGGTACAAAGTTTGTTTCACAAATTTCATTCACACAAAAAATGGGCTAGATTAAACATTGGGCTCATACTTAATAATTTAGGCTTAAAACAAAATTAGTCCAAAAATAATTTAAACTAAAAATAGCCCATTTTTCCAACAATCCCCCACATGAATGGAAATTGGAAATTAAGACACGAAATTTTGAGTTTAGCGGTCAATACCTGCAAAAGATAGGTAGGGGTAACCCCTTTGAACCTATCCCTTGTGAGATCATGCATTCTCTAGTGACTGTTCGGTAGACGTGATGTCCTTGAACTGACTGTCGTTGGTGTAGATGACGACATAACTCATACATGTACCTTCCTATTAAAGTTTGGTTCACGTCCTGTGATCCCAAGGCCCTGGATCACTCGCCTGGTTCTGCAAGCGTTTCTAAGATTTGCGCCCTCAACAATTCCTTTCAAAACGGCCCCACTTCTCACTCGCATAGGTGATTCTATGTCTCAAGAACATCATCACGACTCTCTTCTTATGAATAATTAAAAGCTTTGCTTAATATGTGATTTCAATTAAGTAGTTTGCATTTACTATGCTCGGTTTAACCGATGCTTGAAGATCAACAAAGGCAAAAGCTTAACCTCATCTCCATCACTGTTTGCATCATAGGAATGGGCTCGGGGTTTGAACCCTACAGTGACCACACTCACTCTTGTGATTAGTTTGTCCCATGGAACCAAGTTCTTGGGATCTCCAGTCATCACGATTGGGGTTTCCTTCTCAAGAGTGTTTCCTACACGGGCTTTAGCCCCATTCCTTTCGACGCTTGGCCAAATAACTCTCTGTTTAACCCTTTCGAGTAGCAGATCCGCTATTTATCTGCCGACTTTACTTCATCGAGCACAATAAATATATATATTAGAGCAACTGTCTAATGAAATTATAATGTCGATGACGATGACGTATATGTCTAAACATTCCATTATACAAGATATACTGTGTTATACCGATTGATTATCGCAACGTTGCATTAACGCTATCAAACCAACAAAGTCCTCAGACTATCATTTCCTGCAGAAATAATTTGTTATCCAACAACTAAATTTAGATTGATTCTAACAGGTTCGCAAAGTGTCCCATTTCCTAACATTTAACAAAGGTTTTCAGGCCAAATGGGGGGTGCACCACTTATTTGCTCTAACCATGTCTCCTAAACAAAATCTTCAACATTTCATTAGATAGGATTTTATTTGGATTAAACCAAAAAAAATTCATCAATCTCTGCATTAACACATATTTTGGCCAATTATTAAAATCCTCGAGAAATTGGCATTGCCATTCTGCCTATTCGGCACATTTCTCCAGTGCAATAACTCAGACTTGATAGTCAATCTGGCTATGACTGTTTGTTTTGAGGATTTTCTACAACACCATTGCACCTCGTAAGGTGAAAACGTAACCACTCATACTCAAAGTGGCAATTTCTATTTTAAGAACACAATCTCAATTGTTCTTGAATCGGATATCCATTTTGCATCACTATAATCTTCTATCACATAAGGATATCTCGTTGTGTAGACCATGAATACGAATATATCTTAGATACTTAAGTAACCTGATTACCCCGTTCCAGTGGTCAACACTAGGTTTACTCGTATATCGACTCAATATACTTACAGCATGAGCGATATCTGGTCTAGTGCATAACATTAAGTACATGACATTTTCAATAATCTGAGCGTACTTAATTCAGGAAAATGATTCTCCTTTGTTCTTTGAAAAATACTTACTCGTATCTATTGGAGTCCTGACCTCGTTCTTGTCATCTTTGTTATATTTATCCAAAAATTTGTCAAACTAATTAGTTTGACTTAGAATGAGTCCTTCCGATAACTTTTAATTCCAAAGATCACAACGACAAGGGTCATATATTTCATGTCAATACTCAAATTCAACATATGCCAAGCTGACCGAACCACCTCATCGTTATTTCCAACGATCAGCATGTCAGCAACGTAAAATGTTTGTCATACTTATTTATTTTGAACCATTTCTCTAATAAAACGCTATCAAATTTATAATGCCATTGCTTAGGCACCCATTTTTAAAACATACATAGATTTGACAAGTTTACAGACTTTATTTTCCCGCCCTTGCGCACTGAAACCCTCAGGTTGTTCCATGTAGATTCTTCTTCTAAATCTCCATTTAAGAAAACTGTTTTCACATCCATTTGATGTACTTCTAGAATTCACAATGCGGAAATCGCAAGTACCATCCTTATGGATGTGATTCTAGTTACTGGAGAATATGTATCAAAATAATCTAGTACTTCCTTTTCTCTATAACCTTTAATGACAAGTCGGGCTTTGTATTTTTCAATCGAACCATCTGCTTTCATTTTACGTTTAAAAATCCATTTGTAGCCTAGCGGTTTGCCTCCGGGCGGAAGATCCACCAGCTCCTACATGTGGTTCTGCAAGATGGATTCAATTTCACTATTGATTGCCTCTTTTCATAGAGGTATCTCAGAAGAGTTTACGACTTCGTGGTAAGTCTAAGGTTCGGATTCAAGCATATAGGTCAGAAAAACTGGATCATAGGTTTTTTCATTCATCGCCATTTTATTCATCATGGACTCGACCTCGGTTTCAACATCGGTCTCGACCTCAACATGCCCTCCATGTTCTCGGTCTTGACTATTTTTCCTTTATAGACTCATATGCTTGCCTCTCCTCTAGACTTAGCCAAAAATACATTTTCCAAAGAAATATGCATTTCTTGATTACATTAACGTATCTTTGTGTATATCCGACACTTACGATTCAAACAGAAGAAACTGATACACGTTACTGTTCTGAGCATACCCTATGAAAATGCAATCAACAGTTTAGGGCATGTATGCGCCTTTTCCGTAGACGTACATAACTTTTAACAAGACACCCCCACATTTGAAGGCACAACTCAAACAGAGTTTATCATCCTTCTTATGGGTTACCTTATTCAAAAGGTAAGTGCTAGTTAAAATAGCTACCCATATTAACCATAACTCTAAAACAAACATGGTCTCAACAACATTATTTAATTTCTTCCAGAAAATTTAACGTGTTAACACACGAGTTGGGTATGAAGTTATTACAAACTCTCAACCTCATCATCATTGATCATCGTATCATCATTTTATCAATGTAGGTCATCAGACCGTCAAAATATCAACATTTTCCTTAAACAAATATGAGATCAAATTCTTCCATTAGACCTCCGCGTTTCTCAAAACGGTATGTTCCTCAGACCAATAGACAGTCTCGGCTTGTTGCACCGCAAGTGCTAAAACTACCCGAATTTTTAGGAATGAAGGAATGCGGTTGGATTCGATCAATTTTATCTAATACATACATAATGAAAACAATTTCACCCACTAAGCCAAAACATTGACCGTCGGAAACGTTATTAATACTAATTAGTAAAACGTTGCCCGGTGGGATCAAAACTGCGACCCAATTCAATCAGGGTTTTATGTGGTGCAATGACTTCACAGATTAAATCGTGATTAAGTCAACATTCTATAAACAGGGAATCATTTTTGCCATATTTCTCATTGCGAGAACATTTAATATCTTATTAAGATGAAACTCAAGGTTTTGTTTGTAAACCATGAATTTGTTTCATTGTTTCATATTTTCCCTTCATCAAGTATACATAGAAATACTTCGTACGATCATCTATGAAAGTAATAAAGTACTTAATTTCAGCCTCGTGTTTGGACATATTTAAAGCCACAAACATTGCTATGTATTAGACCAAGACGTTCGGTAATCCTTTCGATCGAATAAATTTTGCTTCAACGCAAACTTCACATTTAAGTTCTTGATCTATTTTGAATTTAGGAATATGAACCATGTTAGATAAACTTCACAAGGTATCGTAATTAACATGTTCTAAATTATTGTGCCACAAATACAACATAAGAAGGAACATTTTGATTTCATGTTCACTTTAGGCACAACTGCCAATACTAAAATATTTTTATTCATGTTTACTTTAGGCACTACGACCATAAAACTTAAAATAAACTCATTTAATCTTAATTGAATTTGTCGTCTATCTTTAATGTACAGCTCTTTAGACGAATTCGAGTGCTCCCAACAAGACGCTTCATCTTCATTATTTATTTATTTTCAGATTTTTTCAAAAAGAATTTCATCTTTTGACTTCAACTTCTGAAGTAAGTCTCAACGACTTTCTCGACATCATAGACGGCGGCCTAGACGAGTGTACAATCTCGATAATCAACGCGCCGGCATATGTGATATTATAACTCGCAGAATGATAGCATTTATAGATCACATCGAGAAGATTGTGTTCTTTCCCAATTTTAGAGTTGTCTTCCAAGTGTTATCTACATTCTCATTAGCGTTCAAACATTGGACCTATGACCAACCCCTTGGAAATATTTTAGAAGTCCGAGTATTTCGTACCCGACCCCACAATAGTAATCCGGGACATCAAATTCGGATTACTAAAATTCAAAATCAATTTTGAATTACTGATTTCAGTAACTAAGTTTAATCACTTCAGTTACGAAAATCAAATATCTAATTTTTCCTTCTTCTGTTAGACAGAAAATAAACCCGGACACGGTTAATTTCGGTTTTAACAAAACCAGACCCACACGGGGCCACTCCCGTGTACAAACATCACGTCGTACATACGTGCCAAGGTTCAAGGTTGTGCAATCGATACGTTGATTCACACTTACATACTTGTCAAATGTAATAATCAGTGTGTAGACATGGAAATAAAATTTCCATAACAATTATCATACACACTAAATCGACTTTAACTGATTTCTTAATCTCATTTTCAACAATGGATTCAACAACCCCATAAACCTTAACGGTTAAAGTGGATCTAGTGATCAAAGTCACCTTAGCGAACATATCAATTTCAGATGCCTTAACAAGTTCAACAACCTTGACCATATCGATCAGTCATAATAGTCTCAACGACTTAGCAACATCAACGGTCCTAATAGCCTCAACGAATTTTGAGGACTTTATCATTCTCGACGGCCTAAATGGCCTTAGCGGTTATATCGGTCGCATGTTCTCTCTGTTAGATTACGGGGAGTATCACTACGGATACTAAATCATATTGATGGATATATGCCCAATTCGGGTTCGTATTTACATTCCGGACTTCGAAAACACGTCAAAACCACGTAAACCGTCAAAACACGCTCCCGAGGTGCAAAGAGGAATAGAAGCGGACCGCGAGAAAGTGAAGGCAATAGAAGATATGGAATCTCCTAAGAAACACAAGGAAGTATAGCAGTTGAATGGCCGTCTAGCTGCCTTGAACAGGTTCCTTGCCAGAATAGGAGATAAGGACCTCCATTTCTTTGAAATTATGCGTGCAAACAAGAAGTTTGAATGGACGCTCGTATGCGAAGAAGCTTTCCAGCAATTGAAACAACACTTGTGAACGCTGCCAGCACTTGCAAAACCAATACAAGGCGAGCCACTCTACTTGTACATATCAGTGAGCAACACTGTCGTAAGCTCAGTACTTGTCAAGCAAAAATGGACTACCCAGCTCCCAGTGTACTATATGAGCAAAATCCTGGCAAAGTACGAAGTAAACTACATGCCAATAGAAAAGTACTTATATGCTCTCATAGTGGCAGCAAGAAAACTAAGGCCATACTTCCACGCCCACGAGATAACAGTCCTAACGGACCAACCCTTGAAGCACATACTGTCAAAGCCAAATATGTCGGAAAATTGACAAAATGTTCAGTAGAATTAAGTGAATTCCGCATTCACTTCGCCCCACGAACAACAATCAAAGGTCAAGCGTTAGCCGACTTCATTGCAGAATTCACAGGAATAACTCCTGAGACTGACACGCAAGAAGAAACGCAACGAAACGAAGAGCTCGTTGAGGTGTGGCAAATGTACACTGACAGATCCTCAAATGTGGGAGGATCAGGTGCAGGATTCCTCCTAATACCACCTGACGGATCAGATCCTTTGAAGTATACTCTAAACTTAACATTTAGAGCAACAAACAATGAAGCGGAATATGAGGCCTTGATAACAGGCCTAAGGATTGCAAAAGGTGTTGGTGTCAAGTATCTAAGAGTCAAGTGTGATTCACAACTTGTCGTCAATCAGGTCAATGGTGACTATTTGGCCAAATCAGAGAACATGCAAAAATACTTAGGACAAGCAAAGGACCTCATTACAAGCTTTGAGACATTTGACATAACGTCAGTCCCAAGAGAAGAAAATCAAGAAGCAGACGCCCTGAGCAAGTTCGCACAAGGCAATGAACAAGGCAAGGAAACACACTTTGTGGAGAACAGAATCCTATTAGTGATTGACCAATTCGAAGTTCTAAACATCGATTCAGAGCCAACATGGATAACACCAATCCTGACATACCTCACAGATCATAAGCTTCTAGAAGATAAAGTCCAAGCGCCAAAGATTCAAAGGATTGCAGTCAACTACGCATTGATAGAGGGCCAGCTGTACAAGAAGGGATTTTCAACTCCATACCTAAAGTGCATCACCTTCCTAGAAGGCCAAAGGGTGCTAAAAGAACTACACGAAGGCCAAGCAGCCTCCCACGAGGGGGCAAGTTCTTTAGTGCGTAAGGCTCTGAATCTGGGTTACTACTGGCCGACGATGAAAAACCAAGCAACACACCTAGTTGCGCAATGCGACTCTTGCGAACAATACTCAAGGAGCATAATAGCGCCGGCAACAGAGCTTAGTCTGATCGCAAGTTCATGGCCTTTCGCGCAATGGGGCATTGACTTGGTTGGACCACTACCAAGATCCAAAGGACAAACAAGGTATATCGTGGTAGCTATCGACTACTTTTCCAAGTAGATTGAAGCTAAGGTTTTGGCGCGAAAAACCGACGCACAAATAATGGATTTCATACGAAACCATATCATCTCACGTTATGGTGTCCCAAAGGTGTTTATCAGTGACAATGGACCACAGTTCAATAGTGCCGGATTGAAGTCATTTTGTGAAAGGTTTAACATAGATCACCGCTTCGCGTAAGTGCGCCATGCACAAACTAACGGACAAGTAGAATCCGCCAATAAGATTGTTTTGGATGGCCTTAAAAAAGAGTTCATGCGCTAAAGGGTGGATGGGCAGAAGAACTCACCAGTGTGTTGTGGGCAGTACGAACAACACCAAAGGAGGCAACATGCGAAACTCCATTCAGCTTGGTGTACAGAACAGAGGCAGTAGCCCCCATTGAGATTGCTGTCTCATCATACCGGACAACTCACTTTGATCCTCAAGCAAACGAAGTGGAAATGCGTCTAGACCTGGATCTAGTAGACGAAAGAAGACGGAACTCGGAACAAGTTCAAGCGCGAATGCGTTTGATAACCTCAAGATACTACAACAAGAAGGTTAAAGGAAGACAATTCCATGTGGGTGAGATGGTGTGGAGAAAGAACGAATTCTCACACCTTGACCAAATCAACAAGCTATCTCCAAAATGGGAAGGACTATATTAGATCGTTTCCGTCCCTTATATCAACGCATACCGCCTCCAAGATGCAGACGACAATATCTCTACAAACACATTCAGTAGTGGACACTTGAAGAAGTTCCATGGCTAAAGGAAATTTTCCTATTTCACAAAAGAGCTATCGTATCAAGCTCTTTTACTTTACTCGTCATATGCATTACTTAAAGGAGATTCATAACTTCAGTTATGTTTGCAACTTTGTAAATGCAAAAACTATCTAATGAAGTCAATCTACTTTCATAGGTACATTTCTACGTTATACATTACTTTGGAATAACGCCAAGTAAGCAAACTACGCGCATAATACTTGCACCAACAATACAAGCTATCGCGCTATATGCAAACAATCAACTTATATTATACAACGTCGACATATCTATTATCGACATCAACAATGAGCACATGAACGCTCTCTATCTATAAGGACGACTACTCTAAACAACGTCGACAACATACTACATCTTGAGTTCAAACCAAGATTTATCTAAAAGTGACATGCTGCGACATCCTCCTTATGAGGGCAACCCCCATGTTCACAACTAATAAATGGCATGCTGCGAAATCCTCTTGTTAGAGGAAAATCCTCATGTTCATTGCCATTCCCTGAGTTCAAAACAGGATGCGGCAACTTTCAAAGTGACTGATCACCCCGACATGGCGGACGTCCTCTTGTTAGACGACAACCCCACGCTGCTATGAAGTATGCTTCCCCAACGCGGTTGATACAATATGGCAAACATCCTCTTGTTAGACGACAACCCCATACACTCATAAAGTATGTACATCCCTCTTAAAGGTCCATACTCCATGAAGATACATTCCTTGTTAGGATAGCTTCATGTATACTCAAAGTATGTACATCCCTCTTAAGGGTCCATACTCCGTGAAGATACATCCCTTTATTTGGGTAGCTTCATGTATATACGCTTGCAGGTGCGCACCCTGTTTGTAAAACTCACCAAACTTACATGTCTAGTCTTGTACAACGCTATTTTGCCCGTGAGCATATAACGGAATAAAACACTCCAAATGCAGCAAGTAGTGTCTTTCCACAATGTCGCCTTGGAGTGGACCAAGAGATGGTAAAAACTGCAAGTCATTCTAAAGCAGTCTTGCCCTTGTGGACTAACCACGGAGAGGTGCAGTAGCATCGCAGGGTAAGTACGACAATAGCCATGGAAAGCCTTGCAACAACGTCACACGAGGCGTGCCCAACTGACGGATGGAAAAACGCATAACATAGAGCAAGTAGCGTCTTGCCACAACGTCGCCTTGAAATGGTTCAAGAGACAATAAAAACTACAAGGCGTATTGATACGACCTCTGTTCCACCCCTTGGGTTAACCAAGTAGAGGTGTAGTAGCATCGCAAAGTAAGTACGGGTCTAGCCATGGAAAAACTTTGCAACAACGTCACGTGGGGTGTGCCCAACTGACGGATGGAAAAACGCATAGTATAGAACAAGTAGCGTCTTGTCACAACGTCGCCTTAGAGTGGAACTAAGAGACGGTATAAACTAATGTCTTGCCTCGCCAAGACGACTCTACTATATGCCAAGTGCCCTCGTGCCAAGTGCCAGTGCCGAGTGCGATGCTATCACATGATCTTGCGTGTTACTATCTATAAACACGAAAAGTGCTCAATACACTCATTACGCCATTCCTTGGATTTAGATCAAGATGGGCACTCATGACACTTAGCGACGCACGTCCTATGGTCACATCTACAGATGTTATATCCACTACAACAAGGAAATCAATCCTATCATGCAAGTCCAATATATACGGACGACTACGATAACACAAGGTATGAAATACTACTAACAAGTTATCATGCATTTTCACTATGATCATGTCAGGTCTAGACGACAAAATACAAGCAAGGTGAATATAAACAAAGCTTCAAGGATCACCTCCCAGAGCAACCCCAACTCAAAAAATGGGAACCAAAATCTATGATCAAGAGTTTAACACACTCATGACAATCAACCTGACGCCACTCGCGATATGTCATCATCTCCAGCTTACCCGGGGGCAACTTCCATGATCTCAGCAGAGGTGATAACAAGGTTGATACCATCATCATCACCAAACAACATCTCATAGTTGGCATCCGCAAGTGCCAAACGACGCAAAGCCTCAACATGTCCGACAACATAATTCGCATAAGGACCCAGCTTGTCAAAAGGGAAGTTAGGGGCAAGAATGCTCACCCTACGAATGTAATCCTCTGCAAACTCGCCCATAAGCCTATCGGCCTTCACCTTAGCGGCGGCATCGACCGCAATAACAAAGGCAGGAGTAGTTGGGTACTCAGTAAGCCCCTCTTCCTTGCCAGCCTTAAATCCCTCCTCGCGCGCAGCACGCAACGCTACCTCATGCGCGTTAAAATCCTCTGTGATCTTCTTTTCAAGAGCAACGACCTCTGCCTGAAGCTCGTCAAGTCGAGCCCGTCGAGAGTAGTAACGAGCCTCAAAATCCGCTGCCTTTGAGTTAAGAGTGCGAACCTTCTCCTTGGATTGAGCAAGCTCATGACGAACAACGTCGCACTTCTCAACTGCGACCCGCTTCTCGCTCGCAAGTTCCATCACAAATGACGACATGTTCACCATGTCGGCAATGACCTGTGAACAATGCAAAAACAAACAAGGCATAAAAGTGTCATAACAATGCAGGCTTTCATACAAATAAATAAAAAGAAAAGATTGATTCTCACAGGAGCGAATCGAGTCAAGGCACCCTCAACATAAGCATGTGCCTCTTCATCAGTCGATGGTCGAATGCGTCGATCGCCAGGAGGAACACATCTCTGCAGCACTCGTACTCCCACCTCCGGAATGCTAAGTTTAGAATCCTTAGAAAACCGAGGACCTCCGATAGCAAAAGGTGTCCAGTCACTACCAGAAATGTCGCCCTCCAAAGGACGAATCAGGTCAGCACGCCCAAGCGCTGAGAGCGCTGTGAAGCAAACAACAATCAAAATAAGGCAAGGATAGCCAAAGACAGAAGCTTGCAACATATACCTCGACGAGGAGTACGCTCCTCCACGGGTCGGTCCCTCAACCGGGGGGCAGAAGGCGCCTCAGTGCGACTTTCCACTCCTTTTCCCCTCCCGCAAGAAGGAGTTTGGCTTGTCGCACCAACCTTAGCGCGCTTAGGATCATTCGAGGCACGCGCCGCCGTGTCGGATCTCTTAGCTGGAACGCTGGAGTTTGGAGCAGGAACGATGCGCTCAGTCACGAGTGGTGAGCGACCTGCAAATAAAGACAAGTTAAGAACAAAAACTTGGAGGAGTAGTAAGTCAAAAATAAAATCACAAGGAAACATCTTACTCGTCAATCCCTTGCCGCGGCCAGGACCGGAAGCCTTAGGTGGAGGAGGAGCAAAAGACGACACGACCTTCTTGGAAGAAGGCATAACATGAGCAGGATCCGTCTGCAAGGACGAGCACATCAAACCAACCTACATAACAAGATAGTAAGAAGTTATAAAGGATTTCAGCATACCGAATCCTCATAAGAAAGCACATGAATCCCAGCATCAACCAACTCCTGATCTGATTCACGCAACAAACACTGATAAGTGCGCGCTTGTTGACACTGATATATATGCTACAAAACCTCCTTGTCATCTGAAGAGAGCTCAGAGAAGGCGGGTGCAGGATCAGCCTCTACAGCATGTGTTGTATCCCAAGTAGTGCCGACATCACACACAAAAAAGTATTGATGTCGCCAATGAGAGCCGGAACGGTCAGCTTTCCCTGCAAGCCGGACATTACTATCCCACTCCGCGTCTCCAAGCCCGAGTGAGGCAAACCCCTTTTCTTGAAGACAAGGCCAACGCATCTTCACGCCACACAACCCCGTTACGTCCGGACGCAGAAGTTGGTAGAAACAACGGAAGATAACCGTGGAATAATGCCATGACTGCTGGTGAAACAATACTCGGAAGCAAGTCCACACACGGAGCCCAGCTAGCGCAATATCCAATGGCGAGATCCGATAATATTAGCAGAGATGAACTAGGTCCGGACAATAAGGAAAGCGTAGACCTTCCCGAATCTGCCCTAAGTAAACAGCGGACAAGTCGTCAGGAGGCACCGTAGGTTGTCCTGGGGTAACTCCTGGAAGTACGTCATATAGGAATACAGCTTCCAAGTATGGACAGAGTCCGGAGGAAGATGCATACAACATATATAGCTCTTCACTTATCCGGTTGTTACATAAGTACTGGGTCACCTCTGTCGTCTCTACCTCGGCTGCAAACTCCAATGTGTGATCAGTGTCAGCTCCTAACTCGCTATCCAAGTATGCTATCAAATCGGCTTCTGACTCGCCGCCTGTATCTGAACATAAAGTAACACACGGGGTAGTATTGGGAGACTTACTCATGGCAACTATCTCAGATTAGCTGCAAGCGTGAACTCAAAGAAATCGTCTAGACAATCTAACCTGCAAAGGCAGATAACAACTTGATCAGCGCACATGTACATGACAGCTACCTATGCGAGCACTAAGCAACGAACACTCTTCATATGAAGACAATCACATATCTTTAGACTTGTTAGTATCTATACATCACATAGTGAACATCCCCCTTGGTGGGCAACTCTATGTCGACATGGGCCTCGTCCCGACACTTACGTGTGTTATGTGATCTACGCGCGACTACATGACACTATGCATTTTCTTAAGGTAACAAGTGTGAATATGATTATAGCACTAACGCCTTTACTTGCATGTATCTTCTATTAAATGCAGGTCTACAACATGTATGCGACTATCAAGGAATATTTTCTAAGTGTTCCACTATATCAGCTGTCGACTGATAACAAATGTCGACTATCAAGGAATATTTCCTAAGTGTTCCACTATGTCAGCAGTCGACATATGACAAAGTTTCGACTATCAAGGAATATTTTCTAAGTGTTCAACTATGTCAGCAGTCGACATAGGACAAAGTGTTGACTATCAATGAATATTTCTAAGTGTTCCACTATGTCAGCAGTCGACATATGACAAAGTTTCGACTATCAAGAAATATTTTCTAAGTGTTCCACTATGCCAGCAGTTGACACATGACAAAGTGTCGACTATCAAGGAATATTTTCTAAGTGTTCCACTATGTCAGCAGTCGACATATGACAAAGTGTCGACTATCAAGAAATATTTTCTAAGTGTTCCACTATGACAGCAGTTGACATATGACAAAGTGTCGACTATCAAGGAATATTTTCTAAGTGTTCCACTATGTCAGCAGTCGACATATGACAAGCATCAAAAATCAAGAAATATTTTATAAGTGTTTTTCTATGGTAGCAGACGACAGACGACGAATGTCAAGTAGTGAACATTAACCATCAAGAAATTTTCTCTATGTGTTTTATCATGAAGGAGATAACAAAAATCAACTATCAACTATCAATAATCGACATCAAGCATGTTCGAACACTATCTACGTCATGGTGCAACATGTCGACAATGATCACTACAAATGAGGGGAGTATTATTACTTACTATCATGTTTATGAACTTTCAGCACTTAGCCAAAATATTTGCCGATTTAAAAAACTAACCTCTTTTAGGAATTTTAACAAACACTTTGTGTGCATTCTACAGTAATCAATTTCAAGAGACAATCAAGATCAGATTGAGCCTAAACGAAATTGCGAAGGGTCTAGCCATACCCGGAATTAGACTCACCACCACGAGACGATGATGGAGAGCCGTCCACCGCCGCCGGAACACTTCAGCCGTCGCCGGACACCCACGCGCTGCCGCCGCTCAGCCACGCGCCACCGTCCCTGCTGCCGTGAGCTGCGCCGTGGCCTCCCCTTGCCGAAAATTTTGCCGGTGATGGTGCTTGGATAGCTACCCCAAAATTGCTTGGTCTTCAAATGTGCTTGTCCCCCAAATTTACTACTCCAAAGTTTCTTCTTCTTCAAGAAAGGAGAGGATCCTAAAAACTATTGAGGGTGAAGGTTTAAATAATGAGTATTCTCTCTCATATCTTCACTAATAGTGTTCACACTTATGGATAAGTCATAAATTCCTCTCTATTTCTCTATAAGTCCTTAGTACCATGACTAAGTATGTTTACATCCATATCACGGCGTACATCATTTTTAGTCACGACATATGCAATCATGCTCACATGTTACGTAGCCATGATTTATTTACGATCATCTCGTTTATCTTAAGTCATAATCCATGTTTTCATCATCCCATGATTGATTGCATGTTTTTATTAATAACACGTTGTCACATCATGCGCACCCGTATCGTCACACTCGTCGTGTACATGTCGGATACGTCCGTAGCTAACACATTCATGATTAGTATATTCTTATAAATGTCAACACCCATGAACATGTTTACATAAGTTTATAACTCGTCACATATATTCGTTATATACGTATGCATGTCTGTTACACTAATCATGTCAGCATATATCAAATACTCGCCAAGAAAAATAAAGTTAGGCGAAATCAAGGCCCACGTGCCCAACCGACAACAAACCATCGCCTGAGGTCAGCATCGGGCCCAAATTGGACATGTATCCTATCTTAAAATAGAGTCAATTAAGGGTCAAGCCATTATTTGACTCGGGGGCAAGTGATGGATATATGCCCAATTCTAGTTCGTATTTACATTCCGGACTTCGCAAACATATCAAAACCACGTAAACCATCAAAACACGCTCCCGATGTTTAAAACGGTTCGGACGCGCGACACACGCGTCCGGACCGGACCTCCGAATTTCCTCAAGATAACCCGGATCGCGCCAGGATCGTCCGAACACGACGTGATCCGAGTCGTCGTCTGCAGCGCGTGTATCCCGTTTGTGTCCTCACACTGAGTTAGAGTTTTCTAATAGCCAACTTCAATCAAACCGACGACGGTTCACATTTTCCTTTAAACCGGCATCAAACCGCATAAAAACCGGGATCGGTTTTAAGGTTGCCTATAAATAGGGAGCCTAAGCCATCCATTTTAGACACATTCACTTGAGATTGGCTTTAGAGCTCTGACTTCTCTCTAGCTTTCTCTCTCTAGAAATACTCATTTTAGCATCGGAGAGGGCTCAACCAGCACCACCCCCCCCCTCCGTGCTGGTTATTGCCCCTACGTGCAGGTCCGGACGACAAGCTCGAAGTTAGGAGCGCAAATCGGAGGAACGAACACAGTGAACGAAGCGAAGATTCGTCTAGCCCAATTACCCTAATGTGACATTTACCTAATTTCCTTAGGCAAACTATACATATTATGGGCTACCAATTACGCCCCCCATCACTCTATGCTTACACTCTCTTCTCGAGCATGTTCACATTCCAACGTCATTGTTCAACACTATTTGTGAACTTTAGATCCAAAAATTGAATCTCAAAATCCAATGAAGCATCCTCTTATAAAAACAACAAATAAATTTGCCTTAAGATTGTTGGTAATATTGAGGGTAAATATGCAAATTTACAAAGTACGAGGACCAAAATGAAATATTCAAAAATTCAAGGACTAAAATGCAATTAGTCAAATTTCGGTACTTACAAATAATTACTCCAATTATATGCAATAAATATGGTAATCCGAAATTATACGTAAAATCGACACAAAAAGAATACATAATTTTTATACTGAGGCCCGTGCAGATCACGGTCTTCTTAAGACAATTTTGCCCTACCTCGCCCTCGGGTTATGCAAAGAGGTTTAAACATGGGGCGATCACCTCGTAGGATTCAACAGTGTCATCGAATCATGTTATGCACGCAACACGCTCGACCGAATCGAACTCAATACATGAACTCAAACAAAGGACATGAAAGCTGACGACAACGGCTAGAGATAAAAAAAAAAATAACTAGAAAGGCCGAACACAACATAAGTCAAAGTCAACCTAGGAAGAACTATGCGATTCGTCAACATGAAGAATATAGAAGGAGAAAATATAACTTGGAATCCAAAAATATGGATTCCGAAAATATTGGATACACAATCAAAAGGAAGAGATCGCATTTTCTAATTTGCAAAAAATGAGAAGGGAGAGACTCTTTTATATAGGAGAGGAGGAGGGAGGAGATGAGTGAAGTCAACCAATGTAGTACAAAGTTTGTTTCACAAATTTCATTCACCATAAAAAATGGGCTAGATTAAACATTGCGCTCATACTTAATAATTTGGGCTTGAATCAAAATTAATCCAAAAATAATTTAAACTAAAAATAGCTCATTTTTCCAACAAATACTTCGTTTTCATATATATTATTATTTTTCAACACGGTTACAAGGTATCGGAGGAAATACATGTAGTTTATGTATTCATCACTTGCGTCAAATGAGCATGTAAACTGTAAAATATTGATTATTAATATTTTTACACTCTTATAACTCTAATAGGATGTGAATCTAAGACATGTAATTGATAAATAAAATATTAATCCGTTACATCATATTATTATACATGATTACAAATATAAATTGATAGCTAACCCAATAAAAAAAAAGAAAAAAATATAGCCGCCCATGTGCATTGCATCTATCATACTTTGCAATTCAAGTCCCGATCAACTATTGTTCATTTGAGAACTTCATCTATCGTCAAGTTCTGTTTATAGTTTATAGTTTATAGGAAGGACATCATAAAAGGTTACATCAATGATCAATTATTTTGATTGAAAAAATCTAAAGAAAGAGAACTGTACTCAATTAAATTAACTAATTATACTTGACGAAATTAAAAAAATTTAAATTTGACTCTAAAGTATAATATTACATCGCACAACCGGCAATTATATATATATACATATATAATTTCGAGAAATTTGTATTTCAATCTGTTTGAATAATAATATGTAAAATGAGTTAATATCTATTATGTTAATAATAAATTATATTATATTTTAATAAAAAGACTATTACAACGAGAGGCTTAACTTTAAAGTTCCCATCATGGAATTTTGAACACTACGATAGTCTTATTTTTTCTTTTACTATTACGTATACCAAACACTAATATTATTTTTTTGCCAAAAAAAAAAAACACTAATATTTTTTTCCCACACAAACACTAATATTTTTAATATTATGCTTTATAATGTATATGGCTGAAAGTAAAATCCGGCAAGACTGAAAAATCGCTAAAATCGAATCGGACCGATTCGAAAAAATCGAACCGTAAATAGACCGTTAGGTATGTGGTCAGATTTTTAAGGTATTATTTGGTATCGGTTCGGTTCGATCCTCATATTTCAAAAACCGTGGAGACCGAACTAGACAGAAGTTATCTAATATTATAATATAAAATTATATATATTATATATTATATTAAGATAACTTAAAGTTTTTTCTTAAGGAAATTAAATATTATCTATTATTATTATTAATATATTACTTTCATCTTTATTAGTGGTAATCAAATTATCTTATTCTCCATTCTTCTATATTTTCTATTTATTATTTAATATTTAATATTTAATATTTATTATTTATTATTCTCCATGCAGGATGCACCACACATGTAAGCGAATGCACCCATACGTTTTGCTATGTTGGTAAATGCACATGAAGCTCTAACACCGTTAGTTAAATACATATGCGCCACATGTGCGCTCGAATGCACCCACGACAACCAACCAACGCGACAACGACCAATCACCGTGATTGGTGAGTAGCAAACGACCAACCACGAAGATACACGACAACGCAGTAAATACGAGTAGCGATACAAAGAAGCGTGTCTGCAGAGGTTTAGGTTGAGGGTAATTAATTTCATCACGACCGTAGAAGACGAGGATGGAGGATATATATGACATTAGCAAAAAAAAATTTAATTAAATAAATGTTTGCATGTAAGTAACACGTGAATAACTAACGATAAAAATAAACGGAACTTAGACTAAAGGTATATTGAGCAACAAAGCAATACATATCGCTGCATTTAGCAATATGAAAAAATATATAGGTGCATTTGGCAACATGACTAAAACATGTGGGTGAAGTTGGCTAATTAATCCTAAAAATAATGTAATTATCCTTTCTGAACAAATCCAACGGCTGGTAATATCAGAGCCTGTCAATATTGAACTCCATCGCAACCGTTGGTCTATCAGAATTAGGACAGCGATTCCGACGACTGAATCCAACGGGTCAGAGAGTCTACACACAGAAGAAGAAGGAGAGACTCCATTTCCATATTTTGACCACTCAATCCCATTCAAGAGAGAAGAGAGAGAGGAGCAATTTCCAATTCCAATTCTCAGTTGGTAATTCCAATTCCCGATTTCATATCCTCAATTGGCAATTGCGGTGTCCAATTTCATTGATTTCAAAGCATCGTAGAGCGAGAGACATTGGGATCATTACTTTCTATAAGAAGAATCGATGGTGGAGCAGCTGTTTTGGTGAAGAACGGCTCCTTTTGAGCTCAACTTAGGGTTTTCTGCGAGGCGATGATGGAATTGGAAGATGGTGGCAGTTCTATCTCCTGCTCGATTTGTCTGGAGGTTGTGGATGATAATGGGGAGCGATCCTGGGCGAAGCTCCAATGCAGTCATCTATTCCATCTAGGTGAGCTAAGATCATATAGAATTTTCCGGTGCTTGATTGGATTGTAATTGAGGTTATGTATGAATCATTGAGCTCGTTTTAACTGAATTACCGGGATCTGCTATCTTTATGTTGATCGAACGCGATCAAGGTTAGGTTTTTCAAGAAATTCAGCTATTCTGACATAGCTGCTATAAGAATGGTAGATTTTTCTGATGAACAGAATCAGAACCCCTAGATGTTCCTTATGCTAGATTGACTTCTCCTGCTATGAATTGTCCATGATAAAAGCTCAAAATGCTTTTAATCTCCTCTGCTGGGTAATATATGTTGAGTTAAGTAGCTTTTGCACACCATATTCTGTAAAGGTTGTAGATTGTTTGATTATTTCTGAAAAATGGTTAAATACCGAATTGCTAGCTGAACATGTGGCCAATGAGCTAGTTTCTAGCTGAATTATCCTTTGTGGCTTTTTATTAGCTGAACTGCTACTGAAGTGCGCAACTTGCTAGCTCCGTTGATTTGTCTACTAACCTTGGGCGATAAATGTACGTGTTGCCTGGACTGAGCGTGTGCGCCATTTGTGAATTCAATCCGAAAATCGACAAAAAAAAAATAAATGGACGGAGCTTGCAAATTGTAGTACTATCAGTTTAGCTTTGAAAATGGCGCTCAAAAAAGTTCAGCTAGCAATCAACTACAAGTTCCGCTAGTAATTTGGTATCCAGCCCTTTATTTAAGCTTCCCCTTAAGCAATAAAGCCGATGTTATAATTCATCACTGTTTCATAGTAAGAAATAAGATCTTCATCAATTGGTTTAAATTGCTGGAGAAATGTCACTGATCAGTAAAAAAAGTGCTTGACAGAAAGATGGAAAGTATTTCTTCTGGTGGCAACTTATAAGCATAGACTATGTACATATTTTTGTTTTTATTCTGAAATTGATCCCATGTAGATTGCATTGGTTCGGCATTCAATGCAAAGGGAAGCATGCAGTGCCCTAATTGTCGGAAGATCGAGAAAGGCCAATGGCTGTTTGCAAATGGCTCCCGTTCAGTTCCAGAATTTAGCATAGATGATTGGTCTCAAGATGAGGACCTTTATGACATAAGCTACTCTGATTTGGTATATAGCTACATATATATGAATTTTAGGTGATATTTTGTTTGTCATTTATCAGTGAACAATTATTTACGAGTTACGGTTTTGCAGTTCGGTTTTCACTGGTGCCCTTTTGGTGAAGTAGCTGGGATTCCTTCATCTTTTGAGTAAGCATGATGTTGGTTTTACACCTTGAGTTGTGTATATGATCTACTCTGATATCTTGTCACTTACTTTTATAGCAAAAAAATTTCTTCTTTTTTTGTAGGGAAGGAGAAATCTTGTCCTCTGCATGTAAGATTCTTCTGAAATCTTTCAATAATTTTCTTTTTAGGAGATGAATTTAATTACCCGATGCCATAATGCAGATCAAAATCCACTGCTACAACACGCCTTATTCGCTGACCATACATCTGCTGCTCTCCCATGCCCATACATCACTTACTTGCCCATGCATCCTTCATCTTCAAACTCTAATGGCAGCATTTCTGATGCTTCTAATTCGGGTAATCACTGGAATGGCCCTTCAGCGCCCAGTGAAATTCCTGCTGCTTCGTACGGTTTTCCAACCTCGGATCGTCACTATCGTAATAGGGAACATCATTCCTCTGCATTTTCTAATGGCCGTGTTCCAAATGGTGATCAGTCGTCGTCTATTGCAATTTCTACACAAAGGTCTAATAGGACTAGTCCGGATGTCCTGAGATCAGGCGCTTTCGTGCACCCATTTGTTGCTAGCCACAGGTAAATTCCCTTTCTGAAACTTGTTTGATAAAAATAGTTTCTAACCATGACATGAGTACTTGTTAATTTAGATTGTGAACTTTTTTAAGTTTGGGTTAAGTACAAAATTGCTTGCTGAACTTGTGGCTGATAAGCTTGTTGTTCCCTGAACTTCTTTGTGCAACTTTTCACAAGCTGAAGTAGTAGTACTGAAGTGCAACAATGCCAGTTCTGTCCATTTTTCTGTTAACATTGGATGGAAAAAGTATATATGGGGCCCTGACTAGACAATGTTGAAGTATAAAGGCTAAACCATGCCTTACCCTATTACCTTAAGATTTTAGGAAAGTAGTGGTTAGTTTAAATATTCACATTGTATCAGAGTGCACGTCGAATCTACGCAGCACCGAGTTAAACCCCTTATGGTGTAGTTTTAATATTAGACTATGACAGACATTTTATAGACATAACCCTAAACCCTAATTGCAGTTCAGGGTCAAGACCCGGAAGCTCGGTTCCATCCACTCTGATTCCTCCCTACATCGGAAGCAATGCCCGGACCCGAGATAGGGTTCAAGCCCTGCAGGCGTACTACCAACAACAACGACCCAACCATTCCATGTCGACCCGAGGCCAGATGGTTCGGAGACCTGGGCCCCACAGAGGAATGGTTCAGGTCCCACCTTCATCGGACCAAACAAATCAGTTCTACTTCTTTCCGACAGGTCCGGGTCGGAGCTTTCAAGAACCGGAGAATATGGTACCGAACCAAATGCAATCGTGGGAAAGGGACTACTTGCCGTCCTTCTTGCTTAGCCATGTGGACCGGGATTCAAGTCGAGCGTATAGGTCTGACTCAGGGCTCAGACATGGTGGAAGCTTCAGACACAGGCACGGGTTGTTCGAGAGGACATCATCGAACACCCGCATGTAAGTTAAATAAATTGTGGATGGATGTAATGCTTGAGAAAACTGTACATACTCTGAAATTACGGATTTGCCCTCCAAGACGAAGGTCGGGTATTCGTGGGGAGTTGTTGATAGACCTTTATAATGTCGTTTTTAAGTCGATTTGCGTCGCACTGATCTAAACGAGAGATTATTCATGGTATGGTTCTTGTTGTTTATTTGAATTTCTCTCAAACATGTGAATGGAGATAATAGCTTGAGTTTTACGATTGTTGTTTGTCATTGCAGTTTTATGATTGTTGCTTGCTATTTTCTCTATCCTTTCTTATTTTGCCCTTAACTTAAAATTTTTTTTTTCTAAAAATCCATAAGTTGTTTTTTTAATCTACAAAAGATTTAGTATAATTTCTATGCAGAAAATAATTCTTTTAGAAAAAACCATTGGATGTTTTTTTTTAAATATTTTTATATTTATTAAATAATAATACTCAAAAGAACTCAAATGGTAAATTGGGCCTTAAAACTTGAAGGATTTTCATATGAGGGTTTTCTCTCTGGTTCTTCCACTTTTGGGGGTTAGTCAGCATGAAAGAAATCCTGTCTGCCTTCGATTAGTTCCCTTAACGCCTTGCCAGTGCAGCTTTATTCATGATCAAATTCATTTTCTCTATCCAAATGCTTTTCCTCACTACCATCACTTATCGGCCACCATAGATGGACTGATCACCTTAGTGGCAGCACAGAGTTTCGCTCGCACGAGTATCGGTACAAGGACTCGAAGTAGTTCTTGTATCCGTTTCCACGGACGCTCGCGAATCAAGCTCTGACTGGGCCTCGATACCAGACGCCATCTTTTCAGACACAAGTCGGCACCAGTAAAACCTTATGACGCCATCGCCCCATCATAATCTGTCATTCAGGGGCGTAGTCGCCGACTGTTCGGACTCTACCGCCTCGAGTTATACTCTGCCCATCCACAACTGAACATCCAGGCCTCTACTGTTCTGCTAGGAGATACAATCGCCCGGGAGATGCACTCAGACGAATTCGTCCGCCTCGCGCTATAATCCTCCCTGCTCCGGTCAATTCACATCTGGAAAGTCTCAATGTGACACTTGATAAGTAAACTCGCAATCATCTCTGACAACGGCTTAGACCGGAGCCACCGTTGTCCCGTCACAAGCATGCCAGGATCATGAAGATGAGCTTTGCCGGGCCTGCTCATCCTTTCTACCATCAATCTCGCGAACAGAGCAACGTGAAGAGAGGCAGCGACATCCAGTCCCTGCACAGCCGTCTCCACCTCTTGTCGGTCGCTGATTCGTCTGGAATTCACTGGTGCAATCCACCGCTCAAAAACTTACGTCACTCCAACCTGGTGGTGACTTCTTATGTTGTCGGAGAGGAAAACTCTGGAAGAGGGTAAGATGCTACGCTATCTCTTAGGCCTAAAAGGAAACGTGGGCCTCAAAACCCTATGCTTGGTTATATGTCAATTTAGGCCACACATATTGAACATTAATATCAATGATGACTGGTATGACTTGGTTCATGAGTCCGGTTTTTTTGACACGGTTATTCTGGCCAATTGTCTAATTTGGTCGGAAGACCGGGATAAGTTTTTTGGAGACGACTGTGTGCACCGATTTAAACTAAGACGACGTTTTTTAGTGGAGTTATCTTCCCCACATCGCCACCATATTCCTCTTCTGGTTGGAAACGAAGATAAACACACACACGCACCTATCATTTTTTCACGTAAATGGCTGCATGCTTCACTGCCGTATTTCGAACATTGTTCCGGTTTTATTCAGGCATTGTTTTTGTTAACTACTTCTCCTTAGAGAGAAGCAGAGCTTTCCTCTGGCACCCTATTCGTGCGGTAGTCCTTTTAGGACGTTCCTCGAACAGAGTTGCACCGGTAGACTGGGTTTTTACCTGGGCTACCTCAGAGGAATCTTTACCATACTTCCCCCCCCCCCCCCCCCCCCACCATCATGCGGCTTTACTTGTGTGTTGATAGGACTAGTGGTATTACTGTTTGTTTAAGCTCCCACATTGGTTGCAACACAACTGCAACATCCGTTTCTTGTGCTACCGTTATTTATCGTACTACCGTTAATAATGACTTGACTTCGGTGGGAGTTACTGCTTGTTAGGCATGGTTGCTGTTAGCTAGATCATTTCTGATTGTTTTGCTGAATCAGCTGACTATGCTTCTTTTCCGTAAGATGCTTAAGTCTTGTGTTATTCGGTACTTTCGCTTTTGCTATACGGCAATGACTAAATTTGTTATAGAAACTTGGTTTTTCCCATGTATTTCGTCGTCGTTGTTGTATTTGTTTTTACTTTCATCTGTTGTGTGGTTTGATTTTAATAAATTCATCTTTCAATTAAAAAAAAAAAAAAGGTAAATTACTATGTTCGAATTTCCCGAACATGAAAAAAGTTGTATGCATGGTTAGAGAAGTTAAATTATATATAATATACTCATTAATTAATATCCATTTTTTATCCGTTACAAAATTATTATATATATTATGATATAAAACTTACAATTTCAAGTCTTATATATATATATATATAAAAGATCCATAATAACGATATAAGCAGGATGATTATGATGTTGTTTACGTTGACAAAAACAATGCATTCAGTTAAAGATTTGAGGCCGTGTTTTGTGAAAGCATGTTATGCATTCAGTTAAAGATTTGAGATCGTGTTTCGTGAAATCGGGGCATCTTTTTGGGTTAAGAAACTGTACTTCTGTCGAGTGAATTTGGGGCGTCTAACCATGTAATATGATGTAGCGATTCAACATTTCATCTCTTAATCAGATGTTAAAAGTTCAATTCACGCTAATAACCATGTGAATGGAAAAATATTCACAGCAAACACTTTACTATTTATAAAGTCTAACCAAGTACTAGTGAAAATTTCTCTAGGTATTAAATGTGGAACAAGCATGTCACGAGTGTTATCCTCTAAATTTGAAGCAAACATATTTACGGATGTTGTCCTCTAAATGTGAAGAAAAAAAAAATTTGAGACATCTACGAGAATATTGACAGGATTAGAGATTTTATGTGTCATATTTTGGAGAAGAATAAGAAATGTTTTGTTGGAGATGCTTTTGGAAAATCTAACTAATTCACGCCTCGTTCTAAAAAAGACTATAATATTGCAGAGTTCTGAAGTTCAACATAACTATGAAATATACCTAATTAATCGATGTCGGTAAATATATTCTAACTCTCTAAGAGTGATAAAATTTGTTTTTGATTGTGCTACATATCATTTAGTTTAAGAATGAGGAGAATGAATAAGTTTGAACGCGGAGTTATTAAATTAAAAAAGTGTAATGTTTAAGGAGTTTTTTTTTAATACATATTATATACAAGATGTCTCATATATGTATAGCTTAAATAAATTAAATTAATATGACGGCAGAAAATGGTGAATAGAGTGAAGACTCCTCATGCATACGTAAGATAGTCGGTTAATCAAACTGTCTTACTCTTTTCCCACCGGCAAGAATAAGATTCACTGGGCCCCACTTTTTGTATATCTCCCTTCGTTTTGTTTTGCCTTTACGCTCCTCCATCCGCGCGTTGCATTCACCTCGACTTGCTAAATCGTACGTACCATCGTACTAAAAAGTAAATCAATTACTAATACATTGACACTATAGTTAAGAACCTAAAAACAATTTCAATTACAGTCTATTCTATTTTGATAATCGTTATCTCAAAATTGAAATATTAATATTATTTGTATCTCATTTATTAAATTTGTTGCTTTCAACTTTTTTCGATTGATTTTGGAGATAAATTAGCATTCTAAATTATAAAAATATATTGTTTTCCACTTTTTCGAAATATCAGATTTGTTTCTAATGGTGTAGAATTATTTGATGCTTAAAAACATGCTTTATTTCGTTAATTTGAAGAGAAAAATTGGATATCAACCAATCCGATAATTGAAACACGAATATCAACATTTTAAATTTAGGACAGCGGTTAGCAACATGACCTATATAATTGAGACTGTATTTAAATGTTAACCCTTATACTATGGTAGCTAAAATTGAATAGTAGGTTGTAGTAAATAAGTAGAATAAAACTCTTAACTCATTAGCTAGACTGTTGCATATATGGCTTCGACAAATGTTAACACAGCACGTTAATTAGCATGTCATGAACATGCATAAAAATAGTAATGAATCTGAGATATAATATAATAGCACGAATAAAATGATTAATATATAGTGATTTTATGTCGTCTTCAAATATCACAATATGACACTCAAGCTAAAATTTTGTCGGCAGGTCAATTTATTTAGTATGTCTTTGAATGTCCAATTGCTTTCAAAATATTAACTAATCGCTTAATTTGAGAGATTGTCAATTCTGTATTAAGAATTTATGATACCCAACATATAAACTATAGCTTTTACCCGACACTGTTGAAAACTTACAATGCGAACCTCAACTGACTAAATTTAATACAATACGATAACACTTATAGATTGTATGATAAAATTATATATAGGAAATTGAAGGCTTGAACATGGCGTTGATCTTTAGTAGCTAGATAAGGGAAGGGTTAAAGAAGAAGGAAGCATTATATTTGATTTGACTTTGGAAAAGCAAGGTGGCGTGACTGTGGCCTTATCTCTTTAAAGAATACCCACTTCAATACTCAATCTCTCTCCTCTTCTTTCTACCAATTTTTTTAAATATATATTTTTTTTAAAAAATATATCTCTATCGTGTATATAAATGCATGGCAGCTGCCATTCTTTCCATATCTTCTCTTCACCGTATTGTAGCTAGCTAGGTTTTCGATCTTCACTGTGTAATGGTGAGAGGCTCTTGTTGGAGAAGCAGGGCACGTGCAAGTTCTCCTAAATAGGTCAAGCTCTGCACGTGCTCCCCTTCTCCAACACGATTTCCTCACCTCGCCGTCTTCAACTCGGTTTTCTCCAAATTGTCCGAGGTTTCAGAGGTTGTGTCTCTCCTTAATATAAAAATTTGACACCCTATATATATATACATATAATGATAATATTTTATAATTAATTTAAAGAGAATTTAACGTATATATTATATAATTTATATTTGGTTTGTCTATGCAGGATCGTAATGTGAAGATACGATTTGATTATATATATATATATGCAACGTACGATTTTTTTTTCTTTCTAAATTAGTGTTTTGAACTTGTATCGCATTTAAAATCTTGTGCTTTGTACAATCCGTGTTTGTAATAATGAATTGTTTGCAATAAATTGTTAATATTACCCTTGCAAATGTTTATATTTTTCTTACAAATAGATTCATCAATCGTCATAAATAACTAAATATCATGCCCTAATTATATGATATAAATTTTCTCTATTTATTTATAGATGAAAAATGAAGTTGATATAAATATATATATAGCTTTCTGTAACTAAGAAATGATCATTGTTGACAATTGTTTACTCCGACATCTTGGATGAATCCTCAAACTTCTTACTCATAGCTAGCAACTCAAGCAATCCGCGCTTTACTTTAATTCTTGTTGATCAATATCATTTTTCTCTTCTCCGAGCAGAACGACCATAGTGTCAATAACTAGTCATCCATAATTTGATCTAGGGTTAGAATTAAGGTGATCTGGAAGCAAGTAGAATTATGAAGTATAATAATAGTACTTATCTAAAATGAAGTCAGATTTTAAGTTTTAAAATAAGAGAGGATTTTTTGTACGTAAATATCATTGTGTATGATGTAAAAAGCTCAACAATCAAAACCCAATATATATTATTAGAAGTTTTGAATCACTTTATCTCAATAATCGCATCATTGGCTAAATATGAACAGACAAGAGATGATGCTAGCAACTGAAGTGCCTCTCACAGCTGCAACGGTAACTATACTAAGTTACTAACTACTACCACTAGCAGCTAGTAAAAAGTGTAAAAACAAAGTAAAGACGTCAAATTAATTAGTTTTGTAAAAAAAAAAAAAAAAGGTTTCTGAGAGAGACAGTTATGGCAGTAGATAGAGTGGGTGTCACATTTAGGGAAATTGGCCTAAGAAAGCGGGGGACTTTGTTCGTCTGATTAGGGTTTTGCTTGTCTGTTTTTCTCTGACAGACGACACACACAGAAATGATGTTGGAAATTGAAACGTTGGAAGAAGAAGACACACAGTGAGTGAGGATGGTAGTAATAGTAACAGTGCTTAATTTGGGGAACCTTAAAGTGCAAGCAAACTAGGATTCGATTCCTTTTGCTTCCACACGCAACTAATTAATACTGCAAATATTATTTCCTCAAACCAAACATGTAGTAATTTCTCATGTAGTATATTCATGGTGTTACAGTTTAATATGTTTATTAATTATTATTTAGAATTATTGGATTTAAATCCCGTATAAATTTCGGGAATCAAAATATATACATAATGAACACTTTACTCCTACAGATTGATGATTCGGTATCCTAAAATATAACTCTTAGGACTATGAAAAAAAAAAAAAAGCTAGCACTCCAAAATCATCTCCAAAGACAAAAATTACTCTTTTGGATCTTTCTGATTTTGAATTATAAACCACAACTTTTGTGTGTTGTTAATAGTGTATTAGTTATCACTACATTTCTAAGTTTTTTTTTAAGTGTTTATAATCAAATTGCTAGCTAATTGTTGACGGATATAAAAATTGCTATCCGAATAAATTCGGTACATGAACTTTTTATTGCATAATAAATTGCTACACATGTTATAACTTGCATTAAATTTAATGGAAAGAAGTATGTGCATCAAAGTTAAAGGAAAACATGTGACAACCTTGTAAGGTCTAATTGACGCGTACTCAAGATATAATTCAATAAGCAATTGAAAGGATTTCAATTTACAGAACAATTCAATATGAACGATTTTTCTTTAAATTAAGAAGATGAAGACAATATGTTTGTATTAATTAATTCATTAATGCTTTTTATTTATCTATAATATAATACACTACTTATATTAACATGTTTTTTAAGTCATCGTTTTATAATTAATTAATCGCAACTTTACAAACTTATATACAAAATATTGGGTAACTACACATATTTAGAAAATGCTATGCTACAACCTGTGAAATTTTTTGTGAAATTTCCAAAAAAAGTGATATAGGGTCCCATCAAGAATCAATACAATTGTTCATTTACTTTACATTTCTTACTTTCTATTTTTTATTTTTTTTTGGCCAAAAGTAGTATTTCATTTATTCAATATCAAATAAGATAGTGTTTAAGGCGGGATAAGATCCCGATCCTTTACAATCAAATTCAAAAGAGAGGGCGGGGGTGTGAGAACCCAATTATCAAAACACGACCTCAATCTAGATTGGATGGCTATCCAGTTTGCGCATTCATTCGCTTTCCGTGATATATTAATCCACTTCACTTCAAGTACCCGATCTGCAAGGCATAAAATGTTGTCAATGATGGTGTCAACTCTCCAATCCCTTTCAGAAGTAGGGTCCTTCAATGCAAGGATGATCTCCAAGAAATCTGATTCAACTTCCACCTGATTCCACCCTTCTTGTACCACTAGATTTAACGCCTCCAGTATTGCCAACGCCTCTAAGCTTAGGATCCCATCACCGAGCAAAGAGCGGTGTCTTCCCCCAACAACATGGCCTAAGTGATTTCGAGCTATTATCTCAATACCACCTCGTCTTGTTCGGTGACACCAAGCAGCATCACAATTCAGCTTTATGAATTCTCCACGAGGGGGCTGCCATTTCTCTTGGCGTACTGGAATCGGATCATCTACGAGGCGGGCGGGTGGTGGAGTTCGACTCTCCCAATATTCTCCAAACTCCCGGGTGATTCGCTTAGTTGTTAATATCGGATTTGGATGTTCGTTCGCGTACATAGCCCGACATCTCTCTCTCCATATGGACCATGCGACCATCCCCACCAACGACCATCGCACTTCTTTCTCCTTCTTAGATAGCCCATTCATTCTTCGGATCAACTCAAACCATGTATTCAAGTCTCCCACGTTGTCCCCATCCAGGCACAAGTTTAGTTTCACGAACCAAATTCTCTTGGTCCATTCACACTGAAAAAGCATATGCTCGGTAGTTTCTTCGTTGTCGCAAAAAGGGCATCTTGATTCAACATCCATTCCTCTTCGTCGGAGATTAGCTCGGACAGCAAGAGCACCTGAATTTAATCTCCATACAAACATACGTACCTTAGGATGAGTTTTCATTGCCCATATCTCCTTCCATTTAGCGGTAGTTGCAGCATCATTCTCACTTCGGGCTTGATCGGAGACAAGGTGTTGATATATGGAACTCACCTTTGCTGCACCTGTTTTGCTTAGAGGCCAAATATACATATCATCACTTCTATTTAGCTTTAAAGGAATAGAGTGTATAGCTGCCTCCTCTTCTTCATTAATATATTGCTGAATGGGTTCCAAATTCCAACTCGTTCGATGCTCCGGGATTAGCTCGGCCACATGTGTCTGCGCCATCAAGGTAGTTGGAGCAGTACTCGTTAGTTTTTTATCCTCCAAGTTTGGAATCCAACCATCCTTAAACACCTTTATCTTTGTTCCATCTCCCACAACCCAAAATCCTTTCTCCATGAGCACATCTCTTCCTGCAGGAAGACTTGTCCATACCCATGATGCTCTTCCTCCTTTGGTCGCTTCTCCAAATTCCCGATGTGGAAAGTATAGGCCTTTAAGAGTCCGGACCCAAAATGCATCTGAATTATTCATCATTCTCCACGCCATTTTTGCAAGAAGAGCTAGGTTAAATGATTGAAGCTCTTTAAACCCTAGACCGCCGCTTGTTTTCGGTTTAGTCAACGTGTCCCAACTTCTCCAATGAATTTTTCGCTCTCCCTCTTTTTGCCCCCACCAAAATCGAGCTATGAGTGAGTTTATTTCCGAGCACCAAGTTTTGGGAAGCAAGAAGACACTCATTGTGTATGTCGGTATTGCAGCCACTACCGATTTAATAAGCACTTCCCTTCCCGCGTTATTTAAGAGCAATGATTTCCACCCATTTAGTTTACGAATGATCCGCTCCTTCAAGAATCCAAGAGCCTCCTTCTTTGATCGGCCCCAAATCGTGGGCAAGCCCAAGTATTTCCCAGGGTTTTTATGTTCTTTCACCCCAAGCGTTTGTTTAATTGCTCTTCTCGTCGCATGACTCACATTCTTCCCAAAATACAAGCTCGATTTACTCTCATTAATTCCTTGTCCCGACGCTAGACAATATTGATCAAGCATGTATCGCAGCCGAGATACATTCTCTGGTGTCGATCTCAAAAAGAACAACGAGTCGTCTGCGAAGAGTAAATGGTGAATCACCGGGCAACGTCTCTTCATTTGGATTCCTTCAAGCTCCCCTCTCGCAACAGCACCCGTGATTCTCCTAGATAATACATCGGCAACAAGGATAAAAAGGTAAGGAGATAGTGGGTCTCCTTGCCTAATTCCCCTCGTAGGATGAAATCTCGTCGATCTCTTGCCATTTATGAGGAGTTGGTAAGAGACCGTCGATATACAAGAGTGAATCCATCGAACCCAAGTCGGATTGAATCCCATCTTCAACATAACTGCTCCAAGGAAATCTCATTCAACCCGATCATATGCCTTCTGCATGTCTAGCTTTAGAGCACACTCTTCCTTTTGTACATTCGCCCGGTTTCTCAAATAATGGAAAACCTCATGAGCCACCACTATATTATCCTGGATAAGTCTGCCTGCAACGAACGCACTTTGAAAAGGAGTAATTATATCTGGCAACATAGACTTTAATCTAGCTATTCGCAAGTACTTTAGATATTATCTTATAACTAAAGTTGCATAGACTAATGGGTCTAAATTCACTAGGGGAACTAGGATTCGGCACTTTTGGTATTAAGGCTATATCTGTGTAACCTAAAGAAGGTGAAAGAATACCTGTGGATAGGAAGGATTCGACCATGGTGAAGACGTCCCTGCCCACGACATCCCAATACCGCTGAAAAAAGAGACCCGGAAACCCATCTGGACCTGGAGCCTTGGATCTCCCAAGTTGAAAAACTGCGGTTTTCACTTCCATCACACTGATTGGTCTAAGGAGCTGCTCATTCATCTCAGTTGAAATCAGATTTGGGACTACCTCCAAGTCCTCGTCCCATTCACGTCTACCACATGATGTAAACAGTTGTCCGAAGAATCCATTGAACTCGTCTGCTATTTGTGACTCATTAGTGATCCAACTTCCCTCCGAGTTAATGATTTTCAGTATTTTGTTTCTCCTTCTTCGGTCCACCGTTGTCATGTGAAAAAATTTGGAATTTCTGTCTCCGTGGTTTAGCCACTTTATTCGAGATCTCTGCCTCCAAAACATTTCCTCTCGTCTCCATAATCTATCGAGCTTTGTTTTTAGCTCTCTCTCCAATACACCCGTAGAGACATCTGGGGGTTGTTCCTGGAGTACTCTCAATCTTTGATAAACCTCCTTAATTTGACCTTTTGAGTTTCCAAAATTATTTTTGCTCCAGCGAATGAATTTGGTCCTACACCTATTGAGTTTGGTACCCACCGTGTTGTTTGGTGATCCCCTCAACATTACTTCTCCATCCTTCTCGTTTGTATCCCCCCATGTTGTCTTCACAATGGAATCGCAATCCTCGTGCTCCATCCACATTTCTTCAAAACGGAAAATTTTTGGACCCCTCATATCTTCTTTGTTCATAACGATAACAATTGGACTGTGGTCGGACCCGATTAAGGGCTCGTGAAAAACTTGAGCTCGAGGGAAAGTAGAAAGCCAAACCGGATTAGCTAGGCCCCTATCTAACCTCTCGCGTACAATTTCTCCACTATATTGGTTATTGGACCACATTTTAAAGATTTACTCCATTTAGAAAATATTTTTGTCTCTATGTAAATAAAGAAATTATATACATAAATAAAGAAATTAATAATTAATAATTTCTGTTTAAATGAAAAATATATATAGTTCGATAACGAAACTTATGAAGTCGTCACTTAAGTGAAACACCACATCATTAATATATAACACAAGCTTAGATAACGATGTAAAATGATGTAACAATTTATTAAATTTTATTGGATAACAATTTTATATCCAATAAAATTTGATGAATTGCATGCATGGTGAATAACCCAATCTTGAATAAGCATGCATGCAAAGAAGCAACCTAATCTTGAATAACCCAAAGTTGAGGCAATCCTTTGTGTCAATACTGTCTTTTATATATATATATATATATCCAAAATGGCTTTATGTATTCAAAATGACTTTGCCCAATGTGAGTGTTTCGGCTAAATTTTTGTTCTCTTTTATGATATATAATTTTATGTAGCGATGATGTGGCTGCAAATGAGAGCCAAAATGAGTTTTGCCATTATGAGCGCTCTAAGTGGGTGATGTCGTTTTTTCATATTTCCCAAAACGAACTCGATTTTAGCTCGAACGATTTTTCTTTTAAGTTTGGGTTCCGGTATTTTGTGCCCACCCTAATTTGTGCCAACGTTGTTTCATGAATGATGTAACCATAATAAATGTTAAGATAGATCGATCATAAGAAAATACAAAAAATATTTAAGCATTAAATAGAATAAAATTATATAAGTTGCAAATTACATTGGGTGAATATTTTTTAAGGTCAAATCCTTGTTGGAAAGGGTAGAATCATAGGGAAGAGATAAACCTCAGAGTTTACTTCTTGTGAGGGAATATGGCGTGAATAATGGGGGATGCAACGCCAAAGATTAGACAACCATAGATTGCGTGGAAGAAGCAATATAACTAGTGAGCTACTGCTTCTGCAATTCTGCAGTGAAGTTAAAGTTAGTGCTGGGTGTGAAGAGAGCAAAGCTACTGAACCCATGCAGATAACCAGTGATTCTCCCTCTATCTTTAGTTTGGTTCCTTCTCACTGTTTTTTCCATAATAATAATTATTCGATTTTTTTTTCATAATACCCATTTCCCGTAAATTTATAATTAGAATAAATCGAGTTAATTGTGATTTACCCTTACCTTATTATTATTAGTTATTATTATGCAGCTGCCTGTTGCGTAAGGACTAATGAGTTCGTGTTAATGCTGTTCTAGTTGGTAGGTGATTTTGTGAAAAGTTTTCAACCGAGCTTCTGAGTATAATTATTAATTTACATTTGAAATTTTTTTTTTCAAAAAATCCATCTAATTTTCTACATAATTGATCTTCTTCGTACAATTGAATAAAAATTTACCAGCTGATATTTTCTTTATTTATATTTTTTATATTTTATTATTTTAATTTTATATATGTATAATTTGTTGAAGTATAAAAATGTGTTAAATTCATTCACCCTTACGGCATTCAACGCATTTAATATAACATAATTTAATAACTTCTCCCGAACTTGTATTTTTCTTAGACGTGTTCAAGTACTTGCCACGTGAATATAAATCTAGCAATGCCCGAACATGAGCTACATTTGCTTCATTGAGTTGGGGGTGTGTTTTCTCACTTTGAGAAATAACTCCCCACTTTTGCTTCATTGAGTTGTATTCTTGTCAAATCCCTCGTCTCCCTATACTACTTTTACCACTCCACTACTTTCCTTGTACCCTTTACCTTACTGCATCATAATTTACACTATATATATATAGATCTCATATGACCATATAATATAGTGAAGCAGTTCAATATTTTATCTCTTAATTAAATGTCAGAAATTTAAACTTTGTTAGTGACCTTGAAAATTAAAAAATATTTATGGCAAGTACTTTATTTCTTACAGACTGACCCGATGCGATAAATTAATTTAGATGTGGAGCAAGCATGCTAACTGCATTTTAGCCAAATTATAAATGAATTTAACTGAATTTTATTCTTTACAAATGATAAATCCAGTTTGACGAAATTTGTGCAACTGTTAAGATTTGATTAAGTTTTTTTCTTATAAATTCTGATTTTTTTTCTCTCTATTCTACTAATCTAATGGTTACAAATTCGATATTAAATGCAGTCAACTACATTTTAGCCCAATTCATTGATTTATATAGTTATATATGTAATGGTTAACCAATTTGAATTTTTAGAAGTTATTTTAAATACTTCTAAGGCACCTAATCTCTATTGATTTTTATCTGGCATTACTGAAAATTCTAGAGATTTGAAAGAAAAAAAAAATATATGTTAATAAATTAAGTTACATTACGGAAAAAAAAACTAAGTTACATTATTTCAATGCATATGTATGTACATATAGATTAATTGTTATTTTACTGCAAATACACCTATATAGATATATTTGTAATTTTTTAATATCATAGTCCAGGACCATAATATTTTTCGTGGTATTCAGATTTACGAATTATGTTTTTCCTTATTTTAAGAAAAGATAAAACGAACAAAATAATAATAAATCCACAGATGGGCTATGTTGGGCCATCAAGCTCAATTCCCAAAAAGGAAGAAGCTAAATTCATGGATTGTCTAGTCCTGCCCAATTGAACCCAATGACTTCATTTATTTACATGTAGGTCCTTATATTTTTATCCTTAACCAAGGATAAAATCACTCGTGTCCAAGAATTTGCGGTTTGAATATGGATGGGCTTATTTTGGGCCATCAAGCTAAAAGGCAAAATCACTCGCGTCCAAGAATTTTATATAGTCCTGCCCAATTGAACCAGACAATTCATTCGGGATGTCCGAATTCGTGTCGTGCCAGGTTCGTGTCGTATTTTGGGATCAGTCCAAACATGACTCGACATGAAAGTGTACCAATTTTCTTCAACACAATACGAGAAAAATATGCCACGTCACGATACGAAAAATCGGTACGAAAAAAACCAATATTAATTGAATAAAAAATTAACACGTAACAATTTTTTAAACTAAAATTATAAATTACTCAATATAAATACTTCAATTCAAACTCCATAAAGTAGGGATGGGCACTGAACCGGTTCCGGACCGGACCGGAACTGTTTTAAACGGTCCGGTCCAATAATAATTAGGGTTTTTTTTTTGCTTAGGTTGGTCTAAAAAAAACTGGACTGGTTTGAACCGGTCCAGAACCGGTTTTGGACTGTTTTTTAAAAAAACAAGTTCTGGACCGGTTTTGTATGTCGGACCGGTTTTATCAATAAAAATCGGTCCAAAACCAGTCACAACCAGTCAGAAACCGGTCAAAACCGGTCAAAAACCGGATTTTTTTTAAAAAAAAGAAAAATCTCGGTCAAAACGTTTTTTTTTTTTTTTTACTAAAAAGCGGTTCAAAACCGGTCCGGTCCGGACTGGTTTATTGGACTGGTTTGGTATACCCCTTGGACTGGTTCCAATTTAGGGGTTATAAACCAGTCCAATTTGGACCGATTCACTCCGAACCGGTTCCAAACGGTCCGGTTCCAGACCAGTTCCGAACCAGTCCGGCCGGACCGGTTTTTATGCCCAAGCCTACCATAAAGTATATTGTAAAAAAATCATGCTAGATTTAGATAAGTTTATTTTAATAGAAATTATTATTATTATTATTATTATTATTATTATTATTATTATTATTATATATAACTATCATGTTATCATGTCGGGTTATGTCACAAATATCAAACACGAATACGGCATGATTTTTTTGACACAATTTAGCACTACGTGAAAATAACTGATCCAAACCCATAAGTTTTCATATTATATTTGCGTTGGTTCATCTTGTATGCACGAATTGCCAAACCTTACATCTTACTCTACATCTTACTCCTAATATTTTGGTAACGTACCAAATTCGCACATGTACCTGAGGGTATTTTCGTCTTTCTACCTCATCCCACGTGTCATCCTCTTTAATAAGTCAGCACAATCCTCACCACTTATCGACCATATCATTCTTATCCAAATACATGAATTCCCGATCCGCTCTCCACGTCACCCCTCATCTACGAATCGGACGGTCAGGATCTCTCCCCAGCCTCAGATATCCATTCCCCCTTCTTTAAATAAGGTCCTTCCTTTACAGTTAGTCGTTCGTCCTCTATTCTCGGGGTTGTACTTGTATATGTACTGAGCAATAGGATCCTCCTCGGTTACTGAGACTCACGCGCCGCCGATAATGGGCCTTTGGGACCAACTGTTGGATGATGTTGCGGCCGTGCCGTGGCCGGAGTCTGGATTCGGAAAGCTCCGGAGGTTTTGCTCGTTAGGCTCCCGATCGAACTCCTCCGGCAAGGGTACACAATCCATAACAAACAAATCAATTTTCTCAAATATATAGATAATATTTAATTTACATGAAATCATTGAATCATTTATCCACTAACTATGTATCGTTAATTAATTATTATGGATGCATTAATTTTCTACCAATTACGCATTATTCATTTCATCATTTGGGTATGAATAAAGTTAAATCAATTTAATCCAAGTCAATTTTCAATCTTTAGAATAAATACATCATGATCTATAAAAAAATATTAATTGTATTTATTTCTCCTACAAACAATAAGTCTTTTTTTACCTATGCATACAATATATTTTTATTCGATTGACTCAAACTCCTAATTATATATAGTAATTGTATTTATTTCTCCTATAAACAATAAGTCTTTTTTTTTTTCATATGCATACAATATATTTTTATTCGATTCGACTTGACTCCTTATATAGTAATTATATGTTTCTATTGGGGTTAGAATGGGAAATTACGGCGGAGGAAGCCGTTAGGGTGACTCGTAGCATTACCATAATCAAACCGCCCAGTTATCAGTCCGGTTCCACACCGGCATCTCCTGCTGGCTCTACTCCTCCCGTTTCGCCCTTCGCCGGTGAGTTTAGATTGTTTATACTAAAGAAAATGTAATATGATGTGATAGTAGGGTTAAAACTGTTATTTCGCACATTCATATCATATCTATGTGGATAACGATAAGTTGTAGCTACGCTAGGTTGCATGACAATGACTTTTGCGGCCTTCTTTACCAATTACGCCCATTCTTGCATGCCTCTATTATCTATCTATAGTGCACTGCATATAGCTAGCTAGATAGGGTCTTTTTTATATATATAATAATATATGAATGGAAATTTCTTACAATATTCTATGGTAATTAGAACACGAACAAGCATGAAAATTTTGCTCATCTAACCATATGATATAACGAAACGATACTCGAAAACTATATGCTCGTTTAAGCGTATGATAGAATGATACACAATATATTCCACACAATAACAGTAGCTAGTTTCCTAGCCTACTTATCATAACAAAATAAAGTTGTGTTGGTAATTCTAATTCTCAAGTATTTCTCTGAACCAGACTTTTTTTACTAGCTTTTAAAACTCTTAACTAATTATTTGTTTTTCAGAGTTTATTAATTCTACACTAAGAAGTTATGAAGTATGAGTTCATACTTTTTACAATGAAAAAAGTTCATTCTTTGGATTCTTAACGATCTCGTACGTCAATGTAGTTACATAAGACTAATTTAATAGAACACGATAACACAACATGCACAATAAATTGTGCGCGTGTTTGTATTTGTGAACATGACACGATAAACTTATCGTGCGTATTCGTGATATGACATGATAAGCTCATTAAGAATTAAATGATAATTTGTTGATGTTTGAATTGCAGATCCGAGCAAAGAGGCATTGAGTAGGTTGCGGAGAAGATCGGCTTCAGATGCGTATGAACAGAAGAGAGAAATCATTATGGGTGGGCCGTTCGATATCTGAGATCTGACTGACCAAGGGTGTTGTAAGTTGTTTAGTATACGATGATGATGATGATCAAGTGTCTGTTTGAGAGGTATGCGTAACATTAAGGCTATCTTCGCAGGTTGTTTAGTAATATAGCAGTTTCATGCACTAATGGATGTAGGGATACATATATATGGTGGGTTTTGAGTTTGTATAAACTAATGTGGTTTCTGTATATATATATATGTATGAGTGATACCAGTTCAGTTGGTGTATTAACGGAGTTGAAGATAGAACTCGAGCTGTTTATGATGTTTAGAGAGAACATTATATTCTCCCCTAATATTGAGACCGTTGGGACCGATGTAAGTATCTTAAAAGAATATTTAAGAGAGTATAAGAGAATTTCCAATTTCTTTACTTACAAAGTTCAAATTCCAAGAGTGGTGTCTAAGAGTGAAAAAAAAAAAAAAAAATGAATAGAAGTTGAAACACTGGACCGGTTGAAATTATTGGTACGATCAAATTGAGAGAGGTGTTGAAACATGTTGAACTTTTTATAGGGTCGAGTTGGCCAAGCGAAAACCCATGTTACAAACGAAGTGAAAGACATATTGGCCAAGTGGAATTCATGTTACTGATTAAGTAAAAGTCCATTGTGTAAAAACTCATATTACAAATCAAGTGATGAGTAATATGTGTAAGCTGATGTTCGCAAACATAAATTTATGGGAACTTATGAGACAGTTAATTAATATGTACATCTTATTCCTAAGCATTTAAAATCTATAATAAATAAGGGTATTTCTATCATGTTCCACAAGCATCATGCTTTTAGTGCTTTTTTTTTTTTGTAATTTTCTATTGCCTTAAAGATGAACCTAGAGAGAAATTTATATTATTAATAATATGATGTAAATATTAGGCGTAGTTAAAAAATTTCTTATTTTTTCATACTTTTAAAGTCTTACATATGTTACAATTAAGTCCACCATAGTAATAAAAAAACAAAAGCATGGTGCTCCACAAGTAGTGTAGAAAAACCCAGACCCTTAATTAATGATTTAAAAATGGATTTGTGTTAGCTTATACGAGGTTTAAAAACTTTCCACATCTATTGCCAAATAAAAAAGACACTTTATAGCTCATACTACATTATTACTTTTTTTTTATAATATATTATTCAAAATTAGAAAATATCACAGCAAAAATAAATAATTGCATCTACACATATTAAAATAATTTAAAACTATAGTAAAATGAACTTATATATGTATTAGATATGTCATATATTTGATAATATAAATATTTTCAGTATTTTTTTTTTAAAGTTCTTTGCATTTCGTAGTGAAATAATAAATATTTACATTTAGAAAGCGACTTAATTTTAAACACATAAAAATATCGAGTTTTGATGTTTATTATTATCCTGTTTAATCTAAATCATTATACTATGTATTTATACTCGATGTGATATAAGTGAAATGGATGGAAATTATTATCTATCTATTTATTTAAATAAATAAATATATAATAATAATAATATAATTAATAATAATATAAGAAAAGTTGAGTACAAAGAAATTATTGAAATTATTAAATGGGCCTTAATCCGATACATAAAGTGATAGAGAGAAGACAAGTGGGCCTTAGCCTGCTAGTTGACTTTGGCGGGTCAGTCTCTCAGCATTACACCACTTCCGTCTTCCATCTCCAGACATTGCTACTGTTCTTCGTTCAGTTTTCTCTTCTCCGATCCTCCAATCGAACTTCATGGACTTGTTTGTATTCCTTCATGATTGCTAGCTAATTTATCCGGAGCTCGAATTGTCCGATCTTCAAGAGGAATGAAGAAGGTGGATTCATTCGTCACGGTCTTGTTTCTTGCAATCTATCTGCTTGCGGTCTTAGCGTCGGGTAATCTTCTATTCAATCGTTAGGGTAACCAGTTTGATTCATTCTTGCTCTGCTAGCTCAATCTTGCTTCTGGAAATTGAAAATTTCTGATTGCTCCACCAAAAGAGTGTTAGGATCATTCATATGATCTTACCATTCTAATTAAATAATCTTTTTCATGACGATCATTAATATGTATCTAAGAAAGAACCCTAATGGAACTGGAAAAAAAAATAGATTCTATTGTAATTTTTTGGGTGTTTACGGTTCCCAATTTTCGTAGCTATTGATTCAATCTTGCAGCTCAATGATGTGCTTATTCTTTCATTTCATTTGTTCATGCTTTATTGTCAAATATTTGTCCGAATCATTCGTATCTGTATCTCCAAAAAAGAACCCTACTGCAAATGGTGATTCTAATTTCTATCAAATTACGAATACATGCTGTTGTAGAAGACCATCTGCTCTGCTGTCATTGCTCCAATTATACTTTTTTTGGTGATTCGTTGCTAAAATCTCTGTTATCCCATTTTTGTAGCAACTAATTCAATCCTGCAGTGTTAGCAATCTGTTTAATCTTCCACTTCATCATTTTGTATTTTGTCATAGATATGAATTCTTTTGTTACTAGCAGCGGAAGCTCTGTAGGAATTGTTCGTATTTTTAAATCCATAGAAGAAGAGGTGGAGTCGAAACTGATTCCACCAATACATGATTCACTCCAGTTTATCTATTTTGGATGCTTCCGTAGCAATTGAATCAATCATGCAGTTTAGCGATGTTCTTAATCTTTCATTTCACTGCTTAATATTGTCAAAATGAGAAATTTTTATGAATCCATTCATTTTTGTACTGAATGATGCTACCAATTCACGATCCGCTCAAGTTTTATAACTTCCGTTGTTTATGATTCCTGAAATCTCTGTTATTATGCAGTGAGGCCTGAAGGAGTGTGTGTCTCTAAAGGTGGGCGGTTCCCACCATACTCATCGGAAGGGAAACCTCCTAAGAAGGTAACAAAAGGGCCCAAAGATTTGACCCTTTGTAGCGTGTTTCGGAAAAAGACATGCTGCGATGTTGCTCAGACACACCCTGCTCTGATTACAGTTAGAAAGCTCGCCTTAACAGGAGAAGCAAACGGAGAATGTGTAAATCTGTGGGAGTTGTTAGAATGTTCTATCTGCGATCCTCGTGTTGGTGTCCAGCCTGGACGCCCTGTCATCTGTGCCTCTGTATGTGATAGGGTTTTCGAGGCTTGCTCTGATGCATATTTCTCCATGGATTCTATGAGTCAGGTATGTTCTTTGTTTTTTTGAGGATTGACTAAGATATACAAGAGAGCCACCACGCGTTGTGCGCGTATATATTTATAGCTATTTATTATGCCTAAGAAATTGAAAATATAATTAATTAACTTTAGTCTGATTCTATATAGTATCATAACATGGTGTTCTTAAGGCTCCTTATTCAATGAGGTGAGACCCATTTTTACGCCTCAAATTTGATGTCATATATGACCTTCACGCCTAGGTGTGCATTTTGGTTTTAATAACATTCTATTTGCTTGCGAATGTAGAGATGTAGGATTCAAGTCACAAATGTATCATTTTTTTGGTCTGAATTTTCAGGTTTTGGTTCCATGTGGGACAAATGAGATAATATGTGCCAAGGCATCGAAATGGGTGTCAAATGGTACAGACTTGTGTCGGGCAGCCGGGTTTTCGGTCAAAGGACATGATACTGGTTTTGGTTTGGAAAATCTTTCTGCTACGGCGGTAAAGCAAGTTTAGATTCCGTTGCTGATTCATGGAAAGCATCCAAATCAGGTATTCCCCACAAGGCTAAGAAAATGGTAGGTTTAGAAGATTTCGTTCAGCAAATGAAGGAGATGCCTTTGATAATGAAAGTATATTGGGCTGTGGGAGGCTTGGTGCTCACTGCAGGGCTGCTGATTTTAAGGTGACTCTAATGTTCTTGTTTAGAAATATGACATTTATTGTTGGCTAAAAAAGTGAAATTATTTATAGACAAAAATAACAAAAGTGAAATTTATTTATCGGCAAAAATATAAAAGTGAAACTTAATTATGCTTGATTCAATTTAAATTAGATAATAACATGTGCAAAAACTGATAATGTCTAAAATTATTTTTAGAGATTTTGGCCACAAATGCATAGTATATGTACTATACTACTATCTGAGCTTTAATATACACCACAAAAATCAACATTATTAAATAAGATTATTTGATTTTAATATTTATAAATATATTTATTTTCTTTAATCTACTATAATATTATTTATTATTGAAAATTGACTACGCTTCCTTTCCGAAACACACATTACTTAATGTATCTCTTATTTACTATTTAGTACGTACCAAAACACATTAATTTAATTCTGAATGCCAATGGGTTGCAAAGAAACATGAGCACGCTACTAGACAACAGAATATCTTCAGACGTGGAGATAAAAATTTAAAATTTCGTAGTCACTTACTTTGTGCTCTAAACATTGAAATATTCAAAATTGTTTCGACCTGAAATGATGATTTTTAGTTAAATTTATTTAGTTATTTTTTATTACAATATTACTATACAGAACATATGTAATGTATGTCTTATAATAACAATATACAAGTATCATCTAACATTTATAACAAAATAAATATATTTGTTTATTTTATCGTTATGATTCACCTTATCAATTTATGCACGTACTGCAATTTAAAAACGTTACAAAATAAAAATTTATTCAAGACGTTGCGTGGGTTTGTAAAAAAGTTAACTTTGCATCTCTTCTATTATACTAATAATTAGCATCTCCTTCTCTATGCAGCAAAAGAAAAACTCTTAGTCGGCGTAAGAAAATAGCTGTTGTTCAACACGCTGCGAAGAAAACAGAAACCCAAGTGATTCAGAAATCGACTAGTTCAAAGAGTTGGAAAGGAAAAGGAAGAAAATTGTGTGATTGATTAACTGCTGCAAATCACTGCACTTGATTGTGTTCATGTGGAGGTACTAAATAAATAAGACCAGATCATGAAAGTGCAGGTTTTTTTTTTTTTTTGCATGATCGATAAGAATCATGATTAAATTCCAGAGGAGTGTTCAAAGTTCGATTTTTTTTACGATTTCAGGAACGGGTCAGTGGCGAATATCTTAGAAGAGAGCCAAGTCTTGCTAGATTGTAATTGACTGAATGTAGAGCAATAGAACAGGTGATTTTTCTAGACTTGTATCAAATCTTTATATAATACAGAAATTTGTGCTGCTCGTCACGTAAAATCCATTTCGAGACATTAACTTTCGGTTTTCGGTACTAAAACCCAACTTGTCCCTGTTGCGTCCGGGATGAACTAGGGTCGTGTGGACGCGTTTGTTTGTATGGTTGTGCGGGTTGTTTGGGCTGTAACCCTTTTGTCGGGAAGAGGTTGGGCCACTAACGAGTGTTCGGTTGATCCCGTAGAGGTTTGTGTCTCGGTACGGCTGTGTCTCAAGGAAATATCTGAGTCTTGGAAGGCGGTGGACTGCGCGCAAATGCGGATGTCTGGGCAACGGTTTCCTGCACGAAGGACCAATGCTAGCACGGAGAAGGGGGTGGTGCTAGCGGAGCCCTCTCCGAAGCTTAAGTCATTATAATGGCAGAAGAGTAATTTCTAGAGAGAGAATATTTCTAGAGAGAAGTCAGAGCTCAAAATACCAAAGTTGGGCAAAATGAGAGAGTGAATCAAAATGGGTGGCCAAGGCCTTCTATTTATAGACTTCCTTGGGACCGGACCCGGTTTTAAAGCGGTTTGACGACGGTTCAAGAAAACAAGCGGTAACCGTCATCCATATTGGTAATGCGCGAACTTGATTTCTCTACACGTAACGGTAATCGCGGATACGGTAGTCGCGCGATACCCGTAATGCAATCCGGACCTCGTCGAAACTGGGCAATTCGGCGAGGTATAGACTGTTGGTTATTGCCTGCAAGTATGCTAAAACACTTAGAAAATATTTAAACGATATCTAATGCAATCCATCTTTGTCGACATGTATGTGCGTACATGGAAACACTTAGAAAATATTTTCTCCTTGTCGACATGCATCCTTGTCGACATGTATGTACGTACATGGAAACACTTAGAAAATATTTTCTCCTTGTCGACATGCATCCTTGTCGACATGTATGTACGTACATGGAAACACTTAGAAAATATTTTCTCCTTGTCGACATGCAACCTTGTCGACATGTATGTACGTACATGGAAACACTTAGAAAATATTTTCTCCTTGTCGACATGCATCCTCGTCGACATGTATGTACGTATATGGAAACACTTAGAAAATATTTTCTCCTTGTCGACATGCATCCTTGTCGACATGTATGTATGTACATGGAAACACTTAGAAAATATTTTCTCCTTGTCGACATGCAACCTTGTCGACATGTATGTACGTACATGGAAACACTTAGAAAATATTTTCTCCTTGTCGACATGCATCCTCGTCGACATGTATGTACGTACATGGAAACACTTAGAAAATATTTTCTCCTCGTCGACATGCATCCTTGTCGACATGTATGTACGTACATGGAAACACTTAGAAAATATTTTCTCCTTGTCGACATGCATCCTTGTCGACATGCATTCTCGTCGACATGTATGTACGTACATGGAAACACTTAGAAAATATTTTCTCCTTGTTGACATGTATCCCTGTCGACATGTATGTACGTACATGGAAACACTTGGAAAATATTTTCTCCTTGTCGACATGTATCCCTGTCGACATGTATGTACGTACATTATGTGTGCGTATTTGCCCCCGCACTTAGAATCTTTTCGCCATCTCTAGCTATGTATACCGTATCCGTATGCTTGATGCGAACACAGGTTATATGCCAACTTCTGATAATATGCTGACACGTGGTTGTATGCCGACAGCTTGCAATATGCTGACTGTCATCCTGAGTCAAGTACTTAGAAAATATTCCACCATTGTAATTTTGTATGCTGCGAGTATGCGCTCAGTGTTGTCACGCAAGTTTAATGTGTTGAAGAGGTTGCCCCCCTCGCATGATGTTTGTTACTTGTTGCCCGAAGACTAATAAGTCTTGTACGTACGTGGTTGTCTCACATGGAGCGTCTGTTGCATAAGTGCTTGAATAAGTGTTGATGCGTGTTTGCGCACTGACTGGATTGTTGATAGCATTTTCCAGGATATCAGATCTTGTTGTCCTCTTGTCAGAATTAGTCTTCCCATGGTTGTTACCATGAGAGAGTCCACTATCTCCATCTTGATGGGAAAAAGCTTGTCTTTGCGGATAGCTGATGTGTATAGAAATCCATTTGTTGAGAGTAATGTTCATACAAGTGCCCCCGCTACTCTGGAGTCTTCGGGCACGGTCGCGGTGAAAGGCTTGTGAGTAAGACGTCCCATTGTATCTTCTTTGAACTTGTTAATTTTCCAAGTTATCGCTGGCTTGCAGTTTCTGTTTTTAGCATAATTCTCGAAAGATCCGACGCAGGGGCGCGTTCCTCGAGCGATTCTTAGTTCTTTATGCTGAGCATGACCGTGCTAATTCCTTCTTGTGGTAAAGGAAATAGAGTTGAGGGTTGTGCAGTGGTGTCTTCTGCCCCCCGGTCGAGGGACCTGCCCAAGGAGGAGCGTTACTCCTGCTGATGTAAGTGTTTGTTGATTGCTGATTGTCGCCCTTATGTTGAAGAGCTATGTTGTGTTGTATGTTGAAACAATCATTCTTGTCGTGTCTTCTATGTGGATGACGACATTGCATTTGATGCTGACATTATTGACTTTTTGCCATAAGTCCTTAGAGATGATGTAGACTCTTGGTTGCTGTTGGGCTATCTGCTTCCAGCATGTTGAACCCTTTGTGAATGGGTTGATGTTGATAATTATTTGTTCATGCTTTTGCTTGCATGATATTTCGTCACCTGGACCTGTTTTCAATAGTAATTATGTGATAACTTGTTAGTAATATTTCATACCTTGAGTTATCTATGTTGTCCATATGCTTTGGACTTGAAAGATAGGATATATATCCTTAGATGATGAACATGATGTCCGTAGTTGCAACTGTACGTCGCGCATTGTTAAGTGTTGTGATCGCCCCTCTTGGCTAGACTCCAAGGCATGGCGAGATGGGTAGAGCATAGGATGTTGCGACTTGCACACTATAGGTTTTGTTTGGAGAGGACGGTGGAAACTTCTGCTTGTTCCGCCGAGTCTGTGTTTATTGAATGTGGATGACTAGTAACGTAGACATAGTCCCTGCAGTCGTGACCGATAGCCACTTCCTGATTGATAAGTTGAGAAGCTCTCCTGATTGTTTGCATGATGCATTATGCATATTGCCCTTCTTTCCTGAATAGCTTGCCGCTATATGTGTTGCAACCTGCCAAGTATTTTTGCGTATAGCAATATTTCTCAACAAGTAGTGTATTTGAAAGGTGTTATCTTGGCTAAGCAAGATAGTAGTTTATACCGTCTCTTAGTTCCACTCTAAGGCGACGTTGTACAAGACTCGACTTGTAAATTTTATGAGTTTTAAACAGGGTGCGCACCTGCCAGCGTGTATCAACCCGCGTTGGGGAAGCATACGTAAGAGTATTATTTGAGAGGTGTTATCTTGGCTAAGCAAGATACTAGTTTATACCGTCTCTTAGTTCCACTCTAAGGCGACGTTGTACAAGACTCGACTTGTAAATTTTATGAGTTTTAAACAGGGTGCGCACCTGCCAGCGTGTATCAACCCGCGTTGGGGAAGCATACGTAAAAAAATTTTAGTTTTTGAAGAAGCATTTTGTGAACCCTAAAAAGCTTGTTGGTAAAATATTTGAAAAAATATTTTGACATTGAATGTGATACATCCAAAAAACTGTGTTGATAAAATTTTTGGAAAGGTGTTTGATACATAAAATATTTGATAAAATTTTTGGCAAAATTTTTGGTAAAATATTTGAAAAAATATTTGTGATACATGATTCCTGCGTCCAGGGACCATGTAACACTTTTTTGAGAATATGAATTGTGATGCATGCTTTCTGCGTCCAGGAACCATGCAACACGGTTTGAAAATCTGTAGTACGGAATTGTCATCTTAACCAGAGGACTTTTGCCGTATAAAACGAACCCTGATGGCATTCGTAATATGGGATTGTCGTCTATCAAGAGGACATTATAGAAGTAAACATGGGGCTTGTCTTTTAAAAAAGAGGATACCACAACATGCTATTTTGATAGTAGGCCTTGGCGTTATTCCAAGGTGTTTTGGTAGTAGGTCTTGGTGTTAATCCAAGATATTGCTTGTAGCTGACGCCCTGAATAGTCATCGTTTTGATAGTAGGTCTTGGTGTTAATCCAAGACATTGTTTGTAGCTGACGCCCTGAATAGTCGTCGTTTTGATAGTAGGTCTTGGTGTTAATCCAAGACATTGCTTGTAACTGACGCTCTGAATAGTCGTCGTTTTGATAGTAGGTCTTGATGTTAATCCAAGACATTGCTTGTAGCTGACGTCCTGAATAGTCATCGTTTTGATAGTAGGTCTTGGTGTTAATCCAAGACATTGCTTGTAGCTGACGCCCTGAATAGTCGTCGTTTTGATAGTAGGTCTTGGTGTTAATCCAAAACATTGCTTGTAACTGACGCTCTGAATAGTCGTCGTTTTGATAGTAGGTTTTTGTGTTAATCCAAGACATTGCTTGTAGCTGACGTCCTGAATAGTCGTCGTTTTGATAGTAGGTCTTGGTGTTAATCCAAGACATTGCTTGTAGCTGACGTCCTGAATAGTCGTCGTTTTGATAGTAGGTCTTGGTGTTAATCCAAGACATTGCTTGTAGCTGACGTCCTGAATAGTCGTCGTTTTGATAGTAAATCCGCAGGTTGTCATTGCGGTATATAAGTTGATTGTGCACATAGCTTGATGGCTTTGTGTTGCCGGCACCTTCTTGAGATAGACGCCTGTATTATGAATGGAGAAATAAACTCCTTGTTGGTGTAGATAGTAGATATGTTGGTGTTGTATACCATAAATCCCTCCTTGAACACAATGCTTAGCTTGTATCGTTGAAGTAGATTTTTGTGCATAGGTTACTACTTGGTGTAATTCCTGAGTAGTAATCGTAGTGTAGCATGTACTTCCAAGTTTTTGATTCCATGATGACGCCTTTTGATGTAGTCGTCAATATGAGTAGGTTGTTGTTGATGGTAAGCGTTGACATAACGCGTAATAGATTTTGCTTGCACATAGCATATTATCTTGGATTATTGAAGTAGATAATAGGCGCGTAGTTTTGTTGCTTCGCGTTTAATCCAAAAATAGCGTGCAAGAGATAGATGTGTACCTACAAGTGTAGATTGACTTTATTAGATACTTGCGCGTATTTACATTGATTATACTAGAAACACTAGGAATGCGCAAAGTAATCTGAAAGATAGTTATTTCTCCCGCTTTATTATAGCTGGTTTGATGACGATGTCGCGGGGTCGGTTGCAACAAATCGCCTTAATGCCCCTAGTGCGATGCACTCTTCAATCTCCTGTCTTAGTGGTAGACACATGTTTGTGTTGTGCCCCCAAGTTTTGTGGTACTTGCACCATTCTCTGATGTTGTTGCCCAAGAAAGCTGTCTTCGGGACAAGTGGACTTGGGAGCTTGTTTTCCAGTAGGTTGTCGTAAATATTTTCAGCAATCGTGTTTAGCGGTGTGAAGATGTTGTCGATTTTGATGCTTGCGCCTTCCTGTTTGTTCGTATTTGTTCGAACTCCTTTGTCCCAAATGAGGGGTGTACCCCACCTCAGTTCTTGTTCGCATGAGACTGCTGTCTCGAGCTTATCCTTTAGATCTGCCATGGTTTTTGTTGTTCGCCATCCATGAGTTCGTCCGAAGAGAATGAAAGATTTGGCGTTCATGTTTGCATAGAACACACTTATCATTTCTTCTCTTGTTGCTTTCGCTGAGGAGGCGTTAGAGGCGAATCTGGTGAAGTATTCCATGATTGGCTCGTCTTCTCCCTGCTTGACGAGCCATATCTGGTGCCATGGCGAATGCTGGATGCTTTCTTGCGGGTTCCAGACTGTAACGGCTTGTTCCGCCACTTGCTTCTTTCTTTCGTCAACAACTTTCTGCCTCTTGAAGGAATTTATCATTGCCACATGGAATTGGTGCTTTGCTCTCAAGGCATTGACGTAACAACGTCTTGCGGTTATCTGGTCGCCTAGCACTTCCCCAATCCCATGTTCCGTAGGGAACTTCATTTTTTGGTGGACGGTGGAGGGTACGATCACATAGGGGTTGATCGTTGTTCGTCCCAAGATTCCGTTGTAGGCCCCGAGAGATTCTACAACGACGAAGGTGACGTTGACATGCAATGCTCTCCACCCCTGGCCAAGGATGACAGGAAGCGTGATTGTACCCAGGGGTTGTGTAGCTGCTCCGGCGAAGCTGACTAGCGAAAAGGTTCCTGGGGTCAAGTCCTTGACAGATCTTCCCAGTTGCTCTAGGACTCTGATATGTAGAATGTCAACGGAGCTTCTACCATCGACAAGGATTCTTTTCACATCGTATCCGTCAATGTCCATGGTTATGACTAAAGCGTCATCGTGAGGGTAAATGATATGCTTTAAGTCTTCCCTGGAGAATTGGATGACTGTGTCTTCTTGTTCCGGTTGCTTGCGCTTTCCGTATTTCGGCAATGTTGCTGCTTGGGATGCATAAATGTCCCGAGCATTAGACACTTGTCCTCCAGCGGCAGGTCCTCCGTGTATGACGTTGATTACACCTCGCTTAGCTGGCGGAGGGTTGTCATTGACCTTCTATTTTCCCTTGTTTCCTCTTTTTGATGACTCTGCTTGAGCCTTTCTCGAGGGGTTGTCGCCTTGATCAACAAATTGCTTCAACTCGCCCTTGAGGACGAAATTGTTAATGCGGAAGCGTAGACTGACACAGCTGTCGGTCTCATGGCCGAAGACTTCGTGGTTTTCACACCACTTGTCCTTGTCTCTTCCCAATAGGCCATTCCTGAAGTTGTTCGGCTCTTTCCACATATTCGCGTCCTTCATCTCTCTCAATATTACAGATAGCGGGGCATTCAAAGGAATGCAGTCGGCAAGATTTACTTCCTTTGGCTTCTGAAAATCTCCTTGAAAAGGTCTTTTCGGCTGAGGTTGCCAATGTCTTCCTTGTTGACCACTTGGGTGTGGTTTTGGTTGGTTCTGCTTTTGATTTTATTTTGCCTTTGCCGCAACGATTTTTGCCTTGTTCTGGCTTCTGAACCTTTCGAGGTCTATGTATTCTTTGACTCTTGCGGTTAACTCCTCCATGGATTCCGCTGGGCGCTTTGCCATCTTTTCGGCTAGGGCATTGCCTCTTCGTCCAAGGTTTCGAATGAACGCTCGAACAATCTCCCCTTCTGTCAGGTTCCCCTGAATATCAGAGATGTTCTGATTGAAGAGGACGTAATAGTCGGCGAGAGATTCTTCGTTTTGTTGTTGGACGTCGTCCAGAGCGTTTGCCCCTTTCAACAATGTGCGCTCGCCCATATATCGTTGAATGAATTTAGCCTTCAGGTCTGCCCATGAAGTGATGCTTCCGCATGGCAGTGAGAAGAACCAGTGTGCTGCGGTCCCGGCAAGAGTTTGTGAAAACGTCATTGCGAAGTGGTGCGGGTTCTTTGTTCTGCCTAGCAGAGAGGCCTCGTGCTTTTGCACGTGTTCCACTGGATCTCCTTTCCCACGGTAGAGGTCTCCTCCAATTCTGTACAGTGCGTCTGGGACGCGACTGTTCACAAGGTGGTCAGCGAACGGATGTGACGCCCTTTCTTCAAGTGCGTGCATACCCTTCATCTTTGCTTCCTTCATCTTCTTCTCCACCATTTCTTCTAACATCTCGGCGGTAAACCCTTTTACAGGTTCATCGTAACCTGTTGAAGGATTTTGCCGACCTTTGTTGTGGTAGATGTCAGATTGCTCTTTGCTTGTGGCCTGGAAGAGATCATCCCTCGTTTGCTGCTGTGGATGGTAGAATGGGGGCTGCCTTTCATTCTTCCAATGACGGGCTCCTTGGGAAGGAGTGTATGACCGTGCAGCTTCATGTCTTGCGTGTTGGCCCTGGAAAGGATTGCCGTAGCGAGTAGTGTCTTGCGACACCTCTCTTGCTGGCGCGGCGTACTGTTGGTTGGACGGAGGTGGCTGAGCCGCATATCCTTGGTTCTTTAGAGACTCGCGGAATGCGAGTAACTCTTCCAGTGCCATCATCGCTGGAGTAATGGTGGGCATCGGGTTTGCCCCCGTTCTTTGTTCGCCCTGCGGCATTTCTGCCTGGGATTCATCTTCATGTACCTCTGGCTCGAAACCAGGTGGAGGTGCGTGATGTTTGTCCTTTGGCTCTTTGTGCTGTGCGCCGGGCACATTGTCAGTCGGTATGGATGAAGCTACGGAAGTAGCTCTTGGAATGTGGGAGGGTCCCGATTGGCTCCCAGCTGGCATTTGGCCTCCTGATCTTTTGTTTGCCGGGGACTTCTTGGGACGTCCAGACCTTTTCCTTGTGTTTTTTACCTCTTCGGGAGGGTTGTGATCATGATTTTGCGGAAATGTAGCTTTTTGTTCGAGTCACGTAGACGGCGCCAATGTTGCGTCCGGGATGAACTAGGGTCGTGTCGACGCGTTTGTTCGATGGTTGTGCGGGTTGTTTGGGCTGTAACCCTTTTGTCGGGAAGAGGTTGGGCCACTAACGAGTGTTCGGTTGATCCCGTAGAGGTCTGTGTCTCGGTACGGCTGTGTCTCAAGGAAATGTCTGAGTCTTGGAAGGCGGTGGACTGCGCGCAAATGCGGATGTCTGGGCAACGGTTTCCTGCACGAAGGACCAATGCTAGCACAGAGAGGGGGGGGGGGGGTGGTGCTAGCGGAGCCCTCTCCGAAGCTTAAGTCATTATAATGGCAAAAGAGTAATTTCTAGAGAGAGAATATTTCTAGAGAGAAGTCAGAGCTCAAAATACCAAAGTTGGGCAAAATGAGAGAGTGAATCAAAATGGGTGGCCAAGGCCTTCTATTTATAGGCTTCCTTGGGACCGGACCCGGTTTTAAAGCGGTTTGACGACGGTTCAAGAAAACAAGCGGTAACCGTCATCCATATTGGTAATGCGCGAACTTGACTTCTCTACACGTAACGGTAATCGCGCGATACCCGTAATGCAATCCGGACCTCGTCGAAATTGGGCAATTCGGCGAGGTCCGGATTGCAAGCAACCCGGACGTCCGGATTGCATTGCAATCCGGGGGTCCGGTCCGGACGCGCGTAACGCACTTCCGGACCGTTTTGACCCGTTAGGAGACGTTTTTAAACCGAGATGTAATTTTGACGTGTTTGCGAGGTCCGAAATGTAAATACGAACCGAATTGGACATATATCCATCAGTCCCTATCAAATTTGGTGAATAACTTTCTTTGATCACATCACTTGTATGAGCTGCTGCCATTGTTGGTGTAACCTTGAGGTATTGCTAGGGTTTCTGCTCTTCTTCTTCAGCAGTGTTGTTGATAAACAAAGTAAATAACATGACTTGTATGAGCTGCTGCCATTGTTGGCGTAACTTTGAGGTATTGCTAGGGTTTCTGCTCTTCTTCAGCAGTGTTGTTGATAAACAAAGTAAAACTTGTAGCCACTGAAAAACCGCTTGCAGGAATGAAGCCATTAATTTATTTCTGTTAGGACTAACAATTCCTCACACGACACGGACACGCACGAAAAAAACCATGTTTGTGCAAGCATACAGGTGTGTTTAGCAAAAGAAAAATATAAATGGGTGCAATACCATCGGACACAAATATATGGGGGTAATTTGCTATCTTTCCCTTTCTCGGAGTGATTAAACCCGAGTTAGGGTTCATAATGAACTTGAGGTTACATAATGAAATATCTCAGTAGTAATTAAGAGGACAAATCTCTTCCTAAACCCTAAAACCATTCATAAGTTCAGATTAGCACAACTCTATGATGTTTTTCTGTTCGATCGAGTCAACAAGTTATATTGGCTTTGTGCATGACCTGGAAATCGTTGTCTATCAGTTGATCGAATTCCTGACCTTAATTTCTTTGTCTGGAGCTGTCTTTGAGAAGATCTATCATAATTCTGTTCATGTAGAAATCATAAGATTTTGTATCAGCCACTGGCAAAAAATGTAAAGAAAAATGCAGATTTGGTCCCTTAACTTGAAATACTGATGACATTTAGATCCCTGCATTTAATAGGAGGTTTGTTTTAGCCCCGTACTTGAGATTATAACTTTGATTATATATAGACTAGGGTTTTAGTCCTCGATCTTTGTTCAATCGAGAGCCATGACCATCTGGGGTTCGTTATTGGTCCGGCTAGCTAAGCCTGGGTTGCAACTCAATCATGGTCATAACCCTAATTCAAGTCAGGAATCTAGCCAAGAGGGAACTATGAGGATCACTTTAATGAAAAACTTAGTTGAGGGGTTAAAATGCTATTGGATACGTTCTCGAGGAGGTGAAGAAACTATGTCTTTTTATCATGCTCCACAAGCATCATGTTTTTTTTATATTTTTTTAATTATTTTTTATTATCCTAAAGGTGATCTCTAGAATGAAATTGATATTATTAATAGTATGATGCAAATATTGTGTACTTAAAAAAATTAATATATTTTTTATATTTTTAAAGTTTTACATATGTTACAATTAAGTCCACCCTATTAATAAAAAAGCCAAAAGCATGGTGTTCCAAGAGTATGGTAGAAAAACCCAAAGAAACTAGCCAACAAAAGCTACTAGGGGACCAACAATGACCCGATTAACAAAGTTGGGGAGATAAGTGTAACTATAAAAGAAGAAAGAAAATATGACATACCTTCCTTGTTAGGAATAGAATTAGGGCGGAGCAAAAAAATCCGACAAACTTGAATTCTCCAAAAACTCGCCCTAGCCCGTTTAGAAAAGCCCGTCTCGAAATTGGGCCCGAGTTCGTATGGGAAGGACTTTTACCCCCAACTAGGGCTAGGGCTTTTTTCAAAAAATCCTGAAAGTCCCGAATATCCCTAGTTATTTACCCTAATTCAACAATTTACAACTTAATAATTTATCTAAAATAAAATAAAGCCTTTAGTAAGTAACTAACGTAGCTTCATTTATTTATTCGTCAAGGTATCGTAAACTGTATGGACATTCAGCTTTACCTTTTTCCTTTAAATATTCTTTTCACTAGAACATTTATTTATAGTTTTAGATTTTACCATTTAAATCTTCAATTATTTTCAAGTGATGGAGCTGACTTAGAGTTGCAGTTAATTTGGAGTTGCGTTGAGCTTGAATGCTAGTGCTCGTATTGTAGAACTTAATATACGTGTGCGAACTTAATGAATTGTTTGTGAACTTGATGTATGTGATCGTGAATTCGATGTATGTGTTGGTGAATTCAATGTATGTGTTCGTTAATTTGACGAATGTTTGAACTTGGATTTGAGTTGAAAATTAAGTTTTTTTTTTCATTCTTAGGTGTAAACTAGGGTTGTCCCTAGCCCGTCCCGAATTTGAAAAGTCCCGACCAAGTAGGGACTTTTTCAAATGTTTAACATAGGGCTAGGGCTAGGGACGGTTGTTGAAAATCCCGAAAACTAGAGCTAGGGACATTTTCTTGAAAAATCCCGCTTGTTTGTCCCGAGCTCACCCTTTAGAATTCAGTCTTTTGCCGTCTTGGTGCACTGCTTGTTGATACTGTCTTGTCAATCGGCTTCAAAATCTCCAACGATGGTTATTCACTAAGTTTGATTAGAAAAAAATCTTAAAGCAGAATAGTTCGAATAATGAGCCTAGGTTTCCAACTATTAACTCATTTCATTTTGGTTTTAAAAAAAAAAACTATCTACGTTATGGTTTTGTATTTTATGGTAATGGCTTTGCACAACCTCTGGAATAATAACCAATCAAGAAATCTTCACTACGTTTCACCTTCACATAATTAGATGTTTTGCAGATATGACCAAAACAAGAACATCAAATCTTGAAAAGGCACCAAACATTTTTTTAAGATAATAATAAGTTTTTAATGAATCTATTGGATGCAGAATTTTTTAAAATGTCCATTTTTTTTGTCTGACTGATATAGAGCTACTAATTAAAGAACAAAATTGTGTAATTACATTTGAAATAGGGTTAACAACCTATAAACTGTCTGAGGTTTGCCCCATGTTAGATTTTGGTGTCTGAAGTTTAAATTGTTGATATTGGATGTCTGAAGTTTCAACTTTGTTGAAATTTGGTTTGCCGTCCATTTTTTCTGTTAAGTTTGACATAATTGTGTGAAAAGTCGAAATTGCCCCTTACACTTTTATGTTTACTCCGGCCCCATATTACTCCGGCCGGCCACCACCCAACTCCGGTCGGCCACCACCCAACTCCGGCCGGCCACCACCCAACTCCGGCCGGCCACCACCCTACTCCGGCCACCACCCTACTCCGGCCGGCCACCACCCTACTCCGGCCGGCCACCACCCAACTAGGGGCAATTTTTAGATTTATTTTTTTATTGGGTCATGTGACAAGCACATGACCAAGTTCTGTCAATTTTAACAGCAAATTTGGACGGAGACACCAAATTTCAATAAAGTTGAAACTTTAGACAGTCAATATCAACAACTTAAACTTCAGACGCCAAAATCTAAGGCAAACTTCAGACAGTTTATAGGATCTTAACCCTTTGAAATATATGCATTTTTACTCTAAAACTATAGAAGTGTTAACTTTCATCACCCTGGAAATCTAAGATTTATATTATTAAAATTTAATTTTGTTGGAGTGCTTATAAGTAAGAGATGAACTATTCAAGCCATATATGGATTTTTTCCTTTTTTAAGAGCAAGTGGGCACAACAGATTCAGACGGGCTGGGTAAAAACTAGTTGGGACAGTCGCTCGAATTTGGGGTATAACATTCCAATTAAAGCACTTTCTCCTTCAATTTTCATCTTACTTGAAGTAAATCTATGCATACATCAAAGAGAGCGGAGCATAAATCCTGACAAACCTGGATTTTTGAGGAACCCGTCCCGAGCTCCTTCCGAAAAGCCCATTTCAAAATTGTGCCCGAGCCCGTTTGAGAGTGACTTTTATTCCCCACTAGGGCTCGGGCTAGAGATTTTTTAGAAATGTCCCGAGTAACTTACCTTAGTTCAATACTTTACAACCTAAGTAAGCTAACTCTAGTTACGTCTCAAACATACTTGAAGCCTAAAGGAATAACAAAAAAACATCAGCCTGAGTCTAACTAGTAACTATCGCCGGAGTAATAACATGTTGAGCTGGAGTGCTTACAGTAGTTGATAATGCTAGTGTTAGTGTCGTAGAACTTGATCTATGTGTCTGAACTTGATGAATGTGTATGTGAAGTTGACATATATATGTTTGTGACCTTGTTGTATGTGTGTGAACTTGATGAATGTTTGAACTTGAACTTTTAGTTTGAGTTGAAAATATTAAGATTTATTTTCAATTTTAGGTGTAAATTCGGGTTCGGGTTGTTCTGAGCCCGTCCCGAATTAGATAATTCCGACCAAGTCGGAATTTTTCGAATGTTTAACTTCGTGCTCGGACTAGGCACAATAGTGAGAAATCCTAAAAATTAGGGCTCGAGATATTTTCCTAAAAGTCCTGTCCATTTGTCCCGAGCTCTCTTTTGATGATCAACCTAAAATCGATCGATTTCCCTTAAAGAGATAGCGAAAATTGGATCTTCCACAAGCTATAAAATCCACCTTATGTTCAAAAGGTCGTATCCAGAAAATATGATTTAAGAAAACTATTCGATAAAATCATTACATAGATTTAGAGTTAGTGCCTAGTTAATAGGGTTTTTTTTACCATATTTGTGGAGCACCATACTTTTGCTTTTTTTATTACTATGGTGGACTTAATTGTAATATATGCAAAATTTTAAAAGTATGAATAAATATGAATTTTTTTAACTACACCTAATATTTGCATCATACTATTAATAATATCAATTTTTTTTTCTAGCGTTCACCTTTAGGACAATAGAAAAAAGAAATAACATGGTGCCTGTGGACACACCTTTTTGACAAATACATAATAGAAAGACACCTTTTTGACGAATACATATGAAGATATATAGCAATCTATTGTATCACACTTTCTGATTATGTCTCTAAACTAAATGTAAATATATTAAAACTTTGGTTTAAAGGTACTTTTCACACCATATGTTTGACTGAATGCGGCTTTTAGTACCGGATGTTTGGTTTTGTATACTTTTGGTACCAAACGTTTGAAAAAATGTGGCTTTTGGTACATCCGTTAGTTGACCGTTAGTTTTTTCCTTTAAATGACATGTGCAAGTCACATGACCGACCCTAAACTTTCGATTTTATTCAATTTAGTCCCTCAAATATATTATTAACCTTTTATTTGTTTAATTTAGTCCCAAAACTTTATTATCAATTCCAATTGATCCATCAAACCTAATTGACCTAGCCAGACCTAGCCTAGTCATTCCAAAACGTATAATAACTTTGTTATGTTCCGAACACCACAACACAACACGACAAATCATTTTTTTTTTCTTTAAAAGAATCGTCAACCTGTAAAAGTTGCTAAATGCTTAACAAAAGTTCATTCATTTCTAAATAATCAAGTGATGAAAACGAGCTTAGAAATACATAGCTAGACTAGGGCTTTTGTTACAATAAATGTGCGAACTTTACTACATTCTAGACACTACATCATATCAATATCCAATTTGTTCAATTAGAATCAATTCACTACAACTACAACATGTTTGGTAAAGGTGGAAAGTGAATAGGAAATCAGGAATAGAGAATATAAAGAGTAAATGAATAGTCATTCTTAGTTGATGTTCAAGAATTTTATTATTTTCAAGTGTGGAATTGAGATTTATGTTCTAAATTTTAATTGCAACCGAACATTTTCATCTTGATTCCAATTCCTATAATAATGTATAACCAAGATGTTACAAACTTACAATAATGTATAAGCCAGATGTTACATACTTGCAATGTATAAGCCAGATGCTACAGACTTACAGTAAATTTGAAAACTTTGTTATATCCCACTCACATCATATCAACAATATGCAATTTTTGTTGGTTCCAAATTCAAATGAGTCACAATCAAACAAGAACACCAAAGTTAAAACCCTAAAATCAATCCATACCCATTATCAGTAAGAAGAAACAAGATCCAATTTTTCCATTCCCTCATTATTAGCGCAATTCAACCCACACCCACATTGAGGACACTCCTCGAAATTATCCACCCCAAAATCAGCTCCAGCAATCCCAACAGAGAACGAAAGGTTATCGTCTTTCCTACTAACCTCAACAATGTCGACCCACACGAACCACAGCTTCACCTTCACACCTTCCAGATTCGTCAGCTTGTTCTTCGAGATCACCCCTCTAATGGTGGACTTGTACTGCAACTGGTACGACCCTTCTAAAGAGAAGCTGCACGTCTTGTTGTAGAAAGCCGCGAACTTTCCGGTGGCCGCGTCGAGCTCGTAGTCGCGGACGCCGATCGGGAGGATTCCGACTGGAAAGTTGTAGTCTGTGATGATATCGTAAGCCGATCGCTTCTCGCCGGCGGGGAGAAGATCCGATTGAGCGGAGATAAAGGCGACGAAGAGGATTAAGGGGAAGATCGGAGACATTTCGACGGCGGAATTAGGGATTTTCTGGAAATGGAGGCGTTGAGGATCCGATGCGTCCTCGTGGATCGGTGTAGAATGATGGATTTGGAATGGTTGTTGGAGACTTTGGAAGTATCTGCATGCGATTTTTTCATACGATATCCGAATCTCTCTTTTGATACGTGAAAATTTTGGTAATTACGAAATGATCCCTGAACTATACAGTTTGTAAATGAATCCCTAACGGCCGGACTGGCAATTTTTCACACGACACTATAGAACAATACAAACATGCACGAAAAAAACCGTGTTCGTACAATCATATGACATAAGCTAGAACGATAACACGAATATGATAAGCACGATATAACTTCCTTGTCGTGTTCGTGTTTAAGTAACACAACATGAACGCACGATAAAGTTATGCTACTAAGTCTAATTCTTAAGTATTCTTTTAACAAATCTTATTTAATAGCTTTTAAAATGATTGGTGGTTTAATTTTTAGAGTTTGTCAATCATATATTATGAACTTATGAATACTGACATATTAATTCATTGTTTTTGCGATATGAAGTTCATTATTTTGATTTTCGCTTAAAGATTTCGTGTAGAGATGTAGAACTGAATAACTTAACACAACACGATAACACGATATGAATACGCACGGAATTTTTACATCATATTCGTGTTTGTAAAATATGGCACGATATAATTAATTACTAACACGCACAATAGTACAATTTCCACCACCTCTGGTCATGGAATCCTAAATTCATCCCGCTTTATCTAACACAATGTCAAGACATTTATTTTAAATCAATAATTTTAAACTGAATACTGCAAAAATATTATTCATATTTTCTTACGACATTTTAATAAAAATATTATAACAAATTAAAGTATATATATTAAATAATAATATAATATAATAAAATAGAATAGAATAAATATATGTCGTCCCATAATATAATATATTTACTAATGATGTTAATTTTGCTAGAGTCTACAATTATATATTGTACCACTTACAATATTTCGACATAGAAATTTTAAAATTAATTTTAAATCATAAAATAATATATGTTATTATCCGATTTACATCAGTTACTTGGATCGATAGTTACTACATTTCGTTATCTGTTAATAATAAATCAATAAAATTCTCTAACTATTGACTTATGTGTTACGGAAGTAGAGAGGTAATAGAAGAGGGAACTTGAGGATGTCTTATTATCACACATAAGGAGCCCTTATATAGGGATTACATATACTTGTGGAGGAAGTAAATTTAATACTAGGAAAGTCTAAACAAGGAAGATGGTATATACACGTAATATTGAACATCCACTAAATATATTCATAACACTCCCCCTTGGATGTTCATAAGGGAATTGTGCCTCGTTAAAACCTTACTAGAAAAAACCCATTGGGATAAAAATCTAGTGAAGGAAAAAGAGTACACAATTATGAATAACTTTTTGTAAGCTGCCTCGTTAAAAACCTTACCAGGAAAACCCGATGGGATAAAATCTAGGTTAAGGGAAAAAGAGTGCAGCGGTGTAGATTCTCCCCCGGATGTTGACATCGCGTAATTTAGTTAAGTCGACGCAATCCAATCATGTTCGCCAATATTCCAGATGTCGCAGTCGATAAAGCCTCCTTGGAAAGATCCGCTAGATAGTCATATGAACAAATTCGTTTGATGAAGAATAACTTGAGGCGAATGTGTTTTGTATGTCTCTTTTGATATAACAATCTTCAACTCGAGCTATATAACCTGCATTATCTTCATATATATATATATATACAATATAATGCTACATTTGAAAATTGTGCACTTCCATGTTATAACTTACATTTGTGTAGCAAATTAATTTAGATCTTGATTCATCATGATATTAAACTCATGGAATTCTTACAATCATTAAGGTACTCAATAAATGTGTTTATCTATGCAAAATAGTTTCAAGACATTTTTTTATAGGACAAGATTATTTTCAATCTCTTAAGTACTCGATCTTCAGGCCGAGCCAAACCATTGTCCTTTCAATATATTTTGTCTGAATTTAACATAATCAATAAATTGATTGTATTTACAAACTCTTCACGAGTTTCAATATCTTTAAATTCTCCCTCTCACGCGATGCCCCTTTCGGCTATAGCGTGATCAATTCAACTTATCAAAATATCAGTTTTCTTAATTCCCGTAATATCATCTGATATATCTTAGCTCAAATGAGCTATACATTGTGGAGAATATAACATAATTTGCCTGTATTATTTTAAATGGTACAATATCTTTATTATCCAACATTCTTGGAAAAATTTCATGCTAGCATTTTCAATCCTTCTAGGATTTCACTTTAATTTTGCTATCGGCTATAAATAATTCATATGTGCATTCAAAACTTTTTATGTACTGCCAACGTAATAATACATTTGAAGGTGATTTTTCCACTAAATGATCCATATAATAAATGTCAGGATTTTGCATATAACAGATGTACCACAGGTTGTGCGTATATATCTTACGACACAATTTATTTATGCGGGAAATAATTTGTATCCACTGGCTTCCACCTTATGCATTTTTCATGTTAATACTTGCGTCTTTTCAAACTTTGGCCAATCATAATACTTGTTTAACATATTGAGCTCGAGATCCTCGACTCCTCGTCTTGTTTTATGATTTTACTCATGAATAATATTCAAAACTGTTGTCGACAACTTTATATTTTACGGTTCCATCATTTATCGTTAATGACATAACTCATTGAGATTTCTTTATTGTAATCACTTTCAGGTACCTGAATCATTTATGGGGTTTCATATTTAGTTATGTCTTTACTTCTTTTGGGAAATCACCTCCATAATAAGACCATATTTATCTTGCTCCATTCTTTTATTAAAAAAATTCTTTGGAACCAATATCGCACGCTTCATACGAGAGTTATTTTTCATTATAACCTGTCCAATCAGGACATTTCAAAATTGGAGCATTTGCAGTTGTTACTTGACTTATGTCTTTCTGGGTCTCATAAAGTCACTAATTGGCAGTATTTGAAAATGTTTTTCTCTTTGAACTTCAGGTTCATATTCTCATTGTGCGAGGATCTAAATGAGATAATAACAATTTTTTTTCCAGTCAATCTCTTTTCTGCCGGCTGCTTCTTTTCTCCCCCTAATGTTGGGAAAAGTTGTTCAACAATGACAATCAACACTCTTGTTTAAATATATATATATCAGTCATTGTTCTCAAATAATTGATTTATAGACAAAATATTTTTCCCAACATTCCAGACTCATGTTTGTGCGTTGCGGTGGAGTAATTCAAACATATATCGCACACCATAATATTAATATATGGAAAATTTGTCTCTTCACCAAAAATTGGTTGTAATGGGGAGAACTGTGATTTAACATTGGCTTGATGCGCAATTATATTGCTGCTTTCATAATAGCATGCATTTGTACTCAATTTGCTCTAATTGGTAGCAATTTAGCTATGTAATTGGAGGATCTTTGTAACTTTCATGCTAAACTGCAAATCTAGACATGTAGTTGTCTGAATCTTGTAGTAAATATCAACTTTCAATATCATCATCATTCTTTATTACATAATCTGGAAATTTTGCTATTGCAAATTCGTGATAATTAATGCACATGCGACCATATTGTAGTTGCATCTTTCAAAATAATATATCGGTCCACATGGCAGGTGAACGGGCCCATATTCACCTTTTATTATTTCCATAAATAATGAAATTTTATCCCGAACTTAGTTGATGATGATCACATAATGAATTTTCCTTTGAGAGCAATTATCATAATGATTTATGGAGAATCTTCAGGTTCTTCCAAATAATGTACTGCGCATCTTAAGTGATCCGGAATGGTCTGTAACCGGTCACGCCAAATATCATATTATATGGGTAAAACTTTGGGTTTACCTCTATATGAATCAGTAAACTTCTGGTTTACCGAATATATAATCAATCATGCCAATATTGGCGGTAAACTTCTGGTTTACCTGAATTTTTTTCATTATCTGCAAGAGACATATTTATTCTACATGATCATTTATTCAAGACTCATGATCTCTTAGGATCTTCATGATCCCTTATTTATAATAATTCATGATATACATGATTCATTCTTATACAAGACGATCTTTAATTCACAAATACAATGTTTCAGATCCTATTTTTTCATAGGATCTTCCGAATCCTAAAATTATCAATTTTTGAGCTTCTGAATAACTCATAATCTTCTGGATCATTTTATAATAAAATGCAATAAACGTAATAATATATGTATATAATAAATATAATGCAGTGCAAGAAATAAAAATATAAATGTAAAGGTAATGCAATAAAAAAATAATAACAGTATATGTAAATAAAGTGCAAAAATGTAAATATAAATATAAAATTAAGGGAACTATAAATTCATAATTATTGATCTTCAAGATCGTAATATCGGATCTTCAGGATCCGTCATTTATAAAGAATGCATTTTTCTTAATCGTAATATCCCATATTTAATAATAATATATGCAATGACTTTTTTTTTTTTTCATTTGAGGCTAATCTTTGCCTAGCGTCATCGCACTTCATATGAATAAATTTCTCGCTTCATCATATAATTAAATTTTTGTTAGCGTCATCGCGCTTCTCAAAATTATCATTCTTCCAAATCAATTGGATTTTGCATTCTTTATTTGTAAGATGCATCATCTTTCTTTATCGATATCATGACGATGCTAACAATTTTATCTATTTCAAAATTAAAATCAACTGTTTCTATGACCATGATGATTATAACATATTAGTATTTATACTCTTAAAAGGTCATTATAAATTATATCACTCACTTCAGGGAGTGGATGCTTTCATAGCTATAATCATAATCTACAACACTCGTTTCAGGGAGTGGAGTATATCCTCGTTATAATCATAACATATGACGGTTACTTCAGGGAGCGTAATATTTGCCTCTACACTCGCTTCAGGGAGTGGAGCAATATCAATACATATAACTTTATGTATGAAATAATTTTTCACATTTATGTGTATTCAATGTATAAATACTACCAAAATAAAAAAAAATTACCGACGTGATATCGTGTATTAACATCCTTTATTTTCGACATAAGTTATTTATTCAGCAATTTGTTCGTAAAAAAAAATTATCATATAAGATATTTAACCAATTCATATAAACAACATAATCAGAACTTGTTACTAGCTAGCAGTTGTACATAAACTATAACTATAGAAAATAAGACTTTTCATAGTCAGTAAAGAAAATAGAGATTTATCACCGAAAATCATAGTTTGTCATTACAAATTAGAATAATTATCCCCTAAGCAATTTCATAGTGGCTTTCAATTATTATTATCATATAAATATATATAGGCCATCGTTTAGGCAACAAGTATTCAAATTTAACCTCGATTATATTGACAAACTAGTCTAAGCGATTTCCATAACGAATCATCTATGAACTGATTTTACTTTTTCAACGATTCATATCAAGATGTGAATAACAATGTAACTAAACTTAACCAAATCCGAGTTAGTTTTCTTTGCTAACTTGTGGAGTCGGAATCATACCTCGATCAATTATGTGTGTCATCTGTCATGTACTGTAAGATTGAATACGACTTGCTTCGTCGGAGTTTTGTTTAAGTAGTCTGTTGTGTCAACACATCGATCTCGAATCCTTTCTTAACTCGTACATATTCAACTAAACATTAAATTCCTGACACGCAATAATTATAATAATTAGAATATGAATTATTAAATAGTCAAAATACGTAAGTAAATAAAGAAGTAATAATCTCCATTTCAATGCAACACAATCAGATCGATCCAAACTCCAAGGAATCGTTGGTGGTTCTGATAAATTGGTTGATGGATTCTCAAAAGATTAGTTTGTGCCACTATCCCACTTCCACCATTGTTGTTCGAGCTTTTGTCGTGAGAAATTTATATCATGGTGGCGGTCTCTATACTTTCGTATAATATTACGATAAGGGTTGGAAAAAAAATTTGAGCAATTCGTGCTGATAACGTGTTACGGAAGTAGAGAGGTAATAGAAGAGGGAACTTGAGGATGTCTTATTATCACACATAAGGAGCCCTTATATAGGGATTACATATACTTGTGGAGGAAGTAAATTTAATACTAGGAAAGTCTAAACAAGGAAGATGGTATATACACGTAATATTGAACATCCACTAAATATATTCATAACATTATGATTATTAATTATATATCATTAATATATAGCTTCCGTTCATTTCCCGAATTTATTGTGACAAAAATTACCCATATAAATAGGAGGCAGCCTTTGTTCTTGTGTCCAAATAAAGGATGGGATGTAAGGAAATAAACATTTAACCATATCTATATATGGCACAAAAATGTAACATTTTACTTGTTATTATTTTCCTATATACAACTTTGGTACTGCTCTCAACTACAACGGATGCAGTTATTTTAGAGATAATTAACAAGTTACCAACTAGGGTTACTAATAGCTTTAGAAGGTTGAATCATTTGTTGATTGATGATTAGGGATTACAATGCAATAGGTAAACTATATATACTAGGTGATAAGGATCACCAACTAGGACTAGCTATCCTATGTGCCCAACTTGGTGCACCAAGGTGCATACACCATGTAACATGTACTACATGATATATGCACCATATAATAACCTTATACAATCATCTAATGACATGATAGAAGTAAATGCAAGTATAAATGACAAGATGCAATGTGAGCATATCAACTTATATACTCTATATTCTCCCATCCTTTTCTTCTTCTTCTTCTCTTCTTTCTTGGAACACATCCTTGATTCCATATAGCTTTAGCAAAGCTAAGTGTTGACTCTTGACCAATGCCTTGGTAAGCAAGTCAGCAAGTCGTTCCTTTGAAGGAATGTAATGGACACCTATGAATCCTTGTTGAATATGATGTCTTGTGAAGTGGCAGTCTAGCTCAATGTGCTTGGTGCGCTCATGGAACATGGGATTCTTTGCAATCTTCACAGCTGCTTGGCTATCTGTGTAGATTGGGATAGGAAGATTTACTTGTATGCCAAGTTCCTTGAGGATTCTTCCCACCCAAAGTGCCTCTTGAATTGCAACTCTTAGGCATCTATACTCTGCTTCAGCACTTGATAGGGAAATTGTGTCTTGCTTCTTTACCTTCCAGGCTATCATAGCTTCTCCTAGCTTGACACAATAAGCACTCACTGATTTCCTACTAAAAGGGCAAGCAGCCCAATCAGAATCACAAAACAAACTCAAATTGAGCTTATTGTTGGAAGGATAGATCAATCCTTGCCCTGGAGTGCCTTTAATGTATCTGATGACTCTTATGACTGCATCATGATGGGACTTCTTTGGCTTGTCAACAAATTGACTGAGTCTTTGCACTGAAAAGCTAATGTCTGGCCTTGTCATGGTAAGGTATAGCAACTTGCCAATGATCCTCCTATAAGAAGTGGCATCCTCTAAGAGTGTATCATCAATGTTTGAATTAGTTGCTTTGTCATACTCATGTGTGGTGAGTTTGACATTGAACTCCATAGGGGTTTCAGCAGGCCTTGCAGCCCCTAGGCCAGCATCTTCAATGAGCTCAATTGCATACTTCCTTTGGTTGATTACAAGACCTCTATCTGACCTTGCAACTTCAAGTCCCAAAAAGTACCTCAAGTCTCCTAAGTCCTTCAATTTGAAGTGTGTTTGGAGTGTGTTCTTCAATTGATTGATCATCTTGGTGTTGGAGCCAGTGATTAGAAGATCATCAACATAGGTGAGAAGAAAAACTTTGTCATCACCTTGTATCTTGGTGAACAAGGAATGATCTGAGGCACATTGTTTGTAACCATTCTTCAATAAGGTTTGAGTGAGCTTGATGTTCCATTGTCTTGAAGCTTGTTTGAGACCATATAGGGACTTGTTGAGCTTGCACACAAGTTTGGGATATCCCTCAAGAGACTTGGAATGATTAAAACCTTGGGGAATGTCCATATACACTTCTTCATTTAGATCACCTTGAAGAAATGCATTGTTTACATCCATGTGGTACAATCCCCATGATTTGGAAGCTGCCAAAGCTAATATGATCCTCACTGTGTCCATTTTGACTACATGGGAGAATGTCTCATTGAAATCAGTCCCTTCAATTTGAGTGAATCCCTTGGCAACCAATCTTGCTTTGTATCTTTCAATGGAACCATCAAAATTGTATTTGACCTTAAATACCCATTTGCAACCAATTGAAGATTTGCCTTGTGGGAGTTCTATTAGCTCCCAAGTGTTGTTGTTTTGAAGTGCTTGCATTTCCTCCTTCATGGCCAAGATCCATTTTGGGTCTTTGATTGCTTGTTTATAGGTGGTTGGCTCTTTGATCTTGTCAAGAGCAGCCAAGAAGCATTTGTATTGTGGACCCAAGTTGTCATAGGAGACATACTTCTCCATTCCAAAGATAGCATTGAACTTGATCTTTGTTTGAGTTCAGCAAGCCTTGCACTTCTCCTAGGAGGTGGTGGGTGTAGTTGTGCAATTCTAAGACTCCTCCTCAGATTGGAAGGTTGGGGTGCTTCTTCTTCAATTGGTTGTTGAGGTGGTTGATCCTCAATTGGAGGTGCTTGATCATCCATTTGAGGTGTGAGAACCTCAATGGGAGGAGAGTTGGTTGATATATCCATGTCAAAATGAAAAGGATTCTCAGGTGGGAAATCCTCAAGTGGTTGCTTGACTCCCAAGCAAGATGGAATAAGAGCCTTTAGAGCATCCTTAGACATGCTAAAGGGGAAAATATCCTCATGGAAATGAACATCCCTTGATACATGAAACACTGAGTTTGAAATGTTCATCACAAGGTATCCTTTTTTAGATGTTGAATATCCCATTAGGATGCATGGTTCAGCCCTTGGACTAAACTTGTCATGGTTGTTCAATTTGGTTGAAAAACATAGACAACCTATAGTTCTCAAGTGATGAAGGGAAGGAGTTTTGCCATATAACACTTCAATAGGTGACTTGAACTTTAAGATAGAGGTGGGAAGCCTATTGAGTAAGTAACAAGCATTGAGTATGCAATACCCCCAATGCCTCAAAGGCATGGATGCTTGAAATCTTATAGCTCTAGCAATGTTGAGGATGTCCCTATGTTTGCGTTCCACCCTTCCATTTTGTTGTGGTGTATGCACACAACTTGTTTGATGAAGAATGCCAAATTGAAGAAGCAAACCTTTGCAAATAGAATTGATGAACTCAGTCCCATTATCACTCCTCAAAGTTTTGACCATTGTTCCAAATTGATTCTTCACCATGATTAGGAAATTCTTGATGTGCAAGAAAGTATCACTTTTGTGCCTCATCAAGTAAACCCAAGTTGCCCTTGAGTGATCATCAACAATGGTCAAGAAGTATTGATTGTTCTTGAAGGTTGGCACTTTGTAAGGACCCCATAAATCCATGTGAACCAAATCAAAGGGCTTTGAAGCAATAGAATCACTGGTTGGAAAAGAAAATCTAGATTGTTTTGCAAGAGGACAAATAGTGCATTGTTTGATACAACCATATGTCTTATTCAAGCCTAAAACATCCAAATGATTCAAATATTGTTCAGAGACATGGCCCAAACGCCTATGCCATCTCAATACTTCATCCTTATTCTCCAAGCAAGCAGCTGCTAACTTCCTTGGGCTTGAAGGCACCACATCCTTCAAAGTGTATAGTCCTCTATTCCATTCCCCAATCACCATGGACTTGCCACTCTGGCCCTGAAGTAACACATGATCACAAGTAAAGATCACTTTGCAATTTAACTGGCTAGGTAACCTAGATACAGAGATCAGATTGAACTTGAAGTCAGGGACCAAGAGTATGTTGGTCAAGGTAAATCCACTTGAGAAAGAACAAGAACCAACATGAGTCACTTAGCATTTGTGACCATTTGGCAAGTGCACATATTGGTGATCTGAATCACTTTTCTTCAAATCATGTAGCCACTCAACTTGATGAGTGATGTGGTTAGTAGCACCTGAGTCAACTATCCAAACCATAGAATCACTAGATATACCTGCCATGTTGACATGAGCTTGATCCATATCCTCAAAGCTTAGGGGTGTATGATCAAAGTGATCATTATGGGCAGCAACATGTTGGATTCTTTTGTCAGCTGTGCCATGAAATATCCTTTTGTCCTTGGCTGCCACATGCTCAATTGTGCTTGAGTTGCCACCTTCTTCAACAATGTTGGCTGAATTCCAATTCCTCTTAGGAGCATTTGGATTGGTTTGATGAATTGGGTGATCATATGGGTAGCCTTGTTTGATGTAGCAATTGTCTTCAATGTGACCTCTCTTGCCACAATAGTTGCAAGTATTGAGTGGTCTCTGACTTGAAGGATTGAAGTTGCCTCTTCCAAAGCCATTTCCTCTTCCAATGCCATTGCCATTGCCTCTAGCAAAGCCTCTACCCCTTGCATATCCTCTTCCATTGCCTCTACCACCACCATAGGATGGATGCTTTCCAGTGAACAAGGCAGTTGCCTCACCCACATCACCAATGGAACCAGAGATGGTCCTTTGGCTTTCTTCTTGTACCAATACAGAGAAGGCAATGCTAAGGGAAGGAAGTGGTTGTCTCATAAGTAAGGTGCTCCTAATGTGTCCATAGGAGTCATTCAGTCCCAGAAGAAATGCCACAACTTTTGCTTCTCCTTGTGTTCATTGACAATGGCAATGTCTCCAGCACATTGAAGCTCCAAATCATCAATGGAAGCAAGGGCATCCCAGAGTTGCTTCATTTTGGCAAAGTACTCAGTGATAGAGAGCACACCTTGAGATGTTTGATAAATCTCCCTTGTTAATTGAAAGATTTGTGTGCCATCCACTTTATCAAACATCTCCTTCAAGTCATTCCAAATAGAAGAAGCAGTTGTGTTGTAGACCAAACCATTCACTAAATCTTTGGCCACAGTGTTTCTCAACCATGCCTTGACAATTGCATTTGCCCTATCCCATTTCACTCTATCATTGACATCAACATCCAATCTTGTGAATGTGCCATCTATAAAACCAAGCTTGTTCTTCACCAACAAGCCTTCCCTGATTGATGTGCTCCAAACATGATAGTTGGAGGTTCCTTGTAGTTGGAAAGGGATGAGCATATGGCCAGTGGTGTCTGAGGGGTGTATGTAAAGGGGGTCATCGATATTGGTTTCTTGAGCCATTTTGTAACTCAGATAACACAATTAGGTATGGAATGTGAATAATAGGAATCCAAATCCAAGAAATCAGCTGCCACAATCCAATCAAAATCGCATACACAAGTTGCACTACAAACAAAAGTAGTACACCAAGGTTGTTGATAGTAGGACAAAATCCAGCTCACCCTATGAGATTGCTTGTACAATTCCGCAACAAGATTTGTGACTTTCAAAGCTTGAAATTCAACAGAAATGGATTAGAAACCATTCTCCATTGATGAAAGCTCAGAATTCTTGAAGATATGAACACAAAGCACAAGGTAGGCACAAATGCTCCTCAGCCGAGCAATGTGTAGATAAGGGAAATCAAGCAATGAAATTCCAGGTATCAAGCAAGGGGCACAGCTGAAACATGTTCAAAATCCATATCCAAATGTAGAGAAACAAAGCAAACTCCAGGAAATAGCAATATCAAACACGCAATCAGCTCAACAAGGCTGAATTCTTCAAGAACAAGCAAACTAGTACTAAGTCATCTTGGCTATGCTTAGTCTAGGTGCAGATCTACTTTATGCGTGTTGAGTTCTTGAAATTCCACTTACTATATGTCCATTCTTAAGTAAGAAATGGATTGTTGAAGTAGAAAAGATGATCCACGAAGCTGAAGTTGCAAATCCACACTTGAACAAGGTGAATGTTAAAGCAAAACTTTGAAGAAACTTGGTCTTCTTTAGCTTTGTGGTTGTGCCGCCATTTGAGGTGGCTCTGATACCATAATAGCTTTAGAAGGTTGAATCATTTGTTGATTGATGATTAGGGATTACAATGCAATAGGTAAACTATATATACTAGGTGATAAGGATCATCAACTAGGACTAGCTATCCTATGTGCCCAACTTGGTGCACCAAGGTGCATACACCATGTAACATGTACTACATGATATATGCACCATATAATAACCTTATACAATCATCTAATGACATGATAGAAGTAAATGCAAGTATAAATGACAAGATGCAATGTGAGCATATCAACTTATATACTCTATAGTTACCGTCCATTGCAAGTCAGGAAGTGACGATGTAGGACTCAAAAATGTAGAACCAGAAAAAAGTTATGATTTTACATTCACGCATTGGATCCCTTTTTATAAGTTGTACTACTGTCGAGTGAATTGGGGACGCAAAACATTGATCGGAGATGTGTACAACCGAAGGTTCAAGCATTGGGTCAAAGGTGATAGTACAAAGACGTGCAAACATGATGATCATTACTGTGTATGGTATATTAATGAAACGGGTCTTCATGAGGATAATTACGGCATGTTTGGTTCACATAATGGAATAGAGAATAGGTAATGGGTATTCCCTATTACCTTGTTTGGTTAATTAATTGTGTGGAATTAGGATTCCTAATTGCCAATTTTGAAGGAATACATAATCCTAGCCTAACCCCTAGGTTTACCTATTCCACATTCTCTAAAATAAAAATTAGAAATAAAAAATACAATTTTAACCCTAATCTAATTTATTTATTATATAGAAATTATAATTCTCTCACGCACTGCATCTATCTCGCGACTATCGACTGCCCTTATTCTGCATGTCCATCTCGTGATCATATTTTAATTTAATTAATAATAATAATTTAACATGTTTTTTCACTTTACAAAATGTTATATTAGCTATAGTGAATTTTACAATATCGAAAAAAAAAAAATTGTTTTTTTAAAAATCCTTTAAAAAATTTGTATTTTGTAAAAAAATATAATCAATTTTTCATTTAATAATATATGATTTGAATTTTTCATTGTTAATTTGATTAATATATGTAGCAAAATGGTATATCTGTCAATTTGGACTTATTCCATTCCTTTCTCACTATCATTTTATCAACCAAACATTGGATTCAGAATCATCATTCATTATTCCTCATGTCAACCAAACAACATCATATTAATATTACATATTCCTTATTCCCTATTCCTATTCCCTATTCCCTATTCCTTATTCCCTATTTCACGAACCAAACATGCCGTTATTCCAAGAAGAATTCTCGTCACTATAAATGGGAACATTACTAACAATGTATGTAAGAATGCAGTATGTGTATAGGCGCTATAATAATAAATCATCATGTCTTTGGTACACTACTATGTACATTTATTGTTATGTCGTTGCCCAAACTTTTCTATCTCTAGTGACAGTGTCAGAATAGACTTTAGGGTGTATTATTCATTCACTCATGATTCGATTTACTTAGTTAGGAGGCTTGTATTGTCCTAAGTTGTTGGACTTGGTCAGTTGGTTTGGGAGACAACGTCTAACACGAGTCATGGCGAAATCGAGCCCCCTAACTCACATTTCATGACTTAATTGTCCGAGATACAGGGTTCGCATTGACCTGAGTTTGTATTAGACGTGGTTTTCCAAACTAGGTGACACCTAGGGGTGGCAACGGGTCACAGGTACCTGTCAAACCGCGGCTACCCGCCCCGATTTCGCCCCGCCGACCCATGGGACAGGTCCAGATTTGGGTTCGCGGAGCCCCGCCAACCCTGCCCTCGCATATATATATATAACATATGTATATTATACAAAACTAAATGGGTAACATAAAATATAGTCAAAATAAAATAGATTTTAATTAGTTTGGTGATTTATATTTTGATTTTGATTTAAATTCGGTGAACATAAAGTTTAGAATTTAAAGTTTGTAATAATAAATTTTGTCACATGTGAAGCGACCCACGGGCCGACCCGCCCCGCCATTTGAGATGTATGGAACGGATACGGGTCGACTATCTAGACCCATGGGGCGGGTCCGGGATTGGCGATATCCGCCCCGCTGCCACCTTGTGACCATGTCTAGTATGAGGCCTAAGGCAGTGCATAACTAAGTAAATTGAGTCACGCGTTATTGAATAATTACACTTTAAATAGTTGAGACATATTATTAACATTCCTCATTAAGATTTTTAACATCCAAAATTGCATGTTAATTGTTATCTCTATTTATCTAAGAGAAATGACATTTCTTTAAATAAGTTGCCGATGTGTTTAGGTCTAAACCCTTATTCAATAAGCTAGGCCCATATCGCATCGTTGGTCCATGGGTTGGGCCCAAGCCAACAGTGACCACGATAAAACTTTCTCCAACAGACCAACACGAATACGGCTTAAATTGGAAAAAAAAAATCGGATTAAAGCTCGCCAATCGATATCAGTACTAATCACGAATTAAGACCGTACAATTATGATGTAGTGCGGTTATCTATGAAGCTTGTTCTTATAGTAGTTACGTTATTGAGTTAATACACATAGTTATCACCAGTTCACCACTATATAAGTTCCAAACGTCCAATTTTCACTTCCCTCATCTGCACTTCTTAATTCTTGACCTCATTCTCACTCACACAAGTCACAACCTTGCTATCTAAGTTGTTATTCTTATACTAACATTAGCAATCTTGATTGTTTATTGCTATTGACAACACCACTCATTCACTCTCAATGAGTTTATTGCTATGTTGAGTTTATATTACTTTTGGATTCAGTTGAGTTTGAAATTTAGATTGTTGTTTTTTTTTTATGGATTCGGTTACAGTTAAAAAGAAATATGGCTAAATAAGTAACTTGTAGTGAAAATCTTAGTTATATATGGATATGGTACTAAGAAATGTACTTTTAATAGTTATGGTTAAGTGAAAAAAATATATTGTATAATTATAATATTAGTTATAACCTAATTAAAATCGACCCATTACCAACCCTAATGACAATAAGCTACCTCTAGACTTCTTCTTAATTATATATAGATTATGAACGATGATACCCATTCCGACATTTAGGATCCGATAAATGCCGACTTACTCACAGTGGCAGACATTGTAATTTGGATCAATTCGTTGGGCATTTTTACTTGCACTAACGTTCGGAACTTCTCGGCACTTGAGTGTCGAAATCTTAATCATGTTCCATAGATTATTTCATACTACATTTTACCTATATAATCATTTAAATATTGAGGAGAAATCTTGACTAATATAAGACGGATCTAGATTACCTACTCCATTCTTTCTATCATAAACTGTGATTGATTGCCGTTATAATATTGATAAGTGTACTTAATATAATTACTTTTGTGGAGTTTTTCTATAAACTATTTGAGAATGGTTAACCCTATAAAATAATGTTTAATTTAAAGTTACATGTAAAATCACAACGATAAGATACGATCTGAAATAGAAATAGAAAAGTAGTGTAAAATTTGTATAATAGAAAAGGTAGTGTAAATGATTTGCATAATATAAAAAACCGCTCTTCATTATTGAATAAACCGAATCTAGTTACTCTTTCTTTACCCGTTTAATTAATGAATGAATTAATTATATGTTCACCCTCTTAGCTTATGATGATCAATACCAATAATATACCTTCCGTTTCTTCCCCACATTTATTGTGACAAAACCCATATAAGTTGAGCTTTAGTATTCTTACATTGTCACCATATATATATAGCATAGAGGAAACTAAACTTTAACACCACCATATGGCTCAAAAAAACAACATTTCAGTACTTGCTATTTTGCTATACACAACTTTGTTGCTCTCAACTACAGCCAATGCCATAATTGAATTGGAAATCTTTAACCAGATACCGAGTAGCGTTAGCGTCCACTGCAAGTCGGGAGATCGCGACGTGGGATCCAAAACCGTAAATCCGGGAGGATCTTATCGGTTTAGCTTCATTGCGTGGCCGGGTATTACGTTGTACTACTGTCGTGTGAATTGGGGACGCAAAACATTGGTGGGAGATGTGTATGCCAAGCCTTTACTTACCCCAGGTACTACGGGGATGTGCCATGGCGGAGGTTCATATTGCATATGGCGTATCACAGAGATAGGTCTTCAAGAGGATGCTGCCCAGGGAATTAAACGACGGATAAATATTATATATCCATGGAAATATTAATGCATGCATAATAAGAGATGATAACCGAAATCGCTACATCAATTTTGACCGCTTTTACAAATCGTTATAACATCAACTTTTGTGTTTTAGTTTTACTACCTAAATTTTCAATTTCAGACCGAAAGACCACATTTGTTATTTTGTTCGTTAAAATTGGATAAAAAAACGTCCATGTGTTCCGCACGTGACTTTTTTTTTTATCGGTGTCAATTGATTTTATTATCTCAAACTAAAGAAACAAAATGATGCATGAACTTTGGTTGTTTCACAAATCTATAAGTTTGTTTAATTTAGACTAAAAAGATAGCTACCTTCTTAACTTTGTCGCGTGAGTAACACATGACATTTTAATAGAAAAAGTGACACATAAATAGCTTTTTGGTCTGAAATCAAAAGTTGAGGTAGCGAAATTTAAAAAACAAAGTTCAGGCAACGATTTGTAAAGCGGTCAAATTTTTGTAGCAATTTGGTTATTGTTTTTAATAATAGACTATCATACGTATAATAAAGGCACAATGATTATTATTAGATAATAAATACTATATTCACATTCAGATCAACCGTGGAAAAACAAAATTTCAGTCCAACCAGTTTATGTAATTGTTAGGATATTACGAAAATTTAAATTCGACATTAATAGTTAATTTGATTGATTTTTCTTATTTGAAACAATTTATTTAGAGGAAATTAAATAATACTAAACATTTGTGATGTATATATATAATCTTATATAATTCTACGTTAACGTGTATGAATATAAATTATATTTATTAGTTACTATGCATATCATGATACTATGATTTTTGGGTATAATCATTATAAACCATAAAAAATATTAAATGAAATAACTACATATTAAATATTATACATTTACTTGATAATTAAAACTTTAATTAGATTTTCGGGTCATAGTGTTAAATATAGTTTCTTATTTTTTTGGGCAATTTTTTTTTCTTTAAGCGAAAATATATGAAGAGGAAATGTACTTATGGTGGTTGAAAAAAACATTTGTGAAAAAAAAAAAAAAAAACGTTCAGTGAGAACAAAGAAGGGACTTTGGTGTAGTTCTAGAGCTTCTTAATATCTACTTGTGTAACTTAGTAATTTGTAACTTGAAAAATTGACCAGTCAATAGATTAGTTTCTATCAATAGATTACTTTGGAAAAAAAAAATAGATTAGTTTCTATTAACAACTAAGTGGTATAAAAGATTGTGTGTTAACCTTATTAGAGAAACATGATATTATCTACATACACTTTAATATTGTCTACATACATCATGATATTTTTGTTTACATACATTGTACATTGTTCTATAATTATGTATTCTTAGTTCATAGCCAGAATAAGATACTAGAATATTGTGATTCAATCACAATCAATACAATTTCATGTATATATACATTACGTTTGTAACATTGTTGATCATGTGAAAACAATATCAATTCTAAACTCTTTATGGTATTATTATAAACTTAAACACTCCAACGAGCAAAATCCTATATCGGTCCCTTCTCCTCTTACAACTCAACAGTTGCAGCAATGGTTAACGGCAGCCTCGTAAAATTTATTATATGTATACATATAACTATCATGTTATCTTGTCGTGTCGTACGTGTCACCGATATCAAACTCAAACTCGTAATTTTCGTATAGTGTTCGTATTGACCTATCGTACCGAGTCCGAATTGCCAGCTCTACTCTCCATCACTAGACAATAACTAAAGTTGGTAAAAAAAATGTGGTTATCGGTAAATATATATATATATTTTAATTTTCCACTCAATATAATTAGGTAGCTAAAAAAGGACAGTTAGGCTTTGGGCCCGGCCCTTGTTGGGCTGCGGTTGCTTTTCCAGCATGGCCCTAAACGGGACGGATCGAAAGCCCGACGTGATCCGGGTCAATCCGATTGCTCTGATCTGTGCGTTGATTGAGGAAGGAGGAGCAAAACAACCGAGCTTGACGACTACGCAGGCGGTGGCTAAACCTCTCCTCCGCTCCACGACAGAAATCGAAGATCTCGGCCTCTCTGTTTCGCTCCAGTTCTTGGAATCTCCCGCCATGTTCAAAAAGTAAGCACTATTCTTCCTCTGATTCGTGTTCATCTTCGTTCCAGCTGCTTCCGTTGTGTAGATTTCATGATTTCTAGTCTGGAATGAGTAATCGTTCATGATTATCTGAATGCGATCGAATGACGGGCATAATAGAATGGCAGCTGTAGTTGTTCCATGCCCTAATTGTGATCTTAGAGTTGCTGGAGAGTACTTCATTTCATATTCTTATGAGCTTTGTAGTTGATGCAGTGAGCTGTTTAGGGTATTGGAGTGTATTTGCTTGCTGATTAGAACAGAAGATTGCATGGAACTGCTGGTTTTGGATTCTAGGGTTTAAGATGTGCATTTGTTGTAAGGAGCTCCAAGCTTGGGACATTTAATTCGACATTGCAACTCAAGCAGTCAGAATATAGATTCTCTTTTTGATAATCATCTGTTGATATCTATTGGTATATGAATTCTGTATGGACTTAATAATGGATACTATGTTACTACTACTAGAATTCTGGATGTAATGCTTTCATTGAGTGGAGCTTAAAATTTATGTGCTTCTATTCTTCATCAAAATGGGTTATTAAAATTACCACCATCCTTGTTTGATTAGAAATTTTATCTTCATGTATGATAATTTTGGTTCAAATTAGATAAACTGTACATACCTAATTGTGGATACTATACTATGTCACAGCTACTGCTATTCTAGATGTGATGCTTCCATTGAGTGTAGCTTAACATCCATGTACTTCTATTCTTCATCAAAATGGGATTATTGAAATTAACACCATCTATGTATGATGAGAAACTCTTTTCTACCTATATGATAAAATTAGTCCGAATTAGAATAACTGGATGCATCAATTGCTTGAAACACATCATTTTTTTAATGATTTTCTCCTATAGGTTTTCCTCGGAAGAGGTATCTGCTCAGAACCAAGTCAAGGCATCTGTGCAACGTAGAATCCGACAAAGCATTGCAGAAGAGGTCTTTTTCTTCTCTTAATTTGCTGTTTGTGGTTATTTGTTGTCCTAATACCGACTGGATCTATACTTACTACATAAACATAAACATAACTTGTATATTCTGATTATCTGATTTATGATGTAGTATCCTGGACTGGAGCCTGTGTTGGATGATTTGCTCCCTAAGAAATCTCCCCTTGTTGTTGTCAAATGGTTTGTAGTAAATCTTTAGTCTCTCACTGTTCTGCTCCATGTGGGCTTTTCTCATGTCTGAATTTACTTTGTACTGTTTCAGTCAAAACCATTTGAACCTCGTCGTTGTAAACAATGTACCACTCTTCTTCAACATCCGTGACGGGCCTTACATGCCAACCCTAAGATTACTTCACCAATGTAGAGTTTCTTCATAAGCTTTATCATTTTTTATTTTTTAATTTAATATTTTTTTGCTCTAATATTACTTTATGCCATAGATCCCAACATAATGAAGAAGTTACAGGTCGACAGAGGTGCTATTAGATTTGTCCTGTCTGGTGCTAACATTATGTGCCCTGGTCTCACATCTCCTGGCGCTGTTTTGGACGATGAAGTCGGTTCAGAAACTCCTGTTGTAAGAATCACATTTCCTTTTCAATTTTCAGCAAACTTTGACATTTCCCTGTTTGCACTTGATTTTCAACAATTAAGGTTTTTAAATAGGCTCATTTACTCAGGATTTGTTTTGTAAAATTGACTGCTTAAAAAATTATAAAAATCACAACCAACTAGAAAGATATCCAGTGAGCATGATACAAGCTGAGATGGTATGTAACATGAAAAATTCTTCGGTAGCTCGGTGCCACCAGCTGGTGTCATCTCGTGACGTGACACACATACATAACTATGCAAATGAAGGCTATGATATGTTGTTAGACATCCAATCACTATCTTACACTCACTGAATATTTTCTCCCATTAGACCCCAATTTTCGTGGTAGATAACCTTTTTGTGCCGTTAGTGAATTTTTGTATATTACTTTACTCAAATGATTTGGTAATATGTAATTTGTATGAACTGAATATTACAGGCCATTATGGCTGAAGGAAAGCAACATGCCCTTGCTATAGGCTTCACAAAGATGTCAGCAAAAGACATGTAAGCTCTACTCCTTTTTCTTAAGTCATCATCTCGATTTAGCTTATCCCAACAATCGTTACCACCTTAACTTTCAAGTTTCACAATGATATAACATTGGATTCTAAATCTTAGTTTACAAATCTTTATGGTCTATTTTGTTTGCTTTTTATCCATAATAATGTTGAATTAACATTACACAATGTGATGCAGACGTGCGGTTAACAAAGGCATTGGTGTTGACAATATGCATTACCTTAATGATGGTCTTTGGAAGGTACAATACTATTCTTTCAAACTCGGGCCAAATCTTTTACGGTATCAACTTATTTATTTCACACGTACTGTATACTTTGTTGTTGTTGCAGATGGAACGTCTTGATTGATGATGCATCAACTGAAGGGCGAATTTAGCGTGTTATATGACTCGGCGGCATCTTATTCAATTGTGATATACTGCTTGGATGTTTACTTAGTTGAAACAGCTATGAGACTCCCTCTTTGAGGCGGCTAATCATGTGAGGTTCTTGTTTGGTATATACAGTTGTTAAATTCAGCTGTAAAAATCAGCCCTTGACATTATTAAGTTTACTCATTTTTGGTCCTTGAATTAATTTTGGCAAAAAATAATTAATTTTGCAAGTTGAATAGATCTATTAAATACTTTTAATTCATTTGAAGGCTAAATTGTGAAGTTTAAGTTTGAGTATTTGGATAAATTGCTATTGAAGTTTTTTTTTAGAGTACAAGTTTTGCTAGCTCATATTTGAGCACTCAAATAAAATGATGTTTTGTTTTTGACAACTTGCTTGTCCAAGATTTGCTTTGTAGACATTTTGCTAACTTGGGTTTCCTTTTGTTAACAGTTTTTGAATTAAACTTTCCTTTTGTTGATAATTTATTAATAATTTGTTCACGGACAAAACTCAAACTAGTAAATTGTTCATAAAATAAAACATGTGTTAGTAAATTAGCCAAAAAAGAAAAGCTACAAATTGTTTAAAAAAAAAAGTTATGTTAGTAAATTGTAAAAAAAAAAATTGTTTAAATGCCTAAACGGGAAGTAATTTCACCCCGAAATCATTCTCTACTTTTATTGTTTGCTATATATATTTATCATAATTATTTCTCTATCATAGTTTGTTCATTTTATTTTCCCACACTTCTTACTTGTTGGATTTCGAGCGTCGAGGTTCGTCCGTAAAATGCACCTTTGAGCTCTCGATCCGTATGTGTGCTCACATTCTTCTCGTGCTCCCGTAAACCTATAAGAAGGATTGCGTCGGAATGGTGGTTTCCGACGAACCCTCTCAAGTGCCTAAGTAAGAACTCGGTTATAGAGAGATAAACTAGAGAGAAGTCGGAGCATTTTGGAATTCACTTGGAATGAAGGGTAAGATGTGCTATTTATAGAGTTTGGGAATTTGGCCACGAGGGGCCTACAAAAATGAGATAGGGTCCGCGGAATATTCCATTTAGGATGGGGAGAGTGAATATGCACGTAGGTCAGGAGTGCGTAAATCGGGTGTGTGGATGTCCGGGGGTTCTTTTACCTCCCGGGAGTAAGGGTCCGATAGCCGGAGCGTGTAAGCCCCGTTCGGCCGGAATAGTTCGGTCCCAACGACCAGACTAGTCCGGTCGTAGACTCTCTTCGGCCGGATTAGTCCGTTCGGGGGTTTTCAAGGGTGGATTAGTGCGGTTTTTGGTGTCAGGGTGTCCGTTTTGCCAAGTTCGGTTTCTAACCGTGTTTAGGGTCAATATTCGTAATGTAGGTGAGCCTAAATGAGGTCCAATTGAGTATATATCTATCACTTGTAATGTACTATAATTATTTTTCTATCAGAGTTGGTTCATTTTAATTTCCCACCCTTAAAGAATCCACAATGATTTTACTTAAATTGTATTTTTTAAAGTTGCCGCGTATAATTGGAAAAAAAAAAGTTGTCACGTATACATTAAGTAATACGTAAAATTAAGACACATGTAAATAATATTTGCTCTGCAATCGTATTACTTAAATATATTTTATTATTAAATTTTTCAACAACCACCAATAAGATATTAGCATTAATTATAAAATGAATTAATTTATAATAAAAAATTGGTTAAGTAATACATAGTACATTCCTTATATTTAAGGAATGCTTTATGTAAAAACATAAATTTACGTGTGGGTCCCATCTTTAAGGAATGCTATGTAAAACCACTGTAGAAAGTTTTTTTTTGCTTTACTTAAATAAACATGTAGGACCCACGTGTGAGTCAATGTCGTTTGTGAACAAATTCATATAATCAAGTATATTCATTCTGGCCAACATATTAAGCAACGTTGTATATATATGTAGGTAACTTAAATGACACAATTATAAGCCTTGAAATTATTAACTACTTTTTAAATTGGTGGTTAAAATTTATAATAAAAAATGTTTAAATAAAATGGTTAAGTAAAACCATTGTGGACCTACTATTATTTATGTATTATATAAATTTATGCATTTTTTAAACCACACATAAAATTTTACGTAGCACTCTTAAGGAAAACAATTTAATTTAAGTAATTGATAATGGTGGATGCTCTTAAACGTAAGATATACAGATGTTAAGTTTTGTTTAAAAAAAATGCGTGGCAGCTTTTGATTAGAAGATGTAAAATACTTGTTTAACCCAGAAGCTGTCATCGGGCTTTCATCTCAACTGTATATACATAGATAGGCCCAACTCGAGAGCGCCCGGGCTTGTAACCTCTGCCGCTCGATAGTCTTACACGTGTACGCGAGGCTGCACAGTAAAGGAAATAGACTTCACCGTATCCTTACTGTCTCAATAAAAAGCATATCAAAACCCTAGTTCTCTTCCTCTTCTTCCTCAGCAGAAAGTAGCGGCGTCGAAGCGGAGGACCTCAACTCAGCTGCAGCAATGGTATTTCTCTCTTTCCCTCTCCACCTTTACATGTCCCTCTCTTTGTTACTGATTTCGCCCATTCTTCTATGCCCATTCTTCTATCTATAATTGCAGGGGATTGATCTGAAGGCCGGAGGTAAGTCTAAGAAGACGAAGAGGACAGCACCAAAGTCAAATGATATATACCTCAAGCTCCTCGTCAAGGTATATCCAATCCTGTTTTAGTTGCAACTCAAATTTTGAACTCTACATGCTCCTGCGATTCGAACGGCATTGACTGATTTGATCTTCGTAGCCTGAATAGAGAACTCGTGCTCTGGGTCGTAGAGATACCTTTTGTTAGCACGATTTGTTACATTGGATTGAAATCTGTCTATTTTATCATGTTTTTATAATTTATATGGATGAGTTGATCCATTGTTGCCAAATGTTTGTGTTAATTCTATGTGCGCCTTTCATTTCAGCGTTTTTGTAGTGAACCTGAATCTGTTTACCTGAATTTATCCTTATGAGAGGGGAAGCTTGATTTGATTAGAGTTTAGGTAAAATGAGCTCGATCACAATTGAGCTCGTTCAAGTAGTTCAATTTGAAATTGAGACTCACATGACTACTGAAAACCAATAAATAATCAAAGATAAGATGGAAAACACTGATGTCAACTTAGTTGCCCGCATTTTAATTATTCTAATTTAAATATCTGTTCTAAAATGTTGATAGAGACCGAACTTCATATAAGTACTCTACTAGATTTTGTATGTGTTGGATCACGGCGGAACTCCGGTTACGGTGACGGATTCCTTAGCTCCTCGCAATCCTGCAGAAGGGGATAGAGGGCAGTGGCCCAGAATCCCTCTCCGATGCTTAACGTAAGTATGGTGGCCAACAGCGCAAGTAAGCAAATAAATGTGTGTGTAAAACGTAACCCTAATCTGGGATAACTTCCCTCCTTTTATAGAGGAAAGGTTACCCCAGTTACCTGGTTAGGCCGTTGGATCGTGATCCGTTATCCCACATATTTCGCCGTGTATCTGGCCATGTATCTCGTGCGGTTATTCGCATCCCCCAAATCTCGCCCATTATGCCATTACTGTAATCGTGGCGAGATTTCCGGGATTGTGCTTTTACTGGCGAGCCTCGATCGTTATCGGAGGCTCCCAAATTAAGTCGTTTAAGGATTCGGTTTCGGGGAGTGGCTTCAACTCCCATATCGGGACCGACTACGTCCAGGTCCGATATTTTCAGTGCCCTCCCCTATCGGGGCCATACTTGCTCGGGGCCTTTCGATGTCGGAGCCTCCTTCTGTCGGAGCCCTTAGCCCTCCAGCTCCTAGCCCAACGGGCCTAAATGCCGTTTGTCAATCGTTAAGGGGCCTAACGGCCTCCGCCGGGGCCCATCATCTGCCCCCAAGACGTGAGGGACTTTTAGTGCGTCACGTCTTCCAACATCGGGCTTTTCGTATTTTTATCGGAGGCCTTTGTGTGGAATGTCGGAGGCCATTGCCTTGATCTTTTCGAGATCTTCTGGGATCTTGTTTGTACTCAAAAGGATTTCTTGATCAGACCAGCATTTAATGCTGATGGGAGATGAGGGAACGTTTCGGACTCTGCACGCTTATCTGCTGGAAAAGCACTTTTCAACCGTTCCAATGCGTCATTATTTCTTGTCTTATTCGTCCCATGCGTCCTGACGGTTCAGATTAAAACCGTTCGCATTTTCCGAATTCGCACGTTTTCCCTTGGACGATCATGATTGAATCGTTTCGAATTCTGTGGCTCAGATTGCCCACCCCTTCAGTTCCCTTTTTTCTTATAAAACCCTAACTCTACACACTGTTTTACCTTTCTTTTACCTCCCGTTCTTTGCGATCCCAAGAGCTGTGATTCTCCAGATTTCAAGTTTTCACCGGCGATTCAAGTTTTTACCAGTGTTTCAGGCACTTCAAGCTTCTTTGATCAGGACCATTCCAACCACTATGTCTGGTAAGGCTTTTCATCCTACTACTCTGCTTCTTTTTATCTTCGGTTTCCTTTAGGTTTCAATTTTGTCCTTCTTTCCTTCCTTCGACGATTTTCAGCCGAGGGATCTGCTACTGTCGGCCAACCCTTCGTCTTCAAGTACCTCAAGAACACCCTCGCCCCCATTAGCTTTGATAGGGCTCTTAGAGAGTGTGGCATTTTTGAATCCTCCTTCGGGGCCCGCTACCCCTATGACAAATTCGATTCTCGTGAGCCTGAGATTACCCTCCCCAAAGGAGATGAGGTCTTCATCTCCCCAGGGCAGATCAGTGCAGGAATTCGACTGCCCTTCTGTCCGAGTTGGGTTGAGTTGTGCAATCATTACAAGACGTACCCTACGACCTTCTCTCCACACGCAATCCGTACATGGATTGCTTTCCAAGTGTGGTGTGACATTAATAGGGAAGACTGGAGCTATTCCCTGGAGCTTTGGCGGGTTTTGTACAAGATGACCTGCAACAAGGATGGAATCTGCTCCTTCACCCCCCGCCAGCCCGAAGGGACCGAGGAGCAGTATAGGGAGCTAGGCTGGGACAGGAAGACGTCCTGGAGGCCCTGCAAGGAACGGGCCGTCGTCTCCGACAAGGGGAATGATAATGCTAACTGGAAGGGGCAGTATTTCTTCATCCAGCCTGGTCCCATCGAGTGGCCGAAGACTGTCGTGGAGGCTGATCCCCCCGTGCCTTTTCGTTCGTGGTCGGAACAGACCAAGAGAGCCTTGATGCTTATCCAGGCTCGCCGCTGGGAGAAGGGTTACCAACCCTTTGAAGCTACCTCCGTCACCGACCAGCAGCGGCTCAAAGTTGGGGTTATGCTGATCGACCCTACTTCCGGAGGAAAAATTCGCGACGGTGTTTCCAATGTAATTCTCTGGGTAATTTTCTAATTGTTTCTTTTTCACTGCTTACAGCTCCTCGAGCATCGCTGACTGCCCGTCTATTTCAGGAGGACACCGATGCCTCCCACTCACTGAAGCGTAAGAAGAAGTCTTCCCACCGGAAGATTTCTGCCCCATCGGGGCCATCCAAGAAGAGGGCGAGGACCTCGGAGGCTCCTAGGTCTGCCCCCACCTCCGAGGGGCGGACTAATGCAGACGTGGTCAGGACCGCCTTCGGCGTTCGCTCCGAAAAAGAAGGTAAGGCAGTTTTTCGTGCTATAAAGAGATATAGGGAGTTAGTACCTCGGGATCTTCAGGCCTCCGATATGGAAGGACGAGTTAGGGATGTCAAGAGTATCCTTCGAGGGGAGACTCCGCATGTCCTCGAAGCGGGCTATTATGATTTTTTCGGCAAGGAGAGATATATGGAGCGTCGTCTAATCTGGCACACCGATATCAAACTAATCCCTCGATTTATTCGCCCCGCTGCAGGTCCTGCGGACGTCGCCCCTGCTATGCCTGCTTCAGACTCCGCGCCTGCAGCGGAGCCGGTGGTAGAAGATACCCCGACGGAAGCTCGGGGTGAGTTTGGTCGGGTGACCAGTCTGGAGGACTCCCCTTCGGATGACCGAACTGAGGAGGAAGGTCTCACCCTCCGAGGGAAGTCGAGGCTGACTCCCGTGAAGTCATCTGGTGGGAAGGCTTCTCCACTTCCTACCACGCCAGCGTCGTCTTCCGCCCCGCCATCTTCGCCACCACCATCTTCGCCAGCTAGGGGTGCAACCCCCGAAGCTCGGGTGAGTGAGGAGGCTGAAGAGCCTCGCCTGGTAGTACCCCCGTTCCCTTTGGACGGGGACTACTATCGGGCCTTCTCTTCGGACCAGGGCTCCGAGCCTTGGAGACCGGTGGAGTCCCTCCAGGGGGTCCCTCTACATCGGGGGTGCCAGGAGAAGAACCTGGCCTTGCACTTGGTGTCGGGTTCGGTTCCGCCCTCTTTGAGGCGTCCCCTTTCTCTGGAAGGGGACGACATCGATGCTGATATTCGGGCGATGGCTGTTCGTCGGGTAGAGGTAAATGAATTTTTCTTTTGTTCATCTGGGGGCGTTCCGATTTATGAGTACTAAGCTACTTTTTCTTTTCAGGAAATCGCGGACCAGGATCGTTGCTTCGGCTACATCCTGTCTTTGCGAGAGGCTTTGGAGCGAGAGCGGGCCCACTCCAACCTCGAGAGCCTGACCAAGCTCCAGGAGGACCTAGCTGCCTCCGAGGCGTCAAGGCTCAAGGCGGAAGAGGAGAAAAGGCGGGTCGAAGAGAGTTGGCAGCGGGCCAGAGAGGTTGGTCAGCAGGCCGAGGAGGGCAGGATTAAGCTTGCTGGAGAGGTTCAATCTCAGCAGAGCCAGATTCTAAGTCTTGAGAGTTCGCTCAAGCGGGAGCAGGAGGCGGCCATGGCGGATCGGGGCCAGTTTGCTTTCGAGAAGGCAGCATTGCAGGAAACTGCGGAGCGGCTGAAGCTCGAGAAGCAGAGGGCCATCGCGGAGCTAGAAGAGGCGAGGGCGGATCACTCCGCCCAATTAACAAGCGCGAAGGTCCAAGGCCGCGAGGAGTACCGAAGCTCGGAGGACTTCAAGGAGGATGCGGCGAAACATTGCCAAGAGGACTTGCAGAACGCCATCCTCGATATCGTTGAAGAGCTTCATGAGACTTATGGGGACTCCATCGACTTGAGAAAGTCCAAGACTCTCGGCCCAGCCGCAGAAGCGTATTTCAACCTTCCTTCCGAAAGCTCCTCCGAAGACGCCGATGAGTCTGCCCCTCCAAAGCCTTCCGAAGATTCAGCCCCTGGTGTTTAAAATCTTAAGTCCTTGTATTTCTTTTTTATTGTCCTTTTTGTATCGAACCTTTTGGGCCTTCGAGCCTTTGATGAATGTTTTCTTTTTCGATCATGCTCTTCGTAACTCTTCTATCGGACCCTAAGAACTTTTAGGCCTTCCGTCGTCCTATGACGCTTTTAAATCGAACCTTAATAACCTAAGGATTTTTGGACGTCCAAAGACGCTTTTTAATCGGACCTTAAAAACTTAAGGATTTTCGGACGTCCAAAGACGCTTTTTAATCGGACCTTAAAAACTTAAGGATTTTCGGACGTCCAAAGACGCTTTTTAATCGGACCTTAAAAACTTAAGGATTTTCGGACGTCCAAAGACGCTTTTTAATCGGACCTTAAAAACTTAAGGATTTTCGGACGTCCAAAGACGCTTTTTAATCGGACCTTAAAAACTTAAGGATTTTCGGACGTCCAAAGACGCTTTTTAATCGGACCTTAAAAACTTAAGGATTTTCGGACGTCCAAAGACGCTTTTTAATCGGACCTTAAAAACTTAAGGATTTTCGGACGTCCAATGACGCTTTTTAGTCGGACCTTAATAACGTAAGGATTTTTCGGACGTCCAATGACGCTTTTTAATCAGACCTTAATAACTTAAGGATTTTTGGAACACTTTGATCAGAAGTAACCTCTTTATTGATTGATGTCTTTAACATGATATACACCACTCAGGGCGACTTGATTACATCGTTGCGCCTCTACAGACGACTTACTTGTCAAACATGACATTTCTTCAGATGTTCGCCACTAAAGGTGTTTCGTAATACTTTGCCGTCGAGGTCTTCTAACTTGTAAGCATTTGAGGCCGGCATGCCTACGATCTTGTAAGGCCCTTCCCATTTCGGAGACAGCTTGTTGATCCGATCCTGGAGAGCGAACTCATTCCGACGTAGGACCAGCTCCCCCGCATAGAACTGTCGTGACCTGACCTTCCAGTTATAGTACCTGGCCGTCGCCAGACGCATCCGAGCTTGCGTTATGTCGGCCTCTAGCCGCTTTTCCTCTAACAAGGATAACTCCAGGCGCCTGGTTTCGTCATTCGTCAAAGGTCCTATCTTGGCTTTTCCTGGACTCGTCGAGGGCTCATAGCTTCTGGTTCGATGGGACGCCACAGCGATTTCCACAGGAGCGACCGCCTCTGTCCCATAAACAAGTGCAAACGGGGTTTCACCTGTTGATCGCTTGGGTGTCGTTCGGACCGCCCACAGCACGTTCTCCAGCTCGTCTAGCCACTTTCCATCCAGGGCATAGACCCTTTTCTTCAAGCCCTCCATCACGATTTTATTAGCAGCCTCCACCTGCCCGTTGGTCTGGGCGTGACGAACGGATGCCGTCCGATGCTCGATATTGAACTCGTCTAGGAATCTCTCCAACTGGGCCCCATTAAATGGAGGACCGTTGTCACTGATGATCACCTTCGGCACCCCATATCTTGACAAGATTCGGGTCTGGAGGAACTTAATGATATGTCCCGCTGTTGTCTTGGCTAAGGGCTTAGCCTCGATCCACTTCGAGAAGTAATCAATCGCAACCAGCAGATGTGTGCACTGGCTCTTTGCTTTCGGAAGGGGTCCCACCAGGTCGATGCCCCACTGTGCGAAGGGCCAAGCACTCCCAATGGGCGTCAGATCAGCGGCGGGGGCTGTGATGTTCGAGGCGTATCTCTGACACGCGTCACAGGATCGAACAAGTGCTGTTGCCTCCTTATTCATCGTAGGCCAATAGTATCCCAAGTTCAGCGCCTTTCTCAGGATGGATCGGGCGCCCTCGTGACAGGCTGCGACTCCTTCATGTAGTTCTCTCAGAATTCGGGTCGTGTCAGGTTCTGCTACGCATTTCAAGAAAGGTGTCGAGAGTAGACCCTTCTTGTACAACTGGTTATCCACCATCGCGTAGTTAATTGACATTCGCCGCAGTCGTTCTGCTGCCACTTTGTCTTCAGGCAGTGCCCCCGTGGTTAGGTACACAATTATCGGGGTCATCCACGTGGGCTTCTCTTCTGACCCTGTCCCGATAGTGCATATTTCCGATGGATCGGTCGTCGATAGAATCACCTTCTCCAAGAAGTGTACCCTCCGAGTCTCCTCCAAAGGTGCCCCCAAGGCAAACTTGCTCAAGGCATCGGCCTCCACATTCTTTTCTCTTGGGATCGCCTCTATATCGAAACTTTTGAAGCTCTCCTTTAACGTTTGAGCCTCTTGAAGATATTTCTTCATGATTGGATTCTTTGCTCCATACTGTCCCCGAATCTGATTTACAATCAGGCTTGCATCACACTTCACTCTCAGATGCTCGATTCCAGTACCCCTGGCGATTTTCAGTCCTGTTATAAGAGCTTCATACTCTGCCTCGTTATTGGTGGCTTTAAATGTCAGGGCCAATGCATATCGAAGCGGCTCCGCCCCACCTGGTGGAATCAATACGAATCCTGCACCCGATCCGTCTGAGCTTGAGGAGCCATCTGTGTACAACTCCCAGGTGTTCTTCTTATTTGGCTCTTCCGTCGGGACCTCGTCAGTCTTCCCGGGGGTTGCCCCCTCTACTGTTTCCGTTACTTCAGGATCGGGAATAGTAGATTCAACTATAAAGTCAGCCAATGCCTGCCCTTTGATAGCTGTTCTCGGAGCGAAATGAATTCGAAACTCGCTAAGTTCCACGGCCCACTTTACTAGTCTCCCCGACGCGTCGGGTCGGTTCAAGAAGTGTTTCAATGGCTGATCAGTCAACACCGTAATTTCATGCGCATGGAAGTAGGGCCGTAACTTTCGAGCAGTAATAATCAACGCAAAGAGATACTTCTCAATCGGAGGATAATTCATTTCACTCTTGGCAAACGCCTTGCTTACATAATAGACAGGAATCTGATTGCCTTTGACAGCTTTAACTAGAACAGAGCTTATTGCAAATGCAGAAATGGCCAAATAAAGATAGAGCGGCTCGCCTGGAGTTGGCTTCGCCAGTGGCGGGAGGTCGCGGAGGTGTTGTTTGAGCGTTTGGAACGCCTTCTCACATTCAGTAGTCCATTCGAACTGTCGGTTGGCCCTTAACACCTTGAAAAATGGCATCGATCGGTCACTGGCTTTGGATAAGAAGCGATTTATGGAAGCCAGTCGACCGTTCAACACTTGCACCTCCCTATGGCTGGTCGGAGACTGCATCTCTTCTATCGCCCTCAGCTTCTCGGGATTCACCTCGATCCCCCTCTGGCTCACCATGAAGCCTAAGAACTTCCCGGAATGGACTCCGAAAGCGCATTTAGCTGGGTTCAGTCGGACCTGGTGGAGCTTCATCCTCTCGAAGGCCATAGCCAAATTGCCGACATGGTCTGATGCTTGTCGGGATTTCACCAACATGTCATCTACATAAGCTTCCATGGTATCTCCGATCATATCCCCGAACAGCTTGTTCACCATTCTCTGATAGGTTGCCCCCGCATTTACCAGGCCAAAAGGCATGACATCGTACTGGAAGACTTCACTGTCAGCGTAGAAGGCGGTGTGTTGGGCATCCTTCTCCGCCATTTTTATCTGATTATAACCAGAATACGCATCCATAAAGCTCAGCAGCTCATGTCCCGATGTAGCATCCACTAGTTGATCGATCCGCGGGAGCGGATAACAGTCCTTCGGACAGGCCTTGTTCAGGTCGCGGAAGTCGACACACATCCGCCACCTCCCGTTACTCTTCCTTACCAGCACTGGGTTGGCTACCCACGTCTGGAATCGGATCTCCCTAATGAACCCAGCGTCGAGCAACCTGCCAACCTCCTGCTGGATTGCAATTCTCTTGTCTGCCCCCATCGGACGTCTCTTCTGCGCGATTGGCTTGATCGTAGGGTCGATATTCAGTTCGTGCTCGATTACGTCCCGGCTGATTCCTGGCATATCACTCGGGGACCAGGCAAACAGCTCCTTAAATTCTTGTAAGAGCGCAATCAACTCCTGGGCCCTTTCATCGGATAAGGCAGATCCGATTTTCACCTTCCTCTCGGGTCCGTCTATCTCGACCTCCTTTAGGTCCTCCATGGGGGCGGGACGCCCAAACTCCTCTCGAGGGTCAGTGTCCGTCTGGAGCACTGACATAGCTTCCTTCCTTGATCTCCTGGTGGCGTTGACATAGCACCGTCTCGACGCCACTTGGTCACCTTTCACCTCGCCTACCCCATTCTCGGTCGGGAACTTCAGTTTTTGGTGAACGGTCGAGGCTACCGCCATTAGAGGGTTGATGGTGGTTCTTCCGATGATTGCATTGTACGTTCCTGTGGATTCGACCACCACGAACTCCACATCTCGTTTCTCCATTTTCCAGCCACTGCCGAACCACACGGGCAGTGTGATAACCCCTAACGGATAAGAGGTTGTGCCACAAAATCCTACCATCGGGAAGTTAACCTCCCGCAAATCTTTTTTCTTCTTTCCCATCTGCTCCAGGGCGTCGGAGAAGAGGATGTCGGAGGAGCTCCCTCCATCAATGAGGATTCTCTTTACCTCAAACCCTCCTACATCCAGCGTTACTACTAGGGCATCTTCGTGGGGGGCCTCCACTCCCTCCAGATCCTTCGCCGAGAAGGTGATCTCCATCTCTTCCTTCGGAGTCCACGACCGCGATCTTTTTCCCAAAACCACCGCGACTGGCACTTGGTTGGCATAACGCTCCCGAGAGGCCGACGTGTCACCTCCCGCAGCGAACCCTCCATGGATCACGTTAATAATCCTCTTCTGTCGGGACCCTGAGGGACCTTCCGGAGGCTCTGTGGCAGAAGACCTCCTTTTTCTTGGGGACCTCGATCGAGACTTGGACCTTGACCGGGAGCGAGAACGGGGCTTGCAGCGTGGGTCTCCCACGAACTCCTTTAGCTTTCCCCTCTGGATAAGCTTCTCTATTTCCTTCTTCAACTCCCGACACTGGTCGGTGTCGTGTCCGGGGGCCCGATGGAATCGGCAGTATCGGTCGGTGCGAGAGCCCAACTTTTCTCCTTCTTTCTTCTTGGGGAAACGGGCCAGGCCTTGTTTCTCCATTACCGCCAGGACTTCTTTCAAAGGTCTGTTGAGAGGAGTAAACTCCTCCTTCTGACCATCCCTCCGGTTCGGACGCCTATCCTCCCTCCGATCAGAGCGTCCACGACTTCGGCTGCCTTCGGAGCTATCTTTTTTGTGTCGGTTATCCGATGATTTGAAGAACTGCTTTCCTTCGCGCCCCTTAGGAGGAGCCAGCTCTCCGGCAGCGATTTTCGATTCTTGGACGTCGATTTGCTGCTTTACCCTCGCCTGGAGCGCCTCCATGTTCCAGACGCTTTTGGCCGCGACGCTGTGGAGTAAGTCGGAGCCATAGGGAGGGCTGAGGTTATTTATGAAGATACGAATGGCCTCGCCCTCCGATATCTCCTCGTCTAGCTCGGTCATGTTAGCCGTGTAACGCTGGTAGTACTGAGCTAACGACTCGTCAGGCTTCTGGACCACCTCATGTAGGGTCCGAACACTCTTCAGTAATCGTCGACGCCCCTGGTACTGAGCGATGAATCGCTGGTGCATGTCCTTCCAACAGGTTATACATCCAGTGGGCAGGCTGTAGAACCATGTCATCGCCTTTTCTCCCAAGGTACTCGGGAACAATGCACAGATAACGTCTTCGTCAGGGGTCCTGCCCATGCAAGCTGTCAGGTGCTTCTGCACGTGGCGGACCGGGTCCGCAACTCCGTCGTATTCATCTATCTTTGGGATACCCAAGCCTGGCGGGGCCAGGGTGTGGATCAACCTGGGAACGAAAGGATGGGTTTCCTGACTTCCCAACTCTGACATCATGGGTTTCTGATCTCCCATACAAATACCCACAATCTTCACTACCTGGTCGGGGGTGAGGGGACCATTCAATGGGATTGTTCTTTGTTGCACGGGCCCTGGTCCATCGACCACGAAGTTCTCCACCGGTGCTGGGTTAGGGGGAACGGGCTGTTCCCTCCTCGGAGGGGGCGGTGGCAGGTTGTCAGCCGCCTCCCCTCTAGGAGCATCTCGCCGCGGGGGGAGTGGTGGCAGGTCGGTTTGCCTTCTAGCAGCTTCTCTTCGATCCAGGAGGGCCTCCATGGCCTCCATGAATAGGGGCATGGCCTCTGCCACTACCCTGGCCAGTTCCGGATTCGGGGGAGGTGCTTCGTTCCGGCGAGTGCTGTCACCTTCATCTCTCAGATCCTGATGTTGGGCAGCATCCTCCGGGTGGGTGCTGGTGGCCGGCACCTGCTTGCCTGAACGTTGTGGTCTGTTGCCAGCCATGATATGGAATCAGAGGAAAGCAAACTTACTTTTGACTTTTTGTTGCGTTTCCCACAGACGGCGCCAATGTTGGATCACGGCGGAACTCCGGTTACGGTGACGGATTCCTTAGCTCCTCGCAATCCTGCAGAAGGGGATAGAGGGCAGTGGCCCAGAATCCCTCTCCGATGCTTAACGTAAGTATGGTGGCCAACAGCGCAAGTAAGCAAATAAATGTGTGTGTAAAACGTAACCCTAATCTGGGATAACTTCCCTCCTTTTATAGAGGAAAGGTTACCCCAGTTACCTGGTTAGGCCGTTGGATCGTGATCCGTTATCCCACATATTTCGCCGTGTATCTGGCCATGTATCTCGTGCGGTTATTCGCATCCCCCAAATCTCGCCCATTATGCCATTACTGTAATCGTGGCGAGATTTCCGGGATTGTGCTTTTACTGGCGAGCCTCGATCGTTATCGGAGGCTCCCAAATTAAGTCGTTTAAGGATTCGGTTTCGGGGAGTGGCTTCAACTCCCATATCGGGACCGACTACGTCCAGGTCCGATATTTTCAGTGCCCTCCCCTATCGGGGCCATACTTGCTCGGGGCCTTTCGATGTCGGAGCCTCCTTCTGTCGGAGCCCTTAGCCCTCCAGCTCCTAGCCCAACGGGCCTAAATGCCGTTTGTCAATCGTTAAGGGGCCTAACGGCCTCCGCCGGGGCCCATCAGTATGTAGTACTTTTGGTGTGTTCAAATTTATATATGTTATTGTTCTTTGGCATTAGAAAATAGTCTGCTGCTTACTGCTGAACTGTTTTATGCAATATAGTTATACAAGTTCCTCGTCCGAAGAACTGGAAGCAAGTTCAATGCTGTGATCTTGAAGAGATTGTTCATGAGCAAGGTGAACAAGGCACCGCTTTCTCTCTCCAGGCTCATCCGCTACACCCAAGGAAAGGTTTGTAGCAGCCAAGACTTCCATTCACACCATTTCAACATTAGGTTATTGGACAATTACCAAATTGCATACCACACTTTGGATGATTGACAAACAACATGCTCTCTTTCTTTTGGAAAATAACATTCTGAACTTAAGCATATTTTTCAACACCTTAGTCCCTTAATTTTATATTTAGTTACAGAAGACATGAACCTTATTTTTGAAAATATGAAAAAGAATAATGTAGTCTACATGGGTTTACGTAAGAAGGTCAAGTGCTGAATTCATGATGATTTGTTATGTATCCTTAATGATAATTTTTTTTTTAAAAAAAAACAAAATATTTGAATTTGATGGATGTTTGTGTTTGCTAAGTTTGGTGAAGTTTGATTTTATAATATAAATAAATAAATTTAGTATGTTTTTTCAGTTAGTTTGTCCAAAACTCGGTGTCCAATTTGGTAACTGACCTTTAATTCATCAACATTGTAGATTTAGCTTACCTCATTTAATATTTATTTATGGATGGTTAATTTGTTCATCTCAACAGGAGGATAAAATTGCTGTGCTTGTCGGAACTGTGACTGATGACACTAGGGTTTATGAAGTCCCGGCTTTGAAGATCACTGCTCTAAGGTTCACTGAGACAGCTAGGGCAAGGATTGAGAAGGCTGGTGGTGAATGCCTTACATTCGACCAACTTGCACTTAGGGCACCTCTTGGACAGAACACGGTACATAGCAAAATATTGTTCTTAGGGTTAATTGCTATACGTTTCTTTCTTCTTTTGCGAACGAACCTGAAAAGCTGTTGCTTTGGCATATTTGCAGATTCTTCTACGAGGACCTAAGAATGCTCGTGAAGCGGTGAAGCATTTCGGGCCAGCACCTGGTGTTCCTCACAGTCACTCCAAGCCGTATGTTCGAGCAAAGGGACGGAAGTTTGAGAGGGCGCGAGGAAGGAGAAACAGCAGAGGTTTCAGGGTTTAACTTTATTTTCATTCTTGTTGTTGTCTTCAGAAGGTGGTGTGCTAATTGTTCAAGTTTTGTTGGTAGAGTTTGCGACTGTTTTTATTTAAATGTTGGTGTTTCTGAATTTGGCACATCGTAAAATACTGGTATCATGACAGTTGGTATTCTGCTGTTTCTTCTATTTATTATTTGCTGTTATAATACTGATTAGGGTTCTAAATAAGCTGTGTTAGTGGAATGTTTGTCAAGCTTGAGTGCTTGACTGACTATAAATTACCAATCTTGAACTCTGTTAAATTTATTAAAAAATCGGGCTTGCATATAAACCTTAAATAATCATGCTTAGCTCTACTTAGCTTGTCAGCCTATTTTATGTTGCAAATTAGTGTTCTCTGTGCTACAAAATTGAGTTAGCTCTTAGCTGACTAAAGGGAAATAGAAGGGTCAATAACCTGGGAGAGGTCTGAAGTTTGGCCCTTGTTAATTTGAGAGGTCTGAAGATTGAAATGGTGATAACTGAGGTCTGAAGTTTGGACTTTGTGATTTTTAGGTTTTCCGTCCAAATTTTCTGTCAAATTTAACAGAACCGTGTGAAATGTCAAAAATACCCTTTTGTAATATTTGAATTAATAAAAAGTTTAATTAATATAAAGATGAAAGGACAAAAATACCCATGTCCATAATTTAAACCTAACCCAACTCCGACCACCACCACGGCTCCGGCCGGCCACCACCCTCTCCGGCGACCGCCACCACGGCCTCAATTGGGCCCAAATCGGAGCCACCGGCCCCGATTGGGCCCAAATCGGAGCCACAAAGCTCCGATCGGAGCTCGGTGGCTCCGATCGGAGCTCTGTGGCCCCAAATCGGAGCCACAGAGCTCCAAATCGGAGCTCTGTGGCTCCGATCTGGGGCCACAGAGCTCCGATTTGGAGCTCTGTGGCTCCGATTTGGGGCCACAGAGCTCCAAATCGGAGCTCTGTGGCCCCAGATCGGAGCCACAGATCTCCGATTTGGAGCTCTGTGGCTCCGATCTGGGGCCACAGAGCTCCAAATCGGAGCTCTGTGGCCCCAGATCGGAGCCACAGAGCTCCGATTTGGAGCTCTGTGGCTCCGATCTGGGGCCACAGAGCTCCAAATCGGAGCTCTGTGGCCCCAAATCGGAGCCACAGAGCTCCGATCGGAGCCACAGAGCTCCGATCGGAGCCACCGAGCTCCGATCGGAGCTTTGTGGCTCCGATTTGGGCCCAATCGTCGGAGAGGGTGGTGGCCGGCCGGAGAGGGTGGTGGCCGGCCGGAGAGGGTGGTGGTCGCCGGAGAGGGTGGTGGTCGCCGGAGAGAGTGGTGGTCGCCGGAGTTGGGTAGTGGCCGGCCGGAGCCGTGGTGGCTGGAGTTGGGTGGTGGCCTTAAGGGCATTTTCGTCTTTTCATTGAATCATGTGAGATGCAAGAAGGGTATTTTTGGAATTTTTTTTTATTTCTGGTCACATGCAATGCACATGACCAACTTCCGTTAGTTTTAACGGAAAAAACTAACGGAGACCTCTATTATCTACAAGTCCAAACTTCAGACCTTTGTTATCACCATTTCAAACTTCAGACCTCTCAAATTCACAAGGGCCAAACTTCGGACCTCTCCCAGGTTATTGACCCGAAATAGAATGGATAAATAAAAATAATCAATAATATTTTAATACCTCAAATTTATAAAGAAAACCATTCAACAAATTTAACTATTCATCTGCCCAAAATAAATTCTACAATTAATTTGGATCAATAACTAACCCTATACAAAGGATCATCAGAAGGTTAGTCCATCCTATTTCCAAGGGAAAAAATAGTGTTTTGCGTTTGCCCCATATGTTCGCACCATTGTGGGACTGCTCTCTTTTAAGTTTTCTAGGGTCTTTCTACTATGCTCCATAAGAATCATACTTGTCTAGCGTTTTTTTTTTTTTTTACATTGTTCTAAAGATAAACCCCAAAGAGGAATTAATATTATTAATAGTATGATACAAATATTAGGTGTAATTAAAAAATTTCATACTTTTAAAGTTTTACATATATTACAATTAAGTCCGCTATGGTAGTAAAAAAAGCACAAACAACGCCACAAGCATGATAGAAACTTCCATAAATCTATCACGAATAGTGTGTTTGGCAATATTCAATCTGTTAACAAAGCTGCAATTAAATCCACAAAACTAACACCACCATCAAGAAATTCGTAAAAATCTAATCCGACAATGTCTCAAAATCCTAACAACTCGAAATAAGCAACATATACTCATTGATTGATCGATGATGTAACATAACAGGGATACTACCCGACAAACAACCTTCCATCAATCAAAGCTAGCATTCAAGAACTTCAGAAGCTCACTTCTTTTGCTCTCTGCTGCCTTATCTTCTTTCGTCTTGTCGAGTTTCAACAGAATCTACATCACAAATGAAAATGTTTGATTTGAATAAACGATACTTCACCCAAATTCTCATTTTGTAGATTGTAGGAGAGTGTTAATAAGAACAATAGAGCAAACTCGAGCACAGTGCATACATATTTGGTTTAACGGTAATCATAAATATTGTAAAATATGTGCATTGAAGTTAACTAACCCTATATTTTGCATGTGAATGTAGAGACCATGAGCTCAAGTCTCAAATTTTTTTTTTTTTTTTGTTGAATGTAAATATTTAGTAGGGGCAGAACTTACACTAACCCTAGTGCACACACTATAAATAAAAAATAGAATAGAAGTATAGAGACCGACCTTTTTGCCAGACACGGCACTTCGACGAACTCCATCATCTTCTTGGTCTCGTCCCAAAAACTGCATCAAGTTCAACAAATTAACATTTAGTCAATAGACATGGAGTGTGATACAAGCTGAGTTGATGTATAGCATCCAATACTAAACTGATACGCAGTGGTAGTAGTTTTCATATTGTCTCCAAAGTTTACGGGTTGCTACGCACCAACTCATCTATTTCATGGGTAACTGCCTAACTGGATAATGTATTGTATTGATGAACAAACCTTGGAGAGCTGCACAGGGCTACTACTTCTTCCATCCTTCTTGCTCTATATATGGCTCCACATTGCCAGGAAGAGCCCAAGAAACAACATCAAGGAAAGACAATTGTGTACCCGCCATCACGTCATAGCAACCAGCTCCAAATTCAAAGAGCCAATTCCAAGAAAGGCAGAAAAATACCATAAGCACTTTAAATTTGAAGGTAAGCATAACATGTATGAGCATCAAATAAATAAATGAGACTGGAGCCAAATAAAAGTTTCTCAATTCTTTTGGCCGAATAAGGCTGCAAAACTACATGCAGCATTAAGAAGACACAAAATTAACGAAGAGATCAAGCCTATCAAGCTAATTTTTTTGACCATAAGCATTAGCACACTTCAAAGAGTCTCAGAAACTACTATTAAGCATCACAATCGACACAGAATCACAGATAATACATATTATTGTTGGATAAGAGATAGTTGACCATAAGAGGTCAGATTCAGTTAATCCATCCATGAATAACGATAAAGGCGTAGAATAGTCTTTATAGATTGCAAGATATCTACTTACCTCTTTTACTTTATGCCTATCGCGTCTATGGTGGCGACTCTTGCTTTTCTCCTTCCCTTTGTGCTGTTTCATATTAAAAGAAACAAATTTTGAGATTAATGAAGATTGAAATCCAATGGCACAGTTAATACTTAATAAGATTCATATTTTATACCTTCCTCGGCTTCTCGCTTTTCTTATGCTTTTTTGATCGGTGAGATGCTTCACGCTCACTTTCAGAAGAATCACTGATTCAAGATCACAATGAGAAGAAATTACTAATTGATCAATCTTACGAACAACGATACAACCTAATCAGGATTAGAAACCATCACTAATTAAAGATACTAACAATAACCACTCCGCAATCCCATAGCTAATTCTCTACAATGAAACGTTAAATTCAACTTCTGATACGCTTAGAATCATCACTATATCCAAATTATAACAAAACCTAAAAGATTTTTGCACAAATCGCAACTTTGGGAAAGCAAATTGAATTATGCAAGCAGCGGCGTAGCAAACCAAAGAGAACAACGCAAGAGAAAGATCTGTGACTTGAGAAGCGAACCTAGAATAGTCGGAGGACGATTCGAAAGAAGAGGATGAGCGTCGGCGCCTGTTACGGCGGCGCTTTTTGGAGATTGAGCGGTCCTTTTCCCGGATCTTGAGGGAGCTATCCCTCTCCTTGTCACGCCGGCTGCGATGGCGGCGTCTGCGGCGGCGAGAGGATGACTCCGATAGATCCGATGAGGATGATGAAGAGTCAGACGAGGAAGATGAAGCCGCCATGGAGAGCAAGAGAGAGAGAGAGATTCCGATTACGAAGAAGCTTTAGAGTTCGACGGCGAAGCAAAAAGAAAAAAATATCCTTGCCGCGGTTTCTTTATATTTGTGCTTTGCCCCCAAAAAAAAAGAAAAAAATATGCTTCTGTGCCCAACTGTTGCTACATTGAGTCAACGTGTCCTAAACTTTTACAATTAAGTGATTACCAGTTTTTTGGTTAATCTTTTTTGTGTTAGATTTGATACTCGAAATGGTTGTCTAATTTATATATATATATATATATATATTGTCGTAATTTACTTCATTCCTCACGTCAATATTATATTTCAGCTCGAAATTACGATAATAATATTGTAAAAATAAAGTTGACAAAAGTTACTTAATAAAGTTAATTAATTAAAATTACTTTATTATATATATATATATAGTAAATTTAATTATTTTATATACAACATTTTCCATTAATAAATTACGAAGAGGGAAGATAACCTGTTAATTTATTATAAATATAGGCTGTTAAAGTATTAATTTTACAATCCTTAAGAATCTTCAAATTTCCCCTCTCCAAAATTACATAACAACATACACACAAAACATTTCAAACTGTTGCAAAACATTCTATACACTCATCATCCCCGGAGTGTACGGAACTCCGGTCACCGGAATCCAATGGTTGCCGAGGACGAAAATTTGCGGCGTGAACTTCTTGGCATGCTCGGCCGTGATGGACTTAATACCGCGCCACTTCACCCTACGGCTCGTGTCCGAACCCGGGCCCCGGTTATTGAACTCTGAATAGAAGCAAGTACTTAACCCGACCTCGGCATTCCACGGCATCCACCCGTCAGGTTGGATATAATCGTCTATGAATGAGTCCATGATAATGGTCCGGGAGTGCACCTTCCACGGTCGCCCTAGATACGACTTGACCTTGTCCTTGGACGGTCCGAGCTTAGGGTCCGCCGTGATGGTGCCATTTTGAATGATGATGGCGGAGGCCTCGCGTCTTTCCTTTCGACCTTGAGCCGTGACGATGCATTGTTGGTTATCCATCGGTTTCCGGATTAGGAACTTACAGTTTTGGAAGACGACCGCGGAGTCGCCAAAGACGAAATCGATTGTGCCCGAGATGGTACAATCGCGGTAGTACTGGCGCTTCGTGTGAGCGTATAGTGTGTCTTGATAACCGTCCATCTGGCAGTTGTAGAAGACCGCTTTGTCGGCCCCAACTCTAAGAGCCACTGCCTGGTGCTTGCTCGGTCCGGCCGTGTTTTCGAACCCGATGTCCTTGGCGATGAAGTTATCTCCTTGGACAGCTGCATCGATCGATATGAACGCATATATATATTCGATTTAGAAAAGCAAGACGGATAACGTCGAAACTATTAGCTAGATCATGAAAATTGTATCTGTCCGAAACCCTAACCCTAACTTTGGAACTATGAACTAAAGTAGGAAATTGGATTTGTCGAAAACTCTAACTTGGATCACAAGATAAAGAAAACCCTAGAGGAAGCTTCATTCTTAAGCAAGAGGGTTTATTAATGAAACTATGAAACCCGACCGGTAATTAGGGTTTAGTTCGAGAAATGTTCTCATAGGAAGTTATGTGTCGAAAATCCTAACTTGGATCACAAGATAAAGAAAACCCTAGAGGAAGCTTCATTCTTAAACAAGAGGGTCTATTAATGAAACTGACCGGTAATTAGGGTTTAGTTTGAGAAATATTCGCATAGGAAGTTATATTCATTTAAAACCTAACTTAGACTGCAAGAAAAGAACCCTAGAGGAAACTTCATGCTTAAGAAAGAGTGCTTGTTAATCGATCTTCTTACCAACAGATGCGGACTTGAAAGTCGTTGTTCCGTCGATGAAGTTCTTGTTATACGTGATCTTCGTCTTGGTTGGTCCATCACCGATCACCACTAGATTGGTCATACGTTTACCGAACACGATTTGCTCTCGATAAACCCCTTCCTTAATGTATAACACGAAAGGCTTCTCGCTCTTCTCCGGTATATCCTTCAACGCCTCGCCGATGGTCTTGTACTTCCCACTTCCATCCTTGGCCACGATTAAATCGGGTTTTACCGGCTTTCTGGCCAGTAATTTCCTTCGAAGTTCTTCGTTAGGGTTCCAGCTGGCGTCGAAGTTGAACCCTAGTTTCAAATATATATTATTATGTTCTGATTAAGTTATATTAAAAATAAATATTATTCTAGATCTAATACCTAGGAGTCGGCGCTTGCGGAAATGCTCCATGTCAAGGTGCTTGAGCATGTCGGAGATCTCGTGAACCATCGCGAGCCCGTTACTGATCAACTCCTCAGCTTTTTTTAGGGCTTGCTTCATTTTCTTCCCGGCCGAACTAGTCGAGTTCTCGAACCCGTCCACACAGGTTTCTTGGTTTGTGTAGGCGGCACTGAGCCAAACTTTGAGGTCGCTAAGGAGTAACTCGGTCTGGCCCTTGTGGAAATCGGCAAACCTCGTTAGGGACCGTTCGAGGTCTTCGAAGGCGGCATCCATTAGGTACTTGCAATTCTTGAGGGCCTCAGAGGCTCTTGCCTCTTTCTCTATTTCTTGCAATGTCACTGACTTCTTGGCAGCTTCAGCAATGTACTTCTTTGCAGATCTAAACCCTTCATTTCAAAATATATAATCAAGTTAGTGATCCATCAATTAGCTAGGGTTGGTTTAGCTACTCACAGCAAATTAGGGCAGAATCAGTTTCTCGTCACTAAAGATCTGCAAGACACTACAAAAAATTAAAACATTTTACCAACATTGATTTTTTATTTTTAGTCGCTAAAAGTATAATTGACAAAACTTCTGCTTTTCTAACACTGCATAAATAATGATTCAAGTAATTGTTTCGGAATTTCAATATATTATCTCTTTATCTTGGTGGAAATGCCTTTTTTGAGGGCTTTATCTTAACAATTCTTATATAAAATGGAGGAAGCAATGTTGTAAAAAAAAAATAATACATTTCAAACGGTTATGACTAACAAACTCAGCATATACAAAGTTTTCTTTTAATATTTTTACTACATTTAGCAACGGATACATATTTACATTTATAAATGTATGTATGTATGTATAAAAAAAGAAACTTATTGTTCACCGTGAAAATGTAAAATATCGGTGAATTGCAACAATTGAATAGTGTCCTATATATATAAAAAAAAAAAAAAGCTACAACACATGAAACCTAGCAATTTATATTTTCAAAATTGTTATATGCCTAATTCAATAACAGATTTTTTAAATATAACTTTTCTTATTTTGTGCAACTTTTTCTTCGAAAAATGTAATTTTTTTTTTTCGTTTTCATGCTATGTTTGGCGTTTTTTTTTTTAAAAAAAATAGACGCATACTGACCCATTTTGATGAGTTCCTTGGGTTCGGTCGAGTTAGAGTTCTTGAGACTTTGAATGCAAGTGTCCTTATAAGAGGTGGGTCGGCAAATGGCCTTAGCCGCCTTGCTCGTGGTGGCTGTTGTCGGAGTTTTGGTCTCGGTCCATTCTTCTTCCTCAGGGCTCGTCACAATCCCAACCGTTATAGCCACCCCAATGACAACTAGCAGAAAAACCGACGCTAATATGATTGCGACCTTCCTCTTGTTGTCATTTGGACCGGACATGGTTGTTTGTATCCAACAACCTTAAACAACTTTCCTTTCTAGGGTTCCTCTTCTTTTTCTTCTTTTTTGTGACAAACTTTTCGGATTTGATGTTTTTTTTTTCGCTAATCTAAAATGGGGCCCTCCTTAGGAATGAGAGCCTATGCAGAAATTAGTTTGAAAAAACGAAACTAAATTTTGAAAAACGGGATAGATACAAATTTGGTAATTTTTGAGTTTGTTAGAGAAGGGGAAGGGGAGTTAATTAGAGGGATGATAGACAATTTTCTAAAATTAAATCCACGATAATAAGAAATTTAAGAGGATAATGTTCCTCCAAATTTAGGACTTGTTTCATTGGTAGGAGTGAGTTATGATGAGATTTGATCATTTGAATGTAGGCATCAAAATAGTTTTAACTTTATTCCACATGGATGAAATCTTACGATGAAAAGGTAATTCTTTTATGAAAAAGAATGTACTAGTAATAACTCTAAATACATCTCTCTTATTATGTAATGTTTGGACATTCCTATTTATGGTTTGAATTTTTTTTTTCCTGCACACATGTATATTGAATAATTCGCACATGTACTAAATTTGTCAGGATAGCACCACCAGCAATCTATTATAGTCAAAAGGTCAGTTGCTGTTATGCTCGGGTCATCTCATTTTATATATGCTTGACGCGATATGTAGAACAAGCAGACTAGATTTAGTGAACAAACAGTGCATGTACTGACCCTGTTAACGTAGTCCCTCTATAAGCCTAATATAGCCAAGAGGCTGACCCAACTAAGTTCTACTCACCTCGGTATGTAGCTTAAACGTTAAGCCAAGTTCTACTCCTCTTAAAAAAAAAAATTAATCAGGTCACTCCCCAAATGTTTTGCACATGGGATTTCAGAGTCAAACTTCATGGAAGTAAGTGTTCTTAACCACCGGACCACGACGACTGGGTGATTAGGAAGAAAAAGTAACTAAAAAGCTATAAAATATGATTTTTTAAGAAAATTAGAGTGAAAAAGAAATATTTAGGCAAAAATATTTGGCTAAATTTGATCAATAAAATTGATTAGTTGTTTTTTTTGCTAACATTTTGCGGCATGGTAAGTTGATGCACGATCCCATTCTCTTTGCAAAATTTGTCAAACTCGCGCGATGTGTATTCGCCTCCTCGGTCGGTTCGCAAGCACTTCAAATGGCGACCGCTTTGCTTCTCCAACATGTTTTTGAACTACATGAACTTCGTCAGGACTTCGCTCTTCAGCTTTATCATATAAGTCCAAGTTTTGCCACTATAATCATCGGTAAAGGTCAAGAAATATCTATTCCCACCTATGGACATGGCTTGATCGGTCCGCACACATCGGAGTGGACTAGCCAAATTCGAATTCAACAAATAATAATCGAGTCGAGTCGAATTTGAAAGATACTCAACTCGACTTGACTGGTTCATACCCTGCCCAACAATAATAATTGGGTGATATATATTAAATAATTTACAAATAACTTATATTATTATTAGGTATTACTCAGTGCCCTTTAATCATCCTTGGAGCACCTTGAGTTTCTAGTTCATCCACATTATCAGTCATATCACTGTCAACTCATCGAAGTGAAACTCATACAATAACTACTACAATAAAATTGGAACTCTCTTCAATAGTGAAAACCAAATTTCACTTCTATATTGGGACTTAGATAACTTCATTCTTCCAATATGCCTTTTTTTTTATTAAAAAAAACTATATATATATATATATATACTAAATATTCATATTTTTGAAAATACAGACATGAACAAACCAGTAAATAAGATTCAAGATTTGGAACGGCTCAATTAAAAAAAAAATATGTACAAAATCATAAAAATATAATTCATTGTTTTAATTCATTTTTACATTTTTTCCGAATACATCAAAAAATTAAATTTTAGGTCAAATATTCGGATTCCAACTTTAACCTACGTGTATGGGCATTTGAAAGTCGAAACTCGACGTCGTTAGGGTAATAATTTAATTATTTACCTAATATAATTTTTTAAAGAAATTAAAAGATTATTTTAGTATTTAAAAAAATTATATAAAAATGTACAAATATAATATGTAAATGAGCATGTTTTTTTTTTTTTTTAAATAGTGTTTGTCATAAATTTTAAATTACATTATAGAAAAAATACAAACAATACATTAAAGTTCCCAACTAAAATAAAAATTAACGCACACATATATATATATATATATACACATTCAAGACTACATAAATTTGACATGAGCATTTATAAACTGCAGAGATGTTCGACTAAATTGAAGGAATGTTGAAGATTAAAGACCAATTTGATCTTTGTTGTAAATATGTTTAGGTACCTATTCTACTAACACGTATTATTAGGGTCTTATGTGTGAATACCAAGAATTGAGTTGTTATAGTTAGTTGTGTTCATCATCCCCTACTATAAATGGGGTTGCTGTACTCCGATGTAATTTTGAGCTTCATGAATACAAATGCAATATTCATGGAAGTCCAATTCTCTCTTTGTTCATGGTATCAGAGCTAACTAACTTTTCCGATCAACTTCTGACGAATTTGGACTTTGATTTCCGACGGATTTTTCTTTGCCGGAGGATCGATTAAGCTTCGATTATCGAGCTTGATCACGCAGACATCGTTGATTTGGTATTATATTGATGGGAAATTTTGCACTTGCAATGCAGTACCGTCACTATAATCCAATCAAAATTGCTTTTGGAAATCATTTCTGGTTTGCTTCTCAATGTCTGGATCACCTGGAGCTTGGCCGCCGCCAGCAACTGTTGGAAATGGAAATGGAGCTGGTCGCGGAGGAAACAATGCACCTCCAGCACCGACGAGGAATCAAACTCAAGTTCTAGGCTCAGTTCCGTCAGATGAATCTGATGCAGATGATAGTTTGTATCTTCATCCATCAGAGACACTACAGATTGAGTATATTTTGACAGGATGCAACAACTATCAAGTATGGGTAAGTTTTATGATTGACGTCTAGTTGATGAAGAATAAATTGTGTTTCGTTGACGGTACTTGTCCTAGAGATTATATGCCTGAGTCTATGCAATTATGCTGGGATCGCTGTAATGCGACTGTCAAGGGTTGGTTAACTAGGTCAGTTGCTAAGAATCTCCAACATAGATGTCGTTCTTCCAGAGCCATTTGGTTAGATCTTATAGAACGATTTAATAAAATAGATGGAACAAGGATATTTCATTTAATGAGAGAATTATACCAGATGAAGCAGGGTAATATGACTATTGTTGATTTCTTTGAGAAGCTGAGAATGATTTTGGATGAATTGTCTGCTACTAAAGATTGTGGTTTGTGTGGAGAATGTCGAGTTTCAACCAAGGTGATTGTCAAAGCAGATAAGCAGAGATTACTTCAGTTAATTAAACATTTAGTCATATCATGACGAATTTGCTTATGCTGCATCCCTTACCCACTGTAAACTTTGCTTACTCTGTTTTGATTAATGATGAAAGTCGGAGAATGATTTCAGACTCAATCCACAGAGAGTCTGATGGATAAAGTCTATGGAGATCCTTCTATACTGTATGCAGGAGGAAATAACACAAGTTCTTCAACCAGATCATTTAGAGGACCACAAAAAAGTTTTAAAAAAAATAAGAAGAACATTGTTTGTAGTTGTACTTACTGCAATAAGAAGGGACATGTGGAAGAAAATTATTGAAAAAAGAATGGTATTTCATACCACATTAAGAAAAGGTGGGCTGAAAAAGGGTAGCAAAGAATTACTTCTAATAATACTTCATTTGGTGAAGGTGGATGAAATATTTCTTCTCAGGGAGGAGATTTCACTTTCCAGGAACAAGTTGCTCAGGCTATAAAAATCCTTGGACAGCTGCAAGCCAAAGGAATAGATGTGGAAAACATACTTGTAGAAGCAAATGTGAATATGACAGGTATTCCTTTATGTGGTTCTTTAAGTGGTTCAGTTTATACTTACTGGATCATAGACAGTGGTGCCTCTCACCATTGACATGTCTCAAGGAATGGGTGACAAATACAGAGATTAATAGTCTTTCTTGAAAAATTGTACATCTTCCCAATGACACCACCTCTCCTGTAACTCATCTTGGCACATGTTCTATTAGAAGCTCTATTACTTTAAGCAATGTTCTCTATGCTCCTGATTTTAAGTATAACTTAATTTTAGTGTCTCAATTAATCAAAGAACTAGGGTTATCCGGGATATTTCTTCTTGAAAGTTTGATTTTTCAGGACCCCTCAAGTGTGAAGACAATGATGATTGACTTTATCCATGAAGGGTTATATGTTCTCAAGGTGATGCAACAAAGAATTTTAGCAACTGTTGGTGAAAGGAAGATATCAGCAGTAAATAAGTGATAGAACGAGACATCCATGTCTGGCATAGAAGATTGGGTCATATGCCTATTCGGAAACTAAAGGCTTTATTTAATTTTCCTAAAAAATCTGCAATAAAAGAATGTAATGTGTGTCCTTTGGCAAAGAAACTAGATTGTCTTTTCCATTGAGTACCACTCATCCAGACATGATTTTTGCTCTAGTTCATTTGGATGTTTGGGGTCCATATAGAGTAAAAGACTCATGATGGTTTCAGATTCTTCTTGACCATGGTAGGTGATTACAGCAGGAGTGCTTGGTTATATTTGTTGTGAGGGAAAGATGAGGTAATTCTACATATAAGGAACTTTATCTCTCTAGTGAAAACTCAATTCAATGTTGCAATCAAATGTTTTAGAAGTGATAATGAAATGAAGTAAGGAATTATTTACAGATCTGGGAATACTTCATCAAACAAACTATGTCAAGACACACTAGCATAATTGTGTTGTAGAGAGAATACACAGGCACTTGCTTAGTGTAGCTAGAGATAAAGTTTTAAGTTTGCATCCCAAACATATTTTAGGGACATTGTCTGATGACAACACACTACATTATAAACATAATGCCTCTGTCTGCTTTGGAAGGAAGAATTCATTTTGAGGTGCTGCATCAGACTAAGAGTATTTGAGTGTCTTTGTTATGCGCTTGATGTGAATCAGAAAGACAAGCTGCAGTCTAGATCCATATCATCAGTCTTATTGGGATATTCTCTAACCCAAAAGGGTTATACATTGCTGAACTTATAGAGTGGAACCATATTTGTTGGGAGAGCTGTACAGTTCAAAGAAATCAACAATCATACCACTACCTCAACCAAGTTATGTGGAGGAATTAGACAATGGTTTCTACAATGATGAGGACTTAGCGGATTATGGAGATATAGTTCATGAAGATCAGCCATCAATTCCTACAGAGGAAGAGAATGAGATTGCAGAGAATGAAACTTTTGACACAGAGATTGATGAAGTTTCTGAGGATCCTCCTCGAAGATCTACTCGAACAAGAAGTGCACCTAAATGGAAAATAGACTATATCATGTCTTGTAAAGCCATGAATTACTCAAACATTTTCTCTGAGTATAAATGCTTTCTTGGAGCCTTGGACAAAGAGAATGAGCCTCAGACCTTTAAAGAAGCTGCAAGTGATAAAAGATGGGTTAAAGCAATGCAAGAAAAGATTACAGCTTTGCAAGATAACTATACATGTGAGCTGGTTCAACTTCCAAATGACAAAGAGGCTATTTGGTGCAAATGGGTCTTTAAAGTGAAATACAAGTCAGATAGCACTGTTAAAAGGTTTAAGGCACGACTGGTAGTCAAAGGTTACACACAGAAAGGATGAATTGATTTCAAAGACATTTTATCTTCTGTTGTGAAAATGGTCACAGTCGGAGCTATGTTAGCTATTGCTTCAGCACAGAGTTGGCATCTATATCAGATGGACATAAGTAATGTCTTTTACATGGTGATTTGAATGAGGAAGTTTATATGAAGATTCCTCAAGGTTTTGGTTCTACAGATAGGTTTTAGTTTGCAAACTAATTAATTTTTTATATGGACTAAAGCAAGTTTATCGGCAATGGAATATAAGCTAACAAATTGCTTGAAGAAGAATGGTTACAAGAAGATTAGATATGATCACTCTTTGTTTAGTAAGAAGGGAAATGGAGACGGGTTTATATGCTGGTGTATGTAGATAATATTATAATAACAGGGTCATCTGAAGTTCTAATAAATGAATTAAAGAACATGTTGAAGCAGCACTTCAGAAGTGCCTAGGAGAGTTGAGATACTTCTTGGAATTTGAAATAGCCAAATCCAAAGAGGGGATAATGCTCAATTAAAGAAAGTACCGTCTGGAATTAGTAGCATATGCATATTTATTAGAAGGAGGCTCAGCAAAGACTCCCACGGAACAAGATTTGGTTTTGACTATACCTGAGTATGATGCTCTCTTCAATCTCAACAAAGATGATAGAAGATTTGAAGATATTTTCCAGTATAAAAGGATGATTGGGAGATTATTATACTCAGCATGATTAGGCTCTCTTCAATCTCAACAAAGATGATAGAAGATTTGAAGATATTTTCCAGTATAAAAGGATGATTGGGAGATTATTATACTCAGCATGACTAGGCTCGATATTGCCTATCATGTGCTACACCTGAGTCAATTTATTCATTATGTAAAGGAATCTCATTTCAGAGCTGTTGTTAAAGTGATTAAATACTTGAAAGGTAGTCCTGGTTTAGTGATTTTCTTCCCGGCTCGAAATTAATCTTCACTTAATGAAGGCATACGGTGATAGTGATTGAGCATAGTGTCTTTTCTCAAGAAGATTAGTCTCAGGTTACTGTATAAAATTAGGAGATTCTATGATCTTTTGAAAATCAAAGAAGCAACCTACAATTTCTTGCTCTACAGCTGAGGCAGAGTACAAGGCAATGCGATTTGTTACTGCATAAGTTGTGTGATTAAGAGGATTGTTGAAAGAAATTTGTTTTGAACAGCTAACTCCCACTGAACTGCGATACGACAACAAAGCAACCATTCAAATTGCTGTAAACCCGATGTTTCATGAAAGAACTAAGCACATTGAGGTGTATTGCCATTTAGTAAGAGAGAAACTGGTTGAATGAGTCATAGTCACGGAGTTTGTTGCATCCAAATCAATAATTTGCGGACCCTTTAACAAAGCCTTTAAGGAAAGACCATTTACTGCAGCTACTTGAAGGCTATGGGGTTAAGAATCTCTACAAGATTGATGGTAATGGCAATGAAGAACAAAGAGAAGAGAAAAACGTGAAGGAATGAAGGAATGTTGAAGATTAATGACTAATTTGATCTTTATTGTAAATAATGTTTAGGGACTTATTCTACTATCGCGTATTATTAGGGTCTTATGTGTGATTATCAAGAGTTGGGTTGTTATAGTTAGTTGTGTTCATCAACCCCTACTATAAATGGGGTTGCTCTACTCTGTTGTATTTTTGAGCTTCTTGAATACAAATGCAATATTCATGGAAGTCCAATTCTATCTTTTTTTCATAAATTATCTTGTAATTTTATTATTTTCTTTACTGTGTAATTATATTATTATTAAGGGTAATATTTGTATTACTACTATGCAATCCGCATTCGACATGAAACTGGGAATAAGAACAATAATTGGAAATGCTCTTAAGATCTAAAGTGAATGAAATATGTTTCGAGTCTTTCGAAATATAGGGAACCTCGTCGGCAGCTATTACGATCACCAGTACATCTTTTTGGAACAAGCTCTAGAATTCAAAGCTACCTCCGAAGATTCGTATGTTCATCTGGAAGCTGCAACAACGGTCTGCCATTTGGGCAGAATCTTCACAGATGAACCCCTCCTTCAATCCCAAGTGTCATATTTGTCCTCAGAAAACGAAACTTGGGATCGTGTCATGTGGAATTATCAGTTTGCGAAAAGAGTGTGGTCTAGTTCGCGTTTAGGAATTAACACATCCAACACGCTGTTTTCAACGGTAAAAGGGATGGCTGTTTAGGAACGATCCCACGTGTCCACTTCCAATTCCCGAGGATGATCTCTTCATTCAGAAATATCTGATTTTGTGGAGTATTTGGCTAGAGAGAAATGCATTCGTTTTTAGGAAGAAATTACAATGTGCAGTGTCGGTCATGAATTTTATACATTTGGCTAATTTAGGATGTGTTAACTCTGTTGATTCTAATCAATTCCCAGGCCATCGACCCACAGTTGCCCCAACTCCCGTGAAAACCAGTGGCACAACCCTGTCACATATTAGACCACCATATATGTGATAATGTTGTTCGTAGCAACACTAGTACCATTTACCAGGCCACGATTTTACTAAACGAGAATTGGGACATCTCTCGATAGTATCGGCATTTAGCGACAATCCTCTTTTGGCGGAAGGCCTAGCATGTTAGTCATGACTTCTATTAGTAAGGTCATCTGAGCAGGGATCCTATACCCTGTTCATGGATTCGACAAATCTGCTTAAATAGATCTCTACCTCCTCTGCAGATTGTTTTCCTTCTCTTTTTTGGGTCGTTCAAGACATTAGAATTCTTTTAAGTATTTTATCTGTCTCAGTTTTAATTATTTCTAGAAGACGTGCTACTTGCACATAACTTGGTTACTTTGGCGGCTACTGCCAATGTTACTTTACGCGATTATAATATATGTTTAGCTTTTGAACAAAAAAAATCTGGATAGTGATTAGTGGACAACCCCCTCAAAATGAGGAAAAATCACTAAACTACCCACATTTTAGAACTCAAACACAAAAACAAGGGAAAACGAGTTCCCGGAACCATAATCACTACTAGCGCATTTCGGAAATGCGCCAGAAACATGGCACATCTGCCAAATGCGCCACATTTAATACATGGCGCATTTCCCAGATGCGCCACAATTAATAAGCATTAATTACCCGTTTTTCAAATTAATTCACTAAAATAGTGCTACAAACTAGAATCGAACCCAGGCCACTTAGGTGATAAACATGAATACTAACCACTACACTACAATGTCTTTTGTTGAGAACTTATTAAACTTTTTATATTTAATGTTAGTTTAACGACCAAAATATTGTCACTGAGAATTTAACACTAGTCACCCGCATGATAGGCAAAAATTCTTACCACTACACTACAATGATTTTTGTTGATAATTAATTAAACTTTGTATATTTATTTGTCTATGTAATTTTATTTATTTTTTTGTGTTAATACATTGTTTAGTTGCATACATTTGCACCATGTGACCGAATGATTACTTTTTTAAAGTGATTAATGGTTACATACATTTTAGAATATGACATAATCGTTTAAACTTATTTTATTTAATAATTTATGTTTAATCAGATGTGATTGAATTTTAGTTAAATAACGATTTTAGTAAAATTCAACCCCTACCTATGTTTAGTTATTTTGTAAAATTCAATCACATTTGATTAAATATAAATTATTAAATAAAATAAGTTTGAACGATTCTCTCATATTCTGAAATGTATGTAACCATTAATCACTTCAAAAAATTAATCATTCGGTCACATGGTGCAATTGTATGTAACTAAACAATGTATTATCACAAAACAATAAATAAAACTACATAGACAAATAAATATACTAATTTTAATTAATTATCAACAAAAGTCATTGTAGTGTAGTTGTAAGAATTTTTGCCTATCATGCGGGTGACTAGTGTTAAATTCTCAGTGACGATATTTTGGTCGTTAAACTAACATTAAATATAAAAAGTTTAATAAGTTTTCAACAAAAGACATTGTAGTGTAGTGGTAGCATTCATGTCTATCACCTAAGTGGCCTGGGTTCGATTCTAGTTTGTAGCACTATTTTAGTGAATTAATTTGAAAAACGGGTAATTAATGCTTATTAATTGTGGCGCATCTGGGAAATGCGCCATGTATTAAATGTGGCGCATTTGGCAGATGTGCCATGTTTGGAAACTCGTTTTCCCTTGTTTTTGTGTTTAAGTTCTCAAATGTGGGTAGTTTAGTGATTTTTCCTCAAAATGAACTGAATCATAAATTGGTAGCTTCTGAGTTCTATCTTAGTTCGATTGTTCATTAGTTTATTTACACCTTATTCATTCAATGCAAATCGCGGTACAATGTACATCCAATGGAAAAATAAAAAATATTCATACAAAACTAATCAAGTGGGCGTGAAAAATAATCTGTGTAAAGCAAATATACTACTGGTGCTACCACAATTATGATAAAAAAATGACTAACACCCTACAAGAAAATTAGCAATTTATTCGAATTTTTTTCCAAAGAAAGTAATTCCAAACAATTTATAATAATTATCAAGAAATTTATTAAAGTTGAGGTTTTTTAAATGTTGTATATTGCAAGAGATTTTAACATTTCTAATGCGTATAGGTTTACATAGCTCTCAAAAATAAATCTCTTAGAAACAACTAATTTTTTTTTGTAGAGACAACCATTTCTCCTTTTAAAAATCTTGTTTTGATAAGAATGGTTGAAACCCGAGTATAAGAGAATTTATTTGCTGCTTTGAAGTTTGAAGTCTCCAATGTCTTGTGCTCAGATAATTCAATGGAAAAATTTATCATCCTAGACCAACAAATGGCCTCATAATGAGCTGGGATAATACTTATCATCATTGCACAAGTATTAAATTAAAAAAACATTATGAAAGAAAACATGATTTAATACTTATTCCCTCAGTAGTAGTTCAATGAGATTCTATCACAAAGAATCAGAATTAGCATGGTTTGAAATCACAGGGAACAAATACTAAGATTCATGATGACATACAATACATGTTTGAGAACAGAATAATGATTCTGGGACATTACAAGCTCAGTTAAATGTTAAAACAAATTCTAGTCCCCGGCTACAGAAGCCTCATAGAGCTGGGATTATCATTTATCATCATAGCAAGACCAATAAAAGAACTACTTTTTCCAGGATGAATTGCTGCAACTTGACAAAAAAAAAAACATGTTTTAGATCACAAAACCTTAATCCCCAGCTGGGATTATCATCTATCATCATAACATTGGCAAAAAAACAATTTCTTAAGGATAAATTGGAAAAAAAACATGATTTTTAATCATCAAACAATGAATCTCAGCTGGGATAAACATTGATAATCAAAGAAAGACTAAAAACAATACCTCTTAAGAATAAAGTTGTGCAAATTTAGGGGAAACTCATACTTATCACCAAACCTCAGTCCCCAGCTGGTATAATCACTAATCATCATATCATTCAGAAAAACATTATCCTTCAGGATAAATTGCTTGAAAAGTTTATAAAAAAACATGGCCTTGATCACTAAACCTTGAATTGCAGGAAATAGGATGCACAGTATAGAAGATTGGAATTGGCTGGACGAATTGAAATATGGACAGAAGCAAGAGACGTATGGATTTGAAGATCGCGGAAGAAGGAAGCTGCTGGGTGGAGAGCGTTGTGTGACGAATGAACGATCTGGGGATTTTATAGGGAGACGGCAAGGTTTAGGGTTTTGGAGGATCGATCGATTGATTCGACGGAAGAGAATGTAAAGACTGACTGACTATATTTCCATGAAAGAAGGCCCGTTTGGACTTATTGACCCAAAAGTAGAAACAGGGCATTTGTAAATGGGCTTTGAATTCGGAAGCGAAGAATATGTAGAGTGATGAGCTTTTCAACTTGAGCGAAAATGGCGGCTTCTTCCCCTGTAAATTCAGGAGCACTGGTGTCTCTGGAGGACCTCCTCCACCCATCTTCTCCATTCTTCTTAGACGGATCTTCGCTTCGAGTCACCGGAAAGTAAATCTTTTCTCTTTATCTTCTCCATTCCTTTAAAAATCGTTACTTTCTTGAGAAACTGAAGAAATTGGCTTAATTCTTTGGCAAAAAAAAAAAAAAAACATTGGCTGAATTGTGTGTGGTAATTGCTCAATTAGTCATGGCTTCCATTGCCATTGTCATTTCCATTAAGTTTTGCTGCTAAAATTCATCTCTTTAATTGCTTAATTAGTTAGTGCTTCCATTGACGTTGCCATTGCGGATTGCCATTAAGTTCTGCTGCTAAAACTCATCTCTTTAATTAGTTATGGCTTCCATTGACATTGCCATTGCCATTGCCACTTACCCCGGAAAAAAAAAAACTCTTTTATTGCTTAATGAGTTAGGGCTTCCATTGCCATTGCTTTTAAGTTCTGCTGCTAAATTCCATCTCTTTAATTGCTGAATTAGTTAGGGCTTCAATTGACATTGCCATTAAGTTTTGCTGCTAAAATCCATCTCTTTAACTACTTAATTAGTTAGGGCTTCCATTGCCATTAAGTTCTGCTGCTAAAGTTCATCTCTTTAATTGCTTAATTAGTTAGTGCTTCCATTGACTTTGCATTAAGCTCTGCTGCTACAGTTCATCTCTTCAATTGCTTATTAGTTAGTGTTGTGTTGCTCAAAGCAACACAACACCGGACTAGTTAGGGCTTCCATTGACATTCCCATTAAGTTCTGCTGTTAAAATTCATCTCTTTAATTGCTTAATTAGTTAGGGTTTCCATTGCCATTGCCATTCAGTTCTGCTGCTAAAGTTCATCTCTTGATTGTATGAGCTTATAAGATTAGAGAAATGGTTAGTTTATATCATTCTGCATTTTCTTGAATATGTATTCTTCTTGCAAGGGGGTTTATTGATGTTTATTTCATCATGTGCCTAGTTGTCGGAAAATTATACATTTTGGGTTTAGCCTAGTTTATTCATTTTGATCTTATAGCTCCCAATTTTGTGTCATTTCCTAAGTTTTAGAGTATTACTTCAAATCATGTATAACAATATAAACAGGAACGAAGCAAGGACTAGAGTAGGAATACATAAAGAAAATTATTTTCAGCGAGGCGAATATCAGACTTGAAAGAGATAAATCGAATATATATACATTTTTGTGTAGTGGCAGTCCATAGTAGAGAAACTCATGTCTTCTACTTCATTGTTCGTTGGGGATAAAAGTCTTTCAGTTGAGTTTTCAAGTTTTGATCAATTGATATCAAGTTTTTTTTTAAAAAAAAATATTACTTTTCGGATACTTAACATTTGTTTGTTATTGCACTATTTATTTAGATGTTTGTAGGCTCCCAATTCTTATTTATTGTTTCAAAGTAACTTAATTTATAGTAGTACAATGTTTGTCTCTTCAGGCTCAAAGATTATACGAGCGAGACTGGAGTAGCAGTAATAGCTGACGGAAACGCCACCCTGAAGATCAACACCGTCCATCTTCGAGACATCAGCTTCCGAACCGATTCCATCTACCAATTCATTGGTGAACTCCGTATTCTACCCAATAACGAGGTTGTTAACATGCAGCATGATGATCTATCTGATTGATTACAGTCTTGTTCAGCATGATAATAATGTACTGATGATAATTATTTTTAGTACATGACTATTATTTTCAGATAAATCCGATTTTTTTTAAATAAATTTTGCAGGCGATACTTGAGGCGCGGGTGGGGCGAAATGTGGATGGACTCGACCTCGAGCTCTACCGGCAGACTGTGCGGCTCGTTCGACAATTTCAAGACGAACGGAAGGGTAATCAAATGGTGGAGTGAAGATTAGTAGGGTTTAAGAAGTTATTGTGGTTTCGCTGTAAGAGGTTTCTGTAAGTAGAAGGTGAATTATTGTTACTCAGGAAAACAAATTACGAGCAGAGTTACCTATCGAACAGTTCGTTGGGAAACAAGTGACATCTTCTATGTTTATCATATATATATATCTATCTATATATATAATCTTGGTAAATCACCACTGTGCTCCCCAACTTTTTGCCACTTTTAAGTTTTCCCCTTAAATAGATGGTATTTTCAGTTTTTGCCCCTTTAACAAAAATTAACTCTAAAAAATTAAAAATCTACACATATGTTTTTTTTTTTTTTACAATTTACATATATATTTTAACTTTACAAAAAGAATATTATATTGTATAAATACATTACGCTAACATAATATGGACATGCGATCTTATAGTTACATGATATCATTTGTCTTAGTTTTATGGGATTTATTTTTGTCCCCATATGATGCGGGCGAAAAAGAGTAATTCCGCAATTTCGAAGTCTGCGATTTCTAGCCGTGGACTGTCATTTGACGAATTTTGGAATATGAATAGTGTTTTATCGAGCGGAAACTGCGCTGCTTTTCGGCCAAAATCCATTGTTTCGAGACTCAAAATCGCATTTTAATATTATTTCGGTTTTTGTTTTTTAGGTTTATTTGGACTTTGTCGTTATTTTTGGTTATTTCCTAAGGTTTAGGAATTATGTTTTCGTTATTTAAGACAATAATAACCATCGTTGAATTCAATTTATATAATATATGAGAAAATTCGAGATTTTTTTCTCAACCCTTAGTTTGAGTTTCGGTATTTGACTTGAATTAACGTTTTTTGCGCATCTATCAGTCTATCACATCACGCTGCATCACCACGCTGCATCGCCGTATATAAGCTAGAAACTAATGAAAAATTGAGTTATTTCTCAACTCTTACTTAATATCAGTAATAGGATTGAATACGAATTGAAGTCATACTATGTCATGAAACCGTATACGAGCCACTAGGGCAGCACTTTTAGGCTTTAGCCATGTTTTATATACGTTTTTTTTTTTTTTGGGTTAACGTGTTTTATATACGTAGAATAATTAATTCAGGTTGGTAGACTCAACGAAACGAAGTACCGACAAAACAGTGGATAACGTAGGTGCATTTATCTTTGTCCCAACAACAACACGTGTCGGTTATTCACGATCCATGTGTGGTTTGAGTTCATTCAATTCACCAGATCCAGATTAGTTGAAGAACAGCAAATTTTAACTGTGGAATCACATGCTCTGATTGGTATTGGGTAAGTAAGATCTCATTGCATACTGTACACTGATTTGGCGTGGGACTCCATAAGTGTGTCGTGTGGTCAAAGAACAACTATATATATAAGCAAGGTAATGAATAAGACTTCATTTGATTTCTTTTATAATAATAATATAATTTTTAAATACTGACATTTCCTTCTACAGAAAATTCAAAAAAGATAACTATTCTTAATTCTCGAGAAATTTGGGGGCACGCACATTAACATAAATCCAGTAGCATAATTATCTTCATCAATCATGTTATTTATTATTTTTAAATTAAAATCAAACATAATTGAAACTAGCTATTAGCAACATTACGATGATATTTCTCACTTTTTACTCTTCATTATTATAGGTAGAATTTTCACGACAGTATTTTAATAGAAAATTATTTTGAAAAAGTTAATAAAGCAAGCATTTAGCAATATTCTGAAGGTTAAGTAACATCATTCATTAACAATATTAGAAAAGAATACCAAAAACTAAACATTGGTGACAATCATAAATAATAACTAGGTGATTTATATATCCTTTTGAAAGTAAATAAGTGAAAATGACTAACTAGTTGTTACAGCACAACTACATACTTTTTTCCTGTCATAGGTTTTACTATAACGATTCTCGCTCGCACCAAAATAAAATTTATTAGGAAGTAAATGTTAGCTATGAATATATTATTTTTTTCAAAACTTAAAACTCAAATCTCCAATTAATTAGAGCACGAAGTATTGAACCGTACCTCATATATTACATGGTTTGTGGTAATTAACTATGTGCCTTTCCTTCTTATATAAACATCATAGTACTCTTAATAACCTTTTAAAAAACGGACTATTTGGTTTTTGTTTTTGTTTTCTTTTAAAAAAGAATTACGTTATTTACGTTGGATCAATTCAACTGCATGTGTTTTTCATGCAAAATACTCGGATATTTTAGATCAACAACTCGCACGTCTCTTTAGAATAGGAAACGTGATCTACAAACCTTTCTTTCTCAACTGGAGAAACCTACAAAACAAGGGTCAATAATCGGACCACCATCGAATCGATCTTTCGTCGATTTACCGCTGCCTCAGCCACCTTATCTCCGACCGACCGTCCATTTCAACCTAAAATAAAATGGCCGAAACGACCTAACTGAAAGAACCGGCGACCAATAGGAAAATACCAACTAATGTCTCTCTAATTACTTTATATAGCATGCGCCTTGGAGAATTGTGATGATTAAGGAATGGATTAGTGTGGGTATATTATACACTCATTATTAACGTTTTAAAAAATCATAAAAAGAAAATCTTGAAACAATATATATTGCTATATATATTAATTATTATTAAGGGTACGGCCGTACGGGTAAATTACAATCGACTGAATCTCCAATCGATTTCTCAATCATTAAATTTTAGTATACCCGAGTGCTTAAAAATAAAGAAACTAAGTATACATGACTGAGAAATAGACTCAAATTTCAGTTAATACTATTTTAATTATATATATTATTAAACATAAATTATATCTATTTTTTCATACACATATAATACATATATCTCGATACACTAGATCTAATGATTGAGAAATAGACTTAGTGGACACTAGCTATTTTAGTCATATCTATTATTAAACTTAAACTATACGTACTTTTTTAATATATAATATATATTTATACATATATATACAAATATTATTATAGTATAAAATATAGAATTTATATAAACATTAAAGAAACTATAATTTTGCATTCATTTAGTTTTTTTGTGTGATTATTTTTGTAGTGAGAACAATTTGAAAAATTCTGAATCTACAAATGCAATCTAATCTAATAAAGTCACATTTTCTCATGGCAATCTGATATAATTATTTTTCATCAAAATTAAATTAAATAAAAACTATTCGGGAAAATATTTATTGTATAATAAAAAAAAATCACGAACATATCCATAGACATGATATTATATATATAATACCAAAAATATTTTGCAGAAAGACCTTAATAATTGTGTAATATCAGAATTGTGTAGAAGAAGAATGGTGGGAGACGTCACTATCAAGGGCACCGCCCCACGTGTTGAGTTGCTGTTATGCTACGTGTCTAATAGTACATGAATGATCTGTATTCTTGTAGTGGACCCGGTCCCACTCGATGACTCCTCCTCTAGCTTTTGGACCGACTTCATTATGTGCTCCTTCTGATCGGTGGTGGGTGGATTCTGAAAATTATTGGGTGCTGCTATGCTAATGTGATGTCGGCCAATAAGAGAACGACAAATCATTTTATAACTTATAAGGTCTCACATGTTGAAAAAACAAAATCAATAAAAATACATCGATTTCAACTTATAAGGGATTCTGCGTATTATAGTATTAGTCACGGAAGCTTACGTTATTTACCGTAGAAAATCTGTTATCTGTGTAAAAAAATTCATGATAGATTTTATAAGGATTTGTAAATATTTTATTAAGTTTTAATGAAACTCTCCTGCAAAGGAAAATTTTATACGTGCCCAAAAGAATAATAACTATTATAAATTTTTATGTAGGATTTTTGTTTAAAAAAAAAAAGATACAGTTATATAGTGATATAACTATTATAAATTTTTATAAGTGGAAAAAAAAACCTGTTATAAAGTTTTATCTGGGATTTTTGTAAAAAGAAATTAATATTTTTAGCCAATTAAGTTTTTGTTAGATATATATAGTCAAGTGGAAAATCCTTAATAAAACACGATATTTATAATGAAAATTTAATTTATATCTAATAATTAAATAGGTTAGTTTTCACTATATTTTTAGGTAAGTCTCTCGTAAACAACTTAATTTTTTTTAGCGGTATATGTGTTTTCTGCTTAACACACTTTGTGTTAAGCGTGACATGTCATGTGACTTAATATAAGCTAGAGAACCAATTTTCGCTTTGCGCAAAGAATATATATATATATATATATATATATATATATATATATATATATATAATATAATATAATATATTTACACATCCTTTTATTAATTATTATATTTATATATGTTATCAATGTATGTACATTTATCATTGTAAAGTGAAGAAAGTTGGTATATCTATTATTAGTAATTTGACTAACTTCAGCCTTGCACGACAAAGAGGGAATGTCTTATAGTATTATGTATGGACACACGTAAAAGGAGACTCTGAAAAGGAGAGTTTGTTGATCAATTGACATACGTATCTTTCCTTCTTTTTCAAAAGAAATCCTACAACTTTATGCCAACAACATGACACACTTCTAACTATCTATACTCCTATCTTTATATTGTTAATTAATAGGTTGAGTGCATGGTGACAATTTCTCATATGACACGAGCACGTATGAAAAAAATGTATTCCTACAAGTATATTGCAAAATGATATATAGCACGAACATAATTTGATATGATTTTTGTGTTATATTTATGCTTAGGTATCACATCACGTAACACATGATAACACAACAAAGTTGTGCTATTGTAGGATATTGCACCCATACGGGGTGCTAGTGTAGGTCTCGGAGAGATCGGGGACCGATATGTCAAGTCCCCGAAGTCGACAACCGCTCCATAAAATGAGCGGGGACCAATGTGTTAGGTCCCCAAAGTTGTAAACTGCCCATGGGCTTCTCCTTGGCTATATATAGACCCTCTTGGTGGTCTAGGAGGACATATATCTCACGCTACTCCATCCACTCCACATATAGAGCTCTCTAGGTGTCTATAGGGTCATCGCTCGTGGAGACCGAGGTACGCTCCGACTAGTGACGTACCTCTCCGACCGGCATCCCTGTGGCCGCCGTGATTCCGAACCGACTACGACGATCCGCTTCCGCCGCCGCAAACCGCCAAACACGAAGGTAACGTATCGTTCCTATAACTACCGTATTGTGTACGTACTAATTCGGTTGTTGGTTTGCTTGGCATGTACGTCCGTTATCCTACATTGGTATCAGAGCAGCAGGCTCGGTTTTCGGCCGTCACCAAGTCGTCGTCGAGACGATCGTTTTCTCGGTCGTAGACTCCACGATTTTGAGTGTTCGTCGCTCGATTCGTTTTCTGTGAGTTTGACCTTGTATCTATGATATTTTGGCGCTCATATCCACTGCCGAATGGTCGCGGTCGAAAGGGCTACGGTCCCTAACGAACCTCGACGAAATCCGACCGTTTTCGTGGCCAAACGTGGCCGTGAAACTCCCATTCCGTATCGTGAAGTTCGATGGCTCTCGTAGGTGTGTCCTGAGCGTGGAGGAGTTTTGTTTCCATCTCCATGCGAAGCGTGGCGGCCATGGCCGCTCACCGAGCACGAACGTGAAGAAGATAACTTTCCGTTTTTTTCGGAGATGAGTTCCCGACGAACGGTTGCCACGATGTCGCCGGTGAAGAGTCGCCGGTGACGGTTGCAAAACGAACGGTTAGTAAGTGAGTGGGTGTAGTGGCGAGATAATCGTGGGTGGGACATGAACGTGGACATGGAGAGCATGGACATGGAGGTTGCAGACAGTTTATTTTGCAACTGTCACGGTGGAGAAGAAGAAGTCCTAACCGGTCTGGTTTATTTGGTTCGACCGTAATTTTTTTTAAATTCCAGCCGGTTCCTTTTTAATCAGACCGTCCAATTTAATGTTGGGCTTTATTTTATTGAAGTGGGCTGATTATTATTTAATTGGAAGGCTGATTATTTTTTTGATTGGTGGGCCTAGTTTTCTTATAATTAAAGAAGCCCACAGACTTGTTTTTAAAAAAGTTGACTACGGTCAACAGTTGACTACGGTCAACAGTTTAAAATCTAATTTTCAGCCCAAGTTTTTCAGAGTGTTAAAAGTGGTCCTCAATTTTTTTTTGGCAAATTAGTTTGCAAAGAGGTCCATGAAACTTTTATAGATGGTGCAAGTGGCCCCTATATAAGTTTTAAAATGGGTGCATAAGGTCCCAAATACATTTATGAGGTGAATTTAAGAGAATAAGTTTTTTTCTAAATTCATGTTAGCCATCATAAATATTAAGCGAGAGCAAATGGCTCCCTTAGCAAGCCAGGGTATCTCGGCGAATTTAGTAAATATGGTTTTACTAAGTGTCGGTTTAACCCCTAAACACTAACGAGTGTTAAATTATTGTGAATCTGTTCACATTAATTGATATGTGGAATTAGTTTCACATAGTACAATATTATGTCACGTACGCACACATCATGGATGTCAAGTAAGTATGCTTTATAATATTAATTAGTTTAATACTAAAGCATGCGTAAGTTTTTTTTATATGTTAGTATCATGCTTAGGGTGCTATTTTGTTTAGCATTATGTTAACTAAAATTGCATGTTGGCCCCCGTAGTTTGAATGTGTTTCAACTACAAGCGAAATGTGTTTCGCAAAGTCTTATGAGACACGATTGTAATATTCTTGAGTTAAAATTGAGGAAATAATTCTGTCTAGAAAGACCGAGTTTGAAGTGGAAACTTGACGCCGCGCCCCCTCCTCCCTGGCCTGGGAACTACGGTTCTGTCTAAGAAAAGGGAGTGTTGGGGCCTGTCTCGCGAACCCTTCGGTCCACCTGGGAATGTTCCTCTAAACGTAACTTTTGAGAATTTACATGAGGGTCCTAAGTCTTTTAAATGGTTTTTTATGCGAGATATGTCTTGCTAAATCCGGTATGGGGTGCTAAATTTTAGATGTGTAAGGCATGATACTTGTTAATTTGTTTACATCCACGTGTTAGTGCATAATTTTGTGAGCATGTATGTTTTGCTTATTATGACATGATATTTATTTTGCTAAGCATGATACATGTTGATTTATGTGGTATACATGTATATGAATATTTGAGATGCATGCTAGCATGATTTATTATGTCATGTCATTGCAAATCATTCACGTAAGCATGCTCGTACATTTAATGTTTGTTGTGTACCAAACATGATGCATGTTGATGATTTGTTTAGAATCCATGCGTAAGTCAACACGTGTTTTATTAGACATTCATGTATTTGTACTCATGATTGCATGTTGACTTTATCAATGTGATCGGAACTTGACTTGATTATTGGGTAAAATTAATTCTCGCTAAGCATGTACTTTGGACGATGATTGGGAACATAGTGAACTTTTGACTCCGGGGCATGCTTGCTTTAATTAATTCGGTCAATAAGAAAGTTGAGTGTAACATGTGTAGTATGATGAACAATGATTCTTGCATGCCTTGTTGAATGATCCTGATATGGTGTTATCTTTTTTTGTGTAAAAGAATGACATCGGTCCTCCAAAAGATTGTCACCGAACTTAGTTGTGTGCTAATGTTGAATAGTGATAACTCTTAGGTCTGGCAGGAGAAAGTTTATACTTGCTCCAAATGCTAGAAATTCTGGAGACCATATTCAGTGACATGGAAAAGCCTAAAGCAGGGAATGTGACCCAGCAGAGGCGAGACCTGAGAGTCTATGAAGCCTGAAAGTGCAGAATTGCACCGCGTGTATCATTTTGTTGAGTGCTACGAATGATAGTATGTTCAAGGAATTTCAAGGTTATCAGAGTGCTACGGCGCTTTGAAACGACTTGAATAAGAAATTTAGTTTACATTCCGCATAAAGGAAAGTGTTCCTGACTGTGTGATCCGCTTCTTATAAGAGGCAACTTGAACACTCCCTGAGATTACATATTTGGCATATGGCTGAGATGATAACTGAACTCAGGCACGCTGGTAATATATTCACTGAAAGGCATAAACTCCAGGTTGTAATCAGCTCATTGCACGATTCGTGGAAGCATGTAAACATGCAGTTGTCTCACTCTATTTGGGCTACCACTCTAGAAGAAGTTGAGCGACTTCTAAAGCTAGATGAGGAAATGCATAAGAGTAAGAGTACTCTGGCTGAGTTGCATGTGGCGACTTCCTCCAAAGCCAAAAAGAGACCAAATAGACAATATCGTGGTAAGAATGATGAGCATGATGGGTCCAGTTAGAAATCAAAGATGGATGAAATTGACGAGCGGAAACGTCTGCACTATGTCCAAATGGCTAAGATAAAGTGTTATAGTTGTAGCTATGTGCTATTACTCAAACAAATGCACTGCTCGGAAGCGTCATGTATGTCTTGATGCTTAAACTAGTAGACTATTGAGTTTCTAGTTCGAGCAATTTGATCAATGTAATCCTTTATGAGTTGTGACTCTGGATTAAGCCATGGACAAGAAGATTTGTAGTTAATCTTCGGAAAATTCAACTAAAATATGGTAGGTATGGAAGCTCGAGTTGCAACCGAATGAGTCGGCATCTGCAATCTATGTCTATGAGACAACCGAGTCCACAATGCCTTACTATTTGGTTGAATTGTTGATTTCAGTCTTTGTTTCGGTTTGACCTAATTTTTCATCTAAGATTTCCATGACACTGAGTTTGTGTATATATGGTCAATTCCGGTGGATTTATTGTATATCGATTTTGCGTCTTGCAATGATTTCAATATATCCAAATATTTATTTGTCGCAAGTATGCTAGTGATATGACCGGAAGCCTTATGTTGAGGCAACCAGAATAAGTTCAAATTAGACATATACTAACCCATATTTGTTGTGGGAAGGCTTAAATATGTTTCGTATCTTGTATATTTATTTAATATTCTACAGATGGCTAAGCAAGTCTTGTAGATGAATTGAATAGATAAAGAACTTTTGGTTCTCATATACGTTAAGACGGTGATTAGTTCATCGACTTGACATGTAAAGATACGCCATATTAAGAGATAGTTCATTATGTTGACTATTTTTTTGGCACTTTGCAACATACGTTTGTTGCTAGAAGACGTAGGTGATACGCTTCTGAAGATGATTAAGTCAGTGACAACATTGGTCCAATAATACACTGCCTATGGTAATATCCGGGTCTCTCCACAAGGAGGACCCACCTTATATCGAGACGAATGTTTGTCAACTTGATCAAGTGCCCAACTATTAGTTGCATACCACTTCATATACGTTATGATCCGGAAAAGTCCGAAAGTGGGAGCAAGTTTGTGCCTAAACTAAAAGATGTCGAAATGAACATGTTTATCCTTATAAAGGGAATAAGTGGGTTGTGACTCATTTTTGAGTTATTGAGCTAAATGTACCAAGATAACTTCATTCGAGTGGGAGGATTTTTGCAGATGTTGAATGTGTTTCTCGTCATGCTCGCGTTTCTTCACCATCAGTTGCGAATGTAAATGATCTTGGTCATGATCTTAGTTCAAGTTGGAGTAAGAACTCTCATGTTGTTACTCGAAATGAGTAAAGGTTATCGTTCCAGTGGGAGCGTGTACAAAAGGTTCTTAATCCTAGTGGGAGCTTATGTGGCTTCTAATACCCTTTAAGGATGATGGAGGACAAGATGGATGACGCGAAGCGCAAATGGATCAATGAGGTCCTAAAAGTCATGAAAAATTTGAAATGTGTCTCGAATAATTGCGAGTGTTGTATTCGCATAAACCCAGTCACGTTGATCTTGGATGTAGATATTGCCTTTGAAATATCAAAGTAGAAATCGAAAGCACTTCTCCGTATTGTGGTACGAGAATGCAGCTTTTGGATTATGGTGGTCCGTTAGCATTCTACTTTATTCTCTCAAGGCTATAGATGAAGACGTGATTTGTCATGTCTGACGTTTTAGTCACTATGGACTAAGACTGTTATTAAAACATCAACAAGATCTTGTAAAGCAAATGTGCTTGATAAATAGTACGTGCTGGTAGTTACGGAGTTAATCAAATGAGTACGAGACTTAGTTGATATATGAAGGGTAAATCAATATAATCTTGGAATTTTGTTTCTAAGAGATCATTTGAGAGAATATGTTTCTTGGGTGATTGATCATATTATTACCTCGATAAGCTAACTCTGTATAAAGGTCATGACTTGATGCGCTAAATGTCTTAATTAAGATGAGCTCAGTCGGGTGTCTTGTGCATGTTGTGACGTGCACTAGACCCGCTATTAAATCGGGCATATGGCTCGACTTGGATTGATGCTCAAGGATCGAAGAACGATGGTTGTTGAGGCGTTGTACATATGTGTATGACAAAATATAGTGAAGTTGTTCCTAGTGGGAGTAACGACTTCCTTAGGAAGATGTTTCTTACTGACTGGCCATCAGATAATGAGAAATGAGTGCATACTTCACTATATGCGAATGAAGCTAGTGCTCTCGCAAAAGCAACCGATGATTAAGTTTGGTCCATAAGGTTCCCATATAATCCGGATCATGCATAGTACTGCTCCAGTGTTAGTCTACTGGTAATTGTACTGTAATATTTTCCGAAGAGGATCCTAAGAATGTTTGGACATTCAAAAGACCAAATATAACTGTGCATATGGCATGGTTGCATGCAAGATAGTGAATGTGAAGTGATAGTCGATGAATGATGGATAAACGGTATGTCCGTAAAGCCCTTGCATATGTGCAATTCATCGACATTTGATCACAATGAAGACAAATGGTCTTGGACATTGTGTAAAAAGCGAGGTAGCTTGCTTATTTTTCCCAATGATCACATCACAATGTTCATTTTTATCAATACGTTTGATTTGAATACACACATGTTTATTGTGATTGCTATATGCATTCACTCGAATTGTCAAATGTATGTCGGGTAAACTAAAGGTTAGCTCTCTCACACGAGCAACCGCCTCCGCGTCTTAGTGACGTTACGTCTGTGTGACAACGGGAGATGAGACAGGATTTTGAGTTTAAAATCATCAAGTGGGTGATTAGAGAGCAAACTACTCGAATTCATAAGTCGGTCGTTGCCATACGGTCATCGATGATTAAGAGGAATTTGTTCCCGCGTAGTTTGCCTTAGAGCCGGATGGGAGTTAGTGGACTCTTGTTCGAGTGCATGCGGCATTTGAAATGACATCCGCACAACACTGTCTTTGAGTGAGACAAATGACATACGCTCCAGGGAAAAGGAGAAGAGTGTTGTGACACACGTTTCATACCGTGTGTGCTATTAGCGACCACGGGTTTGCACAAGTATAATCTCAGCTTGTTGCAGTGTGAGACCCATAGATCCTTGGAAGGTTCTAAATTGAGTACCCTCACGACTCCGATCAGAGACTTGAGACCTGACACGATGTTCGCTAGCTTAGTGTGTTTCCAAGAGGCTACTAATGATTCGGCCTGGCGGGGCATGTCTAGAAAAGCGAGTCGGGTTGGTGTTGAAGGAATCGTGAGAAGAGGAAGATCATCAACGGGACCTCTTTTTGAATTGTGTTCACCGGTGCACCAGTCATGAATTAGTTTCATGATTGTGAATACAAGGTATAATGAGATTTTTGAGAATACCTTAATGAGGTTCGATGATCTAGGGTACAAGCATACTTACCGTTCTCTAGTTGGTTATCCATTTCGAGATGCTGTATACTCCTAACAGATGTACAGCAGTTCTCTTGTTGGTTGTTCACTACGAGAGGCTGTATACTCCTAACAGATGTACAGCACCTAGCTCTCGCAAAGTATGCCGGTCGCACGGGTGAGCCCTGTATGAAAGACAAACAGATGTTGGAAATACGTTTCCACACACACTGAGCACTCCCGTTATGTGTGAGTGGGAGATGTAGGATATTGCACCCATACGGGGTGCTAGTGTAGGTCTCGGAGAGATCGGGGACCGATATGTCAAGTCCCCGAAGTCGACAACCGCTCCATAAAATGAGCGGGGACCAATGTGTTAGGTCCCCAAAGTTGTAAACTGCCCATGGGCTTCTCCTTGGCTATATATAGACCCTCTTGGTGGTCTAGGAGGACATATATCTCACGCTACTCCATCCACTCCACATATAGAGCTCTCTAGGTGTCTATAGGGTCATCGCTCGTGGAGACCGAGGTACGCTCCGACTAGTGACGTACCTCTCCGACCGGCATCCCTGTGGCCGCCGTGATTCCGAACCGACTACGACGATCCGCTTCCGCCGCCGCAAACCGCCAAACACGAAGGTAACGTATCGTTCCTATAACTACCGTATTGTGTACGTACTAATTCGGTTGTTGGTTTGCTTGGCATGTACGTCCGTTATCCTACAGCTATTAAATCTATTCTTTTAGTACTCTTTTGAACAAGTCCTGTTGAATAACTTTCTAAACTTCAATTAATTTAGTTTTTAGTATTTGTCTAAACTTTATATTACGACTTGTGAATACTGACATCTTAAATCATAGTTGTTACTATATGAAGTTTCATTAGTTTGATACTTCCTTAAAGATCTTGTATGTAGATATATAACTGAATAATTTAAGGCAACAAATGAAAAATTATATGTTGTGTTCGTATTCGTAACACATGATGCAATAATTTTATCGTGCATATATATTTGTTTTCAATAAATTTAGCGTGGTAAAATTATTGACACACGAACACACAGATTGTCACATTTAGTTACATAGACATGTCGCGCTAGAGGATGCTCAATATGAATAGATTGTAACCGGTATACATTTAGAGCGGTGGTTGATTAAAAAAACATTAAATGATATTTTACCGTTAAGAAAAATCATACGTAGAAACCATTTTTTTTTAAAAAAAAATTTCTGTAAAAAAAGTGGATTTCAAATATTTATGTTATACATATATCATAATTATTATGTATAAGGTTAGTCAGTGGATCGTTTTCAAAGTTGTAATAATAATATAATAATAATAATGATAAAATTAGTTCACAAAGTTAGATAACGTTTTTCAAGATTATTTACGTACCTAAGTAGCTAGTGGTCCTTAGCTAAGACCTTTAATTGCCATAAGTTAGGAAATGTTGAAGATGAAAGTATGTCTTGATATATACTTTATATATGTATGGTCATCCATGAATGCGTGAAACACATGGCACTATAATTTTTTATTATTCAAGGAAAAATATATATTTTTATACCTTATATATTTCCTCAAATCCTTACAGACCGTGTTTATCATATTAGTTAGTTTCATCATATCTCCATTTCTGCATGCGTTGAATGACAAAGTCTTTATTAAAAAAAAACTGTCAATGGATTGATTATAAAATTAAGGATAAGGTTTAAGCATATTCAGCAAAACCTCTATGATCATTTTTTGATGATTTGAATTGCATTGCATAACAAATACATGAATATGTCTAATTATTACGTCTATATTTCTTATTATTAGGTAACATCGATCGGAAGTTATGAAGATTGAAGAATGGAAGTGATGTCGATTAAGGATCAGAAGTGATGACGATTGAAAAAGTGTTATCTAATTGATGGATATATGCCCAATTCAGGTTCGTATTTATATTTCGGACCTCGCAAACACGTCAAACTCACGTAAACGGCTCGAAACACTATACCCGCGAGTCAAAACGGTCCGAACGGGTAATACGCGCGTCCGGATTGCCCCCCGCGACGCACGTACCTTTACCGATGTATTTTTACACTAAGTCTGAGTTTTTAGATAGCCAGCCTTACTCAATCCCGACTCCGGTTCACACTTTTATATTTAACCGGAGACGAACCGCACCAAACCGGGCTTCGGTTCAAGAGCTCCTATATATAGGAATCTTGGCCACCCATTTCATTTTAACTCGTTTTAAGATTGGATTAGGAGCTCTAACTTCTCTCTACCTTTGTCTCTCTAGATTCTTATTGAGGCATCAAAGAGAGTTCAACCAGCACCCCCCTCTTCGAGTGTTGGTTACTGCCCATGTGTGCAGGTTGGAGAGGACGCGCGAAGTCGACAGCATGGACTTGAGAACTTGACACAACCCAGATCACGCGTATTCGACAACCCGTACTCTCGCGCGGGGCTGGTCGAAACATTTGGCGCCGTCCGCGAGATTTGAACACAAAAGCCGCTAAGTACCACGAGTCATGACGAGCAATAACCAACCTCCTAACAATATTGACCCAGAAAGGAAAAGGGGCCCGGGGCGCCCAAGGAAAAATCCAGTCGCAGAAGCAAGTAGGCAACCACCAAGGAGGAACAACTCTAGTCCTTCTCACATGCCAGAGGCCATATCTACAACATCTTCAGTCCCAACGCCAAACGCGCATCCTGCGCAGCATGAGCAGCCGGCATTCAATGCCCAGAATGATGCACCACCGCCTTGGTTTCGAGAATAGGGCGCCAAGGAGAAAGGAACATGCCTATGGGATGCCTGCTGAAGATACCCAATTCCAAGGGGGAGGAGCTCAGGCTGCACCGACAGTCACACCCGCCATGATGGCTAGGGGTGAAACAAAAATCCGGTTGGTCTGAAAAACCGATCCGGTCCGGACTGAAATAACCGAATCTGAAATATTCGGTTTGGTTATTGGTCGGATTTTTTTTACTCTAGTTCGGTTTTTCAGTCCGGTTCGGATTTTTAGTTTTCAAGACCGCGGGGATCAAACCGACCGTTATGCTAACTATATATATATATATATATATATATATATATATATATAATATATATATTATTAGTTGATATTAATCAATATAATTAATTAATTAGGTTAATATAAATTATGAAATAGGCACTTATGAAGATTATTTTATTTAATTATATTAATGGATGTTATTTTTAATTTCGTTAGATAAATTCCATGAAAATAACGAGAATTTTCAACGGGAATTGTTAATTTTGGATTTTCGGTTTAAAAACCGAAAACCGAACCTAAAAAACCGTATTACCAATTGGCGGTTTATTTTTTCTCACACGGTTTTTTTGTCGGATTTTTTTAAAGAAAAAAACCGAACAGAAAATATAGGTACCCAACAAAACCAAGCAAAAGACCGGTCCGACCGGTCCGGTTTCACCCTTAATGATGCCAGCAATTGAAGAGTTGTTAGCTTTCAGAGAGACGTTGAGAAACCAAGGATATGCTCCACCACCACCTCCACCTCCAGTATACAGGCAGCCACCGCCGCCAAGGGCAGTGTCCCATGACACTACTTGACATGAGAGCTCACTGCGTGAAGAAAGACAACACCAAGCTGCTTCTCACCAACATTATAACTCAAGAGAGGAGGTAACGCGCTCTTACACACCTTACGTAGGGGCGCAACAACAAGGAGAATCTTGGAGGCAACATCAAAGAGAAAGTTCCTTCTATGAAGTGAGTCGGGAACACCACAATCCCGCTTACCATAACATGGTAAGCGGAGGAAGGGAGGAAGACGTCCCAATCACAGGAATGACAGCAAAGGCATTAGAAGCTCTGATTGAACAAAAAATGAAGCAGGCAAAAATGAAGGCCATACATGTTCTAGCGGAGAACGCTTCCCATCCCTTTACGAAGGAGTTGGTGTATAGCCAAGTTCCAGACGCGTTGTATAATGTCAAGATCGAGAAGTACAAGGGAAGGGAGACCCGATAGAGCACATGCAGCAGCACGAAGCTTCACTTCTTGGTAGAACTACCAATCCACACCACTTGTCCATTTCATTCCCGTAAACATTGGTAGGACCTGCAGCACATTAGTTCTTTTCACTCCCACGCGACAGCGTGCATTCGTGGCCATATCTGAAGTCGAAGTTTATACAAAGGTACATGGGAGAGCGCAAGCTCTTGAAGGGTTTAAGTGCGTTGGATTATGTGCGTCAAGAGTATGACGAGTCTTTGGCAGATTACTACATTCGTTTCAACCAAAACATTGATGACATCCAAGCAGATGTTTCGGAAGGTGACATCTTAAGAGCGTTCATCCGGCACTTAGGACGCCGAGGTTTTTCTCTCGCCGAAAAAATGTCCAAGCGCCCAGCTGATACTCTGGAAGAGTTAACGACAAGGGTAAATGAGTATGTGGACCTAGAAAGGTTCAGGGAAACTAACAAGGCTAAGATAAGTGTTGCGCGCCCTAAAGACAACAGCAAGCCTGGTCCTGTAAAGCAATCTCAGGGGAGTCAGCAAAAGAAACATTGGCAGCCTCACCCTCAGTTTAAAAGGTCGCATCAGAGCGAGTTCCAAAAGCCCAGGGATGTTATCAACATAGACTTCATCCCACTCAATGCAACATTGTCCATCATTCTCAGGGAAATGAAATAGAACGACATGTGGAGAGAGCCCAACAACTATCGCAAGAGCCCACTGGGAAAAGACAAGGAAAAGTGGTGTGAAAACTACGACGTGTACGGACATGATACAAACACGTGCATGAGTCTGAAAATGCGTGTAAACAACACCGTCCAGAGGGGAGAATTGAAACACTATGTTGATCAGGGGACAACCCCTCGAAGAAAGCCCAAGGCGAGCCCTCGACAAAGTGTAAGGAAAAGGAAAAGGCTCACGACAATCTACCTCCTGCCAAGAGAGGTGTGATAAACTTAATTCATGGAGGAGCAGCTGCTGGAGGACATGTATCCAATTCAAGAGATGTTTACGCGTTACATGTGAGAACACTCCCCAAATATGGGAAAAGACGACATCCATAAGTGGACGACGTCGTCATACAATTCTCCAGACTGGACATGAAACATATCGTTTGTCCCCACGATGATGCCTTGGTAATTACCATGGAAATTGCAGGCTATGATGTCAAAAGAATACTCGTCGACGGGGGCAATGTTGCTGACAGATTTGAAACCTGGAACCTTCCCATTGGTAAGTTTCGCAGGCGCGACAACATACCTGCTGGGAGAAATCACTCTTCCAGTGACAATGGGTGAAGGGTGGACGACTTTGAACGTCAACATAACATTTGTCGTGGTCGAGGCCCTGGGTGCAGACAATGGAATCTTGGGTAGAACGACCATCAAACCATATGAAATTGTACCCTCAACAGTTCATCAGAAAATGAAATTCTCAAAAGAGAATGGAATAGGGGAAGTATTGGGCGACCAAACATCTGCACGCAAGTGCTACGTTAATGCTCTTAGGAGTAAACAGTACCACGCAGTGGGGATGGTTGGAATGAAAAAAGCGGAAGGAGAAAGAGCCAAGAATGGTGACGAGTACACGCCCGTTCAAGTGCCAGCGCCTGTATGTTTGACAAGGGAGTATTTAGTTCCAACACTTCAAAGTGTTTGAGACATCAAGCAAGGAAGAGTAGAAGCCATTATGAGCTATTTCAAGAGGTTTGGGTACAATGTGGTCTTGACAAGGGCGTTAAGAAGTGACGTGATCAATTCATTCTTTATGAATCTGAACGCTCATTTCTTCCTCCTTTTCGAAAGAATGCACGGTTGGCAAGCTACTAACACGATGAAAGATCTCAAGGATAGGCTGGAAACAGTAGTGTCCTGCGAGTTGGAGTTGGGGTGAAACGTATCACCGACAAGCCAAGGTGAAGTGTGCGCGCACAAACCTGTAAGCATAAACGCACTTGATGGGGCGGAGTATGCTTTTACTCCTCTAAACATAGAGGTAGAAGAGTTGTACACTAACATCTTGCTGAACATATTGCCTTCACCATACAACTATCTGCATGCATTCCTCGGAGCCAATGTCTCACATTGGTGCAATTTCCATAAAACATGGGGACACAGCACCAATGACTGCGTCATGCTGAGACTGGAAATTGAAGATATAATGGCTTTCAGAGCATTACGGAAATATGTCGTATACAGCCACCAGACGTCGGCATCAAACCAACCATGAGGGAGATAAACACCTCCTTTTCATTTCACTTATGTTTTTCTTTAACTACCTACAAAGCAATCAATGTATATAAAGCAATAAAGCTAATTGAGTTAACGTATTTTCATAGGTACATTACTACATTATACACCCTACTCTGGAATCACGCCAAGTAGTGGACTATACGCATATTATTTGCATCAACAACACAAACTATTACGCTAAGTACAACAATCGGTTTATGTTCTACAACGGCGACATATATATTATCGACATCAATAACACTTCCTACTCAGAAATCATACCAAGTAGCGAATTATATGCATTTATTTTGCACCAACAGCGCAAGCTATTACATTAAGAACAACAAATGGCTTGTATTATACGCCACCAACATGTCGACAAGGCTATCACCAACATCGAAAATGAGCACATAAACGCGTTCTACATATATAAGGGGCTGATCACCCCGCATGACGTGATATCCTCTATCGGAGGTATCCTCATGTATAAGTCGGGCGTAACATCCCCTTCCTGGGACTCACTGCCATGGTGTGACATCCTTTATCGGAGGCATCCCCATATACGACGGGCGTAGCATCCCCTGCCTGGGACTCCCTGCCATGGTGCGACATCCTCTATCGGAGGCATCCTCATGTACAAAAGTCGGACATAGCATCCCCTTCCTGGGACTCCCCGCCATGGTGCGACATCCTCTATCGGAGGCGTCCCCATGTCTACTATAAGGCATGGCATTTCCCTTTTTAGGGAGCATCCTTCAAAACATGATAGGACCCGGGCAAGAGGTCAACCTACTGCGTAATTTTAAAGTCCGGTAGCGTTTCTCTACAAATCGACCAGGAGTAATCCTGCAGTCGCCGCTATACGCACTATACTAAAACTCATCCAAACTGACAAGTCGAGTCTTGTAAAATGCTATTCGGGAAGTACGAAAATAGTGATGATAAACACATCCAAATTAGCAAGTCGTGTCTTGCCACAACGTCGCCTTGTAATGGATCAAGAGACGCAAAAAACTGCAAGTCGTATGGATACGGTCTTGTGCAACCACTTGGCGTAACCAAGCAGAGGGGCAGTAGTATCGCAAGATAAGTACTGGAATATCCACAAAAAAATCTTGCAACAACGTTACAAGAGGTGTTCTTGAGTAACGGATGGAAAAACACATTAGAGTTAACAAGTAGCGTCTTGTGACAACGTCGCCTTGAAGCGGTTCAAGAGACGGTAAAAACTATAAGGCGTATTGATACGACCTTTGTGCCGCCCCTTGGAATAACCAAGTCGAGGTGTGGTAGCATCGCAGGGTGAGTACTGGAATATCCATGGAAAACCCGCAACAACGTCACTAAGGGCGTGCCCGAGTGACGGATGGAAAAACACCCCAAACTTAACAAGTCGCCTTAGAGTTGACTAAGAGACTGTATAAACTAAGCGCCAAGTGACAAGTGCCGATTGCCGAGTTCCAAGTGAGAAGTGTCAAGCGCCGAGTTCCAAGTGCCAAATGACAACCAAGTGTCAAGTGCCAAGCGCCAAGTGCCAAGCGTCAAGTGCCAAGTTCCGAGTGCCAAGCGCCAAGTATACAACACATGTGTTTAACACACTCTTCTATTATGCCATTCCTTTGTAATAACCAAGAGGGGCGCGCGACATACAACGACGTACGTCTTAGTACTATAACTATGGATGCTACATACATTCAAGCATGAATTATCAATCCTATCATACAAGTCCAACACATATGGGCAAATACGATAACAAATGTATGAAATACTACTAATAAGTTATCATGCATTCTTTATATTTCCATACCAGGTCTATACGACAAAAGGAAAGGCAACCAAAATGCAAACATAAGGTTCAACGGATAAAACCTAGTGCAACCTCAACCCAGACATGGGGCGCAAAAGATATATACAAGAGGATGATAAACTCATACTCATCAACCCGACGCCACGTGCGAAGGGTCAACATTTCCAGTAGGCTCGAGTGTAGCCTCTGTCTCTGCAAGAGCATCAACAATAAATTTGACCTCAGTAACTTCATCAAGTGTCAAATCATAAGGTGGTTTCTGAGCAGCTAGACGGCGCAAAGCGGCCACATGCCCGACAGCAAATTCGGCATAAGGACCCAATTCTCCAAAAGGAAAATCGGGGGCAAGAATACTAACTCTCCAAATAAAGTCCTCATCAAAATTCTGCATCAGCGTATCAGAATCCACATTCACAACAACATGAAAGGCGAGAGTGCTCGGATACTCTGCGAGTCCCTCCTTCTTGCCCTCCAGTCGCACATGCTCAATGGAAGCCTCCAGAGTCAAGGCAAAAGCCGTGTGATCCTCAGCTACCTTCTTCTTGAGGGCAAGATTCTCAGATTCAAGTTCCTCATCTCGAACTTTGCTAGCAGTAGCACTAGCTTCCAAGTCGGCAACCTTGGCGCTGAAAACTCGCGTTTTCTCTTTGACCTGAAGAAGTTCGCGACAGACCGCGTCGCACTTGTCAACAATTGCCTTCTTCTCATCCGTGAGTTCAATCACAAACGAGGAGAGGTTCACAACGTCAGCAACGACCTAATGAAGGTATTTTTAATTTGGAATTATTGTATGAGACAATTGTGTTGTGTTAGTTTTAATGATTATGGTTAAATGGTTTGGTTGTGGTGAAAAAACTATAATTATGGTTATGATTATGAAATTAAGAAATATAACCTTAATGGTTATAGTTTAGGGTGTTACCCCTAATAATTAACATAACCAATACCATATTTTTTCACTCAAACATACGATTGAAAAAAATATGATATTGATTATGGTATTAGTAGTAATCTCACCATACCTTCATTATCAGCGTCCTAGTCCTAAATATAGCCTCATAGACCACGTGAACATGTTTGACACATAATTGGATAAATGTAAATAATCTAATTAAGTATATCAAGATATGTCCGATTAATAAGTAACACTTTTCGAACCTAAGACTTCTAAAATTTAAAAAGAAAAAACTTAGATTTTGTTACGAAAGTATAGAGCTAATGGAATAGAGAATTTAGAGATGATCTTATTATCACACATAGGAGCCATTATATAGGGATTACATAGACTTGGGGAGGAAGTAAATTTAATACTAGGAAAGTCTAAATAAGGAAGATGGTATATACACGTAATATTGAACATCCACTAAATATATTCATAACACTCCCCCTTGGATGTTCATAAGGGAATTGTGCCTCGTTAAAACCTTACTAGAAAAAACCCATTGGGATAAAAATCCAGTGAAGGAAAAAGAGTACACAATTATGGATCCCTTTTTGTAAGCTGCCTCGTTAAAAACCTTACCAGGAAAACCCGATGGGACAAAACCTTGGTTAAGGGAAAAAGAGTGCAGCGGTGTAGATTCTCCCCCTGATGTTGACATATCGTAATTTCATTAAGTCGACGCAATCCAATCATGTTCGCCAATATTCCAGATGTCGCAGTCGATAAAGCCTCCTTGAAAAGATCCGCTAGATAGTAATATGAACAAATTCGTTGGATGAAGAATAACTTGAGGCGAATGTGTTTTGTATGTCTCCTTTGATATAACAATCTTCAACTCGAGCTATATAACCTGCATTATCTTCATATATATATATATATACAATATAATGCTACATTTGAAAATCGTGCACTTCCATGTTATAACTTACATTTGTGTAGCAAATTAATTTAGGTCTTGATTCGTCATGATATTAAACTCATGGCATTCTTACAATCATTAAGGTACTCAATATATGTGTTTATCTATGCAAATTAGCTTCAAGACATTTTCTTTTATAAGACAATATTATTTTCAATCTCTTAAGTACTCGATCTTCAGGCCGAGCCAAACCTTTGTCCTTTCAATATATTTCGTCTGAATTTTAACATCATCAATAAATTGATTGTATTTAAAACTCTTCAGAAGTTTCAATATCTTCAAATTCTCTCCCTCACGCGATGCCCCTTTCGGCTATAGCGTGATCAATTCATCTTATCAAATATCAATTTTGATTTATTCATATACTTACGTTAGCCTTCGATACAACTTAGCTCAATTGTGTTATATAGTGGGGATAATATACCATAAGCAATCCGTAAATGGTACAATATTTTTTTTATCATCCAACATTCTTGAAAATATTCATGCTAGCATTTTAAATCCTTCTGGATTTTCATGTAGATTTCACTATCAAATTAGCCACCAAAATAGGCTATAAAATTATTCATATCATGAGACGCATATTAAAACCTTGTATGTACTGCCAACATAATAATGTATTTGAAGGTTATTGCTCCACCAAATGATTCATATAATAATTGTCATCTTTCTGCGGAAAAATCTTTGTACCACGGGTTGTGCCTATCTTACGAGGCAATCTATTTACGCAGAAATTATTTATATCCATTGGCTATCTCATTCTGCATTTGTCATGCTCATACTTGCGTCTTTTCAAACTTTGGCCAATCATAATATTTGTTTAACATATTGAGCTTAAGATCCTCGTCTTGTTTTATGATTTCACTCATGCATAATATTCAAAATTATTGTCGACAACTTTATATTTTACGGTTCCATCACTTCCCGTTAATGACATAACTCATTGAGATCTCTTTATTGTAATCACTTTCAGGTACCTGAACCACTTCTGGGGTTTCATATTTAGCTAGGTCTTTACTTCTTTTGGGAAATCACCTCCATAATAAGACCATATTTATCTTGCTCCATTCTTTTATTAAAAAAAAAATTCTTTGGAACCAATATCGCACGCTTCAGACGAGAGTTATTTTTCATTATAACATGTCCAATCAGGACATTTCAAAACTGGAGCATTTGCAGCTGTTACTTGACTTATGACTTTCTGGGTCTCATAAAGTCACTAACTAATAGGCAGTATCTTAAAATGTTTATCTCTTTGAACTTCAGGTTCATATTCTCATTGTGCGAGGATCTAAATGAGATAATAACAATTTTTTTTTTTCCAGTCAATCTCTTTTCTGCCAGCTGCTTCTTTTCTCCCCCTAATGTTGGGAAAAGTTGTTCAACAATGACAATCAACACTCTTGTTTTAAATATATATATCAGTCATTGTTCTCAAATAATTAATTTATAGACAAAATATTTTTCCCAACATTCCAGACCCATGTTTGTGCGTTGCGGTGGAGTAATTCAAACATATATCGCACACCATAATATTAATATATGGAAAATTTGTCTTTTCACCAAAAATTGGTTGTAATTGGGAGAAATGTGATTTAACATTGGCTTGATGCGCAATTATATTGCTGCTTTCATAATAGCATGCATTTGTACTCAATTTGCTCTAATTGGTAGCAGTTTAGCTATTTAATTGGAGGATATTTGTAACTTTCATGCTAAACTGCAAATCTAGACATGTAGTTGTCTGAATCTTGTAGTAAATATCAACTTTCAATATCATCATCATTCTTTATTACATAATCTGGAAATTTTGCTATTGCAAATTCGTGATAATTAATGCACATGCGACCATATTGTAGATGCATCTTTCAAAATAATATATCGGTCCACATGGCAGGGGAACGGGCCCATATTCACCTTTTATTATTTCCATAAATAATGGAATTTTATCCCGAACTTAGTTGATGATGATCACATAATGAATTTTCCTTTGAGAGCAATTATCATAATGATTTATGGAGAATCTTCAGGTTCTTCCAAATAATGTACTGCGCATCTTAAGTGACCCGGAATGGTCTGTAACCGGTCACGCCAAATATCATATTATATGGGTAAAACTTCGGGTTTACCTCTATATGAATCAGTAAACTTCTGGGTTACCGAATATATAATCAATCATGCCAATATTGGCGGTAAACTTCTGGTTTACCTGAATTTTTTTCATTATCCGCAAGAGACATATTTCTTCTAGGATCTTCATGATCATTTATTCAAGACTCATGATCTCTTAGGATCTTCATGATCCCTTATTTATAATAATTCATGATATACATGATTCATTCTTATACAAGACGATCTTTAATTCACAAATACAATGTTTCAGATCCTTTTTTTCATACATTTTAGGATCTTCTGGATTCTAAAATTATCAATTTTTGAGCTTTTGAATAACTCATGATCTTCTGGATCATTTTATAATAAAATGCAATAAACGTAATAATATATGTATATAATAAATATAATGCAGTGCAAGAAATAAAAATATAAATGTAAAGGTAATGCAATAAAAAAATAACAATATATGTAAATAAAGTGTAAGAAATGTAAATATAAATATAAAAATTAAGGAAACTATAAATTCATAATTATTGATCTTCAAGATCGTAATATCGGATCTTCAGGATCCGTCATTTATAAAGAATGCATTTTTCTTAATCGTAATATCCCATATCTAATAATAATATATGCAATGACTTTTTTTTTCATTTGAAATCTTTGCCTAGTGTCATCGCACTTCATATGAATAAATTTCTCGCTTCATCATATAATTAAATTTTGTTAGCGTCATCGCGCTTCTCAAAATTATCATTCTTCCAAATCAATTGGATTTTGCATTATTTATTTGTAAGATGCATCATCTTTCTTTATCGATATCATGACGATGCTAACAATTTTATCTATTTCAAAATCAAAATCAACTGTTTCTGTGACCATGATGATTATAACATATTTGTATTTATACTCTTAAAAGGTCATTATAAATTATATCACTCACTTCAGGGAGTGGATGCTTTCATCGCTATAATCATAATCTACAACACTCGCTTCAGGGAGTGGAGTATATCCTCGTTATAATCATAACTTATGACGCTTACTTCAGGGAGCGTAATATTTGCCTCTACACTCGATTCAGGGAGTGGAGCAATATCAATACATATAACTTTATGTATGAAATAATTTTTCACATTTATGTGTATTCAATATATAAATACTACCAAAATAAAAAAAAAATTACCGAGGTGATATCGTGTATTAACATCCTCGATCAATTATGTGTGTCATCTGTCATGTACTGTAAGATTGAATACGACTTGCTTCGTCGGAGTTTTGTTTAAGTAGTATGTTGTGTCAACACATCGATCTCGAATCCTTTCTTAACTCGTACATATTCAACTAAACATTAAATTCCTGACACACAATAATTATAATAATTAGAATATGAATTATTAAATAGTCAAAATACGTAAGTAAATAAAGAAGTAATAATCTCCCTTTCAATGCAACAAAATCAGATCGATTCAAACTCCAAGGAATCGTTGGTGGTTCTGATAAATCGGTTGATGGATTCTCAAAAGATTAGTTTGTGCCACTATCCCACTTCCACCATTGTTGTTCGAGCTTTTGTATAGAGCTTTTGTCGTGAGAAATTTATATCATGGTGGCGGTCTCTATACTTTCGTATAATATTACGATAAGGGTTGGAAAAAAAAAATTGAGCAATTCGTGCTGATAACGTGTTACGAAAGTATAGAGCTAATGGAATAGAGAATTTAGAGATGATCTTATTATCACACATAGGAGCCATTATATAGGGATTACATAGACTTGGGGAGGAAGTAAATTTAATACTAGGAAAGTCTAAATAAGGAAGATAGTATATACACGTAATATTGAACATCCACTAAATATATTCATAACAGATTTATAAAAGTCACAAGATGACAATTGAGACTCTTAAAAGTCAATTTCCCCTAAAATGAATGTCATAAACTTAAGACTATTGGATGAAAAAAAAACTTAAATATTCCTATATGTTAATAATTATCTAATCCAAGATTTAAGGCATTCTATTCTATCATATTAATTTAAGGCGTTCCATCATATTATTGTTCTTTCTCCTCCATGTTATGTTAATTAAGCAAACAAATATCATATTAGTTGGTAAAGAAAATATCATATTATAGTTATTAACGGTAATACACGTTCTAAAATTACATTTCGCCAAAAGTCTGATCTAAAACACAATGGCATATTATATAACTATTGTCAATTTCAAATTTTCTTCCATCATAGATACAATGGCACCTTAATTGTTAAAGTCGGAGAACATTACTATATAATTATTATTTTTTGGTCGAAAATTAAAAATTGATGATAGAGTACCAACAATAAATAACTCCAAAAATATAATGATTTTTCAGTATGATATACTGCATAATATAATTCGATGATTTTTTTATTTGTGGTTTTTATATCACTTATCCGCATCTCAAAATTCTATTAAATTTATTTTAAATGAAAAATTAAAAGTGTATGTATAGATAAAAGTTTTTTTCCCCGAATATATATACAAAAAGTTAAATCGGAAAATGGCATTGATTGATCAGAAAAAAGGGGAATTCTAAATCATTATTCATTAGTGCTTACTATAGTTGGTGGTTGGAAATCGACCCTTACTATGGCCACTTCATCTTTCTTGACTTTCTTATCGATAGGTACATGTACATCATCAAATTCACCAATAAGAATAAACCATTCAAGTATATGGTTATGGTCGGTCCATTCATATTTTCATAATATATTATAAAATAGAAATATGAAAAATTCCATTGTTAAAAGAAACATCAAAATGGAATTAATGCCAACATCCAAAAAATCGTACCCAATGAGAGGTTAATTATTATTGCTCTGTAAATTTAATTACCCAGCAATATTGTTTGATTAATTAATGATAGAGGTAATATCAAAATCGCCGAATTTCGCCTCAATTAGAAAAATATTTGTATCTTTTAAATATTTTTATCAAATTAGATATAAAAGAAGCATGTATCAGTTATATAAGATCTTTTAACGTACACCTAATATGAATTTAAATTAAAATGCATTCAATTAGATATTAAATTAAAAGACACTGTTGAAATTGATGGAAGTCCAATGTAACGTCCAATTGAAAGTGTTTCTTTACGGTACTTATAATTTATTGCCTCAATTCATCTTGAAAATATCAAAAGACATCACACAATTGGAATATGGTTTTTTTTTTTTTTTAAGATTGAAGAAAATCATAACAAATAGCATTTTGCTCAAAAATTAAACACGCATACATTCAGTTTTAATAAATTAACATTGTCTTGGCAAAAAAAAAAAACATTCAAACGGTTTGTAATTAAGAAATTAATTAGCGAATTTGGTTGTCAACCCTTAATGATAATGTAGGTTTAGTTTGGCAAGTGGAAGAATATCAGTCACACTTAAATCTAAACAATAAATAGATTAGAAGATATTTTTTCCAAATTACTATTATATTAGTTAGTAAGATAACAGTTGGCGGGCCAATCTGACAACTCTACATAATATTAATTAATTTTGTTGAGAAAAGATTTATGGGGCAAATTTAGTTTATCGACCAAGACTAGTTAATTTTGATTTGACTTAGTAATAACGGAACAAAATCGATTTTGTTATGAAAGTAGAGAGGTAATAGAAGAGAGAATTTGAGAATGTCTTATTATCAACATATAAGGGGCCCTTATATAGAGATTAAATAGACTTGGAGGGGGAGTAAATCAATACAAGGAAAGTCTATTTAATGAATAAGATATATACACTTAATATTAAACATCCACTAAATATATTCATAACAAATTTAATCTATTTATAAAATCATTTAATGTGATAGAATAAAAAATTAGACTACAAATTGATGTATCGATTATATTTTTAATAAGATCGTGTTACATTAAAAATAAAAAATAAGTATAAAACTCCGCAATTAAATCATTAACCTACAAATTTTTAAATTTGATAAAACTTTATGCAATTATTAAAACCATTTGATATATTATTTAATTCTAAAACACGAACTCTTTAAGATGTATAATTCATAATAAAATACAAATTACTCATTTATATTCTTCAATATATATATATATATATATATATATATATATATATATATATATATAATTAATATAAAATATTTCATATTCTATGTTTAACTATTTATATTTTATACACATAAATAACAATACATTGTACATGCAAGATAGCTATTCAAATCAAAATAGTTAAAAACACTCACTTAAGTACTAAATCGAACAAACTCTCTCTCACGAATTAATGCCTTCTCAAATGAACTACTAACAAGTGACGACTATTGTTCTTTTAATGATACAAGTTAATCATATAAGCACACTTTTGCACTACGACAATGATAAGTGTTTAAATTTTTTGTCCAAGGTAAGTGTTTAGATAGTAATATAAAAATCATACATAAATTATAAAGATCCCATACCTATTATAACTCAATCAACTGCTTTTTTTTCTCAATTGTAGCAATACCATTATTAAAACAATAGTTGACAGTACAAGTGAGGTGATGAGCCAAGCGAAAATTCGAAAACTCTAGCTTCAAAACTGAGAAAAAAAATTATAACCAAAGAGCTTAAATACATAAATAAAACTACACAACTTAAGTGTAGTGTAAGTCACATTTATAGTTGTAATCAATTATAATTCAACTAGTGAACTGATGACAATGAGACCATACACAACATGATAACTCAATGTGTATAATGTAAATTTTTGCAAATCATCATTTGAATTTAATTTTTTACTTCCAAAGAATAACTATTAACCGATTTTTGTTACACCGTAACCTACGGAAAAATATCTCCCCACATACCAACAGCTAGTTTTAAATATTTGTTATACCAGCAACCGCCACGAGATTCTCATGGAACGCCAAATTTAATCTATACATAAAAAACAATTGCTGAGCATTATATGGAACAGATATAATGTGTCGACTTGTAATAATTTTTTCTTCCAAATAGCATTATTATCATGCAATTGTGATAGTGTAGATAGATATTCGTTTCGTATCAATTATGTACTAAGTCTCCTCGTCTAGTATTCAACTCAATCCATAATTATTAGTTTAACATAGCCCATCTGTTAATTTAACTGATAAGCTTTTGTATTGATTTTCAAAAAAGTCCTCTTTAAAATATAATTGTTATCAGAAAGAGCAAAAGCTTTATATCAACACTTTCATTCATATATAAATGTAGAGAAAAAATCTGCCTTTTAGCTATTCCCAATAACCAAACTCATATATTAATTTCATTACTTCTAGACGACTTGACCCAGAAATTTTAAAAATCACACGGATGCGTGATGCCTTTTCTTTTTTAGGTCTTTCTAGTTTCTACATTTGTTCTATGATTAAAATCAAATCGTTACTTTAACATTTTTTTTTAAACTTTGGTATAATTACAAACTGATTTCGAACATTTTTTAAATAATAATTAATTGCAGACCATTTGTTGCATACGATAATTTCAGTAAACGGAAATAAGCATGTGTCAGTCATGTGATTTCTTTTAGTATTTACAAGATGAATTTAGCAAAAAATTAAAATATTTGTATTAAAATATATTCAATTGGACCTCGTTATAATTTTAACCGATGTCTAATTGAGCGTTAAAATTTTAACTGCAGTTTGTAATCAAGTCAAAATTTATGTAACGATTTTATTATTATATTTTTTTGTTGTTGGTAAAATGTTATAAATTTTTTGTGGCAATTTATTTCATATTTCTTTTTTTGGTAAAAAAAATATATTTCATATTTCCACATTTACTGAAATGCATACAGAACAGAACATATATTTTTTACTTCTTCTGAATGCAAAAAATAATTGGCCAAACAAATTATATATATTAAATATTAAAAGAAATTTAGAGTTCATTATGTAGCAAAAAAAAATCATTTGGTAATTAATGATTTAGAGTCCACAAACAACAAAGATTTTCACAATTATTACAAGGACCACACCAAAAAAAAAAAGGTTGTCGACAAGCTTTTTTCAAAAAAAAAAAAAAAAAAGCTAAATACCGAGAGCCACACACAACCACCAAAAAACACCAATTCTCTTCTCTTTCTCTTCGCTTCTCTTCTCCTCTTATTATCATTGGATTCTTCTCCGAACAAATAATACAGCTGCCCTCAAAATATCCTTTGCGTCATGTCTCATCGGAAATTCTCCATTGTCCGGCGAGCTCACCGGATTCGGTCGTTCTGAGCTAACCAGCAGACACCCTTTTGCCGTGGATTCAAGATTTGCAGAAAAAAATTCGAACTTTCGAGGTATATATATATATATTCATGAACTATTACTTGATTCTTGTGGAAAGTGAGAGGAATTTGCAGAGAGAAAGGTAAAAGATAACTTGCCGGAAATGGAAAGTTTGTTTTGGTCTTTTGATGTTCTCTTTAACGTTTGGAAGGTGTAGTTTCCGAAAGTTTCGGATCTTGATATCTTAGTTTGCAGTATGCAAAAAATGAAAGCTTTTGATTTTTCCTTTTTATTTGCAAAATATTGTATGGTATTCCATTCTTTGATCTCCTAATTCCAGGTATTTTTCAAGTATATGTATATATTTAATATATGGATAAGTTCTAGGAAATGTGAAAATTTGTGATGATGAATGAAAGGTTAAAAACAGAAGTTATTTTTAGTAAAAAGGTAATTGATAAAAAAAAAAAATTAAAGATTAAATAGATTTCATTCTCATATGTGGCGGCTCCTTAGAATAAGGGGCACTGGGTTTAGGATTAAGGTGGTTTAGAATTAAAATGCAGATAATGAATATATTTCATCTTTCAGCGATTTGAACCTCAAACTTTTAATTAAAGAATAAAGTTACAAATGCTTGAACCAGTATGAATAAGTTCTAGGAAATGTGAAAATTAGAGATGATGATGAAAGGTTAAAAAGAGAAGTTATTTTTAGTCAAAAAGTAATTGACATGTAAAAAATTTTTTTTAAAAGATTTACAACTCATTAATTTAAACTTTTTAGTTTGGATAAGAGCTTTCTTACTATATATTTTAATGGAAAACAACATAAATGGTCCTCAAACTTAACCTATTTTTCTGTTTTTGTCCAAAACTTTATTTTTTTCTATTGAGGTACTTGAACTTATTAAATCCATTCTGTTATAATCTTGTTGTTAGATTTTATTATTAATTGTAGTGATTAGATGTTGATTAAGCAAAAATTAAAGACATGGACAAGTTGCCGTGTCATTATTTATGACCACATCATTTTTATATATATATATATATATATATATATATATAAAACTAGAAAATACATAAATAATGGAAAATACATTTTTTAAGATTTAATTTTATTATTTTCTATTTTAATTTAAATATTAAAAATGATGTGGCCATAAACAATGACACGTCAGTTTGTCCATGACATTGATTTTTGCATAATCAGCATCTAATCACCACAATTAATAGTAAAATTTAACGACGGGACTATATCAGAATGAATTTGATGAGTTCAAGTACCTAATAGAAAAAAAATAAAGTTTAAAGACAGAAACAGAAAAATGAGTAAAGTTCGAGGACGATTCTTTTCCCATATTTTAACTATACTCTAAACTTCTAGAATACTTTTAAAATTGAACTCTTATTCCATGTCATAGTTATCTAGAACAATGCTACAAAATTTGAATTTTTTTTCATTATTTTAAGAATAAGAATATATGATTTTGTTTCTTCATCATCATTATACATTTATACCGAAAAAAACGATTTAGAAATTTAAAAAATCTAAAAAAAGAATGGAATTTAATGAAAAAGTGCAAATTTTACCCAAATAAAAAGTGATTAACTAAGGAAACACAACTTCTTAAATTGTTTTTTATTTACTTCTAATTAATGTTTGTGCAATAAATATAATATTCAACAGTAAACAGAAAATATATTATCAGCTAATTAATTAATTAAAAATAAAATAAATATATTATTATAAATAATATAATAATATAAATTATGTATAATTATATATTACGGAATGTACATCCGTAAAACAGTTTCTTAGTAGTATCATATTTGTCAGTGGTATTTGGAGTTGTCTTTTTTGTTTATTTAAGTAAATTTCTTTTTTTCTTTTCTTCTTCCTTCACACCCAAAAACTGAACTACTTCCGAAGTAGATGCAAAACCTCGTGACGTTTGATTATAATATGAAGAAGATCCAACAATACATTATGGAATTCCAAGTAAGCATCCATCCATCCATATATTGAACAACAACTTCTGCAAATGTCATTCATGTTCGAAGCTTTCGGCTGTTGGATCTATTTTTATAATCCCCCCATCCTTAATTAGATTCTCCGAGTCATCAAAGTCTTTATCTACTCATGAAATCATATTCTAACCCACTTGTAACGTTGTCCAAAACACGAAGACAAGTTTAACGTACGGAGAGAATGTCTTGTCACTCTAGATCATCTTATTATCCTTTCTTGTGAGTAAGTTCACGGGTGTAATGTAGGGTTTGTTTGTTTGTTCTCTCTATAAAAGGGTCAGGGTCGATTCGACGAAAAACCGCGATTGGATGTTTCAAAACCTCGACTTTCTGAAGATTTTCATTCATTTTTTTTTTTTTTTTCCCGTAAAATCAGGCTCCGAATTTAGGTGATGGGGCACATATCTTCCATGTTCAACGGTCTTGCGAAGACACTTTCGGTTCGAAAGACGAAGAACTCGAAAGGTTTCGATATCGGAAGGGAAGCTGCGGAAACGATGGCGAAAGAGGCGAAGAAGAATGATATGATGTTGTGTTCGTCGGGTAATGTAAGTGTGGACGGATCGGAGAATTTCGCGTCGGTTTTCTCGAAGAGAGGGCAGAAAGGAGTGAACCAAGATTGTTGCGTTGTTTGGGAGGTACGTTACCGGACAACCTTAGTTCCTTGTCCGGTTATAATCAGGGACGAAGTCATGAATGTGCATGAAATATTTTTTAAAAAAAATTGTTGTTATTTTCAGGAATTCGGGTGTCAGAGAGACATGATATTCTGCGGGATTTTCGACGGGCATGGTCATTGGGGACATTACGTGGCGAAAAGGGTTCGAGAGTCGATGCCACCGTGTCTTTTGCACAATTGGCAGGAGACCCTGGCTGAGGCCTCGCTCGATCCTGACCTCGACCTCGAATCGGAGAAAATGCATCGCCGATTCGACATATGGAAGCATTCTTACGAAAAGACTTGCGCCACGGTGGATCGTGAGCTTGGACTCAACCGCAAGTTCGACTCATTCTATAGCGGCACCACTGCCGTAACCGTTGTCAGACAGGTTTTTAATGTTGTCACATCTTGAACTTTCCGCGTATTTCGACATAATGTTGGTGGCTAACGGATTATGTTTGGTTTAGGGCGATTACGTCATAATAGCGAATGTTGGTGATTCTCGAGCCGTGCTGGGGACTACTTCAGGTGACGGAACCCTAGTCGCGGTCCAACTAACGATGGATTTCAAGCCGAATTTGCCTCGTAAGTAAATTGTTGACACATTGTTAGCTTATTAACCGAACAATTGCAGATATTAATATTTAGATGTTGTCTGAATCGTGTCGATTATTGCAGAGGAGGCTGAACGAATAAAGGAGTGCAACGGAAGGGTGTTCTGCTTAGACGATGAGCCTGGGGTCCATAGGGTATGGCTCCCGGATGACGAGTCGCCGGGTTTGGCGATGTCCCGAGCATTTGGGGACTATTGTGTGAAGGATTTCGGGCTCATATCGGTGCCGGAAGTGATACAACGTAACATCGATAAACGAGATCAATTCGTCATTCTTGCTACCGATGGGGTACGTTACGTTTCTTTCCGAACTGAATTGGAATTTGATTGAAATCTTACGTGACATCTATTGATTTGCAGGTATGGGATGTCGTAACTAATCAAGAAGCCGTGGAGATCGTCTCGTCCACTCCTGATAGAAGTCGGTCCTCGAAGCGGCTCGTCGAGCATGCGATGCGCGCGTGGAAGCGCAAGAGGCGCGGGTTCGCGATGGACGACATCTCCGCCATTTGTCTATTCTTCCACGCTTCCGATTCGGCTCATCAAATCCATCCGATCAAGAGCCCATTGTAGTACTCCAACAAATACATCGGCCGGATCGGATCGGGTCGAGTCGATGATTAGCTCGTATTTCAATATCTTCTAGTAATAATTTCCATAATTTAGTTCATCGGTAATTATGTAGAATGCAGGAAAGTTGGTTGAGTAGGCTGAATCATCGGACAAAATCATTTATTTCGATTCCTCGTAGGTTCCAAGTATTTAGGTTGCTTGTCAAGATCTTCTTGTCATAATCTTTTATCCATCCATTGCGTTCTTAATTAACCATAGAAAACACTAATTAAGAGCACTAACTCTTATATGGTTTGATTCTGAACTCCTTAAGTTCGAAACTCTTTAGTAGTGTCATTACGTGGTGACATGATGAAAATATCATGTCCCGTCTGGTTTACATACCAGATATGCGAGGAGGTAAGTAGATCTGAGTTTAATGAGTTAGTAGTCTCTAATCTATACTAGAATTTTGGTGAAACTGTGTTGATTAGGGGCGTCAACGGGTCAAGGGTACCCGCCGACCCGTGGGTACCCCTGATTTTGAACCGCATATCCGTGCCCGTGGGACGGGTCCAGGTTTAGGGTGCCCTTCTCCTCGCACTGCGTGTTAATTTACATATATATTTAATATATGTATATTATAGGGTTAATAACTAAAAAACTGTCCAAGGTTTACCCTATGTTAAAATTAGGTGTCTGAAGTTTAAAATGTTAAAATTGACTGTCCCAAGTTTCATTTTTGTTGAAATTTGGTGTCTTTGTGCGTCTTTTCATCTCCGTTCAATCATTTTCATCAACCCACCAACCCACACATAATCAATCACTCTTTACTTTTCACAAAATCGTCAAATTTCACCTAAAAATTGAACTTTAAAAAAAAATTTTCTAGAAGAGTGGTGTAGAGCCATTTTTCAAGGACAATAGAGCGAGATTTACTTGCCCGGATGTGACCAACTTTTTAGGTGACGGTCCCGGCAAGATGACGAGAAGGGAGTGTGTATGAGAGTTTGAATTTGATAGACGGTTTCGTCGGAATTGACTTCTTTAAAGTAATCACACCGAGACACCAAATTTCAACAAAAATGAAACTTGGGACAGTCCATTTTAACATTTCAAACTTCAGACACCTAATTTTAACATAGGGTAAACCTTGGACAGTTTTTTAGTTTACCCTATATTATAACACACAGTGATTTAGATTTGAAGTTAAATTTGAATACGGTGAACACAAAATTTGGTTTGAAATGATAAATTATGTTTCATTTAGGGCAACCCGCCCCGAAAAAGCATGGTACGGGTCGACCATATCGACCCGCTGGTGGTCTGGGGTTGGCGCAATACCCATAAACTATTTGACTATTTTTTCTATGGTTGGAAAAAAAATATTATGAACAGGAGAATCGGGCATTACATCGGGGGACCATGAGGCCAATAATTCCATTCCTTATTTTTTGAAAAAAAAAATCATAGGAAAACGATGGGCCTTTAAAAGTCATGGCCTACTGTCTACTGATGATAAGTGGCCTATCCCCAAAGCCTAACAAACGCATATCGCTTACATATCGGAACCTATTCGGAATGAGGTTCCAGGCGCGGTTAACAAATATATAAACCGCGCTGCACTCTGAGCCCATTTAAATAAGGGCTTTGATACATGGTCGGACTGTCAAGTTCCGAGGAGATCCGACACCGACACAATAACATTAGATGTAAATTTTATCAACTTTTTGGGCTATTTTTTAGACACTCAGTGATCGGAACTTGTCAAACTCAGCTGTCGGAACTTATAGCATTTCCCAAATTAGATATTTTTTTATAGAAGTGTATATAGGCCTTTGTTATAATATAATGTTTATAAAAAATCACATATAAGTCATTTATTAATGGTGCAGGTTGGTGGTTCATTATGACCCATGTACCATAACCCACCCTGAGATAGTCTGCACATTGTTTTATCAAAACCGTATGATGATATACACCTGATTGGCCCTCATCAAGGCTCGATATGGTCGCACCGTCGTCCCCGTACATGGTATGGGGCTAAGGCCTTCATTTTCCGCACGCTAGTCCGGTAACACCGGACCGGTCCGTACCACTGGTACCGGACTGGTCCGGTACCAACAGTACGGACCGGTCCGGTGTCACCGACAACGAACTGGTCCAGCGTCACGAGGCCGACGCGTCCCGCTTCCGCCCCCGAACCCTTAGGTGACTGACGCCCGGGTCTCCACTTATTTACGAAACTGTCCTTTTTACACGGGTCCCACCTAAACAATTCTCAAACTCTATAAATAGGAGAAGACATTCTTCATTTTACAACAACTTGCTCTGCCTTCTCTCTACTTTATCTCTCTAAAATTCGGCTCTGACTTTAGCATCAGAGAGGGTTTGCCAGAGACACCCCCCTCTGGCGCAATCCTTCTTGCAGGTAATCGAAGGCTCAGAGAGTGATCGACGGTAACATCAAGAAGACGGGTAACACAAAGAGGATCGGGACTCGACGCAAGGCCGCCTAATTCGGAACCCCCGACGAGCTTGTTCCACCATTGGCGCCGCTCTGTGTGATTGAACAAAAAGCCTGGCGATTACGAGAAGGATGACTGCTAGTGGACACTCGGTGAGTCACGAGCCTCCTCCAAAGGGTTCGAGACCACCGCTACACCCAAACACTCAAGTTCCAAGAATGCCACAACCAATTGAGGAGCCACTGGTTCAAGTCTATAATAAAGTGCCACCTACCACGGCACCTCAAGTGGTACCCCCGGTACCTGTTGCTCAAGAGGTATCTTCTAATGCGTCAACGCCGACAACGCGTAGACACCCAAGCAAAGATGTCGAGGTGGGTGTTTAGGTACAATCACAAATGACCCAACACATGGATCTCCCGCAAGGATTTGCTTATGGCATGCCTTATCAAGAAATTGCTTATGGCAGAGAGGGTGAAATCCCGCAAGGATTTGCTTATGGAAGCGAGGGTGAAATCACATATTGATATGGAAAGAAATAGAGCCATAAGAAAGGAAAATACAACATGCAATCAAGGTAAAGCATATGGGAGTAAACCCAACAGGCCGAGACCCAGCAGGGGCAGCAGACCCAAAGAACAAGAGAGTGGATGCCACCGCCAAAATGGAGACAATTCAATGAGAAAAGAAGGAAAAATGGGGTCAATGCTATCAAGTATGTCCCCTTGAATGCACTACTCACAGTTGTTAAGTCGCGCGACTCGAGTCAACGGGTCGTTGATCCAAGTTCCACTCTTTACGGGTAAAAAGCTTGATCCGATACTCTATCTGATGGGTGATCTGATCTGTGTCCTTCTTATCTTCCGTCCTCCTTCTTCTGACCGACCTGCAATAGGGGCAGTACCAAGCACGGAGGGGGGGGGGGGTGGTGCTTGGTGAACCCTCTCTGATGCCTAAGTAAGTCTGATATTTCTAGAGAGATAAACTAGAGAGGATGCAGAGCAAGAGCTAGTGAATAATCAACATGATGGAAATGAATAGGATACGAGCAGTATTTATAGGTTTTGGGAGGATTAAGGTGGCTTAATGACATCGTTAATCTCATAAGCGTATTTAATTAGCTCATAACCGTAGGGTTAGACCCTTAAAGCATGGAGAGTTAAGAAAAATAATCTAAGTGTGAGACGAGTGAGAAAAGGTGTCGTGGCCCTTGGGGTCGGACGAGAAATACGACCCCCGAGACTTAGGATCGGGTAGGCCTGCCCAACCTCTCATGGGAGAGATGGGGTAGCCTACCCGACCCCTCCTAGGAGGGATCGGGTGAGGCCACCCGATCTCACCTAGGTGAGACTGTTGGATGGGCCCGGACGAGTACCTCGGTCCGTCCGGGCCATTAATGATATTGGTGGGGTATTTGGTTCAAAGTTTCGATTTACAATCACAAGTGGGGTTATCAAAATCAGACAGTCTGAACTAAAACGGGTACCAATTGGGCGTATATCCATCTCTCGCCCCCGAGTTAACCAATGGCGTGACCCTTGGTTGACTCTATTTTAGGATGGGATGATACGCGCAGTTTGAAACGTGACTTTACCTCTTGATGAAACATTTGCTTGTCCGTAGGCGCGTTTTTCGAGCCTTGTCCTCTGTTTCTCAAAAATAGAGGAATTGTAAACGTTAGAGCATGCGTACACGTGTTCTAGACACGTGTCCGTGGAATATGGATATAATCATAAAAAATCTGATCCCTTCAAGTATGCGTTTTAAAAATACGTATGTGCATGGGGATGCAGTGCAATCATGGATATGAGATGTAACCATGGATACGAGTCTACATACCTCAATTTCCTACGAGGTGAGTATAGGCCGGGAAAAATATTTGAATTGGGTCAAAAAAAATTCTAAGTATAGGATAATGGAATATATGCTTATAGGGTGCTAACTTGAGTGAACATGGATATATCATGAATATGAAAATGAAGGTGTGCACTAGCATACATGCATAAACACAAGTATGGAAGTGGGTGTGGACACGCTGCGATTGTGGTCATAAATGTATGTAGGAATATATGGCAGCCATGTACATGGATGTCTAAGTGTTTGAACACATGGGAGTGTGTATGTGGGAATGCACGTGAGTGCAAGCATAAACATGTATGTGTGTATGGATGGGTTGTGAGCATAATCATGAGTGATAACATTGGTGTACTTGTAGATGTAAATCATGAATATGAACATAAGTGCAAGGGTGAGAGTCTAGACCTCCCTTTTACCCGAGGGTGCGAACTCTGTCACTCGATGGGACACAACGTTCCGACTCCCTCGTACTAGTGCGAGTATTGTCCTTTAACCTCGACCTTCGACATGTGTGACATTTTCCTTCATTCGCCGGAGCGTGTGTATAGCTCTTGACCCTTGCCCCGCCGCGAGCGAAGGGGTTTATCGGCCTGTGTTAAGGGTTGACCCATCCTTCGGATGTGTCAGAGCGTTGCTCCATTTGGGGAAGCTAAAAGTTCGCCCTCTTTGTGACGCTATGGGGTTTGTTCCCTTGGTTGGTGTACCTAGCATTTCGATGGTCGGATCTCTTGGATGGTGGTTTTGCTTCCGTAACTTGATGTTGAGGTTGCCCCGGTAATAGGGGTATTTCGCCCTTCCATGAGTAAGGGTCGAACTTTGCGTCGGTCACTCGGATGGCTGGTCCTCTTTTTTATGGAGCTTTCTCCTCCGGACAAGGAGACCATGAAGATCATTATCAAAGCAATCAGACCAATTCTCATTGTCCTGTGTCTTGGGTTTCCGAGGTGGACTTGTATGAGGCGGGGATTCGCTTGACCCCTCATTCTTGTGAGCTTGGTATGTCATTAATCCTCTTGTTTTCATTCATCTTTTGTTTTCCCCTTGTAGGTTGGTTTCATGGAAAAACGTATAATGTGCAGGCGGAGCGTTCCGAACGCACCGTTGGTTTGAATAAGAAGATAGTACCCTCTAGCTATGCTCATAAGGCCAAGAAATCTTCTAAGTTAGGGAAAGCTGCAGAGGCTTCCCGCATGTTCCTTTTCCATTCTCTTTTCTTTATGATATACTTATGACTGTTCTCATGTTGCTTTCTTCTTGTTGTTAGAGCGTTCGCCCCTGGTTACCGAGCAGGTTCTTGCGGTGGGCAAGAGTTCAAGTCAATCTAAATCCAAGGCGCGGAAACCTGACTCTGAGGTCGGGCCCTCGGCTGCCCATGAGAAGGAAGCCGCGAGAGACTCTCCTTCAAGTGCCCTCTTGCCGACTCCCTCTCGTGATAAGGAGATAGTGGTTGAAGAGGCTCCCTCTTTGCTTGACAAGGGGAAGCAACATGTGGATGGCGATGGGATGACCATAGATTTTGATGTCTCTCCTCTATCCTCTGCCCCCCAGCCGAGGGGCCGAGTCTCATCTTTCTTTCATCTTCATGTAGATTTAACAACTTTTGAGGGTGTCTTTGGCATACCTATGGGGTCATGTGATTAACCATTGTGTTGAAGATCTTGCTTTTGGTGATGGGTGTGATCATCCCCTTTCATTGAGACTCCTTTCTTTTACCATGGCTCTAATTAAGATAACAAATTTATGCTTGAAAGTTTGGTGGAGACTGCTCTTGAGTTAGCCTCTACTAGTATCATAGTTGTGATCGTTGTGGGGATCGTTTCGTTATACGCCCCCGATAGTGCTTGTTGTGATTCTCCGCTTTATGGTTGATTTCGTGAAATATAGAGGTTGTCTTCATATTGAGGACGTCTCCTACCTGGTATCATCCCAGAAGTTTGAAATATAAGTGCAGACCTTTGATGAGCGTATGAAGAGTATTGTTTTTCCCTTTGTTTTAATCTCCTCCTAAGGTTAGGCATAGCCTTTTGATGTTCGTTGTTGTGAAAGTATCCCCGCGATGTGTATACTTGATAGCCGTTTTTCGATGTATATACCTGATAACCACCTCTTGGTATGTAGACATGATAACCACCTTGTAGTGTGTAGACATGATAGCCACCTCTTAGTATGTGGACATGATAACCACATCTTGGTGTGTGGACATGATAGCCCCCTCTTGGTGTGTGGACATGATAGCCACCTCTTGGTGTATGGACATGATAGCCACTTCGCAGTGTGTGGACATGATAGCCACCCTTTGGTATGTGGACATGATAACCACTTTGTTGCTATATTTTCCTTTTGTTTAGGCTATACTTGTCAGGTTTTTTCCCGTGTTTCGTCTTGTCGGATGTTGTATGCTTTATATTTTTGTATTTCCCCTTCATGAGTTTGCTTGACGATGTTCAAGTAGGATGCGAGAATAGGTCACGTGAGGGCGACGTGCAAGACAGTAAGGTTTGTCGGAGGTTGCCTTGTGCGACTTGTAAGGCAATTCTTCTTCAAAAGTCGTTTTGTATGACTTGTGATTTGTTTGCCTATTATCGTGTTTCTTCTCTTTTTTCGGAGTGTCCTTTCATTACTCCACTTGATTTTGTCATTCCTTTCTTATGATAGCTGCTTGTGGTTGTTTACGTGGTTCCTTGGTCATGGACTCTTTCCCTGTGTATGCTTCTCCTTACTTGATCTCCTTTGGTATCCTTGTCTATCATGATACCTGTGATCTCATCATGAACAAACTTGTATGTTTCTCATATCATATATCATTGCCTTGTAAAAAAAAATCTCGTGGTATACTCTTGTGGATGATGTAAAGATAGCTTTAGGATACGCTCCTAGGGGCGTAGAATCTTTTCACGGGATTGGCTCCCGGAGGGCACAAAAATATTCACAGGATGGGCTCCCGGATGACACAAAATAAGTCAACAAGATACACTCTTGGGGGCGTCGAATCTTTTCACGATATTGGCTCTCGGAGGGCACATAACTTTTCACAGGGTTGGCTCCCGGATGGCACGGAGTTAGTCAACAAGATACGCTCTTGGGGGCGTCGAATCTTTTCACGAGATTGGCTCTCGGAGGGCACAGAACTTTTCACAGGATTGGCTCCCGGATGGCACAGAGTTAGTCAACAAGATACGCTCTTGGGGGCGTCGAATCTTTTCACGAGATTGACTCTCGGAGGGCACAGAACTTTTCACAGGATTGGCTCCTGGAGGGCACAGATTTTTTCACAGAATTGGCTCCTGGAGGGCACTGAACTTTTCACAGGATTGACTCCCGTAGGGCACTGAACTTTTCACAGGATTGGCTCCCGGATGGCACAGTGTTAGTCAACAAGATACGCTCGTGGGGGCGTCGACTCTTTTCACGAGATTGACTCTCGGAAGGGCATAGAACTATTCGCAGGATAGGCTCCCGGATGGCGCAGAACTATTCACAGGACAGGCTCCTAGACGGCACAAAACTATTCATAGGACAGGCTCCTGGACGGCACAAAATCTCGTAGTTTAAAACTACTCTCAAGATACGCTCTTGGGGGCGTCGAAAATGTTCACGAGATAGGCTCTCGGAGGGCACAAAATTTCGCAGTTTAGAACTACTCTCAAGATACGCTCTTGGGGGCGTCGAGACTGTTCACGGGATTGGCTCCCGGAGGGCTCGGAATATAACTGCCACACTAGCAGAGTATGAAGTAAAGAGGATTCTTATCGACAGTGGGAGCTCGACGGACATACTCTTTTACGAAGCCTTCCGAAATTTGGGGCTTCTTTCCTCTCATAGGATTCGCCGAAAGAGCTACCTATCCAATGGGAGCCATCAATTTGCCATTGATTCTGGGAAAGTGAAAAACGACCCTTACAATTGATGTGCTTTTTGTGGTCATCGACGCCGCCTCCTCATATAACGCCATCATCAGAAGAACTATTCTCAATCCCCATCGTATAATCCCGTCAACTGCTCATCAAGTAATGAGATTTCCGACACAACAAGGGATAGGGGAAGTAAGAGGGGATCAAACCGCATCCCGACGGTGCTACGTCGGCTCAATGCGGCGTCGCAATCAAAGAGAAGTTATAGAAACCACGTCTAATTAAGAAAGTAATTTTGTTTATCTTTTAAGGCTAATGTTTGTCTTATGATGCTTTTTGTGTAAAACTCAGGAAGGTTAAATAAATATAAAGCCTCTTAAGGCCCCTTTTATTTCAAGAATTCCGAGTTCTTCCGTCAAAATACTCAAAGAATCGACTATCAACAATCTGATATCATCTAAACCACTCATAATTGGTCGATGAAGAGGTGGCGTCGAGGAAGATTTTTTCCGAATCGAGAGCGACCATCAAAGATCTAATATCTACTAAATCACTCAGATCGGTCGACTACTCGAAAGAGGTTAAGTATTGAAGAGCTTTTTCCGAATCGAGAGCGACCATCAAAGATCTGATATCTACTAAATCACTCAGATCGGTCGACTACTCGAAAGATGTTAAGTATTGAAGAGCTTTTTCCGAATCGAGAGCGACCATCAAAGATCTGATATCTACTAAATCACTCAGATCGGTCGACTACTCGAAAGAGGTTAAGTATTGAAGAGATTTTTCTGAATCGAGAGCGACCATCAAAGATCTGATATCTACCAAATCACTCAGATCGGTCGACTACTCGAAAGAGGTTAAGTATTGAAGAGCTTTTTCCGAATCGAGAGCGACCATCAAAGATCTGATATCTACTAAAGGGTCAATAACCTGGGAGAGGTCTGAAGTTTGGCCATTGTGAATTTGAGAGGTCTGAAGTTTGAAATGGTGATAACAAAGGTCTGAAGTTTCAACTTGTAGATAATAGAGGTCTCCGTTAGTTTTTTCCGTTAAAACTGACGGAAGTTGGTCATGTGCATTGCATGTGACCAGAAATAAAAAAAATTCCAAAAATACCCTTCTTGCATCTCACATGATTCAATGAAAAGACGAAAATGCCCTTAAGGCCACCACCCAACTCCAGCCACCACCACGGCTCCGGCCGGCCACTACCCAACTCCGGCGACCACCACTCTCTCCGGCGACCACCACCCTCTCCGGCGACCACCACCCTCTCCGGCCGGCCACCACCCTCTCCGATGACCGCCACCACGGCCCCAATTGGGCCCAAATCGGAGCCACAAAGCTCCGATCGGAGCTCGGTGGCTCCGATCGGAGCTATGTGGCTCCTAGTAGGAGCTCTGTGGCTCCGATCTGGGGCCACAGAGCTCCGATTTGGGCCCAATCGGGGCCGGTGGCTCCGATTTGGGCCCAATTGAGGCCGTGGTGGCGGTCTTCGGAGAGGGTGGTGGCCGGCCGGAGAGGGTGGTGGTCGCCGGAGAGAGTGGAGGTCGCCGGAGAGGGTGGTGGCCGGCCGGAGCCGTGGTGGTGGTCGGAGTTGGGTTAGGTTTAAATTATGGACAGGGGTATTTTTGTCATTTCATCTTTATATTAATTAAACTTTTTATTAATTCAAATATTACAAAAGGGTATTTTTGACATTTCACACGGTTCTGTTAAATTTGACAGAAAATTTGGACGGAAAACCTAAAAATCACAAAGTCCAAACTTCAGACCTCAGTTATCACCATTTCAATCTTCAGACCTCTCAAATTAACAAGGGCCAAACTTCAGACCTCTCCCAGGTTATTGACCCTCTACTAAATCACTCAGATCGGTCGACTACTCGAAAGAGGTTAAGTATTGAAGAGCTTTTCCGAATCCAGAGCGACCATCAAAGATCTGATATCTACTAAATCACTCAGATCGGTCGACTACTCGAAAGAGGTTAAGTATTGAAGAGCTTTTTCTGAATCGAGAGCGACCATCAAAGATATGATATCTACTAAATCACTCAGATCGGTCGACTACTCGAAAGAGGTTAAGTATTGAAGAACTACTGCCGAATCAAGAGTTGACCATCAAAGATCTGATATCAACTAAATCACTCAGATCGTTCGACTACTTGAAGAAGTACTATAAGCTGATCTTCTCAAAGTCATATATCGATCATCCGGAATCTGATATCAACCAAATCACTCAGAGGGATCGATGACTCAGAAGACAGGTTCGATTTTCTAAGGATAAAATCCTCCTTAAATATTAATTATCGATTATATAGAGTTTAAACGTTTCGCTCTAGAAAATCGAGTAAGTAAGAGCCTTATTCTTGAAAAGTTAAATTCTGATCTTGGGTAAATTATCACAAGAATGATTGGAAGTAAGGATGAATGCACAAGAATTGCCAAAAAGAAGGTTCCCTTCTCATTAATAGATATTGATTACATCAAGTCGGGATTATAGAGGGATGGGAAAAGAAAAAGAAAATCTATACAGAGTTTTTCCTACTCCTAGCCTCCTCCGCTAAGGAACCTCACCTTCGAGAAATCAAAACTAGGGTCCATGGCCCTGATATTCGCTACCACAAAGGCAAAGCTGGAAAGAAGCATCTGCCCACTGGCCATGGCGGCGTCGGTTTGAAAATCCTAGCCTTATAGTCAGCAATGATCTCGGGGGAAGACTTCTTGTGCTCCTCTATCTCAGCTTTCAACAAAGTGATCTCCTCTTGATGAGAAGCCACCTTGGCACGAAAATCCCTTAAGAAAGTGGCGGAGGTACGACGAGCATCATCCATCAATGCTCCAAGAGTCATGGAGGCCCTCACTGTGTCCTTCAGAAAGGCGACTTCTTCGATCATATTAGCGGAGGCCCTTACACTTTCCCCCAGGGAGGCGAGTTCTTTGGCCATATTGGCGGAGTCCTCCTTCAGATGAAGAAGCTCCTCTTCCAGGCGGGTATTTTCTCCTCGGAGGCGTTGCACCTCTTCTGCCTCTGACTCCACCGAGGCGAGCTTCCCCTTTAAAGAGGAAACTTCTTCACCCAAGTCGATGAGCAGCTGACCGACTTGTAAAAAATCGCGGGTGGCCTGAAAGCATAGCAAGATAAGTACGGAAGCGATTTCAGAGAAATCTAGACTATGATGAGGATAAAATTCTTTACATTGGCCTGCCGATGTAGAAACATGCGAGCAGTCTCATCAGCACATTCCACAGGAATGCGAGGGCGATCTTGAGGAGGAATGGAGCCATTTATAAGATGGAGGGCTAACTCCCTATTGGCGATGGAGTGTCCCTCCTTCAACTGATAGCCCTTCAAAGAAACCAGGGGATCCCACTTGGCAACACCCGAGGATGACTCGGGGCAGTATGAAGCATCTTCCAGGAAAAGGGAGGACCTTCAAACTTCAAGCCAGTCACGGCTTGGGAGCTAGAAGCTTCACCACGACCCCCTTCCTCCGGGGCGACTTCTACAAGACGAAAAGAAGTTAAAAAAAGTAAGGAAATCCAAACAAAGATAAAATCGAGAATGGAAAATTTTCTACCTTTGGGAGTTTGGGAGATAGAAACGGCATGAGCGTCTAAGGAAGCCGTCTCCTGGAACTCTGAGATAGGACTGGCGTCGACCACATACGCCCTTTTGTTAGGCTTGGAAACACCTCTGTGGGCAGTTCTCTTGATCCTCACGCGAGGAGTCTTCACGACGTCCTCCGCAGATTCCGCCTTCTCAGAATCGGGGGCCGCCTCAGTAATAGCTCCCGCCAGGGATGGTTGTTCAGAGGCGACCTCAGAGCTGGTCACCGCAGAATCGTCCAAGGGCACTCCTGTTGCCGCCTGACCACGAGCATCAAAAAGCTTCTTAAAGAGACCTACATGAAATCAGAAGAGAATTTAAAAAAAAAAAAAACTACTATGAAAAAGAAGCTACCCAATCAAGAGGAGGATCTTCAGTGCGAAGACGAATTGAGGATCTAATAAGAGCCTTTTTTTTGTTGTATCTTCAACAGATTTCCACGGTTCAAACTCTTTCGAGATCACGACGGTGTGAATCTGGCCGACCGTGGCGATTTCCTCATGAGTTAATCCACGGAGAGTGGGGGGACCATCAGCACCAAGGGGAGGGGATATAGGCCAAGTGACGCCTTCTCGACGGAAAAAGTAATAATGCTTCCAGTTTGCATTATAAGACTTAAGCCCAACCACAAATTCCTTGGCCGATTTCCAAGAAAGTTGGTCATATGAGGGCCATCGACCTTTGAAACCAAAGATCAACGACTTGCTTCTCAACAATTGATAGAAGCATCTAAAGACTTGAAGGGTGTACGTCCAATTATAGACGTCGCACAAACACCGAAAACCAACCCAGAAGTGGATAGCATTGACTGTGAGTTGGCCATGATGTATCCAATAATGCTCACAGAGTTCATCCAACTCTGTGCAAAAAGGAAATCGGAGCCCCGCCTCAATCTGGCCCGCATATACTAGGACCTCTCCATCCCTAGCCCTATATCATTGTCCGGGGGGGACCAGCATAACGGGGGCCTTCATGGTCGCTCATATTACATAGGGTCACGGCTTTTACGAAAGCAGCGCTAGACAGTTTATTTTCTTTGGGAGACTCAGGAAAAGAAGGGATGAACCCTCGCGGCCTACCTTTTTGGAATTGAGCAGCCATGGGAGTCTGAGAAAGGGATCGAAGGAAAGAAGCTTCTCGAATCGGATCAGAAAGACCAGCAAGTGGCGATTCCAACAAGGATTCTCTCTTCAGGAGCACAGGGACGAGGTGAGCTAGGATTAATGAAGAAAGCACTATATTGATTCTCCAGGATGACTAAAAACAAGAGTAGGAAGTAAAAAATGAAGAGTAAATAGTGGTATTTATACTAAAAAATATTAAACGCTTAACTTCCCAATGAAGTTTTCCCGAGGTCAGGCATTCATTCGGTCATTCCCTGACAACATGACCGTTGCCTTGCACCTGTCAAGGGCTTATCGAGGTGACTCTCCAGCTTCTCCCAGACCAACGGTCAGGAAAGCCATAGGGACTAGCATCTCGCCTCGACTAAAGGTATCCTCTTTTAGCCTATCCAACTGAGGTTAAGTGAACTAATAGAGACGGAATCTCGCTCGAACATGTTCAAGAATTATACTCGACTCAAGACCTCCTCTTCATAAATGAAGCTGACGACTTAAGTCTCGGGGGCAAGTGTTGGGTTACGATTAAACGACAAAGACTAGAGCCAAGTACGTTTATTGGCGAGATTGACGAATCGACGACCAACCTTGTTTGGAATGATGAAACAAAGGTAAAAGGTCGACTGCCATCTTTTGAGGAAGTCGAATTTCAGAACATGATTAATAAAGATAGAAGCGACCAAGCTACCAGGCCTCTATTTTAAAGAGTAATTCGAGTCGACCATTAAAAGCTCTTTCAGAAGTAAACCTTCCTCCTAAGGAAAGGTACAAGTGGCGACCTGCTTCCACCGCCTTAGAAGTAAACCTTCCTCCTAAGGAAAGGTACAGGTGGCGACCTGCTTCCACCGCCCTAGAAGTAAACCTTCCTCCTAAGGAAAGGTACAGGTGGAGACCTGCTTCCACTGTTGAAGGAAGAAACCTTCTTGACTAAGGAAGAATGAGCTGGCGACCTGCTTGTCACCTACTTAAGCCGACTCTGGACAAAACCCTCCCCAGAAGGTAACTGCCCCACGAAGTCGGTAACATCTTCCCTATAAATAGGAACTCACTTTCATTATTTAAGTTCTAAAATATATCAATTACTCTATATTATTCTCTCGATATCCATTACTGACTTAAGCTTCGGAGTGGAATCAGGGGCCATCCCCACCTCTTTTCAGGTCCTCGCCTAGCACAAAGCCACCAAAGGAAATTAAGTGTCCACGCGACCGAGAAAGATACCTGAGTGAGCTAGTTCCCGGCGAGACTTAGAAGTCCACTACTCGAAGTTCCAAGGTCACGTCATTTTGATCCCAACACCAACAGTACTGATCGGTCCAGTGTCACCGACACCGGACTGGTCTGGCGTAACGAGGCTGACACGTCCTGCGTCCGGCCCCGAGCCCTTGGGTGACTGATGCCCGGGTCTCCATTTATTTACGAAACTGCCCTTTTTACACAGGTCCCGCTCGAACAATTCTCAAACTCTATAAATAGGAGAAGACATTCTTCATTTTACAACAACTTGCTATGTCTTCTCTCTAATTTATCTCTCTAGAATCCGGCTCTGACTTTAGCATCGGAGATGATTCGCCAGAGATACCCCCCCTCTAGAGCAATCCTTCTTGCAGGTAATCGAAGACTCGGAGAGTGATCGACAGTAACATCAAGAAGACGGGTAACACGAAGCGGATCGGAACTCGACTCGACGCAAGGCCGCCTAATTCGGTACCCCCGTCGAACTTGTTCCACCACCGTGTAAGGCCAAAGCCTTGTTAATCAAAACTAATCAATCAGAATTGAATGATAATCAATCACAAAATAATGAGAGGAAAGAGAAAATTGTACGGCTTGTCTAGGATCATATGAAATCATGGGTGCTTTTGGCATGGGGCCCACAGTAAGTAGAGAGATGATAAATTATTCTATGGGACGGTGGCAACACGTGGATCCTACGTGTTGCCCCTTTGCCCAACTGCCAAGTGACATGTGTCAATAAATAACTGACACGTAGACACATGTCAATTGTTGGTTGGGCAAAGGGGCAACACATAGGATCCATGTGTTGCCACCGCCCCATAGAATAATTTCTCGTAGAGAGATATAGAGATAAATCCAAAATTATAGGAGGGATGTTTGTGCAATTTTTTACTTTTTTTTTTTTAACGTCCGGTTTGAATTCTCGGTTACAGATTATGTCGGGTTCAAAACGGGTAAAACCCAAAGATAACAGCGCTACCTTTATTTTATTTAATAGCGTTAATTATCATTCTGTACAGAATATGTATTTTAGAGTAAGGCGTGGAAGAAAGAATCAAGAAGTTGGCCATGGAAGAAAGAATGAAGATAGCATATTGCTCTCTAGCGCTTCATTCCCGTAAGTTGATCCTAATTCGAACTTGATTAGGGCTCTACAATCGTTTGATTGAAAATTGCTCAACTGGATTTTGTTTTATTTTGAAATTTCAGCAGTAAATCAGAAGCTTTATTTATTTATTCTTTTATCTTCTTCGCTGTTCTTAGGACTAGAGTCGAGTAGTTCAATGGTTTCTTGATTTGTAAGTGGAATCTGCAATTAGGGGTTGGATTCTAGGTTACTATAAATCTTGAGCAGCAGACATTAATGAAGTAATAATTGTTGCTTAAATATATCTTGGTGCTTATTTATATTCTCTGACCAAATCGACTCGTATTGAGAGTGGGTTTCAAACTACAGCTGCAGAAATATGTTAAATTGCAGAAAGAATGGATTGAGAGGACATCCCTCCCTTTATGATGATGCAGCTGTATGTAATGATGTTAAATTGCAGAAATAATGGAGAGAGAGGAGAGACGAATTCAAGAAAAAGGTGAGCCGATGCGTGAGAAAATTGCAAGAAGCTCTCCAGTATCTCATACAAAAGGACATCCCTCCCTTCATTATCTTGTTGGGAGGGAGCTGCTTGATCTTTGTAAAATGATGATACTTAAACTGGTCAGTTGTTTTGATGGTTGAAGAAAAAAATGTCTTTATCTTTGTTGTCATTTTGGATTTTGGTGCAAGTGAATGTAATTGGTGAACTTTTGTACTTGGCGAACCCAATTATAAAGTGAAATTATTTCGAAATGAAATACTTATCTATTATTCAAAAATCAAAACCAGTGTAGTAGTGCTCCGCTCAATCTGTTCGCAATCTTTAACATTATGTCAAAGCGAAATGCTTTCCCAATCTTTTACAAGCCTTCTAGATTACATTAACTAGCTAAAATGCCAAAATCTTTAACTTTTTTTTTTTTTTGGTAAAACCAAAATCTTTAGGGTTAATAACTAAAAAACTGTCCAAGGTTTACCCTATGTTAAAATTAGGTGTCTGAAGATTGAAATGTTAAAATGAACTGTCCCAAGTTTCATTTTTGTTGAAATTTGGTGTCTTTGTGCGTCTTTTCATCTCCATTCAATCATTTTCATCAACCCACCAACCCAATCATAATCCATTACTCTTTACTTTTCACAAAATCGTCAAATTTCACCTAAAAATTGAATATTAAAAAAAAAGTTTCTAGAAGAGTGGTGTAGAGCCATTTTCCAAGGACAATAGAGCGAGATTTACTTGTCCGGATGTGACCAACTTTTTAGGTGACGGTCCCGGAAAGATGACGAGAATGGAATGTGTATGAGAGCTCGAATTTGACAAACGGTTTCGTCGGAATTGACTTCTCTAAAGTAATCACACCGAGACACCAAATTTCAACAAAAATGAAACTTGAGACACTTCATTTTAACATTTCAAACTTCAGACACCTAATTTTAACATAGGGCAAACCTTGGACAGTTTTTTAGTTATTAACCCAAATCTTTAACGAGCCTTCTATATTACAAATTATTATATTTTTCGATAATATATTCAAGTGTTTTTAACGGACAATATATTATTTCTATCAGCGGGATCAACCCCATTGCACCATATATTATTTTGGGGGTTAGTTTGACGTATGGGCATTCCATGAGTAACTCTTAAATAGTAAATACTCACGCAATACAAGGGTCTTACACAAAGAGTAGCTTAACCAATTCATAAAAGGAGAACATACACCCGTTAACAAGTAACTCTTAAATACCCAAGCACACAAACATTTATTTAATCTAATGCATTCAATTGCGTCGAGCTCGGACATTCACGTAAATCGGGTCTCCAACAATCGGTCCACGTATCCGTTAGCGTGTACTGCCATGGGAAGTTCTGTAGGATACAAATAAAGTCCACTGTAGTGGAATCATATATAACCGCAAGTTTGTACTCGTGTTGAACAATGTCATTAGTTAAAGAACACCCATACCGGACACTAAATTGTATAAATTCTTCGACGCCTAACTAGTAAGCAAAACCATTGGTATCAGGTTTTAACGTACATATCATCATTAAGTTATCCCCCTTCTTAGGTCGATTGCGGAGCTCACCGTTTTCTCAAAAACTTGTTTTTCAAAATCTCCAATCAATCTAAAAGAGAACAGACAACACCAGAAAGAAAGAAGTCTGTATGAAGTAGGAAGGCTTGGAATGTACATATTTATCTATGTATACTATATTCAATCCATTCCATGTTTAGAAAAGCGCCTCTAAGTACTGACCCGATGAGCATTCACAATGGTAGAAAATAGTTCTGTGACAGTAAACATTTGAGGCAGACATATATTGCGATGGTAAAGAGCTAATGATGAGGATTTGAAATGTGGAACTGAAGCCAGGCAGGCACTTAGAGGGCTGTCTGTTCATTGGCTTCCAAAATCTGCATATTTTTCCTTCATAAAGACTGTTAGCAATTCGTCCTCATCGACAATCGATGATTCTGTGTCTAATTCCATCTGGTTTTGTTCGACATCACTTACATCCTCACCATCATATATATCTGCATTTCACACGTGGAATAGTTTATTACCTAACGCCACATACAGTTTTGTAAAACATAACATAAACAAATATAAAAGCTTACCGATGTTATGCAATGAAGGAAGAAAGGAGTTCAAACAAAATTTAGACAATCCTACCGTATGTTAGTTTGATCCTCTTAACCTAACACTATTATAGAAAGCACATACACTATGACATAGAAATAAAGGAGAGGACACGACAACAACGAAATCTAGGCTCCAAGAATTTGTCGACATGAGAAAAACAGAATCAATTAAATATCACCGTTCTCACCATGGAGCAAATACTTCAAGCAATCATTTAAAAAAAAAAGTGTTGAACAAAAAAGGGTTTAAATTTTACGGATACAAAGGCTCCTTTAGTGAATGAGCTAGCTCCCCTAACTAACTGCAACTTTAGGCCATCATTATTGAGACATTCTTGGTCTTAACTCTTATGCACTTTACTCCACAAGCGTAACAGTACCATGAATATTAAACCCAACAGAGAACACACTATTGCATTATAGAGATTACATTTAGTAATTCACTGCAGGATCCTTTGTATCAGTACAATTTTAACCCTTTACTAAAAAAAATTATGCCTCCTAAGCTCGAAGGGTGTGCTCGACTCTCTTGCAAAGCTTCAAAAGTTCCGCACAATCAGTGCTCAACGCTACTAAATGTAACTTCTCAAAATGTTTTTCTTTGGCCTAACTGTTGATTCGAAGATTTAGGTTGATAAATTGATATAGTTTGACCCTCTGATGTGACTCTAATTAGTATAATCACTTTCATACGCTTTGACAGTAGAGATACACATTCAAGAAACAGTAACCATGTACCGCATTTTGTTACGTTTCCTAATCGAAACAAGTACACAATTCCAGAGATTTTAATAAAAACACAATGAGAAATCCAAGGATGTATTCAGAGTAATGATGTGTACCTGAATGTCGTTATGCTTCTTTTCAGCTTGATCTTTTGGCTAAATCAGCGATTATCCGGAATCGCCTCTGTGGGGTTCGTAGAAAGGAGAGTTGGGCTTGTACATTCTCTCCATCAAATCTCAATGCTTTCAAGTTTCAACTGTGGGCAAAGGGTAAAGCTAATTAGGGTTTAATAATACTAATTACTACGGTAGTTCACTTGTACTTGTACAACAAACGACGTGAATAACGCCTGTTAAAAAAAATAATACAAGTTTATATTATGGCGGATAACCGTTTCATGTATTACCGAACCGTCCTTTAATAAATTAATTTTGTATTTTTGCAAAAGCATGGCTGCTTTCATATGATGGTAGCAAGAAACTGTATTCATTTTCAATACACTTTTAATTAACTATTACAAAACTAAACAACTTGTTCTTAAAACTGTAAAATTTCGGCACCAAATAAACTGCCCACTACTCCATAACTCTTCATAATCCTTAGGTGGGGAAATACTTGTGTAGAGGCGGTGTTTACACCGCCCCAATGGAGGTCTGAGACGTGTTCAATTATCTTATTCTTCTACTATCTTTCTTATTTCTCTTTCTCCTCCGCTTTTTTTATTCTCTCCGAAAATTATATATTTGCTGTTTTTTTATTCCGTCTCTTGTGCAAATACTTTTATTATATATATATATATATGTTTGGTTATTTATTCTATTATACTATATAATAATACTAGTTAACAAATTATATAATTTTGTATTAACCACAAATTATTAATAAAAAAAATTTGACATATATGTTGCTCATTATTTAATTAGATAAAAAATTATATTATAATATTATATGATAAGTACTATTAGTTATGTAGTATTATTTTTTCAATTTATTGAGCTTAGTAAACTATATAGAACAAATAATTTACCTTAGAGTTAAGTTATTCCAATAGGTATCTAGAAGATTTTTTTTCTTTCTAAAACTCTATTGGGCTGGGTGAACCCTAAAGGCAATTGAGTCATTAACTCTATAGTTTTCACCCAATAAAAATCACAAATTAATAATAAATGTCATATTATACAAAGTGCACTAGTGAACTATATAGAACAAACAAATATTTTTTTGGCTGCTAAATAAGTAGCAAATAAGAAATAACAAAGTATAACGATAAACATGAAAAAAAAAGAAGAAGAAAGAAATCAATGAAAAAGAAAATAGTTTTTTTTTTTTTTTTTTTTGATAAAAGGATCATATCATATATATAAAAAACCATACACCCTAAGCCAACAACCAATACAGAATGTTAGGATAAAACCATGATCCCACAATGTCCGCATTTTCCGTTGCTTTTACAATATTATGCGAAATTGAAACTACCGATCTAGAGGCAAAACACAGTTTTAATAACGGAACAACAACTAGGAGAGATCTAATATCCGAGATAAACCCAAAAAGAGAAGGCGGATAAGCAATAGAAGTGGATGCCACCGTTGACAACAAGACCGAGGAATCCGACATCAACCAACGTATGTCACGATTAGATGATCTTGCAAGCAACACTCCCGTTCTACAAGCCAAGCCCTCTGCCAAAAGTGGGTCGTCACCAAAAGCCCTAGTAGTCGAAATAGCCATAATATTCCCCGAGGGATCCAAAAGAACCGCTGCTCCATAAACACGAAACCGATCTTCTCTAACTGCCCCATCAACAATATAATCCAAGCATTCGTCGGGGCAGAGTGCCTTCGTGCTAATTCCTGGATTCCGCTGTGGAGCCGTGCTGGCGCTGTAACAGGACGAGTAGTAACAAAGTCATTACAAGTAATTGAAATAAAGCGCATAACAGACTCTGCAGAGGGAGTAGCGGCGCGGAACACCACATTATTCCGTTCAAGCCAGATACCCCACATGACCATACATTTATAAGAGAAAATATCAAAATCAACAAAAGAAATACAGGGAAACGAGGACACATCTACCCATTCCTGAATTGATCTAAAATTACCCAAACCCAAACCTCTCAAACTAGACGCAAACCAAACCCTTTTAGCAAAATTACAATTCCACATAAGATGATCCCAAGTTTCCGGAGCCAAAGTGCAAAACGGACAAAGTGGATCCAAAAAAGGCAATCTACGGTTAAGGTTTTCCTTGAGTGGAAGACCTCCTGAAAATCCCTTCCAAACGAACATCCTAATCTTTGGGAGAAGCTCTGAAGATCAGAGCCTCTTCCAGAAACTTGAACTAGCAGAAACGGAAGAAGAAGATCCCGTAGAAGGACCCAACTTCTCTTCAATGAGAAGCGTATTAATGAGGCGGTAACCTGAGCGAACAGTGTAATCCCCAAGTAATGTGTGGTTCCAGAAGAATCGATATGTCGTTTCACAATGAGGCAGATTGATTTGAGAGATGGCTTGAACAATAACCGGAGGTAGGAAGATATTCAGCGTTGGCAAATCCCATCTCCCATCAATGATAAATGTGGAAACTTTAAGGGTATGTTGAGACGAGTTTCCCGGTACCCAATCTGCCAGAAGACCAAAATTCGGAACCCAGATCAGTCCAAAAGTTAATTTTATGGCCAGACCCAACCCTCCATCTAGCGCCTAGAATCAGAAATCGCCTCACGAAGCAGAGATTCTTCCAAGTAACAGAGTGTGATGAAGACACCTTTGCAGTGAAGAAAGATCCATGATGAAAATATCGTTTGCGAATGCAGTCCACCCAAACAGATCCTTCGGAATCCACCAATCTGAAAGCCTGTTTCAGAAGTAAAGCCAAGTTAAAGCTATAAGAGTTTCTAAAGCCCAATCCACCACAATCCTTCGATCTAGTTACCCGATCCCATGCCACCCAAGCGAATCCTTTTGAATTGAAGGAGGTACGCCACCAAAACTGCCTTTGAAGGCGATCTAGAGTGTTTGTCACTGATTTCGGGAGACGTAAACAGGACATCGCATAAGTAGGAATTGCAGCTGCCGTTGATTTAATCAGAACCTCTTTTCCTGCCGGAGATAGCAGCTTCGTCATCCAACCCTGGATACGAGAGGTAACCCTCTGGACTACTTTGTGACCTATTAATTTTTTGTTATTAGTCCAGTCTAAGGCAAGTCCTAGGTAGATTTATTCCTCACCCATCCCTTGAACACCCAGGACATTTCTTACGTTAATCCGTTCTTCCTCCCTCATATTAGGACTAAAGAAAACACTGGACTTTTCAAAGTTGATCAGTTGGCCCGATTCGCGCTGATAATTTTGAAGAATTGCTTGTAAGGTATGGATACCCTCATTAGTCGCCTCCAAGAACAATATACTGTCATCCGCAAAGAACATATGCGTTATGGGATCCGCATTTCTTCCAGGACGAATACCTCGAAGTGAACCTTCCCGTTGGGCCCTTGATAGCTCCTGAGAGAGCATCTGAGAAATAAGAATGAACAAATAGGGAGACAGAGGATCTCCCTGTCTGAGTCCTCGGGAGGGCAGAAAAGAAGAAGTACGCGCACCATTTAGGAGAACTTCAAGGGATGTCGTAGAAACACATGTCATTATCCAGTGGATGAATAAGGGTGGAAAATTCAAACTCTCCAGAATTGCTCGTAAGTAATCCCATTCCACTCGATCATAAGCCTTACTCATATCTAATTTAACCGCCATTAACCCGATGTTCCCTCGCCTTCTCTGTTTGATAGTATGAATAAGTTCCTGAGTAAGCCACAGATTGTCCAAGATTAGGCGTCCTGCCACAAAAGCTGTCTGGAATGGAGAAATGATCCTCGGGAGAAGTGGTTTGAGACGCTGACAAATGACCTTGGAAATTATTTTGTAAACAGTGTTACAAAGACTGATAGGGCGCCAGTCAGTCATTAGTTGTGGACACTCAATCTTTGGGATTAAAACGATGAATGTTGCATTTATCCTCGGATGGAGGGAAGATGAACTAAAGAAATCCAGAACCGCTGATACGACATCTGACCCAATCGTAGACCAACAATGCTGGAAAAACCGGGGATTAAAACCATCTGGTCCGGGAGATTTCTCTGGATTCAAGAGTAAGGAAACACGGGATATTTCTTGGGGCAACACTGGGCGAGTAAGAGCTTGGTAGGCAATATCCGGGATCCTAATGCAATTCCTAGTGGGATAAAGGAACGGCAATCTAGGTCCAGGGGAAGTAAACAAGGCCTCAAAATAGTGTCTCACATGATTGGTCACTTGGTTTGGCTCGGTTAACCAAACGCCCTCATGAGTCCTGACCCTATCTAGTTTATTGAATCTGCGACGGCAAAGTGTGTAAGCATGGAAGAATTTGGTATTTCGATCCCCACTTTGAAGCCAAAGCTGCCTAGACTTCTGTCGCCACATTACTTCCTCTTGAGCATAGAAGGTACCAACTCGATCGCGAATAATCCTAAGTGTATCTTCATTGTCATTGCCACGTTGCGCCCTATCTAGATCTTCAAGGGAGGCAAGCAGTTGTGTCCGAATCTGTCCAAAACACTCCTTGTTCCACCTTCGTAGCTTTTGGGACAGGCGTCCCAACTTCCGGGAGATAATAGAAAGGCCACTACCAGCCACCGAGTGATTCCAAGAATCAATTAAGACAGCCTGAAAATGTGGATGTGAAAGCCACATAGACTCAAAACGAAACGGTCTCCGTTGAAATCCACTAGTTGGACGGGGAACAAGTGAGATTAAAAGAGGGCAATGGTCAGAAGCCACCTGGGCTAGATGAGAAATTGTTGCCAACAGAAAACGGATAAGCCAGTCTACATTACCGAATCCCCTATCCAGTCTCTCTTGAATACGATCCTGACCTAATCTATGATTTGACCAGGTAAATGGGTGGCCAACAAAGCCAAGATCGACAAGGTCAAGAGAATCAGTCCAATCATGCGCACGCAGAATCCTATCAGAACTAGGAGGGTTCCCTCCTTGTTTATCACATGCTGACCAAATATCATTGAAGTCACCCGTAATAAGCCAAGGTGTAGAAGAAGATCTGGATTGACGGAAGGAGGTGACTATGTCCCAAAAGCTAGGCCTATCATCATAACCATGCGGGGCATATATGAACGAAGCATCCCATGGAGTGTCCCCCACTTCCAGACCCAGTTCGACATGAAACCCATTAATATTTTGCAGTAGTGGGTTTATAGTAATAGACTGTACCCAAGCCAAAACTAAGCCACCTCTGGTCTCCTCCGGGTGAATCACTAAGCATCGAACTAACCCTACCGACGCAAGCACACTAACCAGACGGTTTACTCTACTCTTGATCTCTGAAATAAAGACTATACTTGGTTTATGCACCCCAACCAAAAGGCGAAGGTGTTGAACTGTCAAGGAGTTTCCCGCCCCTTGACAGTTCCAGCACAGCAGATTCATTGATCACGCGAGGAAGGCCACCAAGCCTCCCTCGCAAACCGTAGCACTATAATCACAACAACACAATAAAAATTGCGTAAATCATGAAAAACAAACAACGAACTAAGTACCTCCATTATTTCTGAAAGACGCCTCTCCCTAGGGCGTGCACGGACCTGCCTCACATTTGAGGCCTGCTCCCACTCCGGTTCCTGAATGGTCAGAACATCCGTGGCCTAGGTCGCTTTTCCCCGGCCAACTGACGCTGAGGAGGACAATCTGTGTCCATTGGTTCCTTTCCCGCACGACGACGACGACCCCCAGCCTCCATGTTAGAGTCCACCACACTCCTAACCTGCTCTGGTTCCCTCTCCGGTGGTGAGTTTGTCTGAGGTAATGCAGCCATCACCAAATCTTCGAGTGTACCCAATCTGTCTCTACCACGCTGTTTCTCCGGCACCCTGAAATGCTCACTGACTGAAGCTGTAAACTCCCCTGACCCGTATAACCCCCCAGTCTGTTGTAGTTGTGGTTGTATAAAAAAAAAGGATGCTCCTCTCCAGCAAGGTTATGAGGCTGCATGTGGAAGAAGTTCCCCGATGAAGGCTCCGGCTGAAAGAAAGGAGGAGGAGCAGGCTGGTTGAAGTTCATCTGAACAAACCGGGAACCATCCCAGGCCCATTGAAAGTTGGGGTCGACAATTGGTGTCCAGGCCCAATGTTGAGGATGTTGAGGCAGGACAAACTGATTAGGCCAAACCATAGCCGGCCCAAAGAAAGGAAAAGGCCACGGCCCAGTTGGAGCAATAAAACCCGAAGAGTGACCCGTGTAATGTCCCTGAAAATGAGCTGGCCCAAGATGAGTAGATGTCGAGTAGATCGGAGCAAGGCTAGGGAACGTCACCGGCGGAACTGAGTAGGGCTGCTGATACTGTAAGTTTAATCCAGCTTCACCAGACATGGCAGACAAAGTTAAATTCTGCACAAAAGCTGAAATGTCAGGAAGTTCCTCGCCAAACACAGACTGATTGTTGGAATAGGTAAAGCGAAGACCCGGTAAAACCCTATTTCCATCTAAGAACGTCTCTGTCAGAGGGTTAGGCTCCTCCTGTGTCTCTGCTGGTGTCCTTGAGGGAGAGCCCATCTCCGGCTGAAACTCTGCATCGACATAACCTTCTCTCCCAAACCTATGAGCCGCAGTACCACCGGGCGAGTTCCACTCAGGATCATCAAACCACTTCATCCAAATACAAAGAATACCCTCCCCCTTATTTTTAATTGAGTAGATAGGTTTACGGTTCTCCCGTACAGAACGAATATTAGATGGGCATCCAAACGGTCGAGCATTTCATTGATCTGCTGTGTGAAGACTCTCTCCGGGGTGTTGCAGTCATCTTAGTGATGTCCAGCCCGACCACATCTCTTGCAGGGCATCCCGTGACGATATGTGATGAGGACTTTGTGTGCATGATCATCCTCACAGAGCCAAAGTCCCGGCACAGCTGGTTTCTCCAAGTCCACTAAAACCCTAGCTCTTGGGTACGCCACCTCCGCTCCTTTCTCCTCATCAAGCTCAAGAAAAACCACCTCCCCAAGTGCAGTGAGGACATCAAAAATAAATTGACGACGCATGAGGGAAGGTGGAACCTTCCTTAGCTCAAGCCAAATTGGGACTCGCTTAAAGGAAGCCATCGCCGGCAAGATCCCATCAGGGCAAGGGAACAGCACCAGAAGAGCTCCTCCTACGTAAAAGGGGCTATTTAGGTAAACCTCCTGCAGGTCCACCATAGATTTGAAGTTAAAAACCCACCAGCCATCACCCCTCCTAAAAAACTTAACCACTGGTATCCTCCATTGTTCCTCGACTAGCTTCTCCACCAAGTCCTTCCTCTCCTTTTTTGCAGCGAAGCAGCGACCGATCAAGGTTAATGACCAATCCATTTTCATTAGCATGCAACGGAGATGAAGCACACCGAGGAAGAAAAGGAATAGAAACTTCTCCCACTTCTTTTTTGTCTCTGTGCCAATGAAATCAAATAATTGCAGAAAGTGCAACGACTTTAATATCCAAGTATGTGTGAAACTGCAGCATGGGAGAAGGTGAAAACTGTGAGGGATAATCTGCAGAGAACGCTGGCACCTCCATTCAAAAGCCTCCGCGTGACGAAATCGAAGATTATTAGATGAGATATGGAGAGGTTGCGTGGGCGGTGAAGAGAGCAGCATAGCTCCATTGGGAGGCACAGGCGGTGGCCAACAGGGGCACGTCCAGGTGGCGAAAAAGAAAGGGAAACTTTTCCCCCAAAACCTTCCATCATGATTGCATAGAGAATTATGCAGTAAAGTAAAAACTTGCACCCGAGAAGAAAGACGTTCACAATTCCTTTTTTTGGGCCAAGGCTGAACTGGGGTAAGGCTTAATTGGGTCTGATCGTCACCGGAGCAACTCCGGTCAAGAAAAGACAGCATAGAAAAAGGGAGGAAAACCAAGAAAATAGTTAAATATAACACAACTTTTAAAGAGAATGAAAAAGAGAGAGTAAAGAAAGATATGAGGACAGAAGAAGCAACCACGTGTCAAGGCTACCATTGGGCGGTGTTACACCGCCCTTAAGAATTCTCTCATTAGGTGAGTTTGAAAAATCATTAACCAAAATTAACTTTAAACCATTAACTCCTCTAATTTATGTTAATTTTAGCAAATTATAATGCCGTATCTCAAATTATTAATTGGACCAAGTCCGCCATATTAGCATATAAACTAGTCAATAAATAAAAAACACGTCATAAGTTAAGTCTAAATAAATAATTTCAGTTTAACATGTGATTACAACCCAATATTTTTTCAGATTAATCATACCTCTTTTTTCGGCCTGATAAAAATAATTTGACATAATAAACAAAATACTTTTTTCATATACAAATATAGTACGTGGATCATTAGTTTGTAGGTATTTTCTTCTAAAAATCTATGTCTTAGAAGGTTCACCACGTCTTCTAGGATTCATCATGTCCATTACTTTTAGAATAAAAAAAATATACAAAACTAGTGACTTTGATATATTATATTTGTATATAAAAAATATTTTATTTTTAGGATGATATTTTTCAACCAAAAAACATGTAGGATTTGTCTATGAGTACAATGATGACATAGGTCGGACATCGACACCTACAATGACAAACTTCCTAGCACAGAAGGAATGAATGTCAAACACCGACACCTACAATGACAAACTCATGAAAAGAGGTAAAAATGAAGCCGAGATACAGTCGGGTGTAAATCATTCTAATAAATAGAGTCAAGTAGACGATAAACCTATGCTTGACTCGGGGGCTAATGATGGATATACACCCGAGAAGACCTCATCAAGGCTCGACATGGTCGCACCGTCGACCCCGAACATGGCGAGGGGGTAAGGCCTTCATTTTCCGCACGCTAGTCCGGTAACAACGGACCGGTCCGTACCTGTGGTGCTGGACCCTGTCTGTACTACTGGTACCGGACCAGTCCGGTACTAACAGTACGGACCAGTCCGGTGCCACGACGTCGGACTAGTTCTGTGTCACCGACACCGGACTGGTCCAGCTTCACGAGGCCGACGCGTCCCACGTCCAGCCTCGAGCCCTTGGGTGACTGACGCTCGGGTCTCCACTTACTTACAAAACTACCATTTTTACACGGGTCCCACCCGAACAATTCTCAAACTCTATAAATAGGAGAAGACATTCTTCATTTTACAACAACTTGCTCTGCCTTCTCTCTACTTTATCTCTCTAGAATCCGGCTCTGACATTAGCATCGGAGAAGATTCACCAGAGACACCCCCCCTCTGGCACAATCTTTTTTGCAAGTAATCGAAGGCTCGGAGAGTGATCGACGTTAACATCAAGAAGATGGGTAACACGAAGATGATCGAAACTCGACTCGACGCAAGGCCGCCTAATTCGGAACCCCCGACGAGCTTGTTCCACCACCGTGTAAGGCCAAAGCCTTGCTAATCAAAACTAATAAATCAGAATTGAATGATAATCAATCACAAAATAATGAGAGGAAAGAGGAAACTGTATTCATTCAACACACTTTTAACTATTACAAAACTAAACAACTTGTTCTTAAAACTGCAAAATTTCGGCACCAAATAACTGCCCACTACTTCCATAACTCCTTATAATCCTTTGGTGAGTTTGAAAAATCATTAACCAAAGTTAACTTTAAACCATTAACTCTTCCTAATATATCTTAATTTTAGCAAACTATAATGTTGTATCTCAAATTATTAATTGGATCAAGTCCGCCATATCGTCATATAAACTAGTCAATAATAAGAGATACGTTATAAATTAAGTCTAAATAAATAATTTCAGTTTAATATGTGATTACAACCAAGTATTTTTCCAGATTAATACCTCTTTTTCAGCCTGATAAAAATAATTTGTCATAATAAACAAAATACTTTTTTCATATACAAATATAATACGTGGATCATTAGTTTGTAGGTATTTTCTTTTAAAAATCTAATATTTGTCTTAGAAGGTTCACCCACGTTTGCTAGGATTCACCATGTCCATTACTTTTATAAGGAAAAAAAAACTAGTGAGATTGATATATTATATTCGTATATAAAAAATATTTTTATTTTTAGGATGATATTTTTATTAAACAAAAAAATGTAGGATTTATTAGAATAAATTATTTAGTTGTAGTCACATATTAACTGTAGTTATTAATTAGACTTAATTCACGACATGTCTCTTATTTATCGACTAGTTAGTGACGAGACAAACCAGATTCAACTAATAATTTATTATTTTCATTATGCCATTTTGATTTTATGAGTTTGGTAAAAAAAATATTTCTTAAATTGGTTCTGAATTGAGAATGTATTTCCTTTCCTTGCCAACATGATAGAAATAAACTTAAGAATGTATTTGGTTTGCGCGTAGCGCGTTCGAAATGTCATACGTGATACATAAAAAAAGAAGTGTTTAAATATGACTAGTCATGAAACTTTTAAGAATGCTCCATGCAATATTAGGATAGTTATTCGTATTTATTGCATAATATACTTTATAAATTTTGATTTAATATTTAGAATATTTAACCAAATAAATTAATAGATTTTATTTCTTAGTTAGATTAAAACCTAGGTTTCTAAGATTAGTATAAATATATATATATATATTACATAAATAAAAATCTCTATATTCAAATATGTCCTCACATAAATTTTGTCCTCACAAAACCCTAACCACCATCTTATTTGATTATTTCCCGCTTAAACCAAACGAAACAATGGTCCGTTCGTAATTATTAACATGCGACTGAAACAATACCACTCTTCTAATTCAGTTAAAGCCTTGGCCAAAAAAAAAAAAAAATTCAGTTAAAGCAACGGCAAAATAATTCAATTAAGGCGCTTACATACTCACTGCAATCCCCAAGGATCCTCTCATCTAAAACATTCATGTCCGTGCCACTATATCACCGCCTTCCTTCTTTGGTCATCAGTCTTCCGGAGTGTACGAACCTAATCCCTAACAATATTCATCACACTTCTATGGCACCATGATGCAAGAACCCCAAACCCTAAATTAAACTGCTAACTCGCCAAGACAAATAAACCAACGTGATGGCCAGCAGCAGCAGCACCCTCCAACAACAATAATATGGAACATATACATCCACGGGCACCGATTCAGCCACTATCACGATGTCCTGCAACCAATTTGGTACTATCTTGTATCTTTTTTTATCGTGTAATAATCCAAATCATCTATCCAAACATATTTATGAGATGTTACATATTTTCAAATATAAAATTGCTACATACAAATTATCCCATGCACTGTGCTTCTTCTGATGTGCTATTTCTGTTTGTGATGCTACCAATTTTTTACTTTTAAAAAAAAATACATGTATCTAATGTGCTTTCTTATTTATAGCATACAAAAAATTGAATACCTCTCTAGAATTGTATGTCTGACAAATCCATGATGCAACAGCAAGATCATTCTCATTTTTTTTTCCGAGCCAAGATACACAATATTTCTTTTATTTTGAAAAAAAAAACTCACATGAATTTGGAAGACGCTTGGACATGAATTTGGATGACGCTTGGACTTATTAGGGTGGGGACGAGGTTTTTTGGTAGTAAAATTTATTTTTGTTGAAAGAGATGCTCACTATCATGTCTTATGCCAACTTGGTAACGTTAATAACCTAAGAAATGTCTGAAATTTGCCAAATGTTAACCGGAGGAGTCTGAATTTTCAAAAGTTAATTTGAAATGTCTGAAATTTCAACTTTGTTGATTTAAGGTTTTCCGTCAATTTTTGGGTTAAATCTAACAGATTGTGTGAAATGACATTCTTACCCCTTTTAATATTTTTTTATCTAATATCTTATTTGAGGAAATGTGAAATGACAAAATTACCCCTGAAGTCAAATTAAAACCACCACGACACCGTCCACCGCCACCCGGCTCCGACCACCACCACCCCGACTCCGATGACCACCACCCAACTCTGGCGACCACCACCACGACTCTAATTAGGCCCAAATTAGAGCCAACGGTCCCGATTGGGCCCAAATCGGAGCTAAAAAGCTCTGATCGGAGCCATAGAGCTCTGATTTGGAGCTTTCTGGCTCAGGTCGGAGACACAGAAGTCCGATCTGGAGCTCTGTAGCTCCGATCGGAGCTTAGAGGCTCCGATTTGAGCCCAATCGAGGCCGGTGGCTCCGATTTGGGCCCAATCAGAGCCGTGGTGACGGTCACCGGAGTTGGGTAGTGGTCGCCGGAGCTGGGGTGGTGGTTGCCGGAGCCGAGGTGGCGGTGGCCGGAGCCGTGGTGGCTTTAAGGGCATTTTTTCTTTTCAGTTCAAGCATGTGAGGGGCACACTTGATAGAAGGGCATTTTGGGAATTTAATTTTACCGGTCACATGCCAAGCATGTGACCAACTTCTATTAGTTTTAACGGAAAAAATTTAACGGAGACCTCTTATATCCACAAAGTTGAAACATCAGACCTCTCCGGTTAACATGAGCCAAAATTCAGACATTTCCTAGGTTATTAACCCAAACTTTGTATGAATCATTTTTCTCTTTACTTCTCTTGTATTTGATTGAAAAAAAAGGCATGGATGGATGTTGCTTAACAATGTACTCAATGAATTTGCCCAAATTAAAACGACTTAACCGTAAGAACTTATAGATTATTAGGTAAAAACTATATATGTTATCTTTTGGTATAACACGTTTTTTTATTGCATAATTTGGATGCAATATGTTTCTGAAAAAACAAATGGTGTAGAATTTATAAATTATATTTTTCCCTTATTTATATGAAAATAGCTAAAAAAAATTTAAAATTAATCTAAAATAAAATTTGAATAAAACCTTAATTTTTAATTACAAAATTTGAGAATTGTTTTAGAATTTTCATGTTATTTATTTTTAGTAAATTTAATTTAAACATTAATTAAATTATAAAAATTAAGAAAAATTGTATATAAACTTTACTAATGGAAATTTTTTTTATTCCATAAAAAAAGGATGAGCCAATCGATTGGGTCGACATTGACTAAACTAACCCAAACAGGACTCGAACTCCGGGCTTGTTTAAGCATAACAGGACTAGAAAATTTATTCGCTAATAAATCTATTAGCTAAGGACTATTATAGTGTACTTATGATGTGATATCAATTCATGATAAAAATAAAAATTAAGGGAATTTTCGATATCATTATATTGTGTAACCTGAAAATACTTATATATATATATATATATTTTTAAATATATACTTATTTATTTCTTGAAGATTTATTGGTTTATATATGTGAAATTGTTGACTAATCACTTAGTCAATTGTCATAAAATTTTAAGGTAATATGTAAATGTGTGTTTTAATCCTTATACTTCAATATTCCCTCTCATGGATTGAAACGTTTGGAAGACCCATTATGAGAAAATTTGATGCGGAATTCGAACATGTGCACTACATTACCATGTGAAAATTTAGACTAATTACCACTTGATCATATATGCTAAAACCCATTATAATGGGTAATGATGTGGTTTAATCTTATACTTCAACTTCATACTTATATGTGATACATATATTTATTCCAATTCGAACTTTAAAACTCACGCGCGTGCAACGCTCGCGCATAAAATTCTAGTATATATATATATATATTTATAAGTACATAAAAGGGAGGGCAGAAAAATGACAGACAAAATACAATGAATAAAAATTACAGTTTCTAAATTGATTTTTATTATTATTATTATTATTATTATTATTATTATTATTATTATTATTATTATTATTATTAACAGCATCTTTTGATCTTCTTCTAATCTCCATAGTACATGAAGGTTGCGTATCTTCTTCAGTAATTGGCTATCGATCCTTTGATGACTCTCCATGCTAGTGCAAGACGACCCCACGTCCAGCCATCGGTCTACCTTTACTCGTCTGCCTCACGTCAAAGCAGTGTGTCCCTCCACGGAGTCTCCACCCTCAGCCGGAGTTGGCCCAGCCATGGCGTTCATCCACTTCCGACAGCAGCAACTCGTTTGTCCCGCTGTACAGCAGCAACTCGTTTGTCCCGCTGTACCCTGCTCCGGCGGCGACCCAGCATCCAACTTTCACCGGACGACCTCTCTCTCTCTCTCTCTCGTCGTGAATCACCGGCCCAGCAGCCAGGAAGACCTCAAGCTTCGACTGCCACTGCTCCGACCATTACCAGCGCCGTTCCTGCTCCAGCATCCACGCCGACCTTCGCCGGAGCTCCGCCCTCGCTTCCGCGACCATCTCCGCTGCTATCTCCGTCACCGATTCCGGACCTTGTTGCTGCTTGCTGTCTGGCCGCCTGCTTCGCCGTTCACCCACTGCTGCACGACGGCACTTTAACTCATCCCCGGTCATCATCACCAACACTCTGATCCCTGTTAGCAAATATCAGGGTCAAATCTGCAAAACTGAAAAGTTGAGGGATCAATCCCCAATTTCTGAATTTCCGAGGACTAAAATATAATTAGTCAAATTTCAAGTACTTACATATAATTATCACGAAATTATCATGCAAGATATAATTACTCCGAAATTACCGAAATTACACGTAAAAATGACGAAAACGAATACGTGATTTTTAAGTACTGAGGCCCGTGCTAATCACGGTCTCCTTAAGGCAATTTCGCCCCACTCCACCCTCGGGTTATGCAAAGGAGTTCAAACACGGGGCGATCACCTCCCAGGATTCAACAGTGTCGTCAAAACGTGTTATGCAACGAACACGTTTGACCGAACCGAACCTTAAACCCGAACACAACAGGATATTTTCAGGAAGCCGATCACGACGGCGGAAACAAACAAGCCGACGACAACGGCAGATGAAACGATAATAATAAAACAAAAACACAAAAACAGAAGATAGCACGGTAGCCACCACCTGGGCAAGCAACCACGCAGAGAGCAAGAAAAATTTGAGAGATATGGGAGAACTTCGGAAATTGGTCTCTAGGAAATGAGGGAATGTGGCTCCAATTTATAGTGAATTTTGTTGAAGGCTTCATAAATGGATTGAGTAATTGATCACAGTTATTACAGCAATAATACTGCATCAGTAATGGTGACTATCCAGTTCAACTTCACTTCATTACTCATCAGCTCGGAATGCAAACAGTCTGCTGGTTCGGTTCAAAAACCCGGACGGACCAGAGACCGGTTCAGCAAAACCCGACCCGCGCGAGGCAAGCAATTCTGGACCGACATTCGTGTACGCACGTCGCGGGCGCGCACACAAGTCAAGCCTACCGGGGTGTGCTCCGGATCCGATGATTTGCACCCCCCCCCTGCGCGCGTGGAGAGAGTCTTTCATCTAGTAATTAGTTACACCTATAAAAAGATGTCACTAATATATACTAGGCAAAATCCCTAAACCTGGCCGGTGTGGTATTATTAACACACACACACATACACTAGGCAAGTACAATTGCCATTCACAAGTGACTTGGGCCAAAAATTCCACAGCCCATGTGGCTTAAAAGGCCCACGTCCAACAATCCCCCACATGAATGGAAATTGGAATCCTAACGGTAGCTCTAGACTCGAAAGTTGTGTTCGACGGTCAATACCTGCAAAGGATAGGTAGGGGTAGCCCCTTTGAACCTACCCCTTGTGAGATCATGCCTTCTCTACTGACTGGTCGGTAGACGCGATGTCCTTGAACCGACTGTCGTTGGTGTAAATGACGACATAACCCACACAGGTACCTTCCTAGTATAGTTCGGTTCACGCCCTGTGATCCCTAGGCCCTGGATCACTAGCCTGGTTCTGCAAGCGTTTCTAAGAATTGCGCCCTCAACAATTCCTTTCGAAGCGGCCCCACTTCTCACTCGCATAGGTGATTCTATGTCTCAAGAGCATCTTCACGACTCTGAGTTCTCCTTACGAATCATTAAAAGCTTTGTGTGAAAATGACCTTGTTTAAGTAATTTCCAATTACTATGTTCGGATTAACCGATGATAGATCAACACCAGCAAAAGCTTAACCTCTTCTCCATCACTGTTTGCATCATAGGAATAGGCCCGGGGTTTGACCCCCCACAGTGACAACACTCACCCTTGTGATTAGGTTGTCCCATTGAACCAAGTTCTTGGGATCTCCAGTCATCATGGTTGGGTTTTCCTTCTCAAGAGCGTTTCCTTGACGGGCTTTAGCCCCATTCCTTTCAATGCTTGGCCAAATAACTCTCTGTTTAAACCCTTGGTTAGCGGATCCGCAATATTATCGACCGATCTCGTAAAGCTGATGGTGATAATTCCGGTAGAGAGTAATTGTCTAATGGAACTGTGTCTTCGACGAATATGTCTTGACTTTCCATTATAAATGAAATTGTGCGCTCTGCCGATCGCGGCTTGACAATCGCAATGTATGCAGATTGCGGGCACAGGTTTTGGCCATCTCGGAACATCCTCGAGGAAATGGCGTAGCCATTCTGCCTCTTCGGCACTTTTATCCAGTGCGATAAACTCAGACTCCATCGTGGATCTGGCTATGACTGTTTGCTTTGAGGATTTCCACGACACTGCTGCACCTCCTAAGGTGAATACGTAACCACTCATACTCAAAGAGTCCGTATCTCTGGAGTCGGACACCCAGTTTGCATCACTATAGCCTTCGACCACGGAAGGACTTCTAGTATAGTGTAAACCATGACTCCGAGTATATCTCAGATACCTCAGTAACCTGATTACCCCATGCCAGTGATCAACACTGGGGTTACTCGTATATCGACTCAAAACACTAACAGTGTGTGCGATATCTGGCCGAGTGCATGACATCAAATACATGACACTTCCTATAATTCGAGCATACTCAATTTGGGAAACTGAATCTCCCTTGTTCTTTGAGAAGTACTTACTCGTATCAATTGGAGTAGTGACCTCGTTCTTGTCATCCTTGATAAATTTATCCAAAATCTTATCAACGTAATGACTTTGACTTAGAACGAGACCTTCCGATGTTCTATGGATTTTGATTCCAAGAATTACATCGGCAAGGCCCATATCTTTCATGTCGAACCTCGAACTCAACATATGCTTAGTGGACCGGATCATCTCATCGTTACTTCCAACGATAAGCATGTCATCTACGTAAAGACACAGAATAACATACCCATTATCTGTATCTTTCACGTAAATACATTTGTCACACTCATTTATTTTGAAACCTTTCTCCATCATAACGCTGTCAAATTTATGGTGCCATTGCTTAGGCGCCTGTTTTAGACCATACAGGGATTTGACAAGCTTACAGACTTTCTTTTCCTGCCCTCGTGCAGAGAAACCCTCAGGTTGATCCATGTAGATTTCTTCCTCTAAATCTCCATTTAAGAAAGCTGTTTTCACATCCATTTGATGTACTTCTAAATTACGCAACGCCGCAATAGCAAGTACCATCCTGATGGAAGTGATTCTGGTTACTGGAGAATAAGTATCAAAATAATCCAGTCCTTCCTTCTGTCTATACCCTTTAATGACAAGTCGGGCTTTATACTTGTCAATCGAACCATCTGCTTTCATTTTACGTTTAAAGATCCACTTGTAGCCTAGCGGTTTGCTTCCGGGCGGAAGATCCACTAACTCCCAAGTATGATTCTGCAGAATCGATTCGATTTCACTATTGATTGCCTCTTTCCATAGAGGACCCTCAGAAGAATTTACTGCTTCTTGGTAAGTCTGAGGTTCAGCTTCAAGCATATAGGTCAGAAAATCTGGACCGTAGGATTTTTCAATCCTTGCCCTTTTGCTTCTTCTGGGCTCGACCTCGGTTTCAACCCCGGTCTCGACCTCAACATGCCCCTCATGTTCTCGGTCTTGACTATTTTCCTCCATAGTCTCATATGCTTGTCTCGAAGAGCTAGCATCTCCTCTAGAGTTAGCTTCGCCTCTAGACTTAGCCGGAAATTTATTTTCAAAGAAATATGCATTTCTTGACTCCATTATCGTGTTTTTGTGTATATCTGACACCTTCGATTCATACACAAGAAACCGATATGCATTACTGTTCTGAGCATACCCAATGAAAATGCAATCAACAGTTTTTGGCCCTATTCGCACCTTCTTCGGGGGAGGTATCATTACCTTAGCAAGACACCCCCACATTCGAAGGTGGTTGTAAGAAGGTTTCCTCCCTTTCCACAATTCAAACGGAGTTTTCTCTTCCTTCTTTTGGGGTACCTTATTCAAAAGGTAATTGCTAGTCAAAATAGCTTCCCCCCACATGTTCTGGGGCAACCCCGAACTTATCAACAAGGAATTCATCATTTCCTTCAATGTTCGATTTTTCCTTTCCGCAACTCCATTTGATTGGGGTGAGAACGGAGCAGTGACTTCATGAACAATTCCATGTTCAGCACAAAAATCTGCAAACGGAGCTTCATACTCTCCTCCTCTGTCGCTTCGCAACACTTTGATTTTCTTATTAAGTTGATTCTCAACTTCTTGTTTGTAAATCATGAATTTTTGAATAGCTTCATCTTTTCCTTTCATCAAGTATACATAGCAATACTTCGTACTGTCATCTACGAAAGTAATGAAGTACTTATTTCCACCTCGTGTTTGGACATATTTCAAGTCACAAACATCGCTATGTATTAGATCAAGAGGTTCGGTACATCTTTCAACTGAGTTAAACGAAGTCCGAGTAAGTTTCGCTTCAACACAAACTTCACATTTTTGTTCTTGATCTATTTTGAATTTAGGAATCAACTCCATGTTAATTAACTTCCGCATAGACTCAAAATTAACATGTCCTAATCTACCGTGCCATAAATTAGAATACTCAGTCAAGTAAGCAGAAGAGGAAGCATTCTTATTCATGGTTTTCTTTGGCACAACGGCCATTACAGACATTTTGAACATCCCTCCATTTTCATACCCCTTGCCTACATAAACACCATTCTTAGACAGCACAAACTTGTCTGACTCAAAAACAAGACGGAAGCCATGTTTGTTCAACAGAGCCCCTGACACTAAATTCTTCCGGATGTCCGGAACATACAACACTTTGGTCAGGGTGAGCTCCTTGCCAGAGGTCATCTTCAGCACGACCGTTCCTCTGCCTTTAATTGCAGACGAGGTAGAGTTCCCCATGAACAGGGATTCTCCGGAATCCTCCTCCTCAAGACTTGTAAACATCGCCTTGTTTGAACAAACATGTTTGGTGGCGCCGGTGTCGACCCACCATTCCTTCATGTTGGAGTCAGCCAAGTTCACCTCTGACACGACCGCGATCAAGCTGAGGTCTTCCATGTCATCAGTGACCGTCGCCATTTGGGCCTCCTGTTTCTTCGGGAACCTGCACTCAAAAGATTTGTGGCCTACCTTGCCACAATTGAAGCAGCTGCCTTGGAAACGTTGTGGTGCTTGAGAGTCTTGACCTCCTCGGGGTCCCTTGCCTCCCTTGGAAGATTGTCCGCCTTTGGACTTCTTAGAAATACCGCCTTTCGGACCTAGGTGGACACCCTTGTCCTGTGGCTTCTTCCCCTTCCCACGAGAGCCCTGCCTACTCGGACCCTGGTTATGCTCTACCACATTTGCCTTGGCCGAGTTGGTCGTCCTCATAGGACCGACCGGATTTCCGTGGGCCGGATTCGCCTTCTCCAGATTCTCCTGGGTAGCTATCTTGCTGACCACCTTAGATACCGACATATCCTTCGTCTTATGCTTCAGGTAGCCCTTGAAGTCAACCCAGCTCGGGGGAAGTTTCTCCATGATCACTGCCGCCTTGAACGTCTCGGTTAATGCCATTTGCGCATCATGGAGCTCCTGGAACAAATTTAGGAGCGCATTCACCTGCGGCACCACAGGCTTGTTATCAGCCATTTTAAAAGAAAATAACCGACTAACCAGGAATTTCTTTCGTCCGGCATCTTCCGTCTCATATTTTTGGTTGAGAGACGTCCACAACTCCTTTGAAGACATCATCTTGCTGTACACTTGATACAGTTGGTCGGTCAGACAGCTCATGATGGCGTGCCTGCATATGAAGTCCGAGTGCTTCCAAGCCTCTAAGGCCAAAAGGGATGTGGCATCATCTGGAACAATTGCCGGGGGCTCTTCCGTTAGGAATCTCTTCAAGCCTTGGCAAGTGATATAGACGTCCATCTTTTCACTCCAAAGCTTGAACCCCGTCCCGTCAAACTTATCTGGTTTCTCCACGGGCATCATTCGGGGCATGGCAACCCCTCCAGTCACGGGGGCTCCAGTAAAGTTTCCGAATCCAAGATTCGGAACAAATCCAGATGTGCTTGCACCCGCAGCAGCAAAGTTAAATCCACCACCGGGAAGAAAATTCATGCCGGTGGATAAAGGAGTAGCAGCTGTGGTCATAACAGTCGGCTGTGGGAGTGACAACTCCGGAAAGATTGGTTGCGGGAGTTCACCTCCTGTTCCCGGAGTTGGCACATTCGTCCCGGGAACCATTTCGGTAGAGAAGGGAACATTAACGTTGTTGTTGTTAGGATCCATCTGGGCAAACAAAACAACAACGTTAGAAATTTTTCCGCAGAAAACCAAATTCAGAAATAAATCCAACAACTACCCTGATAATCTAACAAAAAGTAAATTGCCTTAAGACTGTTAGCAAATATCAGGGTCAAATCTGCAAAACTGAAAAGTTGAGGGATCAATCCCCAATTTCTGAATTTCCGAGGACTAAAATATAATTAGTCAAATTTCAAGTACTTACATATAATTATCACGAAATTATCATGCAAGATATAATTACTCCGAAATTACCGAAATTACACGTAAAAATGACGAAAACGAATACGTGATTTTTAAGTACTGAGGCCCGTGCTAATCACGGTCTCCTTAAGGCAATTTCGCCCCACTCCACCCTCGGGTTATGCAAAGGAGTTCAAACACGGGGCGATCACCTCCCAGGATTCAACAGTGTCGTCAAAACGTGTTATGCAACGAACACGTTTGACCGAACCGAACCTTAAACCCGAACACAACAGGATATTTTCAGGAAGCCGATCACGACGGCGGAAACAAACAAGCCGACGACAACGGCAGATGAAACGATAATAATAAAACAAAAACACAAAAACAGAAGATAGCACGGTAGCCACCACCTGGGCAAGCAACCACGCAGAGAGCAAGAAAAATTTGAGAGATATGGGAGAACTTCGGAAATTGGTCTCTAGGAAATGAGGGAATGTGGCTCCAATTTATAGTGAATTTTGTTGAAGGCTTCATAAATGGATTGAGTAATTGATCACAGTTATTACAGCAATAATACTGCATCAGTAATGGTGACTATCCAGTTCAACTTCACTTCATTACTCATCAGCTCGGAATGCAAACAGTCTGCTGGTTCGGTTCAAAAACCCGGACGGACCAGAGACCGGTTCAGCAAAACCCGACCGAGGCAAGCAATTCTGGACCGACATTCGTGTACGCACGTCGCGCACACAAGTCAAGCCTACCGGGGTGTGCTCCGGATCCGATGATTTGCACCCCCCCCCCTGCGCGCGTGGAGAGAGCCTTTCATCTAGTAATTAGTTACACCTATAAAAAGATGTCACTAATATATACTAGGCAAAATCCCTAAACCTGGCCGGTGTGGTATTATTAACACACACACACACATACACTAGGCAAGTACAATTGCCATTCACAAGTGACTTGGGCCAAAAATTCCACAGCCCATGTGGCTTAAAAGGCCCACGTCCAACAATCCCAACCACCACGATTTGCACCTCCACTCCGAGTATCGACGTCCAATTGCCATCCAATGCTCTGACGCCCGATTAGCTCCGACTGGGACTGTAAGCAGCCTTGTCTCGCCCGTCTCGCTACTCCCTCTCTGGTGTGCCTCCGTCATCACCATCTCGATTCTAGTTGTGCGCCTACGTTATTTTCCCTCTAAGAAGATCTGCAGGTATCGATATATATATATATGTTATATTTGGTTTCATTTGTCGTATATACAATGTATGTATTGTATAATGTTACCTTTTGATTTAAGTATATGTTTAGTAATTTTTTTTATTTGGTTCTATTAGTTTTACTTTGTTAATGAATTTAGTTTCATTTTCTAGTATTGAGTTATAGTGGATAATTACTCAACATAAAAATTTGTACTTTCATTATTTTATGAAATTATGCATATATCAGAACAGTGGCAATTTGTGAATTGAGTACAGAAATGGCGATATTATTATCATGTGATTTAATTCGTAATAGAATTTTCGAATTCGAATTTCTGATTGTGGACCAATTAATGTACTTATGTGTTTAATTCGTTATTCGCTTAAGTAATTTAGGATTGCCTTATAATTAGCTAGTGCCGACTCTATTCAAAATATGGTTGCATGGAACATTTAAATATCACATTTTGCTCAAGAAAAAATAAATAATATTACACAGTCTCCCTCAACTTATTAGGATTGTCAAAGAAAGGAGATTCTAGAAGAAAGTCAGCTAGTGTTCATTTTTGACCCACTAAGGAAACTAAGGATGAAACAATATTAGAATGTGGATGTCACCATCATCAATTTACTAATATTAAATTATTTTCGGATGATTTGCTCAAAATAAAGTGGACTTTAACTAAAATCGATTTTTATTATATTAATTATTAAAAGAGATAATAAATCTTATTTTACGAGAGAAGATTAATTATATCTCGGCTATTAAACATATATCGATATGCATGATCCAACAACTAAAAAAATTACTTAATTAAAGTCAATTTCATTTAGTCAGACATTTTTCCGAATTGGCAGAAAAAAAAAGTACTTTCCATACTACTAATAGTGATACTATTCTATTTGTGTAATTAATTTTCTCCACTAAAAAATAATTAAATTTAAATCTTTCAAACCTGAGATTTCATTTTCATGCATCGCCTATTTTAATTTGCATACATAGTAGGCTTTGCATTCATATATGGGATGTGAGTTAATTACTTTTTTATATATTTTTTCTTATAATGGAAAAAATATTAAAAATAATTATTTTTTCCTATTTGAAAAATAATAATTTTATGCAGTCGGGTCAGGCGTACTATCTAGACTACCTAGTTATATACACATTTGAAAAAAAAAATATTATAATTGATTTTAAACATCAAAATTACTAATTTCTACACATTTCAATATCTAATTACTGAAACAGGACTATACTTCTTTAGATAAGAACTTAATTCAGTTTAACAATATTAAAAGTTTTATTATTAATTTTAGAAAAAGGTAATTTTAAGTTATTATTATTTAACTTAAAAAGGGCAATTTTTTATTGGACTTTCCTAATATTCACATATATGTTCCCCTCAAATGTGGAGTTTGGTGTTGAAGACGACGACATCAGCGGCACGACTCTAATAATTCATTGGACGACGATTTGCTGCTTTCTTCACTTTCACATTTCGGCCACGAGTTGTTATTAATCAATTTCACAACACGATTTCAAACGAGATATTAATGGCCCTTTTAATCGGGAGACAGCGACACATCTTTTACTGACGCTCTCAAAATGCGCACCTCAAGGCTACTTTAATCATCCCCGCCTAACCCAGACGCGCTACTTCAAGGAGCGTGGCGCGTGATACATTGCTGATATTGCCGAACAATTTCCCTTAGGCCGATCTGATGCTTAGAATGTGGGATGGGGATATAGCCATTAGATTAGATATGATTAAAATTTTCTATTTTAAAATATGATGTATTGTCTCTTCTAATCATAACTACAAATTCTACAATTAAAATAGTTGACTACATTATTCAAACTCTTAAAATTATTATTGTTTTTACCATAAAGATTTAATCGAATTGGGTCGAATCACTAGAAAAAAAATGGATTCGGCTCAAACCAAACTAAATTGATTAGAGCTCGAATTAATGCCCAAATATGTGATTTATCTGGTCTCGATTCAAACCACCTCCTTGATGTTAGGGTCGGGGGATGAATTTTGGATTCAATAAATAAAGGTTATTATAATTTTAATAGGAGGTTAATCAGAGTTACAAGTTGTTATCTACTTAGAGACTACACCAATATAAATGAGTTGTGAAATTCATCGGATTTGTTGAGAGGGTTGCCATATTTTCGTCTTTACTACTCAAATGAAGTTTATCCCTCACCTAGAACATGATCGATGACATTATCCTGCAAAGCTATGATTCTTCAACATTTTTTTGCAATGATCCACATGGCTCGTGGCGATCTGTCCAACTTGTGGAGCTTTGACATTGACTGAAACCTTTGTCACCAACTCAGGATCTGCTGCAAATGTATAAATATCAATATTTAGGCTTGATACTAGTTCTCACCTATAATTTGGGTATATGCATTCTTTTTGTTATAAACTATGTTTTCATTTTTCCGCAATAAGGGTTTTAAAAGTAAGAAAGTACCAAGCAGTTCGAGTCGAAAGTGTTTTTAAATAGTAATATTTTTTCACCTTTCAAACAGCCGCACCTGCAATCGATAACCATAAAAAAAAAAAAGCATTATAATATTAATGGAAAATGGATACAAACAGGAACCATAGTTTGGTCAAATAATTCTGCAACTTGATTGAGGGATTCAAGAACATATAAGAGTAATTAAAATTGTATCATAGATCTATTGAAAATCTCGTGAAGGGAAATATCTTATTTGATTAAGTTAACCTCTTGAAAAAGTTGTTCTGATTGCATCATATATGTTGTAATGATAGTTGCACTGCAACAAACACATGTAAACTTAGCTTAACAAACGATTCGTTAGATACTAACACAAATAAAACTAGAAAATCCTGATATACATTACAAACACGGGGCTAATTTGGGATATCATATTACTTTTTGTATATTAAAATTGTAAATTATAACAATGATATTTGACAGTTAACCCATATATGTTCAAATAAATGCATGAGATCTCAATAAAAGGATAGATACATAAGCGTAAGAAACCAGATCCAAAACTGATTTATAATGATCAATCTAATCAGAAGCTATATGCTAATAAATACCTATAATTTCATTGAATGTTTTTTTAAAACTTGAATCTTATGAAATATATACATACTAATGTTTGCACTCATAATACGAAAGGTAGTATACCTTCTTAACACGGCTGCAAAACAGTGGATACATACTAATATCTGCACTCATTATACGAAAGTTAGCATACCTTCTTAACAGTCTTGCAAAACAATGGATTAAAACAGATCCAGTTTTTGCTCTACCCATTTATACATAGTGTTTTATCTCTCCTGCAAAGAATTACATGTTTGAATCATCATTACATAATATGTGGAAAAACAAAATAAGTTGATTGGAGACGAGTTTAATTACTTGAGTTTCATCACAAATTGTGCTGAAGGCTATGAAGTGCTTTATTACGTTTTCACCTCATAATTCCGCATCATTTTTGTTTCCACTGACTTTCCTATGAAATTAAGAACGAAGAACTGTTATTTTAAAAAAAATGCAGAAGATAATGATATATATTTCATCAAGATGACTACATCTGATAATAACAAATCTCTTATGTGTTTCTCTTGGTGTAGTTGTTTGGTTCGCAATTCAAAGCTTCACTTAATCTATATCTATGTCAAATCTCTTAGAGACAGCTTTGCTCAATTTCTGCAGTGAAATCCACATTAACATCATTAATATATATGACCAAGAGTAGAAATCCAAAATGACAATCAAAGGCAGAGTGCAGATAATGGGTTCCTCCATGAACGCCTCTCTAGTTGGGTTATATACATCAACTTAACCACCGGTGATGTGACACAAAAGATATGAATAACAAACTTCAATCTTAAGGAAAAGAATGTTTAGAATATAAAACGATACATAAAATGAAAATATCTAAATATGTAGACCGAACTCTATCACGTCCTTCACAATGATATACTTCCTAGCAAAAGAAGAAGTTGCAATTGTTTCCTTATAAGGATATTTACCATGGATAATAGAGTTGTAGTCTCATTTCTTGTGGTTCTCCACACTGTCATACCTTTACAGATTTCATAAAAACAAATTGATCATTCCATAGTGCATGTAAATAATTCAAGAGCATTAAGTAGCTAAATTGAAAAAGTAGTGCAATTCTACGACATGTATAGAAAAATTGTAGAACTAAAACTCTGAAAGAAACAAATTAATTCTTAAGTTAAGGAGAAACTTGTGTCAAATATCAACAACTGAAAAAGAAAGAAAAAGTACCTCTAACTGAAAGACAAAAATTAAATTTGAAACCAAGGTTAATTTTTAAGAAGAATGAATGAATTCACAAGGTTAATTTTTTTAAGCAGCAACAATTTTAAACATGTTTCAACGATCAACCTTTTGAAATAGATAAGAAAAGTTATGAATTAATTCTGAAGCCAACGTTAAATTTTTTCCAACACCACATGCAACTCAAATTGAAATAATATGTAGTAACTGGTTGCCAAAGCAAAGGATAATTAACTTAATGGTTAGAGAAGAAGATCGAAATCCATTGAAATTCTCCTTAAAATATCGAAAGTGAAGAAATTAGAATTGACAAATACAAGTAATTTGTGGTTTACATGGATGGAATGATCAACTTTGGATGTTTGGTTTACTGACATGAAAATTGAAAAGATACCAAGGAAACACATAAACCCTAATTAAATAGGATGTATAAACAACCTTGAACATCAGATGGATCAACCGGCTCTAATGGGCGGCTGACAAATTATGTAATTGCTCTCTCTTTGTCTTCGGCTGATGTTGGGGTGGACACGGCGATTGAGGTTCACGAAAGCAGGCAGCCGACTGGAGAAGATGGACTTGATTGCTGAAAATAGCTGCTGTGGATCTCTGTCGTTTCACTCCATGGTGGATCTCTCTTTGTAAGTGTTGGTGGCTCTATTTCTATCTGTATCCGTAGGCACTCTCAAGTCTCAAGCCTCAGCGAAGTCGGTCTTTCTGGTGAAACATTGAAAGGAAGAAATTACAAAGGGATCCAACATGTAGATGATGAGGTTGGTGAATAGATAGCGTCGGCGAAGCATCGTAACTGCCTAACAGGCACCAAAACGGTTAAAAGCCAACTTCGTGACTTTTGATTGTGAGGCCACAATCAACTTTTAATATAGTTATATATTATAGATTATAGATAAGAGATAAGTAAAGTTACTAAATAGGCAATTACAACACATTTTTAACACAAAGCGTATATCAACACACACTTCATTATGTTCATACCTAACTCTACGCCAGTTACTATTCATTTCTAAACAGATCATACATGTTTAGACATGTATGAAATATTTGCCTCTTCAACTTATGAAGTTATATAATCTAACGATGACATGTAACCATAACTTGTTTGATAGGATGATCACATATATAATTGCCATTATCAAACGAGTTATGTTTACGTGTTGTCTTTAGATGATACCAGCACTGTAACTTCAAAATTTACACACTATGAAATAAATATAGGTGAAATAATCAAACATGTAATATATGTATGAGTAAAAAATTATAATAAATAGAGGCTATTTTAATTTTAATCAATAAAAAAAGTTATTAAATATAATGCAATTTATCTTTATTAAATATGCAAATGCAATATATCTTTAACACAAAGTGTATTTCAACGCACACTTAATCACGTTCATGCCTAATCCTACACCACACCAGTTGCTATTCATTTCTAAACAAATCATACATGTCTAGACACGTAAGATCTGTTTACCTCCTTAACGAATGAAGTTGCAGTGTTGGTATCATTTAACGATGACACGTCAATATAACTCGTTTGATAACAATAACTCGTTTGATAACGATGATCACACGTATGATCACCACTATCAAACGAGTTATGTTTACATGTCACATTTAGATGATACCAACACTGCAACTTCAAAAGTTACACACAGTGCGATACAAGTATGAGTGAAACAAGCATACAGTGTGATGGATATACGCTCAATTTAGACCCGTTTTCATTCGGATTGTGTTATTTTAATTAGCCCATAGATGATTGTAAATCAAAACTTTGACCTGAACACGTCACCGCGGTAAAATGGTCCGAACAAGAAAAAAAACGCCCGCCCGGATGCTTTGCCGGGTCCGATTCTCCCAAGGGAGAGACCGGACCTAGCTGGTCCAATCTCGAACCTCCGGGGTCGGACTTCCCGTCCGACCTCGAAGGTCCCAACATCCCTCCGTCACGCGATACCCCCGCCCAAGGGGTGTGCGCGACGTCCGGAACGCTGTTTTCCAAACCGTCCATCGTGAAGACCCGACCATCACTTCGCACGTCCAACACTTAGAAAATACCACGAACCTTCTCCATGCTTTCTAAGGGCTTAATCCCTTTATTACTTGTAAATTGTGCTCCTTTAGGAGTTAACGGTGTCATTAACCGCCTTATTCTCCTCTGAGCCTATATATAGAACTCCACCACTATTCATTTATTAAGTTGATGTGACTTGAAATATTTATGCTCTGCCTTCTCTCTACTTTATTTCTCTAGAACAATGTACTGATTTAGGCATCAGAGAGGGTTCATCGAGTACCACCCCCCCTCCTCGGTGGTCTCGATGTTGCCCCTTTTGCAGAAGTTAGGAGGAGCGCACGCGGACTGCATAGGAGTGATGTCCCGACACTCGGAAGTCTCAACGATCTGATATGACATACGAACGACGGGATGTATGAACAACTACATATACGGACATCCAAACACTTAGCCATTTTAAGGGCTTGCAAACCTCCGAAAGTCCGACAGTCAGTCACTTAGCCATTTTAAGGGGCTTGATCACGTCCGACACTCCGACAATCCAACAGTCCGACGGTCCGACACTCTGCAGTCCGACGGTTCGATACTTTGACATACGACACCCGCGAGCACAGACAACCCGTCAGCATAACTACACAACACTTCAAGGACCCGACAACTTTCCAACATTTGGCACCGTCTGTGGGCTTCGAACAAAAAGTCATGACAAGCAAACCATGAGCACTAACAACAAAACTTCACCACTCCCTATGAATTGGTGGTCGACTATCCAATACAAAAGTCACTCATAACGGCTTTTCAAGAAGATGTGCATTGTCCAACCCAAGATACATACATACCTCTCAAGCAAGGAAACCATAGGAAAAACCAACGATGGAGTGCTATTCTGTCGTCGCTACCCCAGTCATTACGACTACGTTTACAGCCGTTGTCGCAAACCATGTGATCGCAACAACCGTCACCGCCAACAATCGATATTCGAATGCCAGTGTTTGCTCGTCGCTACCACCTAGACCCGACGAAAGGATCACCGACGACCGAAATCGCTGCCGACCAAAATCGTCTCTAACTAAAACCTCCATCGGCCGGAATCATCGTCAACCGAAATCGTCCAATTCAAGAGACACGTATACCTCTCAATACACATTGATAGATATGAAGGAACTGCCACTCTAGAACACTACAATACGACATACCAAAAATCGACAAAACAACCAAAGAGAAGGCACTTAGACATCGCCCGTCATACAAGAGGGCAATCGATACAATGATCGATTTAAAAAAGAAGTAACAGTCAGTTCAATTCAAGGAAAGCTAAGCTCCCGACTAGGACACTCCCGCGAACGATACAGGGAGTAATTTTTCACTACACATTCAATTATATAAATACTTAGATATTACTATGCATTGCAAACCCCCTATCTTATGATAGGGGAAAACAGGGAAGGAGAAAAAACACAAAAAGAGAAGGGTCGAACATTTGGGATAACTTGTTTCGGCTTTGAGAACCAAATTGATTTTCAGTAGTTATGAATTGATCACCCGAGCTTGTCGCCTCACTCTGCAAGCCACCCCATGACCCACGTCGCCGAGCTCTCACCGATCATCGCATCAGTTACCATTGCCTTGCCTCGCCAAGTGGGACATTTCAAATAACTCATTACGTCAAACAACTACCACTTACCAAGTGCGCACACTCTCAAAACGCGTACACCCTCAAAGCAATCGCGCCAGCAAAGCACGCCCAAACAAAGGGTATACTCAACACTAGGGGGAGATAAATTCTAACTCCCAGATCGTAACACGGAGAATGAAATGATATCGAAAAAAAAAGAATGGTCCCTTAGTCATCATAAGGGTCACTAAAAGCTTCAACTTTGAAAGGATACTGGTTTCGCAAGAGTAACTTCCTACAAATAGGAGACACACGCATAACAGATAACGCTAGACATACCGTCAGCACCATCGCCCTGCCTGATTACACAACAAAGGGTGATTCGAACTAGAAAAGAGCAAAAACAAAAACTATGCATTACAAAGAAGGCATTATGACAACCCCTCACACCTAATGGCCAAGAGAAAAACAAAGACGCTCACGACGGAATAAATAACAGAGATATCTGGAACCCCAAGAATGTATGGAAAGAAACATCCCGAGAAGCAGTAACCAACCATGTGGACCTCCGAGTCTGACTCATAACAGTCGTCCTGATCGGACGTACACATCTGATACACGACCTCACTGTTTGGATCCGCCAACCCTACATAACAACTCGGTCCGTCATTTTTTAACAAGACCACCAATTTGATCTACCCTCCTTCAGGAAACATCTCAAGAGATAAACACACACTTCCAAGAGGTATATTCGGGGACATAACCTCGAAAAAGATGCTCAAGTTTAGAGTTCCGCTCCTGAGAAAAAAGAAAAATGTGATTAACATCCCATTGAAGAAATTCTATAGAGTAATAACAAGTGGGGGCACCATTCAAATGGCGTCCCAACGCCACAGCGAAGCATACATGATAACTAGCAACAAAGGAAGGAAAAATTTAAACCCCACATACCGAAACGATGAAGAAGCAAAAAAAAGGAAAAAAAAACACATCAGTGTCAAATGGCTCACTCACTAAGCAATCCATAGAGGAACACCACCCGACCTATGAGATCTTACATAACTGCCAGAAAAGAAGGTTACGACAAAGAAAAAAGGGGGGAACCCGTCAATTCAACATCTCTCACCTACGGGTACGCCCGCAGTACAAGCACAACTTCTAATGAAGTTAGCCTATAATGCACAGTCGACATGGGGGGCAAACCCCTGAAAAATCAAGAGACAACACCGGCAAACTTAAAGGGAAACATCATTTCTATATTCAAGTCATAATTCAAGGAGGGCTTACAATCAAGATTGGAGAAGGGAGGCATGAACAAGGTTACACTCCATAAAAGCATTCGAAAATTCTCTAAGGCAAAAGTAAAAGAGAAGCACACCAAGTTCCATAACACATCAAGAAGACTGTTACCGCCCGATCAAACACAAGGTGCACTGATCATACTCATCAGTCTGAAACACAACTTCAAGATAAACAAGTCAAGACACTATCGTATGATCAAGCTTCCCGACTCGAAAGCACAAAGAATAGGGGGAAATAATCTACAAGTCTTCTCGAATACAGGCACTACCACGTGACAGTTACCAAGGGAAACACTCGAAACTTTGATAGCACATATATCAGAAATACGAGAAAAATGTGCCAACTCTCATATTAATAGGGGATGCATAGAAACGTAAGAACCAACATCCTACCTAAATGTTGAAAGAAGCTAAAGCAAGAGTTATCACCCGTCAAGAAGGCATAACCAACGAAGAAAACTTGAGGACACATGAAATATAGGGAACGAAAATAGCACCACACCCAAAAGCAAAAGCTCCCCTCCCAACTCCAAGAGATACACCCGACAAGTGTATGACTCAAACCATGATTATGATTGAAGCAGTCAAGCATGAGAAAGAGTAAGCCCTGCAAAATACACCCATCGCACCCAGCAAGCATACATATTCAATACAAGAATAGGGAGCCCCAATCATAAGAGGTACCTAACCAAGGAAATGAACAAGGGGCCTTCACCAGCCAGATATGAAAGACGGTGTGACCACCAAGCAACTCGGGGGGCACCAAATGAACAAGTGCTTGGTACTCCACATAAATATAGAAGTGGAGATTAGAAGCAAAAGGTAACAAGAACACACAATACCACTCCTCCTATAAGAAGTCACATAAGAGGGGAACAACCCCAACTCCCTGTACGGACTCGTACCAAGTTGGAACATACAAACATCGCCCTCGAAAGGTGAAATTCCACATTCAGGAAAAGCCTAAGTAACAGGAAATATCAAAGAAAGAAAACTCAAGAAAAGTTTCAGACGACGTATCAAAGACACACCATAACTAGAAAATAACATCAGGTAAAGGTTACATTCAGTGCCCTCCAGGAGCCAATTCTCTGAATAGTTTCGACGCCCCCAAGAGCGTCTTGAGAGTAATTCTATACTACGACCACATTTTGTGCCCTCCAGGAGCCAATCCTGAGAACAGTTTTCGACGCCCCCAAGAGCGTATCTTGAGAGCAGTTTATACACTGCGCATACATTATGTGCCTTCCAGGAGCCAATCCTGCGATCTATGCCATCCAGGAGCCAATCCTGCGAACAGTTTTCGACGCCCCCAAGAGCGTATCTTGAGAGTAGTTCTATACTACGACCACATTCTGTGCCATCCAGGAGCCTATCCTGCGAACAAATTTTGACGCCCACAAGAGCGTATCTTGAAAGCAGTTCATACACTGCGATCACATTATGTGCCATCCGGGAGCCAATCCTGTGAACTGTGCCATCCAGGAGCCAATCCTGTGAACCGTTTTCGACGCCCCCAAGAGCGTATCTTGCTATCACATTCTGCGACATCCAGGAGCCTATCCTCCGAACTGTGCCATTCAGGAGCCAATCATGTGAACAGCTTTCGACGCCCCCGAGAGCGTATCTTACGATCACGATATAATTTTCAAATGGTTACCTCATAAGCAATTTTAAGCACACTCAGGAGCATATCCTGCGCACACACTCGACGCCCATAGAATCACCTCATACGTGCATGCCAACATGAATTAGATTTACATTCATCTACTATCATGATTCCGTCATTCACCTTTCCTAACTCGTCTTTTTAGATATAAAATAGGAAAATATGATTTTCAACATGACCGCATCTCCCGCATACATGTCGGAATATAAACACGTCTGTGATAATGTTTGAATTTTTCTTGTCCCGAGAAATGAGGATAAGACACGGCAGTACGATTATGGACATACGGTGGATTCATCAAGAGGTAAAATCACGGGCTTGAATTGAGCGCGTCATCCTATCGTAAAATAGAGTCAATCAAGGGTTAAGCCATTGGTTGACTCGGGGGCACGTGATGGATATACGTTCAATTTAGACCCGTTTTCATTCAGATTGTGTTATTTTAATTACCCCATAGATGATTGTAAATCGAAACTTTGACCCGAACACGTCACCCACGGTAAAATGGTCCGAACAAGGAAAAAATGCCCGCCCGGATGCTTTGTCGGGTCTGATCTCACCAAGGGTGAGATCGGACCTAGCTGGTTCAATCCAAAACCTCCAGGGTCGGACATCCCGTCCGACCCCGAAGGTCCCGACATCCCTTCGTCACGCAATACCCCCGCCTAAGGGGTGTACACAACGTCTGGAACGTTGTTTTCCAAACAGTCCCTCATGAGGACCCGACCATCACTTCGAACGTCCAATATTTAGAAAATACCACGAACCTTTTCCATGCTTGCTAAGGGCTTAGTCCATTTATTACTTGTTAACTGTGCTCGTTTAGGAGTTAACGGTGTCATTAACTGCATTAATCTCCTCTGAGCCTATATATAGAACTCCACCCCTATTCATTTATTAAGTTGATGTGACTTGAAATATTTATGCTCTGCCTTCTCTCTACTTTATCTCTCTAGATCAATGTACTGATTTAGGCATCAGAGAGGGTTCATAGAGTACCACCCCCCTCCTCGGTGGTCTTGATGTTTCCCTTTTGTAGGAGTTAGGAGGAGCGCGCGCGGACTGCTTAGGAGTGATGTCCCGGCGCTCGGAAGTCTCAATGATCCGATATGACATACGAACGACGGGATGTATGGACAACTACATATACGGACATCCAGACACTTAGCCATTTTAAGGGCTTGCAAGCCTCCGACAGTCCGACAGTCAGACACTTAGCCATTTTAAGGGGCTTGATCACGTCCGACACTCCGACAATCCAACAGTCCGACGGTCCGACACTCTGACAGTCCGATACTTTGACATACAACACCCGCGAGCTCAGACAACCTATCAACATAACAATACAACACTTCAAGGACCCGACGACTTTCGAGTCAACGACCCGCGAAGAGTCAGGATCCAACACAGTGTGACATAATTATGAGTCAAAAGTTACAGTATATATATTAAGGTTATTATAATATTAATCAATAAATAAAGTAACTAAATAGGCAAATAACATAAAAGATATATCAATACATACTTAATCATGTATATGCTTAATCCTACGTCAATTTCTATTCATTTCTAAATAGATCATATGTGTCTAGACATGTATGATTTGTTTACCTCTTTAACGTATAAAGTTGCAGTGCTGGTATCATCTAACGATGAAACGTAAATATAATTCGTTTGATAACGATGATAACACATGTTATACCCTAATTCAAGAGAATATAAGGTCGACGACTGATAAATCGAGACCTTCAAAAGTCGGGACTCCAAAGTCGACGACCTAAAAGATTAACTATGGGAAGATAAAGACAAAAGGTCGGCAGCTCTTTTTTAAGGGTCGACGCCAACCAAGTCGAAAACCACAAGGGGGTACAATACCCCTCGTTAAAGCCATCCTCTTAAGGAAGGCAGAGAGGCGACGACTTACTTCTCACCAACAAAACATTCCCTCCTAAGGAAATGTGAGGTGGCGACATACTCGTCACCAGCTATAGAGAAACCTTCCCTCCCAAGGAAATGTGAGGTGGCGACCTTCTCGTCTCCAGCTACAGATAAACCTTCCCTCCTAAGGAAAGGTGAGGTGGCGACCTGCTTACGCCGCCTACAGAGGGGAATGATGAGTTGGCGACCTACTTGTCACATGCTCTAACCGCCCTAGAAGGAAACCCTTCCTAATGGGTCACGCCGCCATTTGAAGTCGGTAAACTATACTATATATAGCAATATGTTTCACATTATTACATATATTATTATTCTTATGTATTCTATATACTGACTTAAGCTTCAGATTGGAATCATGGGCATAATCCTCACCCCCTTTTCAGGTCATCACCAAAATCGTATTCCTTAAAGAAAACTAAGTGCTAGTTTGAAGTCACAAAGATACCAAGGACAACCGAAGGTGATATCCTGAAGTTCACTCCTGAGTAGTGCCGGACAAACTTGATCCAACATTTGGCGCCGTCTATAGGAAGACGATCAAGAAGTCATGGCTCCATTGAAGAATAAGACCAAAGTCGTATCTCTTTGGATCAATGAGATGATAACACCTCAAACATACTCTCAAGAATCTCAGCAGATTGATGAGGAGACAAGACATGAACCAACTCCACATGATAATGGAATGGCTAACGAAGGGCAAGCTTCACGCCCCCCCCCCCCCCCCCCACCACCTTTAATACCAAAAGAGACAATTTCAGTCCCTATGGTCGTACCTCCGGAGGTGACGACGACCTTTACTGCCCTTTAGAATCAAACGTAAGCTGAGGGAACCCTGCTGCCAAATAAACCAACACCAGAAGCGCTACACTTAGATGAAGAAACTTCAAGTGTCAAAACTATAGGAACTCAGAATCCGACTCTCGTGGTGGCTAAGAGAGCAGCACTAGTCGACGCCCCAGTGGAAGAGGAACATCCACCATTTACTCTGTAACATGTAGAGAAATTATTGGATAAAATGGGAAAAAAGGGAAATGACATGCTGACAATTCGAGACTAAGCCTCCCACGCTTCTCCAAAAGGCTGTTCGCCATTCACGTGCCGCCAGATGTGTTCGCGAGAAAATTTGATGATTACACCGGGGAAGACGACCCCGTCCGACACATCAACGCACACAACTCCTCATTATTAGGAAGAGGCGCGATTGTGGATCATTACGCAATACTCTTCCCGACCACCCTCATTGAAGAAGCTTCTACATGGTTCCCTGGACTCCCTAGTAATTCCATAGACTCATGGGAGGAATTGAAGGCAAAATTCATCGAGGATAACATCCGGCAACACCAACGCCTAAAAAATATGGTATACCTAGATAAAATTGTGCAAGGTCCTAATGCGACATTAGCCAATTATTATAACAGGTACCATAAGACGTTGCAGCAATTAAGTGAAGATGTGACCGACGGCGAAATAGTCAGAGCCTTTTGGAGAGGTTTGAGAATGCAAAGTACATCGCTCAGGGATAGTATGGTGAAGAAACCCATCAGAAAGGTCGAGGTTCTTGCTTCCAAAGTGAAACACTACATTTATCTTGAAAGATCATACGAAAATCCTCTGCCGTAGGTGGAAATACACGTTGTTACTAATATAGGAGAAGAATGTGTTCACCCCCCCCCCCCCCAAATCTCAAAGGAAAGAAGACAGACGAGACATGAATAAGAGGGATTCTAGAATAGACCAAAGGCGAGGATACAGCGACGCATATACTCCTCTTACTTGAAATGTCTTGGTGGAATGAAAGAAGATAGAGAAGCTAAGTCTCGTCGACCCTCCTCTAGTGAGAATGAGCCCCACGGGGCAACAACTGAGTGACTATTGTTGTTATCATCGTGTTAAGGGACACGATACAGACGACTGTGTCGCTCTCAAGGAAGATATTTAACTCATCATTCAAAGAGGAAAGCTTCAGAAGTTCGTGGTAAAGCCCAAGACTCAGAAAAAGAGGAGTAGGAGCCCGAGGCAACAATCTCAGTCTCCCTCGCCAGCCAACAATCTCGCTCCTACTCGAAGAGAAACGGTCAATGTAATAACTGGAGGGTTTGCATCGAGAGGAGAATAATAGGAGCCCGAGGCAACAATCTCAGTCTCCCTCGCCAGCCAATAATCTCGCTCCTACTCGAAGAGAACGGTCAATGTAATAGCCGGAGGGTTTGCATCGGGAGGAGAATAAATGCCGCTAGAGAGGTTTACGCTACTCAAATATCTACAATTTCTATAATGGGAAAGATAGCCCGAGAGCCCGACCAAGTCATTGTCAGCTTCACAACGAATGATCTGATGATAGTGACCCAACCTCATGAAGATGCCCTAGTCATCACAACAACTATGACCAATTATAAAGTGAAAAGAATCCTCATTGACGGGGGAAGCTGGACATATATTTTATTCTATGAGACATTTTTTCAACTTGAGACTTACCAAAAAGGATTTGAAAAATGTTGATTTTCCCTTGGTGGGTTTTGTAGGAAGAACGACGTACCATATGGGAGCAATTCGACTACTAGTGACGCTAGGTGAAGGACGGAAGGCTCTCGAGATTAGTATACTATTTGTTGTTGTAGACGCTGCCTCTTCTTACAATGCCATCATTGAAAGAACCACGCTTAGTCCATATCCCATAGTCTCCTCAACGAAACATCAAGTTAAGAAGTTCCCGACACCACACGGGATAAGTGAGGTCAGATGGAACGATATTACGTCGCGACGCTGTTATGTTGACTCAATGCGACAACGCAACAAAAGAGAAGTTATCAAAGCAATGCAAAATTAAATACTTATATTTCTTATATGGATAATGTTTCACTTAAGATTTTGATGTAATACTCATGAATATTAATATATGAATTTATGAGCTTTTCTAAAAAAACATCCAAGCTTGTTGCTGATAAAGGCGTCGACATTGAAGACCTGATAAGAATCAGCTGTCGATCGAGTAATAGCTATAAATGTCATAATACCTAAGCTTCTCGACGACTTGAAAGAAATCAGGCGTCGACATTGAAGACTTGATAAGAATCAGTCGTTGATCGTGTACTAGCTATAAAGTTCATAATACCTAAGCTTCTCGGCGACTTGAAAGAAATCAGGCATCGACATTGAATACCTGATAAGAATCAGTCGTCAATCGAGTAATAGCTATATAGGTCATAATACCTAAACTTCTCGACAACTTGAAAGAAATCAGGCGTCGACAATGAAAACCAAATAAGAATCACTCGTCGATTGATTAAAAGCTATAAAATTCATAATACCTAAACTTCTCGACAACTTGAAATAAATCAGGCATCGACATTGAAGATCTGATAAAAATTAGTCGTCAATTGAGTAATAGCTATAAAGGTCATAATACCTAAGCTTTTTGATGACTTGAAATAAATCAGGCGTCGACATTGAAGACATGATAAGAATCAGTCATCGATCGAGTAATAGCTATAAAGGTCATACTACTTAAGCTTCTCGACGACTTGAAAGAAATCAGGCGTTGACATTGAAGACCTAATAAGAATCAGTCGTCGATCGATTAATAGCTATAAATGTCATAATACCTAATCATTTCGACGACTTGAAAGAAATCAGTCGTCGACATTTAAGACCTGATAAGAATTAGTCGTCGATCGAGTAATAGCTACAAAGGTCATAATACCTAAGCTTCTCGATGACTTGAAAGAAATTAGGCGTCGACATCGAACACCTGATAAGAATCAGTCGTCGATCGAGTAATATCTATAAATGTCATAATACCTAAGCTTCTCGACGACTTGAAAGAAATCAGGCGTCGACATTGAAGGCCTGATAAGAATCAGTCGTCGATAGAGTGATAGCTATAAATGCATAATACCTAAGATTCTCGACAACTTGAAAGAAATCAGACGTCGACATTGAAGACCTGATGAGAATCAGTCGTTGATCGAGTAATAACAATAAAACTCATAATACCTAAGCTTCTCGACGACTTGAAAGAAATCAGGTGTCGACATTGAAGACCTGATAAGAATCAGTCGTCGATCGAGTAATAGCTATAAATATCATAATACATAAGCTTATCGACGACTTGAAAGAAATCAGGCGTCGATGGAAAATAAAGCTTAAAGGTCATTGTACCTAAAGGCTTGACAACAGTCGCAAGGGTAATCAAAAGATGACTCTCCACGACCCCAAATAAGACATCGCCAAGATTGTTCAAAACCAAGGAAACTAACTATGAAGAGATACTCGACACAAGTCTTTATCCCCTCTGAAGATAAGGCTAACGACTCATGTCTCGGGGGCAAGTGTTAGGCCATAATTCAAGAGAATATAAGGTCGATGACTGATAAGTCGAGACCTTCTAAAGTTGGGACTCCAAAGTCGACGACCTAAAAGATTCACCATGAGAAGATACAGACAAAAGGTCGGCAACTCTTTTTTGAGGGTCAACGCCAACCAAGTCGACAACCACAAGTGAGTATAGTACCCCTCGTTAAAGCCATCCTCTTAAGGAATGTGGAGAATGTTAATAAATTTCAAAATTTGTTCGTGTATGTCCTATAGACTTGCCCGTTGTTGATTGGAAATTGGAAACCGGTATTCGAAAGAAACGATTGCTTAATTACACAGCTAGGTCTAGAGGGAAGTTATGAGCGTTACGCTCATGCATAACTTCCATACCAACTATCAAACTTGACCAGCCATTAACAAGTAGTCCTAATATGGGTGGGTTTGGGCAAGGGGATGCAGAAGTAGTACTTCAAGATCCATTACGTGTCCAAGGACTTTTGTTCTTCTTGGCATCTATTATTTTGGCACAAACCTTTTTGGTTCTTAAGGGACATGATCAATAGAAACTGGCTGGATTCGGGCTGGGACAGTGGCGCCCATTTCTAACCAGTTCCGAAAAGGTTCACTCATGCTGGAGGGAGCATCCCAACTTAGTGATCAGAACTGGGGAAATATCCTCTTTCTATCTATTGATGAGACATCTATCTATCCATCGTTCCAATGCACTGGGCTCATCTCATGGAGGGAAAAGCCAAAATGTAGTTGTGCTGTTGAAGGAAATGTGAGGTGGCGACCTACTCGTCACCAGCTATAGAGAAACCTTCCCTTCTAAGGAAATGTGAGGTGGCGACCTACTTATCACCAGCTACATAAAAACCTTCCCTCCTAAGGAAATGTGGGGTGGAGACCTGCTTACACCGCCTACAGAGGGGAAAGATGAGCTGACGACCTACCTGTCACCTGCTATAACGCCCCAGAAAGAAACCATTTTTAAGGGGTCACGCCACCATTTGAAATCAGTATACTATAAATAGCAAAATGTTTCACAGTATTACATACATTATTATTCTCATATATTCCATATATTAACTTAAGCTTCATAGTGGAATCAGGGGCATAATCCCCACCCCATTTGCAGGTCCTCGCCAAAACCGTAACCCCTAAAGAAAACTAAGTGCTCGTTTGAAGTCACAAAGACACCAAAAACAACCGAATGCGATATCCTGAAGTTCACTCATGAGTAGTGCTGGACAAACTTGATCCAACAACACATATGATCGTCATTATCAAACAATGTGTCCTTTAAATGATACTAGTGCTGCAACTTCAATAGTTACACACATTATGAGATCAGTATGAGTGAAATAAGCACAAATCATGAGATAAGTATATAAATCAAAAGTTACAATAAATAGAGGCTATTATAATTTTAATCAATACATAAATTAACTAAATAGCAAATACAACACATCTTTAACACAAACCGCATACTTAATCATGTTCATGCCTAATCCTGCCAGTTGATATTCATTTCTAAACATACCATACGTGTCTAAACACGAATGATCTATTTTCCTCTTTAATGTATGAAGTTGCAGCGCTGGTATTTTCTAACGACGACACATACACATAACTTGTTTGATAACGACGGTCACACGTAAAATTACCAGATAAGGTATGTTTACGTGTCGTCGTAAGATGATACCAACGCTGCAACTTCATGAGTGAGTCATCTACATATTGCTACGTGTCGAATTTAAATTTTCGATCTATTTCGTCGTCCGAAAAAAGCGTAAAAAATAGTTTGACACGTGGAAAATTTTGGTTGGCTCGAATGTAAACTCAAGAACTACTACGAGCGCGTGGTAGTTAGCCAGCAGCCCAACCACCGACTCGTACTTATCGTGAGCGGCGATAAATTGAAACGATTTTATCGGATGGCGACAGCAATTATGAATTTTAAGAACTGGACTTATGTGCTGGCAATACACTAGATTTGAGTTTCTGGTTTCACGTCCGTAACAGCTACTTTTTCCTACCAGAATAACTTATCACCCTATCACCATAACGTATCCAAACTGAGTAGATCTGCTAGTGTACTTATCTGATAAGTGTAAATACTTATCACTGATAGGTCAGTGAGAAAAGACGCCTGTACAACGCATCGAAGATAGCGAGACCAAGTCTCCTTTATCTTCTCTTTGTCTCTCTTTCTCTCCCCTTCACAGCTCTCTCCTTCTCTCTTTCCTCATCTTCTTCCTCTCTGCAGCCTTACAAACCCTAGGCGGTCTCGAACGCGGCGTCTCGACGGTCCCCGGAGCTCAGATTTGAGCTCGAGCTGTCGGATTCGGACCGAATCCGAGGTTGTCCCCCCGATTCGGCGGTTCTGTTTCTCGATCGGACGAGGATGTCGTCCCTAAGCAGGGAATTGGTGTTCCTCATACTTCAGTTCCTGGAGGAGGAGAAGTTCAAGGAGTCTGTTCACAGGTGAAGCAAAGTTCGATTTTTTTCCATTCTGAACTGCCAATCATTGATGTAACTACCTCAGTCGTGAATTCTGAGGTTTGATTAACACGATAACCTCGTACTCTGCTGTATTGGATTTTGAAATTGAGTTATTGTGGATTTTAGCTGCTTTCTGGGTTTTTAGTTCTTGTTTTTGTTGAATTCCTGCAATTCGGCTTGGAGAATTTGAATTTCTTGTAATTTTGTTGTACAAAAGAGGAGATTTTTACTCTGATTGTTATCAGCTATGAAATGGAACAGACAGAGTAACACTATATAAATCTATTGTCCTGTCATGTTCTTGGCTGGAGCCATTTTTGTTGTTCTGTTATTGAATTGTTTGAGAAAAAAATGTTTTTTAGGGTTAATAGTTTTGAGTGGGTGAGAAATTTATTTCTCTTAGGAAACTAATCAGTTTATAACTCCATGCATGTTTTAGAATCCTCTGAAATTGATGATTTATATGATTTTGTTAGTCGAAACCCGGATTTTTTTTATTTTTTTTTAAGGTTCTCTGATGATTTTGTAATTATTTTTAGGCTCGAGAAGGAATCGGGTTTCTACTTCAATATGAAGTACTTTGAGGAGAAAATTCAAGCTGGAGAATGGGATGAGATTGAGAAGTACCTAACAGGGTATACAAAAGTCGACGATAACCGATATTCAATGAAAATCTTCTTCGAGATCAGGAAGCAGAAATACCTCGAAGCCCTGGATCGGTACTAGGAAATAAATTTTCCATTTTTATGTCTTTTTTTTTTTCCATTTATTATTTACTTTACGAAAACATGATTTTTTTTGGGGATAAAATTGCAGAGGAGACAAGCCTAAAGCGGTCGAGATTCTGGTGAATGATTTGAAGGTGTTCTCCACTTTCAATGAGGATTTGTTCAAAGAGATTACCCAACTCCTAACTCTTACTAATTTCAGGTAATCCTTGTTTATTAGTCGTTCTATCGATATTTTGATCATCATATAGGATTAAATACAAAATTGCTAGCTGAACTTGCAGCCGATGATCTGATTGCTAGCTGTTTTTTTTTTAAACTAGATGACCTAATATTGAAGTTCAACTTACTAACTCCGTCCATTTTTATGTCAATCTTGAGCAAAAAATGTAAATGTGCCGTCCTGACTGGATGACACGTCTACGCATTTGGGAATTTTCTAGCTTAGACTTGACAAAAAAATTGGACGGACCGAGCATATTGCAGTAATGAATTAGTTTAGATACCAAAATGTTGCAAAAATATAAACCAGCAACTAATTCATCGGCTAAAAGTTCAGCTAGTAGTTTGTTACCATATCATGATTAAACCGGTGTTTCAAATTGCCTTGTTTAGATCAAATTAACTGTGAAATTTCGAATTTGTATTGTAATTTTCTATGAATTAACAGGGAAAACGAGCAATTATCTAAGTACGGGGACACGAAGACTGCTAGGAACATAATGCTGATTGAGCTTAAGAAACTAATCGAAGCAAATCCTTTGTTTCGGGATAAGCTCACCCTTCCTGCCTTGAGATCTTCTAGATTAAGAACTCTAATTAATCAAAGGTATCGTAATTTTTTTTTTATTAGTGTATTTGTATGATTCAGTGAATGAATATTGATACTTGGTTTTGCACAGCTTGAATTGGCAGCATCAATTGTGTAAGAACCCAAGGCCGAATCCCGACATCAAGACATTGTTCACAGACCACACTTGTAATCCTCAGAATGGTCCTGTGGGACATGGTTTAGTTAATCATCTCCCACTGGCGAAGCCCACTGCTTACCCGACCCTCGGGGCCCACGGGGTACGATATGAGCATTTTTTTTTCTAAATAATTTTTTGGTGTCAAATGATTCGTGATCACATTCTTTAGCATAGTCCGATGATGTTTTATTTGTTGTTGGTTCTGTAGCCGTTTCCACCGAATGCTGCTGCTGCTGCGGCAGCGAATGCCAATGCCTTAGCGGGTTGGATGATTAATCCCTCTGCATCTTCATCGGTTCAAGCAGCTGTTGTTACTGCATCTTCGATGCCTATTCCACAAAATCAAGGTAAATTCACAATTTGCCAGCCCTGCCAAAATTGCCTATGATATAATTTTTATTTTGTACATTTATGATTACATCAAATTTGTAGTATATATATATTTACAGTTTGTTCTTGTGATTCAAGCAGTTTCGATCTTGAAACGACCAATAACGCCTCCTACGACTGCTGGAATGGTTGATTATCAGGGTTCAGAGCACGAGCAACTAATGAAGAGGCTTCGACCTGCACAATCCGTTGATGAGGTATACTTTTTTTTCCTCTTTTCATCAAATACTTAACCATATTACTACCTCTTTTTGTTTAATTACCAAAAAACTACCTGAACTCGGTGTACTTTACAAAAAAACGACATGAACTTTTTTCAAATAATTTAGGAAAAAATTGCAAAAAATGTCGGATACATTTGCTATGGGTTGCAATACACTTTTTTGGGACGTACAAGTAGGAAAGTTTGAAAAATCAAAGTTTTTGTAGTTTTTTGTTAAGTAGGCAAAGTCCGGAAAGCTTTTTGATTTGATAAACCTTGTTTTCTTCGGTATTTCTTACTTCTCTTAATGGTTTATTTGTTCTTTAAGGTAACTTACCCGCTCCCTCGGCACCAACCATCATACTCTCTCGAAGACCTTCCGAGGACTGTAGTTTTCAACCCTCATCAAGGTTCTACAGTCACAAGCATGGACTTCCATCCATCTCATCCAACTTTGCTCCTCGGTAATGGCCAGTTAACCTTTTTTTTGCGACTTTTCACTAGCTGAACTAATATGGAAGTGCACCTTGCTACCTCCATCCATTTCTCTGCTAAGCTTTGACGGAGAATGTGTATGTGGATTTTTTGCTTGGAACTTAACAGATGAATGGACGGAGTTAACTTATTGCACAATGTAATAGTATCACAAAAAAGAAGTTAATCCAGCAATTTCGTATTTAACCGAAAGAAAAAAGCTAGAAATTTCTCACTTTTGGATCCTTCTGCAGTCGGCTGCATCAACGGTGACATAGCAATGTGGGAACTTGGTCTGCGCGAAAGATTATTGACTAAACCGTTCAAAGTTTGGGACATGTCGTCGTGTTCATTGCCCTTTCAGGTTATATTGGATATTCAAAAAAAAAAAACATTTTTTGTTTTTGTTTTTACTGAGGTTGTTAAATGGGGGTGTGCTTGACAATGCAGGCTTCGGCGGAGAAAGAACAAATATCGGTGAGTCGAGTCACGTGGAGTCCTGATGGGAGATTCGTCGGTGCTGCATTTACGAAACATTTGATCCATTTATATTCGTGCCAAGGGACCAATGATTTAAGGCAGCAAATCGAGGTAATTTAAACGGTACCATGTTTCTGTCTCTATTTTTAATATCTTGCCGTCGTTAAAAGAAAAACTAACTAAAAAAATGAAAAAAAATTCAGATTGAGGCACACACAGGTTCTGTGAATGACCTCGCTTTCGCGTACCCGAACAAACAACTCTGTATCGTAACCTGCGGACATGATAAACTGATTAAGGTACATCAAATATGTCATGTTTTTGTTTTTAATCGGAAATAGTCTTTCTAACTAGACAGATCAAACAGGTATGGGACTTAAATGGGCGAAAACTGTTCAATTTCGAAGGTCACGAAGCACCCGTTTACTCAGTTTGTCCTCATCACAAGGAAAATATACAGGTATTCCGAGATGAATAATTACTCGGTTTGTCCTCATCATTCTTTTAAACCTACTGTTCTTTTTCCTGGCAGTTCATATTTTCGACTGCCATTGATGGAAAAATAAAGGCTTGGCTTTATGATAATGTGGGTTCGAGAGTTGATTATGATGCTCCGGGCCATTGGTGCACTACGATGCTATACAGTGCTGATGGGAGTCGGTAATTTTTCATTTTTTTTTGTGTGGTGATTCGGTTTGATCGATTTCCCTTTTTTTTAAAGTTGATTTTAATGGTAAAGATCCTAACTTTGTATGTAGATTGTTTTCTTGCGGAACAAGCAAAGAGGGGGAGTCGTACCTTGTGGAGTGGAACGAAAGTGAAGGGGCGATAAAGAGGAGTTACACGGGTCTAAGGAAGAAATCGAACGGGGTCGCCCAATTCGACACGACCCAGAATCATTTCTTGGCTGTCGGGGAAGAAGCTCAAATCAAGTTTTGGGACATGGACGACGTAAATCTTCTCACTAGCATCGACGCGGATGGTGGATTGGCGGTCAGTAAAACCTCCATCGAAATCGATAAAACATATCATGAAATTTAATTTTTAGGGCAAATTAAATGTTTGTGCTTTGCGTTTATCGGTCAGAATCTTCCACGATTGCGATTCAATAAGGAAGGAAGCCTTCTTGCAGTCACGACTGCCAATGAGGGGTTCAAGATTCTCGCAAATTTATCGGGTCTTCGGTATATGAAAGTAGCGAACGAGAACCCTCCGTTCGAAGCAATGAGGACCCCGATCGACCCGTCCAAGGTTTGTTAATTACCACTACAAGAAAATCAGCAAAATTTTCTAGGGAAACAGTAAACTCTGCCACTTTTTCTGTTATAGAGTTACAGCAAAATCTTACTACTTCGGGTGCAGGTTTCCGGTGCTTCAGCTGTTCCAAACCCGAGCCCGGGAAATTTGAAAGTCGAAAGGAGCTCGCCGGTACGGTCTTCTCCGATTCTGGTATGTTCCGAAGAACATTATCAACATTTTGTCCTTGTTCATTCTAAAATGAAAACTCTAATCTGAAAAATTCATGTTTGTGTTTGAAGAACGGGGTGGATCGAGGAATGGAGAAACGGGCTCTGGAAGAAGTAGCCGACAAGGCCAAATCATGGCAGTTGAAGGAGATCATCGATTCCAACCACTGTCGGTTGGTTATGTTGCCCGACAACACCGATACATCGACCAAGGTGGTTACATATCAATTCTCTTACAAATCGTAGTGTCTACTTGTGGCTTCGTTTGTTTGATGTATTTTGTACGTATAATTTTAGGTTGTTCGACTTCTATATACAAACGCGGGTGTTGGTATCTTAGCTTTGGGAGCAAATGGAGTTCAAAAGCTATGGAAATGGGCGAGAAACGAGCAAAACCCGAGCGGAAAGGTAATCATATCATCGATTTACTCTTAAAAGCCTGCTGAAATTCGCTAAGTCGATGTTTCTTTTTTTTAAAGGCCACTGCTAGTATTGTTCCGCAACATTGGCAACCGAGCAGCGGTCTTGTCATGAACAATGATGTCTCAGGCGTCAAGCTTGAAGAAGCGGTTCCTTGCATCGCGCTCTCGAAGAACGACTCGTATGTAATGTCTGCTTGTGGTGGCAGAATATCCTTGTTTAACATGATGACATTTAAGGTAAAACTAACATTTTCGGTCTCGATATTATTGTCCTGATCAATGGTTTTTTTGCCTAACTTATCACGACTTCTGTTTTTGCAGGTGATGACGACTTTCATGCCGCCGCCTCCAGCCTCAACTTTTCTTGCGTTCCATCCTCGGGATAATAACATTATCGCGATTGGGATGGAGGACTCCACTATCCACATTTATAATGTTCGAATAGACGAGGTATGTATTGTTCATATTATCGGTCAAGTTCTTGTTCGGTTTCGGAGGAACCCTAAACCCTATGTTATTTTGTAGGTGAAATCGAAGTTAAAGGGCCACGACAAACGTATAACCGGTCTCGCGTTTTCCGCAAACCTTAACTATTTAGTTTCATCGGGTGCTGATGCCCAAGTAAGTCGGTTCTTGCTCGTCTTTTTTTTTTTTAATCGGAAAAATTGTGATTTGCCCTGTACATTTGGGAAAATGTGAGAATTGCCCCTGGTTATGTTTTTATTTTGCTACATGTTTCTGGAAAGTTCTGGCAAAAAAACACAATAGTCCTTAAAACTTCTATTTTCTTCAAATTTTAGTCTAAATAGGGTGGGTTCGATTGTTTGAGTCCCAACTGCGGACAACCCGGTTCAGGTCTCAAACATAAGGGGGTGAAACACCGTTTTTCCATATGTAAAGGACTCTTTTAGACATGATTTTTTTAACACTCGTTTCTCGCTTTATTTTGCTTAGATCTACGTATGGAACATTGACACGTGGGAGAGGAGAAAGTCGATCGGGGTCCCTATGCCAAACGGAAAAGCGCCAGATGGCGACACGAGGATCCAGTTCCATGCCGATCAGATCCGTCTGTTAGTTGTCCACGAGACGCAGTTAGCCATATACGATGTCACAAAGATGGATCGTATTAGACAAGTAATGAATCAATCAATCAACCCCCTCCTATTTCTTTTGTTCGTTTCGGTTAATCTTATTTCGACATTGTCTTGCAGTGGGTCCCACATGATGCGCTACCAGCCCCAATATCGAACGCGGCATACTCCTGCAATAGTCAGTTAATCTACGCAACCTTCGTCGATGGAAACATCGGGGTGTTCGATGCCGATAATCTCCGATTAAGATGCCGTGTTGCCCCGTCGGCATATTTGTCTCCTTCGGTTTTGAATGGGTAAGATTCAAACCCTAATATTTGGTAAAATGTCATCTAGATACTTGAAACTGAATTAAACATACTGAACGCGTAGTTTTATCGATTTTGCAGAAGCCAATCGGTTTACCCGGTCGTAGTTGCCACCCACCCGCAGGAACCGAACCAATTCGCGGTTGGCTTAACAGACGGTTCGGTAAAAGTAATAGAGCCGACGGAATCAGAAGCCAAGTGGGGTTTATCAGCTCCGACCGATAATGGATTACTTGGGGGTAAAGCAACTTCGTCTTCCACCACAAGCAACCACGCCTCTGAGCCGAACCAAAGGTGATGTCAGCAGCGGTTGATTGGTTCGGGTTGTGCAGATGATTTAGGTGTCTTAGAAGTTTAGATTGGTTATTAGGTGGAGACGAGACATTATTAGTTTTGGTGTAGATGTTGTTTCTGATATTGAGAACTGATTTTGTGTATGTAGTTGCTTTCATGTTTGTACATCGTCCATGGAACCTTCTATTTCTGTATGACGCGGCAAATAAAAATATAGTCCAAAGTTAAAGAAAGAATTAACTCAATTAAAACACAAATTAAAAAAAAAATCCGCAAAAAATCATGTAAAATAGCTAGTGCTTTACCCATTACAATCAGACTAGGCCTAATTCAGTGTGAGACGATTTTTTTTTTTTTTTTTTATTTTTTTATTTTTTTTTTTTTATAGAATCTGAAACTTAAAGACAGATTTTTTTTTTTTTTTTTTTTTTTTTTAGAATCTGAAACTTAAAGACAGCCTGTGGTACAGGAAATAGAAACTGTGGTGCGTGGGTCTAAAATTGAAAATGGAAAATGCCTACTTGAGCAAATTATTATTAAATTTGGGGTAATAATGTTAATGCAGTCTGCACTAATGTTGTGATGTGAAATCTCACCTTTTTTTATTTGATGTTTAAAGAATAAATTTTTTATTTTCTACTTTTTCTATCTGATTTTGACATTAAAATTAGTACGAACACATAAAAAATGTGTGAATGTTCATGTTATTAATTATCTATTATCCCTAATAGATATAATGATGAGAATTGTATTGGTAATATCTAGTATTAGTACATATACCTATATAACAAGATTAAATCTATAACAATATAATAAGGAAAATAATAAGATATTATGAATATATCTATCTATTCCTAATATAACTCAATCAGAAAATAAAATAATATATTAGTTCTTATATTTTATTTCCTAATACACGTAACATCAAAATCATTTCTTATTTCGGATTTTGAAACACCCCGCTTAAAGTTTCAGATTGTAGCATTTGTCCTATGGCAAAACAGTCTAGACTCCCTTTTCCTTATAGCAGTTGTGTTACTTCATCTGCTTTTGACCTTGTTCATATTGATGTTTGGGGGCCTTATCACAAGGCAACTTATGATAATAAGAAGTATTTTCTTACTATTGTTGATGATTTTACAAGGATTACTTGGGTTTATCTACTCACTCTGAAATCTGAGCTCATTGTTATACTTAAACATTTTTCTCAGATGATTGAAACCCAATTTTTAAACAGATCAAACGCATTAGATCTGACAATGGGGTTGAATTTATTAATGACAATTGCTCTTCTATCTTTTCAAATAAGGGCATTATTCATGAAACTTCTTGTGATTATACACCCCAGCAAAATGGTATTGTTGAACGCAAACATCGTCACTTATTAGAGGTTGCTAGAGCAATTAAATTGCAAAGCTTTGTTCCTGATACGTTTTGGGGTGAATGCACTCTTACGGCTTGTTACTTGATCAATCTAATGCCTACGGATGTCTTAAAAGGACAATCTCTATATGAAAAACTTTATGGAAAACCTCCTTCCATTCATCACTTACGAGTTTTTGGTTGCATTTGTTATGCCAAAGTATTACATTCATGTGATAAGTTTGCATTCAGATCTATTGCTTCAGCCATGATGGGTTATTCTTTAACAGAGAAAGGGTACAGGTTGTACAACTTGGCTTCCAAGACCTTTTTTTGTGTCCAGGGATGTTAAGTTTCTTGAATCATCTGTCAGACCTAAATCTAACCTAAGGCGAATTACGTTTTTTTGAAAACGTGGATTTTTAAATAGAGTCTCCACTAGTTAATTAAGGCTAACTAGAATCCTAGATTACCTAAGTAAATAACGGATTAAACGCTTAGGTAAAATCGGTCTACGATCGGAAATTCGAGTTCCGGGGGTTCTATTACGAGTTAAAATATAATTTTCAATTACGCAATTTCTGTACTCACTTCACTTAATTTGCCAATTTATTTTTTATCACTTATAAATCGGTTCTAAAAAAGAACGATAATAAAATATAATAACATTAATGGTTCTCATATATAGTTAAATCGACACGACTAACATAAAGAATGTGCATAATTAACCATTTATTGTTTAATTAATCTAAATTAATCAATCTGAATTATTCATGTCAAATTAAATCTAATAATATAACATAATGGAATAAACAATATTGTAACATGTGATTATCATTATTTACATTTAGCTAAATTAAAATCACCCTAATTATCCTAATCTATTACTAATAAATACCAAAAAAATAAATAAATTAATAAATCAGTAATTAATAGAATAAAGATAAAGTAAAATAGAATAAAAGAAGAAAAAAAAAACAGGAGCGGAGTCTCCTACCTGCAGCAGAAGGGGCGTCGGAGATGATGAACAACGGTGGTCGGCCGGCGACACGGGACGACACGGGATTCGGGACGGAGGCGGACGGGCCGGGCTGCGCGGCGTAGCTGCGACGGAAGCAGACCCAGGCGACGACGGGATGGATGGGCGGACTGCGGTCGTCGGAGCGGGCTGAGGGGAGGATGGACGGAGGTCGCCGGCGCAACAGAGGCTGGTATCGAGGTGGACGGCGAAGGCAGCGGGCGCGCGTGGTGGTGGTTGTTGCTAGAGGTCGGTAGGTCCGGCGGGAGGCGGTGAAGAAAATTAGAGAGAGAGAGAGAGAGAGAGCAGGGCGGGCGGCGTGGCGGACGGCGAGGCGTCAGGCGGCCGAATCTGGTGGGCAACATGGCCAGAGCTGGCGGCGTGGCCACCGACGGGGCTGTTGGCAGGGCTGCTGGCTGACTGACGGGGAAGATACAAAAATAATAATAATAATAATAATAATAATAATAATAATAATAATAATAATAATAATAATAATAATAATAATAATAATAATAATAATAATAATAATAAAGCACAAGAAGACAAAATTCGCACGGATCCCGAGAAACTGAGGTATTATTGCTTTGTGGTGTTTTTCTATGTGTTTACAATGTAGAACTAGACCCCTATTTATAGTAGAACTCACCTAAATTACAGATAAGATCTACTAAATCATAAAATAATTAAATAACTGACAGATAAATTTCTGCGGATAAATATCTACAGATAATTATCCCTAAATAATAGAAGATAATACTTATAGATAATTATCTTACATATAAATAACTATTACATATAAATATATATTTTTATATATTTCGAATATATCTGAGATATTTCGAATATATCCGAGATATTTAAAAAATATATATTTGTTTATTTACACTAATATGCACATGAGCATATTGAACACTTCGTAACGTGACACATCTGAAAATGAAACGTCACATGTAATGACGTTACGTCCGGGTCAAAATCGAGTGTTTACAGTTTGCCCCTCTTTGGACATGCCACCATAGAACTTGTTCGAGGGGGCTTGTCCAAAGACAAGAAAACACCGATTTTGGCTTCTTCTGTTTTGAAGTCTTCAAGGTGGCTCATATGCTTATTTTGACTGTGCGGAAACGATAAAACCTCTGTCGGCGGTGCCCCTGTTGGCGGTGCTTCTATTGGTAGTGCGGAAAAGTAAAGCCTCAGTCGGCAGTGCCCCTGTTGGCGGTGCCTCCGTTGGCGGTGCAGAAAGGTAAAGCCTCGGTCGGCGGTGCCCCTGTTGGCAGTGCTTCCGTTGGCGGTGCAGAAAGTAAAGCCTCCAGTGGCGTGCGGAAAAGTAAAGCCTCGGTCGGCGGTGCCCCTGTTGGCGATGCCTCCGTTGACGGTGCAGAAAGTAAAGCCTCCAGTGGCGTGCAGAAAAGTAAAGCCTCGGTCGGCGGTGCCCCTGTTGACGGTGCCTCCGTTGACGGTGCAGAAATTAAAGATTCCAGTGGCTTGCGGAAAATTAAAGCCTCGGTCGGCGGTGCCCCTGTTGGCGGTGCCTCCGTTGACAGTGCAGAAAGTAAAGCCTCGGTCGGCGGTGCCCCTGTTGGCGGTGACTCCGCTGACGGTGCAGAAAGTAAAGCCTCTAGTGGCGTGCGGAAAATTAAAGCATCGGTCACGGTGCCCCTGTTGGCGGTGCCTCCGTTGGCGGTGCAGAAAGTAAGGCCTCCAGTGGCGTGCGGAAAAGTAAAGTCTCGGTCGGCAGTGCCCCTGTTGGCGGTGCTTCCGTTGGCGATACAGAAAGTAAGCCTCCAGTGGCGTGCGTAAAAGTAATGCCTCAGTCGGCGGTGCCTCTGTTGGCGGTGCCTCCGTTGGCGTTGTAGAAAGTAAAGCCTCCATTGGCGTGCGGAAAAGTAAAGCCTCGGTCGGCGGTGCCTCTGTTGGCGATGCCTCTGTTGGCATTGCAGAAAGTAAAGCCTCGGTCGGCGGTGCCTCCGTTGGCGATGCAGAAAGTATAGCCTCCAGCGGTGTAAGGAAAAGTAAAGCCTCCAGTGGCGTGCAATAAAGTAAAATCTTGATTGGTGATGCCTCCAGTGGCGTGCAACAAGGAAAAGCCTCTAGTAGCGGGTATTTTGAAAAGAGCCTCTAGTGGCGTCCGTTGGAGAAGAGCCTCTAGTGGCGTCCGTCGGAAAAGAGTCTCTAGTGGCGTCCGTTGGAGAAGAGCCTCTAGTGGCGTGTGTCGGAGAAATGCCCCTAGTGGGGTCCGTCGGATAAGAGTCTCTAGTGGCGTCCATCTGAGAAGGGCCTCTAGTAGTGTCCGTCGAGGAAGAGCTTCTAGTGGCTTGGCAGCTTGAATGTTTGCCCCTAATTTTTGCCTAAGCTGTGCATAGCGCAACAACTTAGCGGGATTTTTTATATTTATTATTATATATATCATATTCTCTCATTTTGCCACGGTTGACTTTGAGATATTTTAGACCGTGCCCCTAAGTTTCCCTAATTTTGCATGGATTGCCCCTTGGGGTTTTCTTTCCATCGGGATTTCATTTTCTCTCCTTTTGCCATGATTGCAATTTCTGAATTTGCAACCATGCCTCTCATTTCTGATTTTGACTAGGCCGCCCTTTCGGGTTTTCAACCTAGCGGAAGCACTCTTTATTTGGTAGTCGATTAAACGGTGGCTGTGACCCGTACTTTATTTCCCGTCTCGATGCGAGAGTATTAGTAGCAGTTTGGAAGGTGGCTGTGACCCTTTCATCACCGTCTTCAATGTCGCGGGAGCTTTTTTGATTTGTAGCCATTTGCAGGGTGGTTGTGGCCCTTTCATTTATTTCCCGTCGTAGATGTTCCGGGAGCGCTCTTTTGATTTGTAGCTGTTTTAAGGGTGGCTGTGGCCCTTTCAAATGATTTTAATTTGTAGCCGTTTGGAGGGTGGTTGTGACCCTATCTACTATTTGCAGAAGCATCTTTTAAAGTAGTCAATTTCGGGTTGATTGTGGCCCGTTCTTCATTTCCCACTTTGATGCGGGAGTACTCTAATTTGTGGTCGTTTAGAGGGTGGCTGAGACCTTTCAAAAATTCTCCCGCCCTCTCATAGTTCGCGGGGATTGCTCTTTATATGTAGTCATTTGAAGGGTGACTGTGGCCCTTTTCATCCCGCTTTTGATGTTGTTGGATTACGGGGACGTAATACTACGGAATGCTAAATGTGTACTGGTAAGTAATCTAATTACGCAGCGGAATAATGTACACATACCTCAATAGCTTTCCTGTCCAAGAACATTGTGGAGGAAGTTCTGATCCTCCGGTTGGAACCCGTACAAGTTCTTCGTGAGAAGAAGTCCTATGCGGTATAAGCTCCACAGCAAATCCTCTGATCGATTATTCAACGGGGACAGAACCTCGGACTGAAGTGCACCGAAAATCTCAACTAAGGGTGAGAGGGTTTCTCTCAAGTTCCTCAATAGAGGGACTTATTAATTTGATCTATGTGTTAAACCCCTTAGGAGACCCCCTATATATAGCATTGGTGGAGTGGACAAAAGTCCACTCCAACCAATGTGGTACATGGTTCGGCTGAACCATGCTAATAAGGGGGAGGCCCAATTTTGGGCATCCCATGTCAATTAGGGATTGGGTCTGGCCCAATTAACCTAATGTGACAATTACCTAATTAACTTAGGTAATTTCCTTAACATTGACGGGCTACCAATTACGGCGTCACGTCACCACATGCTAACAGCCCGCACTCGCCGGAATGGGAGGGTGCCTGTTAATGTATTGTCATCCAATAGCATCAACATTTTAGTCTTCAGTCATTGTCTTCGTCTCTGAATAGTTCATACGAGGTTTGTCGTGCGACCGGCGGATATGACGGGCATCGTGCTACTCATCTGTTAGGAGTGTTGTAGCGCTCGTAGAACGTTGATTCCCTTTCGTAAATCAATCATGTCAAAAATAAAATATGTACCGCACTGTATCCTTGGTCAACTGATAATTCTCCAATTGCCTAGTTTTCCACATAGGAATACTTCTCCAGGCATCCGTACAAGTGTTCACAACCTTCAACTAATATCCGGTTGGTGGCTGACTGTGTGAAGTCGAGGAGTCAGTTAAGACTGCTCCTTTGTAGATGGCGACCTTCGGAAGTCGAGGAGTCAGTTAAGACCGCTCCTTAATCGTCGCCGACTGTATGAAGCCGAGGAGTCAGTTAAGACTGTTCCTTTGTAGATGGCGACCTTCGGAAGTCGAGGAATCAGTTAAGACCGCTCCTTAATCGTCGCCGACTGTATGAAGTCGAGGAGTCAGTTAAGACTGCTCCTTTGTAGATGGCGACATTCGGAAGTCGAGGAGTCAGTTAAAACCGCTCCTTAATCGTCGCCGACTGTATGAAGTCGAGGAGTCAGTTAAGACTGCTCCTTTGTAGATGGCGACCTTCGGAAGTCGAGAAGTCAGTTAAGACCGCTCCTTAATCGTCGCCGACTGTATGAAGTCGAGGAGTCATTTAAGACTGCTCATTTGTAGATGGCGACCTTCGGAAGTCGAGGAGTCCTGTTTTTTGACACCCAGAGTAAATGAATTATATCTTTATTCATTACTTCGCTGTAATTGAAATATATAAGAGATTTAAACATAGAATTTCTTTAAATTATCGGCGTTGAAAGTCCTATTGAGGCGTTGCTCACGAGGATCTTCCAATCTGTAGGCGTTGGGGCATGGTATTCCGGCGACCACGTAAGGTCCTTCCCATTTCGGCACCATCTTTCCTCTTTGGTCTGTTGTGAGGAATTCGTTCCTTCGCAGGACTTTTTCTCCTAGGAAGAATTGGCGCCGTCCTAGCTTTCGATTGAAATATCTGGCGGTGGCGAGCTTCATTCTTCCCTGAATTTCTTCTGAAGTCCATCTTTATTCGTCGGCTAAATCCAAGTCGATCTTTCTTTGTTCATCGTTTTGGTTAACTTGGTATGTCGCGAATCTTTGGGAGATATTGGTCACTTCGATGGGTGAGACTGCTTCCGATCCATAAACCATACTGAACGGAGTTTCTCCCGTGGCTCTTTTGGGCGAGGTTCTATGTGCCCATAGAACTTGGTCTAGTTCTTCAACCCATTTTCCCTTTAGAGCGGCTACTCTCTTCTTCAATCCATTGAGGATTGTCTTATTGGCGGCCTCTACTTGCCCGTTTGTTTGGGCGTGATGTACAGAGCCAAATCGATGATTGATCAACATTTCTTCACAGAAGTCGACGAGTTCATCACTAGCGAACTGGGGACCATTGTCGCTAATAAGAATCTTAGGGACTCCATACCGGCATATGATTTGTTCTCGTATGAACTTAATCATTTGAAAAGAGGTTGTGGATGCTAGAGTTCTGGCTTCTATCCATTTAGAAAAGTAGTCGATGGCGACCACGATATGCGTTCGCTGACCCGTAGATTGGGGTAGGGGTCCAATAAGATCGATCCCCCATTGAGCAAAGGGCCAGGCGCTCATCATGTGAGTAAGATATGCTGGTGGTTTGGCGATCCTTGGAGCGTAAATTTGGCAGGCGAAGCAAGCCCGAACTAACGCTGCTGCTTCTTTGTGCATTGTCGGCCAATAGAATCCCTGTCACAATGCCTTGAGTACTAAGGTTTTGACTCCTTCGTGGAAACCCGCCTCCCCTCCATGTAGGTCATCCATTATCCTTTCCATTTGAGGAGCGGCTATGCACCTTAGGTAGGGCATGGAGTATCCTCTTTTGTAGAGATATCAATCTAAGATCACGAAGCGTCCAGTTGCTCTTTGAATTTGGGTTGCTTCTACCGGGTTTTTTGGGAGAGTTCCCTTTTCTAAGTAGTTTTGAATGGGGGTGATCCAAGAATCGGGAGCCTGGATATTAAGGATTTCAGCTCTTGCTTCTACCGCTGAATAAAGGGATCTTTCGACGAAGTGCACCGTGGTAGGGGGGGCATTTCCTAGGGCGAACTTACTGAGGGCGTCCGCCTCTTTATTCTCCTCTCGAGGAATAGATTCTATTTGGAAGTGAGGCATATTTCGAACGAGCCTTCGTACTTCTTCAGCGTACTTCTTCATATTTTCTCCTTTGACGACATACGTTCCGTTTGACTGATTGACGATTAAATCAGAGTCGCACCGTACTTTCAAATTAGTAATGCCCATACCTTTAGCTATTCAGAGGCCTGTTAGCAGGGCTTCATACTCAGCCTCGTTATTGGTTGCTCGAAAAGTTAAGGCTAGAGCGTAGCGAAGTGGCTCTCCATCAGGCGGCGTTAATACTAGACCTGCTCCGCATCCCAGGGCGGAAGATGATCCATTAGTATACAACAACCATGGCATTGTGTCGTTGGCCCAACTCTCTAGGGTAGTCTTTACAGGCTCTTCTTGCGGGAGGATAATGGGTAGTGCGTCTGGCGTTGATGTGTTTTCAGCTACAAATTCGGCCAATGCTTGGCCTTTGATCGCTTTTCGAGGCTCGAAGTGGATGCGGAATTCACTTAACTCGACTGCCCATTTAACCATCCTCCCAGAGATGTCAGGTTTCTGCAATAGTTGCTTCAAAGGTTGATTGGTGAGCACTGTAATTTCATGGGCGTGAAAGTAAGGTCGGAGCTTCCTGGTCGCTATTAACAGAGCATACAGATACTTCTCGATTTCCATATAGTTAGCCTCGGCTACGCCAAAGAGCTTGCTAACATAATATACGGGCATCTGAATGTCGTCGGTTTCTTTGATGAGAACCGAGCTCACTGCTGCTGAGCTGATACTTAAGTATAGGAATAAGGGATCCTCTGGCAAAGGCTTGGCTAAAGCGGGGAGCGAGTGAATGTGTGTTTATAACTATTGGAATGCTTCTTCGCACTCGATCGTCCACTCAAACTTCTTGTTTGCTCGTAGAATTTTAAAGAAAGGGAGGGACTTATCTCCCAATCTTGCCAAGAATCTTCCCAGTGAGGCCAGTCTCCCATTCAGACTTTGTACTTCTCTATGGCAGGTAGGTGAGGACATCTCTTCTATGGCGGTCACCTTCTCTGGATTGGCCTCGATCCCTCTCTGACTGACCATGAAACCCAAAAACTTCCCCGACTGGACCCCAAATGCACACTTAGCGGGGTTTAATCTTACTTGGTGAAGTCTCATGCATGCGAAGGCTTCTTTTAAATCTTGAACATGGTCGTGCCCCCTTCTGGTTTTGACTAGCATGTCGTCTACGTATACCTCCATGTTCCTTCCTATCATGGGTTTGAAAAGCTTATTCACCATACGTTGGTAAGTAGCTCCCGCGTTTATTAAACCAAACGGCATGACGGTGTAGTGATAGATGTCGCTGTCAGCATAGAACGTCGTATGAGCCTCATCCTTGGGATGCATTCGTATTTGATTATACCCAGAATAGGGGTCCATGAAGCTTAAGAGTTCATGTCCTGAAGTGGCGTCGACTAACTGATCAATCCTTGGAAGAGGATAGGAATCTTTTGGACATGCTTTGTTGAGATCTCGAAAATCGACACACATCCTCCATCTTTGGTTGGATTTCTTTACCAAGACCGGGTTGGCGACCCAAGTTTGGAATCGTATTTCTTTGACGAAACCTGCTTCCACTAATTTTCCAACCTCTTGACGGATTGCGGCTTTCTTTTCTGCCCCTATAGATCTTCTCTTCTGGGCTATGAGTTTGATGGCGGAATCTATCCTTAGCTCGTGAGAGATAATTTCTGGATTTATCCCTGGCATGTCGCTGGATTCCCAGGCGAATATTTCATTGTATTCCCTTAAGAGGGCAGTTATTCTCTAGGCTAACTCCGGGGGTAAGGCTACTCCAATCTTCACTTTCTTCTCCTTCCCTTCTAGGACGATTTCGACTAATTCTTCCATCGGGGCCGGTCGTCCTCCCTCCTCTCGAGGGTCCTCCTCTGTAACGGTGGAGAGGGTTTCTCTTTGACTTGATCTTCTGAGGAGGTCGACGTTGCATTGTCGAGACGTTTCTTGATCGCCCCAGACTTCTCCTAACCCATGATGGGTAGGGAATCTCAAGACTTGATGAACGGTGGAATGTATTATATGGTTGGGATTGAGAGTGGTTCTCCCTAATATCGCATTGTACGCGTGGATCTGATCGACAACCACAAAGCGGATTTTTAGGTGCAAGACTTTCCATCGTTGTCCTAGGATTACGGGGAGTTGTATTGCCCCTAAGGGATAAGTCGTTCTTCCCGCGAATCCCATCAAAGGTAAGGTCATCTCTTGCAGATCTTTTCTTGTGTATCCCATGGCGGCGAGAACGTTGAAAGCGATTACGTCTGTGGAGCTTCCTCCATCCACTAGTATCCTTTTAACCTCCTTGTCATTGATTTGAATGGTGATTACCAATGCATCCTCATGGGGCTGAGAGGTCTCCGATAGATCTTCCATTGAGAAGGTAATCGCCACTGGTTCCAAATCTTTCGGCCTTTTCAAGGGGCTTATTGGAGTGTAGCGGGCAGCGTACTGGTCCCTTGCCGAGCTTACTTCTCCTCCCGCTGCGAATCCTCCAGCTAGGATGTTGATATCATTCCCTGGGGGCGTTCTCCATCTCCTTGACTCATGAGAGCGACGTCGATGGTGGCGTTGGATCTCCCTTCTCATGAATTCTAATTCTCTTCTTTCGAGGAGGCAATCCTCCATGTTATGCCCCTCTTGCCGGTAGTGCTCACAACAGGGAGTAGAATACCGACTTTCCTCGTTTAAATGAAATCTCTCTAACCTTGCTGAGTTCGCCGGAATTCTCTGGACGAGATCTCCCGTTGAGATGAGCTTTCGCCCCTGCTCTGTGGATGCCTTTGTTGAAGGCGACGATTCCTCTGAGCTTGCTCTACTTCTATGTAGAAGTTTACTCGCTCTTCTAGTTCCTCCATACTTCTTACCGGCTCCGTGTGTTGAGTGAGGGCCAGAGGTCGAGATTGAACTCCCAATCCTCTAAAGAACATTTGAATGGCCTCTCCCTCCATGAGTTCGCCTCCGGTATAACCTTCTTGAAATCGCCTAGAGTAATTTTCCAAGGTTTCGTCCGACCCTTGGAATATACCCTCCGCCATCCATCTCCCCATTTGTGCTCGCTCTATGTCCACATGATGGTTAGAAAGTTGTATTAATCCTTCCAGGCTTCTTACCGGGGTTATGGCTTGAGTGAGGGTTAAGGATCGAGACTGGAATCCTAACCCCCTGAAGAATGTCCAGATGGTTTCGCTCTCTGAGAGCTCGCCCCCCCATATATCCTCCTTGGAATCGCCTAAAGTAATCTTCCAAGGTCTCGTTTGGTCCTTGGAATATACCGTCGGCTATCCGTGCTTGACTTTGTCTTGTTTGATTTCTTGGTGGTGCCATGACCTTTTGATCTCCGATTCCCACAGACGGCGCCAAATGTTGGGATCAAAATGACGTGGCCTTGAACTTCGAAAAATGGACTTCCAAGTATCGCCTCGGACTTAGCTCTCTTGAACGCTAAGTTTTCCTCTAAGAGGTTGTGTGGGGCGAGAACCTGAAAAAGGGGGTGTGGATGGCCCCTGATTCCACTCCGAAACTTAATTCAATAATGGATTTGAGAGTAATAATATATGAACGTATTTAGAACTGACTTAATGTAATCAAGTAAAAAGCAGTCCCTATTTATAGGGACAGATTACCGACTTTCTATAGGGCGGCTGTTATGCCCTGATTAGTAGCTGGGGGGCGGTGGTTCCTCTTCCGTGATTGGCTGAGTGAGACGGTGAGCAGTCAGTTGGTGACAAGCAGGTCTCCAGCTAAGTGTTTCTTACTGAGGAAGCTTTCTCTAAGCAGGTCGCCACCTGTAGTTACCCTTGTAGGGAGGTTTCCTCTGGTGGTAGTTAAGAACAGATTTTTACTTTATGATTACCTTCAAAGGAAGGTTTCTTCTGATGATAGTGACCAGCAGGTCGCCACCTGTCTTTACCTTTGAAGGAAGGTTTCTCCTAGTGGCGGGCAATCGTACTTTGGAAGTCGATTTTTTCATAAGTTGTCGTCGACCTTTTATCCCTATCTCGTTAAGACGAGTCAGAAAGGTCGACGACTCTTCTTTTCTTGCCCTTTAAACGTACTCGACTCTTATGCTTAATATCGAGTTTTAATCATAACCCAACAGGTTCGGTCCTATTTTTTAATTTTAAAATCTGGTTCGGTCCAAACCGGTCCAAGAAAATAGGGTTCGGTTCAACACTCAAAACCGGTTCAGTTAGATCCACTTAATTACCCCGGTCCGACCCGACCCGACCCGAATAGGTTGAACCGATTGAGAAAACCCGGTTCGATTTAAATCCGTCCCGGTTTAACATATCGGACCAGCCCAATAATTAAAATTTTGAAGGTTGGGCCGAAATGTTTACTTGTGGCCCAAGTAGGGTTTTAAAGTTCAAAAATATTTAACTTAGCCACCAAGTAACATTAATTATATAAAATAATTTCCAATGTCAAATATATATATATATATATATTGGCACTAATTAAATATATACATATTTTATTGCCAATATTTTATCTATAAGACAAAATCAATCAACAATATATATATGTATATATAAAATTCGGTACATATATATAATATATATTTTATTTATTGTCAATATCTTAAATAGGGTAACAAATATACTGACAATATATTTTCACAGTCTTTTAGGTAACTAAATCTATCAATAATATCTATAACCCTATTTAAATATTTAGATATATTGATAGTGATATATATTTCTATATATTATTGTGAATCTATCATAATGTTTCCAATTATAGATATATTGTTATCTAGTTTAAAAATTAAAATATGGTAAACAATATAATTTTAAAATCTGGCCGAAATTTTATCCTTGGTGACTAAGAAATTAATAATTTTACTTTGTAAATTCACTAGGGTTTTCGGCCATAAACATGAAATTGGGAACAAGTGGTCAAATTTTAAGATTAATTTTAATAAAATCTACAATCCAATGTTTGATTTTGATAAATATATTACCCTTTTCTTGAGGATCATGAACATCAAATTAACCAAGAACATGAAAATTTCGGACCCATCATAAAACCCTTAAAAATTTCGAAAATTTTAAACCTTTTTACTTTTAAAATTTTCGGTCCAAAATTAAAAAAAGAACACCAATTTATCAAAATCATGAACTCCTAACACAAGCTCGGATACAACTGTCAGATTACGGAAAGTAATCACTACGGAAACTTAAACATGGTATGTGCTAGTAATATCAATTACGCAGCGGAAAGTTTACACATACCTCAAGAGTAACCGTAGTCCAAGATCCTTGCTCAGGGAGTTCGAGAAACTCCGGTCGGAACCCGTAGAAGTCCTTGTGAAAGAAGCCCTACACAGTATAAGCTCCACAGCAAAACCTCTGATCAATTCTTGGCACAGGGAAAGATCTCTGGAGAGTTTGCTCGAAAGCAATTTGGCACACCTTCGGTGAGGTACTTAGTGCGGCCGAACCTATAGTGTGGGGAGGAGGGTTTTTCTCTCTAAAACTCTCTTGTGAGGGAATTATGATCAACCCTAAAATTTCCCTAACACCTCTTATTTATAGGAGGAGTAAAGTGGACAAGTCCACTTTACCCCAACACAAATATTCGACCGACCTATGTATTTGGGGAGGCCCAATTTTGGGCTCCCATGTCAATTGGGATTTGGGTCTAGCCCAATTATCCGTAACATTTACCCAAGTTCATTAGGTAAAGTATACATATACCAGTTACGGCGTCCATCACCATATGCTTACAATTTATAGCTATAATTATTTTTTCAGTTAAAGTCTTAATTAATAATAAACTCATGTATTAACCAAAATAATAATAATAAAGTCACATATAAGTAAAAAAAAAAAAAATTATAATAAATCCATATATTTAATTATTAGTATAATTTTTATAAAGTGAGAATAACGATTTAAACACACAAAAGTTAAATTTATTTAAGAATTTTATGAACATATTATTTTATTAGTGATAAGATATTATTAAACTTCATTCCTTATTAAGTTAATCTCCCATTAAAATAATCTATCCTCTAATTTACACAATACCAATATGTTTGCCAAAAAAAAATTAATATAAATATGCAAAATTCTTAAATGGTATTGATCAACATATTAAATACTTCATACATAGTGTAAATTTATTTTAAATTGTGTATAGCTTAAATAAGATATAATCATATATCATTTCAATATCAACTATCTTTATTCTTATTTTTTTATGCCAAATCAACCGCCTACATCAAATATAAAAAACATTTTTGTATATAGACAATTTGATATTTGTGCATTTATTTTGATATTCTAATAAATAATCTTATCTTTTAATCAAAATAAATAAATAAATATACTTATCTAAGTAAATTATCTAACAAATACATATATTATAATACTACATTTATATCCGTGCATATATTAGTATAATATAAGCAAGGTTTCATAAATAATAATAATATAAAGACTTCCGATTTGCATACTTTACTACGTATTTGATTAATTTAGTTGTTTATGTTGAAATTGAGGCGCATTGTCGAGAATAGATCGGGTTAATTACATGCAAGCATAAGCGTTAATAGCATGCATATCGTGTTTCCATAATTTGATTCAACAACCGAACTTAACCAAAGCCAATCAAGAAAACCCAAACATGTTATGGTTTAGGCAATTGCCCCCATCAACAAATACACTCTATATTTAATCCAGAAAAAAGTAATTATTTTCAATTTAATACTTCAAAATCTTAAATTTACTCATTTTTATAACTTCTTTAAACTAGCATAAGATTTCAAATGTTAATTCGCGAATCAAGTTCAAATCGCAGCCTTTGTAAGGGTTAAATTCACAATTTTACATAAAAAAAAATTGCATAAGAAAAATGATTTTTAAGAGAGATATATTTATTATTACAAATTTTGTCCAGACGAAACAAAACAAACTTACAAACCAATACACAAATTACTTAAAAACATAGAGATCACATAACTCACCCACAAAGGAACCATATAAATATTACTCAAATCCATAAATTAAGAACCCTGATGGTGTCCAGCTCCAGCATGCTGTGTCCCATGCTGCCCGAACTGCTCAGCCGCACGGTCCTTCATCTCCCGAGCCTTGCTAGCTAGCTTCATCCGTGCATGGTCCAGCTGGTCCGCACCAGGCGGGTGCTTCCCTGTCACGTATCGGTATATCCACGACAGCACCGTCACAGCTGCAACCCCGAACCCGCCAGAAGCCAAGAACCCCATCACCAGGAGCCCTATGGTGATGACAGCTGGCACGAGCACCGGACTGAATATCACCAGCAGAGGGGTGACCACCGTGAGGGCTATCACGGTCCCTGCTAGGGTTAGACCCGACAGGACCAGGAGGGACCCACCTGCTGTGACGGCGGTTGCGGTTTTGACTATCTGGTGGGCTAGTGGTTGCTGGTGGGGATGGTGCATGGCTCCGCCGTAGCCCTGGTGGTGTTCCGCCATGATGTCGTGTTTTTTAAGTGGGTTTGTCGGATAATTAGAGATATGGGAATTGTAATACGGTAGTGATGATGACGATGACTATGAAGGTGGAAATTGGAGTGTGTAGTATAAAAAGGTGTAGAGAAGGGTACGTGTGAAGTGAGAAGGTGTCACGTGTTGATGAGCTTCTCATGCATGGGTTGCATGCAGTGAGCTTGCTTTTTCTCTGCTGCCACGTATCGTTTCTATTTCTCTCTTCCTCATGATATATATTATAATAATTATTATAATATTTTAGTTATTATTATTATTATTATTATATATATATATATATATATATATATATATATAAGAAAAAATAACCTCACTTATGGTTTCCAAGTTTTGGATCCAAAGTCAGTTTAATTTGAAAGGTTTTAAGCAAAAATGGCTATTTGAATTTTAAATTAATTCAATCATTATAAACTGTTATCTGAATTATATAATTTGTTTTCAATTGAGTATTTAAATTTTTAATTTTCGAGCAAATCTTTATCTCTTTTACAATTAACGTCAATTTAAATATAAAATGAGCATATTTCGATTACCGGTGAGGTTTTTTGTAATGTATCTAAAATCGATGAATTAGACATGATTTCAAATTCCAACAGTATCTTTCAATTGAACGTTCAATTGAAAATATTTACAATAAGTGTAAATTGTTGTCTAATTTTAATTTGTTTTAAATTGAGTATTTATTAACTTTCTAATTTCGAGCGAATCGTTACCTTTATTACAATTAACGTCAAGTTAGATATAAAAATTAAAATGAGTATATTTTGACCACAATGAGGATTTTTGTGAAGTACCTAAGGTGGATTAGACATGGTCTCTAATTTCAACAGTATTTTTTAATTGAACATCTAATTAAAAGTATTTTATGACATTTATTTTCAATTTCTAAGTAAGTCCACATCGACTACCCATCGAAATACCTCATATAGTCATAATATGCTTGATTAATTTAATATAAACTTCACATATGTATAAATTTAATCATATACCTACTAAAAAAATCGAATAGCGTTTATTATTTATGTTAAACTTCAGGTAGCTCTCTGAATCGTCTTTATCTTAAAAAATAATTAATTAAGGTATGAAATACGTTCAAGTCCATTTATTAATTATTATTAATTATAATGATAAAATATGCATTTTCCCCTTATTTCTTCGCAGTACTCCCGCGTCGTCTCTTCAGACTTGTGCCAATTTATATACACCAGGTCCAGGCTGATGAGTAAGTATATATAATTAATTTGGGCAATTTCAGGCGCATTTTAATATGCATGTATGAAGACCGGGTGCATCCACAAAATCGATCCTTTCTTGGGCCAATCTTTCAAACTATGACTTCAAGCCCAAAACGAGTTTCCGTTAATAGTTACAATCCTGAGCCCAAATGTCAAGTTTGGGCTTCAGGCCAGTCACCAATGTTGGGTTCAGTCCCGGATTCAAAATTCATTTTCTCTTTTTTTTTTTTTTGGCCAAATCAAAATTCAATTTTCTCAATAGGGAATGTTCGACGGTAGAACAAATTGTTAAGAGTTTATTTTTTAAACACTTCGCTTTGTTCAAGTTTTACGTGTGAAAAGAACTGTTTGATCTATTAGGGTTTCCTGTGGAAACCCTAACCCTAGCAGAGATAAAATTTGGACTAATGATTTGCGGCTCACCGGACTAGGGAATCAACCCTAACCCTCACCTATTTATATGGGCGGGGTCCCGAGTAATAACTCAAGGGTCCCCAAAGTTTACTATAACCTCCAAAATAGTCCCTGAAATAATCAAGAGACATTTAACCAACCAAACTGGGCTCCGCCCTTTATAACCAACCAACTTGGGCTCCGCCCTTTATCCAGCCCAAACCCACAAAAGCCAACTTGTCCAGAAAAGGACACAAATGGACAAAGCCCACTATGCCCAGATTGGGCTATCTTCACACTCCCCCTCAATCTGGGTATCTATCACCAAAACAAAAAAGTTCAACTATCAGAGAAGCAAAAAAATTACTCCCCCTTTCTGTCAAAACCTCCAATATCTGAACCAACACAACAAACCTCCAGCTCTGTTGAGCAACTCAAAAAAAATGCTCAAGTTGGCTCAGAAATATTCTCATCATCGCCATTCACCATCCCATCTAAAGGCAGACTACCAGGAAATATATTCACCATACCTAGCTTCCCGGCCAAGTAACGATGTTGCTTAACTGAGAGCGGCTTGGTGAATATATCAGCAATCTGTTCCTCAGTTTCAACATAAGCCATCTGCACAATCCCCTTTTCAATGCATTGCCTAGAAAAATGACAATCAATCTCAATATGTTTAGTTCGCTCATGAAATATAGGATTTGCAGAAATTTGAATGGCAGCCTTATTATCACAATACAATAAACTGGGACCGTTTTGTTTAAAACCAAGTTCACTTAACAACCCTCGAATCCAAACAATCTCAGCAACAGAATGTCCAATGCTTCTATATTCTGCTTCAGCAGAAGATTTCGAAACAGTTTCATGCTTTTTTACTTTCCATGATATAAGAGACTCACCAAGCTTAACACAAAAACCAGTCAATGACCTCCTAGTTTCAACACAACCTGCCCAATCTGAATCACACCAGCCAGAAAGACTAGGACTACTATAAGAGGACAGCAAAATGCCCTTACCTGGTTCCTCCTTGACATATCTAATAATTCTTAAAGCAGCAGAATAATGTGACTGTTTAGGAGCAGACAGAAATTGACTCAAATGTTGTACAGGATATGAAATGTCAGGCCTAGTTAGAGTCAAATAAAGAAGCTTTCCAATAATTCTTCTAAAAGAAGTGATATCAGTCAACAATTCATCTTCCCTGTTGATATTAAGAAAATCATCATACCTCTTGCTAGTTAGGTTAGGCTTAACTTCCATTGGAGTTCTGGAAACCTTACCACCTGCAAGGCCTGCATCAGATATCAGTTCTAGGGCATATTTTCTCTGACTTAACATGATCCCTTTGTCAGACCTAGCAACCTCTATGCCCAAGAAATATTGAAGTTCTCCCAAATCTTTCATCTTAAAATTGTTGGTTAAAACAGATTTCAAATCAGAAATGAGATCATTACTATTTCCAGTAATGAGAAGATCGTCAACATAAACCAACAACAATACCCACTGATCCCCCACATGCTTTGTAAATAAGGAGTAATCATAAAAAGATTGTTGGTAACCAGCATCAATAAGAGCATCAGTGAGTTTTCTATTCCATTGTCTAGAGGCTTGCTTAAGGCCATACAAGGATTTACGCAATCTGCAAACTAAACCATCCCTACCCTGATTGGTAAATCCCTGAGGTAATGTCATATAGACCTCCTCCTCAAGGTCTCCTTGCAGAAAAGCGTTAAAAACATCCATTTGAAAAAGAGGCCATTTAAAAATAGAAGCTAAAGCCAACACAATTCTGACAGTTTTCATTTTTACAACTGGTGAAAAGGTTTCATAATAGTCTATTCCATGTTTTTGTTTGTAACCTTTTGCAACCAATCGTGCTTTATAACGTTCTAAACTTCCATCAGAATTGTACTTTAACTTGTAAACCCACTTACAACCAATGGCCTTCTTACCCTTTGGAAGTTGCACCAGGTCCCAAGTGTTATTGCCTTCCAATGCAGTAATTTCTTCCTGCATGGCTGCAATCCAACCTGGATCCGAAGCTGCATCTTCAAAACAATTTGGTTCCACTAAACGAGATATATTAGTGAGATAACACTTGTAAGTATCAGTAATTTTTGAATAACCAATGAAATGTTCAATAGGATGAGCAGTGCTACCAGTTTGCAAAACATAATCCCCACTTGTCATCCAAATGGGGGCTTTCCTTTCACGAGAAGGATATCTAATAGGAGCAATGGTATCAGAGGGACTAGGAAGAATCCCCTCATCATTTACCTCATTCTGTTCACCATCATTAGCACTTGGGTCAAGATTATCAATTTTTGACTCATCATCTATTTGTTTATCCCCATCATAACCATCATCATTAGTAACTATATCAGGTAAATCATGTACTGAGTCAACACTATCCTCAACGTTATCATCACCAGAATGATCCTCACAAAACAAGGGTAATGGATCATGCTTGCTTCCATGAAAAGGAAATTTATTTTCATAAAACTGAACATCTCTACTGACAAAGAAACTCATTGTGTTCAAGTTTAAAAGTCTAAAACCTTTCTGAGTTTCAGAGTATCCCATGAAGACAGAAGGGATACCTCTGGAAGCAAGCTTATCCACTGCCAGCAAGTTCTTAGCAATGCAAAAACAGCCAAAGACCCTTAAATGTCTAATATCAGGTTTGGTTTTCATCATAATTTCTAAGGGACATTTTCCATCCAAGACAGGGGTTGGAAGAAGATTTATAAGATAGCAGGCAGTTAAGACACATTCTCCCCAAAATTTATTAGGTATAGAGGCTTGCAATTTCAGTGCTCTAGCAATTTCTAAGAGATGCCTATGCTTTCTCTCTACTCTGCCATTTTGTTGTGGAGTGTAGGAGCAGCTGGTCTGGTGGATAATTCCTTTATTTTTAAAAAAGGATTCCAAATGTTCAGAAAGGAATTCTCCACCATTATCAGTTCTGAAGACCTTAATCACCTTTTGAAATTGTGTTTGAATCATAATGACAAAATTCTTCAACAGAGTTGCTACATCATGTTTAAATTGCATAAGGTAAACCCAAGTTACTCTACTGTGATCATCAACCAACGTTAAAAAACACCTTTTCTGATTATGTGTGGCAGTGTGATAAGGTCCCCAGACATCACTATGAATGAGATCAAAACAAGCAGCTCTCCTACTATTAGAAACAGGGAAAGAATCTCGAGCAATTTTGGCCATGGGGCAAATAGAACAATCATTAATTGCATTTTTTTTCTTTTAAATTTTGGAGAGAATCTATTGATTTCAAAGTCTTAACAGAAGCATGACCAAAGCGTCTATGCCACAAATGGATGCTATCCTTATTCACATTACTCAAAGCTACAATTGAAACATCATTGCTATTGAGATTCAAAAAATACAGACCAGATTCAAGTTCACCACTTCCCAGGGCCCTCCCACTTGAGAGGTCCTGCAAGAGTGCAATATTGGGCAGAAATTGAACAACACAGTTTAAATCTTTGGTCAGTTGGGATACTGAAACAAGATTAAAATGAAAATCTGGCAAGTAAAGAACATTTCGTAACAGTTTCCCATTTTTGAACTCAAAATCTCCAATCCCAGTGGCAAACATGGTCAGTCCATTTGGTAATTGGACACTAGTGTTATCAATTTTTCTAAAATTTCTCAGCCAGCTTATGTTATTAGTCATATGATTACTAGCACCAGTGTCCAATATCCAATCACTATTTTTATTATAATGAGAGAAAAGTGATATCATACCAGCAGCAATAATATTGCTCTCATCAGTGGCAATTGCAGTAGCAACTGAGGGAACACCACCTCCACATCTTTGGATAAGCCTCTCAAATTGCTCATTTGTGAGAGTAATTGATCCAATGCCACTTGCATCTGAAGCACCAGGTTGCTTCCCATCTTGAGAGCCTCCAGTGGTGTTCAAAGCTGAATTGTTCTTGCTTATGGTAGCCTTCCCTTTCTCCAAATCTCTCAATTTGAAGCAATTGTCTCTACAGTGCCCTTTTTTCTTGCAGAAGTCACATCCCTTTGAAAAACACTTATCAACAGTGTGCCCTTTCTTTTTGCAGAATTCACATTGGACATTTGGATTATTGAGCTTCCTCAGTTTTGAGTCACTGTTGACAGAAGAAACATTTAAACTGACAGGATTGCCTTCGGAACTGATTGTGGCACTTATATCCCTCTGGCTTTCCTCCTGAAGTAAAATGGAGTAAGCTTGGTTCAAGGATGGCAAAGGTGTCCAGAGCAAGAGGTTGCTCCGTACATTCGTAAAATTCTCATTTAGTCCCATAAGGAACTGGAAAAGCCTTTGGTTGTCTCTGTGAAGGATGTGCTGGTTGAAGGCATCACCCTCAATGTGTGGTAATGCACAGGCTGTATCGTATTCTGTCCACAGATTCTTGAGCTTTGTATAAAAGACAGAAACACAATCCAAACCCTGCCTACACACAGCAATCTCTCTGTGGATTTGATAAATCCTAGAACCATTGATTTTGTCAAACCTCTCTTTCAAATCTTTCCAGGCGTGAAAAGCATTCTCAGAGTACATGATTCCATCAGCTATATCATCAGAAACAGAATTGACAATCCAACCAAAGACGACAGCATTACATCTGTCCCAAAGTTCACGTAATTTGACATCAAAGTTATCACGCTTGCAAGAACCAGTAATGAAGCCAATTTTGTTCTTTCCAAGCAAAACCATTTGCATACTGCGACTCCACTTACGATAGTTATCTTGACCAATCAATTTCATAGAAATAAGACTCTGACCAGGATTATCAGTCCCGTGCAGAAACAAGGGATGGAAAGAATGGACCTCAGATGCGAGATCGAAGACAATGGCCATCTCGGTTGCTGCAGCGGAATTATCCAATCCGCTACCCTCCGGTTGCTTCGTCTCATCAATAATGGAACGTTTGCTCTCATCATCCATCGTAGAGAATTAGACAGAACAACACCAATCTTCAAGATCTGGAAAAAGGTTGAGAATCAGAAATTCTCGCGATATGGACAGGCGAATCGTCGCGAATGGCAGGCGGAGAAGAATGTGGAGGAGAGGTAACGCCTGGATGTGCTTGAAGAATCGAGGCGAAAGGACGAAGAACAAGGCTCAGGATCGAAGAAATTGAGGCTGGACTGCCTCAATTGGCTCTGATACCATGTGGAAACCCTAACCCTAGCAGAGATAAAATTTGGACTAATGATTTGCGGCTCACCGGACTAGGGAATCAACCCTAACCCTCACCTATTTATATGGGCGGGGTCCCGAGTAATAACTCAAGGGTCCCCAAAGTTTACTATAACCTCCAAAATAGTCCCTGAAATAATCAAGAGACATTTAACCAACCAAACTGGGCTCCGCCCTTTATAACCAACCAACTTGGGCTCCGCCCTTTATCCAGCCCAAACCCACAAAAGCCAACTTGTCCAGAAAAGGACACAAATGGACAAAGCCCACTATGCCCAGATTGGGCTATCTTCACATTTCCATCTAATTTAAACGGAATTTGTCATACTTATTGATATGTGATGAATAAAAACGAGCTAAATTGTTAGTGAAAACAAAATTTAATATATAGTTGATTCATTCAAAAATATAGAAATCCTGACGGAGCAAACAAACCGTAAAATCGTCCATCTCGAAGCCTGCAATACTATCACTTTGTGGTATCTATAGTTGTGTTATTGTTCAACTTTCCGGCCTAGGCATAATCTCCGACAAGTTCAGGCACCTGTTTTCCGACATAAGCATCAAGTTTATGGGAGCCAACGTGGCACATACTATAACGATGCTCAAACAAGAATATTGTAGTAAGGTAAACAATTTGAAGACATAAATTCTTCTAAAAAATTATGAGCTTATTTTTACAGTTTTTTACAAAGTCTCATGAATTTTACTAACAATTGTACGTGTAGGTACGGATTTTAATAAACGCTTCGACTAAATTACCAACTACTATTAATACAGATTTTTTTTTTTCCAAACTATTAATACTGTTAAATTTTCAGCTATTATATTAAACATATTAAAATATATGAAATAATTGAGATTTGATTATTATTATTATTATTATTATTATTATTATTATTATTATTATTATTATTATTATTATTATTATTATTATTATTATTATTATTATTATTATTATCTCTCTTAAAAACTGATGTTATCACCATAACCTAGCGACTAAATTTAACTATGTTCGTAGTCGATTGTATTAAACAAAATATTTTTTTATAAATAGCTAGAGTTCATTAATAACAAATCATAAAAGAATCTATCATTAGTAAATAGTGGTTTCTTAAAAGAAAAAAAAAATGGGAGTTCAAACTCTATATTACATTATTTAAATAAAATAAAATAAAACCTTCATTATTTGTGGCAAAAGTATATATATTTATCTTTAAAATTATTTCTATATACATAAATTATTTATATATAGGGACATTTAGTCTCACGTTAAACTACATGCATCATTACTAGACAGTGGCGGATCCAGAAGGTCCACAATGGGGTTACGTTATGCAAATTTTTTTTTTTTTTTTGAAAATCAACAACTTCTTTAAGTTTTTTTTTTTTGGGTAAAAATGCATGTTTTAAAACGATGAAAATTAGTACTTTCTTTAACTACTTATTCAAAAATGTCGTTAAATACTTTTCAAATGAACAATATTAACTAAGCACAAATAAATCGTACTTGCTTGTGCAAATGTTACAATTTAGTCAAATTAGACTAGAACCATTTGTGGGTCAATTGAGTCTCAATTGAGTCAATACACTATTATAACACTTATACAAGTTATTAGATCTTGATTTAGATATTTAGAAAAGTATTTGGCTAATTTTGTAAGTTTAAAACGTATTTGACGACAAATTTGGATGAGTGATTGAAAAGAGTATTAATTACCATTGTTTTGAAACATGTATATTTTAAAACATATTGGTACTAAAAACCATTTTTTCAAACATATTTTATGGTTTATATATTTGTTCTTATTGAACCTCATATTGTAATACATTAGGTTATAGTAACTAAAATTTATAGTTATAACAAAAGAGTGATAAATAATAAAACGTACAAACAAAGTATTTAAGTGAAAAGCCCCAAATTTAAAATTGATGAACTTTTTTCCGAATGGATTGAATAATAGTGTTATAAAATATTAATTACAAAACATATTTGACGACAAATTTGGACGAGTGATTGAAAATAGTATCAATTATAATTGTTTTGAAACATGTTGTGCATTTTATAACATATTGATACTAAAAATAATCTTTTTCAAACACATTTTACGGTTTATATATTTATTCTTATTGAATCTCATATTATAATACATTAGGTTAGAGTAATTAAAATTTATAGTTTAACAAAAGAGTGATGATTAATAAAACGTACAAACATACTATTTAAGTGAAAAGCCCCAATTTTAAAATTGATGAACTTTTTTCCGAATGGATTAAATAATAATGTTACAAAATAATAATGAAATCTTACAAAATATTAATGAGGGCTCATTCTTTCACACTAAAATAATGTGGATCTTACAATAAAATAATGAGGATCGGGATATAATTTTCTTCAGGAATAAAACTAGGGTCTCAATAAATATACTCGATAATGGGGTTACGTTCGTAACCACATTATTATTAATGCATCCGCCACTGTTACTAGATTTATATATTAAATTAAATAAATGAGCTGAAAATTACGGTAGATTGTTGAAGTTTTTAGACAATGAACTAGTATTTTAGGATAGACCTAGGTAGTCATTACAATCTCATCTAAATGTATAACAAAAAAATAAACTACATCTACGCGTCGGAACTAGGGCTAGGTAAGGTGAGGGTACCACTAATACCATAATCATACCATATTTTTTTCACTCATACCATAACCATAATCATATTTTTTCACAACGATAAAACCATTTAATCATAACCATTCAAACTAATTAAACACCATTGTTTCATACAAGAAATTCAAACTAAACATACGTTCATTGTTTAATACACGAAATCTAAATTATACATAATAAATTGTTTCACTTAATTAAACAACACTTTTTCAGCCGCCTACACTTGCGATCCTCAATAGGGCAGCTAGGCAGCGAGACTTGTCGGAGCAGAGGCTAATGCATGAACGGTTGTCTGTTGACATAGGGCTAGCGCAGCGCAGCTAATTGCAAATGAAGTGAAATAAGATTTTGAGTTTTTCAATATTAGGTTTTTCAGATTGGAATAGAATGAATGGACCAAATATTTAAGATGAAAAATCAATGGTCAAGATTGAATGGACGATTTAGACCGAATGAAATGGTGGGAACTGTGAATGAGAATTATAAGATTAGATCAATATTTATAGTATAATAATGTATATATATATATATATATATATATATATATATATATATATATATATATATATATATAGACGTGATGGTTATAACCGCGAGTATAGACTTAATACATAACCATTATGGGTACAAAACTTATACCCATAACCACACCGCACTATAATGGTGCAGTTAACCATTGCGGTAAAACTCATAGTTATTTGATTTTTACCGCACCATTATCGGCCCTAGTCGGAACAACAAATCGGATCAAGTTGAAAATGTTGGCGTTGCAAACAAATATATATGTTTTGAGTTTTCTTCTTTAACGAGTGTCTGATTTTTGGTCTTACATGTAAAGGGTCCTGTACCCATGCCTCAAAATTTCCTTGATTAAAATACAGTCGACGGTAGATGCATTTGAACATTTTTTAGATTAAGAGAAAATAAATTAGAATTTAAAAGTGATGTTTAATTATATCTTTAACTGTTGTACAAATCTTTATATATATATATATGATTTAAGGTCTGTAAATTTAACTGCAGGTGCAGTTGATTGCAATGTAACCGAATGCTTTTGTTATAACAATTTATGTTTTTCTGCATTATTTAATTCATATGAAAAAAGTAAAAAGGTCTGATACTAGATTATATGGGGTATTATTTAGGGGAACTTAAATGAGAGCAATTTTGCATTGGTGTAAAATAGGGGTGATCGGATTCGGGTACTAGAGTATTTCGGAATCAGACTAGTACTAAACGGTTCCTAATAATTATTACTTAGATCCGTACTAGAACCGTTTGGAACCGAAACCGTCCCAAAATTGATTGGTTTTGGATACCCATTTAGAACCGATTATATTTTTCAAAACAAAATATACTGATTGGGTACAATTGAATCTTGAAACTGTATTAAAATCAATAATTGTCCACAATCAAGATCAACAATTATTCACAAATTAACCCAACAACATAATCCAACCATACTGAATTACGAACTTAAGACCACGCAGTCATCTTCAATGGAGAGCAAAGTGTATTATGTGACTAAGTAAACAAGACACAACTTCAACTAATTCAACATTTCATACACTAAACCTACACTATAAAAAAAAAAACGTGTTTTCCTACAAGCCAAATCGGTCGGAACGTGAATGGAGTTGGCCTGTTCCGGTAGGTTTCCGTCTAATACAGTCTCTCGTAAAAACGATAGTAGGGACTTGGCCGGAAACGTTCCTGGCGAGAAAAAGCGGACGGAAACATTTGATGAGGGAAAACATCGGCCGGGAAGAGGACGGTACGTTAAGTCGGTCGTTAAATTCCCGACTGAAGTCCTGCCGCTGTTAGGATGGCAGCAGAGGCCTGAGAGGCTGAGTTGCCGCCCTCTCGACTCCAATTGGCCGGTGTTAAAGCCGTCCTAGGGAGCTGCATCCTGCTGCTTCTGAATATGCGTCTTCAGTAGCAGATTTTTCGTTTCCAATGAAAGCCTTTAGATTTCCATTACCCAAACCTTAATTACGCACATTTAGTCACCCATTCCGTTAATACTGAAAGCTTCTATTGCAGTTGCATAACGTCGTTACAACATGTCGTCTTCAGGTTTTCCGAATTCGACTCGAAATAGTACTACGGGAGACATTAACGATTTTGTGTTCTCGACATTTACCAAACATGCACTCGATGCCAAATGTAGTTTGGCGAGTCGGTGTTTGTTGAACACAAATTGTGTTGTTCAACAACAACCGTATTGGATTTCAATGTTATGCTTTGGTGTTGATTAGTTCAGATCAAATAGACGTTTTCGGAGTGTAGAAATGAGCTGCTATATGTTGGCTTCACCGTATTATCGGCCAATCCTGAAAGTTAATTTTACCACCGCACGTTTCTATTGCAAATAGTGAGTTGTTGACATGTCAAATACTATTTCGACACAACACATTTAGAATCGGCTGGGTTCGACACAATTTTATGGAATTGGTTAATGTGAGCAACTTTTTGTATGATGCTTTCAGGATTATACTTTTATTTCATGTAATCTATGTGTAGCGTTGGACAACATCTGATGTAACCAAAATTTGTAGTCATACATTCATAAATGGGTATGTCGACATCTTGTGTTTACAGGGTATGCCTACTGCGACGAAATCAAGCACAACATCTCACAAACTTCAAGAAAAATATATAAAAAAAAGTATCTTATGGACACCACAGATTGTGTCACGTTGATGTACAACTCGTGTGTAACAGAAGCTGCAGTGAACCCGACGCTAAGGTCTGAAGTGTTCAAGCAATTCAAACCTAGGTAGATGTACAAATCAGGTCTACAATGAATAGACAAGGTGAGCAGCGTACTAGCGGGAATACGACGATATGAAACGAAAGCAGTGTGTAATTTTACCCGACTCTGCTATATCACCGGAATTAATATCGATTTCACCGTTGATCAGTGGTAATGGACAACAAGGTGAGTTGATGAAAAGATTAGATGAAGAAACCACTTTAATATAGTGGGGATTTTACCTAGATCTGCGCTATCACCGGAATAAATGGCGATTTCGCCGTAGGATGAGTGGTAATGGACAACAAGGTGAGTGGAGGAGAAGACCTTTATGAATCAGTACTTTAATATATGAGGGAAAATCTAAATACTTGGCCCAAATAAATTCGAATTCCACCCCCCCCCCCCCCCAATTGCCACTCTTTTCTCCCTCCTTTTGAGCAGATAATTTAAAATTCAAACCCCGACAGAAACCACAATGTGTGCAATAAAATGAGTGACAATGTTTTAAATAATTACATCTACTTGCCATTGTATCTTGTTTTCAATTTTTGAGGATACAAAGTCGTAGTTTATTGAATCATATTACAAATTTGTTGTACAATTTTGGATGTACAATATTCGTATGAATACATTAAAAATTTATATATTAATAAAAGGTTCTGCAAAACATAACTTGCAATCCTTATGTAATATTGGATACAAGTATGAATGAGCCGTATGTACTAAACTATTGTAGCGTGTTTGGTTCATATTACGTAAATTATATGTTTCACCCACTTTGAATTAATACCACTTTGAATTGTATAACCACTTTGTATATCACAAGTGTCGTGTAACATGTGATTTAGTACTAACTATTGTCGACATACAAGGACATCTGTCGACATAAGTACATGTTATGCTCACCACACATTGGCCGGTCCTTTGGATGAAAAAGTATGTGCTTTATCTTCAAAATGAAACGACTTTACCGCAACGTCGATAACTGTTACTACGACAATGGGATTAATGTACCAACATAAAAAGAATACTTTATCTAACCTGGAAAATGATAACATTTTATACACGGAATATGTATCATGACATGGATAACATTTAGCCTGAAAAGTATGATATTTTTAATTGGTGGGTCTGTCGGTGGGGAATAGAGCTTCCACCTATTGGTGGGTCTGTCGTGGGGAAGAGAGCTTCCACCTATTGGTCGGTCTGTTAACTCGATGGGGCAAAAACAAAGTCATATAATCACTTAAAATCACGGCCCCGATCCGTTCACATATCTCACCCTCCGGCTATAAAATGAGGGTAATTGGTTTCAATGTACAATGACTCATATTGTTCTGCTTATTCCCACTACATGTAGTCTTATCCCTTTCAGTCATAGATTTTGAGTTAACTTGTCGTTCTTAAATGCAACTTGGCTTATGTTTTTACTAAGTTTGTGAGTTAGCATTTTCTGTTTGCCCCCATCGTGTTAACATGAAATCATGTGGTACTTTTTTGGTCATGGAATGTCAGTATTGTCGTAGATGGCATCGAAGAGACATGCATATTGGTTGTTTAATTAATAAGGTTAGTCAGGTTGTTTTCAAAAGATGCATTATGAACTCTTAGGCTCTATGTACATTTCACAAATTGTGTCTCTGCCAACATGTCTCCCACTAGTTTGTTGGTTCACGTTTGGGGGAACTCATAGGGAAATTAATATACGCATCTGGATGCTGCTGTCTGTCTTTTGCATTGTGTGGTCGTAAAGTTGTTGGAGGAGATTCAAATTAACTGTTGATGAATTTATGGAAACGACTTCTGAGGGACTTTTGCAAAGAACATTTACCTGATGAAGATACTACAATTACATATGAGGACCAAAAATGGAGATCAATATTAAAATAACTTATTTTCAGTTCGAGACGGTTGGGTTCAAGATGACGAGAAATTTCTTATGCTCATAAGCAAGTCGAAGGAGATGACTCATTGATTTCAACGAACTAAGCACACCGACTTCAACAAAGTAGTGTAATTAGAAACTCATCCAAAATATTGATGGTCTGTAATAACTAGTCATATGTACACATTTAGCTATGTTCACAGTTTGAAGTCGAATGTGCCCATTCATGCTGACAACACTTAAAAATTATGTCAGCCTAAAGTATTGTCATGTTAACATCGGTGTACATTTATGTGAGCATAATAAAGGGAAAGCATTCTAAATGATGAGATACATCACGTCAATAAATTCTAACACGGTGTTCATATTTTTGTAATTTCATTCTTTCATTTCATTTGACACTTGTAGATTAACATTGTTGGATGTATATATATGTATGCAACAAAAATAAGATTGTTGTGATCAAAACATGTGATCTGTCACAAACTAATTGTCGACAACCAAACACCTATGTCGACATTTTCCGATGAAAGAGATACATGACATGAATACGTTGAATGGCTTGATTATATTTAAGCAAATAAGAAATGTAATGGAAAAATTTATCAACAGATTAATGTTATTTGCATCAAAAGTATAAACAATGTAAGATAAATATGTTACCACGTTCAAACTGATATATATCGAATTTAATCCGTGCCTATGGGAACTATGAAAAAGCTATGGTCGGGATTATGTGACTGTAAGCTTTGCAGGAAATACAACGTGGGCATTAAAGGGCGGGGCTGTCGGTGGAGCACAGTAATTACCGTGTAGTTGGGGCTAATTAAAAGACTCTGTGAATTACTTCAACCCAGCGGCTATAAATACGAGGCGGTTCCTTTCACTTTGCATTCACTCACAACGGTTATGATTCTTCTATGTTCAACATTATGCCTTCATGAGTCTAAGTTGTTGAGGTTTTTTGCAGGCCACATCTTCTTCAGGTTTTGTAATGTCTCCTACTTACGAGTTCACTTGTTGTTGTTATATAAACGTGACCCTCCATGTTTGTTATATAAACGTGACCCCTTGTTTGTTCTCTCATTGATAGGATGCAGCGTTCATTCGATCGGCCTCGCCCCGTTTGATAGTAGTTTGGTGAAGTCGGAATCCATTCTTATCGTTGAAGCGCATGTCGCTTCTATTGTTGATGGCGTTGCAGACATACAACAATTACATGTTTGTAACTTTTGTCATACTCTCTAAAAAGATGTATTATAAACTCTTGGCGTCATAGAAAGACGTATTATGAACTCTTGTAAGGAAGTGAGGTTTGTCTCCCCACTATGGGAGTTCATGTGTGCGCCGGACAGCTGTCTGCTCTTTCCACGAGCTCAAAAGTGCATGTGAATCTCAGGATGACAACTCAATTTGCAGTACTTTGAGAAGCCAGCTTCTCACGCACGTCCATTTTAGCAGGCATTCATGATTGTTTAAGTCATCATTGTTAAGGTTATGGAGCTTGTTCACTTGTGTAGTCCCTCACGATGTATCAAGTCATTGTTGTTGAGGTTATGTTCTTTACGGTACAACTGATTTTTTCAAAAAGCACAAGCAAAACCCGACTCATCCCATTCACTTTCACCGGATGTGAAATAAAATCAGGTGAGTCGTGTTTTTCCTGTTCATGGAAAAACCGATTCAACCGTCCCTTGCTGTATATCTTCATTTTGTACTTATTAGGGGTGTTACAAAGTTTAAATGGTTAGGGTGGCTTATAGGAAGTAACTACTTTTCATTGTCTGTATAAGTCGGAAGTTATGTCGACATAATATACTAACGAGTTTATTTTCTACATTACCTACATGTTTTATCATTTTGTTCTGTCTTGGGAAACGTCTTATGTTCTCACGGAACTTTGTCGACACCGTTAAGTGAACTGGTTTTTTGAGTTGTGTCGAAATACCAAATCATCATACTTTCATTTGTGATTGTTTACATACCTATTTATATATAAATCGACATAAATAATTTGGATGCACAGTACAAATCATCAGATGTGTTTGGATGTAGATGACAATTTATATAAGGAAGAACACGATATTATCACTAAAGGGATACGATTTTCTAGGAAACACACACGATTTGTGAGTTTCCTAATTTATGTTGACAAATTAGACGCTTGTATAATCAAAAGGATAGCGAACACCAGGAAAACGACATCATATATGAACAGATGATTTACCAATAGAGTGAAAACATTTACCATGAATAGAACAAAGCTGTCAGATAATTTTTCAAATCTTTCTCTGTGATATACATGTCGGCGTTACTGAATGAATCTACGGGGATTGTGACAGCCCAATGGTAGGGTTAAGGGTGGAGATCAGTAATTACGGGCCGGTTGGAGCTTAAATTAAATACTCTGTGGATTGAGTCAATACAACGGTTTAACAAAAACTACTGTTATGCCCCTTTAAATCAACAGCTGATCTCATTGTGAGAGAATAACAGTTAAAAATACATGTTTTTAGACAAAGTATGTTATGTCTTTCATATTACTTGCAAATCGCTACCGAACATATGTAAATACATGAGGCCCATTCAGTTAACAGTTTAACTCCAATATGTTGGTTCCTATGATAATGGTGACATGAGTTTAACCAACTTAATGACAGCATAGTAGTAGCTTATTTTAAGTACGTATACATAAGGTATGTAAGCACCTCGATCAAAGTAGCAACTTCATACCAAATATCAAACGGTTTGATACACGCAAAAATAATTAAAGTGGCACTATACGTTAATTAACGCGAAAGTTACAAGAGCACAAACATATACCATGTATCAACGACTAGTATATGGTGGCAACACTTCTTAATTGTCTAATAAAATGAGAGATTAGATTACAGATTGAACTCACACAGATTGACTTGCTACTGGTTACTGTGATGTTGTACTGACGACCGCGGTTGTGTCCACCAATGACGTCACCTAAACGACTTGAGTCATCGGATGAAACTTCTTCCTCCTCACCAGATGAACAGTTTTCCGCAGGTAGAGGTGCTTCTTTCAGAAGACCGTGTTGATTAAAGAATTGAACATACATCAAAACTTCTTCGTCCAGTTTGAAAACGATCGTATCTCCACCCGTTAGGCACACATCATGTGTGAATTTTTCCCAACCGTCGGTGAAGGTGCAACTGGTGATCACATTGTCAGAGTCTCTTTTCTGTTCCAACTTCACATCTTAAATACAACCATCGAGAAAACCTCCCACTCCATACGTGAAACGCAGTTTGTATCGGCCTTGCCTTACCATCCAGAATATTTCTCGTCGAAGTACCTAAAATCAAATTTGTACACACCAATGTAACCCCGACGTCGTTCACACAATCTATAATTGTAATTACAATTTCAGGAGGAACTTACCAATTGATTGTTGAAGTCATCTGAAATGAACATGCAGAACGGGGGAAACAAGATACCCATTTGGTCTCCGAACGACTTGTTGCTTAGCCTTGGGTTATGCCGAAACTTCGATATACAAAAGTATTTAACATTCTCTTATACTCGTACTATGTTGACACGTGAGTGAGATATGTCTGAAACACAATTCAACAGATACGACGGACATCGATAGGGTGGGAAATTCGTTCTGTAATAAAATCGGTCGGTAAAGTGAAAGGGAATCTCCGGCCGTGCATGGGGCATCAGGTACCGGTGGGTGTTTTTTATATCGTTCCGACCGGTTGCTTGCCGGCAGAATAGGTCGGGAAAGTCGGTAAGTAAAAAGTCAGGAGCACTTTTTCGGTCGAATCAGACGTAATCCGGTCGGAAAATGGCAGTACATTCCCGACCGCCGGCTCGGTCAACAATTGTACGGTAGGTAAAATCGATTTTTCTTGTAGTGCTAATCGACCACTATACAGAATAGTTCCTAACCACAAATCAACTAACTGTTATTATTAATATATATATATATATATATATATATATAATATATTAAATGGTTCCGGTTCCGGGTATATGGGTACCCACCTACTTATCCCGAAACCGGAACCGAAAATACCGGTTCCTAAATTTTTATTCCAAAACCGTATCATAACCGTTTATGTCTATCTGAAACCTACTAAAATGACCGATTCCGATCCGGTTCCAACCGGGTAATTTGCTCAGGTCGACAATACGCAATTTTCTTCACTTAACATTTCTGTTCAATTTTGCCATATATGTGTACACCGGGCTGACACACAGATTTCTGCTGTTTTGGACTCATTTTGGTACTACTGCATGCAGAATATAGTTCCTTTGCGCCCATAACGTACCGGATTTTGGGCTGAACTATCGTAGATTTAGGGCTTCAGGCCCATGAAGAAATACCTTTATAAGTTTTTCATATTATAAATTTGGCAAAAAAAATCATATTTGTCCACTTTTAAAGTACATGTAGTATATTGACAAAAAAAAATCTCTGAATCATTCATTGCTCATAAATAAATTTTCTAACAACAAATTGAGTCTTGAAATAGAACAAAATTAGTGGCCAGAAAGAAAAAAGAAAAACGGAAGTAGATCATATCAAATAAAAGGATGTCCATAAGTTAACTTCAACTTTGTTTACCAAAAAAATCTTTAACTTTAGATTGTTTTATTTATTTGTTTATTTTTATGTTAAATTAATATCCGTAATGTTTTTAAACATAATAGTAAAATCGGCTAATAACGTAGAATTTATGTTAAATTGATATCCATATTTTTTTTTAATATATATAATAATAATCGATTAATAACGTAGAATAAGATGATATTATGTTTTTTCAAGCTAATGCCATGCACGAGTATCGACTGCAGCAAGAACCACCGGCCCGTATCCGTCACGCTCGGTATCTTACCGCTCTTCAAGACATATGTCCAATTCTATGGCTTACTTATTGTATTTATTATTATATTATTGTTTAATTATTTAATTAAAAAAATAATACTTGGGCTATTAATTATTAAATTGTGAACTCAGGGTTTTTTCAATTAGTTAAATTATTAGCTAAATTTTTGTTTTTAAACGTTTTGTTAGTTTATATTTCTCATGTAAGCATTCGTTAGCTCCGTAAATACATCGGTCTAATTTGATGTAATAGTTCGCGTTCCTAGCATCTAGTCCTCATAAAAAAAAAATGCAATTTTTTTTAAATATTTAATATCAGCTGACAATTTATTTAATTAACCGACTATTAACAGTTAATTTTCTACGTTTTTCCTCACGTATGTAAACATGATTATTGCACTAATAACAATATAATATCTTATTAATTATTGGAGTTTTTGTTGCAGGAAAGAAGAACACATCAAGTCACATATGTCTTCAGATAAGATAGATGTCTATCAAGTCAACACATCATTTCCTAATTGATGTGTTTTCTTCAGAAGTTATAATTAATTAATCAATATCTACTAAATCATCATGTTATGTCAGTGACTCACTGACTATTCAACCGTAGAAGATTTTTTTTTAATCTTAAACAGTAGAAAATTAACTATAAAAAAAATATACAATTTGCATATTACAACAATACAAGTTCAATTCGATAATTAAATGTGCGTCTCCTTCTCTATTATTACATTTTATTTTTGTTACATGAATTTATCTTATAATCTAAAGCTAAGTGCATTAAACTTATTTTTCCAAGTGACAATAGTAGATGTCAAATTCTAATATAATCTTTAATCGCCTCGAAATAGTTTTGACAGATAAAATGTTTGTTATAAATATTTTATCATTTTTAATACTCGAACAAGTGGTTTTAAATTTAAATCCAAATTATTTAATTAAAGAATTAATTGTTGAACAGACTATATTACATAATTAGTTAATTTGTTTTGAAGTTATACTTGAAAGATGGAATTTGATTTATATTTTATAATATATTAGAAATTTCTTCAATTAAAAAAAATGATACCTATTATTTAATGCGTATAGGTATTTACGCGTATAATCTACGCCTCCACTCTCTTCCCAAGGTTCCATTCATTCACTTGTGTCGGATATAGTGTCAAACTCCACCCACTGTCTTGAAACGAATGCCCCAATAATCGATACTTAATTTCACAAAATTAACTCAACTTAATACGTATATATTGTTAAAGAAAATGTGAGGTATATATATATATACTCATCCTATTTATTTTTCTTGAAATGTGTATACTAAGAACTATGTAAATAAATCCAATTTCTAGAATTTTATTATTAATATTAGTAAATTAGTGTTTAAATGATTAATTTACACATTTAATTCTTGTATAGTTCATCTTAACAATACACACACATGTAAGCGTAAATGTGCACAAATATTATTGGTATTAAACAGAAATAGTGTGGATTTATATTATTTTTAACAAATCCCTTATTTTAGTATTTAGAAAACACAAACCAACCAAGCCAATAACCAAGAGAAACTCCATTTCCCAAAACTTAAAGAAGATTTTCCCAATGCAAGAAAAGCCAGCACATTTCCCTAAACTCAAAGTCCCTTGAGAAAGTGACATTTATCGATTCATGTAACAAACCATTGAAATTTTAAACAACCCAAAATATCATTAACTCAGGTTTAGTTGGAAACATATTAGTTTAAATGTAGGATAAACATATTACAAGTGTTGTCATTCATGTGGAGCCCTTTTAGAATCAACCCACTGAAAAAGGTTTAGTCTAAATTCAACATTATGTATGCTTTAGTTCTTTTTAAGTTCATCTGAACTTCATAATCATCCTTATAACACCATTACAAATATATATATATATATATATATATATATATATATATATATAATAAAAAAAAACAATATCCATTGTCTTGCTTATACAAAATTAAGATTTTAATAAAAAAATTGTATGAATACATAGAATGTCAAGAGTAAGTCATTAAAGCTCTTTTGAATTTTTCACCAAATAATAATATTTAAACAACCAACCATAAAATTAAAAAATTGTTAACATATGTATACAAAATTAGCATGAACCCGAAATGCTATTCTGGACACCGGCCTGTGCCAGGAATGCATTCCCGCTCCTTTTATTTTTATTTTCTCAACTAGGAACGCCAATTCCGGTGAGTTCTAGTTTTCCTATTTTATTTCATTGGTTTTATATATTATATTAATTTTATAATGATTTCTCTAAAATTTTATTGGACTAAACGAACGGTTTGACCAGTTAATTATAAATGATAAATTATTTATATAATTTCATTATCTAGGATTAAACTAAGCAAACCGTTCGTCTAACATAATAAGGCTTTAGATTTGCTTCTAAAACCTTGTTGAGTTGGGCAATAGTTTGACTGGATTAATCATAGATAATAAATATTTTTAAATAATTGTATGTCCTGTGGTTAACCCGATCAAAGCGTTCGCCTAACCTAATAGGGTTTAGGGTTTTGTATTTATATAATGTTATATTTTTTTTTTCTAAAACTCTATTGGGTTGGGTGAATGATTTGCACAGGTTAACTCTAGATGATAAACTATTTAAACTCATTCATCATTTATGGTTAATCCGATCAAACCGCCGCACAACCCATATAGGATTTTAAATTATAAGACTAAATAAACCCAAAATCCTAGATTCTAAAACTTTTGGATTTTGTAAACAGTTTGGTGAGGACTGAGGATAACTCTAGAATAAAAATTATTTAAATTCATTATCATTTATGATTAACCCGACCAAATCAATTGAGTTTTAGAAAAATAACCATAAAACTACATAAACTATAAACCCTAAACTAAAAAATAATATAAAACAAAATAAAAATAATAAAAACTAACTGGAATGACATTCTAGATCAAATAAAAGGATAGTGTCATTCCCGGCCAAGCTCTTGTCGGGAATGACATTCCCGGCCAAACCCATCCGGGAATGGCATTTTCAGTGTAGTCCGGTATTAAAAGTAGCATTTTTGGTTCATGCTAGTTTATATATATATAGTTTGCTAGTTTTGTGTATAATTTTTAAAAATTAATGTTATATTAGTGTAAAAATATCTTCATTTCCGCAATTTTTTTTTTGTTCAACAATCCCGCTATCTTAAAAATAGTAAATTCTCACCCAATGATCTCCGCCCCTCATTTATTACAACTAAATGCAACTTGATATATATCAAAATTTTCCAAATTTGTATTTATGAGTAAATAAAAAATATACTCAAATGTACATTGGTTTGGTAAGGTAAGGTTAAAAAATTTATTTCAAGAAAAAGTAATGAAGATTTTAGGCTCTCATTAAAGCTCTGAAAATGAAAATATTTATAATTTATAATTATCTTTTATACCAAGCGAACCAAAAATTATTATAGATGTAAACAAAAATGCTATGTAAGTTTTCATTGTAATAGAACTCTAGAACACTCTATTAAAAAATGCTATGTTTTAGAACACTCTATTAAAAAAAAATACCCATTTTTGTATATTCTTTTGTTTAAATGTACTATATTTTAATATTTTACATAATTTTAGCTTATTAAAGTAGAACCCTATTTGAAAATAAAAAAACATGTCTCTCTGAAAATACAAATTATCGACTGGTGACATCAAACAACAGTGACTCCTCTCTCTCTCACACTCTTGTCATTTTACATCATATCATATAAATGCTCATCAAAACCATGGTTGAATGCTTTTGGGTTCCATGTAGGTTGTTCAACTCCATATATTAAATCAAAAAAGAATATAATATATATTAATTAGGAGGTGTGTAAGTAATATATATAGTATAATAATAATAAAGAAAGGTGACATCTTTTTATTTATCTCTTTAACTTTTTTTCACCCCACAAGCTTCTGTTTTCATGTTGGTTGCCACAGTGATTTAGACTTGAAAGCGCCCATCTTTTCATGTCCATTGACATTGATAGTTGATGCATCACCTCCATAGCTAGGCTTTCTTCATACCTCTGTGAGCTCCCTCCTTCTTCTTCTTTTGACCCTCACTCTCTCTCTATCTTCAATGCCCATCTGCAGAAAAAGACTCTTCTGTAAATCTTAGAGAGAGAAACAAAGAGAGAGCTAAATAGAATGTGGTCTATCAGCAATGTTGTAGCTGAAGCTGAAGCTGCTGCTGCCATGAAGAAAGCAATGTGGATTTACCCAATGGTTTCTGGGTTTAATCCTTCTGAGAGATGGGGTCATTCTGCTTGTTACTCTTCTGGCCATCTCTATGTTTTTGGGGTATGTATGTTTGTATCTATATATATATATCTATATTTTTATATTTATATGTACATGTATGAATGTGTGTGTATATGTATATATGCTCTAAAGTTCTTCCTCAAATCTATGTTCATGTTAAAAGATGAAACATTGTTTTCTTTGGTAAATAAAGATGAAGCTTTGGTATATGTATATGTATATCTATATAAGTATATGTATGTATATACATGTGTGTGTATATATTTGCTCTAAAGTTCATCCTCAAATCAATGTTCATGTTAAAAGATGAAACTTCTTTTTTCTTCTGGTAAATAAAAGATGAAGCTTTTTTGTTTGGATGTGGTTTCATATTGGGAGAGTGACAGACATTGCTTTCATTCTAAGATTCTAGTTCTTTACCAAATCTATGCTCTGTTTTTCATGTCTTCCAAGAAAATTATTTCATTCTTTTCTCCATATAGAAAACCCAAAGAACAAAACATTTTCTTTTGTTGCTTTGATCTAATTTCTTTCAATGGTTTTGTTCTGATGTAAATGAATCAATGTCTCTTTCAGGGATGCTGTGGGGGTTTACATTTCAGCGACATCCTCGTACTAGACCTCGAATCGATGACGTGGCGCACACTCGCCACAACAGGCCAGTCCCCAGGTCCCAGAGACAGCCACAGCGCGGTCATGGTCGGCGAGACAATGATCGTTTTCGGTGGCACCAACGGCTCGACTAAAGTGAATGATCTTCATATACTCGATCTTCGGACCAAAGAGTGGTCGAAACCCGATACTCGAGGGGTCCCGCCATCCCCTCGCGAGAGCCACACCGCAACCCTAATCGGCACCGATCGGATCGTGGTTTTCGGAGGGAGCGGAGAAGGTGAAGGGAATTACTTGAATGATTTGCATGTTCTAGACATTAGGGCAATGCGGTGGAGCTCACCCGAGGTCAAGGGCGATGTCCCGGTCCCTCGAGATAGCCATAGCGCGGTGGCGATCGGGAACAAGTTGTTGGTTTATGGCGGGGATTGTGGCGATCGGTATTATGGGGATATCGATGTCCTCGATATGGACACCATGACTTGGTCGAAGGTACGAGACTACGAGTTATCGCCCTTGATTAGCTAAAATGCATTCGACTGCATATATATTAACTGTCTTAGTCGTACGATATGACATTTTAATCAATTTTTATCGTGTATCACTTTTTAAATTATCGCATACGGATCAACCTTCGTTACTATGCAATTTTGGATTTTTTTTAAAAAAAATGTATTTGTTTACGATTTAGCCTTTACAGTTTTATATTTGCCCCTTAATTTTTTTACGATGATTGTTTGATCGTACTCTAGTTACGACTTAAATTCCTGACTTCGTCACTGCAAACGTGTATCAATTGAATGTGGTTTGTTCCATTGCTTAACAGCTTGATGTTCAAGGGTTTTTACCCGGAGTCCGAGCCGGACATGGTACCGTGAGCATTGGAACGAAGGTGAGTCTTGATCCGATGATGTAACAACAATAGTGTTAAACCGATGATAAATGATATAAATACCCTTCACACAGGTTTACGTTATCGGAGGGGTCGGGGACAAGCGCTACTATAGCGATGTTTGGGTGCTAGATTTAGAGGCACGTTCATGGAGTCGTGTCGATATCCGTGGCCAACCGCCTCAGGGTAGATTTTCGCACACTGCAATCGCTGTCAACAATGACATTTTCATTTACGGCGGGTAAAAATAATCAAACATATTCAACATCTTGTCGCGTAACTTTATGTTTATGTTCTTGTTCTTGATCGAACATGTTGGGTTTTGTAGATGCGGTGAAGACGAACGGCCGCTCAACGAACTACTTCTCTTGCAGCTCGGGGAAGAAACCCCAAACATCCACCGTAACATCTCCGGTTTCAAAGTCTTCGGAAAGCACTGGAATCAAGTAACGGCTGTCGAACAAAAACTTAGCAATGAAGCTCGAAGAAACGGAGTTGTTCCTTTGCATCATGTCTGTTCCGGTCAGTTACCGACACTCTAAACCCTAAAGTTATCCATAAGTAACCTCTAACCAATTTTTTCGTGTTTGAGTAATTAATGCTTGCCCAGCAAGTAATCTAACCAAGGAAGCTTGCTTAGCAAGTAATCTAATCTTTGTCGTTATAAAATGTTTCTTCAGATTCATTGCCCTTAAAGCGAAGGAGAACGTCGAGTTCAAATCTATGGGAGGTCGAATCGGAGCAAGAAGAGCATTCTCTTTCGTTATCTCAGAACTCATCACCTTCTCAATCCGATCAAGACCAATCGAAAGTCGCTGATTCCGCTAAAGCATCTCAAGGACTTAATCTGCCGAATCGGGCTCGAGCCAACGAACCACCCAACAATTGGAAGGAATTCAGGAACTTTGTCCGAAGAAAACCCGAACCGCAACCTCCTGTCCATGTTCCTCACCAACAACACGACAGAGACCGTGTTCCCGAGACAGGACCCATTCATAATCTGGTAAGCGAGCGAAATTCTCGACTTTTATTTAGTTCATTTATGTATTTGATGAGACAAGTTTTAATGGTCTAATCTAACTGTCTTGTAGATCGGTGCCGATGTTCGTGGTAAAGTCGATGGAGCTTTCGATTCCGGCTACCTCGTAACCGCCACTGTCAACGGGAGGATATTCCGAGGCGTGCTATTTTCTCCGGTACCGATATTTGTTTTATAACGTAAATTTTGCGCAGTTCGGTTTTGGAGTAAACCCTAACTATGCATTTTATTGATCAGGCACCTATTAGCCTCTCAAGAGGAGCAGTTGTTGCTCAAAACCCTAATCCACCTCAAGTTCCGATCTCTCACCCCGTACCGAACCTAACCCACATCGGTTCGAGAAAGCGTTCAGTGGAGCCAACACCTAATGCAGGTAACTGGACCCGACCATTTCGAGCAGCTACATCCAGTCCACGCAACAAAGTAAACCCTAGGAGCGATCTTCAGGGCGTGGTGCTAACCCTAGGAGGACCCGGAACTAGCCATGGCTAGTACCATTTCTCTATGTATCGAACCTCGTATTTCCTAATTAGAAAATTTAAGGTTTTTTGCGCATGTTTCGCGATTATGTCTCTGAATATGTCACGATATATATGGTTGGCAAAATATCGACCGAGCCGCATTGTAAACGCGACGCGTAACGACGAGTTCGGTGTGCGACAAGAATATAACAGCACTTGAGGATTCAAGGCATATCAAAAGACAAGAATATAACAGCACTTGAGGGTTCAAGGCATCAAAAAGAGCAAACTTTTTGTGAACAAAGTGAAATGGGTGTCATTTCAGCAACTTTGTGCAGCTAAGTGAATCTTATAGAGATTTTGACACCACCAACACGACTTGTGTCTATCCATATACCTTTGATTTCACTTTTTGAAGGCGAGGTCTTTCGAATTTTTTTCTGGTGCGTTATAAAGTTCAGAATCGCTGTTTTTATCTTATAAAATAATAATACGTAATTGAGACAAAAAAAAATCTAGAATATTAATTTTAAATGTTAAAATTATCTTCACGATCATTTTCTAATTTAATAGAGCCTAATTATATCTCGGTAGATTTGATTCAGAAATAATAAATAATTACAATTTTTTAAAAAAGTAGTCCCAAACTTGACCAGATAGATTTTTTTCCCAACTTGAACAGATCAATTGAATCCATATTTTCCACTTGTGAATGAGTTATTTGGTATATTTCGGACCATACAAGTATAAGACATTGACAACTCATGTAGACACTAACAACAGACAGTCGTAGCTACTACTGTTGATAGTAGAATCTCTAAATAGTATAAACAAAGTTGATTGATATATATTGAGTGGTCTTTTTCTTTGCCTTATTACTATAATAAGTAATGAATATTTGTATGTTAGTAACGCGTGCAATACTGATATTTATATAATAATAATAATAATAATAATAATAATAATAATTTTTTTTTTCATTCTATTGAAATTTAATGTATTTTTTTATAATTTAACTTAAGAAGTAGACTAGAATTTTGATTGACTTCAGTTAATCTAAGTCCTAATAAAAAAAATTACATCTATACTTTACTCATTTATCAGCTGAAATTTTCCTAGATTATTATATTTATATAATTAATGGTTCTTAAATGTACAAATGAACCAAAATACACATTATATGTACTGCGGTGGTTTTTCTTTTTATATTATATAATATATATATTATTAGAATACAAAATAAAGATATGCAAAGTTTAATATGATGCATGCCTCATCAATTCCCCACCTAGAAAATGTTTCAAAATATAATAACAACCACCACCAAATAAAGTCCATCATTATTGTGTTTACCTTTTAGTTTTGTAATAACTTGTTGGTATATTTTAATTATGACATTTATTATATTTGTTTTATAAACATTGACTATTCATTTAGCTATATATATATTTTACTCTCCCTTAATATTATTTTTTGTACAAATATAAGAATCACACAATTAAAATTTATTGATATATTTTTTTTTTTACAATTTATATCATGATTTTTTTTTTTAAATATTGTTTTTTCCAATATTATTATATCTTCATCAAAATATTAAAAGAAAATAAAAATGTTGGAAAGACTGATTTGATAGGCTACTATTGAAAGGGGGCCCAGAGAGAGAAAATATGAATGACATGGACGGTGTGGGACCCACATAGAGCTCCCGTGCATTTCGCGCGATGCTGTCTTGTCTTCTGTCTCTCGGACAAATCACTGAGGGCGGGGAAAACTGGCAGGTCGTTTTCAACCGTCTGATCTACCATGCCATCTGCCACGTCATCACCCTTTTATTTTCCTTATTACAATGATATATATAATAAAACTTAAAAGCCACGGTTAATATAAGTCCGGCCCTTTTATTTTTTACTATAATATTACGTTAAGTTAATAAGATTTACATTTATAAGCACAGTTTTTAAAAGTTATTAAATAAAAGATGTTTCAAAAGAGTACTTAAGAATAAGTCTTAATCGTAAAATTTTATTGTTAAATTATTATGAGTGTTTATTTTGATAACTAAACACAAAACTACATAAAAATTACATGATATTAATCGTTCGTTTTATAAAGATATTTGAGATTTTATCCGCTCTAGTTATTGTTTATCTAATTCATTTAATAAATATATATATTTTGAGATATGTGTCTCATTCAGTATTCTACCAAATACTTCAATAAAATAGGTAAGTATTCTGGGTTGTAGGGGTGAAACCAAAATCCGGCTGGTCCGAAAAACCGGTAAAAACCGAACCGGTCCGGACCAAAAAAACCGAATCCGTATTATGTGGTTTGGTTTTTGGTTGGGTTTTTTTACTCTAATTCGATTTTTCGGTCCGGTTCGGATTTTGAGCTTTGAGGACCGTGGAGATCGAACCGACCGTTATGCTAATTAAATATATACAATATATATTATCTTAGTTGATATTAATTAATATAATTATATTAATATAAATTGTAAAATAGTCACTTATGAATATTAATTTTTCTAGTTGTATTTTATAATTTATTTAATTATATTAATGGAACTTATTTATCATTTCGATATGATATTGTCCATGAAAATAAAGAGAATTTTAAATGATAATTGTTAATATTTGATTTTCGGTTTAAACCGAAAACCGAACCGAAAAAATCGTACTACCAATGGACGGTTTATTTTTTTTCAAACGGTTTTTTGGTCGGATTTTTTTAAGAGAAAAAACCGGACCGAAAATTTAAGTACCTGGCCGAAACAAAAAAAATCCGGTCCAACCGGTCCGGTTTCACCCCTATTGGGTTGAACTCATAGGATAAATAATATAACTATTTTTTTTTACTTTTTATTTTACTGTGGTTTTTACTTTCTAGAAGGATAGGGATTAAAAACAGTATAATGTGGGGCCCGCTCCAGGGGTTGTCTTGTCTTCTCCAAGTCACTAGTCAAACGTCATTTGTCACGTCTTTGGATACGACTGCTCTCCTGACCTTAGCGTCAACCACGTGTACGTTGCCCCCTGCTCCCTCCCTACGTGTTGGTATTCCATTGGTGATCTTTACTTACTAGGATTATACAACATTCTTCTTTGGATGTTACAGATAAGTCCGGCCCATTGGGCTGGTTTTATATTGGCCCATTGACAGCTCTCTTTTGTAAAACTGAGCGTAGGCTCGAAATGTAGGTCATTACTTGTTGTTGGGTTTCTTTGGGCCCAAACTTGTAGATTGGCTTTTGGAACTACAATTCTTCTTTCAAATAAAGCACACAACATCTCTTTTGTTCATTGTCCATTCTGAGTAAACCTGGCTTGATGAAAGTCTCTTTAACCGTAAGATAGGGTAAAGTGTGATAGATGCTTCAGATGATTCTGTTTAATTAGTGTAAATGCCAAATTTATATAAGAATTGTCTGAATTTGTAACTTAAAGTGTTGAAATTGTAACCCGACTTGTTATCCGATATACTTTGATGATTATGTGTATTTACTCTTTACTCAATGTTAGGTTCCAAAGTCTCGAGTCAACGGACGGTCGACCTAAGCCTTGTCCCTCACTGGAGATGTCTCGGATTTGATGTTCTCGGGTTGTGTCGTCCTAGCTTGTGTCCTTCTGTCCTTAGCTTCTCTTCTCTTCTCGCCCTGCAAGAGGGGCAATACCAGGCACAGAGGGGGGTGGTGCCTGATGAACCCTCTCCGGTGCCTAAGTCAGTACGGTTTTAGAGAGATAAAGCTAGAGAGATGTCAGAGCAAAATTATGCAACTTGCCAAGATGTTCAAATGAATAGTGGAGGTGTTGTATTTATAGGCAACGGTGTTATTAAGGTGGCTTAATGACATCGTTAACCTTTAAACACAATTAATTATCCTTTAAACACGTAATTAAGACCTTAGGGTACGGAGAAGGTTGGCGGAAATAAACCAAGTATGGAGTCCAAGAATGGTGCCGGGGCCCTTGGGGGGAAGGAAAATCCGACCCCCAAGGGTAGGGGTTGGGTGAGGCCACCCAACCCCTCCTAGGGGAGATCGGGTTGGCTGACCTGATCTCCCCTAGAGGAGGTCGGGTGTGGCCACCCGACCTCACCTAGGTGAGTCTAACTTGGCCGGACGAGCGCTTCGGCCTCGTCCGGACCGTTGGTGTTTTCGCGAAGTGTTCGGGTTGAAGTTTCGATTTACAATCATTAACGGGGTGATCAAAATGAAACGATTCGGGAGTCAACAGGTTCAAATTGGGCGTATATCCATCACATGCCCCCGAGTCAACCAATGGCCTGACCCTTGATTGACTCTATTTTAGGATGGTATGACACGCGCAATTTGAAACCGAGATTTTACCTTCTTGTCTGAATGTTTACTTACCCATGGATGTGTGCCTCTGACTCTGCCCCCTGCCTTATAAGATAGGGGAATTGTAAACGTCAGAATAGCACGGACACGTGTCTAAGCACGCGTCCGTCTGTGGTGGAAATAATAAATCTATCTTTGTTACGGGCGTATACTCGAAAAATACATGCTTGCGTGGGGATGCAATACGAATGCGGCTAGGCGATTCATGCTTCAATTTCATGTCGGGATTTGTCTAAGTGGAGAAAAATTTCAATTTTGGTCCGAAATTTTTCTAAGTATGGGATACTAGAAAATATGCCTATAGGATGTTAACTAGGAGCGAACATGGACATATCATGAACATGAGGATGTGTACTAGCCTACATGCAAGTAGGAACATAAGGATGGGAGTGAGTATAGACATGCTGCGATTGTAGTCATGAATGTATGCATAAATATATGGCGGCCATGTGCATGGATGTCTAAATGTTTGAACACATGGGAGTGTGTACGTGGGCATGCATATGAGTGCAAGCATGAACATGTATGTATGTATGTATGTATGTATGGACGGGTTGTGAGTATAAGCATGAGTGATGACATTGATGTACCTGTAGATGTTAATCATGAATATGAGCATAAGTGCAAAGGTGAGAGTATAGACCTCTCCTTTACCTGAGGGTGGGAACTCTGCCACTCAATGGGACACAACGTTCCGCCTCCCTCGTACTAGCGTGGGCATTGTCCATTAACCTCGACCTTCGGCATGTGTAACATTTTTCCTTCATTCGTTGGAGCGTGTGTATAGCTCTTGACCTTTGCTCTGCAGTTTGTTCCCCATAAAAGTGAGGGTGAAAATGCTTACAAGCTTTCTTCTTACCGCCGCGAGCGAAGGGGTCTATTGACATGTGTTAAGGGTTGACCCTTCTGTTGCGTCCGGATGAACTAAGTCGTGGGGACGCGTCTATTCGCGTGGTTGTGCGGGCTTTTGTAACCCTTCCGTTGGGAGGAGGTTGGGCCACTGACGAGTGTTCAGGCTTGCTCCCGTACGAAGTCTGTTTCTCGGTATGGTTGTGACTCGGCAAGGTTGTGACCCGGCGAGGTTGTGACCCGGCAAGGTTGTGACCCGACAAGGTTGTGACTCGGCAAGGTTGTGACCCGGCGAGGTTGTGACCCGGCAAGGTTGTGACCCGGCAAGGTTGTGACTCGGCAAGGTTGTGACCCGGCAAGGTTGTGACCCGGCAAGGTTGTGACTCGGGCGTCGGATCCTGCACAAAGGACCAATGCTAGCACGGAGAGGGGGGGTGGTGCTAGCGGAGCCCTCTCCGATGCTTAAGTCACTATAGTGGCAAAAAGGTAATTTCTAGAGAGAGAGAATTTCTAGAGAGAAGTCAGAGCTCAAAATACCAAAGTTGGGCAAATGAGAGAATGTATGAAAATGGGTGGCCAAGACCTCCTATTTATAGGCTTTCTTGGGACCGGACCCGGTTTTAGAGCGGTTTGATGACGGTTCAAGATCAAGCGGTAACCGTCATTCATATTGGTAATGTGCGAACTTGACTTCTCTACACGCAACGGTAATCGCGGATACCGTAGTCGCGCGATACCCGTAAGGTAATCCGGACCTCGTCGAATTTGGGCAATTCGGCGAGGTCCGGATTGCCGCGCAACCTGGACCTCCGGGTTGCTTTATGCAACCCGGAGGTCCGGTCCGGACGCGCGTAAAGGCGCTTCCGGACCGTTTTGATACCGTGGGAGATGTTTTTAAACCGAGATGTAATTTTCGACACGTTTACGAGGCCCGAAATGTAAACACGAACCCGAATTGGACATTTATCCATCACTTGCCCCCGAGTCAAGTAACGGTTTAAAACCTCTCTTGACTCTATTTTAAGTTAGGATATTTGTCCAATTTGAGTTTGACGCTAACCTTTCGGTTTTGATCGTTGGTCGGACGCAAGCATCTTGATTTCGTCCGTCGCTTGATTTTCCGGCCGAATGACTTTGTTTCCTATCATCATGGTTAGTGCAATAGGAAATGTATATGCGCGAATATGATTGTCGTCGGAGACATGAGCAAATGGTAATGCGCTATGCGAACATGTATCTATCCATATGCGTACATAAGTAATAGTTATGGCAAGATTGTAATTACGCAATGCAAGAAGTAGAAATCGTACGTTTCTAAAATGACTAAGTGATTACCGAATCATGAATTATGTGATTGCAACATACGAGTATAGTAATGGACTTGATACGTGCAATGTCAAGACATGTATAGGAATAGATATTTTAGGAGGAGAGGGTAGAGTATACCGTAGGGGTTTAGTCTTGAGTGTAGGTAAACTAATCCTTTGATCTTTATCCACAAAGCATCTCTTTGGGATTAGTAAATACACACATCCCCATTTGCCATTTATCCTTCCAGCATCCTAGGAATTCATCATTCCACTCCCTTTGCAGGTAATTCATTCACCCTTTCCCGAAATTGCTTTTGTGTGCAAAATTTCTTTGCCGTCGTGGAGCCTAGATACGTTTTGACAATTTCGAGTCTGATTCTTGGCTTGTTTTTGGAAGTTGACACCATCATTCGACTCGGTTAGTCCCAAGGATTCCAGCGCCACCTTCGGAGCCGCCAGGGGACCCCGCACGCGCCCTCACGCGCCGCCGCGAGTGGAGTGGCTTCGCCGGAGCGTGTGGCCCACGCGCCGCCTTCCCGGGCTCGCCTCGTTTCGGTCCACACCTTTCCGGAATCGTCTCGACGAGGGGAGTTCATTGTAATACCTTTCGTCACGTTTTGAGGTACTTTGGAAACTCGAATTCTTAGGACAGCTTCGACTTGAATGTTGATGTCATCGTGTTGTTGCTTGTTTAAGTCATTTTTCGTTGTCGGCATGTGGGACTGCTTGCTGAGGCTTATACGTTGAGTAATTGCTGATTGATTGCCATCATTATCGTCGTTTGTCCATAATTTAGGCGATTTTCCATTTCCATGGGTATTTGGTGTAGAATTCCCCGTATCTTCGTGTAGAAGCTTTTTTGGTTGATATGCATGATTTTCCTTTTTGGCGGGTTTTTGGTTGACGGGGGTTGCCCAGTAACTTTAGGCATAGTCACTTGTCGTCTTGATGCCTTAGAGAAAAAATTTCCTTAAGCGTTGCCACGTTCGATTCTTACGGTTCGTCGCGTTAATCCCCCGTTTGCATGATAGCCCCTTAGGATGTTAGTCCCTTCCTTGGTACGTACCAACTTTACTATGTGCGTGGAACTTGGTTACGTGCGTTGAATTTTTGATACGCGCATTGACTTTTTGATACGCGCGTTGACTTGTGCGTTGACTTTTGATACGTGCGTTGACTTTTGATACGTGCGTTGACTTTGATACGCGCATTGATGTTGATACGCGCGTTAACCTTGATACGCGCATTGACGTTGATACGCGCGTTAACCTTGATACGCGCATTGATGTTGATACGCGCGTTAACTTTGATACGCGCATTGATGTTGATACGCGCGTTAACTTTGATACGCGCATTGACGTTGATACGCGCGTTAACCTTGATACGCGCATTGATGTTGATACGCGCGTTAACTTTGATACGCGCATTGATGTTGATACGCACGTTAACTTTGATACGCGCATTGATGTTGATACGCGCGTTAACCTTGATACGCGCATTGACGTTGATACGCGCGTTAACCTTGATACGCGCATTGATGTTGATTGCTTCTTGCAGGTTGTGGGATTGTAGTAACTTCTTGTGGAGCTTCCTTCCCTTTGATCGCGGTGATACAATGAGTAAGTTCACCACTTCTCTATTGCAGACTCCCTTTAATTCCGATATAGAGGATGTCTTGGACGTAGACTCGGTCTTGCCGGCAGATAGTGTTTTAGATACTGGTGAGGGGATAGCTGTTGGGGTACCTCCCACTGGAGAGACTGAGGCGTTGGTTAGGTATTATACTAACCGCTTGGATAGATCCCTGTTTACCTTGTGTGCGAGTGCTTCCGGACTCGATGCTTGTACCGAGGCTTTCTACCCCTTTGAGGTACTTCCTGATAGCAGTTTGGGAGATGCTACTCCTCCGCCTGTAGATTTATCCGTTGTGTACACATCACACGTTAGAGAGGGTTTGCGGTTTCCCTACTGTTCCGACTTGGTTGATCTTTGCAGCGGATATGGGATTTCCCCTTTAGATCTCGCGCCGAACGGGATTAGAGTATGGAATTGTTTCCGAGTGTTACTTCACAAGCAATCCTGGCGTTATTCTCGCACCCTCTTTCGTTGTTTTTACCAGCTTAAGAGTTCAGACCCAGCGGGATTATGCGGTGTGAAAGTTCGTTGGCCGAACTTGCAGAGCGATGGCTTTGAGGCACTTGGTCTTGGGGAAGCCAAGTGGGATCCTAGTTACCGATTGGTCGCTACCGCGGATCGGTCTGCCGACCATTGGAGGCATCATTACTTCTTTGTTCATGATGCGGGGACAACTTGGGACGTCGAGTACGTTCAGAAATTTGATCCCGCACCTGCTTTTCGGGAACTCTCCACGTCGGATAAGGAAGTAATAAAGCAGATATATCGTTGTCAACAAACGCGCCGCTTTACTTGCTCATTGCGTGCATCCGATCAAGAATTGATTGATGCTGGGATCCATGTGCTCCCTTCTGCAACTTCGGTATGTTGATCACTTTTATAACTTTCTACCTTGTTGCACTGTAGGTTGGTTTGACGGAAAAAGCTCGTCTTTGCAGACGGCGGCCGCTCGCAAGATTGCTTCTAGCGGGAGGATCGTTCCCCCACTTGTTTCTGGATCATCAGCGCCTTCTGGACGTGGTAAAGATCGATAACTTTTTTGGGAGAATAATTTTCTCAGTTGGGTTGTAACTTTGTATGCTACTCGCAGGTCGTACGGCGCTTGTTACTGACCGCGTTGTTGCTGCTCCTGACTCTTCCAAACGGTCCACCAATGGGGCGCGTTCTTCGAGCAGTTCAAAGCGTCCGAAGACTATTGTGACCGTTCCTACTCCTTCCTGCCATAAAAGGAAGGGAGTTGGCGGTAGTGAGGATGCGTTGTCTGCCCCCTGCTCGAAGGAGCGGTCCGGGGTGGAACGTTCTCTTCTTTTTGGTATTAGCTAGACACTTGAATATGTGCCTTTATATGCTTTATTTTTGGCCTTTGCATAACGCTGCTTGGTTTACATGTAGCGATCCCGCCACTTGGACGTGCGGATTTGCTTCGTCCTTTAGATGGTGATATTTCAGATGGTAAGTGAATGCCATATGTGGCAGGGGGTGTTACTTTTCCCAAGAGCTGCCAGCTGAGCATGCCTGAAGTTGGCGTGCGTGTTCTTCATCGATCTATTCCTCCTGGTGATCGAGTTGTCCGACCCTCGAGTGATGAGGAAGCACGGACATTTGTTGAGAGATCGTTGTCTGGATTCACTCCAGTGAGTATCTTTTTCCACTTCGCTATGTTCGTTGTTCCCGAACATGTATGCTTATTGTGGCCTTGTTTTCAGGTTGTTTCCGACATGGTACACATGGCCTCTTTCATGTTAGAGCTTGTTCAGGAGAACCGTGCCATTGCTGACAAAGCTGCCACTTTGTCCAAGGAGCTTGAGGAAGCTAATGATGAAGTGCGCCGTCTTTCATTGAAGAAGACGGATTTTGATGCTCGTTATGAGTCTGATCATGCCAGCCTTGTTCAGCTTGAATCTGAGAACGCCGCCATTGAGAAGGCAATTTCTGATAACGCAAGCAAGCACAAGGTTGCCTGCCGGGAAGTTCGTGAGGCAGAGATGAAGGCTGGCATTGAAGAGGGACTTAGCAAGTTCCCTTCTACTCCTGGATTTGATAGCGCAGTTACTACTGCTGCCACAGCGAAGGCTACTCCGATGCTCAGCGAGTTTGCTGAGGACTTTATTCGTAGAGTGAGTATTCTTGCTCCTGGATTTCCTTTTGACAAGTTAGGGCCATATGCGGAGTCTGCTGTTAGGCAAGTTGCCGAGTTCCGTCGCTTAGATACTGCAACGTCTGAGTTTGCTTTTTTGTTTGGAGAAGATGGTGGCGGCACTAATGTGCAACATCTGCCTGTTCCGCCCAGCCCTGTTAGGGATGATGGACTTCTTTGATTCGCGTCATCTTTTCGATGTGTTGAACTCGTTTATGAGCTTGTTTGCCCCCCGACTTCTATGTTTAGAAAATTGTTGGAGTTGTTGTTTGTGACTTGTTCGCTTTGAACTACGTCGTATGAACCTGTTTGATACACAGCAGTTTGCATGATAACTTGTTAGTAATATTTCATACCGTTATCGCTTACTGTGTTTACTGGACGTGGATGACTAGTAGTGTAAACGTAGTCCCCGCAATCGTGACCGATAGCCACTTTCTGATTCAAGATTGCTTGTACAGTGCGTTGTGCATGTTGTACGTCTTCCTGCATAGCTTGGCGCTATATCAGTTGAAACTTGTCAAGCGACTCGCGTATAGCGACTTAACAAGTAGTATGTTTGCAATGTGTCATCTTTGGTTGAGCAAGATACTAGTTTATACCGTCTCTTAGTTCCACTCTAAGGCGACGTTGTACAAGACTCTACTTGTAAATTTATGAGTTTTAAACAGGGTGCGCACCTGCCAGCGTGTATCAACCCGCGTTGGGGAAGCATACGTAAAAACTTTTGGGTTTTTGAAAAAGTGTTTTTCGAACCTTGAAATGTTTGATAAAATGTTTGACAAGGTGTTTGATACATAAAATATTTTATAAAGTGTTTGATAAAATATTTGGCAAAAATATTTGTGATACATGATTCCCGTGTCCGGGGACCATGTAGCACTTTTGAGAGTATGAATTGTGATGCATGTTTTCTGCGTCCAGGAATCACGCATCACGGCTTTGAAAGTCTGTAGTGCGGCATTGTCGTCTAGTAAGAGGACTTCCGCTATAAAGGGTGCACCCGTACCAGGAATTCGTAACATGGGATTGTCGTCTAAACAGAGGACATCCGTTATGCAGAGTGAACCCATAAAAGGAATTCGTATCATGGGATTGTCGTCTAAACAGAGGACATCCGTTATAAAGAGTGAACCCATAAAAGGAATTCGTATCATGGGATTGTCGTCTAGATAGAGGACATCCGTTATGCAGAGTGAACCCATAAAAGGAATTCGTACCATGGGATTGTCGTCTAGACAGAGGACATCCGTTATGCAGAGTGAACCCATAAAAGGAATTCGTACCATGGGATTGTCGTCTAGACAGAGGACATCCGTTATGCAGAGTGAACCCATAAAAGGAATTCGTATCATGGGATTGTCGTCTAGATAGAGGACATCTGTTATGCAGAGTGAACCCATAAAAGGAATTCGTACCATGGGATTGTCGTCTAGACAGAGGACATCCGTTATGCAGAGTGAACCCATAAAAGGAATTCGTACCATGAGATTGTCGTCTAGACAGAGGACATCCGTTATGCAGAGTGAACCCATAAAAGGAATTCGTACCATGGGATTGTCGTCTAAACAGAGGACATCCGTTATAAAGAGTGAACCCATAAAAGGAATTCGTATCATGGGGTTGTCGTCTAGATAGAGGACATCCGTTATGCAGAGTGAACCCATAAAAGGAATTCGTATCATGGGATTGTCGTCTAGATAGAGGACATCCGTTATGCAGAGTGAACCCATAAAAGGAATTCGTACCCTGGGATTGTCGTCTAGACAGAGGACATCCGTTATGCAGAGTGAACCCATAAAAGGAATTCGTACCATGGGATTGTCGTCTAAACAGAGGACATCCGTTATAAAGAGTGAACCCATAAAAGGAATTCGTATCATGGGGTTGTCGTCTAGATAGAGGACATCTGTTATGCAGAGTGAACCCATAAAAGGAATTCGTACCATGGGATTGTCGTCTAGACAGAGGACATCTGTTATGCAGGGTGATTAACCCGTTATCGTATTTGCCCATCCTGTTCTGATTCCAGGGAATGGCTATGAACGTGAGGTTTTGTCTCTATTCTTGACATGGTAGGCCTTGGTGTTAATCCAAGATATTGCTTGTGGTTGACGCCCGTGAATAGTCGTCGTTTTGATAGTAGATCTTGGTGTTAAACCAAGATATTGCTTATAGATGACAGCTTCTTGAATAGTCGTCACCTTGGGCAGAGAATTGCTATAAGTTCCTTTTTTGTAGGTATTCCGCAAGTTGTCCTTGCGTCATATAAGTTGGTTGTGGGCATAGCGCCATTGCTTTGTGTCGCCGGCGCCTTCTTGAGATAGATGCCAACTTAGGAGAAATAAACTCCTTTTTGGTGTAGGTATGCAAGTATCTTTCATTATGTGGTCATCCATTTGTTGTTGATGATAGACGTTGTCATAACGTATGCTAGATTTTGCTTGCACGTGGTATGATTTCTTGGATTATTGATGTAGGTAATAAGCGCGTAGTTTAATTGTCTTCGCGTTTTAATCCAAAAAATATCGTGCAAGAGATAGATGTGTACCTACAAATGTAGATTGACTTTATTAGATACTTGCGTGTATTTACATTGATTATACTAGAAGTACTAGAATGCGCAAAGTAATCTAAAAGATAGTTGTTTCTGTTTCTTATGGCTGGTTTGATGACGATGTCGGGTAGTTGGTTGCAACAAATCGCCTCAGTGCACCTAGCGTGATGCATTCTTCGATTTCCCAGTTTAATGGTGGACACATGTTTGTGTTGTGCCCCCAAGTTTTATGGTACTTGCACCATTCTCTGATGTTGTTGCCCAAGAAAGCTGTCTCCGGGGCAAGCGGACTTGGGAGCTTGTTTTCCAGCAGGTTGACGTAAATGTCTTCGGCCACCGTGTTTAGCGGTGTGAAGTTGTTGTCGATATCAAAGTTTGCGTCTTCCTGGTTGTTCGTCTCTGCTCGAACTCCTTTGTCCCAACTGAGGGGTGTACCCCACCTCAATTCTTGCTCGCATAAGACTGCTGTCTCCAGCTTATCCTTTAGATCCGCCATGGTTTTTGTTGTTTGCCATTCATGAGTTCGTCCAAAGAGAAGGAAAGATTTGGCGTTCATGTTTGCATAGAACACGCTTATCACTTCTTCTTTTGTTGCTTTCGCGGTTGAGGCGTTGGAGGCAAATCTGATGAAGTATTCCATGATTGGCTCGTCTTCTCCCTGCTTAACGAGCCAAATCTGGTGCCATGGTGAGAACTGGATGCTTCCCTGCTGGTTCCAAACTGTAACATCTTGTTCCATCAAATGCTTCTTTCTTTCATCAACAACTTTCTGCCTCTTGAAGGAATTTACCATGGCCACATGGTATTGGTGCTTTGCTCTCAAGGCATTGACGTAACAACGTCTTGCGGTTATCTGATCGCCGAGCACTTCCCCAATCCCATGTTCTGTTGGGAACTTCATCTTTTGGTGGACGGTGGAGGGCACAATCACATAGGGATTGATCGTTGTTCGTACCAAGATTCCGTTGTAGGCTCCGAGGGATTCTACAATTACGAAAGTGACGTTGATATGCAATGCTCTCCATCCCTGGCCAAGGATGACAGGAAGTGTGATTGTACCCAAGGGTTGTGTGGCTGCTCCTGCGAAGCTGACTAAAGAGAAGGTTCCTGAGGACAAGTCCTTGACAGATTTTCCTAGTTGCTCCAGGACTCTGACATGTAGAATGTCAGCAGAACTTCCACCATCCACAAGACTTCTTTTCACATCGTACCCGTTAATGTCCATGGTAATGACTAAAGCATCATCGTGGGGGTAAACAATATGCTTTAAGTCTTCCCTGGAGAATTGGATAACTGTGTCTTCTTGCTCAGGCTGCTTGCGCTTTCCATACTTTGGCAGAGTTGCTGCTTGGGATGCATAAATGTCCCGAGCGTTAGATATTTGTCCTCCTGCGGCAGGCCCTCCGTGTATAACGTTGATTACACCTCGCTTGGCTGGCAGAGGGTTGTCATTGACCTTCTCTTTTCCCTTGTTTCCTCTTTTCGACGACTCTGGTTGAGCCTTTCTCGAGGGGTTATTGCCCTGATCAACAAATTGCTTCAATTCGCCCTTGAGGACGAAGTTGTTGATTCGGAAGCGTAGACTGACGCAGCTATCGGTCTCATGGCCGAAGACTTCGTGGTTTTCACACCACTTGTCCTTGTCTCTTCCCAATGGGCCTTTCCTGAAGTTGTTTGGCTCCTTCCACATATTTGTGTCCTTCATTTCCTTCAAAATTACAGACAGCGGGGCATTCAGAGGGATGCAGTCGGCAAGATTTACTTCCTTTGGCTTCTGAAAATCCCCTTGGAAAGGTCTTTTCGGCTGAGGTTGCCAATGCCTTCCTTGTTGACCACTTGAGTGTGGTTTTGGTTGGTTCTGCTTTGGATTATCTTTTGCCTTTGCTGCAGCGATTTTTGCCTTGTTCTGGCTTCTGAATCTTTCAAGGTCTATGTACTCCTTGACTCTTGCGGCTAATTCTTCCATGGATTCCGCTGGGCGCTTTGCCATTTTCTCAGCTAGGGCATTGCCTCTTCGTCCTAGATTTCGAATGAATGCTCGAACGATTTCTCCTTCGGTCAGGTTCCCCTGAATGTCGGAAATGTTCTGATTGAAGCGGACGTAGTAGTCGGCCAGGGACTCTTCGTTTTGTTGTTGGACGTCGTCCAAAGCGTTTGCCCCTTTTAACAACGTGCGCTCGCCCATGTACCGCTGAATGAACTTGGCCTTAAGGTCCGCCCATGAAGTAATACTTCCGCATGGCAGTGAGAAGAACCAGTGCGCTGCAGATCCGGCAAGAGTTTGTGAAAACGTCATTGCGAAGTGATGCGGGTTCTTTGTTCTGCCTAGCAGAGAGGCCTCGTGCTTTTGCACATGTTCAATTGGGTCTCCTTTTCCACGGTAGGGGTCACCTCCAATTCGGTACAGTGCGTCTGGGACGCGACTGTTCACCAAATGGTCAGCGAATGGGTGAGACGCCCTTTCTTCAAGAGCGTGCATTCCCTTCATTTTTGCCTCCTTCATCTTCTTCTCCACCATTTCTTCTAACATCTCGGCGGTAAATCCTTTTACCGATTCAGCATAACCTGTTGAAGGATTTTGCTGACCATTGTTGCGGTAGATGTCAGATTGATCCCTGCTTGTGGCCTGACAAGGATCGTCTCTTGTTGATTGCTGCGGGTGGTAGAATGGGGGCTGCCTTTCGTTCCTCCACTGTTGGGCTCCTTGGAGAGGAGTGTATGACCGTGCAGGTTCATATCTTGCTTGTTGGTGTTCGCCCTGGAAAGGATTTCCATAGCGAGTAGTGTCTTGCGACATCTCTCTTGCTGGCGCAGCATACTGTTGGTTGGCCGGAGGTGGCTGAGCTGCGTATCCTTGGTTTTTTAAAGACTCGCGGAATGCGAGTAACGCTTCCAGCGCTGCCATCATTGCTGGAGTAACGGTGGGCATCGGGTTTGCCCCCGGTCTTTGTTCGCCTTGCGGCATCTCCGTTTGGGATTCATCTTCGTGCATTTCTGGCTCGAAACCAGGTGGATGTGCGTGGTGTTTGTCTTTTGGCTCTCTGTGCTGTGCGGCACATTGTCAGTCGGTATGGATGAAGCTACGGAAGTAGCTCTTGGGATGTGGGAGGGTCCCGACTAGCTCCCAGCTGGAGCTTGGCCTCCTGTTCTTTTGTTTGCCGGGGACTTCTTGGGACGTCCAGGCCTTTTCCTTGGGTTTTTCACCTCGTCGGGAGGGTTGTGATCACTCGCCATGACTTCTGCGGTATGGTAGATTGTTGTTCGAATCACGTAGACGGCGCCAATGTTGCGTCCGGATGAACTAAGTCGTGGGGACGCGTCTATTCGCGTGGTTGTGCGGGCCTTTGTAACCCTTCCGTTGGGAGGAGGTTGGGCCACTGACGAGTGTTCAGGCTTGCTCCCGTACGAAGTCTGTGTCTCGGTATGGTTGTGACTCGGCAAGGTTGTGACCCGGCGAGGTTGTGACCCGGCAAGGTTGTGACCCGGCAAGGTTGTGACCCGGCAAGGTTGTGACTCGGCAAGGTTGTGACCCGGCGAGGTTGTGACCCGGCAAGGTTGTGACCCGGCAAGGTTGTGACTCGGCAAGGTTGTGACCCGGCAAGGTTGTGACCCGGCAAGGTTGTGACTCGGGCGTCGGATCCTGCACAAAGGACCAATGCTAGCACGGAGAGGGGGGGTGGTGCTAGCGGAGCCCTCTCCGATGCTTAAGTCACTATAGTGGCAAAAAGGTAATTTCTAGAGAGAGAGAATTTCTAGAGAGAAGTCAGAGCTCAAAATACCAAAGTTGGGCAAATGAGAGAATGTATGAAAATGGGTGGCCAAGACCTCCTATTTATAGGCTTTCTTGGGACCGGACCCGGTTTTAGAGCGGTTTGATGACGGTTCAAGATCAAGCGGTAACCGTCATTCATATTGGTAATGTGCAAACTTGACTTCTCTACACGCAACGGTAATCGCGGATACGGTATTCGCGCGATACCCGTAAGGTAATCCGGACCTCGTCGAATTTGGGCAATTCGGCGAGGTCCGGATTGCAAGCAACCCGGACGCGCGTAAAGGCGCTTCCGGACCGTTTTGATACCGTGGGAGATGTTTTTAAACCGAGATGTAATTTTCGACACGTTTACGAGGCCCGAAATGTAAACATGAACCCGAATTGGACATTTATCCATCACCTTCCTTCGGATGTGTTGGAGCGTTGCTCCATTTGGGGAAACTAAAAGTTCGCCCTCTTCCATTGGTGTTAAGGTTGCCCCCGTAGTAGGCGGATCTCGCCCCTCCATGAGTAAGGGTCGATCTTTGCGTTGGTTGCTCGTATAGATGACTCACTTTTGGGAAGCTTTCTTCTTCAGATAGGGAGACCTTGAAGATCGTTTTCCAAGGTAGTCAGACCAAATCTGACTGTCCTGTGTCTTGGGTGTCCGCGGTGGACTCGTATGAGGCGGGGACTCGTATGACCCCTTGTAGGTTGACTTCATGGAGAAAAATATAAGGTGTAGGCAGAGCGTTCCGAATGTACCGTTGAATCGGATGAGAGGGAAGAACCCTCTAGTTCTGCTTATCAGGCCCAGAAATTTTCTAAGTCAGGGAAGGCTGCTAATGCTTCCAGTATGTTCTCATTCCATTCTCTTTTCTTTGTGATATACTTATGATTGTTCTCATGTTGCTTCCTTCTTGTTGTTAGAACGTTCGCCCCTGGTTACCGAATGGGTTCTTGCGGTGGGCGAGAGTTCAAGTCAATCTAAATCCGAGGCTTGGGAACCTGACTCTGAGGTCGGGCCCTCGGCTGCCAAGGAGAAGGAAACCGCGAGGGGCTCTCCTTCAAGTGCCCCCTTGCTGACTCCCTCTCATGATGAGGAGGTAGTGGTTGAAGAGGCGCCCTCTTTGCTTGACAAAGGGAAACAACCTGTGGCTTGTGATGGGGTGATCATAGGTCTTGATGTCTCCTCTCTATCCTCTGCCCCCAGCCGAGAGGCCGAGTCTCAGGTTTATTTCATCTTCATGTAGATTTGACGACTTTTGAAGGTGTCTTTGGCTTTCCTATGGGTTATGTTATTAACCCTTGCGTTGAAGATTTTTCTTTTGGTGATGGGTGTGATCATCGCCTTTCACTGAGGTTCCTTTCTCTTGTCATGGCTTTGATTAAGATAGCAAATTCTTGCTTGGGAGTTTGGTGGAGATTGCTCTTGAGTTAGTCTATTAGTATCGTAGTTGTGATTGTTGTGGGGATCGTTTTGTTATATGCCCCCAATAGTGCTTGTCGTGATTCTTTGCTTTATGGTTGATTTCATGAGATATGGAGGTTGTCTTCATGATGAGGATGTCTCATCCAGTGGATTGAAATATAAGTGCCTACCTTTGATGAGCGTATGAAGGGTGTTGTTTTTCCCTTTTTCTTGAACCTCCTCCTAGGGCTAGGCGTAGCCTTTTGATGTTCGTGGTCGGGATGGTGTTTTTACAATGCATGTCTTTGACAGATGTTTTATGATGTGCTGCCATGATAATCACTTCGAGGTATGTGGACATGATAGCCACTTTATGATGTGTGGGAGTGATAGCCCTTTTGTAGTGTGTGGACATGATAGCCACTTCATGGTACGTGGACATGATAGCCACTTCAAGATATGTGGACATGATAGCCACTTCAGGGTATGTGGACACGATAGCCACTTCAGGGTATGTGGACATGATAGCCACATCACGATGTATGGAGTTGTGCTTTAGTATTCCTTTCTCATTGGAGAGCCTTCATTGCTGTAGTTGCCTTTTGCTTAGGCTATGTTTGTTGGGTTAGGTCCCGATGTCTCGTCTTGTCGGATGTTGTATCCTTTATGCTCTTTAGATGTCTCCTTCATGAGTTGTTCTTGACGATGTTCAAGTCTGATACGAGCATAGGTCACACGAGGGCGACATGCAAGACAATAACGTGTGTCAGAGGTTGATTTGTGCGGCTTGTGAGGCAATTCTCTTCTTGATGGGTCGAGTTTATTTTGAGAGCCTTGAATTTGGATTTCATGTCTTTGTTATCCTTCTTGGTGGTGTTGGGTTCCTTTGAGATACTTCTCTTGACTTGTGATATGGATGGTAGGATAACTCGTTACTTTTCATGATAACCTCTTGTGCTTCTGTATATGATCCTTTAGTCATGGACTTTTCCTTTGTATATGCTTTCCTTTCCTTACCTTTCTTTTGTGTTTTCCTTCACATCATACCTGCTATCTCATCAAGAAAAAATATTATGTGTTCTTCATACAACTTTGCTTTGCAATTATTTTCTCATGGAATCCTTCTCATTATGGTGCGATGATCTCTTCTGATGCCCTTTAAATGGTATATATGGTACTGTTAGACCAAAGATACGCTCTTGGTGGGCGTCGAATCTGTTCACGAGACAGGCTCTCGGAGGGCACTTAACGTTTCACAGGATAGGCTCTCGGACGGCACAAGTTAGACCAAAGATACGCTCCTGGTTGGCGTCGAAAACTGTTCACGAGACTGGCTCTCGGAGGGCACTTAACGTTTCACAGGATAGGCTCCCGGAGGGCACAAGTTAGACCAAAGATATGCTCCTGGTTGGTGTCGAAAACTGTTCACGAGATACGCTCCCGGAGGGCACCAGTAGTTAGACCAAAGATACGCTCTAGGTGGGCGTTGAAACTGTTCTCGAGATACGCTCCCGGAGGGCACCAGTAGTTAGACCAAAGATACGCTCTAGGTGGGCGTTGAAACTGTTCGCGGGATAGGCTCCCGGAGGGCACAGGGTTCGTAGTTTTAGAACTACTCTTAAGATACGCTCTTGGGGGCGTCGAATGTATTCGCGGGATTGGCTCCCGGAGGGCTCATAATATTACTTTACCTTGTGTTCCTTCTCATGTAGGGTGCGTTTTTGATACGCCTTTTAGATCTTTACTTGAGTTTTCTTTCCATGCTATTGCCTGTTACCACGCGTTTTATTCAATGTGGGGGATCACCTTTCGAGGGCGATGTTTGTGTGTTGCCAACTTAGGACGAGTCCGTATAGGGAGTTGAGGATGTTTTCCTCTTATGTGACCTCTTCTAGGAGAAGTGGTATTGCATGTTCTTGTGATCCTCTGCCTCTAATCTCTTCTTTTGCACTTAGGTGGACTACCAAGCACTTATTCGTTTGGTGCCCCCCAAGTTGCTTGGTGGTCATACCGTCTTTCTTATTTGGCCTTTGAAGGCCCCCCCGTTCATTTTCTTGGTTGGGTACCCCTTATGCTAGGGGCTCCCTTGTCTGCTTGGTTGAATGCGATGAGTGTCCCTTGTAGGATTTACTCTTTCTCATGCTTGCTTGTTTCAGTCATAGGCATGGTTTGGATAATGCCTTTGTCGGATGTATCTTTAGAGGTTGGGTGGAGAGCTTTTGCTTTGGGTGGGTGGGGGTGATTTTCATTCTCTTGATAACCAGGATGCGGCTGTGTTTGTATCCTAGGGGTGCTTGTAAATTCTTTCCCCCCCTTCTTTGTGTTTTAGGTTGAAAAGCTCTCTCATAGAATGGTGTCTTGAGTTGTTAATCTCGTAGGTGTGTTTCAGACTAGTCAATCTAATCCATGCTCTTTGCTCGTGCATGGGGGGGGGGGGGGGGGGGGGGTCTGACCGGGCTGTGATAATCTTCTTGGAGTGTTGTGGCACTTAGTGTGCTTTGCATTTTCCTTCACATTGGAGTATTCTTCAATGCCTTTAGGGGGTGTCACATTGGTCATGCTCCTCCCACCTTGAATGTTGATTATAGACTTTCTTTGAATTAGGGCTTGAATCTAAAAAGGGCGTTTTCCTTTAGGTTTGCAGGTGATGCTCCATGATTTTCCATGGGTTTGCCCCCGTATTGGCTATTCCTTGTTGGATAACTTCATTAGAGGCTGTATTTGTATGGCGTATGTATACGTGTTTGAGGTGTGTTGAGCTGACAAGTCCCTCCTTTTTTGTTTTGTCATAACCTTCATTCATCATGTATTCGGGGTATGGCCTTAAAGGCGGGATATTTTTCTAGTGCCCCTTTTATCGGGGTTCTCCTCTTGATGGGATGCCAGAGTCAAATGTCTTATCATTTGCAGGAAAGGTGGTTGATCGGGATGTGCGTCTAGTGTGAGGGTCGATCTTGAAACCTTACTCCCCAAACTTTTGAGCTCTTCTTTGGTTGATCTTGTAGAACTATTTTCCTGCCCTAAGGCTCTTGATAGGAGATGTATCTCCTTTTTCATACTCTAGTTGTTGCACTATCTCTTTTGCTAATCTTGCATCTTTAGAGTTTCTCTCTTGGTGCATGACTTCAATGACAGGATTTTCTACCGATGTTTATTCTCTTAGGACTTGTATCCTTGGTTGCCTTCCTTTCTTGTGAGATGGCGAAGGAGTGTTTATGAACACTCCAATGTGTCGTTCTTGGTAGAGGTATGCGCCTAATCTTTATGGCGCTGTCTTGAATCTTCGTGTACCTATCTTGATGAACATGTTATTCATTGCATATATAATACAGAGTCCAAGGATCTCCAGGTTAGGATCATATTTTGAGAACAGAGACATAGTCATCTATTAGATAACCTCTTTATCTACGGAGTTTATTTTTGCAAGGATACTTGTAAGGATACTTGTAAGGATATGTGTTCCATCCTTATTCCTGGTTCATTTGCAGCGCCGTGTCCCTAATGGGTGTGTTGATGTTCTGACCACCTTTACTAGTAGGGGGTCCTTTGGTATTAGGTATGCCTGACTCTTCTCTAGTATCATCAATGGTTGGTCATGGGAGATGTCTGGCGGACTCCCTTCATGCACTATGGTTCTCTTCATGTCAGAGTTGGTGATTCCCTCTCTTATGACCAATATATCATTGTGTGGAAATACTATGTTTTCCATATCCCCTTTTAAAAGCTTGATGATGGTGTCGCCATTCTTCCTTTGCTAAGCTTGGTGTCCTTGAGAGTTTTTGATGGAAGTGTATTCCATTACCTGGGATGAGCTTACTAGGTGTAGTTGTATCTCCTGGCTATTTTGTGAAATCATAAATATCCGCTGGAGGTGTTTGCCTCTGATGGTGGGCGTTGCCCATGTGATATGGTTTCCTCCATTTTTGGAGGGGTGAGTTCGCGGCTACCCCCTCTTATTCTAACGGGCGTTTGTGGGGAGGGCATGTTGTGACTGGTGCCCCCCTTGCATACCAATGCCAGATGGGATCCTTTGACGGACTTGGCCCTAGGATGTTTAGTGGAAGGTTATAGTAGGGGTAATCCTTTGTGACCTTCATGGTAGTTCCTCTATAGGATGTTGGGAGTGCTCAACTTATTTTTGTAAGTGAGCCTTCCATCTTGTGATCTTTCTCAGAAACTTGACCTTATAGGTGCCCTTTGAGATTGAGAAATCTGTTTCTTGTGCATCCCTTGATTGGCGACGGCCTTTTACGGATTCTTCTAGTGGTCCACCTGTGTATATATATACCACGGAGCCCGAAGGCGTCCGGTATGGTCTTTCTTGGAAAACATGTTGATATCAAGTATCAAAATATACCCCTTTTAGGGAGTTGACTTGTTATGCAGTTAAATTAAATAAGAGGATATGGGAAGGATATGAGTGTGGGGTGTTGATACCCCTTGCTTCCTTGGTAATGTAGCTGTCTTCCTCCAGTAGTCTGTGTGTATTCCTTCCACTTGAGGAATATAAGGTCGCAACCTTGCAAGGCGGACTAGGTGGAGGTGTATCCTTCATGTATGCTATGTGTGATCTCACTTCACTATGTCTCTCTATGAGACTTCCCATTGTAGTAGCTATGTACTAACATGGTGTGGTACTCTATGAGTCCCATGTTCAAATTCTTGTCTTTTCGACTGCTCCCCTGTCCTAGGGGGATGTGTGCCAAGGGTTGTAATGCATGAGGGGTTTGGACCTGTCGTGCTGTATCATGGGTAGGTGGTTGCCTTGTTGTGTTGTTGGGACTATGTCCCTCCCTTTGAGCTTTCCTTGGTATGTCCCTTGGTCATGTTTGTGGTGATACGGACTGTATGTGTACATTGCCAGGGTAGATGTTGGAACTCCTATATCCTTGTTGGTCTGGCATGTATGTCCTCCCTTAGTGCGGTGTATGTCCCTGTTGGGGTACTTGGTTGAATTCAGGCCTACTTGGAGGTCTTGCCTGTCTATCTGCCCCCAGAGGGCTGTATGCCCTGGCATCCTGTTGTGTCTGTTGCTGCTTTGGAGTCACAGATTGCTGCCTTCCCCCTGGGTGTGGCCTTTGGTTGTCTCTCCTTTGTTCTCCTCGCTGCCCTGTTCGAGGGTGCGAGTGGCGTTCTTCCGTTGGGATTTGCACCTCTTCATGAGCTTCTTCTCCTTCCTGTCGGTGTTGCCTTTTCTGCCTATTCCTTAGGGTCTCTCTGTAAGCTAGTAGCTCGTCCGAGGCGCTCATCAGCCCTGGAGTCACTGTATGTGCTCCCTGTGTGTATGTTGTGTGGGCGCGGTTGTCATTCCTTTGGGTCAGTATTTCATATGGATATCCTTGAGGTTGCGCCTCATAGTAGTATCCCTCAGGAGGTGCCGTGTATTGGGATGGCACTCCCTGTTGCTCCCTCTCTCCCTGTGGCTTCCTAGTCAATGGAGTTGAAGCTATGGAAGCCTCCTAGCCAGCTGGGCGTGAAGGTCCTCCTCCCTGCTTGTTAGGCTGGGGTGCCTGTGGGGCTACCTGAGGCTCTGGGTGTGCATGCAGTTTCTCTGGGTTAGGCTGCCTTGCTGGAGGTATAGGCTGTCTCCTTCGCCTATTGCCCCCAGGTGGGCGGTGATGTCTAGATACTAAGCTGTTCGTCATCGCTCTTGTTATTGCCAGGCTTTCTGTTCGAAGCCCACGGACGGCGCCAAGTGTTAGGTTCCAAAGTCTCGAGTCAACGGACGGTCGACCTAAGCCTTGTCCCTCCTGGAGATGTCTCGGATTTGATGTTCTCGGGTTGTGTCGTCCTAGCTTGTGTCCTTCTGTCCTTAGCTTCTCTTCTCTTCTCGCCTGCAAGAGGGGCAATACCAGGCACAGAGGGGGGGGGGGGGGTGGTGCCTGATGAACCCTCTCCGATGCCTAAGTCAGTACAGTTTTAGAGAGATAAAGCTAGAGAGATGTCAGAGCAAAATTATGCAACTTGCCAAGATGTTCAAATTGAATAGTGGAGGTGTTGTATTTATAGGCAACGGTGTCATTAAGGTGGCTTAATGACATCGTTAACCTTTAAACACAATTAATTATCCTTTAAACACGTAATTAGGACCTTAGGGTACGGAGAAGGTTGGCGGAAATAAACCGAGTATGGGAGTCCAAGAATGGTGCCGGGGCCCTTGGGGGGAAGGAAAATCCGACCCCCAAGGGTAGGGGTTGGGTGAGGCCACCCAACCCCTCCTAGGGGAGATAGGGTTGGCCAACCCTATCTCCCCTAGGGGAGATCGGGTTGGCCAACCCTATCTCCCCTAGGGGAGATCGGGTTGGCTGACCCGATCTCCCCTAGGGGAGGTCGGGTGTGGCCACCCGACCTCACCTAGGTGAGTCTAACTTGGCCGGACGAGCGCTTCGGCCTCGTCCGGACCGTTGGTGTTTTCGCGAAGTGTTCGGGTTGAAGTTTCGATTTACAATCATTAACGGGATGATCAAAATGAAACGATTCGGGAGTCAACGGGTTCAAATTGGGCGTATATCCATCACTCAACATACTTATTATTCACCATTTAAGTTTGATGCAAACACGATTCAAGATTATTAATAACTTATTAGTAATTTATTCGTATTTTGTGGGTGATTCTATTCACTGGAAAATTTGTGCTATAATATTATTGACTCACACTTATTTGTTGTTTAAATATGCTAAAATACCATAAATTTTTATTATTGATTAATTTGTGATTGTGGTGTACATATTTTAGAATTATTTGATATTATATGTCATTTAAAAGCTCTTTACATCTTCGTAAATGAAGTACTATATAAAAAGTTATGATATTTAATTACAATATTTAATAGTAAATAATATTATAATAAATTAAATATTAAAATAAAATAAAAATATTTAATAACATGAATTGTTTTGATATATTGTAAAGTTCAAAATGGTCGATCGTGTCGCGTATCACAATACTACACATTTAAGGTAATAAACATTAAAATTTATTTTAATTATGCAGTTTTTTTAGATATCTACCAACTATAGATTTTTTCCCCCAAGACCAACTATAGGTTAAAAGTTCAAACAATTTAAAACACTGACTTAAGAATAGTCGGTCCTTTAAAAAAACCTATTGAGTTGTTAAGTAAACATAATAAACTTAACATATGTGATAGACATATTTACTTAATAACTATGTAATATAATGTGATAGTCAAACGAGAAATTATTAGTTGGACCGAGTTCCCCACGTAGGATATGGACTCGGCCAGTAAAAATGTGACAACACATTAATTCTATGTAAAAAATAAAAATTGATATTATTCTCTCTCTAAATATTAATTACTAAAAGATTTATTACATTAATGTATATTAAAATATTTTGATTAAGATATTCAAATCAGTTTCCCACATATTCTGTCCACCTCAGTTACGCATAAAGAATAAAATCACTGTTTAAAATATACTATGCATAATATGTTTTTTTCTTAAAAAATAAATATATTTTTTAATGTACAAATATAATACAAGTGTGACTAGTTTTGTAATTTTTTTTAAAAATCTATTGAACGTGGTGAACCCTAGAGGGCATGTGTCAATTGTCTTCTAGGGTTCACCACGCCCAATAGATTTAAAAAAAAAAATCACAAAACTCGTAACAATTGTGTTATATCGTATATGAACAAATTATTTTTATTTTTATTTATTATTAATTATAATATGTAATATTTATTATTCAATTTACCTATTATGTATATTTATGAATAAATACAAATAATTCTTATGGCAATTAATTTTTTTTTACTAATTGTGTTGGTAATTAATGTTTAGACAGAATAATTAATAAACTCATTTTTATTCTCTACATTATGATTTTTACTTTTACCATTCAATTAATGTGTTGTCACATTTTTATTGGCCGAGTCCATATCCTATGTGGTGGACTCGGTCCAACTAATAATTTCTCTAGTCAAACACATTACTCATTAATTAAGAGGTCACAATTTTTAAAATCTACTAAAATAAGATGAATAAAAAAATATTTATAACCATTACTTTACCTCATACAACATGACCTGGTGCGAGTGACAATTAATCTATATGTGGAGCAAAAAAGCATGTTATATATGTTATCCTCCTGAAGGGCTCCCATAGAATCACTTCGGGTTAAAAAAATATCTACCCAGAGTCAAACTTTGGAAGAGTGTTAACCTACAGGCTACATATTAAGAAAAATGTTATGAAATCCACATGTGAGTTTTATGAATATCAACTTTATTTATTTGATTTTATGGAGCCCCAACTATCCATGTGTGACTCACCCGCCAGTCGTGTTTCGATTCACTCAGTTAGAGGTTCGCCTTGTACTCAAGTTCGTGCAAAACATATTCACATAATCTGGGAGATCATGTCTGGCAAGAGTAGGAGTCAGAACAAGACTCATTGCTTAACCAATTGATCCATGATCGATTTAGAGTTGTGATCTGTTAGGTGAGTCATGAGTCTCTTCCATACTCGGGTTTATCCCAAACATGGTTATGAAAACCAGGTGAACATAATTGAGATTGACTCTGACCAATGCGATCCCATACCTAGGTGAATCGAGTCATGACTGGCTGATAAGTCATACTTCAGATAGTTAAGGCTCCAAATAAAAAAAAATAAACCCGAGGCTCTTAAAATCCACTATAGTTAAGACTCATAAAATGTTGTTTTCCTAAAATGTTATGGTCTACGGTCGTCTAAATGTATGAGATCTGTATCATATTGGTTGAATGGATAACGATTGCATTGTTTACAAATTAAAAGAGTATTCCCACAGGGATAAGGGTTCATTTGGTACCACTTCTTTGGGCAGAATCCACTTTTGGTACCACTTCTTTTTTTTGTACACTTTTGGTACCAACGTTTTCCAATTTGTATCATTTTGGTACCTCCGTTAGAATTCCGTTCAAAATGGCCGTTAAACCCCCATGTGCCATGCACGTGACCATAAACTAAACTTGGTTGGACAGATTTACCCTTAGGGATAATGTTCTTTTGGTACCACTTCTTTGAGCAGAATCCACTTTTGGTACCACTTTTTTTTTTTTTGTATATATATGATATTTATATATAAAATACAGATTTATTTCATGAAGTAATTTTTTTAATGCGTTTAAAAATTTAAAATTGTCAATTATGCCTATACTATAATTGAGTTTAAACTTATTGATAGTTTCACAACGTGTCAATATATTTAACTCTTTTTCGGCCATATCAATAATATCTAACCATTTCAAAAAAAAAAAACTAACTCTTTTTTGGCCAAGTGAATTTATTAATATTCAAAGAATATTGTTCAAATACATCATGGTGGGAAAAACTTCCGATCCTTATTAACTAAAAATAAAGAGAGGGCGGGGGTTGGGAAACCCAATTATCACTACACGATCTCTCTATGCACTATGTCGCAATCTAGTTTGCACATTCATTTGCATTCCTTGGGATATATTTAGCACGCCAAAAGATCTGGGGAATATGAGATTCTATGATGTTTTCCACAACTGGGGTTATTCTCCACGGGATTTGGTGTGACTCTTCCATTAAACCCTCGCTTTTGAGCTTGAACTTGTTCTTTCAAATTCAACTCAGCTCGTAAGTTCATTATGCATCACAAACTACACAAATCGTAGTCAAACACAGTTCCGTAAGCTCGGCTGTTTATTTTTGTTTAGCCCAGCTTTATAAAAGGAAGAGAAGTACATGAGCAGGAAGAGACATTTGATGATTTTGTAAATGGTCAAGTCTATACAAAACAAACAAGGTAGACTCGAAACCTATACATATATTATAGGGATAAGGGTTCTGTTAAACTCGCTCTTGGCCAAAAGTGTAAAAAAAAAAAAAGTGGTACCAAAAGTGGATTCTACCCAAAGAAGTGGTACCAAATGAATAATTATCCATAAGGGTAAATCCGTCCAGCCAAGTTTAGTTTTTGGTCACGTGCAGGGCACATGGGTTTTAACGGCCATTTTGGACGGAATTCTAATGAAGGTACCAAAAGGGTACAAAATGGAAAACGTAGGTACCAAAAGTGTACAAAAAAAAAAAGAAGTGGTACCAAAAGTGGATTCTGCCCAAAGAAGTGGTATAAAGGAACCCTTATCCCATTCCCACCTGGTAACTAATTTATTGAGTTGTGCTTTTATATTTGACTTTTAACAATTAGTACTAGAGCCATATATTGGAGTGGTGGCTTGAAAAAGTCTGTCTTGAAAAACGTGGTTGTGACTAGGGCTATAAATCAGTCATCCTACTCGTGAGCTACTCAAGATCGGCTTGATCGAAATTCAATGTTGACTACCTAAATTACGATTCAAGCTTGAATCAAGCTTTTTGTAGTACAAAGTCGAGTACGAGTTCATTTATACTCGCCTCTAGAGGCTCACGAGCCTATCCGAGTTTTTTTTTTTTTTTTCTTTTTCAAATGTCTATTCGAGTCGAGTCCGAGCTCGAGTTTATTCGATCTTTACATAATATATATATATATATATATATATATATATATATATATATATATATATTCAATTCAAGTCGAGTTCGAATTCAAGCTTAAAACCTATTCGAGTTGAGCTGAGTTAATGTGCACCATTTATGATTTAACTGAACAATTTAAAGGTTCGAATACCAAGTCAAACTGAGTTTGAACTCATCGAATATGACATCATGTTAAGCCCGAGCCCAATTTTTTTGGCTTGATCGAGTTTGGAGGGTAACATGGAGCATATGCAACAACACGAGACATCATTGATGGGACGTGGAGCAATAAGCTCATGGATGCAATTAAAAGTCAAGTTTATTCAAAGATACCTAGGAGAAAGAAAGTTCCTGAAAGGATCCAAAGCCATTGATGACATACGCCAAGAGCATGAGGAAACATTAGTGAGTTACTACAAGACAGACTTGTCAGATGGGAAAATCATACGGGCATTTATGAGAAATTTGGGACGTTGAGGAGCATCCCTAGCAGATAGAATGGCTCTGGATATGGTCAATAAGAGTCGCCAAACCCAAGAGCAAAAGAATGGTCCCCCCCTCCCCCAAAGGCAGGAGTTTCAATGAACAAAGAAAGCCAGATAACATAAACTCTATCAAATTCGTACCCCTAAAGGCACCTCTTACAGTCATCTTCAGGGAAATTAAGGAACAAGGAATGTGGGTTCCGACATCGAAAAAGTCAACCAACCCAAACAAGTCCGGATGGTGACAAATGGTGTGGATTTCACGAAGCTCGTGGACATCACACAAATTCCTAAAATACTCTGAGGAATAAGATTGACAATGAAATCCAACAGGGACGTCTAAAGCACTATGTCAACAAAGAAAACAAAAGAGAGCGATCGACACCTCCTAAACCACTGCCTATTTACAAAGGCAAAGGAAAGATGGATGACAATCTGTCTCCCCCTAATAAAGGCACCATCAATGTCATTCACGGGGGCACAGGCGCATGGAAAATCTTCCAATGCAAGGGAAGTGTCTGCTTCCCAGACTGAAAACATGGCAGTCTGGGGCAAAAGGCAAATAGAAGAGGAGGACATGGTCATCCAGTTCTCTAAAAAAGACATGGATCACACAGTGTTCCCACATGATGATGCCCTGGTGATAACGACTGACATTGCCAATTTCGATGTCAAAAAAATCTTAGTGGAATGAGGAAGTTCGACCGACATCCTCCATGTGCGAGTGTTGAAAGAATGGGGAAGAAGTATGACGGGCCTAACACCAATGGACTTCCCACTGGTAAGCTTCGCAGGGACATCTCTTTGTTTGCTTGGTATTCCAACCATTGCAACACTCGGTCCTTGATGTGCTTTTCTTTTCATCGCATTGACATAGCACTTTGTGCTGCTCTCTGATCACCTAACACTTCGTCAATTTCATGTGACCGGGACATCGTGTTTGTGGTATATTTTTTTGCATTTTTCTATTACTCTAAAGGTGAACTCTATTAGAAAATTGACAGTATTAATAGTATGATGCAAATTCTAGGTGTAGCTAAAAAAATTCATATATTTAATTGATTATAATTGTATTTTTTAAGGTTGAAAATGCATAATGCCAAAAGTTGTTGGGCGAATGCTTCTTAGATATGTGAATTATTAGTGACTGATGTGTCTATTTTGCTGATTCTTATTATGTAGACCGCGATGGTCGCCGGATTGTTGCTCAACCAAGACCCGATGTCTTCACCGGAGCACCGTTGCTTGTTCATGAAGCTACCTCCAGCAGGCCCTTACGACAACTTTCTCAAACCCGCTCGGTTTTTACTTGTAACATTGTCAAAAATCATGTGTAAATGGTAGATGGTAAGTGAAGGAAGGTAGATAAATGTAGAAGATTTTTTTGTTAAATAGATAGATGTAGAAGATGATCTCTACTTCTTATACTCTAGATTGATGAATGTTAATCTTGTGATTGTTGTTGTTCACTAAGGATCTTCGTGTTCATTTTTTTCCTTTGAGGGGGTCGATTTACATATCGGTAATGATGTTTTGAAGTTTTAGAACTGCTTTGATTGATTAAAGAGAAAGCTATGGATTTTCTACTATGCTTGTGGAGCATTATGCTTGTGGTTTTTTTACTATTAGGACGGACTTAATTGTAACATATGTAAATTTTAAAAGTATGGATTTTTTTTAATTACACCTCAAATTTGTATCACATCGTTACTAATAACAATTTCCCTCTAGGGTTCACCTTTAGGGCAATTAAAAAAAAAGCAAAAAAAAAATTGAAAAAATAGTGCCACAAGCATGATGCTTGTGTAGCATAGTAGAAAGACCCAAAAAGTTAGGGCTCACTTATAAAATCAATTATTACTGTCAGACCCTAAAATCTGACCTAAGGCGAATTACGTTTTGAAAAACGTGGATTTTGAAAGAGTCGCCACTAGTTAATATTAGGCTAACTAGAATCCTAAATTACCTAAGCGAATATCGAATTAAACACCTAGGTATAAAATCATCTACGATCAGAAATTCGAGTTCGGGGGTCCTATTACGAATTAAAAATATAATTTTTAACTACGCCCTTTCGGTACTCAATTAACTTAATTTCGAACTTAATTCAAATGTACGTCACATCAGATTAATCTAACTATTTCAAAATTTAATTGAATTTTTATCATATGCAAAAATATTATCTGATAACAACTTAAGTCTATTAAACTAATTATAAACTATAACTCCTAATTAAGATGAAATCTAAAAAAAAAAAACAAAATTATCAAACATGCTTAAATCCAAACACAACCTAACATACATTCAATATATATTCATGCATAAGCAATTAAACATTCTACCCACTAAAATTAAATCAACTACACTTAAATTTCTTAATTGAACATAATACAATAATTATTATTATTATTTAATAACAGAATAATAATTAATTAATTAAATAAATAAAAAAAACTCACCTTGCAGCAGCGGGACTGCCTGAGAAGACAACCGGTGCCGGCAACAGAAAGTCACAGCGGCGGCGAGCGGCGGGCGCGGTAGGACCGGAGACAGCACAGCGGCAAGGCAGAGCGCGGTGGACGGGCTGGAGAAAGCGTGGTGACCGGGATCGAGAGCGACGGGAAGGGCGGTCATGATCAGCAGCGATGGGAAGGGCGATCGATCTGGTCGTGGCCGGGGATGGTGGTCGCTGCGGTGGCAGTCGGAGGTGGATGCGAAGGGCGGCAGAGTAGGGCAGACCGAGGCCGGGCGAAGCCGGAGGTCCGATACCGGCAGGGAGGATGGCTCCTGCTATGAGAAGAGGAAAAAAAAACTTTTTACACTACATGACAAAAACACACATGTTCCGAGAATACTAGTATTATTATTGCCGGTGTAATTTTATGTGTGTTTTTACATTGACAATGGGTCCTTTTATAGCTAGTCAAGACCCTAATATTAGGAAAACAACATATTTGCTCTAATATACACAATAAATCCGAAAATTACACAATATATTTTTATGAACATTGCCATAAATATATATTATATATTTTCTGAATTTTACATAATATTTAGTGCATATATATTATCCTAATTTGAGCTAAATCTATTTTTGGCAACCTCGTGACCTTCCATTATCAGATACTTCCCTTTTTTAAACGTGTTACACATAACATTTTTAACGTGTTACATACGTTTCGCGCGTACCAAAATTAGGTTTTACAGTTTGCCCCTCTTTGGGCGGACTCCCGTAGAATGCATTCGAGGGGGTTTGTCCAAAGACGAGTAAACACTAATTTTGGTTAGGAAGTATATCTTCTTCCGTCTTCAAGTCTCCAAGGTAGCATTTGGCTTTATTAATGATGCGAAAAAAGTTATACTTCTGTCGGCGGTGCGCCTGTTGACAGTGCCTCCTTTGGTAGCGCAGAAAAGTAAAGCCTCGGTCGGCGGTGCCCCTGTTGGCGGTGCCTCCGTTGGCGTGCGGAAAATAGAACCTCCGTCGGCGGTGCCCTGTTGGCAGTGCCTCCATTGGTAGTGCGGAAAAGTAAAGCCTCCAGTGGCGTGCGGAAAAGTAAAGCCTCCAGTGGCGTGCAGAAAAGTAAAGCCTCCAGTGGCATGCAGAAAAGTAAAGCCTCCAGTGGCGTGCAGTAAAGTAAAACCTCAATCGACGATGCCTCCAGTGGCGAGCGACAAGGAAAAGCCTCAAGTGGCGTGACTTACGAAGGCTGAATACTAAGGCTTCGTTCGTCGGGGGTGACTCTCAGAAAGCTGGAAAACTTCAGATCTTGAATGTCGGTTGTGACTTGTAGGAACAGACTGTAACATTCCTACTCATCCTTTGAGTGATGACTTGCGAGAGCAGAATGTAGCTGTCCCGCTTGCCGTGAAGTTGACTCGTAGGAACAGACTGTAACAGTCCTACTCATTCTTGAATGGTGACTTGCGAGAGCAGACTGTAACCGTCCCGCTTGCCGTGAAGTTGCCTCGTAGGAACAGACTGTAACAGTCCTACTCATCCTTGAATGGTGACTTGCGAGAGCAGACTGTAACCGTCCCGCCTGTCATGAAGTTGACTCGTAGGAACAGACTGTAACAGTCCTACTCATCCTTGAATGGTGACTTGCGGGAGCAGACTGTAACTGTCTCGCTTGACTTTGAAGACGCTGTATCGTAGAAAATACGCATGCGCATGAATGTTTGTCCCTAATTTTTGCCTAAACTGCGCATGACGCGACAACTTAGCGGGATCTTTCTCTTTTTTCTTCTTTCTTTCTTTTAATTTTTTTTTGAGAATTTCTATTTTTCTCTCCTTTGGCCACGGTTGATTGAGAGATTTCCGACCATGCCCCTCGGTTTTTTTATTTTCTCTCCTTTTGTCATGATTGCGATTTCTGAACTTGCAACAATGCCTCTCATTTCCTGATTTTGCCTAGGTCGCCCTTTCGGATTTTCAACCTAGCGGAAGCACTCTTTATTTGGTAGCCGATTAAACGGTGGTTGTGACTCGTACTTTATTTTCCGCCTCGATGCGGGAGTATTTGTAGCTGTTTAGAGGGTGGTTGTGACCCTTTTCTCACCGTCTTCAATGTTGCGGGAGCTCTTTTGATTGTAGCCATTTGGAGGGTGGTTGTGGCCCTTCATTCCTCGTCTCTGATCCGGGAAACACTTTTTGTACGTACCCACTTCGAGGGTGGTTGTGACCCTTTCACTTAATACCAGTCGTTGATGCTCCGGGAGCGCTCTTTTGATTGTAGCCGTTTAGAGGGACGACTGTGACCCTTTCTTTTATTTTCCCGCCATCACCGGGTTCGCGGGATCACTCTTTTTGTGTAGCCATTTTTTTAAGGGTGGCTGTGGCCCTTTTTATTCTCCCGCCCTCACAGGGTTTGCGGGGTCACTCTTTTATCTGTAGCCGTTTGAAGGGTGGCTGTGGCCCTTTCTTTGTAGTCGTTTTAGGGACGACTAAGACCCTTTTTATTTGTAGTTGATTTAGGAACAACTGTTACCCTTTTATTTATTCACTGCTCTCACAAGATTTGCATGGACACCCTCTTTATTTTTCTGTAGCCGATTAAAGGACGGCTGTGACCCTAAAAAAAACGGTTTTTTTTGCTTTTGCCTTTTTTTTCTTTTGCTTTTTTTTTTGCTTGCTCTTTTTTTGCTCTTTAAAAAAAAAAAAAAATTTAACGAAAATAATCAACCACACTTATGTACATGCCCCTAGTGGCAAATATGAAATTTCTAATTCAAAACATTTTCTAGAGAATGACTCAGTTGATTGAGTCAAAATACGTCGATCGTGTCGACGCTCTGGATGGACCATGCGATAAACGATAAACGGATGACATAGACAATAATGTATTCTTTGTTCGACTTGGTCAAGGAAATTGGCTGCAATCTAGACAATAATGTATTCTCTGTTGGACTTGGTCAAGGAAATTGGCTTCTCAAGTGCCCTGGACATTGCTCAATCTTAGCTGGGGATGCCCCATGGCTAGCACCAATCAGGTTAAGCTCGTCACATGCTGGATGAATGGTCTAGTTGATGAACACACATGGATGATGTTGAGTTTGGCAAAGTAGTCCGCATTGGGGCACGGATATTGTGCGAGATAAATTCGGCAGCCGACACAAGAATGGTTGGCGAGCAAAGGGCCGTGCACGAGATGTGCTCTTCAGGGGCTTTGATTTGGATGATTATCCAAACTGCACAATGATTAAGGAAAAACTCAAATTTCGGGGATAAAAATGATCACAACTTTTCTTACCTGGGTGTTGGATTTTTTCTAGTGGGAAATGTGCTCGCTATGCGACTGGACCTGCTGCATGTCCTAATTTTCCTGCTCCATCTAGAAATCACAACTTGTATATGAACACCTGCCGGAAAGTAAATGCCCATGGACCTCTGATGGAAGGCACCAACAATAATGTTTTATTTGCATGACATCTAAAATGTTCATTGATCAGCACATTGAATCTTCACGAGACTCTCGATGATCTCTTGATATTTTCCTATCTCTGGACATGACCGATCTCAATAGGAGATGCCCATTGATTACCACCGACCGGTTTAGACCTCACCGTAAAACAGATGTACAGCTTGGTTCGTAGACGCGTGTGAATTCCACATATGGTAGGTGGAATTTTGACATGTAAGTTCTTTGGAGCAGTCACATTTCACGTGGTTGCGACCTCGGTCGAAATGGTCGTCTTATCTGCAAAAATAGTATGGACACTCAAATCTCAAGGAAAAAATCAAGTACAATTCATCGTACCTAAGCGTTGGATATCCCGAGTGTGCGATTTGTTCTTCGTGCAACTGGATGACTGCATGTTTTTTTGGCTGCCTCATTTGGTCGACAGAACTTATATGTACATGATACCTTAACCAATGGTACCTGAAAAGAGTGAATGAAAAATCTGTGTAGAGAATATGAGAAATCATGCATGATTTTTTTTAAAAAAAAAAACTATAATGTCATTCATTTCATAATTTTGATTACTTTCGTAAAGAATCAAAATTTATGATCTAAGACGTCTTGCACTATCATGGAGTTTACGGAGTTCGCTGAGTGCACTATCTGGCTCGAACGCAAGACAGATGCTCAAAACAAAAAATTTTCAAAAAGATTTTCTCGTCCTTTATTTAAACAATAGTCACACTCAACTGAATGATTAAGCTATTTCTTCAAAAATCTGAATAAAAAATCTCGTTTTTAAACTCTTGCTCATGCGAATGTTGAAACGATCTTGCCGAAAAATGCAATACACCTTGGATAAAAACGAATGACACTTCGAAATTTTTTTTGTAATGCTCATGCATGCTCGAAAGTTAAAGTTATACTATAAAGAAACTTACAACTTACAACCAGTTTACCTGAATGATACATATGGAATGTATGTACAAAATGAAAAATCCAGGTAAAGTTTTTTTTTTTTTTTTTAAATAACGCAAATGCGATGCATGTTTGGAATTAAAAGCTCAACAACTTAGAGAAGATTTACAATCTATCTAAAATTTTTTTTTTCCTAAAAAAGGCCTATTAGATGTACATGAGATGAAAGTTGTACAGTTAAGAAAATTTACAAGTTATCTGAAAAGATTTTTTTGTTTTTTTCGAGGAGAAAAAAAAAATCAATTCATCTTGGTTGCTCAAAATTTAAAAAAAAATCAAGTGAAAAGTTTTTTTTTAAAGAATGCATATGAGATGCACAACAATAAATACAAGATGCAAACTTAAAAATAAAAGTTCTACAATTAAGAAAAATTACAATTTACCTGAAATGTTTTTTTCGAAAATAATGCATATGAGATGCACATCTTTTAAAAAAATATCAGGTAAACAGTTTTTTTAAACAAAGAGCCCTAAAACTAAGAGAGCTTACGACTTATCTAAAAAGTTTCTTTTAAAAATAATGCATATTGGATGCATTATTAAAAATAAAAAAATTCAGATAAAAAGTTTTTTTAAATGATGCATATGGAATGCACGTTTGAAATTAGAAGCTCTAATAGCTAAGGAGGAATTAAATTTTTTTCTAAAATATTTTTTTTGCATGCGCGACGAGCTAACCAAAATCACAACTTACATGAAGAGTTTTTTTAAGAAAAAAAATAATGCGTATGAAACGCAAGTTTGAAATTAAAAAAAAAAATTCAGGTAACAGGTTTTTTTTTTTTAAAAAAAAAAAACAATGCATACAAAAATGCATGTTCGGAAAGAAAATTTCTAAATGACTAACTACTTAGCTGAAAAAAGTTTTTTTTTTTAAAAAATGCAGTTAGATGAATGCATGAGAATAAAAGTTACACAGTTTAAAAAAACTTACAGTTTTCCTGACAACTCTATTTTACAAAAAAAAAAAAAAAAAACACGGATAAAACACAACATGTTAGGGGTAAAAAATGTGTGGCTTTGCTCTACAAGGTAGGTTCCACTGTTAGGTTCCCGACAAGGTGGTTTCCTGTAATACCCCATAAGTTTGTACCACATCAGTTAGAATAAGAAGATTTGAAGCCTTAATAAGCAAGAGTTGTACTACTCAAGTCCAACAGGAATTCCTCATTTTCTATGCCCAAGTGAGGACAACGGGCTTAGTTAGGCTGGGTTGGGCTAAGTGAGGTCAGTCGCTCGGGCTTGGGGGCGTGACAAAATGGTATCAGAGCCGACCCGGGACCGTGATCGGGCTCGCGGACCAAGGGCTATTGACCCCCGGAGTTCCGATCACCTACCGGGGGCAAACGATTTTGGTCTAGGCCGCGACGAGGACGTCGCGACCATTAAGGAGGGTAGATTGTAATACCCTATAAGTTTGTACCACATCGGTTAGAATAAGAAGATTTGAAGCCTTAATAAGCAAGAGTTGTACTACTCAAGTCCAACAGGAATTCCTCCTTTTCTAGGCCCAAGTGAGGACAACGGGCTTAGTTAGGCTGTTGGGCTAAGTGGGGACAGTCGCTCGGGCTTGGGGGCGTGACATTTCCTCACCCCATCATAGGGATCATAAGACCTTAACAAGCGAGTAGAGTTTTTCCGAGCCGGTCATACCGTACTAAACCTCCGGGGTTCCTAGTCGCCCTGGGTTTTAGGCGTTTTGGATATTACACTAAAGTGGTGTGTGCGAATTCAAAAAATGCTACAAAAAAGAAAAAGTTAGTTAAATTCTACTCTTTGTACCAGTAAAAAAAAACAAAGTTAGATTAACCAAGAAAAAATAATTAAATTAAATACAAAAATATGGCAAATAAGCGAATATAATGAGCCGAACCCTCTAATCTTCCCCAGCAGAGTCGTCAAATTGTCAGACCCTAAAATCTGACCTAAGGCGAATTACGTTTTGAAAAACGTGGATTTTGAAAGAGTCGCCACTAGTTAATATTAGGCTAACTAGAATCCTAAATTACCTAAGCGAATATCGAATTAAACTCCTAGGTATAAAATCGTCTACGATCAGAAATTCGAGTTCGGGGGTCCTATTACGAATTAAAAATATAATTTTTAACTACGCCCTTTCGGTACTCAATTAACTTAATTGCCAACTTAATTCAAATATTGTACGTCACATCAGATTAATCTAACTATTTCAAAATTTAATTGAATTTTTATCATATGCAAAAATATTATCTGATAACAACTAAGTCTATTAAACTAATTATAAACTATAACTCCTAATTAAGATGAAATCTAAAAAAAAAAAAAATTATCAAACATTCTTAAATCCAAACACAACCTAACATACATTCATGCATAAGCAATTAAACATTCTACCCACTAAAATTAAATCAACTACACTTAAATTTCTTAATTGAACATAATACAATAATTATTATTATTATTTAATAACAGAATGATAATAAATAAATTAATAAATTAATTAAATAAATAAATAAATAAATAAATAGACTCACCTTGCAGCAGCGGGACTACCTGAGAAGACAACCGGTACCGGCAGCAGAAGGTCACAGCGGCGGCGAGCGGCGGGCGCGGTAGGACCGGAGACAGCACGGCGGCAAGGCAGAGCGCGGTGGACGGGCTGGAGAAAGCGTGGTGACCGGGATCGAGAGCGACGGGAAGGGCGGTCAGGATCAGCAGCGATGGGAAGGGCGGTCAGGATCAGCATCGATGGGAAGGGCGATCGATCTGGTCGTGGCCGGGGATGGTGGTCGCTGCGGTGGCAGTCGGAGGTGGATGCGAAGGGCGGCAGGGCAGGGCAGACCGAGGCCGGGCGAAGCCGGAGGTCCGGTACCGGCAGGGAGGATGGCTGCTGCTATGAGAAGAGAAAAAAAAAAAAAAAAAAACTATTTACACTACATGACAAAAACACACATGTTCTGAGAATACTAGTATTATTATTGCTGGTGTAATTTTCTGTGTGTTTTGACATTGACAATGGGTCCTTTTATAGCTAGTCTAGACCCTAATATTAGGAAAACAACATATTTGCTCTAATATACACAATAAATGTGAAAATTACACAATATATTTTTATGAACATTGCCATAAATATATATTATATATTTTCTGAATTTTACATAATATTTAGTGCATATATATTATCCTAATTTGAGCTAAATCTATTTTTGGCAACCTCGTGACCTTCCATTATATATCAAATACTTCCATTTTTTAAATGCGTTACATATAACATTTTTAACGTATTACATACGTGTCGCGCGTATCAAAATTAGGTGTTTACAGCTACTATCTGAACTCTCTTTTAATAGCAGCAACAATAATAATAATATCTTGTTTCACTTATAAAATCAATTTTCTACTATCCTCAGTCGCTGCTGCTACACTCACTCCACCGCCCTATCTAAGTCCGCCCAAACGTTTTGACCATAAACTCTAACATCTTCACCGAGTAACTCTACACCTCCATATGGACTATCCACACTATTTGAATTTTGCAGTTGGTAGAGATTTTATCTAAGCAATCGATAATTTGATGACAGACAGATCAACACTTCAATGCTTTTGTTTGTTTTTGAGCTTTGGTCAAAATTGTGCTTTGGTAATAATTTTTAAGGAAATTTTTGGAGTAATGTACGTCACTACTATAATTAGATTGGAGTTATTGAATTGAAGAACCATTTGAGCGCTCGGGTTAAGTTATTGAGTAATGCGGTTTTAAAGTTTGATTATATGAAGGAGGTTTAATGATTTTTTTTTGTACAAGTTCAATAAGTTTTATGCATTTTATCCTTTAAAAAGTTGTTTCTACTTGAAAATGTTTGTCTTTATTCATCCCAATAAAATGATTTATATATTTTATGATGCGTATGGTTCCACTAAGTGCAAAACAACACCAACATAGATGTTGTTGATTGTAGGTATGAAGAAATATCTGTTTTTGAGAATATTCATTATGAACTGATTTCGTTAATTTGTTTAGTTGATCAAAGCTTGATTCTTTTACTTTTGATTTGATTTAGAAAATTGCTTTATAAACTTGAAAGAATAGGTTGTTCAGTAGGTGATGTTGATGAAGTGGTGAGAAGATGGACAAGCAGAAATAACAAACTCCGGTGTTTACTGAATGTTGTCATCCTTTCTCTTGGCCAATTGCATGTTGGTTTTTCAATACTAACATTCTTCGTTGAAACTTATATGAACTAGAGAGAGAGGTAGATCTTGTATAGAGTAGCTATATGTATATTCTTTAAAGGTCAAGTTTGAGTATTTCAACATTCGTAAATTTATTATATTAAATTATTATATTTTACATCAATGACGAGCAATTTGAAGTTTATTATAAAGAAAAATCTAATCATGAATCTTTACAAGCTGAACTTAGATTAAACCCGACTTCTTGCAAGAAGGAAAATCTACGATGCCAATAGTTTGCATTTCTAGTTAAGATAATGAAAGTACAATTTGTTAAATGCTCAGAGTCAAATCACCTTTTCACCATTCTAATGCATTTTTTCATTCATGAATTTCTGGTTGCAAATGAATCAAAATACTTATTTCTAAGGGAATAGAACCTAAAAACTGTCTGGATTTTGACCTGAGTGTCAGTTTGGTGTCTCAATTTTAAACTGTTGATATTTGGTGTCCCAATTTTCAGTTTTGTGCCTACTTGGTTTTCCGTTAGTTTTTGGGGTTAAATTTAACAGACTTACTTGAAAAGACAATTTTGCTTTTTTTTTTTTTAAAAAAAAAAAAAACCCAACTGACAATCCGGCCATCCACCTTCGACTCCGGCCACCCACCTCCAACCACCCACCTTCAGCCACTCACCTCAAATCGGTCGGAATTGGCCGGAATAGGCTGTAATCGGCCGGAATCGGGACGGGTTTGGCCGTAATCGGGGTGGGTTTGGCCGTAATTGGCCGGAATCGGGGTGGGTTTGGTTGTAATCAGACGGAATCGGGCTGGGTTTGGCCGCAATAGGCCGGAATCGGCCGAAATCGGAGATGCTTAGCCCTAATCGGCCGTAATTGGCCTTAATCGGCTGGAAAATAAGCCCTAAATCAGTCGGAATTGGCTGGTTGGGGTACTTTTGGAATTTTGAAAATTGGTCACTCGCGTGGCCATCACGTGACCATATTCCGTCCAGTTTAACCCAAAAAATAGACGGAGACACCAAATAGCAACATATATGAAAATCCGGACAGTCATTCTAAACTTCAGACACCAAACTGACACATGATGTAAAGTTCAGAATGTTTTTAGTTTCTTAACCAATTTTCTAATGCAATTATGATAGCAAATGATCTGGTTGATTTGTTTATCTTAGTTTGTAAACATTGTTTAAATGACTTTCAAACTTACGTATTCACTGGTTTGTGTTTAATAGATCTGCGAGCCATTTGAGTTGTGGTGGTGGGTGAGTATGTTTACAAACCAATTGCTTGAGAAGTATACTTCTTCCGTCATCATGTAGTTTATATTTACTATTCTGCTTATTGGTCTAATTCAATATTTTATTATTTATGTTTCAGTGCATGTACGCATTAGGACTAGGAGAGTGTTGACGTGATGTTGCGGCATTACCCTTCATGACGTTCATACACTTGCTCATTTTACAAACTTACATATGTACACACTAAAATATGTTCTACTTATCAGATAGACCGCACTTTTATTATCATGTTCGTTCAGGACAACACTTACTAATTTATCTTATTACTTATATTAACATGCTAAAAATAATTATCTTTTACAAACGGATAGGACCACACGTGCAACGCGCGTGCCAAATTCACTAATATTAATAAAAATTTATAATTTTTAAGATATTTTAATTTACGAATTATATATATATATATATATTTCATGCATGTATAATTTTGGAATGTTTTTTTAATGAGAAATGATACGATTTGGTTTTAGTTTATGTTGGTGTGAAAAAATGATCTAGGTAATGAATTAATTTTTAAAAAAAATATTTATACTTAAAATAAAAATTAAGAGCTACTATAACATTTTTCACTCATTTTTACATCGTATGAAAAAAAATAAAAATCTTAAGTAGTAGTATTTTTCAACATTAAATTAATATCATATTATTTAGTTATGCAGATTTTTTTATGTGTTTTAAAGTTTAGAATTGTTAATTGTAATATGTGATAATATAATAAGTATTAACTATTAAGACTAAGAAATTGATTTTAAATTAGAAAGTTATCAATTTCATCACATATCTTTATTTTAACTTATCTACTTAAAATAGTTTATTTCTTAATTAATATAACTTCCCATTTAAGTAGATTTTGTGTCATGCGAGTTGACTAGTTTCATACATAATTGCATTTCAAAAATATCTACTATCTTTTGTTAATATATAATTGGATCACAGTGATTTCTTTATTCATTTATATTATTATTAATTATTATTATTATAAATAAATAAATAATAATAAAAATGATGGATTGGGCTACATATAAAATCCCCCTGCAGATCCATATGGGTCAACATGGGCCATTCTAGTGGGACCAGGGAAGTGATTTGACCAGCAAGTTGACCCACTATATAAAAGACCTGTCTATAATAGGGTGTAGGTTAGACCACTTGCCTAGTGTGTTCTATGTCCCTAACTGACCCTGGTCTAGTTTCTTTGTCAATTCTTGCCATATAATTCACCTAACTTTACATTTACATGTATTCATATTATTTGGGGTAAACCTAAAAACAGATTCAACTACACGTTTACTACACCAGGACATGTTTTTTGTGGCTACTAGAAAGGTCACAAAAGACCGCAAAACAGTCACATAATAAATCAGTGACCAAAAAAATGTTTGTCACAGTGTGGTCACAATAGACAAAGTTGCTAAATGAAATAGTGACCAAGTGAAAAACTAGCCACTAAATAAAGCAGGAATCTGTGACTACGCCAAAGAGACACTAATCATTAATTATGATATTAATGATGGTTTTTTTTTTTGGTAAATAAAAGGAATGAGCTAGTAGTGGCAACCCTATGCCCATCCCGTTACTTAATGTCCGGCGAATGCACTGGCCCCGTCAACGTAACCCTGGGAAATGATTTTAATCAAGTCACTGGGGGGATTCGAACTCGTGACCTCAGAGCCAAACCACATGAGAGTCAGTGCTCTCAACCACTAGACCAAAACTGATTGTGGTATAATAATGATCGAAGCAATACATATATCTATATAATTTTTAAAAAAATATTATTTATGTGTTTTTTATTTATTAGTTTTCTAATTAAAACTAATAAAATAAAATATTAAAGAGTGAATGGTTTACAAATTACTCTCAATTAAACTATATCAACATACTTCCTACCTTGGAGTATTCATAATTATTATATATCAATATAATTACATGTATAAAATTATGTACATTAATAAGAGACAACTCCTAAATAAGATCTCATAGATAATCTTACAACATATAACTCCAAATAAATGGTACAAAATATATGCAAAATTATTTTGATAGAATATACACATGTTAAAGGAAGTAGGCGACATTGTCAATAAGTATAAATGATTCTATATGTCTCTCCTGAATTCATATGCATCTTACTCGATAAAATCCTGCAAAACAATGAAGAACATGACGACGATGACACGCATGGTAGTCGTGAAACCCGACATGAGATATTCGACAATCAATTTCGTATCCATGGCGGTTTTTTATTCAAATTAACACTTAGATATGCTAGATAGATCACGTCGGGATCCAAGGGATAGAGAGAACCGAAAATATTACCTATGGAGGTACTGCGGAAGCCAGTGACTGTCGCTACCACCAACTTCCAATTATATAAATTCCAATGTATGCACCCTCAAAATTGAATTCTTAGATATATTGATCGAGAAATTTAGAGAGGAAAAAGAGGGAACTGCAAAAACGCATGGTGGCTGGAGGAGATTGATGAAAGATCAACTAGAGATTCTAGTGTTTTAAGGAAGATGAAAAGAGCTTTCACTTACACATGCATATGGAATAGATGGAGACTTCAACTGCTAGGGAGCTACATGCATATGGAATAGATGGAGACTTCAACTGCTAGGGAGCTCCCATCTTGTGCGATGGCCTCCCACTTATCACGAGATTTGTGAGAAATTTAAGGGAGATTGAATAATTGAAATAACTATAATAACAGTTATTTGAGATATTTAAGGAAAAATTTAGGTCAGATTATTATTAACCGTGAGATAAAGATGGACTGGTCAATCATCTAAGGAATAAAAAACAGTTTTTATTTATTTTCTATATTTAATTGCTAGCTAATTTGTAAATAATTTATCTTATGTTCGGCCAAAATAATAATAATAACTTATTTTCTATTAATTAATTACTTGTTTATTAGTAGCACTTTTTTTTTGTTTTAAATATATTCTTCTACTACTAAATAACTATAATTACTATATCATAAAATACATAAAAAATGATAAACTATATTATTATTGCTTAAAGATTAGTTATAGTTAGATATATATTTTTTTTTTGGCAAAATAGAAACTATTTCTCCAAGCCAAGGTTATAAATGCCCTATAATATTTGTGAAAATTAATAAAAGTATCAACTTAAATTCAACTAATTTTAAATATTTGATAAGAAAACAAAATGGTGTAATATACACATATCGAATGGTAGGAATAAAACGAACTAATATTTAAACATTATTTACAATTTTCTAACTAGATGAAAATCATCACATATTATATTTAGCGGTGGTACATGTCCAAACTAATATTTAGTAACTAAAACTTTCAATTATCGTCATGTATTTAGCTAATACATACATGTTTCACTTTGCTTTGGACACAAATTGGTTGTGATTAGCAACTAAATATTAGTTCATCACTAAATAGTTTCACGAATATATAATTTGTGACTAAATTCATATGTAGCTACTAAAAAATTAAATTTTAGTGACTAACTATATTATGGTCACAAAATATTCATCACTAAAAATATGTTTTTTTGTAGTGGTTAATTATTAATCGTTGTTTTATATTTAAATATTAATATTTAATGTTTGATCTATTAGATATAATTGGCTAACAGGTCTAGCCGAGTTCAATTATATCGAGCTTAGAGTGGAGTTGAGTTTCAAAATTAGAACTTGGTCAAGCTCGAGTTCGAGTTCGAGCTTGATAAATAATAATCGAGTTAAGCTTGACATTACTCGACTCGGTTCGTTTACACCCATAATTAGGACATTGGATATCAACATTTTAAAACTGGTACAACTATTAGTATTAACAACATAACATATATTTAGAACTATTTTTATATTCTTAACTCTATCATCTATTTTTTCTCCATTTTCACTTATCTCATTAATATATATATATATATATATCATAATCATTGAAAAAATAGTTGATTTTCTCAATCGATTATAAATTTTAATGTACGTGTTCGTGCGGACCAAGGCGATACGATATAATTGAAGTAATAATGCGAATTAATAATGGGTGGGCATTGCTAGTGACCTCTTGTTCATATGTCCAACGTGTGGTGGGACAGTTAATTAGAGATATAGAAAGTGAATGCACATCTTGCTAATTATTGGGAAGCGTCTCTTATTAATAGGGCGTATTTGATTTAAATACTTGATTCAAAATAGTGGGTTAAGAAAATAAATTATTGTGCTCAACGTGGATTTTATTTTGCAGGTTAAGTTCGGAAGATAGACATATATCATGGTGTGTGGTTTATGAATTTTTTTTTTTTTTTTCTACCATGTTTATAGAGCGCCATACTTTTATTTTTTTATTATCATGGTGGACTTAATTGTAACATATGTAGAACTTTAAAAGCGTGAAAAAGTATGAAATTTTTTAACTACACCTGATATTTGCATCATACTATTAATAATATCAATTTTCCTTTTGAGTTCACCTTTACGACATTAGAAAAAAAAATACCAAAAATATAATAGTTATGGAATATGATAGAAAGACCCTTCATTGAGTTCGCTCAAATAGATAAAAATGATGATACATCAAGCTCTTCAAAAAGGCCAGCCAACTTGATCTTCTTTCCTGATGTCCCAAATGAGGAAGGGAACCCAAAGAGAGCCGCCGACTCAAACTACAATTCATATTAGATCTGATTAACTAATCTTTGTTGGAAATATTGAAGGTAAATATGTATATTTACAAAGTACAAAGATAAAAAATATAATATTCTACAGGGTTAAATGTACTTTTCACACCACATGTTTGACCGAATGTGGTTTTTAGTACTGGATGTTTAGTTTTGTATACTTTTGGTACCAAACGTTTGAAAAAATGTGGCTTTTGGTACATCTGTTAGTTGGTCGTTATTTTCGGCAGTTAAATGACATGTGCAAGTCACTTGATCGACCCTAATTTTTTTTATTTTGTTCAATTTAGTCCCTCAAATATATTCATAACTTTTATTTTGTTTAATTTAGTCATAAAATTTCAAAATCGAACTCAATTAAACCAATCAAATTCAGTTGACCTAGCCCCATTTAGGTCAAATTGACCCAATTGGGGATATGTCCCAATAGGGTTCGAGTTTTAAGTTTTAGGACTAAATTAAACAAAATGAAAGTTAGGAATATTTTTGAGGCACTAAATTGAACAAAATCTAAAGTTTAGGGTCGTTCACGTGACTTGCACATGTCATTTAACGGCCAAAACTAACGGTCAACTAACGAATGTACCAAAAGCCACATTTTTTCAAACGTTTGGTACCAAAATTATACAAAACTAAACATCCAGTACTAAAAGCCACATTCGGTCAAACATGTGGTGTGAAAAGTACATTTAACCCTATTCTAAAATTCAAGAACTAAATACAATTAGTCAAATTTTAGTTACTTACAAGTAATTACTCCAAAATATCATGCAAGAAATATCTGAAATTATACATAAAACTGACACGAAAACGAATACGTATTTTTATACTGAGGCATGTGCATATCACAATCACCTTAAGACAATTTCGCCCCACCTCACCATCAGGTTGTGCACGAGGTTTAATCACGGGGCGATCACCACCCATGATTCAACAGTGTCATCAAATCGAATCCAGCACATAATTCGTTCAACCAAACTGAACTAATACCTGAACTCAAACAAAGAACAACCTAGGAAGAACTCTGCAATTCGTCAATATAAATAACAAATGAAGAGAAAATATAACTTAGATTCCAAAAAAATATGTACTCCGAACATATTGGATACTCAACTAAAAAGAAGAGTTCACATTTTCATTGTCTAAAAAAAGGGGAGACTTAACCCATATTGGTATAACAAAATTTACTTTGCCCTCTAAATTTTGGATGGACCCTTTTGTAATTCTAATTTGCCCTCATACATTCAAAAAATTGAAAGAAGTCCAAATATTATTACGAACTCAAAAAATGGAAACCCTAAAAGTAGACGATAGGATTAAGCTTCATTGAGTCCTGGCTTCTTCCCTAGGCAAACATCAATAGAACAATTAATCATACAAGAAAACATAGTGACTTGGTTACATAAATAATTCATTGCAATTTTTTTACGGAGGGGAGGCAATTCGTGTTATCATGTGTGTTAATAATCGTGTCATGTTAAACTTACTGAATACGAACATGCATAATAAATTTATCATGTCATATTTTACAAACATAAATACGATACAAAAATTTCGTGTTTTCGTACCATACTACCATGTGAATTGTCATGTAAAAAATTGTGAGCCGTAATCTAAATGAGTGGTTTAGTATCTTTTAAGTTAAATAAATACCCAAAAAAATCCTAAAAGTTTGGGAGTGTAGCCTTTTTATTCCCCAGTGTGGCATATATGTTTTATTTTAATCCTATCTTAGGTGATTAGTTTAACTGGATGTGTCGGATTATAGTAGTAGTCAAAGATTGATATAGCATCGTATCTTAATCACTGTTTATTTTAAATCTTCTCTTGGTCCCTCCACTCTTTTTAGTGATCTAAAATACATAAGGGTTTATGCTAAGAATATATAATGATAATACATTAAAAATATTCATTTCTGTTATTGTGAAGAATTTCTGCCATACTTATTTATTCAGCAAAAATAAAATAAGTTTTAAAAATTGGACGTGAGAAAAATAATTATTTTCAAAATTTTGATAACCCTTTACGGCGAATGGTATATTAATTAGATTGATCTACTTTTTTGCCATAATTAGATTGATCTACTTAGAATTAATTAAATCCATTAGTTAAGTGAGTTGTATTTTATTATAAGAATAAATTAAGTTGTAATTCTATTGAAAACACATTTTTAAATATGTTTTAATTTTCAATACTCTGTTAGAGTGTGAATAAGAATATACTCCATGTCTTCACTCACTAGTTTGAGCTTATGGACTAATTAGGTAAGACGTACATCTTATTTCCAACAAGTGATATCAGAGTCGATAGTTTGAATCCCGGTAGTGACATTTTAAGAAAAAAATGTTAAAAAAAAAAAACCTAAGCCCATATATGCGGACCAAGTAAAATAGTCTGGTGTAAACCGATGTTCGAAAACATTAGTTTAAGGGAGGTATTAAAGTATGAATAAGAGTATACCGAAAACATTCACTCACAAGTTCAAACTTAAGAACTATTCACAACATACTCCCTATCTAAAATTGTTAAAAACAAACTTATATTTATATATATATACCAAAAAGAAAAATTATAATGGATCTCATATTAATTAGTTACCAACTTAATAAAAACCAACTTTTCTATTTTTATGATTATATTATTATTAAGTTGTCAATTGAACATAGTAGAATGCCACCGAGGAAATGTTCTCTGGGGCCCATTCCTCGGTCAACAAGCCAATGAGGTTGTAAAACGTGGGTAAATGTCGGGTTTTTTCTTTTGTGTGTCAGTAATTAATCGACGATTCCTCCGGGCTATTTTGTGACTATCTTCATTTATATCCATTCATTTCTTCATCCACTACACTACACTAGATTGATGATGCTGCTTACTCTTTGCAGAAATTGCAGGCAGCAGCAGCAGCATATCTTCAAGAACGTGCAACCCATTTCTTCAAATGTCATATATACATAAATATATATGAATTACTTCATAGTGCTACCTTATATATATATAGCTCTTTATTATAAACTATAACCAAAACTTATATTATTATCATTTATTTTTTCTTTAAGTGTATCTCTGATATAACTATCATTTTCGCATCAGGTCAACTTAAAGGTTAAATCACTATTCATAAATATATATTTTTTCATTCTCAATATTATAATTCAGATTTGTAATAGATTTATTTTATAAAAGCGTATAACATTTTACAAGTCTTTACATATGTAGGAACTACCAAATACTACAAGTATACATTGGTGCAAATTAGAGTTTACCTTCTAAATAAGCCTAAAGTATATTATCTATCTTTTTTTTTTTTTTTGGTAAAAATTCTATCTACATAGATCAACCATATATTACTTTACTACAGAAAAATGTCAGTTCATACATGTTGTTTCTCTTTTTCTCTCCACAATGAGCTTCATTCATATCACGCTCTCTTTAGATGTATGTGCATGTTGTTACTTTGTTACTGGTTCTAGATATTCTGAATGTTATTGTGCAATTAGTCAGTGGCGATACAAACTAGAGAATGAATACTACTCTTTGCACACCAAAAAAATAAAAATAAAAAAACATTATTCCATTTTTAGGCATTTATATTAGAATTATATATTTATCTTATAAGAAATATCTATAGATTCTTTTTTGTTTTAAAAGAATAACATTTCGTTCAAAACATGTTAATATGAATTAATATGAATCTCTATTATAAATATTCTATATCTACCTATTAAATTTACCCCCAATATATATCTACCTATTACATATTCGATATATATGTCATATCTTTACCATCCACATTTAATAGTATGTTAATATGCTTAAACCTAGATTACCTTTTTTTTTAAAAAAAAAATACCCATAACTCGTTAACTAACAACTTAAATATGTTTAGTTGAAAGTTTTTACAAAAACGTCTCTTATCGTTACTGGCAACATCATTAGCACTTACGCGGGTGTCAGACGCGTAAGAAATATGTGCTAAAATTGCTGTCATTAGCGATAAGGAGCAACTTTGTTAAAAGTTTTTAACCGAGACTACTTTTATGTTATTAGTTTACAAGGAATGGCTATTTTGGAAATTTTCGTAAACCTAATTCTACATTTTTAACTTGATTTTTTGTTATTATTCTTGTTTAGTGGAATTTTAATAACTATTTTTACATAAATAATTTTTTTTTGGTAAACAATAACTATTTTATTGAATACAAAAAGAGTTACTCAATCCCTTTAATTAACATTATTTAATATATATATATATATATATATATATGATCTCAACCCTAGCCAGAGCTATATAGTTTCAAATGTTCTCAAGTCCCATCAATCAAACTACCATAGTTACATTTAGATTAAAGAAACTTATTTTAGGGAGAAATTACATAAAGAAAACATGAAATATATACATAAAAATGTTTTCATTATAATAATATTTCAATTAATGAACTTTTTTAGTAATGAAAACAAATAAAAACAACCATAGTTAGTGTGCAATTCATTCATTATACATATATAATATATATAATTAGTGCTGTTGATTAGATTCATAAGGTGTTAACCTCATGTTTTTGAAAATTCAGGTTCCACAATTTTTATATAATTATATATTATATTAACATAAAATTCTATCAAATAAAAGTAAAAAAATAATAATATTGATGAACAAAATGAATTAACCACACAATTAAATTATATAATAGATATTTATTAATTAAGTTAAAAAAGAATAAAGAGAACAACCTATTAGTTGGATGATCATAGGATGAACCTACACTAGTACACAGTAACCATAAGGTTTCTTTTCCTTTCTTTCTTGCTAGTTCGTTCCTGTTCTTTTTTTATTTTCTCTCTCTCAAACACAACACCTGCTTCCTTCTTGGAAAAGAAAGACAAGCTGGTGCCGTGTCCGGTCCCTTTCACAGTCGAGCTTCGATGTGTCCATCGCTCTCGTCTCTCGCTTCCCAGGTGTCGTCTCTTTCTCTTTCTTGACTCTTTCTCTTGTTCCTCCAAAAATTTCATCTTTTTTTTCCGAAACAACCAGCCATGATCTCCGAAACCAAAACCACCTGAGAGAGACAAAAGTCCGAGGATCTCGAAAATGGAGGATTTTTACAGGTCCATGGGAATGGAGGGTTTCCAAGGAGATTTCCAACTTACTTACAACGACAGTAACAGTTTCGGGAATCATCATCATCATCAATTATTGGGGCAAGAACAAGAACATGAACATGAACATGAACAGCAGATGTCACGGATGTCTGATCTGATCAAGTCACAGATTGCTTCTCACCCTCTTTACCCTCAACTCTTATCTGCTTATATTTCTTGCCAAAAGGTATGTATTACCTTTCATCTTCCAATACATATATATTAATCATTGTTTTGCTGTACATGGGACGACATGGTTCTAGGATTTGCACATCATCCACAATTTTGTGTTTTTTTTCTTATCATTATGCAGTCTTCTTGTTCAAAACCCTTGATGAAGATCTTTTTTTTTGTTGGCCAAAATTAAAAAAAAAAAATCCATTTTTTTATGCTTTAAATTCCCAAAACTCAGATTTTGGAACTTACCCTTTACTAATTGAACAGCATAAACAGTAAATTCTATGTTTTTTTATTGATCCTTTCATATTATTTCTTGTTTCGAGCCAAATGTTTAGAAAGTCTTCTAGTTCATAAAACCCTTGTTGAAAATCTTTTCTGTTTGGCAAAAAAAAAAGAGTTTTTTAAGCTGTAAAATCACAAATTCAGAATTTTGGCACCTTCCCTTTACTATTTGAAAAGTAAAAACAGAAACTAGTTAATGTTTTTTTATTGATTTCATTCACATTTCCTTGTTCTTGGGCCAATCTTTAGATAAACTGTGCAAGTCTGATTATTTTAGTTTTTTTGAGTTCTTGAATATGATGCTTAGTTAAAAAGAGGTTTCTTGGAGCCAATGGGTAAAATGTCATTTCTTTTCATTACAGACAAGGAGTTATCTATTCAAGAAACAGTAAAAAACATCCTCCTTTTTTTCTTCATAGTAGTAATTACCGCCAAATCTCATGTCGTTCAATTCTAGGTCGGAGCACCACCGGAGATCGCAACCCTACTCGAAGAAATCCAGCTGGACAACAGAAGAATCAGCGGTTGCACCGAAATGGGGATCGATCCCGAGCTCGATGAATTCATGGTATCTCTAATTGATTAGCCAAACAATTTTTCCCCTTTAGAATTGGTTTTATTAATTTGTTATATGTTCTTGTTTTGTTGGACCAAGGAATCATACTGTGAAGTTCTACATAGATACAAGGAGGAGCTGTCTCGGCCACTTGATGAGGCTGCTGTGTTCTTGAAGAACATAGAATCGCAGCTACACAGCCTGTGCAGAGACACTACAGTGGCATCAACCTGGTTGGGGTCAGGTAATTTCTTGGCTCTTTGGTTTGGTTGGGTTTGCTGTTGCATGAAATGACATGATTGGTTGTGGATAGTTTGGTTCATTTTAGCACCATTATTTATTATTATATAATTATATGAAAAATGCCTTTAAAATACTATCAAATTTATCTCTTTATTTAAATAATACAACCATATTTTATAATACTAGTTATTAACGCGTGCGTTGCACGCGCATAAATCGTCTAAGTTTCAAAATACATAATTTATCTTCAGTATTCTAATATGATAATATGTAATTAATACATGCCAAGTTTAGGGGTTGCGAGAAATGAATCTGTGATCGAAAAGAACGACACAAAGTAATTCAAAACGGAAAACATAGAAGAGGAAAATTAAGTCAAAAAATGACACCAACAAAAAATGATTTAATGCTAAAGGAAATTTCAATTCATTAAAATCTAAAGTTTATACTTGATTTTATGTCAATTACTTATTTAACTACTAATTACGTTGTACGCAATTTGATTTAATTGACAGACGGAATAGATAAATTAAAGATTCGAGACACTAAATGTTGGACGATGAGTACCAGGTTATCCGTAAATTGTCAAAATTTAAGAACTGTGGTTGACCCATATTTTGACAATTGATATAATTTGACAAGTGACTGATATATGTGATACAAAAAAATCTCAACATGTACTCGAAGTTTGCACGAGTTGAGTAAACATATCATACTTTTATGGGTGGCTCAAATTTATAGGTATATTGTGTTAATAAGTTAATGATAATTATGTAACATGTCAGTTAAGCGACCTTAACAAAAAAAGTTAATGCAATTTATCTAATGAAATTTTTAGTAATAATCAAATATTGTAGGGACTAAATCATCAATTTTTTAAAACACTAATGTCTAAAGTTTATTGAATTCAACTTAACTATTTATTCAACTACCAATCAGGAGATACCTAATATGATTGAATTTACAAACGCAAGAACTAAATTGATAGTTCGAGTCAATAAGTATTAAACATTGAGTAACATGTTTGATCCATATTTGATATGTTATTTGAGTTAGCAAGTGACTAATTTATATCATACAAAAATGTTAACAAGCGGAACATCCTCAAATCGGTGATATAGTGAATGGAAAAATGCATCTACCTGACATTTGCACCTATTAACTGCATGTTGACTCTATTTGATATGTATAATTGATGGATAAATTAATAATAACTACGGTGACCTACCAATTAAGCGAACTAAAAAACTAAAAATAACAAAATGTAATTAAATGAATTTTTTAGTAATAGTAAAGATAAATAGATGGGTCTCAAAGATATTAAGACTAAATCGCCAATTTTATAATAATAGGGGAATTAAATATTACACGTATATATATAATAAAATAAAAAATATGGGAATTAAATATAATATATACTAGCTACAAACCCCGCGCACCGCGCGGGAAAAATTTCAAATAAAATTAAAACTTAATAATTAGCTTTAAAAAAATCAAAATTGAAAAAATAACTTAGAGTTTGTAATATTATATATACACTTATACGTTATAATATACCTAATTTAGAGTTAATTTTTTTTCTCATAATATATTTGTTATTATTTTTAGTTTTATTTCTAGAGTTAATTTTCTTTTTTCTCATGCATGAGCATGACCCCGCAAACCACATGAGATGAAGAAAAAATAATATAATAGCTGGCTTAAATTAAAGTGGAAAAGTTTGTAATACCGTGCATATACTTATAATATACATAATTTAGTGTTAATTTTTCTCATAAAACATTTTTTGTTACTTTAATTTTTATTTGCTTCTAATAGATGGTAATTGTTTCTATTGTTATTTTTTTTTTCATACTACATTTTTTATTTAGCAAAAATATACTACACTTTTTATAATTAGCTAAAGATATTATACTTTTAATCCTAGATCTAAATAGGTTTTATATACTGTTTTGGCATATACATTCTAAATGAAACTATATTTAAACATAGAATTATCTATATATTTTATAAAATATTTAATTCAGTAATTCATCATAAACTAAAATAGAATCTCTTAATTTAATATTACATTAGATTAAATATATATGACTAATACTTAAATTTTAGTAAATAATTAATATGAAAAGTCTATGTATATATTTTATTCGAATAGTCTTATCTTCAATATAAAAAATATGTTAAATATACACTTCCCAAATATTTGCATATGTGTATTCCAGTTTTAGTTTGGTATATATTCCTAGATTGCTATTGTCATATACACGTTGAAGGAACAATCAACCCAAATTTCAACTAAGAATAAATTCGACACATTCAAATATAGATCAATCTCAATTTTTATTTTTTTTTTAAAAAAAAACTCAAGATTATAAATATATGACTTAACCTTATAATATTTTGCTTTTATATCGTTACTAATTACATCACTCTTAATTTTTCGAAGCAACGAATTTCAAAAATGATCTCTGTGATGATCCTCCTATTCATGTCCACAGAACATGTGGACGTCGTCCATAGGGTTCAGATGCTCATCCCATCTCGCATAAACAACTTCATTCCTTAATTAGATTCAATAACTTAATATAATCAAAAGTTGGAATAAAATCATAAGATATTAAGAAAAATTATAACACTTTAAATCTAGCTATTATAACATCCTCTAATAAAAACTTAGATATTTTGTTCGACTACCTTTGTGTCTATTACTTTCGGTGGGTTTAACTTGAGGTGGTAGGATTTTGATTTAGTCTTATATATAAGAGTAATATGGAAGAATTGTAATATTGATATGAAACAAAAAACTAAACTTAAATTGATACAAAAATATTGTTCTCTCAAGAAACTAAGAAATATATAAAATATATAGAATTATGTATCATATAAATGTAGAATTATGTTGGCTCGTTCATTTTAAATCTAATCTGCAATGTGTTTTCATTAATCTTATTCACATATTAAATGTAAAAAAACATGCACATCATATCAGACAATTAGAACTAAAAATTCACACGACATATATAAAATAGGCTATCATATGCAAAAATTAATAAAAATAATTCACCAGAAGTAATGATATTTCATGGCTACTTGTTGAGGGTTGAAATTACTTCGATGTTTCACGCTCGAAACTATGGTTGGGAATAACTCCATCCATTTATACTGAAAAGCACAAAGACTAATTTATTTACAGTAACAATCCTCTACCTGCAATATATAAACAAAATACATGAGTTTACAATCAGGAAAGGAATGTACGTACGCATATTAAAAAGTGTGGAGGAATGTGTGGAGGATCAAGACATACACAGTAGTTTCGTTCTTCCCTTACTGCTTGCATATCACTTATGTTTATTCAAAACATAAATTAGTAAGGACTCTGTGCACCTACTGCTTCTTTTGGCTTAGAATCGTTATCTCTAGGTTTCGAGTTAACATCAGTTTTTCTTCGGTTGGAGCCGGATTGAGTGTATATAATTCTTCCTTCTACATGTTACAAAAACTTGACATCAGAGTTGTGAACTGATTCATCATCTACTAATAAGTATAGATGAAATCATGAATTTAATTTTTTGAGACTTGCCGGAACAATGCACTCTTGTCGAGAGCATGCAACCTCTAATGAATTTTCTTTATCCACCATATATAGGTGAATATCAAAATTATAGGAAGCTCTTGATAAGAAATGACAGCATAATAGAAGAAGTGATTGTTTGTGGGATGAGCTCTTCCACTGTCCATTCTAAAAGATGTTGCGTTGATCCATTGCAATAAGCAAGGATGACCCTGAAATACCGATACCGGTGATGACAAACATATCAGGAAGATATAATTAACAGTGAATTGGAAAAGTCACACCGGTCACAAAGCGATAGAAATTACCTATGTATTGTTCCCGATGATCAAATCTATCATGTCTTCAGCATAGGTTGTAAAAGAGTATCAAAATCTCCACTATCAAAATATTTAGGAGACGGAAGAGTAGATTTTATATATTACTTAAATAGTAATAATAATAACGTTAAACTTTATGTCAATATTTTTTAGAGGAACAGTAAAAGGAATTTTATTTATTTTATCAACAACTCATGTACATAGAAAGAAACTCGCGTATTATATTTATATATTACTAAATTTTTTTTTGCAAATTTTATATAAAATATTTATTTAATATAGTATTTACATATATAAATTGCTTATGTGGCGGTCTATGGTCTTCCGGTACCAAACTGTATAGATAATGAATTTAAATGAAAACTTTTAATTAATTTGTTTCTTTATATTGCGTAGAGACTAAAATAGGAGATAAATTTTTTTCTTAATTTACATCCAATCAATATTTTATATCTAAATTTACAGACCTTCAATTAAATGCCGATTAAATTAGGAAACACCGACTGGATAAACTATCCACGTGTCAGTAAGAGGGCTTCCGGTACCGAATTAATATAATATAGTAGATATATATATATATATATAAAATAAAATAAAATAAAAATAAAAATGTTCAAGAGGTACCTTTTGGGGGTGAGGACAACTCTCACATTTTATATTGGAATAAAGATTTATTATTAGCTTGAGTTTTATGTTGAAATTTATTCTTAAAATAATATACTAAAACAATTTATGTGTTTTATTCTTGATTAATTTATTATATTAATTGCAAATTGAAAGTATATGATATAATATTCTATAGGGTTAAGAATTTAAAAACAGTATTAACTATATGTTATGTTGTTAATTGATGTACTAGATCTAAAATATTAATATTCGGTGTCTCAACTATTAGATTGGTTGGTTCTCACATTTTCTTTTAAGATTGACGAAATAAAAACTTATCTTTCGAATTATCAATTAAGTTTAAACTATGAGTAGTAAATTTGATATTTCAAAAAAGTGGAAAACACGTTTTTGTTGCCTAAAACACAAAAAAAATGAAAAGTAACAAATCTACTAGCTGTGACACTGATTAATCACATTTTAGATTCTAGAAATCGATTAGTAGTATTATGTCTTATCCCTTTTTTTAATTTATTTATAATAGTTTTGGTTAGCATCCTAAGGGTGGTCAATTTGATTGAGCAACTATATTCGGTTCTTGTGCATTAACTTTCTAACTTCATTTCATTAGGGTTCTATATCTCAACTCAACTGTAAATCTAAGGGTTAATAACCTATGAAAGGTCTGATTTTTGACCAATGTTAACCGGAGATGTCTGAATATTCAAAAGTTAATTTGGAAGGTCCGAATTTTCAACTTTGTTGATATAAGAGGTCTCCGTCAATTTTTGCTGTTAAAACTGCCGGAATTTGGTCACATGCTTGACACGTGACCGGAAATAATCTTAAATCATGAAAATGCCCTCCGACCAAAGTGTGCCCCTCACATGCTTGACCTGAAAAGACGAAAATGCCAAATAAAGCAAAAAAAAAAAGCATTATATTCTTCGCCTGAAAACACCGCCAGTGATCGCCAAGGCCGCCCAAAGCTCCGATCGGAGCTGTGTGGCTCCGATCTGGGCCCAATCGAGGCCGGACGGCTCTAAACGGAGTCGTCCGGCCCCAATTGGTGATCGCCCGTGTGTTTGGATGGAGGTGGCGGTGGCCGGAGCCGTGGTGGCCGGAGCCGGGTCCATTATGGTCTTAATTTGACTTAGGGGTAATTTTGTGAATTTCCATTTTTTCAAATAAATTTTTTAAATAAAAAATATTAAAAGGGGTAAAGTGTCATTTCACACAATTCTGTTAAATTTAACCCTAAAAATGGACGGAAAAACCAAAGTTCAATATAGTTATAAAGTCTGACATTTCAAATTAACTTTTGTTAATTCAGACCTCTCCGGTTTACATGTGTCAAAATTCAGACATTTCATAGGTTATTAATCTTAATTCTACTTAATTCTAATCCCTTTGCTTGATTGATTATCATTTGGAATGTTCAACTTTCTTATTTGATGATGAGTTCATCTTATGTTAGATGAAGCGGCAATGGCGACTTCTGAGGACGAGCTAAGTGGCGGGGAGGTGAACCCCGAAGCATCGGAGTCTCAAGAAGCCTTCGGTTCGTGCCCTCCCGACAAAGAAATGAAGGAGATTCTCCTCCGCAAGTACAGCGGATACCTTAGCACTCTAAGGAAGGACTTCTTGAAGAAGCGAAAGAATGGGAAGTTACCGAAGAACGCTAGAACGGCTCTTCTCGAATGGTGGACTTCCCATTGCCGATGGCCATACCCGACTGTAATATTAATACACTTATCATTGCTTGCGCTCTAAGTTATCTAGCTAAACTTTGAGAATATTTTCTTAGATTCATTTCGAATCCTGTAACAGGAAGAGGAGAAGTTGAAGCTCTCGGAAGAGACCGGGCTCGATCAGAAGCAGATTAACAATTGGTTCATAAACCAAAGGAAGCGGCATTGGAAGCCATCGGAAGATATGAGGTTTGCTCTCATGGAGGGTGTTCGTGGTGGCACCGATGGAGGCTCGTTCTTCGACTCTGGTGGTGGAAGCCAATACTCGTGATATCCTCATTTCGGGGCCCTGATTCGGTATGGTTTATTTTGTGCATGTAGATAACTAGGTTGCTTCATGGAAGAAGACACCAATTGAGTACCCTTGGGTTGTGCTATAAACATTTTACAACTGAATTGGAAGAAGCTCACTCTATTAGTAAAAGTAACACAAGCACCATATTTTGGCTGGACCAATGTGTTTTGAATAGGTGCAATATTTCGTTCTAGTATGATTTCTTTTTCTACAAACTGTGACACGAATTAACACTATCAAGGATTTAGCGACACAATGGCCACCTGAGATTTAGAGATCTTCATACGATTCCGAGTTTTCAGATTCTGAGTTATCGTATACCGGAGGAGATTCACTCCAGAAATACCCTTCAGAGCTTTCCTCAACTGGGGTCGCCCCATAACTGTATGGTTCGGTTCCTTCAGCTTCAGGCTGCACAAATTGAAGCAAGAAATGAACCCCATTAACCACATCATACACCATAAGACCGATTCGACCACCGACCCAACTCCCCAATTGGCTACCCACGAGGTACCCGAATCTCCCAAGCCTCTCTTCCCCGAAATATCCACCTGCAAGTTGAATTTCGGTATTAGTTCAGCCAGTGAAAAGTCGCAACTAGCTCATCGGCGAAATATTTTCATCGGCAACTACTATTAGCTAATTTCAGTATTAGTTTAGCTAGCGATTTGGTATTTAACCTACTAAGATCCCTGGATTTGAAAACCCCACCTCCATAGGTGCCAAACAAAGTCCCGGTCCCTCGAAGAAACCCTTCGGTCATTGTTCCACCGTAGTATAAGGCCTCAAAGAAGTCCCAACCCGACGAAATGATCGGACCGATGATTCGTTTGGCTTGCCGGGTGGCTAATTTTGCCGCTTTTGCACCTTCCTTCTGGGCTTGTGCGGCTGCTTCTTTCGCAGATAAGCCTTGAGAGATGGCATCGGCGAGAGCGGCCTCCACGGCGCTGCTTCGGGACTTCTCGACGTGAAAGTTCCGAAAGTTATTTGCGTAGAGTTTCACGCTTTCCTTGCCGGCACATGCCACCGTGCCCGAACCCATGTCGAAGCAGTTTAGGAATGTAAACTTACCGCTCTGTGATGATCCTTCCTCCCCAACGAGCTGTCTACATTTTTCAGCTGTTAATGGTAAGAAAATAGTGTTAATCACAAATTCTGATAAGAAAATGAATAATTTTTCAATCTAAGTAAGTAGCTGAAGCAGCAGTTTTTGAGTCTCCAAAATCCAGGCAGCATCATTGTTCTTATGTTCAAACGCTGGTAACAGATAACAGCATTGTTATGTTTGTATCAAGTAATTGATTTCTAGAGATGAACAAGAAGAATCTCTAAGTTCAACAGAAATTGAGCTTAGGATCGAATTTCAATCCCAGAATTCAGCAGCATGAAGGTTCTTATGTTCAAATATAAGTCAAAAGACAATAATTTATACATATCAAGTCAAAATCATATTATAATACTGACTTCTAAGATTAAAAAAAAAATTGAAATCTCAAAAACCTAACATCGAGTATTCCAGATTCGGAATTCAAATCTAAAAGATGTATCAAATAATCCATTTCAATCGGATAAAACCTTAAAAGCAATCCAGGTTCGATTCATAAGAAGCATAGCAAATCAACAACAGGACTTCATTTTTTTTAACAATATCAAGTTATTCGAGCAATGAACACTTCCGAACCGACTGAATATTTTTTTATCACAGATTTCATAAGAAGCATAGCAAATCAACAAGAGAATTTCGTTTTTTGCCGGAACCTTCCAATTACTGGAACAGTAAAGGCACCAGAGGTAACAATTCGAGCAATGAACACTTCTTAATCGACTATAATCAAGTTTATAACAGATTTCACATCCAGAACTAAGCAGACAATCAATAAGCTCAATTGAACAAATCCGCGCAAATAATTAACAATCGAGATCTCCATCAGCGTACGTACCGACGATACTGAGCGCGATGACGCCGACGATGGAGCCGAGAATCAGCACCCTCCGCTTCTGGATATCCAGCATGGCTTCAGTGCCGGCAGCTCACTGATCTGAGAACTGGAGTGCAAAGTCAAGCTCCGAATCTCCGCTTTCTGCAGTAGCATCAACCAGCAGCTGATTTCTTGGTGGTGAAGTAAGAATGTTCGGGGTAGCGTGGTGGTTTCTGCGGTGAAGATTCCGTCTTCCAACTGAAAAATCAAGAACTGGGAAGAGTTGGGAGAAAGAGAAACTGACAGGTCAACGGTGAGGGGGAGTTTGACTGGGGAGACTCGGGTATGGAAACGAAACGACAGGTCGTTTAAGCCCAAATTCGAGACATACTTAATGGGCCTTGTATTGGGCCACTTAAACTACTACATCACCACAATGAATTTAAGCAAAGTCTCTTAATGCTCTTTTAAAAATTTGTAAAATTAATAAATATAATTAATCTCGATGAATTATAAAATTTGAAATATATTTCATAAAATAAAAATTATTCTGACGCTTATAATTATTGTTCTTTCAAAATATATTCTTTATTTTTTTTAGCATTTTAATAAATTTCCATAACGTTTACTATTTATAAATTATTTCTACATGCTGAACCTTGAGTTTTAATAAAACTAAAACACGATTATCCTGCTCTAACAAGAGGTTAATGATTTACGAAGATATATTTGTATTATTAATTAATTAGTTATTAATTCGTGTAAATTTAACATAAATGAGAATTGATGCTATAATATTTGTTAATAAATTCCATCTTGTATATAATTACTTTTATAAATTAATTAATATATATTACAAAATGTGTATTTTATTATTAATTAATTTATTATATTGGTTTACGTATATTAAAAATATGAAAAATTTATACATCCATTTTCACTTGTGAAAACAATTCGTAAATCTGTATATTATTATTGAAAAAGTTATGATTAATTGCAATACATATAAAGTTAAAATTACAGTAATAATTAAAATGAACTGTTTAAAATTTTGTTTAGTGACACTTTTTAATGCGTTTTAAAGTTTAGAATTGCTAAACGTGTTTCATGACCAAAAAAAAAAAAAAAAAAAAACCGGGCTCAAAAGCCCTACAATTAATTTAAATTTCAAAATTAACAATTTTGTTTCGTGTATTAGACTTAATAAGCAGAATTATATTTCTTTAGATTAATTAGATTTAGACTTAGATATACATACTTTTTATTTAAAACAAATATATTGATAGATATAGTAGAAGATATACATCAGGTATTTGCTCTAAAAACTTAACTGCCACGGCTCACGATGACTCTCTAGTATGTATCCACCAGTAGCTTTAGCATGCGAGCTGCAGTAGCAGAGGTAATTTGGCTCAAAAGACTTCTTGATGAGTTGAATCAAGACACATCAGAGGTTGCTATGCTGTTTTGTGACAATAAAACAGTTATGCAAATTGCAGCTAACCCAATGTATCATGAAAGGATGAAATATATTGAGTTAGACTGTCATTTTGTTAGGGAATGGATTCAAAAGGGACTTGTGTCTACAACTCATATCAACACCGAAGAACAAATCGCAGATATTTTTACTAAAGCCTTAAGGAAGGCTCAACATGAGTACCTGCGATTCAAATTAGGTTTAAAGAATATTTTCGAGACACAGTCACCGTAAGGGGGAGTGTTGAAGTCCACGGTGATAGCTGGAGCTAAATTATGTTGTCTAGTTCTAGAAGCGTCTGGATTGTTCTTCGTATAGCTAGATTACTTAGTGAGCAAATTGTTAGTTAGTTACTTGACTTGTAAGGTTCTAGTCTAGCTGAGCTGTACAAATCAGAACTATTGTATAAATACACTTTACATTGTTACTTGAATTAATGAATGAAAATTTTCCAAGATCTCTCTTTCACTCTCTCCCTCTCCATACTCTGTTCTCGAATCCATCTACGTCTCTGAATTTCCAATTCTGATCATATATACATAAAATAATCACTAACAGAACCAAAATCTTGCTTCTTTCTTAGTCGATACAATGTATTTCTGACTCTCGGTTCTTGTTTTTTTACCGACAAGAAGATCGATCTTTCATTGGAAGCTTCCAGAATATTAAGTCACCAAGCGGATCGGCTTCCGACAAAGACCGTTTTGAGAACAAAGCTGTTGGAAATATGGATGAGGGTAAATATGTAAATTTACAAAATCCAAGGACCAAAATGCAATATTCTAAAATTTAATGACTAAAATGCAATTAGTCAAATTTTGGTTACTTACAATTAATTATTCCAACTATCATGCAAGAAATATGTTAATCCGAAATTATACGTAACATCTACATAAAAATGAATACATATTTTTTATACTGACGCCCGTGCGGATCACGGTCTCCTTAAGGCAATTTCGCCCCCACCTCACCCTAGGTTTATGCAAAGAGGTTTAAACATGGGGCGATCACCTCCCAGGATTCAACAGTGTCATCGAATCGTGTTATGCACGCAACACGCAACACGCTCGACCAAACCGAACTCAATACCTGAACCCAAACGAAGGACAAGAAAGCAGACGACAATGGCTAGAGATAAAAATAACTAGAAATGTCGAACACGACATAAGTCGAAATCAACCTAGGAAGAACTCTGTAATTCGTCACACGAAGAACAGATGAGGAGTCAATATAACTTGGATTCCAAAAATGTGGATTCCGAAAATATTGTATACTCAACCAAAAGGAAGAGATCGCATTTTCTAATGGTGCAAAAAAAAAAAAAAAAGAGAAGGTGGAGACTCCTTTATTTAGGAGAGGAGAAGGGAGGAGATGCTTGAAATGGTCGATGTGGTACAAAAAAAAATTCCACAATTCCACATTCACTAAAACAAATTGGGCTGGGCTAGAGTAAAAACAATGGGCTTGAAAAATAATAATTTAACTAAGCCAAAAATACTAGACTAAGTAAAATTTAATATATAGGAGCCCAAATTGTCTAACAATCCCCCACATGAATGGAAATTGCAAACCTAACGGTAGCTCTAGATACGATATTTGAGTTCAACGGTCAATACCTGCAAATGATAGGTAGGGATAACCCCTTTGAACCTATCCATTGTGATATCATGCCTTCTCTACTGACTGATCGGTAGACGCAATGTCCTTGAACCGACTTTCGTTGTGTAAATGACGACATAACCCACACAAGTACCTTCCTAGTATAGTTCGGTTCACGCCCTGTGATCCCTAGGCCCTGGATCACTCGCCTGGTTCTGCAAGCGTTTCTAAGAATTATGCCCTCAACAATTCCTTTCGAAGCGGCCCCACTTCTCACTCGCATAGGTGATTCTATGTCTCAAGAGCATCATCACGACTTTGAGTTCTCCTTACGAATCATTAAAAACTTTGCTTAATATGTGATTTCAATTAAGTAAATTGTATTTAATATGCTCAGTTTAACCGATGCTTGAAGATCAACAAAGACAAAGTTTAACCTCATCTCCATCACTGTTTGCATCATAGGAATGAGCTCGAGGTTTAACCCCCACAGTGACCACACTCACTCTTGTGATTAGGTTGTCTCATTGAACCAAGATCTTGGGATCTCCAGTCAGCATGGTTGGGTTTTCTTTCTCAAGAGTGTTTCCTACAAGGGCTTTAGCCCCATTCCCTTCGACGCTTGACCAAAAAAGCTCTATGTTTAACCCTTTCGGGTAGCGGATCCGTCATTTATCTGCCGACTTTACTACATCGGGCACAATAAATATATTTGAGATGAAACTGTCTAATAGAATTATAATGTCTATGATGTATACGTCTATACATTCCATTATACAAGTTTACCGTGTTATACAGATTGATTATCGCAACGTTGCATCAATATTTTCAAATCATCACAGTCCTCAAACTATCATTTCCTGTAGGAATAATTTTTTCCAATCCAACAATTAAATTAAGGTGGATCCTAGTGTGGACAACAAGTTCACAGAGTGTCCCAATTCTCAACCTTTAACAAAGGTTTTCAGTCCAAATGGGGGGTGCACCACTTATTTCCGCTTTAACCTTGTCTCTTAAACAAAATCTTCAACCTTTCATTAGATTGGATTTTATTTGGATTAAACCAAAACAAACTCATCAATCTTTGCATTAACACAGGTTTTGGCCAATTAGTAAAATCCCCGAGAAAATGGCATAGCCATTCTGCCTCTTTGGCACATTTGTCCAGTGCAAAACTCAGACTTAATAGTCGGTCTGGCTATGACTGTTTGTTTTGAGGATTATCTACGACACTGTTGCACCTCGTAAGGTGAAAATGTTTCCACTTATACTCAGAGTGGTAGTGTCTATTTTGAGAAAATATTCTCAATTTTTCTTGAACAAATCTTTACTCGTATCTTCGTTCTTGTAAATTTCGTTGATGTTATCTAATATCTTGTCGATATAGTGAGTTCGACCAAGAATGAGACCTTCTGACGATCACGTGAGTTTTAATTCCAAATATCACATCGGCAAGACCATGTCTTTTAAGTCAATACTCAAATTCAACATATGTCCAGTAGACCATCTCATCGTTATTTCCAACGACAAGCATGTCATCAACGTAAAATGTTTGTCATACTTATTTATTTTGAAACATTTCTCCAATTAAACGCTGTCAAATTTATAAAGTCATTATTTAGGCGCCTGTTTTTAAATTATACAGAAATTTGACTAGTTTACAGACTTTCTTTTCATGCCCTCACGCAGAGAAACCTTCGGATTGTTACATGTAGATTTCATCCTCTAAATCTCCATTAAAGAATTTTTCTCCCACTTCCATTTGATGTACTTCTAGATTTCGCAAAACTGCAATAGCAAGTACCATCATTATGAAAGTAATTCTGGTTACTGAAGAATATTTAAATAATCCAGTCTGTTCATTTTGTCTATAATCCTTTATGAAAAATCGGGCTTTGTAATTATCAATTGATCCATCATCTTTCATTCTGCGTTTGAATATCCACTTGTAGCCTAGCGGTTTGCTTCCGGTCGGAAGATCCACTAGCTCCCAAGTATGGTTCTATAAGATGAATTCAATTTCACTATTGATTGTCTCTTTTCATAAAGGTCTCTCAGAAGAGTTTACGGTTTCGTGGTAAGTCTGACGTTCGACTTCAAGCATATATGTCAGAAAATGCTTCAAGCATATAGGTCAGAAAATCTGGACCATAGGATTTCTTAATCCTCGCCCTTTTACCCCTCATGGGCTCGACCTCGGTTTCGACCTCAACACGCTCTCCATATTCTCGGTCTAGACTATTCTTTATCTATAGTCTCATATGCTTGTCTCAAAGAACTTGCCTCTCCTCTAGACTTAGCCAGAAATACATTTTCCAAAGAAATATGCATTTCTTGATTACATTAACGAATCTTTGTGTATATCTGACACTTTCGATTCAATTACAAGAAACTGATACGCTTTACTGTTCTGAGCATACCCTATGAAAATGCAATCAACAGTTTAGGGCATGTATGCACATTTTCCATAGAGGTATCATAACTTTTAGCAAGACCCCCCCCCCCCCCCACATTCGAAGGCACAACTCAAACAAAGTTTTATCTTCATTCTTATGGGGTACCTTATTGCTCGTTAAAACAGCTACCCCATATTAACCAAAACTCCAAAACAAACATGGTCTCAACCACATTATTTTAATTTCTTCTAGAAAATTTTAACGTGTTAACACACGATTTGGGTATGAAGTTATTACAAACTCTCAACCACATCATCATTGATCATCGGAACATCATTTTATCAATATAAGTCCTCAGACCGTCAAAACATCAACATTTTCCTTAAACCAATATGAGATCAAATTTGACAATTAGACCGTCGCATTTCTCAAAATAGTATGTTCTTCAGAATAATAAACGGCATCGATCCGTTACACCACAGGTGCCAAAATTACTCGAAATTTTAGGAAGGGTTGCGGTTGGATTTGATCATTTTTATCTAAATACATACCTAATGACAACCCTTTCACCCACTGAGCCAAGACCTTGACTGTCGGTAACGTTATTAATACTAATCAGTAAAACGTTGCCCGGTGGGATCGAAACCGCGACCCAACTCAATCGGGGTTTTATGCAGTGCAATGACTTCACGGATTAAATCGTGTTTAAGTAAAAAATCATCTAAACAGAGAATCATTGTTGTCGCATTTCTCACTGCGAAAATATTTAATATCTTATTTAGTTGAAACTCAAGTTTTTGTTAGTAAACCATGAAATTGTTTATACATCTTTTTCCTTCATCAGGTATACATAAAAATATTTAATAATATCATCTACGAAAGTAATGAAGTATTTATTTTCAGTATCGTGTTTGGACATATTTAAAGTCACAAACATTGCTATGTATTAGACCAAGAAGTTCGGTAATCCTTTCGACCGAGTAAGTTTCGCTTCAACGCAAACTTCACATTTAAGTTCTTGAATTTAGAAATATGAACCATGTTAGATAACCTCCGCAAGGTATCATAATTAACAAGTTCTAAATTATTGTGGCACAAATTTAGCACAAGAATGAACATTCTTATTTCATGTTCACTTTAGGCACAACGGCCAATACAAACATTTTTATTCATGTTTACTTTAGGCACTACGGCCAAAACACTTAAAATAACCTCATTTCATCTCAATTGAAGTTGTCGTCTATCTGTATTTAAAATACAACTCTTTTGACGAATTCGAGTGCTCCCAACAGGGACGCTTCCTCTTCATTTTATTTAAAAAGAATTTCATCTTTTGACTTCAACTTCTGAAGTTAGTCTCAGCGAATTTCCCGACTTTACAGACGGCGGCCTGGACGAGTGTCCAACCTCGGTAATCAATGCGCTGACATCTGCGATAACATTTATAGACCACATCGAGAAGATAACGGTATTTCCTAATTTTAGAGTTGTCCGCCAAATGTTAGCTACATTCTCATTAAGTAGCGTTCAAACATTGGACATATGACCAACCCCTTGAGATTTTTTTATTTTTTTTATTTTGGAAGTCCGAGTATTTCATAACCGACTCAACAATAGTAATCCGGGATATCAAATTCGGATTACTAAAATTCAAATATCGATTTGAATAACTGATTTCAGTAACTAAGTTTAATCACTTCAGTTACAAAAATAAAAAATATATATATATATTTAACTTTTTTTCTTTTCTGTTGGACAGAAAATAAACTTGGGCACGATTTATTTCGGTTTTAACAAAACCAGACCCACATAGGGATAACACCCGTATACACATGTCACGGGTACATACGTGCCAAGGTTCAGGGTTGTGCAATCGATTCGTTCATTCACACTTACATACATGTCAAATGTAATAATAAGTTTTTAGACAAAGAAATAAAATTTCCATGACAATTGTCATATACACTAAATCGACTTTAACCGATTTCCGAATCTCATTTTCAACAATGGATTCAACGACCATATAAGCCTCACCGGAAAAATTGGGTCTAGTGATCAAAGTCACCTTAGAGAATATATCAATTTTGGATGCCTTAACAGGCTCAACAACCTTGACCATCTCGATCGGTCATAGCAGTCTCAACGACTTAGGGACCTCAACGGTCCTAACAGCCTTAACGACTTTGACGACTATACTAGTCTCGATGGCCTAAATTGCCTTCGCGATTTTTCCGGTCGCATATGCTCTCTTCTCGAGTATGTTCACATTCTCCACGTCGTGGTTCAACAATATTTGTGAACTTAGAGAATAAATAATTATTTTTCTCCAAAAATTGAATCTCAAAATTCAATTAAGTACCCTCTTGCAAAAACCAACAAATAAAAATTGCCTTAAGATGTTGGAAATATTGAGGGTAAATATGCAAATTTACAAATTCCGAGGACCAAAATGCAATATTCTAAAATTCAATGACTAAAATGCAATTATTCAAATTTCGGTTACTTACAAGTAAATATTCCAATTATCATGCAAGAAATATGTTAATACGAAATTATACGTAAAATCGACACAAAAACGAATACGTATTTTTTATACTGAGGCCCGTGCGGATCGCACTCTCCTTAAGGCAATTTCGCCCAACCTCACTCTCGGGTTATGCAAAGAGGTTTAAACATGGGGCGATCACCTCCCAGAATTCAACAGTGTCATCGAATCGTGTTATGCACGCAACACGCTCGACCAAACCGAACTCTATACGTGAACCCAAACGAAGGACAGGAAAAACCGACGACTAGAGATAAAAATAACTAGAAATGTCGAACATGGCATAAGTCGAAATCAACCTAGGAAGAACTCTGCAATTCGTCAACATGAAGAACAGAGGAGGAGAAAATATATATTGGATTCCAAAAATATGGATTCCGAAAATATTGGATACTCAACCAAAATAAAGAGATCACATTTTCTAATGGTGTAAAAAATGAGAAGGTGGAGACTCATTTATATAGGAGAGGAGAAGGGAGGAGATACTTGAAGTGGTCTGTGTACAAAAAAATTTCCAGAATTCCACATTCACTAAAACAAATTGGGCTGAGCTAGAGTAAAAACAATGGGTTTGAACAAAAATAATTTAACTAAGCCCAAAAAACTAGTCCAAGTAAAATTTAATATAAAAGAGCCCAATTGTCTAACAAAAACCTATGACGTCGAAGAAATCCATCAACTTCGATCTTTGTTCTGTCGAGATTGGACGATGGAAGGTAATCTCTAACTAACTAATTTAACCCAAAAAAAAAAAATTAACTAATTAACTAACTCTTAAATCGTTGAATTTGGCGCTAGGTATAATTGCAGTTTAGGCACCCATCTTTGTTTCGTGCCAAATTCTTTCCGATAAAAAAGTCGCGTCGAATGTTTTTACACACAAATTTGAATTTATTATAAAGTTAGTTAATGTGCACGTTTTATACTTGATATATATTAGAGCACACGTATTCAAAGCATGGTGACATCATTTGTATAAAATGTAAATGCCTCAATTTCACTGACAAGAATGTGAATTGTTATTAATAAAAATGAGTTAAAGTATGAATAAGATCGTATCAAATGCATTTAATCACAAGTTCGAACTTATAAAGCAATTGGTTAAAACACATATCTCTACTCTTACAAGAAGTATAATTTTTGTGGTTTTCGAGTTTGCAGAGAGTTGCTGAAAGGGAGGGGACGATAATCGGTAAGTGCTTCTTCGCGAGGAAGGAGTTAGTTTGGGAGTTCCTCCCGGTTAGCGACCAGAAGAAGGTTTGAATGGTGATTTGGTGGACGAAAATCATCGCGGTCGCGGCTATTTATTCCGAACTCGATGGTGGGAATGGTCTCATAGAGATTGAGGTATTAATCGCAAGTTTTTCCATCTAAAGACAATAAATAATATTTGTAATTCTCATCATGTCGCATTTTTTGTTTTTTGGCAGTTGAATGAGAAACCGACGTTTGATGATGAAAAAAGCGTAAATTCTAAGCACAGTTCGTACCGGAAAGGAGATGATTTCACTAATGGCAATGCGAGTACGTACAGGTACGGTTCTATGCACATGTTATGTCGTAAAATACATAAGATCCGAGGTTTTCAATTTGATTATTTGGTTTGGAGCTTATGTGAGTTTGGTGTTTATATTAAGGGTTAAGAACACAATAGGGGTCTGAATGTTTGCCCATATTGCCAATTGGGGTTTGAATTGAAAAATGATATTATTAAGGGCCTGAATTTTGAGTTATGTTTATATGAGAGGTCTCCGTCTATTTTTTCTGTTAAAAGTGACGGAAAGTGGTCACATGCTTGGCATGTGACCGAAAATAAACTGAAAATCCAAAAATGTCTTTTGACCAAAGTGTGTCCCTCACATGGTTAAAAAGACGAAAATGCCCTTTAAACCACCACAGCTTCGGCAACCACCGCCCGGCTCCGGCGACCCTAACCCCCCTCCAGCGACCCAAAATAGCTCCGATCGGAGCTTTTTTGGGTCGCCGGAGGGGGGGGGGGTGGGGTTTGGGTCGCCGGAGCTGGGGTGGTGGTCGCCGGAGCTGGGGTGGTGGTTGCCGGAGCTGGGGTGGTGGTCGCCGGAGCTGGGTGGTGGTCGGTGGCGGTGGCCGGAGCTGTAGTGGCCTTAAGGGCATAATTAGTGTGCAGGGGTATTTTAGACGTTTCACATTTTATTAATTAAACTGATAAATTATATAATTGCAAAAGGGTAATTCTATCTTTTCACGTGGTTCCGTTACATTTAACAGAAAACTCAATTTTTTTTTTAAATGGAGCTCATGCCTTCACAGACCCAAGCATGGCCCCACACTGACCTGAATCCAATCTCAGACCATGTAATTTAGGTAAACATAAAATCATAATCCAATCTCAGATCATGTAATCTAGGTAAACATAAAATCATATAGTATACTCCGTGACATTTTCTCATCTACAAATGAATGACAAATAAATGGATTGAAACAAACTAAAGCATAATGTACTAATTATATTAAAAAAAAAAAAGAGAATTAAATTTTGCTTATTGTTTATAGTTAGTACAGAGTATCATTAACTAACCTGTGAAATCCATATGAAAATCTGCTACATCTAATTTCATAAGCTAGTAGACCTATAAATCGGCTTCCTCTTTATCGATGGATGCCGAAAGATAGCTCAATATGAACCCATCGATGTCTCCCTCAAGAACAGAGTCCGGGTCCGATACCTCGTAGTTGGTCCTCAGGTCCTTTACCATTCGATACGGCTGCATTAAGACAAAAATTTGTATTAACAAAATATATTATAATAAAAAGTTTATCATGAAATCACATATTATGATCTGACGCTTAACCAAAGATCTCATGTTCATGCATATACAAAATCATGTACTATGACCTAGCAGCGAAATTAGATACTTCATTTTGTTTGCCAAAATATGATAAAGCTTGATTTATGATCATTTTGTAACATTCGTAAAAGTTCTGAGCTAAAAAGTGTAGTACTTTTCGTGAGCTAAAATAGTAATACTTTTCGTGTCAGAACAACCGACGCGGAAGCAGTTTTGGCACAACTGTTTTAACTTGGAAGCTGCCAGTGTCAACTTCGCCCGTATTTATAAAACCAATGACACGTTTAGGAGTGATGTGTTTTGGTACCACACGATTAGACACGTGTGTAACTGGTGACACGACACGACACAATTGCTACCCTAAACTGACCTGATCTAGTGCAAATAGAGATTATTTTAACTGTGCTATATAAGCATGCTACTATGGATATCGCCCTTCTGATTGCCCCTACGACACTCCGAATAAATATATTTACATATTTTATTAGGGTTAATAACTAAAAAACTGTCCAAAGTTTACTCTATGTTAAAATTAGGTGTCTGAAGTTTGAAATTTTAAAATGGAGTGTCCCAAGTTTCATTTTTGTTGAAATTTGGTGTCTCGGTGTAATTACTATAGAGAAGTCAATTCCGACGAAACCGTTTGTCAAATTCGAGCTCTCATACACATTCCCTTCTCGTCATCTTGCCGGGACAGTCACCTAAAAAGTTGGTCACATTCGGGCAAGTAAATCTCGCTCTATTGTCATTGGAAAATGGCTCCACACCACTCTTCTAGAAACTTTTTTTTTAATATTCAATTTTTAGGTGAAATTTGACGATTTTGTGAAAAGTAAAGAGTGATGGATTATGATTGGGTTGGTGGGTTGATGAAAATGATTGAATAGAGATGAAAAGACGCACAAAGACACCAAATTTCAACAAAAATGAAACTGGGACAGTCCATTTTAACATTTCAAACTTCAGACACCTAATTTTAACATAAGGTAAACCTTTGACGGTTTTTTAGTTATTAACCCATTTTATTATGAGATAATTTGGATGGAGAAACATACGTGAAGGACATAGGTTCGAATCTGGTTGCCCCAACTGATGTCGGTTAAGGATTGTGTGTGTTGGGCGTTCATTTGAGCTTGTCGAGCCATCTCTAGCTGGTCCAGTCTAGATTGGAGGACCGCCATGGCTGACGCCTTGTTCATGTGTTGTGACCTGTATGAGATTAATAAGAGGCAAAAAGAAGATCACTGCTTTTTTTTTTCATCGAGCTAATGGCTCAAACCCAGGGCAGGGCGAGCCCTTTTGGCGGGTCAATAGACCCATGATCGATCTAGATTTTTTTCGACATAGTTATCAAGATTAGGCATACCTTTCGTTCGAGCAAGCAGCAGTGACTCCAGTCGGGATATGAACGATCCTGACAGCACTATCGGTCGTATTAGCATGTTGTCCTCCCGGGCCTCCCGATCGGTACCGTTCAATCTTGAGATCAGTTTCGTTTATCTGCACCCGAGTCGACCCGTTGCCCAATATAGGAATTACGGCAACCGCAGCAAACGAGGTGTGCCGTCTTTTGTTACTGTCGAAGGGAGATATTCGAACCAATCGGTGCACACCCACTTCGGCTTTTGCGTATCCAAACGCGTATTCCCCTTCGACTTTGATTGTTGCACGCTGTAAAATGGATCAACCAATGTTAGGAATATACAACATCTATTTAAGATCGCTCTGATCACTTCCTATTACGTAATATCCCAATTATGCCTAAATAGATATATTAGATGAACTGAACAATCAGCAAGCACCGACTCGGTCAGCTTAATCCTAGTAGCAACCTAGTATAATTCGCAGAAGTCGGATTTTATGCTTAAATACAAATATATCAGATGAACTCAGCAAGTACATGTTAACCTTACCAGTAGCCTAGTAGTATAGTTCACAGGAGTTGGGTCGCACAATTCTACTGATATACCAAAAATTATATGACCCGATAAATCGATGTAATAAGAGATAGGAAAAGTGCAAAACCTTGATTCCGGCCATCTCACCCGCCATTTCATCCACCACCGAAAGGCCAAAACCGCGCCTTTTAGCCCACTGCTTGTACATTTGCATCACCATCGAAGCCCAGTCCATGCTCTCGGTGCCTCCCGCACCAGCTTGAACCTAAAGTTTCAATTTTTTCACATCATAATGGATTAGTCATCAAAATTAAGTAAAGGAAGTCATAATTTCGATGTATAAGGTAGAGACCTCGATGTAACAGGAGCAAGCATCCTCCTCCTTAGATAACAAAGCTTCGAGCTCTTTCACTTTGGAAACCCTTCTCATATGAAGCAATGCTCTCAAAGAGTCCTGCAGTATGAGATAATACACGCCATCAAGATTGCACTTTTACGAGCAGACGAAATCAAAAGCCATATATTAATCAATTAGAAACACTATCGCAATAAAATTGCGCTCTTATCTATGCAGTTAAAAACGAGTTTCTAAGTAGATACGGAAAAGGGTAGTTAAAGTCGAGTCGTAAAGACGGAACGTAAAAACGTAAGTTTCTATCTAATGATAAAATTACAGTAGTAATGAAATGTACAAATGTACATATATGTAATTATGCAAAAGAAATACGAAAATAGGCAATATACTCATTAATAGCCTATAACATGTTTTCAATAAAAGATATGGCCCCACCAGTAGTCACCTCAATCGTCACAGTGAGCAATTGCTGTGGAATCGTGAGAATAATTGACGAGACAATTGTAGTGTGGGTCAGTATCTCAATTGATATTTTATTATTTTAGAAACTTAAAAGAGAAAGAGATATTGATTGAGTTGCATATTATTAAATAATTAATGTTAAATAATTAATGGATATTGAACTTGGATATAATAAAAATAAGTTTTGAATTAATAAAAGATGATTTGACCCACAAATTACGATCCATGAAAAAAAACTCTCGTAGGTTTGGTTGATAAATGTTGTGGGATTGACATAATTTATTAGATTTGAGCATTTTTTAGCAAATTAAGGTAAAAATTCTAGAAGCGGGTAGAAACTTACGTTTTTACCGTTTCTACCCGTTTTTACGACTCTACCCGCGTTTCTACCCGTTTCTACTCAGAAAGCGATTCTGGTATGTTTTAACTCGTTTTTTATGGTAAAAACGTAAAAACGTACATTTTTACGACCTAGAAACGAGTTTTTAACTACATAGGCTCTTATAGCAAAATATATGATCTTATAGCAACATGTAATAATCATCACACTCATGCAATTTGGTTATAATCAATATTGGCAAACGTAGAACAGAAAGAGCACATGCCTAGAGAGAAAATGAGGGCGCCCACCAATTCCAACTCAGAGTCGCCTTCTTCGCGAGCAAGCTTGATCATATCAATATGCTCGAGCAGTTCCCGCTCAAAAGACATAACCTCTTTCATTTTAGACATGAGGGATCCCTGATCTCGGCTCATCCTTCCTGCAAGAACAGGATCATCCCATATGTCTGGTCTGTCCAGTTGTGATGTCACCATTTCCAATCTGACCAACAGTTTCTTCCACTGCAAAATTCAAAAAGGATGTATATAATAAGCTTCAAAACCTTGACTACAAATCCTTTCAGAAATTAGTAAATTTAAATTTGATCATACATGACTGAACTTGGTATTGATTCGACCATACGAATATCACGAATACAATTACATCTCCACTGGTTTGCATTTTTATGGCTAAATGGGAGTTACTTGATCAGAAAGTTCTATAGCAGAAAAAATAGAAATATACACTCACTAATCAAAACTACTACATTATACTCACTTGCTGCTCTATGATCAAATTTCACAAATAAGCCATGGAATCCAAGCTGAGGGATTATTAAAGTGTCCAGTTCGAAACGGATTAGAACATGGAGCCAATATAAATCCTAAGCTGAACTGGGTCAAATCAGTAAAAAGAACAGATATTTTTTTTCCAATTATGTACCTGCAAACGTCGCTTGATCAAGTCTATGGATTGGGCAATTGCAGCGGCGTGGCTCTTCCAATCACCTTCGCTCTCATCAAGAATCGGCCATTGGCTGGAGAGTATTTTCTCCACCGTGAGTCCATCGGAGGTGGAGGCTTCAGTGGCTGCAGCTGCCTGAGTTCCCAGAAACCTAAGACCCCCTAAATTCAAGAACCGATGAGCAAGAGTTGGAAAGGAATCGTTTGGCCGCGATGAACTAGGGTTTGATCCAATTGAGGTCTTTAGCAATTTGGAACTGTACGGATTGAACCCATCAATGCTATTCCGCGAAGGGACTCGACTAAGATGAGGTGAACCCGTTGTAAATGAATTCGATTCTGAAAGAAAGGACAGCAGACATCGAAAATAGATTGTTGGAAATCTGGAGCTTTGAAATAGAAGAGATGATCCTCTGCTGGATCGTCTCAGCGAAGCTACTGGCATTCTTGAGGGTTCTGCAGATTTTCCGATCAAAGAGGCGCGGGTGAAGAAGAGTGTAAATTAACTGCAATTTACCGAGATTAACATACCCTGAAATTTTTAACATACGCAATGGCCTCCTTAACCTAGTTTCGTCAGTAAAAATTAAATTGTGTTGGTAAAAACCTCACTTTCTATCGAGTTTTAGTAAATAATATATATACAAATAGAAAATTGCATTGGTAAATTCATAATCGTGAAATTTGAATCTTTAATCACACGGTAAAAGCAATAAACAAGATAGACCACCCTCAATTTCCGATTGTCAAAAAACAATATATAAAACTTTTTTTTTGCCTCTAATTTCGATTGTCAAATGCATTTTGTTTAACAATTGTATATCGAATCAATAAAACAAAAGCAAAGGTATTTTGTTTAAAAGATGCTTCATTCAAAACACGGCAAATAAGCTTGATACAGGTAATAAAAGTATTATTCCATATATATATATAGTAGGTCCGTCGCTTGAAGTATATATGTGTTTAGTAGACAATCTTATGGAACTGCATATCTTATCTAATAATATCTGCTTGAGAAACTTGATGCAGTAACAATGAAGGTCTAGCTAGCTATTACTCATTGTACTCCATCAACCTGCTTTGGAATCACTACTGGAGGTACCAGTATTGCCGACGGGATTTATTTCGGTCGGGAAAAAAGTCGTCGGTAAAACTGAATTTACCGACTAAAATAAGATAATGTCGGCAAAAATACTTCTAATTCCATATGCTAACTCTCTCTCTCTCCATCACTTCTAATTCCACGGTTTGTTTGTGGAAGGAAGCCCCCAATGGCTGCGATTACTCCATGTTTATTTTGCTCGCTCTTCGAAGGACGCGTCGCAGGTTTATTCCCTCCGAACGGACCTCAATGTTCATTCCCCTCCGAGCTAGCTAGGTTTCCCTTCACAGCAATAGCGTTTGATAAAAAAAAAAGCTCTCACCTTGGCTTGGGTATGGGGTTAATTGCATGCCCATTCCACTTGAGTCCTTTTATGACTTGAGCCCAAAACGCGTTCGGATTTCGCAAAAGCCTCCACGCCATCTTTGTTAGCAAGACAACATTAAATGTTTGCACCTTCTTAAAGCCAACACCTCCGCATATCTTGAGAAATTTACCAAACTGAGCATAATTTAATACTAAAATACAAAATTAAGCAGTCAAAATTGAAAATTACAAATGTAGGCATACCTTCGACTGGGATTCGAGGGTTAAAAAAAAATTGACAATTAATTAAAACCACAAAACCACGGACCACCCCCGCTCAGAACTCCAGAAGTCACTCCCGCACAGAAGCTACCCCCGCTCATGGAGAAGTTTGTCGTCACCGGGCGCCGTTTCGTCCGCCGCTCCGCTCGCCGTCTGACAACGCAGCTCCACCGTGCATCCGCTTCGCTCGCCCAGTCTGCCCGCTGTCCTCTTTCTCTGCAATCCGCCGGCCTCCAGTCACGCCGCCTCCGTCCGCCGCCTCCTTCCGCCGCCTCCTTCCGCCGCCTCTTTCTGTCGCCCCTCTCAGTCCGGGTAACACCAATTGCCGACAGCTGCTCCAAATCCGAAACCCTAATTTCGGAATTTGGGGCAATCACCCAAAATTGAGGTAATTTGATGCTATTTTTTTTTATTATGAACATTTTTAGTGGTTAATTGTTGATTGGTTTGCATAATAGCGATGAAATGTGCATTATTATAGCAATTAATAGTTTATAGATTGAGATAATTGGGATGAACAATAGATTGTAGCTTTCTTTGTGATGAATGTCGATAATTTAGCGATTAATTACGATAAAAATTGGATAAGGTATCCCAACTTCTCCAATTAATTTTCTTATACTCTCCACTTTGGCCCCACCAAAATCGTGCGATGAGCGAGTTTATTTCCGCACACCACGTCGTCGGTAGTAAGAAGATACTCATAGTGTATGTCGGCATGGCCGTGATGACCGACTTGATCAATACTTCTCTACCTGCATTATTCCGCAATAAAGGCTTTCACCTTTGAATTTTCGCTACGATTCGCTTCTTGAGGAAACCTAGAGCTTCTCTTTTCGATTGTCCCCAAATCGTTGGTAAACCTAGGTACTTTTCCGGGTTTCTTATTGCTTGTACTCCCTCCACAACCCTCTTCGTTTGATCTTACACGTTGCATCTGAAATAAATGCAAGATTTCTCCATATTAATCTCTTGACCCGAAGCCTCGCAATATACGTTCAAAATCCGGTTAAGACCCAAGGCATTGCGTTCCGTGCCTTTGATGAAGAATATCGAGTCAGCAAAGAATAAGTGATGGAGCATAGGACAATATCTCTTCAATTTGATTCCTTCCAACCTACCACGGAATGCTCTCGCTGTCACCATCCGAGATAATACATCCGCCACGATGATAAACAAATATGGCGACAATGGATCGCCTTGTCGTATACCTCTTGTGGGGCGAAATGGAATGATTCTTTTGCCATTTATCACGATATGGTACGTGACATATGAAACACAAGATTGAATCAGCTTCACCCACCTATCACAAAAAACCCACATTCGTCATAACGACCGCTAAGAAATCTCACTCTATCCTCTGATCGTAGGCTTTCTTCATATCCACTTTGATCGCACAATCCTCCCTATGAACGTTACCTCTATTCAGCAAATAATGAAATGCCCCATGAGCCACGATGATGTTGTCTTGAATGAGTCGGCCCGAGAACGGGGTAATCATATCAGTTAAGTGCGGTTTGAGGCGATTGACCAACACCTTAGTTATAAGGGTTAAGAACGGGCAATTCTTGTGTAGGCTTGGTGTTTACACCAAACCAATACAATTAGGACAAGTGTCCCACTATTTTTTAAGCTTTTTCTAAAACCCTAAGGATGAACCCTAGAATGGTGGGAGTAAAAGACACTTGTCACTATTAGATTGGTTTGGTGTAAACACCAAGCTTACACAAGAATTTTCCGTTAAGAACCTATAAACAGTCCAAGGTTTTCCCAATGTTGAAATTTGGTGTTTGAAGTTTAAAATGTTAAAATAGACAGTTTCATGTTTCATTTTTGTTGAAATTTGGTGTCTCGGTGTGATTACTTTAGAAAAGTCAATCCCGACGAATCCTTCTGTCAAATTCGAGCTCTGATGCACGCTCCATGCTAGTCACCTTGCCGGGACCATCACCTAAGAAGCTGACCACATCCGCGCAAGTAAATATCGCTATGTTGTCGCTAAAAATCGCTCCACACCACTCTGCTGAAAACCTTTTTTTTATGTTCAAGTTTTGGGGTGGGAGGGGGGGGGGGGGGGGAATTTGACGATTTTGTGAAAAGTAAATAGTGATGGATTATGAGTGGGTTGATGAAAATGATTGAAGGGAGAGGAAAAAACGTGCGGAGACACCAAATTTCAACAAAAACTAAACATGTGAGTGTCCATTTTAACATTTCAAACTCTAGACACCAAATTTTAACATTGGGCAAGCATTAGACTGTTTATAAGTTTGTAACCCATTAATTAATTTAAATAGTCGTGTGAATTATAGTTTTAATAGACTATACACATTAAACACAAAATATAATGTTTAAGGAGTAACTTAATTTTTCTCAAAATAATTATTTGTTTAAATCTTATTATATTAAGATATAATATACTATCATACAGATTAATATAAAAATATAACATATTATACGTACATTACAAAACATACCAAACTTTGTAGTCTAACATTATATTTCATATTAATTACATCGAAAATTAATCAATGCAATTTAATATTATACTACTTAATTCACGTTGCCTTGCCTGTAATCTCAAATTACGTGCAGAAAAGAGAAAACCGTGGTTATCGTAATTAAATAATATAATTAATCCCATAAAGTCTAATTAATTCTTTGTCGTAGTGTAATGGCATGGGATGTGGAAGGTGATGATTTCGTCTTGTAATTGAGTTGCTTCCGATTTAAGCAAATGGAGTACGCGGCCGAGCAAAGTAAGTAGATATGATGATTCATATGAGTAAGATAATAAGTGATGTCCCATTAGATATATATAAGGATAAACAATTCTTCACGTTTACTTATTCCCAAATTTTTTGCAAACATTCCCAAAAATTTAATATAAAATAACTATTAATAGAATCGCGCGAAAATATATTTTTAAAATTAATATATATTATTAAAATGGTAATATATATATATATATATATATATATATATATATATATCATATTATTAGAATTTTTTCGCGAGCACGCACGTGTGACGATGTTTATAACACGTAATATTTTAAACAATCGAAATATAGAGTAAATATAGATATTTTTTTAAATAAAAACTTGCTACCATCGGTAACATCATAGTCATACAGTACAAATCTATTGTAAGTGTGCATCGGTAAAACACGTTTTTCGTGTGAAGTGTCTATACAGTTAAATTTATTGTACCAAAAATAATATAAACAATGCGGGCGGTAAAAAAATTTTCAATCTATGAGTTCGAAAATAATTTAAACAATGCGGGTGGTAAGAAAATTGTCAATGTATGAATATTTCTAGATGTTAGAATATAACACAAAATGGATAGTATCTAAAGCTGATGAAAATGCAGGTGTCTGGGTTGGTTTCAATCAATTTTTCAGTCTTCAAAAACTCAACTCGCGAGTTTATACGATGCCCTCTTCCTTATGGACTATGCCCTCCAATCTATCATTGAACATACTTATGTAAAAATTATCACTTCCTTCTATATTCCCATTATTGTCTCCTAAGGTATTGTTGTGTCTAGAGTATATAGAATTATTTATTTTGGCAATATACATAATAAATTAAATAGGAGTTGAATCTATATATTAAAAACATATTAACCTTTAGTTCTGGACTTGATTAACTCAAAGCCTTCCAACAATAAAATTAACATGAAACCCTAAAATATCTATAACCGTCCATAACATTAGAATTAATCTTTATAACATTAATTTTAACAAGTTTAGTCCAATTTCCAACTTTTGCAGTTAATAAAAAACGAACTCCTATGTCGGATAGTGCCGAAAGCACCAGACCATATTAACCTAATTATAAGTGTGTTTTTATATAAAATTTTTCTAGAGGAATATATTTCTATTAAAGAATGATAACCCATTCATTGCGAGCGAAACCCCTTCATTAAAGAGATGTTCAGAATTCTCCATATATATATGAAAGTGATTTTCAAACTTGCGCAAAAGCAAAATGTAATACCAAACTATGTTGTACGCAAATAGTAATTCAATACTCATTTTATAACTGCATATTATTCTGATTCTAGGGTTTAGAGTGCATCCAAATCAAAGAATAAAACATGCAAGGATTGGTGACATCCGAGTCGCGAGATGCACCTGATGATGGAGTCATCGCTGGGATAAGGCAGTAGTATGAACTTGCGTGCGAGCACCGATCGTGGAGCATCATATTCGAATGGCCGATCGAATGATCGTAAGACCCCAACCTATCAATTTCGTGAATATGTTCGAAATCAGACACATGAACTTTGAATTAGCAAACTGGAAGAAGTAACTGATGGAAAATGGGCCAATTTTTATTATTTTTTTTGGACTAATCTTGTTTAGAGCCCAAATGTTTTTTATTATTGAGCCCAATGTTAAATCTAGCCCATTTTTTGTGAATGGAATTTGTAAAAAGAGTTTTGTACCACATCGAATAGATGAGCTCTCATCCTCCCTTCTTTTCTCCTATATAAAGGAGTCTTCCTCTTCACTTTTTTTTGGTAGAAGAAAATGAGATCTCTTCCTTTTGGTTGAGTATCCAATATTTTCGGAATCCATATTTTTGGAATCCAAGTTATTTTTCTCCTCCTCTGTTCTTCGTGTTGACGAATTGCAGAGTTCTTCTTAGGTTGATTTCGACTTATGTCGTGTTCAACCTTTCTAGTTGTTTTTAGCCGTTGTCGTCGGCATTTCTGTTCTTTGTTTGAGTTCAGGTATTGGGTTCGGTTCGGTCGAGCGTGTTGCATGCATAACACGATTCGATGACACTGTTGAATCCTGGGAGGTGATCGCCCCTTGTATAAACCCCTTTGCATAACCCGAGGGTGGGGAGGGGCGAAATTGCCTTAAGGAGACTGTGATTAGCACGGGCCTCAGTATATAAAATACGTATTCGTTTTGTGTCGATTTTACGTATAATTTCGGTGTTGCCTATATTTTGCATGTTAACTGGTATAGTTACATGTAAGTAACCGAAATTTGACTAATTGCTTTTTAGTCATTGAATTTTAGAATATTGCATTTTGGTCCTCGGACTTTGTAAATTTGCATATTTACCCTCAATAATTCCAACAATTTTATTTGTTGGTTTTATGAGAGGATGCTTAATTGAATTTTGAGATTCAATTTTTTGGAGAAAATTATTTATTCTCTAAAAGTTCACAAATATTGTCGAACAATGATGTTAAAAATGTGAACATGCTCGAGAGCACATGCGACTGATAAAATCGCTAAGGCCATTTAGGTCGTCGAGACTGGTAAAGTCGTCAAAAGCCGTTGAGACTATTAGGACCGTTGAGGTCGCTAAGTCGTTGAGACTACTATGAAAAATCGAGATGGTCAAGGTTGTTAAACCTATTAAGGCATCCGAAATTGATATGTTTGCTAAGGAGGCTTTGGTGACTTGACCCAATTTAGCTGTTGAGGCCTATGGGGTCGTTGAATCCATTGTTGAAAATGTGATTTAAAAAAAAAAAAAAATCGGTGAAAGCCGATTGAGTGTGTATGACAATTGTTATGGAAGTTTTCAATTGCACACTCCTGAACTTTGGCACGTATGTACCTCGTGGCGTTTGTATACGAGAGTAAGCCCCGTGTGGGTCTGGTTTTGTTAAAACCAAAATTAGCTGTGCCAAGTTTATTTTCTGTCCAACGGAAAAGAAAAAAAAAATAAAATTTGTAACTGAAGTGATTAAACTTAGTTACTGAAATCAGAAATTCAAATCGTTATTTGAATTTTAGTAATCCGAATTTGATGTTACGGATTAATTATCCCAAGGGGTTGGTCATAGGTCCAATGTTTGAACGCTCCTCAATGAGAATGTAGCTAGCACTTGGCGGATAACTCTAAAATTGGGAAAGACCACGATCTTCTCGATGTGGTCTATAAATGTTATTATTCTAGCGAGTGATGCTATCCCATATACCGACGCCTTGATTACCGAGGTTGGACACTCGTTTAGGCCGCCGTCTATAATGCAGGGAAAGTCGCCGAGACTTACTTCAAAAGTTGAAGTCAAAAGAAGTGTAATGGCCGTAGTGCCTGAAGTAAACATGAATAAAAATGTTTTTGCATTGGGCGTAGTGCCTATAGTGAACATGAGATAAGAATGTTCCTTCTTGTGCTAAATTTGTGACACAATAATTTAGAACATGTTAATTACGATACCTTGCAGAGGTTATCTAACATGGTTCATATTCCTAAAATCAAAATAGATCAATAACTTAAATGTGAAGTTTGCGTTGAAGCGAAACTTATTCGGCCGAAAGGATTACCGAACTTCTTGGTCTAAATACATAGCGAAGTTTGTGACTTAATATATGTCCAAACGCGAGGCGGGAAATAAGTACTTCATTACTTTCGTAGATGATAGTACAAAATATCGCTATGTGTACTTGATGAAGGAAAAAAATGAAACAATTAACAAATTCATGGTTTACAAACGAAAACTTGAGTTTCAACTATTAATTGTTTTCGCAAAGAGAAATGCGGCAACGATTATTCTCTGTTTAGAGAATGTTGACTTAAACACGATTTAATCGGTGAAGTCATTGCACACCGCATAAAACCCCGATGGAGTTTGGTTGCGGGTTTGATCCAACCGGGCAACGTTTTAATGTTTATTTTGAACTAATTAGTATTAATAACGTTGTCGACGGTCAAGGTTTTGGCTTAGTGTGCATTAGATAAAAATATGAAAATGTTGTTTTGGCACTTGCGGTGCAACAGTCGAGGCCTTTTATTGGTCTGAGGATCATACCGTTTGAGAAACGCAACGGTCTGAAAAAAAAAATGGTCTGAGGATCTACAACGATAAAAGGATGATCCGAGGATCAATGATGATGTGGTTGAGAATTAGTAATAACTTCATACCCAACTCGTGTGTTAACACATTACATTTTTATGGTAGAAATTAAAACAGTATGGTTGAGACCATGTTTGTTTTAGGGTTATGACGGGGTAGCTATTTTAACTAGCAATTACCTTTTGAATAAGGTACCCCATAAGAAGGAAGATAAAACTATGTTTGACTTGCGCCTTCGAATGTGGGGGTGTCTTGCTAAAAATTATGATACCTCTACGGAAAAGACGCATACATTCCCTAAACCGTTGATTGCATTTTCATAGGGTTTGCTCAGAATAGTAACGTGTATCGATTTGAGTCGAAAGTGTCAAATAAACACAAAGATACGTCAATGTAATCAATAAATGCATATTTCTTTGGAAAATGTATTTTTGGCTAAGTATAGAGGAGAGGCAAGCTTATGAGACTATAGAGGAAAAATAGTCAAGACCGAGAACATGGAGGGCATGTTGAGGTCGAGCCCATGATGAGTAAAAGGGCGAGGATTGAAAATCCTATGGTCCAGTTTTTTGACCTATATGCTTGAAGCCGAACCTTAGACTTACCACGAAGATGTAAACTCTTCTGAGAGACCTCTATGAAAAGAGGCAATCAATAGTGAAATTGAGTCCATCTTGCAGAACCGCACTTGGGAGCTGGTGGATCTTCTGCCCGGAGACAAACCGTTATGCTACAAGTGGATATTCAAATGTAAAATGAAAGAAGATGGATCAATTGATAATTATAAAGCCCGACTTGTCATAAAAGATTATAGACAAAAGGAATGGTGGAATTGTTTTGATACATATTCTCCAGTAACTAGAATCACATTCATAAGGATGGTGCTTGCGATTGCAGCCTTGCAAATTCTAGAAATACATCAAATGGATGTGAAAACAAACCTGAGGGTTTCTCTGCGCGAGAGAAGGAAAAGAAAGTCTGTAAGCTTGTCAAATCTATGTATAGTCTTAGGCAGATGCCTAGACAATGGCTTTATAAATTTGACAGCGTTTTATTGGAGAAACGTTTCAAAATAAATAAGTATGAAAAACGTTTTACGTTGATGACATACTAATCGTTGGAAATAACGATGAGGTGGTCCGGTCCACTGGACCTATGTTGAATTTGAGTATTGACCTGGAAAACATGGATCTTGTCGATGTGATCTTTGGATTAAAACTCATTAGATCATCAGAAGGTCTCATTCTAAGTCAAATTCATATATTGACAAGTATTTGGATAAATTTAACAAAGATGACAAGAACGAGGTCAGTACTCCAATAGATACGAGTAAGTAATTTCAAAGAACAAGGGAGAATGATTTTCCCAAATTGAGTACGCTCGGATTATTGGAAGTGTCATGTACTTAATGTCATGCACTAGACCAGATATCGCTCACGTTGTAAGTGTATTGAGTCGATATACGAGTAACCCTAGTGTTGTCCACTAGAACGGGGCAATCAGGGTACTTAGGTATCTGAGACATATTCGTAATCATGGTCTACACAAAGAGATATCCTTATGTGATAGAGTGTTATAGTGATGCAAAATGGATATCCGATTAGACACTATCACCTTGAGTATAAGGGGTTACGTATTCACCTTACGAGGTGCAACAGTGTCGTAGAAAATCCTCAAAACAAACAGTCATAGCCAGATCGACGATCAAGTCTGTGTTATTGTACTGGAGAAATGTGCCGAAGATGCAGAATGGCTATGTCATTTTCTCGACGATTTTACTAATTGGCCAAAACATGTGTTAGTGCAAAGATTGATGGTTTGTTTTGGTTTAATCCAAATTAAATCCAATCTAATGAAATGTTGAAGATTTTCTTTAAGAGACAAGGTTAAAGCAGAAATAAGTGGTGCACCCCCCATTTGGCATGAAAACCTTTGTTCACAAAAGAATCAATCTAAATTTAGATGTTGGATTAACAAAATTATTCCTGCAGGAAATGATAGTCTGAGGACTTTGTTGGTTTCAGAACATTGATGCAACGTTGCGACGATCAATCTGTATAACACAGTATAACCTGCATAATGGAATGTTTAGACATATACGTCATAATTCCATTAGACAGTTGCTCTCAAATATATTTATTGTGTCCGATATCGTAAAGTCGGTAGATAAATAGCGGATCCGCTACCCGAAAGGGTTAACCAGAGAGTTATTTGGCAGAGCGTCGAAAGGAATGGGGCTAAAGCCCGTCGAGGAAACACTCTTGAGATGGAAAACCCAACCATGATGACTGGAGATCCCAAGAACTTGGTTCAATGGGACAACCTAATCACAAGAGTGAGTGTTGTCACTGTGGGGGTCAAACCCCAAAGCCCATTCCTATGATGCAAACAGTGATGGAGAAGAGGTTAAGCTTTTGCTGGTGCTGATCTTATAACAGTAATTGGAAATTACTTAATCAAGGTCATTTTCACACAAAGCTTTTAATGATTCGTAAGGAGAACTCAGAGTCGTGAAGATGCTCTTGAGACATAGAATCACCTATGCGAGTGAGAAGTGGGGCCGCTTCGAAAGGAATTGTTGAGGGCGCAATTTTTAGAAACGCTTGCAGAACCAGGCGAGTGATCCAGGGCCTAGGGATCACATGGCGTGAACCGAACCATACTAGGAAGGTACCTGTGTGGGTTATGTCGTCATCTACACCAACGACAGTCGGTTCAAGGACATCGCGTCTACCGACCAGTCAGTAGAGAAGACATGATCTCACAAGGGATAGGTTCAAAGGGGTTACCCCTACCTATCCTTTGCAGGTATTGACCGTTGAACTCAAAATTCGTGTCTAAATTTTCAATTTCATTCATGTGGGGGATTGTTGGAAAATGGGCCAATTTTTATTAATTTTTTTTTTTTTGGACTAATCTTGTTTAGAGCCCAAATGTTTTTTATTATTGAGCCCAATGTTAAATCTAGCCCATTTTTTGTGAATGGAATTTGTGAAAAGAGTTTTGTACCACATCGAATAGATGAGCTCTCATCCTCCCTTCTCTTCTCCTATATAAAGGAGTCTTCCTCTTCACTTTTTTTTGGTAGAAGAAAATGAGATCTCTTCCTTTTGGTTGAGTATCCAATATTTTCGGAATCCATATTTTTGGAATCCAAGTTATTTTTCTCCTTCTCTGTTCTTCGTGTTGACGAATTGCAGAGTTCTTCTTAGGTTGATTTCGACTTATGTCGTGTTCAACCTTTCTAGTTGTTTTTAGCCGTTGTCGTCGGCATTTCTGTTCTTTGTTTGAGTTCAGGTATTGGGTTCGGTTCGGTCGAGCGTGTTGCATGCATAACACGATTCGATGACACTGTTGAATCCTGGGAGGTGATCGCCCCTTGTATAAACCCCTTTGCATAACCCGAGGGTGGGGAGGGGCGAAATTGCCTTAAGGAGACTGTGATTAGCACGGGCCTCAGTATATAAAATACGTATTCGTTTTGTGTCGATTTTACGTATAATTTCGGTGTTGCCTATATTTTGCATGTTAACTGGTATAGTTACATGTAAGTAACCGAAATTTGACTAATTGCTTTTTAGTCATTGAATTTTAGAATATTGCATTTTGGTCCTCGGACTTTGTAAATTTGCATATTTACCCTCAATAATTCCAACAGTAACATATATACTAACCAGTAAGAGTCGTCATAGTGATTGCAAAAGTTTCACTAATTAAGCAAGAGATCGAGCGGTTTCGATCAGATATACAAATGTGAATTAGCAAACTAAGACACGATACTAAGCGCAGTAAGAGTCGGGGTTTGATTGCATAATTTTAACTGAGGAAGATATCAAGAAATTTCAATCGTGAAGTTGGATGATCTTGTATGTAGTAAAATTGGACTGGTGCAAATGGATTGGATGTCATTTGTGATGTTTCATATAGCATAAGGTAAATGGAAAAGGTGCAACGATGAGTTGAAACGATGTAACCTTTGATGAAGGGGAAAGCCGGGAAATATGGTGTCCCATATTTGGATATGACAAACGGAAATGAGCATCGAATGACTGTGAATGACCCATGTGAGGACAATTTTTGTGAGGTCAAATTTGAATTTTCAGACTTTTGTTTATGTATTAGATTAGATTAGATGTAATAGATTAAATAACTTATTACAATGTGGTATATGTAAATTAAAAATAGATGATGTCATATATCATTCACAATGTTTTCACTTCTACTTTTCCATGGAATTTTTTTTCGTAAACTGGAGTACAGTAGAAAAATTATGACTATTTAATTATAGTATTCAATAATAAAAATTATATAGTAAATTAAAAGAAACAAATTTATTTAGAAAATTTTAAAAATAATTTTGTATGTAAATTACAATTACAAAGTATTAGTTTATGACGTTAATTTTTTCGGTGTGTTTTAAATTTTATAATTATTGGGTGTGCCACGTAGCGCAATACTACACATTTGAGATTAGAAGCTCTAAAATTAATTTGAACCCTTAGAATCACCGATTGTAAAGAAGTCATTTATATAAACATGATAAGGAAATAGTACAAACTAATTGGGAAAGTCAATTCCGTTAAAACTCGAGAGCGAAGTATCGATAAGTATTCCAAGTCACAACGACAGCCTAGTTAGTATCCATTTGGAGCACATTTATTCTTAAAATATGAGTCTTAATTTTTAAATTACTAGAGAAATGCACACGTGCGTTGCACGTGCGGGGAATCATTAGTATTTAAAAACAAAATTAGTATTTGTCGTTTTATTAGAACTTTTTTTATAAGAATGTTTTGAATGTTAATATTTGAGAGCATTAAAATTTCTACTTCATGAATAAGTTCAGCTTGTTGTAAAAAAAAATTAGTTCGACTGTTGGCAAAAAAAAAAAAAAGAAGTTTTGTTGTAGGAAGTCATAAACAGTAACATAAATATTACATTAAAGCAGGTAATATATACATTTTAGTTTTCTCTAAAGTATAAAACACTAATGTGAACAAATATTTCATTAATGCAACCACAAGTGGTGCATTTACAACAAGCCGTAAGTCTGATTTGAGGTATCTTCAATAGTACTTAGAGACGACACCCAAAAAAAAGCATAATATCAACTACGATATTCCTAAACCTCAATGTACGTGAGGGATCAATAAATTTGTGTCAACGAATGTAAAAAAGATTCATATGATTTGAATTTATCTTTCTCCTTATATTTGTTTGTCCAGAATTGCAGTTTAAAGCAAAGCACAATGATTTCAGTTAATAAAAACTCAAACTGAAATATTAATGACTATTTTAGACTCAATCCAGTAACGACACAAGCCAAATGTCGGTCTTTCCAACCATGAAACACCAAATTCCAAGTTTTACAATGTTCACAGTAGCTAAACCCTATACTCACCAGAAAAAAACTAACCGCTCTATTCTTCTTAACCAATAAATAGAAACGTTAAGTATATAATCTTGAAACATTGTCGAAAATACTACCTAAAGAACCCCTCAAATTGTAATATCATCCACAAAAACTAAAACTGAAAAGATATTAACTTACCTAATGATTGTTGTAAGCAATTGCCCCTTTTAATAAAGTTTAATCTTTTGGAATTCTGTCCAATTGTTCAATCATCTCCACCCTATCAATATTAAAATTTAGCAAAGCACTATGTGACTTGTAAGTCATAATAGATTTATGCATTTTAACGAAGAGGAAAAAGAATGAAACAGTACTATAAGTTAGTATCTCATATAACAGAAAGAATTTCAATACAAAAATTATTGTGAGGTCAAAATAATATGCATAGATCAAATTCAGCATAATCAGTGGCTCAATACACAGTAGTGCACTGGTTGAATTCAATAGTGTGAGATATTACAATATGTTCATTCTACATACTAATAATCCAAGTTCTTATGGTGGTCGGTACTTTTATGTCGTTTTAGATTCTACAACCCAAATATGCTGGTGTCTACTACCAGACAGCCCTATATCGAAGGTGTCTAGAGTAGGTATGATATAAACTTTTGGTTTTCTAGTTTGGCTTTTCTTGTAAGAATCATTAAATTACCAAACAAAATGTATTTTTATTGTAACTACCTTATGTGGGAACGAAGATGGCTTATTCGTATCTTCAAAATTAAGAAATATTTAGTGCAGGTACACATATGGAGTATTAGTTAAGAATGAAATCAATAAGGTACGTAGAATGAAAACCCCTAGAGAAATTTGCAAAAGTAAAATCGATATGGGGATTGTATGGCTACCTATGATTGTTCGCGAAGCAAAACAGGTCGACCAGCAAGAGTGGGCGGTGAGATTCAAAGGAAGGAGTCCAACCTGTGAAGAAAAACAGCGATACTAACGGAGAGTTCCATTGAAGAGACAACGACGAAAAACAGGATGGTGAACTTAACAGATCGGCGTTGACGGAGTTTGATTGAAAGGACATCATAGAAGAACATGATGGCGAACAAAACAAATCGGCGAGATAGAGAATGATACTGATAACATCATGGTTTAATTAGAAAATGATTGGGATAGAGAATGATCTGTAGAATGTTGGTTGAGGACTTGAGTTTGATATGGCTAGATGGGCAACAAAGTGATGGTGAAATTATGGTGGTTTTTATTTTAAAAAAAAATGTGGTGGCGGTACGACAAACCAACGCTTTGGAGTTTGTGATTAACTACAACGGTAAAAAGGTGAATCAATATAGGAATATAATTAGAGGCGCGGTTTTTTTTAAAAAAAAAAAAATAGAGGATCATAAGGTAATTATTAGTTAACATTGTTGGAACCACCTCAATGCTTCTTTGATTTTTATATAGAGGAATAGATAGATTATAGCAACTCTTATCTAAAGAATGAACCAAACACTATTAACTCTTCTAAAAATATAGACGTTCTACAATAAATAAAAGTCCTTTGAGAAAAATAGATTTTTTTTTTAAATATTAGAAAATGATAATTATAAACAATTAAGAATTGATTATATATATATATCATAAAAGAAATGACTGATTAAAGATTTAAAGTAAAATATTATAGTGAATAAAATTTAAATTGCATAGATATGACCATAAGGAAGAAGAAGAAAAATTTATAGACGTTCACAAAAATTTTATTAAGGGAAGAAGAAAAACAAAGACCACACATGGTATGATAGTTCATCTTTTTTCTAAATTTATTAGTTTTTCATATGTATAGTTAGTTAATCCAACACTCAGATTTATGTTTACCTTAAAGCAATATTCCAAAACGCGAAATGTTTTGTGTACCTTAGATTTTTTTTGTATTTCCACATAGAAATATGAACACCATCGTTGGTTTAGGTATGTAGTCTCATTTCCATATTTGTCGGTTCATGCTCCGTGCCATGTTGTTATTTTGTGTTATATGATTCTATCAATCTAATCTACGACATGTCTTGTTACTTTTTTTTTTTTTTTTTTTTTTTTTTTTTTACTTTTGGTGATAGCCAAGAAATTTCGAGTATTGAGCGATGGTAGTTGTAGAGATGAAGATTGATACTGATGGATATACGCCCAATTTGAACCCGTTGACTTCCGAATCGCTTTATTTTTATCACCCCGTTAATGATTGTAAATCGAAACTTCAACCCGAACCCTTCGCGAAAACACCAACGGCTCGGACGAGGCCGAAGCGCTCGTCCGGCCGAGTCAGACTCGCCTAGGTGAGGTTGGGTGGCCACACCCGACCTCCCCTAGGGGAGATCGGGTCAGCCAACCCGATCTCCCCTAGGGGAGATCGGGTGGACCAACCCGATCTCCCCTAGGGGAGATCGGGTGGACCAACCCGATCTCTCCTAGGAGAGATCGGGTCGGCCAACCCGATCTCCCCTAGGGGGGATGGGGTTGGCCAACCCCATCCTCCCTAGGAGGGGTTGGGTGCCCTCACCCAACCCCTACCCCTGGGGGTCAGATTTCTCCTCCCCCAAGGGCCCCGGCACCATTTTCGGACTCCCACACTCGGTCCACTCCGCCTACCTTCTCCGAATCCTAAGGTCTTAATTATGTGCTTAAAGGTTAATTAATTGTGTTTAAAGGTTAACGATGTCATTAAGCCACCTTAATGACACCGTTGCCTATAAATACCCCACCTTCACAACTCATTTGATCATCTTGGCAAGTTGCACAATTTTGCTCTGACATCTCTCTAGCTTTATCTCTCTAAAACCGTACTGACTTAGGCATCGGAGAGGGTTCATCAGGCACCACCCCCCTCTGTGCCTGGTATTGCCCCTCTTGCAGGGTGGCAAGGAGAGGAGAACCAAGGAAGCAGAAGAGCATAGAGCAGTAGGACAAGCCCCAGGGGTAAGAAGTACAAGCCTCAGGAGGTCAGAAGGAGAGAAGGAAAGGAGGTCAGAAGGAGAGAAGGAAAGGAGGTCAGAAGGGGAGAAGAGAAGGACACATATCAGAACGACTACCCCAAGAGAGTATAAGGGCAGGGATCAGAACGACTACCCCAAGGGAGTATAAGGGCACGGATCAGAACGACTAGTCCTAGGAGCACTGAACCCGACATTTCATTAGTGGGAGATAAATTCTAGATTGACGACCCGTTGACCTAGACTTTATAACCTAACACTTGGCGCCGTCTGTGGGCTTCGAGCAGAAAGCCTGACAATCACGAGAGCGAAGACGAACAACTTAGTTTCTAGAGATAATCACCCACCTGGGGGCAATAGGCAAGAAAGACAGCCTATACCTCCAGCAAGGCTGCCTAACCCAGAGAAACAGCCTGCACATCAGAACCTCAGGTAGCCCCACAGGCACCCCAGCCTAACAAGCAGGGAGGAGGCTTCCACAGCTCCAACTCCATTGACTAGGAAGCCACAGGGACAAGGGGGCAACAAGAAGTGCCATCCCAATACACGGCACCTCCACAGGGATACCACTATGAGGCACAACCTCAAGGGAATCCCACAGGGACACCACTAGCTTACAGAGAGACCCTAAGGAATAGGCAGGAAAGGCAACACCGACAGGAAGGAGAAGAAGCTCATGAAGAGGAGCAAATCCCAACGGAAAAACGCCACTCGCACCCCCGAACAGGGCAGCGAGGACAACCAAAGGCCACCCTCAGGGGGAAGGCAGTAGTCTGTGCCTCCAAGGCAGCAACAGACACAACAGGATACCAGAGCATACACCCCTCTGGGGGCAGACAGACAAGCAAGACCTCCAAGGAGGCATGAATTCAACCAAGTACCCCAACAGGGACATACACCGCACTAAAGGAGGACATACATGCCAGACCAACAAGGATATAGGAGTTCCAACATCCACCCTGGCAATGAACACATACAGTCCGTATCACCATAGACATGACTGAGGGACATACCAAGGAAAGCTCAAAGGGAGGGACATAGTCCCAACAACACAACAAGGCAACCACCTACCCATGGTACAGCACGACAGGTCCAAACCCCTTGTGCATGACAACCCTTGGCACACATCCCCCTAGGACAGGGGAGGAGTTGAAAAGACAAGGATTTGAACAGGGGACTCATAGAGTACCACACCACGTCAGCACATAGCTACTACAATGGGAAGTCTCATGGAGAGACATAGTAGAGTGAGACCACACATAGCATACATGAAGGATACACCTCCACCTAGTCCGTCTTGCAAGGATGCGACCTCATATTCCTCAAGTGGAAGGAATACACACAGACTAATGGAGGAAGACAGTTACATTACCAAGGAAACAGGGGATATCAACACCCCCACTCCCATATCCTTCCCATATCCTCTTATTTAATTTAACTGCATAACAAGTCAACTCCATAAAAGGGGTAGATTTTGATACTTGATATCAACATGTTTTCCAAGAATGACCATACCGGACGCCTTCGGGATCCGTGATATATATATACACAGGTGGACCACTAGAAGAATCAGTAAAAGGCCGTCGCCAATCAAGAGATGCACAAGCAACAGATTCCTCAATCCCAAAGAACACCTATAAGGTCAAGTTTCTGGGAAAGATCACAAGATGGAAGGCTCACTTACAAAAATAAGTTGAGCACTCCCAACATCCTATAGAGGAACTACCATGAAGGTCACAAATGATTACCCCTACTACAACCTTCCACTAAGCATCCTAGGGCCAAGCCCGTCAAAGGATCCCATCTGGCATTGGTATGCAAGGGGGGCACCAGTCACAACATGCCCTCCCCACAAACGCCCATTAGCACAAGAGGGGGTAGCCGCGAACACATCCCTCCAAAAATGGAGAAAACCATATCACATGGGTAACACCCACCATCAGAGGCAAACACCTCCAGCGGATCTTTATGATTTCACAAAATAGCCAGGAGATACAACTACACTTAGAAAGCTCATCCCAGATAATAGAATACACCTCCATCAAAAACCCTCAAGGACACCAAGCCTAGCAAAGGAAGAACGGTGACACCATCATCAAGCTTTTAAAAAGGGATATGGAAAACATAGTATTTCCACACAATGATATGTTAGTCATAAGAGAGGGAATCACCAACTTTGACATGAAGAGAACCATAGTACATGAAGGGAGTCCGTCAGACATCTCCCATGACCAACCATTGATGATATTAGAAAAGAGTCAGGCATACCTAATACCAAAGGACCCCCTACTAGTAAAGGTGGTCAGAACATCAACACACCCATTAGGGACACGGCACTGCAAATGAACCAGGAATAAGGATGGAACACATATCCTTAAAAGTATCCTTACAAGTATCCTTGCATTTATTCTTGCAAAAATAAACTCCGTAGATAAAGAGGTTATCTAATAGATGACTATGTCTCTGTTCTCAAAATATGATCCTAACCCGGAGATCCTTGGACTCCGTATTATATATGCAATGAATAACATGTTCATCAAAGATAGGTACACGAAGATTCAAGACAGCGCCATAAAGATTAGGCGCATACCTCTACCAAGTACGACACATTTGAGTGTTCATAAACACTCCCTCGCCGTCGCACAAGAAAGAAAGGCAGCCAAGGATACAAGTCCTAACAAAACAAACATCAGTAGAAAATTCGGTCATTGAAGTCATGCACCAAGAGAGAAACTCTAAAGATGCAAGATTAGCAAAAGAGATAGTGCAACAACTAGAGTGTGAAAATGAGATACATCTCCTATCAAGAGCCTTAGGGCAGGATAATAGTTCTACAAGATCAACCAAAGAAAAGCTCAAAAGCTTGGGGAGTAAGGTTTCAAGATCGACCTTCACACTAGACGCACATCCCGATCAACCACCCTGTCTGCAAATGATAAGACATTTGACTCTGGCATCCCATCAAGAGGAGAGCCACGATAAAAGGGGCACTAGAAAAATATCCCGCCTTTAAAGCCATACGCCGAATACATGATGAATGAAGGTTATGATAAAACAAAAAAGGAGGGACTTGTCAGCTCAACACACCTCAAACACGTATACGTACGCAACACAAATGCAGCCTCTAATGAAGCTATCCAGCAAGGAATAGCCAGTACGGAGGCAAAACCATGGAAAATCAGGGAGCATCACCTGCAAACCTAAAGGAAAACGCCCTTTTTAGATTCAAGTCCTAATTCGAAGGAAGTCTACAATCAACATTCAAGGTGGGAGGAGCATGACCAATGGGACACCCCCTAAGGGCAGTGAAGAATACTCCAGTGTGAAGGAAAAGGCAAGGCACACTAAGTGCCACAACACTCCAAGAAGATACAGCCCGGTCAGACCCCCCCCCCATGCACGAGCAAAGAGCATGGGTCAGATTGACTAGTCTGAAACACGCCTACGAGATTAACAACTCAAGACACCATTCTATGAGAGAGCTCTTCAACCTACACAAGGAAAGGGGGGAAAAATTTACAAGCACCCCTAGGATACAGACATTGCCACATCCTAGTTATCAAGAGAATGAAATCCACCCCCACCCACCCAAAGCAAAAGCTCTTCCACACAACCTCCAAAGACACATCCGACAAAGGCACCATCCAAACCATGCCTATGACTGAAACAAGCAAGCATGAGAAAGAGTAAATCCTACAAGGGACACTCATCGCATTCAAACAAGCAGACAAGGGAGCCCTGAGCATAAGGGGTACCCAACCAAGAAAATGAACGAGGGGCCTTCAACGGTCAAATATGAAAGGCGGTGTGACCACCAAGCAACTTGGGGGGCACCAAACGAATAAGTGCTTGGTAGTCCACCTAAGTGTAAAAGAAGAAATTAGAGGCAGAAGATCACAAGAACATGCAATACCACTTTTCCTAGAAGAGGTCACATAAGAGGAAAACATCCTCAACTCCCTATACGAACTCGTCCTAAGTTGGCAACACACAAACATCGCCCTCGAAAGGTGATCTCCCACATTGAAGAAAAAGCGTGGTAACAGGCAATATCGTAGAAGGAGAAGTCAAGTAAAGACTCGAAAAGCATACAAAAAGTGCACCATACATGAGAAGGGACACAAGATAAGGTAATATTATGAGCCCTCCGGGAGCCAATCCCGCGAACACATTCGACGCCCCCAAGAGCGTATCTTGAGAGTAGTTCTAAAACTACGAACCCTGTGCCCTCCGGGAGCCTATCCCGCGAACAGATTCGACGCCCCCAAGAGCGTATCTTGAGAGTAGTTTTTATACTACGATCTTCGACGCCCCCAAGAGCGTATCTTGAGAGTAGTGTTCATACTACGACCTTCGACGCCCCCAAGAGCGTATCTTGAGAGTAGTTTATACACTACGACCTTCGACGCACCAAGAGCGTATCTTGAGAGTGGTTTCCAAAAACTACGAATTTCGACGCCCCCAAGAGCGTATCTTGAGAGTAGTGTTCATACTACGACCTTCGACGCCCCCAAGAGCGTATCTTGAGAGTAGTTTATACACTACGACCTTCGACGCACCAAGAGCGTATCTTGAGAGTGGTTTCCAAAAACTACGAATTTCGACGCCCCCAGGAGCGTATCTTGAGGTAGATTTGCAACCTACCAGATTCGACGCCCCCAAGAGCGTATCTTGAGGTAGAAAAAACACTACCAGTTCGACGCCCCCAAGAGCGTATCTTGAGGTAGATTTCAAACTACCAGTTCGACGCCCACCAGGAGCGTATCTTTGGTCTAACCTGTGCCCTCCGGGAGCCTATCCTGTGAAACGTTAAGTGCCGTCCGAGAGCCTGTCTCGTGAACAGATTTTGACACCCGTCAAGAACGTATCGGTGGACTAACCTGTGCCCTCCGGGAGCCTATCCTGTGAAACGTTAAGTGCCGTCCGAGAGCCTGTCTCGTGAACAGATTTCAACGCCCACCAAGAGCGTATCTTTGGTCTAACAGTACAACGTATACCGTGTAAGGGATATCAGAAGAGATCATCATACCATGCTTAGAAGGATACCATGCTCAGAAGGATCCCATGAGAAAGTAATCTTAAAGTAAGGTTGTATAAAGAACACATAATGTTTTTTCTTGATGAGATAGCAGGTATGATGTGAAGGAAAGCACAAAAGAAAGATAAAGAAAGGAAAGCATATTCAAAGGAGAAGTCCATGACCAAAGGATCATATACAGAAGCACAAGAGGTTATCATGAAAAGTAACGAGTTATCCTACCACCCATATCACAAGTCAAGAGAAGTATCTCAAAGGAACCCAACACCACCAAGAAGGATAGCAAAGACATGAAATCCGAAGGTCAAAGCTCTCAAAATAAGCTCGACCCATCAAGAAGAGAATTGCCTTACAAGTCACACAAATCAACCGCCGGCAAATGTTATTGTCATGCATGTCGCCCTCGCGTGACCTATGCTCGTATCAGACTTGAACATCGTCAAGCATAACTCATGAAGGAGACATCTAAAGAGCATAAAGGATACAACATCCGACAAGACGAGACATCGGGACCTAACCCAACAAACATAGCCTACACAAAAGGCAACTATAGCAATAAAGGCTCTCCAATGAGAAAGGAATACTAATGCACAACTCCATACATCGTGATGTGGCTATCATGTCCACATACCTTGAAGTGGCTATCATGTCCACATGCCTTAAAGTGGCTATCATGTCCACATACCTTGAAGTGGCTATCATGTCCACATACCTTGAAGTGGCTATCACGTCCACATACCTTGAAGTGGCTATCATGTCCACATACCTTGAAGTGGCTATCATGTCCACATACCTTGAAGTGGCTATCATGTCCACATACCTTGAAGTGGCTATCACGTCCACATACCTTGAAGTGGCTATCATGTCCACATACCTTGAAGTGGCTATCATGTCCACATACCTTGAAGTGGCTATCACGTCCACATACCCTGAACTGGCTATCATGTCCACACACTACAGAAGGGCTATCACTCCGACACATCACGAAGTGGCTATCACGTCCACATACCCCGAAGTGATTATCATGACAGCACGTCATAAAACATCTGTCAAAGACATGCATTGTAAAGACATCATCCCGATCACGAACATCAAAAGGCTACGCCTAGCCTTAGGAGGAGGTTCAAGAAAAAGGAAAAACAACACCATTCATACGCTCATCAAAGGTATGGACTTATATGAAGACAACCTCCATATCTCACGAAATCAACCATGAAGCAAAGAATCACGACAAGCACTATTGAGGGCATATAACAAAACGATCCCCACAACGATCACAACTACGATACTAGTAGAGGCTAACTCAAGAGCAGTCTCCACCAAACTCCAAAGCAAGAATTCGCTATCTTAATCAGAGCCATGGCAAGAGAAAGGAACCTCAATGAAAGGTGATGATCACACCCATCACCAAAAGAAAAATCTTCAACGCAGGGGTTAATAACATAACCCATAGGAAAGACAAAAACACCTTCAAAAGTCGTCAAATCTACATGAAGATGAAATAAACTTGAGACTCGGCCCCTCGGCTGGGGGGCAGGGGATATAGAAGAGACATCAAGACCTATGATCACCCCATCGCCAGCCACAGGTTGTTTCCTTTTGTCTAGCAAAGAGGTCGCCTCTTCAACCACTACCTCAGGGAGGGAGTCAGCAAGGGGGCACTTGAAGGAGAGCCTCTCGCGGTTTCCTTCTCCTTGGCAGCCGAGGGCCCGACCTCAGAGTCAGGTTTCTGCGCCTTGGATTTAGATTGACTTGAACTCTCACCCACCACAAGAACCATTCGGTAACCAGGGAAGAACGCTCTAACAACAAGAAGGAAGCAGCATGAGAACAATCATAAGTATATCACAAAGAAAAGAGAAGGGAAAAAGAACATACTGGAAGCATTAGCAGCCACCCCTGACTTAGAAAATTTCTTGGCCTGATAAGCAAAACTAGAGGGTTCTTCCCTCTCATCTGATTCAACGGACGGTCAGATTTCGTCGGACCACCTCGGAAAACGATCTTCAAGGTCTCCCTGTCTGAAGAAGAAAGCTTCCCAAAAGTGAGTCATCTATACGAGCAACCAACGCAAAGATCGACCCTTACTCAGGGAGGGGCGAGATACGCCTACTACGGGGGCAACCTTAACACCAAGGGAAGAGGGCGAACTCTTAGTTTCCCCAAATGGAGGAACGCTCCAGCACATCCGAAGGAAGGGTCAACCCTTAACACATGTCAATAGACCCCTTCGCTCGCGGCGGTAAGAAGAAAGCTTGTAAGCTTTTTCACCCTCACTTTTATGGGGAACAAATTGCAGGGTAAAGGTCAAGAGCTATACACACGCTCCAACGAATGAAGGAAAAATGTTACACGTGCCGAAAGTCGAGATTAATGGACAATGCTCAAGCTAGTACGAGGGAGGCGGAACGTTGTGTCCCATTGAGTGGCAGAGTTCCCACCCTCAAGTAAAGGAGAGGTCTATGCTCTCACCTTTGCACTTATGCTCATATTCATGATTAACATCTACAGGTACATCAATGTCATCACTCATGCTTATACTCACAACCCATCCATACATACATACATGTTCATGCTTGCACTCATATGCATGCCCACGTACACACTCCCATGTGTTCAAACATTTAGACGTCCATGCACATGGCCGCCATATATTCATGCATACATTCATGACTACAATCGCATCATGTCTCTACTCACTCCCATCCTTATGTTCCTACTTGCATGTATGCTAGTACACATCCTCATGTTCATGATATGTCCATGTTCACTCCTAGTTAACATCCTAGGTGTATTTTCCAGTATCCCATACTTAGAAAAATTTCGTACCAAAATTAAATTTTCCTTCACTTGGGCAGAATCCCGGCACGAAATTGAAGCATGAGTCACTTAGGTGTATTCGTATTGCATCCTTATGCAAGCGTGTATTTTTCGAGTATACGCCTGTAGCAAAGATAGATTTATTACTCCCACCTCAGATGGACGCGTGCCTAGGCACAAGTCCGTGCTACTCTGACGTTTACAATTCCTCTATCTCATAAGGCAGGGGGCAGAGTCAGAGGCACGCATCCATGGGTAAGCAGGCATTCAGACAAGGAGGTAAAACCCCGGTTTCAAATTGCGCGTGTCATACCATCCTGAAATAGAGTCAATCAAGGGTTAGGCCATTGGTTGACTCGGGGGCATGTGATGGATATACGCCCAATTTGAACCCGTTGACTTCCGAATCGCTTTATTTTTATCACCCCGTTAATGATTGTAAATCGAAACTTCAACCCGAACCCTTCGCGAAAACACCAACGGCTCGGACGAGGCCGAAGCGCTCGTCCGGCCGAGTCAGACTCGCCTAGGTGAGGTTGGGTGGCCACACCCGACCTCCCCTAGGGGAGATCGGGTCAGCCAACCCGATCTCCCCTAGGGGAGATCGGGTGGACCAACCCGATCTCTCCTAGGAGAGATCGGGTCAGCCAACCCGATCTCTCCTAGGAGAGATCGGGTCGGCCAACCCGATCTCCCCTAGGGGGGATGGGGTTGGCCAACCCCATCCTCCCTAGGAGGGGTTGGGTGCCCTCACCCAACCCCTACCCCTGGGGGTCAGATTTCTCCTCCCCCCAAGGGCCCCGGCACCATTTTCGGACTCCCACACTCAGTCCACTCCGCCTACCTTCTCCGAATCCTAAGGTCTTAATTATGTGCTTAAAGGTTAATTAATTGTGTTTAAAGGTTAACGATGTCATTAAGCCACCTTAATGACACCGTTGCCTATAAATACCCCACCTTCACAACTCATTTGATCATCTTGGCAAGTTGCACAATTTTGCTCTGACATCTCTCTAGCTTTATCTCTCTAAAACCGTACTGACTTAGGCATCGGAGATGGTTCATCAGGCACCACCCCCCCCCCCCCCTCTGTGCCTGGTATTGCCCCTCTTGCAGGGTGGCAAGGAGAGGAGAACCAAGGAAGCAGAAGAGCATAGAGCAGTAGGACAAGCCCCAGGGGTAAGAAGTACAAGCCTCAGGAGGTCAGAAGGAGAGAAGGAAAGGAGGTCAGAAGGAGAGAAGGAAAGGAGGTCAGAAGGGGAGAAGAGAAGGACACATATCAGAACGACTACCCCAAGAGAGTATAAGGGCAGGGATCAGAACGACTACCCCAAGGGAGTATAAGGGCACGGATCAGAACGACTAGTCCTAGGAGCACTGAACCCGACATTTCATTAGTGGGAGATAAATTCTAGATTGACGACCCGTTGACCTAGACTTTATAACCTAACAGATACGACGACACAAATGTGTGAATGAGACCAATACCGAGACTAAGGTTTGTGATGGTTATTAATTTGGTTTCGTTGATTTTTTCAGTTCATAGATTGTAGCAATTTCATGTGGAATGATGTAGGGTGGCATTATATCGATTTATGAAAACGTAACATTTGATAAGAAAAAAAACGCTCATTGTGGTGCAATGAGAGAGCTTGGAGCTTATTGGAGGAAAAATGAAAGATTATGCGAACAATAACACATCAATATGTGAGAGAGTGGATGTAATGAACCAATCAAATTTTATTATTTGTACATATAAGATGTGCATTTTAGTACTTGTCAACGCCACATTAAAATCTTCCTAATAATAAATTTTCTGAAGAATTGTCAAAAATTCAATTATCAAGCGGTATAAATTCTAATACACTTTTAGAAAGATCATTATCTTTACAACAAATGAAATTCAACCACGGTGTAAAACAGTAAAAGTACATATACTTTAATGGAAATAGTGAAAATAGGAGATAAGAGTGGATATATTTACTAAATTCAATTGATGGACTGTTTCAGAAAATTCACAGTACCTAACTTTTCATTCATGTAACCAATCACTTCCCGCCACGTCACATCCAGTGACAAGCTGCGCTGAGTTTTCGCGCGCTGATTGGTTCACTCCACCTCCGTGTGTCCACGTGGAGGTCAACCTCGCCACTTGATCTAGAAACTCAATGAGCTAAAAGCCGCTATAAAATCTCAGTGCAGAACCTCACTCTGTCTTCTCTCAGGAAACTTTTTAATCACCATTCAGCAATGGCGAATCCCAATCTGGGGAACCCTAATCTACTTCTCTGCTTCGTTTTGTGCTCCCTGATCGCGATCGCCTCCGCCAAGGTGTTCTTCGAGGAGCGATTCGATGGTAATATTCTCATTTCTAGCTGTGATTCTGCATTTCCGATTGATATGAAGCGGAAGTCGCCATTAGATTGCTTCTTCATTTTCTCATGCATTTAACGAATCACTGGCTCATATATTCGAGCATTAGCTCTTCTGTTTTGTTTTCGTTGTACTGATGGTGATTCTGCTGCGTGATCACTCGATCTGATACAATTGACTTGCTGGTTTGCGTCTGGAGGAGTGATTATTACTGTGCGCTTTATGTTCATGTTGATCCGATTCATGCTTCCTGTTTTATGGACTACGGACAGTAGATCGAGGTTGTTTATGGATCGCATTGTTCAGGTGCATTATTGAGTTGAATCTCCCTAATGATCATAGGTTGCTGTATTTACTGTGAGAGATCTGAGTTAACTTTCTTTGCTGATATCTGTACTATCTAGTTTTAAAATCTGAAGATGCAGAAATTACTTGAAGTTGTGATCAGTGATCCTTAGGAACGTTGATTTTTCATAATGGACGTGTTAGCAGAACAAAGTTGCAGTTCATTGCAATTATATTGATAATTTGTTGGCTTGAACATAGTCATTTTTTTTTCTGTATCAAAGACGAGATTTATTTTTCAGTTAAATTGGCAATGCCTCGAAAGTGAATTTGGGAAATTAGCATTTTCCTGTGCTAATTTCTGCATATTCAGTTCTCGTGTATTGGCGTGTCTGTGGAATTTCTTTACTTTGCCTAATTATCAGTATTACTATTAATGATATATTTATGTATCTGTGTGATGATTGCTTCAGAGGGTTGGGAGAGCCGTTGGGTTAAATCTGAGTGGAAGAAAGATGAAAACATGGCTGGAGAATGGAACTACACTTCTGGAAAATGGAATGGAGATGCTAACGACAAAGGTATCCGTTCATGTTGATGTATTAGACGACATTACTGTTACTCATATTACAATTAACTAAGATTGAATGATAAGTTTGATGCTGAAGAACAATAACTGACTCATTTCTATATACTGTATAAATAAATATAGGTATCCAGACTAGTGAGGACTACAGGTTCTATGCCATATCAGCTGAGTTCCCAGAATTCAGCAACAAGGACAACACACTGGTCTTCCAGTTCTCAGTTAAGCACGAGCAGAAGCTCGACTGTGGTGGTGGCTACATGAAGCTGCTTAGCGGTGATGTTGACCAGAAGAAATTTGGCGGTGACACACCATACAGGTATCTTGCACATGAAGATTGTTGTAATAATGTTGAACTACGTGTTAATCCATACTCTACTTGTATTGACAATGTGAATATGTCCATGAATGCAGCATTATGTTTGGACCAGATATCTGCGGCTACAGTACCAAGAAAGTCCATGCTATTTTGACATACAATGAAACCAACCACCTGATCAAGAAGGAAGTACCCTGTGAGACCGATCAGTTGACCCACGTCTATACTTTCATCCTCCGTCCTGATGCGACCTACAGCATCTTGATTGACAACATTGAGAAGCAAACCGGCAGCCTTTACTCTGACTGGGATCTTCTCCCACCTAAGCAGATCAAGGATCCTGAAGCCAAGAAGGTAACTACATGCTGTTTCTCTTGTATTTACATGTTGATATCAAATTCAATTTATCATTTTTAAAATGAGTGATGAGTAAACTTATTCCTTTAACAGCCTGAGGACTGGGATGACAAAGAATACATTCCCGACCCAGAAGACTCCAAGCCCGAGGTATGTATATACTATCATAATATTTTTGTCTACACTTTATTTAATTTCGTGATGAATTTCAGATCATTCAAGTAACTGTATTTGCCTGTGTAGGGTTATGATGATATCCCTAAGGAGATTGCAGACCCTGATGCTAAGAAGGTAAATTTGTTAATAATTATTGCTTCTCCTTTTAAATAAATTGATCTACTGTTACTAACTGAAACGATTTACATTTCAGCCCGAGGATTGGGATGATGAGGAAGATGGTGAATGGACTGTCCCGACTATCCCGAACCCGGAGTACAAGGGCCCATGGAAGCCAAAGGTATGCAAAGTTGCTCCTAATGTAAACTGAATAAGAATAGATTATTTTGCTTCATATGCTGAATATTGAATCTGCTCTGCTTTTTGAAGAAAATCAAGAACCCTAACTACCAAGGAAAGTGGAAGGCTCCCATTATTGACAACCCAGGTACTTTCTGCTACTGCTTTATCTTATTTCTGTTTCGCATTTGTTATCGATGTCAAATGCTTAGGCTCTTGTATATATACATGTAGACTTCAAGGATGATCCCGAACTATATGTCTTCCCCAAGTTGAAGTACGTTGGTGTTGAGCTATGGCAGGTAAAGTTACACTCATTTTCATAAGCTTCAAATACCAAAATCTATTCAATAGTAGTAGTAATATTGTGATCTTGATGATTGTTTGATCAGGTGAAATCGGGGACATTGTTTGACAATGTCCTGGTGACTGATGATGTCGATTATGCAAAGAAACTTGCTGAAGAGACATGGGGCAAGAACAAGGATGCAGAGAAGACAGCATTCGAGGAGGCTGAGAAGAGCAAGGAGGAAGAGGAATCCAAGGATGCCGGAGTTGATTCTGATGTAAGCTCATAATCTAAACTCGTTCTAATTAACATATCATTTCGCACTTGTTATTCAACGTGTGTTGTTGATTATAATAGGCCGAGGACGAAGATGACGATGCTGAAGATGTTGACTCGGACGGTGAAGTCACCAAGGGAGAGGAGGGTGATGATAGTGTAAAGGATGAGCTGTAGAAGAAAGAGTAGAAGCTTTTGAAGAAGTTATTTCTTTCTTTATTTAGTTTTGTAGAACTTTGATTGTTTAGGGAGAAGACAGTGCAATGAGGTTGAGGCTGAAAAACTATGCATAAGTTTCATATTATGACATAACTTGAGTGAACAACAAAATATGAAGACTATCTTTCACTTGGACTTCTTGACAACCATGACAGGACACTTGACATGCTGCACGCAATGGTTGCTAACGCTTCCCAGAAATGTCCTGCAATTTGTTATAGTCTTCAAACTTTGGGTAAATTCATTAAAAAAGGACAAAATTTAGGGGATGATTCATTCGGCTACAGTTGGTGGCCAACTTGCTTTAGGATAAAACGTCTAAGAACTCAAGAAGGGCCTGAATAATGACCCATGTTACGGTAGAGGATTGAATGTTCAAATGTTGATATTAAGGGTCTAAATTATCATGTTTGTTGTTTTCAGTTTTCCGTTTAAATTTTTTGTTAAATTTAACAGAACCACGTGAAATGTTGGAATTACCCCTTTGCAATTATTGTAACAATATAGCAATTTAATTAATGAAATATAAATGTCTAAAATACCCCTGCCCACTAATTATGCCCTTAAAGCCACCACGGCTCCGGCCACCGCCACCTCAACACCGGCGACCACCACCTCAACACCGGCGACCACCACCCGGCTCCGGCGACCACCACCCCAGCTCCGGCGACCACCACCCAACTCCGGTGGGCGCCACCACGGCTCCGGTTGGGCCCAAATCGGAGCTATCAGACCCGATTGGCCCGATCGGAGCTTTTTTGGCTCCGATCAGAGCTTTTTTGGCTCCGATCGGGCCAGTCGGGGCCGATAGCTCCGATTTGGGCCCTACCGAAGCCGTGGTGGAGGTCACCGGAGTTGGGTGGTGGTCGCCGGAGCTGGGGTGTTGGTCGTCGGAGCCGGGTGGCGGTTGCCGGAGCCGTGGTGGCTTTAAGGGCATTTTTCGTCTTTTCAGGTCAAGCATGTGAGGGGCACACTTTGGTCGGAGGGCATTTTCGGGATTTCAGTTTATTTTCGGTCACACCAAATTCCGTTAGTTTTAACGGCAAAAATTGACGGAGACCTCTTATATCAACAAAGTTGAAAATTCAGACCCTTAATATTAACATTTGAACATTCAGATATCTTCCGTCAACATGGGCCAAAATTCAGGCCCTTCTTGTGTTCATAACCCTAATTTATATATGTAATGGGTGAATGTGAGGAAAAACTTACCTCTTGATAAAGCCATAACCATGGCTACCAATGACTAGAATGTCAGCACCTAACTTCTCAACCATCTTGCAGATCACATCCCTAGCATCCCCGCTAGGGATGGCAACGGGGCGGGTCGGGGCGGGTTTTTGCAGCCCCGGACCCGCCCCGCGGGTCGGCCTGGCTGACCCGGCCCCGGCCAACTGGCCCTTCGGGTCGGGTCGGGTCGGGTCAACATTTCCGCGGGTCGACCCGCGGGGCCCCGACCCGCCCCGCCATGTGAACAATTTTTTTTTTTTTTTCAATATTAAATACAATTTTTTTTTTGTCAAAATATTACATTATATATAAATTCAAAACATAAATCTAACACCAATCAAATATAAACAATAAACACATCAAATTCATTAGAAATTCAAATCCAAACACCAAATTAACAAATCCTAATAATCTAAATATACATCTATTTGTAATTTGATCCATGTCATTTATATATGTACTAGATTAACCATATTGTTTAGTAAATGTTAGATAATATTAACATAAAAAAAAAAAAAAAAAAAAATTATACATATATGCATTTCTGGGCGGGTCTACGGGGCCCCGGGTCTCTAGACCCGGACCCGCCCCGACCCGAGCCCGACCCGGACCCGCCCCGTGACCCGCGGGTCGGCGGGTCTGCGGGTCAAAACCGGGTCGGGGCCTCGCGGGTCAGCGGGGCCCCGAGACCCGTTGCCATCCCTAATCCCCGCTCCCCACTTTCATCTCCACCTTCACCTATTTAAGTCACAAATTCAATTTAATTACCCAATCTACTAACTGAACTTTAAAAAAAAATAAAGAAGTTATTTTTAGATAAATTGTTGGGTTATATATACTTTTAGTACTGTACGTTTGATCGATTGTGGCTTTTGGTATAAGATGTTTCATTATGTATACCTTTAATACTATTCGTTTGAACTTTGTAGACTTTTCGTTCATTCTTAGTTAGCCGTTAGTTTTGACCGTTAGATGGCACGTGGAAGTCACGTGACTCATCCTAAACTTTTAATTTTGATTAATTTAGTCTCTTAAATACATTCCTAATTTTTATTTTATTTAATTTTGTCCTAAACTTTCAAAATCAAACCCTTGACATGTTAAACAAATTTAACAAGACCAAGGGCTGATTGCAAATGTATTTGTCCTAAACTTTTAAAATCAAACCCTTAACATGTTAAACAAATTTAATAAGACCAAGGGCTAATTGCAAATGTATTTTACCAAAAATATTAAAAAAAAAAAAATAGATGTTTCACAAAAAGTCAAAATGATCAAACTATTAACAAAACGTACAAAAATATGAAAAAACTACAAATATAATATATTAGACATGGAATGGAATAGAAAAAAAAAAAATTCACCAAAAAAAAAAAGAATAGAAAAAAACAAAAAAAAATTAAAAACATCAATTTGTAACATAGCACTTACTACGTCATGATCTTTGCAAAGCTTAACCGCTCTCTCCATAACCGCATCCGCCACCTTGTTGCCATACCTCTCCATCGCCGTCGCCACCTCCGACGAGAACAGATACTCTGTGTCGTCGAGAGCAGTGTACCCAATGGGAGGGCTCTTGTCACTCTTGGCATGTACGAGGAAGATGGTGTCGAGTTTCGGAGATACGACGTTTTTCAAGCACCATGTCAGCGCGTACATGCTCTCCTCGCTCTCATCCACCGCCACCACGATCCTCCTCTCCCTGGCCGCCTTGACTTTCTCCGCCATCGCCGAAATTCGTTCTTAAGTTGTAGAAGTGTCTATCTTTTTCTGACACTGAGAATGTTCTGAGGTTGATGATGGAGCGAGTGAGTGCAGAGATTGATGTTTTATATAGTGGACGCTGAAACAGAGGGCGTTGGCAATCTGTTGGCAGCTTAATGGTTTGATTTTAACTGACAGCTTTGGCGGTTTTTTGAGAGTGTCTCTGTGTGCTTAAATTAGATTTTTTTTTTCAAATTGCTCCCAAAATAAAAACTAATTCAAGAAATGCCTCACGATTTTTTGCTTTACAAAAATATCCTCCCGATTAGCTTGCTTCCAAAAATATTATTTTTGACTAAAGGGTATTTCTATAAAGCAAAATTTATGGAGACATTTTTCGAATTAGTTTTTGTTGGATCGTGATTTATTAGTGATTTATTAAATACGACCATACTAAGAGCGTTCCATTTTTGCGGCAAAACTCTCAGACACTAAATTCGAGACTATTAAAGTCGGGACCCTCAGAGAGTAAAGTTGGGAGCACTAAAGTCGGAATCTATCAGAAGATGTGAAATAGCGGCACCCCCCATGGATAAGGCGACCAAGGCGACCAAGTCGACCAAGGCGACCAAGTCGACCAAGTCAACTAAGGCGTCAAGTCAACCAAGGCGTCAAGACGAGACCATCAAAGTCGCCTTCGACTATTATCAACACCAGGTGGCAACCTGTTTGTCACCTACTTAGAAGAAAACCATTCCTCCTAAGAAAGAAGAGGTGGCAACCTACTTGTCACCTACTTAGAAGAAAACCCTTCCTCCTAAGGAAGAAGAGGTGGCGACATGTTTGTCACCTGCTGATATAGTGCCTCCCATCTCCACCAATAAGAGAAAGGCGGCCACCTCTCTTGTCAACCAATCAAGACGAAGCTGCCACCACCTAAAGTCGGTAAAAGCTTCCCCTATAAATACTCTTCAGTATTCTCATTCATATTGAATATTTCTCACTACTAGAGTGCTATACTAACTTAAGCTTCGGAGTGGAATTAGGGGAAAACCCCGCCTTTTCCAGGTCTCGCCAAGAGCAATCCCACCAAGAAGAATAAGCTAGCCCACGAAGCTTTCCAACTTCAGAGAGACAGCAAGGCGAGAACCTGAAGAGCATCCGACAGGCTTAGCCGGACTTTTATGATCCAACATTTGGCGCCGTCTGTGGGAACCCGATCAAAAAGTCATGGCGCCTCAACTTCAAAAATGGGTGACACCAAAAGTGTCAATAAGAATATGAAGGTGGTGACACCTCCTAAGGCAATGACCAGGGGCCAGAAGTCGTCACCAAAAAGCTGACACCAAAGGTCGTTGCCAAAAAGGTAGTCACCAAAAGTTTCATCGTTAAATGGTCGTCGCCATAAATGTTGCTTCGGAAAAATTCGTCGACTCCGAAAAAGTCGGCGACAAAGCTAAAAAGGGACCAGTCATCAAACTGACCCTTAGCTTAAAGTCGTCGCCTCGGAAAAAGTCGTCGACTCCGAAAAGTCGGCGACAAAGCTAAAAAGGGATCAGTCATCAAACTGACCATTAGCTTAAAGAAGTCGCCTAGGAAAAATTCGTCTACTCTGAAAAGTCGGCGACAAAGCTAAATGGATCAGTTATCAAACTGACCCTTAGCTTAAAGTCGTCGCCTCGGAAAAAGTCGTCGACTCCGAAAAGTCAGCGACAAAGCTAAAAAGGGATCAGTCATCAAACTGACCCTTAGCTTAAAGAAGTCGCCTCGGAAAAAGTCGTCGACTCCGAAAAGTCGGCGACAAAGCTAAAAAGGGATCAGTCATAAAACTGACCCTTAGCTTAAATTCGTCGCCTCGGATTAATTCGTCGACTCCGAAAATTCGGCGACAAAGCTAAAAAGGAATCAGTCATCAAACTGACCCTTAGCTTAAAGTCGTCGCCTCGGAAAAAGTCGTCGACTCCGAAAAGTCGGCGACAAAGCTAAAAAGGGACTAGTCATTAAACTGACCCTTAGCTTAAAGTCGTCGCCTCGAAAAAAGTCGTCGACTCCGAAAAGTTTGCGACAAAGCTAAAAAGGGATCAGTCATCAAACTGACCCTTAGCTTAAAGAAGTCGCCTCGGAAAAAGTCGTCGACTCCGAAAAGTCGGCGACAAAGCTAAAAAGGGATCAGTCATCAAACTGACCCTAAGCTTAAAGAAGTCCCCTCGGAAAAATTCGTCGACTCCGAAAAGTCGGCGACAAAGCTAAAAAAAGGATCAGTTATCAAACTGACCCTTAGCTTAAAGATATCGCCTCGGAAAAAGTCGTCGACTCCGAAAAGTCGGCGACAAAGCTAAAAAGGGATCAGTCATCAAACTGACCCTTCACTTAAAGATGTCGCCTCGAAAGAGTCGCGCCTCCGAAAAGTTGGCGACAAAACTAAAAAGGGATCAGTCATCAAACTAACCCTTAGCTTAAAGATGTCACCTCGGAAAAAAGTCGTCGACTCCGAAAAGTCGACGACAAGGTCATAATGGACCAGTCAAAAAACTGACCTTTAGCTTAAGAAAGTCGGCGACAAGGCCAAAATGGATCAGTCATCAAACTGACCATTAGCCTAAGAAAGTCGTCGCCTCGGAAAAAGTCGTTGACTCCGAAAAGTCGCCGACAAAGCTAAAAAGGGATCATTCATCAAACTGACCATTAGCTTAAAGATTTCGCCCCGGGAAAAAGTCGTCGACTCCGAAAAGTGGACGAAAAAGCCAAAATGGATCAATCATCAACTGACCATTAGCCTAAGAAAGTCGTCGACTCGGAAAAAGTCGCCGACTCCGAAAAGTCGGCGACAAAGGCGTAAAAAGGGATTAGTCATAAAACTGACTATTAGCTTGAAAAAGTCGCACAAAGGCTTAAAAAGGGATTAGTCATAAAACTGACTCTTAGCTTGAAAAAAATTGTCGACTCCGAATAGTCGGCGACAAAGGCTTAAAAAGGGATTAGTTATAAAACTGACCCTTAGCTTGAAAAAGTCATCGACTTCGAAAAGTCGGCGACAAAGGCTTAAAAAGGAATTTTTTACCTAAATGGGAATATAGGAGGTTCGAAATACTTAAATGTAAAACCTTAGACATCAAATAAAAAAATGGGGTTCGGGGCACTTTGAAAGTGCCCCGAACACTGTTCACTGCCACATGGCAGCAGGGAAGTGTTCCCTACTGCTGCCACGTGGCATCGGGGCACTTTCAAAGTGCCCCGAACACTGTTCACTGCCACGTGGCAGTAGGGAAGTGTTTCCTACTACTGCCACGTGGCAATGAACAGTGTTCGGGGCACTTTCAAAGTGCCCCGAACACCATTTTTGTATTTAATGCCTAATGTTTTATATTTAAATATTTCGAATCTCCTATATCCCCATTTAGGTAAAAAATTCCTTAAAAAGGGATTAGTCATGAAACTGACCATTAGCTTGAAAAAGTCATCGACTCCGAAAAGTCGTCAACTCCTAAAAAAGCTAGTGTTGTGTCTTTACTTTTATCTCGTCTCGGATAATGCCGAAACGACATCACCCAAGTCTCGGGGGGCCAGTGTTGGATCGTGATTTATTAAATACGACCATACTAAGAGCGTTCCATTTTTGCGGGAAAACTCTCAGACACTAAAGTCGGGACCCTCAGAGAGTAAAGCCGGGAGCACTAAAGTCGGAATCTATCAGAAGAGGTGAAATAGCGGCACCCCCCATGGACAAGGCGACCAAGGCGACCAAGTCGACCAAGGCGACCAAGTCGACCAAGTCGACCAAGTCAACCAAGGCTTCAAGACGAGACCATCAAAGTCGCCTTCGACTATTATCAACACCAGGTGGCAACCTGCTTGTTACCTACTTAGAAGAAAACTCTTCCTCCTAAGGAAGAAGAGGTGGCAACATGTTTGTCACCTACTTAGAAGAAAACCCATCCTCCTAAGGAAGAAGAGGTGGCGACCTACTTGTCAACTGCTGATACAGTGCCTCCCATCTCCACCAATAAGAGAAAGGCGGCCACCTCCCTTATCAACCAATCAAGACGAAGCTGCCACCACTTAATGTCGGTAAAAGCTTCCCTTATAAATACTCTTCAGTATTCTCATTCATATTGAAGATTTCTCACTACCAGAGTGCTATACTAACTTAAGCTTCGGAGTGGAATCAGGGGACAACCCCGCCTTTTCCAGGTCTCGCCAAGAGCAATCCCACCAAGAAGAATAAGTTAGCCCACGAAGCTTTCCAACTTCAGAGAGACAGCAAGGCGAGAACCTAAAGAGCCTCCGACAGGCTTAGCCGGACTTTTATGATCCAACAGTTTTCATTTTGGGGTAATGTGACAAAAAATCATTTAATTAACAACATTTTTACGACCCATCATCTTTTAAATGAAATGAAAAAACTATTTATGATTAACACTTTACGCCTCATTGATTGACCTGGTGTGAGCATAAATTATATTATCTACGGAACAACTATGTTACATGTGCTGGTCACCTGATGACCTTCTTAGCACAATGGAACAGGTTAATAGCTAGTAGCTCTTTATTTGCTGCACCGGGATGTCATAAAGAGTTCATCAAAAGGACAACACTTACATAGCATGTTTGCTTCATATTTAGGGTGCGACATCAGTCCGTAATAGGTAAAATGCTGCTCATAAATATTTTCTCATTTCCTAGAGCTCAAAAGTTTGAACATAAAACTAGTTAATAGATAAAATCAACTAAATATATAGACATAGTACATAATTTTGACATAATTTATTAGATTATTTTCATTTTTGGACAAATAACTACATAAGTTTGTGTAAAATGGTAAGTTGGTACCTCCTACGAGGGATTCAGATATATGTGTCAACCTAAAACACAAGTCTCCTCTATAAATTATAATCTATATTAGGGATCCAATGAAATCGGTTGAGGTTCGAAGCGAGGGACCATACGTTTGAGTCCAAACTCTCAGTTGTATCATATTGACGTTTTTTTTGGAGATTGATTGCAACAATTTTTTTAAAGTATTATTATATTATTTTTACATCATATTCAGTCCATATTTGATATTTTACAGTAAATGGACTGTGAAATTTGAAAAATGATCAAACATAAATAAAGGATAAAGGACTGAAACTTTAAAAACTAAACTTTAGGGGCTTCTTCACAATGTATCAGCATCAATCAACATATCTAAGCAACAAATCTTACACAATAACATTGGCTCTTTCTTTGCTCATCATTTGGGGGAAAAATTACAGACTTCTGTCAACGGCTAAATCATTCAGTTTTAAATCTATCATCTCCTTCGAATGATTCAGCTCTTCAAAAAAACAAAGAAACCTTCTTCAAGCTTAAACAGACCGATCGGATACTCAAACTGCTACGATCCCCATAGCTTCACTTCTATCTAAGAGGAAAAGGATTTTACCAGAAGTTGATCACTTCTTAGATGATGTACCAAAACCACCAAACCCCATCAAGGCTGCAACGTCAGGATCGATCTCTACCTCCTCTTCTACCGCCTTCTCTTTCTGTTTTAACAGATATGCGAAAACGGAACAGATCAACCGACATATTATACAATGCTTACGGGTTAAATTTCTAAATTATTATTTCAAAGAGAGAAAAGGGTCGAATTTGACCGAAAATGATGTAGTATGGTGTTTGCAAGATTGATTTTAAGTTTGATTTGCTGCAATGCATCTAAAGTTCTGTAAGCAATTTGGTAATTAAACTTGTACTATTATGAAGATATAGTTACCTTCTTTTCTTTCTTCTTTTCTCGACGTAGACGCTTCCGCTCTTCTTCTTCTTCTTGTTGCTTCAAGATTCGATCATCGAGATCTAGAGAATGTAAAAGGGATTCGAGTATCAATTTTCTGATATGGGTAAATTAGCTAGCTCAACTTGTTCTTTGTATGATAAATTGTTAGCTCCGTCTAATATGCTCTTAAAGTTGTAATACCCACTAGCTCCGTCTAATATGCTCTTAAATGTTATGAAAACTTGCATATTGCTTGTTGTCTTGCTTTATCTTTTATGCAAAATGCTAGTTGAGCTTTGCGGAAATTTCCAATTTTATGACTGAACTTTGAGGAATACACTAGCTCCGTCTAATATGCTCTTAAATGTTATGAAAACTTGCATATTGTTTGTTGTCTTGCTTTATCTTTTATGCAAAATGCTAGTTGAGCTATGAGGAAATTTCCAATTTTATGACTGAACTTTGAGGAATTCTAAAATTTGCTAGCTGAATTCAAATGACGAGTGATGTGTCTGTACATGTCTCCATCACCATTTAGCAGCAAACTATACGGAGCTAGCAAATTACAACTTTACATAAGTTCAACTACCAACTTCTCCCAAAAAAAAAAAGTTTAGGTGTGATCAGAGCCCACATCAAATCAAACGTCAAAAAGAATCTTTTGCTGATGACTTATGAAAGACTCACCTTGCTCGGTGAAGGTACCAGGAGCTTTGCGCTTCTTAAGAGCTTCAAACCTTTCTTGCACCTGCCCAAGAGAGGCTCGTTCTGACCGCATAGACATGCCGAGGGCTCTTTGATCTGGAGGCAAGAAAGGATAATATGAGCGTAAATAGAGATTTAACAACTTGAGCATATGAAGTTTCCTTCTAGAAATGCAAACGACTTACGTTTCTTTCCATTAATGTGATCCAAGTAGTTTGCTGAGTCCTTTACCACACACTCACAGACTTTGCAGAAGAATCCAGCCTACAAAACAAAAGTATAATCAGTTTACACCAATCGATGGCTTTCTGATCTGAGGTTCCAATTAAGAAAATAGAGGATTTTATTCAATTATGATTTTCACAAATTGTATTTTCTTACATCATTTTTGCTGTTAAATACCCAATTAGAAGCTCAGATGAACAGTTGAAGAACCAATTGTAAAATTTGGCGTACATGTAAAAATGCCAAAATACGAGAAAGGGTAAGATTACTGAGAGAAAGAAGAAAGTACCTGTTGGCTTAGAGGTGCAATTGGAGTAACAACCTACAAATTAATCAAACCCAGAAAGGGCATTCAGCATTTGCAAAGAGTAAAATATCCGGACGATATAGAAACTTAACATAGCTCATAAACAGCATATATATCAGCACAGGCAGCACTCAAATGGAAAGTAAAAAAGCTAATTCAAAACTGAAGCTCTATCGGTTATTTTAGCATATCGTAAATTTCAATAAGACTACTCTGACTCACCTGAGTCTTCCCTAGGCGAGACTCAAGGTCTACTTCATAATCTCGATGCTTTAAGGGCTGTCTCTGCACTGGGGGAGCTTTCCCTGCATAAAGCTCATGCCTTCATGTCAACGCTTCAAATTCAAAAGCATTTTAAAATTTTAAACAACTAAACTCTGAATATAAGCTTGCATCAAATTAGCAGAGCAATATATAGCTGAAATTCCTCCATGATAAACTAGAAATTTGACCAACACCGAAAATTTAATTGCAAATATAGTAGATTATTACGCGCAACTAATCCTTTAAAATGGCAATGCTCATTTTCAATTTCAATGAAGAAAAAATACAGGTAATTTATCAAAGAATTAAGAGTATCAAGCAAAGCTCACCTTTCTTATGCCGTTCTGACTCCTGAAACAAATAAAGAACAAAAAAATCAATTACTGCTAGAAGTATAAATCGAACTCAAAAATATAGTTTTTGCAAAGCTACTACCTTCTGTTCACGTTGACGGGCTCGTTCGGCAGCCTCTTCTCGATCGAACTTTCGCCTGAAAGTGTTGTCCACTCCAGCAGGCTGCATAACAGGAGAAAATTAACCCAAAAAACAGTCCAATTTTTCCGTGATTTTGGCTCCACCGTTACTGCGGATGAGCTCAATTTACGATAATTAGCAGTAAAACCCTAAAACGAACGAATCGGAGCATATTCCCCGCTGCTTCAAGAACAGCAATAAATCGACGATTGATGAGAAGGAGAGCTTACATTACTTGCCGCCATTGCCACAGTTGAGCTGCGCCTTGAATTGACGAGGAACAGCGTCGACGTCGGAGAAATTTCACGTCGATGATTATGGAGAATCTAGAAGGAACTAGAATTGGGAAATACGAGCCCTAAATCCAATCAATAATCTTTGTCCATGCCGTTTTTTTTTTTGTAGGCTTTTGTTTTTATAAGAGGCGTTTGGATGGACATAATAGGAGATTACTTTTAACTGAGATTAGTAGATTACTTGTAATGTTATGACCAATGGATTGGTTCGTAATCAACAATGTAATGTGGAGTGTAATGTGAGATTACAGTATTTGGTTGTGCTGTAATGTGGAGTATAATGTCAGATTACAGTTTTTGGTTTGGTTTGTAATGTATAATGTAATGAGATTTACTTATTATTATAATATTAATCTATTTAGAAATTTATTATATCTTAATATGAAAATTTTAAATATATATTTATTTTATTAAAAAAAAGTAATTTGGTCCCTTAACTTTATATTTACTATTTAAACATCAAATTTGAAAATATTAGAGTCAAACTTTCATTTTTACTTTCTATGTTATTAAAAAAAAAATATGCGAAAAAATTTCATTTTAGGGTTAATTACTAAAAAAACAAACCCAACTTTAGTGAAATCGAAGTATAAATAAAAAGGAGATAAATAAATAAAGAAATAAAAAAAGTGGGAGAGAGAATAATTTATTTAGTATTAATAAAATAATAAACACTACGTAATATTGGACGTAATGTTGGACGTAATCTCACATTACATCCAAAATCGGATGTAATCTCACATTACGTTGAGAGGACAAGTCAACGGGTTTTTACGGGTTGACCAACCCGTCGTAATCTCAGATTACAATGCACATTACATTACAAAAGCCACATTACATCGTTTGGTTTGCCAAACAACGTAATGTTGATGTAATGCGGGAAGTAATGTCAGATTACAGTGTTTGATGTAGAGTGTAACGTTAGATTATTGTATTTGGTATGTGTTGTAATGTGACTTTATTGTTATTATATTAATATATGAGAGTATATTATATATTAATATGATAAGATTAAAAAAAAATTGCCAACAACTAGAACTTCTTAAACTTTATGTTTTGTGGTTAATACTATAATCATTTATAAACTCCAAAAACTAAATATTTAAACTCAATACGCATAACTATTAAAATTCTATTCATAAAAACATTTTCTATAGTTTTATAAGATAATTTTTACAAAAAAAAAATGCAACGAAATAGACTTACTCATTTTATATAAATATCGCATGCATTATTCTTTATTATAATAATGAGTTATGAATTAGATTAAAAAAATTAAAAATATTATTATTATTATTATTATCATAATATATAAAGATAATACAAGGTATTTATTTATTAAATAAATAAATAATAATAATAATAACACTCTGTAATGTTGGACGTAATCTCACATTACATCCGTTTTTTGATGTAATCTCACATTACGTTGAATGTACTCAAATTACAATGCACATTACATTAGAATACACATTACATCGTTTGGCAAACCAAACAACGTAATGTGGATGTAATGTGAGATTACATTCCACATTACATCCATCCAAACACCCCATAGTAGGGATGGCAACGGGGCGGAACGTGGCTGGTTTTCGCAGCCCCGGACCCGCCCCGCTGGTCAGCCTGGCAGACCCGGACCTGGACAGGGGTACCTGTTAGATTACTGGGAGTAATCACTACAGATACTATAAACATGGTATATGCTAGTAATCGATATTACGCAGCGGAAGATTCGCACATACCTCACAAGTAGTCCGTAGTCTCAACATCCTTGCAGAAGGGAGTTCACGATCCTCCGGTCGGCACCCGTAGAGGTTCTTGTGAAGGAAGCCCTACGCGGTATATTCTCATCAGCAAAGCCTCAGATCAATTCTTGGCAGGGGACGGATCTCTGGAGTGTTTGCTCGAAGGCAAATTGGCACACCCTTGGTGTATGTGTGGTTCGGCCGAACTAGGGTGTTATGAGGGATGATTTTTCTCTCTAAAAAACTCTAAGGTAGGATTAATGATTAACATAATAAAACCCCTAACACCCCATATGTATAGGAGGAGTAAAGTGGACAAAAGTCAACTTTACCCCTCACTAATAATCGGTCGGCCTATGTATAGGGAGGCCCATATTTTGAGCCTCTCATATCAATTGGGATTTGAGTTTGGCCCAGTGTCTAATGTGACATGTACCCATTTAATGTAGGTAACATATACATATAATGGGCTTCCATTTACGGCACCCATCACATATGCTTACAGCTCCCACTCGCCGGAATGGGAGGGTGCCTGTTAATGTATTGTCGTCCAAATCTGCATCAACATTTCACTCCTTCGATTTCGTCCTTGCTTCCAAATAGTTCATACAAGGTTTGCCGTGCGACCGGCGAACACGACGGGCATCGTGCTACTCATCTGTTAAGAGTGTTGTAGCGCCCGCGGAACGTTGATTCCCTTTTCACCAATCAACCCGTTATAAACAACATTTATGTAGTGTCGCGCTGTATCCTAGGTCAACTGATAATTCTCCTTTTGCCTAGTTTCCTCATAGGAACACTTCTCCAAGGCATTCGTACAAGTATTAACAACCTTCAACTAATATCTGGTTGGTGGTCACCTAGTGAATACAAGAGTCGGTGAATTACATGTGAACTTGACCATCCCCATCGCTCATATCCTTAGTCAAACCCAACCGGTTTCCAAAGACGTGGTCACTGGGCCTTTTTGTTCAGGACTACGCTCGTACGCCGGGAAGCGAACATTGAACACCGAGCTGTGACCCCGTGGTCGAACATGGCACGCGCATTATAAAGCACGCGTCGATAGCATACCTGAACATTCAAGTTGACATGAATGGGATATGTCAATCATGTTATCGCAGATTCTCATCTGGCCCAGAATGTGGATTAATGACGAAAGAAGTTCATCACGGCGATTTGCAAAACGAAGATCGTGTCGAGTTACGATAATCGTCTTACGTAATCAGGTTTATCTCCCTGATTCTTAGACAGCCTTGCTTGGTAGAGGCCTCCCTCCACCGCAAGACGACCGTACCTTTGTGACTAGGTAAGGCTCACATTCGACATAGTTTTGGCAGAGGTGCGTCCTCCTACGACTTAGTTTATAGACCGTAAATCTGATGTATTCAAACATTATGACGTCGATAGATCATAAACTCAATTGCAATTCTTTCGTTTAAAAAATGTAACTCTCAAATATCAAAATATTATCACAGATACATGCCACTTTTAAACCCTACGTAATCCAAGCAGTTTTACATGCTTTTCGAATATCTCTCTGCGTAGTGGTTTAATTAATGTGTCTGCAACCATGTTATCAGTGGACAATTATTACAAAGTGATTATATTGTCTTCTACCATAGATTTAGCATAAAAATATTTCACATCAATGTGTTTGGTCCTACTATGGTAATTCGGATTCTTTACTGCCGCAATGGCTGCTTGACTGTCAGAGAACACCTTCATAGGTTTACTTCGACATCGCCATCAAGCAGCGCAGTAAGAAGACTTTTCAGCCAGACCGCTTCATGTGTGTTCTTGGAGAGGGCTACGAATTTCGATTCCATCGTGGACAGCGCGACACAGGTTTGCTTCTTGCTCGTCCATGAAATGGCGGCATTAGCAAGGAGAAAGACTCATCCTGTGGTGGACTTACAATCATCCTGATCGCCACCATGGTCGGCGTCACTGTAACCGGTCAATTCTAACTTCTCACCCTCATAGCACAGTGCGTAGTCGGCAGTACCTTTCAGATAACGAATAATTTGTTTTACAGCCTTTAAATGTTAATAGTCAGGATCTGATTGGAAACGTGCTACTAGGCCCACGACGTAACATATATCCGGACGGGTGCATTGCATGGCGTACATCAAACTACCGATCATGCTTAAATACTCTGCACCCTTCATCTGTTTTCGCTCTGCCAGGTTCTTGGGGCCGTCACGTTTTGACAATGCGCACCCAAACACCACGGCGTATCCACGGCTTTGACATCCTGTAATCTGAACATTTTCAACAATTTGTTGATATAGGCTTCTTGAGACATACATAATTTACGGGTAGCCCGATCTCTAGCAATTTTAATGCCTAAGATGTACGTGGTTTCTCCCATGTCCTTCATCTAAAATACAGATGCCAACAATGACTTTGACTTGTTCATAAAACTCGTGTTGTTGGCGGCAATGAGTATGTCGTCCACGTATAAGGTTAAGATGACATACATAGACCCGGATGTCTTATAATACACGCACGGATCCTCGTGAAGATTCACGAATCTATTTCCAATGATTTCCTCATGGAATCCGCGGTACCATTGCCGAGACGACTGTTTAAGACCGTAGATGGACCTTTGAGTTTACAAACTTTACGTTCGTTAACAGGAGTAATGAAATCCTCCGGTTAGTCCATGTAGATATCTTCCTCCAGGTTTCTGTGTAGGAATGCGGTCTTAACATCCATTTGGTGCGGCTCGAGGTCGTGACTTGCGACCAGGACCATAATTTTCCCTGACCGTGGTTTTACGCACAGCCGATGAGTTTATTTTGTCAAAGTCAACTCCGCGAATTTGGGTGTCCTTTCGCAACAAGTCGGGTTTCGCACCGCCCGACCTTTTCCATCAGTGGTGAGCCTTCTTTCAGGACTCACCTTATCCTTGTGCCCCTGTGGTTAGCAGGTAAATCAACTACAGACTATAATGACTTTCATTTAGGCGATCTTTCTCTTTTATTGTTTTTCTCCATTTCTCCACTTGAGGTCTTTCCAATGCTCACTAACAATTGTTAGAGCGAGGTTATCATCCTACTCAATGGTTTCGATGTCTTGGACTTTCGTCTAGGCTTGTTAATCCCATCTTGAGTCTGAACGTTTCTCCCACTCGGAATAATGCCTCTTATCGTAGCATCACTTCCACTGGGAATAAGAGCAGTGCTTAAAACATTGACCTACAACTTTCCTTGGACGACTTCTTGGTCTCGGAGTTTTATTTCCGAGATAAATTCCTTGGTCACTAGGACCTGGAACCAAGTTGGTCAGATCACTCCCACTGGAAACAATGGGTAACTCCCACTGGAAATAATGGGTAGTCTAGGCAGTTTTGGCATTCTTGATTCAGCAATATGACTATCAGGTTCTACTTGATTCGTCTCTACGGCAATAGTGATCTCATGTGGTAGGGTTTACTCCTCCCACTGGATTTACTATGAAAATGTTTCCATTATCATTTATCATGTCATTCACTTGAGTTGCCGGTTCAAATCTCTCCCACTCGAATTAAGTGGGACCTGATTGTCAGTGTTATCCTTCTCCGGTTTGATCAAGATTACATTAGTTTGAAACTGACCATGCATTGGAAATTCGTACTCAAGTGATGTAATGTCTCATGTTCGACCAAGACACCATTTTCAAAAGCTTTAAACATGTATTTTCTAAGAGTAGGTAACGTACTCTTGTCCTAAATACGTGTTTAGTGTGCAATTTAATGTCGCCCGATGATATGATTTTAACTCATTGTCATTCCTTAGCATTTATGATGACGTGTCTTACCGATTTCATTGGAATACAGTTTACATACACGTGAGTCATCTTCTTCATCCCATAGGGAACACCTGATAGATTGACTCTAACATTATGTTTACGAACTGTGCTTCTTGAAGTGTGTCATTTGATTTGAATGCTTAGCCTGACTTATCGTTCAAGGCGTATGGAAGGAAAATCGTTTAAACGACTTTATCCTTCTTCGTTTGCAAACTTATCTCAGGGATTCCATCCCATCTCCGAACTGAGTATCTTGAGTTTTCACCCTATGCGTCAGCTGATACTTTTACAAGGTCGTGGTAGCTTTACGAAGCATACTTCTTTTCGATGTAATTGTATCAGTAAGTTGTTTCCGAAGGAACGTAAGCGAAATTTCACCACTTAATCATCAAAACACTCCATCATTAAACTCGTATTTTGAAACGATGTGTTCCATCTTTCGAAGTCCACACGCGTGTGGCGCTATTTACCGAAGTTTTAACTCATGGTTAAATCGTTTCATTTTTTTTTAATTTAATTCAATTTAATCCAATTGGTTTCGCACATGATTATCATTACTTATTATTTCATTCAATGGAGTACTAACAATTAAGAAATACTAAATCTATCGATCTAGCTACGCAATCGATGTGTATGTTCAGTTCAGTTGTCCCGGCTGAGATGACGGAGTACGTGAATCGTTTCGTTTTATTCGACCACTTTTACCTGGCCGGAATTTTGTTTCGGATCGATCCTGTTTAACCGAGTCGATTAATTTTGACAAGTAGATCACATTTCGAATCGAACGGAAACTACTTTATTCAATAAATTCGAATCTCGAAATAACCATGATTTTAGTAACTCAAACGAACGATAAATGACAATGGTAGGGTTCTTGATCTCAACGGGGATTTTAAAACAAGCATACCCGATCTTGACTTTCCCAAGACCCTTTTTATTTTGGAAAAATATTCCGATGAATTCACTCATGCATATATAATTCTACTATCCACGAAAATTATCATACGCCAGTAACATTCATCATACAAACCACACTCATGCTTACGCGTCATGCGTCTAATGTTCCGAAGAACTCATGCTTGCATATATAATTCTATTTCCAAGTAAATTATCAAATGCGGCTACATCCTCAACATTCTAGCATACGTGTCAAACATGCAACATTCACATTTGGCGACTGGTTTTTTATTTTAGAATAATTTTAAACATTAGGGGTTGATTTGCAATACATGCTTATATTTAATTACGCAACATTCTAGACATGAATCCCAGGCATTTCCAACCATCACATCATGTCTATCCTAGTGCGCATTCCATATATTTAACCAGGGCTCCGCCCCCAACATGCAATATCCAGCTAGTTTGACTCAGTCAAGACAACAGTTCTAATCATGCATAAATATATATTGAATAATAAACAATTGCAATTCAGCCCACTAATTAATCCAATCCCAAAAACATGTATCTCCGAGATCCATCCCCATAATCGAAACAAGGCATAAAGGTTATCAACCCTTGAGCACTGTGTAGGCCATTTAAGGTTAAAAAACATTTGGATTTTAAAACTTGACATCCCTATTTTAATTGACTTGAATTCAGTTTTGAAAATTCAGTTCGATTCAGTCAATTTCAGTTCGGTTTTAATTTTAAAATCTGGTTTGGTCCGAACCGGTCCAATAAAAATATGGTTCGGTTCGGTTCAAGACACAAAACCGGTTCGGTTAGATCCACTTAGTTACCCCGGTCAGACTCAACCCGATTAGGTCGAACCGATTGAGAAAACCCGCTTCGGTTCAATTCGTCCCGGTTTGACATATCGGACTGGCCCAATAATTAAAACCAAAAGGATTGGGCCGGAATGTTTACTTGTGGCCTAAGTAGGGTTTTAAAGTCCATTAAAAATATTTAACTTAGTCACCAAGTAACATTAATTATATAAAATAATTTCCAATATTATATATATATATATATATAGTCACCAAGTAACATTAATTATATAAAATAATTTCCAATATTATATATATATATATATATTTATATATATTTCGGTCAATAATTATAACATATATATATATATATATGTATATATATATATATATATTGCCAATATTCTATCTTTAAGACTAAATCAATCAACAATATATATATATATATATATATATATATATATATATATATATATATATATGTAAAATTCGGCCACCATATATAAATATATATTTTATTTATTGTCAATATCTTAAATAGAGAAACAATATATTGACAATATATTTTCTCAATCTTTTAGGAAACTAAATCTATCAATAATATATTTAACCCTATTAAATATTAGATATATATTTCTATATTGATAGTTATATATATTTCTATATATTAATGTGAATCTATCCTAATGTTTCCAATTATAGATATATTGTTACCTAGAATAAAAATTAAAATATGGTAAACAATATTTTATTAAATTTCGGCCGAAATTAGATTTCTTTGAGCCTAAGAAATTATAAAATTTACCTAATAATTTTAGGGTTTGGCCGAAATAAACAATAAATTGGAAACAAGTGGTCAAATTTCAAGATCAAATTTCAATAAGATCTACAATCCAATGTTCAATTTTGATAAATATCACATTTTTCTTGAAGATCATGAACATCAAATTTCCTAAGAACGTCATGTAAATTTCGGACCACCATAGGTTTAAAAATTCATAAACTTTAACCTTTTTCACTTAAAATTTTCGGTCCAAAATTTTAAATTTTCAAGAACACCAATTTATCAAAATTATGAACTCCTAACACAGGCTCTGATACCACTATTAGATTACGATGAGTAATCACTACGGATACTATAAACATGGAACGTGCTGGTAATCGATATTACGCATCGGAAGATTCGCACATACCTCACAAGTAGTCCGTAGTCCCAAGATCCTTGTAGAAGGGAGTTCACGATCCTCCGGTCGGCACCCGTAGAGGTTCTTGTGAAGGAAGCCCTACGCGGTATATTCTCCACAGCAAAACCTCATATCGATTCTTGGCAGGGGACGGATCTCCAGAGTGTTTGCTCGAAGGCAAATTGGCACACCATTGGTGTATGTGTGGTTCGGGCGAACTAGGGTGTTATGGGGGAGGGTTTTTCTCTCTAAAACACTCTAAGGTAGGATTAATGATTAACCTAATAAAACTCCTAACACCCCATATATATAGGAGGAGTAAAGTGGACAAAAGTTCACCCCTCACTAATATTCGGCCGGCCTATGTATAGGGAGGCCCATATTTTGGATCACTCATGTCATTTGGGATTTGGGTCTTGACCCAATGTCCTAATGTGACATGTACCCAATTAACTTAGGTAACATATACATATAATGGGCTTCCATTTACGGCGCCCATCACCATATGCTTACAATAACACCCGGGGGGGTCAGCTGGGAAAAAAAAGCCAGCGGGTCGACCCGACCCGCCGCATGAACAATTTTTTATTTTTCACTTCTTAATATTACATATAATTTTTTTTGCCAAAATTTACATTATATATATAAATTCAAACCACAAATCTAAGCACCAATCAAATACAAACAACAAACACATCAAATTCATCACAAAATACAAATTCAAACACCAAACAAATTAACAAATCTTAATAATCTAAATATACATCTATTCATAATTTGGTCCTTGTTATTTATATAAGTAATATATTAAGTATATTATTTAGTAAATGTTTCATCATATTAACATAAAATATATATATATATATATATATATATATATATATATATATATATATATATATATATATATATATAGACATTTCGCGGCAGGTCTACGGGGCCCCCGCGCCCCTAGACCCGGACCCACCCCGATCCGAACCTGCCCCGTGACCCGCGGGTCATCAGGTCAAAACCGAGTCGGGGCCCCGCGGGTCAGCGGGCCCGAAGACCCGTTGCCATCCATACCACCTAGTCTTTTTTTCTTTTTGCTAAATAAATTATATGAAAAGAAAACCCATCTAGTTTAGAGTTTTTAAACAGAGATCCATTTTAATTTCATAATCCATGCTTTACTCATTACGAACTTATTTGATCGTACATATTTTATTCTAGGGTTAAGAACCTAAAAACAGTCAGATTTTTAAACTATGTGTCAGTTTGGTGTCTGAGATTTAGAATGACAGTCCGAATTTTCATATATGTTGCTATTTGGTGTCTCCGTCTATTTTTGGGGTTAAATTGGACAAAATTTGGTCACGTGATGGTCACGTGAGTGGGCAATTTTCAAAATTCCAAAAGTACCCCCGACCAGCCAATTCCGTCTGATTTAGGGCTTAGGGTTCCGACCAATTCCCGTCCAATTTAGGGCTAAGCATCTTCGATTGCGGCCAAACCTAGCCCGATTTCGGCCAAACCCACCCCGATTCTGTCCGATTACGGCCAAACCACCCTGATTCCGGCCGATTATGGCCAAACCCACTCTGAATCCGGCCAGACCCGTCCCAATTCCGGCCGATTACGGCCTATTCCGGCCAATTTTGGTCGATTCCCGGCCAAATCCGACCGATTGGAGGTGGGTGGCTAGAGGTGGGTGGCTGGCCGAAGTCGAAGGTGGGTGGCCGGAGTCGGGGTGGGTGGCCGGATTTCGGGTTGGTTTTTTTTTTTTTTAAGGAAAAACTGTCTTTTCAAGTAAGTCTGTTAAATTTAACCCCAAAAACTAACGGAAAATCAAATAGGCACAAAACTGAAATTAGGACACCAAATATCGACAGTTTAAAATTCAGACACCAAACTGACACTCGGAGTAAAATCCAGACAGTTTTTAGGTATGTACCCTCATTGTGAGAGATTCAGATTCTATGTATAAAAAAGGTATGTACCCTCATTGTGAGAGATTCAGATTTCCTGATCCACTCCTTTCTGCCTCAAATCATGCTCAACCTTAAGATTCTGACACGTATCCTTAGATTTAATAAATTTTTTCTACGGTTCACCAATCCGACTTTAAAAAAACCATAAAATTAATTACAACAAAAACACGTGTCAAGATCTTAACATTGAGATACGATCTGTGATATAAAGATTGGGAACTGAGATCTGTATCCCATGAGTGAACCGGTCAGGACTATTCGTGAAAGAAAAGCATGAACATATTAATTTTATGAAGCAGTATGCCCTCGTGATGGCCCCTGACAACCCATGAAAAGAAAAATGAATACAATTTTTTTTAGTAAAGTCGATATTATTAAAAACACATCGATTACAAAACCAAAGAGGAAAAAAAGCTACGACGAGATTTTTGGATGAATCTAATTATCTGTTCAAACAGTGTAGCAACTATCATAACGAAAAACTCATAGCAACAAAGTAAGACACACACATATAAACAATAAACCAAATTTGGTTACCTTAAAGTAAATGAAAATATCAGTTTTACAACATTACATACATCAAACAAAAGATAGAAACTTGATGAGGATGAACAAATCTGATTTAGCGGAACGATCAGAACTATAAAGAAGAATTGAGACTCCTTCAAAAAAGATTATCTAGGTAGCAATAGTCTTGCACGATAAGCAACAACATATAGGGCACCAAATACTATAAAAACGTAGATATTCAATTAACAAACAAGAAAAACCACATGATCAGGGGGTCGAAGTTTGTTGAGTTTCCTCCGAGGTAGACAATGCCAAAGACCAAGCTATAGATACATCAATGGACGAGGAACATCCGATTAATTGTGCATGTTAGGGGTGCGAAAGAAAAACTTAGTTTCTCTCGAATGAGTAGTTTATAAGGGTTAGATACGGTCGAAACCATATACAAATCTGAACGGTGTGATCGGTTGATTATGTGGTTAATGGTTTGAAAATTGGACATGTTTTTTTGTAGAATTTGGTTGCCAACTGAAAGAGATAGATACAATTAAAACCCAGGAGGAGACTCAGTCACCGGCCTAGTTGACATTGTCGTTGGTCGAGACGACCGAGAGTAGATCGAAATCTGACAAGGAGGCGGATGTAGCAGCAGAAACAAGAAAGCAAATATGGTGGTCAGGAAACAAACTGGTCAACTTTGGAAGTAGGTAGAGATCTGACAATTGATAGATCTGACGAAGTAACTAAAGATGACGATTGGTAGATCACTTGTGGCTGAAGAAACTTCATATTCGACAATAGCAAATGAGGAGCAGCTGTTAGATAGAAAAGTTTCAGATTTGGCAGATGAAAAGCTACAAATTTGACGATAAAATGTCGTTGGAGGAGCTTCTATCTATAGGTAGGTGGTGGGCCTTCGACGATCCCCGAGTGATCAGTTGGTTTGAAAGTTTCCGACGATGGGAACTTTAGAATAAACGAGACAAAATCTCTCAACTTTTTTTTCAATATGTAGAGAGAAAGTTTGACTATAAGTCTTTTCAAGTGTAGTAAATTTTTTTTTTCTCTCGACGTGTCTTAGATTGGCTCCATTAAGAGGTAAGTTTTTGTTTTTGTTTAAATTAGAGAAGGAGAAATTATTTCTTGGACCTAGTCCACCACCTAAGATATGGACCTAACCAATTAAATAGTGACACCTCATAAATAATATGGTAACAATAAATGCCATGAATGAGAGAATTATATACAATTTTACTAATTTTGATCACACATGAATTTACTAATTTTGCTCTCTAGCCTTAATTACTACACCATTTATTTGAAAAAAAAAAAAAACAAATTATTTTATTTTCTTACATTTAAATTTATGTGCTCTCTTCTTTTTTAAATAAATAAATAAATGTATATAGTTTTTTTTTTATATTTTTTTAAAACCCTATTGGACATGGTGAACCCTAGAAGGCAAGTGTCCATTTTTTTCAAGGTTCACCTTGCCCTCTAGGGTTCACCATGTCTAATAGGGTTTTAGAAGAAAAAAAATTATATATATATTAAGAGAGTGCAGATAATTAACTGTAATAAAATAAATATTTTTTTTCTAAATAATTGATGCATCAATTAATGTTAAGAGAGCAAATTAGTAAAATGATATATCATCCAAATTAGTAAAATTGCATATAATCCTCTACTTCGTGGTATTAATCTTTACTATATTATCTGTGAGTTATCAATTTTTAATTGGTTGAGTCCATATCCTAGTTGGTGGACTTGGTCCAACAAATAATTTCTCGTTAGAGAAGTCATTATTTAAAGGATAATGTCTTAAATGGTGTGATTGTAACATGTTTATTCCATACTTAGAATAATCTCCATTAGTATTTTTTTCATCTCTAGAGCTCCGACGATATTTGAACCCGGAATATATTAATAAAAGATAAAGCGAGTCTGAAATATTGAACCACTATACAATATTAACTATATTAATTAGATGGTTATAGTTATACTAGTTATATCGCGCGTGCGTTGCACGCGCAACGATCGTTTTTGTTCTTAAATTGAGTGAATTTTGAATTTGCGCTGCATGTTTTTCATCAACAGGTAAGGAGTTGCAAAAAAACAAAAACAAAATTTTAGAGACATCAGACATGAGTATATATGCCGTAACAAGATTTCACATAATATGAAGAACAAGATTTGACTAAAACTTACATATCCACACCATCCCACCTACAAGAAAAGTAAAACTAAGTGGTTCATTAGCTACATAAAGTACTTATCTACCTAAAGTAGCAGGATTTTGGCCAAACAAAATGACAATCCAGGATCAGTCACTTTGACATGCCCCAAAATATATATATAAGAAGGAAGAATATTCAGAATCAACGGTATTCATAAATTAAATAAAACACAAATTCGAAATCGTGAACTGGAAGCAAAGCTCATTGCCATCGTGTGTGAATAGCTTCCATAAGTTTATCCATTGTACTGCTCTCCTTCTAGTCTAGGTCTTCGATTTCCTACAACTGTGAAATTAAATCGGGTAAAATTATCTAACATATGGATCAAAGTAGCAAGTCAAGTGAATCAGAATTTTGAGACAGACAAGGTGAATGGATAATTAAGGAGAAAGAATCATACCATGATACAAAATTCAACATAACAAGTGAACTTACCAAGAACAAGTTACAATGTTCCGTAGACCAATCTTTTTAATCCTAAACCTACACTACAATGATAATATATAACTTGCCATGTTCTGTAAGAGATTGCATTAATGATACTTGCATTTTTTTTTTCTTTTTGTATTGCAAAGATCATCATATGATATTCATGCACCCATCAGTCTTAAAGTTACTACAAAATAATTGATCCATATTAGATAATTAACACAAAAGAACCTACTGATAAGCTCCATTTTAGTCCAATGGCCTGACTCAAGTCGAAAGAATAACATTATCCGCATAAAGAAAGAAAATAGAGAATATCAAATAAGATACATATGAGCATATAAAGATATAGAAGCATATCTTATAGCCTTTTAATACTGAATTGGAAGTGCTTGATGTTGTTGAACATCATAAATTACATGTTCATCTCCGTATATTGCTCACGAGTACCGATATCTAGATGATTAAATAAAGAACATAACTTCACCGTTGCAAATGAGAATTAATAAGCCCAAATAGCACCAACAGAACCACTGAGGGTTTCTCACATGAGTACACACCCAACCCCATTGTTTAGTGAATCCAAATCCATCCAAGTTATCGAATAGCCAACCTATTTCTACCCAATTAGATCAGAGATTTTAATGTAAATGCATATAATTAGATACATATAAGTCAAAGGTGAAGAATAGAGAATGGAAGAACAACGTACATGATAATCTGGATGATGACACGGATAGCAACAATGGAGAGAATCATCAATAAGAAAGTGCGGAGGAGGCCCAACAGAAAACCTAGCGGCTTGCTCGTAACCGTGGAATGTTAGTAGAAGAGTCCAACAACTGCAAACGTTGGAACTGAGAGTTGGTCTCTTTTAAGTCTGTGAAAGAGGGTTATGTTGCGTTGTATTGGCTGAAAAAAAAAAAAATAACACTAACATCGTGCAAGCAGTAGAGTATAGAGAATTTACGAGAAATTAAGTAAATGAATAAATATTATATATTTTTAACTTATGGAGAGCTCCAATATGTTCTTAAGTAAGAGATGGCACAATGAGCTGATATATTAGTGTGTTGCGTAAGGCATACTAACTTACAACGTTGTTGACAAGAAGAAACAGTAATACCTGGAGTCTGGAGTTCCCTGGTGCTAGCAATTTCATTTCACAAAGTAATACTGATGAAGTTTACAACATTAGCTCATGAGGGGATAATGAAAGTGCTCCTAACCCAGTAGTTTAAGATATTAACATGAGAAGCTAAAAGATATATACACTTTCACAACCAAAAGGTTATATGCAACAAATAATAGCATTCAACTTCTTGCAATGACTGCAGACTGAATTATGTACAAAAGAAACTATTATGGAAAATCTTGCTTTCCATGGTTCTCATCTATCTAACAGTGCAAGTGAATGGTGGTATCAGTCTAATAAATAATAACAAGCTAAAAGATCCAAATACCGAACCGTGGAACTCTTTTTTTTTTTTTTTTTTTTCCGAGCTGCTCCATATGTCATTTCTCAACCAAATATACCCCATAAGACATCATAGATCACTGACACCCAACAATTAAAAGAATTTGTTGTCAAATAGAAGAAACTAACATCTTCATAAATTAAACACTGTCAGAGGGTCGGACTATTCAAAGGACCAGTCTTACACGTTAACCCTTAGTACAGAAACAAACCCGATAACAGACAGAGACAGTGACCAGCTAGAGAGTTCTTTAATTTGCTAAAAGCCTAGTACAGAGCCTAGAACAATTTAACTACATCTAGACTGCATAGTGCATATGCAACAGTTAGTTGCATTATATCTAGAAACAATGCAAAATGATATTAAAGTCCACTAAGTATATGACATTTCTCAAACTGAAACCTTGAATTCAAAAAATAAATATGGAACCGTTATTAGCAACCAAAATATTTCTAATGCGATGTAGGATCCAAATACAATGACAAACTTTATTTGGTGGCGTCTAACTCAGTTCAATAAATATACTAAGCATTTATTGATAGAACTTTATTATGGATAGCATAACACAACCCACCAACAAAACAAGAGACTATATTGTTTGGAGGTGGGAAAGGCTTTCTTATAAGAAGTTGCAACAAATAGAGGATTGAATTTATTTACACATAATAATTAAAAAATGTTTTTTTTTTTTTCAAAACATATTATAATGGTTAAAGTAACAAATTAAGATACAACTTAAAGTTTGAAGTAACCTAGACTTTGCACAAATTCAGCAAACTACTCATGAATCCAGCCATGGTAACCATTTATATAAATCGTGATGTATTATCATCTAAGTCAACCTAGAATTTGCAGCGACATTCAGACAATCAAACAAACAGTGCATTGTCAAATATAAATACAATATGTAGATTCCTGGTAAATTTAACAGTATTGTAGATTAGTTGAAGAACTGAATCAAAGCAAGTAGGAAAAAAGACATACCGTGGGACTGATTATAGACACAGTGCGTAAGCATTATAGCAGAGAGATTGTGAAGTACATCTTGATCAACATAGCTCGATCCATTCTAAGTGAAAATCGTTGTCATAATCTGAACGTTGAAGGCGGAAGACCAGGTTCAACATCTAGCTGTTTCTACTAATTGAACAAAGAAAGGACCAGTGAACCACCTCATTAGCATGAAGTAAATGCTACCAAGTCAACACATGAACCTATAAAAGCCAAGACACCAGACAAGATCTGCTTGAATTTTCATTTGCAGTTTGTTCTCTGAATAGATTAGTAGCATACATAAAAAGTTCAACCCAACAAATGATCTTCATGTATGAACATCCTACTTGTGTATACACATCCAACAACTTGAAAAATAATTATTTAATCAATTTCTCTTTAGCAACTAAAATGAAAATCTATAGCATAATGTAATTTGACAATAAATAAGATTAATAAGGCTATTGAACGTTTACGTCGTTCTGACGGTAAGGAATTTGCTTTTCTTTTTTCAGCTGCCGTTAAGTCAGCTTGTTTCCGTTTATCATACAGACGACGTGACTCTTTATCTGCAAGTATATGAAGGATTAGAATGAGAAGCTAATATAGATGAATGAGAATGATAAATCCTTAAAACTTATATTATGAACTCCCATATTGTTTCTTTCCTAATCAATGTGGTACTTCAACAATATTATTATAACTATGATAATGATTTATATAGAGGATTAAACTCATGGAGACCGATCACTTCAACAATTTGTCGGAGTTTATTTGGTTGTTACTGACGCAAACAATCAACATCAGGAACTAAGCTTACAGCATGGCAGCAGGAAAACATGAATGTTGTTTTTTTTCCTGTGTGTCAGATTAGGTTGTTAGTACGGAAAGGTTGGTGGACAGATTTAAGCCGCTAATGTAGAAGTTTTCTCACAAGCATTTTTACAAACACGTAGCAGAAGGTTTCAATCACCACGGTCTATGCGTGTTTATTATTTTCAAATGAAAAATACAGAATTAGATTAGACGGGAAAAGAATGCTTACAGGAAAATTTTGTTTTCATAGCAATTTGGAGGTATATGGAGATGTACGTACGCATCGTTGACGAGCGGCCTAAGGGAAGCAATTGTTAGGGCTAACATCCAACAGAAGATGTCGCTCCACCTTCTTCCATAAACAAGTGTGTCCTTCCTTATAGTGGGAAGTCTTCGTAGGCAGGTCTAAGGCAGCAGTATGTACGAAGTATGAGTCCAACTCTAAATTGAGAACAGGAAGAACGGTGGATGAGGGAGGAAGTGGTCGGTTTGTAGTGGGGAGCGATTGGAAGGTGTACTTTTGTGTAATCGGTAAGCGGTTATGGTCTGTTGTTGGGGATTGTGGAATCTGCGCAGGTACCGTGGTGATTGGAAGTTCATTTGATCGGAAATAGCGCGGGGTGAAGCAGTTGGATTTGGGCGGGTTGCTGAAGTTGGATCGGGTCGGGTTGGTACCTGTTGGTGGATTAGTAGCTTTTGGGGGTGAGGACCCAAGCCAATTTATATATTGGTAAAGGGATGTGACAACTTCATCTAGTTTAGAAGTGAGTATTTTTGTATTTCAACCGAAAAAAAGAAGTATTTTTGTATTACAAAAAATATGGATCGTGTAAATGAAAGAGCGACACTAATAAGGAAAGATAGATAGATAACATTTGAAGTGTATAAGTGAGAGAAAGAAATGCAGTTATAATAATTATTGGATGAACAAACGCACTTCGCGATCCAACGCGAGGTTGTCTCATCTTGTGTTAGATTTGATGTCCTGCCAACCATCGACTATAGAAGTCCAAAGATTCCATCGGCTTGTACTGAGGAACCATATGTCCCGCTCCCTGTAAATACACCATATCATATCTTATTAGCCACTTGCATATCTGATTTAGTGCAGTAAATGAGTTAAGCTACTTGAGATATATAGGCTCGATTAATATTCAATATATCAAGTCGAGTATATGACACTAAGTTAATTCAAGCTTGAAAAAATATCAGGTACAATTGACTTCATGCTCGAGTAAAATGAAATGAATCATTCGTTTACACCATAAAATCTGAATATAACACAATTAATGATTGAGTTTGACTACATTGCAGAACGTCAAATTTGCAGTTGTAAGATATAATAATTAAGATGGAATGAATCAAATTTTAGGGGGTAAAAAGGTTAATAAAATTTCAGTTATTGCACATATATATATGTTAATGTGTCTAATGTAGAAATTCAACTGAATTTATAATCGACTTCATTTTAGTCAAATCTTAATAAATTACTACTGTTATGTGCCGATTTGATTTCAACCTCTTAATTTAGTGCAATGATAAATAAACCTTGATGGTGAGAAAAGTCAGGTTCTTATCATATCCCTGCAGGTACCTGTGTGCACCAACATATATATATATATCAAATAATATGTTACGATGGGGTGTATATATAACATTACATATGACACGTATTTAAACATTAAGGAGTTGAGTAATTACCCAGCAACTTGATCGTTGGATAGCCAGAATCTCCAGGGCTCAGTTATTTTATACTTAAGGGATCGAGTCCATGCCTGAGTTCCGGTGAATGGCACGACACTGTCGTGATCTCCGCTACAGAAATTCAACATTACAATTTTAAAGGTTAATAACTAAATTACTAGTTGATTTTTTATTGTTTCGTTACCTAGACTTCGGATTTTAATTTTTTTTTACTAAATCGCTACCTGAATTAATGCGACCTTTTGGCCAAAAAAAAAAGCGACCTGACATAAATATATATAGTAATATATATCACCTGTATATTAGAGCACGGTATCCCTGGGTAGTTAAATTAACATGGTAAGGTATCATACTGCTAGCATCTGTTGAGTATGTGGCTCGGACTCTCTGTGCGCATATTTCCCACGGACCTGCAGCTGCGCTTGCCTATGCAATATTAAATTAACAATTTGTTAGTTGATCCACAACCACAACAACTTTAGGTTTGGTTAAAGTGTAACTGCATGCAAATACAGTTGGATTTGTAGTGTTTTTAATTAAATTAAGAGAGACACATTTAATTATATCTTTTAACTCCTGAAATAATACCGGGGCAGCATGAATTGCTTCTCTAACGGTTGGATCATTTAGCCATGCGGTTGCCACATCGTCATTCTGCAATATATAATTCATCATATCATTATCATCATCTGGGACAAACAACACATTATCTATATGATACATTTTTTTAACATTTACCCAACTTTCTGAATATCACTTTAGTTTACTCGAGTCCTTAGAGGACTATTCTATTTTTTTTGGGTTAATTAGGACTTGTTTGATTAGGACATGTGAGTTTATTATTATTTTTATCAATAATAAGACGCACGTCTTAACTAACTGTCTCATAAGTCTGAACTAGTGAGTGAAGTAATCGGCACACTCTTATACTTCAAGATCCTCCCGGCTACCTCGGCCTTGACCAACTCTCTGGGTCAAACTATGAGTATCAGCCCAACCACCTCGGCCTTAGCCATCTATGCATGGGTCCCGCTACCTCGGCCTTGACTATCTATGCATGGGTCAAACATGAGTTTCAACCATTTTTTAATATGAGTTAATTTTTTCTTTTAAAATGATCACCAGAACTAGAACTCATATACTCTGATACCATGTTAACGTTCAGACTAACCACTTGATCAAGGTTTTAGGACCCGATTGATCAATTGGTTAGTCTTTTAACTTTCACAATTTTATACTACACTAACTCATAATTTATATATAGATAGTGTGGGATAAACCATGTTGTAGACGTGCTTCAGCTTATTTGAGCAGAGCCGAGCTCGAGTAGCCTAATATATACTTGTCTACTCGGCTTGGCTCGTTTACACGCTGATATAGTGAGTATAATTTACTTGTTATATATATATATATATACTATACCGACTCATGTTTGCTACTATATATATATAATAGATTGACACACAAACTCACAATGCATGGGACATGGAACGTATCTGCAGCCTCATCCTGGGTGGTAGCGACGTCACGTTTTAAAGACTTGACAGTCCATTTATGATGTCTGTTACTTTTCTTCATGTTCATGATATCCTTATATATATTTTGATGTACTGAGGAAGAGGAGCTAGGGTAGTTATAGCATGGCTCCAGAATATCGTAGGGGTTTAGTTCCGACAGAGCTTCCCCCATTTCAGACACGTATCTTTGACAACTACTATGTTCCCAATGCCCTCCGTAACATGTCTTCTCAATACCCTACATTTTTATTTATTTTTTTCAAAAATAAAAATTAAGTTAAAACAATATATTAGGTTTTAAGTTCATCATACAATGAGTAGTCTATATATACAGTATGTATAAGAGCACGTTGAATTTCTTTATCTGCAAATTCGAATTTATATGAATTGGAATCATAACCGAGGTGAGCGAGAGCATATTTCAAGTATACATAAGAATGTAAGGTGCATGTCTAATTCTTACCGTTTTCGATATCATTTTTAAATTTAATAATTGGACACATAATTATAATTCTTTAGATATATAAAGGGTTAGTATTTGGCCTAAAAAAATAAGGTTTAGTATAAGAAAATTGTTGTATGAACTTAGACTGTATTACAAATCCTATTTTTTTTTTTTATAATAATTCTACTATATCTACCATCAGTTTGGTTCTAAATTAAAAACGGCTATATGCCTACTTTTCCATTAAAATTGGGTGGAAAGCACACTGACGTGATTTTTTGTGTGTCAATCGACTGAATCATTTTTGGCTAAAGCACAAATACTTAACTGAAATTCAGAAGCAATTCAGTTATTTTGAACGAAAAAAGAGTTATGTAAGCGGCACATGGCGTTTAATTTCCGTATAGTTTTGAAAATCGAAGAGACATATGTAATATGGTTACTAACCCTAATCATAATCATAATCCCCATAAATATTAGATTAGGTACCCACCTCAAAGATGTCATTGGAGATAAGCCCCATACCGTGAGCAAACGGAATGATCGCGTCGCTGTCAAATCTATAATCTGTTACTCCATTTCCTATTAGATATCCCTGTTATATATATATATAGATAATAAACACCCAATCAATTAGAGCATATATATATATTTCTATAAGTGAAACTTGATTTTTTTATTTATTTTTCATACCTTGAAGTTGATAAGGGGTTGCACTCCGCCTTCGATGCCTGCAGTGCGTTTCATTAACCAAATCAAATAACATTTTTTTCGATTTCACTATAAATTTCACTCAAGTTTCGTAATCTGTTGAATTTCATTTACGCGACTGGCATACCTTGCACGATTTCAGACGCTAGGGTTGGAATATAAATTCCGGCATACGACTCTCCGGAAATGTAGAACGGATTGGATTGGAACTCCGGGTACAATTCGAACCACTGGCTCAACAACAATTACAATGCCATTGGATTATTCACTCTAGTTACTACACTACTAGCTAGTATATGCATAACATAACTTTTACAAATGACACTTTTGCAGTCGCCACTAAAGTTTTAGCAGCGAATTTATGCCGCTGTTGTAGCTCTGTTTTCTTGTAGTATAGAACTAGCTAGACATAAGCTTAGATATTCTAGAACTTAATTTAAATGTGTGGTTTAATGTTTATACCTTGAGAAGAACTGCATGGGAGTCCGCGGCGGTTTGAAAGTCTCCGGTTACGTAATTTCTCGGATCGTCGGAGTAAGAGAGACCAACCCCACACGGTGAATCCAAGTAGATAATATTTGAGACCTTATAGACATAATAATCGGTCAAAAATAAAGAAGATGAACTTTATAATTTGATTATGAGATTTTTTTATAGAATGAAGAAATTCGATTAATGTCGTCGGTATATACTGACCTTTGACCAACTATATGGATTGAGAGTTAGTGTCGGGAGGCTCGATCCCGACTTGCCCCCTTCAAACCTAAATGGCCCTATGAATGCCATAAGCAGTACAATTAGTTAGTTTGTTAGCGCAGAAGCAAATCAAACGACGTCATATATCAATCACATAGTTCGGTCGTGCATGGTACCGTGTTCATAGACGAATCCATCAAAGCTAGAGCACCCTGGACCACCATTAAGCCAAAGGACTACCGGGTCTGTGGATGGGTTCCTCTCGGATTCCACGAAGTAGTAGAAAAGATTCTTTGTCCCTGCAGGCTTCCCGTCTATTCCGACATACCTATACGTAACATCATATTTTGATAAATAAGTTCAATTTTTACAAACAAAATAAATACTATTGGGCTTATATCTATGTGTGTCTTATTCGTGCACTTGCAGTTCTGAGCTGATTCGACCTGCTTATTAGTCGTGTTTAAACGGATCAGAGTTAGTCGGACACATATATTTATATAAAACTGTATATGCTAAAAACCGTTTATTCGCGTCATGTCAGAAATTGTCAACCTTATATATACTCAAATACAAGGTACCGATATTAAAGACCTAACCAGACTCGGGACTATAACTACCGATCACGACTTACCCTGCATAATGTTTGGATGGAAGACTGTCGTTGAACCCGGGCACGCTTGTAATGAGAGACTCGTTAGGGTACGCAGAGGCGATCGAACTAGCACTCAATAATAGCACATAGAGTGTCAGCAACATGGTTGAGTCAAGTCGAGTACTATTTCTATATTCAAGTATGTGGGGGTGGTGATAGCTATGCTAGCAGGTGAACTTTCTAATATATATACAAGCTCAAACATGGCCTCGATCTCTTGTTTTCTTCGGAACTGAGTTACTACTTTTTGGTTCTTTCCAAAGAGACATAAGGAAAAGGGTTACTAAAGCGTGGAGTACAACACACAAAGACAGGTCAAAGGTGGTGAAGAATACAATGAGGGGACAAAACAAATGCACAATGCATAGAACATGAAATGTGGCCTATTGATGATTCTTTGTTCCAACCAAAACACCACCTAACTCAATGCTTATGAGCTAGGGTGATCAATGCCAAAGAAGCTAACAATAAATAAAGTGGAATGATTATATTGCAATATTTTGAAATTACAAGGACTACCTGTATTGGCAATCCCTTGTAAATAGTGGTGTCATGTTACCAAGAAATTCTATTGGTTCCGTTCAGCGAAAGGAAAGGTTTTTTGGTGTAAAGTAATGTCAAACTAAAATACCCAATAATGAAACCAAAATGGCTAAAGCAGCTAAACTATAAGATAAGTAAGCCTCCCCAGACCATACAAGTGAGCGATGAGCCAACACAAAAGGTTTGGTTAAGATATATGCTAAATTCCGCAACACATTCATAGATGTAGGGGAGAGTGCATACCAAAGGGTCACCGACATAGCTCACAGTAATGGGCTCCAAATTTTGTCAGGAAATCCGCACACTAGTTCGCCTCACGCGATGTATGTTGGATACTATGCAAATTAGTCAAACAACTGCTTTGTTTAACATGCAAGTACGTATTGATATACAAAACATGTATATAAATAGAAAGTCAATTGAATAATGAAACAACTTTTTTACCATAATAGGATACATATCACGACTTGTTAAGTCAATTTCTATCCTATATACAAATTATGCTCCGAGGTTTAAACAAGACGATGATTACTTCTCAGAATACAACAATATCTCTTTAGCACAACATTCATTCTACCTAACTAAACATATATAATAAACATATATAAACTGAGTTTGTAGTTTGTACTACATTGCCACCTAATAAACTAAGTAAAAAAAAAAAAGACTTTTTGTCCATATCCACAAAATTGCGCGATGTGGGACAAATATATTCCTTTCTCTTCCACAGTCGTCTCATTCACAACAACATGAAATGGGCTATATTCAACTTCTGGACCCAAAACTAAGTTACGCCCCAAAGTTGCAATATAGCCCATTTGTCCACCACTCCCAATATGTAGAACTAGTGTTTTAGTTCTTACAAAAAAACTAAATGCATCCTTCAAATTCTTACATATGATTGGACAGAAGCACCACATCATTCATACTCTGAAATCATGCAAAATCAATGTCACGTTGTTGAAAACGAGATGTGGTCTTATCTATTTTTGAGTGAAGATCTAATTATATATCTTTAAATATCTTTTATTAAATTGATATTTATAAACATCATTTATAGTGCACTCTATATTGATCCACTTATTATGGGATTGAGTCCTTTCACATTAATCTTTTTAGTAGATTTCAACTTTCAGCACAAAAAAAAAAAAATCAACTTTTTAACTGCGTTGGTTCAAATATGCATATTCTAATGTCATAGTTGAAAAATAAGACACGTGTCTTATTTTAAATTTACGTACACCATCGTAATAAATTAATTAAAAATAAGATATGAATTTTTTTTAATATCATAATAAAATTTTAAAAAAAAAAAAAACTAAAATGCATGAATGGGTGGTATTATAACATGAAGGTCGTATGTTATAACGTTGTTGAAAAAAAGATGTGTGTCTTATCAATTTTTAAGTGAAGGTTTTTATTATCTTTTATTAAACTGATGTTTGTGAACATCGTTTATAGTGCACTTTATATTGATCCAGTTCTTATGGGTTTCAGTCTTTTCATCTCGTTTTTTTTAATAGGAGGTTTCAATTGCCGCATTTAGGATTTGAACAAGTGTTTTCTGATACTATATTTGAAAAATAAGACACACATCTTATTTCTAACTTACGGTCGTTATAATAAATTAATTAACAATAGATATATATTTTCTTTTAATATCACAATTTAAAAAACTAATTTGTGTGAATGAGTGCTAGTATATATAACACGAGTTTATAAATACTGTACATCATGTATTAGTCTATTAGATAATGTTTTTTTGCCACAATATATATTAGATAGTTTCATTTTAATTAATTTCGTGTTAAATAGGTTTGTTTGCCAAACTTATTCCCAAACTAGGCTTCTTTCGAAACTAATTCCCAAAATAGGTTTTTTTTATTTTTTTTAATTAGATATATTTTTTAATTTACATCCCAAAGTTTATATTTTGTTACAATTGACCCTAAACCGAAATAATACAAGAAATATGTTAGAAAAATTGAAAAAATAAGGTAATTATATGTAAAATTTAAAAACTAAAAAATATTAAATTATTAATTGTGAAAATTTTGTGAAAATAAATTATGCTAAAGGATATAAATTATAAAAAAAAGTTGTGATATAAAATGTAAAGAAACTAAATACTCGTGATTTTAAGTATGAAAATATAAAAATGAAAGCGTATGTAAACCCTAAGTAAAACATGTTAAATTTATAAAATTAGTAACTGAAAAAAAAAACAGAAAAACTAATTTAAATTTGAAAAATCAATAAGATAAATTTAAGAATGATCAATTTGTATTATTTTTTTTTCATACTCTTGATGAATAGTTTTTATATCATTATATGTTGTTTTTCTTTCCAATATAAACTTGTTTAAAAACTTATTTATTTTTATATGTAAATTGTTTCTTTTAATTTCATATATTTTTTAAAAATTAAAAGCTACAAAAAATATTTTTTTGATTATTTTTTAATGTGTATTTTTTGTCATTTCATTAATTAATTAATTTTTATTTCCATTTTTATTTTTATGTTTTTCATATATTGAATTTTCTTAATTTTCAATTTTTTCCTTGTATTATATTACGATTGAGGGTTCATTTGTAACACAATGTAAACTTTAGGATGCAAAATAAATAATAGATATTATTAAAAATATAAAAAGACCTATTTTGGGAATTAGTTTCTGAACAAGCTTAGTTTGGAAATTAGTTTCGAAAAGTGACCTAGTTTGGTCCTTCAATCAAGAATATTCCAATTTCCACGAATGAGGAATCGTATCGTAATCATAGTACTTCACCTTATTGAAGAAGTTGTTGACCAATCAAGAGCCAATGCCACAGCAAATCATTAGTTTTTTTTTTTTTTTCCAAAAATCATTTTTTTCTCTTATTATTTTTGCCAACATTTTCCCTCCCCCTCATAAAATAATCTGATCTCCTATACAAAAATAATATACAAAATATTAAGACGGGTCGGATTACTGAAAATGCTTCTTAGCAAAAAATGTCAAATTAATATTTCAAACGTATTATATAATAAGTACAAATATTTGATATGCTATTGTTAAATTTATTTCAACACTTCGACATAAATAGTAGGCTGAATATCATAATGACACGGACACCCAAAAAAAACATTCTTATTCAGTACGTGTATGTTAGTTTTTAATCAGTCCAACACGTTTGTCGTCTGTTAAATCCAAACAGCCACTTACAAATCTGTACTTTTTTTTGGTTTCTTCAAGATAGTGGAAGACCCTAAAAACTAAGTACATATATTTATTGTCGAAAAATTCTCTCTTCAACGAAATACCCAAATTTAGAGCGCGTAAAATTGTATGGTAGGCCCGAACCTGATTTGTCAACGGGGAAGTTTCAATGTAACTTCACTTGTAGCTCTCTCCTATAAATTCCTCAGAGGAAGCAATAGTTTAATCTATAAAGAGTTCTACTCTTATTAATTAGCAGGCGTAGATCTCTCTAAAAAGTTTTAATGAACTTCAAAAGGCCTCTTGAGGGTTCCGGACCATCGGATCGAGTACCAAAGAGAAGGTTAGCTCGATCTTCAAGGTATTTGTTTGCTTACTCTTAGTTTCTGTTAAGACATCATGAATTGTTTATTTTTTTTTTTTGTTGTTGTATATACGAATGTGATACTATTTAATAGTTATTTATGGCTTTAATTTTGGTTTATGTGGATTGCAGTGTATTCATAAATGCAAATTCCTTTCCTGAGGAATCTGTTAATAGGATTGTGGGTTTGGTTAGGGAAGTGGTAAGCTCAATCTCTCCTCTCTCTTATCATTTAATGTTGAGTTTCAACTTCCAGTAGACTTTCTGCAGGTAATATTCTCAGAATGATATGAAAATGATGGGGGAAAAGAAAATGTTCTTTTGTTGACAATTTTGGTTGGTCTCTGTTGAAAATTGAAATGGTTTTTTTCCCCTTTTCTGACACTTCTTCCTCTATTGTTCTTGAAAGTGGGTCAGTAATGAATAAAGATCTCTTTGATGGGTAATGTAAAAAAAATGTAAACTTTATCATCAATACAAAAAGGAAGTTATATTTTTAGTATGGAAACCATATAAAGAGCAAAAATTTATAGCTTCAATTTGGTGGGCACCGTAAAAAAGGTTTTTTTTTTTTTTTTATAATCTATCATGAAGAAAGTTATCTATACATCAAGAAAGCATACTTTTGTACTTTATAATCTATCATCATGAAGAAAGTTACCTTATATATATACACACATAAAGAAAGCTTACTTTTTTACTGTGGAAACTAGCTTCCCACATATAAAAAGCAAAGTTTTTTAGCTTAGATTTGGTGGGTACTGTAACAACTCTGTTTTTTTTTTTTTTTTTTACTTCTTTTAGCATCTATATACATAAAGAAAGCTAACTTCCTAGAAGAGAGACTTTCAGCTTCTTATATAGAAGTCAACTTACAAAACAGAAATTTGATTAGTTCCTTACGGATCGTGTCATTCTGATCATGTCATTCTAATCTGCAGGTTCGAGAAGAGCTCGATCGGATCATTCCAATCATTCTGGGATCAACATCAAGGTTGGTGTCAACTGTCATCAATCAAATTGTCTTGTTCTTGTCGGCAGACATCATTTTTTTGTCTTTACCGGAAGTATAGCAGCTACAACTGTTTGTTCTTCTTCTTGTCTCTCCTGCAGATTCTTCAACAATCCAGTTCAAAGCAATGCAGAAGCTCATCTGACACTGCAATTCATCACCAAACTACCCGAAATTGTTTACACCGGTAACAAGATCCAGGCCGACGGCAACTCTCGAGTCTCGATCGAATTAGTCGATTCCCGAATCGGGTCCCGCGTCACGACCGGGCCGTTATCATCCCTCAAGATTGATATTGTAGCCCTCGAAGGCGACTTCGATCCCGAAAACTCCAACTCCAACTTCAACGAAAAAGTTGTTGTTGAACGACAAGGTCGGGTTGGTTGAACAATAAGTTTGATATTTGTAATTTTACTAATTATTTCATCATAACTCAATTCTTGAACAGAATTTTTGACTTGTCCCAGCTCACAAGTTACTATTTTTGTCAACAGGTCATAGGCCGATACTCAACGGCGACCTAACCGTTACGCTGACACAAGGACTAGGTTGTCTCGAAAATGTAACTGTAACAGACAACTCTAGCTGGATTCCGTGTGGTAGGTTCCGGTTGGGAGCTAGGGTTTCACCTAAGAATCGAGTCGAGGAACAGGTTCGGGAAGCTTCAAGCAACGTGTTTAGAGTGAAAGACAACCGAGGACAACGTGAGTTAATGGTTTCTCAATTTGGTTTAGGGTTTATGGTTTAGAAGTCTGATACGGATTCCGAACTCTGGTTCCGACGTGTTCCGAATTCTCTGTTAATGACAGCAGTGTGAATTTGAGCAACTTTTAGGGCAGTTAAATAACTAAACTGAAATCGGAACATCTTGGCACTTTTGTCTCGGAATCTTTATCATTTCTGTATGGTTTAAGGTATTGATAGTGATGTTTTTATTTGTTTTTCTGGAACAGCGAACGGGAAACACCACCCGCCGAACCAGAACAGCGAGGTTTGGCGGCTCGAAAAGATAGCGAAAGGCGGAATATACTGTGTTAGGTTGGCTTCCATAGGGATCCAAACCGTGATGGACTTTCGTAGGCTCCAAGAAATCAATCCATCGCTGCTAAAGAAAGTTAGTACACCTCTTATTTACTTCTTAATTTTCGGAATCCATATTATTTTTAGGGTGACGGCTAAAATGCAGTCCATTTAAATACACACTTGAGTTTGAAGTCATTGACTAATAACATCGAGATATGTGTAACTAATATCAAATTCCACTATATTTACAGTCGACTGCATTTTTTTTTTGTAACTGACTGAGTATATGGTATTTGTAAAACTGCAGACTCTCGGTGGCAACGGTAATGAGATTTCAGACGGAATTTGGGAAACTATCGTCGGGCACGCCGCCGATTGTAAAATCGACGACAACGAAATGTTCACATATTCTTCTCCATGGTCACCGAATCTCGAGCTTCTGTTCGATCAATTTTACCGACTTAAAGGCGCAACCTTTGACGGCCACGAATATTGTCCGATTGAGAAACTAAACGCTCATCAAACGGTATGTCTTTTGCCGATCTTGAAACATTAATACTTAGTTGTCGATTTTTATCTTTTGCCTTTCTCTGCAGATTTTGGTGCAGAATTTGAAGCAGCAAGCGTTCGAAAATTTGAATCAGCTTACTCCGGTGAACATTTGGCAGTTGCCGCTCGCCGATAGATTTCTTGGGCAGCAAGATATATCAACTTTACTAGAGTTTGGCTCTACATCAGCTTCGACTTTCTGCTACGAAGCTCCCGAAAGCCATTTCTCAGAAGATTCCGGAGCGCAAATCTACAATCCCGAGAATCTTCATCCTCAAACAGTCACCGGAAACTTCTCATCAGCCGATAATGATAATCAACGTTTACACGGGGCCAACAACTTTGGTCCTTGTACTACCTTTGCGGATCAAAACAGTCCTCAAGTCCATGTATCGGTTGATTTCCCTTCGAATTTATGGTGGATGCCCGAAGATTTTGACGGGTTGCTTCTCGATGATCCAGAACTTGGATACTTTACTTCATCCGCAAGTAACCGTACTTTCTGCATGGGGCTAAGCAACGAGGCAGGCCCGAGTTTCAATGTATATATTCACAACAGAGCGAGGTCAAGGGTGGCTTGGAGCAAGATTCGAGCCGCCTTTAAGTGGAGGACTGTAAGGAGGAACCTCGCCACGAAGAGGAATCTCGCCGCAACGAGACAACAAGTGTCATGTGTGTAGATTCCTTAAACATTGTCAAGATTCATTAAGGTCAGGATCTTGTCAGAAGAAGATTACAAGCTAAGGTTTACTTTTTGGGTCGGGTTTACCTGCAACAATTTGCATGATCGAGTCATGGTTAGGATAAGCGGTCAGTCGAAAGAGGAAGGAGTCGGGTTTTCTTCGGTCGTTCGAGGTCCGATTAATATTGTTTGATAATTGGGTACTAAATACAGAATATTTGGTTCCATTTTAATGTTAGATAACCGTGTTTATATATATATATATATAATATGTACGTGATTAATACATTGAAAAGTACTATTAATCAAAGTCAATCAAAGTCAAGGTTAATTACATATTTGTTGGTAAAATTTTGTATGGATAATTTTGCAAGCTGCTTTTTTTAATATATTTATGGTTGTTTATTATGACATGTATATATATTATCTTCCTTATTTAGATATTTCTTGTACAGGGCACCATATAATATGAGAATAAATTAATTCTTAAGTTCTCTATCTATTTTATTACCTCTCTAATTTTGTAACACGTTATAACACGATTTTGCTCCTATATTTTCTAGCTACACCTGAGAAGTAAACCATGTCCAAATGCCATTTACCGAGAAGCCACACATCATTCACCCTTTTCTGGCACAACCTATGGTATCCCGTTGCGAAAGTCAACATTTGGAATCGGCCAAAATCATGAGGAAGGATTGGGAAGATTACTATTTTAAATTACTTCAGTTTTATTAATTATTTATCATGCATTCACGTTGGTATTCATAAAAATTGTTTGATCCATTAGGTTGAATTCTGTAGAAACCCAGACTCTCAATTGATCGATCAATTTCTTTTGGTAAAAGCGCGTTATTACAACTATTGTTAGACTGGTCTATAAGAAAATCAACGGAGTTCCATACAATCTCATCGTCTTCTTCGATAAGAAGCACTTACTTATGGCGATGGAAATCCATACTTGAGTCTTTCCCCTCTCAGGGCCTGGATGTTTGCAACGGTATTTAAACATAACTCAACCACAAAAAAGGGAGTTTTTTATTATTATATTCACGTTCTATTGATTAATTATTTTATATCACATTCTAATTAATATTATTGTGATGTATGTCAAGGAAATAAGTCGGATTCGTAAGCTAGAGATTTTACAACACACAATACCAATTAATATGTCAGATCTCTTGAGGTTGCGGGACTCGATTCTTACAATATATGACTAACAACAAAAAATCGATTTTGTTTTATTGAATTTTATTCTTAAATACATGTATGTTATTTCATTCATAATAAATTATAAATATTGATATGCTCCACTCCCTAAAGCGAGTGTAGAGGCACATGAGTTATCACATAAAATAAATAGTGTGGTTTAGCACACGAGTGTTCGATGTATGCTGAAATAAATCTAGATGTAAATTGATGATTGTGATTAAATTATGATGTCATCTCTACTACCTGAAGTGAGCATTGCATTGTTTGATTAATGATTTCAATTAGAATATATTCTACTTCTTGAAGTGAGGGTTGATTATGATTTTGAAAGAGATGAAATATATATGTAGCATCATCATGATATCGATAAAGAATGATGATGCATCTTACAAAGAAAAAATGTATGAAAAGAATAATTTAAAGTCCACCTGATTTGGCTGAATGATGAGAATTTTGAGATGCGCAATGACGCTAGCATAAAAATTATTGATACTCTGCAGCGCAAAATTTTATGATTTTATGAAGCACAATGATATTAGGTAAATTTTGGCCTTAGAGACAGAAAAAAAAAACTTTGCTTATATTATTTGATACTGGGATATTGATAAAAAAAATCCATTCTTTACTAATATATTATCGTGAAGATCCGATATTATGATCCCGAAGATCAAGATTATGAATATTCATATTTATTTTAAAATTCCGCGTTTACATTTATATTTTTTATTTCTTGCACTGCATTATATTTATTATATACATATATTCTTATGTTTATTGCATTTTATTATAAAATGATTGTCATACCTAAAATCTGACCTAAGGCGATTACGTTTTGAAAACGTGGATTTTGAAAGAGTCGCCACTAGTTAATTAAGGCAAACTAGAATCCTAAATTACCTAAGCGAATAACGAATTAAACGCCTAGGTATTAAATAAGTATACGATCATAAATTCGAGTTCGGGGGTTCTATTACGAATTAAAAATATAATTTTTAATTACGCCCTTTCGGTACTCAATTCACGAATTGCCACTACTCTAATATACACAATTTTACAACATTAGGAAAAATAAATTCAATAAGATTAAATTTCTACACAAATGAATCACAACTACAAATCAGTTCTACGTAGATGAAATTATAATCTATCGTAATCTATTATCAAAGTAAAACCTAAGATCATTAGTAATTATAAAATAAAATACAACTAAAACCTAATCAACATGTTATGTATATATAAATAAATCAAATTAATATACGTATTTGAGAATATGAATTAACGAGATTGAAGATCCCTAAAGATTTTGAATTCTGAAAAAAAAGATGGTAAAGATCCTGAATTATTTCGAATAAAGGATTCGGAATGATGAAAATGGGATCTGAATATCCTAAAGATTTTGATATATATAAAAAAAAAATCCTTAAAGATAGCTACAAATAAGGAAAATGAATATCCTAAGTTTTTTTGAGCTATAAATGATTCTGAAGAACATGAAATTGAGCATCTATACGAAGGTTTTTTTTTTTTTTGTGTTTTATGCATTTTTTTTATTAATGTTATTTATATCTTACATATAATGTATATATTATAATAAAGAATGAAAGTTCTCCGCAATCATCATTGAGATGAATATAAATAAAATAATAACATGCGGAAAGTATTACAAGCGATATATAGTGTATCTCTTACATAAATATGAAAGATATACATATCAGTTAAACCAGAAGTTTACTGATGCATAAAGGTAAACCAGAAGTTTTACCCATGATACAGTATTTGGGTGACCAGTTACAGATCATCCCGGATCACTTACGATGTATCAAAAATTATTTGGAAGAACCTGAAGATTCTCCATAATCATACGATGCTTGCTCTCAAGAAAAATTTATTATGTGAACATCATCAGCCGAGTTTGGGATAAAATCCCCTTATTAATGGAAATGATAAAATGACCCGTTCACCTGCCATGTGGACCGCGATATTATTGAAAGATGCATCTTCAATATGATCACACGTAATTTTATTATGAATTTGCAAGTACAAACTTTCCAGATTATAAAATAAAGAATGGTGATGGTATTGAAAGTTGATATTTACTACAAAAATTAGACAATTGCATGTCCAGATCTGTAGTTTAGCATAAAGTTACAAATAACCTCCAATTAAATAGCTAAAATGCTACTAACAAGAGAACATTGAGTGCAAAAGCATGCTATTTTAAAAGGGGGCCTGCTAATTTGAGATCGAGATTTTTTAAACTCGAATTTTAGACCGTTGGATAAACAGCCTTGAAATCTGTTCCTGCTCAGTTTTCTCAGTCTCCGCTCACCATTCCGTTAGACCGTTACTCTACTCATGCATGTGACGTCCCCTCTTGTCAGTTGTCCATTCTTTTCATTTTTCATCTCTCTCCTCTAACTCTCCAATCTTTTTACTTTATTTATTTATTGTATAAATAATAATACATGAGGAAAAAATACGAAATCTTAACAAGACATATATATTCTTTATAAAAATAAAACATGTCCATTTTTCTGAAAAAATAGTAGTTGCCTAAGCGAATATGACCAATTCAACAATAGTATTTCAAAATTTTAAACAATTAACATTATAAGCTTAGTATCATAAGTTTTCTTTTTCCCAAATAAAAGTGTATTGAAAATCAAATACAAAAAATATATTATTTTTTGTAAACATATTATCCTTAAAATCACATGTTGCGACTAACTGTGACGATATGTCCTTTTAGAAAATTTATTAGTTTTATGTTAAAGTTTAGGTAAATTTATATAAATAATAATTTTAAAAACCTATAGAATCGAGCGAATACGGCTGGGTCGGTAAATTCTAAATCAATTACATAAACTTAATTAGATTTAGTCAATTGCAACTACATTTTGGATATGAATATTTTTTTTTCTAGTGTCATAAGTCATGACACTATATATATCACCCTGGTTGCTCTTGAAATTGTTATTATATATATATATATATATATATATATATATATATATATATATATATATATATATATATATATATTGAATAAATAAATTATTATATTTTTGTAAAAATAGATGACAATATGACATAGTTTGATAGAGTATAATAAGTACATATTGTGTTTCATATTTAATTATAAAATAAGAATATCTATAGTATTATTATATACTTACAATCTAGAAAAATTTTCCAAACAACCCCCAAAGCAAAAACCAATAACAAATGGACCCTCCTAGGAAAATTAATCACAAATCTGCCCTTTAGTCCAAGAGCCTCTCGGGCTTTTTAGCCAAAAAAAAGTGTCAGGTTTAAATGCCCGGCTGGCAGCCGGGCATTTGATTTACCTGACTGATCACATCACTAATGTGATCAGTCAAGAGAAGGAAGCCCAGCTGGGCTTCCTTCTCCAATTGAGGAGGGACCCACCAGTCCCTCCTCCATTCAAACCCCATCGACATCGATGGGGTTTTACTTTAAAAAATTGTTTTTTTTTTTAATAATTGGTTTTTTTTCCATTAAACCATGTATGTATGAAAAAAAAAAGAAGGAAACATAAAATGAAGGTGCATGTATTTTATCGGACCGTTAGCTAGTATAGCGAATTGAAAGTATATTCGACTATTCTTTTTATAAAAATAAGGGTTCATTATCAAATTACTAACTCAACTTTATGTGAAAGCGTAATTCGCTAGCTAAACTTATTTTTGTAGCAAATTACTAGCCGAACTTTCACTAACTTGCAATTTTCTAACTCTGTCAATTTTTCCGTTAATTATGGACATAATATATATTCTAAATTAATAAAAATACTCTATAGTTTGTACTATTATTCTAAAATAACCTCAAATTTTATATAAAAACAAATACAAATCTCAAATTATACATAATATACAAAAAAAATATGTAAGTTAAATATATAACCCCCAAAGTTTAAAAATTAAAATTAATTTTTTTTAAGTTTATTTTTTTTTATATAATTTTTTTTAAAAAAATTAATTAATTTTTTTTTTTTATATTTTCAAGCTACATTGTTTCTTTAATATATTTCTTAACGTGTATTATTTTGAAAATTTGATTTTATATAAAACATGATGTCTTTATATTATCATATTAAACTTTAGGGTGAATTTAGCAATTATTGAAAGTATTTTCCGTCCAAGACTAACGAAAAAATTGACGGAGCTAACTTTTTGCACAATATCGAAAGTTCAGCTAGTAATTTGCTATCAAAAAAAGTTTAACTAACAATTTGCACATTCATGTAAAGTTTGGTTAGCAATTTGATAATTAACACTAAAAATAAAATATTTATTAAGTGGAACATGATGAATTTATCTATACAATTCATGTCTATCATTTAATAATTATCTTTTTAATTTATAAAATGAACTAGATTGTATTATTGAAAAAAAAAAAAAAAAAAAACCAAAACCATATATATCCCACTAGCTATGAATCGGTATATATATATGGACAGTGTAGGGGGAGTGGACATAGTTAGCATGGTTTAATGAGAAAAATACCCACTTATTAAAAAAAAACAATTTTTTTAAAAGTAAAATCCCATCGCTGTCGATGGGGTTTGAATGGAGGAGGGACCGGTGGGTCCCTCCTCAATTGGAGAAGGAAGCCCAGCTGGGCTTCCTTCTCTCGACTGATCACATCACTTATGTGATCAGTCAGGTAAATCAAATGCCCGGCTGCCAGTCAGGTATCACCCAAAAGAGTAGTAAGGGCACATCATGTATTAACATAAAAGATTAAGGGTAGTTTTGGGAATTAATAATTGAACGACTTTTTTGGGAAACTCTAATTTTTAAATAGAGGAGAGATATTATGTACGTGATTAATAATACATTGAAAAGTTATATATACTATTAATCAAAGTCAATGTTAAATCAACTTTTAAGTTATTGATTTTTCGGCAGGTTTTTCGACCTTTAGCCTTCTTTCTGTTCTCTCTCCTCTTCCCCAATCGCCGCCGCTCCCGAAACCCTTGCTACCATCTTCTTCAACTTTTATTCATGCAAACGCCGTCATTCTTATCCTTTCTGCCTCACTCCTTTACCTTTTGACGTAGCCGTCCTGGATTCCTTGCATGCCTGCTGCTTCACTTGCGTCTGACATCTCCTTTCCCCAGTAATCATTACGATGTCACATCACCTGAATTCCCTTTTGCCGCCCTTCCGCCTCCCAACATGCATTTCTTCCTCATGCAGCTAAAACGACGTTTCGTCTCCATCCTCTCTTCCCATATCCTACCTACCTCGTCCTGCATTCACTCCCCAAACCCTTACCCAATGGCTAACACCATATTCGTGCTTTATGGACGCATCCTAAGTTCTGACAGGATCAGGGAAGACCTTGTCTGGCGATACATTGAAAGCCATTGGAGAGTTCGTCATGTTCCTGAAGTCCATTTCTATGACGATGGAAGTTGGATGTTCATCTTCCGTACTCGCCAGGAAGCAATGGAGGTCTATAATAATGGACCCTACCAGATCTCCGGGATACTCTTGGTCGTTGCCCCTCCTTCTGATGATGGAACTGAACCACTGATTGACTTCACCGGAGTTCCCACCTGGATTGAAATGCGGAATATCCCAAACTCCCTAGCAACTGAAGGTAACATCCACAACTTAGCTTCTTGCCTGGGAGAAATACTCCAAGTTGAGCCTCGCTCAAACCGGTGGGGCTCTTCGTATCCTCGCGTTAGGGTTCGAATGAATTTTCTTAATCATGTTCTTTCATCGATGGTTTAACTCATGCTGGTCAGTCTATTTAAGTAGTCTTTGGTTTCAAAACTGGGCTACCTTGTCGTAGATGTGGAAGGTTTGGCCATGCATTACACCAATGCAGGCTGGCTGATGAGGTGGTGGTGAGAGATTTGAATAATCTACTGTCATCAGTTCCTAACCAGTCTGGATTGGCTCCAATTGCAGATGACACCATGAATCTTTATACACAAGGAAATAGGGGGTCCAACGTCTTGAGCAACTGGATTCATTTTCACCAGGATTCGACCTTAAACACCCCAATGCAAGGCACCCCACAACGTGCAGCTCAGTCCGCATCACAACAGGGGCACACCACCTTTCAGCCTCCTCTTCGCCGTCACACCCCCGCCCCTGCCACAGCCACAACCAACCCCCATGCCACCACAAACCACCTTGATAGTACCACTACAAACCACCTTGATAGTGCCGCTACAAATCATCTTGAAAATGACCTCAGCACCTCTCCCTTTCCCACAACATCTGATGAATCCACTCCTCCCTACCAATACCCTATCCCAACATCTCCAATGTCTCCCTACCTTCCAACTGAAACACCTCTCCGAACTATAAGACCTAACCCCCTTGTCTTCTCCATGCCCCCTCCACCTGGTTTTGTTCCAATCTTGAACCCCTAACCTATCTCCACCGTTCTACCTGCCACAGCTACACCCCTCCTTGTCTAGCTATCTCTCTCTTACTATCCACCACTCCCCCAACATCTTCCCCAACCTCCACAACAACATTTTCCTTGGACTCTCAGTTGGTACCCTAGCCCTTACCTACACTCCCAAATCCCACACCCACATATCCCACACCCATATCCTGCTTTTTGGCCACCCCAGGTTGTAGACCACCTTGACCCTTACATGCAAACTCATACCTACACCACCACCCAGCCACTTACCACCACAAACATCATCCACAACCGTCCACAAATCTCCCAGACCCCTCCACTGCCATTAGCAACCCTCATCTCCCTAGCCCCCAACCCATAACCCAGACCTCACAACCTTCCTCAATGGCCACTAATACTCTCATCACTATTCCTCAACCTTCCCCTACCTCCGTTTTAAACCCCCTTGATAATTCTGACTCAGACAAAGATCACCTCAGTGATGAATTACTTGCTGAAAAATTGTTCCTTATGGAGCAATTTCATTTACTTGACGCCCAAGACAACTCGTCTGCTCCAACAACCACCATCACTCCTGATACTCTAGTCTCCACTTTTGAGGAATTAATTACACCCAGGAGGCAACGTCGACCTGGCCACTTCAGACGAAGAAGACATGGAAAGGACCCCATCACTTCTGACCCCTTCCAGAGAAGTATCCTAGGCAAGCGAGATCGTCCGGATTTCTCCCCATGCACAACTCTTCAACTCTTTGACCCCCCAGGACAGTGCTGAGCAGCATAGGCGTCGCCGACCAAGGATCCAGCTCCCAACTTCATCATCTTCTTCCAGCGGGTCAGATTTTGCTGAGGTATCACCCAACAACTATGGCAGATTTCGTTTTTTCAATGAGACTAGTAATTATGAATGCTCTACTTTTTTCTATGAAATTAGTAAGTTTTCCATTCTTGTTATGCATGTGGAAGAGCCCCTAGGGTACTCTCCACGTCCACAATGAAAATCCTAGCCTAAAATTGTCAAGGGACGGGGAATTCCTTGACAATTCAACACATGCGACGTCTGGTCGCTCATTGGCTACCCCAAATAGTCTTCCTCTCTGAAATCAAGTGTCATCCTTCTCGGATGGAAACAGTTTTTGGAAATCTAGGGTTTCATAATTTACACTCTGTCCCACCAACTAGCACTAGGGGAGACCTCTTTCTTGCTTGGAGACATCTATTTGCTGTTACTCATCTAGTTTCTTCGACCAACTACATTCACCTCTCCATTCAGTCCTCACCAGGTTCCATTCATTGGCATGCAAGTTTCATATATGCTCCCTCTAAGTTTAGAGACAGGTTCCCTTTCTGATCTCCCCTCTCCGATATGCCTCCCCATCCGACCTCAAGATGGCTCTTAATTGGAGATTTCAATGATGTTTGGTCTCCACAAGAAAAATTAGAGGAAAATCATGTTACCTTAAATAGGCTCCTCCAAACTCATATGTGGAGAGATACCCTCCATCTGTTGGATCTTGGCTACCAAGGTCCACTTTTCACTTGGTCTAATAGAAGAGGGGAACCCTTCATGATCCTTAAACGCCTGGATAGAGCCTTCACCACTACTGAATGGCTTCTTCACTTCCCTGACTCCCAACTTTTCCATCTAGGGGACCTAAGTAATCTATTACAAGTGACGAAACTGAATTTCATCGTGCCGTTTGTTAGATATCGAGATTTGAAGTTTCAGAAATTATATTGAACTGTGAATTTGAGGCCATAAAAGTTGTATCTTTACTGATTATTTCGCAACAAAAAATCCATGAACTTTTAGTTCATTGTAAGGCCTTTCCATTGACACCAAGAACACCCAAAACCGAGTCCGGACGAGGGAGAACCAAGCTCCTGAAGTTGGCTCTGCAACCTGTAAAAATCTAGTTTTAGGTTGAAGATGAAGTTGACCACGCCCAGGCAACTTTGAGCAACCCGTGTGGGCTACCCAGACGTCGAAACGCGACGCTGTTTGCGACGTTGAAATCGTAATTGAAACATCTACCTGCAAGGATTTTTGTGAATTTTTCTGAGATGGTCAAAATTGTAGTGAATAACGGGATTTCGGGCTTCCACCTAGTTTTGCGTGCCGTGATAGGAACATAATCTGAAAATCTAAATTGGACCATATGAGATTTGAGTTTTGAATGAGTGGCTCGAAATTTAGTAGACTGTGTGTTCGAGCAGAGAGTCTTAAACTCGTTATTGTATTATTTTTAGGGAGATCAGATCGACGAAGGTGTTGACATTAGTTTTGGGCGTTTCAGTTGAGGTAAGTAGTTTTAGCTTATTCCTATATTTACAAAGTAAATATTTTCTGCATTGCATGAAGTTTTAAAGATAAGCCCTTTTCGAGCATGAATATAATTTTCGTATTTTGAAATTCGAATCAAGTGCTTAAAGTTATGTTATGAATTACATATATATTGATATGATCAATTTTTGGAATAATGCTTCTATCATATGTTTCTATATAATATTTTGATAGGAAATTAGTTACTAGAAACCTATTTTAAGAAGTTCAACCCCCATCTCTGATTCTGTGCTCGTAAGTCTGGCTACGGTCTGAACCCTCACGAGGGCCTCTCCGGCGTATGCATACGAAGATCGATCAACTCTGGCCGACCCAACGGATATATCTGGGCTCTGTATCCTTCCAATGGGGGGATAAACATTGGAGCCGACCCAGCGGCATACCTGGGCTTTGCATACTTCCAATGGGGGAAAACATTGGAGCTTGAAAAGACTAGAGAAATCTCTGATCCGTTTTGTTCCGTTCCGTTCTTATTTTCGATTAAGTTCGAAAACTCTATTCCTGATAGTCCTCTGACTCAGTTTAGGAATTTTGATCAGTTTTGCAACTACTGTTCAACCTCTGACTTTGATCAAATATGTTTTGTAGAAACTTTTGAACGCTGCATTGTTTTGACGTTTCTTTGAAAGCTGTGTTTAAAATCATTATGATCTAGATATAAATATTTATATATTTTCCGAAAGCTTGATCCAGTAGGGATAAGTGACCACTACTTACTGAGTTGCTCTCCAGCAACTTACCCCATATTCAACTCCTCAGTTTCAGGACGAGTTATTAGTATTTTGGATGATCAGTACATGGAGACGTCTATGTGATATTTTAAGGCCTTGGATTTCTTATAATATCATAGTACTTAGTGGAAGTATGAAGTTGTCAACATTCAGGTTCAAGATAAACAGATAGAGCGTCCGACATTCGCGGGATCTTATGACGTGGAAGAGCTGGATATCTGGATGATTAGAGAGAGTGCACTTGAAGTAGTAAGTTGATGTTGTTCCCTTGCATTGGACATTTATATATAGAGAGTTGTTGGATTATGTAAATACCATGATTTCTGGTAATAAAAAACGTATGAAATATGAGTGTGTTTGATTAAAGGATCCTTTGAGATTTCATTATTTACCGGTTTATTACTAGTGAATAGCGACCATCACCCCTAACTTCCAAGGTGGATTTTGGGGCGTGACAAGGTAATAATCCTTGATCTGGCAATAATCCTCCACCAACTTCACCACCTGCAAATCGAAAACCACCACAACAACAGAGAGTTCTGAATGCTCAATCTGACAACGATGTTGAAGATCGTTTGTACTTGCACGCATTGGATTCTCTGGGATCTCTTCATATTGATTATCAACTCATTGGTTGTAATAATTACCAGGCTTGGGTTCGATGTATGTCAGATGCCTTACTTACGAAGAATAAACTTTGTTTTGTCGATGGTACTTGCTTGCGGGTGAATATGCCTGAGAATATGCAATTTAGGTAGGATCGTTGCAATGCTATAATTAATGGATGGCTAACTAGATCTGTTGCTAAGAATTTACATCATGGATTAGTGTATAGCCCTACAACTCGATCAATTTGGTTGGATTTACGTGAATGATTCAACAAGATAGATGGTATTAGAGTTTTCCATTTGACGAGGGAGTTGTATTAGATTAAGCAAGGTAATATGCAAGAAGATTAAAATGATTTGGGATGAGTTAGCTGCTGCTGATGGTGATACTCTGTGTGGAACTTGCATTGTTTCACCAAGAGTTATTACAGAGAAGGATAAACAAAAGCTCATGCAATTTTTTGAATAGACTTACTGAGACTTATGCACATGTTAGAACAAACCTTCTTATGATGCACCCTCTCCCTACTGTAAACTTTGCTTATTCATTTTTGATTCATGATGAGAGTCAGAAATATCTTGGAGGATCAATCAATGATGGTTTAATTGATAAAGTTGAACCCTCTGCACTATATCTGGGAGGCTCATTCTCAGGAAGTTCTCAGACTCCTTATAAGCAGGCATCATATATGGGAGGTTCAGGAAGCTCAAAGGTTCCTTATAAGCGGCTAAACAAGAAATTTTCTTTGCAGTTATTGCAATAGAAGAGGACATGATGAAGATACTTATTGGAAGAAGCATTGAGTTCCAGATCATATTAAGAAAAGATGGGGAAGAAAGACAAATGACAGCAACGAATAACTGCCTATAACACTGCTTTTTATGGTCACACATATCAATTTGGAACGAAATCCTCACAACAATCAATGAGGAACTCACCTCAAGAACTTTCATTCAATGAGCAATTGGCACAAACAGTAAAAGTGCTATCTCAGATGCGGAATAAAAAAGGAGGAGGATGAGGAGGAAGAGGAAGTAAATCTGATACATATGAGGCTAAAGCAAACATGACAGGTACACTACCACCATTATTTTGTGGATTTGTTAGTATTGTTACTGATGATTACTAGATAATAGATAGTGGTGCCTCACATCATATGACACACCACAATGATTGATTGATTAATTTGAAGACTAATGATCACCCAAACAAGATGGTACACTTACCTAATGGCAGCTTATCACCTGTAACCCACTCTGGAACATGCTTTGTTGGAGCTTTTTTAATGCTTCATCGAGTATTGTTTGCTCCAGATTTCAATTACAACTTGATTTCAGTATCACAACTGACAAGAGAACTTGAATTATATGTAACTTTTCTGCTTGAAATTGTGATATTTCAGGCCCTCCCAAATGGGAACATAGTGGGGATTGACTCTCTCCATGAAGGATTATATGTTCTAAGGCTTGACAGGAATATGAATTTGGAATAAGAGAAGAATGTGAAGATTTTGAATTTGAAGTTACCTGATGCTGCTGATGTTTGGCATAAAATAATAGGCCATATATCAGTCCATAATATGAGAGACCTGCTTCATTTCAATTCAAAGACATTAGAAGTGTTAAAGGATTGTAATATTTGTCATTTGGCTAAGAAAACTCGAATGACATTTCCTATAAGTGCTACTAAGTCAAAGAGAATTTTCTCATTGATTCACCTTAATGTTTAGGGACCATATATGGTGAAAACATATGATGGATATAAGTATTTTTTTTTACCATTGTAGATTATTGGGTTAAGAACCTATGAAAGGTCTGAACTATCACCCATGTTAACGGGAGAGGTCTGAAATTTAAAAAGTTAATAACAGAGGTCTGATATTTCTGTTTTGTTGATAACAGCGGTCTCCGTTAGTTTTTTCCGTTAAAACTAACGGAAGTTGGTCACATGCTTGGCATGTGACCGGAAATAAAATAAAATTCCAAAAATGCCCTTCTATCAAGTGTGCCCCTCACATGCATGGAGTGAAAAGACCAAAATGCCCTTGAAGCCACCACGGTACTCCGGCGACCACCAATCGTACTCCGGCGACCACCACCGTGCTCCGGCGACCACCACCGTGCTCCGGCGACCACCACCGTACTCCGGCGACCACCACCGTACTCCGGCGACCACCACCAAGGCTCCGATTGGGCCAAAATCGGAGCCACCGGCCCCGATTGGGCTCCGATCGGAGCCACCGGCCCCGATTGAGCTCCGATCGGAGCCACCGGCCCCGATTGGACTCCGATCGGAGCCAAAAAAGCTCCGATCGGAGCTTTGTGGCTCTGGTCGGAGCCACAGAGCTCCAGATCGGAGCTCTGTGGCCCCGACCGGAGCTTTTTTGGCTCCGATCGGAGCTTTTTTGGCCCCGATCGGAGCTTTTTGGCCCCGATCGGAGCTTTTTTGCCGAGGTGGTGGCCGGAGTCGGGTCGCCGGAGCCGAGGTGGTGGTCGTCGGAGTCGAGGTGGTGGTCGCCGGAGTCGGGTGGTGGTGGCCGGAGTCGGGTGGTGGTGGCCGGAGTCAGGTGGCGGTGGCCGGAGTTGGGTGGTTTTAATTTGACTTTAGGGGTAAAATTGTCATTTCACATTTCCTTAAATAAGATATTAAATAAAACAAAATATTAAAGGGGCAAAAATGTCATTTCACACAATTCTGTTAAATTTAACCCTAAAAATGGACGGAAAACCTCAAATCAACAAAATTGAAATTTCAGACCTCTGTTATTAACTTTTTAAATTTCAGACCTCTCCCGTTAACATGGGTGATAGTTCAGACCTTTCATAGGTTCTTAACCCTATATTATTTTAGTAGATCTACATGGCTATACTTGATGAGAGGTAAAGATGAAGTGGTGCTTCATGTGATACATTTCCTCTTTATGGTGAAGACTCGGTTTGAAAGGGCAGTTCAGATCATAAGAAGTGACAATGGCAGTGAATTTTGTAATGGTTTGATGAAGACACTTCTTACAGAGCTGGGAATCATTTACCAAACTAGTTGTGTACAGACACCTCAACAAAATGGGGTGGTTGAAAGGAAACATAGACACGTGCTCTGTGTTGCAAGAGCCTTGAAGTTTGTATTCCAGATAGATACTGGGGTCACTGTGTCATCACTGCTTGCTACTTGATAAACATGATGCCATCAACTGCTCTATAGGGGAGGATTCCTTATGAGATTCTTCATGTTAAGAAGGTCTCTTATGATCATCTTAGAGTCTTTGGATGTCTTTGCTATGCTTTTGATGTGACTAACAAAGATAAATTTCAACCTAAGTCCATTGCCTCAGTTTTGATGGGATACTCTCCAACTCAGAAGGGGTATTTACTTCTGAATTTGAAAGCTGTGAATACTTTTGTTGCAAGAGATGTCAAGTTTCTTGAACATGTATTTCATTTCAAGGATAATCAAGAGAAAATGGTTATACCACTGCCACAACCAATTTCATTGAGGAATAGACAATGGTTTCTTCAATAATGAGGCATTGGTGGATCATCAAAATATTGTTGCAGAAGAGGAGCTTGCAGAAGAAGAACTTATCATTCCCACTCTTGATTTTGAGACTGGAGAAGAAGAGCAACAATGGGAGATGATTAACCCGGAAGAGACTCATGAGAATCCTGAGAACCCTATACATATAAGGAGATCTGAAAGAGCAAGACAAAAATCAGGTTGGCAGAGATACTATTTAATGACATGCAAAACCATGGATTATTCAAGAGTTTCTAAGGAATACAAATGTTTTCTTGGAAGCTTAGAGAAAGTAAGGGAGCCTCAAACTTTTGAGGAAGCTGCTAAAGATCCAAAATGGATAGAAGCTATGCAGCAAGAAATAATGGATCTTGAAGAAAACAACACATGGAAATTAGTTTCTCTCCCAGAAGACAAGCAAGCAATTGGGTGCAAATGGATTGTTCGAGTAAAATACAACTCAGATGGAACCATAGAGAGATACAAGGCAAGGTTGGTTGCAAATGAATACACTCAAAAGGAAGAAATCGTTTATAAAGTGACATTTTCCCCTGTAGTAAGAACGGTTACAGTCAGAACCATCTTAACTATTGCAGCTAATAAGAGATGGGAGATCTGTCAAAATGGATATTAGCAATGCATTACAAGGTGATCTAAATGATGAGGTATATATGGAGTTGCCACAGGGTTTTGGTGCTTCAAAAGGATTCAAAGTTTGAAAACTTGTTAAGTCTTTATATGGACTTAAACAGATATTTTGTCAATGAAACATAAAACTGACAGATTGCTTGGTGAAGAATGGATATGTACAAAGCAAATAAGACTACCATTTGTCTTCGAAGAGGAAGGATGGACATCAATTTCACATGTTAGTATATGTGGATGATCTGTTGATTACCAGCTCTTCTTAGTCGATGATAACAAAATTAAAGAGCATGCTGAAGCAAAACTTTAAGTTAAAAGACATTGGAGATTTTAGATATTTTATGGGATTAGAGATTGCAAGATCAAAAGAAGGCATTGTATTGAATCAAATAAAGTATTGCCTAGAGTTGATTGCTGATGCAGGTCTTTTGGAATCTAAAGCAGCTAGATCTCAAATGGAACAAAAACTCAAGCTAAAAACCTCTGAGTATGATGAACTCTTTGGTTTGAACAAGAAAGATAAAAGGCTACCAAATGAAGAACAATACAGAAGGTTGGTGGGAAGACTACTTTATCTCACAATGACAAGACCAGACATTGCATTTCCAGTGCAACATATCAGTCAGTTTATTCACTCTCCCAAAGTGTCACATATGAATGATGCTCTCAGGATTATTAGATATGTGAAAGAAAATCCTGGACTTGGTTTGTTCTTCCCTGCAAATAATGATTTGAGCAAGATGACAGCCTTCTACGGCAGTTATTGAGCTTCTTGTCCAGTTACACGAAGATTGTTAGGTTCCAAAGTCTCGGGTCAACAGGCGGTCGACCTAAGGCTTGTCCCTCACTGGAGATGTTGCGGGTTTGATGCTCTCGGGTTGTGTTGTCCTAGCTTGTGTCCTTCCGTCCTTAGCTTCTTTTCTCCTCTCGCCCTGCAAGAGGGGCAATACCAGGCACAGAGGGGGGGGGGGTGGTGCCTGATGAACCCTCTCCGATGCCTAAGTCAGTACGGTTTTAGAGAGATAAAGCTAGAGAGATGTCAGAGCAAAATTATGCAACTTGTCAAGATGTCCCAATGAATAGTGGAAGTGTTGTATTTATAGGCAACGGTGTCATTAAGGTGGCTTAATGACATCGTTAACCTTTAAACACAATTAATTATCCTTTAAACACGTAATTAAGACCTTAGGGTACAGAGAAGGTTGGCGGAAATAAACCGAGTATGGGAGTCCAAGAATGGTGTCGGGACCCTTGGGGGGGGGGGGGGGGGGGGAAATCCGAACCCCAAGGGTAGGGGTTGGGTGAGGCCACCCAACCCCTCCTAGGGGAGATAGGGTTGGTCAACCCTATCTCCCCTAGGGGAGATCGGGTTGGCTGACCTGATCTCCCCTAGGGGAGGTCGGGTATGGCCACTCGATCTCCCCTAGGGGAGGTCGGGTGTGGCCACCCGACCTCACCTAGGTGAGTCTAACTTGGCCGGACGAGTGCTTCGGCCCCGTCCGGACCGTTGATGTTTTCGCGAGGTGTTCGGGTTGAAGTTTCGATTTACAATCATTAACGGGGTGACTAAAATGAAACGATTCGGAAGTCAACGGGTTCAAATTGGGCGTATATCCATCACATGCCCCCGAGTCAACCAATGGCCTGACCCTTGATTGACTCTATTTTAGGATGGTATGACACGCGCAATTTGAAGCCGGGATTTTACCTTTCGTCCGAACGCTTACTTACCCATGGATGTGTGCCTCTGACTCTGTCCCCTGCCTTATAAGATAGAGGAATTGTAAACGTCAGAATAGCACGGACGCGTGTCCAAGCACGCGTCCGTCCGAGGTGGAAATAATAAATCTATCCTTGCACAGGCGGATACTCGAAAAATACATGCTCGCATAGGGATGTAATACGAATACAGCTAAGCGATTCAAACTTCAATTTGGTGCCGGGATTTGTCTAAGTGGGGAAAAATTTAATTTTGGTCTAAAATTTTTCTAAGTATGGGATGCTTTAAAAATAAACCCATGAGATGTTACCTTGAGTGGAGATATGCCTAACTATAGTCTAAGGGAGGTAAAGATGTAGTTTTCCTTTAACCCTTAGATCTCATCTAGTTTTAAATGGAAGGTTGTGATTATGTCACTTTAAAAAACCCTACACCTTTTCAAATATATAGGGGAGTATAGAAAATACCTTACTTAGCCACCATTGTCATCCTTTCCCTTTTTTCTCACACTTGGAGAGCAAGGAAAAATTTGGAGCACACCAAGGTAAGGGCCGGCCAAGAATTCCGGCGAAGGGGTGGAATTCCGGCCAGCGGTGCGACGGAGGAGACCTGCGAAGGACGGCGGCGTGACCAGAGGCGGTGGCGGAGCAGGCCCTGGTCTACGGCGGAGCCCGGCGAAGTCGTGGAGGAGCAGCGGGACGACGGCAAGGCCACTGTTGGCGGAGGCGACGTTTGATCCGGCGAGGGCGGGCGACGGCGAAGTGGGACGGCTCCGGCGCGGCGTGAGGCGTCCTCCGGCGACGGTGGGGTCTGAATTCCGGCGATCTCAAAATTTGAATTCCGGACCCATTTACCAAATCGGGTCGGGTTTTCCAAAGGTCCACTCTTTTCCTCCTCGTTACCGCGTGAAATGTTGATTTTTGAATTGCCGATATTCAATTGCCGATACTTGATTGAATATGTGATTGCCGTGGATAGTCGTAGTTAATTGAGGATTTGGGGAAAAAAATTTGGCCGGTCGTCCGGAGATAGTTTCTTGTCCGATTAAACTATCCCCGTTTTGAATTTGATTTCGAGGCGCCATTTGTGTGTTGATTTCCGTTGGAGGGCGTAATTGTAATTTTGCCCGGGAACTGACTTTTGGTTCGGACAAAATTGTCCGATTTGGTTGTCGTAGTGTCTTTGGCTCATGTTCGTTACCTTGGTTGGATGTCTTCGACTCTTTGGTTGTTGTCGTTGGTCGGGTGCCGGGGTACTCCCGGTTTTTCGGAAATTTTCTTGTTTTGACATCTGTCATGCCGTGGCAGGTACTGTATTCCTGGTGGTGTCCCCGCACGCAGACTCTGCAAAGGCGTTACATCCTTCGAAGGATGAGTGAGTTTCTCTTCTCTTCTATTCGTCGCATTATTTCCTTTCCTGTCATTAGCTTAGTGTCGTAATCTGAGCCGGGGTGTTAGTCGAAACTTGATTCGAACTTTGGGATTTCCTGCTACCTTTGACTTAGGTCTCGCTGCTTTGTCGGAGAACCACCTGACTAGGTCGGATTATAACGAGCACGTTACTTTAGGTGATATCTGCCCCTTAGATGAGCCTCTATATCCCTTCCTCCCCTCCTTGGGGAATACCCGCCAGACAGTGACAGAGCCTCCCAGGGGGAAGGTCATTGTTTACCCTTCCCAGATTCGATTTGGATTGCGGCTGCCTTACTGCAATGATCTTGTAGAATTGAGTAGGTTCTTTAGGATTTCTCCTGTGAACCTTGCTCCTAATGCTATCCGTGTCTGGTTGGGCTTCCGGGTATTATGCCACTGGTACTCCTGGAAGTACTCACTGGTTTTGTTCCGCTGCTTCTATCGATTCCAATATCAGAGGAAGGTAGGCTTTGCGAGTTTTGTAACTCGACATCCCTCCCTCAAAGATTCCCGATTTGCTGACTTCGGGTTGAGTCGAATCGAGTGGAATACCTCTCTTCGCTTCGTGGCCCGGTGTGATAACTCGGCGAGCCACTGGGCCAAACATTATTTCTTCATTACGGATCGATATGTTACTTGGCCGGTCTTGAATGAGGATCGGTCAGACGGCTGGCCTGCCTTCGGGGAGTTCTCTTCTGCGGATTTAGAGACTATGAAGGCCATCTATGAGAGCAACAGGACCCAGTCATACTGCCCCGTATCCCTAGTGACTGAGACGGATCTTTATGAGGCAGGGATCAGTTTGACTCCTGATTCTGAGGGTTCGGTATGTTACTTAGTCTTCTCATCTGCATTTACTTTCTGCTTTTCCCTTGTAGGTTGGTTTCACGAGAAAACATATAACGTGCAGGCGGCACCGGTCGATCTGAGCAAGAGGAAGACTCCATCTGGCTCTACCCTGAAGAAGTCCCCTATGCTTGGGAAAGCTGCTGGGGCCTCTGGTATACTTCCTTCCCTTTGCCCCTTTATGGTGTACTTGTGTTTTTCTTACCTTGTTTTTCTTGTATTGCTAGGGCACTCTCCTCTGGTGACCGAGAGGGTTGTCTCCGTAGGCAAAGGCTCTGGACCTTCTAAGTCCAAGTCGCGGAGGTCCGACTCTGAGGCCGGGGCCTCGGCTGTGAAGAGGAAGAAAGTTGTAGATCCTCCTCCGTCTGTTGTTCGTCCCCCGACTCTGTCTCGCGATAAAGAGATGGTGGTCGAAGAGGCGCCTTCCCGAGCTGACAAAGGGAAGCGACCTGTTGGTGATGGTGGAGTGGTCACTGGTTCTCCATCCCCTGCCCCCCAGCCGAGGGCACGGCCGTCAGGTTCGATCTCCTTCCTATCACTGATGCTTCTATGTTTATATGTTTCTTTATCTTGCTTTGTTTGTATAGGTGGGCCTCCGGCTTTGAGTCGGAAGGATTTCACGCGCCTTACCGACGAGGATATCGTTGGGTCTGAGTGGACTCCTTTTGCTGGGTTGAAGGAGTTCCATTTTGATAGCGGGTCTTCCTTGCGCACTCCTGAGGTTGGTATCCGTGTGCTTCGCGGTGCCATCCCTCCTGGTGATCGTGCTGTTCAGCCTAAGTCTCCTGGGGAGACCCGGCGTTTCGTTCAGGGTGTACTGTCCCGTTATGCGCCCGTGAGTGGTGTCTCGCTTTCTCCTTTTCACTTTCATGTTGTTGCTTTTTCAGTTACTCATCTGTTGTTAAATTGTCAGGGTATGTCTGACATGGTGAACCTGTCATCCCTTGTGCTCGAGTTATCCGACGAGAAGAAGGCTTTTGAGGACAGCCAGGCATCCCTCAAGGCGGAGCTTGCTAGTGCCACTGAGAAGGCGCGGCTGTCCGATTTGAAAATGGAGGAGCTCAGGGACCAAGTGTCATTGCTTGAGACTACCGTAGGTAGCTTACGCCGGGAGACTGAGGTCGCATCTTCACTCCATTCTGAAGAGTTGCAGAAATTAGAGGCAAGGTTCCGGGCAGAGGAGAGGACTGTCGCAGTGTCTGAGTACAAGGCTTCCTCTGCCTTTACTGCTGACTACAGTGTGCGGCTTACTCAGGAGATTAACCAGTTTGGTGAGTATCTCGTTGATCATATTTTCGCATTGATCCTCAGTTTCCGGTTGGCGATCTTGGTGATTTTGGACCGTACGCGACTGGTTACATGGCTGTCCTTAGGGGTCAGGCTGCTGTTGCAGACGAGCCTGCCCCTACACAGGTGGATGCTACGCCTGTGGATATTGACACTTCAGACTCTTCCTCCTCTTCCTCCATCTCTGCTGGTGGTTCGGCCTCAAGGGGTCAGGGTGACTCCCCAGAGGGCTCTGGTTGATGTATTGACATCTTACTATCTTTGTATATACGACCATACTCCTTCTCCCCTTTGATGGGTTGAGTATCTTTTGGGTTTGCTGTGGGATTTCGTGTTGCTTTCCTTTTCCGTACTGTGTTGTTGGCAGTGTGGTTCACTTGCCTTTTGATGGGTACTTCGTATGCTTTTGTATGTACTCTTTTGATTATGGACTCTTCTCTTGGTGTGTTTCCTTTACTTATCCTTCTTTTGTGTTTTCCTTCATGCCATACCTGCTATCTCATCAAGAAAAAACATTATGTGTTCTTCATAGCACTTTACTTTTAAATTACTTTCTCATGGGATCCTTCTTAGTATGGTGTAATGGTCTTCCGATACCCTTTGAATGGTATGTATGGTGTTGCTAGACCAAAGATACGTTCTTGGTGGGCGTTGAATACTGTTCACGAGATACGCTCCCGGAGGGCACCAGTAGTTAGACCAAAGATACGCTCTAGGTGGGCGGTTAATACTATTCACGAGATACGCTCCCGGAGGGCACCAGTATTTAGACCAAAGATACGCTCTAGGTGGGCGGTTAATACTGTTCACGAGATACGCTCCCGGAGGGCACCAGTAGTTAGACCAAAGATACGCTCTAGGTGGGCGTTGAAACTGTTCACGAGATACGCTCCAGGGCACCAGTAGTTAGACCAAAGATGCGCCCTAGGTGGGCGGTTAATACTGTTCGCGAGATACGCTCCCGGAGGGCACCAGTAGTTAGATCAAAGATACGCTCTAGGTGGGCGTTGAAACTGTTCACGAGATACGCTCCCGGAGGGCGTCGAAACTGTTCACGAGATACGCTCCCGGAGGGCACCAGTAGTTAGACCAAAGATACGCTCTAGGTGGGCGTTGAAACTATTCGCGAGATACGCTCCCGGAGGGCGTCGAAACTGTTCACGAGATACGCTCCCGGAGGGCACCAGTAGTTAGACCAAAGATACGCTCTAGGTGGGCGTCGAACTGGTAGTTTGAAATCTACCTCAAGATACGCTCTTGGGGGCGTCGAATCTGGTAGTGTTTTTTCTACCTCAAGATACGCTCTTGGGGGCGTCGAATCTGGTAGGTTGCAAATCTACCTCAAGATACGCTCCTGGGGGCGTCGAAGGTCGTAGTTTTAGAAACTACTCTCAAGATACGCTCTTGGAGGCGTCGAAGTTCGTAGTTTTGGAAACCACTATCAAGATACGCTCTTGGTGCGTCGAAGGTCGTAGTATAAACTACTCTCAAGATACGCTTTGGGGGCGTCGAAGGTCATAGTATGAATACTACTCTCAAGATACGCTCTTGGGGGCGTCGAAGGTCGTAGTATGAATACTACTCTCAAGATACGCTCTTGGGGGCGTCGAAGGTCGTAGTATAAAAACTACTCTCAAGATACGCTCTTGGGGGCGTCGAATCTGTTCGCGGGATAGGCTCCCGGAGGGCACAGGTTTCGTAGTTTTTGGAACTACTCTCAAGATACGCTCTTGGTGGCGTTGAAGGTGTTGTTGACTTGACGTCATATCTGTGTAAGGATAACTCAATGATTATATCACCCCCTTCTTTAAAAAATACTTTTGAGTAACTTCTTACTTCATTAGGGGCATTCAAGGCTTTATGTACACATGGGATGCCTTGGGTGGATCAAGTAAAAACTTTGAGAGGATTTAGAGAATGCAATGATCTTGTTATTCACATAAACTCCAAATCAGTTTGTACAATATGATCTAACTAACTATTTATACTAAGTTAGCTACGTACATAGGAAAGGAGGAGAACACAACTATGGCACAAGTATTAGGCACGACTAACCACAAGCATTGTGCAAACTAACTAAGGCACAAGCTTGATGTGTTCTATATTCCCCCACCTTTTTCTTCTTCTTTCTTCTTTTCGTGAAACACATCTTTTATGCCATAAAGCCTCAATAAGGCAATGTGTTGTTTCTTGACCAAGGCCTTCGTAAGCAAATCAGCAAGTTGATCCTTAGAAGCAACATGAATGGCATCAATTATCCCAGAACCAATGTGATGTCTCGTGAAATGACAATCCAGCTCTATGTGTTTTGTGCGCTCATGAAACACAGGATTTCTAGCTATTCTCAAAGCAGCCTCACTATCCGTATATATTGGAATGGGCAAACACAAAGGCAAACCCAACTCCCTTAGGAGTCTGCTAACCCAAAGAGCCTCCTGAATTGCCACTCTAAGACATCTATACTCAGCTTCAGCACTTGAAAGAGAAATGGTCTCCTGCTTCTTCACTTTCCAACCTACCATTGCCTCACCTAGCCTAACACAATAGGCACTCACTGATTTTCTACTTAAAGGACAAGCAGCCCAATCTGAATCACAATACAAACTAAGTTTGAAATTGCTTGTAGATGGATAGATCAAGCCTTGACCAGGACAACCCTTGATGTACCTAATCACTCTCATGGCAGCATCAAGATGTGACTTCTTGGGTTTGTCAACAAATTGACTCAATCTTTGCACGGAGAAGCTAATATCTGGCCTTGTCATGGTTAAGTAGAGAAGCTTACCAATCAACCTCCTATAAGAAGTAGCATCCTTAAGTGGGTGATCATCAGGATTGGACTTGGTTGCCTTATCATACTCACAAGTGGTCAGCTTGATATTGAACTCCATAGGAGTTTCAGTTGGTCTTGCTGCCCCCAAACCAGCCTCCTCAACAAGTTCAAGAGCATACTTCCTCTGATTGATGACTAACCCCTCATGTGACCTAGCAATCTCCAATCCCAAAAAATATCTCAAATTGCCTAAATCTTTGAGTTTAAAATGAGACTGAAGAGTGGACTTCAATTGGCTAATCATGCTTTCACTTGAACCAGTGATAAGCAAGTCATCCACATAGATGAGTAGGATAACATTTTCCTTACCAATAGTCTTCGTGAACAAGGAATGATCAGAAACACTCTGAATGTAGCCATTTTTCAACAAGGTCTGAGTGAGCTTGATGTTCCATTGCCTAGAAGCTTGTTTTAGTCCATACAAAGACTTCAAAAGCTTGCACACACGTTTAGGTGACCCAAAGACTGGCTTAGAAGAGTCAAAACCTTGAGGAATGTCCATAAAGACCTCTTCATGTAAATCACCTTGTAGAAAGGCATTGTTCACATCCATGTGATACAAGCCCCATGATTTGGCTGCAGCCATTGCAAGGACAATTCTCACAGTGGTCATCTTCACAACTGGGGAGAAAGTCTCATTGAAATCAGTCCCCTCTACTTGAGTAAAACCTTTGGCAACCAACCTTGCCTTGTACCTCTCAATTGAACCATCTGAGTTGTACTTCACCTTGTACACCCATTTACATCCAATAGTAGACTTTCCTTGAGGTAATTCAACAATCTTCCAAGTGTGATTATCTTGAAGAGCATTGATTTCCTCCTTCATAGCTATCACCCAATTGGAATCTTTGACTGCTTGTTTGTAAGTAGTAGGCTCCTTGATCTTGTCAATAGAGGCCATAAAACAATTGAACTTTGGATGTAAATGAGCATAAGAAATATACTTCTCAATTCCAAAGGCAGCATTGGAAAATGAACATGCCCTTAGTTGAGCAATCCTAGCACTCCTTCTTAGAATGGGAACATGAGTCTCTTCATTGCTTGGAGGAGCTTGAGGAGGTGAATGATGAGGTACTTGAGGAGGTGCTTGATCAGTTGGAAGTGACTGAGGTATATTATCCTCATCAAGCAATGGAGTAGTGGTTGGCAAGTCTTCAAAAATAGAGCGATCTCTAAGGAAAGACTCATCAAGGTGAGACTTGGAACCCAAACAAGTAGGCAACAAAGCCTTCAAATCAGCCTTTGACATGCTGAAAGGGAAGATGTGTTCATGAAAAACAACATCCCTAGATACTTGAAAAGCTGAGTTGGATATATTCATAACAAGATATCCTTTTTGAGAAGTGGAATATCCCATTAGAATGCAAGGCTCAGCTCTTGCACTAAACTTGTCCGAGTTGTTCAACTTGGTTGCAAAACACAAGCATCCAATGATCCTTAGATGCTCAATTGAAGGTGTCTTCCCATACAACACCTCCATGGGAGACTTGAACTTCAAGGAAGAAGATGGCATCCTATTGATCAAGTAGCAGGCAGTGAGAACAGCATAACCCCAATATTTGATAGGCATTGATGCTTGAAATCTAATAGCCCTTGCAACATTCAAGATTTGCCTATGCCTGCGCTCCACCCTTCCATTTTGTTGAGGAGTGTGTACACAGCTTGTTTGGTGGATGATTCCTAAATAAAGGAAATGCTCCTTGCAAATGGAGTTGATGAATTCACTCCCATTGTCACTCCTAACTGATTTGACCTCAACCCCAAACTGATTTTTAACCATTGTCAAGAAGCCCTTGATGTGAAGAAAAGTATCACTCTTGTTCTTCATAAGAAACAACCAAGTAGCTCTTGAAAAATCATCCACAATTGTAAGGAAATATTGATAATTCCTAATGGTAGGAACCTTATAAGGGCCCCATAAATCCATATGTATCAGTGTAAAGGGTTTAAGAGCATGAGAGGTACTAATAGGAAAAGACAATCTGGTTTGCTTGGCTAATGGACAAAGAGTACAATCCTTGACACATCCAATGGAATCATCTAAGTTCAAGATATTCTTCAAATGATCCATGTGAGTAGCTGAAATGTGTCCCAATCTCTTGTGCCATGTCCAAGCATCCACCTTATTTGAGCTAATGGAAGGAGCAGCCACCACCTTGCTTGATCTTGAAGGCACCACATCCTTGAGTATGTAGAGTCCCTTAGCCCTCTCACCAATCACCATAGGCCTCCCAGTTTGGCCCTGAATCAAGACATGATCAAAAGTGAATATCACCTTGCAATTGAGTTGGTTTGGAAGTCTAGAAACTGAAATCAGGTTGAACTTGAAATCGGGCACTAAGAGGATGCCATTCAAGGTGAATCCAGAGAATGAGCAACTTCCAATGTGAGTCACTCTACACTTGTGACCATTAGGCAAATGGACAAATTGATTATTGGAATCAGTTCTTCTCAAGTTGTGGAGCCATCCCATTTGATGAGTGATGTGATTGGTGGCCCCTGAGTCCACAATCCAATCCATTGAAGGAGTTAAGTTCATACCTGCCATGTTCACATACATAGGATCATCCTCTTGATAAGAGAGTGGCTCAAAATCATCTTGGACAGCCACATGTTGTACTCTCTTCTCAATGCCAGCATGCATAATTCTCTTGTCAGGTGTGCCATGGAAGATCCTCTTGTCACCAGCCACAATATGTTCAACCATATGAGAAGAATCATTCTCAACACTCACATTGACTGAGTTGAAGTTGCGCTTCAAACTTGGATGACCAGGAGGATAACCATGCTTCTTGTAGCAAGTGTCCTCTTTGTGACCCATTTTTCCACAATAAATGCATTTCCAATTCGCCTTCTCAGCTTTGGAGGGTCTTCCATCACCACCATATGCATTTGAAGAACCTTGACCATAAGAAGCTCCTTGTCTGATTGGCTTTGCACCATTGTACCTTGAACCAGAATTGAAGCCCCTTTGATTGTTAGAAGAGTTCCTCATTGAGTACAAGGCTGTGGACTCTCCTACATCTCCAATTGAACCAGCAATGGCACGCTGACTTTCCTCTTGCACAAGCACAGAAAATGCCACACTTAGTGAAGGAAGAGGTTGCCTCATAAGAAGACTACTCCTCACATGTGCATAGGAATCATTGAGCCCCAAGAGAAAAGCTATAAGCTTCTGTTTCTCCTTATGTTCACTCACCATCTTCATGTCAGCTTGACATACTAAATGCAAGTCATCAATGGAGCTTAGAGCATCCCACAATTGCTTCATCTTGCCAAAAAATTCAGTGATTGACAAAGCTCCTTGAGATGTTTGGTAAATCTCTCTTGTCAATTGAAACACCTGTGTGCCATCCACCTTGTCAAACATCTCCTTGAGATCAATCCATATTGACAAAGCTGTGGAATTGTAGACCAATCCACCAACCAATTCGTTGGCTACCGTGTTCCTCAACCAAGCTTTCACAATTGCATTAGCCCTGTCCCATTTTACTCTTTGAGACACTTGAACACTAGACCTGGTGAAAGTACCATCTATGAATCCCAGCTTGTTCTTCACCAAAAGTCCTTCCATAATGGCTGTGCTCCAAGCATGATAGTTAGTTGATCCTTGAAGTTGAAAAGGAATCAACAACAAACCAGTGGTTTCCGAAGGATGAAGATACAAGGGATCCTCAATCGTGTTCTCAGCCATTTCGTAAGTAACAAGTGACTTAGGAGGCAAAGAATCCAATGCAAAATAGCTTGTCAAGGAAAAGCACAAGTTCAAGCACCAGCGAAGGCACCAGTGACGGCAATAGCGAAGGCAATCAGCTAAGGCAACATCGAAGGCAAATAACAAACAGCTTGTTTATTTCAACAAGTGATCTCCGTACAGGCGTAGAGAAAAGGTAAATCCGCAAAAATCCGCGACGAATTTCTTCATCACATTACCACGGAAAGCATCGCAATTGATTCAATTTGACGAAATCAATAAGCACAAGCAAGCATATCATCAGGATCAAGCTCAATTTCAGTCAAGATCCAGGCGAAAGCAATCAGCGTACAGAAACAGCTTCCAATCCAATCGATGATCCAAATGAGTTGGAAATCAACAAATCTTGATTCAGAAAGACTTACACAGAGTCGTAATCAAGATTGCGACATGAATCCAATCTCAATTTGAGGAAACGAAGCAGATCGAAGAAGCAAATCGAAGAAGCGTGACGACGAAGCAAAAGAAATCTGTGACTTGATCGCCAAGAGATCTACTTCTCAGCAATGAATACAGTCCAGACGCATCCTCAATCACCAGGAATCATCTTCAATCTGCTTGATCTTCAACAATCTCCAGGAATCCGAGCTTTCTTGATCACCAAGGAAACTCAGTTGGCTCTGATACCATAAAAACTTTGAGAGGATTTAGAGAATGCAATGATCTTTTTATTCACATAAACTCCAAATCAGTTTGTACAATATGATCTAACTAACTATTTATACTAAGTTAGCTACGTACATAGGAAAGGAGGAGAACACAACTATGGCACAAGTATTAGGCACGACTAACCACAAGCATTGTGCAAACTAACTAAGGCACAAGCTTGATGTGTTCTATATCAAGGCACCCTTTGGAGGAAATCAAAGATAGTTGTAGAGTTGGAGTAACTTCGTGAGTTCTCCTTCTCAAAAGTTGTTTTTGGAAAACTTAGAAAGCTTGAACATGCAAAGTGCTTAATATGAAACTAAGGATATGGGGTGGTCAGTTTGTCTGTTGCCACGTACTCCTTTAGGCCTCCATTGTAAATCATCTCCTCCACTTCTATCTTTAGCACCATGCAGTTGTTAGTTTTATGCCCCCAGGTCCCATGGTACTCACACCATCCCTGTGCATATCTTCCTAGGAAGGCCTTGCCCTCTTCTCTGCAAGTGGGTAGCTCTTCCTTGAGGTACTTCTGAAAAAGTTCTTCTATGCTCACTGTAAGGGGTGTGAATTTGAAACTTACACCTCCTTCCAGTGTATCAGTCTCTCTTTCTTTCTCCGGGACTTCCTCCAGCTGCTCCCTTTCCTTTGCAAATGCCTTGTCTAGCTTTTCCTTGAGCTCTCTCATTGTGCTTGTCATCACCATCTCATAAAGCCCTCCATATGCTTCAAATGAGTTTGGATGCATGTTTCTAGTGAAGACTCTGACGGCTTCCCTTCTTGTGATATCCATGTTGGCCCCATAACTGGAGAACCTTTCAAAGTAGCTTGACATTGGCTCCCTCGGCATTTGCTTGATGTCATCAATGTGTCGGAAGCCTCTTATTATGGAGTCCCTTGTTCTTTTTCCTTGTGCGCTTTCTGGTTGCCAAGGTATGCTTGTTACCTTTACAGCCTTGCTCAAGTATCTCTTCATAGTCATTCTTTGAAAAAATTGCTTGCTCAGGCGGAGTGCAACTCCGTTCTTCATCTTTCTTTGCCTTTGTCTCTTCATCACCTTCTTGTTGTCTTGGTCGGTCCCTATCATGACCATTGCCACTGTGTCTGTCCTGTGTGATCCACGTCTCATGGAATTGACGTAGCACTGCCTTGCAGTGTGTTGGTCACCCAGGACTTCTCCAACTCCATTCTCAGTGATGTACTTCAATTCCTTGCAGTGCGTTGGTCACCCACGATTTCATATGGATTTATGGTTGTTCTTCCTAGGATCCCGTTGTAGGCTCCCAGGCTTTCAACTACCAAGAAGTTAATGTTCACCTTCAGCTGTGTCCATCCTTGGCCCATGGTCACTGGCAGGGTTATCATTCCCAAGGGGTAACTTGTTGCTCCTGAGAAGCCAACCAGAGGGAAGTTGACTGGTTTGATGTCTGCCTTTGTTTTCCCTATTTCCTCTAGGACCCTTAGGCTTAGGAGGTCTGCCGAGCTGCCCCCATCTACCAGTATTCTCTTTACATCAAAATTATCAATGTCTATCATGATGACTAACGCATCGTCATGTGGGAAGACAATGTGGCTCTTGTCCTTCTCCGAGAATTCAATCTTCATCTCCTCTTCTTCTCGTGGCCTTTTCCTCCACCTTGGCACTGAACTCAATTTGGATGCGTAAACCTCCCTTGCATTAGCAGTTGGGCCACCTGATGCTACTCCTCCGTGTATCATGTTTATGGTTCCCCTCTTGTTAGGTGGAGGATTGTAATCTACCTTGCTTTTGCCTTTGTCCCTGCATGATGGCCCTAATTGTATGCTGTTGCCCCCATGATCCACGAACTGCTTTAGTTCTCCCCTTTGGATGACATTGTTGATGCTTAGCTTTAGGCTGAAGCATTCGTTCGTGTCATGCCCGTATGCTTCATGGTTATCACACCATATGTCCTTGTGTGTCCCCATCATTGGGGCTTTCCACCTTGCAGGGGGTGACCAGAGTTTCTGATTTCGCATCTCTTTTAGGACAGTTTCTGGGGTGGCGTTCAATGGGATGAACTTGATTATGTTGATTTCCCTAGCCTTCAGTGGTTCGCCCATCTGATTTCTTTGCTGGGGCGGACGCCATTCCTGCTGTCTTATGTGTTGAGGTGCTTGAGGTGGCTTTCCTCTATTCGGCTTTGCATTGTCTTCCTTAGCTGCTTGAATCTTGGCTTTCTTACTTGCTCTGTGCCTCTCCAGGTCTATATGAGTTTTTACTCTCCCTGCTAGCTCCTCTAAGGTGCTTGCTGGTTTCTTGGCCATCTTTTCTGCCAGCGTGGACCCGAAGCGGCCTAGGTTTCTAATGAAGGCTCGTATTATCTCACCCTCAGTGATGTCGCCCTGGATGTCTGCTATGTTTTGGTTAAACCTAGTGTAGTAATTGGCCAAAGACTCATCATTTTCTTGCTTCAAGTCATGGATGGAGCCTGTTCCTTTGAGGAGCTTCCTTTCTCCTAGATATCTCTGAAGGAATTTCGCCTTTAACTGCTCCCATGAGTGGATGCTCTCTGAAGGTAGGCTAAAGAACCAATGTGAGGCCACCCCTGATAGGGTGTTTGGAAATAGGAGTGCCTTGTATCTTTCATCAGTAGTTCTCCCAAATAGGGAGGCTTCATGCTGTTGAATATGCTCCAGAGGGTCTCCCTTGCCATTGTACTTTGCAATCTGGATTGTATGCAGGGAGTCCGGCACCTTGCTCATCTCCAATTCCCTCGTGAAGGGGTGGTTCGTTTTATCACTTAGACAATGTAAGCCATGTTTCTTTGACTCATTCATTTTCCTTGTTATCATTGCCTCTATCTCTTCTGGAGTGATCAACGCCGGTGTCGGAGTGTAATCTCTTAGATAGCCTCCGTAGTTATAGATTGGGCTTGCCGGGATCCCTTGTCCGTGTTGGTACGGACTGTAGGTGTATCCTTGGTGTCCATGCTGGGGTACTTCATAGAATTCTTGCCTCCTTGGAGGTCTTGCTTGTCTGTCCGCCCCCAGCGGGGTGTAAGCCCTGGCGTTCTGTTGTTGCCTAGGAGGCACGAATTGCTGCCTTCCCTCTGGGGGTGGCTCTTGGTAATTTCTTCTTTGCTCTTCTCGCTGCCCTGCTCGAGGGTGCGAGTGGCGTTCTTCCGTTGGGATCTGTTCCTCTTCATGAGCTTCTGTATGTGCCCCATGTGTGTATGCCGGCCTTGTGTATGTTGTGTGGGCGCGGTTGTCATTCCTTTGGTCCGGCATCCCATACGGATATCCTTGGGGTTGCGCCTCATAGTAATATCCCTCAGGAGGTGCCGTGTATTGGGATGGCACTCCCTGTTGCTCCCTCTCTCTCTGTGGCCTCCTTGCTAAAGGGGTTGAGGCTGTGGAGGACTCATCCCCAGCTGGGCGTGAGGGTCCTCCCTCCTGGTTGTTGGGCTGGGGAGCCTGTGGGGTTACTTGAGGTTCTGGTTGCACAGGCAGTTTTCCTGGGTTAGGCTGCCTTGCTGGAGGTATAGGCTCTCTCCCTCGCCTATTGCCCCCAGGTGGGCGGTGGTGCCTAGACACCATGCTGTTCGTCATTGCTCTTGTTATTGCCAGGCTTTCTGTCTGATTCCCACAGACGGCGCCAAGTGTTAGGTTCCAAAGTCTCGGGTCAACAGGCGGTCGACCTAAGGCTTGTCCCTCACTGGAGATGTTGCGGGTTTGATGCTCTCGGGTTGTGTTGTCCTAGCTTGTGTCCTTCCGTCCTTAGCTTCTTTTCTCCTCTCGCCCTGCAAGAGGGGCAATACCAGGCACAGAGGGGGGGGGTGGTGCCTGATGAACCCTCTCCGATGCCTAAGTCAGTACGGTTTTAGAGAGATAAAGCTAGAGAGATGTCAGAGCAAAATTATGCAACTTGTCAAGATGTCCCAATGAATAGTGGAAGTGTTGTATTTATAGGCAACGGTGTCATTAAGGTGGCTTAATGACATCGTTAACCTTTAAACACAATTAATTATCCTTTAAACACGTAATTAAGACCTTAGGGTACGGAGAAGGTTGGCGGAAATAAACCGAGTATGGGAGTCCAAGAATGGTGTCGGGGCCCTTGGGGGGGGGGGGAATCCGACCCCCAAGGGTAGGGGTTGGGTGAGGCCACCCAACCCCTCCTAGGGGAGATAGGGTTGGCCCACCCGATCTCCCCTAGGGGAGATCGGGTTGGCTGACCCGATCTCCCCTAGGGGAGGTCGGGTGTGGCCACCCGACCTCACCTAGGTGAGTCTAACTTGGCCGGACGAGTGCTTCGGCCCCGTCCGGACCGTTGATGTTTTCGCGAGGTGTTCGGGTTGAAGTTTCGATTTACAATCATTAACGGGGTGACTAAAATGAAACGATTCGGAAGTCAACGGGTTCAAATTGGGCGTATATCCATCAAAGATCATTTACTGGTTTTTGCATCAAATTTGGGAATTCAATGGTTTCATGGAAATCTAAGAAGCAAGACACGGTCTCATGCTCAAGTGCGGAAGCTGAGTATAAAGCAATGATGGTAGTGACTAGCGAGATTGTTTGGATGAGAGGCATGTTGAAAGAGCTTGGTTTTGAGCAAAGGGTATCAACTGCACTAATATGTGACAACAAAGCAGCAATCCAGATAGATGCAATCCCTATGTACCATGAAAGAACGAAATATATCGAAGTTGATTGTCACTTTGTTAGGGAATTGTCATGTGAGTACAAAACAACAATTGACTGATATGCTAACCAAAGCTATGGGAAAGTTACAACTCAGTAATCTCCTGCAAGGTTATGGAGTCAAGAATCTGTATGAGGTTGCAGAGAAGAAGAAGAAGAAGCAAGATGAATGAAGCAAGATGGATGAAGAAGTATTATACTTTAGTGACTCTTTTGTTATTATCGGAAATGTTAGGTTCCAAGTCTTGGGTCAACGGGCGGTCGACCTAAGTCTCGTTCCTTACTGGAGATATCGCGGATTTGGTGCTCTCGGGTTGTGTCGTCCTAGCCTGTGTCTTTCTTTGCCCTTCGCTTCGCTTCGCTTCTCTTCTCGTCCTGCAAGAGGGGCAATACCAGGCACAGAGGGGGGTGGTGCCTGATGAACCCTCTCTGATGCCTAAGTCAGTACGGTTTTTGTAGAGAGATAAAGCTAGAGAGATGTCAGAGCTGAATTATGCAACTTGCCAAGATGAAAAAAGATGTTCCAATGAATAGTGGGAGAGTTGTATTTATAGGCAACGGTGTCTTTAAGGTGGCTTAATGACATCGTTAACCTTTAAACACAATTAATTATCCTTTAAACACGTAATTAAGACCTTAGGGTACGGAGAAGGTTGGCGGAAATAAACCGAGTATGGGAGTCTAAAAACGGTGTCGGGGCCCTTGGGGGGAGGCAAATCCGACCCCCAAGGGTAGGGGTTGGGTGAGGCCACCCAACCCCTCCTAGGGGAGATAGGGTTGGCCAACCCTATCTCCCCTAAGGGAGATCGGGTTGGCTGACCCGATCTCCCCTAGGGGAGGTCGGGTGTGGCCACCCGACCTCACCTAGGTGAGTCTAACTTGGCCGGACGAGTGCTTCGGCCTCGTCCGGACCGTTGGTGTTTACGCGAGGTGTTCGGGTTGAAGTTTCGATTTGCAATCATTAACGGGGTGATCAAAATGAGACGATTCGGGAGTCAACGGATTCAAATTGGGCGTATATCCATCACATGCCCCCGAGTCAACCAATGGCCTGACCCTTGATTGACTCTATTTTAGGATGGTATGACACGCGCAATTTGAAGCCGGGGTTTTACCTTTTTGTCTGACTGCTTACTTACCCATGGATGTGTGCCTCTGACTCTGTCCCCTGCCTTATAAGAAAGAGGAATTTTAAATGTCAGAATGGCACGGACACGTGTCCAAGCACGCGTCCGTCTGAGGTGGAAATAATAAATCTATCCTTGCTACGGGCGTATACTCGAAAAATACACGCTCGCTTAGGGATGCAATACGAATACAGCTAAGCGATTCATACTTCAATTTCATGCCGGGATTTGTCTAAGTGGGGAAAAATTTAATTTTGGTCTAAAATTTTTCTAAGTATGGGATGCTTAAAAATAAACCCATGGGATGTTAAGTTGAGTGGAGATATGCCTAACCATAGTCTAAGGGAGGTAAAGATGATAGTTTTCCTTTTACCCTTAGATCTCTTCTAATTTTAAATGTTATTTCACTTTAAAAACCCTACACCTTTTCAAATATAAAGAGGAGTATAGAAAATACCTCACTTAGCCATCATTGTCATCTTTTTCCTTTTTCCTCACACTTGGAGACCAAGGGAGGCATTCTTGCACACCAAGGGAGGGGGGCCGGCCGAAATTCCGGTGAGGAACCAGCAATTCCGACCAGCAGCTCAGGCGGGACAGCGGCGCGAGAGGGTCCAGCCGGAGACGACGACGCGACCTCAGCCGGACGGCGGCCAACGGTGGTGCGGAGTGCGGCTGAGGCGACGGGGATCGCCATTCGCGACGGCGAGGGAATCTGCAGCTTCGACAGGCGGCCACGGCGGCGGGACAGGCGGGGATAGGCGCAGCTCGGCTCCGGCGGCGAAAAAATCGAGGCTCCGGCGAGGGGCTGATTCCGGCCAACTTCGAAGTTCGATTTCCGGACCCGTTTATCTAATCGGGTCGGGTTTTCCCAAGGTCCACTCTTTTCCTTCTCGTTACCGCGTAAAATGTTGATTTTTGAATTGCCGATATTCGATTGCCGATGCTTGATTGGATATGTGATTGTCGTGGATAGTCATAGATAGTCGTGGATTTGGGGAAAAAAATTTTGGCCGGTCGTCCGGAGATAGTTTTTTGTCCGATTAGACTATTCCCGTTTTGAATTTGATGTCGAGGCGCCATTTGTGTGTTGATTTCCGTTGGAGGGCGTAATTGTAATTTTGCCTGGGTACTGACTTTTGGTTCGGACAAAATTGTCCGATTTGGTTGTCGTAGTGTCTTTGGCTCATGTTCGTTACCTTGGTTGGATGTTTTCGAATCTTCGGTTGTTGTTGTTGGTCGAGCACCGGGGTACTCCCGGTTTTTCGGAAATTTTCTTGTTTTGACATCTGTCATGCCGTGGCAGGTACTGTATTCCTGGTGGTGTCCCCGCACGCAGACTCTGCAAAGGCTTTACATCCTTCGAAGGATGAGTGAGTTTCTCTTCTCTTCTATTCGTCGCATTACTTCCTTTCCTGTCATTAGCTTAGTGTCGTAATCTGAGCCGGGGTGTTAGTCGAAACTTGATTCGAACTTTGGGATTTCCTGCTACCTTTGACTTAGGTCTCGCTGCTTTGTCGGAGAACCACCTGACTAGGTCTGATTATAACGAGCACGTTACTTTAGGTGATATCTGCCCCTTAGATGAGCCTCTATATCCCTTCCTCCCCTCCTTGGGGAATACCCGCCAGACAGTGACAGAGCCTCCCAGGGGGAAGGTCGTTGTTTACCCTTCCCAGATTCGATTTGGATTGCGGCTGCCTTACTGCGACGATCTTGTAGAATTGAGTAGGTTCTTTAGGATTTCCCCTGTGAACCTTGCTCCTAGTGCTATCCGTGTCTGGGTGGGCTTCCGGGTGTTATGCCACTGGTACTCCTGGAAGTACTCACTGGTTTTGTTCCGCTGCTTCTATCGATTCCAATATCAGAGAAAGGTAGGCTTTGCGAGTTTTGTAACTCGACATCCCTCCCTCAAAAATTCCCGATTTGCGGACTTCGGGTTGAGTGGGATCGAGTGGAATACCTCTCTTCGCTTCGTGGCCCGGTGTGATAACTCGGCGAGCCACTGGGCCAAACATTATTTCTTCATTACGGATCGGTATGTTACTTGGTCGGTCTTGAATGAGGATCGGTCAGACGGCTGGCCTGCCTTCGGGGAGTTCTCTTCTGCGGATTTAGAGACTATGAAGGCCATCTATGAGAGCAACAGGACCCAGTCATACTGCCCCGTGTCCTTAGTGACTGAGACGGATCTTTATGAGGCAGGGATCAGTTTGACTCCTGACTCCGAGGGTTCGGTATGTTACTTAGTCTTCTCATCTGCATTTACTTTCTGCTTTTCCCTTGTAGGTTGGTTTCACGGGAAAACATATAACGTGCAGGCGGCACCGGTCGATCTGAGCAAGAGGAGGGCTCCATCTAGCTCTACCCTGAAGAAGTCCCCTATGCTTGGGAAAGCTGCTGGGGCCTCTGGTATACTTCCTTCCCTTTGCCTCTTTATGGTATACTTGTGTTTTTCTTACCTTGTTTTTCTTGTATTGCTAGGGCACTCTCCTCTGGTGACCGAGAGGGTTGTCTCCGTAGGCAAAGGCTCTGGACCTTCTAAGTCCAAGTCGCGGAGGTCTGACTCTGAGGTCGGGGCCTCGGCTGTCAAGAGGAAGAAAGCTGCGGATCCTCCTCCGTCTGTCGTTTGTCCCCCGACCCTGTCTCGCGACAAAGAGATGGTGGTCGAAGAGGCGCCTTCCCGAGCTGACAAAGGGAAGCGACCTGTTGGTGATGGTGGATTGGTTACTGGTTCTCCATCCCCTGCCCCCCAGCCGAGGGCACGGCCGTCAGGTTCGATCTCCTTCCTGTCGTGGATGCTTCTATGTTTGTATGTTTCTTTATCTTGCTTAGTTTGTATAGGTGGGCCTCCGGCTTTGAGTCGGAAGGATTTCACGCGCCTTACCGACGAGGATATCGTTGGGTCTGAGTGGACTCCTTTTGCTGGGTTGAAGGAGTTCCATTTTGATAGCGGGTCTTCCTTGCGCACTCCTGAGGTTGGTATCCGTGTGCTTCGCGGTGCCATCCCTCCTGGTGATCGTGCTGTTCAGCCTAAGTCTCCTGGGGAGACCCGACGTTTCGTTCAGGGTGTACTGTCCCGTTATGTGCCCGTGAGTGGTGTCTCGCTTTCTCCTTTTCACTTTCATGTTGTTGCTTTTCCAGTTACTCATCTGTTGTTAAATTGTCAGGGTATGTCTGACATGGTGAACCTGTCATCCCTTGTGCTCGAGTTATCCGACGAGAAGAAGGCTCTTGAGGATAGCCAGGCATCCTTCAAGGCGGAGCTTGCCAGTGCCACTGAGAAGGTGCGGCTGTCCGATCTGAAGCTGGAGGAGCTCAGGGACCAAGTGTCATTGCTTGAGACTACCGTAAGTAGCTTACGCCGGGAGGCTGAGGTCGCATCTTCACTCCATTCTGAAGAGTTGCGGAAATTAGAGGCAAGGTTCCGGGCAGAGGAGAGGACTGTCGCAGTGTCTGAGTACAAGGCTTCCTCTGCCTTTACTGCTGACTACAGTGTGCGGCTTACTCAGGAGATGAACCAGTTTGGTGAGTATCTTGTTGACCATATTTTTCGCATTGATCCTCAGTTTCCGGTTGGCGATCTTGCTGATTTTGGACCGTACGCTACTGGTTACATGGCTGTCCTTAGGGGTCAGGCTGCTGTTGCAGACGAGCCTGCCCCTACACATGTGGATGCTACGCCTGTGGATATTGACACTTCGGACTCTTCCTCCTCTTCCTCCATCTCTGCTGGTGGTTCGGCCTCAGGGGGTCAGGGTGACTCCCCAGAGGGCTCTGGTTGATGTATTGACATCTTTCTATCTTTGTACATACGACCCTACTCTTTCTCCCCTTTGATGGGTTGAGTATCTTTTGGGATTGCTGTTGGATTTTGTGTTGCTTTCCTTTTTCGTATTGTGTTGTTGGCAATGTGGTTCACTTGCCTTTTGATGGGTACTTCGTATGCTTTTGTATGTACTCTTTTGATTATGGACTCTTCTCTTGGTGTATTTCCTTTACTTATCCTTCTTTTGATTATGGACTCTTCTCTTGGTGTATTTCCTTTACTTATCCTTCTTTTGTATTTTCCTTCATGCCATGCCTGCTATCTCATCAAGAAAAAACATTATGTGTTCTTCATAGCACTTTACTTTTAAATTACTTTCTCATGGGATCCTTCTTAGTATGGTGTAATGGTCTTCCGATACCCTTTGAATGGTATGTATGGTGTTGCTAGACCAAAGATACGCTCTTGGTGGGCATTGAATACTGTTCACGAGATACGCTCCCGGAGGGCACCAGTAGTTAGACCAAAGATACGCTCTAGGTGGGCGGTTAATACTGTTCACGAGATACGCTCCCGGAGGGCACCAGTAGTTAGACCAAAGATACGCTCTAGGTGGGCGGTTAATATTGTTCACGAGATACGCTCCCGAAGGGCGTTGAAACTGTTCACGAGATACGCTCCCGGAGGGCACCAGTAGTTAGACCAAAGATACGCTCTAGGTGGGCGTTGAAACTGTTCGCGAGATACGCTCCCGGAGGGCACCAGTAGTTAGACCAAAGATACGCTCTAGGTGGGCGTTGAAACTGTTCACGAGATACGCTCCCGGAGGGCGTCGAAACTGTTCACGAGATACGCTCCCGGAGGGCACCAGTAGTTAGACCAAAGATACGCTCTAGGTGGGCGTCGAACTGGTAGTTTGAAATCTACCTCAAGATACGCTCTTGGGGGCGTCGAATCTGGTAGTGTTTTTTCTACCTCAAGATACGCTCTTGGGGGTGTCGAATCTGGTAGGTTGCAAATCTACCTCAAGATACGCTCCTGGGGGCGTCGAAGGTCGTAGTTTTAGAAACTACTCTCAAGATACGCTCTTGGAGGCGTCGAAATTCGTAGTTTTTGGAAACCACTCTCAAGATACGCTCTTGGGGCCGTCGAAGGTCGTAGTATGAATACTACTCTCAAGATACGCTCTTGGGGGCGTCGAAGGTCGTAGTATGAATACTACTCTCAAGATACGCTCTTGGGGGCGTCGAAGGTCGTAGTATAAAAACTACTCTCAAGATACGCTCTTGGGGGTGTCGAATCTGTTCGCGGGATAGGCTCCCGGAGGGCACAGGTTTCGTAGTTTTTGGAACTACTCTCAAGATACGCTCTTGGTGGCGTTGAAGGTGTTGTTGACTTGACGTCATATCTGTGTAAGGATAACTCAATGATTACATCATCCCCTTCTTAAAAAATACTTTTGAGTAACTTCTACTTCATTAGGAGCATTCAAGGCTTTATGTACACATGGGATGCCTTGGGTGGATCAAGGCACCCTTTGGAGGAAATCAAAGATAGTTGTAGAGTTGGAGTAACTTCGTGAGTTCTCCTTCTCAAAAGTTGTTTTTGGAAAACTTAGAAAGCTTGAACATGCAAAGTGCTAAATATGAAACTAAGGATATGGGGTGGTCAGTTTGTCTGTTGCCACGTACTCCTTTAGGCCTCCATTGTAAATCATCTCCTCCACTTCTATCTTTAGCACCATGCAGTTGTTAGTTTTATGCCCCCAGGTCCCATGGTACTCACACCATCCCTGTGCATCTCTTCCTAGGAAGGCCTTGCCCTCTTCTCTGCAAGTGGGTAGCTCTTCCTTGAGGTACTTCTGAAAAAGTTCTTCTATGCTCACTGTAAGGGGTGTGAATTTGAAATTTACACCTCCTTCCAGTGTATCAGTCTCTCTTTCTTTCTCCGGGACTTCATCCGGCTGCTCCCTTTCCTTTGCAAATGCCTTGTCTAGCTTTTCCTTGAGCTCTCTCATTGTGCTTGTCATCACCATCTCATAAAGCCCTCCATATGCTTCAAATGAGCTTGGATGCATGTTTCTAGTGAAGGCTCTGACGGCTTCCCTTCTTGTGATGTCCATGCTGGCACCATAATTGGAGAACCTTTCAAAGTAGCTTGACATTGGCTCCCTCGGCATTTGCTTGATGTCATCGATGTGTCGGAAGCCTCTTATTATGGAGTCCCTTGTTCTTTTTCCTTGTGCGCTTTCTGGTTGCCAAGGTATGCTTGTTACCTTTACAGCCTTGCTCAGGTGTCTCTTATTAGCCATTCTTTGAAAAAATTGCTTGCTTAGGCGGAGTGCAACTCCGTTCTTCATCTTTCTTTGCCTTTGTCTCCTCATCAGCTTCTTGTTGTCTTGGTCGGTCCCTACCATGACCATTGCCACTGTGTCTGTCCTGTGTGATCCACGTCTCACGGAATTGACGTAGCACTGCCTTGCAGTGCGTTGGTCACCCAGGATTTCTCCAACTCCATTCTCAGTGATGTACTTCAATTTCTGGTGTACGGTAGATGGCACGATTTCATATGGATTTATGGTTGTTCTTCCTAGGATCCCGTTGTAGGCTCCCAGGCTTTAAACTACCAAGAAGTTAATGTTCACCTTCAATTGTGTCCATCATTGGCCCATGGTCACTGGCAGGGTTATCATTCCCAGGGGGTAACTTGTTGCTCCTGAGAAGCCAACCAGAGGGAAGTTGACTGGTTTGATGTCTGCCTTTGTTTTCCCTATTTCCTCTAGGACCCTTAGGCTTAGGAGGTCTGCCGAGCTGCCCCCATCTACCAGTATTCTCTTTACATTAAAATTATCAATGTCTATCGTGATGACTAACGCATCGTCATGTGGGAAGACAATGTGGCTCTTGTGCTTCTCCGAGAATTCAATCTTCATCTCCTCTCCTTCTCGTGGCCTTTTCCTCCACCTTGGCACTGAACTCAGTTTGGATGCATAAACCTCCCTTGCATTAGTAGTTGGGCCACCTGATGCCACTCCTCCGTGTATCATGTTTATGGTTCCCCTCTTGTTGGGTGGAGGATTGTAGTCTACCTTGCTTTTACCTTTGTCCCTGTATGATGGCCCTAACTGTATGCTGTTGCCCCCATGATCCACGAACTGCTTTAGTTCTCCCCTTTGGATGACATTGTTGATGCTTAGCTTTAGGCTGAAGCATTCATTCGTGTCATGCCCGTATGCTTCATGGTTATCACACCATCTGTCCTTGTGTGTCCCCACCATTGGGGCTCTCCACCTTGCAGGGGGTGACCAGAGTTTCTGATTTCGCATCTCTTTTAGGACAGTTGCTGGGGTGGCGTTCAATGGGATGAACTTGATGATGTTGATTTCCCTAGCCTTCAGTGGTTCGCCCATCTGATTTCTTTGCTGGGGCGGACGCCATTCCTGCTGTCTTATGTGTTGAGGTGCTTGAGGTGGCTTTCCTCTATTTGGCTTTGCATTGTCTTCCTTAGCTGCTTGAATCTTGGCTTTTTTTACTTGCTCTGTGCTTCTCCAGGTCTATATGGGTTTTTACTCTCCCTGCTAGCTCCTCTAAGGTGCTTGCTGGTTTCTTGGCCATCTTTTCTGCCAGCGTGGACCCGAAGCGGCCTAGGTTTCTAATGAAGGCTCGTATTATCTCACCCTCAGTGATGTCGCCCTGGATGTCTGCTATGTTTTGGTTAAACCTAGTGTAGTAATTGGCCAAAGATTCTTCATTTTCTTGCTTTACGTCATCGATGGATCCTGTTCCTTTGAGGAGCTTCCTTTCTCCTAGATATCTCTGAAGGAATTTCACCTTTAACTGCTCCCATGAGTGGATGCTCTCTAAAGGTAGGCTAAAGAACCAATGTGAGGCCACCCCTGATAGGGTGTTTGGAAATAGGAGTGCCTTGTATATTTCATCAGTAGTTCTCCCAAATAGGGAGGCTTCATGCTGTTGAATATGCTCCAGAGGGTCTCCCTTGCCATTGTACTTTGCAATCTGGATTGTATGCAGGGAGTCCGGCACCTTGCTCATCTCCAATTCCCTCGTGAAGGGGTGGTTCGTTTTATCACTTAGACAATGTAAGCCATGTTTCTTTGACTCATTCATTTTCCTTGTTATCATTGCCTCTATCTCTTCTGGAGTGATCAACGCCGGTGTTGGAGTGTAATCTCTTTGATAGCCTCCGTAGTTATAGATTGGGCTTGCCGGGATCCCTTGTCCGTGTTGGTACGGACTGTAGGTGTATCCTTGGTGTCCCTGCTGGGGTACTTCATAGAATTCTTGCCTCCTTGGAGGTCTTGCTTGTCTGTCCGCCCCCAGCGGGGTGTAAGCCCTGGCGCTCTGTTGTTGCCTAGGAGGCACGGATTGCTGCCTTCCCTCTGGGGGTGGTTCTTGGTCATTTCTTCTTTGCTCTTCTCGCTGCCCTGCTCGAGGGTGCGAGTGGCGTTCTTCCGTTGTGATCTGTTCCTCTTCATGAGTCACTGTATGTGCCCCCTGTGTGTATGCCGGCCTTGTGTATGTTGTGTGGGCGCGGTTGTCATTCCTTTGGGTCGGCATCCCATATGGATATCCTTGGGGTTGCGCCTCATAGTAATATCCCTCAGGAGGTGCCGTGTATATGGATGGCACTCCCTGTTGCTCCCTCTCTCTCTGTGGCCTCCTTGCCAAAGGGGTTGAGGCTGTGGAGGACTCAGCCCCAGATGGGCGTGAGGGTCCTCCTTCCTGGTTGTTGGGCTGGGGAGCCTGTGGGGTTACTTGAGGCTCTTGGTTCACAGGCAGTTTCCCTGGGTCAGGCTGCCTTGCTAGAGGTATAGGCTGTCTCCCTTGCCTATTGCCCCCATGTGGGCGGTGGTGCCTGGACACCATGATGTTCGTCATTGCTCTTGTTATTGCCAGGCTTTCTATCTGAAGCCCACAGACGGCGCCAAATATTAGGTTCCAAGTCTTGGGTCAACGGGCGGTCGACCTAAGTCTCGTTCCTTACTGGAGATATCGCGGATTTGGTGCTCTCGGGTTGTGTCGTCCTAGCCTGTGTCTTTCTTTGCCCTTCGCTTCGCTTCTCTTCTCTTCTCGCCCTGCAAGAGGGGCAATACCAGGCACAGATGGGGGGTGGTGCCTGATGAACCCTCTCCGATGCCTAAGTCAGTACGGTTTTTGTAGAGAGATAAAGCTAGAGAGATGTCAGAGCTGAATTATGCAACTTGCCAAGATGAAAAAAGATGTTCCAATGAATAGTGGGAGAGCTGTATTTATAGGCAATGGTGTCGTTAAGGTGGCTTAATGACATCGTTAACCTTTAAACACAATTAATTATCCTTTAAACACGTAATTAAGACCTTAGGGTACGGAGAAGGTTGGCGGAAATAAACCGAGTATGGGAGTCTAAAAACGGTGTCGGGGCCCTTGGGGGGAGGCAAATCCGACCCCAAGGGTAGGGGTTGGGTGAGGCCACCCAACCCCTCCTAGGGGAGATAAGGTTGGCCAACCCGATCTCCCCTAGGGGAGGTCGGGTTGGCCAACCCGATCTCCCCTAGGGGAGGTCGGGTTGGCTGACCCGATCTCCCCTAGGGGAGGTCGGGTTGGCTGACCCGATCTCCCCTAGGGGAGGTCGGGTGTGGCCACCCGACCTCACCTAGGTGAGTCTAACTTGGCCGGACGAGTGCTTCGGCCTCGTCCGGACCGTTGGTGTTTTCGCGAGGTGTTCGGGTTGAAGTTTCGATTTGCAATCATTAACGGGGTGATCAAAATGAGACGATTCGGGAGTCAACGGATTCAAATTGGTGTATATCCATCAGGAAAGTTACTTTAGGGACCTTGTTTCATCTTCTTCGGTAACTAGCGACCTACTTGCAATTACTAATTCTCGGTTAGTTAAGGTTGTTGAGACTTCATTTCCTTATACTTTTGATCACCATCTGGCCGGCCTTATGTGACTCGGGCCAAATTCGCATGTCCAAGTCGCATTTTATCTCGGGGTTGTGTGTTTCGGGTTTCGGGTTTCGGGTCACTTGATGTCCAAGTTTTGGTTTATAACCGTGTTTGGGGTCAACGTGACTACTAAGTCGGGTTTAGGTGATGTCAATCTGGGTGTATATCCATCATGAATTAGTAGTAGTGAATTAAACTCATGATGATACTTAAAGTTCAGTTTCGATCTTGAGACTTCGAAATCAAATGAAATTAGAGTAAATATTCTTAACCACTAGATTAGCACTGCCGGTGGTATTTTGCTATCAATTTTTAGTAGAACCGTTTAGTTTTATATAGAACATACCGCAACCATGGAACCAGTGTTATCAGAACCGGACCGGCGGTCCGACCGGGTTCGAACCGAAACTGGTACCTCCAGCGGTTCGGTTCTAGAAATTCCGGAGGATGTAACCGAACCCGGTTCTCTTTCCGGTTTATTGGCAAACCTGACGGTTTTGAGTGAACCGACCGGTTCACCGGCCCACCGGTTCAACATTTAAAAAAAAAAAAAGAAACCCTAATTTGAGTCAGCGTCGCCACTAACATCTCAACCTCAACCGGAAGACCGAGATGGAGCCGTCTTCACCGGAAAGAGCCATGGTGCATGTCAACTTCTACCGCATCCTCTTGATGACAACTCTTCCGTATGATTTCACCTAGATAGATGCAGACAGATGCAGCCATTGCTTAACAATGTTCTCTCTTTTGATTTGAATTGAAAACTCAATTGATGGGTATGTGTGGAGAGAGGAGGTGAGGGAAGATACAGAGGAGGGACGGGGAGGTGTGGGGAGATGATAGGGAAGAAGAGATAAGATAGAGAAGAAGGAGAGAAAGAGAGACGAGGGGACTGGGAGGGGAGGGGAGGGAAGGAGAGATAGAAATGAGGAAGGGGAGAAGAGATAGAAAGGAGGAAGGGGAGAAGAGAACTATGCTGTATTTTTTCTTTTGATGAAAGCTGTGCACTGGTCTACCTCTGTGTAGCCTATATATCAATTTTCTTGCTAAACCGGTCGGATCGGGTTCGAACCGGGTCCGACCGGCAGAACCAGGAACCGGACCCTTGACTGGTTCGATGCCCGGTCCGGTTCTGATAACACTGCATGGAACACATTACCAACCAGACAACTCCATGACAGATTGTTCATTTAAAAGAATCTTCATTTGGGATTCATCACTACACACGCGCACGGCTGGATATATAAGAAACTGTCTTCTTGATGATTCACACGGTTACACGCCTCCTCTCTCTCTAAAAGACTAAGAAGTCTTTCTTTAATATTATCAAAACCATTTCAATACCAACCAACAAAGCGACTTGCATTATAGAATGGACCGAGTTCGAAGATATAGCTTTCCGACATATATATATACTACGCTGAAAATCATGAAATAACAAAAAACAATTTCTTTCATTAATATTTTGAAAACCATTTTAGTATTAAGACTGGTTATACCAATTGGTAAAACAAGTTCGTTAAAAAATATAGCTTTCCGAATTCTGACATATATACTACGCTGAAAACCATAATGACAAAATAAAAAACAAACATTCTTAGCTGAAAATAACAATGAATTAAAAAGAACAGATATTATGTCCATCCATTAATTGTAGTTTTCAGTCAGTCCAACGCGTTTGTCGTCTGTTATATATAAATCCAAACAGCCATGCATTTACAAATCTGCACTTTCTTTTTGTTTCTTCAAGCTAAGATTCACTTGGAAGTCGAAAAATTCCATATTTAATGAGAAATGCCAAATTAATTTAGACTACTATCTCTTGAATTGATTTCTCAAAAGAGCGAGTAAAATTGTATGGTCGGCCCGACCCTGCCTGATTTGTCAGCGGAAGGTTCTATGTAACTTCACCTGCAGCCCTCCTATGTGTAAGCAAGCTATAGTACATGCAGTTGAAGCTGTAAAGAGTTCAACTCTTATTAGCAAACAAAAAAAGCTCTATAATTTATTTGATGAACTTCAAAAGGCTTCTTGAGGGTTCCGAACCATCGGATCGAGTATCAAAGAGAAGGTTAGATCCATCTTCAAGGTATGTTTTGCTTGATCTTAGTTTCTGTTAAGACCTGAATCTGGGTTTTTTTATACGAAAATGGTCGATGTGCCACTACTATTTAATACTTAGTTCTGGCATTAATTTTGGTTTATTGATTGCAGTTTACTCAGAAATGCAAATTCCTTTCCTGAGGACTTTGCTAATAGGATTGTGGGTTTGGTTAGGGAAGTGGTAAGCTCAATCTCTCCTCTCTCTTATCATTTATTCATGGGTTTCAATTTCCAGTAGACTTTCTACAGGTAAATATTTTAATAATGATATGAAAATGATTGGAGGAATTTTTTTTTTTTGACAATTTTGGTTAGTGTGATGTTTTTTTTTTTTTTTTTTTTTTTCATTTCTACATTTCTTCCTCTATTTTCCTTGTTCTTGAAAATTGGTCAGTGATCCTTTGATGGGTAATTTAAAAATATGTAATTTCTATCATCAATACAAAAGGAAAGTTATAAAGAGCAAAGATTTATAGCTTCAATTTGGTGGGCACTGTAAAAAAGGTTTTTTTTTTTAATCATCTATCATGAAGAAAGTTACCTATACATAAAGAAAGCATACTTTTGTAATTTATAATCTATCATCATGAAGAAAGCTTACTTTTTTACTGTAGAAGCTAACTTCCCACATATAAAAAGCAAAGTTTTTTAGCTTATATATTTGGTTAGTATTGTAATTTGCAACAACTCTGTTTTTTTAGCATCTATATACATAAAGAAAGCTAACTTCGCCGACCAAAAAAAAAAAAAGCTAACTTCCTATATAATAAATAGGATCTCGCTTCGGTCACGCAGCGGAATCGTCCCGCTTTCCGTAAATAGTAAAGCCAGAAAACGGTTATATATGTCTTAAATTATTAAAAATAAATAAAAATGTATAATTACCTGCTTAACAGGTTGCAGGTTTTTTATTCTATCTTTTTTTTCACTTTTAGCTTCAATTGATAATAACTTTCGTTTTATAAGACCAAATGATTCACGGTCAGTTGTGTTGCATTTGTTATTTTACGAGCTTCGATTCAAGACTCATATTGATATATTTCTCTGTAATGTATTCAGCTCACAACTGTCTCACAAATCACACGTGCCAAGTTCAATTATTTTCCCAAAAATATACATGCTTGAATTATGTTCCTAAAGCTAGGGCTGTAAACGAATCGAGTCGAGCCGAGTATCTGACAATTTCGACTCGACTCATTTTACTCGAGCTCGAACTCGACCGAGCCTTAATTTTTTCGAGTTCGAGCTCGACTAAGTGCCATACTCGACGAGTTCGAGCTCGACTCGACTCGATACAATTAAAAAAAATCAATTAATTAATTAATAAAAAGTGCGCCTTAGCTCGAGTTCGAACTCAACTCGATTAGGTTTTTGACTCGAGCTCGAACTCGACTTGAACTCAATATATACTTACATAAATTATTATTTAAAAATAAAAAAACTCGAACTCGACTCGAATAGGAAAAAGAAAAAAGCTCGATTAGGCTCGCGAGCCTCTCGAGTGGAGTACCAGTGAACTCAAAATCGACTAGGCTTTAGAAAAAGATCGACTCGAAATTTAGTGAGTCGAATTCGAATATTGACCAAGCCGATCTTGAGCAGCTCACGAGTATCTTGACTCGTTTACACCCTCTACTTAACGCATTCGAAATTTACAACTCAATTAAAAATCGAGTGATAACACTATGTAGAGCTGTAAACGAGCCGAGTCGATCCGAGTATCTCGCAAACTCGACTCGACTCATTGTATTCGAGCTCAAGCTCGAACACGACTGAACCTAAATTTGTCAAACTCAAGGTTGACTCGGTGCCATACTCGACGAGCTCATTCTCTGCTCGACTCGACTCGACTCGCAAACTTTAAATTGTTCAACTAAATCATGAAATTGTGTATCTTAGACCGAGCTCGAACTCGGTTTGAATTGAATATATATATTATGCTAGCTAGGTATATTATGTTATATATAAACTTTTGTTAAGTTATATCTATTATAAAGACTGTTGCATATAAATATTTTGTCAAACTAATGTATAAACTATTAATATAAATATTCTCCAAAATTTATTATTTATATGCAAATGTAATTTTGTATTAACTAGTCATGGTTTGATTTAAAAAATTAATAAAAAAAATTAATATATGTAGTATTATTATTTATAATATAAACTCGGGTGTAGTTTCTAATTTTTAAAAACTAATATGTGTAATATAACTAATAATCTAAAAATTAAATGAAATTTATATTTTTTTTCAAAAAAAAAAAAGTTGATTTTTATTTTTTAGAACAATTTATTATTTTGTCTTAAAGAACCTTCTTAATAGGTTACAAGTTTAAATAATTAAATTATTTCCTAAAATATTATAACAAACTTTCATTTTTTATTTTAGATTACTATTTTTAGCAGGCGTGACCATTCCGCAGCGGGATATAAGAATTTTGGCTAAGAAGAGACTTTCAGCTTCTTATATGAAAGTCAACTAAAAAAACAGAAATTTGATTAGTTCCTTACCGATTGAGTCATTCTGATTATGTCATTCCGATATGTAGGTTCGAGAGGAGATCGATCGGATCATTCCAATCATCCTGGATTCATCATCAAGGTTGGTATCAATGTCATTAATCAAATTATCTTGTTCTTGTTGTTCTTAAGTAGAAATGTTTTACTTTCTTGTCTTTTCCGGAAGTAGCAGCTACAACTGTTTGTTCTTCTTATTCTTGTCTCTGCTGTAGAATCTTGAAAAATCAAGTTCAAAGCAATGGAGAAGCTCATCTGACACTGCAGTTCATCGCCAAACTACCCGGAACTGTTTACACCGGAAACAAGATCCACGCCGATGGTAGTCCTCGAGTCTTGATCGAACTAGTCGATTCCCGAACCGGGTCCCGCATCACGACCGGGCCGTTATCGTCCCTCAAGATCGAGATCGTAGCCCTCGAAGGCGATTTCGATCCCGACAACTCCAACTTCAATGAAAAAGTCGTTGTTGAACGACAAGGTCGGGTTGGTTAAACAGAAGTTTGATATTTGTAATTTTATCCCCAGCTTTCAGTTAATTGCAAATTAGTCCTCACGAGCAGGGACCAAGGCACCTTGAGACGAGGGGCGACGTCAACTTTTTGTGATGTGGAATTTTTACTTTAAAATTTATAATTATTGTCAATTTGACCATTTAAAATCTTACATTATAAAATTATACTAATTATTTAGTCATAACTCAATTTTTGCCATTAAAACAGAATTTTCGACTTGTCCCCCCGGTTCATGAATTACTATTTTTGTCAATAGGTCATAGGCCGATACTCAACGGCGACCTAACCGTTACACTGACACAAGAACTAGGTTGTCTCAGAAACGTAACTATAACTGACAACTCTAGCTGGATTCGGTGTGGTAAGTTTCGGTTGGGAGCTAGGGTTTCACCTAGGAGTCGAGTCGAAGAGCGGGTTCAAGAAGCTTCGAGCGACGCGTTTAAAGTGAAAGACCACCGAGGACTAAGTGAGTTCAATTTGACCTTATTGATTTCTAGATTTGGTTTAGGGTATAGATAGCTGATAGAGTGATGTTTTTATGTGTTATTTTGGAACAGCGTATGAGAAACACTACCCGCCGTACCCGAACAGCGAGGTTTGGCGGCTCGAGAAGATAGCGAAAGGCGGGATATATTGTGTTAGGCTGGCTTCTGTAGGGATCCAAACCGTCAAGACCTTTCGTCGGTTCTATGAAATCGATCGATCGCTGCTAAAGAAAGTTAGTACACCTCATTTTCTAACAAAATGAATGTCGAATGATACTGTGAAAATTTTAAGTTCGAGTTTATATGACAGTTGGTTAAAGTGCACTTTTTATTTTTAACAAAAATGACATTGTATGTGGTATTTGTAAAACTGCAGACTCTCGATGGAAATGGAAACGAGATCTCAGAAAAAATTTGGGAATCTATCGTCGGGCACGCCGCATACTGTAAAATCGACAACAACGAAATGTTCACATATTCTTCACCGGAGCCACCGAATCTCGAGCTCCTATTCGATCAATTTTACCGATTTAAAGGCGCAACCTTTGACGGTCGTGAATATTGTCCGATCGAGAAACTAAACGTTCATCAAACGGTATGTCTTTTACTGATCTTGAAACATTAATTCTAAAGGAGTTCATATCGCCTTTCTCTGCAGATTTTGGTGCAGAATTTGAAGCAGCAAGCGTTCGAAAATTTGAATCAGCTTACTCCGGTGAACATTGGGCAGTTGGCGCTTGCTGATAGATTTCTTGGGCAGCAAGATATATCTGCAACCTTATTACAAGAGTTCGACTCTACATCGGCTTCGACTTTCTGCTACGAAGCTCCCGGAAGCCACTTCTCAGAAGTTTCCGGCCAGCAATTCTACAATCCCGAGGATATTCATTCTCAGACAGTCACCGGAAACTTCACATCAGTCGATAATATGTTGTCGCAACATTTACATGGGGCCAACAACTTCGGTCCTTGTACTACCTCTGCGGATCAAAACGGTCCTCAAGTCCACGTATCGGCTGATTTCCCTTCGAATTCATCTTGGACGCCCGAAGATTTTAACTGGTTGTTTCCTGATGAACCGGAACTTGGATACTTTACTTTATCCGCAAGTAACCGTACTTTCTGCATGGGGCTAAGCAACGAGGCAGGCCCGAGTTTAAATGTATATATTCGCAACAGGGCGAGGACAAGGGTGGCTTGGTGCAAGATTCGAGCCGCCTTTAAGTGGAGGACCGTAAAGAGGAACCTCGCCACGAAGAGGAACCTCGCCACGAAGAGGAATCTCGCCGCGAAGAGGAATCTTGCCGCAACGAGACAACAAGTGTCATGTGTGTAGATTCCTTAAACATTGTCAAGATTCATTAAGGTCATAATCTTGTCAGAAGAAGATTACAAGTTAAGGTTTGGTTTTTGGGTTGGGTTTCTCTGCAATGGTTTGCCCGATCGAGTCATGGTTAGGATAAGCGGTCAGTCGAAAGAGGAAGGAGTCGGGTTTTCTTCGGTCATTCGAGGTCCGATCGATATTGTTTGATAATTGGCTACTAAATACATAATTTGGTTCTGTTTTAATGTTAGATAACCGTGTTTATATGTATGTACGTGATTAGTAATACATTGAAAAGTTATATATACTACTAATCAAAAGTCAAGGTTAACTGCATATTTGATGGTTTAATTTTGTATGGATAATTTGCAAGCTGTATATATATATATATATATATATATATATATATATATATATATATATATATATATATATATACTAGTTATTAACGTGTGCGTTGCACGCGCATAAATCGTCTAAATTTCAAAATACATAATTTATCTTCGGTTTTCTAATATGATAATATGTAATTAATACCTTATGTGTGGCTCAAATTTATAGGTATATTGTATTAATAAGTTAATGATAATTATGTAACATGTCAGTTAAGCGACCTTAACAAAAAGGTTAATGCAATTTATCTCCATGAAATTTTATGTAATACTCAAATATTGTAGGGACTAAATCATCAATTTTTTAAAACACTAATGTCTAAAGTTTATACTTGAATTCAACTTAACTATTTATTCAACTACCAATCAGGAGATACCCAATATGATTGAATTTACAAACGCAAGAACTAAATCGGTATATAGTTCGAGTCAATCAGTATTAAACATTGAGTAACATGTTTGATCCATATTTGATATGTTATTTGAGTTAGCAAGTGACTAATTTATTTGATACAAAAATGTTAAAAAGCGGAACATCCCCAAATCCGTGATATAGTGAATGGAAAAATGCATCTACCTGACATTTGCACCTATTAAACGCATGTTAACTCTATTTGATATGTATATTTGATGGAGAAATTAATAATAACTACGGTGACCTACCAATTAAGCGACCTAAAAAACTAAAAATAACAAAATGTAATTAAATGATTTTTTTAGTAATAGTAAAGATAAATAGATGGGTCTCAAAGATACTAACACTAAATCGCCAATTTTATAAAAATAGGGGAACTAAATATTACACGTATATATATATATATATAAAATAAAAAAATATGGGAACTAAATATAACATATATATATAATAAAATAAAATAAAAATAAAAATGTTCAAGAGGTGTTTTTTGGGGTGAGGACAACTCTCACATTTTATATTGGAATAAAGATATATTGCTAGTAGCTCTAATGGAATATTACAATTTGTTAATGTTAATTAAGTGGTAACGGAGACAAGCATATATAATAACATCATATGTTAATCGAAAACTAATAAATTAGTCTCTTTTTTCCAAAATGCAATTAACAAATTGTAATTACGCAGATAAGCAAGCAGTTACAAATTTCTAAAATTATAGTTAGCAATTCTAATTATACTATTATTGACTAAGACAACAAACATCATACAACTGTTTAAGTTACTATTTACTATCAAATTAAATGGAATTATCGTGTTGTGACTTTGTATAAGTTAGAGTAAATAAGTTGTCAAAAGAAATCCAGTTAATAAATTATAAAAAAAAAAAAAAAAAGTCAGTTAGCAAGTTCCTAATATTACCAATTTACCTTTTTTTCCCACGGGGTGGTGCTCTAGCAGAAGGGCAGCACCCGTAGCATGCTCGCTCCACATCTAGACTAATCTCCACTCGCACCGGGTCACTCCGTAAGGGGTATAGTGCTGACCGTGAATATTTTTTCATTCCCATGGTCACTAGCAGGAATTGAACCCTTACTTTTGGTTAAGGGATGAGACGTTGAACCACCACACCATATTACATGGTTATATTACCAATTTACTTGATTTTTTTTTCTCCCGGAAATCAAGTTATTTGATTCACTTCTTATTGCAAGTAAATAAATCTCAACTCTCAAGGGTGTTAGTGGAAAATAAAAACTTCCAGGGTGTTTGGATAGATGTAATCTAGAATTTAATTTCACATCACGTTCCACGTTACATCCATATTACGTCGTTTCACAAAACAAATAATGTAACATGCATTTTTATAGTTCATGAATGACTGTACGTATCCAACACCTAAGTAATTTGGTAATGTCACATTAGAGATTTTTAACTGGGCCTAAAACACAAATTGACATGAGAGGCCTAAAATTGGGCCTCCCCTTTAACACATGTGGCCGGCCGAATTAGGGTATTAACCCTAGGTGGGTTTTGTCCATCTACTCGGTAAATAGAGAGTGTTAGGAATTTATTCGGTGTTAATCACTCTTCCTCCTAAGTGTTGAGATAAAAGAAATATCTCCTCCCTAACACCACTAGTTCGGCCGAACCTATCAAGGAGGTGCCAAATTGCTTCAAGCAATTACCCCAGAGATCCATCTTGCTTATGAGTTTCAATGTATATATTCGCAACAGGGCGAGGACAAGGGTGGCTTGGTGCAAGATTCGAGTCACCTTTAAGTGGAGGACCGTAAGGAGGAACCTCGCCGCGAGGAGGAATCTCGCCGCAATGAGACAACAAGTGTCATGTGTGTTGATTCCTTAAACATTGTCAAGATTCATTAAGGTCATAATCTTGTCAGAAGAAGATTACAAGCTAAAGTTTGGTTTTTGGGTCGGGTTTCTCTGCAATGGCTTGCCCGATCGAGTCGCGGTTAGGATAAGCGGTTAGTCGAAAGAAGAAGGAGACGAGTTTTCTTCGGTCATCCGAGGTCCGATCGATGTTGTTTGAAATTGGCTCCTAAATACAGAATGTGGTTTCTGTTTTAATGTTAGATAACCGTGTTTATGTAATGTACGTGATTAGTAATACAGTGAAAAGTTATATATACTATTAATCAAATTAACTGCATATTTGATGGTTTAATTTTGTATGGATAATTTGCAAGCTATTTATATATATATAATAAATATTGCTAGTAGCACTAATGGAATATTATAATTCGTTAATGTTAATTAAGTGGTAACAGAGTATAGAAGTATCAGGAACCTATTTTACTCGTTACAAACTGTAGGGACCTATTTGCATATTTAGCAAACTTAGTTAGTTGAATTCTGTTGATTAGCTACCTAATATAGTAGCTTTGTGATCAACGATTCTTCTGATTAATAAGATTGAATGGAATGAGAGATCATCTGCTCTCTTACATCTTAGGTTGATTATGCTCATTCTTGATTCCAATTTGTACATGGTATCAGAGCTTCAAGAACTTCGATTCTGAGTTTCCGCCGTTGAATTTCCGTCGTTCTTATTGAAGTTTCTTGAGTTGCTTTTCCAATTGAGATGGCAAACACTTCGCCCACTGCAGGAGGTTGGCCGTGATTGAATCAAGTTATTCCTGAATTGAATCCAGAAGATCGTCTGTATCTACATACATCGGAATCGCTAGGAGCACGATTGATTGATTTTCAGCTCATCGGCAATGAAAACTATCAGATCTGGATAAGATCTCTTACAGACGCATTAGTGATAAAGACTAAGCTTTGTTTTGTTGGGAACGTGTACAAGAGAGTCAGTTCCTGAAAATCAGAGGTTTAGGTGGGACAAGTGCAATGCCATAGTTAAAGGTTGCCTGCCTGCATCTATTGCTAAGAATATCTCCACTGGTTTGATCTATCATACCACTGTTGCCTCGATTTGGAAAGAAATGCGTTTACGTTTTAACAAAGTTGATGGCACTAGTTTTATCAGCTCAGTAGAGAAGTTTATCATACTACTCAGGGTACGATGAGCATTTCAGATTATTATGGACACATGAGGTCTCTTTGGGATGAACTTGTTGCTTTAGAAGATAATAATCTTTATTCAGATTGTACAAATTCTACTAGTGTAGCTGCAGGACGTGATGAACAAAAGTTAGTGCAGTTCTTAGTAGGTTTGAAAGAAACATATGCAGCAGTAAGAACGAATCTCTTGATGGTATATCCTCTCCTCACTGTCAATTATGCTTATTCAGTACTAATTCAATAGGAAAGCCAAAGAATGGTTGTTGGAAACATATCTAATGGCTTCATTGACAAGAATGTTGTTTTGCTTTTTGTAAATCATTCTGGAAACAAGTCAGCTCCAGCAGAAATTAGACCAAATGCATTATATGCAGGAGGTAATGTCAAAGGAGGGAGGTTTAACAATCAGAGAAATGATTTTATTTCGTGCTCGTTTTGTGGAAAGAGATGGCACAAAGAAGATAATTGTTGGAAGAAAAAATGGGTGCCTGAGCATATTAGAAATAAGTGGGCTGCAGAGAATGGTGCTAATAGTGTCTTTTATTCTGAGGAGATACAACAGAGGAAACCTTCTCAGACTCATCAGTCTTTTGATCAACAGGCACTTATTCCCTCTCATCATGTTGGAGCCTCTGCTAATGCAGTCACTGACAGCACTTTTCCTCAATTTACTGTGAATCAGTTGTCTCAGATGATGACCTATTTGGTTCAGCAACAGAAGATGGAAAGTTCCACTAAGGATGTGCAGGTCAATATAGCTGCTATGCTCTTTTGTGGATCTATAAATGGTGCCTATTGTTCTGATTCACGTTGGATCATTGACAGTGGTGCCTTTCATCATATGACTTGTAAAAGTCATTGGTTGACTGATTTGAAATCAAACACCACCTGCAATCAGTTGGTAACTCTACCAAATGGGCATTCTACTGCTGTCACCCATTTTGGTACTTGTGTATTGGATGGTTTTCTCACACTCAAGAGAGTGTTGTATGCTCCAACATTCAAATTCAATCTAATATTTGTATCTCAATTGTGCAGAGATTATGGATTGAGTGTTCAATTTCTTCCTGATTGTGTGGTATTTCAGGACCCCTTAAGTGGGAAGAATGTGGGGATTGTAACTTTTCATGATGGATTATATACCTTGGATGTGAATAACACTGAAGTGAAGGTGTTTAACATTTCTGCTGAGGAAGATTCAAGAAGCAGGAAGATGCTGACAAATACAAAGGAGATTCCCTTATGGCACAAGAGGCTCGGTCATATGCCTATTCAGACACTTCGGAGAGTTTTCAGATTTGAATCCACTTCTGAAAATTGTGTCAATGATTGTTTTGTTTGCCCTTGTGCAAGACAAGTTAGATTACCTTTACCAATAAGTGAATCCAAGACTCATTGTTGTTTTGAACTCATTCACCTTGATGTTTGGGGACCTAATAGAACTCAGACTCATGATGGTTTCAAGTATTTCTTAACCATAGTAGATGACTTCAGCAGGAACACTTGGGTTTTTCTGCTAAAAGGCAAATATGAAGTCGTTTTACACTTGAAGATATTTCTTAAGATGGTTCAAAATCAATTCTCAGCTTCTGTAAAAGTCATTAGAAGTGACGATGGGACTGAAATTTGCAATCACTTATCTAAAGAGTTATTTGAAAGCTTGGGCATTACATATCAAACCAGCTGCGTTAGAACTCCTCAACAAATTGAGGTGGTCGAGCGTAAACATAGTCATTTGCTTGAGGTCACGAGAGCTCTGATACCATGTACAAATTGGAATCAAGAATGAACATTATCAACCTCAGATGGAAGAGAGCAGAGGATCTCTCATTCCATTCAATCTTATTAATCAGAAGAATCGTTGATTACAAAGCTGCTATATTAGGTAGCTAATCAACATAATTCAACTAACTAAGTTTGCTAAATATGCAAACAAGTCCCTATTGTTTGTAACGAGTAAACAGGTCCTTATAGTTTGTGACAAGCATATATACATCATATGTTAATCGAAAACTAATAAATTACTCTTTTTTTTCCAAAATGCAATTAACAATTGTAATTACGCAGATAAGCAGTTACAAATTTCTAAAATTATAGTTAGCAATTCTGATTATACTATTTTTGTGTAAGACAACAAACATCATACAACTTTTAAGACAACAAACATCATACAACATCATATTACCAATTTACTTGATTTTTTTTTCTTCCGGGAATCAAGTTATTTGATTCACTACTTATTGCAAGTAAATAAATCTCAACTCTCAAGGGTGTTAGTGGAAAAAAAAAACTTTCAGGGTGTTTGGAATGATGTAATCTGTGTATAATTTCACATCATGTTCCACATTACATCCATATTACGCCGTTTCACAAAACAAAAAATGTAACATGCATTTTTATAGTTCATGAATGACTGTACGTATTAAACACAAATATAAAGTTTAAGAAGTTTGTTATTTTTGTTTAGGATTGATTCTCTCAACACTTAGAAACGATTAAAAAATAAATTAATAGAGAATACAAGATTTAACGTGGTTTGGTTAATTCGACCTACATCCACGGGCAAAGGAGGAGCACCATCTTTACTAGAACAATCAACACTAGAGGGTTGCAAAACGAGATCACATAGAGCACTCTCTCTCATAATACATGTAGAGACCTGAACACACAATGCTCTAAACACCACTCGCCGTCTTACAACTCATAAACAATCTCTAAGCCCTAACCCCATATTCGACTCTTTGCTATGACCTAACCCATGTCTAATATATATATATATATAGCATAAAAAGACCATCGCCATATATCTAACTATATCTATATAATAATCTTCCATAATTAATCTCAGATGATATATATATATATATATATATATATATATATATATATATATATATATATATATATATAGTACATAGTCAGTTTGTTGCCTAAAATAGCTAACGAGTTAACTAACCCAAATTCCATACAAACCCAACAAATCTCCACCTTTGCTTGAATTATCCATAGCTCCACACTGACTTGTATTCTTCATAACTCTTTAATTAGCATGTTCCATGGTCCGCTACCTCCATTTCCAAGGCCACAACGGGCCTAACCCGATCTTCGCGGGGATTCTAACCGAGTTCAAACATTTCCTGGTCTCAGCTTTCGCTACACTTAAGCCACATGCCTCCAAATCTTCTGACTTGATTTGTCTATCTCCCTATCCCGGACTAACCGATCTGGAGTAGAAACAACATGCTCTTTTTGACCAGAAGATCGATCAACCTCCAACTCCACCTTCTTCAAGACACTCAGTCTTCCTGTATCATCATTTGTCAACAACATGTAGTGTAACGAGGGTAAATACCTATCTGGTTGTATGATGGTCCTAGATGATCTCCGCAACACCTTCTTAGGTGTTAGTGGCTCTATTTCTGACTCGACTTTCGGTTCTTCATCGTTAGTGTCCGGAGTTGATTGAGTTTCTTCTATCTCCACTGCATAACCTGTGTTATCAAAATGAACAACCGAGATCATATTCTTCTTGAGTTCATGAATGTACCTGACAAATTCCAATGTAGGGGTGACAACGGGGAGCAGGGACCCGCCGATCCGCAGAGCCCCGCCGATCCGCGGAGCCCCGCCGATCCGCGGAGCCCCGCCGATCCGCGGAGCCCCGCCTCGAATTTGGCCCGCAGACCCGTGCCCCGCGGGTCACGGGGCGGGGCGGAGCCGGGTCTGGGGGTCGCCCCGCCCCGTGGAAACTGAAATAAACATTTATATATATATATATATATATATATATATATATATATATATATATGCTATTTTACAAGGAAATAAAGTGTAAATATTGTTACTAAAGTTCCCAACTGGACAAATACAGAACTGATTACTTCGGGTTAGATTACTATTCATTCTTCTGCCGCTTTTAATTTGTTACTTTCTCTCTTATTTCCTAGAGACAGTGAAGAGAGACCGGTCACCACACCTCTAGCTAAAGACGAGAGACTTATCTCTTCTCACGCGAGTCCAGCTTCAGCTATCGGCCGCGTCCACCGACTAGCTACCGGCTGCACTTCTAGCACCTTCAGCTACCGATCGCACCTCCACCTACCGGCTGCATCTCTAGCTATCAGCCGCTTGTATTCATGTAATTATTCTGGAGTTCTTAGATCTTGGGTTCTTTGTTTTTCAAAAATCATTTAATACTTCATGCTTTTCTGAATTTAGATATATGACTGTGGAAAAAAAAAAGTGGATGAAAACGCAGGGCGGGCGGCGCCTCGTGGGGAGACCCGCAAAAAAAAAAATTACCAGCAAAACTCGCCCCGCGATATGTGCGGGGCAGGCACGAATCTGTCACCTGACCAGCGGGGCGGGCACGGGTCTAGCCAAACCCTCCCCGCCCCGTTGTCACCCCTATTCCAATGTCCACTGATTTCTTGATGAATTGTGAATGCGTACGTTCCCATTTCCTTCGATCTCCAACGCTTTATTTTCAGCAAGATACACATTTCCAAACTTTTCAGACTTTAAATTTCAAAACAATTCCTTGCTTGAAGACGAATGAAACGGTGCTCCAGAATCCAACATCCAGGATTCAAGTGTGATGTCCACACTGAGGATTAGGGCATCCCCAATGTCTTTTGTTGAGTTCACAAAATCAATATAATTGCAAGATTTGTGATTCTTCTTCTTTGGTAGATCGAAAGTGGCATTTTTCACCAGAGTTCTAACATGGTCCTTGTGGTCTACCTGAAGGTTTTCCTCTATTTCTTGATTTTGGCGTCCATGCTGATTTAAACCCTTTGATTTACTCCTCCCCCTTATGTCAACACTAAGAGCACTTCCTGATGACTCACCAATTTCTCGTTTGTGAATAACATCTCAGATTTCATCAAACTTCAGCTTCTCAGATCCACGAGAACTACTAACTGCATAAACAATAGTATCTCACGACTCTGGCATATATGACAGCAAAATCAAAGTTTTAACCTCATCCTCAAAGTTAATCTCAACAGAACTCAGTTGCGAAATAATCATATTAAAGGCATTTAACATCAGAACCACCTTTAACAATCTGTAAATTGAACAATCTACGCATCAAGTATACATTGTTCATCGTCGATGCTTTCTCGTACATGTTAGCCAACCCCTTCAGCACGTCTGCCGTTGATGTTTCTTTGACGATGTTGAATGCAACGTTCCTGGACAGACACAATCGGATCAGCCATAGGGCTTATCAATCCTTGAGCTTCCACTACTGCTCCGTCATGGAAAACAGATTCTCCCCGGACAAGGGTTCGTACAGATATTTTCGGTACAGATAATCTTCAATTTGCATCTTCCTGAAATCGAAACTTTTTCCATCAAACTTCTCGATTACAACCTTCGACATCTCCATCTTCAGTGATCCCGTTGAATCTTCTTAGCTCTGATACCCCTTATGGTACGTTTGGATGTATGTAATATGAGATTACTTAAAACGTGAGATTACAAGTGATGTGAGCTACGTAATGTAATGTTAGATTGTTGTGTTTGGTTGTGTTGTAATATAAAGTGTAATGTTATATTACAGTGTTTGGTATGTGTTGTAATGTGCATTGTAATGTGACCTTATTGTTATTATATTAATCTTTATGAGAGTATATTATATCTTAATATGATAAGATTTAAAATATATATTTTTACAACAACCAACTCCTTAAACTTTATGATTTGTGATTAATATGTATAGTTATTTATGAACTCTAAAAATAAAATATTAAAACTCAATACGCATAAATATTATAATTCTACTGATTAAATATTTCATATAGTTTTATAAGATGTTGTTCATAAAAAATTCTACGAAAAAGAATTTACTCATTTTATACGAACATCCTGTGCATTATTCTTTATTATAATAATGAATCATGAAGTAGATAAAAAAAACTATTAATAATATTAACATAATAAACTATACAGTTAAAACAAAGTATTTTATCTATCTAATAAATAATAATAAAATAATAACACTACGTAACATTGGACGTAATCCACATTACATCCGATTTTGGATATAATCTCACATTATAGTGAATGAAGTTTGGACGTAATCTCATATTAAAATGGTCTTCACATTACAATGTATATTAAATTATTTAATTTTTCAAACGACGTAATGTGAATATAATGTAAAACATAACATGACATTACATCCTACATTATATCCATGCAAACATCCATCAGTGTTTTTTGCAGCTCATTTGATGTCATATTCATCCATTAAATTGGCTCATCATGTAGAAGACTGCCTTATTTAAAATAAAAATATTAACATAATTGTTAGAGATAATTATTTGTGTATAATTGGAACTAGTATTACTGTAAAGGAAAATGAAGTACCAAAATTAATGAATTTCATTAAAAACTTGTCTTATAAATATATTTGTTCGAAAAAAAGTAAATATATAAATATATAACCATTTATACATTCTAGACGTTGTAACTACCATAAATCTTTTTATCATTACTGAATTGACTTATTTATTCAAATACCTTATACTTTTATTCTACGTCGTTCTTCTCTTATAACCTAATAAACTGAATAAAAAAAAGTATATGCAATCCACTTTTATATATTAAAATAAAATTAACATTAGTATAAATAAATTATTGAGCAATTTAAATGGCTTTTATTTATACTAATACTAGTGACTCAAATATATTACTGAAATCACTAGTATCAATGAAGTGAATAAATGATATTGTTAATAATTAATAATGTTAGAAGAAAACTGGATAGAAAATGAAAATATTTACATTATTAAATTATTAAGAAAATTGACTATATTATAACAATAATAATAGTGTGCAAAAATTCTGTATATATTGTTAATAATAAAAAATATAGTTTAAAAAAGAGACAATGTTAAAAACTTTTCCCTCAAATTTGAATTTAAACTGGTGGCAGTTTTGGTAAATACGTCTAAATCGGTGCCCTATCTCCTGTATCCCCTCTTCTCCGTAGGCGCTATAAATTGTTGTTCATCTGCTATTCACTCTTCCCAACTCTCTCACGAACGGTATACCAGTTTGCTCTCTAGGGTTTCTATTTTTCGGCCCCCCAATTTGCTGAATCGATGTCTCTGAAGCCTAACGCGAGGACCGAGGTCCGGCGGAACCAGTACAAGGTGTCGGTGGACGCCGATGAGGGGCGGCGCCGGCGCGAGGACAGCTTGGTGGAGATCCGTAAGAGCCGAAAGGAAGAGAGCTTGCAGAAGAAGAGGCGAGAGGGAGTCGCTGGACAGCAGATTCCTCTTTCTCTTCAGTCTGCAGCTTCATTTGACAGGAAGGTATAGAGTTCGTTGCTTATAATTTCATTTTTGGGGTTTTGTAATTAGCTAAACCTCGAGCTTTAGCTGCGTGTCTACGATTGTCCAAAGTCTGGATATCACTACGCTTGATATAATGGTTTTAGTGTTGTGATCTTGTTGGTTTAATTGGAAATCTGACTTATGTTATTGTACATGGTGGCCATTTCTGCATTTTTTTGGGTCCTCTACCTGCAAATTCAGAAGTTCTCGATATATCAATAAAATTTGAGGCGTTCTTCTATAGTATTTTTATTTGAAATGGATGTATCATTCTAGTCTGATTTGTGTTCTACTCTGTTGATATTTTAATGTTTTAGTTGGACCAATTACCAACCTTGGTTGCCGGTGTCTGGAGTGATGACGGCAATACACAGCTAGAGGCCACCACTCAGTTCCGGAAATTACTTTCAATTGGTAAGGACAACGCATGTTAATTAATTGTAAAACTGTGTATTAGCTAATTTTGTTTTCATCTGTTAAATTCACTTAATACTCTGTCCGTTAATGTACTTTCTCAGAAAAGAGCCCCCCAATTGATGAAGTTATTCAATCTGGAGTTGTCCCTCGGTTTGTTGAGTTTCTGATGAGGGAGGATTTTCCTCAGCTTCAGGTTTGCTAATGAATTGCATTGTGCTTCTTATATATCTCTATGAGTCTATCTGGATCTTGAATTTGATTGGTCTGTTCTGTAACTATCTTAGTTCGAAGCTGCTTGGGCCCTTACTAATGTTGCATCTGGGACATCAGAGAACACCAAAGTTGTTGTTGATCACGGTGCAATCCCTATATTTGTAAAACTTCTTGGTTCTCCAAGTGATGACGTTCGAGAACAGGTACAAATGTTTTTTAATCTGTTTTTTTTTTCCCTTTATTAAGCTTTGAGCAATTGCCTTTGTTATGATTTACATATATAATCATCTGCATATCATTTGGGGATCATGTAGGCCGTATGGGCCCTCGGAAATGTTGCTGGTGATTCGCCGAAGTGCCGTGACCTTCTTCTTGGATGTGGAGCTTTGCCTCCTTTGTTGCTTCAACTGAACGAGCATTCGAAGCTATCAATGCTCAGAAATGCCACCTGGACACTTTCCAATTTCTGCAGAGGGAAGCCACAACCTCCTTTTGATCAGGTCTGCCGATGATGCTATATTAATGATATATTTTAGCTTATTTATAGCTTTAATCAATCTTATTAACCTTCAATTTGCTCTTCCATTTAACAATCACAGGTCAAGCCTGCACTGCCTGCCCTTGCTTGTCTCATCCACTCAAATGACGAAGAAGTTTTGACCGATGCATGCTGGGCTCTTTCATACCTCTCTGATGGTACAAATGACAAAATTCAAGCCGTAATTGAATCCGGAGTCTGTCCTCGATTGGTTGAACTGTTACAGTGAGTTATTGGTCCTATCATTTGTTTGAAATGTATGTCTTGTTGGGCTTGGGTCCTGAAAATTTGAAACATGTTCTTTTTTTCTTTTAGGCACCCATCTCCCACAGTTTTGATTCCTGCCCTTCGCACAGTCGGCAACATTGTTACTGGTGACGATGTCCAAACTCAGGTATGTCTGACTATACTGTTTCAGAAGTTATTAGTTTTCAAGTAGGTCTGGAAAATTGTGTTATTGTGTTTATGCGGGGAATATTCACCATTGAAGTTTTAAATGAATCATTATACTTAACAGACTTTATCAAGGCCATCATGCCATTTTCGTTTTGTGTTAGAAATTGCAAACTCTACTTTTGATTGATATGACTATTAACCAATTATCAATTTTGTTTAAACGAATGCAGTTCATCATCAACCACGAAACACTACCCCGCCTACTCACCCTGTTGAATAGCAATTACAAGAAGAGCATCAAGAAGGAAGCATGTTGGGCGATTTCAAACATAACTGCTGGAACCAAAGAACAGATTCAGGTACGACATGCCTCTTGTGTCCAAATTTGTAACCGATGAGAAAAGTCTGCTAAATTCATGATTCTTCGCTATGACTTTGCAGGCTGTAATTGATGCCAATATGATCGGTGCATTGGTAAATCTACTCCAAAGTGCAGAGTTTGAAATTAAGAAGGAAGCTGCATGGGCCATCTCCAACGCTACATCTGGTGGCTCACATGAACAGTTGAAGTATGTATCAATTACCCAACATAGTTTCTTTTGCCAAGTCTCAGAAATCTTGATTTGACTTGCTAAAAATATACTCTTTTGAAATCTTGATTTAACTAGCTGAATTTTGAAAAATTAAAAATATATTGTGTATTTCAGGTTTCTAGCAAACCAAGGATGTGTCAAGCCACTCTGCGATCTCCTAACCTGTCCCGACCCAAGAATCGTCACGGTTTGCCTCGAAGGCCTTGAAAACATCTTGAAGGTCGGAGAAGCCGAGAAGAATCTCGGAGCTGATGGAGTGAACCCATTTGCCATCATGGTCGAAGATGCCGAAGGTGTGGAGAAGATTGAGAATTTACAGAGCCACGATAACAACGAGATTTACGAGAAATCAGTCAAGATATTGGAGACTTATTGGCTCGAAGATGAGGAGGGAGAAGAGGTTATGGCAGGTGAGGCTTCTCAGGCGGGATTCAACTTTGGCAGTGTTGAGGCTCCTTCTGCTCCAGCCGGTGGATTCAAGTTCGGGTAAAAAAAAAAAGAAGTCTGGGTTGAGGAATTATCGAGTTTACGAAGTTTTGCTCCAATCTCTGGCGAATCTCGTACAAATATGTCGAGTCTATATTTTGTTTTCTTGTTTTGGGGGTTTAAGGAGGTTGTTCTTTTTATGATATAATTTGTGTCATTAGCTACATTTGGGGTTAAGGTGGTTTTTTTTCGTGTCTTTGGTATGTGTTTTTTTTTTAATGTATTCAAGGTATATCAACAAGAAATCTTGGAGCCTAAGCGATCTTTTATATTACCTTTGATTGATTGAATTGAATTGATCGGTGTTGCTTGCTTGTGGGGCATTAACGTCTCTAGTCTATACTCTACATTGCGTGGCACACTAATAGAAGCAACCGCAAGTGATGGATGTATCTTGTTTATATCACGTGCCATAATCGAAATATCTATCTTTTTTACTTGCAAAATGGGATAAGATTGGATAATTTATTGGTAAAGCACCTAAAAATTTCAATCGCACAAAAATTATGTAGCACCGAAATTGCAATTTTTTTTTGACAAAATTACCCAGTTTTTATAACTCGAATATACAAACATCTGAGTTTTAGTTTTTTAGACCAAAATACCTATCCGTGCAGTTGGAAACTGCACCGTGTCACCTTAATCCAGAGTTAGTACTATTTTTGGTAGCGTTCCTTATATATTGTATTAACAATCGAAATATGATCGAAATAAAAAATCTCTATTTGACGGGGCTTCTTCCTATACCTATGAATTCCGTTAGTTTCATAAAGATTAATAGTGTTTTAATCCATTGTGCAGTTGCCAACTGCGTGGTGGTCTAACGGTCAAATTGTTGACTGTTAGTTACCGTGTCTGATAACACGTTGTCATGCGTGTGACAATCACGTCATTAAAGGCACCGCGCAGTTTATGATGAGCTAGCATGGATATCCCAATCAGTGCACTCTTACCCTTCTTGCCATTCATCTGAAATCCAATTTTTCGGGAACGGATAGTCTCCCTCCCGATTCTCCCTGTTATGCAACTCGCTAAAAGGCACTGCTCCAGAGTTAAATACAGCTCCTCCCTCTCTCCTTCCACCGGTTGTCTTACTTTGTTGTATTCACCTTGCGGCTCGGCGTTGCTGTATTCACCTTCTCCTTCAGGATTTCCTCCGCGTAGCCCTAAACCCCTCATATGACTTGCGGGGTCATACCACCAGTTGTCCACTTACTGTACTTGAGGTTCGTCTTCTTCAAAATCCTCTTCGTCATCATACTTAGTCATCCTATCCCATTTTGGCAAGACAACCAGTTCAATTTGCGCATTACGTCTGTCCATAATCCGCTCCAAATGGCTTTAATCGGTCACTGACAAAACGTCTTCAGTGAAACTCCACAATAATTTCACACGTGGAGCTCGGCACCCACACATAATTTTCACCGCCATTTCAACCTACTCTAGGGTAATGCCTTGATGCGTTTTGAGATATTTTGATCTACCCCATTCATACTAACTTTCCAGCCATGCACATGGAAAGTTCATTTGTATCGAAATCATATGGTCAGAATTTTCCTAAATAATTCGTTCAAACTGAATTACCATCGTACAAAATAAATTAAACATGCGTGCATATAAATGAAAATTTTAATTAAGTAACTAACTATATGCAACTAAATTCTAAATTGGTAATTACATATTTATTTTGCAAAATTTACACATTGTACTTTCTACCATTGTAATTTATTTACGCATTCTAAATTTGACCATTCTATGTAAACATTTAAATAACTATATATATCTAAATAAATGTGTAATTATATATAAATTTTGTAAAATATGCATATTATTATACTTTCTAGCGTTGTAACGTATTTAGGCATCCTAATTTTAAGGATTCTATATAAAAATTAAATAAGTATTTGCATTCTAAAATATTTATGCACTATACTACTATTTAAGCACCATACTACTAGCATTTTAAACTTAGTGAACCAAACTCAAACTCAGATATATGTACATATGAGTTACCAAAACTGGATATTTGTGTAAAAAAATTCACATTCTACTAGCACTCTAAACATATGTACGCATACGATATAAATATGATCTAGAATTGAGATACATTACTTTAGTATGACTTTGGTGGTGCAACTGATTTTCTCGGCTGACTGAGGAGAATATGAGAAGATTTATTCGTAAAATTGTGTATAGAGCAAAAGAGCAATCTGTATCGCAAAATTATATATAGGAAATGTCCGCTCAGTTGTCAACCGCGTCCGCGCAGTTGCCAACTACGTGTTGTCTTTAATGTCGTGTCTGTTACACGCGTGGCAACCTGTTGTCAGATACGATAGCTAACAGTTAACAATTTGACCGCTAGACCACTGTGCGGTGGATTAAAACACACTACTTATGAAACTAAACTATGGATTAAGGTGCCACCGCGCAATTTCAATTGCGCGGATAAGTATTTTGGTCTAGAAAACTCAAATTCAGTCATATGTGTATTTGAGTTATCAAAACTGGGTATTTGGATAAAAAAAAAGGTTCAAATTTGCAAAGTAAAAAGAGCCTAATTCAAGTCAGCTCAACAAGTAGAATAAGAGAGTCTATAACGAAGTGCTTCAATTAATAAGTAACAGTAATTAGTAATAGCAGTGTAAGTGATGTTTAGTAGAAATTGTGAGCCTATAAAGAGATTTTCAGTCTCCAATTCATATCAATTGTTAATAAAAGCGCTCAACTTATTATCTAGGCGAGTTGAAGAATTTCTGTCTTAGATAGGTCTGATACGAAGCGAGCTGATGAGCGTGCCCCACCTTGCACACCCCATTGAGGAACAAACAAAAAGGTAAATTCAAGCCAAGGTGGTTAGTTTAAAGAGTTCAAAAATTAGAAAGAAATAGATAAGTCTCTTCTTCTCGACAGTTCTATGTTAAACAGGCTACAATTATGTTTGTTGAATTTCTTTTCTGATTAGTATTTTATTTGAGTATTATACATGTCATTTGCATATATGTTATATTTATCTTAAATTCGCCTCTTTTAGTTAGGTGATCCCCTTGTTTGCACCTCAAATTTGAGTCGTTATTTAGCCATGTCACCTCACTATACCAAGCAAGAAATGAACCAGATTAAGAACTACAGATTCCAATCATAGTAGAACCACCGACGAAGAGAATGAATAATGAATATAAGACTATTCTGGACATATTTATTAAAATGTAACCAAATAGTCACATTTACAAACGTAGAAAACTAAAAATCACATATTTGAACCAAACGATCACATAGTTAAACGTAAGTAACCAAATAACGTATTAACCCAATTATTATTTACATTAAAATGAATACAAATAATTTAGTAGTGGTGGCCCGGCCTAGAGTTATCTCACTATGTAATGTTCGACATCTTTTGCTTATATTTTCGATTAGACTTAGTGAACTAGTACATGCACGGTCCCCATCAATGTAACTCTATCAAAAGTCTACTATACTCAAGAGACTGGTATATTAACTACAATTATACTCTTCTCCTCTTATGCATGAGACAATATGTGGTTAGACGGGACTTTATATTTTAAATAGGGCATCGTGTGGTGACTTCATGAAGGATTTTGAAGCTGAAACTTCCGAACTACATATATTATTGAAAACTTGAATTTAAAGGCACAAATAAGGGTGTAAATTATAATCGAGCTGAGCAGTCGATTTGAGCCAAGCCAAAACCAAGTATTTGACAAGCTCGACTCGACTATTTTAACTCGAACTCAACATAACTTAAAAATTTTAAGCTCGAACTCGACTTGGTGTCATATTCAAGGAGTTAGAGCTCGGATCACCTCGTCTCGCCAATTTTAAAATTGTTCAATTAAATCATAAATGATGCACCTTAACTCGAGTCGAGCTCAGCTCGATTAGGTTTTTGTCTTAAACTCAAACTTGATTCAAATTGAATATATATATATATATATATAAAGCTCGCTCGAATAAACTCGAGTTTGAACTCGATTTGAATAGGCAAAAAAAAAAAAAAAATTGATTAGGTTGTCGAGTCTTTCGAGTCAAGTATCAGCGAACTCGTACTAGATTCGGTACAAAAAAAAGCTCAACTCGATTCAAAATTTAGCGAGTTAAATACGAATATTGAGCGAGTCGATTAGGTTGACTCGTTTATACCCTAAGCATTTAGTAAAGCAAAAAGAGAAATGGGCCGAGAATGGTGGATCGGGGCAGAAATGTGGATCCTAAAAAAACGGAGCCTCCTCAAACTCCTGAGTTGTTCCTTATCTCTCTACCACTCCCTCCCTGGAGATTTCTTCTCCGAGAGAAATTCCCAGGACACAGTCTTCGACAATCCATTTCCATTGATCGAGCCATCCATAAAAGGAAGGAATTCCGTAATAATGCGAACAATCTCTATTTTCGGATACTCGTCCACAGGTACGTCTCTCTTCTCTTTGCTTCTCCGCTCTCTGAGTCTCTTGCAGATACTTTTCGTGATTCTAGCTTGTTCTGTTTGGTTGCCGAGAAAGTGACGGAAACCAATCTAGATGGAAAAACCGTCGCAAATTGTGATTCTTCCAGCTGCGGTTAGAAAAATGGAAGAGCGGATTCGAAAGTTTGATGGGTGGCATGGCAGCTGCTTTGTGCTAGCTCAGTTTAGATCAATTTGAGCTAATTGTTCGATTTTTCGAAGTTGTTGTGGAAATGGGAGTCTTCCAATTAGGTTTTTTTTTTATCTTCTGTTGAGAAAAAATTCTCTCTCTGATTAAATTTTTAAATCTTTAAATTTTGAGTTGTTGAATTGTTTCCCTTGGCTACTGTAGTATTTTCTCAGGATACTTTTGCTAATTAAGATGCATAATTTCTTTGCTAAGGAATTCAACTTATTGGCAATGCATTAGTTAATTGTTGTTCTTTAACTGGGAAATGTTTGAATTTCTTATCTATATATATGTTCATGCATTTATTCTTATTGCAACAATACACTTGAGGGATATTGCATATGAATGATGTCTGAGAATAACCATGGACAAAATATTGAATCCTTCCATATATTAGTGTTCTAATTTCTCCATGGCTGGTTTGAGTCCTGTTTTATTTGATTTTTTTCATCGAATTCCCTTCCTCTTACTATTTTCAGATATGATGATGATGAGATGATACGGAAATCATAAATTCTTGGACCAAACTTCATCAAAGACTATTATAGTTTCTCAGTCGAGATGAAAACTGCCACGATGTGCTTTTCGGTCTTCAAATTTTCAAGTACCGCGATTCCCAGGTTAACTGATATATGCAGAGGAAGTTTCCATGGGTTTAGTTCAAGCTGCAGGAACCCTTCTAACTTCAAAGCCCTCAGTTCCACTGAAGGAGGATACAGTAGGAGATGGATTCGAAGATCAGTATCTACAGAACCGAGCAGCAAATCCACCAAAAAATCTACTGGTCTTCAAAAAGAGGTTTTTGAAGAAACCGTTTCTGCAGCTACTGCCATTACTACGGATTTGAGTAGTTTGGAAACTCACAAGATTGAGTATTTTGATCTTCAGCAGAAGATTGCCGTGAACAAAGATTTGGTCACCCTAATTGTTTTCGACATAGAAACGACTGGATTCAGTAGAGAAAATGAAAGGATTATTGAGATTGCATTTCAAGATCTTGTAGGAGGTGAAAATAGCACTTTCCAGACTTTAGTGAATCCTCAACGATTAGTTGCGAATTCTCATATTCATGGGATTACAACCCATATGGTGAATCGGCCTGAGGTTCCCAGGTACTTCTCCTCTTAGTTGACATTTCAGCTTTTCGATATTTTTCTTGTTCTTGATTGAGGTAAAAGAGTAAGTATTTTTTCGCTTGATACAAGATTCATATAGGTTTCATACAAAAAAAAGAAGAAGAGATTCATTTAGGTTTATTTACTAGTCTATATAGTGGTGTATTTGTTATATTTTTGGTAGTCCCTGTATTTAAGAAAAAAAATTGAACATTTTTCTTAAAACTGCAGCCAAATTTGTGCCACTTCAATTCAATATATCATAAAGTGAATATTTTTTTGTTTCATACTAGATTCATATCGATGGTTTGCTTCTGGGTCGTTTCTGAGTTGTAAAAAAGTTGGACTTTTATTTTAAAATTTGTATTTTTTTTGTTCCTACCAAAATTGCAACCAAATTTGTGTCTCTTCAGCTAAATATATATGTGATGAATATGATGCAACTTTAATTCATCTTGTTCATTTGAATAGAATAAGTATCTTTGATCTAGATTGCAATGCTTTTAATATGAGTGATTAAAAATGTAGGAAATGAGCTTGATTCTTGGTTGATATATTTGTTAATAGGGTTTTGTTGGGTGCAGAATGGATGAATTGATCCCAATACTCTTGCAGTACATTCGTAGCCGTCAGAAACCCGAGGGATGTGTATTGTTAATTGCACATAATGCCCGCAGCTTCGATGTGCCGTTCTTGATGAATGAATTCAAACGCTGCAACTTCGATATACCAAGAGATTGGCAATTTCTAGATTCGCTTGCTCTAGTTCGTGAACTCAAATCGGCCAAAACCGAAGGTCCCTACCTCACTTTGATTTGGCTTATAGCATCCAGAGTGATCTGACATGATATATAAGTTTTGCGAATTGATCTCGTTGGTTTTACAGGGTTGGAGCTTCCATCGAGTTTATCTCTTGAATCGCTTCGAGAGCACTACAACATCCAATCAGCCGGTTCGGCACATCGGGCCATGGCAGATGTTAACGTTTTGTCGAGGATTGTTCAGAGATTGACTTTTGAATTGAAGATTCAAATCCCAGGTCTCGTGGAGAGATCGTTTAGGGTTGGGGATTTGGCAAACCCTAGTTCCAAGAAGAAGAAGAAGAGTAGTAGTAGTAGTAATAGTTGTTCTTCAGCTAAGTAAGAAGAAATGGATAGCTTAGCATTGTTTGTTGTTGTAACTCTATTTATAACCTTATTATTATTGTCCTTGTGTTAATTTGGGTTTAGAATAGGGGTGTCAATGGAACAAAACTCTTTCTCCCTTCTTTCAGAGAAAAAAATAATTAGTTTATGAGGGCCGTTTCGCGAGGTTTGGAGCCTGCCCGCACAATAAAACCCTAGAGCTAACTATAGGTGATTCATGCTAATTGGATTTTGAGGGATGATAGACAGACATTCCGACTCAGAAAATGAGACAAGTTTCCAATGTCTCATAATGGCATGTAGTGTAAATATTGACAACTTTGATGGCCTCTCATTTGGAACATCTCACACCTAGGCCGGCAATGGTGCGGTGAAAATTAAATAACCATGGTTATTCGCACCATTTATCGCAATGGTTAACCGCACCATTATGGTGAGGGGCGGTTATGGTGATGAATCTTGTAATCGCAATGGTTATGGTTATGGTTATGGTTATGGTATTCAGTCCATAACCGCGGTTATAACCATCACCTCTATATATATAATATTAATATATATATATTACTAATACTTATATTGTTATATATATACATTATTATTATACTTTAGTTATTATTCAAATATTATAATTCTTATTCCGTTTCTTTTTCCACCCACCATTTTTTTTTGTCTATATTTCTTATCATTAGGTAACCACGATTGGAAGTGATGGAGAATGAGGATCGATGATCGCAAGTGATAGGCAATTGAATATGTGTTTTTTTAATTAAGTGAAACAATGAAGTTATGTTTAATTTGGATTTCGTGTATGAAACAACGAATGTATGTATGTTTACTTTTCTTGTATGAAACAATGATGTTGTATTAGTTTGAATGATTGTGGTTAAATGGTTTAATCGTGGTTAAAAACCATGGTTATGGTTATGGTATGAAGAATCATAACCGCAGTGGTTAAGGTTATGGTATGAGTGAGAAAAATATGGTATGGTTATGGTATTAGTGCTATTCGCACCATACTCTCACCATCGCCAGCCCTACTCACACCTTCACTGGTTCGCTAATCATTTTCCTTGATTTTTTTTGTTGTTGTATTATATATTATATTATACGTATAATTTATATAATATATAATATATAGATAAATATAAGATAAACGTGGCGGGTTCGTGGTGCACTGCGACTCTAAATCCGGACTTACCCCGTCTTTTGATTATGTAAACCCATACTGCCCCTTATTTTGCGGGATGCGAGTTCACAAACCACGAGGCAAAAATTTGGTAAGTCTGTGACCGACACAGCTACTTTAGAATTTAATTTCAAGTTTAATCAATAATAGGAAACAATTTTCCATGTATTGCCTTTTTTTATATTAATTGTTTAATAATTTATTACATAAATAAAAATCTGTAAATTTAAATCTGTCCTCACCTCTAAATGTCCTCACAAAAACAAATGGTTCTCCCCTTTCTTCCCGCCATCCATTCAAGCGTCCGCTCCTTCATTCAACAAGTCCCAACCGGTGTATCCAATCAATTCCTTTCCCTGTCCTCAGCACTCACCGTCAAGTTCAACGATTGTTCTTCACTGTTCCACTTCTTCGACTTTCAGCACTCCTAATAAACCTCTTTTGCTTTGGCATGCTCCTTCTCGGAACATGAGGGAACCACAACCTCGGGTCTGCCTTACACGATGAAGCCATAAATAATGCAATGAACTGGCTGATTGGCCGGTGGTGACTTGGATGTGATAGAACCAATCAAGTACCACGATGGCAATGCTTTAGGTTTTCTCCAGGTTTGACTATTCATTTTTAATTTATTTTTTTCAAAATTATCCAATTAATCATATGAGTGGTGTGGTAGACTACATCCCAAATCTTAATTTGAAGCAATGTTATTCAACGCCCCACCAATTTTTCCATTTAAAACACCATACATATACGCCCACCACTGCTCGATAAAATGCTTCATGTTGATAATTACCATTTTTATGCTTTAGGGATTACCCCGTGAAGTGGTTGGCTTTAGAAACAAAAAATTCATATTGTTTATCTATATATATGTGTGTTATTTTTATACTATTTTGTCAATATGTCTTAGATGTACGATTTAACAAATCAGAAGAGCGAAAATATTAATTAGAGAGATATTTGCAATTTACTGGAATAAGTCAATAATACGATAGAATAATTTGATTGTGTTTTATGATCAACTTACGGAGTGGACTATGGTTTCCTTATAGATATTTGGTTGTTTTCAATGACGAACAACCAAGCATTATTCCCGAACATATGTCAGAAATGTAAGTTTAATTAGTTCAAGGTCCACAAAATCATGAAATTGTGTAGTATGTGAAATGCAAAATAATATTCAACTTCAGGTCAAGAAGAACCGTAAGGTAAATGTTGTGAATAAAACTCATGCCAACAACCAGGAGTGTGTGCAATTTTCTAGGGCTACTGAAAGTAACGTGTGTTTAACATTCTGTTTGAATCTGGTACAAGTATCTATATGAGATGTCCTTCCCTTGGTGAAATCCGTGTTTGTGTGTGGTCCATAAATTACCCATAGCCCACAGTTGCTGCATCCAAAACTTTACTGTAGTTGCATCACATTTAAGGGGAAAAAAATAATTTAGTTTAGTGTGGCTTATTACGATTAGTCATTTCTTGCTTCTATAACTTTTTTCCACTCGTTCTATTGATGTAGTCAATCTTTTGAAATCTTATTATGAACTGCCACCTTAGTTTAATTAAGTCATTGTACACGCTCTATTATAACATGTATTGGACTCCATGAGAATGGGTTTACACTAGAGCCTCTCTTTCTTAATCATATAATCCTTCTCTTTCTTCATCGCATATTTTTGGATGTGGTTATGGTGACATGTATGCACACAAACAAACTCATGCTTAAGGGGTCATATTTGCAAGAAGACATGATTGTTGCCTTTGGAATAATGATTGATTAGGAGTTTAAGATGCAATGTGCTCATTTAGCCTCAAATATTCTATGTAACAGGTACTTTAATTTGAGCTTCTGTGACTAGAGCAATCAGATGTCACAACTTGTTGGAGAAAGACGACATAATTTTTACTCGTAAATTATATCATGATAAATGTGACATATCAAAATTATTTTGAGATCCATAATCCTCAATAGTCATGATAACAGAGAAGATTTTGTTGTCATTTAAGATTAAAACAGAAGGTGATTTATATATATAACAAAATAAAACGTGTCCGCACGTGCAACGTACGTGCATAAAATTCTAGTAGTGATTAAATAAACTAATAAAGAGTTAAGTGCTAAATTACAAGTTGGTCATCGCCACAACTTTCGGTATCGCAGTGCTATTGTAATCTCTAGTAACAATACTACTAATACCCTCAGGAGGGCTATCAAAATAGAAAAGTGTGTTTTTCTGGGCAACTCCTCTACGAGTAAGTGCATCTGCAACTGTATTACTTTCTCTATAAATATGTCGAATCATGCATCTTCTGAATCCATCAATAAGCTTTCTGCAATCTCCAATAATAGATTTTAGGGATAAAAAATCATACCTATCATTACGTATGAGTTCACGGGAAACATAGCATCCAATTCAACACGAAAAGAGTCTATATAGAGGTTCTTAGCCATTATGAGACCCTCTCTGAGTCCCCCACGGTTCAGCTGAAATACTATTGGTCCATCCTAACTTTCTATAAAGCCTCTTATCTAAACCCCGTTATGATCTCTGAGGACCCCCTACTCCAGAATTTTCGGGGTTGCCTTCAGAAGAACCATCTGTGTTCAGCTTGCACCATTCTAGTTCAGGAGGCTACCAAGAAACAGAGACGGTCTCATATCTCTTATCATATGTTTGCTTGTCTATTGCCTCCACACAGAGATCTACTTGCACATGAATGAAAAAAAAAATATCTTGCTAGTCATAACATATCCGTAGAAGACCCAATCATTCCAATTTTTACATAGTCCAGATGACATATGCAAAAATAGTTTGCCAAGGTCTACCTCTGATGACTACGCGTTGTTTTTTCCATTTCTTTCCAAACAGTCTTTCATATTGATCGGAAAAAAAAAGTCAGAGGCAAACGTTTCTGAAATCCCAAGAGTCTCCCAAATAGCGGCTGCTCTAGGGCAGTTTCTAAAGAATGGGATCCAAATTGCATCCTCTCCTACTAATCAATGACCTGGTTGCAATCCTGTTGTGGTAGCTCAAACACAAGAAATTTTGTATCTTTAGAATGGTTTGAGTTTCCAAATCCACTTCCATTGATATTGCGTTCCTATCTTGAACTTCTCTCATTAAAATTTGACAGGCCGATGAAGTTGTATAAGAACCCGAGGGGGAAGGCTTCTAAACAACGGAGTCATCAGCAACACTTATAATGTTATAATACACATTGATAATTATATTAGTGATTTCAGGAGGCATAGCAAATGAGAGACCATCAAGGATGTTCCAAACGTCACTGATTTGAAAGTTTTCCTCATCTTTATTAAAGAGCCCCAAAATGATCTCCCTCAAACTAAAGTCCCCAAGCCACTTATCTCTATAGATATTAACTTTTTTACAATGCCAATAGTCCAACCCATGCATATCTTTAAGAGATTGAACCCACGTTTAATAACCCTCCAATTACAAGAACTATTTGATGGCTTCTTCAAGTTCAGGTGCTTGTACTTTTTTTTTTGGTAAACAAAGGAGAAAAAAACAGCAACAACAAAGAAAACAAGTTAGGTTACAACTGTCCTATCTTGTGACATGCCTAAAACATCATACACCATTAGGTGTCTTAAATCTCTAGGGAGACTAGTGTGGACAACAAAAGAACAGTTCATCTTCACGGCAGATTTAGCAAGTTGATCCGCAACCTTATTTCCTTCCCGAATCAGGTGCTTGTACTTGCTTTAGAGAATGGTAGCCCAAGGATGCTCACTATGAATCAATCTCCACGCAAATTTATCAAATAAAGCTTTGTTTCTAAGAGCCGCTGCTTCACTCTAAGACCCCATTCATCCTTAAGATTTTGAAACAATATCCCACTGATAAGATGCAACTTCATTTTGTCATCCGTCGAGCTCCAAAGAAAGTTCCTACTAACTCTGTCAAGCTCATTACAAACATAAATAGAAAGAGCGGTGCATTGCATATAATGAGTAGGAATAGCTGACATGACAGAATTTATAAGGATGGTGCGACATGCCATATAGAGCATATTCAGTCTCCAACATGCAAGTATTGTCATGACTTAATCAATGATGAATTTGAAGGAATCCTTTCTAGAGTTAGATAAGTCGAGAGGAAAACCCAAGTACCAAGATTATTAGTGATAGGAGTGTTAAATGTCTGCGCACAGTTCACTCTTTGGCTAGATACATAGCAAAAAAAAAAAAAAAAAAAGAGCATGGCTTATACTAGAACATCAAAGTTGGGAGGCCTCTCCAAGTAAGATCATATCATCAACAAAAAAAACAAACAAGTGGAAAATACTATGGGAGTTTCTAAAAACTTTGATGCCACTCCATTTACCCAAATGAACACGTTCCTCAATAAGAAAAGTAAAGAATTTCATGCAAATAATAAATGAGTAAGGATACATGGGATCGCCTTGACGGATTTACCCCGAGAGGATATAAAATGAGGGAGTCTTCCAACATTAAAGATAATATATATGGATGAGGAAGACACACAACTCATAATTAAATCAATACGTTCATGGGAGAAATCAAAAAATAACAAAACTTTTCAAATAAAACCCCATCAAGCTATCATATGTTTTTTCAAGATCAACTTTTATGGTAAAAAAACTCTTTTTTCTTTTAGTTCTTTTGACAAATTGGACCACTTCCCTTAAGACCAAAATATTGTCCGAAGTCTGTCTTCCGGGAATAAAACTGGTTTGAAATGGGGATGTGATGTGCTTCATAACATGTCGGATTCTATTCCATGTAACTTTAGACACAATTTTTCATTTCGAATTATATAAACTATTCGGTCTAAAATGTTTAACAGTTTCGGGAGCATGACATTTAGGAATGAGACATAAAAGGGTCTCATTAAGGCCTTGATGAATTTTTTTGGATCGAAAAGGGAAAAGAACCTATTTACTGTCTCAAATTTGTCTCATGTTTCAGTTTGGTGTCTGACGTTTAAATTAGGTGTCCCAGGTTTCATTTTGGTTGAAATTTGGTGTCTCAGTGTGATTACTTTAGAGAAGCTAATCCCGACGAAACCGACTGTCATATCCGAGCTCCCAAGCATGCTCCCTTCTCGTCACTTTGTCGGGACCATCACCTAAGAAGTTTGCCACATTTTCCCAAGTAAATCATGCTTTGTTGACGCTCGAAATCGCTCTGCTGGAAACTTTTTTTTTGATTTTATGTTCAACTTTTGGGTGAAATTTGACGATTTTGTGAAAAGTAAAAAGTGATGAATTATAAGTGGGTGAGTCGTTTGATGGAAATGGTTAAAAGAAGAGGAAAAGACGGGTGGAGACACCAAATTTTAGCAAAAATGAAACCTGGGACAGTCCATATCAACACTTTAATAATGAGACACCAAACTGAAACATGAGGTAAACTTGAGACACTAAATAGGTTCTTTTCCCAAAATATTTTGTACCAAAAGAAAACAATGGACCGACCTATTATGTGCCAATATTTTTTGGAAAATATCCGGATGGATACCATCAGGTCCAGGAGATTTGAAAGGCTTTAAGTCCCAAATGCCTTTTTTTTTTTTTTTTTTTTTTTAATCTCAAAATTTGAAACTGGTTTTTTTAGCAATTCTAATTGAGGGCCATATATTTTAGATCTCCAATTAGGAGGAGTAGCAAAATGAAGACTAGAACTCTCATGTTCAGAAGTAAACAAATTTGAAAAATAAGAGGGAAAGCATTGTTTAACTTTTGAACAATTTTAGGTCAATTCCTCATTATCTTTCTTTATGGATTGGAATTTGTTCACCCTCCCTCTATCAATGTTGGTAATATGATATATTCATATCACCATCTTAACTCCATTTAATCCTAGATTCCACAACTCAAAATTTCTCTTCAATTCTAAGAATAATAACATATTCATTATGTAAAGAGATATCTAGAATGGAGAGGTACTCATTCGGACCAATACTCAAACAACGTTGGATACCTTCAAGTCTAGACAAAATCTTGCGTATTTTAAAAACGATGTTTCCATAAGTACTTTTGTTCCAAAGTCTGGATTTATGGGGCAGGATGTTAGAAGCAATGAATGGATCATAAAAAACATCCCTTCAAATCTCCTGAACAAAAGAGTCAAAAGAAGGGTGATCAAACCACATAGGTTCAATACGAAAATGTATGTTTCTTGGAAATATCTCCAGATGCATTAGCTACATACCTATCAATTCTTTCTTGGATCAGTTCTCTCGACCCTTTAGAGTCCGTCTAAGTAATGGATGTTTAGTAAAACCGAGATCAGAGATGCCACAAAAATCTAAGGTGTCTTGGAAAAGAGGAGCGTGTCTAATATTTCTAGGATTTCCTCCTTTCTTTTCATCATCATGGAGGAGTGCATTAAAATATCCCATAATGATTCAAGGAAAATTAGTTTAAGAAACTATAGTTTTAAAATTATCTCATATTAAAACACGTTCCCTAATCCTAGAACTTGCATAAATTGCAGATAGTAAAAAAGTAGTAGAAAGTGTTGGCATTTGAAGTAAATGGGTCACCGTAATAGAGAGACTATTAATTTAAGCCCAACATCCTAAGTATAATTGGGGTATGTCACATTAGGGATTTTGGGTCAGACCGAAATCTCAATGGACCATACAAGACCCAAGTTGGGTCGGCCCTATTATACATGGTGCCGCCGAAATTGGTGAGTGAGCCCTTAGGGGTTTTGCTCACCACCTCTTATAAATAGGACGTGTTAGAGATTTCTTGGGGGTTAATCACTCTCTCACTTTTAGTTGTGACTAAATAAATCTCTCTCCCTATTAACATAGTGTTTCAGCGACCTACCCAAGCACAAGAAGGTGTCAAATTGTCTTGTGCAATTCACCCCGGAGATCCATTCTAGCAACCGAATTGAAGAGGCTTTGTTGTGGAGACCATTACATGCGGATTGCTCTCTATTCAGAGTTCCTGCAGGATACCGTCCGGTAGATCGTGAACTCCCTCGTGACGTTCCTCGGCTACGGAAATCAAAACTGGTATGTGCTGCATTTCTGTTGCGTAATATGTTTACAAGCATGTACCTATATTTTGATCCGTAATTGTATCCCCTAATTCTAACAGAAAGTTGGATTTTAACTTTGACATGACTCTCTTGCTCGGTAGATGTGATGAATGCTAGTTTCACTTTAGAGGGATCCTAGATGAGTATGATACACCTTTGAAACCATGAGCTTCGATCACCAAGAAGCTATCCATGCGAACACACTTGGCTTAATTGTTTAACTCTACCATCATTCAAACAGGTATTCGAAATGGTCAAGGCCTCAAGATACATGGACGATGAAGCTGAATCATTCACCGCATTAATAATAGTGTTATGATACTGTGTACTGCATTCCTAAATTAAAACAATACGATGGACCAAAAAAAATTAAAACATTACGGAGAATTAAAACGGGCTTTTTATGAATACACCTCGTGCTCACTTATCCAACCCAAAATGGGCTTAAAATAGTCAAAAATCTTTGTTTTGGGTTGTCTGTGCGCACATCAGGTGTACTATCAAAAGGAAAAATAACCAAAACTCAAAAGGAATATAATCATAAGTGTGTCAGATGTACTATCAATCATATCAAATTTACCTAAAAAACGTCAAAAACTTTTCTTCGGGGGAACCTTCTTGTGAACGTGGTGTAGGCCGAATTCTGAATAGCTTTGCGAGAACTATGCAATTTACACCATTGGAAAATGTCAATTCATTTTTACACCCTAATATTTTTCTATTGAAAAGTTGAGCCCACACTTTTCTAGTATGTTGAACTTTACACCATAATAACTTTTCTTAAAAACTGGACCACACTTTTGTAGCATGTCGAAAGTTACACAATAATATTTTTTATTGAAAAGTTGAACCCATACTTTTTTAATATGTAGAACGTTACACCATAATAACTTTTCTAAAAAAGTTGGACCCATACTTTTGTAGCATGTCGAAGTTAGACCCTAATGTTTTTTTTATTGAAAAGTTGAACCCATACTTTTTATAGTATGTTGAACGTTACAACAAAATGACTTTTCTTAAAAAGTTGGACCAGCACTTTTGTAAAATGTCCAAAGTTACACCCTAATAATTTTTACTGAAAAATTTATTATGATCAACTTTTAAAAGAAATCGATTTTTTAAAATGAATAATATGTTTACCACCTCCGGTAAATTTGGGACCGAATAAATCCACAAATACCTTGCACCACAAGTCAATAGGTTCAAACAAACCAATTGGGAAATGAACAATAACTTGTCCCCCATGGCAAGTAGTATCTGTTATACAACCTAATTCATCCAGTAGAACCCAACTGGCCCGGCTTAGCTCACTCAAAAGGCACTAATAATGGATATGCCTATACAAAATATCGTCCTAAAATACAATGTATGAATCATGAACAGCTGATTAAGCTCTGAATCATCATAACAAGACCTCCTTTATCACCAAAAGGACCAACATTATGAAGCACATGATAACGAGTACCGTGGCGCACATAACCATTCCACCTTGCTTTTGTGTCCTTTCGGCCTTAATAACGAAGCTTTAATCAGACAAGTCAATGAAATAGAGATTAATGAGAGAGAGAGATTAGGGAGATATAGTAGAACCTTTTGGAGCTGTTTCAATCCCTCATCTATTGTAGTTGCCACATTCTGAATGTTGTAGTCTATTCTATCGACTATTGTACCCTGTCGAGACCAAATACAATCAATTTTTAATATAAATGACCGGAGAAAAAGAACTGCCCAGCATATTTTGCATACTGATCTATATGTTATGTTTCTGTAGTTTTGCATACCAAATTTCAACCTTTTTACCAAAAAAAACCAAAAGGCCAAAGGCAGGTACAGTATATCTATCGAATCTACTAGCAGATAAACAGTTAATCAGCATGCTAAAATTCACTTGATGCATAGAAGTTCCTAGTATGCAATAACCATAATGAATTTAAGAACCAGGCTGGAAATTTGATTGGGTTGAGGTTATAACCTGATCTATCACTAGAACCGATAAATCTTTCATGACCTGAGCAAGATCATTCACCGACTCGACCACCTATATGAAATAGAACATCATCAGAAACAATATAGCACGAAACTGGATCTGGTAGAAGAGTATCAGTTCAGTAACCTGTTGGATTTCCCTTTCCCTTTCAGCTGTGAATGCCTCACTCTTTTTCAACCGAGCCATTTGATGCTCACTGAAACCCTACAAGTTGTGACAGAATGGAAATCACCAGTTTGAGGTTTTCAATCAGATACTCTCTAAAGGAGAGTATGGAATACCATTTCGAGTTCATCTTCTTCCAGTTTAGCTCTGCTTCCTCCATAGTTCATCTCCAGATCATCGCCATATTGACCCTGTATTTGAGTGCAAGAAATAGGAGTATAAGAAGAAAAGCATATTACATACATAGCCATGGTTTTCAATAAATAACATTTAAAGGAGCTTCATTCTAAATATATATACCCAATAACCAAAGCTGTGAAGTAGATAAATAACCACAATAATGGGAAATTAGTTAAATGAGCCTAGGAAGAAAATAACACAATTTATAACAATTATCCCAGGGAATTTTTTCTGCAATTGCTCTTATTCATCTAATTAAAGGTAATGCTGGTATTTCACGCCCCACCTCCTTTTGCAGTCTGAGACGTTTTAGATAAGTAGATTGCTTCTTCCTGAGCTCCATAGAAAGGGTCTGAAGATCGGTAGCTAGAGATCGCTGCATTTCCAACACCACAATGTAACAAATACCTTTTAACCATAGAATCTATGATAGTTAAAATAAAGCATCCAAAAGCATCTTGTCATACCTGCACATTTTTCTGAATATTTGTGTCCTCAGAGGGTCCAGCTGCTGAAAGTCTCTGTAACTTCTTCTCAGATTTTTTAATGAGATCAGTTATTTCTTGAGAAAGAAATTCGATTAACCTTTGATCTTCTTTACCATCTCCAAAGGAAGGCATCAGAGCTTTGGCATGAGCTTTTGATAGTTCAACCATTTTCACCCGTGCACGTTGTAGATTAGCTGCTATATCTTCAGAGATATCAACCCATGCTGGGGGTAGACCTACTGTGAATGCACCATTACTGACATACATGACAAGAAACTGTTTCACCGTGCTGTTTCTATCTATCCTAAGAAGTGTATGTCAAGCTTGAGCATTAAACCTTCTCTTTATCCTAAGAAATGGAGCGGAAAATAGAACCAAACCCTTTATTTATAATATTATCAAGAGACGAGCCAAGAGATCAAAGAAGATAGAACCCTTCCAGATGGCTCTTCTCGCACTAACCGAGATAAAGAACTACCAAAAAGATAGTGTGTGCTTCATAAGCTTCTGCATGGGCACAACCTATTTTAATTTCCCATTTGGGATGACTTCGAACCATACCATACCTTAACTGTCAACATCGAAGATCGAACAACCCCACAAAGACAAGTTTCAGCTGCAGAAATATATAATGAACAAACAAATACTGCTTAATCCAAATAACATCTGCAACATATCCACATTACTGAAATCTAACGTTCTAGACAAGCCTAAAATGCACACTGTGCCTCCACAAACTACTATCGGTTCTGCCGACAAAAAGCTCTCCTCAGCTAAGACGATAGGACTTGATAGGGTCCAGAACTGGGATTTTTTGTAAAATTGCCCTCCTTAAAGAGGGCATTTCTAAAAATGCCCTCCAAAGGAGGGCATTTGTAGATATGCCCCGTCCAGCTGCTAATAGCAGCTGGACGGCCCAGCTGGCAGGCTCGCGTGTCCAACGCGTGCCAGCTGGGCACCAGCTGGGCACGGTCCAGCTGTTAATAGCAGCTGGACCGGTCGGACCGGGCCGGATAAACCGGTACCGGTCTGACCGTAAGAACAAAGACCAATTTTTTTTTTTTTTTTACGAAAATATTAATTGAGTTCAACTAGAATCGAACCCAGGACTTACACTAAAAACGTTGAAGCACTACCACCACACTACAAGCTAGAATGTTGACAAAATAACAGATAAAATATTTTTATTTATAATTCTATTATCAATGGAATGGAACCGGGTTCCCCATCCCTCGGGTTTTTTTTTTTTCAATTTTTACATCTATTAATATTCACTAAATTCAAATTTACAACTCCAAATTCAATGAAAATCGAAAGTTAGCGTCTTTATAATGTAATAAATAAACAATGTGCTATTTTTTTTAAATTTAGTAATTTCGAAAATTAATGTTTTCATCACCGAATGATGTTATACCACCATAAAACCTAAATTTGGAGCAAACATAATTTTTTAGAAAATGTTCAAAAAAATCTTCTTTTTTTTTGTCAGTTTCCCCATCCCGCGGTTTTTTTTTTTTCACTTTTTACACCTATTAATATTCACCAAATTCAATGAAAATCGAAAGTTCGTGTCTTTATAAAGTAATAAACAATGTGCTATTTTTTTAAATTTATTCTAGTAATTTCGAAAATTAATGTTTCCATCACCAAATGGTGTTATACCCCCCTAAAATGCAAATTTGGAGTAAATCTTATTTTTTAGAATGTTCAAAAAATATATTACCGGACTTCAAATTAGGCCCTTTCGGTATTGGATTTTACTAATACGTGACAATTCGGAAAAAAAAATAAAAATTGAACATTTTCTAAAAAAATTATGTTTGCTCCAAATTTAGGTTTTATGGTGGTATAACATCATTCGGTGATGAAAACATTAATTTTCGAAATTACTAAATTAAAAAAAAATAGCACATTGTTTATTTATTACATTATAAAGACGCTAACTTTCGATTTTCATTGAATTTGGAGTTGTAAATTTGAATTTAGTGAATATTAATAGATGTAAAAATTGAAAAAAAAAACCCGAGGGATAGGGAACCCAGTTCCATTCCATTGATAATAGAATTATAAATAAAAATATTTTATCTATTATTTTGTCAACATTCTAACTTGTAGTGTGGTGGTAGTGCTTCAACGTTTATAGTGTAAGTCCTGGGTTCGATTCTAGTTGAACTCAATTAATATTTTCGTTAAAAAAAAAAAAAAAAATGGTCTTTGTTCTTACGGTCAGACCGGTGCCGGTTTATCCGGCCCGGTCCGACCGGTCCAGCTGCTAATAGCAGCTGGACCATTAGCAGCTGGACCGTGCCCAGCTGGTGCCCAGCTGACACGCGAGCCTGCCAGCTGGGCCGTCCAGCTGCTAATAGCAGCTGGACAGGGCATATTTACAAATGCCCTCCTTTGGAGGGCATTTTTAGAAATGCCCTCTTTAAGGAGGGCAATTTTACAAAAAATCCCCAGAACTGGCTCTTCTGGATCTCCAGAGATAGAAATGATGCCATTCGCCTAATATGAACTGAGTCTAGGATGCAAACCAGAGAGATACTCATTACTGAGTCTAATCGAAATTCAAAGTTGGGTCCAATTATCACTGTTTAAGAAACATCTAAGTTTGAAGTATAGTTCAATTATCACCTTGAAAGCTCAATTCACTAACGTCGTACAGATGCCATCGTAAAATTGGAAATGATCAAAACAGTGACTAAGTTAGTGATAACTGAATTCAACACAAAATGCACCGCAATTCTACATCTCCACACATCATTCATCACATTACCAGCCGGAAGATACTGCTCGATCGAGAAAAACAGAGGATTACCTAGATGTGCCGGGATCCTCGGTGCTGAGGGGAGCGTAAGACTGAGTCTGATTCAAGAACGAAGAGTTCACCATTTCGATCACCGGTCCGCTCCGGCCGGAAGTCGAGGCGGCAGAGCTCGAAGGGAGCCTCATGCTCTTCAACGCATCGCGGTGCTTCCGGAATACCAAAGTACGGTTCCTCGTCGCCATTGGAAAAGGAAAACAGATCCAACCAAAATCAGGAATCCGAATCGATATTGAAGATGAAGCGAATTCTGCTGAAGGGATCTTCAGTCAGGAGACTCTGGAGTTTGAAGGGGAAGGAAGGAAGAGTCGTCGTATCGAAGGCTTCTCTCTCTCTATGCAAAATGAGGAAGAAGATGGTCACGTGGGGGAGACTCAAATATCACGTGCTTAAGTATACTGGTTAAGAATAAACCAAGCCCAAAATGGACTAGAATGTGAAAATTGAGCCCAATAATCCGAACATTTTTTTTTATTTAATAATAAAATGAAGATTAGAAACCAAATCCCTGCATAACTTCTTTTTTTTTTTTTTTGGTTTCCCGCGGGGTGATCCTAGGTGGGCCCCCATCAGGAGGGCAGCACCCGTAGCATGCTTGCTCCAACCTAGACTAATCCCCACTCGCACCGGGGTCAGCCCGTAAGAGGTAAGGTGCTGGCCATGAATATTTTTCCATTCCCATGGTCACTAGCGGGGTTTGACGTAATTAGAACCTCAATCCTTATTTTAATGATTAAAAGTTAGCATTTAATTTCAATTTCTTAGCAAATTGTTATCTTACAATTTTCATCAATTTTGATATAAAATGACTTTTTATCATGTATCACAAGCATAATGCATATAGTTTTTTTTTTGGCATTTTTCTATTAGCCTAAAGTGAACCCTATAAAGAAATTTACATTAATGCTAATGACTAGTATGATGCAAATTCTAGATTTAGGTAAAAAAAAAATTCATAATTTTAAATTTTTACATATATTACAATTAAGTCATTCATAATAGTAAAATGAGCACAAACATGATATTTGTAAAAAAAAAACATGTTATGTTCCGACCACGTGGGTCTTAGAAATGTACCGAAGATGGATTCACTAATTAAATAGAATGATTGTAGCAAAATATCTTTAATTGGACGCTCAATTAGACATCCACTAAGTTCCAACAATGTCTTTCAATTGAGTGTCAAATTAAAAGTATCTTGCTGCAATCTTTTCGATTTCTTAATCAATCTATATTAGGTATGATGGATATACACCCAATTTGAACCCGTTGACTTCCGAATCGTTTTGTTTTTATCACTCCGTTAATGATTGTAAATCGAAACTTCGACCCGAACACCCCGCCAAAGCACCAACGGTCCGGACGAGGCGAAAATACTCGTCTGGGCCGCGCGACGAACTCACCTAGGTGAGGTCGGGTGGCCACACCCGACCTCCCCTAGGGGAGATCGGGTCAGCCAACCCGATCTCCCCTAGGGAGGGGTTGGGTGGCCATACCCAACCCCTACCCTTAGGGGTCGGATTTTCTCTCCGCCCCCAAGGGCCCTGACACCGTTTTCCGACTCCCGCACTTGGATTATTTCCGCCGTGATCAAGGACTAATTAATTGTGTTTAAATGTTAACGATGTCATTAAGACGCCTTAATGACACTGTTGCCTATAAATACAACCCTTCCACCACTCATTTGATCATCTTGGCTAATTGTGAAGTTTAGCTCTGGCATCTCTCTAACTTTGTCTCTCTAGAAGTATCGTTCTGACTTAAGCATCAGAGAGGGTTCATCAAGCACCCCCCTACGTGCTTGATACTGCCCCTCTTGCAGGGTCGCGTGGAGAAAAGAAGCAAGGAAACAGAAGGACGTGGATCAGAACGACAAGCCCCGAGAGCACTGAACCCGTAATTTCACCAGTGAGGAATAAGGTTTAGATCGACGACTCATTGACCTAAAGCTTAGAACCTAACACTTGGCGCCGTCCGTGGGTTTCGAATAGAAAGCCTAATCATCACCAGCCAGATGGCAAGCGTATACGTCATTCATGGGGGTTATGGAGCTGGAGGAGAGTCATCAAATGCCAGAGAGGCATACATGGCACAACTAGAAGATCATAAACCGAAAGAAAAGCAAGTAGGAGAAAAGAGAGAAGATATAATACAATTTTCAAGAAAGGACATGGAACATGTGTTACCTGACAACAGGGATGCCCTAGTCATAACAATGAAGATCACAGATATGGACATTGGAAGAATCCTGGTAGACAGTGGAAGCTCACCTAACATCATTAGCAAGAAAGTCATCGACATAATGGGTGTAAGGCCGAGTAGCATAAAACAGGTTCACTCTCCCTTGGTTGGATTTTCAGGAGAGCCAACCTACCCACTGGGGGCAGTCACACTACCCGTGACATTGGGGATAGGCCAGAGGCAGTTAAAGATCGATGTCCCCTTCTTCATCACAGAAGAAATGGAGGAATACAATGGAGTCCTGGGTACCACTACAATCAACAAATGGGGTATGGTGCCATCAACACCACATCAGAAAATGAAATTCCCAACAAGCTAAGGAATATGAGAAGTAAAGGGTAACCAGAAGGCAGCAAGGAAATGCGCAAGGATCGCACTAAGCAAGAAGAAGAAGACAACCAAAGAGGTCCTACTAATAGATGAGGACCCAAGAGAGGATCATGGGAGACCCGCCCCCATGGAGGAATTAAAAGAAATACTCATAGAAGAGCCCGACAGGAAAGCAAAAATCGGGACCGCCTTATCCCAGGAAGAGGAAAAGCACTTAGTAGCTTTACTAAGGGAATACAAAGATCTGTTCGCCTGGTCACCAAGCGATATGCCAGGAATATTAGAAGAAGTAATTTCACACAAGCTCAATATAGACGCGGCAACGCGACCAATAACACAAAAGGTAAGGCCAATGGGAGGAAGCAAAAGGATAGCTATTCAGGAAGAAGTGGAAAAGCTATTGAAAGCAAATTTCATCAAGGAGATCAGATTCCAAACATGGGTGGCAAACCCAGTACTAGTAAAGAAGGCGGGAGGAAGTTGAAGAATGTGCATCGATTATCGCGACCTAAACAAAGCATGTCCTAAGGACTCATACCCACTCCCAAGAATAGATCAGTTAGTGGATGCAACATCAGGTCACCAACTAATGAGCTTCATGGATGCATACTCGGGATATAAACAAATAAAAATGGCCCCTGAAGACGCCCCTCACACGGCATTCTACGCTGACAGTGAGATATACCATTACACGGTGATGCCATTTGGACTCATAAATGCTGGAGCAACATATCAAAGAATGGTCAACAAAATCTTCGGAGACATGATAGGGAAGACAATGGAGGCATACGTGGACGACATGATCGTCAAATCCAAGAAGAAGAAAGACCATGTTGAAAACCTTCGCTCAACGTTTGAGAGAATGAGACAATACCAAGTCCGCCTAAACCCGAAAAAATGTGCATTTGGGGTACAATCAGGGAAGTTTTTAGGCTTCATGGTAAGTCAGCGAGGCATAGAGGTAAACCCCGAGAAACTGCAAGCAATTGAAGAAATGCAGTCACCTACGAAACACAAAGAGGTTCAACGACTGAATGGGAGGTTGGCAGCTCTTAACAGATTCATGTCCAAGATAGGAGACAAAGCACTACCTTTCTTTGAAGTGCTAAGGGCAAACAAGAAGTTCGAGTGGACACCAAGATGTGAAGAAGCCTTCCAACAACTCAAACAACATCTAAAGACACTACCACCCCTAGCAAAGCCTACACCAGGGGAGCCCATCTACCTCTACATCTCCGTGAGCAACGTGGCAGTAAGCTCGGTGCTAATAAAAGAAGAAAACGCTGCACAATTGCCAGTATACTTCGTAAGTAAAACATTGGCAAAGTATGAGATCAACTAATTGGCAATAGAAAAGTACCTCTATGCACTGATCATATCCGCAAGGAAGTTAAGACCATATTTTCATGGGCATGAAGTAACAGTCCTCACAGACCAACCATTGAAACACCTCCTCCAAAGACCAGATACATCGGGAAGATTGACCAAATGGACAATTGAGCTAAGTGAGTTTCGTATTCACTTCGGCCCTAGAACAGCTATTAAAGGGCAAGCTCTAGCAGATTTTATTGCCGAATTCACCGGAATTAATCCCGATGAGGACTTGGGAGAAATCACAACTGCAAGTGAGGCGAGTAGTAGTCAGGAGAAACCACCAGAAGAGTTATGGGAGATGCATACCGATGGGTCATCCAACGGGGGAGGTTCAGGTGCAGGCCTCCTATTATACCCACCAAGTAAGGATACACCTCTACGCCATGACACTTACCTTCAAGGCAACGAACAATGAGGCTGAATATGAAGCACTGATAACAGGCTTGAGAATAGCCAAAGGAGTAGGGTTGCACCTAAGAGTTAAGTGCGATTCTCAATTAGTTGTCAATCAAGTAAAAGGAATTTACACTGCAATGTCTGAAAACATGCAGAAATACCTACAACAAGCCAGGGACCTAATAAAGAGCTTCCAAAGCTTCGACATTGAGTCAGTCCCAAGAGAACAAAACCAGGAGGCGGACGCCTTAAGCAAACTAGCCCTAGGGGCAGAAGCAGGAAAAGAGGTTCACTTTGTAGAGCAAAGAACACAATCAGTGATAGAACAAATGGAGACTCTAGTAATAGATGAAGGAGAAGCCTAGATGACCCCAATGCGTCAGTACATCACGGAAGGAAAACTCCCAAAAGGGCAGAAAACTTGCATAATAATAGCAATAGACTATTTCTCCAAGTGGATAGAAGCGAAGCCAATGGGAAAGACAACAGACGAACAAATCGTTAACTTCATTCAATCTCACATTGTCTCGAGATACGGAGTCCCAAAAGCCATAATAAGTGATAATGGTCCACAATTCAAAAGCAAGAAACTGCAATGGTACTGTGAAAGGCTGAATATAGAGCAACGCTTCGCATCAGTAAAGCACCCCCAGACAAACGGGCAAGTAGAGTCGGCAAATAAAATAGTGCTAGACGGTTTAAAGAAACGACTTCATGCTACCAAGGGAAGTTGGGTAGATGAGTTGGAAAATGTCCTGTGGGCAGTGCGAACAACACCAAAGATAGCCACAGGAGAAACACCATTTGGCCTAGTATACGGGACCGAAGCGGTGGCACCAGCAGAAATGGCTGTATCATCACTAAGGACCACGTACTTTGAAGAGCACGAGAACAACAAAGCAAGGCTCTTAGACTTAGACCTTGTGGATGATAAAAGATGGAACTCATAGGAAGCACAGACACGAATGCGCCTTGTATCCGCAAGATATTACAACCGCCAAGTCAAGGAGAGGCAATTCCACATAGGAGAACTAGTGCTCAGAAAGAACGAGTGCTCACACTTAGACCAAGTCAGGAAATTATCTCCAAAGTGGGAAGGGCCATATAAGATAGCATCAGTTCCATACGCAAATGCTTACCGCCTAGAGGATGGGGATGGGTATATCTCCACAAACACCTTCAGTGGAGAACATCTAAAGAAGTTCTACGTCTAAGAAGACAACACAAATAAAAGACCATATCCTTAGTTTAATATTCAGCACTTTGCATGTTCAAGCATTTTAAGTTTTCCAAAAACAACTTTTGAGAAGGAGAACTCAAGAAGTTACTCCGACTCTACAACTATCTTTGATTTCCACCAAAGGGTGTCTTGATCCATACAAGGCACCCCAAATGTACATAAAGCATGAATGCTCCTAGTGGAGTAGAAGTTACTCAAAAGTATCTTTCAAAGAAGATGGTGATATAATCATTATGTTATCCTTACACAGATATGACTTTCAAGTCAACAACACCCTCAACGCCCCCAAGAGCGTATCTTGAGAGTAGTTTCCATACTACGGCCTTCAACGCCCCCAAGAGCGCATCTTGAGAGTAGTTTTCATACTACGACCTTCAACGCCTCCAAGAGCGTATCTTGAGAGTAGTTTTCATACTACGACCTTCAACACCTCCAAGAGCGTATCTTGAGAGTGGTTTCCAAAAACTACGAACTTCGACGCCCCCGAGAGCGTATCTTGAGAGTGGTTTCCAAAAACTACGAACTTCGACGCCCCCGAGAGCGTATCTTGAGAGTGGTTTCTAAAAACTACGAACTTCTACGCCCCCAAGAGCGTATCTTGATAGTGGTTTCTAAAAACTACGACCTTCGACGCCCCCAAGAGCGTATCTTGAGGTAGATTTCAAACTACCAGATTCGACGCCCCCAAGAGCGTATCTTGAGGTATATTTCAAACTACCAGATTCGACGCCCACCAGGAGCGTATCTTTGGTCTAACTTGCGCCCTCCGGGAGCCTATCCTGTGAAACGTTAAGTGCCCTCCGAGAGCCTGTCTCGTGAACAGTTTTCGACGCCCACCATGAGCGTATCTTTGGTCTAACTTGTGCCCTCCGGGAGCCTATCTTGTGAAACGTTAAGTGCCCTCCGAGAGCCTGTCTCGTGAACAGTTTTCGACGCCCACCAGGAGCGTATCTTTGGTCTAACTTGTGCCCTCCGGGAGCCTATCCTGTAAAACGTTAAGTGCCCTCCGAGAGCCAGTCTCGTGAACAGTTTTCGACGCCTACCAGGAGCGTATCTTTGGTCTAACTTGCGCCCTCCGGTAGCCTATCCTGTGAAACGTTAAGTGTCCTCCGAGAGCCTGTCTCGTGAACAGATTCAACGCTCACCAAGAGCGTATCTTTGGTCTAACAGTACCATGTATACCATTTAAAGGGTATCAGAAGAGATCATTGCACCATACTAAGAAAGATTCCATGAGAAAATAATTGCAAAGCAAAGTTGTATGAAGAACACATAATGTTTTTTCTTGATGAGATAGCAGGTATGATGATGAAGGAAAATACAAAAGAAATGCAAAGTAAAGGAAACACCAGAAAAGGAGGGGTCCATAACCAAAGAACTACACTCTGAGGCACAGGGAGTTATCATGAAGAGGGGAGATAATCACCCTGACATGCATACCATAAGCAAAGACAAGTGTATCAAACAAAGATGGCAAAACTAAGAGATGTGGAGTTTCAAAAAGATAAGTGCAACCGACCAACAGGAAGAGTAGTAAGAAGACACCACAAGAAGGAGCCCTTGATAAACTCAATAAAGAAAGATGAGTACAAGTTCAAGACTACCTCATAGGTACTTCAGCCAAGCAACATGAATGAGAAGCAAAGTAACAACACAACCAATAAAGACAAACCACTTAGCAACCCAACAATCTATGAGAAGATTCTGAGATCCAATCACAAAACAGACCAACATAAAGAGGCCAGAAGGCAAGAGGGAGAAGTACGACCTAAATTAAGGGAAACCTCAAGCCACAAACTCGCAAAACCACCACAAGAGATAGGTGTACTACTTCCTCATCTTGGCAATATGCCTAACAGCAAAGTCAGACAAATCACCAAGCTGAGAAAATGGAAAGTCAGGAGCAATCACATATATACGCTCAAGAACCGCCTTTAAAGAAATACGCTTAGCCACAGAGCAACGAACATCTATAGCATCCTGATAAGAGGAAGAGTCCTTATACTCAGCAATAGCACACCCTTTCTCCTCCGTACGAAGCATTTCCTCAAGGGACACCAACTCAGCAGCCCGAAGTACCTCATCGCGATAAGACTTCTGTCTTAAAGCCTCAATCTCTTCTTTAAGAAGGGCAATACGACTCTCCAAATCTCGGCACTGCAAATCCGTGATACGACCACGTTCCAAACAACTAACAAGCTTAGAACTAAGGGAGACACAAGTGTCCTCGTGCACCTTTTTCTCCTCAGCAAGATCAATAACAAGGGTGGACAAACTAACAATGTCGGCAATACCCTGGGACAAAAACAAAGGATGATATGGACAAAGCATGAAAGAGAAACGTCCTAAAGGATAACAAGGTCAAGAAAAAGTTACAGAAGCATAGCGAGACAACACATCATGAGCCAATCCATAAACTGCCTCCGACCCCTTAGGAGGAGGCACACGATCAGCAGGAGGAATAGCAGACTGCAAAACATGAACTCCAACCTCAGGAGTTTGCAAAGAAGATTGATTGTCAAAACGAGCCCCACGCCCATAATAAGGCGCCCACTCAGACCCAACAATTCCATCAACAGGAGGACGAGATAGCTCCTTTCGACTCAGAAGCGGAAGACGAAGTCTACCTACAAGAAGACACAGAGTAAACACCAATATACGCTAAGAAGACTCAGACATTCCAAGACTTACCGAACAAGGGAGAAGCAAAAGACGGCTCCCGGACCCTCAATTGGGGGGGATCAATATAGAAAGAAGATGGTACCCTAACACCAACACCACCCTTACCTCCAACTGGGGAACACCTCCTCACACCACAAAGAACCGATCTTTTTACAATCGAGGGTCCGGTCCCGGAGCTAACTACTCCCACCCGTACTGGCCTCTTACTCCTTATCAAGCACCGGGGAGATCTGCTAATCGAAAACACGCAAACTTAACCCAAGTAAAACAGGAAAGGGATCGTAGAAACGAGATGAAACTCATCTTCCTAAAACGACAAATGCAAAGTCAAAAGGTAAGAATAGAAAGATGATATGGGAAGACCCCACAGGCCAATGATCAGAGGCAGGGGATAGTTATAACCCCATTATAAGAAAACCCCACAGACCAATTAGCAGAGGCAGGGGGGCAAGGGGAGATAGTTATAACCCCATTATAGAGAGACCCCACATGCTAGTAAGCAGAGACACGGGGGCAAGAGGATGAACCAAACATGACCATATCACCATAAAGACCCACAAATCAAGAAACAAGACAAGAAAAGAAACAATCAAAGGGGAAACAGGATCACGTCCCCCAAAAGCAACGGTTACACAAAGGAAAAGGCACGTACCTCAATGCGACACGCGTCCCGATGAGTGAATCCAACTAAGAATCCTACCGCCAAAAGGAAAAAAAGAGAAAAGGACAACGAGAATGAGGTAATCACTTATCCATTTTTATAGTAAAATGGAGTAGGGTTTTTTCCAAAGCCGCTAAATCAACACCGTTAATCTCTGGAAAGGAAAAATTTAAAGGTCGGATTTAAAAACTGATACCCCTAGTTCCCATTAACCACGGTTAAACTCACACCCACCATAGTTAGCATCCTATGAGCATATTTTCTGGTATCCCATACTTAGAAAAAAATTTGGGCCAAAATCGATATTTTTCCCCACATAGGCGTATATTTTCCGAGTAAAAGCTCGTGACGGTATTGAATTTATTATTTCCATCTCAGACGGACCCGTGCTTGGACACGTGTCCGTGCTATTCTGACATTTGCAATTCATCTATCTTATAAGACAGGGGGCAGAGTCAGAGACACACACCCATGGGTAAGTAAGGATTCCGACAAAAGGTAAAATTCCGGCTTCAAATTGCGCGTGTCATACCATCCTAAAATAGAGTCAATCAAGGGTCAGGTCATTGGTTGACTCGGGGGCATGTGATGGATATACGCCCAATTTGAACCCGTTGACTTCCGAATCGTTTTGTTTTTATCACCCCGTTAATGATTGTAAATCGAAACTTCGACCCGAACACCCCGCCAAAGCACCAACGGTCCGGACGAGGCGAAAATACTCGTCCGGGCCGCGCGACGAAATCACCTAGGTGAGGTCGGGTGGCCACACCCGACCTCCCCTAGGGGAGATCGGGTTGGCCAACCCATCTCCCCTAGGGAGGGGTTGGGTGGCCACACCCAACCCCTACCCTTGGGGGTCGGATTTTCTCTCCGCCCCCAAGGGCCCTGGCACCGTTTTCCGACTCCCACACTTGGATTATTTCCGCCAACCTCTCTGTGCTTTAAGGTTTTAATTACGTGATCAAGGACTAATTAATTGTGTTTAAAGGTTAACGATGTCATTAAGACGCCTTAATGACACCGTTGTCTATAAATACAACCCTCCCACCACTCATTTGATCATCTTGGCTAATTGTGAAGTTTAGCTCTGGCATCTCTCTAACTTTGTCTCTCTAGAAGTATCGTTCTGACTTAAGCATCGGAGAGGGTTCATCAAACACCTCACCCCTCCGTGCTTGATACTGACCCTCTTGCAGGGTCGCGTGGAGAAGAGAAGCAATGAAACAGAAGGACGTGGATCAGAACGACAAGTCCCGAGGGCACTGAACCCGTAATTTCACCAGTGAGGAATAAGGTTTAGATCGACGACCCGTTGACCTAGAGCTTAGAACCTAACAAGGTATTCATCAACAAAACACTTCACGTGGCCAACACTTATTTCGTTTCTCTTCAATTTATTGAGAATTATTACGGACGTGCAATTTACTCAAAAATTTTAAAAAAAATAAAATTAGGACAACAGTTATATTTATAATTGGATAAAAATTAGGAAGTGATTAGTTATTAACCGAACAATTAATAATCCAACATATCAATCAACATGTCTGGGTAAAAAAATTTAGGGATAGATAGCCTACCTACCCATATTCTGAGAATAGAAACCTTGTACAACTACACATCACACTCCACCACAAAAATTCTTCACCATGCAAAAAAAAGAGGAAATTTGCAGGTTCCATTTTGAGAAGGATAAATTTCATTGGACTGAATAAAAATGGACATTTTCAAGGTCTTTGACATCATCAGTCATCAATGCTATGGACAGAAAAGAAAAGGAAAAAACTAATATTTGTCTGTGTAATAATAATAACTCTTAAGGGACAAAAAAAAGACGATAAAACCCCCCCCCCCATCAAATTAATTTCTAAAGACCTAAACTCAACCATTCATTCTGATTGTGAGGCAATTTGGCGTTGACTATACTCTGCACAACGTTTCTGGTAAATTCATGGAAGCACCCCGAACACAGATCCCTCATCGGACTTGTGTCCCCACTCATTCTTCTGTCCGTGTGGGGACAGAACAAAGGCGGTGGGGCCCGGTCAGGCTCGGTTCTCCCAAGCCTACAGGCAGCCAGGATCGACTGTGTGGCGCTTCTCACAATGTCTTTCATCTGATCTTCACCTGCAATTCCAGCAAATGCATTTGTTCAGTTGCAGAGTAATCCAGTATTCTCGTTCTCATACCAATTGTTACATAAATATGCAAGAGATACAAAAGGTTAATAACTAAAAATAAAAATACAACCTTTCTGCATATCTGAACTTTCTATGTTTTGACAAACTAGTTAATATTTGAAACCAATTTTAGATTGCATCAATTTATTTAATAGGGTTAATAACTAAAAAACTGTCCAAAGTTTACCCTATGTTAAAATTAGGTGTCTGAAGTTTGAAATGCTAAAATGGACTGTCCCAAGTTTCATTTTTGTTGAAATTTGGTGTCTCGGTGTGATTACTTTAGAGAAGTCAATTCCGACGAAACCGTCTGTCAAATTCGAGCTCTCATACACACTCCCTTCTCGTTATCTTGCCGGGACCGTCACTTAAAAAGTTGGTCACATCCGGGCAAGTAAATCTCGCTCTTTTGTCCTTGGAAAATGGCTGTACACCACTCTTCTAGAAACTTTTTTTTTAAATGTTCAGTTTTTAGGTGAAATTTGACTATTTTGTGAAAAGTAAAGAGTGATGGATTATGAGTGGGTTGGTGGGTTGATGAAAATGATAGAATGGAGATGAAAAGACGCACAAAGACACCAAATTTCAACAAAAATGAAACTTGAGACAGTCCATTTTAACATTTCAAACTTCAGACACCTAATTTTAACATAGGGTAAACTTTGGACAGTTTTTTAGTTATTAACCCATTTAAAAAATAGGATGTCTAAAACAAATTTAAAAGATGCTGCAACAACATGTTGGGAAAAAAAGTATGTACCAATTTATCAAAACGGGAAATACTTTAATCCCTAATCGAAAAAGTTAACTGGACCTTTCTACCATGCTTTGGGAGCACCATGTTTTTCCCACTAATTTTTTTATTTTTCTATTGCTCTAAATGTGAACCCCATAGGGAAATTGATATTATTAATAGTATGATACACATCTTAGGTGTAGTTAAAAAAATTCATAGTTTTTCATACTTTTAAAGTTTTACTTATGTTACAATTAAGTCCACCATAGTATTAAAAAAACCAAAAACATGGTGCTCCCAAAGCATGGTAGAAAAATCCAAGTTAACCGAACTTTGTTCGGTTTAAAAAATCTACTTTAAACTTCAAAATCGTAAGAATTGCTACCACAACTTCCAAACAAATACAAAAAAGCTACCACTTTAGGAAACTCTCAACTAGATGGGTCTTTCTATCATTCTTCACAAGCTCCATATTCATTTTTCTATTATCATAAAACACTATAAAAAAATTGATATTAATAATGGTGTTATGTAAATTGAAGGAGTAGTTTAAAAAAATCATATTTTTAAATTTTTACTTACATTACAATTAAGTCCTTCATAATAGTAAAAAGAGCACAGACATGGTGTTCGTAAAGCATGATAGAAAAGCCACAACTCCAACTTACATCAAGCATTTTTATCATACCCTAATAGTTTTTCAAATGTCATTCGAGCATCCAAATTTTGTTATGAGTGTTGCAATTGAGCTCCAACAAATTAGTTTAGTTATTTTTGGACAGAATGAAATTAACTTCGCAAAATTGGGGAAATAAAAGGACAAAAATTTGAACAAAGGGGATTTCTTAAGAACGATCAAACATAAGGTGATAAAGTGAAATTTTACCCTTTAAGGAAGAGAAATAGTTTTGACCCCTAAACTTACTTTATGCAAAATTTTAGGGGTTAATTAGCTAGATGCACCACTATGTTTTGTCATGTTGCCCAATGCACCACATATGTTGCCTAATGCACCACAATGTTTTGAAATGTTGCTAGATGCATCACTCTACCCGTCTCAATGTTGTCAAATGCGAGAGGCGACTTTAGGCGATAATGCCAAATATCGCCTCAAATTTGAGGCGACAACGAGGCGCTAGCCTCATCGAAAAAGGCGACCTATTTAAAATAACTATAAAATTTATACAAATATTATATATAATACTAAAGTAAAAAAAAAAAAAAGACACTTTTCTATTTTTATTTATTTGATCCTTATATTAATTTTCTAAACAAGTAGTTTGTGCCCCATAATAGATGAAAAAATAAATTTCATGACTATTTTAATCACTATTATGCACCTAGGGACCTTAACACAATTTTTAAAAGATTATAATTAAAAACCCTAGACCAGACTTGTCACTTTTTCAAGCGGCAGTCACGCTTCTTCTTCCCTCCACACTCTGCCTTCTTTCTCCTACTCCATGGCTGCTCTGCAACTTTCAAGTAATTTTTCTCCTTTAAACTCCATGAATCACCTCCACCTCCCTCAACCCTCGAGGTGTGCGCCTCATCGCCTCAGCAAAAGGCACCATGAGGCACTTTGAAGCGAGCACCTGATTGAAGGTACCCGCCCCTGACCTGTCTGAGGTGGGATGTCCCAAAATCGCCTCAGGCGAGTGCCTCAGGCGACGAGGCGTTCGCCTTTGACAACACTGATCAATCTACCATTAAATTTTATGTAAAAATGTTGATGATGCCCATGTTACTAACGAGAAACTGACAACAACATTATGATAATGTTACATGAAAATTAAAATATTAAAAACAGAAAAATAAACTAAAACTAAAAAAAAAAAAAAAAAAAAACAACAAATCACAAAAATTACAAATAGATTAACAAAAATTCTAAAAATATTGAAATAATTTTTATATTGATAATAATACTAAAAATATTTCCAAAAAATAAATATATTTCACGTTAGTAGCGTTGATCGTTGTCATTTTGTACTTAGTATATAAGGATGACTAACATAATGGTTCATCTGACAACATTTCAGAACATAGTGGTGTATTTGGCAACACAAGAAAACAATATGGTGCATCTGACAACATGGTCAAAACATAGTGGTGCATTTAGCCAATTAACCCTAATTTTAGTCCAGATAGACAGCTAAAAGAACAGAGACATACCTAACCGAAGGTCCACGGAAAGGCGACTCAGATGGTTCTGAACAATTGACTGCATCTGCTCCATCGCGGTGTAGAAGTTATAGTCCTGCCTCGCCCCGCTGCTGCTCGACTGAAGACAAAGCGGTTCATGTGTGGGTCCCGCTCCGAACCCGAACCCAACAGGCAGCATATTAGGAGCAAGACCCGATCCGTCACCAAACCCGTCACAATTCCTGACAGGTACCGACCCATTTTCCTGGAGCAGTCTCTCCCCGAAAAGGCTTATGAAAGATTCCACCCTCGTAACCGGCGGGGCCCGATCAATTGCCCCATCGGATCTCCTGACAAGTGGGTTCAACCGACTACCCGAACGGAGCCTCTGTATATGACTCTGCAGCATACGCCGACCCGTCAGGGTCGGGCTTCCGGACCCAAACGGGTTGATTTCACCAGGGAATCGAGGGAACGTGAGGTTCCCGACCACTCTTTGATTGAACGAAGGGGCGGGTGTGGGGACCAAATTGAGGTCCAACCCGTCAACAGCATTCGAACCCATTTGAGCCCGACCCACTGGGTCGGGCAACAAGTCTTGAGCATGACCTGACCCGTTAGCAGCGGGCTGGCAGCCCTCACAATACCAATTTCCCTCGGGAACTTCTCGCCCGAGACCAACACAGAAAGTGTGGGCTGGAGAGTCGCAGAGGTCACAGAGAAGCATTAGGCCGTCGTCTCCGCCTAGGTGGCATTCAGTACAAATTACATTCTCGTAGGGATCTAGGTAGCCTCGGATTTCTTCTTCGGTTGGTTGATAGACCTGGAAAATTATCCGAATTCGTCACCTTAAAAACCAAAACCTTAAAAAACAGTCAGTTTCTGACTAGGCAGGATAACAGGCAGTTTATAAATATAAAATAAAAATAAAATCTCGAAGTCTTGATTTTTTTTTTCAAATTTAACAAAAAAATGGGGTTTCTTGACCCCTAATTTGATGTTTTGTTCTAAGAAAATATAGAACATTGTATGAAAAATGCTAAATAAGGCTGACTTCAGAAATGGTTGGCCAGGATTTTACAAACTAAGCAGGATTGCCATATCAACATGAAAAGGAAGCAGAGAAGAAAGATACCTGATCTCGCTCTGGAACTTGAATCACCACATCTCTCAGGTCGACCCCTGTTGTTGCTCTCGAGGGTTTGTTGATCATCTTAAACCTTTGCTTACAAAGAGGACATCGGGTCTCGACCTTCGCCCACTCCATAATGCAAGTAAAGCAGAAATAGTGAGTGCAACAATCAAGTTTGCCTCGTACCCGCCTTTTCTCTTCCTCCGAGAAGCAAATCCCGCAAACTTGCTTCGGATCCGCTTCTTCGACTTTCTGTTTACCCTTTATTGTGATATTCACTGGCAGGCCAGCCGTGCATTGTGACGTTGCAACCCTTGATCGTGAGGGTCGTTCTTGCTTTGGCTTCTCAGGCAATGCCGAACTCTTATGGGAAGCCGCTAAATCCGCACAGAAATTGCTGGCTTCTCTAATCTGCAAGGTTATTAAAATCCCGGTTAATGAAATCCCAGATCCATAGTTAAAATCATTAATATCCAGAATTTACTTTAACAAAGATATTAACACACTTAGCAACTTAACTATTGCAGATAATGTTTAGAAGCTATACTTAATATTATACAAATAAAATTATAAAAAAATACTTGTTTACTTCAATATATTCTTATACTAATCAATCATTATAGGGTTAAGAACACAATAGGGGCCTGAATGTTTGCCCATGTTGCCAAAAGGGGTCTGAATTGAAAAAACGTATTATTAAGGGCCTGAATTTTGAGTTTTGTGTTTTTTCAAGTCTCCGTCCAAATTTTCTGTTAAATCTAACAGAACCACGTGAAAAGACAAAAATACCCTTTTGTAATTATTATACAATTTATCAATTTAATTAATAAAATGTGAAATGTCTAAAATACCCCTACACACTAATTATGCCCTTAAGGCCACCACGCTCCGGCCACCACCACCCGGCTCCGGCGACCACCACCGGCCTCCGGCGACCGCCACCGGCCTCCGGCAACCGCTACCGGCCACCGGCGACCGCCACCGGCCTCCGATCGGAGCCAAAAAAGCTCCGATTGGAGCTCCGAAGCTCCGATCGGAGCTTTGGAGCTCCGGTCGGAGCCACAAAGCTCCGATCGGAGCTTTGGAGCTCCGGTCGGAGCCACAAAGCTCCGATCGGAGCTTTGGAGCTCCGGTCGGAGCCACAAAGCTCCGATCGGAGCTTTGGAGCTCCGGTCGGAGCCACAAAGCTCCGATCGGAGCTTTGGAGCTCCGGTCGGAGCCACAAAGCTCCGATCGGAGCTTTGGAGCTCCGGTCGGAGCCACAAAGCTCCGATCGGAGCTTTGGAGCTCCGGTCGGAGCCACAAAGCTCCGATCGGAGCTCTGCGGCTCCGATCGGGACCACAGAGCTCCAGATCGGAGCTCTGTGGCTCCCGATCGGAGCTCTGTGGCTCCCGATCGGGAGCCCTGTGGCTCCGATCGAGAGCCCTGTGGCTCCGACCGGAGCTCTGTGGCTCCGATCGGAGCTTTTCGGCTCCGATCGGAGCTTTTCGGTCGTCGCCGGAGGTCGATGGTGGTCGCCGGAGGTCGGTGGTGGTCGCCGGAGTCGGGGTGGTGGTGGTCGCCGGAGCTGTGGTGGCTTAAAGGGTATTTTCGTCATTTTAGGTCAAACATATGAGAGACACACTTTGGTCAAAGGGCATTTTCGGGTTTTCAAATTATTTTTGGTCACATGCGTGGCATGTGACCACTTTCCGTCAATTTTAACAGAAAAAATAGACGGAGACCTCACTTATACACAAAACTCAAAATTCAGGCCCTAAATAATACGTTTTTTTAATTCATACCCCTTTTGGCAACATGGGCAAACATTCAGGCCCCTATTGTGTTCTTAACCCATCATTATAAGACAACATCTCATTTACTTAGTTGTGTATGTTTCTGCTACTTAATGCAGTGTTCAATCATAATGATTTTATAAAGTATGCAATTCAAAATTTAGTAACTCTCACCTGTTCTCGTTCTTCCTCCGATATTGTAAACTCGACATCAGATGATTCAGAGCTCACAAGACCAAATCCCGACTTCGATGAATACCTACTCTTTCTTCTACTAACAGTCTTCTTCTTTTTGACAGTCTTCACCGTTTTCCTTACACCAACATCATCGTCGTCTTCGAATTCATCGCCCAATTTGGGCTTTTTCCGTGCTCTGCCTATTCTCCCTCTCCGATTTCTCGAATATTTCTTCAGAGTGGTCAATTTCCGTCTTTTACGGCTCCCCCAGTCTTTAACCTTGGGCTGTGGATCAATCTTCGACCTCAGTCTCTTGTTTGAAATGCAAATTTCTTCTTCCTCCTCCAAAGAAACATCTTCGTCGGGGGTGAACTCTTCATCATCCTCATCTTCATCTGCATCTTCATCATCGAGATTCGCTTCGTAATCCTCATCGTCTACGTGCGGTTTTCGCACAGTTTTACTGACAGATCGCCCCGATTTTACAAAATCTGAATCATTACCTTCTTCTTCCTCTTCTTCATCCTCTATTACCTTGAAATCATCATCTTCATCTGCATCTCCATCATCGAGATTCGCTTCATAATCCTCATCATCTTCTTTTCCTAAACTAACTACGTGCGGTTTTCGCACAGTTTTACTGACGGACCGCCCTGATTTAACAAAAACTGAATCATTATCATCTTCTTCTTCCTCTATTACCTTGAAATAATCCTCATCTACATCCGCATCTTCATCATCGAGATTCGCTTCATAATCCACATCATCTTCTTTTCTTAAACTAACTACGTACGGTTTCCGCACAGTTTTACTGACGGATCGCCCTGATTTACCAAAAGCTGAATCATTATCATCTTCTTCTTCCTCTTCTTCATCCTCTATTACCTTGAAATCATCCTCATCTTCATCCTCATCTTCATCATCGAGATTCGCTTCATAATCCTCATCATCTTCTTTTCTTAAACTAACTACGTGCGGTTTTCGCACAGTTTTACTGATGGATCGCACTGATTTAACAAAAACTGAATCATTATCATCATCTTCTTCCTCTTCTTCATCCTCTATTACCTTGAAATCATCATCATCATCATCATCATCAATAACCTGCTCATCAACCTCATCATCCAAACTATCTTCTGCTAAATCCACCAATACATCCTCGGAGGCATCGCTCTGAGCGTCTGAGGCTACGTAATCCTCATCAGATTCATCGGAATCCTCATTGCTATTCACCCTTCGCTTAGAATTCCTCTTGCTTTGAGCCTTCCCTCCCCTTACCATCTGCTATACAATCCAAAACCACCATTTCAGCAACTTTTTCAAAATCAAAACCCAGATCCAGAAGAACAACTACAACCCTAACCCTAATCAGCAGAAATTGAATCATATTCTTTCTTGACCTCCACTCAAATGCCGATTTATGATTTATCATCGAATTTCACTATCAAAACACTTCAAATCCATGAATTTGGCCAATCGGAGAAAAAATCAACACAAAATTACAATTGGAAACCCTAGATCAATTTCTGACAAATTCCACCAAGCAAAAAACCCAAATGGAGCTTGATTTTGACAACTGGCAATCGGGAACAGCAGAAATCAATAGCTATAACGGTTAATTCATGGAATCATAAATAAGCGCCCGAATCTAAGGAAATGGGTCAGCAAATCGTAGCTTAAAATCTGCAGCAAGCACCTTTTCATAAAAAACGTAAATATCAAAAAATAACAATTACCTGAGGGAGGTTCAGGAGAATCACAAATGCCCTTTTATAATCTGTAACAGAGGAAATTGAAATTTCTCCAGTCTGGGTTTGGATTCCGTCTTCTTCTACTCCAATCGAATTCAAAAATAAAAAATAAAAATAAAAATTGAAGAACAATGGCTGATGAAGAAGAAAGCTTTGATGCTTTGTTGAAGGCGAGTTGTTATAGTGGGTACGCGACTCTGTTTTTTTGGACAGCGTCGGCGAAATTGACGATAATGCCCCTGTGACGTTTCGTCAGCTGTACCATTCCATTTGTGAATTCCGCCTGTGGGGATCCAATACGGTCGGGTTCATCTGTTGCTATGCCCTACCAATCATATTTCTTCCTCATTAATAAATAGTTGAAACGATATCAACACAACACCCTTAATTAAGATATTAGGGTTCAATTCTCACAAGGGAAAAGTATGTTAAACATGCAACATGTTTGAAAAAAATGGTTTAATGGACCAATATGTTTTAAAACGTACAACATGTTTGAAAAAAATGGTTTTATGGACCAAAATGTTTTAAAATGTACAACAAGCTTACAAAAGATGATGAAATGACGTCCACTTATTGTCACTAGTCTCATTAAGTGGACACGTGTGGATCGCGTTTTTAAAAAATAATAATAATTATTATCTACATCCACTCATTAATAATCATTGTTATGTATAAATTAATTTCTTGTTTTAATTATTATTATTTTTTTCTAAAAATGTGTTCCGCATGTGTCCACTTAATAAGACTATTGATAACAAATGGACGTTATATGATTTCACCATCTTTTGTAAGTTTGTTGTACATTTTAAAACATTTTGGTTCATAAATCTATCTTTTTCAAACATGTTGTACATCTTAAAATATATGGTTCATAAAACCATTTTTTTTCAAACATGTTGCATGTTTTACATACTTTTCCCTTCTCACAAAGAGCATAACCTACCTTAACTATTATCATTTCAACGCCAATTAATCAACATGTAATTAAAAGTATACGTGTCTAAGAGTTGTCTGTCACTACTCCAATAGTGTCTACAGTCTTCAACTCTATTTATTAATGATATATGTTTTTATTATATCAACAAATATTAAACAAAACAAAATGTAAATAAAAAAAGTAAGAGAAATAACATTAAAAAAAATGAAAAAATTAATGATGAAATGTGAGAGAGTGAATTCTTCATTGGAGTGGTTAAACAACAAAATAGGGTCTACTCCAATGCAATGAGACAAGATAACTTGCCACAATGAGGAGTTGTCCTTCAAAAAGTAAGTGTGTGCATTGTGGATGCTCTAATTCACTGAGAACGGAAAAATATACATGATCAGCACTTTAACTCTTACAGACTGATCTGGTGTATGCAGAGATTAGTCTAAATGTGAATCAAACATGTTACAAATTATGCTCTCCTAAGTCCTGATGTGGATCCACTAAAACCATCCCGCGGAAAATAAAAAATAAAATAAAGTTGCAATTAAATGGTGTTTCTTTAAAAGTTAATAATCAAATCGCTACATGAATTTTGACATAATTATAAATCGTTACTTGGGGTTTCATTTTTAAAAATTGACTACTTAAACTTTAAATACAAGTAAATTGATTTATTTGTTATAATTTTCGTCAAATTAGACATAGAGTAAACATTTGTCAGTCATTTGAAATCTTTTGATGTAAACCATAATGAGTTCGTCAACGACTAAATTGGGAAAAAAAATCTAATACCTTCAATTGGACATTCTTTCAATAGAACACCTAATTAAAAATATTTCACTAAAACCATTTTAATTTATTGTTGATTTTATTTTTGAAACTTTGTGAACTTTTTTTTTTTTATGTTTACTTTAATGAAATTATAACAATTTAGTCGGACGAGAAAAAAAAACGCCTTATCATTTTAGCTAAATTATTAATTATTAAGCTCACAAATCTTTTCTGTTTACTGTTTAGGCAATCTATTTAGTAAAATTCTTCAAATGAGATGTTTATCCAAATGTAAAATTATGGATTTTTCTACCATGCTCCAAGAGCACCATGCTTTTTGGTTTTTTTTTTTTTTTTTCTATTGCCCTAAAGGTGAACCCTAGAAGGAAAATAATATTATTAATAATATTGTTTAACCACATCTAATATTTGTATCATATTATTAATAATATTATTTTCCTTCTAGGGTTCACCTTTAGGGCAATAGAAAAAAAAAAACCAAAAGCATGGTGCTCTTGGAGTATGATAGAAAGATCCTTAAATTATCTTTATTTTTTTGGTAACTTAATAATAGGAGGTGTGTCTTGGCAAAAATAAAAATAAAAATAATAGGAGGTGTGGATTTCGGATTCTCATTTTCCTTTCTAAACGTTTAAGTATTTCAATTTTTAAGGTTGAAGGCGGACTTTTAGGTTTTTTGAAAGAAAAAAAACATAAAATTAATTGTACCAAGTATACGTGTCAAAATCACAAATGCGAGGCACGATCTAAGACAGAAAAAGTGGGGCGTATGATCTGGATCCTAGTTCTAAAGGAGAGTGACTAAGTCAAACAACACTTTTAGCAAGCCACTTGAGCATTGTAATCAGTACTCGATAGAAGAATAGACTCCACAATCTATATAATTAAAAACTCATTTCTAAGTCGTATAAACTCACGCTTTTACGTCTTTATCATAAAAAAAATGAGTTTAAATGTAACTATATAGTCGTTTTATGAGTAGGAATGGGTAGAAACACATGTATATTTGTAAAACCAGGTAGAAACGTAAGTTTCTATAAGTTTCTGCCGTTTCTAGTTTTTTTTTTTTTCATTTATTTGCTAAAATTTGAAATCTATTAAATTGTGTTAAACCCATAAATTATCAACCAAATTCACGAGATTTTTTTAGGGATTGTAATTAGTGGTCAAATCATCTTCTGTTGATTCAAAATCTAATCTTATTCCATTTAAGCTCAATATCCATTAATCATTTAATAATACTCAATAATTTTAAAATCAATCAAGATCTCTCTCATTTACGTTTCTCACTGTAACGACTGACGACCGAGGTGACTACTGATGGACCTATATTTTTATTGAAAAATGTTATCATTAATGAGTATACTTACTATTTTCGTATTTATTTTGCATGTATACATTTCATTACTTATGTAATTTAGCATATATGTATAATCTTACGTTTTTACGTTCTGTCTTTACAACTCAACTTTACCTACAATTTTCTATCTCTACGTAGAAACTCGTATTTTTATTGCATAGTCCACATTGAAGCATTTTAATTTCAAATTCACTAAACACTATTTTAGGTACACCAAATAATAGAAATTTAATAAATTACTATTATTATATCAAATATTATCATAATTATTTATTAATAATCACAGTGTCACTCCGCTTGGAACAACACCTAGTCGAGTTTGAAAAAATAATCATAATAAATCGAGTTCGAGCTTGAGCTCGACTAAAATGTTTAATATTATGTTAACCATTGTGCTTAGGGCCGAAAAAAAAAAACACATTTTGAGGTTACCAAAGAAAACGCAGCTTGTGATTCTATTTATGTTGTTGAGTCATGGATCGCTCAGACCCGAAAAGTACATGTAAATCTCAGCCCATTTATTTTTTGGATATTTTGGGCCGGTTATATGGGCTGATTAAAGGCGAACAATGTTAGGCCAATTTTTTAGTCTTCGCCTGAATTTTCAAATGCTTGCTTGAAGTTTTATGCATCATCAATATATTAGTCCAGATAAGGTGTAGCTAAGGGTAACCCAGAGAAACCCAAGTATCTTTTCAACATCCCTTCATTGGTACCTTATAAGTTTGTAAGTAGCAACTTGGTACCTGATATATATGCAAATAGTTGTTTATAGTCTACAAGTCATTGTGCCTAAAAGGAGGTACATTATGTCTAAGTGACACAAAGCTCCATCGGCTTATCTCTAACTCTCTTCTTATTTATATGACATATTTCTTCTTTTTTGTCGTATAAAAGAGTCCCATTTTTATTTTAAAATTAAAGTAAAAATTAATAGATGTACCGAACAATTCAGAAATGATTTATGTCCAGTTAATTATGTTATATATATACTAGGTGCTGACCCTGCACTACGCGCAGAGCTAAGTGTCTTACTGTAAACTTTAACATGTATATATAATAATATTAAAAGTAACAAATAATATTAAGTATAACAAATATGAATATGATTTTGTAAAAGAAAAATGTATTTATAGTTTTGTACATTGACTTTTTTTTTTTTAGTTTACTGTAACTAATGAAATGGGCTTAAATTAACCCTGGTATCTGAAACGTCGGCCTTAGTTAAAATCTAATACTAAATTTTAGGCCCAGTCAACCTAATAAGTATGTACACATTTTCTAGTTTTTTTTAAGGCCCAATACATATTTTCTAGCCTAATCACTACTAAATAATAAATACATCTAGTTAAAGCCCACATTGATTAATAAAGAATATCACGGCCCGTCAATGGAAAGATGTGAGTTGGCATGTTGTAAGTGTTTTAAAATGCTGACGTGGCAGCTTAAAAATTATCCACTATCTTTCCTCTTATATAATATATATATAGATATATACTCTTATTCTGCTTTTTAATGTTGGATTGTACACCGAATTGAGTTTATTTGCCTTTACTTAATAATGAACTTCTTGATTGGCAAATAAAAAATTAATTAACTGATAATCAATAATTAATTAGACAAAAGTATTTGAGTTGTTAGGTTTCATTTTGGAAAACTTAGTTGTGGCTGATGGGTTCCGATGTAATCGTTAGCCCCGTTAACAGCCAATGGACGGCAAGTAGGTCCAGTGGGCCTCGTGAAAAGCCTAGAAGGCCCAGAGGCCCAGCACGAAGGGTCCCGACTTTAGCGGTCCCGATGTATGAGCTGAATGCTCCCGATGAGAAGCCTCTGAGTAGGCCCCGATATGCCTTAGTAAAGGCACCGATAATAAAGCCCCGCAGAGGCTGGACCTGTCCCGTAGAGACTGAAGGTCCTGGGTGGTGATCTAGAATGAGACAACTCTGGAGTCTTCGACAGGAGTCGGGACTTGTGATCAGAGGATAAAGACCGAGAAACCCGCCTACTAGATAGAGTAGTGGGAGACGGTTAGAGATAAAGATAAATCCCCCGAGATACGCAGGGCGTGCCCGAGATACGCGGAGTACGGGTAAGAAACGCGGAGCGTGGGGCGAGATATACGGAATCCCGACCGAGATATGCGGAATCGTGGCGAGATACACGGAATCATGGGTAAAACTGCCAGGCGCAGTAACAGGTAACTGAGTAACTTCCCTTCCTATATAAAGGAGGAAGTTACCTCAGAAAACCATCATCTAATACGAACTTAGACTTTTTGCTTACCACCCATTGATCACATACTCATTTAAGCATCGAAGAGGGATTCTGGGTCACCACCCAGGTCATCACCTTTTGCAGGATTACGCGGAGCCCAGGAGTCCAAAGCTTTCCGTCAAGGACGTAACGGAGCTTCGCCCGTGATCCAACATTGGCGCCGTCTGTGGGAACTTACGAAAAGTCAAAATAGTTTCTACCAGATCAATGGCCGGTGGTGGCAAGAAGAAGCAAGTTCAGGCTGGCAGTTCCCGTCCCGCAGGAACTATGAATTCCCAGTTGCCAGAACGTGTTGCTGAACAAGGTGAGAACCCCGCTCTTTCCCAGACAGGGGGCAGGGTGATGGCTATGAGGTCTCAGTCCGAGACACAGAGAGGAACAGGCAGGATGTCCCGCGTAGGAAGGAAGATGAGGCTCCCCCGAACCCGGTAGGCCATGGAGGAGAAGGAGTCCCGCGAAGGGAAGAAGGGTCGTCTTCGAACTCGGAGTTGGCCAAGGCAGTAGCAGATGCTATGCCCATGTTCTTGGCCGCCATGGAGGCCTTGCTGGACAAAAGAGAGGCCGCCAGGAGGGCGGAGGAGTTGCCTCCGCGAGAAGAATTACCACCACCCCCGCCGAGGGTGGACCCTGAGGAACAGGAGGTTCCGCCCAGGAGAAAGGGTAAGGAGCCAGCACACCTGGAGAAGTTCGTGGTCGACGGCCCAGGACCAGTGCAGAATAGGACCATTCCCCTGAATGGCCCCATCACCCCCGATCAGGTGGTGAAGATCGTTAGCATCTGCATGGGTGATCAGAAGCAGACGACATCGGAGCTAAGGGATCGATCCAGTCATCCTTTCGTGCCGCGGCTAATAGATACCGTCGCCCCGCCCGGGCTAGGTATTCCGACCATCAAGGAGTATGATGGTGAGGGGGACCCAGTTCGCCATGTTCAGAGGCATGTCCAGGCCTGTATGGGACGAACGTCGAACGACGACCTCATCTGTTCATTGTTCCCGATAACCCTGGGAGAAAGGGCCATGACTTGGTTCTTCAGCCTCCCGCCAGGATGCATCACGTGCTGGGCTGATATGCACGATCGCTTCATCAAGCAGTACCAGGGTCGGAGGCGTCTTCTGAAGAGTGTGAGGTCCTTGACCCAGGTGGTGCAGAGACCCGATGAATCGTTGGCATACTACTACCAACGGTTCACAGCCAGTGCTGCGGAGATTGATGAAGAAATCTCGAAAGGAGAGACTATCCGTACTTTCCTGCGGAACTTGAGCGCTCCGTACGGTTCCGACCTGATGCACAGCGTAGCCGCGAAGGCTGTGTGGAGTATGGAGGCCCTGCAAGCGAGGGTGAAACAGCAAATCGACGTCCAGGAGTCGAAGATTGCTGCCGGAGAGCTCGATCCCCCGAAGTCGGGGAGAGGAAAGCCATCGTCCAAGCTATCGGATGATCGCAAAGGGAGCGACAAGTCGGAAGGAAGTAAGAACCGTGGTCGTCCCGATAAAAGAGAAGACAAGCGTCCTCCGAGGAAGGATAACCGAGAAGGTCGGACCGTTCCCATCAATAGCTCGATGACCTCTGTGTTAGCTGTGATGGACAGACAGGGTCTCGCTCGATACCCCCCGAGGAAAGAAGGCGAATTCCTAGGAGGCCGTCCTGACCGTTACTGTCGCTACCATCGAGCCAATGGCCATGACACCGAAAACTGTCGGGAGTTGAAGAAGGAAATTGAGAAGCTGATCCAGAAGGAGAAGCTAAAAGAGTTCGTCGGAAGGGGGCGGTGCCGATCCCGCTCCAGAAGTCGGTCACGATCCCGTTCCAAATCCCGTGACCGATCCCCGAAGAAGAAGAAGGTTGAGCAAGAAGCCTCAGGATCAGGTGCCCGTAAGGAGAGACGGGGAACTATCAACGTCATCCACGGAGGAATGGCGGCGGGAGGTGATACCTCTGCTTCCCGGGAGAACTACGCTTCTCGCATATCTGCCGCGGTGGTGCTAGGCAAAAGGTCCCGGTCGTGGACCCTGAAGGAGGAAATGGTAATTTCTTTCTCGGCGGAGGATCTAGTAGGCGTGGAGAGCCCTCACGATGACGCCCTGGTCGTGACCCTGGACGTAGACGGATTCGAGATGAAGCGGATCCTGATAGACGGAGGGATTTCCTCCGATATTCTCTTCATGGACGCTCTGGAAGCCATGGGAAAGACGAAGAAGGACCTCACACAGGTGGACTTCCCAATGGTAGGATTCTCTGGTTCCACCTCTTACCCGCTGGGAATGATTACCTTACCGGTGGAGTTTGGTAGTGGCTGGAAGATGGAGAAACGAAACGTGGATTTCGTTGTCGTGGAGTCTGCGGGGGCATACAACGCTATTATCGGGAGGACCACCATCAACCCTCTTATGGCAGTCGCCTCGACGGTTCACTAGAAGATGAAGTTCCCGACTGACAATGGGGTCGGAGAGGTCAAGGGTGACCAAGTGGCATCGCGGAAATGCTACGTTAACGCCACCCGACGGAGAAGGAGGGAGGCCATGACTGTCCTTCAGACTGATGCTGATCCTCGAGAGGAGTATGGGCGTCCCGCCCCCATGGAGGATTTGAAGGAAGTTGAGATTGATGGGCCTCAGAGGAAGGTGAAAATCGGGTCTGCTCTGTCGGAGGAAAGAGCCAAAGAGTTGATCGAGCTCCTGAAGGAGTTTAAGGAGCTGTTTGCCTGGTCCTCGAGTGATATGCCAGGAATCAGCCCCGACGTGATAGTGCACGAGCTGAAGATAGACCCCGCGATCAAGCCTATCGCGCAGAGAAGACGTCCGATGGGCGCGGACAAGAGGATCGCGATCCAGCAAGAGGTGGGCAGACTGCTCGATGCTGGATTCATCAAGGAGCTCCGATTCAAGACTTGGGTGGCTAACCCAGTCCTGGTGCGAAAGAGTAACGGGAAGTGGCGGATGTGTGTTGATTTCCGCGACTTGAACAAGGCTTGCCCGAAGGATTGCTACCCGCTCCCGAGGATTGACCAGCTGGTGGATGCCACATCGGGACATGAGCTGCTGAGCTTCATGGATGCCTATTCCGGGTATAACCAGATCAAGATGGCGAAGGAGGATGCCCCCCATACAGCCTTCTATGCCGACAGTGACGTCTACCATTACGACGTGATGCCCTTCGGATTGATCAATGCCGGAGCGACTTACCAGCGAATGGTGAACAAGTTGTTCGGAGACATGTTGGGGAAAACCATGGAGGCATATGTGGATGACATCCTGGTGAAGTCCCGACAGGCAGGAGACCATGTCTAGAACTTGGCGGAAGCATTTGAGCGGATGAAGTTCCATCAGGTTCGGCTGAACCCCGACAAATGTGCTTTTGGGGTAAACTTGGGGAAGTTTCTAGGGTTCATGGTGAGCCAGAGAGGAATCGAGGTGAACCCCGAGAAGCTGCGAGCAATCGAGGAGATGCAGTCCCCGAAGACTCATCGGGAGGTCCAGGTGCTGAATGGCCGGTTGGCCGCGATGAATCGCTTCCTATCCAAGGCGAGTGACCGAGCCATGCCATTTTTTGATGTGCTGAGGGCCCACAAGAAATTCGAATGGACCGACAAGTGCGAGGAGGCATTCCAGGCACTCAAGCAACACCTCCGTACCCTTCCGCCGTTGGCGAAACCAGTTCCAGGCGAGCCGCTTTATCTCTATTTGGCTGTTTCTGATGTGGCTGTTAGTTCTGGTTTGATTAAAATTGTCAAGGGCAACCAAGTGCCTATCTATTATGTAAGCAAGGCGTTTGCCAAGTCTGAAATAAACTATCCCGCTATTGAGAAGTGTCTCTTTGCGTTGATTATTGCCGCTAGAAAGCTACGACCTTACTTCCATGCCCATGAAGTCACGGTATTGACTAATCAGCCCCTGAAACACTTTTTGAACCGACCGGAGGCGTCGGGGAGATTGGTAAAATGGGCCATCGAGCTGACGGAGTTCCGTATTCATTTCGCTCCGAGAACCGCTATTAAGGACCAGGCATTGGCAGATTTTATAGCTGAGTCTACGGCACCCGATCTGGAAGTAACGGGTCCCGCAGAGGGGGCAACCATGGAGGAAGTCCCGACAACAGAACAACAGCCAGAACAGCCAAATGAGGAGAATACCTGGGAGATGTACACTGATGGTTCATCGAGTGTAGAAGGCTCGGGGGCAGGATTCATATTGATACCGCCCGGTGGAGGCGAGCCCCTACGATATGCCTTGGCGTTGACGTTCAAAGCCACCAACAACGAAGCGGAGTATGAGGCTCTCATCACAGGCCTTAAGATTGCCAAGGGTACGGGGGTCGATCATTTAAAAGTGAAGTGCGATGCCAGCTTGATCGTGAATCAAGTCCAGGGGAACTATGAAGCCAAGAGCCCAACAATGAAGAAGTATTTGCACGAGGTGCAGACTTTGAAGGGAAGCTTCAAAAGCTTCGATATCGAGGCAATCCCGAGGGAAGAGAACGCGGAAGCAGATGCCTTAAGCAAGTTCGCTCTGGGAGTGGCCCCTGAGGAGAATCGGAGGGTGCATTTCCTAGAAAAGGTGATTATCTCAAACATTGATCCGGCGGAGATCTATGCTATTGAGACAGGATCGGAGGAAGAAGAGAAGCCCACTTGGATGACCCCGATGGTCACATACCTGACTAAGGGGGTACTCCCCGATGATAAAGTGGCAGCTGTCAGGTTGCGTCGGATTGCGGACAACTACGCGATGGTGGACAACCAATTATAAAAAAAAGGGTACGTAAAGCCTTTCTTAAAATGCGTAGCAGAACCTGACACGAATCGGATCCTGAGGGAGCTACACGAAGGAGTCGCGGCCTGTCATGAAGGGGCCCGATCTCTAGTGAGGAAGGCATTGAACTTAGGCTACTATTGGCCCTCGATGAATAAGGAAGCGACCGCGATGGTCCGATCCTGTGATACATGCCAGAAGTACGCTCCAAATATCGTAGCTCCCGCCGCGGACTTAATGCCCATCAGGAGTGCATGGCCCTTCGCGCAATGGGGGATTGATTTGGTGGGACCTCTTCCCCAAGCGAAAGGTCAGTGCAAGTATTTGCTCGTGGCCATCGACTACTTCTCAAAGTGGATAGAGGCTAAAGCATTGGCCAGAACGACGGGGCAGCAGATCCTCAAGTTCCTTCAAACTCAGATCATATCCCGGTATGGGGTCCCTCGAGTGTTGATCAGCGACAACGGCCCTCCGTTCAATGGGGCTCAATTGAAGGAGTACCTGGAGGAGTTGCACATCGAACACCGGACTGCTTCAGTCCGCCATGCTCAGACCAATGGCCAAGTAGAATCAGCCAACAAGATCGTGATGGATGGCTTGAAGAAAAGAGTCTACGCCTTGCAGGGCCATTGGCTGGATGAGCTTGAAAATGTGTTGTGGGCTATTAGAACAACACCCAAGCAATCAACAGGAGAAACTCCGTTTGGCCTGGTCTATGGCACGGAGGCAGACGCTCCCGTGGAGATAGCGGTGGCATCCCATCGCGCGAAATATTACGAGCCTCTGACAAACGAGGAAATGAGACGTCTAGACTTAGACTTGGTCGAGGAGAAAAGATGGAAGGCTGATGAAGTCCAGGCTCGGATGCGTCTGGCAACAGCCCGATATTACAATCGGCGTGTCAAGTCCCGACAATTCTTCGTGGGAGAACTTGTCTGGCGGAGGAACGAGTTCGTTCATCAGGATCGGATCAACAAGTTATCACCGAAATGGGAGGGACCTTACAAGATCGTAGGGATGCCAGCACCCAATGCATACAAACTAGAGGACCTTGATGGCAAGACGTTGAAGCATTCCTTTAGTGGCGAACACTTGAAGAAGTATCATGTTTGATATTAAGCCGCCGTGAAGGGCGCAAATTGTCTAGCAATAAGATCCGATACGTCCTGAAGGACGCGACAAAAGCCTTCCGAGGTACGATAAAAGCCTTCCGAGGTATGCGTAAGTCGTCTATATGATGCGGCCAAAAGCCTTAACAGGTACGGACAAAAGCCCTACGGGGTATGCGTAAGTCGTCTTTATGATGCAACCAAAAGCCTAGGTACGAAAAGGCCCCAATGGGTCCGCGTAAGTCGTCTATATGATGCGGCCAAAAGCCTTAACGGGTACGAAAAAACCTTAGCAGGTCCGCGTAAGTCGTCTATATGATGCGGCAAAAAGCCCTAAAGGGTACGATTAAGCCGTCTGGTAAAGGCGCGATAAAAGCCCTTAAAGGGTACGATTAAAGTCGTCAGATTTGGCGCCGTAAAAGCCCTAGGGGGTGTGAAAAATCATCTTAAGTGATGTGGAAAATGGACTCGAAAAGCAGGGACGAGAAACCTTAAGTGGTAAAGCCCCGATTGGACGAGAAACCTTAAGTGGTAAAGTCCCGATTGGACGAGAAACCTTAAGTGGTGAAGTCCTGATTGGACGAGAAACCTTAAGTGGTGAAGTCCCGATTGGACGAGAAACCTTAAGTGGTGAAGTCCCGATTGGACGAGAAACCTTAAGTGGTGAAATCCCGATAGGACGAGAAGCCTTAAATGATGAAGTCCCGAGAAAAACGTCGCGAGAGACGTATGAAACCGCCTTGAACGGCATGGACGAGAAACCTTAAGTGGTGGAGTAACCGAGGAGTCTCCTCGGATTTGGCAACTGCCCATGGGGCCTGGTGGGCCCAAGGTAATCATGAGTAAGAGACTCTGTTATACAACAATCACACGCAAGGCAAAAGCCTCTGACGGTGGTATCGGAAGGTATGAAAACAAAAACCTCCGACAACGAGGTCAGAAGAGCTGAATTAAAAGACATGACGAACTAAAAGTCCCCCATGTCTTGGGGGCAAATGATGGGTTCCGATGTAATCGTTAGCCCCGTTAACAGCCAATGGACGGCAAGTAGGTCCAGTGGGCCTCGTGAAAAGCCTAGAAGGCCCAGAGGCCCAGCACGAAGGGTCCCGATTTTAGCGGTCCCGATGTATGAGCTGAATGCTCCCGATGAGAAGCCTCTGAGTAGGCCCCGATATGCCTTAGTAAAGGCCCCGATAATAAAGCCCCGCAGAGGCTGGACCTGTCCCGTAGAGACTGAAGGTCCTGGGTGGTGATCTAGAATGAGACAACTCTGGAGTCTTCGACAGGAGTCGGGACTTGTGATCAGAGGATAAAGACCGAGAAACCCGCCTACTAGATAGAGTAGTGGGAGACGGTTAGAGATAAAGATAAATCCCCCGAGATACGCAGGGCGTGCCCGAGATACGCGGAGTACGGGTAAGATACGCGGAGCGTGGGCGAGATATACGGAATCCCGACCGAGATATGCAGAATCGTGGCGAGATACACGGAATCATGGGTAAAACTGCCAGGCGCAGTAACAGGTAACTGAGTAACTTCCCCTCCTATATAAAGGAGGAAGTTACCTCAGAAAACCATCATCTAATACGAACTTAGACTTTTTGCTTACCACCCATTGATCACATACTCATTTAAGCATCGGAGAGGGATTCTGGGTCACCACCCAGGTCATCCCCTTTTGCAGGATTACGCGGAGCCCAGGAGTCCAAAGCTTTTCGTCAAGGACGTAACGGAGCTTCGCCCGTGATCCAACAGTGGCCTTGTGGGGATAGAGGCTAGAGCAAAAGAAATGGAGAAAAAGAGAAGAAGTTTTTTTTGTTCTTAAGGAAAACGTTAACAAGTTCACTTTTAACATTAATATCTTTTATCTTTTAGTGGTTTTCATTTGATTTCAGTTTTAAATTTTATCGATATTTTAAATATAAAAAAATATTTATAATAGGCAATTTACCTTTTACATATTGATTTTAGTGTGAGTAAATATTATTTAATGTATAGAACAAGCATATCACAAATGTTGTCATTCTGAAAAAGGTCCTTTATAATAAAAAATCAAATAGGTTGGTGTTATTTAACATTTAACTATTCTAACTATAAAATTAAAAAACTCATGTATCTAATCATGTTAGCATTTGATAATAGGGGTGTCAAATTACCCATGGTTAGGTTAATTAGTAGCGTGTTGGGTGAAAAAAAGCACAAACTCGTATCCATGTTAACACTTCTTGAAGGAATTCGAACTACATGCACGCTAAAACACACACGTTAGTAAGACATGAGATCGTAACAGGGATACGACACTTACTTCGTTCGATGTGGCGGCGTGCGGTTGCGGAAGCGTAGATCGTTGGTGTCGGCTCGGAATCACGGCGGTGGGGATGCCGGTCGGAGAGGTACGTCACTAAGGCGGAGCGTACCTCGGTCTCCACGGTTGATGACCCAAAGACGAGGTGGTCGGGCGCCGGAGCTCCGACACGAGAGTAGAACATCGAAGACGGCTTCGGATACTTCATCACATCACTCACTCGTTTCTATGCATAAGTAGGTTCTATAACCATCCATATATATGGATATATATAAGCACGGGGCGGTTACACACTTTGGAAGTGTGTAACTTTAGTCCCGAACTTCCCGAGCCGCGCAAGAGCACCCCGTATGGGTGCACTATTTCCTACATCTCCCACTCACACATAATGGGAGTGCTCAGTTGCGTGGATAGTGATATACCTCTCTACATTTCCTTCGTCTTTCATACAGGGCTCAACCGTGCGACCGACATACTTTGTGAGAGCTAGTTGTTGTATATCTGTTAGGAGTATACAACAACTCATTGAGGACAACCTGCAATAAGGAAGTATGCTTGTACCCTAGATCGTCGAACCTCATTCAGGTATCTACAAAGATCTCATTAGTTATACCTTGTATCCACAACCACGAAACTAATTCATGATTGGTGCGCACCGTGAATACAATTCTAAAAGAGATTCCGTTGACAATCTTCCTCTTCTCACGATTCTTTCAACACCAACCCGACTCGCTTTTCTAGACATGTCCCGCCAGACCGAATCTGTAGGTAGCCATTTGGAAACACACTAAGCTAGCGAACATCGTGTCAGGTCTCAAGTCTCTGATCGGAGTCGTGAGGGCACACAATTTAGGAACCTCATAAGGATCCTGGGTCTCACACTACAACAAGCTGAGATCATGCTTGTGTAAACCCATGGTCGCATAGCACACACGGTATGAAACGTGTGTCACAACACTCTTCTCCTTTTCCCATGGAGTGTATGTCATTTGTCTCAAAGACAGTGTTGTGAGGATGTCTGTTCCAATGCCGCATGCATCTAAACCAGAGTCCACTAACTCTCATCCCGCTCCAAGGTAAACTACGTGGAACTTTATTCCACTAAAGTTATCGATGACCACATATCAACGAGCAACTTATGAATTCGAGCAGTTAGCTCTCTAATCGTCCACTTGACGATTTTAAGCTCAAAATCCTGTCTCATCTCCCGTTCGTCACAAAACGTCCCCTAGGACGCGGAGGCGGTTACTCGTGTGAGAGAGCTAACCTCTTGTTTACCCGACATACATTTAAAATTCGAGTGAATGCACATAGCAATCACATTAAACATGTGTGTATTCAAATCAAACGTATTGATTAAAATGAACATTGTGATGTGATCATTGGGAAAAATAAGCAAGCTACCTCGCTTTTTACACAATGTTCAAGACCATTTGTCTTCATTGTGATCAAATGTCGATGAATTGCACATATGCAAGGGCTTTACGGACATACCGTTTATCCATCATTCATCGACTATCACTTCACATTCACCATCTTGCGTGCAACTATGCCATATGCACAGTTATATTGGTCTATTGAATGTTCAAACATCGTTAGGATCCTCTTCGGAAAATATTACAGCACAATTACCAGTCGACTAACACTGGAGCAGTAATATGCATCATCCGAAATATATATATAGGAACCTTATAGACCAAATCTAATCATCGGTTGCTTTTGCGAGAGCACTAGCTTCATTCGCATATAGTGAAGTGTGCACTCGTTTCTCATTATCTGATGGCCAGTCAGTAAGAAACATCTTCCTAAGGAAGTCGTTACTCCCACTAGGAACAAATTCACTATATTTTGTCATACACATATGTACGACGCCTCAACAACCATCGTTATCTGATCCTTGAGCATCAATCCAAGTCGAGCCATATGCCCAATTTAATAGTAAATCTAGTGCACGTCACAACATGCACAAGACACCCGACTGAGCTCATCTTAATTAAGACATTTAGCGCATCAAGTCATGACCTTTCTACAGAGTTAGCTTATCGAGGTAATAATATCATCAATCACCCAAGAAACATATTCTCTCAAATGATCTCTTAGAAACAAAATTCCAAGATTATATTGATTTACCCTTCAGATATCAACTAAGTCTCGTACTCATTTGATTAACTCCGTAGCACGTACTATTTATCAAGCACATTTGCTTTACAAGATCTTGTTGATGTTTTAACAACAGTCTTAGTCCATAGTGACTAAAACGTCAGACCTGACAAATCACGTCTTCATCTATAATATTGCCTTGAGAGAATAAAGTAGAATGCTAACGGACCACCATAATCCAAAAGCTGCATTCTCGTACCACAATACGGAGAAGTGCTTTCGATTTCTACTTTGATATTTCAAGGGCAATATCTACATCCAAGATCAACGTGACTGGGTCCATGCGAATACAACACTCGCAATTATTCGAGCCACATCTCAAATTTTCATGACTTTTAGGACCTCACTGATCCATTTGCGCTTCGCGTCATCCATCTTGTCCTCCATTTTCCTTAAAGGGTATTAGAAGCCACATAAGCTCCCACTAGGATTAAGAACCTTTTGTACACACTCCCACTGGAACGATAACCTTTACTCATTTCGAGTAACAACATGAAAGTTCTTGCTCCCACTTGAACTAAGATCATGACCAAGATCATCTACATTTGCAACCGATGATGAAGAATGCGAGCATGACGAGAAACATATTCAACATCTGCAAAATCCTCCCACTCGAATGAAGTTATCTTGGTACATTTAGCTCAAGAACTCAAAAAATGGGTCACAACCCACTTTTCCCTTTATAAGGATAAACATGTTCATTTCGACATCTTTTAGTTTAGGCACAACTCCCACTTTCGGACGTTTCCGGATCATAACTTATATGAAGTGGTATGCAACTAATATTTAGGCACTTGATCAAGTTGACAAACATTTGTCTCGATATAAAGTGGGTCCTCCTTGTGGAGAGACCCGGGTATTAACATAGGCAGTGTATTATTGGACCACTGTTGTCACTGTCTCAATCAGTATCAGAAGCGTATCACCTACGTCTTCTAGCAACAAACGTATGTTGCAAAGTGCCAAAAAAAAAATAGTCAACGGAATGAACTATTTTTTTTATATGACGTATCTTTACAAGTCAAGTCGATGAACTAACCACCGTCTTAACATGTATGAGAACCACAAGTTCTTTATCTATTCAATTCATCTACAAGACTCGCTTAGCCATCTGTAGAATATCAAGTAAATATATAAGATACGAAACATATTTAAGCCTTCCCACAACAAATATGGGGTAGTAGATGTCTAATTTGAACTTATTTTGGTTGCCTACACAAGGCTTCCGGTCACGTCGCTAGCAAACTTGCGACAAATATTTGGATATATTGAAATCCTTGCATGATGCAACTGTGATATACAATAAATCCACCGGAACTGACCATATATATACACAAACTCAATGTCATGGAAATCTTAGATGAAAAACTAGGTCAAACCGAAAGAAAGACCGAAATCAGCAATTCAACCAAATAGTAAGGCATTGTGGACTCGGTTGTCTCATAGACATAGATTGCGGATGCCGACTCATTCGGCTGCAACTCGAGCTGCGATACCTACGATATTTTAGTTGAATTTTCCGAAGATTAACTACAAATCTTCTTGTCCATGGCTTAATCCAGAGTCACAACTCATAAAGGATTATACTGATCAAATTGCTCGAACTAGAAACTCAATAGTCTACTAGTTTAAGCATCAAGACATACAAGACGCTTCCGAGCAGTGCATTTGTTTGAGTAATAGCACATAGCTACAACTATAGCACTTTATCTTAGCCATTCGGACATAGTGCATACGTTTCTGCTCGCCAATTTCATCCATCTTTGATTTCTAACTGGACCCATCATGCTCATCATTCTTACCACGATATTGTCTCTTTGGTCTCTTTTTGGCTTTGGAGGAAGTCACCACATGCAACTCAGCCAGAGTACTCTTACTCTTATGCATTTCCTCTTCTAGCTTCAGAAGTCTCACGACTTCTTCTAGAGTGGCAGCCCAATAAGAGCGAGACAACTGCATTTTTACATGCTTCCACGAATCGTGCAAGGAGCTGACTACAGCCTAGAGTTTCTGCCTTTCAGTGAATATATAACCAGCGTGCCTGAATTAAATTATCATATCGGCCACATGCCAAATATGTATCTTCAGGGAGTATTCAAGGTGCCTCATATAAGAGGTAAATCACACAGTCGGGAACAATTTCCTTTATGTGGGATGAAAACTAAATTTCTTATTCAAGTCGTTTCAAAGCGCCGTAGCACTCTGATAACCTTGAAATTCCTTGAACATACTATCATTCGTAGCACTCAACAAAATGATACACGCGGTGCAATTCTGCACTTTCAGGCTTCATAGACTCTCAAGTCTCGCCTCTTCTGGGTCACATTCCCTGCTTTAGGCCTTTCCATGTCATTGAATGGTCTCCAGAATTTCTAGCATTTGGAGCAAGTATAAACTTTCTCCTGCCAGACCTAAGAGTTATCACTATTCAACATTAGCACACAACTAAGTTCGGTGACAATCTTTTTGGAGGACCGATGTCATTCTTTTACACAAAAAGAGATAACACCATATCAGGATCATTCAACAATGCATGCAAGAATCATTAGTCATCATACTACACATGTTACACTCAACTTTCTTATTGACCAAATTAATTAAAGCAAGCATGCCCCGGAGTCAAAAGTTCACTATGTTCCCAATCATCGTCCAAAGTACATGCTTAGCGAGAATTAATTTTAGCCAATAATCAAGTCAAGTTCCAGTCTCATTGATCAAGTCAACATGCAATCATGATTTCAAATACATGAATGCTAATAAAACATGTAAGCAACTCAACATGCTTTCAAAGTTGACTCAATACATGGATTCTAAACAAATCATCATGAATCATGCTTAGCATATAACAAGTATCAATTGAGTAAAACATGCTCTCAAGATTGATATATACAAATATACTAAACAAATTAGCATGGACTAAACATGAAATATTCAAACATGCTTATATGAATGATGATTTGGATAATGATATGACATAATAAATCATGCCAGCATGCATCTCAAATATTCATATACATGGATACTATATAAATCAACATGTATCATGCTTAGCACATTCATGTCATAATAAGAAAAACATGCATGCTCACAAAATGTACGTATACATGGATGTTAAACAAATTAACAAGTATCATGCTTTACACATAACTAAAATCTAGCACCCCATCTCGGATATAGCAAGACAAACTCGCATAAAAAATCCTCTAAAAGACTTAGGACCCTCATGTAAATTCTCAAAAGTTACGTTAGAGGAACATTCCCAGGTGGACCGAAGGGTTCGCGAGACAGGCCCCAACACTCCATTTTCTTAGACAGAACCGTAGTTCCCAGACCGGGGAGGAGGGGGCGCGGCGTCAAGTTTCCACTTCAAGCTCGGTCTTTCTAGACAGAGTTATTTCCTCAATTTCAACTCAAGAATATTACAATCGAGTCTCCTAAGACTTTGCGAAAACATATTTCGCTTGTAGTTGAAACATATTCAAACTATGGGGGCCAACATGTAATTTTAGTAAATATAATGCTAAATAAAATAGCACCCCTAAACATGATACTAACAAAATTAAACCTGCATTTAATTGCTTTTAAAAGATTAGGGACCTAAGTGTAATAAAATATTTTTGTCCCAAATAAAAAATGAAACGCCATTTAAACACTTTAATAAAAGGGGCCAAATCTGGTTTCAGAAAATAGTTGACCAGAGTCAACAAAAAAATTCTATGGGCCAAATAAAATAAAAAAAATTCATTAGCCCATTTGTTTAAAAGTGGCTCGTAGAAAAATACTTTAGGCCCATTTCTGCTAATCTAAAATTCAGCCCATTTTAAATGAAATAGCTAACGTGAGCAATCTTTAACTTGGCCCATGTTTTGAAAAAAAACAACTTCGGCCCAAGTTTTGAAGAAGGCTCAGCTTTGCTCATGTGAGGCCAGGTGAAAGAAAAAAAAACCACGTGACCTCTAAAATAGGTCCAGACCGACCCGAGGATTAAACAACAACCCCGACCAGCGAGTTAGTTGTCTTCTACACCCGATTTTCACGGAGAACTTCAAGTAACCTCCATTTTCATGCACCCACTAACCAATCCACTACTCCACTCACTAAGCAACCGTTTTTGCTCGTAACCACCACCGGCGACACATTACCGGCAACACATGGTAACCGTTCGTCGGAAAACTCATTTCCGGCAACAAAAATGAAATTTACTTAAAATCGTGAGCTCGTCGTAGCGGCCATGGCCGCCAAATTTCGTATGGAGGTGGCCGTTACCTCTCTCCATACAATCGACACTCGAACAAATTGCAAAGATGGCCACACGAACGGAACAAAACGTAGTGGAAACTTCGCGGCCACACTCGGCCACGAAAAAGACCGGGATTTTCGTCGGTGTAATCGATGGGTTCGTCGGGGGTTCGTAGCCCATGTGACCACTAACCTATTGGTGCGAAAATGAGCAACAAATACTCACTAATGGAGGGCCGGACACATCCGAAACGGTCGGAGTTTCAAAACTCCGAAAATCGATGGAACATCGGCACAACCGTCTCAACGACGATGCCGGAAACCGAACCTTCGGCTCTGATAACAATGAAGGAATTCGAACTACATGCACGCTAAAACACACACGTTAGTAAGACATGAGATCGTAACAGGGATACGACACTTACTTCGTCCGATGTGGCGGCGTGCGGTTGCGGAAGCGTAGATCGTTGGTGTCGGCTCGGAATCACGGCGGTGGGGATGCCGGTCGGAGAGGTACGTCACTAAGGCGGAGCGTACCTCGGTCTCCACGGTTGATGACCCAAAGACGAGGTGGTCGGGCGCCGGAGCTCCGACACGAGAGTAGAACATCGAAGACGGCTTCGGATACTTCATCACATCACTCACTCGTTTCTATGCATATGTAGGTTCTATAACCATCCATATATATGGATATATATAAGCACGGGGCGGTTACACACTTTAGAAGTGTGTAACTTTAGCCCCGAACTTTCCGAGCCGCGCAAGAGCACCCCGTATGGGTGCACTATTTCCTACACTTCTAATTGGTTACTTTTAAGATCCATACTAATCAACGGTAGGTTGGGTCAACTTGCAGGTTACTCGCATTTCAACCATTAATTATTTCATTTTATATACAATTCAACCATTCATACATTATAACTACAAAATTAAAATTAAACTAAGTAATCTTATATCTATATATATAATCTACTATATTATATTAATTCAGTATCGGAAGTTCCCTGGTTGACATGTGGACAGTCCACGCAGTCACTGTTTCCTAATTTAATCGGAATTTAATATTGGTTCTCTAAATTTAGATACATAATATTGATTGGTTGAAAATTAAGAAGTATTTTTATCTCCTATTTTGGTCTCTACGCAATTTAAAGAAACAAATTAATTAAAAGTTTCCTTTTAAATAGTAAATCTATACAGTTTGGTTCCGGAACACCATAGGCTGCCACGTAAGCAGTACATATATAATATATAATGTAAATAAAAAAAACGTTATTACATAAATAAGGGAAGAATACATATTTATTACTATATTTGATAAATAATAGAAAATCATATATTACATACGGCAGAAAACCCACCTTTTTTTATCCTGGAGTTGATCAAAATATTAGATATACATATTTATGTATAATAATGATAATAATAAAGCACTTCGGGTACAATACCCAATTATTACTATATATTTAATAAATAATAGAGAATTATATATTACATACGGCAGAAAATCCACCATTTTTAACCATAGAGTTATCAAAATATTAGAAATACATATCTATGTATAATAATAATAATAATAATAATAATAAAGCAGTATCATATATTATAATAATTAATTAAAAATCACAATAAACTTTTTTGTCAACGTCAAATCACAATTAATTAAAATATAAAAATATTAATTTTAGATCACCATCGTCTTAATTATGTAAATAATATTTTTTTCTAGACTTATATAAATTTCATTTAGTAATAATATAGACCTTATTTCTTTATTATATAAAATATACATAATTATTATTATATTTAATAAACGATAGAAAATCACATACGATAGAAAACCTACTTTTTTTTTTTTTTTTTAAATTATGGAGTTATCTAAATATTAGAATGCATATCTATATATATATATATATATATATATATATATATATATATATATATTGGCCAAGAATGCATATCTATATAATAATAATAATAATAATAATAATAATAATAATAATGATGATGATAAAGCAGGTCGTATAATATATTATAATAATTAATTAAAGTCAAATCACAGTAACTTTTTGTCAGCGTCAAATTATAATAATTAAATATATAAAGATTATTTAGATCATCACCGTCCAACTCCAAATTATGTAAATTATATTTTTTTGCCAAGCTTATATAAAATATATTTAGTAATAATATAAACTACCGAATATATAGTACTGTAAATACGTAAACATAACACCATTAATGGTAAATTATGCATTTATTACATGTAAATTATACAATATTATGATTATTATCTATAACATATTGATATATATTTTATTTTGATAACTTACTATTTAATACATCCAATTGTACCTAGCTTCGACCAAAAAATATAGTGTCCAATTAACTATATAAAACCCTAGCCGATGACTCATTTTTCCACACTCCAAAACAAAATCTTTCACAAACTATTAACTTTTTTGTTACTCTAATATATGTATATACCATGTATGACTTTCTTTGATTTTGATCAAGGCCGTTGCTTTTTTGGTCCTTCTTTTCCTATCGATTGTGTCTCAGTCCATGTGTATCCTAACCTATCACCAACAAAACCAATGAAGAAATTAAAAGATGAGACATGAGAAGGTTTGTTCATACCTCATAATATACATGTATTCTTAGTTTGATTTTTTTTTTTTTTTGTGTGGCTAATATGGTATATGGTTAAAGTATGGTGTAGGAGGAACTCTTTACAGGGAGAAGAGCAGTCGACCCAATACTAATGATAGTCGGATTTTCCTAATCGTACGTATGTGAAACATCTTATGTCACATATATTATATAAGTGTTTAGTAAATTTATTCATATTTTCTAGGTTCTTAATCTTATGTAAAAGGTAATAAGTCTTTGTCTTCCCTTCGACCAACTTTCTTCATTACTTACTAATTTTAAATTGTGTTGTAGCGATAGACACTGGTTCTAGAGATCGACCGCTTGCTGAGATCAGAATTGATTATAGTGTTACAGCGTGCTAATTCTCTTGCTGAGTAAGTCATCTATTTAACCAACATTGCTTCATAATTCACCCGAACTTCTCATAATCTCCTATAAATGTCAATCATTATTTGTTTATGTAAAGTTATTTGAGATACTTCTTCACTAATGAACTTCTTACCAGAAGGTCGGTCAACTATATTAAGAACAGCTAGCTATTTTAGATAAAATGACATTAAAAAGAGACACCCGAGGAGAGACAAGCTAAAAAGCGACATATGGAGCTCCAAGATGTTGTTAGTACAAACATATATTATGGACATAAGAGCATATATTGGAGAAAATAAGAGTTCTATAAATTTAATTTATAGAACTCAAGAGTTAATGAAATTACTGTTTTTTTTTTTTTTTTTTGCTACAGGCTGAATCGACCACACGTGTTAGTAGTTTAAAGTTTATTTTTCTATGACAAAAGACATGGCTGAAGTAGTTCTCATCAAATACCATTGATTTTCCAAAGAATTTAGTATGTACTTACTGATTTTAATATTATTACATTGTTCATTATATGAGAGGTACAATGTATATTTAAATATATTTTACTTGAGTCATTCTAAGACAGGACATCCATCTACTACATTCTTGGGAAGGTTTTAAGAGTAAGATGATGACTAGAGTTTTCATAATTTAATTGATAGAATAATCATAATCGTCCCTATGCATTTATATATATATTTGTATGTGATTATCATAATTATGCTATCTATCTCATGTAAGATCTTGATTCTCAAGATGTCTTCTGGACTCACGGTATCATAAATTAATAATTCTCTTACATAGTTCGGGTTTTGTGTGAAGACAGTAACAATCGATACTTACTTTGTGAGGGTGTTCATTGTTCAGTCAAGACATATGCATGTTCCCTAAGAACTTTATTGGATTAACTAAATGTTAGATTTTTTATATGTAATAATGTGAAGTTATTTATGCATATTATGATTAGGGTTAAAATTAGAGGTTGATGAAAAATTCATCAAAGTACATACACAAATTTAGTTTATATAGTTTTTTAGTTCATTATATATTATAACCACCCAACTCGCGGTATTGTTTTAGTCTTAACGAGTTGAAAACGAAGCTTTAAAATAATATAATTTATGTATTAAAGTTTATACTGACAAAATTTATATATTTAAAATATTTCAGGACCTTCAGTTTTTGGACAAAAAGATAGTGGAAATCGTCAGAGCGAGATATTCTAATACAGTGACGACCGTCAATTATATCAAAGCAGAAAGTAAGGTGTTGAAGATGATGAGTATAATGTAAGGAGTTCATGGAAAGATGATGAACATGCTAAGGTTTATCTATTAAGATATTTTACTATTAATGTACACTTAAGTTATCGCAAAAAAAAAAAAGCTTCGATTTTTTGAAGTTATATTTTTCTTATCTCAATTGGTGAATATTTTTAAACCACGAAATCTTATCTCAATTGGTGAACATTTTTAAATCACGAGATTGAAAAAAACTTACTCTCTTTTGGGAACTACTATTAAAGCTTGACAGGTTCATGGAGGTAATTATTCTTTATTTTACTAATTAACTATAAATACTCAATTTTAGAGATTCATATATACCTTTGACATTAGTCTTTATACAAATTTAAAGTCAGTGTAATATTAGCTTTTCTTGCATATTCAACAAATTAAAATAATTTCTTTTTGTAGTTTTAATTTTACTTGAAATTTTCCCGCGCGGTGCGCGGGATTAGTGACTAGTATAATATAATTTGATTAAGTTTTCTACAAACATGACACATAAGTTTTTAATCCCATTAGTTGTCAAAAAGAAATATTTTCATTGGTTGATGAATTTTCTACATAACGGCTGATTACATGGATTCGCCACATGTACCCCCTAAAAACTCTAGATTTCTTCCAAAGACTCTCATTAAATCTCACGTACGTTACATAATCTCTCACTTTTTTTTTTTTTTTGCTATTAACAACAATTGATCACTTATGAATATATATAGATATTCATATTTCATGTACAATTTTATAAGCCTAATTTTTACAAAAGTTTTATTTCTCCATATTATTAACATATAAAACTATATGCTAACTATAAGAGTTAAATTAATCATAATGTATATATATATTATATAAATACTAATATAAAGTTTTTTGTGGCCAAAATATAAATTTATTATCATGTAATTTATTATAAACATATAGAATTATAATTTACGTGTATATATATATATATATATATATATATACCATTATAGATTTATTATTATGTACTTAGTTTATAATTATACATATAGAACTATTATAAGAAAAAAGTATTGGTATATAATATCTCACATCTTTGTTTACGTATATAATCTCTCACCTCTTTTTTTATTATAACTTTATAAATATTTTATCATTTAGAAACAAGTTATATAATCATATTTCATGTACAATTTTATTTATAATATAAATAAAATGATAGATCTCATTTGTACAAAAAAAATTATTTCTCATAATATTAACATATAAAAATATAAAATAATTATAAAAATAAAGTAATAATAAATTACATACACAATAATATAATTTGATTATCATTTACTTAATTATAATTATATATATTTTATTACAAGAAAAATATTACCCTAGATAGTTACTAATATTATAATATTATCGTACACCTAATTAAAACATAAATTTTATTGTAAGGCCCAAAATTAATAACACCGTTATTAATAAATTTATTTTTAATTTCTATGTATTTCTTAAACACGCCAAAAATAATAATTATTCTAAAAATAGTTACAAATTCTAATAAAAATATATTTTTGATTTAGTATTCACATGGTCAATATATGATAATAACCATCATAATAATTCAAATAAAACAATTATATAACATCATATTAGCAATGATTAATATCATCAGTTTTTTCAACCCATATTAATTATTCATTAACTTTTATCAATAGAGATATAGTGGCTATACGAATTTCATCAACTTAAAATTAATACATTTTATAAATTAATATTTTTAATTATTATATTTTCTATTTTTTACATAAATATTCTCTTTAACTAAGAAAATAAATTTAATCTCCACGCAAAGTGCGGTTTTGTTCTCTAGGGTTTATGATTTGTATAATAATGTGTCAAGTAATTTCATATCAAATTTGAACCATCTCATTGTTCCACATCAATCTATCTTGCCGATGATAAAGCATTGTCATGTGTACCCATATAGTGAGTTAGAATTGATAAAATCTGAAATCAAGATCGAATCGAGCAACAAGGATGAATTCATGAAGAACGAAACCCTAATTTTGAGAGAGCATTTCCAGACTTCATCGAAGGTGTTCCTTCAACTGGACCCTCTCCATCTGAACCCACACCTTAATATAGTGTGAGACTTGTTCATTATTACAATATGGCAACAAACAAATAAAGAACAAAGAAAACAGACCCCAAACAATAAAAATAAACACAAACTAGTCTAGATCTAATAACAGAAAATACCCTAAACAATTAAGCAGTAAAGAAATAGACTTCAAGCTTGTAATAAACATCATTTAGGTCCTCAAAACTCCCCCACAAGCTTGAAGACTATGAAACTCCCCCACAAGCTTGGTCATCTGGAACATCAGATACTTCAGTAGTGAAAATATTCTTCATGCCAATCTTGTGAGCCAAATAACGATGCTGCTTGGTCACCAGGGATTTGGTAAATAAGTCTGCCATCTGATCCTCAGAACGAATATAACGAAGCTGCACAAAACGCTTTAAAAACATATCACGAATAAAATGACACTCAATATCAATATGTTTAGTACGCTCATGAAAAACATGATTTGAAGCAATTTGAATTGCAGCCTTGTTATCACAATATAGAGAGATGGGATCAGAATTAGCAAAACCTAACTCAGATAAGAATCTACTAAGCCAAATAACTTCAGTGAGAGTTTTGCCCATAGTAATATATTCAGCCTCAGCAGAAGAACGAGAAACAGTAGATTGTTTCTTGACTTTCCAAGAAACAGGAGAATTCCCCAGAAAAACAATATAACCTGAAACAGACTTCCTATGAACAACATTGCTCCCCCAGTCTGAATCACAATAAGCAGAGAGGACTGGAGAAGAGGAAGCAGATAGAAGAATGCCCTTACCTGGCTCACCTTTAATGTAACGCACAATTCTGATTGCAGCCTGATAATGAGAAATCTTAGGAGACTTCAAAAATTGACTCAGAAATTGCACAGCAAAAGATATGTCAGGCCTCGTCATAGTCAAATAAAGGAGCTTACCAATTAGTCTCCTATAGGAACTTATATCATCCAAAAGATTATCAGAAGAGTTAACTTTCAAATGTGTATCATATTCAACAGTAGTTAACTTGAGATTCAATTCCATAGGAGTACTAAAAGGTTTGCAAGCAGAAAGGCCAAGCTCAGAAATCATTTCTAAAGCATATTTGCGCTGAGAAAGAATAATGCCTTCAGGGGACCTGGCAACTTCAATGCCCAAGAAATATTTTAAGTCACCAAGGTCCTTCATTTTAAAACTGCTTTCTATCACAAGTTTCAACTCAGATATAAGGCTTTGACTATTTCCAGAGATAAGGAGATCATCAACATAAACTAAGAGGACAACAATTTCAGAATCCACAGTTTTTGTAAACATGGAATACTCAAGTTTGGATTGTAAATAACCAGCAGAAAGCAGAGCCTCAGTGAGCTTAATGTTCCACTGCCTTGAGGCCTGCTTTAAACCATACAAAGATTTCTTTAAAAGGCAAACCAGAGTATTATCATGCTTTTCAAAACCAGGTGGAATTGTCATATAAACTTCTTCAAAAAGATCCCCTTGTAAGAAAGCATTGTACACATCCATCTGGTAAATAGGCCAAGAATTGATAGAGGCCAAAGCTAGAACCTTCCTAACAGAATTCATTTTGGCAACAGGGAAAACGTTTCATTATAGTCAATGCCATATTTCTGTTTAAAACCTTTGGCAACAAGTCTAGCTTTAAACCTTTCAACAGAACCATCAGATTTGTATTTAATACGATAAACCCACTTTGAGCCAATAGGAACTTTACCAGAGGGAAGGGTAACCAGTTCCCAAGTACCATTTTCTTGTAAAGCAGTAATTTCTTCTTGCATGGCAGCAACCCAAGCAGGGTCCTTGGAAGCTTCCTCAAAGTTCCTTGGTTCACAAGCCTTAGATATAGGGGTTAGATAACAAGAAAATGGTGCAGACAACTTCTTGTAAGAAACATAGTTGTGAATAGGATAAAGTAAAGAGGAACTTCCCATATCATAGGATTGCTGCCATATGGGTGGTTTGATAACACGTCCAGACCTGGTGGTCTTGACAATCTGTTGTTCAGAGGGGTCAGAACCATCAGAAACCATGATGGGTTCATCATATGGTAGATGAATATCAGAAACTTGTTCAGTTTCATCATCAGAAGGGGCATCTTGAATAAAATCATTATCATTATTATGGTCAGTGTCAATAAGAGTGGAAGGGGGTCTACATAATGCCTCAGAGTTTTGAGAATCATAAGAAGTAAAATCATTGGCATCTGATAAGGGTGGTTGTTCAAAGAAAATAGGTAACAAATCAGGTTTGCATTTTGCAAAACGGAATACAGATTCTTTAAAAATAACATCTCTGCTAACAAAGTATTTTTCATTTTTCAAGTCATATAATCTGTATCCTTTTTGAGTATCAGAATATCCAAGGAAAACACTTGGAATTGCCCTAGATGCAAACTTGTCTGAAACCAATAAGTTCTTTGCAAAAGCAAGACAACCAAAAACCCTTAGGAGTTTAAAAGAAATAGGAGACCCTTTGAAAACTTGAAGAGGACACTTTCCATTCAGAATTGGGGTGGGCATCAAATTTATCAAATAACAAGAAGTAAGAATACAATCACCCCAAAACCTATTAGGAATGTGGGCTTGGAGCTTTATCGCTCTTGCCACTTCCAATAGATGCCTGTGTTTGCGTTCAACCCTACCATTCTGTTGGGGGGGTATAGGAACAACTAGACTGATGAATAATCCCCAAAGTTGTAAATAAAGAACAAATTTGCTCATTGAAAAATTCTCCTCCATTGTCAGATCTGAAAATCCTTATTCTTTTGTTAAATTGGTTTTCAATCATAGCAAGAAAGTTCTTTAAAATTTGAGGAACATCAGACTTGAATTGTAACAGATATACCCAAGTAACTCTAGAAAAGTCATCAACAAGAGTAAGAAAGTATCTTTTATTATCATGAGTAACAGAATGGTAAGGTCCCCAGACATCAGCATGAATCAAATCAAAGATAGCAGCAGCCTTGGATTCAGATAAAGGAAACTTAGGTCTAGTAATCTTTGCTTGAGGACAAACAGTGCAAGTATGGAAGTCAAAATCCTTATTCTTGTGAAATTTAAGAGAATCAATACAATGAATGGCCTTGCTAGAGGCATGGCCTAATCTGAGATGCCAGAGTTTCAAATCATGATCCAAAGAAGCTTTGAATCCAACATGAATATCTTGAGTAGAAAAAGGTTTGAGCAGATAGAGTCCAGAATCAGTCATACCACTCCCCAAGACCCTCCCATTTGAAGGGTCCTGTAAAACAACACAGTTTGAAAAGAAGGAAACAGAACAATTCAGATCTTTAATCAATTTAGAAACAGATAACAAATTATATTTGAATTGAGGAAGATAAAAAAACATTCTGAATTTTCTGATCTTGAGACAAGGAGTGGTTTCCAATTCCAGATACATTGCAATGGGTACCATTGGGTAATTGAACTTTGGGGCCAGCAATGTGTTTAAAATTTTGAATCCAATCAATTCGGTTTGTCATATGATTGCTAGCACCAGAGTCAATGATCCAATGATCTTGTAAAATATTGGAAATGCCAGAAAGAGAAATACCAGCAGAATTGGCATGTGCATTTTGAGAAACAGAATTGCGAGAAACAGCAGAAGAAGCACCATGCCCCATGTTTTGAATGAATTTTTCAAACTGACTTTGAGTGAAAGTGATGAGGCTATGGTTATTATCAGAAGAGGAAAGGGATTGGGTTTGGGTTTCATCAGAAGTGCTACCAGTCCCAGAGGAGGCAGCATTAACTTTTGAGACAGAACCCTTACCCTTCAAAAAATCTCTATATTTAAAACAGATATCCATAATATGCCCTTTCTTCTTGCAATATTCACAGCCTTTAGCATAACACCTCTCAGTCGTGTGCCCCTTTTTGTGGCAAAAATCACATTCTAAATTGGTATTGGGGGCACGTTTGGGTTTTTCAACATTCATACCAGCATTTCCAGAAATAGGATTGATAAAAGAGGTAATATCAGAAGCAACAACACGTTGGCTTTCTTCCTGAGTGAGCATATTATACACTTGGTTCACAGAGGACAGTGGATCAAGCAATAGTAATTGGCTTCTGATAGCAGAGAAGCTATCATTCAAGCCCATAAGCAGTTGGAAAAGACGTTGGTTCTCCTTGTGATCCAAGTGTTTTTGAAAGAGGTCACTAGGAATGAAAGGCAGAGAACACATCGAATCATATTCAGCCCAGAGAAATTTCAGTTTGGTGAAAAAGGTAGTGACATCATCGAGGCCTTGTTTACAAAGCACAATATCCCTATGAATCTGATAAATTCTGGATCCATTTTTCTTATCAAACCTAGTCTTAAGATCAGTCCAAGCAAGATAAGCACTGGTTTGATACATGATACTATTGGCAAGATCACGGGAAACAGAATTCAGAATCCAACCGAATACAACCATATCACATCTATCCCAAAGTTCATGAAGTGAAGCATCAAATTTCTCACGAGTGAATTTGCCGTTAATGAAACCAAGTTTGTTTTTCCCATGCAAGGCAATGAACATAGCACGACTCCACATGGGATAATCATCAGAATTGGCAAGTTTCACAGTGACAAAACTCAGGCTAGCATTATCAGAGGGATGCAGATAGAGAGGGTGATGTGGATGTACCTCAGGGTAATCAGACAGATCGATTACCATCTTACCAGACGAGTTAGGGTTTTGAAGATCTTTGTTCGGCTTCAGATCGCCGTCTCCATCCATCACGAGAGAGGATTAGTCGAATCCGAAAGATGAGCAAGAATCGTGATTCGCGAAAAGCGAAGCAGCCGTGAATACGAAGCGTCGCGAAATCGAAACGTCAACACGCAGCGGGACAATCAGGATCGAGAAGCGAGGCAAGAAATCAGCCTACACAGCTCTGATACCATGATAAAATCTGAAATCAAGATCGAATCGAGCAACAAGGATGAATTCATGAAGAACGAAACCCTAATTTTGAGAGAGCATTTCCAGACTTCATCGAAGGTGTTCCTTCAACTGGACCCTCTCCATCTGAACCCACACCTTAATATAGTGTGAGACTTGTTCATTATTACAATATGGCAACAAACAAATAAAGAACAAAGAAAACAGACCCCAAACAATAAAAACAAACACAAACTAGTCTAGAGCTAATAACAGAAAATACCCTAAACAATTAAGCAGTAAAGAAATAGACTTCAAGCTTGTAATAAACATCATTTAGGTCCTCAAAAAGAATTGCTTTAAATTTTCTCATACAATCATACAAACTGTTTCATTTAATAATCTATCTATATTCTATATTAATCCTAGATTAACCTAAATTAGAATATGCCACGTGTCCCACGTGTCCTAGATTAATACTAACTCTATTTATTTGTTACAATCAAATTAATTTATATACTTTCTTATTGGATCGCCTACAATATTATTATACATTTATATTGATTTATTATTTGTGTTAGCAATACATTTTTTAATTAATAAAATTAATGAAAATATAACTGTTAATATCTAAGAAAATTATTTTTAGACTACTATAATAATCAACACTGTCTTATATTTTTCTTTCATTGACATCCATTTTGTGGATAAAAAAATAAAAATAAATTAACAAATACACACAAACACATACATATATATATATATGTATTTTATTAAATAGTTATAATATTTTTATTGATATAATTATTTTGCTACTAGTGTATTTGACATGAAATAATAAAAAATGTTAAAATTAATGGAAGACTATTACAATAATTAATCATGTTTAAGATTTTATTTTTATATTTACACCTATTTTGTGAAAACTTTAATTACATCTAATTATTTAAACTATAACAACAAAATAAATATTTTTTATACCGCGCAACGCGCGGGTCTATTCTCTAGCGTTATTATATTTTAGAATTAAGATGCCAAGTCTCTAAAAATTTCATGAAAGATAACAAAGAAAAACAAACAAGCATGTATTGATTTGATATGTCCCTAACACCACGGACAAATGATAATTTCAGTAAATTCTAAGGGGCTTGAAAGTTAATGATAACTTTAACCAACCTTAAAACTATAGTAAGTAAACATGAGGTGACGACTAACGACTAACTTATTTATAATATATAATTGTGTAAATTAAAAAAAGACATGTCTTTTTCCATAAAGACGTCTTATATTTTAATTTACACAATTATATATTATAAATAAGTTGGTTGTCACCTCATGTTTACTTACTATTTTTTGCAAGGTTGGTTGATCAATGAGAGAATAAAAGTTGTCGCTGCAATAGAAGCGTCATGAAATAAAATTTAGTTTTATCTTTATCATGAACACATGAACTCTCCACCAATTTTTTTACATTCAAAGTAAAAAAAAAAAATTATGAGACTTACAGCGCTAATAATTTGGATAAGCACTCCAATTTTAAGGTACAATAGTACCTGAATCAATGATTACTCCTCGCTCATTCAGACTGGACAAGACAGTTGAAATGCTTGTTGTCAAAGGAGGAACTTAATTACCGGAATGCTTGTTGTCAAAGGAGGGCAATAGTGCAAGGCATGCACCCAATCCATGTTACGTCACTTCCAGTGTCGACTTGTACGTAGAAGCTTCTCGGTGAGGTTCCGAGTTGAAACATTGTGTAATACAAGCTTATTATTCATGAAAAACAAATTAAAAATATTAGTAACATGCATATATATATATATTATCCAAATGTATTTTGATCTCACCGAAACTGAAAGTGTACAAATATATGATACAATTGGATATAGTTAAATATTAATTTATATTTTGTGAGAAATGTCACAGATAATTTTTTAATCATGGTTAAGTCATTAGAATAGTATTTTCTCTAGTGTATTTAAGTGGAAAAAATACTAATTATCTTACCCGGCTGATATATATCTGATTTCGCTTAAGGTGTAATTGATTACACCGTCATGCGAATGTAAAAGCCGTCCATGCCTGGCTCTATCTCTTTGTACGACTTGGCTCAGATTAGACGAGCCTCTAATAGAAACGACTCGCTCTAATTGTAGCACCGTCTGAATACTACTGCATAGCAGCAGTTGAATTGCTGCTATGAGTATATAAGAATGACAAAAACAAACGACATATTTCTTAAAAAAGAAAGTAAAATAGTTATAAGATATACAATACCATTATAAGTTTTCAAATTATATATATATATATATATATATATATTATCAACGTGGTATATTCTATGCACAGTAATAGATAAGAACAATAGATAATAGTTTGGACAGCCCATCTTAATATTACAACTTAGTTTTCAAATCAAATTAGTCTGAAATCCTAAAAAAAAAAAAAATCTAGTATTGTAATACATATGTTATTATATTAAAATTAAGATGCCAAAACTCTAAAAATTTCATGAAAGATAACAAAGAAAAACAAACGAGTATGTATTGATTTGATCGTCCCTAATACCATGGATAAAAAATGATATTTTTAGTAAATTCTAAGGGGTTTGAAAACTAATGGGTTTTTATTCCCTCACTGATCAACCAACTTTACAAAACATAGTAAGTAAACATGATGCAACGACCATAATTGTGTAAACTATAAAAGAAGATACGTCTTTATGAAAAAAAAGACATGTCTTTTGTTAAAAATCGTTAATAGTGGAACAAATCAGTATAAAAATTTGAAATTTAGAGTATAATATATTCGTCCAAAAAAACCTTTATAAAGTGTAGATGGAAAAAGACATGTCTTTATTTTTTTAAAAAAAAACATTTATTTTCCTGATAATATTATAGGACATTCACCAAACCTTTTTTTTCATTTTTATTTTACATAAAATCCAAATTTATGATTTTTTTTTTTTATATTTATATAGATTTTCCCCCTATTTTTACATATAATTAAAAAAAAAGTATATGCATGAGTTTAAATTTTTTGTATAGATTAAAATTATAAAATACTATTTAATAACGTGAAAGCTAACGTAATGCCCTCGTTGATGCTGGTGTGTTTTATAGTTTACACGGTTCCTCCGACTCCCTTAACAAACCTTCCTTAATTAGACTATAGGTGACATTAGTCACTTAAATCGGCTAAAAGTTTGGCTAAGCGAATTCTTTCGAAAAACGTTGTCTAAATACCAGTGTGACAAAATAAATTGTTAATGCTTCAGAAAACAAGGCGATGTTTAAAATCTCACATATTATAATTTTTTGGGTTAATAGGTCTTTTGGTACAATGTGTTTGACGATATTTTGCTTTTGGTGCAACATCTTTTTTTTTTGTATACTTTTGGTGCAATACGTTTGCAATTTGTACAACTTTTGGTGCATCCGATAGTTGACCGTTAGTTTGACTGTTAAATAGTCACGTGACTTGCACATGCCTAGCCCCAAATTTCAATTTTTTTTTTTCAGTTTAGTCCTAAAAAATATTGCTCTAAGTTTTTATTTTTGCAATTTAGCCCCTAAACATTTTCAACCGCACCCTAGGGCTAAATTGACCTAACCATGGTCCGACTCATGGCTAGGTCGAACCATGGCTAGGGTCACCGGACCTAGGCGACCTTAACCATGGTCCGAACTAGCCATGAGTCGGACCATGGCTATGTCAATTTAGGCTTAGTGTCCAACTGGGTCAATTTTACCATAATGCTAAATTGACCTAGCCATGTTTCGACCCATGGCTGGGTCGGACCATGGCTAGGGTCACCGGGCCTTGGTGGCCCTAGCCATGGTTCGACCTAGCCATGGGTCGGACCATGGCTAGGTCAATTTAGCCCTAGGGTGCGGTTGAAAATGTTTAGGGGCTAAATTGCAAAAATAAAAACATAGAATAAATTTGATGACTAAATTAAAAAAAATAGAAATTTGGGGCTAGGCATGTGCAAGTCACGTGACTATTTAACGGTCAAACTAACGGTCAACTAACGGATGCACCAAAAGTGGTACAAATTGCAAACGTATTGCACCAAAAGTATACAAAAAAAAAGATATTGCACCAAAAGCAAAAAATCGTCAAACACGTTGTACCAAAAGACCTATTAACCCTAATTTTTTTTTACCAAAATATCTCGTTGAACCTCTACAATTCAATTACTACCTCGACGTTTTCAACCATCAGCCGTTATGAGGACCGTTCTCCGAATGAAGTTTGAGTATCGACCTCGAACTATTTAGCAGACAACGACCACCATTGTCGTTATATGGTCGACTACGCAGATGAGAGACATGTATCTGGATTCTATCTAGGATATGTTGACCTATGAGGCTATGACCGCAGTGATGGTTATTCGAGGTTGATAGTGAGATCTGTATAAAAATTTGACATTTCAACTATAATATATTCGTCCAAAAAAACTTTTATAATATATAATAATGTGGACTAAAAAAGACATTTCTTTATGGAAAAAGAAATATCATTATGAAGGGTTACTACATAATTTGGTTACCTATGTTTATCAACGTGACAGTTTGGTTCAAACGTGTGGACTTTTAATTACTTACGTTTGCATACGTGATCATTTAGTTACACTGAGATTAAATGTCAAAAAAACCCTTTGTCTATTTTGTTCTTCGTATTCCTGTTTTTCATCAAAGTGACTTTAAAAAAATCCATTATTTTGTTGTTATGGCTGTCTTTCTTCTTCTTTCTAGAGGATTTCCCCACTGCTGAATCTTGAATTAGAAGACACGGGCAAAAAGAAAACTTCGTGGTTAAATTTATTCGACCCCAAATCGGATTAACTTCTAAATCCCAACCAAATCTTTGCAAAAGTAATTAAATTTGGATAAACCCAGAACAAACTCTCTAAATATAACAAGAATTCCACTCCACTTCAAAGAGAACGGCGAATAAAAACGATTAGACTAGAACCCTAATTCTTGTGAGAACAAAAGTGAAATTAAGAATCAAATTTAGGGCTCAAGAGAGAGGAATTTTCCAAATTATAATTTCCAAAATCTCTACTGAAACTCCATTAGAACCTAGATGAAGAGATAAATAATTGGTGCTTTTGGCTATTAAGGAAAGAAGAAGAACTTTACAGCCGCTATACGAGTTGAATTCTAGCATAAATCGTAATGAAGTAATTTAAGAATTTTATGAAAAAGTATGATTTTGATGAACAATATGATAACGAAAATAAAGAACAAGAGGAAGAATTTGAATTACTAAAGATGGTAAAATTGTCATTTTATAATCATTTAATCACATTGAATCAAACATATGTAACTAAAGAAAAAAGTTTGAACCATTTAATCACATTTCGGAACATATATGTTTCGTCCAAACCGTTTGTTCTGACGGACTTGACGAACATTCTCTTCGTTCACTGTGTTCGTTCCTCCGACTTGTGCTCCTGACTTCGAGCTTGTCGTCCGGACCTGCACGTAGGGGTAATAACCAGCACACAGGGGGGTGGTGCCGGTTGGACCCTCTCTGATGCTTAAATGAGTATTTCTAGAGAGAGAAAGCTAGAGAGAAGTCAGAGCTCTAAAGTCAATCTCAAGTGAATGTGTCTAAAATGGATGGCCAAGGCTCCCTATTTATAGGCAACCTTAGAACCGACCCCGGTTTTTATGCGGTTTGACGCCGGTTTAAAGGAAAATCTGAACCGTCGCCTGGTTTGTTTGAAGTTGGCTATTAGAAAACTCTAACTCAGTGTGATAACACAAACGGGGTACACGCGCTGCAGACGACGACTCGGATCACGTCGAGTTCGGACAATCCTGGCACGATCCGGGTCGTCTTGGGGCAATCCGGAGGTCCGGCCCGGACGCGTGTGTCGCGCGTCTGGACCGTTTTAAAACCTCGGGAGCGTGTTTTGACGGTTTTCTTGGTTTTGACGTGTTTGCGAAGTCCGGAATATAAATACGAACCCGAATTGGGCATATATCAATCACTTGCCCCCGAGTCAAATAATGCCTTGACCCTTAATTGACTCTATTTTAAGATAGGATACATGTCCAATTTGGGCCCGATGCTGACCTCAGGCGATGGTTTGTTGTCGGTTGGGCACGTGGGCCTTGATTTCGCCTAACTTTATTTTTCTTGGCGAGTATTTGATATCTACTGACATGATTAGTGTAACAGACATGCATACGTATATAACGAATATATGTGACGAGTTATAAACTTATGTAAACATGTTCATGGGTGTTGACATGTATAAGAATATACTAATCATGAATGTGTTAGCTACGGACGTATCCGACATGTACACGACGAGTGTGACGATACGGGTGCGCATGATGTGACAACGTGTTATTAATAAAAACATGTAATCAATCATGGGATGATGAAAACACGGATTATGACTTAAGATAAACGAGATGATCGTAAATAAATCATGGGTACGTAACACGTGAGCACCATTGCATATGTTGTGACTAAAAATGATGTACATCGTGATATGGATGTAAACATACTTAGTCGTGGTACTAAGGACTTATAGAGAAATAGAGAGAAATTTATGACTTATCCATAAGTGTGAACACTATTAGTGAAGATAGGAGAGAGAATACTCATTAGTTAAACCTTCATCCTTAATAGTTTTTAGGATCCTCTCTTTTCTTGAAGAAGAAGAAACTTTGGAGTAGTAAATTTGGGGGCCAAGCACATTTGAAGACCAAGCAATTTTGGGGTAGCTATCCAAGCACCATCACCGGCGAAATTTCCGGCAAGGGAAGGGGAGGCCACGACGCAGCTCACGGCAGCAGGGACGACATCGTGTGGCTGAACGGCGGCGACGCGTGGGTCTCCGGCGACGGCTCTCCGACATCGTCTCGTGGTGTTGAGTCTAATTCCGGGTATGGCTAGAGCCTTCGCAATTTCGTTTAGGCTCAATTTGATCTTGATTGTATCTTGAAATTGATTACTCTAGAATGCACACAAAGTGTTTGTTAAAATTCCTAAAAGAGGTTAGTTTTCCAAATCGGCCAATATTTTGGCTAAGTGCTGAAAAATCATAAACATGATAGTAAGTAATAATACTCCCCTCATGTGTAGTGATCATTGTCGACATGTTGCACCATGACGTAGATAGTGTTCGAACATTCTTGATGTCGATTATTGATAGTTGATAGTTGATTTTTGTTATCTCCTTCATGATAAAACACTTAGAGAAAATTTATTGATGGTTGATGTTCACTACTTGGCATTCGTCGTCTGTCGTCTGCTGACTGTCATCTGCTACCATAGCAAAACACTTAGAAAATATTTCTTGATTGTTGATGCTTGTCATATGTCGACTGCTGACATAGTGAAACACTTAGAAAATATTCATTGATAGTCGACACTTTGTCATGTGTCGACTGCTGACATAGTGGAACACTTAGAAAATATTTATTGATAGTCGACACTTTGTCATATGTCGACTGCTGACATAGTTGAATACTCAGAAAATATTTCTTGATAGTTGACACTTTGTCATATGTCGACTGCTGACATAGTGGAACACTTAGAAAATATTCCTTGATAGTCGACATTTTGTCATATGTCGACTGCTGACGTAGTGGAATACTTAGAAAATATTCATTGATAGTCGCATACATGTTGTAGACCTGCATTTAATAGAAGATACATGCAAGTTAAGGCGTTAGTGATATAATCATATTCGCACTTGTTACCTTAAGAAAATGCATAGTATCATGTAGTCGCGCGTAGATCACATAATGCACGTAAGTGTCGGGACGAGGCCCATGTCGACATAGAGTTGCCCACCGAGGGGGATGTTCACTATGTGATGTATAGAGACTAACAAGTCTATAGATATGTGGTTGTCTTCATATGAAGAGTGTTCGTTGCTTAGTGCTCGCATAGGTAGCTGTCATGTACATGTGCGCTGATCAAGTTGTTATCTGCCTTTACAGGTTAGATTGTCCGGACGGTTTCTTTGAGTTCACGCTTGCAGCTAATCTGAGATAGTTGCCATGAGTAAGTCTCCTAATCATACCTCGTGTGTTACTTTATGTTCAGATACCGGCGGCGAGTCAGAAGCCGATTTGATAGCATACTTGGATAGCGAGTTAGGAGCTGACACTGATCACACCTTGGAGTCTGCAGCCGAGGTAGAGATGACAGAGGTGGCCCAGTACTTTTGTAACAATCGGATAAGTGAAGAGCTATATATGTTGTATGCGTCTTCCTCCGGACTCTGTCCATACTTGGAAGTTGTATTCCCATATGACGTACTTCCAGGAGTTACCCCAGGACAACCTACGGTGCCTCCTGACGACTTGTCCGCTGTTTACTTTGGGCAGATTCGGGAAGGCCTGCGCTTTCCTTATTGTCCGGACCTGGTTGATCTCTGCCAATATTATCAGATCTCGTCATTGGATCTTGCGCCAGCTGGGCTCCGTGTGTGGACTTGCTTCCGAGTACTGTTTCACCAGCAGTCGTGGCATTATTCCACGGTTTCATGGTGTAAACACCTAATTTTGGTCCGCGTGTAACACGTTCAAAATGTCATATGTGACGCGTTAAAAAAGGAAGTATTTAAATATGGAAGGTCGCGAAGTTTCTAAAGATAGGACTGACTTAAAATAGGATAGTGTATATGCATTATTTATTGTAAAATATTCAGAAAATATATTATGTGTATTTATGGTGAAATACATAAATATATATGTATATTTTCGGAATATTAAATGCATATATTTTTAAGATTTTATTTTCCTAGTTTAGGGGGGTCCTAGTTTAGCTATAAATAGACTCATTTTACATGTAAAAAAGAGACCATCAATAATATTACATCAGATCTCGGTTTCTGTGCATAATTTGTCCTTTTCTGTAAAAGTTTTTTTTTTCCTTCTTCCTGCTGCCCTTCTCGCCAGTGGCCGGACCACCACCGTCCGCCCCGGTCCAGCCACTACGACAACCACTTCCCGCCGGAGGCCACGCCGCCCAGCTCCGGACTACCACCGACCAGACTGGCCACCGCGCCGCCGTCCTCTCTCTCCCTCCCTGTTTCTCTCTCTCCCTGTTTCTTTCTCTTTGGCCACGCCGCCCTGCTCGCCGGCGCCGTCCCGTTCGCCCACCACACTCCATTCGCCACAGCTCGACCTCGCCTGCATCTGCTGCTCTGCTCCGACCTGCCGTCCGCCCCGGCCATCAACCGGAACTCCGCCTACTGCGTCACCTCTCCCCACCGGAGCTGCTGTTCGCTGCAAGCCCCACACTGGTGCTGTCCTGTGACCCGGCCCTGTTCCACCCTGCTGCCCGCCGTCCCGTTCCTCCGTCCCGGTCCCGACCACCGCCCGCATCGTCACTGCGCCGCCTGTCTCTGTCATGGCCATCGTCCGCTCCACCTCCACATGTCCGCAGGTTGTCTTCTTCCCCGCTGCTTGTTTTGATTTTTTGATTTTTTATTTTTTTGTTATTATATTATTATGTTATATTTAATTAGATAGTTTAATGTAATTGATCAAATTTAACTAGGTAAAATGTTTAGTTACTTAAGCTATGTATATTTTTTTGAATTATATTAGATTGTATATGGATTTAAGCATGCTTAATAATTTCGTGTTTAGGAGTTCTATGTCATAATTAGTTTTTTTTCTTAGACTTAGGTTTATAGTTGATAACGTTCTTGCATATGATGAAAATTTGATTAAATCTTGATATCGTTAGATTAATTATATGTAATGTGTATGTTAAAAATAAAATTGGCAAATTAAGTGAATTGAGTACCGAAAAGGCGCAATTAAATTTTTTATTTTTAATTCGCAATAGAACCATCGAACTCGAATTTCTAATCGTAGATCGATTTTATACCTAGGTGTTCAATTCGTTATTCGCTTAGGTAATTTAGGATTCTAGTTAGCCTTAATTAACTAGTGGTGACTCTTTTCAAAATCCATACGTTTTTCACGTAATTCGCCTTAGGTCAGATTTTAGGTCCGACAATTTGGCGACTCTGCTGCGGATATAGAGGGTTCGGGCTCATTATATTCGCTTATTGCCATGTTTTTTGAGTTTTTATATTTTATTATCTTCAACATTCTAACTTTGTTTTTTTGTGTGACAGGTACATTTTTTTAGAGTTACAATTAGCATTTTTCTTTTTGTGGCATTATTTGAACTCGAACACACCAGTTTAGTGTAATACCCAAAATGCCTAAAACCCAGGGCAACTAGGAACCCCGGAGAGATAGTAAGGGTACGACTGCGCGACCGAGCCGTCGGAACGACTCAAAACAACTCCACTCGCTTGTGAAGGTCCCGTGATCCCTATGATGAGGAGAGGAAACCACATTGTCGGAAGCCTATCAGTGGAACCTACCTTGTAGAGCAAAGCCACACTTTTTTTTAGACCTCTAACATGTTGTTTTTGTCCATATTTTTTGTTGTAAATGTTATCAGGTAAATAGTACTGTTTGTATAACTTTATTTCTCATGCATTCATCTCATTGCATTTTAAAAAAACAAAAAACAAAAAAACTTTTTCAGCAAACTAGTTAGTCATTTAGTTGTAGAAATTTTCTTTTCAAACATGCATTTCGTATGCATTATTTTTTTAAAAGAGCCTCTTACCCGGATTTTATATTTTAAATATGCGTTTCATACGCATTATTTTTAAAAAAAACAACTCTTCAGGTAAGTTGTAATTTTGGAAAAAAATGAATTCCTCTTTAGCTATTAGAAGCTTCTGATTTCGAACGTGCATTTCATATGCATCATTTCAAAAACTTTTTACCTAAATTGTTTTATTTTTAAAATAATGCATTTAGTATGCATTGATTAAAAAAACTTTTTAGATAAATCGTAAGCTCTCTTAGTTTAGGGTTCTTTGTTTAAAAAAACCTTTTACCTTTTTTTTTTCTTTCAAAAGACGTGCATCTCATATGCATTATTTTCGAAAAAAACCTTTCAGGTAAATTTTAATTTTTCTTAGGTGTAGAACTTTTTAAGTTTGCATCTCATATTTATTTTTTTGCATCTCATATGCATTTTTTATTTTTTATCTTTGAAAAAATTTCACCTAAATTTTTAATTTTGAGCAACTAGCATGCATTAATTTTTCTTTTTTCTTAAAAAAACAAAAAACAAAAAAATTAGGTAGCTTGTAAGTTTCTTAACTGTACAACTTTCATCTCATGTACATCTCATAGGCATTGTTTTAGGAAAAAGTTTTTAGATAGATTGTAAATATTCTCTTAGTTGTTGAGCTTTTAATTTCAAACATGCATCACATTTGCATTATTTTAAAAAAATCCACCTGAAATTTTCATTTCAAAATATGCATTCCATATGCATTATTCAGGTAAACTTGTTGTAAGTTGTAGGTTTTTTAACCGTGGAACTTTAATTTTCAAGCATGCGTAAGCATTTAAAAAAATTCAAAGTGTCATTCATTTTTATCCAATGGGTATTGCACTTTTTTCGGCAAGATCGTCTCAACATTCGCATAAGCTAGCATTTTAAAAAGAGATTTGATTCCATTTTTTGAGAAAATAGTTTAACTGTGTAGTTGAGTGCGGCTATTCGAGTTTAAACAAAGGACGAGAAATTCTTTTTGAAAAAACTTTGTTTTGAGCATCTATCCTGCGTTCGAGCCAGATAATGCACTCAACGAGCTCATTGAATGCCATGCTAGTGCAAAACACCTTAGATAATAAATTTTGATTCTTTCTGAAATGTAATCAAAATTAAGAAATGAATGACATTAGAAGTTATCCGAAAAATCATGCATGATTCATTTTATTCTTTATACTAACTTTCGTGTTTGATCTTTTTAGGTACCCTTGGATAGGTATCTTGTACATACAAGTTGTGTCGGCCCGATGGGGCAACATAAAGAGATCAGGGATCCAGTTGCATGAAGAATGGATATTGAGTATTCGGGATATACAACACTCAGGTATAATAAATTATACTTGATTTTTCCCTGAGATTTGAGTGCCCCTACTCTTTTTGCAGATCAGACGACCATTTCGACCGAGGTCGCAACTAGTGAAACGTGTCTGCTTCAGAGAAATTCCATGCCAAAGTTCAACCTACCATGTGTGGAATTCATACGCGTCCCCGAACCAAGCCGTACATCTATTTTACGGCGAGGTCTAAAGCAGTCAACGGTAACCAAGGGGCATCTCCCATTGAGATAGGACATGTCCGAATATGGAAAATATCAAGAGATCATCAAGGGTCCCCAGAAGATTCAATGTGCCGATCAATGATCATTTGAGATGTCAAGCAAATGAAGCATTATTGTTGGTGCCTTCCGTCAGAGGTCAAGGCGCATGTACTTTCCGGCCGGTGTTCATATACAAGTTGTGTTTTCTAGATGGAGCAGGAAAATTAGGACATGCAGAAGGGCTAGTCGCATAGCAAGCACATTGCCCACTATAAAAAAATTCAACACCCAGGTAAGAGAAGTTGTGATCATTTTTATCCCTGAAATTTGAATTTTTCCTTACTCATTGTTCAGCTTGGATAATCATCAAAATCAAAGCCCCTGAAGAGCACATCTCGCACGCGGTCTTTTGCTTGCCGACCATTTTGATATCGACCGCCGAGTTTGTCCCAGATACTTCGGATAGGTTCCAAACCTCTGAAGCTTTACCTACCATCTGCGGCCTTCCTCAACCAGATCACTCATCCAGTATGTGACAAGCCTAACCCATCCTCCGTTAAGATCGAGCATATTCAAAAACGGAAAATTATCGAGAAATGAAGAGATTATTCAAAGGGATCGAGAATCCCGTGAAGGTTGAATGTGCCGATAAACAAGCATATGAAAAGTCGAGAGAATAAATCATCATTATCGATGTATTCCATCGGAGGGTACTCAACCCAAGACTTCGACACAATCAACTTGTTACTCGAGTCATCATCAAGAAAAAGGTCATTTGTATTTGGAATTTTCAATCTGCCACTAGGTGCATGTAAATAATTGTTGTTCCCTGGCATATCTATTAGACCAAGGGGTGGGAAAGGAGGCGTGGGATTGGAAATGCTGTAGTAAGGTGCCTTCGACCAGCTTACAACCAAAGGAACGAAGTAACCCCACTAGGGCCTATGAAAGAGGGTGGGTGCCATCTTGCTTACGACATTTGAATTATTTTCGGTAAATTTATTTTAAAAAAGAAGCAAAAAAGAAAAAAAAAACAACAAAAAAAAAAGCAAAAAGAAATGCAAAAAAAAAAAAAAAAAAAGAGAGAGAAATTCCCGCTAGGCAACCTAGGCAAAAAGATAGGGAGAGGGGCATGATTGAAAACTCGCAGGGGCAGTCATGGCAAAAGGTGAGCTGAAAAAAATCATCATTTTTTTTAGGGATACAGCCACCCTTTAATTGGCTACCGAGAAAAATAAAGAGAATGCTCATGAAAATTTTGTGAGAGCAGCGAAGAAATAAAAAGGGTCCCATTCATCCCTAAAACGACTACAAAGAAAGGGCCGCAGCCACCCTACAAATGGCTACAGATAAAAGAGTGACCCCGCGAACCCTGTAAGGGCGGGAGAATAAAAAAGGGCCACATCCACCCTCTTAATGGCTACAAATAAAAGAGTGACCCGCGAACCCGGTGAGGGCGGGAGAATAAAAAGGGCCACAACCACCCTTAAAAAAATGGCTACACAAAAAAGAGTGATCCCGCGAACCCGGTGAGGGCGGGAAAATAAAGAAAAGGGCCACAGCCACCCTCCAAATGGCTATAAATCAAAAGAGCTCCCACAACATTGAAGATGGGAAGAAAGGGTCTCAGCCACCCTCCAAACGGCTAAAAATTAGAGGTGCTCCCGCAACTTCGAAGGCGTGAAATAAAAGAACGGGCCACAGTCAACCCGAAATTGACTACTAAAAAAGAAGAGCTTCCGCAACGGAGGATGCGGTAATCAATTGAGAGGGTCACAACCACCCTTTAATCGGCTACCAAATAAAGAGTGCTTCCGCTAGGTTGAAAACCCGAAAGGGCGGCCTAGGAAAAATCAGGAAATGAGGGGCATGATTGAAAAATCCATAAAGTGCAATCATGGCAAAAGGAGAGAAGATAGAAAAAATCTAGGGGCACGGTCGGAAATATCTCAATCGACCGTGGAAAAAGGAGAGAATATGAGAGATTAAAAAAAAAAAAAAAGATCCCGCTAAGTTATCGTGTCATGCACAACTTAGGCAAAAAGTAGGGACAGACATTCGAGTCGTCAAGCCACTAGAGGTTCTTCTCCGACGGACGCCACTGAAGGCTCTTCACCGACGGACGCCACTAGAGGCTCTTCTTCGAGATACGCCGCTAGAGGCATCGCCAAAGGGTCTCCGGTACGGTCTGACGTAGAGGTCTTCCGCCACCAGAGATATCACTAGAGGTTTTCCGGTACGGTCTGCCGTAGAGGTCTTCCGTTACCACTCGCCACTAGAGGCATCACCAAAGGTTCTCCGGTACGGTCTGACGTATAGGTCTTTCGCCACCAGAGATATCACAAGAGGTTTTCCAGTACGGTCTGACGTAGAGGTTTTTCCGTTCCTACTCGCCACTAGAGGCAGCACCAGATGTTGTTGGTACTGTCTGACGTAGAGGTCTTCCGTTACCAATCATCACCAAATGTTTTACTTTATTGCAAGCCACTGGAGGTTTTTCCTTGTCGCTCGCCACTGGAGGCATCGTTGATTGAGGTTTTACTTTACTGCACGCCACTTGAGGCTTTTCCTTGTCGCTCGCCACAGGAGGCATCGTCGATTGAGGTTTTACTTTACTGCACGCCACTTGAGGCTTTTCTTTCCGTACGCCACTGGAGGCTTTTCCTTGTCGCTCGCCACTGGAGGCATCGTCGATTGAGGTTTTACTTTACTGCATGCCACTTGAGGCTTTTCCTTGTCGCTCGCCACAGGAGGCATCGTCGATTGAGGTTTTACTTTACTGCACGCCACTGGAGGCTTTTCTTTCCGTACGCCACTGGAGGCTTTTCCTTGTCGCTCGCCACTGGAGGCATCGTCGATTGAGGTTTTACTTTATTGCACGCCACTGGAGGCTTTTCTTTCCGCACGCCACTGGAGGCTTTTCGTTACTGCACGCCACTGGAGGCTTTACTTTTACGCACAGCCAACGGAAGTACCGTCAACAGGGGCACCGCCGACCGAGGCTTTACTTTTCCACACCGCCACTGGAGGCTCTTATTTACCGCACTGCCGCTAGAGGCTCTAAATTCTGCACTACCAATGGAGGTTTTTTTTTCGCACCGTCTGAAATAAGCCAGGAGTTTCCTTGAAGATTCGAAGACTCAAAAGAAGATATACTTCACAACCAAAATTAGTGTTTACTCGTCTTTGAACAAATCCCCTGGAACATGTTCTACGGGAATCCGCCCAAAGAGGGGCAAGCTGTAAACACCTAATTTTGGTCCACGCGTAGCACGTTCAAAATGTCATATGTGACGCGTTAAAAAAGGAAGTATTTAAATATGGAAGGTCGCGAAGTTTCTAAAGATAGGACTGACTTAAAATATGATAGTGTATATGCATTATTTATTGTAAAATATTCAGAAAATATATTATGTGTATTTATGGTGAAATACATAAATATATATGAATATTTTCAGAATATTAAATGCATATATTTTTCAGATTTTATTTTCCTAGTTTAGGTGTCCTATTTTAGCTATAAATAGACTCATTTTACATGTAAAAAAGAGACCATCAATAATATTACATCAGATCTCGATTTTTGTGCATAATTTGTCCTTTTCTGTAAAAGTTTTTTTTTTATCCTTCTTCCTGCTGCCCTTCCCGCCGGTGGCCGGACCACCACCGTCCGCCCCGGTCCAGCCACTGCGACAACCACCTTCCGCCGGAGGCCACGCCGCCCAGCTCCGGACTACCACCGACCAGACTGGCCACCGCGCCGCCGTCCTCTCTCTTCCTCCCTGTTTCTCTCTCTCCATGTTTCTCTCTCTCTCCCTGTTTCTCTCTCTTTGGCCACGCCGCCCTGCTCGCCGACGCCGTCCCGTTCGCCCACCACGCTCCGTTCGCCACAGCTCGACCTCGCCTGCATCTGCTGCTCTGCTCCGACCTGCCGTCCGCCCCAGCCATCGACCGGAGCTCCGCCTACTGCGTCACCTCTCCCCGCCGGAGCTGCTGTTCGTTGCAAGCCCCACACTGGTGTTGTCCTGTGACCCGGCCCTGTTCCACCCTGCTGCCCGTCGTCCCGTTCCTCCGTCCCGGTCCTGACCACCGCCCGCATCGTCGCTGCGCCGTCTGTCTCTGTCATGGCCATCGTCCGCTCCTCCTGTCCGCAGGTTGTCTTCTTCCCCGCTGCTTGTTTTGATTTTTTTTTTATTTTTTTTTTTCTGTTTTTATATTATTATGTTATATTTAATTAGATAGTTTAATGTAATTGATCAAATTTAACTAGGTAAAATGTTTAGTTACTTAAGCTATGTATATTTATTGAATTATATTAGATTGTATATGGATTTAAGCATGCTTAATAATTTCGGTGTTTAAGAGTTCTATGTCATAATTAGTTGTTTTTCTTAGACATAGGTTTATAGTTGATAACGTTCTTGCATATGATGAAAATTTGATTAAATCTTGATATCGTTGGATTAATTGAATGTAATGTGTATGTTGAAAATAAAATTTGCAAATTAAGTGAATTGAGTACCGAAAGGGCGCAATTAATTTTTTTATTTTTAATTCGTAATAGAACCACCGAACTCGAATTTCTGATCGTAGATCGATTTTATACTTAGGTGTTCAATTCGTTATTCGCTTAGGTAATTTAGGATTCTAGTTAGCCTTAATTAACTAGTGGCGACTCTTTTCAAAATCCATACGTTTTTCAAAACGTAATTCGCCTTAGGTCAGACTTTAGGTCCGACACATGGTAAGCCAAAGAGGAATCGAGGCGAACCCGGAAAAGCTACTAGCAATCGAAGAGATGAAATCCCCGTCCAAGCCCAAGGAGGTACAACAGCTCAACGGAAGGTTAGCATCCCTAAATCGCTTCCTTACAAGGATGGGAGATAAGGCACTCCCCTTTTTCGAGGTGCTAAGAGCAAACAAGAGATTTGAATGGACGCCAATATGTGAGGAGGCGTTCCAACAGCTAAAGCGCCACATAAGAACACTGCCACCCTTAGCGCACCCAATAGCAGGAGAAAAACTCTACACGTACATCTCAGTAAGTGAGACGACAGTCAGCTCAGCATTAATAAGAGAGGAGGACGGTGTGCAACTTTCAATATACTTCGTAAGCAAGACACTTGAAAAGTACGAAGTAAATTATGTTCCAATAGAAAAATACCTCTTCGCCTTGGTAGTTTCGGCAAGGAAGCTCAGACCATACTTTCATGCTCATGAAATAGTGGTGCTTACAAATCAGCCTCTAAAACACCTACTCCAAAAACCGAATGCATCAGGAAGAATGGTTAAATGGGCGATAGAGCTGAGCGAATTTAGAATACACTTCGCCCCAAGAACCGCCATCAAGGGTCAAGCCTTAGCTGATTTCATAGCAGAATTCACGGGTACACAACCGGAGACGAAAGAAGAAAACCCGCAGAAACAAGCAATAGCAAAATATGAGGATGAGGACTTATGGACCATGTACACCGATGGGTCCTCCAACCAAGAAGGATCGGGGGCAGGCCTCGTCGTAATCCCACCACACGGGGGAACACCACTACGCTACGCTATGGCCTTGACGTTTCGCGCGACAAACAATGAAGCGAAGTATGAAGCCTTGCTCACAGGCCTGCGAATAGCAAGGGGAATAGGGGTTAAACACTTGGAGGTGAAATGTGACTCCCAACTAGTGGTGAACCAAGTAAAAGGAGAATACAACGCCAAATCCCCAAAGATGCGACAATACTTGGAAGAGGTCAAGGGGGCAATAGGAGGTTTCAATACCTTCAAAATAATGGCAATACCAAGAGAAGAAAATGAAGATGCTGACTCGTTATGCAAGTTCGCCTTAGGAATCCCACAAGAAAAGGAGGTCCACTTCGCGGAAAGAGTACTAATGCCAACCTATGATAGACAAGAAATAATGGCATTCGATGCACCCGAAATCAATAAGACGCCAAATTGGATGACGCCAATCATCCAATATCTAAGCAAGGGAGAGCTACCAGAAGACGCCACAAAGGCCTCATGAGTCGAAAGGCTAGCGATCAACTACCTCATCATTAATGGCATGGTATATAAAAGAGGGTACTCCACACCCTACATTAGATGTGTAGCGGAGACGGAAGCAGGCAAAATACTAAGGGAATTACACGAGGGGCAAGCCTCTTGCCACAAGGGGTGAGAACAATAGTGAGGAAAATTCTTAACCAAAGATACTACTGGCCAACAATGATCAAGGAAGCCACGGATCTGGTACAAAGATGCCACGCATGCCAAAGATACTCCAAGAACATAACCGCGCCAGCATCAAACCTCATGTCAATCAAAAGTGCATGGCCCTTTGCCCAATGGGGTATCGATCTAATAGGACCATTGCCAATGTCCAAAAGCCAAATGAGATACATCCTGGTAGCTATAGATTACTTCTCAAAGTGGATTGAGGCCAAGGATTTAGCAAAAACAACAGAGTTCCAAGGGATCAAATTCATCCAAACAAGGATAGTCACAAGATATGGGATCCCAAAGGTACTAATAAGTGACAATGGACCACAGTTCAAGGGTCGTCAGGTGGAATCATACTGCAAATCTCTGGCCATCGATCATCGCTTCGGGTCGGTGAAACACGCACAGACAAATGGACAATTGGAATCCACAAACAAGATAATCCTGGAAGGATTAAAGAAAAGAATTGAAGCATTTGGAGGAAACTGGGTGGATGAATTGGATAATGTACTATGGGCTTGCGCACAACACCGAAGAAAACAACAGGGGAGACACCTTTCAGCTTAGTCTACGGGTCCGAGGCAATGGAACCTATAGAAATAGCGGTCGCCTCTCATAGAATGCAATACTATGTGGAGGAACAAAATTACAAAGAGAGGCGACTAGAGCTAGACATGGCGGAAGAAAGGCGGTGGAGAGCAGAAGAGGCACAAGCAAGAATGCAATTGGCAATGTCCCGCTACTACAACAGACGGGTAAAGGTCCGGCAGTTCCATGTGGGAGAAATGGTTCTAAGAAGAAACGAGTTCATCCATTTGGACAAGATAAACAAGATGTCCATAAAATGGGAAGGACCTTACAAGATAGCATCCATCCCAGCAATAAACGCATACCGCTTGGAGGACGAAGAGGGACAAATATCCACCAACACCTTCAGCGGAGAGCACTTGAAGAAATTCTACATTTAAGGAATGCAAGAACCACTTAATTTAGTGTGTTTACTACTACCAAGAGGAAATCGGACCAGAAGAGCTGGAGCTCAACCTGACTGCATGATAAATGATATCTTAACCTTTCATTTTATATCTATATAGCAGAGTACTTGAAGGAGATCCACGGACTCCACTTAGAATTTCATCTTTGTTCCTTTATGTATGAACCAATCATGGTATTAATTTTCCAGGAAATAACAAATACCGAAACGGGACATAAAACCTACAAGGCCACCCTTACAACCGAAAATGGGAAGATCCAAAAAGACAACCTTGGCATATGTTAGAGCGATCAACAACCTCTACATATGACTAAAGGAGATCTATAAGGACAACCATCACAACCGGAAAAATAAGACCTACAAGGCCACCCTTACAACCGAAAATGGGAATATCCAAAAAGACAACCTTGGCATATGTTAGAGCGATCAACAACCTCTACATATGACTAAGGGGAGATCTATAAGGACAACCATCACAACCGAAAAGGAACATAAGGCCTACAAGGCCACCCTTACAATCGAAAATGGGAAGATCCAAAAAGACAACCTTGGCATATGTTAGAGCGATCAACAACCTCTACATATGACTAAGGGGAGATCTATAAGGACAACCATCACAACCGAAAAGGGACATAAGACCTACAAGGCCACCCTTACAACCGAAAATGGGAAGATCCAAAAAGACAACCTTGGCATATGTTAGAGCGATCAACAACCTCTACATATGACTAAGGGGAGATCTATAAGGACAACCATCACAACCGAAAATGGACATAAGGCCTACAAGGCCACCCTTACAGTCGAAAATGGGAAGATCCAAAAAGACAACCTTGGCATATGTTAGAGCGATCAACAACCTCTACATATGACTAAGGGAAGATCTATACGGACAACCATTACAACTAAAAAGGGACATAAGACCTACAAGGCCACCCTTACAACCGAAAATGGGAAGATCCAAAAAGACAACCTTGGCATATGTTAGAGCGATCAACAACCTCTACATATGACTAAGGGAAGATCTTTACGGAAAACCATTACAACCGAAAAGGGACATAAGACCTACAAGACCACCCTTACAACCGAAAATGGGAAGATCCAAAAAGACAACATTGGCATATGTTAGAGCGATCAACAACCTCTACATATGACTAAGGGAAGATCTATATGGACAACCATTAGGACCGAAAAGGGACATAAGACCTACAAGGCCACCATTACAACCGAAAATGGGGAGATCCAAAAGGATAACCTTGGCATATGTCAGAGCGACCAACAACCTCTACATATGACTAAGGGAAGATCTATAAGGACAACCATTACAACCGAAAGGGGACATAAGACCTACAAGGCCACCCTTACAACCGAAAATGGGAAGATCCAAAAGGACAATCTTGACATATGTTAAAGCGATCAACAACCTTTACATATGAACAAAGGAAAATCTATACGGACAACTATTACAACCAAAAAGAGACATAAGACCCTCAGGGACACTCTGACAACCAAACAAAAGAGGATCTATGAGAAACCTAAACGTACCAGGAACGAGAGTCACATCGTCAGAAGAGCCCTTGGAAAGAAGACTAGGCGATGTGAGAAGGAGCCATCAGTTTCACCCAAGACCCCTTCAACCTGATTTTTTCCAAGATCTACAAGACATGGATCGAGGGAGAACTCCCTAAAATCCAAAAAAAAAAAAAAAACACGAGGTCGAAGAAACAAACTAAGGAAAAAGCCTACACTAAGCCCTCAATCAAACAACCATCAATCGGACGCCCATCCGACCATCATAGAGTCAAGCAAAAGTTAAAACCATTTCTTTAATTGGGGGGCAAGGCAGGATACGCGCCCAATTAAATAACGGACACCCACCAGCCCACCCCACAAGCAAGTAAGGAAACCTCAAGGCTCGACACAACAAGAGAGGTGAAACGTCGCCTCAACCAAATAAATGGGCACAACCACTATACCATCAGAAAGCGGGGTGGAAGAGCCACCACTATAGCATTGCAATACGATAAGAATGCCTAAAACAAGAATAGGGGGCACCTGGAAAGGGCCATCTCATCCCCAGAAGAAGGCCAACCATCTCCAAGACAATAACACGGACTCAAATCGAAGAGGAAACAAAGACCGTCATCCATAACAAACCAGGGGGACAAAGCACATAGCAAAAAGTACCTCAGGAGAGGAGCAATAACACATCAAGCACTATTAACCATGCACGGCGCACCATGCTAATTCATCAACGCCAACCTACCCAGGAGTACGTCCCGAAGCGCACAAAGATCAAATGATTACAACGGGGGTAAAGACACGTGCATGGACGATACTACTTGTTAAAGGAATGACTAAGGAGGATAAACAAACATCACAAGAACCCCCAAGGGGGAGATGAGCAACCACTACATAGCAATCACAAGACCATCCCAACACTACCCAAGGTAGCCTGGGGAGGGACCAAACACCTACAGCAAGCTATGTAGCCACCAATGGCATGAAATGAATAACCTTATATATGAGCTACCAAGCGTAATCAATACAAGGAATATCCCCTTATACATAACAACGTGTCCGCTACGGGGGCACTCACACAGTCATCAGTTACTAAGCGTAACCAGCACAAGAAGGAACTCATACATGTACAGACATCAAAACACTCACTACGGGAGTAGCGATACATACATGGGCTGCCAAGCGCAGTCACCTCAAGGGTTAACCCCTCCGCTTCCGAAACGCCAAACACACCCACTGTAAGGGGCAGCTATATATATACAATCTCATAAATGCAGGATTCGCAATTCGCGCAAGGGCAATCCCCCCAGCGTCCGAAGCATGCCTACTACGGGGGCAACCATATGCATACAACTCTATATGCACAGGTCATATGAACAACACCAGGACCAAACCCCCTCTTATGGAGGGGCAAGGTGTGCACACAGCGAAGGCAGCCTCAACAGTGATCCACGAAGGCGAAATCAGCATCCGGAAAACCCCGATAACAAATCAGAAGAAAATCTACAAGGGAAGAGGTCCATTAACCTACACGGAGGGAGTAACGCTCCAACATATATAAAGGGCATAACCTTCTACATCCATTTATAAAAACTCATTCATACGAAGGGTAAGAGGAGGAATCTTAACCACTCTCACCTCCATCTATATTGAGTAAATTGCAGGGATAAGGTTAAAGGACCATGCCCACAATCCGACAAACAGGGAGAAAAACTCCACACCCTTTGAAGGCCAAAGCTAGAAAATCATACTCGCAAACGGAGTGCAACACCACTCCCAAAGCTTCCTATCGGCTCTAAGAGCCTAAAAAGGAGATTCCTCCATTAGGAACACAGTCCTAAGGCTAAGTAAAACGAGACCAAGGCTCGTAACTCTTACCCTTATCAAATATCTATACATAGTGTATATTGCTTAAATCAGCAATATCGTTTGGTGTATCCAGCTTCCTTGAACAGGGGGTAAAGAAAAATACGATGTTCCTCGAGCACTCGATAAATGCCGGGATCGTAACGAAGGTACATTTCGCAACTCGTTTGGGTGATATTCCGGCAAAAATATAGTAAAAAAAAAAAAAAAAAAAGTGAAACCATTCCTTGACTCGGGGGCAAATGGTGGATATATGCCCAAGCTATCACTAATTGGACCCGAGCAATGGGCCATAACCGGATATAATCCGAAACTTGGAATACGGACACCCAGGCCCATCACATAGGCCCGAAGAACACCCCGAGTGGCGAAATCCACTCGGGAAGCCCCCGGGTGGAAATACCACCCAAGGGGCAACCCACGCAAGGGACCCTTGCTTGGGTTACCCGAGCAAGGAAGACCTTGCTCGGGTAACCAAAGCAAGGAAGACCTTGCTCGGGTAACCAAAGCAAAGATCCCCTTGCTCGGGTCTCCGAGCAAGGTTCCCCCTTGCTCGGGTGACCCGAGCAAGATCTTGGGGGTATCCCGACCGGGTGCCCCCCCCCCCCCCTCCGTCCGGACGAGTTCCCCCTCGTCCGGAACCCCCACCCCTGGACGATATTTCGCCCGGGGCTTACCGTTAAAGGGCTACACACCAACCCCTGACTATATTGAACTTACCTACGGTCGAACCAAGGTCAAAGGCAACTTATTTACGGTCAAGCGCAACCCATAATTACGAACCCGCCACAGCCGGACCAGAGAACCACTGGAACCGGGGCGGTCCGATAGAGACTCTATAAATAGAGAGCTCATCCCCTCATTTGAAGGTATTCACTCTCTCTCTTAGCTCACCCTCTCTCTAGAAGCTCTCACTAACTTAAACTTCAGAGTGGGCTTACCAGGAACCCCCCGGTGCCCCTTTTGCAGGGAAATAATGAGAAGATCAAGAAGGAGAAGCCCACCTACGAAGGAGAAGCCCATCAACGAAAGAGAAGCCCACGACGAACAAACGTGAGCAAACAACAGACTTCTGTGGCCACCCGTGCATCGGCAGGACATCGGTAAAAAATTTTAACGACAAATTTAATGTACCGTCCTCTTCCCTACGGAGATATCCCATAGGTAAGGTTTTCCGACCGATTTTGCCTGTCAAGAGCCTTTCCTACCGCGTTCCGGCACTCGTTTTAACGACGGGCCATATTCGACAAAAAAAACATACGTAATAGACCATTTCCATCAAGTTTCCGACCGATTTGACCGGCAGGCAAATCCGAGTAATTTGACATGATAATCTCATATTCTAATTTGTACCATTATAGGATATCAGATGGACGTTGTGACATATGGATGGATCTGTAAAGAACAATGTAGGAGGAATTGTCTCCTATTCGTTTTTAAAAGAATCATAACAAGTTGTATATTATATATATAAGTAATCATAATAATTATAATTATAATACGAAATAAAGGGTTCCATTTATTTATTTATTTACTTTCTACGTATAGTATTTTTATATGATGTACTAACATTTAAAATTCATTGAATCTATAACTGTCTAAATCCGATTATTTATTATAATTATTGTAATGTAACATAAAGAGAATATATATACATGTGAGATATTATTAGTCTATCACATCCATCATCCATGTTTGTGCCTGCTTTCTTGTTCTTCTTATTATTATAATTATTTTCTGACCAGTTCCTCAACTTTTGGGGTTTGCTTCTTTTTAATATTATTTATTTTAAATTATATACTCAAGTCTTTGACTGCTTTCTTTGTATTGCTATATTATATGCCATATATCTCATTCATTCAATATATATACATATGAGCCTCACCTAGAATGCCATTTGTCAAATAAATTAGGAAAATACAATTATTATATTGCATCCATTTAAAAAATCTTATTGCCAAACAGTAACAAAAAATAAAGCTTGTTAAATTATAACTAGACAAATAATACAATAGTAATAAACTAATAACTATTCTGGCCAAAAAATAAACGAATAACTATTGTTTATTCCACTCTCACGTAAATTTACATTAATGTGCTCTTATAACAAATTAAATGTATGAAATTATTCTGATAAATATATGTTGATAAAAGGTACCAAGTTAGGGGAGATGAATAATTGCAATGGCAAGTATGACCAGCCACACATGATGCTTTATGAAACTTATAATCTCACTTAATAATGAAGCAAAGAAAGAGGAGTTAGTATTCCTCAGCATCTAGACCAACATATATCCCCCAAAATTCATTTTATATTTTCATGAGGAAAATGCTAGTTTACTACTAATTATCAAAGTAAAAACACATTATAATGCTATTCTTTAAAAAAAAACATGTTATTTGAGCCTTATTAGCGCTTTATCCATAAACCAGAATATCGGGTTCAAACCATATTTGAAGCAACGTGAATGAAAAATATTATCGGTAGCACTTTAATTATTATGGATTAATACGATGCGAGCGATGATTGTGCTAAGTATGTAATAAGTATGCTATGAATGCTGTCTTCCTTATATACCCCTTATGACACCCAATGGTAAACAAAAATAATAATATATGCAGAGTTCATATTATCCAGTTTGTTGCAAAAATAAATAAATTATAATATCATTATTTAGTTTTAATTTCCATGAAACCTGATTCCAAATTATTTTTAACTTTTAGGACAAATAATAATACATCTATAATCTATAATAGTATATTAATTCGGCTGTTGAGGACTTCTCTGGCTGACACGTGGGCGTTTGTCCAGTTACTGTTGTTGGCATTTGGAGTAAATGGGTCGTCGTAATAGGAGCTCATTAATATAAACCCAACATGTTAAGTCTAATTTGGGGTATGGCACATAAGGGGTTTCGGGTCAGACCAAAATCTCCATGGCCATGCGTGGCCCAAAAGGTCCGGCCCAATTAGACTAGGAGGTTCGGCCGAAACAAGCAAAAGCCAATCAAGGGTTTTGCTCACCTCCTTTTATAAATAGGAGGTGTTAGAGATTTCCTAAGATTGGCCACTCTCTCCCTTTTAGTTGTCAGAAAAGAAATCACCTCTCCATTTTACCTAAGAGTTCGGCCGAACCTATACACCCTAAAGTAGGTGTCGAATTACATCAAGTAATTCACCCCGAAGATCCATCCAACGACTAGATTGAAGATGTTTTGTTGTGGAGACCATAGTCTGCGGATTGCTCCTTAACAAGAGTTCCAGTAGAACACCGTCCGACATTTCGTGAACTCCATCGTTGACGTCATTGGGCTACGTATCGCGTAATAGGTATGTGCACCATTTCCCCTGTGTAATTAATTACCTAGTATGTACCTAAGATTTAATCTATATTAATTCTCCTCTAGATTCCGACGAGTGTTTCCTAATTTAGTTCGGGCTCTGCAAATTTAGATAGAATATACTGTGTAACTACAAATTTAGAAGATTTTTTTTTATTATTTTAGTCTATACGTAAAATAAAGTAACAAATAATTAAAAATTTCTAGTTAAATAAAAAATCTATACAATTTGGCAGCGGAAGATTCGTAGGCCGCCACATAAGCAAGCAATTTGCCAATCAAACAATTCAATACTAATTTAGGAAAAATTATTTACCGTATGAAATTAGACATAAGGAAATTTAGGAAAACAATGCAAATTTAAGAAGAGTACACAATAAATATCATTATATTATTAAAAAAAAGTATAGTCTATATATATATATATATATATATATATATCAATTCAATGCTAATTTAGAAAGAGTTAGTTCACGTAGGAAATTATAAAGAATAAAATTTAGGAAGGAAGTGCAAATTTAAGAAGACTAAACAATAAATATTATTGTATTATAAAAAAAAAATATAGCCTACATATACTATATATACATATACATCTCATTAATTCATCCTCTGCTTGCTTATACTATTTGAATAAGGTTCTCATATGGTCTTCGTCTACAACTTTATTTTTATTTTCTTGGTTTTGAAATTTGTATAGGTCGATTAGATAATTTGTTCATCTTCTAATGGCGAGAGAAATTTCTTTGTTGGATGATTTACAACTAAGTTTTTTAAAATCTCCAATTTGAGTTAATTTAATTCGTATTTTGGTATAATATCAAGTTTTAAATATATGAGTAATTGAACATCGATATGATATTATTGAATTGCTTATATAAATACACATACATCCACTAATATAAATATTTGTTTGACCTAGACATCCCCTTGAACGTAACAACATGCACAACTTCGAGCACTCCACCAAACAACTACATGGATCAACTTCCCAATTTATTTGCTATTGAGAATTCGATTAGGAGTTTCAAATACAGCTTTATGCTTGGTTTTGTTATTTTTTTTCGGTAATCATCTTTTATTTAAGTTTGTAAATTTATTTTGAATTTGATGTAGTTGATATTTTTCACGGTTTAAAGAGCGGAAGATGCTTACTAAAGTTGTTTGCACACCATTAACGAAGAATTTTGTAAGACTCGAAGTTTTTGTTATGTTCTCCCTTCTTTCGATAGAATTTTGTTATTGATATATACTCAAATTAGTTATATTTATTGAAGTTTTTACTTTATTTTTAAGTTTGATGTGGTCGCTATCTGTAACGGTTTAAAGATCGAAACCAAATATGCTCATACACCATTAATGAAGAATTTGTAAGTCTTAATACTTTTGTTTGCTCTCTCTATAAAATCATATCATTGATAATATTTAACTTGTTGGGACACCATATTAATGGAAGATTTGTAATTTTGTTTTGTTTCTCACGGGTTGTTCTAGGTGTCAGATCGTAGAATAATCTTCGCTCGCACCGCGTGATCAGCATGTAAAGGATAAAATATTGACCATGAATATTTTTTAACCTGAGACCCTGATTAAGTAATGAAGATAGTTGGGCCTCTTAACCATATTACATGGTTAGAGAATTAGTAAGTCTAAATACTTTTTATTTGTTCTCGTAGAATTTTATTATTAATACTAAGATAATGTACTTTTATTAAAGTGTTTATCATTTAAATTTAGTATTATCATTTAAACTATGTATGTATTTCACTTACATATACACGTTTATTTATTTCACTAAAAAGTGGAGGTATTTCACTTTGTTATATTTAAGAGTTCACTAGCGCCAATATGATATATATATATATAAAGCTACAACATTAATAGTTTAAACCAAAGTATCGAATTTAGAATAATCAACATATCTAATGGTATATATATATATATATGCTGGAAAAACGTCATATATATAATTTATTTTATCGATAAAATATTTTATGATTTATGAAAATGCTTAAAGTTATACTAAAATAAACTAATAAATATATTTATAAGAATATCTAGTTATAGAAAATATTAAGTAAACATAATTCATTGTATATTAGTAATTAGTATATACAAAACAATTGTAATTGATAATATATAAAGCGCGAATATGCATACATATATATATTATAAGATTATATTACCGATCAAAATAAATTGTATGCATATATCTAGTTAGAAAAGTATATATAGTAATATTATTTTGATACACAAAAATATTATTTGATTTAAAATAATGTTTTATAGAAATATTTTTTATATGAATAATACATAAAATATAATATATAAAGAAATAAAGTTTACATTTTTTTAATAAAAATATTTATTTTATTTTTTATTTTTTTTATCTCGATATTTTTTACCTGCACGGTGCGCGATGTTAGTGCCTAGTAATATTTTAATTCGGTTGTCAATGACTTCTCTTGCTGACACGTAGCGTTTTGCCCAGTCATCGTTTCTTAATTAATTTGTTTTTGGCCAAATAATTAATTTATTGAAGCTCTATAAATTTAGTTACAAAATATTTATTAACTGCAAATTAAAAAATATTTTATCTCATATTTTAGTTTCTACGTAAAATAAAGAAACAAATAATTAAAAGATTCCATTTAAATTTATTATCTATAAAGTTAGTCGTCACGTTCTAGTTTTAATCATTAAATATTTAAATATAACATAATGAAAAGTCTTAAAGTACAATATATGGAATATAGAAACATTAAAAAGTACAATGAATATAATCCACGTTTAATGTCAAGACAATATATGCATAATATATATATATTGCTGAAATAGTGAGCCACGTTTAATGCTAAATTTTAATTTATATATATATATATATATATATATATATATATATATATATATATAATAATTAAAATAATTAATATAGACAGTTATGATAAGATAATAATATTAGTTATAATATTATAAAAATGATGTATAATGTTAATTATTTAATTATTATGAAATGCTTTAAATAATAGTTAGTATTAAATACTTTAATTAAACTAATGCATTATTTTAATTAATTTTATCCAAAAATATTAAAATTTTCAAATAATGTTGCATATTCAACAAATTAAAAATAAAATAATATTTTTAATTTTATTCACAATTTTTCCTCGTGTGGTGCGCGAGGCTAGTGTCTAGTAGTATATTAATTCGATTGTTGATAAATTATATGGCTGACGCATAGGCATTTTGCACATGTTTAAAAGATTATATCAAAATTCTTATTTGATTTTATATTGTTTTTATAATTTTATTGTACATGTTTTTACTTATTTATCTAGGTTGATTTTTTTTTATATAGACCAAGGAGCTCACCCTCAACACCTTTGCGATCGATATGCAACTTGATTTGTGTTAATATACAATTCGGTTTTGAATAATTTGTTAAAGAGTAGTTTTTATAATAACTTACGTACAATTTAGAGACTAGCACGTAAGTGAAACGACCATGTCATTCAATATGCATATATTTTTATGACCAATAAATATTATAAATTGCTAACTATTAAATTTTATTCTTTAAATCTTATAAGATTCTAAACAAATAAAAAATAGATTAATCAATATATATATCCCAAATAACAGTGAATTTAATTAATTTTGTTATGTAATTATAACTTATTTAATATATACATATATATTATACATCTCCTATATAATCGTGAAATTAACTTCATAATTTTTTTAATTAAATGAATATTATAATTAAGTTATTCACTCATGTTAAATAATTATTAGATGCTTGTTAAACAATTTTAACAAGAACAAACTTGAAATTACTAAAAAAATTATCAACAAATAAAAATGAGTAAATGTTAAAATTTTATATTATAATAGTTATATGTCTTAAAAAATGATATATAACGTGGATTATTTCATTACTAAGAAATATTCAAATAATAATTAGTATTAAATACTAATTAAAGTATTGCATTATTGTTAATTAATTTTCTATCCAAAAAGTATATTAAAATTTTCAAATAACGTTTTATATTCAATAAATTAAGATAAAAAAATTTGTAATCTTAATTATATATATATGGATTTTTTTTTCTCGCGATGCGCGGGATTAGTGCTAGTTTTCATAAGTTTAAAAACAAAATCCAAAATTGTGACATGTTCAAAATTCAATACACGACAAAAGAACTTCATTCATTAATTGATTAATATATATATATATAATAATAATAATAAAAAGAGACAAATTAGAAAAATCCCTCACCTTTTATGAATTCAATTCAATCAATTTTTCATAAAAAAAAGGGAAAACAACATAAATAATCCTCGAACTTTACTCATTTTTCTATTTCTGTCCTTGAACTTTATTTTTTTCTATTGATGTACTTGAACTCGTCAAATTCATTCTCTTTTAGTCCCGTGTTAAAATTTTACTGTTAATTGTGGGTGATTAGATGTTGATTAAGCAAAAAATATTGACATGGACAAGTTGGCATGTCATAGTTTTGGCCACATCATGTTTAGTGCCTTTCATTTTCATGTTTTTTTTTATTTTTTATTTTATTTTTTTCTTTATTTATTCATTTATTTATTTTTTAGTTATTGATATATATTAAAAAATATGATGTGAACCTAAATATGTCATGTTAGCTTGTCCACATCAATATTTTTTGCTTAATCAGCGTTTAATCACCCACAATTAACAGTAAAATTTAACGACGGGACTATAACAGAATGGATTTGACGAGTTCAAGTACATCAATAGAAAAAAATAAAGTTTAAGGACAGAAATAGAAAAATGAGTAAACTTCAAGGACCATTTATATTGTTTTCCCTAAAAAAAAAATCAATCAATCAATAGATGAACAAAACATGATCTGGCAAAGGACTATTTCGGCCGTTTTGATGGGCCCCATCCGCTGTGATATTGGGCCTGGACCGGCAGCCCGTAACTAATCCCTGCCGGCGTGGTGGGTGGACGCGCCACGTGGGTCCCCGCACTTTATTGAGCTACAAAGTCCGAACCTCCTAGCTCTGGGATCCCCGTACCGGTCGTTTGAATATTTTGGAGGGAACGGCCGTTTAAAAATAGAAAGGCCTTTTCATTCAATATTACTATAATTATAATATTATAAATGTTTTTATTTTTCAAAAAATAATGATTAGGACGCATTACTTTTTTTTATTTAGAATAATTTAATAACACATCGAAAAATGATCCACCACTTTTCAAAAATCATGGCATAATATTTTTTTTTGGGTGGTTATAGCAGTTTCATCAAGATAGCAGCACCGTAGAACGTTTGTTCCATGCCTAAATTATTTTACAGTTACATTAGGTCAATTCGTAGGTGATAAATTGTTGAACACTAATATTTTATATTCTTAAGGTTTCATCGAGTTTGAACCTTCAATTCCGGGTTAAATAATAAAGTGTTAAACAATTAGCCGCATTATAATTTATAAGGTTAGATGTAGTAGTGCTCTACTTGTTATTATTAATTGACTAATTCTTGTATATAAGAGCAGTCCTATTAGTGCGTCCCTATTAAATATTAATAGTAGTATTGACATAAAATTAAAGAAAATATATACAATTAATAATAATAAATTGCTAAAAATGGGTTGTAAACTTGTAACTAATTTTAACTGAAGTTTTAGTGTTTGAAAATGACTTGCTAATTGCTATCCAATCTTACTAGTTTAGAGAAACTAGCGCGGCTCCTCACTTTATGTATTTTCCTAATATATATATTTTTGCATTATTGGCAAAAAAATAAAAAATTTAATATATTTTTTTGCATGTATATTATAACATAGTTGTTTATATATTTTGTTCATAGCAAAATTTATATTAATAATATTGTAGGGATTAATTAAATAAAACTAAGTCCATGATCTGTAATCATTACAGCAGCTAGCAAAACACAAAAGATTATGGGCAAGCATTATAGTGATGCATATTTAAGCCTCATTAATAGTCACCAAGGCTTAATTCATAAAATTCTATTATATTGATTAGACAATTTGCATTTGAGAGTTAACAAACATCCTAATTTACAAAAATATATATATATATATATATATATATATATATATATATATATAGCTTGTGTCATATAAAGTAGAAAAATACATTACATCTCACTAAAGTTCACGTTGGGTAAAGATCTAAATGACCTTTTCTTGATGCTAATCACCTATCACATAGTTAGTTGATGGCATACTTTAATCCTTTACGTAACAAGATTAAACTATATATATTATCTTTTAATATGATATGATGATTTAGAAAATCTTTGATATTTATAACCGCAACTATTTAAACTAGATATATGTATGCGCTACACGTGTGCGCGTTGTCGATCGGACTGACTCTGAAAATGATATAAAAGTATGATCGACTCAAATGCGAGGATAATACAATACTAGAGTCGTACTAAAAAATTAATTTAAATTATGTAACATAATATTACATAAAATAAAAAAAAAAACTACAATTTTAAAATAAAATGCTCGAGAGATTGTGAGCAAACACAACCATTAAAATACTCCCCACACCTCGAGCATTGAATTTTAAATTTTTAAAATTTATATGATATTATGTTATAATTTAAATTAATTTTTCTAATAAGACTATACTCTTGTATTTCTAATAAGACTATACTCTTGTATCATTACTTGGTGAATGCGTGGTTTAATCTTTATACTTCAAGACTCTAAATAAATAAATAAATAAATAAAAATTATAAAAGTCCTAAATCTTACTTGCCAATAGTTAAGGCTCTAAAATGTGAATTTTCATATCAAATATATTTTGGAGTCATCTGGTTAAGAGTCACCTCGAATCAACCTGGGCAAAACTCTAATCGCAGTATGCAGCCAAAGTCCTTTTGTCAAAATTTAGAAAAATTACTTGATTGATGATCTTAAGATCTTAAGGTGATTTATGAATGCTTGATTTAGTTTTAATTTTTATACTTTAAGATTCTATATTATATGTGGGTTGACTTATTTTTTATAGCGAAACTTTCATTAAATTTGAATTTAACTTATTGTTATGGAGATTTTAACCCAACACGCTCTGTTATTATATGAAAATTCATACTAACTAGACTTGACTATTTTGTTAAAATGACATGTGAAAGTGTGATTTGGTATTTATAATCCTAACCCCGTTAAAGGTTTTGCACTTTTTTTTGCCATGAAGAATTTGCATATTCATTGCATAACTTTTTACCGTTAAACTCTAATAGGATTTAAACTTAAAATGGGAAATATTTTAATACATCTTTAACCAAATAATACAACTATGCAGAGTTTCACCAAAACTATTTACTAAGATATAGAATAAACTTGTTCTTCTATACTGTGTTTTTGTGTGTATATATATATATATATATATATATATATATATATATATATATATTTAAAAATAGCAATAAAGTAAAAACTACTTTAAATTATTTTAAGCTAGTATACATTCCATAATATAACATAATAATAATAAATAAATAAAACAACAAATTTGAAATTTAAAACATTTTAGAATTTAATTAATTATGTGTCTATATATAAATAAGGGTTAATAACGTATGAAATGTCTGAAGTTTGACCCATGTTAACCGGAGAGGTCTGAAGTTTCAAATGTTGATTTGAGAGGTCTGAGTTTTAATTTTGTTGATATAAGAGGTATCCGTTAATTTTTTCCATTAAAACTGACGGAAGTTGGTCACGTGCTTGGCATGTGACCGGAAATAAAATAAAATTCCAAAAATGCCCTTCTATCAAAGTGTGCCCCCTCACATGCTTGAAAGAAAAGACGAAAATGCCCTTAAAGTCACCATGGCTCCGGCCACCGCCACCCCGGCTCCGGCGACCACCACCCCGACTCCGGCAACCACCTCCCCGACTCCGGCAACCACCACCCCAGCTTCGTCGACCACCACGCAACTCTGGCGACCGCCACACGGCTCTGATTGGGCCCAAATCGGAGCCACCGACCCCGATTGGCCCAAATCGGAGCCGTGGTGGCGGTCACCGGAGTTCGGTGGTGGTCACCGGAGTTCGGTGGTGGTCACCGGAGTCGGGGTGGTGGTGGCCGGAGCTGGGTGGCGGTGACCGGAGTAATTTGACTTCAGGGGTAATTTTGTCATTTCACATTTTCTCAAATAAGATATTAAATAAAACAAAATATTAAAAGGGGCAAGAATGTCATTTCACACAGTTCTGTTAAATTTAACCGTAAAAATGGATGAAAAACCAAATTTCAACAAAGGTGAAACTTCAGATCTCTCAAATCAACAATTGAAACTTCAGATCTCTTCGATTAACATGAACCAAACTTCATACCTTTCATAGGTTATTAACCTATAAATAAATAATAACTCAATTTATATTTATTTATTTATATAAGAAATAAAAAGAATTGTGAAAAGTCGATTCTCAAATTTTAATTTGTGTTAAAATTAGCAGCCGTTCGGTAAATCGGCGCCTTCGTGTATAATATGAACCGTCAAAGCGTCTCTTTCCCGCCAGGATCGGAATCAGGTTCGGACGCACCTTTTCTTCTCCATATAGACACAGAGCGGGATCAATGCTCCAGAATCATCATCATCATCTGCAGCGCGAAAACGAAGGAGGGAATTTAGAGAGAAGAAGAGGACGAAGAGAGATGTATTGAAGTTTGACCTTCAATTCTCTCTTTGCCTTGTTGATTAATACCGCCATTGGTTGTTGCTCATTTGGTTCTGGAATTCGATCTTATGTTGTGGTTGACTGGAATAACTTAAGGATCTGATTTTCGGAGGGGGGTGATTCAGATGTTGCAGTAGTGGATTGGATTTTGAGTTTTTAAAAAATGGCGATGGAGCAAGCTTTGAATTTCGTGGTGGAATCTATGGTGGATGACGTGTTTCAGCATGGGACTAGGTTAAGCGACCGTGATTTGGCGTCCAGAAAGGCTGAGGAAGCATGTAAGGCTTCTTTGTTCATTCGTTTGATTTCTTTCACGGTGATTTCTGCATGTAGTAAAGATTCTTGCTAGGTTTTCTTTGATTGTGATTCAAATTCCTGGGTTTCTTGTTGTTTTTTTGAACAATCTATACTGAATTCTAACCAAATTCACGGAATCTGACTTTCAATCAATTTATGAGATTATAAATGCATCTGCAATTGCATCGATTGAATTCTCTTTCATTTTCATCAATCTCTCTGTTACAAATGAGAAACTAAATCTATGAACAAATGCAGCTATAAGAAGGTATGAAGCTGCTGGATGGCTGAGAAAGATGGTCGGAGTTGTCGGGGGCAAAGATCTTCCTGCCGAACCATCAGAAGAGGAGTTCAGACTCGGGTTGCGTAGCGGTATTATACTCTGCAATGTACTCAACAAGGTTCAACCTGGAGCCGTGCATAAGGTAATTCCGAGCCCATATTTAGCGATTACAGCAGTAGTTTAACTAAATGTCGATGATGACTCTGAATCTTTTTGCATTTAGGTGGTCGAGGGACCCTCTGATTCTGCTAATGTTCACGATGGGGCAGCACTTTCAGTGTTTCAGTACTTCGAGAATGTCAGAAACTACCTTGTTGCAGTCGAAGAGATGGGGCTTCCAACTTTTGAAGCCTCTGACTTGGAACAGGTTCGCTATCACTGTACCATTAGATCAATCTTGGGTTACATTTATTGCTTGAAATGGTAAAAGATGACATGATTGACGAATACATTGTGTGGATACACATATATGGTTAATGGCAAAAGCAAAAAATAAAAACAAATCTTGTTCGTAGTACCCACCTCGATTCACTTAATTGGTAAATCATACTGTTTCGTAATGACGGCTTTGCTGCTGTTTATCAAGTAAAACATGATAGTGAATACAGTTCTGTCAATGGAGAAGCAGAAATACAGTTCTGTCAATGGAGAAGCAGAAATAGAAACAATTCTATGTAGAGATCAATATGGGATAGTGATTCATTTGCTGGTAACTTGGATCGAGTGCTTACTGTTGAGGAGAATCACTTTCAGGTAGGAAAATCAGCGAGGATTGTGAACTCTGTATTGGCTTTAAAAGCTTACAGTGACAGGAAGCAAAATGTTGGATCCGGATCCTTCAAGCCAATGAAACCAACTTCTGGGAAGCAGTTCGTGCGAAAAAACTCGGAACCTTTCATGAATGCTTTCTCAAGATCATCCTCAGGGACAGAAAGTTCTTTACTCAGTGATTTTGGTCATGACATCAATGAAGCAGTTAGTGAACCTTGTCCATTTTCTTGTTTTCCACGTTTTCATATTTTATTATACATTCATTCTCAAGACTTCTTCGTTTCATCATCATCTGCAGATGGCATCTAGATCTCTCAATGCATTAGTCCTTCAGATTTTAACTGATAAGAAACCCGAGGAAATCCCAGCAGTAAGTGCTCATCAACTCTATTATGCTGATAATCATAGAACTGAAACCAAGACTCTTGATATGGAAAATTTCTCATATTTGGTCCCAGATTGTGGAATCAATGCTCGTTAAAGTCATGGAAGAGTTTGAACGCCGTTTGGCGACCCAACAAGTTTCGGTTAGTGAATCATCAACATATATCTATATTTTTTCGATTATTGAACTTAATTTTTGCTCTACTTTTAATGTCTATATATTAGATGAAAGCTGAACTGGAAGATTCAGCGGCCTCTACTGACAAATTTAATGCAAGAAGCAAAGAGGTTTCAGTCGACTTCCTTGAAAAGTCTCCTTCGAACAGATATCTATATTTTTTTTTTCTGCTTATCGTCTACTTTTAATGTCTATATATTAGAGGAAAGCTGAACTGGAAGATTCAGCGGCCTCTACTGACAAATATAATGCAAGAAGCAAAGAGGTTCTAGTCGACTTCCCTGAAAAAGTCTCCTTTTTTTTTTTGATAATCAAGTCTCCTTCATATCAACAGATATCTATATATATATATATTTTTCATTATCGTACTTAATTTTTTGGTCTACTTTTAATGTCTATATTAGAGGAAAGCTGTACAGGAAGATTCAGCAGCCTCTAGTGACAAATATAATGCAAGAAGCAAAGAGGTTCTAGTCGACTTCCCTGAATAGTCTCCTTCAATATCAACATATATCTACATTTTTTCAATTATCGTACTTAATTTTTTGGTCTACTTTTAATGTCTATATTAGATGAAAGCTGAACTGGAATATTCAGCAGCCTCTACTGACAAATATAATGCAAGAAACAAAGAGGTTCTAGTTGACTTCCCTGAAAAGTCTCCTTCATTATCACCATATATCTATATTTTTTTTTTTCGATTATCGTACTTAATTTTTTGGTCTACTTTTGATGTCTATATTAGATGAAAGCTGAACTGGAATATTCAGCAGCATCTACTGACAAATATAATGCAAGAAACAAAGAGGTTCTAGTCGACTTCCCTGAAAAGTATCCTTCAATATCAACATATATCTATATTTTTTCGATTATCGTACTTAATGTTTTGCTTTACGTTTGATGTCTACTATATTAGACGAAAGCTGAACTGGAATATTCAGCGGCCTCTACTGACAAATATAATGCAAGAAGCAAAGAGGTTCTAGTTGACTTTCCTGAAAAGTCTCCTTCATTATCAACATGTATCTATATATTTTTCTGATTATCGTACTTAATTTTTTGGTCTACTTTTAATGTCTGTATTAGATGAAAGCTGAACTGGAAGATTCTGCGGCCTCTACTGACAAATATAATGCAAGAAGCAAAGAGGTTGTAGTCGACTTCCCTGAAAAATCTCCTTCAATATCAGAGTATGTCTCGGTTTGTTCAGAAAAGTCTCCAAGAATAGAAACTGAAGAGACAACTGAACAAGTCATCGAGAATGATCACAAACCGATGTTAGATCTTGAAGAAGAATCAAAAGGTCAGGTTATGAATCATCAACCTGTAGAGCAATGTGCAAAAGGTCAGGTTATGAATCATCAACATGTAGAGCAATGTGCTTCGAATGCTCAGCAATATGATATTAAGGTAAAACATATACACAAGATATCATTGAGAGGGGTGCTTTTGTAACTCAGCAACGTGCTTGATCGGTTTTTCTTGGCAATGAAGGATCGTGAAGAGGAATTGAGAGCCCAGATGGAACAAAAAACGAAGCAGCGGATTAAGGTAAAAGATATACACACAATATCATTGAGAGCAGTGCTTTTGTAACTCAGCAACGTGCTTGATCGGTTTTTCTTGGCAATGAAGGAACATGAAGAGGAATTGAGAGCCCAGATGGAACAAAAAACGAAGCAGCGGATTAAGGTAAGAGATATACACACAATATCATTGAGAGCGGTGCTCTTGTAACTCAGCAACGTGCTTGATCGTTTTTTTAGGCAATGAAGGATCATGAAGACAAATTGAGAGCCCAGATTATGGAGCAATGCACGAAGCAGCAGATTTTCACCGATCGACAGTATGAAGATATTAAAGTACAATACATGATCTAATATCGACCAGAGAATTATTTGGCTCGGAAAAGTGCTTGATCAATTTTTCTTGATTTACCCAGGTGCTGAAGCAGTCTCTATGTATGACAAAATCGCAAATGCAGCTTTTGCAGACAAAGTATCTGGAGGATTTCAGCAACCTCGGTAAAATCAAATAAACAAGTGTTGAACTCAAATTATGGGTCAGTAATTGACAGCATACGTATATGATTTCAATCGACAGGAAAACATGTGAACAGCCTCACTCATGCAGCATCGGGATATCGTAAGGTTCTTGAAGAAAATCGCAAGTTATATAATCAAATTCAAGACCTGAAAGGTATTGGAATTTTGGAATTCCGTTGTGTAGTATATGATGAAGTTACTTGAGTATAAAGCAGATGATTCGATTATAATCACCTGTAGGCAATATTCGTGTTTATTGTCGAGTGAGGCCTTTTCTGCCGGGTCAAGCGAATGCTCTAAATGCTGTGAGCCACTTAGATGAGGGATCCATCACCATTGCAATTCCATCGAAGTATGGCAAGGAGGGGAAGAAATCGTTCACTTTCAATAGAGTATTTGGTCCTGCTTCAACACAAGGTTACTTGTTTCCCAAGAAAACCCGACAGTTCCTTTTCTTTTTCCTGCTCGATCATTTAGAGAATAAAAACTAGAATCTTGGTGCATCTGCAGCTGACGTATTTGCTGATACTCAACCCTTGTTCGATCTGTTCTTGATGGCTACAATGTCTGCATTTTCGCTTATGGCCAAACTGGCTCGGGGAAAACACATACCATGGTGAGATGAGATGCAGTAGATTTTAGTGGGTCCTATCTTTCACAGAATGTTGCTCAATATTTTATTCCAAATTATGTAGACTGGACCAAAAGAGCTCACAGAGGAAGGCATGGGTGTGAACTTCAGGGCATTGAATGATCTGTTCCAAATCTCAAAACAAAGAAAAGAGACGATTCTGTATGAGATTCGTGTTCAGATGATGGAGATCTACAACGAGCAAGTTCGGGATCTTCTCGTCTCTGATGGATCGATCAAGAAACTAGATATCCGTAACAGCTCTAACAATGGAATCAATGTACCAGATGCAAACCTCGTACCTGTGTCCTCCCCATCAGATGTTATCAACTTGATGAACCTCGGCCACCGTAACCGTGCTGTTAGTTCAACAGCCATGAACGATCGGAGCAGTCGATCTCACAGGTACGATACCAATTAGTGTCTTTTCCGACCTTTAGTTTCTGTGATAAATTTTCAAATTTTTTTGTGTTACCTTGGTAATTTCTTTTGCAGCTGCCTGACCGTTCACGTTCAAGGCAAGGAGATGACATCAGGTTCCATTATTCGTGGCTCAATGCATCTTGTTGATTTGGCGGGAAGTGAGAGAGTAGACAAGTCCGAGGTGGTTGGAGATAGATTAAAGGAGGCAGTTCACATAAACAAATCTCTGTCTGCTTTAGGAGACGTGATTTCATCGCTCGCAATGAAGAGCACCCACGTTCCATATAGGAACAGCAAGCTAACCCAGTTGCTCCAAGATTCACTCGGTAAGGCAATATCTCATATCGGGCTGTCTGAACCTGAACCCACTTCTGATTCTTGGATCTTTTTATTTTACTAGGAGGACAAGCCAAGACAATGATGTTTGTTCACATAAGCCCTGATCCCGAAGCTGTCAGTGAGACCCTCAGCACGCTCAAGTTTGCAGAACGGGTCTCCTCGATCGAACTCGGTGCGGCAAAGGTCAACAAGGATAATTCGGAGGTGAAAGATCTCAAAGAACAGGTAAAAACAGAAACTTTCTTGTGTCGCAAGCTAAAAAGATTTAATATACTAAAATGGATTTCTTGGTGGTTTCAGATTGCAAATTTGAAGGCTGCCTTAGCGAGGAAGGAAGGAGATGTTGATTCATTACCGAGCAGCCCCGATCAGCAGACTATCAAGCATAGCGCATCATCGTCTTCTCTCATCAGCAGGTCGAATTCTCGGCAATCAGATTCTTACAGCACTGAGGTACAAATCGAAAATTCTCGACAGAAAAATTATATCTGGTGAGGATAATTTATGGTGAATTGAATCTGTAGGATGGTTCGAAATCGAAGCCGAGGGTGCGAAGCATGGATTTGCAGGACTTGCTACAAGATTCGCCTACGTGGCCGCCGGCAAGCCCAGGGTCGGTTAAGGAGGATGATAAGGAGTCGGTATCAGGTGAGTGGGTCGATAAGGTGATGGTGAAGAGGCACGACGGTTCGGGCCGGGATGAAACTGGGTCGGAGGATGGGTTCATCCTCAGAAGCAGAAGGGAGAGTCAGGAATTCGAGGATTGTGACGAGCTCGCATCGGCCACAAGCGATTCATCCGAGGCAGATGCTCACTGGCAGAATAGCAGTTCAAACAAGGGACCTAGGTCGGGTCCCAACGGATCGGTGGCGAATGGATCAGTTTCAAAGGCCAAGAAACCGCAGGCTAAGCCCGGAAAGCCCGAACCCAGGTACTGTTTCATATTTTACTCACTTCATTCAGATCGAGCCCGAATGTTTCTAATGTATATTGTATGTTGTTTGATGATTTAGACCATCACTAATACCGAACCCGAGCAAGAAACAACCCAGTGGGCCGAGCCGGACTCGGTCGGGGCCTGCCGTTGATGGTCGACGAAGAAATGTGAAGTAGGAAGAGAAAGACTCATTGAAGTTATATAATGACCCTTTTTGTTTTGTTTTGTGTATGTATGTTGTATATGTTTTCTTTTTCCCTCATATATAATACTAGTGGGGTGGGGTGGGGTGGGTTTGTTGTTGATATAGAGAGTGACGAAAGTTTTTCTACGTTGCATAATTATTATGTAATATACGGTATACGGTGTATTCTTTTATAATAATATACTGAAAGAAAAGAATATACACTAATTTGCTTATCTGCTTTTTATGTAGCTGGTAAAACTTAAAAGTGTTACTAATAAAATTACTAATAGAAATAATAATAAAATAACTTTTTTTATTTAATAATAAATAATAATAAAGATATGTAATATTGAGCTCCGAGATAAAATTATATTAGTCTTCAGATGTAAACTTATATTACAGTATAATAAGCTTGATCATAATTTTGTATCCACATTAAATTGCTCGGTTTACAATGGATATAAAACAAAATAAAAAAAGGGTGGATATAATGTAGAATATTGTGGGACTTGATTCCAACCTCTGCAGTTTAGAGAATTGAGAAATTCTTCAGTGGAACTGAGGTAACAGATGGCTCCAAGCTGTTGCCTCCATGACCAATGAAATTTTGACACATGGCAAGATGTTAGAAAATTTGAAGTGTCATCAGCACGGAGCCACGTGTTGGCTCCGTGTCACTAAAGAATTTCTCCTAGAGAATTGGTGCCACCTAAGTGAATTTGTGCCAGATCAGCATCCCAGTTGGCTATGACCCATAAAAGTAGGAGAAATTCTTGCATACCTCGTGTCCACCATCTGTTATACAGCTGTTGGACTTTCGACCAATAAATATTTGACACATGACATTAAGTAATAGTTACATTACCACTTATTTTAATTTTATATTATTGACAGGTGGTGGACACGAGATATGCAAAAATTTCTCCAAAGAGTGGTGAGGCACATGGCCACATCAGCAAATGCTAAAACGGAGAATCGATCACCAACTTACTACATCCATATTATGTGATGTTTATCCCTTTAAGACAAGCACTCAAATTTGTGATGCTTTCTCTATGTTATGGTCCCCTTTTAAGAGCTTGAAAGCTTCCTTTGTCCAAATTACTCTTCTACACCTAACCAAATCATGAACTAGATGGTGCAAAAAGTACGTCTCACCGAGTCGATTTTTTTTTGCCATCAAAAGGAATGGGTTAGTAGTGGCGACCCGAAGCCCATCCCGCTACGTAGTGTTCAAGCTCTCTTACTCACGGTCTGTGTTTTTTTCCGACCAGACTTAGCGAACAACCAGCGCATGCACTGACCTCGTCAATGTAGCCCCGCTAGCAGCCTAGTATAGTTAAGAAGCCGGCCCGTGCCCAGTTCTACTCGCCTCCTCATATGCCTGACGCGGTGTGTTGGCCAGGCGGGACCACACACCGCGTCAGACATATAAGGAGGCGAATTAACTGAGACATCTTTAGCGTAATAATAATATGGATTACTAACGGGTAATATACAAAGTGTAAAACTTATGGTGAAATTTAGGGTTAAGAACCTATGAAAGGTCTGAACTATCACCCATGTTAACGGGAGAGGTCTGAAATTTAAAAAGTTAATAACGGATGTCTGAAATTTCAGTTTTGTTGATAACAGCGGTCTCCATTAGTTTTTTCCGTTAAAACTAACGGAAGTGGGTCACATGCTTGACATGTGACCGGAAATAAAATAAAATTTCAAAAATGCCCTTCTATCAAGTGTGCCCCTCACATGCTTGGAGTGAAAAGACCAAAATGCCCTTGAAGCCACCACGGTACTCCGGCGACCACCAATCGTACTCCGGCGACCACCACCAAGGCTCCGATTGGGCCCAAATCGGAGCCACCGGCCGATTGGGCCCAAATCGGAGCCACCGGCCGATTGGGCCCAAATCGGAGCCACCGGCCGATTGGGCCCAAATCGGAGCCACCGGCCGATTGGGCCCAAATCGGAGCCACCGACCGATTGGGCTCCGATCGGAGCTCTGTGGCTCCGACCAGAGCCACAAAGCTCCGATCGGAGCTTTTTTGCCGAGGTGGTGGCCGGAGTTGGGTCGCCGGAGCTGAGATGGTGGTCGTCGGAGTCGAGGTGGTGGTCGCCGGAGTCGGGTGGTGGTGGCCGGAGTCGGGTGGCGGTGGCCGGGGTTGGGTGGTTTTAATTTGACTTTAGGGGTAAAATTGTCATTTCACATTTCCTTAAATAAGATATTAAATAAAACAAAATATTAAAGGGGCAAAAATGTCATTTCACACAATTCCGTTAAATTTAACCCTAAAAATGGACGGAAAACCTCAAATCAACAAAATTGAAATTTCAGACCTCTGTTATTAACTTTTTAAATTTCAGACCTCTCCCGTTAACATGGGTGATAGTTCAGACCTTTCATAGGTTCTTAACCCTGAAATTTATCATCTCCTTACTAAAAATTCGATAACAAAAGTGCACCAAAGAGACATGACCTTCGCAAGGGTACTTCCTAATTTAATAAGCTACAAACTCATTTACAATCACATAGTTTTTTTTATTAATCATCATTATCTCGCAAATATATATATATATATATATATATATAATACTATGAATTTATAACTTTCGAAATGAATATTTTGAAAAAAAAAAAAGTGGGGTTAAAATAATCTCGACTGTATTTGCAATTAAGTTTATGGCGGTTCGATGTCAAGTTTTCGAGATCTGTGGGTAAGTATATCTTTCTTCTCCCCCCCTTTCTCTCTCATTATTCTTTATCATTTCTGAAATCTGAAATTGAAATTTTCTTCAAAAATGGTATGGAATTTGAAGATTTCCACTAATTTGTTTAGAGCATTTCTAATGGCGAGTTTCTAGTTCCTCCACCTCACCCGCCACGTCACTGCCAACTCATCAAAGTGGGAAATGCTACAGTAAATGCTACAGTAAAATATGAACTCTCTCCAGTGGTGGAGACCTAGTTCCACTTCCAAATTGGGACCCACATAATTCTATACTCACACTATAATTTTTTTATATAAAAGAACTCTATAGATAAATTAAATATTTATAAATACAAAATTAATTGGGTATTTAAATATATATACATATTAGTAAATCGGTTAAGGGTGAAGCCCTCATGCATTTCTACTAATAATTTTAATATACATAAAACAAAAATATATTGCATATCATCCTAAAAATATTATTTTTATATAATGTATCATAATAAAAAATATATTCCTTTTTTAGAATAATAATATACTAAGTATATTATATATAAATATATATATATATATATATATATATATATATATATATGCATTAAAATAATATAATATTTTTTAATAAAAAAATGATTTCAAGTTTAATAATATGGAATTCTATACTATTTTTCAAGATTTAGAATTGACGGTTGTATTACATAGTAAATTATAAACAAATTGAGTCTTGAAACTCTGAAATTTATTCGAAGTTAAAAATTAGTAATTTTGGTTCGTGTTATTATTTAACTTATTTAATATTAAAAACGACCTATTACGGCTAGGGATGTCAATGGGGCGGGTCGGGAAGGGTATTAGTAGACCCAAACCCGCCTTGTACTTCTTGCGGGGCGGGTACTATAAGTTAAAAAAATTCGCAGGCGACCCGCGGGGGCCCGCCCCGCCCCGTGATGTCTTCATCGGTAGTCGGAAGGTCGCACCACTTATCAACGGATTCATAATGGCAGCTGGAAAACATTTAATTGGCAGACAAAAGTCTAACATAGAAGTAAATGAAAGACTTAAACGAGTGAGTAGTCCAAAAGAGAAGTAATTGGCATTCAAAAGATTAAATGAGTGACTAGTCCAACAGTCAAGACCAACAGATAAGCATTAAAGACCGCGTGACAATTTGATTTTAATTCCAACGAAGCATTAATGAGGTGAGTATTAAATTTAATTACACTTTATTTGTTATTATTTTAAATTAAATATGTAGTATATTCACCATATTAGTTTATAAAATAATAAAATATATATAATATATGGGGCGGGGCGGGTCTACAGGGCCCCGGGACCCCAGACCCAGACCCGCCCCGCCCCGTGGGTACCTAGACCCGGACCACAACCCACGGGTCAGCGGGTCAATATCGGGGCGGGGCCCCGCGGGTTAACGAGTACTCGTGACGCGTTGACATCTCTAATTACGGCTCGTGTCATTGTCCGACTTAGCATAGCATAATTATATATATATATATATATATATATATATATATATATATATATATAATAAAAAGAAAAGCAAAATAAAATATGATATTAAAGAGTAGGAACTGACATGAACAGTAACGTGAGAGTTCCTACTAGTAGGAACTGTCTCACTTCACTATTCAGTTGATAATGACAAAACGCTAATATTAGTAATCCTAGTTACGCCTAGTGGCATCTAGTCAGTGTTCAGTGGCAAATCTAGGAACTAGGAACTCCCATTTTGAACTAGGAACTCTCATTGGAATGCAAAAGTTCCTATTTAATCATTATAAGTAGGAACTAACAGTAAGTGGAACTAGAAACTCTCTACGATGACAAATTTACAACATAGAACTAGGAACTACCAGAAAACTCTAACTCCACCCCTTGAGGACAAAACCCCTGAAGGACTCGAATTTCGAGGGTAGTGCACTAAATGATGAGTGTAACAATAAGAATTGACAAAGGGGATGTTGCTTGTTTTTGTTAATTAACCAACCTACTAATGCTTGCCAACCAACACAAGCCCCCAAGTCCAACACATAGGTTATACTTTGCAGTTGCACACCTCAAATATCATATCATCATCATCATTAAAAAGTATACCATTTTTAATAATTAAAAATTCAAGGCTTTTGCCTTTAGTCAACTGACCGTTTTATTCCAAGCCTTTTTTTCTAATACTATTACTACAAGTTACAACTAGCTTGGTAGGTGATCCAAAAGAAGGCAAGGCATCACTATTATTCTATGGTTACATAAGTTTTAATAATTTATATGCTTGAAGCCTGAAGTCTTAAATAACAAACATTTCAACTTTGAAGAGCTAAATTGTGGTGCTCACTTGATGGCCCCTAACAAGGACACAGGAAAAAAAAAAAATCAAGACAATAATCTACATATTTTTGGTTTAAGATAAATGATCGTGTAAACTTTATAATTTATATTCTTATTTAATGGAAAAAAATTGTATTTTACAACTTGTTTATATATTAAAGGAAAAAAAAAAATTAAGCCAGGTTCAATTGGGGTATCAGAAGCTATAGGTGAAAATAAACTTAAAACATGTTCCCATGATAAAACAGGCAAATTACTACTAGTATATATATATATATATATATATAAAAGGACATTGCAAATACATATTACGGTCCGAAATTGGGTTTGTAACTAAATCACTACATAAATTTGAATCCATTATAAATCGTTACTAAAATTTTAATTTTTAAAAATTAACTATAAAAAATTTTAATTTCCAAACAACTTGCTAATCGTGATAAAATTTACATAAATTTTGACAGAAAATCAGCATATTTCGGATATGTGAATCTTTTTATGTGTGTCTAAGATGAATTAGACACTAATCCGAAATGACTGCAACGAAATGCTTTCAATTAGATGTTCAATTCAACTTTCCACAATTAGAATAGTGTCTTTCAATTGAACGTTCAATTGGAGTTATTTCACTGCAGTCCTTTTTTATTATCATCTAATTCAACTTAGGTACCCATCAAAAGATCTCACGTGATCAGAATATGCTTATTTTCTGTTTAATTTGACGTAAATTGTAACATGAGAATGAATTTACGCATAAATTGAAAGTAAGTACCAATTAAAAAAAACAATGTTAAAGTAACGATTATAATTTAATGAAAGGTTGGAAACTTTTATGTTCATAAGTCTAAGAATGTAAATAAATGTCAACATTGAGGGCAAATGCGTAATTCAATTGAAGATTGGCAAGCTGGTTCCAACGATGATTAATTATTAGGACACAAATGTCATTTTCATAGTTGTTTTGTCCTAAAATTATCACCCCATAAAACTCTCCTTCTCTCTCCCTCTCTAGATTTCTCTTCCAATCAGATCTCTCTCGATTCTCGCTGATTTTTTAGCAGAGCTGTGAATCACTCTTCTAATGGAGCTCCACCACTGAGTAGCTAAGAATATAGCTGCAAGGATCGGTTTCCACGACTTCTGCATTGCAAATGTGGCTCCCTGCAGCTCGATCCATCAGCGTGTCTCCAGATACTCGTAGTAATTTCCAAGGTTTTACCCCAACTTGTTTCGAGAAGCCAATTAGCTTTTGCTTTCAGCCCAGTTTGCTGCTGTTTCTTGAATTAAATTAGCTTCGGAGTGATTTGGCTTAGTTAATGGAGGTGGCTCGCTGCTTTGTATTTCTGCATATTGTGTAGTTTTGCTCATTCATGGTCTGTTTGCATATTAGGGTTCATACATTGTACCGTAGATCCTCAAATTCTTCTAAAATTGGTTTGGACTCTATTTGTCTTTACAAACGCTTCAGAATGTAACTTTTTAGTTCTTCCGAATCAGTTTGAAGGATCTTGCCTTTCTGAAACTAGCAATATCTGAATTTACCTCAACTAAGGTTTTTTAGTTTTGTGTAACCTTAAATCTTGTAGATTTTCCCTTTCATACCATCTATCCTGTATTTCAGCGTATTCAGGAGTAAGCATTGAATTTCATTTATTGTTTGCTAAGGGGCAATCATATTTTGTCTTGCATACTTTGCTTCATTACATTTTTAATCACAAAGAGTTATTTTCTGAAGACGTTTTCCAAGCTTGCTATCTTGGTTGTTCGCTGTACTCATTTGTATAATTCTCGACTCAAAGGATATACTGAGAAATTGCTGCTTATATGTTAATGTTATAGGTGGAATTCATTGAAGTGTTATATGCTCTCTGTCCTCACCACTGTTCTTCGGGAAACTGGTTCTCCGTAGACTACAATGAGCCAAGCTATCGTACCAAGAACGAAAACCTCTCTTGTTCCGCTTGCAAGGTTGATTGGAGATGAGCTCCGTAGTGGTAAAGTTGAAAAACCTCATATAAAGTGCGGACAAGCAGCTTTAGCCAAAAAGGGGGAGGATTACTTTCTGATAAAGACAGATTGTGAGAGAATCCCTGGGGATGCATCAACATCATTTTCCCTCTTTGCGGTACTCTTCATTAATAATCCCTTTGATTTAGTTGTTAACTCTCAGGTTTTTGGGTACTTAAGTCTAATAGAAGCAATAAGCTATGATGTGATTTGCATGATGTAATTCCCCAGCAAGGTGATTTTTACTTTACAATGAAGCGTCAAGCTCTCAGATTTCTTAGGAACCTTTTTTCCCATGGCTATGCTGAAAACTACATAGAATCCACCACTTCTTACATCCATATCTGGAGAGATTTTGATTTAGTTTTTCACGTTGCAGATATTTGATGGGCATAATGGTATATCAGCAGCTATCTATGCAAAAGACAATCTACTTGATAATGTTTTGAGTGCAATTTCTCTAGATGCTAGCAGGGATGAGTGGCTTCAAGCTCTTCCTCGGGCACTTGTTGCAGGCTTCGTGAAGACTGATATAGAATTTCAACAGAAAGGCACGGTTCCTTTATCACTCACTTTGTTAAGATACAGATTCAGATTCTATGTTCATATCTCAAGGTAAATAAATTTCATGACAGGGGAAACTTCTGGGACCACAGTAACATTTGTTGTGATCGATGAGTGGACAATAACTGTTGCATCCGTGGGGGATTCTCGGTGCATATTGGATACACAAGCTGGCGTGGTTTCTCTATTAACAGTTGATCACAGGCTTGAAGAGAATGTAGAAGAGCGGGAACGTGTCACCGCAAGTGGTGGTGAAGTGGGAAGACTTAACATTTTCGGCGGAAATGAGGTTTGTTAATTTTCCCGTTTGTTTTTGTTTTTCTTGTTTACTTTTTATGTTTAATGTCCATTGTTGAAATTCATTCTTATTGTGATACCCTTTATTCTTAGGTTGGGCCACTTCGATGCTGGCCTGGAGGGTTATGCCTCTCAAGGTCAATCGGTGACACAGATGTGGGAGAGTATATTGTTCCTATCCCACACGTGAAACAAGTGAAGGTCAGTTTATCTTTTGCTATTGCTTTTCCTTATCTACTATATTCATTTATTTGCTGAAATTTAACGCCTTTCTGGTAAACTAGATATCTAATGCTGGAGGAAGACTTATAATTGCATCTGATGGTATTTGGGACGCCTTATCTTCTGATGTGGCTGCAAAGGCATGTCGTGGTATTCCTGCTGAGCTAGCTGCAAAGTTAGTTGTTAAGGTAATCTATATCTTTATATAGCTCGGCGATTCATGAACATTCAGTCATTTCTGTTTGACTATTGCAATTAGCATGACAGGAACACATTTTGCACAAAATACATAACAGAGATAAATTAAGGTGGAGTGTGTATATAAGGTTGAGTAGTGAGCCATTGGGTTTAGAAAGTGACCCACCAAAATAGAATATAAGTTAAAAGAAGAAACATTACCTTTTCAATTGTGATGGCTCAAAGGCTGAACCTTTTATCCATTCTATCTACTTTAGCTAGCCTTTTTTTTTCCTTAAAAGACGGCGATAGAAAGAAAAGAAAGGCATGACACTCGACAAGCCACAGAGGCTCTTTACGCATATGTTCTGGTTTTCTTAGAAGTTATTGCATTTATTGATAATGTGATACTGGGAATGATTACCAACTTAGACTTGTGTATCTAGTAACAATGTGTGCTGTCTCTTTTCTAATGTTCAGGAAGCTCTGCGGTCAAGAGGATTGAAAGACGATACAACCTGTTTGGTTGTCGATATCGTTCCATCGGACATACCAGTGTTGCCTCCCATACCAAAGAAGAAGCAAAACTTCTTCACCTCCCTTCTCTTCAGAAAGAAATCCATGAATGGTAGATCAAGTAAGCTTTCTGCTGTTGGGGCTGTGGAAGAGATTTTCGAAGAGGGCTCTGCAGTGCTTGATGAAAGGTACCACTCGAATAATTATAGATGCTATCAACTTTTCAGTACTTTTAATAGACTTTCACAGTCCTTAAATAAGCACAGATAGCCCGACACAAACATGATTTGCATTAGAAATTGGCCCAAATCAGATAAAGGAGTGTATATAAGGGTTTGAGTGCTGAGCTACTGGATTTAGAAAGGAACCTGCCAAGATTAATACAATGTTTTCTTATAAAAATCGTTACTTTTTCAAACCCAATGACCCTTCTTGTTTAGTTAACCTTTTTTCTCTTCTTAAAACACGATAACAGAAATAAGCATAAGCATGGTAGAACATCAGTGGCGCAATAAGATCTGTGAAATGTAGTATATAAACACAAACAAGATAACATGCTATTTGCTAGCACGTAGTTTTGATTTTATTTTAAAATGAAAATCCAAACAAAATGCAGGTTAGGCAAGAACATCCCTCCAAACCAAGACTCGGGGGTTTACAAATGTGCGGTTTGTCAGATCAATCAATCTCCTACTGATACCGCACCACCAAATTCCGGCGCCTTACCATGGGAAGGTCCATTCCTCTGCCCTAAGTGCAAGGAAAAGAAAGAAGCCATGGAAGGGAAAAGAGCAACCAAACCAACCTTCATAACCTAGCAAATACGGGTAACATTGCAGTAAATACTAATATTATTTTGTGTCTGTGGCAGTGTGAGCAGCACTTGGCCTTTTAACGTTTCAAGTGATGATTTCATTAGTAGTAGTAGATTGTGTGCTTAGGAATTGAAAATAGAGGTGCAAAAAATATACGTTTTCGGGGATATACATTGATGTGATACGAGTTTGGTGTTTACCAAACTCGGCGCTGTTTGGATCCGACTAACACTAACTGAGAAGACTCTGATAATTATGTTGGTTTATGTCACGGTTTGGTATTGCTAATGGCTTGAATTTGTACGTAAGAGTGCAATTATATTCTGAGGTTCAGGTTTTGAACTTCTTCGTATATGAACATCTTGATGATTTAATTTGGGGGTTAAGAATCTATAAACTGAATTTGCCCTATGTGAGCTTTTGGTGTCTGAAATTTAAATTGTTGATATTGACTGTTTGAAGTTTTAACTTTGTTGAAATTTGCAGTCTCCGTCCAAATTTGCTGTTAAATTTGATAGAGCTTGGTCATGTGCTTGTCACATGACCCAATTAAAAAATAAATTCCAAAATTGCCCATAGTTGGGTGGTGGCTGGCTGGAGTAGGGTGGTGGCCGGTCGGAGTTGGGCGTGACCGGTGTAAACATAAAAGTATCAGGGGCAATTTCGATTTTTCACACAATTCCGTTAAATTTGACTGAAAATCAAATTTTAACAAAGTTGAAACTTTAAACAGTCAATATAAACAATTTAAATTTCAGACACAAAAACTTCACATATGACAAACCTCAAACAGTTTATAGGTTCTTAACCCTTTAATTTGATTTGATTCTTCCCTTTAATTTGATTTGATTCTTCATTTTAAGTCTTGAATGTGATTTAAAATCAAGGGTAAATAATTAAAAAACTGTCCAATGTTTACCCTATATTAAAATTAGGTGTCTGAAGTTTCAAATGTTTAAATGGATTGTCCCAAGTTTCATTTTTGTTGAAATTTGGTGTCTCCGCGCGTCTTTTCATCTCCATTTAATCATTTTCATCAACCCACCCACTCACTCATAATCCACCACTCTTTACTTTTCACAAAATAGTAAAATTTCACCCACAAATTGAACATTAAAAAAAAAGTTTCTAGATGAGTGGTGTGGAGCCATTTTCTAAGAACAACAGAGCGAGATTTACTTGCGCGGATGTGACCAACTTCTTAGGTGACGGTCCTGGCAAGGTGACGATAAGAGAGTGTGTATGGGAGATCGAATTTGACAGACGGTTTTTTCGGAATTGACTTCTCTAAAGTAATCACACCGAGATACCATATTTTAACAAAATTGAAACCTTAGACACTACAATTTAACATTTGAAACTTCAGGCACCTGATTTTAACATAGGGTAAACCTTAGACAGTTTTTTAGTTATTAACCCTAAAATCAATCAGTAATATCATGATATATTGGTGCAAGTTGTCTCGGGTTGGTAAGGTATTGGATGGCGCAAAAAAGGATTCATATGTTTCATATATTTATATAGGGAAAAGTATGTAAAATACGTAACATGTTTAAAAAAGATGGTTTTTTGGACCAATATGTTTTAACATGTACAACATGTTTGAAAAAGATGGTTTTATGATTCAATATGTATTAAAATGTACAAAAAGCTTACAAAGATGTTAAAATGATATACCGTCAACTTGTTATCCATAGTTTCATTAAGTGGACACGTGCGGAACACATTTTTAGAAAAAAATAATAATAGTTAAAGTAAGAAATTAATTTATACATAACAAGGATTATTAATGGGTGGATGTAGATACTAATAATAATTATTATTATTTTTTAAAAACGTGAACCGCACGTGTCTACTTAATGAGACTAGTGACAACAAGTGGACGATACGTCATTTTACCATATTTTGTAAGCTTGTTGTACATTTTAAAACATTTTGGTCCATAAAACCATCTTTTTCAAACATGTTGTACGTTTTAAAACATATTGATCCATAAAACCATGTTTTTCAAACATGTTGCATGTTTTTTACATACTTTTCCATTGGTAAAGTGAGCTCTATTAAGAAACCAACACAGTACAGTACAAGCAAACACCACGGAACAAAATACAACACCAAGACCTATGCAGAGACAACACAAACTAAGTCGACACAGCACACCTAAACATCCTTGGGATGAAGGGTGAAAACTAACAATAAAAAAGATTTATCAAAAGGGATCTGCATACCAACAAAAGAGCAGGCGTAAACAAAGAAAACTAAAAAAAGGACAATAAGAGCAAGAGTAGGTCTGCTTATGGCCCGAGTAAACAACAATGAATCCGTCTGCTGAAGTAGACAAGGTAAAGTGTTAATACTCTTGCCATGAGTAATCCAGCTCTGCAAGCTATTCCCTCATATATATAACACAAGGAAAAAAAAAGTTCTCTAAATATAATGCCTAATTCAGAATACTAAGTTATCATGCTAGTCATTTACATTCTACTTTGATAAAAAAAAATTATTCTTTAATATTATTGTTTTTCACTTATGCTTTATGTAGAATTTTGTTTTTAAAATTATTATATATTACCTATGTATATTATTATTGATTAACTTATTACAATTAAAAATATATAATATCACATATCTTTTGAAATATTTTCACATTTGCTTATAAATGAGAAATAAAAAATACATCATTATATTTAAGTGTAGATAATATAACGTATATCAAATAAAAATATATATAAATATTGTAGACACTAAATTAAATAATATAATTTTTCATGTACATTTTTAAAGTTTGAAATACTTTTTTTTTGGGTAAAAGATACGCGATATATATTAAACCAAAGCAACATTACAAAAGAGGTAAATTGGGAGGAAAATGCCTCGACCAAATACCTTGGGTTTGAGAATTCAAAGTAAATCTAGCTAAAAGATGTCCGGATCTACCCCTGATCTTGATACCTTAACTATTACAAGAGAAGTAAACCATGAACACAATGTCTTAATATCACTAAGTAAACAAAAGAGTTATGCTTGGTTTTGCGTTGCACCATCTACTGCTTGCACTAGGAGAAGTGAGTTCGTTTTGAGAGTGATGTTTTCTGTTCTGAAGGGGAAAGCTAATAGCAAGGCAGCACGACAAGCAAGACCATCAGCCAAAATTGGGGATGATCCTTGCATCAGTTGAGTAGAGACCGAAATTAAAAGACCTGCAGGGTTATAAAGTAAAGCTGCTCCAGCAATGGATTCAACTACTGAATCATGAGCACCATCAATGATAAGTGTCCATGAGTTCAGCAGCTGCTGTGATCGTGGCCTCAAAGTTTGTCCGCTGGATGGTCTTCCTAACGAGTGGCCTGGGAAACAATCAAATGCACCATTATTATCGTTAAACAAAATATTAAGATTGTTCATGAAACTGTCAACACAAGGCATCGTTGATTGAAAATCATTTGGTTTCTGGTAAGCCAAATATTCCAGAGGACTACACATTTGTGAGGCAAATCTTCTGACTTAGTAGTGATATCCTTAGCCAACCACTCCATGACTGTGTGAATGGATTGAAACATAAGTCCCCCCACAACAAACATCGAAGCAAACCATATACGTTTAGCAAAGTCACATGTCCACATTAGATGAGTTCAGGTTTCCGGATTATTTCCACACAAGGGACAAATGGGGTCGAAAGTGGAGATACGTCGATGAAGGTTAGCTCCCAGAGCTAAACCTCCAGAACACCCATTCCAGATGAACATTTTAACATTTGGAAGTAAGTTTGATTTCCAAAGCTTGTACCAGAAGTCAAAACTAGCAATCATAGGGGGTTCCGAGGTTGATCCATATTTAGAGGTGTGTTCCATTGTGGAAATTAGACGATAACTTGACTTAACAGTGTACCCTCCTGAGGAGTTGGTAGTCCAAGTGAGTGTATCCTGGGTAGGGAAGATTGGAAGTGAGATTTTTGAGATAAGGTGCACTAAGACAGGATGAAGTGTGTTCTGTAGGAGAGGTAAATTCCAAGCTGATTGATGCTGTAACAGAAAGTGATGAACCCTGAGCAGAGGATCGTAATTCTGATTGGTTCATGATGTAAGAGATGAAATGTTTGGCACCCATGGATCAGTCCAAAAATCAATGGAGTGTCAATTTCCAACAAACCATCTAATTTCTAGCAAGAAAAAATGGACGAAGTTGCAAAAGTGTTCTCCTAACAGAACCGTGGTATTGCTATGACTTGCAAGTAAAGAATGTCTGTTGAGAAAGATACTTCGATCTTAGGCAATGAGCCCACAAGGAGTCCTTAGATGTTAAAAGGCGCCAGATTTGTTTTAGTAAGAGAGCTGTGTTTTGGTGTTTGGTATCCTTAAATCCCAATCCCCCAGCGAATTTGCTATGAGTGATTTTGTGTCAAGTAACCCAAGGCATGCCTTTCCTATCTGGACTAGATTTCCACCAGAAATTTAAATTTCTTAGTACTGATTCAATCTTGTCGTGGATTTGAAGAGGTAATTTAAGGCAGGACATGGTGTAGATTGGGATGGAGGATGCTGTTGATTTAATCAATATCTCTTTACCAGCTGCATTGAGAAGTTTGCCCATCCAACCCTGAACTCTCTTTGAAATTCTATCTAGTAGAGAATATCCAATAATCTGTTTTTGATTAATCCAATTGACAGGTAGACCTAGGTATAGATCACCGTCTTTCATTTCTTTAACTCCCAAAGAAAGCAGAAGTGAATCTTTGATCTGTTGGGAAGTGTTATGGCTGAAGGTGATACTAGACTTCTGAAAGTTAACCTGCTGACCAAATTGCAGTTCATAGTGATGCAACATATGTTGCAAAGATTTGATATAGGTAAGTTTAGCTTCCATGAAAATGAATCTGTCATCTGTAAAGAGTAAGTGTGTAATAGGTGGACACGATGGACCATGCTTAATGCCACAGATGAGACCATAAGTTTGAGCATTTGTAAGGCCTCTGGAGACAACATCAACGCAGAGAATGAAGAAAAAATGGGACAGATGATCCCATTGTCTTAGACCCTTGTTGGAATAATAGATGGGGATGGGCTGCCAATTATAAGAACATAAAGGGTTGAGGAGCTAACACATTCCATAATCCAAGAAATGAATTGAAGCGAAAATTGCAGCTTAGTAAGTGTTGCTTGAAGGAATGACCATTCTATTTTATCAAAAGCTTTGGACATATCTAATTTGAGGGCCATTAGTCCCACCTTTCCCCTTCTTCTTTTCCTGATAACATGTAAAATTTCCTGTGCCAGTAAAGTGTTATCAGAAATCAACCCGCCTTGCACAAAGGCACTTTGGTAAGGAGAAATAAGTTCTGGAAGAACTCTTTTAAGACGATTTGTAAGGACCTTAGAGATGATTTTGTAAGTTGTGGTACAAAGGCTAATTAGTCTCCAATGTTGCATTGTCTGAGGCTGGGAAATCTTTGGAATGAGGACAATGAAAGTCTTATTAAGATCCCTAAGCATATTCCTTGTGTGGAAAAAAGAACGTATTGCTGCTAATGTATCAGCAGAGATGATGTCCCATTGTTGTTGGAAGAAACCTGGTGGGAATCCATCTGGGTCGTACTTATCACGTTTCAAATTCATAAGAGCTTTGATGGTTTCATAATTTTGCACAGGAAGCCCCAGAGAGCTAAGGTTGGAAGTTGGGTGAGGTAAGGTATGAAGGGGGGGGGGGGGGAGGGTATTGCAGTGAAAACAAATGAAAAATGATTGACCACATGAATAGAAATATCAGAAGGGTGGGTGATCCATTCACCATTATCATTCAGAATCCAATTAAGCTTGTTTATTTGCCTTCTCGCTAAGGTTTTGGCATGTTAAAACTTTGTATCCCTATCCCCTTGAATAAGCCATTGTCCTCTTGATTTCTGATCCCATAAGGTCTCTTTTTGCTGATAGAGATTTTGCAGATGAGCTTCCATATCTGCTTCAGAAGTAGAAATGGGGCAAGTGGATTCCTGTATGAGCTGAAGAGAGCTAAGAGCTGAAGTATATTCGATTGGATTTTCCCAAAAGCATTTATATTCCAAATTTTCTGATCAGAGCTCAGGGTTGATAATTTTTTATGAAGAATAGACTGTGGCAACCCTATTTTATTTTTCCCCTGTGAGGAAGAGATAATGTCCTTAAATACAGGGTGCTCCATCCACATGTTCTCAAACTTAAAAGGCCTCTGAGTGTTTTGTGTTATGTTTTGGGGATTCAGATTGAGCATAATGGGACAGTGATTAGATCCTAGCCTCGCAAGATTCTAAAGAGTGGCATTTAGGAAAAGATGAAGCCATTCAGTGGTAATAAGTGCTCCGTCCAGGCGCTCGAGGATTAGATCAGGTGGGTCTCTTCTATTGGACCAAGTGAAAGAAGAACCCTGTGCTCCTAAGTCCAAAAGATCCAAAGAGTCTGTCCAAGAATGCACTTGTAGGAGACGATCATTAGATAAGGCATTGCCACCAAGTTTTTTAGATTGACTCCAAACATCATTGAAATCTCCTATAAGGAGCCAAGGGGAGCAAGGTGGCACATGAAGTGACTGAAGGGTGGACCAAAATGCATGCCTTTGTCTAAACTTACTGGGAGCATAGACAAAGCTTGCCATCCAAGGTACCGATGATGGTGTGGTCTGGACTTGAACATAGATGAGATTTCTATGAATTGTTAGTGGTTGGACATGGAAATATGTTTCCAAGCTAAGATAAGGCCACCTCTTGTATTATCAGGTGGCTGAGCTAAGGATTGATCATAACCTAAGTTCCTTAAGATTTCTTAAATTCTGTTAATGCTACTTTTAATCTCAGTGAGGAAAACAAGTTGTGGCATCCAGTGAGAAACACGGCGCCTCAAGTGTTGAATTGTCAAAGCCCTCCCTGTGCCTTGACAATTTCAAGCCATGATAATCATAATGAGATCGGAGAATACCCCAAGGGTATTTCAGCAAAACATTCATCAGTAGCAACATCAACATGATACAAAGAGTAAAATGCAGAGTGTCATCTAAGAAATAATAAAGATGCCTCATCAAAATTAGCCATTGGGTGTTGAGGCGCTGCCTGCGAAGTTCCAACCAGGGGAGATGAGGATGATATATGACTAGCTGAACCATTTTGAGCCAACCTTGGACGAAGCCCCCTCAGATAACTGAAATTTTCCTCATCCTCCTCACTGCGCTGATGAGTTCCAAGAGTGGGAAGTGGGAACTCTCGAATTGTTAGAGCACAGTAGTTGGGAAATGCCTTCTTGTCCACGTCCTTCTTGGTGCTTGGCTTGAAGATTCTGGGAAAAGCATAGGTTCTTTCCCAGGCCTGTGGGTGATAACTTCCATGCTTTGCTGAGAGACAATTGGATGTAAAGCTTCTTGCTGGACTGCTTGCATAATTGGAAGTATTATGGAGGATGGTTGAGTTTATGGGGTGACATAGGAGATTTATGTTGGAAAATATAACACGTAAAAGGGGAATTCTAAACGAGAATTTTCTGGATCAAATGAACAAATGTTTTTAAACCGAGACCCGTGCAGATCACGGTCTCCTTAAGACAATTTCACCCCCTCACCGACTCATCGGTTGTGCTAGAGGATAAACATGGGCGATTGTCTCCCAGGATTAAACGACATTCCAGTAGCAAGCTAGCACGAAGCCCCACCAGTCGAACAAAACCTTGCATGAACTCCACCAGAACAGGACTTGCGGTCGATACGACCTAGAAACCTATCGACGTTGTAAAAGAAAAGATTCGAATCCAATTGAGTTGAAAATAGAGAATAGAAACTCTCTATTTATAGGGAGGTGGAAGCCGTGTATTAATGACACCGTAATAAATAAAATTAAACGTTCATATTAATGAAGCCATTATGGATCATTAATTCGTCAAATTCAATGAAAAATGGTGTCGTACTAGTAGTTAGGACAAGAAGAATAGTATTGTAGAAGAAGATGATAATCCAGAGAGAGAAATAAATATATAAATATAATAAGGGCTATATTACAAACTGTGAAATTTCTTGTGAAATTTTCCTAAAAAGTGATATACGGTTCCAATCAAGAACCAATACATTTGTTCATTTACTTTATCTTTCTTACTTTCTATTGAAATTTCACAAGAAATTTCACATGTTAAAGATTTACTCATATAATAAACTTATTTAAAGTAAAAAAGTGAGACTTTAGTTATGAGTCTTCTAACAAAGAAAAGTGAGGTTAAGAGAATATGAAGATCTTTTACTTTTTTTTTTTACTCTAGTACATATTAAGGTTAAAGATACATAGATCTATACTATTATGAGAAATTATTCTATAACTCGGCTGTAATAACTGGAACTGAGTTGGTAGCATGTTGTCCAATGAATGTCTGACATGGCAATTTATGTGTTTTCTCAAGACACATGGCAAACATTTATTGGTGGAAGGGTTACCACCTCAGCTATAGCCGAGGTAGTGAATAATTAGTCATACTATTATAGAACTACAATGGTGGATATTGGATACATTACGCCATCACTAGTTTAAATTTATCGTAATGCTAAACTAGTATAAAGTTGTACGTTTGTTTTCTAATAAAATAAAATCTTAATTTTTCAATGAAAAATAATTATACAATATATATAAGATAAATGTGTGGTTGGTTTACTCTATTATTTTTGCAATAAAAATAAATTTAGTGTAGTTGAAAAAAAAAATTATTAATCATATACTACAAGTTTTATTAATACGTGTAGTATATATTTTTTTATTCATTAGTATATTAATTTACAGTTACAAAAATATTACTTAGAGTTGATAATTTTTAGAAAATAAAAATAAAGTTATTATATGTACATTTCATATTCACAAGCTTCTATTAAAAAAATATTCAAGTATATTAACTTGCTCCGATCCGAAATATGAAGATTTGTTTTTTACCCCCTCTCAAAATTATTCCTGGCTTCGTTCAGAGTATATGAGTACGACCTCATCTTCTCCCAAAACGAGCTCGAAGAGAACAATGTCTCCTTCTTCGAGCATCTCCGTGGCCAAGCACCACCTCGAGATCCTTAAACTCGCCGGAAACCAACACCGCCGCCACAAGCGTGTCCAATCTGTCATCCTGTCGCGTGTTGTTGGGACCATGAAGCGTAGCAAGCTGCGCGTGGGAAAGTACATCAAGAATCTCTTCATCGGAACCGGCAAAATTTCTGCTCCGTCGACATCTCTGGTTCTTGTTCCGACCAGGTCCGATGAACACTACGGCGGCGCATGGAGAGGAGGCGCGACGGTGAAGAGAAGGAAGAAGATCGCGGCGGCTGAGAATAGGAAGCCGTGGGTCATGGGGTCGCCGTTGCTGCTCACTATCGGCGGCGCTTCATCACCGTCTCCGGCGAGAGCGCGGACGAGGACGGAGAGCTTGCCGGCGAGTCCTCTGGTTCATGGGTTTGGGAAGAGATGAGGTGGGATACCTTGTTTCAAGATCTTAAACCCACTTGATGAACTATGAAGATCAGTGGGATCTATCATCTTTCAACAACTTTATTTTTCTTATGCCGACAGTATATAGTTGGTCATGACTTTATACAATTACATAGTTACAGACAGTACTCTATTTCACTGTGTCTTATTTAAAACTCTACTTCAAATCGATGGCACCTTTAGGATCTATATATATATATATATATTAATTTTGTGTATCTCTTCTTTCTTTCTTTCGATATTCAAGAGCGCTTACTTTTATGTGGTTTAACTCCGATTTCTTAGGTTCGAAACTCCCCAGTGTAGAATTGAGCATGGCCCGACCTTTTGACTATACTAGGTTACTGGTGAGACTATGTTGACGAGGACAGTGCGTACACAATAAAGCTAAAACATTACGTTGCGGAATGAATTTAGGATCGTCACTATTAACTCATTCATTTTCTTGATAAAAAAGAAAAACAAAAAAAGAGTTGATGAATCACAATTTTTCCGCGAGGGTTCATGTACATTTTGAGTTATATCTTCAAAATAAAGGTTTAACTGAAACAATTGTCAAGAGCGCTTACTCCCATGTGGTTAAGGCGTCGAGATCCCAGATTCGAAACCCATCAAGGTAGAACTGAGCATGTGTCGGCCTCTGGATAAAACTGAGCACGGGCCGGCATCTTGACTATACTAGGTTGCTGGCGGGTAGGGATGGCAACGGGGCGGGTTTTCACAGCCTGGACGCGCCCCGCGGGTCAGCCTGGTAGACCCGGACCAGGGCAGAGGTACCTCCCGGGGCGGGTCAGCTGGGGAAAAAAATTCCGCGAGTCGACCCGCGGCCCCTACCCACCCCGCCGTGTGAAAAACATTTTTTTTTTACTTCTTAATATTATATAAAAAAATTTGTCAAAATATTACATTACATATAAAATGAAACCACAAATCTAACACCAATCAAATACAAACACATCAAATTCATCACAAAATATAAATCAAACACCAAATCCTAATAAACTAAATTTACATCTATTTATAATTTGGCCCTTGCTATTTTATATATGTACTATATTAACCATATTGTTTAATAAATATTACATCAAATTAACATATATTATACTAGGTGCCGAACCCGCGCATCGCGCGGGTGAGGTGAAAAGTAAAATGAACTTATAAATTAAAAAAAAATGTGCGAAATGTGACTTTAATATGAAAAATTAATATTTTTATATAACAAAATTATAATAATACCTATATATATATATAATAAAGCAATAGGAGAGACAAATGTCCATTTTTAGCACGACACGTTAGCATCTAGAAAGAATTTCGTGCTAACACGTCATAAATTTAATCCACTCGCAATTATCTTCTACGTGCAACTTTCTTCGCCCGTTTCTTCACTCCACAATCACTCTATCATTTTGGTCTAGATGAGAACACAATTAATGTTGTTCATTACTGCCAAATTTATTTATTACCACCCCTAACCTCCTGTATTAAGCACTTTCCTTCCTAAGAGCATACACAATAGATTTACATAAGAGCATCCACAATAGTTTTACATATTTCATAATCCTTAAGGGTGCCACATAAGCTATTTATGTGAATTTTAAACAATACATAAACTTAAGTAATACTTATATAATAGTAGGTCTACAATGATTTTACTTAAACATACTTTAATATTAAATTTTAAAAACCAATATTTAAAAGTAGTTATAATTAATATTTTATTTTACCGTTGTATAGATTTTAGATAGAGATTAATCTAGGATTAGTCTTATTTTATTGTCGTTGTATTCAATCTTTTTTTATCACACCGTTGTATATTCAATCTAATTGTAGTTGATTTTTTTTTTTGTCATAATTTTCATTGAATAGTTTATATATCTAATATTGAATTATAGTGTCGTTGCACTATTCCAATTATATATATATATTATTTGATATGATCATTTACATTTCATTTCTTTAATTTACATTATATATTTAATGAGTTCTTCACAATTCAACTCGGTTGATAAAAAAAAAAAAGAGAATAAACCGAAAAAGCGGGAGAAAAAAAAATGAAACGGGAGAATAAATGGAGAAGACTAATTTGCCTACAAAAGAAAAAAAAATAAGTGATGATGTGGCAACATAGCATTTTCCTTATACTTAAGGAATGGTTTATGTAAAAATGACTGAGTCCCACATTTAAGGACTACTACGTAAAACTACTGTAACACTTTACTTTGCTTTACATAAAATTTAAGTTGGGTCCACGTTTATGTAACACTGCGTAATACCACTGTGGATGCTCTAAATTATATATATTTTTTTAATTTATATACGTAATACGTAAAATTAAAATATTCATAAACAATATTTAATCTCTAATAGTTTTACTTAACTATATTTCTTAAATGTGTTTTATTATTAAATTTTCAACAACTACCAATAAGATATTAACATTAATTATAAAATGAATTAATTTACAATTAAAAATGAGTTATATAATATGCATTCCTTAAATTTAAAGAATATGTTATGTAAAAGTAGGTGGGTCCTACTTTTAATGAATGTTATGTAAAACTATTGTAACACGTTTTTATACTCTTTATATTAAAATATATGTTGAATCCACATTTAAGTAATACTATGTGATACAATTGTGTATATTTCATTCAATTTATTAAAAAAAAAAAGTATACTGTTTGTTTCATTCAATTGGATTGCGCTTTTTTCCCCTACATATTTTGCGTATTTATAGTGCAGATGAAATAACAAATCTGGAATGTTCAGTAGTTAGTGTAACCTTAGATTCATCTCGTTATATAATGTTCAGACTTTCGTATTTATTGGGTTTTTTTAATCCCTTCGACTAGACATAGTGAAGGATGCACTAACCTCTTTTAGGTATCACCAGCATCTTAATATAATCAAAATACTGACTTCGTTAAGTTTTGTTTTTTTTTTTTTTTCTTTCTAAAAGAGTTTAGGGGTATTTGTATTTTAACCCTTCCGTCTCTCACGTAAACATGGGCTATCTGCCTAAGCAAAAGGCGCCTAGTATATCTTTATAAGTATATATCTTTACAACATTGAGGAGAGTATTATTTATTTTGTTGCAAGTATTGATAGCAGCTGACTCAATCAATCCCTCGCCAAATGAAGATCTTTTGCAGACACTTTTCAGTGTTATTAGGAATTTACAGTTCTTGAATTGGCATGAAATCGGAGCGTTTTGATTACAGAGCTGATGATATGCACGCCGACGACTCGCCGTCCAGGGATAGGCACAGCGGAGGAAACGGCAATGATTTGGTGGAGGGCGAAGCGAAGGAGTCTCAGAGCAAGGATCGGAAGAAAAGCAGTGGCCGGAGGGAGGAGAAATATTACAGAAGTAAAGAGCAGGATAGGGTTTCAAGAGAGGCCAAGATTCCGAGCAGGGATCGACGGAAGGAGGATAGGGATGACAGGGAGGAGAGAGATAACCATCGGAATCAAATTATGAAGTAAGTGATCATGTTGATTTCCCCTATCCTTCTCTGTTCAAATTGACTGCGATTTTTCATGGAGAAGTGACAACAGAAAATAAAAATAGACACAAAATTCACTTAATTTCAGTAAGCTAACTAAGAAAAATGGTAATTAGGGTTTAGGGGCCTTGAGTTTGTAGTTTTTTTTTTACTCAATACTTTACTTCCGAATTGAATTTAGAACTGCCTGACCTGACCTATCTGGTGTCTTCTTTTGTAGTTTCTCATTAGCTGAATTTCCTTCCATAGCATTGTTAATTTCGAGTGAAACGGATTTATAGGAATTCGAATGGATGGTCTCTTGCTTCTGAAGTATGATAAGCTATTCTCCTGTAGTTATACTTTATTTTTATGAATCAAAGCAAGTAATGATATTGATGTATTCCTTACTAGGGCAAATGAGGAGAGGACCAAAAAAAAGACTGAAGGTGCTTCTGAATTGTTGGACTGGGTTAGCAAATGTCGTAAACTTGAGGATAAAAAAAAGGCCGAGAAGCAGAAAGCTGCTCTGCTCTTAAGAATCTTTGAGGAACAGGTATTAGTGTTTTAGTTTATGTATTTTCAAGAAGATTTTTAATCATGATTTTGTAGAAGTGGTACTGAATTATTTTTTGGACAATTTCCAGGAAAATATGGGTTAGGAAGATAGTGAAGATGAGGAGGGTGCACCAGCGAAGGTCTCACTTGATTACTATACTCAAAAAGAAATGGTACAGTTTAAAAAGCCTAAGAAGAAGAAATCATCAGTGAGAAAGAAAGAGAAGTTGAATTTAGATGCTCTAGAAGCAGAACTCGAACATTACGTAGCGGGATGAGTATATGATCGCTACTATTAGCCCATTCATTTTCTTAGAAAAAAAAAGTTAGATGAATCACAATTTTTCAATCGGAGTAGCAAAAGAGCAAAAGTGATCAACTGTTTTTTATTCACTCTGATATTTGTGGCCATATTTCTCCTTTTCTGAACAGGGGTAAAAAAAAAAATTGTTTTGAACAAGTCTGTGACCAATAGGAGAGACCCCCAAACTTGAGTAACCCTACTTATAAATGAGAAGTCTAATGCATTCGAGATGTTCAAGGTTGCAATAGAGACAGAAACTGTGAAGAAAATGAAACTCTAAGAACAGACAATAAAATAAAGTATGACACAACTAATGATATTATATTAGAAAAATGTCATTATAAACACACTTTACTTATCAAGTATGAGAATAATGATGATAATACAGCAAATATATTCATCTTAAAGATTGATAATTTTAGTTTTCATCTTAAATTGCACTACTTGTAAGTCTATTCAGTCTAACGGAGGATATATAACATATAAGAAGATATGTTGAAGATATCAACTGTTGGAAGTGAAGATCGAAATAAAAATAGAGAAACTTGGAGCAAAAGTAATTGATACTATATATGTTTAAAAATAGATTAATTCCGTGTTTTAGAATATAAATGTTGTGTTTATTAATATTGAAGCAATATTAATTTATGTTTTTTATATTATTTTTTCTTCTTTATTCGCAAAGTCTTGAACATATCAAATCTTTATATATGATTACATGAAAAGTATTTAATTATTTTGGTGAAATAAACATAAAAACAGAAGAAAAAAAAATCAATAAATAAGAATACAAGAATAATCATATATACGTTATTATTGATTGATAATATGTAGATGTTTACAGAATTATATTTGTGTGCATGAACATTATTTCATAAGTTGTACGTACATATGTTCTCAGACACCACCTATATATATAATGATGCTAAAAAATATATTTCATTTTCCTAGTTCCCTACTATTTCATTCACTTTCTTGCCCTTCCATGAAAGCAACGTGAAATCGTGTCGGCCTATGCTTGAAGTCCAATCGCCGTTGCTGTGGCCGGTTTGAAGACGAAATTCGCCGGATCAAATTAGCATACTGCACTCGCCTCATCACGTTATCTTCTTCTTCATCTCCACCGCTTTTCATCATTGAGTTAATCATCACCGCCCTTCGAAAGTTCAGACTTTGACTGGGTCGTTTACAGAAGCCAGCGACGGCGGCCGGTTGCCGGAGCTTCGGTGCAGCGAACACCTGAACGCGCCCGGGTTCGTCGACGGAGAGCACATGCAGTGCTTTTTATTCGGAAGCATGGAGAGGCGGTCGCCACCGCCTTTATGGCCACGGTGTGGAGATGCAGAGCATTCGAGGGGGAGGCGAACGGATGACGACGTCCGTGGAGCGGCGGAGAGTGGGGTGAACATGGTGGAACGGAAGGAGGATGTGGTGGACGGCGAGCGCGCTGCACAATGCCGTTCGTGTGAGAAATAATTCTGCGATTTGGTCTCCATTGGCGAGAGTGAAGCTGTGCAGATAGACTTCAGTTGCGAATGTAGGAGACCAAGTTGACTGGAGGGGAGTATTTATAAGGTTGTGCAGTGAGGGCATGACCGTTATTAATAATATATATATATCACTATTTTTTTTCTCAAATATATATATATACTAGCGGTAAGCGCATGCGTTGCATACGCGATAGTTGTTTTTTTTTTTTAATTCGTGATTAGTTTCTAAAACCGCACAAAAATCTGTAGAAATTTTATTAATTTTTGAATGTGAGAAAATATACAAAATAACATAAAAACGTAAAAGAAAACTTCTAACATAAGAGTAAATTATTACAAACTTACCTATTTTAATTACTTGCAAATGTTAGTGGCTTGTAAAATTCGTCGTTATATTCGGAATGGCGAAAAATCTACTACCGAATTAGAGATGATTAATAAAAACTTAATTTTATCATTGAGATAAATTGCCACTTAGATTTTTATTATTAGAGGTTATAATATAATATTAAAAAATATTGGTGCGCACCATTTTGTATGGCTCGAATGCAAAACAGAAATTTCAGTTGACCCTATGGACTGACTGTCGCAGTTTATATAAACTCATGATTGTTTTTGCATTCACTATTCAAATATCAATATTGCAAGTAAGAGAGAAAATCTCAATTTCTACATAAATAAAATGACACATGTGAAGGTATTCAAACATATATGTATCTTACAATAAATCTAGTTGTTAATCCATGAACAGTTCATATTAGACGTCTCTTCTCAACAGTATTGATCTTTATGCCCAAGAAAAATGAACCTAGGCAATGCAATACAACTCTTCTTTTGAAGCCTTTGGCTTTTTCTACAAATAGTGTTGCCAACAAAAAAAATATATAGAAGTCAGTAAATTTGAGATTGGAGTTTGATGATGATTACCTTCTGTTTTCCAAGTATTGCAAAGTCAGACCTCTCTTTCACGTTGCTCTTCCCCAACTTAATTGGTTAGTACCTAACATATTTATCTTCATTAAAAACAGTAGAAGTTAGAGACCATTAGTTAAACATTTTAGTAAAATTTACGACTTGAGAACCAAAAAAAATAAAAACTGTGTTTAAAACATTTGAGTAAAACACATTTTTAGTTACCATTCATATATCTTTAAAAGCTCCAACAAGATCATATGGGTTGATAAAGCTCACAAATCTGCTCTTACTTTTCCAGTACTCTTGTCCCTTAATAAAAAGAAAAGTACATAAGATGGAAATTATTATTATGTTGCATAGAATTATAGTGTAACATCACATCATTTTGCTCGTCTATTTGAAGGCAGCTAGCCTAATCTTTTTAACCATTGTGATATGAAAAATAATTAGTGAACATACATATTTATGGACACATCTAATCTCAGCACTATTTCATGCAAACAAATCTAGTCTTTTCACCTTAAGATTAGAAGCACGCGAAGCCTACCTTAAAATAGTCAAACAAATATAATTGCCCCCTGGCCTTCAAACAAATATCTAAAGAAAACATGCTCATTACCAGAAAATCTAATATTTACTCATTTAGAAAGCATGAGATTTCATTAGATGATCATATAAGAAGATACATGAGTATAAGAATAATATGGCCATAAATTATAAGAACCAAAAGTAATGAGAACTTGATAGTGCATATGAAGGGTATAAAGACTTAAACAAGACACGCAATTAATAGGATACATAATCTAAGACTAAAAGTTGCAAAAAAATTTAGCAATATGTTTTCGAAAAATTTCATTCTAGGCTTAGCAGCTAAATGATTGAAACTTAGGCAGTGGATTATCTAAGTTTCAAACAAGAAACATAGTATTAAAAGTAGAGTATTTCTCATACTCTATCATATCAAAAGTCTAGACACTTTAATACATATTGAGTTTGAATAATAGAGAAACCATTCAGGAAAACTGAAATTCCAGAGAATATGGTACATGCAAACTGTCAAGTTTTATGTTCTTCACTTCCATATAACTACAAATAAGCGTACAAAAGCCTTTGGTAACTCAAAAGTAGAACTAAAAATAAACGTATAAAAACCACTCGAAAGGAACAAAGCATAGCTAATTATGTTATTCAAATTTAATATTCTGACAATACTAAGCTACCGCTAGTGTACCTCTACTCTTCTTGGACTCTAGACTGATGGTATGGCTCCTACCTGAAGTTATATCAGATGGTTAAATAAAATGATCCCGCTATCAAGTACGAAAAGATTACCCTAGTTCACAGTAGAAATTTAATGTTGAAATTTCTTCTTTATAATTACTTTGGACTTCCTAAGTTCTCTCTGAATCTATCATGTAATTCTACACAACATACAAAATAAATATTCTAGCATAGACCTAGCGAAGCTTATGAAGGCGTAGCTCCATGGTTTGGTGTGAGCAAGCTTTGTGTGAGTTCAATAAACAATGAGAATGTAGTAAAAATGATGATGAGACTTCTTGAAAGAAGGTGGTCTGTAAAGGTATGTAAAAATGATCAGTCTGGATACACTATACTAATCTTTTCTAATAACTGATACAAAACACAGAACTTGTTTTGTTGTGTTGTTTGAGAGTTTAGGCAGTATTTATTGGACATAACCACGGATTGGAATGGTGCTGGCCATATAGAAATCTGTGGCTTTGCTTTAGTAGACATACTGGTTATGGTGGCTATGGAAATTGAGTTAAAGGATCCAGAATCTCCGAGATTACTCAACAACATTTCTCCATCAAGTAGTGGATAGAGATGGAAAAATGTTTACAACGACGTTATCTTAAATCCCTAACGGCTCCAACAAGCAACCGAATTGGCAGACCAACTTGCCGGTGGTAACGGGTGGTGGTGGTGGCCATATGAGAAGCAATAGCGGTGGCAAGAGTAAAAAATGAAATTAAGCACAAATCTACTCAAAAGTACCTGATTTGTAACCATAGCTCTGAACTGGATCTGTAGCGGATGAAATATGCAGTGACCGAAGAAGACGGGAGGACAGGTGAACGGAATCAACATATCGGTGGGCTGGCCGGCAATGGACGAGAGTAATGGGGCTGTAGCCAGATGGGAAACAGCAGTAATGGAATCGACGGTATCTTGAGGAGAAAAAGAAATTATGGATTTAGTACCAACCGTCTGAAATGAAGGGATGTGGATGATGTTTTGGATAGAGTATGATATAGATTGAATTGGACAGAGAGAGAGATTGATGAGCGAGAATGTTGAATGTTGAACGGAACAAGGTAGAAATAGACAAATAGAGCCAGGACGGTTGGTGTTTTTTTTGCTTTTCCGTAGCAATGAATCAACGTGTCTTTCCTACGTGATGACGCTCCGAACTTTTATTATTGGTGGTATATATATATATAACTATTTTTGGCTAAACATATATATACATATAATCTTAACGGATATTTCCAATAATACATATATATATATATATATATCACTATTTTTTTCTCAAATATATATATATATATATATATATATATATATATATATATATATATATATATATATTAATTGAGCCGAAAATAGATATACCTATATATATTTGAGAAAAAAATAGTTATATATTCCACATATATATATTATCTTTATATATGATAATGGTTATGTGTTTAAAGCTGACTCAATCAGCCAAACCAGAGGAAGATCTTCCGCAGACACTTTTCAGTGTTATTAGGAATTTACAGTTCTTGAATCGGCATGAAATCAGAGCGTTTTGATTACAGAGCTGATGATATGCACGTCGACGACTCGCCGTCCAGGGATAGGCACGGCAATGGTTTGGCGGAGGGCGAAGCGAAGGAGTCTCAGAGCAAGGATCGGAAGAAGAGCAGTGGTCGGAGGGAGGAGAAATATTACAGAAGTAAAGAGCGGGATAGGGTTTCAAGAGAGACCAAGATTCCGAGCAGGGATCGACAGAAGGAGGATAGGGATGACAGGGAGGAGAGAGATAACCATCGGAATCAAATTATGAAGTAAGTGATCATGTTGATTTCCCCTATCATTCTGTTCTTCAAATTAACTGCGATTTTTCATGGAGAAGTGACAACAGAAAAAAAAAAAAAAATAGACACAAATTCACTTAATTTCAGTAAGCTAACTAAGAAAAATGGTAATTAGGGTTTAGGAGCCTTGAGTTTGTATTTTTTTTTTTTAAACTTTACTTCCGAATTGAATTTAGAACTGCCTGACCTGACCTATCTGGTGTCTTCTTTTGTAGTTTCTCATTAGCTGAATTTCCTTCCATAGCATTGTTAATTTCGAGTGAAACGGATTTATAGGAATTCAGATGGAGTATGATAAGCGATTCTCCTGTAGTTATACTTTATTTTTATGAATCAAAGCAAGTAATGATATTGATGTATTCCTTACTAGGGCAAATGAGGAGAGGACCAAAAAAAAGACTGAAGGTGCTTTTGAATTGTTGGACTGGGTTAGCAAATGTCGTAAACTTGAGGATAAAAAAAAGGCCGAGAAGCAGAAAGCTGCTCAGCTCTTAAGAATGTTTGAGGAACAGGTATTAGTGTTTTAGTTTATGTATTTTCAAGAAGATTTTTAATCATGATTTTGTAGAAGTGGTACTGAATTATTTTTTGGACAATTTCCAGGAAAATATGGGTCAGGAAGATAGTGAAGATGAGGAGGGTGCACCAGCGAAGGTCTCACTTGATTACTATACTCAAGAAGAAATGGTACAGTTTAAAAAGCCTAAGAAGAAGAAATCATTAGTGAGAAAGAAAGAGAAGTTGAATTTAGATGCTCTAGAAGCAGAAGCAGAAGCAGTTGCTGCTGGTTTGGGTGTTGGGGATCTTGGATCTCGAAACAATAGGAAAAGACGAGCTATTAGAGAAGAGGAAGAGAGATCTGAGGCCGAAAGAAAAAGCAATGCATATCAATCAGCTTTTGCCAAAGCAGATGAGGCATCTAAATCTCTGCGAATGCAATTGGATACTATTGAAGAGGAAGATGAGGAAAACACTATTGTAGATGGTGATGATGATCTATATAAATCACTTGAAAGAGCAAGAAACTTAGCTCTTAAGAAGCAAAATGAGCTGCAAGTTTCTGGTCCTGATTCAATTGCTCTCCTCGCCGCCGCTGTTTCAAGCAGCCAAGCTGCTGAGAATGCCTCACAGGGAGAACAACACGAAGACAGGATTGTCATTACGGAAATGGAGGAATTTGTTGGGGGTCTTCAGCTTGATGGAGGTAGAATTTAAAAATCATCTTCTTATGTTGAACTTTATGATTACTGGAAGCATTTTTATTCTTCTGTGATTGCTGAGATTCTCATTATCTATGAAGTAAATTATGTTTTTGTTTTTACTCGATTAGTGTCCTTATTATAAGGTGGTTCAGTTTTGTTTACTGGGTTTCATTTAAATTTCTTCTTCAGAATTTTGTAGATCAGACAAGGAAGATGTGTTTATGGATGAAGATGAAGCTGCAGTCTCTGATCATGAACATAAGGCTGAGGATGGTGTATTGGCAGAAGATAAAGAAAATATGAATGACGCAGCTCCAGACAAGACCATTCATGAAGCTGCTGTTGGGAAAGGCCTATCAAGTGCACTGAAGCTTCTCCAGGATCGTGGTGATCTCAAAGAAGCTTTCGAATGGGGTGGTAGAAACATGGATAAGAAAAAAAGCAAACTTGTCGGTCTTACAGATTCGCAAGGAGGAAGAGAAGTTCGCATTGAAAGAACAGATGAATTCGGCCGAATTGTAAGTCCCCTAATTACCTTGCATATATATAGAAAATGCTGAATCTTTCCTTATTTGAAAAATCTGAGATTATTGATGATTATGTTGTATCAGATGACTCCAAAAGAATCGTTTCGGGATTTATCACACAAGTTCCATGGAAAAGGGCCTGGGAAAAAGAAGCAAGAGAAACGGATGAAGCAATACTATGAAGACTTGAAGATGAAGCAGATGAAGAATGCAAATACTCCATCTTTATCAGCAGAAAGGATGAGAGAAGCTCAAGCTCTGTTGAAGAGGCCTTACTTGGTGATCAGTGGAAACGTTATTGAAACAGTTGATAACACAAATTTTGTAAAAAATTACAAAATTTAACGTATTCCTTAAGAGAAATTTTGTAAAAAAATGTTATAAAACAATGATAATTAGTACTTTTTACAATTATTTATTCAATTTTTTTATTAAATACACTTTAAATAAATAATATGTACTAAGTAGTTTTTAAAGTATCACAACTAAAAATTATTTGTTGAGGTAAATGTTACAATTGGGTCAAATCGGACTAAAACCGATTGTGGGTCAGATGCGTCTCAATCGAGGTATGACACTATTATAACACTCGTATAAGTTAATAGGTCTTGATTTTGATATTTAAAAAAGTATTCAGTTATTTTTGTATTTAAAATGTATTTGACGACAAATTTAGACGTGTGATTGAAATAAGTATCAATTACGATTGTTAAATATATTGTACATTTTAAAACATATTGATACTACTAAAAAATATATTTTTCAAACATATCGTATGGTTATATACTTGTACTTATTAAATTAAAGAAATTACAATTTATAGTCTAGCAAAAGAGATTTTTTTTAGAAAAAAGAGATGAATAATAAAAATTACAATTATACTAGGTTCATTCCCCGCGCATCGCGCAGGTGTCTAAGTACATATTTGTAATAAAATAATACTTGTTAAAGTTCGAATAAGGAACACGATAATAAACTAATTTTATGTTGATTTGAGAATAATGGTTTTTGCCTTGTGAAGGCTCAAATTCATCCTAGCCGTCCGCACACCGCGCGGTGTTTTTCTTTTAAGTACTTGTTATAAGTAGATATAGTATTATTTAATAAAATTATATTTATTAATGCCAATAAAATTAAATTGGGCACGGCATGATAAAACTACACAAATTTTTTTACATCGAAAATACAAATAGTTAAATAATATTGTTTTGTTTTAGTACAATAATGCATACACTATACATATAAATATTTTATACATACTAGCATGTACTTTGTTTAAGTATCCGTAGTGATTACTCTCCGAAATCTAACAGACAGATCTCTTGAGTGTTTGCTAGAAAGCAAATTGGCCCCTTTGGTGGTGGATAGGTTCGGACGAAACCCTTGTGTGGGGTGGAGGGTTTTTCTCTCTAAAACGGAAAATTCTTGTGTAAGCCTGGTGTTTACACCAAACCAATGTAATAGTGACAAGTGTCTTTTGCTCCCACCATTCTAGGGGTTCATCCTTAGGGTTTTAGAAAAAGCTTAAAAAATTGTGGGACACTTGTCCTAATTGTATTGGTTTGGTGTAAACACCAAGCCTACACAAGAATTGGCCCTCTAAAACACTCTAATAAGGAAATATTGATTAACCCTAAAAATTCCCTAACACCATGTATTTATAGGAGGAGCAAAGTGGACAAAAGTCCACTTTGCCCACTCCAATATTTCGGCCGGCCACTATGCATAGGGAGGCCCAATTTTGGGCATCTCATATCAATTGGGATTTGGGTCTAGCCTAATTACCCTAATGTGACATGTACCTAATTTCTTTAGGTAAATTATACATATTATGGGCTACCAATTACGGCGCCCATCACCATATGCTTACATTAAGGTATGTTCATATCTTCCGCTGCGTAATTCTAATTACAAGCATGTACCATGTTTAAGTTTCCGTAGTAATCTGCCCCGTAATCCAGTGGTATCAGAGGCTGTGTTAGAAGTTCTTGATTTTGATAAATTGATGTTCTTGAAAATTTAAATTTCTTGCCGAAAATTTAAAGATGTGACTTTTAAAATTTTCGAAATATTAAATGATTGTGTCGAAATTTCATGATGTTCTTAGTAAAATTTGATGTTCATGATCTTCAAGAAAAATGAGACTTTTATCAAAATCGAACATTGGATTTTAGATCATATTAAAATTTGATCTTGAAATTTGACCACTTGTTTCCAATAGGTGTTTTCGGCCGAACCCTAAGGTAATTTACAAGGTAAATTTTTTAATTTCTTAGGCCCCAAGATAGAAGTTTTGGCTAAAATAGGTCTAGAATATTGTTTACCATATTTTAATTTTAATTAAAGGTAATGATGGATATGTGACCAATTCGAGTTCATATTTATATTCCGGGCCTCGTAAACATGTCAAAATTACATCTCGACTCGGAAAACGTCTCCCAAAGGGTCAAAACGGTCCGGAAGTGCGTTACGCGCGTCCGGGTTGCATTGCAACCCGGACCTCCGGGTTGCAGCAATCCAGACCTCGCCGAATTGCCCAAATTCGACGAGGTTCGGATTGCATTGCGGGTATCGTGCGATTACCGTTTCCGCGATTACCGTTACGTGTAGAGAAGCCAAGTTCGCGCATTGCCAATATGGGTGACGGTTACCGCTTGTTTCTTGAACCGTCATCAAACCGCTTTAAAACCGGGTCCGGTCCCAAGGAAGCCTATAAATAGGAGGCCTTGGCCACCCATTTTCACACATCCTCTCATTTTGCCCAACTTTGGTATTTTGAGCTCTGACTTCTCTCTAGAAATATTCTCTCTCTAGAAATTACTCTTTTACCCCTATAGTGACTTAAGCTTCGGAGAGGGCTCCGCTAGCACCACCCCCCCTCTCCGTGCTAGCATTGGTCCTTTGTGCAGGAATCGTCGCCCAGACATCCGTATTTGTGTACAGACCACCGCCTCCTGAGACACAGCCATACCGAGACACAGACCGTTACGGGAGTCAACTGAACACTCGCCAGTGGCCCAACCTCTTCCCGACGAAGGGTTACAGCCCGAAAACCCGCTCAACCATACGAACATACGCGTCCCCACGACCCAGTTCATCCCTGGACGCAACATTGGCGCCGTCTACGTGATTCGAACAAAAAGCTACCATACCGCAAAGACAATGCACGAGACCGATGACACCAACTTGGAGTATGTTGACATAAAAGATTCCGCCTTTGACGATGTCATTGATTTCTCATCAAAAGACAAGGAGCACATCGCATACCACAACGCCTTGCCCATAACCTCGCAGAAGCCGATAAAAAGACAACTTGGATCCTTCCACATCCCTGTTGCCACATCCAATGCTTTCTTCACTCCAACAAGAAATGCATTCTCCGCACAATGCAACCAAGGAGCCTTCCAGTACAAAGGTGTCAACCCGTCACCTCCTTTGCCTCCAATTAACGAACAAGTTGAGACGATAGGGACAAAGTCTCGAATCACAAGTCATCAAGACACACTGTACCAAAGAATAGAGGGGCAATGCACGAAAGGTACCTTCTAGTACCAACAGCCAAGGCACGAAGCCGCACGCTCATGCAACCTGTACGTGATAGAACAACACCAAAAGGAGGCATGGAAACAACTCCCAAATCAGAATCAAGCAAAACCGCCCTCAAGCGGTCAGCAAGGAAGAAATTGGCAGCCTCAGCCAAAAAGACCTCTTCAAGGAAATTTCCAGAAACCAAAAAACCTCACTGACTGCATTCCTTTGAAAGCCCCGCCGTCCGAAATATTGAAAGAGATGAAGGATGCAAAAATGTGGAAAGCACCGAGCAATTTCAGAAACGGCCCGTTGGGGAAAGACAAAAACAAGTGGTGTGAATACCACGAGGTCTTTGGCCACAAGACGAACAGTTGTGCCAGCCTACGTTTCCGCATTAACAGCTTCGTCCTCAAAGGCAAATTAAAGCAATTCACCGATCAAGGCGACAGCCCTCCAAAGAAGACTCAAGCAGAGTCATCCAAAATACACAAAGAAGGTCCTTCCACAAGGACAAGCCAAGACGATGCTGACATCTGTCACAAGGAGGGACGGAAAAAACCTGCTAGTGACGACGACGTCCCAATCACGGGATTGACAACAAGAACCTTGAAGGCAATAATTGAAAGAGAGATACACGTTTCCTGGGAACAGAGACAACCGCAACAAAAGAGACCATTCCAGTCAGATGACCAAAGGATCAAAGAATCCAAACTCGCCAAATGTGTTCCTTTGAACACATCATTTTCTATCATCCTGAAAGAAATGAAGGAGACCAAGCTGTGGAAAAAACCCTTTAAATTCCGCAGTGGCCCATTGGGAATAGATGAAAGCAAATGGGGCAAGAATCACGAAGTATATGGCCATGAAACAGACAGCTGTGTCAGCTTAAGATTTCATGTAAACAGCTTGATCTTAGAAGGAAAAATGATGAAGTATATCGACCATGGCAATAAGCATCAAAGGAAGCCTCATGTGAAGTCTTCAGAAAAAGGCAAGGGAAAAGAAAAGGCGGATGATAATCCACCTATCGCCAAACGCCAGAAAAACGTCACTTATGGAACCAATTGTGACGACTTGTACAATCTTTGGAGTATGAATGCAGAAGAAGCATATCTCAAACTCCCAGAAAACAAACCTCACCGCCCACTTGAGTCAACGACTGCCTTCCTTGGCAAAGATATTGAAGAACAACACAAGCAAAGTAAAACTTGGGCGCATGACATCAACTTTTGTCCATCCCCAAAAGGGGAGATTGAAGAGCTCAACATGCTAGATGCATTGAGAAACTATGTGGCACGTGGCAGAATCAACTAGCCAACAAATCACCTATGAGGACGTCAAACACATCAGTACATTATTATGACGCATATTACCTTGGAATAACGCCAAGTAACAACTACACACATATTACTCGCGTCAACAACACAAAGTTCCAAGCATTTTATACGCGCAAGACTAAAAATTGTGTTGCAATAATAAACAAGGCGGGGGCATTACACAAGGACAGATCATACACTATTAGAAGATGAAACAATATAAACAATCAGGAAACAGCGATACAACTGCCAAGCGACTTGGGGGGCACCAAGCTGACAAGTGCTCGGCAATTCTACCTAACATATATACATGCCTATCATGATCTACACCTATCGTATCCGCACTCAGGGAAGTTTCCTACACAAACAAGGAATCCTTGTATCAGATTCCTTTACTTTAATTATTATATGCATAACTAAAAAGAAAATTTCATGACTTCATACTTTTGCAAACTTATAAAAATTGCGATTATCTGACAAAAGTAACTCTGCTCGTAGGTACATGCTACACTACGATTACTACTCGGGAATTACGCCAAGTAGTAACCTATGCACAAAAATCTACTTCAACAATACAAGCTAAGCATTGTGTTCAAGGAGGGATTTATGGTATACAACACCAACATATCTATTATCTACACCAACAAGGATTTTATTTCTCCATTCATAACATAGGCGTCTATCTCAAGAAGATGCCGGCAACACAAAGCCATCAAGCTATGTGCACAACCAACTTTTATACCGCAATGACAACCTGCGGATTATCTATCAAAACGACGACTATTCAGAGACGTCAGCTACAAGCAATATCTTGGATTAACACCAAGACCTATTATCAAAACGACGACTATTCAGAGACGTCAGCTACAAGCAATATCTTGGATTAACACCAAGACCTATTATCAAAACGACGACTATTCAGAGGCGTCAGCTACAAGCAATATCTTGGATTAACACCAAGACCTACTATCAAAATATCTTGGATTAACACCAAGACCTACTATCAAAATATCTTGGATTAACACCAAGACCTACTATCAAAATATCTTGGATTAACACCAAGGCCTACTATCAAAATAGCATGTTGAGGTATCCTCTTTGTTTACTTCTAAAAAATGACATGCTGTGACATCTCTGGTTAGAGGCAAATCCTCATGTTCATAGCCATTCCCTGGATTCAGAACAGGATGGGCATACGGAACTGATCACTCCTTAAGTGGCGGAAGTTCTCTGGTTAGACAACGACCCCACACTATAACAAGTGTGAACTCCTGTTTAAAGGGCTCACTCTTTATGGCGAATGTCCTCTTGATAGACGACAATCCCATATTACGAATTCCTGGCCAGGGTTCGTTTTATACGACAAAAGTCCTCTGGTTAGATGACAATTCCGTACTACAGATTTTCAAACCGTGTTGCATGGTTCCTGGACGCAGAAAGCATGCATCACAATTCATATTTTCAGAAAAGTGTTACATGATCCATGGACGCAGGAATCATGTATCACAAATATTTTTTCAAATATTTTACCAAATATTTTGTCAAATATTTTATCAAATATTTTATGTATCAAACACCTTTCCAAAAATTTTATCAACACGGTTTTTTGGGTGTATCACATTCAATGTCAAAACATTTTTTCAAATATTTTATCAACAAGCTTTTTAGGGTTCACAAAATGCTTCTTCAAAAACTAAAATGTTTTTACGTATGCTTCCCCAACGCGGGTTGATACACGCTGGCAGGTGCGCACCCTGTTTAAAACTCATAAAATTTACAAGTCGAGTCTTGTACAACGTCGCCTTAGAGTGGAACTAAGAGACGGTATAAACTAGTATCTTGCTTAGCCAAGATAACACCTTTCAAATACACTACTTGTTGAGAAATATTGCTATACGCAAAAATACTTGGCAGGTTGCAACACATATAGCGGCAAGCTATTCAGGAAAGAAGGGCAATATGCATAACGCATCATGCAAACAATCAGGAGAGCATCTCAACTTATCAATCAGGAAGTGGCTATCGGTCACGACTGCAGGGACTATGTCTACGTTACTAGTCATCCACATTCAATAAACACAGTAAGTGATAACAATATGAAATATTACTAACAAGTTATCATGCAAACTACTATGTATAAAGCAGGTTCAAACGACGTAGTTCAAAGCGAACAAGTCGTAAGCAACAACTAAGGAACAACTACAACAAGTCTCCAAACATAGAAGCCGGGGGGCAAACAGACTCAGAAACGAGTTCAACATATCCAAAAGATGGCACCGATTAAAGAATGCCATCATCTCTGACAGGACTCGGCGGAACAAGCAGAAGTAGCCACCGTCTTCTCCAAAAAAAACCTACAGTGTGCAAGTCGCAACATCCTGTGCTCTACCCATCTCGCCATGCCTTGGAGTCTAGCCAAGAGGGGCGATCACAACACTTAACAATGTGCGACGTACAGTCGCAACTACGGACATCATGTTCATCATCTAAGGATATATATCCTATCTTTCAAGTCCAAAGCATATGGACAACATAGATAACTAAGGTATGAAATATTACTAACAAGTTATCACATAATTACTATTGAAAACAGGTCCAGGTGACGAAATATCATGCAAGCAAAAGCATGAACAAAGAATTATCAACATCAACCCATTCACAAAGGGTTCAACATGCTGGAAGCAGACAGCCCAACAGCAACCAAGAGTCAACATCATCTCTAAGGACTATGACAAAGAGTTCATAATGTCAACATCAAATGCAATGTCGTCATCCACATAGAAGACACGACAAGAATGATTGTTTCAACATTCAGCACAACATAGCTCTTCAACATAAGGGCGGCAATCAGCAATCAACAAATACTTACCTCGGTAGGAGTAACACTCCTCATTGGGCCGGTCCCTCGACCGGGGGGCAGAAGACACCACTGCACAACCCTCAACTCTATTTCCTTTATCACAAGAAGGAATTAGCACGGTCATGCTCAACATAAAGAACTAAGAATCGCTCGAGGAACGCGCCCCTGCGTCGGATCTTTCGAGAATTATGCTAAAAACAGAAACTGCAGCCAGCGATAACTTGGAAAACTAACAAGTTCAAAGAAGATACAATGGGACGTCTTACTCACAAGCCTTTTACCGCGACCGTGCCCGAAGACTCCAAAGTAGCGGGGGCACTTGTATGAACATTCCTCTCAACAAATGGATTTCTATACACATCAGCTATCCGCAAAGACAAGCTTTTTCCCATCAAGATGGAGATAGTGGACTTAATCATGGTAACAACCGTGGGAAGACTAATTCTGATAAGAGGACAGCAAGATCTGATATCCTGGAAAGTGCTATCAACAATCCAGTCAGTGCGCAAACACGCACCAACACTTATTCAAGCACTTATGCAACAAACGCTCCATGTGAGACAACCACGTACGTACAAGACTTATTAGTCTTCGTGCAACAAGTAACAAGCATCACGCAAGGGGGGAAACCTCTTCAACACATTAACCTTGCATGACAACACCGAGTGCATACTCGCAGCATACAAGATTACAATGGTGGAATATTTTCTAAGTACATGACTCAGGATGACAGTCAGCAAATTGCAAGCTGTCGACATACAACCACGTGTCAGCATATTATCAGAAGTTGGCATATAACCTGTGTTCGCATCAAGCATACGGATAAGGCATACATAGCCAGAGATGGTGAAAAGATTCTAAGTGCGGGGGCAAATACGCACACACAATGTACGTACATACATGTCGACAAGGATGCATGTCGACAAGGAGAAAAATATTTTCTAAGTGTTTCCATGTACGTACATACATGTCGACAAGGATGCATGTCGACAAGGAGAAAAATATTTTCTAAGTGTTTCCATGTACGTACATACATGTCGACAAGGATACATGTCGACAAGGAGAAAAATATTTTCTAAGTGTTTCCATGTACGTAACATACATGTCGACAAAGATGCATGTCGACAAGGAGAAAAATATTTTCTAAGTGTTTCCATGTACATACATACATGTCGACAAGGATGCATGTCGACAAGGAGAAAATATTTTCTAAGTGTTTCCATGTACGTACATACATGCCGACAAGGAGAAAAATATTTTCTAAGTGTTTCCATGTACGTACATACATGTCGACAAAGATGGATTGCATACAGCGAGTAGCTATGCCTCCTAATCACACCTACGACGCTCATCGACAAGGCTCATACGACGACATCTATGGTAACAAGTATTAGATATCTCTTAAATATTTCCTAAGTGTTTTAGCATACTTGCAGGCAATGCCCAACAGTCTATACCTGACGCTCAACCATTAGCGCCAATGCGCATAGCAAAAGTCAACGAGCGTAGCAAAAGTCAACGCGCGTAGCAAAAGTTTACGCGCGTAGCAAAAGTCAACGCGCATAGCCAAAGTCAACGCGCATAGCAAAAGTCAACGCACATAGCCAAAGTCAACGCGCATAGCAAAGTTGGTACGTGCAGTAAAGAGGACCAACATCTCAAGAAGCTATCATGCAAGCGATGCGGCTAATACGACGAACCGCGAAGAGCAAATACGACAACACTTAAAGAAATATCTCTCTAAGGCATCAAAGCAACAAACGACTACTTCCAAGAGACTCCTTGATGATAAGGATCAAAGGAGTAATGCATCTACAAGTACATACGGTATACTCCGCCCTCTTCTAAGCATTTATCTCTACATACATGATTGTTTTGGTGTTATACGTATCAAATCCGTCATTTTACATGCATGTTTACATATCGCATGATTCATGATTTAATAATCACTAAGTCGTTTGAGAAGTATATAGATCATATTTCTTACGTCACATAATTATGGTCTTGCCACGACCGTTACTTGTGCTTGTACGTTGATAGAAGCATGTCCGCATAACGTGTCCCTAACGGTAATCATGATTGTATGTTATATATGCGGATTCCCTATTGCACTAACCGTAATGGCAGGAAATAAAGTCACTCGGTTGAAAAATCAAAGGACGGGCGAAATCATGACTCCAACGTCCAACCAATAATCAAAACCGGAAGGTTAGCGTCAAGCTCAAATTGGACACGTATCCTAACTTAAAATAGAGTCAATAAAGGTTTTTAACCGTTACTTGACTCGGGGGCAAGTGATGGATATGTGACCAATTCGAGTTCGTATTTATATTCCGGGCCTCGTAAACATGTCAAAATTACATCTCGACTCGGAAAACGTCTCCCAAAGGGTCAAAACGGTCCGGAAGTGCGTTACGCGCGTCCGGACCGGACCTCCGGATTGCATTGCGGGTATCGTGCGATTACCGTTTCCGCGATTACCGTTACGTGTAGAGAAGTCAAGTTCGCGCATTGCCAATATGGGTGACGGTTACCGCTTGTTTTCTTGAACCGTCATCAAACCGCTTTAAAACCGGGTCCGGTCCCAAGGAAGCCTATAAATAAGAGGCCTTGGCCACCCATTTTCACACATCCTCTCATTTTTCCCAACTTTGGTATTTTGAGCTCTGACTTCTCTCTAGAAATTACTCTTTTACCCCTATAGTGACTTAAGCTTCGGAGAGGGCTCCGCTAGCACCACCCACCTCTCCGTGCTAGCATTGGTCCTTTGTGCAGGAATCGTCGCCCAGACATCCGTATTTGTGTACAGACCACCGCCTCCTGAGACACAGCCATACCGAGACACAGACCTTTACGGGAGTCAACTGAACACTCGCCAGTGGCCCAACCTCTTCCCGACGAAGGGTTACAGCCCGAAAACCCGCTCAACCATACGAACATACGCGTCCCCACGACCCAGTTCATCCCTGGACGCAACATGTAACAATATATCTATAATTGGAAGCATAAGGATAGGTTCACATTAAATATATAGAAATATATACAACTATCAATATATCAGGCTAATTTATAGGGATTGAGATATTATTGATAGATTTGGTTACCTAAAAGATTAAGAAAATATATTGTCAGTATATTTGTTCCCCTATTAAAGATATTGACAATAAATAAATAAATATATGTATATATATATATATATATATATATATATATATATATAATTAGCATGAGCGTTGCACGTGTTTAAGGTTAAAATATTATATTGAATTGATGTAGACTAATATATATAATATGATATAAGCACAATAACTAATTAATGACAGACTGCGGTTCATAATAATTTACAAATCCATCAATGACAGATTTTGAAGTTGGCTTATAAAATCGACTCACGTTTATTATGTTCATCTCTAATCCCATTGGATCCTTACCAACAATTATAAATTTGACGAAATCTCTCCCCGTAGATTCCATCTTCATTCTTCACTCTAACTAACTTTGAGTAGTGTATTCTTGCTCCCCCAGTTAATCTCCCTCTCCAGTTGTTCCAAAAAGTGGACCGCTAATGTTTATAACTTGAATTCACTATCTTCCTATCTAATCCTCTCTTCCCATTTTTTTCACTCCTACAAATAGTTATATTATATCAGTCAACATTGAGCATATGTGTACTGTGAGCCTGTGAAGTATCCATGACTTAAATAAGTAAGAAAAAAAAATATCAAACAAAAGAAGATAAATCCGTGGGATACTTATGGATTTATGGACTACACTGAACCAACATACACCATAAGTATATAAAACAGTCCAGAAGATACTTCAACAAAAATAATGAAAATAATGAATTAATTGAAAGAATTGCAATCATCTGATGAAACACATGTACAGTTACTTCATGATCATCTAATGTATCTACAAAACAAAAGTATCAACATAGCTGAATTTTATTATCTTTCCTACTTTTGGCAACAAAAAAAAATATGTGTATTGCTCATACATCAAGATTCTGCAAGGATAAAAATCTGGATAATATCATGAGTGTCAGAGAATAAATTTTATACCAACATAATAACGATTTTTCTCATGGTTGATATATTAGTCATTTAAAGGTGAAACACTTTGTGGGTTGAGAAAATAAAATTATCATGGTAAAGTTCACAACATAAACGAATTTAACAGTTATTATTTATCATAAAAAAGAAGCATAGAATGTGGCATTGATGCCTATTACTTCAGAAAAGCACCCACAAAATGATATAAATTCAATTAATACTCTTATCATATGATTCATGCATGAGTCATCAATAAAAAGAATTATATATGCATCAAATTGGTTCAATTAAAGCTTACTTGTGAATATGCTACTTTATAGTAGTTACGTATGTCTCTTTTTAGTGTTTTTTTGTAATGTATCCTCTCGTAGATAGCGTAAACCAACATTTACCCCGCTTGTCTTGGAAGGACCCCAATGTAATCTGCTAACCATCTCTTGTTGTATACTGTTCTTTGCCATCCTGAAATGTAGGAAAAAGATACAAGCAAGTACAAAACTTGAGGTTCGATTCTTTTAATCTCAAATTGTACCGTAGTAATTGTTTATGATACCATAATTGGAAGCTGGAACGGCAAGAATCTATACATATGTGTTAAATAAAGTAGATTTTTAGATTTTTCACAATTGCAGTTACAAATCAGTTCAACAATTGAAATTTGTGGAGATTGAAGAAGATTAATACATAGGTTATTGTTTATGATGCGCTAGACAAGAGTACACTATATTCTGATGTTAAAAAAACATGTCATATATTAAGGATTTCACTTGGAACAATACACTTGAATATAGTTCTTTTAGATAATTAAGTTTAGAATCAGGTTTACTATCAATGTTTCCTCAAATTTGCATGCATGACTTAATCAAGGCCTTCTGATCCTGCTTTGTAAACTGTAACATAAAATATGGACAGTGTGACCAGTCGAGATGAATAGACAACGAGAATGAGCAAACAAAAAATCATGTAATAGAATATCGAGACAGTGGTAAAAAAAACAGAAATCGAGATGATATAAATTTTTGAACATTGTACAAATAGACCTGCTTCCATGCACTCAAGTTTTTAACTTTTATTATAGAACTGATTACTATGAATTGTTTTTCAATCTAACAAAAAAATGGTTGTAAATGAACACTTACCAGATATATCACATATGATGCATAGACCGCCATTTTTTTAATCCGGAAAACAAAAGTTGCATGTCTAATTGTAAAATTATACATAAATGAATCAGCAATATATATATGTTGCAATCAGTTATCATCAATGGGTGAAATCAAAGTTAGAGGTAGAGAAAATGTCATAAACATTAAGTCACAGCATTTTATCGAATCTCTGGTGGCTATAGTGGGGAAATCAGAAGAGGGATGCAACTACAACATACCTGCAGCAATAATTAGAGGGATGATATATTTTAGAGGAAACTCTTACTGAATTAGAACCGAATGAAGTGCATTACCTGTACAAGTTAGACTACGTGGGGAGTAATGAGACTCTTTCCTGCGTTACAGAGTCAAGCTTCATCGATTAGGGAATTTCACAATCGTGGTGAATCCTCCTCATATATACTTTAAACGGAGTTTGAAAGAAATTGATAAAACGCTGGCCAAAGGATTTGAAGTGAAGCTACACAACTGTTGGAATGGAGAAGCAGCCTTTGGGGTGAGCGGGAAAAAAAACGTAAATAGCTAGGATGTGAGGACAAAAGAGAGTGAGGACAAATTTGAATTTTCTGCTTTTTATTTATGTAATAGATTTATTTATGTAATAGATATTAATACTTATATTTGTTAATTATAAATATAATTATTAAATGAGCTCTAATTTATTTTAATAAGGTATCTGATTTACACATGATTTTTTATATAAATTAGAAGCGAAACACTTTGTCATAATAGTATTAGATATCATTGATATTTATTTAATTTACGTATTTTAATGAATTAACAGATATTTTGTTAGAATATATTAATTTATATAAAAATTTCAAATTAAAACATGCATTATATGGAAAACAAAAAACTTACGAAGAGTCGCCTTAGGCATGTTTGGTTCACGAAATAGGAATAAGGAAAACAGAATAATGAATATGAATAAGGAATAGGAAATAGTTAATATTATTATGATGTTGTTTGGTTGACACGAGGAATATGGAATGAGGATTTCAAATCCAATGTTTGGTAGATAAAATGTTATCGTAAAAGAATAGAATAAGTCATAATCGACATATATACCCTTTTGTTATTTTATTAATTGAATTAATATTATTAAACATTAAAATGACAAATCATGTATTATTAAACGAAATTGATTTTTTTTTTTCAAAAACGATTATTTTTTACTAAAACTATTATTTTTTAAAAAAATACTTTTTTTAAAACATTGTAAAATTCACTATAACTAATATAATAGTGAATTGTAAATTAAAGATACATGTTAAATTATAATTCTTAATTAAATGAAATTTGATCACTTTTAATCAGATTTACCACGACTAACATGTTATCCACCATGAGTGAAAAAATATCAATTAAAAAAGAACAATCAATTAATTAAATCATCTTAAACTACATCAAGATGATATATACAAATGCAAGCATAATAATTTTTGGTTTTATGTGGATGAAATAAAATTTGTTTAGATAGAATATTATTTAAGCAATTATATGACATACATATAATCAAAAGAAAATCGAGTATACAACATACAGAGAAAACTCAAATTGACAGCATAATATGCTTCACTAACAATCAAGCATGCTGTAAATTTATAAAATTTTATGAACATAAATTTTTTATAACATACTTATGAACAACAAGCACACAGTAGGCAGGTCACTCAGTAGGTAAGGCAGCAAGGCACACAGTAGGGAAGCGGGCTACGCAGGGAAGCGGAAGCAGGGCAGAAGGAGCAGGCAGCCGTCACAACAATTTTTTTGTTGGTAGAAAATCACGGCAGTTTGCAGGACTAATAAGATTATAATAGATACATCTTTTACCAATATATAAATTGGCTTGGGTCCTCACCCCAAAAGCCACCAATCCTACCTTCTTATTTCTATGCTGTCGAACCGGTTTAAACCTTAAAAAAAGACGGGCACCCAGACATGTTCAGCCGGCCAGACCTAAATATAAAATCATCCAAACTTGACCGGACAATTGACATCCTAACCTAGCCGCCACAGTGAAGTAGAACGACACGCCGAATTAAAATTGTCGACAGGTTCCAACGACATGCCGAATGAGAAGACCGTTACCCTCGTCGTTCTGCTCCCAGATTGTTGATTGTTCGCTCCCCACAACTGTGGCCCACAAGTACACCTCCTCGCGCTGCGGCAGACCGCAGTTCCTCGCCCACCGCTAGAAATTTCCTTCTTGTGCAGTTTCAACATGCGATCGATTGTCCTTCTTCCGCCCGCTGTCCGCCCGCCGTTGCTGAATTGGTCTAACCGCAAAGAAGCAAAAGATTCTGTAATCGTGCTAAGAAAGTGAGTCATGAAGTGCAATTCATATTTTACCTAACAAATTAAGTATGTGGCCCATTTTTTTTTAAATTGAGTGATCGTGTACAGGGATAAGAGAGACAACAATCCTCTGCTCATATTTTCCTAAGGAACTTGTGCAAACGACATCTCATGATGCGCTTAGAAAGCATGGTGGTTACTCATAAATGAAATATTTGATTAACAGATAGTTTGTTTAAAATATTTATTGATCGATTTATTTGTATACGTAGGGTGCATTTGAACTTTGTTGCACTGTTTTTCCAGTTGCAATCACGTACAACAAAATCTATGTCGATGCTTTATGGAGAACGGGAAGTAAGGTACAATTAGCCTCATGCACTATTATGAAATATATGCATTTACTGTTGATCATAGAAAGTCACCTTTCTAATACGCAGGCAATCATCCACCATTCATCTACTATCTTGGGCACATGAAAGTTGTTTGTGATCTGTGGTAGATAGAGGCTTGGAAGCCCAAATTATGAAACCTGGTCTGACACCCATAGGGTTTGCAGAAATGTAACAATATATTAGCTAATTGATTACTTCAAAATTCTTTCTTTATCCTCTTTTAAAGAAATAATTTTTATGGATCTTTGTTTTGAAGTCTTATTTATACAAAATATATTCAGAATGGAGGACATTATTTATGTTTGAGCTGGTCTGAAGAAAGTCCCTTGTGATGGGTACTTAAAGTACACTCAGTCTCTCACCCTAGCCAGAAGCACAAGGAGCGAAAGTAAGTTAAATCTCACAGCTGTTTATTTTTACTTATCAGGCTGTTGGGACTCCCCTTGGGACGCATTTTATTTGGCAGCTCATTTTTTTCATGTATGTTCCGCTTCGTGGTTTACTTCTACTCGACTCGATAAACATTGGAGGATCTGAAAACTGTACAGATCAACCGGTTTATGGTTAAGTTGTACCCAACTTTATAGTGCTGGCAACACGGGTTTTTCTTCAATTGGATTCCCATAATTAATTTACATTGTTTACATTCTTTTATAATTCTTCGTTTGTTCATATGTTCTAAATAAGATGGAACTTTAGTTTTATCTCTACTATAAACATAGATTATGCAGAGATGAAGTCTTTTTACTTTAGTACTTATCTTACATGTGTCGGCTTGTTCAAACAGACGATACTATACATTTAGTCGGCAACCTAAATTTCTACTGTTGGTTAGTTTTATTTAAGTTCTCCGGAAATTCTAATATTAATTAGATGAGGATAAACATATAACTATGTTATGTATAGCACATAAACAAGTTCTTCGTTAGTTTAGTTGTAGAAGTTGTTGCTAAAAGCTCCCACTGCTTCGTGATTATTACTTATCACTAATCTAGGCCACAAAAAATTATAGTTGTAATTTTATGTAGACATGAATAGATGTGTTGGAGTATTCTTTTGGACGTGGGTGGATATAAGCTCATTTCTCTTATTAACCAGTAAAAAAATTTACATGATTTTTGATTGCATTGTGTTGATTTGAAATGATTTTTGGATGGTCCAGATACACAAGGAGGGGTAATCAAGAACGCAGGCTTTGCACTTTCTGAGTATGAGTTTCTTAAGTGGCCTGGTTTTGTAGAGTTTAGCGATGTAAATGGGAATGTGCTACCTTACTCTGCATAGGGCAGGTAACATGACAAGTCCTCCAAAGTTTGTAGGCATTAGGGGTAATGATTTATTCTTCCCTTTTGCATAATTTTTTTTTTCATATTTTATTTCTATACACGGTGTTTGATATCAAGAACTACAATGTTGTATTTCATATCGTCAAGCAAGAAAATAAGAATCTACGAATTTTTTATGTTAGAATCCTTGAATTTCTTATTTGAGAATATGATAATTTATCTCCAATTGATGAATGATCCCACTTGCAGGTTCACAGTTCCGAGATGAGAGAAGTTAGTCGAGTTCACTCCATCAGCATTCATATTTCTTTGCGAGAACCAGTTATTCATGACATTAAGAAACCATACTAGCTGTCTGGAACTTCCTGGAGGAGCTTGTGATCTCATTTGAAAATAAACTTATGTGGCATCCTGGTTTCCATACAAACTACATATCTATCACAAGTGATCATGACCTTATTATTTTGTACTGCCAGGCTAATTCTGATTATCCATTGAAGGAAATGATAATTCTTTTCCATCAATGTTTTTTTGGTAAAAGGAATGGTTGACTTAGTTTATATGTTCAGAAACTTATAGGAATTCACCTTATTGGAATCTCTATTATATTGTGTGTTCTATGTATCTGTTTAGTTCTTCGAAAATGTAATTTTATGATGGGTTATCTGATAAAGCTATTTTTTTTTATGGTGATATGACAGTCACATCTGCCGTCTCTTATAGTTACTGCATTATGCAACTGATCACAGCTCCTTACCAACAAATTGCATCTGTATTTTAAGAGAGGGAAGGTGTGTGACGATCTACACAAATACGTGTGCAACGCACGCGGAAAACAACTAGTAATAATTAAATTAGATTAGGGTTAAAATATGATTTTTTATTTTCGTTTTTATTTTAGAAAAGTTGGAATTCTCAATCCTAGGGGTTAGAATAGGATTAGGTATTCCTTCAAATTTAGCAATTAGGAATCCTAATTCTACAACAATTAACTAACCAAACAACAAAATAAGGAATAGCAATTATGTATTCCTTATTCTGTGGTGAACCAAACATGGTGTTAATACATTGTACTTTCTTGGGAAAGGTTAAAAAAAATATTCTTCATAAATATCTGATATTGTTGAATGATTTTTTTTTTTATTATCAAAGTTCAAATAAAAATTGGTAATTATTAATAATTATTCCTAAAAAAACAAATCGTCCAAACTTAGTCTAAATTCTAATGTATTTTAGTGCAAAATATTTCTTTTCACGAGAAGTTCGTATTGATGATAAGTATTTCCTAATAATTAAAAAAAAACGTTTTTAGTATATTTTCTATATATATACTTGTAAAAAAAACATAATAAATGTATTTGTACTGTAAAATATTTAGTGAGTTTGAAAATTAGGCATATCTATATCTATATATATATATATATAAATTTAGGTAGAGAGATGAATTCAAATGCAACCGGAGCTAGGGATTTCCAGATTTGCAATTTTCAATGCACATATTAAATTCAGCTGCTGGAGGATTTATGAGCTGCGGGAAGCGTCTTCCTTCAATTCCCTAAATAAAATCTATATCTATATCTATATCTATATCTATCAATTCCTTTATTGTTTTTATTATTATTATTATATATATATATTTATTATTATATTCATCGTGTTATATTTTCGGATGACACCAAACAACTTATAGTGTAGAAATAATTTTTTTTTTTTTTATAGAAATTATTCTGATCTTAGAAACTAATTAAAATATGTATATCTATATATATATATAAATTTGTGCAGTAAGAGAATAAGGTAAGCAACATAAGATTGTTATCAGAACCGGTTCTCGGTTACAATGGTCTGATTTCCGGTTTAGTCAACCCGAAGTTATCTCTTATCATTAGGACATTTACAGAGACCAAGTTCCAATGTTTGGAATAAGTACCGAGACATCGGTTCATTTCACACAATTAATTCAATTCAATGCTATAGGCTCTTCGTCTTCTACAATTCGGCTTCAATTTAACAAATTCCTCTTCTATTTATAGAGGATGCTTCACCGAAGATTTTTACCTGAATTGGGACAAGCTTCAAGATCACCTTGATGCACCTCAGGAACTTAACATGGTCGATGACGAGGTTCTTCACCGGAGTGGCGGGGAACGACAGATTCTTTGACCTCTCTTGGCTACGACGGCGGCAACATAGATCTCTTGTTTCAGTTATTCTCTTCTTCTTCTCCACTCCCATCTCTCTCTCGCTTCTCTCTCTAATTTTTCTCTGAAATTGTCCCTGTATTCATTCAAGACAATTCAACAAGGAGAACCGAAGTCACCAACAATAATAACTAAATATACAGTTATATTCATTACTATTTTTTTATATCAGTCTTAATTTACAGCATGGAGAATTTACGGGAGTTGGGACATTTACAGAGACCAAGTTCAGTGTTTGAAAGAACAGAACCGAGACATCGGTTCATTTCACATGCAAATACCACCACAATTCAGTTAATTTAATTCAATGCTATATTCTCTCCGTCTTCTACAATTTGGCTTCAATTTTTACAAATTCCTCTTATATTAATAGAGGATGCTTCACCGAAGATTTTTACCTGAATCGAGACAGGCTTCGACATCGCCTTGCTGCGCCTAGGGATCTTAACCTGGCCGATGACGAAGTTTTTCGCCGGAGCGGCGGGGGACGGCCGATTTTTTTACTTATCTTGGCTCCGGCGGCGGAATATATCTCCCGTTTCGGTTATTCTCTTCTTCTTCTTCTCCACTCCATCTCTCTCTCTTCATAATTTGTCTCTCTAATTTTTCTCAGAAATTGTCATTATATTGTGCCCTTATCTCATCAGCTTAAAAACCTTCTTGAAAGCCTCGTGGACGGTTTAGATGAAATCTATGATGACATGTTCACATCTGAGCCGTAAATTGCTCAACGTCTGACAATATCAAGGGTTTGGTGGGCGAATTACGATTTGTTTTTTTTGGCCAAACGAATTACAATTGGAATAAGAAAAACAACAAATTAATGATATTTAGTAATGAATTGAAGAATGCAGAAGGAAATTGTTTGTAGCACCGCTGCACTATTTGGACATGGGCTTTTTTGACTGTTTTTTTTTCTTTTTGTATTGTGTTTTTTTTCTTCTGTTTTATTAATAATATAATATGTTCCTTCGGGGACATTATAATATACTTGTAACTATCATCAATTTCTTTAACAAAAAATAAAAATTAAGTTAAAACTTTTTTCATTATAATTATTTTATTAGTTAATTTTATCCAATAAAATTATATCATTAATATATATATATATATATATATATGTCATATTAAGCCCCGCGCGATGCGCGGGTATTGTACCCTAGTTATAGAAAAGTTTAGGAAATTTTTTCTTAAAAAGTTTAGGAAGTTAAAAGCTATTTTCTATAACATAGATAACATTATTACCAATAACTCACTAAAATATTATAAATAATTAGTAATATCTATTTTTATATTGAGTTAGAAATAAATTTTTTTTGCGAGATATGTAGAAAAAATCTAATACAAAGATACTTCAAAAATTGAATGATTGTAAATATTTATTTTATTTATTATATTATATTATAATTATTTTATTATTAAATATTTCTTTGAAGTTAATATTTTGCCCCCACTAAAATTTTTTTCTAGATCCGTCCCTGGTCGTAAGCACTTCAACACCCAATAGCATAGTTTACGTCACGTGCACTTCTCCTTTCAGTGCTATAACAATCCTAGTATAACATCCAGTGCACGTCACTTGTCCATCGCCCGTAATTGTTTAGTGCAACGATCGCAATTTCTCTAGTGCACCACCGTTCCGTAACTAATCGACATGGCTTACGACTCGCTCGCTTCCGCTGGTCTAATTTCGATCAATGTAGCCGCTCAGCTACCGTTAAAGCTCACACAGAAGAATTATCCTTCATGGCGTGCTCACAGTTTCTTCCGCTGTTAGTTGGATGTGGCCTCATTGGTTACACCAATGGCCTAACCCCTTGTCCATCCAAGATGATTCAAGTCGATGGCGCGGATGTTCCCAATCCCAAGTATCAACTTTGGGTGCGACAAGATCAATTGATTCTTCATGTCATCATTGCCTCGATCACTGAATCAGTCATCTCGGTGATAAGTTTATCCAAGACTTCGCGGGAAGCATGGACTGCCCTTAGCAATGTCTATGCAAGTCGATCTCGCTCGCGTTTTATGTCTCTCAAGGAACAACTATCAAGACTAACCAAAGGTACGAAACCAATTGCTGAATATATGGACCAAATTAAATCTATTTCGGACGAACTCACTATTATTGGTTCACCTTTGGATGATATATCTTGTTATTCATACACTTAATGGACTCGGTCATGAGTTTAAGGACAACTCGGCTGCAATTAGAGCACGAGAAGACCCTATTTCTTTTGAAGAGCTCCATGACAAGCTGCAGAAACATGAACGATTTCTGCATTGAGACGACACCGAGTGTGAGTCACCCATTGTGACAGCTCATTATGCAGAACAACCACAGCTAAATGGACGTACCAATTTCCGTGGTCAAAACCGTGGGCACTTTGGAGCCTCCTATAATCAGCACCAAGTACTAGGCCCAAATCAAATGCACAAATATGGAGCTGGGTCACGACAGAATAGTAGCAGCAAAGGGCGAATTGTTTGCCAGCTTTGTCATAAGTGGGTCTTCGCAAAGCTCGCTGCCAACTTCTATATATATGGAGCTGGGTCACGACAGAAGTCATCATTTTGGTCTAGATGAGAACACAATTAATGTTGTTCATTACTGCCAAATTTATTTATTACCACCCCTAACCTCCTGTATTAAGCACTTTCTTTCCTAAGAGCATACACAATAGATTTACATAAGAGCATCCACAATAGTTTTACATATTTCATAGTCCTTAAAGGTGCCACATAAGCTATTTATGTGAATTTTAAAGAATACATAAACTTAAGTAATACTTATATAATAGTAGGTCTACAATGATTTTACTTAAACATACTTTAATATTAAATTTTAAAAACCAATATTTAAAAGTAGTTATAATTAATATTTTATTTTACCGTTGTATAGCTTTTAGATAGAGATTAATCTAGGATTAGTCTTATTTTATTGTCGTTGTATTCAATCTTTTTTTTTATCAGACCGTTGTATATTCAATCTAATTGTAGTTGATTTTTTTTATTTTGTCATAATTTTCATTAAATAGTTTATCTAATATTGAATTATAGTGTCGTTGCACTATTCCAATTATATATATATATTATTTGATATGATCATTTACATTTCATTGCTTTAATTTAAATTATATATTAAATGAGTTCTTCACAATTCAACTCGGTTGATAAATAATAATAATAAAAAAAAGATAATAAACCGAAAAAGCGGGAGAAAAAAAAAAGAAACGGGAGAATAAATGAAGAAGACTTATTTGCCTAAAAAAGAAAAAAAATAACTAAGTGATGATGTGGCAACATAGCATTTTCCTTATACTTAGAGCATCCACAATGGTTTTACATAAATTGTATTCTTTAAAGTTGCCACGTAGACATTTATGTATACTTTAAGTAATACGTAAAGTTAAGACACACGTAAAAAATATTTTCTCTGCAATCGTATTACTTAAACATATTCCTTAAATATATTTTATTATTAAATTTTCCAACAACCACCAATAAGATATTAGCATTAATTATAAAATGAATTAATTTATAATAAAAAATTGGTTACGTAATACATAGTGCATTACTTAAATTTAAGGAATGCTTTATGTAAAAACATAAATTTACGTGTGGGTCTCATGTTTAAGGAATGCTATGTAAAACCACTGTAGATAGTTTTTGTTACTTTACTTAAATAAACATGTAGGACCCACGTTTACGTAATCTTTACGTAATACCACTGTGGATGCTCTTAAGGAATGGTTTATGTAAAAATGACTGGGTCCCACATTGAAGGACTACTACGTAAAATCACTGGAACACTTTACTTTGCACTTAAATAAAATTTAAGTTGGGCCCACGTTTATGTAACACTACGTAATACCACTGTGGATGCTCTAAATTATATTTTTTTTAAAATTTATATACGTAAAATTAAAATATTCATAAACAATATTTAATCTCCAATAGTTTTACTTAACTATATTTCTTAAATGTGTTTTATTATTAAATTTTCAACAACTACCAATAAGATATTAACATTAATTATAAAATGAATTAATTTACAATTAAAAATGATTTATATAATACATAGTGCATTCCTTAAATTTAAAGAATATGTTATGTAAAAGTAGGTGGGTCCTACTTTTAATGAATGTTATGTAAAACTATTGTAACACGTTTTTATACAATTTATATTAAAAAATATGTTGAATCCACATTTAAGTAATACTATGTGATACAATTGTGTATATTTCATTCAATTTTTTAAAAACAAAGTACACTGTTTGCTTCAATCAATTGGATTGAGCTTTTTCCCCCCTACATATTTTGCGTATTTATAGTGCAAACAAACATATTGTCTGGAATGTTCAGTAGCTAGCGTAACCTTAGATTCATCTCGTTATATAATGTTCAGACTTTCATATTTATTGAGTTTTTTTAATCCCTTCGACTAGACATAGTGAACAACGCACTAACCTCTTTTAGGTATCAACAGCATCCTAGTATAATCAAAATACTGACTTCGTTAAGTTTAGTTTTTTTTTTTTCTAAAAGAGTTTAGGGGTATTTGTATTTTAATCCTTCCGCCTCTGCCTAAGCAAAAAGGCCCAGTATATCTTTATAAGTATATATCTTTACAACATCGAATAGAGTATTATTTATTTTGTTGCATGGAGGGATTGATAGCAGCTGACTCAATCAATCCCTCGCCAAAGGAAGATCTTTCGCAGACACTTTTCAGTGTTATTAGGAATTTACAGTTCTTGAATCGGCATGAAATCGGAGCGTTTTGATTCCAGAGCTGATGATATGCACGCCGACGACTCGTCGTCCAGGGATAGGCACGGCGGAGGAAACGGAAATGATTTGGTGGAGGGCGAAGCGAAAGAGTCTCAGAGCAAGGATCGGAAGAAAAGCAGTGGTCGGAGGAGGAGAAATATTACAGAAGTAAAGAGCAGGATAGGGTTTCAAGAGAGGCCAAGATTCTGAGCAGGGATCGACGGAAGGAGGATAGGGATGATAATGAGGAGAGAGATAACCATCAGAATCAAATTATGAAGTAAGTGATCATGTTGATTTCCCATATCCTTCTGTTCAAATTGACTGCGATTTTTCATGGAGAAGTGACAACATAAAATAAAAATAGACACAAAATTCACTTAATTTCAGTAAGCTAACTAAGAAAAATGGTAATTAGGGTTTAGGGTTTAGGAGCCTTGAGTTTGTACTTTTTTTTTTTTTTTGTTACTCAAGACTTTACTTCCGAATTGAATTTAGAACTGCATGACCTGACCTATCTGGTGTCTTCTTTTGTAGTTTCTCGTGAGCAAACACTGATGTCGCTCCATCGATCATCACCCAGCTCTGCATAGTAGTCAAAGAGTAGAAGGGCAGACAAATGATCATTTATATTGATGATTCAAGTTATAGAAACAAAAAGTCATAATTTTGGTCTAGATGAGAACACAATTAATGTTGTTCATTACTGCCAAATATATTTATTACCACCCTAACCTACTGTATTAAGCACTTTCCTTCCTAAGAGCATACACAATAGATTTACATAAGAGCATCCACAATAGTTTTACATATTTCATAGTCCTTAAAGGTGCCACATAAGCTATTTATGTGAATTTTAAAGAATTTTAAAGAATACATAAACTTAAGTAATACTTATATAATAGTAGGTCTACAATGATTTTACTTAAATATTTTACTTAAACATACTTTAATATTATATTTTAAAAACCAATATTTAAAAGTAGTTATAATTAATATTTTATTTTACCGTTGTATAGATTTTAGATAGAGATTAATCTAGGATTAGTCTTATTTTATTGTCGTTGTATTCAATCTTTTTTTTATCTGACCGTTGTATATTCAATCTAATTGTAGTTGATTTTTTTTTATTTTGTCATAATTTTCATTGAATAGTTTATCTAATATTGAATTATAGTGTCGTTGCACTATTCCAATTATATATATATATATATTATTTGATATGATCATTTATATTTCATTGCTTTAATTTACATTATATATTTAATGAGTACTTCACAATTCAACCCGGTTGATAAAAAAAATAAAAAAACCGAAAAAGCGGGAGAGAAAAAAAAAATGAAACGGGAGAATAAATGGAGAACTAATTTGCCTACAAAAGAAAAAAAAATTAAGTGATGATGTGGCAACATAGCATTTTCCGTATACTTAAGGAATAGTTTATGTAAAAATGACTGGGTCCCACATTTAAGGACTACTACGTAAAACTACTGTAACACTTTACTTTGCACTTTACATAAAATTTAAGTTGGGCCCACGTTTATGTACTAGTACGTAATACCACTGTGGATGCTCTAAATTATATATATTTTTTTTAATTTATATACGTAATACGTAAAATTAAAATATTCATAAACAATATTTAATCTCCAATAGTTTTACTTAACTATATTTCTTAGATGTGTTTTATTATTAAATTTTCAACAACTACCAATAAGATATTAACATTAATTATAAAATGAATTAATTTACAATTAAAAATGAGTTATATAATACATAGTGCATTCCTTAAATTTAAAGAATATGTTATGTAAAAGTAGGTGGGTCCTACTTTTAATAAATGTTATGTAAAACTATTGTAACACGTTTTTATACACTTTATATTAAAAAATATGTTGAATCCACATCTAAGTAATACTATGTGATACAATTGTGTATATTTCATTCAATTTATTAAAAAAAAAAAAAAGTATACTGTTTGTTTCATTCAATTGGATTGAGCTTTTTTTCCCTACATATTTTGCGTATTTATAGTGCAGATGAAATAACAAACATATTGTCTGGAATGTTCAGTAGTTAGTGTTACCTTAGATTCATCTCGTTATATAATGTTCAGACTTTCGTATTTATTGGGTTTTTTTAATCCCTTTGACTAGACATAGTGAAGGATGCACTAACCTCTTTTAGGTATCACCAAGATCCTAATATAATCAAAATACTGACTTCGTTAAGTTTAGTTTTTTTTTTTTTTTTTTCTAAAAGAGTTTTGTTTTTTAGCCCTTCTGTCTCTCACGTAAACATGGGCTATCTGCCTAAGAAAAAGGCGCCCAGTATATCTTTATAAGTATATATCTTTACAACATCGAGGAGAGTATTATTTATTTATTGCGAGGGATTGATAGCAGCTGACTCAATCAACCCCTCGCCAAAGAAGATCTTTTGCAGACACTTTTCAGTGTTATTAGGAATATACAGTTCTTGAATTGGCATGAAGTCGGAGCGTTTTGATTCCAGAGCTAATGATATGCACGCCGACGACTCGCCGTCCAGGGATAGGCACAGCGGAGGAAACGACAATGATTTGGTGGAGGGCGAAGCGAAGGAGTCTCAGAGCAAGGATCGGAAGAAAAGCAGTGGTCGGAGGGAGGAGAAATATTACAGAAGTAAAGAGCAGGATAGGGTTTCAAGAGAGGCCAAGATTCCGAGCAGGGATCGACGGAAGGAGGATAGGGATGACAGGGAGGAGAGAGATAACCATCGGAATCAAATTAAGAAGTAAGTGATCATGTTGATTTCCCCTATCCTTCTCTGTTCAAATTGACTGCGATTTTTCATGGAGAAGTGACAACAGAAAATAAAAATAGACACAAAATTCACTAAATTTCAGTAAGCTAACTAAGAAAAATGGTAATTAGGGTTTAGGGTTTAGGAGCCTTGAGTTTGTAGTTTTTTTTTTTTTTGCCTGACCTGACCTATCTGGTGTCTTCTTTTGTAGTTTCTCATTAGCTGAATTTCCTTCCATAGCATTGTTAATTTCGAGTGAAACGGATTTATAGGAATTCGAATGGATGGTCTCTTGCTTCTGAAGTATGATAAGCTATTCTCCTGTAGTTATACTTTATTTTTATGAATCAAAGCAAGTAATGATATTGATGTATTCCTTACTAAGGCAAATGAGGAGAGGACCAAAAAAAAGACTGAAGGTGCTTCTGAATTGTTGGACTGGGTTAGCAAATGTCGTAAACTTGAGGATAAAAAAAAAGGCCGAGAAGCAGAAAGCTGCTCAGCTCTTAAGAATGTTTGAGGAACAAGTATTTGTGTTTTAGTTTATGTATTTTCAAGAACATTTTTAATCATGATTTTGTAGAAGTGGTACTGAATTATTTTTTGGACAATTTCCAGGAAAATATGGGTCAGGAAGATAGTGAAGATGAGGAGGGTGCACCAGCGAAGGTCTCACTTGATTACTATACTCAAGAAGAAATGGTACAGTTTAAAAAGCCTAAGAAAAAGAAATCATCAGTGAGAAAGAAAGAGAAGTTGAATTTAGATGCTCTAGAAGCAGAAGCAGTTGCTGCTGGTTTGGGTGTTGGAGATCTTGGATCTCGAAACAATAGGAAGAGACGAGTTATTAGAGAAGATGAAGAGAGATCTGAGGCCGAAAGAAAAAGCAATGCATATCAATCAGCTTTTGCCAAAGTAGATGAGGCATCTAAATCTCTGCGAATGCAATTGGATACTATTGAAGAGGAAGATGAGGAAAACACTATTGTAGATGGTGATGATGATCTATATAAATCACTTGAAAGAGCAAGGAAGATAGTGAAGATGAGGAGGGTGCACCAGCGAAGGTCTCACTTGATTACTATACTCAAGAAGAAATGGTACAGTTTAAAAAGCCTAAGAAGAAGAAATCATCAGTGAGAAAGAAAGAGAAGTTGAATTTAGATGCTCTAGAAGTAGAACTCGAACATTACGTAGCGGGATGAGTATATGATCGCCACTATTAGCCCATTCATTTTCTTAGGAAAAAAAAAAAAGTTAGATGAATCACAATTTTTCCGTGAGGGTACTATTTTGAGTTATATCTTCAAAATAAAGGTTTAACCGACACAATTGTCAAGATATATACCCAATTTGTTGATTAGGAAGCTAGTTAACTTGTTAAATACCCCATAAATTTCAGTTTTAAAATTGTCCACAAGCAGAAAGTTCAACTAACGCAGGTCCTCTTGAAGATGAGTCTTGATTTTGGCACTACATGTTTGGTAGTCTAAATTTAGTGGACTTAACACTTTGACTAAACTAAAAATGATGGAGGATCTGTCCCTAGTGCAGAAGAGTCTATGTGAACGATGCACTATATGAAAGCATAAGAGAAACCAATTCTCAATCGGAGTAGCAAAAGTGATCAACTGTTTTTTATTCACTCTGATATTTGTGGCCATATTTCTCCTTTTCTGAACAGAGGTAAAAAAAAATTGTTTTGAACAAGTCTGTGACCAATAGGAGAGACCCCCAAACTTGAGTAACCCTACTTATAAATGAGAAGTCTAAGGCATTCGAGATGTTCAAGGTTGCAATAGAGACAGAAACTGTGAAGAAAATGAAACTCTAAGAACAGACAATGAAATAAAGTATGACAATATTGCACAGCTAATGATATTATATTAGAAAAATGTCATTATACACTTTACTTATCAAGTATGAGAATAATGATGATAATACAGCAGATATATTCATCTTAAAGATTGATAATTTGAGTTTTCATCTTAAATTGCACTACTTGTAAGTCTATTCAGTCTAACATATAAGAAGATATGTTGAAGATATCAACTCTTTCGTGATCTCTTCAAGGGAAATGCTCTCTTCTCTCTCTTCAAGTCTATCATCTGAAGAAACAGCAGAGTTGGCCGACAGCAATATTAAGCTCAAACGAAAATCACCGTGTCCGTCGGAAATTCAAGGATCCACCTTGAATCTCACTGAAGCTATGGAGGAAGATCTACAAGTTCCTACCCAGCATATGTCATACAAGGAGAAGCTCACCGGTATAATTCCGGGGGCCTATGAAAAGGCTTTTTATCAAGAAAGCTTTCTGCTTGATGAGTCCGACGATGACATCTCTGAAGTAACCCCGCTTGCAAGTGGGAGTCTGAAATTTTCCATACCTAAAGAGGAAAAGATTAGAATTCGAATGAAATTTAGAACATCTTTAAGAATACCAATTTGCGAGGCTATGTGTTCAATTGGATATGAGTAAACCTCTTCAACCTTTCATCGACATAGATGGATATAAACAAAGAATTACCTATGAAGGGATACAATCCCTTTGCTTCCGTTGTGGTTTGACTGGCCATAAGGAGGAGGCTTGCCTAACTCCCCTTTCTCCGAACGAAATCAAGTGTCAACTGCCATCCTCTGCTTTGGCATCTACCGGTCTAGATGATCCCTCTCCTTCGGATACTAGTGAGTTGGGGAAGAACGACACTAATGGAGTCGATCAGAGTCACTTTGTTGCAGCTACTCCGGTGGCTACCGTCTCGGAGAGAGGGGCTTGGATGTTGGTCACTCGCCGGAAGAAGAAAATTCCGGCAAGGAACCCAACCCGCCCGCCGGTGATGACCTTCACTGCTCGGCCTGCGTCGGGAACGTCTAACCCTGATCCGACAGCGACAACTCCAACTACAGTAACGGCTACTCCTCCTCTGACTCAGTCGCTTGTCCGTACAATGGCTGCGGCAAAGGAAACTAACGTCTCCAAAAATAAAAACCCTAAGTTGGCTACTGGATCATTTGGCCTTGGGCCGAAATTCAACAAAAGTGGGCCCACTTCACCTTATCACAAGGAGGAAAAGAAATCTGGGCTGCGTGAGGGTAGTAATTCAAATGGCCCCACATCTTGTTATGCAAATATATGTGCAACCGGTTTAGTTAAAACTGGTACGGTTGATAGGGTTATTTCTAATATGCTTGAACCGGAACCAGCTGCTAAACCGGCATGGGTTGCTCAATTAAAAAGAATCGCAGAAAGTGGTCCTTCATCACTTGTCCACGACGATTCTCCCAAAAAGAAGCTTTCGAACGTCAATCCAAACACTTCTCCCTTATCAGATGACAACCTCGTCGATGATGTTGCTCAAATGGATTGCTCGATTGGAAAGCTCTCGACACCCGAAGCCACTTACGCTAGTCATGGTGAACATAATCAAGCTCTCAAAGCTCGAAAACGGAACCCTAAACAACGACACGTTAGTCCATACTACTCTCCAGGTAGAGTGAACCGAACAGTAGGTGTTGAGGATGATTTTAGAGCAGCTCAAACATTTCAAACGAAGGGAGGCTCAATCCCTTTGGAGGACTCCCCTACAATATGATGGGTCCCGATGTAATCATTAGCCCCGTTAGTAGTTTATGGACGGTGAGTAGGTCCAGTGGGCCTCGTGAAAAGCCTGGAAGGCCCAGAGGCCCAGCACGAAAGGTCCCGACTTTAGCGGTCCATATGTATGAGCTGAATGCTCCCGATGAGAAGCCTCTGAGTAGGCCCCGATATGCCTTAGTAAAGGCCCCGATGATGAAGCCCCGCAGAGGCTGGACCTGTCCCGTAGAGACTGAAGGTCCTGGGTGGTGATCTAGAATGAGACAACTCTGGAGTCTCCGACAGGAGTCGGGACTTGTGATCAGAGGATAAAGACCGAGAAACCCGCCTACTAGATAGAGTAGTGGGTAGTGGGAGACGGTTAGGGATAAAGATAGATCCCCCGAGATACGCAGGGCGTTGACCGAGATATACGGAATCGTGGCGAGATACACGGAATCGTGGGTACAACGGCCAATCACGGCCACAGGTAGCTGGGCAACTTCTCCTTCTATATAAAGGAGGAAGTGACCCCAGAAAACAGATACTCTCTAATACACACTTAGAATATTGCTACCACCCTGTTGATTGTGTACTCATTTAAGCATCGGAGAGGGATTCTGGGTCACCATCCAGGTCATCCCCTTTTGCAGGATTACGCGGAGCCCAGGAGTCCAAGCTTTCCGTCAAGGACGTAATGGAGCTTCGCCCGTGATCCAACATTGGCGCCGTCTGTGGGAAGCTTACAAAAGGTCAAGATAGCTTCTACCAGATCAATGGCCGGTGGTGGCAAGAAGAAGCAAGTTCAGGCTGGCAGTTCTCGTCCCGCAGGAACTGTGAATTCCCCGTTGCCGGAACGTGTTGCTGAACAAGGTGAGAACCCCGCTCTTTCCCAGACAGGGGGCAGGGTGATGGCTATGAGGTCTCAGTCCGAGACACAGAGAGGAACAGACATGATGTCCCGCGTAGGGAGGAAGATGAGGCTCCCCCGAACCCGGTGGGCCATGGAGGAGAAAGAGTCCCGCGAAGGGAAGAAGGGTCGTCTTCGAACTCGGAGTTGGCCAAGGCAGTAGCAGATGCTATGCCCATGTTCTTGGCTGCCATGGAGGCCTTGCTGGACAAGAGAGAGGCCGCCAGGAGGGCAGAGGAGTTGCCTCCGCGAGAAGAACTACCACCACCCCCGCCGAGGGTGGACCCAAAGGAACAGGAGGTTCCGCCCAGGAGCAAGGGTAAAGAACCAGCACACCTGGAGAAGTTCGTGGTCGACGGCCCAGGACCAGTGCAAAATAGGACCATTCCCCTGAATGGCCCCATCACCCCCGATCAGGTGGTGAAGATCGTTAGCATCTGCATGGGCGATCAGAAGCAGATGACATCGGAGCTAAGGGATCGGTCCAGCCATCCTTTTGTGCCGCGGCTGATAGATACCGTCGCCCCGCCCGGGCTAGGTATTCCGACCATCAAGGAGTACGATGGTGAGGGGGACCCAGTTCGCCATGTTCAGAGGCATGTCCAGGCCTGTATGGGACGAACCTCGAACGATGGCCTCATCTGCTCATTGTTCCCGATAACCCTGGGAGAAAGGGCCATGACTTGGTTCTTCAGCCTCCCGCCAGGAAGCATCACGTGCTGGGCTGATATGCACGATCGCTTCATCAAGCAGTATCAAGGTCGGAGGCGTCTTCTGAAGAGTGTGAGGTCCTTGACCCAGGTGGTGCAGAGACCCGATGAATCGTTGGCATACTACTACCAACGGTTCACTGCTAGTGCTGCGGAGATTGATGAAGAAATCTCGGAGGGAGATACCATCCGTACTTTCCTGCGGAACTTGAGCGCTCCGTACGGCTCCGACCTGATGCACAGTGTAGCCGCGAAGGCTGTGTGGAGTATGGAGGCCCTGCAAGCGAGGGTGAAACAGCAAATCGACGTCCAGGAGTCGAAGATTGCTGCCGGAGAGCTCGATCCCCCGAAATCGGGGAGAGGAAAGCCATCGTCCAAGCTTTCAGATGATCGCAAAGGGAGCGACAAGTCGGAAGGAAGTAGGAACCGTGGTCGTCCCGATAAATGAGACGACAAGCGTCCTCCGAGGAAGGACAATCGAGAAGGTCGGGCCGTTCCCATCAATAGCTCGATGACCTCTGTGTTAGCTGTGATGGACCGACAGGGTCTCGCCCGATACCCTCCGAGGAAAGAAGGCGAATTCCTAGGAGGCCGCCCTGACCGTTACTGTCGCTACCATCGAGCCAATGGTCACGACACCGAAAACTGTCGGGAGTTGAAGAAGGAAATTGAGAAGCTGATCCAGAAGGGGAAGCTAAAAGAGTTCGTCGGAAGGGGACGGTGCCGATCCCGTTCAAGAAGTCGGTCGCGATCCCGTTCCAAGTCCCGCGACCGATCCCCGAAGAAGAAGGTTGAGCCAGAAGCCTCAGGTTCAGGTGCCCGTAAGGAGAGGCGCGGAACTATCAACGTCATCCACGGAGGAATGGCGGCGGGAGGTGATACCTCTGCCTCTCGGGAGAACTACGCGTCCCGCATATCTGCCGCGGTGGTGCTAGGCAAAAGGTCCCGGTCGTGGACCCTGAAGGAGGAAATGGTGATTTCTTTCTCGGCGGAGGATCTAGTAGGCGTGGAGAGCCCTCACGATGACGCCTTGGTCGTGACCCTGGACGTAGACGGATTCGAGATGAAGCGGATCCTGATAGACGGAGGGAGTTCCTCCGATATTCTTTTCATGGACGCTCTGGAAGCCATGGGAAAGACGAAGAAGGACCTCACACAGGTGGACTTCCCGATGGTGGGATTCTCTGGTTCCACCTCTTACCCGCTGGGAATGATTACCTTACCGGTGGAGTTTGGTAGTGGCTGGAAGATGGAGAAGCGAAACGTAGATTTCGTCGTAGTGGAGTCTGCGGGGGCATACAACGCTATTATCGGGAGGACCACTATCAACCCAATCATGGCAGTCGCCTCGACAGTCCACCAGAAGATGAAGTTCCCGACTGACAATGGAGTCGGAGAGGTCAAGGGCGACCAAGTGGCGTCGCGAAAATGCTACGTTAACGCCACCCGAAGGAGAAGGAGGGAGGCCATGACTGTCCTTCAGACTGATGCCGATCCTCGAGAGGAGTATGGGCGTCCCGCCCCCATGGAGGATCTGAAGGAGGTTGAGATTGATGGGCCTCAGAGGAAGGTAAAGATCGGGTCTGCTTTGTCGGAGGAAAGAGCCCGAGAGTTGATCGAGCTCCTGAAGGAGTTTAAGGAGCTGTTTGCCTGGTCCCCGAGTGATATGCCAGGAATCAGCCCCGACGTGATAGTGCACGAGCTGAAGATAGACCCCGCGATTTAGCCTATCGCACAGAGAAGGCGTCCGATGGGCACGGACAAGAGGATCGCGATCCAGCAAGAGGTAGGCAGACTGCTTGACGCTGGATTCATCAAAGAGCTCCGATTCCAGACTTGGGTGGCTAACCCAGTCCTGGTACGAAAGAGTGATGGGAAGTGGCGGATGTGTGTCGATTTCCGCGATCTGAACAAGGCCTGTCCGAAGGACTGCTACCCGCTTCCGAGGATTGACCAGCTGGTGGATGCCACATCGGGACATGAGCTACTGAGCTTCATGGATGCCTATTCCGGGTACAACCAGATCAAGATGGCGAAGGAGGATGCCCCCCATACAGCTTTCTATGCCGACAGTGACGTCTACCATTACGACGTGATGCCCTTCGGATTGATCAATGCCGGAGCAACTTACCAGCGGATGGTGAACAAGTTGTTCGGAGACATGCTGGGGAAAACCATGGAGGCGTATGTGGATGACATGCTGGTGAAGTCCCGACAGGCAGGAGACCATGTCCAGAACTTGGCGGCAGCATTTGAGCGGATGAAGTTCCATCAGGTTCGGATGAACCCCGACAAATGTGCTTTTGGGGTGAACTCGGGGAAGTTCCTAGGGTTCATGGTGAGCCAGAGAGGAATCGAGGTGAACCCCGAGAAGCTGCGAGCAATCGAAGAGATGCAGTCTCCGAAGACTCATCGGGAGGTCCAGGTGCTGAATGGCCGGTTGGCCGCGATGAATCGCTTCCTATCCAAGGCGAGTGACCGAGCCATGCCATTTTTTGACGTGTTGAGGGCCCACAAGAAGTTCGAATGGACCAATAAGTGCGAGGAGGCGTTCCAGGCACTCAAGCAGCACCTCCGCACCCTTCCGCCATTGGCGAAACCAGTTCCAGGCGAGCCGCTTTATCTCTATTTGGCTGTTTCTGCTGTGGCTGTTAGTTCTGTTTTGATTAAAATTGTCAAGGGCAACCAAGTGCCTATCTATTATGTAAGCAAGGCGTTTGCCAAGTCTGAAATAAATTATCCCGCTATTGAGAAGTATCTCTTTGCGTTGATTATTGCCGCTCGAAAGCTACGACCTTACTTCCACGCCCATGAAGTCACGGTATTGACTAATCAGCCCTTGAAGCACTTTTTGAACCGACCAGAGGCGTCGGGGAGATTGGTGAAATGGGCCATCGAGCTGACGGAGTTCCGTATTCATTTCGCTCCGAGAACCGCTATTAAGGGCCAGGCATTGGCAGATTTTATAGCTGAGTCTACGGCACCCGATCTGGAAGTAACGGGTCCCGCAGAGGGGGCAACCATGGAGGAAGTCCCGACAACAGAACAACAGCCAGAACAGCCAAATGAGGAGAATACTTGGGAGATGTACACTGATGGTTCATCGAGTGTAGAAGGCTCGGGGGCAGGATTCGTATTGATACCGCCCGGTGGAGGCGAACCCCTACGATATGCCTTGGCGTTGACGTTCAAAGCCACCAACAACGAAGCAGAGTATGAGGCTCTCATCACAGGCCTTAAGATTGCCAAGGGTACGGGGGTCGACCATTTAAAAGTGAAGTGCGATGCTAGCTTGGTTGTAAATCAAGTCCAGGGGAACTATGAAGCCAAGAGCCCGACAATGAAGAAGTATTTGCACGAGGTGCAGACTTTGAAGGGAAGCTTCAAAAGCTTTGATATCGAGGCGATCCCGAGGGAAGAAAACGCGGAAGCAGATGCCTTAAGCAAGTTTGCCCTGGGAGTGGCCCCCGAGGAGAATCGGAAGGTGCATTTCCTAGAAAAGGTGATTATCTCAAACATTGATCCGGCGGAGATCTGTGCTATTGAGACAGGATCGGAGGAAGAAGAGAAGCCCACTTGGATGACCCCGATGGTCACATACCTGACTACAGGGACACTCCCCGACGACAAAGTGGCAGCTGTCAGGTTGCGTCGGATTGCGGACAACTACGCGATGGTGGACAACCAGTTATACAAAAAAGGGTACGTAAAACCTTTCTTAAAATGCGTAGCAGAACCTGACACGAATCGGATCCTGAGGGAGCTACACGAGGGAGTCGCGGCCTGTCATGAAGGGGCCCGATCTTTAGTGAGGAAGGCATTGAACTTAGGCTACTATTGGCCCTCGATGAACAAGGAAGCGACCGCGATGGTCCGATCCTGTGATGCATGCCAGAGGTACGCCCCGAATATTGTGGCTCCCGCTGCGGACTTAATGCCCATCAGGAGTGCATGGCCCTTCGCGCAATGGGGGATTGATTTGGTGGGACCTCTTCCCCAAGCGAAAGGTCAGTGCAAGTATTTGCTCGTGGCCATCGACTACTTCTCAAAGTGGATAGAGGCTAAGGCATTGGCCAAAACGACGGGGCAGCAGATCCTCAAGTTCCTTCAAAATCAGATCATATCCCGGTACGGGGTTCCTCGAGTGTTGATCAGCGACAACGGCCCTCCGTTCAATGGGGCTCAGTTGAAGGAGTACCTGGAAGAATTAAACATTGAGCATCGGACCGCTTCAGTCCGCCACGCTCAGACCAATGGCCAGGTAGAATCAGCCAACAAGATCGTGATGGATGGCTTGAAGAAGAGAGTCTATGCCTTGCAGGGCCATTGGCTGGATGAGCTCGAAAATGTGCTGTGGGCTGTTAGAACAACACCCAAGCAATCGACGGGGGAAACTCCGTTTGGCCTGGTCTACGGCACGGAGGCAGTCGCTCCCGTAGAGATAGCGGTGGCGTCCCACCGCGCAAAATATTACGATCCTCTGACAAACGAGGAAATGAGACGTCTAGACTTAGACTTGCTCGAGGAAAAGAGGTGGAAAGCTGATGAAGTCCAGGCCCGGATGCGTCTGGCAACAGCCCGATATTATAATCGGCGTGTCAAGTCCCGACAATTCTTCGTGGGAGAACTTGTCTGGCGGAGGAACGAGTTCGTTCATCAAGATCGGATCAACAAGCTATCACCAAAATGGGAAGGACCTTACAAGATCGTAGGGATGCCAGCACCCAATGCATACAAGCTAGAGGACCTTGATGGCAAGATGTTGAAGCATTCCTTCAGTGGCGAACACTTGAAGAAGTATCATGTTTGATATTAAGTCGCCGCGAATCGCAAGTTGTCTATCAATCCGATGTAAGCAAAGCTTTGAGTTATTAATAAAAGAAGTTGTTTCCGATCAAACTGTTTTTAGATTTATTCTAACTGTTAGTAAGACGTCCTGAAGGATGCGACAAAAGCCTTCCGAGGTATGCGTAAGTCATCTATATGATGCGGCCAAAAGCCTTAACAGGTATGGACAAAAGCCCTACGGGGTACATGTAAGTCATCTATATGATGCAACCAAAAGCCTAGGTATGAAAAGGCCCTGATGGGTCCGCGTAAGTCGTCTATATGATGCGGCCAAAAGCCTTAACGGGTACGGAAAAGCCTTAACAGGTCCGCGTAAGTCGTCTATATGATGCGGCAAAAAGCCTTAAAGGGTACGATTAAGCCGTCCGGTAGAGACGTAATAAAAGCCCTAAGGGGTGTGAAAATGGCCTTGAAAGGCATGGACGAGAAACCTTAAGTGGTGAAGTCCCGATTTTGGACGAGAAACCTTAAGTGGTGAAGTCCCAATTTTGGACGAGGTGAAGTCCCGATTTTGGACGGGAAACCTTAAGTAGTGAAGTCCCGATTGGACAAGAAACCTTAAACGGTAAAATCTCGAGTAAAACGTCGGAAGGACGTATGAAGTCATTTTAAATGGCGCATCGGAATGTTCCGAGTAACGAATTTAAAGCCGCTTTAGATAAAGTGCAAACGAGTATCGGTGCCAAAACAGATGGAAAGAAACTGCTTATATAAAGGCCAAAAGGCCAAAGAGGTTCGATACAAGAGATCAAGGAGAAAGACTACAAGGACTAAAAGATGTAAACATTAAACTTGGTCCTTGTTGGAAGATGGATCTTCAGCAGCATCGGAGGGAGCAAGGTTTGGAGGGGCCTGGGCAGAAGGCTCCGCAGCTGGCAAAGTCGGGTCCACGGTAGTGGCCTCCTCACTCTCCGCGGGGAGGTTGAAATACTTCTCCGCGACGGGGGCAAGAGTCTCGGACTTCGTGAAGTCAATGGAATCCGCGTAGGCTGTGTAGAGTTCCTCGATAGCATTGTATAGCACATCCTCCACCTCGGACTTGCAGAACTCTACAGCAGCCACCTTGAACTCTTCAGAGTTCCGATACTCCCCGTGGCCCTGTAGGCGGCCCTCCTCGTGGCCCTGCAGGCGGCCCTCCTCGTGGCCCTGAGCCTTTGCCTCAGCCAGCTTGGCAGAGAACTCAGCCCTCTCCGCCTCAAACTTTGCCTTGGCCTCCGCAAGAAGATCCGCGAAGACGTCATTCTCGCGAATGAGCTGCTGCTTCTCCGCCTCATTCCACTGCTGCTCCACCTGGACCATCTTCCGCTCCCGACGCATGACAGCCTCATGATCGTGGACCTTCTTGAGCAGGCTCGAGGTCATATCATCTAGGAGAGCTTTCTCCTTGGCCATCTTGTTTTTGGCCGCCACTGCCTCGTCGAGTTCCACCTGAAGCTTGGCTAAGGCATCAGGGTTCGACTTGGCTTCAGCCTCCTCCAAAGCACGCTTCAGAGCTAAGGCGATGGCGAAACAACGCTGCTGGTCCGCAGTTTCCTAAGGCGAAGGGAAAAAAGATAAGAATTCAGTGATCGAAAGTAGAGATAAAGAAGAAAACCATAGAAGGTAAAGTATTACCTCCATCCGACGGACGACCATGGCACGGAACTCCTCTTCGATGTCCTCCCGCGTCAAGCAAAGCGGCAGTCTCAAAGCAGGAGGAATTGACCATGCCAGCAGATGCAGGGCCAAGTCGGGCTCAAGATTATCCCGTCGGATCGAAAACCCGTGGAGGGATTCGATCGGACGCCAGGGGATCGCCGCCTGGTCGGAAGTGTAAATCCTGTACACATCATCCATCGGAAGACGAAGGATAACCTCGGCACCAGCGGTGGAAGGAGCTACCTCGGTCGGAGGAGGCTCGGGAGTAGGAGTACGGAAGGCAGGAGGAGGACTCTGGGACACGTCCCGCACGGCGGGCCTCATGTTCCTTGGCCCCGACCTTCCGCGGGGAATCAAGCTCCCTTCGTCAGGCTCCTCGACAGAAGGAGAGGCCTCCAAATCAGTCACCCGACGGAACTGGGCTTCCGTCGGGACGTCCTCCAGCATCGGATCTTGCGGAGCCATAGTCTCCGCTGGAGTAACAGCCTCTGTTGGAGCGGGAGTCTCCGAGGGACCTGTGGTGGCAGGACGAACATGATCAGGAATAATCTCGCCAGGACACCAGAGAATTTGACGTTCGACATGCTGGTCTTTCCCATGGAAGTTGTAATATCCCGCCTTGAGAACGCGGGGGACTTCTCCTTGAAGGATACATTTAATTTCCCGAACCCGCGACTCCCGATCGGCGAGGATAAACTCCTTGGGAACTAATTTCTTATATCGTTTAATTGCACGACGAACGCGCTTACCTTCCTCGATGGTGGTGGCCCCGAAGGTCCGATCTATCTCCTCCCGCCTGGCCTTCTTGGCCCCGACTTGCTCTTCGGTTGGAGGAGCAGCAGATAAAGGAGTGGAGGAGGAAGCACCTTTCTTCACCAGCTTGCGCTTCCGCTTGGAGCCACTCTGGACGGCATCAGTCTCGCCCTGCTTCATAATGAGATGAGTCAGCAGAGAAGCCTTCTTGGCTGCAAAGTTAAAAAATAAGATAGTTAGAAATATTACCCAGATGACCAAATCCTTGGAAACAGAGTCAAGGAGTCGGACTCCGATAGTAATCAGGTTCCTCTCCTGGAGCTTGTTGGCGTCGAGGGGTATGAAGTTGTCTCCCCAGCGGTAGAGCTGAACCATTTGGAGGGTGTTGAGGTCATCCTCAGTGTAGTCTAAGAGCTTGGGGGCAGGGTCCGCCACGACCCCCCTTTGAGGCCATGGGACAGAGCTATGCTGGACGAAGAAGTAGTACTTCTTCCATCCACTGTTGTCGGACCCCGAATCGCGAATCAGCACCCGATCTTTGTGGAACTTCCAAGTTTCGCTATCCCAGCCGAAACGTGAAAGTTGCTCCTTTGTCCACTTGGGGAGTCGGGGGGAGAAGGAGCAGACCCCAGCTTTGTTGCACTTCATGCCGTAGAAAGTGCGGAACAGCAGTAGACTGTACGTCCACTGCAGGCGATGGCATAAGAGTTGGAAGGCATTCCACACGCGGATGGCGTGTGGAGAGAAGGTACAAGGGTGCGTTTTGTAGAAGTTGCACATCTCCACCATATTTCCGCAGAAGGGGAACCGAATCCCCGCGCTTATTTGTCCGGCGGAGACGAACACTTCCCCTGCCCGAGGAGGCGTAATGATGTGCTTCCTTCTGACAGCAGGTTGAGACTCGTATGGGAAGCGAAGTTCCCAATCTGAGGTAATACACCCCTCTCTAAGGGCAGCCTCATACGAAGCCTCAGAAATCTCATTGACAGCAAACTCGAAAGTGAAAGGAGCCCTAGCCTCAGAACTAACCTCGTCTAAAACGGTTGCAAACAAGAGGATTTGAGAAAAGAAGAACAAACAGCAAGTAAATCACGAAAACATAGAAGAAAGTCCTTACTAGACATGATCGATGACCGGAGAGGTAAAATGGAGGAAGATCGGAAGGTTGAAGGCCTTGGATCACTGGAACAGCAGGAAGAGCTTGGAGAAGAAGCTTCGAATGTAAGAATGGCTGAAATCGAGAGAGTGCAGAAGAAGTGAATAATGCCAGGGTTTTGGCTTTTATAAGCAAAAGGACAACTGGAGGGACTTAATCTTGACCGTTGAAGACGAAACGATTCGATCACAATCGTTGAAATTATGGAGACGGTACGAAAGAGACAGCTGGATGGGCTTGATCTGCACCGTTGAAGAGGAAACGACACGATCTTAATCGCCGAGATTATAGGTACGGAAGGGACGTGCGTGACGTCACAGCTGCTTTTTCAGAAAACAACAGTCACGCCGGTTTAAACGTCGTTTCCTTATCCCTAGGCATTTAATGCTATAGTAACCGAGGAGTCTCCTCGGATTTGGCAACTGCCCATGGGGTCTGGTAGGCCCAAGGCAATCATGAGTGAGAGACTCTGTTATATAACAATCACACGCAAGGCAAAAGCCTCCGACGGTGGTATCGGAAGGTATGAAAACAAAAGCCTCCGACGGTGGTATCGAAAGGTATGAAAACAAAAACCTCCGACAACGAGGTCAGAAGAACTGAACTAAAAGACACGACGAACTAAAAGTCCCCCATGTCTTGGGGGCAAATGATGGGTCCCGATGTAATCGTTAGCCCCGTTAGTAGTTTATGGACGGTGAGTAGGTCCAGTGGGCCTCGTGAAAAGCCTGGAAGGCCCAGAGGCCCAGCACGAAAGGTCCCGACTTTAGCGGTCCATATGTATGAGCTGAATGCTCCCGATGAGAAGCCTCTGAGTAGGCCCCGATATGCCTTAGTAAAGGCCCCGATGATGAAGCCCCGCAGAGGCTGGACCTGTCCCGTAGAGACTGAAGGTCCTGGGTGGTGATCTAGAATGAGACAACTCTGGAGTCTCCGACAGGAGTCGGGACTTGTGATCAGAGGATAAAGACCGAGAAACCCGCCTACTAGATAGAGTAGTGGGTAGTGGGAGACGGTTAGGGATAAAGATAGATCCCCCGAGATACGCAGGGCGTGCCCGAGATACGCGGAGTACGGGTAAGATACGCGGAGCGTGGGGCGAGATATATGGAATCGTGACCGAGATATACGGAATCGTGGCGAGATACACGGAATCGTGGGTACAACGGCCAATCACGGCCACAGGTAGCTGGGCAACTTCTCCTTCTATATAAAGGAGGAAGTGACCCCAGAAAACAGATACTCTCTAATACGCACTTAGAATATTGCTACCACCATGTTGATTGTGTACTCATTTAAGCATCGGAGAGGGATTCTGGGTCACCACCCAGGTCATCCCCTTTTGCAGGATTACGCGGAGCCCAGGAGTCCAAGCTTTCCGTCAAGGACGTAACGGAGCTTCGCCCGTGATCCAACACAATAGGTATATGTGAAGGAATTAGACAAGAAGGTGATGAATCCCAAATCGAACCTTGTGCCCCACCAGGTTTTGATTGTCGGGGTAAAAATGAGTTGACACATTCTATCATCGAATGTGTTAGTGAGGACCCGCACTTAAACCTGGAAACAGGTTGTTGATGTTGGTTTTCTTGTTTTTTCTGTGTGGTATTTTTTTTTTTACTGATGTGTTTTATGATGAATCAAATTAATGTTGGAAATGTTACTGTTCCTAATAGCTTAGATCTGAACGTAATGTTCTGGAATGTTCGAGGTTTCGGAAATTGTGCGGCAATTGCCGCGGCTAAAGATTTGGTGCGTATCCATAACCCCACTGTGTTGATCATTTCGGATACTAGACTGAGAGGTGCTAAAGTGAAGGAGCAAGCCAATAAACTCCCCTTCAACAAATTTTTAGCGGTTGAATCTAGGGGGCTTCGATGGGGTATTTTACTCCTTTGTAATGATTCTGATGTCACCATCTCATTTATGGCGTCTACAGAACAAGAGCTTCATGTAGAAGTCCAGGTATCCCCAAACTCTTCTCGTTGGCTTTTATCTGCTGTGTATGCAAGTACTGAGCTTAAGGATAGAATTGTGCTTTGGAATAATCTTACAAATGTTGCTGGATCTGTTTGCTTGCCTTGGATTGTGATGGGTGATTTTAATGAAGTTGCTAATGCTAGTGAAAAGTTTGGGGGTAATCCAATTGATAAAAAAAACGTGTGAAATTGTTCAATAATATGATTAGCAACTGCAATTTGATTGATTTGGGTTTTCGGGGAAATAAATTTACTTGGATTAATTTGTGGCGTCGTAGTGGTGGTCTTATCCAAGAACGTCTTGATAGAATGCTTGCTTCTGTGGAGTGGAGAATTTTGTTTCCAAATGCTGTGGTTTCTCATATCACTAGAACTCATTCTGACTATTGTCCAATTTTTCTCAAAACCAATGGGGACAGTATTGTTAGGAAACCTAGACCGTTCAGACTTGAACCTATGTGGTTTGACCACCCGGGTTTGAACCTCTTGTGGCCAATACTTGGGATGAGGCTAATCATTGCATTGACTCTGCTATATCTTTATTTCCTTCCAGAGCTTCAGATTGGAATAAAAATGTGTTTGGTAACATTTTTAAAAAGAAAAAAACTCTTTTAGCCAGGTTGAAAGGGATTCAAACCAAACTTGCTATCACTCCGAATCCTTTTCTTCTCAACTTGGATAAGAACCTCCAAGTGGAACTTTCAAAAGTTCTTAACCAAGAGGAGAAGTTGTGGGCTGCAAAGTCTCGTACTAAGTGGATTAGGGATGGGGATAGAAACACTAAATTTTACCATGTGTCCACCATAGTTAAAAGAAGATCTAACCGCATTCTTGCGATTAAGGATAATGTTGGTAACTGGGTGGAGGATCCTGATGCTGTCCAACGCTTGTTTCATCAACATTTCCTTAATCTTTTTACTACGGATAAGGAGAGCTCGGATAGGGATACGACTCCTCCACTCCGGTGGAGAAAGACCATTACCCCTAGCCAAGCTACTTGGTTGGCTCGTCTTGTTAGTGTAGATGAGATTAAAAAAGCCACATGGAGTTTAAAACCTTTTAAAGCTCCGGGTCCAGATGGCCTTCACCCTGCTTTCTTTCAAAAACTTTGGCATTGCACTAGTAGTTCTCTCGTTCATGCAATTTCTAGAGTTTTCAAAACCTTTACTATTCCTCCTGGTTGGAATGATACCCTTCTTTGACTTATCCCCAAGTGTCAAAACTCTATTAGCGTTTCACATTATCGCCCTATTAGCCTGTGTAACACTGTTTACAAAATTGTTTCAAAATTTTTAGTTAACAGGCTTAGACCCAGAATGAAAGAGTTGATTTCACCATTTCAGGCTAGTTTCATTCCGGGAAGGAGAGGGGCGGATAATGTTGTCATGCTTAGGGAAGTACTTCATTTTGCTAAGAAAAAACAAGGTAAAAAAGGGTGCATGATTTTAAAACTGGATTTGGAAAAAGCCTATGATAGGTTAGAGTGGGATTTATTAGGAAGACCCTTTGTTTCTTTGGATTTCCTGATTCTTTAATCTCCCTGATTATGAGCTGTGTCTCTTCCTCCTCTGTTAACATTCTATTCAATGGAGAAAAGTTGGATAGCTTTGCTCCTTCAGGGGGTATAAGGCAAGGGGATCCAATCTCCTCATATCTCTTCATCTTATGTATGGAGTACCTTGCCTACCTTATTGATGAAGAAGTGATGAATAATAATTGGAAAGGGATAAGTGTTGGTCGAAGGGTTGTCCCCCTTACCCACCTGTTTTTTGCGGATGATTTGATCTTAATGGCTGAGGCCACAGCTAGCAATTGTTTATGCATTCAGTCTGTCCTTAGGAACTTTTGTGACATGTCAGGTCAGAGAATAAACCTTGGGAAGTCTATCGTTGCTTTCTCGAAGAACATTGTTGAGTCGGATAAAGTTGTGTTCTCTGAGTTGCTCAATGTTCGAGCGGTGGATAATTTTGGTTCCTATTTAGGCTTTCCGCTGGATACTTCGAATGCCAAAGTTAGTTCGTTTAACTTTATCATTGATAAGTTTAGAGCGAAATTGACTGGTTGGAGATCAAATCTACTCTCCATGGCGGGTATAGTGACTTTGGTGAAATCAGTGATGTCTTCTATCCCCTCCTACTATATGCAGTGCACCATGCTGCCAAAAAAAATATGTAAGGACCTGGATAAGTTGAACAGGAACTTTGTGTGGGGTAGTACAGATCAAAAGAAAAGAATGCACTTGGTTAAGTGGGAAGAGATTTTGAAACCTGTTTCTTTGGGGGGCTTAGGCATCAAAGCCTCTGAGATGATGAACAAGGCCCTCCTTGGAGGATTGGCCTGGAGACTCATAAATGTGGATGCTCCGTGGTCAAATTTGCTAAACAATAGATTCGCTAATCAACAAAATTCCCCTTCCAACCGGACTCCTTGTAATTGGAAAGCTATTCAAGAGGGTTTTAATACTCTTCAACTCGGGTTGTGTTGGTCTGTTGCCAATGGCAACTCTATTAGTCTTTGGAATGATATCTGGTTGGGGAGCAATTCCTTGAGATCAGTTGTGTCGGGTCCACTCCTTGAACACGAACTCTCCATGAGAGTCGGAGACATTTTTCAAAACGGACTTTGGAATTTAGAATCCATTTCTATTTATCTTCCCGGTGAGATCATTGATGCTATTAAAAGCATCCCCGGTAACATAACTGGAGCTATGCATGACTCTTTGATCTGGAGAAGCTCACATACAGGAGTTTTCTCTAATGCTTCTGCATATGAGACCCTCTCTGGCTGGGAGGTTTCCTCTTCTGGCGCTTCGTGGAATTGGATTTGGGAAACTCCTGTAGTACCCCGAATTCATTACTTTGTCTGGCTTAGTTTCAGAGGTAGACTTGCCACCGCTTTACTCCTCAACCACAGGGGGTGTAACATTTCCCCAATATGTCAGGTTTGCTCTATAGATATCGAGGATATCGATCATATTTTTCGTGTGTGTGAATTAGCTAAGAGGACTTGGGACAATTGCCCCATTCCACCTGCCGCATTGGCTTCATTCAACTTTCCTCTGGGAGAATGGATTAAGCTCAATTGCACGCTAAAGGATACGCTTGTCCATGGTGTGGATTGGAGAACTCTTTTCTGTTATTGTCTTTGGAACATTTGGAAAAGTAGAAATGCTTTTATCTTTCGGGGAACTCCCGCTACTAATGATGTGTTCATTGTTTCTCTTATGCAAGCTAGATGCTACCAAGAGGCCATGGAGAAGAAGTCAGTGACAACACCTTGTACGACCATACATGTCAAGTGGACTCCTCCAGAACATGGGTGGGAAAAACTCAACACGGATGGGGCGTCTCATGGGAACCCGGGGAAAGCTGGAGCTGGCGGTGTCATCCGTGATAAGAATGGGAGCTGGATCTCAGGATTTTCTCGTAACCTGGGCACTACTAATAGTTTGCTTGCAGAATTTTGGGCCATTCGAGATGGTCTTTCACTTGCTCTCCAGCTGGAGATCAAGTCATTACACATTGAAACTGATGCTTTGGTTGCTCATAAACTCATTTCTGATACTATCGATGTCAAATTGAAATTCATGCCTATTATTTTAGATTGCAGGAATCTTTTACGCCAGTTCAGCAGATACAAGCTTAGGCACATCTATCGGGAAGCTAACTCGGTCGCAGATGCCATGGCTAGGATTGGGGTCAATCAACAATCTAGTTTTGTTATTCATAGTGTCCCTCCTCGTGAGGCTCGGATGTGTACTTTTAAAGACATGATTGGGACTTGTGAATCTCGTGTGATTAGGAACGTTTGTCCTTAGTTAGGTACACTGGTTGTTGCGTTTTGGTTTGTCTGACGCTCAACCTATTGTTTCTAGTTTGTTTCTTCATCGTTCTACCAAAAAAAAAAGAAGATATCAACTGTTGGAAGTGAAGATCGAAATAAAAATAGAGAAACTTGGAGCAAAAGTAATTGATACTATATATGTTTAAAAATAGATTTAATTCCGTGTTTTTAGAATATGTTGTGTTTATTAATATTGAAGCAATATTAATATATGTTTTATGTTATTTTTTCTTCTTTATTCGCAAAGTCTTGACAACATATCAAATCTAATGTTTATATATGATGACATGAAAAGTATTTAATTATTATGGTAAAATAAACATAAAAACAGAAGGAAAAAAATCAATAAGTAAGAACACAAGAAATAATTCTGCGATTTGGTCTCCATTGGCGAGAGTGAAGCTGTGCAGATAGACTTCAGTTGCGAATGTAGGAGACCAAGTTGACTGGAGGGGAGTATTTATAAGGTTGTGCGCATGACCGTTATTAATAATATATATAATCTTAACGGATATTTCCAATAATATATACATATATATATATACTAGAATTTTTGCACGCGCGGGACTCAATATATATTTCATATTTATTAGTGTAAATTCATCTAATTTAAAGAAACAATGAGACACAATAATAGTTTTGAAAAGTTGAATTGAAATAAATTGAGGGGTATTATTGAGGGTATTTGGCCAAAAAAATATAAAAAATAAATGGAGCTAAGTATATGTTTTCCATAGGTCTAACTTATTCAGATTCTCTGTTTGGTTAGTTTCATAACTCGATGACCGGAAAAGGTCACATAAATCAAACATATCAGTTGTAGTTGAGATGGAGTCAACAGCAGCATCAGAGTCTGCAAATATACGCACACAAAAAACAAACTATATATATATATATATATATAAACCCTCACTTTGAATTATGAAAGTTTTTACTAATCATTATAATGATTAGAAAAAAACGTGGATAATCCAAAGTGAGCAATGATACTCAGTGAGAATAAGTAAAAGTGTTCAGTGAAATACAACATGACTAACGACTGTATGATATTTTTTGGGAGATGATTATTCGATTGGATGAGATAACAAGCTGACGTTGTGACATGCAGTTCATAAACAATATTTTTGACTTTGAACTTTCTTTCACCTGATGATAGTTCAACAAACAAAGAAGCTAAAGCTCATATTGAGCAACTTTCTAAGGATAAAAAAAGCAGACATTCAAACACAAAGCTCTCCATATCACATCTATACAATCTATTCCATTTGATTTGCCATAAATAGGATCCAACGGTAAAATTTGCTATATAAGAAAGTGCTATGGAAATCCAATAAAAGAGGATGGAGGGTTACAACAAACATTTTTATGTCTTTTTGATCAGTATCATGATGGCATGGGATCCATGATGAATCTACAAGAAAATGTTCACTTCAGATTCATATGCCATATAAAGATCAGTTAGAGTTGGCATTCACCAGTAAGTCATCCAATATTTAAACGAACAGAACTCTAACAAATTTATAGTCTAATTATATACCGTGAAGAATGACAAAGCAGATGATATTTTGGATCCGGAAATTCTAGCAAAGAGAAGATAGCGATAGAACTAATTCATACCTTAGTGACATCGATGTTGTCATCATTAGAGTCCACGATCACAGATACGAAGGAGAAATCCAGACTTCTTCGATCCATCCTTTTCAGACATAAACATTGCAAATTTGCAATCAAAAGAGAGAAGCCCAAAAGCAATGTAAACACCAGAGAACCTGCAAAGTTAAATTGATTGGTAACATGAAATCAACAATATACTCAGCAAAAGAAAACCATCAACGCAAATAAAAAAAATTAATACTGACAGCAAAAGAACAAATATAGAAGAACACGCAGAAACAAACATTGGAGAAATGACTGGCCATGAAGAAAACGTTACAATTCTTTCTTCTCCTTTTATGGCGATGATGCTTGAAAGGGAACCTATTTACTGTCTCAAGTTTGCCTCATATTTCAGTTTGGTGTCTGACGTTTAAATTGAGTGTCCCAGGTTTCATTTTGGTTGAAATATGGTGTCTCAGTGTGATTACTTTAGAGAAGCCAATCCCGACGAAACCGACTGTCATATCCGAGCTCCCAAGCATGCTCCCTTCTCGTCACTTTGTCGGGACCATCACCTAAAAAGTTGGCCACATTTGCCCAAGTAAATCATGTTTTGTTGTCGCTTGAAATCGCTATGCTGGAAACTTTTTTTTTTATGTTCAAAACTTTTGGGTGAAATTTGACGATTTTGTGAAAAAGTAAAAAGTGATGGATTATAAGTGGGTGAGTCGGTTGATGGAAATTGTTGAAAGAAGAGGAAAAGAAGGGCGAAGATACCAAATTTTAACAAAAACGAAACCTGGGACAGTCCATATCAACACTTTAATACTGAGACACCAAACTGAAACATGAGGTAAACCTGAGATACTAAATAGGTTCTTTTCCCTGCTGAAATCCTCGGATTAGAAGACTCCAAGCTTTTTTTTTTTTCCCCGCTAGACTCCAAGCTATTGAAACTTGAAAAGAAGCATCTTTATTAATTTTCTAGATGAACGATTTATCGATGGTTAGAAATTAGATCTGAAGCTATTAAGTGGTATGGATTGGACAAAATATAGTCCACATCCTGGTATGAACAATTATTAATAGAGTGTAAGATTTTTTCAATTTTCTGCTGCAAACAGTAGTGTATATATATATATCATCAGTTTCATTAGTAGAATACATAATTTGAGGAAGAATCATGATATTATTAAGAATAAGCAATTTTCAAATCAGAGGTTCTCTTTAGAAACCAAATGCTAATTTTATTCTAAAATATAAGAACAAATTAAAAAAATAATCATAGTTCGAACCTTTTGTTTTGAGGAATAGAAAATTTAGTATTCTTCTTAAAAGAAGGATCAATTTATATATATATATATTAAGTGCACATTGCATTATTCTCAATATCTTTAAACTGAACTATCTATAGGAAAAAAAAGTTTGCTTATTTATTATGATGAATTGTTAATAATAGTAAAAGAAAAACATTGAGGTATAATGGAAAAGGAAAATGATTTCAAGAAAGAATTTACCTGCTGAAATCTGAACCGAATAGCAATGCTGTCCATTGGATTTACTTGGTGTCTTGAAAACTGTGAAGGAAAAGCAATGTTGTCCATTAGATATCATTTTCGGTTCACATTTCTGCAGACATTTCGGCTGCTATAACATTGCCCAATGGAAAATGGTGTATAATAATACACAAGCAAGAGGGTGTGGTGTCAATAGTTTTGAGCTCCTCGACAATAGGGTGTCAATAGTTTTGAACTCCTCGACAATAGATACGCTTTGTGTTCTTCTCACTTGTTATATATAATCGTTGCAGATTCCTCACCTTTGTGAATCCTAAACTCTCAAAAATTTGAGAGATGAGCAACTATAGACAATAAAAAGTGTTCATCAGTAAAGTTATTGCACCACGATGCATGTATAATCTCCAGCTTTTTCGTTGTCTTGGCAGGTGAAATGCATTGTTTGAACCGGCCTGCAATATTTTATACGAAAGAAGTTTATAAGGAGATGTTATTAATTAATATACAGAATGATCATTAGAGAAAATGAGTTAGTTATCGATACGTTCTTGACATTATTGCGCAGCTCTTCTCCAACAATTTCCAATACTGCAACAATGGCTGCAATACTTTCATGATATTATAGAAACAAAGAGAAAATAAATAAATAAATGGTCAGTAACGTCAAGGTAAGTGTAATCAAAGACTACATGGCACGTAATAGCACAAGATCAATAAACTAATATTCCCATAGATAGCAATGTTAGGTGTAAATATCATCAAACGAACAAACATGAAATGTTTTCTTCACATCTATCACCCTCCATATCTATACATTGAGTATATTTCTCCAATTTTATATTTATTGAATAAAAACTCTAGCTTAAACACACAGAACATTCAAAGATCACGAATCTTAATCATATAAGGTCCGTCTTTTGGAAAATATGCAAGAGGAATGTCGTAGGTGTTCTCTTGAGCCAGAATGTACTCATATACATAATCAATATAATGTTTGCAAATAACACTTTCAGGGGTATAAACTATCAGAGCATCATATCACGCAATGCCAAGAACAACCAAAGTAGTGAGTTCCCATTGGTGTAGTTTAGAGAAACCAAACTATCAAAGAAGAAATATATTATCAAATCAACCAATATAATCGATATGCAGAAACTGTAAGTATTCTGAAAGAGAACAAGCTCTTTGATTACTTGAAAAATAGTTGCAAGATATTCAATAGAGTAATCAGCACTTGAGAATCTAACTGACCAAAAGAACGACTTAGATGTTTTATTTTATCGAACATTAAGTCTGCAGTAAAAAAATACATTAACAAGGAAAAAAAACTATAGAGAAAACCTTTCAGATTTAGTCATTGTTGAAATTCCATATTCCATGTCTGAATTGAAGAATATGATAGAGTAAATTATCTAACCCACTGATACGTTGTTGTGATTTAGTTGGAAGGAGTAATCATTTATGGGAGAAATGTAAGTTGCATGTAGACAGAAGGTATGATTCCTAAAATTAGGTCACTGAAGCAGTTGGTCGAACATGTGGTGTGCGTAGATGTCTGATGGCTTGGATGGAAAATTTGTGGATAGATACAACTACAGAGTAACCTAACAGTAAATTACTCCTAGGTGAAGAACACCAAAGAAACTGTTTGAGCGTTTTTGCTCAACAAAGATTTTTATTTGACCACGAACAGTTATGATTTGTGGGAGGGAGAAAATTTTAGCGTTTTGATAATTGCAGACGCAGGAGTTAGAGAATCTGAAGGAAGAGCATTACCTGAACAATCTAGATGACGTGGGGAGGAAGGAGAGTCTTGTCGTGATTTTTCGTGACCGGCCAAACTGGTGGAGGAAGACGAGCGGCAACCAACTAACAAGGAGAGAAATTTGGTGATGGTACAGGATAGGGGAGAAGAAGGTAGAGCGACAGGGGAAGAGATGTAAAGTTTGGGAAGAGCCGAAAAGGCGTGAATGAGAGATTGAGCTGTTGGGACTTGGGAGACAATTGAAGAAGAGGATCGCGCGTTTTTCTGTTTGTGAGGACAATTTAGAAGTGAGGACAAAATTTGATTATTGAGATTTTTATTGATGTAATAGAAATAGATAATAGATAATAGATATATCACTATTTTTGGCTATATATATATATATATATTAATTGAGAGGAAAATAGATATACCTATATATATTTGAGAAAAAAATAGTTATATATTCCACATATATATATATTATCTTTATATATGATAATGGTTATGTGTTTAAAGCTGACTCAATCAATCCCTCGCCAAACCAGAGGAAGATCTTTCGCAGACACTTTTTAGTGTTATTAGGAATTTACAGTTCTTGAATCGGCATGAAATCGGAGCGTTTTGATTCCAGAGCTGATGATATGCACGCCGACAACTCGCCGTCCAGGGATAGGCACGGCAATGGTTTGGCGGAGGGCGAAGCGAAGGAGTCTCAGAGGAAGGATCGGAAGAAGAGCAGTGGTCGGAGGGAGGAGAAATATTACAGAAGTAAAGAGCGGGATAGAGTTTCAAGAGAGACCAAGATTCCGAGCAGGGATAGACGAAAGGAAGATAGGGATGACAGAGAGGAGAGAGATAACCATCTGAATCAAATTATGAAGTAAGTGATCATGTTGATTTCCCCTATCTTTCTGTTCTTCAAATTGACTGCGATTTTTCATGGAGCAGTAACAACAGAAAAAAAAAAAATAGACACAAATTCACTTAATTTCAATAAGCTAACTAAGAAAAATGGTAATTAGGGTTTAGGGTTTATGAGATTTGAGTTGGTAGTTTTTTTTTTTTACACTTTACTTCCGAATTGAATTTAGAACTGCCTGACATGACCTATCTGGTGTCTTCTTTTGTAGTTTCTCATTAGCTGAATTTCCTTCCATAGCATTGTTAATTTCGAGTGAAACGGATTTATAGGAATTCAGATGGATGGTCTCTTGCTTCTGAAGTATGATAAGCTATTCTCCTGTAGCTATACTTTATTTTTATGAATCAAAGCAAGTTATGATATTGATGTATTCCTTACTAGGGAAAATGAGGAGAGGACCAAAAAAAAGACTGAAGGTGCTTCTGAATTGTTGGACTGCGTTAGCAAAAGTCGTAAATTTGAGGATAAAAAAATGCCGAGAAGCAGAAAGCTGATCAGCTCTTAAGAATGTTTGAGGAACAGGTATTAGTGTTTTAGTTTATATATTTTCAAGAACATTTTTAATCATGATTCTGTAGAAGTGGTACTGAATTATTTTTTGGACGATTTCCAGGAAAATATGGGTCAGGAATATAGTGAAGATGAGGAGGGTGCACCAGCGAAGGTCTCACTTGATTACTATACTCAAGAAGAAATGGTACAGTTTAAAAAGACTAAGAAGAAGAAATCATCAGTAAGAAAGAAAGAGAAGTTGAATTTAGATGCTCTAGAAGCAGAAGCATTTACTGCTGGTTTGGGTGTTGGGGATGGATCTCGAAACAATAGGAAGAGACGAGCTATTAGAGAAGAGGAAGAGAGATCTGAGGTCGAAAGAAAAAGCAATGCATATCAATCAGCTTTTACCAAAGCAGAGGAGGCATCTAAATCTCTACGAATGCAATTGGATACTATTGAAGAGGAAGATGAGGAAAACACTATTGTAGATGGTGATGATGATCTATATAAATCACTTGAAAGAGCAAGAAACTTAACTATTAAGAAGAAAAATGAGCTGCAAGTTTCTGGTCCTGATCCACTTGCTCTCCTCGCCGCCGCTGTTTCAAGCAGCCAAGCTGCTGAGAATGCCTCACAGGGAGAACAACACGAAGACAGGATTGTCATTACGGAAATGGAGGAATTTGTTGGGGGTCTTCAGCTTGATGAAGGTAGAATTTAAAAATCATCTTCTTATGTTGAACTTTATGATTACTGGAAGGATTTTTATTCTTCAGTGATTGCTGAGATTCTCATTATCTATTAAGTAAATTATGTTTCTGTTTTTACTCGATTAGTGTCCTTATTATAAGGTGGTTTCAGTTTTGTTTACCGGGTTTCACTTAAGTTTCTTCTTCAGAATTCGGTAGATCAGACAAGGAAGATGTGTTTATGGATGAAGATGAAGCTGCAGTCTCTGATCATGAACAGAAGGCCGAAGATGGTGTATTGGCAGAAGATAAAGAAAATATGAATGATGAAGCTCCAGACAAGACCATTCATGAAGCTGCTGTTGGGAAAGGTCTATCGGGTGCACTGAAGCTTCTCCAGGATCGTGGTGATCTCAAAGAAGCTTTCGAATGGGGTGGTAGAAACATGGATAAGAAAAAAAGCAAACTTGTTGGTCTTACAGATTCACAAGGAGGAAGAGAAGTTCGCATTGAAAGAACAGATGAATTCAGCCGAATTGTAAGTCCCCTAATTACCTTGCATATATATAGAAAATGCTGAATCTTTCCTTATTTGAAAATTTTGAGATTATTGATGATTATGTTGTATCAGATGACTCCAAAAGAATCGTTTCGGGATTTGTCACACAAGTTCCATGGAAAAGGGCCTGGGAAAAAGAAGCAAGAGAAACGGATGAAGCAATACTATGAAGACTTGAAAATGAAGCAGATGAAGAATGCAGATACTCCATCTTTATCAGCAGAAAGGATGAGAGAAGCTCAAGCTCTGTTGAAGAGGCCTTACTTGGTGATCAGTGGAAACGTTAAACCAGGCCAAAATAGTTGAATGAAGCTTTGGGATCAGTAAAGAAGACAAAAGGAGATGAGTTATAAATCCGAAAACAACTTGAATGAAGCTAAGCTTTCACAGCCGACGGATTTACTTTTTGATTGGTAGGGGCAAAGGTTACAACTTGGTGATTAGATTGAGATTTACCGTAAATGGATTTACAGTAATTGATACTATATATGTTTAAAAATATATTAATTCCGTGTTTTAGAATAAATATGTTGTGTTTATTAATATTGAAGCAATATTAATTTATGTTTTTTATATTATTTTTTCTTCTTTATTCGCAAAGTCTTGAACATATCAAATCTTTATATATGATGACATGAAAAGTATTTAATTATTTTGGTGAAATAAACAGAAGAAAAAAAAATCAATAAATAAGAATACAAGAATAATCATATATACGTTATTATTGATTGATAATATGTAGATGTTTACAGAATTATATTTATGTGAATGAACATTATTTCATAAGTTGTACGTACATATGTTCTCAGACACCACCTATATATATAATGATGCTAAAAAATATATTTCATTTTCCTAGTTCCCTACTATTTCATTCACTTTCTTGCCCTTCCATGAAAGCAACGTGAAATCGTGTCGGCCTATGCCTGAAGTCCAATCGCCGTTGCTGTGGCCGATTTGAAGACGAAATTCGCCGGATCAAATTAGCATACTGCACTCGCCTCATCACGTTATCTTCTTCTTCATCTCCACCGCTTTTCATCATCGAGTTAATCATCACCGCCCTTCGAAAGTTCAGACGTTTATCAGAAGCCAGCGACGGCGGCCGGTTGCCGGAGCTTCGGTGCAGCGAACACCTGAACGCGCCCGGGTTCGTCGACGGAGAGCACATGTAGTGCTTTTTATTCGGAAGCATGGAGAGGCGGCCGCCACCGCCTTTATGGCCACGGTGCGGAGATGCAGAGCATTCGAGGGGGAGGCGAACGGAGCGGCGGAGAGTGGGGTGAACATGGTGGAACGGAAGGAGGATGTGGTGGACGGCGAGCGCGCTGCACAATGCCGTTCGTGCGAGAAATAATTCTGTGATTTGGTCTCCATTGGCGAGAGTGAAGCTGTGCAGATAGACTTCAGTTGCGAATGTAGGAGACCAAGTTGACTGGAGGGGAGTATTTATAAGGTTGTGCAGTGAGGGCATGGCCGTTATTAATCACTCTCTATTTAAAAATTGGAGTTCCCACAAAAAAACGTCCACTTATGAAGTCCCCAAAATACCCTTACCTTTTTAACAAAATACTATTTTGCCCTGCTGGTTTAATTACTCAGAAGTCAGAACACTCGACTGTTTCGTAATGCGTCTAATTCTTCTCCCAATCGACATCTCACCAACGCCCTCCTCACCGGGACTGATGCTCCGCCTTTCATCCTGCTTCCGACGCTTGCCTTCGCCCTCATTCACTCTGTTCTCTCGCAACCCCGCATCGATTCATCGACGGTTCCGCCCCGCAAAACGTGCCCTCCGCATCACGTTTCCCCGCTTGGTACTGGCCCTCCAAACCGTAACTCCGCCTCCATTAGTAAACCCATGCTTCCCCGCTTGGTACCGGCCCTAATCGGTACTGTTACATGCACTTCGCCGCCAAATTCAAACAATACCTCCCTCAACCGTTCTCACATCCGACGTTTGCCGATGAAGATTCGCCCGATTCCTAGCTCCGTCTTCCTTTTGTTTCATCCAGTTACTCCGTTCCAGGTATTGGTCTCTGGTGTTCTGTCTTTCAATGTATTTCTCTATGGTTCGTTGTCTGATTTAGGGATGAATTATTACAATCCAAGTGCTTTGAAATATGACAAGTCTAATTTTTAGGTATCAGCGGTAATTCTATTGATGACTTAGTTTGAATTGGAATAACTGAGAAGCTTTTGTTAGTGATTCCTTACGGTAAAGCAATTCTTTGATCAACTAATTCATGCTTTATTCATTTTTTACGCCTATGCTCTCAGTTTTGATCTTCTATATATTTGTGTCATTTGCCCAAAAGAGAAACTTGATTCAAAGTAACATTTTAATTATTTATTGTTAGGTAATTCTCTGTAATTTCTTCTCATGAAGTTGTTAATGTAAATCCATGCATGTTAAAAATATTATATTTTCTGCATTAATATGGTTGATAAACTGTGGTGATTTCATTTGGATTTTTTTTTAATTTGGGTTAGGACTTGTTCAATCATGTGTTTTCTATGTTATTATCAAATCAGATAATCTCGTATAAATTTCCTGGAACATTCTCTCCCATTTTCGCTTTCACTATGCAAAACCATCTATGTTAATATTTTGATTTATAAAACTTAGCAAAAAGAAGTTGGTTTCTGTGGAACCTCTTCCTCTTCAACCTCACATCAGTTATATGTTGTCACCACTCTAACAGTTAAAAATCACAGCTCTCCCTTCCCCGGCGTCTTCTGGAACCGAGGACTACGCCGACGCTGTTGTCAATACAGCAGGGACTCCCAACCCAGCCGTTCCGAATATGCTGTGAAACCCGCTTACACTCACAACCCAAGGTAAATCTCATGTTTTGCAGGTTTATGACTCAGACTTGACAGAACTGTTTACTTGGACATGCGAAAGATGTGGTGACTTGACCAAGGTAGTTAGAGGTTTGTAATGAAGTAAGTTATCAAACAGCAGAGATATAAAATTATATTCATCATATTTAAATTCTTGAATGTTCTTTTGAGGCTACACGAATAAATTTTGTCTTATTTTATGCAAGTGTAGGGATTTGAAGTAATTGAGCTTATTGTTGATGTGGTGCACTGCTTACAGGTAATTCTCGTTAACATGTAACCTTGTTCTAGGTTAATATCTTTTGATTTGATATTAGTGTGTTCCATATCCAATTTACTTAATTATTCTAGAAATTTCATGGGGTGTTTTGGTTTTCTGCTGCTTTATTGTATTGTAGCTGGAGGCATTAATTAGGTTAGCGATTAGAAGATTCATGAGCAAGGATCAGTGGATTGCTTCTACCAGAATGTGCTAAATCTATGAAATATTCTTTTACCTGTGCATATCTTGAACGGATGATCTACATTGTTCGTTTCGTGCAGATAATTATCTGGGAAGAGCATTACAGACAATTTGTCCAAGGCAATTATCTTTTCCAAGACCCATGTGTCTATCCTACATGATAGTCCAAGGCGAGTCTCCACGAGACCCATTGCTATCCAAGTCCCCAAACAAGCGCTCACATGCAACTGGATGAGACCACCAACCTCCTCCACCTTCTTTGGCGACTAACCCACCTACCTTCAATTTGGCCGAACGTTACATTCAATATGATTTGATTTTGTACATGAAACTGAAATTTAAGATTCTTTTATGGGTTAAGAACACAATAGAGGCCTGAATGTTTGCCCATGTTGCCAAAAGGGGTCTGAATTGAAAAAACGTATTATTAAGGGCCTGAATTTTGAGTTTTGTATTTTTTCAAGTCTCCGTCCAAATTTTCTGTTAAATCTAACAGAATCACGTGAAAAGACAAAAATACCCTTTTGTAATTATTATACAATTTATCAATTTAATTAATAAAATGTGAAATGTCTAAAATACCCCTACACACTAATTATGCCCTTAAGGCCACCACGCTCCGGCCACCGCCCGGCGACCACCACCCGGCTCCGGCGACCACCACCGGCCTCCGGCGACCGCCACCGGCTTCCGATCGGAGCCAAAAAAGCTCCGATTGGAGCTCCGAAGCTCCGATCGGGAGCCAGCAACCTTCTTCTGAAGAAAGTTCTCCTTTTTCTCCAACGTATCAAGGTTCTGCACTCAGTTGGAAAGAAATTCAGAAAATAATAATATATTACATGGAAGTAATTATTAAAGCCAGATTTTGTTGTAACGTGGAAAAAAAAAAACAGATGAAAACACCACAGTCATAATTTTTTAACACACCACATGCTCAGATACCAAGGAGATATACAGCGATTTTGTTGAACATTATAGGATGACCAAAGCATGAACAGTTACTAGTAAAACTAAAAGACCGACAACTAGCCAGCAGCAACTACTAGAATTTAAAAAGCATTCAATCAAGAGGAAGTTCAGTCGTAAGCTGGACAGTTCATCCAGTAGTTAGAACGAATGACTGCTAGAACAGTCCATGTTCAACAATTCAAAGGTCCTTTAAATAAAGATCAGGATCACAATTCCACCAAATATACAGGAAAACAACTCACTGAAGGTCAATTTAATCAGGGAAACTGGACAGTATGAAGATTCTTACTCCAAATTAGAATCCACGTGGTTTGCGGAATTCAATTAAACAGCATTTCGGATTATGTAACAGCTTTCTTTCTATGGCGAACTTCAACATGAACAATATCGAGCATAAATTTGCAGAAAAAGAACCAATTGGAACGATCAGAAACAGAAAGATGACGAGCTTTTTTGCTCCGATCGGAGCTTTTCGGTGGTCGCCGGAGGCCGGTGGTGGTCGCCGGAGGCCGGTGGTGGTCGCCGGAGGTCGGTGGTGGTCGCCGGAGGCCGGTGGTGGTCGCCGGAGTCGGGTGGTGGTGGTCGCCGGAGCTGTGGTGGCTTAAAGGGTATTTTCGTCATTTTAGGTCAAACATATGATAGACATGGTCAAAGGGCATTTTCGGGTTTTCAAATTATTTTTGGTCACATGCTTGGCATGTGACCACTTTCCGTCACTTTTAACAGAAAAAATAGACGGAGACCTCAATTATACACAAAACTCAAAATTCAGGCACTTAATAATACGTTTTTTCAATTCAGACCCCTTTTGACAACATGGGCAAACATTCAGGCCCCTATTGTGTTCTTAACCCTTCTTTTATTAATGCAGATTGTACGTGTTCAGATCGAGGAATTGCAGAAGAATGTGGTGTTGTGCCTCTGCTAAGGATAGCTATCCCTCTGAAGAAGAGTATTTCCAATTCAAGAATGACAAGGAGCAGAAAAATAGAGAAGAGTCCAAGAGGAACAGTAGACAATAAGGGGGATAAAGACTCGATAACAATTGATTATTTACATCGGCTCAGGCCAACGAATTGTGTCGGTATAGAACATTAAGAGGCTGATGTATTTGGTTCGCCATGAGAAGCTTGTGATACTGGACGAGTAACTCTACAACTACAGTGTTAGAATCGGGAAACCAAATCAACAACGAGAGTGGGGATTGGGATGGTGCAAGAAAGAACTTTAGGATTCTGGTCAAACCATGTTCTAAGTAAAGGTACGCACTGTTGCTTATCTTTATTTCAATTCTGACTTGATTATCTGAAGAGTAGATATTATGCTCGGGGTTTGGGTTCAGTTAATTTAACTGTTGCATTAGTGGAATTGATTCCTCTGTATATTTTTATATGATGAGTTTGTGAAATCAGCTTTATGCATGTCTATTTTTTGCTTTGGAAAATAATTTTGATTGTAACTGCTTCAAAGCTCTATCTTGTTTGGTGTATATATTAACAAGTTGGGAGTACAGATTTTAGGTTTTCAACTTACGGTAGTACATTATGTTTCTTCCACCTCTCTATGTTTGTTATCTATATACAACAACAATGTTATACATCAGGAAAGGCTAAAAAGTATTTCTAAATAGGGTCAATAACCTGGGAGAGGTCAGAAGTTTGGCCCTTGTTAATTTGAGAGGTCTGAAGATTGAAATGGTGATAACAAAGGTCTGAAGTTTCGACTTGTAGATAATAGAGGTCTCCGTTAGTTTTTTCCGTTAAAACTGACGGAAGTTGGTCATGTGCATTGCATGTGACCAGAAATAAAATAAAATTCCAAAAATAACCTTCTTGCATCTCACATGTTTGAATGAAAAGACAAAAATGCCCTTAAGGCCACCACCCAACTCCGGCGACCACCACTCACAGCTCCGGCGACCGCCACCCAAATCCGGCGAACACAACCCGACTCCGACGACCATCGCCCAACTCCGGCGACCACAACCGCGGTCCCGATTGGACCCAATCGGGGCCGATGGCTCCGATTTGGGCCCAATTGGGGCCGTGGTGGCGGTCGTCGGAGTTGGGTGGCGGTCGTCGGAGTTGGGTGGCGGTCGTCGGAGTTGTGAGTGGTGGTCGCCGGAGTTGGGTGGTGGCCGGCCGGAGCCGTGGTGGTGGCCGGAGTTGGGTTAGGTTTAAATTATGGACAGGGGTATTTTTGTCATTTCATCTTTATATTAATTAAACTTTTTATTAATTCAAATATTACAATAGGGTATTTTTGACATTTCACGCGGTTCTGTTAAATTTGACAAAAAATTTGGACGGAAAACCTAAAAATCACAAAGTCCAAACTTCAGACCTCAGTTATCACCATTTCAATCTTCAGGCCTCTCAAATTAACAAGGGCCAAACTTCAGACCTCTCCCAGGTTATTGACCCTTCTAAATAGGGGTGGGCACTTAACCGGTTCAGCCCGAACCGGTTCCGAACCGGACCGGAACTGTTTTAAACGGTCCGGTGCAGTAATGACTAGGGTTTTATATTGGCTTAGGTTGGTCTAAAAAAACTGGACTGGTTAGAACCGGTCCAGAACCGGTTTTGGCCTGTTTTTTAAAAAAACAAGTCCTGGACCGGTTTTATATGTCAGACTGGTTTTATCATTAAAAACCCGTAAAAACCGGTCAAAACCGGTCCAAAACCGGTCAAAAATCGGTTTTTTTTTTAAAAAAAGAAACTAGTCTCATTAAATGCAGTCAAAACATTTTTTTTTTACTTAAAAGCAGTTCAAAACCGGTCCGGTCCGGACTGGTTAATTGGACTGGTTTGGTATACCCCTTGGACTGGTTCCAATTTAGGGGTTACAAACCAGTCCAATTTGGACCGGTCCACTCCGGACCGGTTCCAAACGGTCCGGTTCCAGACCAGTTTCGAACCAGTCCGGCCGGACCGGTTTTTATGCCCAAGCCTACTTCTAAATATTACACTTTATTTGTTCACATGTAGTTCCTGTGTTTATTTTTTCTGAATCAATTCAATTCTTATTAAGTTTTTCATTCCAAAAAGATGAAACATTAACAATTGAAAATTCAGTAAATGTACGCACGTGCAGAGTTAACTAGTAATATATAAATATATATATAATCTTAACGGATATTTCCAATAATATATACATATATATATCACTATTTTTTTTCTCAAATATATATATATATAACTATTTTTGGCTATATATATATATATATATTAATTGAGCCGAAAATAGATATACCTATATATATTTGAGAAAAAAATAGTTATATATTCCACATATATATATTGTCTTTATATATGATAATGGTTATGTGTTTAAAGCTGACTCAATCAATACCTCGCCAAACCAGAGGAAGATCTTTCGCAGACACTTTTCAGTGTTATTAGGACTTTACAGTTCTTGAATCGGCATGAAATCGGAGCGTTTTGATTCCAGAGCTGATGATATGCACGCCGACGACTCGCCGTCCAAGGATAGGCACGGCAATGGTTTGGCGGAGGGCGAAGCGAAGGAGTCTCAGAGCAAGTATCGGAAGAAGAGCAGTGGTCGGAGGGAGGAGAAATATTACAGACCTAAAGAGCGGGATAGGGTTTCAAAAGAGACCAAGATTCCGAGCAGGGATTGACGGAAGGAGGATAGGGATGACATGGAGGAGAGAGATAACCATCGGAATCAAATTATGAAGTAAGTGATTATGTTGATTTCCCCTATCCTTCTGTTCTTCAAATTGACTGCGATTTTTCATGGAGAAGTGACAACAGAAAAAAAATAGACACAAATTTACTTAATTTCAATAAGCTAACTAAGAAAAATGGTAATTAGGGTTTAGGGTTTAGGAGCTTTGATTGGTAGTTTTTTTTTTACTCAAGACTTTACTTCCGAATTGAATTTAGAACTGCCTGACCTGACTTATCTGTTGTCTTCTTTTGTAGTTTCTCATTAGCTGAATTTCCTTCCATAGCATTGTTAATTTCGAGTGAAACGGATTTATAGGAATTCAGATGGAGTATGATAAGCTATTCTCCTGTAGTTATACTTTATTTTTATGAATCAAAGCAAGTAATGATATTGATATATTTCTTACTAGGGCAAATGAGGAGAGGACCAAAAAAAAGACTGAAGGTGCTTCTGAATTGTTGGACTGGGTTAGCAAATGTCGTAAACTTGAGGATAAAAAAAAGGCCGAGAAGCAGAAAGCTGCTCAGCTCTTAAGAATGTTTGAGGAACAGGTATTAGTGTTTTAGTTTATGTATTTTCAAGAACATTTTTATTCATGATTTTGTAGAAGGGTACTGAATTATTTTTTGGACAATTTCCAGGAAATTATGGGTCAGGAAGATAGTGAAGATGAGGAGGGTGCACCAGCGAAGGTCTCACTTGATTACTATACTCAAGAAGAAATGGTACAGTTTAAAAAGCCTAAGAAAAAGAAATCATCAGTGAGAAAGAAAGAGAAGTTGAATTTAGATGCTCTAGAAGCAGAAGCAGTTGCTGCTGGTTTGGGTGTTGGAGATCTTGGATCTCGAAACAATAGGAAGAGACGAGTTATTAGAGAAGAGGAAGAGAGATCTGAGGCCGAAAGAAAAAGCAATGCATATCAATCAGCTTTTGCCAAAGTAGATGAGGCATCTAAATCTCTGCGAATGCAATTGGATACTATTGAAGAGGAAGATGAGGAAAACACTATTGTAGATGGTGATGATGATCTATATAAATCACTTGAAAGAGCAAGGAACTTAGCTCTTAAGAAGCAAAATGAGCTGCAAGTTTCTGATCCTGATTCAGTTGCTCTCCTCGCCGCCGCTGTTTCAAGCAGCCAAGCTGCTGAGAATGCCTCACAGGGAGAACAACACGAAGACAGGATTGTCATTACGGAAATGGAGGAATTTGTTGGGGGTCTTCAGCTTGATGGAGGTAGAATTTAAAAATCATCTTCTTATGTTGAACTTTATGATTACTGGAAGCATTTTTATTCTTCTGTGATTGCTAAGATTCTCATTATCTATGAAGTAAATTATGTTTCTTTTTTTACTCGATTAGTGTCCTTATTATAAGGTGGTTCAGTTTTCTTTACTGGGTTTCATTTAAATTTCTTCTTCAGAATTTTGTAGATCAGACAAGGAAGATGTGTTTATGGATGAAGATGAAGCTGCAGTCTCTAATCATGAACAGAAGGCTGAGGATGGTGTATTGGCAGAAGATAAAGAAAATATGAATGACGCAGCTCCAGACAAGACCATTCATGAAGCTGCTGTTGGGAAAGGCCTATCGGGTGCACTGAAGCTTCTCCAGGATCGTGGTGATCTCAAAGAAGCTTTCAAATGGGGTGGTAGAAACATGGATAAGAAAAAAAGAAAACTTGTCGGTCTTACAGATTCGCAAGGAGGAAGAGAAGTTCGCATTGAAAGAACAGATGAATTCGGCCGAATTGTAAGTCCCCTAATTACCTTGCATATATATAGAAAATGCTGAATCTTTCCTTATTTGAAAAATCTGAGATTATTGATGATTATGTTGTATCAGATGACTCCAAAAGAATCGTTTCGGGATTTATCACACAAGTTCCATGGAAAAGGGCCTGGGATAAAGAAGCAAGAGAAACAGATGAAGCAATACTATGAAGACTTGAAGATGAAGCAGATGAAGAATGCAGATACTCCATCTTTATCAGCAGAAAGGATGAGAGAAGCTCAAGCTCTGTTGAAGAGGCCTTACTTGGTGATCAGTGGAAACGTTATTGAAACAGTTGATAACACAAATTTTGTAAAAAATTACAAAAGTTAACGTATTCTTTAAGAGAAATTTTGTAAAAAAATGTTATAAAACAATGATAATTAGTACTTTTTACAATTATTTATTCAAATTTTTTATTAAATACACTTTAAATAAATAATATGTACTAAGTAGTTTTTAAAGTATCACAACTAAAAATTATTTGTTGAGGTAAATGTTACAATTGGATCAAATCGGACTAAAACCGATTGTGGGTCAGATGCGTCTCAATCGAGGTATGACACTAATAGGTATTGATTTTGATATTTAAAAAAGTATTCAGTTATTTTTGTATTTAAAATGTATTTGACGACAAATTTAGACGTGTGATTGAAATAAGTATAAATTACGATTGTTAAATATATTGTACATTTTAAAACATATTGATACTACTAAAAAATATATTTTTAAACATATCGTATGGTGATATACTTGTACTTATTAAATTAAAGAAATTACAATTTATAGTCTAGCAAAAGAGGTTTTTTTAGAAAAAAGAGATGAATAATAAAAATTACAATTATACTAGGTTCATTCCCCGCGCATCGCGCAGGTGTCTAAGTACATATTTGTAATAAAATAATACTTGTTAAAGTTCGAATAAGGAACACGATAATAAACTAATTTTATAACTAATTTTATGTTGATTTGTGAATAATGGTTTTTGCCTTGTGAAGGCTCAAATTCATCCTAGCCGTCCGCACACCGCGCGGTGTTTTTCTTTTAAGTACTTGTTATAAGTAGATATAGTATTATTTAATAAAATTATATTTATTAATGCCAATAAAATTAAATTGGGCACGACATGATAAAACTACACAAATTTTTTTACATCGAAAAATACAAATAGTTAAATAATTTTTGTTTTAGTACAATAATGCATACACTATACATATAACTATTTTATACATACTAGCATGTACTTTGTTAAAGTATCCGTAGTGATTACTCTCCGTAATCTAACAGACAGATCTCTTGAGTGTTTGCTAGAAAGCAAATTGGCACACCCTTTGGTGGTGGATAGGTTCGGACGAAACCCTTGTGTGGGGTGGAGAGTTTTTCTCTCTAAAACACTCTAATGAGGAAATATTGATTAACCCTAAAAATTCCCTAACACCATGTATTTATAGGAGGAGCAAAGTGGACAAAAGTCCACTTTGCCCACTCCAATATTTCGGCCGGCCACTATGCATAGGGAGGCCCAATTTTGGGCATCTCATGTCAATTGGGATTTGGGTCTTGCCTAATTACCCTAATGTGACATGTACCTAATTTCCTTAGGTAAACTATACATATTATGGGTTACCAATTACGGCGCCCATCACCATATGCTTACATTAAGGTATGTTCATATCTTCCGCTGCGTAATTATGATTACAAGCATGTAGCATGTTTATGTTTCCGTAGTAATCTGCCCCGTAATCCAACTGTGTTATCAGAGGCTGTGTTAGAAGTTCTTGATTTTGATAAATTGATGTTCATGAAAATTTAAATTTCTGGCCGAAAATTTAAAGATGTGACTTTTAAAATTTTCGAAATATTAAATGATTGTGCCGAAATTTCATGATGTTCTTAGTAAAATTTGATGTTCATGATCTTCAAGAAAAATGGGACTTTTATCAAAATCAAACATTGGATTTTGGATCATATTAAAATTTGATCTTGAAATTTGACCGCTTGTTTCCAATAGGTGTTTTCGGCCGAACCCTAAGGTAATTTACAAGGTAAATTTTTTAATTTCTTAGGCCCCAAGTTAGAAGTTTTGGCTAAAATAGGTCTAGAATATTGTTTACCATATTTTAATTTTAATTAAAGGTAACAATATATCTATAATTGGAAACATAAGGATAGGTTCACATTAAATATATAGAAATATATACAACTATCAATATATCAGGCTAATTTATAGGGATTGAGATATTATTGATAGATTTGGTTACCTAAAAGATTAAGAAAATATATTGTCAGTATATTTGTTTCCCTATTAAAGATATTGACAATAAATATATATATATATACTAGAATATTAGCAAGAGCGTTGCACGTGTTTAAGGTTAAAATATTATATTGAATTGATGTAGGCTAATATATATAATATGATATAAGCACAATAACTAATTAATGACAGACTACGGTTCATAATAATTTACAAATCCATCAATGACAGATTTTGAAATTTTTTGCAATTGCCAGTTAACATAAAAGTAGAGAGACTTAGTTTGAAGTTGGCTTATAAAATCGACTCCCGTTTATTATGTTCATCTCTAATCCCATTGGATCCTTACCAACAATTATAAATTTGACGAAATCTTTCCCCATAGATTCCATCTTCATTCTTCACTCTATCTAACTTTGAGTAGTGTATTCTTGCTCCCCCAGTTAATCTCCCTCTCCAGTTGTTCCAAAAAGTGGACCGCTAATGTTTATAACTTGAATCACTATCTTCTTATCTAATCCTCTCTTCCCATTTTTTCACTCCTACAAATAGTTATATTATATCAGTCAACATTGAGCATATGTGTACTGTGAGCCTGTGAAGTATCCATGACTTAAATAAGTAAGAAAAAAAATATCAAACAAAAGAAGATAAATCTGTGGGATACTTATGGATTTATGGACTACACTGAACCAACATACACCATAAGTATATAAAACAGTCCAGAAGATGCTTCAACAAAAATAATGAATTAATTGAATTAATTGAAAGAATTGCAATCATCTGATGAAACACATGTACAGTTACTTCAGGATCATCTAATGTATCTACAAAACAAAAGTATCAACATAGCTGAATTTTATTATCTTTCCTGCTTTTGGCAACAAAAAAAAATATGTGTATTGCTCATACATCGAGATTCTGCAAGGATAAAAATCTGGATAATATCATGAGTGTCAGAGAATAAATTTTATACCAACAGAATAACGATTTTTCTCATGGTTGATAGATTAGTCATTTAAAGGTGAAACACTTTGTGGGTTGAGAAAATAAAATTATCATGGTAACGTTCACAACATAAACGAATTTAACAGTTATTATTTATCATAAAAAAGAAGCATAGAATGTGGCATTGATGCCTATTACTTCAGAAAAGCACCCACAAAATGATATAAATTCAATTAATACTCTTATCATATGATTCATGCATGAGTCACCAATAAAAAGAATTATATATGCATCAAATTGGTTCAATTAAAGCTTACTTGTGAATATGCTACTTTATAGTAGTTACGTACGTCTCTTTTTAGTGTTTTTTGTAATGTATCCTCTCGTAGATAGCGTAAACCAACATTTACCCCGCTTGTCTTGGAAGGACCCCAATGTAAGCTGCTAAATATATATGTTGCAATAAATAAATCAGCAATATATATGTTGCAATCAGTTATCATCAATGGGTGAAATCAAAGTTAGAGGTAGAGAAAATGTCATAAACATTAAGTCACAACATTTTATCGAATCTCTGGTGGCTATAGTGGGGAAATCAGAAGAGGGATGCAACTACAAAATACCTGCAGCAATAAAATAATCTCAGTTGAAGAGCATAGCAAGTCCAACTGTCTAAGTGTTTGTCTGATGGATGATTTTTTTGTGACCGACTCCGCTAGCGATTCGTGGCATGGAGAAAATTATAGTGTTCTGTTAATTGCAGATGCAATAATTAGAGGGATGATATATTTTAGAGGAAACTCTTACTGAATTAGAACCGAATGAAGTGCATTACCTGTACAAGTTAGACTACGTGGGGAGTAATGAGACTCTTTCCTGCGTTACAGAGTCAAGCTTCATCGATTAGGGAATTTCACAATCGTGGTGAATCCTCCTCATATATACTTTAAACGGAGTTTGAAAGAAATTGATAAAACGGTGGCCAAAGGATTTGAAGTGAAGCTACACAACTGTTGGAATGGAGAAGCAGCCTTTGGGGTGAGCGGGAAAAAAACTGTAAATAGCTAGGATGTGAGGACAAAAGAGAGTGAGGACAAATTTGAATTTTCTGCTTTTTATTTATGTAATAGATAATAGATTTATTTATGTAATAGATTATATCAATACTTATATTTGTTAATTATAAATATAATTATTAAATGAGCTCTAATTTATTTTAATAAGGTATCTGATTTACACATGATTTTTCATATAAATTAGAAGCGAAACACTTTGTCATAATAGTATTAGATATCATTGATATTTATTTAATTTATGTATTTTAATGAGTTAACAGATATTTTGTTAGAATATATTAATTTATATAAAAATTTCAAATTAAAACATGCATTTCAAATTAATACATTGTACTTTCTTGGGAAAGGTTAAAAAAAAATATTCTTCATAAATATCTGATATTGTTGAATGAATTTTTTTTATCAAAGTTCAAATAAAAATTGGTAATTATTAATAATTATTCCTAAAAAAACAAATCGTTCAAACTTAGTCTAAATTCTAATGTATTTTAGTGCAAAATATTTCTTTTCACGAGAAGTTCGTATTGATGATAAGTATTTCCTAATCTATCCTCTATATAAAAGTTGAAGTGTGCTTGAGCTGGTTCCACCCATGTAAAATTCCTAAATTACCCTTCTTTCCAAACGACTTTTCCATCTGCATCTTCTCCACTTGTTCTCTCTCTGCTTAAACCCATATAGATTCAACTCTCCTTAGCCCAACCGACATATATATTTAAGTCGCGCCTCTCCAACCCCAATCCTTTTATCTCCGTTCTCATCCCACTATAGACTTCCAACTTCTAACTGTTCCTTAATGCACTCGCTGCTCGCCCCTGCAGTCCCCTTAGCACGATTTGGTTTGCATTTACTCTGTTTGATCCACGCTACTTCCGTTCAATCTGACCCGCGACTTCATCCCTCAAACTGTCGCAGAGTTCGTCTCATATATTTGCATACTTCCAGCCGGTTGGAACAAATGACGTCTACATGTTCACTTATTGCTTTGTAAGTTCTGGTTACTTGACTCATCAATTTTAGGGTTTCATGCACAATATGATCGCACTTAATGTGCTTTCGAGAAGTCAATATCGCACCCACTTCTTATCCCCCTCTGGCTTCGTCTTTTTCAAAGCCAAATCATCAAGTTGCATTGCTATCCACGATTCCACCCCATGTCGCCGTCCAGGACTCCACCCGTCGTCGTTGTCTATGACTCCACCTTCATCGCCATATCCAGAACTGAATTTACTTTTATGCTAACACTTTCGGTTCAATTCCGGTTTCAAGTAGTTATTAGACGGTTCCGAGTGACATATGTTAAGAGACGTTTAATATTGGCATGGTTCTAAGATACCCTAAAATTACAGGTACTCGGAACCACTCACCAGTCACCCCTATTATTGTGTATATCAACAGACACGTTCAGTTCTATATGTAATTTCGACCTATGTATTAATTAATTTATGAATTCCACGCAATAATACTTTCTAATAATAGCTTAGTCATTTGCTTACAATAGCATGTTTCATAAAATAATACTGGGTTTTCCAATTTTTCATTGTACAGTTTACGTTATTCTTTAAGTTATTAGATGTAGCAAAAGGAGCAAGGAGCTTTAGCAATGATGATGCATGGTCTCTCATTAGTGGATACTACTTGCAAGGTATAATCTGCATGCATAGATGTTTGTTGTCAAATAAAGAAAGGCATGAAGCGGTGCATGCATAATCAATAGGACAAACAAACTTCAAGTGAAAAGGGAGTGAAACCACGTATATCTCTACTATCTACCCTCGAGAATATATACAACTTAACATCAACCAGCTTTCTTTATTTATGTGGGCCGAATATGAAGGTTCTTTCTCGAATTTGGCCTCTCCGTGATGTCTTCAGAACTTTGGTATTGAAGATGACCCAAAGCTTCGTATAGTTACTTCTATTTTTTAATGAACTTTTGCATATAATACGTACCATCAACATTACATTAATATCAACTAATAAACACATTTTGAACGGATGGATTAGTAGCGAGTTATTTGTCACATTATAGTAGGCATAGGCTCTTAAAATTTACCAATTTTGTATTATATATGTTATATAATTGGTATTTTAAGTGATTTTATAACAAAATTTATATGAAAGAGAGTTGTACGTGCAACGCATGTGATCAAATTCTCTAGTAATTAAAAAAACAATTTTAGTATATTTTCTATATATATACTTGTAAAAAAAATATATAATAAATGTATTTGTACTATAAAATATTTAGTGAGTTTGAAAATTAGGCATATCTATATCTATATATATATATATTTAGGTAGAGAGATGAATTCAAATGCAACCAGGAGCTAGGGATTTCCAGATTTGCAATTTTCATTGCACATATTAAATTCAGCTGCTGGAGGATTTATGAGTTGCGGAAGCGTCTTCCTTCAATTCCCTAAATAAAATCTATATCTATATCTATATCTATCAATTCCTTTATTGTTTTTATTTTTATTATTATATATATATTTATTATTATATTCATCGTGTTATATTTTCGGATGACACCAAACAACTTATAGTGTAGAAATAATTTTTTTTTTTATAGAAATTATTCCGATCTTAGAAACTAATTAAAATATGTATATATATATATATATATATATATATATATTTGTGCAGTAAGAGAATAAGGTAAGCAACATAAGATTGTTATCAGAACCGGTTCTCGGTTACAATGGTCTGATTTCCGGTTTAGTCAACCCGAAGTTATCTCTTATCATTAGGACATTTACAGAGACCAAGTTCCAATGTTTGGAATAAGTACCGAGACATCGGTTCATTTCACACAATTAATTCAATTCAATTCAATGCTATAGGCTCTTCGTCTTCTACAATTCGGCTTCAATTTTACAAATTCCTCTTCTATTTATAGAGGATGCTTCACCGAAGATTTTACCTGAATCGGGACAAGCTTCAAGATCGCCTTGATGCACCTCAGGAACTTAACATGGTCGATGACGAGGTTCTTCACCGGAGTGGCGGGGAACGACAGATTCTTTGACCTCTCTTGGCTACGACGACGGCAACATAGATCTCATGTTTCAGTTATTCTCTTCTTCTTCTCCACTCCCCATCTCTCTCTCGCTTCTCTCTCTAATTTTTCTCTGAAATTGTCCCTATATTCATTCAAGACAATTCAACAAGGAGAACCGTAGTCACCAACAATATTAACTAAATATACGGTTATATTCATTACTATTTTTTTTATATCAGTCTTAATTTACAGCATGGAGAATTTACGGGAGTTGGGACATTTACAAAGACCAAGTTCAATGTTTGAAAGAACAGAACCGAGACATCGGTTCACATGCAAATACCACCACAATTCAGTTAATTTAATTCAATGCTATATTCTCTCCGTCTTCTACAATTTGGCCTCAAATTTTACAAATTCCTCTTATATTAATAGAGGATGCTTCACCGAAGATTTTTAACTGAATCGAGACAGGCTTCGACATCGCCTTGCTGTGCCTAGGGATCTTAACCTGGCCGATGACGAAGTTCTTCACCGGAGCGGCGGGGGACGGCCGATTTTTTGACTTATCTTGGCTCCGGCGGCGGAATATATCTCCCGTTTCGGTTATTCTCTTCTTCTTCTCCACTCCATTTCTCTCTCTTCATAATTTGTCTCTCTAATTTTTCTCAGAAATTGTCATTATATTGTGCCCTTATCTCATCAGCTTAAAAACCTTCTTGAAAGCCTCGTGGACGGTTTAGATGAAATCTATGATGACATGTTCACATCTGAGCCGTAAATTACTCAACGTCTGACAATATCAAGGGTTTGGTGGGCGAATTACGATTTGTTTTTTTTGGCCAAACGAATTACGATTGGAATAAGAAAAACAACAAATTAATGATATTTAGTAATGAATTGAAGGAAATTGTTTGTAGCACCGCTGCACCATTTGGACATGGGCTTTTTTGCCTGTTTTTTTATTTTCTTTTTGTATTGTGTTTTTTTTCTTCTGTTTTATTAATAATATAATACTCCTTCGGGGACATTATAATATACTCGTAACTATCATCAATTTCTTTAACAAAAAATAAAAATTAAGTTAAAACTTTTTTCATTATAATTATTTTATTAGTTAATTTTATCCAATAAAATTATATCATTAATTAATATATATATATATATATATATATATATATATATATGTCATATTAAGCCCCGCGCGATGCGCGGGTATTGTACCCTAGTTATAGAAAAGTTTAGGAAATTTTTTCTTAAAAAGTTTAGGAAGTTAAAAGCTATTTTCTATAACATAGATAACATTATTACCAATAACTCACTAAAATATTATAAATAATTAGTAATATCTATTTTTATATTGAGTTAGAAATAATTTTTTTTTGCGAGATATGTAGAAAAAATCTAATACAAAGATACTTCAAAAATTGAATGATTGTAAATATTTATTTTATTTATTATATTATATTATAATTATTTTATATTATTATTAAATATTTCTTTGAAGTTAATATTTTTCCCCCACTAAATTTTTTTTCTAGATCCGTCCCTGGTCGTAAGCACTTCAACACCCAAGAGCATAGTTTACGTCACGTGCACTTCTCCTTTCAGTGCTATAACAATCCTAGTATAACATCCAGTGCACGTCACTTGTCCATCTTCCGTAATTGTTTAGTGCAACGATCGCAATTTCTCTAGTGCACCACCGTTCCGTAACTAATCGACATGGCTTACGACTCGCTCGCTTCCACTGGTCTAATTTCGATCAATGTAGCCGCTCAGCTACCGTTAAAGCTCACACAGAAGAATTATCCTTCATGGCGTGCTCACAGTTTCTTCCGCTGTTAGTTGGATGTGGCCTCATTGGTTACACCAATGGCCTAACCCCTTGTCCATCCAAGATGATTCAAGTCGATGGCGCGGATGTTCCCAATCCCAAGTATCAACTTTGGGTGCGACAAGATCAATTGATTCTTCATGTCATCATTGCCTCGGTCACTGAATCAGTCATCTCGGTGATAAGTTTATCCAAGACTTCGCGGGAAGCATGGACTGCCCTTAGCAATGTCTATGCAAGTCGATCTCGCTCGCGTTTTATGTCTCTCAAGGAACAACTATCAAGACTAACCAAAGGTACGAAACCAATTGCTCAATATATGGACCAAATTAAATCGATTTCGGACGAACTCACTATTATTGGTTCACCTTTGGATGATATTGATCTTGTTATTCATACACTTAATGGACTCGGTCATGAGTTTAAGGACATCTCGGCTGCAATTAGAGCACGAGAAGACCCTATTTCTTTTGAAGAGCTCCATGAAAAGCTGCAGAAACATGAACGGTTTCTGCATTGAGACGACACCGAGTGTGAGTCACCCATTGTGACAGCTCATTATGCAGAACAACCACAGCAAAATGAACGTACCAATTTCCGTGGTCAAAACCGTGGGCACTTTGGAGCTTCCTATCATCAGCACCAAGTACTAGGCCCAAATCAAATGCACAAATATGGAGCTGGGTCACGACAGAATAGTAGCAGCAAAGGGCGAATTGTTTGCCAGCTTTGTCATAAGTGGGTCTTCGCAAAGCTCGCTGCCAACTTCTATATATATGGAGCTGGGTCACGACAGAAGTCATAATTTTGGTCTAGATGAGAACACAATTAATGTTGTTCATTACTGCCAAATTTATTTATTACCACCCTAACCTCCTGTATTAAGCACTTTCCTTCCTAAGAGCATACACAATAGATTTACATAAGAGCATCCACAATAGTTTTACATATTTCATAGTCCTTAAAGGTGCCACATAAGCTATTTATGTGAATTTTAAAGAATACATAAACTTAAGTAATATACTTATATAATAGTAGGTCTACAATGATTTTACCTAAATATTTTACTTAAACATACTTTAATATTAAATTTTAAAAACCAATATTTAAAAGTAGTTATAATTAATATTTTATTTTACCGTTGTATAGCTTTTAGATAGAGATTAATCTAGGATTAGTCTTATTTTATTGTCGTTGTATTCAATCTTTTTTTTTATCAGACCGTTGTATATTCAATCTAATTGTAGTTGATTTTTTTTATTTTTTCATAATTTTCATTAAATAGTTTATCTAATATTGAATTATAGTGTCGTTGCACTATTCCAATTATATATATATATATATATATATATTATTTGATATGATCATTTACATTTCATTGCTTTAATTTACATTATATATTTAATGAGTTCTTCACAATTCAACTCGGTTGATAAAAAAAAAAGAGAATAAACCGAAAAGGCGGGAGGAAAAAAAAAAGAAACGGGAGAATAAATGAAGAAGACTTATTTGCCTAAAAAAGAAAAAAATAATTAAGTGATGATGTGGCAACATAGCATTTTCCTTATACTTAAGGAATGGTTTATTTAAAAATGACTAGGTCCCACATTTAAGGACTACTACGTAAAATCAGTGTAACACTTTACTTTGCACTTAAATAAAATTTAAGTTGGGCCCACGTTTATGTAACACTACGTAATACCACTGTAGATGCTCTAAATTATATTTTTTTAAAAATTTATATACGTAATACGTAAAATTAAAATATTCATAAACAATATTTAATCTCCAATAGTTTTACTTAACTATATTTCTTAAATGTGTTTTATTATTAAATTTTCAACAACTACCAATAAGATATTAACATTAATTATAAAATGAATTAATTTACAATTAAAAATGATTTATATAATACATAGTGCATTCCTTAAATTTAAAGAATATGTTATGTAAAAGTAGGTGGGTCCTACTTTTAATGAATGTTATGTAAAACTATTGTAACACGTTTTTATACAATTTATATTAAAAAAATATGTTGAATCCACATTTAAGTAATACTATGTGATACAATTGTGTATATTTCATTCAATTTTTTAAAAACAAAGTATACTGTTTGCTTCATTCAATTGGATTGAGCTTTTTTTCCCTACATATTTTGCGTATTTATAGTGCAGATAAAATAACAAACATATTGTCTGGAATGTTCAGTAGCTAGCGTAACCTTAGATTCATCTCGTTATATAATGTTCAGACTTTCATATTTATTGAGTTTTTTTTAATCCCTTCGACTAGACATAGTGAACAACGCACTAACCTCTTTTAGGTATCAACAGCATCCTAGTATAATCAAAATACTGACTTCGTTAAGTTTTTTTTTTTTTTTTTCTAAAAGAGTTTAGGGGTATTTGTATTTTAATCCTTCCGTCTCTGCCTAAGCAAAAGGCCCAGTATATCTTTATAAGTATATATCTTTACAACATCGAATAGAGTATTATTTATTTTGTTGCATGGAGGGATTGATAGCAGCTGACTCAATCAATCCCTCGCCAAAGGAAGATCTTTCGCAGACACTTTTCAGTGTTATTAGGAATTTAAAGTTCTTGAATCGGCATGAAATCAGAGCGTTTTGATTCCAGAGCTGATGATATGCACGCCGACGACTCGCCGTCCAGGGATAGGCACGGCGGAGGAAACGGAAATGATTTGGTGGAGGGTGAAGCGAAGGAGTCTCAGAGCAAGGATCGGAAGAAAAGCAGTGGTCGGAGGGAGGAGAAATATTACAGAAGTAAAGAGCAAGATAGGGTTTCAAGAGAGGCCAAGATTTCGAGCAGGGATCGACGGAAGGAGGATAGGGATGATAAGGAGGAGAGAGATAACCATCGGAATCAAATTATGAAGTAAGTGATCATGTTGATTTCCCCTATCCTTCTGTTCAAATTGACTGCGATTTTTCATGGAGAAGTGACAACAGAAAATAAAAATAGACACAAAATTCACTTAATTTCAGTAAGCTAACTAAGAAAAATGGTAATTAGGGTTTAGGAGCCTTGAGTTTGTACTTTTTTTTTACTCAAGACTTTACTTCCGAATTGAATTTAGAACTGCATGACCTGACCTATCTGGTGTCTTTTTTTGTAGTTTCTCGTGAGCAAACACTGATGTCGCTCCATCGATCATCACCCAGCTCTGCATAGTGGTCAAAGAGTAGAAGGCAGACAAATGATCGTTTATATTAATGATTCAAGTTATAGAAACAAGAAGTCATAATTTTGGTCTAGATGAGAACACAATTAATGTGTTCATTACTGCCAAATTTATTTATTACCACCCTAACCTCCTGTATTAAGCACTTTCCTTCCTAAGAGCATACACAATAGATTTACATAATACGTAAAATTAAAATATTCATAAACAATATTTAATATCCAATAGTTTTACTTAACTATATTTCTTAAATGTGTTTTATTATTAAATTTTCAACAACTACCAATAAGATATTAACATTAATTATAAAATGAATTAATTTATAATTAAAAATGAGTTATATAATACATAGTGCATTTCTTAAATTTAAAGAATATGTTATGTAAAAGTAGGTGGGTCCTACTTTTAATGGATGTTATGTAAAACTATTGTAACACGTTTTTATACACTTTATATTAAAAAGTATGTTGAATCCACATTTAAGTAATACTATATGATACAATTGTGTATATTTTATTCAATTTATTAAAAAAAAAAAAGTATACTGTTTGTTTCATTCAATTGGATTGAGCTTTTTTTCCCTACATATTTTGCGTATTTATAGTGCAGATGAAATAACAAACATATTGTCTGGAATGTTCAATAGTTAGTGTAACCTTAGATTCATCTCGTTATATAATGTTCAGACTTTCGTATTTATTGGGTTTTTTTAATGCCTTCGACTAGACATAGTGAAGGATGCATCACCAGCATCCTAATATAATCATAATACTGACTTCGTTAAGTTTAGTTTAGTTTTTTTTTTCTAAAAGAGTTTAGGTGTATTTGTATTTTAACCCTTCCGTCTCTCACGTAAACATGGGCTATCTGCCTAAGAAAAAGGCGCCAAGTATATCTTTATAAGTATATATCTTTACAACATCGAGGAGAGTATTTTTGTTGCGAGGGATTGATAGCAGCTGACTCAATCAATCCCTCGCCAAAGGAAGATCTTTTGCAGACACTTTTCAGTGTTATTAGGAATTTACAGTTCTTGAATTGGCATGAAGTCGGAGCGTTTTGATTCCAGAGCTGATGATATGCACGTCGACGACTCGCCGTCTAGGGATAGGAACAGCGGAGGAAACGGCAATGATTTGGTGGAGGGCGAAGCGAAGGAGTCTCAGAGCAAGGATCGGAAGAAGAGCAGTGGTCGGAGGGAGGAGAAATATTACAGAAGTAAAGAGCGGGATAGGGTTTCAAGAGAGACCAAGATTCCGAACAGGCATCTCCGCCACCGCCTTTATGGCCACGGTGCGGAGATGCAGAGCATTCGAGGGGGAGGCGAACGGATGACGACGTCCGTGGAGCGGCGGAGAGTGGGGTGAACATGGTGGAACGGAAGGAGGATGTGGTGGACGGGAGCGCGCTGCACAATGCCGTTCGTACGAGAAATAATTCTGCGATTTGGTCTCCATTGGCGAGAGTGTCCAGATAGACTTCAGTTGCGAATGTACGAGACCAAGTTGACTGGAGGGGAGTATTCATAAGGTTGTGCAGTGAGGGCATGACCGTTATTAATAATATATATGTATATATATACTAGAATGTCAGCGCCTGCGTTGCACGCGCGGCGGTCATTTATGTATTTTGAAAAGTTAAAGAATCACTATAAGCAAGCAATTTAAGAAATTAAAAGGCTAATGACCGTTTAATAAATATTAAATTTTAGATGAAAATATATACACCTCCATTTAAACACCCACTAAAACAAGATCTAAAGGAGTAGATCAAGTTAATAGTCATATCTAATTAAAGGTGCGTTGTAGAAGTCATATCTAATTAAAGGTGTGTGGGATAGGGCAACAAAATCTAACTCTATAAAGTATATAATCAAACAATATGAATATGATATGATTAGCCAACTTTATCATGATATCTTCTCATGTATATATGTCTCTTCTTGATTGGTTAGAAAGTCCCTGAAGAAATAACTTCCGCATAGCCCTGGATGAAAAACGTTAGCTTTGGGAATTTCAGATCGAACTCGTTCTTATATATGCAATCCACTGAACTGTATTGTTATTTGTTCCAGTTTCGAACATATATAAAAAGTAACGAATAAGAAAGAATCTGATTCTGAGAGATAGTTGTAATTATAGTTGGACATTCAAGATGTTAAACTGTCATTATAGGTTTTTGGAATGAATTCTATTGTTAATGAATCATTATAGGTTTTTGGAATGAATTCTATTGTTAATGAATCATTCTCTTTCTGAGGTGAAGATGGTAGCAGCTCTCATACCCAGGCCACATGTTTCGTGTTGATGTCTTTTTTTGTTTTTTTTTTTCCAATTCCCATCCACGTTAATACAACGATAACAATATGGATTAGGATGCTAGTGTCCTGTTGACTATGGAAGGAATATCATTATCCATTAACATTGCAATTGCTTTCAATTTGGATTAAACTTTGTCAAATCGACTGGACCAAAAAGAGGACGGTCGACATTACACTTTGTTGTACACATACTTCATTGATTATTTCATGTTATTACTTTATATATCATTGATTATTTCATGTTATTACTTTATATTATTAACTAAGTGATATTTAGAAGCATGGGTACATGAATTCCAATCCTAGGAAATATATACGATAGAACATATCAAACTATACATAGACTATTACATCGTCATCACCAAGGTCATGGGAATTTAATAACATATCCCTAACCACTTAGAAAGCCATCTTTGCTAATAATGATGGAATATAATTATCTGAAATACTAATATTGAGACCAACTTACCATTAGATCCTTTTTGTCAGCTTCAAAAGGTGGAGGGAGGCTCTAGCGCCTAATGTCATAGTTGTATCTTCTGAGCATCCTTTTTTCTAATTTGAAGCTTTATCTGCACAATGAAAAGGTCCACAACTGAATATATATGATCAATTAATGTAGGAACAAATTTCAAGTGAGGGTCAATTGATCCAAGCGATTTCAAAGCTCTAGAGAAACTAAAGAATGTGTTCAAAGACATCAATTATCAGGTTAAAAGTTAAGTTCAAAACAAAAGACTTTGAGAATCAATAAAGAAGTTAAACTTTCACATAGGGTTAGTAACCAATTGTTTGAATATCAAGCTGATGGCTAATAAGTAAAGTTGCTTTTTGAAGATGTCTGAAATCTAAAATCCCACAACTCCAACTGAATTCAGTTATGATCATACATAAACCAGTAATAGTAGATGTACAACATAGAGAAACCAGTGATGAATGAGCAACGTACCTAAAAGTACATATATGCAGAACCAGCAGAGCCAGTAAGCTAGATGTACAACATAGAGAAACCGGTGATAAATGAGCCAACGTACCTAAAAGTACATATATGCAGAACCAGTAGAGCCAGTAAGCTAAGAGAAGATTAAATGAATGCGCATGACCAGTCAAAGAGACGAGGAGCTATTAGAGCGGTTTATAGCCAAAACAAGGGTCTAGATTCAGTCTTTCCAAAGAGCATAGTGGACCTAACAGACAATGTGGCTTAAATTCAAGGTCTAGAATTTGTAATTTTCCCTCGAATCTTTAATATATGCCAAGAAGTGCCCATCATTAAAAGAACACTAATGGTCAAACTGAATATATGTTCTATATATTATTTTTTTCTACAAATATTTATCTATATCTCAAATGATAATTAAAGCTCTCAAGAAGAAGGGATTCAAGAAACGTAGTAGACAATTAGTATCTTCAAAATGTATTTTAAAAAAACAACACCGTGTTGAATTTCAAGCCTTGTGTGAGAGTGAAACAACGAAGCTGATTTCTATGAAAAACCTTAGGAAGAAAAGTAGCAAACTTAAACATCAGTAAATAAACGGGAAAACTCAGCAAGCATAAATAACATCAGGTTGAGTTCCAAGTTGAGGGTTTATCAACCAAGCTGCTTTTAAATATTTCAAGTTGTACATCAACAAATAAACCGGAACGTTGAAAATAATAAACTACTGAAGTTGAATTTCAAGCCGAGGGTCAGTCAAACTTGATGTATTAAGCTCCCTAGAGTGTAAAAGTCTAAATTAAATTTTGTGATAGTCGGATAAAGACTAATGTAAAACTAATTTATAAATACAACCACAAATAACTCTCGAGTTCATGAAAAAAACCTTCGAGAATATGCAACTAAAAAGAATCATATTATTCTTTAGAATTAAAATTTAATAGTTTCTAAGTAACCAATTAGACAAGATCTTTACTTGATAGAGTGATTAGAGCTAGTTTCAGTATTTAAACTTTTGATATATTGATATATTAAGAATCTTCAAATTATATCACATTCTATAGAGTTGAATGATTGAAACGGATTGAAACAATGTTAAGGAATTTGTATAAATCAACAAATTTGTTGTTTGTTTCTTTGATGAGTTCAGAAGTTTGTTATTATGTTCTGATAATCAAGGAGGACAATAAGATATGAAATAAGATAAGAACATGTGCCAATGAAGATTATATCCTAAACAAATGAGTGTAATGGTCTCCGTAAGTTGAGTTTCAATCTCAAGGAAAGAATAGACAACAAGTTGATTTCATGCAGTGAGCAAGTTAAAATGCACTTCTATCATTCAGTATCGATAACCATCATTTAGAGGAAAATACATCACCATGTATATCAAAGGAGAAGCTTATGTACCTGCTAATTTGAGCAAAGATATCCACATGTACATGTACACTGAACACATTCAGTGTTAAACATCTGATTCAAGCATTCCTCTCTACAACCTCACTTGCCTGACGAATGTGGTATGCAATTGTAGACAATCACCTGAAAATGCATTAACAACATAAAATTTCAATATAGTTAAGTCTTAATAAACACATTTGTATTTTTGCTAAATGACATGACGATCAGTAATTTCTACGGTGCATTAAAAAAAATATAAATTTTAGCACATGGAAGAGAGAATCAAACATGACCTATAAAGCCAGAACGTGTGTAGCAAAATCGAATTGGTTAACTCTGGCGGACGGAGAATCCATATTCTAAGAAGTAACTTTTATCAAATGAAGTTGTAATTGAAACAGAGCAGGAGCCTAGATCATACCTGGAGACCCCATTCCCCATTGGAGCAGCGAAGAATTTGGAGCCGCCACTGTTACCGTTATTTGCCATCGGATCTACACGCAATAAGGGTGGGGGAATTGGAGACTTGGAGGGCGTAAAGCGAGAGCGGTTGTACCCACAATAATTGGATTCAGAAGGGGCAGATGATCAAACTCAAAGAGGTGCGATGATTTAGATTGGCGCAGTAGACTTCTAGGAACATGAGTTTTAAAACGGACGGACGCGGTGGTGAAACACTATGTCGTTTCGGTGTGAGGACTGGCCAGATTTTTAATATAGGTGTAGATAGATAGATAGATAGGTGTAGATATATATATATATATATATATATATATATAAAATGACTCGATCTATTTATATTGTAAAATTAATGAGAAAAAAAGGTTAAAAAATAGAAATAGAAAGGAAAATCATATAATGCATCACACAAGTTACTAAATGTACGTCTAACCTTTTCTCTCCCCCTATTGTACTTCTCTTTCAAAGACAACCGCTCAATCATTTTTGTTGGAGTAATTCTTAGATGAACCCAACAGATCTACAATTTGAAAAGAAGATTGGGGTTTTGGAGTAGGTGATGGTCACAACGGTGATAAAAACGACGATTTTAGTTCCTACGGTTGCAGATCCTACGGGTTTGCAATGTCGATGGCTCTAACGGCGGCGAAAACTTTTACAGCCGTGGCGAATCTAGCGGCATGACGGCTAAGAGGCAGTGATCTTGCCGATGAATCGAAGCATAGCGGGTGCACGCACGCCTTATGAACACCGACAGAGCGGTATGACGGTATTAATTATTTCGTGGGTGGTCGGAAAAGATTAGTGCAATCAGACAAGTGGGAGGCGCGGGTTTTTTGGAAAGGGCGGGTGGATGTAGAATAGGAAAAAAAAGAAGGCTTTTGTGTGAGCATTGAGCACCATCGCCTGGCCAAGTGATGGGCACGATGGGGAATTACAACGAAGGTCTTTTTATAGCAACCTTTTAATGAGAATTACATACGTTTCCAAGACGAAATGGAGAAGGTGTGAAGGACAAAAAGGCATCACTATTGTTTTGAGCGGGAGAAAATTTGTGAGGACAAATAGAATGTGAGGACATTTTTGAATTTACAGCTTTTTATTTATGTAATAGATAATAGATATATATATATATATAATCTTAACGGATATTTCCAATAATATATACATATATATATCACTATTTTTTTTCTCAAATATATATATATAACTATTTTTGGCTATATATATATTAATTGAACCGAAAATAGATATACCTATATATATTTGAGAAAAAAAATAGTTATATATTCCACATATATATATTATCTTTATATATGATAATGGTTATGTGTTTAAAGCTGACTCAATCAATCCCTTGCCAAACCAGAGGAAGATCTTTCACATACACTTTTCAGTGTTATTAGGAATTTACAGTTCTTGAATCGGCATGAAATCAGAGCGTTTTGATTCCAGAGCTGATGATATGCACACCGACGACTCGCCGTACAGGGATAGGCACGGCAATGGTTTGGCGGAGGGCGAAGTGAAGGAGTCTCAGAGCAAGGATCGGAAGAAGAGCAGTGGTCGGAGGGAGGAGAAATATTACAGAAGTAAAGAGCGGTATAGGGTTTCAAGAGAGACCAAGATTCCGAACAGGGATCGACGGAAGGAAGATAGGGATGACAGGGAGGAGAGAGATAACCACCTGAATCAAATTATGAAGTAAGTGGTCATGTTGATTTCCCATATCCTTCTGTTCTTCAAATTGACTGCGATTTTTCATGGAGAAGTGACAACAGAAAAAAATATACACAAATTCAATTTCAGTAAGCTAACTAAGAAAAATGGTAATTATGGTTTAGGGTTTAGGAGCTTTGAGTTGGTAGTTTTTTTTTTTTTACTCAAGACTTTACTTCCGAATTGAATTTAGAACTGCCTGACATGACCTATCTGGTGTCTTCTTTTGTAGTTTCTCATTAGCTGAATTTCCTTCCATAGGATTGTTAATTTCGAGTGAAACGGATTTATAGGAATTCAGATGGATGGTCTCTTGCTTCTGAAGTATGATAAGCTATTCTCCTGTAGTTATACTTTATTTTTATGAATCAAAGCAAGTTATGATATTGATGTATTCCTTACTAGGGCAAATGAGGAGAGGACCAAAAAAAAGACTGAAGGTGCTTCTGAATTGTTGGACTGCGTTAGCAAAAGTCGTAAATTTGAGGATAAAAAAAATGCCGAGAAGCAGAAAGCTGCTCAGCTCTTAAGAATGTTTGAGGAACAGGTATTAGTGTTTTAGTTTATATATTTTCAAGAACGTTTTTAATCATGATTCTGTAGAAGTGGTACTGAATTATTTTTTGGATGATTTCCAGGAAAATATGGGTCAGGAAGATAGTGAAGATGAGGAGGGTGCACCAGCGAAGGTCTCACTTGATTACTATACTCAAGAAGAAATGGTACAGTTTAAAAAGCCTAAGAAGAAGAAATCATCAGTAAGAAAGAAGGAGAAGTTGAATTTAGATGCTCTAGAAGCAGAAGCAGAAGCAGTTGCTGCTGGTTTGGGTGTTGGGGATCTTGGATCTCGAAACAATAGGAAGAGACGAGCTATTAGAGAAGAGGAAGAGAGATCTGAGGCCGAAAGAAAAAGCAATGCATATAAATCAGCTTTTGCCAAAGCAGAGGAGGCATCTAAATCTCTGCGAATGCAATTGGATACTATTGAAGAGGAAGATGAGGAAAACACTATTGTAGATGGTGATGATGATCTATATAAATCACTTGAAAGAGCAAGAAACTTAGCTCTTAAGAAGCAAAATGAGCTGCAAGTTTTTGGTCATGATCCACTTGCTCTCCTCGCCGCCGCTGTTTCAAGCAGCCAAGCTGCTGAGAATGCCTCACAGGGAGAACAACACGAAAACAGGATTGTCATTACGGAAATGGAGGAATTTGTTGGGGGTCTTCAGCTTGATGAAGGTAGAATTTAAAAATCATCTTCTTATGTTGAACTTTATGATTACTGGAAGGATTTTTATTCTTCTGTGATTGCTGAGATTCTCATTATCTATTAAGTAAATTATGTTTCTGTTTTTACTCGATTAGTGTCCTTATTATAAGGTGGTTTCAGTTTTGTTTACCGGGTTTCACTTAAGTTTCTTCTTCAGAATTCGGTAGATCAGACAAGGAAGATGTGTTTATGGATGAAGATGAAGCTGCAGTCTCTGATCATGAACAGAAGGCTGAAGATGGTGTATTGGCAGAAGATAAAGAAAATATGAATGATGAAGCTCCAGACAAGACCATTCATGAAGCTGCTGTTGGGAAAGGCCTATCGGGTGCACTGAAGCTTCTCCAGGATCGTGGTGATCTCAAAGAAGCTTTCGAATGGGGTGGTAGAAACATGGATAAGAAAAAAAGCAAACTTGTCGGTCTTACAGATTCGCAAGGAGGAAGAGAAGTTCGCATTGATAGAACAGATGAATTCGGCCGAATTGTAAGTCCCCTAATTACCTTGCATATATATAGAAAATGCTGAATATTTCCTTATTTGAAAAATCTGAGATTATTGATGATTATGTTGTATCAGATGACTCCAAAAGAATCGTTTCGGGATTTATCACACAAGTTCCATGGAAAAGGGCCTGGGAAAAAGAAGCAAGAGAAACGGATGAAGCAATACTATGAAGACTTGAAGATGAAGCAGATGAAGAATGCAGATACTCCATCTTTATCAGCAGAAAGGATGAGAGAAGCTCAAGTTCTGTTGAAGAGGCCTTACTTGGTGATCAGTGGAAACGTTAAACCAGGCCAAAATAGTTGAATGAAGCTTTGGGATCAGTAAAGAAGACAAAAGGAGATGAGTTATAAATCCGAAAACAACTTGAATGAAGCTAAGCTTTCACAGCCGACGGATTTACTTTTTGATTGGTAGGGGCAAAGGTTACAACTTGGTGATTAGATTGAGATTTACCGTAAATGGATTTACAGTTTATGTTATAAATTTTCTAGTAACTATATGTCAAATGAATCAAATTTTCTAGCTAATGTTTCCAAACCCAATATTTATTTTTTCTAGTAACTCATGTTCATCAAATTCCACTTCCTTCGTAAGATTAAGGGCTGGCTATTCCTGCTATAGCTGGTGTTAATTCAGAGTCAATCTCCACGTAGTTTTAACGTGTTGTAATTGTATGTATTATACAGCGAGCAATAACTATTCTGAAACAGTTGATAACACTTGTTCCCATGGAGATACATTAAAATTTAAAAGTTCATTTATTTCACTTTATTTAAATTTTGTTATTACAAGTTCACACAAAAAGAGCACTGCAATGTAAATAACAACTTGTACACACTCACAGTATTCTAAGATTAACACCGAGTTAGCTTGCATTAAATGCACTTTCTTATTCGTCACTCGTCTAATTCTCACGCGCTTGACACTACTACACCTACCGTACGTATATTTTCGAGAAGAAGTAAATGCCAACAGCATCATCATGCAAAACCCTAACTCAGTGGAGGCGAGTCAAACGCCGGCGGTGGAAGAAGCTCCCCGACCGGTGGTAGAAACGGAAACGACGGCGACGTCTCAGCAGCTTCCGGCGGCGGCAACCAGATAGGAAACGGATCCCGTGGGATATCAGGCAACAGAGGCGGCGGCTGTGGGAGTGTAAAACTAGGCGGCGGGTCCATGACTGGCTCTTCAGGTGGAAGCTGTGGAATCGTCCCACCTCCGAGAAACGGCGGCGAGAAAATGGGTACAAGCGGCGGAGGCAATGGCAAGGGTGCTGGTGGTGGAGCAGTAGAAGGTTTATAATGTGGGTACGTTTTGAAAAAAAAAAAATTTATAAAATTTAACATATTCTTTAAGAGAAATTTTGTAAAAAAAAAATGTTATAAAACAATGATAATTAGTATTTTTTCAATTATTTTTTCAAATTTTTCATTAAATACACTTTAAATAAATAATATGTACTAAGTAGTTTTTAAAGTATAACAACTAAAAATTATTTGTTGAGGTAAATGTTACAATTGGGTCAAATCGGACTAAAACCGATTGTGGGTCAGATGCGTCTCAATCGAGGTATGACACTATTATAACACTCGTATAAGTTAATAGGCCTTGATTTTGATATTTAAAAAAATATTCAGTTATTTTTGTATTTAAAATGTATTTGACGACAAATTTATACGTGTGATTGAAATAAGTATCAAATTACGATTGTTAAACATATTGTACATTTTAAAACATATTGGTACTACTAAAAAATATATTTTTCAAACATATTGTATGGTTATATACTTGTACTTATTAAATTAAAGAAATTACAATATATAATCTAGGAAAATAGATTTTTTTAGCAAAAAAAAGAGATGAATAATAAAAATTACAATCATATTCTTTAACTCAAAACCCCCAAATTTAAAATTGATTAACTTTTTTTCTTAGTAGATAGAATAAAAGTGTTACAAAATAATAAAGAGATCTTAACCTAAAATAATAATACGGATCTTAGTATCTTACAAAATAATTAGGATCTTACACTAAAATAATAGGGATCGGGTATACTTTTTTTACAGGATTAAACTTAGTTTCTCAATAAAAATACTAAATAATGTGTTTACGTTTGTAACCACATTATTGGTGAAGCATCCGCCACTGTGGTGGAGCAGCGACCACCAGCGGCAGTGAGGGGATCAGCGGTGGCACGGGAGCTACTGGAGGGGGAGACCGGCGGCGTGGCCTAGGATTAAAAGGGTTGCCGAGGGAAGGTGATGTGTCGAAAGGCCATTGGCCGCAGCTTTCGAACAAGAAAGCATAGAGTTGATCACAGTTGGGTCCGGTTATGGGTTGCCGGCGGTGGCCTCTGCCGACATTTCCTCGGCCTCGACGGCGACCACCCCTACCACCACGTGTTTTCTTCTCGTCCGCGTCTTGACTGAGACTAGAGGCGGTAGATAGGGCTAGGATCAGAAGCAACACCAGTAGGATGGGTTTAATTGTCCATCTCCCTTCATGGACAAGCAACGCCCATGTCATGTCCATTTCATACAAATAGAATGCATAACAAACATGATGTGTCAATGGATGGACCCGATAAATTATTCGCTACAACTAAGGTAACACGTGGAGCTTATGAGTTGCCCCGATAACTAATCAACATTCGACACGTGTCAAGCTTGGGGCAACACATGGTCTCCACGTATTTGCTTCACTTGTAGCAAATACTTTCTCGGATGGACCCTGTAGCTAGCTATTAATAATAATTTTCGTATAGTTGCATGACTCCATCCATACACTCAGTTCGGTCTAGCTCGACGAGTGGGCCTAGGTTGGGTTTCTTAGTTTCATGTTGTTAGACATGATAAAGGAATTAACAGTTTTGACCTGAAAAAATGAATGGATAGTAGATGCAACCTTAAGCATATCTTTCCACATGTTCCAACTAACAACCATATAATAAGTCTCTACCTACTCCATTTGTTATATAGATATTGCACATATACTAAGATATTGTGTATTTTGGTATGTATGTAAAAATAACACAATAATAAAATATGTATTGATTAATTATAGGGTTAATAGATCTTTTGGTCATGATGTTTGACCATTTTTTTGTTTTGGTCAATGATGTTTTTTTTACCTAATTTTGGTGCCATATGTTTGCAAAAAATTTCTAGTTTTGGTCCGACCGTTACATTCCGTCCATTTTTTGACATGTACAAGTCACGTGATCCACCATAAACTTTCAGTTTTGTTCAATTTAGTCCCTCTAATACTTTTCTAACCTTTTTTTTTTCAATTTAGTCCCGAAGTTTCAAAAATTCAATTGGACCTATTGTCCAATTAGGGTCAATTTTGAAACTTCGGGACTAAATTGAACAAAAAAAAAGGTTAAGAAAGTATTGGAGGGACTAAATTTAAAGTTTACACTGGATCACGTGACTTGAACATGTCAAAAAATGGACGGAATGTAACGGTTAGACCAAAACTAGAAAAAAATCTGCAAACATATGGTACCAAAACTAGGTAAAAAAAACATCATTGACCAAAACCCAAAAATTGTCAAACATCATGGACCAAAAGACATGTTAACCCTTAATTATACTTGAGACTTGAGAGACAAAATGAAGGATTTTTCTACCATGCTTTGGGAGCACCATGCTTTTGGTTTTTTTAATACTATGGTGGACTTAATTGTAACATAAGTAAAACTTTAAAAGTATGAAAAAATATGAATTTTTTTAACTACACCTAAGATGTGTATCATACTATTAATAATATCAATTTCCCTATGGGGTACACCTTCAGGGCAATAGAAAAATAAAAAAATTAGTGGCAAAAGCATGGTGCTCCCAAAGCATAGTAGAAAGATCCCAAAATGAAGGTTCCCATCACCCATGCCTCTCTTTTCCAAAATACTTATTAGTCTGAATGAGAGGATTATGTGTGAAGCAATTGACTCTCTAGTCTTAGCTAATATCAATATTTCCTAAAGGCTAAAGTTTCTCAAAAATAACTTTTATTTTTAGTTTTTTATTTTATTTTTCCATTTATAATTAGTTATAGTTATTAACAGAATCGCTATAATTTTTTTATGCTATTAATTGTTGTTTTTGTCGTTTTATAGTAAATGAGTGCCAAATTCGGAACATCAGCAGCATTTAAAATGATGATGATTATACTAGTCAACCATTCCTATATTAGGGATAATACTATTAGGAATAATTGAAAATAAGTAAATTTAGGGAAATAAAAAATAAGTAAAGCTATTTTCTTATAAGATTTGTATATATCTAATGTAATATTATATTATTTGTAACACCTTTATATATTGAGTTAATCCATATGTACATAATTAATTCAAGTTATACACAATATTATTGGTTTATGGTATTAGAGCTATTTTTACTCGCATAAATCTAATCATTATAGCCGCCTAAAGCACTTCTTAAAGTGCAAGTCTTCGTGTTGAGTGCAAGCACTTCTCAAAGTGCAAGTCATAAGCAGCCACGGAGCTATGAAGGGGTGAGTGGGGGCAAGTGCCCCCGCTGAGCTTCACCAATTTTCTTAGATATATTCAGAATGTGGAGAAGTTTTAATATTTGCCCACAGTGAGTTTGAACGGTTTGCCCCTCTAAAATAACATCCAATCAATTCTGGATCTAAAGTAAAAGAAATTATGGTTCATGCAATTCTTAATATTTGAGTTTGAAGATGAGAAAAGATGAAGCTTGGTTCTGTATATCAACAATGATGGAGGGGGGAAGAAGATGGATGAGAGAGAAAGTAAAAGTTAACATGTTTGGTTCACGGAATAGGAATAAGGAATACAGAATAATAAATGGAAATAAAGAATAGAAAATATGTAATATTATTATGATGTTGTTTGGTTGACATCAGGAATATGGAATGAGGATTTCAAATCCAATGTTTGGTAGATAAAATGTTATCGTAAAAGAATAGAATAAGTCCTAATCGACATATATACCCTTTTGTTATTTTATTAATTAAATTAATATTATTAAACATGAAAATGAAAAATCATGTATTATTAAACGAAAATTGATTTTTTTTTTCAAAAACGATTATTTTTTACTAAAACTATTATTTTAAAAAAATACTTTTTTTAAACATTGTAAAATTCACTATAACTAATATAATAGTGAATTGTAAATTAAAAATACATGTTAAATTATAATTCTTAATTAAATTAATTTGATCACTTTTAATCAGATTTACCACGATTAACATGTTATCCATGACTGAAAAAAAAAATATCAATTAAAAAATAACAATCAATTAATTAAATCATCTTAAACTACATCAAGATGATATCTATATTCAAATGCAAGCATATTTTGGTTTTGTGTGGATGAAATAAAATTTGTTTAGATAGAATATTATTTAAGCAATTATGTGAGATACATATAATCAAAAGAAAATCGAGTATACAACATAGAGAGAAAACTCAAATTGGCAGCATAATATGCTTCACTAACAATCAAGCATGTTGTAAATATATAAAATTTTATGAACATAAATTTTTTATAACATACCTTATGAACAACAAGCACACAGTAGGTAGGTCACTCAGTAGGTAAGGCAGCAAGGCACACAGCAGTGAAGCGGGCTACGCAGGGAAGCGGAAGCAGGGCAGCAGGAGCAGGCAGCCGTCACAGCAATTTTTTTGTTGGTAGAAAATCACGGCAGTTTGCAGGACTAATAAGATTATAGTAGATATATAATAATTAATTTAGATTAGGGTTAAGTATTTTTTATTTTCGTTTTTATTTTAGAAAAGTTGGAATACTCAATCCTAGGGGTTAGGATAGGATTATGTATTCCTTCAAATTTAGCAATAATTAACTAACCAAACAAAATAAGGAATAGCAATTCCTTATTCCTTATTCTGTGGTGAACCAAACATGGTGTTAATACATTGTACTTTCTTGGGAAAGGTTAAAAAAATATTCTTCATAAATATATGATATTGTTGAATGATTTTTTTTAGCAAATTTCAAATACAAATTGGTAATTATTAATAATTATTCCTAAAAATACAAATCGTTCAAACTTAGTCTAAATTCTAATGTATTTTAGTGCAAAATATTTCTTTTCACAAGAAGTTCGTATTGATGATAAGTATTTCCTAATAATTTTTTAAAAAAAAAAATTTTAGTATATTTTCTATATATATACTTGTAAAAAAAACATAATAAATGTATTTTTAATATAAAATATTTAGTGAATTTGAAAATTAGGCCTATTATAGAAAAATTTTGGAAATTTTTTCTTAAAAAGTTTAGGAAGTTAAAAGCTATTTTCTATAACATAGATAGCATTATTACCAATAACTCACTAAAATATTATAAATAATTAGTAATATCTATTTTTATATTGTTACCTATTTCAGTTAGATTTTTTTTTTTTTTTTGCGAGATATGTAGAAAAAATCTAATACAAAGATACTTCAAAAATTGAATGATTGTAAATATTTATTTTATTTATTATATTATATTATAATTATTTTATTTTATTTTATTATTAAATATTTCTTTGAAGTTAATATTTTGCCCCCACCGAAATTTTTTTCTAGACCCATCCCTGGTCGTAAGTACTTCATCACCCAAGAACATAGTTTACGTCACGTGCACTTCTCCTTTCAGTGTTATAAGAATCCTAGTATAGCATCCAGTGCACGTCACTTGTCCATCGCCCATAATTGTTTAGTGCAACGATCGCAATTTCTCTAGTGCACCACTGTTCCGTAACTAATCGACATGGCTTACGACTCGCTTGCTTCCGCTGGTCTAATTTCGATCAATGTAGCCGCTCAGCTACCGTTAAAGCTCACACAGAAGAATTATCCTTCATGGCGTGCTCACAGTTTCTTCCGCTGTTATTTGGATGTGACCTCATTGGTTACATCAATGACCTAACCCCTTGTCCATCCAAGATGATTCAATTCGATGGCACGGATGTACCCAATCCCAAGTATCAACTTTGGGTGCGACAAGATCAATTGTTTCTTCATGTCATCATTGCCTTGGTCACTGAATCAGTCATCTCGGTGATAAGTTTATCCAAGACTTCGCGGGAAGCATGGACTGCCCTTAGAAATGTCTATGCAAGTCGATCTCGCTCGCGTTTTATGTCTCTCAAGGAACAACTATCAAGACTAACCAAAGGTACGAAACCAATTGCTGAATATATGGGCCAAATTAAATCGATTTCGGACGAACTCACTATTATTGGTTCACCTTTGGATGATATTGATCTTGTTATTCATACACTTAATGGACTCGGTCATGAGTTTAAGGACATCTCGGCTGCAATTAGAGCACGAGAAAACCCTATTTCTTTTAAAGAGCTCCATGACAAACTGCAGAAACATGAACAATTTCTGCATCGAGACGACACCGATCGTGAGTCACAAATTGTGACAGCTCATTATGCAGAACAACCACAGCAAAATGGACGTACCAATTTCCGTGGTAAAAAACCGTGGGCACTTTGGAGCATTAGCACCAAGTTCTAGGCCCAAATCAAATGCACAAATATGGAGCTGGGTCACGACAGAATAGTAGCAGCAAAGGGCGAATTGTTTGACAGCTTTGTCATAAGTGGGTCTTCGCAAAGCTCGCGGCCAACTTCTATATATATGTCGGGTACTGTGTGCTCATCATGGACGATGTATTGAAAATTTCATCGATGTGGTCCCTTAAAATCTCAAGGAAAGTGGCGTCATCGGTTTTCTTATTACGACAAGTAATTGGCGGTGGTGGCAGCGGTAGCAGCAGATGAGGAGGAGGACTTGTTCCCCGCTCCCATCTTGCACTCACTGAGGTTACATAATTATTAAGTTTAATTTTTAATTAATTAAAAATTAAACAAACGGAAGAATTAACAGTGTTACTTATAATTATAACGGTATGTTTGTTTCAAGGATTTGGAATAGTAATTGAGAATGAGTAATCCTATGATGTTGTTTGGTTCTTAAATTATGTGGAATAAACATTCCTAATTTCCAATTTTGAGGGAATACTCAATCCTAGACTAACCCCTAGGATTAAGTATTCCAAGTTTCCTATAATTAAAATAAATAAATAAAAATACTATTTTAGCCTAATTTATTTATATAGCCCTAATTTATTTATTTACAGCATATCATACTTCTAGTTATTTACGTACATAATTTATTTTTCTAAATATTTTACAATATGTATCTTACAATTTGTTTCGTCGTTTACATATATAATCTGTTATTTTTACATAATATGTTTGTTATTTTACATAATCTGTTTTTTTTTTATTTGTACATAATTTGATTACACAACATGTTTCTTGTGTATTATATATATTATATAATGTATTATATCATGTAAGTAAATCTAATTAAAAGTGATCACATTTCAATTTAATTAAGAATAATAATTTAACATGTTATTTTTTCATTACAATATATTTTATTAGTTGTAGTGAATTTTACAATATCTCAAAAAATTATTTTAATAAATTATTTAAAAAATGATTGTTTTTGTAAAAAGATAATCATTTATATATAAAAAAAAATTTCGTTTAATAATATGTTATTTGACTTTTTTTCATGTTCAATACTGTTAATTTAATTAATACAAATATTAAAAAGGTATATATGTCAATTATGACCTATTCCATTCTTTTACGTATAACATTTTATCAACCAAACATTGGATTTGTAATCAGCATTCCCTATTCATCATGTCAACTAAACAACTTTATATTAATATTACTTTTATTCCTTATTTCCTATTCCGTATTCCAATTCTTTGAACCAAACATGCCGAAGTGTTTTTCGGATTACCGACCCAATATCGAACCAATCCGCTTTTTTAATAATATATATTATCATAATTGCAAAAGCATGTATGCTTTCAAATCATTTTAGCAAGTGCCGTAACATGTTGATATTTAATTAGTGACATATTCAATTACAGTTCCAATACAAGTACTTTATAATAATTTGTATAAACGGAATCTGATAGATATTAAGGTTTCGTTGTCTTTTGGTTTTGGTGCTATATGTTTTATTTTGTAGGCTTTTGGTGTCATATGTTTGCATTTTATAGACTTTTTGTGCATTTGATAGTCGACTGTCAAGTTTGTCCATTAAATACTTTTATTTTGTTCAATTTATTCCTCCAATTTATACATCTAATTTTTAATTTTTGCAATTTAATCTCTGAAAAAATACAATTGGACCCTAGGGTCAAATTGACCTAGTCATAGTGCGATCCATGACTAGGTCGGACAATAATTGGGTCAATTGGACCCAAGGGTTCATGGTGCGACCTATGGCTGGATCAATTGGACCCAAGAGTTTAATGGACCAAATTGAACCCTTGGGTCCAATTGTGTTTTTTTTTTTGGACAATACTGCAAAAAATAAAAGTTAGGTGTATAATAATTGGAGGATTAAATTGAACAAAATAAAAGTATTTAACAGTCAAACTTGACACTTGAGTAACGGATGCACCAAAAGTCTACAAAATGCAAACATACGACACTAAAAGCCTACAAAATAAAACGAGTAATTCCTTAAAGTGTGAAAAAAAGAGTGAAAAAACCATAGAAAGTTAACCACTGCCACATGTCAGTTAACAATTTGACATAAATTAGAAAGAGAATCATGTAATGCATTGCCAAGTGGCAGTTGTTAACTTTCTATAGTTTTTTCACACTTTTTTTCACACTTTCTAGCAAAGCCCAAATAAAACACATGACATCAAAAGTCTACAAAATAAAAGTTATGGCACCAAAAGCCAACATTAGTCAAATATATGACACGAAAAGACCATTAAACCCTAAAATATATATAGATTAGGCCTTTTTTGTTTAATTAAACTGATCGAACAATTTAAATCAGATCAGACCAGAAACCAGTAGATTTATTTGTTCCGACTGGAGTAATTTTGTTCATGGTGGATTCTGTAATGACGACGTGTGCAATATACCCTGATTAGTGATCATTATTGCCCATGAATCCACAACCTGATTTGCTGCTAGTTAGAAGCTATCACACAATTCCACCCAATCATCAAAACCCAAATTTAAGAATTAACCAATGAAAATCCATTATAACCCACTATCTTAGATTGTGATTTTATCCTAATCTGCCTTTCCAATCTTTAATTTCTACACTCTAAAATTATTGGCATTTTATTTTTATTATATATTTGTAAATTATAATCATTACTTGTAGCACATTAATATGACGGAAAGTGTGTGCCGATTTTGTATTGTTCAATTTAAATTGCTTCTTTTTTTTTACACATGACATTTATTTCAGTTGTAAAATCAAATTCAGTCGTCCGGGTTCTCATTTATGCACCATTAGAGTTTGAAACTTTTATTAGTATAGTAGCTATAGTACACTTGACATGTTGCTCCACATCTGAAAAGTTTGAATAATATTCATTCGCGTCGTGATTAGCCCCGTAAGAAGTAAAACGCTGGCTATAAAACACACATTTTCATTCTAAGAGTTTGATTGGGTTAATGGACAAAGCGCTGAGATGCTAATCTCTTAACCTAAAAGTATCAATTCTATCGTACTTTCAGTTAAATCTTGTTGAAGTCACCACTTTGAGAAAGAAAGACTTTTACCTCTCGTAAAATAAAATATTGGATAACTTCAAGTAATTATTCAACCATTGCATTAATACAAAGAAAAAAGAAGAAAGACCCGTAATTATAACACACTATTGTACATGCATTACTTCAAAACCTAGCTACTAGCTAGCTATACACACTTATTGCAAACACACAACACTAGTCAACTATACCCTAAAGTGGAACGCAAGAAGAACCCATAATTTATAACAACTATTGCACATGTGCTATATATGTACACACTTATTGCAAACACACAAAACTAGCTAGTTTTAATTACCCTAAAGTGGAAAGCAAATTAAAAGACATACATCACCATCATAAACTTTCCACTTTTGGCTTATTTTACTACTTAGGGTTTCTTCTTGGACCCATATGCCACAACTTATAATTAGAAAAAAAAAAAAAAAAGCTTAACTAAACTGGTGGGGTCCACTGGAGCTCAACCCCGAACCTCCACGAGCCAACGGGCTCACCCACCTGCAAATCCACCACCGAAGTGTAAGCAGTGCAGCCACCGACCCGAACCCTAATTCGATGCGAGGTCATGGCCGAGTCCTTCAAGTAATGGCAGCAAAGAGTGCCCTTACAACCCTCTGCAACAACCTCGTACTCTCGGCAGAAGCTGTTGGAAGAACAGTTCAACGGCGAGGAAAGGATGTTGTCCGAACAGTTCAACAGAATGACGGTGTTCTGCGACGATATATTGAAGGGAAGAGTCTCGTCGAGATGGAAACCCCCGACCGTGAGGTCGGAGGAAGAACACGTCGTTTGGGGTATGTTTGGCGGGTTAATGATAAGTTTGCGGGCATTTTGGTCAATTTTGATAATTTTGTAATGGAACCCGTCGTTCGATATGAACTCGAGGACACCACGGTTGCAGCTTATCTTGTACTTCGGGTCGCCACAGTGGTCGCCGGTGCTGAGGGGGTAAGGGACCTCTGTGGTGCCACATCTAGGGCAAAGGGTAATTTGGGGAGATGGTGACACAAAGTTTGTAAGTGAAAGAAGAAGCAAGAAAGTAAGGAAAATGAAAAACACCATATTTGGATTTCCCATATATGTTATATCAAAATAAGGGCTTGTATGGAGAGAGATGTTTCTAGATAGGGACTTAGTTAGACACACATAAAAGAGCATGGAGTTGAAGTGAGCAAGTTGGCTACTTATATCATAGAAAATCACACTAGCTAGGCCTTTTTTTTTTTTTTTTTATTATAGGTGTTTACAATTATTTTACGTTCCATATCCAAATTAATATTCACTCGTACCGAGTCAGCTTATATAAAATAAAATAAAAGTAAACTATTCAGAATCTCAATAGAGTTTGAATTTCTATATTTGATTAAGAGATTGATTAAGAGATGAAGCGTTGATGAATAATTGTATCATATATATTACATTTTTTATTTATTAAAGATTAATAGTATGAAAATAAGCACTAAAATCTGGTTAAATTTTTAACTTAGCCACCGAAAGAAATCTAATTTTTACTTATAAGAGAAGTGATTTTAATATTTTCCGATATAAAATTGTGGTAACGATCTTGTATAAAAAAAAAACGACGTTACCAATAATCTTACATGCTCACTTTAATGTTAGTTTTTTATTTAAGACCAACGATGTAACTACTTTTCTTATAATTTCGAACGTATATGAGATAAAATATGATATTATCAAAGTTCGTCTTCTCCCTTAAACTGTGCTTTTTTTTTTTTGTAACGTGATCTATATAATAGATGACCACTTCAGATTTCACTTTGCATTATTTAAGGATTCCATTTTGATTGTCCATTTATATACCGTCGATCTCATTTTCTACTTTATTTATAGGTTGATTGGTAGTAAATTTTGATGTTAAGTAAACGACTATAACATTAACTATGAAATGATTGGATATTTCGAATTTATTTTCACTTTTTAAAAAAAAATAAAATTATTAGGGTTAAATGTACTTTTCATACAAACATGTTTTACCGAATGTAGCTTTCAGTACAATATGTATTTTTTGGTATACTTTTGATACCAAACGTTTAAACTTTGTTGGCTTTTGGTCCATCGGTTAGTTGGCCGTTAAATGACACGTGAAAGTCACGTTATCCACCTAAACTTTTGACTTTGTTCAATATAGTCCCTCAAATACATCCCTAACTTTTATTTTGTTTAATTTAATCCTAAATTTTCAAAAACAAACCAAATCGTACCCAATCGACATAGCCGGACATAGCCGACCCCGACCCAGGGTTGGACCTAGCGTCAATGGGTCTAATTATATTGGACCCAATTGTCTAGGTCATTTGGGTTCAATTTGGTTCGATTTTGAAGTCTTAGGACTAAATAAAATAAAAGTTAGGGATGAATCTGATGGATTAAATTGAACAAAATCAAAAGTTTAGAGTGAGTCGAGTGACTTGCACGTGTAATTTAACGCCAAAACTAACGGTCAACTAATGGATTGACTAACAACCAACAAAGTTCAAACGTTTGGTAACTAAAAGTATGTAAAAAAAAAAAAGTACCACAACCATATTCGATTAAACATATTTTATGAAAAGTACATTTAACCCTAATTATTAATTAAAATAAAATGTATATATTGTTCTAATGTATTTAAATATTAAATGCAAAATATAAATTAATAACTAGTATAATATATATATATATATATATATATATATATATATAAGTAAAATTTTGCGTAACACACAAGTTGATAAGTAACTTATAATAAATAATAAAGAAAAATAAACATATTGGCCAAAAAAAAACATATTATATATATATTATAAGAGAAAAGGACAATTTGGTAAAAGATGAGAAAGATAATAATAATAAGCCATATAAATATACAATCGATCTATCTCTGCCTCTTGGCACTACGTAAATGGATAGATACAACTTTATAGTGAATGCACTTGTAGTGCCCATATATTTAAAACATCATCCAATAAAACTACTCATACCATCATCTTACCTATTGCATTGCACTACATTTCATTTAATTACTGGTTAGATCTTGAATTTGAATGATTCGACTTCAAAGACAGAATCTCCACCCTTTCTTGTATCCTTATAAACATGCTCTTTTTCTACCACGCGTCGACATATACATACTTGTGTTGTGTGTCACTCCACACTTTGTCGGCCAGTAGTTAGCCTCGTATATTCATGTAGATTGAGTTGGTCATATATATATCTATAAAAAAATAAAAATGACAAACAAATATTAGTTCGCATTTCATATCGTGTAAAGTTAATATATATCTTTATATTAATATTAATTATAATTGTGTGAGAATAAGAAGATAAATCTCAAGTCGATATGTCACCTCTCTATTACTAGTATAGGAAGAAACTTAGATGACTTGGTATTGCTCAAGCGTCACAAACTTCTTCATATTAATCCAATTTATTTAAATTTGGCGAAGTTTCATTGTAGCGTCGTTTTTTTTAATATTATTTCGACGTTTTTTAAAATATCGTTAAGTTTTGATTTAAGTAACACACTTTAAAAAAATTATTATAACAACGCGTCGTTGCCACTTGTATGCATTAACGACACAAAAAAAAACATAAGCTCTTTTAAGAGTTTCACGACGCTAGCTGCAAGCATTGCGACGATGGTCAGAAAAGGACACATGCACTTGCGTCGGTAAAAGAGACGCTAATTTCATAATGATACATTTTTGTGTCAAGATAAATTATTTCTACCGTCATGAGAAGCTAGTTTTCTTGTAGTATCAACCCATTAGACTGCTCCACGTAAGTCATTCGTAAACAACTCATTCATATTCCAAAACAATCACAATTTACAATAAAATAAAAAATCATCCAAATCCTCAAACATGCTCATTTATATCATTTAACATATAAAACAATCATATTCCATCATATAAGTAAATACTAATATACACTATATAGAGTCCACTTTAAAAAATTATTATTCAAAACACAACAATATAAAAAAAAGTTAGATAAAAGTCTAAGATTAAAAAGTAAAAAAAAAAAAAAAAAAAAGAGAGAGAGAGATAGAAAAATCTAAGATTTTAAAAAGTTAAATAAAATATTAAGTACATATTTTAGGACTAAAATTACACAACACATAATAAAGTTTAAAGTTGAAGGGACGCCATACACATTGTATTTTGTATATAGGTGTCAAAATAAATATAATTATCTCTATATATATTAGTTTGAAAATGAGGAGTTGAGTCAGTTGAACACCAACCTATGTAATCAATTAAATTTTAACACGACATTTTTAAAATCTTATATTCTTTTTTGGTAAAACGATGTTGGAATAAATTTGGTGCGAAAGTTATTTTTTAATACAAATAATTGAAGATTCGACAGTTCTAAATTAAATAAGATTTTTATTATTAACTAGAAAAAAGGCACGTGCGTTGCTCGTGCAGCTAATCCAACATATCTATATATAACAATTTTAGTAAGAACTAAAATAATTGTATAGAAATAGAATGACATCCTTTACATGATAATTAATTTTTAGCACTGAAATTAAAATTTGGAGCGGCCTTTGAGTACTCATGACTCATGAGTTTATCATAACTTGGAAGTAGCCATACACAAATCTCATAATCTCGTCGCTTCTCCCTCGAAGGTTAACAACATGGTAACAATCACACAAAATGTTATTGAGTCTCGCAACTGCGCGGCGCCCAACTCAAGGCCTATGTAACCTGCTCTAACAATCACACAAAATGTTCGGTTCGTATTAGTTATATAGTAGCTTCAAGCACAATATATTGCATCTCTTATCTCTCTCAGATAGAATATGTTTTTGACATCAGTTCATTGAACACCAAGATCTGTCAACCTAATCGAAAGTTTACATATGATTGAAAGTAAATTAGAAGCAAATCACACCACAATAGAACATCCATATATATCTTGCAGTTGGACGAACCAGTTGCAATGATCATAACTTAATACTTGAAGGTTTATTCAACTGCACTAACAAGGATCTTGGATGAAAGATCTGCTTTAACTATTTCTATGTTAAGAATCAACTCCATTCCAGCTATGATTTCACTGTTTGAAAATATATATATATATCATCACTGAATATATATTTTCATTTTTACCGAATAGCGAAGCAGTTTGATTGTATTGGAATAACATTGTTGAAGAATATAGAACCATATTATTATATTTTTCTGCTATCATTTAAGGAGTAATCTCTACATAGCACTTGTAGCATAAAAATGGAATCCTGATAATATAAACTCACAACAGAAAACCAGAAATTACTCAAAAGTTAGCAAAGCTTGTAAGAAAAACTTAGGAAGAGTAATTATAGAAATGAATGGTAGGGAAAGAACCACTAAGAAGTACTCCTTCAGATATTTATTAACTTTTTAGCAGTGGAGACGTCAAGTATGTCATAAATTTCTCAAAAGAAAATAAAAGAGTGCAAATTAGTCACTACTAACCTTCGGAGAGCGTATATGCATTGCTAAGTGTAGGCCATTTATAAGGTCCACCTAAAATATAGAAGAACCAGTAAGTTGAAATTAGTATAAGCGATCTCATACTGTACCAATTTCTTCCTAGATGAAAAAATGACAGTAGATTTGTTAGAAACAAGTAATGTTGAACACTGGGTAGGGTATAATTATCTTATACTACTGACGCCATCTATTTCATTCACAAATCTAAAGGACTTTCACCCACTTTATTAGTAAGAACGAACATGATCATTTTTTACCACAGAACAAACTTGATAGTTTACGTACATATGGACATAAAAATAGTGATATAAGCAATCGAATTAACTTCGAGAAAAAATAATAATCCAATTAACTGCATTGTAACAAATATAAATATTGGATTGAAATATTTGTGAACAAAAAGTTTCATTAATAATCCTTCGTAGATAAATATGAATGCCAATATTGTACACCATGGAAATAAAATGAAAATAAATAAGATGTATGAACCTATCATGAAAGACGAAGTTACTAACCTGACAAGGCGAGGATGTCATCCATTTTTATTGAGAAAGTTTGCTTCATTTAGAATGCTCCTATCTTATATGACAATTCATTAATACAGATCAGGTAGGAGAACTGTCTCATCTTCTTCTGTAGCCCAAAATGTTATATGTTGAGTTATTCTATTTGTGGAAACACTTTAAAAGGGGCAAATAACGAAAATGAAAAATATAGAAGTTATTGGAAATTTAAAACTGAAAGTAGATGAAACACGAAGCATGCAATAATATATAAGGAAAATAAAGGGGGGATTTTATTAAAAACAAGAAGAAACACAAACCATGCAATAAAATATATAAAGAAAAGATGGATTTTTTTTTTTTTGAATTAGTCAATAAAGATAGAATACAAGTTGAGCACCTAAATGAGGGGAAATTGTAAGAGATGGGAATATCACACGCTAATAGAACATAATCTTTACAATGGTAAGTTGACTATCGTCTGACAAATCACCATAGAAGTGCAAACTTACAATTAACATAATGACATGTTTTTGGAAGTCATTAAATAACATAATAGATTAAACCTTTTCAACAGTGAATAGCCATTGTAGGCCACGGTCGTATTTGACATTCAATTTTCCTATAGTGGTATGATACTATGATATTTTAGGAGAGTTAATTAATTTAGTAAACTTGTGAACCCGAACGGATAAATGAGTAAATATTAAGAAGCACGTATTTGAGGTAACATGCATTTCATCGAACATGTTGTGTGCATAAATGGTACAAAGTATTTTTGAATCAACCCGAACGGATAAATGAGTAAATATTAAGAAGCGCGTATTTGAGGTAACATGCATTTCATCGAACATGTTGTGTGCATAAATGGTACAAAGTATTTTTGAATCAACGCAAACTGAGAATAGAAAGTAAGAAGCCATATATTTGAGGCACATGTACTTCATCAAACATGTTGGGTGCACAAATAAGAACCGCAAATAATAGTGAGAATAAGTGAGGTCGATTCTTACCTGTGTCTGACAGAAGGAGCCAGAATTGCAGAGCGGATGGGACGCAGTTGAAGGTCGAATATGACTAACAACGATGAAAATTAGAACCCCGATTTATCGTGGGGAAGCCTTGAACTGTTGAATGAAGGTGACTGATGAGGGCCTGCCAACATCAAAGTGCAATAATCTAGAAGAAGTTACCGAATGTGTGAGTTTGTTGGTTAGTTTGGTGAGGTTAGGACAAAATTTTGGGAGGGAGTCGTTGCCAATTCAGGGATTAATAATTGGAGGGGTTGCTGGAGATTCAACTTTGAAGGAAGCACGTGCAGTAAATGGTTTGACGAAGGGACGCAACTATTGGGGTAATTGAGGATAGGCGATGGAGTCACGAAGGAATACAACTGTTGGGGTACCATGTGAGGACATTTGAGTGTGAGGACACAATTCAAATATTCAGCCTTTTATTTTAGTAATAGATAATAGATAATAGATTACTTGCTTTCTTAGAAATTAATAATAATTAATTTAATCATTCAAGATCTTAATTTAATTACTTTGACTAAAGTTTAAATTTTATATGGTAATTTAACCGGTGGAGATCCAATATAATAATAATATTATTGTTATAAATATATTATGTGAATGTTCAATATTATGTGTATATATCATTTTTCTTATTTTAACATTCTATATATTGATATTACTTCCTCTCCAATTCTATGTAATTCATATATAAGGGCCCATTATGTGTGATAATAAGACTATCTTCAAGTTCTCTCTTCTATTACCTCTCTAATTTCGTAATATGTTATCAGCACGATATCTCTCGATTATATATTTTTTAGCTACACCGATTTCAAGATTCCACGACCACAGTGCAGTGCTGGGCGGAAACCATACTCATCTTAGGATTGCATCCATGGAGCAATATCTATCTATCTATCTATCTATATATAATATAATTCGGATAGATGTTACAAAATCATGACAAGTAATAAAACAGACCAGTGACGTGTTAAAATAAAGACCTAGCATTGGTCTACATCAATTATTTTCTCTATCCGGTGACATCTCATTGACATGTGTGTAGCTCTAATGAGTTAGATTTGCTCCAAAGCTCCACATTGTTTCTTATGAGACGTTTCTTTTTTATTAAATAAAATATCACATACAATCCTCTAAATTTGATCAATTTTTATTTTTGTCCTTAGTGATATGTTTTTATTATCATTCTTACTATCTATTTATTTCTGATATTTTGCTCACCATTTAACTATTAAACACTAAAAAACTTCTCAAACAAAAAATGTTAAAATAATATACATATTTTTATTAAATATTGCACACTCCCTCATAAAAATTAATCTCAATTACACTAAATTTAGAGGATCGATAATTTAAAAAAAAATAAAACATAAGAAACTATTAAAATATTTAATATAGAATATTAAAAAATATAATTAGAAATTAATATTAAGTAATTGATCAAATCCTAACATAAAAAAATTCAAATTTTGCACCATTATCAAAGTTATTTGCTATTGCACACACTTTTAATAAAATTATTTTCAATTGTTCAAATAATTAGACGATAGAAGGAGTTTTAAAGAAAAGTGAAACACAATAAACTATATATTAAAAAATAATCAGAAAATCAAATATAGAATATTAATAAAAAAAATAATTATAAAATTAAATACTTTATGAATGAATATTTATTAGATCCCACCCGAAAATGCAACAATGATATATAAAATATACTTTATCATTTATACTATTTTAAATATGCACTCATTTACCTCCCATCAAACATGTTAAGCCCTACCATATTCACCATCTTCTTAATGCTGATCATCAATCTCCTTGCAACCTCTCCATAGAACTCTTCATCCGCTGCTTAGGCTACATCTCCAAACGACACCACCATAGATCACCATCTTCTACTTCTCATTCATCGTCACTTGAAGTGACAGAGAATGTACAGGTTAACTTTCCAAATTACACTCCTCACGATCAGATCTGGCTCAATCTGCTTCCACACCTTCCACACGTTGAACATGTACTCCTGAATCTGATCCAACCTCACTTGCCCTCTATGGCGATTAAGCGTTGCTGTCGTCTCAGCCTCTAATCTTGACAACAGCTTCCACCTTGAGTCTGGCTCTGCTAAACATCTCAATTTCTAATGTTGTTATTTGTACATTAGATTAACCAATCTTTAGAGAATATGTGATTATATTCAATAATGAAAAGAGTATTAAAAATCCATTTAGATAAACTACTTTATTTGGCCAAACCATAATGATATACCTTATTTGTAATTTCATTATAATTAATATACATTTAATTGCAATCAATTTGTTCATTTATTATAGTGATATTTATTTTCTTATTAAAATTTCAATTTGTAGATAAATGAATAATTTTATTTTTATTTTTATGGAGTTTTTATTTTTTATTCCAGTTGAAAAATAAATCACATATACATATTACAATAGATTAAAATATTTTATTAAATAATAATATATCATAGATGGCAAAAAATTAATAATATAGCATAACGTAGTACACATATTTGAAGCGTTCTATATATATAAACAAAAATTATCATTTTACATTATAATAATTTTATCTTTAGCTTTGATCTTATTGTTGTTTATTCAAATATAAAATTTAGGATTAAAATTCAAATTGAAAATTATAAAGAGGTAGGAGCTTTGAAATTTCATATTCCGTTTCTAAAGAAGTTCACAATTAAAATGTTCATAATAAAATATATTTTTTCTTGATAAAAAAACCAGAAACTTTTCACTATAATGTAGTATTTTAGTATGAAATATTATAACATTTTCCTTAATCGAATAATTATAACCAATGTTATCAGAACCGGACCGGTTAGGTGTCCGGTTCCCGGTTCTCCTGTTCGAACCCAGTTCGAACCGGGTCGGACCGGTCTGTAAAAAAAGACCTAAAAATAAGATTATTGAGCTTCACTTTTCTAAGAACAAGAGCCCAAAAGCTCAAAATTGTTGGCCCATTTAGTTGGAACATATAGAACAAACCCTAATACACTAGTAGCTTCACCAAAACGCCTCAAGCATCTATCTTCTTCCTTGGAGCTCTTCCAAATGCCTCCAGGCACGTTAACATGGCATGAAAATACCCAACGGACGAAAGATCGTAGCTGCCCCTGTTATCTTCTCCTTCAGCGATCTCTTGATTTGCTGAACAACTATGGTGAGCTCAGAGGTGCTTAGGGTGGAGAAGACGATCGGTGATAGCGCCGGCCGAGAGAGGGAGAGAGGTGGCTAGTTTTTTGAAGCTCATGATTGAGAATGACAATAGTTTTTGTTGCCTTTCTACTAAGCTAATTGAAGATTTATAGAGGTAGGTGATGAAATGACTTTTCTCTTTTTAGATTCTAGCCTTTGGAGCTTCAGTGGTGAGGAAGAAGATGGATGCCGAAGAAGATGGAAGAGCTTCAGTGGTGTTCAAAGTCGAGATATATATATATATATATATATATATATATTTGTATATGTGGTCTGAACCGGCGAACCATTCGGCCCGCTCAGAACCGGCCGGTTCGTTTGAAACCGGCCTTTCGAACCGGGTTCGCTTACATCATCCGGAATTGTTCAAACCGGACCGTAGAGGGCTCCGGTTCCGGTTCGAACCCGATCGGACCGTCGGTCCGGTCCGGTTCTGATAGCACTGATTATAACTCATGTAATTCAATAAATAAATTAGTTTAAAAATTCCAAATTAATATTGTAATTATGAAAAATCATATAATAATGATAAATTTACCTTTACTTTCCCAGCACTATGACATACAGACTGAATTAATAACCTAAATAAATTTAATTACAACATTATTATATTTATTAATGACGAAATTCAAAATCACTTATTCCATATTGATCGATTCAAATTAAAAACTACATTGTATTAAATATTGCGTTAGTAATGGTAATTACTATCTTATGATAATAAAATTAATTATTGAAAGTTTTTATATTAATTGAAATCTAAATAATAAACTGGTATTAATAACATTTGAACTAATGAGATGTTTAATAAATTCTATACCTGGACGATATAAAAAAAAATAATTATTAAATTTACTGTACAAATTCTTCATTAATCAAATTAAAAAAAATTTAAAATTAATTTATTTTCGAATCATTTATAAATCTATACCCATATATTCATTGGTAAATTATAATACCGATATATAAATAACTAGAACCAATACTAAAATAAACTTGGATCAAATAAATGGTTGGATAGTTATTATTCTATTTTCTATCGTCATATCTTCAATACAATCTAATAGTAAAAAGTTTTCCAAATATAGAATGTATTTATTATATTAAAAATAAATCTATAATTTGGATAATTTTTATCTTTTTTCAATAGAGAAGTCGAAATTTGGCCAAAAAATAATAATAATAATAAAGAAGTCGAAAGTGATAAATTTTTATCTTTTATAAATTTATCATCTAAACTATATCATGTTTACTTAAATAAATTTTAATTATCTATCTATCTATCTATCTATCTATCTATCTATCTATCTATCTATATTTATATATAATATAATTTCAATAGAACATATATAAACATGACAAGTAAGTTTTTAATCACATTTTATCTATCATAATGTCAATTCTATAACTTTTGATTAGTCTATTTCAAACATACGATAATCATTCTTACATGCTTGGCACATGGCTAAATTCTCATGGCTCCAAATGCTCTCATTCACTCCCAAAAGAAGTTTTTTTTACAGTACTATCAAAAAAACGTTACAAACGTCACAAATGTTACATAAGTATACTAATATTTATTTAAGTATTATAAAATAATATAAAATTTAATAGTATAAGTATCTTTCGATTTGAATCAATATATATATATTGAATATAAAAATATAATATAATTTGAACTTATAAGTTTGTTTTTTGCATCCTAACAATATAAAGTTGCAATTGCACCCTAACAAATTTATTTAATAAATTTCACTAAAATATGATGCAAAATAAATACAATAAAATAAACACATAATAAAATACATTAAAATAATAAGATTAGATAGATTTTTTTTTTTAATCTTAAAAGATAGAATTATTAAAAAACCGTAAAAATACCATTTAAAAAGAAATAAGTTATAAAAAAAACTTCAACATATTAGACTTAGTTGATATATCTTTTATTGAACACAATCATTATACAATTATATTTAGCTTGATGAATTTATAAAATGGAAAAAAGATGATAATAAGTAAGTGAAGTCAATTGTTTAAAATACATAAAATTTAGGAAGCACAATTTTTGTTTCGCTTATATGTTAGTCACTTTGCATCCTAACAATAGAAAGTTGGAATTGAACCGTTACAAATTTATTTATAAAAATGCATGAAAATATGAGGAATAAATAAACACACAATAAAATTTGTGGAAAATAAAAATATTCTATAAAAAATAAAATATATAGCGTAATATTATATGTGTAAATCCATTAACTAACAAATAGACATATGTTGACACACGCTAAGATAGAATTATATAAAGATGTATATACCTTAATAGTGTGTAGTAGTGTTTCAATTTCATTGAATAAATTATTTCAAATAACAAAAATCAATCAAAAAGTATCTATATTAAATATGAATTTTTGTAATATCCTAACAATGATATAAACAAATTACTTACCGCGCAACGCGCGGGTTAACCAACTAGTATAATATAACATCAACGAAAAAAGGGAGATTTATTATTATTATTATAAAATTATATTGATTGATTATTTTATATTCTAATCACTATTATTATCATGTGTAAAAAAGGTCGAATTATGTGGAGGGAGCTGACATAATTAATCGATTGGTTTCTCCGAGAGAGGATGAACATCACACCGATCTAGATGTCCGGGACTGCTCCACACAGATCCACTTCACCATCACAGATCATGGCTAGAACGGAAGACGAATACAATTACCTCTTCAAATAAAACAGATGAGTATACCTATTATTACTAAATTGATATATGGGTTAAACTGAATAATTAGTTTCGGTTCTTAAAAAAAAGTGTTGTCGCGGATGATTAACTGAACATGCAACATAGCTATTTTAATCAATTTCGAATTAGTTGCAATTGATTATTAAACAAATCGTTATATGCATCAATATATTATGCTCCCAAAAGTGAGTATAATAGCACATGAATTATCATGGAAAAAAAAGTGTGGCCTAGCACATAGGTGCTTGATGGTTTGATATCTCTATCGGTAATTGATTAATATATATATATATATATATATATATATATATATATATATATATATATGCATCGCCCACTAGATGTGCTTCGCTCCCAAAAGTGAGTGTTGCAACGTATGATTATATTGATGATATACTCCACTCCCTGAAGTGAATGTTGAAGTTTGTGATTAAATTATGATATCATATCTACTCCTGAAGTGAGCATTACATTGTTTGATTAATGATTTCAATTAGAATATATTCCACTCCCTAAAGCGAGTGATATAATTTATACTATAATGACTCTGGAAAAGTCAAATACAAATATGATATAATTATTCTATTCATGGACATGTTTATTTTTAAAGAGATGAATTATTTAGCATCATAATGACATCGATAAAGAACGATGATGCATTTTACAAATAAAGAGAATGCAAAGTCCAACTAATTTGGAAGAATGATAATTTTGAGAAGCGCGATGACGCTAACATAAATTTAATTATATGATGAAGCGAGAAATTTATTCATATGAATCGCGGTGACACTAGGCAAATTGTAATACCCCATAAGTTTGTACCACATCGGTTAGAATAAGAAGAATTTGAGCCTTAATAAGTAAGAGGGGTACTACTCAAGTCCAACAGGAATTCCTCATTTTCTAGGCCCAAGTGAGGACAACAGGCTTAGTTAGGCTGGGTTGGGCTAAGTGGGGACAGTCATTCGGGCTTGGGGGCGTGATAGAATGGTATTAGAGCCGACCCGGGACCGTGATCGGGCTCGCGGAGCAAGGGCTATTGACTCCTGGAGTTCCGACCACCTACCGGGGGCTAACGATTCTGGTCTGGGCCGCGACGAGGACGTCGCGCGCATTTAGGGGGTAGATTGTAATACCCCATAAATTTGTACCACATCGGTTATAATAATTTCTTAATAAGAAAGAGGGGTACTACTCAAGTCCAACATGAATTCCTCATTTTCTAGGCCCAAGTGAGGACAACGAGCTTAGTTAGGCTGGGTTGGGCTAAGTGGGGACAGTCACTCAGGCTTGGGGGCGTGACACAAATATTGGCATCGATGAAAAAAAAGTCATTGAATATATATTGTTAATTACGATCAAGAAAAATGCATTCTTTATAAATGACGAATCCTGAAGATCCAATGATCTTGAAGATCAAGAATTCTCTTATATATATATATATATTTGGGAAAAGAACCTATTTAGTGTCTCGGGTTTACCTCATGTTTCAGTTTGTTGTCTCAGGATTAAAGTGTTGATATTGACTGTCCCAGGTTTCATTTTTGTTAAAATTTGGTGTCTCCGCCCGTCTTTTCCTCTTCTTTCAACAGTTTCCATCAACCGACTCACCCACTTATAATCCATCACTTTTTACTTTTCACAAAATCGTCAAATTTCACCCAAAAGTTGAACGTAAAAAAAAAAAAGTTTCCAACAGAGCGATTTCGAGCGATAACAAAGCATGATTTACTTGGGAAAATGTGGCCAACTTCTTAGGTGATGGTCCCGACAAAGTGACGAGAAGGGAGCATGCTTGGGAGCTCGGATATGACAGTCGGGATTGGCTTCTCTAAAGTAATCATACTGAGACACCAAATTTCAACCAAAATGAAACTTGGTACACTTAATTTAAACGTCAGACACCAAACTGAAACATGAGGCAAACTTGAAACAGTAAATAAGTTATTTTCCCTATATATTTACGTTTCTTGCACTATATTTAAATATACAGTTATATTTATATTTTTTTTTGCACATTTACAGTTACATTTTTATTTCTTGCACTGCATTTTATATACATATATCATTATGCTCGTCGCATTTTATTATAAAATGATTCAGAAGATCAAGAGTTATTCAAAACTCAAGAATTACTACATTTAGGATCCAAAAGATCCTATAATGTATGAAAAATGATTTAAAGAAGTAAAGATCTTCAAGTATGAAAAGTGAATCATGTAAAACATGAGTTATACATAAAGAATTCTGAAGATTCTAAGAAATCATAAATTATCATGAAGATCCTAGAAGATCAGGGATGAATAAAGGATCCTGAAGATCCTAAAAATATATGGGACTATGAATTAACGAGATTGAAAATTCGTAAAGATTTTGAATTATGAACAGAGATCCTAAAGATCCTGAATTATTTCGAATAAATGATCTTGATGAAAATGGATCTGAATATCCTAAGAGATTTTGAGATCTGAAAATTTACCCTCTAGGGTTCACCATGTCCAATAGGTTTTTTAGAAAAAAAATTACAAAACCATTAATTTTTACAACTTCTATTAAAAAAAGCAAAAAAAAAAAAACATAGTTGGCCGGGTTGGGGCAGTTCTGTTGGAAATATTGAGGATAAATATGCAAATTTATAAAGTCCAAGGACCAAAATGCTATTAGTCAAATCTCGGTTACTTACAAGTGTAATTCATCCAATTAAAATGCAAGATATATGCAACACCGAAATTATACGTAAAGTTCAACACGAAAACGAATACGTATTTTTTATACTGAGGCCCGTGCTAATCACAGTCTCCTTAAGGCAATTTCGCCCCTCCCCACCCTCGGGTTATGCAAAGGGGTTTATACAAGGGGCGATCACCTCCCAGGATTCAACAGTGTCATCGAATCGTGTTATGCATGCAACACGCTCAACCGAACCGATCCCAATACCTGAACTCAAACAAAGAACAGGAAAGCCGACGACAACGGCTAAAAACAACTAGAAAGGTTAAACACGACATAAGTCAAAATCAACCTAAAAGAACTCTGCATTCGTCAACACGAAGAACAGAGGATGAGAAAATATAATTGGATCCCAAGATTATGGGTTCCGAAAAATTGAACTCAACCAAGAAGGAAGAGATTCCATTTCTCAATGTTGTAAAAATGTGAAGAGGAAACTTCTTTATATAGGAGATGAGAATGGAGGATGAGAGTAATCTATTCGATGTGGTATAAAGTTTTCACCAATTTCATTCACAAAAAAAAAAATGGGCTTGAGTGGGCTTGAGTAAAATAATCAAATAAGCCCAAAAATTAGCTTAAAAATAATTCAAATAAAATCAAGTCCAATTTGTCTAACAATCCCCCACATGAATGAAAATTGGAAATTTAGACACAAATTTTGAGTTCAACGGTCAATACCTGCAAAGGATAGGTAGGGGTAACCCCTTTGAACCTATCCCTTGTGAGATCATGACTTCTCTACTGACTGGTCGGTAGACGCGATGTCCTTGAACCGACTGTCGTTGGTGTAGATGACGACATAACCCACACAGGTACCTCCCTAGTATGGTTCGGTTCACGCCCTGTGATCCCTAGGCCCTGGATCACTCGCCTGGTTCTGCAAGCGTTTCTAAGAATTGCGCCCTCAACAATTCCTTTCGAAGCGGCCCCACTTCTCACTCGCATAGGTGATTCAATGTCTCAAGAGCATCATCACGACTCTGAGTTCTCCTTACGAATTATTAAAAGCTTTGCATAAAGTGTGATTTCAATTAAATAATTTGCAATTACTATGCTCGGTTTAACCGATGTTTGAAGATCAACACAAACTAAAACTTAACCTTATCTCCATCACTGTATGCATCATAGGAATGGGCTCGGGGTTTGACCCCCACAGTGATCACACTCACTCTTGTGATTAGGTTGTCCCATTGAACCAAGTTCTTGGGATCTCCAGTCATCATGGTTGGGTTTTCCTTCTCAAGAGCGTTTCCTACACGGGCTTTAGCCCCATTCCCTTCGATGCTTGGCCAAATAACTCTCTGTTTAACCCTTTCGGGTAGCGGATCCGCTATTTATCTGCCGACTTTACGATATCGGGCACAATAAATAAATTTGAGAGCAACTGTCTAATGGAATTATGACGTATATGTCTAAACATTCCATTATGCAGGTTATACTGTGTATACAGATTGGTCGTCGCAACGTTGCATCAATGTTCTCAAACCAACAAAGTCCTCAGACTATCATTTCCTGCAGGAATAATTTTGTTAATCCAACATCTAAATTTAGATTGATTCTTTTGTGGACAACAGCTTCGCAAAGTGTCCCATTTTCCAACCTTTAACAAAGGTTTTCATGCCAAATGGGGGGTGCACCACTTATTTCTGCTTTAACCTTGTCTCTTAAAGAAAATCTTCAACATTTCATTAGATTGGATTTAATTTGGATTAAACCAAAACAAACTCATCAATCTTTGCACTAACACAGGTTTTGGCCAATTAGTAAAATCCTCGAGAAAATGGCATAGCCATTCTGCATCTTCGGCACATTTCTCCAGTACAATAACTCAGACTTGATTGTCGATCTGGCTATGACTGTTTGTTTTGAGGATTTTCTACGACACTGTTGCACCTCATAAGGTGAATACGTAACCCCTTATACTCAAGGTGGTAGTGTCTAATCGGATACTCATAAGGATATCTCTTTGTGTAGACCATGATTACGAATATGTCTCAGATACCTAAGTACCCTGATTACCCCGTTCTAGTGGACAACACTAGGGTTACTCGTATATCGACTCAATGCACTTACAACGTGAGCGATATCTGATCTAGTGCATGACATTAAGTACATGACACTTACTTAATTTGGGAAAAACATTCTCCCTTGTTCTTTGAAAAATACATACTCGTATCTATTGGAGTAGTGACCACGTTCTTGTCATCTTTGTTGAATTTATCCAAAATCTTGTCAATATAATGAGTTTGACTTAGACTGAGACCTTCTGATGATCTAATGAGTTTTAATCCAAAGATCACATGGCAAGATCCATGTCTTTCGGGTCAATACTCAAATTCAACATAGGTCAAGTGGACCGGACCACCTCATCGTTATTTCCAACGATTAGTATGTCATCAACGTAAAACGTTTTTCATACTTATTTATTTTGAAACATTTCTCCAATAAAACGCTGTCAAATTTATAAAGCCACTGTCTAGGCATCTGTCTAAGACTATACATAGATTTGACAAGCTTACAGACTTTCTTTTCCTGCTCTCGCGCAGAGAAACCCTCAGGTTGTTCCATGTAGATTTCTTCCTCTAAATATCCATGTATGAAAGTTGTTTTCACATCCATTTGATGTACTTCTAGAATTTGCAAGGCTGCAATCGCAAGCACCATCCTTATGAACGTGATTCTAGTTACTGGAGAATATGTATCAAAATAATTCCACAATTCCTTTTGTCTATAATCTTTTATGACAAGTCGGGCTTTGTAATTATCAATTGATCCATCTTCTTTCATTTTACGTTTGAATATCCACTTGTAGCCTAACGGTTTGTCTCCGGGCGGAAGATCCACCAGCTCCCAAGTGTGGTTCTGCAAGATGGACTCAATTTCACTATTGATTGCCTCTTTTCATAGAGGTCTCTCAGAAGAGTTTACGTCTTCGTGGTAAGTCTAAGGTTCGGCTTCAAGCATATAGGTCAAAAAACTGGACCATAGGATTTTTCAATCCTCGCCCTTTTACTCATCATGGGCTCGACCTCAACATGCCCTCCATGTTCTCGGTCTTGACTATTTTTCCTCTATAGTCTCATATGCTTGCATCTCCTCTAGACTTATCCAAAAATACATTTTCCAAAGAAATATGCATTTATTGATTACATTAACGTATCTTTGTGCTTATTTGACACTTTCGATTCAAATCGATACACGTTACTATTCTGAGCAAACCCTATGAAAATGCAATCAACGGTTTAAGGAATGTATGCGTCTTTTCCGTAGAGGTATCATAATTTTTAGCAAGACACCCCCCACATTCGAAGGCACAACTCAAACATAGTTTTATCTTCCTTCTTATGGGGTACCTTATTCAAAAGGTAATTGCTAGTTAAAATAGCTACCCCTTCATAACCCTAAAACAAACATGGTCTCAACCATACTATTTTAATTTCTACCAGAAAAATGTAATGTGTTAACACACGAGTTGGGTATGAAGTTATTACTAATTCTCAACCACATCATCATTGATCCTCGGATCATCCTTTTATCGTTGTAGATCCTCAGACCATTAACACATCAACACATTTTTTTTTCAGACCGTTGCGTTTCTCAAACGGTATGATCCTCAGACCAAAAAAAAAGGCCTCGACCTGTTGCACCGCAAGTGCCAAAAAAACATTTTCATATTTTTATCTAATGCATGCCTAATGACAATCCATTCACCCACTAAGCCAAAACCTTGACCGTCGACAACGTTATTAATACTAATTAGTCCAAAATAAACATTAAAACGTTGCCCGGTTGGATCGAACGGGGTTTTATGCGGTGTGCAATGACTTCACCGATTAAATCGTGTTTAAGTCAACATTCTCTAAACATAGAATAATCGTTGCCGCATTTCTCATTGCGAAAACAATTAATAGTTGAAACTCAAGTTTTTGTTTGTAAACCATGAATTTGTTAACTGTTTCATTTTTTCCTTCATCAAGTACACATAGCGATATTTCGTACTATCATCTACGAAAGTAATGAAGTACTTATTTCCCGCATCGCGTTTGGACATATATTAAGTCGCAAACATCGCTATGTATTTAGAACAAGAAGTTCGGTAATCCTTTCGACCGAATAAGTTTCGTTTCAACGCAAACTTCACATTTAAGTTCTTGATCTATTTTGATTTAGGAATATGAACCATGTTAGATAACCTCCGCAAGGTATCGTAATTAACATGTTCTAAATTATTGTGCCACAAATTCAGCACAATAAGGAACATTCTTATTTCACGTTCACTTTAAGCACTACGGCCAATGCAAAACCAATTTTATTCATGTTTACTTTAGGCACTACAGCCATTACACTTAAAGTAATTCAACTTTATCTCAATCAAATTTGTCGTCTATCCGTATTTAACGTACAGTTATTTTGACGATTTCGAGTCCTCCCAACAGGGATGCTTCCTCCTCATTTTTTATTTCCAGATTTTGTCAAAAAGAATTCCATCTTATGACTTCAACTTTTGAAGTAAGTCTCAGCGACTTTCCCTGCATTATAGACGGCGGCCTAAACGAGTTTCCAACCTCGGTAATCAAGGCGTCGGTATATGGGATAGCATCACTCGCTAGAATAATAATATTAATAGAACACATCGTGAAGATGGTGGTCTTTCCCAATTTTAGAGTTGTCCGCCAAGTGTTAGCTACATTCTCATTGAGTAGCATTCAAACATTGGACCTATGACCAACTCCTTGGGATTATTTTATTTTATTTTTTTTTAAGAAGTCTGAGTGGTTCGTACCCGACCCCACAATAGTAATCCGGGACATCAAATTCAGATTACTAAAATTCAAATAACGATTTGAATTTCTGATTTCAGTAATTAAGTTTAATCACTTCAATTACAAAAATCAAAATTTTTTTTTTCTTCTGTTGGACAGAAAATAAACCTGGACACGGTTACTTTCGGTTTTGACAAAACCAAACCCTCACGGAGCTAGCCTTCTGAGTAAACACTCATGTACACATATCACGGGCGTACATACGTGCCAAGGTTCAGGTGTGTGCAATCGATTCGTTGATTCACACATACATTTATATCAAATGTAATAGTCAGTGTTTTAGACAAGGAAATAAAATTTCCATAACAATTGTCATACACTCTAAATCGGCTTTAACCGACTTCTTAATCCAATTTTCAACAATGGATTCAACGATCTCATAAGCCTCAACGGCTAAAGTGGGTCAAGTCACCAAACCTCCTTAGCAAACATATCAATTTCGGATGCCTTAATAGGTTTAACAACCTTGACCATCTCGATTTTTCATAGTAGTCTCAACGACTTAGCGACCTCAACGGTCCTAATAGCCTCAACAGCTTTTGACGACTTTACCAGTCTCGACGACCTAAATGGCCTTAGCGATTTTATCAGTCGCATGTGCTCTCGAGCATGTTCACATTTTCAACATCATTGTTCGACAATATTTGTGAACTTTAGAGAATAAATAATTTTCTCCAAAAATTGAATCTCAAAATTCAATTAAGCATCCTCTTATAAAACCAACAAAAAAATTGCCTTAAGATTGTTGGAAATATTGAGGATAAATATGCAAATTTATAAAGTCCAAGGACCAAAATGCAATTAGTCAAATCTCGGTTACTTACAAGTGTAATTCATCCAATTAAAATGCAAGATATATGCAACACCGAAATTATACGTAAAGTTCAACACGAAAATGAATACGTATTTTTTATACTGAGGCCCGTGCTAATCACAGTCTCCTTAAGGCAATTTCGCCCCTCCCCACCCTCGGGTTATGCAAAGGGGTTTATACAAGGGGCGATCACCTCCCAGGATTCAACAGTGTCATCGAATCGTGTTATGCATGCAACACGCTCAACCGAACCGAACCCAATACCTGAACTCAAACAAAGAACAGGAAAGCCGACGACAACGGCTAAAAACAACTAGAAAGGTTAAACACGACATAAGTCAAAATCAACCTAAAAGAACTCTGCATTCGTCAACACGAAGAACAGAGGATGAGAAAATATAATTGGATCCCAAGATTATGGGTTCCGAAAAATTGAACTCAACCAAGAAGGAAGAGATTCCATTTCTCAATGTTGTAAAAATGTGAAGAGGAAACTTATTTATATAGGAGATGAGAATGGAGGATGAGAGTAATCTATTCGATGTGGTATAAAGTTTTCACCAATTTCATTCACAAAAAAAAAAAAAATGGGCTTGAGTGGGCTTGAGTAAAATAATCAAATAAGCCCAAAAATTAGCTTAAAAATAATTCAAATAAAATCAAGTCCAATTTGTCTAACAAGTCCGGCCAAGTGAGTTCCAATTTTTTTTGTTGGCCGGGTTCCCCCAACCCGGCGAGCCCTATATTTGTAATTGACTTTTTTTTGCCTATATTGGTATTTGGTTGTCCATGTAACCCTATTTTGGTCAAAAACTCAAAATAGTTATGGTGGATAAAAGGGGAGGAGAGGCATATTGAGGACGTTTGGGAAAATGACCCTTAAAGTAATAAGGGTAATTTAGTCAATTAATTAAAGTAATAAGGATAAACTTGTTAATTAATAACTGGAATCTTCTATAGAGAACTCTAATTTTTAGTAGAGGGGTAGAAAATATATATATATATATATATATGAGACTCAATACTACGGTGCCGCATTAGAATGATGCCGCATTCCATAAATAGAACTGTCAGAATGCAATTACAAATATATTAAAACATTAAACATAAATAAAAAATAAAATAAAACTTACCTATCTTACAAATTACATGTTAATCAATTATGTATAATAATATTTCATTATTTACTATTATATAGAAGTTATTTACAAGCTTAACAATTAAAAAAAGTTATCCCAACAATAATAATTTTATACTATGACAATTTTTAACGTTAAATAATTTTAGTGTACTTTACGAATATAGTATATCTTTTTACCAATAATAAATGCACAGGTTGTCCTCAACCCCAACCATTGCCACTTTTGGCTGAACCGTTTCGCATCCAAATTCACTTTCACCTACAGTCACCTCGTTATAACGTACACACCACTCAAAGTCTAAGATGTATTTCTTTTTTTCATACGATTCAACGGGCTGTGGTACTTGCACACCAAAAACAATGTCGTTATTGGGGTTTTGGACACTGGGATTTAGTCGGACTCAGCCACCCGCCGCTCGAACGACCGCCGCTCGACCGCCCTCCGCTCGGCCACCCTCCGCTCGACCGCCCTCCACTCGGCCGCCCGCCCACCAACTGGAGCCCCCCTCGATCGGGCCGACGCTGGAGTCCCACTCGCTAAAAGCCAAAACGTTCGACTGGAAGAAGAAGACAGCATATGACACACTTCCAAAGGTCTACACCTACCACCTTCGTTCCTCATTTACATGTGGAGATTTGATTTATTTTTTCGGTTGTATTGTTCCGTCTAATCAGATTCGAAGGAGTCTCTACTCAGTCGGTTGCTGAGTTGCTTCAACTCGGTCTCCCTAAGAGAGGTAATCTTGTGATTGCTATATAATATGACAGTTTTGCGTTTACACTCAGTTTAAATGCAGATCTATCTATTCTAACACACCCATTTATGTCGATTATGATGTCTACTACTTATCACTTCCAGCCGACCAAATTCGATAATTTCTTTTCTCCACAGGCATGTTAAACTCATACATCTGTAACATTGCAGGACAATCGTCACCTGGTGACATATAGCATCTGAAATTTTGTCGTGTGCAGCAATAATAATGTTAATCAGCTTCTTCTCATTGATTGTAAGAAATTCTCTTTCCTAAACCATTTGTCTGTTTTAAGGCCTCTTCTTCCATTAAGGGATCCAATAACAAGTGATTGATCGTATCATCAAAAGTGAGTTTAGTTACATATTACTAAAATACTGAACAAAAGAAAATCACTCAACTTTGTGAGTTCAGTCCAACCTACATGGGACCAGACCTCCATAGTCAATTTCAGGTGAATTCTTCATGTATTATGAACACTTTCGGCTTATAAAAGTAATTAACTAATTAGTGCATAAACATTTTCTGAATTTGAGTATTTGCACTTTGCAGGACTATGCTAGGCTTTACCTTTAAAGTTCCAAAAAACTAGCTCGAACCAATTAAAATGCAGAAAGTAAAGAAGAGAATAAGCAGCTATATGCAGAAGTTTCATTTAACTTTATGATATGTGCCTTTAACTTTAAGTAATCTTGTATGGATGTTAACAATCACCCGCTACTTGTCATGACTCTTCGCATTTATTTGCCTTATAGTGTTTTGTTTTGTCGGTTATTAGGTTTACTATTCAGATATATACTGAAAGACAATTTAGGTTGTCCAAGGGTTAGTCTTCATGATCATGGGTTGAGTTCAAAGTGTAGTGCTATGGTGATACTTTGGAGTCCTTGATTTAGTGTATTTATCAGGTTTCGACCAGGTCATTAAGATTATGTATAAGGCTAAAGTGACTAGCATTATTGTTGAGAATGACATGGTTGTAAGTACCTTATGGACTGCATTTGGTGAAATCAAATATGGCAATGTTCAAATCAATCAATACGAGGTAAGAATCAGATTTCATGATTTTATTTGGATGAGATATAGTTTTATCATAGAGACTTCAGAAGACGAATTTATTTATTTCTTCTTTGATTTCTAACTTATTACTGCTAAATCATAATCAGTTGTATGAAAATATGATGGTGATTATCTATATAGTATATTTTCATTCTTTTTTATGTTCTTTCTTATAGTTTTTGAATATTAGTTTGCAAATTGAAATCTGAGTTATGGCCTTCTTGGTTTCAGAGTAGAAGAGACTTCCATGGGTACATAGAGGCTTAAAGAGTTTTCACAAACTCGAAAAACTGCTTCACGATAAAATAGCTCTTGTTTCAGTGTTCAAGCATATATAATATTGTGTCATAAGTTGAATCTTATAGTTAATGTTTTTGTTATCTCATTTGATGCGAGTTCAGTTCAAGATGATTCTTCATTTTGCTCAAAATATCAGCTATTCTTTTAGGTAAAAAACAAAAATTATCCACATTCTCTGAAGCATTCACTCTTTTGCTTTTGAAAAGTCTATGATGCAGCCCATTGATCATGAGCTATAAGTGACTATACGTGTACATGAGGTAAGCTCTGAATACGAGCATCGAATGGATCTGCAACTTTCCTGTAATGAAGATTCTAACCGTTTACTATTTCTTAATTGTAAATTCATAGTATATGCTCCTCCTCCATTTAGAAAAGTGATTAGTAGCTTATACCTTCATCAGTAGCTTTGATCAAGAAACTTGGTGCCACTAAATTCAAGTTGGTTGAAATCAGTCTTGTTACAACTATTACATGGGATCTAGATGGACACCGCATTGCAGTTGGACTCAACACCTCTGAATTTTTTTTATTTATTATTTTTTTTCATTTAACTTAGAAGTTTAGTTATGGCTCATGCTAATAAAATGATTTGACTATTTTTATCTCCGTGCCCATTTTTCTGTTCTCACAATCAACTCATTGGACGTATAATACTTATTAAATTGTGGATAAACTGAAAGATGTGTTGTTGCTTGCAGATGAGAACATTGACAGAAAGTCATAGATCGCGAGTTGGCTCATTGGAATGGAACAACCATATACTGACAACTGGAGGCATAGATGGGAGGATTAAAAACAATGATGTAAAAATAAGAGCTCACATTGTGGAGACCTACAGAGGGCACAACTAATAAATTTTGTGCATTGAAAATCATTATCCGCTTTATAATACTGCTATAGAACAATCAGCTTGATTTTGTTCTACAAAATATAATGATTCCGACACTATTTCTTCATTTGTAGCACCAATGTAACATCTAGAAGTATTATAATTGCAACGAAACTTTAGAATAAAACTTAACGTGCGCGTGCAACGCACACGCGATATAACTAGTATATATATATAAACACAAATAAATATTATATATACATGTTTTTTATAATAATACTTAAAATATTTTATCATTAATGAATTTAATTTAATTTTATATATATTATCTATCGCTTTATAAAAAAAATTATCGTAAATAATTTTAAAAACAAACGCGGTAGTATTTCAACATTGAGGGTCAGGTTTCCGGTTCGTCCGGATCGGAGACTGGTCCAACCGCCAAAACATAGCTTGCACCTTACCTCCTTCTGATCCAGAGTCCATAGCTTTACCTTGCCCTTACCTCCTTCGAATCAAGCTTCCTCCAAAGCTTCAGAGCACTTGCAATGGTAGTTCCTAGTTCTTAGTTCCATGTTGTAAATTTGTCATTGTAGAGAGTTCCTAGTACTACTTACTGTTGGTTCCTACTTGTAATGATTAAATAGGAACTTTGCATTCCAATGGGAGTTCCTACTTCCAAAATGGGAGTTCCTAGTTCCTAGATTTGCCACTGGACGCTGATTAGGCGCCACTAGGCGTGACTATGATTACTAATATTACCGTTTTGCCATTATCACGTGAATAGTGAAGTGGGACAGTTCCCACTAGTAGGAACTCCCTCGTTACTGTTCATGTCGGTTCCTACTCTTTAATATTATTTTATTCAATTGTTTTACTTTTCTTCTATATATATATTATGCTACGCTAAGTCGGACAATGACACGAGCCGTAATATGTCGTTTTTAATATTAACTAAGTTAAATAATGACACGAACCAAAATTACTACTTTTTAGCTTCGAATCAATTTCAGAGTTTTCAGAATCAATTTGTTTATATTTTAACATGTAACACAGCCGTCTATTCTAAATTTTGAAAAATTGTATAAAATTCCATATTATTAAACGTGAAATAATTTTTTATTAAAAAATATTATATTATTTTAATGCATATATATTTATATATAATTTACTTATTATATTATTATTCTATAAATTTTTTTATTATTATTATTATGATACATTATATAAAAATAATATTTGTAGGATGATATACAATTTTTTTTTTTGTATATTAAAATCATTAGTAAAAAAACATGAGTACTTCACCTTTAACTGATTTACTAATATGTATCTAATTAATGTGCATAAACGTGATTCTACTAATGACGATGAATCAAGACATGTCAATCGATGAATAACAGATATACACCGATATGATGAAATAATATTGATTCAATTAATTTAATTAATCACTATTATTGTATCAATAATTATATTTATCAATCATCATGCCCGCTGAGTAAAGACTGCACCTATTAGTAATATTACTATAGTAAAGTAACGTATAATTATTGAAAAGATTCAACGCTTCTAAAGTTATATTTGATTCTTCCATAGTGAATTATCAATCAAACTGGCGAAAAAAGATTTAAGACGATTTGGTCGAACATCTCTGGCAATTTAGTAATGCGTGTGACAATTCTATGTAGTCTCATATATACGTTAACTTTTATTTAATTGGAAACTTTAATGTATTTTTTTTATATTTTTTTGTAAAGTAATTTTTAATTATTTCAATCATTATTTTTAAAAAATTATATGCTCATATATATATATATATATATTATATTTATTTTATACAATTTTTAAATATCAAAAGAATCGTAATTACTTTTAAACGTATAGTACGTAAATAATTGAACTAACCTAACAACGCCGACTTTGAAATTTTGGGATAATTAACAACACACGTCAGTCAAACTTGTAACCCAAATATTTGATCTAAAACTGAAACTTTGACGAATTCATAAATAAATGTGAAATTTCGTTAAACAATCAATTACATTTTTATGATTTTGTACATATTTTTTCCAAGTTTATTTCACAAGAAATTTCACATTTTAAAGATTTACTATTTAATTAATTCGGTCTAACACTTGAATCTCATTCAATGGTTTGTTCATTTCCGTATTTTTTAAAATATGAATATTTAATTTATATATTATGCTTAAAAAAATTTGGTCGAACATCTGTTGGATTTTAATATGCATGTGCTAATTCGATGTGTCTCAAATATATATATATATATATATATATATATATATATATATATATATATGCTTATTTTTTAGTTGTCAAATTTAACATATTTTTCTGTAATATGATTTTTAAATTAGGACAATCATATTCAACAAAATTACGTGCTTATTTATATATTATGTTTGTAACTTTTCATAATATTATTTAAATACCAAAATAATTTTGTATTTATAAATATTTAATTTATCTAGAGAGTTTTTTTGAACAAAAACAATATTGTGAGAATAGAATTATGTGGGTCCCAATTTAGAAGTGGAACTAGGTCTCTACCACCGGAGAGAGTTCCTAAATATGGTAGAGGAAAATGCTCACCATTGGAAGTGCTCTCAGATACAGAGTCCAGATTCATCTCCTCTTGTCTCTACCCATCTTCTTCTTCTCTCTTAAACCCATGAATCTGATACACCCTATCCCCATCTTCTTCTTCTCACTTGAACCCTTAAATCTGATCCACTATCTTCCCATGACTAGGAGTCGCGGAAATCGGCATCTACATTTGGGGAGTCGATGTCACCATCCATGAATCGAAGAACACATGTCACTAATTGAAGAGATCGTCGTTGTAAAAATCAGAGTAAAAATCTGGAAATCGGCGACCACTGTACTGGTCATGAATTGAACAACAACAAGCATTAATTGAAGTCTGAAGAGCAACATGCACAAAATGAAGACCACCCACCACAAATTGACGAGCTCAACTCGCTTATGGTATTTTTTATTTTTTGGGTTATAGTTCTGTAAATTAACAAATCTGTCGAATTGAATTCTTTTATTGTATTGAATAGTCAATTAATTAACACTAATTTTATTGGATTTTCTGGGGAAGATTAAGATTTGTTGGGAAGTAAAGGTTATAAATTTATAGAGATTTGGGAGGATAGAAGATAGAAAAGTCAGACCGCCAGGTTCGACAAAAACCGACTGTTGCAAAAAAAAACCGGTCTTTATGATCGGGTTTGCTTGAATCCCGGTCTTTTCGTCGAGCAGTACCGTCTGAAGGTCCAATTTACAGTCGGATTGCTGGTCCGACCCGGTTCTGATAACACTGGTACAATGAAGAAAAACTTAGGGGTGGCAAACAGGTCGTGTCGTGTCGATTCGTGTCGTGTCACTAGTGACATACGTGTCAACAGATCTCTCGTGTCTAAACAGATCACTTTAAATATGACACAAACAGTTCTCGTGTCACACGGGAGTTGGCAGATATCGTGTCACACGGAACACAGACACGAGACACGGAATTTTGTTTTTACACCAAAAAATATTACACTTTTTAGCCCAAAAACTTTTACAAATGTTACAAAATCATCCTAAATCAAGCACCATCATATTTTGAGAAATAATTGAATCTTCTCATTATACAAATAATAAGTTCATAAAGAAAAATTACTTAAATATAAAAAATCGAACATTACAAACAAAATAAGCCGATATCTAAATTTAAAGTTATCTTGAAGCTAGCACATGAAATCATATTATAAGTTTTTTTTGCCAATAGAAGTTTTTATTATTACAGACAATCATATTATAAGTTTTTTTTAAATAGATTAATGTACTAAATAGTTGCAATATTTTTAAAATTATTATTGATCATTATATATTTTTTTTGGCAAAATTATTAGGCTTTATATAAATATTAAGTTTCAAATAAGTCGTGTCGATGCGTGTCTATCGTGTGGACCTACAGATCAGATCTACACGGACTTGCCTAAAAACGTGTCTAGTCGTGTCACAGATCTATCAGACACGGTCAGATTTTCGTGTAGATCAGGACACGAAAAAAAGCAGGTCCGTGTCAGATCGTGTCGTCGTGTCGTGTCAGCAATTGCCACCCCTACTTGAGCATTGAAAAAAATCACCAATAAATAAAAAGAAGAAAAAAGAGGGGAGTTACGTGTAATGTCCGCAAAATGAAGAAATTGAGAGTGCAATTTCTCCATTTTCATTACCTGTTGTAGAAGGTTAGTAGTGAATCTATAGAGGGGGTACCCTAATTACCGCTCGGGTACTCCGAGTGGTGGAACCACTCGGAGCCTCCCGAGTGGATTTCACCACTCGGTGTATTTTTCGACCTTAGTATTTTAGGCTTTTTAGCGAGCCTTTGAGTTTCGAGGTGTCCGTTTATCCAAGTTTCAAATTATAATCGAACGTGGCCTAATTATAGGGCCCAATTTGTGATAGCTTGGGCGTATATCCAATAAATATCTTAAATATAATAATGGGAGTCTTATTCCAAAATAAATGGGGGGTTTTACACCAAATAAATGGAAATCTTAGTGTCTTAAACAAAATAATGAGATTCTTACACTAACATAATGAGGTCTAAGTGTCTTATACAAAATAATGTGGATCTTTACACAAAAATAAAGAGGTTCAGAGTATATATTTACTTCAGGAATAAACATAAGTTATAAATATAAATACTCGTTAACGGGGTGGCGTTTGTCGCCCCATTTTTGTACATGAGTACGCCACTAAATACGCCCGATAATGGTATAGTAGAGTGAAATACTTGTTCATCTAAGAGCAACATATACACAGACAACAATTCAATTTCGTTGTTGAAATTGGATGTATCCCTTGTTCGAATTATGCCAACCGGTATTGAGCAGGTTGAATTACGGGACCAAAGGGGCACATCACTTAAATGATGGGTTGGGGAAGTCATAATATACAAACTAATGCAACCACCACAATTTCATAAATTAATGAAACTTTGACAGAAAAGTATAGATGAACATACCTTAAATAGCATCCAAGTGGACTCGAAACCGACATCTCGCTGGAAATCAAAATTTCGGTAATAAGGTAGAGGGTCGAAAGAATACAATAAATGTTTAAACGAACGACAGAGAGAAGATATGCAAAAGATTTTTTTAGGGTCAAGAAACGAAACCCTAGAACTGCCAAGAGAGGGAACGACAGAGAGAAAAGAAGACAGAACGATTCGAGGGCTCTTTGGTGAGAATTTCTTCATTTGATCTCACCTCCACTTCAACCCTAGGTCTAAATAACAAATGTTGATTACAATATTCCTTTAACAAACAGGCCAATAATAACAGGCCAAAAATACAAAAGGCCCAAGAGTAATCAACAGCTCAAAGTAGACCTAAGAAACAACACAAGCCCACAATCCAAAACAAGAAGCTTGCAGCTTGGATTCCAGGCCTCGAAACACCCCCTCAAGCTGAAATGCTTCTTGAATCCTGTAACCTGAAAAACAAGCAAACAATTCCTACAAAACAACAATCCTCAATAATCAACATGCACTATCAACAAACGATTCATCAGTGCCCTTCTTGAAAATATTGCTCAAACCCAATCTACCAGATAAGATATGATGCTTTTCAGCACCCAAGGGCTTTGTAAAGATGTCGGCCAACTGATCATCAGTTCCTAAATGCTGCAACTCAACTGTTCCATCAATAACCCTATCTCTAACAAAATGACAATCCACTTCAATGTGCTTTGTTCTTTCATGAAAAACCGGGTTATTGGAAATCTGAATGGCTGCCTTATTATCACAAAATATCTTGGTTGGCTTAGTTTGAACAAAGCCTAATTCAGATACCAATCCCCTCAGCCAAAGCACGCAGATAACCTATGCTTCTATACTCAGCTTCTGCTGAAGAGGTTGAGACAGTAGTTTGTTTCTTTGATTTCCAGGAAACCAAAGAATCTCCTAACTTAACACAATATCTAGTAATAGACTTCCTGGTTTCAATACATATTCCCCAATCAGCATCACAATACCCAACCAGTTCAGCAGAAGAAGTAGAAGCTAAGATAATACCTTTACCTGGTTATTGTTTCAAGTACCTAATGATCCTTAAGGCTGCATCCCAGTGGGATTTTTTTGGTTTCTGCATTAACTCACTCAAATATCTAACAGCAAAAGATATATCAGGCCTTGTGACAGTTAAGTATAAAAGCTTTCCTATCAGCCTTCTAAAGATGGTGGGATCACTTATTATCCTCAGAGTTCATCTTAAGATGATCATCATAGGAAACACTGGTCAACTTAAGATTTAACTCCATAGGAGTCTCAACAACACGAGAGCCAGCCATTCCAACAGAAGCAATAAGGTCCAACACATATTTTCTTTGGGACAGAAAGATACCCTTAGAACATCTAGCAACTTCAATACCAAGGAAGCACTTCAACTCCCCTAAATCCTTCATTTTAAAACTAGTTTGCAAGACATGTTTTAGCTCAGAAACTAGTTTGGCACTATTGCGAGAAATAAGTAAATCATCAACATATACTAAGAGGATAACAATATCATCATTTTCATGCTTAGTAAACAATAAATAATCATGCTTTGACTGAGTGTAACCAGCATGGATAAGAGCCTTAGTTAATTTCAAATTCCATTGTCTACTAGCTTGTTTAAGCCCATAAAGGGATTTGAGTAATCTACAGACCTTTTGAGTACCCTTCCCCCCTTGATTACCAAATCCCTGAGGTAAAAGCATGTAAACTTCCTCATCTAAATCACCTTGGAGGAAGGCATTATAAACATCCATTTGAAAAAGGGGCCAATTTTTAAGAGCAGCAAGTGATAGAATAACACGAACATTATTCATTTTAACCACAGGGGAGAAGGTTTCAAAATAGTCAATTCCATATTTTTGTTTAAAACCCTTAGCAACAAGTCTAGCTTTATATCGCTCTAAACTCCCATCAGAATTATATTTCAACTTATAAACCCATTTACAGCCAATAGAGATCTTACCAGCAGGAAGGTTGACAACCTCCCAAGTTCCATTCTGTTCCAAGGCAGTGACTTCCTCAGTCATTGCTTTAATCCATTCAGGGTCTCGGGAAGCCTCTTCATAACTGCTAGGCTCAATCATCTTAGAGAAGGATGTTAGATATGACTGAAAAGGGGCAGATAGGTGAGAATAACATATATAATCCTGAATAGGATACAGAGAGGAATAATTCCCCATAACATAATTTGTGGACCATATAGGTGGTTTGACATTTCTGCCAGACCTGGTAGTCTACAAAGGGACAATAGAGTCAACATGAACAATATATGTGGCATCATCAGAACCATATGAAGATAGGTCATCATTTGATTGATTGTTATCCTCAGGAGGATACTCAGTAGCAACATCATGATCAACAAGAGGGACAGTATCCTCAGCCAACTCTTTAGAAGAATGGTCAACATCATTGGGTTCATCATCTATGCTATACTCGAAAAAAATGGGCATCTGATCAAAATTCTTTCTCTTAAAAGGGAAAATATTTTCTCTAAACTGGACATCACGGTTTACAAAGAACCTTCTTTTTAAAAGATCATAGAGTCTGTATCCCTTTTGGGTGTTGGAATATCCCATAAAAACACAGGGAATAGCTTTGGAAGCAAATTTATCAGTCACCACCAAATCTTTAGCATAACATAGACAACCAAACACGCGTAAATGAGAAATATCAGGAACAGACCCAGTAAATATCTCCATTGGAGATTTTCCATTAAGAACAGTGCTAGGCAAAAGATTGATCAAATAACAAGCAGTAAGAACACATTCTCCCCAGAAGGGATCAGGTATATAAGCTTGCAATTTCAAGGCTCGAGCAACTTCCAACAAATGTCTGTGCTTTCTCTCAACCCTACTGTTCTGTTGGGGAGTATAAGCACAAGAACTTTGGTGAATAATACATTTTTCAGTAAGGAAACTTGTCAGATGTTCATTAAAAAATTCACGATCATTATCAGTTCTAAAACATTTGACAAGTTTTTGGAATTGGGTTTCAATCATAGAAACAAAGTTTCTCATAACAATAGTCACATCAGATTTAAACTGCATTAAATGAACCCATGTAATTCTTATATGATCATCAACCATGGTAAGAAAAAATCTCTTTTCATCATAAGTGTCACAAGCATAGGGGCCCCACACATCACATTGAACCAAATCAAAACAATGTTTTGCTCTAGAAACAGAAATAGGGAAAGGCTTTCTACAATTTTTGCCTTAGGACAAACAGGGCATTGACTCAGAACAGATTTATCATTATTGGAAATATTGACAGACTCAATATGTTGCAATGTTTTTGCTGATGAGTGACCAAAACGTTTGTGCCAGAGTGAAGCATTATTGGTAAAGAAGGAATCAGGTGGAGAACTAAATATAAACTTGAGTTTGCTCTACCACTTGCTAAGGCCCTCCCACTTGAGAGGTCCTGTATAACAGCACTTTCAGAATTAAAAATAACACAACAGTTTAACTCAGCAGTTAACTTTGCAACAGACAACAAGTTATATTTAAAATCAGGAATATAAAGAACATTTTCTAACTTGTTGTTTTTGTCAATAGAGAAAATCCCTGTGCCTAAGATTTCAGAAGAGTCTCCATTGGGCAAAATCACTTTGGCATTGGAAATTTGTTTAAAATCTTGTAGCCAATCCCTTTTATTTGTCATGTGATTTGTGGCACCGGTATCTAAAATCCAATTGTTGTGACAAGTATTAAAAAAAGAGGTTAGAGAAATACCAGAGGTAGTGGCAGAGGTATTCATGGCAGCAGTGGTAGCATCTGTTGGTCCAGCAGTCCTTCCAGCCTGCTCCATCATACGCAAAAACTTCTCAAATTGTGGTGCAGTAAAAGTGATGGAATTCACATCACCAGAGAGATCATCAGAAGTTGTTCCCTGAATATTTGGAGTAGCATTGGGAGCATTAACATTGGCAGAATTTGCCTTAGTGCCTCCCCCTTTCTCCTTCATTTGATCTCTTCTCTTGAAACAATTCTCTCTGTAATGTCCCTTTTTATGGCAGAAGTCACATCCTTTGGCGTAGCAACGATCTGCAGTGTGCCCCTTTTTGTGGCAAAATGTGCACTCTAAATTAGGATTGCCCTTCTGTTTCTCAGAGTTGGTGAAAACATTCCCAGACAAGATATCAACTGAAGCAGCGATGCTGGAACTCACTCCCCTCTGATTCTCTTCTTGAATCAGAATGTTGTAGGCATTATCCACAGAGGGGAGAGGTTCCCTCATCAAAAGATTGCTTCTAATAGTGGAATAATTGTCGTTCAGTCCCATCAGGAACTGAAAAAGGCGCATATTATCTTTGTGATCCACATACTTCTGGAAGCCATCAACAGATAAAGTGGGCAAAGCACACACATCATCGAATTCCGCCCATAGCAGCCTGAGCTTAGTAAAGAAGCTGGATATAGAGTCCAGACCCCGCCGAGTCAGGACTATCTCTCTGTGGAGTTGGTATATCCTAGAATTATTCACCTTATCATAGCGTTGTTTTAGTTCATCCTAAGCAAGCAGAGTAGTTTCTGTGTACATGATCGTACTGGCTATCTCTTTTGAAACAGAATTCATTATCCAGCCGAAAACTACAGCATTACATCTATCCCAGAGATCATGAAGAGCAGCATCATGCTTATCACGAGTACATGTACCAGTCACAAAACCTAGCTTGTTTCTACCAATTAAGATGAATCGTAAAGCACGACTCCACATAGGGTAATCAGATATACCAGTCAAGATGTGAGAAGTGACGCAGGTTCACATCGGATTGTCCATCACTGGAATGTAGGAAAAGAGGATGATGCGAGTCCACCACGGCCATCGGATTGTCCCCTTGCTTCTGCGCAGTTGGATCCGACATGGAGATCGAGACGAAAGGCGAATAAACGAATCAAAGTCCTTAACGAAGAAGGCAGGCAATCGATAGCCGACAAACAAGAGATTTCGAAGCAAGAAGCTTTAAAAAAAAAACCAGCGATCAACTTCGTTAAGAATCAAACGAAGCGAACCGCATGCAACCAGTGACGAACAAGAAAAAAACTGTGGTGAGAGAGGCTTAGAGGTGGAGGAGAGGAGAAATGATGGTGGTGAAGGGCCAAGATCGACGAAGAGCCTGCTCTGATACCATTTTAGGGTCAAGAAACAAAACCCTAGAACTGCAGGAGAGGGAACGACAGAGAGAAAAGAAGACAAAACGATTCGAGTGCTCTTTGGTGAGAATTTCTTCATCTGATCTCACCTCCACCTCAACCCTAGTCTAAATAACAAATGTTGATTACAATATTCCTTTAACAAACAGGCCAATAATAACGGGCCAGAAATACAAAAGGCCCAAGAGTAATCAACAGCTCAAAGTAGACCTAAGAAACAACACAAGCCCACAATCCAAAACAAGAAGCTTCCAGCTTGGATTCCAGGCCTCGGAAGATTTGTAACGGTTGGACAATCGATACGACGTCCAGAAGCTGAAATAGATGTTGAAATGTTTGTGAATTGAGAGGGACAAACCAGCGGGAGTAAGGCTGCCATTAATTTGGCGTGGGAGTTACACTGCCCCCGTCAGAAAAGAAATAGTTTAGGTGGATGAAAATTATAAAATCTAATTAATAGTTAAAATAATATCCAATTAGTAAGATATATAGATATAGAAAATAGATAAAAAAGATAGATAGCTTATTTATATATATTTGGCTATGTTATATATATAGGGATTTAAATTAAATTGGTACCTGAGTTAACAACCCAAAACGAATTGGTACCTCCATTAAATTTTGTTATTTTTTGGTACCCGAGTTATCCTGAGTGTTGCACCGTTAGAATTTCTGGTTAAAACTAACAGAATCCCATTTTTGGCGCATGAAAAGACCAAAATACCCTTTTTGCATAATAGCTACATAATAGCAACTCAAAACTTTGAAACCCAATATCTCACTCATTTTTTCATATTTTTCGACGATTTTTTTTTAAACTGCATAACTTTTCGAGATCTATGCAACCCAAATAGCGTAAAGTTATTTTTCCAGTTTTTTTTTTTTTCAATAAACATCATTTTCCATGTTAATTCATTCTTTTTTGTATCAAACACCAGCGCATTCTAACACTTATCACCCTTGATCACCCACTTTTTTTCTATTTGGATTCCAATACTACAATCAAACTGTTGCTCTTCAATTCCAACACTTCTGTTTAGTAACCAAATTGATGTTATACCTTTCATCCAAAAGAAAACCAAAAATGAAAGTCTGTCGATTTAATTGTTATGCGGGTCAATAACCTGGGAGAGGTCTGAAGTTTGGCCCTTGTTAATTTGAGAGGTCTGAAGATTGAAATGGTGATAACTGAGGTCTGAAGTTTGGACTTTGTGATTTTTAGGTTTTCCGTCCAAATTTTCTGTCAAATTTAACAGAACCGTGTGAAATGTCAAAAATACCCTTTTGTAATATTTGAATTAATAAAAAGTTTAATTAATATAAAGATGAAATGACAAAAATACCCCTGTCCATAATTTAAACCTAACCCAACTCCGACCACCACCACGGCTCCGGCCGGCCACCACCCTCTCCGGCGACCACCACTCTCTCCGGCGACCACCACCCTCTCCGGCCGGCCACCACCCTCTCCGGCGACCGCCACCACGGCCTCAATTGGGCCCAAATCGGAGCCACCGGCCCCGATTGGGCCCAAATCGGAGCCACAGAGCTCCGATCGGAGCCACAGAGCTCCGATCGGAGCTCTGTGGCTCCGATTTGGGGCCACAGAGCTCCAAATCGGAGCTCTGTGGCCCCAGATCGGAGCCACAGAGCTCCAAATCGGAGCCACAGAGCTCCGATTTGGAGCTCTGTGGCTCCGATCTGGGGCCACAGAGCTCCGATTTGGAGCTCTGTGGCCCCAAATCGGAGCCACAGAGCTCCGATCGGAGCCACCGAGCTCCGATCGGAGCTTTGTGGCTCCGATTTGGGCCCAATCGTCGGAGAGGGTGGTGGCCGGCCGGAGAGGGTGGTGGTCGCCGGAGAGGGTGGTGGTCGCCGGAGAGAGTGGTGGTCGCCGGAGTTGGGTAGTGGCCGGCCGGAGCCGTGGTGGTGGCTGGAGTTGGGTGGTGGCCTTAAGGGCATTTTCGTCTTTTCATTGAATCATGTGAGATGCAAGAATGGTATTTTTGGAATTTTTTTTTATTTCTGGTCACATGCAATGCACATGACCAACTTCCGTCAGTTTTAACGGAAAAAACTAACGGAGACCTCTATTATCTACAAGTCCAAACTTCAGACCTTTGTTATCACCATTTCAAACTTCAGACCTCTCAAATTCACAAGGGCCAAACTTCAGACCTCTCCCAGGTTATTAACCCTTGTTATGCAATCTATAACTTACTAGAATTTTTCTTGATGTCTCCAATAAAATATACTGGTGTGTCTCTAAATCAAGAAACGTCACTGCAAGAGAACATATGAATTTTAGATAGATAAAGATGTTTCGTTCTTGAAGTAGAACAATAGGGAATGTACTGTTAAGGGTATTTGAAAAACTTTTAGAATGGACACCAAGAATAAATAATTTATTTTTCCATTTAATCTACATGTAGAAATTGATACTTCTCATCATCACGACGGATTACCATAAAGTGAGAAAATAAGATGAGCTGACATTATCTGAACCACACAAAGAATTTTTACCATTATGTGACTAGAGACAACCAGTAAATTTTCTTTCGAGTTATTGCCAGAAACTGCTTTCATTTGCAATTTTATGCTGGACCATGTAAAGCTTTTAAAATTGAAGACCTGCAGAACTGGTCAATATTGAGCATGTCCACAAAATATATAAACAAAAAATTGGTAGCTTATCATGCTAAGATCCATATGTTCTATTGCAGTGACGTTTATTGATTTAGAGACACACCATATAGTTTATTGAAGACATTAAGAAAAATTCTAGTAAGTTATATATTGCATAATAATTAATTCGACATACTTTCGTTTTTTGTTTTTTATTGGATGAAATGTATAATATCAATTTGCTTCTTAAACAGAAGTGTCGGAATACAATAGTAACAGTTTGATTGTAGTATTGGAATCCAATTAGTAAAAAAGTGGGTGATCAAGGGTGATAAGTGTTAGAATGCGGTGGAGTTTGATACAAAAAATAATGAATTAACATGGAAAACAATGTTTATTGGAAAAAAAACTGGGCAAATAACTTTACGGTTTTTTGGGTTGCATAGATCTCAAAAAGTTATGCGGTTTCAAAAAAAAATTCGTTCAAAAAGATGAATAAATGAGTGAGCTATTGAGTTCCAAAGTTTTGAGTTGCTATTATGTAGCTATTATGCAAAAAATGTATTTTGGTCTTTTCATGCGCCAAATATGAGATTCTGTTAGTTATAACCAGAAATTCTAACGGTGCAACACCCAAGATAACTCGGGTACTAAAAAACAACAAAATTTAGTGGAGGAATCAATTCATTTTGGGTTGTTAACCCAGGTACCAATTTGATTTAAACCTCATATATATATATATAGTAACAATAATAATAATAAATAAGAGTGCTGCTAAAGACCGAGAATTTTCCTATGAAATATGGACCGAAAGTTAAAGTGGGCTCCACTAAAAATTTGCATATTTCGCTTCGCTTCAAAATATTTACTCTATTCCAACTATACCCTTCCTTTCCCTCAAACTAGCGGAAAGATAACTTCAAAAGAGCAATGGTGGGCTCCATTAATTGCACTTAACTCAACAACTAGGGATGGCAACGGGGCGGGTCGGGGCGGGTTTTTGCAGCCCCGGACCCGCCCCGCGGGTCGGCCTGGCTGACCCGGCCCCGGCCAAATGGGCCTTTCGGGTCGGGTCGGGTCGGGTCAACAATCCCGCGGGTCGACCCGCGGGGCCCCGACCCGCCCCGTCATATGAACAATTTTTTTTTTTTTTTTTTTTTTTTTAACTTTTCAATATTAAATACAATTTTTTTTTGTCAAAATATTACATTATATATAAATTCAAAACATAAATCTAACATCAATCAAATATAAACAACAAACACATCAAATTCATTACAAATACAAATTTAAATCCAAACACCAAATTAACAAATCCTAATAATCTAAATATAAATCTATTTGGTCCATGTTTTTTATATAGGTACTATATTAACCATATTTTTTTTTATTAAATGTTAGATCATATTAACATAAAAAAATTAAAAAAAAAAAAAATTATATACATATGGATTTCGGGGCGGGTCTACGGGGCCCCGGGTCTCTAGACCCGGACCCGCCCGGACCCGCCCCCGACCCGACCCGGACCCGACCCGTGACCCGCGGGTCGGCGGGTCGGCGGGTCAAAACCGGGTCGGGGCCCCGCGGGTCAGCGGGGCCCCGAGACCCGTTGCCATCCCTATCAACAACTAATATGAATATCACGTCTTCTTTCCTCTATTTTTTTTTTAACAATTATTCACTTCATTTAAAAAAACCTTAATATAATTTTTTGAAAAATATATGAAATATACTGAAATATTACAAATATAAAAAAATAAATAGTTACGTGTATAAATTTTCTGAATACACGTATTTATTTACATTAATCATCGACTTTAAAATTATTAAATATATATGTATAAGTATATATATCCGTTAAACTTATACGTAAGAAAAATATAATATACTAAACACATTTTTAAGCAATCACAGTATTATCATATATATATATATATATATATATAAATTAAAGTAGTCTAAAACTAAAAGCAAAAAACTTTCAATAAATCACATAAATTATAAATTCATTAATGTATGATACTGTTCCTTTTTTATTGTATGTATATATTATTATATTTAAACAAAACAGAGAGAACTTTAAGTTATTATTATATCAACTTCTTAATATAAAAAAGTTGCAATGAAAATGAATGGACTAATATTGATGACCATAAACTCATTATGTTATAAATAATAATTAAATAATTTGAGAACAAACAAACTAAAACACATTTTTATTATAATTAGTTAAGAAAGTAATTACAATGTAATTATAACAAACATACTTAGTAACTATGTCATGTCCTTTTTAATAATATAATAATAAACAAAATGTCACTAATATAGATATATATATATTAAAGTCGACAATTTATATCACATAAAAATAACTTTTTATACTTGGAAAACTTATGTGTAGCTATTTATTTTCTATGTTCGGATTTTTTGTCCTACTATATTATGATTTTTTATTTATATATAAACTGAATTGAGTTTTCTCAATTTTTTTACGCTAATAGAAGAAAACTGTCCATGCTAATGGGAACTATGGAAGCCTAGTGCCCACCGTTACTTTTGGAAGACATATCTTTGTGCTAAATGCTAACGGAGGGAAGAAGAAGAAAGGGTTGAGTTGGAATATAGAAAAACATAAATGTGTTAGTGGAGCCCACCCTACTTTCGTCTTATCTTTCATGGAAAATATCGCAGTTTTAATCATTATTCAATAAATAAAGAAATAAAAAAGAAAGAGGACGGGCTAGCAGAAGCAGAAGGACGGGCCGAAGGAGGAGAGGAGAGTCATTGGCAAGCACATCTAAAGAAAACTAATCGGACGGTTGGATTTTCGCGTTTAATTAAACTCGATCCTAGTTTAGCCGTTCCCTTTTTGCATAGCCAAAAGAGTGACAGTAGGGTTTGGATTCGGGTTCCTCAATCCAATCAGCTCCGGACTTCTCCTCGCGGCTCGCGATTGCGAACTTAAACTCTCGATCGATCGGAGACGCAGCTCGCAGGTTTGGTTCACTTCCTTCTACACTGTCCATGATTTGTATTATCTGGGGAACAAATGGATTCAATTTAAGGTTATTGGGATGGAAGAGGAGGCCTATCTGGTTGCAGATCGGTTGGTTTTTTGATTTTGTATGCGTTGTTGATTGACCGAGCTTTGCTTGATTCCTAATTTTTGGTTTTTGGGATGTTTACGCTTATTACGTGTTTCGTCTGCATTTTTGCTGCCGGATGCTGTTCATACGTCCTGCGTTTTGCTCTTCTACGTTTTTGTTATGGAATCGAGTTTTTCGGAATGATTAATCTGAAATATGATAACGTTCTTTTATTTTTTTGTCTCACGTAGTGACGTTATTGGTGCTCCTTGTTCAGGTTGAAAGGTGAATCAACATGGGTACCTTTGTCAAACCAGAGAATGCTTTGAAGCGAGCTGAAGGTGAGATTTTGATTTACTATGTCTTGACAATGTGTATGATCTATTATCTTTTTTATTCAGAATGAGATCCATTGAATCAAATTGACATGAAGTATTGTGTGGATGCAGAGTTGATAAATGTTGGCCAAAAGCAAGATGCTCTTCAAGCTCTTCATGATCTTATCACTTCAAAGAGATCTCGAGCATGGCAGAAGCCACTGGAGCGTATCATGTTCAAGTACATTGAGCTGTGTGTTGAGATGCGAAGGGGCAGATTTGCCAAGGATGGTCTTATACAGTATAGGATTGTTTGTCAGCAAGTGAATGTTTCCTCATTGGAGGAAGTGATCAAGCACTTCATGCATCTCTCAACTGAGAAAGCAGAACAGGCCCGATCTCAAGCTCAGGCTCTGGAAGATGCTCTTGATGTGGATGACCTTGAGGCTGATAAGCGTCCTGAAGATCTCATGCTGAGTTATGTAAGTGGAGAAAAAGGAAAGGATAGGTCAGACAGGGAACTAGTAACTCCGTGGTTCAAGTTTCTGTGGGAGACCTACAGAACTGTACTTGAAATATTGAGGAACAACTCAAAGTTGGAGTGTCTTTATGCGGTAATTTGCTCCGGAAATTATTACTCATTAAAGTTCATTTGTTCGTTACTGCCGCCACTTGATGTAGCAACTTGACGATATCTCATTATTTGTGCAGATGACAGCACATCGAGCTTTCCAATTCTGCAAGCAATATAAAAGAACAACTGAATTCCGCAGGTTGTGTGAAATTATCAGAAATCATCTGTCTAACCTCAACAAGTATAGAGATCAAAGGGACAGGCCTGACATATCTGCTCCAGAGAGTCTTCAGCTTTATCTTGATACAAGATTTGAGCAATTGAAGGTCGCAACAGAGCTGCAACTATGGCAGGTATTTAAGTGTAAAATTTCTGTTCTTGCTATGCATGGTCAATATAGTAGTCTTTTGTGCATGTGCATGAATGATGCTCATTGTAAATCACTTATCCAATTGCAGGAAGCTTTTCGTTCTGTTGAAGATATCCATGGTTTGATGTGCATGGTTAAGAAAACACCCAAAGCATCTCTGATGGTGGTTTACTATGCAAAGTTGACGGAGATTTTCTGGATCTCATCAAGCCATTTGTATCACGCATGTGCCTGGTTGAAGCTCTTCCATCTTCAAAAGAGCTTCAATAAGAACTTGAGCCAGAAGGATCTGCAGTTGATTGCTTCATCTGTTGTCTTGGCTGTGCTTTCTGTCTCCCCCTACGAGGATTCCTGCAAGAAGTCCTATGTAGATCTTCAAAACCAGAAAGAGCGTAATCTCAGGATGTCTGATCTTATTGGCTTCAATGTTGATCCTAAATCAGATAGTAGAGATTTGGTAAGTTTATGTGAATAGAAGTTTCCTATTGAAAAGCAGCTCTTCTTTTTGTGTTCTAATGTCATGTTTTTCGCTTCTCACATATTTTAATTCCTTATTGCAGCTTTCTAGGTCATCACTTCTGTCCGAACTGGTATGAAAAAGTAAATTTATAATAAAGTTCAAATTTCCATATTTTGTTTGTGCTCCTCGTGACTGATTTTAGTTCACGCTGTTGTCAATGTAGGCTGCAAAGGGTGTCCTCAATTGTGCCACCCAGGAAGTTAAGGACCTTTACCATTCACTGGAGCATGATTTCTCGCCCTTGGATCTTGCAATGAAAGTTCAACCTTTGTTGGCCAAAGTGTCTAAACTTGGGGGTAAGATTTCTTCAGCTTCTGCTGTTCCAGAGGTGCAGCTGTCCCAGTATGTTCCTGCCTTGGAAAAGATAGCCACATTGAGGCTGCTTCAGCAGGTATGTTGTCTGACTATTCCCCAAAAATTAATTTATTCAATTCTTGAATTTACCTTTTTGAATACTCTGTCTTTGACACTGTTCTCTTTGCTTTCCTGTTGCAGATCTCTCAGGTTTATCAGACAATGAAAATAGAGAGCCTTAGCCAGAGGATCCCATTTTTCAATTTCTTAGCTTTGGAGAAGATATCTGTGGATGCTGTCAAACACAACTTCCTTGCTCTGAAAGTGGACCATGCTAAAGGGGTTGTTTTGTTTGGCAAGCAGGTTAGTGTCTGTGGCACAGCACTTCACTTAATGGCATTAAATTGTTTCAAATCTTCAAATTATAGATGTTAACTATATATATTCCGGACACATTATTCTATTCTTCTTAGTTTTATTAATTTTTCTGAGCTCTCTTTTTTGATCTGGGGCTTGTTCATTTTGCTTGCTTCTCAGAGTCTTGAATCAGATGGGCACCTTGCAGTTATAGCTGAATGCTTGAACAGAGCAAGGGAGATGATTTATCCCTCTGTTAAGGAGTCAAACCTGGACATTGTAACTCTATGTGACACAATTGAGAAAGATCATAAAAAGCTTCTTGCACGCAAATCTATCATTGAGAAACGTAAGGAGGAACACGAGAGGCAGCTCTTGGAAATGGTATTATTTGTAACTTATTGTATCCAGGTTTTGTTGAGTGTTTCCACTCCTATCCATATTTAGTCACATCACCTAATTATTGTTTTTCCCCTTATTCACTCAAGGAACGTGAAGAGGAGTCCAAGAGATTAAAAATGCAAAAGATAACTGAAGAAGCGGAAATGAAAAGGCTTGCAATCGAATTACAGGAAAGGAAGAAACAGAGAATCCTTAAGGAGTTAGAGGAAAAGGAACTACAAGAAGCACAAGCGCTTCTTCAGGAAGCCACAAAAGGCGGGAAAAAGAAGGGAAAGAAAATTCTGGAGGGAGTAAGTTTTGGTTTTTACTCTTGTTTTCTTATTCTGTAGTTCACAGAGTTCGAGACATAATATATGCAATTTCCACAGGAGAAAGTCACAAAACAAATGATGGTGGAGTTTGCTAGGAGCGAGCAACTTAGGGAGAGGCAGGAGCAGGAGAAGAAGTTACAGAAACTTGCAAAGACAATGGATTATTTGGAGAGAGCTAAGCGAGAGGAGGCCGCTCCTTTGATTGAAGCTGCATTTCAACATCGTTTAGTGGAGGAGCAGGTGCTTCATGAACGACTGCAGCAGGTATACTGGTAGAGCCAATTATGTACAAAGCAAAATCTCTTATATTATAGGTTTAAGAACCTATAAACTGTCTGAAGTTTGCCCTATGTGAGATTTTGGTGTCTGAAGTTTAAATTGTTGATATTGACTGTCTAAAGTTTCAACATTGTTGAAATTTGCTGTCTCCGTCCAAATTTGCTGTTAAAAAATTGACAGAATTTGGTCATGTGCTTGTCACATGACCCAATAAAAATTAAATCCCAAAATTGCCCATAGGGTGGTGGCCGGCCGGAGTAGGGTGGTGGCCGGAGTAAACATAGGGCAATTTCGACTTTTCACACAATTCTATTAAATTTGACAGTAAAAATGGAAAGAAAACCAAATTTCAACAAAGTTTAAACTTCAGACAGCCAATATTAACAATTTAAACTTCAGACACCAAAATCTCACATAGGACAAACTTAGTTTATAGGTTCTTAACCCTATTTTATATCTTAATTAGATGTATATATATATATATAGAATGATTGATGGATGTACATGACTGTGTCCAATCTTCTTACACTGTTTTTGATACCTTGCAGCAAGAGGTTGAGTTGAGCAGACTGCGACATGATGGTGATCTCAAGGAGAAGGAAAGACTTTCCAAGATGTTAGCCAACAAGGTATTACATTCTTGCTATCTCATTTCGTGATAGCTTTTGCTTAAAAAAGGACGTAATTGTTGCTGCTTCGGATTCAATTTGATTATATTAGTCAGATGAAGGCCTTAGAATGGCAAGGAACTAAGTTTTAACTGTTGTGTACGAAGTGCATAGAATTTTTTTTTTTGTGACTTCGTATTATTCTTGATTTTTTATGCTTCCTGCAGGTCATATTCCAAGAACGAGTCATGAGACGTCGTCAAGAAGAATGTGACAGGTTGAGGGCTCAGAGAGAGGAGCAAATAAGTACACAACTTCAAGCTCGGAAACAGCAGCGTGATGAGAAGAGGAAACTGCTCTTCTTCTTGCAGGAGGAGGAGAAGAGGCGCCAGAGGTTGCTTGAAGAGGAGGAAGCCCAGCGACGTGCAGGTAACTGTTAAACTTGTAAATACCCTTTAGTTGAATCACATGTGAAGCAAGTAATGCTGAAAGTTTTAAACTTTGAGTGTTACTTGAGTAGTTGAGTAGCGGTGATAGAAAATTAAATTTTGAGGGTACCCTTTACCCTCAGTAGTTTCGGTTTACTTGGGCAGCAAGTAATGGTGTATTAAGTTTGAGCCTTTTTTTTTTTTACAGAGGCCGAGAGGCGGATTAAGGAGGAGGCAGAGAGGAAGGCGAAGCTGGATGCAATTGCAGAGCGACAAAGACAGAGGGAGAAGGAGCTTGAGGAGAAAGCCAGGCTCCAGAAGGAAGCACTCCTAGGTAGGATACCGGAGCCCACCCGAGCCTTTGAGCCACCTTCTGCTGCCAGGCCGACTGAGCCCGTGGCAGCTGCTGCTGCTGTCCCAGCCGCTGCCACCGCACCAGCCGCAGGTAAGTACGTTCCTAAATTCCGACGAGGTGGCGGTGAAAGTGCAGCAGCAGCAGCAGCAGCTCCACCTCCAGAAGTAGACCGTTGGGGCGGTAGCAGGACTGAGGACCGACCTCCTCCGGCTGGTGACAGGTGGCGCCGTGACGATAGTCGTGGCGGCTTTGGTGGCGGCTCAAGGCCGACATGGTCCTCTTCCCGACGAGGTTGATGAGGTTGAAATGCTCTTTATTGGCAGCAGAAATTGGATGATAGAATTTTTTTGGTTCAAGTTTTAGTGACATATCTATGTGTTTGTTGTCTGTCATTTGAATTAAAATTTTATTCTTGTTTTGGGAGTCATTAATGAGACCTCATCTAGTTTGCTTGTAGTGTAATTAATAATTTTGACATTATGAAGACTCTTTATGAGGTTTTTTTTTTTGGCCGCTCTTTATGAGGTTATTTGGATCCAAAATTTGTCAACTAAAAGCTTTTGTTACGGTTAAGAAAATTTCATTGTTCTAGTTGACCATTAATAATCTGATTATATATAGATTTATAAAAATAATAATTTAATGAAATAATTTGATTATATATAGGTTCAAATAATAATTTACTAAAATTCTAACCATTAATGATTTTCTCAAAATTCGCTTACAAGAGTTTTTCATCTTGTAGATGGTAGCACTTTTACAGAAATTTGTGTGCGCCTGTTTACAATCAGCAAAATCATTTTAATTAGGGTTAAAGGTGTTGCGTCCGGGTGAACAAGGTCGTGGGGACGCGTCTGTTCGCGTAGTTGTGCGGGCTTTTGCAACCCTTCCGTCAGGAGGAGGTTAGGCCACTGACGAGTGTTCGAACTTGCTCCCGTATGAGGTTTGTGTGTCGGTACGGCTGTGACTCGGTAAAGTTGTGACTCGGTAAGGTTATGACTCAAGGAAATGTCTGAGTCTCGGAAGGCGGTGGACTGTGCGCAAATGCGGATGTCTGGGCAACGGTTCCTGCACGAAGGACCAATGCTAGCACGGAGAGGGGGGGTGGTGCTAGCGGAGCCCTCTTCGATGCTTAAGTCACTATAGTGGCAAAAATGTAATTTCTAGAGAGAGAATTTCTAGAGAGAAGTCAGAGCTCAAAATACCAAAGTTGGGCAAATGAGAGAATGTGTGAAAATGGGTGGCCAAGACCTCCTATTTATAGGCTTTCTTGGGACCGGACCCGGTTTTAGAGCGGTTTGATGACGGTTCAAGATCATGCGGTAACCGTCATCCATATTGGTAATGTGCGAACTTGACTTCTCTACACGCAACGGTAATCGCGGATACGGTAGTCGCGCGATACCCGTAAGGTAATCCGGACCTCGTCGAATTTGGGCAATTCGGCGAGGTCCGGATTGCCGCGCAACCCGGACCTGCGGATTGCGAGCAATCCGGAGGTTCGGATTGCAAGCAACCCGGAGGTCCGGTCCGGACGCGCGTAAAGGCGCATCCAGACCGTTTTGATACCGTGGGAGGTGTTTTTAAACCGAGATGTAATTATCAATACGATTACGAGGCCCGAAATGTAAACACGAACCCGAATTGGACATTTATTCATCACGGATTGCTTGCAATCCGGACCTCCGGATTGCTCGCAATCCGGACCTCCGGATTGCTCGCAATCCGGACCTCCGGGTTGCGCGGCAATCCGAACCTCCGGGTTGCGCGGCAATCCGGACCTCCAGGTTGCGCGGCAATCCGGACCTCGCCGAATTGCCCAAATTCGACGAGGTCCGGATTACCTTACGGGTATCGCGCGACTACCGTATCCGCGATTACCGTTGCGTGTAGAGAAGTCAAGTTCGCATATTACCAATATGGATGACGGTTACCGCATGATCTTGAACCGTCATCAAACCGCTCTAAAACCGGGTCCGGTCCCAAGAAAGCCTATAAATAGGAGGTCTTGGCCACCCATTTTCACACATTCTCTCATTTGCCCAACTTTGGTATTTTGAGCTCTGACTTCTCTCTAGAAATTCTCTCTCTATAGAAATTACATTTTTGCCACTATAGTGACTTAAGCATCGGAGAGGGCTCCGCTAGCACCACCCCCCCCTCTCCGTGCTAGCATTGGTCCTTCGTGCAGGAACCGTTGCCCAGACATCCGCATTTGCGCACAGTCCACCGCCTTCCGAGACTCAGACATTTCCTTGAGTCATAACCTTACCGAGTCACAACCTTACCGAGTCACAGCCGTACCGACACACAAACCTCATACGGGAGCAAGTCCGAACACTCGTCAGTGGCCCAACCTCCTCCTGACGGAAGGGTTGCAAAAGCCCGCACAACTACGCGAACAGACGCGTCCCCACGACCTTGTTCACCCGGACGCAACATTGGCGCCGTCTACGTGACTCGAACAAAAAGCTACATTTCCGCAAAATCATGACGAGTGGTCACAACCCTCCCGAAGAGGTAAAAAACACAAGGAAAAGGCCTGGACGTCCAAAGAAGTCCCCGGCAAACAAAAGAACAGGAGGCCAAGCTCCAGCTGGGAGCCAGTCGGGACCCTCCCACATCCCAAGAGCTACTTCCATAGCTTCATCCATATCGATTGACAATGTGCCCGGCGCACAACACAAGGAGCCAAAGTACAAACATCACGCACCTTTACCTGGTTTCGAACCAGAGGTACATGAAGATGAATCCCAAGCAGAAATGCCGCAGGGCGAACAAAGAACGGGGGCAAACCCGATGCCCACCATTACTCCAGCAATGATGGCGGCACTGGAAGAGTTACTCGCATTCCGCGAATCTCTAAAGAAACAAGGATATGCGGCTCAGCCACCGCCGTCCAACCAAGGAGCCTTCCAATACAAATGTGTCAACCCGTCACCTCTTTTGCCTCCAATCAACAAACAAGTTGAGACGATAGGGACAAAGTCTCGAGTCACAAGTCATCAAGACACACTACACCAAAAGGAGGCATCGAAATTGGCAAAGCCGCCCTCAAGCAGTCAGCAAGCAAGAAATTGGCAGCCTCAGCCAAAACGACCTTTTCAAGGAGGTTTCGACAAGCCAAAAGAAGTAGACATCGATGACTACATTCCTTTGAATGCCCCGCTATCCGTAATATTGAGAGAGATGAAAGATGCGAACATGTGGAAAAAGCTGAACAATTTCAGGAAAGGTACGCTCGGGAAAGACAAAGACAAGTGGTGTGAAAACCACGAGGTCTTCGGCCACGAAACAGACCGCTGTGTCAGCCTACGTAATCGCATTAACAGCTTCGTCCTCAAAGGCAAATTAAATCAATTCATTGATCAAGGCGACAGCCCTCCGAAGAAGACTCAGGCAGAGTCATCCAAAATACACAAGGAAGGTCCTTCCACAAGGACAAGCCAAGACAATGCTGACATCTGTCACAAGGAGGGACGGAAAAAACCTGCTAGTGACGACGACGTCCCAATCACGGGATTGACAACAAGAACCTTGAAGGCAATAATTGAAAAAGAGATACACGTCTCCCGGGAAAAAAGGCAACCGCGACAAAAGAGGCCATTCCAGTCAGATACCCAAAGGCTCAAAGATACCGATCTCGCCATATGTGTTCCTTTGAACACACCATTGTCTGTCATCCTGAAAGAAATGAAGGAGACAAAGCTGTGGAAGAAACCCTTTAATTTCCGCAATGGCCCATTGGGAAAAGATAAAAGCAAATGGTGCGAGAATCACGAAGTATGTGGCCATGAGACAGACAGCTGCGTCAGCTTAAGATTTCGTGTAAACAGCTTGATCTTAGAAGGAAAAATGATGAAGTATATCGACCATGGCAATAACCATCAAAGGAAGCCTCATGTGAAGTCTTCAGAAAAAAGCAAGGGAAAAGAAAAGGCGGATGATAATCCACCTATCGCCAAACGCCAGAAAAACAACGTCACTTATGGAACCAATTGTACAATCTTTGGAGTATGACTGCAGAAGAAGCAAATCTCAAACTCCCGGAAAGTAAACTTCACCGTCCACTCGGGCCAACGACTGCCTTCCTTGGCAAAGATGTTGAAGAACAACACAAGCAAAGTAAAACTTGGGGGCATGACATCAACTTTTGTCCATCCCCAAAGGGGGATATTGAAGAGCTCAACACGCTAGATGCATTAAGAAACTATGTGGCACGTGGTAGAATCAACTAGCCAACAAATCACCTATGAGGACGTCAAACATATCACCAATCTCTTTATCTTCCTTATCTCCTTTTTCGCATATCTATGTTAAATCTTTTAAAGATTAAGTACAACTCATGCTTATTAGCCTCAATAATTTTCAAAAGAAGTAATCACTAGACACTTTCTTGTAATCCGTCGTGTGAACTCTAAATATCTAATAAAGGATAAATCTACTTTCGTAGGTACATTATTATGACGCATATTACCTTGGAATAACGCCAAGTAACAACTACACACATATTCCTCGCGTCAACAACACAAAGTCTCAAGCATTTTATACGCGCAAGACTAAAAATCATATCGCAATAATAAACAAGGCGGGGGCATTACACAAGGACAGATCATGCACTATTAGAAGTTGAACCAATATAAAATCAGGAAACAGCGATACAACTGCCAAACAACTTGGGGGGCACCAAGCTGACAAGTGCTCGGCAATCCTACCTAGCATATATACATGCCTATCATAATCTACACCTATCGTATCCGCCCTCAGGGAAGTTTCCTACACAAACAAGGAATCCTCGTATCAAATTCCTTTACTTCATTTATTATATGCATGACTAAAACAAAAATTTCATGACTTCATATTTTTGCAAACTTATAAAAATTGCGATCATCTGACAAAAGTAACTCTACTCGTAGGTACATGCTACACTACGATTACTACTCAGGAATTACACCAAGTAGTAACCTATGCACAAAAATCTACTTCAACAATACAAGCTACGCATTGTGTTCAAGGAGGGACTTATGGTATACAACACCAACATATCTATTATCTACACCAACAAGGAGTTTATTTCTCCATTCATAATACAGGCGTCTATCTCAAGAAGGTGTCGGCAACACAAAGCCATTAAGCTATGCGCACAATCAACTTATATACCGCAATGACAACCTGCGGATTTACTATCAAAACGACGGCTATTCAGGACGTCAGCTACAAGCAATACCTTGGATTAACACCAAGGCCTACTATCAAAATAGCATGTTGTGGTATCCTTTTTTTTTAAAAAAAAAAGACAAGCCCCATGTTTACTTCTAAAAAAATGACATGCTGTGACATCTCTGGTTAGAGGCAAATCCTCATGTTCATAGCCATTCCCTGGATTCAGAACAGGATGGGCATACGGGGATGATCACCCCTTAAGTTATGAGGGTCCTCTGTTTAGACGACACTCCGAATTCCAAGTCAGGGTTCTTTCTTCATTATGAGTGTCCTCTGACGACACTCCGAATTCCGAGTAAGGGTTCATTCTTTATTATGAGTGTCCTCTGTTTAGACGACACTCCGAATTCCAAGTCAGGGTTCTTTCTTCATTATGAGTGTCCTCTGTTTAGACGACACTCCGAATTCCGAGTAAGGGTTCTTTCTTCATTATGAGTGTCCTCTGTTTAGACGACACTCCGAATTCCAAGTCAGGGTTCTTCTTCATTATGAGTGTCATCTGTTTAGACGACACTCCGAATTCCGAGTAAGGGTTCATTCTTCAGTGTCCTCTGTCTAGACGACACTCCGAATTCCGGGCCAGGATTCGTTTTGTACGGCAAAAGTCCTCTAGTTAGATGACATTTCCGTACTACAGATTTTCAAACCGTGTTGCATGGTTCCTGGACGCAGAAAGCATGCATCACAATTCATATTCTCAAAAAAGTGTTACATGATCCCTGGACGCAGGAATCATGTATCACATATATTTTTCAAATATTTTACCAAATATTTTGTCAAATATTTTATCAAATATTTTATGTATCAAACACCTTTCCAAAAATTTTATCAAACACGGTTTTTTGGATATATCACATTCAATGTTAAAATATTTTTTCAAATATTTTACCAACAAGCTTTTTAGAGTTCACAAAATGCTTCTTCAAAAACGAAAATGTTTTTACGTATGCTTCCCCAACGCGGGTTGATACACGCTGGCAGGTGCGCACCATGTTTAAAACTCATTAAATCTACAAGTAGAGTCTTGTACAACGTCGCCTTAGAGTGGAACTAAGAGACGGTATAAACTAGTATCTTGCTTAGCCAAGATAACACCTCTCAAATAATATTTTTACGTATGTTTCCCCAACGCGGGTTGATACACGCTGGCAGGTGCGCACCCTGTTTAAGAAACTATGTGGCACGTGGCAGAATCAACTAGCCAACAAATCACCTATGAGGACGTCAAACATATCACCAATCTCTTTATCTTCCTTATCTCCTTTTTCGCATATCTATGTTAAATCTTTTAAAGATTAAGTACAACTCATGCTTATTAGCCTCAATAATTTTCAAAAGAAGTAATCACTAGACACTTTCTTGTAATCCGTCGTGTGAACTCTAAATATCTAACAAAGGATAAATCTACTTTCGTAGGTACATTAATATGACGCATATTACCTTGGAATAACGCCAAGTAACAACTACACACATATTCCTCGCGTCAACAACACAAAGTCTCAAGCATTTTATACGCGCAAGACTAAAAATCATATCGCAATAATAAACAAGGCGGGGGCATTACACAAGGACAGATCATGCACTATTAGAAGTTGAACCAATATAAAATCAGGAAACAGCGATACAACTGCCAAACAACTTGGGGGCACCAAGCTGACAAGTGCTCGGCAATCCTACCTAGCATATATACATGCCTATCATAATCTACACCTATCGTATCCGCCCTCAGGGAAGTTTCCTACACAAACAAGGAATCCTCGTATCAAATTCCTTTACTTCATTTATTATATGCATGACTAAAACAAAAATTTCATGACTTCATATTTTTGCAAACTTATAAAAATTGCGATCATCTGACAAAAGTAACTCTACTCGTAGGTACATGCTACACTACGATTACTACTCAGGAATTACACCAAGTAGTAACCTATGCACAAAAATCTACTTCAACAATACAAGCTACGCATTGTGTTCAAGGAGGGACTTATGGTATACAACACCAACATATCTATTATCTACACCAACAAGGAGTTTATTTCTCCATTCATAATACAGGCGTCTATCTCAAGAAGGTGTCGGCAACACAAAGCCATTAAGCTATGCGCACAATCAACTTATATACCGCAATGACAACCTGCGGATTTACTATCAAAACGACGGCTATTCAGGACGTCAGCTACAAGCAATACCTTGGATTAACACCAAGGCCTACTATCAAAATAGCATGTTGTGGTATCCTTTTTTTTTTTTAAAAAAAAAGACAAGCCCCATGTTTACTTCTAAAAAAATGACATGCTGTGACATCTCTGGTTAGAGGCAAATCCTCATGTTCATAGCCATTCCCTGGATTCAGAACAGGATGGGCATACGGGGATGATCACCCCTTAAGTTATGAGGGTCCTCTGTTTAGACGACACTCCGAATTCCAAGTCAGGGTTCTTTCTTCATTATGAGTGTCCTCTGACGACACTCCGAATTCCGAGTAAGGGTTCATTCTTTATTATGAGTGTCCTCTGTTTAGACGACACTCCGAATTCCAAGTCAGGGTTCTTTCTTCATTATGAGTGTCCTCTGTTTAGACGACACTCCGAATTCCGAGTAAGGGTTCTTTCTTCATTATGAGTGTCCTCTGTTTAGACGACACTCCGAATTCCAAGTCAGGGTTCTTTCTTCATTATGAGTGTCCTCTGTTTAGACGACACTCCGAATTCCGAGTAAGGGTTCATTCTTCAGTGTCCTCTGTCTAGACGACACTCCGAATTCCGGGCCAGGATTCGTTTTGTACGGCAAAAGTCCTCTAGTTAGATGACATTTCCGTACTACAGATTTTCAAATCGTATTGCATGGTTCCTGGACGCAGAAAGCATGCATCACAATTCATATTCTCAAAAAAGTGTTACATGATCCCTGGACGCAGGAATCATGTATCTCATATATTTTTCAAATATTTTACCAAATATTTTGTCAAATATTTTATCAAATATTTTATGTATCAAACACCTTTCCAAAAATTTTATCAAACACGGTTTTTTGGATATATCACATTCAATGTTAAAATATTTTTTCAAATATTTTACCAACAAGCTTTTTAGAGTTCACAAAATGCTTCTTCAAAAACGAAAATGTTTTTACGTATGCTTCCCCAACGCGTGTTGATACACGCTGGCAGGTGCGCACCCTGTTTAAAACTCATTAAATCTACAAGTAGAGTCTTGTACAACGTCGCCTTAGAGTGGAACAAAGAGACGGTATAAACTAGTATATTGCTTAGCCAAGATAACACCTCTCAAATAATATTTTTACGTATGTTTCCCCAACGCGGGTTGATACACGCTGGCAGGTGCGCACCCTGTTTAAAACTCATAAAATTTACAAGTAGAGTCTTGTACAACGTCGCCTTAGAGTGGAATTAAGAGACGGTATAAACTAGTATCTTGCTTAGCCAAGATAACACTTTTCAAATACACTACTTGTTGAGATATATTGCTATACGCAAAAATATTCGCAGGTTGCAACACATATAGCGGCAAGCTATTCAGGAAAGAAGGGCAATATGCATAATGCATCAGGCAAGCAATCAGGAGAGCACCTCAACTTATCAATCAGGAAGTGGCTATCGGTCACGACTGCAGGGACTATGTCTACGTTACTAGTCATCCACATTCAATAAACACAGTAAGTGATAATGGTATGAAATATTACTAACAAGTTATCATGCAAACTACTATGTATAAAGCAGGTTCAAACGACGTAGTTCAAAGCGAACAAGTCGTAAGCAACAACTAAGGAACAACTACAACAAGTCTTCAAGCATAGAAGCCGGGGGGCAAACAGACTCAGAAACGAGTTCAACATATCCAAAAATGGCACAGATTAAAGAATGCCATCATCTCTAACAGGACTCGGCGGAACAAGCAGAAGTTGCCACCTTCTTCTCCAAACAAAATCTACAATGTGCAAGTTGCAACATCCTATGCTCTACCCATCTCGCCATGCCTTGGAATCTAGCCAAGAGGGGCGATCACAACACTTAACAATGTCCAGGTGACGAAATGTCATGCAAGCAAAAGCGTGAACAAAGAATTATCAATTAACACTTACCTCAGTAGGAGTAACGCTCCTCCTTGGGCCGGTCCCTCGACCGGGGGGCAGAAGACGCCACTACACAACCCTCAACTCTATTTCTCTTATCACAAGAAGGAGTTAGCACGGTCATGCTCAGCATAAATAACCAAGAATCGCTCGAGGAACACGCCCCTGCGTCGGATCTTTCGAGAATTATGCTAAAAACATAAACTGCAGCCAGCGATAACTTGGAAAATCAACAAGATCTAATATCTTGGAAAGTGCTATCAACAATACAGTCAGTGCGCAAACGCGCACCAACACTTATTCAAGCACTTATGCAACAGACGCTCCATGTGAGACAACCACGGACGTACAAGACTTATTAAGTCTTCGGGCAACAAGTAACAAGCATCACGCAAGGGGGGCAACCTCTTCAACACATTAACCTGGCATGACAACACTGAGCGCATACTCACTGCATACAAAATTACAATGGTGGAATATTTTCTAAGTGTTTCCATGTACGTACATACATGTCGACAGGGATACATGTCGACAAGGAGAAAATACTTTCTAAGTGTTTTCATGTACGTACATACATGTCGACAGGGATACATGTCGACAAGGAGAAAATACTTTCTAAGTGTTTCCATGTACGTACATACATGTCGACAGGGATACATGTCGACAATGAGAAAATATTTTCTAAGTGTTTCCATGTACGTACATACATGTCGACAGGGATACATGTCGACAATGAGAAAATATTTTCTAAGTATTTCCATGTACGTACATACATGTCGACAAGGTGGCATGTCGACAAGGGAAGAATATTTTCTAAGTGTTTCCATGTACGTACATACATGTCGACAAGGAGAAAATATTTTCTAAGTGTTTCCATGTACGTACATACATGTCAACGAGGATGCATGTCGACAAGGAGAAAATATTTTCTAAGTGTTTCCATGTACGTACATACATGTCGACGAGGATGCATGTCGACAAGGGGAGAATATTTTCTAAGTGTTTCCGTACGTACATACATGTCGACAAGGTTGCATGTCGACAAGGAGAAAATATTTTCTAAGTGTTTCCATGTACGTACATACATGTCGACAAAGTTGCATGTCGACAAGGAGAAAATATTTTCTAAGTGTTTCCATGTACGTACATACATGTCGACGAGGATGCGTGTCGGCAAGGGGAGAATATTTTCTAAGTGTTTCCATGTACGCACATACATGTCAACAAAGATGGATTGCATACAACAAGTAGCTATGCCCCCTAAGCACACCTACGACGCTCATCGACAAAGCTCATACGACGACATCTATGGTAACAAGCATTAGATATTGTTCAAATATTTTCTAAGTGTTTTAGCATACTTGCAGGTAATAACCAACAGTCTATACCTGACGCTCAACCATCAACATCAACGCGCGTATCAACATCAACGCGCATATCAAGGTTAACGCGCGTATCAACATCAACGCGCGTATCAAGGTTAACGCGCGTATCAACATCAACGCGCGTATCAAGGTTAACGCGCGTATCAACATCAACGCGCGTATCAAGGTTAACGCGCGTATCAACACCAACGCGCGTATCAAGGTTAACGCGCGTATCAACATAAGCGCGCGTATCAACATCAACGCGCGTATCAACATCAACGCGCGTATCAAGGTTAACGCGCGTATCAACATCAACGCGCGTATCAAGGTTAACGCGCGTATCAACATCAACGCGCGTATCAAGGTTAACGCGCGTATCAACACCAACGCGCGTATCAAGGTTAACGCGCGTATCAACATCAACGCGCGTATCAAGGTTAACGCGCGTATCAACACCAACGCGCGTATCAAGGTTAACGCGCGTATCAACATCAACGCGCGTATCAACATCAACGCGCGTATCAAGGTTAACGCGCGTATCTACATCAACGCGCGTATCAAGGTTAACGCGCGTATCAACATCAGTGCGCGTATCAAGGTTAACGCGCGTATCAACATCAACGCGCGTATCAAAGTTAACGTGCGTATCAACATCAATGCGCGTATCAAGGTCAACGCGCGTATCAACATCAATGCGTGTATCAAGGTTAACGCGCGTATCAACATCAATGCGCGTATCAAGGTTAACGCGCGTATCAACATCAATGTGCGTATCAAGGTTAACGCGCGTATCAACATCAACGCGCGTATCAAAGTTAACGTGCGTATCAACATCAATGCGCGTATCAAAGTCAACGCGCATATAAAAAGTCAACGCACGTATCAAAAGTCAACGCGCGTATCAAAAAGTCAACGCACGTGACCAAGTTCCACACACATAGTAAAGTTGATACGTACCATGGAAGGAACTAACGTCCCAAGGGGCTATCATGCATATCGACTAAAAAGCTTCTACGCGAAGATACGGGGAATTCTACATCAAACACCCATGGAAATGGAAAATCGCCTAAATTATGGACAAACGACGATAATGATGGCAATCAATCAGCAATTACTCGACGTATAAACATCAACAAGCAGTCCCACATGTCGACAACGAAAAATGACTTAAACAAACAACAACACGGTGACATCGGCATTCAAGTCGAATCTGTCCTAAGAATTCGAGTTTCCAAACTACCTCAAAACGTGACGAAAGGTATTCCAATGGACTCCCCTCGTCGAGACGATTCCGGAAAGGTAAGGACCGCAACGAGGCGAGGTCGGGAAGGCGGCGCGTGGGCCACACGCTCCGGCTAAGGGGCCCCACTCGCGGCGGCGCGTGAGGGCGCGTGCGAGGTCTGCTGGCGGCTCCGAAGGTGGCGCTGGAATCCTTGTGACGAACCGAGTCGAATGATGGTGTCAACTTCCAAGAACAAGCCAAAAATCAGACTCGAAACTGTCAAAACGTATCTAGGCTCCACGACGGCAAAGAAATTTTGCACACAAAAGCAATTTCGGGAAAGGGTGAATGAATTACCTGCAAAGGGAGTGGAATGGTGAACTTCCAAGGTGCTGGAAGGATAAATGGGGATGTGTGTATTTACTAATCCCAAAGAGATGCTTTATGGATAAGGATCAAAGGATTAGTTTACCTACACTCAAGACTAAACCCTTACGGTATACTCTACCCTCTCCTATTAAAATATCTACTCCTATGCATGTCTTAACATTGCACATATCAAATCCATTACTATTCACGTATGTTGCAATCACATGATTCATGATTCGGTAATCACTTAGTCATTTTAGAAACGTACGATTTCTATTTCTTGCATCGCGTAATTACAATCTTGCCATGACTATTACTTATGTACGCATGTGGATAGATACATGTTCGCATAGCGCATTACCGTTTGCTCATATCTCCGACGATAATCATATTCGTGCATATACATTTCCTATTGCACTAACCATGATGGTAGGAAACAAAGCCATTCGGCTGGAAAATCAAGCGACGGACGAAATCAAGATGCTTGCGTCCGACCAACGATCAAAACTGAAAGGTTAGCGTCAAACTCAAATTGGACAAATATCCTAACTTAAAATAGAGTCAAGAAAGGTTCTAAACCGTTACTTGACTCGGGGGCAAGTGATGGATAAATGTCCAATTCGGGTTCGTGTTTACATTTCGGGCCTCGTAATCGTATTGAAAATTACATCTCGGTTTAAAAGCACCTCCCACGGTATCAAAACGGTCCGGATGCGCCTTTACGCGTGTCCGGGCCGGACGTCCGGGTTGCAGCAACCCGGACCTCCGGGTTGCGCGGCAATCCGGACCTCGCCGAATTGCCCAAATTCGACGAGGTCCGGATTACCTTACGGGTATCGCCCGACTACCGTATCCGCGATTACCGTTGCGTGTAGAGAAGTCAAGTTCGCACATTACCAATATGGATGACGGTTACCGCATGATCTTGAACCGTCATCAAACCGCTCTAAAACCGGGTCCGGTCCCAAGAAAGCCTATAAATAGGAGGTCTTGGCCACCCATTTTCACACATTCTCTCATTTGCCCAACTTTGGTATTTTGAGCTCTGACTTCTCTCTAGAAATTCTCTCTCTCTAGAAATTACCTTTTTGCCACTATAGTGACTTAAGCATCGGAGAGGGCTCCGCTAGCACCCCCCCCCCCCCCCCCCCCCTCTCCGTGCTAGCATTGGTCCTTCGTGCAGGAACCGTTGCCCAGACATCCGCATTTGCGCACAGTCCACCGCCTTCCGAGACTCAGACATTTCCTTGAGTCATAACCTTACCGAGTCACAACCTTACCGAGTCACAGCCGTACCGACACACAAACCTCATACGGAGCAAGTCCGAACACTCGTCAGTGGCCCAACCTCCTCCTGACGGAAGGGTTGCAAAAGCCCGCACAACTACGCGAACAGACGCGTCCCCACGACCTTGTTCACCCGGACGCAACAAAAGGTACTTTTCATACCACACGTTTGGCCGAATGTGGCTTTTAGTACCAGATGTTTGGTTTTGTATACTTTTGGTACCAAACGTTTGAAAAAATGTGGTTTTTGGTACATCCGTTAGTTGGCCGTTAGTTTTTTCCGTTAAATGACATGTGCAAGTCACGTGACTGACCCTAAACTTTCGATTTTATTCAATTTAGTCCCTCAAATATATTTCTAACTTTTAATTTGTTTAATTTAGTCCCAAAACTTCAAAATCAATTCCAATTTAACCATTGAACCCAATTAACCTAGCCGGACCTAGCCTAGGGCTAGGTCCGACCCTGGTTCGGGGTCACTGGACCCAGCCAACCCTGACCCAGGGTCGGACCTAGCCCTAGGCTAGGTTCCGGCTAGGTTAATTGGGACCTAGCCCAATTTGGGTCGAATTTGGGCTAGGTCCGACCCTGGGTCAGGGTCGGCTGGGTCCGGCGACCCCAACCCAGGTTTGGACCTAGCCCTAGGCTAAGTCCGGCTAGGTCAATTGGGTTCGATGATTCAATTGGAATTGATTTTGAAGTTTTGGGACTAAATTAAACAAATTAAAAGTTATGAATATATTTGAGGGACTAAATTGAACAAAATTGAAAGTTTAGGGTCGGTCATGTGACTTGCACATGTCACTTAACGGAAAAAACTAACGGTCAACTAACGGATGTACCAAAAACCACATTTTTTTAAACGTTTGGTACCAAAAGTATACAAAACCAAACATCCGGTACTAAAAGCCACATTCGGCCAAACATGTGGTATGAAAAGTACCATTAAACCAAACATGTGGTACTAAAAGCCACATCCGCAAATACTCTCTTTTTTTCCTTCTATGTTCTTCCCCCATTGTTTAGGATAGGGTTTTGACAAAGTTGATAGCTATTTATAAAGAAATTTATTCTTATTTCGTAACGTCATTAGGAAAAGGAAATGTGGATTTGTAGCGCTGCTGCTTAATAACTTTTGAGCTTCTCACATTGATAAAAGCAAACATCTCTTTAGTCTCCCAATCCATATTAATTAAAAGAAGCTTTTCACTTTTCGATGGAGAAGAGAAGTAATGAGAATGCTTTTCCATCTCCCCCTATATATATATATATATATAGGAGGAAGTCATAGAAGTAGTCTTCATGTGGTAGTTTCTTATAGTAAGAAAGCATGACAGAAGACAACTCCGATGAGGAAGGTATCAGATGTGTGCAGTCTGCTTCTTTATACACCATTAGTTTGCCTTTTGCAGGGTCAATAGACATTGAGACAACGGTCGCCAGAAGCGTGTCGGGAGTCGAAAGCTGGATCAGTAAAGCGGCCACCGAAACCGTATTTGGACTTGAAACAGGCTGGAAACTCTCTGGAGACCTTACATCTCTTTACACCAAACCAATGCTTGATAATTCAACTTGACCTTCTTCCCCACATACCCGATTCATTGAAAAGCTTCTGTGCCGATGAGCGTCGTCACTTTGTGGGTGTTGAAATCCATGAAAATGTGTATTGTCTTCGTGCGGAGTACGGAATAGAATTTGGGGAGGTTACAGCGTTGGGAGATGAAGGAATCCTTATTGAGGCAACAAAATTGGATGGGGCAGAAGGAGGTGGTGAGTGCACTGATGGGGTTTTACTTGATTAAGAATATGTCCACTCAAATTAGTAGTGGGTGGGGGAACGATGTGCTGGATATAGACCTTGTGAAGCAAGCAACCGTTGAAGCTTATGTTTCTTACACGATTGGATGCAACCTTGTTGTTTCGTCGGGCCCTCCTAAATAATCTTATGTTAATTAGGCAACCATTCCATTAGGATTTGGGCCACCCTAAATAATTATAATTAATTACCCCATTAGTGGCTGCCAATTATATAAACAAGTATTCTCCATAAGTCTGAGCTGTAAACAAGATAAGCCAAGTTGAATATATATATCTTACAAGTTTGACTCGACTTGAAATATTTTATTTTAGCTTGATTTCGATCGAAATTTTTTTTTTTTCAAGCTTGAGCTTGACACCATGTTCGATAAATTTGAACTTGGTCCATCAAATTTAAAATTGCTTAATTAAATTATAACTGTTGAATGTTAACTTGAGCTCGAACTTGAGTCAATATTTATATCTAGTGTGTGAACATATATATTCATATTTCAAATTTAGTAAACTAAATTTGAATATCGACCCACCGATTTTAAGTAGCAAGTTTTAAGTCTTTTATAAGTTATACCTGTATACGTAACATAACATCTCCTCTCCTCTTTCCTTATGTTTTATTCGCGATGCTTACTTTTTTGTATGAGCTTCTCATGAGAAGAAAATGAGCTGAGGAGAGCAGCACCGCTGGGAGGAGATAAAAGTGGGTAGGGATTGTTTGTTGAAGAGGCTCAGACAAGAAAGATCGATTGACTCTAGAAGAAATTACAACAAAAATTACAACCAAATAAATTAGACTCAAACCAACCCATTAAAAATTTTATACCCACCTCCATCTAGGCCTGTCAATTTTACCCGTGACCCGCGGGTGACCCGCAAATGACCCGCTCACAGGTCTGGTACGGGTGACCCTAAGTATGCTAACGGGTCATTTACGAGTTGACCCGTAAATGACCCGTTGAGAGCGGGCCGGGTACGGGTTTGGGGTTAGGACCCGTACCCGGCCCGTGACCCGTTCAAATCAGTTTTTTTTTTTTTTTTTTTTTTTTTTTTTTTTCTTTCGTTTCCCTAAATAATGGCTAAAATCTAAATGCTAAATTGCTAACCCTAGGCGCGCTAGTCCTCTCACTCTTAGTCACTCCTTCCAATCTTAGACTTCTTTCTATATACCGACAAATTAAACTACTAATTAATATTTAATCTCATAATTAATTGATATCCAATTACTTTCGTACGTCCACTCAAATTCAGGTGCATATATTAGTAGTGTGTGTTCAAACGAGATCGAAACATCACTTATTTAAATTTGCATTGCATGTTTGACCCGGGTCACGGGTCAACACGGGTCAACCCGTTGACCCGTGTCCCGGGTACGGGTTTATAATCCTGACCCGTGATGACTCCCGGGTCAATCACGGGTCCCGGGTCCCGGGTTGTGACCCGTTGACAGGCCTACCTCCATCAAAAGAGTTGGACAACTCAGTTGGAGTAAATTAGAGGCACAACTCAGTTTTATTCTCTCTTTAACTCTGCCTACTAATATCATTGATCTTATGAAAAGGAAACTGGAGTCCCCTGTTACTAATGACGAGATCTTTTTAGCTTTGAAATGTTTAAGCCCTTTTAAAGCTTCTGGATCAGATGGGCTCCATCCTGTGTATTATCAAAGAAATTTGGAGATTTTGGGAGACTCTGTTTGCAAAATGATTAAAGATATTTTCTTAGGAAGCAAAATTCCTCCCAGTTTGAATGAAACTCTTATTCGCTTAATCCAAAAAATTGGAAAGCCGGAGTTAGTCAAACACTTTCGTCCAATAAGTCTTTGTAATACTGCATACAAAATCATTACTAAGACTATTCTGAATCGTGTTAGACCTTTCATGAAACACCTAAATTCCCCTTATCAAGCAAGTTTTATCCCAGGTAGACGAGCAGTGGACAACGTGGTTATCCTTAGGGAACTACTTGCTTGTATGAAGAGGAAAAAAGGAATTTCTAGTGTAATGAAGTTAGATTTGGAAAATGCCTATGACAGGTTGGAATGGGATTTCATTTATAAAACTCTGGTGCACTTTCAATTTCCTGAGACCCTCATTCATGTGATTATGAAGTGTGTGACTTCTACTACTCTATGTGTCCTCTTGAATGGTGGAAAGTTGGACCCGTTTAGCCCATCTCGAGGAATAAGACAAGGGGACCGACTTTCTCCGTATCTTTTTATCTTGTGCATGGATTACCTCAGTTTTTTGGTGGATAAACAGACTGACCAGAAGCTATGGAAGCCTATCAAAGTAGGTAGAGGTTCATTTGCACTGTCTCATCTAATGTTCGCTGATGATCTCATCTTAATGGGAGAGGCCACTTTTGGAAATTGTGAATCCATGAAAAACACACTTGACCATTTTTGTTTGTTATCTGGGCAAAAGGTGAATTTTGAGAAATCTCAAATAATGTTTTCCCATAACATGAATACTAATATTGCAGATCAATTAGCTTGTTCATGGGTTTAAACAAAGTGGATAATCTATCCAACTATTTGAGTTTTCCTCTTGATTTATCAAAAAAAAGCAAAAAGTCTTTCGATTTTGTGGTAGAAAAAGTGAAGTCTAAGTTATCTGGATGGCGGTCAAAACTTCTTTCTATGGCTGGTAGAAATGTGCTAATAAATTCTGTTATGTCTGCCAGCCCTGCTCATATCATGCAGTGCACGATGCTTCCGGTCTCTACTTGTAGTGAGCTTGATAAATTAAATCGAGATTTTCTTTGGGGGTCTACTGGTGAAAAGAGAAAATTGCATGCTGTTAACCGGGAGACTGTCACTTTGAATAAAAACCAAGGTGGTTTGGGATTTCACTCACACGAGATAAAAATCAGGCCATATTGGCCAATTTTTATTGGAGGTTGGATCACTCTAATGCCCCGTGGGCGTTGATCTTGAAAAATAAGTACTTGAACCCGATGAAAGCAACACCAAATGTGGGTTCTGTAACTTGGAAAGCAATTAGGGAAGGCAAGCAAGCCTTAGACATGGGGTTTGGGACTTGGGTGGATTATTGGAAAGGATGACCAAGTTAAAGCTTGGATTGATAAATGGGTGGGAATTTCAAGCTTGAGAGAGCTTATTCATGGTCCCTTATACAAGTCTGAGGATAAAATGATTGTGAAAGATTTGTTAGATGATAATGGTAACTGGGATTTTTCTTTGTTATCATTTCATCTACCAAATTCAATTACAGAAAGAATACATGCTATCCCTTTGAGTATTGATCCAACTATGATGGATAAGAAAGTTTGGATGGAGTCACCCTCAGGTGTTCCATCAGTTGTCGCGGTCCATAAAACCATTAGAGAGTCTCGGTCTTTTCATGACCAAGAGATCTCTAAAGAATGGAACTGGATTTGAAAATGTGACACCATCCCAAGAATAAAGTCTTTCTTATGGCAGTGCAATCATGACAAAATTGTCACAGCCAATCTTCTTTGTAGAAGATGGATGAATATAAATCATTTATGTTCCTTGTGTGGGTTAGATGTGGAGGATACACAGCATGCCTTGAGGGCGTGTAACCATGCCAAGCAAATCTGGATTAATATTGGGCTCCCTAATGTTGTTCAATCTCAGTTCTTTATTGTTGAGTTCTTCTCTTGGATGAAGGAAAATTGTGAAAGTAATTCAATCATACCTCTGGTTTGGGTTGGAAATATATATTTACATATGCTATTTGGTGGATTTGGAAGGATAGGAACTCTATTTTATTCAGGGATAAATGTGTTTCTCCTTACATTACACACATGATTATTGACCAAGCAAGAGAAACACATACTATCCTTGGGAAAAAAGAATCAGTTTGCACAATAACAACTGTGCAAGTGAGGTGGAAACCGCCTCCACATGGTTGGTCCAAACTGAATACCGATGATTCGACCATAGGTAATTCGGGACCTGCCGGAGCTGGAGGAATTATTCGAAACGAGTATGGAGAATGGATGAGAGGTTTCCAAAGAAAATTGGGAATATCTAACAACTTGGTAGCTGAACTTTGGGCCATAAGAGATGGCCTGCAGATTGCTAAAGACTTGCATATAGACTCTATATAAGTGGAATCTGATGCAAAAGAAGCAATGAATCTTATAGTCGAGAATGAGAATGAACATCGACCTCTAATGCCTTTAATTGTTGATTGCAGAGCTCTTCTTGTGTCATTCAGAAGATACAAAATCAGACACGTCTATAGGGAAGCAAACAAAGTAGCAGACGCATTAGCGAAAGGAGCTGTGCAACTTCAAGAACGCTTTATTGTTTTATTTGAGCCGCCAGTTGGCATTCTTTCTGTATTGTTACGAGATTTCTTCGGAGTGTCGGATAGTAGACATGTTACTGTGTAGTATGTTGTGATAAGAACTCCCAGTAATTTACCTAAAAAAAAAACCAAAAGAGTTGGACCAGCTCAACCCAACGGCGCCAGGACCGGCCCAGGGCCCAAGCCGCTAAGGCTAGGGCATTTTATTAGTTGTCATTTATTATTAGGTCAGTTTTCTTTAGTTAATTAATCATTAGCATTAACTAATCACGAAGAAATCTACAATGCGTGCAATAATTAGGTATTCAACAACCACACTTACATTAATTTCGGCCACGCCTAAATTAAGCACCTAATACATTTAATGTTATCTAGGTAAGTAACAGCCATGCCTGCATTAATACACATTTACTGTTATTATTATCTAGATAATTATAATGATAAAGTCACAACAACAAAATCTCTATCTACTAATTATATTTATATATAGTCAATGGAAACCCATTTTTAAAATAAATAAATTGGGTTCACAGTTCACTATTAGGAAAAATCATACTTTTGAATTTAAAATTTTAAAAAGAGTTAAAACTTCAAACAACCTATTTTTTAACACAATTTATTCCATTTATAGGTAATAATATATACATAAAAAAAATACAACTAAAACGCATAAAAATAGTCGGACAAATATTGTCCACATTATCATTAAAATAGATCTGCTCATGCTTGAACTAACAGTAATTTTCCTTTGTTTATAACAATTGTTCAAATATAGATGGATTAGATTTATTTACAAAACTAAAAATATTAAGAGAAATTATTAGATATAAAAAATCAAATAAAAATATTTGATTCTTTCTGAATTCATATATTGCTTATAGAATAATGTTAATGATTCATGTAATGTTACTTTAAGTGAATAATTTTTTTTCAAAGTTAAGATTAAATAAAAAATTATTTAAGATCAACTATTTTTTAATAAAAGATAAATGGATTAACTATATTATTAATTGAAAATGAAATCTAAAAAAAAATAGTATAAACATTTAATTAGTAATCTATAAAATTTAAATAAAAAATTATAATAAATAGTTAATTTAAATATTTTAATAAAAATGCCCAAATTGAAATTCTGCTTTGGGCCTCAATTTTTCTAAGGTTGGTCATACCTACAACCGCACATCTTAAGCTATCACACATCGTCGCCAGTTTGTCACTCTATCATCATAGCGTCATCACTCTATTACCACAACACTCGTCACCCTGTTAGTACAGTTATCACATTGCCACTTCAAATACGACCCTAACCGATGATAAAGACTTGGCTTGGGGGATATCATCGTCGTCGCATCAACGTCAACTACAACCCCGTTCTATGTTTAGGACTTCACTCGGGGATAATTATCAACACTCAACATCACTAGTGATCTCCTAAGCTACGAGGTCGTGGAAGACACCCTTCTCGTTCACAACTAATTACACTTGGCCAAATAAACTCAAGTAAGGTCAGACGTAACCACAAATAAGTCTGGCAGTTAACAAATCGATTCAAAAGTATCATATTAGAAGCATGTTTCGACCAAGTTAACGCGGGCTGTCCGCTGAGTAACTTGTCGATGTCTTCGGGTTGGGTGCGAGCTTGTCTGGGGCCAAGTCCGTCTCCTAGGGTCGTGCGCGGGCCTTTGGCTTCGTCTTCAAGATCGCACTAAGTCCTTTGGGCTCTCTCGCTAGCTGCCCGTCCGTACCTGCGAGAGGAGCATTACCAAGCAACTCCCATGGAGAGGGGGGGGGGGTGCTTGGTGCGCTCACTCCGACGATCAACATTAGACAGTTCTAGAGAGAGAAAGTTTAGAGAGAGGTCAGAGCTTTTCCTAATTCTCACCCAAAGTGACTTGAAAATGTTTACCCCCAAGGTGGCTATTTATAGGCAACCTTGGACCGTAAGCCGGTTTTGACCCGGTTCAATGTGGAAATGTGAACCGGGATGCAGGGGAGAGCTTTGGGAAAAGGACTCTGACGCGCGTCTCAGGCGGCTGTCACGAGCGGGACGCGCGCGCCTTTGAAACATAGGTCTCGGACACATAGGAGTTAGGTAAAAATCGGGTCTCCTATACATTCGAGACAAAATGGGGGTGTGCGCGACACCCCCGGGGTGCTAAGTTTACCCGGAATTTTCCAGGTAAGCCCCCGGGGATGCCGGGCAAGTTCGCGACTTGCCCGGTTTCCCCCGGTTAGCTCGAAATTGGGTTTCGCGGTGGGTTTTACGTGCGTGTATGAGGTCCGAATAATTAAAACCGAACCCGAATCATGCGTATATCCATCACTTGCCCCCGAGTTAAATAATGGCTTGACCTTTGTTTAACTCTATTTTAAGATAGGGTATACGCGTGATTCGGGTCGTCCGCTCACCTTGAGTTTTAACCCACCAAAGGTGGATACGCGCGGCTCAGACGAGCTTCTTGCCTTAGTTTTTTGAGATGGTCATGCTTGACAACTGCGCAAAGGGTTAGTAGCACAACGGACTACAAGTAATATGATAAATGTGGTTTTGGAAAAAATGAGGCGTGAGCACATATGAGATTTTTCGGGTTTGTAAGATAATCAAATAAATATGGAACGTTCATGCCACGACTAATTGTATCAAAATGATAATAAATCATGAAAGTTTTGATAAAACGTTTTTCATGCAATATGATGGTTTTTGGGAGCCCGTCGTCCGAGACGGCCGTCTTGACGGCGAGACGACGGTTTTAGTAAATGAAATAATGCCGGGTTTGGAAAATCACATGTAACGGACTTGATACGCAAAATCATAAAAATAATGTTTTCAAGTAGTTGAGACCATTTGAAATAACTTAGTCAAATTTAGTTAAGTCACTTGATGGTGAAAATCCAAGTCATCAACAACTTTTTAAAAAATGGAGGGTGGATGTGAATGTACCTCTTGGATGTATGGTGCTTGTTAGGTTGTGTAGTCCCCCCTCTTTGTGAAAGTTTATAAAACTATACACATTTGAATAGGTTGTTGAGAGGGTTTTTTGAAGAGGGTAAGGTAGTGATTTAGGAATTCACTTTAAGGTACTAGTGTGACCCCATTTCGGCCGGCCACCACCAGGACTACCACCGGCGAGGTCACGGCGGCCCGGCAGCGACGAGGCGGCGGCGGCGGCGGCAGCACTGCGGGCGGCAGCTGCACTGTTCACGGGTCCAATTTGGACCCGATTTGGCCCGTTTTCGAGTCCTTCTCGCCGGGTATTGATCGGTAATGTCCTCTTCTTCCTTTCCTTGACGTTAATTGGACCTTTAGGGCTGCAAATTTCGAATTTCAATAAGGTGCATGATAGGTGTTCGATGAAATGCCTAAGTCAAATTTTGGCTCGATTTTTCAAAATTCGTTTTTGGCCAAACTCTAAATGTAGATAAATAGAGTTATGGTTAGTGAACTCCCTTTGTGAAGAGGCCCTTAGGTTTCGGTCAACCGAGGTGAAATCGTGGAGGTTCGAAATCGGACATATTCGAGCAAAAAGTTCGACCCTTTGTATTTTGATGTGGGTGACTTGATATGATGCCCCCGAGTGTGATAATGACTCCTTGGTTATTTGTGAGTAGATAGTCATGCCCCCGGAGTTTAGGTGATCGCTCGGTAGCTCGTGCTTATCGGTGGCTTAGTTGACCCGAGTGCTCTTTGAATTGTTCGGGTAGGGGTAAGTTTCCCCGTGACATGTAATGAGCTTGCTTAAGTGTATTTGAGCTGCTTGTATGTGCCCCCGGAGCCTTGAGCCGTTTTGGGGATAAAATTTGATCGAAATGTGGCCGGAGGGCATTTTGGTAATTATGACCAACTTTGCATGTCTTGGGTTTCTTTAGCTCTTGAACTTATTGCTTTGTGGAATGCTTGAATACCTGTGTCACATTGCACAAATATATGGAAATTTGTTAGTGGGTGGCCTAGGCCTTTGGTGAGCGTAGGGACTTTTGACTCCCGAGCGGGAGGGTCCCTAGCTGTTTGCTCGCGGACAGTTGGTCCGTTGGGTTGGATGCCCTCGCAAAGGGATTGGTGAATGGTGTTGATACTTGGCCCTGGTTTTTGATTGAGTTGTGTATGGTTTTTGCAGGGTTTGGTTGACGGGCTTGCAAGCGCGTGTCTTTGATACTTAGGAATTTTCCCAGAAACTGTCACCCCTGAACTGCTGAGATGAGTGAGTCTCCCGATCCCCTTCTTTGCACATATTACTTTTCTTATGATGGTTTGGAGATAAGCGAGGACACCCCCCTTTTACTCCAACTCGATTTTCCCGGGACAGGTGCTAGCCATGAAGCCATTGCGATGACTTAGACCTATCCTCCCAATCGTATTACGACTGAGGAGTTTGTGGAGAGCGTAGATAAGTCGGGGGTCTGTCCTCTTTCTGAAGCATTCTTCCCGTTTGACATATGCAAAGATGTCGAAGTTGGCTCAGTTACCGTCCCTCCCGTGGACCTAGATGTAGTTTACACGGGACAGATAGAGGAGGGCTTGCGTTTTCCTTACTGCAAGGATCTTGTCCGCTTATGTCGTCATTTCCACATCTCGCCCCTCAATCTCTCCCCTGCTGCTTTTCACGCGTGGACCTGTTTTCGTATTCAGTGCCACAAGCACTCATGGGCTTACTCCTTGATTCTCTTCCGGACCTTCTACCGCCTGGAGCGACGAGACAAATCGGGGTTGTCCACCTTTTGCAGCCGGTGGCCTTGCCTTTCCTCATTTGGCCTTGGGGGTGCCAAGTGGAAGCCGAGCGGGCGGTTTGCTACCCCTTACCCTCGCTCCCAGGAATGGCAGAATCATTACTTCTTTGTGAGCGACGTCGGGACTAAGTGGGAGACGTGTCATGTCCTGGAGCGTGACCCTGTCCCCTCCTTTTCCGAGTATACCCCTCAGGATGAGAAGGCCTTTCGCGAGATCTTTCGCGACAATCAGGCAGGGGCTATAGTCCCTTTGACTCAGGGTTCTGAAGAGGAGTTGCTTGCCGCAGGCATCATCGTATCTTCTTCCCAGGGTGTCTTGGTATGCTTTCGAGTTTTTGTAACCTTGTCTTATGTTATCCTGTAGGTTGGTTTCTTAACAAGCAGCCAGCATTGCAGACTGATGCTGCGCGAGGGCTCCCCGTTGCTGCTCCGGCCCCTGCTGAAGGGCCTCGTCATGGGCGAGGAAAAGGATCTATGGGTAAAGTACTTCTCCCTTTTTATCGTTTTCGGCTGTATTTCTGTTTGTAGTTCTAATGTTTTCTTCTTCCTGTTTGCAGGTCGCACGCCTGCTGAGAGGGAGCGGGCGGAACCCGTTGCTGACTCCTCTCGGCACCCCTCCGTTAAGAGGACCGATGTTGCAGCGCGTGCCTCAGGTGATCCTAAGCGCTCGAGAGTTGAGGGAACGTCTGCCTTGTCTTCTCGTGACAAGAGGAAGCAAGTTGCCGAGCACGTCCCTCCTGCCCCTGGGCCGAGGCATGGGACGGCGGACGAGGTCCCCCCAGGTTCACGTATGCCTTCACGCGACAAGAGGAAGCATGTTGCTGAGCGCGTCTCTCCTGCCCCCGAGCCGATGCATGTGACAGCAGAGGAGGTCCCCCCAGTTTTAGGTGTGTGGTATCTCTTTTTATGTACTTAGCATTTTTTGCTTGTATGTTTGCTTATGTTTGTGCTTTGCAGACATCCCTCCACTTCCTTCGCTTCGCAGAAGTGATCTTGTCCGTCGCTTTGAATGCGACGTCACAGGTGGTGTGTGGGTGCCCTACTCGGGTACGCGCCTTCGTTTTCCCAAGGATGCGTCCTTGAGCATTCCTGAAGTTGGCGTTCGGCTGGTGCAGAGGTCTGTTCCCCCTGCAGACCGGAAGGAGTGCCCCCCGAATTCTGCTAGTGCGCGCGCCTTTGTGGAGGAGAACGTCGGGGTTTTCGCTCCGGTGAGTGTTTATCCTTCTTAGAAGTGATTCGTTCATTGTTGCACTTGTTTTGATAGTTATACTCTTTTTGATGCAGGTTAACGCTGATATTGCCAACTTATCCTCTTTTGTCATCGAGCTTTCTGATGAGAAAGATCAGCTTCTGGAGAGCCATGAGGAGTTAATGAAGGAGCAGGTCTCTTTAACTGAGGATGCGAAAGGCCATGCTGGGGAGCTTCTCATATTATCTGATGCACTTGCCTCGAGTCAAGCTCGTGTTGCCGAGATCCGAGATCAGCTGTCTGCTGTGAAGGATCGGATGGCACTCCGGGAGGGGGTGCGGGCTGCCGAGTTGCAAAAGGCGAAGGAGGACGGCTTTTCGGAAGGCAAGGTCGGCGCCTTTAAGCGGTATCCTCAAAGCGAGCCTTTCTTTTCCGCCGTTCAGGCGAGTTATGAGTCTTTGAAGAAGGAGTTTCTTGATGACTTCGTTCCTCTGATGCATCGTCTTGCCCCCCAGTTTCCCTTTGAGAAATTGGATGCTGCTGGTGTGATTGGTTTGAGTGATTTGGGGTTGTCTTCCTCTCTTCAGGTGGAGGACACCATTAGTGCAGATGGTGAGCCGATGTATAGCTTTGAGCGGGATGCTGATATCTTTGGTGATACCCCTGCATGTGATCCCTTTGCGACGGAGGACTGCGAGGTTGATGTGCGCGATCTCCTTGACTAGGTCGATATGGACCCTTTGTGTGTTTGTTTGTTCCTTTGCATGCGTAGTATTTTGGCGAAGGACTTGTTTAGGACTTGTCTGTTGTTTGATGTTTGGATTTGCTATCGTAGACCTGTTTGATCTTATATATATATGCTTGACATGAATGCATTAGATAGATGTGATAACTGAATATCTCCTTGTTATTTTAGTCATAACATAGGATAGTGAAGTGCGGATAGATTAGTACGTCCGACACTTTTTGTGAGGGGGATCCGTATGGAACCGCTTTCTCTCTTTTGCAAGGATGTGAATAGATTAGTACGTTCACATCCTTGGTTAGATTGTTGGATTGCGAAGTGTGGATAGATTAGTACGTCCGACACTTGCAATTTTATGAGAAAGGGGGAACCCTAAGGAACCGCTTGTCCTTCTTTTGCAAGGATGTGAACAGATTAGTACGTTCACATCCTTGGTGAGATTGTTGGATTGCGAAGTGTGGATAGATTAGTACGTCCGACACTTGCAATTTTTATGAGAAGGGGGGAACTCTAAGGAACCGCTTGTCCTTCTTTTGATTTTCATAAGAAGATAGTTCCTTACGGAATCATGGATCTTCATTATGATGTTTTGACAAGATGGTGGTTTCCTGAGGAGCCACGCACCTCTCTTGTTTCATGGGATGTGGATAGATTAGTACGTCCACATCCTTTGATGGTGGCTAAGTGTGGATAGATTAGTACGTCCGACACTTGCATTTGGTTGCGAGGGAGGAACCCTAAGGAACCATTTGTCCCCCGGCTTGGCAAGGATGTGAATAGATTAGTACGTCCACATCCTTGATGAAAATATTCCAACTCCTTGGATGAGTCGTGCGTCCTTTGCTTTGGTTGTAGTGATGAGCCTTGTATAGGTTGGCCTGTTGTCACTGTTGTTGTGTTTTGATGCCTTGATTTTAAGCTTAGGCGTTGTATGTGAGTTGATAGTGTGCCTACAAGAGACATGAATTTTGTTAGTATTTATAACATAACTTCATTTGATGCGCAAGTATGGAGTTACACATCTCCATCTTTTAAAGTAATGAAGACTAAAAAGCTTGATACGAAGGCTTTTAGTTCTATGGTTTCCTTTCTTGTTTATGCATGGAATTTCTTCAAGTGTCCCCTGCTGAAAGTGTTAGGCGATTCGTTCCCGTCAACATCTTGGATGCGGTATGCATTAATGTATGGGACCGCTACTATCTTGTAGGGGCCTTCCCACTTGGGGGACATCTTGTTGATTTGGTCCAGGTGTGAGAATTCGTTTCTTCTCCACACCATTTCTCCCACATGGAATTGTCGCGCCTTGACCTTTCTGTTGTAGTATCTGGATGTGGCTAGACGCATCTTTGCTTGAACTTGCTCTGATTTCCATCTTTGTTCGTCCGTTAGCTGAAGGTCGAGGCGTCTTTCTTCCTCATTGGTTTGGGGGTCAAAATGCGTCGTTCTGTATGAAGAGACGGCGATTTCGATAGGTGCCACTGCCTCGGTTCCATAGACTAGGCTGAAGGGTGTTTCACCTGTTGATTCTTTGGGTGTTGTGCGCACAGCCCATAAAACACTGCTTAGCTGGTCCACCCAACCTCCTTTCAGAGCATGGACTCTCTTCTTTAGTCCGTCTAGGACTATCTTGTTTGCTGATTCGACCTGGCCGTTTGTCTGTGCGTGATGCACTGATGCAAAACGGTGGTCTATCTTGAGACGTTCGCAGAATTTTTGCATGTTTCCACTCCTGAATTGGGCACCGTTGTCGCTAATGAGTATCTTCGGGACACCGTAGCGAGCCACTATGTAGTTTCGGATGAAGTCCATGATTTGTGTGTCTGTGATGCGCGCCAGTGGCTTAGCCTCAATCCATTTTGAGAAGTAGTCGATTGCGGCGACTATGAACTTTGCTTGGCCCTTCGATTTTGGGAGTGGACCGATCAAGTCAATGCCCCATTGTGCGAACGGCCATGCGCTTGAAATTGGGCTTAATTCTGCTGCTGGAGCTGTGATGTTCCTTGAATATAGCTGACATGCTTCGCATTCTGTCACCATGTTCGTTGCTTGAGCTCTCATTGTTGGCCAATAGTAGCCCAAGTTCAAGGCTTTGCGGATTAACGCACGAGCTCCTTCGTGCGAGGCAGCCATTCCTCCATGGAGTTCTTCTAGTACAGTTGTTCCTTCTGTGCTTGTGATACACCTTAGGTAGGGTGTAGAATAACACTTTCTGTAGAGCTGTCCCTCGATCAAGGCGTAATTTACGGCTACCCTTTCGATCTTGCTTGCTTGAGTTTTGTCTCGCGGTAGGGTGCCTCCTGCGAGGTATGCTTGGATTGGTGTCATCCAAGTTTCCTCTTCGTCAATGGCCATTACTTCGAATTGGTCTATGACGGATATTATCCTGTTTTCCACAAAGTGTGTCTCTTTGCCTTGTTCATTGTTTTGGGAATACTTGCTTAGAGCATCGGCCTCCTGGTTTTCTTCTCGTGGGACGGAAGTTATGTCGAAAGTTTTGAAACTTTCTACCAACTCCTTTGCTTGTGTCAAGTATCTCTGCATGTTTTCGGACTTTGCAGTGTACTCTCCTTTGACATGGTTGACGACCAGTTGTGAATCACACTTTACTCGTAAGTGTTCCACCCCAACTCCTTTGGCTATCCCGAGGCCTATTATCAGTGCCTCATATTCTGCCTCATTGTTCGTCGCTCTGAATGTTAAGTTCAAAGCGTACTTCAAGGGGTCTGAGCCGTCGGGTGGGATTAGTAGTAATCCTGCCCCCGCGCCTCCGGTGTTGGATGATCCGTCCGTGTACATTTCCCAAACTTCTGCGGGTGGGACATTTGTTTGGACTTCAATTTGTGGCTCGGGCTCGATCCCTGTGAACTCTGCTATGAAGTCTGCCAAGGCCTGCCCTTTGATGGCTGTCCGTGGAGCGAAATGAATGCGGAATTCGCTTAACTCTACAGACCACTTCGTCAATCTCCCTAACATGTTTGGTTTTGCAAGGATGTGCTTCAAAGGTTGGTCTGTGAAGACCGTTATTTCATGCGCGTGGAAGTAAGGCCTTAGCTTGCGTGCGGCTATCACAAGCGCGTACAAGTGCTTCTCAATTGGTACGTAATTGACTTCATACTTGGCCAGTGTTTTGCTCACGTAATAGACCGGGAGTTGCGCCCCTCCTTTTTCCCTTATTAGTACGGAGCTAACTGCCGTGTTGCTAGTTGATATGTAGAGAAAAAGAGGCTCCCCTTGAAGTGGCTTTGCTAGTCTTGGGAGCGTCTTCAAGTGTTGTTTGAGTTGTTGGAAGGCTTCTTCACAGACATTTGTCCATTCAAACTTCTTGTTCGCGCGTAGCACTTCGAAGAAAGGGAGGGCTCTGTCTCCGATTTTGGCCAGGAATCTGTTCAGGGCTACGAGGCGCCCGTTGAGCTGTTGTACTTCTTTGTGCTTTGTTGGAGAGGCCATTTCTTCAATTGCCTTCACTTTCTCAGGGTTTGCTTCAATGCCCCTTTCGCTCACCATAAATCCAAGTATTTTTCCTGACTGTACCCCGAAAGCGCACTTTGCGGGGTTTAGTCTTATTTGGTACTGACGCATTCTCTCGAAGATTATGCGTAAGTCATCTGCGTGGTTCTTTCTTTTCTTGGATTTCACGACCATATCATCCACGTACGCCTCCATTTTATCGCCAATCAGATCTCCGAAAATGAGATTGACCATTCTTTGGTAGGTTGCCCCCTCATTGATTAACCCGAAAGGCATAACTTTGTAGTTATAAATTTCGCTGTCAGCGTAGAATGCCGTATGTGGGGCGTCCTGCCAAAACATTGGGATTTGGTTGTATCCCGTGTATGCATCCATAACTGTCATCAGTTCATGGCCCGCAGTCGCATCTACCAATTGATCAATCCGTGGGAGCGGATATGAATCTTTTGGGCATGCATTGTTGAGGTCTCTGTAGTCGATGCACATTCTTGACTTGCCATTTGGTTTAGGAACAACTACAGGGTTGGCTACCCAAGTTTGATACTTGGATTCCTCAATGAAGCATGCATCAAGCAGTCTGCCTACCTCCTCGCGAATGGCCAACTTCTTGTCTCTTCCTATTGACCTTAGCTTTTGTTTCACTACTCGAGCATCTTTGTTGATGTTGAGTTTATGGCAAATGACATATGGGCTTATTCCTGGCATGTCCTTTGGGGACCATGCGAATAAGTCTTTGTATTCTGTTAGGAGCGCTGTGATTTCAATCACTTCGTCTTCTGATAATGATGCTCCTACGCGCACCATTCTTTCTGGCTCATCGATTTTGACTTCATGGAGTTCGTCCATCGCTGTAGGCCTCCCGTAGTCATCTCTTGGGTCTTCGTCGATGGTGGGTACTACTGGCATGTTTCCCCTCAAGTTTTGTTGTAGCGCAACATTGTGGCATTCTCTTGCTACTTGTTGGTTTCCTCTAGCTTCTCCCACACCTGCAATGGTTGGGAACTTGATCTTTAGGTGGGCCGTTGAAGGCACCATTCTCCATTCGTTCATGGTCGTGTATCCGAGAATGCCATTGTAGGCGTTTAACTTCTCGACTACTATGAATAGTACATCGATATTCAGACGTCTTTCTCCTTCGCCCAAAGTTACCGGAAGGGTAATGGTGCCCAGCGGGTAGCTGGCATCTTCCATGAATCCCACTAGAGGTGAGTTCATTGTTTGTATGGACTTCTTTCTTCCGAGTGCTAGGACAATGTCTTTTGTTAGCACGTTTGGGGCGGAGCCTCCGTCTACCAGAATTCGCTTCACTTCCATGTCATCAATAGTCATTTGAATGACTAAGGCGTCGTTGTGGGGGAACGTTATGTGCTCTCTGTCTTTGGCTGAGAAGCCTATGACGTCTTCCATGATTGTGTCTTTTCCGTTTGGTTCCTGTGGTTTTTCGCTTTTTCCGGCGGCGTACCTCTCCCTTGCGTAAGAGGTTTCGCCCCCTGCACTGAAGCCTCCGTGTATGGTGTATGTGTTTTCCATCTTGCTTGTTCGTTTGAGTAACGCACGCTTAGTCATATATTTCATACGCTCACCAAAGGCTTAGTTCGCGACTTGCCCGGTTTCCCCCGGGGAATTTTCCGGGTAAGCCCCCGGGGATGCCGGGCAAGTTCGCGAATTGCCCGGTTTCCCCCGGTTAGCTCGAAATTGGGTTTCGTAGTGGGTCTTACGTGCGTGTATGAGGTACGAATAATTAAAACCGAGCCCGAATCATGCGTATATCCATCACTTGCCCCCGAGTTAAATAATGGCTTGACCTTTGTTTAACTCTATTTTAAGATAGGGTATACGCGTGATTCGGGTCGTCCGCTCACCTTGAGTTTTGACCTACCAAAGGTGGATACGCGCGGCTCAGACGAGCTTCTTGCCTTAGTTTTTTGAGATGGTCATGCTTGACAACTGCGCAAAGGGTTAGTAGCACAACGGACTACAAGTAATATGATAAATGTGGTTTTGGAAAAAATGAGGCGTGAGCACACATGAGATTTTTCGGGTTTGTAAGATGATCAAATAAATATGGAACGTTCATGCCACGACTAATTGTATCAAAATGATAATAAATCATGAAAGTTTTGATAAAACGTTTTTCATGCAATATGATGGTTTTTGGGAGCCCGTCGTCCGAGACGGCCGTCTTGACGGCAAGACGACGGTTTTAGTAAATGAAATAATGCCGGGTTTGGAAAATCACATGTGACGGACTTGATACGCAAAATCATAAAAATAATGTTTTCAAGTAGTTGAGACCATTTGAAATAACTTAGTCAAATTTAGTTAAGTCACTTGATGGTGAAAATCCAAGTCATCAACAACTTTTTAAAAAATGGAGGGTGGATGTGAATGTACCTCTTGGATGTATGGTGCTTGTTAGGTTGTGTAGTCCCCCCTCTTTGTGATAGTTTATAAAACTATACACATTTGAATAGGTTGTTGAGAGGGTTTTTTGAAGAGGGTAAGGTAGTGATTTAGGAATTCACTTTAGGGTAGTAGTGTGACCCCATTTCGGCCGGCCACCACCAGGACTACCACCGGCGAGGTCACGGCGGCCCGGCAGCGGCGAGGCGGCGGCGGCAGCACTGCGGGCGGCGGCTGCACTGTTCACGGGTCCAATTTTGACCCGATTTGGCCCGTTTTCGAGTCCTTCTCGCCGGGTATTGATCGGTAATGTCCTCTCCTTCCTTTCCTTGATGTTAATTGGACCTTTAGGGCTGCAAATTTTGAATTTTAATAAGGTGCATGATAGGTGTTCGATGAAATGCCTAAGTGAAATTTTGGCTCGATTTTTCAAAATTCGTTTTTGGCCAAACTCTAAATGTAGATAGATAGAGTTATGGTTAGTGAACTCCCTTTGTGAAGAGGCCCTTAGGTTTCGGTCAACCGAGGTGAAATCGTGGAGGTTCGAAATCGGACATATTCAAGCAAAAAGTTCGACCGTTTGTATTTTGATGTGGGTGACTTGATATGATGCCCCCGAGTGTGATAATGACTCCTTGGTTATTTGTGAGTAGATAGTCATGCCCCCGGAGTTTAGGTGATCGCTCGGTAGCTCGTGCTTATCGGTGGCTTAGTTGACCCGAGTGCTCTTTGAATTGTTCGGGTAGGGGTAAGTTTCCCCGTGACATGTAATGGGCTTGCTTAAGTGTATTTGAGCTGCTTGTATGTGCCCCCGGAGCCTTGAGCCGTTTTGGGGATAAAATTTGATCGAAATGTGGCCGGAGGGCATTTTGGTAATTATGACCAACTTTGCATGTCTTGGGTTTCTTTAGCTCTTGAACTTATTGCTTTGTGGAATGCTTGAATACCTGTGTCACATTGCACAAATATATGGAAATTTGTTAGTGGGTGCCCTAGGCCTTTGGTGAGCGTAGGGACTTTTGACTCCCGAGCGGGAGGGTCCCTAGCTGTTTGCTCGCGGACAGTTGGTCCGTTGGGTTGGATGCCCTCGCAAAGGGCTTGGTGAATGGTGTTGATACTTGGCCCTGGTTTTTGATTGAGTTGTGTATGGTTTTTGCAGGGTTTGGTTGACGGGCTTGCAAGCGCGTGTCTTTGATACTTAGGAATTTTCCCAGAAACTGTCACCCCTGAACTGCTGAGATGAGTGAGTCTCCCGATCCCCTTCTTTGCACATATTACTTTTCTTATGATGGTTTGGAGATAAGCGAGGACACCCCCCTTTTACTCCAACTCGATTTTCCCGGGACAGGTGCTAGCCATGAAGCCATTGCGATGACTCAGACCTATCCTCCCAATCGTATTACGACTGAGGAGTTTGTGGAGAGCGTAGATAAGTCGGGGGTCTGTCCTCTTTCTAAAGCATTCTTCCCGTTTGACATATGCAAAGATGTCGAAGTTGGCTCAGTTACCGTCCCTCCCGTGGACCTAGATGTAGTTTACACGGGACAGATAGAGGAGGGCTTGCGTTTTCCTTACTGCAAGGATCTTGTCCGCTTATGTCGTCATTTCCACATCTCGCCCCTCAATCTCTCCCCTGCTGCTTTTCACGCGTGGACCTGTTTTCGTATTCAGTGCCACAAGCACTCATGGGCTTACTCCTTGATTCTCTTCCGGACCTTCTACCGCCTGGAGCGACGAGACAAATCGGGGTTGTCCACCTTTTGCAGCCGGTGGCCTTGCCTTTCCTCATTTGGCCTTGGGGGTGCCAAGTGGAAGCTGAGCGGGCGGTTTGCTACCTCTTACCCTCGCTCCCAGGAATGGCAGAATCATTACTTCTTTGTGAGCGACGTCGGGACTAAGTGGGAGACGTGTCATGTCCTGGAGCGTGACCCTGTCCCCTCCTTTTCCGAGTATACCCCTCAGGATGAGAAGGCCTTTCGCGAGATCTTTCGCGACAATCAGGCAGGGGCTATAGTCCCTTTGACTCAGGGTTCTGAAGAGGAGTTGCTTGCCGCAGGCATCATCGTATCTTCTTCCCAGGGTGTCTTGGTATGCTTTCGAGTTTTTGTAACCTTGTCTTATGTTATCCTGTAGGTTGGTTTCTTAACAAGCAGCCGGCATTGCAGACTGATGCTGCGCGAGGGCTCCCCGTTGCTGCTCCGGCCCCTGCTGAAGGGCCTCGTCATGGGCGAGGAAAAGGATCTATGGGTAAAGTACTTCTCCCTTTTTATCGTTTTCGGCTGTATTTCTGTTTGTAGTGCTAATGTTTTCTTCTTCCTGCTTGCAGGTCGCACGCCTGCTGAGAGGGAGCGGGCGGAACCCGTTGCTGACTCCTCTCGGCGCCCCGCCGTTAAGAGGACCGATGTTGCAGCGCGTTCCTCGGGTGATCCTAAGCGCTCGAGAGTTGAGGGAACGTCTACCTTGTCTTCTCGTGACAAGAGGAAGCAAGTTGCCGAGCGCGTCCCTCCTGCCCCCGGGCCGAGGCATGGGACGGCGGACGAGGTCCCCCCAGGTTCACGTATGCCTTCACGCGACAAGAGGAAGTGTGTTGCTGAGCGCGTCTCTCCTGCCCCCGAGCCGATGCATGTGACAGCAGAGGAGGTCCCCCAGTTTCAGGTGTGTGGTATCTCTTTTTATGTACTTAGCATTTTTTGCTTGTATGTTTGCTTATGTTTGTGCTTTGCAGACATCCCTCCACTTCCTTCGCTTCGCAGAAGTGATCTTGTCCGTCGCTTTGAACGCGACGTCACAGGTGGTGTGTGGGTGCCCTACTCGGGTACGCGCCTTCGTTTTCCCAAGGATGCGTCCTTGAGCATTCCTGAAGTTGGCGTTCGGGTGGTGCAGAGGTCTGTTCCCCCTGCAGACCGGAAGGAGTGCCCCCCGAATTCTGCTAGTGCGCGCGCCTTTGTGGAGGAGAACGTCGGGGTTTTCGCTCCGGTGAGTGTTTATCCTTCTTAGAAGTGATTCGTTCATTGTTGCACTTGTTTTGATAGTTATACTCTTTTTGATGCAGGTTAACGCTGATATTGCCAACTTATCCTCTTTTGTCATCGAGCTTTCTGATGAGAAAGATCAGCTTCTGGAGAGCCATGAGGAGTTAATGAAGGAGCAGGTCTCTTTGACTGAGGATGCGAAAGGCCATACTGGGGAGCTTCTCATATTATCTGATGCACTTGCCTCGAGTCAAGCTCGTGTTGCCGAGATCCGAGATCAGCTGTCTGCTGTGAAGGATCGGATGGCACTCCGGGAGGGGGTGCGGGCTGCCGAGTTGCAAAAGGCGAAGGAGGACGGCTTTTCGGAAGGCAAGGTCGGCGCCTTTAAGCGGTATCCTCAGAGCGAGCCTTTCCTTTCCGCCGTTCAGGCGAGTTATGAGTCTTTGAAGAAGGAGTTTCTTGATGACTTCGTTCCTCTGATGCATCATCTTGCCCCCCAGTTTCCCTTTGAGAAATTGGATGCTGCTGGTGTGATTGGTTTGAGTGATTTGGGGTTGTCTTCCTCTCTTCAGGTGGAGGACACCATTAGTGCAGATGGTGAGCCGATGTATAGCTTTGAGCGGGATGCTGATATCTTTGGTGATACCCCTGCATGTGATCCCTTTGCGACGGAGGACTGCGAGGTTGATGTGCGCGATCTCCTTGACTAGGTCGATATGGACCCTTTGTGTGTTTGTTTGCTCCTTTGCATGCGTAGTATTTTGGCGAAGGACTTGTTTAGGACTTGTCTGTTGTTTGATGTTTGGATTTGCTATCGTAGACCTGTTTGATCTTATATATATATATGCTTGACATGAATGCATTAGATAGATGTGATAACTGAATATCTCCTTGTTATTTTAGTCATAACATAGGATAGTGAAGTGCGGATAGATTAGTACGTCCGACACTTTTTGTGAGGGGGATCCGTATGGAACCACTTTCTCTCATTTGCAAGGATGTGAATAGATTAGTACGTTCACATCCTTGGTTAGATTGTTGGATTGCGAAGTGTGGATAGATTAGTACGTCCGACACTTGCAATTTTATGAGAAAGGGGGAACCCTAAGGAACCGCTTGTCCTTCTTTTGCAAGGATGTGAATAGATTAGTACGTTCACATCCTTGGTGAGATTGTTGGATTGCGAAGTGTGGATAGATTAGTACGTCCGACACTTGCAATTTTTATGAGAAGGGGGAACTCTAAGGAACCGCTTGTCCTTCTTTTGATTTTCATAAGAAGATAGTTCCTTACGGAATCATGGATCTTCATTATGATGTTTTGACAAGATGGTGGTTTCCTGAGGAGCCACGCACCTCTCTTGTTTCATGGGATGTGGATAGATTAGTACGTCCACATCCTTTGATGGTGGCTAAGTGTGGATAGATTAGTACGTCCGACACTTGCGTTTGGTTGCGAGGGAGGAACCCTAAGGAACCATTTGTCCCCCGGCTTGGCAAGGATGTGAATAGATTAGTACGTCCACATCCTTGATGAAAATATTCCAACTCCTTGGATGAGTCGTGCGTCCTTTGCTTTGGTTGTAGTGATGAGCCTTGTATAGGTTGGCCTGTTGTCACTGTTGTTGTGTTTTGATGCCTTGATTTTAAGCTTAGGCGTTGTATGTGAGTTGATAGTGTGCCTACAAGAGACATGAATTTTGTTAGTATTTATAACATAACTTCATTTGATGCGCAAGTATGGAGTTACACATCTCCATCTTTTAAAGTAATGAAGACTAAAAAGCTTGATACGACGGCTTTTAGTTCTATGGTTTCCTTTCTTGTTTATGCATGGAATTTCTTCAAGTGTCCCCTGCTGAAAGTGTTAGGCGATTCGTTCCCGTCAACATCTTGGATGCGGTATGCATTAATGTATGGGACCGCTACTATCTTGTAGGGGCCTTCCCACTTGGGGGACATCTTGTTGATTTGGTCCAGGTGTGAGAATTCGTTTCTTCTCCACACCATTTCTCCCACATGGAATTGTCGCGCCTTGACCTTTCTGTTGTAGTATCTGGATGTGGCTAGACGCATCTTTGCTTGAACTTGCTCTGATTTCCATCTTTGTTCGTCCGTTAGCTGAAGGTCGAGGCGTCTTTCTTCCTCATTGGTTTGGGGGTCAAAATGCGTCGTTCTGTATGAAGAGACGGCGATTTCGATAGGTGCCACTGCCTCGGTTCCATAGACTAGGCTGAAGGGTGTTTCACCTGTTGATTCTTTGGGTGTTGTGCGCACAGCCCATAAAACACTGCTTAGCTGGTCCACCCAACCTCCTTTCAGAGCATGGACTCTCTTCTTTAGTCCGTCTAGGACTATCTTGTTTGCTGATTCGACCTGGCCGTTTGTCTGTGCGTGATGCACTGATGCAAAACGGTGGTCTATCTTGAGACGTTCGCAGAATTTTTGCATGTTTCCACTCCTGAATTGGGCACCGTTGTCGCTAATGAGTATCTTCGGGACACCGTAGCGAGCCACTATGTAGTTTCGGATGAAGTCCATGATTTGTGTGTCTGTGATGCGCGCCAGTGGCTTAGCCTCAATCCATTTTGAGAAGTAGTTGATTGCGACGACTATGAACTTTGCTTGGCCCTTCGATTTTGGGAGTGGACCGATCAAGTCAATGCCCCATTGTGCGAACGGCCATGCGCTTGAAATTGGGCTTAATTCTGCTGCTGGAGCTGTGATGTTCCTTGAATATAGCTGACATGCTTCGCATTCTGTCACCATGTTCGTTGCTTGAGCTCTCATTGTTGGCCAATAGTAGCCCAAGTTCAAGGCTTTGCGGATTAACGCTCGAGCTCCTTCGTGCGAGGCAGCCATTCCTCCATGGAGTTCTTCTAGTACAGTTGTTCCTTCTGTGCTTGTGATACACCTTAGGTAGGGTGTAGAATAAACCTTTCTGTAGAGCTGTCCCTCGATCAAGGCGTAGTTTACGGCTACCCTTTCGATCTTGCTTGCTTGAGTTTTGTCTCGCGGTAGGGTGCCTCCTGCGAGGTATGCTTGGATTGGTGTCATCCAAGTTTCCTCTTCGTCAATGGCTATTACTTCGAATTGGTCTATGACGGATATTATCCTGTTTTCCACAAAGTGTGTCTCTTTGCCTTGTTCATTATTTTGGGCATACTTGCTTAGAGCATCGGCCTCCTGGTTTTCTTCTCGTGGGACGGAAGTTATGTCGAAAGTTTTGAAACTTTCTACCAACTCCTTTGCTTGTGTCAAGTATCTCTGCATGTTTTCGGACTTTGCAGTGTACTCTCCTTTGACCTGGTTGACGACCAGTTGTGAATCACACTTTACTCGTAAGTGTTCCACCCCAACTCCTTTGGCTATCCTGAGGCCTGTTATCAGTGCCTCATATTCTGCCTCATTGTTCGTCGCTCTGAATGTTAAGTTCAAAGCGTACTTCAAGGGGTCTGAGCCGTCGGGTGGGATTAGTAGTAATCCTGCCCCCGCGCCTCCGGTGTTGGATGATCCGTCCGTGTACATTTCCCAAACTTCTGTGGGTGGGACATTTGTTTGGACTTCAATTTGTGGCTCGGGCTCGATCCCTGTGAACTCTGCTATGAAGTCTGCCAAGGCCTGGCCTTTGATGGCTGTCCGTGGAGCGAAATGAATGCGGAATTCGCTTAACTCTACAGACCACTTCGTCAATCTCCCTGACATGTTTGGTTTTGCAAGGATGTGCTTCAAAGGCTGGTCTGTGAGGACCGTTATTTCATGCGCGTGGAAGTAAGGCCTTAGCTTGCGTGCGGCTATCACAAGCGCGTACAAGTGCTTCTCAATTGGTACGTAATTGACTTCATACTTGGCCAGTGTTTTGCTCACGTAATAGACCGGGAGTTGCGCCCCTCCTTTTTCCCTTATTAGTACGGAGCTAACTGCCGTGTTGCTAGTTGATATGTAGAGAAAAAGAGGCTCCCCTTGAAGTGGCTTTGCTAGTCTTGGGAGCGTCTTCAAGTGTTGTTTGAGTTGTTGGAAGGCTTCTTCACAGACATTTGTCCATTCAAACTTCTTGTTCGCGCGTAGCACTTCGAAGAAAGGGAGGGCTCTGTCTCCGATTTTGGCCAGGAATCTGTTCAGGGCTGCGAGGCGCCCGTTGAGCTGTTGTACTTCTTTGTGCTTTGTTGGAGAGGTCATTTCTTCAATTGCCTTCACTTTCTCAGGGTTTGCTTCAATGCCCCTTTCGCTCACCATAAATCCAAGTATTTTTCCTGACTATACCCCGAAAGCGCACTTTGCGGGGTTTAGTCTTATTTGGTACTGACGCATTCTCTCGAAGATTATGCGTAGGTCATCTGCGTGGTTCTTTCTTTTCTTGGATTTCACGACCATATCATCCACGTACGCCTCCATTTTATTGCCAATCAGATCTCCGAATATGAGATTGACCATTCTTTGGTAGGTTGCCCCCACATTGATTAACCTGAAAGGCATAACTTTGTAGTTATAAATTTCGATGTCACCGTAGAATGCCGTATGTGGGGCGTCCTGCCAAAACATTGGGATTTGGTTGTATCCTGTGTATGCATCCATAACTGTCATCAGTTCATGGCCCGCAGTCGCATCTACCAATTGATCAATCCGTGGGAGCGGATATGAATCTTTTGGGCATGCATTGTTGAGGTCTCTGTAGTCGATGCACATTCTTGACTTGCCATTTGGTTTAGGAACAACTACAGGGTTGGCTACCCAAGTTTGATACTTGGATTCCTCAATGAAGCCTGCATCAAGCAGTCTGCCTAACTCCTCGCGAATGGCCAACTTCTTGTCTCCTCCTATCGACCTTAGCTTTTGTTTCACTACTCGAACATCTTTGTTGATGTTGAGTTTATGGCAAATGACATCTGGGCTTATTCCTAGCATGTCCTTTGGGGACCGTGCGAATAAGTCTTTGTATTCTGTTAGGAGCGCTGTGATTTCAATCACTTCGTCTTCTGATAATGATGCCCCTACGCGCACCATTCTTTCTGGCTCATCGATTTTGACTTCACGGAGTTCGTCCATCGCTGTAGGCCTCCCGTAGTCATCTCTTGGGTCTTCGTCGATGGTGGGTGCTACTGGCATGTTTCCCCTCAAGTTTTGTTGTAGCGCAACATTGTGGCATTCTCTTGCTACTTGTTGGTTTCCTCTAACTTCTCCCACACCTGCAATGGTTGGGAACTTGATATTTAGGTGGGCCGTTGAAGGCACCATTCTCCATTCGTTCATGGTCGTGTATCCGAGAATGCCATTGTAGGCGTTTAGCTTCTCGACTACTATGAATAGTACATCGATATTCAGACGTCTTTCTCCTTCGCCCAAAGTTATCGGAAGGGTAATGGTGCCCAGCGGGTAGCTGGCATCTCCCATGAATCCCACTAGAGGTGAGTTCATTGTTTGTATGGCCTTCTTTCTTCCGAGTACTAGGAAAATGTCTTTTGTTAGCACGTTTGGGGCGGAGCCTCCGTCTACCAGAATTCGCTTCACTTCCATGTCATCAATAGTCATTTGAATGACTAAGGCGTCGTTGTGGGGGAACGTTATGTGCTCTCTGTCTTTGGCTGAGAAGCCTATGACGTCTTCCATGATTGTGTCTTGTCCGTCTGGCTCCTGTGGCTTTTCACTTTTTCCGGCGGCGTACCTCTCCCTTGCGTAAGAGGTTTCGCCCCCTGCACCGAAGCCTCCGTGTATGGTGTATGTGTTTTCCATCTTGCTTGTTCGTTTAAGTAACGCAGGCTTTCTGTTCGAAGCCCGCAGACGGCGCCAAGTGTTTCGACCAAGTTAACGCGGGCTGTCCGCTGAGTAACTTGTCGAAGTCTTCGGGTTGGGTGCGAGTTTGTTTGGGCCAAGTCCGTCTCCTAGGGTCGTGCGCGGGCCTTTGGCTTCGTCTTCAAGATCGCACTAAGTCCTTCGCGCTCTCTCGCTAGCTGCCCGTCCGTTCCTGCGAGAGGAGCATTACCAAGCAACTCCCGTGGAGAGGGGGGGTGCTTGGTGCGCTCACTCCGACGATCAACATTAAACAGTTCTAGAGTGAGAAAGTTTAGAGAGAGGTCAGAGCTTTTCCTAATTCTCACCCAAAGTGACTTGAAAATGTTTACCCCCAAGGTGGCTATTTATAGGCAACCTTGGACCGTAAGCCGGTTTTGACCCGGTTCAATGTGGAAATGTGAACCGGGATGCAGGGGAGAGCTTTGGGAAAAGGACTCTTACGCGCGTCTCAGGCGGCTGTCACGAGCGGGACGCGCGCGCCTTTGAAACATAGGTCTCGGACACATAGGAGTTAGGTAAAAATCGGGTCTCCTATACATTCGAGACAAAATGGGGGGTGTGCGCGACACCCCCGGGGTGCTAAGCTTACCCGGAATTCCGGGTAAGCCTAGAAATTCCGGGTAAGCCCCCCGGGGGTGCCGGGCAAGTTTGCGACTTGCCCGGTTACCCCGGGTTAGCTCGAAATCGGGTTTTTCGTGGGTTTCGTGCGTGTACGAGGTCCGAATAATTTAAAACCGAGCCCGAATCATGCGTATATCCATCACTTGCCCCCGAGTTAAATAATGGCTTGACCTTTATTTAACTCTATTTTAAGATAGGGTGTACGCGTGATTCGGGTCGTCTGCTCACCTTGGGTCTTGACTTACCAAGGGTGGATACGCGCGGCTCAGACGAGCTCCTTGTCTTAGTTTTTTGAGATGGTCATGCTTGATAACTGCGCAAAGGGTTAGTAGCACAACGGACTACGAGTAATATGATAAATGTGATTTTGGAAGAAGTAAGGCGTGAGCGCACATGAAATTTTTCGGGTTTGTAAGATGATCAAATAAATATGGAACGTTCATGCCACGACTAATTGTATCCAAATGATAATAAATCGTGAAAGTTTTGATAAAACGTTTTTCATGCAATATGATGGTTTTTGGGAGCCCGTCGTCCGAGACGGCCGTCTTGACGGCGAGACGACGGTTTAAGTAAATGAAATAATGCCGGGTTTGGAAAATCACATGTGACGGACTTGATACGCAAAATCATAAAAATAATGTTTTCAAGTAGTTGAGACCATTTGAAATAACTTAGTCAAATTTAGTTAAGTCACTTGATGGTGAAAATCCAAGTCATCAACAACGTTTTAAAAAATGGAGGGTGGATGTGAATGTACCTCTTGGATGTATGGTGTTTGTTAGGTTGTGTAGTCCCCCCTCTTTGTGATAGTTTATAAAACTATACACATTTGAATAGGTTGTTGAGAGGGTTTTTTGAAGAGGGTAAGGTAGTGATTTAGGAATTCACTTTAGGGTACTAGTGTGACCCCATTTCGGCCGGGCACCACCAGGACTACCACCGGCGAGGTCATGGCGGCCCGGCGGCGGCGGCAGCACTGCGGGCGGCGGCTGCACTGTTCACGGGTCCAATTTGGACCCGATTTGGCCCGTTTTCGAGTCCTTCTCGCCGGGTATTGATCGGTAATGTCCTCTCCTTCCTTTCCTTGACGTTAATTGGACCTTTAGGGCTGCAAATTTCGAATTTTAATAAGGTGCATGATAGGTGTTCGATGAAATGCCTAAGTGAAATTTTGGCTCGATTTTTCAAAATTCTTTTTTTGGCCAAACTCTAAATGTAGATAGATAGAGTTATGGTTAGTGAACTCCCTTTGTGAAGAGGCCCTTAGGTTTCGGTCAACCGAGGTGAAATCGTGGAGGTTCGAAATCGGACATATTCGAGCAAAAAGTTCGACCCTTTGTATTTTGATGTGGGTGACTTGATATGATGCCCCCGAGTGTGATAATGACTCCTTGGTTATTTGTGAGTAGATAGTCATGCCCCCGGAGTTTAGGTGATCGCTCGGTAGCGCGTGCTTATCGGTGGCTTAGTTGACCCGAGTGCTCTTTGAATTGTTCGGGTAGGGGTAAGTTTCCCCGTGACATGTAATGAGCTTGCTTAAGTGTATTTGAGCTGCTTGTATGTGCCCCCGGAGCCTTGAGCCGTTTTGGGGATAAAATTTGATCGAAATGTGGCCGGAGGGCATTTTGGTAATTATGACCAACTTTGCATGTCTTGGGTTTCTTTAGCTCTTGAACTTATTGCTTTGTGGAATGCTTGAATACCTGTGTCACATTGCACAAATATGTGGAAATTTGTTAGTGGGTGGCCTAGGCCTTTGGTGAGCGTAGGGACTTTTGACTCCCGAGCGGGAGGGTCCCTAGCTGTTTGCTCGCGGACAGTTGGTTCGTTGGGTTGGATGCCCTCGCAAAGGGCTTGGTGAATGGTGTTGATACGTGGCCCTGGTTTTTGATTGAGTTGTGTATGGTTTTTGCTGGGTTTGGTTGACGGGCTTGCAAGCGCATGTCTTTGATACTTAGAGTGTTCCTGGTAGGCAACAGTTTCTGCTTCTTCACGCAATGAGTAAGTCTCATCACTCTGTTTCGGATAACATTGATGGGGAGGTTGATGAGGGCACCATGGATTCTGATTCCGGGTCTCGAAGCGGTGTGCTTTTTGGACCGTCGGGTAACCGCGTAATACTGGAGAAGACCCAAATGTTTTTCCCAACAAGCTCCCACGTTCCAAGTTCGATCTCTACGTCTCGACCTGGGGCTGGTGTCCCGGCATAGAGGTCTCGTATCCTTGAGACGTCGTGAAGGGGGTCGAATTTGGTCGGCCCACCGTTCCTCCGGCTGAATACGAGGCTGTTTATCTTTCACAGTTCCGAGAAGGGCTGCGCTTTCCTTATTGTCAGGATCTGGCCCGCCTTTGTCGACATTACAGGATTTCTCCCGTAGCTATCACTCCACCGGGGTTTAGAGCTTGGACATGTTACCGGGTGCAGTGTCATCTAAACTCTTGGGATTACTCGATAGTGCTTTTTCGAGCCTTCTATCGCCTGGGCAAGGCAGATGAGTCTGGGATGTGTACTTTCACCTTGCGTTGGCCTCACATGACCGAGAAGGGATTCTCCTCCCTTGGCTTGCGCAGGGCGGGGTGGAATACTGAGGCGCGGTTCTGCGAAAGATCGGACACTTCCCAGAACAAATGGAAGTGTCAGTACTTTTTTATAAAGGATGCGGGCACGACTTGGACGACTTCTCACATAGTGGATACCGACCCCGTTCCGCGTTTTCAGGAGTTCTCCGATACAGACAAGGTTGCTTTGAAGAAGATTCACACGGCGAATAGGGCGGGGGAGTACAGCCCCCTTTATCGTGCTTCCGACGCCGAGCTGCTCGCGGTGGGCATTCATGTACGTCCTTCGGGGGATGAGTTGGTATGTTTTGAAGTTTCGTAACATTTGTTCCTGTTTCCTTGTAGGTTGGTTTCTTAACAGACGCCCATGTTTACAGGGCGGAGTCGCAGGCGGATCTCCTCAGACTGTTTCCGGCCTCGGCGACACTCCTCCTGTTGGCCCGGGTATGGGACTTGTGCCTTTAAAGGTTTCGTTGAGATTTTTCCCCATGCTAACATGCTAATGGTCTTTTTGTGGTTGTCTTTGCAGGCTTGGTACTCCCGACGGCGGGGGGAGTTGCACCTGTCCGAAAGAATGATGCTGACGTCTGTTCCCCGAGCGATCCTAAGAGGTCGACGTCTGCCGGCATGCCTCTTGCTCCTTACTGCGACAAAGGGAATGGGCCAATGTATGCGGATTCGACCATGCCTGCCCCCCGGTCGGGGACCGGCCGTTCAGCAGAGGTGCCTTCCTTGGCAGGTGACTGTGGTTGACTTCTTGTTGTATTGGTATAGTTTGCCTTCTCCTACTGTGTTTGCTTTTTATGTGTAGTTGTTCCTACTCCTCCAGCTCTTCGCAAGTCTGATCTGATGTGTCAGCTTGATCGGGATGTGTCCGGGAACGAGTGGACTCCCTACTCTCAGTCTGCTATTCGCTTTCCCAAGGATGTTTCCTTGAGCACACCTGCTGTCGGTGTGCGTGTGGTTCAGCGGTCTGTTCCGCCGGCTGACCGCAAGAAGTGCCCCCGTGACCCTGAGGCTGCTTTGAAGTGTGTTGAGGAGTCGCTCGCGCGCTTTGCTCCTGTACGTTGTTTTCTTTTTATGTTGGATCTATCATGTTTGTCTGGCTTCTTTGTGTGTGATGTGCTTGTGTTGTTGTTGCAGGTGAATGCTGTGATGACCAACCTTTCCTCCTTTGTTGTTGAGCTTGTTGAGGAGACGAGGGGTCTGCAGGGTCGTCATGAGCGCTTGTCTCAAGATGTCGTTGTGTTGAGGGAGAAGGCGCGCGCACATTCAGATGCTTCTTCCAAGGCTTCCGCTGATCTCAAGGGAAGTCAGGATTGCGCGTCTCAGCTGGAGGCGGAGCTGTTTGCCTTATTGCGCCAGGAGAAGGTCGACGAGGAGGCACATGCTGTGGCGCTGAAGGAGACTAAGGAGTCTCATGTTGCCCTGGGTGATCAGCTTGGGATGATTGAGTTTCCTACTACAGCTGATTACTCCAAACTTCTCGAGAAGGCACGTGATGATCACATGGAGTCTTTCTCTGTGGATTACTTCAGGAGGATATACTCTCTTGCCCCCGATTTTCCTTTCCAGAGTACTGGGCCATATACTGGCTATGCCCTCGGGGCTATTGCGGGGATCCGAGCGGGCGATGTGGGCGGAGCGAGTGGTTTGACGGGACAGGTGTCCGTCCCTGTTGGTGACGATCGCCGTGTTGTTTTCAGCAGCCCTGCGCATGATGTTTTTATGGCTGACGCCTTTGGCTCTGGTGCTCCTGACGTTGGGTCAGGTTGATCTTTCTTTGTTTTATATGACTCTCTTGTGTATATATGGTTGCTCCCCTTGCATGGGTGAGATTTTGGCGGGGTGTGTCTCGGGCTTGACTTTTTATGCTGGCTGGATGCCTTTACTTTTCAGACCTGCTATATTATATATATATATATGCCTGACATGAGATGTTAGAAAGATATAATACTTAGTATTATTTTGCATCTTCCTTTATTGTTGTCTCTATAACTTGTTCTCTTTTGGAAGAGTGTAGCTCTGTTGACAGGTCGATTTCTTTAATCCGATGGTTTTCCTTAGGAAATTGCATCTCTATTGGTGGCGGGGTGCGGATGAATTAGTATTACCGGCACCTGTGGCTTTGTAAGGAGGAGGATCCATGTTGAACTGCTTGTCTTCCTTTACAAGGATGTGAATAGATTAGTACGTTCACATACTTGATATAGTTGTTTGTTTGCGAAGTGTGGATAGATTAGTACGTCCGACACTTGCAATTTTAAAGAGAAGGGGGAACTCTTAAGGAACCGCTTGTCCTTTTGATTTTCATAAGAAGATAGTACCTTACGGAACCGTGGATCTTCATTATGATATTTTGACAAGATGGTGGTTTCCTGAAGAGCCGCACGCCTATCTTGTTTTTTGAGATGTGGATAGATTAGTACGTCCACATCGCTTGATGATGGCTAAGTGTGGATAGATTAGTACGTCCGACACTTGCATTTGTTTGCGAGGGAGGATTCCTAAGCAACCGCTTGTCCCCCGACTTTTGCAAGGATGTGAATAGATTAGTACGTCCACATCCTTGTACTGCGGCGAAGTGTGGATAGATTAGTACGTCCGACACTTGCATTTGTTTGCGAGGGAGGATTCCTAAGGAACCGCTTGTCCCCCGACTTTTTGCAAGGATGTGAATAGATTAGTACGTTCACATCCTTGTATTGTGGCGAAGTGTGGATAGATTAGTACATCTGACACTTGCATTTATTTGCGAGGGAGGATTCCTATGGAACCGCTTTCTCTCTTTTGCAAGGATGTGAATAGATTAGTACGTTCACATCCTTGGTTAGATTGTTGGATTGCGAAGTGTGGATAGATTAGTACGTCCGACACTTGCAATTTTTATGAGAAGGGGGGAACTCTAAGGAACCGCTTGTCCTTCTTTTGACAGATAGAGGAGGGCTTGCATTCATGTCAAGCATATATATATATAAGATCAAACAGGTCTACGATAGCAAATCCAAACATCAAACAACAGACAAGTCCTAAACAAGTCCTTCGCCAAAATACTACGCATGCAAAGGAACAAACAAACACACAAAGGGTCCATATCGACCTAGTCAAGGAGATCGCGCACATCAACCTCGCAGTCCTCCGTCGCAAAGGGATCACATGCAGGGGTATCACCAAAGATATCAGCATCCCGCTCAAAGCTAAACATCGGCTCACCATCTGCACTAATGGTGTCCTCCACCTGAAGAGAGGAAGACAATCCCAAATCACTCAAACCAATCACACCAGCAGCATCCAATTTCTCAAAGGGAAACCGGGGGGCAAGACGATGCATCAGAGGAACGAAGTCATCGAGAAACTCCTTCTTCAAAGACTCATAACTCGCCTGAACGGCGGAAAGGAAAGGCTCGCTCTGAGGATACCGCTTAAAGGCGCCGACCTTGCCTTCCGAAAAGCCGTCCTCCTTCGCCTTTTGCAACTCGGCAGCCCGCACCCCCTCCTGGAGTGCCATCCGATCCTTCACAGCAGACAGCTGATCTCGGATCTCGGCAACACGAGCTTGACTCGAGGCAAGTGCATCAGATAATATGAGAAGCTCCCCAGCATGGCCTTTCGCATCCTCAGTCAAAGAGACCTGCTCCTTCATTAACTCCTCATGGCTCTCCAGAAGCTGATCTTTCTCATCAGAAAGCTCGATGACAAAAGAGGATAAGTTGGCAATATCAGCGTTAACCTGCATAAAAAAGAGTATAACTATCAAAACAAGTGCAACAATGAACGAATCACTTCTAAGAAGGATAAACACTCACCGGAGCGAAAACCCCGACGTTCTCCTCCACAAAGGCGCGCGCACTAGCAGAATTCGGGGGGCACTCCTTCCGGTCTGCAGGGGGAACAGACCTCTGCACCACCCGAACGCCAACTTCAGGAATGCTCAAGGACACATCCTTGGGAAAACAAAGACGGGTACCCGAGTAGGGCACACACACCAACTATGACGTCGCGTTCAAAGCGACGGACAAGATCACTTCTGCAAAGCAAAGGAAGTGGAGGGATGTCTGCAAAGCATAAACATAAGCAAACATACAAGCAAAAAATGCTAAGTACATAAAAAGAGATACCACACACCTGAAACTGGGGGGACCTCCTCTGCTGTCACATGCATCGGCTCGGGGGGCAGGAGAGACGCGCTCAGCAACATGCTTCCTCTTGTCGCGTGAAGGCATACGTGAACCTGAGGGGACCTCGTCCGCCGTCCCATGCCTCGGCCCGGGGGCAGGAGGGACGCGCTCGGCAACTTGCTTCCTCTTGTCACGAGAAGACAAGGCAGACGTTCCCTCAACTCTCGAGCGCTTAGGATCACCCGAGGCACGCGCTGCAACATCGGTCCTCTTAACGGAGGGGCGCCGAGAGGAGTCAGCAACGGGTTCCGCCCGCTCCCTCTCAGCAGGCGTGCGACCTGCAAACAGGAAGAAGAAAACATTAGAACTACAAACAGAAATACATCCGAAAACGATAAAAAGGGAGAAGTACTTTACCCATAGATCCTTTTCCTCGCCCATGACGAGGCCCTTCAGCAGGGGCTGGAGCAGCAACGGGGAGCCCTCGCGCAGCATCAGTCTGCAATGCTGGCTGCTTGTTAAGAAACCAACCTACAGGATAACATAAGACAAGGTTACAAAAACTCGAAAGCATACCAAGACACCCTGGGAAGAAGATACGATGATGCCTGCGGCAAGCAACTCCTCTTCAGAACCCTGAGTCAAAGGGACTATAGCCCCTGCCTGATTGTCGCGAAAGATCTCGCGAAAGGCCTTCTCATCCTGAGGGGTATACTCGGAAAAGGAGGGGACAGGGTCACGCTCCAGGACATGACACGTCTCCCACTTAGTCCCGACGTCGCTCACAAAGAAGTAATGATTCTGCCATTCCTGGGAGCGAGGGTAAGGGGTAGCAAACCGCCCGCTCGGCTTCCACTTGGCACCCCCAAGGCCAAATGAGGAAAGGAAAGGCCACCGGCTGCAAAAGGTGGACAACCCTGATTTGTCTCGTCGCTCCAGGCGGTAGAAGGTCCGGAAGAGAATCATGGAATAAGCCCATGAGTGCTTGTGGCACTGAATACGAAAACAGGTCCACGCGTGAAAAGCAGCAGGGGAGAGATTGAGGGGCGAGATGTGGAAATGACGACATAAGCGGACAAGATCCTTGCAGTAAGGAAAACGCAAGCCCTCCTCTATCTGTCCCGTGTAAACTACATCTAGGTCCACGGGAGGGACGGTAACTGAGCCAACTTCGACACCTTTGCATATGTCAAACGGGAAGAATGCTTCAGAAAGAGGATAGACCCTCGACTTATCTACGCTCTCCACAAACTCCTCAGTCGTAATACGATTGGGAGGATAGGTCTGAGTCATCGCAATGGCTTCATGGCTAGCACCTGTCCCGGGAAAATCGAGTTGGAGTAAAAGGGGGGTGTCCTCGCTTATCTCCAAACCATCATAAGAAAAGTAATATGTGCAAAGAAGGGGATCGGGAGACTCACTCATCTCAGCAGTTCAGGGGTGACAGTTTCTGGGAAAATTCCTAAGTATCAAAGACACGCGCTTGCAAGCCCGTCAACCAAACCCTGCAAAAACCATACACAACTCAATCAAAAACCAGGGCCACGTATCAACACCATTCACCAAGCCCTTTGCGAGGGCATCCAACCCAACGGACCAACTGTCCGCGAGCAAACAGCTAGGGACCCTCCCGCTCGGGAGTCAAAAGTCCCTACGCTCACCAAAGGCTTAGGCCACCCACTAACAAAATTTCCATATATTTGTGCAATGTGACACAGGTATTCAAGCATTCCACAAAGCGATAAGTTCAAGAGCTAAAGAAATCCAAGACATGCAAAGTTGGTCATAATTACCAAAATGCCATCCGACCACATTTCGATCAAATTTTATCCCCAAAACGGCTCAAGGCCCCGGGGGCACATACAAGCAGCTCAAATACACTTAAGCAAGCCCATTACATGTCACGGGGAAACTTACCCCTACCCGAACAATTCAAGGAGCACTCGGGTCAACTAAGCCACCGATAAGCACGAGCTACCAAGCGATCACCTAAACTCCGGGAGCATGACTATCTACTCACAAATAATCGAGGAGTCATTATCACACTCGGGGGCATTATATCAAGTCACCCACATCAAAATACAAAGGGTCGAACTTTTTGCTCGAATATGTCCGATTTCGAACCTCCACGATTTCACCTCGGTTGACCGAAACCTAAGGGCCTCTTCACAAAGGGAGTTCACTAACCATAACTCTATCTATCTACATTTAGAGTTTGGCCAAAAACGAATTTTGAAAAATCGAGCCAAAATTTCACTTAGGCATTTCATCGAACACCTATCATGCACCTTATTAAAATTCGAAATTTGTAGCCCTAAAGGTCCAATTAACGTCAAGGAAAGGAAGGAGAGGACATTACCGATCAATACCCGGCGAGAAGGACTCGAAAACGGGCCAAATCGGGTCCAAATTGGACCCGTGAACAGTAAAGTCGCCGCCCGCAGTGCTGCCGCCGCCGCCTCGCCGCTGCCGGGCCGCCGTGACCTCGCCGGTGGTAGTCCTGGTGGTGGCCGGCCAAAATGGGGTCACACTAGTACCCTAAAGTGAATTCCTAAATCACTACCTTACCCTCTTCAAAAAACCCTCTCAACAACCTATTCAAATGTGTATAGTTTTATAAACTATCACAAAGAGGGGGGACTACACAACCTAACAAGCACCATACATCCAAGAGGTACATTCACATCCACCCTCCATTTTTTAAAAAGTTGTTGATGACTTGGATTTTCACCATCAAGTGACTTAACTAAATTTGACTAAGTTATTTCAAATGGTCTCAACTACTTGAAAATATTATTTTTATGATTTTGCGTATCAAGTCCGTTACATGTGATTTTCCAAACCCGGCATTATTTCATTTACTAAAACCGTCGTCTCGCCGTCAAGACGGCCGTCTCGGACGACGGGCTCCCAAAAACCATCATATTGCATGAAAAACGTTTTATCAAAACTTTCATGATTTATTATCATTTTGATACAATTAGTCGTGGCATGAACGTTCCATATTTATTTGATCATCTTACAAACCCGAAAAATCTCATGTGTGCTCACGCCTCATTTTTTCCAAAACCACATTTATCATATTAATTGTAGTCCGTTGTTCTACTAACCCTTTGCGCAGTTGTCAAGCATGACCATCTCAAAAAACTAAGGCAAGAAGCTCGTCTGAGCCGCGCGTATCCACCTTTGGTGGGTCAAAACTCAAGGTGAGCGGACGACCCGAATCACGCGTATACCCTATCTTAAAATAGAGTTAAACAAAGGTCAAGCCATTATTTAACTCGGGGGAAAGTGATGGATATACGCATGATTCGGGTTCGGTTTTAATTATTCGGACCTCATACACGCACGTAAAACCCACTGCGAAACCCAATTTCGAGCTAACCGGGGGAAACCGGGCAAGTCGCGAACTTGCCCGGCATCCCCGGGGGCTTACCCGGAAAATTCCGGGTAAGCTAATTTCCGGGTAAGCTTAGCACCCCGGGGGTGTCGCGCACACCCCCCCATTTTGTCTCGAATGTATAGGAGACCCGATTTTTACCTAGCTCCTATGTGTCCGAGACCTATGTTTCAAAGGCGCGCGCGTCCCGCTCGTGACAGCCGCCTGAGACGCGCGTCAGAGTCCTTTTCCCGAAGCTCTCCCCTGCATCCCGGTTCACATTTCCACACTGAACCGGGTCAAAACCGGCTTACGGTCCAAGGTTGCCTATAAATAGCCACCTTGGGGGTAAACATTTTCAAGTCACTTTGGGTGAGAATTAGGAAAAGCTCAGACCTCTCTCTAAACTTTCTCTCTCTAGAACTGTCTAATGTTGATCGTCGGAGTGAGCGCACCAAGCATCCCCCCTCTCCACGGGAGTTTCTTGGTAATGCTCCTCTCGCAGGAACGGACGGGCAGCTAGCGAGAGAGCCCGAAGGACTTAGTGTGATCTTGAAGACGAAGCCAAAGGCCCGCGCACGACCCTAGGAGACGGACTTGGCCCAAACAAACTCGCACCCAACCCGAAGACATCGACAAGTTACTCAGCGGACAGCCCGCGTTAACTTGGTCGAAACACTTGGCGCCGTCTGCGGGCTTCGAACAGAAAGCCTGCGTTACTCAAACGAACAAGCAAGATGGAAAACACATACACCATACACGGAGGCTTCAGTGCAGGGGGCGAAACCTCTTACGCAAGGGAGAGGTACGCCGCCGGAAAAAGTGAAAAGCCACAGGAGCCAGACGGAGAAGACACAATCATGGAAGACGTCATAGGCTTCTCAGCCAAAGACAGAGAGCACATAACGTTCCCCCACAACGACGCCTTAGTCATTCAAATGACTATTGATGACATGGAAGTGAAGCGAATTCTGGTAGACGGAGGCTCCGCCCCAAACGTGCTAACAAAAGACATTGTCCTAGTACTCGGAAGAAAGAAGGCCATACAAACAATGAACTCACCTCTAGTGGGATTCATGGGAGATGCCAGCTACCCGCTGGGCACCATTACCCTTCCGATAACTTTGGGCGAAGGAGAAAGACGTCTGAATATCGATGTACTATTCATAGTAGTTGAGAAGCTAAACGCCTACAATGGCATTCTCGGATACACGACCATGAACGAATGGAGAATGGTGCCTTCAACGGCCCACCTAAAGATCAAGTTCCCAACCATTGCAGGTATGGGAGAAGCTAGAGGAAACCAACAAGTAGCAAGAGAATGCCACAATGTTGCGCTACAACAAAACTTGAGGGGAAACATGCCAGTAGTACCCACCATCGACGAAGACCCAAGAGATGACTACGGGAGGCCTACAGCGATGGACGAATTCCGTGAAGTCAAAATCGATGAGCCAGAAAGAATGGTGCGCGTAGGAGCATCATTATCAGAAGACGAAGTGATTGAAATCACAGCGCTCCTAACAGAATACAAAGACTTATTCGCATGGTCCCCAAAGGACATGCCAGGAATAAGCCCAGATGTCATTTGCCATAAACTCAACATCAGCAAAGATGCTCGAGTAGTGAAACAAAAGCTAAGGTCAATAGGAGGAGACAAGAAGTTGGCCATTCGCGAGGAGGTAAGCAGACTGCTTGATGCAGGCTTCATTGAGGAATCCAAGTATCAAACTTGGGTAGCCAACCCTGTAGTTGTTCCTAAACCAAATGGCAAGTCAAGAATGTGCATCGACTACAGAGACCTCAACAATGCATGCCCAAAAGATTCATATCCGCTCCCACGGATTGATCAATTGGTAGATGCGACTGCGGGCCATGAACTGATGACAGTTATGGATGCATACACGGGATACAACCAAATCCCAATGTTTTGGCAGGACGCCCCACATACGGCATTCTACGCTGATAGCGAAATTTATAACTACAAAGTTATGCCTTTCGGGTTAATAAATGCGGGGGCAACCTACCAAAGAATGGTCAATCTCATTTTCGGAGATCTGATTGGCGATAAAATGGAAGCGTACGTGGATGATATGGTCGTGAAATCCAAGAAAAGAAAGAACCACGCAGATGACCTACGCATAATCTTCGAGAGAATGCGTCAGTACCAAATAAGACTAAACCCCGCAAAGTGCGCTTTCGGGGTACAGTCAGGAAAAATACTTGGATTTATGGTGAGCGAAAGGGGCATTGAAGCAAACCCTGAGAAAGTGAAGGCAACTGAAGAAATGGCCTCTCCAACAAAGCACAAAGAAGTACAACAGCTCAACGGGCGCCTCGCAGCCCTGAACAGATTCCTGGCCAAAATCGGAGACAGAGCCCTCCCTTTCTTTGAAGCGCTACGCGCGAACAAGAAGTTTGAATGGACAAATGTCTGTGAAGAAGCCTTCCAACAACTCAAACAACACTTGAAGACGCTCCCAAGATTAGCAAAGCCACTTCAAGGGGAGCCTCTTTTTCTCTACATATCAACTAGCAACACGGCAGTTAGCTCCGTACTAATAAGGGAAAAAGGAGGGGCGCAACTCCCGGTCTATTACGTGAGCAAAACACTGGCCAAGTATGAAGTCAATTACGTACCAATTGAGAAGCACTTGTACGCGCTTGTGATAGCCGCACGCAAGCTAAGGTCTTACTTCCACGCGCATGAAATAACGGTCCTCACAGACCAACCTTTGAAGCACATCCTTGCAAAACCAAACATGTCAGGGAGATTGACGAAGTGGTCTGTAGAGTTAAGCGAATTCCGCATTCATTTCGCTCCACGGACAGCCATCAAAGGGCAGGCCTTGGCAGACTTCATAGCAGAGTTCACAGGGATCGAGCCCGAGCCACAAATTGAAGTCCAAACAAATGTCCCACCCGCAGAAGTTTGGGAAATGTACACGGACGGATCATCCAACACCGGAGGCGCGGGGGCAGGATTACTACTAATCCCACCCGACGGCTCAGACCCCTTGAAGTACGCTTTGAACTTAACATTCAGAGCGACGAACAATGAGGCAGAATATGAGGCACTGATAACAGGCCTCAGGATAGCCAAAGGAGTTAGGGTGGAACACTTACGAGTAAAGTGTGATTCACAACTGGTCGTCAACCAGGTCAAAGGAGAGTACACTGCAAAGTCCGAAAACATGCAGAGATACTTGACACAAGCAAAGGAGTTGGTAGAAAGTCTCAAAACTTTCGACATAACTTCCTTCCCACGAGAAGAAAACCAGGAGGCCGATGCTCTAAGCAAGTATGCCCAAAACAATGAACAAGGCAAAGAGACACACTTTGTGGAAAACAGGATAATATCCGTCATAGACCAATTCGAAGTAATGGCCATTGACGAAGAGGAAACTTGGATGACACCAATCCAAGCATACCTCGCAGGAGGCACCCTACCGCGAGACAAAACTCAAGCAAGCAAGATCGAAAGGGTAGCCGTAAACTACGCCTTGATCGAGGGACAGCTCTACAGAAAGGGTTATTCTACACCCTACCTAAGGTGTATCACAAGCACAGAAGGAACAACTGTACTTGAAGAACTCCATGGAGGAATGGCTGCCTCGCACGAAGGAGCTTGTGCGTTAATCCGCAAAGCCTTGAACTTGGGCTACTATTGGCCAACAATGAGAGCTCAAGCAACGAACATGGTGACAGAATGCGAAGCATGTCAGCTATATTCAAGGAACATCACAGCTCCAGCAGCAGAATTAAGCCCAATTTCAAGCGCATGGCCGTTCGCACAATGGGGCATTGACTTGATCGGTCCACTCCTAAAATCGAAGGGCCAAGCAAAGTTCATAGTCGTCGCAATCGACTACTTCTCAAAATGGATTGAGGCTAAGCCACTGGCGCGCATCACAGACACACAAATCATGGACTTCATCCGAAACTACATAGTGGCTCGCTACGGTGTCCCGAAGATACTCATTAGCGACAACGGTGCCCAATTCAGGAGTGGAAACATGCAAAAATTCTGCGAACGTCTCAAGATAGACCACCGTTTTGCATCAGTGCATCACGCACAGACAAACGGCCAGGTCGAATCAGCAAACAAGATAGTCCTGGACGGACTAAAGAAGAGAGTCCATGCTCTGAAAGGAGGTTGGGTGGACCAGCTAAGCAGTGTTTTATGGGCTGTGCGCACAACACCCAAAGAATCAACAGGTGAAACACCCTTCAGCCTAGTCTATGGAACCGAGGCAGTGGCACCTATCGAAATCACCGTCTCTTCATACAGAACGACGCATTTTGACCCCCAAACCAATGAGGAAGAAAGACGCCTCGACCTTCAGCTAACGGACGAACAAAGATGGAAATCAGAGCAAGTTCAAGCAAAGATGCGTCTAGCCACATCCAGATACTACAACAGAAAGGTCAAGGCGCGACAATTCCATGTGGGAGAAATGGTGTGGAGAAGAAACGAATTCTCACACCTGGACCAAATCAACAAGATGTCCCCCAAGTGGGAAGGCCCTTACAAGATAGTAGCGGTCCCATACATTAATGCATACCGCATCCAAGATGTTGACGGGAACGAATTGCCTAACACTTTCAACGGGGGACACTTGAAGAAATTCCATGCATAAACAAGAAAGGAAACCATAGAACTAAAAGCCGTCGTATCAAGCTTTTTAGTCTTCATTACTTTAAAAGATGGAGATGTGTAACTCCATACTTGCGCATCAAATGAAGTTATGTTATAAATACTAACAAAATTCATGTCTCCTGTAGGCACACTATCAACTCACACACAACGCCTAAGCTTAAAATCAAGGCATCAAAACACAACAACAGTGACAACAGGCCAACCTATACAAGGCTCATCACTACAACCAAAGCAAAGGACGCACGACTCATCCAAGGAGTTGGAATATTTTCATCAAGGATGTGGACGTACTAATCTATTCACATCCTTGCCAAGCCGGGGGACAAATGGTTCCTTAGGGTTCCTCCCTCGCAACCAAACGCAAGTGTCGGACGTACTAATCTATCCACACTTAGCCACCATCAAAGGATGCGGACGTACTAATCTATCCACATCCCATGAAACAAGAGAGGTGCGTGGCTCCTCAGGAAACCACCATCTTGTCAAAACATCATAATGAAGATCCATGATTCTGTAAGGAACTATCTTCTTATGAAAATCAAAAGAAGGACAAGCGGTTCCTTAGAGTTCCCCCCTTCTCATAAAAATTGCAAGTGTCGGACGTACTAATCTATCCACACTCCGCAATCCAACAATCTCACCAAGGATGTGAACGTACTAATCTATTCACATCCTTGCAAAAGAAGGACAAGCGGTTACTTAGGGTTCCCCCCTTCTCAAAAAATTGCAAGTGTCGGACGTACTAATCTATCCACACTTCGCAATCCAACAATCTAACCAAGGATGTGAACGTACTAATCTATTCACATCCTTGCAAAAGAGAGAAAGCGGTTCCATACGGATCCCCCTCACAAAAAGTGTCGGACGTACTAATCTATCCGCACTTCACTATCCTATGTTATGACTAAAATAACAAGGAGATATTCAGTTATCACATCTATCTAATGCATTCATGTCAAGCATATATATATATAAGATCAAACAGGTCTACGATAGCAAATCCAAACATCAAACAACAGACAAGTCCTAAACAATTCCTTCGCCAAAATACTACGCATGCAAAGGAACAAACAAACACACAAAGGGTCCATATCGACCTAGTCAAGGAGATCGCGCACATCAACCTCGCAGTCCTCCGTCGCAAAGGGATCACATGCAGGGGTATCACCAAAGATATCAGCATCCCGCTCAAAGCTAAACATCGGCTCACCATCTGCACTAATGGTGTCCTCCACCTGAAGAGAGGAAGACAACCCCAAATCACTCAAACCAATCACACCAGCAGCATCCAATTTCTCAAAGGGAAACTGGGGGACAAGACAATGCATCAGAGGAACGAAGTCATCAAGAAACTCCTTCTTCAAAGACTCATAACTCGCCTGAACGGCGGAAAGGAAAGGCTCGCTCTGAGGATACCGCTTAAAGGCGCCGACCTTCCCTTCCGAAAAGCCGTCCTCCTTCGCCTTTTGCAACTCGGCAGCCCGCACCCCCTCCCGGAGTGCCATCCGATCCTTCACAGCAGACAGCTGATCTCGGATCTCGGCAACACGAGCTTGACTCGAGGCAAGTGCATCAGATAATATGAGAAGCTCCCCAGCATGGCCTTTCGCATCCTCAGTCAAAGAGACCTGCTCCTTCATTAGCTCCTCATGGCTCTCCAGAAGCTGATATTTCTCATCAGAAAGCTCGATGACAAAAGAGGATAAGTTGGCAATATCAGCATTAACCTGCATCAAAAAGAGTATAACTATCAAAACAAGTGCAACAATGAACGAATCACTTCTAAGAAGGATAAACACTCACCGGAGCGAAGACCCCGACGTTCTCCTCCACAAAGGCGCGCGCACTAGCAGAATTCGGGGGGCACTCCTTCCGGTCTGCAGGGGGAACAGACCTCTGCACCACCCGAACGCCAACTTCAGGAATGCTCAAGGACGCATCCTTGGGAAAACGAAGACGGGTACCCGAGTAGGGCACACACACCAACTATGACGTCGCGTTCAAAGCGACGGACAAGATCACTTCTGCAAAGCAAAGGAAGTGGAGGGATGTCTGCAAAGCACAAACATAAGCAAACATACAAGCAAAAAATGCTAAGTACATAAAAAGAGATACCACACACCTGAAACTGGGAGGACCTCCTCTGCTGTCACATGCATCGGCTCGGGGGCAGGAGGGACGCGCTCAGCAACATGCTTCCTCTTGTCGCGTGAAGGCATACGTGAACCTGGGGGGACCTCGTCCGCCGTCCCATGCCTCGGCCCGGGGGCAGGAGGGACGCGCTCGGCAACTTGCTTCCTCTTGTCACGAGAAGACAAGGCAGACGTTCCCTCAACTCTCGAGCGCTTAGGATCACCCGAGGCACGCGCTGCAACATCGGTCCTCTTAACGGAGGGGCGCCGAGAGGAGTCAGCAACGGGTTCCGCCCGCTCCCTCTCAGCAGGCGCGCGACCTGCAAACAGGAAGAAGAAAACATTAGAACTACAAACAGAAATACAGCCGAAAACGATAAAAAGGGAGAAGTACTGTACCCATAGATCCTTTTCCTCGCCCATGACGAGGCCCTTCAGTAGGGGCCGGAGCAGCAACGGGGAGCCCTCGCGCAGCATCAGTCTGCAATGCCGGCTGCTTGTTAAGAAACCAACCTACAGGATAACATAAGACAAGGTTACAAAAACTCGAAAGCATACCAAGACACCCTGGGAAGAAGATACGATGATGCCTGCGGCAAGCAACTCCTCTTCAGAACCCTGAGTCAAAGGGACTATAGCCCCTGCCTGATTGTCGCGAAAGATCTCGCGAAAGGCCTTCTCATCCTGAGGGGTATACTCGGAAAAGGAGGGGACAGGGTCACGCTCCAGGACATGACACGTCTCCCACTTAGTCCCGACGTCGCTCACAAAGAAGTAATGATTCTGCCATTCCTGGGAGCGAGGGTAAGGGGTAGCAAACCGCCCGCTCGGCTTCCACTTGCCCCCCCCAAGGCCAAATGAGGAAAGGAAAGGCCACCGGCTGCAAAAGGTGGACAACCCTGATTTGTCTCGTCGCTCCAGGCGGTAGAAGGTCCGGAAGAGAATCATGGAATAAGCCCATGAGTGCTTGTGGCACTGAATACGAAAACAGGTCCACGCGTGAAAAGCAGCAGGGGAGAGATTGAGGGGCGAGATGTGGAAATGACGACATAAGCGGACAAGATCCTTGCAGTAAGGAAAACGCAAGCCCTCCTCTATCTATCCCGTGTAAACTACATCTAGGTCCACGGGAGGGACGGTAACTGAGCCAACTTCGACATCTTTGCATATGTCAAACGGGAAGAATGCTTCAGAAAGAGGACAGACCCCCGACTTATCTACGCTCTCCACAAACTCCTCAGTCGTAATACGATTGGGAGGATAGGTCTGAGTCATCGCAATGGCTTCATGGCTAGCACCTGTCCCGGGAAAATCGAGTTGGAGTAAAAGGGGGGTGTCCTCGCTTATCTCCAAACCATCATAAGAAAAGTAATATGTGCAAAGAAGGGGATCGGGAGACTCACTCATCTCAGCAGTTCAGGGGTGACAGTTTCTGGGAAAATTCCTAAGTATCAAAGACACGCGCTTGCAAGCCCGTCAACCAAACCCTGCAAAAACCATACACAACTCAATCAAAAACCAGGGCCACGTATCAACACCATTCACCAAGCCCTTTGCGAGGGCATCCAACCCAACGGACCAACTGTCCGCGAGCAAACAGCTAGGGACCCTCCCGCTCGGGAGTCAAAAGTCCCTACGCTCACCAAAGGCCTAGGCCACCCACTAACAAAATTTCCATATACTTATACAATATAACACAGGTATTCAAGCATTCCACAAAGCGATAAGTTCAAGAGCTAAAGAAACCCAAGACATGCAAAGTTTGTCATAATTACCAAAATGCCCCCCGGCCACATTTCGATCAAATTTTATCCCCAAAACGGCTCAAGGCTCCGGGGGCACATACAAGCAGCTCAAATACACTTAAGCAAGCCCATTACATGTCACGGGGAAACTTACCCCTACCCGAACAATTCAAAGAGCACTCGAGTCAACTAAGCCACCGATAAGCACGAGCTACCGAGCGATCACCTAAACTCCGGGGGCATGACTATCTACTCACAAATAATCGAGGAGTCATTATCACACTCGGGGGCATCATATCAAGTTACCCACATCAAAATACAAAGGGTCGAACTTTTTGCTCGAATAAGTCCGATTTCGAACCTCCACGAGTTCACCTCGGTTGACCGAAACCTAAGGGCCTCTTCACAAAGGGAGTTCACTAACCATAACTCTATTTATCTACATTCAAAGATTGGCCAAAAACGAATTTTGAAAAATTGAGCCAAAATTTCACTTAGGCATTTCATCAAACATCTATCATGCACCTTATTAAAATTCGAAATTTGCAGCCCTAAAGGTCCAATTAACATCAAGAAAAGGAAGGAGAGGACATTACCGATCAATACCCGGCGAGAAGGACTCGAAAACGGGCCAAATCGGGTCCAAATTGGACCCGTGAACAGTGCAGCCGCCGCCCGCAGTGCTGCCGCCGCCGCCTCGCCGCTGCCGGGCCGCCGTGACCTCGCCGGTGGTAGTCCTGGTGGTGGCCGGCCAAAATGGGGTCACACTAGTACCCTAAAGTGAATTCCTAAATCACTACCTTACCCTCTTCAAAAAACCCTCTCAACAACCTATTCAAATGTGTATAGTTTTATAAACTATCACAAAGAGGGGGGACTACACAACCTAACAAGCACCATACATCCAAGAGGTACATTCATATCCACCCTCCATTTTTAAAAAGTTGTTGATGACTTGGATTTTCACCATCAAGTGACTTAGCTAAATTTGACTAAGTTATTTCAAATGGTCTCAACTACTTGAAAACATTATTCTTATGATTTTGCGTATCGAGTCCATCACATGTGATTTTCCAAACCCGACATTATTTCATTTACTAAAACCGTCGTCTCGCCGTCAAGACGGCCGTCTCGGACGACGGGCTCCCAAAAACCATCATATTGCATGAAAAACGTTTTATCAAAACTTTCATGATTTATTATCATTTTGATACAATTAGTCGTGGCATGAACGTTCCATATTTATTTGATCATCTTACAAACCCGAAAAATCTCATGTGTGCTCACGCCTCATTTTTTCCAAAACCACATTTATCATATTACTTGTAGTCTGTTGTGCTACTAACCCTTTGCGCAGTTGTCAAGCATGACCATCTCAAAAAACTAAGGCAAGAAGCTCGTCTGAGCCGCGCGTATCCACCTTTGGTAGGTCAAAACTCAAGGTGAGCGGACGACCCGAATCACCCGTATACCCTATCTTAAAATAGAGTTAAACAAAGGTCAAGCCATTATTTAACTCGGGGGCAAGTGATGGATATACGCATGATTCGGGCTCGGTTTTAATTATTCGGACCTCATACACGCACGTAAGACCCACTACGAAACCCAATTTCGAGCTAACCGGGGGAAACCGGGCAAGTCGCGAACTTGCCCGGCATCCCCGGGGGCTTACCCGGAAAATTCCGGGTAAGCCTAGCTTACCCGGAATTTAAGCCGGGCTTACCCGGAATTTTCCGGGTAAGCCCTCGGGGATGCCGGGCAAGTTCGCGACTTGCCCGGTTTCCCCCGGTTAGCTCGAAATTGGGTTTCGCAGTGGGTTTTACGTGCGTGTATGAGGTCCGAATAATTAAAACCGAACCCGAATCATGCGTATATCCATCAAAGCATATAACTACCCCCTCTCTTTAAACCTCTCATATACATACAATTTCATTTTACAATTTAGTTATAATTTTTTTCTACTAGTTTTAAACTTGAGCTTTAACGGGGATCACTAGAGCCAACCCGATCCAGCCCTTTGTGCACATGCAACAATGGAGGTGTGGTGAAGCTCATAGCCTCATACTCATATTCTTTTTTTGGTAAACATATTCATATTCATAATCTAACATTTATGTAACCTTGAATTATTCTTATTTAGGACATGAGAGATTCGGGTTATGCAAACACATGATCAAAGAACTTAATATATCATATTTTTAATTTGTATAATAATTATTATGAATTTTACGTTATCTTACCAAACCACATGGGCATGGAGTTATCTTGTTAGGATTGTTAGATTTTGTTACATTTTTTTGGGTAAAAAGATATTGCAACATTATGTACTCAATGTGGTCTGGTCGATCCACATTGATTGATGATGTCATTGACTAGTGAAAATGTTGAATGCGACATAATCTAAATATAGTATTGACGCACCCTAATTTTTCATCTTGGCTACTTTGCACCCTAAACAATGCCATATGCGTAAATGTTAAATACCTATTTTACCCCTAAAATTTGGGTGACATAAAGAAACCCCCTAAAGTTTAATTTTTTTCAAGTTTCGATCCCTTTACGTTTGCCAATTTTTTTATGTCTACCCTTTTAGTCTAGGGGTGATCATGCCGGCCGGGCTTTTCTAAAAAATGTTTAAGATCATAAGTTTGAGCTTGGACCGAGATCGAGTTCAATAACTTACATATATACTTGAGGCAGGCTCGGACTAAACCAAATTCGCTAGTATATATACACTACTGATCCAAAAACTAAAAAAATACCCAAGTTATAACTAAAATTGTTTGTAACACTCGGGATGTTTAAGTTTTGTTAGGGTTTCTATTCCTAAATAAAGTTATTGAATTCAAGTTAGATAGAGTTGGTCATTTAAATATGGGCTAATTTTTTTGTGCATCTCTACGTACCAAACCACATGTACAAACATGGATTTTAATTTCTTGTTAATTAGGCTTATTGTGACACTCTATAGTGTATACCCTATATATTTTGGGTTCGATTTTAACAGAACAGATGGACGTTACATTAAGCATTAATTAAATATAGAAAGCAAACTGCAATTTGTAAGTTGCAAACACGATAAGTACAGTGATCATGTGAACGATTGAGATTATACAGTAGCTACATAGGATTCTCTATATGCTATATAAGGGTTGTTGGTTGGTATTTTATTTATTGCGGCATTTATTCGTCGAGCAAATGCAGTTAGCATCAAATAACTACCACCTTGTCTTGTTGTCACGAATTTCGGCCATAATATGGACTAACACTATACGTGACACCTCTGTTTTATTATATACATACAAAATGAATTGATATGGATCTTGCTTACTATGAATTAGGGTTTTTTTTTTAAAAAAAAAAAAAATCTGTGCTATAGATCATGTTGTTAATCGTTGTTTCAGATTTAAACTGTTGATATTCATTATCCCAACTATCAGATTTGTTGATTAAAGCTTCCCGACTCTAAGACTAATTTTTTTTTTTTTGCCCGAGTGTAAGACTAGCTTGCAAGAAAATTCATATGAAACGAGCGAGCGATATAATTGAACATATCAAACGATGCAAGTTCTAAATCGTCTACAAGGTGTAAGGATTAAAAATCTGGACCATAACAAGGACGTTACACGCTTTAAAGAGATCTTACATATATTTAAATTATTAAGCCCCTCTATATATATTAATATATATATGTACTAAATGTTCTTTATTGAACTTCTATTATAGCAATTCATCTTTATTATAAAGATAAATTGGTTGACACCAATTATGGAGAAATTCCTTATTTTTATGTATATATATATATGATGTACTAATTTATTGAAATATTAAATACTATCATAAATTTATCAAATCATTTCATTCATATTACTTAATAATCATTTGTGGAATTAGAAAGGATATATAATAGGACACATGCAACACAATACATAATAATATATAGAAGTTTAATTAAGGTTTGGATCTAAACATTTGACATTTTAAGTTTCAACTCCCTCTAAACTTCCTTCACTATTCCGACCTCCACACAGCAGTGGCACTGGCCTCCGGAGCCGCCAACGGCACCACCTTGTTGGCCTTGGGGACAACCTCTTCGACCAGAAAGGCCGAGACCGGGAAGGTTCTGGAAAACCCTGTCGGAGCCTTGAAGGTGATCTTCTCCGGCGACTTCTTTTCGATGTAGATGTCTGAGATGGTGAGCCATATCATAAGCTCCTTTGCCTTTACACCTGAAATCAAAACCACCATTTTTGTAAAATGTCAAATTAAAAAGAAGTTTAGATGACTTTTTGCTGTCGCTCAAGCGTCGCAAACATGTCCATCATATTTGACTTTTTTGCTTTATACTAGTCGTTTATTTTTAAATTATTTTGAGACTTTTCAAAACCTCGGTAAGTTTTGATTTAGGTAACACACTTTTCAATAATAATAAAAAAATATTATTAACGACGCTTAGTAGCGTTGCTATTTGCAAGCACTGACGGCGCAAATAAAAGAGTCTCATCTTTTAAGAGTTTTGCGATACTTACTGCAAGCATCACATGTTTTTCGCGAAAATAATCATTAATTGCATATCTACCTACATCAATAAATAAAAGCGTCGCTAAATTTATAATAACGCTTTTTTACGTTGCGAGAAATCATTTCTAGTGTCTCGTATTTGTATATGATAGCAAAAACTAAATTATTGTGTCACATACCTGTGAGCTTCTTGATGATCCCTTTACCCTTCTCAATACAGGCAGTGATCTCGGTCGCATACTGAACCGACCGCCCGATCTCCTCAAATTTATGATCGATGCGCTTCTTCTGCTTGAGCCACACGAACCCAGTTTCCTCTATATACCCACACTCTTCAATGTCCTTCAATGGCAGCAAACCATTTGGGAGCCCTACTTCCTTGAGCACGAACTGCGTCTTCTCTTGCCCGATCTCGTCTCCAATATACACCTCAGCCTTTGCTCTTATTTCTTCTGTAATAATCTGAACCATTGTTTGATGGTATATGAGGATGATAAGTGTTGTGGTTGTAGAGAGGTGAGATGGATTAGGGTTTATATAGGTTTGAGGCTAACTTTTTGCCCTTAGTTTAGGGTTTATCTACGATCATGCCATTGGTGGGTCGGTTTGTCTAACTCTTATTACTTAGCATGGATGTATTGCCCACTCCCTCTAGTTATGGAGATGATTTAGAGATATAGTAGTAGTAGGTGGGAGTTGGAAAAAAGGTCCACTTTTTAATGCAAAAGATATGTTTATCTATATTGATGGTTAATTTTAGGGTTAAGAACACAATAAGGGCCTGAATGTTTGCCCATGTTGCCAAAATGGGTCTGAATTGAAAAAACGTATTATTAAGGGTCTGAATTTTGAGTTTTGTTGATAATCGAGTTTCCGTCCAATTTTGCTGTTAAATGTAACGGAAATACGTGAAATGACATAATTACCCTTTTGCAATTATTATACCATTTATCAGTTAATTAATGAAATGTGAAATGTCTAAAATACCCATGCACACTAATTATGCCTTAAGGCCACAACGGCCACCGCCACCGACCACCACCCCAGCTCCGGCGACCACCACTCCAGCTCCATCGACCACCACCCCAGCTCCGGCGACCCAAAAAAGCTCCGATCGGAGCCAAAAAGCTCCGCCGGATCGGAGCTTTTTGGGTCGCCGGTGGGGGTGGTGGTCATCGGAGCTGGGGTGGTGATCGCCGGAGATGGGTGGTGGTCGTCGGAGCTGGGGTGGTGGTCGCCGGAGATGGGTGGTGGTCGCCGGAGCCGGGTGGTGGCGGTCGCCGGAGCTGTGGTGGCTTAAAGGGTATTTTTGTCTTTTTAGGTCAAACATGTGAGGGACACACTCTGGTCAAATGACATTTTCGGTTTTTCAAATTATTTTCGGTCACATGCCAAGCATGTGACCACTTTCCGTCACTTTTAACAGAAAAATAGACGGAGACCTCACTTATACACAAAACTCAAAATTCAGGCCCTTAATAATACGTTTTTTTTAATTCAGACCCCTTTTGACAACATGTGCAAACATTCAGGCCCCTATTGTGTTCTTAACCCTTAATTCTATGTTCGGACAGTCGAATAAAATAGAAACTGCTAGAATAAGTTTTTTTTAATATTTTATTAGTTTAAATTTCACATATATATATATATATATATATATAATGTTAGTTTAGTTAGATTTTTTTTTTATCTAATTTAGACGGAATAATTAAGTCACCCGCCTAGCAAGTAATCAATAAAAACACGACAAATTGCTAATTGGTCGATCTTCTGGATAGTCGAATAAATTGCTAGATAATATTTATGCAGTCGACTAATATCTTTAGTTTTCTTTTTTAACATTTATTTAGCTTAATTAAGTTTAACATGTGTACAAATTGTTAGCTCAGATAGAATTTCAATATAATTCGAACGGAGTGGTGCACATTACGTGATGAATAAAAATATGAAAAATTGCTAATTGATCGATCTAATTTAGATTGTCGAACAAATTGCTAGTTGATAGTTAGGCAGCCGAACAAATCGCTAGCTAATGGTTTCATCATGTGCTCAACACATGACTTATTCCATTCAGATGAGACGAAAAGTTTGACGAAATTAGCAATTTCTACACATATAAAACTTAAGTTAGCAAAATATTAAAAAAAACTTAATCTAATAATTTGTTCAGCTGCTCAAGGCACGTACTAAAGAATTAAAATTACATTTAAAATATATTTTTACACGTATGCATGTATAAGTGTTGATAGTCGATCAATTTATGCATAAATAATACAATTTGTCATTTATTTAATTTTTGTATGACCTTTTTTTAGTAGTATTGAAACTCCTTAACTTAAAAAAGTATGCACCTGCTATACTTCATCTTATATGCACTCCATAAAAACACATGGCTCAAGCAGAAGAGGCGGATCATAATAAATTTAGAGTGATATCGTAAAGAAATCATCAAGAAGCTCACATGTATGTGACACAATAATTTAATTAAAATTAGTTTTTCGTGACGCTAAAAATGATTTTTCACGATGGAAAAAAGAGTCATTATGAAATTAGCGAATTTTCCGACACAAATATATATGTAATTAAATAATAATTACTGTCTCAATAAATATAGTGATGCGTACAATAAATGTATGAGACTCTTTTACTTGCATTGTCAGTGTATACAAGTAGCTGACGCTACTAAAAACCTTTTTAAATAATTTTAGAATTTTTTATTCTAAAAATCTATTAATTAAGTGAATAGAGTTTACAAATATTTTTATATTATAATTAACTAGATTATTATGTAAATATTATATAAGAAATAAAAATAGTATAACGGCATGTTTGGTTCACATAATGGAATAGGGAATAGGTAATGGGTATTCCCTATTTCGTTGTTTGGTTAATTAAATGTGTGGAATTAGGATTCCTAATTGCCAATTTTGAAGGAATACATAATCCTAGCCTAACCCCTAGGTTTACCTATTCCACATTCTCTAAAATAAAAATTAGAAATAAAAAAATACAATTTTAACCCTAATCTAATTTATTTATTATATAGAAATTATAATTCTCTCACGCACTGCATCTATCTCGCGACTATCGACTGCCCTTATTCTGCATGTCCATCTCGTGATCATATTTTAATTTAATTAATAATAATAATTTAACATGTTTTTTCACTTTACAAAATGTTATATTAGCTATAGTGAATTTTACAATATCGAAAAAAAAATTGTTTTTTTTTTTAAAAATCCTTTAAAAAATTTGTATTTTGTAAAAAAAAAATAATCAATTTTTCATGTAATAATATATGATTTGAATTTTTCATTGTTAATTTGATTAATATATGTAGCAAAAGGGTATATCTGTCAATTTGGACTTATTCCATTCCTTTCTCACTATCATTTTATCAACCAAACATTGGATTCAGAATCATCATTCATTATTCCTCATGTCAACCAAACAACATCATATTACATATTACATATTCCCTATTCTTATTCCCTATTCCTTATTCATTATTCCCTATTCCCTATTCCACGAACCAAACATGCCGTAAATGTTTATAAAAAGATTTGACAAGAAAAAAAGTAAAATTAAAATTTGAACAAATAAAAATAAAAGTAAAAGGCATGGAGACAACTACATACATTAAACTTTCAATACACTCAACAAAAATTTCCTGTTTTTCTACCATGATTTTTATTTTCTCCACGAAAAAGTATGGCCCTTACCTAAGACCTAAGTATTTTCCATTTTTTACACAATAATAGATGTATATATATGTCTGTACAACGTTGTGTATAACTATATGTGCATTGTGCTTTGCGTACAAATGTGATTAGGTAAGCGGAGAAACTGCATGATTAATAGAACAATACAAAAATGGCGCTCCCTAATTTTGGATAAATTAATGCAACTATCTTCCTTCCTAATCTAGACTTGTTAACACTCGAAAATTGTTAATGATAAAGAACACGATATTATATACATATATATTAATGCTTTCTAGCCATTTTCGTTGTTTAAGTACAGTAATTACCATAATAAAAGTTTTTTTTTTTTTCATGTTATTAAAGAAAAACGGTTAAAATGATGTACACCTTATTTCATTTCAATTTCTCTATTATTAAATTAAGAGATTGAACTCGAGAATTTTACAACTAGGCTACTTTTACAATACTTGTAAAATAATTTCAAGTTAAAAAAAAAGGTTAATTGGTAATATATATATATTTTAGAAAACGCAACGCAATTTATTTTGATATATATATGATGATGATTGGTTTACTTTTTGTTGAAGAGGAAGTTGAGAATTGCGATTATAAGTGGAAAATAATTAATGTTGCATATAATTGAAGAGGTTGGACCGTCCGTTGACAATAACTGGTACAAATGGGGTTTTCCTATTTTTTCTAGGGTGCATTTATTTTTAGAGTTATAAGTCACACCAAATAATAAATTCTATTATGATATGGAGTTTCTTTACAAAATAAATACAAAAAGGAAAAAAAAATTCAAAATAGAAAACCATTAGTATCATCATTTAGTAAAATCAGGATACACGCATTTTGAGTGTGCCTTAAAAATGAAGGTTAAGTGTTGGGAAAAAAAATTCAAACGGCAAATGAACCGCTTAAAAAAATTGAAAAGTAACCACCTAGATAATTTTTTTTTCTAAAAATATAATTTAATTACTGGAAAAAAATAATAGAATTTAGAAATTTATATTAGTATCTTAAGTGATTTTATATCGTTACCATAGAGCATTTACAATTGTTTTACATAAATTGTATTATTTAAACTTGTCACGTAGACATTTATGTACACTTTAAGTAATACGTAAAGTTAAGATACATATAAATAATATTTGTTATCTAATCGTTTTACTTAACCATATTTCTTAAATATATTTTATTATTAATTTTTTCAAAAACCACAGATAAGATATTAGCATTAATATAAAATAAAAAAATTGATTACGTAATACATAGTTCATTCATTAAATTTAAAGAATATATTATGTAAAAATAGATGAGTTCCACTTTTAATGAATGTTATGTAAAATCATTATAGCACGTTTTTATACATTTTACAAAAATATATGCTTTAATTCACATTTAAGTAATACTATATAATATCACTGGGAATCTTACTTAATTAAGCATTAGTAGAGTTTTTTTTTTTTTTTCTCTTTATCCAAATGAATATAAATTAAGCTCATACAACTGAGGATAAAATAAGCTCTAAAATAATTATTATAGAAATTGGTAAATTGCAGTCATTGTAAATACAGTCTAATTTCTATTAGTTGGATTTAGCATATTGAGAGAACTAGGCCTTTGAGGCTCTTAAATTGAGGCTTATTATTAGTCACAAGTATTGTCTTTAACTCCGGTTTTACGCATGGCTTTTCAGTTTTCATGAATATATGAAACTTTATCCACTAAATATTTTGCTGAATTATTGTCATTTTCCCGTACGAAAAGGCTACCCCAAAGAGTGAAAATATGACTTCTTTTCGTTGGCCAGCCACGAGCTTAGCTTTTTAGAGAATGTCACATGTATATTTGTGTAACAACTAAGATACGATTTAATTAAAGTGTAATTTGTTTGGGTTCAATAGAGATGTCTGGAGATTGACCCGTGTGAATTTGAGATGTCTGAATATTAAAATGGTGATAACTAAGGGTTGAAGTTTGGACTTTGTGATTTTTAGGTTTTCCGTCCAAATTTTCTGTCAAATTTAACATAACAGCATGAAATGTCAAAAATACCATTTTGCAATATTTGAATTAATAAAAAGTTTAATTAATATAAAGATAAAATGACAAAAATACCCCTGTCCATAATTTAAACATAACCCAACTCCGGTCACCACCACGGCTCCGGCCGGCCACTACCCAACTCCGGCGACCACCACTCACAACTTCGACGACCGCCACCCAACTCCGACGACCGCCACCACGGCCCCAATTGGACCCAAATCGAAGCCACCAGCCCCAATTGGGCACAAATCGGAGCCACAAAGTTCCAATCGGAGCTTTGTGGCTCCGATTGGGGCCATAGAGCTCCGATCTGGAGCTCTATGGCACCAGATCGGAGCCACAGAGCTCTTTTTTCCCAACTAAACTATGATTGCACACTAAAATTTCACCAACATACTTTATGACACCATTTATTACATCATCAACATATTTTAAAAGCACAATAACTGCACACTGCGCCCATCTACTATTCAAATCAGCTAGGCAATTCTCATTTCTCAAACTGACAAAATTGAATACTATTTTCAAATGTCGCAATTAAGAAAAAAACACTTATACAATTGTTACAATTAAGTCTTAACTCGATTGGAATGTCATTAAGACTCGATCAACATACAAGTAGTGTCCCATCAACTTCTACAAAACGGTCTCAACGCAACCATTTCATATAAATCGTTGCAAGAAATCTTTTATCCGATCAATGTAGGGAGACGAAGTCGGGATTATATGACCACTATCGTGTTCAATCATGACCGAGCTCCCCTCTTCAAAACACGCCGCAAGTTCCCGACTCGTTGCATTCGATATCTGCCTATCTTTGCCACAATCACTACCGAAAATATGAAGTGAAGGGCAATTAACAGACCCCCTAACTGTGAACTCCTTCACCTTCGGAGCATAACCAGAGCACAGCACTGCAAATCTGAAGTTCATCTGAGTACACACCAGAGCAGCCATGGCAGCTCCCTGAGAAAACCCTAAGATACCATCAAAGGGATCTGACTCTGAAACCACAGTCCTTAAGTACTCCATTGATGCATCGAGCCCGCCGGTTTGGTGCTGGAACTGAAGTGGATCGAATCGGGTCTCTGCCGCCTTCCAATCGAGCCTCTCGGCAGGGTCATAGTCGGGACCCACCAGCCAGGCAAACTTTTTGCTGCAGTTCTCGTTTGGAGGAGGTGTCGAAGTAGGGCAGTAAATGAAGGGAAGCTTGTGGGGTCCGTCCACAAAAACAAAATCACAGATTCGCTTGAGTTTCTTAGCTAGTGAAGCGGTTCGTCCTTTGAAGCCTGAAGCGTTTTGTCGGAACCCATGCAAACATAAGATCCGAAGCTTTCTTGGAGGGGCCGAATCTGTAATAGAATAATTTTTGCTTAGAAATATTGAATATAGATCACTAAACCATGAACTTACCACGAAATTGAACATATTGAGGTTACCTTGTTCACCAAGAAACCGAGGGGCTTTTAGTTCAATTTGGTGGGTTGAATCTGTTGATATGTCTGAAGCAGCTGCCTTACCATGTCTTTGACAAAGCTCACAAACATACGAGGCACCTTCGGCCTAATCAAGAAGCATAGTTACTTAAATGGGAACCGGAAAGACTCGATTGACAAGGAACCAAAAATAAATAAAAGAATTTGTGCGTACCCGGCATTTATTGCAGACTAAAACAAGCATCCGACAGTAAGCACATCGGCATCTGGGAGTATAATCATCAAAGCAACAACCACAGAGAAGACATGTACCTAAGATATTCGGATCAGAGCTCCCAACTGAAATTCTACCAAAAAGAAGGCAGTTAAATTTACTTTATGGAAGATAACTGTATTTTTTCTTAATAAACTAGTCTGCATAGGAAAGAAAGATGTACCGATGATCAAAAACAAAATTCTTTCCCTTGAAGTAACCACCGTCAGGGAACTGTTCTAGATACCGCTGAATTCCACCGTATAGCTGGTAAGGGGCCAACGAAAGAAAGGTTTAGAAGGTTAACTATTGAAAAGATATAATTTATAGAATCAAGAATAATTGTCGAGTTACTTTATTAAAAAGCTATACCTGAAATACATTCTCAAAACCATCACCTTTTTCCTTAATATATGCTGATGCCATCTCACATCTTATGCCTCCAGTGCAATACCTTTTATAGCAGAAGTAGCAAATTACTATAAGAAAATTACATGTTATTCAATTAGAGAATATTTTAACTTCTCTGGTGAGACATTAGTTGACAAATCAAGCTATCAATCATAACTCAAAGATGTACACATCTTTTGGGGTTAAAAATCACTGGCGAACATATTTACCAAGTTATATATTGCACCATAAAGAAATGCTGAGCACAAGCTTATAACTGGTGAGACCTGGTATGTATATTTCAAGGCAATAGCTAAGAAAAGACTGACATGAGGATTTGTTTCCCTTGCAAACGATCCGAATTGTTGTCTATCCAGGTGGTCAGGTCACTATATTGTCTGATTTCTGGATCCAAAGTTTCCACACCAGGTGTGTGGAATTTACCGATTCTCGTCTCGTATAAATTCCTTGCATCCAATAGAACAAGCTCTCCATTGTCATTCGAACTCTCTTTCTCCTTAACATTTCCTAACAACAAATATCTTATAAGAACTAAAGCCACAGAGACCATAGAAAATACTGATAGAAAGAGGATGATGAACTTCTGAAGCAGCAACTATCTGCAACTAAAAATGCGAAGGCAATTGATTGATTGTTGAGAAATGATGAAATAATTACCAGTACTTTCAAGAACGGAATGGAACTCGGCAGCAGAGAGATGCTTCCCGGCATTTGCGATTTCAGGTGATTTTAAAAGTGGATGAGAGCTTAAAGTAACCAATTCCTGAAAAAAAAAAAAAGATGGACTCTAAATAAACCACACAGAAATGGCCAATTGATCATCAATGTTATGTAGTTTCAGAACACAGAAAAGTGACTAGAACGACAATCAAACAACCACAGAGCTAGATTATAGAGTAAAGGAGTAAGTTAATTACATCCACGATACGAATGGAGAGAGACGTGAAACCACATTCTTTAGCAACTTGATCGTTCAAAGGGTGATGAGAAGTGGCAAGCTTGAAATCAGTCCCTTCGAACAAAGGTTTCGATTTTGCTGCATCAATGTGTTTCTCTAATGAAGACAATTTGCCACCAACCTGGAAAAAATAAAAATTCAAAAACACAATAAGAGCAGCAGAAATATGCTAAACTCAAGATTATGGCATTGGCAGCAGCAATATCGAGCTAAATAAGCTCAAAACGTATTACTGCAAGAAATTCTGTCTAGAAACTTCAAACTAGAATTAAAAGAAGCTCTAATTGAGCTCGGTTACTGGTTTCAGCTTCAGTTCCTCGTTCTATAGATTTCAACAACAACATATCCTATTACAGTCTCCATTTCTGATGTTCATGAACTCTCAAGAGTGAGAAAGAGGAAAGAAATTCGAACTCACTGTCACGTTGACGCCGTGGGGAGCGACACGGACGCGGCCGAGTAGATCCAGTTCGCGGCAATTAAATTCGTAAAAAGCAAAGAGCTCTTCAAGATCGGGAACGGAGGCGTATTTGTAATATAACAAGACGCCGTAGTCTTCTCCTTCGCCGGAGCCGTTGGACTTGGCGGCGGAGCAGCGAACAGCTTCCTCTGCCTCCATCTTCTCCGTCTACTGGCGGGGTAAGATGGCGCCGTTGGCACAAATGTTAGTGACGCGGCACTCAAAATCTTGAGAAGCCCATGTATCCCAAATTTTCGGCCCATCTAGAGGCCCATGAATAATGTAATTTGCTACGGAAGGATTATTATTAACTGTGAATTTCAATTTTTTTTTGGTCAAAAGAACTTCATCTTGAACTATAGGAAATATTTAATTTCAACCTCCAAGTAACTCTGTCCCACCACCATAGGAGCTAATATTTAATTTTTGCAAAGTTTTAGTGGTCATTTAAAAATAGGAGGAACATTGGGGGCAAAATTGTATAATTAATTAATTTTCTTTTGTGTAAAATCGGATCATGCTTCTGGTATTGTTTTATGTATTTTTTTTATTATTTAAAAGGTGAATCCTAAGAAAAATTGTTATTAATAATGATGTGATGTAAATTTGAGATATAGCTAAGAAAATGAGATTTTCTACTATGTTTGTGGAGCACTATGCTTGTGGCTTTTTTAAAATTATGATAGACTTATTTGTAACATATGTAAAACTTTAAAAATATGAGTTTTTTTTAGATACACCTCAAATCTGCATCACATCATTACTAATAACAATTTCCCTCTAGGGTTCACCTTTAGGACAACATAAAAATTAAAAAAATGAAAAAATAGTACCACAAGCATGATATTTGTAAAAAGACCCAACATATTGTAAAAAGACATAGTAAAAAGACCCAACATATTGTTTCACAATATACTAGAAAATTTCTATTTTTACTAGACTTAATTAAATTTTACTGACAATGTGTATGTGTTCAAGATGTTTTTAATTGTTTCCATTCCTGCATTGATGCTAATATTCAAATTTGTGTATATTAATAATAAGAATATAAAATGGAACTGAATGAGTAAAGTTTAATGACGAAACTGAATACAACTGAAGATCAAGGATGAAATCATGTAACTGGGTACAATTGGAGGACCAGAAACAAGCTTATTATTATTATATTTTCAAAAGAAAAGGAACAATAAAAATAATAATTATTTTCAGTTGCCGAAATATTTATGCTCACGTCAAAGAAATTCAGTTCTCTCCACTCTCTCACGTCACGCCTCCTCTCTCTCCCCCATTTCATCGAACGCTTTCCAGACATCGGTCGGAGCCGGCGCGAATTCCGACGGAGCAGCGGCAACCATGTCTCTCCGACCAAGTACCCGAACTGAGGTCCGGAAGAAAGCGTACAAGTCTGGTGTCGATGTAGATGAGGCGAGGCGGAGGCGAGAAGATAATCTTGTCGAGATCAGAAAGAGCAAACGCGAAGATAATCTTCTGAAGAAGCGAAGAGAAGGGCTTCTGCTTCTGTCGCAGCAACCACCACCCTTGGATGCATCCCAAGATGCAGCTTTCATGGAAAGGAGGGTATGCAAATTCTGCTCTTGATCTTGTTCCTGCTCTATTGATTTGGTCTCTGTGGCTATGAATTACTTTGCGTTGTAATTTTCAGTGCTTATGAATCAAATCGTGTAAAAAAAATCTTGTATGCTCAATTGAGCTAACTGAACGTTTACCGTGCTTAGCTATCCCTTTGATCGCTCTAAGTTCTGTTTGACTCGAAGATGCTCAATTGGGAAGATTTGAATGTCATGATGTCGAACTTTGAACAATTAATGGTTTACATTTATATAGTTGAAACTGTTTAAATATATTTTATTTATTTGTTTTGGAGAAAATGGTGAGCTGAGAATGTGCTAGAGCTCTGGATTGGATGTAGCGCAGAAGTTTATGATGGTATGGAAGGTTTAGAGACTATTATTTTGTGTCCTTTTTATAGTTCACTTTCTGCTAGTTGAAGTAGCTGAAAAATAAGGAAACTGGCTGTACAGCGAAGAAAGTACATGACCAATGTAAGGAAGTGAAGCAAACATAGTCATTCGTATTAAGTACTTTTCAGCTTCATGGTGGTGTTTAAACTAGGATAAAGTAAAATTTGTCACATATTTCATCCGAATAAGTTTTGTAAAAGCACTAAGCAAATGTACTGCCAAATTTACTTGCACGGTATGTGGGTGTGTGTTGCTGTTTAGGAGCATTTTTTTCGCTGTTTATGTCGTGTAGCTTCTGATATCTTTTATATGGATCTCTGTCTCTCTCAAATTCATGATCTTATCCAGTATATGTATTCTGACAATACAACAAATTGAAGGTCGCACATAAACATGAGGAACCAAATTCTCCATAAATATTAGTAATCCTTTCAAGTCTCTAATTAAAGATTGACATTTAACTCTCGTATAGATCCGCTGGAGATATTCCTCAAGCGATCAGATTTTATTATTTTAGTAAATCGGTATACCATAAAAAGTCAATTTGGTTGCTTCCTTTTATGTGGTTATCTAATTGGGAGTTCATAAGTACATGGATGTATTTGTGTTGATTGGAAAACTTTATTTCGATCGTCTTTAATGTTTCTTGCAGTTGGAGAGTATTCCAACAATGGTACAAGGTGTATGGTCAACTGATCCAAATGCACAGTTGGAAGCAACAACCCAATTCAGAAAACTTTTGTCTATTGGTATAATAGTGATTGCTTCCTTTTTTGCTCTTTTAATACTGTTTCTAAAAATAGCTTATATTTCCAATTGTTGTGTTGCATCTCTGTAGAGAGACGCCCACCAATCGATGAGGTGATCAAAGCTGGTGTTGTTCCTAAGTTTGTAGAGTTCCTTATGAGGAATGATTTACCACAACTGCAGGTATTGGATGATTCATTTTGATGTATACTAAATTTACCCACCATCCAATATGTGTGCAAGACATTTTTATGCTGCTTTGTTATTACTTTTTAGTTTGAGGCTGCCTGGGCATTGACAAATGTTGCCTCTGGAACATCAGAGCATACCCGAGTTGTCATTGAACACGGCGCGGTGCCAATGTTTGTGCAACTCCTGAGCTCAGCTAGTGATGATGTCAGAGAGCAGGTTATATTCCCTTACCAATTTCCTAACTCCACTAGTCACTGTCACAATCTTCTTCTCTTATTTTTATTTCGATTTGAATTAGGCGGTTTGGGCATTGGGGAATATTGCTGGTGACTCTCCAACTTGTAGGGATCTTGTTATCGGCCATGGTGCTCTTGTTCCTTTACTTTCTCAGTTGAATGAGCACTCAAAGTTGTCTATGCTTAGAAATGCCACTTGGACTCTATCTAACTTCTGTCGTGGCAAGCCTCCAGCACCATTTGAGCAGGTACAGTACAGTACAGTTTTTTTTTTTCCCTTCTATCCGAAGAAGGATTTCTTTCCTTTTCTTCTTTCCTCCATATCCTTCTGACCCCTCAAGCCAAACAAACTGTAAGAGTTTGATGAGACGTATTTGGTTTGTTGCTTGCCAGGTCAAGCCTGCACTGCCCGTCCTACTACAACTCCTACGTGTGAATGATGAAGAGGTCCTGACTGATGCATGCTGGGCCCTCTCATATCTCTCCGATGGTCCAAATGAGAAAATTCAAGCTGTAATCGATGTTGGTGTTTGCCCACGACTTATTGAACTTCTGCTGTAAGTTTTTGTATACTTTCTCAGCATCTTGCTGATAGCTGTTTGATGTGATTTTGTCTATTTGGCCTTTAGTTAAGGCTGGTAATTACCTTATTGTGTCCTAAAATTGGTCTTAGCTTTGTTTTCTTTATCTAAAATGCACTTTCCGAGTTTCAGTAAACTGGTCATCATAAATCATGTTAGAATTTGATCCCTAGTTTTGCTAATCTATTGTTTGATCTATATACTCTCTAATACTAACTGAAATTAGGGTTTTTGTGTTGTTAGACATCCATCATCTACGGTTCTCGTACCCGCTCTCCGTACAGTTGGAAACATTGTTACTGGTGATGATAACCAGACTCAGGTATTTCATCGATGGACCAATTCTGCTTCTATGGTTTCTTATTCTGACATTTTTCATTTTGATAATTTTGTAGTTTGTGATTGATAACGGCGCAATCCCTTGTCTCTACCAACTGTTGGCACAAAACCACAAAAAGAGTATCAAGAAAGAAGCCTGTTGGACTATTTCAAACATCACAGCTGGAAATCGGGCTCAAATTCAGGTAAGAAATTCATCTTTCAACCGACCAATTCCGTTGTTCTTGATCTCGTAATTTAGATTTCTCAGTTCTTGCAACTTTTTCCTTATCATGGCGTCATAAGCTCTATCGGTTTATAGTATAGCTGTTTCCTAATATTGATCTTCAGTTCGAAGTGTAGACCTTACTTTAGTTTCATAATTCTTCCGGTGTGTGTTTCTTCGGCTTGTTTCATTTTGAGTCTCTTCTTCGGTAAGCCGATCTTGAAATTGGAGGGTAAGGTAGAATATGTATTCCACTTTGTTGGATTCAGCTCCAGTAAACCCTGATATCTTAATAAGAGGAATAGATAAGATCGTTTAACTCTCACACTGTAGGGAATAAATAGCTTTGATTAACTATAATGCAATACAAATAAAGAATGATAAATCTGTATTAAATTTTTACGTGATAGGCAATTATCGATGGCAATATCATCCAACCACTGGTACTTCTTCTACAACAAGCTGAATTCGACATCAAGAAGGAGGCAGCATGGGCTGTCTCGAATGCTACATCGGGTGGATCCCACGAGCAGATTCAGTAAGATTCATGTTGTCAATAATATTCATCCATAATGTTCTTGATTTCGAGACAGATTTTGCTTAATTTTCACGGTTTATGACTGTTTTATGAAATGTTTGTAGATTTCTTGTTGCCCAAGGTTGTATCAAGCCACTCTGTGACCTTCTAACCTGCCCAGACCCGAGAATCGTGACAGTCTGCCTCGAGGGCCTCGAGAACATCCTCAAAGTGGGTGAGGCCGACAAAGAGAGGGGACTCAACGGGGGCATAAACGTCTTTGCAGTAATGATCGACGACTGCGAGGGCTCCGAAAAGATCGAGCATCTTCAGACCCACGACAATAACGAGATCTACGAGAAAGCTGTCAAGATTCTGGAAACTTACTGGACTGAGGAGGAGATCGAGGGTGTCGGGGACGGAAATGGAAATGCACCTGCTGCTTTCCAGTTTGGATCGGACCAGCCGAGTCTCCCTCAAGGCGGATTCAAGTTCGGGTAATTTAAACTTCCGATTCCCCCTCCTCATTTCATTGCTTTGGGACAAGGATATTTTTACTTTCTACTGCTTTGTTTTTTGTACTAGGTAAAGGCGTTTTACCTTGTCCTGTTTTTCGGTTTTCGATCTCGATATTGGGATGAGAGGAGATACCGTTGTGTTTCAGGGTTTTTTGGTCATAAGTTCTTCACATGTGTCGTGTTTTGAGTTTGTGTACAATTTCGATTCTTTTCGAAAGTTGATTTCTTTACTTGGTTGTCAAGGAAGTTTGCACTTTGCAAGTTATCTTGAAATTATGTCGTTTTGAGCGATACATTCAGTAATGAGTGCTGCTGTTGTGACACCATATTGATGTAAGGTACGATACATCTTAAGTACCGTAGCTTGATCCGGAAGGGCCTTCACGGTTGTAAGGGCTTCACTGGATACACGGACAATTATTCTTGACCCACTATGACTCAATTTAAGACCAGCTAATTTTACCGGTCTCAAATGGATTTTTCTATCCTGTTTATGATTTGTATTTCAATTTTCAAGGGTTAAAGATTGAATTATTATAATTATTAAATTGAATTATTATTATGATTATAAGGACAAAAAATTGTAATAAAAACTGCTCCATTAATTTATCTCTTTTAATTCTCTCACAATTCTTGAGGATTAGCTACATTTCAAAGCGGTTAACAAATTAGGATTCTGTATTTATTACATTTTTTAGTTTTTATAATTTTAATATTTCTATCTTTTATACTTAAGATAGAAAATTTCAAAGGCAAATAGAAAAGTCAGTCTAAAATTAACAAGAAAAACAAGGATAAAAATTCCGAAAAAAAAATGTTCCAACAAAGTTGAATTCATGAGATAATGGTATAACATGTAATTTTAGGCATATTTAAAATTGTTTCAGGTCTTGGCCAAAAAAAAAAAAAATTGTTTCAGGTCGGGACCGGGAGAAACACAAGTTTCGGAATGTATATGAATTTCTAACAAGAAAATGAGTGGTCTGGAAAATAAAATCAAGTGGATAATGCAAGTTGTTGATTCAAACGATCATTTTGGTTCCTCTTTCTCCGCCACCAAATATATATATATATAAATTTTTTTTTTTCAACCAAAACTAAGAAAATATGGTATTGTGAAAAATACACTGCCACCTCCCTCGTCTAGCTGAGCTGCAACTACCGTTTGGCACAAAACAACCATGAAGCTTCTGTCGCCGCCGTCTACACTTTCTCGCGCTAAGACAAACTTTTTATTCTCACCCAATCGAAACTGGGCAAGACCCACTTCCGGTCAAGTCGGGGTCTTCCATTTGAGGTCGAAAGAAGTTTCCTTGGTGCAGAAAATGGCGGTGAAGGCGTGCGCGAAGGTAGAGGAGAAGAGCGTGGAGGGAAGCTCCCCAACGAGCGCGTGGGGAAAGGTGTCGGCGGTGCTGTTCGATATGGATGGAGTGCTCTGCAATAGCGAGGAGCCTTCTAGAATGGCCGGTGTCGATCTTTTTGCTGAGATGGGTGTCCAAGTTACCGTTGATGATTTCGTGCCATTCATGGGTACAGGTAATTATCACATTGCTACTATTTTGAATTAACTATCAAATTGCTAGCTGTGTCAAAAAAAAAAAAAAAAAATTCAAATTGTTTGCTGAAGTTTGTCCATTCAAACAAATTGTTAGCTGAAGTTTGCTTCTAATGGCCCGGGTTGACTTCGTTGATTGGATATCATATTCGAGTAGCAAAATAATAGTTGTTACTATTTTACTTGCAAGGTAATGCATAGCTGCACATTCTTAGTATGAACTTTTTCTTAAGCTATTTGGCATTATGTATGTTAGGTGAAGCAAACTTTTTGGGTGGTGTGGCTGCTGCTAAAGGAGTTAATGGATTTGATACAGAAGTAGCAAAAAAAAGGTTCTTTGAGATATATTTGGATAAGGTAATCTTTTGACACAACCGCTGGACTGATTTGAAATGAAGCCTTATATAAAAGGTGTATATAATTTTATTTATTTATTTGCAGTACGCGAAACCGAATTCTGGTATAGGATTTCCAGGTGCACTTGAACTGATTACACAGGTCTGCAATCAGTTAGCCATTTTTCAGCCTGTACTATTGGCTTAATCTAATGTGATTACATGTACAGTGTAAAAGCAAGGGCCTGAAAGTTGCTGTGGCATCTAGTGCTGATCGTATTAAGGTTGATGCAAATTTAGCTGCTGCAGGATTGCCAATTTTAATGTAAGCCTAAGTTGATCTATTAAGTCTAGGAATATATAACACCTTCCTGAAGTCACATAGATGGTTCGTAAATCAGTCCATTTTTGTGTGAAATTGTCTTTAAGATTCATAGTTGTGGTATCAAAGAATCTCATAAAATTGGTATTACTGACGCAACACATAGATAATCTTTGCATATCATTTTGTACACTAAATTTATGTAACGCTCTGTTGACTTTTCAGGTTTGATGCTATCGTATCAGCAGATGCTTTTGAAAACCTGAAACCAGCCCCAGACATATTCCTTGCTGCTTCCAAAATCCTGAATGTACCAATCAGTGAGGTATATGTTTACCGTTATTCGAATTGTTTTTTTTGGCAAACGTTTACCGTTATTCAATCTAAGTTTACATTATACGAACATTTTAAAGCTGATGTTTTTATTTTCCCAGTGTCTTGTTATTGAAGATGCATTGGCTGGAGTTCAGGCAGCCAAAGCAGCCAATATGAGGTGAATGTTTTATCCGTCATTATATGTTCCCATGGTGATTTTGTCAATTTATTTGCTCGGCGCTGTAGCTCTTACCTTATTTTATATCTTTTTTTTTTCCTCAAAATGTATTTATTTTACTGTGTATACAGATGTATCGCTGTGACAACCACACTATCAGCCGAGACTCTGGAGTCAGCTGGGCCATCTCTCATCAGAAATGATATCGGAAGTATTTCACTGGATGAGGATATCCTCTCGGGTGGTTCTGGCAGCCTTAGTATGTAGTCATAAGAGTTTTCTTGTATTTGAGACGGTGTATGGGAATAAATCGAGAATAAGAAACTAAACTGTTATATGATCCTTTTCAATGGAATTATGTGTTTTTTTTTTTCATACAAGCTTCTACTATTTGGCCAAAGAAAAGAAGCTTCTACTATTGTCAGTCTTATACTGTTTTGAGAAAGATAACAAAGTCTAATAGAGATAATTACTGCAGATGAGAAGACACTTGCTTATAGAGAAACCTCATCATCAGAAGAATGGAGAGACAATTCGCCACCTCAGGATAGTTATGCTACTAACAATGGCAATGCTTCCTCGAATATGGGGTAAGGCTGGTTTTGCCTCCATGAAATTTTTCTGATTGTGAGTAAATTCTCTTAAACTCGAAACATCCAATTGTGTTGAGCCATGCAAATAGTTACTCAATCCTTAAAGTTGATTTATTCAATAAATTCTTAACAAACTACAAGAAACCTGGATAAGTACCGTAGTTTATCCCTATATTATTGCATGGCAGCAATTTTTTTTTTGGTAATGATATACTAACTTCTTCAAGTTCAAGATTTCCTCTGAAGGTATTAGCGGTTAATCCAATAGGTTTCATGATTCCATCTCTGATAAATGTCACAATAACTGTGAATCGTAATCCATCTGCTGACTTTGGTAAACAAATTTAGCATGAAACCACCGGAGATAATCTATGGACAGGTTGCAGGTTTCCAAGCGAGAGTTATTGAGATATGGAAGTTTAGGTGTGGCTCTCTCCTGCCTCGCCTTTGGTGTTTCAAATTGGAAGGTATTAAACGTTTCACTGATCTTCAGAGTATCATGGTTATCAGTTCATCCAAGTTAACAGAAGAAAAAGATTAAGCCCTTTTGACATGTTTTTCTTTATGCTATTGATTGTTCATGTATAAACAAATATTTTTCTGTAGCAATTCTTTATATTACCACACAACTCCTGTTGCAGGCAATGCAGTATGCTTCTCCAAAAGCTATATGGAATATGCTGTTTGGAGTCAATCAGCCATCTTTTCAGCGAAATGATGGTAAAGAGATGTTATTTCAATAGATGCAGTTGGTTAGCTGCAAATGAATCTAGTAGAGGCATTTTATATAGTTAGGGAGTGCGGAATCAAAAAAATGAGGGAAACTTATACCATGACGTCTTGTTGCTTACGTTTGCATTGCGTAGGTGAATCACAATCCGCAAGAATCCAACAGTTCGTTGAATACATATCGGACCTAGAATCCAAGTGAGATCTAGGTTTCTTATCTTCTACTTTCATTGCACAAATCGAGTCATAATATTAGTGGGTGTTTTATTTTTTCTTTTTCCTCTCTAACTCTACCTTATTTCGCCGATTATATGGTTATCCATTTCAAGGGAAACTGCTGCTCTTGTGCCTGAATTCCCTTCGAAGCTTGATTGGCTTAATACTGCTCCTCTTCGGTTAAGTAAGGTACGTTCTGCTGATTTCATAGTTTTTTACATGAACAGTGTTCATTAACGGATATAGAATTTGATGCTGTTTCAGAAACCTTAAGAAATTTTGAACTAGAGATTAACATGATCCAGAACATCTGTGGCAGTGACTCTTTTACTTTTCTAAGATTTTAATGATTGTATTCACACTTGCACTAACAGTACTATAGTTTGACGAATTTTCTCTTCTACTCTTTTCAGGATTTGAAAGGAAAAGTGGTGATTTTGGACTTTTGGACCTATTGCTGTATAAACTGCATGCATGTGCTGCCCGATCTGGAGTTTTTGGAGAAAAAATATCAAGATAAACCAGTAACGTTATCTTCCTTAGTTCCTTCTCGAAAACCTTAACATAATGAACTCAAACATCTAATTTGGCCTTCACATAATTTTGTTTCCTGTTAACTATATGGTCTGAGATTGATGCAAATTTGTCTAGTTGGGATGATGAATCCACTTTGGAGTTACAGTACATGTTTAGTTCATAACCATATTATTTGAATCATAATATTTTGCATTTTAAATTCTAGATAGGGAAACTTAAAACACAACTTTCAATATTTTATTCGAGATATCTTTTATATCACAGCAGAAATATACTCTTTCTGAAATGCATGCTTCGTATCTGCGCAGTTCACTGTTGTGGGTGTTCATTCTGCAAAGTTTGATAATGAAAAAGATTTGGAAGCTATTAGAAATGCAGTATTGCGATATGGAGTCACACATCCAGTAAGTCTCACACTCTGACCAAAATTATCATCTAAACGTGTTTTTTAAATAATGAAATCATTTATTTGCTTAGGTTGTGAATGATGGAGATATGTATATGTGGCGTGAACTCGGTATAAGTTCATGGCCTACATTTGCTGTTGTCGCGCCAAATGGCAAGCTCCTCGGCCAGCTAGCAGGCGAAGGACGTCGGAAGGTATTTACTACAAAAATTCTACAACATGATAGAAACTTAGTTACAAAGTGAAAAAAAAAATATATATATATATATATGTTATTTGATTAGATAATGAAAAGTTTGCTGTAATAGCAAAAATGCTAATTTATCGAGGAAATTAATGTGTCTTTTCCATGTAGGATCTTGATGATCTAGTAGCGGCAGCTCTCTTGTATTATGGTGGAAGGAACCTCTTAGACAATGCTCCATTACCTCTGAGTCTAGAGAAAGATAACGATCCCCGATTATCTACTTCTCCTTTGAAATTTCCTGGGAAGCTGGCCATTGATGTACTCAACAATCGCCTTTTCATTTCAGACAGCAATCATAACCGCATCGTACAATCTCTCTCTCTCTCTCTCTCTACAAATTTGACAGACATATTACGTATGGAGAAGTTATTCAGTGAGCGTGTTACAAAAATTTAACTAGGGTCCTAATTTTTACTTTCTCTATATCATGCTTAGTGAGTATTTTCTCCGTATATATGGTAAATCAACATATTCCGACCATTCTGTTACACTTTGTGCAAATACATGTCAAACTTACCATTTGTTAAATATTGGTCATGGCTATATTTCTAAACGTTGCAAACTGTTTTAGCAAACCGTGTGCAAATACATGTCAAACTTACCATTTGTTCAATATTGGTCATGGCTATATTTCAAAATGTTGCAACTGTTTTAGCAAACCGTTAGGTGTCCTTGGCCAACACCTTACCCCTTATGGATTGACCCTGGTGCAAGTGGGGATTATACTAACTGTCGAACAAGCACGCTACGGGTGCTGCCCTCCATTAAGTGTCATTTGACCAAGTTCCAAAATATTTTCTTGCACCTCTAATGTTTACTTAATGTTATTTTTGCATTTGACAATCCTAACCAGAAAGATAATTTTGATGTTCAGGTGGTAACAGATCTAGATGGGAACTTTATAGTTCAAATAGGGAGCTCAGGTGAGGAGGGTTTACAAGATGGTACATTTGATGAAGCCACTTTTAATCGCCCTCAAGTAAGCATCTAATTCGCTCCATTCTTCTTCTATATCATTAAATTGTTAACATAGTATTAAAAATTGAACCTTTGCCTTGTCCATCTCAAATATACAGTCTTTCTCCTTTACCAATCAGTCAAATTTGCCCGGTTATTTTGTGATGGTCTATATATATATCTGCAGGGACTCGCTTACAATGCAAAGAAAAATCTTTTGTACGTAGCGGACACTGAAAATCATGCTTTAAGGTAAAAGTAGAAAGAAAATATCAGTAGAATATTAATCTTCACATTGGAATATGTAAGAAGGTGTAAGCTTGATTTTTTCTAATTACAGGGAAATCGATTTCGTTAATGAGAGGGTTCGGACTCTTGCTGGAAATGGAACAAAGGGCTCCGACTATGAAGGTGGACGAAAGGGCAAGGATCAGGCAAGTTTCAGATGAATCCTTAAATCACTTATTTTTAAAATTTTAAAAGAATCTGCACTAAACAAAGTTTTAAAATTGTTCATAAACTTGCAGCTCCTCAATTCTCCATGGGATCTATGCTTCAATCTACTGAACGAGAAGGTCTATATTGCAATGGCCGGTCAGCATCAAATCTGGGAACATGACACATCAGATGGAGTAACCAAAGCCTTTAGTGGAAATGGCTTCGAGAGAAACTTGAATGGCACAAGGTTATTTCAGTAAATTTAAAACCTGTCCCATCCTTTCACCTTTCTCGATTTGATCCTCTGAAACTTACGTTCAATTTCTGCATTTGTTTGGATGCAGCTCTTTCAACACTGCATTTGCCCAACCATCTGGAATTTCACTATCTACTGGTAAGTTAGCTAATATTCCATCTCTCATTGCCTTTAAATGCTTCATTTAGGTGCAAACAGGCAAGATTGAATTTTAGAGGGACAAAGGTACAATGTAGTAAAGTTAATTTACAACCGCGAAGTTCATATTTTTTACCACCTTCCTCTATATAGATTTCAAGGAAGCTTACATAGCAGACAGTGAGAGCAGCTCCATCCGAGCACTCGATCTTAAAACAGGAGGCTCAAGATCACTAGCAGGTGGCGATCCATTTTTTGCCGAGAATTTGTTCAAAGTAAGTCATTTTCTTGAATTTGAAATCACCCGATATCCAGATTCAAAGACAATTTACAGGCTTCCTCTCTTTCTGCGTCATTATGATGTAAATTTTGCAGTTTGGCGATCAAGATGGAGTAGGGAACGAAGTTCTGCTCCAACATCCTTTGGGCGTTCTATATGCTAGTGACGGCCAGATTTATATCACAGATAGTTACAATCACAAGGTATGTTGAAAATTTCGTATTTTTACTTAATTTCTTAAAACTCTTCCATTTCTGTTTCAAATTCAACAAAAATTTGGTGGGTTCCCTACCCTCGATAGGGGCTCATAAGGAAAGCTTTGAGGGCCATTTTGTTAATTCTGAAAAGAAGTTCCAAACCGGAGCAATCCCCACTTTGGCACAAATATAATGCACCCTTTTTTTTTTCCGATTAATGAATTGTTGGAGCTGAAGTTCGAAAACTATCTGCTGCTTTCAGATCAAGAAACTCGACCCGACAAGTAAACGAGTCATCACAATTGCAGGGACAGGGAAAGCCGGGTTCAAGGACGGTGTTCCTCTTTCAGCTCAGGTGATAATATTACCACGTACTACAAATACAAACGTGAAAGTCAATTCGATATCTTATTATGAATCTTTAGACCATAAAAACCATATTCATTAGACTGCGTTGTTGTTTTTCTGCAGTTATCTGAACCAGCAGGGATAGTAGAAGGCGAAAAAGGTTAACTTTTCCTTCAAATAAATGCTAAACGAGTAACTGACTATCACAATTGCCCTTGGGTTTTGATTAATTTACGAGTATGCCGGAAATGTTGGGGAAATTATGCAGGAATGCTTTTTATAGCCGATACGAACAATAGTGTGATTCGGTACCTAGATTTGAGCAACGAAGGATCTGAGCTTCGAACCTTGGAGCTCAAGGGAGTGAAGCCACCGACTCCAAGACCGAAAACCTTGAGACGGTTAAGGAGTCGGGTTTCTGCCGATACGCTCACTGTCAAGGCCGATCCTATTTCATCAACAGAGGGGAAGCTCCGCATTCAGATATCCTTACCGGAGGGATACCATTTCTCAAAGGTAAATTCCGGACCTGTTCGATGACTAAAACAAAGTTTAGGGATCAAATTGGTGGTAATTAGAAGCATTGGTTATGCATTTTGATTTCAGGAAGCGCGAAGTAAATTCACGGTTGAAACAGAGCCGGAAGGTGTAGTATCTTTCGATCCTTCGAGTGGAGATATCGATCCACAAGGATCTTCTGTGGTCCGGTTTAATAGGAGCTCTTCATCTTCAGCTTCGACGAGTCGGGTTTTCTGCAAGGTACTCAACTTTGTTCGGCTTTAAATCTTCTGTCCGTATTTCATAGTCTGGTCTTAATTCTGAGCTTGATCTATGCGCATTGCACCCATATGTTTGTTTTATTATGGGGATTGCCCTGCTTATGTTTTTTTTTTTGCTAAATACACCCCCACATGTTTCACAAAAATGCTGCAGTTATCTTCTTTTAGCATTTCTGTCCAAATTCTGTTAAAAAAAATTCAAAATATAACAAAATGGTTTCCGAATCTTCTTTTGGAATTTTAACAAAAAAATGGAAAGGTGGGTTCAATTAACAGAAAGATATGGGCGCAATGCCACATTGACACAAAGATATGGGTGCAATGTACCTTTTTTTTTTTTTCCCCAAATTAAATCCTGAGCAGATGGAGTGTTGCCCAAGTAACATACATGTTTTTGGTGTGTCTTAGGTATACTACTGCAAGGAAGACGAGGTTTGCTTGTACCAATCTGTGGTGTTTGAGGTGCCCTTCCAAGAAGAGGTCGCCCAAGACTCGACCGAGTCCACACTAAACTTTCTGGTCAAGCCTCGGTCTCCTTCATCGGCCTTCGAATTGCCTGTTTCCCGTTAACGGTATACACAAAGTGATAGCTAATTCTTATATGAGCTTGTGTTTACACTAAATCAGTATAAATACTCAATGTGTAATATTATTTTATAGTTTTTTTTTTTTTTTTTTTTTTGTAAAATCCGAAAGATAAACGCAAGAGTGGAAGTTAAAGATACTTAGATGCCACGTAATTAACCGAAATGGGGAAATTTTTCTATCGAACTCTCTTCATTGAAGACGCTTTTTTTTCATTCTTATCACACTTTTATATCATCAAAAATATATATAATATATATAATAATAATAATAATAAATTTATTACAAATAATCTTATTTTATTCAATGTAAATAAACTGAGCATATGTTTACACGATGCTAATTATATTTCGAACATATAAAAAAATAAGTTGTCTAATACATAAAATAATACGTTTTGTTATCACGATTACTTTAATAATAAAATTAGTAGAGATATTATAATAATATAGCTTAATTTTAAAAGGGACAAACCTATACGGGTCTTAGTGTTTCACACTAATTTTATTTTTACCCGACATTTGAAAACTAAACATTTATTATTTTTGCCATCAAATAAAAGGATTGACTTTCCTTTTTTTTATTTGTTTATTTATAATGAAATCACAGATATTAAAAACCAACATAGAGGATTGTATTTGTCTCAACCAAGGAGACAAGCAACCCTTCTTGCCCTGTCTCTGTCTGATTCATGGGCTCCTCCTTTTCGTAACTATTTTATTTCTCCTTTATTTTTATATATAATAAATATTCTTCAGTTCTGTCAGTATATATATGGTAAAATAAGTGTATCATTTATGGTCATTCAATAAGAGAAATGGCTACTTAATTTATTAAATGAGCAAAAAAAAAAAAAAACTACGTAATTTATTATTTCATTTTATTATATTTTACTCTTATTATAAATGTGATCATATTTATACGATTAAATATTGGTTGAATTTTTCTACAATGCTCCAAGAGTACCATACTTTTGGTTTTTTTATTACTATGGCGGACTTAATTGTAACATAGGTAAAACTTTAAAAGTATAAAAAATTATGAAATTTTTTAACCACACCTAATATTTGCATCATACTATTAATAGTATCAATTTCCATCTAGAGTTCACCTTTAGGGTAATAGAAAAATACAAAACAATGTACCAAAAGTATGATGCTCTTGGAGCATGATAGAAAGACCCTATTAGTTCAACTGTGACCTGATCGGATTACTAATTTTGTAGTACTTATAATTACTCAAAACTTTCAATATTGTACAATTTTAAATCTAAAATATGTAATTACTTTTTATATGTTCATTTAAAGTCTTATCTTTTATGTTTATCCTTTGACTGCAATATATGTAATATAGAATCTTGATCCATGATAATTTGGATATATATGTGGAATGTGTGGATCAAACCTGTCCAGAACCCATGAAAGGCAGAAGAGTCCAAGCCTTACTAATAAAAAAAGGTTAATTAATAATCAAATTCCTATTAAAAAATTTACTCATTATAAATGGTTTTTCAAATTTACTCCTATGTAATTTATTTATTTATTATCAAATTGTACAAAAATGAAGCAAGTTTTGATCACGTGAAGTCTTTCTATGTGTAATCAATATAGATCCGTTAAAAAAATTGTAAGCATTGCAGTAAAATACTTTCAGCTGAATGCTCAATTGAAAGACACTTGGATTGAAGTCCAGTTGAGCGTCGCATTCAAGACATTTATTTTATTGCAATTCTACATATTTATTGCCCAATCCATTTTGGGTATATATTAAAAGATCTCATGAATGTTTTTTTTTATAATTTCAAATTAGACAGAAATTATAATATAATTAGTAATTTACAAGAAAATAAAAAGTTCATGTAACTCATTTTCAACCAACTAAAATTTAAATAATAATTTATGATTTGATCAAAATTTAGGTGTTTTATTATTGAAGAAGCCAAAATGTGATAGAAATTAAAGTGGCAACTGATAGCTGCCGAATATGCATTTCCCTGTATTTTTTTTAAAAAATTGATTCCCACGTCCAAAAACCTGTTGGCAAATATCATGGTCAAAATTGCAAAACACAAAAGTTGAGAGATCAATTTGTAATTTTTAAAACTTCAGTGACTAAAATGTAAATAGTCAAATTTTGAGTTCTTACATATAATTATATCGAATTATCATGCAAGATATTAACAACTCAGAAATTACACGTAAAATCGAGAAAGACGAAAAACGTGATTTTATTACTGAGGCCCGTGCTGATCACGGTCTCCTTAAGGCAATTTCACCCCACTCCACCATCGGGTTATGCAAAGGAGTTTAAACACGGGGCGATCACCTCTCAGGATTCAACAGTGTTGTCAAATCGTGCTATGCACGAAACACGCTTGACCGAACCGAACTCAATACTTGAACACAATACACAACAGGGTTTTAATAGAGATGCCGACGGCAGAATAAACGAATATGAATAATCAAACAGATTAAAATACGGTGTGAGAAATAAACAACAGCATGCACGATAACAGAGAAGGACGACGAACAGTGTTGTAGTAGCAACCACCTGATCAGTGGCGGATCCAGAAGGTTCACAATGTGGTTACGTTATGCAAATTTTTTTTTTTGAAAATTAACAACTTTTTTAAGTTTTTTTTTTTGGTAAAAATGCATGTTTTAAAATAATGAAAATTAGTACTTTCTTCAACTTCTTATTCAAAATTGTCGTTAAATACTTTTCAAATGAACAATATTAACTAAGCACAAATAAATCGTACTTGCTTGTGCAAATGTTACAATTTAGTCAAATTAGACTAGAACCATTTGTGGGTCAATTAACTCTCAATCGAGTCAATACACTATTATAAGACTTATACAAGTTATTAGATCTTGATTTAGATATTTAGAAAAATATTTGGCTAATTTTGTAAGTTTAAAACGTATTTGACGACAAATTTGGATGAGTGATTGAAAAGAGTATCAATTACCATTGTTTTGAAACATGTTGTATATTTTAAAACATATTGGTACTAAAAACCATTTTTTCAAACATATTTTATGGTTTATATATTTGTTCTTATTGAACCTCATATTGTAATACATTAGATTAAATTAAAATTTATAGTTATAACAAAAGAGTGATAAATAATAAAACGTACAAACATAGTATTTAAGTGAAAAGCCCCAAATTTAAAATTGATGAACTTTTTTCCGAATGAATTGAATAATAGTGTTACAAAATATTAATTACAAAACATATTTGACGACAAATTTGGACGAGTGATTGAAAAGAGTATCAATTATTTGTTTTGAAACATGTTATGCATTTTAAAACATATTGATACTAAAGATCATATTTTTCAAACATATTTTAAGGTTTATATATTTGTTCTTATTGAACCTCATATTATAATACATTAGGCTAGAGTAACTAAAATTTATAGTTTAACAAAAGAGTGATGATTAATAAAACGTACAAACATACTATTTAAGTGAAAAGACCCAAATTTAAAATTGATGAATTTTTTTTCCGAATGGATTGAATAATAATAATGACAAAATAATAATGAAGTCTTACAAAATATTAATGAGGGCTCATTCTCTCACACTAAAATAATGTGGATCTTACAACAAAATAATGAGGATCGGGACATAATTTTCTTCAGGAATAAACCTAGGGTCTCAATAAAAATACTCGATAATGTGGTTACGTTCGTAACCACATTATCATGAAAGCATCCGCCACTGCACCTGATGGCAAACTTGCAGACAGCAAGATGTAAAAAAGAAGACAGGGCAGTAGTAAAATGAGAGTGAAATTTTCGGATTGATGTGTAAAATGTGAGTAGGGATGGCAACGGGGCGGGTCGGGGCGGGTTTTCGTAGCCTCGGACTCGCCCCGCGGGTCGGCTTGGCTGACCCGGACCCGGGAAATTGTTCCTCCCGGGGCGGGTCAAAAATCCCGCGGGTACCCGCGGGCCCCGACCCGCCCCGCTGTGTGAATAATTTTTTTTTTTTTCATTTATCAATATTAAATACAATTTTTTTTTATAAAATATTACATTGTATATAAATTCAAACTATATATCTAACATCAATCAAATACAAACACCAAATCCAAATTAACTAATCCTAATAATCTAAATATACATCTATTTATGATTTAGTCCATGTTATTTATATAGGTACTATATTAACCATATTGTGTTACATTATATTAACATAAATATATATATATATATATATATATATATATATATATATATATATATATATATATATGAGAAATTCGGGGCGGGTCAACGAGGCCCTAGACCCGGATCCGTGACCCGCGGGTTCGCGGGTCATCGGGTCAAAACCGGTTCTCGGCCCCGCGGGTCAGCGGGGCCCCGATACCCGTTGTCATCCCTAAATGTGAGGGGAATGATCTCAATTGGCTCATAGCTGCATTTATTCCGAGATTCAATCAGAATATTCTCGACATCATTTCTGTCCAAAATTGGACGCATTAATTAATCAAATTAATCTCGAATATATTATGTTAACTGTTACCAAAATAATTTTCGGATTCAATGTATCTGGACAGACCACAGTTCGGACTCGCGCAAGGCTAGCTTTTCGGACCGACATTCGTGTACGCACGTCGCGCGCGCACACAAGCCAAGCTAACCGGGATGCGTATTCAATCCACTCGACTGCACCCCCCCTGCGCGTGGAAAGAACCTTCCATCTAGTAAGTTGTTACTAGTATGTAAAGTTTAGCACTATATAAACTAGCCAAAAACCCAAATTCTGGCCGGCGTGGTACAACTACAATACACAGCAAATTATAATTTCCATTCACACATATACTTGGCTACTTGGCCCAAAGCCCGTGAAGCCTATCAAGGTCAACTCATAGCCAAGTCCAACAATCTCCCACATGAATGGAAATTGGAAACCTAACGGTAGCTCTAGACTCGAAAGTTGTGTTCAACGGTCAATACCTGCAAAGAATAGGTAGGGGTAACCCCTTTGAACTTATCCATTGTGAGATCATGTCTTCTCTACTGACTGGTCAGTAGACGCGATGTCTTTGAACCGACTGTCGTTGGTGTAAACGACGACATAAACCACACATGTACCTTCCTAGTATAGTTCGGTTCACGCCATGTGATCCCTAGGCCCTGGATCAATCGCCTGGTTCTGCAAGCGTTTCTAAGAATTGCGCCCTCAACAATCCTTTTCGAAGCAGCCCCACTTCTCACTCGCATAGGTGATTCTATGTCTCAAGAGCATCATCATGACTCTGAGTTCTCCTTACGAATCATTAAAAGCTTTACTTGTGAGGATCAACAAAGGCAAAAACTTAACCTCGTCTTCATCACTGTTTGCATCATAGGAATGGGCTCGGGGTTTGACCCCCACAGTGACCACACTCACTCTTGTGATTAAGTTGTCCCATTGAACCAAGTTCTTGGGATCTCCAGTCATCATGGTTGGGTTTTCCTTCTCAATAGCGTTTCCTACACGGGCTTTATCCCCATTCCTTTTAATGCTTGGCCAAATAACTCTCTGTTTAACCCTTTGGTTAGCGGATCCGCAATATTATCAATCGATCTCGTAAAGTCGATCGTGATAATTCTGGTAGAGAGTAATTGTCTAATGGACCTATGTCTTCGACGGATATGTCTTGACTTTCCATTATACATAAAATTGTGTGCTCTGCCGATCGCGGCTTTATAATTGTAGTGAATGTAGATTGCGGGCACAAGTTTTGGCCATCTCGGAACATCCTCGAGGAAATGGCGTAGCCATTCTGCCTCTTCGGCACATTTATCTAGTGCAATAAACTCAGACTCCATCGTGGATTTGGCTATGACTGTTTGCTTTGAGGATTTCCACGACACTGCTGCACCTCCTAAGGTGAATACGTAACCACTCGTACTTAAAGAGTCCGTGTCTCTGGAATCAGATATCCAATTCACATCACTATAGCCTTCTATCACGGAAGGATTTCTATATAGTGTAGACCATGATTACGAGTGTATCTCAGATACCTAAGTAACCTGATTACACCGTTCCAGTGATCAACACTAGGGTTACTTGTATATCGACTCAATACACTCGCAGCGTGAGCGATATCTGGTCTAGTGCATGACATTAAGTACATGACACTGCCAATAATCCGAGCGTACTCAATTTGGGAAATGGATTCCCCCTTATTTTTTGAAAAGTACTTACTCGTATCAATAGGGGTACTGACCTCGTTCTTGTCCTCTCTGTTAAATTTATCCAAAATCTTATCAATATAATGAGTTTGACTTAGAACGAGACCTTCCGATGATCTTATGATTTTAATTCCAAGGATCACATCGGCAATGCCCATATCTTTCATATCGAACCTCGAACTCAACATATATTTGGTAGACCGGACCATCTCATCGTTACTTCCAACGATAAGCATGTAATTTATGTAAAGACACAAAATAACATAACCTCTATCTGTATCTTTCACGTAAATACATTTCTCACACTCATTTATTTTGAAACCTTTCTCCATCATAACGCTGTTAAATTTATGATGCCATTGTTTAGGCTTCCGTTTTAGACCATACATGGATTTGAAAAGCTTACAGACTTTCTTTTCCTGCCGCGCAGAGGAACCCTCAGGTTGTTCTATGTAGATTTCTTCATCTAAATCTCCATTTAAGAAAGCTGTTTTCACATCCATTTGATGTACTTCTAGATTTTGCAACGCGGCAATCGCAAGGACCATCCTTATGGATGTGATTCTAGTTACTGAAGAATATGTATCAAAATAATCCAGTCCTTCCTTTTGTCTGTATCCTTTGATGACAAGTCGGGCTTTATATTTATCAATCGAACCATCTGCTTTCATTTTACGTTTAAAGATCCACTTGTAGCCTAGTGGTTTTCTTCCGGACGGAAGATCCACTAGCTCCCAAGTATGATTCTGCAAGATCGATTCGATTTCACTATTGATTGCCTCTTTTCATAGAGGACCCTCAGAGGAGTTCACGACTTCTTGGTAAGTCTGAGGTTCAGCTTCAAGCATATAGATCAGAAAATCTGGACAATAGGATTTTTTAATCCTTGCCCTTTTACTTTTCATGGGCTCGACCTCGGTTTCAACCTCGGTCTCGACCTCAACATTCCCTTCATGTTCTCGGTCTTGACTATTTTCCTCTATAGTCTCATATGTTTGTCTTGAAGAACTTGCTTCTCCTCTAGACTTAGCCGGAAATACATTTTCAAAGAAATATGCATTTCTTGACTCCATAATCGTATTTTTGTGTATATCCGACACTTTTGATTCATACACAAGAAACCGATATGCATTACTGTTCTGAGCATACCCAATGAAAATGCAATCAACAATTTTTGGGCCTATTTGCACCTTCTTTTTGAGATGTATCATTACCTTAGCAAGACGCCCCCACATTCGAAGGTGATTGTAAGAGGGTTTCCTCCATTTCCACAACTCAAACGGAGTTTTCTCTTCCTTATTTTGGGGTACATTATTTAAAATGTAATTGCTAGTCAAAATAGCTTCCCCCCACATGTTCTGGGAAAACCCCGAACTAATCAACAATGAATTCATCATTTCTTTCAATGTTAGATTTTTTCTTTCCGCAACCCTATTTGACTGAGGTGAAAACGGAGCAGTGACCTCATGAACAATTCAATGTTCAACGCAAAAATCTGCAAACGGAGCTTCATACTTGCCTCCCCTGTCACTGCGTAACACTTTTATTTTCTTATTAAGTTGATTCTCAACTTCTTGTTTGTAGATCATAAATTTCTGAATTGCTTCATCTTTTCCTTTCATCAAGTATACATCGCAAAATTTCGTACTATCATGTACGGAAGTAATGAAGTATTTATTCCCACCACGCATTTGGACATATTTCAAGTCACAAACATCGCTATGTATTAGTTCAAGAGGTTCGGTAAATCTTTCGACTGAGTAAAACGAAGTCCGAGTAAGTTTCGCTTCAACGCAAACTTCACATTTTTGTTCTTGATCTATTTTGAACTTGGGAATATACTCCATGTTAATTAACTTCCGCAAAGAATCAAAATTAACATGTCCTAACTTACCATGCCATAAATTAGGAAACTCAAGCAAGTAAGCAGATGATGAAGCATTCTTATTCATGTTCTTTTTCGACACAACGGCCATTACAGACAACTTAAAAAATCCACCATTCTCATATCCCTTACCAATGAAAACATTATTCTTAGTAAGTACAAACTTGTCAGACTCAAACACAAGACGAAAGCCATGCTTGTTCAAAAGGGCCCCAGACACCAAGTTCTTCCGGATGTCCGGAACATACAGAACATTGGTCAGGGTAACGTCCTCGCCAGAAGTCATCTTCTACACCACCGTTCCTCTACCTTTGATCGCCGAAGGGTGGAGTTTCCCATGAACAGGGATTCTCCGGTGTCCACCTCCTCCAAGCTTGAGAACACCGCCATGTTCGAGCAGACATGCTTAATGGCGCCAGTGTCAACCCACCACTCCTTAGGGTTAGAATCAACCATATTGATCTCTGACACCACCACGATCAAGTTAAGGTCATCCATGTCCTCGGTGACCGTCGCCACGTGGGCTTCATGATTCCTAGGGAACCTGCACTCATTAGCTTTGTGGCCTACCATGCCACAATTGAAACAGCTACCTTGAAAACGTTGTAGAGCTTGAGAGCCTTGTCCTCCTCGGGGTCCCTTGCCTCCCTTAGAAGATTGGCCGCCTTTAGATTTCTTGGAAACACCGCCTTTCGGACCTAGGTTGACCCCCTTGTCCTGCAGCTTCTTTCCTCTTCCACGAGAGCCCTTCTTGCTTGGACCCTTGTTGTGCTCCACCACATTAGCATTGGCCGAGTTGATCGTCCTCATTAGGCCGACCAGATTTCCCTGGGCATTCTTCTGGAGACCCTCCTGGGTGGCGATCCTGCTGACCACCTCTGAAACTGGCATCTCCTTTGTTTTATGCTTCAGATAGCCCTTGAACCAATCCCAGCTGGGAGGAAGCTTCTCCATAATCACAGCCGCTTTGAATGACTTGGTAAAAGCCATCTGCGCATCATGGATCTCCTGGAGCAAACTTAAGAGCGCATTCACATGCTGCATCACAGATTTGTTATCAACCATTTTAAAATCAAACGGTTTACTAACAAGGAATTTCTTCCTTCCAACATCCTCCGACTCATATTTTGAATTAATGGACGTCCACAGCTCCCTCGAAGACGTCGTCCTGCTGTAGACATGATACAGTGGGTCGGTAAGACAACTCATTATAGCGTTCCTGCACAGGTAGTCTGAATGCTTCCACGCCTCTAATGCTAGGAAGGATGTAGCATCATCTGGGACAATTGTCGGGGGCATTTCTGTTAGGAATCTCTCCATGCTATGGAATGTGATATAGTACTTCATCTTCTCGCTCCATATTTTGATGTTCGTTCCGTCAAACTTTACTGGTTTCTCCACTGGGGAAGTTAAGATACGGGGCATGGCCACTCCTCCGGCCAAGGGTGCTCCAGCAAAGTTCCCGAATCCGATATTAGGAACAGTTCGAGATGAACTAACACCTGGAGCAACAAAATTGAAACCACCGCCTGGGAGCAAATTCAGTCTGGTGCATACAGAAGCAGTGGTGGTGACAGCAGTTGTCAGTGGAAGTACACCTCCAGTTCCCTGATTCGACACTACAGTCACATGAATCATCTCGCTAGAGAAGGGAACATATGTGTTGTTGTTGTTTGGATCCATCTGATAGCAAAGAAACAACAACGTTAGTCTTCCCGTAGGAAATGAAGTTAATTGATAGATTTTAGAATTTCTTTGGACATAAAAAGGGCATGTTCCAGCTATTGGTGTTTTTTGATGTGTTTCAAGATAAATTCGACAATAAATTGAATGGGCTGGAGTGAAAACCATTAATTTGAAGTTCAATTGAACTTCCACTAAATTTTAACGGTGTATTTCAATTGAATGTTCGATTGAATATATTTTACTGCAACGTCCTTTTAATTTATGAACAAATTCATTTTGGATACATCTAAAAAAAACTTATTATGGCAATAACATGCTCTTTTTATCTCCAATCCAATATGATGAAAACTGTAATATATGTAACAATTTTTTCAGAAATTGAAATTTTTGTATCCTTTAAAGTTCAGATAGCAATTGATTTTGATAATAATAATAATAATAATAATAATAATAATAATAATAATAATAATAATAATAATAATAATAATAATAATAATAGGGACATGATGGATGCATCATAATGTAGTGTGTGCATTCATTTAATCGTTGATGATTTGATTTGATTACACTGAGAAAGAGGCGCGTGTATTATGAGATTGGAACCCACGACTCTTAAGGGACTTTCTCAACTTAAATATTATGACTTCTTCCTTATACCCAAAAGAAATGTTCAATTTTGAATTAGCAATTTGAATTCCTTCCTCAAAATGTGTTTGCTTTAATTATTTTTCTCTACACTAATTTTACCCCATTAATATGAAATTTTTTTAACTAAATCCATATTCAGAGGGTCTTTCTATCAGCTCCCAAGCACCATGTATTTTATAAATTTTTTTTTTTTTGTATTTTTCTGTTGTCATAAAGGTGAACCGTAGAGGGAAATTGATATTATTAATAGCATGATGTAAATATTAGGTGTAGTTAAATAATTTCATACTTTTAAAATTTTACATATGTTACAATTAAGTCCACTTTAATAATTTAAAAAATAAAATAAAAGCAATATTCGGAGGGTTTAGTTCTTTTATGCTAATTATTCATAGGGTTTAATTACTTTAGGGTTTTGAGCCCATATTATGAACCAATTGTATTCTTAAAGAGTGTCTGTTAGTTAAATTCAATGGATCAAACAAACTATGTAATATGATGTAATAGTTTAACAATTTATCCCTTAATTAAAGTTTAGAGGTTTAAACTCTGTTAATGACCCTATGAATAGAAATATATTTATGACTAACACTTTATCCTTTACGGATCGATTCGGTGCAAAACTCAACGTATCAGATTACTTTCGTTCCCAAATTCAAACCAATAGATTGACCGGTTCGGAAAGTAACATTTTACTATTTATGGACTGACCATGGAAGATTACTATATGGCCTGGAAAGATAGAAATGAAGGAATAGTTTGAAAAGGATTAATCAATGTTGATTGTCGGATAAAATTGTTTATTTTTGGATAAAGCAAGCTTACGTGATAATGAAGGGGGACAAAATCAAAAGCTCATGCCGTGATTAACAAGTTTAGTTCTTATCTTAAAGGGTAGTTAGCTAGTTAGTGTTGGTGTGTGACAAGGAATTCAGTAAATTAAACACCCGTTTATTATTATTAAATTTGTATATTGGCAAATGATATTGATATATAGCTATGTATGTGTAGCAGATGTATGAAACTCGAAATATTTGTGATTTACCGACTAAGTTACTCTATAAAAATAATGATTTTTTTATTGGATATAATTTGTAGATCATGTGAATTTATCTCATATAGATATGCATACTTGGCTTCTTATTAGCTTTTCTATTCTTTAGATTTACTGCAAAAAAAAAAATACTGTAAATAAAAATTAATTTTGGTCTTCAACAAAAAAAATTATTAAAAGAATTCAGATAGAGGCCTCCACATACATTATCCTCACCTTTGAATATAGGAGTAATATAAAATTGAATGTGATTAAGGTAAGGCCGCGTAGTTGCCTCCCTCCTTGTTCGTGATCTCTCTCTCTTCTTCTCTCTGAAATGAAACTCCATTAGAACACCACACCACACCGCACCTTCAACCATTGACAGGTTTGCATACCTCCATTCATCTCCTCTTCACAAGGTACCATTTCATTAAATATATATACATATCGATTCTGTTGTTCATTTTATGATGATGATAGTAATTGGCAGGTGTTTATTATGGCGTCGTCGATCTTAAATCCCGATTCCGATATATCCCTTGAATCAAACCGAAAGAAGCGGCGGAAAATTGAATCGCCGGAAAGCTCTGAATCCGTTCCGGCAGAAGTCAAATGGAGATCATCGTCGGTGCAAAAGATCTATGCCGTTAAACTCGTAGAAGCTCTCCAGCGAGCTCGAGAACCCTCTTCTCCGCCGCCTTCAGAAGCCTCCGCCGTCCGCCACGTGGCGGACAGAGTCCTCGCCATGGCGGCCAAGGGGAAAACACGGTGGAGCCGCGCGATTCTGGCCAACCGTCTGAGGCTGAGCCGCCTCCGGAAGCACAAGAAGGTGAAGCATCCCACCCGGTTGAGGAAGCTGCCGGCGCCTGCGGCTGAGAGATGCCACCGGAGGAAGTTACCTCCGGTGGAGAAGAGGGTGAAGATCTTGAGCCGGTTAGTCCCTGGATGCAGAGGGTTGCCGATGACGAATCTTCTTGAAGAAACGGGGGATTATATAGCCGCACTTGAGATGCAGGTCCGAACCATGACTGCGCTGGCCGAGCTCCTCGCCGGAGCGCAGAGTGATCTGCTCCCGTCAGCTTCTTCGAGCTGAGAACCGCCGGCGGCGGCGGCGGTAATATTGTGCCAACTGCCACGTTGTTATTATTTTTGTTTTTTGTTACTTTTTCATTTTATATTGTTCAAACAAAAAAGTTATTATTTTATCAAGAGATGAGTATATTTTAATGTGCATTGTACATAACCATTTTCTAAGTTCAACTTTGTTAGGCACGCGCTACCTAATCTTATTGAATTACGTACTATCATTATTATTATTAATTTATTATTAAAAGTATATATATATATATGCTCGAAAGGGTACGGTTAGACATAAGTGAACCCTACGTCATCAATCGTTTCAAAGAAAGACTACATAAAAAATATTGACTCATATATAATAACATAAGAAAATCTAAATGCTGAAATAATCGGATCTAATTGGCTACGAGAGATAGTCAGTTATGTCTCATAGTTGGTTAGGTCCCTTGAGTAAATACTAATGTTACAAACAAAATGAGCAAGCATATATATGTGTTAGGACAAATATGCGCATGGCACTATAAAGAATATTATGACGAAGTGTTCAATGAGGGAAAGTAGGCAAATGGAGATTAATGTGGATTTCCAGAAGTTAAAAACATGACAGCAGAAACATATATGGGGTGGGGACAAAGAAGGATGATGGTTGTGGTTAAACAAAGTGTCAGTTTTAGATTTAGTGTTTACTTTATTCTGACAAGTGGGAACATGCAGCCTCAAAACCCTAGCTAGCTACCTTAATTTGCTAGCTAGCTTTTCCCCTTTTATCCGCAGTCTTCATTTGAGCCTATCTATCTATCTATACAACAAAGAAGTTACACTTATCTCCTCACTTATTTACTCTTATATTAGCTTAGATTTTTATTTTTATTTTTCCAAAATGCCACATTTTCATATTGTTATCTATGTTTGGTCACCCAGAGTCCCACACGATATCTTAAATAATTTGCTAGTTCATATTTTTTTTTAATAAATTGCTAGTTGAAAGTGTGCAAAGTTTCTGAACAGGCTGCAACAATGAAGTCAAAGTATTGATATGGGGCAAAGATTTTAGACAGGCCACAACGATGCCATTTAACGATGAGATTTAATGATGTTTGAACATTTAACATTTTGGTTAAGTGATTACGTGCTATATCACTACAATTTTATATGGATGCCTATATATGAAGAACTCATGAATTTCAGAGAGAAGTATAACAGAAACTTCATATGTATTTCAATATCGCAGAGCAGCAATTGTTTACAACGAACTGCTATTTATGGCAGCTAACTAACTTTTGTAAGAGTACCAAAGAGTCCATGAAATATTTAGTTGTATAAAAGAACCCTCAAACTCTAATACTTCTACATTCTTCCCATTTTCTTCTTCCTTCCTTCTTCCTTCTCATCTCCTTCATCTCCCCTCGTGACTTTATACAGATCTTTGATTCCCACACCAGTAAGTAACTGATAATGCTGCTGTTTCCCAAGGGGCTTAGTGAATAAGTCTGCTAGTTGTTCTTTGCTCACCTTGTGCTCAGTTTGGATCGTCCCATCTATAAGTTTGCTCCTAACAAAGTGACAATCCATTTCGATATGTTTGGTCCTCTCGTGAAACATTGGATTTGCTGCAATCTGAAGAGCTGCCTGGTTATCACAGAACAGCCGAGTAGAAGAATGCTGCTGAAAACCAAGTTCCCAAAGGAGCCCTCTTACCCAAATAATCTCAGCAGTTGTCATTCTCATGCTGCGATATTCAGCTTCTGCACTAGAAAGTGAAACTGCCTCCTGCTGTTTAGATCTCCAGGATATTAGTGCATTTCCAAGCTTGAGAACATAGCCTGTGATGGACTTTCTGGTTAATGAGCACCCTCCCCAGTCACTATCACAATATGCAGTGACTTGATCCAGTGAATTGCTAGCTGGGAAAAATAGACCTTGACCTGGACTCCTTGCTATGTAACGTATCACCCTTAGAGCTGCTATGAAATGAGACTCCTTTGGGAAATTCACAAATTAACTGAGCTTTTGGACAGAGAATGCTATGTCGGGTCTGGTCATCGTCAAATACAAAAGCCTTCCCACAATGCGTCGATATTGCTCAGGATCATTGTGCCTTTTATCATCCAGATTTACCTTGAAAAGTTTATCGTAATCCACAGAAGTGAGCTTGGCATTCTGTTCCATTGGTGTATTTGCAGAGTTCCCTTCCAGTAACCCTACATCGGATATCATCTCAAGTGCGTATTTCCTTTGGTTAAGGACAATTCCTTCCGTTGAACGTGCAATTTCGAGTCCTAGAAAATAACGCAGTACACCCAAGTCCTTTAGCTTGAAATGCTGCTTCAAGATGGTCTTCAACTCATTAACCATTTGCTCACATGAGCCTGTTATCAATAGGTCATCTACATACACCAGAATGTGAACCTGTTGTTTCCCTTTGAATTTGCTGAAAAGGGAATAATCGTATTTGCTTTGTTCATACCCATGAAGGACTAAAGATTCTGTCAGCTTAATATTCCACTGTCGCGAAGCTTGTTTCAACCCATACAACGATTTCACAAGCTTGCAAACTCTGTTTGGCCTTTTGTCATCTTCAAAACCTTGTGGTATGTCCATGTATACCTCCTCAGTCAAATCTCCCTGCAAAAATGCATTGCTTATGTCCATCTGGTGCAAAGACCACTGTTTTGCAGCTGCAACACAGAGAATTGCTCTCACTGTAACCATTTTAACCACGGGAGAGAAGGTCTCTTTGTAATCAATTCCTTCACGCTGAGTATACCCCTTTGCTACCAACCGTGCTTTGTATCTTTCAAGGCTTCCATCTGAGTTGTATTTGGCTTTATAAACCCACTTGCACCCAATGGATTTTTTGTTTGGAGGCAAATCTACGAGATCCCATGTGTGATTCTCTTGAAGAGCTGCAATTTCCTCTTTCATAGCCTTTACCCAATTAGGATCTGCAGCTGCTTGCTTGAAAGATGTAGGCTCAGTGACCTTTTCCAAAGCTCCCAAGAAACAGCGATATGAATCAGATATGTTGGCATAAGACAAAACACCACAAGACATTATGTAATCTCGTTGCCAACCAGGTGCTTGTCTTTGTCTAATGGGTCTAGCAGGAACCATAGATGCATCTGTATTAACCACTGGTGGAGCAACGGATGCATCGTGAGAAGCATCAGTGTAAGGCACTGAGGAAGTATCAGGTGCATCAGGGGAATATACTGGGGAAGCATCAGGTGCAGCAGCAGCATCAATGTAAGGCACTGAGGAAGTATCAGGTGCAGCAGTAAAAGCATCTGGTGCAGCAGCAGCATCAGTGAAATGGGAAGAATCATCATCAAAGAAGGAGGGACTCGTGGGATACTGGGGCATCTGCAATCCAGGAATGTCTAAATGTGTTGCAAAAGGAAAAATATCTTCCTTGAAGCAAACATCTCGACTGATATAGAATACTCCATTACTAAGATTCAGTAATCGATATCCCTTTTGAGTCTGTGAGTAACCCAAGAAAACTGAGGGAATCGACCTGGGTTTGAACTTGTCTGTATTTGCCAAATCCATCCCAAAACTTAGACATCCAAAAACACGAAGATGATCTAAAGAAATCTTCTTTCCAGTGAGAACTTCTATGGGTGCTTTCCCATTCAGTACACTTGTGGGCATGTAGTTTATCAGATAGCATGCTGTCAAAACGCAATGCCCCCAATACTTATCTGGAACTGAAGCTTGCAATTTCAATGCTCGTGAAACTGACAAAAGATGACGATGTTTTCTCTCAGCAACCCCATTCTGCTGGGGTGTGTATACACAGGAGGTCTGATGAATGATCCCCAAAGATGTAAACAGCTCACGACTCATATGATTGCAGAATTCTGTGCCATTATCACTGCGGAAACACTTTATAATGCAACCAAACTGAGTCTTTACCCAGGTAATAAAATCTCTGATATGAACAATCACCTCATCTTTACTGTGAAGCAAGAAAACCCAGGTAGATCTACTATAATCATCAACAACGGTTAAGAAAGATCTAAAACCATTGATAGTAGATACACGATATGGTCCCCACACATCTAAATGAACCAAATCAAACACTTTATTTGATTGTGAAATACTTGGAAAGAAGGGTAACCTTGTCTGCTTTGACATTGGACAGATGAAACATTCCTTATTCAAATCTTTGCTGGTTGAAAAATGAAATAAGGATTGCAATTGAGAATGGGGTATATGTCCCAATCGCCTGTGCCATAAAGCTGAGTCTCCCTCAAACTTCCTCTTACTTGAAACTGCTCCTAGTATCATTTTCTTCTCGGAATCTTCAATCATCATCTGAAACCCATGCTGCTTGGCTTGGTCCAGAATGTACAATCCATTACGACGACGTCCAGTCCCCACTGTCATTCCAGTAGAGAGGTCCTGAAACACCACAAAGTCGCACACATATATCACTGATAAACCAAGATCCTTAGTCAACTGTGACACAGATATGAGGTTATAACGGAAATCGGGAGCATAGAGCACAGAAGATAATCTTATTCCTGGAGTCACTGAACAAGCTCCAATATGAGTAACTGGAGAGACCTGTCCATTGGGTAAATGCACCACCTTCTTTGAAAATAAAATTGGCTCAATATCTGTTAACCAATCCCTTTTGTATGTCATATGGTGAGTCGCACCACTGTCTATAATCCAAGAGCACGTTAAGAAATCTCCAACTGAACCACAAAAAATAGTACCTGCCATATTGACTTTGATGTCAGTATCATGAAGAGCACATTGCTGTTGTGGATTACTGTAACGCTTAATGACTTGCTGGATTTGTTCAGGGGTTAGATGAGGTAATGCAGCAGTAGAGACTCCTACTCCTGATTGATAACCAGTACCAGTGGGAACTTGCAGACTTTGTTGACTTATGGAAACCAACTCATTGGAGTTTGACACCTCAATTTGATTTGCAGCTGCCCATCTCTGCTTTACATGTTCAGGAACACCATGCTTCTTATAGCAATTATCTTCAATATGTCCCCGTTTTCCACAGAACGTACAAATAACAGGCTTCCTCCCATTTGATCTAAAATTTCCAGAAGAAGAGCTTCCAGAATATAGTGCAGCCATGTTTTCATTAGACTGAAGTCCAGTGGACTGAGAATTATGAGAGCCAAATAGAACTGTCCCATACTCATTTCCTGCAGCAATGTTCCCAACAACGATCCTCTGGCTTTCTTCCTGAACGAGGACTGAATAGGCATAGTTCAAAGTAGGAAGAGGATTTACCATCAACAAATTGCTTCGTACAGCAGAATAAGTTTCGTTTAAACCCAAAAGAAATTGCATGAGTTTCTGCTTATCACGATTTGCTATTACTTTCACCGACGAGACACAGTCATGACAAAGGCAGCCATCATCAGCTGCAGCCAACTCTTCCCAAATTCTCTTCAAACTTCCATAGAAATCAGCTACTGTCATGGTACCTTGTCTAGCATGATATAATTCTCTAGTCAACTGGAAATATCTAGTCCCATCTATCTTATTGAAACGTTCATGAAGATCATTCCAAACAGCCAATGCAGTGGTATTATAAATCAGACCATGACTGAGGTCCTTAGCAACAGAAGCAATAAGCCATCCTTTAACTACCACATTACATCTATCCCACCTAAAACGTAAATTCTCAGGCACCGAATCTCGACTCAGCGATCCATCTATGAAACACATCTTAGATTTAACAATCAAGGCATCTGTAGTATGACGAGCCCAAACCTAGTAATTATCACAGCCAGTGAGACGGAAATCAAGCAAAGCAGTCGAAGGATTCTCCGATGGATGAAGATACAATCTCTCATCAATTTCCAGTCCAGGATCTGCAAATCCAGGTTGCCTAGCAATCGGAGTAGAAAGCGGAGGTGGTGGCGGTGGTGGCGGGGGAGTTCCACCTCCTCCGGCTGATGGCGAATTGGTTAGGACGGCGTTGTAAGCTCCAAGATGTGGCCAGTGTCTGTTATTGGTCGCAGCCATAACGAAGCAAAAAATATCGATCAATTTCGAGAAGAAGATTTCCGCTACAATCGTAGGCTTTCCTTCCAAATTCTCTTAATCAAATCGAAGAAAACGAAAACTCGATCACAATGCGTAAACTCGAGTCCAGGCCGCGGAATCAGAAATCGAAACCTTCCAACGAATCTTGGAGGCTCTGATACCATGAAGAACTCATGAATTTCAGAGAGAAGTATAACAGAAACTTCATATGTATTTCAATATCGCAGAGCAGCAATTGTTTACAACGAACTGCTATTTATGGCAGCTAACTAACTTTTGTAAGAGTACAAAAGAGTCCATGAAATATTTAGTTGTATAAAAGAACCCTCAAACTCTAATACTTCTACAATATATATAGTATAGTATAGAAAAAAAAAATTCTGAGATGATAAATAAGATTTCGTATTTGTGCTCTAAATATTTGACTATTTTCCAAGAACCCAAAGGAGGCACCGCGCATGTGACATTTGAGAGGCAAGGGGCCTACAACACCATGTGCGCATTTGGAAGAATGCATGTGAATTGTGATCTGACTGACCACATTTCTTTGCACTATCGTCATATCTCTGTCCTGTATTAACGCGACAATTCTTCCCCGTACAACATATATTGTACTCCTTAAAATGAGATGAGGTCTTTTTTTGATTTAAAAAAAAAAAAAGAGATGAGGTCGTCACATAGATTTCATTTTTTTACAAAGTTTTAAATTAATATACATATTAAATTTATTCCCAGTAAATTCATTGTTTATATCTTTATATTAATGCCATTATTATCATAGCAAGACCATATACAATAATTCAAAAATGTACTATAATGGTAAATTAACAAAAAAAAAATGTCGGAATACGAGATTGTCTCTACAATTTTGAATTAGGATTGTTAAGATTAAATTCCTTTTCAAAACACCAACTAAACAAAATTTATAATTACGATGATATCTATGGTCATGGACAACAATATTTTTTTTACCATAATAATAATTTATTATAAAACCATTCGAAACCGTTGATTCATTCTTATGTAATTAGGTGGTGTTTGGATGGATGTAATGTGGGATGTAATCTCACATTACGTCCCACATTACATCAACATTACGTTGTTTGGTTTGCCAAACGACGTAATGTGTATTGTAATGTAATGTCCATTGTAATCTCAGATTACGTCCAAACTTCATTTAACGTAATGTGAGATAAAATAAAAAAACGGATGTAATGTGAGATTTCGGTCCAACATAACATAGTGTTATTATTTTATTAATATTTATTAAATAGCCAAAATACTTTGTATTATCATTATAACTTATTATGATAATAATTTTGTTATTATTAGTAGTTTTTTATTTTTTTATCTACTTCATAACTCATTATTATAATAAATAAAAATACACAAGATGTTCGTAAAAAATGAGTAAAGTCTTTTCAATGCATTTTTTATAAAAATTATCTTATATATAATGTTTAACTATTATAATTTTAATAGTTTTGCATATTGAGTTTACATATTTTATTTTTAGAATTCATAAATGGCTATAGTATTAACCATAAAACATAAACTTTAAGAAGTTAGTTGTTGTCAAAATATATTTTCTTTTTTAAATCTTATCATATTCAGATATAATAATAATATACTATCTATAAATTAATATAATAATAAAGTCACATTACAATGCACATTACAACACATACCAAACACTGTAATCTAACATTACACTCTACATTACAGCCCAACCAAACAATGTAATCTAACATTTCAAGTAATCTCACATTACAACTCACATTATTTATAATCTCACATTTCAAGTAATCTAACTTTACGTCCATCCAAACGCCCCCTAATTGATTATTTCGGATTAATTACATAGGAAATGTTGTAGATTTAAGTTAAATTATTATTATCAAATAGTTTATGTGGTTGTCATCTTAAATACTAAATTTTATATGAGGGAATATTATGTTGAGATTAGTCCAATCTGGACTTGTTGGATTGTTGGTTTTGTGTGGGCTCAGGTTGGTTATTGATAGATTGGGCTCAAGTCGGTTGGCTTGGACGGAGACCAATTTGATGTAGCTGAGTGGTTTTGTTATTCTTTGGTTATTTGGGGTTCAATTGGAGGTTATGTAAAACTTAGGGGATCTTTGAGTTATTAACTCGGGACCCCACTATATTTAGCGGAAATCACTAAAATACCCACATTTTGGAACTCAAAAACAAGGGAAAACGAATTCCAGGAACCATAATCACCACTATCGCATCTGCCAAATGCGCCACACTTAATAAATGGCGCACTTCCGAGTTCCGAGATGCGCCACAATTAATTAGCATTAATTACCCATTTCTCAAATTAATTCACTAAAATACTACTATAATCAAGAATCGAACCCAAGTCTCCTAAGTAATAGACATGAATACTAACCACTACACTACAATATCTTTTGTTGAAAACTTATTAAACTTTTTATATTTAATGTTAGTTTAACGACCAAAATATCGTCACTGAGAATTGAACACAAGTCACCCGCATGATAGGAAAAAATTCTTACAACTACATTACAATGACTTTTGTTGAGAATTAATTAAACTTTGTATATTTATTTGTCTATGTAGTTTTATTTATTATTTTGTGTTAATACATTGTTTAGTTACATACAATTGCACCATGTGACCGAATGATTACTTTTTTGAAGTGATTAATGGTTACATATATTTCAAAATATGAGAGAATCGTTCAAACTTATTTTATTTAATAATTTATATTTAATCAAATGTGATTGAATTTTACAAAATAACTAAACATATGTAAGGGTTGAATTTTACTAAAATCGTTATTTAACTAAAATTCAATCACATTTAATTAAATATAAATTATTAAATAAAATAAGTTTAAACGATTCTGTCTTATTCTGAAATGTATGTAACCATTAATCACTTCAAAAAAGTAATCATTCAGTCACATGGTGTAAACGTAGGTAACTAAACAATGTATTAACAACAAAAAATAAATAAAACTACATAGATAAATAAATATACAAAGTTTAATTAATTCTCAACAAAAGTCATTGTAGTGTAGAGGTAAGAATTTTTGCCTATCATGCAGGTGACTTGTGTTCAATTCTCAGTGACATTTTGGTCGTTAAACTAACATTAAATATAAAAAGTTTAAAAAAATTTCAACGAAAGACATTGTAGTGTAGTGGTTAGTATTCATGTCTATTACTTAGGTGATCAAAGTTCGATTCTTGGTTGTAGCACTATTTTAGTGAATTAATTTGAAAAAGGGGATTGTGGCGCATCTTCGAAATGCGCCATGTATTAAATGTGGCGCATTTCGGAGATGCGCTAGTGGTAATTCTTGTTTGGGAAACCCGTTTTCCCTTGTTTGAGTTCTAAAATGTAGGTATTTTAGTGATTTTTCCCTATATTTATAAGTTGTTGGAAAAATTTGTTAATTGCATTATCATTTTTCTGATCGGGTGAATGAGAAATTATTGTTCTTAGTACACCCTGCCAGAGTAGTCCTGTCTTCGTCTAGATTCGTTGAATCTGACGTATTAATGTACCGTAATGGCTTCATTAATAGAGACGTTTAATTGTTATTTATTATCGTGTCATTAATACACGGCTTCCACCTCTCTATAAATAGAGAATTTCTATTCTCTATTTTCAACTCAATTGGATTCGAATCTTTTCTTTTACAACGTCGATAGGTTTCTTAGTCATATCGACCGCAAGTCCTGTTCTGGTGGAGTTCAGGCAAGGTTCTGTTCGACTGGTGGGGCTTCATGCTAGCTTACCACTAGAATGTTGTTTTATCCTGGGAGACAATCGCCCATGTTTATCCTCTAGCACAACCGACGAGTCGGTGAAGGGGCGAAATTGTGTTAAGGAGACCGTGATCTGCATGGGACTCGGTTAAAAAAACATCCGTTCTTTGATCCAGAAAAATCTCCTTTACTCCCATTTTAAGTGCTATATTATCCAACATAGGTGAGGGTTAGGGTTTGGCCCCTATTTCGATGAGTCGCAACTTCAGTTCATATATTTTCTTATCTTCGTCTTCCACCTTCTCTAAGCGATTCTAGGGTCAGGGTTTCATCTTTTCACATGGTATCAGAGCAGAAGAGGGCATCATAACCTCATCTTCGCATTCTTGAGGTCTCTTCCGGTGCTTATCCGGTCTCTCGATCTTGCATGCAATGATCGTCTTCGCAATGACCCCTCACCTTCTTGGCGTTCCGGTTTCAGAAGGACAGATTTCTCAGGGTCTTGTTCCTGATCGTGGTTCTTTCTCAGTTGACCCGTTCTTTCTTCACGAAAATCTTCCACTTCTGGTTTGTTTGGTGCTTGTTGTTCACGATTCTTCTGCTCTTTACGGCTCGTTTTTTAACAAATCAGTGTTTGTTTGGAGTGTGCGCTGTGATTTCGATGTTCGTTCTTTCTGGTGCTGAACCATGTCGGATGGCAGTAACGAAACAGATTCGAAAGATCCTGCATCCTTGAATATGCCTGCAGCAACCACTATTGACAGCAATCTGGATCTTACTTTAGAGGTTCATTCATATCACCCTCTTTTCTTGCATCCTAGTGATGATCCTGGTAAGAGCTTATTGTCTGTCAAATTGATTGGCCAAGATAACTATAGAAAATGGAGTCGTGGCATGCAGATTATTTTGCTTGGAAATAACAAATTAGGATCTATCACTGGATCCTGCAAACGTGATTCATATGATGTTAAATTGCATGACCATTGAGACAGGTGTAATACAGTTGCTTTTTGTTGGATTATCTATTCTGTTTCTGATGATACATCTGATGAGATCATGTATTCAGAGAGTGCCTTTCTTGCTTGGAAAGATTTGTGTGAACTGTTTGATAAGGTTAATGGGTCCTGAATTTATCAGCTTCATAGAGATATCACTATGTGTCGTCAAGGTTTGGACAATATCTCAGTTTTCTTCACTAACCTAAAGAGTTTGTGGATAGAGTATGACACTGATTGTGCTCTCCCTCACATTGAAGATCATTTGTTCAAACAACATCTGGAACACCGTGACAATCAGCGTCTGTTCCAATTTCTCAAACATAAGAAGCAATTTACTTATGTGGACTCCATTGTCTTCCCTCAATCAAGCCTATGGAACTCTTATCCAGGAGAAGAGTTAGAGAGACATCAGTGCCTCTATTTCAGCAGAGGGGACTAATATTGGGTTGAATGTTTCCTCTGCGGGCATTGATGTGAAACCAAAAAGACTTAACAACTCCAGTTTGGAGTGTGATTTCTTTAAGAGGAAGGGACACACTTCTGATAGAAGCTACTCTAAAGGCTGTGACTTCTGTAAGAGGAAAGAGCATTACAAAGACAATTGTTTCAAATACAGAGACTCTTTAAAGGGGAAGACTAGTCTTTCTAAGGCCAATACCGCCACTTTAAACGATGGAGGTGAAAATATGCCTGCTATTGGTTCTCAATGAACGGTCACCTTCACAGCTGAGCAATTTAACATGTTGATGAAGAGGTATGGAGGCAGTACAGCTTCCATGGCTACTGCAATCACCTCAGATGCTGACACTATTACTGCGGCAGGTATAACATCTCTTACTTCACACTATGATATTGAAAATCATTGGATATTGAAAAGAGGTGCTAGCAATCATATGATAAATAATTTTGATTGGTTAAGCAATTTTAAAAAGATTTCAAACATCAAATTCCAGTTACCAAATGGTTCCACTTCTCATATTATTGGGATAGGAGACTATGATTTTGGAGATGGAAAGAAACTGAGACACCTTTTTATATTTCCCTGATTTCAAATTCAATCTGATATTTGTTTCTCATTTAACTAGAGATCTGAATTGCACTGCCAATTATGTTGTTATTTTACAGGACCTCTCAAGTACGGTCTTGGGCAGTGGTAAACAACAATATGGTCTGTATTTTTTCAGTCCCAATAGCAAGTAACTAATTAGTCAACTATACAAGTAAACTAATATAATATTAAGTCTACAATTACTCATCCTAAAACTATAATTTACTCAAAATTAATCCCTAAACTCCGCCTAACATTACTTTCTAGGGTTGGGTATAGGGATGACGGGTGTAAACGAGTCAAGCTACTCGTGAGCTACTTGAGATTGACTTTGACAAAACTCTAATTCGGCTCAAAAAAATTCGAGCCGAGCTCGAGCTTGATAATGTTCGGCTCGAGTTACTCACGAGGCTACACGAGCTTCGAGTTCGAGCTTATAAGTCGTGTCGAGTCGAGCTTGATTCTTATTATTATTCTTATTTAATAGTAATTAATTATTATATAAGTCAATCGAGTCGAGTCGAGCTCGATTTTTTAAATTATGAGAAATGTTAATTTATTGTGATATATAATTGACTAACAAGTCGAGTCGAGCTCAAATATGTCGAGCTTGGATTTGAGTCGAGTTCGAGTTTCAAAATTAAAGTTCGGCTGAGTTTGAGCTCGAGTTCGAGCTTGACTAATACTAACCGAGCTGAGTCGAGTTTCAAAGATACTCGACTCGACTCGACTCATTTACACCCCTAGTTGGGCACTTAATCCGGAATCAAAGTTTGGAACCGGTTCAGTTCTACAAAGGGTAAACCAGTATCAAGAACAGTAAGTATATACTTCTTGAGAACCGATTTTGGAATTATTTATTTATTTTTCAATTTTTTTTATTCAAACCTTCACAAAAAGATGTATGGACCCGAACTGTTTTGGTAAGGCATTTTGAAACCGGCTCCAAACAAACTGGTTCTTTTTTAGATGAAACTGAGCCAATGTAAAACCTGATCCGCTGGTGGACCGAAACTAAATCAACCAGTTCCGGGCCGGATCGGTTCCACGTCCATCCCTATTACTTTCATCCCCAAACTCTTATTTTCTCCAATTTCACCCTAAAGTTCTTACCAAGCACATCAATATCATCCCCCGTCTCTAATTCTCTCTAATTTGATCCTCTAAGTCAAACCATTTATTATTTTCATCATCAAACTCGCTCTAATAATGGAATTAATGGACAAATGAAGAAAAATAATAAGAGCTCTAATTCTACAATTAATGGATTCAATGGACACTTGAAGAAAAATATTATATTAAGTGGTGCATTAGACCAAGGGTTTTTCGTATGTGTGTTTGGCCGGGAAACTGAAAAGCTTAATTAATTATTATCAAACTCTCCAGTCCAGTGTTTCATCGGTGGCTGGCTATAAATACCTACCACCTAAAGTTTCTGCAGAGCAAGCTCATAATAATAGTATAATTGAGAGAGAAGGGAACAAGATGAAGCAAGCCTGGAATCCCCAATATCACATTAGTATCATCATCCTACAATGTTGTGCTCTATGATATGGAAGAAGAATACATCAAAATTAAAACGACAGTGACAAACGAGCGTTGACTTGGATAAAAAAATCCTGCAGATGACATTGGAGAAGCAAATGCTCGGTCTAGAAGTGCAATTGCTGATCGTTGTCTCATTCTTCAACTCTCCGACCTCAATAAAGATGTTGTTAGTCATCTCATTAATTAAGAAGCTGCTGCTGCGTCCGTTCAAAGGGTTTGTGGGAGCAAACGTGGGACACAATGAAGCCATGCTCAAAGAAGATCAATACGGCTCAAATATAAATATATCAAGGTTTCAAAACATCTCCGACATCGCAAGAGGAAGACAGATCAATGGATACCAAATGAATTCAACATATGAAAGGATGTTGTCGATACTAATGATGGATCTCATTGTGATGAGGTGGAAGGTGCGGTTTGGGAAAAAGAGAAGCTAGAGGAGGGATCTTGTTGCTTATGCAACACTTGAGTCCTGGTGCGGGTGACAAGGTACTATATATGAAGTTATATGCAGTAGCTAGCTAGAACATTTATCAATTTCCAGCTTGTTATTTAATGAATGAATGAATATCCAACGCATTTTTCTCTCAAACTACTGCTTAGAAGAATAAACCTGAACGTTTGGATTGCTCCAAACACAAGTCTAATCATATTTCTTTGAGGAAGTACTAATACTTGCGTTCCTGTCTAGCTATAAGAAATGGAGATGCTGGACACTTGATCATGTCAGTCGTGGAACATGTTACATCCAGGCGTGGCTGCACTTGCAATAGATACAAGAAATCATGTCTGTGTAGGTTTAGGCATTTCATCGAACACACTGCGTGCTAATTCGATTCTTGCATTCTGGAAGTCTAATTTGATGAGGTTACATGCTAGAAATACAAGCAATGACCCAGGAGACTGAATGGTGTGCGGTTCACAATTACCTTCAAGTCACATGGTTTCCTCTTCAACCCTACTTCAATCATGACAGACTACCATGGAATTTTGGAACTTTTTATGATAAATCTGCCAAAGAATATAACTATTTAGTCAGCTCTGAGGGTTTTAGTCTAATGACCTGGGAATTGAAAAATATTCATGACTAATACTTTACCCCTCACGGGCTGACTCCAGTGCGAGTGAAAAAGAGTTTAGTATTAGAACAAGCATACTACGGTTCCTGCCCTCTTAATGAGTATCTAGTTAGATGTTTGACTTTACACTCGTACTTTTTTTACTATAAGAAATCACTTAATTGTAACATAGTTAAACTTTAAAATTACGAATGTTTTTAGCTATATCTAGAATTTGCATTATACCATTACTAATGTAAATTTCCCTATAAGGTTAATCTCTAGAACAATAGAAAATCGTTTTAAAAAAAAAAAAACGTACCATAAACATGATAATTGTGAAGTACGATAGCAATACCTCTAAGTCTTACAACTCGTTAATTTCGTTCTCAAACTCTTAACTTTCACCAATTTAATCCTCGCACTATAACTGAATGTCATCGAAATCACCCATTTCTTTAATAAACTCAAACTTCATATCTTATTGAAAGATAAAACTATTAATAATAATTTTTTGGTAATTTATAGCTTCGCGATCACCCATTTCTTTAATAAACTCAAACTTCATATCTTATTGAAAGATAAAACTATAAATAATATTTTTTGGTAATTTATAGCATTGCGAATGGTTCTACAATCTCAAAATGAACACAACAGGTTTATTCTAGATTTCCCGCATAATGACGATACTATAGCCTATAGGGGAGATCCTGTGGAAAAATAGCTCAACGCCAGGATGATACAAAGCTTAACTACTCACTAGTGAACTCGGGAAGAGGGCTATGGAACTACTGTACCGTACTCTTTTTGAAAGACAACTGTGGGACATCCTGAGCAACCCAAGATCCAGTTACAAATGGTTGCCGCAATGCGGTTAACAACTTTGTGGGCTATTACAGCAGAAGTTCTATGAACAGCACAGACATAAATAGTAGTAAACAAGCAAAAGCATAAGATCAGCCTTACAACAATAAAGACCCCGAACGAATGATAGCAACTTGTTGAGGAGGGTGTCATCTGATTCAGCAACACAATCAACACTTCGAAAAAGAAATGAAGCTCCCTCAAAGGCACTTAGCAACAATTCCATCAACAAACAAAATGACCGCATGGGGGGTTTGACTATGGTAGAGATATCTCATTGGTAGGAAATGTCCGAAGCCAAACTACCGGAACATCCTTGTCCACAGAACATCCGCGAAACACTAGCAAGTAGGGGATGCCAAAGAATCTCTCTGCTTCTCTCTAAGGAGAAGGATTTTAAAAGGATATGCTACGACATAAGTCGGATCCGTATCAAATATACGACAGTGGGTAATCATTATAGTTGTTTGTTTGAGCAATGGAGCATGGATTCTGTGAAACTTTGGTCCAATCTGGAAGGGATAGGTAATGTATACTAGTGGAATAAACCACCATTTCAAAACGAGCTTTAAGCTTAAAACGATGTACCACATCGTCTATAATAAGACTATCTCGATCATCCACATTGGCGAGCACCCTGGAAGGCGCTTGACTATTTGTTATGGCGGAGCGGGGAGGTCGAGAGGTGGTTGACTGTCTTTTGAGATTGGGTTGATCGCCAGTTGAGGCGATTGACCGTTTGTTGAGAGCCGTTTGACCATCTGTTGAAGAGTTTGACCTTTTGTTGGGAGGCGGTTGACCTTTTGATGAGGCAGTTGACATTTTGTTGAGAGTAAGTTGATAGTTTGTTGAAGTTTTGACCGTAGGTTGCTGTTCACATATAGATGTTGACATTTTGTTGAGAGTAGGTTGAGAATTTAACTGTAGGTTGATGTCCACATATGTATGTTGACCGTTAGTTGGGGTCCCCAAATAGTGATTCCGGTGACCGTCGAAGAGGCCAAATGTGTAGCTGCCTCAAATATACGACTTTGGAGAGGAACGAGGCCCATAGGAAGGAGCTGACCGTGTCGATTCCGGTGCGTTTGGCAAGAAAGAAACGTTTCAGAGATGATGCATATGATATTTTGATTGCTTGTTGACTGGTAAGTTACGTAAGTATGGCGGGAGTTATGAGCAGAGTGGGAAAGCCGAAGTATCATAGGTAAACGAACACCTCTGGGCGGCGCGTAGAGAATGGTAGGTTGGGGAGATCTGATAGAAAAGCTCACGGAGGAACTCCAATTTGGTGAGAGAAGTGTGTTTATGGTGTGTAGGGGTTTTGTGTTGGAATTTGTGTTTATGGTGTGTAGGGGTTTTGTGTTGGAATTTGTGTTTATGGTTTGGCTTCTGTCGCCGGTTAAAGGGTTTTGTGTTGGCTGGGCATCCAAACTCTGAGAAGATGAGGTCTTCATCTTGGCTCCCGCTATTCTAGAGAGGATTTGAACAGTAAGAGGTCTTGTTTCAAAATTAACTTTTTTTTTTTTTTGTAGAATTCAAAATGTTAACTTTGTTCATACAATATTGTATAACTTCTTACAAACAAACACAACCAGACCCCCGAACCTCATAAGATCAACTTCTCCGATTGATCCAAAAACCACCCGTAACAACAAAAAAAAATCACGGGAATTTTCGCACCCCGATCTACGATATCCTATATTACCTGTACAGATCATGACGTTCCTAATCTTGGAACACAAGTAATTTATGGTATCTGTGACAGTGGTTTCTTGTTACACAAGAATCTGGGTCTTTGCAGCCACCCGGGAACATCTCCTCCGACCTGTCTTGTTGAGCGCACAGACACAGATCTCAAGAAGCTCATAGTCCTCGTCCCATAATAAGAGGGATGCCATGTCAGGATTCTCCAACATCATCTTCGAGGTGAGGTAACCAGCGATCGTCCATGTCTGATACAGCCGAGCTTGCTTGCCGATGAATTTTCCTGTTTGGGTGTCGTAGTATTCGGGCCAATGGTCGGCTTGGAGTCGCTTCTCAGCCAAGGATACTGCCTTCTGGGCTAGTTCGGGACGCTTCATCTTGATGCATGCTAGGGTAAACTGTAACATGGAAAAATCACCACATGTCATTCGTATCATTATCGTGCGCAAATACATGTTTTCTCTATGGTGTAGTAATTCATAAAAAAGACTTACCTGCCACAATAATGTCGGCCACGACCCTCCGTTGTGATACGACCACGGCCTGAAAGAACAAAACTATCGTAAATGATGGAACCACGAACCAACAGAAAAAAGTCCGCCTTTGGTATTTGTCAATTCTGCTCTCGTTAACGAAAATGTATTAGCTTCAGTAATTGGAATTTTTCATCCAAATGACCGGTTTATGGAACTCAAAATACAGATACAATGGCTGGTGAGTTTCATTCACCTATATAACCAAGCACGCGAATGGAATTCACGTACTACAGAGTGCTTGAACAGGAGTCGCGCACTTTTAGTTGAGATTTAGGGTTTAGGATTAACGGCAAAATAATTAACAATTAGGCTTTTAAAGAGAGTACGCAACTCGGATTCCTCAAAGCTGGTCATTTGGGTGAAAAATTCCAGCAATTGCAAGGAAACAGATGCTTACGTGTTCTTTGGATCACTTCCGGTAATTATCCGCCACTCCTCAGCCTCGAGTGCGGGGTAACAAATCTTGAGAGGCATGTTCCCAATGAGATCGTCCCATTTCGCTTCGACCAAGTTCAAGATTGACGAGTTCTGCTTCGGAGTACCCAAAGAGGACACGACTGACCAGAGATTCCCAAGCGTGAAGAAACGAAAGTCCATGTGGGCAGGTTGGAGGTTCCCGATCAAGTATCCTCCTTCCTCCGGGATCCAGTCCATGAGCCATAACGGGATTTGTTCAGGATAGATGTTGAATTTGTTGGTGGCTTCTGTCGAGTACTCTTCGGTCTTGTACCGGTATATCTCGTTCATCTTCTTCATGTCTACCCAGTAGTATTCTCGGATATGGAATGACAGCGCACTCAAACGATTGTTTATCGCGCTCACCAGACTCTTGGTCCTGTCATTCACTGTCAGCATTTCCCGCGCACTTCGCAGGGCGGAATAAAACAGAGCCTGATTTTAATAAACGAACCATTAGTTAGATCAAAACAACATAACACGATTTGCATGATGCTCGGGTTAGCTGAGCCAGGAACAAAGGCAGGATTTTTCCTTAAGGAGCAAGTATAACAGTAGGGGCAAATGGTTAAATCAGAAAAAGTGCATTTTTAGGGCTAAAAAGTTGAGCTCGTGGCCGGAGAGACAAGATAAAATTGGTGTTTTCTATCGAAATCAAGGCATTTCTAGACAACACGAAGACATAAATGATACCTGTGTGAACACAATAAAATTCACAATTTGCAGAAATTTCATGATCAATCGAACTCACCTGGATCTCAAGAGGGTGGCCGTGGATCCCCATTCGCCGATCGATCATGCACGATCCATCGGTCACCAATAAAGAAGGGAACATATCAAATCCATCAGTTAAACAGAGATTAAGGATCAACTTGATCCCGGTCTGAACATCGACTCTCTCTTGTAACGCGTAGTCGCCTGTGATCTTCCCGTAAGCCCTCAAGACGATAATCCACCACAACCCTATCGAAGAATTTCACTTTCCCAATGAGGGAGTTTTCATTTGTGCAGAATAAAGAAAATGAAGTAGATTTTGAGAGTTTACCGACCTGAATCAACTGGTGCAACGCGGCCGATGGCTGATTCACCGAAATCAGGATCTAAAACCTCTTCGACTTTGTTCTCATCGAGTGGCACTGTTCGGACTTTGAAGCTTGCCGGCATCAGACCCTGACCAGGGCTGTAGCAATCCACTGTTTTCTCCCAGCTCTGACAAACAGAACAGATAACAAATCAAGATTAAGAACACAAAGCATTATTCATGGAAAAAACAAAAAACATAACATGTGACAACATATTGTAACAAAGAAAGGGTAATGGTGTGTTGCCCCATATTTTGATGCCACCATGGGATTGCTACCTTCTGTGTTTCCGCAAATTTCCTCAGAGTTTTCATTTTTTCAGAACTAACAAAGAAAAATACACTTTAGGGTTCAGATGGGGCTCCAGCCTAAATCTATTGGGGGCGAATTGAGCCCTGATTGGGACTCCACGATCTAGTCTCGACCCTACATTGATGCAACTATCTCTCCAAAACACCATTTTTACTTAGCAAAATCAAAATCAATAGCAAAATTCATTTAATGGCCAAAGCATACAAAATCAGAGCCAAGAAATCGCAATATCAAGCCTTATATTGTTAGCAACTAGCACACCAGCAACAAGTTCAGCTAGCAATTTAGTATTCTCCCACATTCCGGCCGGCTTCATGCCGAAAGTATGGACTATTTTGATATGATTTACCCTGTTGTGTAAAAGAAAGTTCGTGCTATCGATAATTCATGCTACAAGCAAAAACAGCACATGTAACAACAAATCAATAGTAACGCAAAATATGATACCAGAGTTCATCAATAACCACAAAATCACAATATCAAGCAATGTAAAGAAAGTATCACCTGCAACTGCAAAGTATGCAGCAGAAAGTTCCTCACAATCTCCCCTTCTCCCTTAAGCAAGAAGGCGAGTGCAGATGGCACGAAATCGCGAATAAACACCTGATCGTAATTAAGCGGCAGCTTATCGGCCGGATCATTGGCTGCCAATGTCCCTATCGGACTTCCGCAGTAATTAACAACAGCATCTCTTAAACACTTCCAAGCCTCCTTCTCAATCTGAGAAACCTCCTTCAGACTAACAACCTCAACCTCAGCAAAATCAGCCTTCGAATTTGCCTCCTCCAAATGTATGTTACTGTCTTCACTCACTTCGATTCTAGAACCTTCTTCCACCACCAATGGCTTCACATTTATCCCACCTTGGACATAAATCCTCTCGAAGTTGCTTTCATTCACTCGTGTATCCACCGATGTCGAATAATCCCTAACCCTAAAATTGAATCTACAGGGTGCTGATTGGCCAAAGTTTGAATAAGGGAATCGGAAGACTTCGAAATCCGGTTTCGGTCCGACAATAGTGGTTCGAGGAGCGTGGGCATGGAAGTCCCGGCTATGGCGGAAACTGGATAGAGAACCCGATTTTGCAGTTTTCAATCCAAACCATGAAAGAAGCTTAGAACGCTGTCTCATCATTCTATTCATCGGATCAATCAATTAAGGGATTTCAATGGAAGAGGTGGAAACTGAGCATCGATTAGTGCTCAATTGGAAAAAATCTACCGTGTTTCTTGATGAACAAGTCGCAGAACATAAAATTCAATCAATCGAAGATCAGATTGAAATCACAGAGGCTACAAGGAAAGGGCTTTGAAGCGAGAGGATCCTGCGGATGGGAAGAATCGGTGAGCCAAATATGGAATTGCAGTTACCGGAACTTCCCAAAATATTGGGGGTGAGAAATGGAAGAAGAAGAGAGGAACAAGAAAGGCGGCTGCTGCCCTGAGAAGGAAAACGAAAATGTCGTTAAAAGACGCAAATACCCTGTTCAGTTGTTCCGCCCGCCACGTCTCATTTCCAAGGCTATTTATGGAAAGTCGTAATATCTTTGCCGCAGTTTAAAAAAAGAGGGAAAGGATAAGCCACATGTGCAAATCTCGTGCCCCGAGGCGGAGAGATATGGTATCATATGCAGTGACGCAGCAAACGACTTTACCGTTCACCGTTTAAGTAGTTTTCAGGTGCCGCCACCGTGTCTTCTCTGTACCAATGGATTATTGACACGTGCCGTCACACATCTTCGAGTTTCTTCTTCCTCGAGAATTCTTGAATAGTTGACTACATCAGCTGCAACACTATCGTTCCTTCTCTGCTACAGCTCTCTGCGCGCTCCAATGGCGGCCGTTATCGACATTCTGCATCCTCCTGCTCAGCTTTCGAGCTCTTCACCTCGCCGGACCGATCAGTTTTAGTTTCCGACTTCCGTTCAGCCGCCGCGGAGCTCTCAGCAATTCAATCGGTTCTGTTGTCAATCCTCCGACAATGACGGCGACACGGTAGTTGATTTCAAAGCTCTGCTGCTTAATTTACTATTTGTATCGTCGATCTCAATTTCTGCAACATAGACTGTAAATTATGTTAGAGTATGAATAAGAGTACACCGAAGACTTTCACTCACAAGTTCGAGCTTATGGACTGATTGTTTAAAGCGTACGTCTTATACCTAACAAGTGGTATCAAAGCCGATGGTTCGAATCGCCCATGTGTACGGACCAAGTAAGGAGTCCGTGTAAACCGATGTTTGCAAACATCAGTTTAAGGGAAAGTGTTAGAGTATGAATAAGAGTATACCGAAGGCCTTCACTCACAAGTTCGAACTTATGAGCTGGTTGGTTATCCATAGTCAGACTAAAGCTTCTGCATTGTCTGACGGAGTTCATGCAACGGGGCGGGTCGGGCAGGTTTTGGCAGCCCCGGACCCGCCCCGCGGGTCGGCCTGGCTGACCCGGCCTCGGCCAATTGGACCTTCTGGGTCAGGTCGGGTCAGCAATCCCGCGGGTCGGCCCGCGGGGCCCCGACCCGCCCCGTCATGTGAACAATTTTTTTTTTCACTTTTCAATATTAAATACAATTTTTTTTTGTCAAAATATTACATTATATATAAATTCAAAACATAAATCTAACACCAATCAAATATAAACAACAAACACATCAAATTCATTACAAATACAAATTCAAATCCAAACACCAAATTAACAAATCCTAATAATCTAAATATACATATATTTGTAATTTGGTACATGTTATTTATATAGGTATATTAACCATATTATTATTTAGTAAATGTTAGATCATATTAACATAAAAAAAAAAAAATTATATATATATGCATTTCGGGGCGGGTCTACGGGGCCCCGGGTCTCTAGACCCGGACCCGCCCCGACCCGAGCCCGAGCCCGACCCGTGACCCGCGGGTCGGCGGGTCAAAACCGGGTCGGGACCCGCGGATCAGCGGGGCCCCGAGACCCGTTGCCATCCCTAGCTTCGTCATCTCCGGTAGGAGTTTTAGTGACGTTTTGTCTAGGACATTTAAAGAGTTTTGTTCTGTAAGGTTATGTCAAACATTTGGTAACATTGTTAAACTGAACTGAGAAGCAAACAATCCTTAAATTTCAGTGGGTAAAATGTCATTTTTCTCCCTTTTCTATATATATATATTTCTTTTTTCCTGATTCACCAGTTATCAGAGCACTTCCAATAGGAAGTGCCTAGTGCCTCCACATCAGCAGCCACGTCACTGCCAACTCATCAAAGTGGCACTGCTACAGTATTTGCTACAGTAAATGGCACTGTAAAATTGGCACTCTTTCCAGTAGTGGATGCCAAGTTCCACTTCTACATTGGGACCCACATAATTTCATAATTCAAATATAATTTTTGCATTATATATAAGTTATATATCATTATATATAAATTATATATTCATATTCTTTTACAAATACGGACATGAATAAATAATGAGATTCGAGTATTAGATGTTTTAATTAAAAAAAATAGGGAAAATATAAACAAAATTATAAAAATGTAATTGAATTTTTTAATAAAAATTTACATTCTATAGGGATAAGAAAATAACCGGTCCGGTCGGTTCTGAACTGGTATAGACTGGACCGGTTCCAAACAGACCAATTATGCGAGAGGAGAACCAGACCAAAAACCAGTAATATACTTCTCAAAAAATTGATTTTTGACTGGACCAGACTGTTTTGAACTGGTTTTTAACTGGATCAGTTTTGTCGGAGGATCAGTTTTTCGTTTTTTTTAATTAGGGTAAGTTTGTATAGGAAAATGGGTCGGACCAGTTTTGAACCGAACCAGACTTTTTTTACAGTTCCAGTCCAAAATCGGTCCAGAATTTTTAGTGCTAATTTCAAATTCAGTCCAGACCGGATCATACTGTTTTAATTAGTACCAATCCAGTTCGGAACATATTCGGGCCCGACCGGTTCGTGCATATCCATAGTTCTCTATTGTCAATTCATTGCAATAATTATACGTTACTTGACCAATGTAAAATTACTATTAGGTGCAGTCCCCACGCGGCATGCAAAATGATTGATAAGTATAATTGTTGATATAATAACATTGATCAATCAAATTCATTAAATCTATTATTTTACCATAATCAGTGTTTATCTGTTATACGTTGATTGACATATCTTAATTCAACATCATCAACATATTCACGTTTATGTACATCCATGATCATATTAGTAAATTGATTATTGCATTAATCATGTGTTTTTATATATGATTTCCAATATATGTAAATTAGAAATATATTATATATACATCATTCTAAAAGTATAATTTTTATAATAATTTATCGTAAAAAATATATTTCTTTCATATAATAATATAATATAATACGTAAAATATATAAAAATATATATGCATTAAAATAATTTAATATTTTGTAGTAATTATTTTCCATATTTAATAATTTGAAATGTTATACTATTTCAAAATTTAGAATTAACGGTTATTCAACATGGTAGGATATAAACAAATTAGATATGAAAATTTCGAAATTGATTCAAAGTTAAAAAGTAGTAATTTTGGTTCGTGTTGTTATTTATGTTACATAATATTCAAAATGACTGATTACGACTCTTGTCTATCTGACTTAGCGTAACCGAATATATATACAACCAAAGAGATGAGCAACACAATCGAATAAAATAATATTAAAAAGTTGGTACCGACATGAACAGTAACTTGGGAGTTCCTACTAGTAGGCACTGTCCCACTTTACTATTCACTCAATAATGGCAAAACAGTAATATTAGTAATCCTAGTCACGCCTAGTGGCGCCTAGTCAGCGTCCAGTGGCAAAAATTGGAACTAGGCACTCCCATTTTGGAACAAGGCACTCCTATTGAAAATGCAAGTGCCTATTTAATCATTACTAGTAGGGACCAACAGTAAATGGCACTAGGCACTAGGCACTCTCTACAATAATAAATTTACAACATGGAACTAGGAACTAGGCACTAGGCACTACTATTGGAAGTGCTCTCACGCTTACGATACTTCCTTTTAATATTTCTCTATTATCCTAAATATGAACCATCAATGGTAAGATACAAATATTAGGTATAGTTCAAAATTTTCATACTTTTAAATGTTACTTATGTTACAATTAAGGGTTAAAATGTCTTTTGGTACAACATGTTTGACGATTTTTTGCTTTTAGTGCAACATTTTTTTTGTATACTTTTGGTGCAATACGTTTGCAATTTGTACCACTTTTTGTGCATCTGTTAGTTGACCGTTAAATAGTCACGTGACTTGCACATACCTAGTCCAAAATTTCTATTTTTTTCAATTTATTTCTCAAATTTATTGTCATAACTTTTTATTTTTGCAATTTAGTCCCTAAACATTTTCAACCGCATCATAGGGCTAAATTGACTTAGCCATGGTCCAACGCTAGGGTCGTTGGACCTGGGCGACCTTAACCATGGTCCGACCTAGCCATGAGTCGGACCATGACTAGGTCAATTTAACATTAGGGTCCAATTGGGTCAGTTTTACCATAAGGCTAGATTGACCTAGCCATGTTTCGACCCATGGCTAGGTCGTACCATGGCTAGGGTCACTGGGCCTTGGCAACCCTAACCATGGTTCGACCTAGCCATGAGTCGAAACATGACTAGGTCAATTTAGCCCTAGGGTGTGGTTGAAAATTTTTATGAGCTAAATTGAAAAAATAAAAAGTTAGGACAATAAATTTGAGAACTAAACTGAAAAAAAGTAGAAATTTGGAGCAAGTCACGTGACTATTTAACGGTCAAACAAACAGTTAACTAACGGTTGCACCAAAAGTGGTACAAATTGCAAACGTATTACACCAAAAGTATACAAAAAAAATGTCGCACCAAAGCCCAAAATCGTCAAGCATGTTGTACCAAAAGACATATTAACCCTACAATTAAATCTACGCTAATAGTAAAAAGAGTACAAACATGATGTTTTACAAGCATACTATATAAAATCCCAGCAATGCAAATTATGCAATTGAGCAGCAACAAATATATATGTATATTTTTTGCAAAATTGCGTAAACCAAAAGGGGGCAAAAACTGAATATAAACATTAGTAAGAGTTCTTTAAACATACTCAAACATAAGGGGGGCAAAGTGACATTTTGCCCAGTTCCCATATAACAGAAAACCATACAGACATCAAAGAATGTTCAATGAATCAACCAACTGTTCTTACACGTCCTATGTTCTTACTTCAAAATGCCCGGCTCGTGTAAGTGCTCGAAACCCTTTGTAAGGGCGGTTCGGTAAGTTCTTCAGGTCGAGCTTATCGATTAGTAGACCGGATAGAGCGATGCCCATGATTCTGAAACCTACTTTGAATGTCGGGAACACGTGAAGTCGATCCAATCCCGCTTCAAGGATCAATGTTCCAGACATTGACGGGGCTTTGTCTTTAGGCATTCGCCCAACCGACCAAGTGCATGTCTGTCAGCCAAAAAGAACACCATAATCACAACTTAAGAAAATCAACATTGGGTTTCTCTGAATATATGAACATCAAGAAAGGGTCACATGAAAGTTTTGAAAAGTAAGAAGATGAACTGATACCTTATTGGTTAGAACATTCACTGTACCACAATTCGAGGTCAAGTCGGCAGATAGAACACAAGAAGGCAATTGAAATTGCACTGTAACTGAATCGATTGTTTTTCCAGGATCATTTCGTACCCCGAGCATGACACTTATGCGACAACTCCCAGATTCAGATGTCAGTTGCGGCTTCAGATATACCGGAGTGACCTTCAACTTTTTAACCCTGATGATTACAAAGAAAAATGTTTGATTCAATACGAGGATAGACAACAAGAATACCAGAAGTATACTTACGAATCAATTTTTTTTTTCTTTTTACCTGTAACTCATGAGTTTAAAGAGTCCATCAGGTGGGACGAATGAAAGAATCTGATGAGACTCCCACGGTCGAAAGCGAACACATGGATGGAATCTCATATCGTCGAGAATCGATGGATTTGCAAACGACAGAGTCAAATCAGGAACGCCAGATAGATGAGAGTTCACTAGAACTTCACCATAAATCTCACATTTCACAAGAGCACCCTCTCTATGAAATACAAAAAAAAATATCATCATTAACAATCTGTTCAACAAAGATTCATTATCTCCATTTCACTGAATTGTAACTATAAAGTAGCAAAAGTTGAAGAAAATGAAAATAACAAAACTGAAAAGAGAAAACATTAGATATTTTGCTGTACCTATTGATAATTGCATCCATTTCTTCCACAAGATCGATATAAACTTCATTATTTGCGTATTTGGCATCTGAAGTTCTCCATGGAACACATGATGCAGTTGAACCCGGAAGGGTTTCACTCATATTTGAGCTGTTACCAGTTACCATACTTAGAACTTTGCTAACAATATTCGGAGGTGCGATCATTTCCCTCAGAATGTTCGGTTCCGTTGTTAAAGGGAAACCATTGTCTATCATCTCATCAAGAAGCTGCACAGTAAAATAGTTAATAAATTACTTAGAGTCAAAAGATTAGAGCTTAATAGCATAATGTGATTCAGTAATTTACTTCCCATCATAAATAAGTTGTTAATTCCATTTCTTACCATGCAAATCGAATAAGCAATTGAGATACAGGAAAATATATGATATATACGTACTTCATAAACAATAATAAAGTTGTCTTTGATCAAATCCTCGTTTACTCCCCCAAGATACTCTGAGAGAACATCAGCTACCCTGCACAGAAACTATAACCGATTGATTAAAACTCATGATTACAAAATTCGGGCCACTTAACCAGTTGTGGCATATGCTTTGACTACACTACCATGGGAGAAATTGTACCTCAATTCCCATCAATGGTGGCATTTCAACTTGCGTACATGCTAAAAACGTAATCCCGTCACGAATAACTTGGAAAAGGTAATGCGTGGGCGAAGCAATCACTGGCAGCAGCTGAAATTAGAAATCTGATGAAATTAGAAACGATTTCCGATTTGAATCCAAAAATCTGAGCTAACGAAAGGAAAATTCCATTACCTGGTCCCCCTGAGAAATGGCGTGATCCCAATACCACGCACATATGGATCTATCGACACGATGTCCAGTGAGCTGCTTCTCCAGCATTACTTCTCTGCAGAATTCAATTAACCATAGAATCAGACACAGATCAAGAACCCTAAATTTTCCCAGAATTGGCACGACGAAGCTGACAGATCGAGAGACGTAATGAGCCGAGAATTCTTACCCGGAATCGGATAGCAGAAAGATACACTGCAACATTGCCGGAATTTTGGATTGGCTCAGCTGAATATCGCGGGCTCGGATCAAAATCGTCTATTCGAATCCACTGATGGTTAGAGAGACCGAGAATGAACTTCAGTTGAGTATCGACCCAAGAAAAGATTGGTGAATTAATTTTTAAAAGAACCTTATAGTTTTTTTTTTTTTTGCCAAAAAACCTTATAGTTTTCTAAACTCAAAATTTAGTAAATAATAGTGAACCGACTAAAAAATAAATAAACCATACTCTCACCTCAACCCGTCCGTCCTTCAAAAGAAAAATAAAACTCAACCCATCTAATTGATTATTCCTGCTAAGAAATATTGCATTCATATTCTTGCGAGTGGAGAAAAATCTAACTGTGAAGTAAAGTGAGTATATTGTTGTCCTCTTTTTTAGTAATACATGATTATTCTTACTAAAAAATCCGTAATCAGTCTGAACAATTTAAATCTTGGATAAAGTTAAGCAATCGTTCAAAACGTAATACTCTAACTTTCTAGGGAGATTATGCAAAGTAGCAAAAGTTTTGTTCATCTTCACATCATCCTTAGTTAAGTAGTCCGCAACTTCGTTCGCTTTCCTGAAGATGTGTCTTAACTTGAACCGCTTAAACGACAATAGCAATTTTCTGCAATTCAAAATTAAAAGGCATTAGTGGTATATCCTCAATCGATTCTTCAGAGATGAGATTAATTGCCTCATTAGCATCCACTTTCACAAAATCAATTTTATGGACAAATTTTGGACTAAGACTAAGCCGTATTTTAAAGCCCACAACTTAACAATTAAACTATTAGTGGTGCCAAGCTTTCTTTGAAAACTACATATCTATCCTCCATGTTCATTTCTCAAATCCTCTAAATGGGGCCATTCTAGGACCACCCTCGAAAAAAAACACCAATCCTAAAGATCATGTGATTTGTTGAAGCACTTGAGACCGACCCAGTTATTTTTCAAAGATACATTGGGCCTGAAACTCATAACCCAACCCGTCAAAAAATATAAATAAATATTAAAAAAATTACAGGGTGACTTTTTTGTAGTTTTTTTAATATTAATATTCGGTACTTGTGGACAGAAAAATGTAAACTGCAGACCAAACAACTGAAAGAATAGAACATCTTTTGAATTCAAATGACAATCTTGAATCAAAATCATTGTACTTATATCAATCCATTATACACTGTAGAGATTCAGGGGAACAACAAAGGGTATACAAGAACTACACTCAAATAGCCATATATAAAAGTTCAAAAGGCTGGATTTTAGTTGCTTCTACCACAAGAAAGCAATATCGTGCTATTGCTATTCCGTTCTTTTGCCGATGATTCAAATAACGCTGAATGCAGATTGCACTGTAGATGAGAAACGAGAGGCGATCGTTTGGGTAGCAAATGCTTGAATCTGCTTCTTGGCATCTGAAATGATGAAAAAAAAAGGTGTGTTTTTTAAGTACCCAGAAAACAACAGCTAAAAACAGAGGAGCAGACAAAAATGCTGTTTTGAATTTCTAAAGTACTGAGGAAGGGAACCTACCTTTGCGACATTTGGTGAAGCCGACAATATTAGCAATGCTGAGAGACAAACAGACTCCAATAACAAGGAGGTAATCGGCTTGAAACCTTATAAGAGAGAATATTCCTAGAACAGTCCATGCAACTGCCTGCGATGCATAATAATGAAGTATAAAATTTCTCTAAATTCAAAGATTAAATCTGGAAATTCAATCATCCACAAAAGAGTTTTGATGAACACAGAAGCTTTTGATGAAGAAGATTGTGTTCATTTAATAGTTTCTATTATTCTTGTTTGGATCAAAGGTACGCCAAATTGCAAGAGGTGCAGCTATAACTTACAGCGAGATAAAGGGTCCACCAGAACAACCAAGAATCCTTCTTGTTCATACGAGCAAGTGACTGATACGATAAAAGGAGAATTAGATGTTAATCAATTAATTTATTACTAAAATTAATTAGTAATAAAAAAAATTCAAACTGTTTGGAGGCTATACTAACCTCTTGATCAAGACACTCAAATTTCCAAACACTCTCACCAAGATCATTGATCTCATTCCACCATCTCAAACCCACCAAAATACGGCCACTTACATTTTTCACGACCCAGAAGTCCATGGCAGCAAGGAGCACAGTCACGACAAAGATTATAACAAAGTTACTGATGAACAGAGCAGACAGTATGTAAAATGCCAATGCAGCAGCCTGCCAACAAAAGCAAATTTCACTTGGGGTCTTATGAGCTGCAGACATGAGTTCATATCGCATGTAAGAGAAAATCATGAGTTCAAACCTTGAAGAGGACATGAAAGAAACATGTCTTTGGGTTGCTATAGTTTTCCTCAACAGGCTACCAAAAAGAAAGTTAGCGGGATCAGTATTGTAAAACCCAAAAAAATAATACGAATTCACTAATAAAGAGAGTTCTTCGCATGAAAAGAAACAGCAAAAAGATGCAAGATTATATAAGTTGTCTGCTTAATTTATTTGTCTCAGGAATGTGTTATTTTGTTTTTCTTCTTTCCACTAGAAAAAATCTCGAAATGAGTAAATCCTAATCGATAATTCTTTGGATGGAAGAAGTAATACTGAATTTCAGTCTGGAAATTGATCAATCATCTTTGCTTTAATTTAACAACTCATGGCTACCTCCAGCAATCATAAAACAATGTGCTACTATTAAGGTTTTAATTTAGCATCTTCATTCCTGATTTCTGCTGAAAAAGCAGAAGAAATTCAGCCTCATCATTAGAAGCTCGTTCGGCTGCATTTTCTCAAGAATTAGGTGAGATAACATCCAGTATTTTCCATTAGCATGAATTACTACTATTGATTAAACGACGCAAAGCTATAGTCACAAATTGGAGTTGAGTTTAGACAGGTTTTTCAAAATCAATCAAGATTGAGCTCAAAATTGCTAAGAAACAACCTAGAATTCTCCGATCTCATAATCCACAGATCTAGACGCACTGCGCCAGAGAACTTGATAATAAAGAAATACCGCCAACGGCATTTCCTCGAACATCAGACATCGATTACCGATGAAAAAGTGGATCATAAAGGCGCTGTATAAGAGGACAAGTAAATCGATGGAAACGTGAGCTGAGGTCAACTCACCTGACCCGGACCCATCCCAACCGGAAAGAAGGAAAATCACGATGATTCCAAAGGGAGCTGCTATGGATTTGCTACAGATTTCGCCGGAGACCGATGAATCAATTCTTCATGCGGAATTCTTCATTGCGTTGGTGTCAGTTCATACTTCGTAGACGAAGAAGACGAGACGACTGAGATCTGCTTCTCCGCCTAACCATGGGCCTGATAAGTGATAATACTCTGGCCCGTCACGGCCCATCTAATTGTTTGTGTTTAAGAAAATTACAGCTCTTCACCTTAACTTTGGCATCGAGTGCAAATTGCACCCTAGTACATAGAAAAGCAAGTAATGATATTTTTATTAAGCAAAAATATAAGAATTTATATGAGAGCTTTGCTAGAAGTTGCATCAATTTGCGGCAACTATTATAAACACAATAACCTAAATAAATTTAACATGTGACATTTTGTATTCATCTTCACCTTATGTCTAACAAAAATCATTATCAATTTCGACCTAAGTAGTTTTAGTTCTTGACTGTGGTGAAAGTTCAGTATCAATCATGACTTGCTTGGTAAATTCAGGATGAAATTTTCAAATAAGTTGCTAATATGGAAAAATAAGGTACCTAATGAAAGAAAAAAAAAATTGATAAAACAAGGTAATTTGATTTTTTTTTTTTTTTTAATAAATTTGAAAAGTGGGCGAAATCATTTCCGCCAAAAGTTCGTGACCCGTGGAAATGAAGACAGTTTCATCGGAACTACATCCAAGTTGCTAATGTTTCATCAGAACTCTGTCCAACACCAAGTCCCCGATGGCTCCCTCTGCAACAGGAGCCGATTCCTCTATCGGAAATGCTAAAAGTAATGATCTTCAGGTCAGGGACGATTTACCCAGATGCAGTTTCATCATAATCTACTAGCTCAGTAGCTCTTACAGTTATAGATTCAATTGGAGAAGAGAAAATCTTATTTATCTTACTGGTGCTTTTGCTTGATTAATTTCTCCTTCCATAAAAATGTGCTTACCAGCTTGAATGTAACATTTGACACATAGGTTCATGATAAAAAGGACTTGCAGTACATGTTAATCCGAGGGTTACAAGAGGGTGAAAGATGATTTTGCAGCAGCTTCCGTAATGATTTTGTCTTGCATGTGAATTACATATGTTCGCAATGTCAATTGCAATGTGCTAACCTTTTCTTCAAAACGTTGTGCAATGAAGAAAGAATGCATATCTAGTATCTACACAATAAAAAATTGTACTAATCAAAATGTGGTAAAAAAAACAACAAATGCCGGATATTTTTAATCTCTAGGTACAATGGCATCGTAGAGGAACCGATACACCTTGCGGTTTCCTATTCTCGCGAACAATGGCTTCTTTTATCAAGGGCAGCTTTTGATGAACCTTTCTCCATATATGATTCACCGCCCCGTCTTGTGGGATAGGCCCGATGCCACCTGAATTACCACTGTCAAACTCGAAAACCGACTGAACTGATGCCATTTTTTTACGGAACATATCCTTCTGCTCTTCTGAGAAGCTTCTAAGATGCCTCAAAAGCCACTTTGGTCTCAATGCATCAGTAAATGATACAAATATTGAAAATTCCGAATAATCCAACATCCCTTCAAAGGGAAGCTCGATGTTGTCACTGACAACCACGGGTATGCATAAGCTTTGAATGGCATCGAAGAGGCGGCAAGAAGTTGGTGTGTCCCCAGCTGGGTGTAAGCAGAATTCAGATGTTCTCATTCCTTTGATAGATTGTTGCTTTCCTGTTGCGTTAGGGAAGCCTTCTTCCATTATAACACCTGGTTCATCGATCAACAAGTCCCATAATTTCTCTCGAACAGCACCTCCCTGTGGAAAAGTAGTGTTACATTTCTTGAACAACACATATTCTAGTGTAAATTAGCAAGAACACACATCTCATATAGTTGAGGTATGAATAGTTGATTCTCTTACTTCGACATTAAGTTAATAAAATTATAACTTACCCGATGTCGATGTTTAGCTCCCTTGAAATAAAGAAGTGTATGACGTTTCTCATTCTCTTGTAATGATAATCTGGGGAGCAAGTGTGTGTAAGGCACAATTACATCCTTCAGCAACGAAACTTGAGTGTGCTGTATCATATCTGCAGAAGAGCTGCTGCTGTTATTTGGAGATTTTGAGTCGAGCTTGAACCATCCACCAAAATCCACAACCAAGAGAACTGCTGGGGCTATCTCAGCTCGAACATGCCACATTGCAACTGGGTCTGTAAAGAAATTTACTGAAAACTCAGCATATCTAACAAATACCTTTAAAGGAACTGTAAACAAAAATGAAATAATGATCTAATAAATTCCATTATGGAAATCAGGAGATTTTATCAATGTGCAAAATAAACAGATGTTCGGTACCAGTGAGAACAAAAACATGATCCCTCCCGCCTGATCGTTTCCAGGCTTCAGAATTCCTAACCAGATCAATAACCTCTTTCTGTCTCTGATAATCTTTATTCCCCTCCTTTTTTCTGAACCTTGCCTTGTCTCTCCCCAACTGCATTTCTGCACTTAATGTTGCAAAGAAAGGTACAAACACAACATCTGCCTCCTCAGTAGTAAAAACCCTTTGGGCAAAAGACTGAGTTCTCAAATTCGGAGGGCTCATTAGATCACCCAATATCCAATACTCAGCACTGTACTGCTTGATTAATGGATTCTCAGGATATGGAGGAAACTTTTGGGGTTTTGGCAGATTTCTGCCTCCTAATTCATGGTCTGGATCACTAGTGATGCGTGAATCAGCATATGATGATGACCAGTATTTTTCAAGGAGACCATAGTTAAGTGACCTTGGAAGTTCTGTAACGTAAACTTTGATAAAACTTTCAGCTGTGTGAATCGAGGTCTGAGAAACATGGGAAGATGAATGAACTTGAGGAGAGGAGTGAAGGAAAAATATCGTAGACAGAAGAGCAGTTAAAATAGTGAAGGAAAGGAATATAAACGGTATCGAGCAGAGGGTTTTGAATTTGGAATAGAAGGCGGAATTGGGGCTCTTTAGCGGCATTCTTGTGTTTCTTCAGCCAGAACTTCTCTTTCATGTCTATCTGTATTCACTGCACTCCAAATCAAAGTAAGAAGAACTTAGATCCAGAAAGCAGAACTAACTTAATGATTCGCCTATGCAGCTAAAACTAACAAAACCTGACATTTACACAATAAATGCCCCACCTTACGAGTAAAATCATCAAGTTATAAAAGATCTCAAAATACAAGATTAGCTAAAGTTCATAACAATGGAGCCATTAAAGATAGCATATTCACATAAAATCAGATTATCAACAGTACAAGTCTTGAATGAACGATTACGTATATCAACTCAACATTCAGAATAGCAAATCAATTTCTTTGAGACAGGCACCTACACACCCTAATTTGTTAAAGCGAAATTGCATCTCAATATAAACAGATAATCTGTTGTTCCTCTGGAAGGTTTAGCAAATCGGAAACGAAAATCCCAAATTATGCAAATGCATTGCAAAGACTGTAGACAAAAAGAACGTCTAATAATGGAAACATGGAAATGGTTTAAGTTGAAGAGATAGATTCTTAGCTCATACCCGAAGCATGGCTTAAAATCGGCGGAGATGGCAGTGGCTATCAACTGTCAGTTTCAGCAGGAGCCGACACGAGCGATAGACATTCAATCATGGGGATTGGATTTCAAAGACAACGCGAGAGATCACCTCTCCTTCTTCTCCTCCCTCCCTTGCTGAAGAGTAAAGAGAGGGGAGAGAGCAGATATCATGTCCTTCAAGCTGACTGCAAACCCAAAACGGAAGAGATAGGTTGAAACGTCTGTTACTTCATTCGGGTAAAACCAAAATTTGTAAATATCAGTTACCGACCAACTAAGTTGGTTAAGTAAAACTTTTTCCGAATACAATTTGGTCCTTATAACAAGTTCATTGTTTGGTCAATTTGACATAAAATAATAATATTCTTATAAATAATGGTTATTTCACTAGAAAAAATCTTGAACTGAGTTAATCCTAATCAATAATTCTTTGGATCAAAGAAGTAATACTGAAATTCATTCTGGAAATTGATCATCTTTTGCTTTAGATTAACAGCACTTGGCTACCTCCAGCAATCATTAATCAATGTGCTACTATTAAGGTTTTCATTTAGCATCTTCATTCCTGATTTCTGCTGAAAACACTGAAGAAATTCCGCCTCATCATTAGAAGTTCGTTCGGCTGCATTTTCTCATGAATTAGGTGAGATTACATCCATTATTTTGCATTAGCATGAACTAATGCTATTGATTAAACGAAGCAAAGCTATAGTCACAAATTTGAGCTGAGTTTGGACAGGTTTTTCAAAATCAAGCAATATTAAGCTCAAAATTGCTAAGAAACAACCTAGAATTCTCCGATCTCAATGCACAGATCTAGACGCACTGCGCCAGGGAGCCTGATAATAAAGAAACACCGCCAACGACATTTCTTCGAAGATCAGACATTGATTACCGATGAAAAAGTGGCTCATAGAGGTGCTGTATAAGAGGACAAGTAAATCGATGGAAACGTGAGCTCAGGTAACTCACCTGACCCGGACCCATCCCAACCGGAAAGAAGGACAATCACGATGATTCCAAAGGGAGCTGCGATGTATTTGCTACCAATTTGCCGGAGATCGATGGATGAATCAATTCTTCATGCGGAATTCTTCACTGCGTTAGTGTCGGTTCATACTTCCTAGACGAAGAAGACGACTGAGATCTGCTTCTCTGCCTAACCATGGGCCTGGTAAGTGATAATACTCTGGCCCGCCACGGCCCATCTAATTGTTTATGTTTATAAAAATTGCAATTCTTCACCTTAACTTTGGCATTGAGTGCAAATTGCACCCTAGTACATAGAAAAGCAAGTAATTATCTATCTATATATAATATAATTTTGATTGGTTTCATCTGGGGTTGACAAGTACTAAAGTTAAGTAATGACATGTATAAAAAGATTTAATATCATTAGACTAACTCATTCACCATCTCTCTTGATGATGTGTAATTATCCACCTAAACTTCTCTAATAGCTTAGATGATCTCCCAGCATTCTCCTTGCTCTACATGATTCGTTTTTTTTTTTTTTTTTTTTTAATTCCTGAAGCGTTACAAAGTGTGAAATTAATTATCACCTAAGCCTCTTTAATAGATTATATGATCTCCAAGCATTCTCCTTACTAAAAAAATCTTATGGAAATCAACAATTCACATGAATTTTCTTCAAACAATATCTCTTATTTTCTCTTTTAAAGAATCGAATGGAAATAGATGGAAAGAGCAATTTAGATCAATTGTCTCGAAACACGATCTCTTTCATTTCTTTATTTTTTATATATCTTTCGAACTGATGAAATTTGCATGATCTCGAAGTAAATATGTATTTGGAATGGTACATATATATATACATATAGTATATATTTTTATATGTTTGTTTACCTATGTTTTTACCACTCTCATTCACTTTTTTATTTTTTTGCCAAAACTCATATTCACTTTCAATTTCTTTTTCATTTATATGTTAATCATTTTGCATCCTCACATTAGAAAGTTGAAATTGCACCATAAAAAAATATTTAAAAATTAAAACACATATAATAAACATGTTAAAAATAATATAGATACAAATATTAGCAATTCCTATGAAATACCATTTATCTATATATAATATATTTTGGGTTAAAACCTCTATAATGATGACAAATAATCAAATTTTTTTAAAAAAAAAAATTATACAAATCTACCGATCCACCTAATCTATGATTTACACCTACCTATGTGACATCACTTTTGTACATATGTGGACATGGTAAAATTCATCATAAAATCCTTATTCAGTATTGATGGTAGTTACAATTTTTAGTATGTTACATAACAATGCTAATTAATCATCTGCTAAAAAAACTAAACTAAAATAAACTCACTTATGCGTAAATAATAAATTATATTTAAAATTATTACCTAAAATACCAATGAAAATTTCAATTATAAATTCAACCTATAAACTACTATAAAAGATATGTATACGATATATAAAAAATCTATCAGATACTATCATCATAAGAGCATATGGATAAAAATAACATTTGGTAAGTATTTCTTTATTTATTTTAATATTTTGATGGTTTGTTAGGAGTATATCCAAAAAAATTGTAGTATCATATATATAACCCTATTAATAAACGAATAAAACTTTTGTTCACACACGTTAACATAGAATTATACGAGTTTATATATACACATTAACTAATAGTAGTTTTCATTTGTATTGAATAAATTGTTTCAAATAAAAAAGACCAATCAAATTAATTATCAACTAATTTGCATAATACCCTAATAATTATAATTATATAAACAAATTATTTATCGCGCAACGCGCAGGTCAGTCACCTAGTTATATATATATTAAGCAAAAAGATAAGAATATATGAGATGTTAGTTTCAAATCACAAATGGAGTTTTTCTCCAGCAACCCTAAATCTTATGTGCAGTACACGTCCTTATATAAGAAGAGCGAGCACATACCCCCTAGGGAAGCTCCTACAAGATCAACAATGAGTTCTTCAATTCACTAGTTGCTTGTTACAAGATTTTGCGCGATTCGATTAGAAATAATTGACGATTTTGTATGCCCTTATATATGTTGAAGAATTGTTATTGCGGCTCAGACCAATTTCTAATTGAGAACAAATCTAGTTCTGATTTTAAAGTTGTGGTTGTTTAGATCAGGCTTACATCAAATGGATATAAAAATTGCATTTTCAGATTTGATCATGTCTTCACTGTTTGAATAAACTCAGTTATTCTAAATATTCCTAATTTGATTTGTAGTAGACATGCATATCCATCATGGGACGCCATGACGACCTAAACATTCTCCCCTAAAAGCGATGGAACAGGGATAAAGTTCAAAAGGACGGAAGTTGCAGCTAAAGTGTCTCAAAATATTTCCAAAAAATTTGCATTTTTTTAAATTTTTTTTTTCTCTTAAGTAATGCCTCGACGGCACGGATCGTAGGTTGACGGGGGCGATCCAAAGAGCAGGCACAAGGGAAAGCTCGAGAACGAGAGCTTACTCAAGTCGAGTGGTGACAACTGGACTTCCTTGAGACCCGTTTACATCTACGGGCCTCTGAATTACAATCTGGTCGAAGAATGGTTCTTTCACCGCCTTGCCGCCCGATTCCTATCCCCAATCCGGGCTTGGACAATACCCAACTCGGGCACGTTAAGGTTGGTCTAATCTTACACTTTGTAACATTACTCTGTACCAACGCATCTTTTTCGTTACAAAGTCAGGACAGTGATCTATCATCACTGTAATAGGATTTAGCGACGACATTTATAGAAGTTCTCGGTAATGAGAAAGCGAGCAAGGAGGTATTTAACATCTCAGGCGAAAAATACGTCACGTTTAACGGGTAAGCGAAAGCATGTGCCAAGGTAATTCTCATTTTTAATCAGGTCAGGCTGTGGTTTTTCATATGGAGCTCGAAATCGGGTCCTCATTGTCATGGTATTTAACAGGCGGCGGGTTCCTGAGCCCGAGATTATTAACTACAACCTTAAGGAATTCGACTTCGGTAAAAAGAAGGCAATCCCTTTCCGCGACCAGGTAAAATTTTTTAGTAATGAATTTCCTTAACAAAGTTGTCTGTCGCTAGAAGTGTCAACAGATAATTTTAGTGACCCTCTAAGAATCCGTCGCTGTAAATATGATTTCTTAAATTGGTCATAACTCATAAGGTTCTATGCCTAATATTTTGCATTAAGTTGTTCTTAATGTTAGTGAACATTTAGTGACGGTTAAAACGTTTTATAGCATTTTTTCACATCAGTCGAAAAGGCGAAGAGCTTGCTCGGATTGAAACCCGATTTTGACCTTGTCGAAGGGCTTACAAACTCCTACAACCTCGACAATAGGAGGGGAACGTTCCGGAAGAAAGCATATATATCCTAGAAAAGAGTCTGGTCGGAACGCATGCACTGATCTAGTATGTATATCAGTATATGTGAGGGGAAATCAAACAGTGAATTATTCACAAAATTACGAATTTTATTATTTGACAAGAATATATCATGGAATTATAGCCTCAAGGTGTTTCTAGTGAGTAAACATATATTGATGAGCATATATTTTTGTATGTGCGTGGTTATGGAAGATCATTTTGCATAATTGGCTTGCTATTGCCTCTCCATATAACTTGCATTATTGCTATTGTCTTTCCATATATATAACGTAAACTTAAATCATGGAGACCGAATTTGATTATTTTTGGCAAGGAAATGAATTATATTTTACTATAAATAAACATTAATATCAATAGAGAAACACTCGCACAAAATAAAATAAAAAAACAAATCAATAGAGGACCAAGACAATGGCAAACACAAAGATTTATGTGACAATGTTCATGTTATTGGTTTTACTATCTTCCGGTAATTCAAATATCACATTGCATCTCCGTATCTTTCTTCATTTACTACTTTCTTCTTCTATATATATATTTTGCACCTCATTCTATCGAAAGTAATTATTTGTATATGTATATAATTAATGTTTTACAGAAACTGGACGAGTAACAGCGGGTGCACCACCGAAGTTGTGCGTATTATTGCTACAAGGACATGGTGATAAGTGCGCATCGACTTGCGACCCAGACTGTAAAAATGTGAAGGGTCCAAAAGCATACGGAGAATGTGCCACGTTTTTAAAGCCCTCGGATAGTTGCCGCTGCATTTTTCCTTGTAATTAATGCTGATGAATAATCCCAATATTTTACAACGATATTACAAGTAATTTACTAGACAACTGAAATAAGTGGTGTGGTGATGGTTAACTGGTTATATCAGTGGATGGATACATACGAAAATCATGAATTCAAGTTTCGTGCTTCTTGATTAATGTTCGTTGTCTCTAGTTGTTGTAATAATCTTCTGATATTGGGTGTTTGAGAATAAAATTTTGGACTTTTAAGATTTATTTTCATTTTTTAAACATATTTTTTTAAGAAAAAACTTTATATTTGTCAAGTCATCTCTTTTCATCCATCATGTTATCTTACCTTCTGATATATTTATCTTATATTGGTCATATTTAAAGAAATTTAAAACAAATAAAGTATACCATAAATGTTACATTAAAAAAGAAACATACTATTTTGGCCAAGTAAAAACATACTATATATTATTATATTTTGCAATTATTAGGCAATGTATTGTATCGACCTGCCAATGCAACAAAGTTACGGAACAAAAAGGGCAATGAGAGTATATATGACCGGGCCGGGCTACAAAGACGGGTCCCGATACTTAAGAATGTACGAAATCTTCATTGACAGGGCTGCAGGTGAGATATTCGGTGTACCAAAAACAAATAAACAAGCCATTGAATCTGGTCTCCTACTGATGTTGGCGAAGTCTTGAATTTGGGTGTGCGAGTACACTTTTTCGTACGGAAACGGCGATCTGAGCAAGACCCATAGTGATATATGGGGTTTGGCGTTTTTTGGCCAAATTCTTTCGTCTAGATGGTCAAATTTGCAGTTTTATGTTTCTTTCGGTCTTTTTTATAATTTGTCTGTTTTGTTTGGGACTTTATTGTTAATTTCGGATTTTGTCCTTAGGGTTTTAGATTTTTCTATTTAAACTTTGTTAGTCGTCATTTATATTCAGATTATTGATTAATGAAAAAATAGAGGTTTTCCTCAATCCCTACGTCAATTTTCGGGTATTCTTAGAATCAACGAATTCTTGCGCTTCTATCCATCAAATTCTCGGCATTCCCTTAGAATCAACGAGTTTTTGATCCATCTATCCCCATCACGCTGCATCAGATTGGTATCAGAGCCGAAGATCCTGCACGATGTCGTTCCTTGATTGGCTAGCACCAGATCGTACCAGGACCGCGACGTTCTTGATAATCCAATTTATGATGAGTACGTAGATGGTGATGACGTCACATCGATGATCAACCATTACTCCACCTTCCATGATTCTGGATTTATCCTTTTCCCGACCGCCAGGAGCGACTTCGAAGGCCTCTTGACCTCCGATTTCGGGTACAAGCCACAAGGGAAATCGACCCCAACATCGGAACCAAGAACACACTCGAACACCGCTTCACGTGAAATTTTTTATGATTTTGTGGCTGAGTGTGTTCTTATTCCTGCTTCTTATTACTGGCCTTCGTTACGCAAGATTCGAGGGCGAATCTTCTCTTTCCCGGAGAGAATGATGTGGGCGAAGTCTCGGATTTGGGTGTGCGAGTACACTTTTTCGTGCGGAAACGGCGATCTGAGCAAGACTCATAGTAAACTATGGGGTTTGGCGTTTTTTGGCCAAATTCCTTCGTCTAGATGGTCAAATTTGCAGTTTTATGTTTCTTTCGGTCTTTTTTATAATTTGTCTGTTTTGTTTGGGGCTTTATTGTTAATTTCGGATTTTGTTCTAGGGTTAAGATTTTAGATTTTTCTATTTAAACTTTGTTAGCCGTCATTTACATTCAGTTTATTGATTAATGAAAAAAATAGAGGTTTTCCTCAATCTCTGCGTCAATTTTCGGGTATTCTTAGAATCAACGAATTCTTGCGCTTCTATCCATCAAATTCTCAGCATTCCCTTAGAATCAACGAGTTTTTGATCCATCTATCTCCATCACGCTGCATCACCTACCCGATAGAAATGTAAAATATACTGAGAAAACATTAAGAGAGACCGACCGAATCAGACGTTTCTACCTCACAATTTAAAGATCAAATAGCGATTGTTGGAATAAATAGCATGAGTTTGAAGTGGGGTATGGCAATGTGGACACTTTCCGCGAAATGCTACGTATTAAATGATGGATATATATATATGCTCAATTATGATATCGAACGACTAATTTAGTGACAATAATAGCGGAACAACCTGACTTCCGATTCGATATCATCACTAGATCAAATTATAAAAAAGTATGAATTTTAATTAAACTAGGTGCTAACCCTGCGCGAGACAACTTAAAAAACCGTACATGTTTACATATTATATTATATATATTATATATTAAATGTTGAAATTATTGGTTAATAGAAGCACACGACAAATTCTTGTCAAACAAACATAAATGTAATCAAACAGCTACCAATTATTCTATTAATCCACTTAATTAACCAGAATCATGACTCAATGTTGTGTTGCAATACTCTATGAATAATCTTAATTACACGAGTAACTGCAACGACAACTATCATCGGGCTTGATGTAGGTGTAACATTGTCCGACTGCATTCGGTCCCTTAATGTTCTTACATTCTTTGTCACATTCCGATACAACACATGTACTTCCACGAGGATGTGGTGGTAGCAAAATGCTACAAGTTTTCGGTGATTGAGACGCTACTCGTGAAGTTTCTGCAAAACATTAATAGTTATACGTCTGTAAGTTCTTGGCAAAAAAATAAATAACTATGTTTGTAAGTTAATTTTGAGTTAGGAATTGAATGAAAAAACTAAAAAGACGCGTCTTATAAGATAAGATAGAATTACCGAAAGACAATAGGACTATGAACAAAAGGATTGCCGTATAAATAGTTGCTTTTGCCATTTCTTCGTGTCTATGCAGCCCTTCTCTGTTAATGCTATATGGTGGAGTTGGTTCTCTAATGATAGTAATGATCTATAAATAGTCAAGGGACTATAATCATTTTCATTTTCCTACTAAAAACTGAATAATTTCTTTACATTTTGTTTTTACTACAATATGGAAAACATGTAACTAATCTTCCATAATTATTTTGGCAGCAAAAAAAAAATCTTCCATATTTATCTTTGGCAAATACAGATGTATAACCTCTCTATATACTTGAAATACCATGAGAGCTATGTAAGGATATGTTTAGAGTATAATTAATCAATTTAAAATAAAGTTTCTTTTCTAATTGCAAAAAGAAAAAATCCTTAATTCAAATACAAACTTAGACATGGTATCTCCCGAATCGGCTTGTAGCTTTGCAAGAACGGTATGTCACTGTTGGAGCCAGTGCAGTTGGCAACCCTAAACTCTGCTAAGTACTGACAGTTAAATCAAATTCAGATGTCAAGCATCATAATATTAGAGAGAAGCATTTGGTATACGATTATACTGCACTAACAAACCCCGAATTCTACCAATGGAATTCAATTAAATACCTCAATTAGGTAATTGGTTGATGGGCTACTATAAAGGGCGGTCCAATTGTTCTAATTGCCAACAATGGTGACTATATCAAAAAAGATGAATAACTGCACCAACGACTAGACACCCGTCTTAAAAAAAACTAAATTTTCTTCTCTGCAACTATCTTAATGTTGCTGCAAATTATTCGAATAAAGGGTCACACAACACTTGTTTTTGCAATAAAAGTCAACAACTTCCATTTTATGAGTCGTCTCTCAAGTCTTGTCGACCACTTGCATTAATTTACACTAATATTTGGGGACCAGTTCCAGAGTATTCAATCGATGGCTTCTGGTATTACGTAATATTTGTGGATCACTATGCGGAATACATTTGGTTCTATCCGTTCAAACTAATATCTGATGTTCTGCGACTTTTCACCGCGTCAAACGGGTTGTTGAAAATTATTTCAGCCACAAGATATACAGTCTCTATTCTGATGGAGGGGGCGAATTTCAAGTTCTACAAGAATTTATTAGCTCACAATGTATTTCACACCTCCTAATACCACCTCATACTCATCTGCCAAATTATAACAAGCTTCGTGTGTTCAGTTGCTTGTCCTATCTGTGGCTCAAGCCATACAATATCCATAAAAGCGACCCTAAGTCGCGCCATGTGTGTTAATCAGATATTCTCTTCAACAAAGTGCATATCGTTGTCTTGGTCCATCGATGAACAAAATATGCATATCACGACATGTAGCTTTTGAGGAGGACGTATTCCCTTTCAATTCAGCTCAGTCAGCCGAGTCCAGCTCAGTAAGCTTTTGAGGAGAACGTGTTCCCTTCCAACCGTCGTGTTGCCAGATTCCTCGACAGAAGCTAGTTTGGATGCTTCGCGGCCTCGCTCTATGGTAATTCTGTCTCAAACTAATATTTGTAAACTGAAGCATATGATTGTGACTCTAAACACCCGCTTCCCAACTATATTAAACCATCTTCAGCATCTCCAGCACTCAAGAATCTCAAGTGGAAAATCGAGATGATGGAAAAATACGACGCTCTTATAAGGAATAGTACTTGAGAACTTCTTGTTTCTCCACAACCAAATATGAACATCGTTGCGAGCAAGTGGGTGTTCCAAATCAAATGAAATCCCGATAGCATTATCACTCTCATTTGGTTAAGCTATATGGTCAAGCCAAAGTCTCTTTTATTTTCTTTCAAGAAATGAATTTATTTTTTTCAAAATAATAAAATCAACCTAGTCTGAACGATGAGAATCTAAATGTATAAGAGAAATGAGAAAAGATGTGGTAGAAAAACGCTAATTGATGGAACACAACTTTTTTTATAGATTTATCGAATAATCTTGTTTGCGTTTTTTCTAGAAAAATTCCACCTTATCTGCAGTATGGTTTCTGCTCGGTTTATGATCGAGTGCACAATGTTTTTTTAGCCTTTCTAATCCACATTCGTTGCCGACCCTGGAATTTGGTTGATGAGATCATCCGCATCCGATTCAATATTAACAATTTGCCATTTGTGTTGAACACCAAAATCGACCCCTATAAGATTAGTTTGCCTCAGTATTAGTTGCACTTAAGTCTCTGAAGGCCGTATGAGTTATGACTGGCCACTCCGAGTTTTCTATTTGCATTTCTTATAACTATACCGGTCTTTCCATCTTAATTTTAGCCTCCTAAAAATCATCACATTTTATCTTGATGAATACATAAAAATTCAATTTTACTCGATCCTTGTATAGATGCAGATTATATACCCTGCTCTTTTTACTATATATTTTGTTTTTCTGTTGTGATCTTAACATGTATAACTGATGCAATTACTCTTATGACTTTTTTTTTAAAAAAATGTATTGGAATTGATGAACAATAAAATAAAACTATTTGATTTATAATCATCTGTTATAATGATAAGATATGATTTAGGGTATACAAACTTGTGTGCTGCATATAAATATACTTATATATTTAAATTATAGTAGGCCAAATGGTATAAGTATTTTAATTAAGTCAAAACGATATCATAATTCTTAACATGAGTTAAGTCGATTTCTTATTACTAAACTAACCGCAACAATACTGTAACTCGCTTCAAGTTTGTAGAAGGCCGAATCGAATTGAGTTTGGGGTTGGTGAAATCTGGCAATTTCTAAATCTGATTTCACTTTTGAGTTTCCAAATCGCTTTGGCGGCTGATTTCTTTATTGTCAAACGACTTGTGGAGGTCGCGCCACGCATCCCATTTCTTCACTTGTCGACTCACCTAACTCGCTTAAATACCCTGTTTCTGCAATCCAATTCCTTCATTCAAATCTTCATCTTTTAGAGGATCAATCAATGGCGGGTGAATGTGGTGGAGATGCGCGACCGTCGGTGGTGATTAACCGTCTCAGTTTCACTTACCCTGGGATCGACGGCCATCCTCCGCCTGGATCCAAGCCTCTGATCGACGATTTCTCAGTCACGCTCAATTCCGGGGATCGCTGCCTCCTTGTTGGATCAAATGGAGCAGGTCAGTTTCCTTTGTCTGCGTCTGCTGATTCAATTTACAGCTAAATGTTGTTGATTTCTATATCTTGATAACGCTCCAGAGTCGATTGAAAACGTGATACACCTAATTATGCTTCTGTGTTGATTCAATTTTTGCTCTTCAATGCTGTGTGCAATCACTGGTTTTTCCTCTACTTCTGTATACTTTTGGATTTGAATTGATTAGAGAATCCGAGTTTCCTTATAAGAGAATCTGATCAAGGTTGATGCAATTTTGAAAATTTCGGGTTTTTATTTCAGCATTCCCTGAATTCATTAGAATGTGAATTATGAATGCAGGAAAAACCACCATTCTGAAGATATTAGGAGGCAAGCATATGGTGGATCCTCAAATGGTCCGTGTTCTTGGAAAATCCGCATTTCATGACACGAATTTGACATCCTCGGGCGATCTCTCTTATCTTGGAGGCGAGGTAATTCTTTGGCATCTGATCGTAATAGTGATTCAGTACCCTACATTGTTCCTCAATTCCCAAATTTGTTATGAAAGGAAATTAATATTCGTAATTTTGCAGTGGAGGCGAGAGGTTGCTTTTGCGGGATTCGATGTACCAATCCAGATGGATGTTTCTGCAGAAAAGATGATATTCGGTGTGACAGGTATCGATCCACAAAGAAGAGCTGAATTAATAAAGGTGAAATCATCATCTCTATTCTCTCAAGAACGTTACTTTTCTCATTCATTGCTCGAACCTCCAGAAACTCATAAATGCTCAAATCAGCGGAATCCCAATTACAATATTTTACTTTTTTTAAGAAACGAAACTGAGAAGTCGTTTGATCAATCTAGGTGCTTGATGTTGATCTATCTTGGAGAATGCACAAAGTATCAGATGGTCAAAGAAGACGAGTTCAAATATGCATGGGCCTCCTCAAGCCATTCAAGGTACCTCTAATAATTTCTATGCAGCCAAAACTTGACTAACTTGTAGCCCAAGAAACCAATTCTTAAGACCTATGTTTCTCATTAGGTGCTTCTTCTTGATGAGATCACTGTGGATCTCGACGTTCTAGCAAGAGCTGACCTCTTGAAGTTCTTAAAGAAGGAATGTGAAGAACGAGGTGCTACAATTATATATGCGACTCATATATTTGATGGTCTAGAGGAGTGGCCGAGCCATATTGTATGTTTACATCAAATTAAAAGTTTATTTTTTATCTGTAAGAAAATTATTTTTACAATCTGCAATTGCAGGTGTATGTGGCTCATGGTAAAATGCAACTAGCCATGCCAATGGATAAAGTTAAAGAGATGAGCAAATTGTCCCTTATGGTTGGTACCCTTTCTACTGTCGTGAACATAATCGGTTCTGCCACATAACTTAATGGCTCATGAAAAATTGATGATCTCGGTTTTGTTTTTTGTTGCAGAGGACAGTTGAAAGTTGGTTGAGGAAAGAAAGAGATGAGGAAAGGAAGAGGAGGAAGGAGAGGAAGGAGCTTGGGCTGCCCGAATTTGAGAAGGCGGTTGATGGCAGCCGAGTTGCTGGTGGTGATCCTGCCCGGGCAGCTGCCCGACCGGTAAATAACGGGTGGGCAGGGGGGAGAATGCACGCTACCATTGCTGGTCAGGAAGGAAGCTTCTCCTTGAGCTCCAATAGAGTTCTGAGATAAGTTATGTTCTCCAGGAAGGAGGAACTTGCGATAATATGTTATGTTTTTTGGGTTCTTTTAGTGACGCTTTTGTATCGTTTCTAAAGAGCGGGTTTATATATTATTTTCTTCAGAGGCAAGTGATGATGATCAAGAAAATAATGTGTCTTGTATTTGTAACGTAATAGCTTCCAGGCTTTGTATTTTTCTTTTCAATTTACATATTTAATATATCAGTCAAAGATATCATCTTATTAGAGAAATCTTACATTTTAGGTGGAACATTACATTTTAATATCATTGACACACCTAAATCTAATCTAAGGCGATTAAATATTTTAATAATACATGAATTTTAAAAGAGTCGTACTCACTAATTACGGTTAATTAGAAATCTAAATTACCTAGGTGGAACATGAGTTAAACCTAGGTCTCAAATTGGTCCGCAATCAAATATTTGAATTCGGGGGTTCTATTACGAATTAAGAAAAAAAATATAATTACGTCCTCTCGATAATTAAATAATCTATTTGCCGATTTCATAATTTAAACAAGTGTTACGTCGAATTAACCCAACGATATTAAGTTAAACATAATTTCATGCACAAATTATTATTAACGACAAATTTAAGCCTAAAAAATCTATTAATCATCCAAAACTCCTAATCGAGATAAAAATCTAGCAAAATCAGGCATGCTCAAAATTATGATGCTTAAAAACGTCAATGAATGCAATTATCACGTTTAAACAACCTCAACATATTTTTCTAAACATAATTTGAGCAAATCAAATTTTAATTAGCCTAAACAAACTTAATTTACACAAACTAACTGAAATCTAACATAATAACCTAAAAACAATAAATCTAATATACTAATCTATTATAACAAATTTAATATAAATAATATAACAAATTTAATATATAAAAAAACCAAAAAAAAAAAAAAAAAACGTTCATGAAGACAGGGGTACCTGCCAAGGGGACGGACGACGGTGACGATGGCAGCAACGGCAATGACAGAGACTGGTGGACATACGCCCAAGCTATCACTAATTGGACCCAAGAAATGGGCCATAACCGGATATAACTTGAAACTTAGAACGCGGACACCCGGGCCCATCACTTAGGCCCAAGAACGACACGGGTAGCGAAGCCCACTCAGAAGGCCTCGAGGGAAAAATTCCCTCGGGAGGCGACCCGAGCAGGGCCATCCCGCTCGGGGGACCCGAGCGGAACCTTGGGGATACCCGTCCGGGTATCCCCCTCCGTCTGGACTAGTCCCTCTGTCCGGACCCCCACCCCCGGGCGATATTTCACCCGGGGCTCGCCCTTGGAGGCCACTCAAACACACTTAAATACAGTATGCTCATCTACGGTCGGACCGATGACAAATGCACCTCATTTACGGTCAAGGCCAACTTATATTACAAACCTGCCACAACGGGACCAGGAAACCACTGGAACCGGGGCGGTCCAATAGGAACTCTATAAATAGAGACATCACCTCCTCATTTGAGACCAATCTTGTTATCTCTCACTCAAGTTATGCCTTCTCTCTACTTTATCTCTCTAAAATGCGTATGCTCATTTAAGCATCGGAGAGGGCATACCGAGCACCACCCCCTGGTCTCGATATCGCCCCTTTTGCAGGTATCCCACGGAGAAGAGAAGACGAATTTCCGAAGCAAGAAGGCACTCAGGACACCGTATGCAAAATAGTGGACTAACCGGGAGCCCCCTCCCGGACGCCCATTTGCAAGTATACGAGAAGAAGAAGCCCACGAGGCAGGAATAGTAGAAGGAGAAGTCTGATAAGAAGAAGAGAACGGAAGGAGAAGCCCACGAAGGACAATCGTGTACAAACACTGGCGCTGTCTGCGGATTCGAGCAAAAAGCACGTAGCCTACTACTTGTGCTCGATGGCAATAAATAAAGTAGAATCAGAGAACAAGGGGGCGGCATAGTAAGGTACATACCGTGGGTCTCCAGGAGCCTAGCATCCGGGGGCAACAACCAAATGATGTTAATCAACCGTCGACCAATGGAGAACAACACCCCATGTATAACACAACATCAAGCTCCAAGACACCACGGTCAGTAGTCAATCAACAACTACCTCCATCACCCCTAGTGAAAGACAAGCCCTAGTGGGGGCAACAATCAAACACCCAAGAACATGTCAGAAAGCCAAAGAAGTGGCTACAACAAAATGCACCCATGGTAGCTCTTCCGGAGTATAGCAATAGGGGCAAAATGAGGAGGGAGCAGAACAACAAGCTCTCCACAAGGAGGAGCACCATCGTCACATCCCTTCATGAATACACCTAGAGTAGCTCTTCCAGAGCACATCTATAGGAGGCACCTGGAGGTGACCACTGAATAACAGCCACTCTGTGAAGGACATGGCAACACTAGGGGAAGAGATGATCAATAAATTCATCCCCAGAAGAATATGGCATTAGTAAGAGCAACCACATACACTGGGGGGCAAGCATCACCAATGGAGCAAGGAGGGTGCATGCCTACACCTCCCCCCTCTATAAGCAAAAGGATAACCCCAAATAAGGAGGGCCACTACAACCAGCATGGCCTACATCGCATACCTTGAGAAAATGCTATTCAAAGAGTTCCAATACGATATGCATTTCCATGGAGAACCATATGGAATGCCATCATATAGAATCTCATCCTAAAATATATCTATGTACAAAAGTTACACCCATCAGACGCCCGCCCGTCGAAAGGACGGGACGACACGCTGTGAAAGCAGGGAATACCACTCGAACCCAGCATACAAGGAAAACACCTCCCTCTCCTACCACTAGCACAATACTAATTTTTTAGCCAAAACCACTTCTACATCCAAGGAAGGGTAGCACTAAATGAGGGGGCAGCACCAAACTTATGCCAATCGCAAGGAGGGCGGATTTGCAAAACCAACTCCTTACACACGAAAAGTAGTCATACTAACCAAGATGCTAGGGATATCATCACTCCCACATCCGCCCCATATTAAATAGCCATATTGAAGAGCCCTCGGCAATGTCAGCCTATAACCTCGGAAGGAATAACAAGTATTCTTGGGGAACAAATATTGGGTACTATGCAACCACCACGTCACGTGGAGGTATCACACCAACATATGTCTAGTGCTTCCATGGGCATAGAAGAGCACATAGACTCCTGCTTAAGAGAAGAGGAATATCAAGACTTAGAGCAACCCCCGCGACGGGGGAACAACTCCACCAATGGAATAACACTTAGGTGGTGATGAAATTCACTCACACCATCCCGTCAGAAAAGGGTGGGGGCACCACAAACATTTCTTGGAAGAGGAAAAAAGGAACCTAATACTACTAGAGCGGCTAGTGCACGTTCTCTTAATTTCCAAAGATGCATGAGAAGCGCACTCTGCTTGACAAACAAGAGCGATGGTGTCGTCATTGAGGTAAAACACCCTACTTGATAAACAAGTAACGATATCACTATAACCAAGAACTGCTCAAGAACAACTCAACGCTAAACAATGTCAAACAGCAAAATGAGGAGACACTCCGAAGCAAAATCACCACCATCATTAACCAGGATTGTTAAAAGTCATCACGGGGGCAGCGATAAGTCCACAGTCAATCATTTAATGGCCATGCCCAGCACATGGATGGGGGCACCGCGCCAAACCAACACCTACGAAGATTCAATCGAAGAAACCGTAACGAAGATCAAAATCAAAAGACCCCGCCACCCCCTCGCCAATTCTGGAAGATGCATATAAGAAAAGCACGGTAAAATAGCAAAAAAGAGTAAGGAGACCGAGCAACTTGGGGGAACCAAACGAACAAGTGATCGGCACCCAACAGAGAAAAATGAAGATAACCTTAACAGGCTAACAAGAGCAAATGGTACAACCACCAAGCAACTAGGGGGAACCACCTGATCTAGTGTTTGATAGTCCACCCGAAAATAGAGGACCACGCAAATATGAGGCATGACTCCTTCCAATGGAAACCACAAGGAAGAATACAACATAAGCCCAGTACAATGATTCACTCCTATGGTGGAAGCCACAGTGACCGTCCTCATAAGGCGACACCCAAAACTTATACCGACTGGAGATGCGGAAAGACAGATATCAACTATCACTTTCAGTGGAGAACATTGTAAGAAGTTCTACACCCGAAAGGAAAAGGGAATATCCACTTCTATTATCTAATTTATTATTATCAATAGGAGATCTACGGACTCCACTTAAAATTTCCTTTCTGTAAGAAATGATAATAGCACTAAATGAACCAAATGCTTTTCAGCGCACAAGAGGAAATAACAAAGGCACCATGACTCACAAAGAGGAGGCGTCATCTAAAACAAAAAAAAGGGAAGATCCAAAAAGACAACTCTGAAATATGATAAGGCGATCGACAACCTTTACATATGGAAAGATGAAGATCTATAAGGACAACCCTTACAACCGAAAAGGGACATAAGACCAATATGGCCACCCTTCCAACCGAAAATGGGAAGATCCACAAGGACAACCCCGACATATGATAAAGCGATCGACAACCTTTACATATGAACAAGGAAAGATCTATAAGGACAACCATTACAACCGAAAAGGGACATAAGACCCACAGGGCCATCCTTACAACCGAAAATGGGAAGATCCAAAAGGACAACCCTGACATATGATAAAGTGATCGACAACCTTTACATATGAACATGGGAAGATCTATAAGGAAAACCATTACAACTGAAAAGGGACATAAGACCCACATGACCACCCTTACAACCGAAAATGGGAAGATCCAAAAGGACAACTTTGACATATGATAAAGCGATCGACAACCTTTAAATATGAACAGGGGAAGATCTATAAGGACAATCGTTACAACCGAAAATGGACATAATACCCACAGGGCCACCCTTACAACCGAAAATGGGAAGATACAAAAGGACAACCCTAACATATGATAAAGCGATCGACAACCTTTACATATGAACATGGGAAAATCTATAAGGAAAACCATTACAACCGAAAAGGGACATAAGACCCACAGGGCCACCCTTACAACCGAAAATGGGAAGATCCAAAAGGACAACCCTGACATATGATAAAGCGATCGACAACCTTTACATATGAACATGAGAAGATCTATAAGGACAACCATTACAACCGAAAAAGAAATAAGACACATAGGGTCACCCTTCCAACCGAAAAGGGGAAGATCCAAAAAGACAACTCTGAAATATGATAAGGCGATCAACAACTCTTACATATGGAAAGATGAAGATTTATAAGGATAACCCTTACAACCGAAAAGGGACATAAGACTCATAGGGCCACCATTCCAACAGAAAAGGGATATATGACCCACAAGGCCACCCTTCCAACATGATATGAGATATAAGTCCCTCAATCAAATGGCAACTCATCAAACAAGATATAGAATGTAAGTACTCCAACATGTGACTATAATGTCTATATATATATATCAAATGAGGGTGTCATCCCCCCTATACATCATCAAATGGCTATCATGTCCATATATCAAAGGAGGATACCATCCTCCTATACATCAACAATGGCTGTCATGTCCATATATCAAAGGAGGATACCATCCCCCTATACATCAACATTGACTATCATGTCCATATATCAAAGGAGGATACCATCTCCCTATACATCATCAAATGGCTATCATGTCCATATATCAAAGTAGGATACCATCCCCCTATACATCAACAATGGCTATCATGTCCATATATCAAAGGAGGATATCATCCCTCTATACATCAACAAGGGCTATCACGTCCATATATCAAAGAGTTGTGCCCCGGCAATGCTTCTCAGCACGGGTGCCAAAATCTTTGGAAACTAGGAAATCATAGACTCTAATAGTTTGACATTTATCGAAGTCAATGGCCTCGCCCCTCGCCACTCCAACAGCCTCACCCTCGGCTAAACCGGATATCGTACCCTCTTCGCGAGCAGGCCGAAGGGCGTCCTTTATCCTCACCTGTGCCATCAAATCATCAGCTGGAGGGCCAACCACCGACAAAGGAGGGGGGAGAAAGCCGAGACTTCCCTCTCCGAAAGGATGTCATCTTCAACATCGCCGTTCTTTTAACAGGGAAGACCGATATTGAAGCCAACCTACAAGGCAAAACAGTAAAATCACAAATATTAAAAACGAGAAGACTCACATACCGGAGGAGGGACGGGGTGCGCCGAAATCCCCGTAGCACATACCTTCTACTCTGAGAAATAATGCACGGACTCAAAAGAAGTCGTCATGTTCCCAATATATATCAGTTTCAAGGCTTGCTTGTCGGATATGGAGAGTTGGGACAACGCGGGACGCGCATCCTTCATGAGAAGGGAGTCCAAAGACCAAGGAACATCACGACCCTCAAGGAAAAAGTAACATTTATCCCAATGTCCAATACCATTTTCAAAGGCAAAGACGAACCAACGTTTTCTACTCCATTTAACACCACCCAATCCAGAGAACCCCTTATGAGACAACAAGGGGTACTGGATAGCTAAGGAACAGAATCCTGACTCACTATCGTGCTGGATACAATAGAAGCATCAGAAGAGACGAAGGGATTAAGCCCAGAGTTGGTGGTAACACAACACTCTAACTCCGACCTAAGCACGTGTAGCAGAAAGGGCAAGATCAAGAGGGGAAATTCAGTAATGCTTGCAAAGCTCTCGAAGTTCGGCACAATAAGGGAAGTGAAGCCCCGCCCTAATCTGATAAATATACACCACCGCCATCCCATCCAGAGGTGGGGTAACGGAGCTGCCACTATAGCGATGCGGCATGACGAAGGGACCTCAAATAAGAACACGGGGTCACGAAAGAAAACCAGCTCATCCTCAAGGATGAGCTGCAACTCAACCTCCGAATCTGAATCAGAATCAGACATCGTAGTCCGGGCTCAAGTCGGAAGGCGAAAACCGCTTTCCCATAAAAAAAACACCTTGGGCGGACGACGGATTATGGGAGCATTAGAAGCGAGGCCACCACAGGGAACTTTAGAAGAAGAAGGCTTAATCATGGTAGGAAGAGAGTGATGCGACGACCTTTAGCTCCTAAAGCACGCCTGACAATAGAAAAAAGACGATCCGTCAGAAGTTACCAATCCCATCTCAAGACATTGTACAATGTCCATCAAGACCGACCCACTCAAGAGTACGTCCCAAAGTGCATAAAGATCAAATGCCTACTATGGGGGCAAAAGACACGCGCATGGACGATACTACTTGTCAAAGGGAGGACTACAAAGAATAAAAGTATGAAATATAATCCTAAAATGGGGGAATAAGTAAAAACACCTCAACACTACTTAAGGGAGTGAAAAGAGGAACAAAACATCCTTCATAGGGGTATGCATCAACTACACAAGCATGGGATGACCTAAGCAAAACACCGAGACACCCCAAACAACAAGCTGCTACCAAGTCTCAAAGGGACCAACACCCATATCAGATACTCACCTCAAAGACAACCCTCCACTACCCATATAAAATCACCATGAAGACCTCCTCTCTATTTTACAAAGTCCAACAAGCACAAGGTCGGAGAACGAAGAGACAAACTAAGGAAAGAGCCTCCACCAAGCTTTCAAACAACTATCAATAGCCTAATCGGACGCCTATCCGACCATAATAGAGTCAAGCAAAGGTTAAGGCCATTGCTTAACTCGGGGGGCAAAGCGGGATACACGTCCAATTAAGCAACGGACACCCCTCAGCCCACCCCACAAGCAAGTAAGAAAACTTCAAGGAATTAGCAACTAAACACAAGGAGACCGTCAGCAGTAGCAAACAAGGAGGACAAAGCACATAGGAAAAAGTACCCCGTGAAGAGGAGCAATAACACATCAGGTATTGTTAACCCTGCCACGACGCACTATGCTAATTCATCAACGCCAACCTACCCAGGAATACGTCCCAAAGTGCACAAAGATCAAATGCTTACTACGGGGGCAAGGACACATGCATGGATGATACTACCTGCTAAAGGAAGGACTGTGGTGGATAAACAAACATCACAAGCACCCCTAAGGGGGAGATAAGCAAAACCATCCCGACACCACCCAAGGTAGTCGGAGGAGGGACCAAACACCTACAACAAGCTATGTATCAACCACTGGCATGGAAGGAACAGCCTTATATACGAGCTACCAAACGTAGCCAATACAATAAGTATCCATCTACATACAACAACGTGCCCACTACGGGGGCACACATACATGAGCTACCAAGCGTAGTCAACACGAGGAGTATCCCTCTACGTACAACAACATGTCCACTACGGGGGCACGCATACATGGGCTGCCAAACGTAGTCACTTCAAGGGTTACACCCCCCCCCCCGCCTCCGAAACTTCAAACACCTCCACTCGCCTGAAGCATGCCCACTACGGGGGCAACCATGTACATACAAATCTATATGCACATGTCACAGAGCATGGGTAACACAAGGGCCAAGTCCCCTCTTATGGAGGAGCAAGGTGTGCACACTGCGGAGGCAGCCTTAGTACTGAGCCACGAAGGAAAAATCAGCATTCGGGAAGCCCCGATAACAAATCACAAGAAAATCTACAAGGGAAAAGGTCCCTTAACCTACATGAAGGGAGTAACGCTCCGACATATACGAAGGAAACAACCTTTTTCATATATTTATAAAAACTCTTTTATACGAAGGGTAAGAGCGGGAATTTTAACTACTCTCACCTCCATCTATATAGAGTGAATTGCAGGGATAAGGTTAAAAGACCATACCCACACTCCGAAAAACGGGGAGAAAAACACCACGCCCATTGGAGGCCAAAGCTAGAAGATCATAGTCGCATTCTCCCAAACGGAGCGCAACACCGCTTCCAAACCACCCTATCGGCTCTAAGAGACCAAAAAGGAAGGTTCCTCCAATAAGGCCACGGTCCTAAGGCTAAGTGAAATGGGACTAAGACCCATATTTCATACTTATAATCATTTACATCATCCATATACATACTTGGACTAATACCCACGTTCATGTCGGCTAACGCTCACATGTTATATGGACATCCTTCCAACATGGGATGACCTATAGGCTCTCTTATGTATAGTTGTGCCAAGAGCTTCTACAAGAAGCTACAATGAAACATAGACTCAAATGAAGGGACACAATCATAAGGCTAAGTAAAACGAGACCAAGGCTCATAACTCTTACCCTTATCCAATATCTATACGTAGCATAAATTTGCTTAAATCAACAATAGCTTTTGGTGTATCCAGCTTCCTTAAACAGGGGGCAAAGAAAATTACAACGATCCTCGAGCACTCAACGAAGGCCGGGACCGTCTTAAAGCTTCTTCAAACAGGGGGCAGAAAAATCGCGACGTTCTCGATCACTCGTTAAAAGCCGGGATCGTCACGAAGGTACATTTCGCAACTCGCTTGGGCGATATTCCGCTAAAAATAGAGTCAAGAAAGGTGAAACCATTCCTTGACTCGGGGGCAAATGGTGGATATAAGCCCAAGCTATCACTAATTGGACCCGATAAATGGGCCATAACCGGATATAACTTGAAACTTAGAACACAGACACCTGGGCCCATCACTTAGGCCCAAGAACGACACGGGTAGCGAAGTCCACCCAGAAGGCCCCGAGGGAAAAATTCCCTCGGGAGGCGACCCGAGCGGAACCTTGGGGATACCCGTCCGGGTATCCCCCTCCGTCCGGACTAGTCCCTCTGTCCGGACCCCCACCCCCAGGAGATATTTCAACCGGGGCTCGCCCTTGGAGCCACTCCCACACACTTAAACACATTATGCTCATCTACGGTCGGATCGATGTCAAATGCACCTTATTTACGGTCAATGCCAACTTATATTACAAAACTGCCACAACCGGACTAGGAAACCCCTGGAACCGGGGCGGTCCGATAGGAACTCTTTAAATAGAGACCTCCTCTCCTCATTTGAGACCAATCTTGTTATCTCTCACTCAAACTCTGCCTTCTCTCTACTTTATCTCTCTAAAATGCGTATACTCATTTAAGCATCGGAGAAGGCACACCGAGCACCACCCCCTTGGTCTTGGTATCGCCTCTTTTGCATATCCCACGAAGAAGGGAAGGCGGAGGTCCGAAGCAAGAAGGCAACACCGTATGCAAATAGTGGACTTACCGGGAGCCCCTCCCGGACGCCCATTTGCAATTATACGAGAAGAAGAAGCCCACGAGGCAGGAATACTAGAAGGAGAAGTCCGATAAGAAGAAGAAACGGAAGGAGAAGCCCACGAAGGACACTCGTATGTAAAAAAAACCCACGAAGGACACTCGTGTACAAACATATGAGAAAATAAACAACCAAAGACCATCCTCCGACGAATGAGCTCCGGTGCTTCGTCAATAATCCAGTTTGTCTCAACAAAACGACGCACGACATCTTATATATACTAGATACCTGCGCACGCTACGCGCGTTGTCTTCATGAGAATGTTGTAATGACATCATTAGAATGACTCCGAGAATGATACAAGATCGGCTCGATTCCTAGGATGATACAAGAACATAACCGTATTTTCTTAAAAAATTAAATTAAACTATGTAACATACTCTTATAATGAAAATAAAAAAAAATTCTAAAAAATTTAAAGTAAAATGCTCGAGGGACCGGGAGCAAGAACATTCACTATAGAGCTCCCGGTCCCTCGAGCATTTTACTTTAAATTTTTTATAATTTTTTTTTTATTTTCATTATAACAGTATGTTACATAGTTTAATTGAATTTTTTTAAGAAAATACGGTTATGTTCTTGTATCATCCTAGGAATCGAGCTGATCTTGTATCATTCTCGGAGTCATTCTAATGATGTCATTACAACATTCTCAGGAAGACAACGCGCACGCGCGTAGCGCGCGCAGGTATCTAGTATAAGCATTAGGGAAATCCACTTAAGTGAATTAAAATATCAATTTACTTTTGTTTACGATTATAGACATACGTGAGCATTGCAAAAAAAAATTGACTTAATTTATGTAAAATATAACATATTATATAAAGTTTTGAACAAATTATTAAAAAATTATAATAATGCTCGAGAGACTAAGAATCATTTAATGTTTTTTTGCTTCTTTTTCGTTGAACAACTGAGAGCCCTTTGGTGGGTGATTTTTTTTAATAAGGTTTTGGTCTTATATTATCAGAGCTAATAATGCAATTTGTAGTTCTTTAAAGTCGGACTCATTATGTCTCAAGACGACAATGCGCACACTTCTAGCATATACCAGTATATTTAATATACATATTAGGAAAAACCACTTAAGCTAATTAAGAAAAAGTTAATTTGATTATATTTTGCAATTGTAGATTTATATGCACATAATAGTAGGGTTAATTTAGTTATGACACTATTCAAAATTAACTAAGTTTTTTTTTTAAATAATAAAAATACGCTAAAAGTGGAAAAACAAATGAAAGAACCAATTTTCAACAATAAATCATACTTTGTATCATAACATTTATCCGTGAAAATATATTAATATTATTGGCTATTAACATATCATCATGAGCTTACAACGATATGCATTAGAAATACATTAATATTATTAGTTAAATTTCCAAACATGATCATGCGATTCCGATAATTTTTTCTCTCGGTCCATCTATAATTTATTTTAAATTTTAGATTATTTTTAAACTTGATATAATATTTTTTTTTTTCGCAATTTAAGTTAATTTCAGTATTCGGAACCAGTTAATACAATTAAATATTAAGATAGTAACAAAAGTTTATTAGCATATATATATGGTAAAGACGTATGGCTTTTATGCATTAAATCGTAGGTGGGTATATGTTTTTGCTCATTTTCCGTTGAACAACAAAGAATCCCTTGGTGCGTGATTTTTTTTAATCAAGTTCTATTCTTATATTATCAGAGCTAATGATGCATTTGTAATTCCTTAAAGCCAGACTCATTATGTCCCAAGACGACAATACACACACTTCTAGCATATACCTGTATATTTAATATACACATTAGGAAAACCCACTTAAGCCAATTAAGAAAAAGTTAATTTAATTATATTTTGCAATTGTAGATGTATATGCACATAATAGTAGGGCTAATATTTATGTCACTATTCAAAATCAATTAATTTTTTTTTGAAATAATAAAAATACGCTAAAGTGGAAAATGAAAATGAAAGAACCACTTTTCAACAATAAATCATGATTTGTATCATAACATTTATTCGTGAAAATGTATTAATAATATTGGTTCTTAACGTATCATCATGAACTTACAACGATATGCATTAGAAATACATTAACATTGTTAGTTAAATTTCAAACATGATCATCATGCGATTCTAATGATTTTTTTTTCTCGGTCCATCTAGAATTTATTTTAAATTTTTAGATTATATTTAAACTTGATATAATTTTTTTTTTTCACAATTGAAGTTAATTTTAGTATTCGAACCGTTTAATACAATTAAGTACTCAAAGAGTAATAAATACTTTATTAGTATAGATGGTAAAGATGTGTGATTTTTATCCATTAAATCATAGGTTCGATTCTTTGTAGTGACAATTCGTAATGTTTTTTCTTCAAATGTTTAAAAATAATAAATTACTACAAAACCACCCTAAGTTAATTGATTACATTAATTAATTCAACTAATATTCAGAAGGGTATTTGTGTAAAACCAAGTTCTGCCATAGTAATATAGATAATCATATAAAAATTTAGCGGTTACAAAATGGTCTTTGGCCATTATATAATAGATGCCCAAATAAATATGACAATTCACCACTGCTCATAAACAACCATAAAATTACGCTTTTGCCATCGAACTAAATGTTTTCAACCTTTTCATTTTTCTGGAAAATAATTTAGCATTTCCCGCGCAAAATAGAAGAAAACACTGCGGAATCAAGCGGCCCCAATCAATCCCGTCTGCCCAAAACTTGCAGGGCACTGCAGGCAGCGTGCTCCATAGTCCAAAACCCAGAAATCACTGTCCCCGAGAACTAGCATCTTCAAGCCCATCGATGACCGCAGCCGGAACCAGCCGCAGCGATGGTGACTCGTTACCTCTGACAGACTCAGAAATCATCCGCCTCGCCCAAAACCACCAGCAGCCCCCGTCTCCCCTCCCTTCCTACCTCCGCTCGCCGGAAAACTACTCTACTCTCATCTCTCACCTAACCTCGCGGGCCACCGTATCCTCAAATCCATCCCACACTGTCTCGGAGTATGCCATTGCACTCCTCTCCCTCATTTCACTCCATTCCGAACTCTCTCCTCTTTTCCCACGTCTCCTCTCCTCGTACATCGAAATCTTCAACTCTCACCAAATTGGGCATGATGCCAATTCGCTCCGTACCATCCAGTTTTTCAATACGCTGCTGCACCATTTGCCTACTTGCGATGTTCAGTCGGTTGTGGATTCTATTACTTGTATTTCAAGTTTGTCGGAGATTGTCAGCGTGGATGACGCCCAGCTGCTCGATCTTCTGCCTAAGTGTCTACACCTGATTCGAGTCTCAGATGAGATTGAGCGAGGTCAACATTTCGTGAATCAAGTGATTGATCAAGTTACTAACTGTGTCTGGTCAAAGGGGCTGTTGCTGAAATTGGTCTCTCTTGTCAAGGATTTTGCTTTTCTTGATAGGGAAAGAGGAAAGGAGTTCTTGGAGAAGGTTTTTGAGGGGATGGGTAGAGTAGATTTACAGGATTTGCCTTCCTTGGTTTATCAGTTGTTAGTGATGGCATCAAAGGGATTTTGCAAGAGGGAGGTCATTGAAGGTATTGTGATGTTCTTTGGGTCGAATTCAACATGGTCCAAGAAGAAGAGTGCCTTGATATATAGGCAAGTTGAAGGGACTGTGCTACTTCACTTGAATTTTGCCGTGAAGCAAGACCCTTCACTGGGCCAAGAGGTCATGGGGCTGGTTAAATCAGATTTCAGAGCTATTAATCGTTTCACCGTGGCTGTGCTATTATCAGTTGCAAGAGTGAAGAGGTTTGGTGAGAACTCCATGGCTGTACTAAAAAAGGCCATCCTTGAGGTGTATTCTGACTACAACTTTGCAAAGTATGTTTTCACATTCAGGCATATCTATATATGTATGTAGGTTTAGTGTTACTTTATTTGTATTAGCAGTTAGGTGTTTTCACATTCAATGGTTTAATTTGACACTAAAGAAGCGGTAGTACCTATCATGGATTTCATGTACGTTGGCTGGCATTATTGAAGCCATCTATCCAATTTGTCGATATCATATGCCAATTTGATAGATTTATAATATAATTAAGTGTTCAAAGAAGGCCATTTGATTCATCAGTTAGTTGTGTTATATACAGGATTGTGACAGTTTAGACTCACCATCTCCGGTGTTAGTTTTTCAGTTTTTGTCTGAACATTTTGTTTTATAAGTTACTGCAGTGAACTTTTCTGATCAATCATTTTTCTGCTGTCCATTATGTTAACAGAAAAAATCATCTTTTAAACACCCGCAAGGTCTACTAATGTCCTCTTTTAAACACCCACAAGATATGAGGGATCAGTATTTGGTCCCTCATATCTGAGAAAGTGTTGCTCCTACAATTCTGAATGGTTTAACTTCTTTTATTCATTTTCTTTTCGCTTTTACCAGAGAGTGCAAATGTTTGCCTGATAAGTTGAGGGAAGAATTCACTTGCACTGTCAAAGCAGTTGAAACGGCCGTCTTGAGAGCTGTAATCTCTTTACTCTACGCTGATACTAATTTATGTCAGTTTACTTTTGTGTTTTAGCTAACATATATCCTTATCGTGTCATGTGTTATCAAGGCTAAAGAGAGTAACAACGGAAGGGAACACATCGTCCCTAGCATTATACAGCTTGCTTTTCTGCTACTAGAATCAGTGGAAGATGGAAACAGTAAATCAATTGGCAGTTGTAAATCTCTGGACGGTCTATTGGGCATTGAGGAGCTAGCCTTTCAGTTACTAAAAACTATGTTTGAGGTTCATGATATGGCCAGAAATGAGGTGAGTTCAATTCTTCAACCTAATGGTTTGTACTAGAAAAATGAATAATGTTATTTCAGGATGGTTATCTGGCTATCTGCTCAGTTTTTTTGCTCCTGAGGAAGGGGTTTAGCTGGACTTAACACGTTATTTTAAAATTTGTTAATGGACGGAAAATCGTTATGGGAATTTTCTTTATTAGTCTTTTCAACTAAATGTTCATACTGCTTTCCATTCTCCACCTTATTTTCTGCACAGGTTTGTACCTGTCTATTTCTCTAAGTTGAGAAATTGATGTACCTATGTGAAATGATTCTGTATCTTTTTTTCTTCATAGATTCCTGTATATGAGTCCTCAGTTATTTGATTTTCTTAAAAATAGAAACTGATCCTTCTATTATTGTTTTCTTTTTGTCAAATTCCCTTTATTTGGTGAAGGGAGAGCACCCTCTGAGCACATTATTAGTGATAGTTACCCTTTAAACTTAAAAAATAAAACCATATTGTCAAATTTCTCTTGTTCAAGTAATAGTTATCACCATTTATGGTAAAGAAAATCACATGCAAAATCCAATTGATTTCTACAGATTATTGAGCAATGCAAGTTCAGAATCCTTTCTTTGAAGCCGGAGCAAAGCATGACTATTGTAAAGTAAGAATTCTATCTAAAATCGTACCTTGTGTTCCTTGTTCTTATTTACTGCCTAAATTGTCATCTGCAGACTCCTTGGTTATCTGGTTCGGAATCATGCTTATGCAATATTGGAGTATGTTTCCCGTTTGAAGGAATTGTTGGATTATTTCACCTTCATGCAAAGCAAAGTTGCTGCCTATCTTGTCAGATCATTGTTGCCTCTGACCAAATTCAGTCGTGATCTTTTGGTATGTATAAGATTCACATAATCATATCCAGACTTATTCTTGTTTAGTTTCTCCAGATATCTTTCCAATTGATGATCTCGCTGGCAACATTGAGCTCCCTCAAAATGAGTTGACAAGTCCTTTCTCATAAAGAACTTTTGACTTTCTTTATTGTGCAGGATTATATGATCTTGGTTGTGCGCAAGGCCATGTTCAGAAGAGAAGAGACCATTCGTGTAGCTGCAGTTACTGCTGTTTTTGATCTCATCATGTCGGAGAAACAATCTAAGACGGATGGGCTGTTCCCCAATCAGGATTCGTCAAGCCAAGCCAGCTGCAGCCAGCAGGCTGAGGCAGTCAGCGACGTGGAAGGAAATCTATTCCAACAGCTGATGGGTTTGCTACAGAGATGTCTCTACCAGCAGGTAACAGGTTAGCTTGGTGGATGTTTTTCCTGTTTTTAAGTTCACATAAAAAAATGAATTGCATTTCCTTTCGTTCTCTTAGATTTTTTTATTGCTTATGTAAACTAAGCATCTTAATGAGCATTAATTTCTCAGGCAAATGTGAAGACAATCATGTATACTGGGCTTGTAAAGCTGGTCTTGTCAGAACCAGCAAGTACCAGTTTTGTCTTTGATCTCCTCTTCCCTCATTTCTTAAGGTTTTATAAGGTTAGCTATGTAATGCACTCAGTTACATTTTGGGCTCATGATAAAGCTGAAAGTTGGTTTGCATTTGTTCTTCATGAATTGGTTTCGTTTTAATATTTGTTTTGCACATGATACGAGATGCTCGTGCAGTTTATATTGGTAGACTTTAGGAGTATACTTTGCCTCTGATGCCAACTTAAGAATGAAACCATTCAATAAAGTCCATCTAATAGTAACTTTGATGCAGATAAGTTATCCCTTTTTAAAATTACTGTACTAACTAAAACTTTCTTATGGTTCCTCACACTTTTGCACATTCTCTCTAGTCCAACATTTTTGCTATATAGCATTGAATTGTAGATTGGTAATTAGACTGCATGTAATGAGACATGTATCTATTGCTTAGCCCTAAATATATTTTAAAAAAGCACATCCTGCACTGAATCATGGAAGGGAACCAGAACCTTGCAATGAGAGCTATCAATTTGCAAGAGATCTCTTGTATAATCTCCAGCTTCTTTTATGACATATATAGGAGGATTTAACCTGTTCTCCAGTAGTCATTTTAAAAAATGTATACGCCACTTCATGGTTGTGGTACTTCTGTGGCCTTTTACCAATGTCACTGGTCTTCTTTTCCCCCCAAAAGAAAAGAAGTACTACACTTATAACCAGTTTATATTTTCCCTGTAACTTGCCCTTGATTTCAACCCTTGCACATCTGAAGCCCCTTAATTCTTCTGCCTGAACTTTGACTTAATTGGTATCTTTCTGGTTGATACATCAATTTATTGATATCTAGTCAAATTGCTGATGCATAAGCCACCAACTTATTAAGATATGCAATTTCCATTCCATTCGTATCTGCAACTGTATCAGGAAGAAGATGGTCAACTTGAAATAAGCAAATGTGTGACGTCAGAACGTGGGAAGTTTATCATTGAGGAGCCTCTAGACAGACTTATCTCTTGTATATCTTGGATTCTTCTCCTTCACCCCCAGAATAAAACTGTATCATGGGCATGCTACGGTTTCTCCCTTTCACAGGACAATGAGGTAATTCTGTTACTTGGAAAAGCTTGGTTGTTTATATTACTGAAGAATGAAGTTTACCCAGTAACGGAAATCTGCAGGCCAGAAGAACTCTCTCAGGGGAGTCATTTACTGCCGCTTTGTTGAAGATCCGGAATCTTCTGAAAGCTGGAAAAATGGACAGCTCGTAAGTCTCTTCTTTTTTGAGTTTTAGAACTTGCTTGAAGCAGAAGGAAATCAGGGATCATTACCCATTAAGGCTTTGAGGACCCATTTTAGCATGTATAGACTTTGTGTGCTTCTTTTTGGAAGAAAGCTTGTTGCTATTAAAAACTTGAAGATTCTTTGTTTTCCAGATCAGTAGTTGGTCAGAAGGATGATGCAGCTTCCACTTCTGGTGAAAAGGAGAGAGAAAAGTGCTGCAGTTTGATCCTATCTGGAATAACAGAGGTGATGCTCAACATGATGGTATCTGAGATGGAAACATTAGGAGGTCCAGAGAAAGTGGCACTTGAAAAGGAGCTCCTTGAGTTAGTCGAGTTTCATGTATCTCTAGAGAAGTTCATAGACACTTCAAGGCAAACTTCTGGTACCAAAAGGGGAAATCCCCGAAATACTGTACAGGAAGTGCCTGCTAATTCTGAATCAGGCTGCCCAGGCTTATCTCAGCAGCAGCTCCCTTTCTTGGCAACTTCAAGTATTTTTCAGTTGCTAGAAACTGCAATCAAACTATATAACAGTTGTCTCTCTATCTCACAATCAACTCCGCAGAACCATAATAGCCAAACAAACCTTGACAAGACCTCAAAATCTGCTAATCTTGTTAGTTTTGCTTTGAGAATTTCTCTACGTCAGATCAAGTCCTGCTCAGTTGAGGGAGGAGAGAGTCCATTGAAGGCATCAACTTATGGAGACATCAAGGTGCTGGGAGCCCCATTGTTGAAGCTGATATTTTTGCTCAAATCAGGTCTAATGTCTTCTAATTCTGCTGAGAAGAAGAAAGAGGCTAGGGTTGAAGTCCAAAAGGAGCATTTTCACCTGGTAGTGACTTGCTTCAAGGAATTGATGATTGTTTATTTGCAGCATCCACAATTCACCTCATTGCTTGAAGATATGGCTTCGATCTCCATGCTTGAATATGAGTTGGACAGCGAGTGTGATAATTCCGTCCCAGTTGCTGATCAACAACTCAAGGCCATGGATCTTTTCATTGTCAAAACCCTGTGGCCGCTACTATCTGAGCTCCTCGCCCTTCCATGTCATCGAGAAGTTGAGGTAAACCTTGTCATTGGATTTTATCTGGTAAACTAAATTCCTGTATTTATAAACTCATCTATCCATTTCATATGAAAAAAAAAAATCTGATTAAGACTAAAGAAATTTATACAATTGTTTTCAGATGCTTTGTGACACCGTCTTGATGATTGGAAGCAAGTTACCTTGCAATCTGAGGAACTCCCATGGATCCTGGGCTCATCAATTGAGCAAAGCCAATAGCACGAAGAATGCCAAGGTTGCAAAAAGTGTATTAACACTGGCCATCTCTCTAAGCTCGTCTCCAAATGATTTGATTTTTGCCGAATCAATGGCTGCGGAACTCTTACAAGTTGTGGGGTCTGAGACTAATGATCCAAAGCAGACTTCCACCTCTCACCCAATCATCAATAAACCCACTTCCACCGCAATAATTTCCTGTATTCTGCAACATGTTGAAGCATCGGTTGCTGATATAGATTGGTCAGTAAAAAAGCTGAAAGCGTGGTCTCTGGCAACCCAAAAGAGAACTTATCTGACGCAGGAAGGAGAAACTGGTGTTGATGTGGCAGTACTATTCGAGGAAAATCTCTACTCGAGGAGTGAAGCTGTGGTCAAAGTTTTATCATCCTTTGTCCTGATGTGCTTAAAAGGTAAGCTATAGGCTGTTCCATTCCTGTGCAGCTTTGATGCTTAGTTTATAGTTGATTCAAGATGGATGGGGACTCAAAACTTTTGTGGTTTATTTTGGAAATCACCAGATACTCAGGCAGACCAGTTGCTTAGGCTGCTTGGTAGATTCTACAAGCATTTGGCTCAGATGTCAAAGCTGAAGATAGCTCCCAGAGGCTGCAAGCAGCTTCTGCCCGGGCTCAAGTTTGAGAGGCTTGTGGAACTAACCTGCACACGACTCACGAATCCTCTATATAATTTTGTGGCAAATGTCCAAAAGGTAAGCAGCCATTGCAGACCCGAGCTTGCTGCCTATAGTCTAACATCAATGAATTTAGAAAAGAATTGTAAATGAAGATTCTTGTTAGCAAGAAACAGGATTGTGTGAAAAGCCATGCTGTCACTTGTTAGCTTCTTGAGCCTTTTTCTGGTTTTGAATGGTATGGTGAGTGTAAATGAACTACAATGCAGGAACAACAGGAAAATGCAAATAGCAAGGGACTGATAGGGAAGATCAAGAGGGAAAATAAGTGCATCCCGGACCTCATTTTCCGGATAGAGGACTATGAAAAACAGTTGATCAGACTGAGCAAGGTGACCAAAGTGAACTTGTTGAGGCACGCAAAGCGCAGCACTGTAAGGGACTTCAAGATACTGGAGCCAGTGGAGGCAGTGGCAGAGGAGGAAGATGGAGATGTTCGTAACCAGAATAATTCTAACGGGATAGAGAGTGGATCCGATGACGATGGTGATTCTGTTTCTGTTGGAGAGGGAAATGCAGGTAATGATGGAGAAGAAGAAGATGATTCTAATAGTAACGGTGCTGCTGCTGCTGTTCCAGAAGATATCATGGTCAAGAGATCGAAGAAGGACCGAGTTGTCATGGACTCTGATGATGAGAATCAAGATGAAAATGGAGCATAATAGTTTTTGTCCATCATTTTTTTTATATCCATTATATTTTATTATGTTATTTTATGCTTCACAATATATGTTCATAAAAAAACAATTTATCACTTAGAAACTGATTCAGACTATTCAGTACAAACCTGAATTATTTCGTGGTCTTGCACTTAGGAATGCTCTGTGAAAAAAAAAAACATTTTTTTTTTTGTTAATAATAGGCCTGTCAATTTTGGACAACCCGAAATTGACCAGGCTCAGGTCGAGTTTGGATCTCAACTTTGAGTGTTCGGGTCAGTTTCGGTGTGACCCGAATCTGATCCGGAAATAATGGTCGGGTTTCGGGACCCGAACCTGTCTGAACCGTATGTAATTAAATTATGGATATTAATATATAAAATATATAATAATAAAATATTAAAAGCAAAGTAAAATCAAACAAATAAAATAGTAAAAACCTAACGTTATTATTTTCTGTCTTTTTTCAACTAGTCTTTTTCTCATCAATTTAAAAGGCTCAATTGGCGCCTAAACATATAACTGATAATTAGATGTTTGTATCGGCTATTACATTAGGAAACGATTATTCACATAATATACAATCTATAGCTAATTCTAGAAAATGAGATCTGTACCTTTATATTTTTTAACTAAAAATATGATAGCATCAATAATATTATAGGGTTTAGGTATTTGCAGAAAGAGATTTAATTAGAAACCCAAGAATATGATCAATTATGAAGAAAAATTAAACCATGGAAGTGGGTTGTAGATGAGTGATGCCTCTAGTTGGCCCTAAAATCACTATGATGATCCCAACCAAACGTTGTTCCTTTTGTGCGGGAATTCTTATCGAATCACATATCTCACCCACGACTCACAGTAAGCGGAGACAGCAAAGCAAAAATCTCAGTCGCGTTCGACTCTTAGTTACTCATAAAGAATTATCGGTTATGATTTTTGAATCGCATGTTCTATTCCCGACGCCTGAACCGATGAATCGAAATTGACGATTGAATTCTCCATGGCGGGGATAAAATTATTGTCAGAGACATGAAGATGGAGTTCTTTTAGAGTAGAGCAGCAAATAACGAGCTAGGAAAAAGAGAAGAGTTTGACAACGAAGATGAAACATAGAATAAATGGGAGGAGCAACAAGCAGCAGCCAATGACCAAGGAGAAACATATGGATTGATGGACGGATTACGGGCTGACCCGTTGACCCGCTAGTTTGGATTCTAAGGTTGACCCGTTATAAAGTTCGGGTCGGATTCAGGTTGACTGCATATTGACTCGCGGGTCACGGCTTGACCTGGTTTGACAGGCCTAGGTAATGAGAAAGTATTTTGTATGACGCTTACACCACGTTACTAATGCCACGTGGAGTGACAAACTAATAAAAACATGACATTTGGAAAAGATTCCACACCAGCAAACTTTTAATTAATGAAAATTAATTGTTAATATACTATTTATCACGTGCAACTTTTTAGGAAAAAGATAAATATAAGTTATTAATGCAATTTTTTCTCTGAGTTTTATTTCTTCAAGAAAAGGTTTTTTAGAGTTTAGATTTTGAATAATTTTATGGTTTAGTTATTTTTAGAGTAATTAACGGATTAGGTAGTTTTAGTTTTAGATTTTTTTTTTTTTCTAAAACCCTATTAGATTGGGTGAACAGTTTGGCTAGGTGAACCCTAGAGGGCTAAAATTGGACGAACCGTTTAGTCGGGTGAGTGGCTAAAACTGGGTTCACCAAACCACCAATTTTAGCAATCTAGGGTTCACCCGGCCAAACTATACGTCCAATTTTGCCCTCTAGAGTTTATACAGCCAAACTATTCACTCAACATAATAGTATTTTAAGGAAAAAAAACTAAAGCTATTCAATATGATTTGTTAGTAATTTAATGTGAATTTTTTAATTAATTGAAAGTTTGATAATTTGGAAATTTTTTCAAATACCACACTTCTGTTAATTCGTCACTCCACATGGCATTGATGACGTGGTATAAGCGTCACACAAAATACTTTCTCATTGGTAATATGCACAATTAAATAGAAAATCTTACATTCATTAAGGACTAAAAATGCTGATTGATATAGAAGATGGATTTTATGGCAGGTATTTTCCACAGTATGCCAATTACCACCTCTGACGGACATTTCTAACATGCTTCACAAGTGTTATGTTTGTACACTTTTTATCATTATAAAGAATTTAATTGTAACATAGGTAAACCTTTAAAAGTATAAATTTTTTAAACTTTACATAGAATTTCATCACACCATTGTTAATATCAGTTTGTTGTAGTTAGCTTTGGTGCCAAGCACATTATGATCATTGATTTTGTTCAAAATAAACGGCTCTTGTAACCTTGATAGTAATTCTTGTTCTATTTTAGTTATTGTGATGCATCCGTCTGGTATCAGAGTTCATAGTTCTGTAGATAGCGTTTTTAAATTTTCTTAGCAATGTTACAACACGAGAAACATTGTCGAAAGTAATATATAAGAGATGACGTATACCCCTACATATTCAGAAAGGGTTAATAACTAAAAAACTGTCCAAGGTTTACCCTATGTTAAAACTTTCTAATTCTGACAGAAGTTCATATACCACATTGTAATAGTATAACAAAGAGCATATACCACATTGCAACAATTAAACAAAGGTCATATAACACATTGCAACAACTAAACAAACGTCATATACAAATTGCAACAATTTTTTTTTTTAAAAAAAAAATTCCTCCTGCTAATATTTTTTCAGTTTTTTGTCTTCAACACTCATCAAGTTCTTCACCTCGAAAAAAACTCAATTGTATAGTGTACGGCATGTATATGACCTCCGCTGGAATTTCTCCCAAGTACCGGACATTTTCACCACATCAATCCGTCCACAATTGCATTTTCATTGGGCGGGTGTGTCCATAAAACTACTAGAAGACATTGAAAACATCAATTTGAGGTGGAGATTAAGAAGATTTGTAGATGCGGCGGAGATTTAGGGAGAACTTGAGGAGAAATTGAAACTCTTTAAACCCTAATTGTAAGTTGAATAGAATGAGTAAGAAGAAAGAAGAAACCTTATAATAATTTACAGCATATGGGTATTTTAGTTAATTCATGTCGATATATTTTTAAATTTCAGCCAATATTGGTCACGTGCGTCGCACGTGACTTTTTCCGTCCAAAACTAATGAAAATTCGGACGGTGCAACACCTGGATCTTCTTAGATACCAATTTATCACAAAAATTGTCTCGGATACCATTTCGTATTGGTGTGTTATCACAGGTACCAATTTGATTATTGATATATATATATAATACACCTACGGGGAAAGTCCGCGACTCCAAACCCGGACTTGTCGTGGATCGCAGATTTGTGGGGGCAAAATCAGTGCGTACATGTATGTCAATATCTGTAACCAGTTGACACCCTTAAACTCTATATTTCTCCTCAGTTGCTGTTTCTACTAAATTGCTCTAGTTGATCTATCTATCAATCAACCATCAGTAAGATTGCCTGTATATGCTTCTGATGAAAGTTGAGTAACAAATCTATAGCTTGAGTTGAGGTGGATGCGCGTAAATGACTAACGGACGATAGGTTGATTGACGGGTTATTATGGTTTCATTCCCATGCCTGCTATTGCTACCCTATCACTTCAACCCTTTATCCTACCAATTTAAGTTCTGATTGATTTAACTGTTTTTCTGCAATGATCTGACTACTATTTACACCCACATAATCCAAATCATAAATAAATGGTTTTGGGTGGACTCCTACAACACGAAGTCCAGTTCTGTAGAGTCTGGATTGGGCTCTCTACAATATGTTAAAATTAGATAAAATTAGGTGTCTGATTTAAAATGTTAAACTGTAAAAGGTTGATTAATCAAGTAAATCTCTTATCAAATATTTAAATTACACTATAATAAAAGTTCAGCCAGAGGAGCTCAACTCACAACAACAATAACACCCCTCCCTATGAGCCAAAATGTGATTATTTTTCCAACTCTACAATAATAATGAGTAGCAACAAACCAAAACCAATTTTCTTGATAATATATCACTTTATAACACATACAAATTTTTTGGATAAAATATTTTTTCAAACCCCCAAATCATGTATCTTCCATCAAACAACCCATGCAGTAGATTTTGCAGAAACGCCACCCCATCTTTCTCTACAACTCTCCCGCTCTCTCCTCCAAAAAGCAGATGCTTTAGGACTGGAAAAAACAAATGGAAAATCAAATCATACAAAGATTAAGGACACAAAGCATCACACATGACAAGATGATCAACAATGTTATTATTATAGAAGAAAAAGATCATACCTTGCTGGCAATGTTGTTGGATAGCCAATCTAGACCCTCATAGAGACCTTCACCAGATGTAGCACATGTGCTCTGAATGTACCTGCAACAAAGTTCAATTCATCAATGTCTTTCCTTTAAGCTGCTACTCTTAAACAATAGTTTTTATTGAACAAAATTCAATGAAAAACTTGAGGCTTTGATGGTTTACCAGTGGCGTTGACAGAGAGAGTGGAGACCGAGCTTGTCGGTGATTTCAGCAGCGTTCATGGCATTGGGCAGATCTTGTTTGTTAGCAAACACAAGCAGCACTGCATCCCTCAACTCATCCTAACATTTTTTTAAAAAAAAACATGAATTAGAATTAGTCAAAGATTTTTTTTAGATATGACAGTAAATAGTAAGGCCGGATTAATATATTTACCTCATTCAACATCCGGTGCAGCTCGTCTCTTGCCTCAACAACACGGTCACGATCATTACTATCAACCACAAAGATAAGCCCTTGGGTGTTTTGGAAGTAATGCCTCCACAGAGGTCGGATCTGTACAATGAAGACATAATAATCAATACAATGTTTAACACTTGCGTACTTTAAGATTAAATTAAACGCACATGGTAACTGAATAATCAGTAACAGATTTAGATTAAATTGTATGTGCGCCACATATAGATGAGATCTAGAGATGCCGAGACCTATAAGATCTATAGATGGCACAGTACTGTAGCTTAGGAATTTGTTATGTACTGATGTTGTAATTTCTAATCAGCACAAGACCGTCCATAAGCACATTGAAGGCTGAAAATTAATACAAAAGTACTAAAATATTATTGAATATGTTAGACAAGAAGTGGATAGCCTTCATAAATAGAAGCATAGGAAAACTCAAAAGACAAGATGGCCTAAGTTTAGTGTAGCTTAGGTTTATGTTATGTCCTGATAATATAACATCAAGACAAGACCGTCCATAAGCACATTGATACAAAAAAAAAAAAAAAAAAAAGCAACCATTCAAGCAATACAAGAAATATTGCAAAATGCTACATTAAGAGTATTTTATATATCTGCCAAGTAATGGATAGTCTTCCCTGACTAGAAACATGGGAAAACTTGAAAGACAAGATGGCTTAAGTTTGATATAGCTTAGGTTTATGTTATGTCCTGATAATGTAACATCAGCACAAGACCGTCCATAAGCACATTGTAAAAAAAAAAAAAGGCAATTCAAGATATATTAATATATACTACCAGAGAGTATCATATCTGCCAAATGATGGATAGCTTTCACGAACTAAAAATATCGGAAAACTTGAAAGACAAGATGGCACAGATTTGATCTAGCTTAGGTTTATGTTATGTCCTGACAGTGCAATATATCAGCACAAGACCGTCCATAAGCACATAAATAAAAAAATAAAAGAAACAAGCAATTCAAGAAATATTTGTACATACTACAAGAGAATGTCATATATCTGCCAAATCATGGATAGCTTTCCCCAACTAAAAATATCGGAAAACTTGAAAGACAAGATGGCACAGATTCGATCTAGCTTAGGTTTATGTTATGTACCGACAGAAATATATCAGCACAAGACCGTCCATAAGCACATTATGCAGTTTACTTGACATCTAATAGCAAAAACATTCCACAAGTTTATAAATCTTTTCTTCTAGAATATAATATAATCATGCATGCAGTAAATTATAATCTATACAATGACATGGATTAAACTCAGAAAGCAAAGGGTCAATCAACAAATTTTACCTTGTCTTGACCCCCAACATCCCACACAGTGAAGCTGATGTTCTTGTATTCCACAGTCTCCACATTGAACCCTGCAAGGAATCATCTCTTATGAGTAAGAAGCTAAAAAGATCTAATCAAATTTAAGATATTATATAAATGGAATCAAAAGAACCTACCAATGGTCGGAATGGTTGTGACAATCTCTCCAAGCTTGAGCTTATACAAGATGGTGGTCTTACCAGCCGCATCGAGACCCACCATCAGAATACGCATCTCCTTCTTGGCAAAGAGCCGACTGAATAGTTTAGTGAATGACAAACCCATCTTCAATGCTCAATGGATCAATCAATGACCAACCTTTTCACCTGTTAGACGAATCAACTTTCAATTTTTGTGGAGCTCAAACAGAAATACGAAAGAAACAGCATAAGATCGCAGATTGAATAGATGAAATCAGAAAGCAGTAGCCATTTCTGCAGAAAATTTCTTATGTTTTTTTCAAAGCTGTCATCGATTTGGACAGCACATTAGCAATATTCAACAGAGATCAACATTTACAAAAATAATAAACTTGGAGGAGAAGGAATCGATCTTGCAAAAAGCATGAGGAAGATCTATCACATCGAGATCTATTAAAAAAAATCAATGAATCGGTTCCATCCGAGTGACAACCAATCTATTGAATGGAGCTAATCGTGCAAGAAAATCAATAATGAAATGTGAAATCCAGATCCGTAAACTCAAGATCTGCAGAGCACAAGAGAAGAAAGAGAGATTACGATGGCGATGGAGAGGGGGCAGCAGAGAAGTTGCCCTAGACGAGACGAGACGAACGGTTGATTGGTGAGTTGCCTTGGTATATTTATAGATGGCGCCAGGAGGTAACGGAGGTTTGACGGCGTTAACAGCCTGCATACCTGCCGTGTAAATTCTGTCGGGTTTTTCTTCGAATGGGAAAGTCAAATGCTTCCACAAAATTAGCTAACCTCTCTAATAGCATCCACAATGGTTTTACATAAATTGTATTCTTTAAAGTTGCCACGTAGACATTTATGTACACTTTAAGTAATACGTAAATGTAAGGCATACGTAAAAAATATTTTCTCTGCAATCGTATTACTTAAACATATTCCTTAAATATATTTTATTATTAAATTTTCCAACAACCACCAATAAGATATTAGCATTAATTATAAAATGAATTAATTTATAATAAAAAATTGGTTACGTAATACATAGTGCATTACTTAAATATAAGGAATGCTTTATGTAAAAACATAAATTTACGTGCGGGTCCCATCTTTAAGGAATGCTATGTAAAACCACTGTAAATAGTTTTTGTTGCTTTACTTAAATAAACATGTAGGACCCACGTTTACGTAATCTTTACGTAATACCACTGTGGATGCTCTAACATGGTAAATTAAAAGTATCAACTGTTGTGTATTTCAGAAATTTACTAATTTTTTTATCAAATCAATTTCGCTGCGTTAAAATTTAAAATACTTGCGTATAAATACAATTAAATTTAAAAAAGTTGGAGAAGAAAACTAGAGCATGAGAGATAAAGAATTAGATTTTATAGAAAAAAATTAATCTCAATCATTTCATTGCACAAAATTTTAATGTGACTGATTCTATAATTGTAAAAACAATCGACAATCGAAGTATAAATAGGACAATCCATTAAATGTTAAATAGGACAATCAAAACGTAATATAAACTTTGAATATGTCGTGTATATGTTACCTTTTAAACATTCGTGATATGGACCATAAATGTTTGCTAACTATGTATGAATCAGTTAACATTTAATATGGTATGGCATAATGCTTCAATATTTTATTTAGATTTAAATCTATATTGAAATTTATTAAAAAATAATGCTAACAACACTTTACTTTTAATTATTACTAGAGAAATGAACACGTACGATGCACGTGCATTCAATCCAAAGCAATCAACATATTTGCCAATTTACAACGGTAATAAAACTCATGATTAATATTACTACATTTAATTATTAATTCTGATGGGTTCCGATGTAATCGTTAGCCCCGTTAACAGTCAATGGACGACGAGTAGGTCCAGTGGGCCTCGTGAAAGGCCTGGAAGGCCCAGAAGCCCAGTATGAAGGGTCCCGACTTTAGCGGTCCCGATATACGAGCTGAATGCTCCCGACAATAAGCCTCTGAGTAGGCTCCGATATGCCTTAGTAAAGACCCCGATAATAAAGCCCCGCGGAGGCTGGACCTGTCTCGTAAGACAAAGGGTCCTGGGTGGTGACCTAGAATGAGATAACTCTGGAGTCCCCGATATGAATTGGGACTTGTGATCAGAGGATAAGACCGAGAAACCCGCCTACTAGATAGAGTAGTGGGGAGACGGTTGAGATATAGATAACCTCACTCGAGATACGCAGGGCGTGCCCGAGATACGCGGAGTATGGGTGAGATACGCGGAGCGTGGGGCGAGATATACGGAATCCCGAACGAGATATATGGAATCATGGGTAAAACTGCCAGGCGCAGTCTCAGGTAACTGAGTAACTTCCCCTCCTATATAAAGGAGGAAGTTACCTCAGAAAAGGGGGACTCATTCTCTAATACGAACTTAGATTACTGCTTACCACTCCATTGATCGCATACTCATTTAGGCATCGGAGAGGGATTCTGGGTCACCACCCAGGTCATCCCCTTTTGCAGGATTACGCGGAGCCCAGGAGTTCAAGCCTTCCGTCAAGAACGTAACGGAGCTTCGCCCGTGATCCAACAAATTCAAAATAAAGAGAAAAGAAATATAATAAACCGCAATTGTGTTCATTCTGCTAAAACAAATGCGAAATTCGACTTGTGTATAACTTTTCTGAACTGAATAACACGAACTTATTATATAAGGGGGAAGCATATTTCCTCATTCAATAAACTAAGAGTCCAAACGAAATATAGAAAAGATTTACAGATCATCCACCAGCTACTATATATATGAACTAATAACTTCTAACTACAATGATGATATTCCCTTTTGTGATATCGAAACAATCTCATTCTTTGGGAGTTTTAGCACATTTTTTGACTTTATGAGGAAATATTAGAACTTCAAATTGACAAGACGCTTGATCTTTTTTAACTTTCTTGGTCCGTTTGTACTCTTAGTATCATGCATATTAGTACTAATATCATGCATATCAGGATTCCATCTAGCCTAATACACTTAATTCTAACAGACGAAATTAAAGTTGATCAGGGAAATCAAGGGAAATGCAGAAAGCAACAATGGGTATGCATGCTGCTAGTTTCACAAAAGTGCACTCTTGTATAAATAAATATGAAGCATATTAACTCAAATAGAAATATCTGAGCGAGATCATATTTTTAATATAAAAGTAGACATCAAGATTAATAGAACTTCTCGATAATGCTCCCACTTCCAAATAATTATACTTCATTGATCATTTTCGAGGTTGCACTAACTTAGCGTTCTTGCAATAATTCATACCATATCATATAGATTTTCAAAATTGGGCAACCAATTTATAAGGTATTGTTGCACAAAGAGGAAATATTACCACATCTATATAAGTTTTTTTTTTTCTACATTGCAAAAACTTCACTAATTGATTATCTTAAGCTCTTATAAAACATGAAGGACTATAAACGCCAAATAATCCAGACAAATGGAAGTTGTTTGAAAATAATAGTAGGTTTGATCAGTGGGTGAAGGTGTGCAAGTAGGAGTCCTACAACATAAAAAGTATTAGAATGAGATAGATCGAGTCCGAGTCCGCAAAAAAATATGGACAATTGACCATGGTAGCGATTGCTTGAAGGGGAGATGAAATTGTGCAGAGGAGGCGTGCGTGGATGTATGCTATGCAGAAGAAACTATTGATGAGAGAAATTCAAGAGTTTGTTGGTGGAAAATTGAAAAGGCATGAAATCAGTTATAATAACTGTGGATCGTTTGGGTGTAAGTAGGCCTGTCAACGGGTCACAACCCGTGACCCGCGGGTCACCGACCATCCGACCCGTGATTGACCCGGGGGTCACCACGGGTCAGGGGTCGCAGACCCGTACCCGGGGTCACGGGTCACGGGTTGACCCGGGTCAAACATATGTGCTAGCAATTTTTTTTTTTCACTACGTGCTGGATATGTAACGTAACCATTTCATTAAATTATACGAAAATCTTAATGGAGATAGCCATTTGTAGATACTTGAACTAAGGTAGCCATTTGATAATGTATTTGGTTAAAATGAAGTCGACTTAGTAGATTTCTTAGCTATAAGATCAGGCATAAATCTCAATATGACTATATGAGTCTATGACTAATTTAACCGTTGAGAAATCGATTTGTTATATAATTCAGATTTACTACAAATACAGAATGCTAATTATCCTTTGAATAGATTGCTAATTTCTTTAAAATATACTTTGGTAGTACAAGTTTCATATTTTTACAAATTGTTAGTTTCATTAGGATTTCTATTTATAATTTGGACGAAATGGGTCACGTGATGAACAAAAATACGGAAAATTGCTAATTATGTTTGTGCAGTTAAGCAGTCTACCTGAAGTGTTTTAGAATTTAGAAATTTAGAATTAAATTTGAATTTAGGAATTAAAAAAAAAAACAAAAAAAAAAACGATATTTACACGGGTCACGGGCCGGGTACGGGTCATTGCCCTAAAACCGTACCCGGCCCGGCCTCAACGGGTCATTAACGGGTTGACCCGTAAATGACCCGTTGGCGTGTTTGGGGTCACCCGGACCCGCCCCGTGAACGGGTCGTTTGCGGGTCGTGGGTAAATTTGACAGCCCTAGGTGTAAGGGTAGGGGTAAGATAAGTAAGGGTAAAGTAGGTAATTTATAAATTGGAGAGACTATCTCAACTTTTAAAATTGAGGATGATTATAGAGTACCCATGGCAATAGGTCTAGTTTCGTTGGAATTTGTCTTTCGTCAAAGTTTGGTTCATATGGTAAATTTACCACAATATGCATATCATAGAAAATGATTTTTCTTAAAAAGAATTGAAAGCCGAAGAAAATATTTTTCTTTATATAATAAATTTCTTAAAAGGAGTGATGAGTTTGTTGATTTTTTTGAATTTATGCAAATTCTTTATATATCTGAGAAAAAAGAATATCCTAATTTTGAAGATCGAAATTTTATTCTCCCTCTTGAAAACTCTTATAGAGATTTTATTGCTAAAAATGGAAAAGTTACTAAAAGTATCCACCCGCCTGAAGTAAATTTAACTTTAAAGATAAATGACGATGAGTTTTTAGCAACTCCTTATAGGAAGAGTGACAAAGTAGAAGCTGTTGTTGAACAAAATAATTTTACAAACTTAACTCTCAAAACAATGGGAGAACAATTAAATCGAATCGAGAATAAAGTTTCTCAAGAAAATACTAAAGGAAAAGAAGTTCTTAATACATAACAATTTCAAATAGATAAAAGGGTTTTATTTAAACCAATGCCATCTGAAAAACTTCACTTTAAATCTCAAAATACTGAGATGATAGAAGAACTTATATTAAATCATATCGGGATAAAAGAAAAAGATTGTGCTCCTTTGGGGCATAACAAGTCTGAGAATTTCTCAGAAACTTCTAATTCCGAAGAAGAAAAAATTGACCAGCTTGAAAATATGTTCTTATCTGAACAACCTGAAGATCAATTTCAAGTTAATAAATTAATTTCTTATAAGAAAAAACGAGTTTACAATATTCCGGCAAAACCTTATTATCATAGGCCAACTCCCATTGACCTTTAGCTTGAACAGCGTGACGAATTCAATGTTGTTCAATTCGATGGAAATTCAATTGCCGAATGGAATATTGACGGAATCAGAGTACCAAATACAAACAGTATTAAATTACATGACTATGTATGCAACTGCTTGTAGAACAAATGGTGCATTTGACGAAAGTATTTATAGAGCCTTAATTCAAGGCTTCACTGGTCAATTAAAAGGATGGTGGGATTTTCACCTACCTGAAGAGGCTAAATTGCATATACTGCGAGCTATAAAAATTGAAACACAAAACGGACTACCTACCCAGGTTACCGATTGTGTTAACACGCTATTATATACTATAGCAAAACATTTTATTGGAACTACATCTTTACAACTTGATAATCTCAAGAACAATTAACAAATTTAAGATGTCAGAATTTATCTCAGTTTAAATGGTATAAATACGTTTTTCTTTCTAAAGTTTTTACTAGAGAAGATAGTTAAAATGAATTTTGGAAAGAAAAATTCTTATCTGGACTTCCTCAATTTTTTGTTGAAATTGTCTGTAATAGGATTAAGCAAAAACATAATGGAATTATTCCTTATTCCATATACACTTACGGCGACTTGTCTTCTGAGATTGTCACTGAAGGCATAAATTTATGCAATGAAATAAAATTACATCGCCAACTCCAAAATGAGAAACTTATTGGAAAAGGAATTATTTGTGATTTTTGCAAACAAATGGGGTTACCCTCCATTGGGGATAAGACCTGACCATATGCAAAAAACAGTTCCACTTTGTTGGAAATGTCAAAAACCTAGCCATTATGCTAATAAGTGTAAATTGAAAAAGAAAATTAATAGTCTAGATATTGACGAAGTACTAAAGAAAAATTTATAAAAATTATTCATTAATGATGAAGGACAAGATTTAGAAGTATATGTTATTACAGATAAAAATAATTATTTCGCTGCAAATGAATTAGATCAGACCGATGAATCTGAATCTGAGGAAGAGTCAAATGATTCTGATTGCAGTGAGAATTGTAATTATTACAAATCACCTTGCAAAGCAAATGGGTTATTTGTCCTTACCCAGGAGCAAAATTTTATACTAGATATGATAGATCGAATTTCTGATCCGGAAGAAAGAAGAGAAAGACTACAAAATTATATAGAGCAGTATAACGTTAAAAAACATGAGAAACAGTTAAAATTAAAAGAACTTGAGACTTATAGTCTCAAAGAAGTTCTAAGGAGAGCTAAGTCCCCTATAGAAGAAGACATTGGTGATTCTTCTTGTATTAATAATTTAATGCATGAAGTAGAAATTCTCAAAAAAAAAATTAAGTGATTTAAAATCTAAGGTTCTCATTTTAGAATCTAAAATAGATGAAGCAACTGACAATGAAGAAGGAGAAAAATCTTTAGAAGCTATGAACTCCTTAACATTTGCAACTATGCTTGATAGAGTTATTACTCATAAATGTCATATCAAAGTTAACATTATTGTTCATAGAGAATATTCATTCTCCGTGATTGCAATGGTTGACTCTGGAGCAGATCTAAATTGTATCAATGAATGACTTGTTCCGTTGAGATATTTCTCGAAAACAACTAAAATTCTAAATACTGCAGATGGTAGTAAAATGCTTGTAAAATACAAGCTACAAAAAAATGCAGTCTGCAATAAAGGAATTTGTTTAGAAATGCCATTTATAATGGTTAAAAATTTATCCCATGATGTTATCCTATTAAAAGCATTACTGAAGAATGAATTACAAATAATGTTAATCAACAAGATATAACTTTTAAATTTATTTCAGAGCCTCGTTATCACGAGATTGATTAGATACAAACGAAAATTAAGAGAAAATAAAATTTTCTAAGCTCCTTAACTCAAGAAATAAGCTATAAAAAGATAGCTAAAAAAATTCAAACATCCTATATGACAGAAATTTTTTATAATTTACAAAAATATATAGAAAGTACAGTTTGTTCCGATATTCCCAATGCTTTTTGGGAACGAAAGAAGCATGTGGTAAATTTACTATATGAACCAAACTTTGACGAAAGACAGATTCCAACGAAAGCTAGACCTATTACCATGGGTCCGCGTCACTTAGAAATTTGTAATAAAGAAATTGATGAGCTTATAGCTAAATGATTAATTAGAAAATCATATAGCCCATGGAGTTGTCCAGCATTTTATGTTGAAAATGCTGCTGAATTATAACGAGGAGTTCCGATGCTTGTTATCAATTATAAGCCCTTAAATAAAGCTTTAAGATGAATTAGATATCCAATCCCTAATAAAAAAAGATTTATTAAATCGACTTTACACAGCTAAGGTTATGTCAAAATTTGACATGAAATCTGGATTCTGGCATATTCAAATTGCCGAAAAAGATAGATATAAAACGACTTTCACTGTCCCATTTGGACATTACGAATGGAATGTTATGCCGTTTGGGTTAAAAAAATGCCCATTCTGAATTTCAAAATATAATGAATGATATCTTTAGCCCATATATGTCATTCTGCATCGTTTATATAGATGATGTACTAATTTTCTCAGAAAATATTGATCAACATTTTAAACATTTAAATGCATTTATAAATGCAATCAAAAGAGCATGTCTGGTTGTATCAGCCAAGAAAATTAAATTGTTTCAAACAGAAATCAGGTTTCTTGGTCATATCATCAAAGAAGGGACAATATTTCCCATTGATAGGTCAATTAGTTTTGGTGGAAAATTTCCAGATGAAATAAAGGATAAGACTCAATTACAGAGATTTTTAGGAAGTCTAAATTATATTTCAGGTTTCTATAAAAATCTAGTTATAGACGCAAAACCTTTATTCGAAAGGCTGAGGAAAAACCCTTCTGAATGGTCTGAAATTCACACTGAGGTTGTTCAGAAAATTACAGCAAAAATCAAGGAAATTCCTTGTCTTGCAATTGCACATCCTGATGCATTTAAAGTTGTTGAAACTGATGCATCAGAACTAGGTTATGGTGGAATCCTTAAACAAATGATTGGAAATAAAGAAACTTTAGTAAGATTCGCTTCTGGAGTGTGGCAAGGACCACAAAAAGAGTATGCTACTTTCAAAAAAGAAATTCTTTCAATAGTTCTATGTGTGCAAAAATTTGAAAGCGATCTGCTCAATCAGAAATTCCTTATTAGAGTTGATTGCAAAGCAGCAGAAAATATTTTAGAAAAGGATGTTAAAAATATCGCATCAATGCAAATTTTTGGTAGATGGCAAGGAATATTATCCATATTTGATTTTGATATTGAATTTATTAAGGGATCAGATAATTCTCTGCCTGATTTCCTAACTCGTGAATTTTGTTGGATTACGGGACGTAATACTACAGAATGCTAAACGTGTACATGCAAGTAATCTAACTACGCAGAGGAATAGTGTACACATACCTTATAGCTTTCCTGCCCAAGAACGTCGTGGAGAGAGTTCTGATCCTCCGGTCAGAACCACGTACAAGTTCTTCGTAAAAAGAAGTTCTACGCGATGTAAGCTCCACAACAAAGTCTCTGATCGATTCTTCAACGGGGACAGAACCTCGGACTAAGATGTGCACCGAAAATCACTACTAAGGGGGTGAGAGGGTTTCTCTCAAGTTCCTCAATGGAGGTACTTATTATTAGATTGATGTATAAACCCTTAGGTGAGTCCCCTAGGATTGGTGGAGTGGACAAAAGTCCATTCCAACCAACGTGGGACTAGCTCCGGCCGAACCATGCTATTAAGGGGGAGGCCCAATTTTGGGCCTCCCATGTCAATTAGGGATTGAGTTTGGCCCAATTAGCCTAATGTGACAATTACCTAATTAACTTAGGTAATTTCCTTAGCATTAACGGGCTACCAATTACGGCGCCACGTCACCATATGCTAACAGCTCTCACTCGCCGGAATGAGAGGGTGCCTGTTAATATATAGTTATCCAATAGCATCAGCATCTCAGTCTTCAGTCTTTGTCTCCGTCTCCGAATAGTTCATACTAGGTTTGCCGTGCGACCGGCGGATACGACGGGCATCGTGCTACTCATCTGTTAGGAGTATTGTAGCGCCCGGAGAATGTTGATTCCCTTTCGTAAATCACTCATGTTAAAATAAAACATGTACCGCACGGTATGCTTGGTCAACTGATAATTCTCCAATTGCCCAGTTTTCCACATAGGAATACTTATCCAGGGCATTCGTTACAAGTGTTAACAACCTTCAACTAATATCCGGTTGGCGGCCACCTAGTGAACACAAGAGTTGGTGAATTATAGGTGAACTTGACCATCCCCATCTCTTATACCTAGGGGTGAAACCAAAATCCGGTTGGTCCGAAAAACCGGTGAAAACCGAACCGGTCCGGACCGAAAAAACCGAATCCGAAATATTCGGTTTGGTTTTTGGTCGGTTTTTTTTTCTCTTACTCGGATTTTCGGACCGGATCGGATTTTGAGCTTTGAGGACCGTGGGGACCGAACCGACCGTTATGTTAATTAAATATATATAATATATGTTATATTAGTTGATATTAATTAATATAATTAATTAATTAGGTTAATATAAATTGTAAAAGAGGCACTTTTGAAGATTATTTTGTTTACTTTTATTTTATAATTTATTTAATTATAATAATGGAATTAATTTATCATTTTGATTTGATATAGTCCATGAAAATGACAAGAATTTATAATGGTAATTTCTAATATTGGATTTTCGGTTTATACCGAAAACCGAACCGAAAAAACGTACTACTAATGGACGGTTTATTTTTCCTCAAACGGTTTTTTGGTCGGATTTTTTTAAAGAAAAAAACCTGACCGAAAATTTAGGTACCCGACCGAAACAAGCTAAAAACCGGTCCGACCGGTCCGGTTTCACCCCTACTTATACCCTTAGGCTAACTCAACCGGTTTCCAAGACGTAGTCACTTGGCCGTTTTCTTTGGCTCTACGCTCGTACACCGGGAAGCGAACATTGAGCTAGACCTTAGGTATAAGTTCTGAGTCCGAGAGGATACTTTGGATGCCTCTTCATAAGCCATCCGAGATCAATCACACGCTCAAGGTGAAGAAGTATGAGCCCTTTGAATCACTAGGATTCTAACTAGCACAACCGAGCATGACCCCGTGGTCGAACATGACACGCGCAGTATGAAGCACGCGTCGATAGCACACCTGGACTAGCCAGGATTGTGATATGTCAATCATGCTATCGCAGAATCTTTCATCTGGCCCTGAATGTGATTTTAATGATGGACTGGGTCCAACACGGCGATGTACAAAATGAAGATTAAGTCATGCATTAAGCGTGACAAGGTTATCGTTTCGTTTAACCAGGTTTATCCCCTGGTTCTTAGCCAATCTTGTTTTGGTAGAGGTCCCCCTCTCCTTACAAGATGACTGTGCATCTGCGACGAGGCATGGTTCACATTCGACATAATTTTGGTGAAAGAGTTTTACCTCTTCCTACGACTTAGTTTATAGACCGTAAAATCCGATGTTATATTTCATTATGACATCGATAGATCATATACTCAGTTTGCAATTCTTTTATTCAATCGAAATATTATTATTTCAAATTGTCAAAATGTTATCGCTTATACAAGCCACTTATTTAAGCCCTACGTAATCCAAGCAGTTTTACGTGCTTTTCAAAAATCTCTCTACATAATAGCTTAGTTAATGGGTCTGCGACCATATTGTCTGTGGACAAGTATTCTAAAGCGATTATATTGTCTTCCACAACATATTTGGCATAATTGTATTTCACATCAATGTGTTTGGTCCTGCTATGGTACTTTGGATTCTTAATTACTGTAATGGCTGCCTGACTGTCGGAGTATACCTTCACAGGCTTGCTCTTCTTGTAATTGCCAATTAATGCAGTAAGAAGCATTTTCAGCCAGACTGCTTCTTGTGAGTTTTTAGAAAGGGCAACGAATTCTGATTCCATAGTGGAAAGCGCGTCACATGATTGCTTCTTGCTTACCCATGATATGACAGCATCAGCAAGGAGGAAAACTCCCCATGTGGTGGACTTACGATCATCTGAATCGCCACCGTGGTCGGCGTCACTATAACCAGTCAATTCGACTTGCCTGCCCTTATAGCGCAGATAATAGTTGGCAGTACCTTTCAGATATCTTATAATTCGTTTTAATTCGTTTTACGGCCTTTAAATGTTTATAGCCAGGATCTGATTGGAATCTTGCTACTAGGCCCACAGCGTAACAGATGTCTGGACGAGTACATTGCATGACGTACATTAAACTTCCTACCATGCTTAGATACTCTGCATTCTTCATCTGTTCACGCTCCTTCTGGTTCTTCGGGCCATCACGCTTCGACAGCGCGCACCCGAACACAACCGGCGTATCCACAGGTTTATCATCGAGCATTCTGAATCTTTTCAATAGTTTGTTGATATATGATTCTTGAGACAGACTCAATCTCCGGGCGGCACGATCTCGGGCAATTTTAATGCCTAAGATGTACGTGGCCTCTCCCATGTCTCAAATGTTGATGGTAACCAGGACTCTGATTTGTTCATGAAACTCACATCGTTTGCAGCAATGCGTATGTCATCTACATATACGGTTATGATGAAATACTTAGACCCGGAGGTCTTGGTGTAAACGCAGGGATCCTTGTGAAGGTTCACAAATCTGTTTCCGACGATTTCCTCGTGGAATCTGCGATACTATTGCCGAGACGATTGTTTAAGACCGTAAATAGATCTTTTGGAGTTTGCAAACTTTATGTTCTTTGTCAGGAGTAATAAATCTGGCTGCTCCATATAGATCTCTTCCTCCAGGTTTCCATGGAGAAATGCGGTCTTTAACATCCATTTGATGCAGGCTCGTGATCGAGTCTTGCAATAAGGGCAAGGATGGCCCCAACTGTGGTGTAACACACAGTTGGTGAGTATGTTTCATCAAAGTTCTCTCCGTGAATTTGGGTATATCATTTCGCAATCATTCGAGTTTTGCAGCACTCAAATTTTCCATCAGTAGTGAATTCTAAAATTTCATTTTCTAGCTATGAGGTTAGCAGGTAAATCAACTGAAGACCAAAACCGAATTCGTTCTAATTTAGGCATTTTCATCCTCCATTGCTTTCCTCCATTCCTACGTTTGAGGTTCTTCCAATGCTTGCCGAACCGTCACTGGTTCGTGAACGAATGTCTCACTTGATGGGATACTTCTTAAAAGAAATTCGTTGCCTTATACTAAGTCTAGGCTCGATATCTCATCTTAATTCTGATCGTTACTCCCACCCGGAATAATGCTTCTTCTCGGAGCATTACTCCCACTGGGAACAAAGGTGGTGCCCGAACATTGGTCTGCAACTTTCTCAGGATGACCTCTTGGTCTCGGGATTTTATCTCCAAGATTTATTCCTTGATCACTAGGATCTGGAATCAAGTTAGTCATTTCCTCCCACTAGGAATAATGGGCAGTTGCGACGACTATTGGATTTTTATCCAATGGTTCAACATTATGATTATCAGGTCCGACTTGATTCGCATTAACATTTATTGATGATTATGTGAGGGGGAGTGAGCCCTCCCACTTGATTTATTATGAGGACGTTTCCATCATCATTTACCATGTCATTCACTAATGCATTTACTAACGTTATATCATTCTCCCACTCGAAGTAAGTGGGACCTGAGAATCTCCGTTATCCATTTTAATCTGCTCAGTACTTTAGTTCGTTTCGTTCCGCAAAGCATTGAGAGTCTATCCTCAAATTTCTATATGTTCGACCACGTTACCATTAATCCAAGCTAATTTTAAACTTGTATCTTTTAAGAGTAGACCGTACTCTTAATAAATACTTGTTTAATGCGCAAATTAATGCTGCTTTATGATAAGGTTTCACCCGTATCATTTCTTAGCTTTGAAGGTAACGCTCCAACCGATTTTATTGGAGCAGTGTTACATTAATATGAATCAACTTAATTCATTCCGTAGGAACAATTAATGTTGAGTTCTAACATAATGTAATTTTAAACTATGTTTCTCGAAGTATTTAATAATATGATTGCTTAGCCAAACTTTTCGTTAAAAGCCTATAGTGGGAGTGTCATTTTATTGACTACTTCCTTTCGTTTATTAACTCATCCAGAGACTTATCCACCTCATGGACTATGCATTTAAACTTATGCTTAATGCTATAGTTGATGTACTACTTGATCGTAGTAGCATTAAAGCATACCTCTAATCATGGTAGTCATCAATGGGTTATTTTCAAGGGATCATAAACGAAAATTAGCATTCATACATTAAAACACTTCTTTATTAAATTTTTACTTCAAAACGATGTGTTCCGTCTCTCGAGGTGCACGCGCGTACGGCGCATAAACCAGTTTTATCCCGTGGTTTAAATCGTTTCGTTTCCAAATTTAATTTAATCGGTTTTGAACATGTTTAATTATTACGCAAATAATTATTTTTAATGGAGTACTAACAAATAATAATTACTAAATCTTTCGATCTAGTTACGCAATCGATGGGTATGTTCAGTTCAGTTGTACCGACTGAGATGACGGAGTATGTGAGTCGTTTCGTTTTATTCGTTCACTTTTACCTGGTCGAAATTTTTGGTCCTAACTCGTAGGTTTGAATTTTTGTTTTGGATCGTTCTCGTTCAACCGAGACGTTAAATTGATTAAGAAAATTGAGCTTCAAATCGAGCAACAATTACTTTATTCAATAACTCCGAATCTTAAAATAACCAAAAATTTAGAAACGAACAACGAAGATAAATGACAATGGTATAGTCCTTGATCTGAAGTTTGCATATTTGATCCATGATTCTGGCGCATATAGTCAAGAACTTTTAGTCATGTTGAACATCTCGTTTGAGTAAATTCACAAGTGAATCACTTCAAATGATCTGTGTCCGTATAAAACATTTTACAGCTTCATTCACATGACCTACGAGGCGTATTTGACGCACTTTATCAACGGGGTTTAACCCACCGGTTTATCGTATAGGACTTATTCGGTCCAGTTCTCTTCTTGCTATGCGGATCATGGTTCACTTTTTTCGAACTCACTATGGTGAGCAGATAAGGTTTCCCTTTCACTGCTGTGGTTACTGTAGTTGATTAGGCTCAAGTTGAGTCCTGTCAATATCAGACAACCATATACATCCTTTCATGTTGACCTTCCATCCTGAAGACCCGATGCGGGCTTTACGCCGACATCCATGAAAAGAGAGAAGATCGTCTCATTCAACCGAAACATTTCTAGTGTTTGCATCCTTGCTTACACCGAGGCGGATGCGAAGGAATACTAATGCTATAACATTGTCTGGTTTCAATTGAAGTCTTCATCAACCCATTTTTACCAAGGTCGAATGTATCACCATACATTCGTTCAGATCATCAAAGAACCTACTCCAATTCTTGGGGAAACAAATTATCACATTCATTTCTCATTGTCAAAATCATACAGATTACTATATTCTTCCGTAGTTGTCCTCTCCACTTTTCGGAATCGTAGTGGAGAGTTCAAAACACACTCCAATTTTACTCATCATTACTAATACCATCAAGATTGCGAGTAATATCAAATCGCACTAATTTAGCCAACTCTCACATTGATGATTATGCACATTTAGAAAGACAATAAAATTTCGACAGAATTGCAAACATCGGATTATCTATTAAGATGGAACACAAAAAATAGCGATCCCTCAGTCATCTAGACCAAACCGACCGCCAGTAAACCGAGGAAGGGGGTCCGTGAAAGAGTTCACACTACCGTCGTGTTCAATCTAATAGATTAGTCTTTTGAAAACGGTTATTATTTTGCAAATAACCGGAACGGGAATTTTCGAACAGGTATACTCGACCTTGGCTTTCCCAAGGACCTTATAATTTTAAAAGGAATTATCCGATAATTTACACATGCATAATACCATATTATGCTATAAAAATCGAACAAATCATAACATGCTTACGCGTCATGCGTCTAATGTTCCTAGCACATATAGTTCTACGTAAAGTAAATTATCACATGCTTTCTATTTTTAAACATCCTAGCATACGTGTCAAAACATGCAACATCCGCACAAATCATGCATAATTGGCGACTGGAATTTTCAGTTTGAAAATATTAGGGGCTGTTTTTACAATTCATGCTTACAATCAATCATGCGACATTTCTAGACATGGATTCTAGGCACTTTCAATCAGCATAGCATGTCTATCCTATTGCGCAATACATATATTTAAATCCCAGAGCTCAATGCTCGCAATTAATATCCAGCTAGTTTGACTGAGTCAAGACGACAATTCTAATATATATGTAGCAGAAAGTAAACAATTGCAATTTAGTCCACTAATTTAATCCAGTCCAAAAAATATGCATATCCGAGATCCATCCCCATAATCGAAACTAGGTATTAGGGTTTTAACCAAAAACATGTTAAAACGCAAACCCTAGCTAAGAGCACTATTTAGGTTAAATTTAAAGTTCGAAAACATTTTGGATTTAAAATTTGTCATCCTATTTTATTGAACATTTTTAAAAATTTCCGAGAAATTTAAAATTTATGGTTCGGTCCAATTTAAAATCCGGTTCAAGTCGATCTGATTTTAAAAATCCAGTTTGGTCCGAAACGGTTCAATAAAATAAGATTGTGGTTTAGTTTATCACTCAAAACCAGTTAGGTTAGGTTCATTTTAGTTACCTTGGCCCGACCCGACTCGACTAGGTCGACCCGATTATGAAAACCCGGATTGGTTTTTACCCGCTCCGGTTTAGCAATTGGACCGGTCCATAAACCCTAGGGTTTTGGCCGAAATATCTCTTTGTGGGCTAAGTAGAGTTTTAAAGTCCACTAAAAACTTAACTTAGCCACCAAGAAATATTGATTATATTAAAATAATTTCAAATATTGCTAATATATATATTGTCAAGATTCTATCTTTAAGATGTAAATCAATCTACAATATATGTATATATATAAAATATTCGACACCTATATATATATATATATATATATATATGAAGATAGAGATAATATATATTGATAGATTTAGTTACTATAAAAGATTAAGAAAATATAATGTCTACGTATTTTAATCCCTAAAGATATATTTGACAATAATATATATATATATATTGATAGTTAATATCTTTTACAATATTATATTATGAACCCATCCTTATTTCCAACTTATAAATATATAGTTACCTATTAATAAAATTTAAAAATGGCAACATATATCTTTTGATTATTTGGCCGAAAATTTTAAGCTTGGTGACCAAGAAAATTAAATACCTAGAATACCCCTAGGGTTTTCGGCACAAACATGTTTCGTTGGAAAAGTTGTCAAACTGTAAGATCAAATACTATTATGATCATGAATCCAAAAAATGTTCTTGATAAAACTCATGGTGTTCTTGAAGATCATGAACATCAAACGTAAATTTGAACATGAAAATTCGGTTTTGATCTATAAAAACATGTAAATTTCGAAAATTTTAAGTTTTTAAAGATCAAACACATGAAATTTACTTAAAAATTTCGGTTTACTCATGGTGTTCATGAACATGAAAATTGCGGATTTTTCAAAAACTCAAGAACATCAGTTTATAAAAAATTTAAGAACTCCTAACCTGGCTCTGATACCACTGTTGGATTACGGGGACGTAATATTACAGAATGTTAAACGTGTACATGCAAGTAATCTAACTACGCAGCAGAATAGTGTACACATACCTTTTAGCTTTCCTGCCCAAGAACGTTGTGGAGGGAGTTTTGATCCTCCGGTCGGAACCACGTACAAGTTCTTCGTAAGAAGAAGTCCTACGCGGTGTAAGCTACACAACAAAGCCTCTGATCGATTCTTCAACGGGGACAGAACCTCGTACTAAGATGTGCACCGAAAATCACTACTAAGGGGGTGAGAGGGTTTCTCTCAAGTTCCTCAATGGAGGTACTTATTATTAGATTGATGTATAAACCCCTTAGGTGAGTCCCCTATATATAGGATTGGTGGAGTGGACAAAAGTCCACTCCAACCAATGTGGGGCTAGCTCCGGTCGAACCATGCTATTAAGGGGGGGCCCAATTTTGGGCCTCCCATGTCAATTAGGGATTGGGTTTGGCCCAATTAGCCTAATGTGACAATTACCTAATTAACTTAGGTAATTTCCTTAGCATTAACGGGCTACCAATTACGGCGCCACGTCACTATATGCTAACAAATTTTTGGCAAGAAAATGAGTAAGAAGAGGCCTAATGAGAAAGGGAAAGCCATAATGGCTACTTCGTCTATGCTTATAAGGCAGCCTTTGCCAAAACAAAAGAACAACTAAAAGCTAAAGCCTTAAAGGCTATCCCAGCTGAAATGCAGCTAAGAGAATGAGCTTTTTCAGCGGCAAGCAAATCATAACAACCTAATGAGTTTGTTTACCCATTTATTCCAAGCGCTACTTTGTGGGTAGGCCCTGTTGAGCAAAAATATGCTCATCTAACTCCAGAAGAAATATCTTCCTTCTATCTTAAGGAATTTGGAGATCCTTTCTTTTATCCCAAAGAAACCAAATTTTATATAGTCATTTTGCAGGTTACTCAATCTGTAGATTTTGACTCGGTCACCAGAGGCAGCAATGAGTGGGCTTATTCCAAAGCTTTCCTAAAAAGGGTTTTAACCCCCGAGCAATGAAATGGTGATCTATTTCGTTATCACGAAATGCCTAAAGTGAAGCATGTGTTTAAATACTTTGATTATATCAAAGCTTGGGAATGTGCTTTCTGTTACGAAAATCGTCAGAAGAAGCACACTTGGTTTCTTCAATTCCGGGATTTTGACACCACTAAAATTCCCCATGGTTTATCAAATGGTTTTATACTTGGGGAGCAAACTCAATTATCTTCCCAGATAAAATCAGAAAAGTTTATGAACAATTTGAAGGGATAAATTCATCTCTAAAAAACCCTGAGCTTATTTTTACAGCTCTCTACAAAGTCCCATGGATTCTGAAGTGGGAAATTGTTATGGCTAAAATGCCAATTAATCGATTTGGAAAATTAGTTGCTGAAATTCCTTATATCTCACTTAAATGGTGGGACAAATTTGAATTTTTTTAAAGAAGATTATGTCTATACTCTGAAGGGCTTAGTTTCATTCAATCCACCTCCGTCATCGGTGGTTGAAACTCCTAAGAAGGATATTTCAGAAGTTCTAAAAGAACTACTATCATCCACTTCAAAAATTGAATTGAAGAGACAATTGGAAGAGATTCTTTTTGAATATGAGGGTGAAAATGATGAGGAGGCTAATAGCAGCAGCTAGAAAACAGATGACACTATGTAGAATTCTCAAGATCCTTTTGCGTAGATGGCTACGGATAATTATATGTTTAAATGTAAGTATTTATGCACTAATTAGTGAAATTTTATAATTAATCATGAAACTTTACTGTTTATTATTGGTAAAAATTATTATTGTAAATTTTGACACTGGACTTCCTGAAAAGAAGAATAAAAACGTGGTTACCATGCATAAAAGAGAAGTCAGTCTGAAAAAGTTATTCTCTCAGCAGAGAATATTGGCAGACACCTGATGAAGACCCTTCAACGTGGAGTGCATGCAAGAAGAATAATGGAGAAGGCTTCAGGATAAATTATTTTGCCTCCCACTCAACTATGTGTATAAATAGAACATCTAATGGAAGCTAGAGAGACACTTCGAAACATTTTCAGTTCCTCTATAATCTGAGTGTTTGAAATTTCTCTTTGTACGTGAGTGAGTTTCATTTGAGTGTTCCAGCTTTGTCTTTGTATGTGAGTCTCCTTAAAGCATTTCTGTAATTACATATTCTATCCTATCTTAGATAAAATACAAGACTATTCCCTTTTATTATTTCTAATTAATTAGTAAAGTTTTGATTTTTTTTTTGACTTATATATTTAAGTAAGGTCAAATTTCATTTCTCATTTCTGAATCATATTCATAACGAAATACGTAAATATGTATCCTACTAGCTAGCTATGCCACCAAAAAAGTTACATTAAACGATCGACCCATTATTCAAATAAATAATATATATCATGCATAAACATCAAGATTAAGCAACTATAAGTGCGTCTAGCTACCCTAATAATAGAGATGAATTTTCGGCTACACGATAAATCTTGCATGAACACGACGAGCCCGATTATGGCTCTGAATGCTTGTACTTTGCCCCGACCGGTCGTCTACGCTTCGGACCGTACAAATTGGTCACCGTTCGACCAATCATTCGGCTTCAGTTCGGGATGGATTTTCTTCGTTTCCTCAAGTTGGTTCGTATTCTTTGATTCTTTGTCCTTCCCCCAAAGAACAGCGTAAAGCCCCGCAATAATAAAAATCGACCCCAACAGTCTGATCGGGTCGAAAAACACGAAAGATTTCATTAGTCGTTGAATCAAGTTCGATAAAATGAGCGTGGTATAACATAAATAACGTACGTTCCAACGGTGAGTTTCTCGCGAAGAAGTGCCCAGCTGAGAACCGCGGTTATCACGAGCAGTAACGGGGTGAAAACGGAGACGTACAGCGGGCCTTTTCTTTCGACGCACCACGACATGACGCAGAATGCTAGACCGGAACAAACAACGCCCTAAGGTTATTGCAAGACAACAATGAACACATTAATTATCAATAATAATGTTAAAGTGTTATATATAGAAGAATACCACATCAATATAATTATTCTCAGTATAGGGTATAGGGAATAGGGTTTAGTACGTACTGCATAAAGAGCCGAGACGAGCCTAATACTCAATCGAAGAGACCAAGCTGAAGGATGGTGCTCAATGATCACACCCACGACTGCACACTCAATGCTAGCCATCAGGCACATTAGCGTCGTGGTCGTGTAAGGAGCTGAAAACTTTTCGCTTAGTCTCGCCTGAAAACCCATCGCCAGATATATATAGATGCATATATAAGAATTTAATAACCAAGTTGAGAGGATTTATAATCCGAACTAATAATATTTTTTAAGAAATATTTATTGACTTACTTGGATGATGAACCATAGTGCCCATGCAGCGGAGCTTGCGAGGAGTAACATGGGACCCAAGAACAAGTTAACCTTAGCCGCGGTCAAGTTATCGTTGGTCATCTTCTCTGCGTATTTCCAGTGAATGCTCGAGTTGCCGATGTGGATGATGTGGCCGTGGTAGAAGGAGAGCAGCATTGCTCCACTTACGCAGATGATAGTCCCCACCACCTTTGCCTGCCCCGGCATGGTCTTGATCCTAACTGCCTCTTGTCTAAACAACAAAATAAACACATTTAAGCTTACGTATAATAACTTAGCTTAGTTGCTACGGTATATAAGTAGAAAAATTTACCACTAGACTTTTAATGTGATCATCATCACGTAAACGGCCTTGTAATGTATTCTAGCTAGCTAGATAAATTAAACAACCTAGTACGACAAAAATGGACCGTTCCATGTGATAAATAGATGTGAAAGCTGCTAACAATATTGTTACCTGAAAATGACCGCGAATATGAAAGTAATAGCAGGTAGAGTGTTGCTTATTGCGCAGGCAATTGTGGGTGTCGAATACTTCAGTCCAACAAAGTAGAATACTTGGTTCATGAATGCCCTGCCATGCATGTACAAACATATAACAATAATATACTTCAATACATATATATATATATATATATATATATATATATATATATACAAAACGCATTGTCAATGTGTATCGCGCGTAGTGACAAATTCAAAAATTCTGTTTAAATGTAAGAATTGAGTTATAAGCAATAATTAGCATAAAAAATCGAAAATATAAGTTTTTAAATAGACAAATAATTAATAATACAAATTTTAGCATAATAATTGCTCATGATCATTTTTTTAGGGCGACGATAGTATGCATTATTTGTTCTTGATCGCACATATATGTGTTATGAGATATTATTGTACCAACTCCGACTATATTACAAGGACATGTGATTAGACCAACTCCAATGGAAATTATATTATAAGGAAGTAAATGAATCTTTAACTCCAAGAATATATATTAAAATGTCATATAATATATAGAGGGTCAGTTACGTACCCTGTAAGGGAGCACCAAAATATCTGGACTAGAACGGGGATAGTTATTGTGGGTCTTGTCTTCCTACAAGAAATAATATCATAAATAAATAAATAGAAGATGTCATTATTAAACACGAAATCATTATTAAAAGGAAATTATTGATAAGTGCATATTTCTATGCCTCAACTACTCACCATCAATCAAACTTAAAAGTCATTCAGTTTAACAGCTAAATAAGCTCGATCAGTGCTCTATTAATTACCATCATGATCATTCTCCAATATTAATTAAGCTATAAAACCAACTCCACCAATTAATTAATAACTTGTCTCCATACATTTACCGATGTGTGCTATAAAAAAAATCTTTAAACAAGGGCTTTTGAGTTTTAAAAACTATAAATTGGAGTTTAATTATATTTATTATTTATATACTTATTTTCATATATTTGTATAGTAAATGAATATTTCAAAAACAGGGAGACAAATATTGTTTTTTTTAACAATCATCATTCGCCGCCGATTTCATACAAATAAACCATCAAATATTAATACAGCAATGATTCAAGGTTCGTGAAAATTCAAATTTGAGTTGTGTAATATGTATAAAATGCATTTTAGAAATCGACTAATTTAAATTGATTTCTTATCTATTAAATTATATTAGAGAATGTATCGGATTCTAAGATATAAATAATGTTTTTTAATACAAATTTCAATATACTTTATTTAATTACTGAAAAATCAATTGAATTACAATTAACTTTATTTTAAGAACACCTGTAAAATGTGTTGTAAACTAAAAACTAGAAAGTGCTTCTACCACTTGTCATATTCATATATGTCAATGACAAAACAAAGTAGTACACTTTGTTTAATTATGTAGGTAGAGTGAGAAGCTCAATTAATTACCTTTCAAGGAGAAGAGTAAAAGGGAGAGTGGCAATGGTGGCAAAGATTTGGCGGTAAGTAACGAGGACGAAGGGGTTCATCCCACTATCCAATGCTAGCTTCGAAGTTATATTCATTCCTGCAAACCCTAGTTGCAGAAGAACCATGGCTACGAACGGCACCATTGAATCCCTCATTTTAATTTCTTCTTTCTTTCTCTCTCTCTCTAAAAAGAGACTGCAGAGCGAGATAGAAAGAGAAAACTATAGAGAATACAAGCCAGCTACGAGGTGTGTGTTTGTGTTGGAAAGACACTTCAAACGCATATATATAGTGAAGACAGGTGAATGTCGTGCGTAGGAGAGATAGATAGATAGAGAGAGAAACGATTTCCACGAGAAAAGGTTACTTGCAAAACATGCATGGGACGCCACTATATCGTCTTCCCTAATTAAAGCTTAATTTTTTTTAAAAAAAAAAGAAGAATGATTAGTAATCACCGCATCGACTCATCCAGCTACGTAATGTTTAAATTCTAATACTGACAGTTTGAAGTTTTTTTTTAATACTAACTTAGTGAACAACTAGCGCATACACTAAACCCCTCAACGTATGTAGCTCCACTAGCAGCCTAGTATCGTCAATAGGTCATTAAGTCAGTTCTATTCGACTCCTCATATGTCTGACGCGGTCACCAGCAGCCTAATATAGTCGATCAATGAATCGCCCGTTAAACCACTTTTACCGACTCCTCATATGCCCGACGCGGATTACCGTCTGCGACACCCTTGGGGAATTTCAAAATAAGAATTCCAAGTCAAATTAGAAGCAAACGTTTTAACAACTAGATCATCATCGATGATATGGTTAATTAAATAAAGCTTATTAATTGCTTTCAGTTTAGTCTAGGGTTTGTCTCTTCTTCATTCTTCCGAGAGCCGTCATCTTCAAGTTCCGTTATTCAAGCAACAATAATATCCACCATACCCCTCCCTATATATGCCCATCCGCATCACTTTTGTACATTTTGACATATAACCAACCACACTAGCTTGTGGTAATGAAAACCCCACCTTATAAGTAAAAATATCGGTTATATATATACGATATGGTTAATAATAATAGTGATTAATTACTTAAATTTTGAATGATAAGTAAGAGCGGGAATTCACATGATCATTGGCAGATATAAATTACACAACATGAAAAAAATCGTGACAATGTGCTAACTGTTTACGTGTCTTGTTTGCATTTAGTAACTTTAACGTAACACGATTATATAAATTAAATATATCGTGTCGTGTCGTGTTGTTGTGTACAACTTTAACATGTACGTTTCATCGTATGACATGATTAATAAATAAATTAACCGAATCATATTATTAGTATATATATATATAATATTATATTGTGGAAGATTCATATATTGAAGATTTATTGGATTAAACCGTGTATTGAATTGTAATATTTAATCTGTGTAATTTTTTTTATTTTTTTTTATTTTTGATGTTAATTAATTCGGGTTATGTCTCATTTATAATAAATAAATGATTACATTTTTTTTTCTAGTCGTATATCATTAGTTTTCTGGTATAATTAACTGTTTCCAAAAGCACAATTTTGTGTCGTGATCTGGATGGTTCACATGAACAAGAAAACAAACTCAACATGACACATCTCACATGAACCATATATAGGTGGAGACGACGTTCTTTGCTAGATATCATTATTATATATCTTTAAGGATATTTATAGTAATAACCATATATAAATGAACTAATATATTTTATGGCACGCGTTGGAGTAATAACCAATTCCTGGTTTTAGATATGGACACCAATTAGGTGGAAGCGTGGAAGGATGTAGAAATACATATGAATGATGTGTAGTTATCATAATTATCTATTTATATAATAAATAAATTCTAATTCTAGTTTTTTTTTTCCAACTAATTCTAGTTTATTAGTAAACAAGTCACGTAATTAGCTATGGTAGCTAGTGCTTGCGCATGCAATATTTCGCGTCCTTAACCAACTGAAAATATTTTCTTATTCTTACTATATATATATATATATATGCATGAATTGACCTACCTAATCACGCCAATAGCTAGCTAGCAGCATTGACCTAGCTACTTATGATACATGTGCAGTTCTTAAGCATATGCATATACGGTTCGGTTACCATAGATGATTCATACACAAACCCCTCGTGTAATTCAAATACTAAAGTTCGTAATAGTATGGATCATATATAACCATTACTACAAGAAATTCTAGTTAGGACAAAGGAAATATTAATTTTTTTTTTTTTTTTGTAAATATTGCGTTTTTTTTCCCTATAAAGTACTCTAAATTTATAAACCGATAGGTACGAAAACTATCATAGATGTTTTCGCGTGGTGTAATTTTTTTAATAAAATCACAAAAAATTAATTGAGAATCGAATTATAAAGAACAAATTCACACTATCTAAAGATAGTGTGAATTATTTTTTACACACAAACGAAACAAACTTTAAAAAATTTATAAAAATATAATTTTTGTGCATTTTATGTGTTAATATTTATTTATGTAATAGAACATGATAAGTTATCTATAAATGACTTAAAATGATGATATCTTCTAAAACAAAACGAATGTGTCCGTTGAGGTTTACCAATTTTGTTCTCTTACCATCGGTATAGACTATTTACTACTGCATCATTTGCACAGAAGTCGAACCCTAACAAAAACTAATTGCATGTCAATTTAAGGTAGCAGCTATATCTTAGCTGGAACCATATATATACACATATTTTTTTTTCCTATCTCCATTAATGACTATCTTCCAAACTTAACTCTATATCTGAAACTGAAACACGTCGATCGGAGAGACGCGAAAGGCATGCATTGGGTGGTAGCATATATATACTAGGGCTAATTTAGTTTAGTTTCCTCGAGCCAAAATCAAAATCATTCACGGCTTCTCAAAGCTAGCTAGCTACAACGGCCTTGATCATCATCATGTATTGGGATTTGAGAAGATGAGTTGTACTCAATAATCGAGTTGTTCATAGTTGGATTTATTTTTCCTCTTTAGTAGTTACATTAATAGCACGCTAGCCTATTAAGTTTGATTTAAAAAAAAGAATATCATTACAATGTAAAAATAATAATAATAATAATAAGTATATAAAAGGAAGAGTTATATAATTTATTAAATTGCTAAGTTTAGATACTCAAACAAATTACCTAGTTGTGCAAAAAAAATGATATTTCTATCAAATATTTAATCTAATTTATATGAAATTATTCACACATTGTTTGCACACGATTAAAAAAATAATAATCAGAAACCAGACTTACAGGGTCGACGTAATTGCTCTCATAGAAAGGCACTTCTTAATATGGTTCTCATGTTAATTAGGATGATACTTTATAATTTCGGTTATGTGAATATACTTATAAACCATGTGAATGATGATAATTATGTATTTTTAATTAGTTTCCCGATTTTATAGAGATAACAATTTATCCACAAGCCAGTGAAAAATCCACGATCTAGAAGTTACTGATGCACAATAATTTGTAAACGCTAAAAAAATCGATTGGATTAAAGACTGTTCTGAAATGAATAAAAAACTTTTTTCTTAACGAATTTTTTAGAATACAATTATATATACATATAATGAAGTTATAAATAAAAACTCCAAACATAAATAATATTCAATACAAATATAAATAACAGAACAACAATTACATTTGTTCATTACGCAGTCTCATATTCTGAAATCTATCTATAATAACGGTTAAACACATCTCTTTCAATAATGTAACAAACTAAACAGTCATTCGTGAAGGCATTAATGATTCAATTTCTTTAAGAATTATTCACAATTCTCATGGTAGAAAAAAAAAAAAAAAACTATCTCTATAGTCGCAGTAGCAACTGATAAAATTAGTAAAAAAATTTAAAAACGGTAAACATATGGATTAAAAAGACTACCTTGTGTTTCAACATGTTGATAATTGGTAATCTGGGCTCCCTGTGGTAATCTGGGCTCCGTGGTTGTTGGTGATTTGGGCTTGGTTCACTCTCTAATTTGCTGCTTATTTCAGGTTGGGTTGTTGAGTTGGATACCTGAGGTTGGGCTCGACCCACTTGTCTCGAGATGATGGACTGAGGATTGGTTGGTCGGTTTTGTTATTGGCTCTGTTTATCAGGGACCATTTTGGAGGTCATAATATTAAGGGGACCCTTCAGAGCTTTGCTCGGGACCCCGCCCTATTTAAGGTGAGAGTTAGGGTTCTTGGACACTAACTCGATGAGCCGCAAATACTAGTTAAAAGTTTTCCTCTGCTAGGGTTTGGATCTTCACATGGTATCAGAGCGAATCTGAGGCTCCTTGCCTCAGTTTCATCGATCCGTTCGTGCCTGTTTGTTTCCCTTTGGTGCCTGTTCATGCCTGTTCGTTTCCTCTTGGCGTGCCTGAAGTCGCGACGTTCTACCTTCTGTGACTCTCTGATCTTCTGTGGTGCTGCTTCGTTCTTTTTTCTTCTTCTTGAAGATTTGGCGTTTCTTCGAGATTACTCACCTTCCACGACGAGGTCTTTCTTCTGCACCAGTCTTCCCAAGACGTTTCATCTACCTGTTTTTTCCGATTCACGTCTACTCCTTTTTTGCGATGTCTGATGATCAGCAACCGGATGGCAGCATCATTGCAACCGAGACGGCTATAATCGCGGATCTCGCGTCTGAGGTGCATTCTTTTCATCCTCTTTATCTGCACGCTACGGATAACCCTGGTCAAAGCCTTGTTTCTGTTAAATTGACTGGGCAAGACAACTATCGTAAATGGAGCCGTAGCATGCAGATAGTGCTGTTAGGAAAGAACAAGATTGGCTTTATAACTGGTTCTTGCACTCGTGATAGTTTTGAGGAGAAACTGCATAATCTTTGGGATAGATGTAATGCAGTTGTTTTCGGATGGATCATCAATTCAATTTCTGATGACATTGGTGATGGAATTATGTACTCTGAGAATGCTTTTCATGCTTGGAAGGATTTAAGAGAGAGATTTGACAAAATTAATGGCTCGAGAATTTATCAGTTGCACCGAGAGATTGCTATGTGTAGGCAGGGACTTGACTGCATTTCAGTTTTCTATACCAAGCTGAAAAATCTGTGGACAGAATATGACACAGCCAGTGCGCTACCACACATAGAAGGAGAACAATTTCAGCAACACATCACACATAGGGACAATCAGAGATTATTCCAATTTCTCATGGGATTGAGTGATAACTTCTCGAATATTAGGAGTAACCTTCTGCTATGGACTCCATTGCCTTCTTTAAATCAGGCATACTGTATTCTTGTCCAAGATGAAAGACAAAGAGACATCAGTGCCTCCATTTCTTCTGAGAATGGTTCTATCAGTCTGAATGTTGCCTCTGTTAATCCTGAGTCCAAGCCAAAAAGGATGAACAATCCGAATCTCCTCTGTGATTTTTGTAAAAAGAAAGGTCACACAGCTGATAGATGTTTTGCAAAAGGGTGCGATTATTGTAAGAAGAAAGGTCACAGCAGAGATAATTGCTTCAAACTGAGGGATTTGGAAAAGGGAAAATCTGGTGCTCCTAAGATCAATTCTGCTATTGCTGGAGAACCTATTGATGGTAGCAGAGTCCCTGCTGCCTCAAGTGGAAACTCTTTTGGATCTGTCACATTCACAAATGAGCAGTTTGACAAGTTCATGCAGAGGTATGGAGGTGGTGGCCCTTCTGTTGCTACTGCAATCTCCTCTGCTGATGACAGCAATGTCACAGCTGCTGGTATGGTTTCCCTTTTCTCTCATTATGATAAACATGAACATTGGATATTGGACACTGGAGCAAGCAATCATATGACAAATCAATCTGATTGGTTGATTAATTTCAGAAATCTCTCTAATACCAGAGTCCAGTTACCTAATGGAAAAAATTCTTTTGCCACTGGAATTGGAGATTTTAAAATTGCTGATGGAAAACTCCTTAGGGATGTGCTTTATTTACCTGATTTTTGCTTCAATCTTATCTCTGTTTCACAGCTGACTAAAGATTTGAATTGCTCTGTGAGATTTCTTCCAAATTGTGCTTTATTGCAGGACCTCTCAAATGGGAGGCTCTTGGCAAATGGTGAACAAGATTCTGGTTTATATTTTTTTACTTTGAATAATTCACATGATCCTGTTGCTTTGCATAGCCTGAATAAAGATAGCATTCACCTATGGCATAGACGTTTTGGTCATGCCTCTGTAAATGTTTTGAGATCACTGGATTCCCTCCAAAATTTGAGAAATAAAAAATTTGCAATTGATGATTGTTCTATTTGTCCAATGGCAAAACTCACCCGAGACTCTTTTCCTATCTCTGATAGTAGAAGTGATGCTATGTTTGATTTACTTCATAGTGATGTATGGGGACCTTACCACACTGCCACACATGATCACAAAAGATATTTTTTAACCATTGTGGATGACCATAGCAGAGTTACCTGGGTTTTTCTCATGCAATTTAAACATGATGTGGCAACATTATTGAAATATTTCATTTTGATGATTCAAACTCAATTTCAAAAGATGGTTAAGGTCCTCAGAACAGACAATGGTGGTGAATTCCTTTCTACACATCTTCAATCCTTTTTTAAAGAGAAAGGAATCATTCATCAAACTTCTTGCCCCTACACTCCCCAGCAAAATGGGAGAGTTGAACGTAAACATAGACATCTTTTGGAAATTGCCAGAGCCTTGAAATTGCAGGGTTCTATCCCGGATAAATTTTGGGGGGAATGTGTTTTAACAGCCTGTTATATTATCAATCTTCTCCCTACTCAAGTTTTGAAAGGAAAGTCTCCTTTAGAAATCATGTTGAATAAAAAACCAGATGTTCAACATCTGAGAACATTTGGATGTTTTTGCCTTGCTAAGAACTTAATGTGTATGGATAAGCTAGCTGCCAGGGGGATCCCATCAGTTTTCTTAGGATATTCTGATACCCAGAAAGGGTACAAACTTTATAATCTTCAAACAAAACGTATTTTTGTCAGTAGGGATGTTCAATTCTTTGAAAACAGGTTTCCCTTTGCTGGTAGTAAGCATGATACCTTACCATTGTTCTGTGAGGAATCTGTTGATGGTTTGGTTGCTGAGGATGTTGGACACATTCATGATGGTCCTACTGAAGCAATTCTGGATAATCCTTCTAATCAGGAGTTGCCCCAATCTGAGACAGATGATGATTTAAATTCTGATGTCCCTGCCCCTCAAGTAGATGATGAGGTGTCTTCTTTGGACACCACTGATACTACTCAGCCTCTTGTTAGACCCTCTCGTGATAAACGGCCACCAATTTGGATGACTACTGGTGATTATGTATTGCAGGCTGGTTCTACTGCACATCATATTGATAATTTTGTGGGTTATAATCATGTCACTGATGCATATAGATGTTATCTATCTAATATGTCACAGCTTGTAGAACCTACTACTTTTGACCAAGCAATTGCAGATCCAGGATGGGTTGCAGCCATGCAGGATGAAATCACTGCATTGGAAGGCAATGGAACCTGGGATCTAGTGAGCCTTCCCAAAGGTAAAAAGCCCATTGGTTGCAAATGGGTATACAAATTAAAATACAACTCTGATGGTAGTTTAGAACGTTATAAAGCACGCCTTGTTGCCAAAGGTTATAAACAAAAACATGGAATAGACTACTATGAGACTTTCTCACCTGTGGTAAAAATGAATACTGTCAGAGTTGTATTGGCCTTAGCTGCTATTTTTAATTGGCCACTTTTTCAGATGGATGTGTTTAATGCCTTCCTTCAAGGTGACTTGGAGGAAGAAGTTTATATGTCTTTGCCTCAGGGATTTACCAATCAGGAGGGGATTGGTAAAGTGTGTCGATTGCGTAAATCCTTATATGGCCTCAAGCAGGCCTCTAGGCAATGGAATAAGAAGCTTACTGATGCTCTTGTCAATGCAGGCTATCATCAGTCTCTTTATGATTATTCTTTGTTTACCAAAAATGCAGGAGATCAATGGGTACTTTTGTTGGTTTATGTTGATGATTTGCTCATCACAGGTAATAGTAATGTGCTAATTTCTGAGCTTAAATCTGTTCTTCAAACCAATTTTAAGATGAAGGATTTAGGTGAACTTCAATATTTTCTTGGAATAGAGGTTGCTAGGTCTGAAAAGGGAATTGTTTTATGTCAAAGAAAATATGCGTTAGAATTGATTTCTGAGGTTGGTTTAGCTGGTGGGAAAACTTCTAGGACTCCCATGGATGTTAAGCCAGATCTTACCAGTAAGGATTATGATGATTTTCTTGACATTAATCATGAAGATGAGTTGTTATCTGATATTACTGCATATAGAAGGCTTATAGGTAAATTGTTGTATTTGACATTGACAAGGCCTGATATTTCATTCTCTGTGCAGTTTTTGAGTCAATTTTTGAAATCCCCTAAAAGGTCCCATTATGATGCTGCTCTTAGAGTGGTTCGTTATGTGAAAGAGGAACCAGGAAAAGGGTTATTGTTTTCAGCAAAGAGTATTCCTTGTCTTGTAGTCCATTGTGACTCTGACTGGGGAAACTGTGTTGAGACTAGACGGTCCTTGACTGGTTATTGTGTGAAGTTAGGAGACTCGTTGGTTTCATGGAAAGTGAAAAAACATGATACTGTGTCCAAGTCATCTGCATAGGCTGAATATAGGAGCATGGGTCATGCCATTGCTGAGATAGTCTGGATGAGAGGTTTGTTGGCAGAGTTGGGGTATAAGCAGGATAAGCCTTCTATTTTATTTTGTGATAATAAAGCTGCTTTACAGATTGCTTCTAATCCAATTTTTCACGAAAGAACTAAACATATTGAGATTGATTGTCATTTTTCACAACAATTTATTCTTGATGGAACAGTGCAGGCAGAATATGTGGAGACTGGGGAACAAATTGTCGATGTGTTCACAAAAGCCCTTCCTGCCAAGCAACATCGTTACTTGTTAGGCAAGTTAGGCATGTTGAACATATTTCCAGGTAGTTTGGCTTCAGGAAATGGAATGCCTGGCAATGATGATCATATTTCTGAGCCTGTGAAGGCAATATAGCTTTGATCTTTTGCATTCAGGGGGAGTGATCTTGTTATTATACTCTCTATGATAAGTGTTGTTTTTTGGATCCCAGTTTAAGGGGGAGTGTTGATAATTGGTAATCTGGGCTCCGTGGTTGTTGGTGATTTGGGCTTGGTTCACTCTCTAATTTGCTGCTTATTTCAGGTTGGGTTGTTGAGTTGGATACCTGAGGTTGGGCTCGGCCCACTTGTCTCGAGATGATGGACTGAGGATTGGTTGGTCGGTTTTGTTATTGGCTCTGTTTATCAGGGACCATTTTGGAGGTTATAATATTAAGGGGACCCTTCAGAGCTTTGCTCGGGACCCCGCCCTATTTAAGGTGAGAGTTAGGGTTCTTGGACACTAACTCGATGAGCCGCAAATACTAGTTAAAAGTTTTCCTCTGCTAGGGTTTGGATCTTCACACAACATGGTCTCCTACAAGCTTTCCAATTCTATCATTCTAACAAAAATATATATTCACTTCCGCGCATATCAGTTAGAATGAGATAAATAAAAAATTAATTATGATTTTTCTTTGTAAAAAAGACTTATAAAATTGCAAAAATGTGAATGACGCGTAAAGATAAAAGAAATAACACAAAATAAAAGAAACTCAATGAGAATAAGAAATTGAGAACAATTTTTTTAAAAAAAATCTAGATTAAAACATAGTTTAATGACATTAGAAAAATAATGTTTAAACACTACAACATAAAATAATAAAACAAAGAGAGCAACAAATAATTATTTAGAAAAAATATTATAATTGCTAAAATTGAAAAAATAGATGATGACAGCAAAAATAAAAAGTATAATAGATAAAAGTGTGGAAAAACAATTATTCAGAAAAAAATTATAATTATTAAAATTGAAAAGGAGATGACGTTAACAAAAAATAAAAATAACTATCCCGCACACCGCGTGGACGGGGAGATAAAAAAAAATTATAAATTATAATCGAGCAAAAATAATAAGTATCTAATAGTTTATATGTCTATATACATATAATAATATAATAAATTACAAAATATAGAAAATACATGAATTTAACATATAATATTTAAACATAATAATTTAATATCAAGCGAGACAAGACGAAACATATTTCCCTAAGTTATTCTTCACCCATTATGTTGAGTAGAAGACAACATAATGTTCAATAAGTTTGTGTGGATTTGTTCACGAATGTTTACCGACTGCGAAATTTGTTAGATAACGAACAATATTGAATTGCGTAGACTTAATGACGTTACATGATGTTGACATCACAAGAGAATATATAGTGCTGCACTCTTTTTCCATTAACCAATGTTTTGTCACACCAGGCTGGTAAGATTTTTAACGAGGCAACTTACAAAAGGATCCACAATTGTGTACTTTTTTTCATTAGATTTTTATCCCATTGAGTTTTTCCTAGTAAAGTTTTAACGATGCACAATTCATTTATGAACACCCAAGAGGGAGTGTTGTGAATAAACATTGGGTTAAAGGTACTTTTTGTATCGTATGTTTGACAATTTTTTGCTTTCGGTGCTATATGTTTTTTTTTCATATATTTTTGGTACCAAATGTTTGAAGAAAATATATTTTGGCACATCTATTAGTTGTCTGTTAGTTTTGGCCGTTAAATGGCATGTGCAAGTCACGTGATCCACCATAAACTTTTGATTTTGTTCAATTGAACAAAATCAAAAGTTTAGGGTGTGTCACGTGACTTACACATGCCATTTAACGGCTAAAACTAACGACCAACTAAAAGATGTACCAAAAGTATAATTTCTTCAAACGTTTGGTACCAAAAGTATATGGAAAAAAGCATATGATACCAAAAGCAAAAAATGGTTAAACATATGATAACAAAAGTACTTTTAATCCATATATATTTATGAATGTCCATTATGATATGTATGTATGTATTATCTTTCTTATATAGACTTTTCTTATATTGATTTTACTTATTCTCATCAAAATATATATATTTTTTTTTTTTTTTTAAAAAAATTTCCCGCGGGGTGGTCCTAAGGGGGCCCTCATCAGGAGGGCAGCATTCTGTAGCATGCTCGCTCCACATCTGAACTGATAGCGGAGTTTGAACCCCTAACATCTGGTTAATGAATGAGGCGCTGAACAGCCACACCATATTACATGGTTTCAACAAAATATGTAACCCTACATAAATGAAACCATACTTGAGAATAAAAACATAATCAAATTCTAGGTTTGATTCTCTCGTTTCACGATACTTTAATAATTATTATAACTCTAAACATTAAGGGCATGTTTGTTTGCATGTATTAGGATATACTAATACATATCTTAGCTAATAATTTGTTTGTTTTCTTTGGTATTGGTATTATCTAATACATGAGTATTAACTAATACTCATTTCTATACTTGAGAATAAAAACATAATCAAATTCTAGGTTTGATTCTCCCGTTTCACGATACTTTAATAATTATTATAACTCTAAACATTAATGGCATGTTTGTTTGCATGTATTAGGATATACTAATACATATCTTAGCTAATACTTTGTTTGTTTTCTTTGGTATTGGTATTATCTAATACATGAGTATTAACTAATATTCATTTCAAAAAATCATGTATTAGCTAATACATAGTACCTAATGACCAAAATACCCCTAACCTTGCTTAATATATAACAACTACACCAACTTCGAGTCATAAAATCGGCCACCAGCCGGACTCCGGCGACCCCCGACCGGACTCCGGCGACCCCCGACCAGTCTCCGGCGACCCCCGGCCAGTCTCCGGCGATCCCTTGGCGGACTTCGACGATCCCCGGCCGGACTTCAATTATTATAACAATTAAAATATATATATATATATATTTAGAGGCATTTAGGTCTTTTAATCATTGTATTAGGATATCCTAATACAAAATTCATCCAAAAATTGTATTAACTTAGCATGTATTAGAATATCTTAATTGATGCTTAGCTAATACTTGTATTAGCTAATACATGCAAACAAATATGCCCTAAAGACAGTGTCCTCTGAATGTAATTTGCTTTATGTTATTAATTAAAATTAAGCTGCAATAAATATAAATCTATAACATGGGCTTTCTGGGGCTAATTTGAAACAATATAAAGCCCATTGGGCAACCCAAATCTTGTCGGAAGCTAATTTGTCCCCGCTCGGAGTAGTAATAATAATATATAATAACTAAAAACCGTAACGGGATGTAAATATCCTTGTAGCCAAACAGATCTTAAATTAAGCAATTAACAAAAAGAAAAAAGATCTTATTAAATTAAGCGGCAAAATCCATTTGCGGAAATCTCTACTGTTAGAGAAGAGTGTTGAGTTCAGGACTCAGGAGCTCACTTGGTGGGCCATGGCAGCTGCACGGCCTTGGCTGCTGCTTCTCTGCAGCCACCGACGCTTCTTCTTCAGCTTCTACTTCATTCTTCAGGTACTGATTCTTCTATCACCTCCTAGCTCAGCCGCGGATCAGAGCAACAGCTCGCCGGTGATCTTCAATTTCGGCGACTCCAACTCGGACACCGGTGGCCTCGTGGCCGGACTCGGTTTCCCGGTAAATCCTCCGAATGGACGCACCTTTTTTGACAGATCAACTGGACGGCTCTGCGATGGCCGGCTGGTGATCGATTTTCTGTGTAAGGAGCATTTCTCACGGTTTATAAATGTGTGAAGTTTGAACTGTGAACTGCAGTTTCAGTTTCAATTGGATCGGTTAAGCTGCTCTGTTTTGAAATTGACGACTAAACCAAAGCTTATGGTTAGCAATTTGGAATCTTGCTGGTTTCGTCTATGACTTTCAAGTGTGGATCTATCCGCAGTTTCTGCTCATAAATTAATGATTTAGGATGGCTAGAATTCGTATCAAGTAGCTTCATTGCTAAGCAATCCCCTTTAATTTTCCTTTTTTAGCGTTTCATTTATCAACTGCGTCAATAATTGGTCATAGTAGCTTCTTAATGTGATTGGAGCTGTTTATCTTGAGATACTAAGTAGATCTAAGTTGGTTTTCTCAAACATCCATTTAGATGTTGGGTTGGTTGATAACCTTTGCTGAATAAGTTAATTCTATAGATGAGCAATACTTTCCACTTTTATACAGAACAAGATTTCGAGCCCCATGAGCTCTTCTAAGAAGATGATCCTACTTAGCTATACATGCATTTGTCAGGAAAATTTTGTTTAGTATTTACAGAGAAATGGTAGCTAACTAAATGTTAGATTATCGGGATAAAGATGCAACTTTCCATTGTTTAACATTCATATGCTTATCCTAGTAAAAATTACCAAGTTGTGCCATAGCGTTTATAGCTATTAACAGTATTATTAAGGGTTAAAGGTACTTTTCATACCACATGTTTGGCCGAATGTGGCTTTTAGTACCGGATGTTTGGTTTTGTATACTTTTGGTACCAAACGTTTGAAAAAATGTGGTTTTTGGTACATCTGTTAGTTGGCCGTTAGTTTTTTCCGTTAAGTGACATGTGCAAGTCACGTGACCGACTCTACTTTCGATTTTATTCAATTTAGTCCCTCAAATATATTCCTAACTTTTAATGTGTTTAATTTAGTCCCAAAACTTCATTATCAATTCCAATTTAACCATTGAACCCAATTGACCTAGCCGGACCTAGTCTAGGGCTAGGTCCGACCCTAGTTCGGGGTCGCTGGACCCAAACCTGACCCAAGGTCGGACCTAGCCTAGTCCGGCTAGGTCAATTGGGACCTAGCCCAATTTGGGTCGAATTTGGGCTAGGTCCCAATTGATCTAGCCGGGCCTAGCCTAGGGCTAGGTCCGACCCTGGGTCAGGGTCGGCTGGGCCCGGCGACCCCAACCCAGGTTCGGACCTAGCCCTAGGCTAGGTCCGGCTAGGTCAATTGGGTTCGATGATTCAATTGGAATTGTTTTGAAGTTTTGGGACTAAATTAAACAAATTAAAAGTTATGAATATATTTGAGGGACTAAATTGAACAAAATAGAAAGTTTAGGGTCGGTCACGTGACTTGCACATGTCACTTAACGGAAAAAACTAACGGATGTACCAAAAGCCACTTTTTTTCAAACGTTTGGTACCAAAAGTATACAAAACCAAACATCTGGTACTAAAAGCCACATTCGGCCAAACATGTGGTATGAAAAGTACCTTTAACCCAAAAAACCCTATTATTAATGACTATTGTTGATCATTTGCAGGCCAAAGTTTGAATACAAGCTTTCTAACACCATTTCTGGATTCCTTGTCGGGGTCCAAGTTCGGAAATGGTGCAAATTTCGCAATTGTGGGATCCTCCACTCTTCCTAAGTATGTCCCCTTCTCATTGAACATCCAGATCATGCAGTTTCTTCATTTCAAGGCCCGATCCCTTGAACTTGTCACTGCAGGTAATATGCTCAAGAGTGTTTGTTTCTACATTTCTGGTTCTTCCTCATTTGGTTACTCTGGTCAATGATTGTTGTTTTTATGTGAAAACAATTTATTGTGCCATTTAACTTGTTTCAGGGTCAAAAAATTTAGTCAGTGAGGTTGGATTCAGAAATGCTCTTTACATGATCGATATTGGGCAAAACGACATTGCTGATTCGTTCTCCAAAAATCTCTCATATAATCAGGTTTTGAAAAGGATTCCAACTGTGATTGCAGAAATTAAGGGTGCCATTAAGGTGAGTTAATTCCTCAAGCTGAATAGTCTTTTACTTTTAAATGATGTTCTTTCTGAATCTTGAACATTCTTTTATTATAGTCTCTGTACGACCAAGGTGGTCGGAAATTCTGGGTTCACAACACCGGACCTGTGGGCTGTCTTCCTCAAAAGCTTTCATTAGCAAAAGGAGAGGAGTTTGATCAATATGGATGCCTCTCGAGCTACAATTCAGCTGCTAGAGTATTCAACAAAGCCCTCTTCCATTTGTGCGAAGAAATGAGGTCGGAATTAGCTGATGCCACAATAGTCCATGTCGATATTTATTCCATCAAATTTGATCTCATTGCAAATTCCACTCGTTACGGTGAGTTCATGCTTTGATTATCTACTCTAGTTCCACTCGTTAGAACTAATAAGTCAGATACTTATTATAATGTTCACGCTGATACATTGTGTGCTATATCAGTTGAACGTTGATGGGCTTGAATTGTCTTTTAGCTAGTGAGCTTTGCCGTAGTTAAAATGATCTAGACGAGTAACCTTCAATATGCATTTGTGTTTGGACAGATCCCACCAGTGTGGTATCTATTAACTGGGCCTTCAACTAACCGCTTAAGGTTTTAGAACAGTTGATTTCCCGACATGTTTCTATGATGGTGTAGTCTCATGTCTTGCAGTTATTGGGAGCATATTAGATAATAAAGCCATTAACCGAGTCTTCACCTATGACCTTAGAATTTTTGGACAATTGATTTCACATCAGTATTTTACTTTTCAACACTATCGTGTTTTTTTGAAGAACGGTGTCAACTGTTTTCCAGGTTTCTCGAACCCGTTAATGGCATGTTGTGGAAACGGAGGACCGCCTTACAATTACAACATCAATGTAACTTGTGGGACACAAGGCAGCACGGTTTGTGCCGAAGGATCAAAGTTGTTGAGTTGGGACGGGATTCATTACACTGAAGCTGCTAACGAGATCATTGCGTCGAAGATTCTGTCCACCGATTATTCGACACCGCCAACCCCGTTAATTTTTTTTGGTCCTATGTGAGTCGTTCAATGGCAGCACGGTTCAAGCAGTGTCCGCCGGTGATGTTTCTGCTGATATTGGTGGTGGGTGTGGTCTTGAAAATATTGTAAAATTGGTATAGATCATGTGAGGCGGACCATGTGAACTATAAGGTCCTAATTTGGTCTACTGATGAAATTTATTCGACTGTGAAAGTTGTTGGGTGTGGCTTGTGATATCAAGGAGCATAGTACCACACGAGTGTGCAATCATGATAGAAGGATAGCACAATTAAGCTCATTTTGGTAAGGTCGACATGGTAAGTCTGATTCTGATTGTTGACTACTTTTCTTTTTAATCTTAGATTGTTGAGTACTTACAGAACTCAGTTGTTGAACTTGATGTATGCATTAGTAGTTATTATAATGGGAAGTTTATTAGCTTAATATTTTCTTTAACTTCTTACCAACCTCTACCATTGCGTAAAAAACTGGCATAATAATTTGGGGTTAATTACAGTTAGGTACATTAACTGTAGACTATTTATACGGTCGGTAGGTCACTTTTATTTTGATAGCTATTGATGTATACATAATAAAATAATAATTCAAATAGGTTTTGATTACGGGACATTGGTCATATTCTTCATTATTATTATCCTTTAATTTAGTGGATAAGTCTTCTATATCAGTGAAGTAACATAAAAGTCTGGTGGTTGAAATAAAATGGGTTCAATATTATCGATGGTTAAAATTGTGTTCGTGTAGTGCATATTAACTTTTTTTAATTGAAATTTAAATGTAATTTAATTTACGTTTACATCCAAATTTTTATTTTTAATTCTTGGGCTCTTAATGATTTTCTTAAGTATTAATTTATAGTATTCAACAATTAATAAATAATCTTGTTCGAATCACAATAAATATATGACAAAGTCGATAACAACAAAGTACAAAGGTTGCGCCACTTAAGAGTTAATCATCAGCGGATATAAAAGTGGCACAGAAGAAAACCGAGTTTTTGACCAAATTAATCTAAACAAACAACCAAATACCAATATAGACCACATAAAAAATATTTTACAAATCTAGGCCTAGTTTTTTATCAAAATAGATCTAAATAAACAACTAAATACCAATATAGACCACATAAAAAATGTTTTACAAATCTAGGCCTATTTTTGATTTTTTGACCAAATAGACCTCAATAAAGAACCAAATACCAATATATTTACAATTTTCCGGGAAAAAATATATTGGTTGGCCGGGTTGTCCCAGCCGACAAAGTATGTTTTGCTTCTTTTTTTAATAATAGAAATTGTAAAAGTTAATGATTTTGTAATTTTGTTTCTAAAAAGCTATTGGACATGGTAAACTCTAGAGGGCACAGTTACACATTTATCTTCTAGGGTTCCCATGTCCAATAGGTTTTTAGAAAAAATAAAAATAAAAATTATTCTGCGAAATGTCAATTTTCTCTCTAGGTTCATCATGTTTAATAGATTTTTAGAAGAAAAAAAAATTACAATACCATTAGTTTTTACAAAATCTATTAAAAAAACAAAAAAAAGAGAAAAAAAGAGAAAAAAAAAAAAAGAGAAAAACATACTTGGCCGGGTTGCCCCAACCCGGCCAACCAATTTTTTTCGGCAGGAAAAAAAAAAATCAATTGCCCAACCCGGTCAGGCCTAGATTTGCAAAACATTTTTTATGTGGCCTATTTTGGTATTTGATTTTTTATTTAGGTCTATTTTGGTCGAAAACTCTAAACTAGGCCTAGATTTGTAAAACATTTTTTATGAGGGCTATATTGGTATTTGGTTGTTTATTTAGATTTATTTTGGTGAAAAACTCGAAGAAAACCCCTAATAATAAGCAAATATGAGTATCCTACTTATACTGAATCTGAAGAATTGATAACTTCACACATCCGCAGTGCAGTTTAATATCATCTAAATTTTAACGCCTCAAAATATCACGTAAAATATTTCCAGGCAAAGATAATTTGAAATACTATAAACTCATCCTGAAATTGAAGAGTTGAATATGAGATAATTTACTGGGAGTAACTCAGTTAAGTAGATCAACTCATTATCGCTATAACTTGCCACTTGTCTAAATGAAAACCATTCAATTTAAGGGAAAAAAAAAAAACCATCGACTAATTTGTTACCTGAATAACGGAAAATTCTTCCTTTTAAAGAATAAGAGGTTGTTAGCATATGGTGACGTGACGCCGTAATTGGTAGCCCGTTAATGCTAAGGAAATTACCTAAGTTAATTAGGTAATTGTTACATTAGGCTAATTGGGCCAAACTCAATCCCTAATTGACATGGGAGGCCCAAAATTGGGCCTCCCCTTAATAGCATAGGTTCGGCCGAATATTGTCCCACATTGGTTGGAGTGGACTTTTGTCCACTCCACAAATCCTATATATATGAGACTCACCTAAGGGGTTTACATATCATTCATAATAAGAACTGCCTCCATTGAGAAACTTGAGAGAAACCCTCTCACCCCTTAGTTGAGATTTTCGGCACATCTTAGTCCGAGGTTCTGTCCCCGTTGAAGAATCGATCAGAGACTTTGTTGTGGAGCTTACACCGCGTAGGACTTCTTCTTACAAAGAACTTGTACGTGGTTCCGACCGGAGGATCAGAACTCCCTCCACGACGTTCTTGGGTAGGAAAGCTAAAATGTATGTGTACACTATTCCACTGCGTAGTTAGATTACTTGCATGTACACGTTTAGCATTCCGTAGTATTACGTACCCATAATCCAACAGTGGTATCAGAGCATGGTTAGGAGTTCTTAAATTTTTGATAAACTGATGTTCCTGAGATTTTGAAAATCCGAAATTTTCATATTCATGAACACCATGAGAAATCCGAATTTTTTTAGTAAATTTCATGTGTTTGATCTTTAAAAACTTAAAATTTTCAAAATTTACATGTTTTTATAGATCAAAACCGAATTTTATGTTCAAATTTAAGTTTGGTGTTCATGATCTTCAAGAACACCATGAGTTTTATCAACAACACCTTTTGGATTCATGATCAAGTTAGGTTTTGATCTTAAAATTTGACAACTTTTCCAACTTTGCATGTTTGTGCCGAAAACCCTAGGGGTATTTTAGGTAAAAAAATTAATTTTCTTGGACACTAAGTAATGAAAAATTCGGCACTTATTAAAAGATATATGTTGCAATTTTTAAATTTTATTAATAGGTAACTATATATCTATAAGTTGGAAAATATGGATAAGTTCACTATATAATATTGAAATATATATTAACTATCAATATATACAGCTAAAGATAGGGTTAATATATATTGATAGATTTAGTTGCTATAAAAGATTAAGAAAATATATTATCTACATATTTTAATCCCTAAAGCTATATTTAACAATAATATATATGTATGCCGAAAATTTTATGTATATATATCTATTGTTGATTGATTTACACCTTATAGATAGAATTTTGACATTATTTATATATATATATATATATTGTTTTTTTTGTCAATTTTCTCTCTAGGTTCATCATGTTTAATAGATTTTTAGAAGAAAAAAAATTACAATACCATTAGTTTTTACAAAATCTGTTAAAAAAAACAAAAACAAACAAAAAAAAGCGAAAAAAAAAAAGAAAAACATACTTGGCCGGGTTGCCCCAACCCGGCCAACCAATTTTTTTCGGCAGGAAAAAAAATATCAATTGCCCAACCCGGTCAGGCCTAGATTTGTAAAACATTTTTTATGTGGCCTATTTTGGTATATGATTTTTTTTATTTAGGTCTATTTTGGTCGAAAACTCTAAACTAGGCCTAGATTTGTAAAACATTTTTTATGAGGGCTATATTGGTATTTGGTTGTTTATTTAGATCTATTTTGGTGAAAAACTCGAAGAAAACCCCTAATAATAAGCAAATATGAGTATCCTACTTATACTGAATCTGAAGAATTGATAACTTCACACATCCGCAGTGCAGTCTGATATCATCTAAATTTTAACGCCTCAAAATATCACGTAAAATATTTCCAGGCAAAGATAATTTGAAACACTATAAACTCATCCTGAAATTGAAGAGTTGAATATGAGATAATTTACTGGGAGTAACTCAGTTAAGTAGATCAACTCATTATCGCTATAACTTGCCACTTGTCTAAATGAAAACCATTCAATTTAAGGGAAAAAAAAAACCATCGACTAATTTGTTACCTGAATAACGGAAAATTCTTCCTTTTAAAGAATAAGAGGTTGTTAGCATATGGTGACGTGACGCCGTAATTGGTAGCCCGTTAATGCTAAGGAAATTACCTAAGTTAATTAGGTAATTGTTACATTAGGCTAATTGGGCCAAACTCAATCCCTAATTGACATGGGAGGCCCAAAATTGGGCCTCCCCCTTAATAGCATAGGTTCGGCCGAATATTGTCCCACATTGGTTGGAGTGGACTTTTGTCCACTCCACAAATCCTATATATATGAGACTCACCTAAGGGGTTTACATATCATTCATAATAAGAACTGCCTCCATTGAGAAACTTGAGAGAAACCCTCTCACCCCTTAGTTGAGATTTTCGACACATCTTAGTCCGAGGTTCTGTCCCCGTTGAAGAATCGATCAGAGACTTTGTTGTGGAGCTTACACCGCGTAGGACTTCTTCTTACAAAGAACTTGTACGTGGTTCCGACCGGAGGATCAGAACTCCCTCCACGACGTTCTTGGGTAGGAAAGCTAAAATGTATGTGTACACTATTCCACTGCGTAGTTAGATTACTTGCATGTACACGTTTAGCATTCCGTAGTATTACGTACCCATAATCCAACAGTGGTATCAGAGCATGGTTAGGAGTTCTTAAATTTTTGATAAACTGATGTTCTTGAGTTTTTGAAAATCCGAAATTTTCATATTCATGAACACCATGAGAAATCCGAATTTTTTTAGTATATTTCATGTGTTTGATCTTTAAAAACTTAAAATTTTCGAAATTTACATGTTTTTATAGATCAAAACCGAATTTTATGTTCAAATTTAAGTTTGGTGTTCATGATCTTCAAGAACACCATGAGTTTTATCAACAACACCTTTTGGATTCATGATCAAGTTAGGTTTTGATCTTAAAATTTGACAACTTTTCCAACTTTGCATGTTTGTGCCGAAAACCCTAGGGGTATTTTAGGTAAAAAAAATTAATTTTCTTGGACACCAAGTAATGAAAAATTCGGCACTTATTAAAAGATATATGTTGCAATTTTAAATTTTATTAATAGGTAACTATATATCTATAAGTTGGAAAATATGGATAAGTTCACTATATAATATTGAAATATATATTAACTATCAATATATATAGCTAAAGATAGGGTTAATATATATTGATAGATTTAGTTGCTATAAAAGATTAAGAAAATATATTATCTACATATTTTAATCCCTAAAGCTATATTTAACAATAATATATATGTATGCCGAAAATTTTATGTATATATATCTATTGTTGATTGATTTACACCTTATAGATAGAATTTTGACACTATATATATATATATTAGCAATGTTGAAAATTATTTTAAATAATTAATATTTATTGGTGGCTAAGTTAAGTTTTTAGTGGACTTTAAAACCCTACTTAGCCCACAAGACATATTTCGGCCGAACCCTAGGGTTTATTGGCCGGTCCAATTGCTAAACCGGAACGGGTAAAACCAATCCGGGTTTTCTTAATCGGGTCGACCTAGTCGGTTCGGACCGTAGTAACTTAATTGAACCTAACTTGACCAGTTTTGAGTGATGAACCGAACCACAATCTTATTTTATTGAACTGTTTCGGACCAAACCGGATTTTAAATTGGACCGAACCAATTTTAAATTTTTTTGAAAATTTTAAATGTTCAATAAAATAGGACGTCAAATTTTAAATCCAAAATGATTTCGAACTTTAAATTTAACCTATACAGTGCTCTTAGGGTTTGCGTTTTAACACGTTTTTTGTTTAAAACCCTAATACCTAGTTTCGATTATGGGGATGGATCTCGGATATGCATGTTTTTGGGAATGGATTAAATTAGTGGACTGGATTGCGATTGTTTACTTTCTGCTACATATATATTAGAAATGTCGTCTTGACTCAGTCAAGCTAGCTGGATATTAATTGCGAGCATTGAGCTCTGGGATTTAAATATATGTATTGCGCAATAGGATAGACATGCTATGCTGATTGAAAGTGCCTAGAATCCATGTCTAGAAATGCCGTGTGATTGATTGTAAGCATGAATTGCAAAACAACCCCTAATATTTTCAAACGTCTTTAAAACTGAAAATTCCAGTCGCCAATTATGCATGATTTGTGCGGATGTTGCATGTTTTGACACGTATGCTAGGATGTTCAAGAATAGAAACCATGTGATAATTTACTCTACGTAGAATTATATATGCTAGGAACATTAGACGCATGACGCGTAAGCATGTTTTGGTTTGTTCGATTTTTATAGCATAATATGGTATTATGCATGCGTAAATTATCGGATAATTCCTTTTAAAATTATAAGGGTCTTGGGAAAGCCAAGATCGGGTATACTTATTTGAAAATTCCCATTCCGGTAATTTGCAATATAATAACCGTTTTCAAAAGACTGATCTATTGGATTGAACACGACGATAGTGTGAATTCTTTCACGACACCCCCTTCCCTCAGTTTACTGACGGTCGGTTTGGTTTAGTGATTGAAGGATCACTATTTGTCGTATTCCATCCTAATAGATAATCCGATGTTTGCAATTCTGTCAAAATGTTGTTGTCTTCCTAACTTGTATGAAACATATGTGTTAGTTTTGATGGCTGGGTAAGTACGCTTTTATAAACCGTGCAATCTGGATGGTATGGATTACGAGACATGGAGTGAGACGGTGAGAGAACGTCTTATAGCATGTGAAACACATATGTGTATCATGCCTATAAGAAACAAGATGTTGGTACCGCCGGACAGTAACCTAATTCCCAGAATTGGGAATATAGGTTTGGGAGATAAGAAAGCATGCGAGGAGCTATTGGCAGCCTTGGATAAAGAGGTTGCGGAGGACTTCACACTCAATTATTCAGCTGCTCAGCTTTGTGCTGCCCTTAAACTCTGTTTCGGTAGTGGAAAGGCAACCGAAGCAAGACAGGTAATAATGGAGTATGATGACTTACTTTCAAATGACACCAACGTAAAACCTGTGTCTAACCAGAGGATCGAAAGGTCCAATTGGAGAAAGATAATCAATATCGCACAGGGCTATCCTATGTCATGGTTTGCTGATGATTTTGAACTAGAATACTTAATAACGGCAATTAAGTACTCTATGTACTTATTCACGGAAAGCAACCAAAAGAGACTGACATATTCCCCGGTGCACTATCGCAAGAGGACAAAGGAAATAGCAGAGGAAACATGATCAACTTGGTCCTCAAACGAGATCTGTAGTATGACAAATGCTACTGATTTCGTACCGTAAAAGGTACACCTCGTTTGCCACATATATGAAACCGTTAAACGTTTTATATCACTAAGTATACTGATATGGTTCACTTGTGAATTCATTTCAGGGGTACTTGGTGAAGATGGCTGGAGTTTTCCTTTTCAACTTTATTTTCCTTCACCTCTAAGAGCTTTATTCTGTATCTCATTACCGTACCAATGTCTATAAATTCTCTTACTATAAATAAATGTTTGACATTAGTTAATTATGATTCAGAGTTATTGAGTAAAGTAGTAACCATTCGCTCCATGATATGGTATACTTATCAAAATTAATCGGCCCAGTTAAACGGGCTCGATCCGGAACGAACAACTAATTTGAGATTCTTCCAATAAAACGGTTGAACCAAAAAACATTCATTCACCTAATCAATCATCCATCGATTGCATAGTTCCAAAAGAGACCGACCAGTAAATTACATCCTTATTTGTTAAGTACTCCATTAAAATGATAAGTATCCCGAAATAATATGCATGATAAAACTGTTTTTAAAATTTGAAGACTAAAACGATTTCGTAACCCCGGTTTAAACCTAGTATGCGCGTGGCGCATGTCACCTCGAGAGACGGGACACATCGTTTTAAAGTCCGAATTTAACGCTGAAGTATTTTAATGAATGCTAAATTTTTGTTTGTAATCCTTTGAATATAACTCATTGATAGCTACTAAGATTATAAGTATGCTTCAAAGCTACTACAATCTAGTAAGAACATCAACTATGGCATTAAAGCTAACGCTTAAATGCATAGCCCTTGAGGTGAATAAGTCTCTGGGTGAGTTAAACAAACGAAAGGAAGAAGTCAGTAAAACGTCTCTCCCACTATAAGCCTTGAACGAAAAGTTTGGCTAAAGCAATCATTTTATCAAATACTTCAAGCAACATAGTTCAAAGTTACATAATGATGAAATTCAACATTAATTACTCCTCCAGATGAAAATAAGTTGATTCACATTAATGTAACTCTATGTTCCAATAAAATCGGTTGACACATCACCATAAAAGCTAAAAGGATAATACAGGTAAAACCTTATCATTAGCAGCATTAAGTTGCGCATTAAACAAGTATTTATTAAGAGTACGGTCTACTCTTAAAGGAATACAAGTTTAAAATTAGCTAAGATTGATGGTATTGTAGTCAAACATGACATATTATAAAGATTTAAGGATAAATTTCCAATGTTTTGCGGAACGAACATACTTAGTATTGATCGAATCAATGAATGGTTAACGTAGATTATCAGGTCCCACTTACTTCGAGTGGGAGAATTGATACAACATAAGTGATTGATATGGTATATGATGATACAAAAGTCTTCATAATAAATCTAGTGAGAGGGCTTACTCCCCATCACATATAATCATCACTAAATACAAATGCGAATCAAGTCGGACCTGACAATCAAGAACGCTGAATTAATACAACTGCCCATTATTCCTAGCGGGAGGGAAAAATGACCAACTTGGTTCCTGATCCTAGTAATCAAGGAATACATCTCGGAGGTAAAATTCCGAGACCGAGAGGTCATCCTGAAAAAGCTGTTGATCAGAGTTCAAGCACTTTCATTCTTCCCAGTGGGAGTGATGCTCCGATAATAAACATTATTCTGAGTGGGAGTAACAATCAGACTAGAGATGGAATTAACGAGCTTAGACATAGTCAAAGGCAACAAACTTCTCTTGAGAAGTGTCCCGTCGAATAAGATGTGTTAAACATCTTAACATTCGTTCTCGAATCAGTGAACGGTTCAGAAAAGCAAAGGAAGGACCTCAAAACGAGGGAATGGAGGAAAACAATGGAGGATGAAATATGCCTAATTAAGAACAAATTCGGTTATGGTCCTTCGTTGATTGATTTGCTAACCGCAGAACTAGAAAGTGAAATTTTAGAATTCACTACTGATGGAAAGTTGAGTGGTTCAAAACTCAAATGATTGCGAAAGGATATACCCAAATTCATGGAGTGGACTTTGATGAAACATACTCACCAACTGTGCGTTACACCACAGTAAGGGCCATCCTTGCCCTCGTTGCATGTCTCGATATAGAGCTGCACCAAATGGATATTAAGACCACACCTCTCCACGTAAACCTGGAGAAAAAGATCTATATGGAGCAGCCAGAGAGTTTTATTACTCCTGGAAAAGAACATAAAGTTTGCAAACTCTAAAAGTCTATTTACGGTCTTAAACAGTCGTCTCGGCAATGGTATTGCAGATTCCACGAGAAAATCGTCGGAAACGGATTTGTGAATCTTCACGAGGATCCTTGCGTATACACTAAAACTTCTGGGTCTAGTGTCATCATAACACTATACGTAGATGACATACTCACTGCGAACGACGTGAGTTTCATGAACAAATCAAAGTCCTGGTTAGCGTCAGCATTTGAGATGAATGACATGGGAGAGGCCACGTACATCTTAGGCATTAAGATTGCCCAAGATCATGCCGCCCGGACATTGTGTCTGTTTTAAGAATCTTATATCAACAAACTGTTGAAAAGATTCAGAATGCTCGATGCTAAACCCGTGGATACGCCGGTTGTGTTCGGGTGCGCGCTGTCAAAGCGTGATGAACCGAAAAAATCAGCAGCAGCGTAAACAGATGAAGGGGGCAGAGTACCTAAGTATGGTAGGAAGTCTTATTTACGCCATGCTATGTACTCAGCCATGTATCTGTTACGCTGTGGGCCTAGTAGCAAGATTCCAATCAGATCCTAGTTATCAACATCTAAAGGCCGTAAAACGAATTATACGGTATCTGAAAGGTACTGCCGACTATGTTCTGTGCTATAAGGGCAAGCAAATAGAATTGATCGGTTATAGTGACGCCGACCACGGTGGCGATCCAGATGATCGTAAGTCCACCACAGGAGAAGTTTTCCTTCTTGCTAATGCTACAATATCTTGGGTAAGCAAGAAGCAATCGTGTGTCGCGCTTTCCACTATGGAATCGGAATTCGTTGCCCTTTCTAAAAACCCACAAGAAGCAGTCTGGCTGAAAAGGCTTCTTACTGCATTAATTGGCACTGGTAAAGAGAGTAATCCCATCAAGGTATACTCCGACAGTCAGGCAGCCATTGCAGCAGTTAAGAATCCAAAGTACCATAGTAGGACCAAACACATTAATGTGAAATACAATTATGCTAAATCTGTTCTAATAGACAACATAATCTCTTTAGAATACTTGTCCACGTATAAAATGGTTGTAGATTCATTAACTAAGCCATTACGTAGAGAGATTTTCGAAAAGCACGTAAAACTGCTTGGACTACGTAGGGCTTAAATAAGTGACTTATAAGCGATAACATTTTGACATTTGAAATAATACTATTTCGATTGAATAAAAGAGATGCATACTGAGTATATGATCTATCGACGTCATAATGAAATATAACATCAGATTTTACGGTCTATAAACTAAGTCGTAGGAAGATGTATAACTTTTCCACCAAAATTATGTCGAATGTGAACCATGCCTCGTCACACATGCATAGTCATCTTGTAAGGAGAGGGGGACCTCTACCACAACAAGATTGGCTAAGAACCAGGGGGATAAACCTGGTTAAACGAAACGATAACCTTGTCACGCTTAATGCATGACTTAATCTTCATTTTGTACATCGCCGTGTTGGAACTAGTCCATCATTAAAATCACATTCAGGGCCAGATGAAAGATTCTGCGATAGCATGATAGACATATCCAATCCTTGCTAATCCATGCGTGCTATCGACGCGTGCTTCATACTGCGCGTGCCATGTTCGACCACGGGGTCATGCTCGGTTGTGCTAGCTAGAATCCTAGTGATTCAAAGTGCGCATACTTCTTCACCTTGAGCATGTGATTGATCCCGGATGTCTTATGAAGAGGCATCCAAAGTATCCTCACGGACTCAGAACTTATACCTAAAGTCTAGCTCAATGTTCGCTTCCCGGCGTACGAGCGTAGAGCCAAAGAAAACGGCTAAGTGACCACGTCTTGGAAACCGGTTGAGTTAGACTAAGGGTATAAGCGATGGGGATGGTCAATCTCACCTATAATTTACCGACTCTTGTGTTCACTAGGTGGCCGCCAACCGGATATTAGTTGAAGGTTGTGAACACTTGTAACAGATGCCCTGGAGAAGTATTCCTATGTGGCAAACAGTGCGGTACATATTTTTATTTTAACAGGATTGATTTACCAAAGGGAATCAACGTTCTGCGGGCGCTACAATACTCCTAACAGATGAGTAGCACGATGCCCGTCGTATCCGCCGGTCGCACGGCAAACCTCGTATGAACTATTCGGAGACGAAGACAAAGACTGAAGACTGAGATGTTGATGCTATTGTATAAATATATATTAACAAGCACCCTCCCATTCCGGCGAGTGAGAGTTGTTAGCATATGGTGACGTGTCGCCATAATTGGTAGCCCGTTAATGCTAAGGAAATTATCTAAGTTAATTAGGTAATTGTCACATTAGGCTAATTGGGCCAAACTCAATCCCTAATTGACATGGGAGGCCCAAAATTGGGCCTCCCCTTTAATAGCATAGGTTCGGCCGAATATTGTCCCACATTGATTGGAGTGGACTTTTGTCCACTCCACCAATCCTATATATAGGGGACTCACCTAAGTGGTTTACATATCATTCATAATAAGAAGTACCTCCATTGAGGAACTTGAGAGAAACCCTCTCACCCCCTTAGTTGAGATTTTCGGCACATCTTAGTCCGATGTTCTGTCCCCGTTGAAGAATCGATCAGAAGCTTTGTTGTGGAGCTTACACCGCGTAGGACTTCTTCTTACGAAGAACTTGTACGTGGTTCCGACCGGAGGATCAGAACTCCCTCCACGACGTTCTCTGGCAGGAAAGCTAAAAGGTATGTGTACACTATTCCGCTGCGTAGTTAGATTACTTGTATGTACACGTTTAACATTCCGTAGTATTACGTCCCCGTAATCCAATAGAGGTGGCACACAGTTTTGTTACCTTCCTTAAGCTAATATCTTTCTTTTAAGGAAGAAGGGGTGGTGATCAGTTTGTCATCTTTCTAAAGGAAAACTGATCTTAGTGAGCAAACTTGAGGTGACGACCAGCTCACTAACGCCCTAAAATAAAACTTATCCTACTAAGAAAGATGATGTGTTAACCTACTTGTTACCGACCGACAATATCCACCAATAATGCATCAGCCGACATAGAGTTTGTTACTAATTTAAGTTTTGGAGGTGAATTTTAGAGCATAACTTCACACTTTCCCTTTTATAGGTCCAGATAAAAAAAATCTTAAACTCGTCGCTACAGACCTAAGAAGCACTTAAGAAGATGACTCCGAAGAAGCTAGACTTTTAATATCCTTATTAAAAAAAAGTTAATAACTAAAAAACCGTTCAATGTTTACCCTATGTTAAAAATTAGGTGTCTGGAGTTTGAAATGTTAAAATGGTATTTCCCAGGTTTCATTTTTGTGAAATTTGGCGTCTTTGCGCGTCTTTTCATCTCCATTCAATCATTTTCATCAACCCACTCATAATCCATCACTCCTTAGTTTTCACAAATTATCAAATTTCACTCAAAAGTTGAACATCTAAAAGAAAATGTTTATAGCATAGTGGTGTGGAGCGCTTTCCAACGACAACTGAGCGGGATTTACTTGTGCAGATATGGCCAGCTTCTTAGGTAACGGTCCCGGCAAGATGACGAGAAATGAGTGTGTTGGGAGCTCGAATTTAACAGTCGGTTTCGTTGGAATTGACTTCTCTAAAGTTATCACACCAAGACACCAAATTTCAATAAGAATGAAACCTGAGACATTTCATTTTAACATTTCAAACTTCAGACACCTAATTTTAACATAGGACAAATCTTGGACAGTTTTTTAATTATTAACCATATTAAAAATCCATGAATTGAGATATATTCATCAATCATCCACTTCCCAATGTGATTAGATAAATACAATTTTATTATTATTTATTATACAGACAAGCCAGATAAAAAAAAAAACAAGATCATGCTGGAGAAATGAAACCTTTTTATATGTCACGATTCAGAACCCATAACCAATTTTCATACTTTAATTTTAATTAATGGCGGAAAGTTGCGTATACACATTACACACAATAATCCCTTTTTTCGTTGAAACACAATAATGCTCTGTGAGCGAATATATATAAACATAGTAACCCACAAAGTCGTCTTCTTCTACGACAGCGACCCTCCACTCCCTCCTCATCATCTTCCTTTAAACTCCATAATTATGCAATTAAATCGACTTTCTTTTGTAGATAAGACTGCTTTCCTATTTCTTAGTTCACTTTAAAGGTGAGCAAGATCCTCTATCTCTGCCGATACTTGAGATTGTTGGAGGTAGATTTCATGGGTTTATGTAATCGAAGCTTGATTTGTTTCTCGAGATTGTTCTGTGTTCTATCCTGAATTGGGTTGCTGTTTTTGGTCAGACCTGCTTGTCTTTCTGAGCGGATTCTTTAATGTGTCCAATTCTTGCATACTGTGTGCATACATCTCTGCTCGAATTTCTGATTTTACGAGGGAGAGTAGGGGTTTTAATGGTTGATTAGGTCTTGAGGATTGTGGAACTGATCCTGGGTTTATCTGACTGGATTGGATTCTTGATTGTTAAGATGATGAAACAAGAACAAATCTTTTGCAGTAAAATCATCTGAATTTGCACCAAAATCTCATTTTATGTATTTAATCGTGTAAACTCAAATTGCAGCTGCAAATATTCTGTTCCTTCACGTCGTTTTAATTGTGAAGTAGCAACCTAACTGGAAATCAGTTTGCCTGTCAATCTGTATTAACTGTAGCTTGAGTCTTGCTCGATATTTATGTCAAAGCTTTAATCTTTGTTATATTTCAGATGAAAAATGATTGTGGATTGCCATTTGAAACTATATCTTGTTCTTGAATGCAGGATTCTCGATACTTGCACCGATCGTATTGCATTCTTCCCAACAAGATTGTTTTTTTTTTTTTTTTTTTTTTTATATTTCGTCTTATCCGCTAAAGAGTGAGTAAATGGGGTCTGAAGGCCCTGCTGCTGTAACAGTCCATGTAACTGGTTTCAAGAAATTCCATGGAGTCTCTGAGAACCCTACTGAGACAATCGTCAGTAATCTTAAAGATCATGTGAAGAAAAACGGTTTACCGAAAGGTTTGATTCTTGGAAATTGCAGTATCCTTGAGACAGCAGGTCAGGGTGCTATTGCTCCTCTGTATGAGACTCTGAAATCTGCAATATCCGAAAAGGACTCAAATTCATCCAATAGAATTATCTGGGTAAGCGTCTCCATTCAGATATATAAATGACTCGAATCCAATAATATAGTAAAGTTGGCATTTTTCAAGAATCATGATATATTTGTGTCAATATGAGGTCCAATCATGTTATGTGCACTTAATCTTCATGTCAAATTTCATAGTCTATGCCAATAGAAGTTCTTTCTCTCTTATACATTATCTATTCTCAGGTACATTTTGGTGTTAATAGTGGTGCATCGAAGTTTGCTATTGAGAATCAAGCTTTCAATGAAGCTACTTTTCGCTGCCCAGATGAGATGGGATGGAAACCCCAGGTTAAAATCTGAATTTACCATTCTATAGCTACACTACACTATCTTAGGCTTATTAGCCATTTAACTATTCAATGTTCTGTGTTGCAGAGAGTACCTATTGTTGATGCAGATGGCGGAATTTCTCGAGTGCGGCAGGTAGAACTCAGGTTTCTTCTATCCATTAAAGGATTGAGTAGTTTTACTTTAAAAAAGTTGAATTTTTTAAAAGAGAACCTGCTAAAGTTTCAATTTTTAAGCAACGTTGAAGCATTTTTGGTCCTGCAGCTGTGTACGTTGGTTCTGTTCTTCGTGAATCTTTCGTTCAAAACTTCATTGGTTGTAAAACTGAGATAGTTAAATGGTTAATTGAAACAGTATCAGTGAACAAAACAAACCATTCTTCCTAATATCATATAAGGTAAGCTGTTTGGCTAAAAAGCCTTGCTTTATCATCTTTTTTTTGGCTAAAAACTGCTATAACATCTCAAATTGGTTATATGGATAGCTTTTTCAAAGCTCGTACACTAAAAAAACATGAAACTTCATCGTATTTCATTGCATTGCATACATTTTATGAAACAAACCTTGTATCTTGTCTGTGCTTTCTAATTTGCTTTAAAAGCTGTTGTGTTTTAGAGCTCTCTCCCAGTAGAAGACATCACTAAGACCTTAGGAGCAAAGGGTTACGAAGTGATGACATCAGACGATGCGGGTCGGTTTGTATGCAACTATGTATACTACCATTCCCTCAGATTCGCAGAAGAGAATGGGATCAAATCGCTCTTTGTTCATGTTCCGCTGTTTGGGACAATCAACGAGGAAACTCAAATGCAGTTTGTCTCTGCCTTGTTGGAGGTGCTCGCCTCGGTAATTTAGAACGAACTTCGTGTAGTATTCAAAAGTGTACTTGCAGTGGAAGAAATGTGATTCCCTCTCTTTGGATTCTACAAGTGTTGTTTGGTTTGGTTGGATTGATCTTTGAATTCTCTGAAGTTCGTTGAATGTTTGGAATGATGGGATATTTGCTGTTAATATACTTACATGAATAAAAAAGGTCTCTTTTTGCTCCAAATCCGGTTTTTTGGCCGAACCAGAAATTTGGTTCTCGTCATTTAATTACTAAATTGAACCGGATCAAATCATTAAAAATATGGTTAAATGTGTGTACATATTCAACAAATTATTATTTGATTTTTTTTAATAAATTATTTGCTTAGGTTTTTTTTTGTGTGGCCAATTTGCTTAGGTTTTTCTGGTAACGTTAAATGCTACTTAGTAGTAGCTGCATAAATCAAAACAGACACTGAAGAGGGGACCTTCCATAGCATCGGGTGATTATGTGATTGGCGCTCAAGTCGTCTCTGTCACATTAGGTAAGAGTGAGTGAGGTTCCGGTCTTTCTAACCTCACTTGCTTTACTTTGTGCACAAATTTCTACTTCTTTACGTATTTTTTTCCCCCTAATTTGAACATGAGACTTGCACTTGATTAAAGAAAATTAAGAAACTAACATAAAATGATGAAATTGTCCACATAAAACATGTGATCTTGAAATGCGTTTCATGTTAAGATAAAATTTTGTAATTCTGGTTATGTAGATTCTTATGAATGATTATATGGATAATGTGACTATGTCAACATATATCAATTGTTTGGTTTTTTGTCAGATTAGCCGGAATATTTGATTAACAAAAAAAAAAATAGCTAACAATTTAACTGAGTGCAAATACCATACTTCAATTAGTTTTTTTTAATTAACCCTCAAAATTAAAAGCATACACCTTCATTTAAAAAAAATAGGCTTACCCGTTTAGGGTTTGCTCTGAGAAGAAGTTACACTCTATTTGGGCTTTTGGCCTATTTCCTGCTGGCCTACTTAGTAAAATTCTTTTTCTCCTGAAACTAAATAAACATAACATCAGTTGATCATTTTATATTTTAATATCTATGTATATTATATTACCTTTATAAAAGTTTCAATTGTTATTACCACCGATTATTATGTGTCTTCAACTTTTTTTCACCAATCATCAAGTCTCTTTATTACTACTATCGACCATTGTGTATCTTCTATTATTTTTACGAACCATTGCATCTCTTTAGTTTTTTTTTTTTTTTTTATTCTTTTTTTTTGTACAAAAGGTTGTGCCTATTAAAGTTTCAAATAAAATTATTTTATCACTACAAAGTATAAATGAATGTGGCTATCAAAACGGATTAAACCAATCAATCACGACGACAGTAATTACTTTTCCTTTATCTATAGGCCAGCCCACAACGTTGTCGACTCGGTGGCATTTTTCTACACAAGTTCGGCCACATAAGAAAATTGGCTGTATATTAATCATATCACAATTTTCTTTTTTATATATTACTACCCTATAAGTTTTTCATTTGATATATGAATGTTCCACGTTTGTTTTGCTTTTTTATGAATGCTAATAATTCTTCTTAAAACATTTTATTTAAATTGTTGTGAACACACTATTACCATAACTCAAACTATATATATATATATATATATATATATAAAATAAACTTCTTTTTTTTTTTTTCAAATTTTCTTTTCACTTACAAAGTACTAAGTTATTAATATTTTCGTCATAATATATAATTTTTCATATTGTCCAGCAAGTGTGTAATCACGCAATTACTGATATATATATATAGTATATATGTATATAAAGTTATAACCTTATTTTGGGACTAAAGAAAACCTTATTTTATAATATAATAATAAAATTATATATGAGAGATGATACCACGGAGAAAATATAAACTTGGTACGGTACCTTGCAAACTGATCATAGGATAATGACACAGCAATGTATGACAAATCCGTGACATAATATTGATATGAATCTGAGTATGATATTTTATATATACCCCAAAAAAATCTGAGTATGATAGCAACTTGTCGGACATATTCATTTTCCACATGTTATTAGATAGGATATATAGTGTATTGAATAGCTGCTTTCTTATAAATGATGATTTTATAATGCATCCCATCCATCGTGCGATCCAAGTCGAATGGTAGCGGTAGGCCGCGGATTATGTAAAAGTAAATTAATAATGGAATAATAATAATAAGTTGATAGGGTGGCTAAAATAAGTGATCATTGGTAGTAGATGACTTCTCATTTCTCACCTATAATCTAACATTTATTTCCCGATATTCCTTTTCAGGGGGCGTTTGGATGGACGTAACGTGAGATTACAAGTAATGTGAGCTATATAATGTAATGTTATATTTGGTTGTGATGTAATATGGAATGTAATTTAGATTACAGTGTCTGGTATATGTTGTAATGTGCATTATAATGTGACTTTATTATTAATATATTAATATATATGAGAGTATATTATATCTTAATATGATAATATTTAAAAGAATATATATTTTGACAACAACTAACTTCTTAAAGATTATGTATGTGGTTAATACTATAGTCATTTATGAGTTCTAAAGATTAAATATTTAAGCACAATACGCGCAACCACTAAAATTCTATTAATTATAACATTATATATCTATTTTTATATGATATTTTTCATAAAAAAAATGCAATGAAAAATACTTACTCATTTTATACGAACATCATAAGCATTATTATTTATTATAATAACGAGTTAAGTATATAAAAATATAAAAAGTTAATAATAATAACAATATTGTTATCATAATAAAAGATAATACAAAATGTTTATCTATTTAATAAATAAATAATAATATTAATAACACTCCGTAATGTTGGACGTAATCTCACATTACATACGTTTTTTGATGTAATCTCACATTAGTTTGAATGAAGTTTGGACGTAATCTCAGATTACAATGAACATTACATTACAATGCACATTACGGCGTTTGGCAAACCAAACAACGTAATGTGGATGTCATGTGGGACGTGATGAATATACGTTCGATTCGGGTTTGTTTTACATTCGGGCCTCGTTAACACGTCAAACCCACTAACGGCTTACAAACGCCTATTCACGGGTTAGAACGGTCCGAACGCGTGATACAAAAGTATTCAGACCGTGACCCGTCTGGATTGTCCATACCATCCGGACCTCTGAATTGTCCGCACAATCAGAAGGTCCGGATAGTCGTCCCGGGATGCGCGTATCCCCGCATATTTACACTACACGTGAGTCTTTCCTTTGCCAATTTAGCTCAAGTCTACGCGCGGTTCATGTTTTTCTAGTAAACCAGGGTCGGACCGCTTAAAACCGGGTTTGAGTCCAAGGTTCCCAATATATAAGAACCTTGATCACCCATTTCATAACTTAAGTTGGCTTGGGAGCTCTGACTTCTCACTAGCTTTATTTCTCTAGAATTCTCTCTTACTTAAGCATCGGAGATGGTTCATCGCGCACCCCCCTCTGTGGTGTCGATACTCCTCATTGTGCAGGTAGTATGAGGAATGCACGCATACACCGCTTCGCACGCATGCGCATACACCGCAAGGCGCGCACGCGCATACACTGCAAGGCGCGGACGCGTCGACATCGCAAGGCATGCACGTACAAATATAACAATGGAAAACGTGCTGACACTCCGGGACGTCAACGTCTTGGCATACGAACGACTACACATACGGACACTCAAACACTTAGACATTTTAAGGGCTGGTAAACCTCCGACCATCTGTCACGTCTGACACTCCGACGCTCCGACACTCCGACTGTCCGATACCCGAAATCTCGACAGTCTGACACCGATGAGCTCTGACAACCCGACGAAGATACCACAGAACATTCTAAGGACCCGACGACCCGATCGATTCAGGTCCCAACATTTGGCGCCGTCTGCGAGATTCGAACAAAAAGTCATTACTCACCTCCAAGAGCTAAAATGCCAATACAAACGTTGGCACTCACAGAGACTTCCCAAGGGGAAACGCATAGTCCAACATAAGAGACATGCAAAGATCAACACTGGAGTGCTACGCTGCGCTGCTCGGACGTCGCAACCACCGCTATGACGATTGTGTTTACCGCCGCCCCTGTAACAGTGTTCATACCGCAGCAACAATCGCTGCTACCGCCGCCGACGCAACGCTAACACCGCCTCCGTTGCGACACCGGTTACCACCAACCAACGACGTTCAATCAACAGGTTTCACACGTCGGTATCACTCCGGCCCGGCGAAGGGATCGCTATCACCGGAAATCGTCGTCAATTGAAAAAACTGACGATATGACCTAATCTAGACCTCATGGTTTGGGTACCAACGCGGAGTCCCCAAACACCCGCTATCATACCTACCGCAAACGTATCCTTTGCAGCAAGAACTCTATATATACAATCACATAATTGCAGGTCATACCAATGGGCGATCAATGCAAAACAATTATATATTCAACACAAGGATGACGAGACCTCCAACCGAAGAACACTCACGACTGACGCATGGAGTAACCCCTTACTATACATTCAATGTTCCAAGCACTTAACTATTTCTATGCATTACATATTCCTATCTCCTAACAATGACTAATAGGAATCAAGGAAAATACGAAGCAAGGGAAGGACGAACCTCTAAAATGCGTACGTCCCTACAATGCACCCAAGTCATGGGTATTCAAGAGCTCAATCTCTAATTACGCACAAGTAGGAAACCATACTTAAACACCCACTATGAATGGTGGCCGAACACTCGAGAACCAAGACTAGCCCCAGCGCAAAAATGAAGAGATAATTTCAAACTCCTACACCAACCTTCAACATGGGAAGAGCAACAACGACGTTTTCAAACTTCGTGAACGGAAACAAATAAACACATCCGGTCAAACACCCGTTCGACTGGTGCCTACAAAAACCAAATCACAGATTACGACATGACAGCTTGGTCTGTCACGTCCGCGCAATCGCCATTACCCAACAATCCCCAAACAGGGGCATACGTTTGATTACACCTCTATAAAGGAGCCCGAAGACTTTAAACATCGCGTCGCGGTAATAAACAAGGAGGCACCATGCAAGCCGCAACCCCACCACCGTGGAATGCAGACACCAATCGACCTAATTACATGGGAAATAAGGATTCAAGATTGACTCCTACGTTACACGCATATCTGGGCCAAACCCATCACGCGGGGAAAGCGAGAAAGCTATCGCCGACATTTTACAAATACACCTTCGCTGAGCAAATAACAAAGAAGTGACACTAGACCGAATAGGTATTATCCCACCTGGAACACACGCAAGAAGTAAACACTACCTTCGGCTGTAACAAAAGGAAAATCGGGGAACTCCGTCAGTTTGACATCCATCACCATGTATACATCCGTAACACAAACATAGCTTCCAAAGATGATAAGTTAAAAGACATAGCCGCTAGAGGAATACAATCTCACGAAGAGTCACGAGGTACTACCTACCTCTTACAAGAAGATTACGAATTTTAAGGTTCTTCTAGAAAATCCTCGAAAATTAGACTAAGGAAAAGCTAAGGAAAAACACATCAAATAAGCCAATGCCCCGACAAAACGGACACTGTCTGATCGCACTCGCAAACCAACGCAAAGCGTTCCAGCTACTCACCATGGCGAGACACACGTCCAAGCTGGAAGCATTACCCCCATTCAATCCCATCAACAAATACACTTGCATCTGGTATATTCACTGTATTGGCTTGATATAATGTTTGAAAATTAATTTGAATTACAGTCGACTTTATTCTAGCCGAATTATATCTCATTATTATATTTTCAAGTATTTTTTTGGCCAATATTTTCAAGTATTATAATAGAATTGAAATTTATTTTTAAAGAAAAATTTACCATAAAATCTCTCACTTTTGTTTTAAAGAATTTCATTCAGTTTAAGACATTGATCTATATTATCCATGAATTTAAAAATGTATTATTATTATTATTCTAAATATTTTAAATCAGCAAATGTTTTAAATCCTCCCTGATCAACAACATAATTTATAGAAACGATATTTTAGGACGACAAATGTTAAACTGAAAATAAATACATCTTCCTAAGGTTTAGGAGATACTTAGAGTTCGATATGCATGTGGACAGATTGAACAAATTTTTCTATTATCTCGAATTTGTGACTAGGGCTGGTAATTATTTTCACAGTACGAACGCACACGGAAATTGTTTTCGTGAAAGCATATGATAGAACGATAACATGATAGCATGAACACGATTAGCATGTTATAACTTATGTATCGTGTTTTTGTATCACAACATAACACGAGCGATAACACGATAAATTTGTGCTACTAAGTCTAATTTTTTAGTATTTTGTTGAACAAATCTTATTTAATAGCTTGTAAACTCCAATTAGTAGTTCAATTTTTCGAGTTTGTCAACCTTATATTACGTACGAAGTTCATTATTAAGTTCAATAATGACATATTAATTCATATTTTTTTTTATTATATGAAGTTCATTATTTTGGTTCTTGTTTAAAAAATCTCGTATACAGATACAAACACACACACAAAAATTTATGCGATGTTCGTGTTTGTAAAACGTGGCACGATAAGCTTACCGCGCGTGTTCGTATTCATCACTAAGTTTAACACGACACGATTGTTCACACGAACAATAACATACACGAACGCGTGAATTGCCACCTCTACTTATGAATGAAAATCGTCAGATATACTCTTTAATCATACCTAAAACCAGGGGCGGAGCTATGTGAGGGCCAGAGGGGGCAATTGCCCCTCCTGAACTTCATAGAAGCTCTAATACCATACTTGTAAGCTTCTCATCAAAATCGAATTTGTCTAAGTTTGCCCCCGCTGAAAATATGTAGGAATATAAATGACTACTTGCTTGCCCCTGTGGTCAGATTTTAAATTGTATCTAAGAACGAAGAAGACGCAGTCCCTGTATTTTTGTTCTTCATGTTTTGAAGTTTTGTTCTCATGGAGTCCTGGTGCGTGAGGAAGATGATAAACAAGAGAGAGAGAGTTCTTTTCTATTTATTTAATATATTTATTAATGATTCTCAAAAAGTAAGAGATAGTCTCTTCTTTAGCTATTTAATTAATTAATTTTGAATGACTTTGCAAGGACTTTTTTTTACTAAATGGAGATGTAGTTCAAAATTCTAATATATATTATTTCTAAGATAAAAAATATAGATTATTTATTTTGACAAAAAAATATAGATTAATTCTAAACTTGCAGAATTTTGAAGGAAAATCTTATTAGTCTAATAAAACTTAATTCCAAATAGTAATACAATTTAACAAAGATTTATTGGTTTAGTAAAGGTTTGTTAATATGTATGTATTATTTTTTTCTCTATTATTGATGCATATATTAATTATATATATAGTTTGGACAAATATATATTAGTTGTATTAAGTAATTTTTCCAATAATTTTAGGTTATCGGTTTACATGATGTAAATTAAGATAAACAAATTCATGATGTATAAATAAATTATTAATAGAAGTTAATTAAATAATTTTATTGTATTTTATTTAAATTTTATCACTATAAAAGTGCTCAATATGTATAATTTCTGACTTCTCATAGTACGATAAAGTTTTATGCATCTCTTATGTATGGAACATATGTAAGTAGTTTGATAAGTTTTTAAGAGATAAATACATTTATAATACTAATTTCAGTTAGTATAAATTCGAATAGTGAATTTTGATTGCTTTGTTATGTATGTACGTGTCCATGTTCGTCGTAAGTAGGGATGGAGTTATTAAAGCATTAGAGAGGAATTTGCCCCTCAATTTATGCGATGTGTAATTTCAACTCTAAAAATTATACTTTTTTCGATTTTGTCATTTGAAATCTTATATTTACATCCGATTTTATTTATTTATTTGTCCTAGTTCAATTCTTGCCCCCTCTGAACAAAATTTCCGGCTTCGTCCCTGCCTAAAACCTTAGTTACCCATATATGTTAATATTATATGATATTTTTCCCTAAGGTGACCATCGGTATATATATATATATATATATATATATATAATTCTAGTTGTTAAAAGTAAGGTTTTACTTTTATATGTACTCAATCAAGTGAAGGTTCTAAATTTGTTTTAACAATAAATCTAAATTTGACTCTAAATTTAAAAAAAAAACCTAGCTAGACGTTGCTATATGAAAGACAAGAAGACGTTGCGCCCCAAGCTAGTTTTTCTGTTTTATACGGTTGTTCCTACTATCAGCAGTACTTGATATATTATATATTTCTCGTACATATAATAATTCTCACTCATATCTAGGGTCAGTCTATAATGGGTAAAATAGAAATTATATATATTTCTTCTCCTAGAGTATTAGCAGCTTTTAAATCCTTAACCTTTTAATAGTTTTGTTACTATTCTAAGCAGTACTTGTATTATATTTATCATACACCTAGACTAATTCTCACTCATATTAAAAATTCGTCAGTAAAAGGTAAAATACTAGTCATATATATTTCTTCATTCCAAAAGTATCACCAAAGTTTAAATCCTTAATCATCACCAACGTTTAAATCCTTAATCGTTTAATTGTTTTTGTTGTTTTCTGCAGTTTATCCTAGGACAGTACTTAATTATATTTGTCCCACACCCAGACAAATTCTCATTCATATCGAAAGTTAGTTTGTAAGTAGTAAAATACTAGCCATATATATTTCTTCATTCCTAGAGTATCACCAAAGGTTAAATCCTTAACATTTTAATAGTTTTGTTGTTTTCTGCGGTTGGTCTTACTATTCTAAGGAAGTATTTGTATTATATTTGTTATACACATACACTAATTCTCTCCTATCGAGAGTTGGTCTGTAATGAATAAAATACTACCCATATATATTTCTTTATTCTCAGAGTATCACCAAAAGTTTAAATCCTTGACTTTTTAATAGATGGCGTACTGAACCTTTACAATATATTGACATGTGCCCAAGCTAGTTAGTTCCTTTCCTTCAATCCATTTCATGGTCCAAAAGTGTATATACAAATTCAAAAAAAGCATGCTAAATTTTGGGAAGAAAAAAGCGTGCTAATTAAAGATTGCTTAATTATTAGTTATTACCCACTTTAATTGAAGTACTTAGTCTCTTTCCATCTTTATTATCAAACTAGCTACCGTACATATTTGAATCCTACAACACCGTTTAAAGTCGAAACCTCAAATTAAAAAGTGTTGAGGGTGGTTGGAGTATATTGAAAAAGAATATTATTGTGTCTATGATATGTAAACCCTAGTATAAATTATCCTAGTTACGACCTGTCAAAAGAAACACATGCATTATTATTAATAAATACATGACCCTAATAAAGTATATATCTACGTAGGTATAATTAATAATATATATGATGGAGAAGGAGAACATATACTTGAACTTGATCATCATCAACAATGAAATATATATACTCCAGTGGCCAACAAAGATATATATACTCCACTACGTAAGTACACCATCTAAAGATTAAATATAATAAAATAATAATAATGTAATATGTTATAGTGGTTTAATATGTCACTCTTTAATTAAAATATTAGAAATTTATGCTCCTCTAATATTATGAGAATATAAAAATATTTATATTTAATTTTTTAAATCTTACGGACAGTCCCGATACAAATACTGCACTCGGAAAAAAAGCTTGGGTAAATGGTGATGGAGAATTGGCGGTACACGCATGAGATACAGAGAGCCCACCACAACCACATCCCCAAGCCAACTCTTGGTTCCATGCCATAATCCTAACCCCAACCAACCCTTACGTATAGTGGAGTATATATATATATTTCAATACTGATGATTATCATTGATGGAATTCCAACTTCGTCGGCAGCTCTGTCCTTATCTGTAAAAGGAGCTTTGGTTGGAGATGTATGTTTTCGACTACCTCTTTAATGCCTAAGTTATAATTAGAAAACAAATTGCTATATTTCCGAGAATCAAAGTATAATTAAGAGAGTCCTAAAACAAGATAAGGAATATGGGATGGATGAAATATAAGATGTAATCTTACATTACGTCTCACATTACGTTGTTTAGTTTTCCAAACGACGTAATATATATACATTCTAATATTAATGTGCATTGTAATATGAAATTATGTCCAAACCCTATTAAACGTAATGTAAGATTACATCAAAAACAGATGTAATGTGAGATTACGTCCAACATTACAAAGTGTTATTATTTTATTAATATTTATTAAATAGATAAAATATTTTGCATTATTTTTATAATTGTTTATGATAATAATACTGTTATTATTATTAGCTTCTATTTTTTTTATATACTTCATAACTTATTATTATAATAAATAATAATGCACTTGATGTTCGTATAAACCGAGTAAGTATTTTTCGTTGCATTTTTTTAATGAAAATTATCTTACAAAATTATATATAATGATTTAATTAATTGAATTTTAGTAGTTGTGCGTATTGAGTTTAAATATTTAGTTTTTAAAATTCATAAAAGACTATAGTATTAACCACACAAATTTTTTAAGAAGTTAATTGTTGTAAAAATTTATATTCTTTTAAATATTATCATATTAAGATATAATATATTCTCATATAGATTAATATAATAATAATACTAATAAAATCACATTACAATGCACATTACAACACATACCAAACATTGTAATCAAACATTACACATTACAGCAAAATCAAACACTGCAACCTAGCATTACATTACGTAGCTCACATCAATTGTAATCTCAAATTGCAAGTAATCACACATTACGTCCATCCAAACGCCCCCTTATAGAAAATTCGGACAAATCATTTGGACTAATCTGTTACCTACGGCGTTGCTATTTTCTCTCTTTTACTCGATTCATGGTGGACCTCGCTTCGGTTCTGCTGCGGAATCGTCCCGCTTACCTTAAAAAAAATGTTAGAAAGCGGTTATATATGTCTTAAATTGTTAAAATTAAATAAAAATGTATAATTACATGCTTAACAGGTTGCAGGGTTTTTTTTATATATATTTTTTCACTTTTAGCTTCAATTGATCATAACTTTCGTTTTATAAGAATGATTCACAGTCAGTTGTGTTGCATTCGTTATTTTACAAGTTTCGAATCAAGACCCATATTAATATGTCTTTCTAATGTATCCAGCTCACAACTGTCTTACAAGTCACACGTGCCAAGTTTTATTATTTTTCCAATAATATACATGCTTGAATTCTGTTCCTAACGCTAGGGCTGTAAACGAGTCGAGTCAAGCCGAGTATCAGACAAGCTCGACTCGACTCATTTTACTCGAGCTTGAACTCGACTGAGCCTTAATTTTTTCAAGCTCGAGCTCGACTCAGTGCCATACTCGACTCGACTCGGCTCGATAAGGTTAAAAAAATTCAATTAATTAATAAATGGTGCGCTTTAGCTCGAGCTCGAACTCGACTCGATTAGGCTATTGACTCGAGCTCGAACTCGACTTGAACTCAATATACACATATATAAAATTATTATTTAAAGATCGAAAAACTCGAACTCGACTCGAAAAGGAAAAAGAAAAAAGCTCGATTAGGCTCGCGAGCCTCTCGAGTCGAGTACCACTGAACTCGAACTCGGCTCTGCTTTAGAAAAAGCTCGTCTCGACTCAAAATTTAGCGATTCGAATTCGAATATCGACCTAACCGATCTCGAGCAGCTCACTAGTAGCTTGACTCGTTTACACCCCCTACTTAACGCATTCAAATTTTACAACTCAATTAAAATTTGAGTGTTAACACTAATAATCAATGTAACGTGTAGGGCTGTAACGAGCCGAGTCGAGTATCTGGAAAACTCGACTCATTGTACTCGAGCTCGAGCTCGACCGACACTAAATTTTTCATACTAGAGCTTGACTTGGTGCTATACTCGACGAGCTCATTCTCGCCTCGACTTGACTCGCCAACTTTAAATTGTTTAATTAAATCATTAAATTGTGTATCTTAGATCGAGCTTGAACTCGGTTTGAATTGAATATATATATATATATATATATATATATATGCTGGCTAGATATATTATGTTATATATAAACTGTTGTTAAGTTATAAATAATATAAAGACTCTTGCATATATATTTTGTCAAAGTAATATGTATAAAATTTTAATATAAATATTCTCACGAATATATTAATTATATGCAAATGTAATTTTGTATTAATTAGTCATGGTTTGATTTAAAAAAATTAATATATGTAGTAATATTATTTATAATATAAACTCGGGTGTAGTTTCTAATTTTAAAACTAATATGTGTAATATAACTTATAATATAAAAAATAAATGTAAATTATATTTTTTTCAAAAAAATTAAATATGATTTTTATTTTTTTAAGACAATTTATTATTCTGTTTTAAATAACCTTCTTGATAGGTTGCAAGTTTAAATAATTAAATTATTTAAAAAGTTATTATAACAAACTTTCCTTTTTTATTTTAGATTACTAATTTAGTAGGCGTGACCATTTCCCAGCGGGATATAATAATTTTCCATTCATGGTAGTTGATCTCCTATGAGAGTGGGTGTTGTCTATTAGGGATATAGGGGGTTATAATTGATTTTGGATCAGATTGCTCGTTGGAGCATGTAATGATCGAGAAATTATTTCTTGGACCTAGTCCACCAACTAGGATATGGATCTAACCAATTAAAAATTGACAACTCACATATAATATGGTAAAGATTAATACCACAAAGTAGAGGATCATACACAATTTACTAATTTGGATCATACACCATTTTTCTAATTTGCTCTCTCACATTAATTATTGGATCATACACCATTTTAGTAATTTTGCTCTCTCAATCTTAATTGCTACACCAATTAGTTGGAAAAAAAATTATTTTATTTTCTTACATTTAATTTTATGCACTCTCTTCCTTTTTAAATAAATAAATGTATATTGTTTTTATTTTTATTTTTTTTTAAAACCCTATTGGACATGGTGAACCCTAGAGGGCAAGTGTCTATTTTTCTAAGGTTCACCTTGCCCTCTAGGGTTCACCATGTATAATAGGGTTTTAGAAGAAAATATATATATATATATATATACTAGTTATTAACGCGTGCGTTGCACAAGCATAAATCGTCTAAGTTTCAAAATACATAATTTATCTTCAGTTTTCTAATATGATAATATGTAATTAATACATGGCCAAGTTTAGGGGTTGCGAGAAATGAATCTGTGATCGAAAAGACCGACACAAGGTAATTCAAAACGGGAAAAATAGAAGAAGATAATTAAGTCAAAAATTAACTATTGTTTTAAATTACGATACTAATTTACTGTTATAACTAATAATGAGTTGGTTGAGCATGACATGAGTTATTAACGACAAAGTTGTATCTAATTTATCAACTTGAGGAGTGAAGAATGTAAGCCCGCAATTAACCACTTAGAGTCTTCGGTGGAGCAGTTTGACTTATACGAACGTAACTATACACTTTTCATGCAATTTTATATCATAATACCAACAAAAATTGATTTAATGCTAAAGGAAATTTCAATTCATTAAAATCTAAAGTTTATACTTGATTTTATGTCAATTACTTATTTAACTACTAATTAGGTTGTACACAATTTGATTTAATTGACAGACGGAAGAACTAAATTAATGATTCAAGAAACTAAATGTTGGACGATGGGTACCTGGTTATCCGTAAAAGGTCAAAATTCAAGAACCGTGGTTGACCCATATTTTGACAATTGATATGATTTGACAAGTGACTGATCTATGTAATACAAAAAAATCTCAACATGTACTCGAAGTTTGCACGAGTTGAGTACATATCATACTTTATGGGTGGCTCAAATTTATAGGTATATTGTATTAATAAGTTAATGATAATTATGTAACATGTCAGTTAAGCGACCTTAACAAAAAAGTTAATGCAATTTATCTAATGAAATTTTTAGTAATACTCAAATATTGTAGAGACTAAATCATCAATTTTTTTAAAACACTAATGTCTAAAGTTTATACTTGAATTCAACTTAACTATTTATTCAACTACCAATTAGGAGATACCTAATATGATTGAATTTACAAACGCAATAACTAAATCGATAGTTCGAGTCAATAAGTATTAAACATTGAGTAACATGTTATATGTAAAGTCAAACTTCAAGAACCACGTTTGATCCATATTTGATATGTTATTTGAGTTAGCAAGTGACTAATTTATTTGATACAAAAATGTTAACAAGCGGAACATCCTCAAATCAGTGATATAGTGAATGGAAAAATGCATCTACCTGACATTTGCACCTATTAAATGCATGTTGACTCTAATTGATATGTATATTTGATGGAGAAATTAATAATAACTACGGTGACCTACAAATTAAGCGACCTAAAAAACTAAAAATAAAAAATGTAATTAAATGGGTTTTTTTTAGTAATAATAAAGATAAATAAATGAGTCTCAAAGATAAAAAGACTAAATCGTCATTTTATAAAAATAGGGAACTAAATATAGCACGTATATATATATATATATATATATATATATATATATATATATATATAATAAAATAAAAAATATGGGAACTAAATATAACATATATATGTATATATATATATATATATATATATAATAAAATAAAAATAATAATGTTCAAGAGGTACCTTTTGGGGGTGAGGACAAGTCTCACATTTTATATTGGTATATATATATATATATATATATATATATATATATATATATGAAGAGAGTGCAGAGAATTAAATATAAAAAAATAAAACAAAATTTTCCAAATAATTAATGTGAGAGAGCAAATTAGTAAAATGTGTATGATCCAAATTAGTAAATTGTATATGATTCTCTACTTTGATGTATTGATCTTTATCATATTATATCTGAGCTGTCAATTTTTAATTGGTTAGGTCCATATCCTAGTTGGTGGACTTGGTCCAAGAAATAATTTCTCGTAATGCTCTGATATCATGAAAAAATGATAAACTGTATTAAATTGATTTAATTGTATTATAAGAATATATACGTGAGTTATAAGTAAAAAAAATATGAAATAGATATATTACAAGATACAAAGTTATACTATAAATAAATATAACCTTATCCTAACCAATATCTCTAATATTGTTTGGATAATATCTTCGGCTGCCCTATGGATGGAACTATTATATATCCGGTTAAAGACAATGCCACTTTATGAACGATATTATTACCCGAATAATGACATTGACTACTAATAAGGGAAAGAGTCAAATGAGTGTTTGTTATGGGATAATATAGTATGGGGTTTATTGAGTAATACAATAGTTTTGGGGTCAAAGTGGATAGCTTGTTTTATTATATATAATTCATGTTCTCTATGAGAAGAGATATGCATGTATAAAAAGAATGTTGATTGAAATTTTGCTTTCTCTATATCTATAATCTGTATCTTCTTCAACACTTCTTTTCTGTCATTAGTTTGCTTATCTTCAACTTCAGTCGAAGTATTAGTGTTGATATGTGAAGACCTAGGTAATCACATCAGATATCATAATCGAGTTTATTAAGATATGATGTTACATCAGGAGCGATAATTTTGGGATAACGCTAAGGTGTTTCTACCCCAACATAGAAGTCTTTTCTGGGTGAGGTGTTGAATAAGGTGCTGATCTTCTCTCTAAATCGGGGAATTTTTTTGCGTAGATTTGGTGTTTACACTAAGCTAATATTATTATAATAAGAACCTCACTCTATTGAATATTCTTTTTTTTTTTTTTCTAAAACTCTAAAAATAAAATCTAAAATGACAATTGTAAAATATTTACTTGGTGTGAACATTAAACTTATACAAAAAAATTTCCCTAAATCGGGCGCACTAGATATCTCTATGTTCTCGTGACCAACACGACATTTTGAGAGAATATATATATATATATATATATATATATATATATATATATATATATATATATATCTTTTATATGGGGTTATTTATTTTTAATAATAATAATGCATGTGTTTCTTTTGATGTTATGTTACTTTGCACAAAACTCTAGGATCTATAAAACTCTCGATTATAATAATTATAGATATTATAATATAGAAATATACAGAAAAAAATATTTTCTTTTATTATTATATTTTACAAACAAACAAAAAAACTTTTAGCTTCCCTTCATATTACGAAATTAACTTTTTGCGCAAAAAAAAAAATATATATTTTATAAATATAATTAATGAGAAACAACATGTAGATTTTTACCAAAAAGAAAATGTAGATATATATATGGTGGATAAGGTTGGATCGTGTTATTATTATTATGCACGATCGACACTAAATGAGTCCCCTTTAGAAGAAGTTAGTAGAAGCCGTGCACCTTTCAAGTTATATAGTCGGGAAGTTGGTTGAAGTTCCCCCACTAGCTAGCTAGCACTTGATGATTTGCTTCTACTCATAGATTTGATTAATTCATGGAGAAAGATATATCATTATTGGCTTCCCATTTTCTACACTCTAGTGGTAGTTGTAGTAGTATTTGACATTGTGACCTAATTAATTAGGGCCATGGAACCATATCTGACAAAGACTTGCATATATATGATCCCCAATAAATCAAATTCAAGTAAATGAGAGATCAAACCACTAGCTATAAGATATCTATTATTTTTTTACTTATATATATACTCTTTATATTCTAACATTTTATTTTAAATACACATAAAATACGCTCAAAACTCTTTGATTATAACATACAATTTTCAATATACCATAATTTCATAAACTAGTTAGAGTTTATAGTGGAAGTTGTTGAGACTTAGAAACTTCACTTTCTAATTGTTATTCAAATTGAGGATTAATGTGTGTGTATATATATATATATAGGGGGCACACCTATAAACTAACATAGCTAGCTAGGTAGCAAAGGGGATGCAATAATTGCCCCCACATTATAGGCACTCAATTTGATGCACAAATTACCCCGCATGCTTGGAGGAGGTTGCTGCCTTTACCATATAACTTGGACTTCGATCTATCTCTCCTTTCACTTATAATGTCTATGCATCTACCTATATATGGGTACATGAGATGGTATATATATGTTTCGTGTCTCTTAAAGAAAGTAACAACTAAAGTATTTATCTGTATCGAGTCTTGCTTAGTGAAAGGTGTACAAGTCGTGCCTATGTATTAATTATCGTATCTTACGTGTTAATAAGGTTATTGTGTTAAATTTACCGAATTAAACGAATATATATACGATAAGCTTATTGTGCAAATGTTCACAGACACGAATATGACACAATTATTTGTAATGTGCTATCATGTTGTGTGTTAAGTGCGAGTCAGTTTGTACGTTTATATATGAGTTTTTAAACAAATATAAAAAATATGTGAACTTAACGTAGTAAAAAATATATATTCATATGTCAAATTTCACAAGCCCTTAATGTAGAGTTGCCAAAATCTAAAAACTGGACAGCTTGTTGGAGTTTTAAAAACTATTATACACGAAATTGTTAAAAAAAAAATACTCAAAAAATAGACTTACCAACACAATTTTATCCTACTATAATTCGAACGAATTCGTGTCGTAATATCTAACACGAACACGGCACGAAAATTACCTCGTATATAATTGTATGCGTACTATCGTGTTATCATTGTGACATATACTTACAAAAACACGGTTTTTTGTGTGCATGTTTGTGTCGTTCTATCGAGTTTCACACCAAATTGACAGCCTAGTAAAATGCTTATTATTCGAATTTAAAAATATATTAACGTAACACATAACGATTCCGAATGGCGTAAAAACACATCATTCAGGCTGATTTTGGGAACTAACAATTAGTTAATTTTTTGAAGACATGTAAAGTACAGTGGTTGATTTTACACTTTTACCTTATTATTATTAATATTTATTTAGTAAGAGTTTGCAACTTGCATAATTCCCTTATTGATAAATCAAATTAAGCAATGCCTGCGTCTTCAACAACAATACCACCATGATCATATGCATTATTCTAGTGATCAACTTTTGTACCCAAAAGTGATGGCAGAGAGATGAGTCTTTTAAGACTTTTATAACTACAATCCCATAATATTATAATCGGGAAATTTAGCCCCTGATGATTGCGAATGTTTCGAATATTTACAAACTTCATATTCGAAACTTCTCCCTCTTTTGTAACTTCACTTATAAAAAGAGGTAGAAATAAACACTTCTACTATATATATATATATACTATTTATATATTTAACTACATTAACTTAATTAGTCCATAAATTAGTCCATAAGGTCATGACCTAACACCGACCAACTTCGGCCTCGGCTAGTTTCTCGGGAACCCCTTTGAGAAGGCACATAGCCGGTGGGATCGTTAGGGTTTGCATCATCCCATAAGCGTTCCAACAATACGGGCTCGTCACAAACTGCCCCTGAGCCGGGAGAAGCTCGATCTCAGAGAGGGTCAGGTTCGTGCATGGGACAGCGTCACTGCATGCAAAGTGCACGGGCGGGCTACGGACATCGTACGTGCCTTTAATGTTGGAATATATGATGTCTGAGACATAGACTGCGGATGTTTGGTTGGCGCACTTCTTGGTCAGGCAGTAGTACTGATCGATCAGTATCGGGTTCCGAACCGTGTCCATGTGGATGTTTTTGAAGGTTACCCTTGAAACCGCACCCGACCCGCCTTGCCAGGTCTTGATTCGAACCCCGTTGTCCGAGTGCTTTATGATCGAGTCCGATACGGTGATGTTCGAGACACAAGCTCGAGTGTTCTTAACACCTAAACTCCCTATGCTGTAAGAAAAATTTTGGTAGTAAATTAAAAATGGGTCCAAGTATATAATATATCATTAAGAAAGCAAAGTTTAATAGAATGTATTGGTATTAGGGTTAATAACCTATAACTGTACAAGGTTTGACGCTTATGAGATTTTGGTGTCCGAGCTTCACTTGTTGATATGAGGTGTCTGAAGTTTCAACTTTGTTGAAATTTAGTTTTCCATCTATTTTTCAGGTTAAGTTTAACAGATTGTGTGAAATAACACTTTTGCCCTTTTAATATTTTTTTATTTACTACCTTATTTGAGAAAATGTGAAATGACGAATTACTTTTGGAGTCAAATAAGGAGGATGAGACTGCATTTTTTTGCTATGAGGGGTATTTTTTACTTTTCATTCGAGCATATGACTATTGAACAAGAGAATTTTTTGGATATTTTTTTTGTTCAAGTCACGTGGTCATCACATGATCAATTTCTGTTTGACTTAATAGCAAAAACAGACGTAGACACCAAATTTCAACAAAACTGAAAACTCAGACAATTCATATCAACATTTGAAACTTCAGACACCAAAATGTCACAGTAGTCAAATTTTCAACCGTTTATAAGTTTTTAACCCTTGGTATTATATTATGGTACTAACCTTATTCCATGACTGGGACCACATGTAATGTTCCTTATGTCTAAATTATAGGATCCAGCCCCAATTGAAACACAGTCATCACCTACAAATTGAGTAACCTTTTTAGTGTCTGGGCAAAGCTTTTGGAATGTTTAATCATCAAATTGGTAGATGAACTTGTAATACAAATTCAGCTAGCAGTTTGAAACTTAAATATAAATATATGGCGGGGTCTAATTGAGTACCGTTCGAGATTACGGAATTGTGAATCTCCACATTGTTTGTGTTCTCGATATGAATACCATCCGTGTTGGGGCTCGACGAAGGCGACTTAATCGAGAGCGAATCGATGCGGACATTACGGCACCCATCGAATCGGAAATGGAATTGTGGGCTATTCTTGACCTTGAGACCTTGTACCGTCAAGTTCGAGCTCATGAAGAACCTTAGAGCCACGGGGCTATCGCATGGACCGGGCATTGTCGTTCCACGTACACCCTGTTGCATTAAAACCCGAAGTTAGGGTATCTTTTTAAGTTCGATGTAGAGCAATTTCTAACACGACACGATATAAAAGACGAACCTTGTGGGGCTTGCAAGGTAAGTCCCACCACTTTTGGCCCTTGCCATCTATGACCCCTCCACCTTGCATAGCCATTCCGTTGATTCGATAGAAGACTAGCCACTGCCTCTTGCTCATATGTAGGGGCCACTCTTTTGGTCCATCCGGGGGCATTATGGTCCCATCAATCTTTTTTACATTCCAAACAATAGAAGCAAAATAACGAACCTTATAGTAAGATATGTGTACTTGTATATATGAAGCATCTCTCTTAGGAGCGTTTGGATGGAGATAATGTGAAATTTTATAGTGTTTAGTTATGTTTTAATATGAAGTATAATGTTATATTATAATGTTTAGTATATTTTGTAATGTAACTTTTTATTATTATATTATTATATATGAGAATATATTATATCTTAATATAATAAGATTTAAATGAATATTTACTTTGATTCACTTACTTCTTAAACTTTATATTTTGTATTTATACGTATAATCTATTCATGAAGTTACCTGAAACACGAGGCTGGACTTGCATGGTCCAGTGAAGATGGTGGACTGGATCATGAAAGAATGGCTGCGAGGGACCAGGATAGTGGCCGAGCCACTGGTCGACCCACACGCAGCATCCCAAGCCATCTTGAACGCCTCACTGTCATCTGCAACACCATCACCAACCGCCCCGAACTTCCTAACATCAAAAACTCCCGCATCCTTGTCAGCACTGTCGCCTGAGCTCGGTGCAGGGGCCGCCTCAGGGGCGGCGGAAGGAGGGAACGAGATTTGGGACACAGTGTGCCTCACTTTAACCTTACTATGGTGTCTTGCCGAAATGGTGGACATAAGAAGCACCCCGAAAAACACGAAGAACAGAAAAGAAGAAACAGGACGACAGGAAAAGAGAGCCATACGAAGATTGACAGAGCGGGTCGGTACTTATAGGAGGAAACCTTATCAACTGTCCTAAGTAACTAGATAGTTAGCTAGGGTTTGGTCCTTGGCTATATATATAAGGTGTAAGAGTAATAGCCGCAAGTTGGGGATGTCAAGCTTAGAAAACCTAATCCCACGTTTAGAAAACACGAGCGGTTCGAAGGATGTCTCTTTGGAATGGTGTGAGTGACCACAAAGAGTAGAGTAGAGTACAAGAGCACATATATACAACAACTTGGAGTTGGTTTTTATAGTAAAGGAATGAAGAATGTTAGTGGAGAGTTAGCTTTTTTTCTTTCTTTCTTTTTGGTAAGGGGCGGTTTGGGGACTAGAGATTTAATAATTACAGGAAGCCGACCAAGTTGCAATAAAACAGAGAGAGAGTAGAGTGGTGGAAGCTGCAATATAAGTGAATAAAACTTTAGGAGAGCTAGCTAGGGGGAGTAAGATTGTGGTTGTAATTGGAATTGGGAATCCATTTGGGGATTGTAGTGCTTGTTATTCCATGGTTTAGTTAGTTAGCTAGGGTTGCTTTTGTTATGCTCCACTCCACCTATATGTGTGTGGGTTGGGTTTTTAACATCATGAGGACGAGTCTACACTTTGCAGAATAATAATCGTCAGAGATGAAGTCATGATTTTTCTTCAGAGATAAGGATTGAATTGAATTATACATGTCATCGTAATAGGTTCAACTATACATATATATGTTCTGGTGATATTCTTATTCGTCGTAACAGAAGAAACCCAGCACGCGATGAATTGCTTTACCTAACTCTAAAGAAATAATGCCTGAAGTGTATATAAATCATACATATAACATATAATTTATACATTTTTAATCTACATATATTATCGTAATAAATCAATGAAAATAAAAAACGTATATTTTCAGATACATAATTAATAACTTAGTATAAGATAAATTTTTAGTTAAATATTCTGGCTTTTGTGCCGGCGGTTATTGACTCGTAATAATCTATCTACCATATACTTTTGATGGGCCGACATTTGATAGAATACATACTACATCTCTTGCATTCTGAATTACTAACATACTTCCTGTGTGTATTAAATAAATATATAGCGTCGGCCCATCAAATCAATGTCAGCCCATCAACAGGCGACTGAAATCCTTCTTGTACAGTACTCACTGGGATGAGCTAACCATCGTCACTCCTCATTCAGACGATCTGCAAGTCCTCCGCCATCAACAACTGGTTATTCGGGTTCGAGTTTGAAGAAGCAGATACATTTCCTCTGCAGCAAAAGCAAGGCTTTGGTTATCTATGATACGAACCCAATTGATAGAATAGAAGGTGGATAGATTAGGATCGGAGAATAGGAGATTCAAGAAGATTAGATCATAGATGTAGAGATAGAGAGAGCTAAGCTCATCAATATTCATTCATATTTTTCATAGTTCTCTCATTAACCTCTCATACATATATATAATAAACAACTAACCCTTAATACCCTTTTACCCCCCAAACTATTAGATTCTACTAATTCACCACATTATTATAATCCTATACTATAATACCAATACCATAACATAGCCTTCCCCTTCAAAACACCTTGTCCTCAAGGTGTGTCCGGGATCATTAAACCCGTCATAATCACGAAGGAGAGACGAAACAAAGAATCCCGAGCCGTTGAAGCCAGCATAGTTTCGAACGAGTGACCACATGAAGGTGAATGCGACCTGGAGATTTCCGGGACCATTGAAGCCATCATAATCTCGCATGAGTGTCCATCCAAAATGGAAATCACCACAATCAATTAGACACTTCCAATTCGGATTGTTCGCTAAGTGAAGAGTTTTGCCCGATTTGATGGTAAAAGTCATCTTCAGGAGCAAGAAATGCAATTGAGCTTCAACAGATGATGTATGTATAGGTAACCAAAAATGATCACAATACTCTACAAGTGTGCCCGGTAGTTGAAACTTCGAAGATGAACACAAAACTGTCTTGGATGCCTCAATATCATGATATTGATCCTGAACAACATCACTATCAGAACCGGCTTCAACATCATGTTGGTCTTCTTCTCTTGTGTCGACATCTTCTTTAGCACAATCAAGAAAACAACTCAATTCACCTGTGTTGACACCCTCTTTAACTGTGTTGGCAGTTTCAGCTTCAACATCACGTTGGACTTCTTCCACATTGTCAATAAATTCAGTCACGGGTTCCTCTTTAGCTTTCATAATATGATTAAAATATTTGATATCCATTTCACCATATTCATCATCCAATCTTTGCCCATGTAAATCCCACTTTGCAAAAATAGCTCCACAAAGAGATTCAAATTTAACAAGAAATCTGAAGTCCGATTCTGCAGAAACACCAATTTGTTGAACCACTCCAAACCGTGAGAATATTTCATATAGAAATTCATCTGAAATGGGCATGGGAGCATCATTAATTTGGACAAGAAGAGTAGGACTTGAATCTCTCACTTTATCTTGATCAATCCAATCTTCAGAAAACACATACATTGTTGTACTTCAATTCAACAATTTCAATATTGCTCAAATATATCTCTTAGGCATTTTATCCAACACCTTGTGGATGTTAATCCAGAAATAAATTGTAGCAGTAGAAACACAGAAATTGACGGCAACAGTAATCCCAGCAGCTCTAATGGGAAGTATACACACAGCAACAGGAAGTGACGCAACAGAGGATAGAACTTGCAGGAACTTAGAGACGCAACACCATGAAAGTAGAGACAAAGCAGCAGCAGCACCAATAATAATGTCTAATAGCAGCAAATAGAAATTAAGCACACACCCAAGGTTCAACCGAAGCAATTCTCAAAATTACCTGTGTATGGCACTTAGTAAGCTGCTAAACGCCATTTCCAAAGCAGATTTTAAACAAGGCTACAATTGTGGATGTGGGCAACAGAGTGGTGATGGTGGAAACCAGCAATAATTAGGAGCAGTGACAGGGAACGGGTGGTGGCGATGAGCACATCAGAACAACTGGGTAGTGGCGACCGGAACTAATGGTGTGCGGCGGAGCGACTGCCGGTGACTGGACGACGAGTGGTGGCGGTCGGAGCGGGTGGCGTAAGTGGTGGTTGGAGTCGAGAATAGTGGCTGGAATCGAACCAAAATTACCACAACCGATGATAGATCGGCTCTGATACAATGATACGATCCTAATCGATCAATAAAAGAAGATGTATAGACTAGAAACGGAAAATGTGGTTTAGGTAAAGGAACGTGAAGATAACCAGATATAGAGAAGAGCCTAAGCTCATGTTAACATATCAATTCATCATGCAAGCATACTCTCCTCATACAACGACAACTATTTATAATAATCTTAACTATCTATATTATCGGTTTACCCCAAGGGGAACACCGGATGGAACTGCACTTATACTCTGCGGGAAAGACCGGGTCGGTCCTAGCTGTAGGATTGCGAAGCGGTCAAGGTTTTGATAACTTAGACAACAAGTTACTTGGTAAACAATTTTCTGTTTTTTCAACTTTCAAGTATATATATATATATATATATATATATATAAAGGCTTATGCCACCCATGCCGGGTTTTAGGTCAACTGGTTAAGTGATTATTCTTAACTTTTTCATAATATTAGAGTGCTCTGATTCAAATCTTCGCATCGCTTCGTTTAACCACTTATTAAAATAATTTCACATACGAGACTTTCAATATGTTTCGGTCCATACGTGAGATGAAATATAAAAATATAAAAACTTATATTATACATTCACCTATTACCTTAAAGCTTTAAAATATTTAATCAAGTTATTAATCTAAACTTTCACACGATTAGGTTACATGTTTTCTTGGGGTTGACTACAGTTAGTTTAACTGTTATTAGTCCGCATGTTGAAACCAGTGTTATCAGAACCGGACCGGACCGACGGTCCGACCGGGTTCGAACCGGAACCGGCACTCCCAACGGTCCGGTTCACTCAAATCCGGAGGATGTAAGCGAACCCGGTTCGATATCCGGTTTTTTATCGAACCGGCCGGTTTTGAGCAGACCGGGCGGTCCACCGGTTCGGTATAACAAAAGTAAAAAAAAAAATTGAAATCATCCCGACTTGAAGAGTTATCCGAGCAAGGTTTTGGGGGAGGGAAAGTTCCTCGAAGCTTCGATTACCCTCGTATTGATTCGTTAAACTCAGCTTCCTCAAAACCATCCTCAAATTCCTCACCTCCACTAACGTATCCTTGATATTTCTAGAGGCAATTAACTGTACATGGAGCAGCAGTTCTTGTAGATTGTCGGTGGACAAAACTCGAGCACTTTCCGGCGAGATCAACGTCGTATCTCATCACATCGACAATATCATTCATTTACGACGGATCCTTGACTAATTATCGGAATCCAGGTCATTAATTGCTGGTTCGATTGATTTCAGAGCCGATTTGAGCGCTCTGAGAATAGATCAGAAAAAATGGACTTTTCCGATGCTCTCTTGTGTGCGGCTTGCAGCCGTAAACTCCAATCACTGCTATCGAAAAATGAAACTTGTGTGAGAAATAAAAAAGATTTTTGTTCAGCAGGAAACTGCAGTTACTAATTATAATACCTGGTATCGTCGGGAGTAGAACGGATTGGGCTGCATGAACCCTCAGATTAATGCTTCTTCATTATCAATGCTTCTGAGGGACAAAAATGAGATTGTTCTTGACTGTTGTTTTGTGGCTGGGAGAAAAGGAACTGCGAGGGAAGGGGAGGGGAATTAGGGTTAGGAAGAAAGAGAATAGAAGAGATGTAGAAGAGAGGTGACAGGGGAAGGTAAAAACATTGAAACGGTCGGACCGGGTTCGAACCGGGTCCGACCGGCCGAACCGGGAACCGGTGGCCTGGCCGGTTCGACCTCCGGTCCGGTTCTGATAACACTGGTTGAAACTATGTTATGTGATGATTAATTAATTAAATTTTAAATTATTAAATATAAGAAGATAAGATTTGGAACACTTTGCTTCCACTTGGTTGATCCTCAACTCAGCTCAAGTACTGAATATAGTAGACCAGCAGCATAACAACTAAGATACCTGCTCTTTTGCCTACCAAGGGAAAAGGGACAGACAGATAATGTCGGTCTATATGTTATTTTAAAATTAACAATTCTTTAATAAGATTTTAGAGGTTTACTATAGGCTGACAACACAACACAATATGGTATACAGGGAAAAAATTGTGTTTATGAAAACATACGATAAAACAATAATAAAATACGATTAACATCATATCATTTTTATTACAATGTATAATAATATAAAAAATATTACTACAAAGTTTTATTTTTAAGTACTTTTGAACAAATTTTATTTAATAATTTTTAAAACTATAATTAGTTATTTAACTTTTAATTATTATTTTTTTGCATGAATAACACTTTATTGATACGAAATTGACAAAGTTCAACCTGGATTACAATCTAGAAGTAAAATAGATAAAAGAGGAGAATGGTGTACTACGACCCAATTAGCCTCTTTTCTGAATTGGATTGCAACCCAGTTTGCACACCGATTGGCGCCTCGTCGAATAACCTTCCACGTGACATTTTGGATCATACTCGCAACTTGACGGATAGAACTAACAATGTTGTCGAATCTCCAGTCGGAGTTTGTCGTTGTATGTCGAATTTGGTTTACTATGTACTCCGCATCTGACTCGATGACGACTTCCCTCCATTGATGATGAACTGCAAGTTCGACACTTTATAAAATTGCTTTTGCTTCCGTCATGGCTGCCCCGGATTCCCTGTCTCGAGTATGTCTACCCGCTAGCAAGTTGTCGAACTCATCCTGACCACAATTCCAGTTCCGGCCCAACCAGTTTCTTTCAACCAACTCCCGTCACAACATATGGAGACTGCTCCCGGTACTGGTTTATGCCACAATGAAATTGTGTTTGTGCTCCTGTTGTAGGTGCGCTGTCTGGCATAGGGGCGGTCCTCCGCTGCCCACAATTCAGCTGCAAAACGCTGAATACGTTCTAGTACTTTGTGTGGATTAGGATGGTCTCTTTGGTATACATCGTTCCTTCCAAATTTCCTACGCACCGATCTTAACCTTTAAGTTCAGAAATTCAGCGACCTCGCCTTCTCGATTAGCCCTTCCCATCACCTCCTCTAGCCATCCCACCCATGTTGGCTCATCTCCTCAATTCCATCTCACCTTAAGGCATTCGAACCAAACTGGTGAAGGCCATATGTAATGCAATAAAACATGATCAATAGTTTCAGCACAATTACAAAAAGGGCATTTTGTTTCCACCGCGACTCCTCTCCGGATTTAACTTTTAAATTGTTTACTTTATATTACAAACTTATGAATGTTGATGAGATATTAATTTGTAATTGTTATTATATGAATCTCATTATTTGAATACTTGCTTAGATCTCGTATAGAGACCTATAACGGAATAACTTAACATAACAAGATATATACATAAATTTGTAGGTCATTTTTGTGTTCGTAAATTTAACAGAATACTATTATTAACATGTACGAATTCACATCATAATTTTCAAGATGATCTAATAATTATCATGCATTATTTAAATTTTACTTTCTTTTTTTTCTACTGATTAAATTTTGCTTGTATTAATTAATTCATTAGAGGGAAAATTAATTTTTTTTTTTCTAATATTTTTATTTTATTTGTTTATATGGTTTTTAGTTTTTTCTATCTTGCTTGGCCTTGGTTTTTTTTTTTTTTTTTTTTTTTGTGTGCCATGCTTGGCCTTGGATTGTTACCAGCGCATTATAGCAGCGAAAAAGGAGAAAAAACATCAAGCAAACAGAGGAGAAAAGCAAAAGACAGAGAAAGACAGCAGCCATTTATGGATCTCTCTTCACCACTCATCTCCTCTTCCAGCGATCGCCCTTCTTCTTGATCACCGCTTTCCCGCTATTCAATTGCATTTGTCTGCTCGTCAATAACCTCTTGCTTCGAATGCTCCGTCACTGTCTCCTCCAATTTCTACTCTGCTGGTCGACGCTTACTGCGTGAGCTCAATCGCCACGCATTTCTCTAAAAAAAAACTCTTTCTGTTTCCCAAGGGGCTCTGCTCTGCGAGTTCCTGGGTTGTCGTTGGGTATGTTCTCTTTGCTTTTCTTCCCGCAAATTGCTCATCATTCGATGATTAGGCTCTCACGGGTTTCTATTATTAGTACTGTAAACTGTGAAGTTTCTCATAATTTGTGTCTTCTATATTTCTATTCTAAATTCTGGGTTTGTTCATTTTTTGTTTTAAATTTTAATGGAATTCTTGTTGGCTTTGTTGGATTGTGTGTGTGCGCGTTTTTTAAATATTAATTTTTTTTGTTGTATCTTCCCCAACAATTATTGTTTATTATGGTTATTTAAGTTCTGGGTTTAAGGTTTTCTGTTGGGTTTTTTTTTTTTAGGAAATTTCATGTTTAAGTTGATTCATTTTCTGTTTTTTGAACATGTGTTCTTACTTCTGCATCAATCATATGAACTGAGCATAGCAATTCTCCTTCGGTGTGCTTAGGAAATGCGAAGGTTGGTATTAAGCCTGGGAATTGCTTTGGACAATATACCATTTCGATGATGAATTTCGACCATATTGCTCGGATTTATCAAGTTCGGCTAATGCTATTACTTCCATGTAGCTGCTTAGATCATTTAGCAAAGACGGTCCTATTTCGGCAACTTGTTTTAGAACACTTAGCCCTCATGAACCCTACTTGCAAATCATTTGTTATGCTGTTTTTCGTAAAAATGAACTAAGCATTGAGTTTCTGGATTTACAGCTGCGTTTCATTTACAGGTGAATGATCAACCATACCAAAGTTGCAGAAAATACTTCTAGAACGGCAGTTTATAATGGCATCAGTAGGTTTGCCATCTATTTCTAGTTTGAGAGAGCCCAGTTCTCACGCTGTTGGAGCTGATACTTTGCCTGATGAAATGAACGGGATGAAAATCCGAGATGATAAAGTATATATATAGTCGTTTTTGGTGTCTCCCTTTGTAATTTTGCTTCATTTTTTGCTAATCGGGTTGTCCCATTTTGATTTATAGGAGATGGAAGCCACTGTTGTTGATGGTAATGCCACCGAAACAGGCCATATAATAGTCACAACTATTGGCGGGAGAAACGGGCAGCCCAAGCAGGTATAGTTTTTTATATCCTGTTTTAGGGAAAAGGAGTATCTCTTTGATATAGGGCATGTTTTATTTTCCCTTTTTGATGCCTTGTTCGATAATTTCAGACAATAAGCTACATGGCGGAGCGTGCAGTTGGACGTGGGTCTTTTGGAGTCGTGTTCCAGGTTTGCCTTGTTTATTAAGGGATTTTTGCTTGATGTATTGAGTAAGTATAGTATTAGTTAATAGTATAAGCATATACATCGGTTTGGTTAGAAATTTAGGCGGTATTAGTACTAGTTAACCACACATAGTACGTATTAATTAATGTCGACTCCCTCTATATTGATTATGTGACCAGCAATGCTGCAATATGTGAAACTTGGTGCCGAAGTAACCTCGTAATGGTTTACGTGATCCTTCGCAGGCGAAATGCTTAGAGACAGGGGAAACAGTAGCAATAAAGAAGGTGCTACAAGACAAGAGGTACAAGAATCGGGAGCTGCAGACTATGCGTCTTCTTGACCACCCGAATGTTGTGGCTTTGAAGCACTGCTTTTTCTCAACGAGTGAAAAAGACGAGCTTTACCTCAATCTAGTGCTAGAGTATGTTCCCGAAACAGTTCATCGTGTCATCAAGCACTACAACAAGCTGAACCAAAGGATGCCTCTCATCTATGTCAAACTTTACTCATATCAGGTGCATTTTCGATCTTTCGCCTCTCCTATAAATTAATTTCATGATTTCCGTAACATTTTTTATTGTAATGTTTCAGATTTTTCGCGCGTTATCTTATGTCCATCGCTGTATTGGAGTGTGTCATCGTGACATCAAACCTCAGAATCTTCTGGTAAGTTTCTTTTTTTAGCAATTTATAATCCATAAAAATGATAATGCGTCAAAATCTCATCCGTTTAAATATTCGTAGAGTTGAATTCATCCATATAGGTGATAAACCGACATTATACAATTTCTTGCAGGTCAATCCACATACTCATCAGGTGAAGCTTTGCGACTTTGGAAGTGCAAAAGTGTTGGTAAGGAACAAACAACTTTCTCTACTCTGTCATTCATATACGCAAATACTCTTTGACTGTGTGTTTATCATCTGGTAGGTGAAAGGAGAGCCAAATATATCCTACATATGCTCGAGATACTATCGGGCTCCTGAACTTATCTTCGGAGCTACTGAATATACTTCGGCTATTGATGTGTGGTCTGCTGGATGTGTTCTCGCTGAGCTGCTTCTTGGACATGTACATATACTCGACTATGTTTTTTTTTCAAGGAAAAAAAAAAACTCATATTTGGACATCGATTTAAGCAAATTTGTACTTTTGTTTTTTGGCAGCCTCTGTTTCCAGGTGAAAGTGGAGTTGACCAGCTAGTTGAAATTATCAAGACTTTGGGAACTCCGACCCGGGAGGAAATCAAATGCATGAACCCTAACTATACAGAGTTCAAATTTCCTCAAATTAAAGCTCATCCGTGGCACAAGGTTGGTACGGTGATTTTATCAGCATTAGGGGATGTTCATTTCAACTAAGCTTCTTGTTCTTCTTTTTTGGTTGTTTAGATATTCCACAAACGTATGCCCCCAGAAGCCGTTGATTTGGTGTCGAGATTGTTACAGTATTCCCCCAATCTTCGGTGCACAGCGGTAATTTATAGCTACGCGGTTCTAGTTGTGTTTCCTTTTCATTTAGGGTTAATTAGCAACTTACTATTTGAACTTTGATAGCTCAATTATTTTTTGGTGAATTGCTAACTAAATTATACAAGCTGCAGCATGCTATCTCCGTCTAGTTTGTTGTTGAACAGAAACTTGCATGTGTTTTGTTGTCTTGCTAAATTAAATTTTCTTGTTCTTTGTGCAAATTGTTAGTTAAATTTTGGGAAATTTGCAATTTGTTAGCTGCATTTTGATGGACAAGTTGAAGCTTGCATTTTGATGGACAACTAGTTAGCTGCATTTTGATGAACAAGTTGAAGCTTGCATTTTGATGGACAATTAGTTAGCTACATTTTGTCAGAAAAGGAAGTTCATATTATCCAAACTTGAGCTAGCAAGTTGTTAATTAACCATTTTATTTAGTGTGCTTATAACATAATTAATTGTGGTGTTACATTATGGCAGTTGGATGCCTTGACCCATCTGTTTTTTGATGAGCTTCGTGATCCGAACACGAAGCTGCCAAACTCGCGGTTCTTGCCACCATTGTTCAACTTTAAGGCACACGGTAAGAAATCGCATTGAACCAAGCTTGATAGTATTGTTGTGTTGATGTTTAACATTTGGGTTGATTGGATCAGAGCTCAAGGGTGTGCCCGAGGATGTGGTGATGAAACTGATCCCGGATCACGCGAGGAAGCAGTGCCCTTTTCTGGGTCTATGATGAAGCAGTCAGGCAGGCGTCTTAGGATGTTTCGTTGTGTTATATGTGTGGGTTGTGTTCCATGGCCTGCTGTCGAGTAGGCCATATGTATTGTACAAGTACAAATCTTATGTAATGGAGATGTAAACTCCCAAGTTAACCTCATATATATATATATATATAGGTTAATCACCTACTTGCAAACTCAATTTTGAGGCAAATAACGGACAAATTGCTAATTGAAAATTATAATTGGTAGTTAAATGGAGAGCATAAATAATGATACTTGTGAAGTACGCAAGAAAATTCCTTAAATAACATGTTCCTGGCTTTCCCAAATGGACTTTCCTCATTTTCGGGGCAACTAAAATATAACTAAATGATATCAATCGTGTCAATAGGATAGAAATTAGTTTGTGTGAGAGAGACACTATCCTAATTAAACAAGCTTAACAACTATATATATATATATATATATATATATATTACATATATATACAAATTCCGAATATATATAAAAAATAGGAGAGCATACTATTATTTTGTCACATTAGCAATATCATCAAGTATTAATAGAGAATGTTATTTTTAATTTTCTCCCAAATAGTAATAGTAAAATACTAAAAAGTGAAACCAAATACAAATAGTATTAGCTAAGTTGGAGGCAACCTTAAATAAACAGCAATGATGAATGGTTTAAATATCCTTCAAAGAGCATCGTATTGCCCTCTATACACACACTAGAGTCACTACATCCCCCCAATTACAGACACTTGAAACAATCTTGAATATATCCATCTACAAAAAAATCAAAGAAGAATGACAAGGTTCAAAGGCCCTTCCTTCCCTATAGACATCACAATCTTTTAGAACAACTAGTGACAAAACACATCAAAGACTTCGGATTCGACACTTCCGACGTACATATTTACCGAGACAATCGATGTTATGTCACGCTCGCTCTAGCGTAATCTCTGCTCTCCGATCTCGACCCTGGGTTCTCACTCCTATCAGTGTCTGAATTCTGCCTGTGTAGATCGATGTCCATGCTTCCCCCTCCCGCCCTTCGGTGCCTTCGATCCTGAAAAACCACATAAATTTTCTATTCAAGACCGGTAATGTTTCGAGCCACAAATAAGGTCTGCATCCAAAATCCAACAAGACTCTTACATCTCTTGGTATAGGGTACTCCTCGGATTCGAGCATTCTTACAACTTGACTCATCTTAGGCCTTTTTTCGTGATCGGGGTCAACACATCTTAAGGCCGTTAATAGGGCACGTTTCAAGGCTCGAGTGGATGGTCTCACCTCGATGTTGGGATCCACCACTTCCTCCGATCGTCGACTACCCACCATCATCTTCAACCAATCTACCAAATTCACCTGAAAAATGAAATTTATTACAAACACAATTTCCCCCTAAACTGTAGTCATAAATCGGTTCAAACAGTTAATGTTCATAGTCGATAATGTCTATATAAACGGACCTCTTGGGCGGGGCGGCCATAGTCAACGGGATCTCGACCCGTGAGTGCTTCCAACAACACAACACCAAAACTGTAGACATCGCTCTTCTCATTTAACAAACCAGTATTGGCATATTCAGGTGCCACGTATCTAAAACAAAATTGTAAGGGTAGTCAGAGTAACAATCTAGACAACGTACGAGGAATCACCAGACAAACACATACGACTTTACCCGAAGGTTCCCATGACTCGAGTAGTGACATGACTTTTTCCTTCGCCGAGCAACTTGGCGAGACCAAAGTCGGATATCTTAGCGTTGAACTCATCATCAATCAATATGTTGCTCGATTTGATGTCTCGGTGGACCACTTTAGGCTCTATGGCCTCGTGTAAGTAGGCCAAACTATGCAAGTTATGACTCAGATTAGTAACTGAATATGCGCAAATTTAAAAAATAAGTAGAGAGAAGAGAGAAAATTTACGCTTTTGCAGTGCCGAGTACCACTTTCATTCGAGCCTCCCAAGTAAGATACCCGTGGTGACGCATTGCCCCGTGAAGCCATTGCTCCAAGTTTCCGTTGTTCACGTATTCGTAGACCAAAATCCTAAAATAAATTTTACATGAATCAACCATGAACATGATTTGCATGAATACAATAACAAACATAACATAAGATGTTGTTTCCTGTAAAAGTGAAGGCATTTCTAAATGCGAGAGGACATGTGATATTAGCGTGAACATGATAACTTGGAGAGAAAGTCATCATATCATAACTTGAATTCCAAGAAACTATCCTACCAAAATGTTACAAACTCAACTATGAATGTCGGAAAAGAACAAAACCTTTGAGTGCCTTCGATGCAGTATCCTAGAAGTCGGACCAAATTCTTGTGCCGAACATGCCCAATAGCTTCAACTTCCACCTGAAACTCTTTCTCTGCTTGTCCCCTGTATCATACACCAAACAAATTTTCTTATCAAACATAATCTTTCGATAAATCTGAATAATAAAAGTTCAATTCAACTCACACGTTGTTCAGAATCTTCTTAACCGCAACTGGAGTACCATTGATCAAAGAACCTCGATAAACAACCCCATAACCGCCCTCTCCAAGGACATTCTCCTTAGAGAAACGGTTTGTGGCAAGCTCAAGATCCCTCAATGTGAACCAATGGCCCCAACCCAGGTGCGAAAATTCAGGCAACCCCATCAAAGGAGAAGGTGCAGTGATCGGGTGCGAAGAAGACGGCTTATATACACTAATCCCTGAGTTCGAATCCTCGCCCGATTGGGACCCACAACCGTCTTTATGAAACGAACCAGACTGGCTACCATTCTCGCCTCTAGATTTAGACAGGCCAAGATGGACAAGAATCTTGTCCGATTCTTTGTCACTCGACTTGTCCTTGATTGTGAGGAGGATGCCGTCACCGGGGGCGAAGTTACTAGAAGAGACGTGCTCGACTCGAACTTCCTTGATTTCCTTCGAAACAGTCGGGATTTGGGTGAAAGGAAGTCTGTCTCTTGACTTCCTCGATTTCTTTCGTGATGTAAGACATAATGATAGTGCCAAGAGGATGATCACGATGAATAATGCGACGGCTACTCCGACAACTTCCCAAACCTTGAGGTGGAAAAATGAAGTTTCTTTGGATAACTCCGTATTGAGATTGGTGGCCATTGCTGTAATGCTTCAATTGCTGCAGAAAATGAAGTGAATTTGTGTATGAAACAACTATGGCTCACATTTCAAACCCTAATTACATCAATTTCACAGAATCATCACTGAAGCACACTGTGAACTAGGGAAATTGTGAAATTGGACAAAAATAGAAAGGAGGAGACAAGATACGATGTCAAGCTTCAAGAACAGATTCAAGATTCTTAATTTATTATGTATAAAAAAGCCATGATAACATTTTCCAGCACTAACAATTTCAGCTGAAACATCACTAAAACACACCATGAGCTGAGAAAATGCAGCAATTGGACAAGAACAGCGACAGAGAGACAACGTACAAGCATCATGAACAAACATACAGGAACAGATTCAATATTCATGATTTCTTACCTGAATAGCATAATGGGAAGCTCAGATCTCAGAAATGAATGAAATTGCCGATTTCCCAACTCAAGAACAGTGCTCAACCACAGATCTCAGCGTAAAGGGGCCCAAAAAACACCATTCAAGCTGATAAAAGACAGAGAGACAGCAATTACATTATATAATTACTAAAAAATCCGAGGTTTGGTCTGAATCTAAGTTGAAATGTAGTTTTCCTCGGTTCCAGAAATGGAAGGGAATGAAGAGGATGGTGGTGAAGAAGAAGAAGACGTAGAGGGGGTGGAGTTATCAGTAGTAGGTGACGTTAGGAGCTCGGATGACAGCCTTACAGCAAATTGATGGGAGTTTGGGTTGTGTGTGGTGTGCCTGTGATTTTCGTTGATCTGTAATGAACATGACCGGTAATCAGTAAATTTACAACATGTTTTCCTTTTTTGTTAATGATTTTTCACTTGTGTTTTATAATGCAGCTGTGTCTGTCGAACCATAACATTGACAAATGCAACGGTTTGTTGGTTTCTGTATCGGTTCTTGTTTATCCAAGGAACAAATCGTTTTTTTTTTCTTTTGTCTTTTTATCCGGATTTAATAATAATAACAAAAATAATTCTTGTGCCGGTCAAACATCCCGGATGAGATTCGTGATGTGTTTACGAACTAAAAATATTATTTTTGACTAATGGATTATGAATACTTCTAGCATGTGTAAACTTACGTTTAGATGAATAAATATATATTTGGCAAAAAAAATGAAAAAATATATATGATAGGTTTTTTTTTTTTTTTTTTTTTCATTTAGATATGGATGGTAAAGTGTTATCATCTTACAACTTGTCTGCTTTTTATGGAAATTATAGACGCACTACACATATTTTTGCTATAGAAATACATTGCAACAATATAACTGTTGAGATCAAATCCGATTTGTCAATCTAATATTCAATCAAGTGAAGAGCATTCAAAGGAAAAACGAAAATTGGATAACTGAAAAACAAAACTTCATTCAAATCAACAACAAACTTCTGATACAGGTCACTTACTTAAAAAACAAGTTAACTACTTAAACTAACATTTAAACTTCCTAGAAACATGGACAACCGTCCCTAAAACTTAGGAGTAAGTACCAAGTCTTATCCAAGTACATACATTACACACTTAATCAAATATGTTCAACACGCCTAATCAACACAGTTTGAACCATGCTTAGTACCGTGCTTCTGCCATGCTTGAACCGTGCCTCTGTTGATCCACCATCCCTGCACATGTTGCATATTGCACGTTCCAGACACCAAGTTGAGCACATGTATTACATTACCATTGCACCACCATATGTTAGCCTTCTCTTTGATTTCTCAACACATCCCCCCTAAACTGAGCATAGTTTAAAGACAATAAGAAACACCAAGCAATGATCTAAGATATTCAAAGGCTGCTAGCTTCAACGGTTTAGTAAACAGATAAGCAACATTCTCATCACTTCTGCAATACTCAATGCAGATATCAATTCCAGCACAAATATCTCGAAGGAAATAAAACTTAACGTAAATATGTTTTGATCGTCCATGAAGCACTGGATTCTTAACCAAACGTATGGTTGAACTATTGTCACACAATAGAGTAGTAGCCAACAATTGAGGGTGATCCAAGAAGGCTAAGATTCTTCTTACCCAGAGTGTGTTTAGCACACTTAGTAGCTGCAATAAATTCAGCTTCTGTGGTGGATAGGGTTACTATTTTCTATTTTTGAGAAAGCCAAGAGACTGCAGCTCCAGCAAGTAAGAACACATATCCACTAGTGCTTTTTCTATCTTCCCTATCACCAGTATAATCACTATCTGTATAGGCTACTAGTTCAGATACATTGCCTTTCACATACTTCAATCCAAAATGCTTAGTACCCTGAAGATACCTTAAAAACATTTTGCATGCTAACATATGATTATCTTTAGGATAAAACGAGCTATAAAGCTCACTGCAAATTGAACATCTGGTCTGGATGCTGTTAGATACATCAAACTACCAACCAGTTGTCTATAAGTAGTCTTATCAACTATCATCTGATTTAACCAGCTTGCAATTAGATTCCATAGGTGTTCTAACAGCATTACATTCAGCCATATCAAAACGTTGTAACATCTCATTAACATATTTCATTTGACTGACTAATATATAAGAAGAGTTTTGAGAAATTTCTAAACCAAGATAATAGTGCAATAATCTCATGTCAGTCATGTCAAACTCAGACATCATTTGCTTTTTGAATGATTCGAATAAGGAACTGTAGTTCCCTGTATAAACAAGATCATCCACATATACACAAACCAGCAGGATTGTACCATTTTCAGATCTAACAAACAAGGTATGCTCATATAGGCATTTAGTGAAACCATGACTAAGAAAATAAGATTCCAACGATGGTACCAAGCACGTGGTGCTTGCTTTAGGCCATAAAGGTATTTCTTAAGCCTATAAACTTTTTGTTCATGCCCTTTTATAACAAAACCAAGAGGTTGATCAACATAAACCTCTTCTTCCAAATTTCCATATAAAAATATTGATTTGACATCCAATTGGTATAGGTTCCATCTAAGTTTAGCTGCTAAGGCTATCACTAATCTAATAGTGTCTAACCTAGCCACTAGGGCAAAAACCTCAGTATAATCAATATCAAATTCTTGTTTGTATCATTTGACCACTAACCTAGCCTTGTACTTATCTATATCACCATTCTCTTTTAGTTTGGTCTTATAAACCCACTTAACACCTATGGTTTTATGACCCTTGGGGAGATCAACTAAGTCCCACGTATTGTTTTTCACTATGGAGTTCATCTCAGTCTCCATTGCCTTAATCCATTTGACATCTTTGCTAGCCTCAGAATAACTCACAGGGTCACAATCAGCAAACATGCAGTAATGAGCATAAAATGAAGTGTTCTTATGAATGGGAACTGATCTAACCTCATACTCATCAAGATATCTGGGCCTCTTGACTGCCCTTTTTTCTCTTGCATTTGACGTCTTAGGAATATTAGCCTTATTCCTTACTGCTGAAAGAGAAGGCTCATAATCAACTTGTTCCTCCTCAGGGATTTCCTCATCATGTTGATTCTCCATATCATGAGCTACTGCTTCTGGTGGATGAGTCTCCACAACCACCTCGTCATCAGTGCCTTCATCAAACAAGTGCAAAGTGAGTTTTTTCTTCTGAGATCCCATTCCCAGGACTTTGCTTCATCAAACTTTACATCCCTACTTGTAACGATCTTATTAGTTACTGGATTATAAAGCTTATATGCTTTAGCATCATGACTCAAGCCTAAAATATGCATTTCTCAGACTTTGGATCCAACTTCCTTCTATTCACATCCTGCACTTTAGCAAAAGCAACACAACCAAACACTTTAAAGTGAGAGACATTAGGTTTTCTTCCACACCAAGATTCATATGGTGTTTTGTTTCTAACAGCAAAATTAGGGCATATATTAAGGATATGGACACTCCACAGGACTGCTTTAGGCCAAAATCTCTTTGGCACATTCCTTCCATTCAACATACTTCGAATCATGTTCTCAGTGGTCCTATTCTTTCTCTCTACAACACCATTTTGCTGAGGTGTGAATGGTGTTGTCTTTTCTCTTACTATAACACGAGCCTTGCATTAATTATCAAACTCAATGTTGCAATAATCTCCTCCATTATCAGTCCTTAAAGCACTGATCTTCCCAGTTTCATTTTTAACTGAAGCCTAGAAATACTTAAACTTTTGAAATGCCTCGGATTTTTAAGTAATGACAGTAATCCAACACCTTCGAGTATAATCATCAATGAAAGTGATAACATAAATTTTCCCACCATTAGAAGAGGGGCTAATAGGGCCACATATCTCACTATATACCAACTGCAGTTGATCCCCAGCCCTCTATACTTGACCATTTGGGAATGAGTTTCTGTCATGCTTGCCTATCACACAATCCTCACATAGTTCATGTTTGACATCAATGGGAGGCAAACCATTCACCATATTAAGCTTTGACAGAGTGAGTAGCCCCTTGAAATCAAGTGACAAAATCTGTAATGCCAAAGCCATGATTCCTCCCCTCTTTTCTCAATACTAGCCAAGCTAACCTGCAAATTTGCAACTTCTAGAGGAAATAATTTGTTAGTACTGATAGGGATTTCTATGATTGATCCCTTACTCTCCTCAATTATCTCACACTTCTCCTTATCAAACCACACAGAGAAATTCTTTTGAATTAACTGGCCTACACTAAGTAAACTGGTCTTAAGATCTGGCACATACAACACATCTGAAATGGTCTCAATGAAACCATTCAGTGATTTGATCTTAATGTCACCTCTTCCTTGAACTTGAACTGAGGAATTATCACAAAATGCCACCCTTGACCTGTAAGTCTCATCCAAGGAGGCAAATATTCATTTACACCCACTCATATGATTGCTACATCCCGTATCAATGAACCATACATTTGCAGATGTTAGTCCACCATTTGTTGTTTCCCTAGCCATCAAGAGGACTTCCTTTGATTCCTTTTCCTCCAACTCAACAAATTTTGTTTGCTCTTGCCTCTCATTTGGCAAATTTTCATAGGACTCTGCCTTATAGTGTCAAAATCGATGACACCTATAGCATTACACATGTGCTTTGCCATAACATCTTCCTCTTCCTCTGTCTGAGCGTCATCTTCCTCTATTAGAGAAGTTTGAGTGACTTCCCACTCCATACCTCTCCATTCTCTGATTTGAGGAAGTGCCTTCACCATGGTGAGACTCACTTTTCCCATAGGATCCTCTGCCAAGTCTTCCTCTTTGAAATTGAGAGTGTCTTCCTCTTTTCTACTTCTAAAGGAACTTTGCCCTTTATGATACTGTGATTGTCCTCCCCCAACTGTGGTCTTCAAGGCACGATCTTCTGGTGTTGAGTTTCTATTGAGCTTTTGCTCATGTACTACAAGTGAACTCTGCAACTCATCAAGAGTTAGAGTATCAATGTCCTTGGCCTCTTCAATAGCACATACCACATAATCATACTTGGGACTCAGTGTTCTTATTATTTTCTCCACTACTGATGTTTCAGTAATGATCTCACCAAAAAGCTTCATCTTGTTGCCAGGGACGAAGCCAACATCAAATTTGGGGGGGGGGGGGGGCAAGATTTTTTTAGAGCTATAATTAAGTAAATAAATACTCTTAAAAAATGAAATATTAATTTTCATAGGTCGAATTGATAATAATTGCATTTTTTTAGAGTTAAACGTATACATAATCCTAAGTGCCCCAGTCCTGATTTTTAGAAGGAAGAAAACATGTGTTTTACTGTAAAAATTTAAATAAATTTTTATAATTTGCTAACTTCTAATAAGAATTTACACCTTAAAATTGCATATCAATTATAATATAAATACAATTGTATAAACCTATCAATACTCTTAAATATTTTGGACAATAACAACTACAATCATTAATATAAATCCTTGGTTAAATCTAATACATCTATCCTCTATATAAAAGGCAAAGAGCTATCCAGGTGGTTCCAACTTTCATATTTTCCATGTACCAAAAATATCCTCAAATAAAAAATCAAAACCCTAAAATACCCACAAACAAATCTAACAACACCCATACTCTCCCTCCGTACCCTGCAGTCACCAAACTCCACCTACCCTTATCCCAACTCCCACTGTAATCCCTCAAAATAACTCCATTACTTTCTAATTCCTCCATCGTCCTTAAATATTTTCTCCAGTTGTAATTTCAAACCTGTCTAATATAAGTCAACATATGTCAATTCCTTCACTGCTGCTCCGGTCCGGTCATTGATTGCCTCTTCATCCGATATGCAATGTCCTTATGCGGTAACTCATCGTGGCTAGGAGCCGGTTCCAAACAAAAACTCAGAAAATACCTACGAACCACCGACAAATAAAAACGCTGCCATTTCTAAACCTAACCATTCATGCCTAACCACCGACAAATCAAAACGCTACCATTTCTAAACCTAACCATTTATGCCTATTCTGAAATAGCATCTCCATATGGATTCCTTTACTACGACTCTATGTGCCATCCGTTATTTCTTATGTGTTGAGTTTTTATTTAAAGCTCTACTCTGATAATTAATAAGCCGATTTCTTAATTGATCGACTTACATTCTGCTAACTTGTTGGTTCCTTATTTAATCTTAGCTAGATTTCATTTATGTCCTTCACTTTTCATCCTTTAATCTATGATGATTTCATTCATGCCCATCCATGTCACTTTTCCGATCTTCCTATTGAAATCAATTTGGTCGGGCTACTGCAGTTAGACAACATACATGTTTCCGTGCCCAAAGCTGTTTATGGTTTCCATTGTTCCAGTTCTCATTCTCACCGTATAAAATGCATAGAGGGCTTGTTTGCGGAAAAAATGCAACATGGAATATTGGAAAATAGCCTACCCCGACAATTGGAAATCCTTAGTCACTGAATATTGGTTTTGTTTATGTAATTTTTGGTTTATTCTTCATCTAATCATTCATTCATTCATTCATTCATCTCAACCATGAGCAAATTCCTGGCACATATCCACTTCGATTTAATCAGTGTATCGATTGATGCTCTACATAGACATATTGCAAACACATTTTTATCATGTGTTGTAAGTGAAAAAAGTACATTATAGATTTTCACAATACTATTTTGGAAACATCTATCATACTAACACATGAGTTTACTTTGAATTGATTTCTTATATCCAATTACTAATAAAATAAAGCATGCTTTGTGAAAACTTATTACAGTATCGATATTTATCAATTCAAAGAAAGTGAATGAGATACGCATTCATGGAAATGCTTCTTACTGTTCTTTATATACTAACTAATCATGTCCTATACTCCATGATTTATTTGAGTTGTTTAGTGAACTGAGATCCATGAGTTAGGGTACGTAATTTGGTTCTTAAGAAAGGTGCTTCACCAGAACACTAATCAAGCTTATAGTTTTGCTACGGAGATTGATATTCTTTTTCCTTCGGTAGAACACATTCTTTAGTAGGCATATACCAACATTTTGTCTATGAGTTATAATATTTTAATATTTATTAGGAATATGTGAATCAATTATCTACTTTAAAACTTTCCTAAATTTATATGTAATTTTACTGCTTTTACATATAGTGCTTATTTAAGTCATTATATAGAAATATTGGTACCGCACGTGCAACGCACGTGTATATTTCTCTAGTATATATAAAACTAAGTTGAATATGTTATTATTTATTTATTGTTTGTGGTTAAGTTTTATTATATGACATTCCTTATTAAAATTATATATTATTCGATATATATATACATAATAAATAAGTTAAATACCAGTGAGAAAAAAAAATAATGAGTGAAATAACTTTTCTTTTGCTGAAAATAATCTTAATTACCTAAATATTCATAGGCTAGCTAGAAACTAGGAAAATCATTTTATTTTTTTACCGAAAGGAAAATCATACTGAAAAGACAAGTCATTAACTCATCTTCCCACTCTATTCTCTTCTCTCTTCGTAGTTATCTCTTCTCTCTCTCACTTTGTCTTCTTCCCCATTTATCTTCAACACAGAACAGCAATGGAGAACAACGTTAAAAACCAGAAATTTATTCTTTTCTTTCCTGTTCAAGATCAAACTCTAGATCTGATGGGGCAAGTATACATTTACCAAAAATTTCAGAGGGGGCAAGATTAAGTAAGTCTGATTTTTTTTTTTCTTTTTTTGAAACTTATATGTATATATTGGAGCTTCTATGGAGGTCAGGAGGGGCAATTGCCCCCTCTGGTCCTCACATAGCTTCGTCCCTGCTTGTTGCTTATATCTAGTGTCCTAGAGCAGTAGGACATTACATTTTCACTCTCCTTCATTTGAAGAAGTTCAAATTCCCTTCGAAGAGTCTGCAATTGAGCCTTTTTCATACGATCTGAGCCAATACTCTTGGCTTTAATTGAGTCTCAAATGTCTTTTGTTGTAACCTTATTGGTTGTACTCTCCAACACAGACCATTCAAGTGCTTGGAACAACAGATTCTATGCTTACAAGTCAACAAGTTCCCTTGCCTGCTTTTGTTCTTCTGTGATGTTGGCAATCTCAACTCCTTCATCAACCACTGACCAGTATTACTTCGCCCTGAGTAAAGTTCTTCATGATCAAACTCCATCGATCCTAATTTCCATTGTATTTAGGTATTGTCAACCCAACAAACACATCAGCATCTCCCATTCTGCAGAATTAAGAAGATGAACTTTGTCGAAGCAAACTGCTTGAATTCCTAGGTTATGCTCTGATACCAATTGTTGAGATCAAATCCGATTTTCCAATCCAAGATTCAATCAAGTGAAGAGCATTCAAAGGAAAACGAAAATTGGATATGAAAAATAAAACTTCATTCAAATCAACAACAAACTTCGGATACAAGTCACTTACTTAAAAAACAAGTTAACTACTTAAACTAACATTTAAACTTCCTAGAAACATTGACAACCGTCCCTAAAACTTAGGAGTAACTACCAAGTCTTATCCAAGTACATACATTACACACTTAATCAAATATGCTCAACATGCCTAATCAACACAGTTTGAACCATGCTCAGTATTGTGCTTCTGCCATGCTCAGTTCCGTGCTTCTGCTATGAACCGTGCTTAATACCGTGCTTAATACAGTGCCTCTGTTGATCCCCCCATCCATGCACGTACATGTTGCACATTACACGTTCCAGACACCAAGTTGAGCACATATATTATATTACCATTGCACTTGCATTGCACCATATGTTAGCCTTCTCTTTGATTTCCCAACAATAACGTAGTACAAATGTCATTGCAATAATATAACATATTATAGATTTCAGTTTGCAATATCAATGACATCCACGATGAACATGCGGTGCTACGTATCAATTTTCATTTAAAAATGAAGGGTCATTCGCCGAAGTAATAGTTTGCAAATCTCATAAAATTGGAATTGAATAATAAAAATAAAATATGATACTTATTTACCAAGAATCAGCGTGTATTGAATCTGATTCAGTAATTGCTATTAAGCAACAGGATAATCAGCTGGAGAATCAACACTTGATCGAGAATACTCTTTTCATAGCGCAACAAATGAAAATTTTGATTTGAAATACGATGTCGAGAGAAGCAAATTGTTATGCCTATTGGATTGCTAAGTAGTCTAGAAAATGATGTATTTTGATAATTGACTTTTACAATATCATTATCTCAAGTTTTTTTTTTTTTAATGAATATATATATGTAACATATTTCGCGGTTTCACTTGAATATTTTGTTTCTTAATAATATATATCATAGGGCTGGCAATTCGGGCTCGGCACGATGGGCCGACACGAACACGAGACGGAAATTACAAGTTTGACTTTGATATTAGTGACATAGCACGACACGATAACACGATATTTTAAACTAAAATGGTTAAATATTAATTTTTTTTATTCATTTTACTATAGGTTTTTTCTGTCGATTTTTCATGTTAGGCCGTGTTTGGGTAGACTCCCAGAACATGACACTAATATGGCACGACATGAACCCGCACGGCCCACACGAATTGTCGGCCCTAATATATCATGCATTTCCTTTAAAAAAATGTATTCAAAATATAGTTCTTCCTAATTTTTAGGATATATTCCTACATACTATCATGCATGTTTGTGTTTATTTTTTTTCCCCCAAATAGATGCTTCATTCAAACCAAATGATACAAAAAGTTCAAGGAGGGTTATAGCACTGATCATTCAAAAGCAAACATAAAAGAGAGGGCGGGGTACGCAGACCCAATTAGGACAACACGACATCTTTCTAAACTCCAAAGCGACCCAGTTGGCGCTTTCATTCGATTCCCTCGGAACCCAAGACCAAAAAACAGTCTGAATACAATGTGCTCGATGTAAGATATTCGTCACCCTAGTTGCAATTCGCCAGTCCATTCGAGCGATGTCACCGCGGATACTCTGGATCACCTCCAATGTATCTGATTCAATGTCTACCCGTTGCCATCCACGCGAGATAGAAATTTCCAGGCCCAGCTCCACTGCGGTCATCTCGAGTTCCAACACCGATGAGCCCGGCATGTGTCGTCCAAACCCGTCCAGGACCGCCCCACAACTGGTTCGAGCTAAGCCACCTACACCTCCAATATTGCGTTGGATGTCTAAAGATGCATCGCAATTCACCTTGACAGTATCCGCCACAGGTGACACCCAACGATGAGTCTCATTCCCCCGCGTAGGCTCCAGACGAGCGTCAGTATGGATAGTCGTTGAAGAAGAAGTGCTCTCCCAAAACTCAGAGTGATCAAGTAAGATCCTACTCGTATTGGGATCCGGAACCGTATGCCCGTACATCGCTCGGCAGCGCTCCTTCCAAATTGCCCAACAAGTGGACCTGATCAAATACCATCGCATGGATTGCTCCTTCTTAGAGAGATTCAACATGAGATTCAACTTTGTGAGGAAATGAGTGGGGGATGTTACATTCAATACATCCGGCCTCACTTGCACGATCGCAAACCAAGCAGCTTGTGTCCACTGACATTCAAAAAGTATATGCATAGTAGATTCAGGCTCCGGACAAAAAGGGCAACGTTCCTCGATGTCTAATCCACGCTGACGGAGATTCACCCGCACCGCAACTGCATTAGAGGCGAGTTTCCATAAGAAGTGGCGCACAATAATTAAAAAAAATGCATAAGATTCACCTTTGTGTTTAATTTATTTATTTAGTAAAAAAATGCATTGATGTGTATTAACTATTAATGAATCGCGTTATATTTTTTAACCGTAAACATCGTTTAATGTTGCATCCCGTGTTGTGCTATTATTATTATACCATCATCGCTATACCAAAGATGCCAACCCTAATTGAAAGTGACCGGTAAAAAAAAAATTGTTAGAGTATGGCAAGGAAGAGTGGCAAAATTACTTAAAACCTTCTTAAATATAATCAATATTAATTATATAAAAAAATGATATTAAATTATAACACTAACATAAATGATAGATAGTAGGAAATGTGTTATTCTTTATCCTGCGTGGGGATCTAGTGGTCCATTGATCCAATCAGGAGAACAACACTCTGTCCCTAAATAGCTGTTAGGATCTTAGTACGGTTTGAAACATTAATGTATGATTAAAAGATAAAACGTTAAACCGTTACACTTTCACTAATAATATAATTAAAATGTAATGTTTATAATTAATATAATTAAAATGTAATGTTTATAATATATATGCAAACTATGCTATGACGAAACTTTTCTAATTTCGCCTTACTTTAATTCTTGTTCACAAGAAGGCTATCCTCACCTTCACAAGATAAAAAGGTACTCTGTTTTAAGGACGGACCATTGTGTGAGCTGTAGGGTAGAATTTTTTTGGTAGAAGCTGTAGGGGTTAGGGCTGACGATGGTGAGGGAATGGTGCGAATAACTCTAATTCCATAACCATACCATATTTTTTTCACTCATACCATAACCCTAACCACTGCGGTTATGATTCTTTATACCATAACCATAGTCATGGTTTTTAACCACGATTAAACCATTTAACCACAATCATTCAAACTAATACAACATCATTGTTTCATACAAGAAAAGTAAACATACATTCATTGTTTCATACACGAAATCCAAATTAAACATAACTTCATTGTTTCACTTAATTAAAAAAAAAAACATCGTCAATCACCTATCACTTGTGATCTTCGATCCTCATTCACCATCGCTTCCAATTGTGGTTACCTGATAATAAGAAACATAGACAAAAAAATGGTGGGTGGGAAAAGGAACGAAATAAGAATTATAATATTTGACTAATAATTAAAGTATAATAATAATGTATATATATAACAATATAAGTATTAGTAATATATGTATTAATATTATATATATATATATATAGGTGATGATTATAACCGCGGTTATGGATTGAATACCATAACAATAACCATAACCATTGCGGTTACAAGATTCATCACCATAACCGCCCCTCACCATAATGGTGTGGTTAACCATTGCGGTAAATGGTGCGAATAACCATGGTTATTTGATTTTCACCGCACCATTGCCGGCCCCTAATAGGGGTAGATGGAAATACCAAACAGGGACTTCTTTTCTTTCTCTATTAATTATAGGGTTAATAGGTCTTTTGGTCCATGATGTTTGACAACTTTTGGGTTTTGGTCAATGATGTTTTTTTTAACCTAGTTTTGGTACCATATGTTTGGAGATTTTTTCTAGTTTTGGTCTAACCGTTACATTCCGTCCATTTTTTGATATGTACAAGTCACGTGATCCACCCTAAACTTTCAATTTTGTTCAATTTAGTCCCTCTAATACTTTCCTAACCTTTTTTTGGTTCAATTTAGTCCCGAAGTTTAAAAAATTCAATTGGACCTATTGTCCAATTGGGACCAATTTTGAAACTTCGGGACTAAATTGAACAAAAAAAGGCTAAGAAAGTATTAGAGAGACTAAATTTAAAGTTTAGAGTCGATCACGTGACTTGAACATATCAAAAAATGGACGGAATGTAACGTTTAGACCAAAACTAGAAAAAATCTGCAAACATATGGTACCAAAACTAGGTAAAAAAAACATCATTGACTAAAACCCAAAAGTTGTCAAACATCATAGATCAAAAGACATGTTAACCCTTAATTATAATATAATGATATGCTTATACAAAAACAACAAACTTTTCTAGTCTGATGTCATAAACGTTATCATAATAATAATGAGGAGCTTTATTTATTTTCCCAATATGAGAGGAGCAATATTGAGAATTAACACGTCAACTAAAAAATGAAAGTAAAGTCTATTTTAATTGAAAAATTAAGAAATTGATTCAAATTAAAAATGTTCCGACATGGGAAAAAATTGCTACGGAATTCGAAATAGGGAAGAATTTTATTTTTTTTATCTTAGGATATATATATATAGTAAGATGCGAATAAAATTTACCTAATTGAAAAAAAATAAGTAGGAAATATCAAAAAATTCCGCCAATTTTCTTAATTTTGTATATCTCCTTATTTAGAGTTAATTTTGATAAAACTGGTTTTATTCTTATCTTCTTACCAATATTAAAAGTGTACACGGTCCTCAACCCTTAACGTCGTAACATTTGGCGAATCACCACCTACTTTTCACACCAACCCCTTCACAGTTCACACACTCATTGAAAATAAACTCAAATCTTACTAAACGGTACTCCAACGTCACAATCCAACCGGTTGCAGTCAGAGGGATTCCACCTCTACAATTATTTACCGCCCCTCTCCTTCCGCAGAAAACATCTTCTTAACAGATCCGCACAGTGCAAAAAATAAAGGGTTAACAGGTCTTTTGGTCCATGATGTTTGACAACTTTTGGGTTTTGGTCAATGATGTTGTTTTTTACCTAGTTTTGGTACCATATGTTTGCAGATTTTTTCTAGTTTTGGTCTAACCGTTACATTCCGTCCATTTTTTGACATGTTCCAGTCACGTGATCCACTCTAAACTTTAAATTTAGTCCCTCTAATACTTGCTTAACCTTTTTTTTGTTCAATTTAGTCCCGAAGTTTTAAAATTGACCCCAATTGGACAATAGGTCTAATTGAATTTTTGAAACTTCGGGACTAAATTGAACCAAAAAAAGGTTAGGAAAGTATTAGAGGGACTAAATTGAACAAAATTGAAAGTTTAGGGTGGATCACGTGACTTGTACATGTCAAAAAATGGACGGAATGTAACGGTTAGACCAAAATTAGAAAAAATCTGCAAACATATGGTACCAAAACTAGGTTAAAAAAAACATCATTGACCAAAACCCAAAAGTTGTCAAACATCATGGACCAAAAGACCTGTTAATATAAAGATGAATCACTCTATTTCTTGAGATCTCACCCCAAGAACTACAACCAAACGTCTAATTCTTCTTTATACTGTGCCTCCAATTCGATTCACTTGAATTGCCAATTTATTACATATTCTTTTGTTTTTCAATTCTGATTGTGCCATGATCTGAGTAAGATTGCTTCCAAACGGCTCCAGACGGTTTCAGTCCTTTTTGGGCCATAAGTGGCTGGAGAAGATGCAAAGAAGAACGAACAAGTAGCTGGAGAACAGCAGCATAGCAGGTTGCATGGATCGATAATAGTTTTTCTGTTTCTCTGACAACACATCATATTTTTATTATTTCTGCTCTGCTGCATAAATCAGTGTCTTTGTCTAAGAACATGTGCATGTTTGGTGAACCACCATTTATGATTTTTTTCGGTCAAGGGTATTGGTTCTGCACGGAAAATGTTCGACAAAATGCTCAAATTAGACATTGTCCTTATGTATCACGTTCACACTTATTTGGATTGCTCCACTTATTCTTGTTTAGTATTATTTCCCGGTGGTTTTGTTTTACCAAGAAGCATTATAGCCTTTTTGTATGGTGATTGCTTATAATATTTCCTGCTACAATGTTTTGCTTCTTTATCTTCCTCTTTTTATATTGACACCATATTTATCTTGTTCTACAGTCCATGGAAGAAAGAGAGTGTGATAAGGGAGAGAGAAAGCAGATAGAGCAAAATATATTACAACAGTAGGAACCCGCAAGGTAGGTTCACACAATATACTTCATCTCTTGCTCGTAAGGATTGACACCTAATATTACCAAGTTAAATGTTCAAATGGGCTTTCAGTTAGAGTACTTATCAGCAACACAAATAGAAAATACGTTTTTTTTTTTTTTTTTTTTTTTTTTTTTTACATATTTAACTCTTCAGCATTAAGAAGATGTAAGGTGACAAAGTTTTGGCTGAAATAAGAGACATATGGCAACTTAAATAGATATATAGACTATGATAATTTAGTGATAGGAATGCAGCTTGAATGCACATATCTTGGTGTTTGCAATGAAATACTTTATAATTGAATCAAAAAAATGTTATATTTGGAAACAAGTTTAATTAGAGTCAACATTTCATATATATAACCATGATTTCTTAGTTTCACCTGCTAACCCTTTAGCATTATTCAGGATTCAGGTAAGTAAATTTATCTTCAATAATATACGATATAGTGAGTGTCAACATCTATTGCTTTATAAGCACTTGATTTTGCTATTTTTGTGTAAGACGTCTGTAAAAAAATGACACGAAAGGATAAAGTTAACTAATATGGTGTATAAAATATCGGAGTTGCTACCAAGATGCAAATTCAAGTAATGCATGTTTATGGTCAAGCTTCTTATTTTACAGTGGAAGCAGCTTATGATGTCAAGAACTTTGACGTCAGATGGCGTCCAAGATTTAAGTATTGTCATTTTAGTTTCTCACTATTAACTCGAAGTTTGATGCACAAATCTAAATTAGTTCTTTCTTTTTTTTTTTATAAAAACTAAAATCTATGTTTTAATGCACAAACCTAAATTGTCTCTACTCATCCTTCGTTCTCTCTATCTGCAGTTAATGCAACAAACTCGCCAGTTCTTTCTGTGATTATATGAAGTTTCTTCATGGAGAGCTCCCAGATTAGGTTGGTCCACTAACACAAGAGCGATGCATGTTCCGGTGTTGTGTACCCCTCAGTTCCTCTTCCAGAAAAGGACTGGTACTTGAAAATTAAATCCCTAGATCTGCTAGGTTATGAAATTGCATTTGAGAGGAATGCACATTCTGATTTTAGGGTTAAGACGTTAAGTGGTCTGAAGAGGGAGATTTTTTGTTTTTCCATTGAATTCCTTCAATCTTCTTCCCAATACTGATATCATGGTTGTTTCTCCCTTTCCTACAAGGCTGCTGTAATCAGATAAGAGGCCACATTGCTCTTTGATCTACCCGATGAAGATGGCAACATTATACTGGTTCTGCTCTCTGATCTACCCGATGAAGAGGGCAACATTATTCAGCTTCTACTCTCTGATTTACTCGAAAAATCATTATCTGCGGTATGTTATTGCTTCCAACTAAATCTAATCTTAGAAAAATTCTAGTGTTACAGAGTTGTTAAAGAGTGGGTAGCACTTGTGGAAGTTCCTTGTGCAAGTGAACCCTCAATCTGTGTTCAAGCACAAAGCCCCCGAAAATCTCCTAAGGTCTATCGTCCGTCCTTGGTAGAGTTCATTGTGTTGTCAATTATATTTGCATGTCATGGCAAAAAAAAAATTATCTCTGCATGTCGGTTTCAATCGCATCAAGTTTTGTGAAACAAATCGTTTCCGTAGTTTCACATCTGGTACTTCGCTATATAACTTGGAAATTGGCAGATGCACGAGCATGTCTTCTTACTTGTTCCTACTTCGTTAAGATTTCATTCTTTGTGGATATTGTCTAATTTTTGCACTTATATTGAAGTAAATGGAGCACCTGGAACAGTCTATTCCGGTAAAACCTACCAGCTTCAAGTCGACTTCCCTGACCCTTATCCCATGGAGGCCCGCGGGTGTATATCCTCGTGCTTTAAGATGAACCTTGGTTTCATAAAATTATGGGGTTTGCTTATGTTTTTTATGACTTTGTCATTTGTTGCAATTTCTATTGCTCCATTCAAATGTTATATTTCTGCATCCAGCTCCATTCCAACCTCATATTATAGCAATAGTCACATTTGCTGAGGTATTGCTTAATATGTCTTTCTTTTTATTTGTCGCTTCATTCATTGGTTTCCTATTCACATGCTCAGATATTGTAGATTACCGTTGCATCAAGAAATATAGAAGGAATCTCTCTGTTAGGCTGTGAGACTTAACAATAGGTTTCACTATGATTTTCAAATACGTCATACTAAACTCAATGGTTGGAACCTAAACTCTCTAGGAGGCGAATCCGATATTTTAGCAACTAAACTAATTTGGTTTTTATTTTATGAAAGTATTTTACTTTTGAACTTTGTACCTTGAAAGATTAGAACATATACCTACTCCTGGAATGCTAAATGGTGTGTTTCATTATATTTTTGTGCTCCTAATTTCAATAGTGAAGCTTCTTCCGTAAGGATATTTTACATTGTCATTGTATGCTTTGGAATCTGAAGAGTATGATGCTAGAGGAGTTAAATTTTCTTCATATATTACTCTAAATAGTCTGCTACAATTGGTGGCATATGATATTTCTTATTAGTTGGTTTTGGCTTCATGAAGATTTATGGTATTGGCAAATATGTTCGCTAACTCAAAATTCCTTTTCCGTACTATGTTTTATGTCATATGCACATGAAATCTAATCAAATCATTGCACATATGTTTTAACTTTCACAGTTATATATTATTTCAAGATAACATAAACTTAGATAACAAATTAGTAATATGCGCGTGCATAGCACGCGCGGATCAACTAGTATTATTAAAATATATAATAGTATAATAATTTAAAAATATTTTTTCATTACTGAATTTGAAAAGCACCACATTTCCTTAACGGTTGAAACTCTGTCCGAAAAAAGTGATGTTTTGGGGGTCTGAAATAAGAAAAGTTTGATACATGCATTAATTAAAATGTTCATAAATAACGACTAACAATGTGAACAAAAATGAAATTCTCTCTAAAAACAGAATTCATAGTGGGCAAAGGTATTGAAAAATTAATTAAGACATTGATCGAAACTTAATAATAGGTACCAAGACACTTAATTCGGGGTCCAAAGTAAGAAATGATTAATTTGATTTCACGTATGTCAAGTAAGAAAAGGAACAGATCTTGTTATACGAAAGATAGAGTTCTGAGTTTGGAGAAGTTGAAAAAACTAAGAAATCAGCCTAAACTCAAATGAGTAATAACAATATCATGAAGAAAATATGTTATAGGGTCCGAATTAAGAAATAAATCCGTTGAAAGTTAAAAGAGATTTGTATATATATTGTTAAATCAATGAAGATAAGTTCATGATACATGCATGCATTCAAATGTTAGCTATCTATCTATCTATCCTCAAATCTCAATAGGTCCGATGCATGCATGCATGCCATTAAGTGTTCCAAAAGTTGGGAGACAACCATACCTCACAGCTGGTGCTTCTTTTCTGATCCTCTTTCTTCAAAGTTAATTGTTTACTTTAGTTTGAGCAAAGACAAGGCCATTAGAGGCTAGGCGGTTTGCAAGAAGATTGAGCTTGCTTTTCAATGCATATATGGTTGGTTGGTTTACCATTGACGTCACTTCATCATTTATTTAGTTTAGGCGGAGAAAAAGAGTTAGCGGCGGATCTTCTGGGTTGCTTTTTTCGACTGTGTGACTCAGCAATTCATGAGTGTACGTAGTCTCTATATATTATATTATTTATATCATATATTATATTTATATGAAAAACATACAGCGGAAAGGGCACTCCACCAAATATCCAATCTTAAATAAATGATGGTCTATCTAAATAAATTTCTAAAGGTGGCCTCTTTAGTTTGTTTGTTTGCTGTGGTAAAGTTAGATTTTTGGGAGACATAAATATATCCATTATATATTATTACATCCTTAAATATGGCTGGCATTAGGAGGAAGGAAAACTGTCTTTTATGACGAAATCGGACTGTTGAATGACTGCAATCCCGACCATGGCGTTGGACGCCGTTGGTTGTTTCAATACACATGTTTGTATTTGAATAGCTGAATTTGCATGTCATGTTGGAAAATTAAGTAAATTTTTTTAAGTTTGAGTTTATGTATTTAGAGTTATATGCATTTGATAGAAACTAAATTCATGCAATAAGATATACAAAGTATCTAAGGTCTTTCATATGTAACTATAAATATGTGATGGAATGAATAAGAAACCAACAAGTTGAGTAGACAAAACAACATGTCTCTCATTCCATCTCCGCCTCTCTCACACACATACATATTCAAACACCAACAAGTGGTATGAGAGCCAAGTCCAAAGATCGTGATGACATCGACAAGCATGCAAGTGCCGTGATTAACGAAGGATAACTATGATAAATGGTGCATCCAAATGAAGGCCCTTTTGAGATCGCTTGACGTATGGGAGCTCGTGCAAACCGAATTCTAGAAACCAAAACGGTAGTGCAAATGACAAAAGAAGAGAAGGGTGAGTTGAAGGAGCAAAGAAAGAGGGAGAAGAATGCCTTGTTCACAATATATCATGGTCTTGATGAAGCCACGTTCGAAATAGTCACTCCGGCCAAGACATCATACGAAGCATAGGGAATACTCCAAAAGACTTTCGGAGGCGTAAAAAAGGTAAAGAAAATTCACCTACAAGCTCTTCGTGCTTAATTTGAGTCCCTTCATCAAGAAAGTTCAAAATCCATCTCCGACTACTTCACTAAGGTTACCTCAATCGCGCATCAAATGCGAAAAAATGGAGAAACTTTAGAAGATGTTCGTGTCATAGAGAAAATATTGAGATCCCTCGATCCCAAGTTCGACCTTGTGGCCGTGGCTATTGACGAGTCCAAAGACTTAGAAGAGATGTCCGTTGAGCAACTCAAGGGTTCTTTACAGCCCCATAAATAACGACTTATGAAGCGAGGAGAAGGAAATTCTTTGGAGCAAACTTAACAAGTTGAGTTGACAACAACAAATCTCTCATTCTCTCCACATCTCACACTATACATTGGTACACCAACAATAACTACTATTTGGAGGATGAAATTTCTTAGTTTATAAACTCAACAAGATACAAGAAGTTAGCATCCCTAGGTAATAGCAAGAGCTATGGTCTATGTCAATTTCACTGATACAAGGTACAATATTGAATAGTTCCGACAAAATTACATCATATGTCACGTGTTATACATCATTATCTGCCCGACAAAGCCGAGCTAAGATTGTGCATATGGATATACCAATGCATTTTTACAGGTCTTATTTGAGGAACACTACATATTCTCTACACCATCCTTAATGACAAAGTAACATAATCTTTTCTTTAAATATATATTCCACTATTCCCTCTCCTTTTTGCTGCTGCTGCTATCCTCACTTTATCATCTTCATACATCTTTTTGCTTTTTAAATTTCAAATTTTTAATTAAGTGTGCACTTCTCTTTTAAGAACCTCCATTGTTGGACCTCCAGTCTTCTACTCAAACACCATTTCTCCTCACCTCAAATGGCTAGATCATCATCATCATCATCATCATGTAACTACCTTGTCTTGTTCCTCTTGTCTCAGTTTCTCCTCAATTGTTCCTCAGGTGAGACCGAATCAGATCTTGTAATGTCTTCGTTGTCAATTCTGAAACCTCGTATCATTCGATTTCTAATAATCCCTTCTATTGTTCATATGCAGGAGTATCGATAAGTGAGTTAAGGAAGGGGAAACTTGGAAAACAAGTTACTTCATTTCCTTCCAACAGACATCTCTGGAAACACTTGAAATCAACTCTGAATGATGATAATGTCTTTCCAACACCCGAGACACAAACTCCGACCTCGACCACCGTCACCGTCGGCCCCGTTTTGGTTACCCCGACCAATCCCACCACGACACCTGTCCCGGCCATGACCCCAGTCATTTTCCCTCAAACCACCCCACCGGTACCCCTAACCGTCCCGGTGACTAACCCCGTTACTACTTACCCGTCCCCGCCGAACTTTTCAGGGACAACTCCGGTGAACCCTCCGGCAACCACCTATAATCCGGTGATTCCTCCGACGACCCCTTATAATCCGATGATTCCTCCGACAACCCCTTATAATCCGGTGGGTCCTCCAATAACCACCACTGCTCCGGCCATGCCAGGGCAGAGTTGGTGTGTGGCGAAGGGGGGAGTGACGGAACAAGCGCTTCAGTCAGCATTGGACTATGCTTGTGGGATCGGAGGAGCCGACTGCTCTCAGATTCAAATGGGGGCGAGCTGTTATAGCCCGACCACGCTTCAGAACCACGCATCGTATGCTTTCAACAGTTACTATCAGCGAAATCCTACTGCAACGAGTTGCGATTTCGGTGGCGTGGCCGTCATTGTCAGCACAAACCCTAGTAAGAACACGTTGTATTCGCATTTTTGTTTGGTAAATTTTATCTAGGCTTACAAAATCGCCATGTTATAACCGGATTGATATCCTATTTACTGTTAAACTACGCTAAGCGCGTTTTGATGTAAAGAATAAGACGCGGACTTTAACCAACTGTCTCATAAGCTAACAGTCTTACTCATATTGTAACATTAACAAAAAAAAATGTGGTATATAAAAGATGTTTACTGAATATCACCACTTTTGTATCAGGCACCGGTTCGTGTATTTTTCCGACAGGGTCAACGTCAACTACTACGCCGACTCCAATAACAGCACCAATAGTTCCTACACCAACAACGGATTCATCGTCCTCATCTTCCCCTGCTGGAGTGCCCGTTCCTACGTCAAGGTACAAACCCTAAAATTAGCAACAATTTAATCTTACATTGATGTTACATCATTTTGTAATGCTCTCAGAAAATGAAAAATTCTTGTTAAACTTGAACAGTAAAACTGACTTAATTGAATACTTGTCGACCGCAGCACTGGAGCTCCACCTAATTTGTTCAATACGGGCAGCCCGGCTTCAGGGTTCGGGTATGGGAATCCTCCACCTCCGTTCGCAACAGACATATCTGTATCGGCGAAGACACAACCCCATCTAGGTTGTCTTATGGTCTTGTTGGTAATCTCAGCTGCCGCAGAAATGATGCTGAGGATCTAGATGGCATGGATTTGCTTTATTAGGAGTCACCAGAATAGATATATCTATAAGCTAGCTAGATGTACAGTTGAATCAATGAAGATAGAAGAAGATGAAAAATTTCTACTAGCGGGCGATCGGTTTTGCTAGTAACAGACAGTAGGAATAATGCAGTTTCGGGTTCTTGTCACAGTAATCACATATTGGTTGGGAGAGGATTTCATATCTTGATCTCCAAGTTATCATATTTATTTAGTTTTCTTGTGGGTTCATGTTTAGTGGTTTGAATATGATACATTGGTGACTGGTAAACTTACAGGAATAAACAAGTATGAATATGAATGAAGGCATGTGTAATCCGTTGATTGAGAACAACTACGAAAACGAAGGTGTAACAGATACCGTCCAAATTTCGAATTCCATTGTATATGTATTTTTAAGAATGATTTTAACTTTGAAACTTCTGCTCCGAATTGCGGAAGTAATTATGTACATAAAAGATATAATATCTTGCACTTTGTTAACTACGTAGTTTCTATGTTTAACGATTTTTTGTTTTCGGTGCAACATTTTTTTATTATACTTTTAGTGCAATACGTTTGTAATTTGTACCACTTTTGGTATTTTTTTTTTATACTTTTAGTGCAATACGTTTGCAATTTGTACCACTTTTGGCGCATCCGTTAGTTGACCTGACTGTTAAATAGTCACGTGACTGCACATGCCTAGCCCAAAGTTCTATTTTTTTTTTTTTTCAGTTTAGTCCTCAAATTTATTGTACAAACTTTTTATTTTTACAATTTAGCTCATACACATTTTCAACCACACCCTAGGGCTAAATTGACCTAGACATGGTCCGACCCATGGCTAGAGTCACCAAGGCTCGGTGACCCTAGCCATGGTGCGACCTAGCCATGTGTCGAACCATGACTAGGTCAATTTAGCCTTATGGTAAAATTGACCCAATTGGACCCTAAAGCTAAATTGACCTAGCCATGGTCCGACCCATGGCTAGGTCGGACCATGGTTAAGGTCACCCAGGTTCGGCGACCCTAGCCATGGTTCAACATCGTCATGGCTCGGACCATGATTAGGTCAATTTAGCCCTGGGGTGCGGTTGAAAATGTTTAGGGGCTAAATTACAAAAATAAAAAGTTATGACAATAAATTTGAAGACTAAACTAAAAAAATAGAAATTTGGGACTAGGCATGTGCAAGTTACGTGACTATTTAGCGGTCAACTAACGGATGCACCAAAAGTGGTACAAATTGCAAACGTATTGCACTAAAAGTATAAAAAAAAATGTTGCACCAAAAGCCAAAAATCGTCAAACATGTTGTACCAAAATATCTATTATCCTTTATTTATTTAACACTCACTCAGTTCCTATGGTTAACTAGCAACTTGCTAAGTAAACTTGGAAGTTCTAATAATTTGCTATAATTTTTTTTTACGAATTACTAGATAAACATATATAAAGATGCAATATAAGTATAAGTAAGCTTCATGTATAATTTAAATGGAGCATAATCATGTAATAAAATGTACCAATCCAAAGGTTTCAATTTAAATCTCAGAGCCATGCGAATACCAAATGATCTGGTATTTTAGATGTGAAGCAAGCATATTACAAATTATGCTATAGCTATTGCAAGTTCTTAAACCCCTATTATATTTATATATATGACAATGTAAAAAGTTAATGTTTTCAAACATCTACAAATGGCCTTCACATGGAATATGGAACCCCACGAGCTCCAACGTGTGGGATGGCATAGGATTCTAATTCTGATCCAAACCCAACCTTTATCAAAGATTCAACAACTCAAAAGGAATAACATTTGAACTTGAATTAACAATATCAACATTAATTGTTAGAATACATTTCTGCAGCATCTACTACATATATCTCTGTCCTGTGTCCGTCGTCTATAATCTATATAACTAACTACACGAGTTGTGGTTTAACTACGTTTACACAACTTTCTAGCTACAATTTGCAGTACCGATTTGTAATCCTTCATCGCTTCGAGAACACGACCAGAATCAACATCGACATTGATACCATGATTTTGAAGCCTTGTGATTCCCAGAAGTTGTGTTTATCGCCACCCGAAGAAGAAGAAGAAGATCCCTCTTGGTTCTGTTCCTTGGCTGCTGCAACTTGTTCCCTCAGCTCCTTTAAGGTCTTCTCCCTTCGTTCTCCCGACTGCCACGGATGCAAAAAAGGACAGGACATGTCAGAATCAAACAGAAACATCGAACCCGACTCATAATGAATGCAAAAACAAGTAGTTTGTTTACTAATGCTGTGGTTTTACCAAATTACTATCCTTAGTTACAGGGAGGAAGAAGGTTCCCTTCTAGACTGGCAGTATCCAACATAACATGGTAACATGAACAAGACACGATCTGATCCGGTGGGATTTTAACGAACAAGACTGACAATACCCAACGTACATTATAACACTGTCAAAACACGATCCATGTGGTTTTACTGAATTACCCTGCTAAGGGAGTGAAAAGCTCGTTTTTTTTTTTGTAGAAGAAATGTAGAGAAGCTTCACTCTAGGGCTGCCGATATTTTACAAAACGTTACAGCATGACAAGACACGATGTTGCACAGAGACGAGCCACAAATTCAAGTTCAACACAACTGTATATGAGCAACAAGACCGCAAACGCGTAAAACGTGGATTTCTATAGAATCTAAAGCATTTCTCAACAAAAGCATGTGCTCATAGAAATAGAAAACAACGTTGAATGAAGTAAATATCAGGTCATACCCTTTGAAGCTTCCTCATCTGAGCTCGAGCATCTTGGAGACAGAATTCTAACTTGAGAACTCTTTTCTTCAAATCCTGATCGGCCCTTCGCTGCTTTTCCAACTGTGTAACACATACAAAGACTTCATTAAATATAAATGAAAGCTTTAGTTAATGAAAACAACAGCTTTGAGAGATATTTGCAATACCTGCGATTCCATTTCTTCGGTTTTTATCTTCCATTGAGCAGAAATGATCCTCACTTCATCCCTCAACTTTGCAATTTCCTCGTCCTTTACAACCAAAAGCTTATTGATCTTATCAATGTTCTTTGGAGAAACCTCGTCCAATATCCTCCTCAATTCACAGTCTTTGCTACCTGCTTTTGCAACAGCTTCCATGATATCACTCTCAATCTTCAAAACCTCGTCTTTCAGTTGCTTTTGGGACGATTCCCGTTCTTGAAGATCCTTCTGAAGGCCATCTAGTTGAGCCGCTAGTTGATTAACACGATCCTCATGGTTTTTTAAGGACTGGTTCTTCTCATCTAATTCCTTGAGTAGAGTTACGCACTGAAGTTGGGAGGATTCAGCTGAGGCAGCGCTTGATTCAGCGATCGCTTGTGTGTTTAAAAGTTGTGATCTTAGATCATCAATTTCCTTCATGTACTGTTTAAATAACAGATAAACCATTTTCAGAAAAGAATTAAAGCAAAAGTAATGCACCTATTCGAGCATAGTTACTCACTAATTTAATCATGTTTGCACGATTACTGCAAACCAGACTTAATATAGCTTCAGGTTCAGTTTAATGTAATGAAGTGGAAATGAATCAAGATTTATATGGCATTCAAGTTGCATTCGGATTCTGACATACCAAACATTGTCCAAGTTGGTTATTAAATTCGGTCCCCCACAAGGGAATTAATAAGAAGTTATTCCTCTCTAGCTAACACCATCTTGTCAAAAGTTATAGGGACCAAATCTTTTGCAATTCTTTTACAATTTTCAATTGATAACCCATGCAAAAGATCTCCAAATGGACCAAATCAAATACCTATATTAAATAATAAGGAAAGGGGATACTATAAATAAAATTCAAAATGCATAGAAAGTGCAATCATTTTTTACTCCCGGACCCCATAAGTGAAAACAAATGCATATAGCCAAAAGGCATCATAATGTCCCAAAACATCATGAAAAAACAGCTGATTCCTAGATTAATCATTGTACAAGGAAACCGATATGGCATATTTTTTTGTCATTTATTAGTATAATCATGCGATTAAAGCTCACTTCTATGAAACTCAATCAAAAGGAGATTAGAGCTAGACCTTTTCGGTAGTAGAAGCCGAGGATATAAGTTGTTGATTCCGTTCCTCCAATCGTTTCTGCAACCTATAAATCTCACCTTCTAGGGTTTGGGCCTTAGTCTCTGCCTCCTGCAACAACATTTAAACAACAAAAGGAAATTAGATTTTGATTGCATCCACAAGAAACCCACATGTCCCACTAAACATGAAAGACAATGCAATTGAAAAATCCCTAAAAAGGATTCGACTTTTTGCAGCTAATCCACTATAGAACACCAATATACAAGACAAAAGGAGAGCCGAAGAGAGACAAGGAGGAATACAACTGTCACGTGCCTGTCGCGTGAGGGTTTCTCTAGCAAAGGACTGTTCCTGAGAAGCAAGACGACTCCGAGCCTCTTTCAGCTCCGCCGCAAGAGACACCACGTTCCGCCGGAAGCTCTGCTTCCTCTCGTCAAAGTCCTTCAATAGGGGGTCGATATCTCGGGGCAGAGCCGCCGATCTCTCCGTCACGGACATGACAGATTCGAAAATCTATTACCTCTATCCCTCGATCTCCTTTACGAAGCTTCTGTGCAAAATAGCGGTTGCTGCATCAATTAAAGAGGTTACCAAGATTTGAAACATTGCGGAAAACTATGGACTTAACTAGATAAGGAAGTAAATAACAACACACAGCGGCTACGAAGCTTCCATACATGGACAATAAAAAAATTCAATATTTTCGTTGTTCTTCCAGCGGAGTCTTAAGAGTTAAGGCTGTCAAAAGACTAAAGAGAAAAATGAAGGCGAAGCTATCTCAGATTTGCATATACAATCAAAACTAAAGCTGAGATTTTGAAATTTTCTCGGGAAAATCAAACCCCGCCCAAACATCGATTGCATAAAAAATCTCAAGTTTCAAATTCTGCATGCAGAAGAAACGAGATCACCGACAAGGAAGGCAGCTCGGATCAAACCTTAAATCAAGATTTGCATGCAAAAGCGAAAGATTCAGTGACAAAGCAGAAATATTGATCCAATCTGAGACGTAGAGAGGGGGTTACCTGGGTTGCTGGCTTGCTTGCTTAACAGAAGAATCAGCCAACAGTCAAAGAGAGAAGCGCCCAAGAAATGATTTGACTTCCATTGATGCTGCAACTCTTTCTCTCTCTAGTCTCTCCTATCATTCATTATTCAAAACTCCGTCTCTCTATACATACAACAACTAAATAATTAATTTTGCTATCTGCAACTCGACGCAGTCGTTGGAGTCGACAGCATCCGACGGTGGAGGTTCATCCAATCATCGAATCTGAACGATATTTCACAAGACTTGTGAAATGAAAATTCACAAAAAATAGACTTGTTTTATAAAATACTTTTATCTGAGCCGATAATTGTTTTGTATTTATTATAAAAGCGAGATTTTCGTGAGAGTGGCATATTTTTTGGGGACATGTCTCGAGAGAGACAGAGTGTGGCGTGGAGGAGAGAGAAAGGTGAAGATTACGTTCGGACCAGAGAAATATGCGTGTGAATGCTGAATTGTGTGATTGGATCAGGCTCGGTGTCTCGAGCCTCAGGTTCGGAAGCTGACAAATTCCGAGGCTAGACCAGATTCTGGTGGTTTGAAACTTTGAAGATGAAGGAGGGCGCCAAGTGAGCTTATTCAAGTTACCACCACGTGGCTCTTCTGCAACCGTTGGATGAGAATCTGAAGGAATTTTTCTTTTTAGCAAGTGAAGAATTTAGAATCAACAAATTCCAAGGCTAAACTTTTGCAAAACTTATAAAGGTATTGGATTGGATATTTAAATTTTAGTAAGAACTTAAAAGAAAGAAAAAATATTTATAATCCATATTTTATTGTTTACATACTAATTTTTAAGTGGAGATCAATTCATGTGCAGAACAAGCATATTTACAGATGTTGATATTATAATGAAATCAAATATTTACAATAAAAAAAATTAGTACCAAACCATATGTATTTGTCTTCATAAATGATGATATAATAAATAGTGAGTAGTTATTATAGTTGTTTTAAGATGGTGTGCTTTGAAAATTATTAAGTACAAATGAAGTATGAAGATATAATCTTCAATAGATTTTTCACTAAAATAGTACATTTTGAAAAACTAAACATAAAAATAGATCATTATACACAATTAAATACGAAATTAGGATCATTCGAAAATCAAATTAATTGCATGTTGTCAAGAATCTGATTCTCAGCAGAGATGCAGCCGAGATTGCGTCGAGAATCATATTCTTAATGCTGCAAAGCTACCACGCCGAGAATTTGATTCTCAGCGTGGCAGTTGTTGTCGGCTGATCAATTTTGCTCAGCCAACAGTTGTAGTATTGGTTCATATCTTTAGTCTAATATTGCCTTTCAAGGGTTTGTGTTATAGCACATTTCATTAATTTTCTAAAAAAAAATGGTCATTTCCGGTTGTTCGATTACGTAAAATATTATCCGCACATGAAATCAAGAGTACAAACATACTATTATTTAGTAGGTAATCTAAAATGAGAGGTTTATAATCCTAATAAATGTACAACAACTAATTCTCGCAATGTATGTTGGTCGCACATTTGAGCCATGTATGAAATACAGGTGAGGTGTTAGGAGTATGACTGCTGACACACTCAGCACTCCCACTATCAGTGAGTGAGAAATATAAGAAATTGCACCAGTGGCGGATCAAGGAAATTAATAATGAGGGACATTTTTGGAATTTTTTATAAAAAGAATGATGATTGAAAAAGTCATATTATATATTACATTGTACTGAGATATGTACGTATTACGTGTTTGATAATTAAAAAAATAGTATTATCTATAATTGCTTTTGTAGGAGGCTTTATTTTTTGAAAACGACTTATTATAGGCTCTGAAGTTTTCAATTATATTAATAATGTCTATTTACAATGTGGGTATGTAATAAAAATAAACTAGATAAGATTCAATCACGTCATTTAACGAGTCAAATTTTTTAAAGGAAAAATTACATTATTGATACATAAATTACAGATATGTGAGTATAATTAATGATTTAACATTTTTTGTAGAAAAAAATTGATATTATAAGGGCATCCACAATGTTATTACATAGAATGTGGGTGTAACATGTTTTTTTATGTAAAGTCTATAAAAACGTGCTACAATGGTTTTATACGACGTTCATTAAAAGTGGGACTCACCTATTTTTTACATAACATATTCCTTAAATTTATGGAATTCATTATATATTACATAGCCAATTTTAGTTATAAAATGATTCATTTTATAATTATTGCTAATATCTTATTGGTTTTTGTTGAAAAAATTAATAATAAAATATATTTAAGGAATATAGTTAAGTAAAACTATTGGAGAGCAAATATTGTTTACGTGTGTCTTAATTTTACGTATTACTTAAAGTGTACATAAATGTTTATGTGACAACTTTAAATAATACAGTTTATGTAAACCCATTATGGATTAGAGCGTTTAAAATTTCGACAATTTTAAATAAGTTGCAATTATTCGTAGATTATATATAAACTAAAATCTAAGCAATATATATATATATATATATATATATATATACACTAGTTGTTGCAGCGCATGCGTTGCATGCGCATGATAAGACTTTTTAGAATCCTTTAGGTGAGAAAGCAATTATATATGTAATTATATATGTTGTATAAATTAAGAAATAAAAGTTTCGATGGTAATAAAGGTCTATAGGAAGAAAAAATCAACAAGAAAACAATGAACTATCCCAAATAAATGAAGAGAAGATCTAGCTTCAATATTTATCTCTTGATGGCTTGGACAGAAGTGCCCAACTTTGCAGGATGCGTAGGTTGAATTTTGTACCCAAACTATGTAAATGAACTTGCTCCCTTTAAACTTGCCTAATTTTATTCATATTAGAAAGTTTTAAGAAAAATAATTATAAATCAAATTATAAATAACAATTTACATAGTAATAATTTTGTATAACTGTACTATAATAATTTAGTTGGGAAAATAATTATGTTATTGAAAATGGTGCTTCTAATAGCACCGACTTTTCTGAAACCTTGGAAGTGAGAAGAGGTTTTTTTTATTGTCATGGAAGCAGAAAAGGACACCAGTCCAATTAGTAAAATCTAAATGGATGGTTTCTTTTGCATGCATAAGCCAAACTTGTGAACTTCATGTCCTTGAGGGACGTAAAATATGCAGCTGCAGTGCCTTGTTCAGATCTCAACCAAGTTATTCCGAGGTTTCCCATGGGCCTAAAGAAGCCGAGTTAGGGAGCCGGTTTATTGGGGAAGTAAAAACGTGAAAATAGAGTTAATTTAGTAAAAAGAAATCAATAATATGCACGAAGGATAGCCTAAGCAAGCATTATTATATTGTTCTGCCATAAGGTATTGTCAATTTGTCACCCAACACTTCTCCATCAAGGTATTTTCAATTTCTCACGTAACACTTCCCAACCCAACCCGACCCAAGCGATATTAAAAGTTATTCAATTCAACAGTAGGTCAAATAAATTTCCTTGAAAAGAAAATTGCAGTATCTTCATTTTCAAGAGAGTTTTATTTTCTTTCTTGTACATTATATAAAAGAGCATTACACACACCACTAACTTTTAGTCTGAGCTTTGAGCAACATGACAAAATATATGGAAATTGATGAATCAAATTCGTACACATAGACGTATTAACTCGCCGTGATTATTAGTAAGTCGTAATTCCAAGCCCATTCATCACTCTGCAACGCTCCCTTCATAGAGCCTGCATCATCTAACCTCTTGAGAGCTTTTCGGGTAATCTCATCCTTTGCATCAGTTGCATCTATTGTATCGGTAAAATCCAAAAATTCCTTGCCAAATTTAACAATTGCTTGCACGACCTCCACAAGATTTGTTTTCTTCACTGTAACCATGAGTATCTCTTTCAAATCAAGCCCAATATTATCAAGACCCAAGGCCTTGTTGGGTGACATCGTGATGAGATACTGTATGGCTATTTTTAGATTATTACTCAGCCGAATTAAACTTCAACCTGAAAATAAAAGAAAAGGCACATACCATATTCCTATTAAAGGACTAACTTTGACTGTAAAGATAAACCTCACAGTTTATTTTATATGACACCATAACAACCCAATATGTTCAAACTGTAAGAATTAGGGCAATGAGCCAAACTCTAGCTCATAAGCGCAAGGAAGAGAAATAATCAAACCGATATAATAGATGGAAAACAAAAAAAATTTGACATCTCATGATAAATTTGACATGAAACTAATAATTACTTACTGGTTCAATATGACCTAAATAAAGTGCATATGATATATGTTTCATACCAATGCATCATTAGGGACCGAGAAGGCTAGTATTATACCAAGCATTTCATATGATGACTTCTTATGGCTGCCTCCTAACCCTCCTAACCCTACATCAAAATTAAATGCAAGTGGAGAATGTTTCGACCAAGTTAACGCGGGCTGTCTGCTGAGTAACTTGTCGATGTCTTCGGGTTGGGTGCGAGCTTGTTAGGGCCAAGTCCGTCTCCTAGGGTCGTGCACGGGCCTTTGGCTTCGTCTTCAAAATCGCACTAAGTCCTTCGGGCTCTCTCGCTGACTGTCCGTCCGTACCTGCAAGAGGAGCATTACCGAGCAACTCCCGTGGAGAGGGGGGAGGTGCTTGGTGCGCTCACTCCGACGGTCAACATTAGACAGTTCTAGAGAGAGAAAGTTAGAGAGAGGTCAGAGCTCTCCTCAATTCTCACTCAAAGTGACTTGAAAATGTTTACCCCCAAGGTGGCTATTTATAGGCAACCTTGGACCGTAAGCCGGTTTTGACCCGGTTCAATGTGGAAATGTGAACCGGGATGCAGGGGAGAGCTTTGGGAAGAGGACTCTGACGCGTGTCTCAGGCGGCTGTCACGAACGGGACGCGCGCGCCTTGTAACGGGGGGTCCCCGACGTATAGGAGTTAGTTGAAAATCGGGTCTCCGTATACATCCAGGACAAAAAAAAGGGGGGTGTGCGCGACACCCCCGGGGTGCAAAGCTTACCCGGAATTCCGGGCAAGCCTAGGCTTACCCGGAAATTTCGGGTAAGCCCCCCGGGGGTGCCGGGCAAGTTTGCGACTTGCCCGGTTTCCCCGGGTTAGCTCGAAATCGGTTTTTTCGTGGGTTTCGTGCGTGTACGAGGTCCGAATAATTTAAAACCGAGCCCGAATCATGCGTATATCCATCACTTGCCCCCGAGTTAAATAATGGCTTGACCTTTATTTAACTCTATTTTAAGATAGGGTGTACGCGTGATTCGGGTCGTCTGCTCACCTTGGGTCTTGACTTACCAAGGGTGGATACGCGCGGCTCAGACGAGCTCCTTGCCTTAGTTTTTTGAGATGGTCATGCTTGATAACTGCGCAAAGGGTTAGTAGCACAACAGACTACGAGTAATATGATAAATGTGATTTTGGAAGAAGTAAGGCGTGAGCGCACATGAAATTTTTCGGGTTTGTAAGATGATCAAATAAATATGGAACGTTCATGCCACGACTAATTGTATCAAAATGATAATAAATCATGAAAGTTTTGATAAAACGTTTTTCATGCAATATGATGGTTTTCGGGAGCCCGTCGTCCGAGATGGTCGTCTTGACGGCGAGACGACGGTTTTAGTAAATGAAATAATGCCGGGTTTGGAAAATCACATGTGATGGACTTGATACGAAAAATCATAAAAATAATGTTTTCAAGTAGTTGAGACCATTTGAAATAACTTAGTCAAATTTAGCTAAGTCACTTGATGGTGAAAATCCAAGTTATCAACAACTTTTAAAAAATGGAGGGTGGATGTGAGTGTACCTCTTGGATGTATGGTGCTTGTTAGGTTGTGTAGTCCCCCCTCTTTGTGATAGTTTATAAAACTATACACATTTGAATAGGTTGTTGAGAGGGTTTTGGGGAGGTTTTAGGGTAGTGATTTAGGAGAACCACCTTAGGGCCCTAGCACCACCCTATTCCGGCCGGCGACCACCAGGACCGGCCAGAGCACGGCGGCCCAGCGGCGGCGCGGCGCGGCGCGGCAGCAGCGGCGGCGCGGCAGCAGCGGCGGCAGGAGCGGCAGCGACAGGCGGGGCGGCGGCTGCAGCTCGGCGGGCCGATTTCGGGCTCAATTCGACCCGTTTTCGGGTCCTTCTTGTCGGGTATTGATCGGTAATGTCCTCTCCTTCCTTTTCTTGATGTTAATTGGACCTTTAGGGCTGCAAATTTCGAATTTTAATAAGGTGCATGATAGGTGTTCGATGAAATGCCTAAGTGAAATTTTGGCTCGATTTTTCAAAATTCGTTTTTGGCCAAACTTTAAATGTAGATAGATAGAGTTATGGTTAGTGAACTCCCTTTGTGAAGAGGCCCTTAGGTTTCGGTCAACCGAGGTGAAATCGTGGAGGTTCGAAATCGGACATATTCGAGCAAAAAGTTCGACCCTTTGTATTTTGATGCGGGTGACTTGATATGATGCCCCCGAGTGTGATAATGACTCCTCGATTATTTGTGAGTAGATAGTCATGCCCCCGGAGTTTAGGTGATCGCTCGGTAGCTCGTGCTTATCGGTGGCTTAGTTGACCCGAGTGCTCTTTGAATTGTTCGGGTAGGGGTAAGTTTCCCCGTGACATGTAATGGGCTTGCTTAAGTGTATTTGAGCTGCTTGTATGTGCCCCCGGAGCCTTGAGCCGTTTTGGGGATAAAATTTGATCGAAATGTGGCCGGAGGGCATTTTGGTAATTATGACCAATTTTGCATGCTTTAGATTTCCTTAGCTCCTGAGCTCGTCGTTTAGTTGAATGCTTGAATACCTGTGTTATATTGTATAAGTATATGGAAATTTTGTTAGTGGATGGCCTAGGCCTTTGGTGAGCGTAGGGACTTTTGACTCCCGAGCGGGAGGGTCCCTAGCTGTTTGCTCGCGGACAGTTGGTCCGTTGGGTTGGATGCCCTCGCAAAGGGCTTGGTGAATGGTGTTGATACGTGGCCCTGGTTTTTGATTGAGTTGTGTATGGTTTTTGCAGGGTTTGGTTGACGGGCTTGCAAGCGCGTGTCTTTGATACTTAGGAATTTTCCCAGAAACTGTCACCCCCGAACTGCTGAGATGAGTGAGTCTCCCGATCCCCTTCTTTGCACATATTACTTTTCTTATGATGGTTTGGAGATAAGCGAGGACACCCCCCTTTTACTCCGACTCGATTTTCCCGGGACAGGTGCTAGCCATGAAGCCATTGCGATGACTCAGACCTATCCTCCCAATCGTATTACGACTGAGGAGTTTGTGGAGAGCGTAGATAAGTCGGGGGTCTGTACTCTTTCTGAAGCATTCTTCCCGTTTGACATATGCAAAGATGTCGAAGTTGGCTCAGTTACCGTCCCTCCCGTGGACCTAGATGTAGTTTACACGGGACAGATAGAGGAGGGCTTGCGTTTTCCTTACTGCAAGGATCTTGTCCGCTTATGTCGTCATTTCCACATCTCGCCCCTCAATCTCTCCCCTGCTGCTTTTCACGCGTGGACCTGTTTTCGTATTCAGTGCCACAAGCACTCATGGGCTTACTCCTTGATTCTCTTCCGGACCTTCTACCGCCTGGAGCGACGAGACAAATCGGGGTTGTCCACCTTTTGCAGCCGGTGGCCTTGCCTTTCCTCACTTGGCCTTGGGGGTGCCAAGTGGAAGCCGAGCGGGCGGTTTGCCACCCCTTACCCTCGCTCCCAGGAATGGCAGAATCATTATTTCTTTGTGAGCGACGTCGGGACTAAGTGGGAGACGTGTCATGTCCTGGAGCGTGACCCTGTCCCCTCCTTTTCCGAGTATACCCCTCAGGATGAGAAGGCCTTTCGCGAGATCTTTCGCGACAATCAGGCGGGGGCTATAGTCCCTTTGACTCAGGGTTCTGAAGAGGAGTTTCTTGCCGCAGGCATCATCGTATCTTCTTCCCAGGGTGTCTTGGTATGCTTTCGAATTTTTATAACCTTGTCTTATGTTATCCTGTAGGTTGGTTTCTTAACAAGCAACCGGCATTGCAGACTGATGCTGCGCGAGGGCTCCCCGTTGCTGCTCCGGCCCCTGCTGAAGGGCCTCGTCATGGGCGAGGAAAAGGACCTATGGGTAAAGTACTTCTACCTTGTTATCGTTTTCGGCTGTATTTCTGTTTTTAGTTCTAATGTTTTCTTCTTCCTGTTTGCAGGTCGCGCGCCTGCTGAGAGGGAGCGGGCGGAACCCGTTGCTGACTCCTCTCGGCGCCCCTCCGTTAAGAGGACCGATGTTGCAGCGCGTGCCTCGGGTGATCCTAAGCGCTCGAGAGTTGAGGGAACGTCTGTCTTGCCTTCTCGTGACAAGAGGAAGCAAGTTGCCGAGCGCGTCCCTCCTGCCCCCGGGCCGAGGCATGGGACGGCGGACGAGGTCCCCCCAGGTTTACGTATGCCTTCACGCGACAAGAGGAAGCATGTTGGTGAGCGCGTCCCTCCTGCCCCCGAGCCGATGCATGTGACAGCAGAGGAGGTCCCCCCAGTTTCAGGTGTGTGGTATCTCTTTTTATGTACTTAGCATTTTTTGCTTGTATGTTTGCTTATGTTTGTGCTTTGCAGACATCCCTCCACTTCCTTCGCTTCGCAGAAGTGATCTTGTCCGTCGCTTTGAACGCGACGTCAGAGGTGGTGTGTGGGTGCCCTACTCGGGTACGCGCCTTCGTTTTCCCAAGGATGCGTCCTTGAGCACTCCTGAAGTTGGCGTTCGGGTGGTGCAGAGGTCTTTTCCCCTGCAGACCGGAAGGAGTGCCCCCCGAATTCTGCTAGTGCGCGCGCCTTTGTGGAGGAGAACGTTGGGGTCTTCGCTCCGGTGAGTGTTTATCCTTCTTAGAAGTGATTCGTTCATTGTTGCACTTGTTTTGATAGTTATACTCTTTTTGATGCAGGTTAATGCTGATATTGCCAACTTATCCTCTTTTGTCATCGAGCTTTCTGATGAGAAAGATCAGCTTCTGGAGAGCCATGAGGAGCTAATGAAGGAGCAGGTCTCTTTGACTGAGGATGCGAAAGGCCATGCTGGGGAGCTTCTCATATTATCTGATGCACTTGCCTCGAGTCAAGCTCGTGTTGCCGAGATCCGAGATCAGCTGTCTGCTGTGAAGGATCGGATGGCACTCCGGGAGGGGGTGCGGGCTGCCGAGTTGCAAAAGGCGAAGGAGGACGGCTTTTCGGAAGGCAAGGGCGGCGCCTTTAAGCGGTATCCTCAGAGCGAGCCTTTCCTTTCCGCCGTTCAGGCGAGTTATGAGTCTTTGAAGAAGGAGTTTCTTGATGACTTCGTTCCTCTGATGCATCGTCTTGCCCCCCAGTTTCCCTTTGAGAAATTGGATGCTGCTGGTGTGATTGGTTTGAGTGATTTGGGGGGGTCTTCCTCTCTTCAGGTGGAGGACACCATTAGTGCAGATGGTGAGCCGATGTTTAGCTTTGAGCGGGATGCTGATATCTTTGGTGATACCCCTGCATGTGATCCCTTTGCGACGGAGTACTGCGAGGTTGATGTGCGCGATCTCCTTGGCTAGGTCGATATGGACCCTTTGTGTGTTTGTTTGTTCCTTTGCATGCGTAGTATTTTGGCGAAGGACTTGTTTAGGACTTGTCTGTTGTTTGATGTTTGGATTTGCTATCGTAGACCTGTTTGATCTTATATATATATGCTTGTCATGAATGCATTAGATAGATGTGATAACTGAATATCTCCTTGTTATTTTAGTCATAACATAGGATAGTGAAGTGCAGATAGATTAGTACGTCCGACACTTTTTGTGAGGGGGATCCGTATGGAACCGCTTTCTCTCTTTTGCAAGGATGTGAATAGATTAGTACGTTCACATCCATGGTTAGATTGTTGGATTGCGAAGTGTGGATAGATTAGTACGTCCGACACTTGCAATTTTATGAGAAAGGGGGAACCCTAAGGAACCGCTTGTCCTTCTTTTGCAAGGATGTGAATAGATTAGTACGTTCACATCCTTGGTGAGATTGTTGGATTGCGAAGTGTGGATAGATTAGTACGTCCGACACTTGCAATTTTTATGAGAAGGGGGGAACTCTAAGGAACTGCTTGTCCTTCTTTTGATTTTCATAAGAAGATAGTTCCTTACGGAATCATGGATCTTCATTATGATGTTTTGACAAGATGGTGGTTTCCTGAGGAGCCACGCACCTCTCTTGTTTCATGGGATGTGGATAGATTAGTACGTCCACATCCTTTGATGGTGGCTAAGTGTGGATAGATCAGTACGTCCGACACTTGCGTTTGGTTGCGAGGGAGGAACCCTAAGGAACCATTTGTCCCCCGGCTTGGCAAGGATGTGAATAGATTAGTACGTCCACATCCTTGATGAAAATGTTCCAACTCCTTGGCTGAGTCGTGCGTCCTTTGCTTTGGTTGTAGTGATGAGCCTTGTATAGGTTGGCCTGTTGTCACTGTTGTTGTGTTTTGATGCCTTGATTTTAAGCTTAGGCGTTGTATGTGAGTTAATAGTGTGCCTACAAGAGACATGAATTTTGTTAGTATTTACAACATAACTTCATTTGATGCGCAAGTATGGAGTTACACATCTCCTTCTTTTAAAGTAATGAAGACTAAAAAGCTTGATACGACGGCTTTTAGTTCTATGGTTTCCTTTCTTGTTTGTGCATGGAATTTCTTCAAGTGTCCCCCGCTGAAAGTGTTAGGCAATTCGTTCCCATCAACATCTTGGATGCGGTATGCATTAATGTATGGGACCGCTACTATCTTGTAGGGGCCTTCCCACTTGGGGGACATCTTGTTGATTTGGTCCAGGTGTGAGAATTCGTTTCTTCTCCACACCATTTCTCCCACATGGAATTGTCGCGCCTTGACCTTTCTGTTGTAGTATCTGGATGTGGCTAGGCGCATCTTTGCTTGAACTTGCTCTGATTTCCATCTTTGTTCGTCTGTTAGCTGAAGGTCGAGGCGTCTTTCTTCCTCATTGGTTTGGGTGTCAAAATGCGTCGTTTTGTATGAAGAGACGGCGATTTCGATAGGTGCCACTGCCTCGGTTCCATAGACTAGGCTGAAGGGTGTTTCACCTGTTGATTCTTTGGGTGTTGTGCGCACAGCCCATAAAACACTGCTTAGCTGGTCCACCCAACCTCCTTTCAGAGCATGGACTCTCTTCTTTAGTCCGTCCAGGACTACCTTGTTTGCTGACTCGACCTGGCCGTTTGTCTGTGCGTGATGCACTGATGTAAAACGGTGGTCTATCTTGAGACGTTCGCAGAATTTTTGCATATTTCCACTCCTGAATTGGGCACCGTTGTCGCTAATGAGTATCTTCGGGACACCGTAGCGAGCCACTATGTAGTTTCGGATGAAGTCCATGATTTGTGTGTCTGTGATGCGCGCCAGTGGCTTAGCCTCAATCCATTTTGAGAAGTAGTCGATTGCGACGACTATGAACTTTGCTTGGCCCTTCGATTTTGGGAGTGGACCGATCAAGTCAATGCCCCATTGTGCGAATGGCCATGCGCTTGAAATTGGGCTTAATTCTGCTGCTGGAGCTGTGATGTTCCTTGAATATAGCTGACATGCTTCGCATTCTGTCACCATGTTCGTTGCTTGAGCTCTCATTGTTGGCCAATAGTAGCCCAAGTTCAAGGCTTTGCGGATTAACGCACGAGCTCCTTCGTGCGAGGCAGCCATTCCTCCATGGAGTTCTTCTAGTACTGTTGTTCCTTCTGTGCTTGTGATACACCTTAGGTAGGGTGTAGAATAACCCTTTCTGTAGAGCTGTCCCTCGATCAAGGCGTAGTTTACGGCTACCCTTTCGATCTTGCTTGCTTGAGTTTTGTCTCGCGGTAGGGTCCCTCCTGCGAGGTATGCTTGGATTGGTGTCATCCAAGTTTCCTCTTCGTCAATGGCCATTACTTCGAATTGGTCTATGACTGATATTATCCTGTTTTCCACAAAGTGTGTCTCTTTGCCTTGTTCATTGTTTTGGGCATACTTGCTTAGAGCATCGGCCTCCTGGTTTTCTTCTCGTGGGACGGAAGTTATGTCGAAAGTTTTGAAACTTTCTACCAACTCCTTTGCTTGTGTCAAGTATCTTTGCATGTTTTCGGACTTTGCAGTGTACTCTCCTTTGACCTGGTTGACGACCAGTTGTGAATCACACTTTACTCGTAAGTGTTCCACCCCAACTCCTTTGGCTATCCTGAGGCCTGTTATTAGTGCCTCATATTCTGCCTCATTGTTCGTCGCTCTGAATGTTAAGTTCAAAGCGTACTTCAAGGGGTCTGAGCCGTCGGGTGGGATTAGTAGTAATCCTGCCCCCGCGCCTCCGGTGTTGGATGATCCGTCCGTGTACATTTCCCAAACTTCTGCGGGTGGGACATTTGTTTGGACTTCAACTTGTGGCTCGGGCTCGATTCCTGTGAACTCTGCTATGAAGTCTGCCAAGGCCTGCCCTTTGATGGCTGTCCGTGGAGCGAAGAGAATGCGGAATTCACTTAACTCTACAGACCACTTCGTCAATCTCCCTAACATGTTTGGTTTTGCAAGGATGTGCTTCAAAGGCTGGTCTGTGAGGACCGTTATTTCATGCGCGTGGAAGTAAGGCCTTAGCTTGCGTGCGGCTATCACAAGCGCGTACAAGTGCTTCTCAATTGGTACGTAATTGACTTCATACTTGGCCAGTGTTTTGCTCACGTAATAGACCGGGAGTTGCGCCCCTCCTTTTTCCTTTATTAGTACGGAGCTAACTGCCGTGTTGCTAGTTGATATGTAGAGAAAAAGAGGCTCCCCTTGAAGTGGCTTTGCTAGTCTTGGGAGCGTCTTCAAGTGTTGTTTGAGTTGTTGGAAGGCTTCTTCACAGAAATTTGTCCATTCAAACTTCTTGTTCGCGCGTAGCACTTCGAAGAAAGGGAGGGCTCTGTCTCCGATTTTGGCCAGGAATCTGTTCAGGGCTGCGAGGCGCCCGTTGAGCTGTTGTACTTCTTTGTGCTTTGTTGGAGAGGCCATTTCTTCAATTGCCTTCACCTTCTCAGGGTTTTCTTCAATGCCCCTTTCGCTCACCATAAATCCAAGTATTTTTCCTGACTGTACCCCGAAAGCGCACTTTGCGGGGTTTAGTCTTATTTGGTACTGACGCATTCTCTCGAAGATTATGCGTAGGTCATCTGCGTGGTTCTTTCTTTTCTTGGATTTCACGACCATATCATCCACGTACGCCTCCATTTTATCGCCAATCAGATCTCCGAAAATGAGATTGACCATTCTTTGGTAGGTTGCCCCCGCATTGATTAACCCGAAAGGCATAACTTTGTAGTTATAAATTTCGCTGTCAGCGTAGAATGCCGTATGTGGGGCGTCCTGCCAAAACATTGGGATTTGGTTGTATCCCGTGTATGCATCCATAACTGTCATCAGTTCATGGCCCGCAGTCGCAACTACCAATTGATCAATCTGTGGGAGCGGATATGAATCTTTTGGGCATGCATTGTTGAGGTCTCTGTAGTCGATGCACATTCTCGACTTGCCATTTGGTTTAGGAACAACTACAGGGTTGGCTACCCAAGTTTGATACTTGGATTCTTCAATGAAGCCTGCATCAAGCAGTCTGCCTACCTCCTCGCGAATGGCCAACTTCTTGTCTCCTCCTATCGACCTTAGCTTTTGTTTCACTACTCGAGCATCTTTGTTGATGTTGAGTTTATGGCAAATGACATCTAGGCTTATTCCTGGCATGTCCTTTGGGGACCATGCGAATAAGTCTTTGTATTCTGTTAGGAGCGCTGTGATTTCAATCACTTCGTCTTCTGATAATGATGCTCCTACGCGCACCATTCTTTCTGGCTCATCGATTTTGACTTCACGGAGTTCGTCCATCGCTGTAGGCCTCCCGTAGTCATCTCTTGGGTCTTCGTCGATGGTGGGTACTACTGGCATGTTTCCCCTCAAGTTTTGTTGTAGCGCAACATTGTGGCATTCTCTTGCTACTTGTTGGTTTCCTCTAACTTCTCCCACACCTGCAATGGTTGGGAACTTGATCTTTAGGTGGGCCGTTGAAGGCACCATTCTCCATTCGTTCATGGTCGTGTATCCGAGAATGCCATTGTAGGCGTTTAGCTTCTCGACTACTATGAATAGTACATCGATATTCAGACGTCTTTCTCCTTCGCCCAAAGTTACCGGAAGGGTAATGGTGCCCAGCGGGTAGCTGGCATCTCCCATGAATCCCACTAGAGGTGAGTTCATTGTTTGTATGACCTTCTTTCTTCCGAGTGCTAGGACAATGTCTTTTGTTAGCACGTTTGGGGCGGAGCCTCCGTCTACCAGAATTCGCTTCACTTCCATGTCATCAATAGTCATTTGAATGACTAAGGCGTCGTTGTGGGGGAACGTTATGTGCTCTCTGTCTTTGGCTGAGAAGCCTATGACGTCTTCCATGATTGTGTCTTCTCCGTCTGGTTCCTACGGCTTTTCACTTTTTCCGGCGGCGTACCTCTCCCTTGCGTAAGAGGTTTCGCCCCCTGCACTGAAGCCTCCGTGTATGGTGTATGTGTTTTCCATCTTGCTTGTTCGTTTGAGTAACGCAGGCTTTCTATTCGAAGCCCGCAGACGGAGCCAAGTGTTTCGACCAAGTTAACGCGGGCTGTCTGCTGAGTAACTTGTCGATGTCTTCGGGTTGGGTGCGAGCTTGTTAGGGCCAAGTCCGTCTCCTAGGGTCGTGCACGGGCCTTTGGCTTCGTCTTCAAAATCGCACTAAGTCCTTCGGGCTCTCTCGCTGACTGTCCGTCCGTACCTGCAAGAGGAGCATTACCGAGCAACTCCCGTGGAGAGGAGGGGTGCTTGGTGCGCTCACTCCGACGGTCAACATTAGACAGTTCTAGAGAGAGAAAGTTAGAGAGAGGTCAGAGCTCTCCTCAATTCTCACCCAAAGTGACTTGAAAATGTTTACCCCCAAGGTGGCTATTTATAGGCAACCTTGGACCGTAAGCCGGTTTTGACCCGGTTCAATGTGGAAATGTGAACCGGGATGCAGGGGAGAGCTTTGGGAAGAGGACTCTGACGCGCGTCTCAGGCGGCTGTCACGAACGGGACGCGCGCGCCTTGTAACGGGGGGTCCCCGACGTATAGGAGTTAGTTGAAAATCGGGTCTCCGTATACATCCAGGACAAAAAAAGGGGGGTGTGCGCGACACCCCCGGGGTGCAAAGCTTACACGGAATTCCGGGCAAGCCTAGGCTTACCCGGAATTTTCCGGGTAAGCCCCCCGGGGGTGCCGGGCAAGTTTGCGACTTGCCCGGTTTCCCCGGGTTAGCTCGAAATCGGGTTTTTCGTGGGTTTCGTGCGTGTACAAGGTCCGAATAATTTAAAACCGAGCCCGAATCATGCGTATATCCATCAGAGAAGTCTTAAGTTGTAACCAAATGTAAATCATTTATTGAAATTCTAGTCTCAAAAGTTGAAGATGTAAACAAAAAAAATATTACAGGAAGTATGAAACAAAAACCTCAACTTCTTTCATACAAAAAGAACCTTATGATGTAGATTTTCATAGAAATAAGGGTTGTATCATCTAAAAAAATGTACAGTTATTACCTCTTTGATAGTCCATGCAAAGGGAGAGCTTCAATTGAATACCCCATCCCAAGCAGAAATTGAGCTAATAATCATCATGATGCTCTCTAGCAAGTCTGCTAGCCCTACATTTGTAAAAATCTTTTTTTAGTTTGTTCAGTATAATAATTTCTTCATGAGGCAAAAATAATAGGATTTAACGAAAAACAAAGAGGGAACCAACCATTTCAATGACTGATTGCATCACCATATGCAGCTAGACATCGACATGGAATACTTGGATTAGTAAATTGCATGTGTACATATATGTACCTACAGTAAAAATGTTAGTAAAAAGAAAAAAGGTTTAACGCATACAAAACCAAATAAGGCAATTAAATCCTACAAAGAACTCTGGTCAATCTGGTTCAGGACGTTTTAAAGGTCTTTCCTAAATAATCCTTTCTTGTCTATGATCTTATTTGTTGTTGTTCAGGGAAAACAGGTTCTTTGGGTAGACATGTTGGTCAAGTCGAAATGTATGCAAGAGTCATTTAATCTAAATTTAACAAAATTTTCAAATTCTTTTGTGGCTTATACAACAAAGGTTTCTTTGGGTAAGCATCGTCCTTCCTGGATTTGTTCTTTCATGGATTGTGTGGGAAACTGGGAACGTCGTGAAAGGTGAGAAGAATGTGTTTCATCATCATGTACCTAAAAATAACACTTGGGAAGGCTAGTTATTATTATTATGGTTAGAGTTGAGCACATTTTAGATTTTTTATGTATGAACACTCTCATTCTTGATAAATGTTGGACATATTTACACTTGGTGTGCAGATTGAATATTCGTCTACTTGTTGCAGCATATTTTAATTGCATAACGGATGCAATATGATAAAATTTATTGAATTTGCATATAATATGTATCACTATCAACAATTCCTCTGCAGTCAGTGCAAAGTTAGTTGTCATGCATACTCTACAAAAGTTACCTTCAAATTTTGATGCAAGCGTAAGCTGTAACCAAATGTAAATCATTTATTGAAATTCTAGTCTCAAAAGTTAAAAATATAGCCACCAAAAATATTATCGTAAAATTGAAACAGATATGTCAATATCTTTTATGCAAAAAGAACCTTATGCTGTAGATTTGTGTAGAAATAAGAGTTGTAGCATCTAATGTAATGTACAATTAATACATTTTGGTTAGTCCAGGCAAATGGAGAGATTCAGTAAAATAACTTATCCCAAGCAAAAATTGAGTTAAATTAGCAAAAATTGAGTTAAATTATCATGATGCTCTCTAGCAAGTATGCTAGCCCTATATTTATTTGTAAAAACTAAAAAGCTTTTGTATTTTGGTCAGTATAATTTCTTCACCATTAAGGGGCAGACCACAAAAGTAGATATCAGAATATGTATGTGCACATTCATATTTCATCACTACAAATCATACCGAGAAATTAGAAATCAAGAATATATTTGTTAAAAAATATATGTTTTAGGCACCAAATTGTCCTAAACTACAAAACATCAACAATGAAATGGATAATTCTATATCTATGTAATGCAATTTTGTCGATCTTTTATTTTTAGTTATCAAAAGATCGACATATATAGCTAAACAATTAGAATACTAAGACAGAAGCGTAAAATTACCTTTCTTAGGAGCACCCATGTAAATTGACCTTTTTTAGAAGCCGACGGAGTCGTCCCGTTTGAAATAGTGAGTGGGCACTCAATTGAACAACTCCCTTACCGAAACTGGTGTGCGGGCGTTTTCGCGTCGGGCTGCTGCGAATCACGGACATCGGTCGACCATCCGTCGTTTGAGCGTCGTGCTGTGGCGAGTCACGGACGACGATTAGTGGCGTCCCAACGGAAAAGCACGAGGGCGGTTGAAGTGTATTGATAGTCGGGCCGGATGTGGTGAATCAGACGACTGGGAGTGTGGAGCAGCGTACGGATAGCAGTAGGCGGACGGCCATGGAATTTGCGCGTGGGGTTGGATGAGAATCGGTGTTTGGAGTGAGGAAAGTGTAGTCTCAAGTCTGCAGACATGTGCGATTTTTGTGTTGCTTCCGGTTTAAGACAAACCGGTTAATATGGAGTGTTGGTTGGCCAGTTTAATATTGTACCCTTTGGAGGGTAGGTGCCTCTTGGGGGTGAGGACCCAAGCCAATTAATATATTTTAAAGAGATATATATATATATATATATATATATATATATATATATATTCATAAAAATAATATTTGATATCTAGTGATTATATCCATAAATCATGATGATATTATTTTTAAATATATGAGTTTAGATTTTATATTTATTTATACTTATTTTTTTCTCTTTAAAATATGTATATTTACATCTATATATATAATATATGTATAGCTCGGAGAATATGGGACATTTTGTCCCTCATTGTTAACCATGCATTTGCCCTTGAATTGCTTCCATAAGAAGTGCTAGTGTGTCTTGTGGAGAGAGCGGGGACTGGAGTGTCGACTCCCGAAAGTGTATAACTGTTAGGCTTTCTCTCCCGAGCCTATAAATAGATCCCTTATATAAGTTATATCTGAGGGTTGTAGATAACTCATGTATACAGCTTCCTCATACCCTTTATAGTGCTCAAGTTCTAGTCTACGAGTCATCACCCATGGATAGGGGTGGATTCACAGTACCCCAAGCGGGGTACCGAGACACTACTTGACTCACGATTTTTTTAAATAAACGGTATATTTTCAAGTGATGTTTTTTAGAAACATTTTCCTTAAATAATTAAAATGACACCACTTGACATGATATTAGATAACCATGCTTGCGCTACTGGTAAGGCGAGGAGTTTATTTACCTATAGTCGCGAGTTTGATTCCTAGCTTGGATAACTAATGGATTTATTTTCTATTCTTACTTTCTTCTATCTCATTCATGAAGAATTAAACTTTTTCATTTTTATTTTCTACAACTTTCTTCTCTCCTCTTCCAAAAAAAATCTAATTTACTATTTAGAAAAAAAATAAAATAACTTTTTCTTATCTTTTTTTTTTTCGAATTTTATTCTTATTTCCTTTACAAAATATTTTTCAACTTATTAAAATGCCAAACATGCTAAATCTTTTATTTTTCCAAACTTTTTAGAAGACCAAAAAATTTACATTAATATTTTGGGTTTATAGGTCTTTTGGTACTCTATGTTTGCTCACTTTTGGCTTTTGGTACCACATGTTTGATTTTGCCTATATTTGGTACCATACGTTTGCCAATTGTATACTTTTGGTCCGACCGTTAGTTGACCGTCAGTTTGACCGTTAAATAGTCACATGACATGCACATGCCTAGCCCCAAATTTTGATTTTGTTCAATTTAGTCCTCAAATTTTTTGTCGTAACTTTTTATTTTCGCAATTTAGCCCTTAAACATTTCAACTGCACCCTAGGACTAAATTGACATAGCCATGGTTCGACCCATGGCTAGGTCGGACCATGGCTAGGGTCGCCGGACCCGGGCAACCCTAACCTTGGTCCGACCTAACCATGGGTCGAACCATGGCTAGGTCAATTGGACCCAATTGCTAAATTGACCTAGTCATGGTCCGACCCATGGCTAGGGCGAACCATGGTTAGGGTCGCTCGGGTCCGGCAACCCTAGCCATGGTCCGACATAGCCATGAGTCGAACCATCGCTAGGTCAATTTAGTCCTAGGGTGTGGTTGAAAATGTTTAAGGGCTAAATTGCAAAAATAAAAAGTTAGGATAAAAAATTTGAGGACTAAATTGAATAAAATCGAAATTTGAGGCTATGCATGTGCAAGTTACGTGACTATTTAACGGTCAAACTGACGGTCAACTAACGGTCGGACCAAAAGTATACAATTGGCAAACGTATGGTACCAAAAATAGGCAAAATAAAAAATGTGGTACCAAAAGCCAAAGTGGACAAACATAGGGTACCAAATAACCTATAAACTCTAATATTTTTCCAAACTTTTTAGAATGCCAAAGATGTTACGTGTTTTTATTTTCTAACTAATGCTAAAGAATTATATTTTTTTTCTAACTTATTAGAAGGTTGAAGAATGTTACATTTTTATTAAAATTGAAGTCAGTATTTAATAATTTTCCAAGTTTTTAGAGGCCAACGAATGTTATATTTTTTATTATTCCAAATGCTTAAAAGACTAAAGAATTCTACATTTTTAAAAGAAATGAATGTGATATTTAACATAAAAAAGATTTTATCAATAATTTTTCTAACTTTTTAGAATGCCAAAGAAGACAACATTTTTGTATAGAACAAAAGACCATATTGAATAGGAAATACACTTTTTGCATAGTAATCCATGCCCAAAAAATATTTTTTTAGTAGTAAGAAGACATTTTCTTTCTCGTACGAATTGTTTATTTATTCCACACACAGATTAACGAATCCTCTAAGTCGACAACTCGATTTAATTTCATTTCTTCAACTTCATCAATTGTACGGATTGATTAGTGTGATGGACAGTTATTTTAAAATTTTCAGTATATATATATATATTCGCATAAAAAAATAAAAAAAATCCGACCCGAATTGATATCGACATTGTTCATTTTTTTTGTTATAATAAAAGACCGTAGTAGAAACCCACTTAGTTGGGTTCCTAAATCCGTCATTTCTCATGGAGACCCAAGGTACGATCCCCATGGTGTTCCAACCTGTATTTTTCTATGATTTTGAGTCGCCGCTGACGAGCTACACTTACACAACCGACAAATCGAACGAAGTATCATTTGCGTGTTTACACAACCGACACATCGAACGATGTATCATTTATGTGTTACAATTCTATGCCTTACTAATATGTATGTTTAGCGTACATGTACTTCGAGTATATTCCAACAATTCCAGGAATCTTGGCATGCTTTCCCCGCCAGCAGCTTCTCCGGCTCCGACATGAGTCACGTGACAAAGAATGTAGAAAATATCTACTTGTCGAGTATTGACGTGCATTGAACAAGAAATTAGAACCATTATTGCTTCGTCTCTATCTCTCTCTCCTCTTATTGTGAGTGGAGGTGAGGGAAAGTGATGTTTGTGAACGGAGTTCTTGTAAACTCAATACTCTTGTACTGCTAACAAAGAGATTGATCAACTAAGGAAGCTCAAAGAGAAGTAAGAAAGATGATGAACTTGGAAGGATTTAATAAAGGCTCGAAATTTGCAGCAACCAAATTGGCTGGATTGAATCATCAACTTGTAATGTCAAAAATATATGGAACTGTATATTAATTCAGTAAATAAAGCAACTGTACAAATGAGATTAAATAGCTAACTTAGCAACTCTCTCAACTAACCCCAAAACCGGCACAAAATCAGCTAACACTAACCAACTAACTTCAACCGAAAATAACATGTTCCTTAATTCTAATCTGATCTAAAACCTAATCTAAATGTGTTATATGCTTCACATTTGATTACAATTATTAAATGAAATCCAGCTCTAAACATAAGACTTAAAACTGTGAGCTTCCTTGCACTTAAAGTCACTGATATCGATACTACTTGCTTCTCAAGCAACCTTACTTTGACAGCAAGTTAGCAGCTCCTCTTCATGTTCTTGTTGCTGTCTTCTTCATTTCCATACTGCAGATAATGTAAAGTCCCAAAATGCTTACATTCCTTCCATTTAACTGAAATATCTTGCAAGATAATCAGTTTAAGATACAACACATAATCCTAAACGCAATCTTAAGTGTTCAAAGATAGCAATCTTTAGAGGTTTAGTGAAAATGTCAGCAAAGTTATTTTCATTTCTGCAGTGCTTGATTTCAACATTTATCCCATCACAAATCTCAAGAAGCCAATGATGCTTCACATCAATGTGCTTACTCCTCCCTTGAAGCACACGGTTCTTGGCTAGCTTGATTGTGCTGCTGTTATCACACGTCATTTGAGTTGCCTTATTCTGATCAAAGTGTAAAAAATTGAGAATCCTTCTAAGCCAAAGAATGTGTTTCGCACATTCAGTAGCTGTCACAAGCTCAACTTCACAACTAGAGAGAGTCATAATGGGCTTTTTTTTATATATATTTTTTTATAGTCATGAGACTGCTGCTCCCCCAATCAAGAAAGCATACCCATTTGTACTCTTCATTTCATCTATGTCTCCCGCAAAGTCACTATCTGTGTAAGAAACCAAATTCATCCCTATTCCTTTTCTAAAGCTTAAACCAAGGTCTTTAATTCCCTTTAGGTATCTGAGGATTCTTTTAACAACTAAGATATTATTCTCAAAGGGATTTTCCATAAATCTAGACACAAAACTAACAACATATTGAATGTTTGGTCTAGATGCAGTCAAGTACATTAGGTTGCCTATAAGCTGTTTATAATAAGTCCTATCAACTGAGTCTCATATCCCTTTCTTCTCTGGCTGAATATTAGTCTCAGATGGGGTCCTAACAGAGTTGCAACTTTGCATATCAAACCTACTTAACACCTCATTTAGGTATTTCTTTTGACTTATGGTGATTGAGTTTAGTGTTGTTTGATTTCTAGACCTAAGTACTAGTGAAGCAGGCCATTATTTGTCATTTCAAACTCACTAAGTATCAAGTTTTTGAACTCAGTGAACATCCTAGAGCAATTACCTGTGTAGACAAGATCGTCTACATAGACACACACTTAGAGAAAATCATGATTCTTCTCAGTTTTTACAAATATAGTGTGTTCATATGGGCCATTTGTGAAGCCTTTCCACATAAAGTAAGCTCTAATCTACTGTACCAAACTCTAGCGGCCTCCTTTGAACCATATATATACTTATTTAACCTAGAGCCTTTATCCTCATGCTCTTTCACTACAAAACCTAAGGGCTACTCAATATAAATTTCTTCTTCTAACTTTCCATATAGGAATGCAGACTTAACATTAAGTTGGTATATTGACCAATCATTTTGAGCAGCAATTGTAATTACTACTCAATGGCATCTAACCTAGCCACATGTGCACAGACCTCGGTGTAATCTATTCCATAAGATTGCATATAGCCTTTTATGACTAACATAGCCTTGTGTTTATCTATTTGACCATTGTCTTTCAGCTTTGTTTTATAAACCCATTTGACTCCTATATTTTTTGTGTCCCTTAGGCAATTCAACTAATTCCCAAGTTTCATTTTTCTCTATAGAGTCAATATATAACTGCATAGCATTAACTCATTTCTTATCTTTACTTGCTTCTGAGTAACTAACTCACAATCAGAGAATAAGCAAAAATGTGCTACGGAATCAGAAAATGTATAGTGTATAGCAGGAGCAGTCACCCCAAGATTTCTTGGTCTCTTTAGACTCCTTCTTGGTCGTGCTTGAGCTATGGAGCTCTCAGCTACTGCTTCCTCATTGAGATCATTCCTTACTGCAGTGGGTGATTACTCATAATCCACCAGCTCTTCTTTAATATCTTGATAATCTTCAGTTTCATTCTGAGTTCCTCCCTGAGCTTCTTGAGCTTGAGTGACTGCAACTTCTTCTTCAATGTCTGAGTCAATCAAATCCTCAATTACCGCTCTTTGAGCTGTTTGTTGTCCTCTTTGACCCTCCCAGCTTCATGACTTGGTTTTTAGATTACAGGGAGTAATCACTACGGATACTAAATCATGGTACATGCTAGTAATTGAAATTACGCAGCGTAAGATTCGCACATACCTCAAACGATGTCCGAGTCCCAAGATCCTTCCTGCAGGGAGTTCACGGTCCTCTGGTCGGCATCCGTAGAGGTTCTGGTTAAGGAAGCCCTACGCATTATGTTCTCCACAGCAAAGCCTCTAATCGATTCTTGGCGGGGGACAGATCTCTGGAGTGTTTGCTAGAAAGCAAATTGGCACACCCTTTGGTGGGGAGTGGTTCGGCCGAAACCCTTGTGTGGGGTGGAGAGTTTTCTCTCTAAAAATCTCTAAAGAGGAAATAGTGATTAACCCTAAAAATCCCCTAAAACCATGTATATATAGGAGGAGTAAAGTGGACAAAAGTCCACTTTACCCTCACTATAAGTTTCGGCCGGCCACATGTATATGGAGGCCTAATTTTGGGACTCTCATGTCAATTGGGATTTAGGTCTGGCCCAATTCCATAATTTGACATTTACCCAATTAACTTATGTAACATATACATATAATGGGCTTCCATTTACGGCGCCCATCACCATATGCTTAAAGCTCTCACTCGCCGGAATGGGAGGGTGCCTGTTAATGTATTGTCGTCCAAATCTGCATCAACATTTCACTCCTTCGATCTGGTCCTTGCTTCCGAACAGTTCATACGAGGTTTGCCGTGCGACCGGCGGATACGACGAGCATCGTCCTACTCATCTGGTAAGAGTATTGTAGTTCCTGTGGAACGTTGATTCCCTTTTCTCTAATCAACCTGTTATAAAAAACATTTATATAGTACCGCACTGTATCCAATGTCAACTGATAATTTTCCTTCTGCCTAGTTTCCACATAGGAACACTTCTCCAAGGCATCCATACAAGTATTCACAACCTTCAACTAATATCCAGTTGGTGGCCACCTAGTGAATACAAGAGTTGGTCAATTACAGGTGAACTTGACCATCCCCATCGCTCATATCCTCAGTCAAACCCAATCGGTTTCCAAAGACGTGGTCACTGGGCTTTGTTTAGCACTACGCTCGTACGCCGGGAAGTGAGCATCGAGCCTGACCTTAGATATGAGTTCTGAGTCCGTGAGGATACTTTTAGGTGCCTCTTCATAAGGCTCCTGGGATCAATCACACGCTCGAGGTGAAGAAGTTTGCGCCCGCCAGAATCACGAGGATTCCTTCCTAGCACAACCGAGTTGTGACCCCGTGGTCGAACGTGGCACGCGTAGTATGAAGCACGTGTTGATAGCATACATGAACCTTTTGGGTTGACAGGAAAGGGATATGTCAATCATGCTATCACAGATTCTCATCTGGCCCGAAATGTGGTTTAATGACGAACGAAGTTCATCACGGCGATATGCAAAACGAAGATCATGTCGAGTTACTTCGAAACTAGATAATCGTCTTGCTTAATCAGGTTTATCCCCCTGACTCTTAGCCAGTCTTGCTTGGTAGAGGTCTCCCTCCACCGCAAGACTACCGTACATGTGTGACTAGGTAAGGCCCACATTCGACATAGTTTGGCAGAGGATTGCGTCCTCCTACGATTTAGTTTATAGACCGTAAATCTGATGTAATCAAAATATTATGACGTCGATTGATCATAAACTCAGTTGCAATTCTTTCGCTTACAAAATGCAACTTTCTAATATCATAATGTTATCACAGATACATGGCACTTCTAAACCCTACGCAATCCAAGAAGTTTTACATGTTTTTCGAATATCTCCTTGCGTAGTGGTTTAGTTAATAGGTCCGCAATCATATTATCAGTGGACAAGTATTCCATAGTGATTATATTGTCTTCTACCATAGATTTAGCATAGAAATATTTCATATTAATGTGTTTGGTCCTACTATGATACTTCAGATTCTTAACCGCCACAATGGCTGCTTGACTGTCAGAGAAGATAATCACAGGTTTATTCTCGACATCGTCACCAAGCAGTGCAGTTAGAAGCCTTTTGAGCCATACCGCTTCTTGTGCATTCTTAGAGAGAGCTACGAATTCTGATTCCATTGTGGACAACGCGACACAGGTTTGCTTCTTGCTCGTCCATGAAATGGCGGCATTAGCAAGGAGGAACACTCCCCTTGTGGTGGACTTACGATCATCCGGATCGCCACCATGGTCGGCGTCACTGTAACCGGTCAATTCTAACTTCTTGCCCTCATAGCACAGTGCGTAGTCGGCAGTACCTTTCAGATAACGAATTATTCGTTTTACAGCCTTTAAATGTTGATAGCAAGGATCTGATTGGAAACGTGCTACAAGGACCACAGCGTAACAGATATCCAGATGGGTCCATTGCATGACGTACATCAAACTACCGACCATGCTTAAATACTCCGCACCCTTCATCTGTTCACGCTCTGCCAGGTTCTTGGGGCCGTCAGGTTCTTGGGGCCTTCGGGTTTTGACAGTGCGCACCCAAACACAATCGGCGTATCCACGGGTGTGGCATCCTGTAATCTGAATCTTTTCAACAGTTTGTTGATATAAGCTTCTTGAGATAGACACAATTTTTAGGTAGCTCGATCTCTAGCAATTTTAATGCCTAAGATATACGTGGCCTCTCCCATGTCTTTCATCTCAAATACAGACGCCAACCAGGAGTTTGACTTGTTCATAAAACTCACGTCGTTTGCGGCAATGAGTATGTCATCCACTTATAAGGTTAAGATGACATACTTAGACCCGGATGTCTTATAATACACGCACGGATCCTCGTGAAGATTCACAAATCCGTTTCCTACGATTTCCTCGTGGAATCTGCGGTACCATTGCCGAGACGACTGTTTAAGACCGTAAATGGACCTTTGGAGTTTACAAACTTTACGTTCGTTACCAGGAGTAATGAAACCCTCTGCTTGCTCCATGTAGATCTCTTCCTCCAGGTTTTCGAGGAGGAATGCGGTCTTAATACTCATTTGGTGAGGTTCGAAATCGAGACCTGCGACCTGGACCATGCATGGCCCTTACCATGGTCTTACGCACAGTTGGTGAGTTTGTTTCGTCAAAGTCCACTCCGTGAATTTGGGTACAGCCTTTCGCAATAAGTCGAGCTTTGTATCGCTTGACCTTTTCCATCAGTGGTGAGCTTTCTTTCAGGATTCACCGTATCCTTATGCCCATGTGGTTAGAAGGTAAATCAACTATTGACTATAATGACTTTCATTTAGGCGATCTCTCTCATTTATTATTTTCCTCCATTTCTTCACTTGAGGTCTTTCCAATGCAGGCCAACAGTTTTTTAGAGTGAGGTCATCACCCTTCTAGTGGGATATTTCTTTCGAGAAGTTCAATGCCTTTGACTTTCGTCTAGGCTTGTTATCCCGTCTTTGAGTCTTATCGTCTCTCCCACTCGGAATGATGCCTCTTATCGGAGCATTTCTTCCAATTGGGATCAATTCTCCCACTCGAGATAGTGCTTCTTATCGGAGCATCACTTCTATTGGGTACAAGAGTAGTACTTGAACCATAACCAACAACTTTCCTTGGACGACTTCTCGGTCTCAGAGTTTTACTTCCAAGATGAATTCCTTGATCATTAGGATCTGGAACCAAGTTTGTCGGATCACTCCCACTGGAAACAATGGGTAGTATGTAGTTGTGGCAATCCTGGTTCAGCATTACGATAATCAGGTTCAACTTGATTCTCCAAACAGCAACAGTGATTACATGTGGTAGGTGTTTATCCCTCCCACTAGATTTATTATGAAAATGTTGCCATTATCATTTACCATTTACCATGTCATTCACTCAAGTTGCTGGTTCAAATCTTCTCCCACTCGAATTAAGTGGGACCTGATATCGTAATATTTTGCTCCTGACTTGATCAAGACTCATTATTCTGGAACTGTCAATGCATCGGAAAATTCGTCCTCAAGTATGTAATGGTTACATGTTCGACCACGGTACCATGTATTTAAGCTGTAAATATGTACTTTCAAAGAGTAGTTAACATACTCTTGTCCTAAATACGTGTTTAATGCACAAATTAATGTCGCATGGTGATATGATTTAACTCATTATCATTCTTCAGCTTTTATGGTGGCGTTTTATACCGATTTCAGTGGAACACTGTTTTATGAAGGTTACACTCGACTCAAGACCTCCTCTTCACGAATGAAGTTGACGACTTAAGTCTCGGGGGCAAGTGTTGGGTTACGATTAAAAGGATAGAATAGTATGAAGTCGAGTACGTCTAAAAGCGAGACCAGAATAAAAAAAGTCGACGACCATTTCCACACAGAACGACAAGGCAAAGACAAATGGTCGACGACTATATATGAAGAAGTCGACTTTTGAAGAACGAATAACAAAAGAAGGCGACTAAATCACTCAAGCTCTCCTATTAAGGTACGAGTCGACTCGATAGCCAAAACATCACTGAAGAAATCTTCCTCTTAAGGAAAGAGACAGGTGGCGACCTACTCTAGCCGCCATGAAGAAACCTTCCTCTTAAGGAAAGGGACAGGTGACGACCTGCTCTAGCCGCCATGAAGAACCTTCCTATTAAGGAAAGAGACAGGTGGCGACCTGCTTCAGGCGCCAAAGGAAAACCTTCCCAGCTAAGGAAAGATGAGGTGGCGACCTACTTGTCACCTGCTTAAACCGACTCTCTACAGAAACCCTCCCAAGAGGGTAGCCGCCATTTAAAGTTGGTAATCTCTCCCTATAAATAGGGTAACATTATATATATTTTACAATCTTGATTCTCATACTTTACAATACTCTTACATAAATCTATTACTGACTTAAGCTTCAGAGTGGAATCAAGGGCCATCCCCACCCTTTTCAGGTCCTCGCCTTACACAAAGCTCCCAAAGGAGACTAAGTACCCAAGAGGTCAGGAAAGATACTTACGAGATTTAGCTCCCAGCGAGACCTCGAAGTCCACTACTATAAGTTCAATGCCACGTCATTTTGATCCCAACAGCATGTATCTGTGATAACATTTTGATAATTGGAAGTTAAATTTTTGAAACGAAAGAATTGCAATTGAGTTTCTGATCTATCGACATCATATTGTTTTGATTACATAAAATTTTCGGTCTGTAAACTAAGTTGTAGGAGGACGCAATCCTCTGCCAAAACTATGTCGAATGTGGGCCTTACCTCGTCACACAGGTACGGTCGTCTTGCGGTGGATGGAGGCCTACCAAGCAAGGATGGCTAAGAATCAGGGGGATAAACCTGATTACGCAAAACGATCATCTAGTGTCGAAGTAACTCGACATGATCTTCGTTTTGCAGATCGCCGTGATGAACTTCGTTCGTCATTAATCCACATTCTGGGCCAGATGAGAATCTGTGATAGCATGATTTGACATATCTCATTCCTTTGAACTTAACGTTCAGGTATGCTATCAACGCGTGTTTCATACTACGCGTGCCACGTTCGACCACGGGGTCACAGCTCGGTTGTGCTAGGAAAGGAATCCTCGTGATTCTGGAGGGCGCAAACTTCTTCACCTCGAGCGTGTGATTGATCCCGGGAGCCCTATGAAGAGGCACCCGAAGTATCCTCATGGACTCAGAACTCATACCTAAGGTCAGGCTCAATGCTCGCTTCCCAGCGTACGAGCGTAGTGCTGAACAAAAAGGCCCAATGACCACGTCTTTGGAAACCGGTTGGGTTTGACTAAGGGTATGAGCGATGGGGATGGTCAAGTTCACTTGTAATTCACCGACTCTTGTGTTCACTAAGGTGGCCACCAACCGGATATTAGTTGAAGGTTGTGAATACTTGTACGGATGCCTTGGAGAAGTGTTCCTAAGTGGAAACTAAGAAAATGGAGAATTATCAGTTGACCTAGGATACAGCGCGACACTATATAAATGTTGTTTATAACAGGTTTATTGGAGAAAAGGGAATCAACGTTCTGCGGGCACGATGCCCGTCGTGCCCGCCGGTCGCACGACAAACCTCGTATGAACTGTTCGGAAGCAAGGACCAGATCGAAGGAGTGAAATGTTGATGCAGATTTGGACGACAATACATTAACAGGCATCCTCCCATTCCGGCGAGTGGGAGCTGTAAGCATATGGTGATGGGTGTCATAAATGGAAGCCCATTATATGTATATATTAACTAAGTTAATTGGGTAAATGTCACATTAGGGTATTGTGCCAGAACCAAATCCCAATTGACATAAGAGCCCCAAAATATGGGCCTCCTTTATACATGGCCGACCGAAACATTAAAGGTAGGGTAAAATGGACTTTTGTCCACTTTACTCCTCCTATAAATACAAAGTGTTAGGGGATTTTTAGGGTTAATCCTTAATCCTTCCTTTGAGTGTTTTAGAGAGAAAAGTCCTCCTCCCCACACACACTAAGTTTCGGCCGAACCACTACCTCACCAAGGGTGTGCCAATTTGCCTTCGAGCAAACACTCCGGAGATCTGTCCCCTTGCCAAGAATCGATCAGAGGCTTTGTTGTGGAGAATATATTCCTTTCCAAGAACCCATACGGGTGCCAACCGGAGGATCGTGAACTCCATCCTGCGAAGATCTTGAGTTTACGGATAACTGTAGAGGTATGTGTAAATTTTTCGCTGCGTAATTTCGATTACTAGCACGTACCGTGATTTAGTTTCTGTAGTGATTACTCCCCGTAATCTAACACCGAGGAACTCATGCTTGCATATATAATTCTACTTCCAAGTAAATTATCAAATGCAACTACATCCTCAACATTCTAGCATACGTGTCAAACATGAAAATTCCATAACAATCATACATATTTGGCGACTGGTTTTCGATTTTAAAATAATTTTAAACATTAGGGGCTGATTTGCAATTCATGTTTATATTCAATCACGCAACATTCTAGACATGAATCCTAGGCATTTTCAACCATCACAGCATGTCTATCCTAGTGCGCATTCCATATATTTAACTAAGGCTCAGCCCACAATATGCAATATCCAGCTAGCTTGACTTAGTCAAGATAACATTTCTAATCATGCATATATATATATTGAATAATAAACAATTGCAATTCAGCCCACTAATTATACTAGTCCCAAAAATATGTATCTCCGAGATCCATCCCTATAATCGAAACAATGCAGTTTACCGTTATATAGATAACATTAAACCCTTGAGCACTGTGTAGGCCATTTTAGGTTTAAAACATTTGGATTTTAAAACTTGACCACCCTATTTTATTTAATTGACTTGAATTCGGTTTTGAAAATCATTTCGGTTCAGTCAATTTCGGTCCGGTATGGTCTGGTTCGGTCAAGGAAATTTTGATTCGGGTCCGTTTTGGAAAAATCCGGTTCAGTTCGGTCCGGTTTAAAATCCGGTTCGGCCCGGTTTTAATTTTAAAATCTGGTTCGGTCCGAACTGGTCCAAGAAAAATAGGGTTCGGTTCGGTTCAACAAACAAAACCGGTTCGGTTAGATCCATTTAGTTACCACGGTCCGACCTGACCCGACTAGGCCGAACCAATTGAGAAAATCCGGTTCGGTTTTAATTCGTCCCGGTTTGACACATTGAACCGACCCAATAATTAAAATATGAATGGTTGAGCCGAAATGTTCACTTGTGGCCCAAATAGGTTTTAAAGTCCATTAAAATATTTAACTTAGCCACCAAGAAACAATAATTATATAAAATAATTTCCAATATCAATAATATATATATTATATATATATATATATCGGCCAAAATATAAAAAATATATATTTATTGCTAAGATTCTATCTTTAAGATTAAATCAATTAACAATATATATATAAATCGGCTAACATATAAAATATATATTACATTTATTGTCAATATTTTAAATAGGGTAACAAATATACTGACAATATATTTTCTCAATCTTTTAGGTAACTAAATCTATCAATAATATCTTTAAACCTATTAAATATTTAGATGTATTGATAGTTATATATATTTCTATATATTAATTCGAATCTATCATAATGTTCCCAATTATAGATATATTGTTACTTAGAATAAAAATTAAAATATGGTAAATAATATAATTATAATATTTGTGGTCGAAATTTGTTTGCTTGGAGACCAAGAAATTAAAAAATTTACCTTGTAAATTCATTAAAATTTCGGCACAAACATCAAATTAGGAACAAGTGGTCAAATTTCAAGATCAAATTTTAATAAGATCTACAATCCAATGTTTGATTTTGATAAAAGTCATGTTGTTCTTGAAGATCATGAACATCAAATTAACTAAGAACATCATGAAAATTTCGGTTTCACCAATAACCCCAAAAAAATCGAAAATTTTAAATTTTCTTTTAAAATTTTCGATTTTAATTTTAAATTTCAAGAACACCAATTTATCAAAATCATGAACTACTAACCTCGCTCTGATACCACTGTTAGATTACGTGGAGTAATCACTACGGATACTAAATCATGGTACATGCTAGTAGTCGAAATTACGCAGCGGAAGATTCATTCATACCTCAAACGATGTACGTAGTCCCAAGATCCTTCCTGCAGGGAGTTCATGATCCTCCGGTCGGCACCCGTAGAGGTTCTGGTTGAGGAATCCCTACGCGGTATGTTCTCCATAGCAAAGCCTCTAATCGATTATTGGCAGGGGACAGATCTCTGGAGTGTTTGCTAGAAAGAAAATTGGCACACCCTTTGGTGGGGAGTGGTTCGGCCGAAACCCTTGTGTGGGGTGGAGGGTTTTTCTCTCTAAAACCCTATAATGAGGAAATACTGATTAACCCAAAAAATTCCCTAACACCATGTATATATAGGAGGAGTAAAGTGGACAAAAGTCCAATTTACCCTCACTATAAGTTTCGCCCGGCCATATGTATAGGGAGGCCCAATTTTGGGCCTCTCATGTCAATTGGGATTTAGGTCTGGCCCAATTCCCTAATTTGACTCAGTTAACATAGGTAACATATACATATAATGGGCTTCCATTTACAGCGCCCATCACCATATGCTTACAATGGCCTCATCAAACTTCACATCTCTACTAATCACTATCTTTCATGTGTTAGGATTTTAGAGTTTATATGCTTTAGCAGTTGTACCGAGTCCGAAAAATATGTATTTATCTGATAATGGGTCCAGTTTGCCTATGTTTTCATATGGTATTCTTGCACAAGGTATGAACCAAAAACTCGAAGAAGATCTAATGTTGGCTTTCTTCCACACCAAGCTTCATATGGTGTCCTTCATCTGACAGCAAACGTTGGGCATTTATTCAGTATATGGAAGCTCTACAAGACAGCCTCAGCCCAAAATCTATTTGGGAGATTTCTAGCCCTTAACGTGCTTCTTATTATGTTTTCCACAGTTTTGTTTTTCCTCTCAGCAACACCATTTTGTTGTGGTGTGTGAGGAGTTGTCTTCTCCCTTTTAATTAAATGAGCTTTACATAAATTATAAAACTCATTAGAACAATACTTACCTCCACTGTATGTTCTGAATGTTCGAATCTTTTTCCCTAATTCTTTCTCAACAATAGCCTTGAAAAGCTTGAACTTTGTGAATGCTTGTGACTTCTCACTGAGTAAGGTTACCAAGCTTTCCTTGAATAGTCATTAATGAAAGAGATAAAGTATCTATTTCCTCCATTTGAAATGAGATTCATAGGGCCACAGACATCTGAAAAGACTAACTGAAGTGGCTCATTTGCTCTCCATGTCTTCCCCTTCTGAAATGGGTATCTTTCATGCTTTCCAATTACACACCCTACAGAGAGTTTCTGTTGAACCTCTATGAAAGATATTTCCTCAACCATATTCTTCTTGTTGAGTGTGTTTAGGCCCCCAAAGTTTAGATTCCCAAATCTGAGATGCCAAAGCCAAACCTCTTTGTCAAAAGTTATCTTCCTCTATGTTGATTTCACTTAAGCTGCAAGACTTGTTTGGAGCTCCTCAATCTTCAATGGAAAGAGTCTATTCTTGTTCATGGGCATAATCAAGATAGACCCCTTAGATTTTTCTATGATCTCACAGTGTTCATTATCGAATCAAACTGAGAATTTCTTTTGAAGAAGCTGTCCTACACTTAGGAGGTTAGTTCTCAAGCTAGGCACATAAAGTACATCAGATATAGTTTCAATAAAACCATATAGTGATCTTAATTTAATATCCCATTTTCCTCTAACTTCAACCGAGGAGCTATCACCAAAAGCTACAGATGATCTATACTTTTCATCTAAGCTTGAGAATACCTCTTTACAACCACTCATGTGGTTAATGCAGCATGTATCCAGATACCACACATATGCTGATGTGAGATTCTGAGTTTGCTCAGTTCCGTTAGCAGCACTTCCTTTTCTCATTTTTCTTCAATCTCTGCGAAGTTTCCTTGCTCTTCTCTGGCTGAAGGTAACTTAGCATAACATTCAGATTGATAATGTCCATACCTGTTACATCTATGGCATTGAACATTGGCTTTCCTTCCATAGCCTCTTCCTCTGTCATTTTGACCTCCTCATCTATGATTTTTGTTGAAGTTGCTGCTTCATTCATCATAGTTCTTCCTCTGTTGCTGCTGATAATCACTTCTCCCTGAAGAGTGGTAACCTCCTCTCTTTCATTTGCCACTATAATTTTGTTTGCCTCTGTAGCTACTTTTGTTCGGGCCTCCATATTCTGAAGCCTTCAAAGCATGTTCCTTAGATGTTGAATTTCGATTTAACTTCTGCTCATGCACCACTAATGAGCTTTGAAGCTCATCTAATGTCATGATATCTCAATCATTTAACTCTTCAATTGCTACAATAACAAAGTCATACCATGGACTGAGTGATCTCAATATCTTCTCCATTATGACAACGTCCTTGAGTGATTCACCAAACAGTCTCATTTTATTACAGATCTCCATGGTTCTTGAGCAGTAACTCAAGAATTTTTCTCCTTCCTTCATCTGCAATAGTTCAAACTCTCTTCGAAGAGCTTGAAGTTGAGCCTTCTTCATCCTTGTTGAGCCAACTCCTTTGGCTTTCATTGAGTCACAGATATCCTTGGAGGTGTCTTTACAAAGAATGCTCTAAAGGGTCACCCGTTTATGGCTTGAAACAATATATTTTTGGCTTTCAAGTCAGTGAGCTGTCTTGATTTTAGTATAGTCTCATTTGTTGAATAACCAATCTTACTCTCAAACACCTCCCATTATTCCTTTGCTCCGAGGAGATTCTCCATCAAATGACTCCAGTGGTTGTAATTTCCTTCGTATTTGGGAACTGTCAAACCTATATATCCATTATTAGTCATCTTCTTGTTTTCAATTTGCTAATCTAAAAACTTGTAATTCTGCAGGATCTACTAATGAGCTCTGATACCAGATGTAAACTCAATACTCTTGTACTTCTGACAAATATATAGATCAACTAAGGAAGCTGAAAGAGAATTAATGAAGATGATGAACTTGAAGGGATTTGATAAAGACTCGAAATTCGCGGCAACCAACTTGATTGAATCAACTTGTAATGTAAAAAAAAATGCAGAGCAATGTATATGGAAATTGTATATTGATTCAGTAAATAAAGCAACAATACAAATGAGATTAAATAGCTAACTTAACAACTCTCTCAACTAACCTAAAAATCAACACAAAATTTGCTAACACTAACCAACTAATTTCAACTGAAAATAACATATGCCTTAATTCTAATATGATCTAAAACCTAATATAAATGTGATTATATGCTCCACATTTGATTACAATTATTAAATGAAATCAAACAGTAAACATAAAGACTTAAAACTGTAAGCTTCCTTGCACTTAAAGCCACTGATCTCGATACAACTTACTTCTCAAGCAACCTTGCTTTGACAACAAATTAGAATATCCTCTTCATGTTTTTACTACTGTCTTCTTCATTTCCATCACGCGAATAATGCAAAGTCCCAAAATGCTTACAGTTCCGAGAAGAGAAACATCGAGGGGTGACTGATCCGACCAGAAGTCCAGAACGTCTTGTGGCCTGAAATTTGCCGCATATTTATTTGCGGGCCACACAGTTCATGAATTGTTAATGTTAGTTATGTTGGATTTTGGCTATTTTTTTTTTTAATAAAGTTGGTTTTGGACTGGTTTTTGGACTAATGGTTTAAGCCCAATTTTTTAAATTAAGCCCCCATAGCATACCGAAAGGCTTCCAACTCTGCAACATGAGCTGATCGAGTGATATCCATCTATTTTTAGCCCAAATTTAAGTGAATGAAATTGTGAAAATCATTTTGTACCACATCGAATAGATGAGCTCTCCTCCTCCATTCTCTTCTCCTATATAAAGAAGTCTTCCCCTTCACTTTTTTGGTAGAAGAAAATGAGATCTCTTCCTTTTGGTTGAGTATCCGATATTTTCGGAATCCATATTTTTGGAATCCAAGCTATATTTTCTCCTCCTCTGTTCTTCGTGTAGACGAATTGCAGAGTTCTTCCTAGGTTGTTATCGACCCATGTCGTTCGACCTTTCTAATTATTTTTAGCCGTTGTCGTCGGCTTTCCTGTTCTTTGTTTGAGTTCAGGTATTGAGTTCGGTTCGGTCGAACGTGTTGCATGCATAACACGATTCAATGACACTGTTGAATCCTGGGAGGTGATCGCCCATTGTATAAACCCCTTTGCATAACCCGAGGGTGGGGAGGGGCGAAATTGCCTTAAGGAGGCTGTGATTAGCACGGGCCTCAGTATAAAAATACGTATTCGTTTTCGTGTCGAATTTTACGTACAATTTCGGTGTTGCCTTTATCTTGCATGTTAATTGGAGGAATTACTTGTAAGTAACCGATATGTGATTAATTGCATTTTGTTCCTTGGACTTTATAAATTTGCATATTTACCCTCAATATTTCCAACAATCTTAAGGCAATTTCGTTTGTTGGTTTTATAAGAGGATGCTTAATTGGATTTTGAGATTCAATTTTTGGAGAAATTTATTTATTCTCTAAAGTTCACAAATATTGTTGAGCAACGACGTTGAGAATGTGAACATGCTCGAAAAGAGAGCACATACGACTGATAAAATCGCTAAGGCCATTTAGGCCGTCGAGACTGATAAAGTCGTCAAAAGCCGTTGAGGTCGCTAAGTCGTTGAGACTACTATGAAAAATCGAGATGCTCAAGGTTGTTAAACCTATTAAGGCATCCGAAATTGATATGTTTGCTAGGGAGGCTTTGGTCACTTGACCCACTTTAGTCGTTGAGGCTTATGGGGTCATTGAATCCATTGTTGAAAATTGGATTAGGAAGTCGGTTAAAGCCGATTTAGAGTGTATGACAATTGTAATGGATATTTTATTTCCTTGTCTAAAACACTAATTATTACATTTGATATAAATGTACGTGTGAATAAACGAATCGATTGCACACACCTAAACCTTGGCACGTATGTACGCCGCGATATGTGTACATGAGTGTTTACTCAGAAGGTTAGCTCCGTGTGAGTTTGGTTTTGAAAAAATCGAAATTAACCATGTCCAGGTTTATTTTCTGTCCAACATAAGGAAAAAAATTAATTTGATTTTTGTAATTGAAGTGATTAAACTTAATTACTGAAATCAGAAATTCAAATCGTTATTTGAATTTTAGTAATCTGAATTTGATGTCCCGGATTACTATTGTGGGGTCGGGCACGAACCACTCGGACTTCTTAAAAAAATAAAATCCCAAGGAGTTGGTCATAGGTCCAATGTTTGAACGCTACTCAATGAGAATGTAGCTAACACTTGGCGGACAACTCTAAAATTGGGAAAGACCACCATCTTCACGGTCTATAAATGTTATTATTCTAGCGAGTGATGCTATCACATATACCGACGCCTTGATTACCAAGGTTGGACACTAGTTTAGGCCGCCGTCTATAATGCAGGGAAAGTCGCCGAGACTTACTTCAGAAGTTGAAGTCAAAAGATGGAATTCTTTTTGACAATTCTGAAAAGAAAAAAAATGAGGAGGAAGCGTCCCTGTTGGGAGCACTCAAAATCGTCAAAAGAACTGTACGTTAAATACAGATAGACAACAAATTTGATTGGATGAAGTTGAATTACTTTAAGTGTAATGGCCGTAGTGCCTGAAGTAAACATGAATAAAAATGTTTTTGCATTGGGCGTAGTGCCTATAGTGAACATGAGATAATAATGTTCCTTCTAGTATTGAATTTGTGGCACAATAATTTAGAACATGTTAATTACGATACCTTGCAGAGGTTATCTAATATGGTTCATATTCCTAAAATCAAATAGATCAAGAACTTAAATGTGAAGTTTTCGTTGAAGCGAAACTTATTCGGTCGAAAGGATTACCGAACTTCTTGGTCTAAATACATAGCGATGTTTGCGACTTAATATATGTCCAAACGCGAGGCGGAAAATAAGTACTTCATTATTTTCGTCTATGATAGTGCAGAATATTGCTATGTTTACTTGATGAAGGAAAAGATGAAACAATTAACAAATTCATGGTTTACAAATAAAAACTTGAGTTTCAACTAAATAATTAATTGTTTTCGCAATGAGAAATGCGGCAACAATTATTCTCTGTTTAGAGAATGTTGACTTAAACACGATTTAATCTGTGAAGTCATTACACCGCATAAAACCCCGATTTAGTTGTGTCGCGGTTTCGATCCAACCAGGCAACGTTTTCCAGTTTATTTTTTGGAATGATTAGTATTAATAACGTTGCCGACGGTCAAGGTTTTGGCTTAGTGGGTGAATGGATTGTCATTAGGCATGCATTAGATAAAAATATGAATCCAACCGCAGCATTTCTTTAAAAAAAATATTGTTTTGGCACTTGCGGTGCAACAGGTCGAGGCCTTTTATTGGTCTGAAGATCATACCGTTTAAGAAACACAACGATCTAATGGCCAAATTTGATCTCATATTGGTTTAAGGAACAAAAATCGTTGATGTGTTGATGATCTGAGGATCTACAATGATAAAAGGATGATCCGATGATCAATGATGATGTGGTTGAGAATTAGTAATAACATCATACCCAACTCGTGTGTTAACACATTACATTTTTCTGATAGAAATTAAAATAGTATGGTTGAGACCATGTTTGTTTTAGAGTTATGACGGGTTAGCTATTTTAACTAGCAATTACCTTTTGAATAAGGTACCCCATAAGAAGGAAGATAAAACTCTATTTGAGTTGTGCCTTCGAATGTGGGGGGTGTCTTGCTAAAAGTTATGATACATCTACGGAAAAGACACATACATTCCCTAAACCATTGATTGCATTTTCATAGGGTTTGCTCAGAATAGTAACGTGCATCGATTTGAATCGAAAGTGTCGAATAAACACAAAGATACGTTAATGTAATCAATACATGCATATTTCTTTGGAAAATGAATTTTTTGGCTAAGTCTAGAGGAGAGGCAAGCATATGAGACTATAGAGGAAAAATAGTCAAGACCGAGAACATGGAGGGCGTGTTGAGGTCGAGCCCATGATGAGTAAAATGGCGAGGATTGAAAAATCCTATGGTCCAGTTTTCTGACCTATATGCTTGAAGCCGAACCTTAGACTTACCACGAAGACGTAAACTCTTCTGAGAGACCTCTATGAAAAGAGGCAATCAATAGTGAAATTGAGTCCATCTTGCAGAACCACACTTGGGAGCTGGTGGATCTTCCGCCCGGAGACAAACTGTTAGGCTACAAGTGGATATTCAAACGTAAAATGAAAGAAGATGGATCAATTGATAATTACAAAGCCCGACTTGTCATAAAAGATTATAGACAAAAGGAATGATGGAATTATTTTGATACATATTCTCCAGTAACTAGAATCACATTCATAAGGATGGTGCTTACGATTGCAGCCTTGCAAATTCTAGAAGTACATCAAATGGATGTGAAAACAACTTTCATACATGGAGATTTAGAGGAAGAAATCTACATGGAACAACCTGAGGGTTTCTCTGCGCGAGAGCAGGAAAAGAAAGTCTGTAAGCTTGTCAAATCTTTGTATGGTCTAAATCAGGCGCCTAAACAATGACCTTATAAATTTGACATCGTTTTTTTATTGGAGAAATGTTTCAAAATAAATAAGTATGACAACGTTTTACGTTGATGACATGCTAATCGTTGGAAATAGCGATGATGTAGTCCGGTCAGCTGGACGTATGTTGAATTTGAGTATTGACCTAAAAGACATGGATCTTGCCGATGTGATCTTTGGATTAAAACTCATTAGATCATCAGAAGGTCTCATTCTAAGTCAAACTCATATATTGACAAGTATTTGGATAAATTCAACAAAGATGACAAGAACGAGATCAGTACTCCAATAGATACGAGTAAGTAATTTCAAAGAATAAGGGAGAATGTTTTTCCCAAATTGAGTACGCTCGGATTATTGGAAGTTTCATGTACTTAATGTCATGCGCTAGACCAGATATCGCTCACATTGTAAGTGTATTGAGTCGATATACGAGTAACCCTAATGTTTTCCACTAGAACGGGGTAATCAGGGTACTTAGGTATCTGAGACATATTCGTAATCATGGTCTACACAAAGAGATATCCTTATGTGATAGAATGTTATAGTGATGCAAAATGGATATCCGATTAGACACTACCACCTTGAGTATAAGGGGTTACGTATTCACCTTACGAGGTGCAACAGTGTTGTAGAAAGTTCTCAAAACAAACAGTTAGCCAGATCGACGATCAAGTCTGAGTTATTATACTGGAGAAATGTGCCGAAGATGCAGAATGACCATGTCATTTTCTCGAGGATTTTACTAATTGGCCAAAACATGTGTTAGTGCAAAGATTGATGAGTTTTTTTTTTTTTGTTTAATCCAAATTAAATCAAATCTAATGAAATGTTGAGGATTTTCTTTAAGAGACAAGGTTAAAGCAGAAATAAGTGGTGCACTCCCCATTTGGCAGGAAAACATTTGTTAAAGGTTGGGAAATGGGACACTTTGTGAAGCTGTTGTCCACAAAATAATCAATCTAAATTTAGATGTTGGATTAACAAAATTATTCCTGCAGGAAATGATAGTCTGAGGACTTTGTTGATTTGAGAACATTGATACAACGTTGCGATGATCAATCTGTATAACACAGTATAACCTGCATAATGGAATGTTTAGACATATACGTCATAATTCCATTAGACAGTTGCTCTCAAATATATTTATTATGCCCGATATCGTAAAGTTGGCAGATAAATAGCGGATCCGCTACCCGAAAGGGTTAAACAAAGAGTTATTTGGACAAACGTCGAAAAGGAATGGGGCTAAAGCCCGTGGAGGAAACACTCTTGAGAAGGAAAACCCAACCATGATGACTAGAGATCCCAAGAACTTGGTTCAATGGGACAACCTAATCACAAGAGTGAGTGTGGTCACTGTGGGGGTCAAACCCCGAGCCCATTCCTATGATGCAATCAGTGATGAAAATGAGGTTAAGTTTTTGCTTGTGTTGATCTTCAATCATCGGTTAAACCGAGCATAGTAATTGGTAATTACTTAATTGAAATCACATTTTACGCAAAGCTTTTAATGATTCGTAAAAGAACTCAGAGTCGCGATGATGCTCTTGAGACATAGAATCACCTTTGCGAGTGAGAAGTGGGGCCGCTTCGAAAGGAATTGTTGAGGGCGCAATTCTTAGAAACGCTTGCAGAACCAGGCGAGTGATCCAGGGCCTAGGGATCACAGGGCGTGAACCGAACTATACTAGGAAGGTACCTGTGTGGGTTATGTCGTCATCTACACCAACGACAGTCGGTTCAAGGACATCGCGTCTACCGACCAGTCAGTAGAGAAGGCATGATCTCACAAGGGATAGGTTCAAAGGGGTTACCCCTACCTATCCTTTGTAGGTATTGAGCGTTGAACTCAAATTTCGTGTCTAAATTTCCAATTTCCATTCATGTGAGGGATTGCTGGATTTTGGCTATTTTTTTAATAAAGTTAGTTTTGGGCTGGTTTTTGGACTAATGGTTTAAGCCCAATTTTTTAAATTAAGCCCAACTATTTTTAGCCCAAATTTGAGTGAATAAAATTGTGAAAATCATTTTGTACCACATCGAATAGATGAGATCTCCTCCTCCTCTCCTTTATAAATGAGTCTTCCTCTTCACTTTTTTTGTAGAAGAAAATGAGATCTCTTCCTTTTGGTTGAGTATCCGATATTTTCGGAATCCATATTTTTGGAATCCAAGTTATATTTTCCCCTCATCTATTCTTCGTGTTGACGAATTGCAGAGTTCTTCCTCGGTTGTTATCGACTCATGTCGTTCGACCTTTCTAGTTATTTTTAGCCGTTGTCGTCGGCTTTCCTGTTCTTTGTTTGAGTTCAGGTATTGAGTTCGGTTCGGTCGAACGTGTTGCATGCATAACACGATTTGATGACACTGTTGAATCCTGGGAGGTGATCGCCCCTTGTATAAACCCCTTTGGATAACCCGAGGGTGGGGAGGGGCGAAATTGCCTTAAGGAGACTGTGATTAGCACGAGCCTCAGTATAAAAATACGTATTCATTTTCGTGTCGAATTTTACGTACAATTTCGGTGTTGCCTATATCTTACATATTAATTAGAGAAATTACTTGTAAGTACCGAGATGTGATTAATTGCATTTTGGTCATTGGACTTTATAAATTTGCATATTTACTCTCAATATTTCCAACAAGTTAAAGCCTAGAGGGGTCTATTTTTTTAGTCGGAGCGCTGACCGACAACCGTAGATGGCTGCCCAGAGCAATGATGTCGGAGGTGGTGGAGAGGAGAGCTCCGATGGTAACTCCCGGCAGCTCCACGATGAGCTTACAAGGCAAGTTGGCAATATATATCTGAATATAATCAAAATAATTTCATTTTATTTATAGTGATGATAATAGTACAACGGAATCAAATATTAATATTAATTAGTTGGTTGATCAATATTAATTATATCAATCTCACCTAATTTGTTCAATCAAGTGAAACCTTCGGAGAAGCAACTTGACAAACTATTGCAAAGCACAAATCATGTCTTATGTTTATTTTATTTTTATATTATTATTTTGTGGGAATATTATATCTGGACCAGATTCGTCGTTACAGAGTAAATAAACTCAAATTTACTAAACACTTTTGGCCAAAACAAAAAAATTTACTGAACACTTTGGTAAGCCAAAGACCGATTTAGTGCGTTACCCAAGTCTTGAAGTGTCTGATCGAAGTTCATTTTTCTACACGTTTGCCGGTTGAGTGGGTTCAGTCTTGAAGTTGAAGCATATTCTTTTAACGGTTTTACCTCATGATTGGTTTTTGAATTATACTATAATTAACTATACAAAAGGTAAGGGTATATTTGGACTAAGTAAAGAAAATGCAGGAAAATAGAACATCTTTCATGAATATTGTAGGTTTTTTTTAATATTCAAATATTGTAGGGTTTCATCATGAGAGCATGATATTTAGAGCAGTAAAGAGTGAAATATTAAGTATTGACTATATACATATGATATTTTCCATTCTCTGTGTTTAAATGTAAAACCTCTTATTGGGAATGTGCACTAAACCACTATCTTTTATATAATGATGATTTAGAGCATTAATACAATGTTTTGGATAACTTACTATATATATAAACTAGTTTATATGATATTATATTTCACTAGTTATTGACTTCATATCGCGCGAGATTTTATATAGAAAAAATTATGTTATATTGTTGTTGACTCATGTTTTGCACCAAATTTCGTTTTAATTTAATAAATTAAAAGATCATATCTATTTTTATATGAATATATTTGATACGAACTCGAGTTAAGACGACTAATAAGTCACTTCAGATCATTAAAATTTTAAATAATAAACATATCCATTTTTCTAACGAATATATTTGATACGAGCTCGAGTCAAGACAAACTCCCTAATTGAAAGAATCAAATTATAACTGAACGATAAGTCACACTTCAGATAATTAAAATTTTAAATAATAAGTAAATAAGACTACTAAAACTAACATAACTTTGTTTTTCTCTTTCTTTAGTTTTTTTTTTTTGAGTTTTTGACCAAACTAAGCCTATTTAAACAACAAAATACAATTATAGGCCAAACAAAAAATTATTTACAAATCTAGGTCTGGCCGGATTGGCCCGTCCCGGCGTACTATACGCCGAGTCAGGCCAACCCGGCGAACTGATTTTTTTTTTTGAATAGTAAAGTTGTAATTTTTTGTTTTCTAAAATTCTATCGGAAAATGTGAACCTTAGAGAACAAATTGACATTTGCTCTCTAAGGTTCACCATGTACAATATATTTTTAGAAATTTTTTTTATAAAACTAGTGTAATTAGGTTTTGTAATTTTTTTAAAACCCTATTGGACATGGTGAACCCTAAAGGGCAAATCAGTTCGCCGGGTTGGCCCGACCAAATGTATAGTACGCCGGGACGGGCCAATCTGGCCAGACCTAGATTTGTAAATAATTTTTTACTTGGTGTACAATTGTATTTGGAAGTTTAAATAAGTTTATTCAAAAATTCTTTTTTTTTTTTCACTCTATTTCTTTAGTTTATTAGATTAGATATTGTATATGTATATATTTTTTTTATTAATATATAACTCCAGGGATAGGAACGTCAATTCAATGGCGGCCTGCTAATCTTGGAAAAGTCAAATCTCTTCACGCCTCACCTAAATTCCGTCGTCGTCCACTCATCAACTTCTTCTTCGTCTCCACGAAGACTCCGACCCAAACCCTACTCCATCTCTACAGCTCAGATCAGTCAACAGACAATCCAAGCGAGTGCTCTATATTACCTATTCTGTAAATAATTACCTGCCATAACTTACCCTCCCCTCTCTAACTGATCCCATGGGCAGCAGCGTCGACGCCGGCGGCAGTTACGGTTCTGCTGAGCCCCAGTACGTCAAGGCCAAGACTTCTGTATGGTGGGACATCGAGAACTGTCATGTCCCCAAGAATTGCGATCCGCACGCGATTGCTCAGAACATTAGCTCAGCCTTGGCCAAGCTTAATTATAGTGGACCAGTGTCGATCTCCTCCTACGGTGACACAACGCGCATCACCTCCTCCGTCCAGCAGGCTCTGTCCAGTACTGGGATAGCCCTTAATCATGTTCCTGCAGGTACCTTAATTTTGTCATCATTTACTTGGTGGGTTAGTTGTTTAGCTATGTTTCTGGGTGGAATAACAGATCATCGACCGCGGCTGATGTGATCTCTTGATTTTGGTTACGCTTCACAATTAACATGCCAAATCCTTGATTGGATCTCATGTAAGTGTTGTTTTCGATGTATGAAGAACAAGAACAGCAGTAAGAAGCAGATGAACAATTTACGGAGAGAATCACTTTATTTTATTGATCTCAACCAGAATAGGTTTATACAGAAGTTGAATCAACCGACATCCTAATGTGTAGCTAAAACACGTTGGCACTAATCTGAATTCTAGTTAACTCATTACAACTCAAACAGAAGCAATCGGATTCTCAAAAAACAGTAAACTAACTTAACTGAAGAAACCTGAATTAAACCAACATTTCATCCGGTTACTACAAACTCCCATTTTCTCCTAAGAAGTTCAGAACGAGCAATAGGGAAAGACTTAGTAAATATATCAGTAGTTTGTTCTTCAGTCCTACAATGAATCAGCTGCACTTCATCTTCTTTTTGAATTTCGCGAAGGAAATAGTACTCGATGCTGAAGTGTTTTGTCATTCTATGAAAAACTAGAATATGAGAAATAGATATTGTGCTTCATTTTCCACATAAATATCAGTATCCTCTGTCTGGTCTTCTCCAAGGTCTTACAGACAGCCTGTTTTGCTGTCTCTGACGCTGCAATGAATTATTCTTCAGCAGTTGTGAGAGCCACAACATCTTGCTTTCTTGACACTACATGAAACACCCTGACCCCAAAGTGAAGCAGTAGCCAGAAGTTCTTCTTGCTTCGGAGCCAGCCCAATCAGTGTCAGAAAAGCCAGCTAACTTGAAAGTTGAAACATGAACCTGTGCTGAATTTGACTCCTAGTTCTTGAGTTCCTTTCTGGTATCTTTTCACTCGTTTAGCAGCAATCATGTGCAGCTCACTGAGACGATTTAAGAACCTTGGGAGCACACTTACTACATAGAAAACATCAGGTTTGGTTGCTCTAAGATACATCAAGCACCCTATCAGCCTTCTGTATATCCCCATCACCACTTTGAAATTTTGGCTTGAGAGTCATTGGGGTTCTCACTTCTTTATTACACTCCATCTTGAATCTTGAATGATGACTTAATTTTATGTACTTCCTTTGACAGATGAAGACTTAATTTTTATCTTGTCTGACTTCAATGCCAAGAAAATAAGTCATCTCTCCAAGATCAGACATTTCAAACACACGCATCATCTTTTTCTTGAATTTGTCGATCTGAATGATATTGCATTCCGCAACAAGAAAGTCATGGTATCATTACAACATCAATACCTGTCTTTAGGATGTACATGGTTGATTTATTTGGGCTTTTTTCGAACCTAAGTTTCAACAAGAGATCATATATCTTGCTGTACTATGCCCTTAGAGTTTGCTTAAGAACATAGAGGGCCTTCTTCAGCTTGTAGTCTATCCCTTCATGACAATCCTTCAGGCTGTTTAACAAAGATACTCAGCTCTCCATTTAGAAAAGCAAATTTCACATCCAGTTGAACTATTTTCCATCCTTTATTAGCAGTAATAGCTAAAAGCAGTCTAATAGTGTCTAGTCTAGCAATATGTGCGATAGTTTCAGAAAATCAATTCCCCATACCTGGGCATAGCCCTTCATTAGTAATATTGCTTTGTGTTTGTTTATGGAGCCATCAAGATTCATTTTGGTCTTGAAAACTCACTTACAACCAATTACTTTTCTCCCGTTTGGTCTTTCTACTAGCTCACATGTTTGATTTTTCTCAATCATGACAAGCTCCTCCTCCATTGTTGCATGTTATTTCTCACTCAAACTAGCATTTGCATATCATGCTGGTTCAAGAACAACAAAGTTGCACCTTTGATAGATTCCAGCAAGTGATTTGTTTGCCCCGACTAATTATTCATATGTGAGATCTCCAGAGTCGCTTGTTGTTCCGCTTCAGGCTCTTTGGACTATTCCCACTTAAGTGTATATCTCTACTTACCGTGATCTTCCCTTTTCGTGGATGATAAATTAGTTAGGCTTTTGAAACTAAGGTATAGCCTATATAAAAACACCATCCTCATTCCTTTTATCGAGCTTATTAATATTCACCCGAGGTATATTAGCTTAACATACACAATCATAAACTTTGAGATTTTGAAGTTTTGTTTTGCTGCCACACAATGCCTCTTGATCAGTCTACTTCTAGAAAGCTCGAGTTGGTAGCTTGTTTAGTAGAAACACAAGTGTATGAGCATCTTCTCTCCAGAAAAATCTTATGGATGCTCTTCTTATACATCATACACCTTGCCATGTCCATAATATTTTTGTCTTCCTTTCACCAACCTCATTTTGTTGAGGAGAGTATGAAACAGTGAAATGATGCTCAATTTCAGCATCCTTGCAGAAATCATCAAACCTTTTGGAAGAATATTAAGTGCCATTATCTGATCTAATGATCTGAATTTTACAGCTTCTTTGATTCTTTATCCAAGCTTTGAAGTTTCCAAAAACACCAGTAACCTCGACTTGAATTTCAGAGAGTAGATAGAGCACATTCTTGTATAATCATCTATAAAAAATGATGAAATACTTGCTCCCATTTAATGAGGGGATACTTGAGGACCATATACATCAGTTCGAATGAGTTGCAACCTTGTAGATGCCATTCATGGTGATTCTTTGAATGGGAGCCTACTTGTCTTGCCTGTCAAGCAAGCTTTGCAACTAGATGGCTGCTCCCCATCTCAGTTAATTCTATTGCTATCTCCTCTTTTTGCAATCTTTGTACTGAATTGTGATGGAAATGATTCAGCCTCGTATGTCAATTTTCTCTATTGGTCACTTGACTTGGACAAGCAATAATGCTGGTTTCTAGTGGATTCAGTGAGAACTCTTTCCCTTTATGCTAATTCTAAAAAAGTTCTTTTCCACTAGGATCGATTATAAGGCATTTGTTATCCTCATACAATAGCTTAAACTTCTTTTCTAGCAGTTGACCAACACTTAGGAGTTTTTGATCAGTTTCAGGCATATATAGAACCCCATTTATGTGCCTAAAATGCCTCAGTTCCAATTTTGACTTTGGAAGTTACTGACCTGTTGAGATGCTTGAAAAGTTCAGGATTGTTAAGTCATATGACTAGTACTAGCCAATATCATTAAGCCACCCATCACTTGAAGCCCCAGTCACTTGAAGCCCCAGTCATGAAATAATCTCGACATGACCCATTCTTTGATATCTTCTGCACTTGATGTATATCCTTTTCCAACACTTGTAGTAAGGATGGTTTTCCTTATCACAGTATTTGCAGGGATACAATTCATTTCTTTGGGACCCTTATTACAGTGTTTGTAAGGAATAGAGTTCCTTCCTTTGGGACCCTTATTTGAACTGGGCCCACCTTCTCCATTCTTCTTGTTCTGCCACCTCTTCTCCTTCCCTTTGGACCAAGGTGAAGTTAAGCCTTCAAAGCACCCTCAATTGCTCCGTCTTCACGCATGAGCCTTCTCTGATCTTGAGCTTGATGAGTACCAAGTAATTCTGCCAGTTTAAGGGTTGACACATCCTTAGTGTTCTCTAATGAGGCAATGGTTGCTTCAAATCTCTCAGGAAAAGAGACTAGGATCTTCTCTACGATTCTGCTGTCGTTCAATTCATTTCCAAGGATTCTGACTTGGTTGGCTAGATTGATTAGTCGATCTGAGTACTCTTGAATTGTTTCAAAGTCCTTCATATGCTCATTTTGAATTCTCTGATTAAATTCAGAGTCTTCATACCCCTATATGTCATATTCTGACTCAAGGAAGTCCCAAATTGCATTTACAGACCCCAGAGCCATGATTTTGCTTAAGATTGCAGGGGTTACAACAGAGAAGAGGCCGGACTTTGCTCGAGCCATCCTCGTCTTCTTTTCCCTTTAGACCTTGATCTGTGCTAATGTAGGATTGTTGAGAAGAACAAGAATTTCATAGTCTTCCTCAACAACTTCCCCCAGATAAGCACCCTCCATTAAAGCTTCCATCTTGATCGTGCAAGCTTGATAATTTGTGACATCAAACTTTGGTGGAGCAGATGCATAAAATGCGTCTTCCATAGAAGTTTTGGTGTATAATTTCAGTTTAGACAATCACTCAACCTCATAGATCCCTCAAGAAATTCAGCTCTGATACCACTGTTGTTTTCGATGGATGAAGAACAGGAACAACAGAAAAAAGCCGAACAATTACAGAGAGAATCACTTTATTTTATTTATCTCAAGCAGTAAAGATTTATACAAAAGTTGAATCAAACGACTTCTTAACGTGTAGCTAATAAATGTTGCTATTAATCTAAATTCTAGCTAACTGATACAACTCAAACAGAAGCAAACTTAATGCCTATGAAATAGGTAAATCTGATACTTGAAAAACAGTAAACTAACTTGGGGTAAGAATGATTAAGTCTGAGTTTTTGGATCGACCTCAACTGTTGCAAATGATGTCATGACTGATCATCTCTTTTTATATGCTGTTTTTTCTTCTAAATGATCAGACATCTACGCTTTGATGACGGTCGTTGAACAAAGTTGCTTTACTTTGAGCTTATTTTTGTTCAATTTTTAATTTTTTAATCTGATTATCGATTAACAGGCGTTAAAGATGCAAGTGACAAGAAGATTCTGGTGGATATGTTGTTCTGGGCTGTGGATAATCCAGCACCTGCTAATTATTTGTTGATTTCGGGGGATCGGGACTTCTCTAATGCACTTCATCAATTGCGCATGAGAAGATATAACATACTTATAGCGCAGCCGTACAAAGCATCAGCGCCCTTAATTGCAGCTGCCAAGAGCGTGTGGTTGTGGACTAATCTTGTAGCTGGTGGGTCGCCTTTGTCAACTATTGAATCACAGCAACTCGGTAATTCTGTACATGTCACAAGCTCTGACTCAGCTCCTGTACCTAGTGTATCACATGCTTATCAATCTGGAGAACACTTCCATGAAAATGTTCAGAAGACCTTCAATTATGCAAGAAATGGTGGCGACCCTAAACAAAAAGTGAAAAGAAACCCAGTTCGCCCTGGATTCAGACCACCTTCAAACGGGTCATATGGAATGCATGAAGATTCGAACAATGTAAACTCATCGTTCCAGCAAGGTCCTCCATATGCTGCCCATTCTGAGGCTAATGGTAGCTTTGATCCTTCATGGGGTAGTAATGGAGACATTCAGAATCAAAGCAATTATCAAAATCATTATGCAATGAGGCCTATGAGGCCGAACAACTTCCCTATGCAACCTCCTCCAAGTCCATATCCACCACCACCTAAAACGTACCCACCTGCTAATCATTTTGGTCCCTCTCCTGGTATGTCTCTCAGGCCGGATGGATCTAATTTTGCGCAAGGCCCCCCTGATTTGAGCCAACTGCACACTGGTCCTCGCCCATTTAGAGGTCACAACCCTCAAAATTTCCATCCCCAGATGGCAGATCCAAAACAAAACTCTGCTATTGAATCTGGAAACCGTGGGAGTTATGGTAATGGCCCACATGGAGATATGGCTCCAGCTCCACAAGGTAATCGTGATCGGTCAAACAAGAGATATCAGAATGGCCAAGAATATCAAACTTCGAAATCTTCATCCATGGACACCCCGGAAGTTCCTGTTTCTGGTACTTGGGGTACTTCAGGATGCCCAAAACCTTCTGAGTTGGTTCAGGGTCTTATCGGCGTTATTTTACTTGCATTGGACACACTTAAGAATGAGAAAATTGTGCCCACCCAAGGTAATATAGTGGATTGCATTCGATTTGGAGATCCAAAGCACCGCAATACTGATGTAAAGGAGGCACTAGACTATGCTATAAAGCAGCAAATGATAGTGAAGCAGAATTTAGGTGCTGTGCAGTTGTTTGTGGGGAAAAATGTCCAGTTATGGAAGTGTGTGAATCCTTTGGGCGGCAATCCAAATAACTACCCGAAAAAGACGTGGACTGATATACAAAATTTCTTATCATCTTCCGAAGGACAATCTGCAATACTGTCTTCTCGGTGCAGGTTAGATTTATGAAGCCCTACCAGCATCATTTAGTAAATGCAGTCTAGCTATACATGAAATTCTTCAAAGTATGAATGGAAAAGATTCCATTTTTGCTAAATTCCGTCTAACTTTCATACGTTATAGTGTGTTGCTCTTTCTATATTATTGTTTTGAACTTTGCTGAGTTTGCTCTGTATTTATTGTATCTATAGGTACGAAGCAGGTACTATTATGAAGAGAATGTGCTTAACAGATCTCGCTTTGGGTGAGATACTAAAGATTTTACACATTCTGATCACTGTTAGGAAATGGATAATGCCTCATCAATCGGGATGGCAGCCTGTTAAGATTACTCTTTCAGAGACAAACAGTACTACATCATCTGTGAAAAGCGATGATGATGGTTGGTGGGAATAGAGGGCTAATGCCCTTGTGTGGGGATATTGGCTGCACAAATATGTTATTAAACTAGAATCCCCGAGAGCAACTCGTTTTCTTTTTACTTTTTTACCCTCCCGTTTATCCCAAATAAATTTACTTCCTGAAGAAATAAAAAGTTCTGGGCCAATCATTGATGAAGATTCTCCAATTTCACCACCGAGGTAAAAATCATACAATGCTGAAGTGGTAGAAGATAATCTGCAGGTACCTTATATTTAGTGTACATGGCTGCTGAGGTAATTTCTCAGGATGGAAGCTATTCATCATCATCATGCTACAAAAAACTTACCTTTGCTCAGTAATTTAGTTGATCGAGAAGTTGTTTTCGGTGGGACCGCATCAAAATTACATCTTTCAAGCTTTGTTTGGAAGATTGTGCTACCAGAAATGAAGAAGACATGGTTGGTGATTGTTCAGACACAAGAAATTTATTCTCATACTAAATGAGAATATGGATCTTACTTTTAGACAAACTCTCCAGAATTGAAGCAAGCTACAATGGGTACATATATGGCAAGACAAGACAAGACAAGACTGACTGTCTTGGGAACCAATGGAGAAATTATGGCAACTGTCGCAAGTTTAGGTTCTGCATCTTTCTCCATTCAAAGGTGCACGTTTTAAGGTTGAAAATTCTATGTTCTGTTGATGATCAAGATTGAGTTTGGAGACTCTATAATGATGATCGAAGAAGACTGATAAAGCGAAATGAAGCTATCTAGTTGGTATAAAGCGTAGTTACACTACTCTCCTTCCAGAAAGGAGTTTCTTTGTCAAGCAATGTTGATAGTCTGTCAATTATTATGTCAAATTTAAATAGTGCTGTTATTAGTGAGTTGGTTCCGTATGCTTTTTTAATTAATGTTATTCAGAGTCATGTATCTTAGCTTTATGCTACACAATGAAATCAGCTGCTTTTATCAATACCTTCTACCTCTCTATATGTATAAGTTATGTCTCCATGCATTACATTTACAACTGAGCTTAGACTGCATAATAATATTCTAATGCCAGTGATCTGGCCTTAATTATATGGTATATGAATGAATATGCGTCCTTCATCTTATATTTATATGTATGCAATTATTTTAAGTTGGCTTACTTTGACTACTACGGATATTTCTACTATACACCACAAGCACCATGCACCATGGTAACGTTTTTTTTTATATATTTCTATTGTTCTAAAGGTGAATTCTATAAATAATAGTGTATGTTTCAAATATTACGTTTCTTTTTTTTTTTCACCTCCTTTCTTGGTCAGAGTTTGAGGATCAATTTGGACAATTTAGAGTCAGGGGATGAAAGTAATGACTGATTATAGTTTGAGGATCAAACTAGCAGGGAGTTTGAGAATCTAATTGGTGATAAATAGAGTATGAAGACAAAAATTCTTCCTGATTATATAGTTCGAGGATCAAACTAGATAAAAAATAAATTTTGAGGATAAAATTTATACCTGGTAAAAGAGTTTGGATGAAAGGGATAATTTATCAAAGTTTGTGAGAACTGAATTTGAAAAAATCAGAGTTACGGTCTTACGGATGACTACCTTAAATCAATAAAAATCAGTATTTTGAGGAGTGAATGCCCAAAGTAGGTCACTTTTCAAAATTAATTTCCAAACTAGACTTGTTCAGAAACTAATTACCAAAATAGGTCTATTTTGAATTTTTCTACCATACTCTTGGAGCACCATGCTTTTGCTTTTTTTAATACTATGGTGGACTTAATTGTAACATAAGTAAAACTTTAAAAGTATGAAAAAAATATGAATTTTTTTAACTACACCTAAGATGTGTATCATACTATTAATAATATCAATTTTCCTATGAGTTCACATTTAGGGCAATAGAAAAATAAAAAAAATAGTGGCAAAAACATGGTGCTCCAAGAGTAGGATTTTTCTACTATGCTTTGGGAGCAACATGCTTTTGGTTTTTTTATTACTACAGTGGACTTAATTGTAACATATGTAAAACTTTAAAAGTATGAAAAAATATGAATTTTTTTAACCACACCTTATATTTGCATCATACTATTAATCAATTTCCCTCTAGGGTTCACCTTTAGGGCAATAGAAAAATACAAATTTTTTAACCAAAAGCATGATGCTCTTGGAGCATGATAGAAAGATCCGAGTAGAAAGGTCAATTCATTTTTTTAATAATATATATTATTTAATTTGCATCCTAAAGTTTACATTATGTTACAAATAAACCATCAATCGAAATATAATACAAAAAAAATTAAGAAGATTAAATGTATGAAAAAATGGAAAAAAAAATTAAATAATTAAAAGATGAAAATACACATTAAAAAATAATCAAACAAACAATTTTTTTTGTAGATTTTAATTCTTAAAAAATATGTGAAATTAAAGGGAAATTTTTTAAAAAAATTGAAACAACTTTATCTTGGAAAAAAAACAACTACTATAATGATATAAAATTATTCATCAAGAGTATTAACAAACAATACACAAACTAAAATTCATTTTTAAATTTATTCTATTGATTTTTCAAATTTAAATTAGTTTATCGATTTTTTTTACTAATTTAATAAATTTAACATTTTTTATTTATAGGGTTTACGTATGCTTTCATTTTTATATTTTTCATACTTAAAAAAGCAAGAGTATTTATTTTTTATTTTTCATTTTATATCACAGTTTTTTTTTTTTAAACTTATATTTTTAGCATAATTTATTTTTAGAATTTTTTTTCACGATTACTAATTTATTGTTTTTTTTGTTTATAACTTTTACATATAATTACCTTATTTTTTCAATTTTTTTTAATATACTTCTTGTATTATATTTCGATTTAGGGTCAATTGTAACAAAATATAAACTTTGGGATGTAAAGTAAAAAATATAAATGATAAAAAAAATAATAGAAAAGTCTAGTTTGAGAATTAGTTTCTGAAGAAGCCTAGTTTGTGAATAAGTTTGACGGGTCTTTCTATCAAGCTCGAAGAGCACCATGTTTTTTGTATTTTTTTTGTATTTTTCTATTGCCCTAAAGGTGAACCCTAGAGGGAAATTGATATTATTAATAGTATGATGCAAATGGACCTTTCTACCATGCTTTGGGAGCACCATGCTTTTGCCACTAATTTTTTTTTTATTTTTCTATTGCCCTAAAGGTGAACCCCATAGGAAAATTGATATTATTAATAGTATGATACACATCTTAGGTGTAGTTAAAAAAATTCATACTTTTAAAGTTTTACTTATGTTACAATTAAGTCCACCATAGTATTAAAAAAACCAAAAGCATGGTGCTCCCAAAGCATGGTAGAAAAATCCCAAATTTATTATGTGTGGTTAAATTTTTTTATATTTTTTTTCATACTTTTAAAGTTTTATATATGTTACAATTAAGTCCACCTTAGTAATAACAAAAAATTAAAAGCATAATGCTCTTGGAGCATGGTAGAAAAATCCAAGTTTGGCAAATAAACCTATTTCGAAAATTCACTCTATTTTGAGAATACCTGTTTGTGCACCAGGTGTGCATAGTTCCCGGAGTACACAATTTTCAGGCAACTTCTTCTCTCATAATTTTACCGGATTCATTATTTCATTTCTCGCACTCTCCACGGATTCATTATTTCATTTCTCGCACTCTCCAGTCTAGGGATTAATGTCGTTTTTTTTCTCCATTCTAGGGTTTAATGTCGTTATTTTTTTTGTTTCCCGTAGGTTCCACACCTAGATTAATCCCCACTCGCATCGGGTCAGTTCGTAAGGGTTAAAGTGCTAGTCATGAACAATTTTCCATTCTCATGGTCACTAGCGGGGATTGAACCCTGACCTCTAATTAATGGATGAGGCGCTGAACCACCACATCATTGTTACATGGTTCGGGTTTAATGTCGTTGCTGCTGCAATTGTTATCGTCTGGAATGTTTGAACTGAAATCTGTCCGACTCTAAATTTCTCAAACATTCTTCTGGCCTGAGGTGATTCAACATTTCTTGATCTTCCTTGTGTTATGAAAAGCTCATGAATTCCCCCAAGCACTGGCGGAGCCAGGAATTAAATAATGAAGGTTCACCAATAACTATAAAAAATATTGAAATTTAACAAGTCATACTCTATATATATATAATTAAATAGAGTACGTATTACTATTCCATAAGAAAAACACAGAAAAAAAAATACAATTATCTTCTACGAGTTTTCATATTTTGAAAATCGATCCATAATAGCATCATTGTCGACACTTGAAAATATGCTTGATTCCATAAAAACCGATCGAAAGTGAAATTTTAATAATCAATAACGGGACATACTTAATAAGATAGAATCAAAATATAGCTAAATTTTAATTTACTTATTGTGAATTAACAAGAAACTAATGAAATATAAAGTCCAAACAATATATACAATTGAGAACGTCATGTAACTTATTAATAAATAATTTAACAAACTAATTGAATAAACTAAGAAAGCTCACAATTATCAATAGAACACACTATCATTTATATACATACTAGTTATTAACGCGTGCGTTGCACGCGTATCGATTGTCTAAGTTTTAAAATACATAATTTATCTTAAATTTTCTAATATGATAATATTTAATTAATACATGGTCAAGCTAATGGGTTGCGAGAAATGAATATGTATGATAAAAAAGAACGACATAATATAATTAAAAATGGGAAAAATAGAAGAGATTAATTAAGTACAAAATTAACTTGTTTCAGTTACGGTACTAAATTAGCCTTACAAGTATATATATTTACGGTTATAACTAATACTGAGTTGGATTGCGAATGACGTGGGTTATTAACGACAAAGTTGTATCTAACTCATCAACTTGAGAAGTGAAGATTGTAAACCAATACTTAACTACTTAGAGTCATCGGTGATCGGTGAAGCAGTTTAACATATACAAACGTAACTATATAATTTCCTTGCAATTTTATACCATAATACCAACAAAAATTGAATTAATGCTAAATGAAATTCAATTCATTAAAATATAAAGTTTATACTTAACTTTATATCAATTACTTATTTAACTACTAATTAGGTTATCCACAATTTGTTTGAACTGATAGGCGGAAGTACTAAATTAATAGTTCGAGACCCTAAATGTTGGACGATGAGTAATTTATCTGTAAGGTCAAATTTCAAGAACTGTGGTTGACCCATATTTTGACACCTTATATGATTTGACAATTGACTGATATATGTGATACAAAAAATCTCAATATGTACTCGAAGTTTGCATGAGTTGAGTACATATCCTACTTTCAAGGTGACTCAAATTTATAGGTATATTGTATTAAGAAGTTAATGATAATTAATGTAGGATATCAGTTAAGCGACCTTAACTAAAAAAATTAATGCAATTTAACTAATGAAAGTTTAGTAATTCTCAAATATATCAGGGACTAAATCATCAATTTTTTAAATCACCAATGTCAGAAGTTTATACTTAAATTCGCCCTAACTATCTATTCAACTACTAATTAGGATATACCTAATATGATTGAATTTACAAACACAAGAACTAAATTAATAATTCAAGTCATTAAGTATTAAACATTAAGTAACATGTTATATGTAAAGTAGTCAAACTTCAAGAACCACATTTGATTTATATCTTGATATGTTATTATATAACTTGACAAGTGCTGATTTATGTGATACAAAATGTCAACATGAGGAACATCCCCAAATCTGGGATATGGTGAATAGAAAAATGCATGCACCCGACATTTTAACATACTGAATGCATATCATATGTCAATGCTGACTCTAATTGATAAGTATATTAGATTTAGAAGTTAATAGTAACTACGATGACCTGTCAATTAAGCGGGCTTAAAAAATAAAAATAATCAAATTTAACTAAATAATTTTTTAGTATTAGTAAAGATAAAAATATATGGGTCTTAGAGATAATAAGGACAAAATCACCAATTTTATAAAAATATGGAAACTAAATATAATAATAATAATAATAATAATAATAATAATAATAATAATATTCAAAAGGTACCTATTGGGGTGAGCACAACCCTCACATTTTATATTGGGTAAAGATAAAGAACAAAACATTTAATCTAAAAACATAAAATCTCTAGCATTAAAAACAAATTGTAGTAAAAATGATAAGTTTTGAAAGTATATATCTTATAGCAAATAATGTAACAATGGGGTTGATTTCCTATTATATATATATATATATAACAAAATAGTTGCAGGAATGAGGGACATATGTTCGAGTTTTTGACCGAAGTAGGTCTATATTAACAACCAATTACAAATATAGGCGGACCAAAAGAACAATTAATTACATATATAAGTCTAGCCGGGTTGGGGGAACCCGACGTAGTGATTTTTTTTTTTTTTTTTTTTTTTTTTTTTTTTTTTCACTTGGCCGGGTCCCCAAATCCCGGCCAAGCAATATTTTTTTTTTTTTGTACGGGCTGGGGTTACGGGGCTATTTTGAACCAGCCCCGTGACCAGTGCAGCAACTTTTTTCAAAAAGTTGCTGCACTGCTGCTGTCGGTGCTGTCTTGTCCAATAGACAGCACCGACAGCCCATCAACAAGGTAAGTTTTTTTTTTTTTTTTTTTTTTTTTTAAAACTTCTTTTTCTCTATATATATATATATACACTTAACATTTATCTTTCAAACATCATACAAATTAGGGGTGGGCGCGGGCGGGTTCGGTCGGTAAATTTGAATAATAATTCCCCCCCCCCCCCACCAAAGTTCGGGTTTTTAGACTAGGGTTCAGGCTCGGTCGGGAAAATATGAGAAAAATTCCAGCCCGACCTCGGGTTTCGGATTTTTCGGGCGGGTTCGGGTTAGACCAAATTAACAACTTAGCAATATTTTTCTGTACAATTTTGCAAATTATGTTAATTAAAAAAATGGTAAGCAAACCATGACTTGTCTAAATAACCATGATTACACACCCCGTACCAATATAGGCTAGAAAAACAATGGCTGCTGTTGACATCGCAGTTAATTAATTTTGAGACAAAAAAAAAAAAAACACTACTTGGCCGGGTTGTGGGGATCCGGCCAAGTGAGTTCGAAAAAATATAAAATTTATAGTTTTGTAATTTTTTTACGAAAACTGGTAAACGACAAATGTCTGTCAATTTGCCCTCTAGGGTTCACCATGTCCAATAGGTTTTTTAGAAAAAGTTACAAAATCATTAAGTTTTACAACTTCTATTAAAAAAAAAATAGATTTTGAAAAACAGAAAAAAAAAAAAAAAAAAAAAAAAATTCAGTTGGCCGGGTTTGGGGACCCGGCCAACCTTATATATGTAAATTGTTTTTTTTAGCCTATATTAGTATTTGGTTGTACTTATAGCCCTATTTTGGTCAAAAACTCTATATGTTCCCTCATTCTCGTGGATGGCTCCGCCTAGGGCTGGGCATAAAAACCGGTTCGGGCGAACCGAACCGGAACCAAACCGGAACCGAACCAATACAAACCGGTTCTGACTGAACCGGTTCTTAAATGGTTCGGTTTTGATAAGGAATATATGAAGCGGTTTTCAATTGGTTCAAAACAGGTTCCGAACCGGTTTTGAACCAGTTTTTCAGAACCACTATTATTACATAAAGCCTAAATTATTAAATAGTAACACACTCTTGCATCTTTTTTTTTGGTAGATTAAAGGGCTATAAACAAGCCGAGTATCCGGCAAGCTCGACTCGACTCAGTTTACTCGAGCTCGAACTCGACCGAGCCTTAATTTTTCAAGCTCGAGCTCGACTCGGTGCCATACTTGACATGTTCGAGTTCGGCTCGATAAGGTTAAAAATTCAATTAAATAATAAATGGTGCATCTTAGCTCGAGGTCTCTTCCTCGACTCAATATATACATATATAATATTATTACGTAAAACTCGAAAAACTCAAACTCGAACTCGACTCGAATATGCAAAACAAAAAAGCTCGATTAGGCTCGCGAGCCTCTCGATTCGAGTACAAGTGAACTCGAACTCGACTCGGTATCAAAAAAAGTTCAACTCGACTCGAAATTTAGCGATTCGAATTTGAATATCGATCAAACCGATCTCGAGAAGTTCACGAGTAGATTGAATCGTTTACACTCATAGAGTAGATTGAATCGTTCACGAGTAGATTGAATCGTTCACGGGTAGATCCATCACTATTTGAGTTTGGTTCATATTGGATATATAGGTGGTCGTAGCAGGTTTGTTTACTTATATATAGTTATTATATATTATATGTTAGCTCATATCAGTTCTACAATCAATTGAGTTTAGTTTTGAACTCGAAACTTAACTCAGGAATAGTTCTATATTGGCTGTATATTTTGAATTTTAGTAAAAAAAAAAGGTGTATATTTTAAATTTTAGTAAAAAAAAATGAAAAAAGGTTCAAAACCGGTTCTCCTATGGTTCGGTTCTAGGACCTAAAATCTGGTTCGGTTCTTACCTAAAATCTGGTTCCGGTTCGGTTCTGAACCGGTTCGGCCAAGAACCGAACCATGCCCAGCCCTAGCTCCGCCAGTGCCCACAATGTCTTCCAAGCTCGCGCCTTTAGGATTTTTAAGAAAAATCCCCAGATGGGTCGCGCATCTATCTTCACTACCCTGTACGATCGATCTAGAGGAGCATCCTCTATATCCGAATTCATCAGACGCCACTGATTACGAATCCAAAATCAATTTTTTGAGCAAGAAGCTCCTCCCGGATAGCTTAATTCGAGTTCTGGACAGCACCAGTGATGTCGAATCTGCATCGAGGATATTCAAATGGGCTTCCCTCCAAAGGAAATTCCACCACACTGATGATTCATACCGTGTTATGATCCTGAAGCTGGGTTTGTCAGGTAATATCGATTCAATGGATGGAATTTGCCAGAGCATGATAGCAGATAGATCCCCTGGTGCTGAAAAGGCTCTCAATTTACTGATTGGTAAGTTCGTTCAGCTCAGTAAGCTGAATGAAGCAATTAGGATTCTTGAGAACATGATCCGAGGTGGTTACAACCAGTCAATCGAGCTGTTTAATGCTGTGTTTGGTCTCATTGTGGAAGAAAGGAGTGAACTGAAAGATTTTATGTTCGTATACAAGGATATGGTGAAGGCAGGACGAGTCCCGAACATCGATACATTGAATTATCCGCTTCAAGTTCTGTTTAGTTCCGGTATGGTGGATTCTGCATTGGATTAGTATAAAAGAATGGAGAAGAAAGGAGTTTCTCCTAACATTAAGACCTTTGAGTTGCTTATTAGTAATCTCATAGCTGTGAATTGAGTCGGGGACTCAGTTTCAATCTTGCAGGAGTTGTTTGAACTCGGGCTGGTTCCAGATTTCGAATTCTACATCTCTGTGATTCCGCTTTTATGCAGGGAAGATCGACTGGAGGAGTCGATGAAATTGTTCAAAATGATGAAAGATTTAAACTTTTCACCGAATAAACTCATCTACACGAATCTGATTCATCAGCTCTGCAGGAACTCTTTGCTCGATGAGGCCAAGATTCTACTTCAAGATATGATTAATGGCGGTTTAACCCCGACAGATGATGTCTTTGAGGAAATAGTTGTCGAGTTTTGCAATGCATATAGGATTCACGACTCGATACAATTGTTGGAGGCAAGTAATGTTTCTTCAATCGGTATACACAATGCAGTTCTTGAATACTGCTGCAAAGGTGATAGGTTTTTCTTAGCACAGAACCTATTCGATAAAATGTCTGACAGAGATGTTTCTTCATGGAATGTTCTGATCCATTGGCTCTGTAAACATTCCCACCTCAGACAAGCTCTCCAGATTCTTTCCAGAATGATGGTTTCTTCATCGGTTCCAAATTCCACTACATATTCAGCTCTTGTTATTGGTTTCTGTAAAATCAGGAAACACGATTTTGCAATGGAAACTTTCAATCGGGTTTGTTTAATTTGTCAAGTTCTGTGTTCTGTTTCTTACTCTGAACTAGTCGAAGGTCTTTGTCGGGTGGACAAGACAGCCAAGGCTATCCATGTGTTTCAATACATGTCTTCGATGAAATGTCCTCTCGAATCATCTTCATTCAATCTGCTTCTGAAGAACATGTTTGAAACAAAAACTATCAAAGAAGCAATGAGTCTGAGATCATTGGCCTTTGAATGCGGTATCAGTATTACAGAAGAAACATACATTATCGTTCTGAACGGTTTGAAACGCAAACCTCGGATTCTGCGTATTGTTCTTGCTCAGATGTTGGTCCAAGGTTGTCCGATTACTTCCGAATCATATATTGTCCTCATAAATAGTTTGAAACGAAGCCGCTTTGCTTTTCAACTCGATGGTGGATGAAAGATCGTGGGCCGAATCGGAATATTTGCTCGACATGTTCTCAAGTTTTGCAAAACATTCTCAATTTTCCGTCATTTCTCGAGTAATCGATAAAGTTTTATCGGACACTGGAGTTCTAAACTTAGACATGTTGAATTTGCTGATCAAAGGGTTTCTAATGGAGGGTGACGAGGTCAAGGCTCGGAAACTGTTGGACTCGATGTTGGAGAAGGGTTGGGTTCCGGAAAGCGTAACTCATGGGTTGTTGTTCGGATCCAGTGAGGGCAAACCGGTCAAACCACATGATGGCTTAACAGAGGAAGACAACATAAGCAACATACTATCTGAGGGTTTTGATGAATATTGACAGACCTGTTGAGAAAGCTTCCTCTTTGAAGCCTTTTCTGTTAAGTTAGTTATTTGGCGGTCCGACTGTTTTTTGAATCGGATTTGACAAGGATCAGCGCGGATCAGATCATGTTTTTTTCTTTTTTGTTGTTTCGCATTTCTGTTGGCTGATTTTCTGTCAACTTCAGCTGATTTTTAGGTAGTTAGACTAGTTGTTTAGTGTTAGGAATTAATAAAGTTTAGGGCTCTATTATGCTCTTTATATTGTGTGGGGGACCTATTTGTTATTTCGTGGAAGTTGGCCGTTAGAGCCCTCAACGACCTTTTGAATTGTATTTAGGCGCGGAAATCGCGAGGGAGATGTTATCGATGATTTGAATGAAATTTCTCTCGTTTCTCTTATGAATTCTCTCTGGGTGCTTATCAAGTGGTATCAGAGCGGCGATTCTTCCTTTTTCCGGTGGCACTCACGGTCCAATTGATTCTGTACCATCAACATTCATCGATCGGAACTGGCAGAGATGGCAGAAGGCACCAGAGGTCAAGAGACTATGAAATTAGAGCTACAAATGAGGGATTATGAGAAATCATTGCAGCGGTGGGCCAATAGAGCTGATGAAATGGATACTTCGTTGGCGGAGACTCGCGATCTGGTTAATGGCTTAAATGTGCAATACGCGTCAATGGCTGAACAACAAGCAGCGATTAGAGCTCAGAACGCTTTGATCTTACAACGTTTGGGAGGCCCTGGACCTACTGAGTCGTCTTCTCGTTTCCAGGAGAATCAGTTGCCACCTCAAGCTCAATTCTAGCAGCAACAAAGACAAATGAGGTTTGGCAAGGTGGAGTTTCCGAGGTTTAGTGGAGAAGATATGCAAGGATGGCTTTACCGCTGTGACCATTTCTTTGCTATGGATGAAACTCCTGAGAACATCAAGTTGAGGTATGCCATTATTCATTTAGAAGGTGATGCTCTTCAGTGGCACCAGTCATACATGAAAACAAGAGGAGCAACAATAGCTGAGCTTCCTTGGATCGAGTATGTTAGAGCTATTACTGCTAGATTTTCCGATACTTTCTTTGAAGACGCAATGGAAGAGTTGACTACTCTCTATCAAACTGGATCTCTCAAGGATTATCGTAGATCTTTTGATGCCTTGCTCAATAAGGTTACGATCTGTGAGGAGTATGCTATCAACATTTTCTTGAGATGATTAGTTGCTGAGGTTCATTGTCCTGTTAAAATGTTCCAGCCAAAGACTCTAAGAGATGCTTATTCCTTGGCTAGAGCACAGGAGATTACTAATGCTGCCATAATCAAGTCAGCACATAAGCAGGGAAGTTCTTTCTCAAAGCCTAGCAGCATTCCTCCTCATAACTATCACAGTAGGATACCACCTCCTACAAATGCTGCTAAGTTACCTCTGCTTCCCACTCCACCAAAGCCTCTACCAGTTAGCAGTGGTCCTCAGAGGAGAACCTTATTCACCAAAGAGATTGATGCCAAGAGAGCTAAGAGAGAGTGTTTTTGGTGTCCTGAGAAGCTTGTACCAGGTCATAAGTTCTCTAGGAGGCAATTTTTTGGCCTTGATGTTGAGCCTCTAATTGAATAAGAGGATGAGCTAGTTGAGATCATAGACATTGAGGCTATTGATGAGCCTCAAATTTCAGTCCATGCTATGTCTGGAGTTCACTCCTTCTCCACGATGAAGATGGTTGGATCCATGGGGACTAGACGTCTCCAAATCCTGGTAGACTCTGGCTCAACTCACAATTTTTATTAACGAAAAGTCTATTACTAAGCTTGGATGCCCATTAGTGAATGTTGCTGAGATGAAAGTGAGTGTAGCTGATGGTAGCAAATTGCATTGCTCTAAAACGTGTTCAAAGTTCTAATGGATGATGCAAGGGACCTGGTTTACAGCAGATGTGCTCGTGATTCCCTTAGACAACTATGATATGATTTTAGGGGTTCAGTGGCTAATGACTTTGAATGATATAGTTTGGAATTTCAAGGATTTGAGTATGAAGTTCAAGGTGGATGATAAGGAAATAACTCTCAAGGGAACTGAGCATAATAACTTTGCCCTATGTTCAGCTGAGAAGATGAATGAGCTGCTACTGAATGAAGATCAGGTGGTGTCTGCTCACATTTGCAGCCTTCATTTGTTTTCAGAAGAAACTGAACCCTCCCTTCACTCAACTGTAGTGGGCACTCAAGAGGGCAATCAGTTTACAGACCTGTTGTCTCAGTTTGAGGATGTGTTTGAAATACCCACTGCTTTGCCTCCTCAGAGGGAATATGATCATCAAGTTACCTTGAAAGAGGGAGTTCCTCCCATCTTAAACCTTATCGTTATCCAGCTGCCCAAAAGGACATTATTGAAGCTATGACCAAAGAACTATTGGATTCAGGGGTGATCAGAGGCAGTAAAACCCCATTTGCATCTCCAGTAGTACTTGTGAAGAAGAAGGATGGCTTTTGGAGGATGTGCATTGATTACAGGAGACTCAATGATGCCACTGTCAAGAACAGGTTTCCAATTCCCTTGGTTGAAGAGTTACTTGATGAACTTCATGGAGTAGTGATTTTTTTTTTTCTAAGATTGACCTACGCTCTGGGTATCACCAAATCAAAATGTGGCCTGAAGACATACACAAGACTGCTTTTAGAACACATCAGGGCCATTTCGAGTTATTAGTTATGCCCTTTGTCCTTACTAATGCCCCAACTACCTTCCAAGCTTTAATGAATTTCATATTCAAGCCTCTCTTGCGCCAATGTGTTCTAGTCTTCTTTGATGACATCCTGGTGTATAGTAAATCAGTTGAAGCTCATAAACAGCACTTGAGTGAAGTTCTTGCTCTTCTGAGGCATCATGAGTTATTTGCCAAGAGATCCAAGTGTGCTTTTTGGGGACTTTCGGTGGAGTATCTGGGACATGTAATATCTGCTGAGGGTGTAGCTACTGAACCATCTAAGATTGAGGCAGTGAAGCAATGGCCAACACCTCAAAATGTTAAACAATTGAGGGGTTTCTTGGGCCTCACAGGGTATTGTACGAGGTTTATCATAGGCAATGGAGAACTTGTTAGGCCACTCACTCATTTACTAGGGAATGATAAATTTCAATGGGGAGATGAGTCTCAAAAGGCCTTTGAAACCTTAAGGTCCGCCTTAATAGCAACTCCAGTTTTGGCACTTTCTGATTTCACAAAGCAGTTCATAATTTAGACTGATGCATCATCAAAAGGAATTGGAGTGGTTCTTATGCAGGATCAACACCCCTGGCTTTCATTAGCAAGGCTTTCTCACCAAAGCAACAAGTCATGTCAGTTTATGAGAAAGAACTATAGGCCATAATCTTTGCTGTCGAGCAATGCCATTATTACCTAATCGTGGCCCATTCATTATCAAAGCTGATCAGAAGAGTCTCAAGCACATGCTAGAAAAGAAGATCACCACACCTTTACATCATACTTGGTTGTCCAAACTGATGGGTTATGATTATGAAATCAGTTACAAAAAGGGTAAGGATAATGTGGTGGCAAATGCTCTCTCTAGGGTTCAAGGTTCTGAGCTTCTTGCTTTAGCTATGTCCTCACTTGAATCAGCTTTGCTATCAAGGATCCAAGAGAGTTGGAAAGGGGATATTGATGTCCAACATTTGTTAGCTGATTTGACAGGAGGGGCTAGAAATGGTGCCTCTAAATTCACATAGGATGGCACCAATCTGAAAAGGAAGGGCAAACTTGTGGTGGGCAATGATAACACTCTCAGAAGAGATCTTCTAGAGCTAGCTCATTCCTCAGCTTTGGAGGGTCATTCAGGGCAGCGAGGGTCTTTACAAAGACTCAAACAAATTTTCTATTGGAAGGGTCAAACCAAGCACATCAAGCAATTCATCAGAGAATGTGAAGTTTGCCAGAGGACAAAGAATGAGATTGTGGCTACACTAGGATTATTGACTCCCCTTCCCATTCCTGAGACAGTGTTCAGTGAGATCTCTATGGATTTTGTTGGGGGTTACCTAAGTCTCAAGGAAATAATGCCATCTTTGTGGTGGTAGAAAGGCTTACTAACTATTCCCATTTTATGCCTCTTAGCCACTCCTTCTCAGCAACTCAAGTAGCCCAAGCCATCATGGATAATGTATATAAGCTACATGGGTGCCCTTCTGACAGGAACTCCATTTTCTTGAGCACTTTTTGGAAGGAGTTTTTCAAACTTCAAGGAGTGTCTCTACGCATGTCTACTGCTTACCACCCCCAATCAGACGGCCAAACTGAAGTTGTCAATAGATGTTTGGAGAGATATCTTAGGTGCATAACTCATGAAAGGCCATCCTATTGGTTTTCTTGGTTAGCCTTAGCTGTATGGTGGTACAACACCACTTACCATTCTGCAATTCAGATGTCTCCATTTGAGGCCATTTATGGCTTTCCTCCACCCATCCATATTCCTTACACAGCTAAGGACTCATCTGTTGAAGCTGTGGATGAAGCTTTGAAGTCCAGAGAAAATACTATTCAGCTGTTGAGACATTATCTCCTTCGTGCTCAGAATAGGATGAAGCAGCAGGCTGACCACCATCGTTCTGAGAGAAGCTTTGAAGTAGGGGACTGAGTTTATTTAAAGTTGCAACCTTATAGGCAAGTGACTATGAGGGGGTCTCCGAACCACAACAAGCTGTCAGCTAAGTATTTTGGCCCATTACTCGTACTAGAAAATGTTGGGGAAGTGGCTTATCGTCTTGATTTGCCTGAAGCAGCTCAGATACACCCCACCTTTCATGTGTCATTGCTCAAGAAGGCTCGAGGATTACTTACACAGTGCTACAACTACCATCACATTCTTCAGCCGATGCTCGTTTCCACTTGGTGCCAGTGACGATATTGGGAAGGAAAATGGTGAAGCGTGGCAACAGAGCTGCTACCAAGGTTTTGATTCAGTGGAAGGACAAGTCTGCTGCTGATGCTTCCTGGGAGTTCCTAGATGAGTTGCTGATTCGATTCCCGGATTTCACACCTTGAGGACAAGGTTCCTATGGGAGGGGCATTTGTTAGGAATTAATAAAGTTTAGGGCTCTATTATGCTCTTTATGTTGTGTGGGGACCTATTTGTTATTTCGTGGAAGTTGGCCGTTAGAGCCTTCAACAACCTTTTGAATTGTATTTAGGCACGGAAGTCGCGAGGGAGATGTTATCGATGATTTGAATGAAATTTCTCTCGTTTCTCTTCTGAATTCTCTCTAGGTGCTTATCACTTAGTGGCACCTGATTCTTGAACAGATCTCCTGCTTCACTTTTTCTGTATCAAATCGTGCTTTATCATTGAAATTTTGACACGTGTCCTTAGACTTAATATTTTCTTTCTAGGGTTTATCAATACCAATAGAGTTTTAAAAAAAATCACAAAATTAATTACACTTAGACACGTGTCAAGATCTTAACGATGAGACATGATCTAGGACAGAAAGAGTAGGGCAGGAGATTTGTATCCGATTATTGAGTTATTCCCTTCAATATTAAGCCTCTATTTTCGAGTTATACAATTATTGGTGTTTGTTCAGTTAGGTGAGAAAGCTTGAGTGATTCTATTCTTAAATTTCTACAAGTGAAATCAGAGTCTAAGGTACAAGGTCTATCTTTGAAAAAGCCACGCCTGAAACGAAATCACTAGGTCTGATGGCAATTATAGCTATTGAAGTTTGGTTTTCGAGAGTATCCTTCGTGCAAAGGAGTTCTAGGATGTCGTGGAGAATGGAATTGGTGAAGAAGGCACAAATGTAATAATATACAAAGCTATGAAGGTAAAAAAATATTCTATTCTAATTAATTTCAATTGGGGTAATGATGCAGCGTGATGGGGATAGATGGGACAAAGACTCGTTGATTCTAGGGGAATTCCGAGAAATTGTTGGATAGTAGCGCACGAATTCGTTGATTCCGCAGAATGCCGAATAATTGACGCAAGTTAGAGGAAAATCTCAATTTTTTTCATTAATCAATCATCTCAATGTAAATGACGGCTAACATAGCTTAAATACTGAAAATAAAAACCCTAATCCTAGGTAAAAAACCGAAACTTGCTAACAGACCCTAACAAAAACCGATAAATTACAAAAAAGACCCGAAGAAACATAAAACTGCAATTTCAACCCCCCTAAACGAAGGAATTTGGAAGAAAAAAAACGTCAAACCCCATAGTATACTATGAGTCTTTCTCAAATAGCCGTTTCCGCATAAAATATTGTACTTGCATGCCAAAATCCAACGCTTCAAGATCTCCCACATCATTTTCTCCGGGGAAGAGAATATTCGCCCTCGAATATTGTGCAATGAAGTCCAATAATAAGAAGCAGGAAGAAGAACACAGTTAACTACTGCAGCATAATTTTTTTTCACACGGTGGTCTGGGTGCCGATATTGGGGTTGATTTGCCTTGTGCCTTGTACCCCAAATCGGAGGTCAAGAGGTCTTTGAAGTTGCTCTTGGCGGTCGGGGAAAGGATGAATCTAGGATCATGGAAGGTGGAGTGATGGTCGATCATCGCTGTGACGTCTTCATCTTCAACGTACTCATCATAAATTGGATTATCAAGAACAACAACAGTTCCAGTATGATCTGGTGCCAACCAATCAAGGAACGACATCGCGCAGAATCTTCGGCTCTGATACCAATCTGATGCAGCGTGACTGGGATAGATGGGACAAAGACTCGTTGATTCTAGGGGAATTCCGAGAATTTGTTGGATAGAAGCGCAAGAATTCGTTGATTCCGCATAATGCTGAAGAATTGACGCAAGGTAGAGGAAAACCTCAATTTTTTTCATTAATCAATCAACTCAATGTAAATGACGGCTAACATAGCTTAAATACTGAAAAGAAAAACCCTAATCCTAGGTAAAAAACCTAAACTTGCTAACAGACCCTAACAAAAACTAAAAAATTATATAAAAGACCCGAAGAAACATAAAAATTCAATTTTGACCATCTAAACGAAGGAATTTGGCCAAAAAACGTCAAAATCATAGTATACTATGTGTCTTTCTCAGATAGCCGTTTCCGCATGAAATAATGTACTCGCACACCAAAATCCGACACTTCAAGATCTTCCACATCAGGTAACTTTGGACTTGGAGGAGACTCTTTACAAAAATTCCTCAAAAGCAACTTGAGATTTAATGAAAAATATCGGAGCAAGCTTTTATAATATAGACTATATATTGAGAAAAAAAATAAGACTTGGTAATTAGTTAGTCTTCTTAAGGGCCACGATTCTATAGGTGTCAAGTGAGCTTTTAAGACAAACTTAAGTAGAGTGGATAAGTAGATAAGTATAAAGGTAGACTAGTGATTAAGGGTTATAAACAAACCTATGAGATAGACTTCACTGAGGTATTTTATTTTCACTGGCTAGATTATATAACATTAGACTAATCATAGCACTAGCAACTAAAAATGGATGACATCTTCAGTTGGATATAAAGTGTGCGTTTTTACATGGGAAACTAGAAGAAAATATTTTTTTAGAGCAACCCCATGTTTTGAAATTAAATGAAAAGAAAATTTGGAGTATAAACTGAAAAAGACCCTATATGGACTGAAACAAGCTTCAATGGCTTGGTAGAACAGACTAGAAACCACTTAATTAAGTCAGATTTTAAGACGTGTCCACATGAACACACACTATTTATAAAAAATACAAGGAATGGCAATTTCTTGGCCGTGTGTGTATGAAGATGAATTAGTTTACACTAGAAACTGTACTGAGCTGCATAAAGAATTTAAAGAAATGATGATGAATAATTTAAAATATTAGATTAAGAAGACTGCACTATTTCTTAGTATATGTCAGAAGAGATATGTTAGAGATGTCTTCAAGAAGTTTAAACTGCAGAGTTGCAATTCTGTAAGCGCGCATTACCTTTTAAGCTGACACTAAACTCACCAATAAAGGCTCAAGCATGTAAATAGATAGGACTTTCTACAGGCAATTGATGTGAAGTTTGATGCTTGAGAGAAACTAAACCAAATATCCAATATGCGGTTAGTCTGGTGGTATCTAATTACATGGAGAAAACCACTTCTAAAATGCTTCTCATGAGATAGTTCCAGGACACAAAAGATTTTAGTTTGCTATAAAGGAATGGCAATATGCATGCTTTGATCCTTATATATACAGTAATTATAGGGGATAGAGAAGGATGAAGCACTTCTGATTTTGCACTAATGCTGCGGTGCCATGGTGGCCAATAGTAACACTCTCCAGCATAAGCAGAACTTGTTGCAGCAATTTCGTATAATTGATATGTTCTGTGTAGTACTAAAGGAATTGAAGAAAGTTCAGAATACAACAATCAATATATTGTATGATGATTCAAGCATTAAGCTGTCTAAGAGCCCAGTTATCCATGAAAAAAGAAAACACATTAATGTCAAACCTTATTATGTAAGAGACCTAGTGAAGGAAGAAGAAGTGGAGCTCGTTTTCTGCAAAAATGAAGAATACATTGCATATATTTTCACTGGGGCATTGAAGGCATCATCTTTCGAATATCTGAGTGTAGTGACGAATATATATGTAATAATGTGGTGACGAACGTCAACCCCTTTTCGAGTATTTTTATAGGGACCCTATGTTTATTTCTGAAGAAAAATAGCCTCTGATTCTCATTATTTTAGTTTAAGATCCCCATTATTTTGTGTAAGATACTAAGACCCCCATTAAAAACTGCTGTTGTAAGTTTTAGTATTCGCATTTTATTTGCTAAATTAAAAATTGTATTTACTCTTATTTTTAGTGTCTCACGGGAGGTCCAATATGGAAAAAAAAATATGTAAATCATACAATATATTTGAAATATATGGTTCTTGGTACCAATATGTTTTAAAATAATGATAATTGATAATTCTTTCAATCTTCCGTCCAAAATTGTCGTCAAATACATTTTAAATTTACAAATTAACCAAATACTTTTCTACACAATCAATACCTAATAACCTATACTAGTGTTAGAGTAGTGTTCTCACTCGATTGAGACTCAACTGATCTAAAAACGACACTAGACCAATTTGACATAATTATAACGTTCGTATAAGCGATTAATGTTTAGTTTAATAATATGAAAACTACTTAGTTAATTTTGTAAATTTGAAATGTATTGAATAAAAAATTTGGATAGATAGTTGAAGAAAGTACCAATTACCATCGTTTTGAAACATATATATTTTAACATGTTAGTATAATTTATTTTTTAAACACGTTGTATGTTTTACAGAAGTTTCTTAAAAAAATGCGTTAAATCTTTGTAAAAAAAATTGGTACATAACGTAACCCCATTATCAACCATCTGGATCCGCTAGTGCTGGTAAGATTGGATTTGCAGCATCTCTCTTAAGCGGAAACGTTGCAAGATTTTTAAGTTAAATGAGGGAATGTTGATTTTCATTATATACGATTCATTGTCAATTAAAATAACCAAATAGATTATTAACTCTTTATAATAATAATAATAATTGAGAATATATAGGATAATAGATAGGATGAATTAATTGGTTTTGGAAGGTGGTGTAATATGACAGTGCCAATAGCAGCGACAGAGAGAGTCGGGATTAACAATGGTGAAGCATTCACCCTTGGCTTTGGTGCCGTACATCTTAATACACTCCGAGTTACAAAGGCCAGCAACGCATGAAGTTGTTCCGGGTAAATGGATTGTTGCCTCACACCATTCATTTTCTGTTGCCATTCTCCTGCTCTGCGTTTCTGCCCAAAATAATAACCATTCTTCATTCATTGCCTGCCACAACCTTAATTCTTTGAGTGTTGCTAGACAGGCAGAAATTTTCAGTGAAAATTCTGCCGAAAGCACTCACAATGGCAGTGTTGTTATTTTTTTGAATTTCAACGGCAATTAAACACTAGACACAGCCGGCAAAAATTTCACAGGCAAATTCTCAGGTTAGATCATTATTGTAATTCTTTATTATATACGTCCATGCCTCTTCGCATTATCATATTAGAATTCGGGATCGACCAAACTGAACGAAAATGAAGTCGAATGGCATACCGTAAGCAGACAGAATGAAGAACAAAAGGAATAATGTTGTGACGCATAAGAATCGTTGACCCATTTTTCTTGCCTTGTAATAATAATAGAAGAGAGTACCTAATAGATGTTTTGTAAATAGTTTTGTATTTATACAGTCTCTCTATCAAATGAAACTTCTCTATATAATTATAAATAGACAAAAAAAGAGAATTAGTTTTTTTTTTTTTATAACAACTTAGGGATTCTTTTGGTTAAATATAATAACCAATTAAGATGCTTTTCCTCCCTTTTTTTTTTAACTTAATTAAGATTTGTTTCTCCCTTATTTGGTATATAATAATATATTGCTGTTAAATATGGCATCCATAAGTGCTTCTTAAAATGTTGTGTTGTTTATGGCAAAAGCATAATTAAAGGCTCTTATATATTATGGCAAGGTAATAAATGAAATCTATATTTTAACTTTTTTTTTTTTGGCAAAAATAAAAAATTCTGACTCTTTGTTAAATAGTAAAAGGAAACCTACTTAAGAAATGGTTTTTGTGGATTATAATTTACTTAGATCATAGTCTAGTCTAGTCTAGTCTAGTCTATTCTATTAAATTAAATTAATTTTATAATAAAACTTAGTTAAACATTTGTATTTTATCTTTTTTTTGGCCAATAAACATTTGTATGTTATCTAAAGAAATATAACAAGTTAGAAATGAGATACTTAAATATATGGTTTAATTTATTTGTATAAAAAAATTAGCTAGTTATGAAGATTTAGAATGGTAATCTAATATATATAAATAAATATAATTTAAACGGTTAATAAAAAATTACAAAACTGATAATTCTGAAATTTAAAATCAGTTATATAGTTTTTGAACCTAATTTTCAGATATTTCACTACGTAGTACAATCAACAATTCTGAATTTTAAAATATGCTAGAAAAAATTCACATCATTTAATAGAGTATAATTGTTCTTTTAATTTAATATCACTTTTTTTTTTTAATCTTTACGTATTTTTAGTAAAATAATCATAATTTTTTCAACGTTATTCTGATTTACGAACGGAATGTTTCATGTAAAAATAGATGTGTAATATCTTCCTAATGACTTGTAATATCATATCTTTATAATACATATAAATTAATTAGTAAGATAATAAATAATAAACATATAAATTATTTTAATATTTATTAATTTTTAAAAATTTAAGCATAAAAGGCAAATAAATAAATATTAAAATATAAGTTCTTAATTAGATTAAATTCGTGTGCTTGAGTTAATGATTGATTGTTCATAAGTCTAACTCATATAAGGAATTCTTATTATAAAATCTTTAATAATTGTTACATCAGAAATTTCATTCTATTTATATTCATAGAATGAGAACAAATAAATATTAATTTTAATTAGTCAATCATATTTATTAAACTATAACATTTATTCGAATAATAATTTGATTTTGGCGGATGACCTCTTCTTTCTCTCCTACAAAAAAATAATATTTCTCCGAAAGTATGAGAAAGTTCTTTTATACGAGTTTGATTAAAGTATATATATAATATATATATATATATATTATATAATACGAAAAGGCAGGATGTTCTACTTGTCTACACCCATATATTCCGATTTTACCGACATCTATCAATTTAATTAGATCCGTACGTTATTATTATTGCATGACTCATATGGATCCAAATGTGATGATTAAAATAATTGTGCTAGACTAAATTTTCACAAAAATATCATGTTCCGATGGTTAGAACCTAGACTTTACAAAGTTAAGAGGGCAAGCAATTATCAATTATATATATATATAGTCAATTATTTTTACCAAAAAAAAAAAAAAAAAAGATAACTAGTCAATTATGGATCATTCGTTACGGAAAGTGAGCTACTATGACTTATACAATATACTAGGTGCTTACCCCGCGCTACGCGCGGGCGTGGGGCACATTAAATTGTGAGTATTTGTCTTTGTAAATTTAATGTGTATTTCGAGAGTAATTTAGGTTTAAAAAAAATTTGCTATGAATTAATTTGATGAATTGGAGTTCTGATTATTTTCAAGTTCATATATGAGTTGTGTATAGTGAGTTGGAGATTGATTAAGTCAGTGTATACTCCTCGTAATATAGTAGTTTGTAGTATTAATTTTTGAGTGAACCAAGAAATTATATGTACAATTGGAAAACTTAACAAAAACTGGAGTAATATAAAAAGTAAATTACTGTGAGCACTAAATATAATTGAAACCATATATAAGTTCATACAGTTCATTTCTTATCGAGCATCCTATGTAGCAATCGAAATCTTCCGGTTGTACATTATGTTTCGTTATATAAGCTAGATATCTATGCATAGGTCCAGGTATATACAGTTATTGACGATTTTCTGGTGAGACCATAAGTTTGAATGTTTCTCTGCAATTCAACACTATTTGGTAGGCACCGTCGAGTTTTCAGAAATGGCCAAATTTGTTTTCTCCTTTATTGTTGTCTATTGTAAATATTGCGATGGAATTATTGTAGATAACTTGGTACGTACCATTTGTTTGTACAGCTTTCGGTAAAAAAATTAGTCATTCAACTCTATTTTTTTCTATAAAGAAAATATATGTCCCAATCATTAGATTGATATATATGTTACCAGATTTTTCTATTTTTTTTAAGGGTTAAGAACCTATGAAAGGTCTGAACTATCACCCATGTTAACGGGAGAGGTCTGAAATTTAAAAAGTTAATAACAGAGGTCTGAAATTTCTGTTTTGTTGATAACAGCGGTCTCCGTTAGTTTTTTCCGTTAAAACTAACGGAAGTTGGTCACATGCTTGGCATGTGACCGGAAATAAAATAAAATTCAAAAAATGCCCTTCTATCAAGTGTGCCCCTCACATGCATGGAGTGAAAAGACCAAAATTCCCTTGAAGCCACCACGGTACTCCGGCGACCACCAATCGTACTCCGGCGACCACCACCGTACTCCGGCGACCACCACCAAGGCTCCGATTGGGCCAAAATCGGTGCCACCGGCCCCGATTGGGCTCCGATCGGAGCCACCGGCCCCGATTGGGCTCCGATCGGAGCCACCGGCCCCGATTGAGCTCCGATCGGAGCTTTTTTTGCCCCGATCGGAGCTTTTTTGCCGAGGTGGTGGCCGGAGTCGGGTCGCCGGAGCCGAGGTGGTGGTCGTCGGAGTCGAGGTGGTGGTCGCCGGAGTCGGGTGGTGGTGGCCGGAGTCAGGTGGCGGTGGCCGGAGTCAGGTGGCGGTGGCCGGAGTTGGGTGGTTTTAATTTGACTTTAGGGGTAAAATTGTCATTTCACATTTCCTTAAATAAGATATTAAATAAAACAAAATATTAAAGGGGCAAAAATGTCATTTCACACAATTCTGTTAAATTTAACCCTAAAAATGGACGGAAAACCTCAAATCAACAAAATTGAAATTTCAGATCTCTGTTATTAACTTTTTTAATTTCAGACCTCTCCCGTTAACACGGGTGATAGTTCAGACCTTTCATAGGTTCTTAACCCTTTTTTTAAAATAGAAAACCACTATGAATTAGATTTGGAAGCTATCGATACAGGGTGGGAAGATAAAGTTCTTTCAAATAATTTCTTTCTTTTTCAAATGCGATGGAATGAAAATATCTGCAGCTGAATTAAAAAAAAAATTAGTGGAATTGATAAATATAATCATTGTATTTAAAATTTGTGAAATCTATAAATATTATAATTGTATGAAGATAACTTTACCTATTACAGAGAGCGGGGAAGTCGATTCCATCTTTTTGAGCTATAAGGAAAAAAAAAAAACTGTAGAATTTTTTCGGAATGTGTAAAATTGTTGTTATGTTCATTTTCACAATATTTTTGAGGAAATAGTAATTTGAAATTTGGGATTATTATACATTTCTTATGAAAGAAAGCTGTTTTTATAAGTGAATGAAATTGAATTTTGACATTAATTCATAGTCTTTATTATTCTGGTATTAATTTTTCGTATTAACTATAATATATTTTATTTCTTAAAATGTGGTATCCTAAAGATAAAATTTAGGGAAGTTAAGGAATTTTTTATATATATATATTTTAAAACTCTAAATTAGTACGGTGCATTTAATGAAATGGTTTTTATTTTATTTTAAGGGTGTGTATATATTTTATTTGTTAGAATAATATATATTTTTTTTCTGAAAAAAGAAGTTTAGTTAAATGTTGTTAATATATATAATATATATATGCATGAACTCAATAATGTTATATTGCAAGCTTTAAATTTAGATATTGTCGTTTTTTTATCATAATTTTATGTTATTATCTATTAAGTAATTTTATGTGTATAATAATGTTTAAAAATGTAACATGTGTGTTAATTTATTTCTTAAGTTCTAATTATTATAAATTGAAATATTTCAGTGTAATTATTTTGAAGTATCATAGGAAAACAATAAAGAAATTATTTCTAAGAAGTAACTCTAAACCCTAAAACACTTGTTAATAAAAAATAATAATTCGTAAAGGTGAAGCCTAAGAAATAGTTTTTTTTATTGTATGTATATATATATATATATATATATATATATATTATTTTCCACAATAAGATATATTTTTTATTTAAAATAAAATCGAAACTATGGTAAATGTCGTTAATATAATTCATGGAGTTATTTATGTTATATTGTTAAGATGTAACTCTTCTTTTTTTTTTTTTTTCGTATTTTTAATCTTACTTTTATGTTATTATTTATTAAGAAATATTATGTGTATAATAATGTTTAAAAAATGTAATATGTGTTCATAACGTTTAATATATTTTGTAATTTGTAAATATAAATTGAAACATTTCAGTGTAACTTTTTGAATTTGATGGAATTTGATTTTGTGGTCATTCGTTGTTTGTTTTATTATAGATGTATACATCAATTAATTATAAGGCTTTGGATTATGTCGTTATGCATGTCGGGAGGTTTTTTTTTAGTGTTGATTTATTTACTTATCCTGTTTTATTTTTTTGAATAAGTTTTAATAATGAGATTTGAAGATTTTATAAATATTACATATTGTCACCATTAGTGGGCCTAAAACAAATATAAATAATATGTACAACACAATTGGGAATTGGCCCAAATGAAAATAGGTGAGGTGGCACTCAAAGAAAAGTCTAAAATGTTGATGTGGCATCTCATGGTTTCAACACTCTCTCACCTCCTAACTTATTATATACTAGGTGCTGAACCCGCGCAATGCGCGGGTGAGTTATATTACACTACATAGTTTAAAATAATTTTAAAAAACTGAAAAAAAAAAATTATTCATAAAGTGATTCTTATATGCAAGGAAAAAATATATGTACCTTATATATATATTTGTTCAGATAATATCGAAATTTTATTCGTACAAATTTAAGTGGATGTGTATACCTTATAGTAAGCTATTGATAAATTATTCTGTAGGGATGACTTGGTATTTATAAATTAGTATTATAATACATTTATAGTGATTAATTTTGAATTCAGTTAAATTGAATTTATATATATATATATATATATATATATATGATTTCATATTAACATGTTTATACTCTACATGACTTCATCGAAAATTAAATACTTAAGAGATTTTCATTTAGTGGCAAGGAATACTTTTATTCAAACTCTCGTTCTTATTTTCTGGTCGAGTAATTCGCTACATTTTAAATTGTTAATTTATACATATATCACTCCGATGTCGTTGGATGATGAATGATGATGAATAATGTTAGTGTTTACCCGTTGTAACTTGTACTACTCATAATTCTTTCACGTATGACCCAATTGTTAAAAAGCTGTGCAAATGTCAGTAAAGACAAAAGCAGTGTATTCCTCTTTTATTGAGGATGAACATATCGACATCATCAATTTATTGACATATACCTCTATGGACATTTAAGTATATCCCATAATAAATTATAGACATAATACGTATGGATATGACATAGTCGGCCCTTCTAAATTGATCAATCCAAGCCCAAGCCCAACTCCAGTAACCCTAACTCACAGTGACTACCCTTGACAAAATTATCCCTTTTCATCATTCATTTCACTTGCGCCGTGGGTCTTCTAGGTGCAGGAAGTTCACGCCAAGCTGCATATCATCGATGTGGTTCACCGCTCGCAACCGCCATGACCATCGCAGCTGGATGTATCACGAACGCCTCCGCCCGTCGGCCGCACTCGTGTCAGCCATCTCCAGCCACTCCACTTATAATGTTACATTTGCATCGTCTTAACCTAGACCCGAGACTAAAACGTTAGATCTGGGTTGACTGAACTCAGACCAGAGCCTAAAACGTTAGATCTGGGTCGACTGATCCCGGACCCTAGGTTTCCGTCTTAACCATCCATAACGACGAACTGTTGACCTTTTCCAGATCTCTTCAGGTCATACAAAAGTTTTTAAAATCCGAGGTAACATTTCTGAACTCTGTCGATTTGATTTTGATACCAACTTTCTTCTGTTTCCTTCTTCAGTCTGCCTCTTCTAGGGTTTTAATTTTTCTGATTTGGTCTTCTAAAGGATTCAGTACGTCATGCTCACTGCATGTGGTTTAAATCTTGTAAGGTTTGGTTTGCTGGTGATTTGCAAGTTGTAATGCGGTTTTGAGGATGAGAATAAAAAAGTGTCGAGGGAATTGTCATCTTGGGATTAGGTAGGTTCTGCATATCGGAAGAGGAATATTTATAGTTGCATTCCATGAGAGTGACGATTAGTTTTTCAGTATTGCTTTTCAAATGTAACTTAATTTCTTCGTTTCATCTGCAATTTGATTGATTCGTTTCAACTGCAATTTATTGACAATTTATTTACTGCAATTTATTTGATCTTATATTTCCTGCAATTTAATTGATACGTTATGGCCAGCAAAATTTAATTGATATGTTTCATCGGCTTTATGTTTTTTTTCTTTAACTATGGCATTTTTTTACTTAAATATTTTTAGACAATTGTCGACGAATTGATTAGGCTTCAAAGAAGAAAAATAAAAAATAAAACCGGGCCCATTAAATACATAAACAGGAAGCCCAATTCAAATTAGGTCCATGAACTATATTAGGCTGGCTTCTTTATTTTGGCGGAAGTAAATCTGGTGTAGACGCGTGTCACCCAGGCGTGCGTGAATTTACGATGACGTGTCACCCTAGGAGTTCATGTGAATGTGATACTCTCTCTCATGTTGCCTTATTATATATATAGATATAGATAGGAGATATTTAATTATCTAATATAAATGATACAATATGAGAAAATTATCAATATGTTGTGGTATACTGGTATATACGTACAATTATGAAATACGCGAAGGATCGAATTTGTGTGAAAGATGATATTTGTCATTTATACAGATTTTGAACAAACTACAAAATTAAACTAAATAGTAGCAAGATTATGAGACATATATAACCCATTTCAAAAGGTTGAATCTAGCTAATAGACACAACCATTCACCATAGTAAGTTATTATATAGCATTATTATGATATTATATATATATTAATAGTTTGTATTTTTTTTTTTTGGGCCAATAACAATTGTATTTTCGTCTAGTAATTTTTTTGTAAGTACATTTGAACAATCAGCTTTTATTAGACTACATCTACTGCGCGTGATTTCACTTTATTGAAGGTTTGTGTTCTAAACCATTGAAAACAAATTGGTACATGAACAGTGGAGATTCTCTAGCTATAATAACCCACTCACTCATTGCCTCCTCTTTCAAGCTACTATAAATTCAAAGCTTCCTTCTCATTCAAATCATCATATATTATATTATTAATTAATTGAGAGTGAAGTTGAAGCAAAGCAAGCAACTCTTTAATCAAAATGGAAGGCAACAGTACCTGCAGGCAGAAGCAGACCAAGAAGTCCAGTTCTTCTTTCTCTCTGTTCAGCTTATTCTTGAAACCAATTAGAAACAAGGCCACCAGAGGAGGAGGTCGCCGGGAAGATGACGTCAGCAGCCCCCGTGCACTCAAGGTTTACCCCAGCGATTCCGATCGTGGCCGTTATGTGGCCGAGCCTGGGATCGACAGAAAAGCTTCTGCCTTCATAAACAAGTTCCACGAAAGGAGCAACAATTCATGAACTTCGTATTATATATATATATATTGATCGATTCATTACGAATAACTTGTGGCGCAGTTGCCATGATCCATCACTTGTCTCATGTAATTTGCATCAACTTACTATCTTACGTTCAGCATTTGTTTATTATAACCTAGCATATATCTATTATAAAAAGTTGTTATATATAAATATCGATCAAATGATGGTTAATTATAGTTGAATGAATTAGTTACAACAGATATCATAATATTACTTATCTGATGAAATTGAGGAAGTCTACATCATAATAATATCAACATTAAGTACTCAACTACTGAGTACTTACTGTCGAAAGAGTCTGTAAAAATGTTCTATCCGAACATTTTTACAGCGACGCAATATATATATATATACTAGTGGTGGGCGTTTGCGTTGCACGCGCGGTGGAAGTTTTTTTATAGTTTGATTACAAAGACGAATAAATATACGAAAAGTAAGGTAAATAAGGATAAAAGTTATAATTTAATACCATTAATCTATGATAAAGTTATGAGATAGTACTGTTGGAAATATTGAGGGTAAATATGCAAATTTATAAAGTCCATGGACCAAAATGCAATTAATCAAATCTCGGTTACTTACAAGTAATTCCTCCAATTAACATGCAAGATATAGGCAACACCGAAATTATACGTAAAATCGACACAAAACGAATACGTATTTTTTATACTGAGGCCCGTGCTAATCACAGTCTCCTTAAGGCAATTTCACCCCTCCCCACCCTCGGGTTATGCAAAGGGGTTTATACAAGGGGCGATCACCTCCCAGGATTCAACAGTGTCATCGAATCATGTTATGCATACAACACGCTCGACCGAACCGAACCCAATACCTGAACTCAAACAAAGAACAGGAAAGCCGACGACAACGGCTAAAAACAACTAGAAAGGTTGAAAACGACATAAGTCAAAATCAACCTAGAAGAACTCTGCATTCGTCAACACGAAGAACAGAGGATGAGAAAATATAATTGGATCCCAAGATTATGGGTTCCAGAAAAATTGAATACTCAACCAAAAGGAGAGATTCCATTTCTCAAATGTGTAAAAAGGAGAAGGGAAATGCTTGTTTATATAGGGAGGAGAAGGGAGGAGGAAAGTAAAACTTTCGATGTGGTACAAATCACAAATTCCATTCACAACAAAATAAAATTGGGCTTGAGAAAATTTGGGCTTAAGTAAAAAAGAGAATAAAATTGCCCAAATAAAATTAGAGTAGCCCAAATGAAAATTTGTGTAGCCCATTTTCTAACAATCCCCCACATGAATGGAATTTTAGAAACTTAGACACGAAAATTGAGTTCAACGGTCAATACCTGCAAAGAATAGGTAGGGGTAACCCCTTTGAACCTATCCCTTGTGAGATCATGCCTTCTCTACTGACTGGTCGGTAGACGCGATGTCCTTGAACCGACTGTCGTTGGTGTAGATGACGACATAACCCACACAGGTACCTTCCTAGTATGGTTCGGTTCACGCCCTGTGATCCCTAGGCCCTGGATCACTCGCCTGGTTCTGCAAGCGTTTCTAAGAATTGCGCCCTCAACAATTCCTTTCGAAGCGGCCCCACTTCTCACTCGCATAGGTGATTCTATGTCTCAAGAGCATCATCACGACTCTGAGTTCTCCTTACGAATCATTAAAAGCTTTGCGTAAAAAATGATTTCAATTAAGTAATTTCCAATTACTGTGCTCGGTTTAACCGATTATTGAAGATCAATACCGGCAAAAGCTTAACCTTATCTCCATCACTGTTTGCATCATGGGAATAGGCTCGGGGTTTGACCCCCCACAGTGACAACACTCACTCTTGTGATTAGGTTGTCCCATTGAACCAAGTTCTTGGGATCTCCAGTCATCATGGTTGGGTTTTCCTTCTCAAGAGCGTTTCCTCCACGGGCTTTAGCCTCATTCCCTTCGATGCTTGGCCAAATAACTCTCTTTTTAACCCTTTCGGGTAGCGGATCCGCTATTTATCTGCCGACTTTACGATATCGGGCACAATAAATATATTTGAGAGCAACTGTCTAATGGAATTATGACGTATATGTCTAAACATTCCATTATGCAGGTTATACTGTGTTATACAGATTGATCGTCGCAACGTTGCATCAATGTTCTCAAACCAACAAAGTCTTCAGACTATCATTTCCTGCAGGAATAATTTTGTTAATCCAACATCTAAATTTAGATTGAGTCTTTTGTGGACAACAGCTTCGCAAAGTGTCCCATTTCCCAACCTTTAACAAAGGTTTTCATGCCAAATGGGGGGTGCACCACTTATTTCTGCTTTAACCTTGTCTCTTAAAGAAAATCTTCAACATTTCATTAGATTGGATTTAATTTGGATTAAACCAAAACAAAATCATCAATCTTTGCACACAGGTTTTGGCCAATTAGTAAAATCCTCGAGAAAATGACATAGCCATTCTGCATCTTCGGCACATTTCTCCAGTACAATAACTCAGACTTGATCGTTGATCTGGCTATGACTGTTTGTTTTGAGGATTTTCTACGACACTGTTTCACCTCGTAAGGTGAATACGTAACCCCTTATACTCAAGGTGGTAGTGTCTAATCGGATATCCATTTTGCATCACTAACATTCTATCACATAAGGATATCTCTTTGTGTAGACCATGATTACGAATATGTCTCAGATACCTAAGTACCCTGATTACCCCGTTCTAGTGGACAACACTAGGGTTACTCGTATATCGACTCAATGCACTTACAACATGAGCGATATCTGGTCTAGTGCATGACAGTAAGTACATGTCACTTCTAATAATCCGAGCGTACTCAATTTGGGAAAGCCATTCTCCCTTATTCTTTGAAATTACTTACTCGTATCCATTGGAGTACTGACCTCGTTCTTGTCATCTTTGTTGAATTTATCCAAAACTTGTCAATATATGAGTTTGACTTAGAATTAGACCTTCTGATGATCTAATGAGTTTTAATCCAAAGATCACATCGGCAAGATCCATGTCTTTCAGGTCAAAACTCAAATTCAACATAGGTCCAGTGGACCGGACCACCTCATCGTTATTTCCAACGATTAGTATGTCATCAACGTAAAACGTTTTTCATACTTATTTATTTTGAAACATTTCTCCAATAAAACGCTGCCAAATTTATAAAGCCATTATCTAGGCATCTGCCTAAGACTATACATAGATTTGACAAGCTTACAGACTTTCTTTTCCTGCTCTCACGCAGAGAAACCCTCAGGTTGTTCCATGTAGATTTCTTCCTCTAAATATCCATGTATGAAAGTTGTTTTCACATCCATTTGATGTACTTCTAGAATTTGCAAGGCTGCAATCGCAAGCACCATCCTTATGAATGTGATTCTAGTTACTGGAGAATATGTATCAAAATAATTCCACCATTCCTTTTGTCTATAAACTTTTATGACAAGTCGGGCTTTGTAATTATCAAATGATCCATCTTCTTTCATTTTACGTTTGAATATCCACTTGTAGCCTAACGGTTTGTCTCCGGGCGGAAGATCCACCAGCTCTCAAGTGTTGTTCTGCAAGATGGATTCAATATCACTGTTGATTGCCTATTTTCATAGAGGTCTCTCAGAAGAGCTTACGGCTTCGTGGTAAGTCTAAGGTTCGACTTCAAGCATATAGGTCAGAAAAACTGGACCATATGATTTTTCAATCCTTGCCCTTTTACTCATCATGGGCTTGACCTTGGTTTCAACCTCGGTCTCGACCTTAACATGCCCTCCATGATCTCGGTCTTGACTATTTCCCTCTATAGTCTCATATGCTTGTCTCTCCTCTAGACTTAGCCAAAAATACATTTTCCAAAGAAAAATGCATTTCTTGATTACATTAACGTATCTTTGTGTTTATTCGACACTTTCGATTCAAACAGAAGAAATCGATACGCGTTACTGTTCTGAGCATATCTTATGCAATCAACAGTTTAGCGCATGTATGCGCCTTTTCCGTAGAGGTATCATAACTTTTAGCAAGACACCCCCCACATTTGAAGGCACAACTCAAACAGAGTTTATCTTCCTTCTTATGGGGTACCTTATTCAAAAGGTAATTGCTAACAAACATGGTCTCAACCACATTATTTTATTTCTTCCAGGAAAATTTTAACGTGTTAACACGCGAGTTTGGTATGAAGTTATTACAAACTCTCAACCACATCATCATTGATCATCAGATCACCATCGTATCAATGTAGGTCATCAGACCGTCAAAACATCAACATTTTCCTTAAAAAATATGAGATCTAATTTGGTCATTAGACCGCCACATTTCTAAAAATGGTATAACCCTCCGACCAATAAACGACATCAGCCCGTTGCACCGCAAGTGCCAAAACTACCTTTTTTTTTTTTTTTGAAGGAAAGAATGTGGTTGGATTCGATCATTTTTACCTAATGACAATCCAATCACCCACTAAGAAAAAAAAAAAAAAAAAAAAAAAAAAAACTTAACCGTCGCCCGGTGGTATCGAAACCGCGACCCAACTAAATCGGGGTTTTATGCGGTGCAATGACTTCACAAATTAAATCGTGTTTAAGTCAACACTCTCTAAACAGAGAATAAATGTTGCCGCATTTCTCATTGCGAAAACAGTTAATTATTTAGTTGAAACTCAAGTTTTATTTGTAAACCATGAATTTGTTATTGTTTCATCTTTTCCTTCATCAAGTATACATAGCAATATTTCGTACTATCATCTACGAACGTAATGAAGTACTTATTTTTCGCATCGCGTTTGGACATATATTAAGTCGCAAACATCGCTATGTATTTAGAACAAGAAGTTCGGTAATCCTTTCGACCGAATAAGTTTCGTTTCAACGCAAACTTCACATTTAAATTCTTGATCTATTTTGATTTAGGAATATGAACCATGTTAGATAACCTCCGCAAGGTATCGTAATTAACATGTTCTAAATTATTGTGCCACAAATTCAGCACAATAAGGAACATTCTTATTTCACGTTCACTTTAGGCACTACGGCCAATGCAAAAATATTTTTATTCATGTTTACTTCAGGCACTACGGCCACACTTAAAGTAATTCAACTTCATCCAATCAAATTTGTCGTCTATCTGTATTTAACGTACAGTTCTTTTGACGATTTCGAGTGCTCCCAATAGGGACGCTTCCTCCTCATATTTTTTTTTTTTTTCAGAATTGTCAAAAAGAATTTCATCTTTTGAATTCAACTTCTGAAGTAAGTCTCGGCGACTTTCCCTGCATTATAGACGGCGGCCTAAACGAGTGTCCAACCTCGGTAATCAAGGCGTCGGTATATGGGATAGCATCACTTGCTAGAATAATAACATTTATAGACCACATCGTGAAGATGGTGGTCTTTCCCAATTTTAGAGTTGTCCGCCTAGTGTTAGCTACATTCTCATTGAGTAGCGTTCAAACATTAGACCTATGACCAACTCCTTGAGATTTTTTTTTTTTTTATTATTAAGAAGTCTGAGTGGTTCGTACCCGACCCCACAATAGTAATCCGAGACATCAAATTCAGATTACTAAAATTCAAATAACGATTTGAATTTCTGATTTCAGTAATTAAGTTTAATCACTTCAATTACAAAAATCAAATTAATTTTTTTTTTTTCCCGTTGGACAGAAAATAAACCTGGACACGGTTAATTTCGGTTTTGACAAAACCAAACCCACACGGAGCTAACATTCTGAGTAAACACTCATGTACACATATCGCGGCGTACATACGTGCCAAGGTTCAGGTGTGTGCAATCGATTCGTTGATTCACACGTACATTTATATCAAATGTAATAATCAGTGTTTTAGACAAGGAAATAAAATTTCCATAACAATTGTCATACACTATAAATCGGCTTTAACCGACTTCCTAATCCAATTTTCAACAATGGATTCAACGACCCCATAACCTTCAACGGCTAAAGTGGGTCAAGTGACCAAAGCCTCATTAACAAACATATCAATATCGGATGCCTTAATAGGTTTAACAACCTTGACCATCTCGATTTTTCATAGTAGTCTCAACGACTTAGCGACCTCAACGGTCCTAATAGCCTCAACGGCTTTTGACGACTTTACCAGTCTCGACGACCTAAATGGCCTTAGCGATTTTATCAGTCGCATGTGCTCTCGAGCATGTTCACATTTTCAACATCATTGTTCGACAATATTTGTGAACTTTAGAGAATAAATAATTTTCTCCAAAAAATCGAATCTCAAAATTCAATTAAGCATCCTCTCATAAAACCAACAAATAAAATTGCCTTAAGATTGTTGGAAATATTGAGGGTAAATATGCAAATTTATAAAGTCCATGGACCAAAATGCAATTAATCAAATCTCGGTTACTTACAAGTAATTCCTCCAATTAACATGCAAGATATAGGCAACACCGAAATTATACGTAAAATCGACACAAAACGAATACGTATTTTTTATACTGAGGCCCGTGCTAATCACAGTCTCCTTAAGGCAATTTCACCCCTCCCCACCCTCGGGTTATGCAAAGGGGTTTATACAAGGGGCGATCACCTCCCAGGATTCAACAGTGTCATCGAATCATGTTATGCATACAACACGCTCGACCGAACCGAACCCAATACCTGAACTCAAACAAAGAACAGGAAAGCCGACGACAACGGCTAAAAACAACTAGAAAGGTTGAAAACGACATAAGTCAAAATCAACCTAGAAGAACTCTGCATTCGTCAACACGAAGAACAGAGGATGAGAAAATATAATTGGATCCCAAGATTATGGGTTCCAGAAAAATTGAATACTCAACCAAAAGGAGAGATTCCATTTCTCAAATGTGTAAAAAGGAGAAGGGAAATGCTTGTTTATATAGGGAGGAGAAGGGAGGAGGAAAGTAAAACTTTCGATGTGGTACAAATCACAAATTCCATTCACAACAAAATAAAATTGGGCTTGAGAAAATTTGGGCTTAAGTAAAAAAGAGAATAAAATTGCCCAAATAAAATTAGAGTAGCCCAAATGAAAATTTGTGTAGCCCATTTTCTAACAAGTACAACATGATGATGCATGCCAAAATGTGCAATGTTCCTTGTATTAGATGTTTAGTTCATCTCCATCCAAATAGTACTTCTAATCATTGATAAAACTGAAAAGGGGGATCAGTCAATTTCATCTGTGAAGTCGACAGCGATATTTCAATTGAAGCATAAAACACTCGGGAGTATGTTTTCTGCTTTAAATGTGGAACTCCTTCTGAGCCCACCCATGTAGAAGAGTATCTGAAGTCCTCTTAAAACAGGGCAGTTCTTGACAATCTCAGATATAGCCACATCACATTCATCCCATCATGTTTTTTTTTTTGGTGGAATCTAAGGATCATGTGCCTTTCAGTAAAAGGCAACAATTGCGGAAGTAGCTTACTCTGAGATCCCTACAATAAATCGTTGACCTCTTTTGCATTGATGAAGGCATGTCGATCTCTGAAACAGTTTCCACTTTGTGCCAACAACTTTTACATTTAGGACAACAATTCAATCGACCAGTGGCATAAGCTTTCTCTTAAATCACTTGCAACATCAGCTTACTGGATTCCATGCTTGTTCTGCAGAGCTTCCATCCGAATACGACTCCTCATAATGTTGATCAGGAGTGGAAAAAGACGATTCTATGTATCCTCATCGACCTCTTCCTTGCTCGGTAGACCACACTTTCTGGACAAGACTAACGGAGTAGTAAGATTCTTTATCATTCTCTCAATCAACATTTAGTCTCGTACTCTGGCTTGGTGGCCACAGTTTAATCAAGACCGACTTCCTCTGAAAGGTCGGTTCACTGGAATCCATGGTCTAACTCTCATCTAAAGATAGCACCATAGTTAGATAATCGTCGAAATATATGGAAATACAAAAAGAAGTATGTAAAGCTCATTTAATCATTCAAATCACACAACACATATGGCCCCCTAATCTCAGTTGAGATCACCACCCTGATGATAATTTGGTATAATAATTCAACCATCCAAATTCAGGCAACTACTACATCATAGCCCCTGAAATCAACCACAAAATCAAGTCCCTAAAACATCATATAATGTCCATTCATAATGAAAATAATTCAAGTAGAGACATCTATGAAATGATTCATTTTGAAAGCAAAACAGGACTTTGTCCAAGAGTATGCAATAAAATTGAGTGTTACAATATAATATTAAAATGTTTCTTCTTTTAGTCCAATATACAAAACTTTAAAAGCTAACTTCTCATTTTCTTAAGAGAACTTTATAATTACAGAAATGAACATCTAGGTGACCAATTTTTATTTTTTTTACTTCTCCGTTCACCGGGGGAAGAAGGAAATGAATGTGCCTCTTCTCCATATATATCAACTACCGCAACAGAACATATCCCTTTGGCCACTTAACACTGGCCTATGGAAATCATCTATATACCAATATATAATTTGTGTTGGGTCCTCACCCCCAAAAGTCACTTACTTTCCAAAATGCTCAACACATTCCTTCTAAAAGTCACATACCTCCCAAAAGTCACCTACCTTCTAAAGTTTAAACCAACTTATTTCGTCCGGTTTGAATTAAATTTTGTTATCAAACCGGTTTAGACCTAACTCTTACCGAACTGAGATAATCTATGAAAAAAGTAGGGCCTTTGAATATAGAACTAAACTGGGACAATCATAAATGCCGATAAACCGAAGAAATCTATAACTGTTGTAGCTCTAAACTATGATTTAATATATTATGATATGTGATGCATTAACGATTCAACATATTTAGAGTCGCAAGTTTATTTTATTTATGCGGTTCAAAATTGGAAAAACACACTCAATGAAGCTGCCCGTTTAATTACATACGATGTCCCAAGTATCAAGGTTCAATCATGCAAAAACTCTGATTTTTTTCTATAACGATCACTAAATTCTATATATGTTACTAGATAAAAATGGACTTATTATATTAAATGTAATAATCATAGTAATACTTTAACAACTTATATAAATAAAAATCTTAGAAATATGCATGTGCAAAGCACATGCAAAAATAACTAGTATATTATAAAATATCCTCACATGAAATCATTTAAAATACTCCAAAATTGACAGAAATATTCATAGTGCAATGATATAGGATATCAACTGCTACATGAGATTAAAAACCACAACTTTTGATGAAGTCCATTAGAGCACTTCCAATAGTAGTGCCTAGTGCCTAGTTCCTAGTTCCATGTTGTAAATTTATTATTGTAGAGAGTGCCTAGTGCCTAGTGTCATTTACTGTTGGTCCCTACTGGTAATGATTAAATAGGCACTTGCATTTTCAATAGGAGTGCCTTGTTCCAAAATGGGAGTGCCTAGTTCCAATTTTTGCCACTTGACGCTGACTAGGCGCCACTAGGCGTGACTAGGATTACTAATATTACTGTTTTGCCATTATTGAGTGAATAGTGAAGTGGGACAGTGCCTACTAGTAGGAACTCCCAAGTTACTGTTCATGTCGGTGCCAACTTTTTAATATTATTTTATTCGATTGTGTTGCTCATCTCTTTGATTGTATATATATTCGGTTACGCTAAGTCAGATAGACAAGAGCAGTAATCAGTCATTTTGAATATTATGTAACATAAATAACGAAACGAACCAAAATTACTACTTTTTAACTTTGAATCAATTTCGAAATTTCCATATCTAATTTGTTTATATGTTACCATGTTGAATAACCGTTAATTCTAAATTTGAAATAGTATAACATTTCAAATTATTAAATATGAAAAATAATTACTACAAAATATTATATTATTTTAATGCATATATATTTTTATATATTTTACGTATTATATTATATTATTATATGAAAGAAATATATCTTTTACGATAAATTATTATAAAAATTATACTTTTAGAATGTATATATAATATATTTCTAATTTATATATATTGAAAATCATATATAAAAACACATGATTAATGCAATAATCAATTTACTAATATGATCATGGATGTACATAAACGTGAATATGTTGATGATGTTGAATTAATATATGTCAATTAACGTATAACAGATGTACACTGATTATGGTGAAATAATAGATTCAATGAATTTGATTGATCAATGTTATTATATCAACAATTATACTTATCAATCATTCTGCATGCCGCATGGGGACTGCACCTAATAGTAATTTTACCTTGGTCAAGTAACGTATAATTATTACAATGAATTGACAATAGAGAACTATGGATATGCACGAACCGGTCGGGCCCGAATATGTTCCGAACTGGATTGGTACTAATTAAAACAGTATGGTCCGGTCTGGACTGAATTTGAAATTAACACTAAAAATTCTGGACCGATTTTGGACTGGAACTGTAAAAAAAGTCTGGTTCGGTTCAAAATTGGTCCGACCCATTTTCCTATACAAATTTACCCTAATTATAAAAAAAAACGAAAAACCGATCCTCCGACAAAACTGATCCAGTTAAAAACCAGTTCAAAACAGTCTGGTCCAGTCAAAAATCAATTTTTTGAGAAGTATATTACTGGTTTTTGGTCTAATTCTCCTCTCGCATAATTGGTCTGTTTGGAACCGGTCCAGTCTATACCAGCTCCGAACCGACCGGACCGGTTATTTTCTTATCCCTATAGAATGTAAATTTTTATTAAAAAATTCAGTTACATTTTTATAATTTTATATATATTTTTCCCTATTTTTTTTAATTAAAACATCTAATACTTGAATCTCATTATTTATTCATGCCCGTATTTGTAAAAAAATATGAATATATAATTTATATATAATGATATATAATTTATATATAATGCAAAATTATATTTGAATTATGAAATTATGTGGGTCCCAATGTAGAAGTGGAACTTGGCCTCCACTACTGGAGAGAGTGCCAATTTTACAGTGCCATTTACTGTAGCAAATACTGTAGCAGTGTCACTTTGATAAGTTGGCAGTGACGTGGCTGCTGATGTGGAGGCACTAGGCACTTCCTATTGGAAGTGCTCTTAGGACATGCAAAATAAGACAGATACTGGCAATAATCTTACAACAAACCGGTAGAAATTAAGGGTGCACGTGCACCCAACCTCTCCAATATTGACTGGCATATGGCATCATCCGGCTTTTCTGACTCCCATCACCTTTCGTATAAACGTGCTTGGCAGCTTTTGTTCCAAACCTTGAATATTGTTTTGACAGGTCTTTACTTGCTGTTAAAATTGAAGTGTACTGAAAAAAGAGGGCCATGTTTAATTGAATAAATTTAACTTACTTAGGGGATTAACATGTTTGAAGGAGGGAAACAACGTTGGTTATGTGACTTCTGTCAGCCAAAATTTAAAAATAACAGGGTTTTCAGGCACTACATCTACTATAGCGCATAAGTGATCCCAAATATGTTATTCATTTCCTGTTTTTATGAAAATGCAATTACATGAAAAAAAAATATTACTGATAGAGTCTAGATACCATAAAATGAATAAATATATCCCCGACTGCTGACCAGGTTGCTTGTGATGGATGGTATTTGATATGGTAGAAAAAGCAGCTTTCATATCGTGGCACAAACAATACCTCTGCCCTTGTTTAGTAAGGCGATTTTTCTGTGTGTGTTAAGAACCGTGGTGCAACATAAGGAGAATTTTCAAGTGTTGTTAGGAGCTTGTGTTAGTCTGGGAACTGGAGCAGCGGAGGTTTATCGGGCAGCAACCATGCAGCGCAGCGAGACTAATTTCTGTAAAGAAAGGTCGTACATATCAGTTAATTACGCAATTCTTTTACAGTTGAATTCAATTGATGATTCAAATAACGACAAAAAAAAAAAAAAAAAAAAAGATTAAGCAGAAGAAAAGTTCAATTGAAAATGATAATACATGGAACAACGGAAACCTACCAGGACATTGAGACGCGGCCTTTGGCTAAAGAGGAGCTAGCAACAAAACCTATTTGGTCACCGCGTCGGAGGCCTCTGGCTATGGAGGCGTCACCGTATGTACACGTCTGTAGATTGCCAACCGTCGCTAGGCCGTTGTCCGCCGATCTCCCTCCGCACGCCGCTACAATTCCGCAACAGCATTGTTCGGTGTGGGATCGACTAACCCAATTTTAGCTGTGTTCCTGTATGCGTCGTCTGCTGCAAAAGAGTTTGAATCAGCGCATATGCTTCCAATATTCTTCCAATTAATGGGATTTTGAGTGGTTCAATTCATCATCATTCATCACGGAGAGGGTAAAGAATAGATATTCTGATAAAAAAAGGGATGCAGAAGATTGTTGTTGACATAATGTTTAAAGGGGAAGAGGAGCGAAGCAGTGCATTAACAAGTCGTTAGAAGTGAAGTGGTGACCTTTGGTTTATGGTGGTGTTTTTTGGTTCATAATGGTGACTTTTGGGTGCGAGGACATCTCAAACTTTTATAATATACTAGTTATTAACGCGTGCGTTGCACGCGTATCGGTTGTCTAAATTTCAAGATATATAATTTATTTTAAGCTTTCTAATATGATGATATCTAATTAATACATGGTAACTTGAGAGGCTGGGAGAAAAAAAGAACGACACAATGTAATTCACAACGAAAAAAATAGAAAGATGATAATTATGTACAAAATTAACTATTGTTTTCCATTACGGTACTAAATTAGCTTTACATGTGTATATATTTACGGTTAGAACTAATAATGAGTTACATCGCGTACGGCGTGGGTTATTAACGACAAAGTTGTATCTAACTCATCAACTTGAGGAGTGAAGAATGTAAACTCGTACTTAACCACTTAGATTCATTAGTGAAATAGTTTGACCTATACAAACGTAACTATACACGTTCCATGCAATTTTATACCATAATACCAACAAAAATTGATTTAACGCCAAAGGAAAATTCAATTCATTAAAATCAAAAGTTTATACTTGGCTTTACATCAATTATTTATTTAAATACTAATTAGGTTGTACACAATTTGATTAAATTGACAGATGGAAGAACTAAATTAATAATTCGAGACCTAAATGATGGACGATGAGTAACATGTTATCCGTAAAAGGTCAAAATTCAAGAACCTTTGTTGACACATATACAAAAAAAAATCTCAACATGTACTCTAAGTGTACACGAGTTGAATATATATCATAATTTGGGGTGACTCGAATTTATAGGTATATTGCATTAAGAAGTTAATGATAATTAATGTAACATGTAAGTTAAGTGACTTAGCAAAAAAATTAATGCAATTTAACTAATGAAAATTTTAGTAACTCTCAAATATAGTAGGGACTAAATCATCAATTTTTTAAATCACTAATGTCTAAAGTTTATTGAATTCACCTTAAATATTTATTCAACTGCTAATTAGGATATACCTAATATGATTGAATTTACAAACACAAGAACTAAATCAATAGTTCGAGTCAATAAGTATTGAACATTGAGTAACATGGTATATGTAAAGTCAAACTTCAGGAACTACGGTTGATCCATATTTTGATAGGTTATATGAGTTGGCAAGTGACTGATTTATGTGCTACAAAAATGTCAAAGGGCGGAACATCCCCAAATGTGATATGGTAAATGAAACAATGCATGCACCCGGCATTTGCACATATTGAATGCATATCATATGTTAATGATGACTCTAATTGATGGATTCAGATCTCCTTCCCACTCTTCATGCCCTAGATTGTGCATCACCATTTAGATTTTGACATGTGTCCTTAAATTTAATTTTCCTTCTAGGTTTCACAAATCTCAGTAGGGTTTTAGAGAAAAAAAAACCACAAAATTAATTACACACAGAACACATGTCAAAATCTTAACGATGAGACTCGGTCTGGAACAAGAAGAGTGGGGCAGGAGATATGCATCCCTAATTGATAATTTTATTGGATTGAGAATTTAATAATAACTACAGCGACATGTCAATTAAGCGAACTTAAAAAATAAAAATAACAAAATTTAACGAAATGATTTTTAAGTAATAGTAAAGATAAATATATGGGTCTCAAAGATAATAAATACTAAATAATCAATTTTATAAAGTTATGGGAACTAATATTATATAAATATATATATATATAATAATAATAATAAGAATAATAATAATAATAATAAAATTAAAAATGTTGAAAAGGTACCTATTAGGGGTGAGGACAACCCTCACATTTTATATTGGTATATATATATATACCAATAATATTATATAAATATATATATATATATATAATAATAATAATAAGAATAATAATAATAATAATAAAATTAAAAATGTTGAAAAGGTACCTATTAGGGGTGAGGACAACCCTCACATTTTATATTGGTATAAAGATATATATATATATATATATATACTAGTTATATTCGCACATGCGTTGCATGTGCATATTTATAAGTTTTTTGTTCAAAATTATTTTAGCTAGTAGAATACCTTATTTGCAACACAAGATTGAACATATGCGCAATAACAATATAGGTCACTACAAGAAAAGAGAGCTTTAGCAGCAATATATTTCGCTGCTAAAGCCCCCAAAAGTCGCTTTTAAATTATTAATAAATTTGTATTTAGCAGCGTAACTTAATCGAGGCTAAAAGTTCCGATGCTAAAAGTTGTAGCAACATAATCTGTCTAGATTTGCCGCTACTAAATACTTCTTGCTAAAGGCTTACCCGATAAACGCTTACCACTATTAAATCTTGCCGCTACTAAATAGGATGCTTTACAACAATAACAATTTTATGCAAAATAAAGTGTTTCGCAACATTGAATTTTTAATACTAAACATGAAGTTTTTAAGAGGCGTATGTTAGATGCTAGATATACTATTTAATTACAATAACAGTACATTACTATTGTCGTTTTAAACAAATAATACAATAACATTCACGCTTATAAAAAATATATTTTAATTGCATACAAAGAGTATTCAACATTAACATAGTAGTAATTACGACAACGGGAAAAACTAAAGTCGGCATTAACAATATCCAACTTTCCACATAAATTCCACCAAGAACCCGACTTTGTATCAACTACCAAATATCTTTGTATCAACTACCAAATATCTTGTTAAGTTTCTAACTATGATCTTGTTGTCAGGGTTCTGAAATTCCACAAACATAATGATTTCCTAATAACAAAATCTAGGAGAATGAACTATTGATTTACCTACATTAAGGGGCTTAACAGGCTGATAAGACCAATTCACTGTGAGAGAATAAGAGAAGCAATCACCACCAAATAAATCAAATATGATTAATAAAGACAGTTAGTATTCCATTGAGTGTACAACTTATGAATAATTATCTTTCTGTTTGATTTTGCAGTTTAGCTGATGAGTACATGCCTCACTCGACACCCATGTTATGCAAGAACGTGTTAAGCTCGAAACATGTTAATATACTAACCTGAAAAGAATCTTTATCATTAAGATTAGGCATAGTAAATTATTGATTCAGTTCAATAGAATTAAAATCCAGCAAATAAAAGATGTTGTATTATATATATATCTTTATACCAGTATAAAATGTGAGAGTTGTCCTCACCCCAAAAGGTACCTCTTGAACATTTTTATTTTTATTTTAATTTATTATATATATATACTATATTTAGTTCCCATATATTTTTATTTTATTATATATATATATATATATAGCTCCCCTACTTTTATAAAATTGGCGATTTAGTCTTTTTATCTTTGAGATCCATCTATTTATCTTTACTATTACTAAAAAAACCATTTAGTTACATTTTTTATTGAGTGGTGATACAAACTGTGAAATATGGTGTGAAATTTCTATAGAAAGTGGTTTAGGGCCCCGCCAATGACCAATACATTTAATCTATTACATTCTCTTTCATACTTTCTCTTGAAATTTCACTGGAAATTTCACAGGTAGAAAATTTACTCTTTTTTATTTTTAGTTTTTTAGGTCGCTTAATTGGTAGGTCACCGTAGTTATTATTAATTTCTCCATTAAATATACTTATCAATTAGAGTCGACATGCATTCAATAGGTGCAAATGTCAGGTAGATGCATTTTTCCATTCACTATATCACCGATTTAGGGATGTTCCGCTTGTTGACATTTTTGTATCAAATAAATTAGTCACTTGCTAACTCATATAACATAAAATATGGATCAAACGTGGTTCTTGAAGTTTGACTTTACATATAACATGTTACTCAATGTTTAATACTCATTGACTTGAACTATCGATTTAGTTCTTGCGTTTGTAAATTCAATCATATTAGGTATCTCCTAATTGGTGGTTGAATAAATAGTTAAGTTGAATTCGACATTAATGTTTTAAAAATTTGATAATCTAGTATGTACAATATTTGAGTATTACTAAAAATTTCATTAGATAATTGCATTAACTTTTTTGTTAAGGTCGCTTAACTGACATCTTAGATTAATTATCATTAGCTTATTAATACAATACCTATAAATTTGAGCCAAACATAAAGTAAGATATGTACTCAACTCGTACAAACTTCGAGTACATGTTGATATTTTTTTCGTATTACATAGATCAATCACTTGTCAAATCATATCAATTGTCAAAATATGAGTCAACCACGGTTCATGAATTTTGATCTTTTACGGATAACCTGGTACTCATCGTCCAACATTTAGGGTCTCGAATCATTAATTTAGTTCTTCAGTCTGTCAATTAAATCAAATTGTGTACAACCTAATTAGTTAAATAAGTTATTGACATAAAATCAAGTATAAACTTTAGATTTTAATGAATTGAAATTTCATTTAGCGTTAAATCAATTTTTATTGGTATTATGATATAAAATTGCATGAAAAGTGTATAGTTACGTTTGTATAGGTCAAATTGCTCCACCGATGACTCTAAGTGGTTAATTACTGCTTACATTCTTCACTTCTCAAGTTGATAAATTAGATACAACATTGTCGTTAATAACTCACATCATGCTCAATCCAACTCATTATTAGTTATAACAGTAAATTAGTATCGTAAATTAAAAAAATAGTTAATTTTTTTTACTTAATTATCCTCTTCTATTTTTCCTGTTTTGAATTACTTTGTGTCGTTCTTTTCGATCACAGATTCATTTCTCGCAACCCCTAAACTTGGTCATGTATTAATTACATGTTAAAATATTAGAAAACTGAAGATAAATTATGTATTTTAAAACTTAGACGATTAATACGCGTGCAACGCACGCGTTAATAACTAGTATAATAAGTAAGCAAGAGATTTTTCAAAACACAGACTTCTCTCATATGTGTAGTTAAAGAAAGCATGATCAAATTTGTATCTTGATCATAAGAAACTAATAGTGAGTTGATTGAAATATTTTATAGTCATATCACTTTTATGGCGCTTTAATAAAAATATCACACGGTACAATGGTATTAAGTAATATTAAAACTAATAGAAACTCCAAATAGAACTGCTCTCGGATCCCACCGACCCATACACAAAATGAAGAGTGTCTGGAATAAAACCAGGAAGATTCCTTCACCTAATATTGTGCTCTCCCTCCCTAGGAACATTTGCATCATAAAGAATAATCTTCAATACCCGCATAATGCAACCCATAAACACATTTAGAAAGGCAAATAATTATGAAAGTATGAAACTTTACTGACAAAATACAAGAGAGTTTACTGCTTGTACGACTATCCATTATTACTTATTGGAGATATAAAAAGTATTGACAAAAGATATCAATAAAACATTTGTGTGCTGCAAGCTAGGGTAGCGGTTTAAATTGGATTGTATGTAATAATGAAGAGCAACTGGAAAAACTGCCACGAGAAGGCATAGACCCTGGCCACAAATTTCTTGTCTTAGTCTTCCTGTATTGAAAAATTGACTGCCAATATACTTCATAAGTTACAGATTTAGCCTTCTGGAAAACATTGTTGATTCATTCTAGCTCTAGAAGCAAGACCATCTGCAAGCTTCAACATGAGAATAGTGATCCAAATTATTAATACATGTGTAGAATTTTTTTGGGTGAACTAACCAATACATATGATTCATGTAGTCAAATATTGTTAGGTATGGTACAATTACATACACATTGAATCTCTAATAAGAAAGAAAAAAAGATGCTAAACAATCTTTGGGTCATTTTTGATTATCTATAAGAGCTTATTAATACATTTTTGGGTCATTGATTCCAGATCCTTTTAAATTCTTGCATCTATTCAAACAAAGCCTACTGAATTGAAGACTATTTTGTGCCCAACCAGTTACTTTTCAGCAAAGAATCCAACCAAAGTTCACTGAAAATTAAGCACCCTCATTTCCCCTACTAACAATCCTTTATCGATGAACTGAACTTCTTTTTTCTTTTTACAAAGAATCTAAACTTGACAAAATGAAAAAAAAAAATTGAAAGTCCATGTAGTTATATTGCGTCGAAAGCAATATATTTGAAAAAAAAATAGCATGAATAACGGAGGATACTAATGGATGATGGTTTCAAAAGTACAGTGCCCGAAAATGTGAATTTTTCATCCACCGTGAGTAAGAAGGTAAGAACAGAGCAACAGAAACAATCTAGCGAATTAAATGTACATTAACGAATTAAAACTCATATCCCAACTCAATTTCTAGTCAAATATTTTGATACAACTTAACCAAACCACAGTGACTAAAAAATGATTTTACTGAAGCAGTAAACTACCATATATATGTAGATGACACACCTATGTAGAGTCGTAGACAAATTTTCATTCCCAATTCTTTTTCTTTATTTATAAAACCAAAATATAAACAACCACACCAGTTTTAAGATATAGAGAAAATACGAAATTGAATGGAAATTTGTATATTAACTACTCGATTTAACTGGTGCTTTATACTTCTATATCTTGGAAAACAGATAAATGTGTGGGAACTTAATGGTTTTGTATGGAAAGGAACATTGGAATCCTTCACACACTCACAAGCCGATAAATACTTATGACTGTAAGTCTCATACCGACCACTAACCTTAGGAGTACCAAAGCTATGCTTATAAGTCTATGTATATGATATATTACACTGCATTTATAATAGGCTGATCCTCAAGTCCACTAACGGTTGCTGAGATATTTGAAGAGAAATAATGTCATTAGAGGAATCTAATTACACAATCAAATCTCTAATAGACTATCTTATTAAAAGGCTCTTAACCAGTTATCAGGTTTTAGGTGTAAGAAGAAGTGATAGATGTATACTATTTACAAATCCTTACATGAGTCGCAACTTGAGTCCATACTTTTCCCTGAATATGCATTCGTGTAGTCAAATCGAAGTTTCATTAAGTTCGTTCTACAATGAAGAGTATCAAATTAAGAAGGGTGCAGTCTTAATCGAAACATGAGATGGATGGTAAAATTTGAAGTTTGAACATGAGCCATATGAATCCTATTTGCTGGGAAACTAAAAGTAACATCACTGTTTTACATATACGGTATACCACATGGAACAATCTGAAAATAAAATTGTTGAATTAACGCTTGGAAACAACCAACACAGGTAAGAGGACAAAAAAGAAAGTACATATCTTCTCATGTTTGCATAGCGAACATATTGTAGCAAGGACAAAGAACGCTTGCGGAAGCTGTAGCAGAATGAGATCTCTAGCGGCGGGCGACGGCAGACCGACGGACAAGCAGCGGGCGACGGTGGACCGGCAAACAAGCAGCGGAGGACGGAGGACGGTGGACCAGCGAACCAGCAGCGTCCGAACGAAATTCCAGCGGCGGGATGCGGTGTACCAATTGGCGAGCGACAAGTGATCGAGTTTCAGGGCCAAAACGTCTTCGTTTTCTGCTTGTCTAGTGCCTTTTGGTTTTTTTTTTGGCCGAAGTGCCTTTTGGAAAGTACAGCCCATATAAATTTAGTCTCTTCAACCGGTCCAATTCGATTTGACTTTCATGTAAGTCTAGCAGCCGGGCCTAGGCCGGTTTAAAATATAAATGGTACCTATTGGAGGGTTGGTGTCCTCTAGGGGGTGAGGACCCATCACATATTATATATTGAGTATATAGTAGATAATAATAATAATAATAATAATAATAATAATAATAATAATATATATATATATATATACTGTAGGAATAAATAGATAGATATATCACAATTTTGTTGGCTATTGTATTACAGTAACTATCTCGTTAAATAAGTTTATGAAACTTTTCTCGCTGGTGTACTTTGTGCATTATTGCTGTGTTGACGTAATATTAGATGGCTCACCCGCACGTTAATTAAGTGGTATTTTTATTTTTTTACATTGGTTGCATGTTGATAAAAATTTAATTTGAAATTGATAATTAATTTTATTAATCTTTGTTCTTTAACACGTTTTATTGAATGAGAATAATGTATAGAGGTTTCTAAAAAAATAAAAAGTTAATTTTTAAATGAAGTAGTAGTAATAATAATAATATGTATGCTGCATGACACGTTTATTGGGATTCTTTCACAACTCTTGTTGATTAAAAGCCCCATGTCTTAATTGAATTTGTGTTTCATGAAATAACTTGTAATTCAATAAAATATTTTTACAAACTATATCAATGTTTTGAAAAAAAAAAAACCAATTTAAATCATATCAGAAATTCTCTTACAGATGGATCTTGATTTACGGCTTCTGTTGTTGACTTCCATGTTGACGCAAGCCTACTAAACACAAGAGTGATACTTTCTTGCACATCAATAATTTCTTGATCATGGTGAAGAATCAGTTTGGTACAATGGTCAAGACTTTGAGGAGTGACAATGGGACTGAGTTCATCAACTCAGTTTGCAAAGACTTGCTTCATCAATTTGGAATCCTTCATCAAACTAGTTGTGTGCATACACCACAACAAAATGGAAGGATGGAACGCAAGCATAGGGACATCCTCAACATTGCTAGAGCTATAAGGTTTCAAGCTTCTATGCCATTGAGGCATTGGGGTATTGCATACTCAATGCTTGTTACTTGCTCAACAACAGGCTACCCACCTCTATCTTGAAGTTCAAGTCACCTATGGAAGTGTTGTATGGAAAAGCCCATTCTCTTCATCATTTGAGAACCATAGGTTGTTTGTGTTTTGCAACCAAATTGAACAACCATGATAAGTTTAGTCCAAGGGCTGAACCATGCATTCTTATGGGATATTCAACCTCACAAAAGGGGTACCTTGTGATGAACATTTCCAACTCAGTATTTCATGTTTCAAGAGATGTTCTTTTTCATGAAGACATCTTTCCATTTAGCATGTCGAAGGATGCTTTGAAGACTCTTATTCCATCTTGCTTGGGAGCCAAGCAATCAATTGAAGACTTCTCACCTGAGAATCCACCTTATTTTGATGAGGATATACAAAGATACAATCCTATCAATGAAGTTCCAACACCTCAACAACCAATTGAAGATGATCCACCCCAACCTTCTAACCTAAGAAGGAGTCTCAGAATTGCACAACTCAATCCACCACCACCTAGGAGAAGTGCAAGGATTGCTGAGTTTCAACAAAAGCCAAGTTCCAATGCCACTTTTGGCATGGAAAAGTATGTGTCTTATGACACTTTGGGTCCTCAATACAAGTGCTTCTTGGCTGCCATTGACAAAATCAAGGAACCAAGTACCTACAAGCAAGCAATCAAGGACCCCAATTGGATTTTGGCCATGAAGTAAGAGATACAAGCCCTTCAAGACAACAACACTTGGGAGCTAATGGAGCTTCCTCAAGGCAAATCACCAGTTGGTTGCAAATGGGTTTTCAAATTCAAGTACAACTCTGATGGATCCATTGAAAGATACAAGGCAAGATTGGTTGCCAAGGGATTTACTCAAGTTGAAGGGACTGACTTCAATGAGACATTCTCTCATGTGGTCAAGATGGACACAGTAAGGATTATCTTAGCATTGACAGTTGCCAAATCATGGGGATTGTACCATATGGATGTGAACAATGCATTCCTTCAAGGTGATTTAACTGAGGAAGTGTACATGGACATCCCCCAAGGTTTTGATCCTTCTAAGTCTCTTGATGGGTCTACCAAACATGTATGCAAGCTTAAGAAGTCCCTATATGCCTTAAACAAGCTTCAAGGCAATGGAACATCAAGCTCACCCAAACCTTATTGAAGAATGGGTACAAGCAATGTGTCTCAGATCATTCCTTGTTCAGCAAGATACAAGGTAATGACAAAGTGTTTCTACTCATCTATGTTGATGACCTTCTTATCACTGGTTCCAATGCCAAGATGATCAATCAATTGAAGCACACACTCCAAATACACTTCAAATTGAAGGATTTAGGGGACTTGAGATACTTTCTGGGATTGGAAATTGCAAGATCAAATCAAGGACTTGTGATCAATCAAAGGAAGTATGCAATTGAGCTCATAGAGGATGCTGGCCTAGGGGCTGCAAGGCCTTCTGAAACTCCTATGGAATTCAATGTCAAACTCACTACACATGAGTATAACAAAGCAACCAACTCTAACACTGATGATATGCTCTTAGAAGATGCTACTTCATATAGGAGGATAATTGGTAAGTTGTTATATCTTACCATGACAAGACCAGACATTAGCTTTTCAGTCCAAAGACTTAGTCAATTTGTTGACAAGCCAAAGAAGTCTCACTATGATGCTGCCATAAGGATAATCAGATACATCAAGGGCACTCCAGGCCAAGACTTGATCTATATCCTTCCAACAACAACCTTAATTTGAGCTTGTTTTGTGATTCTGATTGGGCTGCTTGCCCCTTTAGTAGGAAGTCAGTGAGTGCCTATTGTGTTAAGCTTGGTGCAGCCATGATAGCTTGGAAGGTCAAGAAGCAAGATACCATTTCCCTATCAAGTGCTGAAGCAGAGTATAGATACCTAAGAGTTGCAATTCAAGAGGCACTTTGGGAAGGCATAATTCTCAAGGAACTTGGTTTACAAGTAACCCTTCCTATCCCATATACACAGATAGTCAAGCAGCTGTGAAGATTGCAAAAAATCCAATGTTTCATGAGCGTACCAAACACATTAAATTGGATTGCCACTTCACAAGACACCACATTGAACAAGGCAGGATTGGTGTTCATTACATTTCTTCAAAGGATCAACTAGCTGACTTGCTAACCATGACTTTGGTGAAGAACCAGCACTTGGCATTATTGAAGCTATATGGGATCAAAGATGTCTTTCAAGAAAGAAAAGAAGAAGAAGAAAATGATGGGAGAATATAAAGTGTATATGTTGATGCTCATATTGTCACATGTTGCATACACTTACTTTTAGTTGCATACATAGTGTATGCACCATTATGCACCCGGTTATAAGGTTGAACTTGTATAGTCCTAATTGGTGAGCCTAATTTCACTTAGTATATATAGTGCACACTTTAATTTGTAATCACTAATCATCAATGAAGTATGATTCATGTTTATATATTTTATATCTTAAAGTGTTATAACTAACTATATAAGGGGTAGGCAACTACTGTGTTTTATGAATTAATGTCAACCAATGAAAATTAATTGGTCCAAACCATGGACCATTAACAGTGCAAAAAGAAGAGATTCTCTTGGTAATGCACATCTACCGACAGCCTACTATAAATTCCGAGGTTCTTTCTTATTCAAATCCTCAAGCTAGAGCCAAGTACTGCAACTTGAAGCACAACAACTCTTTAACCTGCAGCTAGCTAGCTACTCTCTTCTTCATCTAATTTTCCCTTCATTATCTTCTTCTTCTTCTTCTCCGATTTTCGATATGGGAGGCAACAACAGGCAGAAGCAGTACAAGAAGTCTTCTTCTCTATCACTCTTCAGCTTCCTGAAACCCAGAAACAAGGTTGGTGGAGGCCGCCGTGAAGATGACATCAGCAGTCCCCGTGCCCTCAAGGTCTACCCGAGCGACTCTGACCGGGGCCGCTACGTGGCCGAGCCAGGGATCGATCGCAAAGCTACCGCGTTCATTAAAAAGTTCCACGAGAGGAGCGACAATTCATAGACAGACAATGTTCATATATTATTATATCATGTTTGTCTCATCTTATTAAGTTTATCCCATTCAAGCTAGCTATATCTAGCCATGTAAATGTTCAATAATTAGACTTTCATATTGTAATAATCAATGGTTTGTAAATAATGCATATTCTATATTTTCTTGATCACTATTATTAATTAATTACACGGTAAAGTTTCCTCAAGTATCGTTATTTTGTCGACGTGATATTGGTGCAACTATAATGAACATGTCCAAACATATCTGTCCATAGATGGTTCGTGTGGTCGTTGCCATTATATATATATATATATATATATATATATATATATATATAGATCAAAGAGTTGATGCATGCATGCAATTAATTATTAGATGTAGAGTTAATTATATTTAATAACTACATGTTGGAAATATGCCAACCCTAGTGAAGAAGGGATTGATGCAAAGAGAGCTAGCTTGCACATAATGATTGGTAGATTAATTATTCACAGAAAGTGATCTAAACAATTTAAAAACGAGGTTAATGTGATTAATGAGGGTTAACAGTTGAAATGCGGAAGGAACACTATACAGATCTCGTGCCCCACTTTTTCTGTCTCAAATCGTGCCTCACCGTTAAGATTTTGACACGTGTCCTGGGTGTAATTAATTTTGTGGGTTTTTTTCTTTCTAAAACCCTGTTGGAATTGATGAACCCTAAAAGAAAAATATTAAAAATCTAAGGACACGTGTCAAAATCTTAACGGTGAGACAAGATCTGGTGCACCAAGAGTGGGGCAGGAGATCTGAAACCTAATATTTTTGTCGTGTTAATTAATGAAGATTTATAATTTGGATGATGAGAGATTAAGAAAGTAAACTAGATTTTGACATATCAACAATGAATGCGACCTTTAATACATCAATAAATTTATATTAATTTGTCTAGTCAAGTTGGTTAAAGTGTAAATTTTCTATATTAAAATAAAATGTATGAGATCAATTCCCACATCACTCAAATTATTTTTTACTTTTTTTTTACAAAATGTATTTGGTTTGTAATTATATTACATTTACGCTTGGTCGGTAAAAATGTACAGTAAAACATAGAAATCCTAAAATTTGTTGAATTGATAATTTTTGCGTGTTTTGATATTTATCTTCTATAGATATTTTTTATATTTACCTTCTATATATATCGCATAATCTACATAATAAATTGACGACTGTGATTTCATAATAGATAGTATTATTTATATTTATCTACGAACTCCGCGTGACTAAATATATACTAATTCTTAAGGAAAGACTAAGACTACCTAAGTTAAAACCATCTCAGCAAGTCATCTTAATAATATCACAGTAACTGAGATATTTGGTAAAATAAGAGACTCCACAGTCCACAATGGAATTTGTCGATTTTCAATTTACTAGCAATTATTTTAAGTAAAAATATTCTATAAATTTGATTAATTATTATTATTGTATCAAATATTATTATAATCAATATCAACTAAGTCATTTACATGCGCGGGGACAGCACTAGCTAGTTATAATAAAGGAGTTTGGTGGGGGGAAAGTTAAAAGAGCATCACAAGAACAAAGTCATTGGTTGGGGTTTGTTTTGTCGAAGAAACTTCGAGAATTGTTGCAACGGAGAACAAAACAACGTTTTAATTCAGATAAATAGTCGGTCTGAAAGGCTTAACAATATCTTCATTGTAAAATAAAAATGATGCAATGGTATAATACACCAATGAAAAAGGTAAATCAAGGCCGAAATTTTTAGTTTTATGCTTTTAAGTTTAGAATGATATGTGTATCAATTAATGGTGGAGATAAACTATCTATTAATTGGACAAGATTATCTGTTGGAGATAAATTTTAAAAGATTAATTTTGATAGTATCTTTTAAAATATTTTTTTAATATCATTGGATGCATAGAGAAGTCGTTTTTTACTACACGTAACCCGATAATAATTATTCTCTTTTATGTAGTTCGGGCTGACGATGGTGAGGGTACCACTAATACTATAACCATATCATATTTTTTTCACTCATATCATAACCATAACCACAAAGGTTCTTCGTACCATAATCATAACCGTTTTTTCACCACGATCAAATCATTTAACTATAACCATTCAAACTAATAAAACATCATTGTTTCATACAAGAAATCCAAATTAAACACACATTCATTGTTTCATACACGCAATTCAAATTAAACATAATTTCATTGTTTCACTTAATTAAACAACACTTCCTTAATCGCCTATCACTTGCGATCTTCAGAAGGGCGGCGAGGCAGCGAGGTTTGTCGGTGCAGAAGCTAATGCATGATCTATTGTCTGACCTAGGGCTAGCGCAACACAACTAATTGCAAATGAAGTGAACTGAGACTGTGGGTTTTACAATATTAGGTTTTTCAGATTGGAATAGAATGAATGGACTAGATATTTGGGATGAAAAATCAATAGTCAATATTGAATGGACGATTTAGATCGAATGAATGGTGGGAACTGAGAATAAGAATTATATGATTGGATTAATACTTGAATGTATAATAATGTATATATATATAATATAGCGGTGATGGTTATAAATGTGGTTATAGACTTAATACTATAACCATAACAATTATGGGTACAAAACTCATCACCATAACCGCACCACATCATAATGGTGCGGTTAACTATTGTAATACCCCATATTTGTGTACCACATCGGTTAGAAATAAGAAATCTGAAGTCTTAATAAGCCAGAGGGGTACTACTCAAGTCCTATAGGAATTCCTCATTTTCTAGGCCCAAATGAAGACAACGGGCTTAGTTAGGCTGGGTTGGGCTAAGTGGGGACAGTCGCTTGGGGTTACGGGCGTGACAGAATGGTATCAGAGCCGACCCGGGACCTAGATCAGGCTCGCGTACCAAGGGCTATTGACCCCCGGAGTTCCGATCACCTACCGGGAGCAAACTATTCTGGTGGTCTAGGCCGCGACGAGGACGTCGTGCGCATTAGGAGGACGTCGTGCGCATTAGGGGGTAGATTGTAATACCCGCCAGGGGTACTACTCAAGTCTAACAGGAATTCCTCCTTTTCTAGGCCCAAGTGAGGACAACAGACTTAGTTAGGGCTAAGTGGGGACAGTCGCTCGGGCTTAGGGGCGTGACAACTATTGCGGTAAATGGTACGAAAAACCATGGTTATTTTATTTTTACCGCAACATTACTAGCCCTAGTTCAGATCTATATGACCGACTAGAGTCATCTGTGATCTATTGCTTCATTATATTATTATTATATATATATATATTATATCAAATGTTAGGTTAAGAAGTAATTAATTATGGGATACAGATTTTGTTCGTTTATTTATATACTTCAATGGATGGATATCATATCAATAATTAGTGCATGCATGCACACATTACCTACGTATACTCAAACTTGTAAATGAAGATGACATTGAATGATATCTACTCATAGGAAGAATTATTGGTACACCAACTATATATATATTGGATGAATAATATTAACCAATTATTGCAGACAAAAAAAGAGCAATGGATGGTTAGCCCTAAATCTTTTCCATGTTCATGTCCTTTCAATTCCTTTTTCAGAGTTATATGAATAATATTCCTGAGATTGATTGGAAGACAAAGCAAAGACCAAAAACAACAAAAGGACGACACAAGCCTACCTAAGAGTAATGCAGTAGTACACAAGTATGTGGGTGCCAGCCCAAAAGAAAACCGAACAAGAATATGAACAGGAACAAAAGCTAGCTTTATGTCTGTCTGTACATTCAAGAGAAAAATCAAGGGTTTGTTTGATAGAATCTTAATTACATTATTTAGGTTTCTTCTTTGCCCTTTCCACCCAACAAAACTATGCGCAACGACCACCATCAATTTATTTCTCACTTTTAGGCGTCCGTCTTTCCTTTGATACTTCCTACCTAAACCTAGTTAGGGTTTCTTTGTCTCCTTAGGGTTCTTTCTTTGATCCTTCCCCAAGGTTTCTTGGTCATATACCCACTTAAAGTCCTCTTAGCTAGGTGGCTTCTAACATAAACCTTGATTCCATTATTCTTTAATTCATTCTTTTTAATGACCCCTAGGCAATTTGGATGGCATTATGAGCTAATGAATTTTTTTTTTTTTTAGTAGTAGCCCTTCAGAAGGATACGGTGGTATTATATATATAATTATAATTTATGTACACTACTATAATAATAAATTAAAAATGACTAATATTTTAGTTTAAAAACGATTTCGGTACTAAATAATCAGTCAATATCATTATAGCATAAATTTTTATTTAAGTAAAATTTGTGCAACACACTTAATAATAACTAGTGATATATAATATTATATACTTTTAGTATGCACGCATTAATATAACAAATCGATCAAGAATAAAACACATCATTTTTGTTTAATATGTATTATTTTTTTTTTTTTTTTTTTTTTGCACAAAAGCAAGTAAATAAATATTATAACATAAAATTTTCATTTGCATTAAATTTCGTGCAACATTCTGTTTAATAATTATTTCATATATAATATACATCTATTAGTATATATATTCTATATATACTAATTTGGATTGAGTTCCTCACATGAGTAATGTTAAATATTAGTAATGCATGTCACTTTTAACACATTAACAAAATTATATTAAAAACGACCCGAGGAAACTCACCCCTCGGATAAAAAGCGGTCCGGATGGGAGAAAATCCATCAGGACCACGGATAATTTGGATGGATCAAGTTCATCCAGACTAGACTGGATGGATTAATCCCATCTGGACTAGTTCGGATAGACCATACGCGCCCGGGCACAAAAAGGTTTTGAGCGCTTGGAATGCTCGAACTCAGACCCACGGGTGACCGCATACCTGTGGTACGCCTTTGGAGGCCACTTCGAAACGTCGGTACCCGCATGAAAGATGTGTGTACCCCAATAAAACACTGTGGACCCCTCTGATGCCAAACATGATATAAACTGTTTATCCGCGAATAAGCACTATCCCCAGTTAGTACAATCCTTGTTCAGATTAGTATCCTTGAGACTCTATAATAGAGCACAATGTCAATCAATTTAAAGGTAATTGACTTCTCTCACTAAAACACTACTACTTTACCTCTCTACAACTTGAGACTTTCTTAAGCATCAGAGCGGGTTTACCGGGAACACCCCCGATTTGCCCCTCTTGCAGGTCATCGAGGGAAAGAGTACGATAAGAAGTGCACGACAAGGAGGATCCTAAATGACGTGATCCAATAGTGGCGGCGTATTGTGAGATTTGAACACAAAAGTCGTGGATGTTACCTACTCAATGACAACTAGTCAGCAAACAAAGAGAGACCCTCCGGCAGGAGAGGACCTTCCGCCTAGTCGTACTCAACCACCAATTCCCCCAACTCGACAAGCTCCTCCTCCAAACAATCAACCTGGACTGTCGCATCTACCCGAAGATGCATCCTCCACAGCATCGACTCTTTAGCCCCTCAGCATTCCAATAGAGAAGTCCCACCGAGTGGTCAGGTACCACCTCAAAGATTCCAGTTTGAAATGCCCACCATGAATTCCAATACGGAATGCCCTCCCACGAGGTACCATATAGAATGTTATCCTATTGGATGCCATCCCACGAAATTCCATCGTATAACCCCCACACTTACGAGGCGCCTCCTCACTCGGTGTAACCACTAAGAGCTGCACCAAGTTATACAGTCACATCGGGATTCATGTCTGCTCTAGGCGACTTGCTTTCCTATAGAGAGTCTATAAGAAATCAAAGAGGCATGCCAGTGCCGCCAACCCAACAACACCACCACGCTCCTGCAATGACGCGGTCGTACACAACTTAGGAGGAGGAAATACCTCTACCCCACCCAGGAGACAATCACCTCCATCACCTCCTCAACAACAACACCACGTCATTGCAATGACACGGTCATACACAGCCCAAGAAGAGTAATTGCCTCCACCCCCCACCCAGGAGACAACCACCCCCGCCTCCTCCCCAAGAGTACCAATATTATCAACCGCAATATTCATACAACCCGCACTACCAATCATCCAAACACATCCCCCCCCCCCCCCCCCCCAGTGAGTCAGAATGTTAGTTTTGACATGCCTCCTCAGGATTACAATCCGCCTCCAACGACATTAACCCCTAAGGACATAGAGGCAATGATCACATGTAAGATGGAGGAATCCAAGGCCAAGGTAATGCACAACTTGAGGGACAAAGCTGCTCACTCATTCTCACAAGAGCCGATCAACATGCATGTGCCAGATGGCGTAACACCAGCAAAAATAGATAAGTACAACATAAATGGGGATCTAATGGATACAAAAACATAGTCATATTGTTCCCGCCAACCCTGTTAGGAGCAACCTCGCACTGGTTCTTTGGATTGATGACATCCTAAAAGCACTTAAAAGCGAAGTTCCTACAACGATATCTTGGAGAGCAATAACTTCCAAAAGGCTCGAATTCCATAGATGATGTACATCACGAGCATGATGAGACACTAGCAAGTTATTATACTCGATTCAATCAAAACTTGGCAGACATCGATGGAGACCTAGCAGAAGGCGAAATTGTCCTGGCATTCAAAAGAAACCTAAGACGGCTGGGCTCAGCGCTAGCAGATAACATGGCTTTGAAGCCAATCTATACTCTCGAAGGACTGGCATCGCGAGTAAAAAAATACATAGACCTGGAGAGATCCCAAGCGAGTAGACGAGCTATGGAATTGACCGACAAGAAATGCAGATAGTAACAAAGCTCGAAAAGGAAAGCCCCATCAATGGCCACCCAACCCTAAAGCACAAGAATGGGTCCCTCCTAAAGAGGATGGCGAGTCAATGAATCCCAAAAGCCAAGGGGTGTAAATACCATTACGTTCCTTTGAATGTGACTCCATCTGTGATTCTTCAAGAGATGAAAGAACAAAGGTTACATGTACCTCCAGTTAAAAGGCACGAAGGACCGATTGGCTCGGCACGAGATAAATGGTGCGACCACCATGAAGTGTGGGGACATCATATAGGCGATTACTACAACATAAAGAAAGACATAGAGAACTCAATTCAGCGTGGAGGTTTGAAACACTACGTCGATAATGGAAGAAAAAGATCGAGAAGCCCACCGTCTAGGCATCACTCCAAGTTCAAAGGAAAATAAAATATGGATGAAAACCCTCATCCTCCTAATAAAGGGACAATAAACGTGATTCGTGATGGACTGGCCGCAGGAGGCCAAAAATCAAATGCAAGAGAGGTATATGCTTCTCAAACAGATTCAATGGTAACATGGGGAAAAGACCAAGACCGGAAGAGGAAATGGTCATCCAATTTTCGAATAAAGACATGGATCTTGTCGTATTTCCACACGATGATGCCCTGGTCATAACAATGGAAATTGCTGACTTCTATGTCAAAAGAATATTGGTTGATGGTGGAAGCTCAACCAACATCCTCAATGTTCAAGTAATTAAAGAGATTGGTAAAACCAAGATGGACCTAACACCGGTGGACTTCCCACTAGTAGGCTTCGCAAGGGCGGCAACCTACCCATTGGGAACCATCATCTTACTTGTCACGTTGGGACAAGGTTGGACCCAGCTCTATCTAAACGTGAACTTTGTGGTAGTAGAGCATTTTTGGGCATACAACGAGATCTTGGGCAGAACAGCAATAAACCCAAACGGGATCGTCACTTCCACACTCCACCAGAAATTGAAATTCCCAACACCTAACGGGATCGGAAAGGTCCTAGAAGATCAATCCACAGCAAGGAAGTGTTACGTCAATGCCATGAAGGCGTAAAGCCCAACAATTCCCGATCGTTGCAATGATTGAGACGCCCAATGAGGAAGAAAGAAAAACTTTGCTGACACGGAAAAAGCAGAGGAATATCTCAAAAAAATGAGGAGTATATTCTCACTCCGCTTGAGTAAGCAGGTGTTCTTAAAGCTAACCAAGAAAGCACAAGCAAGAAGGGTACATGCCAACGAAAACCAGGAACAACGGCCAGAAACCCAAGAAGAAAGAAGGGAGAAAAGAACCAATCAATTAAAAGCGCGGGGCCACAGAAGCATAAAAGATGTTTGGCAAAAGCCGCAAGAAACTATAAGAAGTTACTTTGTGAGATATTCAAAGAACGCAGCAGAGTTATACGTTAATAAGGGCGAGGCCATCAGAGCCTTCTTCGGGAACTTAAGGCCATCTCACGCAAGGTACTTCGGGGGGCATACAGAATCATAACAACAAGCACAATGAACGACCTTAAGAACAAGTTAGACCATGCCATGCTATGGGAGGAAGAAGAGGAGACACAACGTCATTTCTGTTAAGGGAAATGATGAACAAAGAGAGGAGAAGAAGCCTCAAGACCTTGACAATGAGATAAGTCATACACTCACCCCATTCACCGTATAGATGGAAACACTATACAAAGACTGTCTATGCAACAAGCTGCCACCGCTTCAAGGAGTGGGCCTTTGTTGGCGCAAGTACAAGTGAGTGGTGCGACTATCACATGATTTGGGGGCATGGCACAAACAACTGTTTGGTGCTTCAATTTGAGACCGGGGTGTTTATCCGCCGAGGAGAGCTACATAGCACAACACACCCACCCCATGGTCGAAACAATTCAACGAACAAAGAACATATTTATATGTCTTTGGTTCCTCTATATATATATATCTATCTTTCGTAGTCTAGAAATAAGATGTAAGAACTCCCAAATAACACGGTGAGATTTGAAAGTATGCGTAATGAAGAATGATATCCCAAATAACAGGAACTCTCTCTAAGTAAAAATCAAATATGAACGGAACAGATTAGTCATACTAAAATAATCAATCCCGAATAGTCTGATCCGGTCATATTGACAATCCAAGTTGAACAAAATGAACTAATCGAACCCAGTGTGAGGATCGAATAGTTCGATCCAGTCACATCAAAAATCAAGTTCATATGGACTATGTAGTGGCGAAAGTGCCCTACGAAGTGAAACAATTTGAAAGGCTATGTACTGACGAAAGTGTCATACGGTGTGAAACAATTTGAAAGGCTATGTAGCGGCGAAAGTGCCCTACGATGTGAAACAATCTGAAATGCTATGTAGTGGACGAAGGTGCCCTACGATGTGAAACAATTTGAAAGGCTATGTAGTGGATGAAGGCACCCTACGATGTGAAACAATTTGAAAGACTATGTAGCGGCGAAAGTGCCCTACGATGTGAAACTATTTGAAAGGCTATGTAGTGGAGAAAGTTCCCTACGATGTGAAACAATTTGAAAGGCTATGTAGCGGCGAAAATTCCATACGATGTGAAACAATTTGAAAGGCTATGTAGTGGATGAAGGTGCCCTACGATGTGAAACAATTTGAAAGGCTATGTAGTGGACGAAGGCGCCCTACGATGTGAAACAATTTAAAAGGCTATGTAGCGGCTAAAGTGCCCTACGATGTGAAACAATTTGAAAGGCTATGTAGTGGACGAAGGTACCCTACGATGTGAAACAGTTTGAAAGGCTATGTAATGGACGAATGTATCCTATGATGTGAGACAATTTGAAAGGCTATGTAGCGCACGAAGGTTCCCTACGATGTGAAACAATTTGAAAGGCTATGTAGCGGAAGAATGTGCCCTACGATGTGAAATAATTCGAGAAAGACCAAGTAGTGGTCACAAAACGCACCCTATATTGGGAAAGCCAAATAGATGTAGCAAAAACACGCCCTACCTTGGAAAACTAAGTAGCGGCCCCGATGCACACACCGCGATGAATCCAAACACAGATCTTAAGATAAACAACAAAGGTATGAAACACTACTTATATTAACAAACCATAATGTCTAAACACATATGATAGGTCCATCACCAAGCACAAAACACCAAGACGCATATGTCCGAGTAACAAAGTCATCCCAAAACCAAATGGAGAAGCATAACCTAAGAGATATATACATATCATAAAAGAGCACATCAAGAATCAACCAGATGCCACAGGAGGGTCACCACCATTTAGATTCATGGGGACAGTATTATCAATGTCAATAGGTGAAGCCGAGGAGGACTCCGACTCGACCTCAATATCAGAACTCACATCCTTCGCCGCAAGAGCCTTCATGACTCGTGGCAAACCCAGAAAAATCACCAAGCTGGTCGAAGGGGAAGTCAAGGGCAAGGGCGAATATCTTCTCTACAAGCTTCTCTCCAAAGTCGTACAACATCGACCGGCACTTCTCCTCCGCAGCAGTCTCGAAATCAGGGGAGCGCAAAAACTCCTTTACACCCGACTCATTTCCCTCCCTTTTGGAATTCCCGGTTGTAAACACCTAATTTTGGTACGCGCGACACGTATATAACACGTTAAAAATGTTATGTGTAACGCGTTTTAAAAAATGAAGTATCTGGATATTGAAGGTCACGAGGTTGCTAAAAATAGGTTTAGCTCAAATTAGGATAATATATATGCACTAAATATTATGTAAAATTCAGAAAATATATAATATATATTTATGGTAATATTAATAAATATATATTGTGTAATTTTCGGATTTATTGTGTATATTAGAGCAAATATGTTGTTTTCCTAATATTAGGGTCTAGACTAGCTATAAAAGGACCCCTTATCAATGTAAAAACACACAGAAAATTAATTCAGCAATAATAATAATACTTTTCTAGTAACCTGTGCATTTTTGTCCTGTAGTGTAAAAGTTTTTTTTTTTTTCTTTCCCGTTTTTTCTTCTTCCGCCGGTGGCAGTCTGGTTTTTTTTTCCGGTGACCGCACTCGCCACCCGATTCTGACCTCCGGCCGCCTGATTGGCCAGCCCACCACCATCCACCCCAGGTGAGCCGTGTGAAGTTCTTTTTTTATTTTAATTTTTTTTATTATTTATTTATTATATTTTTATGTCATTATTTTTTTTTATTATATTTAATTAGGTAATTTAGATGTAATTGGTTAAATTTAGTGGTGTGAATTATGTATGTATATGTTAGGTTATGTTTCGATTTAAGCATGTCAGATAATTTTAGTATTTTAGATTTCATTCTAAATAAGAGTTGTAGATAATAATTTATTTTTAGACTTGGATAATATTTTGCACATGATAGAAATTTAATTAAATTTTGGCATCGTTAGATTAATTTGTGACATGTGTTCAAATAGTGAAATTGGCAAATTTGTGAATTGAGTACCGAAAGGGCGTGATTAATTCCATGAGTTTTAATTCGTAATAGAACCCCCGAACTCGTATTTCTGATCGTAGACCGATTTAATACCAAGGTAATTTAGGATTCTAGTTAGCCTTATAATTAACTGGTGGCGACTCTTTTAAAATTGCACGTTTTTCAAAACGTAATTCGCCATAGGTCAGATTTTAGGTCCGACACCGGTGATAGTCTTCAACTGAAGCTTATATAAAGCCTCATCATTCTTCTTCCTTTGGAGAAGCTGGGCAACCTCGGCCTGGAGAGCGGAGATACGATCTCGAAGAATCAACTCAGAAGAGTCAATCCCTTGCACCCTCTCATCAAGAAGTTGCACTTTCTCATCTTCCTTCACCAAGTTAGCTTTAAGCGAAGTTCATTCATCCTGGAGAAACCCCTCTCCTTCACCAAGTCAATCATAAATGATGAAAGGTTGATAACATCAACAACACCCTGAAACACGAAACAAACATCAACGAAAAGATTTCATACATATGTATATGTAAAATGAAGGAAGAAAACAGAACTCACGGGGGCATAGCGGGACAAAATCCCCTCAATCAAATAATGGACCTCGCCAATATCAGAGGGGGGAAGTCTCTAATCCCCGGGGGTATAAGGATGTTCATAACCCAAATACCGACCTCAGAAGTCTTCAAAGTGGACCACCGGCCGAAATGACACCATCCGCCCAAGGAGAAAGGAACCCCAAGCAGTGCCAACCACGTCGCCATCAAGAGGGCAAACCAAATCTTTGGGAGATATCACAGGAAGCCTCATCATACCTAGCAGAGAAACAGATGGGTAAAGCACAATATAGATAAACATCATGCCTAAAAAGAAGACATACCCGCGTGCTTCGGTGTAGGTCCATCAGTCGAAGATCGGCCCCTCAAGAGGGAAGCAGGGTGAGGAGACGATGTGTCAAGATCGATAGCGACCTCGTCACCTGCTATCGCCATATTTCCTTTGTCCCTTGGAGAAACATAGGAAGGACCAACCCCAGGAACAACCACTATCTCTTTATCACGAGGGAGGACATTTGGGGAACCAACGACAAAGTGGTCTTCCTCACCTTAGAAGAAGCAGTTGAGGGCCCGATCTCGATATCAAACTTCCTCATCTTAGGCTGGGCGAGCGAATTGCCTAAGACACGGAAAAGATAACATGAAAGTGATCATAAACAAGATATATAAAAATCAAGGCATAGCATAAAATTATAATACCAGAAGCCCTTACATCCTTCGTCACCTTTGAAGACTTGGCCGCTTTCGAGGCACCAGGAGCAGCATCAGAAGACTTCTTCCGTTTAGGTTTCGGGACATCGCTCCAAGCAGGGTCAACCGCCTGCAACCGGGAAGATCGTGAAACCAACCTACATGCAAGGTGATGGAAATAATGAAAAACAAGGAGATAAAAAAACATACCAAGACGTCGGAAGGGGAAGACAATGGAATGCCCGCCTCATAAAGATCTAACTCCAATATCTGGGATACCGGTCGATAGGTACAAGCCCTATGACTGAGAATAAATGATTCTCGTATTCTCCTTGTCTGAGGAGGAAAAATCTAAGAAAGAAGGTTTCTCGTCCGTAGTGGCAATAGAACTAATCGTCCAAGTAACATGGCGGTCCTCGATAAATAAGTAGTGGTTCCCCAAGTGACCACTGGAACGATCGGCAGGAACAACAGAGCGAAGATCGGAGTTCCATTTGACTTCACCCAAGCCTAGTTGGGAAAATCGACGACCCTTCAGTGAAGGAAAACGAGCAACCATGGAAGACATGTCGGATGCACCCTGATGCTGCATTCGGTAGAAGCGTCTGAAAAGGGTAGTGGAATAGTCCCAAGATTGCTGGTGGTACAACACTCGAAAACTGACCTAAGCTCGAATAGCATGAGGGGTAAAATCGGTGGGAGAAATCCCGTAGTACCGACAAAGCTCAACGAGGTCCTAGCAGTAAGGAAACTGCAAGCCACGCACTTGGGCGGTGTACAACGCAACCATCCCAACCATAGGCACGGCAGCCTCACCATGAGTACTTCTTGAAGAAGAAAGAAACAGATATAAGACCTTGTCCAAAGGGCAGAGACCGGCCAGCCTAGTGTAAACACGATACTCTCTCTCCCTCAAAGTATTGCCTAAGTAGGTCCGGCAGAAGTACTCATACTCGGGTTCAAGACCCAACTCGGAGTTAAACATAGGCTCCAACCCAGAGACTGACTCTGATTCCAATAAATACTTTGATTCCGAGTCTGATTCGGGAAAGTAAGTAGTAAGAGCCTTGGGAATGAAGAACTTATGCATTCTTTTTCGTCCAGCAAGAAACAAAGGAATGCCCAATGAAGGAGGTATCAGATGAATCTTCTCTTAAAATCCAAACTTCGCGACGCCAACAAAGCGAGATGCCTATAACACAAAAAGAGAACCCCTCAATACATGTGCACGTCAACAACATTCCACCGGCAAAAAAACAAACACGCTTACCACCCAGGAAACATTATATGTGTGAGATACAAAGCGTAATAAACCCCACGTTAATACAAAACATGTTCACTACGGGGGAAAATCGTATGCGCGAAATACAAAGCGTAATCGACGCAAGGGTCAACACCCCACATCTGAAATACAAAACATGCTCTCTACGGGGGGGTCAACTATATATATATATATATATATACAACTTTATGATTACAGGTTGTAAAAAAAGAACAATCAACGCAAAGGTCAACCCCTAAGGAAGCAACCACACCGTCAACTCCAAAAAAACAAAGCCTTCACCCGGGAAATTCCTGCAATCAACTGGAAATGTAATCATTTATCTCGCATTTAAAGATTAAAAAAATTCAAAAAAAACCATGCATGCCAAGTTTCAATTCTATGACAAGGAAAGATCATAAACAAATGCAAACGCGGGAAAAATCGTACCTTGGAAGAATTCGAGGTGGGTACCGAAATCGAGTCACTACCCGAGCAAACCGATTCAACTCGGTCCAAAAACCCGAGTCGGTGCTGCCGCCACTCCCAGACGTGCGTCGTTGCTTCCAATCACCAGAGCCGCCGCGTGCCACCGTTCCCAGCTGCACCTCCTTCCGCCGACCACCGGAGCCTGACCGCCGTGTGTTACTCGCCGCGAGCTGCACCCCACTATCGCCACCGTTTCTAGTCTCTCCCAGTCATCTCTGTCGCTACCACCAATGCCGGAGTCGCCGTGTACTGGCGCGAGACGCGCCTCGCCCCGCCCAAAACCAAGAAGGAATCGGACCAGATAGAACCACCAAACGAGTTTCTCCACTAAACCATGACTATTACTTGCACTCCAAGAAAGAAAGTATGGAGAAATTCATTTCTTCTCTACCAAGAAATGAGTCTTTGAGAAAAATGTGAGAACTTTCAAAATAGAGGTTACTAAAAGTGAGATAAGACTCTCCTTTTTTATAAGGAGGAGAGCTAGGGTTTACCAAAATCACTCAATCTTAACCCTTGGATAAAAAGGAGGGGAGATCAAAAGGCTAGAATTAGAGGGGCATATACTGCTACTCACATTTATGATTATAACATATTTATGCTCATACTCATACTTTGGCTCACATCTATGTGTATACTAACACATATACTCCCACACTTATGTTTACAACATATTTGTGCTCATACTCTTATTCATTATTATACTAACCTCTATGATCTCTTATTTTCCAAAGGAAGAAGGGAAAAGCATCGCGCCCCTGCGCATCAACGAATGTCGGGATCGTCAAAAGGTAAAAGAGTTCATGAGCTCAATTGGGTGTTTATTCCATTACAAAATGGAGTCAAGTAAAGGTAAAACCATTATTTGACTCGGGGGAAAATGATGGATATACACCCATTTTGAACTCACTTAGGCTCAACTTTGTCGCCACGTCGATCTTATGCACGGTTATAAACCGAAACATTGACACCAATTGACCAATGACCTAAAACTGAGCCGAAAAAACTATCCCCTCGGTTAAAAAGCGGTCCGGATGGACCATACGGCCCCAGAAACAAAAAGAGTCCAAGCGCTTCGAACACTCAGTCCCCGACCTCTTGGTGATTGCATACTTGGGGTACGTCCTTAGAGACCACTTCGAAACATATGTACCCGCATGAAAGATGCGCGGACACCACTAAAACATTGTGGACGCATCTGATGCCAAACATGATATAAACATGTCTTATCCGCGAATAAGCAATATCCCCAGTTAGTACAATCCTTGTTCGGATTAGTATCCTTGAGACTCTATAAATAGAGCTCAATGTCATTCATTTCAAAGGTAATTCACTTCTCTAACTAAAACACTACTACTTTCCTCTCTACAACTTGAGACTTACTTAAGAATCAAAGCAAGTTTATCGGAAACACCCTGGTTTGCCCTTCTTGCAGGTCAACGAGGGAAGGATTACGAGAAAAATTGCACGACAACAAGGATCCCGAAGGACATGATCCAACGAATATGAAAAAAAAAATTATTGGAATGATATTTTTTTTTTGTATTTGATATTTACATTCATTATTATAATTTTTTCTGAAAATCAAAATTAATATATCATCATAATATTCAAAATAAATTGATAATTATGATTTTATATATACTCAGCTCATATGGTGTGTGGAGACAAAAACCCTACTTAGATGGGAAACTAACAACTTCCGAGGGTGTTCACAAAACTTTGAAGATCTTTGAAGGAGAAAACTCAAAGATCAAATTACTTTAAGGAGCATGGCCAAAAAAATTACTTAAAGGATAAATATTAATTGATCGTATATTTCATAAGGAAATGATAAAAAGAAATTACTCCAAAAAAAAAAATTAAACAGGAAATAAAAAGGTTTACCATAACCATGTCAAATCACGCGAAGAATCCAAAGGAACAAAGTCGTAATTAAATTAGCCAAATAACAATAAACTAGATTATGTGTTTTTTTAATTTGCGGGATTGGTTTACCTAACTATCTAATATATTATGTTTAACAAAGCAGATTTAATTATTTATATTGTTTTTTTTACACTCACTCAAGTTGAGTAATGGGATTTCCGATACTCAACTTTCTCAAAAAAATGTTGAATACCTTTCCATTTAATGTCTTTGTCAATATGTCTGCTAGTTGGTCCTCGGATCGCACAAATGGTAGTTCTACCACTCTGGCTTCTATATTATCCTTGACGAAGTGTCTATTAAGTTCCACGTGCTTCATTTGATCATGCTGCATTGGATTCTCTGCAATACGAATAGCTGCCTTATTATCACATATGATCTTGATTTGTTTTCACAGAGGAAACCTGATATCAGTGAGCAGGTTTCGCAGCAATAACACTTCTCTAAACCCGTGTAGTACTGCTCGATACTCGGCTGCTAGAAAGTGCAACTACCTTTGGTTTTTTTTCTTCTCTGAGTAACTAAATTTCCTCCGACCCACGTGAAGTACCCATAAGTAGATCTTCGATCCTAGAGATTACCTGCCCATTCCGCAACGGTTTACCCTTGTATCTTCATATGTTCATTCGACTTGAAAAGTACGCCATGACATGTTGTTCCCTTAAAGTACCTCAAGATTCGACGTGCTGCCTCCATGTGTTCTTCTTAGCGCTGATGTGAAATACCGCATACGCTATATCTGGGCGAGTATGTGATAGATAGATAGATAGATAAGTTTTCCCACCAACCGTTGGTACCTCCACATATCTACTGATTTCGCCCCTCCACTATTCAGAGTTTATGGTTTACCACCATCGGTGTATCAGCTGGTTTGTAGTCGATCATTCATGTCTTTGCCAGTAAGTCCTGAACATATTTCTTTTGGCAAATAAAAATCCCATGATTGACCTTAGCACTTCAATAACCATGAAGTATTTTAACCTCCCCAGATCATTCATCTCAAACTCCTTGAATAGGTTTGTCGTTAGCCTTGAGATTTCATCCATATCGTTCCCTGTAATTATCATATATCATCAATATAATCAAACAAGTTATTGTACAATTGGGCTTGACAGTGACCTAAGAGTCGTAGTGAATGACATTTGGGACATGACATAAATTGTGAATAATAATTTAAGTATCTCGCGCATGTCTGGTTTTTCTAAATAAGAAATTAATTGTTGCCAAAACGATATTTGGAAAGGTATTATCCTCTAATTAGGCAAACCGAGATTGCCTATTTTAGTAGTGTCCAGATACGTTACATAATGTGATTTGTGCAAGTGTATATATTATATATATACATAATATATTTTATGTATTTATGGACTAATAATCCTGCTATATTAAATGGTTGTTTTATGTATATATATATATATATTAAGTTGGAGACATCTCCACATAATATATATATATATATTGAGTCATTGTTCTTTTTGCAATTTGAGCTATAGTGCATTATACTCAAAAAAATGTTGATCTCAAACTGAGTCGTGCAAGAACAAGATTTCTCGTATAGCTATTTGATCACAAATTTTTCCATCTATGGTGGATGCCTTCATCTGTAGTCATACATCATTAACCATTGATGGATTTTAGGATTGTTTATCAAGTCTCCAAGTCATGTGTGGCAGCTATTCTTCATCCAAGGTTTTGTCAAAATTTCGATATGTTATATATTTAATAATTTTTCTGGTCTCGCATTCTTGTTTGAGTTCAAGTATTGGTTCAGGTCGGTTGAACGAATGGTGTGCACGATTTGTGTCAACGAAATTGTTGTATCCTGAGAGGTGATCGTCCCTTATTAAACCTCGTTGCATAACCTGAGGGTGAGGTGGGGCGAAATTGCCTTAAGGAGACCGTGATCAGCACGGGCCTCAGTTAAAATTTGTCTTTCCCATTCGATCTACGGATCACAATTTCAGTTTTTCATACACATATAGATTACTTCTTAATTGTATGTTAATTATTGAATAATAAATAATTGGACTTTTGTCCTACATATTTTAGAATTACTATTTTATCCCTGTATCGACCAACACAAGTTACAAGTCATCTTCTCCGTTTGAGGAATAGAGTGTGGTCAGAATTGCTCTGTTAGAATCCATATGCTTTCATAGCTAAAGTAAACATGCCAAACCAAGCTCGAAGTGACTGCTTGAGGCGATAGGGAGTTTTCTTCAGTCGACACACTTCCTCTAGAAGAAACTCCCTTGCGTACCCAGGAGGTGCCTCCATGTATACTTCTTCCTTCCATTCCTCGTGTAAGAATGCATTCTCCATGTCAAAGTGGCGAAAATCCCACCATTCATTTGTTGTTATTGAGAATATTACCCTTATTGTATGAATCTTTGTACCGAAGAAAAAATCTCTGAGTAATTGCGTCCATACGTCTGAGTGTAGCCTTTCGCCACAAGTCGAGCCTTATATCGCTCCACTGTTCCATCCGGATTGTGTTTTATCATAAACACCCAGCAAAACCCAACCGGTTTCTTCCCATGTGGTAGGACACATCTTTCCCATGTTTTGTTTTTCACGAGAGCATCCATTTCCACTTTCACTGCGTTTGTCCATTTCTTCTACTTCATGGCATGTTGTATTGTGGTCAGAATTGGTTCGGAACATAATGATGAAACGAACGCCTTGGCCTCCTCGGATAACCTCCCTCTGGCGATGTTAGCCATAAGATACTTCGATCCCCAACTTTCTTTCTCAAGAGAATATCGTTTGGGTGGAATTCCCCTATTTTCCCTTGGGGTAAAAGCATATCTCTGTTGTGTCTCATTCTGCGTTGATTCCACATGTACTTCCACTTCCTCATCATTATTAGTGGAAACAGATATTAAAGTTGGGAGGAGTCTCTTCCGCGACACTGGGTTCCGCAGGTTGTGTTGAAGTGTCTGGATGTAATATCTTTTCGGTTTATGGATCTCCTTCTATCATGACCACATCGGATGATGAGATCTAGGATTAAACCCAACTCAACAAACTTAGTGTGTCGATATATTCCTTCTCCCCCTAACCACCAGGTTGGTTGTGGTAAAAATACTCGGTCTCCAAGAAGCTGCAGTTCATGGTGGTGAACATATGACGACTCTGTGGATTGTAGCATGTATACCCATTTTTTATTGATGCCAGCACACGGATCGAACTTGTTGCACTGAGTTTTAGAAATGTATACAAAGACAACAACCAAATATTCGTGTTCCAAGGTGAGGATCAGAGGTATACTGGTGAATTAAGAGAATGCTTGTAATGGGGTTTTGAGTTGGAGAATTTTTGTGGGAAGTCGAATAGTCGATTTAGGTGATACGTGGTTGTAGCAAGAACTTCAGGCCAAAAAGACGTTGGGACCCGAGACTCAAGTTAGAGGGCTCGTGTCATTTCTAAAAGAATCCAGTTTTTTCTTTCAGCAACACCATTTTGTTCGGGAGTGTATGAACACATGGTTTGATGGCCTAGCCATTTTGGCCTGAAAAAAACTGCTTCATGGTCGTATTAACAAATCCCTCCTCCCCCCCCCCCCCCCCCCTTGTCAGATCGCAGGATTGGGATATTTTGTTTGAACTAATCGAGTTAAGACCATGGCATAAAAAATGAGAAATTTTTCCAAGACTTCCGACTTATGTTTCAAAATATATACCCACGTCCTTCGAGTGCAATCATCCACAAATATAAGGAAAAAATGAAATCCCTGCCGCCACGCCTTGTCGTGATGACGATGTACTCCTAGACCAGACTCAAGAAGGTTTTGATGGGCGGTCTCCTTCCAAACGACATCGCAGGTTTCTTCGGCTGAGGGTAGGGGGTCTAATTGAAGTATTTCTCGTTGAATGGACTCATACTCTTGAGAAATTGGAACAGTTTCTGTTCTGATCTAATACGTTTGTATTTCGTAATATATATCCTCTGCACATGTCATGGGGTTTAGATCTCTTCGGACGATTTCACCCCATATTCCATGCATCACGATCCATAAATCTTCAAGAGGTACACTGTTTTGCTTAATTTCGTTTGCTTTGACGTGCAAATCGAAAGTCTGTAATTTGTCTTTTCCACTACTGTAAGTAACCACAAGCGCGTCCCACAGTGATTTCACAGTGGGAAACTCGTCCAAATTACTGGACAGGGCTGGTTCAATACTCTGTATGAGCCATTAGAACACTATGAAGATCGTCTTGTTTCCATTGCTCGTATTTGCCGTCAGTTGGGTCTGGTGGTGCTGGTTTCCCAGACAAATGGCTAAGTAAAACCTTTGATTTTCCGCCTATGGCGACTCGCATCATCCGAGCCCAAAGTACATAATTCTGGCTATTCAAGCTAAGATTGATTTTTCAGACTATCTGACAGGTTCTATTTTGGTTAATGTTGGTTTTGAGAGTTCATATTGAGTTTGATGAGGTTCACTATTTGGATTGATAGGTCGTCACCTTGGCCGCCCGTCTGGCCGGTGGTGCTACCGTCGTTTAACATGGCAGAACTTTTTTTTTTTCCTGGTTAGGCTACTTGAAAGGTAGATAATGAGTAATTAAGAACGATTTGGTTTTTATACCATTCTCACTTGCTCTAATACCATGTTATCTTTTGTAATTCTCATATATTATTAATCTTTTATTACAATAATGGGTTAAGAACCTATAAAAGGTCTGAACTATAACTCATGTTAACGGGAGAGGTCTGAAATTTGAAATGTTGATTTGAAATGTCTGAAATTTCAATTTTATTGAAATTAGGTTTTCCATCCATTTTTAGGATTAACTTTAACAGAATTGTGTGAAATGACATTTTTGCCCCTTTTATTATATTGTTTTATTTAATATCTTATTTGAGGAAATGTGAAATGACAAAATTACCCCTGAAGTCAAATTACTCCGGCCACCACCACCCCGACTCCGGTGACCACCACCCCAGCTCCGGCCGGCTCCGATTTGGGCCCAATCGGAGCCGTGGTAGCGGTCACCGGAGTTGCGTGGTGGTGGTCGCCGGAGACGTGTGGTGGTTGCCGGAGTCGGAGTGGTGGTTGCCGGAGCCGCGGTGGCCGGAGCAGTGGTGGCTTTAAGGGCATTTTCGTCTTTTCCTTTCAAGCATGTGAGGGGCACACTTTGATAGAAGGGCATTTTTGGAATTTAATTTAATTTTTGGTCACATGACCAACTTCCGTTAGTTTTAACGGAAAAAATTAACGGATACCTCTTATATCAACAAAGCTGAAATCTCATACCTCTCAAATCAACAATTGAAATTTCAGACATCTCCCGTTAACATGGGTCATAGTTCAGACATTTCATAGGTTCTTAAACCTACATAGTAGATATTAGAGCTAATTAGAAAAAACTTTAAAAGATAATTACACACAATTCCTAAATTATATTCACAATAATTAGGACTATTAACGTCTCCTAAAATAACTCCTTAATTATTACTTTCTGACACATTCTTTGTGTTACTTTAAGTTTCAAAAGAAAACTTAAGACTAGAATAAACAATAAAATAATAAATATCTAAAAAACATATATAGATAAACACTATATTAATACTAAACTATAATTAAGAAGGAGTTGATGAATACTCTCACTGCAGGTTAATTACTTTTGTTCATCCATGCTATAGCTCTATGGTGGTCATTCACATTGGGAAGATATACTTTTCTTCCATGGCCACTTATTTCGTTATATATATAGATAGATAGATATTGATCATGAGCACTTTCATTTCATAACTGATAATTCACGGAATAGCATAACCGAATTAATTAGTCGCGACATGCTCCCGATTGAGAACAAATGTTGGACTGTGTTAATTACCTAATTAAATCGGGTTATTAATTTTACAATTGATGCTGTTGTTTGGGAGAGCAAGGGTTGCATGCATGCAGCTATACTAATTCACTATAGATCCAGATTTCTTCTGTGGTACGTAATGAAATGGGAGAATCAGATCCTGTTTTGATTAATTTCTTATGAGTGTGTAAATTCCACAAATTGAATTCAAGCCCACAGAAATAATTGTTAATATGACTACATATATTTGGGCTTGATCAAATCAAGTTGGGGAATCTTGTCAACTGATTAGACTTACTATGCAAACCCTAGGAAATTAAAGTGGTGATTTATATATATATATAGAAAGTATTATGCTTGGCTTTGAGAATTAGCTACGGTTTATAATATCATCCAGTGATCCAAGAATAAATTCTATAGAGTTTGACTAAGAAGCACTCGACTCTAAATATAGTCGATGAGTCATTAGATCATGCACATTAATTAAAATTCATGCAATGACTAATTAAATTTTTCTCCTAAAATTTTATTTGTTTTTTTTCAAGATCGAACTGCTACAAATTTGATAAAAATTGATGTTGATTGTAATTTAATCGAGCCCTAAATATTTATCCGTCCATTTAATTAACAAAAGTATTTTAAATAATAAATGTTAATACATTTGCTCATAATTAATTCGTAAATTCAATTGCCACGCTCGACATAACGGTTCTCTCTCCGGTAAGTTTATCTTTAGTAGTTTAGGCTTTTGTCCTGTGGCGGCTGTCCACAACGAATGATTCCGAAAGGTTCCTCTTTGTCCTCTCGTCTTGAGAGCTTTCGGTCTACTTGTTATGGGTACTCTTTGTCTTCTCTTTATAAGATATTTTGCCTCCGACGTCTATTTGATTGTAATCTCTAATGAAAAATATAGCCCCATGCAAGTTATTGGTAGAACCTGATGAATTTTCAAAGTCAACTGGCTCGATTTAGCCACTAATTCTGCGAAGTAAACTTTCAAATATGGTAGATTGGAGAGTTTATGAAGTAGATCTGGTTCAGATCTGTAAATTTGATGAAATTTCGCATTTGGAGGCATTCCATGCATGTTTGTTCTTGGTTGTTTGGGTGGTTGTCTCACCGGTGGAAACAGCGTTTTCCACGAGATTGGAGGAGAAGATGGTTGTTGGTGTGGATGTTCAAGAACCGACATATCAAAGTGATTAGAGCATCACGAACATCATCAGTTTCATCAAACACATTGCTCAAATTATAGGTCGCAAATGTTGGAAGTTTGTTGAAAGTAACACACATAGATACATCAACTGAATTGCTATGCAATCTACTTATAAAGGAAACATGTCCATTTAGTGATCGATTGTTATCCCGATTTGTATATTGAATAAAATGTCAAATATTTTCATTATAAAAGAATTGCTCATAAAATAAAATGGTAATAATAATGCTCAGGTGTAATCTTTCTAGGACGATATTTTTTTTCTGCCAAAGATATCTTATTTAATTATTAGAATGGGTTAAGAACACAATAGGGGCCTGAATGTTTGCCCATGTTGCCAAAAGGTGTCTGAATTGAAAAATGATATTATTAAGGGCCTGAATTTTCATGTTTGTGTTTTTTCGGGTTTCTGTCCAAATTTTCTGTTAAATGTAACGGAACCACGTGAAATGAGAGATTACCCTTTTGTAATTATTATACAATTTATCAGTTTAATTAATGAAATGTGAAATCTCTAAAATACCCCTACACACTAATTATGCCCTTAAGGCCACCACGGCTCCGGCCACCGCCCCGGCGACCACCACCCCGACTCCGAAAACCACCACCCGGCTCCGGCGACCACCACCCCGACTCCGGCGACCGCCTCTAAAGCTCCGACCGGAGCTTTTTGGCACCGACCGGAGCTTTTTTGGCGGTCGCCGGAGTCAGGGTGGTGGTCGCCGGAGCTGGGTGGTGGTTGCCGGAGCCGGGTGGTGGTTGCCGGAGTCGGGGTGGTGGTGGTGGTCGCCGGAGCCGTGGTCAAGCATGTGAAGGGCACACTTTGGTCGGAGGGCATTTTCAGGTTTTCAGTTTATTTTTGGTCACATGCCAAGCATGTGACCACTTTCCGTCACTTTTAACAGAAAAAATAGACGGAGACCTCTCATATAAACATAACTAAAAATTCAGACCCTTAATAATATCATTTTTCAATTCAAACCCCTTTTGGCAACATGAGCAAACATTCATGCCCCTATTGTAATCTTAACCCTATTAGAATTTCATTTCCACTACTGAAAATAAAAAGTAATTATTAGAGATTTAAATATGGTAATATTCTTCTAGTCTAACTAATAATGTAATTGGTCTGGCCAAAAATACTATAATGTAATTGCCTAATTGGTCAAGCTAGGGTCTTTTGATCTTTTCCATGAATTTTGAATTTTGGTCGGACCCCAAGATTCTTGGAGAAAGTAGGCATGGGGGGTTTTGTTGTCTTCTCTCAACCATCCATCCATAGCTATCTATGTCCGTTCTACTTCTAATAGATTTGCATGTGTTTTACTTTTATCAACTATATATTCTTGTTAGTAGTCTAGTCAATCTTATTTTGATCAAGGTACACTCACTATTTGTATTCCCCTTTGAAATAAAAAAGTTATCTTTATTTTCGTTTTAAAACTAATTTCAAAATGACTCCTATATTTTTTTTCTCAGTAATCCATATGTTTATATATCAATCTAACACTTCATAAGATGATGGTGGCATGTTTGTCACCGCTAGATAAAATAAAATAATTGTATTGTATTGAATAATTTGAATTAATAACAAAAGACTTAATAAATATATAGACCTTTCTACAATGCTCTTGGAGCACCATGATTTTGCCACTAATTTTTTTTATTTTTCTATTGCCCTAAAGGTGAACCCCATAGGGAAATTGATATTATTAATAGTATGATACACATCTTAGGTGTAGTTAAAAAAATTCATACTTTTTCATACTTTTAAAGTTTTAGTTATGTTACAATTAAGTCCACCATAGTATTAAAAAAACCAAAAGCATGGTGCTCCCAAAGCATAGTAGAAAAATCCTAAATATATATATAGTACAATACAATAAATATAGATAATGTTGATTTGAAAGACTAAATATATATATTCTAAAAATTATATATTTTAATATTTAGAGTGTATATCCTTAATAGGTCCCCAACAAAATGACAGTTTTATCAAAAACGCATATCTTGGATCGTAAGAGTTGAAAACACATGTTGGGATCAAGTTGACGTGGCCCTAAGCTTCTGGTAATGGACTACGAGGTCTCGCCGGTAGCTAGCTCCTTTAGGTGTCTATCTCGACCTCGGGGTGCTTAGTTTCCTTCAGGGTGCTTTTCGTAGGCGGGGACCTGAAAATGGGTGGGGATGGCCCCTGATTCCACTCCGAAGCTTAAGTCAGTAATGGAATTTATGAGAGAATAGTGTAAAGTATATGATGTAGATTATTTAGATAATGAAAGTGTTCCTCTATTTATAGGGGAAGTGTACCGACTTTGCTACCCTCTTGGGAGGATTTCTGTCCAGACTCCAGAGTCGATGTAAGCAGGTGACAAGCAGGTCGCCACCTCATCTTTCCTTAGCTAGGAAGCTTTTCCTCTGGCCGTTGAAGCAGGTCATCACCTTACCATTCCTTAAGAGGAAGGTTTCTTCAGCTTAGCAGGTGACAAGTAGGTCGGCACCTACCCCTTCCTTAAGAGGAAGGGTTTTCTCTGAGGCGGCAAGAAGGTTTCCAGTTGTCCTTTCCGTAGGAGGAAGGTTTCTTTAATAGTATTTGGCTGTCGACTCGAGTCTTGCCTTAAAAGGGAGAGTTTTGAGCAGACTTGTCGCCGGTCTTCAAGGACCTCAGTCGTCGACTTTCTCAATTTTTGGTGTCGACTATCTATCCTTATTTCTTCATTCTGAGTATGATTAGTCGTCGACTCTCTTTCAGTAGTCTCAACTTGTATGCTCTCGACTTGTATGTTCTCGACTACGCATTGGCTTGTCATTTATAATCGTAACCCAACACTTGCCCCCGAGACTTGAGTCGTCGGCTTCGTATGAAGAAGAGGTCTTAAGTCGAATACTGTCAGGTGGTTCTTCCTGTCGGGATATGTACTTAGTCAGGTTGTGGTTTTTAGACTTTATCGGTCTCTTGAATCGAGGTTTGGATATTCAGGAGAGATTAGGATCTCCTAGCCGAGGCGACGATCTACACTCTTGATTTTCCGACCGTTTGAGAAGCTTTGAGAAGCTCAAAGGTCATCTAGGGATTGACAATGGTGACGAACACATTTACTGCACCAATGAGAAGCTTTCGAAGATAACTTCTATGACAAGATAACTCTGGGTTTTTTCTAGTATAACCGAGGCTTTACTCTGGTAATTCTTGTCTCTTCTCACAGCGTTTGTTCTCTGTTTACCCGTATCCTCAAGTTTCCATTTTTTCAAAATCGAAGGCTAGAGAAGCATGGCGACTAATCCCACTTCAGGCATTTTGAGAACACCTCTTGAATTCTAGTTTCTTTCTACTTTAATCGACCTATGATGGATCTTGTAATGAATTTCCTCTTTTCCAGATTTCATCAAGATGATTCTTCGGACTCATCGCCAAGCTATGACGGGATCCCCCTATTCCTCTGCTCAATTAAAGGAGGATAGAGATGAAGCGTCTATCAAGACCCCTATTGATGTTCAAGCCATTCTTCTTGTTATAGAATCAGCCGTGGAGTCTTCACAAGATAAGGGTAAAGCCAAGATCTCGACTCATCGTTACCCTACCCGGAGCGGGAATATCGCCTTTTCTAGCTCTTGGTTAAAAATGAAAAGATGCGAAAATTCTTCCTCGTCTTCATCGATTCCTGTATCTCCTCCTTCTGAGGCTCCTTCGAATGTCTCATTAGACTACAAGGTCCCGCCTTTTGATTGGGATATGCTGTTAAATGCCCATGCTGATTGCTCAAAGAGTTGGGATCCTTTGAGTTATCTAGGGGGGTATCCCCTTAGAGAGGGACATTCCATTGCTGATCCCGAGTTGGTGCTTCACTTACTGAATGCTTCAATCCCGCCTTATGATCGGCATCGCCTGGGAACGGGGGTATGTGCCATAGAAAGAGCCACGCGTCTGTTTCTTTTGAAGCAAGCGGAGGTATGTGCCCCTTTCCTCCCTTTAGGTCTTTATCATTTCTTTCGTCTCTTCCCCCTAACTATTCCCCCTTTTTGGTAGGCTTCTCGGGATTCCCTTCAATTTTCTCGACTGATGATTGATCTCCTTAAAGAGTCGTGGTCAACTAAAGAGAAACATCAAGCCTTGTCTTCCGAGGGTGGTGTAGAAGATATTCGACGTCTTCAAGAGGAGAATGCTAGGTTAAAGGGAGATTTAGCACGAATTGATGAGGTTTCCGCTAATGCGAAACGAGATTCCCTGAAACGTGGCGAGGCTCTTAAGGCCTCTGCTTCTTTAGTTGAAGAATTTCGCACCTTGTCGGAGAAGATGAGCAAGGAAAATAATACCCTCTTAGCTGAATGAGTTACTCTTCGTAAGAAAGTCAGGACTTTGATAACCGAAGTGGAGGATTTAAGAGCTGCCGCCACTAAAGCCATTAGTGACTATAAGGCGAGTCCTGCCTTTCAGGCTGATACTGCCATGGCCGCCTCTGATTTACTCTTCATTTCTCTGAAGGATATCGTGAGGAATCTGAGAGCCTATCAACCCGATTTTCCGTTCTCTCAGGTTCTTCTTCCTCAGCAATATCTTGATATTCCTGTAGAGAGAGGCGAGGATCCTACCAAGCTTTCTTAGATAATAAGGTATCTGTATTTTCACTTTAGATCGACTTTATAACTCGCCTTTCTTTTTAATGAAAAGATATTCGAGTTCTTCCTATTTTGAAAGCATTTATTGTGGTTTTACTCATTTCCTTTTATCGAGTTGTCGACGTACCTAGGCTTTATTTCCATCGGGGGCACATAATGTCGACAATCTCGATTTTTAGATGCCGATCTTCTATCGAATTGTCGACGTACCTCGGATTTATTTCCATCTTGAGCACATAATGTCGACAATTGATTTGTAGACGCCGATCTTCTATCGAGTTGTCGACATACCTAGGCTTTATTGCCATCTTGGGCACATAATGTCGACAATCGAGATTGTAGACGTCGATCTTCTATCGAGTTGTCGACATACCTAGGCTTTATTGCCATCTTGGGCACATAATGTCGACAATCGATTTGTAGAAGCCGATCTTCTATCGAGTTGTCGACGTACCTAGGCTTTATTGCCATTTTGGGCACATAATGTCGACAATCAATTTGTAGACGCCGATCTTCTATTGAGTTGTCGACGTACCTAGGCTTTGTTGCCATCTTGGGCACATAATGTCGACAATCGATTTGTAGACGCCGATCTTCTATCGAGTTGTGGACGTACCTATGCTTTATTTCCATCTTGGGCACATAATATCGAAAATCGATTTGTATACGCCGATCTTCTATCGAGTTGTCAACGTACCTAGGGTTTATTTCCATCTTGGGCACATAATGACGACAATCGATTTGTAGACGTCGATCTTCTATCGAGTTGTCGACGTACCTAGGCTTTATTGCCATCTTGGGCATATAATGTTGACAATCGATTTGTTGACGTCGATATTCTATATTTTATTGATGGCAATACTCGGATAATTTTTTTGAAAAAGAACCTCGAGGGGCTATATTCATTCATCATTTTCTGAATATTACATCAAAAAGAAGTTTCGAAACATTAGTCATAAATATAAAATAGTATTTTTTAGAAACTTTTCTGACTTCTCTGGGCGTCGTGTCGACGTGTTGTAGTAGCGACGTGCCATTGTCTGGTCTCCCCTAACCTCTCATATGCCCTGAGGCGTTGGGAACCTCATGACTTGATGGGCAGTTGAAGGAATAATTCGATGAGGGTTGAGGGTAGTCCTTCCGATGATGGCGTTGTAGGCGGAAGCGACGTCGACAACTACGAAGAGTACGTCGATCTTTAGGGTTTTACCTTTCTTTTCCAAGACTATTGGTAATCGAATGGCGCCCATGGGATAGATGGTTTCTCCCGCGAAGCCTGTCAAGGGGAAGTCGAATTTCTTCAAGTCTTTTTTGGTCAATCCCAGATGTAAGAAGGCTCCGTAGAAAAGGATGTCAGTTGAACTTCAACTGTCAATAAGGATCCTTTTGACCTCATATGCTGATACGATGATGGTAATCACCGGGGCGTCTTCATGAGGTTGATCTACCGTCAAGAGGTCGTCCATTGTGAAACTAATAGTTACCAAGTCGGGGTCCCGAGGTCTTTTTCCCATTATGGCCGCCGTGGATATCTGGGCGGCATATACCTCTCGGGCTGAATTTGTCTCGCCACCGGATGCAAATCCCCCCGCAATAACGTTCACGATTCCCCTTTGGACAGGGGCGGTGTGATTATGTTGTGGTGAGCGAGAATCTCATCGAGGGCTTCTATTCAGTTTTTTGGAGGCACTAGCCAGCTTTTCCACGAATTTTAAAAATTTGTCTCTCTAAATAAGAGTTTAAATATCTTGTTTTAAGATAGTGCACTCGTTTGTGTCGTGCCCTCGGGTGCGATGATATCGACAATATTCGTTTATTTGGTGACCCATCAGATTCTTCCTTGCTGGAGGTGGGTCATCCAGTCTGAGTTTCTCCATATCTTGAAGTACCACAGAGATGTTGTGCGTGAGGGGAGTATACCTTGCTAAGTGGGGATTAATATCCCTTTTTCTGGCTCTGGCGATTTCCCTGTCGGAAGCTTCCGTCTCGCCTATCTTCCTTCTTTTGAGGTTGCGAGGCTGGGGTTTCCTTTGTTTTGGCGAGGACAGCTTGCTTCCCGAGTTCTGCCAGTGACTTTTCATGCGACCTTTCTAGGTCGATGTATTTCTCCACCTTAATAGCGAGAGCATCGATCTTTCGCACGGGCTTCATCACCATGTTATCTTTCAGGGCATGACTTTGGACTCTTAGACCTCTCTAGAAAGTTCGTATCAGCTCACCATCAGTGGCATCTTCGTTTAGCTGTTGGAGTATTTTATGGTATCTAGTATAATAAATGGCCAAGGTCTCATCAGGACCTTGTTCAATTTTATCCAGAAAGTCCACGCTTTTGAGGCGCTGCCTCTGGCTGATATGCCCCTCGATGAACTTGGTCTTCAATTCTTCCCATGAATCTATGGAATTTTCGGGGAGACCGTAGAACCGTGTGGAGTCTTCTTCTTTAAGGGTTGCCAGGAAGAGAGCCGCGTAGTGATCTGGCGTTGCCCCTCTCCCCAGGAGAGAAGAGTTGTGAGCGTTGATGTGGCGAACGGGGTCTCCCTCGCCAGTATAGTCGTCGATGTTCCTTGCGAAGAATTGTGGAGGAACTCGAGTATCGAAGAGTCTTTTGGAGAAGGGGTGAAATGTATGATCACGAACAGTCAACATGTCGCTCGCTCCCCTTCTATTTTTCTCGAGCAGTTCTTCTACTTATCCTATAGTGAATAAAACAGGTTCTTTGGCCGCCTTGTCAAACTTAGGATTCTTTTGAGCTTCATTCTCCGAAAGGTTGGTCTCAGCGATCTTCAAATTGGAGGCCACATCTCCTTGTGGGAGATTTCTCGAGCTGGCTCCTTGTTGTCGGGAATGGTTCCCGCTTGAGCCTGGTTCCAGAAGGCTATGAATGCGGCCATCACTTCTTGGGGGACAACGATAGGAGTTGTCCCTGTTCCCGCCTCTGGACCCACTGTATTTGGAGGTGGGTCGGAGTGGAGAGGTTGCTCTTCCTCCTGAGCACCATTGTTTTGAGGAGGGCCTTCCTCATTTGTTGTCTTTGAAGAGATAGGATCTGCCTGAGATTTTGCTATCTCTTCCACCACTGCCGCTATCTTCTTAATATTCTTGTTGGGAGTAGGGATGGCAACGGGGCCGGTTTTCGCAGCCCCGGACCCGCCCCGCGAGTCAGCCTGGCTGACCCGGACCCAGGTAAGTGTACCTCCCGGGGCGGGTCAAAAATCCCGCGGGGCCCCGACCCGACCCGCTGTGAACAATTTTTTTTTTTTCACTTCTCAATATTAAATACAACTTTTTTTGCCAAAATATTACATTATATATAAATTCAAATTATAAATCTAACATCAATCAAATACAAACACATCAAATTCATCACCAAATACAAATTCAAATCCGAACACCAAATCCAAATTAACAAATCCTAATAATCTAAATATACATCTATTTATAATTTGGTCCATGTTATTTATATAGGTACTATATTAACCATATTGTTTAGTAAATGTTACAATATATTAACATTAAAAAAAATTAAAATATATATATATATATATATATAGGCATTTCGGGGCGGGTCAACGGGGCCCCGTGCCCCTAGACCCGGACCCGACCCGCCCCGAACCCGACCCGTGATCCGCGGGTCGGCGGGTCCTCGGGTCAAAACCGGGTCGGGGCCCCGCGGGTCAGCGGGGCCCCCAGACCCGTTGTCATCCCTAGTTGGGAGCCATGACTTCTTGATCATCGTTCCCACAGACGGCGCCAAATGTTGGGATCAAGTTGACGTGACCCTGAGCTTCTAGTAATGGACTTCGAGGTCTCGCCTGTATCTAGCTCCTTTTGGTGTCTATCTCGACCTTGGGGGTGCTTAGTTTCCTTTAGGGTGCTTTTGGTAGGCGAGGACCTGAAAAGGGGTGGGGATGGCTCCTGATTCCACTCCGAAACTTAAGTCAGTAATGAAATTTTTGAGAGAATACTGTAAAAGTATATGAATGTAGATTATTTATATAGTGAAAGTGTTCCCCTATTTATAGGGGGAGTGTACCGACTTTAAATGGCGGCTACCCTCTTAGGAGGGTTTCTGTCCAGAGTCGGTGTAAGCAGGTGACAAGCAGGTCGCCACCTCATATTTCCTTAGCTAGGAAGGTTTTCCTCTGGCGGTTGAAGCAGGTATCCACCTCACCATTCCTTAAGAGGAAGGTTTCTTCAGCTTAGCAGGTGACAAGTAGGTCGCCACCTGCCCCTTCCTTAAGAGGAATGGTTTTCTCTGAGGCGGCAAGTAGGTTGCCAGTTGTCCTTTCCTTAGGAGGAAGGTTTCTTCAATAGTGTTTGGTTGTCGACTCGACTCTTACCTTAAGAAGGTGAGTTTTGAGCAGACTTGTCGCCAGTCTTCAAGGACCTCAGTCGTCGACTTTCTCAATATTTGGTGTCGACCATCTATCATTGTTTCTTCATTCTGACTATGATTAGTCGTCGACTCTCTTTCATGAGTCTCGACTTGTATGCTCTCAAATTTTCTGCTCTCGACTACGCATTGGCATGTCCTTTATAATCGTAACCCAACAACACATATCTTGGAAACACATATCTTTAATACGACTTAGCAAGATGACGGTTCTATTGAAAACGCATATATTGGACTGTAAGAGTTGAAAGCACACCCTAGGGAGGGGCTTCATTAGTCCATTAGCTATTTGATCAGACGTGAAGACGTGATTGACTTGAAGAAGACCCTTGTTCACAATATCCCGAACAAACTGAAAATTGAGAGCAATGTGTTGCATCCTAGAGTGAAATATCGGGTTCGAGCAAACGTAAGTGACGCCATAATTACCACAGAGTACCTCGGGGGTGATGCACAAGTCTAACCAAGCTCCTTGAGTAGAGACTAAATCCAAAGAAGTTCGGAAGTGGCCTCGGCAACGGCAGTATAATCTACATTAGTGGAGTAACGAGCAACATACATTTGTTTATGTGAGCACCATGATATCATATTAGCACCAACATAGACGAAATAAGCGGTAGTAGACTTGTAAACATAGCAATTACGAGCCCAGTCTACATTGAAGTATTTTGTAGGTGAAGTGACAAGTGGTTGCGCAAATGTAGGCCATGATTTAATGTCCTCTTTAAGTATCGAAGAACTCGTCTGCGGGACTCCCAACTATTGACGATGTGAGCATTGCATAAATTGAGACAATTTATTCATCGCAAAAGATACACCAGGCCTTTCGAATAATTATTGAAGTGCGCCTACCAATTGACGGTAGAGCTGTCCGTCTGTCGCGGAGGGCTGTCACCAAGGAGGAGCAGCGTAGATGACGAGAGCGATGTCGAGGCCGATTTGCAGTCGGTCATTTAAACACGATCAAGAAGTCGGCGAATGTGTTGGTGCTGCGTGATGAAGAGTTTGTTGATTGTGGGGAAGACCTCTTTATTGAGAAAAAAAGTTAAGTGCTCCAAGGTCTCTGAGTGTGAGTCCAATACTAAAACTTCTTATGGGTAAATTTTCTTTATCTAACAAGTGTAGTAGTTTCAATCTATGTGAGTCTAGTAAAGTGTCTAAGAGTCATACACTTTCTTTTCAGAATCAAGTATTCTTAGCCTGATTCTATATAAATTAATTGTTTTGTATTAAATAATTAAAACTGATTACATGAGATTTGATATATATATATAGTACAATACAATAATATATAGCTAAGAGCATCCACAATGGTTTTACATAAATTGTATTGTTTAAAGTTGCCACGTAGACATTTATGTACACTTTAAGTAATACGTAAATTTAAGACACACGTAAAAAATATTTTCTCTGCAATCGTATTACTTAAACATATTCCTTAAATATATTTTATTATTAAATTTTCCAACAACCACCAATAAGATATTAGCATAATTATAAAATGAATTAATTTATAATAAAAAATTGGTTACGTAATACATAGTGCATTACTTAAATTTAAGGAATGCTTTATGTAAAAACATAAATTTATGTGTGGGTCTCATCTTTAAGGAATGCTATGTAAAACCACTGTAGATAGTTTTTGTTGCTTTACTTAAATAATAGGACCCACGTTTACGTAACCTTTACGTAATACCATTGTGGATGCTCTAACGTAGATAAAAAAAAAATACTAAATATATATTCTAAAAATTAAATCTTTTAATATTTAGTGTATATCCTAGTGACTAGTGAGGCTCAGTTTGCTGCACAAACAAATACTAATCGTCTTCTTTTTTTTTTCTATTCACAGAATAAAGAGCGGGTCTATTCAGAATATTAACATGAATAGAGGCCCATAGGCGAGCATACCCAACACTAGTAAAATAATTCAAAGCCCATAAACATCTATCTACATATAGGTTTTTCTAAGGAAATAATATTTAGGGGTGTTAATTTTGGACACTCGCCAAATGTGTTTGGATAAGTTATCTTCCACACCTATCCAATCCGCGCGGAAATAGATCGCAACTCTTGACCCGTAAAGGACTCGTGGACCAATTAAGTTCATGCTGGTTGGCCCCCAAAAAAATAAAATTAAGTTCTTGCTGTTTTTTTAAATACACGTCTTAAGAAGAATGAATGATTTGAAACAACTCAAGTTTGATTGGAATTATTACCTTTCTATAAATGGTTGGATATATATAATTAAACCATGCTAATTTTTTTGAAATTTTAAATTAGCTTTGAATCTGATGGGTCGACCCGTGCGGTTTGAAGTGAGGCGGTTCACGTGTCAAAAAGGTTAACCCATGAGAATATAGATGGTGTTTAGCTTGAGCATTTTTTTTCAGTACCGTAGTTATTATAAAGGAATAAGAATATATTTATTTCTAATCTAAATTTATATAAATATAATAAGATTTAAATACATCTTATTCTCTTATAGTTATTAACACATTGACACCCCTTAAAATACGAACATGAAATCAAGCAAGAATATATCTTAACCAGATCTTAATTAGTGGCGGTCGATTTCATGTCCGATAACAACAATTTCCCAAGTTAATCAGACCTTCCCGAAGCACATCATTATCCAAAACTCCGATATTAACAGTCATTACGAGAAATGGATGTATTTATTTTATATCCATATTAGAATATTTTTTTTTTTGCCAAAATATCCATATTAGAAATTTAGTTAATAAATATCCTGTAAATGAGGAAAATGGTTATATATATATATATATATAATCGGAGTTTCTATATATGAGCCGCGCTACAAGAATACAAATAATGATGAAGTAAATACCTGATTTGACCAAAAATATGTATTAAATAACTGAAATTATAGTTTTGTCCTTATGTTATATGCACAGTATATTGTAGGATATTTTCTGCTTAGAAAATAGAATATTATTAGCTAGGGCAATCACTTAATAATTGGTTATAATACGGACTCATTATTTTGATGCGTGATAAATATATATATTTAGGCTTGATATAATATTTTGTTTGCAAACGAAATTATTAGGAATAAATAAAGATAATTAACTCTTTTGGAATTCAGAATTTTACTCACAATAATGCACAAACGTTACCATAGTATAGAAAGGAGATGATAAATAAACACCATAATAACAAATAATGAACTACTCAAATTACAAATCAATCAAGCCATCATAGATTGTCTCCAAACCCCACGTTCCACTCCAATCTTCACCTACCTGTCCAAAAGGAGAATCGATTGGTAAATCACCACAATATATTTAATTAACCATTTTAACATATTTCATTTCCTCCTCCCTCAAGGGGAGGGGGTAGCTAGTAGATGGCATCTTTTCTTCAACATTATCTGATAATAATAAAAAAAGTGGGGTGTTTATAAAATTATTGCTAGTGAATTGGTACTTACATAATAGAGGGGGAAATGGTATTTCACTTGGTAAGGACCCAGATGGCGTAGATGATCCCCGGAAGCCACCCGAAGAGCGTTAGAATCAGGCATATCCAAAATTCGATCTGCTTGCATTTACAAATTATATATAATAATTAATAACCAGGAAGGGAAGGACATAACATAACACACATATATATATTCTCCGACACATGTTGGTACTAAATTAGCAATAGTACTATAAAACAAACAAACTTTGTGCATATATATATAGAGAAATGATATATATAATAACGTACCCTGCAGCCAAACCTGAGGAAGACACCAAGAGGAGGCAAGATGATGGCGAGGATGATGTCTATGCATGTTGCTGTCCCCATTCTTCTTCTAATTTCTTCTTCTCAAACCTGCAAGTGCTACCACTGGTTTATATGATCCAAACAAACTACTCTCTGTCTCTGCAATCAGCTAACTTCCCTCCTTCAATGGTGTGTGTGTGTCCCCGTATTTAAAGAGCGAGTGTGATTCCACCTAGAAAAACTCGTCCACGTGTTTGTGTTTCATTCGTCACCCTTTTTAATATATCCGACTCCGAGTCATGTTACCATTTCTCTTTCTTCTCAATTAAGATCATGTCGGCCAAAACTAATTACAAGCATTGACCCAAAAAAAAAAGTAATTACAAGTCATGCATTTTAAGTGGTTTAATTGGTAATAGCTGCTCTACTTATAACCTAGTGTCGGCCGGGCTCAAATTTTTATCAAAAATGACGTCCATTTTTCAGTTGTATTCAGTATATCGACACGCTAAGATCTCTGATTGTTTTAAAAGTATTATAGGGATATATAATTATATAGTTTTATAATTTGGTGTGAATTTTTTGTTTAATAGAAGCATCAATGAAGGAATTCAAATCAAATGTTGTAAAGAAAATATCAGCAATTTGTGAAGCTTTACAGCAAGCAGAAGATATACGTGGCAATTGCATTATTGGGATGTGAACATACATTTGCTTTATCATATTATCTGCTGTAGATGATGTTACATGGTGATGTTGATGGGAACAGAACAACATTTCAAAAGGACAGACATATACAATTAGAAATTAGAATGGTTGGTTAGTTAACAGTTGACAGACAAAGTCACAAAATAATGAATGGAAGTAATTCCAGGACCTAGCTTCTTCATCAATGGCTGTCTCTTGAACAGACCCAGAACGATTCGATCGAGCGCAATTCGGTTCAAATTAATTAAACTTGTTCATGTAACTTTATCTTTGGAGACTCGTTTACTTATATTTTGTCATATAATTAACTTGGGTATTTGTAACTATGTGAAAACTTAAAATAAAAAATACTTCACTAAAGATTAAACATTTTTTTAGTAATGTTACAATATTCAACTATACATTCACATGTATAGTATTAATATTAAAGTTTACACATACTCGAATCTTTGCATCGGGTTGAAGTACAAATTAATGTGTTGTTAAATATGGTAGAAGGCTTGGATAAGATTACATGTAGTCCTACAATTTGTATGCATGCTTCACTGGCAAATACTAACCATGAGCCGATCGAATAAGTCACGAATGTCGGCATGTGAATCGACAACATGGGCCTGGTTGGGGCTGAAAAAAATAATAAGTTGAGGGACCAGACAGCTGTCTCTGAAAACTATGGGGTACCAGTACCACAAAGAGAGGGAGATCTGACTGCTCACAGAATGCCACGTCCCGCTTTTTATACGGCGGAGATGGAGTCATTATGCTTCACCATTAAACGTGTTCTTACACGTGGTCTTTATTAACCGTCCTTCCAGTTCCACACACACTAACTCGTCAATTTAGGTGAATGGAACCGATACATACGGATCCCACGTGTGCCCAGATAGAGTCCTTTTATTGTGTGGTAAAACTGCCAGATAGAGGCAATATAGATAATAAAAACTTGTGATGTAATTATATATACTTGTAACATGAAAATCTATAAATTTTAGATAAGTTAGGTTGTACATGCAATTGGCATAATTAAGCAAACTTTATATATATATATATATATAATCATTTAATATTATAAATGTAGTAGTTCATTGATTTATTCATTAATCAAAGTTATCGAGAACAACTTCCGCTCAATATCTGAGAATATAAAAATATTTATAATCAACATTTTATATATTGTATATTGTAGAATTTAAACGGTGCGAATATAAATTATATATATATATATATATATATATTTTGCCATGGAATATAAGTTATATTAAATTCGGACATCTAGTGCACACATAAGAAATCGGGTTAATATGTATTTTGGTCCAACATCTTTGACAACTTTTGGGTTTTTGTCATATATAATTTTTTTTGTCTAGTTTTGGTACCATATGTTTGAAAACTTTTGGTTTTTGGTCAATCAGTTAGTTGACCGTCAGTTTGACCGTTAAATAGTCACGTGACTTGCACATGTCTGGTCCCAAAATTTTATTTTATTCAGTTTAGTCCTCAAAATTATTGTCCTAACTTTTTATTTTTGCAATTTTGCCCCTAAACATTATCAACCGCACCCTAGACTAAATTGACATAGTCATGGTCCGACCCATGGCTAGGTCGGACCATAGGTATGGTCGCCCAGGTCCGGTGACCCTAGCCATGGTCCGACGTAGCCATGGGTCTGACCATGGCTAGGTCAATTTTGCCCAATGGTCCAATTTGATCAATTGGACCCAAATGCTAAATTGACCTAACCATGGCCCAACCCATGGCTAGGTCGTAGCATGGTTAGGGTCACCCAAGTCCGGCGACCCTAGTCATGGTCCGACCTAGCCATGGGTCGGACCATGGCTAGGTCAATTTACTCTTAGGGTGCGGTTTATAATGTTTAGGGACTAAATTGTAAAAATAAAAAGTTAGGACAATAATTTTGAGGACTAAACTGAACAAAATAAAATTTTGGGACTAGGCATGTGCAAGTCACATGACTATTTAACGGTCAAACTGACGGTCAACTAACGGATTGACCAAAAACCAAAAGTTTTCAAACATATGGTATCAAAACTAGGCAAAAAAAAATATATGACCTAAACTCAAAAGTTGTCAAACATATTGGACCAAAAGATCTATTAACCCTAAGAAATAAATAAATATGTATATATATATATATATCTCGATAAAAAAAAAGTGTCCCTTTCCATTATAATTTATATCATCACATAAGAAACCACCCTTTATAATAATAACTAATAAAGGCACATTAATGGAGAATTGATGCTTTTTTTTTTGCTCGTTGAGAATAGATGCTTTGAGGTAGCATCCGATGGCATCATGGATCAAGAAAAGAGGATTAAAGAAAGTTTGTGTTTAAAGAAAGTTGAGAAAACCTCATTTTCACATTTTCTCTCCCGAGGAAGAAGAGAAAGTGCAGAATTCGTTAACTTTATGTAGATGCTTCCCAAAGCCAAAGGTAGTAATTAGTTAACTTTATGGTGTAGAATATTTTCATCTGCTAGGATACAAATCAGTGATGGATTAAAATATTTATAAAAATAGATATTTAATATTCAAATATTTTCATAAATAAATAAATATATGATTTCATCAATATTAATAAGAATACGAGACAAAAATGTCCTCATTGTTGCTATCTTATTAGGTATTTCTATATCTAATATGCTCTATATATATAAGCACACACCATGATTGACACACTATTTGTTTTATTTTATTTTTTCTCTAAAGGTGAACTCCATAAGAAAATTAATATTATTAATAGTATGGTACAAATATGAGGTGTAATTAAAAATTCTTATTTTTTCATACTTTCAAAGTTATACCTATGTTACAATTAAGTCCACCTTATTAGTAAAAAATAAAAAAAAATGTGATTCACAAGTATGATAGAAAAGTCATCTCCATCTTGATAATGCTTTTTTAGTTTAAAATAAAATAGTTAGACTCTCTTCATTTAAGGTCGAATCATTTCAATTTAATGAATTTCTATATAAATAAATAATAAACATTTCAGTTGATATTCATAACAAAAAAAATTTATTGTATTCCTTTTTTTTTTGGGCCAGTACTGTATTCCCTTTTAAAAGGCCTTGAAAGGGTAAGGAAAGCTCAGACTATGAGAATGAAAAAATATTTATGGCCAGCACCTTACCCCTTACGGTCTGACCCCGGTGCGAGTGGAGATTAGTTTAGATTGGAGCAAGCATGCTACGGGTGCTGCCCTCCTGATGAGGGTCCACCTAGGATCACCCCGCGGGAAAACAAAAAGAAAAAGCTCAAATACCATTATGCGGCTAGTATTGAATTCAGCAAATAATAGTCTCCATTTTAGGAATGTCCATTGCTAAAGTAATCCTGTAAAATCCTAGAGTTTTTTTTTTTTGGTAAAGTAACAAAAATTATTCCAGCTATGACAATAACGCTAGTGCTTAACTGTAGTAGATAGAAGGATGGATAAAATGTTACTTGATAGAAGCAATTAAAGGGATGAAGCTTCTAGCTAGCTAGCAATTAAGTCAAATGAGGAGTAAATATAAGATTATATCTATCCACATTTCGTCATTGAGAAGCTAGCTTTGCTTTCTTAAAGAAGATTCAGTTTAATAGTATAGATTTTGTAGGATTAATTAATTTAGATCAGATTTACTTACATACTACGTCAGCAAAACTATTGAGTTATTTATTTCTTAAAATGTTATTAAAATTTGTTTCGACCAAGTTAACGCGGGCTGTCTGCTGAGTAACTTGTCGATGTCTTCGGGTTGGGTGCGAGCTTGTTAGGGCCAAGTCCGTCTCCTAGGGTCGTGCACGGGCCTTTGGCTTCGTCTTCAAAATCGCACTAAGTCCTTCGGGCTCTCTCGCTGACTGTCCGTCCGTACCTGCAAGAGGAGCATTACCGAGCAACTCCCGTGGAGAGGGGAGAGGTGCTTGGTGCGCTCACTCCGACGGTCAACATTAGACAGTTCTAGAGAGAGAAAGTTAGTGAGAGGTCAGAGCTCTTCTCAATTCTCACCCAAAGTGACTTGAAAATGTTTACCCCCAAGGTGGATATTTATAGGCAACCTTGGACTGTAAGCCGGTTTTGACTCGGTTCAATGTGGAAATGTGAACCGGGATGCAGGGGAGAGCTTTTGGGAAGAGGACTCTGACGCGCGTCTCAGGCGGCTGTCACGAGCGGGACGCGCGCGCCTTGTAACGGGGGGTCCCCGACGTATAGGAGTTAGTTGAAAATCGAGTCTCCGTATACATCCAGGACAAAAAAGGGGGGTGTGCGCGACACCCCCGGGGTGCAAAGCTTACCCGGAATTTCCGGGTAAGCCCCCCGGGGGTGCCTAGCAAGTTTGCGACTTGCCCGGTTTCCCCGGGTTAGCTCGAAATCGGGTTTTTCGTGGGTTTCGTGCATGTACGAGGTCCGAATAATTTAAAACCGAGCCCGAATCATGCGTATATCCATCACTTGCCCCCGAGTTAAATAATGGCTTGACCTTTATTTAACTCTATTTTAAGGTAGGGTGTACGCGTGATTCGGGTCGTCTGCTCACCTTGGGTCTTGACTTACCAAGGGTGGATACGCGCGGCTCAGACGAGCTCCTTGCCTTAGTTTTTTGAGATGGTCATGCTTGATAACTGCGCAAAGGGTTAGTAGCACAACGGACTACGAGTAATATGATAAATGTGATTTTGGAAGACGTAAGGGGTGTGCGCACATGAAATTTTTCGGGTTTGTAAGATGATCAAATAAATATGGAACGTTCATGCCACGACTAATTATATCAAAATGATAATAAATCATGAAAGTTTTGATAAAACGTTTTTCATGCAATATGATGGTTTTCGGGAGCCCGTCGTCCGAGACGGCCGTCTTGACGGCGAGACGACGGTTTTAGTGAATGAAATAATGTCGGGTTTGGAAAATCACATGTGATGGACTTGATACGAAAAATCATAAAAAAAAAAATGTTTTCAAGTAGTTGAGACCATTTGAAATAACTTAATCAAATTTAGCTAAGTCACTTGATGGTGAAAATCCAAGTTATCAACAACTTTTAAAAAATGGAGGGTGGATGTGAGTGTACCTCTTGGATGTATGGTGCTTGTTAGGTTGTGTAGTCCCCCCTCTTAGGGCCCTAGCACCACCCTATTCCGGCCGGCAACCACCAGGACCAGCACCGGCCAGAGCACGGCGGCCCAGCGGCGGCGCGGCAGCAGCGGCGGCAGGAGCGGCGGCGACAGGCGGGGCGGCGACAGGCGGGGCGGCGACAGGCGGGGCGGCGGCTGCAGCTCGGCGGGCCGATTTCGGGCTCAATTCGACCCGTTTTCGGGTCCTTCTTGTCGGGTATTGATCGGTAATCTCCTCTCCTTCCTTTTCTTGATGTTAATTGGACCTTTAGGGCTGCAAATTTCGAATTTTAACAAGGTGCATGATAGGTGTTCGATGAAATGCCTAAGTGAAATTTTGGCTCGATTTTTCAAAATTCGTTTTTGGCCAAACTTTAAATGTAGATAGATAGAGTTATGGTTAGTGAACTCCCTTTGTGAAGAGGCCCTTAGGTTTCGGTCAACCGAGGTGAAATCGTGGAGGTTCGAAATCGGACATATTCGAGCAAAAAGTTCGACCCTTTGTATTTTGATGCGGGTGACTTGATATGATGCTCCCGAGTGTGATAATGACTCCTCGATTATTTGTGAGTAGATAGTCATGCCCCCGGAGTTTAGGTGATCGCTCGGTAGCTCGTGCTTATCGGTGGCTTAGTTGACCCGAGTGCTCTTTGAATTGTTCGGGTAGGGGTAAGTTTCCCCGTGACATGTAATGGGCTTGCTTAAGTGTATTTGAGCTGCTTGTATGTGCCCCCGGAGCCTTGAGCCGTTTTGGGGATAAAATTTGATCGAAATGTGGCCGGAGGGCATTTTGGTAATTATGACCAATTTTGCATGCTTTAGATTTCCTTAGCTCCTGAGCTCGTCGTTTAGTTGAATGCTTGAATACCTGTGTTATATTGTATAAGTATATGGAAATTTTGTTAGTGGGTGGCCTAGGCCTTTGGTGAGCGTAGGGACTTTTGACTCCCGAGCGGGAGGGTCCCTAGCTGTTTGCTCGCGGACAGTTGGTCCGTTGGGTTGGATGCCCTCGCAAAGGGCTTGGTGAATGGTGTTGATACGTGGCCCTGGTTTTTGATTGAGTTGTGTATGGTTTTTGCAGGGTTTGGTTGACGGGCTTGCAAGCGCGTGTCTTTGATACTTAGAGTGTTCCTGGTAGGCAACGGTTTCTGCTTCTTCAAGCAATGAGTAAGTCTCATCACTCTGTTTCGGATAACATTGATGGGGAGGTTGATGAGGGCACCATGGATTCTGATTCCGGGTCTCGAAGCGGTGTGCTTTTGGGACCGTCGGGTAACCGCGTAATACTGGAGAAGACCCAAATGTTTTTTCCCAACAAGCTCCCACGTTCCAAGTTCGATCTCTACGTCTCGACCCGGGGCTGGTGTCCCGGCATAGAGGTCTCGTATCCTTGGGACGTCGTGAAGGGGGTCGAATTTGGTCGGCCCACCGTTCCTCCGGCTGAATACGAGGCTGTTTATCTTTCACAGTTCCAAGAAGGGCTGCGCTTTCCTTATTGTCAGGATCTGGCCCGCCTTTGTTGACATTACAGGATTTCTCCCGTCTCTATCACTCCACCGGGGTTTAGAGCTTGGACATGTTTCCGGGTGCAGTGTCATCTAAACTCTTGGGATTACTCGATAGTGCTTTTTCGAGCCTTCTATCGCCTGGGCAAGGCAGATGAGTCTGGGATGTGTACTTTCACCTTGCGTTGGCCTCACATGACCGAGAAGGGATTCTCCTCCCTTGGCTTGCGCAGGGCGGGGTGGAATACTGAGGCGCGGTTCTGCGAAAGATCGGACACTTCCCAGAACAAATGGAAGTGTCCGTACTTTTTTATAAAGGATGCGGGCACGACTTGGACGACTTCTCACATAGTGGATACCGACCCCGTTCCGCGTTTTCAGGAGTTCTCCGATACAGACAAGGTTGCTTTGAAGAAGATTTACACGGCGAATAGGGCGGGGGAGTACAGCCCCCTTTATCGTGCTTCCGACGCCGAGCTGCTCGCGGCGGGCATTCATGTACGTCCTTCGGGGGATGAGTTGGTATGTTTTGAAGTTTCGTAACATTTGTTCCTGTTTCCTTGTAGGTTGGTTTCTTAACAGACGCCCATGTTTACAGGGCGGAGTCGCAGGCGGATCTCCTCAGACTGTTTCCGGCCTCGGCGACACTCCTCCTGTTGGCCCGGGTATGGGACTTGTGCCTTTAAAGGTTTCGTTGAGATTTTTCCCCATGCTAACATGCTAATGGTCTTTTTGTGGTTGTCTTTGCAGGCTTGGTACTCCCGACGGCGGGGGGAGTTGCACCTGTCCGAGAGAATGATGCTGACGTCCGTTCCCCGAGCGATCCTAAGAGGTCGACGTCTGCCGGCATGCCTCTTGCTCCTTCCTGCGACAAAGGGAAGGGGCCAATGTATGCGGATTCGACCATGCCTGCCCCCCGGTCGGGGAGCGGCCGTTCAGCGGAGGTGCTTTCCTTGGCAGGTGACTGTGGTTGACTTCTTGTTGTATTGGTATAGTTTGCCTTCTCCTAATGTGTTTGCTTTTGATGTGTAGTTGTTCCTACTCCTCCAGCTCTTCGCAAGTCTGATCTGATGTGTCGGCTTGATCGGGATGTGTCCGGGAACGAGTGGACTCCCTACTCTCAGTCTGCTATTCGCTTTCCCAAGGATGTTTCCTTGAGCACACCTGCTGTCGGTGTGCGTGTGGTTCAGCGGTCTGTTCCGCCGGCTGACCGCAAGAAGTGCCCCCATGACCCTGAGGCTGCTTTGAAGTGTGTTGAGGAGTCGCTCGCGCGCTTTGCTCCTGGACGTTGTTTTATTTTTATGTTGGATCTATCATGTTTGTCTGGCTTCTTTGTGTGTGATGTGCTTGTGTTGTTGTTGCAGGTGAATGCCGTGATGACCAACCTTTCCTCCTTTGTTGTTGAGCTTGTTGAGGAGACGAGGGGTCTGCAGGGTCGTCATGAGCGCTTGTCTCAGGATGTCGTTGTGTTGAGGGAGAAGGCGCGCGCACATTCAGATGCTTCTTCCAAGGCTTCCGCTGATCTCAAGGGAAGTCAGGATTGCGCGTCTCAGCTGGAGGCGGAGCTGTTTGCCTTATTGCGCCAGGAGAAGGTCGACGAGGAGGCACATGCTGTGGCGCTGAAGGAGACTAAGGAGTCTCATGTTGCCCTGGGTGATCAGCTTGGGATGATTGAGTTTCCTACTACAGCTGATTACTCCAAACTTCTCGAGAAGGCACGTGATGATCACATGGAGCCTTTCTCTGTGGATTACTTCAGGAGGATATACTCTCTTGCCCCCGATTTTCCTTTCCAGAGTACTGGGCCATATACTGGCTATGCCATCGGGGCTATTGCGGGGATCCGAGCGGGCGATGTGGGCGGAGCGAGTGGTTTGACGGGACAGGTGTCCGTCCCTGTTGGTGACGATCGCCGTGTTGTTTTCAGCAGCCCTGCGCATGATGTTTTTATGGCTGACGCCTTTGGCTCTGGTGCTCCTGACGTTGGGTCAGGTTGATCTTTCTTTGTTTTATATGACTCTCTTGTGTATATATGGTTGCTCCCCTTGCATGGGTGAGATTTTGGCGGGGTGTGTCCCGGGCTTGACTTTTTATGCTGGCTGGATGCCTTTACTTTTCAGACCTGCTATATTATATATATGCCTGACATGAGATGTTAGAAAGATATAATACTTAGTATTATTTTGCATCATCCTTTATTGTTGTCTCTATAACTTGTTCTCTTTTGGAAGAGTGTAGCTCTGTTGACAGGTCGATTTCCTTAATCCGATGGTTTTCCTTAGGAAATTGCATCTCTATTGGTGGCGGGGTGCGGATGAATTAGTATTACCGGCACCTGTGGCTTTGTAAGGAGGAGGATCCATGTTGAACTGCTTGTCTTCCTTTACAAGGATGTGAATAGATTAGTACGTTCACATACTTGATATAGTTGTTTGTTTGCGAAGTGTGGATAGATTAGTACGTCCAACACTTGCAATTTTAAAGAGAAGGGGGAACTCTTAAGGAACCGCTTGTCCTTTTGATTTTCATAAGAAGATAGTTCCTTACGGAACCGTGGATCTTCATTATGATATTTTGACAAGATGGTGGTTTCCTGAAGAGCCGCACGCCTATCTTGTTTTTTGAGATGTGGATAGATTAGTACGTCCACATCGCTTGATGATGGCTAAGTGTGGATAGATTAGTACGTTTGACACTTGCATTTTTTTGCGAGGGAGGATTCCTAAGGAACCGCTTGTCCCCCGACTTTTGCAAGGATGTGAATAGATTAGTACGTCCACATCCTTGTACTGCGGCGAAGTGTGGATAGATTAGTACGTCCGACACTTGCATTTGTTTGCGAGGGAGGATTCCTAAGGAACCGCTTGTCCCCCGACTTTTTGCAAGGATGTGAATAGATTAGTACGTTCACATCCTTGTATTGTGGCGAAGTGTGGATAGATTAGTACATCCGACACTTGCATTTATTTGCGAGGGAGGATTCCTATGGAACCGCTTGTCCCCGACTTTTGGCAAGGATGTGGATAGATTAGTACGTCCACATCGCTTGATGATGGCTAAGTGTGGATAGATTAGTACGTCCGACACTTGCATTTTTTTTGCGAGGGAGGATTCCTAAGGAACCGCTTGTCCCCCGACTTTTGCAAGGATGTGAATAGATTAGTACGTCCACATCCTTGTACTGCGGCGAAGTGTGGATAGATTAGTACGTCCGACACTTGCATTTGTTTGCGAGGGAGGATTCCTAAGGAACCGCTTGTCCCCGACTTTTGGCAAGGATGTGGATAGATTAGTACGTCCACATCCTTGATGAAATTATTTTGTCTCCTTGCATGCGTCGCGCTCCCTCTGTTTTGAATACAGGCATGAGCTTTGCTTAGTCTTGCTTTGATATCTTTTTGATGGCTTTTCTTGTTTTTTGCCCTTTCTGCGTGTAGAGTTAGGGCCTTTGTTGATGATGTATGTGGCTTGTTCCTGGTTTTGGACCGGGGTAGCTTTCCATTACATAGTGATTTTTCCTACGCAAGGAGTGAACTTCATTAGTCTTCTTGTTTATTTATAAGGGATGTGCATGGATGGAGTCAACTGATCTCCCATCCTAAACGTTCTACTTAGTACTTGAAAAGTAAAGATAGAGTATGTGCATGTCATAGGGGAAGGATTATTCCCTTAGTGACGGTTTGATAAAGCTGGCTTTTTGCATGCAATGTAGGAGCGCAGAGCTCCTTGTTCGATCAGTTCCTCGATTCTGTTGCGTAGAGAGGGGCACCCATTCGTGCTGTGACCCCATATGTTGTGGTAGTGGCACCACATTTCTGGATTCTTCCCGAGGAAGGCAATCCGGATCTCGCTTGGAGGAGGTAAAACATCCTTCAGGATGATCTTGAACAACTCCTCCACCTCTATGTTCAGAGGTGTATATTCGCCATCTTGGTTGTTGTTCAAGTCTTGTCTTGCACGCTTGTGTTCGCGCGCCTCCTCTTGTTCTGCAGGTGGGCTGAACCACCCCAGCTCGTTTGCGACCTCGATTGCTGTCTCCATCTTATCTTTTAAGTCAGCCATAGATTTGGTTGTTCTCCACCCTTGTGTTCGTCCAAATAGGAGGAATGTAGGTGAGTTCATGTTTAGGAAAAAGGCATTGATCACGGCTGACTTCTTTGCCAAACTTGAAGTTGCATTTATGGCGAATCGCTTGAAGTAACTCTGGATGGATTCCGACTCCCCTTGCTTGATGTCCCATATGCTTGGGAGCATTGGGGTTTGAGGTGCTAGGAGTCTTTCTCCTCTGCTCATCATTTCGTCAAATCGCATCTCAACTTCAGACTTGGAACATTGTCCCCTTTCAATGACTGCTATGTCCAGACGGTTCTTGCATCTTAGGGCGTTGACATAGCACTTTCGTGCTGTCGTCTGATCTCCCAAGACTTCACCAACTCCTCCCCTTAAGCGGTACTTCAGCTTTTGGTGTGCCGTTGAAGGCACCATCTCGTAGGGGTTTATCGTTGTTCTTCCGAGAATTCCGTTGTAAGCGCCAAGGCTCTCGACGATCACGAAAGTGATGTCGACTTTCATTGCGTTCCATCCTTCTCCTATCACAGTGGGAAGGGTGATCATCCCCAGTGGATATGTAGCAGCTCCTACAAAGCTTACTAACGGGAAATTTCCCGGCTTCAGGTCCTCTCTCTTCATTCCAAGCTGTTCGAGGACATTGACATGGAGGATGTCTGCCGAGCTTCCTCCGTCGACCAGGATTCTTTTGACATCGAACCCGTTGATTTCCATTGTTATTACTAACGCGTCATCATGCGGGTAGACGATGTGTGCCATGTCCTTTCTCGAGAATCCTATCACGGGGTCCTCCTCTTCCGGTTTCTTTCTTTTGCCATACTTGGGGAGTGTGCTTGCCTGCGCAGCGTATACATCTCTTGTGTTGGAGACTTGTCCTCCTGCAGCTGGACCACCATGAATGACATTAATAACTCCCCTCTTTTTAGGAGGGGGGTTGTCATTGGTCTTCTCTTTTCCTTTCTCCTTTGGCGTGAATTTTCTTTTCACCTTCTCAATCTTTCCCCCCTGGTCGACGTAGTGCTTAAGTCCGCCTTCTTGTATGATTCGATTGATTTGGAACTTAAGGCTTCTACAGTCGTCAGTTTCATGGCCGTTGACTTCGTGGCTTTCACACCACTTGTCTTGCTCTTTCCCTAGCTGGCCCTTTCTGAAACCGAATGGCTCTTTCCAGAGGTTTTTCTCTTTCATTTCTTTCAGTATGACACTCAGGGGAGCGTTCAAAGGGATTAGCTCAATGGTGTTGACGTCTGGATTCTTGTCTTCTTCAATGTTGAATGTTCTCTTCTGGGGCGGAGTCCACTGTTTTTGTTGGGGGGTTTGGTTCTGCTTCAGGGGGCCTGGCTTACTCTCATCTTTCTTGTTGCCAGGCTTAACCCACTTGTCCCGGGCTGTCATCTTGTAGTGCTCAGCATCAATGTACTCTTTTACTCTTGCCACGAGTTCTTCCATTGTTTCCACCGGTCTTGTAGAAAGCTTTTGGCCCAAGTCGTACCCGTGCCTACCCAAGTTTCTGACAAAGGCATGGATGATTTCTATCTCTGCGATGTTCGTTTGAATTTCCGAGATGTTTTGATTAAACCGGATGTAGTAGCTTGCGAGGGACTCATTCCACTCCTGCTTGACGTCATCCAAGGCATTTGATCCTTTGATGATCGAACGTTCTCCCATGTAACGGTGGATGAACTTTTCTTTGAGGGACTGCCATGAGTCTATGCTCTTCTTTGGCAGGGAGAAGAGCCAGTGTGCAGCTGGTCCGCCTAATGTTTGGGGGAATGTCATGGCTATGTGGTGAGGGTTGTCTGTCCTCCCCAAAAGCATTGCTTCATGCTGCTGCACATGCTCTATCGGGTCTCCCTTGCCTCGGTACTTTTCCGGCCTTAGATTATACAGTGCGTCTGGGACGCGACTGTACACCAGCTCGTCAGTGAAAGGGTGGGATGTGGTGTCCACCAATGTGTTCATCCCTCTCATTTTCCTTTGCTTTATCTTCTTTTCAATCAGCATTTCAAGCATCTCCTCCGTCAACCCGGTAACTGGGTTACCCTGATTTGGGGGGCATGCTTCTTGTCCCATGCTTGCGCCTTGTTGGGGAAATTGCGCCTGCGTCGGGTTGTACTGAGAATATCCACCTTGATATCCCTGGAATGTCTGAGACGGCTGCCTCCAGGCTCCTTCATTGAATGGCCCTGCTTGGTAGGGTGTTTGGGAGTGCGATAGCTCCTGTCTTGTCCCTTGTTGGGGGAACTGCCTGCTTTGCTGTGCATTCCCGTGAAAGGTCGGGGTTTTTGAGATTGTAGGGCCTCTCTGCTGAGGTGCATTCATTGGAGGCGCCTGCCTTGGTGGCGGGGGCATATTTGCTTGTTGCGCGGGAGGGGGCGGTGGCGCCCCGTATCCTTGGTTGCGCAGGGCCTCTCTCAGATGAAGCAGCTGTTCGAGTGCCGCCATCATTTCTGGGGTGACTGCAGGCGCAGCCTGTGCCCCTGGTGCCTGATTGTATGCCCCAGCATTTGGCATTCCGTATGGTTGCTCCTGCGTGTTGAAGGTTTGATGGGCGAAGCCTGGAGGAGCGTCGGTTTGCTGTGTTCCCCCTTGCGCGTTACTCCGAGAGTGTACGCTTCTTGTTGGCATAGACGAGGCGACTGAGGCCTCGCTTTGGCTCTGCGGGGGGTCTCTCTGAGCTCTCTACGGAGGAGGTCTCATGCTTGACTCCGGGGCCGGAGTTTTCCTTGGACGTCCTGGTCCTCTTTTCTTCGTCTTAGTCGGCGGTGGCTGCTCGTTGCTTGCCATGCTTTTGGTCTTATGGGTGATCCACGGACGGCGCCAAGTGTTTCGACCAAGTTAACGCGGGCTGTCTGCTGAGTAACTTGTCGATGTCTTCGGGTTGGGTGCGAGCTTGTTAGGGCCAAGTCCGTCTCCTAGGGTCGTGCACGGGCCTTTGGCTTCGTCTTCAAAATCGCACTAAGTCCTTCGGGCTCTCTCGCTGACTGTCCGTCCGTACCTGCAAGAGGAGCATTACCGAGCAACTCCCGTGGAGAGGGGGGAGGTGCTTGGTGCGCTCACTCCGACGGTCAACATTAGACAGTTCTAGAGAGAGAAAGTTAGTGAGAGGTCAGAGCTCTTCTCAATTCTCACCCAAAGTGACTTGAAAATGTTTACCCCCAAGGTGGCTATTTATAGGCAACCTTGGACCGTAAGCCGGTTTTGACCCGGTTCAATGTGGAAATGTGAACCGGGATGCAGGGGAGAGCTTTTGGGAAGATGACTTTGACGCGCGTCTCAGGCGGCTGTCACGAGCGGGACGCGCGCGCCTTGTAACGGGGGGTCCCCGACGTATAGGAGTTAGTTGAAAATCGGGTCTCCGTATACATCCAGGACAAAAAAGGGGGGTGTGCGCGACACCCCCGGGGTGCAAAGCTTACCCGGAATTCCGGGTAAGCCCCCCGGGGGTGCCGGGCAAGTTTGCGACTTGCCCGGTTTCCCCGGGTTAGCTCGAAATCGGGTTTTTCGTGGGTTTCGTGCATGTACGAGGTCCGAATAATTTAAAACCGAGCCCGAATCATGCGTATATCCATCAAAATTGATGGAAAATATTATAAATGATTGTTGAACTTTACTACTTTTCTATCTCACTACTTAAATTTCTATTTTTCTATTGGGGTAGTTGAATTTATCAGATTTATTCTATTTAGCAATATCATTAATTTATACTATTAGTCGTACTATTTATGCAACATCTTATAACCTTGGACGAGTTGACATGTTATTGTTGTGAATAAATTAAATTCATATGTTATTAGTTGTGCTAATTAGATAAAATGCTGATATGACATTGGCATGAATAAATAGGAACATACTAATGTGATATATGAGACTGTAATTTATTCACAACAACAATATGTGTTGCCTAAATAATACAACTAAAAGCATAAATTACCAGTGTAGCTAAAATAGAAAGGATTTGAATATTTGATGAGTTTAAGTATCTAAATAGAACAGAATGAAGTTTAAGAACTAAGATAAAATATATAGTAAAGTTTGAGAACGATTTATTTTGTTTTCCCTAAATTTGACTAAGTAAATTATTAATTATAAGTTTAGCCTACACGTTTAAAGTGACATCAATTCTACATTTTGTCTTTGTGGACTGAGGAAAAAATGGGTTATAATTTTGAGTCGGGAGCGTTAAAGTTAAAATCATCTTAAAGAAAACGTTTCAGCAGGTATCAACCTTGAATCGTCCGAAAAACACAACTCACTTTTACCGGTATTAGTCCAACCAACCTTAATTTTTTAGCCAATATACACGTTTCTATTTTGTTTAATAATTAGGTTTTTGGGTTTGATGAAGATAGCTACTACACACGGAACTAGTTATATCTCGAATTTTCTACTATTTAATTTTAACGGTAACGTTGTCCATCTATCTATAGCTACTCGAATCACATTTCTAGTAACTATTTATATATAAGTCGATAATCCTAACATACTTGTCTCTTTCGCTATAAAATTTAGAATATATGTAGAGCAAAGTCGGATTCGCACGTAATAATAATATAATATATATAATATAAATATACGTACTATGTAATGTATGTCTTGATATGATTGGATACTTCTAAATAAAACAATATTACATTCAACCTTATCCTTATTTTCAACCCAAAAAAACCTTATCCATATGTAAGATTACTAATGCTAATGATTAGACTTGAGAGGTCCCCCTATGTGTATATTCAAATGTTAGCACATCAGAACAGATTTATATATGTGGTAGAATTGTACTTTTCAGTCATTTCTGTTATGACTCGATACACGAAGAATGTCCATGCCGTGATTTACTGAGAAGAATCTATCTATATATCATGCATGGAATTTGACTAATAGCAGTCGGAATTTATTTGGGTAATTAAGTCTATATCTCAACTCTCAAGAAAAAAAAAATATGTCCCTTCATTTTTGCAGCAATATATAGTATGTCCCGGCTTAAAGATCGTTACTATTGTTCATTCTTTTTTCGTTGGCAAAAATAAAATAAAAATATAGGACGCACCTATTGGGCTCAGTGAAGCACAGTATTCTTTTTGGGTCGTTTCCACTTGATCGAACAACCGAGGGTTGTTGCCTTTTAGGGCTTTTTATTATTTATTTATTATTATTGGACTCGTAGGCCTTGCCTTATTGGGTAGTCTACAACATGTCCTTAAAATAAAGAGTCAAGGCCCAAGGACCTTTCTTCTATATATATATCAACAAGCTCTTTTTTATTAGGTCGCTAAATTTTGGTTTAAGTGAAACTTCTATTGGGAAATTTAAATTCTCTTTAATCTATATCTATATATATATATATATATATATATATATATAATAAAGTAGGAGGTGAGAGAGTGAGTAATTTTCATTGCGCCACGTCAGCGTAGAGGGCTAACATGAGTGTGCCATGTCAGCACGGCAAGAGAGATAGTTGATAAAGTTTGGAGAAATTATTGACTACCTAGGTTGTAACATATATCCTCCATATTGTGACTCTCTCTCCATTCATCAAGTGACAAGTGTCAAATACAAGGAAAAAGAAATACAAACAAAGACACATGTCTTGCGCTGAATAGTTGAAGGGCTACCAAGTGCTGTCTAGAATCATGCCAATCATTATATATATTATTTAAATACGTATTAACTCACATGCGTGAACCGCAATGACAACACATTAGAAATATATTATTGAATGAGATCAATTCAAAATATAATTTCAACATTCTACGTACAAGTATATATGTACGATTTAATGAGTCACCCCGCGCTCGCGCGGGGTTAGCACCTAGTTAAAGAGTAATGCTAAACTGGCCGGTGAAAATGGCCTACTGTTTTGGTGGATTGTGGAGTTAGTAGGACTTTATCCTTTCTTTCTTTTACAACTTTTATTGTTTTCGTTAATTACCTTCTACATTTCATTTCATTCCCATTCTAATTTCCATTCCCATTCACCAAACTTCCTTTTATCATGTGAATTCTTTTTTTTTATTAATTAATTATTAGAAAAGCAGAGTATTTTTAGGCCGTAAACGAGTCAGTAGTATTTATAAACTCGACCCGACTATAAATTATTAAATTTAAATTCAGTCGAGATTAAATTTTGAAACTTGAACTATTATCGCATTTAAGCTCGACATAACTGAGTTTGACTAGACTTGACTTGTAAATGTAAAACTATTATTTATTACAAAAAGTTAGCATTTCTCATGACTATAAAAATCGAACTCGATTAAACTCAGCTTGTAAAACCATTATATATCACAAAAAGTTAGTGTTTCCCATAACTACAAAAAAAAATCAATTTCAACTCAACTCGAACAAGTTGACTTAATAATTAATAATACTACTACTAAATAAAATATTATAAATCTCATTTAGGCTCCGAATAATTCGAACATAGTATTACTAACAAGATTGAATTCGACAAACCAAAAAATTAGAGTCGAATTTGAATTTTGATCAACTCTAGTCAGAGAGCTCACATGTAATTTTGACCGAGTCGAATCCGAGTTTGATTTTTGTAATAACCAGAAATACTAACTTATTGTGATATATAATGAATTTACAAGTTGATCCGGGCTCGATTATGTTGGGTTTAAATGTGATTAGAGTTCAAATTCAAAAACGCAACTCGTCGAGTTCAAACTTAATATTTTTTAATCGAGCGGAATTTAGTAGATTCTCAGCTCATTTACAAATCTCTTTGAAGGACACCACGGACGTGTTCGGCCAAGCTCGGGTCGGACGCACGTCACACATAAGGAACCCTCCAAATATAACCTAAATTTGCATCAGATGGGATTTGAACCCTAGGACCTCCAACAAACAAGACATACGCCTTCGCATAAGTAGTAAATTTGACTAAGTATTAGAGAAGAGCCTCATTGCCTCCGCATAAGGGGTAACTCTCATTTTCCTTCCGCATAAGGGATAACTAGCATTTTTTTTATGCATATGGTATCCCATTTTGCCTCTGCATATGAGTAACTCCTTATGCTTTTGCACATAGATAACTCCATACATCTCCAGAATATACTTAGACACTTCGGGGTATGTAAGGTAACACCTTACACAACTCAAACCAGTATTCATAAGGAGATCTCCACGAACGTCTCCTACAAGAAATAAGCCCTTCATATCGCCAAAATGAGTTAACACAACTTGTTTACGAATAATGCGACTACAATCCCGAAATAGGGTAAACCTATCCGGACTTTGAGACTGTTTGGTAACGGGGATACCAAACCCCTATAAATACTCAATTATCTCCATCATATGAAGTTAGATCTCTCTACTATTATACTATTACTTTATCTCTCCACAATAGAGAACTGACTTGAGCGTCATAGTGTGTTTACCGGACTACGACCTGGTTTAGATCTTCTTATAGGATAACAGACGGACCTTACGTAACAAGCATATATTATAAAACAATCGAAAGTTACTTCGAGCGGACATGATTAACGAAAAGAAGACAGTCAACTAACGGAGTTGAAACTACATAACCAAAATCCCATCAGTAAGATTCTTGGAACTTGTATACTTAAATTAAATAATAAGAGCAAAAAGCCAAAAGAAATAGAAGAAGGAGAAAAGGAAGAAGTCTCTTAATTAATTAGTTCCGTGCATCATAAGCTTCCTTTAATTCTCTTCTTTTCTTCATCGACTCCTTCATCATCCACTTAACTCTGCACTTTTGACAGCTTTCATTGGCAATCATCGAGACTTACTTTGATGCATATGGATTGACATTCCCTTTTGACTTGTTCGAGAAAAGGCTCAGATTTTCTTACCAGGCGATGAAGCTTTGAGATGCTAATATAAATACGTCTGAAAGCGAGGTGGGTCTTCGTGAATCTATTGTTTAGCTTACCAAAAACTTTTAAAAATTCAATTTTTATCTCAAAACTCCCACTTTTCTTGGGCTTGAGTTAATTGCATGTTGTAATATATATCTCCCTCCCTCCTGATCTAATCAGTCGGTACTTAATTATTAGCAGTGGTATATTTCAGAGACTCCACAGGTTGCCATGGCACTTTTCGAGTTCTTTCGTGTGCCTAAAGGGAAGCTTGATCCGGTCCAAGAAAAATCAGGTTCCTGTTTCGATGAATCATCCTCTTGGCAAGTTCATTTCTTAGCCATGCATAATTTAGTCTGTAACATAAGACATGCATAGAGTTAAAAGTATGCTAAACTAAGTGTGTTTGTTGTTATATATAGTTGCAGCAATGAGGATGGGTTGATTGAGTTGAGGAGGGAAAATGGTCAGCTTCTGAAGCAAATTCATGTTATTACTAGCAGTAGTAGAGCTAGTAAGGCACTACCTTTGAACTTGAACAATGTAGATAATTACCAAGACATCCTCAAAGTTACGAAAATAAAAAATCCAGTCAATTCGAAAGATTTTCACCCCTCAGTTGAACTAGGCACCCCAACATTCCCCACTTGTCCGACTGTTGCTGAGCATTTTTTGGATATCAAACAGACCTCCTCAAAAGGTAATTTTAATGTGGCCGATTTCCTCTCTTTTGCAATCAACGAGTCAAAATGATTATCTGGTTCCTTGGTTGAGTAATTTTCCATTGCAAAGTGATTACAACTCGTATTTCTCTTCTGAATGTGTTGAATTTTAAACCTTGGGCCGCAAGAAAAAGGTTGTTTTGAAGCAGAGCGTGATCCCCTTTTGCGTTCTAATTTTACTGCTTCGGCTGCTAGTTACCAACTCTACCCACCAACGCCATTTCAATCTCTATCCTCATTTTCATCTCTTAGATCTCAAGCCATTGACAGTAACAGCATCACAACGACTGAATTACAAAGTAGTAATAAGAATAACAACATGGGTTCCGCGAATGTTGGTTACTTTTCAAGGCAATTATCTCTGATGAGTAGTAGTACTGATAAAGCAGATGGTTCGGGGTTTTCGGGTGTGGATGGGAGTAGAGACAAGGCAGCTTTGGATGTTCCAAACATCATGTTTGGTTTGTCCAGATCCAAAGTTAAGACCTACTGAAATCATTATTGGTAGCAGTACTTTACTCTCTGGACAGGATAAATCACCTGGGCTAAAAGTTGTAGACGGTGAGAAGAAGTCGGGTTTGTCTTCGGTTGGCTCGGGTGGATCTGATGAACCACCAAATAATCTGAAGAGAACACTCCAGAAGGCTGCATCGTCTAGCGACGTTTGTTTCATCAACTTTGTGCTGTTATTTTTATGTTCTGTAATACTGTTCTTCGTATAACTAGGTTGTCTCATGTAACAATCATCAGGATGCTGAAGATGAATTGATGAGTGTGAAGAAACAAGCCCCGAATCGCGGTACTAAAGGCAAGAGGATTCGATCGGCAGAAGTGCATAATTTATCCGAAAGGGTGAGAAACATTAAACTGAAATCACCATCATGTTTATCTCTCAGAAGAACATTAACATAGGTACAACTGTTTCTGATGTTTTTTGCAGAAGCGAAGGGACCGAATAAATGAGAAGATGCATGCCCTGCAAGAGCTAATACCGAACTGCAACAAGGTTGTTTGGTCTGCTTCAGCATTGCTATAACTATATTTATGTCCCAAGAGAATCCTTCTTACTTATTTCTCAAGAAACTAAAAGACCTTTTGCAGTAAAATCTTGCGCCACAAGAAACTGTTCCTTGAGTTATCAATGGTTTATTTCTTTGCTGATTTTGGGCATATCAAAGTTGATATATAGGTGGATAAAGCTTCCATGCTCGACGAGGCTATTGAGTATTTAAAGAGTCTGCAGCTTGAGTTGCAGGCGAGTTAATTTGATATTCATCTTTGTTAGTTAATCGTTTCTTCAGTTGCAGTCGTCTGTGTTAGAAAGAGCACGATTGAGTTTCTCCTAACTAACTACAATTTCCTAATTTGTTAGAGTAGTTGTGACAACTTTGCATTGTATGTACAGATAATGACAATGGGAGCTGGTAAGTATATTTCACCAATGATGCTACCTACCGCAATGCAACATATGGTTCAGCCAATGGCTCAATTCCCGAACATTGGCATAGGAATCAGAACTTTCGCACGTCCTTCGATGGCAATGCCGAACCTTCATTTTTATGGTCTTCCAGGGCAAGGATTTCCTCTAGCAGTGTCTAGGCTGCCTTTCATCCCTCTAGCAGCTTGTCAGGGTCCTGAAGCAAATGTGAGGAGATCGTACCAGATGATTGATTCGGCGAAACAGCCGAAGAGTCAGGTCGGTTATTAACGTTTCACATTCATAATAATAGCTTGCTTGGGTTTTACTTAAGAAATAATCTACTAACTGACAGGGGGTTTGCCTTGATGGTAAAACATTAAACCGGCATAAATTACTTGTCTCACAATAAATTGTTACACAACAGTATATCTACTTAATAAGACTATGACCTTGCTTATATCAATGAAACAGTCTACACAGGTCCAAGATATCAATGGAAGAGATATTACCAACGAAGCACGGTACTTTCCCAAACATCACGATTCGTAGGTATGTGTTCTTTTTTTTTTTTACCTGTCGTTTCATTTTGTTGATTAACTATGAAATCAATGTTTGTTTTCCGCCTTTTCTTTTATGCAGGTGATGATAAAATTGTGCCCCTATGACATTAACAGATCATGTAAATAACCGGGTTTGCGCCTCAGTTGTTCGATCGACCAACTGTAAAAGTATGTACAAGTAGTTTATCATGTAAATTTATAGCCTGTATATTCAGATGATGATCGTACATATCGAATCTTTATAACCGATGGAATCCGAATTCCATATTCTCGGCATAAACTTGACGCATCGACAACTTTGTCGGGGTAGTCGAATGAAAGAAAGAAGGGGTTAATTAAACATCTTTTTGAGGGGGGTCCTTTACAGATATATAGTTTGATGTGATTAAAGAATGGGATCAAACAGCACTTCTTATCATGTTTCCTTCTTTATCAAGTCAATTCCTTCTTCTTCTATATGTTTCCATGCCTCCTTCCTTATCATTAATAATCCATCTTCATTAACCGGAAATGATATCTCGATAACGTTGAAATCGTCGGCCCGGATCGCTAAATCCATACATAGTTCCGTAGATTAAGAGCTCGAGCTAGCTAGCTACGTTCATGTATATTGATTGTAAAAGAAAAAGGGATTATATATCAATTTTTGGTCAACTAGTATAATGATTGATTTGATGATCTTACGCTTCTTGATATGGTAAGCAAAGTGATGATGATAAGGTGTTGGTTAATTAATATGGAGGTGTCATTAACTAAAGAGAGATGCATGTGCTTATGTTTCTAAACAACTGTGGATGGACCCCTCCTTTTGTTTCCTACTATACAATTCCTTCATGTAGTGGCTGTTCCTTAGCTGTGATATGATTCTCCATACCACTATAGTAAAATGAAAAGAGATCAGTTAACATTTTTAACAAGAAAAATAAATTCATTTGGTTAGACCATATTTGTGACATCCTGATTTTTGTTCCACAATCATTATATATTATTCTAATCCAACTTTTTCTAGACGAAAGTGGGAACAATAAACTCAATCAGACTTTTCTGGTCTATTAGGGACAATTTCTCAAGTTTTGAATGGTATAAATGGTATCAAAATTGACTCACATCGTGAGAACTTATATGATAAAAACCCTATTAGGAGAGATGATAGTTGGTCATGTAAACATTAGAGGTATTTAAAAATATAGAACCCTGATTTCGAGTTATTAATACTATGATCACGCTTTGTCTTATAAGCACGAAAATATTTAGTGTAATAGAAATTCATTGTTTCTATGTGAATTGAAATAAGGGATTTAGTAATGCTAGATTGAATGATCACAGTTGTTCGAGTTTTGGTGCATTACAATGTCTGATCAAGTTTTAATGAGATTAGCATGTTGCATAAAATTGTTAAGAGACAATCGAGTTGGCACTTTCCTAATAGATGAAAAGTCGATTAATGGACTATGAGTCATTATTATTATTATTAATTAAGAAAGAAGTGAGGGAGAAAATATACATAGATGTTAAAGTGGTAACTACAGTTCTCCAAAAGACATAATGTGCCTAATGTCTCTATCAAATGGACACTTGATTAGTTAAGAGCCTTAATTAATCTCTAAACTCATTGAGTTCATCTCATCATGGCTCTTCACCAACTTGTATATATGATCTGATAAATAAATATATTGCATTTTGGCCCCTTTTTTTTGGCCAATTGAGTTTCATCTTTTTTGAGAATTTCCATAGCCTTTTGGTTTATGTCCGAAATTGATAGCATGTACTGTGAAAGGGATGCATGATAGAGAGTGGTTGACGTAATCAAAAACAGCTAATTTACATGGTTTTAAATCCCTCTAATTGATGGTTAATAGATATATGATTGAGAATAATAAGCAGGAATCTCTTCTTTTGGGGACTAATATTAAATATTCAAAATGACGAAGGATGTTTGAGGAGACTTCGAATTTATAATTCAAAACGACAAAACTTAATTGCTAATTATACAATTTTTTTTTCCAATGCTAATTATACAATATGATAATAGAATTAATTATTGCATGTCCACACCCGAATTGTAGAAAATTATTGGGTTCAATTAATTTGTCGTAATGATTAATTATTTATTCTGATCATTGAATATTTTTTAAAAAATATTTTTACAAATATTCCCTAGTGTCTCTCATGGTGATTAAACAAAGTTGTATGTCCCCGACCAATCCATGATATTGTATGATCTTTAGCCTAGCCATATATTGTTTACCAAAAAAAAAAAGCTAGCCAATATATTGGATATTTTATTATTTACCAGCTCAATGGAGCAATATAATTTTAAGGTGTTTCGGATGATAAATGTTAAATAGCCTAAACTTCATTTTTCATGTGTTTCTTTAAAACAGCCTCTTCAAAAACTATATTTAATCTAAATAAAAATTATATGCTAAAAAAATACAATTCCACTGGGGTATTTTTAAAAGTCATAATATTTATACCGTAATTTGGTTTACAAAATGATTTTTTTATAAAGAAAAAAAAAATAGATGCAAACACCGTCCTAATGATAGTAATATTATATATTTTTATTATGCGTATATTCATTATACATTAATAATCTAATGAAATAGAATTATGTTGGATTAAATTATAAAACTAGCCACTAACCCCGCGCACCACGCGGGTAAAAAGAAATTCCAATTAAATTGAAAATTAACAAAATTAAGTTATCTTAATTTATTGAATGTGTAACATTATTTGAAAATTTTAATATATATTTTTATATAGAAATACATTAGTTTAATTAAAGTATTTAATACTAATTATTATTTAAAATATTTATATTAGTAAAATAATTAACATTATATATCAAACGTTTTTATAAGACTATAACTAATATAGTAGAAAATTGAAGTAAGAAAATTGTATTTTGTGTTAAAAAAAGTTAAAAATAAAATAAATAAAATAGTTGAAATCGGATTTAAGAAATAAAAATAATGTGAGGATTTTCATAGATTTTTTTTTTGCCATGAAGATTTTCATAGGTATAACAATTAAATAATTTTACCATTAACCTAAAAAAATTTAATATATAAGTTTTATATTATATTTATGTAATTTTCCGTGATAAGTTTGTGTAATATATATTTTATATAAACCTAGTATATATTAGCATCTAGTGACAAAGTGATGATGTATACAATAAGACTGGGTGATGGTATACACATGTTATATTGTCCCAAAACATAATATTGATTTATTTAGAACAAATTCATATATATAATTCATTTATTTTAATTCATTCATTTTATACAATTATATATGCACCAAATTAGTAAAATCTATATGTGAAGTTTGATATATCATCTATCTAGAAGTGAGTTTTAGGATCTGACTACGATAATAATAAATACATAAAAAGTACCATAAACACAATAATCAAAAGAAAGAAATGAAGAAATATATTCACATTTTATTTTACTAGTTATTAACGCGTGCGTTGCACGCGTATCAATCGTCTAAATTTCAAAATACATAATTTATCTTCAGTTTTCTAATATTTTAATATGTAGTTAATACATGACCAAGTTTAGGGGTTGCGAGAAATGAATCTGTGATCGAAAAGAACGACACAAAGTAATTCAAAACTTGAAAAATAGAAGAGAATAATTAAGTCAAAAAATTAACAATTGTTTTAAATTACGATACTATTTTACTGTTATAACTAATAATGAGTTGGACTGAGCATGACGTGAGTTATTAACGACAAAGTTGTATCTAATTTATCAACTTGAGGAGTGAATGTAAGCCCGTAATTCGCCACTTAGAGTCACCGGTGGAGCAGTTTGACCTATACAAACGTACCTATACACTTTTCATGCAATTTTATATCATAATACCAACAAAAATTGATTTAACGCTAAAGGAAAAAAAAAATTGGTCAAAGGGACGCTAAAGGAAATTTCAATTCATTAAAATCTTAAGTTTATACTTGATATGTCAATTACTTATTTAACTACTAATTAGGTTACAATTTGATTTAATTGACAGACGGAAGAACTAAATTAATGATTCGAGACCCTAAATGTTGGACAATGAGTACCAGGTTATCTGTAAAAGATCAAAATTCAAGAACCGTGGTTGACCCATATTTTGACATTTGATATGATTTGACAAGTAACTGGTCTATGTGATACAAAAAAATCTCAACATGTACTCGAAGTTTGCATGAGTTGAGTACATATCATACTTTATGGGTGGCTCAAATTTATAGGTATATTGTATTAATAAGTTAATGATAATTAATGTAACATGTCAGTTAAGCGGCCTTAACAAAAAAGTTAATGCAATTTATCTAATGAAATTTTTAGTAATACTCAAATATTGTAGGGACTAAATCATCAATTTTTTTAAAACACTAATGTCTAAAGTTTATACTTGAATTCAACTTAACTATTTATTCAACTATCAATTAGGAGATACCAAATATGATTGAATTTACAAACGCAAGAACTAAATCGATAGTTCGAGTCATTAAATATTAAACATTGAGTAACATGTTATATGTAAAGTCAAACTTCAAGAACCACGTTTGATCTATATTTGATATGTTATATGAGTTAGCAAGTGACTAATTTATTTGATACAAAAATGTCAACAAGCGGAACATCCCCAAATCGGTGATATAGTGAATGGAAATATGCATCTACCTTACATTTGCACCTATTAAATGCATGTTGAATCTAATTGATAATTATATTTGATGGAAAAATTAATAATAACTACGGTGACCTACCAATTAAGCGACCTAAAAAACTAAAAATAACAAAATGTAACTAAATTGTTTTTTTAGTAATAGTAAAGATAAATAGACGGATCTCAAAGATAAAAAGACTAAATCGCCAATTTTATAAAAATAGGGGAACTAAATATAACACGTATATATATATAATAAAATAAAAAATATGGAAACTAAATATAATATATATATATATAATAAAATAAAATAAAAATAAAAAAGTTCAAGAGGTACCTTTTGGGGGTGAGGACAACTCTCACATTTTATATTGGTATAAAGATATATATATAGAAAAAATTGGAGTAAAGCTGAATACCAACTCATCCCTTTCTATCACGACTGAAAACTCAAATTATAATTAATTTCAATATATAATGATTTTGATTAGATTACTTTACCCGACTTCGTTTTCTGTCATGCTACCGGAAATAACTCAATTCATGATCTCCTCAATTGAGGCTATAATATCACAAGAACCATTCACTATCTGTGTATGTTGATTAACTCTGAAAAAATTCAAGCAATCCATCACGAATCTTACTGGCAGGTCCTATAAATCTATATTGTGCACAACCTGCAAAAGAAAAAAAAAGTTGAAATGAACGAAGCACAAAATTTAATAAGTTATAGATAGAGGGATATATATATATGACTATGTGATCATAACTAAGACCTATGCATCAACGACGAATAGATCGTAGCTTATTTTTTGAGGTATTCACATGCATGCAAAATCCGCAAAGATCCTAACTTCTAAACATCTTGTCGGAAACTATTGAAGGAATTCGTTTTTTTTTTTTTTTTTTTGGTTTCCCGTGGGGTGGTCCTAGGGGGCCCTCATCAGGAGGGCAGCACCCGTAGCATGCTTGCTCCACACCTAGACTAATCCCCACTCGCACCGGGTCAGCCCGTAAGGGGTAAAGTGCTGGCCATGAACAATTTTCCATTCCCATGGAATTCGTTGTTTAGTCCTATTACACCTCCCATAGATACATGGACAACAACAATGTCTTTGTCCACCTCATCTTCAATTCATTTAAAGCCTCTACAAAATCTTAATTATCTCAAACACGAAGTACACAAACTCAAATCACATATCAACAAATACTAAGTTGTAAATCACTCATTAAAGAATCGACCGATAAAACATTCAAAACCGATATAAATAAGTAAAAAACACATACAATATACACCTTTTGATAACTAACTTCTAAGGTCAGTAATTGATCACCGAATCCCCACTGCTTCATCACCTTGCACTTTACTTAAATCATATATTAACAAATATTAAGTTGTAAATCGCTCATTAAAGAATCGACCGATAAAAAAATTCAAAACCGAGATAAATAAATAAAAAAAAAACACGTACAGTATATTTATTTTTTTATAACGAACTTCTACGACCAATTCTCCACCACTTCATCACTTTGCACCTGCTTCTGTTCATGAACTCCTCTTGCGCAGTCTCCTTTCCGCCAAAGGCTAAATATATATATATAACGTTTAATTTTCTTAAAAATAACGTGAGTTTCTTTCCAAAATAGATGAATTCTTCTTTTAAAATTTGTAAATTATTAAGTATTCTTATTCTTAAATTTATTTGATTAATTTTATTTTTTTGCCAAAAAATTTATTTAATTAAATATTGTAAATAACGTTAGTTTGTTTCTTAAATTTATGTGAATAATTTTTTTTTTTGAAATTTATTATAATTGTTAAGTCTTTCTATTTGATTCAGTGGGTTACTAAATAAAGTTAGTTTCTTATTGGTGTTAAAGTCATCTTATGTGACAACGTAATTTCTTCCTAAATTTTGTGAATTATTTGCGTTCTTTATATATATATATATATATTAAGTAGTAATAGTTTCCTACGTTGATAAGTATTTTTTATGTATATATATCACGTTGCTTTATTTTTAGATTATTCTTTAATATTATTGGTATTATGGAGTATACATTTATGTATATATATATAGTGATGACGTGGCGGCCTATGGTATTCCGGTACCAAACTGTATAGATAATGAATTTAATGTAAATTTTTAATTAACTTGTTTCTTTATATTGCGTAGAGATTAAAATAGAAGATAAAAAATTTCTTAATTTACATCCAATCAATATTTTATGTCTAAATTTACAGACCTCTAATTAAATGCCGATTAAATTAGGAAACGCTGACTAGAAGAATCACCCACGTGTCGGTCAGAAGGCTTCCGGTGCCGAATTAATAATATATAGTAGATAGTAGATGATACATGTCAAACCAACTATTTATAAAACAAAATGTAAATTTTTTTAATATAATAATAATTCAAAATAAATTATCATATAACAAATTAATAATTATTATAATGAATATAAGTGCCCATTTACTTTTTTTTTTATATATTTACATTGCTTTCGCAAGTTCGGACCGGGAGCGTTAAGGTTAAAGTCCTCCCCAAGGTGGCGTCTCCGGCGGGTTTCGACCTCGGGTCGCCCACGGGGAACACAACTCGCTTTACCAGTTGGTCAAACCAAACTTGGGTAAATGCCCATTTACTTTTATTTTGCGCAATGTGGGGTTGGGTTAAAATCTACTATTGTTACTTTCTATCCCGTGGTCTTATTACAGCAGGTTTGAATTCATTTAAAAATAAAATAAACAATAAAATGTCGTTCTCTTTCATGATTAGTTTAATTATCATTTTAATTTAAATATAAAGATTAGCATAATAAGCGGAGGAGAAAAAAGCATGGAATGGCGCTATCATCATCATATAATATACGGAGGTATTTTGTCAAGCGATATTAAAATAAATAAATAATTCCCACACTTCTTGAATGAATATGAATATGGAGCTAGCTTTCTTTCTTTCTAGTTCCTCCTTATTAATTGGGGGCTTCTTTCTTTCTTTCTTTCTTGTCCTAGCTAGCTCCTTCGATTCTATTCTTCTAGCTACTACAAAATATTCTCTCTCGAAAATTAAATCAAGTGTTTTTGACAGTTGACTACGCATGGGAAGACACTCTTGCTGTTACAAACAAAAGCTAAGGAAAGGCCTCTGGTCTCCTGAAGAAGATGAGAAGCTCTTCAACTACATCACCAAGAACGGCCATGGCTGTTGGAGCTCCGTTCCCAAAATAGCAGGTATCTTATATATAATTTATATGCTCTAGCTATTCTTTCTTTTTAATTAAATTTCTCAACATATGTATTGAATATTGATTAATGGTGCATATATGCAGGTTTGCAGAGGTGTGGAAAGAGTTGCAGATTAAGATGGATAAATTACTTGAGGCCTGACTTGAAGAGAGGTGCATTCTCTCTTGAGGAAGAAAACCTCATTATTGAGCTTCATGCAGCACTTGGCAACAAGTATGTCTTCATTATATATATCATCATTACATTTATATATATTTTTGTAATCCATTAGTTAATGTTTTGTTTTGTTTATAATTAAGGTGGTCGCAGATTGCGGCACGATTACCTGGAAGAACAGATAACGAGATTAAAAACTACTGGAACTCGTACATTAAGAAGAAGTTGAAGCAGAGAGGGATCGATCCGGCCACCCACAAGCCGCTTTCGGAGGTGACCAAGAACGAAGACAAGGAGGATCATAATCTGCAGATTTTTCCAGAAATGATAGATAACCAGAATAATTTCTCAATCATTTCAACTTCTAAAGTGGTGATGATGAACAATAATAATACTGCAGCAGCAACTGATGAGCCTTCGGATTTATTAAGGTTCTTCTCTTTCCAGCAGCTCAATAATGGAAGCAGCAGCAGCAGCAGCTTCTTCAACATTCCTATCTCGAATTCTTCAGAGTTTGATCGGGTTCGTCCCTCGGTTAGCATTCCATCGGATAACAGTTCTTCCGACATGTTTGAGAACACGAGCCCGTCTTTTTCATGGCAGCAGTCCCAGGTTGTTCCGAATTCATTGGACTTGGAAGATGGAAACATTAAGTGGTCTGATTTTTTGCTCAATATCGGGAGTTCCACGACTACACCGGCCAATATCAATGAACAGCTGCCAGGAATCAAACAAGAACTTATAAACTTCCAACCAGATAATCACAGCTATGGCTTCCGACATATAGTCTAAGTTAATTTAATTTAAGGATCATCTTTTGTTTGTTATATTTGTTAATTTTCTGTAAATGGGTCACATACAGATTCATAAGTTTCTTCATTTTCTGTGCATGAAGCATTACGCCATCTCAATGTGTCACTTTCCTCATGTTCATGACATGATGTACTAATATTGTTGTCAGTGTTTCCTATTTTTCTTCTTGTAGTTTCAATTTTTCCACGTCATAATACAATGTTTATCTAATCCTTCAGATACCTTAAGAAATTACATTTTAACAAATAGGCATTTGATAATTTATTTTTGACTTTCACGTACTTTAAGATATGCAAAGTGTTGTGCCCTTTGGTATTTTATAATTTGTCATATTATTGGAGAAAGTATTTTATGTGACGGTAATACCACATCATCATCGCCACGTGGAGCGTCAAACTAATAAAATTGTGACATTTGGAAAATTTCCAAAACATTAAACTTTTAATTAATTAAATCATCTCCTAATATACTAATTTTAACTACATAGAGGTTTTCAGGAAAAAAAATACAAGTTTTTGTTGGCACATTTTTTGTTTCTTGAGTTTTTTTTTTCGAAAAAATATTTTATAGAGTTTATGGTTTGAGTAATTTTAGGGTTTAGACAGTATTAGGTTTTTTTCTTTCTAAAACCCTATTAGATTGGATGTGCAGTTTGGCTGGGTGAACCCTAGAGGGCTAAATTGGATGAATAGTCTGGCCGGGTGAACCAATTTTTAGCCGTCTAGGGTTCATCCGGCCAAACTGCTCGTCCAATTTAGCCCTTTAGGGTTCACCCAGTCATACTTCTCACCCAATCTAATAGGGGTTTTAGAAAGAAAAAAAAATTATATAAACCCTAAAATTACTCAAACCATAAACTCTAAAAAATATTTTTTCGAAGAAAAAAAAAAACTCGAGAAACAATAAAGTGCCAACAAAAACTTGTATTTATTTTTTTTCCTAAAGAGTTATGTAGTTAGGAGATGATTTCATTAATTAAAAATTTAATGTTTTGGAAATTTTCCAAATGTAACAATTTTATTGGTTTGACGCTCCACGTGGCGAAGATGATGTGGTATTACCGTCGTATAAAATACTTTCTCATATTATTGACATTAGATATATATACTTAATTATACTATTATAGTGTGGTATATACCAAATTACCAATAGTGAACACATGTGTGATAAGTCATTAGATAAAGTGATAACTAAAAAGTACAACAACAAAATCTCAATATTTTTTTTTTAAAAAAAAACAAAAATTCTTAGATACCTGAAAAGCTCGTAACTCAGCCATGCAGTATGTACACATCAGTGATCTTTTTATCTATTACCCATTAACTATTAATTATGTATCTTGAATTCTGCACCCGTACATAGCGTAGCACAAGAAGCATCGACATAACAAACGACGAGTGATTATTAATCTTTATACCAATATAAAATGTGGGAGTTGTACTCACCCCTAAAAGGCACCTCTTGAATATTTTTATTTTTATTTTTATTTTTATTTTTATTTATTATATATATATATATATATAAGTGTTATATTTAGTTCCCCTATTTTTATAAAATTGGCGATTTAGTCTTTTTATCTTTGAGACCCATCTATTTATCTTTACTATTACTAAAAAAACCATTTAGTTATATTTTGTTATTTTTAGTTTTTTACGTCGCTTAATTAGTAGTAGGTCACCGTAGTTATTATTAATTTCTCCATCAAATATACTTATCAATTAGAGTCAACATGCATTCAATAGGTGCAAATGTCAGGTAGATGCATTTTTCCATTCACTATATCACCGATTTAGGGATGTTCCGCTTGTTGACATTTTTGTATCAAATAAATTAGTCACTTGCTAACTCATATAACATATCAAATATGGATCAAACGTGGTTCTTGAAATTTGACTTTACATATAACATGTTACTCAATGTTTAATACTTATTGACTCGAACTATCGATTTAGTTCTTGTGTTTGTAAATTTAATCATATTAGGTAACTCCTAATTGGTAGTTGAATAAATAGTTAAGTTGAATTCAAGTATAAACTTTAGACATTACTGTTTAAAAAAAATTGATAATTTAGTCTGTATAATATTTGAGTATTACTAAAAATTTCATTAGATAATTCCATTAATTTTTTTGATAAGGTCGCTTAACTGACATCTTACATTAATTATAATTAACTTATTAATACAATATACCTATAAATTTGAGTCACTCATAAAGTAAGATATGTACTCAACTCATGCAAACTTCGAGTACATGTTGAGCTTTTTTTCGTATCACATAGATCAGTCACTTGTCAAATCATATCAATTGTTAAAATATGGGTCAAGCACGGTTCTTGAATTTTGATCTTTTACGGATAACCTGGTACTCATTGTCCAACATTTAGGGTCTCGAATCATTAATTTAGTTATTCAGTCTGTCAATTAAATCAAATTGTGTACAACCTAATTAGTAGTTAAATAAGTAATTGACATAAAATCAAGTATAAACTTTAGATTTTAATGAATTGAAATTTCATTTATCATTAAATCAATTTTTTTTGGTATTATGATATAAAATTGCATGAAAAGTGTATAGTTACGTTTGTATAGGTCAAACTGCTCCACCGATGACTCTAAGTGGTTAATTACGGGCTTATATTCTCCACTCCTCAAGTTGATAAATTAGATACAACTTTGTCGTTAATAACTCACATCATGCTCAATCCAACTCATTATTAGTTATAACAGTAAATTAGTATCGTAATTTAAAAAAATAGTTAATTTTTTTGACTTAATTATCCTCTTCTATTATTCCCGTTTTGAATTACTTTGTGTCGTTCTTTTCGATCACAGATTCATTTCTCGCAACCCCTAAACTTGGTCATGTATTAATTACATGTTAAAATATTAGAAAACTGAAGATAAATTATGTATTTTAAAACTTAGACGATTAATACGCGTGCAACGCACGCGTTAATAACTAGTATATATATATACACACGTTTTCTAACCTTATTTATTATTATCATGTACTCTGAGTCCTGACTATTTATGTTTTTCTTAGTGATCTGTCGGTTCGCTTGTGTGTCTATCGGTGAATCGTAATTTTACAATGAAAGCTCCATGCATGCTATGCTTGCTTCAGGAAAAATCAATGTGTGATAAATAAATTTCTAAAAGTTAAAAGTAGTGTTTGTTTGTTTGTTTTCTCTTTAATGGAAGGGTGTTAGTCATTTAACTTTGAAGTCACTTCAGTTCTCTTTCCAGTACGTATAAATGCGGGTTGCTTCTCAATCAATTAATCAAACTGATAGATGAGTGAAAATTATAAATACATGCATAAAGCCACTGAGTGTTATTTCTATGATTTTGGATATATTAATCAATTGATTGGGTTCTAAGCAACATCTAATATAATCCAATACGAACATTCCGACATAAGTGGCACTAAATTAATTAACAAAAATTATATAAATTCTGATTATAGACGTTCGACAAATTTCGAATGTGAGGGAGTTTCAAGTCTATATCAGAGTGTATCGAAACCTGCAATTCGCAATTTCTATACACTCTCATTAATTAATTAGGAAATATTATTACAGCAATAATTAATTTCGAAAATTACGGACATATATATATATGCTAATTGCTAAGTAACTTTTACCACACTTTTAATAAATAAATAAAAAAAACTTTTACCACACTACGTAAGGGTAAGATATATATGAGAGGTCTAATTTTTGTAGGACACTGAACCTTTAAAGATGATGGGAGTGGGACTATATTTCTATGAAGCATTTAAAGCTAGGGTCCTACTTCTGATGCTGAAACATCTACATATAACTATAGGATCTTATAAGATGGAATATATATATATATATATTTTGTTGGTTACTAAATCATATGTACCCTATATATATACTAGTTATTAACGCGTGCGTTGCACGCGTATCGATTGTCTAAGTTTCAAGATATAAAATTTATCTTAAATTATCTAATATGATAATATTTAATTAATACGTGGTCAAGTTAATGGGTTGCGAGAAATGAATATATATGATAAAAAAGAACGACACAATATAATTTAAAATGGGAAAAATAGAAGAGGTTAATTAGGTACAAAATTAACTATTGTTTCAGTTACGGTACTAAATTAGCCTTACAAGTATATATATTTACGGTTAGAACTAATACTGAGTTGGATCGTGCATGACGTGGGTTATTAACGATAAAGTTGTATCTAACTCATCAACTTGAGGAGTGAAAATTGTAAACCAGTACTTAACTACTTAGAGTCATCGGTGAAGCAGTTTAACCTATACAAATGTAACTATATAGTTTCCTTACAATGTTATACCATAATACCAAAAAAAATTATTGACGCTAAATGAAATTCAATTCATTAAAATATAAAGTTTATACTTAACTTTACGTCAATTACTTATTTAACTACTAATTAGGTTGTACACAATTTGTTTGAACTGATAGGCGGGAGAACAAAATTAATAGTTCGAGACCCTAATCGTTGGACGATGAGTAATTTATCTGTAAGGTCAAATTTTAAGAACTGTGGTTGACCCATATTTTGACACTTTATATGATTTGACAGACTGATATATGTGATACAAAAAATCTCAACATGTACTCGAAGTTTGCACGAGTTGAGTACATATCCTACTTTCAAGGTGACTCAAATTTATAGGTATATTGTATTAAGAAGTTAATGATAATTAATGTAGGATATCATTTAAGCGACCTTAACTAAAAAAATTAATGCAATTTAACTAATGAAAATTTTAGTAATTCTCAAATATAGTAGGGACTAAATCATCAATTTTTTAAATCACCAATGTCAGAAGTTTATACTTGAGTGCGCCTTAACTATCTATTCAACTACTAATTAGGATATACCTAATATGATTGAATTTACAAACACAAGAACTAAATTAATAATTCAAGTCATTAAGTATTAAACATTAAGTAACATGTTATATGTAAATTCAAACTTCAAGAACCACATATATCTTGATAAGTTATTATATGAGTTGACAAGTGACTGATTTATGTGACAAAATGTCAACAGGAGGAACATCCCCAAATCTGTGATATGGTGAATAGAAAAATGCATGTACCCGACATTTTAACATACTGAATGCATATCATATGTCAATGCTGACTCTAATTGATAAGTATATTAGATTTAGAAGTTAATAGTAACTACGGTGACTTGTCAATTAAGCGAGCTTAAAAAATAAAAATAATCAAATTTAACTAAATGATTTTTTTAGTAATAGTAAAGATAAAAATATATGGGTCTTAGAGATAATAATGATCAAATCACCAATTTTATAAAAATACGAAAACTAAATATAATACTAATAATAATAATAATAATAATAAAAATATTCAAAATGTACTTATTGGGGGTAAGGAAAACCCTCACATTTTATATTGGTATAAAGATATATGATTACACTCTTGGTCGATTAACGAAATTTCTTTTTTCAGATTAATTTTTTTGTAATAAAGGGATCGCTTTTGTGGTGAAATATAGTCCGACTATTTACTGTCTCAAGTTTGCCTCATGTTTCAGTTTGGTGTCTGGCGTTTAAATTGAGTGTCCCAGGTTTCATTTTGGTTAAAATTTGGTGTCTCAGTGTGATTACTTTAGAGAATTCAATCCCGACGAAACCGTCTGTCATATCCGAGCTCCCAAGCATGTTCCCTTCTCCTTGTCGGGACCATCACCTAAGAAGTTGGCCACATTTGCCCAAGTAAATCATGCTTTATTGTCGCTCGAAATCGCTCTGCTGGAAACTTTTTTTTTTATGTTCAACTTTTGGGTGAAATTTGACGATTTTGTGAAAAGTAAAAAGTGACGGATTATAAGTGGGTGAGTCGGTTGATGGAAATGGTTGAAATAATAGGAAAAGACGGGCGGAGACACCAAATTTTAACAAAAATGAAACCTGGGACAGTCCATATCAACACTTTAATCCTGAGATACCAAACTGAAACATGAGGTAAACCTGAGACACTATGTTCTTTTCCCATATATATATATATATATATTGAAAAAAAAAACTAAGAAATGAGAAAACGCTTTATATTAAACCATAGATCGAAGTAGACATATATATATATATATATATATATATATATATATATATATATATATATATATCTCTGAAGTCGATCAGAAATGGATGGGCAATGTAGGAATATGGATCGGAATTGGAACCTGGAGCAGAGGATCTCCATAATTCCAACTCTCTAACACATCTTATTCAAACTCGAAAAGCATTCAAGCAATACAAACCATGAACTTGCTTTATATAGCAAGTTAGTTAGTTAACTAACTTTTATTCAGAAATGAAAATACACCCCTAACTTTCATAATAGTTGAATTTAGTCTCAATATTTCTTCATTCGTTCTCATTTCTTTTCCCTTTCCAGATCTTCTTCCTTCTCCTCCACATTGAAAAGGTCATGAATAGGGATGGCAACGGGGCGGGTCGGGGCGGGTTTTTGCAGCCCCGGACCCGCCCCGCGGGTCGGCCTGGCTGACCCGGCCCCGGCCAAATGGGCCTTTCGGGTCGGGTCAACAATCCCGCGGGTCGACCCGCCCCGTCATATGAACAATTTTTTTTTTAACTTTTCAATATTAAATACAATTTTTTTTTTGTCAAAATATTACATTATATATAAATTCAAAACATAAATCTAACATCAATCAAATATAAACAACAAACACATCAAATTCATTACAAATACAAATTCAATTCCAAACACCAAATTAACAAATCCTAATAATCTAAATATAAATCTATTTGTAATTTGGTCAATGTTATTTATATAGATACTATATTAACCATATTTTTTTTATTAAATGTTAGATCATATTAACATAAAAAAAATTTTAAAAAAATATATTATATATATATGGATTTCGGGGCGGGTCTACGGGGCCCCGGGTCTCTAGACCCGGACCCGCCCCGACCCGAGCCCGACCCGCCCCGGACCCGACCAGTGACCCGCGGGTCGGCGGGTCAAAACCGGGTCGGGGCCCCGCGGGTCAGCGGGGCCCCGAGACCCGTTGCCATCCCTAGTCATGAACTCCATAGCTCTGCAAAAGTTCATAATGTTGTTGTTTGCTGAGAGCCTTTGTTAGTATGTCTGCCACTTGCATCTTTGAATCAATATGACATTGAATTAAGATTCCCTCTTGAAGCTTTCCATGCACAAAATGACAATCCATCTCAATGTTTTGTGCGCTCATGAAACATTGAATTATTGACAATGTGAATTGCTGCTTGATTATCACAGAATAAAGTGATTGGCTTTCTCAAATGAATATTGAACTCTTTGAGCAATCTTTCAATCCAAATCAGCTCAGCAGTGGCTTTCCTCATGCTTCGATACTCAGCTTCTGCAGATGAAACTAAATTTTTTTGTTGCTTCTTAGTCTTCCAAGATAGCATGTTATTCCCAATATTTACATAATATCCTGAAATTGACTTCCTAGTCCCTGAGCAAGAACCTCAATCACTGTCACAATACACAACCATGTCCTCTAAATCTGATGAAGAAGACAGTATCAACCCCTGACCAGGACTCCCTTTGATGTATTTAACAACTCTCATTTCAGCATCCTAATGAGACTTCTTTGGTGCATGAAAAAACTGACTGAGTGTCTGCACGGAATAAGAAAGATCATGTCGTGTCATAGTTAGATAGAGCAGTCTACCTACAACTCTTCTGTATCTCTCAATATCTTGAAACAAGTGATCTTCACCATTGAGACCAAAAAACTGATCATACTCAACATAGGTGAGTTTGAGATTCTGCTCAGTTAGCGTTTGAGCAACTTTAGCGTTGATCAAACCAGCTTCTTCCACTAGTTCAAGAGCATACTTCATCTGATTGATGGTAATTCCCTCTTCTGATCTAGCAACTTCAAGTCCTAGAAAATACTTGAGAGAACCCAGATCCTTCACTTGAAATGAGTTTGCAAAACTCCCTTCAATTCATCAATCATCATGTTGTTAGATCCACTGATGAGTAAGTCATCAACATACACCAACAGATGCACTTGATGATCTCCTTTATCAAACTTACTGAATAGGGAATAATCAAATTTACTTTGTTCATATCCATGCTTCATCAATGACTGTGAAAGTTTTAGATTCCATTGCCTCGAAGCTGGTTTGAGGCCATATAGGGACTTGACAAGTCTACAAGCTTGCCTTTTCTGACTTTTCTTTTCTTCTGATCCCTTGAATCCTTGGGGAATTTCCATGTACACCTCTTCATCTAGGTCACCCTGTAGAAATGCATTATTGACATCTAACTGAAGGACTTCCCATCCCTTAACTGCAGCAACTGACAAAAGACTTCTCACTGTAACCATCTTGACCACAGGAGAAAGGGTTTTCTTGAAGCCAGTCCCAGCTCTTTGAGTATAACCCTTGGCTATTAAACGTGTCTTATATCTGTCAAAAGAACCATCTGTATTATATATTTCACCTTATACACTCATTTACAACCAATTGGCTTCTTGTGTAAAGGCAACTCAACTACTTTCCATGTTGCATTGTCCTCTAGAGCTTTAATTTTTGCTTCCATAGTTTCAGTCCAATTTGGATCTAAAGCTGCTTCTTTATTGCTTAATGGCTCATGCATCTTAGAGATTTTGCTAAGAAAGCACTTATAAAGTGGTGTGAGCCTCTCATAAGTGATGTGAGAGCTCTGCATTACATAATCTGATGTCCACCTGGGTGGATTCCTCACTCTACCAGGTCTCCTCTCGGTTGAAATGGAGTTTTCTGATTAATTTTCAACTAGAACTGGATTTAAGTTGATTGATTGAGGAGATTGAGAATCCATATGTTCATTTTCCTCAGGTAAAACTTCAGGTGTAACGACTTCAGGTGTTGCATGCTCATCCAAGGATACCATTTCTTCATATCCAATTTCCTCTTTATTTGCACCAAAATTCCTTGTAGGAACTTGTGATATAACTTCATGCACCAAAACTTTTCGAAAGAAATCCCTAGACATCTTGAAGGGAAAAATATGTTCATTGAATATGACATCTCGACTTACAAACACTTGTTGAGAGTCAATGTTCAATAGATTGTAACCCTTCTGAGTGGGAGAATAGCCCAGTAGGATTGATGGAATAGATCTTGAACCAAACTTATCTGAATTGGTGAGATAGGCCGCAAAACATAGTGATCCAAACACCTTTAGATGATCAGGATTAAACTTTCTCTTATGCAATACTTTATAAGGTAGTTATCCATTCAAAACACTTGAAGGCATCCTGTTGATTAGGTAGCAGGCAATATGAACACAATGATTCCAATACTTATCAGGGACTTTAGCTTGTAACTTGAGAGCCCTTGAAACTTCTAGTAAATGTCGATGCTTCCATTCCACAACACCATTTTGTTATGGTTTATATACACAGCTGGTTTGATGATGGATCCTAAAGAAACAAACAGACTATTCAAGGAATTATTAAGGAATTCTGATCTATTGTCAGTCCTGCAAGTTTTGACTCCTTTCTGAAACTGATTTTTCACTCTTAACAAGAAATTCTTAATATGCTCAAACACTTCATCCTTCCACTTCATAAAATAAACCCATGTATGTCGAGCACAATCATCAACAATAGTAATGAAATATCGATGCCCTTCACTACTTTGAGTTTTATAGGGACCCTAGAGATCTAAATGAAATAACTCAAAAGAGAATCAGTACTTGAAGTGTTGATAGGAAAAGAGGTTCTAGTCTGCCTTGCTAAGGAACAAACTAAACAATCTTTGACATGTCTATTATTATGCTTAAGTCTAACAACATTCTGCAATTGAATAAGAGGAATATGTCCATATCTTATGTGCCAAAGTGACACCATATCCACTTCATCTACCATAGCTACCATTCCACCTATGACAGAGAATCCATCGTGCACATAAATTTCTCATGTTTCCTTACCAATCACCATTGAGCCCCCAATTGAGTGACCCTGAAACTTAATGGAATCATCTGTAAACTCAACTGAACAAGAGAAGTCTCAACAAAGCTGTGAAACTGAGATCAAATTATATTGAAATTTGGCACAGGGAAAACATTCTTGAGGGCCAAACTATCATTAACAAGACAGCTCCCAATGTGAGTAACTTCCACTGAGTGTCCAGTGGGCAGAATCACTGTTCTTGTACATGTGCTATTCCTTCTCTTATCAAATAGCAAATCTCTTTGACAGGTCATGTGATTAGTTGCCCCACAATCAATAATCCATCGAGACTTAATACTTGAATCATTGGACAAATTATAATACCTGAGTGATTAGCCATATTAGCCTTAAAATCTGAGTTGGAGCTCCTTAAAGACGAAGAATTAGATAAATGGTCCATAGGAGTCCCAAAATTAATCCCAATTCCATCATTAGGCTCTTCATTCTTGGTAAGTGTGTTGGTAGTGGATTCACTGACAGCAGCAGCTGCCCACCTCTTTTTAACTTCATCAGGAACCCCAAATTTCTTCCAGCAACTATCTTCTATATGGCCCTTCTTCTTGCAGTAGGAACATAAAATGTCTCTTCTATTCCTGAACTGATTGCTTGTGGTAAAACTCTTATGCCTTGGATTGTTGCTAGAAGTATTACCAAAAGAGTACAAAGCTGTATCAGTTAGCTCATGAGTCATAATGTGCCACCATCCTTTGATTTTCCTTTTGGATAAGGAATGAATAAGCATAATTCAAAGAAGGTTGAGGATGCATTATCAGAAAGCAAAGTGATTGGAGGCAAATGTGTCATTCAATCCAATGAGAAATTGAATTAACTTTTGTTTTTCTTTCTTCGCCAAAGCTCTAGGAGAAACTAAACAATCATGCACAGTTCATCATCATCATCTACAACGGCTAATTCATCCACAATGTCTTCAGTTTACCAAAATAGCTTGAAATAGAGAGAGATCATTGCTTAATCTGATATATCTCTCTAGTCAAATGGTAAATCCGAGTCCCATCTAGGGGTGAAACCGGACCGGTCGGACCGGTTTTGTTGCTTGTTCGGTCGGGTACCTATATTTTCGGTCCGGGTTTTTTCTAAAAAAAATCGACCAAAAACCGTATGATGAAAAATAAACCGTCCATTGGTAATACGGTTTTTTCAGTTCGGTTTTCGGTTTAAACCGAAAATCCAAAGTTAGCAATTACAATTTAAAATTCTCATCATTTTCATGGACTATATTAAACCGAAATGAAAAATAATGTCCAATAATATTATTAAATAAATTATAAAATAAAAGTAGAAAGAAAAAAATCTTCATAGGTGCCTATTTTTACAATTTATATTAACATAATTAATTAGTTATATTGATTAATATTTACATAATATATATTGAATATATTTAATTAGCATAACGGTCGGTTCGGTCCCCACGGTCCTCACAACTCAAAATCCGAACCGGTCCGAAAAACCGAATTTGAGTAAAAAAAAATCCGACCAAAAACCAAACAGAAAATTTTGGATTCGGTTTTTTCGATCCGGACCGGTTCGGTTTTCACCGGTTTTTCGGACCAACCGGACTTTTGTTTCACCCCTAGTCCCGTCCACCTTATTGAAGCGTTCTCTAACATCTTCCCAGATTGCTTTAGCATATGGACTATAGTGCATTCCATGTGTTAGATCTTTTGACATCGAATTACTCAACCAAGATTTAACCACCGCATTACATCTATCCCAAGCTAGTCGTAGATCTTCAGAATCAGATTCACGAAGGCAGGTCTCATTCACAAAGTATAACTTGTTCTTAACTAGCAATGCATCGGATATAGCATGAATACATTCCTGATAATTCGCACTTCATACTAGCATTAACTCAATCAAAGAAACTCCAGTCGTATCAGAAGGATGAGGATAAAACACGTCCTCATACGAATTTGCAGTAGATCTAGGAGTTCCACAATTGCCTGGAAGAGGTGGCCAGCTTTGTGGTGTCGCCATCGTGATCAATCAAAGTGGAAGAAACGAAAGCAGCTCAATACAATCTGGATCTGAGCTTAAAGCAACTTGACGAAGCTCAGATGAACAAGATTTGAGCTGAGATAAACTCAAAACAAACGGAAACGATGAATCTGATCGTTCCGCTCTGATACCATGAAGAATTCGATCAGAAATGGATGGGCAATGTAGGAATAGATCGGAATTGGAACTTGAAGCAGAGGATCTCCATAATTCCAACTCTCTAAAACTTCTTATTCAAAATCGAAAATCAGTCAAGCAATACAAACCATGAACTTGCTTTATATAGCAAGTTAGTTAACTAACTTTTATTCAGAAATGAAAATACACCCTAACTTTCATAATAGTTGAATTTAACTTTTACTCAGAAATGAAAATACACCCTAACTTTCATAATAGTTGAATTTAGTCCCAATACTTCTTCAATATCCTTATTATTAATTAAACCATGTAATTTCGTTCCCTCTTTCATTTTCCTACTTCTATTCGTATTGTTACGTGTACTATCTTGAGATAATATTATCTCATAATAATATGCTGCAAAAATAAGAGTATTTTTTAATACTTTTGTTAAACAGGCAACATTTTGTCCGCATTGTGTAGAAAAATACAGCATGTAATATATATATATATATATATATAATATCCTTGCAAGTTTGCAACCTCTTTGCATGTGAACCAAATCATATTGGATGTTTTTCTAGCTAATATATATCTTGTTGTTATCCAGATCATTAGCTGTTTATTAATAATAATAACTATATAAATGGACGCATGTCTCTATGATCACTTGTATCCTAAATAAATAAAAATAAGAAAAAAAAATGTAAGAAATTAAAAAAAAAATGTCTTCGATCATATCCAATCATCCATGTTTTCTAATTCTTCATATATCATGAATGGAATAATACATTTTGTAAACTAAATAGTTTATGTGTTTTTAGACAGCAAAATAATGATATGGTCTAATAAGGAATCTTGATTACTATTGTATTATCCCCCATATAATTCAAGACAAATGTCAACTCTTGGCCCCAATCATTGTCCGATCCTCTAGAACCCAGGACAGGACTATTGAACTTACTCACCACCGAGAGCTTATACGTAAGGCTGAGTATGGAACCGGCTTTTTTTATACTGATTTGTTGTAGAAAAGCTAGACTGTTCGGAACTATTTTGCAAAAAAAAAAAATCCTGGATATGCCGTTTTTTAATGAAGGTTTATACTAAAATAAATTTTAAAATGAGAAACATAAAATAAGTCTAAAATTAGTTCTGGTTCAGTACATAACCGATTTCACATAAGTATACTTACGGTTTTTAGTACTGATTCACTCTAACTTGGTCTGTTTAAAACCTATCTAAACTGTATCGACTCCAAACGGTCCGACTAGACCGTCTTTTTTGGTCCAACCCTACTTATCATACATTGCTCCAAAAGATATCAGAATTCAATCTACTCCGAACAAATATAGCTTAACTTAAATATTAAAGTAGACAATGACACATAACGTGAACTTATAAATTCAATTTTTGAGTTTATAACTCCAATTGTCTATTACTTTGCTAACTACGTGGCACAATTCTGGAAGCTTTAAAACGAATAGTAAAATTTCCCATCTTTAAATAATATTATCATTCTACTGATTATAACTTTTTTTTACTATAATATTATCTAATTTAATTTTAATATCGTAATTGAAGGTCGTAACTTTTTTACGATAATCTAAATTATTAACCATTTCTTTCATATGAAGTAATCTTTAAAAGCTAACATCCAAATTATATAATATTATATATTTTTAACTTAATTGATTGTAGGATGCATATCTTATTTATGTACGTTATTTAAAAAAAAAAAATTCTGTGTGAATTTATAGCTATCATTATAACATAAATTTTCATATAAATAATTTTTACGTAGTTTCATTTAAATTTCAAATTTTAGTTGATAGAAAGCCATCCAATATATCCATGATACACCGACCAATAATTTTTGGATTTGGACTCTCAAACTAGTGAATCATACCCATTGGGCCAATAAAGAAGATTTGTAGTTGGGCCACTAGCTAAAACATCTACTGGATCATGACCATCTATGTAGAGAGAACAAACTTCAAAAGAGGATAAAGTTCATTTTAGGGTTAAGAACACAATAGGGGCCTGAATGTTTGCCCATGTTGCCAAAAGGTGTCTGAATTGAAAAAACGTATTATTAAGGGCCTGAAAAAACGTATTATTAAGGGCCTGAATTTTGAGTTTTGTCTTTTTTCAAGTCTCCGTCCAAATTTTCTGTTAAATCTAACAGAACCACGTGAAAAGACAAAAATACCCTTTTGTAATTATTATACAATTTATCAATTTAATTAATAAAATGTGAAATGTCTAAAATACCCCTACACACTAATTATGCCCTTAAGGCCACCACGCTCCGGCCACCGTCCGGCGACCACCACCCGGCTCCGGCTCCGGCGACCGCCACCGGCCTCCGATCGGAGCTCTGTGGCTCCGGTCGGGGCCACAAAGCTCCGATCTCGAGCTCTGTGGCCCCGATCGGAGCCACAGAGCTCCGATCGGAGCTTTGTGGCTCCAACCGGAGCTCCAAAGCTCCGTTCGGAGCTTTTTGGCTCCGATCGGAGCTTTTCGGTCGTCGCCGGAGGTCGGTGGTGGTCGCCGGAGGCCGGTGGTGGTCGCCGGAGTCGGGGTGGTGGTGGTCGCCGGAGCTGTGGTGGCTTAAAGGGTATTTTCGTCATTTTAGGTCAAACATATGAGAGACACACTTTGGTCAAAGGGCATTTTCGGGTTTTCAAATTATTTTTGGTCACATGTCAAGCATGTGACCACTTTCCGTCACTTTTAACAGAAAAAATAGACGGAGACCTCACTTATACACAAAACTCAAAATTCAGGGCCTAAATAATACGTTTTTTCAATTCAGACCCCTTTTGACAACATGGGCAAACATTCATGCCCCTATTGTGTTCTTAACCCTTCATTTTATTGCCGTAATTCTCTATCTATTGCCATAATTAGTTGCAATTTAGCTATAGAGAAATGAACTATACATATATAGAACTCAATTTCTTGTCGCATTGACAACGATAGGGACCGGGTAGGGGCAAGTATTGTCACAAGGGTACGCACAATCGATGATCTTGACTCGGGCACGATCGAAGAACCAATCTCCGAATGCCACTGCCATAATCTGCTAAAAACATATCACCAATGAACAATCCTACCACAATGTTAGATTGATGATCAATAACATGTATATATATATATATATATATCCTATGACCTTGTTTTCGACGATCGGTGAAGCGACTGAGAACCAAGAGTCCTGCCTCTCTCCTTGGCAATGCGAGAAACATGAGTCGATGAAAGCACCGTTGCGCTTCGACTTTGAGAAGTCCTTTATCACGTGTAGCATCCTTTTCCGAAACCCTAATGCATAATGACGATCGGGTTTGATACTTAATCGGTTTTAGTTTCATTGTTTACGAAATCACGCACCTTGCAGGTAATGGACCTGTTGATCGGAACACAATGAATGGTTCGATTTGCAGCCATTCCATTTGCCGCTCGGATCTGCTGAAAGTGGCGCGATGCCGTTTGAAATCTGCCATGTATCATAGGCAGTATTGAGAAGGAACATCGGGGTCCTAATGCCGCTGATCAAGTTTTCCGGGAAGAAGCACTGAAGAATTAGTAGATTTTTCGGGGTCATGTTTTGATTTACTTAACACTTTCAGTATCGAATAAATCTTAGTTTATTTTGGTTCAAGAAAAAAATTATTATTACTCTGATGTTTAGTAGTGTTACTACTTGCACTCACGGCTAATGAAAGTGTCTCTTCTTTTAAAAGTTTTACAATACTACTACAAAAGGTCGTAGTGTTTTTTGATGGGAGTATGAGAAGAGATATCTACTTGGGTCGGTAGAATTGTTAGTTTCTTGGTGACACATTTTCGCATCGCGAAAACTCAGTTATAATTCTACGAGAACGAGAAGTTAGTTCTCTTGTAATACTAATGAAGGAAAATATTTACCGATGTCGGATCGAGATGGTTCTTGCATGAGCACGCAAGATTTGCTTGAATTCCCTGCAATAAATACCACGATGATGTATTAAAAAAAACCATCAATTGTTCTTTCTATCTGTACCTTAATGTTTTAAGATAGTTATTCTCATGACATGACAGTAGTACGATGAAGTCTGAAGGGTAGTGGAGTTTAATAATATGTAGTGTAAAAATCTGCTGAATGTCTTCATCCATAAATTCAGACTTATGAGACAAATAGCTAAGAGACACGTTAATATGGTATCAGAACGTACAAGTTATATTCCTTGACGCTCTGTAAAATAAAAAATAATTCCAGGCAAACAATGTTTGGTTCTACTTACATGCAAATTAACAATATCACTGAAGAATTTCCTTACTGTATGTCCTCCTAAAATGTCTTTCCTGCAGAAGTATGAACAACAGAGTCGAGTTAGAATCTCGAGTCGGATCTTTTTAGTCAAGACAGGTTCGTATCTTACACATCAAGGAACAACCCGGCATCGCTTAGACACTTCACTCTAGTTGTCACTGGAAACATGTTGCTGAATTCATCGCAATGTAGTATCGCCGCAAGGCCCCCCGCCGAACATCCCGAAAGAAGAGCCTAAAAGTAGCGTTTTTTTTTCCGAGACGAATGAAGAGATTGAGAATGATACACGGATCTCGCATACATATAAATACGGTAAAATGTACCTGATCGGCATTGCGCATTCCTACAGACATCAACTCTTGCATAGCAGCCAGCCATATGCGCCGTCCTCGAAACTGTAGTTTTGCAGCCTCATTGGAGCCTTCCCCTGCGAAAGAAGCTCCGTCACAATATCGGATTTTAGCTCTATTCCAGTTGTAAAATTCTGCATATTGAAGAAAATCAGTGACATTAATTAGTAGACACATTAATTAACAGTACGCTGAAACATCATTAACAGTACACAACTAGTTTGGTTTGGAGGAGACCTGGATTTGCTATGCTCCTATTGTTCAATATTCCGATAAAAGGATGCTCCTTTTCCATATAAGTGGACGACCCGAGTCGTGTTATCTTTCGATCGACACAAGATTGAATACTCTCACACCAACTCCCGCCCTATCACAAAATCAACATCAGTAATAACGAGTTTTATCGACAAAAATCAATTTTTTGTTAGTAGTAAAGACTATATTTCAAAAAGTGCACCTCGAGTTGAATGAGCCAACTGTTAGCTCCGGAGCCGTACCCGCGGTGCAAATGATATCCAGGCAATGATCCATCAAGACAAACTGTACAATTACAAGGTTCATTAATTGAGGCAATAAAGAGACAGTAAAATTAAGTACTAGAAACCTTAAAAACAGTTCAATATATTAAGCAGAAAATTTACCAGCTCCTTTGGCAGCAGCGCCTTTAATCAACGTTAACTTGACCAATAGAGGATCGCCGAACGTCGAATAGTTCAGTGAAGGCTGAAATCCATGGGAGTGAATAACAAGACTGACGAAAGCAATTCCAAACCACAAAAACTTCATTTTTGGCTTAAACACAGTGACCCAGATCAGAACAGTATAAAAAGATGATGACTTTGGAAGTCAAATGTTACACTACTGAAGAAGACTTGACTTTGCAATTTACAATACATTTCTCCTTCAATGGCGGATCCATCTTCACTTACAATATACAGGAACAGCTGCGGGGAATTGTCAGATAAGGAACTTCAGATATAATATAATATACACATACAAAATGTATATAGATCCAGGATTTTGAGGCCATATGCATGTGAGGCAGTGATTGATGCATCTATGCGCATGAACAAGTTGTCTATATTTTAACTAAGATACTGAACAGATCTGTGCAGTACCTTCAAAGTAGATTTCAATAACTATGTATTAAGTCGTGTAGAGCATATATATAAAGAAAAGATTCGAGTGTAAGTCTCTTCAATATTAGTATATATATCTATCATTCATTATCTGTAATTCATTCTGTGAAAACTTAACAATTACTTCTACTAGGAATCTAGATTATGACAAGTATTGTCACATGGGTATGCACAATCTATGGCCTTCACTTCTGCGCGATCGAAGTACCAATCTCCCACTGCTATTGCTATTGCCTGCAAAATCATCAGTTTCTGGGTCATCAATCATCTCCAAAACCATATCTAGACAGAAATCATTTGAATCTAAACCTAATATATATGTTACCTTGTTTCCAATAGCAGGAGAATCATCAGAAAACCAAGTGTCCTGTCTATCAGATTGACAGTGGGCGAAACATGAGTTTATGAAAAGACCGTTTTGGGTCGACTTTGAGAAGTCCTTTATCACATGTAGCATCTTTTCTCTAAACCCTAATGCAGAATAAGACACCATGTCGGTCGATAAATGTTAGATTAATAAACAATAGCTCTAACAAGCACTCGCATAAGGAAACGTGTTAGATAATAAAATCATTTACTGAGCTTCCACATAACAAGCATTCGCGTAAGGAAGTGTGTTAGATAATAAAATCATTTACTGAGTTTCCACATAACACCTTAAAGTCTTAAGAGTGTTGATTTCACGTCAATATTGTTTGAATTATTTTAAAAAAAAATCATACGCACCATGAACAAAGTTGATTTGTTGATCAGAACACCATGAATGGTTCAACTTGCATCTGGTCCAGTCGCCGTTTGGATCTGCTGAAATCGGGGCTATGCTGTTTGAAATCTGCCATGTATCATACGCTGAATTGAGAAGAAACAGCGGCGTTCTGATGCTACCAATCACATTTTCGGGCAAGAAGCACTGCAAGTTAATTTAGACATTCATTCATTATACGAATAATGTTCTAATCCTAAAAAACTGCATGTTTGAAAACAATGGAGACAAATCTTACAGATGTTTGGTCGAGACAGTTTATGGAACACGAAAAATTTAGATGCACCCGCTGTGATTATACGATGTTAGAAAAAGCACGATGAATGTACTTTAAGTGTATGTTTTGGCTCTCAACTAGCTTACATGTAAGTTAATAACGTCACTGAAGAACTTTTTAAATGTACGTTTCCCTGAAATATCTTTCCTGCAGCATAATATAAAGTTGAGTCAGCTAGAAATGTACGTAAAATCGATCACATAATCATATATAGCTGTCGGAATGAGGTTAAATTTCTTACACATCTAGGAACAATCCAGCATCACTCAGACACTTGACTCTAGTTGTCGACTGAAACATGTTTCTGAACTCATCGCAATGTTGTATCACGCCAAGGCTCCCCGCAGAACAACCCGAAAGAAGAACCTAAAAGCAGTAATAATATATCATCCAAATGAATTTTAATTAATAGAGAAAGATATACAAATCATGATATATACCTGATGTGCATTGTGCATTCCTTTAGACATCAATTCTTCCATAGCAGCTAACCATATACGCTGTCCTCGAAACTGTAATTTTGCAGCCTGATTCGGAATTTTAACCAGCCGAAGATCAACTATAGGACATGTTAATGGTAACAATATACTGAATCAAGAAATATAATTGAAGAGGATTACTGCACAAGTTAATTAATCAACCTCATCGGAGGCATCCCCGGTGAAACAGGCGCCATCACAGTATCGAATTTTCACTCTGTTCCAGTTATAAAAATCTGCAAATTACCAAACATTAACCAAAAATTGAGACATGAAAAGTCAGCTACAAACATATGCATAGGGAAGTAATTTGGTGGAAGAGACCAGGATTTGCTGTCTTGATGTTGCTCAATATTCCTGTAAAAGGAACCTCCTTTTCCATCAAAGTCGATGACCCGAGTGGCGTTGTTTTTCGAGCAACACAGGATTCAATGCTCTGGCAGGCACCTCCTCCCTGCCACCAAATCGGGATCATCGATAAGCCAATTGTAAATTGCAAATTTGCAGGATTCAAATATTTTTTTTAATAAAAAATCATACTTAACGAACCTCGAGATGGATGAGCCAATTGTTAGCACCCGAGCAGGAACCACGGTGCAAATGGTACCCAGGCAATGACCCATCAAGGCAAACTAATAAAAGATTGAGAACAGAGAAGAAGCTCAAGAAAAAACAACTGAGTTGATTAATTAGCAGATAATATATCAATTTACCAGCTCCTTTGGCAGCAGCGCTTTGAATCAACGTTAGCTCAACCAAGAGAGGATCACCGAACGTCAGTAAGCTCTCAAATCCAAAGAAAGCAATCCCAATCCACAAAAGCTTCATTTTTTTTTTTTTTTGTTTTGCTTAACTATAGATGAATTCTCACAGACTCTCAGCTACACTTTTTATGTCCAAGAGGTGGAAGAGGTGGACTGCCATATTGAGTTGCTTAGTTATCAGAACGGATAATGTATAATATACATATACATACAAAATATGCAGAGTTCGAGGACTTTGCATGTGATGCAAGTGATTGATACATGACATGAACAAGTTGTCTATATCTTCATCTCACTGCAGAGATGGATATTCTATGAATTTTCAATTTTTTTTACTTATATTGTGCAGATATTCAGTGGGAATCATTGTTACAGCAAATCTCTATGAATCATTATATTGCCATAAGAGTTTATTGCATTAACTGTATAATAAAGTAAAGAAAGAAAAAGCAGAATACAATCAGTTATGGGGAGATATGGACACACTAGGATTTGGAGACTAGATTGTGACAAGTTTTATCACATGGATATGCGCAATCTATGGCCTTGACTTCTGCGCGATCGAAGTACCAATCTCCCACTGATATTGCTACTGCCTGCAAAATCATCCGACATTATTAATTACCATCTATGACCTCTTCATGCATATGAAACCAGTCCTAAGAAGTATGTTACCTTGTTTCTAATAACAGGTGAATCATCAGCAAACCAAGTGTCCTGCCTCTCCGATTGGCAATGTGCGAAACACGAGTTTATGAAAAGACCGTTTTGCCTTGACTTTCCGAAATCTTTAACTACATTTAGCATTTTGTTCCGGAAATCTGGTTCAAGAAAAGGTAACGGTAAGCGGCGGGTATGAATAGATCTCAAGAATCATTAGTGACATCATCCATCTACCTTGTAGAAACTCAATCTGTTGAGGTGAACACTTTTTGTAGTTTACTTTGCATTCTTTCCAATAGCCGTGAGGATCGGCCGGTTTGGGAGCTAGGCTTTCTTGAACCTGATACTAAGTCTCAATACTCGATCGAAAAGAGATTTTGAAACTATATCAATAAACAGTCGATAAATTCGTACCTGCCATGTATCGTAAGCTGCATTCAGAATAAATAGAGGCGTTTTGATGTTGTTGATCAAGTTTTGAGGAAAGAAGCACTGGCAAATTAACACTCAACAAGTTAGAACACATTTCGACTATATATAATGTTAATGCGATGGACATAGATTTACTGTTGTTGGATCGAGGTGGTTTGTGCATGTTCGAGGAAGACTTGGTTTAACTCCTTGCAATGTAACCACACCGTTGTAGAAATTCCGGAGAGAATGTCCACCCGAAATATCCGTCCTGCAATATGTAAATTACATGAATAATACTATTGCAAATGTTGCAGATGTGCTCTACACTTATATTGTAAGCAGCACTTACGCGTCGAGGAATAATCCGGCATCACTTAGGCACTTCACTTTGGTTTTTCCCGGAAACAAGCTCCTAAATTCATCACAATGCAATATCGATGCCAAACCACCGGCCGAGCAGCCAGAGAGAAGAACCTGAAAATTGCATATTCTTGCTTCTCTTAACACATTTAGCCATTTATTATGCAAACGGCGGTTTTCAATCGATGAAAGGGGAAGAAACCTGATTCGCGTGGCTCATCCCTTTCGACATCAAATCCTCCATGGCGGCTAACCATATTCGTTGTCCTCTGAATTGCAATTCGTGGGCCTGGACAGATTACCCAATTTACCAAAACAGGCACATTACAAAGTTGATCTCAACCATATATAACAAAAAGAAAAACTTTGTTAGAAGTGAAAGAAGAACACCAACATGGTCAGCACCATCACCAGCGAAAGAGGCACTGTCGCAATAACGCAGTTTTACTCGGTTCCAGTTGAAAAAATCTGTAAATGTAACATAAGTCAATATAATATAAGTAATTTGATTGTTGTACGCATATACAGATGTTTGAAGGGTACCTGGATTTTCTTCGGCTTTGTTGCTCAAAATTCCGGTGAAAGGAATTTGTTTCTCCATATACTTAGACGAACCGCGCCGAGTCGTTTTCCGATACACACATGTTCGGATATTATTGCACCAGCCTCCGCCCTGACACAATTAACATAGTAGTCATGGGTACGTTCTAATGTATATGTCATATTTGTAGAAAATATGGAATTACAAATTTCACAAACCTCTAAATGAACGATCCAACTGTTGGATCCGGAGCCGTATCCTCGGTTGATATGATACCCAGGCAGTGTCCCGTCCATGCATACTGCAATTATACAATCCAATTAATAAAAGATAGTACTATGAAAAACATATATTATTACACAAGAAGTATTTTCATAGGAATGAATTAAGTAGAAATGTATAAAGGGAAGAATTTGACCTGCTCCTTTGGCGCCAGCGCTTTGAATGAGTGTTAAACCAACCAAGAGAGGAGTAGCAGCTGCTGCAGAATTAGTTATCAATGCGTTTGATTCCATATACGATTCTTCCGTCACATTGAAGTCAACAAGGTCGAATCCACTACACAAATGTGCAGCCACTACTAGAACAACTCCAAACCACAAAAGCTGCATTTTTGTGGCTTCCAACTCGCAGACCCAGATGCAAAAGATCCCAACTTTGCTTGCAACCAAAAAGATCAAGATTTTGCTTTATATATATATGGCAGCAAGTTACTTTATTTTTAGGCACCTCTGTAATAATCTTGCTTGCATTATTATATGGTGATGAAAGAGGCTGTGTCTAGCTAAGCTAGCTTTCTCTCTTGATGGTGTGTGAAACTGAATGGAGAGGAGGGAATTTTTGTGGTGTTGCCGGGAATTTGTTGATATTATATATACTGTTTTGGAAATTAAAAAAATAATAATATACTGTTGTCGGAACATGCGATTGGTTGGATGAATCATGTGAGATTGCAGATAGCAGTAAAAGGTCAGATTGCAGTCAAATAGTTCTGACATCTTTGTCAATCATACCACAGCAACAACGGAACCGATGCTTTACGTTTTTTGCTTAAATAATATAATAAATAAATACGGCAGGTAATTAATAAAGACAAGTAATAAATCTTGAAAAATCTATCTATAAATGAAAATATATTCATTTAGATGATAATTAAAGATAACATGTCATAATTAGATTTGAAATATATGATTTATAATTAGACCCAAATTAATACATGTTATTATTATGATACCAAAAGTTACTTCAATGCCATTTAATTTATCACCATAATAATTTGGTGGTTACAACCTTTATCTTAAATGGCTTTTTAACTCTTTAGTAAGTGTAATAATTACCTTCGCTTACAATGATTTTGAAGCTTGATATCAGATGGGTACAATAATGTGGTTTCACGTGAGGCAAGCGTTTATTTCGTATATCTTCTAAACTCTACAAAAGTAGTTCACGTGAAACCGAAAACTTATCAATCAAGAGATATACACACGTTTTTTTCACGGGCCATGAAGATTTTTATGTTTCTGATGATCAAATTCGAAACAGGCACAAAACCGTTATTTTTATCGCACATTTTGGTACATTAGAGTAATGATGATATAAATTTTAACAATAATAATTGATACGTAAAATATACACAATACTTTTTGTCTCCAACTCGCTCTTTTTGTGTAAAAACTCTTACTTTTTCTGACTTTTAAATAACTTTGTTTTCGGGTTATTTACTATATATATTGATATAAATGTATTATTATTATTATACACGGTATAAAAGGGGAAAAAAGAACTAAAAAAGAGTGGTAATAATAATATGTCCAAACTTGGTAGAGTAGTTGGTGCGGCACTAAAGGTGAAAGATAAGGCTACCGACAATCATCAAAAGAAAGTAGGAGAAGTTTCAAAGTCTCAATGGCAGGACCTCATTTTTGGAACTTTGCCAACAGTGTGGCTATGCCAACTGATACCAAAGTTGATTATGTAAGGAATTAATAAAATATAATTTCAACTTTAATAATAAGAGATTATCATTAAAAAAAAATGTTAATAACTAAAAAACTGTCCAAGGTTTACCCTATGTTAAAATTAGGTGTCTGGAGTTTGAAATGTTAAAATGGACTGTCCCAAGTTTCATTTTTGTTGAAATTTGGTATCTTTGTGCGTCTTTTCATCTCTATTCAATCATTTTCATCAACCCACCAACCCAATCATAATCCATCACTCTTTACTTTTCACAAAATCGTCAAATTTCACCTAAAAATTGAATGTTAAAAAAAAAGTTTCTAGAAGAGTGGTGTGGAGCCATTTTCCAAGGACAATAGAGCGAGATTTACTTGCCCGGATGTGACCAACTTTTTAGGTGATGGTCCCGGCAAGATGACGAGAAGGGAATGTGTATGAGAGCTCGAATTTGACAAACGGTTTCGTCGAAATTGACTTCTCTAAAGTAATCACACCGAGACACCAAATTTCAACAAAAATGAAACTTGGGACACTCTATTTTAACATTTCAAACTTCAGACACCTAATTTTAACATAGGGTAAACCTTGGACAGTTTTTTAGTTATTAACCAAAAAAAGAAAGTAGGATGTAGATGATTTTCAGATATATTATCATGACTGTATGCTTTACAGTGATGTTTAAAAAACTCGATGTCTTTCCACAGTTGTATGAATATAGAAAGAAAAACTGCACTAAATTTCACAAAAAGGAAATCTCATCAAGGTATTATGTTGATGCTAGTTCGATATGCTCAAATAATAATAATAATTATTATTATGTGTGGATGGTGAGAATTTATGTTCTCCATATATAAAACCAAACGATTATATATATATGCATCATCACTCATCAATCAACAAGTTTATTGTGCTAATAATATCAAGTATATATAATAATAGCTAATAAAGCTATATACCATTTTTACAAGTCATCACTGATATAGGCTAAATACAGTATATGTGTCTTAAATAGATATTATAATAATGTGGGGATTAGTAAATGTGATAGTTTGAAGGGTGAAATTGGTATTATGGGTTAGTCGATTATATATATATATATATATATATATATATATATATATATATATATATATATATATATTATGGAGTTGAAGAGAATAATGAAAAATATGAATGAATTTTGGAGAAGTTTTGTTCTTCCTATTTCTATATCTATGATTTAATCTTTTTGAACCTAACTTTTCTGTTCCTAAATCTATCAATCTTCTACTATCAATCGATTGAGTTCGTATTAACAGTATCATAGCCGATCTATCCTCGAATGTGGTGATTTGGTTCAATTCTGGCTAGGATTATCAATTCCTACCACCACTTGCCGCCGTTTTCACTGACCACCGACCATCCATCGTCGCCGCCAGTTGCTGGTCCGTCGCTGTCATTTGCTCCTGCAATGTTGTCCTTCAGATCAGTCGATTTATACTTTTCCTCTCCTGCTGCTAGTTTGAACTTGCCGCTGTTAATTATTGCCGCTACTGCTGTTAGTTTAGGCTGCTGCTACAGTTTCTGTTTTCTTGTGTAATTTCTAAAGTGAAATCAATGCCCACAAGGTGTTCGATAAAATGTCTAAGATAAATATTTGAGCAATATTGGAATCTGTTGAATTGAAGTTCAACAATGTATGTGTTTTCTGAAAATTGGATTGATTAAGATAAAGTGAGGGTTTCAAGCCCTATTCTTCTTGTCCAAATTAATGATGCCTTCATGCTCATTTCATATGAATTTCTATACGAAATATTCTCACGGTTTGGAGTGGTTCAACGAATTGGAATTTCCGCAGAATCATACTTCAGATTTCTTGTTCAATTTGAATCTTTTTGTTGTGTTATTTTTGCAAAGTGGGATATACATTGGCAAAGATTGGATGATGAATATGATGAACATCATGTTATGGAAGCTAATGAGGAACATGTGACTGAATTTCTTGACAATGTAGAAGAAGTCTAATATGATGTTGAAGTTGAAATGGATATCGCTTATGAAGATATTGATCATTATGTCGTTGAAGGTCACAAGGAGGTTGCCAACACAATTGAAGAGGTTGTTAACGCGTGTGAATTGAGTTGTTTTCTTGATTGCGTTAAAGAAGATGCCTACACAAAGGAAGAAGACCAACATGATATCGAAGCGGCTTCTGATATTATTAGCTTGATTGATGGTCTGCAGGAAGGCACATGTGATAGTGATTTTGTTCAGGATCAATATCCTGATATTGAGGCATCTAAGACAGTTTTGTGTTCATCCTCAGAGTTTCAACTACCGGTCACAATTGTAGAGTATTGCGATCCTTTTTGGATACCTATTCTTACATCGTCAGTTGAAGCTTAGTTACGTTTCTTACTTCTAACAGTCCACCCATCCCGAGAACATATACCAACGCCAAGAGCACAGAGACAGCCGCCAGTGCAGGATGAGGAAAGACAACATGCAATGCCACCCCCACCGCAGAATTTCCAAAATCCTGCTCCAGGGGGGGCAGTTTGGAAGACAAAGTTATGAGAGAGTACCAACACCTCAGCAATGGAGGCAACAACCCCCATCGCCATATAACTTTTCTTACCAGCAGAGCCCGCAATTCCAGCCTTACCAAGAGGAATACAACCTAGGATACCATCAAATGAGTGCCGAAGAGATTGAAGAATTGATAGCCAGAAAAATGAAGGAATCAAAGAGTAAAGCTCTGTTTAGTATAAGTGACAAAGCGTCACACCCTCTGGTCCAAGAGCTCATAGATTTGCGTTTCCCGGAAGGTGTGTCCCCGGCAAAGATAGAGAAATACAAGCGACCTAGTAGAACATGTGAAGCAGCACGAGTAGTCATTCATGGGTAGAAGCAATGATAAAAGACTAATGGCGTTGTCATTCTCAACTACGCTAATAGGACCGGCAACACACTGGTTCTATAGTCTACCAAAGGCATCAATAACCTCATGGAGACAACTAAAAGAAAAGTTCATACAAAGATACCTTGGTGAAAGGCAACTCCACAAGAACTGGACAGCAATTGATGAAGTTAAACAAGAGGACCAAGAAAAATTGGCGAGTTACTACACCCGTTTCAACCAAAACGTGGCAGAGATAAACGCCAACTTCACCGATGGAAATCATTAGAGCTTTCATCAAAAGCCTAGGACGTTGGGGGTGCATCTTTGCATAATAGCACGGCGCTGAATATGGTCACCTCAGTTGAAGAGCTTGCAGCTCGGGTCAAAGCCCACATAGACCTTGAAATAATGAAATCTGCAAGGCGCGTCTAGGTGGCAGCTGTTGGGATCAAAATGACGTGGCCTTGAACTTCGGGGAATGGAATTCCAAGTATCGCCTCGGAATTAGCTCTCTCGAACGCTAAGTTTTCCTCTAAGAGGTTATGTGGGACGAGAACCTGAAAAAGGGGTGGGGATGACCCCTGATTCCACTCCGAAGCTTAAGTCAGTAATGGATTTGAGAGTAATAATATAAGAACGTATTTAGAACTGACTGAATGTACCGAAGTAAATAGAAATAGTCCCTATTTATAGGGATATACCGACTTTATATGGTGGTTGCCCTCCTTGGGGGGTTTCTCTTCAGAGTCGGTCAAGCAGGTGACAAGCAGGTCGCCACCTCATCGTTACTTAACTGAGATGGTTTCCCTTAGCAGGTGTTAAGCAGGTCATCACCTGTCTTTACTTCTAGAGGAAGGTTTCCTCTGATGACGGTTAAAGCAGGTCGCCACTTGTGTTTACTTCCGGAGGAAGGTTTCCTCTGATGATAGTGACAAGCAGGTCGCCACCTGTGTTTACTTCTGGAGGAAGGTTTCCTCTGATGATAGTGACAAGTAGGTCGCCACATGTGTTTACTTCCGGAGGAAGGTTTCCTTTGATGATAGTGACAAGCAGGTCGCCACCTGTCTTTACCTTCGAAGGAAGGTTTTTCCTAGTGGCGGGCAGTCGCACTTTGGAAGTCGACTTTTTCATAAGTTGTCGTCGACCTTTCATCCCTATCTCGTCAAGATGAGTCAGAAAGGTCGACGAATCTTCTTTCCCTGCCCTTTGAACGTACTCGACTCTTATGCTTAATGACGAGTTTAATCCATCATAACCCAACACTTGCCCCGAGACTTAAGTCGTCAACTTTATTTATAAAGGGGAGGTCTTGAGTCGAGTATTACCTCTGATCCTTGGTGAGAACACTCTGTTGATCTTTATAGGACTTGGGCTCGCAAAAGTTTTGGAATCCCCCTATCGAGTAATTTTGATCGTTGAGGGTTTCTTTGGAAGCGAGGGGGTTATTCTACTAATCTTTTGACAGATGTACGACAATGGTGGAGCTGTCAGTAAATGCATCAATGAACAGTTATCCTCGGGAAGGCTTCCTTGGGAAGTTGTTCCTTTTGGGGGAGAGGCTCTAGTATAAATACCACCATCGCCTCTTCTTTAGTGTCTAATTTTGACTCCATCTTAGAGTTAACTTCTGTAAGCTCCGGTGACCATGGCTGATTCCCCTTCTTCAGGTACTTTTGAGGGGATTCTTATTTTTATTTTCATTGAATACCTTTTTTCGACGACTTTTTATCAACGTGGATTATTCTTTCCAGACTTTATAAAGATGATTCTCCGGAACCACCTTCGAGCTAAGGAGGAGGTCCCAATCTCTTCAGTTATGGCGAGTACCTCCTCGGCCCCTGATCCGGTAGTTAATCGGGGGGCTTCTTTCGATATTCCTATTGATGTTGACGCCAATCTTCCTGTTGAACCTTCACCGCCATACTCCTCTCAAGGTAAGGCAAAAGTTATTGCTCGCCGCTCGAGTCGGGACAGGAGCGGCGATTCTTGGCGAAGGAAGAGACAAGGAGGAAGTTCCTCTTCTTCCTTGACTTCAAAATATTCACCTCAAGTTGATAAGCCAACTTCGTTATCTTCTCCTCCTGAGGTATCTTCCGGTGGTTTTCCGAGTTACGAGGGCCCTCCCTTCAACTGGGATATGTTGTTGAATCCTGTTGTGGATCCAAACAAGAATTGGGATCCTCTCCGATCTTTGCAGGGATATTCTCTCAAAGAGGGACATTCATTCATTGGCTCCGATCTGGCACTTCACTTGTTGAATGCTTATGTTCCCCCTCGAGATCGTCTTCGTATGGGAACGGATCCTGAGGATGTGGAAAAAGTTGCTCGCCTTTTTATCTTAAAACAGGCTGAGGTAAGGGCGGCCCTCTAATAAGCTCGTCATGTTTACTCTTTATTTGCTTCATTAAATAGTTCATCCGTTTCTTTTTCATAGATCTCCCGAGACTCCCTTCAGCTTTCTCGCTTGATAATCGATCTTCTCGAGGAGTTACAGGCGTCCAAGAAAAATAAGACTTCTGTGCCCCCAGCAATTGTGACTGAAGTTCAAAGCCTCCGAGAGGAGAATGCTAAGTTGAAAGAGGACCTCAAACTAGCAGATGAGACATCTTCCCTTTTGCGGTGTGATCTTCATAAGTGCGAGGAATCCTTACAGAGTTCCATCGCTTTGATGAAGGAGCATCGTTATTTATTGGAGAGAAAGAAAAAGAGAAGGATAACCTTCAAGTCGAGAATACGGTATTGGGAGCGAGAGTCGACGTGTTGCTAAAGGAAGTGTCGGCCTTGAGGGAATCTGAAGCTACGGCCGTGGAACAATATAAGGCGAGTTCTGCTTTTACCTCTGATATTGTCGTGGAAGCTTCGGACTTGCTCTTCCCATCTTTAAAGGAGATGGTTGCTAACTTAAGAGCATATCAACCTGACTTTCCTTTTTCTCGAGTTCCTCTTCTTCAGCAATACTTAGAAGTCACTAAAGAAAGTGATGATTTTGTAACCTCGTCCTCTAAGGGGAAGAAAACTTAATGAGAGTTTTTACTCATCTAGAATGTTCTTCTTTTGAGGGTGACTCTTTTTGTAATAAATTTCTTTAATAAAGGATTTCTAGCTTCTGTCGTTCTTTGCTAGAACTATCGATTTAAGAATCGTTAATAATTATATCCCTTTTGATAAACATAGGACATACCTCGACCTTCGCTGTCGGGGGGTGGTATTATCTGTTGAGACATGGTGATTTTGATTGAGTTGTCGCCGTTCCTAAGCTTTGATCGCCATTTTGGGCACATAATGGTCGACAACCGATTTGGAGGTCTTCGATCAAATTGTCGCCGCACCTAGGCTTTAGTCGCCATTTTGGGTACATAATGGTCGAAACCGATTTGGAAGTCTTCGATCGAATTGTCGCCGCACTTAGGCTTTAGTCGCCATTTTGGACACATAAGGGTCGACAACCGATTTGGAGGTCTTCGATCGAATTGTCGCCGCACCTAGGCTTTAGTCGCCATTTTGGGCACATAAGGGTCGACAACCGATTTGGAGGTCTTCGATCGAATTGTCGCCGCACTTAGGCTTTAGTCGCCATTTTGGGCACATAATGGTCGACAACCGATTTGGAGGTCTTCGATTGAATTGTCGCCGCACCTAGGCTTTAGTCGCCATTTTGGGCACATAATGGTCGACAGCCGATTTGGAGGTCTTCGATCGAATTGTCGCCGCACCTAGGCTTTAGTCGCCATTTTGAGCACATAATGGTCGACAACCGATTTGGAGGTCTTCGATCGAATTGTCGCCGCACCTAGGCTTTAGTCGCCATTTTGGGCACATAAGGGTCGACAACCGATTTGGAGGTCTTCGATCGAATTGTCGCCGCACCTAGGCTTTAGTCTCCATTTTGGGCACATAATGGTCGACAACCGATTTGGAGGTCTTCGATCGAATTGTCGCCGTACCTAGGCTTTAGTAGCCATTTTGGGCACATAATGGTCGACAACCGATTTGGAGGTCTTCGATCGAATTGTCGCCGCACCTAGGCTTTAGTCGCCATTTTGGGCACATAAGGGTTGACAACCGATTTGGAGGTCTTCGATCGAATTGTCGCCGCACCTAGGCTTTAGTCGCCATTTTGGGCACATAATGGTCGACAACCGATTTGGAGGTCTTCGATCGGATTGTCGCTGCACCTAGGCTTTAGTCGCTATTTTGGGCACATAATGGTCGACAATCGATTTGGAGGTCTTCGATCGGATTGTCGCTGCACCTAGGCTTTAGTCGCTATTTTGGGCACATAATGGTCGACAACCGATTTGGAGGTCTTCGATCGAATTGTCGCCGCACCTAGGCTTTAGTCGCCATTTTGGGCACATAATGGTCGACAACCGATTTGGAGGTCTTCGATCGGATTGTCGCCGCACCTAGGCTTTAGTCGCCATTGTGGGCACATAATGGTCGACAACCGATTTGGATGGCGCAAGTCGAGGATGATAATATCGAAATGATTTCTTTATAAAGAAAATGGATCTCGGGGGACCATTTCGTTCATCATTTCCTGAATATTACATAAAAAATGAAAGGTTGACATTAGTTATAACAAAAGTTAATGTGACTTCTCTAATCGTTGTGTCGTCGTATGATAGCAGTATCGCGCTATGGCCTGATCTCCTCGAACTTCACCGATTCCCCGAGGCGTCGAGAATTTCATTACTTGATGTGCCGTTGAAGGGATGATGCGGTAAGGATTGAGAGTAGTCCTCCTAATGATGGCGTTGTAGGATGAAACTGCATCAACCACTACGAAAAGTATATCCACTTGTAAGGTCTTGTCTCCTCCCAAGACGGTGGTTAGTCGAATGGCATCCAAAGGATAAATAGTTTCTCCTGCGAAGCCTGTTAAAGGAAAATTGACTTTCTTCAGATCCTTTTTGGAGAAACCTAGTTGTAAGAATGCTTGGTAAAAGAGGATATTCGTTGAGCTTCCACTATCGATGAGGATCCTTTTGACTTTATAAGTGGCGATCAGTAGAGTGACCACCAGAGCATCTTCATGTGGTTGATCTATTTTTGCAAGATCGTTGATCGTAAAACTAATGGTCTCGAGGTCGGATTCCCGAGGTCTCTTCCCCATTACTGCTGCTGTGGATATTTGTGCAGCGTACACTTCCCGAGCCGAATTTGTTCCTCCTCCTGCAGTGAATCCTCCAGCAATTAAATTTATCGTTCCTCTTGGAGCGGGATGGTCAGGTGGAGGGGATCGAGAGTCTTCCCTTGGGCTTCGATCCCGATTTTTTGTAATATTGGAGGCCTTCTCGACAAATTTCAACAGTTTGCCCCTTTGTATAAGGGCTTCTATATCTTGCTTTAGGATGATACACTCTTTTGTATCGTGCCCCCGTGTTTGATGGTAACGACAATAGGCGCTCATTTGGTGGCCCATCAGGTTCTTCTTTATGGGTGGCGGGTGGCTAAGGTGAAGCTTTACCATTTCCTGGAGTACCACCGCTACATTGTGTGTAAGAGGAGTGAACTTTCCTGGATAAGAGTTAGGATTTCTTATTCCCGGACGGTTTCCAGGTCTGAAGTTCCCCTCTCGTCTTTCTTCCTTCTTAGGTGGTCGAGAAGCGGAGCCTTCTTCGGTTTTTGTTGGCACGACTTGGCGCTTGATTTCTCGAGGCGACTTCTCGTTTGATCTTTTCAGATCTATATACTTCTTCACCTTCGTGGCGAGGGCATCGATCTTTCTCACCGGCTTCATCACCATGTTGTCCTTCAGAGCTTGGCTTTGCGTCCTAAGACCTCTCCAGAAGGTCCTGATCAACTTGCCATCCGTGGCGTCTTCATTTAACTGTTGGAGTATCTTATGGAACCTAGTGTAATAATTGGCCAAGTTTCATCAGAACCTTGTTCAATTTTATCTAGGAAATCCATACTCTTTAGGCGTTGTCTTTGGCCTATATGGCCTTCGATGAACTTAGCCTTCAGTTCCTCCCATGAATCGATCGAGTTGTCGGGGAGGCCATAGAACCAAGTGGACGCCTCTTTTTTCAACGTAGTTGGGAAGATGGCTGCATAGTGATCCGGAGTTGCCCCTCTTCCCAGGAGGGAAGAGTTATGGGCGTTGATGTGGCGAACAGATCTCCTTCGCCTGTGTAGTCGTCGATGTTCCTCGCAAAGACTTAAGGAGGAACTCGAGTGTTGAACAACCTTTTAGAGAAAGGATGGGAGGTATGATCGTGAACAATCAGCAAATCGTTCGTCCCCCTTCTCTTTTTCTCTAACAACTCTTCCACATGTACCATAGTGAATATGACAGGTTCTTTGCTCGCCATTTCTCCTTCAGGAGTCTTAGGAATTTCTTTCTCCAGGGGTTTTTCTCCTGGATTTTTACGCTGGACGCCACATTCTCCTTTTGGAAAGTTTCTTGAGCGGGTGCCTTTTCGGGGATGGTGCCCGCCTGGGCTTGATTCCAAAAGGTTATGAAGGCCGCCAATACTTCTTGGGGGACTATCCTTACTTCTTCTGAATTTGGTAATGACTTGGAATGACTGAGATTTCCATCATTACCTCCACCATTAGCTTGTGGAATGGACGGATCTTCTCTAGTGATTGGCTTCGAGGTGGTAGGATCCACTGGGGGATTATTTCCTTCCACCGGGAGGTTGGACATCTTGTTGCTTCTCTAGAGGTCACGACTTTTTTATCGGAGTTCCCACAGACGGCGCCAAATGTTGGGATCAAAATGACGTGGCCTTGAACTTCGGGGGATGGATTTCCAAGTATCGCCTCGGACTTAGCTCTCTCGAACGCTAAGTTTTCCTCTAAGAGGTTATGTGGGGCAACAACCTGAAAAAGGGGTGGGGATGACCCCTGATTAAACTCTGAAGCTTAAGTCAGTAATGGATTTGAGAGTAATAATATAAGAACGTATTTAGAACTGACTGAATGTACCGAAGTAAATAGAAATAGTCACTATTTATAGGGATAAGTTACCGACTTTATATGGTGGTTACCCTCCTTGGGGGGTTTCTCTTCAGAGTCGGTCAAGCAGGTGACAAGCAGGTCGCCACCTCATCTTTACTTAACTGGAATGGTTTCCCTTAGCAGCTGTTAAGCAGGTCACCACCTGTCTTTACTTCTAGAGGAAGGTTTCCTCTGATGACGGTTGAAGCAGGTACCCACCTGTGTTTACTTCCGGAGGAAGGTTTCCTCTGATGATAGTGACAAGCAGGTCGCCACCTGTGTTTACTTCTGGAGGAAGGTTTCCTTTGATGATAGTGACAAGCAGGTCGCCACCTGTGTTTACTTCCGGAGGAAGGTTTCCTCCGATGATAGTGACAAGCAGGTCACCACCTGTGTTTACTTCCGGAGGAAGGTTTCCTCTGATGATAGTGACAAGCAGGTCGCCACCTGTCTTTACCTTCGAAGGAAGGTTTTTGCTAGTGGCGGGCGGTCGTAATTTGGAAGTCGACTTTTTCATAAGTTGTCGTCGACCTTTCATCCCTATCTCGTCAAGATGAGTCAGAAAGGTCGACGACTCTTCTTCCCTGCCCTTTGAACGTACTCGGCTCTTATGCTTAATGACGAGTTTAATCAATCTTAACCCAACAGCAGCAAACGCAAGTAAGAACGAGGCCAACAAGGGCAACAAGGGAAGGCAGCAGCAGTAGCCTCCCAACCAAAGGCAGAGGGACTGGGTACCCGCCCAAAAGGCCAAACACTTCAATGACACAAGGAGGCAAGACAATGTCAATGCCATCAAGTGTGTCCCACTGAATGCACCACCAACGACCATCCTTAGGGAGATGAAGGAAACAGGAATGTGGACGCCACCTCAGAAAAAGCCAGATGGTCAAATGGGACCAAGTCCTGACAAATACTGCAACTTCCATGAAGCAAGAGGCCACCATACAAACCAGCGCAATGATTTGAGGGAGAGAATAGACAGAGAGATCCAACAAGGAAATCTCAAGCACTATGTTAATGTCGGAAAAAAGAGGGAAATGTCTCCACCCCCCCAGGCTATCCGCCATTGAGAAGAGCAAATGGAAGGTTGATGAAAACAACCCTCCTCGGAAGAGAGGAGCCATCAATGTTATTCATGGAGGGATGGGCACAAGAGGACAGACCTCAAATTCTAGGGAAGTACATGCTTCACAGCCTGAGAACATGGAAATATGGGGAAAGCGCCCACGAGAAGAGGATGACATGGTCATCCAATTTTTGAAGAAGGATATGGAACACATAGTGTTCCCCCACGATGACGCTTTGGTTATAACAACAGAAATTAATGGGTTTGATGTCAAAATAATCTTAGTAGATGGAGGGAGTTCTGCAGACATCATACACCTGGACGTAATCAAAGATTTGGGAAAAATGCTTACTGATCTGACTCCAGTAGACTTCCCGTTGGTGAGCTTCACGGGAACATCCATCTACCCCTTAGGGACCATTATGTTGCCCAGAGGCTAGGACAGGGATGAAAACAACTCCTACTCAATGTGAACTTCGTGGTGGTCGAACGTTTGGGTGCTTACAATGCCATCTTGGGCAGAACGACAATCAACCCCAGCATTATGGTGCCTTCAACAGTGCACCATAAATTGAAGTTCATCGCCCCACACTTAGTAGGAGAGGTGCTTGGAGATCAGTCAACATCAAGGCAGTGCTACGTCAATGCAATGAGAAGAAAGGCAAGAAAAGACATTAGCATCGCTATGGTGATGGCTCAAGCAAAGAATCAGAGATCTTCATGGTTGTGAAGGAAATGAAATGGAATCAAGAGATGGATAGGGAGAAAATCCTTGATTTTGGGAGAAACATTGTTGCTGACAACGCCAGAGAGCGAGACAATGGCAAGAAGGGCTTCGACACACGAAAGTAATAGAAGGGCGATAGAGTCATCCGAACACCAAGACAAGACAAGTGTCGAGTCGTTTGATCATCAAGATAACACAACTATGGACTCTTCAGGAGGCTCACAAGGAGACCAAGAAATCAACTTGTCAAGCGTTTTAAGAATCCGCCATTGGGAAGACATTCACCATATGTCGGGAGAAACAACGAGGAGTTACTTCAAACGTCTCGCAAGGCATGCTGCCTCCTCCTATGACAAGAAAGGGGAGTTCATCAGAATTTTCTTTAGGAACTTGAAAGGATCACTCAAGAAAAACCCGAAGGAGTGGCAAAGGATGATGTCAATCTCAACAATGAGAGAATTAAAGATGTGGCTGGAAGAAGTCATAAAGAAAGAAGAGTCGGGAGCAATGACATTTGAAATTTGGACTTATAGAGATGAGATAGAGGAGATGGACAACAGCAGCCCCTCAGAAGAGGAGGACGCGATAACAAGCCACGAGTCAGGCCCCAGAGTTGGTACCCAATTGACAATGAGTCTAGAAGAGTTGCATAACAGACACCTATGGTACGTATTGCCTCCAGGATGGACAGAGCCTTTGTAGGTAACAGGATAACAAAGTGGTGTTTGCACCATGAGACATGGGGCCACCACATAAACGACTGCAGCGTCTTACAAATTGAGGTGGAGTGCCTGGTGCAACAAGGTAGAATGAATGAATACATAGCACCTCCCACAGGGGCAGAATGGCACCGCCAAGGCAGCTCACCTTCGTATCTTTTTTAAGTATCCTTAAGTTTAATTCCTACAAATGAAACTCCCATGTGGGGAAAGACTATCTATGTTTAATGCTTTTATCTTTAAGAACCTATCCTAAAGCGAAGATCCTTGGACTTCGTATTGTATAAACTATGAATGCTTATGTTTAAGAATGCCTTTGTCTTTCAAGAGACAGGTTTCGTCTCTTGAAAAACTCCAAGAAGGAGATCCTTACAATGCCAAAGTCATTCACCAATTATGGATACAACAATAGACTGTCTTGGGCTGATCACCCGACAGTATTACTTAAAGCATAATGGTTGGAAATACTACAAATCCCATGATAGATGTGCCTTAGGGAACTACCCAATGCGTCGCGCTTGGAACCAACACCAAGGATGTGGTCGTTGTACCTTAGGGTACTGACTCAAAGTGACGTGACAGGCAGAGACCATTATCACAATCACAACACCTTAGCGCTAAGGTCAAGATGAAATGATAGAACTAGGTACCTGGAAAATGAAAACCAAGTACCAACTTAGATACTTCGGCGACACAGACACTTATGTGATGTGATTTCCTCCATTCCTTAGGAGCTAACTCTAAGGAGATATTTTGAATATAACTGTGTCCAGCCTCTTTAGTAGCAGTGTCACTACCATGGATAGTTATGTTTCCGCGACCGCTGGCTATACCGATGAAGAGGCAACCCTTATGATAACAAGGTGACGCCTAGACGCTCTAAAACGCTGAGTATCATGCGAGTCGCGTCTTGCCAAAACGTAAGCTTGAGAACGTCAAGTAACGGAAACAATAATACGACGGAGCCGACACCGTCGCGACCTTACTTCGGATAAGCCAAGCAACAGTCATACAATGAAAAAACGCATTGCACTATAGCAAGTAGCGCCTTGCACCAACGCCACATATTGGACCACCAAGGGCGGTAAAACGCACTGACAATAGAACGATAGGATTGCAAGTAGCATCTTGCCACAACGTTATCTCAAGGCATTGAGTAAGCGGCTTAAAACGTACCAAACTAAGTAAGTAACGTCTTGCCATAACACTACCCTGAGGCATCGGGCAAGTGGTTAAAACGCAACAAAGTAGCAAGTAGCGTCTTGCCAACAACGCTATCTCGAGGGAATCGGATATGCGGTCACAAAACGTGTCAACACAACGCAAGTAGCCTCTTGCAAAACAAAGCTATGTTGAGGCATCAACAAGCAAGGGAACCTCCATCAAGTATACTACGTAAGCTACGCCATTTCTTGGAGACAACCAAGAGGGGCGCGAATGAGCCAGTTACCAAAGGTAACAATGTGATTAAATATGATGATACGTCGAGACTGGCAATAGATCGGTGTAACAATAACGGCGACACCCCAAGAGCAAGGGGCATCAATACTAAGGGATATGTCAAGTATATGACTATGGATCACATGCATATTTCCTCCCTTCAAGCATGAAAGGGCAACATGGGTTGTGGATAAACACACAACATATAAGCTAAAGGGTTCTAATATCAACAAATGTATGAAATCCTACTCATGATTATATAACCTTATACACATACGTTTCATGCAGATAATATGCTAAAGAAAGATAGATGGCATGCAATCCTAAGTCTCAAAATAAATGTTTCCAAGCAAAGGAACATAACAACCATAGATACTAAAGTAGCTACCAACAAGGAAGGTAAGATAGTGGCTTCTAAATCACGGAGCAGTAGTACCATCATCAGGATCATTCCCAAACAAGAAGGCCTCTAAGGAACTGTCAGAATAAGTAGTAGGAAAGGTACGACCTCTACCACCAATGGGGGCAGGAGACTCACCAACGATGACAGGAGACTCATCAATGGGGGCAGGATACCCGTCGCGCAACGCCGACAAATTCCTAGAAGCAAACTCACCAAAGTCCCCAAGCTGGTCAAAATCAAACAAGGGGTCGATCATATGAATCTTCTCAGAAAGGTCTTCACCATAAGCTCTAAGGATGTCATGACACTTCACCTTAGTGTCCGCCTCAAATTCAGGAGACGCCTTATACTGAGCCACGACCTCCTTGACATTCTTCAGAAGAGACTGAGCCAGATGCTCGCGTGCCGCCACAACCGTTTCATCCTTCTCCTTCTGAAGTATACCGACTTCGGCTTCAAGGGAGGCAAGGAGCCCTTGATAAACAAGTTCCGATGAATCAAACGAAGAGGCTCTATTCTTCATAACACAAACAGTCCCCTCAAGATCTTTCACATTGGCCTTCAAGACATCAACTTGTTCGGTCAGCTGGACTATAAAGGATCCCATGGTAACTATATCGGAGACGAACTACACAAAAAGCATATGGGTCAGACAAAAGAATACATCAATAATTAAGCAAAAAAGGGAAGCATACTTACAGGGGCACAACGAGATATAGTATCACGCGCATACTCAAAGCCGGACTTAGAGCTGTCGGGCAAGGCCCTACGATCACCCGTGGGTACAGCAGCATTTAGCACGCGTACACCAACCTCGGGAGCAGAAAGAGAAGACCACTTGTCAAAGTGATAGCTGTTCGAAGACACAAAGGGTACCCACTCGGAACCCAGGATGTCACTATCAAGAGGTCGAACTAATCCTCCTGGGACAGCACAGGGTGACGAATAAGAGCTGAATTCAAGAAAAATAATCAACATATAAAACCAGCATGGGATAGCAAAAAAGAAGAATACATACCCTCAAACGGTGTATGGGGAACAAGATCAGAGAGGGTAAGAAAGCCATCGTCATAAGAAGCAATCTCTCGAATAATAGAAGCAGCATCTCGCCGCTCATCAACTGGGGGCAAGTAGTCGCCAGGAGTAGTCTCGACTGGAGCAACATGTAGAGAGCCGCCAGGAGTAGTCTCGAATGGCGCAACAGGTAGAGGGTCGTCAGGAACAATGTCACGAACACCATTCCCTTTTTCACAGGAAGGTATCAGAAGAGGATCATCCAAGACAATCACTTTCCTCTTCTGGCTAGAAGAAAGACTGGATCCCTGTCAGCAGGAGCAGAGGTACCCACATGTCCTGAAAAATAAGAAGACAACAAAGTGAACAACCATGTCACTAATTCAAACAACTATAATAATTATACGTCAACACACATACCTATCGCTTTAGATAGTTTGGAAACTTTCGACGTCTGCAAACCAATGGAGGACGGAGGCAACCCTCTAACACTACCAGTATCAGCTCGAGGGGAACATTCCACCTTAGACCGTGGTTTCACATCAGCAAACAAACCTACAAACAAGGGAGAATAAAGACATAACAATGAGAAAGAACGTAAGAATACCAAAGAAGTGCTAATCAATATGCCTGCTCGACGAAGATATTCATCAGAATAAGACACTAGAGTCTTAAAGCTTCGGTTCCGATGAGCAGTATAGATAGCCCTAATAGTCGCTCGCTCCGACGACGAGAAACTCGAAGATGAATGAGTGTTATCCTTTATACCACCAACTTCAATGGGCCAGGTAACCTGGCAGTCTTTGATAAAGAGATAATGATTCTTCCTTTGATACTTGGAACTGTCAATGGTGGTAACAAAGCGAAACTTAAGATCCCAGACTTGCTCCCCCTCCTTCTAAGATAAGTTGGGATACCGAACCACCATGTTATATGCCCCAACTTGCTTCTGAAACTGAATACGATGAAAACAACTGAAGACCTTAAGAGAATAATCTCAACCTTGCTGCTGGCATAAAATACGAAACCCAGCCCAACACCAGATAGCGTGAGGCGTAAGGTCAAGAGGAGACACCATATAGTACGCACAAAGCTCCAAGAGATTAGGGCAAACGCAGACCGCGACGAACTTGGAGGGAGTACAGATTCGACATCCCAGGTGGAGGAAGATTAATACTCTTAAGCTCGGACTTTGGGTATTGCTCAAAGGGATATACAGCACAAGGAGAATCAGCTAAACCAGCTAGACGAAGGATATACATATAATCTCTATGCAGAAGTTCATTCCCAATAAATATCCTCCCATGATGTTCCACCTCAGAAACATATCCAGAGCCTTCTTCAGGACTAACCTCCTCAGAAGGAGACAAGCGGGCTGAAACCGCAAAAGAAGAAGAGTCCCCGTAAGACTCACTGTCAGAAGGGACATATCCAACCGACATGTTTAACTCGGATTCATTAACAGGCAGCAACCCAGACACAGACTCGGTTTGATGAGAACAATCCAAGTCCTCACTCGATTCAGAAACTAAGTAATGAGCGGGAAATATAACCCGAGGAGGTTTAGAAGAAGAAGACTTACGCATGATGGCGAGAATAACTTCAACAGTCCAAAGGGCAACCCAACGTCCGATAGAAAGAAAATTGTCCTAAGGGCTCAAGCAGAGCAAACAGCCTATAACAGGAAAAAAAATAAGTCAGTATGACCATTGGGGGCAACAACAACAGGTGACAGTGTCACCTCAGGGGGCAGTATAACAACGTAAGGAAATCAAAGTAGTGTAGGTGAAGCAATCAACGCCAGTAGCAATGACTACACAAACGCCTGAAATAGGGATTGGCACCCCAGGAGATGATACCTCCGCCTACCCTAGGGGGGCAACCGCGCACCAACCAACATGATACGTAGCAGACATATAGGGAGACACCCCATGTCCACCAAAAAGATGCATAAATTCACAAAAGGTAACACCCTACAACAATCCGAGGTGGTCATGACGATAAAGCAAAACATGGCAAGCAACGTCGTCGACTCAAGAACGAATATATCGTATACAAGGTATTAACTAGTCTATTACGGGTACAATTTTGACATAACAGTTTTTAGCACAGGTCTTATTTATGTGATCAACACGATAACAAAACAAAGGAGCACAGCAACATCCCTACTCGACTAAATTACAAATTTTCGAAATATCGAATTTTTTTCAAAAATCGGAATCAAGGTAAAATCCTTCTGATTATACACAAATTAGCATATTTTTAATTATCAATATATTGCAAGTGTTTGTTCAAATCTTGGTAAAAATAGATAAAACGGGTTAGAAATTGAACTTGAAAACAAGCCAGTCCGATGGAAAAACCGGTCCAAAAGAACCTGACCGGTTTAGTAGCCAAAAAACCGGACTTCGCCGGAAAATGGGGCAGCCACAGTCCCTGCCGTGGAAGGCTGCCGTCACCAGGCGAAAGTTACCTCGCCAGAATCGCCTCGCCGTCCCGAGTCGAGTGGCCCTGCCGTGAAATGATGCCCCTAGTGGCCGGAATTGGCCCCGCAAATGACATCGTCTCCGCTGGGAGCCACCCCCACCGGTCTAGCCTTACCTCGTCAGAACCGCCCCAACGACGCGACCTCAGTCGCAGTGGCCCCGCCCTGAAAGGATCCCTCCACCGCCCGGAATTGGCTCCACCGTCCACCGCGATAAAACCTTCGTCGGAGCTCAAATTGGCCACGGATCGGAACGCCACCACCACCAATAGGCCGTCCTGGAGGTCCTCAGTCGATCCCCGGCCACCCCGCGACGAAGTTCTGCCGGAAAAGCCACGAATTGGACACAAACCAATCAGCCACCACGAAACCCTAGTCACCGCCGCCCGGAGCTCCGCCGTAGACAGCTGGTTCAAAAATCGAACCTAAACCGGGCTGAACCAAGGGATTACGGACCAAACCGACATCAAACCATGTTTAATCGGGATTTCCAAAACCGAGAAAATTGATTTCTTGGAGCCTAAGAAACACTATGGTAAAAATTTCTAACTATGGAGTAAAAATGAATAGTGATGAAGAGTAAAAATCCATATCCCTTTTATAAAGAAGCTTTAGGGTTCTTACAAAGAAATAATTACGAGGTTGCCATTACAACCGTTTAGTTAACAACTTTTTACACGACAACAATAGTCGTAAAGCTATAAGTCACGACATGATTAATATATTGTCATAGATAGATTTTTTTTTTTCAAATTTATCAGCATGATACGCATTAAATTTAGTAAAAATACTTGATTTATAATATCTGATTACATGCATAACACGTTGGCACCATCACTAGTATAACGCTTCTTTTGTATCATATAGCCATCAAGCATGATCCATCCAATAAATACTGTGACATGTCATCACATATCACGATTAAAATTGCATCATTATAGCATATCACTGGTAGCATACACGCAATCGAATGATGGCACGTTTATGACTAACAATTAGAAGTTTTTCTGTGAGTGTATTAACGATATAGGTTGGATTCCCCATAACGGAAGAGACGACCGCTCGGGGGCAATCGGGTCTATAATCCTTCAATACAAATAGAGTCAAGAAACGGAAAGCCAATTCTTGACTCGGGGGCAAATGATGGATATACACCTGATTGGACCTCACTAAGGCTCAAACACTCGGTCACCCCGCCGACCCCGAGGTAAGCCCACTTTATCCCAAAAGGAATACGACATCCTGGTTGCCATAAAACGATCGGACTTGTTCGGTTGCGTCGGCCCCGTCCGAAGCAACCGGACATGTCCTTGCCGGGGCCGACACACCCCATGCCGGTCCCCCCCCCCCCCCCCCCCACCCCCGAACACCGTCGTCCAGGGCACCCGCATATACCCAACTTCTCTCAATCTCTGTGCGGGCTCCACTTAAAAATGTGGGCCTCTCCGGTGCCCAAATCCAAAACTCTATAAATAGGGGCCTAGGTCCTTCATTTCCAACTTAATATCGGATTGAGACACTGGAGCTCTGACTTGTCTCTACTTTCTCTCTCTAGAATATTTGATCTGACTTAGGCATCGGAGAGGGTACGCCAGAGACACCCCCCCCCCCTCTCCTATCTGGCATTGCCTCTTTGTGCAGGAAAGGCGAAGAACAGGATTGGAGCGACACTGCTAGGAGGAAGGAAGGAACACGACTTGAAATCTAGGTCGCCAAGATCGGACCCCGAGCAAGCTCGTTCCATCACTCACAAACAGATTGATAAATAAAAGCAATAGATAACACAAGATTTAACGTGGTTTGGTCAAATTCGACATACGTCCACAATTCCGGCGGTTGGCGTTTTATTGATATTCACAATATGCTTTTAATTTCAGAGAATACAAGCTATATAAATAGCGGTGGATAAAGACTCATAAACCCTACCGGGCCAGGTTGTCCCAAAATTCGGGTCAGGGCTTCGCTCTGAACCTCAACCTTCGGTAAGGGGGCTACCGACCTAGCCCAAACTCGACCCAACACTTGACCCAGACTCCAACTCGACCGAACCAGTCATTACCCGACCTGAACCCGTCGGGGTCCGGCCCGAAGTCGGTGTTGTTATTATATATATTATTAAGGTTAGATGTATTTTGGTCACTAGGCAATATTTATTAATTATTATAGCTAATGCATTATATTTTTGGAGTCTTACCTAACACATGAATTACTATAGAAATGAATATTAGTAAATAGTTATGTATTAGTTAATATTAATATCAAAGCAAAATAAACAAACTAAAAAGCAAATTATTTTAAGTAAATTGAATCCAATTAAAAAGCAAATTATAATAAGCGAAAAACGTTGTATGTGGTCATTGTTGATACGGTTATGATTGACAAAGAAGTGAGAAAAGATTCCAAAAAAGAAATAATGTTAATTGATAGATTCATTTAAGTAACTTCCAAACTTGTGATATAAACATTATGTAGAAAATCATTATTATTGGTTGTGTGAATGAAAGGGACTTAAATTAACCCTATCATAGGAACAAAACAATCCCTTTAGAGCTAGCTAGCTGGCCGCCTCTTTCAACACTAGTGCCCGCTGCCCTGTAGGGTAGGGACGGGTGGGCAGCAGCCCCACATAAAACACAAAAATCAACATTACTTGTTTCAAACAATTTCTCTTATGCTTCACTATCACATTAATTAATTAATTAATTAATTACTAGTGTACATGCTAAATAGGTCTATATTATTTGTGGTATAGAATCAACTCAAGCATATACGGGCCAGCATATACTACCGACTTGCCTCGCATATATTTGTTAGCTTAAAAGTTTCCGTTTGAAAGAGTTTCTTTCTCATCATTCAATGCATATATATATATATATATGTTAAATTTGAAACATTTAGGGGAGTTTGGATGGACGTAATCATGACTTGAAATGTAAGATTATAAGTAACGTGAACTATATAATACTAGGTGGAACACCCGCGCGTTGCGCGTGATAAGTAATTTACTTATAAAATTATTGGAAAATTGAAAAACTTCAAATTTAGTATTAATAATTAATTAAATTTTTTTTTTGAAAAGCTGAACAAAATAATAAATAAATGAAGTAAAATTTAAATAAGTATAAACAATGTATAGAAAATTCGATATAAAAAATTAAAAAATATGCTAGTTGAATGATACTTTTATTTAAATATATTCTTTAAATATATTTTGTTATTATATGTCGTTGATGTATGAAATAATATCATTAAATTAAAAAAATATATGTAAATAACTAACATGGTAATCAAATTGAAACTATCTCAAAACTTTCATAATATATTTTATTATATGCATTTTATATAAAAAAATAAGGTCATATTTTGTATTCAATATTATATTAAATAAAATGTATTAAATAAATCTTTACTGAAGTTTGGTCATTATTTGGCAAAAAAAAAATTATATTCACTATTGTATAAAATAATTATTTCACTTTTGTACTAATAGAATATGTACTTGAATTATAAATCGTATTATTAATTTAAATTATTAAAAAATTAAAAGATAAAAATGTATGGAAATAGATAAAGGTTAAATTTTTCAAAATATAAATATTTTTTTTATATAATAATTATTAAATGCAATAAATCTATATTTAGAAGCTTTTAATTATTAAATTTTAACATAACAACTATTCAACCATGTATTTTTGTCAAGTTTTTCTTAGTATATTAATTCTAGCTACTTGTATGGAAAATATAATTTGCCAAAAAAACAGATGAATAATAGAGTTATTAATGATTTGACAATAATAAATTTGAGCGGATTTTAAATGTAGTTATTGGTTAATTTTTAAATTAATATTTAGAATAAAATTTGGTATAGTTCATTAAATTAGTTTAAATCATGAACAATAAAATTATTGTTAACGTATATTCTGAACCTTATTATAAATTACTTTGTATATATATAGGTGTAATATATAAAATGAAATAACACAACTATTATTAGATAATTAAATTTATTAGAAAATTCAAATTAGTATTAAAAAAAACTAAGCAAATTGTTTACACATAAATATGTTTTTACGTCTGATGTAAGCAATTGATATTGCAATTAAAAATATCTGGTTTTTTTAATAAATAAAATGAGATATTATAGTTTATTCGATAGTGTCATTTACTTTTTTGGCTAAAATAATTTTATTAACTTAATAAAGGAATAAATGATCTTCTATCTGATCATTAATACTAATTAATAAACAATGATGTCATAAATATTCTTAAATAGCGTATTAATTTGGCTCATTTGTTTAAAAATAATTTATTATAATTTTTACTCATAATATTACCATATGTGAATAATTTTATTATTCATAAAAGAACGTAGATTATTTTTTCATCAATCGTAGATGCATACCTATATTTTATATAATGTGAAGTGAAAATATATTTTGCTAAATATGGAACTAATTATGTTTATATTCTTCTTTATCATATCATATTTAAATTTTTGTAGTACTCAGTGGAAAAAATGAAGGTTCTCTAGGTATCACTCTACGATGCCACAAACATATAGAAAGAATAATTCCTATTATATAATATATAATGAGATAGATCTCACATTAAATTAATAAAAATATTTTTACTGTTCCACTTATGAAATATATATACTCCATAAAAATAATCTCATTTTAGTAATAATATACTTTATTATAGTTGTTATTTTAACGTGTATCACATATTTATAAGAAAAATATTAATAATATGAAATCTATTATTATAATTTTAGATTTCAAATTAATATAAAAAATAAATTTATTCATCATATTATGTATACAATAATTAAAAATAAAAAATTTATGATGAGGAATGTTTAATAATTAAGAAGTACAATAAATATATATTATTTGATAATATAATAAATTTAATACTAAAATTTTAAATTAAAGAAATATGTGAAACGTATTATTAAGGATATATATAAGCGCTGATATAGAATATAAAATTAAACAAAATATATATACATATACATGAAAATATTTTATAATATAATAATGTATACATTTAAATTTTAGATAGATTAAGCAAAAAAAATCTAGTTGGCGATTAAGGAAAGCTGAAAGTAGCAATTACTACATATATAAATATATGTGCTTGTTATAGAATGTAGAATTGAATTGAATATTTAAACGAATTTCCAAAATCAACAATTCATAAATATGAAGATATGTGTGAATATATGCATTTAATCTATATATATAAAAGTAATGGTAATATAAATCTTAGTTATTGTTATATATATATAATAATAAGGAGAATGAAAGAGTTAGAACCTATAATCTACTCGACGTCACATGCATCCGAGCTTTATTTGATAAAACATTTAATCACATTTGTAATGCCTTTTATATTTGATGGGTTCCGATGTAATCGTCAACCCCGTTAACAGCCAATGGACGGCGAGTAGGTCCAATGGGCCTCGTGAAAGCCTGGAAGGCCCAGAGGCCCAGTACGAAGGGTCCCGATTTCAGCGGTCCCAATAAAGGAGCTGAATGCTCCCGACAAGAAGCCTCTGAGCAGGCCCCGATATGCCTTAGTAAAGGCCCCGATAATAAAGCCCCGCAGAGGCTGGACCTGTCCCGTAGAGACTGAAGGTCCTGGGTGGTGACCTAGAATGAGACAACTCTGGAGTCCCCGACAGGAGTCGTGACTTGTGATCAGAGGACAAAGACCGAGAAACCCGCCTACTAGATAGAGTAGTGGGAGACGGTTAAAGATATAGATAAGCCCCCCGAGATACGCAGGGCGTGCCCGAGATACGCGGAGTATGAGTAAGATACGCGGAGCGTGGGGCGAAATCTACGGAAACCCTAACGAGATATACGGAATCGTGGCGAGATACACGGAATCATGGGCAAAACGGCCAATCATGGCCACAGGTAACTGAGTAACTTCCCCTCCTATATAAAGGAGGAAGTTACCTCAGAAAACGCTAATCATCTAATACGAGCTTAGACTTTTTGCTTACCACCCATTGATCACATACTCATTTAAGCATCGGAGAGGGATTCTGGGTCACCACCCAGGTCATCCCCTTTTGCAGGATTACGCGGAGCCCAGGAGTCCAAAGCTTTCCGTCAAGGACGTAACGGAGCTTCGCCCGTGATCCAACATTGGCGCCGTCTATGGGACGCGTACGAAAAGTCAAGATAGCTTCTACCAGATCAATGGCCGGTGGTGGCAAGAAGAAGCAAGTTCAGGCTGGCAGTTCCCGTCCCGCAGGAACTATGAATTCCCAGTTGCCGGAACGTGTTTCTGAACAAGGTGAGAACCCCGCTCTTTCCCAGACAGGGGGGCAGGGTGATGGCTATGAGGTCTCAGTCCGAGACACAGAGAGGAACAGGTAGGATGTCCCGCGTAGGGAGGAAGATGAGGCTCCCCCAAACCCGGTGGGCCATGGAGGAGAAGGAGTCCCGCGAAGGGAAGAAGGGTCGTCTTCGAACTCGGAGTTGGCCAAGGCAGTAGCATATGCTATGTCCATGTTCTTGGCCGCCATGGAGGCCTTGCTGGACAAAAGAGAAGCCGCCAGGAGGGCGGAGGAGTTGCCTCCGCGAGAAGAATTACCACCACCCCCACCGAGGGTGGACCCAGAGGAACAGGAGGTTCCGCCCAGGAGCAAGGGTAAGGAGCCAGCACACCTGGAGAAGTTCGTGGTCGACGGCCCAGGACCAGTGCAGAATAGGACCATTCCCCTGAATGGCCCCATCACCCCCGATCAGGTGGTGAAGATCGTTAGCATCTGCATGGGTGATCAGAAGCAGATGACATCGGAGCTAAGGGATCGGTCCAGCCATCCTTTCGTGCCGCGGCTGATAGATACCGTCGCCCCGCCCGGGCTAGGTATTCCGACCATCAAGGAGTACGATGGTTAGGGGGACCCAGTTCGCCATGTTCAGAGGCATGTCCAGGCCTGCATGGGACGAACGTCGAATGATGACCTCATCTGTTCATTGTTCCCGATAACCCTGGGAGAAAGGGCCATGACTTGGTTCTTCAGCCTCCCGCCAGGATGCATCACGTGCTGGGCTGATATGCACGATCGCTTCATCAAGCAGTACCAAGGTCGGAGGCGTCTTCTGAAGAGTGTGAGGTCCTTGACCCAGGTGGTGCAGAGACCCGATGAATCGTTGGCATACTACTACCAACGGTTCACTGCCAGTGCTGTGGAGATTGATGAAGAAATCTCGGAAGGAGAGACTATCCGTACTTTCCTGCGGAACTTGAACGCTCCGTACGGTTCCGACCTGATGCACAGCGTAGCCGCGAAGGCTGTGTGGAGCATGGAGGCCCTGCAAGCGAGGGTGAAACAGCAAATCGACGTCCAGGAGTCGAAGATTGCTGCCGGAGAGCTCGATCCCCCGAAATCGGGGAGAGGAAAGCTATCGTCCAAGCTATCGGATGATCGCAAAGGGAGCGACAAGTCGGAAGGAAGTAGGAACCGTGGTCGTCCTGATAAAAGAGAAGACAAGCGTCCTCCGAGGAAGGATAACCGAGAAGGTCGGGCTGTTCCCATCAATAGCTCGATGACCTCTGTGTTAGCTGTGATGGACAGACAGGGTCTCGCTCGATACCCCCCGAGGAAAGAAGGCGAATTCCTAGGAGGCCGTCCTGACCGTTACTGTCTCTACCATCGAGCCAATGGCCACGACACCGAAAACTGTCGGGAGTTGAAGAAGGAAATTGAGAAGCTGATCCAGAAAGGGAAGCTAAAAGAGTTCGTCGGAAGGGGAAGGTGCCGATTTCGCTCCAAAAGTCGGTCGCGGTCCCGTTCCAAGTCCCGCGACCGATCCCCGAAGAAGAAGAAGGTTGAGCAAGAAGCCTCAGGATCGGGTGCCCGCAAGGAGAGGCGGGGAAGTATCAACGTCATCCACGGAGGAATGGCGGCGGGAGGTGATACCTCTGCTTCCCGGGAGAACTACGCTTCTCGCATATCTGCCGCGGTGGTGCTAGGCAAAAGGTCCCGGTCGTGGACCCTGAAGGAGGAAATGGTAATTTCTTTCTCGGCGGAGGATCCAGTAGGCGTGGAGAGCCCTCACGATGACGCCCTGGTCGTGACCCTGGACGTAGACGGATTCGAGATGAAGCGGATCCTGATAGACGGAGGGAGTTCCTCCGATATTCTCTTCATGGACGCTCTGGAAGCCATGGGAAAGACGAAGAAGGACCTGACACAGGTGGACTTCCCGATGGTGGGATTCTCTGGTTCCACTTCTTACCCATTGGGAATGATTACCTTACCAGTGGAGTTTGGTAGTGTCTGGAAGATGGAGAAGCGAAACGTAGATTTCGTCGTAGTGGAGTCTGCGGGGGCATACAACGCCATTATCGGGAGGACCACTATCAACCCTCTCATGGCAGTCGCCTCGACGGTCCACCAGAAGATGAAGTTCCCGACTGACAACGGAGTTGAAGAGGTCAAGGGTGGTCAAGTGGCGTCGCGAAAATGCTATGTTAATGCTACCCGAAGGAGAAGGAGGGAAGCCATGACTGTCCTTCAGACTGATGCCGATCCTCGAGAGGAGTATGGGCGTCCCGCCCCCATGGAGGATCTGAAGGAGGTTGAGATTGATGGACCTCGAAGGAAGGGGAAGATCGGGTCTGCTTTGTCGGAAGAAAGAGCCCGAGAGCTGATCGAGCTCCTGAAGGAGTTCAAGGAGTTGTTTGCCTGGTCACCAAGTGATATGCCAGGAATCAGCCCCGACGTGATAGTGCACGAGCTGAAGATTGATCCCGCAATCAAACCTATCGCTCAGAGAAGGCGTCTGATGGGCGCGGACAAGAGGATCGCGATCCAGCAGGAGGTAGGCAGACTGCTCGACGCTGGATTCATCAAGGAACTCCGATTCCAGACTGGGGTCGCTAACCCGGTCCTGGTGAGGAAGAGTAACGGGAAGTGGCGGATGTATGTCGACTCCGCGACTTGAACAAAGCCTATGTGGATGACATGTTGGTGAAGTCCCGACAGGTGGGAGACCATGTCCGCAACTTGGCGGTGGCATTTGAGCGGATGAAGTTTCATCAGGTTCGTTTGAATCCGGACAAGTGCGCTTTCGGAGTGAACTCGGGAAAGTTCCTGGGCTTTATGGTGAGCCAAAGAGGAATTGAGGTGAATCCTGAGAAGTTGAGAGCAATCGAGGAGATGCAGTCTCCGAAAACCCATCAGGAGGTTCAAGTGTTGAACGGCCGATTAGCTGCGATGAATCGTCCAGGTGTTGAACGGTCGATCAAGGGCCAGGCATTGGCGGACTTCATAGCAGTCTACAGCACCCGATCTGGAAGATGCGGGTCCTGTAGAGGGGGCAACCCGACTTTGAAGGCGAAGAACCCGACCATGGAGGTCCCGATAGCAGAACAGTCAGAACAGCCGAATGAGGAGAACACCTGGGAGATGTACACTAATGGTTATTCAAGTGTAGAGGGATCGGGGGCGAGCCCCGTATTGATACCGCCCGGTGGAGGCGAGCCACGTATTGATACCGCCCGGTGGAGGCGAGCCACGTATTAATACCGCCCGGTGGAGGCGAGCCACGTATTGATACCGCCCGGTGGAGGCGAGTCCCTGCGATATGCCTTGGCCCTGACGTTTAGGGCCACCAACAATGAAGCCGATCGTGAATCAAGTCCAGGGGAACTATGAAGCCAAGAGCCCGACAATGAGGAAGTATTTGCACGAGGTGCAGACTTTGAAGGGAAGCTTCAAAAGCTTCGACATCGAGGCGAAAGCTACAAAAGCTTCGACATCGAAGGCGATCCCAAGGGAAGAGAATGCGGAGGCAGACGCCTTAAGCAAGTTTGCTCTGGGAGTGGCCCCCGAGGAGAATCAGAAGGTGCATTTCCTAGAGAAGGTGATTATCTCGAACATAGATCCAGCGGAGATCTGCACTATTGAGACAGGATCGGAGGAAGAAGAGAAGCCCACTTGGATGACCCCGATGGTCACATACCTGACTACGGGGGCACTCCCTGATGATAAGGTGGCAGCTGTCAGGTTGCGTCGGATTGCGGAAAACTACGCGATGGTGGATAACCAATTGTACAAAAAAGGGTATGTAAAGCCTTTTTCTAAAATGCGTGGCGGAACCTGACACGAATCGGATCCTGAGGGAGCTACACGAAGGAGTCGGGGCCTGTCATGAAGGGGCCCGATCTCTAGTGAGGAAGGCATTGAACTTAGGCTACTATTGGCCCTCGATGAACAAGGAAGCGACCGCGATGGTCCGATCCTGTGATACATGCCAGAAGTACGCTCCAAATATCGTGGCTCCCGCCGCAGACTTAATGCCCATCAGGAGTGCATGGCCCTTCGCGCAATGGGGGATTGATTTGGTGGGACCTCTTCCCCAGGCGAAAGGTCAGTGCAAGTACCTGCTCGTGGCCATCGATTACTTCTCAAAATGGATAGAGGCTAAGGCATTGGCCAGGACGATGGGGCAGCAGATCCTCAAGTTCCTTCAAACTCAGATCGTATCCCGGTACGGGGTTCCTCGAGTGTTGATCAGCGACAATGGCCCTCCGTTCAATGGGGCTCAGTTGAAGGAGTACCTGGAAGAACTAAACATTGAGCATCGGACCGCTTCAGTCCGCCACACTCAGACCAATGGCCAGGTAGAATCAGCCAACAAGATCGTGATGGATGGCTTGAAGAAGAGAGTCTATGCCTTGCAGGGCCATTGGCTGGATGAGCTCGAAAACGTGCTGTGGGCTGTGAGAACAACACCCAAGCAATCGACAGGAGAAACTCCGTTTGGCCTGGTCTATGGCACGGAGGCAGTCGCTCCCGTGAAAATAGCGGTGGCGTCCCATCGCGCGAAATATTACGAGCCTCTGACGAACGAGGAAATGAGACGTCTAGACTTAGACTTGCTCGAGGAGAAAAGATGGAAGGCTAATGAAGTCCAGGCTCGGATGCGTTTGGCAATAGCCCGATATTACAATCGGCGTGTCAGATCTCGACAATTCTTCGTGGGAGAACTTGTCTGGCGGAGGAACGAGTTCGTTCACCAAGATCGGATCAACAAGCTTTCGCCGAAATGGGAGGGACCTTACAAGATCGTAGGGATGCCAGCACCCAATGCATACAAGCTAGAGGATCTTGATGGCAAGACGTTGAAGCATTCCTTCAGTGGCGAACACTTGAAGAAGTATCATGTTTGATATTAAGTCGCCGCGAATGACGCAAGTTATCTATCAATCCGATTAGGACGTCCTGAAAGGCGCGACAAAAAGCCTTCCGAGGTACGATAAAAAGCCTTACGAGGTATGCGTAAGTCGTCTATATGATGCGGCCAAAAGCCTTAACAGGTACGGACAAAAGCCCTACGGGGTATGTGTAAGTCGTCTTTATGATGCAATCAAAAGCCTAGGTACGAAAAGGCCCTAATGGGTCCGCGTAAGTCGTCTATATGATGCGGCCGAAAGCCTTAACGGGTACGAAAAAGCCTTAGCAGGTACGCGTAAGTCGTCTATATGATGCGGCAAAAAGCCCTAAAGGGTACGATTAAGCCGTCTAGTAAATGCGCGATAAAAGCCCTTAAAGGGTACGATTAAAGTCGTCAGATTTGGCGCGGTAAAAGCCCTGGGGGGTGTGAAAAATCATCTTAAGTGATGTGGAAAATGGCCTCGAAAGGCAGGGACAAGAAACCTTAAGTGGTGAAGTCCCGATTAGACGATAAACCTTAAGTGGTGAAGTCCCGATTAGACGAGAAACCTTATGTGGTGAAGTCCCGATTGGACAAGAAACCTTAAGTGGTGAAGTCCCGATTAGACGAGAAACCTTAAGTGGTGAAGTCTCGATTGGACGAGAAACCTTAAGTGGTAAAGTCCCGAGAAAAACGTCGCGAGAAACGTATGAAATCACCTTGAACGGCATGGACGAGAAGCCTTAAGTGGTGAAGTCCCGAGAAAAACATCGCGAGAGACGTATGAAACCGCCTTGAACGGCATGGACGAGAAACCTTAAGTGGTGGAGTAACCGAGGAGTCTCCTCGGATTTGGCAACTGCCTATGGGGCCTGGTGGGCCCAAGGTAATCATGAGTAAGAGACTCTGTTATACAACAATCACACGCAAGGCAAAAGCCTCCGACGGTGGTATCGGAAGGTATGAAAACAAAAGCCTCCGACGGTGGTATTGGAAGGTATAAAAACAAAAACCTCCGACAACGAGGTCAGAAGAGCTGAATTAAAAGACATGACGAACTAAAAGTCCCCCATGTCTTGGGGGCAAATGATGGGTTCCGATGTAATCGTCAACCCCGTTAACAGCAAATGGACGGCGAGTAGGTCCAATGGGCCTCGTGAAAGCCTGGAAGGCCTAGAGGCCCAGTACGAAGGGTCCCGATTTCAGCGGTCTCGATAAAGGAGCTGAATGCTCCCGACAAGAAGCCTCTGAGCAGGCCCCGATATGCCTTAGTAAAGGCCCCGATAATAAAGCCCCGCAGAGGCTGGACCTGTCCCGTAGAGACTGAAGGTCCTGGGTGGTGACCTAGAATGAGACAACTCTGGAGTCCCCGACAGGAGTCGTGACTTGTGATCAGAGGACAAAGACCGAGAAACCCGCCTACTAGATAGAGTAGTGGGAGACGGTTAAAGATATAGATAAGCCCCCCGAGATACGCAGGGCGTGCCCGAGATACGCGGAGTATGGGTAAGATACGCGGAGCGTGGGGCGAAATCTACGGAATCCCTAACGAGATATACGGAATCGTGGCGAGATACACGGAATCATGGGCAAAACGGCCAATCATGGCCACAGGTAACTGAGTAACTTCCCCTCCTATATAAAGGAGGAAGTTACCTCAGAAAACGCTAATCATCTAATACGAGCTTAGACTTTTTGCTTACCACCCATTGATCACATACTCATTTAAGCATCGGAGAGGGATTCTGGGTCACCACCCAGGTCATCCCCTTTTGCAGGATTACGCGGAGCCCAGGAGTCCAAAGCTTTCCGTCAAGGACGTAACGGAGCTTCGCCCGTGATCCAACAATATTAAGAAATCGTTCTTACCAACAAAAAATTTTAATTTCCAAACACATGCATGCGTTTGTGAAAATGGATGAGCAAAATTTCTTATTTGTTTGGTGGGGATGAGGTATGCGATTTCATCTTTGATGAGTAAGCGTCGATGTTGCAATGATTCTATCCGGAAGATTTTATTGTGAAAGTTTACATTATATTATGATAACGTTTATATGATAATTTTTAATCGACCCTTTTTGAAGTTTAGCAGATGCAAAAATAAAAACGTAAAAAGATGATAACATATTTTATTTATTATTTTTATCTATCTATTTTTAAAGAATGTTTTGTTTCTTCTTTTATAATGTTATTTTTATTAGGAATTTTTTTTATAGTTATTTATTAATTATATTGTATCAATTAAAAAAAATATTTGGCCAAAAAAATTAAAAAATATATTAATTATTCTAATTATATTAATTCATTATTATTTTTAATCTTTTTATTTTTAATTTATTTTTAAGATGAGTTTTTTTTTTATCTTTATTTCTTATTTTATTATGTTATATTTATTTATAAACCTAATTTATAGTTATTTATTAGCTATATACTATTGAAAAAAAATATATTCATTTTTCCTTCTAAACTCATTTTTCCTAACTTGAAAATAAAATGGGGTTTGACTTATTTATGTTAATAATTTAACTTGCTAAATTAGATTTATTACAATATTAACTTAAAAATGTGTAGTGTTTTTTTAACTTATGAAACTAATTTTAAGTTAAGTATTGGCTAAAAATATTTAAATTCTAATATATTAATTTTTTAATGTATAAAACTTGCATTTTTCTAAAGTTATGGAGCAAAACTTATTTTTTCTAACTTTTGATTGTAACGGTTTGTAAGAATGCATTAGGAGCTTTGCTTAAAATCTAAGTGAGAGAAAATTATTGAAAAAGCTTACTTGTCAACATTATATAAAACACACCCAAATTATATTATATATAGATTCCACGTGGATGTTAGAGAATAGTAATTTAGATGTAACTCATCAAAACTTGACATGGACCAATAATATTGAGTTATTTTAACACCTAAGTGAGAGAAAATGATTGGAAAAACTTACTTGTCAACATTATACAAAACAGACCCAAATTATATTATATATAGGTAATGTTAGATTGTATTGTTTGGTTGTGCTGTAATATGGAGTGTAATTTTAGATTACAGTGTTTAATATGTGTTCTAACGTGACTTTATTATTATTATATTAATCTATATGAGATTATATTATATCTTAGTATGATAAGATTTAAAAGAATATATACTTTGACAACAACTAACTTCTTAAAGTTTATGTTTTATGGTTAATACTTAGTCATTTATGAATTCTAAATACTAAATATTTAAACTCAATACGCACAACTATTAAAATTATACTAATTAAAACATTATATATAGTTTTATAATATAATTTTCATAAAAAAAATGCAACGAAAAAGACTTATTCATTTTATACGAACATCATATGCATTATTATTTATTATAATAATGCATTATGAAGTAGACAAAAAATTAAAAGAAAATAACAATAACAATATTGTTATCATAATAAACAATAAAGATAATGTTGGGATCAAGTTGACGTGGCCTTGGACTTCGGGAATGGACTTCAAGGTGACGTCTTTCTTCGCTCTCTTAGGTATCTATCTTGCCCTCAAAGGGTACTTAGTTTCCTTTTGTGGAGTCTTAGAGGCGTTAACCTGAAAAGGGGTGGGGATTTGCCCCTGATTCCACTCTGAAGCTTAAGTCAGTAATGAAATATGAGAGAGTAATACTTTGTAAAGTATATTGAATGTGTATATATTGAAAATACTCAAGGGTATTTATAGGGAAGATTTACCGACTTTAAATGGCGGCTACCATTTAGGGAGGGTTTCTATCCAAGGTCGGCTCAAGCAGGTGACAAGCAGGTCGCCACCTCACCATTCCTTAACAAGGAAGGTCTCTCTATGGCGGTAGAAGCAGGTGACAAGCAGGTCGCCGCCTCACCATTCCTTAAGAGGAATGTTTCTTCATGGAGGCGGTGGAAGTAGGTCGCCACCTCACCATTCCTTAAGAGGAAGGTTTCTTCATGGAGATGGTGGAAGCAGGTCGCCACCTCACCATTCCTTAAGATGAAGGTTTTTCTTAATAGCATTTGGTTGCCGACTCGACTCATGCCTTAAAAGGGGGAGTCTTTGAGAGGTGTTGGATATACGCCCAAGCTATCACTAATTGGACCCGATAAATGGGTCATAACCGAATATAATTTAAACCTTGGATCACGGACACGCGAGGCCCACCACATAGGCTCGAAAAACACCCCGAGTGGCGAAAACCACTCGGGAAGGCCCCGAGTGGCGAAAACCAATCGGGAAGGCCCCGAGTGGAAAAACCACTCGGGAGAAACCCAAGCAAGGGATCCTTGCTTGGGTTACCCGAGCAAGGAACCCTTGCTCGGGTAACCCGACCAAGACCTTAGGGGTACCCTCTTCCGTCCGGACGAGTCCCCCCCTCATCCTGACCCCTACCCCCGGACGATATTTCGCCCGGGGCTCGCTCTTGAAGGCTACACACCAACACTTAGCTATGATAAACTTATCAACGGTCGAACTTGGGTCAAATGCACCTTATTTACGGTCAAGGCCAACTTATATTACGAACCTACCACAACCGGACCAGGAAACCACTCGAACCGGGGCGGTTCAATAGGAGCTCAATAAATAGAGACCTCCTCCCATCATTTGAAGGTAATCTCTCACTCTCTCTCTAAGCTCACTCCCTATCTCTAAAGCATATACTCATTTTAGCATCGAAGAGGGCACACCGAGCACCACCCCAATTTGGTCTCGGCATCTCCCCTTTTGCAGGTATCACGAGGAGAAGGAAGAGCGGAGGTCCGAGGCAAGAAGGCACTCAGGACATCGTATGTGAAGGCTTATCGGGAACCCCCTCCCCGGTGCCCATCTACAGGTATATGAAAAGAAGAAGCCCACAGAGCGGGCATATGAGAAGAAGAAGCCCACAGAGCGGGAATACAAGAAGGAGAAGCCCAGGAAGTCGGAGAGAACGGAAGGATAAGTCCACGAAGTAAACTCGTGTGCAAACACTAGCGCTGTCTGCGGATTCGAGCATAAAGCACGTAGCCTACTACTTGTGCTCGATGGCAATAAATAAGGGGGTCCAAGAGAACAATGGGGCGGCATATTAAGGTACCTACCGTGGGTCTCCAGGAGCCTAGCATCCGGAGGCAACAACTAAAGGATCCTAAGCAACCGTCGTCCAATGGAGAACAACACTCCTTGGATAACACTCCATCAAGCTCCAAGACACCACGGTCGGTATCCAATCAACAACTACCTCCCTCACCCCTAATAAAGGACAAGACCCTGGTGAGGGCAACAACCAAATACCCAAGAACAGGCCAGAAGGCCAAAGAAGTGGCTACAACAAAAATGCACCCATGGCAGCTCTTCCAGAGTATACCAATAGGAAGAAAGATGAGGAGGGAGCATAACAACAACTTCTACACAAGGATGAGCACCATCCTCACATCCCTTCATGAATGCACCTAGAGTAGCTCTTCCAGAGCACATCCACAGGAGGCAACTGGAGGTGACCACTGAACAACAACCACTCTGTGAAGGATATGGCAACACTAAGGCGGGAGAGATGAACAATAACTCCATCCACAGAAGAATATGGCATTAGTAAGAGAAACCACATACAATGGGGGGTAAGCATCGCCAATGATAGCAGGAAGGTTGCATGCATATACATCCCCCCCCCCCCCCCCCCCCCCCCCCCCCCCCCCACTATGAGAAAAAGGATAACCTTACAAGGAGGGCCACTACAACCAGCAGGGCCTGTCGCGCCTACTTTAAGAGAATGCCATCCAAGGGGTTCTAATACGATATGTCTTTCCATGGAAACCATATGGAATGTCATCATATAGAATCCCATCCTGCAATATACCTATGTACAGTAGTTACACCCACCAGACGACCACCCGCCCAAGGGACGGGACAACACGCTGCAAAAGCAGGGAATACCACTTCAACCCAGCTTGCAAGGCAAACACCTCCATCTCCTCCTACCCAGCACAATACTCATTTTTGAGAAAAAAGTCACTTCTACATCCAAGGAAGGGTAGCGATAAATGAGGGGGCAGCACCAAACCTATGCTCATCGCAAGGGTCATTAATGACTTCAATATTAAAAGGATAGTGCATTCGCAAAACCAACTTCATATACATGAGGAGTAGTCATATTAACTAAGATGCTAGGGATATCATCACTCCATGCTTGATAAACAAGTAGCGGTGTCACTGCAAGCAAGAACTGCTCAAGAGCAATATAACGCTAAACAATGTCAAGCGACAAAATGATTAGACACTCCGAACCAAAATCACCACCGTCGTGAACCAAAATTGTTTAAAGTCATCACTGGGGGGCAGCAACAGATCTACAGTCAATCATTTAATGGTCATGCCCAGAAAAAGTAAAACTCCCTTGAGGGACACCCCTTATCAAGCATATTACACTTAAAATTGCGTGGGAACCAACATTCTACACCTAAAGGTGCGAACAACACAGGGATGGGGGCACCGCGCCAAACCAACACCTACAAAAAGTCAATGGAAGAAACAGTAACGAAGATCAAAATTGAAAGCCCCCCAACCCCCTCGCCAATTCTGGAAGATGCATATGAGAAAGGCATGCTCAAAGAGCAAAACAGAGTAAGGAGACCGAGCAACTTGGGGGCACCAAACGAACAAGTGCTCGACACCCAACCGAGAAACAGGAGGATAAGCCTTAACAGGCTAAACATGAACAAACGGTGCAACTACCAAGCAACTAGGGGGCACCATGTGATCTAATGCTTGATAGTCCACCCAGAAATAGAAGGCCACGCGAATATGTGGCATGACTCCTTCCAATGGAAACCACAAAGGACGGATACAACATAAACCCACTACAAGGACTCGCTCCTGTGTTGGAGGCAACAGTGACCGCCCTCATAAGGCGACATCCACAACTTATACGACTGGAAGATGCGGAAGGGCAGATATCAACTAACACTTTCAGTGGAGAACATTCGAAGAAGTTCTACACCCGAAGGGAAAGTATTATCTAATTTATTATTACTAAAATGAGATCTACGGACTCCACTTAAACTTTCCTTTCTGTAAGAAATGACAATAACACTAAATGAATCAAATGCCTTTCAGGACACAAGGGAAAGAAGAAAGACACCATCACTCACATAAGAGGAGGCATAATATTCAACGCATTCAAAATTTGCAAGTAGCGTCTTGCACCAACGCCAAATCTTGGAACTCCAAGCGGCGGAAAAACACATTTGCAAGTAGGACCTTGCCAAAACGCTATCTCGAGGCATTGAGTAAGCGAAATAAAAGGTACCAAACCAAGCAAGTAACGTCTTGCCATAATGTCACATCTTGGAACTCCTAGCGACGGAAAACGCGCTAACTTTAGTAATTAGGATTGCGAGTCGCGTCTCACCACAACGCTACCACAAGGCATTGGGTAAGCGGAATAAAACGTACCAAATTAAGCAAGTAACGTCTTGCCTCAAACGCCATCTTGAGTCATCAAGTGGACGGTAAAGTGCATATCGCGAGTTGCGTCTCGCCCCAACGCTATCTCAAGGCATTGAGTAAGCGGAATAAAACTTACCAAATCATGCAAGTAACGTATTGCCTTAACACTACCACGAGCATCGGGTAAGTGGTTAAAACGTGTCAAACTAACAAGTAGCGTCTTCTTCACAACGCTATCCTGAGGCATCGGATATGCGGTCACAAAACATGTCAACACAACGCAAGTATCGTCTTGCCAACAACACTATGTCGAGGCATCGACTAGTGGACGGCAATGAACAACAAAGGGAAGATCCAAAATGACAAATCTGAAATATGATAAGGGGAAGATCCACAGGACAACCCTTACATATGGAAATAGGAAGATCTATAAGGACAACCCTTCCAACTGAAAAGTGACATAAGACCCATAGGGCCACCCTTCCAACCGAAAATGGGAAGATCCAAAAAGACAACTCTGAAATATGATAAGGCGATTGACAACCCTTACATATGGAAATAGGAAGATCTATAAGGACAACTCTTACAACTGAAAAGGGACATAAGACCCACAGGGCCACCCTTCCAACCGAAAATGGGAAGATCCAAAAGGACAACTCTGAAATATGATAAGGGGAAGATCCATAGGACAACCCTTACATATGGAAAGAGGAATATCTACAAGGACAACCCTCACAACCGAAATGGGACATAAGACCCACAGGGCCACCATTACAACCGAAAATGGGAAGATCCAAAAAGACAACTCTTATATAATAGGGGAAGATACATAGGACAACCCCTACATATAAAAAAGAGGAAAATCTATAAGGACAACTCTTCCAACCGAAAAAGCGACATAAGACCCACAGGGCCACCCTTACAACCGAAAAAGGGAAGATCCAAAATGACAACTCTAATATGATAGGGGGAGATCCACAGGACAACCCTTACATACAAAAAAAGGAAGATCTATAAGGACAACCCTTCCAACCGAAAAGGGACATAAGACCCACAGGGCCACCTTTACAACCGAAAATGGGAAGATCCAAAAAGACAACTCTAATATGATAGGGGAAGATCCACAGGACAACCCCAACATATAAAAAAGAGGAAGATCTATAAGAAAAACCCTTCCAACCGAAAAGGGACATAAGACCCACAGGGCCACCCTTACAACCGAAAAGAGGAAGATCCAAAAAGACAACTCTAATATGATAGGGGGAAGATCCACAGGACAACCCCTACATATAAAAAAAAAAGGGGGGGGGGAAGATCTATAAGGACAACCCTTCCAACTGAAAAGGGACGTAAGACCCACAGGACCACCCTTACAACCGAAAAGGGGAAGATCCAAAAAGAAAACTCTATTATGATAGGGGAAGATCCATAGGTATACCCCTACATATAAAAAAAAAAAAAAAAAGGAAGATCTATAAGGAAAACTCTTCCAACCAAAAAGGGACATAAGACCCACAATGCTACCCTATCAACACAAAGAAACCCAACATACAATAAAAGGAACGTAAGTCCTGAAAAAGATAGGTCATCCTAATAGAGTATCATACTAATAACAAAAGGCGTGCTGAAAGCACATCAAGCCATCCGAACATACAAACACATCAAGGAAAAGAGTATGACAACAATGGAAAGCAAACCCGAGTATCTAGCAATAAAACAAGGATATCTCCAAAAAAAGCAGGAGAGAAACACAAAGCCGCAACAATAAAATCACCAACAGACAATATCATCTCAACCACCCTTCACAAGGGGGGGATCATCCTCTCCGGCAGGAACTTGTGAAGAGGTGGAAGTCTTAATAGCGCGGTTGGAAGCCATAACATTGGTCTTCGAAGAGCGGTCGGCAATGACCCGTCCGGTAGCAATCCTCGCTCGCTCCGCACGCCTGTTAATTTGGCCAACAACATTCAAGGAAAACATATCATATTCTCCAAGTTGCGCAAACGGGAAGTTGGGACTCAGACCATGAAACTTCTCAACCATGCTCACTCCAAAGGCGTTCATAACATCCTGGCAATGCTCCTCAGCACGGTCAGAAAAATCCTTGGAAGCCAAAAAATCATGGACTCCAATGCCTTTACCTTTCTCGACACCCATGACCTCACCCTTCACAACTCCCACAGTCTCACCCTCGTCCAAACCGGCCAACCTACCATTTTCACGAGCATCGCGGAGAGCATTCTTCAACCTTAGCTCAGCTATCAAATCGTCATCCACCCGGCGGGTAACAATATCATCAAGCTCCTTCTGAACAAAAGTCAAACGACTGGACAAAGAAACCTCCGACACCCTGAGCTCCTCAACCTCGTCGCGCAAGTGCTCCTCGGTTCTCTTCAAAGTCGCCTCAAGCGTCCCCACCATCTACCGAAACATGTCCCGCTCCCGAGTTACGTTCACCAGGTGAGAACCAAGGTTAACAACTGAAGATATGCCCTACAAAAGAAAAAAGGAGTCAGAATCAGCAAACTCACAAAACCAAGCAAAAGACAATACAAAAACTCACCGGAGTAAACTTGGACAAGGCGCCTTTCACAAAGTGATGAGCCTCTTCAAGATCAGACGGAGGGAGGGAATGATCGGCCGAGGGGATAATGGAGTTCATCATAGGAATAGCAACTTCCGGAATGGAAAAGGAGGCAGACAGGTCATAGGCTTGGCGCTTAGCAGTCTGGAAAGGCATCCAAGTATTACCCCTAACATCACCAACGATGGGGCGGATGAGATCCTAGGGAAAGATCAAAGGAAACTTGATCCTACCTGATAAACAAATATAAGACGCGACAAGAACGTGATAAATACACATATACAAGAAGAGAACATCATCAGATACCTGGCACGAGAGGTCTATCATCGGAGGTTGCAACCCTCGGGGGGGGGGGGGGGGAGACGGGCCGAGGAGACAAAGATTCGCCATCATCATCTGAAACCTCCTTATTCTCCGGGGCAATTAGAGAATCATCAGGAACGTCCTCAACAACGACCTCTCTATCTCTATGGCAAGAGGAGGACCTGGAGGGAGAAAGGAACGAGACTATCTTCTGAGCCTTAGAATTAGAGGCTTCCACCTATAAGCTAGACCTCTTCGACTTAATCTTAGCCAAGATCTGCGCGGCAAAAATAGAAGGGGACCTCCCTAAAAATCAACAAAACATGGGTGAATACAACATAAGCAAAGTAAGCATAGAAACAAAAGAAAACATCACAAACACTGTACCCGAGGAAAGTTTCACATCCCCGGACGACAATGAAATTGTAGCAGGAGCCTCATCCACGGGCAAAGGAATAGGAGAAGCAACCGAAGCTTCCCTCTCCGAAGGGACGTCCTCACCAACATCATCATTCTCCTGAAACAGGGAAGGCTGATATTGAAACCAACCTACAAGACAAAGCAATAAAGTTACAAGTATCAAAAACTCAAAGGCTTGCATACCAAAGTTAAAACGGAGGGCGTCGTTCATATCCCCGTGGCCAACAGCTCCTCTTATGAGATGCGATGTACGGACTCAAAGGAAGCCGTCGTGTTCTCAGTATATATCAGCTTCAGAGCCTGCCTGTCGGACGTGAAAAGCTCGGAAAAGTCGGGAGGCACATCCGTCAGCATGGGGGCATCCAAGGACCAAGAAACGTCCCGATCCTCAAGGAAGAAGTAGTATTTATCCCAATGGCCACTACCGCTTTCAAAGGCAAGGACGAACCGACGTTTATTATTCCACTTAGCAGTACCCAACCCTTTTTGGGCCAACAAGGGGTATCAGATCACTAGGGAATAGAACCCCGACTCACCACCGTGTTGAACACGGTAGAAGCATCGAAAGAGAGGAAGGGAGTAAGCCCAGTGTTGGAGAACATGGCACAACACCCTAAATCCAACCCAGACACGGATAGCAGAGGGGGCAAGCTCGAGAGGATAAATTTGATAATAGTGGCAGAGCTCCCGAAGTTCGACACAGTAAGGGAAGCGAAGCCCCGCCTTAATCTGATGAATATACACCACCGCCATTCCATCTGGCGGAGGGGTAACGGAGCTGCCACCATAGGCGGTATGGCATGGCGAAGGGGTAAAATGATTTTCCCAGGCCAAACAATCACTTCGTCTTAGCGTGGGAGAGAAACCATTTCCTACTCAGCAATTTCTTACTATAGACCTCTAATAAGAACACAGGGTCACGAAGAAAAACCAGCTCATCCTCAAGGATGGGTCGCAATTCGACCTCCGTGTCCGAATCAGAATCGGACATCTTCGGGACATAGTCTGGACTCAAATCGGGATGCGGAAACCGCCTTCCCATAAAAACCTCTTATGCGGAAAACGGATTATGGGAGCATTAGAGGCAAGGCCATTACGGGAAGCCTGAGGAGAAGAAGGCTTACTCATTTTGAAGTGAGAATGGTACGACGCTCCTTAGCCCGGTAAAAGATCCAAAAGTACGCCTGACAAGGGAAAGAAAAACAACGGTCTGTCATAAATTACCAACCAAACCTCATGATACCATATAAATCCATCAAGACCAACCTACCCAAGGGTACTTCCCAAAGTGCATAAAGATCAAAAGGGGGGCAAAAGACACGTGCATGGACGATACTACTTGTCAAAGGGGGGACTATGATGGACAAAGCATGGAAAATACCCCTAGAGGGGGAGACAAATAAAATCACATCAACACTACCTAAGGTAATGAAAGGTGGAATCAAATATCCTCCATGAGGGCATATATCATCTATACAAGTAAGGGATGACATAGGCATGGCAATAAGGCACCCAAAAAAAAACACCTACCAAGTTCCCAAGGGGGCAACATCTATATCAAACACTAACCTCAAAGATGTCCCAAAACCAACAACAAAGACAATCCTCCACTTCAAACCGACAATGCACTATAAAGCAACTCAATTATCTATGGAAAGGCCCTAGCTTTTATAGTAATCAATGGAGAACACACAAGCAAGGAGGGGCTAAAAAATCAAACCTTTGAAGAAGTGAAACCGAACCGGTCAAAAAACCGGTTCGAGGTAAACCAGCCGACGGAGAACCCACAACCGCCGGAGGACGCCGCCGCCACCGGGAGGAGCTCCCGTCGTCGTCGCCGCCACCCGCGGTCTCGCCTGGAGGCAGGCCCTCCCACTACGCCGCCCGCTGCGTCGTCGAGCTCCCCGTCCGTCGTCGGGCTCCACGTCGCCGTCCGCCACCGGCCGAGCCTCCCCTCGTGCGCCACTCCCCACCGGCCGGCCTAGCACCCAATCTTCAAAAACAAGCATAGGGGAGATGCTCTAGAAAAGATGGAGAGAAAAAGTGTTCTAGAAATATGAAGGAAGGGGAAATAATGAAGGGAAGTCCAAAAGGATATTATAGGGGTTTTTTCCTCCAAAAGGCACCAATAAAAAGGAGACACGAACAAAAGGACACGGTCCGAAGGATAAGTAAAACGAGACCAAGGCTCGTAAGTCTTACCCGCATAAAATATTATCACACAACGCAAACTTGCTTAAATCTAATAAAATCATTTTTCGTATATGTATTAAGCTTCTCTAAAGCAGGGGGCATGGAAATTACAACGCGTCTCGAGCACTCGATAAAGGTCGGGATCATAACAAAGCCTTCCTAAAAGGCAGGGGGCATGTAAATCATGGCGCATCTCGAGCACTCGATAAAGGCCGGGATCGTCATAAAGGTACACCTTTCTACTCGCTTGGGCGATATTTCGCAGAAAATAGAGTCAAGAAAAGGTCAAACCATTCATTGACTCGGGGAAAATGTTGGATATACGCCCAAGCTGTCACTAATTGGACCCGATAAATGGGCCATAACCGAAGATAATTCGAAACTTGGATCACGGACACGCGAGGCCCACCACATAGGCCCGAAAAACACCCTGGGAGCAACCCAAGCAAGACACTTTCTCGGGTAACCCGAGCAAGACCTTAGGGGTACCTGGGCGGTTACCCCCCCCCCCCCCCCCCTCCGTCCGGACGAGTCGCCCTCATCCGGACCCCTACCTTCGGACGATATTTCGCCCGGGGCTCGCCCTTGGAGGCTACACACCAACACTTAGCTATGACAAACTTATCTACGGTCGAACCGGGGTCAAATGCACCTTATTTACGGTCAATGCCAACTTATATTACGAACCTGCCACAATCGAACCAGGAAACCACTGGAACCTGGGCGGTTCAATAGGAGTTCTATAAATAGAGACCTCCTCCCATCATTTGAAGGTAATCTCTCACTCTCTCTCTAAGCTCACTCCCTATCTCTAAAGCATATACTCATTTAGCATCGAAGAGGGCACACCGAGCACCACCCCCATTTGGTCTCGGCATCTCCCCTTTGGCAGGTATCACGATGAGAAGGAAGAGAGGAGGTACGAGGCAAGAAAGCACTCAGGACATCGTATGCGAACAGTGGGCTTACCGGGAACCCCCTCCCCGGTGCCCATCTACAGGTATATGAGAATAAGAAGCCCACGGAACGGGCATATGAGAAGAAGAAGCCCACGGAGCGGGCATATGAGAAGAAGAAGCCCACAGAGAGGGAATACAAGAAGGAGAAGCCCAGGAAGTCGGAGAGAACGGAAGGAGAAGCCCACGAAGTAAACTCGTGTGCAAACAAGAGGGCTTGTTGCCATTTGTAGAAGTTGTCTTGATCGTCGACATCTCTAAATATAGCTATCGACCATTTATATTTGTCTCTTCATTCTGAACATGAATGGTCGTCGACTTATATTTTGGAGTCTCAACTTAGATGCTCCCGAGTTGACTATCAATCAGCTATCTTCACATTTCTTTATAATCGTAACCCAACACTTGCCCCCAAGACTTGAGTCGTTGCCTTCATTATGATGAAGGATAGGGCTTAAGTCGAGTATCGTTTTTCTAGGTATTCCCGCGAGATTCATTATCGCAATGTCGGATAGCTCTTTGCTTGTTCTCTTCGAGAGTTGTAGGCGGAATCCGCCTCATTTAGTTGAGGCGTAGGAAATTATTCTTTACTTTTTAACCGTTGGAGGATCAAGGCGAACCCAAAGGTCGTTTGTGAATTTGCAACGGTAACTTTTTCATAACGGTAACTTTTGTAGTTATTGCGCCAATAGGAAGTGACTTTTGAAGAGCTTCTTCGAGAAGATTTCTTTAGCGGTGTATCTCCAGTATAAATACTGTGAGTTCACTTTGTAATTTTCACTTCTTACTCTTGCTCTTCCTCTCACTTTGGCGAATCAGTACAGTGCGTTTTTCATTAACCATAGGTCGCCACATCCTTGTTCTCCTGAAGAGAGGATCTTGGTTGTAGTCGCCACATTTGATCCTTCGGATCCTAATCGAGAGGCTTCTTTTCTCAGATCTCTTTCTCTGACTACTATGGCGACTAAAGCACCCTCATGCAATATATCTACTTTCTTTCCCCCTCCTCCTGCCAAACTCAAGAATAATAGGCTATCTGGTCAGGCCTTTATAAAGGCGGTGTCACTGGATAACCTTACTGATGAGGAAAGGCTTCGATTTGGCGGTGCTCTTCATGAGCCACACTTTCCTCATGTGGGGAATTTATTGTTTACTCCCAACAGATAGAGGCGGGGCTTTGATTCCCCTTTTTCCCCGAGCTTGAGGAAGTTTTCGAGCATTATGGGATTCACCCATGCCAACTCATAGTGAACGTCATCCGTTTTTGGGTGGGCTTCCGTTGTTTGTGTGACGCCCAGGGCTGGCGTTACAACATTCAATTCTTTTGATGCTTTTATCGCCTTGAATGAAACAATCAGAGGGCATTTGCCTTCAAATCTTGGTGGCGTAAGTGCGACAATTTTTCTTGGAAGTCCAATAGACCCCTAGTGGAGGGGTTAAAATCTCTCATCGCCAATTGGAAAGAGTATTATTTCTTTTGCCGGGTAGGCGTGTTTTGGCCTATCATTCCGTCCATGGATCTCCCGCCTTCGCTAGAAGGGTTGACTGCTGAGGATTTTTCCACTCTTAATAAGATCCATGCTGATATTTCTAAGGAAGGATTCAATCCCGGGCATTCTGGCAAAAACACCACCAAGAATGCTCTTATTGAGGCTGGCATTCGTACTCGTCGAGACGATATTCTTCTCAGCTGGGTAATTTTATTTTTTTCCTGCTTGTTTCTTGTTTAAACTTCTTATTTCCTTTCTGTAGGCCTTTTTAAGAAGTTTTTGCATGCTCGTAAGCAGGCGGCGACCGAGGTCCCATTATCTCAAGGGACTCCTACGACAGATATCGCCGGAGATATTCCCAAGTCGTCTTCAGAAGCTCCCCTTGCTGAAGATACTCCAGCTTTGGAGAAGACGTCAAAAATGAGGACAAAAGGGCTGTCATTCGTCACCCTTCTTCCAAGAAAGGCGATGCTAAGATTCTCAATAAGGCGAAGGTAGTTGCTGGGAGTTCGATCGATGATCTTCATGAGGATGTCGCCCCTATTGTTGATTTGGACTCACATCCCGCCACCGAAGGTACCTAAGCTCTCCCTTCTTTTTCTTTTCTTTTCAGAGAGTCGTTTTTCTGATTCCTGATTTTTTACTTCAGGTGGCGACTTGAAAGGAAAGGGGGTTGCTGACCCTTCTGTTTCCCAAGCCATGACAGGCTTGAGGTTTGATGGCCCTCCATTCAATTGGAGGATACTCTTTCATGCCCCCGAGGATCCGATTGGAGAAGTCAACTAGGATCATTTGGCTTCCTTGAAGGTTTATTAGCTGAAAGAGAGTCATTCCCTTCCTAACCGTGATTTGGCGCTCCACCTTCTCAACGCCTCAATGCCGCCACAAGATTGTCCCCTCTTGTCGACTAATGCGACTGAAGACGACATGCCCGTACACATATTTTTGCAGAGACAGACCAAGGTAAAGATACTATTTTGAGATCTTCTTTTGAAACTTTGTTCGTCGATTTTTTAGTTAACTGATCGCTTTCATCTTGGCAGGCTTCCCGAGAGTCTCTTCAATTTTCTAGGTTAATTCTCGATCTTCTCGAGGAATCGACCTCTCTTAAGAGGAGACTTCACAACCTTCAGGCTGAAGAGGAGGGGGGAGAGAAGCAACTCCTTCGAGAGGAGGTTGCCCAATTGAAGGAGTACGTCGCTCGTTTGAACGAGACTGCCGCCGGAACTACGCAGGACCTCGCCCAATGCAAGGAGACTTTGAAAGCCTCTGTCCTTCTCAACGAGGAATCTCGTCAACTTTGCCAGGAGTTGATTGAGAGAAATGAGATTCTTTGAGTTGAGCTAGAAGCCGCTCGGAGACTGATTGATGCTTTGAAGGCTAAGGTAGACGAGGGTCAAGTAGCCTTGAGCGGAGTTGTTGCCACTTATAAAGCTAGTGCCCAATTTCGAGAGGACGCCGCCTCCGCCTCCTCCGTTATGCTCCTAGCTTCATATGAGTCGGTGATTGCTGATATTACAGCTTTTCATCCTGACTTCAATTTTAAGAAGGTGGCGCTTCTCCAAGAGTTTCTTGACGCCAAAGCTGATGAGGAGGGCAGATCTGGAGGGGATGCTTAGGCTAGTTTTCCCTTGTCTTGTTTTCCTTAACCATAATGTAAACATGCATTTATATATATGAGAGGAAATCTTTATGACCATTTACTGATTGCGCCTTACTGCTTAGCCTTTTAGAATTTAGATTCTTTTAGACCGCATAAAAAAGACGTTTAATCACTTGAAATTTCATTCTGAATTGTCGATAAGCATCAGATATTATGATCCTTCAAAGCCTATAATATCAACAATCGATTATTGAACTTAAGTATTTGTTGCTCCGTCTTTATTCAATTTATCGATGAATCCAAGTGATTTAACTGATATCAGATTCATTTATCGATAATCGATTTAGCGGAGGTTTTAACCTTGATGTCTAACCTCTTTTGAATTGTTAACTAATCTGAGTGATATGGTTGATATCAAAATTTTAATTGTCGACAATTTATTTGGTAAAGGAATTTATCTTTGACGTCTAACCTCATTCGTATTGTCGACTAATCTGAGTGATATGATTGATATCATATTTTTATTTGTCGACAATCGATTTGGTAAATGACTTTATCTTCGACACCTAACCTATTTCGTATTGCCGACTAATCTGAGTGATATGAGTGCTATCATATTTTTATTTTTCGACAATCGATTTGGTAAAGGACTTTATCTTCGATGCCTAACCTCTGTAGTATTGCCGACTAATTTGAGTGATATGATTGATATCAGATTTTTATTTGTCTACAATCAATTTGGTAAAGAACTTTATCTTTGAAGCCTAACCTCTTTCGTATTGCCGACTAATATGAGTGATATGAATGATATTAGATTTTTATTTGTTGACAATCAATTTGGTAAAGGACTTTATCTTCGACGCCTCACCTCTTTCTTATTGCCAACTAATCTGACTGATATGACTGATGTAAGATTTTTATTTGTGACAATCGATTTGGTAAAGGACTTCATGGCGGTGCCTTAAATGATAGTAGACTCGGATGTTCGTATGAAAAATGCCTCGAAGGGCTATATTTTTGACATTCCTGAGTTTTACATCAAGAGCAAAGTTCAAGACATTAGCCAGATAGGAAATATAAAAATATTTAGCTAGGTTTTGTCTTGATGACTTATCTTTGGTTTCGGCTTCGTATCGAGCTAACACAGCAGCGTCGAGACATAATTTGATCTCCTCTAACCTCCCCTATCCAATGTGGAGTTAAGAACTTCATGACTAGAGGGGATAATTTTGTAGGGGTTGAGGGTAGTCCTTCCAATGATAGCGTTGTAAGCGGAAGAGGCGTCGACGACTACGAAGAGTTTGTCGATCCTTAAAGTCTTCTTTTCCTTCCCTAAAATTACTGGCAATTGAATGGAACCCATAGGATAGGTGGTTTTTCCAACAAAGCCTATTAGGCGAAAGTCGATTTTCTTCAAATCTTTTTTGGTGAATCCCAAGTTCAGGAAGGCTTCGTAGAAAAGAATATATGTTGAGCTTCCACTACCGATGAGAACTCTATTCACTTCGTATTCAGCCATTGTGGTGGTGATTACCAAGGCGTCTTCATGAGGATGAGTTACCATCATGAGATCGTCAGTTGTAAAACTGATAATCCCCTGGTCGAGATCATGGGGTCTCTTTTCCTTCATGGTTGTTGTGAAGATCTGGGTGGCATATACTTCACGATCCAAACTGGTTTCTTCTCCCGATGCAAATCCTCCTGCAATAACATTGGCAGTTCCTCTTTGAACAGGGGCATGACCGTTGTGCGGGGGAGAGCGAGATTGTCTTCGTGGGCTTCGGCTTTGTTTTTATGGGGCCTTGTAAGGCTTCTCAACAAATTTCAGCAGCTTGCCCCTTTGGATAAGGGCCTCGATTTCTTGCTTCAGGACGACACAAAAGTTTGTGTCGTGACCTTTGACGCGGTGGTAGCGACAATAATCGTTTATTTGTTGCCCCATTGGATTTTTCCTTACTGGAGGTGGGTCATCCAATCTGAGCTTCTCCATTTCCTGGAGCACCATTGAGACATTATGTGTGAGAGCGGTATAACGTGCCAAGTAAGGATTGACATCCCTCTTTTGAACTTGGCGATTCCCTTGTCGGAAGCTTCCATCTCGTTTATCTTCCTTCTTGTGAGGTCGAGATGGAGATTGCTCCTCCATTTCGCCTGGAGTCGAGTGCTTCCTCAATTCCATAGGTGACTTTTCGTGTGATCTTTCTATATCAATATATTTCTTGACTTTGGTGGCGAGAGCATCGATTTTCCTGACAGGCTTCATCACCATGCTGTTCTTTAGGGCTTGGCTCTGCGACCTTAGTCCTCTCCAGAAGGTTCTGATGAGCTCGCCATCGGTGGCGTACTCATTTAACTCTTGGAGTATTTTTATGGTTTCTGGTATAATAACCGGCCAAGTATGTTCGAGACCTTTCTCAATTTATCCAAGAAGTCCATACTATTGAGGCGTTGCCTCGGGTCCATATGCCCCTCTATGAACTTGGCATTTAGCTATTCCCATGAATCTATGGAGTTGTCGGGAATGCCATAGAACCATGTTGAGGCTTCTTTTTTAAGGTGGTCGGGAAGAGCGCCGCGTGATGATATGGTGTCGCACATCTTCCTAACAGGGAGGAATTGTAGGCGTTGATATGACGAACGAGATCCTCTTCTCCGGTGTAGTCGTCGATGTTTCTCGTGAACACCTAAGGTAGAACTCGAGTTTCAAGGAGCCTTCTGGAAAAAGGATGAGAGGTGTGGTCTCTGACAATTAACATGACGCTCATTCCTCTTCCCTTCTTCTCCAATAGTTCTTCTACTTGCCCCAGTGTAAACAACACGGGTCCTTTTATAGAGGAATCGACCATTGTGGTCTTCTGTGCCTCTTTGTGCCTTGGGAGTTTCATCTCGACAGTCTTCCCGCTTGAAGCTACATGTTTCTTCTGGGAAGCTTCAAGCACCGGTTCTTTAGCATTTGAGATAGTTCCCGCCTGGGCTTGGTTCCAAAATGCTATGAACGCCGTCATTACTTCTTGTGGGACAGAGGTCGGAGCTGTTCTGGTTTCCGCCCTAGGTCCACCAGGTTTATAGGTGGCTCAAGTTGAAGATGTTGTTCTTCAACTGTGTCACCATTATCTTCTGGAGGGGGATCCCTCTTTTCTTCCTCATTAGCTTGCTCAGGGTTAGTAGGGCTTGTTTGAGATTTTGTGATCTCTTCTACAACAGCCGCTACTTTCCTTGAGTTATTCTTTACTGGGGCCATGACTTTTTGATCGTCTTCCCACAGACGACGCCAAATGTTGGGATCAAGTTGACGTGGCCTTGGAATTCGGGAATGGACTTCAATGTGGCGCCTCTATTCGCTCTCTTAGGTATCTATCTTGACCTTGAATAGTACTTAGTTTCCTTTTGTGGAGACTTGGAGACGTTAACTTGAAAAGGGGGTAGGGATTTGCCCCTGATTGCACTACTAAGCTTAAGTCTGTAATGGAATATGAGAGAGTAACACTTTGTAAAGTATATTGAATGTGTATATAATAAAAATACTCAAGAGTATTTATAGGGAAGATTTACCAGCTTTAAATGGCGGCTATCTTTTAGGGGGGTTTCTGTCCAAGGTCGGCTCAAGCAGGTGACAAGCAGGTCGCCACCTCACCATTCTAACAAGGAAGGTTTCTCCATGGCGGTAGAAGCAGGTGACAAGCAGGTCGCCACCTCACCATTCCTTAAGATGAATGTTTATTCATGGAGGCGGTGGAAGTAGGTCGTCACCTCACCATTCCTTAAGAGGAAGGTTTTTTCATGGAGATGGTGGAAGCTGGTCACCGCCTCACCATTCCTTAAGAGGAAGGTTTTGCTTAATAGTATTTTGTTGCCAACTCGACTCATGGCTTAAGAGGGGGAGCCTTTGAGAAGGCTTGTCGCCATTTGTAGAAGTTGTCTTGATCGTCGACATCTCTAAATATATATGTCGACAGTTTATCTTTGTCTCTTCATTCTGAATATGAATGGTCGTCGACTCATATTTTGGAGTCTCGACTTAGATGCTCCTGACTTGACTATCAATCAGCTGTATTCACATTTCTTTATAATCGTAAACCAACAGATAATACAAAGTATTTTATCTATTTAATAGATAATAATAAAATAATAACACTCCATAATATTGAATGTAATCTCACGTTACATCAGTTTTTGGATGTAATCTTACATTACGTTGAATGAAGGTTGGACGTAATATCATATTACAATGGATATTACATTACAATGAACATTATATCGTTTGACAAACCAAACAACGTAATGTGGGACGTAATGTGAGATTACATCCCACATTACATACATCCAAACACCCCATCAGTATATTAAAGAACTCATAAGAACATCTGTATTACACAACGTCAATTCTCATTCTCACTTATTTTCACAATTGCGTTAACTAATCAACTTGTTATAAAAGTAAATGAAGCAGAGTTGTCTATTATACTATTTCAATGGTCTCATCACTTTCCAACTTCAACTTTAGTTATATACATTCTTTTTAGGGTTAAAGATATTTTCATACCACATGTTTGGCCGAATGTGGCTTTTAGTACCGGATGTTTGGTTTTGTATACTTTTGGTACCAAACGTTTGAAAAAATGTGGTTTTTGGTACATCCGTTAGTTGGCCGTTAGTTTTTTCCGTTAAGTGACATGTGCAAGTCACGTGACTGACCCTAAACTTTCGATTTTGTTCAATTTAGTCCCTCAAATATATTCATAACTTTTATTTTGTTTAATTTAATCCCAAAACTTCAAAATCAATTCCAATTGAATCATCGAACCCAATTGACCTAGCCTAGGGCTAGGTCCGAACCTGGGTTGGGGTCGCCGGACCCAGCCGTAAGGTTGGGCATAAAAACCGGTTTGGGCGAACCGAACCGGAACCAAACCGAAACCAAACCAATACGAACCGGTTCTGACTGAACCGGTTCTTAAATGGTTCGGTTTTAATAAGGAATATATGGAGCGGTTTTTTACTGGTTCAATACAGGTTCCGAACCGGTTCTGAACCGGTTTTCCAGAACCACTTTTGTTACCTAAAGCCTAAATTGTTAGATAGTAATACACTCTTACATCCTTTTTTTTTTTGTAGAATAAAGGGCTATAAACAAGCCGAGTATCCGGCAAGCTCGACTCGACTCAGTTTACTCGAGCTCGAACTCGACCGAGCCTTGATTTTTCAAGCTCGAGCTCGACTCGGTGCCATACTTGACATGTTCGAGTTCGGCTCGACTCGGCTCGATAATGTTAAAAAATTCAATTAAATTATAGATGATGCATCTTAGCTCGAGGTCGAACTCGACTCGATTAGACTTTTGGCTCGAGCTCGAACTCTTCCTCGACTCAATATATACATATATAATATTATTACGTAAAGCTCGAAAAACTCGAACTCGACTCGAATAGGCAAAAAAAAAAAAACTTGATTAGGCTCGCGAGCCTCTCGAGTCGAGTACAAGTGAACTCGAACTCGACTCGATATCAGAAAAAGATCGACTCGACTCGAGTGAGTCGAATTTGAATATTGACCAAGCCGATCTCGAGAAGCTCACGAGTAGCTTGATTTGTTTACACCCATAGGGAAGATCCTTCACTATTTGAGTTTGGTTCATATTTGATATATAGGTGGTCGTAGCAGGTTTGTTTACTTATATATAGTTATTATATATTATGTTAGCCCAGATCAGTTCTACAATCAATTGAGTTCAGTTTTGAACTCGAAACTTAACTCATAATAGTTCTATATTTTAACTGAGATGATAGATTAACTCGCTTAATATACAAATTTTCAACCAGAGATTTGCTGCACTTTTGAAGTTTGAGCTACGCCTCTTGACGTCACTTAAAGTCTCGATATTTATATTTTAAATATTTGACTTTTTTATAATTTTAGATTGTTTCTAATTTAGACTTTGATACTCTCTCCTCTAAAGCGATCAATTGTCTTTATAGTTTGTATTTTGCAAATTTTTGGATTGCTTATGGATTATCAACTTGGGTGTGTATTTTGAATTTTAGAAGGAAAAAAAAGGTTCAAAACCGGTTCGAACCGGTTCATAACCGGTTTTGCTATGGTTCGGTTCTAGGACCTAAAATCTAGTTCGGTTCTTACATGGTACAAAAAACCAACTGAACCTAAAATTCGATTCCGGTTCGGTTCCGAACCAGTTCGGCCCAGAACCGAACCATGCCCAGCCCTACCCAGCCGACCCTGACCCAGGGTCGGACCTAGCCCTAGGCTAGGCCCGGCTAGGCCAATTGGGTTCAATGGTTAAATTGGAATTGATTTTGAAGTTTTGGGACTAAATTAAACAAATTAAAAGTTAGAAATATATTTGAGGGACTAACTTGAATAAAATCGAAAGTTTAGGGTCGGTCACGTGACTTGCACATGTCATTTAACGGAAAAAAAAAACTAACGGTCAACTAACGGATGTACCAAAAACCACATTTTTTCAAACGTTTGGTACCAAAAGTATACAAAACCAAACATCCGGTACTAAAAGCCACATTCGGCCAAACATGTGGTATGAAAAGTACATTTAACCTTATTTTTATATTAAACCATTAGGAAAGAGGAGATTAAAAATAAAGAAATAAATAAATGACCGAAAGTAGGAGAAAGAGATTTAAAAAAGAACATAGTTTGTGGGATGAAAATGAGTCCTTGAAAGAAAGAAAAAGGACAATTTTAATATACATATACTTTTTTTTTGTAAACAAATATACATATACAAAAAAAAGGTATATGGATTTTGGAATTTTTATCAACTCTTAATTAAATTAATTAGATTTTTCTACCATACTCCAAGAGCACCATGCTTTTAGTTTTTTTATTACTAGAGTGGACTTAATTGTAACATATGTAAAACTTTAAAAGTATGAAAAAATATGAAATTTTGTAACCACACTTAATACTTGCATCATACTATTAATAATATCAATTTTCCTCTAGGGTTCACATTTAGGTCAATAGAAAAATAAAAATAAAAAGTACAAAAGCATGTTGCTCTTAGAGCAACATAGAAAGATCTAGGGCTGGCAATTTGTGACACGACACGATAGCACGATACGAACACGCACGAAAAAAAACGTGTTCGTGCTAGCATATGGAAGAACGATAACACGATAGCACGAACACGATTAACACGACATAACTTCCGTGTCGTGTTCGTGTTTGAGTATCATAACACGACACGCACGATAGCACGATAAAGTTGTACTATTAAGAGTAATTCTTAAGTATTTTTTGAACAATTCTTATTTGTTACCTTTAAAAACTCCAATTAGTGGTTTAATTTTAGTGTTTGTAAACTCTATATTATTAACTTATGAATACTGACATATTAATTCATAGTATTTTTATATATGGAGTTCATTATTTTGATTTTTGCTTAAAGATCTCGTATAGAGATCTACAAATGTATATCCTTATACAACACGATAGCACGACACGAACACGCACGAAAATATTCGTGTCGTGTTCGTGTTTGTAAAACGTGGCACGATAAGCTTACCGTGCGTGTTCGTGTTCAGTAAGTTTAGCACGACATGATTATTAATACGCACGATAGCACGCACGATAGCACGAATTGCCACCCCAATAAAGATTCTATTGTTAAATTAAATGAGAAAGCTGCGTTGCCAAACATCATTAAGTGGGCTAGCTCTACTTAGAATTCAATGGAAAGAGTATTGAGCCCATCAGCATCTCCTGCCTAGTCTAGCTAGACGCGCAAGCCCATTGGTGATTTCCTTTTATTTCTTTTATTTATTAAATATATTAGGGCATAAAAATGATATCACTTTGTTACAACATATAATAGATTATTTGGTCCTATTACATTTGATATACGTATATGCTATACTACTACTACTAAATCTTGAAAATATTTTAGTTAATTTTAGGTTAAGGTAGCTTAATTAATACATTACACAAAGTCACACCGTCGATGATTTAATACTCAATCGCAAATCTAGGTACATACTGAGTTTATTTTAATATATAAATCAGATACATGTCGACTCATGCATATAACACATCCAAATGATAGGTCAAGCATTAGGTCTTGAAAGTAGACCCTACATATAATCATTCACATCATTGTTACATATTTATGAGTCGAGCTAAATTTTGTATAGTCTAACAGTTAAATCTGTATAATAAAATTATTACTTAAATAAATAATTTAGACGAATGCAAGTGTAAAATTCAGATGTTTAGAATGAACTTTTAGCCCTAATTTAATTTTGTTAGTCTTTGGTATAAAAATTGCATAAAAAGATGGTTGTATATGGCATAAAAGTCCACTGAATTTGGTTCAGTACGTATTTAGTATTTATTCACTCCTCAGTTTTATGAGCTGTCAATGACTCAAATCAAATTCGACCCAAATCAAATTCTACTCAATTTATTAACTCATATTGAGAGATCTAATTATAAATGGTTAATATATAGTTTAGTTACTTATGTTTTACAATGTGACTGTTTGGATCAAATGTGTGCATTTTAGTTATATCTATGTTTGCAATATGTGATTAAATGATTACATTAAAATGAAAACTACGAAATACCCTTTTATGTTCATCACGTTTAACATGTTCTTCATCAAATTCATTTCTTCGTTAAATTCATCAATTTTAACATAAAAGGATTTTTTTTTTAAATCAGGATTTTTGGATTCAAAATCAGGTGTTGCAGTGGGTTTGAGCCCATGTGCTCTTTAATATTGGGATTTTTCTACCATGCTCTTGGAGCATCATGTTTTTGCTTTTTTTAATACTATGGTGGACTTAATTGTAACATACGTAAAATTTTAAAAGTATGAAAATTATGAATTTTTTTAACTACACCTAAGATGTATATCATACTATTAATAATATCAATTTCCCTATGGGGTTCACCTTTAGGGCACTAGAAAAATAAAATAAAAAATAGTGGCAAAAGCATGGTGCTCTAAGAGCATGGTAGAAAGGTCCTTAATATTGATCCGATTGGCGTTTGTTTGTTTGTTTTTTTTTTGTGTGTGGCAAAATTGAGCGTTTGATCCCTAATTCGAGAAGGTTTATGATTTCCACAATTTGGTCATGTGTTCTTCAGATTCCACATGGTTTAAATCTCGTAATAGTTATCAATTTTAAGTGGAGCAGAGGAATCGTGTGGAGAAGACGAGGAGTCATCATCCATGACAGATCCCTACTCGCTTAAGCACTTGAGGAAGTCGTCTCAACGTCCACGACAACCTAATCAATCGTTCGAATATCAGACTCAGTACCCTCTGATTACGATAGAGAACCTGAACGATAACCGAACAAACGAGAGATTAGTGACTTGGTCGATGATTATGGGTCGAATTCTTCGGGCGGATCCATGAAGTGGAATTATCACTGTCTTCTTTGCTGCTAGATGTGTGAGGCGAGAGGTTTTATGGAGCTTGAGGTCTAAGGACTGGTCCAAGATTGCAGAGAGTTTCTGTGGCGTCCAGGATGGAGGTTTCGATGTAAACTGTAGGAAGCGGCTTGATGCATTGAAGGGGAAGTACTGGAAGATAGCTATGGAGAATACTGGTATGGGAAGTTACAACTAAAAGTTCTTCAAGAAAATGGATATGCAAATGGGTGTAGAAACCGATGAGAATGGAACCCAAGTGTTGTACCAGGATTCGAAATCGAACACATGTTTAGATTTGATTTGATTTTGAGGCTTTTTTTAAAAAAATGTTAATAACTTGATGAAATTGTTGAAAAACATGATGAAGAATAAGACGAAGAACGCTCAAAATTACTTAGATAATAAAAAATTGTCATTTTATAATTATTTAATTACATTCTAAAATGTAAGTAATTAAACAATCATGTTAAAAAATAAAAGTAACTATTATTAAGTGATACTTGGCAAAGATAAGTAACTAATGGATTAATTAACCCAATTATAAATATATAACATACAACCAGTTGAGAATGATAATTTGATACTAAATTAATTATCTCTTTTATTTTTGAATTAACTATGATTTTCAATCACATCATATTCATATGTCGTTTTTAATATGTATTCATTTCTCACACAGTCTTAACTTGCCTTATATTATACATAATATTTTATATATTATTACAATACTAAAAATATCTTATAAATTATATCATTTTAATAATTGGTCATTGCACCGTTGCACGTATTAATAATTAGTAATATATATTTATATGGATTTTTTTTTAAAAAAATATGCTCTTAGGAAATAACAGAGTATCCCCGAGGATCGAGAACAAAAAGGGATCGAATCGGGACAAACTACATAAGGACAACGACTATGACAGTTTTGTTAATTAATGTCAACTACGTACATACACTGCACTTGGTAAACCAAAGCAAATCTTCTATTGATGGACTTTGTGTTCCTTTATCCAGTATATTAGAGCATTTTTAATGGGCAAATTTTTCAAGACATTTGTTTATGTGGATGTGAAAGGCTTGGACAAAATTTGTCCATATCACTAATTGTCCATCTAATTTCTTATTATCTTTCCTCTAAGTTGTCCATAAGACATTTTGTATTCTTTTATATTTTGCTATAGTTTTTATTCTCTCTCCATGTTATATCTAATATTTATATTATATAATAATCAAAATTGAGACAAAAATTGTCTTTGCCATTGTAGGAGGTTAAGCCATTTCAAACTAAATTAATATTATTATTACAATTAATGATGTGGAGGTGAGGTGGCTTAAAATGGGAACCAAAATGGCTTGCACCATTAGTCGCACCTTCCTAGTTTTTATCGTACCTCTCACCTTATTAGAAATCCTACAAGAAGGGGTAGATTGGGAATTTTTTGGTGAACCATCTCTAATACAAAGTCTGTTTCGTATATTAGAAAGATAAATGAATGTATAAAATAGTTGTACTTTTATAGAGAAGAGAGTGATTAAACTTTTAATGAAAGTAGTGAATGATATTTATAGGGATTTGGGTCCTTATTCCCGAATAAAAATTAATCATGTGCAGAATAATGTTATTCTAAGATAATTACCTCATTAATCATGGATAGGCTATGTTAAGTTGGTTTAGCAAAGGAGGAGTTTACGATGTCCATATAAAGAAGGATCCAAGTCGCTCTTCTTGTAGTGTAGGATATGGTGATGCATGGAGTAACCTTGTTGGAGTGTAGATGTGCGAAGGTTGGTGGCATAGTCAATTAACTATCTAATTAACCAATGACCTCTTAACTATCTATATCTATCTATCTATATATAATATAATTTTGAAGAAACTGCTATAATGTTGACACATAAGATTTTGCTCATCTTAGTTGTCAAAAAGAATTTTTTTAATTGGTTAATCAATTTCCTACGTATCGCTCGATGACATGGATTTGCCACATATATCTCTAGAACTTCTAGATTTCTTCCAAACCCTATAATCGATACTCACGGTCCGTTATGTATTCCTCTCACATCCTTATTTAACATATCTTTTATTTAATAATTTTTTATCAAATATTTTATAAATAAGATTATAATTAGATCATGAATATTTGTTGGTACATTTATTAGTATATAATATAATTATATTTAATTTGGAGTTTTATTTATAATAGTATTACAATAATAAGATAAATAATATTCTATATATAAAATAGAAGCTTTAATTTGTTAAAAAATTGCTTTTATAATATGCACATATAAAAGTCATTATAATCATACATTATGTATATTATATAAATAATAATATAAAATAATTATCATATACCTAATTATAGTTTTATAGATTGTATTATGAGAAATTTATTATGATAAATATTTTAAACAAATAGAATATTTCGAATAAATAATATGATGTTATCATATATAATTAGAATAATTATTTAAGGAAATTATTATGATAAATATTTAAAATAAATAGAATATTTATAATAAATATTATGATGTTATCATATATAATTAAAATAAATATTTAAAATGTTATTTTTTTTATAAATCAAAACTACTATGAAGATTATAAATAGTTTTAATATATATATATATATATATATATATATATATATATTCTAAAATTCATTGAAAGTAATAATTACTGTAAAAATAGTTAATAGTTACAATAAAAACATAATTTTTATTTCGTAATCCCTATATAATAATAAACGCCATAATAATTAAAAATAAAGGCATCATGTAACATTTTACTTTTTTTCTCATATTATATAACATTTTATTAGTAAATTAAACATTTTATTATTATTTAATTATCCATTCACTTTATTAATAGATATATATATATATATATATAATTTATATTTTTTTAATTGAAGGAAATGTTCTGCCATAAATTGAAGCAATATTTTGTTAAACGACTTTAATATAGACTAAATATTTTATTTTTAATTATTTAAGATTAATATTTATCTTTTATTTTATGTTAATATTCTTTGATTATGAAAAAAAAACCGCGCAAAGCGCGGGTCGGTTATCTAGTTAATTATATTTATAATATAATAACAAATAGTACTTTAACTACGTATCAATCGATATCTCAACTTATATTTCTAGCTATTTCGAAATTGCATATGTAAAAAGTGTTGGAACAATTTCTTTTAATTGAGTACAAGCGTCGAATATCACGAACCACGAACGAATCGAACCTCGAACAAACTCACGAACTTAAACACGAGCACGTACAAATCGAACCGACTAATCTGGAATCACGAACAAATGTAAGCGGGTATGGGTTTAGAGGCGCGTAATAGTCGCTTTCCGCATTTTCTCTCGCAAACACATCTTTGCTTGTAAACCGGATTTATGGTGTTTAAATACTTTCCCTTTCATCGTTTCACGATTACCGCGTGGTGCATTTTTCACCGAATTCGTAGGAAGATTCCTTTCACTAAGAAACTGTTGGCTCTTTCGAATTATACCATCGAATCGATGTTTTAGCCATTCAACACGAGAGTCTCGTTGATCACCAACATTCACATTCTCCGTGACCCGGCTGTTTTCACCTAGTTCATCGCCATCATCCGAGACATTCCTCGATTGGCGGTGTTCGCTTGAATATGACTGTCGCTTGAACTCCATCAAATATCACTTTTCGATTGTTGGAACAATTTCTTTTAATTGAGTACAAGCGTCGAATATCACGAACCACGAACGAATCGAACCTCGAACAAACTCACGAACTTAAACACGAGCACGTACAAATCGAACCGACTAATCTGGAATCACGAACAAATGTAAGCGGGTATGGGTTTAGAGGCGTGTAATAGTCGCTTTCCGAAAAGTGATATTTGCCCCCACTCGGAAAGAGTTTGCTATTGGGTTTCCGGCAAGCACTCCCGAGGATACAACTAAACCCTAAGGTCGACGATTAGCAAATCTCGAAGACCTCACTTAAGAACTTCTCTCGGAAATGTTAATTGAAGACACAATTTGTGGGACCCTAATCACTTATGAGTATAGATGATTAGATTTTTCTTAGTCTCATCGGATTCACTTGGAAGCATGCCTATTTATAGGCATATTTGGAAGTGTCGAACTGACACAATCATGGCGCCAAAATAAGAAGCATTGCTTCGGTTCAACATGGTTTCAAATCTTCATGTGCCAAGCAGTGTTTCTAGAAGTAATCTTGTATTTTGGCGCCAATTTCACATGCATGCATCTGACTATTACCCACGTGCCAAGATAGCATGTACATGTGTATATAAAATATATAATTATATATTACAATCTAATCAAAATTCCAACAAAAAGACGTTATTACATAGTTTTGTTAACCACTACACCCTAAATATGAGTAAAGTTGTGAATGGTCCTTACAATAAAGTTGAATATATATAAAACTAAACTTTTAACATCAAATTATCTCATATATAATATATATAGTTTGTCTTCTGTAGACCTAAAGACAGTGTCAAAGGTTTTTTTTGTTTTTTTTTTGGTTTACCTCGCGACCAAGGTTGATCATAGCAGCATAGGCATAGCTAGTAGTAGCCAATGGGTGTGTGCCTGTGTGGTCCAAAAAGTTCAACTTTTGCACATTACTAATAATAATATATATTTTAGTATCAACTCGATGGACTAGTTGCTTATGATAGAATATGTAAAGGCAGGGATGAATTTAGGTAGTCTAGTATGGGGTCTCACGACACTAACTCGATCGAGCTACAAAGAAAAATTAGTAATTATCGATCGGGATTTCATATAATAATTTAAAGGGCTCTATAAAAATATTCAAAGGACATTATTAATAAATATTGTTCAATAATTTAGTTGGTTTTGCGTGCACATGTTAATTACCTTATGCGTAGTTCAGGTTCTAGCACGTGTTTTGCGTGCATGTTCTATCAATTAAACTAGATTATTTAATATTATTATTTTTGTTGCCTTATTTAATACATTTTATATAGTTATTTATTTTTCTATTGTCACTAAACTATGTTATTTAAGTTTTTTAAAAAAAAAAAAAATTAGCTCTCGTGAAAATTCTATAAAATTACACATATACAATTTGTTAATTCCCTAATAGAAGTTTTATAATACTATTTAATGATAACAAACTATGTTAGATAATATTGTCATTTGTAACAAGAATTGTTATTGTTAGTATTAAGTTTTTAAATTGATTACTAAATTTAAAAAGACTATTTTAATAGGCTTTCGTGAATCCATTTTTCAAGAAGACGTTAGAAAATATATAATAAAACAAAAATAATTATTATAAGCAAATCTATTTAACAAGAGTTCCATTATATGCTAATTCGAAAGAGTCTGAAGCTAATCTTAAATCGTATATTGAAGTTGACACTAATGTTACTCATTGCTATTGCAACTGTGGAGTGTTTTTTATTTTAGGTCAATGAAGAATTCTTTAAGAAATGGAACAAGTGGTCTTCCTAATGATTGCTTAGTTTGTTAAATCAAAATACATATGTTTAATAGTATTGATAATTAAGTTATATACATTTCAAAATGTGAGACAGCATAATGAATAATTGTAATTTTTGTTATGTTTTTTGAATTTTTCTGTGATATTAAATGTTGAACTTTTTTTTTTATTATAATTGCACTTTAACAAATTCATTAGAAATAAAAAGTTATTAGTTCGACCTGAAATAGTCTTCGATTCAACCAATTATTTTTTAATAAAAAAATATTGTACACCCACTAACCCCTTTGTCTTGAATTCGCTAGAGCTTGATGACCGGTTTCTATATATATATATATATAGTCCTGCTTATAAAAAAAACTCTACATATATATGCACATTCTTATCTCTCTCTCTATATATATGATACCTTGGGGAAGAGGTTATATATATTCGTACCCATATAGATAGAGTGAATAGAGATATAGATACTTCTAGCTAGCTAGATCCACCATGAAGGTACGTCGTATACTTACGTAGCTAGCACTCTCTCTCTCTCTTTCTCTGTTGCATGCATGCAATACATAGTTACGTTGCCATACATTATATATTGTGTATTGCAGAAGATGGTGATAAAGGTGAACATTACCAACGAGAAACAACAGCAGTCTGTGTTCCAAGCTATTTCCAACCTCCAGGGTACAATATATTGAGACATGTTTTTTTGTTTTGCAATACAAATTAAAGTGTGATATAAATGAAAGATGATTAATTAGGTAGGTGATATATAATGGAATGAAACTACGAACAGGCATCAAGAACATGGGGGTGGACAGAGAAAAGGGAACATTGACAGTGACGGGGACAGTAGATCCGGTATGCGTTATTAAGAAGCTTAGGAAATCCAAAAGACAAGCACAAATCGTCTCCGTTGCCGTTGAAAAGAAAGACGATGACAAGACGAAGAAGCCGGAGGATATATTATTATGGCCCCCACCTTCTCCATATCCTTACTATTATGCTCCTTGCTCTCCCTACGTGGTCGTCGACGAAACCACCTCTTCTTCTTGCGTTATTCTCTAGCTAGCTTCCTCATAAATACTCGGATCAATCCATCTATACAATACAATTAAGAACGTATGTTTACGTTATTAATCATCCATCTAGCTTTCCAATATATATTATATTCATGGGTGTGTGTATGTATGTAATCTTTGGGGCGGCAAATCATGGGTTTATGTATTTGTTATAGAAATTTCAACTGATGAAGATTGTACATATTATGTATTTATAATTGTCTTTTTATACTGAAATTTCTATTTATTTTTAGCTACAGATATACCAAAACTCAGCTAGCAATAATAGCATCGTCCAACAATACGCGTCGTCGTGGATACTGTCAACCGCTTTAAACTCAAACTTGATTATATTCTGGCAGTACAGCTCACTATCCTCCCCCATCTATCCCTTTCAGTTGAACTCATAGTTCGTCAGAACCAACGCTCCGTTCACCGAACAAACCACCGCATGATATTTACCCTTCGGGATACCCACGATACGACCGTAGTCGCGGTCGTATCTCATTTACTTCTCCTTATGGAGAAGCAGAGTATTTCTTTAGCACCCCTGAAGTGCACTAGTCCTTTGCGGATGTTCCACAGGCAGGGGCGCTCCGGTAGACTGGTTTTATCCAGCCCCTACCACTTAAAAATCTTTTACCAGTCATGCGGTTATCTTTGTTTGTTTATGGAGTTGTGTGTATTTCAGATTTATTGTGGTCCTGTCTGATATCGCTTGGTGTGCAAGTCCTCTGTTAGCTATGTCGGCCTTGAGAGAGGTTCTTTTATCCTCTGAAGGGATACGTTTCTTGCCGTATCAGTTGGATCCCTCCTCTCCAAGCTACTATCATTTGCCTGAGGTCATCTTCACCGTTAAGCCGATCGGTTGTTTTAGTTTATTTGTTACCAGTTGTATTTTAGTTTCTTGCTCTGCTTTATTTGATTTCGTTGTTATGTTAGTACCTGCTCTACTTGTTCGGGATTTAGATGTTAACTAATTCCTCCCGAGCGGGTATTTTTTAATTTGTAGTATGTAATCGTTCTTATTTCAAAAAAATTCGACATCGATAAAAAAAAAAAACAATACGTATGTATATATAGATTTGATAAATATTACTTTTACAAATATTATGTTATCTCATATTAGCTAGCTAGCTAGGTGGCTGACTATAACGACTTATTACTCTATTTATTTGATGACCAACGCAACCATTATTTTAATCACGTCTATATATCTCCCTCATCTTATATCCGTACAATAATAATTCAGAAAACACAAAATTCGTCTTTAATTTAATCCATCCGGCAGACCTATATAGTCCTAGACCAACTGAGAAAACAACTTGAATCAAAAGATAATTAATCACTGTCTACAATCAACATCAACAGCCAAAGTTGGTATCATGAGAAATAATATATATATATATATATATATATATATATATATATATATATATATATATATATATATATATATATCCCTTTACCAATATATAAATTGGCTTGGGTCCTCACCCCCAAAAGCTACTAATCCACCAACAGGTACCAACCCGACCCGATCCAACTTCAGCAACCCGCCCAAATCCAACTGCTTCACCCCGCGCTATTTCCGATCAAATGAACTTCCAATCACCACGGTACCTGCGCAGATTCCACAATCCCCAACAACAGACCATAACCGCTTACCGATTACACAAAAGTACACCTTCCAATCGCTCCCCACTACAAACCGACCACTTCCTCCCTCATCCACCGTTCTTCCTGTTCTCAATTTAGAGTTGGACTCATACTTCGTACATACTGCTGCCTTAGACCTGCCTACGAAGACTTCCCACTATAAGGAAGGACACACTTGTTTATGGAAGAAGGTGGAGCGACATCTTCTGTTGGATGTTAGCCCTAACAATTGCTTCCCTTAGGCCGCTCGTCAACGATGCGTACGTACATCTCCATATACCTCCAAATTGCTATGAAAACAAAATTTTCCTGTAAGCATTCTTTTCCCGTCTAATCTAATTCTGTATTTTTCATTTGAAAATAATAAACACGCATAGACCGTGGTGATTGAAACCTTCTGCTACGTGTTTGTAAAAATGCTTGTGAGAAAACTTCTACATTAGCGGCTTAAATCTGTCCACCAACCTTTCCGTACTAACAACCTAATCTGACACACAGGAAAAAAAACAACATTCATGTTTTCCTGCTGCCATGCTGTAAGCTTAGTTCCTGATGTTGATTGTTTGCGTCAGTAACAACCAAATAAACTCCGACAAATTGTTGAAGTGATCGGTCTCCATGAGTTTAATCCTCTATATAAATCATTATCATAGTTATAATAATATTGTTGAAGTACCACATTGATTAGGAAAGAAACAATATGGGAGTTCATAATATAAGTTTTAAGGATTTATCATTCTCATTCATCTATATTAGCTTCTCATTCTAATCCTTCATATACTTGCAGATAAAGAGTCACGTCGTCTGTATGATAAACGGAAACAAGCTGACTTAACGGCAGCTGAAAAAAGAAAAGCAAATTCCTTACCGTCAGAACGACGTAAACGTTCAATAGCCTTATTAATCTTATTTATTGTCAAATTACATTATGCTATAGATTTTCATTTTAGTTGCTAAAGAGAAATTGATTAAATAATTATTTTTCAAGTTGTTGGATGTGTATACACAAGTAGGATGTTCATACATGAAGATCATTTGTTGGGTTGAACTTTTTATGTATGCTACTAATCTATTCAGAGAACAAACTGCAAATGAAAATTCAAGCAGATCTTGTCTGGTGTCTTGGCTTTTATAGGTTCATGTGTTGACTTGGTAGCATTTACTTCATGCTAATGAGGTGGTTCACTGGTCCTTTCTTTGTTCAATTAGTAGAAACAGCTAGATGTTGAACCTGGTCTTCCGCCTTCAACGTTCAGATTATGACAACGATTTTCACTTAGAATGGATCGAGCTATGTTGATCAAGATGTACTTCACAATCTCTCTGCTATAATGCTTACGCACTGTGTCTATAATCAGTCCCACGGTATGTCTTTTTTCCTACTTGCTTTGATTCAGTTCTTCAACTAATCTACAATACTGTTAAATTTACCAGGAATCTACATATTGTATTTATATTTGACAATGCACTGTTTGTTTGATTGTCTGAATGTCGCTGCAAATTCTAGGTTGACTTAGATGATAATACATCACGATTTATATAAATGGTTACCATGGCTGGATTCATGAGTAGTTTGCTGAATTTGTGCAAAGTCTAGGTTACTTCAAACTTTAAGTTGTATCTTAATTTGTTACTTTAACCATTATAATATGTTTTGAAAAAAAAAAAAACATTTTTTAATTATTATGTGTAAATAAATTCAATCCTCTATTTGTTGCAACTTCTTATAAGAAAGCCTTTCCCACCTCCAAACAATATAGTCTCTTGTTTTGTTGGTGGGTTGTGTTATGCTATCCATAATAAAGTTCTATCAATAAATGCTTAGTATATTTATTGAACTGAGTTAGACGCCACCAAATAAAGTTTGTCATTGTATTTGGATCCTACATCGCATTAGAAATATTTTGGTTGCTAATAACGGTTCCATATTTATTTTTTGAATTCAAGGTTTCAGTTTGAGAAATGTCATATACTTAGTGGACTTTAATATCATTTTGCATTGTTTCTAGATATAATGCAACTAACTGTTGCATATGCACTATGCAGTCTAGATGTAGTTAAATTGTTCTAGGCTCTGTACTAGGCTTTTAGCAAATTAAAGAACTCTCTAGCTGGTCACTGTCTCTGTCTGTTATCGGGTTTGTTTCTGTACTAAGGGTTAACGTGTAAGACTGGTCCTTTGAATAGTCCGACCCTCTGACAGTGTTTAATTTATGAAGATGTTAGTTTCTTCTATTTGACAACAAATTCTTTTAATTGTTGGGTGTCAGTGATCTATGATGTCTTATGGGGTATATTTGGTTGAGAAATGACATATGGAGCAGCTCGGAAAAAAAAAAAAAAAAAAAAAGAGTTCCACGGTTCGGTATTTGGATCTTTTAGCTTGTTATTATTTATTAGACTGATACCACCATTCACTTGCACTGTTAGATAGATGAGAACCATGGAAAGCAAGATTTTCCATAATAGTTTCTTTTGTACATAATTCAGTCTGCAGTCATTGCAAGAAGTTGAATGCTATTATTTGTTGCATATAACCTTTTGGTTGTGAAAGTGTATATATCTTTTAGCTTCTCATGTTAATATCTTAAACTACTGGGTTAGGAGCACTTTCATTATCCCCTCATGAGCTAATGTTGTAAACTTCATCAGTATTACTTTGTGAAATGAAATTGCTAGCACCAGGGAACTCCAGACTCCAGGTATTACTGTTTCTTCTTGTCAACAACGTTGTAAGTTAGTATGCCTTACGCAACACACTAATATATCAGCTCATTGTGCCATCTCTTACTTAAGAACATATTGGAGCTCTCCATAAGTTAAAAATATATAATATTTATTCATTTACTTAATTTCTCGTAAATTCTCTATACTCTACTGCTTGCACGATGTTAGTGTTATTTTTTTTTTTTTCAGCCAATACAACGCAACATAACCCTCTTTCACAGACTTAAAAGAGACCAACTCTCAGTTCCAACGTTTGCAGTTGTTGGACTCTTCTACTAACATTCCACGGTTACGAGCAAGCCGCTAGGTTTTCTGTTGGGCCTCCTCCGCACTTTCTTATTGATGATTCTCTCCATTGTTGCTATCCGTGTCATCATCCAGATTATCATGTACGTTGTTCTTCCATTCTCTATTCTTCACCTTTGACTTATATGTATCTAATTATATGCATTTACATTAAAATCTCTGATCTAATTGGGTAGAAATAGGTTGGCTATTCGATAACTTGGATGGATTTGGATTCACTAAACAATGGGGTTGGGTGTGTACTCATGTGAGAAACCCTCAGTGGTTCTGTTGGTGCTATTTGGGCTTATTAATTCTCATTTGCAACGGTGAAGTTATGTTCTTTATTTAATCATCTAGATATCGGTACTCGTGAGCAATATACGGAGATGAACATGTAATTTATGATGTTCAACAACATCAAGCACTTCCAATTCAGTATTAAAAGGCTATAAGATATGCTTCTATATCTTTATATGCTCATATGTATCTTATTTGATATTCTCTATTTTCTTTCTTTATGCGGATAATGTTATTCTTTCGACTTGAGTCAGGCCATTGGACTAAAATGGAGCTTATCAGTAGGTTCTTTTGTGTTAATTATCTAATATGGATCAATTATTTTGTAGTAACTTTAAGACTGATGGGTGCATGAATATCATATGATGATCTTTGCAATACAAAAAGAAAAAAAAATGCAAGTATCATTAATGCAATCTCTTACAGAACATGGCAAGTTATATATTATCATTGTAGTGTAGGTTTAGGATTAAAAAGATTGGTCTACGGAACATTGTAACTTGTTCTTGGTAAGTTCACTTGTTATGTTGAATTTTGTATCATGGTATGATTCTTTCTCCTTAATTATCCATTCACCTTGTCTGTCTCAAAATTCTGATTCACTTGACTTGCTACTTTGATCCATATGTTAGATAATTTTACCCGATTTAATTTCACAGTTGTAGGAAATCGAAGACCTAGACTAGAAGGAGAGCAGTACAATGGATAAACTTATGGAAGCTATTCACACACGATGGCAATGAGCTTTGCTTCCAGTTCACGATTTCGAATTTGTGTTTTATTTAATTTATGAATACCGTTGATTCTGAATATTCTTCCTTCTTATATATATATTTTGGGGCATGTCAAAGTGACTGATCCTGGATTGTCATTTTGTTTGGCCAAAATCCTGCTACTTTAGGTAGATAAGTACTTTATGTAGCTAATGAACCACTTAGTTTTACTTTTCTTGTAGGTGGGATGGTGTGGATATGTAAGTTTTAGTCAAATCTTGTTCTTCATATTATGTGAAATCTTGTTACGGCATATATACTCATGTCTGATGTCTCTAAAATTTTGTTTTTGTTTTTTTGCAACTCCTTACCTGTTGATGAAAAACATGCAGCGCAAATTCAAAATTCACTCAATTTAAGAACAAAAACGATCGTTGCGCGTGCAACGCACGCGCGATATAACTAGTATATATATATATATATATATATGATCAATTAGATTTAATATCTGATTAATGTTTTTCATAGTTCTCATCTAGGGGAGTCCCTTCACCGATAAATCAATGATAATAAAATTAATGAATAAGTTGAAGTTGCTGAGGTAGGAAATCCAAATATTCATGAATTGCAAATAATTATACATATTCCGTGATCCCAACGCAATAGTATGCATTTATTTAGTTAATTACAACCAATTGTTAGCTATGTTTTTGGGCACTATTTTTTAAGTTAAAGTTTCGCTTGTTGAAAAATTCCTAATTAGGATAAATATTATGACTAATTCAAACGTAATTGGTCTCATCGTTGACATCTTAATTTAAAAACTCAAGAAATACACCTAATGATATATTCACCCTTATGGAAAATACAATTCTTAAAATAATTATCATGTTATGATGAAACTTTGTAATTCAATTACGTACATAGATGCTTATGAATGCAATGTGCATGAGGTCAGTTCTACAATTTTAAGTCAGTTTTCAAATTTTTATTTAGTTGAGTGCAAGCCACATGATTAATTTTAATTTTGACATGGTTAGAAAAAATATTTAACGAAGCTAATAAATTAACTATCTACATATAAAACCTAAACTGGTAAATTGTTAAAAAAAACTAAATAATTAAAAAAAAATAGAACTTAATTAAATTTCAACTAACTATTTAATAATTAATCTGAACATATTATAACAAACAAATATTTCCATACTAAATCCAGCAGACTAGACCATATCAATTGTGATTTGTGAGGGAAATATTAATCACCCTCGGGTAGGGCCGGCAATGGTGCGGTGAAAATCAAATAATCATGGTTATTCGCACCATTTACCGCAATGGTTAACCGCACCATTATGGTGAGGGGCGGTTATGGTGATGAATCTTGTAACCGCAATGGTTATGGTTGTGGTGATGGTATTCAGTCTATAACCGCGGTTATAACCATCACCTCTATATATATAATATTAATATATTATATATATAAATATATTACTAATACTTATATATATACATTATTAGTCAAATATTATAATTCTTATTATGTTCCCTTTCCCACCCACTATTTTTTTTTTTTGCCAAGCAATTCCTAACATTCAATCTTGACCCTTTATTTTTTTGCCAAGCAATTCCCACCATTCAATTTCAATCTAACTTAATTTGTTAAACTCAGTCTCACTCTCACTCTCAGAGACTCAAACTCTCGTTCACTTCTTCATTTGCCTAGGTCAACTGACAAGTGAGAGTAATTCAGCAATTACATAAATATGCCTAATTTATGTCTATATTTCTTATTATTAGGTAACCACGATTGGAAGTGATGGCGAATGAGGATCGATGATCGCAAGTGATAAGCGATTGAAGATGTGTTTTTTTTTTTTAATTTAGTGTAATAATGAAGTTATGTTTAATTTGGATTTCGTGTATGAAACTGAATGTATGTTTACTTTTATTTTAGGGTTAAAGGTACTTTTCATACCACATGTTTGACCGAATGTGGCTTTTAGTACTGGATGTTTAGTTTTGTATACTTTTGGTACCAAACGTTTGAGAAAATGTGGCTTTTGGTACATCTGTTAGTTGGCCGTTAGTTTTGGCCGTTAAATGACATGTGCAAGTCACGTGATCGACTCTAAACTTTTAATTTTGTTCAATTTAGTCCCTCAAATATATTCCTAACTTTTATTTTGTTTAACTTAGTCATAACACTTCAAAATCGGACCCAGTTAAACCAATCGAATTCAATTGACATAGCCCAATTTGGGTCAAATTTACCCAATTGGGGATAGATCCTAATTGGGTTCGATTTTGAAGCTTTAGGACTAAATTAAACAAAATAAAAGTTATGAATATATTTGAGGGACTAAATTGAACAAAATTAAAAGTTTAGAGTCGATCACGTGACTTGCACATTTCATTTAACGGCCAAAACTAACGGCCAACTAACGGATGTACCAAAAGCCACATTTTTTCAAACGTTTGGTACCAAAAGTATACAAAACTAAACATCCAGTACTAAAAGCCACATTCGGTCAAACATGTGGTATGAAAAGTACATTTAACCCTTTATTTTATGAAACAATGATGTTGTATTACTTTGAATGATTGTGGTTAAATGGTTTAACCGTGGTGAAAAACCATGGTTATGGTTATGGTTATGGTATGAAGAATCATAACCGCAGTGGTTATGGTTATGGTTATGGTATGAGTGAAAAAAATATGGTATGGTTATGGTATTAGTGCTATTCGCACCATACCCTCACCATCGCCAGCCCTACCCTCGGGTCGGGTTCACTAGATAAATTATTAAAATTTCTATTATCTCATAATCGGCCTGATTTAATTAATAATGGGAGTTCTTATTTCTTATTGGGCCAAGTTAAAGCTTGAAAATAGTTTCTATTAATTATTAGGAGAGTCTTGGGATTACTGTTTTGGACTGAACCGATGATCTTAATTATTAGATAGATTATGGGCCTAAGACTCCAAGTTCATTCATTTATACTTTACCGGTTCAGTTTTTATTCCATCAAAAGGCCTTATACATTGTTAGAAAATTAAATCTGGATTTGGCTTTATATAGCATTTCCCGGAGTTTTTGACCGATATAAGCTTTCCCGCGCATCGCGTAGGGTGACTTACCAAATATATATAATTAACAAATTAATATTCGATAAAATTTATACTGACTATTTGTAATATTTTGAAACACTATTTTTAAATAAAATATCAGTCTAAAATTTGAAAAAGTAAACGAAAGACTGAAAATTTTGAACCATAAATACTATTGCGCAAATTCACAAATAAATTTTAGATGCCCGTACCGCATCCTACCTTTGGTCGTCGGATACGTGTCACGCGTCTGTTCTTCAACAAATATGGCTTCAATGAGCACCGACGATATCTCGCCGGAGATAGAGATGGCTCTGTCACTAATACTGTCAGCCACTCGTACCGCATGGTATCTTCGTTCGCAGGCTCCGCGTCAAGCGTCTGTTAAAAATCAGTGAAATTTTAATTTCGATTAATTAATACATTGAATCTTGAACGGTCCGAAATTTTAATTGCGATTAATTGCATACATTGAATCTTGAACGGTCCGGAATTTAAATTGTGATTAATTGTATACATTGAATCTTGAACGGTTCGAAATCAGCAAAATTTTAATTGCGATTAATTGCAACTTAAAAACACTCAGCTCCCTAGTGCAATCAATGCTATAGAGTTAATGACTACAAAACTCTTAGCTCAATTGTCATAAATGCATCGATTAACGTAAAAAACAAAATCATCAGCTCCACATTCACTCTGTTATTGTCTTTCATTCAGAATTTATAATATACTAGGTGCATTTCCCGCGCATCGCGTGGGGTGACTTACCAAATAGGTATAATTAACAAACTAATATTCGATGAAATTCATACTGACTATTTGTAATATGTTGAACACTATTTTTAAATAAAATATCAGTCTAAAATTTGAAAAAGTAAACGAAAGACTGAAAAATTTGAACCATAAAATGCTATTGCGCAAATTCACAAATAAATTTTAGATGCTCGTACCGCATGCTACCTTTGGTCGTCGGATACGTGTCACACGTCTGCTCTTCAACAAATATGGCTTCAATGAGCACCGGCAATATCTCGCCGGAGATAGAGATGGCTCTGCTACTAATACTGTCAGCCGCTCGTACCGCATGGTATCTTCGTTCGTAGGCTCCGCGTCAAGCGTCTGTTAAAAATTAGTGAAATTTTAATTTCGATTAATTAATACATTGAATCTTGAACGGTCCGAAATTTTAATTGCGATTAATCGAATACATTGAATCTTGAAAGGTTCGAAATCAAGGAAATTTTAGCTGCGATTAATTGCATATATTGAATCTTGAACGGTCCGGAATTTTAATTGTATATATTGAATCTTGAACGGTTCGAAATCAGCAAAATTTTAATTGCGATTAATTGCAACTTAAAAACCCTCAGCTCCCTAGTGCAATCAATGCTATCGAGTTAATGACTATAAAACTCTTAGCTCAATTGTCATAAATGCATCTATTAACGTAAAAAATAAAATCATCAGCTCCACATTCACTCTGTTATTGTATTTCCTTCCGAATTTATAATATACTAGGTGCGCACGGGGTGACTTACCAAATATGTATAATTAACAAACTAATATTCGATGAAATTCATACTGACTATTTGTAATATGTTGAAACACTATTTTTAAATAAAATATCAGTCTAAAATTTGAAAAAGTAAAAACTGGAAATTTTGAACCATAAAATATCATTGCGCAAATTCACAAATAAATTTTAAATGGCCGTATCGCATTCTACTTTTGGTCGTCGGATCCGTGTCAAGCGCATGTTCTTCAACATATATGGCTTCGATGACCACCGGCGATATCTCGCTGGAGATAGAGATGGCTCTACCACTGAGACTTTCAGCCGCCCGTATCGCCTGATATCTTCGTTCGTCGGCTCCGCGTCAAGCGTCTCTTAAAAATCAGCGAAATTTTAATTTCGATTAATTACATACATTGAATCTCGAACGGTCCGAAATTTTAATTGCGATTAATTGCATACATTGAATCTTGAAAGGTTCGAAATCAGAGAAATTTTAATTGTGATTAATTGCAAACATTAAATCTTGAACAGTGCGAATTTTTAATTGCGATTAATTTATACATTAAATCTTGAACGGTTCGAAATCATCGAAATTTTAATTGCGATTAATTGCAACTTAAAAATCATTAGCTCCCTAGTGCAATTAATGCTATGAAATTAATGATTACAAAAGTCTTAGCTCAATTATTATAAATGCATCGATTAACGTAAAAAAAAATCTTCAGCTCCACATTCACTATGTTATTATCTTTCATTCAAAATTTATAATATATATGGATATAGATATATATAAATAAAAAAAAAAAATGTATTTACTCGATATAGAGAGTAATATTAAAAAAAATGAAATTTTACCCCGATAAATAAGGTACAAACATTTAAATTGGTTTACGAATTTGAAGAAAGTAACATCTTCCTAAGTTTAACACAAACTCTTACAATTATTAGTTTGTTAGAATAAATAATGATAACTTTTCGTGGGTTAAGTCATATGATTGGAAAAAATAATTTATGTGTTAAATTACCTTGGTAGTATAGTTATATAATGAGTTTGTATGAGTCTTTACAAATTGTCTAAGTAAGATTTATCTTTAAGAGTTCTAATTGAGTTTCAACAGAATTTAATTTAGTAAATAAAATTTGTAGTAAATAAAATACAGTACCTTTAATAACTCAGAAATTCAGAATCAGTGTACTTCCAATTCGATCCAACAACTATGATAGCTTTAGCTATGTAGAAATGTAATAATATACTTTGGCCAAAAAAGAAGTAGAAATGAAATGTAATAAAAGTTTGTTGGTTCCTTAAACGGCACGACCCCAACTATAGTATAGATTAATAGAATCCTCTTTTGAGTTTTGACTCCTATCTCCACAGCACATTTATGGGCTCGGACTTCAATTTTTAAGGCACTTGTTAAATAAACGGATTAAGTACCTTTTCATACCACTTCTTTGCACAGAGTCCACTTTTGGTAGCACTTCTATTTTTTTGTATACTTTTGGTACCAATGTTTTCAACTTTGTATCCTTTTGGTACCACCGTTAACTTTCCGTCCAAATTGGCCGTTAAGTGGCATGTGCCATGCACGTGACCACCCTAAACTTTTGAATTTGTTTCAATTTAGTTCATCTAATACATCCATAACTTTTAATTTGTTCAATTTAGCCCTAAAATTTCCAAATCGATTCCTTGACCCAAATTGACCTAGCCGGACCTAGCCTAGGGCTAGGTCCGACCCTGGGTCGGGTTCGCCTGGGTCAGGCGACCCTGGCCCAGGGTCGGACCTAGCCCTAGGCTAGGTCCGGCTAGGTCAATTTGGGTCAAGGGTTCGATTTGAAAATTTTAGGGCTAAATTGAACAAATTAAAAGTTAGGAATGCATTAGATGGACTAAATTGAAACAAATTCAAAAGTTTAGGGCGGTCACGTGCATGACATATGACACTTAACGGCCAATTTGGACGGAAAGTTAACGGTGGTACTAAAAGGATACAAAGTTGAAAACATTGGTACCAAAAGTATACAAAAAAATAGAAGTGGTACAAAAGTGGATTCTGTGCAAAAAAAGTGGTATGAAAAGGTATTTAATCCCTTAAATAAATGAAATATCTATTAATTAATTCAGTGCAAGATATTTTAATAATAAATGATGGAGCAATTTGGAGTAAAGAGTTAATCTAATACATTTTTTTTGCCAAACTAAAACTTAATATATATATATATAAATTTATTTTTTTGCCAAACTAAAACTTAATGTATATATAAATTTGTGTTGAAGTATCCTCCACCATGAGTCCCACACCGGTGGTGTGTTAATAATTAGAGCACTATATAAGCAAGTGGGCTACCTCCTCCTATTACCAATTGGTTTTAGGATGGAACCCCACTTGTGAAAATGGTTGCTCTATGTTGGCCCGTTGGGTTTGACTCGGCCCAATGTGGAATTTAACAAAATTATTACCATTAAATATAGAGTTAATAACCAAGTTCTACCTAAATTTTGATTAAATTATAAATTATTACCCAAAGTTTAATTTTATTAAATTGATGTACTCTCAATTTATAAATGAGTTGCTACTTCCGTTACAATTTTCGTCAAATGAGTATATTCCGACATCTGATTGAAACCTACTTCGTTTCTATTCAGCTTGACGAAAATTATAACTGAACTAGCAATTTAATCAGAATTTAGAAGTTCAAATAATAATAAATTTAAAAATATTAAAATTTGAATAGCATTTTATAATTAAAATAGTGATTTGGTTATTATAAACCTTAAATATATGTATGCTGAGGGATCCACATCTTGTGGTAGTGGGTCTAATCTGATCTTAGTAATGGAAGCAAATTTTGAGTCAAATTCAAAGGCCCAAGGCAAGTCTTCAAACTAAACCTAAACCCAAGACAAAGTCACCCCCTTATCAACCAACCATCTTTTTTTATGCTTTAACTTCAGGTCTACGTAGCCAATCTTTGGTAGCTTTCCTATGCTAAATCTTACGTGATTTGAACAATTCTTTAAACCATTATTTTCGAACTTTTTTTTTGTAATTTTCTTAAAATTTATTAGGCTGAACTGACATATGATTACTTATTAGGCTATGTGTTGAGGAAAATCTTTCACTGCATCTTCACAAAAAGGTTTAAGTGGCTTATGAATAAACCATATATGCGTGGCCAAAATAAAAAAATAAATCATATAGGCAAAATGTATATTTCGACATATATATATAGAATACTTAAATATTATATTATCCTGTTTTAATTTGAGTAAATAATAACAAAATAATTAAGAAAAAAATGATATCTATTTTTTATATAACTTAATATTAATATAATAAAATATATTTATTTTCTAATAGTATAACAACAGTTTTAATTATAATTCACCTTAAAAAGCTAATTTAAAATGCGAAAATAGACCAAGTCATTATATATCAAATCACATTTTACCACCATTGTGACTTGTGATGCATACTGTTCCACAAAGTAATTAAGAATTCTCAACCATTTAAAATATATATAAAGGATGCATGTATTGACATATTGAGGTTGCATGGGCCATGTGGGTTTACAATCGTGACCCTAAAACATTGACAAAAAGGAAGTTAAAGTGATTAACTAATGTATTTAGGTGCATTAAACATTGGGGTTTCTGAGCGAAAAAAAGAGTTTATCTTAATCAATTAATGTAATAAGAATCGGCAAAAAGAAAATTAATATAATAAGAAGTTGCCCCCATCATCTCCTTATAAATTCATATTCCTTCTCTCTCTATGACTCCATCACCTCTTCCTTCTTTCATTTCTCTCCAAGCTGTGAAAACTTGTTCGGCAATGGCGGCTATCTTCAAACTCTCTGTTCTTGTTCTTGCCGCCGTCTTCGTCTCCGTCTCTGCAGATCCTGACCTCCTCCAAGATGTCTGCGTTGCTGATCTTGCTTCAGGTAATCTGCGTTTTCAATGCTGAATGTTTCTAGTTTTGACATTTAGTCTGTTCTTGCAGCTACAATTAAAAAAAAAAAAAAAAAAATCAATTTTTCGATTGAAATAATGAATGAGCTTCGGCGTTTATTGTATGATTTCTTGGTTAAATTTTGGTTGATTGTTTTTTAGTAAGTTAAAATGGTGTTTCATTTGTTTCTGTTAACTGCAAGTAGAATTTACAAATTGCCGACACTTATAATCACGCTGTGTCGGTAAAATGATGTAGAAATGATAAACAGTTTGAAAATAAAGCTAAGGAAGGATTCTAACAAGTGTGTTAATTTATAAATTTATATATACAATACCACTAGACTGAGAGAGAGAAGAGAGCTGATCTGGGATTTTGTTTTACCCCAAGGGTGGCAGTTGGCAAGTTGGTTTTGTTGGGGACTCAAACGAGAGCCCTTTCGGTTAGGGTCCAATTAGAACTATATGCTCTTATTAAGAATAAACCGTCTTAATGTTTTATAAACTCGAATTTGTGAGTAAAAGTACTCGATACATTCTTATACTTCAATAGTTCACCTCCTAGTTGAGTTTCAATAGTTCACCTCCTAGTTGAGTTCCGATCGAGTTTTGCTTTAGTTGAGACTCATCTGTAACGATTATAAAAGTTATCGAGAATTAATTGTGATATTTGAAAAAGTATTCAATTAATTTTAAAACTATTTAATAACAAACACATGTTGGATCGAGTTATAGTAGTTTGAAGACTTTATGCTAAATTCTACTGGTATCGGATCAGTCTTAAGAAATAAAGTGTTGTCACAAGTGGAGACTGAACTTATAATATCTAGTTAATGAATAAAATGCTGAATCGCTAGAGCATATTATATATGTTCGTCGAAGTAGTTTGAAGACTTAGTGGTGCAGTTTGATACCTTTTCTGTTTATTATAGTTATAGTGAAAGAAAAAACATGGTCCTCTTGTACGAATGATGATTCTCGTGACATGTCCTGTCTGATGTCCCGATCTGGTGTGCTGCAATTTCGCAGGAGTAAAGCTTAATGGCTTTCCTTGCAAGGCAACCTTCAACGAGACCGACTTCTTCTCTGACGTGTTAGCCAACCCGGGCTCCACAAACAACACCATGGGTGCATTGGTGACCGGAGCGAATGTCCAGAAAATCCCGGGCCTCAACACGCTCGGGGTTTCCCTGGCACGCATCGACTATGCTCCTGGAGGACTAAACCCACCCCACACACACCCTCGTGCAACCGAGGTTGTCTTTGTGCTCGAGGGGGAATTAGATGTTGGGTTCATCACAACCGCAAATGTCCTAATCTCGAAATCGATCAAGAAAGGTGAGATCTTTGTGTTCCCTCGCGGGTTGGTCCATTTCCAGAAGAACAACGGGGTTATTGCAGCTGCGGTTCTTTCGGCATTTAACAGTCAGTTGCCGGGGACACAGTCGATTGCCGCCACGTTGTTTGCCTCTACACCGACGGTCCCGAACGATGTGTTGACAAAGGCATTCCAGGTGGGCACTAAGGAGATTGAGAAGATCAAGAGTAGACTTGCCCCAAAGAAGTGAAGATAAAAGTTGTTGACTGAATGTGTTTGTTGTGCTGTGATGATGTGCAGTTTGTTTGTTGTTGTTTGGCATTTGCATTTAGATGAGGAGGATACTGGAGTAAGTGGCATATCTAGAATCAATAACAACACCCACTATATATGTATTTCATCTTCTTTTTATAATTTCATTTAAATTTATAATGGATATATAATAATGTATAAAAGGAATTGATACTGCCAATCCTTTGTGCAAGATATTATTATATGATGATTTTGTATGTGGGGAGCATTTTGAGATGGATGTGAGTGGCAGAGGGACATAAAAGCTGTCAAATGCACTTCCACAGCAATAACAAAACAGAGAGAAATTCTAGCATAGCTCGGTACTAACAGCTTCCTTCCACTTGCTGCCCCTTCCACCACTCATAACTTGACAAGTGTTACTCAGTACTGTTGGAAGGGCCACCAGGTGGAGGACACCTGTTGGCACCGAACCTAGGCAAGAATTTCTCCAAAACAGATTATAATGTAAATAGAAAGAGACAAAAGGATTATGCATTTATGTATACTAAAAGTGCAAGGAACATTAGTATAGTGTTGCTCCCGTAATATTCATTAATCAACTCATCAAAACCCCTTTCTTTATTAGTCCTTCAAGATTTTTAAGAAGGCAATTACCATAATCATTGATTATCAATTAGGTGATAGTGGTGGTAGATTAGGGGTGACAATCGTATCATCTCTTTAGCGATCTGCGTGTCAACACGGTTTTAGTGTCAAAACACATCACCCCTAAGCGTGTCACTCAAATACGAGAGCTCATACGAGCAATTCTTATGTCATACGAGCTACGAAATTTTCGTATCAAAACGGATTTCGTGTCGACACGTAAACTATTTTGACACGTCATTCCATGTCAAAACAGATTATTGACATGAGATTTCTTTTGACACAAAAGATATTACATTTTTTAGTTTAAAACTTTTACAAATGCTAAAAGAAACATACTAAATCAAAAGGAAAGCTTTAACCTTTACATACAGATGACTGCTTCCCAATCCAACCCCCCGAGTGCTTTAACCTTTACAGCTACATTTTCTGCAGAATCAACATAAGCCATACACTTTTTAAGTCATTTTCTGAAGAGCAACCCGACTGAGATTATTATTACGACGATCGATCCGAGAAAATAACTCTATATTACATACGGATTCGACATGTTTGTCCATTACAAGTGGAATCAAACTAACTAAGCAACATCACATTATAAAATTAAAACCTGTCAACAGAAAAAACCTCGACAAGACTCATGTTAGTTGTCATCGAGAACTCGGGTTCATCGAGTGTTCGATGAACCCTTTGGCTTGTGGGCCACGGCAAGTTCTAACGATATGATAAAAGACGATTTCCCAGCCTCCCTTAAGTACTGCACGTCTCCATTCATGAGCTTCACGAGCTTCCTACTGATTAGCAGACTTATCCCGTCCTCAGATATGTCTCCGTTGCATCCAAACATCTGATTCAGCAGCGACTCCGGTACTCCACCACCAGCGTGCGTTATCCTGATTAACAATCACAACACAGTCTTTAAAAAAACATGTTACTATTTTTATCCAACATTAGAGTATGTGGTCTAAGAACCTTAGTTCGAGCTTCCCGAGATGAACTGATTCAGCAAGTCGATCCCGAGCCAAGCGAGCAGTGACAACAAGGACGCTGCCACTTGGAGTAGAGTCCACGGCAGTCGACAAGAAATTGGACAGCATTTGTTGGAGCCTGAGGCTGTCGCCATAAAATATCTCGGTCATGACGTCTTCTTCTGCATCGTGCACGATTCTTATGCCCTTCCCATTGCTCTTCGTCATCACTTGACTCGCAGAGGCGACTAGTACTTCTTGCAGAGTAAACTCGACCATGTCGAGCTCTAAGTACCTGTCGAAAAATTACAAACTTGACTTTTAGTTCAAGTATTCTATATGGTTATTTGCTAAGTTTCATTTCAGATAGTTGGATGTTTTATACCCGTCAATGATGCTATCGAGATCCACGTCATCGAGGATCTTATCGAGCTGTTTCTGGCACTGAGAGCTCGTTCTGAGGAGCTGCTTCTGTTCGTCTCCGAGATCGGTCCCTTCGAGCATTTTCCTCGAAAAGATAATACCCGAGAGTGGATTCTTCACCTGTTTCCTTATATAAGCTAATGCTTTCAATCTCTTCTGGGATGTATGCTCGGACAGCCTCTGCACATGTAATGCTTGTTGCAACTCGGGGCTGGCGAGCTGCAAGAAACAGAAGATCCCGGTCACGGTGCCCTCTCGATCCAACTTCTTACTCACGCAGAGAAGACATTCCACAAACTTGCCGCCCCGAGTGACGAAACTGAACGAGATCTTCTCGGGTTCTTGCCCGGCCATTGCATTGTTGAGAACGACTCCGAGGTTCACGTAAGTCTCTTGGTTCTTGACCCGACAGCAGGCTGACTGGGTCCCGAAGACCTCGCCGAGTAGCATTTTGTCAATTACGTCCTCACGGGTGCACCCGGTTAGCTTCGCCATTGCAGGGTTCCACTCACAGCACCAACCAAACTCGTCGGTTCCGAATATCGGAGGGATCAGCGGGTTTGGGTTTTGGACTATCGCCTTGTAGTCTCCCTCGATGCGGGTGAACTTGTCCATCACGGTTTTCTCTGCGGTAACGTCTTGGGCCACGAAACAGACACCGACGACGTTGTCTTGGAGGTCTCGACTAGAACAAGCATTCACGAGTAAAGTTATCGGCCCAGTTTCGGCTTGATCCTCGTGCGTTTTGAGCTCGAATTGGATGTTCTTTTCCTCTTTTCCTGATTGGAACAAAAGTTAAACAAAGATCAGGATAGAAGAACAATCTTGTTGGAGAACAAGTTATTGTTAAGTGTAGTGACTAGTATCATATCGGTTAGTTTGAAGAGTTTAATATAAGCTTAATGGGCTACTCCTACTATCACCAACTGGTTTTTGTATGAAATCTCAGTGGACTTATGTTGTGGTTATCGGCTCGCTCCCAGTTTTAATATCCCAACAGTTTTGAGTGCATAGTGAATAGGTCAGGTAGAAGGATACCTTGCAGTGCCAAGTCCAGCATCTTCTTCACCACCTCTTCCGAAGAATCTTCGACGAGCATAAGCAGATGGCTCCCGATCGCTTTATCGACAGGAAGACCTGACAACTCTGCGATCTTCGAGTTCCATCCGTTTATAAGTCCGTTCCCATCAACAGCCAAGATCGGCACCGTAGCGGTCTCGATTAACCGCACCATCTCGCTAGTCACTGCCTCGAGCTCTTGCAGTCCTTCAAGCCGAAGATCGTTAAGCTTCGTATTGATGGTCGTGGTATTAACGTCTATGGAAGCCTGATCCTTTGTCGCGTTCCTCAAGATTAGCTGAAGTGAATGGATCGCGTCCATCTCGTAGTCCTTCCACGGCAGACTCCTCGTTTTCACCACCTCGAGAAAAGCCTTGAATGACGACCTCGGATGCATTTTCCGGTTATCGTCTTTTTCTCCCGGCTCGTGCTTCGCCCCGCCCCACCGCACTTCTGAAGCAGTGTGGGATCGGAACCAGAAGATCATGTCTTTTGAGGTTATTCTGACGGCTGCCATGCCACATACGGCGTCTCCAAGAGCAAGGGCCCCTGGAAACCCTGCATCGTATAAGCTGTCGGTGCTCAAACCGGTCGAATCGGTGTGGTATTCTGACAGCCACGACGCTATGTCTTTTAGTTGGAAATCAGTTGGAGTCATCCCGAGCTTGTATATCTTGCCGTTGTACAACAAAGCGGCCCCGTCACACTTGACGAGATCAGTGATGTTCGGGGTCTGGGACACGATCCCAAGCGGCGCGTCCCGCATGAGCATGTCGCAAAGCAGAGTCTGAGTCAGCAATATGTTCTTCTCGATCAACTGGTTCTCCAACTCGAATTCCTTGTTCACGTGTATCGCGAAAACCTGAGCGAGGAATTCGCATGCATATCGGAGAGGGAATGGCACGAACCTCGGTGTCCTGTGGTGGCAGACCACCAAACCCCAAAGCCGCTTCTTCTTCTGAGTCTCGTTGTTTCCGCTCGTCTCATCGCCTTCCTCGTTAACAACTACTGCCATTACCAATGAAGCGATCGAGTCCATGTTCTCCATGTACTGCAAATGGCAGCTATGTGGGGCTCGAAGAGACGACCCACATAACGTTAGATCGAAGGATAATTTCTCGTCTTGAAGAACTTTCAAATGCTTCGCACGGCAATCCACGATCATCCGGACCTTGTTCTTCATGAACAAAAACCGTGCTGCCTGAGGGATGTCTGTAGCGGGGTAATGCAGACCCAGATACGGGTCGAGCCCGGGTTTCGTCACCTCCGATATCACCTCCCCGTGATCGTCGTCATGGAATTTATACGCCATCACCCGATCGTAACCCGTCAGTTCGAACACCTCTTGCACCATCGTGTCGCAAAGCCGATCCATGCTGCCACTTGGCAATGCCTGCAACCTCGTGATCGCTTTCGCGGCAAGTTTATATGATTGTAGCGCTCCAGCAGCCGTCATCGGGACCTCATACGGTTTCACGGGTTCGAAATCGACGATTAGGCCCCCGGTGACTCGATGGACAATAGCGTAAAATGGTTTCCCCGATGTCTTGCAGTGTACGAGGATTGGGTTCAGAAGTGAAACATCTGCAAAACCAAGAGCTTTGTGAAGGGCCGAAGCGCTGGGGCCCGTGAAAATGGTCCGGACATCGGTGCCGATCCCGAGGACTGGGTATTCGCCGACACTAGGTACTGCGTGGCTGACCATGGTAAGCATCTCAGGTGCATTCTCGCTGTAGGCGATGACCTTAAACGTCTTCTCATCTAATGCTAATAGGCAGCCAAAGGGTTGGATTAGTTTCCCCTTTTGGATGTGGTTGAGATAAGCGGTGGTTACTTTGTCGGATTTGGGTTGTTGATTGGTTTTCGTGCTGCCGCCAATTCGGATCGAGGTTGAGTAGTCGAAGGATGTGCCCGATTCATCGAAATCTGCATGGAGTTTCGCATCCACTGTTGTCTGGGCGATCACTCGAGCAGTGTGTCGTGTTCGGTTGTTAGAGTTGCTCGATGAATTGCTCGGTCTTGAGGTCGACATTTCTGAATTGCCTGATCAAAAGAAGCAATTTTGGTGATGTTTCAATTACTAAAAACCCATGAATAAAGAACTGTAGCAGCAAGAATCAAAATTAGATCTTGATAAAAATTCCAAACTTGGTTTAGGTTTTTAACACAAAAAATGTCTATTTATGGTGGGTTTTTTTAAATCATGTTACAAACAAAAATCTTGCTTGACTAGGAAGTTTTGCTTCTTTTATAAAGCTGAAGCCAATTCAAGACCTCAAATAGAGAGCTTGTAATACTTATATACACAAGGCATCAACATCACCATCACAAACAAGAAACTAAGCAAACCCAGAAAGGAAAGATTAGGTTCTCAAATTCACAAGAATTTTAATTCTTTTTAAAGCTATAGACCAATAGAACAGTTCAGCACAGTGAAATTATACAGCTTTGATTCAGTAAGGCTAGAAAGCATGAAGCTATTCAAGAACAAAGCAGTAGAAGAGTTCATGCCTATGAGAACCAAAAAAGTAAAGAAACTGAAAGTCTGCAACTTTGCTTTACTAGACAGATCAATTAGGCAGCACGAACTGTTCTAAGGCCAGAAAGTGGAAGCTTTATCAAGAATCAAGAACACTGCAGCAAAATTCATCACTACAAAAGCAGTAAAATGAGGAAACTGAAGAAATGGAAGTTCAGGTACCTTGATAAGTAGCTGAAAGCAGAAACCCAGATGTGGCAGAGCTCGAAGAAGAGACTCTAGATTTAAAGGCGAGGAAACCCAGTCACTGAAATCAAAACAGAAGTCCCATGTTTTTATTGAGCAGCTGACAGACACTACAAGAACCTCGATCACCGCCTTGTCTCCTCTGCTTCGCAAAGGCTAATTAATCAGCCCACCATATAAAAATTATTAAATAATAAAAAAACCAATAATCCCAAGGAAAGTATGGATTTTTGCAATCTTCTCCATATTGGGGATCGAGATGGACAGCAAGAAAGATAACCTTGGGGTTCGGTTTCCCAAGGAGGGTGCCACAGGTCGGCAGTTAGTTGATTAGATCTCTGCGCAGCTATCTATAAATAGTAAACCGCGGAAATGGAGATGTTGATATCTAGTGCCTGGTTACTCTCCACTTTCCTTTTTAATAATCCACTAGTGGATGGGATTCGATTAAATAAAATAAGGAAACAAATCAGACAGGAACCAAGAATCCCGACAGATTCATTCAGATAATATATAATAATAGTAGTAATAATGGAGATTGGTATCGACATCATGCAGAGTTAAACCAAAAGAAAAAGTAAAACATGATTTACTGTTTTGTTTCGGACAAATCCATGTAGCTAGAATAGGATTCTAGTAAGTCTAAGCTGGAGAGCTCAAATTCTGCAGAAAAGAACAATCTTCATATCAGAAAATCGAACTGTTCTTCGAAAAGTTACATGGAGATCCCAAATTAACGAAAAGAAGAAGAAACTCGAGCTTTTACCGTAAGTGTGGAGGACAGAGCAAACCTGCAGGTGGGTAGAAAGAAACCCACACCTCAAATGGTTGCCCATAAATGTCCAAACCAGACAAGAGAATTTGTTATGGAGATCACGTGTGAGCCTCACACAACAAAACCGGACCAGATCAGATGCCGAACTCCCTTTGCCTTTTTGAGGGCTGTTCATGTCCGTGTGAGGTGAGGTCTATAGTATCGGCTTCAATTCGGGCCATGTTTGGTCCATGCTCGGATGTTTCATGATAAAAAGTTTGCATTTTTTCTAAATGAAAAGACACCACCAGACCTCTGTGATTTGGTAAAGGTCATGGCCCCCTTGTTTTGAGATTAGGCGGACGCGACCATTACCAAAAGACACGAACCCCGCATGGACCGCAGACCGCCATTCATGATACATACGGCCAATGAATGTCGGGCATAATTTAAGTCTGACACAAAAAATATTCCATCACATGGTGAGTCACAAACGTAATCTGCAGAATGGGTTTCATTTGGCTGCATATATGCCATATGCTAGATATGTGTTGTGATGTGAGGGTGGTCCAACTCCAAAAGTAAACCAGCGATTAAATCGGTCTCTAAAGCAGTTGGGACTAGTCCAGATTGCAACTTGATGAGATGTCAACTTGCAGAAAGAAAAAGGCAATGAACAATTTTTAGCTTCATTTTTATTGGATAGATGCCAATAAAGAAATATGCTTAGTTAGCTGCCTGGGGCCATTTACTAGTCATAAGGAAGAAACCTTGTCCAAAAAACTTGAGGAACAAGATCACAATGAAATTCTTTTGCAGGAAGATTGATGAAGACAAAGTTGCAGCAATTGACATGTATTCCAACAACAACAAAATGTTGTCTCAAGATACTGAATGCTACAATTTTAAAATCAAAACAGAAGCAGAAACTGCATTTCAGAACCAGAATTGCTCCAGCCTAAAAGAAAAAACATTGAATTGCCATATCAACTGGTGTGCTAAACTGGAGAAGAATCGACTACCATGTCATACAGGACTAACATAGATCTTTCACAGGTGTGTTAAACTGAGTGGATCAACAAGTTACTGTCTTTGCCAATATACAACAGTAAAGTTCATAAGAATAATAGAGAAGTCAAATTTAAATGAAAAATAGACAGTGGGGAATCAAAGACAGCTACAACCTTTTGGCCTGTGAATACATTGGCTAGTTAAAAGATGCAAATCCAGGGGATAACTGTTAAACTGGGATTTGTCGAATGTTTAAATATAGTAAGTCACTGAAAATATGGCGAACAAATCTTGTATGGATATAGTAAACTGATGAAAGAAGAACATCTTTGGCATTCAATGAATATAAAGAATACAATTCACAATGCTCCTCTACTTCAGTGAGGACAAACAATAGATTTCCCCCCCTTTTCTTTTCCAACCAAAAATTCCACATTTTCTTATGCTGCTGCACAAATATGCCTTGACAACAGAAACCACTCATCTTCACATAACCTACAGAATCAAACTTCAACCAATTTAATGAATCAGAGATTAGAACTTGATTCGGCTTCGTTGAAGGTAACCTAAAACACTTTGCATTAATCAACCCAAGAGCCTAATCTATCCACATTGACACGCAAATCCTCATCAATGAATCCAAACCATCTTTGTAGTTACTGCTTAGGAATTTGAAGCAAAGTTCCCCTTTATGTCACCCAGCTTAATCACTTAAACGGAGACTACCAATATCCAAATGGGTATTGCATTCTTTGGAGTAAAAATCATTATTTTCCAAGAAAACCCTTACCATCTCATGAGTAAACATTGGATCATTGGGATCACTAGTGGGAGAATCCATGGATGATGATTCCATGGTTTTTGGTCTTCCAATACAAAAGAAACATGTCGGGGTGTATCGACCACCTCGGGAACTCTTGTCCCTAAAACAAACTGACCGTCTTTTCCGAATTTTCCTAAATTTCTTGCCTCTGATGAATGAGACAAACCCAAAAAACTTCTTCTTCTTCTTCCTCCTCCTTTGGTTTCTGCCACCGTCTGCATCTTCAGTATCGTTGACGACCACATCACCGTTGGCGCTGGATATCTCCTTATCCGAGACAGACATGAACAACCAGAATCAAGATTATGTGAAAGACGGGAGCAGAAAGCGGAACATTCGTACGGATGGATGAACTGCAGCTTGTTACTGATCGGTTTCTGTTCTTGATTCGAACAGACACTGAGGAGGCATCGAATCGAGCAGCGCGAAGCGTGTTATCGGCCAGTTTCGATTCCTTCTTGAATTGGGTCTTGCCAGAATCAAGCGAGGGGCGGTTTTCCCAACGGAACTGTTCCCGCCACGTGGCGCGTTTTGTGGGGTGGCAACTGGCTAGTCAAGTCCCTTCTTTGCCCCATATATAAGAAAACTCCATTATGATCACAAAATAAAGACATCTATTTCTGACCACAAATTTAGCTGCCAACTATTAAAATACTTTTTTCTTAATTATATTTTTATACAATATTATTTGTGCAATTTTAAGAATGTTACTGTTAATGTCCTCCAAGACAACTTATTTAGTAGAATTTCAATTTGATTTACTCATACAACCTCAACACGTTAATTGGTCCAATTAGTTTTAAATTTTCTCAATTTTAATTGCTAGTATGTCTACAATACATACCAGGTGTCCACGCGTTCTATTGAGGTGGTGCCATGCCATTTCCATAATTAAACAAAGACATTGAATATAACAGAAATTGTTTTTATTTTTTTGGGTAAATAATGCTCTCATGTATATAAATTAAAAAATAGAGAATTTAGTCACCATACAAATCAGTTAAAATTGATATTCATTTTTTTACTTTATATATATATATATATATATATATATATATATATATATATAACTAGAATAAGTAAATTATTATTGTTGGATGTAGATATCAGAGCATCTGAGTGTCAACACGAATGTCGATCCCACGGGTATAATTTCCTTCATTCAGTCTGTTTCCTTCGCTCTTCTCGTAATTCGTTCCTTCATGGACCTGCACGAGGGGTAAGTTGGGGGTGGAACTGACGGAGCCGCTCCGATGCTTAAATAAGTACAATGTTTCTAGAGAGATAAACTAGAGAGAAGACAGAGCTCAAATGTGCAAAAGTTCATCATGTGTTGAGAAATCCTGAGCCCTATATATAGGTTTCAAGGGGGATTAAAGCGGCTAATGACGTCATTAATCTCTAAGCGTGTTTTATTAATAGATAATGAAGGGTTTGAGCCATTGTAAACATGGGAGAGTTTGTAGTGTTGTGTAGGGGTCGAGTGTGTGAGATGTTGACGAGTCTTCCCGAGGCATGATCCAGGCGGCAGTCACTTGGATGTCGCGTACACCCCCTCAGTCGGAAGTGTTAGTCCGACTGGAAGAAGTGCAGGGGTCGGACTAGTCCTATCCCAATTCCTAGCATACTGGGATAGGACTAGCTGGTCCTGTCTCAGCAAGCTGAGATCGGACCAGTTACGGTCCGGGCGGGTGTTTTTTCCCGTCCGGGCCGTACTCTGTTGCGGGTGGTGTGTTCGGGTCAGTGTTTCGATTTGCAATCGTGTGTGTGATTATTGTGGTAATTAAATCTGAACTAAAATGGGTTCAAATTGGGCGTTTATCCATCATTTACCCCCTAGTGGAACAATGGTCTAACCCTTGATTGACTCTATTTTACAATGGATGAGACGCTCAATTTGAATCCATTGTTTACCTATTGACGAGTGTACCATATGTTCGTGTGTGCGACGCGGTGTCCCTTCCTCTGTTTCTCAAGGAATAGGAAAATATAGACATTAGCATGAACATTGGTGTAAACATGGATATATCATGAACATGAATGTGTGTACTAGCATATATGCAAGTAAAACCACGAGTATGGAAGTAGGTGTAAACGTGCTGCAATCTTAGACATGAATGTGTGAATGTCGAGTGCACGTGTGTGCGAGCGTCAGGATTACCAACGTAATGCAATCATATACATGTGTGTAGGTGTATTGAGTGTGGATATGGATGTGGACATGAATATGCATGCATGAATACAGGGCAATCATATACATGAATGTCTAAGTGTTGAACACATGGGAGTGCAGGAATGTGTGTGTTAGCATGCACGTGGACGTAGGCGTAAGCAGGGATGTATGCACAAACGTGTTTTGAGCATAAGTGTGAGGGAGGGCATTGACGCACTCATAGATGTAAATCATAAATATGAAAATAAGTGTAAGGGTGAGAGTATAGACCCCCTTTTTATCCAAGAGTGAGCTCTGTCACTCGACGGGGCAACGTTTTGCGTTCCCTGTAGTAGCGCGAGCATTATCTTTTAGCCTTGACTTTTGACAGGTGTGAAATTTTCCTTCATTTGTTGGAGCGTGTGCATGGTTCTTGAACCTTGCCATGAAATTCATTCTATATAGAAATGGGGGTGAAAATGCTTACAAGCTTTCTTCTTACCCTCTGTGCGAAATAGGTTTATCGACATATGTTGAGGGTTTCCCCCCCTTCGGATGTGTCGGAGCGTTGCTCTTTCTGCGGGAGCTAAAGGTTTGCTTTCTTTGTAGCGATTTGGGGGTTGTTTCCTTTATTGGTGTACCTCGCACTTTGATTGTAGAATCTCTTGGGTGGCGGTTTTGCTTACGTAGCTTGTTGTTGAGGTTGCCCCCGCAATAGGCGTATCTTATACTTCCATGAGTAGGGGTCCGATCACATTGCGTTTCCTGCATATATGGAGTAGTATGTGTATATAGTTGTCCTTCGTGTTGAGCATGTTCGTTGTTTCGAGTGTAGGCGTTGCCCTTGGTGTTGGCTACACTTATAGCTCTTCACGCAAGGTTGTCCTCGTGACGGGCACACTCGAACTCTGGATGTGAGGTGTTGTACCTCATGTTGGTACGTTGATGCGCACGTGTGTTGTGCTGTGCCTGTAGTGGTTATACTTAGTTTCTGGAAGTGGGTTGTTACTCTTTATGTTGATATGTCGACGCGCGCGAACACTGCACTGCGCCTGTAGAAGTTATACTTAACTTCTGAAAGTGAGGTGTTAAACCTCACGTTTATGTGCCGATGCGCGTGCACACTGCGCCTGTAGTTGGCATGCCTTGCGTATGTCTCTCAATTGACTTATGTAAGGGGATGAACATGAGTGCATGTTCACTTCTTGATTGGAGAGAGGAGCATGATTTCTTCCAATCAGGGAAGAAAGCACCCCTTGTGGTGGCTCAGTTTGGAAAGCGTTTGTTCAACCTGTTGCGAGTCTCGGGGTTGACTCCTGCCGACTTTGTTTTTTATCTTAACTGTTACATGGGGGAGCTTTTCGGCCGGACTAGTAGCATTCTTGAAAATGTCCCAATGGATGAGTAGTATTGCGAGCCGTAACTTCATTGACAAGGCGCGTGCCTAATTTCGCTGAGGCCTTGAGTTCGATGTTTCGTCGTTCCTGCTCGTTGTAAAATTTTTTTTGGCGATGTTGTCTAAGGAGTTAGGTTGTTCATACCTAGTTGTGTTTCTCATATTCGTGGTTGACTGATATCACCCTTTGGTCGGGTGTACGTTGCAATTGAACGTCGATCCATGCAAAAGAGCATGTGATCATGTTTCTTACTCAGGTCGCCTCCTCTTTTTTTAGCAGAGGGTTGTGGAAGAGTTTTCTTCGTGTGACTCCAACTCTTCTGATTTTGAGTGAGTTGAGGTGCCTTGTTATTCGTTTGTGATCTTGAATCGTTCGTTGTTCCTTTTTAGGACATGGGGAATGAGATTGATTCCTTGTTTTCCCTATTGTGTTGATCCTCCCCAGGGGTTCTCCCCCCCCCCCCCCCCTTTAGGGATCAATCTCCTTCCAGAGTCTATCTTTATTTTTATGAGACACTATCTCGCTTTTGTGTCGTTTCATTATGGTTTGTTGCGTTCGACCATATTCTTATGTCGATTTTTTGAACTTGTCTCCTCGTTTTCGGAGCAGGTGTCCCTGAGTTGGTTTTGGGGTTGTTATGATTTGTTAAGACTCTGTCTGTCTATTGTTGTTTTCTAGCCTCCTCTTATATTCCGTCTATTTCAACTTCGTGTTCGTGAAGTTTGAAACTTGGGCTTCTTACTTTGGTAGCGTGTTGTTCGTGTGGTTTTGATGGCGACTTTGAATGTGTCCCCTTGGTATACCCATGGGGTTGTGGGATTAACCATTGCGGTGAAGTTCTTACTTTTGGTGATGGGTATAACCATCGCCTTTTATTGAGATTCATTTCTTGAAAGTTTTGTGGAGACTGCTCTCGAGTTAGCCTCCACAAGTATATGAGTTGTGGTCGTTGTGGGGATCATTCTTTATATGCCCCCGAAAGCGCTTTCCATGATTCTCCGATTTATGGTTGATTTCATGGAATATAGAGGTTGACTTCATAATGAGGATGACTCCTACCTGATCTCATCCAGGAAGGTTGAAATACAAGTGCACAATTTTGACGAGTATATGAAGGGCATTGGTTTTCCCTTTGTCTTGAATCTCCTCTTAAGCTTAGATTTAGCTTCTTGAGGTTCGTCATCATAATAACATCTTCGCGTGTATGTACTTGATAGCCATTTCGCGATGTGTGGACATGATAGCCACCTCGCGGTGTGTGGACATGATAGCCACTTCGTGATGTATGGAGTTGTGCTTTTGCACTCCATGGTTATTAGCGAACATGTCATGTGTTGGATCATAAAAGTCCGGCTAAGCTTGGTGAGGCTCTTCTGGTTCTCGCCTTGGTGTCTCTTTGAAGTTGGGAAGCTTTGTGGGTTAAGTTATTCTTCATGGCGAGAGTGCTCTTGGTGAGACCTAGAAAAGGCGGGGCTGTCCTGTGATTCCACTCCGAAGCTTAAGTTAGTATGGGATTCTGGTAGTGAGAAATATTAATGAATGAATATAGGGAGCTTACTATTTATAGGAGTGTCAAACCAACCTACAAGGGCGGTGGCAGCCTTTTCTCATTGGTCGGTAGGGCGTGGCCGCCTTTCTCTCATTGGTGGAGATGGGAGGCACTGTGTCAGCAAGTGACAAGCAGGTCGCCACCTCTTATTCCTTAGGAGGAGGGGTTTTCTTCTAAGTCGGTAACAAGCAGGTTGCCACCTATTCTTCCTTAGTAGGAAGGGTTTTATTCTAAGTTGGTGACACGCAGGTTGCCACCTGGTGTTGACGATAGTCGATGACTGGACGCCTTGACGACTTCTGGGTTGTCGACTTGTCTACGTGGCGACTTGGTGACTTGGCGGCTGGTCGACTGGTCGACTTGGCGACTTCTAGGTTAATACCTTAACGCCTTGATGATATTTCAGGTTGATACCTTAATGACCCCATGGAGGGTGCCACCAGTTCAACTGTTCTGGGAGGTCCCGAATTTAGTGGTCCCGACTTTGTTGTCTGAGGGTCCCGACTTTAGTGTTCCCGACTTTACTGTCTGAGGATCCCGGACTTTACTGTCTAAGGATCCGGGACTTTACTGTCTGAGGATCCCGACTTTAGTGGTCCCGACTTTTGGTCCGAGGATCCCGACTTTATTGTCTAAGGGTCCCGACTGTAGTGTTCCCGACTTTACTGTTTGGGAGCTTTGCCGCAAAAATAGTATGCTCTTAGTATGGTCGTATTTAATAAATCACGATCCAACACTGACCCCCGAGACTTAGGTGATGTCGTTTCAGCATTATCCAAGTCGAAATAAAAATAAAGACCCCACACTAGCCATTTTAGGAGTGACAACCTGAGATAAAAACTTTTGAGGCCAATGGTCAGTTTTATGACTGATCCTCTCTGCATCTTTGTTTCTTTAGTGTCACATTTCCGGGGGCGACGATTTGTTCGGAGTCGACGACTTTTCGGAGTCGACGACTTTTTCCGAGGCGGCGACTTTCTTAGGCTAAGAGTCAGTTTGATGACTGATCTCTTTTGGCCTTGTCGCCGACTTTTCAGAGTCGACGACTTTTTTCCGAGGCGATGAATTTCTTAGTCTAAGAATCAGTTTGATGACTGATCTCTTTTGGCCTTGTCGCCGACATTTCGGAGTCGACGACTTTTTTTCCGAGGCGGCGACTTTCTTAGGCTAAGAGTCAGTTTGATGACTGATCTCTTTTGGCCTTGTCGCCGACTTTTCGGAGTCGACGACTTTTTTCCGAGACGACGACTTTCTTAGGCTAAGAGTCAGTTTGATGACCGATCTCTTTTGGCCTTGTCGCCGACTTTTTGGAATCGACGACTTTTTTCCGAGGCAGCGACTTTCTTAGGCTAAGAGTCAGTTTGATGACTGATCTCTTTTTGGGCCCCCAAATGTTGTCGATGACCAGTTTCTTTCAAATCGTCGTGGGGCTTAGTTTTTAAACTTTTTTCTCTTTCCCATCAAATGACCGATTCTTATTGGGTCTGAAATGTCGATGCCTAACTTCTTTCGAATTGCCGACGAATCTAAGTGATATGACTGATATTAGATTCTTAATTGTCAACAATCGATTCGGAAAAGGACTTATATGTTCACGCCTAACCTCTTTCGAGTTGCCGACTAATCTGAGTGATATTGTTGATATCAAATTTTTTTGATGGTCGACAATCGATTCGGAAAAGGTTTATCTTCAATACCTAGCCTCTTTCGAGTTGTCGACCAATCTGAGTGATTTTTTTTTATATCAGATTTTTTATGGTCGACAATCGATTCGGAAAATGTTTATCTTCAATACCTAACCTCTTTCGAGTTTTTGACCAATCTGAGTGATTTAGTAGATATCAGATTTTTGATGGCCGAAAATCGATTCGGAAAAGGTTTATCTTCAATACCTAACCTCTTTCGAGTTGTCGACCAATCTGAGTGATTTTGTTGATATCAGATTTTTGATGGTCGATAATCGATTCGGAAAAGGTTTATCTTCAATACATAACCTCTTTCGAGTTGTCGACCAATCTGAGTGATTTAGAATATATCAGATTTTTGATGGTCGACAATCGTTTCAGAAAAGGTTTATCTTCAATATCTAACCTCTTTCGAGTTTTCGACCAATCTGAGTGATTTTGTGGATATCAGATTTTTGATGGTCGACAATCGATTCGGAAAAGGTTTATCTTCAATACCTAACTTCTTTCGAGTTGTCGACCAATCTGAGTGATTTAGTAGATATCAGATTTTTGATGGTCGACAATCGATTCGGAAAAGGTTTATCTTCAATACCTAACCTCTTTCGAGTTGTCGACCAATCTGAGTGATTTAGTAGATATCAGATTTTTGATGGTCGACAATCGATTCGGAAAAGGTTTATCTTCAATACCTAACCTCTTTCGAGTTGTCGACCAATCTGAGTGATTTGGTTGATATCATATTTTTGATGGTCAACAATCGATTCGAAAAATGTTTATCTTCAATACCTAACCTCTTTCGAGTTGTCGACCAATCTGAGTGATTTAGTAGATATCAGATTTTTTATAGTTGACAATCGATTCAGAAAATGTTTATCTTCAATGTCGCCGACTATAGGAAGTCGAGCAGTCAGTATTATGACTGATCTCCTTTGTAGATGGCGACGCCTTCTATGTTGATTTTGCCTCCTGCCTTCTTTAAATCAAATTATCGTATTGAAAAAAAGGCTTATAAGGCTTTACCTTTATGGTTTGTTATCCTAGAGTGCGATGAATTTCTTCTAAGGTGTTAACACATTTGGGGTGACGCCTTTTTTTTTGTGACGACACGAATTTTTTGGCGACGACCTTTTTTTTTCGACCACCTTTTTGGCGACGGCCTTTTGTGGTGACCACCTTTTTGGCGACCCCCTTTTGGTGACCACCTTTTTTGGCGATGACCTCTGGCCCCTAGATATTGCTTAGGAGGTGTCACCACCTTTCATACTCTTTTCGAAGCTTTTGGCGTCGCCCCTTTTTTGAAGTTGAGGCGCCATGACTTTTTGATCGGTTTCCCACAGACGGTGCCAAATGTTGGATCATAAAAGTCCGGCTAAGCCTGGTGAGGCTCTTCTGGTTCTCGCCTTGGTGTCTATTTGAAGTTGGGAAGCTTTGTGGGTTAACTTATTCTTCATGGCGAGACTGCTCTTGGTGAGACCTAGAAAAGGTGGGGTTGTCCCCTGATTCCACTCCGAAGCTTAACTCAGTAGAGTATTCTGGTAGTGATAAATATTAATGAATGAATATAGGGAGCTTACTATTTATAGGAGTGTCAAATCAACCTACAAGGGCGGTGGCATCCTTTTCTCATTGGTTGGTAGGGCGGTGGCCGCCTTTCTCTCATTGGTGGAGATGGGAGGCACTGTGTTACCAGATGACAAGCAGGTCGCCACCTCTTATTCCTTAGGAGGAAGGGTTTTCTTCTAAGTAGGTGACAAGCAGGTTGCCACCTCTTATTCCTTAGGAGGAATGGTTTTCTTCTAAGTAGGTGACAAGCAGGTTGCCACCTGGTGTTGACGATAGTCGATGACTGGACGCCTTGACGACTTCTGGGTTGTCGACTTGTCTACGTGGCGACTTGGCGACTTGGTGACTTGGCGGCTAGTCGACTTGGTGACTATTCGACTTGGCGACTGGTCGAATTGGCGACTGGTCGACTTGGTGAGTGGTTGACTTGGCGACTTCTGGGTTTATTGTAAGCATATGGTGATGGGCGCCGTAAATGGAAGCCCATTATATGTATATGTTACCTAAGTTAATTGGGTAAATGTCATATTAGAGAATTGAGCCAGACCTAAATCACAATTGACATGAGAGGCCCAAAATTGGGCCTCCATATACATGTGGTCGGCCGAAATACCTAGTAGGGGTAAAGTGGACTTTTGTTCACTTTACTCCTCCTATATATATATGGGGAGTTAGGGGTTTTATTAGTGTTAATCAAAATTCCCTTTAAGTGGTGTTTTGAGAGAAAACCCTCCCCCAGAAACACCCATATTCGGCCGAACCACTCCTCACCAAAGGGTGTGCCAATTTTCTTTCTAGCAAACACTCCAGAAATCCGTCCCCTGCAGAGAATCGATCAGAGGCTTTGTTGTGGAGAACATACCACGTAGGGCTTCCTTAACCAGAACCTCTACGCGTGCCGACCGGGAGGATCGTGAACTCCCTGCAGGAAGGATCTTGGGACTACGGACATCGTTTGAGGTATGTGCGAATCTTCCGCTGCGTAATTTCGATTACTAGCATGTACCATGATTTAGTTTCCGTAGTGATTACTCCCCGTATTCTAACAGTGGTATCAGAGCCTGCGTTAGGAGTTCATGATTTTGATAAATTGGTGTTCTTGAAATTTAAAATTGAAACCGAAAATTTTAAAAGAAAATTTTAAATTTTCGATTTTTGGGGTTGTTGTTGAAACCGAAATTTTCATGATGTTCTTAGTTAATTTGATTTCATGATCTTCAAGAACAACATGACTTTTATCAAAATCAAACATTGGATTGTAGATCTTATTAAAATTTGATCTTGAAATTTGACCACTTGTTCCCAATTTGGTGTTTGTGCTGAAATTTTAGTGAATTTACAAGGTAATTTTTTTAATTTCTTGGTCTTCAAGTAAACAAATTTCGGCCACTATTATTAAATTATATTGTTTACCATATTTTAATTTTTAATCTAGGTAATAATATATCTATAATTGGGAACTTTAGGATAGATTCACATTAATATATAGAAATATATATAACTATCAATATATCTAAATATTTAATAGGGTTAAGGATATTATTGATAGATTTAGTTACCTAAAATATACCCAAGGTTGGTTGGACCAACTGATAAAGCGAGTTGCGTTCACAGGGGCGACCCGGGGTTGAATCCTGCTGTAGGCGCCCCCTTGGGGAGGGCTTTAACCTTAACGCTCCCGGCCCGAAATTGCGGGAGCAATTGTATATAACCAAAAAAAAAAGTTACATAAAATATTGAGAAAATATATTGTCAGTATATTTGTTACCCTATTTAAGATATTGACAATAAATATAATATATATTTTATATGTTAGCCGATTTTTTTTTTATTTTACATATATATATATTGTAAGCATATGGTGATGGGCGCCGTAATTGGTGACCCATAATATGTATAGTTTACCTAATGAACTTGGGAAAATGTCACATTAGGGTAATTGGGCTAGGCCCAAATCCCAATTGACATGGGAGGCCCAAAATTGGGCATCCCCAAATACATAGGCCGGCTGAATGTTATGGTTGGGGTAAAGTGGACTTTTGTCCAAGAGTGTTTTAGAGAGTAAAATCCTCCTCCCACATCTAGGGTTTGGCCAAACCATACAAGTCACCAAGGGTATGCCAAATTGCCTTCGAGTAAACTCTCCAGAGATCTGTCCCCGTGCCGAGAATCGATCAGAGGCTTTGCTGTGGAGCTGCACCACGTAGGGCTTCACTAACAAGGAATCTCTACGGATCCCGTCCGTAGGATCTTGAACTCCCTCAAGCAAGGATCTTGGACTACGGTTACTTTTGAGGTATGTGTAAATTTTCCGCTGCGTACTTGATATTACTAGCACATACCATCTTTATGTTTCCGTAGTGATTACTCCCAGTAATCTAACAGTGGTATCAGAGCCTGTGTTAGAAGTTCATGATTTTGATAAATTAGTGTTCTTGGAGTTTTAAAATTTTCGGACTGAATTTTTAAAAGGGAATTTAAAATTTCGAATTTTTAAGTTCAAGGGTGGTCCGAAATTTTCATGTTCTTGGTTAAAATGATGTTCATGATCTTCAAGAAAAGAGTGATATTTATCAAAATTTGGATTGTAGATCTTATTAAAGTTTGATCTTAAAATTTGACCACTTGTTCCTAATTTGTGTTTGTGCCGACTTTTTGAGTAAAATTACAAGGTAAATTTTTTAATTTTCTTGAACAAAAGGGGTAAATTTCGGCACACACATATTGTTTACCATATTTTAATTAAGGTAACAATATATCTATAATTAGGAACATTAGGATAGATTCACAATAATATATAGAAATATATATCACTATCAATATATCTAAATATTTAAATAGGGTTAAAGATATTATTGATAGATTTAGTTACCTAAAAGATTGAGAAAATATATTGTCAGTTATTTGTTTCCCTATTAAAGATATTGACAGTAAATAAAATATATATTGTGCCGATTTTTACATATATATATATATATATATATATATATATATATATATATATATATTGTTGATTGATTTAATCTTAGAGATAGGATCTTAGCAATAAATATATATATATGTTTTATATATAGGGCCGAAATATAAATATATTTAATATTGGAAATTATTTTATATAATTAATGTTACTTGGTGGTCAAGTTAAATAAATTTGGACTTTAAAACCCTACTTGGGCCACAAGTAAACATTTCGGCCCAACCTTTAAAATTTTAATTATTGGGCCGGTCCAATATATTAAACCGGGACGAAATAAAACCGAACCAGATTTTCTCAATCGGTTCGACCTATTCGGGTCCGGTCGGACCGGGGTAATTAAGTGGATCTAACCTAACCGGTTTTGAGTGTTGAACCGAACCGAACCCTATTTTATTGGACCGGTTCGGACCGAACCAGATTTTAAAAATAAAACCGGATCGAACCGAACCATACTTTGTCGGACCGAATTGAACAAGATTTTCCAGACTGGACCGGATTTTCTGAATCGAACCGAACCGGACCAAAATGGATTGAAATTGACTGAACCGATCAATATTTTCTAAACCGAATTCAAGTCAATTAAAATAGAGAGGTCAAGTTTTAAAATCCAAATGTTTTTGAACCTCGAAATGGGCGACACATTGCTCATAGAGTTACTAACATTTATGCCTTGTTTCGATTATGGGGATGGATCTCAGAGATACATGTTTTTGGGACTGGATTAATTAGAAGGCTGAATTGCAATTGTTTATTATTCAATATATATTTATGCATGATTAGAACTGTTGTCTTGACTAAGTCAAGCTAGCTGGAAATTGCATGTTGTGGGCGGAGCCCCGGTTAAATATATGGAATAGGATAGACATGCTGTGATGGTTGGAAATGCCTAGGAGTCATGTCTAAAAGTTTGCGTAATTGAATATAAGCATGAATTAAAAATCAGGCCCTAATGTTTAAAATTATTTTAAAACCGAAAACCAGTCGCCAAATATGTATGATTGATATGAATGTTACATGTTTGACAAGTATGCTAGAATGTTGAGGATGAGTTTACATTTGATAATTTACTTGTAAGTAGAATTATGAATATAAGCATGAGTTCCTCAGAGCATTAGAAGCATGACGCGTAAGCATGTGTGTGTGGTATGATGAATGTTACTGGCATATGATAATTTACATGGGTAGTAGAATTATGTATGTATGAGTGAATTCATCGGAATGATTTTCCAAAACAAAAAGGGCCTTGGGAAAGCCAAGATCGGGTATGCTTATTTTAAAATTCTCGTTCCGGTAATTTACGATTAAAACCGTTTTAAGAGAATGGTCTATTAGATAGAAGACGGAGAGAGTGTGAACTCTTTCACAGCAATCTTCCATTGGTTTACTGGTGGTCGGTTGGTTTTGATGACTGAGGAATCATTATTTGTCAGATTCCATCTTAATAGGTATCTGATGTATGCAATTCTTTCTCAAAATGTTATTGTCTCCCTGATTTTTGCATAATCATCGATGTGTTAGTATGAATTGGTTGAATTAGTGCGATTCGATATTCCTCGCAATCTTGATGGTATGAATAATGATGAATAAATAGAGTACGTGTTAAACTCTCTACTACGATTCCAAAAAGTGGAGAGGACAACTACATATGAATATGGTAGTCTGTATGATTTTGACAATGTGAAACGAATGTAATAATTTGTTCCACCAAGAATAGGAGTAGGTTCTTTGATGATCTCGACGCGCATGTGGTGATACATTCAACCTTGGTAGAATGGGGTTGAAGAAGACTTCAATAGCGACCAAACAATGTTACAACTTGATATTCCTTTGCATCCACCACGGTGGAAGCAATGATTCAAAAGCAAGAAATGTTCATTGTAATGTGATGGTCTTCTCTCTTTTCATGAATGTTGGAGTAAAACCCGCATCAGATCTTCAGAATGAAAGGTCAACATGGAAAATATGTATATGGTTGTCTGATATTGACAGGACTCAATGACCTTGAGCCTAATCAAGTACAGTAACCACAACAGTAATAGGGAAACCTTCTCTGCTCACCATACTGGGTTCGAATGAAGTCGACCATGATCCGCATATTATAGAGTGAACTGGACCATAAAGGTCTTATACGATAATCCAGTGGGTTAAACCATGTTGATAAAGTGCATCTCAAGTACGCCTCGTAGGTCATGTGTATGAAGCGGTAAAATGTTTTATACAGACACATATCATTTGACGTGATTCACTTGTGAATTTACTCAGGTGTGATGTTCAACATGGCTTAAAGTTCTCGACTATCTATGCAACAATCATGGATCAAATACGTGATCTTCAGATCAAGAACCCTACCATTGTCCTTTGTCGTTCGTTTGAGTTACTAAAATTTTGGTTATTTCGAGCTTCGGATTTATTGAATAAAGTAGTTTCCGTTCGATTCGAAATGTGATCTGCTTGTCAAAATTAATCGACCCGGTTAAGAGGGATCGATCCGAAATGAAAACTCGGCCAGGTAAAAGTGGTCGAATGAAACGAAACGATTCATGTACTCCGTCATCTCAGTCAGCACGACCAAGCTGAACTGTATAAACCCATCGATTGCGTAGCTAGATCGAATAATGTAACTCTTTCTTTATTATTAGTACTCCATTGAATGAAATAAAATGTAATGATGATCATGTTTGAAACCGATTGGATTAAATTGTATTAAATTCAGAAATGAAACGATTATACTAAAGAATGAAACCTCGGTAAAATTGCGCTATGCGCAACTGGACCTCGAAAGACGGAACACATAGTTTCAAAGTACGAGTTTAATAATGAAGTGTTTGAATGATGATGTGCTGAATTTTGTTTGCATTCATTCGGAAACAACTTATTGATAACGTTTACATCGGTAGAGGCTTCGGAAGCTACCACAACATTGTAAAAGTATCAGCTGACGCATAAGGTGAAAACCTAAAACGCTCAGTCCATAGATGGGATAAAATCTCTGAGATAAGTTAGCAAACGAAGAAGGATGAAGTCGGTTAAACGACTTCCCTTCCATAAGCCTTGAACGATAAGTCAGGCTCGGCATTCAAGTTAAAAGACGCACTTCGCGAAGCACAGAGTAATCTAACATATATATATATTGTTGATTAATTTAATCTTAAAGATAGAATCTTGGCAATAAATATATATATGTTTATACTTGGTCGAAATATATATATATATATATATATATATATATGATTAATATTGGAAATTATTTTATATAATTAAGGGTTGAAGGTCCTTTTGGTACCACATGTTTGCAAAAATTACACTGTTCATACCACTAGTATTTCTTCGTACCGAATTGGTACCATATGTTTCCAAACATTACTCTTTTGGTACCTCCGTTAGGGTTCCGTCAAAAACGGCCGTTAAATGGCATGTGCCATGCACGTGACCAGCCTAAAACTTTCAATTTTGTTACAATTTAGTCCATCTAATATATCCCTAACTTTTATTTTGTTCAATTTAGTCCTAAAACTTCCAAATCAAACTATTTCCCCAAATTGACCTAGCCGGACCTAGCCATGGGCTCGGTTGGACCCTGGGTCGGGGTCACCGGACCCAGGGGACTCTGACCCAGGGTCGGACCTAGCCCTAAGCTAGGTCCGGCTAGGTCAATTGGACCTAGCCCCAATTTAACTCAATTGGGGCTAGGTCCCAATTGACCTAGCCGGACCTAGCCTAGGGCTAGGTCCGACCCTGGGTCATGGTCGCCGGTCCCAGTCGACCCCGACCCAGGGTCGGACCTAGCCCTAGGCTAAGTCCGGCTAGGTCAATTTGGGAAAATGGTTTGGTTTTGAAGTTTTAGGACTAAATTGAACAAAATAAAAGTTAGGGATGTATTAGATGGACTAATTTGTAACAAAATTGAAAGTTTTGGGCTGGTCACGTGCATGGCACATGCCATTTAACAGTTGTTTTTGACAGAACCCTAACGGAGGTACCAAAACAGTAAGGTTTGGAAACATATGGTACCAATTCGGTACGAAAAAATACTAGTGGTATGAACAGTGTAATTTTTGCAAACATGTTGTACCAAAATGACCTTTAACCCTATAATTAATGTTACTTGGTGGTTAACTTAAATATTTTTGGACTTAAAAAAATCCTACTTGGGAAAAAAGTAAAAATTTCGGCCCAACCTTTAAATTTTTTTTAATTATTAGGCCGGTCTAATATATTAAATCGGGACGAAATAAAACCGAACCGGATTTTCTCAATCGGTTCGACCTAGTCGGGTCGGGTCGGACCAGGGTAACTAAGTGGATCTAACCGAACCGTTTTTGAGTGTTGAACCGAACCAAACTCTATTTTGATTGGACCGGTTCGGACCGAACTAGATTTTGAAATTAAAACCGGACCGAACCAAATTGGATTTTACATTGAACCGGACCCGAACCGGATTTTTCTGGACTGAACTGAACCGGACCAACCGGACCGAAATTGACTGAACTGAATTTTCAAAACCGAATTCAAGCCAATTAAAATAGGGAGGTCAAGTTTTAAAATCCAAATGTTTTTAACCTTAATAGGCTTACAAAGTGCTCAAGGGTTGATAACCTTTCATGCATTGTTTCGATTATGGGGATGGATTTCAGAGATACATGTTTTTGGGACTAAATTAATTAGAGGGTTGAATTGCAATTTTTTATTATTCAATAATATATATTTATGCATGATTAGAAGCGTTGTCTTGACTAAGTCAAGCTAGCTGAATATTGCATGTTGTGGGCGGAGCCCTGGTTAAATATATGGTATGCGCACTAGGATGAACATGTTGTGATGGTTGAGAAAGCCCGGGATTCTTTTCTAGGATGTTGTGTGATTGAATATAAGCATGAATTGCAAATTAGCCCCTAATTTTTAAAATTATTTGAAAATCAAAAACCAGTCGCCAAATGTGTATGATGGATGTGAATGTTACATGTTTGACACGTATGCTAAAATTTTGAGGATGTAGTCGCATTTGATAATTTACTTGGAAGTAGATTTATATATGCAAGCATGAGTTCCTCGGAACATTAGACGCATGACGCGTAAGCATGAATGTAGTTTATGTGATGAATGTTACTGGCGTATGATAATTTACGTGGATATTAGTATTATATATGCATAAGTGAATTCATCGGAATGTTTTAAAAAGGGCCCTAGAAAGCCAAGATCGGGTATGCTTCTTTTAAAATTCTCGTTTCGGTAATTTGCGATTAAACCGTTTTTAAAAGTCTGATCTATTGGATTGAAAACGACGGTAATGTGAAATCTTTCACATCCATCTTCCATTGGTTTACTGGTGGTCGGTTGGTTTAGATGACTGAGGAATCGTTATTTGTCGGATTCAATCTTAATAGATATCTGGTGTATGCAATTCTTTCTCAAAATGTTATTGCCTCCCTGATTTTTCTTGCATAATCATCGATGTGTTAGTCATGGCTGCGATCAGCAATGTAATCTCCCAAATGAATAAGGGAGTGAGATTGAACAACAACAATTATAAGATCTGGAATAAGCGCGCGAGGATGGTAGTTACTGAAATGTGAGGTTTGGAGCATTTGACTTCAAAGAAAGTCAGGTCGGATGGAGACCTCACGGACGAACTGAAGAAATTCCATGATGAATGGGATGCAAAGGACCAAGAAATTCATTCCGCCTTGTTGTCACTGCTTGAGGATGACATACTCTATGGATATGATCACTATGAGTCTGCCATGGACCTGTGGGATGATCTTAAGGCATGGTTTGGTGTTTACACCACAGCCTAGAAGCGGTCGTTAAACATCGCTTTAGACTCCTACAAGATGAATCCCAAGCACACAATGAAATAGCACATTAGACATATGTCTAACATGCTTGTTGAACTCAAGGAGGCAGGAGAAATCCTGACCGACGAACAGAAGGTCCAATGCGTGATCCGATCTTTGCCTGACTATTGGAACAACATGAAAATGCACATTACCCATGCCACTCAACTCGATGACCTCGAGAAAGTGCGAGTCCATCTCGAGCTGGAAGAGGATCGTCTCAAGGCTGAAAAGCCGAGAGCGGAAATGCATCTTCGCATCCAGCTGAGCAAAAGGGTAAGCGCAAGAGAAAAGGAAAGGGACTTCAGTCTAAGGCTAATAAGCATTTAGCTCTAAAACCTCAGAAGAAGTTCAAGCGAAAGCAATTAGAAGGCAAGAAAAGACAGGCAAAACATACACGTAAAGAGGAAACTCGAACGTGTTTTAGGTGTGGCGGGAAAGGACACCTTGCTATTGCCTGTACCAATCCTCCCAAGGTATATGTTGAAGAATAATGATACCTCATAAATTCTTCTAGGACTCCTCATATTCGAGAGTAATTTAATTTGTCTTTATGGATTACAGAACTGAGAAGGAGAACAAGCACAGACTTGAGGAACTTGCCCTGAAGATATAAAGATTGAATGAAAGACTTTATCTTTATTTGCTTTGAAAATGAACCTCTTATTGATTTTTTAGTATAAGATACATGATGATAGTAATGTTCCTTGAAATATAGGAAACATTTATTTTGAGCACGTAACGAATGCTCGGTCATAGTATTGATTACCATTCCCCAAGCTATTCAATCCTCTTAATTAGTTGTTTGATGCATTGCTTATATATATTGCTTATATCTTTCTTTGTTAATACTCCATCGAAAGAAATAAACTGTAATGATAATCATGTTTGAAACCGATTGGATTAAATTAAAATTAAATTTAGAAATGAAACGATTTAACCAAGAGTTAAAACTTCGGTAAACTTGCGCTTCGCGCAAGTGGACCTCGAAAAAGGAACACATCGTTTCAAAGTATGAGTTTATAATGAAGTATTTAAATGATGATGTGCTGAATTTTCGTCTGCATTCCTTCGGAAATAACTTATTGATAACGTTTACATCGGTAAGAAGTAGGCTTCTGAAGCTACCACGACCTTGTAAAAGTATCGACTGACGCATAAGGTGAAAACTTGAAATGCTCAGTTCGGAGATGGGATAAAATCTCTGAGATAAGTTTGCAAACGAAGAAGGATGAAGTCGGTTAAACGATTTTCCTTCCGTACGCCTTGAACGACAAGTTAGGCTAGGCATTCAAATCAAATCACACACTTCTGGAAGCATAGTTTATAAACATAATGTTAGATTCACTTAATCAGCTGTTCCCTAAGGGATGATGAGAAGTGATTCACATTCATGTAAAACTGTGTTCCACTAAAATCGGTAAAACACGCCGCCATAAAAGCTGAAGAATGACAATGAGTTAAATTATATCACAGTGCGACATTAACTTGCGCATTAAACACGTATTTAGTACAAGAGTATGTTAACTACTCTTTGAAAGTACATGTTTACAGCTTAAAGACATGGTATCGTGGTCGAACATGTAACATTACATACTTGAGAACGAATTTTCCGATGCATTGACAGTTTTTAGCATAATGAGTCTTGATCAAATCAGGAGCAAGATATTACAGATATCAGGTCCCACTTATTTCGAGTGGGAGAGATTTGAATCAGTAACTCAAGTGAATGACATGGTAAATGATAATGGAAATATTTTCATAATAAATCCAGTGGGAGGAATAAACACCTACCACATGTAATCACTGTTGCTGTTTGGACGAATCAAGTTGAACCTGATTATCGTAATGCTAAACCAGGATTTCCACAACTACCTATACTACCAATTGTTCCCAGTGGGAGTGATCCGACAAACTTGGTTCCAGATCATAGTGATCAAGGAATTCATCTTGGAAGTAAAACTCCGAGACCGAGAAGTCGTCCAAGGAAAGTTGTTGGTTATGGTTCAAGCACTGCTCTTGTACCCAATAGAAGTGATGCTCCGATAAGAAGCGTTATTTCGAGTGGGAGAATTGATTCCAATTGGAAGAAATGCTCCGATAAGAAGCATTATTCCGAGTGGGGGAGACGTTAAGACTCAAGAAGGGATAAACAAGCCTAGACGAAAGTCAAAGGCATCGAACTTCTCCAAAGAAGTTTCCCATCTAGAAGGGTGATAAAATCACTCTAACAACTCTTGGCCTGCATTGAAAAATACCTCAAGTGGAGAAATGGATGAAAATAATGAACGAGAGAGACCGCCTAAATGAAAGCCATTATAGTTTGTAGTTGATTTACCTTTTAACCACAGGGGCATAAGGATACGGTGATTCCTGAAAGAAGGCTCAGCACTAATGGAAAAGGTCGAGCGATACAAAGCTCGACTTGTTGCGAAAGGCTATACCCAACTTCACGGAGTGGACTTTGAGGAAACATACTCACCCACTGTGCGTTAACCACAGTATGGGCCATTCTAGCCTTGGTTGCAAGTCTCGATCTCGAGCTGCACCAAATGGATGTTACGACCGCATTCCTCCACGGAAACCTGGAGGAAGAGATCTACATGGAGCAACCAGAGGGTTTCATTACTCCTAGTAACGAACGTAAAGTTTAAACTCCAAAGGTCCATTAACTGTCTTAAACAGTCGTCTCGGCAGTGGTACCACAGATTCCACAAGGAAATCGTAGGAAATAGATTTTTCAATCTTCACGAGGATCCGTTCATGTATTATAAGACCTCCGGGTCTAAGTATGTCATTTTAACCTTATACGTGGGCGACATACTCATTGCCGCAAACGACATGAGTTTCATGAACAAGTCAAAGTCCTGGTTGGCATCTGTATTTGAGATAAAGGACATGGGAGATGCCACATATATCTTAGGCATTATGATTGTCTGAGATCGGGCTACCCGAAATTTATGTCTATCTCAAGAAGCTTATATCAACAAACTGTTGAAAAGATTCAGATTACAGGATGCCAAACCCGTGGATACGACAGTGGTATTTGGATGCGCACTGTTAAAACGTAACGACCCTAAGAACCTGGCAAAGCGTGAACAGGTGAAGGGTGCAGAATATATTTAAGCATGATCGGTAGTTTGATATACGCCATGCAATGCACTCGTCTGGATATCTGTTACGCCATGAGCCTAGTAGCACGTTTTCTATCGGATCCTAACCATCAACATTTAAACACTGTAAAACGAACAATCCGTTATCTGAAAGGTACTGACGACTACGCACTGTGCTATGAAGGCAGGAAGTTAGAATTGACCGGTTACAGTGACGCCGACCATGGTGGCGATTCGATGATCATAAGTCCACCACAGGGGGAGTGAACCTCCTTGCTAATGCCGCCATTTCATGGACGAGCAGGAAGCAAACCTGTGTCGCGCCGTCCACGATGAAATCGGAATTAGTAGCTCTCTCTTAGAATGCACAAGAAGCGGTCTGGCTCAAAAGGCTTCTAACTGCACTGCTTGGTGGCGATGTCGAGAATAAACCTGTGAAGGTCTTCTCTGACATTCAAGCAGCCATTGCGACAGTTAAGAATCCGAAGTACCATAGTAGGAACAAACACATTAATGTGAAATATTTCTATGCGAAATATATGGTAGAGGACGATATAATCACTATGGAATACTTGTCCACTGATAATATGATTGCGGACCCATTAACTAAACCACTACGTAGGGAGATATTCGAAAAGCACGTAAAACTGCTTGGATTTCGTATTGTTTAGAAATGGCATGTACCTGTGATAACATTTTAATTTTAGAAAGTTACATTTTGCAAGCGAAATAATTGCAACCAAGTTTATGATCAATCGACGTCATAATGTTTTGATTACATCAGATTTACGGTCTGTAAACTAAGTCGTAGGATGACGCAATCCTCTGCCAAACTATGTCGAATGTGGGCATTACCTCGTCACACATGTACGGTCGTCTTGCAGTGGAGGGAGGCCTCTACCAGGCAAGATTGGCTAAGAATCAGGGGGATAAACCTGATTAAGCAAGATGATTATCTAGTTTCGAAGTAACTCGACAGGATATTCGTTTAGCATATCGCCGTGATGAACTTCGTTCGTCATTAAACCACATTCTGGGCCTGATGAGAATCTGTGATATCATGATTGACATACCCCTTTCTTGTCAACCCAAAATGTTCAGGTATGCTATCAACGCGTGCTTCATACTACGCGTGCCACGTTCGACCACGGGGTCACATCTCGGTTTTGCTAGGAAGGAATCCTCGTGATTCTGGCGGGCACAAACTTCTTCACCTCGAGCGTGTGATTGATATCAGGAGCCTTATAAAGAGGAACCTAAAGTATCCTCATGGACTCAGAACTCATATATAAGGTCAGTCTCAATGCTTGTTTCCTGGCGTACGAGCGTAGTGCTGAACAAAATGGCCCAGTGACCACGTCTTTGGAAACCGGTTGGGTTTGACTAAGGATATGAGCGATGGGGATGGTCAAGTTCACTTGTAATTCACCAACTCTTGTAATCACTAGGTGGCCACCAACCAGATATTAGTTGAAGGTTGTGAATACTTGTACGGATGCCTTGGAGAAGTGTTCCTATGTGGAAACTTGGCAAAAAGAAAATTATCAGTTGACCTAGGATACAACGCATTACTATATAAATGCTGTTTATAACAGGTTGATTAGAGAAAAGGGAATCAACTTTTCGCGGGCGCTACAATACTCCTAACAGATGAGTAGCACGATGCCTGTCGTATCCGCCGGTCGCACGGCAAACCTCGTATGAACTGTTCGGAAGCAAGGACCAGATCGAAGGAGTGAAATGTTGATGCAGATTTGGACGACAATACATTAACAGGCACCCTCCCATTCTGGCGAGTGGGTGCTGTAAGCATATGGTGATGGGCGCCGTAAATGGAAGCCCATTATATATATATATGTTACCTAAGTTAATTGGGTAAATGTCATATTAGGGAATTGGGCAAGACCTAAATCCCAATTGACATGAGATGCCCAAAATTGGGCCTCCTATACATGTGGCCGGCCGAAATACCTAGTAGGGGTAATGTGGACATCCTCCTATATATATGGGGAGTTAGGGGTTTTATTAGTGTTAATCACAATTCCCTTTAAGTGGTGTTTTGAGAGAAAACCCTCCCCCAGAAACACCCATATTTTTCCGAACCACTCCTCACCAAAGGGTGTGCCAATTTGCTTTCTAGCAAACACTCCAGAGATCTTTCCCCTGCCAAGAATCAATCAGAGGCTTTGTTGTGGAGAACATACCGCGTAGGGCTTCCTTAACCAGAACCTCTACGGGTGCCGACCGGGGGATCATGAACTCCCTGCAGGAAGGATCTTGGGACTACGGACATCGTTTGAGGTATGTGCGAATCTTCCGTTGCGTAATTTCGATTACTAGCATGTAGCATGATTTAGTTTCCGTAGTGATTACTCCCTGTAATCTAACATTAATACATTAACGCCTTGATGATATTTCAGGTTGATACCTTAACGACCCCCCTGGGGGTTGCCACTAGTTCAACTCTTCTGGGAGGTCCCGAATTTAGTGGTCCTGACTTTGTTGTCTGAGGGTCCCGACTTTAGTTTTCCCGACTTTACTGTCCGAGGATCCCGACTTTATTGTCTGAGGATCCGACTTTAGTGGTCCCGACTTTTGGTCTGAGGATCCCGACTTTATTGTCTGAGGGTCCCGAATTTAGTGTTCCCGACTTTACTGTCTGGGAGCTTTGCCGCAAAAATGGTACGCTCTTAGTATGGTCGTATTTAATAAATCACGATCCAACATCATGAATGTTTTAACATTATGCTTTTATATCATGAGTAGTATTTCATACCTTTGTTGCTATAGTTGCCTTTTGTTTAGGCTACGTTTGTTGGGTTTTCGTCCCCACATCTCGTTTTGTCGGATGTTGTATCCTTTATGCTTTTGGGATGTCCCCTTCATGAGTTGTGCTTTAAAATGCGCAAGGGAGATGTTTGTCAAAAGTCTTGCTTGATGATGTTCAAGTCAGATGCAAGTAGAGGTCATACGAGGGCGACATGCAGGACAGAATTCAAGCAGAGGTCGCACGAGGGCGACATGCAAGACAGTAAATTTTGTCAGAGGTCGCATTGAGCGACTTGCAAGGCGTGTCTTCTCCACAGCTTGTCAGAGGTCGCATTGGGTGACTTGCAAGGAAATTCTTCTTCGTAGTTCATTTTGCATGACTTGTGATTTGTTTGCCTGTTGTCGTGCTTTTTCTCTTTTGTCGAAGTGTCTTTTCTTTACTCCACTTGATTTTTGTCATACATGCATTTTCCTGCGAACAGTATCGACGCCCCCAAGAGCGTATCTTGAGAGTAGTTTTAAACTACGAAAAATTATGCGTCCTCCGGGAGCCTGTCCCGCGAACAGTATCGACGCCCCCAAGAGTGTATCTTGAGAGTAGTTTTAAACTACGAAAAATTATGCGCCCTCCGGGAGCCTGTCCGTGAATAGTTTCTACGCCCTCAAGAGCGTATCTTGAGAGTAGTTTTAAACTACGAAATTCTGTGCCCTCCGAGAGCCTATCTTGTGAAAAGTTTCGTGCCCTCCGAGAGCCTATATCGTGAAAAGTTCCGTGCCCTCCGAGAGCCTATCTCGTGAAAAGTTCCGTGCCCTCCAAGAGCCTATCTCGTGAAAAATTTTGTGCCCTCCGAGAGCCTATCTCGTGAAAAATTATGTGCCCTCCGAGAGCCTATCTCGCGAACTAATTATGTGCCATCCGAGAGCCTATCTTGTGAAAAATTCTGTGCCCTCCGAGATCCTATCTCGTGAACTAATTCCGTGCCCTCCAAGAGCCTATCTCGTGAAAAATTCCGTGCCCTCCGAGAGCCTATTTCGTGAAAAGTTCCGTGCCCTCCGAGAGCCTATCTCGTGAAAAATTCAGTGCCCTCCGAGAGCCTATCTCGCGAACTAATTCTGTGCCCTCCGAGAGCCTATCTCGCGAACATATTTCGCGCCCTCCGAGAGTCTATCTCATGAAAAAATTATGCGCCCTTCGAGAGCCTATCTCATGATATCATTCTGCGCCCTCCGAGAGCCTATCTCGCGAACACAGTCTGTGCCCTCCGGGAGCCTATCTCGTGATAACACTATGTGCCCTCTGAGAGCCTATCTCGTGATAACACTCTGTGCCCTCCGAGAGCCTATCTCTCGAACACATTCTGCGTCATCCGAGAGCCTATCTCGTGAAATTTTTTACAACGTCCCCAAGAATGTATCTTGAAAAGCCTTTCTTTTTACAAAGTAAGGTTATATGATAAGAGAAACATCCAAGTTTTTTCATGATGACAATGCAGGCATGACAAAAATCAAGTGGAGTAATGAAAGAACACTCCGACAAAATAGAAGAAACACGACGATAGGCAAATTACAAATCACTCAGAACGTCCTGCGAAGAAGAATCGCCTAACAAGTCACCCAAGGCAACCTCTGAAAAACATTACTATCCCGCATGTCGCCCTCGCGTGACCTCTGCTTGCATTCGACTTGAACATCGTCAAGCACGACTGTCGACAAAGCATCGACCTGGCATATTGTCAAGCACATCTCATGAAAGGGACATCCCAAAAGTATAAAGGATACAACATCAGACAAGACGAGATGTCGGGACCAAACCCAACAAACATAGCCTAAACAAAAGGCAACTATAGCAATGAAGGTTCTCCAATAAGAAAGGAATGCCAAAGCACAACTCCATACATCGCGAAGTGGCTATCATGTCCACACACTAAAAAGTGTTATCATATCCACATACCAAGAGGTGGCTATCATGTCCACACATCAAGAAACGGCTATCAAGTATACACATCGCGAGGATGCTATCACGACCACAAACCTAAAGAGCCTACGTCTAACCTTAAGAGGAGGTCCAAGGAAAAGGGAAAAGTAATACCCTTCATACGCTCATCAAAGGTCTGAAATTATATTTCAACCTTCTTGAATGATACCAGGTAGGAGACGTCCTCATTATGAAGACAACCTCTATATTTCATGAAATCAACCATAAAGCGGAGAATCACGACAAGCACTATCGGGGGCATATAACGAAACAATACCCACAACGATCACAACTCTGATACTAGTAGAGGCTAACTCGAGAGCAGTCTACACCAAACTTTCAACGCAACGGTTAATCACATGACCCCATAGGTATGCCAAATGCACCTTCAAAGTCGTCAAACCTACATGAAGATGAGACAGACCTGAGACTCGGCCTCTCGACTGGGGGGCAGAAGATGGAGGAGAGACATCAAGATCTATGGTCGTCTCATCACCATCCACAGACTGCTTCCCTTTGTCAAGCAAAGAGGGTGCCTCTTTGACCACTATCTCCTTATCACGAGAGGAAGTCGACAAGCGGGCACTTGAATGAGAGTCTCTCGCGGTTTTCTTCTTCTTGGCAGTCGAGGGCCCGACCTCAGAATCAGGCTTCTGTGCCTAAGACTTCGATTGACTTGAACTCTTGCCCACTGCAAGAACCCGCTCGGTAACCAGAGGCGAATGCTCTAACAACAAGAAGAAAGCAACATGAGGACAGTCATAATTATATCATAAAGGAAAGAGAATAGAAAAAGAACATACTAGAAGCCTCTGCAACTTTCCCTGACTTAGAATATTTCTTGACCTCAGAAGCAGAGCTAGAGGGTACCTTCTTCCTATCCAAATCAACGGTGCGTTCGTAACGTTCCGCCTGCACATTATACGTTTTTCCATGAAACCAACCTACAAGGAGGAAACAAAATATGAATGAAAACAAGAGGATTAATGACATACCAGACTCATGAAAGGAAGGGTCAAGCGAATCCACGCCTCATAAGAGTCCACCTCGGACACCCAAGACACAGGACAATGAGATTTGATCCCATTGCTTTGATAAATGATCTTCATGGTCTCCTTGTCCAAATGAGAAAACTTCCCAAAGGTGGACCAGCCATCCGAGCAACCGACGCAAATGTCGACCCTTACTCATGGAAGGGTGATCCCATTGCTTTGATAAATGATCTTCATGGTCTCCTTGTTCAAAGGAGAAAACTCCCCAAAGGTGGACCAGCCATCCGAGCAACCGACGCAAATGTTGAACCTTACTCATGGAAGGGCGGGATACGCCCATTACGGGGGCAACCTCAAGCTACGGGGGCAAAACCGACACCCAAGAGATCCGACCAGAAAAAGGGCGAGATACACCGCCAAAAGGAACAAACCCCAAAGCACTACAAAGAGGGCGAACTTTTAGCTTCCCCAAAAGAAACGACGCTCCGACACATCTGAAGGAAGGGGAAATCCTTAACATATGTCAATAAACCTCTCCGCACGTGGCAGGTGAGAAGAAAAGCTTGTAAGAATTTTCACCCCCACTTTTATGTAAAACGAATTGCAGGACAATGATCAAGAGCCATACACACATTCCACTAAAGGAAAGAAAATGTCACATCTGTCAAAAGTCGAGTAATAAAGACAATGCTCGTACTAATACAAGGGAGGTAGAACGATGTGTCCCATCAAGTGACAGAGCTCGCACCCTCGGATAAAAGGGGTCTATACTCTCACCCTTGCACTTACATTCATATTTATGATTTACACTTACAAGTGCACCAATGCCATCACTCACGTTTATGCTCACGATCCGTCCATGCATACATACATGTTTATGCTTACGCTCATGTGCATGCCAACATACACACTCATATGCTTTCAACACTTAGACATCCATGTACATGGTTACCATATATTCCTGCATACATTCATGTCCACGATTGCAGCATGTCCACACCACTTCCATACTTGTATTTTTACTTACATGTATGCTAGTACACACCTTCATGCTCATGATATATCCATGTTCACTCAAATTAGCATTTCTCATATGCATATATCTCAATTCCCATACTTAGAAATTTTTTGGATCCGGTCTCAATATTTTTTCACGAACAGGATTCACCCCACATGATCACGTATTGGATACAACGACATGAAATTAGATTGCATTAATCTATACTCGTGATTGCATTACATCCCCACGCAAGTACATGTTTTTAAAATGTATAGAAGAGAATATCGGATTTTCATATCCACATTTTTCGGACACGTGTCTAGGCACGTCCCCTTTCGCTCTAATGTTTATTCTTCCTCTATTTTGAGAAATTGATGATAAGGCCCGGAAAAGGCACCTACAGACAAGCAAAGGATTCTTCAAGAGGTAACAACACGGCTTCAAATTGTGCGGATCATCCCATCGTAAAATAGAGTCAATCAAGGGTTAAGCCATTGGTTGACTCAGGGGCACGTGATGGATATACGCCCAATTTGAACCCGTCTCCCTTCAGATTGTCTTACTTTAGTCGCCCCACTTACGATTGCAAATCGAAACTTGGACCCGAGCACTTCACTCGCTACGCGAACGGCCCGGACAAGCCGAAATACTCGTCCGGAGCGGTCCGTTAGTCTCTACTAGGTGAGATCGGGCTAGCTGGCCCGATCTCTCCTAGGAGGGATCGGGTGGCCCAACCCGACCTTTCCTAGGAGGAGTCGGGGGTCTTGGGGGTCGAATTTTCCATCCGACCCCAAAGATTCTTACATCTATTTTACCCGACTCATACTTAGACTTTTTCACCCACCTCCATGTGTCTTTAAAGGTTTTAATCTTGCTGTTATGTGTTAATAAAGTACGTTTAGGGATTAACGGTGTCATTAAGCCACCTTAATCCCCCCGTAGCCTATAAATACTTCGCAAGTTCTATTCATTTGGACAAGGTGGCATCTTTACACAATTTTAGCTCTGCCTTCTCTCTACTTTATCTCTCTAAGAATCTCATACTGACTTAGGCATCAGAGAGAGCACCTCGAGCACCACCCCCCCTCTACGTGCTCGATATTGCCTCTTGTGCAGGTCGGCAGGGAGCGAGACGACGGACAACGTTGAGCCGACGGATCACATTTACGAGTCAACGGATCATCAAAGAAAGCAATTTACCCGTGAGAAGTGTCATTCAGACCGAAGACCCATCGACCCGATACACACGTCTTAACAATAGATATTATTGATAGATTTAGTTACCTAAAAGATTGAGAAAATATATTGTCAGTATATATGTTACCCTATTTAAGATATTGACAATAAATAAATATTTATATTATATATTGTGCCGATTTTTACATATATATATATTGTTGATTGATTTAATCTTATAGATAGAATCTTAGCAATAAATATATATATACGTTTTATATAGTACCGAATATATATATATATATATATATATATATATATATATATATATATTAATATTGGAAATTATTTTATATAATCAATGTTACTTGGTGGCTAAGTTAAATATTTTGGACTTTAAAACTCTACTTGGGCCACAAGTAAACATTTCGGCCCAACCTTTAAAATTTTAATTATTGGGCCAGTCCAATATGTTAAATCGGGAAGAAATAGAACCGAACCGTGTTTTCTCAATCGGTTCGACCTATTCGGGTCGGACCGAGGTAATTAAGTGGATCTAACCGAACCGGTTTTGAGTGTTGAACCGAACCCTATTTTCTTGGACCGGTTCAGACCGAACCATATTTTAAAATTAAAAATCAGACCGAACCGAACCGGACCGAAGTCCCTCCGAGGACGACTCCCAACAAATTTTTGCGAGAGCTGGAGAAGTGTCAACGGGTTTAAATTGACTGAACCGAACAATGTTTTCTAAACCGAATTCAAGTCAATTAACATAGGGAGGTCAAGTTTTAAAATCCTAATGTTTTTTAACCTCGAAATGGACTACACTGTGCTCATAGGGTTGCTAACCTTTATGCCTTGTTTCGATTATAGGGATGGATCTCAGAGATACATGTTTTTGGGACTGGATTAATTATAGGGCTGAATTTCAATTGTTTAATATTCAATATATATTTATGCATGATTAGAACTGTTGTCTTGACATAGTCAAGCTAGCTGAAAATTGCATGTTGTGGGCGGAACCCTGGTTAAATATATGGAATGCACACTAGGATAGACATGATGTGATGGTTGTAAATGTCTAGGATTCATGTCTAGAAGCTTGCGTAATTGAATATAAGCATGAATTGTAAATCAGCCCCTAATGTTTAAAATTATTTTAAAACCGAAAATCAGTCGCCAAATATGTATGATTGATGTGAATGTTGCATGTTTGACACGTATGCTAGAATGTTGAGGATGTAGTTGCATTTGACGATTTACTTCTAAGTAGAATTATGAATGCAAGCATGAGTTCGTCGGAACATTAGACGCATGACGCATAAGCATGTGTGTGTGGTATGATGAATGTTACTGACATATGATAATTTATATGGATAGTATAATTATGTATGCATAAGTGAATTCATCGGAATGATTTTCCAAAACAAAAAGGGTCTTGGGAAAGCCAAAATCGGGTATGCTTATTTTAAAGTTCCCGTTCCGGTAATTTGCGATTAAAACCGTTTTATGAGACTGATCTATTAAATAGAAGACGACGATAATGTGAACTCTTTCACAGCCATCTTCCATTAGTTTACTGGTGTTCGATCGGTTTAGATGACTGAGAAATCATTATTTGTCGGATTCTATCTTAATAGATATTTGATGTATGCAATTCTTTCTCAAAATGTTATTGTCTCCCTGATTCTTGCATAATCATTGACGTGTTAGTATGAATTGGTTGAATTAGTGCGATTCGATAATCCTTGCAATTTTGATTGTATGAATAATGATGAATAAATAGAGTACGTGTTGAACTCTCTACTACGATTTCGAAAAGTGTAGAGGACAACTACAAATGAATATGGTAGTCTGTATGATTTTGACAATGTGAAACGAATGTAATAATTTGTTTCACCAAGAATAGGAGTAGGTTCTTTGATGATCTCAACGCGTATGTGGTGATACATTCAACCTTGGTAGAAGGGGGTTGAAGAAGACTTCAATAGCGACCAAACAATGTTACAACTTGATATTCATTTGCATCCACCACGGTGGAAGCAATGATGCAAAAGCAATAAATGTTTCGGTTGAATGTAATGGTCTTCTCTCTTTTCATGGATGTTGGCGTAAAACCCGCATCAGATCTTCAGAATGAAAGATCAACATGGAAAATATGTATATGGCTGTCTGATATTAATAAGGACTCAATGACCTTGAGCCTAATCAAGTTCAGTAACCACAGTAGTAAAAGGGAAACCTTCTCTGCTCACCATACTTGGTTCGAAAGAAGTCAACCATGATCCGCATATTATAGAGAGAACTGGACCATAAATGTCTTATGCGATAATCTGGTGGATTAGACCATGTTGATAAAGTGCGTCTCTAGTACGCCACGTAGGTCATGTGTATGAAGCTGTAAAACGTTTTATACAGACACATATCATTTGATGTAATTCACTTGTGAATCTACTCAGACGTGATGTTCAACATGACTTAAAGTTATCGACTACCTATGCGACAATCATAGATCAAATACGTGATCTTTAGATCAGGAACTCTACCATTGTCATTTATCATTCGTTTGAGTTACTAAAATTTTGGTTATTTCGAGATTCAGATTTATTGAATAAAATAGTTTCCGTTTGATTCGAAATGTGATCTACTTGTCAAAATTAATCGACCTGGTTAAAAGGGATCGATCCGTAGGCAGGTAAAAGTGTTCGAATAAAACGAAACGATTCACGTACTCCATCATCTCAGTCGGGATAACTGAACTGAACATACACATCGATTGCGTAGCTAGATCGAAAGATTTAGTATCTATTTTATTATTATTACTCTATTGAATAAAATAAACTGTAATGTTGATCATGTTTGAAACTGATTAGATTAAATTGAATTAAATTCAGAAATGAAACGATTTAACCAATGGTTAAAACCCCAGAGTAAATTGCGCCTTGCGCAAGTGAACCTCGATAGACGGAACACATCGTTTCATAAAATGAGTTTAACAATGAAGTGTTTGAATGATGATGTGCTGAATTTTCGTTCGCATTCCTTCGGAAACAACTTATTGATAACATTTACATCGGTAAGAAGTAGGCTTCGGAAGCTACCACGACCTTGTAAAAGTATCAACTGACGCATAGGGTGAAAACCTGAATTGCTCAGTTCATAGATGGGATAAATTCTCAGAGATAAGTTAGCAAACGAAGAAGGATGAAGTCGGTTAAACGATTTTCCTTCCATAAGCCTTGAACAATAAGTCAGGCTAGGCATTCAAATTAAAAGACGCACTTCAAGAAGCACAGTTTGTATAATGTTGGAGTCATTCTATCAAAGGTTCAATATGGGATGATGAAAGATGATTCACATAAATGTAAAACTGTGTTCCATTGACATCGGTAAGGTACGTTACCATTATAGCTGAAAAAGGGATAATGAGTTAAATCATATCGCCATGCGACATTAATTTGCGCATTAAACACGTATTTAGGACAAGAGTAAGTCCATTACTCTTAGAAAATACATGTTTACAGCTTGATTTATAAAATGATGCCGTGGTCGAACATGAGACATTACATCACTAAGAGGGCGAATTTTCCAAATGCATGAACAATTTCAATCAACGCAGTCATGATCAAAACAGAGCATAAGAACGATGACAATCAGGTCCCACTTAATTCGAGTGGGAGAGATTTGAACCAGCAACTCAATTTAATGACATGGTAAATAAGAATGGGAACATTTTCATAGTAAATCTAGTGGGAGGAATAAACCCTACCACACGTAATCACTGTTGCTGTTGAGACGAATCAAGTTGAACCTGATGATCATCTAGCTAAACCAGGAATGACAAAACAACCCATTGTTGCCAGTGGGAGTGAACCAACCATACTTTGCTCCAGATCCTAGTAATCAAGGAATGCATCTCGGAAGTAAAACCCAGAGACCAAGAGGTTCTCATAGGAAAGTTGCAAGTCAAGGTCCTAGCACTGCTCTTTTTCCCAATAGAGACAATGCTCCGATAAGAAGCGTTGTTCCGAGTGGGAGGATCGTTCCCAATAGAAATGATGCTACAATAAGAAGCATTATTCCGAGTGGGAGAAAAGATCAGACTAATAAATTGGACTCATAATGCCTAGACAAGAGTCAAAGGCAAGTATCCCATTGAGTAAGGTAAAAACCACGCTCAAACTGTTGACAAGCATTGGAAAGACCTCAGGTGGAGAAATGGAGGAAAATAATAAATGAGAGAGATCGCCTAAATGAAAGTCATTATAGTCTATAGTTGATTTACCTGTTAACCACAGGAGAGCAAGGATAAGATGAGCCCTGAAGTAAGGCTCACCACTGATGGAAAAAGGTCGATCAACCCGACTTATTGCGAAAGGACTTACCCAATTCACAGAGTGGACTTTGATAAGAGAAACTCACTGACTGTGCGTAAAACCACGGTAAGGACCATTATGGTCCTGGTCGCAAGTCTCGATCTCGAGCTGCACCAAATGGATGTTAGGACCGCATTCCTCCACGGAAACCTGGAGGAAGAGATCTACATGGAGCAACCGGAGGGTTTCATTACTCCTGGTAACGAACGTAAAGTTTGTAAACTCCAAAGGTACATCTACGGTCTTAAACAGTCGTCTCGGCAATGGTACCGCAGATTCCACGATGAAATCGTAGGAAACGGATTCGTTAATCTTCACGAGGATCCGTGCGTGTATTATAAGACCTCCGGGTCCAAGTATGTCATCTTAACCTTATACGTGGACGACATACTCATTGCTGCAAACGACATGAGTTTCATGAATAAGTCAAAGTCCTGGTTAGCATAGTATTTGAGATGAAAGACATGGGAGAGGCCACGTATATCTTAGGCATTAAAATTGCTAGAGATCGGGCTACCCGGAAATTGTGTCCGTCTCAAGAAGCCTATATCAACAAGTTGTTGAAAAGGTTCAAATTACAGGATGCCAAACCCGTGGATACGCCGGTGGTATTTGGGTGCGCACTGTCAAAACGTGACGGCCCCAAGAACCTAGCAGAGCGCGAACAGATGAAGGGTGCAGAATATTTAAGCATGGTTGGTAGTTTGATGTACGCCATGCAATGCACCCGTCCGGATATCTGTTATGTCGTGGGCCTAGTAGCACGTTTCCAATCAGATCCTGGCTATCAACATTTAAAGGCTGTAAAACGAATAATTCGTTATCTGAAAGGTACTGCCGACTATGCTCTGTGCTATGAGGGCGAAAAGTTAGAATTGACCGGTTACAGTGACGCCGACCATGGTGGCGATCCAGATGATCGTAAGTCCACCACAGGGGGAGTGCTCCTCCTTGCTAAAGCCGCCATTTCATGGACGAGCAAGAAGCAAACCTGTGTCGCGCTGTCAACGATGGAATCAGAATTCGTAGCCCTCTCTAAGAATGCACAGGAAGCAGTATGGCTGAAAAGACTTCTTAGTCGAGAGTAAACTTGTGAAGTTGTTCTCTGACAGTCAGGCAGCCATTGCGGCAGTAAAGAATCCAAAGTACCATAGTAGGACCAAACACATTGATGTGAAATATTTTTATGCTAAATCTATGGTAAAAGACAATATAATCACTATGGAATAATTGTCCACTAATAATATGATTGCGGACCCATTAACTAAACCATTGCGCAGGGAGATATTTGAAAAGCATGTAAAACTGCTTGGATTGCGTAGGGTTTAGAAATGGCATGTATCTGTGATAGCATTTTTATATTAGAAAGTTACATTTTGTAAGCGGAAGAATTGCAACCGAGTTTATGATCAGTCGACGTCATAATGTTTTTATTACATCAGATTTACGGTCTATAAACTAAGTCGTAGGAGGACACAATCCTCTGCCAAACTATGTCGAATGTTGGCATTACCTAGTCACACAGGTACGGTCGTCTTGTGGTGGAGGTAGGCCTCCACCAAACAAGACTGGCTAAGAGTCAGGGGGATAAACTTGATTAAGCGAGACGATTATCTAGTTTCGAAGTAACTCGATGTGATCTTCGTCTTGCATATCGCCGTGATGAACTTCGTTCGTCATTTAACCACATTCTGGGCCAGATGAGAATCTTTGATAGCATGATTGACATATCCCTTTCCTTTCAACCCAAAAGGTTCAGGTATGCTATCAACACGTGCTTCATACTACGCGTGCCATGTCCGACCACGGGTCCACAGCTCGGTTGTGCTAGGAAGGCATCCTCGTGATTCTGGCGGGCGCAAACTTCTTCACCTTGAGCGTGTGATTGATCCCGGGAGCCTTATGAAGAGGCACCCGAAGTATCCTCATGGACTCAGAACTCATACCTAAGGTCAGGCTCAATGCTCGCTTCCCGGCGTACGAGCGTAGTGCTGAACAAAAAGGCCCAGTGACCACGTCTTGGAAACTGGTTGGGTTTGACTAAGGGTATGAGCGATGGGTATGGTCAAGTTCACCTGTAATTCACTGATTCTTGTATTCACTAAGTGGCCACCAGCCGGATATTAGTTGAGGGTTGTGAATACTTGTACGGATGCCTTGGAGAAGTGTTCCTATGTGGAAACTAGGCAAATGGAGAATTATCAGTTGACCTAGGATACATCGCGGTAAAATATATAAATGTTGTTTATAACAGGTTGATTAGAGAAAAAGGGAATCAACGTTCCGCGGGCACTACAATACTCCTAACAGATGAGTAGCACGATGCCCGTCGTATCCGCCAGTCGCACGGCAAACTTCGTATGAACTGTTCGGAAGCATGGAGCAGATCAAATGGAGAAATTTTGATGTGGATTTGGAGAACAATACATTAACAGGCACCCTCCCATTCCGGCGAGTGGGAGCTGTAAGCATATGGTGATGGGCGCCGTAATTGGTAGCCCATAATATGTATAGTTTACCTAATAAAATTGGGTAAATGTCACATTAGGGTAATTGGGCCAGACCCAAATCCCAATTGACATGGGAGGCCCAAAATTGGGCCTCCCCAAATACATAGGACGGTCGAATATTTGTGGTGGGGTAAAGTGGACTTTTGTCTACTTTACTCCTCCTATAAATAAGAGGCGTTAGGGAAATTTTAGGGTTATTCATAATTCCCTCACAAGAGTGTTTTAGAGAGAAAAACCCTCCTCCCACACCACAAGGTTCGGCCGAAACATATAACACCTAGGGTGTGCCAAATTGCTTTCGAGCAAACTCTCCTGAGATCTGTCCCCATGCCAAGAATCGATCAGAGGCTTTTCTGTGGAGCTGCACCACGTAGGGCTTCTCTAACAAGAACCTCTACGGGTCCCGACCGGAGGATCGCGAACTCCCTTGAGCAAGGATCTTGGACTACGGTTACTCTTGAGGTATGTGTAAAATTTCAGCTGCGTAATTGATATTACTAGAACGTACCATGTTTAAGTTTCCGTAGTGATTACTCCTGTAATCTAACACGCACCGTCTTTCATGTTTGGCAGTTGAAGGCCCCTTGTTCATTTCCTTGGTTGGGTACCTCTCATGCTTGGGGCTCCCTACTCTTGTGTTTTATTGAATATGCATGCTTGCTTGAGCGCGATGGGTGTCCCTTGCAGGACTTATTCTTTCTCATGCTTGTTTGCTTCAATCATAGCCATGGTTTGGGCTATACCTTTGTCAGATGTATCTCTTAGAGTTGGGATGGAAGCTTTTGCTTTTGGGTGGGGGTGATTTCCGTTCCCTTGGTAACTAGAATGTGGTAGTGCCCGTATCCAGGGGAGTCTTGTACATTCTTTCCCCATCTTCCTTGCGTTTTGGCATAAACGTTTATAGGACTAACGTTTCTTGGAAGGGGTTGCTTTTGATTCGAAAAGCTTGCTCATACGGTAGTGTCTCGAGTTGTTTAACTTGAAGCTGTGTTTCAGAATGGTGAGTCTGATCAGTGCGTCTTGCGTCGGATTTGGGGGTCCGATTGGGCTGTAGTAATCTTCTTGAATTGTTGTGGGACATGATGTGTTTCGCCTTTACTTTTACCTTAGAGTATTTTCGAATGATTTTAGGGGGCGTCGCCTTAGTCATGTTCCTGCCATCTCCAATCTTGATTGTAAGCTCTCCTTGAATTAGTACTTGAACTTAAAAATGATGTTTCCATTTAGGTTTGCAGGTGTTGTCTCGTGATTTTTCGTGGGTTTGCTCCCGTATTAGCTATGCCTTGTAGGCTAACTTCATTAGAGGTTGTGCTTGTGTTTCGGACGTATACGTGGGTGAGAGATGTCGAAACAACGGGTTCCCCATATTTTCCTTTGTTGTAACCTTCATTCACTAAGTGTTTGGCGTATATATAATCTTAAGGGCAGGATTATCCACCGGTGCCCCCTTTATTGGGATTATCCTCTTGATGGGATGTCGGAGACAGATTTCTTACCTTTCACTGATAAGGCACTTGATGAAGATGTGCGTCTAGTGTAAGGGTCGATCTTTCGAGCCTTACTTCCCAAGGTGTTGAGTTGTGGATTGGTTTGCCTTAAATTTCAGCTTGAACTTGGTGTTGATTCCTTGCTCAAATATTAACGTTAATGATTCTGAAGTAGGAGTTACCCCTTCCTTGGTTAAGCTTAGAGAACTCTTATCATGCCTTAAGGCCCATGATGGGAGGTGTTGGGATCAAAATGACGTGGCCACAAACTTCACGGAATGGACTACTGGGCTTCGCCTTGGACGTAGCTCTCTCGAGGACTTGATTTCCTCCAGGAGACTTTTAAGGTCGAGCACCTAAAAAGGGGTGGGGATGGCCCCTGATTCCACTCCGAAGCTTAAGTTAGTAATGTATTTGAGAGTGTAATATATATGTATTCCGAGCAGATTGTTCTTAATTGAATAAGATAGGTCCCTATTTATAGGGGAGAGTTACCGACTTATCAGTGGCGGCTATCTCCTTAGTGAATTTTTCTTTGGAGTTGGCCAAGCAGGTGACAAGCAGGTCGCCACCTCACTTTTACTTGGGAGTGAAGTCTTTCCTAAGGCGGCTGAAGCAGGTGACAAGCAGGTCGCCACCTGTCTTTACTTCGAGGGAAGGTTTTCCCTTGGAGACGGTGGGAAGCAGGTCGCCACCTGTCTTTACTTCGAGGGGAGGTTTTCCCTTGGAGATGGTGGGAAGCAGGTCGCCGCCTGTCTTTACTTCGAGGGAAGGTTTTCCCTTGGAGACGGTGGGAAGCAGGTCGCCACCTGTCTTCTGGAAGATTCTCTGAGTCTCCATAGTCGACCAGTCATTCTTTTGAAGTCGACTTCTTCATGATTGGTAGTCGACCTTTTATCTCCAAATGGTTGGAATAAACAAGAAAGGTCGTCGACTTCTTCTCCTCGCCCTGAAAGCATACTCGACCTGTCACCTGTAGGAAATCACCATAGACCAAGAACGTACATACATAGTCGGGTTTATTTACAACCCAACACTAGCCCCCGAGACTCGAGTCGTCAACTTCATTTACTTAAGGTGAAGGCTTGAGTCGAGTAAAGCCCCATTTTGTGGCGAGATAATCTAATTCTCAGGACTTATAGATTTTCCAGATTTTCCAGAAGTTGAAGAGGCCCTCCCTCGGGATTAGGATTTCTAACCGTTGGGAGAAGAGATGGTTTCGGCATGCAGAGATCTCCTAGGGAAGCTAAAAAGATCAAGTCCTTCCCGCTTGACAAGTGCACAACAGTGGTCAGGTTGTCAGAGAATGTTCCAATGAACGGCTGACCTCGGGAAATCTTCCTTTGGAAGCTGTTCCTCTGCTTGTGGCTATAAATACCAGACTCTCTTCTCTTCTGTTCTTACTTCTGTTTCTCTCTTCAAGCTTCTATTGGATATTTCAGGATAGATCATTTTCAACATCACCTTTGAAGAACATGGCTGGTGATTCTACCTCAGGTATTTGCGGAGTTTTCTTTTTTCTTTTAGTAAGGATTTCATTAATTTGCAGATCTTTTTCCTGCCAGCTTTCATTAGGGCGATTATTCAGCGTCATCTTCAAGCCACGGCCAACGCTTCGTCTGCCCCTAGTCCGTCAATCGGAAAAAACCCTATTTCTTCTCCAACCCCAGCAGTTCCAGGTAATACCCAGACCCGAGCTCCTTCTAACGTAGGGGCGAGCTCAGTGGTACCTCCTGCAGATCCTTCTAGTGTGGGTAGGACGAGGGGTACCCCTCGTCGTTCTGGTTGGGATAGGGATGAGGTCCCCTGGCGAAGAAAGAGACATGGTGGCAGCTCTTCTTCTTCTTCTTCGACTCCAGTGCCTCCTTCAAGGGTTGATAAGTCGACTCGGCCATCGCCAAGTGATGAGGCGTCCTCTCACGATCCCGTCAATTATGAAGGTCCTTCCTTCAATTGGGATATGTTACTAGACCCTCCTACTAGCTCCTCTTCCCTCTGGAATCCTCTTCAGTCCTTACAGGGGTATTCCCTCAAAGAAGGACATTCCATCGCCAATGTCAACCTGGCCCTTCACATATTGAATGCCTCCATCCCTCCTCAAGACCGCTCTCTTATGGGAACAAAACCAGAGGAGGTGGAAGAGGCCTTACGCCACTTTCTTTTAAAACAAGCAGAGGTAATGATACTTTTCTTTTCTTTTTAAAAACTTCCCCTACGCTGAATATTTCTAACTTTTACCGACAGGCTTCCAAAGATTCTCTACGCCTTTCCCGTCTAGTGATCGATCTTTCCAGGGAATTACAATCCACCAAGGAACGACTATCCTCTGGCGAGGATAAGGGATTAGTGCGGTTTCTTAAAGAAGAAAATGCACATTTAAAGAGGGATCTTGAGTGTGCTCAGGAGAGATCGACTACTCTTCAAGAAGAACTCAAAAGGAGCGAGGAGTCTCTACAAACCGTTTCTCTACTGGCTAAAGAGTATCGGTACTTAATGGAAGGGAAGAATAAGGGAATGTGACTCTGAATCAGGAGAACGTTAAGCTTCTCAAGGAAGTCGATACTTGGGGCCAGGAGGCGTCGGATTTAATGAAACCAAAGGCCAGAGTCATAGAAGAGTATAAGGCAAGCTCGGACTTTGAAGCGGAGATGGTTATCGCAGCCTCTGACTTACTCCACACTACCCTAAAGGAGATGGTGGTCAATTTGAGGGTTTACCAGGCGGATTTTCCTTTCTCTCAAGTTCCGATCCTCGAACAATTTTTACGACTTCCCACCGAGGAGGATGATCAACCATCAAAAGAAAACGACCGTTCGTCTGACGAAGACGACTGTGTTATTGTCTCTCCTTTTAAGGGGAAGAAACCCGTGTAAAATGGACTATCAAGAGACTCCCATATCTTCTATGTATGACTTTTCATAATAAATAAATTTATATGGGCAACACCTAGCTTTTGACATTCTTAAGTAGGAGTATATATATAATTTCCTGGAGGTAGCAGACATACTTTATTTTTACTACTCTTTAGGATTAAAGAATCGATCGTATAAGTAGGAGGTAGTCTTTGATACCTTTAGATTGACAACTTGAGGACTGATTTGTTGATCCTCTTTTGAGTCTTTTGATCGGGTCCTTATTGTGCCTCAGCTCTTGTCGCTATTTTGAGCGTTAGGACATCCGAGTTGTAGACTTCGATCGAATCGTCGCCGTACCTAGGCTTTGGTCGCCATTTTGGGCACATAATGGTCGACAACCGATTTGTAGACTTCGATCGAATCGTCGCCGTACCTAGGCTTTGGTCGCCATTTTGGGCACATAATGGTCGACGACCGATTTGTAGACCTTCCATCGAATTGTCGCCGTACCCAGGCTTTAGCCGCCATTTTGGGCACATAATGGTCGACAACCGATTTGTAGACTTCGATCGAATCTGTTAGGTTCCGGGATCTGGGTCAACGGGCGGTCGGCTCAAATCTCGTTCCTCACTGGAGATGTGGATGATCCGGTTCTCTTAGGTTGTGCTGTCTTAGCTTTCGTCCTTCCTTCCTTAGCTTCTCTTCTCCTTTCGCCCTGCAGAAGGGGCAGTATCAGGCACAGAGGGGGGGGTGGTGCCTGATGAACCCTCTCCGATGCCTAAGTCAGTATCGTTTTTAGAGAGATAAAGCTAGAGAGATGTCAGAGCAAAATAATCTAAATTGCCAAGATGATCAAATGAGTTGTGAAGGTGGGGTATTTATAGGCAACGGTGTCATTAAGGTGGCTTAATGACATCGTTAACCTTTAAATACAATTAATTAACCTTTAAGCGCACAATTAAGACCTTAGGATACGGAGAAGGTAGGCGACGTGAACCGGGATGTGGGTGTCCGAAAATGGCGCAGGGGCCCTTGGGGGGGGGGGAGAAATCCGACCCCCAAGGGTAGGGGTTGGGTGAGGGCACCCAACCCCTCCTAGGGGGGATGGGGTTGGCCAACCCCATCCCTCCTAGGAGAGATCGGGTTGGCCGACCCGATCTCTCCTAGGAGAGATCGGGTTGGTCCACCCGATCTCCCCTAGGAGAGATCGGGTTGGCTGACCCGATCTCTCCTAGGGGAGGTCGGGTGTGGCCACCCAACCTCACCTAGGTGAGTTTACCTTGGCCGGACGGGCGCTTCGGCCCCGTTCGAGCCGTTGATGTTCTCGCGAAGTGTTCGGGTTGAAGTTTCGATTTACAAGCGTTAATGGGACGATAAAAATATAACGGTTTGGAAGTCAACGGGTTCAAATTGGGCGTATATCCATCAGAATCGTCGCCGTACCTAGGCTTTGGTCGCCATTTTGGGCACATAATGGTCGACGACCGATTTGTAGACCTTCCATCGAATTGTCGCCGTACCTAGGCTTTAGTCGCCATTTTGGGCACATAATGGTCGACAACCGATTTGTAGACTTCGATCGAATCGTCGCCGTACCTAGGCTTTGGTCGCCATTTTGGGCACATAATGGTCGACGATCGATTTGTAGACCTTCCATCGAATTGTCGCCGTACCTAGGCTTTAGTTGCCATTTTGGGCACATAATGGTCGACAACCGATTTGTAGACTTCGATCGAATCGTCGCCGTACCTAGGCTTTGGTCGCCATTTTGGGCACATAATGGTCGACGACCGATGTGTAGACCTTCCATCGAATTGTCGCCGTACCTAGGCTTTAGTCGCCATTTTGGGCACATAATGGTCGACAACCGATTTGTAGACTTCGATCGAATCGTCGCCGTACCTAGGCTTGGGTCGCCATTTTGGGCACATAATGGTCGACGACCGATTTGTAGACCTTCCATCGAATTGTTGCCGTACCTAGGCTTTAGTCGCCATTTTGGGCACATAATGGTCGACAACCGATTTGTAGACTTCGATCGAATCGTCGCCGTACCTAGGCTTTGGTCGCCATTTTGGGCACATAATGGTCGACGGCCGATATGTAGACCTTCCATCGAATTGTCGCCGTACCTAGGCTCTAGTCGCCATTTTGGGCACATAATGGTCGACAACCGATTTGTAGACTTCGATCGAATCGTCGCCGTACCTAGGCTTTGGTCGCCATTTTGGGCACATAATGGTCGACGACCGATTTGTAGCGAGTTTGAGGGTGGTGACATTGGAATGATGATTTCTTTATGAAGAAAATAGACCGAAGGATCTTTTTTATTCATCAATTCCTGAATATTACATCAAAAAAGGAAAACTCGACATTAGTTATAACAAATATTTATCATAGAATTTGATTATGACTTATCTGCTTGTCGCGTCGCGGCTTGATAACAATGTCGAGCCATGTTTTGGTCCCCCCGGACCTCACCAATTCCTTGTGGTGTTGAGAACCTCATTACTTGGTGTGCCGTGGACGGGATGATTCGATAAGTATTGAGAGTCGTCCGTCCGATGATAGCATTGTATGATGATGCAGCATCAATCACTACAAAGAGTATATCTATTTGCAACGTTTTATCTTCTCCTATGATGACGGTTAGTCGAATGGCTCCCAAGGGATATGTAGTTTCTCCTGCAAAACCTATCAAAGGGAAATCGACCTTCTTCAAGTCCTTTTTAGTAAAGCCTAACTGCCTAAAGGCTGTATACAAGAGAATATCCGTTGAATTTCCACTATCGATGAGCACTCTTTTGACTCTATACGTAGCGATCAGAAGAGTAACCACCAAGGCGTCTTCATGAGGTTGATTCTCTTCCGCCAAATCGTCCATTGTAAAACTGATAGTTTCAAGATCAGGTTCTCTAGGCCTTTTTCCCATTACCGCCGCTGTAGATATTTGGGTAGCATACACTTCTCGAGCCGCATTTGTTCCTCCTCCCGAGGAAAATCCCCCGGCGATAAAGTTGATCGTTCCTCTTGGGGGGGGGGGGTTGATCACGAGGAGGAGATCGAGATTCCTTCGTTGGGCTACGATTTCGATTCTTCGGAATATTGGGGTTCTTTTCCACAAATTTTAATAATTTGCCCATCTGGATAAGGGTCTCTATATCTTGCTTCAAGAGGGTACACCCATTTGTGTTATGCCCCCTTACCTGATGGTAGCGACAGTAAGCATTTACCTGGTGACCCAGCATGTTTCTTCTTGCCGGTGGCGGGTTAGTAAGGCGGAGCTTCTCCATTTCCTGAAGTACTACCGATACATTATGGGTAAGAGGAGTATATTTGGAGGGATAAGGATTAGAATCTCTCCTTATTCCTTGTCGATTCCCTGGTCGGAAGTCTCGCTCACGTCTTTCTTCCCTCCTAGGCGGTCGGGAAGCGGAGCCCTCCTCGATCTTGGCGGGCACCAGTTGTTTCTTGACTTCTTCGGGCAACCCTTCATGCGACCTTTCTAGGTCGATGGATTTCTTTACTTTGACGGCGAGGGCGTCAATCCTTTGCACGGGCTTCATCACCATGCTGTCTTTCAGAGCTTGGCTCTGCACTCTAAGACCCCTCCAGAAGGTCCGGATCAGCTCGCCATCCGTGGCGTCCTCGTTCAGCTGTTGGAGTATCTTGTGAAACCTTGTGTAGTAGTTGGCCAAGGTTTCATCTGGGCCTTGCTCGATCTTGTCGAGGAAGTTCATGCTCTTGAGACGCTGCCTCTGACCTATGTGTCCTTCAATGAACTTGGTTTTCAGCTCATCCCACGAGTCTATAGAGTTGTCGGGGAGACCATAAAACCAAGTAGACGCCTATTCCTTCAGCGTGGTTGGGAAGAGTGCTGCATAATGATCAGGCGTTGCCCTTCTTCCCAAGAGGGAGGAGTTGTGGGCGTTGATGTGGCGAACGGGGTCGCCTTCTCCGGTATAATCGTCGATGCTCCTCGCGAAGACTTGTGGGGGAACTCGAGTATTGAATAACCTTTTGGTGATGGGGTGAGAAGTATGATCACGAACGATGAGAAAATCGTTCGCACCTCGCCTCTTCTTCTCCAACAGTTCTTCGACCTGCCCTATTGTGAACAGGACAGGTTCCTTGCTCACCATTTCGGCCTCGGGGGCTTTAGGGGTTTCTTTCTCCAGGGGATTCTCCTTCTGGATTTTCACACTGGAAGCTACTTCTTCCTTTTGTGAGGCCTCTCGGGTTGGCTCTCTTTTCTCTGGAACAGCCCCTGCTTGGGTTTTATTCCAAAAAGTAATAAAGGCAGTTATTACCTCCGGAGGAACAGCCTGGGGAGCTGTCCTCGCATCTTCCAAAATTGGCAGAGATTTGGAATGGTTGAGGGTTTCATCGTCGCCAACACCATTAGATTGGGATATTGGGGGATCTTCTTGGGGGATCGGCCTCGATGTGGTAGGATCCACTGATGGATTGGTCCTTTCTTCCACCGGAGTGTTGGAAATCTGGCTCTTTTCGGCAGCCATTACTTTTTGATCTGTTCCCACAGACGGCGCCAAATGTTGAGATCAAAATGATGTGGCCACAAACTTCACGGAATAGACTTCTGGGCTTCGCCTTGGACGTAGCTCTCTCGAGGACTTGATTTCCTCCGGGAGACTTTTAAGGTCGAGCACCTAAAAAGGGGTGGGGATGGCCCCTGATTCCACTCCGAAGCTTAAGTTAGTAATGTATTTGAGAGTGTAATATATAAGTATTCCGAGCAGATTGTTCTTAATTGAATAAGATAGGTCCCTATTTATAGGGGAGAGTTACCGACTTATCAGTGGCGGTTATCTCCTTAGTGAGTTTTCCTTTGGAGTTGGCCAAGCAGGTGACAAGCAGGTCGCCACCTCACTTTTACTTGGGAGTGAAGTCTTTCCTAAGGCGGCTGAAGCAGGTGACAAGCAGGTCGCCACTTGTCTTTACTTCGAGGGAAGGTTTTCCCTTGGAGACGGTGGGAAGCAGGTCGCCACCTGTCTTTACTTCGATGGGAGATTTTCCATTGGAGATGGTGGGAAGCAGGTCGCCACCTGTCTTTACTTCGAGGGAAGGTTTTCCCTTGGAGACGGTGGGAAGCAGGTCGCCACCTGTCTTCTGGAAGATTCTCTGAGTCTCCATAGTCGACCAGTCATTCTTTTGAAGTCGACTTCTTCATGATTGGTAGTCGACCTTTTATTTCCAAATGGTTGGAATAAACAAGAAAGGTCGTCGATTTCTTCTCCTCGCCCTGAAAGCATACTCGACCTGTCACCTGTAGGAAATCACCATAGACCAAGAACGTACATACATAGTCGGGTTTATTTATAACCCAACAGGAGGTGTATCCCCTTTTTCATATTCTGGTTGTGGTACTATCTCTTTTGTGAGTCTTGTGTCTTTAGAGTTTCTCGCTAGCGATAAAGAATTTTTCTTCTCTAATTGGAATATGCTACTGGTTGGGATAGGCTTGCTGATATCACTTGTGATTAGAGTTCCTTTAGAGTAGCCACATTTTCTGACAGATATGTAAAATGTATAGATCGGGTGGTGAGTCGTTTGGCATTAATGTGCTTCTTGCCTTGTTTTGATTCTCCGTCGTTTTGGTAGGTGGAGTTTAAGTCTCCCTCTCCTTTGTTGATAGTTGGTATTTACTCTCCGCGGTGGCGGTGGATTGCCATTTGAATAGTGTCCCCACTTGCTCCTTACTTCTTAGAATTTCTTCATTGGGATGTTAATCGCATTTTGCTTCTCACTCGAGAGTGAGGTTCTAACCTTGAGCCTCTTTTTCGAGATTTTGTCCCCGGATACACCTTTTGGAAGCGTGTTTATCTTTTGAGATGTTATCTGAGGGAGGGCTGGTTAAAATGGTGATTTTGTTCAAACACGACGGACCGAGTTATTGAGTCGGGTCAGCGGATCCAAGTAGTGAGGTCGTGTATCGGATGGGCGCGTCCGATCAGGACGACTGCTATGAGTCAGACTCGGAGGTCCGCCCGGTCGGTTACCGCTTATTTGAACGTTTATTTCCATACATTCTCGGGGTTCCAGGCATCTCTATTGTTTATTCCTCCCGCTATTAGTGTCTTTTTTCCCTCTTGGCCTTTAGGCGTGAGGGGTTGTCATAACGCCTTCTTGGTAATGCGTAGTTTTTTTTGCTCTTTTCTAGTTCGGATCACTCTTTGGTGTGTAATCTGGGAGCACGACGGTGCTGACAGTATGTCCAGCGTCTTCTGTTATGCGGGTGTCTCCCGCTTGTAAAAAGTTGCTCTTGGAAAACCAGTATCCTTCCTATGTTGAAGCTTTTGGTGACCCTTATGATGACTAGGGGATCATTCTTTGTTTTTCGATGCGGTGACATTTTCCGTATCTTGGCCTGGGAGTTAGAATTTATATCCCCCCTCTAATGTTGAGTATACCATTGGTTGTCGAGTAATCTGTCACCGCTTTTAGGGGGTGTTTAAGTTTAATCCATTGCTTGTGCGTAACTAGGGTTGCACTCTTGAATACCCGTGATTTGGGTGCACTTCGCAGGCTGATTTCTTTGAGGGTGCACTTGCTTTGAAATTGTGCGCACTTGGTAGGTGGCAGTTGGGTGACGTAATGGGTTTCTCAACGCGGCCCTTTTGATGGAGCACGATGATGTTGATTGGTGTAGTGACCTGTGAGAGCTCGGCGGCGCAGGATGGCTTGGAGGAACGAGGCGACAAGATCGAGTGATTGACGGCGGAAATTCCGGCAAATCATAACGACTGAAAAACAATTTGGGTCTTTGAGTCGAAACGGGTTTTCCCAAATGTTCGATCCTTCCCCCTTTGTACTTGCTTTCACCTCCTATTTTCTCCTGTCATAAGATATGAGTTTGCAATGCATAGTAATGTCAAATTATTTAGATCATTGAATGTGTAGTTAAAGATTACTTCCTGTATCGATCACGGGAGTTTCACGGTCGGAAGCTTCACTTGACCTTACTTGAAAAGACAGTTGCTTCTTTTTGAAACCAATCATTGTATCGATTGCCCTCTTGTATGACGGGCGTGATGTCTAAATGCATCCCCTCTGACTATTTTGCCAATTTTTGGTATGTCGTATCGTAATGCTCTAGAGTAGCCGTCATTCATGTCTATCAATGGGATCTCATGTTCGCTTGAGAGGTATACGTGTCTCTTGAATTAGACGTTTTAGGATGACGACAATTTTTAGTCGGCGACGGTTTCGGTCAGCGACGATCCTTTCACCAGGTCTAGGCGACAGTGGCGAGCAGAAACTGGCAGTCGAATGCCGATTGTCGGCGGTAACGGTTGTCACAACGACGACGATAAACACTGTCGCAGTGGCAGCGACAAATGCGATCGCAACGACGGTGGTAAACGTGTTCGTAACGATGGCAATAGCAGCGGTTGCAACAGAGGCGATAAACGCGGTCTCAACGGCGGTGGTAGCGACGACCGAGTAGCACGGTGTAGCAATCCGTCGTTAGTTTTGCTATGGTTTCCTTGTTTGAGAGGTATGCACGTCTGTTGGATTGGACGATGCACCTCCTCTTGAAAAGCCTTCACGAATGACGTTTGTACTGTATACTCAACCACCGATTTGTAGGGGTGGCGAAGTATTCTTGCTCGTGCTCATGGTTTGCTTGTCATGGCTTTTTGTTCGAATCATGCAGACGGCGCCAAATGTTGGGACGTAGATATCGGGGCATCTGAGTGTCAACCCGAATGTCGATCCCACGGGTATAATTTCCTTTTTTTCAGTTTGTTTCCTTCGCTCTTCTCGTAATTCGTTCATTCTCGGACTTGCACGATGGGTAAGTTGGGTGTGGATCCGGCGAACCCTCTATGATGCTTAAATAAGTACAGTGATTTTAGAGAGATAAACTAGAGAGAAGGCAGAGCTCAAATTTACAAAAGTTCATCATGTGTGGAATTAGAAATTTTGAGCCCTATATATAGGTTTCAAGGGGGATTAAGGCGGCTAATGACGCCATTAATCCCTAAGCGCGTTTTATTAATAGATAATGAAGGGTTTAGCCATTGTAAACATGGGAGAGTTCGTAGTGTAGTGTAGGGTTCGAGTGTGTGAGATATTGACGGGTCTTCCCAAGGCGTGATCCGGTCGGCAGTCACTCGGATGCCGCGTACACCCCTCAGTCGGACGTGTTAGTCCAACTGGAAGAAGTGTCGGGGTCGTACTAGTCTTATCCCAGCATACTGGGATAGGACTAGCTGGTACGGTCTCAGCAAGCTGAGATCAGTTCAGCTGGTCCGATCTCAGCAAGCTAGGATCGGACCAGTTACGATTCGGGCGGGTGTTTTTTCCCGTCTGGGCCGTTCTCTGTTGCGGGTGGTGTGTTCGGGTCAATATTTCTATTTACAATTCTGTGTGAGTTATCGTGGCAATTAAATCTGAACTAAAATGGGTCTACGTGTATATCCATCGGTTATCATGAATATATATATATATATTGTATTATAGCCCATTCTTATATTATATATATAATATGAGGGATGATCTTTATTCTGTTCTAACTTTTTTAATGCTAGCTGGATGGCTGGAAATGGACTCTTGTTTTTCTTTTTAAGAAATTAAAAAATGTTGAATTTGCAGATATGACCAGAGGACCAAATCTCTCTAGTTGACCCACGTTCAATCATTTGAGAATTCATTTTCATTATGTGGTAACTAATTTTTCCATAATAAATAATAATGATTAACAGAATGAAATACTAATTGATCGCGACTCATATGGTATAAACTAATAGTGGGTCATATATTATGCTTGATATAATAATAAATATATAAAATTTGACTAAAATAAACTTAAGTTTATTTCAACTTAATTTTTCTAAAAATAATTTTTATTTCTCCTAAATACTGATAGATTTTTACTTTTAATCTAATAGCCGAGAAATCGAGTTGAAATAATATTAAGTGTATGTCAGCCTCTAAATATATATGCAGCATACTGCGGCAAAAGAAAAGGAATAACTACTTCTTGATAAGTTATTAATAGGACGTGTATCAATTGAAACCGATGTATTTTTTCCTCAAATGTTGTTACGTTACTTTGAGAATGAAAAATCTACTATCTACTATATTATATTAATTCGGTACCGGAAGCCCTCTGACTGACACGTGGTCGGTTCGTCCAGTCATCGTTTCCTAATTTAATCAACATTTAATTGGAGATCTATAAATTTAGACATAAAATATTGATTGATTGTAAATTAAGAAGTATTTTTATCTCCTATTTTGTTCTCTACGCAATTTAAAGAAACAAATTAAATAAAAGTTTCCATTTAAATTCATTATCTATACAGTTTGGTTTCGGAAGACCAGATGACGCCACGTAAGCAATACAAATATAGAATAATAATCAATTATATAAAGAAACATATATAATTTTTAATTTTTTTTTGGCAAAATATATAATGTTTAATAGATTTTCCTTTAAGAATAAGACGAGTTCAAAATTTCTTATTATTCCTTTCCTATCCTTTCTAAATTTCATATGCTTTCTAAATCATATTTATTATTATTTATTATATACAAATATGTAAAATATTGTTGAACAACGGAAGCCACTTCCAATATAATGCAATATATGGTAAAATAGGAAGGTGAACGGGCGCCACGCCATCCCCTCTTACGATATAAAAAAAAATATAGTAAAATAGGAAGGATTTTGATAAATATATTATATTGATAAAATAATAACAATAATATATATTATAATATAAATTTCTTATTATATATCATTATATCTATATATAATATAAATGAGATTTAGGTATATAAGAAGAAAACTCTAAATACGAAGAGAAGAGGCCTTTCATCCATCCATCCTCAACAATGGCGATGGTGTTCGGTCAAAATAGCATTGTTGAAAAGTGAAGGCCCTTCATTGCAATGGTTGCGATCGACTTCGCAATCGCAGTTTCAAGTGAGTTGCTCAAGAAAGTAATGGACGTGGAAATGAACTGTTTGGTTATCATCACTTATAGTTATCGATAGTCAATTTCGGCCCTCTTTCTTAGCTCCCTTAGCTTACTTCCTCGAGCGATTCGACTATGCACGGTAAATTCTATAGCAAACTAACGATCGATAAATGTTGCAGGAATAAAAGGCCGAAGCTCACTCAAGTTGAGGCGTTAGAGCTACTAATTGAAGTACCGCGTAGTGCTTAAAGACTGTTCCTACTAAATCTAAACAATATCAAGACATGCATTTAAACAGGTATGATCTCTATATTTCTTAAAATGCTCATGTTGCAAAGTACAGCAAACCGCACATCTTACCCTTTTTTTTATGAACGTTGAATTTTACGAGGGTTATGTTGGGATTAGAGATTATTTATACGTTCTTATTGACATAGTAAAAATAATAGAATTGTATTATATTAATGTTTCCGACTTATTTATTTCAGTTTTGAAACTTATTGTAGGTAGATTATCTTCTAATGACAAAAACTATTTCTTTTTTGGGTGTTTTACAACTTGGCTTTCTCAACATGTGATTCAAATTCGTGTTTGGATAATATAAAGCTTAAGAAAAATGAGTTATTGAATGTCAACATGTTATTATTGGATGAGATGGTAATACGAATTATTTCATGCATATCTGGATGCACATTTAGCTGAACAAAAGAAGACACAATTTGCCGGGTCATCCCGTAAGGGGTAAAGTGCTGGCCATGAACAATTTTCCATTCCCATGATCACTAGCGGGGATTGAACCACCTCTGGTTAAGGGATGAGGCGCTGAACCACCACACCATTGTTACATGGTTAATTTGCCAAGGGTTTGATAGTGTCAATCCAACGTTTTTGCGTCATTCACGCACATTCTACTTATAAACCCATTCCAGTGAACTAAAACTTCAAATAGTTCGCATCACTACATACTTTATTATCTGAAAGTGCATCCCAAATATCATCATTCTAATTCAATTTTGCTAAAATGCAAACCATATGTTAGGTATCAATATGATATTATATTAATGGAACATTATTTTTTATAATTACATAATATATAATGAGAGATTTTATTTTACACACATAATCGGAAAACTCCACACTATTCGTATGTAAGCAGTATTTGCAATTGCAATTAGGTAAGTAAGCATTACTATATATAATCTTAGTTGCATTATATACCTCTTTTCTTATATGATGTATTAATGTAACACTTATATGTAGTTGTTTGTAGGGAATACATTGCTAATTTAACAGTTTGGAGAAATATCTACATAAATAAAATATAAAACCTATATATACTTCAATTTTTCATATTAGTAGTTAAAAATAGTTAAAATTTTAAATATTATACTTATGAAATTCTTATTTCTCAAATTTAATTAAAATAATTTTTTAGAACTTATTTTTAACACTAAACACAATTTTCTTACTTCGATTTTCTATTTTATTAGTTGTAGTCTTATATATATAATATTAATTATTTTGTTACTATGAAATATTTTAAATAATAATTAGTATTAAATACTTTAATTAAACTGTTCATTATTATCAATTAATTTCTATATTTTTTTTTTTCAAATAACGCTGCATATTCAATAAATTAACATAAATTACTCTTTTAGTTTAAATTTTATTTGTAATTTTCACCCGCGCGGTGCGCGGGGTTAGTGGCTAGTATTCTATTAATTCGGAATCGGAAGTCATTTTGCTGACACATAAACAATTTGCCCTGTCACCATTTCCTAATTTAATCGGAATTTAATAGGAGTTCTCTAAATTTATATACATAATATTGATTGTTTGAAAATAAAGAAGTATTTGTATATCCTATTTTGGTCTATACGCAATTTAAAGAAACAAATTAATTAAAAGTTTCCTTTTAAATAGTAAATCTATACAGTTTGGCTTCGGAAGACCATAGGCCGCCACGTCATCATTGTATATATAAATAATAATAAATTTATACGTTACATTTAAAACTATATATGGAATAATAAATTGATATACAATACCCTAATTTTAGGCCTTACTCATCATTGTATATATAAATAATAATAAATTTATACGTTACATTTAAAACTATATATGGAATAATAAATTGATATACAATACCCTAATTTTAGGCCTTACTCTCAACTGAATATATCTACTATATTATATTAATTCGGTATCGGAGGCTCTCTGACTGACACGTGTGCGGTTCGCACAGTCAGCGTTTCCTAATTTAATTGGCATTTAATTGTAGGTCTATAAATTTAGACATAAAATATTGATTGGTTATAAATTTAAAAATATTTTTATCTCCTATTTTAGTCTTTACGCAAAATAAAGAAATAAATTAGTAAAAAGTTTCCTTTTAAATTCATTATCTATACAGTTTGGCTTTGGAAGACCATAGGAGGTCGCCACGTAAGCAATATATATGAATATAATTAATAATAATTGAATATAAAGAAAATACAAAGCAAAAATGGGACTCGATAGCCCTCTTCCAATATATAGCAGAAAACCAACAAATTTTTTCATTAATAAGTCTATATAATAATAATAATAATAATAATAATAATAATATAAAGAAAAAAAAGGGAGCCGATCCCCTCTTCCAATATAGAGAGAAAAACTAACAAATATTTTTATTAATAAGTATATAAATGATATTTATCATAATATAACAAATAAGAAAATATACTAAATACATAATACTAAAGAAAATTAATAGATTAGAAGTAAAGTGAAACTTTATTTAACGTATTTAATTTGTCAATATATTTTTTAGAAGTATTTTTTTAATTTGTATATAAAGACGTAATTCGGTTAGAGATTATTTTTGTTAAATAATAAAAATACTTTAACAAATTCTTATAGTTTACAGTAAAAAAGGAAGATACTATATGTATATATATTTACAGTAAAATAAGGACAATATAAAGCAATATAATAAAAATATATTACATTGATAAAATATATTATATAGTTGATAATATAAGCATTACCAAAAAAAAGCTATATATATAGTGTTGTATCATGCTCGACCAACTAGTTATCTATCTACTCCTATATTAAAAGTTGCTGCTGTCCTCACACCCAAGAGTCACCACCCATCCACCGAGAGTCACCAGCACTACCAACCACCGACTGTCACCAGCATTACCAAGAGTCACCAGCACAACCTGTCGTCGCCTCACCAGCATAATCCCTATAAGAAAGTGTGGCAACCTTTTTATCTTCCGGTGTGACTAATTGACAAGTTGATTCTCTTGTGGCGATGTTGTTGCTAGAGTCCGGCTGTCCTTTTCATCTCCCGGCGTGACCAATTGACAAGTTGATTCTTTTATGGCAATAACGTTGATCAAAGCCATCGGAGCATGGATGTTTCTTCTATATTCACACTAGTTGTATTAAAAGGGTCAAGCTGCTGCATGCATGCATATTGAGATTATTAGTATCCTTCTGCACACCTCCTAAGTCCACACCCCACGTGCGTGATCGGTAGCAGAAAGCTTCCATACTTGACAGATTTAGCATCCAATTTGAGAATTTTGTGTATTTGATTTGCGCAGGTTTGTGGTTTGAGCTGCAATATATAATAATTTATGTTTTTGACTTATTTATTTCAGTTTTGAAACTTATTATAGGTAAATTATCTTCTAATGGCAAGAGTTTTTGTGATTTACAGTTTGATTTTTGTCAATAAGAAATTCGATTTCCTGAATTCGTGTTGATAATACCAAGCTTAAGAAAAATTAGTTCTTGAATGTCAACATGCTATTATTGGATGAGATGGTAAGTAATGATTATACTTTATCTATATATATGAACAAGAAGGCACAATTAGACAAGGGTTCGATAGTGTTAATCCAACGTTTTCGTGTGATTCACGCCAATTCTACTTATAAACATGTTCCTGGTGAACTAAAGCTTCAAATAGTTTGCATCACTACATTAACTTTATTATCTAAAAGTGTAGCCCTAATACCATCAGCCTACTTCAATTTTGATATGCATACTCTTAAAAACAGAATTGGTCAAACTAAAGTTATGTCAAGTATATATATGATATTATATTACAAAAATTAGGTTTTATAATTACATAATAAATAATTAGAGAATTTATTTTACAGATATAATCGGACGCCATGATATTTGTATGTTTGAAGATACCACTACAACAAATGGTCCAATGTGTAAGCAGTATTTGCAATTGCAATTAGATGGATAAGCATTACAATATAATCTTAATTGCATTGTATACCTATTTTATTATATATTGTGTGAATTAACACTTATTTGTGGTTATTTATAGGAAATGCATTGTTAATGTAACACTTTGGGGAAATATTATTTATCAAGCAGAGGAGTTACAAAAAATATATATGAATGCAACCATTGTTACTGCTCTGTCTGGTGTATCCGTGTGACTATCAAGGTATAATTTCATTTTATTACTTATCTTACATAACTCAAAATATTATATTTTTTAAATATAAACTATCTGATTCGACATATTTACATATATCGGAAGTATTTACTCTTACAAATATATACATATATGAAGTTTAAGTTAGTTGTAAACACTTAATTGTTATTCTTTATTTGAAGGGAATATTATACTTTGCCACTCTCAACTTTAGCCTAGATAGATAGGAACATTTGCATCCTAATCTGCATGTTTCGATATCAATGTTACAAAATTTGAAAATTATTTGATTAGGTTGATAAAAAAAAAGTTAAATCCGCAAGCAAGTCTAAAAGGTAAAAAAAGAAAAAGAAAAAAGTATAGCTTAATTTATAAGGACCTTAGTTTCAAATTATTTGGAATGAGTTATTGGATCCATAATATATTGTTTCCTAAGTTTTAGTGTATAGAATTTACTGATAGGAAATCAATTATGGGTCTACGGATTTCTAATTTTCGTTCTCAGATCCATGCTACTAAGTTAGTGCCACTATTATAGTTTCTTATGGTTTTATTTCTTTGGGCATAAGAAGTATTCAGGCTGACTATTCATGCTACACTGACTTCTCTTATGCTGAGCGGAATGTTTGACATATATAATCAGTTTCAGTTCATGCATATAATTACAAACGAACTTGACATGTTATGTTAAATCTATCTTATGTTAATATGTTTAGTAGTTTATGAACAACCAACCCACTAACAATTGCTCTGTTTTTGCTTTAAATTAGGTGCAACAATTGAATCTATACCGGAGAATAATTCAAAGTGGTGTTACATTGGTTGTTCATCATATAGCAAGAAGATATTGTATGTAGACCCATCATTCTTTTAATATAAATGGAATGGAGCAATATCCAATGCAGTTCACAAGTAAATTATAAGTGAATTAGTTGTAGTGTTGAATTATCTATATACCAATATATAATTTGTGTTGGGTTCTCACCCCCAAAAGTCAGCTACCTTCCAAAACGTTCCACACATACCTTCCAAAAAAGTAACATACCTTCTAAAGTTTTTTTTTTTTTAAAGTCAAAACTTTCTAAAGTTTAAACCAGACTATTTTTGGCAGGTTTGAATTAATTTTTGTTATAAAATCGGATTTGACCGAAATCTTACCAAACCGACACAATATATAAAAAAAAAATTGGGACTTAGAATATAGAACCAAACTGGCACTATTATAAACACCAATAAGCCGAAGAAATCCGTAAATTTAAAGTTTAAACTAGACTATTTTGACAGGTTTGAATTAATTTTTGTTATAAAATCGGATTTGACCAAAATCTTACCAAACCGACACAATGTATAAAAAAATTGGGAGTTAGAATATAGAACCAAACTGGCACTATTATAAACACCAATAAGCTGAAGAAATCCGTAAATTTAAAGTTTAAATCAGACTATTTTGGCAGGTTTGAATTAATTGTTGTTATAAAATCGGATTTGATCTAAATCTTACCAAACCGACACAATGTATAAAAAAATTGGGACTTAGAATATAGAACCAAACTGGCACTATTACAAACACCAATAAGCCGAAGAAATCCGTAAATTTTTTGTTCTCTCAACTCCTATTTAATATATGATATGTGATGTATCAACGATTCAACATATTTAGGGTCGCAGTTTTATTTTTATGTATATGATTCAGAATTTGAACAAAGCACTTTATAAATCATGCAAAAATCTCGATTTTTTCCCATAATGATCACCAAATTCTACACATGTTACTAGAAAGAAATAAAATTATTATATTGAATGTTAATAACTAATAAACTGTCTGAGATTTGGTCCAGGTTAAAATACGGTGTCCGTCGTTGAAACTGAATGTCTCGGGTTTGGTGTTTGTTGAAATTTGGTGTCTCCTTCTATTTTCGGGTTATGTCTAACAGAAGTTTATCACGTGAGCTCGATAAAATGGATATTCCAAAAATGTCCCTCCATGAAAAATCTGACCTTCCATTACCTAGCGAATTGACGAAATTATCCCTCCTAACTAAATCAACAACTATAGGGTTTTTGGGTGGTGGCCGACAGGAGTTGAGTGGTGGCCGGCCAGAGTTGGGTGGTGGCCGGAGTTGGGTGGTGGTTGTTTTGAATCTAGGGTAATTTCGTCACTTCATATTTGATAGAAAGGGCAATTCTAACTTTTCGCAACATTCTGTCAGAATTAAAAGCAATTTTGAATGGAAAACCAATTTTCAACAAAGTTCAAACCTGAGACAGACCTTTTTAACACTTTAAAATTCAGATACCAAATTTCAACACGGTTATACCTCATACGGTTTATTAGTTATTAACCCTTATATTTAATATAATCATTATAGTTATACATTAACAACCTATATAAATAACAATCTTAGAAACAATGCATGTGCAAAGCACATGCAAAAATAACTAGTATATATATATATATATATTTTTTTTCTAATAATTTAGGCGCATAGTCTCTACACGTGTATATGAAATATTTTAAATAATAATTAATATTAAATACTTTAACTAATGCATTACTATTCATTAATTTCTATCCAAACAAATTATATTAAAATTTCAAATAACGTTGGATATTCAATAAATTAAGATAAATGTTTTTTTTTGTTTAATTATTTGGAAATTTTCCCGCGTGGTGCGCGGGGTTAGTGGCTAGTATATACATAATTTAATTGAGTAAAATGTGCCTAAACTTTTTTTATTTTATCGGCAAATTTTTTTTTTTTGCCTAAACTCTAATTGTGAGTTATGCATGTGCTATATATATAATATACAATACCGTGATTTTAAGCCTCACACCCAGCCGAATATATATATCTAATTAAAAAAAATTTCTCTAATTAAATCTAATTTAATTTAATCAAGTAAATTTTGCCTATATTTTTTTTTATTTTATCGGCAAATTTTTTTTTTGCCAAACATATATATGCAATACCCTAATTTTAGTTCTCACTCTCAGCCGAAGACGTCGATAGAGCAATCTATCCATCCACTCCTCTATTCCTACTCCACCCACCTACTATAGATTCGACGAAGTTCTCACCGCCAGCCGGGTCGAGGTTCTCCTGTCGTCGGACTCTGTCCTTGAATTCTGCAAGGAGTACACCCTCCACAAAACTCGCACCCCTCCCGAGTTTCTTAGCTTTTCTGCCGATGTCGGACCCGCACATTGAGTCTCCCGACCACCCACGAAGCCACAGTGTAATGAGAAGGGGCCTTTGCCCCCTCTGACTTGTATATAAAAAAATACACATCAAATAAAAGTAGTTAGTATAGAGCTAATCCTTATCTATTGGAAGAGATGTAAATTTGCCCCAAAAAATAAAATAATAATTTAGAGGTAATATGTACTATTATTTCAAATTTGTCGTTGAACAATTAGGAAATGGCAATTTGTGTGTTACTGCTACTAGTACTATTTTTAGTTCATTATTGTTATTATTTTATATTATATATATTTAATATTTAAGAATACAAAACTAAACAGGTTTATGTAATTGTACAAGGAAAATTGAGGTTGACTAAATGGTTAGTGTGTGTTTAAATTCCTTAAGGTTATAAAATTTAATAAAAACAATTAGGTTGATTGATACTAGATTATTAGTAATTTTAGTTTTTTTTTTCTTCTAAAAATATATTAATCATAATTCAACTGTTTTCTACGTTTTAAAATTAAAACTTTGTTGTGATTTTAATAAATATCGATAAGTTTTTCATCAAAAGAAAGCGTACAAAATAAAGAATAACAATTAAGAACTCAAATGGATGATCTTTTTTCGGATCCGACTTATGAAAAAGAATCACGGGTTTTTATCTAAATGATCTAGATAAAGTTGTCCGAAGAAACAATTGTAAAGTACTTACTTAACAAATATTATTTATTATTTTGATAATATATAATGAATGAATTTTCGTATTTATTTATTGTATAATTAATCTAAATTTTGCCCCTCTGACTATTTTTTCTGGCTTCGTGTCTGCTCCCGACCAACCTAGAAACTATGTCGTCGTTGGGGTTCTAGACACTGGGATTTGTCGAAGTGGAATAGCTTTAACGATACGGGAATGACCTAAATGCCTGACGGGTTATATATATATATATATATTTCCATGTAGTAATATACTTACATCAATCATATATATACACAATTATACATGGACTTGGTACAATATGATATACTAGGTTAGTTTCAGTTGAAGATTTTATGAATTATCATAATAATATGTTAGGGTTGGATTTCTAATTTTTCGTAGAAGGGGTTTAAGGGCACTGATGAAGAAGTTGGTGAGCTTTGGGCCAGATATATCTCATAATTAAGCCACTGAGAATGAAGATGCCGAACCTCTTAACTTTAAGAACGATCGTCAATCTTTTTTATTCGACTGAGAGGTACATATATTTATCATGTTTAATTAATTGTGTTAATTTATAAGTGGTTTGCATTAATCATAAATTATGACTTTATAAACAATTATATTATATTGACCCGGTATGTTATTTTTATTGATAATAGATAAGTTTGTATATATATATATATATTAAAAAAATTACTGACCTTTTAGTTTTATATTTTATTAAAAATTATTTAATCAAGATTATTTATTAATATTGGTTCAAAATAATTATAAAAATAGCAATAAAACTATAATATATATATATATATATATTATATACATAATCACAAATATAAACTACATGAATATAATATATATATATATATATATATAATATAATATAAAATATAAATACTTACTTTGACAAACTACATAAATACAATTTAAATATATAATATATTAATAATTACAATATATAAATCTACGTAAATATAAAATAAATATAAGATAAAAACTTATTATCACCAACTATATAAATATAATATAAAATCTATATATATTTTATTTTTTTAGGTTAATAATTAAAATTGATAAAATTTACAATATTATATATATGAAAATATTCAAATTATTTTTATATCACGAATTCAATTTAACCAATTTTACAATTTAAAACTTTCTTAGCTCTAAACTAAGGTTTTTTTTTTGTTTGATTTTCTTTTCTGCGCGCGGTGCGTGATGCAGCGTGATTGGGATAGATGGGACAAAAACTCGTTGATTCAAAGAATGCCGAGAATTTGACGCAGGGTAGAGGAAAACCTCAGTTTTTTTTTCATATATCAATAATATGAATGTAATGAAGGCTAAACATATCTTAAATACTGAAAACAAAAACCCTAGGTAAAAATCCAAAATTTGCAAACAGACTCTAACAAAACCGACAAATTACAAAAAAAGACTGGCAAAAATATAAAACTGCAATTTCGACCCCTAAACGAAAGAATTTGGCCGAAAAATGTCAAACCCCATAGTTTACTTTAGATCTTGCTCATATCGCCGTTTTTGCATGAAAAAGTGTACTTGCACGCCCAAACCCTAGACTTCGTCCACATCATTCTCTCCAGGGAAGAGAAGATTCGCCCTCGAATCTTGCGCAACGAAGGCCAGTAATATGAAGTAGGAAGAAGAACACACTCGGCCACAAAATCATAAAAAATTTCACGTGAATGGTGTTCGAGTGTGATCTTGGTGCCGATGTTGGGGTCGATTTCCCTTGTGGCTTGTACCCGAAATCGGAGGTCAAGAGGCCTTCGAAGTCGCTCCTGGCGATCGGGGAAATGGTGAATCTAGGATCATGGAAGGTGGAGTGATGGTGGATCATCGCTGTGACGTCTTCATCTTCAACGTACTCATCATAAATTGGATTATCAAAAACAACAGCAGTTCTGGTATGATCCGGTGTCAGCCAATCAAGGAACGGCATCGTGTAGAATCTTCGGCTCTGATACCAATCTGATGCAGCGTGATGGGATAGATGAGACAAAAACTCGTTGATTCAATGAATGCCGAGAATTTGACGCAGGGTAGAGGAAAACCTCAATTTTTTTTTCATATATTAATAATCTGAATGTAAAGAAGGCTAAACATATCTTAAATACTGAAAACAAAACCCCTAACCCTAGGTAAAAACCCGAAATTTGCAAAACAAACTCTAACAAAACCGACAAATTACAAAAAAAAAAGACTGACAGAAATATAAAACTGCAATTTCGACCCCTGAACGAAAGAATTTGGCCAAAAAACGTCAAACCCCATAATATACTATGGGTTTTTCTCAAATCGCCGTTTTTGCATGAAAAAGTGTACTTGCACGCCCAAATTCAAGACTTCGTCCACATCAGTGCGTGGGGTTAGCTTCTAGTTAAAATTAATTGGCCATTAATTAATAGAGAAAAGGAACAATAACAACTACATACCTTTTTCTGCTGAGAAGACAGCAAATTGGTCGGAGTACCATTTTCAATATCAAATAGGGTATGGTCAGAGTAGTTTTAAATTTTGTTTTTTTAAAAATTAATGGGCTGTCTTCATAAAATAAAATTTGTCTAAATAAAAATTATTATTATCAACTATCAATGCGCCGGGTTCACCTAGTATACATTATATATAGGCTTCTTGAGTTGTGAAACCCCACAAACAAATGGCTGCCAATGCCATAATAGTAAGGGTAAGGCCCGGCATGGCGATAACTCTTCTCTCCACGTTCTTAAAAGTATGCAGAGAGAGAAACAACGAAATCTCCTTGTCGAAACTTGTAAACACAAATAGAAAAATATCCCATCTTTTAATCAACTTTGGGAATCTTTAAGGAGCAGAGCTACGGTTGGCGATGAAGTTAACTTAAATAAATCTACCATTAATGTGTAAAGTAAAGATGGCCTCAACAAGCCATTCATATTCATTCTCTTAATATAATATCTCTGCCGTCCTTCAATCTTGGATGCCCACTCGATTCCATGCAGCTAGCTAGCTTTCCTTAAGCTCCTCCATTAATTCCATCAGCAAATAAACAAGAAGAAGAAGAATATCAAGAATTAATCTCTTCATCAATAACGGCCAAAACGAGGAGGGTAATTTGTCGGAGACTGATGTTTCAGGTGGTGCCATGCACATGCAAGAGGACAATGGGACTTAATCTCACAAGGATATAGAGGAGATCTTGAAGGAGAAGCTCGCTACGATAATGGAGGAGCCCGAGTTTAATTGCAATGCATCATCTCCGATGGGGCCTAGGATGCGGTTTGTCATTTAAGAAGGGGATGAGGAAGAAGATGTGCAGGCCCAAAGTGATGAAGAAGAGATTGAGAGAGCTTTTCTTCTTGCTTGATCACTTCAATATTAGAGCTAGACTCTTATGCTTTGTTCATCACTGGCTTTGCCTCCAAAGGTACCTTTGGTGGCTTCCTCTCCTTCAATAAGTAAATTAAAGATATATATATATATATATATATATATATATATATATATATATATGATCATATAGATTGTTGGGTTTGTAATCTATCCCAGTCTTTATATATATATATATATATATATATATATATATATATATATGGGATATGATTTTTTATACTAGCTAGCTGCAAAATGTTTCACATGATAATGATGATCAAACTATTGTTCGTGTTATAGAGTGATATATGAGATTATCATGTTTGCTACCAATGGGACTAGTACACACTAATGATACCACTTGTTATATAGCAAACGTGTTAAATTGACTAAATATTCAAAAATTATGTGCATTAATTAATTAAGCTACTTGAAGCGAGTTGTCACTTTGGACGGTATTGAATCGATAAAATATTAAATTGACTAATTAAATCATGTATAGAAGAAGATATATATATCTCAACGGGAAATTGATTAACATGTTGAATTGGAATATTAATTGATTCCATTATTCTAAAAGCAAGCCAAGCTTCTATCAATAGCCATGGTAGCCTTCCTTGAGGAATGGGAGAGAACCGGAAGCCCCCATTGAGTCGAAAACACAATGCTCGGGTACGCTCCATCCATGTTACTCAACCGACGGACAATCTCGCCATACATCCTCGTGATTCTGCTCGACAACACGTAAAGAGAAAACTGTTTCGACGACAACTTCTTAGACCGTGGAATGCGGAAGCCCTTTAACCGCCGGCTCGGTTTCTTCTGCCTCTCGTCTAGCCTTTGGTATCGGCATTGTTGCCCGAACTGGTTGGAGAGGAGTCCCATTTGGGTAGACTAATAAAATGTAGTGAAGAAAAGAGAAGAGAAGAGAGTGATGATAAGTAAGGAAGCTTGCAAGTTATATTTATAGTTGATGCAGAAGGAAGAATAATTAGGAGGAAGGTAGCGGCTACATTTTATTAGCTAGCTAGGATTCCTCATCACAACACATGGCTATGTCAGCCTTAGCTCTCTTATTTAACTCAATCAATACATTTGTTGCTAGAGATATATAGTTGCCTTCAGTTTCTACTTTTTAACACATGGTTGAGTTGTTTTTGAAAAATCCAGGGTTTAGGGTTTGTAACTTAATTAGCTAAGATGATTAGTTATGTGCTTTTCAATATCCTCCCTTAAATTGATACTTAAGAATAACAATTTACATTGAGCACTATATAAGATGATTAGTTTGTAACTTCCAAGGACGTCCCAAAATTCGAATATGCTAGAACTTCTTTTAATACATGAAATTTAAAATTAACTATTTGACCAACGGCAGAAGTTCAAACTTACATATAAAGTTACATATAAAGTTGTGACGTAATAATTATATTTTAACACTTATTCACATCATGACTAGTACTGTGAAAACTAATATGATTCAAATAGCTAACTAGTTGCATGAACTGAGCCTCACTTCTTTTACCTAAGTTAGATCTGTTCTTAGATGGGGACAAAGAAGATGAGTAAGTCGACATGTGCAATGATTGATGTCCATGTTAGGGTTTGAAATTTCAATCATTTGTTGAGGAAGAAATCCTAATCTTTTAATTTGAGGAATGAACTAATTGGTACTAATTATCTAAAGTTTCTTCAGCTAAAAGCTGATCTCTAATGATGTTATTATATTCAAACTGCACAGATTCATTCTCAAAATCCAGTCAAAGCATGCCGCTTCTGCTAAGCTGTTGGTCTAAACTGTCATCCATTGAAGAAAACAAGCCAATCTATTTGGTTTTAGCTAAGGGGTCATGATTATTCTCTCAATTCCTAACCACTAAAACCACTGTATCATATCATTTGATTATTAAATTCAATATGAATTTGTTCCCATTATATCAAGTTGTAAAGCAATGTACCTACCTATTGGCTATTTCTTTTATATATATATATAATCATAGATTCATAATAACCTAAAAAATTATAATTCGGCTTGATTAAGTAAAAAAAATAAACCATTAGATTTAAGTTTTAAAACGTACCAGAATAACGATGATGCTACATTAATCTTTACGTTATTAAATAATATTTATAATTTTAATATTTACAAAAATATTCTTTTTCTTTAATTTATTATTGAATATAGTAATTAAAGAATCATAACTTTATATACAGTATTCTGATTTACAAATAGGTTTTTTCATGTGAAAATAGATATGAAAACCATCTAAGTACATCATATACTTCTAACTTACGTACATCACGGTAACAAACTAATCAACAAAAAGGTAAATATGTTCTTGTAATACCACTACAAGAAAAGATGTGATTACCTCAGGAATGTAATACCGTGTTATGTCCGATTTGACGGAAAAAAGAGCTTACTACCTATTAATGACCGATATTCCATACCGGATTTGTCTGTCAGGAAGCGATGTGTAGGATTTGACAATGGTCTACCGAAAGTTGACGTTTCAAGACCGGTCAGAGAACTTCAAACATTTATCTGTCCGAATATTGAATGACCGGTGTTGAAACGTTTTATAGATCGTAATTTTGAACAGACTAACAAACTTCGATTTGAAATTACTGTGTTTACTGTACACATAATAAACATATTCACACCTACATTGGATTTGCTGACATATATATATTACCTTTGTCGAAACACATAAAGTAAAAGAAATAGAGCATTAAGTAATTTTTTTATTCTTTCAATATTCAACACAACTTAATCACTGCGGAAAAACCTAAAGCCATTAGCAGTCGCTCCCTTTCTTAACCACGTGAAACACCATTCATCAACATCTTCCCTCAACGTCCTTCATCGACCTCCTTGCAGTGCAACGTCTTCCGCCAGAAAGTCGTCATAGCAGAGTCTCTTGCCCGTCACTCGTCCCTCAAAACCTAGGTGGGTTTTTACAATCTTCCTTCAAAAGCTAGATGGACGGAACAAACCCCCATTTTACGTGCTCGTTGAAGATGACTACAAGGGTGATTGGTAAGTACTTAATTATATGAATTTACTTTCGGTTTAGTCATAGACTTATACACCGTTAAACTCATTTTGAGGATTTACAGTCATAAAAATATGTCGACAATTGCAATTGTAGATATTGCCCTAGGAATTGAACTTGATATTTAGACATCGTTGGTACAAAATGAGTATCACGTATAGGGTGGGAAATTTTCATTTAGGTTATATTTGGGGAGTGAAAGTGCGAAAAAAAACCGACACTTCGACACCAACACCATCTATTACAGCATCTGCGAAGGTTGGAGTAAGTTTGGGCACAATGTCTACCTGACGCATTTTGATGCGATTCGCTTCAAACTGGGGGAACAAGATACGTTCACAGTAGAAGGGTATAGTAAACGTGGTTTTTTTAAAGAAGCACATATGGAAGTTGAAGACAGTTCATCTGGTGAGGAATCACACGATTCAATCCGATGATGACCGAAGTTGTTTAGGTGAGGGTAATGCTGGAAGAGGTGGGAGCCAGTGCGACATCAAAGTAACCAGTAGCAAGACAAGATGTCTGCGTAACATCTTTATCCTTGTGTCGTGTCTGATTAATTGAATAATGAAGGGGTGTTCACATTCTTTCAATGTGTGGCTTAAAAAAATGGTCGTTTTAATGTGCTGAATATTCCAAAGAAGTTTGTCTATGTCAACAGGTTTGACCGCTTGACAGAAGTGGAGATTATAGATCATCTCAGAATGCGGTGGAAAGTAGCGGTGGAATCTAGACCTGCTAATCCCCAGTACAATTATCCCCCGGAGGATACAAGTCACCTGCGATATGAGTTTAGGAAATATTGGAACAAGTTTTACCTAACGAACAATTTATCACCTGGCATGTTCGTTAACTTTGATATTTCTTATGAAAGTACCTTCGTTTCCAGCGAAAAAATTATCTTTTGATTTTTTTTTTTTGCCAAGACTTAAACGGGTTATAATACCTCGTGTTTGACTACTTCTGCTTTGCCCTTAATATGTGTTGTTTATGTTGCATGAATAGTCAATTTTGGTATTTGCGATGAAGTTTCTATTTGTATATGTTCTGAATGTACGCAATAGTTGTAGCAACACCTTCTATATGTGCTCATAAGTTGTTGTGTCACAAATAAAAACCCGTAGATAATTAAGTAAGCTGCACCACGGACTCATGGACGCAGGCACAGAACCTCAAACAACCTACCAATAAATACATGTTGACATAATTTTAAAGCCTTGTCAGTATGACCATACAAATTAATCATAACATTTACACGTTTGTAGCATACACATCTACATTTAACGGTACCACCCCTTGATGTAGTTGCTGTTAACAGATTTATTTATTGGGCTACACACAATTAAGATTTGTCTTCATTCTGACAACACATTTGGCCCGTGTATTAACTGTACATTCTGTACTAAACTGTAATGACGATTTTGTTAGGTAAAACTTATATAGGTTGCTTTTTCATTCTAATGAACGCAAACGACTATGAAAACGAAGGTACAAAGTGCATTTTTAATAGAACGATCTAAATAATCGTTTACGGTATAGAGTCAACGTATGTTTCCAGTTGGAGATTTACTCACAAATTACCTACCTATATGTATTGAACATGCATTTACGTTTCAGTTACTAAATAAACCCAAAAGAAACAGAATATATGTTGACACATGTACCTGTACATGCAAGTACAAAGCTGCTAACAATGATTGTATTCCATGTCAATACCTATTTCATCAGTCACCAAAACGATGAAATGACTGGCCAAACCATACACAACATTCAAGAATACGCTACCGCTATAGTATATCATAAGTCCAATAATAACACAGCATGCATGAGTGTCGAATAAAAGGGTCTAAAGACAAAAGAAAAGCCGAGACATTAGAGTTCACAAACATAAATTTAAAAGTTATTTGAAAGCATATATTTAAATTCAAGCGTCATTCTCAGAATTGGGAGTCTCTCTCTCTTAGTCATCTTCATCATCATTTTCATATTCATATTCACCTTCATGTTCATCTTCTTTCTCACCCTCTATGCCATCGTGTGCAATCTCTTCTTCGTCTTCGGCATTGAAAAAGCTAGTCGTGTTGGATATACGCCCAAGCTATCACTAATTGGACCCAATAAATGGGCCATAATCGAATATAATTCGAAACTTAGAACACGGACACCTGAGGCCCATCGAGTAGGCCCAGAAAGCAACCCGAGTGGCGAAGTCCACTCGGGAAGACCCCGAGTAGAAAGCCCACCCGGGGGGGAACCAGAGCAGGACCTTAGGGGTACCCCTATCCGTCCGGACGAGCCCCCCTCGTCCGGACCCTCACCCCCGGACGATATTTCGCCGAGGACTTGCCTTTAAAGGCCACATACCGATACTTAGCTATGATAAACTTACATACGGTCGAACCGAGGTCAAATGCACCTTATTTATGCTCAAGGCCAACTCATATTACGAAACTGCCACAACCGGACCAGGGAACCACTGGAACAGGGGCGGTCCAATAGAAACTCTATAAATAGAGAGCTCATCCCCTCATTTGAAGGTAATCACTCTCTCTCTAAGCTCACTATCTCTCTAGAAGCTCTCACTGACTTAAACTTCGGAGTGGGCTTACCGAGACCCCCCCGGTGCCCTTTGCAGGTAAACGAGGAAAGGAGAAGGGAATCCGAGAAGAAAAGAGCCCAAGGAGTGGAAATACGGAAAGAAGAAGCCCATTTAGGAGAAGATCGAAAAGGAGAAGCCCACAGAGAAGACTCGTGTGCAAACACTGGCGCCGTCTACTGGACTCGAATAAGAAGCACGTTGCTACTACTTACAATCAATGGAAACTACAAGGAGGCAAGTTGGGTGGCTAAGTAGACAGACTTCTCTCGAGAAGTGTCCCATCGAATAAGATGTGTTAAACATCTTGACATTCGTTCTTGAATCAGTAATGGTTCAGCAAAGCAAGGGAAGAACCTCAAAACGAGGGAATGGAGGAAAACAATGGAGGATGAAATATGCCTAAATAAGAACAAATTCGGTTTTGGTCCTTAGTTGATTAATCTGCTAACCGCAGAACTAGAAAGTGAAATTTTAGAATTCACTGCTGATGCAAAGTTGAGTGGTTCAAAACTCAAATAATTATGAAAGGATATACCCAAATTCACGGAATGGACTTTGATGAGACAAACTCACCAACTGTGCGTTACACCACAGTCAGGGCCGTCCTTGCCCATGATTGCAAGCCTCGATCTCGAGCTTGCATTAAATGGATGTTAAGACCGCATTCCTCCATGGAAACCTGGAGGAAGAGATCTATATGGAGCAGCCTGACGGTTTTATTACTCCTGGTAAAGAACGTAAAGTTTGCAAACTCCAAAGGTCTATTTATGGTCTTAAACAGTCGTCTCGACAATGGTATCACAGATTCCACGAGGAAATCGTCGGAAACAGATTTGTAAATCTTCACGAGGATCATTGCGTATACACTAAGACCTCTGGGTCTAAGTATGTCATCATAACAATATACGTAGATGACATACTCATTGCTGCGAACGACATGAGTTTCATGAACAAATCAAAGTCCTGGTTAGCGTCAGCATTTGAGATGAAGACATGGGAGAGGCCACGTACATCTTAGGCATTAGGATTGTCCGAGATCGTGTCGCCCGGACATTGTGTCTTTCTCAAGAATCTTATATCAACAAACTGTTGAAAGATTCAGAATGCCCGATGCTAAACCCGTGGATACGCCAGTTGTGTTCGGGTGCGCGCTGTCAAAGCGTGATGGATCGAAAAACGAGCAGCAGCGTGAACAGATGAAGAGGGCAGAGTACCTAAGCATGGTAGGGAGTCTTATGTACGCCATTCTATGTACTCGACCAGATATCTGTTACGATGTGGGCCTAGTAGCAAGATTCCAATCAGATCCTAGTTATCACCATCTAAAAGCCGTAAAACGAATTATAAGGTATCTGAAAGGTACTGCCGACTATGTTTTGTTCTATAAAGGCAAGAAAATAGAATTGACCGGTTATAGTGACGCCGACCACGGTGGCGATCCAGATGATCATAAGTCCACCACAGGAGGAGTTTTCCTTCTTGTTAATGCTGCCATATCTTGGGTGAGCAAGAAGCAATCATGTGTCGTGCTTTCCACTATTGAATCGGAATTCGTTGCCCTTTCTAAAAACACACAAGAAGCGGTCTAGCTGAAAAGGCTTCTTACTGCATTAATTGGCACTGGCAAAGAGAGTAATCCCGTCAAGGTATACTCCGACAGTCAGGCAGCCATTGCAGCAGTTAAGAATCCAAAGTACCATAGTAGGACCAAACAAATTGATTGAAATACAGTTATGCTAAATTTGTTCTGGAAGACAACGTAATCGCTTTAGAATACTTGATCACAAATAAAATGGTTGCAGATCCATTAACTAAGCCATTACGTAGAGAGATCTTCGAAAAGCACGTAAAACTGCTTGGATTACGTAGGGCTTAAGCGAGTGACTTGTATAAGCGATAACATTTTGAAATTTGAAATAATATTATTTCGATTGAATAAAAGAATTACAAACTGAGTATATGATCTATCGACGTCATAATGAAATATAACATCGGATTTTACGGTCTATAAACTAAGTCGTAGGAAGAGGTAAAACTCTTCCACCAAAATTATGTCGAATGTGAACCATGCCCCGTCACACAGGCACGGTCATCTTGCAAGGAGAGGGGGACCTCTACCAAACAAGATTGGCTAAGAACCAAGGGGATAAACCTGATTAAACGAAACGATAACCTTGTCACGCTTAATGCATGACCTAATCTTCGTTTTTTAAATCGCCGTGTTAGACCCAGTCCATCATTAAAATCACATTCAGGGCCAGATGAAAGATTCTGCGATAGCATGATTGACATATCCCAATCCTGGCTAGTCCAGGTGTGCTATCGAAGCGTGTTTCATACTGTGTGTGCCATGTTCGACCACGGGGTCATGCTCCGTTGTGCTAGCTAGAATCCTAGTGATTCAAAGGGCGCACACTTCTTCACCTTGAGCGTGCTGATTGATCCCGAATGTCTTATGAAGAGGCATCCAAAGTATCCTCACGGACTCAGAACTTATACCTAAGGTCTAGCTCGATGTTTGCTTCCCGGCGTACGAGCGTAGAGCCAAAGAAAACAGCCAAGTGACCACGTCTTGGAAACCGGTTGAGTTAGACTAAGGTTATAAGCGATGGGGATGGTCAAGTTCACCTATAATTCATCGATTCTTGTGTTCACTAGGTGGCCGCCAACCGGATATTAGTTGAAGGTTGTGAACACTTGTAACGGATGCCCTGGAGAAGTATTCCTATGTGGAAAACTAGGCAATTGGCGAATGATTAGTTGACCAAGGATACAGTGTGGTACATATTTTATTTTAACATGATTGATTTACGAAAGGGAATCAACGTTCTGCGGGTGCTACAATACTCCTAACAGATGAGTAGCACGATGCCCGTCGTATCCGTCGGTCGCACGGCAAACCTCGTATGAACTATTCGGAGACGGAGACAAAGACTGAAGACTGAGATGTTGATGGTATTGGATAACTATATATTAACAGGCACCCTAACATTCCGGCGAGTGGGAGCTGTTAGCATATGGTGACGTGGCGCCGTAATTGGTAGCCCGTTAATGCTAAGGAAATTACATAAGTTAATTAGGTAATTGTCTCATTAGAGTAATTGGGCCAAACCCTAACCCTAATTGACATGGGAGTCCCCCTCATCACTTCACCATGAAGGAGTGTGTGGATGGGTAAAATGAGTAAAATAGATTTACAAAAAAAAGGAGATAAATAAATAAATGGGAGAGAGAATAATTAATTTAGTAAATATTAATAAAATAATAAACACTGCGTAATGTTGGACGTAATCTCACATTACGTCCAAAATCGGATGTAATCTCACATTACGTTGATAGGGCAAGTCAACGGGTTTTGACCAACCCGTCGTAATCTCGTATTACAATGCACACATTACATTACAAAGTTCATGTTACATCGTTTGATTTGCCAAACAACGTAATGTTGATGTAATGTGGGATGTAATGTGGTATTACGTCCCACATTACATCAACATTACGCTGTTTGGCAAACAAACGATGTAATGTGAGCTATGTAATGTGCATTGCAATCTGAGATTACGACGGGTTGGTCAAAACCCGTCAAAACCCGTTGACTTTCCCTCTCAACGTAATGTGAGAATACATCCGATTTTGGATGTAATGTGAGATTACGTCCAACATTACGTAGTGTTTATTATTTCATTAATATTTCCTAAATTAATTATTCTCTCTCACATTTTTATTTCTTTATTATTTAGTTATCTCCATTTAATTATTATTGGTAAAGTCTTTTTATAGTCAATTTTACTCTCGTTTAAGGTACAAGTTGTATATACAAATAACAATTACACGTCAACCTAAGATAATCCCCACCCAGAATAATGCAAAGTCTTCATTCTAATATTTTGTTCGGTTATAATTACAATTTCTCCGTCTGAAACTAACAGAGATACAAATATGTTTGTGCTTTAAATTTTTTGCAAAGTTTGGTTTCTTATCTTATTTGCTAAAAAAAAATAGTTAAGTTTGTTTTTTTGCAAAAGAACCAAACGTGGGTTTGTTTTTTTGGTAATTAACCATGTAATTTTTTTTAATAACATAGCAAGTGAAATTGAGAATTTAGATTTAATATTTTCAAATTTGATGTTTAAATATTAAATATAAAGTTAAGAGACCAAGTTACTTTTTTCAAAATAAATCCATATTTAAATTTGTCATACATATAATATATTTTTAAATAGATTAATATTATAATAATAAGTAAATCACTTTACATTGTACATTACAAACCAAACCAAAACTGTAATCTGACATTACACTCCACATTACAGCACAACCAAACACTGTAATATGACATAACACTCCACATTACATCATTTATTACGAACCAACCAGTTGGGTCATCACATTACAAGTAATCTCACATTACGTCCATCCAAACGCCCCATTAATGTAATCCACGCCATGCATACAGCAAAATAATATACTCCTTTCTTTTACATTTATATTGCTCCAACCAAAATATCTACTTCATTATGGATATATAAATATTTCCATATTTGTATGTGGTGTAAACTAGTCGAGTATCTAGCAAACTTGACTCGACTCAAATAATTTTACTCGAATTCGACCGAAATTGGTTTTTTTTTTCAAGTTGATCTTCGGCTCGGTACCATACTCGATAAGTCTAAGCTCAGCTAGACTCATTTTGCTAATTTTGAAGATGTTCAATTAAATCATAAATGGTGAACCTGGGCTCGAGTTTGAGCTCTCGACTCGATAGCTAGTGTGTACATATGTGTGCAGGTCTTGAATTGAATATATATATAATATTACGTAAAGCTCGAACTCGAATAAGATCTTTACAACAAAAAAAAAATAGTTAAGCTCGCTCGAGTCGAGATGAACATAAATGAACTCATACTCGAATCGGTATTAAAATATATATATATATATATATATATATATATATATATATATATATATATATATATATATATATATATATATATATTGAAACTCGACTCAGTACCAGAAAAAGCTTAATTTAAGCTCAACTCAGTTTGAAATTTAGCAAATTAAATTGGAATATCGACTGAACAATAGTTTGAACTCGTTTACATCAATTCCCTAGTGTTAACCATTCAAATTCTAAACAGTTTGTTCCTACTAATCAAGCGTGAATGAGTCAATTAGTTATTATCAACTGAGTTTGGAAAATAATTATTTTTTTGACACATTTTACTTATGAAAGGTTGAGATCAATCTCCACGTTAATTTCTTTTCTGTATATTATATAATTTAGATGCAGTTTAGGCAATTAATTAGGTATTTAGGTTGCTAATTTTGTGCCACCTAATCTATTTGATTTCTTATTGGTCTGTGCTTCTCACGCGCCAAGCTAATATGATGCCCTCTTCTTCATCACACATGGGTTTTAGCTAGCCCCTCCTCTCGCAGGTATATCTCCTTAAGCTCACAGACGTTTTGTTCATACATTACGTTTCAAAATTTAATAGATTAAAGTCTGAAACCGATTCTACATCATCAATTTCAATCCCCATCTCCAAATAGCAATGTCACGTCTTTCACCTCATAAACCCTAAGTCATCTATTGTTATATTGCTGCTGCCAAGATCTATCTCACCCACCTTTTCTAAACGGATGATTATGCAGCCAACGATTGTTTGGAAGCCGATTCAACCTTCGCCAACGCCTGTTTACTCTCATGCCTTTTTTTTCTGAATCAATTGTCATACAGATTTCTCCTCTACAGCGAACTGAAGAACTCTGGAGTGGGAGATAGATGAAGATGATGAGAAAGGCAAAGGCTAGGCATCGGAACTGTTGGATCACGGCGGGAGCTCCGGTTACGGTGACGGATTCCTTAGCTCCTCGCAATCCTGCAGAAGGGGAATAGAGGGCAGTGGCCCAGAATCCCTCTCCGATGCTTAACGTAAGTACGGCGGTCAACAGAGCAAGCAAGTGATATGAGTGTATGTGTAAAACGTAACCCTAATCTGGAATAACTTCCCTCCTTTTATAGAGGAAGGCTATCCCAGTTACCTGATTAGGTGGTTGGATCGTGATCCACTATCCCACGTATCTCGCCATGTATCTTGCCCTGTATCTCGTATAGTTACTCGTATCCCACATATCTCGCCCATTATACCACTACCGTAATCATGGCGAGATTTCCGGGATTGTGCCCTTACTGGGGAGTCTCGATCATTATCGGAGGCTCCTAAGTTACATCATTGAGGATTCGGTGTCGGGGAGTGGTGTCAACTCCCATATCGGGACCGACTACGTCCAGGTCCGATATCTTCGGGGCTCTTCCCTATCGGAGCCTTTTTCCGTCGGGGCCCTTAGCCTTCCAGCAGCCCAGCTCCCAGCCCACTAGGCCTAGTCGCTGCTTGCCAATCGTTAAGGGACCTAACGGCCTTTGCCAGGGCCCATCATTTGCCCCCAAGACGTGAGGGGCTTATAGTGCGTCGCGTCTTCCAACGTCGGATTCTTCTGCATCCCCGTCGGAAGCCTTTGCATGGAATGTCGGAGGCCATTGCCTTGGGTCTTTTCAAGATCCTTTGGGATTCTGCTTGGACTCGAAGGGATTTCTCGATCGGACCAGCATTAAATGCTGATAGGAGATGAGGGAACGTTTCGGGCTCTGCGCACCTACCTGCTGAAAAAGTACTTTTTCAACCGTTCCAATACGTCATTACTCTTGTCTTATCTGTCCCATGCGTTCTGACGGTTCAGATTAAAACCGTTCCTATTCTCCGAATTTGTACGTTTCCCTTTGGACGATTATGATTGAATCGTTTTGAATTGTGTGGCTCAGATTGTCCACCTCTTCAGTTCCCCTTTTCTTCTCTTATAAAGCCCTAACCCTAGGCACTGTTTCATCTTTCTTTTACCTCTCCTTCTTTGCGATCCTAAGAGCTTTGATTCTCCAGATTTCGAGTTTTCACCGGCGATTCGAGCAGTTCAAGCTTTTCCGATCACGACCACTTCAACCACCATGTCTGGTAAGATTCTTCATCTTATTGCTCTTTTCCTTTTCATCTTTGATTTTCTTTAGGTTTCAATTCTTTCCTCCTTCCTTCCCTCGACGATTTTCAGCCGAGGGATCTGCTACTGCTGGCCAACCCTTCGTCTTCAAATATCTCAAGAATACGCTTGCGCCCCTTAGCTATGAAAGGGCTTGTATAGAGTGTGGTATTTTTGAATCTTCCTTCGGAGCCCGCTATCCGTATGAACAATTCAATTCTCGTGAGGCTCGAACTACGCTCCCCAAAGGAGATGAAGTGTTCATCTCCCCGGGGCAGATTCGTGCAGGAATTCGACTGCCCTTCTGTCCGAGTTGGGTGGAGCTGTGCAACCATTATAAGACGTACCCTACGACCTTCTCTCCACACGCGATCCGTACATGGATTGCTTTCCAAGTGTGGTGTGATATCAATGGGGAGGATTGGAGCTATTCCCTGGAGCTCTGGCGGGTTCTCTACAAGATGACCTGCAACAAGGACGGAATCTGCTCCTTTTCTCCCCGCCAACCTGAGGGGACCGATGAGCAGTATAGAGAGATGGGCTGGGACAGGAAGGTGTCCTGGAAGATTTGCAAAGAACGGGCCATCATCTCCGACAAAGGGAACGACAATGCTAATTGGAAGGAGCAATACTTCTTCATCCAGCCTGGTCCCATCGAGTGGCCGAGGACCATTGTGGAGGCTGATCCCCCCGTGCCTTTTCGTTCGTGGTCGGAGCAGACTCGGAGGGCCTTGATGCTTATCCAGGCTCGTCGCTGGGAGGAGGGCTACCAGCCCTTCGAGGCCACTTCTGTCACTGACCAGCAGCGGATCAAGATTGGGATTATGCTGATCGATCCCAAGGCTGGGGGAAAAGTTCGTGATGGTGTTTCTAATGTAATTCTCTGGGTAATCTTCTAACTATTTCTTTTTTACTGCTTACAGCCCCTCGAACATCGCTGACCGTCCGTCTGTTTCAGGAGGATACCGATGCCTCCCACTCACTGAAGCGCAAGAAGAAGCCTTCCCACCGAAAGACTTCTGCCCCTTCGGGGCCGTCCAAGAAGAAGGCAAAGACCTCTGAGGCCCCAAGGTCTGCCCCCACCTCCGAGGGGCGGACTAATGTGGATGTAGTCCGGTCCGCCTTCAACGTCCGCTCCGAAAAGGAAGGTAAGGAAGTCTTTCGTGCTATTAAAAGATATAGGGAGTTAGTACCTCAGGATCTTCAAGCCTCCGATATGGAAGGACGAATTAGGGATGTCGGGAATATCCTTCGAGGGGAAACTCCACATGTTCTCGAGGCGGGCTATTATGACTTTTTCGGCAAAGAAAGATTTATGGAGCGTTGTCTAATCTGGCACACCGATATCAAATTAATCCCTCGACTTATTCGCCCCGCTGCAGGTTCTGCGGACGTCGCCCCTGCTGCACCTGCCTCGGATTCCGCGCCTGCGGCGGAGCCGGTGGTGGAAGATGCCCCGACGGAAGACCGGGGCGAATTCGGTCGGGTGACCAGCTTGGAGGACTCCCCTTCCGATGATCGAGCTGAGGAGGAAGGCCTCATCCTCCGAGGAAAATCGAGGTTGACTCCCGTGAAGTCATCTGGTGGGAAGGCATCTCCACTTCCCACCACGCCGCCATCGTCCTCTGCTCCACCATCCTCGCCAGTTGGGGGTGTGACCCCCGAAGCTCGAGTGAGCGAGGAAGCTGAAGAGCCCCGCCTGGTAGTACCTCTGTTTCCTTTGGATGGGGACTACTATCAAGCCTTCTCTTCGGACCAGGGCTCCGAGCCTTGGAGACCGGTGGAGTCCCTTCGGGGGATCCCTCTGCATCGGGGGTGCCAGGAGAAGAACCTGGCCTTGCACTTAGTGTCGGGCTCAGTCCCGCCCTCTTTGAGGCGTCCCCTTTCTCTGGAAGGGGAAGACATCGATGCAGACATCCGACAGATGGCCGTTCGTCGGATAGAGGTAAGTGAACTTTTTCTTTTATTCATCTGAGGGTGTTCCGACGTCTGAGTGCTAAGCTGTATTCGCCCTTCAGGAAATCGCGGACCAGGATCGCTGCTTTGGCTACATCCTGTCTTTGCGAGAGGCTTTGGAGCGAGAACGGGCCAACTCCAACCTCGAGAGCCTGACCAAGCTCCAAGAGGACTTAGCTGCCTCCGAGGCGTCAAGGCTCCGAGCGGAGGAGCGGGCCGAAGAGATCTGGCAACAGGCTGAGGAGGATAGGCAGCGAGCCGAGGAGGTCCGAGTCAAGCTTACTCAAGAGGCTCAATCCCAGCGCCGGCAGAATCTGAGTCTTGAGAGCTCGCTCAAGCGGGAACAGCAGGCGGCCATGGCGGATCGGAGCCAGGCTGCCTTCGAGAAGGCAGCGTTGCAGGAAACAGCTGAGCGGCTGAAGCTCGAGAAGCAGCGGGCCATCGCGGAGCTAGAAGAGGCGAGGGCGGATCATTCCGCCCAACTAACAAACGCGAAGGTCCAGGGCCGCGAAGAGTACCGGAGCTCGGAGGACTTCAAGGAGGATGCGGCGAAACATTGTCAAGAGGATCTGCGAAATGCCATCCTCGATATTGTCGAAGAACTTAATGAGACTTATGGGGACTCCATCGACTTGAGGAAGTCCAAGACTCTTGGCCCAGCCGCCGAAACGTACCTCAGCCTTCCTTCAGAAAGCTCCTCTGAAGACGCCGACGAGTCTGCCCCTCCAAAGCCTTCCGAAGATTCAGCACCTGGAGACCGAGTTTAAAGTCTTAAGTCCTTGTACTTCTTCCTTACTATCTCTTTTGTACCGAACCTTTTAGGCCTTCGAGCCTTTTATGAATGTTTTCTTTTCGGTCATGCTCTTCGCAATTCTTTTACCGGACCTTAAGAACTTTAAGGTTTTCCGTCGTCCTATGACGCTTTTAATCGAACTTTAATAACTTTAAGGATTTTTCGGACGTCCAATGACGCTTTTTAATCGAACCTTAATAACTTAAGGATTTTTCGGACGTCCAATGACGCTTTTTAATCGAACCTTAAAAACTTAAGGATTTTCGGACGTCCAGTGACGCTTTTTAATCGGACCTTAAAAACTTAAGGATTTTCGGACGTCCAGTGACGCTTTTTAATCGGACCTTAAAAACTTAAGGATTTTCGGACGTCCAGTGACGCTTTTTAATCGGACCTTAAAAACTTAAGGATTTTCGGACGTCCAGTGACGCTTTTTAATCGGACCTTAAAAACTTAAGGATTTTCGGACGTCCAGTGACGCTTTTTAATCGGACCTTAAAAACTTAAGGATTTTCGGACGTCCAGTGACGCTTTTTAATCGGACCTTAAAAACTTAAGGATTTTCGGACGTCCAGTGACGCTTTTTAATCGGACCTTAAAAACTTAAGGATTTTCGGACGTCCAATGACACTTTTTAATCGGACCTTAAAAACTTAAGGATTTTCGGACGTCCAATGACGCTTTTTAAATGTATCGAGAACAACTCAGGAATACTTTGATCAGAAGTAACTTCTTTATTGATTGATGTCTTTAACATAGCATGCACCACTCAGGGCGACTTAGTTACATCTTCGCGCCTCCACGGGCGACTTATTCGTCAAACATGGCACTTCTTCAGATGTTCGCCGCTAAAGGTGTTTCTTAAAACCTTGCCGTCGGGATCTTCTAACTTGTAAGCGTTCGGGGCCGGCATGCCTACGATCTTGTAAGGCCCTTCCCATTTCGGGGACATCTTGTTGATCCGATCTTGTAGGGCGAATTCGTTCCGTCGTAGGACCAGCTCTCCTGTGTAGAACTATCGCGACTTGACCTTCCGATTGTAGTACCTGGCCGTCGCCAAACGCATCCGAGCTTGCGCTATGTCGGCCTCCAGCCGTTTTTCCTCTAGCAGGGACAACTCCAGGCGCCTTGTTTCGTCATTCGTCAAAGGTCCTATTCTGGCTCTTCCTGGACTCGTCGAGGGCTCATAGCTGCTGGTTCGATGGGACGCCACCGCGATTTCCACGGGAGCGACCGCCTCTGTTCCGTAAACAAGTGCGAACGGGGTTTCACCTGTTGACCGCTTGGGTGTCGTTCGGACCGCCCACAACACGTTCTCCAGTTCGTCCAGCCATTTTCCGTCCAAAGCGTAGACCCTTTTCTTCAAGCCCTCCATCACGATTTTGTTGGCCGCCTCTACCTGCCCATTGGTCTGAGCGTGGTGGACGGATGCTGTTCGATGCTCGATACCGAACTCGTCTAGGAATCTCTCCAACTGGGCCCCATTAAACGGAGGACCATTGTCACTGATGATCACCTTCGGCACCCCATATCTTGACAAAATTCGGGTCTGAAGGAACTTAATGATATGTCCTGCTGTTGTTTTGGCTAGCGGCTTAGCCTCGATCCACTTCGAGAAGTAGTCGATCGCGACCAGCAGATGTGTGCACTGGCTCTTTGCTTTTGGAAGGGGTCCCACCAGGTCGATGCCCCACTGTGCGAAGGGCCAAGCACTCCCGATGGGCATCAAATCAGCGGCGGGAGCTGTGATATTCGAGGCATATCTTTGACACGCGTCACAGGATCGAACAAGCGCCGTTGCCTCCTTATTCATCGTAGGCCAATAATATCCCAAGTTTAACGCCTTCCTCAGGATAGATCGAGCGCCTTCGTGACAGGCTGCGACTCCTTCATGCAATTCTCTCAGGATCCGAGTCGTATCGGGTTCGGCCACGCATTTCAAGAAGGGCGTCGAAAGCAGACCCTTTTTGTATAACTGGTTGTCCACCATCGCGTAATTAATTGACATTCGTCGCAATCGCTCCGCTGCCACTTTATCTTCAGGAAGTGCCCCCGTCGTTAAGTACACAATTATCGGGGTCATCCATGTGGATTCCTTCTCTGCCCCTGTCCCGATAGCGCACACCTCCAACGGATCGGTGGTCGATAGAATCACCTTCTCCAAGAAGTGTACCTTCCGACTCTCTTCCAAAGGTGCCCCCAAGGCATATTTGCTCAAGGCATCAGCCTCCACATTCTCTTCCCTGGGAATCGCCTCGATATCAAAGCTTTTGAAACTTTCCTTCAAGGTCCTAGCTTCTTGAAGATATTTCTTCATGACCGGATTCTTTGCTCCATACTGCCCCCGAACCTGATTTACAATCAGGCTAGCATCACACTTCACTTTCAAATGTTTAATTCCGGTGCCCTTTGCGATTTTCAGCCCCGTTATGAGAGCCTCATATTCCGCTTCGTTATTGGTGGCTCTAAATGTTAGGGCTAATGCATATCGGAGTGGCTCCGCCCCGCCTGGCGGAATCAATACGAACCCCGCACCCGATCCGTCCGAGCTTGAGGAGCCATCCGTGTACAACTCCCAGGTGTTCTCTTTATTTGGCTGTTCCGACTGCCCTGCCGCCGGGGTCTCTTCAGTATTCCCGATTGCCCCCTCTACTGTTTCCGTTGCTTCAGGATCGGGAATAGTAGATTCAACTATAAAGTCGGCCAATGCCTGCCCTTTGATAGCTGTTCTCGGAGCGAAATGAATTCGAAACTCACTAAGTTCCACGGCCCACTTTACTAGTCTCCCCGACGCGTCGGGCCGGCTCAAGAAGTGTTTCAATGGCTGATCAGTCAGCACCGTAATTTCATGCGCATGGAAGTAGGGCCGTAACTTTCGAGCGGTAATAATCAACGCAAAGAGGTACTTCTCAATCGGAGGATAATTCATTTCACTCTTGGCAAACGCCTTGCTTACATAATAGACAGGAATCTGACTGCCCTCGACAGCTTTAACTAGAACAGAGCTTATTGCAAACGAAGAAATAGCCAAATAAAGATAGAGTGGCTCGCCTGGAGCCGGCTTCGCAAGTGGTGGGAGGTCGCGGAGATGTTGTTTGAGTGCTTGGAACGCCGCCTCACATTCAGTAGTCCATTCGAACTGTCGGTTGGCTCTTAACACATTGAAAAATGGCATCGACCGGTCGCTGGCCCTGGATAAGAAACGATTCATCGAAGCCAGCCGACCGTTCAACACTTGCACCTCCCTATGGTTGGTCGGGGACTGCATCTCTTCTATCGCCCTTAGTTTCTCGGGATTCACCTCGATCCCCCTCTGGCTCACCATGAAGCCTAGGAACTTCCCGGAGTGGACTCCGAAAGCACATTTGGCTGGATTTAGGCGGACCTGGTGGAGCTTCATCCTCTCGAAGGCCATTGCCAAGTTGCCCACGTGGTCTGATGCTCGTCGGGACTTCACTAGCATGTCATCTACATAGGCTTCCATGGTACTCCCAATCATGTCCCCGAATAGCTTGTTCACCATTCTCTGGTATGTCGCCCCTGCATTCACCAGGCCGAAAGGCATGACGTCATATTGGAAGACTTCACTATCGGCGTAAAAGGCGGTATGTGGGGCATCCTTTTTCGCCATCTTGATCTGGTTATAACCGGAATAAGCATCCATAAAGCTTAACAGCTCATGCCCCGATGTAGCGTCCACCAGTTGGTCGATCCGAGGGAGTGGATAACAGTCCTTCGGGCAGGCCTTGTTTAAATCACGGAAGTCGACACACATTCGCCACTTCCCGTTGCTCTTCCTCACTAGTACTGGGTTGGCTACCCAGGTTTGGAATCGGATCTCCCTGATGAATCCAGCGTCGAGTAGTCTGCCAACCTCCTGCTGGATTGCAATCCTCTTGTCTGTTCCCATCGGGCGTCTCTTCTGTGTGATCGGCTTGACCGTGGGGTCGATGTTCAGTTCATGCTCGATCACGTCCCGACTGATTCCTGGCATATCGCTCGGAGACCAGGCAAATAACTCCTTGAACTCTTTCAATAGGGCGATCAACTCCCGAGCTCTTTCCTCGGATAGGGCGGATCCGATCTTTACCCTCCTCTCGGGTCCATCTATCTCGACTTCTTTCAGGTCCTCCATGGGGGCGGGACGCCCAAACTCTTCTCGAGGGTCAGCGTCTGTTTGGAGAACCGACATAGCCTCCTTCCTCGATCTTCTCGTGGCGTTGACATAGCATCGTCTCGACGCCACCTAGTCGCCTTTCACTTCGCCGACCCCATTCTCAGTCGGGAACTTCAGTTTCTGATGGACAGTCGAGGCTACTGCCATCAGTGGGTTGATAGTGGTTCTTCCAATGATCGCATTGTACGTCCCTGTGGATTCGACCACCACGAACTCCACATCTCTCTTCTCCATCTTCCAGCCACTGCCGAACCATACAGGCAGCGTAATAACCCCCAACGGATAAGAGGTTGTGCCGCAAAATCCTACCATCGGAAAATTGACCTCCCGCAAATCTTTCTTCTTCTTCCCCATCTGCTCCAGGGCGTCGGAGAAGAGGATGTCGGAGGAGCTTCCTCCATCAATGAGGATCCTCTTCACTTCGAATCCTCCTACATCCAGTGTTACTACTAGGGCATCCTCGTGGGGGGTCTCTACTCCCTCTAGATCCTTCGCCGAGAAGGTGATCTCCATCTTCTCCTTCGAGGTCCACGACCGTGACCTTTTTCCCAGAACCACTGCGACTGGCACTTGGTTGGCATAACGCTCCCGAGAAGACGATGTGTCTCCTCCTGCAGCGAACCCTCCATGGATCACATTAATAATTCTCTTCTGTCTGGACCCGGATGGGCCCTCCGAAGGCTCTGCGTCGGACCTCCTCTTCCTGGGGGACCTCGATCGAGATTTGGACCTTGACCGAGATCGTGAGCGGGGCTTGCAGCGCGAGTCTCCCACGAACTCCTTCAGCTTACCCCTCTGGATAAGCTTCTCTATTTCCTTCTTCAGCTCCCGACACTGGTCAGTGTCGTGACCGGAGGCCCGATGGAATCGGCAGTAACGGTCGGTGCGGGAGCCCAACTTTTCTCCTTCCTTCTTCTTGGGGAAACGAGCGAGGCCTTGCTTCTCCATTACCGCCAAGACCTCTTTCAAAGGCCTGTTGAGGGGGGTAAACTCCTCCCTCTGATTGTCCCTCTTGGTCGGACGCCTATCCTCCCTCCGATCGGAGCGTCCACGACTCCGACTACCCTCGGAGCCATCCTTCCTGTGTCGGTTGTCCAATGGTTTGAACAACTGCTTTCCTTCGTGCCCCTTAGGAGGAGCCAATTCTCCGGCAGCGATCTTCGACTCTTGGACGTCGATTTGCTGTTTTACTCTCGCCTGGAGTGCCTCCATGTTCCAGACTTTTTTGGCTGCGACACTGTGAAGTAAGTCGGAGCCATAGGGGGGATTGAGGTTTTTTATGAAGGTGCGGATGGCCTCGCCCTCCGATATCTCCTCATCTAGCTCGGTCATACCAGCAGTGTAACGCTGGTAGTATTGGGCCAGCGATTCGTCAGGCCTCTGAACCACCTCATGCAGGGTCCGAACACTCTTCAGCAGCCGTCGACGCCCTTGGTACTGGGCGATGAATCGCTGATGCATGTCCTTCCAACAGGTTATACATCCGGTGGGCAGACTGTAAAACCATGTCATCGCCTTCTCTCCCAGGGTGCTCGGGAACAACGCACAGATAACATCTTCATCAGGGGTCCTGCCCATGCATGTTGTTAGGTGCTTCTGCACATGGCGAACCGGGTCCGCGACCCCATCGTACTCGTCTATCTTCGGGATACCCAAGCCTGGAGGGGCCAAGGTATGGATCAACCTGGGAACGAAAGGATGGGTCTCCTGACTCCCCAATTCCGACATCATGGGCTTCTGATCTCCCATGCAGATACCCACGATCTTTACTACCTGGTCGGCAGTGAGGGGACCATTCAAGGGAATAGTCCTTTGTTGTACTGGCCCTGGTCCATCGACCACAAAATTCTCCGCCGGTGCTGGATGAGGGGGAATGGGTTGTTCCCTCAACGGAGGGGGTGGCGGCAGGTTGTCGTCCACCTGCCTTCTGGGGGCATCTCGCCGCGGAGGGAGCGGCGGGAGATCGGCCTGCCTTCTGGCAGCTTCTCTTCGGTCTAGGAGGGCCTCCATGGCCTCCATGAATAGGGGCATGGCCTCTGCCACTACCCTGGCCAGCTCCGGATTCTGGGAAGGTGCTTCGTTCCGGCGAGTGCTGTCACCCTCATCTCTCAGATCCTGATGCTGGGCAGCATCCTCAGGGGGATTGCTGGTGGCCGGTACTTGCTTGCCTGAACGTTGCGATCTGTTGCCAGCCATGGAATGAAATCAGAGGGAAGCAAACTTACTTTTTGGCTTTTTGTTGCGTTTCCCACAGACGGCGCCAATGTTGGATCACGGCGGGAGCTCCGGTTACGGTGACGGATTCCTTAGCTCCTCGCAATCCTGCAGAAGGGGAATAGAGGGCAGTGGCCCAGAATCCCTCTCCGATGCTTAACGTAAGTACGGCGGTCAACAGAGCAAGCAAGTGATATGAGTGTATGTGTAAAACGTAACCCTAATCTGGAATAACTTCCCTCCTTTTATAGAGGAAGGCTATCCCAGTTACCTGATTAGGTGGTTGGATCGTGATCCACTATCCCACGTATCTCGCCATGTATCTTGCCCTGTATCTCGTATAGTTACTCGTATCCCACATATCTCGCCCATTATACCACTACCGTAATCATGGCGAGATTTCCGGGATTGTGCCCTTACTGGGGAGTCTCGATCATTATCGGAGGCTCCTAAGTTACATCATTGAGGATTCGGTGTCGGGGAGTGGTGTCAACTCCCATATCGGGACCGACTACGTCCAGGTCCGATATCTTCGGGGCTCTTCCCTATCGGAGCCTTTTTCCGTCGGGGCCCTTAGCCTTCCAGCAGCCCAGCTCCCAGCCCACTAGGCCTAGTCGCTGCTTGCCAATCGTTAAGGGACCTAACGGCCTTTGCCAGGGCCCATCAGGAACGAGACAGTTGGTAGGTAAATCTTAGGAGGAGAATCTGCTGAGATAGCTCTTCGATCGGTATGATTGCTAATTCTCTGCCACATCACCAGTTCCCAATTTGATTGGATAGTACAATCCACGCGATCCACCCTTATTTTTCTCATGGGCTTCTTCTGCACTTAACTGCTACTTGCGTTAAGTTTCTTCTGCACTTAACTGCTTCTTGTGTTATGCTTCTTCTTTTTCAGCTTACTGATTTCTTCTTGCGTTACATTTACATTGATGGTGACGTTTCAGATCGGCTCCGATCTTTCAGGCTTTCACCATTGTTCCTATTTCAGTGTTTCAGATTAGCGTTCAGGTTCTCCAATTTCGCCTCCGATTTGCATCAGCTGCAACGAGAAGGAGACCAAAACCGCGTCTTGGTTCATGACGAGTCATATTTCACCCACCGAAGCTTCCCTGAGGGGCTGTGGAGGAGGAAGGAGAGGGTAGGGTTAAACGATTACTATGACTGCCATGTATAGGAGTACTTGAAGCGATCTGATCAACCCAAGAATTCAGTCTGTTTCGATGGGAATCAAGGTGTTTGTGGCTTCGTCTAATTGAATTGAATCAAGCCCCATTTGCGCTGCATGATACTTCTCGAATCAATGATTATTCAGGTTAGGAATATTTGTTTGTATGTATGAAAATGAGTTACCACTAATTAAGTCTCATATGATTATTAATCTCATCTAATGATTAAGTCTCTGCGCTGCATGATGCACCAACATCAAAGTGGCGAGTCAAGACCTGCAGGAAGGTATAGTAATGCCCCACAGCATGCTGCGATTATTATGTAGAGCAACATCACGATTAAGGCTCTCAACAGTGCCCTGCATATACATAAAAATCCATTTTTTAGACACACTCATGCTCAGGATGTTGCGCAGGATACTCGGTTAGTTAGTAACATTTAATCACATTCCATCACTGATTATTGATCCCATCCATGTTTGGTTGATTGATGTCATCGATCTACACTTAAATATTGAGTAAAATATCAATCAACTTTCTGAGTTTGGCCATGCAAAATGCCAAATTGCTTTCCTTCATTATCATCTTTAAGTATTTAGATTTTGTGGATATGCGTGCTAATTATATTTCATATAATTTGTGATTGCGAATTGATCATAATCATTGTTTATCAGTCCAGTTAGAGGACCTGGGATTAATTTTGTGTCATCAAATTATTGATGCCTACTTGGCAAAAAAAAAAAAAAAACTATTGATGCCTCTTGCACTAGTCGTTTTTAGATCGGCATTTTCTTCTGGGCATATGCCGATTGGGTACTGAGGAATGACAGATTATCCCAATCAGCAAATAGATTTGTTCCAACTCAATTCTTATTTTTATAGCTTTGTCCTTAGTAAAGACTAACTTGGTTTGGGTTTGTGGTCGATGTGAAACTTTCAATTTCAATAAGGTTTTTCTTTTCTTTGTAGTAAAGGGAATAATTTACTTAGAAGCATACAACTACCATGCATCACTAGCTATTATTGCAGCCATGTTTGCAGGAACAAATCATTACTGATGAAAGATTTTAAATGAGCAGATTGTTCACTCTAATTGATTTAATGAGCAGATTGTTAAACCAGATTATAATTCGGTAGTTGTATTGATTAGTGTGGATGGTCACATTCTGACAGCACCGATATTGGATGATGAGATTGAGCTAAGAACACATCATTTGCATCTTGGCCCTATTGAAGGAGATGACTTTTGTGAAGAAAATAATGGATTTGGTGTCTGGAGATAAATTATCACAAGGTGTGATCCTGAACTTGGTCAAGTTGAAGCACTTGAGACTTGAGAAAGAATTATTGGTTAGTGATGTTGAGTCATGGTATTATCAACTTTCAGGTTTTTCAGGTTTCTTATTGCATTCTAATTTCAGTCATATATTAAAACTAAGTGTTTTCTGAATTTTGTCAATAAAATCAATTGAAATACATTATGCTCACAGAGTTATCTTTGTGCGTATTATAAAATTTAAAAAAAAAAATCAATTAAAACAACTTTATCTTTACTTTCTTTCTCCTTGCCCATAACTTCTCTTTTTAAATACATATCCTACAATTATTCTTTAATATAATGACTTCATTATTGTAAATCGATATTTTTTTCTTTTTCAATTTTGTTCGTGAAATTTATTATTCATTTGATCGTGACGCACCTTCTGTTATTTATAGCTTCCATTTAATTATATATACCTAATTTTCTTTTCTTGGAGTAGATCGGTAGTTATTTGCTACTAATATATGCGACCATTATGAAAAATCAGACCTGACTCTCATCTTAAAATGCAGCACGTTAAATATATTCACGGATAAATCATTTGTACGACTGTATATTAGCTTTTTGAATTTTATTTTGTAGAATATTATCACTATACTTTAATAAATTATTGTTGGAGTCGTCTACAGAAATAAAATTTACAACCCTGCGCGGTGCGCGGGGAAAATACCTAGTTTATTTATATTGCACAACTGATGACCAAGGTAGTACAATGTTGTAGCATGACATTATTAATTACTTTTATTATATCCTCCTAGCTAGCTACCATACAAAAATCGAGAGTGAATTCCCAAAATAGGTCTGATAGTCAAACTTATCCCAAATTAGGCTTCTTTAGAAACTAATTCTCAAACAAGGTTTTTCTATTTTTTCAAATCATTTTTATTTTTTATTTTACATCTCAAAGTTTATATTTTGTTACAATTGGCCCTAATACAAGAAATAAAAAAAAAATGTGAAAAAAATAAAGTAATTATATGTAAAAGCTATAAACTAAAAATTAATAAATTAGTAATTGTAAAAAAAAATCTAAAAATAAATTATGCTAAATATATAAATTATATTAAAAAACAGTGATATAACATATAAATAAACTAAATACTCGTGATTTTTTTAAGTATGAAAATATAAAAATGAAAGCGTACATAAACCCTAAATAAAACGTGTTAAATTTTATAAAAATATATAAATTAGTGACTGAAAAAATAGATAAACTAATTTAAATTTGAAAAATCAATAGAATAAATTTAAGAATGAATTTTAGTTTGTATATTTTTTTTTCATACTCTTGAATCTTGATGAATAATTTTATCAATATATAGTTTCTTTTTTTGCCAAGATAAAGTTGTTTCAAAACTTATTTATTTTTAAATTTTAAATTTATCCTTCAATTTTACACATTTTTTAAGATTTAAAATATATAAAATAAAAATTTTTTGTTTGATTATTTTTAATTTTATTTTTATCATTTAATTAGTTTATAATTTTTTTATTTTCATATATTTTATTTTCTTAATTTTTAATTTCTTTTTTCTTCTTATATTATATTTCTATTAAAGATTCATTTGTAACATAATATAAACTTTAGGGTATAAAGTAAATAATATATATTATTAAAAAAAGGGTTAAGAACACAATAGGGGCCTGAATGTTTGCTCATGTTGCCAAAAAGTGTCTGAATTGAAAAAACGTATTATTTAGGGCCTGAATTTTGAGTTTTGTGTATAAGTGAGGTCTCCGTCTATTTTTTCTGTTAAAAGTGACGGAAAGTGGTCACATGCTTGGCATGTGACCTAAAATAATTTGAAAACCCGAAAATGCCCTTTGACCAAAGTGTGTCTCTCATATGTTTGACCTAAAATGACGAAAATACCCTTTAAGCCACTACAGCTCCGGCGACCACCACCACCCCGACTCCGGCGACCACCACCGGCCTCCGGCGACCACCACTGACCTCCGCCGACCACCACCGACCTCCGGCGACCACCACCGACCTCCGGCGACGACCGAAGAGCTCCGATCGGAGCAAAAAAAGCTCTGATCGGAGCCACAGAGATTGGAGCTTTGTGGCTCCGACCGGAGCCACAGAGATTGGAGCTTTGTGGCTCCGACCGGAGCCACAGAGCTCCGATCGGAGCTTTTTTTGCTCCGATCGGAGGCCGGTGGCGGTCGCCGGAGGCCGGTGGTGGTCGCCGGGCGGTGGCCGGAGCGTGGTGGCCTTAAGGGCATAATTAGTGTGTAGGGGTATTTTAGACATTTCACATTTTATTAATTAAATTGATAAATTGTATAATTAATAATTATAAAAGGGTATTTTTGTCTTTTCACGTGAATCTGTTAGATTTAACAGAAAATTTGGACGGAGACTTGAAAAAACACAAAACTCAAAATTCAGGCCCTTAATAATACGTTTTTTCAATTCAGACCCCTTTTGGCAACATGGGCAAACATTCAGGCCCCTATTGTGTTCTTAACTCTTAAAAAAATAAAGAGACCTGTTTTGAGTATTACTTTCTGAACAAACATAATTTAAAAATTAATATCGAAAACTTACCTACTTTATTCATTCACTCCAAGAATCGAAGGGAAGAGTACGTTTGTCATTAATTATTCATATTTGTACTGTACGTAGTTGATAATAATTAATTAGTTGTCTAGCTGCTTATCTCTAATTTTGGTCAACGGCTTATTTTAGAAGTTGGTGTGGTGGTGTCAAACATTAATTACGTTTGATGTTTATTTAAAGCTGGTGGTATTATTGTCAGAATCTTATTGGAAACAGCAAGACCCCGAATGAATACTCCATTTGTGTCATGCATAGACTAATTAAGTTAAGAATGAATTAATTAAAGAAATTTGAGAACGTCCTGTAGATAGATGTAAATCCACCAATTATTATTATATATATATATGGAACGATTTGCCATTATTACAAATAAATAATAATCAATAGTGTCGTTGGAGTAGTAGGAATAAATAAGTTTACCAAAAAAAAAGTAGGAATAAATAACATTATTTTTATTATGATATACTGTTTTTGTTTTAATATTTTTGAGACACTTTTCCTATAGGAGCAAAAGTGGCGAATACTCGTCAATTTCCTTCATCTTCTTCTATTATATTTTGCACCAATGTTAATAATAATAATCATTATAATATCTTCATTCATGTTTAGTAACCACTTAAATTTGGACAAAAAAAGTAACCACTTAAATTAATTAACCATAATTTATTTTTGCTTGAATAACAACAGTCAACAGACATGCATGCACCAAAATTAGCTAAGCACACATATATATACAAAGATCGATGATCGTCATAATAATAATAATTAAGAAGAAGAGGTGAAAGTAAAGGCCAGCAGCACTACGCTGCTACCGCCATTGCTTGTTGGAGCGGAGGAATCGAACCTTAATTAACTAACTTCGAGTAATTATGATTATTATTGTACTTTCTTCTTCTATAACAGAGAAGCCGCGGCCAAATTAGTTTCCGAAGCTGCTTTCTAGCGCTGCACAGGCGAGCCAAGATGAGGCGCTTGATACGAACCAGAGAGCTCTGGATCCTCTCTCTCACTGTTTTCTTCCTACTGAACTGGTAGCTCCTTAGAAACACCTGCCGCTTCTCCATGCTCATCATGTAGCTCTGCTCCACTGAATCGCTACCCACCCTGATGAATATTGGATGACTCACCACCATCCCCATGGCTGCCATGTATATTGCTGCTGCTGCTCTCTCTCTGCAAATTAAACTTGCTTCTGTGGTCTCCTCCTGCAGCTGCACTTCTTTATATTGAGAGAGAGACAGAGAGATGATGAGTCGAATAAAAATACTTATTAAATTAGATAAATTTCGATTTTTTTTTTTCGCCAAGATAAGACCAACTTTTTAAATTACTTTCTTTAAAAAGAAAGGGAAGCTTTGCAGGCTTCAAGTTCTACAGCTGCCTGTAGGCTGTAGCTGAAGCCGCCCTTGTAAGAATGAAGCCGAAGTTTGAAACCTTTTTTGGCCCTACCTTTACCAACAAGTTTTTACTTTCCATTTACGCATCCTCTTCTAATTAACCCTCGAATGTCTGCGTAGCCATCAAGGACAATCTCTGAAGTTCCATTCTCTCCAACCTCTTTATCACATGATTTACCAACCCCGAAATCATGCGTTTCCGAATGAAATATCAACTTTATTGTATATTCATCTTCATACCGATTATTGAGTTCATGATACAGCTCGACTTCCCTTCTCTTTTTTCCATCTGACAAGTTGATAACTTCGCTTTACCCATCTGAATGTGGTCCTAACCTACTAAGCTATATCACTTACATTATATGAACATGCCATGGACCACATGAAATATTTATTGGTATATATATATATATATATATATGTCAGCAACCACTACTGCCAACTTTCACAAGAAACATGAGAGATAATTAAGTAGGAACATGTTCTTGTATTTGAAGAAGATGCTGACATGGGTAGCTTTCTGGATGAGAAAAGGGTGACTTATCTGTATATAGTAATGACCAAACAGGAAGAATTGCAGAAGAGAATAATTCATGCAAGTTACAAGGATGTATGTATAGATGACATCAGATGGAGAGCAGATTTTCCATTTGCAGTTGTAACCAACCTTTACTTTTTGTCAGCAGAGTTGAGACCAAATCAATTGTCCAACTTCAGTGCAGAAGAAGACTAAGGTTACAGTCTTTCAATGCCAGTAATTGTTAATAGAAACAACTGCAGGTAACAATGCAAGAATATGTGCACCACCATATTGCATAGTATATAGAAATACCATCATTTCCATGAACCAACTACATCAATCAATTGCATATAGTCAATAAAGCACATTCATGAACTTTGCATGATATCTATCTACTATCTACAATTCACAACAGACTCAGCCAAGCCAAATACTAACAGCAAATACCTAATCAGTGATACAATATGAAATCGAACAACCATATCTAAAGCAGTGTATTTCTTTGGTTTAGTCACCTCTTTCCAATTTCATTTGCAGCAGAAACCTTGGTATCAGACAAGTCTAAATCAACCATTGACATGTCATACGGGACAGAAGATTGGTTTGACACATCGACAAGAAACGAAGACTTCATGTTCTCTGGATTGGTCGGGCCACAAACATTCTCAGACTCCTGAGGAAATGAAAAGCTCGAAACTTGCACTTCATGGTTGGGCCACAAATGTTTGCTTCTTCTAACTGTATCCATCTCCGGACCAGTAGGAACAAACGTGCGTGATCGGTATTTCTTAGTTCCATCCTCAGCCTCATTGTGGTTGTAGAGCACATACTCGTGATAAGTTGGGGCAAACTACAGAAGTTTGATTTTTTTACCACCAGGATGATGAAAGTTCAAATTTTAAATTACTACTGCAATATTTTTAACAGAAGTCCAACAAATTGAGGAGCAGTTCAATTACCTGATGAACAGTATCATGATAGAAGTCATTTAACTTCAAGGCATGTGCCAAGCTTGCAGTAAAGCCAGGAGATGCACCGATATTTGCGCCAGCATATTCTTTATATGGAAATGCATATAAATGGCCAATGGCAGCAATAAGCATCTCAACGCAGATTATAAAATCTTGAAACCGAGCAGCTTCCTTGGCGTCTTTAATGAACCCAGTCTTTGCAGCAAGAAACACCAAAACCCCCTATGATAGAGCATAATGAAGAGAAGTTGTTTATAACATTAAAAAAAATGCACTTCAGTATTGGATGTTGCTTCAGACTTTTTGAATAAGAATATATGATATATACCTGCCAATAAGTCAAGAAAACAACGGATTTGATGATAATAAACTTGGGGACGGGATTAAAGGGTCGGAGCAGCTCTTTGCACGCCACGTAAAACAATGCCAAAGCATAGAGGGCCATCGTGTATGATAATGTATATATGATAGTTAGGTACAAATACGATTGGCTCGGGTTGAAATTTCCGTCGTGGTATTTGCCTTTTGCATAGAGTATAAGTGTAAGAACAACCAAGATGGGCTTCAGTATCACAAACTGTAGACCTCCTTGCTTGCATCTACGTATAAAGCGTCTGCAATCAAAAGTTTCAAGAAAATATTTAATGAATACCAACAATAGAAAGAAAAAATTGAAACTTTTTCATAGTCTGCATAGTTCTCAAATTTAACTTCCACTTATGTTTCTTACCCATCCAATGGTATTGGAGGTAAACAGCATGTCATTAAGAACCATGAAGGCTTCATAACTCTGCCGCTTAAGCTCAACACGACAGCTCCAGGGCCACCAACCCAAGCAAGACATAGAGACAAGAAATTGTAGATGACCCAAGCTTCATATCTATAACATTGGGGATAAAATTCAGAAAAAATCATGTTTTAATCAAACCGTAAATAGGAATACCGCCTACAAAGTTATAAGTTCTTTGGATGAATTTGAATACTTACACTTCACGTATGGAATTGAAATATATTGCACCATCATCAAGTACAAGAGACAAGAAAGACATCAAAGCATAAACCTGCCAAAGATAGCAAAAGAACATGGATTAGAAACTTAGCAAGCTAAAAAAAAATTGTACAGAAATACAGATTCTGCATGTTTTTTTTTATCGAGTAATATTAAAAATTACTCACCGGGACCATGAAAATTATGCGAACGATGTATCTTTGGTAAGTAGGTTCAGTGTAATTGATGAGATGCCTGTATATGTGGGAAATTGCCAATGTTATTGCCCCAGCAGTGCAGAAAAAAGCAACAATGTCAAAGTAAATTGGCACCAAATCAGCCATTGTGGAGTTCTCATTCACCAATCTGCCCTCTGCGTTAGAATTAAAATTCACAACAAGAAAAAGTTAGTAGACAGTGATATATACAACAATCAGTGCTGACAGATAAGCTGAAACACAACAGAATCGAGCAACTGTAGCTTTTTAATGACTAGTTGGCAGTTCTAACCAAAGCTTGTCCTCCGATTGTTATTCTCCATATTCTTTCCATTTTTTTCCGATTTGAGCTCAAATGGTGGCAAAATATAGCCGTGTTCATCTAAAAAGCTCACCATAACTCAACTTTCACAAAAATGTGTGAAGTTCACTTCGAAGTGAGCATCTAAATGAAGATCTCCCACCTCTCAATGCTGCTTCACTTTTATATTAATGAGTCAATTGATGGATTCCAGCGATGCAATCTCTTGACCAAACTAGCAAAGTAATTTGAACCTACAAGTCAACTACAGATTAAAAGGACATTACTTGCTGCTGCCAAACAAACCCCACCAACTAAATCTGATTTCTGGAAATTTCTATTTCTCGGTCCAAACAAAAGTTGAAATTTTCTAAACTGAACATCAAAAACAAGAAATTGGAAGCAAGACAGAGCAAAAATCGCAATTTGTGGGTTTATCTTCAAGAGAACGAATAGCCCAGAAATGCAAAGATTTTGTCAGGAAAGATAAGGAACTAACCGCGTCGCAGTGAAGGGACTGCAGTCTGCAGATGAAGCAAGCGATCCGTGAAAGATGTGGGGAAAGATAATTTGTGGAGTGCTATGGAAACAAGAAGCAGCGGGAAGATGAGGAGAATGGCCTGTGCTCACTGGCACCCAATAATGCCGCGGCACCGCGGTTGGTGCTTCTCTTTTCTAATCGGTTTCTTCAATGATTATTATTAGTCCATAACTAGTCATCCTCACCTCACATGTTAGACTCTCTGGTCCTTAAGTATACACTTAGGGGCGTTTGGATGTACTTAATGCGAGATTACTTGAAATGTGAGATTATAAGTAATGTGAGCTGTAATGTGAGATTATTTGAAATGTTAGATTACAGTGTTTTGTTGTGCTGTAATGTGGAGTGTAATGTTAGATTACAGTATTTGATATGTATTGTAATGTGCATTGTAATGTGACTTTATTATTATTGTATTAATTTATATAGATTATATTATATCTTAATATGATAAGATTTAAAAGAAAAAATATATTTGACAACAACTAACTTCTTAAAGTTTATGTTTTGTGGTTAATACTATAGTTATTTATAAATTCTAAAAATAAAATATGTAAACTCAATATGCACAACTATTAAAATTCTCATAGTTAAAACATTATATGTAGTTTTATAAGATAATTTTCATAAAAAATGCATTGAAAAGACTTTACTTATTTTATACGAACATCATATGTATTATTATTTATTATAATAATGAGTCATTAAGTAGATAAAAAACAAAAAACTACAAATAATAACAAAATTATTATCATAATAAAATATAATGATAATACAAAGTATTTTGTCTATTTAATAAATATTAATAAAATAATAACACTCTGTAATGTTGGACGTAATGTCACATTACATCCGTTTTTGGATGTAATCTCACATTACGTTGAATGGGGTTTGGACGTAATCTGAGATTACAATGCACATTACATTACAATGCACATTACATCGTTTGGCAAACCAAACAACGTTATGTTGATGTAATGTGGGACGTAATGTGAGAGGACGTTTGGATGGACATAATGTTAGATTACTTGAAATGTGAGATTACAAGTAATGTGAGCTATGTAATGTAATGTTAGATTACAGTGTTTGGTTGTGTTATAATGTGGAGTGTAACGTTAGATTATAGTGTTTGATATGTGATGTAATATGATGTAAGGTGCATTGTAATGTGACTTTATTGTTATTATATTAATATATGCGAGTATATTATATAGTAATATGATAATATAAATATTTTGACAACAATTAACTTTTTAAACTTTATGTTTTGTGGTTAATACTATAATCAGTTATGAACGTAACAAAATAAATGCGCATAACTATTAAAATTATATTAATTAAAATTTTCTATAGTTTTATAAGATAATTTTTACAAATAAAATTCAACGACAAAGACTTACTCATTTTATACAAACATCGTATGTATTATTCTTTATTATAATAATGAGTTATAAATTAGATAAAAAGTAAAAATATATTATTACTATTATCATAATATATAAAGATAATATTACATATTTATTTATTAAATAATAATAAGGGTTAATAACTTATGAAATGTCTGAATTTTGACCCATGTTAACCGGAGAGGTCTGAATTTTCAAAAGTTAATTTGGAATGTCTGAATTTTCAACTTTGTTGAACTTTGGTTTTCCGTCCATTTTTAGGGTTAAATTTAACAAAATTATGTGAAATGACACTTTTACCATTTTTAATATTTTTTATTTAATACCTTATTTGAGAAAATGTGAAATGACAAAATTACCCCTGAAGTCAAATTAAGACCACCATGGCTCCGGCCACTATCACCCCAGCTCCGACCACCATGGCTCCGATCTGGAGCTCTGTGGCCCCGACCTGGAGCTCTGTGGCCCCAGGTCGGGGCCACATAGCTCTAATATGGGGCTCTGTGGCCCCAGGCCGGGCCACACAGCTCCGATCGGAGCTCCGTGGCTCCGATCGGAGCTTTGGGCGGCCTTGGCGGTCACCAGCGGTGTTTTCCGGCGAAGAAGAATGCTTTTATTTTTTGCTTTAAGGGGCATTTTCGTCTTTTCAGGTCAAGCATGTGAGGGGCACACTTTGGACGAAGGGCATTATTGGGATTTAAGTTTATTTCCGGTCACATGCCAAGCATGTGACCAAATTCCGTCAGTTTTAACGGCAAAAATTGACGGAGACCTCTTATATCAACAAAGTTGCAAATTCAGACATTCCAAATTAACTTTTGAAAATTCAGACATCTCCGGTTAACATGAGTCAAAATTCAGACCTTTAATAGGTTATTAACCTAAATAATAACACTCCATAATGTTGGACATAATCTCACATTACATCAGTTTTTTGATATAATCTCACATTACGTTGAATGGAGTTTAGACGTAATCTCATATTACAATGCACATTACATTACAATGCACATTACGTTATTTGGCAAACCAAACAATATAATGTGGATATAACGTGGAACGCAATGTGAGATTATATCACACATTACATTCATCCAAACACACCCCCTTAGACTAAGAGCAACTTAGTTTTTTATGTAGCGAAGAGTTATATAATGCTGCTAACTAGAATTAAAATATTCGTTTTGGACTGAAGCATTACTTAAGCCTAGTGAAGGTGGCTATATTTTGACCCAAAAAGAGGTGGCTATTGACTTCAAGGAAAATGATTAAGCTGAAAGCTTTTGTATCAAGCCCCTAAATCATATTTCTTATAAAACTAGTTGCGTTTCCTGCACATCGACTTACCAAATACGTATAATTAATAAACTAATATTCGATAAAATTTATACTGACTATTTGTAAAACGTTGAAACACTATTTTTAATTAAAATATCAGTCTAAAATTTGAAAAAGTAAACAAAAGACTTAAAATTTTAACCATAAAGTATCATTGCGCAAATTCACAAATAAATTTTAGATGCTCGTACCGCATGCTACATTTGGTCGTCGGATCCGTGTCAAGCGTCTGTTCTTCAACAGATATGGCTTCGATGACCACCGACGATATCTCGTCGGAGATAGGGATGACTCTGCCACTGAGACTGTTAGCCGCCCTTACCGCCTGATATCTTCGTTCGCTGGCTCCGCGTCAAGCGTCTGTTAAACATCAGCGAAATTTTAATTTCGATTAATTACATACATTGAATCTTGAACGGTCCGAAATTTTAATTGCGATTAATTGCATACATTGAATCTTGAACGGTTCGAAATCAGGAAAATTTTAATTGCGATTAATTGCATACATTGAATCTTGAACGGTTCGAAATCAGGGAAATTTTATTTGCGATTAATTACATACGTTGAATCTTGAACGATCAGAAATTTTAATTGCGATTAATTGTATACATTGAATCTTGAACGATTCAAAATCAGCGAAATTTTAATTACGATTAATTGCAACTTAAAAACCCTCAGCTCCCTAGTGCAATTAATATTATGGAGTTAATGACTACAAAACCCTTAGCTCAAGTCATAAATAAATCGATTAACGTAAAAAACAAAATCTCCGGCTCCACATTCATTCTGTTATTATCTTTCCTTCAGAATTTATAATATATATAGATAGTCAAATACATTTATTAGCAAAATAATAATAAAAAAAAAAATTCCGCGGGTAATTCTAGGTGACCCCCATCAGGAGGGAGCTCTCGTAGCACTAGCATACTTGCTTCAAGCTAAACTAATTCTCACTCGCACTGGGGTGCGTCCGTGCTATTTTTTCATTCCCATCCCACGGTCATGAATATTTTTCATTCTTATGGTCATGAATATTTTTCTATTCTCATGGTAAGCGCGGTTTAAACTCAGACATTTGATTAATGGATGAAGTACTGAACCACTACACTATATTACATGGTTCAATATTTTTCATTGGTTATTATGTATGTGATTTTTTGGAAAAGCTATCAAGTAACATAATCTATTTGCCCAATGAGAAATACTTCCATCAATTACACCATAGGTTTGTTGAGATTAGCCTTTATTTTGTTGTGTTTTAAAGGTCTTCCTTACCTTAGACGCTCTCTTGGCCTATTCATTTGCTAAAGTTCAAACTTTTAGTGGAGAGAGCTGAATGTTAGAGCACTTTTACTGGGAAAACTAGGGGTGAGTATGGGACAAATGGGCGGGATTTTTTAGGAAAATATTTCTAACCCTAGTTTTCAGAATTTCCCACTAATGTTCCTAGTTATAGTCCGAAGTTAAACCTTTGAAAAAGTCCCGACTTGGTTGGGGCTATCTAATTCGGGACGAGCTAGGGACAATCCAAATTTACACCTAATTTTGAAAATAAATCTTAATATTTTCAACTCAAAATACAAGTTCAAGTTCAAACATTCATCAAGTTCACGAACACATACATCAAGTTCACAAACAAATTCATCAAGTTCACACACATATATCAAGTAAGATGAATAACTACAGTTAGATTATCTAGGTTGTAAAATGTTAAACTAAGATAAGTAACTCGGGACTTCAGGACTTTTCTAAAAAAAAACTCTAGCCCAAGCCCTAATTGAGAGTAAAAGTCCTTCCCATACGAACTCGGACACAATTTCAAGACAAGCTTCTCGGGACGGACTCGGAACGGATTTCTCGGGAGTTCGAGTTTTTTCGGGATTTATACCCCGCCCTAGGGAAATCACATTTTGGTTCCTAGCGTCATCGCACATCTTGTCACATCACCGCACAATTACATTAATAATTTATCATAGGAGAGAGATAAAAATATAATTTAATCAAAACACTTACAATAAAATATATATATATATATATATATATATATATATATCATTTTTAACACATTAAGGAATATTATTTTAGATAATTTTTTTTAAAACAATAAATTAATTTATTTTCTAAATACCTAATTAGGAGTCCATCCCAGTGTTATCAGGACCGGAAGTCGACCAGGCCACCGGTTTCTGATTCGACCGGTCCGACCCGATTCGAACCCGGTTCAACCGGTTCTAGTTCAAATCAACCCCTCTCTCTTCTCCTCTCTCTCCCTCTCTCTCTCCATCTCCTCTCCCCGTTCTATCCCTCTCCTCTCCAACGCGAACCCTAATCTCGATTATACAAAATCTTTGACCGGTCTTCGAAAAAATGGAGGGAAAATAACACCATAGTGATGAGGCATGGAGAACGAATTGACTTCTTTGTGGATTTTTGGCGGTCGGAATTTGCTCGGCCTTGGGACCCAGAGTTGATCCCCTAGGGCCACGCTCGTGCTCTATTTTTGGGTCAGAAACTCTGAACCAGAATCGATTACCCCATTCACCGACTCTTTGTATCTCCATTTCTTCGATGTGTCGAGACCGCTTCTGGTGTGCTCTCTGACCTAGAGAAACTCCTCCGCTTCTGGTGTGCCTAAAAGATATCGCTGCTGGTGTGCTACCTAGATAAACTCCTCTCTAACCCGGTCCAGTCACGTTTTTTTTTTTCTCCTATTCTGAATTCTGAGCACCGAACCCCGTGGACCGTCCGGTCTGCTCAAAACTGGCCGGTTCGCCAAAAAATCGGCTATCAAACCGGGTTCACATACATTTTACGGATTTGATTGAACCGGACTGTTGGAAGTACCGTCCGGTTCGAACCCGGTCGGACTGCCGGTCCGATCCGGTTCTAATAACACTGGTCCATCCATTGCCAGTTGGCGCAAAACCTCTTTTGCGTAAAACCCTCTCCGGAGCCTTATCTTTCTCCAAAATCATGCTCTCTGCTCTTCTCTAGTCACTACTGTCTACTCCCTAGCCATTTTCTCCACTCTCCAACCATGGCTTCCACCAGCAGTACTGGACTCTATTTCTTCTGCCAGACTCCATCTCTTGAACTTTCCAGAAAATTCGCACCATCTCCCGGCACAACTTCGTTTTCTTTTCCCTTGGAGAAACCCTACTTCAGTGGCCTGAGACCCTTAGGTGGGTTTAGAGGGAGGGGGTTGAGTGGGTCTCTACCAGGCGCTATTTTGACCCCCAATTCGCTTCTCAACGGACTTTTCGATGACTACGACGCCTCCAAAAATGAGACTTTTGATGAAAGCGATGGTGCGAGCAAGGATGAGCTTGCTCTTTCCAAATTGGGTTTGCCTCACAGACTTGTTGAGTCACTGGAGAAACATGGAATTACCAGCCTTTTCCCCATTCAGGTACTCGTTTTTACCATTAGGTGCTTAGGAATATTGTTTTTGATGATGTAAATAAATGAATGTTGTGTTATGTATATCGCTTCTCAAAATGGCTGTGATTCACTACACGTTTGAATAAGTGGATAAGATGTCCTTTGCAGTTGAGAAGATTTTACTAGATACAAAATATATTAGAAGTGAAGAATTTTATTAGAAGTTTAATTTACTGGCAATTGCAGCTCATTATCTAGCTTCGCTGATGTTTTCTGCAAAACCCAGAAACAATATGACGGAAGGTTCCTCTGTATGTAGATTTGATCTCTCCTAGTTAAATTAAATAGCTGAGAATTGATATCATATTGGTCGTGGCAGCTTAACATTGTGGTATTTCTGGCATGAGATAGCTGCTTATTCCTTTCTTTTGTCTTCCATGTATTTGGGGTTCTAATTTGGTTGATGCCTTTTAAACAAACCTTGATATGACTCTTGTTCTGTTTTTTTAGAGAGCGGTGCTAGTCCCTGCACTTGAAGGCCGTGATCTGATTGCTCGCGCAAAGACTGGAACTGGAAAGACATTAGCCTTCGGAATCCCTATTCTTAAGCGACTTACCGAAGATGATGATGAAAGAAGTACTAGGTAACTGCATATTACTGTTTATTCAATGCAGCAACCTTGCAATACCGTAACATACCTGCTCAAGAGCATATTTTTTGCTAACTCTTACTAAATGTTCATTTAATTAACATTTTAGACGTGGGCGTCTTCCTCGGGTTTTGGTACTAGCACCTACAAGGGAGTTGGCAAAGCAAGTAGAGAAAGAAATTAAGGATTCCGCGCCTTATTTGAGCACTGTCTGTGTATATGGAGGGGTTTCCTATGGAAGCCAACAAAATGCTCTTTCTCGTGGAGTTGATGTTGTGGTTGGCACTCCTGGTCGCATCATTGATTTGATTACTGGAAACAGTCTCAGATTAGGGGAAATTGAGTTTCTTGTACTTGATGAAGCTGATCAGATGCTTGCAGTTGGGTTTGAGGAAGATGTGGAAATGATTTTACAGAAGATGCCAGCACAGAGGCAGAGCATGCTCTTCTCTGCCACCATGCCTGCTTGGGTCAAGAAATTGTCAAGGAAGTACTTGAATAATCCTCTGACAATTGACTTGGTGAGTTACTTTCCATTGAAAAATCTTCCTTTTACCCTTATTTTTTTTTTCTTTCAGAAAGATGTAAGTTTCTTATAAGATTAATCGATGTGGAACATATCAAGTTATAGTATTTTTATCATATTTTTGCCCCCATTGATGAATTTTTTTGGTTCTTCCCTTTTTGTGGAAATAGGTTGGTGACCAAGATGAGAAGCTAGCAGAGGGAATCCGGCTATATGCTATATCGGCCACACCAACCTCCAAGCGGGTCATTCTAAGTGACCTTATTACAGTAAGACCTCTAAGGCTCTAACCTTCTTATGCTAGTGCTCATTAATCTGCTTTTCGACTCTTCAGTTTCATATTTTGTTATTTGAGCTCTGCAAAAAAAAAACTTGTTTTTTCCTAAAAGACGTTTTCCCCTCATGAATTTGTATTAGGTCTATGCAAAAGGTGGAAAAACCATAGTTTTCACACAAACAAAGCGAGATGCTGACGAGGTGTCACTGGCATTATCTAGTAGCATTGCTTCAGAAGCACTGCATGGAGATATATCTCAGCATCAAAGAGAGAGAACACTGAATGGTTTTCGGCAAGGGAAGTTCACCGTTCTTGTTGCCACTGACGTGGCATCTCGTGGGCTTGATATCCCAAATGTTGATCTAGTAAGTCTTGACATTACTTTTCCATTCCATTAACAATAATACCTTAATTAATTTTGGTTACTGAACATTTTATGAAACTCCAGATTATCCACTACGAGCTGCCCAATGACCCGGAGACATTTGTCCACCGATCGGGTCGAACTGGACGAGCTGGAAAGAAAGGAACTGCTCTCTTGATGTATACAAGCAGCCAGAAAAGAACGGTTCGATCCCTTGAGCGTGATGTTGGGTGCAAATTTGAGTTTATCAGCCCTCCTTCCACGCAAGAGGTTCTTGAATCATCGGCTGATCAAGTTGTTGCCACGCTTAAAGGAGTTCATCCCGAATCGGTGCAGTTTTTTGCTCCCACAGCCCAGAAGCTAATTGAAGAACAAGGTGTTAATGCTCTTGCTGCTGCTTTAGCGCATTTGAGTGGGTTTTCAAAGCCGCCTTCCTCACGCTCCCTTATAAACCACGAGCAGGTAATCATTTGTATTAGATTTTCGGTCAGTTTCATGGCTAAACAAATAAAGATTGTGTTTTTACATATTTCAATATCATGGGTTTGTAATTTTACTTAGCAGAATCAGTCCTTGTTCCGATTTGTTGCTATGTCATCGTGTTGCAGGGATCGGTTACATTGCAGTTGACACGGGATCCAGCCTATACTAGAGGTTTTCTTTCGGCTCGATCAGTTACTGGGTTTTTGTCTGATGTTTATACTAAAGCAGCAGATGAAGTTGGTAAAATATTTTTGGTGGCTGATGAAACGGTTAGTCCTACTACACCAAAATGAAAAACCGTCCTTTTAAAAAACCAAGAAACGTTGTTAATGTTGATTATCGTGTCTGTCTCAGGTTCAAGCTGCTGTTTTCGACATGCCGGAGGAGATTGCAAAGGAGTTGCTAGAGAGGCCGCTACCCATTGGCAATACCATCTCAAAGATCACCAAGGTCTGTAACTAAAATGAGGTTGACCTTCACAGAGGTTGAATTTTCGACCACTCGTTCAACTGTGGGTCCCCCTGTCAGATCCGATGGTTGAAAACTCGAGATTAACAAAAGCCGACCTCATTTTAGCAGGTCCTTTACGGATTGCTAATTTTTTTTTTTTGGAGCAGTTGCCAGTGTTGCAAGATGACGGAGCAGCGAGTGATATGTACGGACGGTTTTCTAACAGAGAGCGGAGCGGTGGCCGGAGTAGCTTTAGGGATCGGAGAGGAGGAGGAGGAGGTGGTGGATATAAGTCGTCTTCTCCTTCCTCGCGTGGTTGGGGAGGCAGCTATGGCGATGATGATGATGATATGTTTAGTCGTGGTGGTGGTGGTGGCCGAGGAAGTGGTAGAAGCGATAACAATAGTTGGTCCCGTGCCTCAAGAAGCAGCAATGATGATTGGTTGATTGGAGGTAGGAAATCAAGCAGACCATCTTCTTCGTCCCGTGACAGGTATATATACATCTAGTCCTGACAGATCGTGTTTGTTGAGAAATAAACGGCTCAACTTTTCTGGTGTCGTGTTTTAATAAGAAGACGCTTAAATGTCGGGTTTTGTGCAGAGGAAACTTTAGCGGTGCATGTTTTGTCTGCGGACGATCGGGGCATCGGGCGTCCGAGTGTACTAGCAAGCAATAATACTAGTCATGAAGGTTCCGGCCGGTAACTGTTACTTTTCCTTCAAGTAATAATGAAGCTTGGGTTAAAAGTAAAGTCTTTCTCCCAAATGGTGGGTGGGTCGAAAGAATGGAGCAGAGCTTTCCTTCAGAACAACTGTTGGACTCGAATGATATATTGCTGCCGTTGATTCTGAAGTACGAGGGTGTACGGTGTCTCCAGGATGTCGGGATTTGATTGTTCTTCCCGTTTATATCCTTAATCCATTACCTTAAGTGTCAATCTAGAACTCAAACACATACTAAGTAATTTTGTAACAAGAATATCGATATCGGAATGTCGTATCTTCTTGCTTTGCTGGTCATCTTCATTGATTACCTGGAGACAGCCTATGTTCTGTGTTTTTTCTGGAGGGAAATCCGCATGAAATTTCCTGAAATAGTAAATAATTATCTACTATCGTTTTTGTTAATTTATCCATGGATTTGGAATTGGATCAGATAAACTCAAACAACATAGTCATAGATATCCTCGGGAAAAACAAGACAGATGCCATTGAAACATCCGTAAATCTTAACCTGTTATATATTCTGCTTTTATGATTTCCATCATTCTACCTTCTCTGCATAATTCCGATATTCACCAACGGAACGGAAGAAGAGCCATGGAAAAAGGTTACTCGACCCGAAACAGCAGCTCAGTCTTAAAGCTTGTCCACCCGGGCTGTTTCATCGAGAAGTATACGAAGCCAATAACTGCAGCCGAAGTTATGAGGCGTCACCCAAGACACTGCGTGGCCCGCCCCGATGTTTTCAGAAACCCATGGATCGTTGTCAGGCCGGAATCTGTTCTACTTCCCGGCAATGTCTTCTACGTTGTCTCCTTTCACACGCTGCGTCACCTTATGCGATCCATGCCGGGCCCGCATAAGGCTGTTGAGCAGAGTTACGGCTCTCGGAACTTTGATGAAATGGCAGATTTTCGTCAGCTCGGGAAAGGACGGCCTGGCCAGGACAGTTCTGCTGAAATGAAGAATTCTATGAAGACTGCGGTGGAGCGGCTGATCCGTAAAAGAACATCCAAGGAGGGTTATTTCGGTCAGGACATAAGTAGTAGGTATTGTGAAGAAACCCGTGACAGGTCTGCTCGAAACCATCGGGTTCGTAAACGGATGATAAACGACGCTATCTTGAGTGCCAAGCAATCCGATAAGAGTCAATTTAACTATCCAGATCAGAAGTACCTTGATGGGTCGAGCATCGGAAACTCATTTTCGAAAACAGATCATCGATATTGTGACGGATTGGATAACACCACGGAACTGAAATCTTGCTTGAAGAAACCCAAGCGCGAGTTAAATAATTTGAGGGTTAGATTCAAGCTTCCAGGTGAAGAGGACAAGATCCAAATGAACACCGTATCAGAAACCCGGAAAACAACCTCGACGTTTATCTGACATAATGTTGTGTATACATGAACGTATAACAGCCTAATTAATATAAATGATTAATAGATCTATTGGTACAATATTCTGACCAATGTTAACTTTTTGGTGTAATAAATTATTTTTGCACACACTTTTGGATACTACGATTGGAATTTGTACCCATGTAGTGCATCCATTAGTCAAATGTTAACGTACCATTAAATATTCACTTGGCTTAAGGCGCTTAGCATAAAATTTTTATTTTATTCATTTTAATTCAATTTATGTCAATTTTTTTATATATAATTTAGTCCCTAAATTTGTTCTGACTCGATTGAACTAGACTGGGTCGAGCTAAGGGCTAAACCCGACCATAGTTAGGGCCACCTAACCTAGCCGACCCTAATTATAATAAAATCTAACCTGAACTCGATCTTGATTGTCAATTGTGACCTAGACCCAATCAGATAATAATTTATTTTTTTGCCAAATCAGATAATAATTTGTTAATAACCAAATTTTACACTGATCTTAATTTAAAAAAAAATGCTTAATAACTAAAAAACTGTCCAAGGTTTACCCTATGCTAAAATTAGGTGTCTGAAGTTTCAAATGTTAAACTGTAGTGTCCAAGGTTTCAATTTTGTTAAAATGTGGTGTTTCGGTGTGATTACTTTGGAGAGGTCAATTACGAGGAAACTGTCTGTCAAATTCGAGCTTCTATACACACTCCCTACTCGTCATCTTGCCGGGACCGTCACCTAAGATGCTGGCCACATCCGCGCAAGTAAATCCCGCTTTGTTGTCCTTGGAAAATAGCTCCACACCACTCTTCTAGGAACTTTTTTTTAATGTTTAATTTTTGGGTGAAATTTGATAATTTTATAAAAAGTAAAAAGTGATGGATTATGAGTGGGTGAGTTGATGAAAATGATTGAATGGAGATGAAAATATGCGTAGAGACACCAAATTTCAACAAAAATGAAACTTGAGACAGTTCATTTTAACATTTCAAACTTCGAACACCTAATTTTAACTTAGGGTAAACATTTAACAGTTTTTTAGTTATTAACCCTAATTTTTTTTTGTTTTTTTTTTAACGACAATGGCATGCTTCTATGCGTATGTGGAGGATAATAGAAAAGAAATTACAAGAGATGATGATGATGACGACATTGACAAACATACGGAGCAACCAACATTTTCTCCTTTTACAAATGACTCAACTTTCCTACATTACAGAAATCTATACAACATTCTACCATACAAAGTACAAACACATCGAATTCCCATATCTAATCTTAACTCAAAATATCATCAGATAACGTTTCCTCCGAAGAAGAGTCGCTGTTAATAATGATCACACCATTTTGCCGCTTACCCAAATGATGCTGCAAACACGGTTCAGCACCTCCGTCCAAATAACCACTACTCGGATACATGGTTCGGTCAGTAACTTGTTGAAGCCAATGTGGCAATGAAGTATTCACTACGTTTGCTTTACTTGTTGGATGGTAAAACTGAAACAACTTCGCATCTTGTCTGAGATAACTCTCCTTGTAAAGAAGGCTTTGCCTCTTGCTGCGGGTCCGACCTCGATGCTGAATCTGTTCGAGGCCATCACACATTTTCGGCTTCACATACAAATCCCCCAAGGAGAGCAAAGTCTCCTCTTCATTCATCTTACTTCTCCTCGTGGCTCGTTGAGTATGATTACGCCTTGGTGGTTTACAACTTTTGCTTTGTGACCCACAAATGTTGGTTAAGAGCTTAATCTGCTCCTCCTCCCACCTCACAGCTAGCTCCCTCGGAGACCTCCAAGGGGAAAACTGCATCCTCGGGTCTCTAAGCATCGCCTCCCAATTGTTTCTTCCGTATCTTCGAACACCCACCCATAAAAAATCGAGCTCCTCCTCTGACCATGTGCTTCGACCAAGAATGCTGTCAATAATCAGCTTATGTCTTAGAAGCATTGATCCCTGATCGAGAGAAGACGCAGAAGAATACAGATGCTGCATATATTCTCGGGTTTGATATGCATTTTCACCGATTTTAGGGTCTATCTGTAGAAAAGGGTATCTGCTCAATAGCTGCTCTGAGAAAGTATTAGTTCCTAACAGACGAGATTCTTCTGCCTCATAACCTCTCGCGCTAATCGTTTCTGGAAATAGCTGAGCAAAGAAGACAACAAATTAGATTTTAAATTATTGCAATGAAGCAGAATCTTTAAAAAGGTGGTCAGGAATATTAAAAACCTGCAGGTATTGCTTCTTCGGAGCTTCTTCTACGACCAAAGTTGTGACATCTTTTGAAGCCCTGAAGATTTCATTTTGAAGATGATAAGGCCCAGACGGTCGACTACTTAGCGGTTCAGTCTGGACTGATTCTTTATTCAAATCAAGGCAATCCATCTCGCCACATTGATCTATAATAGCAGAGCAGAATCAGATATGTAAATACAATATATATATATGACAAATAAATCATGGGTTGATGTTTTTAATCATGTCAAGCTCTAGATTTAGTATTGACCCTTTGGTGTACAAGCTTGAGTAAACAAAGAAAGAGACGTGGCCAAATCCAAGTTTATGAAGGATTGAATGCAAATTAATGGAGTAATGCAATGCGTACCAAGGGATGCAATAGACAGGTTCAAACAAGGAAGCTCTACTTTTCTTCTATGGCCGGGCATCTGCATTGCTTCATTTGACACTCTTCGAGATTCATCATCAATGAGAGATTCAATTCTTGGATCATTTTCAGGTTGAGTGTTGTCTGCATCCTCCAAAGAGCAATCTTTCAGGGTATTACTACATGAAGCTTGAGAATTTTGCAGAGAAACATCACTTGGCTTCTCCTTGATATCTATTACACCACTTGCAAAGGTATCTGTTGGTGTGTTGTCACTGTTAAGAAATATTGTGTATGAGAAGCAACTAAAGCATCAATATGGTTTGTTTCAAAAAATAAAATTATGTGAAACCTACTTGTCTACTGATAGTTTGAACACTGCTGCTTGATTTTCAATTCCAAGTTTAGATACTTCGGACAAACCAAGATCTTGGTTGGAACCAGAAACTAAACTATCCCTCTTCCTTCTGTTTCTTCTAATGAACGTAATCAGTGGAGTCGGCTGCTGCTTCAGTTTTACCTGCATTTTCTGATGAAGGCCTGAAGCCTTGTTCAATGCAACAGTACCAACAGAGTCTGATGTCTCCATGTTAGATATATTGGAGCACGGAGACTGAGCAACGGCAACATCAGTAGCTCTTAATGGACAAGCTTTCCCGTCAAAACATGTAGTACCACCTTTCAAAATAGTGGCCTGTAAAGTATCTGAACTAACAGTAATGATTTCTGCGTAAATGTCTTCTTCATCATGTTCTGGCTTCTGAAGCTGTGCTTTGCTTTTTGGAGATAAAGCAGCAGCTTCTGAGCCATCTAATGGTAACCCGTGTTTCTCGATTCCTTGAGTAAGGCCATTTGTAGATGATGGCCTTTTCCGTTTATAAGTCTGCAGCATTTTCTTCCCAGACATGCAGGAGTGCAAGAATATCTACAAATGACATAAAGAGCAGTAACTCTTCTAGTTAGTGAGCATCATCTAGAGTCAAACAAGGATTTGATTATACCAATTTGAAATAAAATTTCATAAGAACGAAGAGCTAAGCACCAACTGCAATCTACTCTACTGGCTTCAACTCAATTGCTGCTGGTGATATAACAATTCAGTAGAATCAATCAATCAAAGAAATTTAATTTTTGCACTTCTTCAGCAGGGACAGCAAATTTATCAAGAACTGAAAATAAGTTATTTTCATCAAGATAAAGGGCAAGTTAGGAGCATTGGCCCAGGCAGACAAACTGCTATGAACAAAGCATGAACTTTACTTCACTATATAATCCATTACTGACTTCTAGTTAATTGTTGGTGAATTCACTGAAAATTCATAAAAGAACAAAAAAAACTCATCCAATTTTACAACAGACGGCGGCTAACAAAGTAATCCCAGACAACAAATAAACAATCCAGGCATTTAAGGTTATACATATATACATGAACCGAAACCAAAGCTTGTTAAAAGAGTAGATAGTCATCAAACCTGCGAATTACCCAGAAGCTAAAGGAATCAGAAACAAGAACCACCCATCTCTCTTTCTCTTTTATCTAGGTTGCTTTCTCTTAAGTTTGAATCTTTTGCGTCTATTATGGCTGAAGGAAGAATCTTTTGTCTCTCTCGAGTGTGAGAAAAATTAAAAGGGTCTGGAGTGGGGCTGCTTTGATGCCTTTGGGAGTTTGGGTTGCGTTTGTTGGCACAGTTACAGAGGCGAGAGAGAGAAGTGATGTATATGGATGGAATGGATGAATGAATACTGTTGTCTTCTGTCGTGGGTGTTCGTCTTCATATTGATGACTCCGAAACGTTTCTTTTCTTCTTGCGTCAAATCATTATTTCTCTTTGCAGCAGCAGCAGCCTTTTTCACTGTTGGGACCCGCGTCACTACTCGTGCGACTTCGCGCGTGTGCTGCATGGCTGTGAAGGTAGGATGGCAATGGGCGGGGAGTGAATTCCCAAAGTAGGTTCTTCCACCAAACTATTTTCCAAACTCTTTTAGAAACTAATTCTCAAAATAGGTCTTTTTTTTTAATGTATATTATTTAATTTAAATCCTAAAGTTTACAATATGTTACAAATGAACCCTAAAGAAAACTATAATTAAAAAATGAAATTTAAGAAACTAAATGTATGAAAAATAAAAAATGGAAATAAAATATAATTAATTAAATGTTAAAAATGCACATTAAAAAATAATCAAACAAACAAATTTTGTAGATTTTAATTCTAAAAAAATATGTGAAATTAAAAGAAAAAAAATTTAAAAATAAATAAATTTTGAAAAAATATATATATAATGATATACAAATTATATTCATTAAGAGTATGCAAAAAAAAATACTAACTAAAATCCATTCTTAAATTTATTCTTTTGATTTTTTAAATTTAAATTAGTTTATCCGTTATTTTTTCATTCGTTAATTTTATATACTTTTATAAATTTAACATATTTTATTTAGGGTTTATATTTTTATACTTAAAAAAATCATGAGTATTTAGTTTCTTTACGTTTTATATCAATGTTTTTTTTATAATTTATATATTTTGGCATATTTTATTTTTAGAATTTTTTTTCAAAATTACTAATTTATTTTATGTTTTTAACTTCTCGTTTTTCCGTCAGTATAGCCCTTTTGGGGATATTTATAGCGACGTCCGGGAGGAGTGAACTACTAGATAGTCCAAGGCGACCTCGTCCTAGCACTTGACCCGGGCGCCTGCATGAAGCCGGAATCGCTAGTAATCGCCGAAGATGTTCTTGTTATTCCCAATAGGACGGCCCTGTATACATTAATTATCTTAATTTTCAATTTTTTTTATATATTTCTTGTATGATATTTAGTTTTAGGATCAATTGTAACAAAATATAACCTTTAGGGGTAAAATATAAAAATATAAATAATTAAAAAAATGAAAAAACCTATTTTGGGAATTAGTTTATGAAGAAGCCTAGTTTGGGAATAAGTTTGGCAATGAAGCCTACTTTGGGCATTCACTCATGGGCGGGTCAGTGCGGGTTTTCACAGCCCGCATCCACCCCGCAGGTCGGTCTGGCAGACCCGGACAGGTCATCTGGGGAATTGTTATAACAATTGCTGCTGCTGATATAACAATTCAGTAGAATCAATCAATCAGCCTCGGGGCGGGTCAGCTTTGAAAAGAAAAAAAAATCTCACGGGTCAACCAGTGGAGCCCCGCCCCACCGTGTATTTTTTTTTTTTTTTTTTTTTCACTTCTCAATATTATAAAAATATTATATTACATATAAATTCAAACAAAAATATAACACCAAATCTAAACATCAATCAAATACAAACAACAAACACATCAAATTCATCACAAAATATAAATTCAACACCAAATCCAAATTACCAAATCCTAATAATCTAAATTTACATCTATTTATAATATGGTCCTTGTTATTTTATATAGGTACTATATTCATATTGTTTATTAATATTACATCAAATTAACATTTATTATATATAGGCATTTCGGGGGCGGGTCTACGGGGCCCCGCGCCCCTAGACCCGGACACGCCCCGAACCCGTCCCGTGACCCGGGGGTCGGCGGGTCAAAACCGGGTCGGGGCCCCGAGACTCGTTGCCATCCCTAAGCTAGGACCATCAATTTTAAAGAAAATTGTCTCGTTCTTTGGGTTTGAGGTGTTAAAAGGATGTTAGTTTGCTCTTTATGTATTTTCAACCGTATCGTGGATATGGATTCCTCACTTTGGTCTCGCTGCGGAATCGTCCCGCCTTCCTTAAATAGAAAGCGGTTATAATATTTTAAATTGTTAAAATTAAATAAATTTGATATTTACATACTCAATAGGTTGCAGGTTTTTTATACTTTATTTTTCTTTTCACTTTCGGCTTCAATTGACCATAACATTCGTTTTATATGACCAAATGATTCACGGTAAATTGTGTTGTATTCGTTATTTTACGAGTTTCGATTCAAGACCCATATTAATATATGTCATTATAATGTATTCGGTTCACAATTGTCTCACAAGTCATACGTGCCAAGTTCCGTTATTTTCCAACTCAATTGAAAATCGAGTGCTAAAACAATATTAATCACTGTAACGTGTAGGGCTGTAAACGTGCCGAGTCGAGCCTAGTATCTGCCAACAGGTTGCAGATTAATCAGTTATAAATTAATATTTCATCCTTTACTATTATGTAGATTTTATTTAGACTCTTAAAAATTAAAAATAATTACATGAACAATAATATTTTTATACTATTACAATTTTTAACGTTAAATGATTTTAGTAGAGTTTTATGAAAAATATATAAATAAATATGCATATACATATAAACTTAACACAAATAAAAGTCATATTATATACATTTTTTTTCCAATAATACTTAAAAATATTTTGTTGTTAATAAATTTAATTTATGTTTATATTTGCTATCATTGTATATAGTAAATAATTGTAAAAAAAATACGAGATTACTTTAATTACGTTTTATATATTTAAGAAAATTACATATTCACCTAACTCTGCTCGTTCAATTTTAATTTTTAAATTTTAAGACTCGTTTTGGCCACACACAAAAATTAAGACTTATTTTTATATTGCGAGTAACAAATAATTTAGTTTAGATTTTGGTTATCTCTTACCAAAACCATCCAAAACTTAAAAAAAAAAAAGGATCACTCATGTAACAAATATGCGCCGAAACAAATCTTCTAAAGTGAAATAAATATTTTTATCCTACATGTACGGAAAAATATATAAATGTCATGTTTTTTACTACAATATTCTAAATCAACATGTCACATGCTGCTCTCATAACTTTATCACGTTCTTCATTCTGACTCCAGAGAATCAGATAATGCAATCAGAAGCAAACAGTGCTTGGATTTTTGGACCTAAAAATAGAAAATAATATTCGTTAATAAATTTGTAATCAATTACTTAATTTGCAATTGTCATATCTAGTACTTACCGTGAATTGTGTTATATTTGGAATCTGTCATTCGTGTTGCATGAAGTGTATAACATAGAGTATGCAATTAACCATATCCATGCACAAATGATTTTTTTGTTATAGAAATGTGAAAATAATACATTTTGCAAATATCAAAATTAAAAATATTATACATACCAATCGTTAAGTGCCGCTTGATTTGGAACATTATAATGAATAAGAAAATTCCAATCTTGAAGTCGGGTGATTTTCCTTTTGTCTAATTCTCCGGTTGTCATATACTTTCTCTTGTCTATGTCCACCAACGCTTGTATTTCATTTACCTGTTTTAAAATGAAAAAAATATTAATCTAAAAAAATTGTAAAAACTATTTGTATATGAATTTAGTAAAAAGAAGTAATTAATTTAATTTCATTACCATTTTATAGCACACAACTTTCTTAATTTTATATTAGGAGGAAGAGCGTCTATATATATAGTGCAATCATTTGCTGACAGCACAATTAAGTACCAATGCGAGTTATTTGAGTTCAATGGTAAGTATATTTGTTGGGTAAGTTGAAAATAAAATGATAAATTAGTTTGTAGCAACCAAAATGTTGTGAAGTATAATAGTAGTTACTCATCCTATTACAAGTATCAACAAAATTTATCTATTACTTATGTTTGTTCAGTGTGACCAAATAGTTACTTTTCTTTTTTGACGTGATTGCTTAGTTACGTACATTTCAAATTTATTTTATTTAATCACTTATGTTTAACCAAATGTGATTTATAATTACAAAATAACAATTTTACCATTAACTACAAAATGTGATTATCTTTAAATATCTTATAGATTGTATATTATTAAATTCATTATTTTTAAACATCTTATTTTTGTATTATGATCAGAAAATATTATTATATCTTTATGGTTAAATCTTTTGAAATTCAAAAAGTTTCAAACTTCGCTAATTGTGGATAACTCTTTATTAAATAATTAGTAAAGAATAATTATTTGACAGTCGTTTGTTTAAATGATTAGTAAACTAGGTGCTGACCCCGCGCTACGCGCGGGGCGACTAGCTAAATCGTATATGTTTATATATACGTAGAAGATTAAAAATTAAGATCAACCACAATTTTAGAAAAAGAGACTTACTGAAATGTAACTTAGGCTGTTGTGCCACATTCAGATTAACATTTCATTGTTCTAAGTATAAACGTTCAATTTTATTGATGAACCACGACGTCTGTTAACTCCTAACTTAAATATAAATACATAAAATTTTCAATGTAAGTCATTAACCTATCTCTAAAATTTACTGCTATTCAAGTAAACTTTATTACAAAATAATCCTCAAATTCAGCACTTTGTCTCAGTAAATTGAATAAATCACAAATTTTGTGTTCATAGCTAAGTATCTTCCTTCTAAAAAAAATCTACTAAGATTAACTATCTATCTAAAGAAAATTAAAGAAGCTTATAGCAGCTATATTTGCAAAAAAAAAAAAGCACGCGTCGATGAAATTGTTCGACATTTCCTTCAGATTTTGTTACGTTTTTTTACGGAATTACCCATTTCTCTCTCTTATTTCGTCCACCTCTATATCATTATATTTATACATTTTTACTTAATAAAGTTATCTCTTAGTTTAAGATTATATTTACATTTATCTATCCACCTCTTTTAACGCTTTATCCAAATCCTATTACTACTTAACCTTATTAATAATTAATTACCAATCATTTATCTGTGTATTCTAAAAAAAATTAATATAATTTATTGTTTCATTTTATGTAGATATTTTTTTTACACTAAATAATATTTTAAAAAATATATACATTTTATTATTGATTAATTTGTTATAAAAATGTCTATAAGTTAGAAATATATATGTCTATAAGTTAGAAATATATATGTTATCATATGTTATAAACAAAAGAAAAAAAAAATGAATCTGACGCTCACTTCACTCTCCATCCTCTAATGGCCACTTCTTCTTCTTCCTTGATTTTCTCTCCGCTAAACAGCAGCTTGCCGAGGCACCAATTAAAAAATTAGATCAAAACTTTATGAAGACTGGATTTATTTGAGAGTGGGCCGACAACAAATAAAAAAAAAATTTGAAAGTGGCTGGATTTATTTGAGAGTGGGCCGACAACAAATTAAAAAAAAAAAAAAAAAAAAAATTGAAAGTAGGCACACATGGAGGCTCTGGGCCGAGACGTGGCACACTTGGGATGTTCAGAAATGCTGATGTGGCAATTTTTTAGGTAAGCACTTCTCTCACCTGTTAACTTTTATTATATATATATATATATATATATATATATATATATATATAGATATATATTAAATGATTTACAGATGAGAGAGGAGAGGCCAGATGTAGAATAAAAGATGTTGAAGTGACGTATAAAATCTATTGAAGTGGCACGCTGGGATTGTTCCAGGTTGTTGACGTGGCCGCTCCAAGTTTCTTCTCAGTGCTGACGTGACAGCTCTAGATTGATCCACCATCTTTCCTCTTAATTTATATAGATACTAGGTGCTGACCCCGCGCTACGCGCGGCCAACCTGTTAAACTATACATATTTACAGATTGAAAATATGTTTTGGTTGATTGCATTCAGTAATTGTATTTGTATATGATAGTTACTTAACTAATATTTGATAAAATTAGAGCGGTTAACTTTTATTTTGTATAATGGTAAAAATAATTTTTACCAAAAAAAACATCATTTTAATGAAAGTAATGTTATGAATATATTTAGTGGATGTTCAATATTACGTGTATATACCATCTTCCTTGTTTAGACTTTCCTAGTATTAAATTTACTTCCTCCACAAGTATATGTAATCCCTATATAAAGGCTCCTTATGTGTGATAATAAGACATCATCAAGTTCCCTCTTCTATTACCTCTCTACTTCCGTAACACGTTATCAGCACGAATTGCTCAAATTTTTTTTCCAACCCTTATCGTAATATTATACGAAAGTATAGAGACCGCCACCATGATATAAATTTCTCACGACAAAAGCTCGAACAACAATGGTGGAAGTGGGATAGTGGCACAAACTAATCTTTTGAGAATCCATCAACCGATTTATCAGAACCACGAACGATTCCTTGGAGTTTTAATCGATCTGATTGTGTTGCATTGAAAGGGAGATTATTACTTCTTTATTTACTTACGTATTTTGACTATTTAATAATTCATATTCTAATTATTATAATTATTGTGTGTCAGGAATTTAATGTTTAGTTGAATATGTACGAGTTAAGAAAGGATTCGAGATCGATGTGTTGACACAACAGACTACTTAAACAAAACTCCGACGAAGCAAGTCGTATTCAATCTTACAGTACATGACAGATGACACACATAATTGATCGAGGTATGATTCCGACTCCACAAGTTAGCAAAGAAAACTAACTCGGATTTGGTTAAGTTTAGTTACACTGTTATTCACATCTTGATATGAATCGTTGAAAAAGTAAAATCAGTTCATAGATGATTCGTTATGGAAATCGCTTAGACTAGTTTGTCAATATAATCGAGGTTAAATTTGAATATTTGTTGCCTAAACGATGGCCTATATATATTTATATGATAATAATAATTGAAAGCCACTATGAAATTGCTTAGGGGATAATTATTGTAATCTGTAATGACAAACTATGATTTTCGGTGATAAATCTCTATTTTCTTTACTGACTATGAAAAGTCTTATTTTCTATAGTTATAATTTATGTACAACTGCTAGCTAGTAACAAGTTCTGGTTATGTTGTTTATATAAATTTGTTAAATATCTTATATGATAATTTTTTTTTTTACGAATAAATTGTTTAATAAATAACCTATGTCGAAAATAAAGGATGTTAATACACGATATCACGTCGGTAAATTTTTTATTTATTTTGGTAGTATTTATATATTGAATACACGTAAATGTGAAAAATTATTTCATACATAAAGTTATATGTATTGATATTGCTCCACTCCCTGAAGCGAGTGTAGAGGCAAATATTACGCTCCCTGAAGTAAGCGTCATAAGTTATGAGTATAACGAGGATATACTCCACTCCCTGAAGCGAGTGTTGTAGATTATGATTATAGCGATGAAAGCATCCACTCCCTGAAGTAAGTGATATAATTTATAATGACCTTTTAAGAGTATAAATACAAATATGTTATAATCATCATGGTCAAAGAAACAGTTGATTTTGATTTTGAAATAGATAAAATTGTTAGCATTGTCATGATATCGATAAAGAAAGATGATGCATCTTACAAATAAAGAATGCAAAATCCAATTGATTTGGAAGAATGATAATTTTGAGAAGCGCGATGACGCTAACAAAAATTTAATTATATGATGAAGCGAGAAATTTATTCATATGAAGTGCGATGACACTAGGCAAAGATTAGCCTCAAATGAAAAAAAAAGTCATTGCATATATTATTATTAAATATGGGATATTACGATTAAGAAAAATGCATTCTTTATAAATGACGGATCTTGAAGATCCGATATTACGATCTTGAAGATCAATAATTATGAATTTATAGTTCCCTTAATTTTTATATTTATATTTACATTTTTGCACTTTATTTACATATACTGTTATTTTTTTATTGCATTACCTTTACATTTATATTTTTATTTCTTGCACTGCATTATATTTATTATATACATATATTATTACGTTTATTGCATTTTATTATAAAATGATCCAGAAGATCATGAGTTATTCAAAAGCTTAAAAATTGATAATTTTAGGAACCGGAAAATCCTAAAATGTATGAAAAATAGGATCTGAAACATTGTATTTGTGAATTAAAGATCGTCTTGTATAAGAATGAATCATGTATATCATGAATTATTATAAATAAGGGATCATGAAGATCCTAAGAGATCATGAGTCTTGAATAAATGATCATGAAGATCCTAGAAGAAATATGTCTCTTGCAGATAATGAAAAAAATTCAGGTAAACCAGAAGTTTACTGATTCATATAGAGGTAAACCCGAAGTTTTACCCATATAATATGATATTTGGCATGACCGGTTACAGACCATTCCGGATCACTTAAGATGCGCAGTACATTATTTGGAAGAACCTGAAGATTCTCCATAAATCATTATGATAATTGCTCTCAAAGGAAAATTCATTATGTGATCATCATCAACTAAGTTCGGGATAAAATTCCATTATTTATGGAAATAATAAAAGGTGAATATGGGCCCGTTCACCTGCCATGTGGACCGATATATTATTTTGAAAGATGCATCTACAATATGGTCGCATGTGCATTAATTATCACGAATTTGCAATAGCAAAATTTCCAGATTATGTAATAAAGAATGATGATGATATTGAAAGTTGATATTTACTACAAGATTCAGACAACTACATGTCTAGATTTGCAGTTTAGCATGAAAGTTACAAAGATCCTCCAATTACATAGCTAAACTGCTACCAATTAGAGCAAGTTGAGTACAAATGCATACTATTATGAAAGCAGCAATATAACTGCGAATCAAGCCAATGTCAAATCACAGTTCTCCCCATTACAACCAATTTTTGGTGAAGAGACAAATTTTCCATATATTAATATTATGGTGCGCGATATATATTTAAATTGCTCCACCACACCGCACAAAGATGGGTCTGGAATGTTGGAAAAAATATTTTGTCTATAAATCAATTATTTGAGACAATGGCTGATATATATATTTAAAACAAGAGTGTTGATTGTCATTGTTGAACAACTTTTCCCAACATTAGGGGGCGAAAAGAAGCAGCTGGTAGAAAAGAGATTGACTGGAAAAAAAAATTGTTATTATCTCATTTAGATCCTCGCACAATGAGAATATGAACCTAAAGTTCAAAGAGAAAAGCATTTTCAAATACTGCCAATAAGTGACTTTATGAGACCCAGAAAGTCATAAGTCAAGTAACAGCTGCAAATGCTCCAATTTTGAAATGTCCTGATTGGACAGGTTATAATGAAAAATAAATCTCGTCTGAAGCGTGCGATATTGGTTCCAAAGAATTTTTTTTTTTAATAAAAGAATGGAGCAAGATAAATATGGTCTTATTATGGAGGTGATTTCCCAAAAAAAGTAAAGACATAGCTAAATATGAAACCCCAGAAGTGGTTCAGGTACCTGAAAGTGATTACAATAAAGAAATCTCAATGAGTTATGTCATTAACAGGAAGTGATGGAACCGTAAAATATAAAGTTGTCGACAACAGTTTTGAATATTATTCATGAGTGAAATCATAAAACAAGACGAGGATTCGAGGATCTTGAGCTCAATATGTTAAACAAGTATTATTATTGGCCAAAGTTTGAAAAGACGCAAGTATTAACATGAAAAATGCATAAGGTGGAAGCCAGTGGATACAAATTATTTCCCGCATAAATAAATTGTGTCGTAAGATATATACGCACAACCTGTGGTACAAATGTTATATGCAAAATCCTGGCATTTATTATATGGATCATTTAGTGGAAAAATCACCTTTAAATATATTATTACGTTGGCAGTACATAAAAAGTTTTGAATGCGTCCCACATATGAATTATTTATAGCCGATAGTAAAATTAAAGTGAAAATCCTAGAACGATTGAAAATGCTAGCATGAAATTTTTCCAAGAATGTTGGATAATAAAGATATTGTACCATTTAAAATAATACAGGCAAATTATGTTATATTCTCCACAATGTATAGCTCATTTGAGCTAAGATATATCAGATGATATTATGCGAATTAAGAAAACTGATATTTTGATAAGTTGAATTGATCACGCTATAGCCGAAAGGGGCATCGCGTGAGGGGGAGAATTTAAAGATATTGAAACTCGTGAAGAGTTTGTAAATACAATCAATTTATTGATGATTTTAAATTCAGACAAAATATATTGAAAGGACAAAGGTTTGACTCGGCCTGAAGATCGAGTACTTAAGAGATTGAAAATAATCTTGTCCTATAAAAAAAAAATGTCTTGAAGCTATTTTGCATAGATAAACACATCTATTGAGTACCTTAATGATTGTAAGAATTCCATGAGTTTAATATCATGATGAATCAAGACCTAATTAATTTGCTACACAAATGTAAGTTATAACATGGAAGTGCACAATTTTCAAATGTAGCATTATATTATATATATATATATATATATGAAGATAATGCAGGTTATATAGCTCGAGTTGAAGATTGTTATATCAAAGGAGACATACAAAACACATTCGCCTCAAGTTATTCTTCATCCAACGAATTTGTTCATATGATTATCTAGCGGATTTTTTCAAGGAGGCTTTATCGACTGCGACATCTGGAATATTGGCGAACATGATTGGAATGCGTCGACTTAATGAAATTACGTGATGTCAATATCAGGGGGAGAATCTACACCGCTGCACTCTTTTTCCCTTAACCAAGGTTTTATCCCATCGGGTTTTCCTGGTAAGGTTTTTAACGAGGCAGCTTACAAAAAAGGATCCATAATTGTGTACTCTTTTTCCTATACTAGATTTTTATCCCAATGGGTTTTTTCTAGTAAGGTTTTAACGAGGCACAATTCCCTTATGAACATCCAAGGGGGAGTGTTATGAATATATTTAGTGGATGTTCAATATTACGTGTATATACCATCTTCCTTGTTTAGACTTTCCTAGTATTAAATTTACTTCCTCCACAAGTATATGTAATCCCTATATAAAGGCTCCTTATGTGTGATAATAAGACATCATCAAGTTCCCTCTTCTATTACCTCTCTACTTCCGTAACAAGTAAAAAATATTCAAGAACTCTTAAATAAAATCAACTATAAATTGCTAACCTCCATATTATCAACATTATTATTCAACCATAATAAGTTGTAAACTAAAGAAGAAATAAACAAAGCAACATTTTGAAATCTTTATGATAAGTTACCTAGTTATATATGAATGTATACTATAGTTGAGAAGTATGAGAGAAAGTTGTGTTGAAATTAAGAGTACATAAGAAGTGATTGAAATCAAGATGTTATATAAGGTTGTTGTATCAAATGAATAAGGATAAGAAATATACAAAAGACTATAGATATGATGCATAGTTGACATTGATGATACCGAAAGGAATACAAATTGCAAAGCTCGATAATCTGAACGCCTTGGAGCCCTATGTGAACCTCGACCACCGCCACCACCATGGCGCTACTGTAATGGTAATTTGACGATGAACACCCACTACCACAACCTCCATGAGGAAGCTCCACCTGATGAGCACCCACAAGTCACAACCACGGCCTCCGTGAGCAAGCTCCACATATTGAACAATTAACGGTAAACCACCACCATCAGCCAAAACATGAGAATGATTTAAAAAATGATTAAGCAATTTGTAAACCTGACTTTGATATTTGGATAAAGTTAAAGTTGGATCCATATAAATTCAACTGGGGTTCGGAATTTAACCATGAAAAATTACACATAAAAATATACTGCAGCTGTTCATTGCAAATATGAATATACATGCATTGGGCAAATTAAATTCAGAAACGAAAGTATATATAATAGTAATTATCATATTCCATATTATAAATCTCACTTAAAGAATATGAAAACTTGATCAGATCCAGAGCCGAGCACTACCAATAACACAAACCACCTTGTCATGTAAAAGGAATTCATGTAACGAAAATTGAATTCTATTTTTCTTTTTTGTTTGAATGTATTTGAGGGAGAGATGTATAGATTATTAGGCCACTGAGTTTCAAGACACAGCTATAGTACCAAGTGTTTCATATATATACTATAGACCTAATCATTTCTGCAACATTGCAGTTTCTAAGGTTTTCAGTGGCATAAAACACCTTAAAAGCTTGGTCTCAACTATCTGAGAGATGTGCTATCTAACTGAAAAAACACATCTGATACACATTAATTACCACCTAATTGATCTAAATTATAAAAGCCAAATTTAAAAAGCAGTTTAAAACTGAAGCAGAATGAAAATCAACTTCCACCTACCTACACGGGATGAATGGATGGCAAAGTGTATCACTCCTGAACAACCATCTTCTTAATTTGTACTTCCTTGATCATCAGAAAAATCTGCAACTAAAAAGCTTAGAAAAGACAAACCATTTGAATTCCTCGCATTATATCATTGGCAGTAGTAATGAGACCAAAGAAGCACGAGTGAGTAAAAATATAAAGAAGTTGGCAGCAAATAATTTAGAAACATGAATTACTTAAAATCTCTACTCAATGAAGCTTTTTGAATCCAGCCATTATTACAATAATATATATAAATAAAAATAAAAGTAAAATAGTGTCAAATGGGAAATCAAAGTATGACTATAGTAAGTAACAAATATGTCTAATATTTTGTACCACCACCGGTTATTCACATCAATGAAAAGATAAAAGTTACCAAGAGTAGCAAACCACTTTGATCGAACTGGACGTTCTTGGGCTTCAAATTTTTGCTTAATGCAAAACCTACATCAACAAAATTGTTCACGAATCAGCAACAGTAGATAAGAAACCCGTATCAGCAAAATTGTTCATGAATCCAAAACCAGGATTTCTCCTGATGTTTCCATAATTCTGAGCAAGGGAAGACGGCACGAACTCTTCGGCTTCGACATCATCTCGTCACTCTCTCCGCCACCGACTCGATGACACCAAAACTGAATTAAGGTGATTAATCGATCCAACCGTTTTGGATTCTTTAAGTGTGGAGTAAATTTGTGATTAGTATTCACAATGGAAGCAACATAAGAGACCCAGCCCTTTCAAATCGAACATATCTCAGATTCAAATATAAACAAAGAGGCGATTAAAAATATAAAAGAGGCGATTAAAAATATAAAAGAGGAAGTTCAGAAGAACCTAACACTATTCTTCATAAACTCATCATTGCCATTTCTTTCATGGGCATTTCCCCAAACACTTGGTATACATTATTATGAATCAATACTGTAGATAGATAATATAACTTATTTTAAGCAAAATCGCAAGAATGATCACGCAAAAGAAACTCAGTCACAACAACATACAACCACAACAACATCAATAGAGAGGAACACCAGCTGAATCTATGCAGGTTTAAGTAATAATTCGAACATGAATCAGCGAGATTTATAGATGAATCATACCACTCATGTTGAATTGAGAACGATTTGGGGAGGTAATTCACTGAATCTGGCATTAGGGCATCAGAGATGTACCGAGCTGAGCCGCCTCGGTTTTGGAGTCGATGGCTTCTAGGAATTGGAGAGAAGAAAATTACATTGATGATGTAGGAATTGAACTATTGCTTAGTAGACTTGGTTTTCTTGGTATAACGATGCAAATGAATGGAATCGCCGCTGTCAATTGGGGAGTTGGAAAACTGGGAATGAGAAAGAGAAAATGTTGAGAGATAGATAAAGTACCCGAAGACACTCCATCATTTGGTAATAAGCTCTACCATGGAGAGGAGTATAGCCTTTTCGAGATTCAGAAAAGCATCTAGTCCTGCAACTGCCTTTTAGTTAATTGCTTATAGATCAAGAAAAGTGTAAGATTATACCGGAAGTGATTTACATGCATAGAAGATTAAAATAACATTATATTAATGGTATTACCATCTTGGTAGGCATGATCAAGAGTGAAGCCATACATATCTACTGATTCACACATAGATAAACCAAATTCTAGAGCCTTAAGCTCAGTTCCTTTTGCTGCAGACCCAAAGGAAGCAACTAACATTAGATACACATGGTTGTTTATTGGAATTTCCTGCATTAAACCCACCTCCAATTAAATCAGCAGCTATAAATACTGAAATGTTAGGAAATTTGATTAAAATCGGTGAAATGCAAGCTGAATTGTATATTTAGGCAGAGAGAGAGCTCAAAATTAGATAAAAACAGAAAGCCGACATGGAATCAAACACTTTGAGCTACTTAAATTTATGATTGAACCTTAAGAGCTGCATAAACATGGCCATAAGTTGTTCCATTGTCAAACCTAAATCCGAGAAGATTGAATTGAATTGATTGCCTACTGATTGCCACATTGATAAACCATACATATCTACCTAGATCCATTTCCATATGCAAGGGCATCATGTTATCATCTGAAAAGAGTCGTATCAAAGGAAGAGAAATTCACCTGTGAAAACCTATGTGGAAGGAAGAAAAACTTGAAGGCACCGCTGTAGTGAAAGATGCTGCCCTTCATCCCATATAATCGGAAACTCTTCACTGAAGGTTCTTATTGGAATTGGAATTTCCTGCATTAAATCCGCATCCAATTTCATCGTAAAATTTAATCAGTAGCTAAAAATAATGAAATGACAGGAAATTTGATCAAAATCGGTGAGGCAGAGAGACTAAAAAAATAGATTAAAACAGAAAATCGACATTGTCGAATCCTAGAAGTTCGCCTGGAGAGAACGACTTGCGTTCCTTTGATATTTCAGAGATGATTGAAGGATTCATCAAGAAGGGGGACCATCTCTGAAGCCGTTGCTGATTCATGCTGCCAACAACCACCATCATGTAATTCAGTTGACCCTTGATCATCTAGTTTTTTCAATCCAAATTGAAGAGCTTAAATTAAATCATATAAGATCAATCTGAGAAGACGTGAATTGAAAAATCGCGAAGATCAATTACCTGGAGCAGGCGGCATTCGGAGGAGTGCTCGTTCCAGTGAACCCGACAGCAGTGGGCTATTAAAGTTCGGTGGGGGCAGAGGAACACCAAGGTTGAGCCGTGATAAGAGTGAAGTCTCCACATCTGACTGAACATAAGATCGGAACAGAAGAGAAGAAGATGAAGAGCGGATGCGCTTGAAGAAGAGAAGAGACGGTACACGTGTAAGGAAAGTAAGGTTCGTTTCTGTGCTGACGTGGCAAAGTCTCCTTTGTTATTCCCACTGATGTGGCAGTTTGTGAGAGTTTTAGCCTCTCTCCTTCTGCCTTATTATATATATAGACTAGTTTTTTCAATCCAAATTGAAGAGCTTAAATTAAATCATATAAGATCAATCTGAGAAGACGTGAATTGAAAAATCGCGAAGATCAATTACCTGGAGCAGGCGGCATTCGGAGGAGTGCTCGTTCCAGTGAACCCGACAGCAGTGGGCTATTAAAGTTCGGTGGGGGCAGAGGAACACCAAGGTTGAGCCGTGATAAGAGTGAAATCTCCACATCTGACTGAACATAAGATCGGAACAGAAGAGAAGAAGATGAAGAGCGGATGCGCTTGAAGAAGAGAAGAGACGGTACACGTGTAAGGAAAGTAAGGTTCGTTTCTGTGCTGACGTGGCAAAGTCTCCTTTGTTATTCCCACTGATGTGGCAGTTTGTGAGAGTTTTAGCCTCTCTCCTTCTGCCTTATTATATATATAGATATAGATTTGGCAAGTATAATTGTTATAATTCTTTATTAAATAATAAATAAAGAATCTGTTTATTTTGTTTAGAATTTAGATGATTGACAACTAATTATTTATTAAAATTTTAATTTTTGCCGAAATCAAACATTTGACTGGCGGAGAAAAATTAAAGTCTACTTGTGACCTCAATTTACCTGCTGCAGCAGGTTAAACATATATAATATTTTAATATTTTGTAATTAACTTTCCTCTTTTAAACGTAACTTACTATTTAAGGAAGGCGGGACGATTTCGCAGCGTGACGTGAGAATTTTCCATTGCATGATAGGAAACAATATAAGATGAAGTGTATTCAAAAAAGAATCATTTGGAACAAGTGACAAGTTCGCAGTTGTTTGGAGTTGAAGACTTGTGTCCTGAGTAGAAACTCATTAGTTTAAGACTTGATGGTCAAGTAATAGATATAGAATTCGATATAGATACATATGTTGCATATAGTTTCAATATGTAATTGAAAATTGAGAATATATATAATTTCCTAGATTAAATAGAGTTGAGCTTTGTATATAAGCAGTCTACTTGATTATTTGACAAACAAATAGAATGAATAAGAAAAGTAGTAGTTTTTTTTTAATCAAATTTTCGTGTTCTAGAATATTTATACATATATCTAGTTTAGTTGTAATTTGATTGATCATTACAAGGGTTTCCATCTACACTATCTATAAAAAAAAAATGTATCTTAAAGAAGAAAGTTGTGGCACTATTTAGGTATGGAGAGTTAATAGGACGCTGATTTGCTCATTCTATATTTGTAAATAAAAGTCTCGTTTTGGCCAAAAATAAAAAATAAAAGTCTCGTTCTTTGGAAGAAAAAAACGAGGAGAAAGTATGAAGAAAAACTAAAAATAATATTAGACAAGCAGGAATTACAAGTAGTAGAGCATCACACCTTACCAATAGAGTATCAGTGTATCACTCAAGACCTACACTAGTATAGCACTACACCTTACCAGCAGAGCTACTAGGACATTTGAGTCAAGTAGTGTTTGATAAATTTAATGGGGTTCCTAGAAATATATCACTTGGAAATATACAGTATATTTAAAAAAAAAATAAATATGTGAGTCAAGTGGTGTCTGACACCTGCTTAGAGCATCCACAATGCAAGAAAAAAATGGTGGACAACTCCTCCATGTGGCAAGGTGGGTTGTCCATTTGCATTGGAGATGGACAAGAATCATTGTCCAATCCCTCCAAGGCCTCCAAGGAGGGATTCACTCTCTCACATTTCATCATTAATATAGTGATATGATATAGAATAAAAAAGTGTTAATTTTATTAATATTAAAAGAACATGTAGGGACAACTTGGTAGACACCATTGGAGTAGTGATAGACAACTTCAAGACACCTTTTTTTAAATAATATTTTAATTATGTGGCGCTGATGTGGCATTAAGTGAGATGGGAGTTGGGGTTGTACACTGTGGATCCACCACTGCCACCGCATTGAATCCTATATTCAGCCTCTCCAAGCATCAAATGAGAAGAAAAATGCTCTACTTTCCGTTCATATATTACGGTTTATGGGTTGACCCGTTTTGATAGCTCCAAGCTTAGGTTTGCCACGTCAGTAAGACGACCATGGCCAATGGGCAAGATGAAAATGTTCTTCAGTTCTCTTATTTTTATTTAAAAAAAAAAAACTCTTATTTAAATCAATTTAGCGAGCTGGATTTTGTCTTGACAAGATATTGTCTTAATAGATAGAGACAATATGTTGAACTGGTGTGTTCAAATAAACCTGTTGAAGTTTGTACTTGCAAACTTTCAATCACTCACAATCACTCGAAGATAGAATGAGATTGATTAGGAATGAGAGTAACGAAATTAAAGTTGGGAATCCAAGGTAACTTGCAATAGAAGTAGTATTGTACAAAAGAGATATACATTACTTGATATCGAAGAAACAAGGTTACAATGCTTAAATAGCCAAAGTACAACGGCTAAACCTTTACTATATGATGTCCACTAACTGAAGATCACTACAAATAGGGGTGATAATTCGCGATATCATGCGCGTCAGAAGTCATGTCGTGTTAAACTTACTGAACACAAACGGTAAGCTTATCGTGTCACGTTTTACAAACACGAACAAACGGCACAGAACTTTTCGTGCGTGTTCGTTTCGTTCTATCTTGTTGTGGTAAGTTATTCAAATTGTACATGTCTATACGAGATCTTTAAGCAAAAAATCAAAATAATTAACTTCATATATAACAAAAACTATGAATTAATATGTCGGTATTCCTAAGTTTGTAATATATGTGATAATCTATCTCTAAAAGTTAAACCATTTATTGGAGTTTTAAAAGCTATTAAATATGTTTTTTTTTCAAAAAATTACTCAAGAGTTAAACTTAGTAGCAAAACTTTATCGTGTTATCGTGCGTGTCGTGTTGTGATACATAAACACGAACACGTCACAAAAATTATATCGTGCTAATTGTGTTCGTGTTGTGATACCTAAACACGAACACGACACTGAAATTATATCGTGCTAATCGTGTTCTTGTTATCGCTCTGTCATATCCTTGCACAAATACATTTTTCTTTTTCGTGCGTGTTCGTGTCGTGCTATCGCGTCGTGTCACAAATTGCCAGCCCTAACTACAAATCAGATCAACTAACATAAACCCTAAAGAAATAAGCAAGAAATCAACTAATTAACACAAATAGATAAACGTGTTAAAATAGAGCTGGACCGGTGCTCCTGAACCGAGAGTGATGGAATGGTCAGTTTTGAATCAAATGGTAACTGATTTAACCGGAATTTTAAATATTCATATTCACTTTTGTTCGTCTTCAAGTTGTTCTTCATCTTCAATAGACTAACATTCCTTATCCTAAACTGAACTTTGGAGTCCAAATTCGGTGCAAATATATTTATGTAATTAATTCCATATGATTGCTTGTATCCCTTGACTACCAACTTAGCTTTTTATTTGTCAATCTCACCATTTTCATTCAACTTAGTCTTAAAAACTCATTTGTCTCCAATAGTGTTATGACCTTTAGGCAAAGTGACAAAATCCCAAGTGTAATTCCTTTCGTTAGACTCAATTTCCAACTGCATGACTTTTCTCCACTTAGCACTTTCATTAGCGGTTTAAAAATCTATGAGCACGCAATCATAAAAATAAAAAAACAATAGTATGTGTTGAAATTAAACCGACCAGTTTCAGGACCAGGTACCTTATAATCATTGCACCAAACTACTCTTTTGACTCCTCTCTTCTTAGTGATTATTGTCCAGTGTCAAGATGCCTTTAGACATGCCTGTTTGCACACGAGTCTTCTCTGTGAGCTTCTCCTTCTCGATTTTCTCCTTGATGGGCTTCTTCTTCCCGATCTTCTCCTTGATGGGGGTGTTTGCACACGAGTCTTCTCTGTGGGATTCTCCTTCTCGGTCTTCTCCTTGATGGGCTTCTTCTTCCCGGTCTTCTCCTTGATGGACTTCTTCTTCCCGGATTCCCTCCTCCTTTCCTCGCTTACCTGCAAAAGGCACTGGGGGGTCCCGGTAAGCCCATTCCGAAGCTTAAGTCAGTGAGAGCTTCTAGAGAGAGGGTGAGCTTAGAGAGAGAGAGTGATTACCTTCAAATGAGGGGATGAGCTTTCTATTTATAGTTTTTCTATTGGACCGCCCCGGTTCCAGTGGTTCTCTGGTCCGGTTGTGGCAGTTTCGTAATATGAGTTGGTCTTGACCGTAAATAAGGTTCATTTGACCCCGGTTCGACCGTAGGTAAGTTTATCATATCTAAGTATCGGTATGTGACCTCTAAAGGCGAGCCCCGGGCGAAATATCCTCTGGGGGTGGGGGTTCGGGCGAAGGGGGCTCGTCCGGACGGATGGGGGTACAAGGTCCTGCTCGGGTTACCCGAGCAAGGGAATCCCTTGCTTGGGTTCCCCCCGGGTGGGCTTTCCATTCGGGGTGTTCCCGAGTGGTTTTCGCCACTCGGGGTGCTTTCCGGGCTTACGCGATGGGCATCGGGTGTCCGTGTTCTTAGTTTCGAATTATATTCGGTTATGGCCCATTTATAGGGTCCCATTAGTGATAGTTTGGGCGTATATCCAACTTGCCCCCGAGTCAATGAATGGTTTAACCTTTTCTTGACTCTATTTTCTGCGGAATATCGCCCAAGCGGGCAGAGAGGCGTACCTTTGTGACGATCCCGGCATCTATCGAGTTCTCGAGACGTGATTTGATTTCTATGCCCCCTATTTTAGAGCAGCTTAATACATAGACGGAAAAAAAATGCTTTTGTTAGATTTAAGCAAGTTTACTTCATGTGATAATATTTTATGAGGGTAAGAACTACGAGCCTTGGTCTCGTTTTACTTATCCTTCGGACTGTGTCCTTTTATTTGTGTCTCCTTTTAATTGGAGCTTTTGGAACACCTTTGAGGTGAGTGTTTGATATAGATGTTGCCCCTAGGATCTCGGTAGTTGCTCGCTGTTTGTGTGTCTTAGCGCTTTGCCTAAGTCATCCCTTGCTTGTATAGTTGATGCATGCCCTCGTGGAGGATGTTTAGCTCCACCTTCATTACCTTAGGTAGTGTTTATGTGACTTTATTTGTCTCCCTCCTCGGGGGTGTTTTCCATGCTTTATTCATCATAGCCCTCCCTTTGACAAGTAGTATCGTCCATGCACGTGTCTTTTGCCCTCGTAGTAAGCATTTGATCTTTGTGCACTTTTGGACGTACTCTTGGGTAGGTCGGTCTTGATGGATTTGAGGTGCGACTGGTAATTTCTGACGGGCCGGCATTTTTCCTTCCTATTGCCAAGCGTGCTTTTAGAGCTTTTTCTGGGCTAAGAAGTGTAGACTCAATTCCCCTTCAAAATGAATAAGCCTTCTTTTCCTAAGGCTTTCCGTGGTGACCTTGCTTCTGATGCTCCTATAATCTGTTATCCACGCAAGAAGATTTTATGGGAGGGCGGTTTCCGTATCCCGGCTTGATTTTGGATTACGTTCCGGAGATGTCTGACTCTGATTTGGGTTTAAAAGTCGAGTTTCGGCCCATCCTTGAGGATGAGCTGGCTTTTCTTCATGATAGGATGGGCTGGCTTTTCTTCATGACCCTGTGTTCTTATGTGAAGTTTATTGTGAGAACTTGTTGAGTAGGAAAGGGATTCTACTTCCTAGTGCTCGGGGACCCTTCGTAGTTTCGTAGGGGCTTTCTGGATTATTTACTGCTAAGTGATTCAACAAGTGTTGAGGACGGTAGTGGCCATTGGAAGAAACGCTACTTCTTCCTTGAGGATCAGGACGATTTTCCTAAGTTTTCCGAATTTTCCACATCTGATAGGTAGGCTTTGGAGCTAATATGTATTGGGAACATGACGGCTCTCTTCGAGTTCGTGCGCCGCGTTTCGGGCAGCAAGCTTTATGTTATGGGGGTTTCGACTGACGCCCCCTTCTTGTCTTTTGTATGCAAGCCTTTGAGTTTTTAATGCTTGTGACTTTTGCCTTGAAGGTTGGTTTCAATATCGGACTTCCCTGTATCAGAAGAACAATGATGTTAGTGGAGGTGTCTCTTCGGGGAGGAGAGCTTTGGCCGTTTCTCTCTCTTCCTTTGCTGGTGGTTGGTCCTCTGGCCGCTTTTTCTATGTTTTGTTGACGTTTAGGGATGTCCCCTTCTGTTTTTGTTGCGCAGGTCCTGGCTAAGATCAAGTCGAGGAGGTCTAGCTTGGAGGTGGAAGCCTCTAATTCTTAGGCAAGAAAGAGAGGTTGCTATTGGGTCCGTAGTTGATGATTCTCCTATTGTACCGAAGAATAAGAGGGCCTTAGAGGATGGCGGCGAGTCTTCTTCTCCTCGCCTCGCCTCGTCTTCCCCCCCCCCCCCCCCCCGAGGGTTGTAACCTCCTATGATAGACCTCTGATGTTTGGTATTGGGGTGTTCCCTCCTTGTATGTATTTGTGTTCTTGTCGAATCTAGTTGCCTTTGATCTTTCCCGAAGATCTCCTCCGCCCCATTGTTGTTGATGTTAAGAGTAATGCAGGATATCAAGCGTGCGTAGCGGGCGAGGGGTTGTTATTGACTGTTCTTTGTGCTGTTGGGGTTTCCATCCCTTCACAAGTTTCTGTCGGAGAGGATGATTCCCCTCTTTGTGAAGGGAGGGTGAGCTGATATTGTCTGTTGTTGCGACTTTGTGTTTCTCTTTTGCTTGTTTTGGAGATTTCCTTGTCTTATTTCTAGATACTCGGGTTTGCTTTCCATTGTTGTCGTACTTTCAATGTTGTATTTGGCTGACTTGATGTGCTTTTAGCACGCCTTTTGTTACGATACTCTATTTGGACGGCCTATATTTTCAGGACTTACATTCCTTTTATTTTTTGTTGTAATGGTTGTCCTTATAAATATTTCCCTTTCCATGTGTAAAAGTTGTTGATCTCTTTATCATATTTCAAGGTTGTCCTTTTGGATTTTCCCATTTTCAGTTGTAAGGGTGGCCCTTCGGGTCTTATGTCCCTTTTCAGTTGGAATGGTTGTCCTTATAGATCTTCCCATGTCCATATGTAAAGGTTGTTGATCGCTTTATCATATGTCAGGGTTGTCTTTTTGGATCTTCCCATTTTCGGTTGTAAGGGTGGCCCTTTGGGCCTTATGTCCCTTTTCGGTTGGAATGGTTGTCCTTATAGATCTTCCCATGTCCATATGTAAAGGTTGTTGAACACTTTATCATATGTCAAGGTTGTCTTTTTGGATCTTCCCATTTTCGGTTAAAAGGGTGGCCTTTCAGGTCTTATGTCCATTTTCTGTTGGAATGGTTGTCCTTTTAGATCTTCCCATGTCCATATGTAAAGGTTGTTGATCGTTTTATCATATGTCAGGGTTGTCTTTTTGGATCTTCCCATTTTCGGTTGTAAGGGTGGCCCTTCGGGTCTTATGTCCCTTTTCGGTCGGAGTTGTTGTCCTTATAGATCTACCCATGTCCATATATAAAGGTTGTTGATCGCTTTATCATATGTCAGGGTTGTCTTTTTGGATCTTCCCATTTTTTATTGTAAGGGTGGCCCTTCTAGTCTTATGTCCCTTTTCGGTTGGAATTGTTGTCCTTATAGATCTTCCTCTGTCCATATGTAAAGGTTGTTGATCGCTTTATCATATGTCAGGGTTGTCTTTTTGGATCTTCCCATTTTCGGTTGTAAGGGTGGCCATTCGGGTCTTATGTCCTTTTTCGGTTGGAATGGTTGTCCTTATAGATCTTCCCCCGTCCATATGTAAAAGTTGTTGATCGGTTTATCATATGTTAGGGTTGTCTTTTTGGATCTTCCCATTTTCGTGTTATGGTGCTTTTCTCTTTTTTTTTTTTGTCCCTGAAAAATATCTGATTTATTTAGCACTATTATCACTTCTTACAGAAAAGAAAGTCTAATTGGACTCCGTAGATCTCATTTTGGTAATAATAAACTTAGCTAACATAAGTGGATACTCCGTTTCCTTCAAGTGTAAAATTTCTTCATGTGTTCTCAACTGAAGGTGTTGGTGGATACTTGTCCTTCCTCGTCTTCCAGGCGGTATGCGTTTAATGCTCAAATGGATGCTATCTTGCAGGGGCCTTCCCATTTGGTGTACATCTTATTTATTTTGTCCAAGTGTATGAACTCGTTCCTTCTCAACACCAGTTCTCCTACATGGAACTGACGGACCTTTACTCGTCTATTGTAGTACCGAGTCGTTGCCAATTGCATTCTTGCTTGTGCTTTCTCTGCCCTCCATCGCCTTTCTTCTGTCATGTCTAGCTACAGGCGCCTTTCTTCATTGTTGCGTTCTTCTTCATAGTATTGTGTTCTATGAGAAGTAACTGCTATCTCTATGGGTGCTACTGCCTCGGATCCATAGACTAGACTGAAAGGTGTTTCCCCTGTTGTTCTTTTTGGGGTTGTCCGCAATGCCCATAGTACATTATCAAATTCATCCACCCAATTTCCCCGAACGACTCGATTCTTCTTTTAATCCCTCCAAGACTATTTTGTTTGCTGACTCTACTTGGCCATTTGTCTGGGCGTGTTTCACTGACCCAAAGCAGTGATCAATGCCTAGGGTTTTGCAGTATGACTCCACTTGTCGGCCCTTAAACTGTGGTCCATTGTCGCTTATTAGCACTTTCAGAACTCCATACCTAGTGACTATCCTTGTTTGGAGGAACTTGATCACTTGGAATTCTGTTGTTTTGGCTAAAGCATTGGCCTCTATCCACTTTGAAAAGTAGTCTATAGCTACCAGGATCTATCTCATTTGGCTTTTGTAGATGGGCAATGGGCCGATCAAATCGATGCCCCATTGAGCCAAGGGTCATGCGCTTGTAATGAACATGAGGTAGGATGCTGGGGCGGTTATGTTCTTTGAGTATCTTTGGCACGCATTACATTTTTGTACCATCTCCGTGGCCTCCTTGTTCATTGTTGGCCAGTAGTACCCTTGGTTGATGGCCTTCCTCACTATTGTCCTTGCTCCTTCGTGGCAAGAGACCTGCCCTTCGTGTAGTTCTTTTAGTATTCTACCCGTTTCCGGATTCGCCACACATCTCATGTAGGGAGTGGAGTATCCCATTTTGTATAGCATGCCAATAATGATGGGGTAATTGACCGCTAGCCTTTCTACCCTTGCCGCCTCCACTGCCTCTTCTGGTAATAGTCCCGTGCTCAGGTATCGAATGATTGGTGTCATCCAATTAGGTGCCTCATCGATTGACGGTGACTCAATTGCTAGTACCTCTGGTCTATCATAGGCTGGAAGTAGTATTTTTTCCGCAAAATGCACTTCTTTTTCTTGTGGCATCACTAGGGCGAACTTACTCAATGAATCGGCGTCCCCATTTTCCTCTCTCGGTATGGTCGTGATTTTAAAGGTTTCAAAACCTCCCATTGCTATTTGCACCTCTTGCAAGTACTGTCGCATCTTTGGGGATTTGGCGTTGTAGTCCCCTTTGACTTGGTTCACCACTAGTTGGGAGTCGCATTTTACTTCCAAGTGTTTTACTCCCATACTTCTTGCTATTCGCAGGCCTGTGACCAGAGCTTCATATTCTGCCTCATTGTTTGTTGCGCGGAATGTCAAAGCCATAGAACAGATTTCCTCTTGAGGTGGTATTATTACGAGGCCTTCCCCCGATCACTCCTGGTTAGAGGATCCATCTGTGTACATCGTCCAGACGTCCTCATTGTTGTCCCCCCCCCCCCCCCCCCCCCCACACACACTTCTTGCTTTGATGGGTTCTCTTCTATTGTGTCCGGTTGTGTGCCTGTGAATTATGCTATGAAATCTGCCAAGGCCTGACCCTTGATGGCCGTTATTGGGGCGAAGTGTATTCTGAATTCGCTTAGCTCTATTGCTCATTTGACCATCCTCCCTGACACGTCGGGTTGATTTGTAAGTACCACTATCTCATGTGCATGGAAATATGGCCTGAGCTTCCTTGCTGTGACTACTAGAGCGAAGAGATATTTATCTATTGGCACGTAATTTACTTCGTACTTTGCGAGTGTCTTACTTACGAAGTATATTGGCAATTGAAAGCCATTCTCCTCCCTTATTAGTGCTGAGCTAACTGCCGTCTCGCTTAGATGTACAAGTATAGCTTCTCCCCCGGAACTGGATGTGCTAGGGGTGGCAGTGTTCTTATGTGTTGTTTTAACTGTTGGAACGCTTCTTCACATCTAGGCGTCCATTCGAACCTCTTGTTTGCGCGCAATACTTCAAAGAAGGGTAGCGCTTTGTCACCAATCTTTGAGAGGAAACGATTCAAGGATGCCAGCCTCCCGTTAAGCTGTTGTACTTCCTTGGGCTTGGTGGGTGATTTCATTTCTTCGATTGCAAGGGTTCGCCTCAATTCCTCTTTGGCTTACCATGAAGCCGAGAACTTTTCCTGAGTGCACTCCAAACACGCATTTTTGCGGGTTTAATCGTACTTTATGGATGCGCATCCTCTCAAATACCTTCCGCAAGTCAGCCTCATGGTTTGCTTTTACTTTGGACTTGAAGATCATGTCGTCTATGTATGCCTCAATCGTTTTCCCAATCATATCTCCAAATAACTTGTTGACCATCCTTTGGTACGTTGCTCCTGCATTTATTAATCTGAAAGGCATCACTTTGTAGTGATAGACTTCACTGTCCGCGTAAAAAGCCATGTGTGGTGCATCTTCTGGGCACATCTTGATTTGGTTGTACCCTGAGTATGCGTCCATGAGGCTTATTATTTCATGTCCTGCTGTGGAGTCTACTAGCTGGTCTATTCGTGGAAGCGGGTATGCATCTTTCAGACATGCGTTGTTCAAGTCACGGTAGTCAATGCACATTCGCCATCTTCTATTGTTCTTTATCACCAATACTGGGTTTGCTACCCATGTTTGGAATCTTATTTCTTGTATGAACTCAGCGTCTAGTAGTTTTCCCACCTCCTCTCGGATTGCGATCTTCTTGGGCTCCCCTAGTGATCGTCTTTTTGTGTTATTGGTCGGGCTGACTCATTATTGGTCCCTTGCTTGGGTTCCCCCGGGTGGGCTTTCCACACGGGGTCTTCCCGAGTGGATTTCGCCACTCGGGGTGCGTTCCGGGCGTACGCGATGGGCCTCGAGTGTCTGTGTTCTAAGTTTCGAATTATATTCGGTTATGGTCCATTTATCGGGTCCCATTAGTGATAGCTTGGGCGTATATCCAACAATGCCTACTTGTTGCATGCATGTTTATTTGAGCTTCAATTTCTTCACGTAAATTTTCATAGTTTAGGTTGTTTCCAAATTCTGCAGATTGAACAGAAGATTGATCTCCTTGGCCTCCTTCTTCTTCCACTTGATCATTTCAGGTTTGATCATTCGGCTGTTTTGAGGCTTTTTTATTTTCAAAATCTGGAATGATAAGCTTCCAATCATTCCATGAGACTCCCCAATTCCAATAAGTATATACTCATTGAAGATTACATCTATGCTTATTATGACATTTTATAATTGGATCATATATGATACATGCCTTTAACTACTTATTGATGCCTAGAAAGATGCATTTTTAGCTTTTGTCATCCAAATTCTTCTTGGTGACTGTCACATAACAGGAATGAATAATAAAACATTCATCACACTATTATTAAACCAGTCGCACACTCACACTTCTTATCGTTACATGGACTCAATATGTCCAGAGCCACTAAGTTGATTTGCTTTTGGGTTAATACTGCAGTATCGATAGCAATAGAGGTGAAGTTAGGCCTACGACTTATTTTGTTTTGGGCCAAGTTTTGAGTTGAGCGGAGGTCCAAACCCTGGCCTGCAACTACTACCTCATCTCCTCTCCTCTTCTCAACTAATGGCTGTACTTCCAAAAGTCAAACTTCAGTCTTCACAACAGCATCTGAATTTTTATCTACAAAAAAAAAATAGCATCTGAATTTTGATCAGATTCCTCTCACAACCTTCTGTTTTTAGCGGGTAGCATCTCTCTTCTCATTATCGTCTCTTTTTATACTCCTCGGAACTGTGCTCACCAACGCCAGCACCGTCTCTCCTCTCTCAATTTCTTCCCCGACCATGCGCAAAACATAAGTGAAGTAGCCCGATCATTTGCAGCTGCAAACCTCAACTCATGGCTGCTACTTACTGTGTCTTTCCGTCGTCCTTCCGGACAAGGCTTGACACCGGCGGGAGAGTGAAACGGACAATAGCATTACCTTCTTTTCCATCTACTCTTAAACAAAACCACGGTGACTACTTCTTTCTCTCTTCTTCCATATCATTTTCTTTATGTATCATAAATGGAAAGATTGACAATCTTCCTTCTTTCTGTGTTAATAATCTCTGGGTTTTCAGGCAATTCAAGATTTTCATCGATTAGCTGTTCATCCTCAAATGGGAGAGTGCCCGACCCAGAGAACAGCGCCGTCAAGGAAGTCGAGAAGCTGCTTGAAGAGAAACGGCGAGCGGAGCTGTCTGCTCGGATTGCTTCTGGGGAATTCACCGTTGACAAATCAGGGTATGATTTAAATTTTCATTATGTGTATATGAGGATGAATATTTCAAATATTCATAATTTTGTTGAGATTATTTGAGTTTCGGCATATAATAGAGGGGGCATAGGATTCATATCTGGTTAACTTCTATGAGGCATATGATTTTCTGAACTGGATTCTGTTTCTTGGCTGAATAGTTGACTATGATGCTTGACACTGACTATGTTAATTAGCTAAACTTTTGAGATAACAGAAGGGCATTGAAGCTTTTAGGCTTGCTAATTGCATTATCTCTTTTACGTTAAAGCTTTCCATCTCAACTGAGGAATGGCCTGTCAAAAATCGGAGTCCCCGTTGAGGTTTTGGATTCTTTATTTAAGTTATTTGACGGTGGTGAAGATTATCCAAAGATTCCAGAAGCAAAAGGTGCAATAAGTGCAATCCGAGATGAGCCCTTCTTCCTTCCTCTGTACGCTCTCTACTTAACATATGGTGGAATTTTCCGATTGACATTTGGTCCCAAGGTATTGAATTTTAGAATCAAGTATTAAATTTTTCTGGTGCCGTTTTGATGACTTTCTACAAAATGTTAGTGATGCATATGTGGGTGATTATGTGTTGCAGTCTTTCTTGATAGTTTCCGACCCTTCCATTGCTAAACATATATTGAAGGACAACTCAAAAGGTTACTCTAAGGTATTTGTTTTATATTCGTTGATGGATATATGAACAACTCATTAGTTGGATACGTGTTTCTCATATTAATATCTTAATTCCAATATCAGGGCATTTTAGCAGAGATTTTGGAATTTGTAATGGGGACGGGACTTATACCCGCTGATGGAGAAATATGGAGAGTTCGAAGACGTGCTATTGTACCAGCTTTGCATCAGAAGGTATTGTAATTTGAGATAGTACGATATTAGCATCTCTATGTATAATGGCTATTGTGAAGTAATATTATTAGTGACTTGAGTTTTCTTTTGGCAGTATGTTTCTGCAATGATTGGTTTGTTTGGGGAAGCATCGGACAGGCTATGCAAAAAGCTTGAAGCTGCTGCCTCAGATAGGGAAGATGTAGAGATGGAGTCACTTTTCTCTCGTTTTACGTTAGACGTAATTGGAAAGGCAGTATTTAACTATGATTTCGATTCATTAACTAATGACACTGGAATAGTTGAGGTACGTAGCAACACTCATGTTTCATCCTACCTTTACTAGTATTTCGCTCTTTACCTTCCTTTATTGGACTTATTTCCCAAACAAAAATAGGCTGTCTACGTTGTTTTACGAGAAGCAGAGGATCGAAGCGTATCCCCCATCCCATTTTGGGATATTCCAATATGGAAAGATATATGGCCGAGACAAAGGAAGGTTAATGCAGCTCTGAAGCTTATCAATGAAAATCTCGATAATTTGATAGCTATATGCAAGGTAACATGACTTTTTTTTTCCCTCAGTTTTGTTGTAATGATATTCTTTTAATAATTTATATTTGTAAGTGCGATTGTTGGTAAATGTTTGCAGAGATTAGTAGACCAAGAAGATTTGCAGTTTCATGAGGAGTATATGAACGAAGAGGATCCTAGTATTCTCCACTTTCTTTTAGCATCCGGAGATGATGTAAGTTATTATACAGATCTTCTTTTGTTTGTTTTTTTTTTTCTTCTTTTAACGAGTTAAGCTTTTTGAGTTTTTCAGGTTTCAAGCAAGCAACTTAGAGACGATTTGATGACAATGCTTATAGCTGGACATGAAACCTCTGCTGCTGTGCTGACCTGGACATTTTACCTTCTAACCAAGGTACATTAATGGACCTTGCTGATATCTAATCCAGTATCTTCTAGATAGACACACTTTGAGTAGACTGCTTTCATTGAGGCGCTGGTAACTTTCCATTGAGCCTAATGTGCATATGAATCTCTTTATTGCAGGAACCAAGCGTCTTGGCCAAGCTCCAAAATGAGGTGACTCATTATAAACAAAAGATCATTTTTTACTTGTTCATGATTGTTGTGTGTTTTATAGCTATATGTGCAATTTTTTCAGGTTGATTCAGTCCTGGGAGATCGGATTCCAACCATAGAAGACATGAAGAAACTCAAGTACACAACTCGAGTTATAAATGAAGTAAGAGCATTTAGCAGCTTAGCTAGCTAGCTAGCTAGCTTGCTTGATTAGATTATTATGTAAGTTGGTTAACATGGACTTTTTCTTTATTTCATTCAGTCCTTGAGACTCTACCCTCAACCACCTGTGCTTATTCGTCGATCTATCGATAATGATGTTCTTGGAAAGTACCCTATAAAAAAGTGAGTGTTCTTCATTAATTATACATAGTTGGCTGTATATATAGATGATCATAATCTCATAGCTAATGTGGGTGGCAGGGGTGAAGACATATTTATATCCATTTGGAACCTTCACCGGAGCCCACATCTCTGGGATGACGCCGACAAGTTTAACCCAGAAAGATGGCCTTTAGATGGACCCAACCCGAACGAAACCAACCAAAATTTTTGGTATCTCTCACTTACAAACTAACTGATCAATAACGTTTACCAAAAAAAAAACTGATCAATAACGTATATGCATGGATGCTGCTGAGATTAATATCGTCGTCAATGTTGATATGATTTTCTGATAATTTTCAGTTACTTGCCCTTTGGTGGAGGACCCAGAAAATGTGTTGGAGACATGTTTGCTACGTTTGAGGTACTTATAATAACTAGACTCTTTCTTGCTAAAACTGTCTTCCATTCCATTCAATGGTGTTTGATTTTTGTCCTGCAGACAGTGGTAGCAGTTGCAATGCTCGTAAGGCGGTTTGATTTTCAACTAGCCCTCGGAGCACCTCCTGTAAGTAAAAAATATTAAACTCAAGTTGTAATTGCACAGTCCATTTGCTGTATTGTTTCTAATTTATAGCTTCAGCTGAATGGATTCAGTTTGCGGAACTTGTTTTTTACTTACTAATAATAATAAAAATGGGGGTTCAGGTAAAGATGACGACAGGAGCAACGATCCACACAACCGAAGGGTTGAAGATGACGGTAAAAAGAAGGTTACCCCCTCCAACTCTGGAGATGCCACTGTTGCAGCAGCAAGGAGAGGATGCTGCTGCATTACTTTCTCAGAAGAGTTAGGTAAATGGATTAGTTATGGTGTGTATAGGGAGTGAGGACCTTATTATTTTCAGTTGAAACATTATTGTTGATAAATGAATTGAATTGAATTGAATTTTCAAAAGGGTAAAGACAATGAATAAATTTCCTTCCCCAGAGTTATAAATATATAGTATCTACAGGGATGAATTGCTTGCTTGCAGTGGAATCAATGAAGCAATATATATATAACTGGTCCTCATTCATCATCAGTTGCTTCTTCTATATCCTCCTGGTCCCATGTTGTAGGGTTGTTGTTGTAATTTAGCGAATCCCATCTGCCCTTGCATTCCATCTCTTGAGTATTGCTGCCACATCCTCTGCTCCTCCATCAAATATGCCTGTTTCTTCTCCATGTCAGACATCTGAACATACGCCGGAGGAGGCACCACAAGCGACGCCGCAAAGGGATCTGCAGTTGTTTGACCGCTAGCTGCTGCCCCGGGTCCAGCCGGCGGTGCAGGCAATGCCAGCATGGCAGTCGGTCTCCCTGCTGAGCCTACCGCGACGCTGCTTGCACTTCCGTTGTTGTAGCTCTCCATGTTGGCCCTGGCAACAGCATTTGCGGTTCCTTGCTGATACATGCCGTCGAGCAATAACATGTCGAACCCACCAGACAAAGAAACTGTATGATGTGTCGATAGCTTCGTTGTTGACTGGACCAGGGCTGTCTCCCAATCCTGTGACGACGTCTCCTCTGAGAAGGCCTGCCATATAGATCCCGATGATGCGGCGGTGGTTTTCCCAGGGATACCGTCGAATAGGGCTAGAGCAAGCTTGTCGCCGTGTTCTTCGGTTGTTGGCGCGTCATCTCCAAAGTTGAGAAGATCGGCTTCTACTGTCGCAAGCTGCAAGTTATTATTTTTCTCTTCCTCCTCTTTGTCCTTGTGATCATTTTCAGGTTCAGCTGGTTCTGGTGGTGGGAGAGCCTTGATAGCGTTCATATCCTCCTCCGGTTGAACTTCTTCTTTTTCTTCTTCGGCTTGTTCTTCTTCTTCTTGTTTGGGTGATTCTTCGGGCTTAACAGTGTACTCGATTCTTGTGAGCGCGGACTTGTCTCGGATGAAGTCATCCATGAGATCGAGTCTCTTCTGGGTTATCTTGTCGACTTCAGGGTACTCAGAGGAGCGGGCCACGCCAGCGTTCTTGCACCAAGCGTAGAAGGAATCGAGCTCCTCGAACTGCTTGGAAATGCGAGTGAAGATCTCGTAGACCTTGACGCAATCAGGAACGTCGAGATCAACAAATCGGTCGATGAGCACACTCATTATCTCCATCATATCGTAGTATATTTGGAAGCTCTCCTTCACGATGGGATATAAGGCAACAAACACAACCCTGTTGTTCTTTGCTCCACCTGTATTTATATATATATATATATATGTACCACCACCATTAGAGAATAAGACAAATAAACGCCCGTATTTAACCAACGATTACATGTTAATTCTATATTGGGTCTAACCAAGTACAGCAAGCCAGCAGATAGAAACTAGGTATAAAAGTGGGTTTCCATCTAAAACTAGTTGGTGACTTGCTTATATATTCCTTAATTGTACGCACTAACTGGTATGGTACTCCATATTCACGGTTTTATATTTACGGTGGAGTATATCTATTTTAACATTGAGTGCTTTCTAATTCTTCTTTCAGACTCAGTCCGACTCGGGCTAACGGGTCAAACCTAACGGGTCATCTGATAGCAACTATCTATGCAAGTTGATCAAATTTCATTCTAAAACTAATTTGTGATAGTAGAAGGTAGTCCACTTGCTTATAGTGTTTCGTTGTACACACCAACTAGAGTATGTCTATTTCAAGATTACATAAATACCTGTTGGTCTGCAGGCTAGGAAACGTTCAAGAAGCTGCTGGAAATGCTGCATTTTGGAGAATAGCTTCTCCAGCTTCATCTCGCGGCTAGGAGTAGCTTTAACAATGGCTAGGTTGCTGTTAGGGTCGGTTTCGGGTTCAGCTTCGGTTTGCTTCTCCGCCTCATCCTCCTCTTCTTCTTCTTCATTAGCAAACATGGTTCGCTTCCCTGATCTGCGGCCTAACATGCGGTACTCGAGACGCTCGTCGAGGTACAACGCGTAGGTCCTTACAAACGCTGAGCAATCCCACTTGGAAGGGTCCCGGAAATCGCACATATTGAGAATACGGGTCCCGCGGCGAGTGGCGAAGAAGATCTCCTGCTCGTAAGCGGGATCACCCTCAGCGAGGAGACGCTGAATGAGCATGAGGGTCTTGAGTGCAACGATCCAGTTCTTGGTCTTGTTGAGACGGCGAGCTAGGGTTGAGACACATGCACTAATATGAGCCCTAGAGTAGCATGTCAGGCTAAGGATTTCACGGATGTATCTCTCCTCAGCTGGAAACTCCTCGTGGCTTGTTGCCTTCACTATCGCAATATCAAGATCCGACAACGAACTGCTGTGTCCAACCATCGCTAGCCCGATGCTTGTCTGGTCCTTTACTGCTCCAATCGCTCTTCGAAGCTTGCTTGGCGCCATTATTATATATATTACGTACCTTCTTTTTCTTCTAACAGCTACGTGATATTTATGTAGTATGTATTGCTGGTTGCTTTATATATATATAGCTAGAATTATTAAATAAGGAGAAGAAGAAGAAGAGATGGATTCTAAATTATTTTAGGGTTTGAAATCCAAACTCTTTCTCTCTTCTCCAGATAGCTAGCTACCTAGCTAAAATTCAATTGAATTGAAATAAAGCTTTTGTTTATGTTTTTCTGTCGTCTCTTTTTCTTTTGGTTTTCTTTCAACAACTAACTAATTAACTGTTGACGACATGATGATTCTGTTTTTCATTAATCTCTCCGAAATAATTGCCTAGAATTATGAGTATTGTTTCACCGTGAACGATTGAATACACGGGCATACCTATATTTAGGGGGAAAATTCTTATATCCCGCTGCGGAATGGTCACGCCTGCTAAAAATAGTAATCTAAAATAAAAAAGGAAAGTTTGTTATAATATTTTAGGAAATAATTTAATTATTTAAACTTGTAACCTATTAAGAAGGTTCTTTAAGACAAAATAATAAATTGTTCTAAAAATTAAAAATCAACTTTTTTTTTTGAAAAAAAATATAAATTTCATTTAATTTTTAGATTATAAGTTATATTACACATATTAGTTTTTAAAAATTAGAAACTACACCCGAGTTTATATTATAAATAATAATACTACATATATTAATTTTTTTTATTAATTTTTTAAATCAAACCATGACTAGTTAATACAAAATTACATTTGCATATAATTAATAAATTTTGGAGAATATTTATATTATTATTTTATACATTACTTTGACAAAATATTTATATGCAACAGTCTTTATAATAGATATAACTTAACAAAAGTTTATATATAACATAATATACCTAGCTAGCATAATATATATATTCAATTCAAACCGAGTTCGAGCTCGGTCTAAGATACACAATTTCATGATTTAGTTGAACAATTTAAAGTTTGCGATTCGAGTCGAGTCGAGCCGAGAATGAGCTCGTCGAGTATGGCACCGAGTCAACCTTGAGTTTGACAAATTTAGGTTCAGTCGTGTTCGAGCTTGAGCTCGAATACAATGAGTCGAGTCGAGTTTGCGAGATACTCGGATCGACTCGGCTCGTTTATAGCTCTACATAGTGTTAACATTCGATTTTTAATTGAGTTGTAAATTTCGAATGCGTTAAGTAGGGGTGTAAACGAGTCAAGATACTCGTGAGCTGCTCAAGATCGGCTTGGTCAATATTCGAATTCGACTCACTAAATTTCGAGTCGAGCTTTTTTCTAAAGCCTATTCGATTTTGAGTTCACTGGTACTCGACTCGAGAGGCTCGCGAGCCTAATCGAGCTTTTTTCTTTTTCCTATTCGAGTCGAGTTCGAGTTTTTTTATTTTTAAATAATAATTTTATGTAAGTATATATTGAGTTCAAGTCGAGTTCGAGCTCGAGTCAAAAACCTAATCGAGTTGAGTTCGAACTCGAGCTAAGGCGCACTTTTTATTAATTAATTAATTAATTTTTTTTAAATTTTATCGAGTCGAGTCGAGTCGAGCTCGAACTCGTCGAGTATGGCACTTAGTCGAGCTCGAACTCGAAAAAATTAAGGCTCGGTCGAGTTCGAGCTCGAGTAAAATGAGTCGAGTCGAGATTGTCAGATACTCGGCTCGACTCGATTCGTTTACAGCCCTAGCGTTAGGAACATAATTCAAGCATGTATATTTTTGGGAAAATAATTGAACTTGGCACGTGTGATTTGTGAGACAGTTGTGAGCTGAATACATTACAGAGAAATATGTCAATATGGGTCTTGAATCGAAGCTCGTAAAATAACGAATGCAACACAACTGACCGTGAATCATTTGGTCTTATAAAACGAAAGTTATTATCAATTGAAGCTAAATGTGAAAAAATAAATAGAATAAAAAACCTGCAACCTGTTAAGCAGGTAATTATATATTTTTATTTATTTTTAATAATTTAAGACATATATAACCGCTTTCTGGCTTTACTATTTACGGAAAGCGGGACGATTCCGCTGCGTGACCGAAGCGAGGTCCATATTTAGGGTGTTTGTAGTTTGACACCTTCTTCATCATTTCCAACACAAAATATAAATAGATAACAAAACCAAGCTGGCTAAATCACCCAAATATCTGTCTATACATATAAGAAAGGAACCGCACGAGAAATTATTACCTGACTAAGTCCGCCACCCTCATCTATAGACTAACCAATTAAAATGTAACAACTCATTATTTATACAATAAGCATTGAAAACATGATATATAATAATGTAACTCTCATCATTCTTAATAGGAATGCTTGATTTATTGCTACTCTTAGTTTTCTACCATATATTGAAAATAAATTATTTATTTACAAAAATTTCTTTAATAATGTTTTACAATAATATAATCACTAATTTAATAATAATTCGAGGAGCGTCTTATTTGTCCTTTAGGGCACGTTTGATTGCCGGTATTGTGATATCCTAATACCGGTATTAGCTAATACATGCTTAGCTAATACAATGTTTGATTGAGCCATGTATTAGGATATCCTAATACAATGTTTGAATGAACTTTATATTAGGATATCCTAATACAATGACTAAAAGACCTAAATACCCTTACTTGCATTTTCAATAAAGATATATTTTATATATGATTAATTTTACAAAGATAAAATTTAATAAAAAAAAGTAACTTCAATTATTTAAAATAATATTTTTCATAAAATAAAATAAAATTTATGTATAAATAGTAAAAACTATTTTTGCTAATGTATAAATATGTATATATATAAAGAAAATAGTACAAAACAATTGAAAAAAGTGATTAGCCCGACCCGGCCCGTTCTAGCCGGGCCTAGCCCGAACTAACCAAAGCAACATAAAGCAACCCGACCCGAACATCCCGAATTACTCAGCCCAGCCCGAACCGCCCAGCCCGACCCGAATTGACCTGCCTGGCCCGAACCACCCAGCCCGACCCGAACTGACCAACCCAGCCCAGCCCGAATCACCCAGCCCGGCCCGAAATGACCAGCCCAACCCGAACCACCCAACCCGGCCCGAACCGCCCAGCCCGACCCGAATAGCCCGAATTGCCCAGCCCGGCCCGAACCGCCCATCCCGACCCGAACATGACTCGGCCCGACCCGTGTCCGAAGTTTCGATGTAAACGGGGTCCGGCCCGAAGCTACGATGTAAACAGTGAGAGTTTGCCATATATTACAAGGGTAAATTGGTAATTAGGAGATTGGTATTAGCTAATGCTTTACTTTTAGATGGTATTAATTAATACCAAATTCCTTCTATAATTGAGTATTAGCTAATACCAAGTATTAGCTAATACCAATACCAAGTTGACACAAACACGGTATTAGCTAATACCGGTATTATGATATCGCAATACCGGCAATCAAACGTGCCCTTAGGGTCCACCCTACCTCATAGGTTTTCAGAAGAAACCCACAAAATTATCGTACAATTGTTAAATATTAATTAGTCACATATTGACAAATAAAAAAACGTTTCCGATCAATATTTTACAATTTTTCAGATAATTTTGTGGTTTCTTCTAAAACCCTATAGGACAGGGTGAACCCCAGAGGGCAAATACGACACTTTTCAGATTGTGATTAAATTAGTGTAAATACCGAAATCACTTATAATTTTTCTTGATAAAGTTTGTTAGAGAAATTTAATAGATATATAATTTATTTGTAATATGAAAGAATAACAATAAATTAACATACCTAATAAGGTTTTACTATTGTACATCTTGTTTTCAATAGTTAATGTATTAATGTTGAGTTGTTGAATTTTTATTAACTTGGTCTATTGATGAGGTGGTGTACTTAGTCCATGTAATAATTTCTCGAAACACACTTTAAGTCGATCGGGTGTACCTACAAATTGCAATAAAACAAAAAACCTAGTTAATTAATTATATTCAGATACACCCAAACATTCATGCATGAAACGATATAGGACTTATTATAGCATGCATGAAATCATATAACAAGACTAGGCCACCTAATTATTATCAGTGTTAATAACTTCAAAGGTGTCCCGTGTTTGCCTCATGTGTCAATTTAATGTCTCATGTTAATATCAACTGTCACAAGTTTCATTTTGTTGTAATTTGGTGTCTTCGTCAAATTTTAGAGTTAAATTTTGACAGAAATTGGTTACGTTCCAAAAAATTCCTAAATTATTCAAAAAATGCAGCGTGTCTGTCACGTGCCAATTTTTTTTGTTCCTAATTCACGTTCCAACTTGAAATGACGGAAACACCCCTCTGCCAAATATGAGTTTCAGACACCAAATAGCAACAACAATAAAACTTCATACATTCTCATTCAACAACATTAATACTTCATAGTTCATACATTCTCTATCAACAACATTAATGCTTCGTACCATCTCTTTCAACAACGGTAATACTTGTGTTCTAAACATGGTGATCTTGGTTCTAAACAATCCAGACACGCTGAAACCCTTATATCCTTGTAATATCTGAGTGGAAAATGGAGAAAGATGGTAGCTTTTAGGGATTTTTTTTCTTCAATTTCATTTTTAATACTCTGTGTGGCCAGAATCAGAGGTGGGTGGCTCGAAATCGGAGGTGAGTGGCGTGTAATCGGATTTGGGTTGCTGGAATCAGAGGTGGGTGGCTCGAAATCGGAGGTGGGTGGCTCAAAATTGGGGAACGAGGAAGAAATCTTGGACGGGGAGAGAGGTAAGGGAAATGGGAAGTAAGGGAGACTTTGCAAATATATATATATATATATATATATATATATATATATATATATATGTGTGTGGGGGGGTAAAATTCTCTTTTCATGTCAAAGTTAACCCCAAAATCGGACGAAAAATCAAATGCAACAAAACTGAAACATAGGACTGGGCATAAAAACCGGTTCGGACCAACCGAACCGAAACCAAACCATAAATGAACCAACATGAACCGGTTCTTATATGATTCGGTTCTGATAAGGAATATATAGAGCATTTTTGGATCGGTTCTGAACCGGTTTTTCAGAACCACTTTTGCTATATAAAACCTAAAGTGTTTCTCATTCTAAAATTTTAGATGCAACAAAAAAAACTTTAGACCTAATCCTCCTCATCATCTCTGTCTATGTGCCATGAACATCGACGGCTACAACGATGACCTGATTGACGATTCAAAGAGCTTTCAGGCACCATAGAACGATTCAGCCGAATTATCAGGTAATTTCTTGCTTGTTTCTGAATTATCATAGTTATTTTGGATTACTTGAATGCATTTAACCTGGAAATAAGTGTTTAAACAAAAGTTCGAGGCCGTTGTTTTGAGGATGAGTGATCTCCCACTGATGGTGATGTTTTTTAACTATAGGAGTTATCTAAGATTCCGTCCTCATTCGTCCGACTATAGTTGATGGTATGTGTAGATTTACTCTTATGTTGTTAGTCAATTTTTTCTTGGTGTGGAAGTAATTTATTTAGACGTAATATCCGGTCAGATTAGGTGACTGATGGCCTTCCAAAAGAGTTTGTGCTTGGAAAGAGTGGCCAATCTCCGAAAAAGGATTTTGTGGAAGCAATGCCTTACATGCAGTCTCATGTTGACTGCTGGTCTGTCTCTTGGATTTTATTAAGAAGCTGCACTTTCAAATGTGACCATGCCTCATCTAATGGTTATATTTCTTCTCAAACAATGGAATTTTTGTGTGCGGAGATATCTTCTTGATCCTTACTATAATAGATATTCGTTTCTTGATATGCTATGGTTTCTGCAGCAAATTGCAGATTTTTTAGATGTGTCATACAATTTCAATACGCAAGCTCTACAAGATGATACTTTTATAGGTCGACTGAATGATATTGTTACCTTAATACTTTAGTTATCATGGTTGGTGATATAGTTATGTATTTAGTATTTACACTTGGTGATATAGTTGTATTCTAACGTTTACTTATTTAAATAGTAATACACCCTTACATCCTTTTTTTGGGGCAGATCCTTCATTATTTTGGTTTGGTTCATATTTGATATATAGGTGGTCGTAGCATGTTTGTTTACTTATATATAGTTATTGTATATTATGTTACCCTAGATCAGTTCTACACTAAATTGAGTTCAGTTTTACACTAAATTGAGTTCAGTTTTGAACTCGAAACCTCAGAACTAGTTATATATTTTAATTGAAATGATAGATTTACTCACTTAATATACGAACTGTTTGTATTTTTTTCAACCAGAGATTTCCTGCATTTTTTAAGTTTGAGCTACGCCTCTTGACGTCGTTTAAAGTCTCGTGATTTATGTTTCAAATATTTCTACTTTCTTATATTATTAGATTGTTTGGAATTTAGACATCGATACTCTCTACTTTGAAGCGATCAGTTGTCTTTATAGTTTTTATTTTGCAAATTTGTGGATTGTTTATGGATTATCAACTTGGATGTGCATTTTGAATTTTGGTAAAATCATGAAGATTTTTTTTTTTTCAAAACCAGTTCGAACCGGTTCAGAACTGGTTCTGCGTCAGTTCTAGATTCTAAAATTCGTTTGGTTCTTACATGGTACAAGGAACCAACTGAACCTAAAATTCAGTTCCGGTTCGGTTCTGAACCGATTCGGTCCAGAACCGAACCATGCCCAATTTTACTGAAACTTGGGACAGTCAATATCAACAATTTAATTCCGAGAAACCAAACTGACACATGAAGTATCAGCTCTGAACGTAGCACTATAACAAACATTTGGGGTTAAAAACTTAAGAATTGTCAATTTCGTTTCAACACTTGCAAGTACAAACAACAAACAGTTTTAAGGACTAAAGTGAGCTTTTCATAAAATAGATACTCATATTTTTTTTGGCAAGAAATAGATGCTCATATTGTTTTGCAAATAATACCTCAATATAGAATATACCAAGAAAAGGATTTTTTTGTTAAAATGCCCTCCTCAAACATGGCATTTCTAAAAATGCCCTCCAAAGGAGGGCATTTGTAGAAATGCCCCGTCCAGCTGCTGACGGCCCAGCTGGCTGGCTCGCGTGTCCAACGCGTGCCAGCTGGGCACTGTCCAGCTGCTAATAGCAGCTGGACCGGTCGGACCGGGCCGGATAAACCGGTAGCGGTCTGACCGTAAGAGCAAATACCAAATTTTTTTTTTTTTTTTTACGAAAATGTTAATTGAGTTTAGCTAGAATCGAACCCAGGACTTACACTAAAAACGTTGACACACTACCACCACACTACAAGCTAGAATGTTGACAAAATAATAGATAAAATATTTTTATTTATAATTCTATTTAATCAATGGAATGGAACCGGGTTCCCTCATCCCTCCGGGTTTTTTTTTTTTTTTTTCACTTTTTACATCTATTAATATTCACTAAATTCAAATTTACAACTCCAAATTCAATGAAAATCAAAAGTTAGCGTCTTTATATCGTAATAAACAATGTGCTATTTTTCTAAAAAAAAATATTCTAATAATTTCGAAAATTAATGTTTTCATCATCGAATGGTGTTATACCACCCTAAAACCTAAATTTAGAGTAAATCTCATTTGTTAGAAAATGTTCAAAAAAATATTCTTTTTTTTTGTCAGTTTCCCATCCCGCGGTTTTTTTTTTCACTTTTTACACCTATTAATATTCACCAAATTCAATGAAAATCGAAAGTTCGTGTCTTTATAACGTAATAAACAATGTGCTATTTTTTTAAAATTTATTCTAGTTATTTCGAAAATTAATGTTTCCATCACCAAATGGTGTTATACCCCCCCTAAAATGCAAATTTGGAGTAAATCTTATTTTTTAGAATGTTCAAAAAATATATTACCGGACTTCAAATTAGGCCCCGTTTTCGGTATTGGATTTTACTAATACGTGACAATTCGGAAAAAAAAAATTGAACATTTTCTAAAAAATTATGTTTGCTCCAAATTTAGGTTTTATGGTGGTATAACATCATTACGTGATGAAAACATTAATTTTCGAAATTACTAAAATAAATTTTAAAAAAATAGCACATTGTTTATTTATTACATTATAAAGACGCTAACTTTCGATTTTCATTGAATTTGGAGTTGTAAATTTGAATTTAGTGAATATTAATAGATGTAAAAAATGAAAAAAAAACCCGAGGGATGGGGAACCCGGTTCCATTCCATTGATTAAATAGAATTATAAATAAAACAAATTTAACTATTATTTTGTCAACATTCTAGCTTGTAGTGTGGTGGTAGTTCGTTAATGTTTTTAGTGTAAGTCCTGTGTTCGATTCTAGTTAAACTCAATTAATATTTTCGTAAAAAAAAAAAAAAAAATTGGTCTTTGCTCTTACGGTCAGACCGGTACCGATTTATCCGGCCCGGTCCGACCGGTCCAGCTGCTAATTTAGCAGCTGGACAGTGCCCAGCTGGCACGCGAGCCAGCCAGCTGGACGGGGCATTTCTACAAATGCATGCCATGTTTGAGGAGGGCATTTTAACAAAAAAAAAAAAAAAATCCCCAAGAAAACAACCAAATCTAAATCTCAATCTGAATTTTGAAACCTACAATTAATAATAAGAAAATAAATAAATGGGCCCTCATCTTCCCGGGCCATACCTAAGTGCCTCAAATTTACAGTAAACTGGTGGTTACTTACTGGTTGATGTTACTTTGCTGTATGGAAATAATGGCAGCGTTAGTCAGAACGACGCTGACTCCAGGATTCATAAAGATGGCTTCCGGTTCCAGTCGACAATCTTCCTCAGTCTCTCCTTCTGCAGTCTCTTTCGCTGCCAAATCGTCCAATTCTCCACAGCCGCCACGTATCCACGGTAACAGAAAGCTACCCATATTGCTGTTTGACATCATGGACACTATTGTGCGCGACCCATTTTACGAGGATATTCCTGCTTTCTTTGGGTATGAATCAAATCAATCAAGATTGCCTCTCTGAATGTAGGTCGTGGCATAAAGATTTGATTTTACCTGATTTTTGGTAGATAATCAAGTTTGGATTTTTCTGCTCAGAATGTCGTTGAAGGAGTTGATTGACTGCAAGCACCCAACTTCGTGGATTGAATTCGAGAAGGGTTTGATTGATGAGGTTGGCTTTAGCAATCACCATTTACTTTCAAAGGGAGAAATTTTATTTGGCTGCTGCTTCTTTTTTCAGATGGAGCTAGCTCGAAAATTCTTCAAAGATGGAAGGCCTTTAGACTTGGAAGGTTTGGCCTATTTCCTTTCTGCTTCTCATATGTGGTATTAAATTCATTATAAAGCTTAGGGTGATCCATTCTTATCTGATTTTGAATGGTAGTACTCGAAGTAACCGAGCAATTTTGCATCTCAAAGCAAACAAGTATCACTTTTTTTTTTTTAATTCAAAGTTGCTGAAATGGTGATATTGATGTAAATACAGATTCTTGTTATTGCAGGTCTAAAAACTTGTATGAAGAACAAATATTCATATATTGAAGGCGTTGAGAAACTTCTTAGTGACTTAAAGCAAAACAACTATGAGATGCATGCTTTTACGAACTATCCTATTTGGTAAAATCTGAAATTAATCTCCATACATATGATCTGATACTTGATGGATTGTTTATCACCTCTTATAAGTTTGTTCTACTTCTACTCTCTAGGTATGAAATGATTGAAGAGAAGCTGAAAATCTCCGACTACTTATCTTGGACATTTTGTTCATGTACAAGTGGTATTTATTTCCAACCTCTCTCCACCTAATCTAATCTTTTCATACTAACAGCAAATTGTTTATCTTATGCCATAGTAATGTAATGGTAATGGTAATGGTAATGATAATCTGTTGTTCTTCAGGAAGAAGGAAACCCGACCCTGATTTCTTTGTAGATGCTGTGAGGCATCTTGAAGTTGATCCAAGTGACTGCATCTTTATCGATGACAGGTAGATGATCAAGTGGCTGCATCTTTAGGCATTGTCAAACAGAAGTCATAAACTTGAAATCAAAACCATAACTTTGAGGGCAATCCAATTTGAAACAAGTTGGGAAATTGATCTATATTTAGTTAAACCACTCCATGATTGCTTACAGTACGTTATTGTGTATTAATAGGATGAATAATGTGGAGGCAGCATCAGAGATGGGGATTGTTGGTCTACAATTTACTAGTGCTGATCTTCTGCGTAAGAATCTCTCTGGATATGGAGTTGATATATGAGAAGATGAACATCATTGCAAGGTTCAAGATGAAGTCCTAAATAATTACCACAAGTTCTTTATTGTTGCTGATGAAGCAGAATAACTGTCGGATTGCTGCAAATGATTCAGATGTCAATGCTCGGTTCTCATCATTATTACCAGATGCTGTGCTTTCTGTGCAAGCAATTGTATCTTAAATATGAAACATCTATTCCTTGTATTATACAAAGCAATCAATGTTAACAAATGTATTCTCCTTATAGCTTCTAGCTAGCATCACTATATCTCGGCGCATATTACCCGATACAATAAGCACCAAAAATCAAATCAAATCAATTCTAGATCATTGCAGTTTCTGATGTTGCTATTGCAACTTGTCTTTCGCTAGATCACGGAGCAGAGATTGTGTAGCCACCAACTGATCCCTCAATACAAGGTTGTACTCGTAAAGAAGTGTCAGACTTTTCTGGATATCAGCTATGTCTGTTTCTGAACCAGGCTTCAAATCTGCTGCACCAAATTTTCCATCAGAATCTAGACAACCATTTGATTACAATTTTATAGGAAATGGATTACTTCTGACCTAATGATGGAGGTTGTGGAATAGGAATACTGATATCCTGACACTGAGATGTAATCTCGCTGCTTAACCCAATAGAACCGTGTTTATCATTTGAAGAGCTAAGCGACTTATCTTCACAATGCTGCAAAAGTTTGATTCTCAATCAAGCCCAATTCAGTTTATACAATCCGAAACAAAAAACAACGTCATCTGTTGAGTTAAGCATACAGGGACAACAACTAAACAGAAGAAAGAAACATACTGCTTCATTTGGTGATGCTGTTACTGCAGCACAAGTTTTCACTTGCTGCAACGATGAAAGTTCAGGAATGGCAATCTGCAAGATAATCAGTCAAGATGAACAGAAGTTTTCATGGCAAGATGAGCAGGTAAATATTAGATATTATTTACCTCTCCAGTGGGTGTGCTTTGTTTCCTATTAAGACCAATTGAAGCTGTTCTTTGGCGTTTTCTCTTTGAAGATCCATTTACATGAATGCAATCAATGCAATGTGATTCTGCATAATTCTCAGGTTCTTCATTCAATGCTTTGCAGTTCCATCTATACCTCACATACTTCCTCAACTAGTTAAGAACAACATTGTCATTATCACGAGGTCAATGTCAAAACAACTAGGATAGTTAATGTAACAAGTAACTGAAAAAAGAGAAGAGATACCTTATTCCATCTTTCTTGAGCCTTCAGTCGATTTCGGATATTTCGTAGAACAGCGTCTTCTTTGCGAAGTTTCTTAACTCTGAATTCACACTGCACAGGCAAACCGTAGGTGTCGCATTTCATGCTTTTGTTGATAGCAATTTTTTTGCCAATGTTGATAACAATTCATTAACTATTATATGAGCTAGAAGGTTTTGGACGGTAACAACCAAAAAAGGAAGATTTACTGAAGCCTAGGTAAATATTTGCTACAGTTACTCTCTCAGAGAATGAAACAAGGAGATAGTCATTCAACAGATACATACTTGCACCAAGAGGTAGTAAAAGATGCCAATACTGATGCAATAGAGGCCACCAAGATCAGCAAGGAAACTCACTGCATAATACAAGCAGCAGAAGTGATGGATGATCAACAAGAGATCAATAAACTAACAAGAAAAAACAATTACTTGGTAAATCATATGAGCTTACGCGGATTGCTCACCAGGACCCAAGATGTTTTCCCTGTCAATCTCAACAATGTACGACGAGAGAAAGTTGACATATAATGTGGTGTTGACGATTCCATTATTACTCCCAAGTGAGGCTTGGAGCTGACTCGAATCATCATAGAATGATCCAGGGAGAAACTCATGAAGCAGCGGTTGTATGAGCCTTAGATCATGTAAATTACGGTATATTCTCGGGAAAAGATTAAATTTCAGCACATTTGGATCACTGCCTCTAAAAGTCACAGGCTTATCATCAACATTGCTACCATTCCTTAGAGTGCCACTCACGAAACTCAAGTGTTTCTTACTTCCATGGGGCTTCGACGATAGATTGAACTGATACCCAACTGCAGTGGCAGGACTATTCGGTAAATCAACGAACTCCCATGAAATGTAAAGGTTGTCTTGAGTCATTCGACAGTTGTTACATCTAAGGGTTATGGTGGGTCCTTCACTTGTATTATGGCATGAAAAATTTGCAAAGCTTGTAAGAGGAATAACTCTGTAGTCAAGGAATCCTGCACTTCCGGTGACCAATTTACCCAGATTACGTAAGTTTGCACAAGTCATGCTAGACACGGTTGTTATGTTGAATTCCATGTCGTTACTGAAGGCAGCTAGTTCGGGTGCATTTACTGCCTTGACATTGTGCACCTCGATGCTTCTCTTTGTGATGATTTGATAGAGTAACCTGAAGGAAACTGAAACACCAAGTCAAACAAAAGGCAAAAGCAATGACAGTAGCTATATATACATGTTCCTCGAGAAAGAACATACTTACGCAGCAAAGAGCCCAGTGAAAAGAATCCAACTTGCAATTGAAAGAGTTCCTCCGAGTTCTGTCTTCCGCTTTTTAACCACTCTTTGATCATGCTACACAACATAAAACCAAATGTGTCACGATTTAATGTATTCTAATTACAATTCTCAAGCAGCTCATTTATGAAAAATCTACAGAATTATTTGTGGGTACTTTCTTCAAAATCTAGCAGTCTAGTAGTTTAAATTTTTGGCAGTAGTTACTACTGCTGTTACGGAACTTCAAAGTAATGGTTCTTCTTGGAAGAAATTGCTCTAATTGGAACACAAGATCTGATCCACAATAGTTTAAGTTGATGGAGGCATCCTTAAAGTTGAAGACTAATGTACTTGTAATAGCTTAAGCAGCGACAGGTAACGGTACAATATAATGTTGAATAACGAACAAACCAAAATCAACAACTTACCAACCAATGCTTGGTGGCAAAGCAGACATCCAATCGACTAATCCACCAGCGAAGCTGAAACCAGACGTTGTTGCCATCTCCGAGCTTCATAAACCTCAAGAAAGAGCAAAAGAGGAGCCAAGAGAGCAATAGAACCACGGTGGCTTCCAGGAACACGGCCTGCGATTGCGTGAATTTCCTGATTGAATCGAAGGAGAATATCGTCTCGGGGAAGCTGATAGAGTAGTAGTCGACGCCGGAATCGGTGGAGATGCTAGTATTGGCCGTAAAGAGAGTACAGGCGTTGGCCGTGGCATTTAGGAGGTAGCCAGGGGGACATGAGCAGAGGGTGGTGTTGTAAGTAATCGAATTTCTTGGGCATGCTGCCATCGCTGGGTCTCCGTCGAGACGACAAATGCAGTCTTCTTTGTTGTGGTTCAAATGGTGGATCTAGCTGGGTCTCAGCAACAAGAAAGGAATTTGATACTTGATTTGGCCAGACAGAGATGAGAAACTTGAGGGATTTTGGGGATTTTGGTCTAAACAAAGCTGAACTTCTGAGCTACCATGTTCGTCGTCAGCTTTGGACATTCATTGACCAAGTTTTCCTGTTGTCGACGCAATCTTGGTCTTGTACGCGGACAAACAAATGGAAACTACAGTCTCCTTGTGTGAATTAACTTACCTCTTTGTTTTTACTTTTTACCACTATATAAAAGTTGACTTTACTTTTCACTAAATCGAGTTATACAATTGCAGCAGGTTGCGAATTCCCAATGTATGATCTTCCACCAAACTATTTTCCAAACTAAGCTCTTTTAGAAACGAATTTCTAAAATAGGTCTATTCATTTTTTTGGTAATATAAATTATTTCATTTGAATCCTAAAATTTACAATATATTACAAATGAACCCTAAAGTATACTATAATTAAAAAATGAAATTTAAGATACTAAATGTATGAAAAAATAAGAATTAATTAATTAAATGTTAAAAATGCACATTAAAAAATAATCAAACAAATTATTTTGTAGATTTTAATTCTAAAAAAATATGTGAAATTAAAATAAAAATATTTAAAAATAATTAAATTTTGAAAAAAATATATAATGATATGAAAATTATATTCATTAAGAGTATGCAAAAAAAAAAAACTAACTAAAATCCATTCTTAGATTTATTATTTTGATTTTTTAAATTTAAATTAGTTTATCCGTTGTTTTTTCATTCGCTAATTTTATATATTTTTATAAATTTAACATATTTTATTTAGGGTTTAAAATTTATACTTAAAAAATCATGAGTATTTAGTTTCTTTACGTTTTATATAACAGTTTTTTTATACTTTATATATTTTGGCATATTTTATTGTAGAATTTTTTTTAAAATACTAATTTATTATTTTTATGTTTATAACTTTTGCATTTAATTATCTTAATTTTCAATTTTTTTTATATTTCTTCTATGATATTTAGGTTTAGGATCAATTGTAACAAAATATAACCTTTGGGGGTAAATATAAAAATATAAATGATTAAAAAAAAATGAAAAAACCTATTTTGGGAATTAGTTTATGAAGAAGCCTAATTTGGGAATAAGTTTGGCAATGAAGCCTATTTTGGTCATTCACTCTGCTTACTTCTCTAAGCAAATAACTTACAATTAGTGGGAGATCTAAAATGTTTATAATTAGGATAAATCATATATATATATTTTTCTAAGATTTAACATATAAATATATTTTATTAGAAAAATTATATAAAACATAACATGTTTGGAAAATATTACTTTTTATACTAACATATTTAAAATGTACAATATGTTTCGAAACGATAATAATTAGTACATTCTTTAATCATCTTGGCAAAATTAACGTTAAATTTTTTTCAAATGTATAAAATTAAAATGTATGGGGGATGACGCCTTGCCCAGTGCCGGAAGGTCAAGGAAGTTGGTGAGCTGGTGACAAGGGAGCCGACGACCGAAGTCCCGGTGAACGGCGGCTGTAACTATAAAGATCCCCTGATGACAGAACGGGAAGACCTAGGATATAGAAGATCATAACATGAGTGATTCGGCAGATTTGGATTTCTATATATCCACTCGTGTGGTACTTCATTATACGATATATATAAGATCGACTTAGTAATTTTCAAATGTTCACAAGTAAGCACTAATGATTTATACAAATGTTACACTGAGTCAAATCAGAACATGACCGACTGATGATCAATTGAGTCGGGATACTATGTAACACTTATTAGATTTTTATTTTGATATTTAGAAAAGTGTTTGGTTAATTTTCTAAATTGAAAATGTATATAAATACAATTTAAAATAAATGATTGAAGAAATACCAATTATACCATTGTTTTGAAATTTGTTGTACTTTTTAAAATATGTTGATACCAATTACCAGTAACCATCTTTTTAAAACATAATATATAATTTACATCATTTTTCATATTAATTCGACATCTTGTAGGAAATTAGATTAGCGTAACTACAATCCATAGTCTATTAAGAGAAAGCTAATAATAAAATTTACAACTGTACTTTACAAGTCAAAAGCTCAAAATTTAAAATTGATAACAAAAAATTCCGAATAGATTGAATTGTGTATTACAAAACAATAATAGAATTTTGGTATCTTATACAAAATAATATTAATATTACACTAAAATAAGAAATTTAATATATATTATTCTTTATAAATAAACCTATAATCAAGTAAAAGTAATCTATAATGAAGTCACGTTTGTTGTGGCTCCGCTAGGGTCCATTTGGTATGATGGAATGGAATTCACATTTCCAAGTTGATAATAATAATTATTAAACCCGCTTAGTTACTAGACAAAAAGTACTATCTATTTATTTATTCTAAGAAAAATAACATTATTTATAGAAAAAAAAATCCCAAAACACACTACTGGAAATACAAGAATTGCCGACGAAAAATAATTGTCGGTAAAAGTAAAATAATCGTCGGTAAAAATATTTTTCATCGGCAAAAACTAAATTCCGTCGGGTAGATTAAAATTAACATTTTCAAATTTCTACCATTATTTATTTGAAAAAAAAAAGTAATTGCCGATGATTATAAAGTAAAATAGTTTAAATAATAAAATTAAGAAAGGCAATAATAGCTCATTCAACAACCAAATCTACACCATCTATTTTACCTTTCCTTTTCCACACAAATTTAAAGTAGAAGAACACAAGATGTAGAAGAAATTCTTTAGTGAAGGATACATTTATTCTTTACAATTAGAAGCTTTTTGCAGCGGTGGCCGGTGGATTAAGGTTGAAGGGTGAGCCGTGAGTTGTGACAGATTTAGAGTACTCCAAACGGATTTCTGGAACACTACTTAATTTGTAATTTTTTTTTTAAATATGATGTATATTTAATAATATTTTTTAGTAAACCCATTAAATATTTAAAAGAATACTATTTAACTCAATAATCAATCTAGCGCCAATAATAAGGTGAGAAGTTTACTTTTATTTGGTTGCGAGTTTGATTCCTAGCTAGTACAACATATTTTATTATTTATTAATAAATTACTTTATTTTTCCTCTTTAAGTACTTCTATCTTAAAAAAAAAAATTCTTTTTTTTCTCGAACTTACTTTTTTTTTCCTTTCCATGAGTTAAATTTTCTTATTATTTCATTTTTTTTATTTCTCCAAAGAATGAGACATTCTTTTACATATACAGAAAGTAAGGATGGGCACGGAACCGGACTGAACCGAACCGAATCAGACCGAACATGCTCTGAATTGGACCGAAACTGTTTAAAATGGTTCGGTCAATGATGGGTTCCGATGTAATCGTTAGCCCTGTTAACAGCCAATGGACGGCGAGTAGGTCCAATGTGCCTTGTGAAAAGCCTGGAAGGCTCAAAGGTCCAGTATGAAGGGTCCCGACTTTAGCGGTCCCGATGTATGAGTTAAATACTCCCGACAAGAAGCCTCTGAGTAGGCCCCGATACGCCTTAGTAAAGGCCCCGATGATAAAAGCCCCGCAGAGGCTGGACCTGTCTCGTGAGACAAAGGGTCCTGGGTGGTGATCTAGAATGAGATAACTCTGGAGTCCCCGACGTGAGTCGAGACTTGTGATCAGAGGATAAGACCGAGAAACCTGCCTACTAGATAGAGTAGTGGGACGATGGTTAAAGATATAGATAAACTTCCCCGAGATACGCAGGGCGTGCCCGAGATACGCGGAGTATGGGTAAGATACGCGGAGCGTGGGGCGAAATCTACGGAATCCCGAACGAGATATACGAAATCATAGCGAGATATGCGGAATCATGGGCAAAACGGCCGATCACGGTCACAGGTAACTGAGTAACTTCCCCTCCTATATAAAGGAGGAAGTTACCTCAGAAAACAGATCATCTAATACGCACTTAGATTACTGCTGCCACCCCATTGATCATATACTCATTTAAGCATCGGAGAGGGATTCTGGGTCACCACCCAGGTCATCCCCTTTTGCAGGATTACGCGGAGCCCAGGAGTCCAAAGCTTTCCGTCAAGGACGTAACGGAGCTTCGACCGTGATCCAACATTGGCGCCGTCTGTGGGAAACTAATAAAAGGCCAAAATAGTTTCTACCAGATCAATGGCCGGTGGTGGCAAGAAGAAACAGGTTCAAGCCGGCAGTTCTCGCCCCGCTGGAACTGTGAATTCCCCGTTGCCGGAACATGTTGCTGAACAAGGTGAGTACCCTGCTGTTTCCCAGACAGGGGGGCATGGCGATGATGAGGTCTCAGTCCGAGACACGGCGCTGAACAGGCAAGATATCCCGCGAAGGGAGGTGGATGCTCCCCCAAACCCGGTGGGGCACAGAGAGGAGGTCCCACGAAGGGAAGTAGGCTCTTCTTCAAACTCGGAGTTGGCCAAGGCGGTGGCAGATGCTATGCCTATGTTCTTGGCAGCCATGGAGGCTCTGTTGGACAAGAGAGAGGCTGCCAGGAGGGCGGAGGAGTTGCCTCCGCGAGAAGAGCTGCCCCCACCCCCTCCGAGGGTGGTTCCAGAAGAACAGGAGGTTCAGGAGGTTCAGCCCAGGAATAGGGGTAAGGAACCCGCGCACTTGGAGAAGTTCGTGGTTGACGGCCCGGGACCAGTGCAAAACAGGACCATTCCCCTGAATGGCCCCATCACCCCCGATCAGGTGGTGAAAATCGTCAGCATCTGCATGGGCGATCAGAAGCAGATGACATCGGAGTTGAGGGATCGATCCAGTCATCCTTTCGTTCCGCGGCTGCTAGACACCGTCGCCCCGCCAGGGCTAGGCATTCCGACCATCAAGGAGTACGATGGTGAAGGAGACCCGGTCCGCCATGTTCAGAGACATGTCCAGGCTTGCATGGGAAGGACCTCGAACGACGACCTCGTGTGTTCGCTGTTCCCGATCACCCTGGGCGAAAGGGCCATGACCTGGTTTTTCAGCCTCCCGCCAGGAAGCATTACGTGCTGGGCGGACATGCACGATCGGTTTATCAAGCAATATCAAGGGCGTAGGCGCCTCCTAAAGAGTGTGAGGTCCTTGACCCAGGTGGTGCAAAGATCCGACGAATCATTGGCATACTACTACCAACGATTCACTGCCAGTGCCGCGGAGATCGATGAAGAGATATCGGAGGGTGAGACCATCCGCACTTTCCTTTGGAACCTTACTGCTCCGTATGGTTCCGATCTGATGCACAGTGTAGCCGCGAAGGCTGTGTGGAGTATGGAGGCCCTGCAAGCGAGGGTGAAACAGCAAATCGACGTCCAGGAGTCGAAGATTGCTGCCGGTGAACTTGATCCTCCGAAGTCGGGAAGAGGAAAAACATCGTCCAAGCTGTCGGATGATCGTAAAGGGAGCGACAAATCGGAGGGAAGTAGGAACCGTGGCCGCCCCGAGAAAAGGGAGGATAGGCGTCCTCCGAAGAAGGATAACCGCGAGGGTCGTAGTGTTCCCATCAACAGCTCGATGACCTCCGTGCTAGCTGTGATGGATCGGCAGGGTCTTGCCCGATACCCCCCGAGGAAGGAAGGAGAGTTCTTGGGAGGCCGCTCTGATCGTTATTGTCGGTACCATCGAGCCAATGGTCACGACACAGATAACTGTCGGGAGCTGAAGAAGGAGATAGAGAAGCTGATCCAGAAGGGGAAGCTGAAGGAGTTCGTCGGAAGGGGAAGGTGCCGATCCCGTTCCAAAAGCCGGTCAAGGTCCCGTTCCAAGTCCCGTGATCGATCCCCGAAGAAGAAGAAGGTTGAGTCGGAGCCTTCCGGTTCCGGTACCCGTAAGGAAAGACGAGAGACCATTAACGTCATTCATGGAGGAATGGCAGCGGGAGGTGACACCACCGCTTCTCGAGAGAATTATGCTTCTCGCATCTCCGCTGCTGTGGTACTAGGCAAGAGGTCCCGGTCGTGGACTCTAAAGGAGGAAATGATGATTTCTTTCTCGGCGGAGGATCTGATAGGCGTGGAGAGTCCCCACGATGACGCCTTGGTCGTGACCTTGGACGTGGACGGATTCGAGATGAAGCGGATCCTGATAGACGGAGGGAGCTCCTCCGACATTCTTTTCATGGATGCCCTGGAAGCCATGGGAAAGACGAAGAAGGACCTGACGCAGGTGAACTTCCCGATGGTGGGATTCTCCGGATCGACTTCCTATCCGTTGGGGATGATTACCTTACCGGTGGAGTTTGGTAGTGGCTGGAAGATGGAACGGCGGAACGTGGACTTCGTCGTGGTAGAATCCGCGGGAACATACAACGCTATTATCGGGAGGACCACCATCAACCCTCTCATGGCAGTCGCTTCAACCGTCCACCAGAAGATGAAGTTTCCGACTGACCATGGTGTCGGAGAGGTTAAAGGCGACCAGGTGGCGTCACGAAAGTGTTACGTCAATGCCACCCGAAGGAGAAGGAGGGAAGCCATGGCTGTCCTGCAGACCGATGCCGATCCTCGAGAGGAGTTTGGGCGTCCCACCCCCATGGAGGATCTGAAGGAGGTTGAGATTGACGGACCTCGAAGGAAAGTGAAGATCGGGTCTGCTTTGTCGGAGGAAAGAGCCCGAGAGTTGATCGAGCTCCTGAAGGAGTTCAAGGAGCTGTTTGCCTGGTCCCCAAGTGATATGCCAGGAATCAGCCCCGACGTGATAGTGCACGAGTTGAAGATTGATCCCGCGATCAAGCCCATCGCGCAGAGGAGGCGTCTGATGGGCGCAGACAAAAGGATCGCGATCCAGCAAGAGGTGGGCAGACTGCTCGACGCTGGATTCATCAAGGAGCTCCGATTCCAGACATGGGTTGCTAACCCAGTCCTGGTGCGAAAGAGCAATGGAAAGTGGCGGATGTGTGTCGATTTCCGTGACTTGAACAAGGCCTGTCCAAAGGATTGCTATCCACTCCCGAGGATTGACCAGCTGGTGGATGCCACATCGGGACATGAGCTGCTGAGCTTTATGGATGCCTACTCTGGATACAACCAGATCAAGATGGCGAAGGAGGATGCCCCCCATACGGCTTTCTATGCTGACAGTGACGTCTACCACTACGTGATGCCCTTCAGATTGATCAATGCCGGAGCAACTTACCAGCGGATGGTAAACAAATTGTTCGGAGACATGTTGGGGAAGACCATGGAGGCTTATGTGGATGACATGCTCGTGAAGTCCCGACAGGCAGGAGACCACGTCCAAAACCTGGCGGCGGCGTTTGAACGGATGAGGTTTCATCAGGTTCGGTTGAACCTAGAAAAGTGTGATTTCAGGGTAAACTCGGGAAAGTTCCTAGGGTTCATGGTGAGCCAGAGAGGAATCGAGGTGAATCCTGAGAAGCTGCGAGCAATAGAAGAGATGCAGTCCCCGAAGACTCATCGGGAGGTTCAAGTGTTGAATGGCCGGTTGGCCGCGATGAATCGATTCTTATCAAAGGCGATTGATAGAGCCATGCCATTTTTTGATGTGCTAAGGGCTCACAAGAAGTTCGAATGGTCCGACAAGTGCGAGGAGGCATTCCAAGCACTCAAGCAGCATCTCCGTACCCTCCCGCCGTTGGCGAAACCGGCTCCAGGCGAGCCGCTTTATCTCTATTTGGCTGTTTCTGATGTTGCTGTTAGTTCTGTTTTGATTAAGATTGTCAAGGGCAACCAAGTGCCTGTCTATTATGTAAGCAAGGCATTTGCCAAATCAGAAATGAACTATCCCGCCATTGAGAAGTATCTCTTTGCGTTAATTGTTGCCGCTCGGAAGCTCCGACCTTACTTCCATGCACACGAGGTTACTGTGTTGACCAATCAGCCCTTGAAGCACTTTTTGAACCGACCGGAGGCGTCGGGGAGATTGGTGAAATGGGCCATCGAGCTTACGGAGTTCCAAATACATTTTGCTCCGCGAACTGCTATTAAGGGCCAGGCATTGGCTGATTTTATAGCTGAGTCTACGGCACCCGATCTGGAAGTAACGGGTCCCGCAGAGGGGGCAACCATGGAGGTCTCGATAGCAGAACAGGCTCCGATAACAGAACAGCCAGAACAGCCAAATGAGGAGAACACTTGGGAGATGTACACTGATGGTTCATCAAGTGTAGAAGGATCGGGGGCAGGATTCATATTGATACCGCCCGGTGGTGGCGAGCCCCTGCGATATGCTCTGGCTTTGACATTCAAGGCCACCAACAATGAAGCGGAGTACGAGGCTCTCATCACGGGCCTTAAGATTGCCAAGGGTACGGGGGTCGACCATTTGAAAGTAAAGTGCGATGCCAGCTTGATCGTGAATCGGGTCCAGGGGAACTATGAAGCCAAGAGCCCGACAATGAGGAAGTATTTGCACGAGGTGCAGACTTTGAAGGGGAGCTTCAAAAGCTTCGATATCGAGGCAATCCCGAGGGAAGAAAACGCGGAGGCAGACGCCTTAAGCAAGTTTGCTCTAGGAGTGGCCCCTGAGGAGAATCGAAAGGTGCACTTCCTGGAGAGAGTAATTCTCTCAACCATCGATCCGTCGGAGGTTTGCGCTATTGAAGCAGGATCGGAGGAAGAAGAGAAATCCACCTGGATGACCCCGATGGTCACATACCTGACTACGGGGGCACTCCCCGATGATTAAGTGGTAGCTGTCAGGTTGCGTCGAATCGCGAACGACTACGTGATGGTGGACAACCAGTTATACAAGAGGGGGCATGTAAAGCCTTTCTTGAAATGTGTGGCGGAGCCTGATACGAATCGAATCCTGAGAGAGCTACACGAGGGAGTCGCGGCCTGTCATGAAGGGGCCCGATCTATCGTGAGGAAGGCGTTGAACCTAGGCTACTATTGGCCTTCGATGAACAAGGAAGCGACAGCGATGGTCCAATCCTGTGATGCATGCCAGAGGTACGCTCCAAATATCGTGGCTCCCGCCGCGGACTTGATGCCTATCAGGAGTACTTGGCCCTTCGCGCAATGGGGCATTGATTTGGTGGGACCTCCTCCCCAAGCGAAAGGTCAGTGCAAGTATTTACTCGTGGCTATCGATTACTTCTCAAAGTGGATAGAGGCTAAAGCATTGGCCAAGACGACGGGACAGCAGATCCTCAAGTTCCTTCAAACTAAGATCATATCCCGGTATGGGGTTCCTCGAGTGTTGGTCAGCGACAATGGCCCTCCGTTCAATGGGGCTCAGTTGAAGGAGTACCTGGAGGAATTGAACATTGAGCATCGGACCGCTTCAGCCCGCCATGCTCAGACCAATGGCCAAGTAGAATCAGCCAACAAGATCGTGATGGATGGCTTGAAGAAGAGAGTCTACGCCTTGCAGGGCCATTGGCTGGATGAGCTCGAAAACGTGCTGTGGGCTGTTAGAACAACACCCAAGCAATCGACGGGGGAGACTCTGTTTGGCCTGGTCTATGGCACGGAGGCAGTTTCTCCCGTGGAGATAGCGGTGGCGTCCCATCGCGCGAAATATTACGAACCTCTGACGAACGAGGAAATGAGACGTCTAGACTTAGACTTGCTCGAGGAGAAAAGATGGAAGGCTGATGAAGTTCAGGCTCGGATGCGTCTGGCAACGGCCCGATATTATAATCGGCGTGTCAAGTTCCGACAATTCTTCGTTGGAGAACTTGTCTGGCGGAGGAACGAGTTCATTAATCAAGATCAGATCAACAAGCTATCGCCGAAATGGGAGGGACCTTACAAGATCGTAGGGATGCCGGCCCCGAATGCATACAAGCTAGAGGATCTTGATGGCAAGACGTTGAAACATTCCTTCAGTGGCGAACACTTGAAGAAGTATCATGTTTGATATTAAGTCGCCGCGAATGGCGCAAGTTATCTATCAATCTGATGTAAGCAAAGCTTTGAGTTATTAATAAAAGAAGTTGCTTCCGATCAAATTGTTTTTAGATTTATTCTAATTATTAGTAAGACGTCCTGAAGGACGCGACAAAAGCCTTCCGAGGTACGAGAAAAGCCTTCCGAGGTACGAGAAAAGCCTTCCGAGGTACGAAAAAAGCCTTACGAGGTACGAGTAAGTCGTCTTTATGGCGCGATAAAAAGCCTTTCGAGGTACGGACAAAAGCCTTACGGGGTACGAATAAGTCGTCTTTATGATGCAACCAAAAGCCTAGGTACGAAAAGGCCCTAATGAGTCCGCGTAAGTCGTCTATATGATGCGGCCAAAAGCCTTAACGGGTACGAAAAAGCCTTAACAGGTCCGCGTAAGTCGTCTATATGATGCGGCAAAAAGCCTTAAAGGGTACGATTAAGCCGTCTGATAAAGACACGATAAAAGCCCTTAAAGGGTGCGATTAAAGTCGTCTGATTTGGCGCGATAAAAGCCCTAAGGGGTGTGAAAAACCATCTTAAGTGATGTGGAAAATGGCCTTGAAAGGCAGGGATGAGAAACCTTAAGTGGTGAAGTCCCGATTGGATGAGAAACCTTAAGTGGTGAAGTCCCGATTGGATGAAAAACCTTAAGTGGTGAAGTCCCGATTGGATGAGAAACCTTAAGTGGTGAAGTCCCGGTTGGATGAGAAACCTTAAGTGGTGAAGTCCCAATTGGATGAGAAACCTTAAGTGGCAAAGTCTCGAGTAAAGCGTCGGAAGGACGTATTAAGTCATCTTAAATGGCGCATCGGAACGTTCCAAGTAACGAGTCTAAAGTCGCTTTAAATAGCGCAAATAACTATCGGAATCAAAATAGTTGGAAGAAATTTCTTATATAAAGGCTCGAAGGCCAAAGAGGTCCGATACAAAATATCAAGGAGAAAAACTACAAGGATTGAAAGATAGTGTATTAAGCTTGGTCCTTGTTGGAAGAAGGGTCCTCAACAGCGTTGGAGGAAGCAAGGTTCGGAGGGGCCTGGGCAGAAGGCTCCGCAGCCCGCGGAGTCGGGTCCACGGCAGCAGTCTCTTCACTCTCCGCGGGGAGGTTGAAGTACTTCTCCGCGATGGGGGCGAGAGTCTCGGACTTCTTGAAGTCGATGGAATCCTCGTAGGATGTGTAGAGTTCTTCGACGGCATTGAACAGGACGTCCTCCACCTCGGACTTGCAGAACCCTACAACATCCATCTTGAATTCTTCAGAATTCCGATACTCCTCGCGGCCCTGCAGACAGCCCTCCTCGCGACCCTGCAGGAGACCCTCCTCGCGGCCCTGCCGGCGACCTTCCTCGTGGCCCTGGGCCTTGGCCTCAGCAAGTTTGACCTCGAGCCCCGCCTTGGCCTCTGCAAGAGCCTCCGCGAGAACACCCTTCTCGTGGATGAGCTGCCTCCTCTCCGACTCATGCCGCTGATTATCCGCCTAGACCATCTTCCGCTCCCGACGCATGACAGCCTCGTGATCCTGAACCTGCTTGAGCAGGCCCGAAGCCATCTCGTCAAGGAGAGTTTTCTCCTTGGCCATCTTATTCCTGGCCGCCACCGCCTCGTCGAGGTCCACCTGGAGATTGGCCAACGCGTCGGGGTCCGACCGAGTTTGAGCCTCCTCCAAAGCACCCTTCAGAGCCAGGATAAGGCCGAAGCAGCGCTGCTGGTTCGCGGTGTCCTGTGAGAAGGGAGGAAAAGATCAAGATGCAGTAATCGGAGACAAGGGTGATGAAGAGAATAAAACAAAGATGAAGTTTTACCTCCATCCGACGAATAGCCATATCGCGGATCTCCTCCTCAAGGTCCTCCCGCGCCAAGGATATTGGCCGCCTCAAGGCTGGAGGAATTGACCCCGCCAGCAGATGCAGGGCCAATTCAGGCTCAATGTTTCCCCATTGGAGTGGGACCCCTCGGAGAGACTCGATCGGGTCCCAGGGGACCGCCTCCTGGTCGGGGGTGAAAATCTTGTAAAGATTTTCATCCACGGGGAGAGGGGGGATGACCCTGGAACTTTCAGCCGGAGGAGCCACCTCGGCTGGTGGCTCGGGAGTCGGAGTACGGAGCTCGGGAGGAGGACTCCGGGACACATCCTCCGCGACAGGCCTCAGGATGCTCCGGCCTGGCTTGCGGCGGAGCAGGCTCCCTTCGTTGGGCTCCTCGGAGGAAGGAGAAGCCTCCAAGTCAGTCACCTGACGGAACTGAGCTTCCGTCGAGGTTTCCTCCGTCACCGGCGCCGGTGGAGTCGTGGCCCGGGCTGGAGTAGCAGCTCGACTCGGAGTGACAGCCTCCGATGGACCTGCGGTGGCGGGACGAATAAAGTCAGGAAGAGTATCCTTAGGGCACCAGATGATTTGACGATCGAGGTGTTGGTTCTTTCCAAAGATATTGTAATATCCCGCCTTGAGAACGCGGGGGATTTCTCCTCGAAGGACGTACTTGATTTCTCGAACCCGCGATTCCCGATCAGCGGGGATAAACTCCTTGGGAACCAGTTTCATATATCTTTTAATAGCACGACGGACACGCTTACCTTCCTCGACGGTAGTAACCCCGAAGGCTTGGTCAATTTCCTCCCTCCTGGCTCGCTTGGCCACGACCTGTTCTTCGGTCGGAGGGGCAGCAGATGGAGTGGCGGAAGAGGAAGCGCCCTTCTTCAGCGACTTTCGCTTCCTCTTGGAGCCACCTGGGACGGCATCAGTCTCGCCCTGCTTCATAATGAGATGAGTCAGCAGAGAAGCCTTCTTGGCTGCAAAAATAAAAGACAGAGTGATTAGAAGAATTACCCAGACGACTAAATCTTTGGAAACAGAATCGAGGAGCCGGACTCCGATGTGAATCAAGTCCTTCTCCATGAGCTTGTTGGCGTCGAGGGGTATGAAGGAATCCCCCCAACGGTAGAGGTGGACCATCTGAAGAGTGTTGAGGTCATCTTCAGTGTAGACCTCGAGCTTGGGGGCAGGATCCGCCACGACCTCCCATCGGGGCCATGGGACAGAGCTGTTTTGGATAAAGAAGTAATACTTCTTCCACCCACTGTTATCCGACCCCGAATCGCGAATCAACACCCGATCCTTGTGGAACTTCCAAGTCTCGTTGTCCCAGCCGAAACGTTCCTTTGTCCACTTGGGGAGTCGGGGGGAGAAGGAACAGACACCAGCCTTATTGCACTTCATTCCGTAGAAGGTGCGGAAGAGCAGTAGACTGTACGTCCACTGCTGGCGGAGGCATAGAAGCTGGAAGGCATTCCACACACGGATGGCGTGTGGAGAGAAGGTACAAGGGTGCGTCTTGTAGAAATTGCACATCTCCACCAGGTTCCCGCAGAAGGGGAATCGAATCCCCGCGCTTATCTGTCCGACGGAGACGAACACTTCTCCCGCTCGAGGACGCGTGACGATATGCTTCCTCTTGACGGCAGGCTGAGACTCATAGGGGAAACGAGGTTCCCAATCCGAGGTAATGCACCCCTCTCGAAGGGCAACCTCATATGAGGTCTCAGAAATCTCATTGACAGCGAATTCAAAGGTGAAAGGGGTCCTAGCCTCAGAACTAGCTTCGTCTAAAAACGGTTACAAACAAGAAAGATTTGAGAAAAGAAGAGCAAACATCAGCAAGCCATGAAAGCAGAGAAGGAAATCCTTACCAGACATGATGGATGATGGCCGAAAGAAGATGAAGAAGGATCGGAAGATTGAAGGCCTTGGACCACTTGAACAGCAGAAGGAACTTGGAAGAGAAGCTTCGAGTGCAAGAATGGCAGAAATTAAGAGGGTGAAGAAGAAGTGAATAATGCCAGGGTTCCGGCTTTTATAAGCAAAAGGACAAACTGAACGGACTTAATCTGGACCGTTGAAGACGAAACGATTTGATCTTGATCGTCGAAGACTGAGGGACGGTACAGAAGAGACGTGGTGACGTAATAAGTGTTTTTTCAGAAAGCAACAATCACGCCGATTTAAGCGTCGTTTCATAATCCCTAGCATTTAATGCTACAGTAACCAAGGAGTCTCCTCGGATTTGGAAACTGCCCATAGAGTCCAGTGGGCCCGAAGTAATCATGAGTGAGAGACTTTGTCATACGACAATTGCACGCAAGACAAAAGCCTCCGATTGAGGTATCAAGAGGCCTGAAGATAAAAGCCTCCGATGGTAATATCGGGGGGTATGAATGAAAAAGTCTCCGACAGCGAGGTCAGAAGATCTGGAACTAGAAGACACGACGAACTAAAAGTCCCCCATGTCTTGGGGGCAAATGATGGGTTCCGATGTAATCGTTAGCCCTGTTAACAGCCAATGGACGGCGAGTAGGTCCAATGGGCCTTGTGAAAAGCCAGGAAGGCTCAAAGGTCCAGTATGAAGGGTCCCGACTTTAGCGGTCCCGATGTATGAGTTAAATGCTCCCGACAAGAAGCCTCTGAGTAGGCCCCGATACGCCTTAGTAAAGGCCCCGATGATAAAAGCCCCGCAGAGGCTGAACCTGTCTCGTGAGACAAAGGGTCCTGGGTGGTGATCTAGAATGAGATAACTCTGGAGTCCCCGACGTGAGTCGAGACTTGTGATCAGTGGATAAGACCGAGAAACCCGCCTACTAGATAGAGTAGTGGGACGACGGTTAAAGATATAGATAAACTTTCCCGAGATACGCAGGGCGTGCCCGAGATACGCGGAGTATGGGTAAGATACGCGGAGCGTGGGGCGAAATCTACGGAATCCCGAACGAGATATACGAAATCATAGCGAGATATGCGGAATCATGGGCAAAACAGCCGATCACGGTCACAGGTAACTGAGTAACTTCCCCTTCTATATAAAGGAGGAAGTTACCTCAGAAAACAGATCATCTAATACGCACTTAGATTACTGCTGCCACCCCATTGATCATATACTCATTTAAGCATTGGAGAGGGATTCTGGGTCACCACCCAGGTCATCCCCTTTTGCAGGATTACGCGGAGCCCAGGAGTCCAAAGCTTTCCGTCAAGGACGTAACGGAGCTTCGACCGTGATCCAACAGTCAAGTGATGGTTCAAGTTTAAAATTGCCTTAAGTTGACTAAGAAAGAACTAGTTTGGTTAGAACTGGTCTGGTTAGAACCAGTCCAAAACCAATTTTGGCTTGCTTTTAAAAAAACAGACATGGACCGATTTGATACTTTGGACCCGTTTTTTTAAAGGCCAAACCGTTCAAAAAAATCCTATAGCTATAAGCTTAGAGTTTTGATGGAAAAATCAGAAGATTGAACACCGCCTCCTCACTGTCTCCACTTCACATAAGGATCGTCATCATCCTCGTCAAACTCTTCTAGAAGAAACCGCAAGAAAGCTACAATTGTAGTCTTCAGCTTGCTAATGCGACTACTAGAGGTCGTCCTTCTTTAGAAACCGCCTCTGCATACTCTTGTCAGAGACCAACAAGATTTGGAACCCTCGACACCGCCTCACACTGCCAACACCACCGTTGGTCAAGATATGCATATCGACGCTACCACAGGAGCAACCATCCTGAAACCGCCATCGCCTTCAGGTGCAGAAATGAGAGAAGAACTATTTTCATCGCAGCTAGGAGTAGATGGGAGCGTATTGTTTTTTTAGGTTGATAGGAGAAAGATATAAATTGCAGGAGAATGGAGTTCGCGGAAGAAATGAGGGAGCAATTTCTCATCTTTTCTTATGAATAGGGGTCGTAGCTCGTAGGTCCTTTCCGAGTTCGGCCTTTTCAAGCCAACAATTCCACTGAGCAAGTATTCGAATTTTGAATGACAGATCCATATTTGTTGCACTCTGCAACTTAGTATGAAGGGGGATAAGAAAGTAAGAAAGAAAGAAGAGAGCTTTAAGATGAGAGATGCAATTAAAGAAACAACTTTTTTTTATCAATGCCGAACTTTATTGAAATAAGAACGATTACACACTACAAATTAGAAAATACCCGCTCTGGATGGGTTGGTAAACATCCAAATCCCGAACTAGTAGAGCATGTACTATCAAAACAACAGAAGCAAATACAGCAGAGTAAGAAACAGAAATACAAATGATAGTAAATAAACTAAAACAATAGAATGGCTTAACGGTAGAGATGACTCCATGCAAAGGATAGTAGCTTGGAGATGAGAAAATCAACTGATACAGCAGCACCCGTAGCCCTTCAGATGGTAGAAGAACCTTCCTCAAGAGCGACATAGCTAACAGAGGACCTACACATTGAGCGATACTAGACAGGACCCACAATAAATCAGAAACACACACAACTCCATAAACAAACAAAGATGACCGCATGACCGGTGCAGAGATTTCTAAGTGGTAGGGGCTGGATGATACCAGTCTACCAAAGCGCCCCTGCCTATGGAACATCTGCAAAGGGCTAGCGCACGTCGGGGGTGCCAAAGAAATACTCTGCTTCTCCGTTGGGAGAAGGAAATGAGATACGACCGCGGTCGTATCGTGGGTACCCCGAAGGGTCAATATCATGCAGTAGTTTGTTCCGAGAACGGAGCGTTAGTTTTGATGAACCATGGGTTTAGCTGGAAGGGGTAGATGAGGGAGGGTAGTGGGCTGTACTGCCAAGATATAGTCAAGTTTGAGCTTAAAACGGTGAACAACATCCACGACGGCGCGTGGAGGGATGTTGGCGACCGGCGCACGACATGTTGTGAGGGGAGGCTGTGGTGGCGCATCCTAGCGCGTGGAGGCGCGTATATGCGCGCACGGAGGTGCGTGGTCTACACCTCCGTGCGCGTGGGTGGCGTTTGGATGGCGCGTGTGGTGGCGCGGGCGCGTGCGTGCGTGTGGAGGCGCGTGGGAGCGTGTGGAGGTGGTTGTGGTGGTGGTGGGGGTGGGGGGTCTTTGTACGGGCTCAGGGGCGGTGGTGATGGTGAGGGTGGTGTGCGCACTTCCGAGAGATATTACTCATCTATCCGTCGCGGATGGGGTGAAGGGGGGACGTGTAGTGAGCTCGCGACCGGTGTATAGGGGGCGTGGATGTTCATGGGGTGGGTGGAAATGCCTGACTGGGATTTTGTGGGGGTGGGTGCATTGCTTGTGGTGGTGGTTGAGGGGGTATCGGGGGGTTCTTGTGCGGGATCGGGGAGGTGGTTGTGTCGATGTTGGGGCGGTGCGGAGGAAGAATGAGTAGCGTTCCTCGGTTTGAGGCGACGATGGCGGAATACGAGGTGACGGCAAGGTAAAGCAAGGCCTCTGTGGTAGGAAGGCTTTGGGCTTAGGCCGGAATTTGGTGCTCCGCAATCGACCCTGAAGAAGTGTGCCGAGGCAGTGGCTTCCGTCCAGGGGGGCCAGTTGAGAGATTCCAAATAGTGTCATTCTATTTGGAGCTTTTTTGACCTAATCTGGTTGATAATGTGACATATAACAAACTTGACTTGAAATCATTTAATGTTTTATTATTAAAACAGTTCCAAAATCGGTCCGAGACAAACTTGTTCTGAGAACCGAATGGATATACCCACTGGTCTGGTTCTAGTTTCGGCTGTTAAAATTGGACTGTATAGAACCGGTCCGGGTTGAACCGGTTCAAAATGGTCCGGTTCTAAACGGTCCGGTTCCGGCCCCGTCTGTTCGAAACATATTTTTTTTGCCCATTCCTAATAGAAAGAGTTAATAAGTTTCATCTTAACTCCTCAAACCCAAATCACGAGACAACTTTTTTCTTTACGAAATATTTTTCAACTTATTAAAATGGTAAATATGCTAAAAAAAATATTTCTTTAAACTTTTTAGAAGAAAAAAAAAATGCTACATTTTATATTTTCCAAACTTTTTAGAAGGACAAAGATGCTACATTTTTTTTCTCACTTTATAAAAGGCCAAAGAATGCTATATTTTCCCAACTCTTTAAAAGGTTAAAGAATGCTACATTTTTATCAAACTGAAGACAATATTTAATAATTTTCCAAGATTTTAGAGGCCAAAGAATGTTATATTTTTTATTTTGCCAACTTTTTAGAAGGTTAAAAAATGCTACATTTTTAAAAGAATCGAATGCGATATTTGAAGAAAAAAGTTGTTATCAATAATTTTTCTAACCTTTTAGAATGCTAAAGAAGACAACATTTTTATTTTTACAGAATATAAGACCATATTTACTAGAAAATACACTTTTAACATAGCAATCCGTGCAAAAAAAAATTTAATTAGTAAATAGACATCTTCTTTCTCGTACCATGTTGTTTATTTCTTCCATATATACAAATTAATAGATTCTTCCAGATCGACAACTCGATCTAATTTCATTTCTCATCGGTAATACATATTGATTAGTATAATGGACAGTTATTCTAATTTTTTTATTAAGGATATATATATTTATCTATTTACCAATATATAAAATGAGAAGTGTCCTCACCCCAATGGACATGACTTAGTACTTACCCTCCAAAACGCATAGTATTATAACTATTAGACCGGATAAAACCATCAACACCAAACCACGAAGAAATAACAGCGCGTCTCTGTACAAAAAAAAAAATCAACAGAAAAGCGCGACTCTCATCACAAAGACGACAATCTTCCAGCCCCGTTCGAAACGGCGCTCTCCACGCCCACAATTCGTTTCTCCCTTACCGAACGACGCTCGCCCTCCACCGCCCGACATTGTACCCCCGGCAATGATAAACCGTCATCCACTCCTCCAATGAAAGCTCATCGTACGCCACACCAGTCCATCCTCCCAAATTGAACAACGTCGCTGCTGCTGGATGCCCCACCAGTCTCGCTATGCAGTGTTTCAACCGACAACATGACCCTCCCAACTTATACAAGTATGTAAGAAGTACGAATCGATGTCTTCATTATCAATTGAGACCGGTTATGATGATTTCAACTTGTTCTTCTGTCTGACTGTTCGGTTATACGCCAATCTTATCAAAAACAAAACAAAATCTAAAACCAATCTGCATAACATAAATACGGATTTAGCAATTACATAACTGAAGTATGAAAATTTGGTCAGTATAAGAACTTAATTAGTTCAACGTTTACATGAGAAAATACGGTGTTATTTGAGATTTACTATTGTACAAAAAACTTAACTCATCCTATTTTCAGATTTACAGAACGTACATATGGAATTAGAAAATTCATAGCTGAAGTTTGGTACTTGAGGGCAGTTTGGTACTTGAGGGCAGTTTGGTACTGATTTGAGGAGTAGCTCATAGTACTATATAAGAACTGTACTGATTTAAGATTTATATGAGACAAATATGTTGTAATTTCATATTAAAGTCCTGTATAAGAACCGTACCTCGTAAAAAATTCATATTTAAGCAAAACTTCAGTTCAATCTCATTGAACAAATGCAACTCATTTGACCTGCAGTCAATTCAAATATGGTGTAATTTCAAATTTAACTTTTACTTAAATATTACAGCATTGAATGTGCCATAGATAGTTCTGTACGCATAGTAATTTCAGATTTGAGTAAAACTTGAATTTTTGCCTAATAAACAGCAGTTTACAGATTTAGGGGACGATGTAGTTTGTTAGGTAGGTTATTACCAGTTGGGACGTATAATAAATGTAAACTGAACCAGTTCCTTTGCTTATTCTACATTCAATTACATGAAATGTAATATACTTTTGTAAGTCTTCCTTCATATTATTGTTTTGATAAGTATTATTTTTTCTTTTGAGTATACACTCTTATTATCTGTCATGCAATTCACTTATTACAACTTAAATTGTACAGTATCAGTCCCGAGTCATACATATATGCCCAATGTTCAACTACAACGTATCCTACACATCTCCAGTCATTGTTCCTAATCTTCATGCCTATTAATTAAAACATTTGTTTGATCGGCATCCCACCTCTTCCAAATTCAAGGAGTTTGTACTTGGCTGGTACACACTAAAGACTGTTGGTGGAAGTCTAACTGCCATTCCTGGAATTTCAGATATGATCGACGTAATTTTTTATTTTTTCCTAAATTCTTATGAGCAGTTTTTCCCCTGATTCATCTGTATGAAATAAGTACAATACAATTTTTTTTCTATGTGTGTGTAGGTCACAACATTTTTCTAGCAGTGAGAAACTTAATACTCAGGACATACAACTGATGAAGAAAAGCCAAAACCAGTAGAGTTAAGTGGAAAGGAGACAACAAGTTTTGTAAAAGAATCTGAAGATATAGATGATTTCAATATATATTGTCTACTGTTGAAAAATGTGGTGGTCAAAATGATGACTAGACTGAAAGTAGTCAGGTGGTTGTTGCTAGGGGTGAGCTCGGGACGGGACGGGCGGGCTTTTGCCTGAGCCCGAGCCCGAAAAATTCGGGACTCATATTTTTGGCCCGAGCCCGAACCTAAAGGAAATGTCCCGCCCGAGTCGGGACATCGGGATTCGGGCTCGGGCTCGGGCTAGCCCGAATTTGAACCAAAAACTAAAAAAAAAAAAAAAATCATAATATGAGGTCCATCCATTTCAAATACATGCAAGTTCAACACATCAATACAAAATTCAATAAGTTCAAACATCATCCATAGTCTAATTCTAGGATTTTTTATTTTAACTATAGTAAAGTTACTTAAACTATAGTTAGTAGACTTAGGTTAAACTTAAATATATAATATATACATATATTCGGGCGGGCTCGGGACTTTCGGGCTTTTTAAGAAAAAGCCCGAGCCCGACTTGGGAAGAAAAATCCCGCCCGACCGGGCTCGGGCTACATCTCGGGACGGGATTTTCGGGACGGGCTCGGGTCGGGATATTCGGGCCTTCGGGCTTTTCGGGCTTCTTGCTCAGCCCTAGTTGTTGCAATGGAATCCACTCGTAGGTTGCTGCTTGCGAAGAGTTGGGCTCAATGGAGTAGGATATGGATATATGCGATATGTCGCAATATGTGTTTGTGTTGGTAGAGTCCACTGTAGGAAGATGAGTTTTATCTTAACTAAAATGTTAGCGACCGTGGGCCTTCTAAACTGTCTGACATTGCGAAACTTGTGGAAGAGATGTATTTATGCTCAGATCACTTTATCAGGCAATTGGATAATGATAGATTAGTAATAATTGAAAATGCAACTTCTCCTTGGTGACATTCAGTTTTTCATCCATAATACCGGACAGTATCACGCATCTGGTAAGCCCTCCAGAAGCCCCGGGTAATATGTTGGAGGATATTGTAGATGGTAGCCAACTTGGTCGTATGACTACTTAGAAAAAAAAAAAACTCCTCATTTCTGTCTTTAAGGTTCTAGGAAGATTTTGCAACGACGATGAACGTATTCAAGCTTTGCTGGAGGGCTTCAAAATTATTCCAGAGAAAGAACTTGAGATAGTTGGACGTAATTTTTTGCACTTAAATATTGATTTCTTTTGTTTGTCAGTTGGAGGCATTTATACGTTTTTTTTATACTCTCGGAAGCTTTGGAAATGAGTTTTGATCATGAAACATATTTAAGATTTGATTGACAATATTCTTATGACTTGAATAAGTTACTAATATTTGATTGGGACTATTCTTATGACTTGAATTAACTAATATGGAGTATATTTAATATAAGTGTTAATAACTAATAAACTGTCTGAGATTTGGCCCAAGTATAAATCTGGTGTCTGAACTTTAAAATGTTGAAATTGACTGTCTGAGGTGGACGAAATTTGGTTTTCCATCCAAAATTGCTGTTAATTTTGACAGAATGTTGTGAAAAGTTGAAATTGCCCTTCTACCAAATATGAAGTGACGAAACTTCCCCTAGAGTCAAATTAAAAGAACCACCACCCAACTCCGGCCAGCCACCACCCTACTCCGGCCGGCCACCACCCAAAAACCCTATAGTTGTTGGTTTAGCTAGGAGAGGTAATTTCTTCAATTCACTAGGTAACATAGGGTCAGATTTTTCATGGAGGGGCATTTTTGGGATATCAATTTTATCAAGGTCATGTGATGGTCACGTGATACACTTCTGTTAGACTTAACCCAAAAAATAGACGGAGATGCCAAATTTCAACAAACACAAAACCTGGGACAGTCAATTTTAACGACCGCACCAGATTTTAACATGAACCAAACCTCAGTCAGTTTATTAGTTATTAACCCTTAATATAATGATTACTATTATATTCAACTTTTTTTATTGGCACATCGTTACATTACAAAATTATGTAAAATATATACTTAAAAATATGCGTGTGCACACGTGAAATAACTAGTATATATAAAAAGAAAACTGGTCAGAAATTGATATCGATATGGTTCATTTTTTATATTACAAAAAACCGTAAAGAAAAACATATTTAGCTGGGTTTCTGAATATGCTACTGACCGTGAGGTTTGCCTCTCATCTCTTACCGGTTCAACCCTTTGGTCTGGTTCCGGTAACATTATTATTATTGCATGCATGCAAATGAAGATGCTGCGCGAGGCGCCACGCAGCACTAACCGGGGCTTGTTTGTTTGTCTGTTTTTGTGCAACCTGTCAGTTCCTCCATTGCAACGCGTACCTTAATTAATTGTTTGATATATGGACCTTTCATTATCCTCTCCGTCCAATTTTTCTTTTCACCATCAGTTCATCACTACTAGCTAGCTAGCTAGGGTTTTACTTTACCTGCAGTTAACTCCTCTGTCCTCCACACATCTTCTTCAGAAGAAGAATAAAGAGTCCATAATTCTCTTCAACACACAGCAACAGATATACCTCATGCCGTAGCTAGTTTCACCTCAATATTCCAGGTAAATTTGATTGAACTCATCCAATCCAACCCTGAAACACACACATATATATATATATATGTTGATGAGTACGACCAGCTAGTGCAGAGCAGTTTGGTGTTTAATTAGATGAAAAAAATGCAAGCTAGCTGTAAATATATTATATCTCTGCTGGATTTGGGTGCTATATAACCTGTATATATATGTTATATATGATGCTCTAGCCGGCCTTTAATTTTTTCAATTTATTATATTCAGTATATCTTGGTTCTTGCTTTATAAATTACTTGATAGTTGATGTGGGCGAAGTCTCGGATTTGGGCGTGCGAGTACACTTTTCCATACGTAAACGGCGATCTGAGCAAGCCAAATTCCTTTATTTAGAGGGTCAAATTTGCAGTTTTATGTTTCTTTCGGTTTTTTTTATAATTTGTCGGTTTATTTAAGACTCTCTTAGCCGTCGTTTGTATTCAGATTATTGATTAATGAAAAAATCAATCTGAGGTTTTCCTCTATTCTTAGAATCAACGAATTCTTGCGCTTCTATCCAACAAATTCTCGGTATTCCCTTTCGAATCAACAAGTCTTTGTCTCATCTATCTCCATCACGGTGCGCTACATCAATAGTATATATATGTACCAGTGTCCTCTGATGATTTATCATTAATTACTAGTTAAGGATGATTAATTATTAGACACTCCATGCATATTGACAATAATACTTACTAGTGTATATATATATATATATATAGGATGGAGGACCCGAGCTTAGATTGGGAGATGAAAGAAGAAGAATATGAAGAAATTAGTAGTTCTGGTGGAAAGGTGAGTTGGATTTTGAACAAGGGATTGGTATTTGGGAAGAAGGTTCTGATGACTGGGATGTTGATCACCTCAGCACCCTTTGTTCTTCCTCCTCTCATGGCCATATCAGCGTTTGGCGTGGCTGCATCTGTGCCTTCTGGTCTCTTCTTGGCTAGTTATGCATGCTCTGAGAAGCTCATGAGTAGCTTGCTCCCTGGATCGTCACCACTCACCGGTTATTATTTTGAAGATCAACTTTGTGGAGAAGAAGGAGATATTAATGTTGGGTTATTTGAACAAGACATAGACATAGACATGGAAAAGGAGGAGCAACAACAAATTGATGATACTAAAGGAAGGGTGGAGATGAGGATTGAGTTGCCAGATCAGGTGGATGCAAGTGATGAAACATTGAAAGAGAATAATGGTGAGATTGTGACAGAACATGAAAAGGGTAATGATGAATTTGGTCGAAACGAGATCCCGGAAGAAGAAGTTAGGGATGTGGTTGTAATGGAAAGTGGAGGAGATGAGATGAGTAGTATTGAAGAGTCCGGGGAATTGGGTAGAGAGACGACGACGCCGGTGTTGATAGAGAAGTTCCGGAATGATGAGAATGTGGATGAAGGTAGTAAACATGATGAGACTGGTGAAGAGATGGATATGCCAATTGAGGCCAAAAGTGCAGCAGCTGCAGGTAAAAAGTCTGGTGGTAAAATTAGGAAAGGTAAGAAAAAGGGCAAAGTCAATGAGCAGCAGCTTATTCCAAAACAAAATGACGATGATAGCGTAAAAGTAGACGAGGCCACAGTATCAACACCTCAAACTCATCATCATCAAGGTAATCTAGCTAGCTAGCTAATTTGTGCTTCAATTATGGTTATTAATTTGACTCAAGCTTGCTTAAGTACAAATATATATGCAGGGAAGGGCGACAATAATGGAGGTGAAAAAGCAACAGTGAAGAAGATCCATCACTCGGGGAGATTATTAAGTGATCAGGAAATTAGATCACCAGCTGGCCTGAAGGGAGTTGGTTCACCCAGATCGAAGAAAGAGGTCAGACCAGCTTAATGTATGTATGTTCAACAAATTAAAGCTTATTTATAATCTATATAAAATGCCTTGATAAATACACTAGCTAGATAATGTCAGCTTATATATATGAAACAAATTAAATGTTGCATTATTGAAGTTGAAATGTTGGTGGTGTGTGGACTTGCATAATGTAGGGGGTGGTTGATAGTGAGGAAGATATTAGGAAGCAGATAGAAGCGATGAAGACAATAGTAGGATACAAAGGAACACCAAAACCACATGCCTCATGCATGGAGGAATTGAAGGCACTCTACATCTTCACTGGTGTTGAACCACCTAAGTCGTCGTTTAAAGACGACCTGTCAGATATTGAAGAGCTTAGTCATAAGCTCAAGTTTCTCATGTCAGTTGTTGGAGTCAAGTAGAGCTGCTAGCTACCTAGCTTGTCAGTCGTTTTTAGTAGTTAATAATTAGCAGGACCTTTCTTGATGAATGAGCTACAATTTGGTTATTTTGTACTCTGCTCTGCAGACCTTGGTGGTTGGTTAATGCATAAATTTTGTATTGTTGAGAGTTTGAATAGCTAATCCAAAAGCAGTAATGTTTTAGCTTAATCGACAAGTTAGCAGATCTGCCTCATTCGATATGATGTTCATGCTACACTTTCAAACTGGGTTTAGGTATGATTGACAGACACAAATTGAGGGAGCTAGTATCAAAATCAAATTATGCATGAGATTTGTGTAGTTTTAGTGTAAGGAAATAAATAACCCAGCCTTATAAAGTTCAAATATAATTTTTTCTAATCAATAAAAAAAAAAAAAAACTAAAATAACCGCTAAAAATCTTTGAAACAACGGTGACGACCTCCGCGGTCTGAAAGAGCAGCGGCTCAACCTCAGAAAAATTTGGGCTGGTGCCACTCTTTTGAAAGAGGGGGAATTTTTTTTTTTTTTTTAAACTTTGTGCTTCTTCTTTTTTGTTGTTAGATTTTAATGTAAACTGCTTATGTAATTTTACGTTTTTCTTTCTAAAATTCTATTTGGATTATTGTATAGTTTAGTCGAGTTAATCCAATGGTAGGATAAAACTATTTAAACAGTTTTCATGGTTAATCCGGTCAAACTGTACACCTAATACAATAGGATTTTAAAATTTAGGAAAAACTATATTAATTTTACAACTATCGTGTTGGAAGTGGTTAACCTTAAAGGGTAAATCTATTTAAATAGTTTTACCCCATATGGTAAAACTCTATCTTGTGTCGTTCATTGGTGACTTGCGTGTTTAAACAACTCTCGTGTCACTTGTTTTCAAACATAGAAGTTGACACGGACAGCTCACGTGACACAATTTCGTGTCAAAACAAATCTCGTGTTGACACGACGAGATCTGTTTTGATACGAAAAAATATTATAATTTTAATTTAGAATTTTTACAAATGTTACAAAATTATCATAAATCAAGCACCGTCATATTTTGACAAATAAGTTGAAATATTCCAATTCATAGTAATTGGATTTCCTTCAATTATCCGTCTAAAATTATACTAAAATACATTGAAAATTAAAAAATTAACTGAAATTTTTTTAAAATATTAAAATAAAGACCTAATAACTGATACTAAGATTGCGATACTGTCTCGACTCGATTGAGACTCAACTGATCATCAGTCAGTTCTTGTCTGATTTAACTTAATTGTAACATTTGTATACGTCATTAGTGATTTACTTTGATGCTTTAAAAATAAATCAGTTAACTTTGTACATTTGAAATATTTTTAATTACAATTTTATAGAAACTGACTGAAAAAAGTAATAATTATTATCGTTTTGAAACATAGTGTACATTTAAAACACGTTAGTACTAATTTTTTTTATATACTAATTTTTTTTATATGTGTTATACATATATTATATAACTTTTTCAATAAAATACATTTATATATTAAATAAAAAAATCATAATAATAACAAGTAACAACAACGCTTACTTTTATTATGAAATAATTAGATGATACTAGCATTGTTCCCGATAGGAATAGCAAGCAGTCTATACTCTATACAGTCTACACTACAGTCATGTTGACGGGACAGTCAGAATCCACCATATCCAGCCACCGACCCAAACAGCCAGGACAGGAGTGACCTGAACCTTAACGCACCCATTTAATAAGTATCGCACGCTTTTCACATGCCTAGAGTCTCCGATCCGATCAATGTATTGTACTCCCGATAGTAGAGAAAAAAGAGTAATAGATTACTATATAGTTCATTTTTTTTTTGTCCCTGGGCACTGGGCAGGGAAAGCTAAAGTTCCTTCCTTCCTTATTGTTTTTGTTCATGCTTGTATGATTTTAGGCCCCCATTTCTTCTTTACATGATTCTCAGAATTGTATCTTTTTGCTCCATCATTTCAATTCACGACCCTGAATTTTCTTCAGAGCCATGATTTCGCTGTCGGGCTCAGCTCTGCTACTCGCGGCTTCTTCTGGGTCCGTCAAATTCCCAATCTCTAATGCAAAGTCCCCAATTTTATGGTCTTGTGATCAGAGCAAGGAGCGGAGGAGGGCTGTTTACGCCTGCACGGCTCCTCCTCCGCCTCCTCCAGCCGATGTCCAGACCGGCGGATTATCGTCTGTGACCAACTTCAATGTACGTACTAATCTCTCTCTTCCTCTACCCTGTTAGATAGATCTATCCACTATCGTTTCATCATACAACAATTATGTGGGAAGTTATTCCATTAATTTACTGCTGAGATTCGTGCTGATTAATACTGCTCTTCTAGCTCTTGGTCCTGCATTTTAGATGGACAATAGATTGAAACAACTGTAAATTAGTATGAAACGACATCTCTGTGATGTCGTTCTTATTCAGAAAAGACACATAATCTCTAGTCTGTTCCTGTGTTCTCTTCCTTGTGTTAGACAACATGTTCTTGAGCAACATAGCAATTTCGACAAGCATCCATGTGCTAGACGAGTTTTCCTTCTCCTTGCATTTAAGTGATATTATCTTCATAGAAATCTATCCAACAGCCCTCCTGATTAAAAGGATGGTGATGATGATTCTAGGAGCCATCAAGAAGTGGGAATTTTGGCAGGTTGAATCAGCCTCAAGATGATTCTGATGTCCTTATCGAGTGCAGGGATGTGTATAAATCTTTTGGCGAGAAGCATATATTGAGAGGAGTGAGCTTCAAGGTGATTGATTTGATTCTTCTATACATTTCCTCTATGTCGATAAGTACAGGAAAGGAATATATACAAAAAATTGCCTTTCAATGTTGTAGATTAGACATGGTGAAGCTGTGGGAATAATTGGGCCTTCTGGGACTGGGAAATCCACAATTTTGAAGATAGTTGCTGGACTTCTCGCACCTGACAAGGTAATAGTAGGTCTTCTTGAACTAGCTATATGATATTGAACCTAATAAGATATTGTTCATTCGTAATCATTCCAATTCTTCACAAAGCAGGGCGAGGTATTGATACGTGGTAAGAAGAGGGACGGTTTGATCAGTGATGAGGAGATCTCTGGTCTTCGAATTGGTTTGGTAAGTGTCACTTCATTTTACTACTAGGTTTATTGTCTTTAGCTACTTTATCTGAATAAAGAAGCAGATCTTAATAATACTAGATCTCATGATTTTTTATTCCGTGCTCAGGTGTTTCAAAGTGCTGCACTTTTTGATTCCTTGACAGTTCGTGAAAATGTTGGTTTCCTTTTGTAAGTTCCAATTCCGAGTTCTTTGCACTAATCTTTGTATTTTCATTTTAACGTTAAAGCTAGTAAAACTGCTAAAATATTCTATATATATATATAGGTATGAAAATTCAAGCATGCCAGAAAATCAAATATCTGAGCTAGTGACTGAAACCTTGGCTGCTGTTGGTTTGAAGGTATGGTTGGGACCACCAATCTTCCTTATTAGATAACACTGCTGAATCTATCTCTTTGGATTGAAAAATGTATCTTCAGGACTACTTCTTTGTTCATATGGTTAACTGAAAAACCTGGTTTCAGCTGTATAAATACTACTGACCAGCTCGTCAAGAGCAAGCAAGAGTTGACTTTTTAGTGTGTACTTCCGTTTTGAGCCATCTTATTAGTAACTTAATTATTAATATTCAGGGAGTTGAGGAACGATTACCCTCAGAACTTTCAGGAGGGATGAAGAAGCGTGTTGCTTTAGCTCGTTCGATAATATTTGATACAACAAAGGATTCTATAGAGCCTGAGGTACTTTACTTGTGTTACCAATTACCATGGTTGCCTGCTTTGAATAGAAAAAATATATGTCAACCCTGCTATGAAGTAACTGTTTACTTTTGTTTTCCTTAAAAAAAGGTACTTCTATACGATGAACCAACAGCAGGTCTCGACCCAATTGCATCGACAGTGGTAGAAGATCTTATTCGGTCTGTCCACAAGAAAGGTGATGAGGAGGATTCAGTAGGGAAGAAGCCTGGGACGATATCATCTTATATTGTTGTCACTCACCAGCACAGTACCATTCAAAGAGCTGTTGATAGGTTGGTGTTTCTTCATGAAGGAAAGGTGGTTTGGCAAGGAATGACACATGAATTTACGACCTCATCAAATCCCATTGTACAACAGGTAGACATTATTATATTTCTCACAACGGCTATGTTTTTTTCTCCAACACGGCTACGATCTCTAGCTTATCTCACCATTTTATGGATTGCAGTTCGCTTCAGGAAGCTTGGATGGGCCAATAAAGTACTAACAGAAGAGAATAAATACATTTGAAGTAAGCCTCTGCGTACTCTTCACTGGAAAAATATATAGGGTTGTCCTGTCTCAACTAAGATGAATAAACTCTCACCAAAGCATCAGTTGAACATGTAGTGAGGTAGTTATGAGACAATCACTTGAGAAATGATACAGCTGTAATGTATTTTCAAGATGGTGATAAATCTACACTGTGGTTCAGTTTTTCATGGTGATTTTCCTTTCCATTGTACTTTTATCTTATCTTACAAGTAAATAAATGCAGAAGATGAAATCACTGGAAACCCTGAGATTCATTCATGTACTGTTGGCTAATTAATGAAAACTAACAGTACAGCAATATGAATGTACATGCATGTATAAAACTTTGAGACAGGACAGGTTAGTCAAAGTTTTGTCTCAAAAATGTATCTTCTTGCTCGAGTTGAGCACATCAGTGATACAACAGTGAAGTAGAAACTGATAAAAGCACTTAAACAGAAAATCCATATAGAGATGGGGCCTTGCACCATTTCCTGCTGGAATTTCTGACCTGGTGCCACAGGAAGGTTCTCCTGGCTGCACACTCTTCCATTCACAGACTCCACACATAACTCGGGATTCCCTGCAAATGCTCCTCCTGGAAATTTCCCTCCAATTCCCCCTTGCTTAACATATCCCGAGAAACTATTGTACGACAAATTCAATACTGTTAAATTGCTAAGGCTTGAGATATTCCCTGGAATGTGACCTGACAATGAATTGTGCGATAAATCCAATGCTTTCAAGCTGCCCAATTTTTCCAACCCCGGGACGGTCCCACTGAGGAAATTGTATGACAAGTTCAAGTACTCCACACCCTGCAGCCCGAATAAAGCTGCAGGAATAGCCCCATGAAGCATATTTTTAGAGAGATCAATTCCAATATTTGAGTGCAGATCATAACTGAGGTTTACTTCGTTGGTATCATCAGAAACAACCATACGAACCCAAATCATTCCCACATCACCATAAATTTGGTTCCATTGAGCTGCTGCTGCAGCACCTCTGTTATTGAAATATACACTGATGTTGAAATTGCCGTCTGGTATGATGCCGGAGAAGTTATTTCCCGAGAAATCCATAGTCTGGATGTGTTGGTAAGAAGTGAATAACCAACTTGGTAAATTCCCGCTGAACTGATTCCGGGCCAAAGAGAGATACCTCAAACTGGACCATTTGGCAACTGCGTCGTTCATAGACCCTGATAGATTGTTGGAGCTAACGTCCACAACCTCCAGCGACTTCCACCCAGCCAGAGTCTGCGGAATCTCACCAGAAATCATATTGTTGCTGATATCGAGGATTTTCAAGCTATTGAGAGCATCAAGCTCAGGCTGAATATCGCCCGACAGGTTGTTGTTGTTCAGGATTAACGCAACTAACTGAAAGCAGCTCACTATGTTCAAAGGAATGGAACCCGAAAGAGAATTGTATGAGAGGTCAATCACTTGCAAGTAGGTCAGGTTTCCGATTCTAGATGGTATTTCACCAGTCAGACGATTGTGTGACAGAAACAGTGCTTGCAGACTCTTCAGTTCTGTCATTTTCATCGGGATTTCGCCAGAGAATTGGTTGTGGGATAAATCAAGGAGCATGAGCCCTTTCTCTGCTGCATTCGCCATCTTCTCAGGAAGCGGGCCTTCCAGGTTGTTGAAGCTCAAGTCCAAAACAAGAAGCTTCTCAGAGAAAACAAGCCTCGGTGAAATCTTATAACTGAAATGATTGGATGACAAGTTCAAGTGGGTCAAGGCTTCCAATGAGGCAATACAGGTGGGGATCCCTCCAGCAATGGAATTATCTGCCAAATTCAGAACTCTAAGTGTTTGATGCGATGCGGAGAAACACGGCAAAGTACCCAAAAGGGAGTTGGAGCCAAGATTGAGAAATTCCAAGTTAGGTTGGTAAAGGTCAGGAACATCACTTCCCAGATTATTTTTCTCCAAATTCAAGAATCTCAAGGATTTCAGGCTTGATAAGCTCTCCGGAATTCCTCCTTGAAAAGAGTTGAAACCAAGATCCACTTTTTCCAATTTGTATGAGAAATTACCAATCCATGGCGGCAAAAGACCTTTCAAATCTCGATTTCCATTCAAATTAAGCTCCTTCAGGTTGACTAAACTTTGAAATGATTCTGGCAAGGAGCCCAGAAGCTGGTTATGACTAATATCGAGAACCTTGAGGTAATAGAGTGAGCCTAAACATGGAGGTATTAGCCCAGTGAAGTGGTTCTGAGACAGAACTAAGTTCTCAAGCAGTGAGACGTTGCACAAACTGGGGTGAAGTTTTCCAGACAAGTTCATGTCGGTTAGGTTGAGAGAAACAACCCGACCGTTAACGCTAGAGCAGGTGATTCCTGTCCAGTTGGTGCAAGTGGAGCCACCCCAAGTTGCTAGATTAAGGTCAGGGTCTTGTACGGACGACTTGAAGATTAAAAGTGAGGCCTTTTCAGTTGGGTCAAGAACAACAGACCCAGAAGAAGAAGGGTTTAAGCTCAGAAACAGGACAAAAACCAAAAACAGCTCAAGTGGCGGCGGCTTTGGGGTTCTAGAGGTGTCGACCCATTTTTGCTCCATCGCTAACAAAGGGATTCTACGGCAGGAAAACAATGAATTGAAGAAGAACCCAGTAGAAGCTACAGTAAAGTGAAGAGAATCTTCTTTACTTATCCAACATTCTACCAAATGCAAATTACTACTGAGAGCTCAGGAACGAAACTTACAAAGAAAGGAGATCAGGGTGCTGTATGAAGGAGGTTCAGAGTAACGACGGAAGTGCAGACATTCTCTTTCGCTCTCACTCCTTGTTTAATTCACACTGAAACCGCCATTAAAGGTGGAGCTACAGGCCTTGAAAAAAGCTTCTTCCTTATTCCCCTTTTTTTTTTTTTTTTTTTTTGGTAAGAAGGGAATCACTAGAGAATTAAAAAAACAATTGTACAAAATTTAATACAAAGTGGTAGAAGCCACCAATTTACGCACCCCAGTGCCATTATAATCTCTAGTTATAAGATTACGAACAAAATAAGGTGGATTATTAAAATAACAAAAAATGTTATCTTGGTTAGCTTTTCTCCTAGTAACGGCATCAGCAATTGCATTTCATTTTCTATAGTTGTGTCTAATCCGACATTTTCTGAACTCACGCATAAGTGCTCTGCAATCAGAAATAATTGGTTTCAGTGCTAAGGAATCATGATCCTCATTAATGATCAAATGACAAACCGACATAGCATCCAATTCTATGTGCAAATAGTCAATTTGGAGATTCTTAGCCATGATAAGACCATCTCTAAGACCCCATAGTTCAGCAGAGACACTATTGGTCCATCCTAACTTCCTACCGAACCCTCTTATCCAAACCCCATTAGTGTATTTCTAAGAACTCCTCCAGTTCCAGACTTTCCAGGATTGCCCTCCGAAGATCAATCAGTGTTGAGTTTGCACCATCCCACATTCGGGGATTTCCAAGAAACAAAAATTGTTTCAATTCTCTTCTCATTTGCTTCATGTCTCGTAGTTTCCACAAAGTGAGTTGCCTGTATTACAACAAAGGCATAAATATTACTAGTCAAAGGTGTACCCAAGAAAACCCAATTATTTCTATTCTTCCATATCGTCCAAAGTGCATTTGAGAAAATAGATTGACAAAGTAATCCACTCTAATGAATGATGTCACTTTTCCCATTGTCCCCTTTTTCTTTGCACTGTTGCTGTTATTCGTCTTATTTCTTCAGTATTTTCATTCTTTATTATTATTATAAAGAATTTTGTTTCCAAAATGTACCTTAATGAAAACTAATAATGAATATATCATCTAACCAAAGTTATTACCAAAAATGATCATGATCGCGGTATCAACCGAGTCCATCCGACAAATTGTTTTCTAAAAAACATTTGGAAAAATAATTGTCAGAAAAAAATTTCCAACGCGGTTGAAGTTTTTTCGCCAAATTTTTTTTGGTTTTTTGTTTTTCTTTAGAATTTAACGTAATTTCAGGGTTTAGGTTTTTTTAAGTTTATTTTCTAAAACTCTGTAGACAGTTTGGATGGATAAACATTAGAGTGCCAAAATTGATTAACGGAATGACCGGGGTGAGCCCTAAATAATTAAAATAAGATTAAAGGTTTGACTAATCCACCAATTTTAGCCTTCTGGGCTCACCCCAACCAAACCGTTCATGCAAGCTTAGCCATTTAGGGTTCACCCAGTCATACTTTTTGTCATGTCCACCAAATGTAATAGGATTTTGGAAAAACTTAAAACTATTTAAACCATAAAATTACTTAAAGCTTAAATCCTAAAAAAGGGTACAAAATGTGTGGGAAAAAAAATTGTGGGGAAATTTTTTGAGTCTGACGCAAATCCGTACCGCGTGGATTTTTTTTTTTTTTTTAAATTCAGATGGATGCGGTTTCCAACCGCGCATACAGTGACGCTTTTGTTTATAGTTTTTGTTAAAGGGTATGTATATTATTAGTTTCTCACTGAGGGGCCTTCTGGGAAACAAAATCTTATCTAAGACATGTGATTTTTTTTTGCTAATATTAAGAGGACATGTGATAATGATGAGGGTTAATTATCAAATTGCTAGCCTACGGTTGGGTCCGCGAACCAATTGCTAGCTCACGTTTCTTTTCGGAAAAATAGCTAGCTCATGTTTTCCTAAGTAAATGGCTAGCTCACATTTACTTTTTCGTTATTTTTTTTAACGAAATCGACACGTACACGACATATAAATATGCAATATGATCAAAATATCACAATCCATCATCTTCTAATATTATAGAGAGACCAAAATGCTTAATACGTATTCATTGTTAATTGTGATCACTTGATTTTGAATGTGGGTAATTTATTTTAACCTAAAACTTTACATACGTAGGTTGGAATATTAGAAGATGATGAGTTGATGACATTTTGGTCATCACATGTCGTGCACGTGCCGATTTCATCAAAAAATAGTGGAAAAGTGAACGAAGCTAGCTATTTATTCACTTAAAGGGTTAATAACCTAGGAAAGGTCTGAAGTTTGACCCATGTTAACCGGAGAGGTCTAAATTTTCAAAAGTTAATATGGAAGGTCTGAAGTTTCAACTTTGTTGATTTAAGGTTTCCCGTCCAATTTTAGGGTTAAATTTAACAAAATTGTTTGAAATGACACTTTTGCCCATTTTAATATTTTGTTTTATTTAATATCTTATTTGAGGAAATGTGAAATGACAAAATTACCCCTGAAGTCAAATTAAAACCACCCCGGCTTCGGCCACCGCCACCCGACTCCGACAACCACCACCCAGCTCCGGCGACCGCCCCAAGGCTCCGATTGAGCCCAAATCGGAGCCACAGAGCTACAGATCGGAGCTCTGTGGCTCCGATTTGGGCCCAATCAGAGCCGTGGGGCGGTCGCCGGAGCTGGGTAGTGGTCGCCGGAGTCGGGATGGTGGTCGCCGGAGTCGGGTGGTGGTCGCCGGAGTCGGGGTGGTGGTCGTCGGATTCGGGGTCGCTGGAGCCGTGGTGGCTTTAAGGGCATTTTTGTCTTTTTCACTTCAAGCATGTGAGGGGCACACTTTGATAGAAGGGCATTTTGGGAATTTTATTTTATTTCCGGTCACATGCCAAGCATGTGACCAACTTCCATCAGTTTTAACGGAAAAAATTAACAGAGATCTCTTATATTCACAAAGTTGAAACCTCATACCTCTCAAATTAACATTTGAAAATTCAGACTTCTCCGGTTAACATGACCAAACTTCAGACCTTTCCTAGGTTATTAACCCTCACTTAAAGAAACATGAGCTAGTTATTTGTTCGGAAAGAAACATGAGCTAGCAATTTGTTCGTGGACCCAAAGGTTGGTGAGCAATTTGATAATTAACCCTAATGATGATTTTACTAATTTAATAAATAGTTATTAGTGTATCGTCAAGGAAGAAACTTGTATTCACGCACTTCACGAGGAATGTGGTGTTCAGTTTGTCCGTTCTGTTATTGCCCTATATAATATATAATAATAATTAGTTGATTTTCATGCGTCATACGAGTATATTTCTAATTTTGTTTTTCTGCCTAAGCATTATGTACATTGTAGTATATTAATAACATATTATAATAAAAAAATAATTGTAACGGCTATAACATTAGAAATAGTAAGTTTTTGAAGCAAAAGAAAATTTGAGTTTTTTTCGGGTAGAGAGGAAACCCTAAAACGCAATCAACACAACATTGGCGGAGTTCATCTAATCTGATTTCTTGAGTTGGCAGATTATCCCCCCTTAATAGAGAATTCTGAGCGAACCAATGTTTGACCCTCAACAAATAAATGAAGGAAGTTTGTCCACAAATATACAATACAAATGACAAAGAGACCCAAAACAGAAAAAAGAGAAAACAACAATGGTCCTCATAAAAGTAAAACCAAACAAAGGACACCACAAAGAAGTTGGCAGATTGGAAATAAGGCTCCAGCCCAAATATCTAGCCCGACGATCCGGCCCAAAACTCCCCCTTAAGATGGTTACTTCTTTGTCTCCTAAACTTCACCATCCTCGACTTTGCTGCTAATGAAAGGATTCACCAATCCTAACTTGCTGACTAAGAAATCATGCTGCTAAGAAGGCAAAGCCTTTGTAAAAACATATGCAATCTGAAATTTAGTCTTAACATAATCTAGATAGACAGTACCATCTAAAACCTTGTCATGAGAGAAATGACAGTCAATTTCAATGTGTTTGGTCCTTTAATGAAATATGGGATTGGTAGCAATTTGAATAGCTGCCTTATTGTCGCAATCCGACACACAAGGTTTATTTTGAACCAACAATAATTCAGTCTAGAGACCCCTAAGCTAAACAACCTCAGCAATAAGCTTTCTAATGCTACGATACTCAGATTCAGTAGAGGACAAATACACAATCTTATCCTTTTTTTTATCTTCCAAAATATCAGGGCATAACCAAGTTTTACACAATAGCCATAAACAGACCTACGAGTCTATAAGCAAGCTGCCCAATCAGAATCACAAAATCCTTCCAATTTAGGGCTGCAATCGGAAGGAAATAAGAGACCATTTCCAGGTTCTCTTTTAACATACCTTACCACCCTTAGAGTTGCATTATAATGAGATCTTTTGGGAGCCTGCATGAACTGACATAGATTTTGAACTGGATATGAAATGTCAGGTCTAGTCACAGTTAAGTATATCAATTTCCCTATCCGACTTCTGTAGGAAATTGCATCATCTAGGGGTGGGTCATCAATATTACTATTCAAATGCCTATCATATTTGATATTAGTCAACTTCAGATCAGATTCCATAGGTGTGTTAAACACCTTCCCACCAGCTAAACCAGTATCAGATATAAGCTCAAGGGCATATTTACGTTGAGAAAGGATGATACATTTATCTAATCTGAGCAACTCAATAACAAGGAAATACTTAAGCTCATCCAAATCCTTCATTTTAAAATTGGTCTCATGGACATTCTTCAATTCACTGACCAACTTTCTGTTATTTCTTGTAATAAGAGGGTCATCAACATATACAAGAAGAATAACAATATCAGAGCCATCAGATTTAGTGAAAAGAGAATAATCATATTTGGACAGTGTAGCATGCATCAAGAAGAGAGACAGTGAGTTTTAAATTCCACAGCTTGGAGGCTTGTTTCAAGCCATATAAAGATTTTCGTAGCCTACAAACCAAGTCAGTCTCCCCTTGACTACGAAAATCTTGAGGTAAAGACATGTAAACTTCCTCATTCAGGTCACCCTGAAGGAAAGAATTATAGACATCCATTTTTTATAATGGCCAAGACTTCAAAGCAGCTAAAGCAATGACAGTTCTAACTGTAGTCATCTTGACCGCAGGTGAAAAAGTCTCAAAATACTCTATACCATGTTTTTGTTTATAACCTTTTGCAACGAGTCTGACTTTATACCTTTTAAGGTTGCCATCTGCATTTATTTGAGTCTATAGACCCATTTACAACAAATGGAAGACTTACCTGGCGGCAGTGCGACTAGGTCCCAGGTGGCGTGCCATTAAGTTCTAAAGCAGATATTTCATCTTGCATTGCAGAAACCCAACCCTTGTCTTGGATAGCCTGAGAATAACTGCTGGGTTCCACAAGCTTTGAAACAGAGGATATGAAACAATTGTATCCAGCAGAAATATGGGAGCAAACTAGTCATTTTTTTATCTTAGGCCAAGGTACTGTATGCGTGACTCGAGATAATCAGCTTATGAAATTGTAAAAAGGGGAGGATTCCTCACTTCTTTCTCTCATTCAAAACCGTGCATGAGACTTTCATCTCGTACGAACCCAGATGAAGTTCTGACCATCCGTCAGAGAAAAAAGAAAGAATGACAATGTAATCAGATTTGGGATAAAGAATACCATAAGAAGATAAATAATCATTTCTCCATATAGGAGGTTTAGTAATCCTGCCAGAAACTCTAGAAATAACAGGCTAATTAGCTTCAGGATTACTAGATAACTCATCATCAACTTTGTCAAGAGAAGCTTCAGTATCTTGAACAGGTACATCATGAGCATGGCTATCAGAGTGTCAGTTGAGGTGTTATAGTCAACATCATTGGAGATATGATCATCCTGATCTTCAGAAGTAACAATTTTAGGAAAAAAAATCTTCATAATAAGAATCGGGTATTGGTTGGTGTTCACAAGATAGGGGTAACAGATCAGTTTTGCCTCCTCTAAAGGGAAAAATGTGCTCGTAGAATTTCACATCTCTGCTTAAAAAAAAAAAAAAAAAAAAAAAAAAAAAAAAAATTGAGCATCCAGATTATAAAGACGATAACCATTTTGAGTTGAGGAATAACCAAAGAAAACAGAGGGCATAGCCCTGGAGGCAAACTTATCTGTCACCAACAACTGGTTTGCAAAACCATAAGCAATCAAAGGTCCTCAAGTTATTTACACTTGGTACCTTACCACTAAAAACCTCCATAGGAGATTTACCATCAAGAATACGAGAGGTGGTCAAATTTATAAGGTAACAAGCAGTAAGCACACATTCACCCCATAAAATATTTGGTATAGAAACCTGTAATTTCAAGGCTCTGGCAACCTCCAACAAGTGTATGTGCTTTCTTTCAACCATACTATTCTGCTGTGGAGTATAGGAACAGCTGTGCTAATGAATGATGCCGTGTTTAGTGAATAAGGAACCAACATGTTCATTGAAAAATTCACCACCACTATCCGTTCTAATTTTTTTGATTGTTTTAGAAAATTGAGTCTTAATCATGACAATGAAGTTCCTTATTAAAACAACTACATCAAATTTAAATTGAAGTAAGAAAACTCAGGTAATTTTGCAATGATCATCGACAAGAGTAAAAAAAATATATGTTTTTATGATGTGTAGCTGTATAATAGGGCCCCAAACATCAGCATGAACTAGATCAAATACATATTAGCTCTAGAATTGGAAATAGGAAATGAGGGACTAACAATCTTAGTCATAGGCAAATAGTACAATCAGGCAAATAAACATGTTATTCTTCAAACACTGAACATAATCAATATAATACAAATCTTTAATAGAAGGATGGCCTAAGCGTCTATGTCAAAGCCTGATTTGATCATCGTTGGTAGAAGTGAGACAGGAAACAAGAAATGAGGGACTAACAATCTTAGTCATAGGGCAAATAGTACAATCAGGCAAATAAACATGTTATTCTTCAATCACTGAACATAATCAATATAATACAAAGCTTTAATAGAAGGATGGCCTAAGCGTCTATGTCAAAGCATGATTTGATCATCGTTGGTAGAAGTGAGAGTCGCAGACTTGTTTATGGTATTTTTAGAATGAAGGAGATAAAGACTTGATTGCTCAAGACCAGTCCCCAAGACCTCCCACTTGAGAGGTCTTGCAGGATGCAATATTTGGAAAAGAAAAAAAAAGATTGCAAAACAGTTCATTTCTTGAATAAGTTTAGAAATATAAATCAAATTGTATTAGAAATCTGGAAGATAAAGAACGTTTTGCAAGATTTTGGAATCAGAAATAACAAAATCTCCAACAGCATTGATAGATGAGCTAAAACCATTTGGCAATTGAACTTTAGAACCAGAAACAATTTTTGTGTTCTTTAACCAACTCAGATTATTAGTCATGTGATTGCTTAAACCAGTGTCAAGAATCCAAAAATTATCATGAGAATGAGCAACAGATAAGCATGGAAAATAATGTATACCCTGAGCAGTCATTTCTGACTGAGATGGGTTCACAGTAGTCACAGAAGCAGCTGAACCATGCTTGCCACTAATTTTTTGGAGGTACCTTTCAAACTGCTCATTAGACAATAAAATGCCACATTGCAAGACATTCCCAACAGAAGAATTGTTAGAAGATTGAGACAAGACAAATTCAGTTGTGTCATTGTCCAAGGGATGGGCAACAGGACATTTGGCAACAGCTGCTTTTGCCTTTTGAAGTTCCTTAAATTTGAAGCAATTATCTATGCAATGCCCTTTTCTTTTGAAAAAGTCACATCCTTTAATGTAAAATCTTTCAGCAGTATGACACTTTTTGTGGCAGAAATCACAATCAAGATTCATATTGATGCTACGTTTAGCCTTCTCAATGGCAGCATATATATTTGCGTTGATAGGAATGATTTCAGAAGATATAGAAGCAGAAGTATCCCTTTACTCTCCTCCTGGCAAAGCATACTATAGGCTTGGTTTAAAGAGGGCAGGGGAGTCCAAATGAGGAAATTGCTTCTTACATTGGAATATGTCTCATTTAGACCCATAAGAAACTGAAAAAGCCTATGGTTATTTTTGTGATCTAAGTTTTTTTTTTTTTTTTTATTTAAATCAGCACCATCAATGTAAGGGAGACCACCGATAGTATCATATTCAGTCCAGAGGATTTTAAACTTAGTAAAAAAGACAGTCACAGAATCAAGGCCTTGTCTAGCAGAGACAAGATACTTATGCAGTTGATAGATTCTAGAACCATTAATCTCGTTGAAACTTTCTTGAAGTTCCATCCAGGCCAGATGCGCACTTTCTGAATACATGATGCCATCAGATATATCGCTAGAAACAGAATTCATTAACCAGCCTGAGACAACTGCATTGCAACGATCCCATAGGTGTTGCCGTTTGGAATCAAAGGATTCACGCTTGCAGGAACCAGTTATAAAGCCTAATTTGTTCTTTCCTAAGAGAAATTTTTTACATAAACTATGCGTTGGCCAGGATTCTCAGTGGAATGTAAAAACAAAGGATGGAACGAATGCACCTCGGATGAAATATCAAAGATCTGGTGCTCTACGGTTGCACTGCGAACAATCAAAGTCTCTGTGTCGTCCGTAGAAATCACTTCTTCAGCCATGCTTCAAGATAGCAGATCGAGATTGTCACTAATTGTGCGAATCAATGACGTGCAGAACACGAAGACGAACCGTCGCGAATTGACGAAACGAACAGAGAATCGTCTTAGGGAGATCTCCTGAAAATCGTAAACGAAGTGTCACTCCAAGGAAAATCCGGAACTCCTCAAACGTCGTAAAAGATAGAGGCATTCGAAGAGGAAGAATGAAGCTGCTACAGCAAGACGCAGCCAACAACCAAGTTATATATTCAAAACGCCAATGAAGGACAACAAAATCGTATGCGGAAGCAAGATGATCGTCGTGGCGGAGAAACCCTAGTTTCTCCCCTGCTCTGATACCATTTCGGGTTGAGAGGAAACTCTAGAACACAATCAACTCAACATTGGCAGGGTTCATCTAATCTGATTCCTTCACTTGGCAAATTATCCCCCTTATATAATAGGGAAACCCTGAGCGAATCAAGGTTTGACCCTCAACAAATAAATGAAGGAAGTTTGTCCACAAATATACAATACAAATGACAAAGAGGCCCAAAACAGAAAAAATAGAAAACAACAATGGTCCTCATAAAAGTAAAACTGAACAAAGGACACCACAAAGAAGTTGGTATATTGGAAAGAAGGCTCCAGCCCAAGATGATCTGGCCCAAAAAAATTGTTTTTTTTATACTATTTGTCAATAATTTGGACATCATACGTGATAAATGGGCCAACTTTGCTGATACAATACCACTTTCTTTATAGAAAGTCGTCACTTCTCCGCAGAACTGATACTACTACTCCTTCGTACATAACACATAAAACATCTTCATATTTTTTTTAAGAATATGAATTTCAAGGGTTCTTCATTAGATTAGCATCAAACTTAAATATTATCAGTTACTTATTTAAATCATCCTTATAGATACGTAGTTCATTTTCAATAATCTCATTTTCAACATCTTCCTAAAAATGTATGGATTTTAAATATTTGACAACATTACGTTTTATTAGTATTGTTTAAATCTGGACGGCTGGTATCATTATTCACATTCATGCTGTAGGATATCTCCTACCACCACTAATGACTTTGTTAACCTTGTCTCTTCTCTTGCTTAAAACACCTCCAATCCGCGTCCCAAATTAATTATTTTTTGAGAAAATCTTTAGTAAACCAAATTCAATATGTGGATCCGATGTGGTGGCCCATCAGCCAATTAGAAGATGACATCTGTACACGTATCAGATTAATTTTAACAGATGTCATCTACTAATTGCTTGATGGGCCACCACATCGGATCCACGTGTTGGATTCGATGTACCGATGAATTGGCGTCATTTGAACATTCAATCAATCAGATATAACCAATTTAATACTGTATGAAAATATTAATATTATATTGATAGAAGTTTCTGGGATTATTATTCACATTCTCTTAAAATATTACAAATGAGGTGATAAATTTGAAGAAAATTCGAGCAAACTTTTTTTACTAATCTAATAATTCAAGAATAATTAATACAATAGAATGAATTTACCTCTCTCACGTTAATCACTAATTAACAGAGAATAGAAGGTGACTCGAAGATAAAACCAACAAAAACAAATCAAATCAACCTTTTTTTTTTTTTTTCACCCAGGTCTAAAGTAGCTAACGCTTGCAATTTGCAAACTCTATTGTGGTGGTGCTGACAGTGACGGGTGCAAAAATTTGATAATGGAGTTTGATAGTAAAATAAAGGGTTAATTATCAAATTATTAGATCATATTATAGCACTATGATAAATTGATACCTAAAGATTTTTTTGGACAATTTGCTAGCTTAGATTTCACTTCCATAGTTTATTTATTTATATATATATATATATATATATATATATATATATATATATATTACAATTTTCTAGCTCAAATTTCATTTTGACGATTTACTATATCGTGTTTCCGTTTATATGGACAATTTTTTATATCGGATTTCACTTTTTTGACAATTCAACCGCTCTCATTGGGAAACTTGTCGGATTTACTATCTACCAAATTGTGCACAAAGCGAAACTAGAGCTAGCAAATTATCTACAAAGTAAAGCTACTAAATTGTCCAAAAAAATCTCCAGCTAGTTAATTTTCCACAAAGCGAAATAAAAGTTAGCAATTTGTACAAAAAAAACTTAAAATAACAATTTGTCAGTGTTTAAATGCAAGCTAGCAATTTACAAAATCACAATAGTAAAAATAATTTAGTGAATTTCATAACTTATATTTTATTCCTATATTGTATTTGTATATATATATAATGGGAAAATAGGGACACTTTGTCCCCCTTTATATCAACTACTAGATGCTAACCCCGCGCACCGCGCGCGGGAGAGATAATTAAAGTGAAATAAAATTTATATTACACTAAAATAATAATTAAAAAAAGAAATTAAATAATCAGAATTTCCAAATTCAATTCAAGCCACTATAAAATCTCTAGCTAAAAGTTTGGGTGAATCTTTCATACATATGTACTCCACATAAAAATAAAATAAAATTATTTAAGTATAAATCAACAAATTAATTAACTTGGCAAAAAAAGAAAAACTAAATAATTGGCCAAAAATAAAATTAGTATCTTTACTATGCACAACATATCTTGAGTAAAATTTAACTCAATATATTTTTTTCTTGTTCACGTAAGACTTAGCCCATAACTTTTACTTCATGTTCACTCGTTCACAAACCTTACATTTATTCAATTCAATAATATTAACATAAGTGCTGTTAAGAATTTAATGTCGAAGACACGTAATTATAATGTATATATTAAAACATCAAAACTTGTCATAACAAAATAGAAAATATTTAGATAAAGTTCTAAATGTATGTTAAATTTTTTTTATTACTCTCTTGATTGATGTAAAGTTGAAACATGTTCAACTTAGTTTATTAAACAACTATTGATGGAATAAGGCTTCTCTATTCCATATGTTTCTAATTTATAAGCATAGTTTACAATAAAATTAGTGGTCAAACTACAGAAGACTCATAGTAGAAATGTTTTATTCCACTTTAACTAACCACTTGATCGTTCATGGAAAAAAAACATTTGATCATAACACCAAAAAAAATGATCTCTAAGCCTATTTATAACCAAACAAACAAAAAGAACAATCTCTAAGTTTGGTAGGTAATTAAGAATTTAATCTTCACGGTTGCTAATTTAGCAAGGCTCTTCCTCTCTTTGTGCATGTTGCATTGCGAAAGTTTGTATATTGACCCTAAAGTAGTTGAAATCATCTAAGAAATTGTATTCAAGTTAATCTAACACATAAAAATCTTTGATATAAGGAAAAACAATAAGAATTATATAAGGCTATAAAACCATCTATGACATAAGAAAAACAATTGGACACAATTGTATGCATATAATTAAATACATTTGTACACCAATTGAACTGAATATTAAAAAGAAAAGGAAAACGAAAAAGACCTAACTTGCATTCAAAGAGATTGTAAAAAACCAATCATTTCATCCATCTATATGACATAAGAAGACATCTTTGAGAGACTACCACGTGTGGTCCGGATTGAATCTACTCTCACAAATCTTTGTAACTTGTGATTAATATGCAATTGATGTTCATTGCTACATGTTGAATATCGACCCCAACTTCATAACAAAATGTCAAATACGTATTTGACATTTTGTTATGAAGGAAGAAATGCAAGCCCTTCAAAACAATAACACTTGGGAGCTAATGGAACTCCCACAAGGCAAATCTTCAATTGGTTGCAAATGGGTATTTAAAGTCAAATACAATTCTGATGGTTCCATTGAAAGATACAAAGCAATATTGGTTGCCAAGGGATTCACTCAAATTATACTATACGATGATCTCAATTAAAAAATAAACAACTGAAAAATATATCATCATACAATTCACCATATACAAATCATAGAAACTATATAGTAGAAATCACAAACCTGTATTTTTTCCTCTCCGCTTCACGGCCATGACGATAAGTTGATCCCACTCCTCCAAAACCCTAAAGAAATGGTCCACTTCATTCTGATTCACTACCTCCAGAATTCTTCTCCATTCTTCTCATGTTCTTATCCAATATATTATGTGTTTAGTTAAGAGGAACAAATCAATTCTTTTGTGCTAAGACTAAGATGCTACATGTATAACATTGATAAAGAATTTTTTTGTTAACTATCTACCATTAATTTTCAACAGGACCGTATTATCTTGGATATCTATAGTAGTATTTCTCAAAATACAGGATCGTAGCATATTATCACGGTTACGTCCATGCAAAATCTGAAAAAGTGAAAATACAATCAGTTAGTTAGGTCAATACTAAGCATCTTAGAAAAAGAGAAAGAAGGCAATACATGTAGAAGAAGAAAACGATGCATGTAGAATATGATGGTTATTAGGTTTTTAATTATGAGGAAGTTCCTTGAGAATGGTTATCTAAGGATTCATGCATGTATTTATACTATAAGAGATTTGCCGTAATTTTAATTATTTTTTCTAATTAATTTGAGTTCAGTGTATTTCTATTTACTTTGTTATATATATATATATATATATATATATATTGTTTCTAATAGTTATATATTGTTTCTATATAGTCTAGGAGCTATTGACGTAATTATATAATTATATTCATTTTTTTTTTTCAAAATATGTATATACATGACTATATATTATATACATTATATATTTATGTAGATTCAAATTTCCTCTTAAGAAATACAGTTGCTTTATATATATATATATATATATTCCCCGTTTGTTTTATGTTATATTTTATATGTTCATTCCTTAATTATACAACACATATTATCTAATCTGCCGACCTGCCCTTATATTAAATTATTAATTATACATTTTTTCTAAATATATATTGCTTACATGGCGGCTTATGAGCCTCTGAAACCAAACTGTACATATTTACTTTTTAAAAGGAAACTTTTAGTTAATTTGTTTCTTTAAATTGCGTAGAGATCAAAATTGGATTAAAAATACTTCTTAATTTTGAATCAATCAATATTATGTATCTAAATTTAGAGAACGCCTATTAAATTCCGAATAAATAAGGCAACGCTGACTGGACAAACTGTCCACGTGTCAGACAGAGGACTTCCGATACCGAATTAATATAATATAGTAGATGCGTCAGGGTCTTATAAAAGTAAGATCAAATAAATACATTGGACTGGAAGAATTAGTAGTCACATAAACACAAAAATACTTTAGTAATAAGATTATAAACTTATCAAGTTTTTCACATTAACCGTAGCTCCGACGATTGCATGCGATGTACTTAAAAAGAAAATGACTAACATTAGGAATTGTCATTAGATAATTGCACATAGATTGACCACATCCTTATACAAGACAAACTTTTGTAGAATTTAGGGTTGCACAAATAAAAAGACAAACATGCTTCCAGATTCAGAATTTGTATGAGCATAAGTATATAATGTTAACATCATCTACACCAAATGGGTATTCCCACAAATCGCCTTCCTATTTACGAAGTAAATCTTGAAATTCTTTCTGCAATAATGGCCATTTAGAGCACGTTTATTTGTCGGTATTGCGATATCCTAATACCGGTATTAGCTAATACCTTGTTTGTTTACACTTGGTATTGGTATTAGCTAATACTTGGTATTAGTAGTACTCAATTATATGAGGAATTTGGTATTAGATTATACCAACTAAAAGTGATGTACCAATTAATACCAAACTCAAAATTACATATTTACCCCTAACCTTATTTAATATACAACTACCCAAATTTCGACTCATAACATCGGCCACCCGCGACCCCCGGCCGGGCTCCGGCAACCTCCGGCCATCCCCGGCCGGACTCCGGCGACCCCCGGCCGGACTCCGGCGACCCCGGGCCGGACTCTGGCGACCCCCAGCCAAACTCCGGCAACCTCCGACCGGCCTTCAATTATATCAACAATTAAAAAATGAATATATTTATTTAGGGGTAATTAAGTCTTTTAGACATTGTATTAGGATATCCTAATATAAAGTTCATTTAAACATTGTATTAGCTAAGTATGTATTAGCTAAGCATGTATTAACTAATACCGAGTTCTGTCCAATTAAAACGACGAGATGAAATTTGTAGCTATAATGTGGATATGTGAGTTCATTGGATTATGATGAAGGAGCTAACATGAATGAAGCTATTTAATGATAAACATACACTATACAGTTATATCTAAGATGACTAAAAAAAGGAAAATACGTTTTTTTAGTCAAGGCAAACGCTTCTACAATGTGAATGTGAAAATGTCATTCGCAAATATTTCAGACGAACGCAAATTAGAATGCTTGTTGGACATGTTCTCTCCAGGAGAATCTTACAGTAAAAGCTAAGAGATATAACCATGTCATTTTTTCAATCATTTTCGTTGAGAACTAATATAGCAAAAGTAGAATCAAAAAAATAATATCATAAAGCTCGTTGAAAAGAACTATATTATCTCCGATAATATAAAGTCTACACCCCTGAAATATTACAAAACATACAATATATCAGCAATGAGGATGCAGAACAAAATGGGCACTATTTTAAGATGTTTCTTTTAAGAAATGCTACTGATGATTGAAAAAATATTTGACAAAAGAAAAGAGAATGATTTACCAGAAATCTATGGAAATATCATTTCTTTGTTGATGTTATACATCCGATTAGACCTCAATTAGGCTCGCCTTAGTCGCAACGTCGACCCTAGACACGGTTAAAAACCGAAACTTGACAAAACGAACAAATCCGGACCAAAACCGCAGTAGTCCACCCTTTAAAAAAATATATTATTTGCTTAGATCTTTATACATGTATGGTACATAAAATTAATATATATATATATATAAACAAATACACTTATCTTTATACCAATATAAAATGTGAGAGTTGTCCTCACCCCCAAAAGGTACCTCTTGAACATTTTTATTTTATAGGGTTAAGTCTTGAATTAGTCCTCAAACTCAAATTAAATGTCCCAATTTATCCTCTAACTTTAATTATGTCTGATTTTATCCTTCAACTTAAATTGAAAATTTTAGATTGTCCTTCCGTTACATTAAGCTTATGTGGCCTTTAACTCCGTTGAAATATATTACATTTTATTAAGGAAAAAAGCTTCAATGACAAATACCCTACCCATTATTTACGTTAAATAATTCCTCCAACTTATTTGTTGAAAAACTCCAGATGACAATTATGCACTATAAAAAATTAATATTAATCATTAACAGATGCCGACCTTTTTTTTTCCAAACGAGTCGAGCTCGAGCTTGAAAAATTTAGGCTCGGTTGAGTTCAAACACGAATAAAATGAGTCAAGTCGAATCAAGTTTTCCAAATACTCGGCTCGATTACAGTCATACCTAATCGACTTGAAGCAAAGACCGGTGATGAGGGTGGCCGGATGCAGCAGCAACACTCGACTCGGACCAGGTCTCGATAGACGGAGGTTATTAGAGGAGAACGAAACAGTAGAATAAAGAGAAAAAAAACATGGTTGGAGTCAGCTGTAGCTAAGTGCTGCTATCTTCTTTCAATTAGGTAGCTTTGATATTTAGAGGAAACATATTATTATTATTATTATTATTAATGGGTAGGGTATATTTGTCATTGAAGCTTTTTTCCTCAATAAAATGCAATATATTTCAACGGAGTTAAAGGCCACGTAAGCTAAACGTAACGGAAGGACAGTCTGAAATTTTCAATTTTAGTTGAAGGATAAAATCAGACATAATTAAAGTTAGAGGATAAGTTGGGACATTTAGTTTGAGTGTGAGGACTAATTCAAGACTTAACCCTATTATATATATATATATTATATTTAGTTTCCATATTTTTTATCTTATTATATATATATATATACATATTATATTTAATTCCCCTATGTTTATAAATTTGACGATTTAGTCTTTTTATCTTTGAGACCAATCTATTTATCTTTACTATTACTAAAAAAAACCATTTTGTTACATTTTGTTATTTTTAGTTTTTTAGGTCGCTTAATTGGTAGGTCACCGTAGTTATTATTAATTTCTCCATCAAATATACTTATCAATTAGAGTCAACATGCATTCAATAGGTTCAAATGTAAGGTAGATGCATTTTTCCATTCACTATATCACCGATTTGGAGATGTTCCGCTTGTTGACATTTTTGTATCAAATAAATTAGTCACTTGCTAACTCATATAAAATATCCAATATGGATCAAACGTGGTTATTTGATTTTACATATAACATGATACTCAATGTTTAATACTTAATGACTCGAACTATCGATTTAGTTCTTGCGTTTGTAAATTCAATCATATTTGGTATCTCCTAATTGATAGTTGAATAAATAGTTAAGTTGAATTCAAGTATAAACTTTAGACATTAGTGTTTTAAAAAAATTGATGATTTAGTCCCTACAATATTTGAGTATTACTAAAAATTTCATTAGATAAATTGCATTAACTTTTTTGTTAAGGTCGCTTAACTGACTTGTTACATTAATTATCATTAACTTATTAATACAATATACCTATAAATTTGAGCCACCCATAAAGTATGATATGTACTCAACTCATGCAAACTTCGAGTACATGTTGAGATTTTTTTTGTATCACATAGATCAGTCACTTGTCAAATCATATCAAATGTCAAAATATGGGTCAACAACGGCTCTTGAATTTTGATCTTTTACAGATAACCTGGTACTCATTGTCCAACATTTAGGGTCTCGAATCATTAATTTATTCTTCCGTCTGTCAATTAAATCAAATTGTAACCTAATTAGTAGTTAAATAAGTAATTGACATATCAAGTATAAACTTTAGATTTTAATGAATTGAAATTTCTTTAGCGTCCCGTTGGCAAAAAAAAAAAAAAAGTCATTTAGCGTTAAATCAATTTTTGTTGTCATTTAGCGTTAAAGTCATTGCATGAAAAGTGTATAGTTACGTTTGTATAGGTCAAACTGCTCCACTGATGACTCTAAGTGGCTAATTACGGGCTTACATTCTTCACTCCTCAAGTAGATAAATTAGATACAACTTTGTCGTTAATAACTCACGTCATGCTCAATCCAACTCATTATTAGTTATAACAGTAAATTTAGTATCGTAATTTAAAACAATAGTTAATTTTTTGACTTAATTATCCTCTTCTATTTTTCCTGTTTTAAATTACTTTGTGTCGTTCTTTTCGATCACAGATTCATTTCTCGCAACCCCTAAACTTGGCCATGTATTAACTATAGAAAACTGAAGATAAATTATGTATATTGAAATTTAGACGATTGATACGCGTGCAACACACGCGTTAATAACTAGTTGATATAAAACTATTTAATTCCACACAAAGCACGGTGAGTTATCTAGTGTAAGAATAATATCTAAACCTTTTAAGTTTTAATATAAAGTCACCCTCTTATTACAAAAATATATTATTAAAAAAAATCATTTTGTATATATGTATTAGTAATAACAAGAAAGTATATATGCATCATGTATATATATATATGTAATTAACCCATTTCATTTTGGAAGAAAAAACTAAATAGATGGAAGTCTAAAGTTAAGCCTTCGAAGCCAAATGGAGTGCAAGATCATGTGTAGAACATCGAATGGCTGAGCAGGTCGGTTGATGATGAAGTGTCTCCTCACCATCCTTACTCCTTTCTGCAACCTCAAATACTCTTGGTACGGAATCCCCTTGAGAATCTCTTTTATCTGCGGAATCTTTTCCACGGGAATCTGGACCGAGAACTCACTCCAGTTGAGGACGTCGCTGAAGGGCAACGCATAGTGATCAGAGATGAGGACAGGGACGCAACCGACTTGAATGGCCTCCGGGATCCTAGGGCTAGCTACCTCAAAGCCGCTAGGGCACAAGCAGTACTTGCTGCGACTCATGAGTTTCACATAGTCCTGACCTTTAGGGAGGTACTCATGGACTTGTACCTCGTTATCTTTTTCCTTCCAATAATCCATCATAATTTTCCTTATATCTCCATGGACTCCTCCTGCAAAGAAGGCCAAGATGGGGCGCCCATTTGGAGGGTTGCCCATGCGGTGCGGCTCGAGCGTGGTCGGGTCGATATTCATCTCAGGTATCGCCACGTCTCTCATCGGGTTAAACCTTTCGCTAGTGTTGGCGTTGCATAGCACTCTTATAAAGCCCTTGTATAACTCAGGGTCGTCGTGTGAAACTTCGGGTGCCTACAAATATGTATTAATCATGCATGCATGTAAATTAATTATGGGCTATTTAATTATCCAAATATTATTATTATTCTTACCCAGTCGTGACATGAGATGAAGAAGTGGTCGGCACCGGTGGTTCGATTCCAATAGGGGTAGCGATTGGCAACTACACCAACATAGTCTTTTACGATGCTGACAAGGCGCCTACGGTGGTAGTCAAGGAGGGGGCGATATACAAAATCGACAATGTGGGCGACACTGACTGGAACAAAAAAGACGTTTGCTTGGTCGGGGTGTTGTGCCACGAATTGACTGTCCCCGTTCTCCATCTCGTCGATGAACTGACCCTCTATTCCGTAGATGTGTTTCATGGGACCTGAGTGAAACAATGGCCTTTCACCCTCCCTATACACCCATATTTTCAATCTCTTCACCATCTCTATGTGGCTCCTTGATTCCATTCATCCATGCAACATATATATTTTACATTATTAATTAATAATAATAATAATAATAATAATTAGCCGAATAATAATGATTTAAGAAGAAAAAACTATTTATCGATTGGATGGTGGTAATTAACAATAATGGAACATTCCCAACGCTATACGCATAACCTGGTCATACATACATATATTATTGCTTTGTGCACATTTCCAAACCAGAAAAGGAACAACTGCAATTTTATGGTAATTAATTAATTGATGACTTAAATAAATATAATTAATAATTGGGTGCAAGGATATAATTTAATCAGTTTTACAAAATAGGAATAATTCTTTAATTTGCTCTCAAGTATCATATGATATATACACGCACCTTTTCGGCTGAAAAGGGGATTAGTTTGCAAAAGGAAACGTTCATGTCAAGGTAATTAAAAAAAAAAAAAAAATTGAAGATAATAACATAAAAGAACACTTACTGATGAAATGCATAGGCGTTTCTGTAAACGGGTCCTCTTGGGATATATGATGTGTGGTCCCTATCAGAAGTGTAGTTCTTTGTGCGAATCGCATGTCGGATAGCCGCTCGAGCTTCGGCTAGATCCTTTTCCACTCTGTCACTCCTACGTTTCTATACAAATTTATAATACAGATCCATCGATGATCTACTTTTTGAAATCAACCGTAAAAAAATATATATTATAGATAGGGTCATGAAATACTACATACAATGAGCTCTTTCCTTTGCTTTGCATGCAGTTACAATTAAGGGAAAGTGGCCCCGCCGCTTAAAAAAATAAAAATAATAATTGCGTACCTTGATCGGAAAAGCAGTTGAGGAGGCGGGTGCCGATAGGTTATAGGGGAGGATAGTTGGGGATGAAGAAGAAGATGATGAATGTGAATTAAGGGTGGGAATAATATTAGTGGGGTCATGTTGCGTGAAAGAGATGATGAAGACGAAAATAAGAAGAACAAGAGTTGAACAGATGACTAAGTCGGAGCAGGACGACATATTAGAAATCTTCTTCTTGTTTGGTTTGGTGAGGTGAGGAGATGAGTTTCTCTTTCTCTTTTTCTTCTTCTTCAGCTCTCACTCTCACCTCCCTCCCCAGTTGAAAAGTTTCTCTCCGCAGTGATACTCTTTCCATATATATTTCTAGCTGTCTATTAATGCCAACTTCATGCCCAAAAAAAAAAATCATGCCAAATTTACACTCTACTGTAATTGGCCAGCGTAGATTCTACTTTTATTATATATATATAATTTAGGTTATATTTAGTGTATATTCATTCATGAAAAGAAATTAGTGTATATTCATTGCATTGATAAATAAATAACAGAACATATTTATTTATCTTACTGTAATTATTTTTATCTAAACTTTTATGTATTTATTATAGTGGTGAATGTAAAATTTTAATTATATAATTTTATATATCAGAAGGTTTTTATATATACTTTTATATGAATAAACCATTTCGCAACTCAAAAGTACTTTAATTTCGATATTTAAAAGTAATTAATATCATAGTAAATTAAATAAGACAATATCAATATTAAAATATTATTTAATAATGTAGGAGCTGACACGACACCTTCGTTGATTTGGGTGGATTTTAAAACTTATATTTTATTGATTTTGCACATATTTTTTTTATTTGATTGAGCAGAGTTATATAATTATTTAGATATATGGATACATTATGCCATAATAATTTATATATTTGATAAATAATAATTCTTTAAACTATATAATATTTTTATTCCAGCAAAATATATACGTACATTTTTTTTGGTTGAAATATACGTACAGTTGTATTTGAGTAGTATATGTATATATATAAGTGGAAAGAAAGAAGTAATTATATGCAGTGGAATCGTGGGCTTAAAACCGTAAACATGAAAATGGGCCAAGACATCCATGGAAAGATGGCCTACTCTTGGACAGTGATCATTCACATACACGGCAGGATTTTTTAAATTAAAATAAAAAGATGTTATTAGCAAACGATGTATCACATACCCACCATCGAGATCATGCATGCATTCTTGAATTTTGCCGAATTTTGAAACCCCATCACGAAAAATCATATTTTGATTCTATAACAATTCCTGAAAGAGAAAGCAGAGCAGGGAGGGTCTGTTATTTCATAATCTTCAACTCAAGTACTTACCACCGAGGCGTTCATTTCTCTGATACGTGGGCCGTTCATGGCCTAATGCTGTGAATAAATGGTTATTTCATTGTTATTACGGTTTTAAATTAGTTTCGAGCACTGTTCTAGAACAGAATCGAATAAAAGTTTCCAAGAGGGCGTCAGTCTAGCAAGAACTAGCTCCTACTCTGCTTCATTCACCGTTTTTTTTTACTGCTTCTGAGGAAACAACTCAACAAGAATTGATTTTTGTTGCATAATTGTCAGTCCACTATTACCCTAGCCCTCGGTTAACCTATTCAAAGCTATTCTACTTGGAGTGATTATGAAGACGAATGTAATGCGATAGGATAATTTTCAATATTAAATTGCATTATCTGGAATCTGCATAGGGTTGGGAGAGCTGAATTTTGACCAAGCAGCAGCTATGATAAGGTACCAAAGGACTAGGTAATTATGTTGGCTAATGTTTCTTTGATGAGGCAACAAGAGGATTTGAATCTAAGCGGTTCATTAACTATACATTTGTTTACCTATAAAAAAAAAGTTATTTGCTTTTTTTTTTCGTTGTAATGTAAATAATAATTTTATCTGATAGCTAATCATTTTCTGTATACAATTTTGCAGGTTCGCTTTTAGCAGATCATTGTTTTGGGAGAGGTTGCATCTGAAAGTTTCTACCTGTTATTTCTTTGCTTTTACTAACTCTCCTAACAGGAAGTACATTCTTGGCATCGAATTACAAAATTGTATTTGCTCCTCATCTTAAAAAATGCTTAGTAGCTTTGATCAAGACACTTGGTGCCATTTAAATGCCAACTCACATGCTTCTTCAATTGAAGATCAAATTCTATTTATTTTTTTTACTTTTAATGGATCCCTTGTTTGTTCATGACTCATGCATAAACTATCAAAATGGGGAATAAGCGGCTCATATTTTAGAACCAGCAAATGTCAAGTCTGTTCTCCGTGCAATCTGGATTTTTTTTTAACGTTGCCAACTTCATACTATGATTTTCTAAGTAATACGTGCCAATTGCCAGCAGCTTAAGACCTAAGTTTACATATTTTTATGGGTTAAGAATCTATAAACTGTCTGAAGTTTGTCTCTATGTGAGATTTTGGTGTCTGAAGTTTAAATTGTTGATATTGACTGTCTTAAGTTTCAACTTTATTGAAATTTGCTGTTAAAATTTACAGAACTTGATCATGTGCTTGTCACATGACTCAATAAAAAAAATAAATCCCAAAACTGCCCCTAGAGTGGTGGCCGGCCGGAGTAGGGTGGTGGCCGGCCGGAGTAAGGAGGTGGCCGGTCGGAGTTGGGTGGTGGCCGGCCGGAGTTGGGTGGTGGCCGGCCGGAGTTGGGTGGTGGCCGGCCAGAGTTGGGTGGTGGCCGGAGTAAACATAAAAGTATCAGAGGCAATTTCGACTTTTCACACAATTCTGTTAAATTTGACAACAAAAATGGACGGAAAACTAAATTTTAACAAAGTTGAAACTTCAGACAACCAATATCAACAATTTAAACTTCAGACGCCAAAATCTCATATTGGGCAAACCTCAGACAGTTTATAGGTTCTTAACCCTATTTTTTATATTCAGAGCCCTGGAAGTGAAGCACTACCTCAATGCATTGTTGTCAGTGCTTCCAAATTGGAAATGAGACCACTATGAGGATCTCAAAAGGTAAATTGTGATATTACAAAGGGAAACAATAAACTTCATTGAGTAATGCCATCAGAGAAAGAAAAACAAGGTAAATTTTATTTTATCATTCTGAATGTACGAATAGTTTTTATCTTGATCAGATCACGAGCAGGCCATTGGATAAAAAAAGTTTGCTGTTGTAGTTTGAATAAAACATAAGGATCTTGTAAATAAGATGGTCAGAAATGTACTAGTTGTGAGTTGCAGTTGATTGCCTCGCCTTGTTCTTCTTTGAGCATTCAGAGTTTATTAATTAATGCCTTTTATCAATTGCAGTTCTTGTCGAATGATTTTGTTGTAATGCTTTTTCATTATGATGACAATGCTGATAAGTGGAGGAATTTAGATTGGAATGATCATGTTATACATGTCTCAGCAGCTAACCAAACTAAATGGTAAATATCCGTTAATATGGAACAACAGCAGCTTATTAGATCTTTCTTCATCCTGATATTGTTGCAGAATATAACTACATTTTCCTATGGGAAAAGACCTTGGAGTTGATCATTTCCACCCCAAAGAGTATGTTGTTTATTTCGAGTATTAAGAGCAGTGAGCATTTTGTTTCTTCTGTCTGTACTGCAAGATGAGAAGTTGAGAAGGCATAGAGCTTTATATTGAGTGATAGAAGATTTATAAAATGATGTATATGCTTGCAGTTATATAGCAATAATAGAAAATGAAGGGTTTGAAATATCACAGCCAGCACTTGATTGTATATGGGTTAAGAACACAAGAAGGCCTGAATTTTGACCATGTTGACGGATAAAGTCTAATTGTTCAAACGTTAATATTAAGGGTCTGAATTTTCAACTTTGTTGAAATAAGAGGTCTTTGTTAATTTTTGCCGTTAAAACTAACGGAATTTGGTCACATGCTTGGCATGTGACCGAAAATAAACTTATATCCCGAAAATTCCCTCCAACCAAAGTGTGCCCCTCACATGCTTGACCTAAAAAGATGAAAATGCCCTTAAAGCCACCACGGCTCCGGCAACCGCCACCCGGCTCCGGCGACCACCACCCCAGCTCCGGCAACCACCACCCCAGCTCCGGCAACCACCAACCAACTCCGGCGACCAGGCACGAGGCCACGTAATGACCAGAGAGGTCCATTGCTCCCCCTGAACCTCTATAGAGTAGGAATGAACTAAGATGCTAAGAAATTAAGAAGCTTTTTTTTTAATGAATGGTGCAATTTTTGCCCCCTCTCATGGCAAAAAGAAAAATAGATATAATATATATTATTAATTTAAATTTTACCAAACTCAATCAATTCTTAGTAAAGGAAAATAAACTATCCTAAAGTATTTAGGATGTGAAAATTTGTGTGTTAAATTTTCTTAGTGCTATTATTGTTATTATTATTAATTGAAGAATAAAAAAATTATAGGCTTAAGAGAAATTGAAGTGGACTAGCTAGATTGTTAATGGTTTTTAAAATTCTTTTAAGTTAAAAATTTTAGTAATTTTTTCTTTGGGCCAATTGATGCTAGACTATTAGTAATTTTAATTTTTTTTTTTCTAAATAGTAGTTAATCACGGTTCAAATATTTTCTATGATTTCAAAAATCAAAACTTATATGAGATTTTTGTAAATATAAGGATAACTTTGTCATAAAAAATAAAGCAAAAAAAAAAAAAAAAACGATTTCAGTTGAAACAGTCGTGGATCACTAAACAACAACATGAAAAATTTAATATAAATGATATTTTTTTTGAATCATAGCTTTAGAAAAAAACGAATTTTCGTTCAATTGATTTAGATAAATCTGGAAAAAGCGATTATAAAAATATTACTTAATGAATATTTTGGTAATACATAGTGAAAGGATTTTGATATTTATTTAAATATTATATAATATGTTGACAAAAAAATTGTATAATAACTACTATAAAATTTACCCCCTCTGACTATATTTTCTAGCTTCGTGCCTGCCGGCGACCACCACCACGGCTCTGATTGGGCCCAAATTAGATCTACCGGCGGTCACCGGAGTTGGGTGGTGGTCGCCGGAGCTGGGGTGGTGGTCGCCGGAGCCGGGTGGTGGTCGCCGGAGTCGGGGTGGCGGTGGCCGGAGCCAGGTGGTGGTCGCCGGAGTCGGGGTGGCGGTGGCCGGAGCCGTGTGCCTTTAAGGGCATAATTAGTGGGCAGGGGTATTTTAGACATTTCATATTTCATTAATTAAACAGCTAAATTGTTACAATAATTGCAAATGAGTAATTCTGACATTTCACGTGGTTCTGTTAAATTTAACAGAAAATTTGAACGGAAAACCGAAAAATAACAAACATGATAATTCAGACCCTTAATATCAACATTTGAACATTCAGACATTTCCCGTCAACATGAGTCATTATTCAGGCCATTCTTGTGTTCTTAAACCCTTCTATATATCCCACATAGATTGGAATCCAACTAATGTGGTGTATATAAACCAAATAGGTCCTCCCACCTAATAGACTAGTTTATTGGGCTGAGCTCTTCTATTTGGTTTGTAACAATTGGTATCAGAGCCAGACCTTAGAGTGGTGGCTCATGGAGTGGTGGTCTGGAGAAGCTAGCCGTAACCAACGTGACCGTGACCAACAAGGGCTCATAGTGGTGGCCTAAGAAAAGCCAGTCGTGACCAACGTGACTATGACCGACGACCGGGATATATAAAACCATGACATTGATCCTACCAGATCAGAGGCGCATCATCAAATCACGGCGAGAGTAATTGTGCACAGGTTTTCTTTTATTCGGTGTTGCATTTCCTTTTTCCAATAGAACAAAAAAAAAAGTTGGCACCAGCATTGCACTACTACTACTCCTCACCTCACTGCTTTAATAATTTCTTGGTTGTTTCCACCACCAATGGTCCATGGAATGACATGTCAGCACCAGATGGTATAGCACACACATACATACTACATACACATTTCCCATATCCTGTAACCAATTGCATACACCAAACAATAACCATACCCAACTAAAGGAAGGTGGTTGTCCTTTCAATGGCACAATCAGCCAGCCAGCTTCATAGAACAGAATAGATAGAATCATCATATAAATAAAGAAAGAAAGACTGATCCGCCCCCTTATACATAACATAACATTCATCATAATAATTTAAACCAAAACCAAAAACATCATTCATCCATGCTAGATAGAATATGGACTTGAGAGTTTATCCGTGGCGTGACGTGGACTGTATCGTTTTTACTTCCTTCTCCATACTCCCACCAACCTGTACATTCAAATAATTTACAGCATTGCACCAACACAACACTCTTTCCCCCCTCCTCTACCTCAAACTTGGAGCAACACCACCAAATTTATTAATATTATAATTATTATTAATCTTCATTGTCAATGTTATCTTCACTTGAACTCTGCAACGACATCTGTCTTGTCTCTGCTAGTGTCAACCGTGCCCCCTTCACTAGCCTTCCTTCCACCAGCCCATCTGCTGAACTCGTCAGTAAATGCTGTGTTGTTGGTGACTCCGATGAAAGGTTGTATGCAAATACCCCCATCGGATGGTCAAACTTGCAGCTTGGCCCAAACTTGCATATCCCGTAACGAGAATAGAAGATGCACAATGCTTCTCCCTGTACAAGAATAAATCATCCAACCAACCAACTAAAATCAACTTCCAACTAAAATAAAACAGACCACCTCCACCCCAGCTAGATGCATTTAATTGTCTTTTTGTTAGTTAGTAGTGAACTCACCGGCCGTAGAGGAAGTCCTATGGGGCTCAATGCACAGTTTGGAGGAGGGATTGATCTTTCTCTTGGGTGATGAAATTTACACACAGCACCAAACTTGCAGTCTCCTGTTTTCATATAGAACTGACACTCTGGCTGCCCTGGTCTCTCCGGAAATATGTTCTCCCTCTCTGATGCATAATAGTAGTCTGCAGCATCGTGTCGTGTGTTGGTTCCATACATAGGACTGTTCCCTACAGTCTGCAGCAGGTTTTCTGAAGACGAAACCGATCCCAATTGATTCTGGAGATTCTCATACAGACAGTCAGTATCTTTTGTCATGAGATAGGATATAACATGAAAAAAAAAAAAAAAAAAAAAACAGACTACTTTCTAATGTAGATATATGGGCAACTAAGAGAAGCATACACTGTAAGTGCTCCATCCTTGAACAGAGACCATTCCCTGAGGCATAATCAAGGGTGCAGCATAACCTGAAGGACCTTGCCAACGAGGGCTAGGTATGAAAGATGCCCGTGACCAACCACCGGCAACTCCTCCTCCACCACCAACTCCTCCGGTGTATGACTGCTGACTTAATGAAGTCGGAGTTTGGAGGGGTGTGTATCCACGCATTGGTACCTGAATCATGTTGGAAGGCTGAGGATGGTGGAATTTGCAGGTCACCCCAAACTTACATTGTCCTGTTCTCAAATAGTATGCACACTCCTCCTCATTCTGCAAGTGAAGATTCAGTTAATCAAATATTTTAAGTGAAAGAAGTTCATTATGGCTCTATCTCAGTACTTCTACTATAAATAGTTCTTACTGAGATGAAAAAATAAGAGTGAGTACAATGGCGAATAGACCCATTTGTACATTTATCTGATCAAATTATGTGTCCAAACAAAATCATCTCGATCTATTTATGGTCACAATTCAAGGACTCTAGCATTACCTTCCATGGTAATGCTATCACCCAATTTCTTTTTCTTTTCCCAAAAGTGTATTTATTCTGAGGAAATTGAAAACAAAAAAAAAAAAACAAAAAATCTGAACTATATAGATTATAGAATGAAGCAGAATATGACAATCACAGGTTTCATGAAGACCAACTATATTTGCAAAGCAAATGCAACTATCAAACTAAACAAAAGTTTTCAAGCATACATGAAAGAGGAAAGTCATGTACCGGGCGAAGTGGATAGCCGAGAATATTCAGCGAAACTTTTCCAGCAATGCCAGCCTTATCTTTTGGATGATGAAATTTGCAAGTTGCTCCAAATTTGCAGGCTCCAGTCTTCAGATAATACTGGTAATCAATCATAATTTTGTAATTAGTCCTTAACTTAAGTTGAAACACAAAAGATAATGGTAAGCAAAGTAATCGAACATGTAACATTATTTCTATCATACATTTGAAAAAGAAACTGTTCCTCAAATATCATAGTAAGTAGTAATAGGTTAGATCATAGAGAATAGGGTCTTCAAATTCACAAAGAGAATGATAAGCTCAAATCCAATTCCTTAGTTGAAGTTGAACACTTAAGACAAAGAAATGGCTTGATTCCTACGCATGAGATGTCATACTTCCACAAACATTCAGCAAGTAATGTGCTAAAAGAAACACTGATATAAACATATGAGGATCATAGTGTGCTTATGCCGACAAATAAAAAAAAATATCTAACTAAGAGTATGCTCAAATATTGTCAAATTTTAAGGTGGAACATGTAACAATATGAGAAAGGAAAGGAGCCTTCTCATTAGACCAGTTATTATAGTTCAGCACAGGAATGTAAAACAACTGATTTACCACAAGAGAACAGTCTTCACAGTTTAGTAACACAGAACGAGTATTCACTCTTCAGTCACTCACTCTGAAGGCTATTCAGTTCAAAGATAAAAGAAAAAGTATCCAAATGATAGAGAATATGGTCAATAACCTGGGAGAGGTCTGAAGTTTGACCCTTGTTAATTTGAGAGGTCTGAAGATTGAAATGGTGATAACAAAGGTCTGAATTTTGGACTTGTAGATAATAGAGGTCTCCGTTAGTTTTTTCCGTTAAAACTGACGGAAGTTGGTCACGTGCATTGCATGTGACCAGAAATAAAATAAAATTCCAAAAATACCCTTCTTGCATCTCACATGATTGAATGAAAAGACAAAAATGCCCTAAAGGCCACAACCCAACTCCAGCCACCACCACGGCTCCGGCCGGCCACCACCCAACTCCGGCGACCACCACTCACAACTCCGACGACTGCCACCCAACTCCGACGACCGCCACCACGGCCCAAATCGGAGCTCTGTGGCCCCAAATCGGGGACGGTGGCTCCGATTTGGGTCCAATTGGGGTCGTGGCGGCGGTCGTCGAAGATGGGTGGCGGTCGTCGGAATTGTGAGTGGTGATCGCCGGAGTGGGTGGTGGCCGGCCAGAGCCGTGGTGGTGGCCGGAGTTGGGTTAGGTTTAAATTATGGACAGGGGCATTTTTGTCATTTCATCTTTATATTAATTAAACTTTTTATTAATTCAAATATTACAAAAGGGTATTTTTGACATTTCACACGGTTCTGTTAAATTTGGACGGAAAACCTAAAAATCACAAAGTCCAAACTTCAGACCTCAGTTATCACCATTTCAATCTTCAGACCTCTCAAATTAACAAGGGCCAAACTTCAGACCTCTCCTAGGTTATTGACCCTAGAGAATATAGAGAACACATACCTGACATTCCAGTTGTCCAACTCTTTCTGGATACTCTCCCATCATTCTTGCATTAGCTATGGCCTAGAGATTAAGGATACAAGGTTTGTTAGAGCAAGCAAAAGAGTATCATTCTACTATGATCATCAATAGGAGATAAGCATCAAAGATTAAAGTTATTAAATTGGGGAGGACAAAATGTAATTACACTAGCACTTACTTTCTACTTCCAACAACATGAAAAAGCATGATTAGATTTTCAAGAAGCTTAATACAAAACAAAACACAGGATTTCATAATATCTTCATCATCCTCTTAACTGACTTACACAAAAATTTTTGCCACCAGCGTGATCTGCATGCTCACCCTTTTAATTGGTAAGTGGCATGAAAAAATGAAGATTTTCATGCAAGAACTTGAAATTTTTTTACCTTTTTGGTGCACATATAGAAGCAGTGACATCTAAGCAGTAAAATTTCTAGTAATCAGGTTAAATTTCAAGTTTTGAGCAGTGACGGTGCAGATTGTAATACCAGCCTCCTGTTTGCAGGATGATTAAATCGACATGTTGGACCATATCTACAAAGTCCTGTTCTGAGATAGTAAGAGCAATCTGGCTCCCCAGGCCGCTCAGGGTAGGTCCTGGAATCCACGGCCTCACTTGCTCTCATGTTCATTTGCCACATCGTATCTGAAGGAAGTAGTATTGTTGCAGAGAATCAACACCAGTTAAAACGCACGAAAAAAGAATGCACAATCAACAAAAAGCATAATTATTATCTTCTACATTTCATCAAGAAGAAATGAGCACTCTGCATTGAGATCATGAATTTCCTCAGGAGACTTACATCCAATTAGCACACAGTATATGCAATTTGATCAGTAGAGCATACAATCTCACCATTTTCACCTCCAAATTCACCAGAGGTAGAATATGAGATAGTGGTTAGCATAGAATCAGAATGCGATCACAGAGAAAGATACTACTGTTTCCCGCTAGAGGGCAAAAACGACAATTCCAATGCGAAGGTCCTTCAATAGCTACAAACGAAATGCATAGTTTATTCGGACCATAGCTGTTTTAAGCACAAAGAGGACACGGTTTGTATTTAGTAAACAACGTGGAGAGAGAGAGACCTTGGATGACGGACGGTGAAAGAGGAGGATACTCAATCACGGCAGCGCCGGACATCGGGAGAATTAGCGGGTCCAAGGCAATCGGAAGAGTCCCATCCACAGTCTCGCCGGGGGCTGTGAATGAAGCTTAAACGAAGCTCACCAGAAAGTCGCCCCCATTCCGCTGCTGCCGGATGGTGTAGTGGACGATTAATCCTCCCGGTCCCTCTTTCTCTTCTTCTAGCAGAGACGATCAGAACGTACGATGAGAGGGAGAGAGAGAGGAGGAAGATGAGGAGAATCGCTGATCCTTTTTTAGAGAGAGAGAGGGTCTACTTCTCTCTAAAACAGCAACAACGATCAGGGAAGGAGGAATAAAAACCAACCATCCAGTCTTCTCTTCCGCTTCCACTCGCGCCTTTGTAAACGTGGACAACGTGACCTTCTCCCCACTCGCGAGTACCTCACTCGCCCTCACGTCTCGACACGTAATACAGCATCCTCACTGAGCACCTGTGGTTGGTGATCTACTTCTCCTGAGGTTGACGTCGATGTAGATTCAGAACGCGTGTCCCTCTGCGGTAGCGTGTTGCCTTCACCGTCTGGGGACGCGAGTGGTGTGAAGATAAAAAAAATAAAAGGCTGTTTTTACATTGCCCCCAGATCGAATGAATGTTGATTTGGGAATGGACGGTGGTATTTGTGCTAAACTAATAATAACTAACGTTAATCAAATGAACAGAGAGTCAACTGGACTGAAGTTTAAAATAATAATATATTTAGAATAGATAGATATCTTGGTTTATTCAAAGCTTTATTTATTTCTTTCTTGTACTACAATTAAAGGAACTTTCCTTATTTTCTATTTATGTGTTACTACTAACAAATTTGCACCTTTTAATTTCAAGTAGATTTATGGCAGCGTTCGTAAAAGTTGAGCAAGTATATCATGTTTTTTGGACTCAATATCCAAATGTGTGGCACTGTAAGTAATATGTCACATGATACTTAGATGGATATACACCCATCTTGACCCGACTTAATTACCGCACGACCCAAAGACAGTTTCTAAATCGTAACTTGGAAAACCTCGAACCCGGAAAAATCCATCAACGAAAGGTCGGGCGAAGTTAAATCGCCCGGCCAAAAGAACAAGTTCGGCTAGGGACATTTTCGGTTAGGGTGTCCATAACTGAACATTTTTCGTCCCGGAGGGCCTCCCTCCGAGCCACGCTGTTCCCGAACTCCTCAAAAATATTAACAACTCCTCTGATGCTTAGTAGGGCCTAATTTCACTTTATCTTAATTAATGCATGATTAACGGACTAATACTGCAATTAGCAAACTAATGTCCCAAGAGCCCTATAAATAGGACCCTTGTCCATTCATTTCAAACAAGTTGTCAAGTTGAATTTACTTTAGCTTCTCTCTAGACATTTTCTCTCTCTAGCAAGTTCTCATTTAGGCATCAGAGTGGGCTCACCGAGCACCCCCCCCCCCCCCCTTTTGCTCGGTAGCCCCTTTTGCAGGTGGACGTGGAAAAGGACTCGAACTCGAAGTTGGGAAACGGATATTCAGCGAGACGTTTTTATAGGTTTACGAGGAAGAAGAACTATCTTGGAGCTAAGGACGGCATTATAGGAGAAACATCCATACAGGTCCACGAGGATCGTCACAATTCTGTCGGGTACCGACTGATTGGTTCACGCAAAACCGAACTGATTGGAAGCGTGTCTCAACAGTGGCGCTGTCTGTTTGACTCGAACTAAAAGCCAAGGCCACCAAGAAACAATGTGGTCAATACATGGAATACATGGAGGACTAGGTTCAGGAGGAGAATCATCAAGAGGACGAGAACATACGCAGCCGAATTAGGCAAGGCAGCAATCCTGATGCCACCCAGTACACAGAAATGGAGGCCGAAATTCAATTCACCAAAAAGGATAAGGAGCACATCACCTTTCCACATGAAGATGCCCTCATAATAACAATGAACATCAACGATATCACAGTCCGCCAAATCCTGGTAGATATCGGCAGCTCCGCAAACTTGATAACGGCTCAGGCATTAAATGCACTAGGAAAAACTAGCAATGATATACAACCAGTGTTCTCCCCTTTGATCGATTTCAAGGGAGGGGCAAGCACCCGTCAGGAGCAATAACACTGCCAACGACAATAGGAACAAGAAACAACCAACTCCACATTCCAATAACGTTCCTTATAGTCGAGAAACTAAGGGGATATAATGGAATACTAAGGCTTACATCCATCAACAAGTACGGAATGATCCCATCCACAGCGCACCAGAAATTGAAGTTCACAACCGATACAGGCATAGGAGAGGCCCTAGGATACCAACAAATGGCAAATGAGTGTTACTCTTTCGCCGCACAACCACAACAATCAGAAGTCACGAAAGAGATACCTTTCATCGATGCTGATCCAAGAGAGGAATATGGTCGCCCATCACCAACAGAGGAGTTGATCGAAGTCGAAATTGACGGACCAGATAAGAGAGTTCGAAAAGGGGCAGCACTACCGCAGGAGTAAACAGCTGCGCTGACTACACTGCTACGAGAGTTCAAGGATATATTCGCTTGGTCCCCAAGCGACATGACATGAATAAGAAATGAGGTGATATCACACAGGTTGAACATCAACTCGGAGAAGCGAGCTATCACAAAAGGTAAGACCAATATGTGGAAACAAGAGGGTAGCAATACGAGAAGATGTGGGAAAATTGTTGGAGGCAGGTTTCACTACCAAACATGGGTCGCAAACCCTGTGTTGGTAAAGAAATCAAAAGGAAATTGGAGGATGTGCGTGGACTTCAGAGATTTAAACAACGCCTGCCCAAAGGACTCATACCAGCTTCCAAGAATAGACCAGCTGGTTGATGCCACTTCTGGCCACGACTTGCTGAGTTTCATGGACGCATACTCCGGATATAATCAGATCAAAATGCATCCAGATGACGCAAAATATACAGCCTTCTATGCAGACGGTGACATATACCACTACACGGTAATGCCATTCGGTCTGATAAATGCAGGTGCAACATACCAGCGCATGATCAACAAGATATTCGGATACATGATAGGAAAAACCATGGAGGCTTATGTGGATTATATGATCTTCAAATCAAATGACAAGACGACATACGTGGAAGATCTACGGAGGGCGTTCGAAAGAATGCGCGAATTTCAGGTACGATTGAACCCCGCAAAGTGCATTTTCGGCGTCCAATCAGGAAAGTTCCTTGGCTTTATGGTGAGCCAGAGAGGAATAGAAGTAAATCCAGAAAAACTACAGGTTGTGGAGGAGATGCAATTTCCAACCAAACATAAAGAAGTCCAACGACTGAACGGACGATTGGCTGCACTGAACATATTTTTATCCAAGCTAGGAGAAAGAGCGCTACCATTCTTCGAGGTACTTAGAGAAAATAAGAAGTTCGAATGGACGGCCAAATGCGATGAGGCTTTCCAACAACTGAAACAGCACCTACGAACGATGCCTCCTTTGGCAAAGCCCTTACCAGGCGAACCCCTCTACTTGTACATCTCAGTGAACGACGAGGCAGTAAGTACAGTGCTAATCAGGAACGAGGGGAACGTGCAACGTCCAATATACTTCACAGGGAAGGCGCTAGCAAAGTACGAGAAGAACTACATGGCAATAGAAAAGTATCTCTACGCCTTGGTAGTAACAGCACGTAAACTACGACCGTACTTTCATGCACATGAAATAACGGTCCTGACGAACCAGCAACTAAAACACATGTTGCAAAAACCAGAAGCCTCAGGTAGACTACCTAAATGGGCGATAGAACTAAGTGAATTCAAAATACATTTCGAGCCAAGAACAGCGATAAAGGGACAAGCTCTTGCAGACTTTATCGCAGAATTCACAGGTATAAGCCCAGAAGACGAACAAAATAAAGAAACCAAGAACGAAGGCGAAAGAGAGGTCAATTCTAGAAAACGCCAAAACTAATGAATTCTGGGACATGTACACAGATGGCTCATTAGCCTTAAACGGTTCGGGGGCAGGTTTAATACTAACCCCACCCGATGTGTCAGAACCACTCCGCTACGCGCTGGCTCTAACTTTTAGAGCCACAATTAACCAAGCAGAATACGAGGCATAAATAACAGGTCTCGGAATTGCTAAAGGAGTGGGGGCAAAGAAGTTGAGAGTAAAGTGCGATTTGCAACTAGTTGTCAACCAGGTGAAGGGTGACTACGACGCAAAGGCGGGGGCAATGCAAAAATACCTCCAACAAGTGAAGGATTTTTTGCCATACTTAGACACTTTCGAAATAAGTGCAATACCAAGAGGCGAAAACCAAGAAGCAGGCGCACTAAGTAAATTTGCTTTAGGCACACCACAGGCCAGCAAAGAGGTCTATTTCTTGGAGCAGAGCTTGTTTCCACTGATAGAGCAAATGGAGGTAATATCCATCGAGGAAAACATTACATGGATGACACCAATTTACAGGTACATAGCCGAAGGCAAACTACCCGATGAAGAGATAGAGGCAGCAAAAATTGAAATGCTGGCACCAAGCTACGCCATAATAGATGGAGAGTTCTACAAAAAAGGCTTCACAACTCCATATCTAAGGTGCATAGCACATCCAGAGACAGAGAGAGTTCTAAGGGAACTCCACGAAGGAATCACTGCATGCCATGAAGGAACAAGATAATTGATACGGAAGGCGCTGAATCTAGGCTACTATTGGCCAACCATGCACAAAGAAGCCAAGGAAAGATTCCAAGCATGCGAATCTTGTCAGAAGTAGGCAAGGAATATTGTAGCTCCAGCAGCAAACCTAATGTCAATTGGAAGTGCTTGGCCTTTCGCACAGTGGGGTATAGATATCATCGGCCCACTGCCAAAGGGAACTGGACAGCGAACATGCATACTAGTGGCAATATATTATTTCTCCAAGTGGATTGAAGCCAAAGCACTGACCAAAACGACAGACGTACATGTCATAAATTTTATCAAGTGCAACATTATAGCAAGATATGGCGTTCCAAAAATCTTGATCAGCGATAATGGGCCACAATTCAAGAGCAACAAACTGGCCAACTATTGCAAGGACTTGAAGGCCGATCATCGCTTCGCATCAGTGAGACATGCACAAACCAATGGGCAAGTCGAGTCAGCAAACAAGATCTTCCTGGACGGTCTCAAGAAAATGGTGGATGCACTAGGAGGACATTGGGTGGATGAACTGGAAAACGTGTTATGGGCGGTTCAAACCACGCCAAAGAAGACCACGGTAGAAACGCCATTCAACCTATTATACGGCACAGAAGCTGTAGCCCCCGTGGAAATAGTAGTGTCCTCCTACAGAACATCCCATTTTGATGAACAGGTAAATGATGAAGAAAGGTGTTTGGAACTAGATCTGGCAGACGAAAAACGGTGGAACTCTGAAGCGATACAGGCAAGAATGCGCCTCGCAACAGCACGCTACTACATCAAACAAGTAAGAGCCAGACAGTTCTTCGTGGGAGAAACGGTGTGGAGGAGAACTGGATTCTCATCTCGACAAAATAAACAAGTTGTCTCCAAAATGGGAAGGACCATAAAAAATCGCATCAATCCCCCAGAGAAATGCATATCATTTGGATGACATGGAAGGAAACTTACTACTAAACTCCTTCAGCGGAGAACACCTAAAGAAATTCCATGCTTAGACTGGAAACAGCAAGTAGTGCCGTCCAAGAAAAGTGCACCACATATATTAGATAACTTGTATGTTTTAAATATTAATTTAATGAGAATCTAGAAGATAATGTTTTTGCAGATCATTGGGGACGCCCCATCAACCGAAAATTCGCAAAAAGTCCTGGCCAGGTGAACAACGTTATAAAAAGAAAGACCCCAAAACAAATGTACCAACGATAAGAAAGCGCTCGCCCTGTTGCTGGACTTTGTACCTAACAGTGGCTACAACCATCAGACTGGAGTTCCCACCAGTTGTTGCTTGGCCTCTACGCCGAAACATAAACCGAGTAAGGGTTCAATAACAACCCTAGGAGGAGGTCAAACCTGCTAGTGTGTTGGCCCTTATGCTAGCCTCGAAACTGTGTGGGGGTTAAACTCACAACCCTAGACTGGAGTTCAACCCAACTAGTGTGTTGGCCCTACGCTGGAACATACACTAGGCAAGGGTTCAAGAACAACCTAGACTGGAATAAACCAGCTAGCGTTGGCTCTATGCTGGAACATAAACCAGATTGAGGTTCTTATAAGCGTAGACTGAATTACCACCAGCTAGCGCACAAACCTTACGATGGATCAAGAACCAGGTAGAGGTATAACTGAATCCAAAGCGAATAGTAATTTAGCTAGCACTTTAGACCTGCACTGGAATATAACCCATACAAAGTTATTCACGAAAAAGCAAGTCGCAAGATACAACCTTGCCTAACACAACACTTGGATACAACAAGTAGAGATGCAACGACAAAATCTGAGAAACACACAAAAACCAAACAACATGTGCTAAACCCAAACAGTACAGCAATGTGTGTTTTGAGAAATAAAAGCAAACAGTAAGTTCTAACACAACATTTTATGCATGGTGCAACCAAACAGAAATTCAAAATACGCTAACCCCACATTGTGCGCGGTATAGCAACGTACATATACGAATAACTGTCTTGCAAGTACCATATCATACAATGACGAAAGAACCACACAAAAGGCTACAAGTTACTCAACTACAACAAGTAACATTATCGCTTCAAAAAGACCCATGCCTTGGTTCACACCAGGAGGGGGCACAATCAAAAGCTGTCTCATTGAAACAGCAAATATGGGTTTCCATAATTATTCTAAGTCTGGAAAGAATTACACTAGGCATCATGCCTCGCTAGTGGCAACGGGGCCAACTTCACACGCTGTCTCATTGAAACGGCAAATCCGAGCTTCCAGAAATATTCTAACACTACAACAAATCAGGGAATTAATGACAAAAAAAATTGTCACAAATATCAACAAAATTCGTCACACATGTAAATAGTGACAAATTTTTAGGTTGTCACTAAGCGTCACTAATACCCGCATCAGTAAAAATTATAGTGACGAATTTGTTTAATCGTCACTATTAATCTTTCTTTAGTCACGATTATTTTCGCCACAATTAAATTGACAGTAGTGACGAAAAACCAAACGCCACTCATAAAAATAATATTAGTGTCGAAAACCAAAATCCGGTGCAATTTATTTTTTTATATTTTTCTACCGATAAAAATTTATTTATAAAAAGTAGCTATTAATATTTATCAAATAAACATCATTTTTAACAAAATCAATATATTTATATTATATTTGAAATTAGAAATATCATCATTTATTTTAACACATTTACACATTTGACAATAGTTGACACAGATCGAACTACAGTATATTAACAATCCATGTTAAACCACTCATTTATCACTCGAATTTTTTGTATTTTGTACAACAATCAATAATAAAATATGTACATTATTCACAACAATATGTACATTATTCACAACATACGAATTTCTTCCGCCGATCCTTTTTTAGTATATCTCCATCAGCTCTTCGTCTTTATTTTTCTTGCCACTCTCTTGCTGGAGAATCATCAACATGGAACTATCCAAAACTCCGTAGCAACAAATATAAACGAGTTGCCTTGTATCTGCATGGATACCCCATTAGTTTTGCGAGAATTCGAAGATTTAAGGTCAGATCTTGCACATATTCGTGGAGATAGTGGTACAAAGGACTAACCTGGTTGATATGCCTCGATTCGAGACTCCTTAGTTGCTTGCATCTAGTGTATTCCGTGACTCCTATACTGGTTGTGGCTCCACAAATTCGCGACCCTAACTATGTCTCGTGCAAGCCGTGTGACTCCGATTCCAACTCCGTTATGTGCACGCTGTTGACCCCAACACTAGAGAATAAGAAGAATGAATGAACGAATAAGAATCTTCGACAGTCGCTAGAGGAACTATGATTTTCTTAGAGAAAATCTGAGATGATGACTTGCACTTGCGGCTGGAGCAAATAGATGAGTTACGCCTTAACCAATCAGCTCATAAGCTCGAACTTGTGAGTGAAGACTTTCGGTATACACTTAATCTCTTTTAAGGTATTCTTTTTTATGCCCAACATATATTAGGTTTCACACTTACATTAATTGTCTGGACCGAGACTAGGTAAAGCCTTTTTTGGGTAAAATGAGATTGTTTTTTTTTTTTTTTTTTTGGGTAGAAAAAAGGAGATTAGTTTAGTTATGGAACCATGTTATATATGTTGAGTTTTGGGCCCTGGTCGAGTTGGGCTCTTGATCTGCAAGCTGGATTCTGGATTCTGCTGGGCCTTGCTTGTTTTACTTGTTTTTCTGTTATTCCTTTGTTCTGGACCGGTTTGTTATTTTCAGTTGTACAATCTTTGATAGTTTAGGTCCTTTTTTATCGTTGATAGAACTTTGGTGGTCTTTTGACCAAGTTGTAATTTTCTCACACCATTTAAAGGTCTGAGATTCAGGAAGAGGAGCACCAGATGAAGGAATTGCTCCTGAGACGCCTGGAATTCCTTCTCCATTTTCTTCCTGCTAGGGTTTCGACTCTTCGTTCCACTACTAGATTTTAGATGGTATCAGTGCTTTCCGGCGAGATTCCACCTCGTCTTTTCGATCCTATGTCCACCTTCTGTAATCTTTGATCGTTGCGTTGGAGATCTCCGAGACGAAGCGACGTTTCGGCTTCCACCAGATACGTCTCTTGACGAATCTTCTTTTCCTTCGAGATGTCAAGCGAGATCGAAGAATCATTTGGAGGAAAGTCCATCTCCACTGATCTGATGAGTAAGGAATATCGTGACGCCATGGCTACGGTAGATTCGTTCCACCCTCTCTTTTTGCATGCTAGTGATAATCCGTCTGTTCGTATGACTCCGATCGTTCTTACTGGCCAAGAGAACTACGCGAAGTGGAGTCGTGCGATGCGTTTTCTCTTGACTGGAAAGAACAAATTTGGCTTCGTCTCTGGTTCTTGTATAAGGAGTAGTTTTGATCCTGTTTTTCATGAGTTGTGGGATCGTTGCAACGCTGTTGTCTTTGGTTGGATTATGAACTCTATATCTGAGGATTTGGCTAGTTCTATTATGTACTCAGAGGATGCTCTCACTGCTTGGAGAGATTTGCGTCAAAGATTTTTAAAGGCCAACGGTTCGAGGACATACCAACTCCATAGAGAGATTGTTATGACTCGTCAAAATCTAGATTCTATTTTTCGGTTTTTTTCACCAAGCTGAGACTCCTCTGGGCTGAATTTGACTCTGTTTGTGATTTACCTCACATTTCTGGTGATGATTTCAAGAAGCATATTGATCACAAGGACAACCTTAGGTTGTTCCAATTTTTGATGGGACTCAATGATAGTTATTCCAATGTGAGAAGCAGCCTGTTATTATGGGATCCCCTTCCAACTGTCAGTTAGGCCTACAATCTCCTCATTCAAGAGGAAAGTCAAAAGGGGATCTCATCTGACATTGCTGGTTCTGCTGATCTTATCTCTGGTAATGCAGTTGACAGGAATGAGAAGGCTAAGGGAAACCCTAACCTTGAGTGCAATTTTTGCCATAAGAAAGGACACAGATATGAACGCTGTTTTGCTCGAGGATGTGATTTTTGTGGCAAGAAGGGGCATGCTAAGGACAACTGCTTCAAAAACAAGGAACAACAGATGAGTAAAGGGATCCAGCCAAAAGCAAACATCAGTGGATCTGCAACCCCTGAAGAGGAAGGCAGTCTATCTGGTGTTGTGTCATCTGGAATCACCTTTACCAATGAGCAATTTGAGAGATTCTTGCACACCATGGGAGCTGTTGGTAGGACTGCCCCAATAGCAGGTGCTGCCACTGCTTCCACAGAGGGAATTATTGATAAGTCGGGTATATCCTTATACACTTCCTCACATGATTTGCATGATAAATGGATATTAGATACAGGAGCTACTAATCACATGTGTGCTAGGAAAGATTGTCTTATTGATTTAAATTCTGCTTCTGGAAATAAAGTTTTTTTTGCCAAATGGTGACTTTTCCAACATTAAAGGAATTGGGAGTTATATTTTTAGCAGGGATAAAAGGTTGTCTAATGTTCTGTATGTTCCTGATTTTAAATACAATTTGCTATCTGTTTCCAAACTAACCAGTGAACATAACTGCACTGCAACTTTTTACCCAAATTTTGCCATTCTGCAGGACCTCTCAAATGGGAAGGTCTTGGGGACTGGGAGTGAAAGCATGGGGCTATATTTTTTTCAAATCTTGTACAAGTGCTGGATCTTTTATTGGTAGTGTTGTAGAAAATAAGTCCTTCCTATGGCACAAAAGGTTTGGACATGCTTCTTTAAAGGTTTTACAGCACCTTGACAGTACAATCTTTTCTAAACACAAATGTAGTTCTTTTGACAATTGTGAAATATGTCCCAAAGCAAAAATAATAATAAATCCTTTTCCCAATTCTGATTCCAGAGCATATGATATACTTGACCTAGTACACTGTGATGTGTGGGGACCCTATCACTCCCCAACACATGATGAAAAGAAATATTTTCTGACCTTGGTGGATGATCACTCTCGTTTCACTTGGATATACTTGATGCAATTCAAGTATGATGTTTCTGTTGTTTTAAGATCCTTTATTGCTAGAGTAGAAAATCAATTTGGGAAATGTGTTAGATGCTTTAGAACAGATAATGGAGGTGAATTTTTTAATGAGCATGTTAACATTTTGTTTTCCCAAAAGGGTATTCTACATCAAAGCTCTTGTTCCTACACACCTCAGCAAAATGGCAGAGTGGAAAGGAAACATAGGCACCTTTTAGAAGTAGCCAGGGCCCTAAAATTACAAGCCTTCTTACCAAATTCATTCTGGGGAGAATGTGTCTTCTCTTGTTATTTGATAAACTTGATGCCAACAAAAATTTTAAAAGGAAAATCCCTAGTAGAAATTTTGATGAGGAAGAAACCTGTCTTTTCTCACTGAAGGGTCTTTGGTTGCCTCTGTTTTGCCAAGAACTTAGTTGTGACTGACAAGCTTTCATCTAGAGGCATTGCCTCAGTTTTTTTGGGATATTCTGAAACGCAAAAGGGGTATAAGCTGTATGATTTAGAAAATCACAAAATTTTTGTCAGTAGAGATGTTAAATTCATTGAAAATGTCTTCCTTTTTCAGAATAGAAAGCTTGATCAGATGTCTATTTTCTTTGAACATGATTATTTTGAGGATCCTGATTCTGTCCCTCATATTGAGCCTAATGATTCCACTTTACCTTTTGCTGAGAGGATTAATCCTCAAACATCAAATGATGGATCACCCAATTCTGATGATGTTATCCCATATGATGAAGATGCTAACCCTTCTGATGGTGTTCTTGTTGATACTAATAATACTGAGCCTGCTGTTCAAGTTAACAGGTTTGGTAGGACCATCAGACCGCCTATATGGAAAAATGATTATGTTTCTACTTGTTCTCTTAATGAATATTCTATTCACAAGTATATTTCTTATGATGCATTGTCTGATTCCTACCAAACTTATCTGACATCCTTCTCTGAGATTGTTGAGCCAGAAAGTTATGCAAAGGCTGCAAATAATCCCTCTTGGGTACAGGCAATGAAAAATGAAGTCCAAGCTCTGGAAGAGAATGGAACGTGGGAATTGGTGCCTTTGCCCAAGGGTAAGACTGCCATTGGCTGTAAGTGGGTTTATAAGTTGAAATATAATTCTTATGGTAGCTTAGAGAGATATAAGGCTAGACTTGTAGCCAAGGGATATAAACAAAAACATGGAATTGATTATCATGAAACCTTCTCCCCTGTAGTTAGAATGAACACTGTCAGGACTGTCTTAGCTTTAGCCTCTATTTTTAGTTGGCCCCTATATCAAATGGACGTTTTTAATGCCTTTTTGCAAGGTGATTTACAAGAGGAGGTTTATATGACAGTTCCTGAGGGTTTTGGTAATCAGGGGGGGTTGGTCTGTAGATTACTCAAATCCCTTTACGGCTTAAAGCAAGCTAGTAGGCAATGTAACCTTAAACTAACTGATGCTTTGGTTGGTGGTGGTTTTAAACAGTCAAAACATGACTATTCTCTGTTTATCAAACATGCTGGTGATAAATTTGCCCTTGTTTTGGTTTATGTGGATGATTTGCTTATCACCGGAAATAGTTGTGACCCCATTTCTGAGTTGAAACAGGTGTTGACAACTAATTTTAAAATGAAGGATTTGGGAGAACTGAGGTATTTTTTGGGTATTGAAATTCTTAGATCTTCTGAGGGCATTATTCTTTCCCAAAGGAAGTATGCTCTTGATCTTGTTTCCTCTGTTGGTCTTTTTGGTGGTAGGGTAGCCAAAACTCCTATGGAGTTGAATTTGAAACTTACTACCAAAATGTATGATGATCACCTAAAAGTGAATCAATCTGATAAACCCCTAAGTGATGTCACTAGTTACAGGAGACTGATAGGGAAGCTTCTGTATTTGACAATAACCAGACCTGATATTAGTTTTGCTGTAAGGCATATGAGTCAGTTTATGCAGGATCCAAAGCAGTCACACTGGGATGCTGCTATGAGAATAGGTATATTAAAAGGGAAGTTGGTAAATGTATTTTTCTGGACTCTAAGTCTTCTACTGAGTTGATTGCCTACTGTGATTCAGACTGGGGTAGTTGTTTGGAGACTAGGAGGTCTGTAACAGGTTTTTGTGTTAAATTGGGTAATTCTTTAGTTTCATGGAAAGTGAAAAAAACAGTCCACCGTCTCCAAATCCTCTGCTGAATCTGAATATCGCAGTATTAGTGATTTACTTTTTTGAATACTATGCCAAAGCCAAAAATTCCATTCCGCTCATCTTCTGTTACTTACGTTATCCCCATGTTGTTTGTACACTACACAGACTCGCTCAAAGAAGTCTTGTGGCTTAGAGGTTTGTTATCTGAGTTGGGATTTCCTCAGCTTGATGCAACAAAGATGTTTTGTGACAATGAGGCTGTTGTGAAAATAGCAACCAATCCGGTTTTTCACGAGAGAACTAAACATATTGAGATTGATTGTCACATGGTTCGTGAAAAAATTGTTGAGAATGTTGTCAAGCTGTGTTCTATCAATACTGAATATCAAGAAGCTGACATTTTTACTAAGGTTTTAGCAGGAAAACAACATTACTTCTTGTCAGGGAAGCTGGGCATGAAAAATGTCTTCAAAGGAGTTGAGAGTGAAGTATCTGACACAGAAGATTAAAGCAATCTGCTAGGTATCCAGCTTGAGGGGGGGGGGGGGGGGGGTGTTGAGTTTTGGGCCCTGGTCGAGTTGGGCTCTTGATGTGCAAGCTGGATTCTGGATTCTGCTGGGCCTTGCTTGTTTTACTTGTTTTTCTGTTATTCCTTTGTTCTGAACCGGTTTGTTATTTTCAGTTGTACAATCTTTGATAGTTTAGGTCCTTTTTTATCGTTGATAGAACTTTGGTGGTCTTTTGACCAAGTTGTAATTTTCTCACACCATTTAAAGGTCTGAGATTCAAGAAGAGGAGCACCAGATGAAGGAATTGCTCCTGATACGCCTGAAATTTCTTCTCCCTTTTCTTCCTGCTAGGGTTTCGACTCTTCGTTCCTCTACTAGATTTTAGAATATATTTCAAATATAAAATATACTATATATGTATATAAAAAATATTTATATACATATATAATATTTTTTTGTATCATAATATATACTAACTAAACTTACACTAATATTCTACCAAAAAAACTACAACAGGAAAAATATATAACTATCATCATTGAGTACTAAACATACACGTTGTTGATTAGAATTTTTTTATAGAAAATTTGATAAGATAATTATAAGTATAAAAACATATAAAGAATAATAATAAAAATAATAAATGTAAAACTAAACAGTAAGTGCTCGACTTGTGACTTTAGAATATATTATTTTAATGATCTTACCGTACTATATTAAAATAGTAAAATGTATAATATTATAGATATTTCATACAATAATAAAATTGTAAACATGTTAATGTTTCATATAAAATGTATCATTACGAGTTATTTGATTAGAATATTTTAGATTTTTTTTTAAGACAAATATAGCATACGTTAAGTTAACTAAGGATAATATATTATTTACTTTTTTATGTTTACATCATTTAAAAAATATATAATTATTGAAAAACCTTTATTTGTCACTAGTATAATACTTTTGTGGTAATTGTATAATTGTCGGTGATGTATTATGACATCAGTGACGATTAGTAATGACATTGTTTTAGTCATCACAAATGAAAAATTTATCAGTGACGAGCAAAATTATTTGTCACTGTCGAAATTACGTTAGTGACAAAATAAGAGGTTGTGACTAATATTTCTATTAACAGTGACGAAAAATAAATCGTCATTAATATCTATTGCTTTAGTGATGAATTTTTTAATTGTCACTAATACCATTTTCTTTTATGATGACCGTAATTTTGTCACAATGAATTTTCATTAATGTCAAGATTTGTTGTAGGGTAAGTTTGGAAGAAAGCTACACCATGCAAAACGCATCGCCAGCGGCAACGGGGGCAACTACAAACACGATCTCATAGAAGTAGCAAATAAGGGCTTCCAGAAATATTCTAAGTCTGGAAGGAACATTACGCCATGCAACATTCACACACGCAGTAACGGGAAGCAACACATACAGGGAACCCATAAACCTACTTGCATTTATATATGCCAAAATATACCGGGAGTTATCAACAAACCTAATGCATGTACCATGAGTTATCAACAGACCTAGAACAAGTGCCACACTACAACACAAATGTCAAAAAGGCAAGCGACACGGCGCTCGGACATCACACAGAACCAACTCAAAATAACACAAAATTTCGCTGCCTAATGTTATCTACATAACATCAAATAGAATCAGTAGGAGAATCACTCCCATCATCCAGCACAACAGTAGCGGGATCCTCTTCCTGACCTCCACAACCAACATCAATCTCGTCACCCAAAAGCGCAGCAGCAGTACAACACCCAAACCTAGGAAGATGCTCCAAAAGCTCAAACGAAAACAACGGATCATGCTCATAGATCCTCCCAGCCATCATCCCCCCATACTCAAACTGCATCTCAGAAACCTTCTCCAAACTGTCAGCATTGAAAACAAGAGATGCCTTGTACTCCTAAACTCCCAAAGCCTTCATCTCTGGAGAAACAGTGTTGGCTAGAGAATTCAACCCCTCATGAGAAATAGCAAGTCCCTCCAAAGCCCCACTAACACGACAAATATTACTCTCAAGATCGGAAATGCCCTCATCCAAAAGAGCATCACTGACCAGGAGAGCATCCTTCTTTTCACAAAGCGCCCGCTCATTCGCTCTGGCAATAGCAAGATCAGCTTCAAGCGACATACAACTCTTTTGAAAGGCTTCCATGTCAGCCGCCAACTCCATAACAAAGGAGGACATGTTCATGAAACGCGACGCGGTCTACCACAAGAAAAAACGGGGTTACAATCAAAAGAAATGTAACAAGAACACTAGGATGATAAACACACACCAGAATATACTGAGAAAGGAACCCTTGAACAAATGGGAGCATCTCGCCACTATCAGCAGGAGGAAAGCGTCGATCCCCAGGAGGAATAGAGCCATTCAAGACACGTACACAGGCGGAAGGATCCCTCAAAGATGACCAACGATCAAACTGAACCATTGACTCTGAGGAAAAAGGAACCCATTCACCCCCCAATGATATCACCATCTAGAGGGCGCACCAAATCATTTCGAGACAAGGTGGGCAAACGAAACCTCACTGCACACAACAAAACATGAAACAACCACAAAACACAAATAAAGCAGTGGAGGAAAAGAAGAACTAACCATCGCGTTTCGAAGTAGTTCCGCCAAAAGGAGCACCATTGCCAGGGGACGCAGCAACAAGGGGGCCATCATCAACCACACAAGTAGTCTCCCCATTACCATAAATAGAAACACAACATGGGGGCTTGCACACCTTCTCTTTATGACAAGAAGGCGCGTGGACAATCTCAGCACGAGAAACTTTCTCCCGAGGAGGAATGAAGGGATTTTTCTCCTTTCCATAAACAGTTTTCCCCGACTTATGCCCACTAGAACCATTCAACTGCCCAGAGGAAAACCCTACACTCGCCAAGAGTTAATAAAAACATACAAAGTAGTAAAATAACAATATAGAAGTATAGTTACCATCAACACAGCGAGCCAACCCACGAGGTGGAACTCTCGGAGCCCTAGGAGAATGTAAGGAAGACAACTTGCGCTTACCAGGTCGAATTTCAATAACCCCACCACGAGAAGAGTCAGCAGCCTGAAAATCAGTAGTTGTTTCATAAAACTGACCTACAACACATAAAGACAGCATAAGCATAGGAACATACCAAAGGCATTGTGGAACGAATACCAGCTTCACATAACTCCAACTCAGAAAAGCTGCGAACAGTTTCATAACCACAAGACTTGTTCGAATGATAAATGCACTTAAGAGTCTCCAATTCCAAAGATGAAAGATCTGAAAAACAAGGATGGACATCATTGATGAGTATCTCGTCACCACACAAGGGGTTGATACGATCTTTAATGAATAAATACTTGTTAGCCCAGCGCCGTCGACATACATTAAAAGCATAAACAAATCAGAGCCTAAGGTCCCACTCTACATCACCTAATCCTAACACACAAAGTCATCCCCTTTCAATGGTGGAAACCAAAGAACAAGAGATGAAAGACCCGAGGACTTTTGGACTCCAATACGTTGGAAACAGCGAAAAATATTGGTAGAGTACGCCCAAGACTCACGATGACACAAGACGCGAAACCCAACCCAGGTACGAATAGCTTGAGGTGAAAGATCAACAGGAGAAGCCCCATAATACCGACATAACTCAACAAAATCCTGCCTAAAAAATTCTAAGTGTTGGTGATGCACATGTATGCATCCCGCTGCATTTAAAAAAGGGGGAGTACTCAAAATCCCGCCTAAAAAATTCTAAGTGTTGGTGATGCACATGTATGCATCACGCTGCATTAAAAAAATGGGGAGTACTCAAAATCCTGCCTAAAAAATTCTAAGTGTTGGTGATGCACATGTATGCATCGCGCTGCATTCAAAAAAGGGGGAGTACTCAAAATCCTGCCTAAAATAATCTAAGTGTTGGTGATGCACATGTATGCATCGATGTGCATTCAAAAAAGGAGTATTCAAAATCCTGCCTAAAAAAATTCTAAGTGTTGGTGATGCACATGTATGCATCGCGCTGCATTCAAAAAAAGGGGAGTATTCAAAATCCTGCTTAAAAAATTCTAAGTGTTGGTGATGCACATGTATGCATCGCGCTGCATTCAAAAAAGGGGGAGTACTCAAAATCCTGCCTAAAAATTCTAAGTGTTGATGATGCACACGTATGCATCGCGCTGCATTCAAAAAAGGGGGAGTATTCAAAATCCTGCCTAAAAAATTCAAAGTGTTGGTGATGCACATGTGTGCATCGCGCTGCATTTAAAAAATGGGGAGTACTCAAAATCCTGCCTAAAAAATTCTAAGGGTTGGTGATGCACATGTATGCATCGCAGTGCATTAAAAATATGGGGAGTATTCAAAATTCTGCCTAAAAAATTCTAAGTGTTGGTGATGCACATGTATGCATCGCGTTGCATTAAAAAAATGGGGAGTATTCAAAATCCTGCCTAAAAAATTCTATGTGTTTGTGATGCACATGTATGCATCGCGCTGCATTCAAAAAGGGGGAGTATTCAAAATCCCGCCTAAAAATTCTAAGTGTTTATGATGCACACGCATGCATCGCGATACATTTTTTACATAACCATACATGCCAAGGTATAGACAATATCACAAGGAAGACATAAAGAAACAACAACCATACCTTAGAAAAACCAAACCGGTCTGGTCCAATGAACCGCCACCCGAACCGCCGCCGCCCCTAGCTCCGGTCACCCGCCGCCGGAATGGGCCAACCACCGACGGCCGCCGGAAAAATCGCCGGCACCGCCGTGATCAACACCGGTCACCACCGCCTCTCTCACCATAAAACACCGAAATAACCACGAAAGAAAGCTCGGGATTAACCCGTGGTCAAAACACGAACCAATCCACGTGTAGGATCATGATTGATGTTCAAAATGCAACAAAAGTGGAAGAAATAAGAAGAAGCTTAAATGAAGGAGAGAGAAAAGAGAATTCAAATTTTGGGCGGCTAAGTGAAAAAGCACCTTGGCATTTATTATATGGATGAATAGTTAGGGTTTAGAATGGAGACAAAATCTTGGCCATCCATTTCAATTGAAGAAATTCCAATGGCTAGATAAAGATGAAACAAAATAAGGTAGGAAAAGTAACTACAACAATTCTTCCAATATATCATACATCCATAAATATCTAGATAGGAAATATTGCTAAGGCATGAAATTTCCCACACAGTGCTGTCTCTACATTCGCAATTCAAAACGAACACAACATGATGCACAAACACTCTCTTACATAGTTGACATGACATGTTACATATGTTAGTATAAAAATCTCATGTCTACTTTGTTCTCACATAGGTATATTCACGAACTTACAAATACATATGTAGACACAGTTAAGATTACTGCACGGTCACATTTTATACGTGCTGATAATTTTGACTATGATAGTTACAACAGACAGGATTGACAAAAAAGCGATCCAGCAAACAAAAGAGACACAACGTCGTCAAAAAAGGTAACACGTATCAAGCGGGATCAACTTGAGTGTGTATCCCGTCTAAAATAGAGTCAAGAAAAGGTTACGCCATTACTTGACTCTGGGCAAATGATGGATATACACCCACCTTGACCCGCTTTGACCCGACTTAATTACCGCACGGACCCAAAGACGGTTCTAAACCGAAACTTGGAAAACCTCGAACCCGAAAAAATCCACCAACAAAAGGTCGGGCGAAGCTAAATCGCCCGGCCAAAAGAACATTTTCGGCTAGGGACACCCCCTAACCGAACATTTTTCGGCCCGGAGGGCCTCCCTCCGGGCCACGCTGTTCCTGAACTCCCCAAAATATTACCAACTCCTCTGATGCTTAGTAAGGCCTAATTTCGCTTTATCTTAATTAATGCATGATTAACGGACTAAAACTGCAATTAGCAAACTATGACCCAAGAGCCCTATAAATAGGACTCATGGCCATTCATTTCAAACAAATTGCCAAGTTGAATTTGCTCTAACTTCTCTCTAGAAATTTTCTCTCTCTAACAAGCTCTCACTTAGGCATTGGAGTGGGCTCACAGAGCACCCCCCCCCCCCCTTGTTCGGTAGCCCCTTTTGCAGGTGGAAGTGGAAAATGACTCGAACTCTAAGTTGGGATACGGATATCCAGCGAGACGTTTTTATAGGTTTTACGAGGAAGAAGAACTATCTTGGAGCTAAGGACAACATTATAGGAGAAACATTCATACAGGTCCACGAGGATCGTCACAATTTTGTCGGGTACCGACCGATTGGTTCACGCAAAACCGAACCGATTAGAAACGTGTCCCAACAATACTAACATACAAGATTAAAGAAGCACCACCATCTAAAAATAATTGTTTTTTTTTCGTTTAATAAATTATTATATAGATATTGCTTGATATAGCAATTATTGATGAGAGGAATAGAGCTGATTGAGTCTTGAAAGCGTAAACTCTATTCAATTGATTAATCTGATTATAGTTTTAATTTTTGAATCAATTAGAAAAATTAAGAAATCGCTTCTATTGACTAGGATATGTGCTCCATCTCCATTTCTTCTTCAGTGTAATTAGTTGAGAAAGACGAAGTAGGTCGATTAGAGACGGTGGGGATAAAAAATTGGATAATGAGAACATTTTTTAGAGATAAAAAAACGTGGTTAAAAATTTTATTGTCGAAAAAATAAAGATTGATAATTTTTAATTGGGATTAAATACCTTTTCATACCACTTCTTTGCACAGAATCCACTTTTGGTACCACTTCTATTTTTTTTGTATACTTTTGGTACCAATATTTTCAACTTTGTATCCTTTTGGTACCACTGTTAACTTTCCATCCAAATTGGCCGTTAAGTGGCATATGCCATGCACGTGACCGCCCTAAACTTTTGAATTTGTTTCAATTTAGTCCATCTAATGCATCCCTAACTTTTAATTTGTTCAATTTAGCCCTAAAATTTCCAAATCGAACCCTTGACCCAAATTGACCTAGCCGGACCTAGGCTAGGGCTAGGTCCGACCCTGGGTCGGGTTCGCCTGGGTCAGGCGACCCTGGCCCAGGGTCGGACCTAGCCCTAGGCTAGGTCCGGCTATGTCAATTTGGGTCAAGGGTTCGATTTGGAAATTTTAGGGCTAAATTGAACAAATTAAAAGTTAGGGATGCATTAGATGGACTAAATTGAAACAAATTCAAAAGTTTAGGGCGGTCACGTGCATGGCATATGCCACTTAACGGTCAATTTGGACGGAAAGTTAACGGTGGTACCAAAAGGATACAAAGTTGAAAACATTGGTACCAAAAGTATACAAAAAAATAGAAGTGGTACCAAAAGTGGATTCTGTGCAAAGAAGTGGTATGAAAATGTACTTAATCCCTTTTTAATTTGTTGAAAAATATAGCACAAAGGAATTTTAAAGGAGAATTTTCTGGATCAAATGAACGAATGTTTTTAAACCGAGTCCCGTGCTGTTCACGGTCTCCTTTAGACAATTTCGCCCCCTCACCGACTCATCGGTTGTGCTAGAGGATGTTAATGGGCGATTATCTCCCAAGATAAAACGGCATTCCAGTGCGAGCTAGCACGAAGCCCCACCAGTCGAACAAAACCTTGCCTGAACTCCACCAGGAACAGGACTTGCGGTCGAAACGACCTAGAAAGATGACAATCATCTCGAATATGAAGGAGGGGGAGGACTGTTCTCATTCTCAATATCAGTATTTTAAAACAATAGAGAAAATTCTCTATTTATAGGGAGGTGGAAGCAGTGTATTAATGCCGCAACAATAAATAAAATTAAAAGTCCCTATCAATGAAGCCGTTATGGATCATTAATTCGTCAAATTCAACGAATCTGGACGAAGACGGGATAACTCTGGCCGGGTGTACTAAGAAATAAAATTTCCCATTCACCCGATCAGAAAAATAGTCATGCCAATAATACATTTTTCCAACATAATTATATTATATATTAGATTGTAATGCATAGTTATAATAAAATAAATGGTACTTATCAAATTGTTAGCTCATATTTTAATATTAATGACAAATTGTTACCAGATTTTTTTTGTTAGTTGAAGTTTTTTTTTTACAATTTGCTAGCTTATATTTCGATTTGTTGACAATTTACTATCTCAGGTTTCTTAATGTAGACAACTTGCTAGCTACCAAATTGTTCATAAGGTGAAACTAGAGTTAACAAATTCTCCACAAAGTGAAACATGAACTACCAAATTGTCCAAAAAAAAAAACATTCAGCTATTAAAAAGTCCCTTAAGATGTTAGAGTATGAATAAGAGTTTGTCGAAGGCCTTAATTCACAAGTTCGAGCTTATGGGTTGATAAGCTAATTCGTACGTCTTATTCCTAAAAAGTGGTATTAGAGCCAATGGTTCGAATCCCGGCGGTGACATTTTAAGAAAAAATGTTGGAAAACCTTTCTTGAAAGGCCAGTTGGGCAGGGCAAAAAGCCCATGTGTACGGACCAAGTAAAGAGTCCGGGTGTAAATCGATGCTTGCAAACAAGAGTACGTCTTAACGATTTATGTGAGTGTTCTAACGTGAGCTAACCATTTACAAAACCACTTGGATGAAAATAATTTAATCTCTTTTTTAACTTATATATAGATTTGGGTACATTTTGTCCCATTATGATTATATATTTATAAATTAAAAAGAAAATACAAAAATAAGACATTTTATCCAATTTCTTTCATGTGTGTCCGCCTCTTATCAGAAATCATGCACTGGGTCACAGTTGTTTCTGCTCTATCTCATATTGGCTTCCCATATGTAAGATAATGGTTTTCGTTTAAGTCAAATGTTGGATCTGGATATTCGGTGAGAATTTGAGCTTGACCATCCACACATGATACATGCACAAAATGATGAGACAGGGTTGGTCCCAGCGATCCCCTTTAAAAACTTAAGTCAGAAACTGGTAGAAAGCAAACCATAATTGAATTTTCAAGTCAATCAGTTGTGTATATTAGATATTATATAGAGGTGTATTTATAGGCTCCAGGATTAGTAGTATTGAACTGACTCATTAAGGATCATTGAACCAACAGTTTACTTGAGGTTAAGACTAACCTTGCCTGAGTTAGTATAACTAACTATGACTAGTGGATCACAAATGAGAATCGCTCGTTAACGGTGAGGTGACATGTCAATTAGAGTGCATACCCGAGTCTAGCTTTGATGCTAGCTGGGATCTTGCTTGTTGGGCTACGATTATTGAAGATGAGCTAACAGGAAGTCGAGAATGTCAAGTCTACTCGAAGACTCTCCCTCTTAAGGTATGAGTCGAGTCAGCAGCCAAGTACTATCACGAAAACCTTTCCTCTTAAGGAATGGACATGTGGCGACCTACTCGTCACCTGCTTATACCGACCCTGTGAAGAAACCCTTGCTCCTAAGGAATGGTGATGAGGCGACCTACTTGTCACCTGCTTCAGTCGCCACAAGGAAACCTTCCTCTTAAGGAATGGTGACGTGACGACCTACTCGTCACCTGCTTCTACCAACTCCGGATAGAAACCCTCCCAAGAGGGTAGCCGCCCTTTAAAGTCGGTACACTCACCCTAAAAATAGGGAAACACTCTCAATACTTAATTACATTCTATCATATACTTTTTACCGTATTCTCTCATATTTCATTACCGACATAAGCTTCGGAGTGGAATCAGGAGCAAATCCGCACCTCCTTCCTAGGATCTCGCCCACTAAATACTCTAAAGGAAACTAAGCACCCGACGATGTCGATATAGACATCTAGAAGAGTTAATCAAAGGTTAGGCCTCGAAGTCCACTATCAGGAGCTCTGGGCCACGTCAACTTGATCCCAACAGTGCTAATATTTTACCAAGGTAAAAGAGAAGAGACCCCCCCCCTTCCTGAGAAAGGGAGGGTAGTCGTGTCTCCTCCCATGAGGAGGCTCCCTTGGGGAGGGGACTCGACGGTTCTCCCATTTGGGGGGACCACCTCCAATCTGCAATGCCCATCAATAGTTGTTTGTCAATATTGTGATAAGTCCGGTTACACATCAAATACATGTTATCAGCTACACCCTCTTAGTGACATTATCATTCAACAAATTTGTTCTAGTGATTTTCTAGTATATTTTATCATATAGACTTTGACTACGACATTTGGAATATTGGTGAATAAGATTGGATTGCGTCAACTTAAAAATATTATGTGATGTCGACATTAGAGAAATAATCTATAACGTTGCACTCTTTTTCCTTAACCAAAGTTTTGTCCCACTTGGTTTTCCTGGCAAAATTTTTAATGAGGTGACTTATAAAAGAGATTTATAATTGTGTATTTTTTTTCTTCACTAGATTTTTATTCCAATGGATTTTTACTAGTAAGATTTTAACGATGCACGGTTCCCTTATGAATATTTAGGCCTTAGGGGGAGTGTTTTGAAAACAAAATATTTACATCATGAATGTGATATATTTAGTGTATTTATTAGATGTTTATTTATTACAATATTGATGATGTATAGTATTTTATTTTCTACAGTTCTGTAAATCATATATAAATAATATATATATATATGATAATAAGAACATATATATATGATAATATATATTTTATTACTTCTAATACTTCCCAACAAGAACAAGAATGGATTAGTTTTAATGTGGTTGAAAATAGTTTTGGATGTTAAAAACATATATATGGGAGAAGGAGATGGTCTTAGCCAGGACAATGCATATAGTGAGTGATATTGTTGATTGAATTGAACACCATTATCATCATCATCATTAATTAAATAGACTAGAAAATGTTTAATGATGATGATGAACTGGGTTGGGTATCAACTCAACTTCGGTTGGATGATGATCCAATAAATCAATTCCATCTCTATGTTATACATATTTAACTGGCCTGGCCCAAGTCCACCTGAATCGATGATGATCCAGCCGGCTTGATCAGCCAGTCTTATAAATAATGGCATTGCAATTGTTTCTCTTCCCCATTGCGCTTGCAGACACATCTCAATTCCCTTCCCCTCTTCTAGGGTTTTCTCTCATCTCCAATCCAATCCAATCCAATCCAATCCGCTGAATCGGAGGCATGACTGGGAAGGCCAAGCCGAAGAAGCACACCGCAAAGGAGATCGCGTCTAAGATGGACGCCGCTCTCACCAACCGTGGCGGAGGCAAGGCTGGGCTGTTGGATCGATGCGGCTTGGAGAAGGGTGGGCACGCGAAGCTCGAGTGTCCGCTCTGCAAGGTGACGGCGCCGGACATCAAAACCATGCAGATCCACCATGACGCCCGCCACCCTAAAATTCCATTCGACGAATCAAAGCTCAACAATCTCCATGCTACCGTTGCGGTTGATACAACCAAACCTCGCCCTGGAGTTAGGGGTAGCCTCAAGAAGTGAGACGACATCTTCTATCTATCTATCAATCAATCAATCTGGTCATCCGGTCAGTGATTAGCATATAATTTGGGAGTTTTAGTTAATATTATGCTGCGGTGCGTGTATATCAATGGTTGATGATTAGTATGGTTGAAAAAACTTCTCTTTTATATTGTGTGTGTTGGTGGGTTCAATTAAGTGTAAGGATCTATCTGTGTTGATGCAATTAAGCTTATATATTAATGGACTTGTTTTATTTGCTTTATGAATCATCATCCAAGTTAATTTGCTAGTGTCTAATTTAGTGCACAATCAAGATAGAGTTGATTGGTCAGGATATCAATCAAGAATTAAGCAAGAGGGATATAGATTGGCGTGTTTGATATCTATCATCTCACTCACTCACCTAAGGAAGATTAGTCTAGGCTAGAACTAATTATCAAAGAAAGTGGAATTTGGCTACTTTTTAGGTTGAGTTGATGCTTTTATTAATCCTATCATCATCAAATATGTATGTTTGAGTGGAATTGTTAATTAGATCCAAATGTTGTCTATGCATAGACAAGTGTGGTGTTGAGGCACCTCTTCTATGAGCGAACCAACCAGAGGAGTTGATTTTGGCATATTTGGTTGTTTTGTTATTATAATTATATTATTATTGTAGTAGAATATTATGGTGCAGTATATAAAAAACATTATTTTGTTTCATTCAAATTAAAGAAACAGCAAGTGGGGAAGGTCATAGTAATTCATAGATTCAGATAGCAAGCATGTTGTCTAGCTAACTTGTGTCGCTCCACACTGGTTCTCTGCCTCTGTTCTCAAACTTAACAGCAGCAGCAGCGCTATGATGATGATGATGTTAATTAAGGTGGGATTAGGGTTTGTGGGGGCAGCGCATGCGTGGAGCGCTCGCTCTCTCTCTACCTCCGGCTGGCTGGTGGAGATGGAGCATCTTGCGGTAGGTGTGGAGTAGGGCCGGCAATGGTGCGGTAAAAATCAAATAACCATGGTTATTTGCACCATTTACCGCAATGGTTAATCGCACCATTATGGTGAGGGGCGGTTATGGTGATGAATCTTGTAACCGCAATGGTTATGGTTATGGTTATGGTATTCAGTCCATAACCGCGGTTATAACCATCACATTTATATATATGATATTAAGTTTGATGTGGACCAATCAAATGTAGTTATTTTGACAAATGTGAAAAAGAAAGTAGTTCAAAAAGATTACTTGTCATGATATTGTAATTTCTTTTAGAATTATATAAATATATAGATATTAATATATATATTACTAATACTTATATTGTTATATATATATATATATATTATTATACTTTAATTATTATTCAAATATTATAATTCTTATTTCGTTCCCTTTCCCGCCCACAATTTTTTTTTGTCTATATTTCTTATTATTAGGTAACCACGATTGGAAGTGATGCCGGATGAGGATCGATGATCGCAAGTGATAGACAACTAAATATGTTTTTTTTTTTAATTAAGTGAAACAATAAAGTTATGTTTAATTTGGATTTCGTGTATGAAACAATGAATGTATGTTTACTTTACGATTGGAAGTGATGCCGGATGAGGATCGTTGATCGCAAGTGATAGGCAACTAAATATGTTTTTTTTTTAATTAAGTGAAATAATGAAGTTATGTTTAATTTGGATTTCGTGTATGTAACAATGAATGTATGTTTACTTTACTTGTATGAAACAATGATGTTGTATTAGTTTGAATGATTGTGGTTAAATGGTTTAATCGTGGTTAAAAACTATGGTTATGGTTATGGTATGAAGAATCATAACCGCAGTGGTTATGGTTATGGTACGAGTGAAAAATATATGGTATGGTTATGGTATTAGTACTAATCGCACCATACCCTCACCATCGCCAGCCCTAGTGTGGACATAAAAAACCGATAATCCGAAACCTGAGAAAGACCGTCCCGAAAAATCCGTCCTGGTTGAATAATCGAGCCCGATTTGAATTTCCTGTCCGAGCTCGGCTCAGGTTCGGCTATGAGCTGAAAAGTCCATCTGCACCGAACCCGCCCACTATAATTGATAATACAACATGTTTTATTCAAGATTGGTCTAGGCCTAAAAAAAAGCTAGGTCCGTACGTTACTTTACCTAGTAAAAAGATAGTACAAACTACGTTACTTTACCTAGTAAAAAATAGTACAAACTCAAAAAGTTAGGCTCATGCGTTCATAGTGGACAAAGTTAGACTGAAAAAGCTAGGCCCATTCTATACTTTACCTAGTCACTATAGACGCCACGACTTGCGTTCGGGCTGAGTTTTTTTTTTCTTTTACCATAAGCCCGAGCTGAGTTTGGTTGGGGTTTTTCTCATATTTAAAATTTTTCCTACTGATTAAATATTTTGCTATGATACTTGTTATAATTGGTCAAACCCTAAGCCCGCCAGGATTTTTTTTTTCCTAAACGAGTCTGAGCCCGAACTCAAAACTGAGTCTAAAAACGCAAACTTTGGTGGACGAGATTTATTCTTCAAAATTCCCGACCGAACCCGCTCGTACCCACCCCTAACTTGCGGCGGAGCAACCGACTAATAATGGGTGGAAGCAGACTGACGACTAATTAAGACAGCACCCGTAGCGTGTTTGCTCCAAGTCTAAACTAATCAAAGAGATTGTAAATATCAAGCTCATCTAAGAATTTTCCTTTCTTTTTAGAACAAATAAATCATTTTTCTTTTAGAAAAAGTAACAATAATCTTAATTAATAACGTCATATATTATAGACCAAAATTTAAGACTTTATTATATAATATATAGTATAAGAGTAAATTCATGCTACACTGAGATTTTATTATTATCTTATATCATGGTTTAAATACCCAATGTGCTATTGACTATAGATTATTGAGGAATTTTAAAATTATTATTATTATTGGCATGATCTTTATTTGACGCGGTAGATAAATTATTATTTAATAATTTCTCCTAATTGAATATATCTTATTGTAATTATTTGAATTTATTTTAACTACTCATCAAAGATCTCACATAGTTAGTATTTGCTTTATTTTTATCAAAATCAGTGAATATTATAACGAATGTAATAATTTTTTTCGAAATTGGAAATTTATATAGCCAATTAAACAAAATTAAATTTTGAATAGTAATTTATAATTAGTTGAAAATTCAAAATAGCAATTTAACTATTAAGCCTTATAATTAACTAGATACCTGCGCGCGCTACGCGCGTGCGCGTTGTCTTCCTGAGAATGTTGTAATGACATCATTAGAATGAATCCGAGAATGATACAAGATCGGCTCGATTCCTAGGATGATACAAGAACATAACCGTATTTTCTTAAAAAATTCAATTAAACTATGTAACATACTGTTATAATGAAAATAATAAAAAATTCTAAAAAATTTAAAGTAAAATGCTCGAGGGACCGGGAGCACACAACGCGCACGCGCGTAGCGCGCGCAGGTATCTAGTATAAGCATTAGGGAAATCCACTTAAGTGGATTAAAATATCAATTTACTTTTGTTTACGATTATAGACATACATGAGCATTGCAAAAAAAATTGACTTAATTTATATAAAATATAACATATTATATAAAGTTTTGAACAAATTATTAAAAAATTATAATAATGCTCGAGAGACTAAGAATCATTTAATGTGTTTTTGCTTCTTTTTCGTTGAACAACTGAGAGCCCTTTGGTGGGTGATTTTTTTTAATAAGGTTTTGGTCTTATATTATCAGAGCTAATAATGCAATTTGTAGTTCTTTAAAGCCGGATTCATTATGTCTCAAGACGACAATGCGCACACTTCTAGCATATACCAGTATATTTAATATACATATTAGGAAAAACCACTTAAGCCAATTAAGAAAAAGTTAATTTGATTATATTTTGCAATTGTAGATTTATATGCACATAATAGTAGAGCTAATTTAGTTATGACACTATTCAAAATTAACTAAGTTTTTTTGAAATAATAAAAATACGCTAAAAGTGGAAAAAACAAATGAAGGAACCAATTTTCAACAATGAATCATACTTTGTATCATAACATTTATTCGCGAAAATATATTAATATTATTGGCTATTAATGTATCATCATGAGCTTACAACGATATGCATTAGAAATACATTAATATTATTAGTTAAATTTCCAAACATGATCATGCGATTCCGATAATTTTTTCTCTCGGTTCATCTAGAATTTATTTTAAATTTTTAGATTATTTTTAAACTTGATATAATATTTTTTTTCGCAATTTAGTTAATTTCAGTATTCGGAAGCAGTTAATACAATTAAGTATTAAGATAGTAACAAAGTTTATTAGCATATATATATGGTAAAGACGTATGGCTTTTATGCATTAAATCGCAGGTGGGTATATGTTTTTGCTCATTTTTCGTTGAATAACAAAGAATCCCTTGGTGCGTGATTTTTTTTTAATCAAGTTCTATTCTTATATTATCAGAGCTAATGATGCATTTGTAATTCCTTAAAGCCAGACTCATTATGTCCCAAGACAACAATACACACTTCTAGCATATACCAGTATATTTAATATACACATTAAGAAAAACCACTTAAGCCAATTAAGAAAAAGTTAATTTGATTATATTTTGCAATTGTAGATGTATATGCACATAATAGTAGGGCTAATATTTATGTCACTATTCAAAATCAATTAAATTTTTTTGATATAATAAAAATACGCTAAAAGTGGAAAAGGAAAATGAAAGAACCACTTTTCAACAATAAATCATGATTTGTATCATAACATTTATTCGTGAAAATGTATTAATAATATTGGTTCTTAACGTATCATCATGAACTTACAACGATATGCATTAGAAATACAATAATATTGTTAGTTAAATTTCAAAACATGATCATCATGCGATTCTGATGATTTTTTTTTTCTCTCGGTCCATCTAAAATTTATTTTAAATTTTTAGATTATATTTAAACTTGATATAATTTTTTTTCTCAGTTTAAGTTAATTTTAGTATTCGAACCGTTTAATACAATTAAGTATTAAGAGAGTAATAAATACTTTATTAGCATAGATGGTAAAGATGTGTGGCTTTTATGCATTAAATCATAGGTTCGATTCTTTGTAGTCACAATTTGTAATGTTTTTTCTTCAAATATTTAGAAATAATAAATTACAACAAAATCCTAAGTTAATTGATTACATTAATTAATTCAGCTAATATTAAGAAGGGTATTTGTGTAAAACCAAGTTCTGCCTTAGTAATATAGATAATCATATAGAAATTCGGCCATTATATAATAGATATAAACTACTCCTTCAGTTTTTAAATTGTAGCAAATAGACCACTTTTTATGGTTTTGGGGTTTTTTCTGCTATAAAAAAAGCCTTGGGGACACAATTCAATTATGAAGGGACAATTGGTCCTCAATTTCTCAATACCGTTCAATTATGCAGCGCGCCGGATGGGATGGATGGACGGACGGATTCAGATTGAATTGGACCATAGAGATGGTAGTTTATCCAAATACAAATTTCGGAGTTGAGAGCTGAGACTGGAGAGTCGGTCGTCTTCGTCTTCACCTTCACCTTCACCGATGAGAAAGTTAATCTAAGGCATAGTGATGGAGCTTCTTCTTAGCACTATCTACTGCTCGGCTGGGCCATCAGCATTCGCTCCAAAATCGTCTCTTTTTCAAGATGATTCTACTACTTCTTCTTCTTCTTCTTCTTCCAGGGATCAGCACATGAGAGTTGCTCAACATAAGGCTCTTCTACGCGTTCCCGCCACTTTCCATTGTTCGATATCATTGCGATTGACTCCCTGCCCTATCCATACCCCTTCTTGTTCTTTTGGTATGTAACTCATCCTATACTCTCTCGTAATGGTATTGAATTGAATTGTTGTCTCATTGTCTGAAACGATTATTATTGGCTTAGTTGCACAGCATTTTTATATTCAATTATCTGTTGTTTCATCTTTTGATGTTAATGATGCCGTGTAACTGTCTATGATAAGTACTCCATCAATCATGCTCTCGCTAGATATATTTATTATATTAGTTAGATGAAGGAACCAGTACACTCGAGCTTCTGCAAATTTTCATTTACAGAGCCACATGCTATCAGCCTCACCCAAAAAGGGACATTTCCAAATTTTGTTTGATGCGTCTATGCCTCTTCTCTTAGTTGCCTTTTCTTTTCGCTTCCAGTTTACTCATCAATAGTAGTTACTTATTAATTTCATTTGGTTACTAAATCAGTTGTGCATTCAGTACCGGATAAGCAGTTGAATGTCGACATCAATACAGACTCCACAGAATGGGAAAGTCAAGGTACATTTTTAGTTTAGAAAGCCCGTTTCAGGCTTTCTCCAATCTCTATAGCATCATTGTCCAGTACCAGTTGTAGTTAGTCGTTTGGTTCTATCAGCATTAATTAGGCAATGATTCTCCTTTATCATAATTCATTGTCTGTTATAAGTTTTTCATTCATCTATTTCAATTACACCAGTGATGTCCCTCTAGGCATCAACTCAATGGTATCTCCTTTTGCAACAACCAAATCATACATATTGAGGAGCTATACTATAGTTGTGATTAAACTTTTCTGTGTTGCAGATTTCTATTCCTTAAGAAGGGATGTAGAGGCTGTGTCTAATCGCGTTGAAGAGATTCGGAACTCTTCTGGTCTTCAGAAATTAGAGCAAGAACTCGCTGATTTGGAGTTAAAAGCATCTGATAGCAATTTCTGGGACGATCGTGCTAACGCTCAGGAAATCCTTTTGTCTTTGACTGATGTCAAGGAGAAATTAAGATTACTCTCGGAGTTCCAGACCCAGGTGTGTTTAAGCTTGCTTCTTCAACCTTGAAAGAAAAATGGTCTTTATATTGGCCCAAGTTGTTAGTTTAAGTGCAGCAGTCCATAATTAAAGAAATAGACTTTGTAATCCATGATATGAGATTCAAATGGTATAGTTGATGGGAAAACTGTGTGTTGATTAGGATGATGTGGTGCAGGTAGAAGATGCGCAGACTATAATAAAGTTGACAGAGGAGATGGACGACAAAGATGCTGGTCTTCTTGAAGAGGCTGCCAGCATCTTTAAACAACTTACCAATTCACTTGACCGTTATGAGTTGACTCAGCTTCTGTCTGGTCCATATGACAAGGAAGGTGCTGTTATTTCTATCACAGCAGGAGCAGGTGGTACTGATGCACAGGTAGTCAAATTACATATAGTCTCTTCTCTTCTGTTGTCTGTGTTAGCTGTTGATTGGTTTTACTTACCTATATATGAAGAAAAGACTAGGAATATGATGATGATAGAAGGCAGTTGTACTACTTACTATATAGATAGATAGACTAGTTAGTTGATGAAAATTGGATGTAGTGCAGGACTGGGCTGACATGCTTCTTAGGATGTACATGAGGTGGGGAGAGAAACAAGGTTATAAAACAAAAGTAGTTGAGAAATCCATGGGAGAGGAAGCTGGGATCAAATCAGCCACACTTGAAGTAGATGGGCGGTATGCATATGGGTATTTGTCTGGTGAGAAGGGTACGCACCGCATTGTTAGACAGTCTCCATTTAATTCCAAAGGTCTTCGTCAGGTATATCATTCATCAAATAGTAAATTTAATCTCTTGTTAATATTAATTTAAGATTATTATTATGTAATAATAATGTATGTTGTTGGTGCACTGCAAGTGCAGACAAGCTTTTCTGGTGTAGAAGTGATGCCTCTCCTTCCTGAAGAGTCACTAGCCGTTGAGATTCCAGAAGAAGACCTAGAAATCAGCTTTTCAAGGGCAGGTGGAAAGGGGGGTCAGAATGTGAACAAAGTTGAAACTGCAGTGCGCATCACCCACATACCAACCGGAGTGACTCTGCGTTGCACAGAAGAGAGATCACAATCAGCAAACAAAACCAAAGCTCTAAGTCGACTGAAAGCCAAGTTACTTGTGATAGCGGTGGAACAACGGGCATCAGAAATAAAGGAGATAAGAGGAGATATAGTGAAAGCTGAATGGGGGCAACAGATAAGAAATTATGTTTTCCATCCTTACAAGCTTGTCAAAGATGTGCGCACCGGACATGACACATCTGATATCATTTCTGTTATGGATGGTGAATTGGATCCTTTCATCAAGTCATACCTTCGCTACAAGTACAATCTATAGATAGATTGTTTATTTCTTCTACACACAAACAAGGGTACCTCTCTCTTGTAGTAGTACTACTAGTCTAGTAGTAGTAGTAGAAACAAAGTTATAATTCCTTCTATCTATTCCAAGTTCCACCTGACTTGTGTGCCAACTGACTGTTTACAAGTAAGTTGTATGAAGAGCTGGAGTGTAGGAGGATGTTGAACCTGACCCCATTCATTATGATGTTTCAGTGGTGAACCGGCCCTGTCCAGACAAACCATATATATATATAATGGAAAAATTTGTCAATTTGCACCCTACGAAGTTGTAATTTGAAATATGCCTATCAAAATTGGGTTTTTATGGGAATGCCCCATCCCGCAATTAGCAATTGCGGAACGACACGTGTCCTGCGGACTTTGACTGCGGGACGGACACGTGTGAACACGCGTGTCGGTGTCCCGCTGCCATTGGCTGCGGGGGACAGAGGAATCTTTTCCTCTGTCCCAAGGCGCATGCCTGCGTCACCTAGGGGAACCCATTTTGTCGGGTTCCCCGTCCCGCTGGCTGGCATTTTTGCCGCCGACCCTTTCATTTCATAACCCACGTTTAATTGCCTGTATTGCGATATCCTAATACCGATATTAGCTAATACATGCTTAGCTAGTACAATGTTTGATTGAGCCATGTATTAGGATATCCTAATACAATGTTTGAATGAACTTTGTATTAGGATATCCTAATACAATGACTAAAAGACCTAAATACCATTACTTGCATTTTCAATGAAGATATATTTTACATATGATTAATTTAACAAAGATAAAATTTAACAAAAAAAAGTAACTTCAATTATTTAAAATAATATTTTTCATTAAAAAAAAATCAAATTTATGTATAAATAGTAAAAACTATTTTTGCTAATGTATAAATATGTATATATATAAAGAAAATAGTACAAAACAATTGAAAAAAGTGATTAGCCCGACCTGGCCCGTTCTAGCCGGGCCTAGCCCGAATTAAACCAAAGCAACATAAAGCAGCCCGACCCGAACAACCCGAATTGCTCAGCCCAGCCCGAACCGCACAGCCCGACCCGAATTGACCTGCCTAGCCCGAACCACCCAGACCGGCCCGAACTGACCAGCCCAGCCCTAATCACCCAGCTCGGCCCGAACTGACCTGCCCGAACCACCCAGCCAGGCCCGAACCGCCTAGCCCGGCCCGAACATAACTCAGCCCGAACCGTGTCTGAAGTTTCGATGTAAACGAGATCCGGCCCGAAACTAAGATGTAAACAGTGAGAGTTTGTCATATATTACAAGGGTAAATTGGTAATTAGGAGATTTGTATTATCTAATGCTTTACTTTTAGATGATATTAATTAATACCAAATTCCTTCTATAATTGAGTATTAGCTAATACCAAGTATTAGCTAATACCAATACCAAGTTGACACAAACACGGTATTAGCTAATACCGGTATTAGGATATCGCAATACCGGCAATCAAACGTGCCCTAAAATTTCACCATTTCATGCATTCTCCCACCCTATAAAATCTCTCTAAACACAATTGTAAAAATCTACAATTTTCTCATCAAACTTACATCTTCTATATTTACAATCTGCAATTTCTGTCAATAGCTAACCATGGTGAATGCAGTTCTTCCTCTCGAAGAAGAAGAATGAATTTAGACAATGAACCGACGGACAATACCATCATTTATATGAAGAACATTCACAGGGCCAGTTTCGCTTTTGGGGACAAGGTAAATTTTCTATACATATAAATGTTTATATTGATATGTAGATTACAATATGTTATTGGTTTGACATTACATTATTATATTTTTTAAATTCGAAAAAAATTACTGTATTTTTTAATTCGAATTAAGAAAAAAAATTTGAAAATCGAAATTTTAAATATAGAAATTACTGAGTTTAGTTTTTAAAATTTGAAATTAGACAATTTATTTTCAAATGTCCAATTTAAAAATAGAAATTATAAATTCAAATTGGAGTATTATAAGATATTGAAATTAATTACAAAATATCATAGTTTTTTAAATTCCGAATTAATACACAGAAATGAAAAATTAAATTTTTGTGTTTTCAAATTTCAAAATTAATGTAGAAATTAGTAAAAAAAAAAAAACTTTACCAAAAAAAACGTAATTAAAAATAGAGATTATACCGTTTGTTTTTTTTAATTTCGAATATAAAAAGAGAAATTAAAATTAGAAATTAGAGTGTTATAATAAATTAATAACGAAATTTCATAGTTTTTTTTAAAAATTAAATACATAAATTAAAATTTTAAGTTTTTTTTTTTTCAAATTTCGAAATTATTGTTGAAATTAGTTAAGAAAAAACTAACCTTTAATATAAACATCAGAATTCAAAAATAGAGATTAGACTGTTTTTTTTTTTTTTTTTTGTATTATTTGTTTATAATTTCGAATATTAAAACTGAAATAAAAAATAAAAATGTTCAAATTAATTAACAAATTTCATAGTTTTGTTAAAATTTCGAAATTATTTTAGAATTTAGTAAAAAGTAGTATACAATATTTTTTTTTGTTACATTTTGAATTTAAAAAACATAAATAAAAAATTTAGATTTGTTATAAAATGTTGAAATTAATTACGAAATTTCATAGTTTTTATAATTTTCGAATTTAAATACATAAATTAAAATTAGGACAATCTTAGATATGTCGACATTACTTTAGCATTGTGTGTTAAAATTATGTTGAAATTTAAAACATAAAATAGAGGAAATTGATTTTTTTAAATTCGAAAACTTTGAAAAAAATATATTGAGAAATTAAATATTTTGAACTAATAACGAATTAATTCATGTCGATAGATTGAAGAAGAGAAGGATGATTGCCGCTTTAGATGTGGAAAACTGTGGTCGATAGACGCACGAACGACTGGATTTGTCAACCAGGCGGGCTTTTATTATGCAGGATTGACCGCTCGTGTCGAGGTAGATACTGCACTCCTGCATGCATTAGCGGAGAGGTGGCGACCAGAAACCCACACTTTTCATCTTCCCACGGGTGAGATGACGGTTACTCTGAAATATGTGGCGATGATCTTGGGGTTAAGGATTGATGGACGCCGATATCAGACCAATACAAGCAAGGAATTACATTAGATCCCCATCAACCAATTGTGGAATTTTAGAAAAATCACACTCTAGAGATTTTTTAGCGTACTTTTGGAGTACGTGTGATCTCCATGTCAAATGGTTGAAGCAAAATTTCTTGATGCAATATGAAGAGCTGCCTGGGTTCGAAACAGTTAATGATGCACAATCCGAGATGAGAGCTAAGGTATATATATTGTGTCTCTTAGGTACAGTTCTATTCGCAGACTCCAACGGAAACTTGGTACCGCTACAGTATTAAAACTTCCTGGAAGATCTGGAAGTGTGCAGTCAGTACACTTGGGGTTCTGCCGTACTGAGCCACTTGTACAGGGGTCTGGACCGGTGGACTAGTAATAAAAGACGGTCAACATCAGCGGCTGCGGTGTGCTCTTACATGTATTGAAAAATGCATTATTAATATTATTTATTAAAAATGCATTATTAATATTAATTATGTACTACATCGTGTAATTTTACTTATCTCCAATATAGGTGTGGTGTTGGACGCACATCGCGATTGGTAGACCCAAATGTCTTGATGAAGCTGAACCTGATATGACAGTCGGTTGTTGGTGGAGATCGAAGAAGACTTCGAAGAAGACCGTCAGACCATGTGCTAGGTGGTGGTACCGGGATGTACTGAACGCTTTCGACAAGAAGATGGTATTGAACTTAAATAATCGATAGAATACCACATATTTTAGTATTAATTTATTCACTCTAATATTGTTATTACACAAGTAAAATGAAACCCATGGACAACGACCGTTGTAGCATTAGTGCCAGCAATTGTCCGAGAAGGTTGAGACTTCGCGTACTTACAACTATCTCTGATCAACTTTAACTGTGTGGAGTTTCAACTACCACAACGAGTATATAAGCAATTAGATTTGGGTTTTTATATCAACGAGGAAATGAAAAATCACCAATTATGGGATAGTCTCCAGAGGTGTGATCAATGGGTGAAGACATCGACACCGTCATATTATGTTTTCCATGAGAAATACATATACTTAGGTGGAACTCCCGAAATGGAATCTATACTTACTAAGCTGCATTAATGTCAACACTGGTATTTAGAAAATAATAAAATGTTTTCTCTTTCAGAATATCCTCTTCTCCAGTTGCCAAGTCCAGTGGCCATATCTTCATTCACTTCATCCGGGGAATGTAAAGTTTATAAGCAGCTACCAAAGTTGTCTGGGCACGACATGCCTCAACAATGTCTATTAGGTTGGTAATTTTTCACACGATACGAACATGTACGAAAAAAATCGTGTTCGTGCAAGCATATGGTAGAACGATAACATGATATAATTTTGGTATCGTGTTCGTGTTTAGGTATCACAATACGACACACACGATAAAATTGTAATACTAAGTCTAACTTTTGAGTAATTTTTTGTTAAAAAAAATATTTAATAAATTTTAAAATTCCAATATGTGGTTTAACTTTTAAAATTTATCATATCATGGAATAAAATATATTATGAATTTATATATTTTATTATGTTCTGATTTAGTTAGGTTAGGAATATATATTCCTAACCTAACTAAATCAGAACATAATAAAATATATTAATTTCTGATATATTTTATTCCCTAATATGTCAATCTTATATTATAAATTTATGAATATTGACATAGTTTTTTTTTTCTATATAAAGTTAATTATTTTAATTTCTACTTAGAGATATTGTATAAATATGAATGAATAACCACAAGTACAAATTAATTCCGTGCCGTGTTCGTATTTATAAACCGTGGCATGATAAACTTACCATGCATATTTGTATTTGGTAAGTTTAACCCAACACAATTATTGGCGGGGTATTACGGGGCCCGACCCGGTTTTGACCCGCCGACCGCGGGGCACGGGACGGGTTCGAGGCGGGTCCGGGTATAGTATTACGGGCCTCGTAGACCCGTCCCGGATTAGCAGTTGGTAATATTTATTAGTATTAACATTATTAAACAATATGGTTCATATTGTAACTATAAAAAAAATAAGTACCTAAGTATAAATAACTTAAAGTTAGATTATTAGTTACTAGTAGGGGTGTCAACGGGGCGGGGCGGGTATCGCCAAACCCGGACCCGCCCCGCGGGTCGACATAGTCGAACCGTACCCGCCCCGTACATTACGCGGGGCGGGGCGGGGCGGGTCGACCCGCGGGTCACCCATGTGAAAAAAATTATTTATTTTTAGAAACCTTAAATCCTAAAATTTATGTTTTTCGTATCAAAATCCGAATCACAAATTACAAATTTAACTTAACATTCAAATATTAATCACCAAACTCGTTAAAACTCTTGTTATTTTGACTATGTATTATGTAACACTATAGCTTTTTATAATATACATAGGTTATATACATATGTGTAACACATACACGGGGCGGGACGGGTCGGCGGGGCCCCGTGACCCCAAACCCGAACCCGCCCCAAGGGTCGCGGATCACGGGTCGGCGGGGCGAAAACGGGGCGGGTACCCGCGGGTCGACGGGTACCCGTGACCCGTTGCCACCCCTAGTTACTTACCAGGCACATCTTTTCATTTTTTCATTCCAGACAGCTCCAGCAAGCAACGACAACGGCAGACTCCATGCTCCAGCGACAAGTTAGCAACGGCTCAGCAATTAGCACGGCAGTCCAGCTCCAGACTCCAACGACTTGCACACCACGGCAGCACCTTGCACTCGGCCTCGCCTTAGTTCTCCACCCAGCTGCGCGCCCACTGGTGACCACCACGTCCCCGTCCACCGCGTCCACTGCTGCCCACCACCGCGTCCACTGCCGTCCACCAGGACCACCACCGCGTCCAGAGACACTAGATTCAACGGATTCCGGTGGTAAACAGGTTTACCACGTTTCGGGTCAGGAGCCGCGGGTCGACCCGCGTGATTTTTTGCCCCGCTTGACCCGCCCCACGAGGCACATGTACCCAGATCCGGATCTGCAAAGTCGACAGGCGGGGCGGGTCCGTGACTATGACAACACGCCCGGATCCGCCCGTTGCCATCACTAGGTATTTTATAGCACACACGATAATACTGATTGATTGCACTAAAACGGGTATGTCTCTATCAGGTGTATACACACGGATTATGCACGGGTTTCATTCTAACATTAGCTGCTGTCTATGCGACTCGTTTATATCTGGGACTGGGCGATGTCGTTTATATCTGGGACCTATTCCTGTGGGGTTCCAATATTCTATTTCTGCATCATCATATATCTCTCCGTTCGGTTTCCTTCCTTTCTGCATCTTTTTAGTCCAGAAGAGAACAACACCACCTCAGTCATGGCGGCAACGGCGAAGAATGCTTTGCTCAAGTACCTGAGAGTGGACGCCAGGGCTATCTCACGGACTCTTAACTCCAGTAGCTTTGATTTTAATCTGGTGTTGCGTCGTTGCTTCTCTGAGGAGGTGAGGGGCTCCTTCCTCGATAAATCAGAGGTCACAGATCGGGTCCTTTCGGTCGTCAAGAAATCTCAGACAGTCGATCTTTCTAAGGTTAGCATTTGAATTCACAACTGCAGCTTTATTATTTGCATATCTTCTAGGGTGCGGTGCTCACTATTCGGATGTGTTTATTTGATTGTCGCATAACGAAACCAGAAAACTATATATATAGTTAAAAATTTATAATGGGGGAGCTGATTCGGACCTGATCATTGAACAACAGTAGAATTACTAACCCCTCTTCATCCTGAAAGAATAATATCTTTTAACAGCCTCTGGTTAGCTCAAAGCTTCCTTTTTCTTGAACCTCTTTTATGCTGATTGCGACGTTTAAGTTGAAGATCCTGCATGATGGAATGCACCTCCCCTCTAAACAATTCTAGTTGTCATTCTTTTGTTGATGAGCAAAATTGCTTTGGATAAATGATGATAATCAGTAAGCACCAATGCAGCCAGTCTGTAGTACAAACTTGAGGGGAGAGATCTCAGAGTGGCTCCTAAATCCCGGACTAGGGAAGCCAATCTTAATTCCAGGAATCAATTAAAAAATAATATAATTGGAAGAATAGATAGATGTTTGTGTTGTCTTGGTACAATAATATATTATGAAGGCTAAGTACGAAGCAGAATACATTTTAATTTATTAATGTGTGATCTAGCTAGGTCCTACTCCAAATGAGGGAACATGATTTAGCTAGAACAGGTTGATGAATTGAAGTGGTTCTCTTGTAGTTTCCTATGCTATATAATAAATAGAGACGTATTCTGTGTGTTTGAGATTATATAAAGTGAATGATTTCAATGAAATAATTTTAGGACAAAAGACTGCTGATTCATGACTTACTTTTTGTCGAATCGGTGGAAAGCCATTTCTTTCTAATACATGATGATAACTGAGTGGGGCTACCATTAGGAAATCATACCATTTTTTCATATTAGTAGCAGAACGCATACTGATTTCTCACTTTGTAAATTAGGAGTTTATGAAGTGAGCACATTTTAACGAAAGTGAAATGAAACTATAAAATTTTGTATTCTGGCCTCTTTGATATATGTCCATTTGATAAAGTATATGGGTATGTGTTGATATTTTTTGCGAATCTTATATCAATGAAGGATGTTGTTGGTGGTATTTGTGTGAGCTAGGTGACAATAGATGCTCATTTCCAGAAGGACCTTGGGTTGGATAGCTTGGACACGGTGGAAATGGTGATGGCACTGGAGGAGGAGTTTGGATTTGAAATTCCTGCTAATGAAGCAGACAAGATAAGCTCCATAAATCTTGCGGTTGACTTCATAGCATCTCACCCTCAGGCAAACTAGTAGGAGGAAGTAATGAATGAATGAATGAACTCACACCATACCAGACCACTGGTTTCTGCTCAACTGCTTTATGTGTTTTTTTCTTGAATGCTGTAGACATCATTAGCTTTTCTTGTTGTCATTGTGTTGGAACCTGCACTGAACAATAATATGAAAAACAATCTTTGAGTTGTGTGGGAGCACCATTCTTTTGGTATATATATGATAAATAATTGTTTATCAAATTGGTGTAATTTTAGTTCACTGAAGAGTAAAGAAGTAGTGTGATTGTGTGATATGGATTGGTTGCTAAAGGACAATCTCGGCTAGCGTGGACTTGTAGCCATATCAACTGGAAGAAGAAGTAAGAACAGCTCTCAACCAAACCAAACCAAATCAAATTTTTACCATGTTCAGTTCAGATTAAGTTTCATTATACCATCTGAATATCACAGCAACCGAATCTAATTAATAATCAATTATTAGGAAGTTTTATCCGCTTTAATTTGACTGCCATAAATATTTTTATTCTCAGCATTTTTTAACTATCAATTAAGGAGTGACGTGTTGAATCACTAAACCGTCTATCAATCCAATCATAATCTCTTATTCTGTATTTTTCAAAAAAATTGCATAATTTTCTTCCAAAACTTAGAACATTCAAAATATTGGGTTTCAATTAGTGTGGCGTGGAACAATTTTCAACGACAACAAAGTATGGTTTATTGACGTACGTGATCAACTTCTCAAGTAACGACCCTGACAAGGTGACTGAAATGGAGTGTATAGAGGAGTTCGAATTTGATAGTCAGTTTCGTCGGAATTGACTTCTCTAAAGTAATTATACTGAAACTAAGACACCGAAAAAAAAAAAAACACCCAAAAATAATAATTTAATATGAGACATTAAAAAAGAAAATCTGAAATAATAACACTACTAAATAGGTTTCTAAGCTTAAATATTATTATATTATCTGTTGGGCCGCCTCCGATTTGTTGAAGGCCTGAACGAGGAGGGAAGGGTGGTCGAATAGAATCGAATCAAATAGGGGAGGGAGAGCGTGGAAGGATCGTATCGCCGGCCAGTGTGTGTTTCAGCAGAAGAATTACAGAGACAGATCGAGATGGTGAAGCAGATAGGAAAGCTACACCTGCTGGTCGTCTTCTCCTTCTTGGCCTTCGCAGCATTCCAATCCTCCTTCGCCTTTCAGTCTGACGAGCTTCTCGTTGATGACGATGAATTCGGCCTCGAAGGAGCTACCTCCCCTCCTCCACCCGCTACCCCTATCCCTTCCAAGAGAAGGTTCTCCGATCCTGATTCCGACTCCAAGATCCACTTCTCTCTCGACCACGCCTTCGGTGATTCCGACTTTTCTCCCGCCGGCACATTCTCTGCTCGCCTCAAGACTTGGAATCATGGCGGCCAGGTTCACTTCTCCCACCTCGATCGTATTTATTCCAATTGGATTTCTCTGCAGTTTTATCTTGGTTTAGTTCTATTTTTGTATCTGGAAGCTCACCCACCCCTATCCGCATCCCGATCGTGTTGATTTCAATTGGATTTCTCCGCAGTTTTATCTTGCTTTAGTTCTATTTTTGTATGTGAAAGCTAGATCACTTTAAGTAACTCACTTTTAGACCTAATGCTAGTTTGATGTAATAATTAACATCAATTGTATGGCTAATGGTTACAAAATTTGATCCTTTTTGTTTCAAACACTACTCGGTATCAATAAATTTAACCTTCACTTGAACAAAGCTATTCAATCTTGAGGAATGGCTGGAAACTTGCATTTTGGTTAGAGCAGTTTGTTGTTTCTTGTTACACCCTCATATCTTCCTGAATGACTAGATTTTGTACTTGATTGAATAACTTGCAATAATTATGCTGTTGGCTAAACCAAACTCTTAACTAGCAGACTCTAACCAAGCTGCGTTTCTCAAGAAATGCTATGACGGATCTTGAGAAGGAGAAGTTTCAGGTAACTTAGCCATCCTAATTTCTTAGTTCTCTCACTTCTGTCAATTTAGTTGCTTTATTTTCAAAAGTCTTTTCCTCCTACCATTTACTATTCATGTAGAAATTGCTGCAAGGAGATGATTTCTACAAGATACGACTGCCATCCAATGTCTTGAGCCCACCGGGAAGAGACTATATTGTTTCCTCAGTCAAAGCGGTAATTTCTATCTTGGAACCACACCAGTTGTCACAATATATGTATTTTGAATAATTAAGCTTTGATAGTTTGGTAACACCAAATATTGCTATTTTCTTCTGGCAATGCTCTTTCTATGAAGTGATATCTACAGTAGAATCTGCAATTTTCGGGCTAGTATTCAAGTGGGATCTTATCTTCTACTTTTTTTTTTTTTTCCTGATTTAATTTACTGTGAAAAGTTGATTTGCCCCATAATAAAACAACCAAAGCCTTACCTCAGGAAGTACCTTTGTGAATTTGTGAATACTGTTTTTATCTTCATTTGATTTTGACCATAGTCTATATGGATCCTGATGAACCAGAGGTTGTCTATAATCGACAAGTTCTTCTAACAATTCCTGCATTTTGTATTGTTACTTGTAGTAACATAGTGATCTTGAGTGTTGCTTCAATACTAACACACCTCTGTCTCTTATACCATGACAGAGATGTCTTCCACGGGACGGTCTGGATGAACATTTTGTTATACACATGGTAACTTCTTTTGTTAGTGTTTTGTGATAGTTGTCAAAAAAAATTCCTAATTAAGTTGTGGTGCAGGAAGGTGTTAATGTTGTAGCTGTCAATTATGGCGCGCCTGGGGCATGTGCTTACCCTCGGCAATTGAAATTTGTAAGCGTTGAATCACTTTTCATTTATTAATGGAGGGTCTGTCCCTGTCAATGTAGTTGGAACTTTACCCTACAGATGCATCATCTCACCAAGTTGATGTGGAAGCTGTTTCTTATAAACTAGGGCTCTCATAATTATTGTTTAAAATTTAGATACTTGCTTCTGCATATTTTAGGGATTGAAATCTTCTGGAAATCTGGTGTATAGTAGTCATCAATAAGTCAACCATGAATTTTGACTGGCATCGGGCATTTCTAAATTCTAATACAGTGGCTTCATTTTCTTTTCAGTAGTCCAAAGATTTAAAAGAATAAAATATCACCATTTTTCCTAATATCCATATTTTTTTTTGTGGAGCTAATCTTTCAGAACAGGCTATTCTTTCAGCTATCCTGAGTAAGTGATATAAGGATCAGATACCTAGGAAGACTGTGTAGAGTATAAAAAATAACCTTTTCTTTGCTCGATGAATTGCTTGAGGCTTTATTGTAGCTTCTTTGGTAGAGAATTACTAGGTTCCAGTTTCAAGACTACCAAAGAAACATCCATATTTATATGTTGAACCATAGAAATTGTAAAGCCCAATCTTTCCTGAAACTACTGCGTGCGTATATAGAACCTTCTGAAAACAGTAGCAGAAGCGCCGTCTCTTTATTCCAGAAACTGTCTCAATCATCATGTAAATTTGATGCCTCTAGATGGGTAAAATTCTATGTAATTCCTAACTTGCATTTGTGTGGTGCAGCCATCAAAATGGGCTTTTAGTTCATACACAATCCTCAAGAACAGTGAGCAAGCACCAAGGTATGAAATGACGAAATTGGTTAGTTTAATGAAGATCTAGTTGGAAGATGCTAGTGGGCAGTGTTTAGGAAGTTTGATGTTATAATGATGATGAGTGGGTTTTGTGTGCCCTTGTTTTGTAAGCTGTTTGGTAGTCATTTACTGAACGGTGTTACTTTGGCAGAACTCCAATATTCACTGAAGAGGTAATTTTCGGGGAGAAGGGAGAGGTTGAAGCTTTACCACCTCCAGAAAGGTCTTTCTGGGCAAAATATGTAAGCAAGCAAATTCTGTTTCTAAAAATGTAATTCAGTCCTTGCCGTTGATGTGGGGTTACTAATTATTAGATGGTGGTGATATTTTTTGGTGTAGTGGATGTACGCGATCCCTCTGGGGTTGATAGTAATGAATGCTGTAACCCAAGCAATGAACATGCCCGAGGAGCAACAGCAGGGTGGAGGTGGAGGTGGAGGTGCAGTGCAGCAGCGAGGGGGTCCAACAACTAATGCTGTGAGAAGAAGATAGATAGATGACTACTCAATTATGAGAACACATGTTGGTGTACTAGTATTTTTGGATTTCTATCTAAATCTATGTATGTATCTATCTACTATCTACTACAGAGAGAGAGGTAGAATAGCATCATCGCATCAGATTCACGACTCATGTTAGGTTTTACATTGCATGTTGTTGGATTTGTGCTGGTAATTGAACAATAATACTAGGAGAAAATTTATTTACTCTCCACAAGGTGTTTGAGTAGTTTTTAAGGACTGGAGTAGCAGTAGACTAGCAGCTCTATTGAGAGAATTGTAGCTAGCTATAGCTAATTAATTGGATGTAACGCGACAAGCTATAGCTTTCCACAATAACCTTAAACCCCTTAGCCACTAACTTCGTCTGTGAAATAGGACCCCGTTTGGGCACGTTGAGACACAAATACGGGCTGACCTAGAAAAACTTAACTTGGCACAACAACAAGATAACTCATCAGGCCTGATTGACGACCTCACCTGTTCTATTAAGGAACTGTATCTGAACTAGGAAATTATGTGGAGGCAGAAATTTAGACAAATTTGGCTGGAACAAGGTGACCAAAACACCAAGTTTTTCCATGGTATTCTATTGCAAGTAAAATGAAGAACAACCTTGATAGCATCACTCTACCAGATGGAAGCACGTTGACAGAGCCAACAAATATTCAGCGGTATATTCAACACTACTTTCATGAGGTTTTCAAAGTAAGGACCGACCTCCCGATACCGTCTATCCCATAGCGGAATAACCTTAAGATTGAACCTCAGGGGAGAAAGGAATCTCAAGGCACATGTCACTGCTTTGGAAATCACAAAAGCCATTGCACAATTTCAACCAAACAAGGCACCTGGACTAGACGAGTATCCACCCAGATTCTTTCAGCATACTTGGGAGCTGACTGGCATAGATCTATCGAGGTCAGTAACAGATTTTTTTAATCTGGAAAACTGGAGCAACCTTTAAACTCGACGAAATTGGAGTTGATCCCAAAAAATAACAGTCCCCAAGGTTTACAGGACTGGCGCCCGATTGGTCTGTGCAACACAACATATAAAGTGATCTCCAAGGGATTGGCAAACAGAATTAGATCGGTGATCAACAGGTTGGTCTACCCATTCCAAACAGTGTTTGTCCCAGGCAGGTAGGGGTGAAACCAAAATCCGATTGGTCCGAAAAACCGATGGAAACCGATCCGGTCCGGACCGAAAAAACCGAATCCGAAATATTCGGTTTGGTTTTTGGTCGGATTTTTTTACTCTTGGTCGGATTTTTTTACTCTAGTCGGTTTGGTTTTTGGTCGGATTTTTTTACTCTTGGTCGGATTTTTTTACTCTAGTTCGGTTTTTCGGTCCGGTTCGGATTTTTAGTTTTCAAGACCGCGGGGACTGAACCGACCGTTATGCTAACTAAATATATACAATATATATTATATTAGTTGATATTAATCAATATAATTAATTATGTTAATATAAATTATGAAATAGGCACTTATGAAGATTGTTTTTCTAATTTTGTTTTATAATTTATTTAATTATATTAATGGACGTTATTTTTCATTTCGGTTAGATAAACTCCATGAAAATAACGAGAATTTTCAATGGGAATTGTTAATTTTGGATTTTTGGTTTAAAAACCGAACCGAAAAACCGTATTACCAATGGGCGGTTAATTTTTCCTCACACGGTTTTTAGGTCGGATTTTTTTAAAGAAAAAAACCGAACCGAAAATATAGGTACCTGACCGAACCAAGCAAAAACCGGTCCGACCGGTCCGGTTTCACCCCTACAGGCATGAGTATTAACGATAATAACCTATTGGCACATGAATTACTGCACACCATTAAACAACGACGTAAAGGTAAGAAGGGGCCGCTGGCGCTTAAACTGGATATGAGTAAGGCATATGACAGAGTAGAATGGTCATTCTGAGAAATGTATTACACAACATGGTTTTCCCTCCAAATTTCGTCAATTGGATAATGGGGTGCATCACGACAGCCACCCTCAATGTGACCATCAATGGCAAACCATCTGAGTCCTTCTCACCAATCAGAGGGTTTAGACAGGGAGATCCTCTGTCCCCTTATCTTTTCATTCTGGTGTCGCAAATGCCTTCACAAGAACTATCAAGAGCACAACTTGATGGAAGATTAAAGGGGATTAAACCGGGCAAATTCACTCAGGAGATATCTCACTTATTGTTTGCGGATGATAGCTTTCTATTCCTCGAAGCGACGACAGAGAACGCGAGCCAACTTAAGCAACTGCTGGATGACTATCATAATGAATCGGGACAACTCATCAACTACAGTAAATCTAGCATTCGGTTCAGCCCTAATGTAGCACAACATAACGGTGATCAGATAGCTCAAATTTTGGGGGTGCGGGACATGCTACCAGAGGAAGTGTATCTAGGACTCCCTGTAGACTGGATGAAACAAAAGAGACAAATGGGCGACCGATTGATCCAACGTACAACAACCCGTATTCAAGGATGGATGAATAAATTACTATCCCCAACTGGGATAGAGATCCTACTAAAAGCCACTGCTGCTTCTATCCCTACATATGTCATGTCGTGCGTCAACCTATCAAAAAAGACGACTGCAAACTTGGAGAAATTACACAGACAATTCTGGTGGAACTCAACTCCGGAAAAGAAGGGTTTTATGTGGATTGCTTGGGACAAACTCAGTCGCTATAAGGAGGAGGGAGGTCTTGGATTCAGAGACATGAATGCGTTTAACCTGCCACTACTTACAAAACAAGCTAACAGAATTGTTACGAATCAGGAGTCCATATGGGTGAAGTGCATGAGAGATAAACACTTAAGGCAACACTCTTTCTTCACTGCCAATGTACAACCTTATCATTCCCCGGTTTAGAGGACACTCGCTAAGACCATAACCTTTTTGATTAAAGGAGGGCGGTGACACATAGGAAATGGGAATAACACAAATTTTTGGACAGATCCCAGGGTTCCGAATATGGGACTCCTAAAGGACTGGGTTGATGCACCGGCCAGTACAAGCACGAATTCACCTCCCCTTAATAACAAAGTCAGTCAATTCCTCACTAATGGCAGATGGGATCCAAATATTTTACCTCCGATGCTCTCGAAAATTGTGAAATCAACGATCCTAAATATCACCCTACCGTTGTTTGAAACTGCGGACATGTTCCTTTGGCTCCATAATGATTCCGGAATGTACTCTGTCAAATCTGGTTACCACTTTATTAAAGCACTGCTCACCACAGAGCGGCATGGGAATCTCGCGTCAACCTCGACGATTGCTAGTCCGACGATTTGGAAGAAGCTTTGGAAGGCCAAACTCCTACAAAAAATTCGGATGTTCATCTGGAAAGGTTACAACAATGGGCCCTTAGGCAGGCCCTCAACAAACACGTTCCCTCACTCAACTCAAAGTGCCACATTTGCTCTCACCACACTGAGAACCGGGAACACCTAATGTGGACATGTCCGTTTGCACTAAGAATCTGGTTTGGATCGATTTTCGATACTCACGCGGAGTTTTTTTTCTTTCCAAAATCTCGGTTACTGATTGGCTATTCTCAAGCTCCGACCCTCTACTGCGTTTAAGTTTCTCTGATGAGCTTTTTGTGTATAAATGTATAGTTATATGGGGTATTTGGATATAAAGAAATGATGTAATCTTTAGGTCTAGACCCCCGAATCTGTCAGCTACCTTTCATTTCATAGAGGTTGTAACTAATGATAATTATAATGCCAATATATGTAATTCAGGAACAGGAGGCGAAGTCACCACCCCCACCAGTGGCGGGTTGATGACCAGGAGAATGATTCCATCAAACGCGAGGCCCACTATCGTGTGTGATGGAGCAGTACGGGCCAGCTGGAACTTAGTTTTTGGAGGCGCTATTTTGGTAGACGATTCAGACATGATTGTAGCAGCCTTAGTTGTATCGGCACCTGGAGATGATCCCATTTTGGCGGAAGGTTTAGCTTGCAGGGCAGGTTTACTGTTAGCACGGTCATTCCCACGGAATACCCATGTGGTGTTCACGGACTCGACAAAAGTGCTCTATCAGATCGATTCCTCTTCTACAAGTTGTAACCCGTCCGTTTTCGGCATTGTCCAGGATATTCAGACTCTTCTACGTATTATTCCAGCACTTATTTTTTCAATCCCTAGATGTAAGGTATCCCGCGCACATAATCTTGTTACTCGTGCGGCGGATTTATGTGTAACCGGAATTTGGCCCACCCGGGAAATCCCGATTTCACTATAGGAGATATAGCATGTGTGTGCTGTGATTGTTGTTTGTTTTTAATATATAATTATGCGGCATTAAGATAAAAAAAAAATGAATGTAATGCGTCCACCTCTATTAAAACGCATAGAATAGTTTATTTATTAGTAGCTAGCTCTTGTGCTATGGGCACCTCTAGAGAAATTTATGTTCAACTTTTATTTATAATTAGGATTAGACCGTATAATTTAAGAAAATAGGATATTTTAGCATATAACGATAGGAATAAAATATCTAATTCTATTACTAATAATAGCTACAACCCTATTACTAATATTATCCCTAATAATGTTTATATATATTGTTATATATCATAAATATTTATTCCTAACATTACTCTCACCTTTTAAAATGAGCTTGTACTTAAGTTCGAAAATCCATTTTCTATGGAGTACTGCTAAATGATGATTGTCCAGGTATCAACGCATTAAATAATGATTGAGAATTTTGGCAAAAAAAAAATAATGATTGAGAAAAGTTTGTTTTGGGCAAAATGGGTAATGCATATGGGTCTAATTTATTTAAATTAGAAATTGGAGGGGGAAATGAATTTCTTTGTTCGAAAGGGAAGACTGAAACAGATGGAAACAAGGAGAAGATTTTCAGCACTGTGGGTGATTGGCGGCAAAGGATGGGCGTTAGAGCCTAGAGGCGGAGGAGTGCTGGTGAATGACTACGCCCAGAGTGGCTGAAACGACGACTGTAACAGAGGGATAGATTGCCGCGAATGTTGGGTCAGGGGCGGTGGTGGCGGCTCCGGCTGCAGCCGGCGATGGTGGCGGAGGTTGATGCGGAGAAGGCGGCGAACAACAAACTGATTGACAAAATGAAGTTATGGATTTGTTAGAGGCGGCCACAGAGGCGTCTGCGTCATGAACAACAACCGGTCACAAAGTCACATCATCTCCTCCACTATCGGCGGCGAAGGCTTCAATGTCTTGATTAGAAGAGGGTCCGCCAGGTTCGACGCCACAGGATCGTCGGCTCTGATACCAAATGTTATGTGCAGACATAGGATAATGAGTATAGAAACTTAAACTTATGTTTAACTTTCTGGTTATCGTTTTATTCAGTAAATTGTCCCTTACGTAGGAATAAACCAGTACAATCTAAGGATATATGATATTTTAGTAGATATTTATAAGAAATAAAATTCTAATCTTAACACTAATAATAGATATAACCCTATTACTAATATTATCCCTACTAATATTAATAGATATTATCCTATATCAGATATATTTATTCGTAACATTACTCCCACCTTGAAAAACGAGCTTGTCTTCAAGCTCGAAAATCCATCTTCTATTGAGTACCGCTAAATGATGCCGATTGTCTAGGTATTCATGCATCAACTAATGATTGGGGGAAAAGTTGTTCCGGGCAAAATGGGAGGCTCTGAAAACACTATATATTCTTTATGTGTGTATAATTTGGTTAAACTAAAAATCATAGGGGAAAAGTAATTTCTCCACTGGAGAGGGAATACATGAATAGATGGAATTGGAGATAAGGTTTTCAACGCTATGAGTTGCTAGTGGCAGAGGAGCTGCACCAGTAGAGGACACGACGTTGGAAAGTCCGCACCTGGAGTGGCTGAAACGCCGACTGCAACTAGGAGATAGCAGTAGCTGCAGTTGAGGGATAGATCACTGCGGCTGTTGGGTCGTAGACGGTGGTGGTGGTGGTGGCGGCTACGGTGGCGGCGACTGCAACTAGGAGATAGCAGTAGCTGCAGCTGAGGGATAGATCACTGCGGTTGTTGGGTCGTAGACGGTGGTGGTGGTGGCGGCTACGGTGGTGGATGTTGAGGCAGAGGAGGCAGTGGACAACGAACCCATAGACATACCGAAGCTGTGGTTCTGTCAAAGGCGGCAACGAAGGTGACGACAGCGGCGGAGATGGAAGCCTCTGCGTCAAGAACAACAACCAGTCACAAAGTCTCATCGTCTCCTCTATTATCAGCGACATATTCAATGTCTTGATAAAAAGTGGGTCCGCCAGGTTCGGCGCCACAAGATCGTCGGCTCTGATACCACGTGCTATGTGCACACATAGGACATGGAGTATATAAATCTAAGTTTCTGTTTAACCTTCTGCTTATCGTTTTATTCAATAGACTGTCCCTTAAAATATCATTAGTCCAGTACAATATAAGGAGATAGAATATCCTAACAAATAACAATAGGAAATAAAATATCTAATATCACTAATAATAGATATAACCATATTACTTATATTATCCCTAATAATATTAATAGATATTATCCTACATCGAATATATTTATCAGTAACATTACTCCCGTCTTGGAAAACAAGTTTGTTCTTAAACTCGAAAATCCATCTTCTATTGAGTACTGCTAAATTGTGTCGCAGGTATTCGCGTATCAGATAATGATTGGGGAAAAAGCTGTTCTAGGCAAAAGGGGAGGGGTTATATAACAATATAATTTTTGTGAGTCTAATTTGGTTTAATTGGAAATTGTAGGGAGGAAAATGAATTTCTTTGCGGGAAAAGTGATGTGTTCCAACCTGACGTTGATCCCCGAAGAGATCGTAAGTAAGCCACTCAACTCAACATCGGATGACAGTTCTTCACACCCAATGCAAGGTGTTGGTTCTACAAGTCAAAATGGTGGTCTAATCACTCGATCCAAAGTCCAAATCACCAACATGGCTAATTGATGGCCCAAAATGCTGTTGCAAATGTAAGGATACCCAAGAGACACTCAAGTCAATAATCAATGCTAATCCACACAACCATCAACCAGCCTTGAGACTTGAATAATGTATTAATTTACTTATGTTTTCTAGTGACGAGAAGTAAGCGTGCACGAGAGGTCGAATTTGACAATTGGTTTTGTCGAGATTGACTCGAGACACCAAATTTAAAAAAAAAAAATGAAACCTGAGACACTCCATTTTAACGTCAGACACCAAATTTTAACATTTGTAAATCTTCAAACAGTTTATAGGTTCTTAACCGTTTTATAAATAAATGACATGTAAATATAACAACAGTGGTTCATGTGTGAACATTTTACAAGGCAGCTGCTATTTAAATTTAAGCAAATGATGAAAGGGAATTTATTATTACATTAATAATACAAACACTTGAGAGTTAAGTTGAAGAGGTTGATGATCTGACAGTATCAATGGCCACAACAAGATCATCGAACTTGGCCCCTGTTACTTCTTTTACTATGCTTCCTTCCTTGAGAATCTTGAATGTGGGAACTACTCTTATTCCAAGCTCCTTTGCCAATGGCTATTATATATATACAGAGAGATCAATCAATCAATCATTAGAAGATTACTAACATTCATTATAAACAAAAATACACAAGAGAGACTAGAGTAGACATATTCAACAACTACTAATATTGCTGCTGACCTTGTTTTCCTGGTTACAGTCAAGCTTTAGAAAAACAACGTCCAAATACTTCTCCGACAGCTCTACATATTTTGGAGCTATAATCTTGCAAGGGCCACACCTGCAAATCAACCACATATCCAAAGAGCTGAATAACAAGATGCATAAGTATCTCTTATGTTTAATAACTTGTCATTAACTAACATCACACTTAATTTCTCCTCCTCAGCTAGCTGTTAGATGTTGTGGTATCTTCAGATTAGATTAAACTATGTAATGCTTTGCTCTGCTTGCATATTGAGTCTTTTCTCTACATATAAATAAATACTAAGTAACTGCACTAGTATTCGCTAGTAAAAGATTACCAGCCAGACTGAAACTTTAGAAAAAACCTGCATTATTGGATCAAAATGTCAAACCTTTTACTTATGGAGGAAATGGGAAGTCACTACACTAGAATGATTAGACAGTAAGTGGATGCTCAATATATATAGCTGAAGCCTGAATGCATGTATGCATGTATATGTATAAGTAGGTAGATCAGTGTTTGGACTCTAGGGTTGAAACAAGCATACCATTCCTAGCTAGCAAGTAGCACAAAATATAGGAACTAGAACATGACTGTCTGAATGTCAAAAAACACTGAATCAAGAACATCATGATGGATGAATAATAGGACCAAATCTAATAATAATAATAATAATAATAAGATATAAAAACAGCAACAAAATGAAATGGATTGAGTGATGATCAGATATGTTTGGAGCTGCAATAATTGACATGGCAAGATATGGAGTGAGCTAATTAGATAAGTTAGTATAGATAGACAGCAACCATTGGGTGTACATGTCGAGGACAACGGTCTTGTCGCCAGCGGCCTTAACGATCGGCCAGAAAGTATCCTTATCGACATCAGTCACCTGTCCCACCTTCACCGCCACTACCTCCTCGGCCTCCTCCGTGTCCAAGCTGCTGCTGCACTTCACCACAACCGCCGCTGCTCTCCTCCTGCTACCAGTATTATGCAACTTCCCATTCTTCAGCGACGGAGACGATTCGCTCCTTCTAATTAAACTCCAAGTCGTAAGCGACCGATGCACCGAGTAATTATGTGAACGAATCGACGAAGAAGAAGTAGTAGTAGTTAGAGAAGAAGAGAGCTGCAAAGCCATCATCACCAATTGAGTGACAGACAGATCTAAATTCTGGACACAACCACAGTGTAGTGTAGTGTGGTGTGGTGTGGTGCGGTGCGGTGTGGTGGAGAAACAAAGGAAAGAAACTGATTCGGACGGATTGACGAATATCCTTTTCTTCTTCGTTTCTATCGACTGACGAATTTACCCCACTTCTTGTGGACCATTCCTGTAGGAGTAAGGGGTAATACTGGAATATCATCATCACCATCTTTCTTCCTACTACTAAACGGGAGGTCCATATGAATTACAACAATATCCATCATTTTTACTCCTTATATATGTATTTAATTTATAATTATTATTATTTTACTTATTTCCCCGTTAAAAGTATGTTGATTATTTTTATACAAAAGCCTGTTAATATATTTCGTATAATATATCATTATGTTTGGTTAGGATAACCTGATAAAAAAATTATAGTATACACAATATATATTTTCTCACATCTATAAATAAAAAATTGTAAATTCTCAAAATTAATATACTGTTTAATTACTTATGTTTAGTGATTAAATGGTTAGAGCATCCACAATGGTATTAATAAAGATTACGTAAACGTAGGTCTTACATATTTATTTAAATAAAACAATAAAAACTATCTACAGTGGTTTTACATAGCATTCCTTAAAGATGAGACCACGCGTAAATTTATGTTTTTACCTAAAGCATTCATTAAATATAAGTATGCACTATGTATTACGTAACCAATTTTTTATTATAAATCAATTCATTTTATAATTAATGCTAATATCTTATTGGTGGTTGTTGGAAAATTTAATAATAAATTATATTTAAGGAATATGTTTAAGTAATACGATTGCAGAGAAAATATTTTTTACGTGTGTCTTAAATTTACGTATTACTTAAAGTGTACATAAATGTCTACGTGACAACTTTAAAGAATACATAAAATCATTGTGGATGCTCTTACTTGTTTGTGGGTCTTTCTACTATGTTCATCAAGCACCGTGCTTGTGGTAGTTTTTTTAACATATTTCTATTGTCCTTAAAGTAAACCCTATATGAAAATTGATATCATTAAGAGTATGATATAAATTTTAAGTGTAGTAAAAAAAATTCACACTTTTTATACTTTTAAAATTTTACATATGTTATAATTAAGTACAATCTAATAATAAAAAAATACAAGCATGGTGCTCCACAAGCATGATAGAAAATCACATTGTTTTTTAACGTGATAGTTTGGTTACTTACGTTTCAAAATATGATTAAATGATTCAAACTCATTACATTAACGGCATGTTTGGTTCGTGGAATAGGGAATAAGGAATAAGGAATAGGGAATAGGAATAGGGAATAAGGAATATGTAATATTAATATGATGTTGTTTGGTTGACATGAGGAATAAAGAATGATGATTCTGAATCCAATGTTTGGTTGATAAAATGATAGTGAGAAAAGAATGGAATAAGTCCAAATTGACAGATATACCCTTTTGCTACATATATTAATCAAATTAACAATGAAAAATTCAAATCATATATTATTAAATGAAAAATTGATTTTTTTTTTTTTTACAAAATACAAATTTTTTAAAGGATTTTTTTTAAAAAACAATTTTTTTTTTCGATATTGTAAAATTCACTATAGCTAATATAACATTTTGTAAAGTGAAAAAACATGTTAAATTATTATTATTAATTAAATTAAAATATGATCACGAGATGGACATGCAGAATAAGGGCAGTCGATAGTCGCGAGATAGATGCAATGCGTGAGAGAATTATGATTTCTATATAATAAATAAATTAGATTATGGTTAAAATTGTATTTTTTATTTCTAATTTTTATTTTAGAGAATGTGGAATAGGTAAACCTAGGGGTTAGGCTAGGATTATGTATTCCTTCAAAATTGGCAATTAGGAATCCTAATTCCACACAATTAATTAACCAAACAACGTAATACGGAATACCCATTACCTATTCCCTATTCCATTATGTGAACCAAACATGCCGTAAGTCACTTATGTTTGAAGAACTAATGGTTATCAAATGACAATTTTACCATAAATTTCAACTAATTCAAGTTTTCTTTATTGTATTCTTCGTGTTTTTCATCAAATTTATAATTTTTTTATTCAATTCATTTTTAAAAAAATCAATTACCAAGTTCGAATTCAGACCCTAAGATATTGAACATGTATTAAAAAAAAAAACCTTTTCAGATAGAAACTAAGAAAAAGAATTTGAAAAAAAAAAACTTTTTATTTATCTGACATTTTGCAGCTTCTCATTCCAGGCCTGACATGCAATGCGATGCGACTTTCACATAATACAGTTCCTCCCTGAACAGTCTTTAAATTCAATATCGATTCCGAACTCTAAGCTGCTACTAGGTTCGATCAAACCAGTAGTAGCTTTGCTGGGATCTGTTTCGACCTGCCCCGCGGTCCGGATTATCTTAGACAATCCGGACGAGTCCGGTCCGGACGTGCGTGTTGCCCGTCCAGACCGTTTTGACTCGCGAGTATAGCGTTTTGATCCGTTTATGTGGGTTTGACGTGTTCTTGATGTCCGAAATATAAATACGAACCCGAATGATCGGGGGGGGGGGGGGGGGGGGGGGGGGCTAATTCAAACCCTCGGGTAAAATAAGAACAGCGCAACTCAACCACCGAAGACAGACTCATGTTGGCGATGCCATGGTCAAGTAAGAGGACAATGGCATATATCCATCAGATCAATTTGAACTTAGATGTTGGTGCATTCATATTCGAATGCAGTGTTGTTTAAAAAAAAATTTAAGTTTTTTTAATGAAAAAATTGATAAATTTGACGACATGTGCTGAAAAACATGTAGAATGAATATATAAATTGTATTTTAGACATTTAATCAAAATGTAACCAAACAATCGTATTTACAAACTCAGGAAACTAAAAGGCATACATTTGAGCCAAAATGTTACATATGCAAACATAAATAACCAAACTATATATTAACCTCGTATATTTTTTTACTACTAAACCATGTAACAATGGTGTGGTTGTTCAGCGCCTCATCCCTTAACCAGATGTTAGGAGTTCAATCCCCGCTAGTGACCATGGGAATAGAAAATTGTTCTAGGCCCTGCCCCGTGCATATGTTATACACATATATATATATATATATATAATATATATATATGATGGATATACGCATGATTCGGGCTCGGTTTTAATTATTCGGACCTCATACACGCACGTAAGACCCACTACGAAACCCAATTTCGAGCTAACCGGGGGAAACCGGGCAAGTCGCGAACTTGCCCGGCACCCCCGGGGGCTTACCCGGAACTCCGGGTAAGCTTAGCACCCCGGGGGTGTCGCGCACACCCCCCCATTTTGTCTCGAATGTATAGGAGACCCCGATTTTTAACTAACTCCTATGTGTCCGAGACCTATGTTTCAAAGGCGCGCGCATCCCGCTCGTGACAGCCGCCTGAGACGCGCGTCAGAGTCCTCTTCTCAAAGTTCTCCCCTGCATCCCGGTTCACATTTCCACATTGAACCGGGTCAAAACCGGCTTACGGTCCAAGGTTGCCTATAAATAGCCACCTTGGGGGTAAACATTTTCAAGTCACAAGTCACTTTTGGGTGAGAATTAAGAAAAGCTCTGACCTCTCTCTAAACTCTCTCTCTCTAGAACTGTCTAATGTTGATCGTCGGAGTGAGCGCACCAAGCACCCCCCCTCTCCACGGGAGTTGCTCGGTAATGCTCCTCTTGCAGGTACGGACGGACAGTCCGCGAGAGAGCCCGAAGGACTTAGTGCGATTTTGAAGACGAAGTCAAATGCCCGTGCACGACCCTAGGAGACGGACTTGGCCCAAACAAGCTCGCACCCAACCCGAAGACATCGACAAGTTACTCAGCGGACAGCCCGCGTTAACTTGGTCGAAACACTTGGCGCCGTCTGTGGGAAACGCAACGACAAGTCATGGCGTACCACTGTTATTCTAAGATCATCAGTTTACAAGATTTGGGAGAGCCGTGTGAAGCGCGTACACCTCCTACCAAACACGCACATCTGCGAAGCGCGTGCACCTCCTACCAAACGCGCGTGCATCGACGCTCTAAGAGGAGGAGTAACACCTCTCGCTCAGAAACTAAGTATAGTAGCAGCGGACAGTAGGTGCAGCACTGCGCGCACAGCATCGCACGCGCGTACACGTCGACATGGCAATGTGAGATCTACCACCTCACATACGAAGAACCTAACAGATACACTAAGTGGCTATCATGTCCACGCATCTCGAAGTAGCGGTCGCTAGACACACTCTACCTTGGGGAAAATAAAGTAGCGGTCGCTAGACACACTCTACCTTGGGGAAAACCAAGTAGCGGTCGCTAGACACACTCTACCTTGGGGAAAGCCAAGTAGCGGTCGCAGAATGCACTCTACCTTGAAAACGCCAGGTAGCGGCAGCAACATGGATAGGCAGTCGCCTCGCCGACCTTTGACCGACGCCATGGAAGGACACGTCGCCTCGCCGACCTCTGGCCTTCTCCCTACCTCGGAAACATCAAGTAGCTGTCGCTGAATGCACCCAACTTAGGAACAACCAAGTAGCAGTCGTGGAATGCACCCAACTTTGGAACAACCAAGTAGCAGTCGTGGAATGCACCCAACTTTGGAAAAACCAAGTAGCAGTCATGGAACACACCCTACTTCGGAAGATCCCAGTAACCATCGACATGGGAGACAACTACATATCTACGAGACTCGTTAGTCTCTACTTATCACATAGCGAACACCCCATGAGGGGGCAACCCCCTATACATATCAACCACTATGACGACACCTACTCTACGTCGACATCAAGCCTATAGTGACAACATGCATGGCAACAGACAAGGAAAAAATTCTAAGTGTTGGAACAAGCGCGCACATACAAGCGCACACATACAAGCGCGCACATACAAGCGCACGCATACTCAGCTAGCACGCATATGGATGGTAGTATGGTCATGAAAGAAAGAGCCAATCAAGGAACATTTTCTAAGTGTTCCACCATGTCAGCAGTCGACATGTGACGAAGTGTCGACTATCAAGGAACATTTTCTAAGTGTTCCACCATGTCAGCAGTCGACATATGACGAGGTGTCGACTATCAAAGGATGTTTTCTAAGTGTTCCACTATGGCAGCAGTCGACATATGACAAAGTGTCGACAATCAAGAAATACTTTCTAAGTATTTTCCTATGACGGCAATCAACGGCAGTCGACAAAGATCAAATAACGACAACCATGGTAACGAGTCATTAGGCTAGCGCTATCACGTCACTACAAGCACCTCTACTCCGGGGGCAATACTATATCAACAAGGGCCTCGTCTCTCGACATATACGTTGCGAACATACTCTGTTCGTCAACGACGCGGCGGATGCATCACACCTCGCAAGCTTAGGACCCGCGCGTCCGTGATACACGCTCCCTCATAAGTGTGTGGGTAACCCTTTACCTGTCTCTATTTTTTCTAAGTCTTTTAGTACATGACTATGCATCCTTTACACATACGTCATACACACGTCAACGTCATGCATTGCACACAACCATGATTGCACATATTCATGAGAATTATTGCTTAAGTCCATCACATGTGATTTTCCAAACCCGACATTATTTCATTTACTAAAAACGTCGTCTCGCCGTCAAGACGGCCGTCTCGGACGACGGGCTCCCAAAAACCATCATATTGCATGAAAAACGTTTTATCAAAACTTGCATGATTTATTATCATTTTGATACAATTAGTCGTGGCATGAACGTTCCATATTTATTTGATCACGCCCCGAAAAATCTCATGTGTGCTCACGCCTCATTTTTTCCAAAACCACATTTATCATATTACTTGTAGTCCGTTGTGCTACTAACCCTTTGCGCAGTTGTCAAGCATGACCATCTCAAAAAACTAAGGCAAGAAGCCCGTCTGAACCGCGCGTATCCACCATTGGTAGGTCAAAACTCAAGGTGAGCGGACGACCCGAATCACGCGTATACCCTATCTTAAAATAGAGTTAAACAAAGGTCAAGCCATTATTTAACTCGGGGGCAAGTGATGGATATACGCATGATTCGGGCTCGGTTTTAATTATTCGGACCTCATACACGCACGTAAGACCCACTACGAAACCCAATTTCGAGCTAACCGGGGGAAACCGGGCAAGTCGCGAACTTGCCCGGCACCCCCGGGGGCTTACCCGGAATTCCGGGTAAGCCTAGGCTTACCCGGAACTCCGGGTAAGCTTAGCACCCCGGGGGTGTCGCGCACACCCCCCATTTTGTCTCGAATGTATAGGAGACCCGATTTTTAACTAACTCCTATGTGTCCGAGACCTATGTTTCAAAGGCGCGCGCGTCCCGCTCGTGACAGCCGCCTGAGACGCGCGTCAGAGTCCTCTTCTCAAAGCTCTCCCCTGCATCCCGGTTCACATTTCCACATTGAACCGAGTCAAAACCGGCTTACGGTCCAAGGTTGCCTATAAATAGCCACCTTGGGGGTAAACATTTTCAAGTCACAAGTCACTTTTGGGTGAGAATTAAGAAAAGCTCTGACCTCTCTCTAAACTCTCTCTCTCTAGAACTGTCTAATGTTGATCGTCGGAGTGAGCGCACCAAGCACCCCCCCCCCCCCTCTCCACGGGAGTTGCTCGGTAATGCTCCTCTTGCAGGTACGGACGGACAGTCCGCGAGAGAGCCCGAAGGACTTAGTGCGATTTTGAAGACGAAGCCAAAGGACCGTGCACGACCCTAGGAGACGGACTTGGCCCAGACAAGCTCGCACCCAACCCGAAGACATTGACAAGTTACTCAGCGGACAGCCCGCGTTAACTTGGTCGAAACAATATATATATTGTATACAACTATATATTTAATATAATACGTAGTCAAAATAACAAGAGTTTTAACGAGTTTGGTAATTTGTATTTGGATGTTAAGTTAAATTTGTAATTTGTGATTCCAATTTGGATACGGTAAATATAAATTTTAGAATTTAAAGTTTCTAAAAATAAACTATTTTCCACGTGAGTCGACCCGCCCCGCGAGATGTACGGGGCGGGTACGGGTCGACACGGTCGACCCGCAGGGCGGGTCCAGGTTTGGCGATACCCGCTCCGCCCCGTTGACACCCCTATAATATATTAGCTATTCTGTAACCGATGGAAATGAGTTTTTGACCAAAATAGGGCTACAAGGACAACCAAATACTAATATAGGCTAGAAAAAAAACCATTTACACATATAGGGCTGGCCGGGTTCCCCTAACCCGGCCAAGTGATTTTTTTTTTTTTTTTTTCGGAAAACTAAAAAACAAAAAAGCGGAACTCACTTGGCCGGGTTGCCCCAACCCGGTCAAATATGTGTTTTTTTTTTCACTTTTTTATGTTTTTTTTTCTGTTGCTTTTTTTTAATAGAAGTTGTAAAAATTAATGGTTTTGTAATTTTTTTCTAAAAAACCTATTGGACATAGTGAACCCTAGAGGGCAAATTGACAGACATTTTTCGTTTACCAGTTTTCGTAAAAAAATTACAAAACTACAAATTTTATATTTTTTCGAACTCACTTGGCCGGATCCCCACAACCCGGCCAAGTAGTGTTTTTTTTTGTCTCAAAATTAATTAATTGCGATGTCAACAGCAAGCATTGTTTTACACGGCAATTAATTAATTTTAAGAAAAAAAAAAGAAACACTATTTGGCCGGGTTGTGGGACCCGGCCAAGTGAGTTCGAAAAAGTATAAAATTAGTAGTTTTGTAATTTTTTTACGAAAACTGGTAAATAACAAATGTCATGTCAATTTGACATCTAGGGTTCACCATGTCCAATAAGTTTTTTAGAAAAAAATTACAAAACCATTAATCTTTACAAATTCTATTGAAAAAAGCAAAAAAAAAAAAATTGTAAAAAAAAAAAAACGAAAAAAAAGATGCATATTTGGCCGGGTTGGGGCACCCGGCCAAGTGAGTTCCATTTTTTTTTTTTCCAGTTTTCCGAAAAAAAAAAAAAAAAAAAAACAAAAAATCATTTGGCCGGGTCCCAACCCGGCCAGCCCTATATACGTAAATTGTTTTTTTTCTAGTCTATATTGGTATTTGTTTGTCCATGTAAAAACACATTGTTTCCCATGGCGATGCTTCTACTCAGGTTACTGCGGATGCTGCTACTCAGGGCACTACGATCACTACCACTGCTGCGGATCGCTCCAAATCTTTCCGATTTTGTCATATGAAGTTTCTTTGTTTCAACAGAGAGGATGTTGTGAGCTGGTTGTATCTTTGCGCCAATTATTTCAAGTTAAGAGGAGACCCCGGAGGTTTGGAAAATCAGCATAGCTGCATTTCATTTTGAAGGAGCAGCTCTTCAGTGGCATCATTCTTTTATTAGGATGAAGGAGAGTCGGCCCGAACCTCTTTCCTGGACCGAGTATGCTACAACAATTGCATCCCGATTTGGTACCGGCACGTTTGATGATCCAGTTATTGACCTGAAAAACTTGCAAGACATGATCGTTAGCAGACTACTTCAGCGACTTTGATGCTTTGTTCATCCGTGTCCAGTTGAAATCTCCGATTACAGAGGCTCAAGCTATCAGCAACTTCATCGGAGGTTTAAAGACTGAATTCACGTGGTCGGTAAGGATGTTCAAACCTAAAACCTTATATAATGCTTACTCATTAGCCAAGGTTAAGGAATGCTCGTTGGTTAATTCAGCTGATCCATTGTCTGCTAAGCAGATTTCTGCCAAGTCCTTGCCTCTTGAACCACATAATGTATTGAAATCTCCTGGTATAAGACCTGGTAGAATCATTTCTAATAAAGAAATTGAGGAACGTAGAGCTAAGGGATTATGTTTTAATTGTGATGAGAAATTCACACCGGGACACATGTGTAAGAAACAACATATTTTCTCACTAGATGACACTCTGGATGATTCTCAAGATACGTCTGATGTTTTAGTTTTTGTTATCAATGATCCACCTCCGCAAATTTCACTTCATGCTTTGATGGGAACAACAGGGACTGAATAGTACACTATGAGGGTTGATGGTTATGTTGGTGATACACATCTGCGTTTTCTTATTGATTCAGGTAGTACTCATAACTTTCTTGGAGTCCAAATGGCAGCTGCGTTAAACTGCTCGGTTGTTCCCTTGCCCTTGCTTAAAGTGGAAGCTGCTAATGGTCATAATATGTCTTGCAATCTTGCTTGTCGCAACTTCATTTGGAATATGCAGGGTAGATCATATGCAGCTGATATATATTTGCTTCATTTAGAGAGTTATGACTTAATTTGGGAGTGCAGTGGCTCTTGATGACATTATATGGAATTTCAAGCAGCTCACTATGCAGTTTTTTTGTCGGTGCTGAACTGTGTCGTCTAAAGGGAAAGACGGATTGTTCGGTGACTTCTACATCGTCAGTAAACAGGTTGGAGATGTTACTAAAAAAGAAGATTACTAATAACACTGTAACTATTCACATGACTAAGGAAGTGGTGCATATTCCTCCTCCGAAATCAGCTCTGTTTGCCCAAGTTTCTGCACCTTACTTTTTATATGAAAGGCCACTAATTGTTGAAGAAGGTGCATCTAATGGTGCTGCTCTTAAGTATGCTGCTACATCTCCTGGAGCTGCTGTTGTTGCATCTGGAATTTCTGCATCTGCAGCTGTTGCAGAAGTTTCTCCCCCTGCAGCTGCTGTTAATGTTGTTAACCTTGAGGACAAGGTTTTTTAAGGGTGGGCAATGATACAATAGAAATGTAAGAGGGTTAAGTGTCAATTAATATAGTTATTGACTCTTATGCAATTATTAGACAGTTAGCTATATATTAGCATGGAAAGCAATCAATAAAACAAAATAGAATTGCTAATTTTCTTCTTCTCTGCGTCTTCCTCTCAAATCCTTCCGTCATTCTTATACGTAACAATAGTGGAGACGGAGGGTAAAGTCAACTGCCCTCGCTCCTCAGCCCTCACTTACTCAGTTTCTATCTTACCTATTTTGTTAATTAATTCTGAAGAAGTAATATATTTGTGTGTATCTCTCTTTCTCTCTTCGAAAATGTAGGTACTGCACTAGCTGAAATGGAGGGAGCACAAGTAACAGCTTTGCAAGAAGATATATATTATGAGGTGGTCATAAGAAGAAGTTCCATGTTGCTTGTGTTGTAAGTCACCCGCTTGCAATATGCTAGGATTGTATCCATATTACTTCCCCTTAATGCAGAATGATGAAGCAGCCTCTACCTGGCTAAACAGTAAGAGATAGAAGGGATCATGCTGCGCATCAGTAAAAGTTATCTTTTTTTTTCTTTGATGATATGCATCAACATTTATTTTGTTATTGAAAAGTTGTTCTGTTTCATGGGACAAGTTAAAGGTGAAACTGATTCGGGAATGAATTATGATTATATACTTAAAAAAAAAAAAAAAAAATCACTCATGACATAAGCCCTACAAAACAGCTGAATCCAGTTAACCTAGCTACCAAATATTTTTAATTTTTGTTTGTTATTCTTCTCAAGTAATTAGTAAGCAACCTTTTTATTTATATATATATACTGTTACGTGGCTTGGAACCCAGCTAAGTGGTTTCCTTATATTACGGTCTTTTGTAACATAAGAAACGAGTTGAATTGATACCAATTCGAGTTATACCTTCCAAACATTTTTAGAATAACTATCTATTGTACTAATCAATTCAGACAAATGATGAAAAAGAATAAGTGAAATCACGATCAAGCTGTCAGTTCAATAGAATCCATTGATTTGTGACTGAATAAATAAGCAATTCATACAATAAAGATGTCTGCTTGCTGATAAAAAAATAATTCTTATATATGAGTGGGTATTTAAAAAGTGTCTTTTGTTCGGTTAAATGTTGCTTCTTTTTTTTCCTGTAAAAAATTACGCATTTTTGTGCGTTATAAAAAGTTGGAAAAACTAAGATAAACAATTCATACAAGAAAGATGATGACGAATTACTGAAAAGAAAATTAATTTTTAGGTATGAGTTCTATGTAAAATATGTATATTATTCTATTAAATATCGTTTTTTGTTTTGTTTTTGTTTTTTTGTTTTTTGTTTTTTTTGTTTTTTGTTTTTTTTTTTTTTTTGCATTTTTTGCTTTATCAAAAGTTGGAAAAGAGAGAAGGATGAGAGGTGGTTGCTAGTAGGTGCGGTTTCGTGGTCAATATGGAAGGATCGTTGTCGAGCCATGCATGAAAACGAACTACTGAACCCCACAAAGACAAAGACAGTGCCAAGTAAGAAGCATCCAATATGAGTTTTGGGGCAGCCGACATAATTCTCTCCCAGACGATCATGACTTCCAATGAACTACTCGACTACATGGATGTGATGGTGTGATCAAGCTCAATTGTGATGCATCATGGGAGGAAAGAACAAGAGCTGGGGAAATGGTGTTATTGCTAGAGACAAAAACGGTCGAGTGAAGGGAGGATTAAATCGATATTCATCTCGCCAGGTGCACTCGTCTTGGAAGCTCTTGCAATTCATGAAGCCCTCAAGCTTGCTATCCATGAAGGATGGAGGCACGTCATTATCGAATTGGACTCGAATGAAGTCATTGAATCGTTATCTCAACCGAACCGAGCTTGCGATTGGCGCATTAAACCTATCATAGGCAAGACTCGTAATTTGATGGGCGAGGATTTGATTATCCAATGGAAGGTCACTCCGCGGGAAGCAAATGAAGTTGCTAACTAGATTGCTATCCAATCTAGAAAGATATCGTGTGTTTAGATAATTTGATTCTTGTACCCCGCCCTCTCTTATGTCTTTAATTGTCTTTAATCCTGAAAGATCGTTTATGTAATCTGTAGTGAATATTGTTTTTGATTGCATTTGAATATAAGTTTCAGTTGGCCAAAAAAAAAGTTGGAAAGAATTTTTTTAGCTTTATGTAAAAAGCTGGAAAAACTAGGATAAAACCTGACACATTCTATGAATTGATTCCATGACCTAAACATGCATTTGCTTATCATGAAGGATTTAAACCATTTATATATAATTTCAAACCCAAATATACTTTAAAGACCCCAGACAGCAGTGATAGAGGAATATTTAGCAATGACACTACCACAAGTACGCTACAATTGATGAGATGGATTTCCTTTCCTTGTACAGAGAAACTACTACATTGCTGGTTTGGTAGAGTGAGCAGTACAAAAAAACAAGCGGCAGAATATATAGATAGGTATGGAGGGGCTGGCTCTACACAAATCCCTTCCTTCCTAGTCTACCAAAATCAACAGAGGACAAACAACGTGCTAATATCCACTATCTATCCATTGCTTTTCATAATTTATTTATTCAGGAGTGAGGATATATAAAATGGCAGGAAAATCAAACCAAATCAAATCAGTGGCTCTTCTTCTTCTTCACTTGGTCACCATTTGCAGCAGCAGCAGCAGCAGGAGGCACAAACCTGGGCAAATTCAAGATTGTGTTCACACGAGAAACACCGTCAAGAGCGGACCAATCCTTCTCCTCCTCATTGTCTGAGTTATCATAACAAGGCGGCTGCTGCTGCTGCTGTCCTTGATGATTATTAGTGGCTGAAGAAGCAGTAGATAGTTGATGGTTGATTAGGAAGAGGCATACTACAGCACAATCATCAACCTTAGAAGTAGGGTATTTGCAACGCCATGCTTTCACTGCTATCTCCACCAAAGCTCTCGCTGCACATGACCTTTCACCCACACAACTCACTATATCCACCACCTCCTTGTTCGACAACACATCCCATACCTGTTTCATTCATGAATGAAGAAGAAGATTCAGTACAACAAACATACCCTAAATTTCATACTCACACTAATCAATTATTACTCACCCCATCAGTAGCTAACACAACAAATTCATCCTTCCCGCTCAGCCGTCTACAATATATCTCAGGTATAGATATCACACCAAAATCCTTTAGGCAGAAATCCCCTAAAGCTCTTGCCATTGCTAGCCCTGGTGTGTCACTGTTTGGTAACCACACCCTAGAAACTTCTGGTTCGTCTTGCAGTGCAAATACTCTTCCTTTACATTTTCTGATTCTCTCTTCCTCCCCTGCATGAGCACCCAACACAATAACCAATAAGGCAATAACCATCTCAATCATATACTACTTATTTATTTCCAATAACACAACATCTAATAAATGAATAAATACCAGGAAGATTTGGCTTAAGATCTACTGTCAACTGGACTGCTGTAAGACAATCATCCTCATCTCTAGTTCCTAGAACAGCTCTAGAATCCCCCACGTTTCCAATCACAAGATATTGACCCTGAACAGATCAATCAACCAGCACTCAACTCATAAAATTTCCAAAGTTTGAAAAACTAAGCCTAGAATTTCATACCTGCTTAATCATAGTAACTGCTGTTGTACCACTGCAGTAGCAGTCTATGTTCGTGTACGACCTCAGTTCTCTGTCCATGAGTTTAAAAGCTCTCAGAAATGAATTCTTGAGTGCCTGAATAATCTCATTATGCTTTTCTGTCTCAACTTCACTGGATTCTTCTTTCGCTGGTCCAGAATTTGTACTAACTTCATATGCACTATTAAGTTTGATGATATCCTCGCTATTTTTATTCCCTTCCCAATAAGCACACAATTTCAGGGGAAGTGAGTCCCTTACTCTCTTCGCTACCATATGCCCATACGGACCATGACCATCAAAAACACCACAAAATATTGTGTCTTTCCTTGAAGCAAAGTTCTGGAAAAATAAATATAAAAAAAGAAACAAATTTACAGAGTGAAGCACGAACTAGTACTTATTAGCTGCTGCAAAATACTAAATAAAGATGCTAAGGCATGAAGAAATAACACAAAGGATTCCTGTCTAAGGAAGGATCCTAACGATTTCACTCAATACAGGAATCTTCTTGCTATATTAAATCGCACCTTCACCTATCACCTGAGGTTTCGAGTCTCCGCAGCACCAAATTAAACCCCCATGTAAGGGGAGTCTTCACCTATCTACTATGCTATGTAACAAGCTCTAAGAGCATTTAATGGGATACAATATGGCAATAACCAGATTGTGCATAATGTAAATCAGCAGGACATAGAGTAATCATCAGGAGCTGCTCTATTTTAACCCAAAACAAACAAATAAATAAAACAATAAATAGAGAGAAGGGAGGAAGTTACCTCCCAGACAATCATGGCATCTTGATTAGTTCCTTTCTTGCCTTGTTGAGTGAATAAGGAGGCAATATCAGTGGAGCCATTTAAGAAGAACCTACCAGGGATCCTGTGGAGAGGTTCCTCCTTGAGAAATTCAAAAGAAGAGGAGCTCCTTGATCCTGAGAGTCTGTTTGTTGAACTTTTCCTTTTCCTAATCCCTGGAGCGGGAGTAAGGGGTGAACCCGGAACAGGGCTCCTGCTTTCAGTTGCCGATAAGCAGGACCCCATACGAAGGGCCCTGATTATATTTATTAAGCACTCCAGATTAACACCAGCCAGACTTACCCACCCACCCTCCTCTTCTTCCTCTATTGCTCAAGACTCATAAACTAATTCTATTCCTCACTACTACCAAAACGGAATCCCCTCCACAATCAACTCAACAATTAATGCTGCCTGGCTTAGGTAGGTTATAATAATCGGTGAAAAGGAATGGAACGCAGCCTGGTGCTATAGAAAACTAACGACCCACCCCTTAACCCAAATCCAAAAGGATGTATGTGACTACTACTTTCTAAGGATACAAAGAAAACGCCTTTATTTCCAGTTGGCGGCGGCGGTGGCGGATCCCAGACGGAAACTGCAGCGTGCCCCTCATCAGCTCAGATCAGAAGAAGAGATCAATCAATCATCAAATTCCAAACTTAACAGGGGAGGAATTCGAATGACAGATTCGACTTTAAACTGATTAGCCGATGGATTAGAACAGAAGATGTGATAGAGATTAGAGAGAGAGGGGAAGAAATCAGGCAGGGAAAGTCAAAGGAGAAAGAAAGACGAAGTAGAAATAGCGCGAGAGTAGCGTTGATCGGTGATCGACGTTAGAAATGAGCGAGAAATTCAGGGAAACCCCCAGAGTCGGATAGATTAGATTAGACTTGGGAAGGAAGGAGGGAGCGAGATGTGCGGGAGGGAATGGAATTGTTTGGTTTGGTCTCCTTGAATTGAACTCAAGTGTAAGAAACAGAAACAACTGAGAAGGGAGAGGAAGACGAAGAAAGCCAGATAGATTAAACTATGCAACAACATGTGAAAATGGTATAATATATTATTATTTTTTTATGGCCTAACTGAGACGTTTATTCATGATAAAATCAACATAACACGTTCAAGATGGATTAAATAAACGATACTTTTGAATTAAAGATAAAAGAGAGGCGGGGTTCAAGAATCCAATTTTTAAAGCACGACTTCTTTCTAACTTGGATAGCAATTCAATTAGCAACTTCATTTGCTTTCTTCGAGATTACACTCCATCGTGCGACAAGAATTCGATCAACCATTATACGAATCTTTTCCACAAAATAAGATATACGCCAATCACTTGCTCGATCCACTTGAGATATGGACTCGATGGCTTCCTTTGAGTCTGATTCAATGACGATGTGGCTCCATCCTTCTTGCGTAGCGAGTCGGAGGGCTTCATGGACCGCAAAAGTTTCCAAGACGAGAACTCCTTGACGGGAAGAAAAACGATTTAAACCTCCCTTCACATGACCACGTTCAACTCTAGCAATAACACCAATACCTCCAATTTTTGTTCGTTTTTCCCACGATGCATCACAATTAATTTTAATCATGTCATTTTCGGGTGTGCACCATAAGTTTGAGATAGTCTTTGTCGAGGGGTTCGGAATAGCTAAGGGAGGTACATGCCGACACCCCAGTAGTCTCCATGTAGCTTCCAAGCTTGTGCCACCTTTTTTATTGGGTGGGTAACTCATTATCATGCATGGCACGACAACGTTCTTTCCATATCGACCATGATACCACACCTACGAGTGACCATCTAACCTCGCTTCTTTCCTTGATAGCCCAGTAGCGCCTTTAAATTGGTCGAACCAATCTTTCATTGACGTCAAATTAGGGTCGAGCCTACGCATATTAAGTGTCGCAAACCATACTGGGGCTGTCCAAGTGCATCCAAATACCGGGGTTTCTTTCGTCGTGATCACAAAAAGGGCAGCAAGTACTTATACCCATACCTCGACGGTTTAATTCATATTTAACCGCTAAGGCACCCGAGTTAAGTCGCCTCATAAATGTACGTACCTTAGGTAATGTTTGCATTGCCCACATCTCCTTCCATCGGGTGCTTGTTATGGAATCGGTTCCCTCTCCATTAATTCGTGACTCAGTTAAGCGGTGATACACTTACTTTACCGAGGCTACTCCTGTCTGTTAGAAAATAAACTTGATTAGTTTAGAATTGTCTCTATCTAGAAGTGTCTAAGAGTGTCTAGGAGTCTTTAATAATCAAGAGTGTAAAAGAGTCTCTAGGTAGGAGTCTCAAGAAATATCTAGAAAAGAAGACACTAGAAGAAGAAATCACTAGAATCCTTAAGTCTCTAGAGTTATCCTAATGTACCTATAAATATGTGATGAGATGAATGAGAATGCAACAAGTTGAGAAGACAAAACAACAAGTCTCTCATATCTTCTCCACCTCCCTCACACACATATACCCACAAACACATATTCAAACACCAACAAGTGGTATCAGAGCAAGGTTCAAAGATCGCGATGGCAACGACAAGCATGCAAGTGCCGAGATTGACGAAGGATAACTACGATAAATGGTGCATCCAAATGAAGGCCATTTTGGGATCGCTTGACGTATGGGAGCTCGTGGAGACCGAGTTCGAGGAACGCGAAGTGACGACGGAAATGTCAAAAGAAGAGAAGGAAGAATTGAAGGAGCAACGGAAGAAGGAGAAGAAGGCCTTGTTCACAATATATCAAGGTCTTGATGAAGCCACGTTCGAGTTAGTCGCTCCAGCCAAGACATCATACGAAGCCTGGGCTATACTCCAAAAGGCGTACGGAGGCGTCGAAAAGGTAAAGAAAATTCGCCTACAAGCTCTTCGTGCTCAATTTGAATCCCTCCATCAAGAAAGCTCAGAATCTATCTCCGACTACTTCACGCGGGTCATTTCAATCGCACATCAAATGCGAAGAAATGGAGAAAATTTAGAAGACGTTCGTTTCATAGAGAAGATATTGAGATCCCTCGATCCCAAGTTCGACCTTGTGGCCGTAGCAATTGAAGAATCCAAGGACCTAGAAGAAATGTCCGTGGAGCAACTCATGGGTTCTCTACAAGCCCATGAAAAACGACTTTTGAAGAGAGGAGAAGGTACATCCTTGGAGCATGCTTTACAAGCAAACCTGACGTTGAAGAATTACGGATCACGAGGCGGCTTCCAAAGAGGAAGATTCACGACATGGAGAGGAAGAGATGGTCGAACAACAACCACCAATGAAGTCGACAACGATGATGGAGAGTCGATCCAAGAAGGAGATCGAGGAAGAGGTCGCGGTCGTGGTCGTGGTCGTGGTCGTGGTCGTGGTCGCGGACGAGCCCAAGGTGGATGGAGAAATAACAAATCAGGAGTTCAATGCTATGTATGCAAAAAATACGGTCATTATGCAGCAGAATGTTGGTATAATACCGACAACGACAGAGAAAATGTGAATTTCGCGGAGAAGATCGACGAAGATGGAGCTCTTTTGATGGCATACAATCAAGTCGAGGAGACGGAGTCCAACACATGGTTCGTCGACACGGGAGCTTCCAACCACATGTGCGGAAGAAAGGAGTTCTTTGCGGAGCTTGATGAAAGACACGGTGGACACATCACATTTGGCGATCTTACCCAACACCAAATTAAAGGGAAAGGTAAAGTTCTCTTTGAACTCAAGAACGGACGACAGTTATGCATCGCCAATGTCTATTTTGTTCCCGACACGAAGAACAATATTTTAAGTGTCGGACAATTGCTCGAGAAGGGATACGACGTCCGGATCAAGGAGAAAACACTTACCATCCGTGATAATAATAACAATGTTATCACGAATGTAGCCATGACGAAGAACCGAATGTTTCCGTTGGAGTTAAGGATCAACGAGAAGAATTGCTTGAAGGTTACAACCATAGACAACTCGAATCTTTGGCATCTCCGGTATGGTCATCTGAATTTCAAGGCGCTGGAATTGATGGAGAAGAAAAACATGGTACGAGGTTTGCCCAAGATCAATCACCCCCACGGCGTGTGCGAAACTTGTGTCATCGGAAAGCAACAAAGGAAACCATTCAAGAAATATCCTTCGAAGAGAGCAACCGGTCGTCTCGACTTAGTCCACTCCGATGTGTGCGGACCAATCACTCCCATCTCGATTGGTGGAAACAGGTACTTCTTGACATTTACCGATGATTATAGTGGCAAAACTTGGACTTATATGATGAAGCAGAAGAGCGAAGTGCTGACAAAGTTCAAGGAGTTCAAAAACATGGTGGAGAAGCAAAGCGGTCGTCATTTAAAGTGCTTGCGAACCGACAGAGGAGGCGAGTATACTTCACGTGAATTTGACAAGTTTTGCAAAGAGAACGGGATCGTGCATCAACTCACCATGCCTCAAACGCCTCAACAAAATGGTGTCTCCGAGAGAAAAAATAAGACCATCTTGAATTTAGTTCGATGCATGCTTAAAGAAAGAGGAGTACCGAAAGAATTTTGGGGAGATGCTGTAGCTACTGCGGTTTATTTGCTGAACAGGTTTCCGACAAAGCGGATTGGAGACTTTTCACCAGAGGAAGCATGGAGCAAGAGAAAGCCGTGCATCGACCATCTTCGAGTTTTCGGGTGCATGGCATACGCAAAATTACAGCATAACCAGAAGTGTGTTATGCTTGGATATGACGAGAATACTAGCGGCTACAAGTTATACAATCCTGTTACAAAGAGGGTTGTGATCTCAAGAGAAGTCGAGTTTGACGAAGAACAAGCCTGGAGCTGGGAGAAGAATAATGACCAACCAAAACAGGTTATTGAAGTTGAAGAGCCGCAAAGAAAAGAAGCCCGACGTGGTGAAATTCAAGAACATTTATCACCCCCACATGTTGATACTCAACAAGAAGAAGACGACTCGAGCGAATCGCCAGTGCTAAGGACAAGGCGGATCCAAGACGTATACAACTCCGCGCAAGTCGTTGAAGTGAATGACGATGAAGAATTATACGGTAATTTATGTCTCTCTGCAGGACGTGATCCAACAATACACAAAGAAGTCACCAAAGAGAAAAAGTGGCGAAAGAAAAAGACGATGGCAGAACAAAAATACAAAAGTCGTAGAGTGCGAGGACATATGCGGACGACGATTCATCGGCAAAGACAACCGGGGGAAACACGACCAAGCATACACGAGTGGTTATACAAAGAAGCATAAGGAAGGACGAGTCACAAGGAGAAGTGATCGTGAACATCGTACGGATGACATCAGAAGAATCAAGTTTAAGGGGGGGGGGGGGAATTGTTAGAAAATAAACTTGATTAGTTTAGAATTGTCTCTATCTAGAAGTGTCTAAGAGTGTCTAGGAGTCTTTAATAATCAAGAGTGTGTAAAAGAGTCTCTAGGTAGGAGTCTCAAGAAATATCTAGAAAAGAAGACACTAGAAGAAGAAATCACTAGAGTCCTTAAGTCTCTAGAGTTATCCTAATGTACCTATAAATATGTGATAAGATGAATGAGAATGCAACAAGTTGAGAAGACAAAACAACAAGTCTCTCATATCTTCTCCACCTCCCTCACACACATATACCCACAAACACATATTCAAACACCAACACTATCTTGCTATAAGGCTATATGATACAGCCTGTTCCCTGGTATGCATTGATGTGAACATGTTGGATGGCTCTGCTCTCTTCTTGTGTTAGCAAGTAATTAAAGTTGTCCACATCCAGCTGAACAAGATCAGGGCGTATGAGAGTTGATACCTTGTATCCCTTAAGAGGTTCAAGTCGCGGCAATTGACAAAGCTTGTATCCGGCAAGTTCCGGTAACCAGGGGTCACCGAAAATATTTACTCTTGCTCCATTTACAATACTCCAGATGTCGTTATCCATAAGAACATCACGTCCCGCTAGTAAGCTCGTCCATGCCCAAGAGGTTCGGCCACCTTTTGTAGTGTGTCGAAAATCACGATGAGAAAAGTAAATACCTTTTAAAGTACGTGCCCAATGAGTGTCCGAATCATGATCGAGTCCCCACGCCATCTTTGTAAGGAGTGTCATATTAAAAGTTTGAAGCTCTTTGAACCCAAGTCCACCTATAGATTTTGGCTTAGTGAGATGGTCCCAACTTCGCCAATGAATTTTCCTCTCCCCTTCCTTTTTGACCCCACCAAAATCGGGCAATCAAAACATTAATTTCTGCACGCCATGTTTTTGGGAGGAGGAACAAACTCATAGTGAATGTTGGAATGGCAGTAATCACCGATTTAATGAGAACCTCCCTTCCTACATTGTTCAAGAGCAAAGCTTTCCACCCATTTATCTTGTTTAGAATACGTTCCTTAAGGTAACCGAGAGCCTCCTTTTTTTGAATGAACCCAAATCATGGGCAAACCAAGATACTTACCTGGGTTATGGACCTCTCGTATGCCAATTGCACACTCGATTTCTCTCTTTGTTCTCGAGCTCACGTTCTTCCCAAAATAGAGGTTGGACTTCTCATAATTGACCCGCTGACCCGATGCTTCACAATAACTTGCAAGACTATCATTTAGATGGGTGATGTTAGCTGCCGTCACCCACATAAAAACTAAAGCATCATCTGCAAAGAAAAGATGGTGTGTAATCGGATAGTGGCGCTTGACTTGGATTCCTTGGAGGTTTTCCTCCTCAACGGCCCTTGTGATATTTCACGATTGGACGTCCGCGACTAGGATGAATAAGTAAGGTGATAATGGGTCGCCTTGACGAATTCCCATTTATAACAGACGCACGAGTATATCCACTGAATTCAAGCATCATGGAAGCCCATCTTTTTCAGTACCGCCTTTAAGAAATCCCACTCAACCCGGTCATACGCCTTTTGCATATCTAGCTTCAAAGCGCACTCTTCCAATTTCACGTTAATTCGATTGCGCAAATAATGGAACATCTCGTGAGCCACTACTATGTTATCCTGGATAAGCCAACCTGTTTGGAATGGAGATATAATTTTCGAGAGGTAAGGTTTCAACCTGTTAGTCAACACCTTCGATATAATTTTGTAGCCAAAATTGCATAAGCGTCTTGCTGGTTTATCCATCATCCAATCCACAACAAATCGAATGAACCCTGGTGAAAAAGAAGTGAACACGAAGCTGAGGAACGAAGTAACTCGACTCAACATGAGATGCTCTAAACGGCGTGTTTGTTTTTCTTCAAATCCCCAATCCGCTCTCGCTCGCCGCTACTAACGTGCTCCTCTAGGGAGAAACTCGTTGTTGTTAGCAGACATTATTGGGCTTTGTATTGATTATTGATGAATAATCAGTTTTGGGCGATTTAGCCCCGAGATTCGGTGTATCAGCTAGATGTGCAATATGCAGTAAGTCAGGTGTGTCAGTTTATGCATCGCCCCACCACAGTCCATTGGATGGCGGTCATAGGCATTATGAGGTATCTTTAGGAGAAATGGGATTAGGAAATTTAGGATTAAGCACAATGTCACTGTGTCCTATATGAGATGAGAGGGTACCTGAAGTGAGGAATGATTTGACCATTGTGAAAACATCTTTGCCCACCACATCTCAATACCTTTGGAAGAAAAGCCTCGGATACCCATTAGGCCCTGGTGCCTTAGACCCGCCCAACTGGAATGTTGCCACTTTTACCTCTTCAAGTGTTACCGGTCGCACTAACTTAGCATTGATCTCGGATGAACCATATTTGGCACTACCTCCAACACGTCGCCCCAACCTCTTGTGCCATCAGAAGTGAAAAGATTGCTGAAAAACTTAGTAAACTCTCGGGAAATTGACATCTCGTCTACAGCCAAAGACCCATCTTCCATGGCAATTTTCAGAATTTTATTCCGTTTCTGACGATCCACCGTAGTCATGTGGAAAAACTTTGAGTTCTTGTCACCGTGATTGAGCCATTTCACTCTCGACCTTTGCCGCCAGTATATTTCTTCCCGCCAGCATTAATATATTATTTACTGTTGTAAAAGACATGTTTTCGTAAAGAATATAACATGTTTATTTTTGTTTGTTTCAGATGAATTTCATTAATGTCGTTAATACTAACTGTTAAGTCATCACATTCTCTATACATGACTTGTCTAAAATAATAATAAAAAATGAAAATACATATTATACCCCTATTCATTTAAGCATCGTTCACTCTTAGGGGTGAGCAAACTATTCAGTTGGACTCGGACTCGGAACCGAATCAGAATCTGTCTTTTACGGGCGGTTCTAGGCGATGTAAACGGATCTAAGACACTTATAGGATAAAATGTTAGAAATCAACATTTTCAATTTCAGAATAGATATGTGAAGACTCAAGTACCTGGAACCGAAACCGTTTTTAATATATATATATATATATATATATATATATATATATATATATATATATATAAAAATAAAAAACCATACAATAACTGAAATTTCGCGTAGCAACGCATTTACTCCTCAATTTCTCTCATTCTTCACACATTGCAACACCAACCCAGCACCAGCATACTGCTCAACTTCTCAGTTCTCGTCATCTACTACTCTCTTCACTCCTTCGCACTTCATAACTAGCAGCACAACCAAAATTACCCATTAGAGTACATGTGTTAATTGTCAAGCAGATCCGACAAGAAAATTGTGTCAGTCTTGCTTTATCGCAATAAAAAATAAGTGTAAGATGAAATTCTAGAATTTTTTACTCAAATAGCAACCTTAGAAAGTACAAATAACAAAATATAAAAAACAATTTGAAAAATACCAAAAAGTGTCGACCCAATAAAGAATTGTAGGGCAGAGACATGCACAACATTTTATTAACTATATATGTATTCAAAGAGATTCAAAATGGTCGACAGTCTTATCGAAATGGCACTTGATACGATAAACCCATATGCATAAATGAAGGTGTTTGCCAACAGGAAGAGGAACCACAAAACATGTCTTATGGGATTCTAAAGCATCCAGCTCTTCCTTCATCGTACTGCATCATTCCCGATACTTGATGGTCTTAGAATAGAATTGAGGTTCGTAATTGGACGATAGGACTGCAACAAAGTTACCATATTCAGCTGAGAGCCTCTTAATTAGTGGAGATATAATATTGAATTGGGCATCTACGGTGACTGCTCCACTGATAGAATCTTGCAAATTAGAAGGTGGTCGGGTGGGACGAGAGCGTTGACATCCAACAACGACGGAGAATTGAGGGGATTCCTCTGGATGATGATTTGCATGTTCTGTCGAAAGGAGCTGCAGACGATGGAAAGACTGGTTGCAATGACTCAACAACGGTAGGGATTGACTGTGATGAGAAAAAGTCCAGCGACGTCATCTCCGGGCGAGGAAGGATAATATCAAGAAAATGATCAACTTCATCAGAGATTGGAGTCGCATTATGGAAAGGAAACACATATTTGTAAGAAACCACGGCCTGAGAGATGAAGAATGTACGAGTTTAGGGGTTATACAACATGTAACTAGGGATGTCAATGGGGCGGGTCGGGGCGGGTATCGCCGGACCCGGACCCGCCCCGCGGGTCAATATGGTCGACCCGGACCCGTCCCATGCACTTTCGGATCGGGTCGGGTCGACCCGCGGGTCGACCCGTGTGAGGTATACTTTATCATTTTAAATCTAAAATTCTAAATTCTATGTTACCGTATCCAAATTCAACTCCAAATTTAAATCATAAATTATTAAATTAACTCATAATCCAAATATAAATCACCACATTCATTAGAATAATTGTTATTTTGACTATGTGTTATATTACCCTTATATTTTTATATAATATACATATATTAAATATATATGTAAAATAAAAGCTCGGGTCGGGTCGGGTCGGCGGGTCGCCGTGAACCCAAACCCGAACCCGCCCCGCGGGTCGCGGGTCGGCGGGTCCTCGGGTCAAAATCGGGTCGGGTACCCGCGGGTCGGCGGGTACCCGTGACCCGTTGCCATCCCTACATGTAACCCTTAACATTAAAGGAATAGCCTACAAAAATTGCAGAAACAACTCTAGCTGAGGATTTATCTCTATCATTCTTCAAAAAAGGAGGCAAAACAGAGGAAGCCAAAATTATGTAAATGATCGTATTGCGCGACTTTACCCAAGAGTAATTGAAAAAGACTTTTGTTTACCCAAAAAATGACTTTTCTCCCCACACAGACATCATTTTTGGATTAAATCAGTTGCATTTTCATTAATCCTACATATATATGTTGGAATTAGGGGTGTTGAGATCAAAATGACGTGGCCTGGAGCTCCTGGTAGTGGATTTCGAGGTCTCACCTTCGATTGACTCTTATAGGTATCTTTATCGACATCGCTGGGTGCTTAGTTTCCTTTTGAGTATTGGATGGGCGAGAACCTGAAATGGAGGTGGGGATTTGCCCCTGATTCCACTCTGAAGCTTAAGTCAGTAATGGAATATGAGAGAATACTTTAAGAAGTATGTGATAGAATCCCATAATAAGTAATAGAAGTGATTCCATATTTATAGAGAGAGATTGTACCGACTTTAAGTGGAGGCAGCTAAGCTCTGATTGGCTGTCCAGTGGTGGTGGCTGCCTTTCTCTGATTGGTTGAGGGGGACAGTGGAGTGTCAGTAGGTGACAAGTAGGTTGCCACCTCATCATTCATTAACGTCGAAGTCTCTTCTAACTAGGTGACAAGTAGGTTACCACCTCAGCTTTACCTTGAGGGAGGGGTTTTCTTAAATCAGGAGGCGGCAAGCAGGTTGCCAGTTGGTGTCTCTTCCTTAGGAGGAAGGGTTTTCGTTGAAACGGCAAGCAGGTTATCAGGTGGTACCTCTTTATAAGAGGGAATGGTTTTCTTGATGGCACTGGGTCGTCGACTCGACTCATTCCTTAAGAGGGAGAGTCTTCGAGTAGAGTCGTCGCCATTCTTCAGGCGTTTTGTTTTAATTGTCGACATCTCTTCGTATCGGTGTCGGTCATTTATCTTTGTCTTATCATTTGGGTCGTGAGTAGTTTTCGTCTTATCTTTTAGAGATCCCGACTCAGACACTCCTGACATATCTTAGGTTATCTCGAATCATATCCCAACACATGCCCCCGAGACATAAGCTGTTAGTCTTATTTTAATAAAGGGGAAGGGGTTATGTCGAGTACCTTTTTATGATGAGAAGCGAACTTCGTCCTTCTATCTTCTTCCCAGATAACCGTTGAGTTTCGATAGTATAGCCACTTTTTATTACCCATGTTGAATTTTAGGAGTTGAGAAGTCAGTATTATGATTGATCTCCTTTATAGATGGCGACTTTCGGAAGTCGGGGACTCAGTATTATGACTGATCTCCTTGATCGTCGCCGACTATATGGAGTCGAGGAGTCAGTATTATGACTAATCTCCTTTGTAGATGGCGACTTTCAGAAGTCGGGGGAGTCAGTATTATGACTGATCTCCTTGATCGTCGCCGACTATATGGATTCGAGGAGTCAATATTATGACTGATCTCCTTTATAGATGGCGACTTTCGGAAGTCGGGGGACTCAGTATTATGACTGATCTTCTTGATCGTCGCAGACTATATGGAGTCGATGAGTCAGTATTATGACCGATCTCCTTTGTATATGGCTACTTTCGGAAGTCGGGGGAGTCAGTATTATGACTGATCTCCTTGATCGTCGCCGACTATTTGGGAGAGGAGTCTTGTGGACACATCAAGAGGAAAGAAACCATATCTTTATTTATCACTTTATTGTAATAGAAATACATGAAATGATTTCTAGATGTAGAATTTCTTCAGGTGCTCTGCATTAAAAGTCTTGTTGAGGCGTAACCCTTGAGGATCTTCTAATTTGTAGGCGTTGGAACACATTATGTCGATAACGATATAAGGACCTTCCCATTTCGTCACCATTTTTCCTCTTTGATCGGCTGCCACAAACTCGTTTCTTCGTAGCACCTTCTCTCCTAGGAAGAACTTGTTAGAAAAAACGTTAGTCGATACAGGGGTAAAACAGTAATTCTGAAATATGTAGGACATAACGTCCATTTAATTTTTTTTATTCGGCAATCTACATACAATTAACTTGTAATTTGTCTGTTATGATAACCGAAATTAGCGATCCGTAGATCGAATGGGAAAGACGAATTTTTACTGAGGCACGTGCTGACCACGCTCTCCTTAAGGCAATTTCGCCCCACCTCACCCTCAGGCTATGCAACGAGGTTTAACACAAGGGGCGATCACCTCCCAGGATACAACAGTGTCGTTGACACGAACCGTGCATGCAGTTCGTTCAACCAAATCGAACAATATCTGAACTCAAAAGAGAATGTGAGATCTGGATAGGAAAATAAAAGGTTGAAGTTAATCATAGAACTTGAATAAAAACCTGAGAGTAGCTGCCTGTAGTAAATCCAAGAGTAGAAATTTCGAAACAGAAAACTGGATTTTCGGGTGCAGTAAGAGCAGAACTTCGACCGTAATTTTAGAGAAAATTTCGAAAATTTGAGAGTGGTTTTCTGAATAGGAGTACCATCTATTTATAGTGTGAGGATTGCTCAAACCGAATATAGAAAATATATTTATGCACATATATATTGACTATATTTAAATTATACATCGAATATACACTGTGTATAAAATATTCGGTATCAATATTGATTATACACTTGCTAAATTAGCAGTGTTCGATGTATCTGGACATGTGAATCTCAAGGCATCTTTTTATGTCATTCACACACATGACTTGGGCTGGCTCTTTCTTATACACACATCACATAATTTTAATTTTCTAATAAATAAATAATATAAAACCGGAGTGGTAGGAGTTTCAGTTTTCAGTTCCCTACTGCATAGGAAGAGAAGGAGGGCTGAAAGTGTGGACGTTTCTATTGGCACTCCGAGATTTATCTTCTCGGTGACTACAAATATAAAAATAAGAAATTCTAAGGACCTAATAATATAATAAATTTATTTACTATTTTACTTCACAAACTTCCTACATTGACATAATACTATCATACTACCTAAAATATATTATTATTATTTTAATTATTTGTTCATATGCTCTTTTGTTCTCATTGATGCATTTCCAAAAATATAATATTATTAATTACGACTTTTTTATTTATTTATTATTATATATACGTATAGAAATTATATATATATATATAATTAAAACTAAATGTTATATAGACTGTTAATTTATTTATTTTTTATTATATTATAAAAAACTATTTTTTCCAATATACAAAATAATTCATTTTATCATACTAGTAAACTCAATTAAAAATAATTTTTAATATTATTAATTTTGTGTCATACATTTATCGGACTTGATCGTTTTTTAAATTTTTGTTGTCTGATTGTCGGTTCACTATCAGGATGACTATAAATGTTTATTATACATATTAATTATAGCACCAAACGACAATGAAGTACCAACAAATAGAATCATCACTCTCATTGTGTTGACATGTAATTGATGTATCAACTGTCATTCTTTATTAAGTAGTAACGTTCTTGACATTGAATTTATCGAATATGTTCACATAGATATAAATGTAACATATGTTTTAAATTTTTTTTACCTCATATGCATAATGAAAAATAGTAAAAACAACATGAAAACCAATTTAAATTAAAAAAAAATTATATTTTGAAAAATTAGAAACTAATTTCTAAAATTTATGTTTAAATCGGTGGGAAATTCGTTTCGTATTAAAATCGTTCAGTGAAGCGTAAGGGATTGTCCGACCAAGAATGAGGCGTCAATGAGCGGTGGCTACTGTTCATTTTTTACCAACCATTTGCTTACCGGGAGAAAATGTCGGAAAAAGACCATGATCACTTATTTGCTCAAATCGGACGTAATCCAGTAGGAGAACGGCAGTACTTTCCTGACCAACGGGTCGGTCAATATTTCTGCAGTTGGAAATCGCATATTTTCTTGTAGTGAACGTTAGTAACCAAACATGTATTAATTCATTTATTTATGTATAACTTAATAAAAATATGGATAGGACTTAATCTGTTATTTTTACTTGCGTGGAAAAATAAAAGCATATCATGTCCACTAATTTTTAGTTAACTTATCATCATTTGTAGCTGACTCTTTCTTATACACACATCACATAATTTTAATTTTCTAAATAAATAAACAATATAAAATCGGAGTGGTAGGAGTTTTAGTTTTCAGTTCCCTGCATAGGAAGAGAAGGAGGGCTAAAAGTGTGGACGTTTCTATTAACACTCTGAGATTTATCTTATCGGTGACTACGAATATAAAAATAAAATTCTAAGGACCTAATAATATAATAAAGTTATTTACTATTTTACTTCGCAGACATCCTACAATGCCATGATACTATCATACTTCCTAAAATATATTATTATTTTAATTATTTGTTCATATGCTCTTTTGTTTTCATCGATGCATTTCCAAATATATAATATTATTAATTACAATTTTTTATTTATTTATTATTATATATACGTATAAAACTTATATATATATATATATAATTAAAACTAAAAGTTATATAGACTGTTAATTTATTTATTTTTTATTATATTATAAAAAAAAAACTATTTTTTCCAAGATACAAAATAATTCATTTTATCATACTAGTAAAATCAATTAAAAATAATTTTTAATATTGTTAATTTTGTGTCATACATTTATCGGACTTGATAGTTTTTTAAATTTTTGTTGTCTGATTGCCGGTTCACTATCGGGATGACTATAAATGTTTATTATACATATTAATTATAGCACAAAACGACAATGAAGTACCAACAAATAGAATCATCGCTCTCATTGTGTTGACATTTAATTGATGTATCAATTGTTATTCTTTATTAAGTAGTAACGTTCTCGACATTGAATTTATCAAATATGTTCACATAGATATAAAATATAACATATGTTTTAAAAAATTTACCTCAAATGCATAATGAAAAATAGTAAAAACAACATGAAAACCAATTTAAATTTAAAAAAAATTATATTTTAAAAAAATAGAAACTAATTTCTAAAATTTATGTTTAAATCGGTGGGAAATTCGTTTCGTATTAAAATCGGTCAGTGAAGCGTAAGGGATTGTTCGACCAATAACGAGGCGTAAAGTAGCGGTGTCTATTTTTCATTACCGACCATTTGCTTACCGGGAGAAAATGTCGGAAAAATTGGTCAGTAAAATACCATGATCACTTTTTTTCTCAAATCAGACGTAATCCATTTGGAGAACAGCAGTACTTTTCTCACTGACGGGTCGGTCAGTATTTATGCAGTTGGAAATCGTATATTTTCTTGTAGTGAACGTTAGTAACCAAACATGTATTAACTCATTTATTTATGTATAACTTAATAAAAATAGGGATACGACTTAAGCTGTTAGTTTTACTTGCATGAAAAAATAAAAGCATAAGATGTCCACTAATTTTTAGTTAACTTATCATTATTTTTAGCTGGTTCTTTCTTATACACACATCACATAATTTTAATTTTTTAATAAATAAATAATATAAAACGGAGTGGTAGAAGTTTCAGTTTTCAGTTCCCTATTGCATAAGAAGAAAATGAGGTTTTCAGTTCCCTACTGCATAGGAAGAGAAGGAGGCTAAAAGTGTGGACAGAAGAGAAGGAGGCTAAAAGTGTGGACGTTTCTATTAACACTCCGAGATTTATCTTCACGGTGACTACAAATATAAAATAAAATTCTAAGGACCTACTAATATAATAAAGTTATTTACTATTTTACTTCGCAGACATCCTACAATACCATGATATTATCATACTTCCTAAAATATATTATTATTTTAATTATTTGTTCATATGCTCTTTTGTTCTCGTCTATATAGATGAGAACAAAAGAGCATATGAACAACTTTTTTATTTGTTTATTATTATATATATATGTATAAAACTTATATATATATATAATTAAAACTAAATGTTATATAGATTGTTAATTTATTTATTTTTTATTATATTATAAAAAAAAAAAACTATTTTTATCAAGATACAAAATAATTCATTTTATCATACTAGTAAACTCAATTAAAAATCATTTTTAATATTATTAATTTTGTGTCATACATTTACCGGACTTGATCGTTTTTAAAATTTTTGTTGTATGATTGCCGGTTCAATATCGGGATGACTATAAATGTTTATTATACATATTAATAATAGCACCAACCGACAAGCAAGTACCAACAAATAGAATCATCACTCTCATTGTGTTTACATGTAATTGATGTATCAACTGTCATTCTTTATTAAGTAGTAACGTTCTTGACATTGAATTTATCAAATATGTTCACATAGATATAAAATACAACATATGTTTTAAAAAATTTACCTCAAATGCATAATGAAAAATATTAAAAGGAACATGAAAACTAATTTAAATTTCAAAAAAAAATATATTTTAAAAAAATAGAAACTAATTTCTAAAATTTATGTTTAAATCGGTGGGAAATTTGTTTCGTATTAAAATCGGTCATTGAAGCGTAAGGGATTGTCCGACCAAGAACGAGGCATCAAGGAGCGGTGGCTACTTTTCATTTCGTACTGACCATTTACTTACCGGGAGAAAATGTCGGAAAAATTGGTCAGTTAAAGACCATGATCACTTTTTTGTTCAAATCGGACGTAATCCACCAGGAGAACGACAGTACTTTCCTAACCGACGGGTCGCTCAGTATTTGATGTATCAACTGTCATTCTTTATTAAGTAGTAACATTCTTGACATTGAATTTATCAAATATGTTCACATAGATATAAAATATAACATATGTTTTAAAAAAATTTACCTCAAATTCATAATGAAAAATAGTAAAAACAACATGAAAACCAATTTAAATTTCAAACAAATTATATTTAAAAAAAAATAGAAATTAATTTCCAAAATTTATGTTTAAAACGGTGGGAAATTCGTTTCGTATTAAAATCGGTCAGTGAAGCGTAAGGGATTGTCCGACCAAGAACGAGGCGTCAAGGAGCGGTGGCTACTTTTCATTTCGTACCGACAATTTACTTACCGGGAGATAATGTCGGAAAAATTGGTCAGTAAAAGACCATGATAACTTTTTTTGTTCAGATTGGACGTAATCTAGCAGGAGAACGGCAGTGCTTTCCTGACCGACGGGTCGGTCAGTTTTTCTACCGTTGGAAATCACACATTTTCTTGTAGTGAACGTTAGTAACCAAACATGTATTAACTCATTTATTTATGTATAACTTAATAAAAATATGGATACGAATTAAGCTTAGTTTTATTTACATGAAAAAATAAAAACTTATCATGTTCACTAATTTTTAGTTAATTTATCATTATCTAGCTGGCTCTTTCTTATACATCACGTAATTTTAATTTTCTAATAAATAAATAATATAAAGCCTAAGTGCTAGGAGTTTCAGTTTTCATTTCTCTACTTTATAGGAAGAGAAGGAGGGCTCAAAGTGTGATAAAGGAAGAGATTAAACAGAATCTCCGCAGTCATTGCTTACTTAACTTTGCCATCTTCTTTTCTTCTCCCACAATATCATCCATCCTTTAGACAGAGACAGAGTCTCCTTCATCAAAATTAATTAATGTTGACATCTGAGGCCTTGACGATCTCCTTCTTTCTTCTTCTTCTTCTCTTGGGCGTCGTGACCGCCGAAAGCCCTTACCGTTTCTTCGACTGGACTGTAACCTATGGTGACATTTACCCCCTCGGCATTCGCCAAACGGTTTGTATAATTTATTTATGCCTTTAGCGTACAGATTAGCTAGCTAGGGTTTCGAGGTTTTGTAACAATTAATTCATTAATGGTAGATTGATCCTATTTCAGGGCATTCTCATCAACGGACAATTCCCTGGACCGGACATCGAGGCTGTCACGAACGATAACGTGATGGTCAATGTTCGGAACAACTTGACGGAACCCTTCCTTCTTTCATGGTTAGTGTAAATATCCATATATTTGTGTAGAAATAAGAGATTTTGAGTGTTAATAAGTAAGAATCGTATTCAAATCCAATAAATGTTCCTCATTTTACGGGTTCAAGTAATAATTAGGCCTCTTAAATTTGGAGCTAATGCAGGAACGGGGTGCAACTGCGAAAGAACTCGTATCAGGATGGAGTGTTAGGAAGTACGTGTCCAATCCCACCGGGTGAGAACTACACCTATGGTTTGCAAATGAAGGATCAGATCGGAAGTTTCTTCTACTTTCCGTCCACCAACTTCCATAAGGCAGCAGGTGGATTCGGCGGTATCAGAATTCTTAGTCGCCCCCTCATTCCGGTTCCGTTTCCCCAACCTGCTGCAGATTTCACCCTCCTCATCGGAGATTGGTATAAGGCCAATCATACGGTCAGTGATTAATTCATTCATATTTAACAAATTTCATATTATATTAGTTTCGGAAATAAATGCATCCATGTAATTAGGCTCTTAAGGCTACACTCGATCGAGGACATCGCCTCGGCTTTCCGGACGGTATCCTCATCAACGGCCGCCCAAGTAATGGTGCACACTTTGAAGTTGATCAAGGTAATTATATTTTAGGTTACAATATTTTTTTTTTCTTTTTTTTTTTTATAGACTTTGGGTGTTATACGTTTGCATTTTTGTAGCTTTTTGTTGCATAGGTTAGTTAATAGTTAATTTAAATATTTTTATTTTGTTCAATTTTGAACTTCAATTTAGGGTTTAGGTCAAATTGATCTGGCTACCCTAACTAGCGTTAGATCCGGCCATATGTCGGACCCTGGCTGGTTCAAGTTGACATTAGGGCCTGATTTGGAATTTTTTAGACTAAATTGTAAAAATCAAAAGTTAGAGTATAAATTAGACTAAACTTGACAGCTGAGTTACGAATGCACCAAATGTCTAAAAAACGCAAGCGTATAACGTAAAAAGTCTACAAAAAAATTATTGCACAAAAGCCAATTTTAGTCAAACAAATAACATTAAAAAACCTTCAACTTTTTTTTTTCTTTTTTCTCTCATTTACACAATCTTAGAAAATGATATTTGTTTGTGTTTTATTATAGGAAAAACTTACAGGTTTAGAATATCCAACGTTGGGCTGCAGCATACACTAAATTTGGGTATACCGGAGCATAAGATGATACTAGTGGAGGTTGAGGGTACGCATACCGTACAAAATTCATATTCGTCCATCGATGTTCATGTTGGACAGTCGTGTTCAGTGTTGGTGACGATGGATCAACCATCCAAGGACTACTATATTGTCGTATCGACCCGATTCCCGACCACTCGATTCGCTGACAGGGAGATCACCTCCACTGCAATCCTACACTACAACGGTTCCACTCAGATGGTCCCACAGGAAGTCCCTACTGAACCCGCCATGGGGATCGACTGGTCCCTCAGTCAAGCACGCTCCATTAGGTACGTACGTAAAAGGTTTGGAACATTACATTTAAGTCCCTAACATTTTCTCTGCAGTTTAGGTCTAAATTAACCTAGTCAAGGTCCGACCCATTAACCTAATATGAAAATAGTCATTAACCTGTTGTAATTTTACAGAACGAACCTAACCGCAAGTGGGCCGAGACCGAACCCACAAGGGTCGTACCACTATGGAGAAGTTAACGTGAGCCGAACCGTGAAGCTGGTGAGCAAAGCCGCTATGGTGGATGGGAAGCAACGATACGGAGTGAATAGTGTGTCGTTCATCCTGGGCGATACCCCTCTGAAGCTCGCCGACTACTTGAACATCTCTGGTGTCTTCCGATTGGGCAGCATTGCCGATAACCCAATCAACAAGCCCATTTACCTCGACACCTCGGTCATGGACTCTGAGTATCGATCCTTCATCGAGATCGTATTTGAGAACCGTGAGAACATTCTCCAGAGCTGGCACCTTGATGGCTACAATTTCTGGGTCGTAGGGTAAGAGTATCGTTTTATTATTATTTTTAAATAAAGAAATGTTAGAAATATATGATATCATATGTTATCTAATCACGGATTTTTTAATAGAATGGATGAAGGCAGATGGACACCGGAGAATCGCAACGGCTACAACCTTGTTGATGCAATCACCCGCAGCACGACACAGGTGAATATCTTATCAGATCATTTTTCTAATCGAAATTGAAGTGATCGAAATTAGTAACAAAGATTAATGCAGGTTTATCCGAGATCATGGACCGCGATATATGTGGCACTCGACAACTGCGGAATGTGGAATATGAGGTCTCAATTCTGGGCTCGACAGTACCTTGGGCAACAGTTTTACATTCGAGTTCCGTCGCCGGTGAGGTCTCTGAGAGATGAATACAATCTTCCCACAAATGCGCTTCTATGTGGTCGAGCAACGTAGCTAGCTAAGATTAATTAGAGAGATGTAATTACAGAGTAGTTACGTACGTTAGGCGCACTCTAGTCTAGCTAGCTAGGAAATGCATTCTTCCAATAAATGGATTCAGAGCCGGGAGGCAACCAAAGTACTTGTTTTAGGCCTCCAAACCCTATAGGCCTCAATCTCATTACTCCTTACGTAGTTATGCTTACTTGATTAGTATTTTAGTCTTTTCTTAATTATAGTTGCTAGGAAAAAAGCTTGCTATAGTTTTTTTATTTGCCACCAGCAACTTGTTATAGTTAGTTTTAGCAATTATGAAAGAAATTAATAATTTATTTATTCTTTTTTTTTCCGAAATTAATAATTTATTTATTCAATAATCATTTCTTTAGACATTCCGTGATATTAAAAAAAGATGTTGCTACAGCATGCGAAACAAGCATGCGACACACTCATGTCAGATTTGTAATTAAAAGTAAAATAGAGGGTATTTTTGTTTTAAGACTAAGCCGCATGCTGAAGCAATTCTAAAAAAAAAATTCTTCAAACATTATCATTTATTACTCGACTAATTCAAGTTTAATTTATTTTTTTCATTCAATTATGACTATTTGATTAGTTTAATCTAATATTTTGATGATTAATCTGACATTTGAATGATTTCAAAAAAATTCTTTTTTTATTAGTATATATTCATTTAAAATCTTTTAATTTTTCACTTTTAATAAACATATCGAAACACTTGTATACCCAATTTAATGACATTTTTCACAGTCAAATAAATTAAACTGAAAGGCATACTTTAATATTCTATCTTTCATTTTATAATAATATTTTTATGTATAAAAATTATTTAATGTATATCAAAACTACAATAATTCTTATAAATCCTCTTTATTAAACAAAAATTCAAAATAATACTGGCAATAATTTGTCGAGAGAAATCCCTGAAGAATAAATAACCTAGCAAATGATATCAATAACTATACTATATATGAACTAAAATAATAATTTAAAAAGGATTATAAAAGACTAATAAATTCGCTTTAAAAAAGTCATGAAAATAATTATATTCAAATTGAATAATTATTTTTTTTAATAAAAATAATCCTTAATAAAATTTCTCTTGGCCTGAATGGATTCAATAACATGTATTGCTTCATGTAATGTATGTTGATTAAATGTTTAAATGAAAAATATTCATAGTTAGTCAGAGCCGGGAACCTTAGAGTCGAGGAAGAAAAGTCGCTGACATAAAAGGATATATATGTGAAGATAAAGAGAAAATGTTGGCGACTACAAGTTCAGGAGCGACGCCCTTAAAGTCGACGACTATGAGTGGATGTACAGTACCCTTCAATAAAACCTCTCATCTTAAGGAATGTGGTGAGGCGACGACCTACTTCCCAGCGACCTCAAAAAAACCTTCCATTTTATGGAGAGGTGAGGTGGCGACCTACTCGTCACCGGCTACAGAAGAAACCTTCCCTCATAAGGAAAGATGAGGTGGCAACCTACTCGTCACCAGCTACAGAAAATATTCCCTCTTAAGGAAATGTGAGGTGGCGACATACTCGTCACCAGCTATAGAGAAACCTTCGCTCTTAAGGAAAGGTCGTAACGTAATTGGTAGCCCATAATATGTATAGTTTACCTAATGAACTTGGGTAAATGTCACATTAGGGTTATTGGGCTAGACCCAAATCTCAATTGACATGGGAGGCCCAAAATTGCCCCCCCCCCCAATTACAAAATTAGAGCATCAACAATGGTATTACGTAAAAATTACGTAAACGTGGGTCCTACATGTTTATTTAAGTAGAGTAAAAAAAACTATCTACAGTGGTTTTACATAGCATTTCTTAAAGATGGGACCCACACATAAATTTGCATTTTTACATAAAGCATTTCTTAAATATAAGGATTGCACTATGTATTACGTAACCAATTTTTAAATACAAATTAATTCATTTTATAATTAATGCTAATATATTATTGGTGCTCTTAGTAACACTTCTATCATATTATATAATATATAAAAAAAAAAAAAAATTGTATTCATTATCGTGAAAGTAGGACAAGACATTTCATCCAAAGGTAGAAACTGATTTCAATGTTTCATCTGAACCCACAAAAATCGCCGAAAGATAATTAATTTAAAAAGCATATGAATACAATTTATCACTTACACCATGTTTGTCTTTTCAGTATTCGAATGAAAAAAATATTGGGTAAACCAGGAACCGATTTCAATGTTTCATTTGAATTTTGAACCAACAAAAATCCCAAACAAATATTTTTTTATAAAACATATGAATACAATTAAAATAATATATAGATTTTAAGTACATATTTTCTCTTACGTGGCAATGACAGTGTCACATTAGTATTTGACAAAAAAAAGTTTGAGTACCCAATTCTATTCAAACTTAACATGGGGCAACACAAGTAACCAACTATACAATTAACCCCAAAATGTAAGCTAAGAATATATATTTTTACAACAGTTAACTTTTTAAACTTTATGTTTTTGTTAAATACTATAATTATTTGTGAACTCCAAAACTAAATATTTAAACTCAATACGCATAACTATTGAAATTCTATTAATTAAAACAATTTTCTATAGTTTTATAAGATAATTTCTAAAGAAAAAAAAAATCAACGAAAAATACTTACTCATTTTATACAAACATCGTATGCATTATTATTTATTATAATAATGAGTTATAAATTAGATAAAGTAAAAATCAATTATTATTATTATCATAATATATAAAAAGAATATAAAGTATTTATTTATTAACTAAATAATAATAAAATAATAACACTCCGTAATGTTGGACGTAATATCACATTACATCCGTTTTTAGATGTAATCTCACATTACGTTGAATGGAGTTTGGACGTAATCAGATTACAGTGCACATTACATTACAATGCACATTACGTCATTTGGCAAATTAAACAACGTAATGTGAGATTACATCCCACATTACATCCATCCAAACACCTCCTAACACTTGATTACAGACTAACTAAACAAGGATAAGATTTGATCAGAGGGTCGCATCTCCTAACACTTGATTACAGACTAACTAAACAAGGATAAGATTTGATCAGAGGGTCGCATAAATGTAATTGCAAATGGAACAGTGATTATTCTATTGCAAACCAGCAGGGTCTCTCACCATATACAACACAAATCTGCCTTATGAAACAATGAGAAAGGGAGAACATACCCCCAGAGATTTAATAGAAAGATTTATTTATTTCATTTAGCTTTCTTAGGTACGTACACAACTGTGACAGCAATGCTACTGTCATTAAAAACCAACAAACTTTAGCAATGCCTTGATTCATATGACATTTGGCAACCTGGAGACTTACTTTCATGGCCAATTTATGTTGAAGATGCACCAATCATTCAGCAATCTGCACATTAGAAACCCTAAGATTTAGCACTTCAACTGTGTCACCAAATTAAAACATATTGTAGTTCGCACATCACAACATCCCAATGACATTGAAACAGATCATTCGTATTGGATAGATACTCAATGCAATAGTGTTCTTCAACGTATAGTCAACTAATGAGGAGAAAATCACCTGGTTAAGAGGGTTATCTGGAGATTTCTTCCATAGCTTCCATATCAGGTCCTTATACTGAGTGTGGGTCAGACCCGGCTTCTCTTCTTTCAGCCTAGGGAGTTCAGCTTCTTCGAAAGCCTATGAAGAATATATATGAACATTAACACCAACCCAGGTAAGAGAAAGAGCATAATTCATCTTAAGACCAACGGGACATGAGCAATGCTTCTTCATTTATTACTTGTATTGTAAGCAGAACCAACTCAACAATGATGATCAATGAAGACAGAGAATCATAAAGACCACAAAGAAACTATCCTCTTCTATTTATTCAAATTATACTTCCATATAATGAGAGAAGATGACAGGAAAATGACAGCATTGAAAAACTTGTAAGCATGTTTAAATTCCCAAACTGAAAATATCAAATGATACTAAAAGCAATATTCTGGTTTCAGGGTTCTAGAATCAGATGATTGGAAGTAAATGGACCGTGAATACAATGTTTTCAGCAAACAGACACCCAACAGCCAAATAATTTTCAACAAGGCCAGTATGAGAATGACTCAACAACAGGTCACTACTCAATGTCTCCATTTTCTGGATTCTGCTTCTCTTTAAGTCAACAATTCAAGTAGATTTATCAGTATGTTCCAACTTCCAGTAACAAACCATGATAGATTGCACCAAACCCGAATGAATTTCCATAAAACGTTTAACTCACTTTAATAACTAGTAGAGGAGATGCCATGTTCCTTTTACAATGCAAATTAATACTAATAGCTTTCCCAATTATCAGGTATCTGATGAAATATCTCATCAATTTGAATTCAGAAATCAGAATTCTAAGCATTTCACTCAGTTTAGACATTTTAAATTCAATTGACAGCCATCTATTCTTACTATTTGCATGCCTACAATTCCAGCAGGAGTAAGCATCAAAGTTTCCTAATACTAAGAACCTTCATGGCACAAATGATAGATGATGCTCCAACTAAAGAAAAAGTAGCAAGAAATCTAGCAAGAAGCAAGCAGCTTCCGAACAAGAAGGCTAGACCAAACTCACCTTGAAAGACGCCTTAAGACGCTTCTCAGGGTGCTTATCAACAGGCAAGTTATCAGCAACAGTCATCCGTGCAAGAGCCTCCTCCACACTCCTTGCCTCAATAAGCGAATCATCCCTGTTGGTGTTGCTGACGAGCACCATCCTCTCATATTCCTCCTCATCCGCTGTCCTAGCCTGCTTCTTCTTCGCTTCGTCAGTCTTCTTGGCCAGTTCCACCTGCTCCTCCTCCTTTCTCCGCCGCAGCTCCGCCTCCGTCACCTTCGGCACAGGGATCGAAACTCGGGACGCCTTCTTATCCGGCTTCTTCAGTGCCTTATCCAACTCCTTCTCCTCAAGCTCAGCCAGTCGCCGAGCCTCCGCCTTTTTTGCAAGAACCTCCGCTCGCTTCTCTGCCTCTTCATCGCGCTTCTTTGCAGCACGGGACTTGGGCCCCTCGGCCTCGCGCCAGTACTTCTCGTCCTTCTCACGAGCCTGGCGCTCCTTCCGCTCCGAATCCTCGGCGCTCTTCCGCTCCCTGGCAGCCTCGGCCTTGCTGTTAACACCCATTTTCTTCGGCATCTTGTACCGATTCCACCAAACGATGATCAATCCGCCTTCGGCAAAACCCTAATCGAGTACGATACAACTGAATTGCAAAGTTACCTCTGCGCCGCTGGAGGAGGAAGAGGTAGGTGATGGATGTCGAGTTGGAAGAGGAGTTCAAAGCTGATAGATGTCGAGTTGGATGTCCAAAGGAATCAGACGAAGGAAGGCCCAATGATCCAAAGGAGAAGCTTAGAGCCTCAAACGAATACCAATTTCTCTTCTAAGTTCTAACTGAGGAAGCCTAGTCATTTTGGCTCTCCAACTCTAGCCTAAAGTTAAAATATCCTCCAACTTCAGTTTGACTCCGTTTCACCCTCAATCTAATCCATTTAATTTCTTTTTGGTCAAAAACAATATTTCGGGATTTTTTACCATGTTTGTTGAGCACCATAGTTGTGCATTTTTTTTTAATTATTATGGTGACTTAATTGTAACATATGTAAAATTTTAAAAGTAAGAAAAATTATGAAATTTTTAACTACACATAATATTTTGATTTGTATCATACTGTTAATAATATCAATTTCTCTATAAGGTTCATATTTAGAACAATAGAGAAATGTAAAAAAAAAAAAAACTACCACAAGCATGGTGTTTGTGGAGCATAGTTATGATTCTCTAAAAATATAAACTTTTAGGGGACCCAATACTCTATCTAAAAAAAATAAGTGATAGCAAATGAAATGGATTCGATAATACATGTATTAGTTGAGTATTATTTTTAACATGTTCTAATACTTAATTTTATAACAAATACAAAGCTTCAATGGAAGTTGTATAAGTATATGTTAATAATTAATAAATTGTTTTTTATTACGATATTGATTATATACATTAATACTTTGGTTTATTACAATATCGATTATATATAATGAAGATAAAAAGTGATTGTATTTTTCGTTATGAAATGGTGGTCTATTCCACTAGTCTACATTATATACCACTTCCATTTGGACCAAAGTTTCACCAGAATCACCGTTTTATTTTTCAGATAAACAACTATATGATTACCCACAGTCGTATATTTGATATGGATCTGACTTCTGTCATATTCTATCCTTTTAAAATCAATATCCTTATAGAGAAACAAGAGTTTCTTTGGCATTCCCTACATGCGCTAGTCCTTCACGGATGTTCCTCGGACATGGATGTTTCGGTAGTTTGACTCCTGGCCTTCCCTACCAAGAAGAAATCTCTACCATATTTTCACCCCTCATGTGGTCAGTTTTTTTTTTTCGTTAATCATGCTAATTTATTAATTTGGTTGTTTTTAATTTCTTTAATAATATCGGTCTTTCTATAATTAAAAAGTTTGTTGATATCACAAAAGAGGGTTCCCCGGTCCACGCATTTGAAAAACGCTACATATAATTTATTATCATCAATATAATTAATGCTTATTCAACTCAGTTAAGAAGTTGAGGAAAATCAAACAATTTTCGTAAACGCTGTCGTCAGATGCATCTTATTTGATGTGATGAGTGCTATCATTAACTCCAAACATCATAGTCTTTGTTAATTAATAATCATCACTTTCCATATTCCCTCACCTAACTTAACAATCATTTGTATCCCAAGCCCAATATGGTCCACCTGCCTAATAAAGGCCAGATCGAGTATAACCCACTGAAATTAAATTAATTAATTGCTGTAAATATACCTTAGTTCATTTGTTAAATTTGCTTAACTGAATTATTATTATTATGTTGCAAAAAAAAGTATTATTATTATTATTGTTTACTGAAAAAATCAGAGTAGTACTAAATAGTTTGATCTGTGCATTTTATTGATTGTGTAAGATTATTTTATATGGTTAAAAGTGTAACAAGTACCACATGTTATTAATTAATGTTACTGCTAATTTTCGGTTTATTCCTAACTTAATATTACCACTGAAAAAAAATGTAACATACAACCAAAATTCAGATTATTTTATTACTTTTTGTATGTTCATCGTTATCTTCATAGTTTTCTTTTATCTTCATACATATTTTATTAGGGCCTAACTTTGTATGTAACTCAGTTATCAAAAGACAAAAGTGGTATTAAGAAAAATCAGCCAGTAATAACGGTAACGGAGACCCCTAGCCTGCCAAGCATAGCTACCCGACCTCCTAATGTGAGTATGCGACTAATGATATCTTCTATAAATATATAGTACGGTTTTAGCCAAACAAACACAGCTGGGCCCCAAGAAAACAAAAACACTGATGTCTCTTAATCAAAACCACGTGCTGTTATCCTTACATTGTTGTTCATTAGATAAGCAATGAGCAATGGACTTCCTTCATTAGACTATATTTTTTGTATGGTGGTCCTTTTCCCGTATCTAATCTATTCCGCCTTATCGTTAGGTGTCTCATTAGGTCACGGTGCCTCCACCAGTATCTTCTGATATAATAGATATCTTTATGAGAACAAATATAAATATTCGTTTATTTACATGACTCATAGTTAACATATTTGATTAATTAAGAGATAAACCGCTTAATAATTATATAAGGTTTTTAAATTAAAATAATTTTAAATTTTACATTGTCTTGTCAAACAAAATAATGTAATCTGCATTGTTATTTGACATTGTGAGATCAATCTTCTTTATTGTGATATGAGATTAAAATAGATGTAATATGATATTACAAAGTATTTAATATTATTTATTAAATAGATAAAGTGATAAACTATCTCGACTAACCTTTGTGAGTATTATTTCTTGTTATTTTATTTTATCAACTACATGACTTATTATTACAATAAATAATAATGTGTACGATGTTTATACAAATTAATGAGTCTTTTGTGTGACATTTTTTATATGAAAACTATCCCATAAAATTATACAAAAAGTTTCAATTAATACCAATGTCGAATTTAGCTTTATATTTTCAAAATTTATTTTTTGTTACTCCATGATTCGTTGATATGCATTAAACACAAAACATAAAATTTAAGGAGAAAGTTACTTGTTCTCAAAATAAATCTACGTTTATATATTATAATATCTAAAGAATTGTAGTTCTGCTTGATTTTCATAAATTGAATTAAAAAAATAACATGTAGCAAAACCAGATAATTTAATATTTAAAACGCACCAAAATGTGCCATATCAGCAAGTATATAATAAATTAAGCTGAAAATTATATGAGGCAAAACCAGGGTATTTAAAGTTTAAAACAGATTCGAAGGTATTCCACGTCATATTGAATAATATTTTATAATTTTAACATTTATAACAATACATTTGTTTGATTTAATTTACTATAATATTATTTGCTTTTAATTATCGTAATTAAAGAGCCATAAATTTGTGTACAGTATTCCGATTTACAAACATAATTTTTTAACGTAGAATTAGATATGAAAATCTTTTAAATGACATATCACATCATATATTTATAATTTACATACACCCATAACAAATTAATAAAAAATACATTATTTTAATATTAAAAAATTAAAATATTATAACTTTTTTCATACTAGTAAAATTTCGTGCAAAACGCAAATATATAACTATTTAAAATATAATATACTCTCAAATATATTAATATTATAATAATACATAAGTGAAATTACAATGTAATATTAAAAAATATCAAATAAAACTTCATATTACAGCAAAACTAAATAATACAATCTAACATTATATCTTTAGAGCACTTTCAATAGTAGTGCCTAGTGCCTAGTTCCTAGTTCCATGTTGTAAATTTATTATTGTAGAGAGTGCCTAGTGCCTAGTGCCATTTACTGTTGGTCCCTACTGGTAATGATTAAATAGGCACTTGCATTTTCAATAGGAGTGTCTTGTTCCAAAATGGGAGATTTTTGCCACTGGACGCTGACTAGGCGCCACTAGGCGTGACTAGGATTACTAATATTACTGTTTTGCCATTATGGAGTGAATAGTGAAGTGGGACAGTGCCTACTAGTAGGAACTCCCAAGTTACTGTTCATGTCGGTGCCAACTTTTTAATATTATTTTATTCGATTGTGTTGCTCATCTCTTTGATTGTATATATATTCGGTTACGCTAAGTCAGATAGACAAGAGCCGTAATCAGTCATTTTGAATATTATGTAACATAAATAACGACACGAACCAAAATTACTACTTTTAACTTTGAATTAATTTCGAAATTTCCATATCTAATTTGTTTATATGTTACCATATTGAATAACCGTTAATTCTAAATTTTGAAATAGTATAACATTTCAAATTATTAAATATGAAAAATAATTACTACAAAATATTATATTATTTTAATGCATATATATTTTTTATATATTTTACGTATTATATTATATTATATTATTATATGAAAGAAATATATCTTTTACGATAAATTATTATAAAAATTATACTTTTAGAATGATGTATATATAATATATTTCTAATTTACATATATTGAAAATCATATATAAAAACACATGATTAATGCAATAATATGATCATGGATGTACATAAACGTGAATATGTTGATGATGTTGAATTAATATATGTCAATTAACGTATAACAGATATACACTGATTATGGTGAAATAATAGATTCAATGAATTTGATTGATCAATGTTATTATATCAACAATTACACTTATCAATCATTCTGCATGCCGCATGGGGACTGCACCTAATAGTAATTTTACCTTGGTCAAGTAACGTATAATTATTGCAATGAATTGACAATAGAGAACTATGGATATGCATGAACCGGTCGGGCCCGAATATGTTCCGAACTGGATTGGTACTAATTAAAACAGTATGGTCCGGTCTGGACTGAATTTGAAATTAGCACTAAAAATTCCTGACCGATTTTGGACTGGAACTGTAAAAAAAGTCTGGTTCGGTTCAAAACTAGTCCGACCCATTTTCCTATACAAATTTACCCTAATTAAAAAAAAAACGAAAAACCGATCCTCCGACAAAACTGATCCAGTTAAAAACCAGTTCAAAACAGTCTGGTCCAGTCAAAAATCAATTTTTTGAGAAGTATATTACTGGTTTTTGGTCTGGTTCTCCTCTCGCATAATTGGTCTGTTTGGAACCGGTCCAGTCTATACCAGCTCCGAACCGACCAGACCGGTTATTTTCTTATCCCTATAGAATGTAAATTTTTATTAAAAAATTCAATTACATTTTTATAATTTTGTATGTATTTTTCCCTATTTTTTTTTTTTTATTAAAACATCTAATACTTGAAACTCATTATTTATTCATGTCCGTATTTGTAAAAAAATATGAATATATAATTTATATATAATGATATATAATTTATATATAATGCAAAAATTATATTTGAATTATGAAATTATGTGGGTCCCAATGTAGAAGTGGAACTTGGCCTCCACTACTGGAGAGAGTGCTAATTTTACAGTGCCATTTACTGTAGCAAATACTGTAGCAGTGCCACTTTGATGAGTTGACAGTGACGTGGCTGCTGATGTGGAGGCACTAGGCACTTTCTATTGGAAGTACTCTTACCAAGAAAATCTAACATTACATGATTTAATTTATATTACTTGTAATTTCTGTATTGCCAAGATGCAAAAAGCAAAAGAAATGTAAGCAACAGGGTGGTGGGGCCTAAAGAAAAAGGGATTAGAGAATTTGTCGGGGTAACGGAACGTCAGCCGTAAACTGACGCCGTCACCAAATACCCTCCCCCGTCTTCTTTCATCACTCATCAGAACCTCTCTCTCTCTCTCTCTCTAGTTTATTTTAGAATTAGTCTCTGCTGCTCTGCAAGAGAGTAGAGTGTAAAAGAGAGATAAGTGGCCGTATTAGTTTAGGAGTGAAGGACTGACTTCCAATTGATTACAGAGGAGAGAGTGTGCAGTGCAGTGCAGTAGCTTTCGTCTGCTTTTCTCCTCATCGGTACCCCTTTCCAGCTTCTTCTTCTTACCCAGAAGCGCACGCGAGCCTAAAATCTATTCATTTCCTCAGATCCGCGACCGCATGGGGAGCATTTCCTCCGATGATGATGGTTACCAGCAGAGCGAGGAGCGTTACGGCAGCTACAGCCTCAGTGCCGACATCAGCGAGTCCGAGAGTTCCAGCAGCTTCTCCCACCTGCATTTCGATGGCGAAGCTGCCTCCAGCTCGATTGCCTCATCTCCTTGCCGTCTGCCTCCCTGGAACGCCAACCTTAGAGCTCCGATGATGGTGCCCGTGATTGGCGGCAGAGATGTGGTGGTGTGGGACGAGAAGGACAGGAAGGACGGAGGTAATCTAACAGGTAGTTTATGGCTCCCAATTGCATTTCTCTCAGCAGCCTTACTTCAATTCCATTATACTGTGTTTGCTTTACTCCACAAGAAAGGAGGCTGAAACCCTAATTTTGTCGAATTTGAAGTCTTGCAATTTGGTTACGAAGCCAGAAACCTAAAATGCTATTGCTGTTTTTAATTTCTAATGTTTCCAAATTAGGTTTTCTCTACGTTAATGTCTTAATTGACAAATTCCTTGAAAAACCAAGCTAATTCTACCGAAAAAGAGACTCTTTGAGGCATTCTGGAATTTAATCAGTAGCCACGGAGGAAAATTAGAAATTGGTGTTCAATTCCTTCAGCATCAGTTATTTTCTGTCAGCATTTATTGGAGAAGTGTGAATTTGATGGTTGTGTGTTGAATTTGGTTTGGTTTTGCAGAAGTTGAGATGATGAAGGAGAGGTTTGCGAAACTTCTCCTCGGTGAAGACATGTCCGGAGGTGGCAAAGGTGTCTGCACTGCCCTTGCTATATCGAACGCAATTACCAATCTTTCTGGTTAGTAGCTTTTTTAGTTTCTTTGATCGCATTGTCTTAGTCTGGTATTAAATGATAAGGAACTCTATTCCAAATGACAGCTACTGTGTTTGGTGAGCTATGGAGGCTAGAGCCTCTAGCACCACAAAAAAAGTCAATGTGGTGCAGGGAAATGGAGTGGCTCTTATGCGTGAGCGACTCCATAGTCGAGCTCGTCCCCTCAATACAGCAATTCCCAGGTGGCGGGACCTACGAAGTCATGGCCACCCGCCCGAGGTCCGATCTTTACATCAACCTTCCTGCTCTGAAGAAGCTGGATGCAATGTTGATAGCCATGCTCGATGGATTCTCTGAGACAGAGTTCTGGTATGTGGATCGAGTAGTGGACGGAGACGATGGATGTGAAAAGAATTCAATGGGTGTTTCTGCAGGGAGGCTGTCAATAAGACAGGAAGAGAAATGGTGGCTGCCGTGCCCTAAAGTTCCGGCAAATGGGTTGTCTACTGAGGCAAGGAAGCAGTTGCAGCAGTGTAGAGACTGTACAAATCAAATTCTCAAGGCTGCCATGGCGATTAATGGTAGTGTTCTTGCCGAGATGGAGATTCCTAGTGCTTACTTGGAGACGCTGCCAAAGGTATAGAATACATGCATGTAAATAATGGTGTTTGTGCCAATTTCACATCAGTTCAAACATAATAAGCTTTACAAATGTTGTTTGTTTTGTCCCAACAACAGAATGGAAAAGCTTGTCTTGGAGAAATCATCTACCGTTACATTACTGCGGAGCAGTTCTCCCCAGAATGTCTGCTCGACTGTCTAGACCTTTCATCGGAGCATCACACCCTAGAGATAGCCAATCGGGTTGAGGCAGCGGTGCATGTTTGGAAGCAGAAAGATTTCAAAAAACAATCGAGGGATGGCAAAGCGAAGCGGTCTTCATGGGGGGGTAAAGTGAAGGGCTTGGTTGGTGATACAGAAAAGAAGAATTTTCTGGCTCAAAGAGCCGAGACTCTATTACACAGCTTGAGGATCCGTTTTCCTGGGCTTCCACAGACTTCATTGGACATGAACAAGATCCAATACAATAAGGTTTGTGTGGTTTATACATAAAATTGATTTGATCAAAAGAATAAAGAAAGAAATGAGTTTGGTTTGTTGGTGTGTTGCAGGATGTGGGACAATCTATCCTCGAAAGCTACTCTCGAGTAACCGAAAGCCTTGCTTTCAACATAATGGCCAGAATTGATGATGTGATCTACGTGGATGATGCTACGCGACGGAGCGCCACGGTTGACTCCACCTCCATTTTCAGCAGCAGGGGAGGCGGTCTCCCCATACATAAGAGGCTCTCTCCTAGCCCCTACTCCATCAAACACACACCCAATGACTCACCTTTCGCAACCCCAGAAGATGGAAGCCCGGGAAGGCCAGCCCTCACAAAGGCGGTTGATTTCGACAAGATCTGGTCTTACACTGGAAACTTGAGTTCTAGGCAAGTTACGGCTCGTGATGCTCCAGAGCGTGACTGAAAGAAAGTGTGGATTTGTCGTCTCTTTCTAATCATGTGTATATTCTTTAGCAGTTGAATTTAGCAGTCTAGCTAATCGTCCTACCTTTTAAAGACTTGCTGATGCTCAATGTTATGATATATTCTAGCTTGAACTGGGTGATCCAATTATTACATTATTGCAAGTAAATCTGATTCTAATAATCTCCCAGCACAAGTCATATTATTAGACATGGAAATTGTCGATTTAATGATGCAACACAAGGTAGATCCATTATTGACGAATAAACGATGATACCTTGCGTAACAAGGTTCCCTATTCTAATAATAATAAACTGGAAGGATGGACTCTGATTGCATCTGATATGGATAATCATTTACAAAGATTGTATTTCAGTTCTGCAGAATGAACAGCCTCGGTCTCACACTGCAGCAGCCAGATGAGAGGCCAAACTCTGATCAAATCGCCTTCACGAGTACGACTCCTCCTATGGATTTGCTACCTACAAAAGTGAAAAGGGCAATGCCTACTGGCGATGAATGAGCTAAAGCCCCCAAGAGACCACTAATCATAATAATCATCCTTTCCATGGATCCCTTTCTTTAAACTTGCTTGATTGCAAACTTAGTTCATCAACTAACGAATCGGTAAGTGAATATTTCTAACAATTATTATATTCCTAAATCATATTAGTTAACTAACTAGCACAGCAAGCATGATCAACAAACAATTATTATATTCCTAAATCATATTAGTTAACTAACTAGCACAGCAAGCATGATCAACAATACCAACCGGTTTTGGAGTAATTATCTACTTACCTCCGAGGAGGTGATCCATGCAGGTGGTGGCCAAAACAACTCGGAAAAACCCCTGTAATCTTCCAATGCCCCAATCTTACCATTCTCCATATCATAAACGGCAATATCACATCTTTGTGAAACCGTATCTTCTTCCCTGGGTGACAAAAAGAAATCATCTGCAAAAAGTACACAATTCCCTTTACAACCCTTCAAATCAGAGGTCATCGCCGAAAATCTACAGTCATCTCCTATAAACAACACTCTATCTCCAATCTCACTAACTTCAATCCATTTCTGCCCTTCCCTATCCAACTTGTAAACCTTAAACCTGACGGTTCTCTCATGGAAAAAGTAACCTTGTTCATCATCGAATACCTCTGTGTCCCCATCGTCGGCTGCATCGACAGTTAAGTACTTATCAATCAACATCAGTTCCCCAATTGATTCAACTAAGAACTTCTTATCACCGCCAAAAACAGGCTCAGCAACTAAATTTAGAGTTAAATCCAAATCAACAGTAACTGTCCTCCCCACACAATCGACAGCATAAAATTTTCCCTTATGGAGTAGAACATCATCGTATGGCGAACCCATGTCCCCAATAATGCTCCATTTCTTGGTCCTGGACTTAAAGACAGCTAATTTCCCAGAAACATGGATCGTGAGCAATATAAACTCAGCACAATTCAAGCACATAAAGGCGACTCTTTCCATGTAGAGATTATTCCCAAGGCCGAGAGGGTCACCTATGGTCCGGAAGCTCATATACTGCAAAACATATTCAATTCCCAATTCCAAAACCCTAAATCTCAACGTGTCCAGAGTTTTGGGGAAGTTGTTGGGGAGAGGAGTGAATTGAGATCTGGTGAGAGGGTTCAGTAGCTTGATATGGGCGTTGTCTTTGGTCTTGATCAACCAGCTGGTGCTGGAATCAGCACCATCAGGCAAGCTGATCAGGAACACGGTGCGTTTGGAGAGGAAGAGGGAGAGCGGCAGGCCCCAGGCGGGATCAGAGAAGCCGTCGTTGGGGATGATCGGCGAGCAGCTCGAGAGGCGGCACCTTGTCGGAGTCACTGATCGCCGCCACGTGGAGCAGACCGATCGGGAGCGAATGACGTCTGTTCTCGAGTCGAGGCAATCGGCGATTGCGCCAAGGAGATCCTTTGGCATCTGCGCCCAGTCCGCCATGGACAATACAGAGAGAATCGGAATCGGAGGGAGCCGAGTAGCGTTCGTTCGTCGTGGAGACGAATTGTGACAGGAATCAGACCGGTGGTGAATCGGATTCAGGTGGTGGATACTCGATAGCAGCGCAAACGATAATATTTTCTATAAATAGTGGACAGAAATTTTTTAGTATTTCTAAAATGGCGCCTAATAAAGCGCGAAAATTGCACTTCTACCTCCTTTGCTTTAGGCCAAAAAAAGCCTTAATTTGCTTGCGCATTTTACTATGTGGCTCGGAAAATTGAAAACTGAAAATTATTTTGGCATTCAACTTGGTATTATTGTGGTGAGATTGGAAATGAAAGTCAAATTGGGTTCAACTCAAATGAATAGTAATATTTGGGTATCCCAAAAATTCAAAAGTCGAATGTATCATGCATGGGCTTTTTGATGATATATATATATATATTTAGATTTTTGGTGTCATATGTTTGCATTTTGTAGATTTTTTGTGTATTCGTTAGTTAATTATCAAATTTAACTGTTAAATAATTTTATTTTGTTCAATTTAGTCCTTCAATTATACACCTAACTTTTAATTGCAATTTAGTCCCTAAAAATGTCAAATTGAATTTTAGAGTTCAATTGATCTAATCATTGTGCGATTCATAGCTGAGTCGGACGATGACTTGGGTCGCCCGGGTCCACTTAATAACAATATTACATTAATAATTAATGGCAAGAGGAGCAATGGCAACTTGGTAATTCAGTGCAATAACAAGGGTAGTTGAGATTTACGTGCAAGCAATGTCCAGTGCAAATGGAATGGAATCCATGCAGAGGAGAATGACTCGCTCTCTTTCTTATTCTTCTGCTTCTTTTCTTTTTCCTTCTTCTTCTTCCGTTGTGTCAGTGATATGATCAAACTGAACGAAATCCACAGACCAGTCAGTATCTCACATCCCACAATCGCAATCTCTCTTTATTTATTCAATAAAAGGATCCAGAAATCCAATCAAATCAAATTATATAAATAAATGGAGACTCTGAAGAATACATTCAGATCAGGCGGTGGCACAACTCCGCCTCGAACATCGCACGAGGATGTGTCGAATGAGCCCCACGTGGAGATCGACGTCCCAGAGGATCACGTGGACCCCGCCACACTTTCTAGAGAGCCGAGCGTCAAATTCTGGCAGTCCCCGGCCCCGGAGAGTGGCACCCGGCGCAGCGCAGATTCATCCAGCCCCCATCTGGATCCCGACATCGGGACAGCTCATCGTGGCCGTCAAGAATCGGCCGATGCCACTCATGTGTCCTTCGAGCAACCCGTTCGAAGCGAGATCCGGAGTGAGACGCCCACCAAAACCGTTGGTAATTTATTCAATCTTTTTCTCATTATCATAACTTAAAATAATAATAATAACATAAAGAAACTAGTTACAGATCACAGTAACATAACAGTTAATATTGTTGACGAATAATAAATAAAGTAAAACTTTCTAGGTAATTAAGCAATATAAGAGCTTTTATTGCATGATCGATGATGGTATAATTTTTTCCCAATATTACGCAGAGTATTATTCAACAGTCCCCTTTACATTCTTTACCAACGATACTTTTCCGTCGGTAGAAAAAATGAAATTACCCAACACTTTAACCGTATTATTTTTAGTAGTGTTATCTCATTGACCATATATGATTTTGGTAAGGGATGGCAATTCATAATTACGCAATACAAAACAAATATGTACAAACTGTCATGTTCGTACAAGTATGTAATAGATCGATACAACACGAATACGATTAAACTAATTTCGGGTTGTGCTTGTGTTTAGGTATGTGTCATAATACACTTTTTTACATTATTGAGACTAAGAATCTTGAAATAAAAGAACATTGAAAATGCTTTTCCCCTGCAAAAAAGTTGTGTTCGTATTTATATTCTTGAATATTTTTCAGAAAAAAGTTTTGTTTAATAGCTTTCAAAAGTCTAACTAATTATTTAATTTAAAGTTTGTCAATTTTACAATATAATAATAAAAAAACATGTGAAAGCTGATATGATTTTAAAATTGATTATTTTAATATTTGCTTAATTAAAGTCATACGTGTACAAATGACTAATTTAACACAACACAATATGAAGACGCATGAAATAAGATTGTTTGATCTAGCTAGCTACTGATGATATACAATAGGCACTAACGAGAGCGACGATGATACCGATGATGACGGGGAGGTGGCACGATGCACGTCAAACCGGTCCTACATACGGAGCCCGAGCATGATGCGCACTAAGGGGCGATCGCGGCTCTTAGACCCGGTTAACAACGTCGAGAAAAACAACAACAACAACAATAATAGCAAAGATTTTAAAAAATCGAGCCGTATGTCCGGGCGAATGCCTGGGGGTGGCGGTAAGTCAACCGCTACGGGGGCAGGGAGTCCCTTTTTCTCAGGGATGATGGGAAAGACAGGAGAGGTGGATGAGGAAGATGACACAGAAGATGACTTGCCCCAGGAGTTAAGGAACAACAAAACAAGCATCATCATCCTGGTGGAGTGGACGATTCTGATTCTTCTAATGGCTGCCCTAATCGCCACACTTTCGATTCCGGGTCTCAGGGAAAAATACATATTGAGGCTTAAGCTTTGGAAATGGCTGGTGACGCTGTTGGTATTCGTGTGTGGGAGGTTGGTGTCTAGCTGGGGCACAAAGGTGATCGTTTTCTTCATAGAGCGCAACTTTGTATTACGAAAAAGACTTCTCTACTTCATATACGGCATCCGTAGCGCTGTCCAGAACTGCCTGTGGCTAGCAATGGTGTTAATCACGTGGTGTTTCTTGCTCAACAAGCGAGTGGAGAAGGAGGTGCCCAATGCAAAGAATCTCAAGTACGTGACCAAGGTTTTGGTTTGTCTTCTGGTGGGAACCGCACTGTGGCTCGTCAAAACCCTAATCATCAAGGTAATGGCATCTTCCTTCCACGTCAGCACCTACTTTGACCGAATCAGGGAGACCCTGTTCAGCCAGTTTGTGATCGAGACACTGTCGGGCCCACCCGTGGAGGAAATGGATAGGACAGCTGAGGAGGAGAAGAAAATGGAGGCTGAGATAAAAACCCTAGAGGACGCCGGAGCCACCGTGCCTCAGGACCTAAAGGAGGCGGCAGGGGTGAGTCAACAACAGCAGCAACAACAGGGGACCAACAAAAATACTAATAATTCTCCGATGAGAGGAAGTAACTATAATAACGGAGGGATTACATTAGATCACCTGCAGAAGTTGAATTCCGAAAACATATCGGCGTGGAAGATGAAGAGGTTGATGAAGGTTGTGAGGCGGGGGCTTTTCTCGACATTAGATGAGCAGACAGTCGATGCATCCATGTACGAAGAGGACGAGACGTCGATGATGATACGGAGCGAGAAGGAGGCCAAGGCGGTTGCTAAAAAGATATTTGGGAATGTGGCTAAGCCGGGTGCACGGTACATAGAGTTGGAGGATTTGATCCGTTTTATGAGCGAGGACGAAGCTATACATACGGTGTGTGTGATCGGGGCAGCTTCAGATCAGGTTCAGCAGAGGATAAGCAAGTCGTGCCTCAAGAACTGGCTGGTTAATGCATTCAGAGACAGGAAAGCACTGACACTAACGTTGAATGACACCAAGACGGTGGTGAACAAGCTTCATAGGATGGTTAAGGGGGTGATTGGGATAGTGGTTGTGGTTATATGGCTTCTTATCCTGGAGATTGCCACTGTTAAGTTCATTCTCTTCATGATGTCCGAACTTCTGCTCCTCGCATTCATGTTTGGCAACACCGCTAAGATGGTGTTCGAGTCCATTGTGTTCCTGTTCATCATGCACCCCTTCGATGTGGGTGACAGGTGTGAGATCGATGGTGTTCAGGTAATTCTTTCATTTTTTATTATTTTACTAAGGAAATAATCAGGTTAAAGGTACCTTTCACACCATATATTTTACTGGTTTTGTATACTTTTGGTACCAAACGTTTGAAAAAGTGTGGTTTTGTATACTTTTGGTACCAAACGTTTGAAAAATTGTGGTTTTGTATACTTTTGGTACCAAACGTTTGAAAAAATGTATACAAACGTTTGGTACCAAAAGTATACAAAACCAAACATATTCGATCAAATATGTGGAGTGAAAAATACATTTAACCAGAAATAATATGATCAACTGACTGACACTTACTATATATATTGCTGTTGCACGGCCGGGGCATGGTTAGATGGTTGTGGAGGAGATGAACATCTTGAATACGGTGTTTCTTAGATATGACAACCAGAAGGTTATTTACCCCAATAGTACTCTTTCAACACGTCCCATCGGCAACTACTATCGAAGTCCAGACATGGGAGACGGCATTGAGTTCTTCGTCCATTTGGCAACTCCTGCAGAAAAGATAGCCCTCATGAAACACAAGATAATAAGGCAAGCTACTCATATATATAATTCATTCATTATTATCAAGCCTAGTATATAAAAATTACTTGTGGCCTAAGTAAGAGGTATGCCTCTATATATGCAGCTACATCGAAGCAAAGAAAGAGCATTGGGCTACACAGCCAATGGTGATCACCAAAGAGTTTGAAGATCTCAACAGAGTGAGAATGGCAGTTTGGCTTTGCCATACAATCAACCACCAAGACATGGGTGAGAAGTTCGCTAGAAGAGGCGTGTTGATGGAAGAGATGATCAGGATATTCAAGGAACTCGATATTCAGTACAGGTTTCTTCCTCTCGACATCAATGTTCGTACCTTGCCCCCTGCATCTACTTCTCGCCTTCCACCTACCTGGATTCAACATCCTCATTAACATTCCATTCATCATTCTCCACTCTTTATGCATGCATGCATGGTTGAGATATGCATGTTTGTGTTGCCCAGTCCAGCCATCCACAGCAGGGATTGAATTTGGGCTAAGAATCAGAGTACCTATGGGCAAACAAACAAAAAGCTTTAAGGACAAACAAATATAAGACTTTAAAAGCAAGGATTAAACTGAAAATAAATACATTCTGTAGCGTCCAAGGTTGAGACAGAATTGTCCCATCATCATTCCTCACTTTAATTCCCTTCGTCCATCAGATTATTATAACACTATAACCCATACATAATTATATCGTGCACAAGAATTACTGAGATATCTACTTGTATTGTTGTAAAAGTGAGATGATCATCATATATATCCAATATATATGTTTCACATGCATGGTGTTTGTGGTACTTATTTTTTGTAGTGAATCCATAGAGAAATCGTCATTATTAATGGTACGATGCAAACTTCTGGTGTAGCTAAAAAAATTCATACTTTTAAAGAATCATCAAGCACTAAATCTCATATAAAAACCCATGAAGAAAATCAAATGGTTAATTAATTACTGGAGAATAGTTCTGGTTCGGGTCCCTGTAACTAATTGATCTGTCAAATAAACAACTTATTGTAGCTGTTGTACCTTATACATGAAGAACAGAAAATAATAAAATGCGGTTCCTACAAGTTCAATTTTCAACCCAGATACACCTACCTTAAAGATGCTGATTTCTGCAATACCATGTTCTGTATATGGAATCAGAAGTTCAGAGAACTGTATGGTATGAGCCTCATAATCTTAGTAACATATGGATGATGAGCAGGGTCTTTCTATATGAACTCTTCTGTCAAAATCTATGCAAGGTCAGCATAAATTTGCCATCAAATGTCGGTTCAGTATTAAAAAAGTTAATATTCAGTTGCCACCTCATGGTTCAAGCTACCTTTAATTTTCTGTCTTTGTCACCTAGTGTTTCCAATCTCAGAGTTATCCTCCATCATCATCATCTGTTGGTATTGAAGTTATATTTGTGTATTATCAATATAGCATTAAATATATTATTAATTATATTAGAGATATTATGAATAAAATAATAGTAAATTTAGGGTTTAGGTGTAGAACAGGAAGCTTTCGGCCACAGCAATGGCTAAACTAGACATCAATATGCATCATTGTTTGCAACATACAACAATGACTTGCAAATTGCAACGAGGTTTGTATCAGCAAGATGCAAAATTTGCATACCGTTTTAACATGTCGCGGATTAATGAACTTCAAAGTTCAACTTTTTGTAGAATAATAATCATCAATCCTCGAAACAGATGAACTGTGAAAATACCAGACAGATAGAAATACCTGCTGGGAAATGAATACGGATGCAGATTAGAACCAAGGCATCCACCAAAATATACATCTTTCCGAGGTTCTTGAGGGAAACAGACTCAGAAATCAAGTGCGAGCCTGACCTTCAACTGCTAAAGGCAATGATGGAGCAGCTCCGACACCAACAAGGCAACCACTCCTTGTAACCTTCCCTCAATATTGCTAATCGCTTTCTGAGATTTCAAATCATAAATTTAAATAAAAAATCTAAACGAATCCAAACTCAAAGTTTTATTTCAAGGTTGGATGCTCAGTTGAAATGATCAATAGAAATGGTATGAGATCTGTACCTGTGCATGCGGGTTTTGAACTTCCACCCCACTGGACTTGTGGGACTTTGTCCATTCGACTAAAGGATCGTGAATGAACGTTTCGAGAACACTAATCAAAGTTTCCCTATGTGCCTTCAGCACAGAAAGGGTAATTTCAGAAACTGTTAGAAAGATGCCTTCGTATCCAGTGATACCGAGACCATCAATCATGTTCTGGAAGTTACATTCAAACATAAACATGAGAATGAAGATATTTGCAAATATTTGGGCAGAAAAGAAGAAGAAGATTATTTTTTTTTTTTTGCTCGTAAAAAGAAGAAGATATTTACAAATACAAATTACATAGTACATACCAGGTATTAACCCATTAAACACGGTTAAGCTATAAAAGGAACCACCAGAAGCTGCAAAAGAATTGAAAATATGAACATTGGCAAAAACAAAACATGACAGAAAGTGAGAACTGGGTGTGTCCTACCTGGGAAGCCTAAACGGCACCAACTCGGGTTTCTCCAACAGCAAGCCTTTGTCAAATAAGCAACTGAAATCCACATGAATGCAATCACCTGTTGTAGAATCAAACAGGATATTTTCACCATCTCCGTCACCAATACCCACTATATGCCCAACCATAAACCACACTGCAGTTGTGTGGGCATATGCGATCCGAGCCCTAAACCAAGCAGCCGGTTCAGAGAAAGTGGTTAAGAACCACTTAAGGAAAACAGGGGGGGAACATGGGAAGGATTTTCCCCTTCAGCATTTCATCTTCAGGAACCTTCCCTTGGCACTGATCATAAATCCGTTTAATTTGAGGGTTTGTTCTCTGTCTATCAAACTTGCTGCATTTTATATAGATGTCCTGCAGTATATGTCGAAGTCCACAAGTATGGGGACCCACTGTACCATTCCACAGTCCTCGGTCAGAGGAATCACTGCAAAGGTGCGAATGTACAGCTTCCTTCGACGACTTTCAGGATATTTAGATAATAAACGGTTTATCGTTGCTGTAAACTCCATCATACGAGCATCTTTTCTCAAATCTCCTTTGGCTTGCAGAGGAAAGTGCGTTCAATGCCATCACTGCCCATTAGAAGAATCTGAAATTGCAAGATAATGCATTAGTAATTCAATTCTGAAACTTCTTTCGAAAGAAAATCAACTAGGAACATCATTCAAGAGCAAAATGGCCGTGTAACAATAACAGTACTTAAATCCACTATGTTTCACTTCTCTTTCCAATTGCCAATGCTATTAGAAGACCTTGTAAGTCCAAACCCTTTTATGTTCAGTGTTTATTTATTCTTTGAGAAAATCACTGAATCTTACTTTTAAATCCCACGTAATTTAAGCACAAACACAGAGAGACTAAGTAGAGCCATCATAATTTACACAGACCTTTTTAGGTTTCTGAAGGGACGAAAGAATCTCAGCTTCATCGGATATCCCAGATATTGTAGGAAAATCAGAACTGGAGAAGATACCAGAAGGCATTGTTCCGTCAGAGCATGGATCGTATGTTGGCAGACTAACTGTTAGAGATTGCTGCATTGGCATGATGATCTCCAGTGGCATCATCCTCTTCAAGGCACTGAACTCAGTAGCAACATTGATCTTCTTTGCTTTTTGCTGACATGGATGGAAGCAAAATCTTATTAAGTGATCAATAAGGGTTGCAAATTGGTTAAAGTTAAACAGCATGTTGCCACTGGTTCCTGCAGTTTGCTGACTGGATAATTTCTACTGCAGCCTCACATCTTGATGGCACTGTAGATTTTGAAACTGCAGCCATAAACCAAAGACCTTGTTGTGGGTAGTGGCGAAGTACAGATGTAATAATGTGATTCATAAGTTTAAAAGTTTATTCATTGTGATAAAAAAAATACGGGAAACTAATTGAGGCAAGACACAACCACTGGTATGTAGGCAAATCCTTTAGGCAACCTCTCATTATACTCTTAACATGCCAAAAAGAGAGACGAATTATGAGATATGGTCAATAAGCCACTGACGTATTTATATAGTAGAAAAGGTCCTTCAGATTTAATACCTTTCCATGGACATCTCTCAAATCCTTGTTGGAAGAACCGCTCTTCTAGTAGAAGCTTCCAAAATTAAACCAGAGTGTTAACAATCTGGGAAGAGCTTGGAACAGATTCTTATGTCCCTTATGAAGCCCCTTCACATAGTACAATAGAACATCTGGTAAATGAAACCACCAGGATTTGTCATTACTTGCAGAAGCAGCAATTACGGAAGCTGATAACGAAACTCTTGGGACCATATCACCATTCTCTTTTTGCCGCTTTCGAGCGTCAGCGAGTAATCCTCAAATTACTTGGCCTTATAGAAATATCCTTTGTCCCATCTCGGCTGCAATCGCCTCACCCTGTTATAAAGACTGATCACATCCGCTTTCTGCTTCTGTCCAGTGTAATGGATCCACCTTGAGTATAGGATGAGAGTTTTTGTGATATCGCTGCTTACATTTGAACTCTGGGTATCAGTAGGCAAAGCTGTTAAATTCAGAGTGACCAAGTAAAGGCTGCTAATTGATGACATTGATGCAGAACCCACAACCGGTATAGGCACATTAAGAAGAGAATGCTGGAGCTCTGCAATTGCTCCATCAGAACGCCTAATGCTCCATAAAAGTTTTGCCTTTTCTATGTGAACATTTGGTGCACCAGAAACCTGAACTTCCAAAATTGCTCGGTTTGCAGTTTCGTAATGATTAGCCGAGCGACAGAGCTTGGCGTATTGCAACCAGCAGTTCCCGACCTGAGCACCAAGAGCACTTGCATTAAAAACCAATGTTCGCAGAGCAAGAAGTGATTCTCTAGCCCAGAGTGAAGACTGAGTAAACCTGAGCCGGTTTTCCCAATTCTCCATTAACTTAGAAAATTCCATATCACTGGCATGAAATGACTTCTCCAAGAAGGATTCATCCACAAGCAGCATGTGGAAGTCCTCTAGCTCTCGTAAAAGGTGAAGTTTTACAACATGTGGGTAAGCACGCATGTATGAGTCCGTTCCTGCAGCAGCCAAGGGAGCAATCAAAGCTTGTTTCGACAGACTAATTTTCTCAGCAACAGCAAATTGGTCCTTCATCATAGCTTGTAAAAAATTTGCAACATCCATGTCAAAGGACGCATTACTTTCTGAGCTGCTGCAAAGTAAACCCTCATCACTAGCACCAGCTATGTACTCATCCATCAAGTCCTTAACATAGAATCAAATGGCCATGTATATGATAGAAAGGTAGATGGTGGATAGTTGAGCTCGTCAAGGGACCTGAATTCATTAGAAAGAGAATTTCATCTTCTGAAAACTAAGTTTCTGTTTAACTTTCTGCTTATTTTTCATATTCAATAAGTTGCCCTTTAAATAAGACTCAACATTACAATTTATGGAAATACTATATTTAATTCTATTACCAAATATAATATATTCTATATTATCTCTAATATTAATATTTTATTAATAATGGAATCTATGCTATTATGGACTATTTTGTGGAAAGGAGAGGGTAGGTTATGGGAAGGTAAGGCAATGGGAAAGAGATGTCTTTGGCTAAAGGTGGCTGGTGGTGGAGGTTTTGTCCTGCAGTGGGCTTCTCCGGGATGGCGGCGACGACTAGGAGGAGCGGACCTGAGACGGGATTCTTCGAGCTGCAGTAGCGTTGCGGTGGAGGGACTGCTGTGGATCGGCAAGGGCGCCGATGGGGTGCTGATGGTCGGCTGGAACTATGCGAACGACGAGACTGTTGTTGGCGGCAATCTGTGAGTGGACGGGGCTGGTGGAGGGCTGCGGTGGCAGAGGCGGGGGTGACAGTGGCGAAGACTGTGACGGCAATGGTGGCTGAAGCGGCGGCAACGATGGTGGCTGAATCGGCAGCAGCGGCGGCTGATGCGGCGACGGCGTCGGTGGGGGCGGCAGCAACGGCAGTGGTGGCAGCGGTGGCAGCGGCGACGTGCATATGACTCTCATCTCTTCACACGCCAACGACATTCTTTCAAGCCCAACCTTCAAATCCGAGAGAAGTTTCGTCATCTCACTTATTAACTGAGAGTCCATGGGATCGTCGGCTCTGATACCAAATGGTATGACCCTAAGATATGATCAAATGGCCATGGATATAATAGAAGGGTAGATGGTGGCTAGTTTGGCTCGTCAAGGGGAGCACTAACCCTGAACTCATTAGAGAGAGAATTTCATCTCTGAAACCTAAGTTTCTGTTTAACTTTCTGCTTGTTTTTCTTATTCAATCAGTTGCACTTTAAATAGGACTAAACATTACAATTTATGGAAATACTATATTTAATTCTATACCAAATATAATATATTATATATTATCTTACTAATATTTTATTAATAATAGAATCTATGCTATTATGGGTATATTTATCCATATCACCCACCTACCAAGTCCAAGTCTCCATGATGCTTGTAATCCTTGCATTGATCATGTTTTCTTGTATTGAGGAATCCGAGAAATTAAACCATCCACATGAGTAACCATGGCCTGAGTGGCACATATTGAGCAAACAATTGAGAATATCGAAATGTCGTTGAACTCAATATGGTTCCATCTGCAAAGCCTGTTCACAAGAAGTCAAAACTTCTGCCCAATTTCCTGATTTTTTCTTTGTGAGGAGCTGGTCTTGTAAACGTAACGACTTCCTTAAATATGCCAAACCTGACAAACCATCGGGTTCATCAACGAAGTTGTATATTTCCATTAAATATGAAACATCATCATCCTAAAAAATGCAACTTCTCTCTGCTGCAGGATTGAAGGAGCCAGACTGTTCCCGCACATAAAACTCAAAGTACATTAAATCTCTTGCATAAGCTTAACACCTAAATGAGGCTCTCGCCAGGGTTACCTTTGGTATTGCATCCAGAAGTTGGCAAACGTTTTTACACTGTATTAGGAGTTGCTCTTGGTTGGAGGCAAAATCTGGATTCTGCTCTTTCGTCTTTAAGAGCTGCTGTCTATAAGTTGATGACTGCAGGGATTGAGAAAGAGGTACCTCCTAGCTAACATCATCTGCCCATTGACCAAGATTATCAAGAAAAGTAAATACAGCCTGAAGGCAGACTTCACTTTGCTCAGAGCTGACCCAATAAGTTGTCCCCATATTATTCATATTTCTCTGATGCCGCAGCATTAAGCACAGAGAGAATTTCTTCTGTTATACCACGACGGGCCTCCTCAGAACAATGGCATACAACATTCGGTGCCAAGTATGGCAACAGATATATGGCTGTTTGCATGTCATGGCACACTATGCATCTACAAGCACCGCATATACTTGCACGGGAACCAGTAGGATGAGTAGATAACTTTCTAATCCAACAGTAGATCCATCTCCTTAAGGACATAGAAGGGCGGTATATCAGGCCAGATGATGCAGAATCACCCATACTTGGAAGCTGGAATTTAGAGGTCAAGCAAGGGGCAATTATCTCCTTAACATAATTAGAAAATCGACCCCACGGTTTCTGACCACTCAAGTGAATTCCATCACGAGTACTGTTTGATGACACACTCCCCTTGGAAGCAATTTTTTTTCTAAGCTTTCTGAGGCACAGAAGCTGCAAAGTTCTCATCCAGCGAAGCTTAACATCCTGCAATCTTTAACAGCTCCTGGATGGCTAGTGCAGTTGAGTCCTGAATAATGGTATCAGGAGCAGATCTATATATCCTAGCCAGGTGCTTGTGGATCTATTCAAAAATGAGATCATCATCTGAACATTCGACAACAAATTGCCGGTACGCATCACTTTCCTTGGACCGCAGTATAGATAGAAGAGATCCCATTGCTTAAAAAATAATTGCATGCCGACCACTGGTACAATAAATGAATAAATATATCATATAAACATAAATACAATATGTTCTTATGACATGTAAAGAAAACGTTGAGAATATAAAAAACAAGGTATGAGGCAGCACAATGGCATATTAGCTTACACAAACCTTACTCCGGAAAGCCGTGTCACTGTTCACATGTAACTTCCACAGAGAAAAGAGTAAAATCTCTAACTGTGAAATTTTTAGTGAATTTTCAATAGAAAGTATGAAAGAGAAATGAAAGAACAAATTGCTTGTACTAAACAATAAATAACATCAAGCAGGGGAGGAATAGAAATTGCCTCTTTAGAGATAATTAACAATTCGAATAAGCTACCACTTCTCTTTCATTAGCTAAAGTAGACAGCCAAGAGATTGAAGAAAGAATTAGATAATCCATTTGGTTGCAGAGAACAAGATCAGATACTAAGAATTAGAAACAAGTGAAACATTATAAGGCGTACAGATTATGATTAGCTAATGAGTGTCTTGACTGTAAGTGCAAAACCAAATTAGTTATTGGTTAGCATTCCTACTTCCTATGGTTCAATGGTCCAATACATTTGATATTTCGCAACGCCAAAATACACAACCTAAATTGATCAACAAATTTGCATTATCTAAACTGTAGATTCATTTTCGTTGAATTAAGTGGAATCGCTTGAGCAATAGGACTATGACAATTGACATCGCCTTAAATTAATGAATAAACCCTTTGTTAGAAGCTCCCAAACAAACTGTACGACTATGGGCATAACGAAAAGTACAGGGAAGTATGATGGGCGATGGGAGATGAGAAGGTACCGGAAGGCGAAGCCAAGACATACGTGTGGAGGAGATTGGAGAGGACGGCGCGAAACCTGGTCTCCAACGCGTCGTCGTCTCTCCGGCCACTGTTAGGCGGTGTGGAGGAGGTCGCGGCAATGCGTTCACGAAGCTCGATGACGAGGCTCAACAGATTGCTCCGACACGCCATCGACGGCGGAGCAGCGGTTGTCTATTTTAGTGTTTCACTGTCAATTTGTTTACTTGGTTTCCCTCTCAATTTCGAAAGGTGTATCATGAATGTATCCACCGCGAACGTCGTCATCTGTCAGCTCAATTCCCCGTAAATAGACTATGATGGATATGGAGCCATAATTTAATTAATTACAAAATATAAAAATGGCGCCAATGATAAAAATGGCAAGTGCCAGTATTCATGGAAAAAAAAAGAATTTGTAGAAAAATTGATCAAGTTCAAAAAATCAAGTTGCAAAATATGACGAATTAACTTCGAATGTGTTACCAAGTTTGGTTAACCCAACTGGTAAAGCGAGTTGCGTTCACAGGAGCGACTCTGGGTCGAATCCTGCTGTAGATGCTACATTGGGGAGGATATTAACTTCAACGCTCCCGGTCCGAAATTACAGAAACAATTGTATATACCAAAAAAACAAAACTTCGAAGGTGCTCACTCATATACATTGCCAAAAAGAAAAGTGATCAGATACATCATACATATCACATATCAGTCGAAACGTTTATCATGTGTCAGCAATTTCAACCAAAACCATAACATTTATCAGTCACAAATGTTTATCAACTGCGATCATGTACAGGGGTGTCAACGGATCATATAGGCATGTGAACTTGCAGGCCTCGTCTCCATTTTTTTAATGCGAAATCGCATCCCGCTGGATAAAAGTCGGGTATGAATTCTCGGGGCCTCACGAATCAGTCTCCGCCATGTCATGGATATGTATCATAAATAAATTATTGGAGGGCGGCGATCCAACACATGGCAATTGTTGGCAAATATCAGGGTCAAATTGCAAAACACAAAAAGTTGAGGGATCAATTTGCAATATTTGAAACTTCAGGGACTAAATGTAAATAGTCAAATTTCGAGTTCTTACATATAAGTATACCGAATTATTATGCAAGATATTAACAACTCCGAAATTACACGTAAATTCGAGAAAGACGAAAACGTGATTTTAATACTGAGGCCCGTGCTGATCACGGTCTCCTCAAGGCAATTTCGCCCCACTCCACCCTCGGGTTATGTAAAGGAGTTTAAACACGGGATGATCACCTACCAGGATTCAACAGTGTCGTCAAATCGTGTTATGCACGAAACACGCTTGACCGAACCGAACTCAATACCTGAACACAACAGGATTTTAATAGAGATGCCGACGACGACGGCGGAATACACGAATAAAAATTAATCAAACAGATTAGAACAATAAACCAGTATGAACCACCTGATATTAAACTTGCAGAGAGCAGGAAGTAAAGAATATGTGAGAGTAGTAGACAGTTTAGAGAGAATTTTCGGGATGGTGTGTTCAAATGTGAAGGATTGATGCTGTATTTATAGGGCAGACAGGCTCCTTCTGCATTAATTTCGAGATTTAGCAGAATATTCTCAACATCAGTTCTGTCCAAAATTGGACGCATTAATTACATCACATTAATCTTGAAATATATTATGTCCATAATTAACTGTAACAAAAAATAGATTTTCGGATTCAATGTATCTGGACAGACCACGGTTCGGTTTAGCAAAACCGGACTCGCGCAAGGCTAGCTTTTCGGACCGAAATTCGTGTACGCACGTCGCGGGCGCGCACACAAGCCAAGCTTACCGGGGTGGGTATTCGATCCACTCGACTGCACCCCCCCTGCGCGCGTGGAGAGAGCATTTCATCTAGTAAGTTATTACTACTATAAGATTAGTTGCACCTTATAAACTACCCAAAAATTGGTAGTGTGGCCGGTGTGGTATTTCATTACCACATTTTGGCAAACAATTGTCATTCACCTCACATGGGCTAAGGCAAGCCCATTAAGGCCAAAAAAAACCTTACGGCCGACAATCCCCCACATGAATGGAATTGAAAACCTAACGGTAGATCTAGACTCGAAAGTTGTGTTCAACAGTCAATACCTGCAAAGGATAGGTAGGGGTAACCCCTTTGAACCTCTCCCTTGTGATATCATGCCTTCTCTACTGACTGGTCGGTAGACGCGATGTCCTTGAACCGATTGTCGTTGGTGTAAATGACGACATAACCCACACAGATACCTTCCTAGTATAGTTCGGTTCACGCCCTGTGATCCCTAGGCCCTGGATCACTAGCCTGGTTCTGCAAGCGTTTCTAAGAATTGCGCCCTCAACAACTCCTTTCGTAGCGGCCCCACTTCTCACTCGCATAGGTGATTCTATGTCTCAAGAGCATCATCACGACTCTGAGTTCTCCTTACGAATCATTAAAAGCTTTGCTTTTGAGTATCAACAACGGCAAAAGCTTAACCTCATCTTAATCACTGTTTGCATCATAGGAATGACCTCGGGGTTTGACCCCCACAGTGACCACACTCACCATTGTGATTAGGTTGTCCCATTGAACCAAGTTCTTGGGATCTCCAGTCATCATGGTTGGGTTTTCCTTCTCAAGGGTGTTTCCTCTACGGGATTTAGCCCAATTCCTTTTAATGCTCGGCCAAACAACTCTCTGTTTAACCCTTTGGTTAGCGGATCCGCAATATTATCAACCGATCTCGTAAAGTCGATCGTGATAATTCCGGTAGAGAGTAATTGTCTTATGGAACTATGTATTCGACGGATATGTCTTGACTTTCCATTATACATAAAATTTTGTGTTCTGCCGATCGCGGCTTTACAATCGCAGTGAATGCAGATTGCGGGCACAGGTTTTGGCCATCTCGGAACATCCTCGATGAAATGGCGTAGCCATTCCGCCTCTTCGGCACATTTATCTAGTGCAATAAACTCAGACTCCATCGTGGATCTGGCTATGACTGTTTGCTTTGAGGATTTCCACGACACTGCTGCACCTCCTAAGGTGAAAACGTAACCACTTGTACTCAAAGAGTCCGTGTCTCTGGAATCGGATATCCAGTTCGCATCACTATAGCCTTCTATCACAGAAGGATTTCTAGTATACTGTAGACCATGATTACGAGTATATCTCAGATACTTAAGTAACCTGATTACCCCGTTCCAGTGATCAACACTGGGGTTACTCGTATATCGACTCAATACACTTACCGCGTGAGCGATATCTGGTCTAGTACATGACATTAAGTACATGACACTGCCAATAATTCGAGCGTACTCAATTTGGGAAATGGATTCCCCCTTATTTTTTGAAAAGTACTTACTCGTATCAATAGGGGTACTGACCTCGTTCTTGTCATCTCTATTAAACTTATCCAAAATCTTATCAATATAATGTGTTTGACTTAGAACGAGACCTTCCGAAGATCTTATGATTTTAATTCCAAGGATCACATCGGCAAGACCCATATCTTTCATATCGAACCTTGAATTCAACATATGTTTGGTAGGCCGGACCATCTCATCGTTACTTCCAACGATAAGCATGTCATCTACGTAAAGACACAAAATAACATAACCTCTATCTGTATCTTTCACGTAAATACATTTGTCACACTCATTTATTTTGAAACCTTTTCCCATCATAACGCTGTCAAATTTATGATGCCATTGTTTAGGCGCCTGTTTTAGACCATACAGGGATTTGACAAGTTTACAGACTTTCTTTTCCTGCCCTCGCGCAGAGAAACCCTCAGGTTGTTCCATGTAGATTTCTTCGTCTAAATCTCCATTTAAGAAAACTGTTTTTACATCCATTTGATGTACTTCTAGATTTCGCAACGCGGCAATCGCAAGTACCATCCTTATGGATGTGATTCTACTGGAGAATATGTATAAAAATAATCCAGTCTTTCCTTTTGTCTGTATCCTTTGATGACAAGTCGGGCTTTATATTTATCAATCGAACCATCTGCTTTCATTTTACGTTTAAAGATCCACTTGTAGCCTAGTGGTTTGCTTCCGGGCGGAAGATCCACTAGCTCCCAAGTATGATTCTGCAAGATCGATTCGATTTTACTGTTTATTGCCTCTTTCCATAGAGGACCCTCAGAGGAGTTTACGTCTTCTTAGTAAGTCTGAGGTTCAGCTTCAAGCATATAGGTCAAAAATCTGGATCGTAGGACTTTTCAGTCCTTGCCCTTTTACTTCTTCTAGGCTCGACCTCGGTTTCAACCTCGGTCTCGACCTCGACATTCACTTCATGTTCTCGGTCTTGACTATTTTCCTCTATAGTCTCATGTGCTTGTCTTGAAGAACTTGCTTCTCCTCTGGACTTAGCCGGAAATACATTTTCAAAGAAATACGCATTTCTTGACTCCATAAGCGTATTTTTGTGTATATCAGACACCTTTGATTCATACACAAGAAACCGATATGCATTACTATGCTGAGCATACCCAATGAAAATACAATCAACGGTTTTTGGGCCTATTCGTACCTTCTTCGGGGGAGGTATCATTACCTTGGCAAGACACCCCCACATTCGAAGGTGATTATAAGAAGGTTTCCTCCCTTTCCACAATTCAAACGGAGTTTTCTCTTCCTTCTTTTGGGGTACTTTATTCAAAAGGTAATTGCTAGTCAAAATAGCTTCCCCCCACATGCTCTGGGGCAACCCCGAACTAATCAACAATGAATTCATCATTTCCTTCAATGTTCGATTTTTCCTTTCCGCAACCCCATTTGACTGAGGTGAAAACGGAGCAGTGACCTCATGGACAATTCCATGTTCAGCGCAAAATTCTGCAAACGGAGCTTCATACTCACCTCCTCTGTCACTGCGTAACTTTTTTATTTTCTTATTAAGTTGATTCTCAACTTCTTGTTTGTAGATCATGAATTTCTGAATTGCTTCATCTTTTCCTTTCATCAAGTATACATAGCAAAATTTCGTATTATCATCTACGAAAGTGATAAAGTATTTATTTCCACCACACATTTGTACATATTTCAAGTCACAAACATCGCTATGTATTAGATCAAGAGGTTCGGTAAATCTTTCGACTGAGTGAAACGAAGTCCGAGTAAGTTTCGCTTCAACGCAAACTTCACATTTATGTTCCTGATCTATTTTGAATTTAGGAATATGCTCCATGTTAATTAACTTTCGCAAAGAATCAAAATTAACATGTCCTAACCTACCATGCCATAAATTAGGAGACTCAAGCAAGTAAGCAGAAGAGGAAGCATTCTTATTCATATTCTTTTTGGGCACTACGACCATTACAGAATGTTTAAACATTCCTCCATTCCCATACCCCTTACCAATGAAAACATTATTCTTAGTAAGTACAAACTTATCAGACTCAAACACAAGACGAAAACCATGCTTGTTCAAGAGGGCTCCAGACACCAAGTTCTTCCGGATGTCCGGAACATACAGCACATTGGTGAGGGTTACGTCTTTGCCAGAAGTCATCTTCAACACCACCGTTCCTCTGCCTTTAATCGCCGATGAGGCAGAGTTTCCCATGAACAGGGATTCTCCGATGTCCACCTCCTCCAAGCTTGAGAACACCGCTTTGTTCGAGCAGACATGCTTAGTGGCGTCAGTGTCCACCCACCACTCCTTGGGGTTGGAATCAGCCATATTGATCTCTGACACCACCGCGATCAAGTTCAGGTCCTCTATGTCCTCAGTGACTGTCGCCACCTGCACTCATTAGCTTTGTGGCCTATCTTGCCACAGTTGAAACAGCTACCTTGAAAACGTTGTGGAGCTTGAGAGCCTTGTCCTCCTCGAGGTCCCTTGCCTCCCTTAGAAGATTGGCCGCCTTTGGATTTCTTAGAAACACCGCCTTTCGGACCTAGGTTGACCCCCTTGTCTTGCGGCTTCTTTCCTCTTCCACGAGAGCTCTGCTTGCTTGTACCATGGTTGTGCTCCACCACATTAGCCTTGGCCGTGTTGATCGTCCTCATTGGGCCGACCGGATTTCCCTGGGCATTCTTCTGGAGACCCTCATGGGTGGCGATCCTGCTGACCACCTCTGACACCGGCATCTCCTTTGTCTTATGCTTCAGATAGCCCTTGAACCAATCCCAGCTAGGGGGAAGCTTCTCCATAATCACAGCCGCCTTGAATGACTCGGTAAAAGCCATCTGCGCATCATGGATCTTCTGAAGCAGACTTAAGAGCGCGTTCACCTGCTGCATCACATATTTGTTATCAACCATTTTAAAATCAAACAGTTTACTAACAAGGAATTTCTTCCTTCCAGCATCCTCCGACTCGTATTTTGAATTAATGGACGTCCACAGCTCCCTTGAAGACGTCGTCCTGCTGTAGACATGATACAGCGGGTCGGTAAGACATCTCATGATAGCGTTCCTGCACAGGTATTCCGAATGCTTCCACACCTCCAACGCCAGGAAGGATGTGGCATCATCTGGGACAATTGGCGGGGGCATTTCTGTCAGGAATCTCTCCATGCTATGGAAGGTGATATAGTACTTCATCTTCTCACTCCATATCTTGAAGTTCGTCCCGTCAAACTTTTCTGGTTTCTCCACCGGGGAAGTTAAAATACGGGGCATGGCCACTCCTCTGGCCAATGGTGCTCCAGCAAAGTTCCCGAATCCGAGATTAGGAACAGTTTGAGATGAACTGGCACCTGGAGCAGCAAAGTTGAAACCACCGCCTGGAAGCAAATTCATTCTGGTGCATACAGCAGCGGTTGTGGTGACAGCAGTGGTGTTGACAGCAGTTTTCGGTGGAGGTACACCTCCAGTTCCCTGATTCGGCACTTCCTTCTCGATAATCATCTCGCTAGAGAAGGGAACATATGTGTTGTTGTTTGGATCCATATTACCTGATAACAGATAAACAACAACGTTAGTTTCAAAATTAAGATCCAACAACAACCCTGATAAACAACAATAAAAATTGCCTTAAGACTGTTGGCAAATATCAGGGTCAAACTGCAAAACAAAAAAAGTTGAGGGATCAATTTGCAATATTTGAAACTTCAGGGACTAAATGTAAATAGTCAAATTTCGAGTTCTTACATATAAGTATACCGAATTATAATGCAAGATATTAACAACTCCGAAATTACACATAAATTCGAGAAAGACGAAAACGTGATTTTAATACTGAGGCCCGTGCTGATCACGGTCTCCTTAAGGCAATTTCGCCCCACTCCACCCTCGGGTTATGCAAAGGAGTTTAAACACGGGACGATCACCTACCAGGATTCAACAGTGTCGTCAAATCGTGTTATGCACGAAACACGCTTGACCGAACCGAACTCAATACCTGAACACAACAAGATTTTAATAGAGATGCCGACGACGACGGCGGAATACACGAATAAAAATTAATCAAACATATTATAACAATAAACCAGTAAGAACCACCTGATATTAAACTTGCAGAGAGCAGGAAGTAAAGAATATGTGAGAGTAGTAGACAGTTTAGAGAGAATTTTCGGGATGGTGTGTTCAAATGTGAAGGTTTGATGCTGTATTTATAGGGCAGACATGCTCCTTCTGCATTAATTTCGAGATTTAGCAGAATATTATCGACATCAATTCTGTCCAAAATTGTACGCATTAATTACATCACATTAATCTTGAAATATATTATGTCCATAATTAACTGTAACAAAAAATAGATTTTCGAATTCAATGTATCTGGACAGACCACGGTTCGGTTTAGCAAAACCGGACTCGCGCAAGGCTAGCTTTTCGGACCGATATTCGTGTACGCACGTCGCGGGCGCGCACACAAGCCATGCTTACCGGGGTGGGTATTCGATCCACTCGACTGCACCCCCCCCCCCCTGCGCGTGTGGAGAGAGTCTTTCATCTAGTAAGTTATTACTACTATAAGATGAGTTGCACCTTATAAACTACCCAAAAATTGGTAGTGTGGCCGGTGTGGTATTTCATTACCACATTTTGGCAAACAATTGTCATTCACCTCACATGGGCTAAGGCAAGCCCATTAAGGCCAAAAAAATGGGCCAAAAAAAACCTTACGGCCGACAGCAATGACATGGTACCACTTTATCCAATGAGGGTCTGACATGCGTTAAAGGATAGCAATTGGATAAATATAAAAGAACATGTGGCAGACATTCATTGGATAAAGTGATATATATATATATATATATATAGATAATATAACATATAGTCAAAATAAATGTTTTAATGAGTTTGATGTGTTTGTTGATTTGTATTTGGATTTGAATTTAATTTGGACTTAAATTTGTTATTTGAATTTTCGATGTGTTTAGTGGTTTGAATTTGAATTTTTAATTTATTATTCAAATTTATAGTTGAATTTAATTATGGTGAATTTTAGGGTTTCAAATTGGTGATGAAAAACTATATCTCTCGTGGGGCGACCCGCGGTGCCCGCCCCTTGATTTAGATGATGCGAGAATGTGACGAGAGTTTTGCCCACAAGGCTCCGGGATTAACCAAACCCATCCTGCTCCATTTATACCCCTTATTAAAAGAACATTTAAATTTTTTGATATTACAAATTAACTATATTACTAACCCATATGTTGTGCATATTTTTTTACAAATTAAAGCATACATTATATACCATTAATTTATAATTTACCCATAAATTCATTTTTAAATTAAAGATATAATAATATGTATGTGTTGAAATGTTTATCATCTGTGATTAAAAAATTTGTGATATTCACAAATTATATTTTTATTAATAGTTATTAAATTGTTTGTTGTGAGATTTTACTTAAAAATAAATTATATATTATTGATTTGTGATTCGCACATAAATTGGTTTGTAAATATGCTCTAAAAAATCAAAACAAATTATTTAAAAATTAAATTTATATTATATATATATAAATAATATAAATTTAATTCTTAATTAATTTGTTAGATCATTCATAATAGTTTTACTTAGCATTAAATAGACTTCCTTCAGGGTGCGTTTCACGCGTTGTAATACGAGATTACTTGAATTGTGATATAATAAGTACATTGTGTTTGAATGGATATAATATCATGTTATGTCTCGTGTCACATCAATATTACGCTGTTTAACAAATCAAACAATGTAATGTGATCATTTATAATGTGAATTGCATTATAATCTGAGATTACAACAAACTGGTAAAATCATGTTGACTTAACCATGTATTGTAATGTGAAATTCCAAAAAAAAAACATATATAATGTGATATTATAAGCGAAATTATATAATGCTATTTATTATTATTTATCACATAGTATTTTCTCTTGGTTATTATTTATTACATAGTTCTTTGATTACTTTTATTTTTATTTATGCTTATTGTTAATTTTTTTGTTTTAGCTTTACTATTATCTTCTTCTTTGTTGTTTTCCATGGATTATCCTAGTTGGTCAAGAATATTGTATTAGTTTATATTTCTTATATGATGAATTCATATCAATTTAAAAATATGAGTAAAACCATAGTAAAAACTGTGATTATGATTTTTATGAATATATGACTTTAGAACTAAAAATTATACCAAGATACAATAGTAGAACCTTATTTAAAAATATTAACTTAAATTATATAATATAATAATACATATTACAAAAAAATAAAAATTTATCAAAATAAAACAAAATTCTCGAGAGACTGGGAGCAAAAGCAACCATTTAAGAGCTCTCAGTCTCTCAAGAATTTTGTTTCATTTTGATCAACTTTTTTTTAATATATAATATTACATTACATAATTTAAGTTAAATTTTTTAATAAGGTTTTAATCTTGTATCCTCTTCGGAGTCGGGTCGCGTGCTATTATATTATATTTGGAACCAGTGTGATCACTAATTGTGATATTGTAATATTCTAACGGAAACAATGCGCACGCGCGTAGCGCGTGCAGTTATTTAGCGTGAATAAAAAATGTGATACGATCGTGATATTTTCAGTAACATCGTAGTTTTGAGAGAATTTGAAACCCAAATAAAAGATCCTGATTTGTCAAAAGAAAATATCACGGGGCCAAATTGTAATTCTTCTAAAATAATATACATAATGATTCCTAGCCAAAGAAAAAGATCGAATCTGGAGCAACGGAAGAACGGCGATCACAATTCACAAGTGTTGAAGAATCGAAACTCTAAAGCGTTCAGCAATCGGATCAAATGGAAGCCCTAGCCGGAGCAACGGCAGCGATCTTCTCATCATCGGCGTCACCTCTCCCCATCTCTCGTCCCAAGCGGAGCCTCTCCCTGAAGCGTGTCAACGTTCCTTTCGCCTCCCGAAGTAACTTCCTTTTCAAGTTTCTGCGTTTCGATGCTGCAGGACGTCGCATGATTTGCTCGTGCTTTCTTGATTACTGGAGTGTTTAATGTGAATTTTATTGCAATTTTGGAACAGGTAATGAGAACGAAGCTGATCTTATATCCGGGCCAACCGATGGGAGTATTGTTCCAATTCGTAATGATCGAAGCCTCTCTCTGTCACCTTTATCCAAGGTGTCTCTTTCTCTCCTCTCTGCGCACGATGATTTATGTGCAATTGTGGATTTTGTGTTCGATGACAGGGTTCAGCTAAGTAGTAGAAGCTTTTTTTTAGCGTAAGTTGAGACTTGAGGGTTATAATTGTGATTTTGTTGGTTTTTGAGCCTGTTATTGCATAAATTTAGTTAATTTCAATCGCCTAGGTTCGAACTTAGAACTTCGTGATGATCTTGTAATTTTGCTGCAGTTAACAGAAAATTGAATTTATTGCATTTGGCAGAAGTCGTGCAGAGATGGAATATTGTCTCTTAAAGTAGAGTTTATGTTTCCTACTTTTCGTAGCTTTCTTACTTACTTCCAATCGTTGCCGTGTACTTCCATGCCATTAGGATGCAGCGATGGGGTTGGTTGTGAGTGCTGCAGTTGGAAGAGGATGGACAACTGGCTCAGGAATGGAAGGTCCACCTGCCCCTGTAAACACAGGGACGGAGAACATATCCACATTTCCATTTTCTCTATTCACAAAATCTCCCAGGCGAAGAATGCTTGTTGCTTTCTCTTGCAACATCTGCCAGCAGCGAACAACACGGGCAATCAATCCCCATGCATACTCTGATGGAACTGTCTTTGTTCAGGTAGTTGCCGATTACCTTAATCCAGCTTAAAAAAAAACTTCCAGTAGATGTCAGTTGCGTGTTAGTCAAAATGAAATCTTTATGTTTATATGGCATTTGGAAGAGTTCAAGCTGTTCTTTTTGCTAAAGGATATAATCTGAATGAGAACCCTTAGCCAGGTTCGTGGAAGTGAAGGAATAACTAAAGTTATGGCTACTAATTTGGTAAGGATCACAAATCACTTGAAACCATAAACATGGCCTTCACCATGTATAAATCCATAATGCTGGAAAGAAGAGTCAGGTCCTCGCCGTGAAGTTTTGAAAGACTAATTTTTTTGGAAGTTTATCGGTATCTTAATTTTTTTGGAAGAGTGTTATCTTAAAACAAATATTTTATGCCATTTGAAAATTCCAGGTGTATATGTCTACTTGGCCTTGTAAATTGACAGCTTAATGGATTGAAGCTGACTTAGTCTCTGTCTTCTACTGTTCAGTTGTAATATTATCCAATTATGCTTAAGTGCATGAGATTTGGATGGCTAAAAATAATGGTATATGGGGATTGAAATGGATCATATTATTAATGATGAATTAACCGGTTTTTTTCCCTTGTAATTTTAGTGCTGCGGATGCAATGCGTATCACAAGCTGGTGGATCATCTGAACCTGTTTGATGAGATGAATTGTTATGTTGGCCCAAGTTTCAAGTACAAAGGTTCTAACATGGATGTCAAATTCAACTTCACGGATGATGAAAGTGAAGATGATATATTCCCCTCTGGGTCTCAGTGAGATGATGAATCCTCAAGAAACATGGCTGTTTGTATTGTACATTTTCATGATGATAAGGTAAGTGTTCTTTAGACCTTGTATTGCCTTCATGTAAATAGACCAATGTAAAGAATGAGGAGGGTGCTAGGCCTAATAATACAGATCCAGTTGTGGTTGTGGATGCCCTCTACTATTGTCTGCTAGATCTACTACCATGGTGAATCTAAAAGACTTCACTTCTGATCAAACCAAACTATACTAGTTGGATGCTTCTGCATAGTTAGATAGATGTCTTGGAGACAAAGTTACAACTCGAGGATTGACAAGAATCTTCGTGACTCACTCCAAATCTGAAGTGACAAGACTAATCACCCTCTTTATCTGGGTAAATCCACCCTAATAGAAGAAGGGACAAAAGTATTACCCAATCAATACAGTACATCCTCATAGGATAGGAGAGGAGAGGCAATACTAATGTCAACAATAAACCTCCTTATAGGGAGATTAGCCATTAAACACGGGTAATAACACACCGGTTCGTAGGACAAGTCCAAATTATTTATAAGTTATAACTACTTTCGTTCACCTCATTTACACATACACTAATTTCATACTACTTCCCCTCCCTAAATTTAGCATTTAAAAAAAAATTAAAAAATCTTTTTCATTTCCTAAACTTGTTAACCTCTTGTGATTTTTCGAATTTCTAGGTCTATATATCTCACTAGGGCCCAAACATAAAGTATTATTTTACCACACTTAGTTGCAGAGTTGGGTTAGGCCCAAAATTTGCATAGTTGGGCTCTCATAAAATAATCTTGGGCTGATATGTAATGAACCAAGGAAATGCTACAATTGGGCCAGGAAAAAAGCTCATGAAGAATCCACCATTACACCATGAAAGTGTTAAAAAAAAAAAAAAAAATGAAGATATTTCAATCACACTTGTAATTGCTTATATATATTGTCTGACCAGATCACTATCGTTGAGTAATAATATATTGATATTACTATTGATTTGCATGTTGTGCAAAATTTTATTTAAGTGAAAATTTATTTTATAATGTGTTTCTACATGAAATTTCCACTGAAAATATATACTAAAAGAATGAATGTCTTATTTTTATTAAATTGTTATAGTAATATAAGAGTAAATTACAAATATATAGTATCCTACATCATTAAAAAGTTATTATCTATTTTCACATTAAAAATCTGTTTGAAAAATAAGAACACCATTAAACAAAAATATAACTTTTACTTAAACAAATACACTTATACATATTAAATAGTACATCTATTTTTTCCATGCATGATTTTTAATTCAACTAAACATATCTTATACTGTTGGATATATTTTGGCCATTAGCCAAAGCTGCAAAATTGTGTAACTGGTGGGAAATCTAGTTGGAGAATGAATAGTCGGTTTTGAGGTCAAACACTTCAATTATGAAATCAATGATTATAAATAATAATTCAGCAACATCAGAATGACAGCCTATAGATGCTAATAATAATAATAATGCAAATCCTACTCCATTGACTGGGCAAGCGGGTAGAGATATTCTAAGCACTTACGATTTGTTTAGTTTTGATGTATTAGAATATTATAATTTACGTAATAAATAATAAGTTTGGATTGAACTTTTTTTGTTAGTATTAACTAATATTTATTTTGGTAAAAAAAAAAAATCGGACTAAAGTGCTGGTTACGAATAACTTTTCATTCTCATGATCAGTTACAGGGTTTGAACTCATGACATCTGATTAAGGAATGAACGTTAAACCGCTACACTATATTGCACTTGAAGAAGAAGATGAAGAACCATAGTTAGAAGATGGAGAAGACGCGGAGAATGGAACATGATCATATAACTAATGTAATTGTATTCATAGTTTCTTACATCGATTACCTGTAGTATTATATAACACCTACCACAATTGTATATTTCTGATTAACTATATTTTACCTACAAATGTCCTTACTATTTATATATCTAAACATTTACCCCTTTAAAAAATATTATCATCGAGATCAAACTTAACCCATACCCACAGGAGTTACTGTAGCAGTATATGTATACAATGCAACACCACAACTCGACCACTGAAAATTTCCCGGATCATTGGAGCCGTCATAGTTACGCACTAGTGACCACCAACTTTCGGGTCCATTAAATATATTGTAAATTCGTACAATCATATTATGTTTCATAATGAATACATTGCATAATATAAGGTTCAAGTGCAATTCACCCACCAAATTCATAAACAAGTCAGAACTACTTGTAAATAGTATGTTCCAAGGAGAAATCGATGTTGAGCGTCCACTGTAGAGTTAAGTGTGCCCATCCAAAAAGGATCGTACTCTTTCTGCTGAAACTCAGTATACGACAATGGAGACTCATCAATATCTTGAATTTCATATGTAGAAGTAAAATCTTCAATCTTAATATTTTGATGCATAATCTTAAACTCCAACTAACGAGAGTTATCATAAAAACCAACACCAGCAACAACATCATAGAGTTCATCCTTGACAATACCATATCATCACTGCTTTCAGCTCATCCATAGGATTTAACCATTCACTACCAAAATCAACTGATTATTCACTATGGTACAAGTAAGTTAGATCATGTAACTGGCTTGCAAATTGCATGTGATTCATCTGAACATTATCAATGATCCGTTCAGTTGTAAATCATTCCAAAGCATCTTAAGAAAATCCATACCAATCCAGCAGTAATACTTCCAGTAAGTGACAGCAATTGTAGCATTAACTCAATAAACCGATTATCAGCATCAAGAAAACCAAATTGAAATCCTAATTTTTGGACAATACTAATAATAATAGTAATTAAAAAAAAAATATTACATATGTGTACTTGGATGCATTTTATTCTTTTAGTCACTTTATAAGTATATATCATAATACATATTTCATCCAAACATGTATTAGGATATCTTAATACATGTTTTATCCAAACATTATATTAGCTAAGCACCGACTATGATATATTAGTTGATGCTTAGTGATGTAACTTGGGTTTGCCGGTAGCGATTTCCACGGAGTTTCCGAGCTCCGGTTGCCGGCGCATACCTGTAAGAGGGGATAAGCCGGGGGTGGGCGTGGAAATCCCTTGACGGTCAAGTTAGTCACCGATTGAGTGAAGAGAGGGATTATTATTGTATGTATACATGGAATCATTTAAAGAGAGTTGAGAGAGTATGAGTGTGTCTCCGGTAATGAAGATGCTAGAGGGCTCTCTGTTTGCTGTTGTGGGAAGTGTGGTATTTATAGAGGATTCGTGTCAGCACCGAATCCCAATAGCAAATCTAATGATGACTAAATCTCACCATTAGATTCTCTTATAAAGGCTACGGGGAGTAGGTAGCGGTCTGGCAGGCAGACTACTGACGTTAGGGAATTGACGTTACCTGTCGTATATGCCCCTCGTACATTTTTCAGGGAATTGACAGTAGGGGCGGTCGGCGACTGGGCCAAGTGACGCCCGTGAAGGTCTTAACGCCTAGTATTCTTGTCCTCAGGGCGTTACTGTTGAACTCATGTAATGCCTCGTGATGGGCATTGGGTGGTATCCAGGCAACGCCTTGATGTTAGCCGTTGGGGCTTTTATGCATAAGGCTTTACGCCCGTAATGTATATGTATGCATTAAGCCATTTGAAGACTCACGTCTCCAGGATCCACGCATTGGGTTGTATTCTTCAATGAGGCTCGAGTGTCGCCGGGTTATGAATCTCGTGTAAGCACGTGTCACCGTGGCAGGCATGTAATCAAGTGCATGTTGCCTTGGTCGGCACATAACTAGGTACCTATTCATCACTTAGCTAATACTTGAAAACAAACATGCCCAAATGTATCTTACTAAACTATATATATATATACTAGAGTTCGCCGCGAGGCGTTGCACTCGCGTCAGTCATATGTTATCTTCTATAGACGAATAAAATATTTAGATAATTAAATAATATATTAGTTTGAAAAAAAATACAGATTAATGAATAAATTTAATATATATTATTTAAAAAAAATATCCATTTTAGTTGCATAATTTAGTAGCATGTAAAAGTTGTACTTATAGCACGGGTGGTAAAAGATTAGTGCCGAATTAGAGATGATCGGTAAAACATAACTTTTACTAACGAAATAAGACGAACATTGCCTTATATATATTAGGGGTGAGCAAATATCCCGAGAGGCTCAAAGTCCCGCCCGTCCCGCCCTAGCCCGTCCCAAAAAGCCCGTCCCAAAAATGTGCCCAAGCCCTAATGGGCGGGACTTTTCTTCTCAACTAGGGCTAGGGCTAAGGCTAGGGCTTTTTTACGAAGTCCCAAAAGACCCGTCCCGTCCCTTTTTGCTAACTAATCAACTATAAACTATAATTAGTTAAGTTAACTTATATAATATATGCATGCATTTATAACTTGTTATGGCAGAATAGTTTGTGACTTTGTGTTAGAGTCTTGGTAAAACTTAGTTTTGGAGTATTTGGTGAACTATTTTGGAGAACCAAGTTATGTGTTGAACTTGGTGTTCTTACAAGTGACAAAATGTTTGAGCGATTTTGGTGTTTTATGGTGAATTTTGTGGTATGTGGTGAACTTTGTTGTTGTTCTGTGTTTGGTTACGCTTTAAGTATATTGAGTATGACTTTTTTTTTTTTGAACTTGGATGGGAATTTGGGTTTGTCCCATTTGTCCCTAGTCCCTGTAGGCCCGTGATGGGTGGGTCTTTTCCTACTAGTTAGGGCTTGGGATAGAGCTCGGGACAACCATTAAATGACCCTAGTTTTAGGGCTTGGGCTATTTTTTAGAAAAAGCCCGCCCATTTGTCCAATGCTCAGCCCTAATATATATATATGGGTGTGGATATTTCATTGGTAAAGTCTATGTTTTTTAAAAGGAAACCCCTAATCTATAGGGTTTTATTTTTATTAAAAAAAATCAGTTTAAAAAATATATATATATATATATATATCTCATATTTGTTTGTATAAAAAATTATTTTGAAATTTATTTTCCATTTGTATTTATATTTTTATATTAGTATTCTAGATCTGAAGATGCTATATAGTAAATATAATGCAAAGAATTTTCATATTTGTATCCAGGTTGACAGTTATCAACCTTATTAGTGTACAATGCATAGATAAATGAAATAAAAAATAACTATACAATCTTAACAAACAGATTAAACTCATATTAACTACACCAATAATAATAATAAACGAAAATTAAAATGGAATCATACACAACTAACTGTATGAAAATACGAGTCTTTATTGATTAAAAAATTACATAATCTCTCACTAAAAAAACTTTACCATGAAGAAAAGAGAAAGTTTTGCATATACAACCAAAACCAAAACGACGACAACTATATATTGATTGTGTTATCCATTCCATAGTAAAACTTGTGTTTATATAAATAATAAATTAGTTTATTGATAAGTACCGAATGTACTTCATTAACTTTTTTTTTTTTTAAATATTATGGTTTATACTATATATATATATATATATATATATGAGTTATTTCTTTCCCAGTACCGATCGATGTAGTCTATCTTTCTCTAAAGTATATATATATATATATATATATATATATATATATATATATATATATATGATAATTCACCACTAAAATATTTATTTCGTTATATTCATGAATTATTCTATCCAGAAATATAGATTAGTAAAAAAAATAGTTTGCTCAAAACGATATGTATAGTCGTCTGTCTAATTAACTTCATGCGCCTAGTTATTAATATATATAATATTGATGGCCTTTCTAAATATATATATTTTTATTTAAAATATAAAAATAAAAGACTGCGCAGCTTGACAAACTTGGTGTACACTTTTTTTTTCTCCTAAGGGAAGTCATTGCACTATGCAATCTCTCTCTAAGGAATAAGGATATGAGTATGAAGCTCTTTCTCTAGCCAACGCCTAAGCCAAAGCTAAAGGCGGAAGCCCTACCATAGCGGATGACCTTGTTCATCCTCACATTCACCCCACTCTCCACATTCGCCTCGCCAAATCGCGGAATCTGCATTTCCCCCTTCCCTCTCATGACCCCTCTAGCGCCTCAGCCACGACGGAGAGACGAGACTTACCTCTCGGTAGTGCGCACGCCGCCCTCACCATCACCACCGCCCCCGAGACCGCACAAAGATCGCCAATACCACCACAAACCCCTCCAAAAAGAAGACGCGCCTCCATACACGCCCACGCGCATCCACGCGCCACCGTACGCGCCCACGTGCCCTCACGCGCCACCGTACATGCCGCCACGCTCCTCCTTGGACCACCTAATCTCCCAACACCGGTCGTCTTCACTTCTCCACGCGTCGTCGTGGATGTTGTTCACTACTTTAAGCTCAAACTCGACTATATTTTGGCGGTACAGCCCACTAATATCCTCCACCTACCTCTTCCAGTTGAATCCATAGTTCTTCAGAACCAACGCTCCGTTCATCACACAAACCACTGCATGATATTTACCCTTCGGGGTACCCAAGATACGACTGTGGTCGCATCCTATTCTCAAACCCTTCTCGTAACTGAAAAGCATAGTATTTCTTTGGCACCCCCTACATGCGCTAGTTCTTCGTAGATGTTCCAAATACATGGGCGCTTAGGTAGTCTGGTTTCGTCCAGCCCCTACCAACTAGAAATCTCTACACTGGTCATGCGATTATCTTTGTTTGCTAATGGATTTGTTTGTGTTTCAGATTTACTGTGGGCCCTGTCTGGTATCGCTTGTTGTGCAGGTCCTCTGTTAGCTAAGTCGTCCTTGAGGGAGGTTATTTTCTTCTCCGAAGGGCTGAGTATGATGTTGTATCAGTTGGATTCCTCTTCACCAAGCTGCTAACCTTTGTCTGGGGTCATCTTTACCGTTAAGCCGATCTGGTGTTCTTGTTTATTTACTACCGATTGTATTTATGTTTCTTGCTCTGTTATATTTGTTTTTGTTGTTACAGTACTTGTTCTACTTGTTCGTGATTTGGATTTTAACCAATCCCTCAAGAATGGTTATTTTTTAATTTGTAGCTTGTAATCGTCTTATTTCAATAAAATTGGCGTGATTAACGATAAAAAAGAACTTGGTGTACGTTTTTACCACACAAAAAAAAAAAAACTTGGTCTACGTGGTAGCTATAAATTATTATATTTATTCATGATTAAAAATTCTAAGAGAGAAACGCGTATGTAAGTATCTTATAATTAATGTTGCGTAATAATGCTAGATAGCTTAATTTATTTTCAGATGACTGATGGGTACTCTGCTTACCTAAATTGATCTCCGTTATTCGACGGTCTTCTTTCTGTTAGCTATGTATGCTTGGGTATGACATTTTCTTGCCTTGTAACCTCTGTTTGCCTCGTAAGGTCTGTTCGTCATCCTCCAAGAAGGGGAGATGTAATACCCCATCAGTTTGTACCACATCGGTTAGAATAAGAAGATTTGGAGCCTTAATAAGCAAGAGTTGTACTGCTCAAGTCCAACATGAATTCCTCCTTTTCAGGGCCCAAGTGAGTACAATGGGATCTGTTAGGCTGGGTTGGACTTAGTGGGGACAGTCGCTCGGGCTTAGGGGCGTGACAAAATGGTATCAGAGCAGACCCGAGACCGTGATCGGGCTCGCGGACCAAGGGCTATTGACCCCGGGAGTTCCGATCATCTACCGGGGGCTAACGATTCTGGTCTGGGCCGCGACGAGGACGTCGCGCGCATTAATGGTAGGGCTGAGCATGGGATGGATGAGCGGGCTTTTTCTAAAAAATGGCCCAAGCCCTAAAACTAGGGCCGCTTAATGGCTGTCCCGAGCCCTATCCCGAGCCCTAGCTAGTAGGAAAAGGCCCGCCCGCCACGGGCCTACAGGGACTAGGGACAAATGGGACAAACCCAAATTCCCATCCAAGTTTTTTTAAAAAAAATCATACTCAATTTACTTAAACCATAACCAAACACAGAATAGCAACAAAGTTCACCATAAAACACCAAAATCACTCAAACATTTTGTCACTTGTAAGAACACCAAGTTCAACACATAACTTGGTTCTCCAAAATAGTTCACCAATGACTCAAAAACTAAGTTTTACCAAGACTCTAACACAAAGTCACCAACAATTTAGATATAACAAGTTATAAATACAAATCCAGATCAAATCGAACTTCAACCCGAGCCATCACTAAAGTTAACTTAACTAACTATAATTTATAGTTGATAAGTTAGCAAAAAGGGACGGGACGGGTCTTTTGGGACTTCGTAAAAAAGCCCTAGCCCTAGCCCGAGCCCTAGTTGAGAAGAAAAGTCCCGCCCATTAGGGCTTGGGCACATTTTTGGGACGGGCTTTTTGGGACGAGCTAGGGCGGGACGGGCGAAATTTTGAGCCTCTCGGGATATTTGCTCACCCCTAATTAATGGGATAGATTGTAATATCCCATCACTTTGTACCACATCGGTTAGAATAAGAAGATTTGGAGCCTTAATAAGTAAGAGTTGTACTACTCAAGTCCAACCGGAATTCCTCCTTTTCAGGGCCCAAGTGAGGACAACGGGATCTGTTAGGCTGGGTTACGCTTAGTGGGGACAGTCGCTCGGGCTTAGGGGCGTGACAGGAGAAGTGGGTCGTAGCCCGGTAAACCCACTCTGACGCTCAAGTCAGTTCTCTATTGTAGAGAGAGAGAGAGAGAGAGAGAGAGAGAGAGAGAGAGAGAGAGAGAGAGAGAGAGAGAGAGAGAGAGAGAGAGAGAGAGAGAGAGAGAGAGAGAGAGAGAGAGAGATCAACCTTCATATGATGGAGATAATAGAATATTTATAGAGATTTGTACTCCTTAACTTGGAATAAGTCTTAATCCGGGATATGTTTATCCTATTCTGGGATTGTAATCATACTGTTCGTAGACAAGCTATGTTATGCTCATTTTGGCAATATGAGGGGTTTACATGTCGTAGGAGATGCTTGTGTCGATCTTCTCTTGGATACCGGATTCAGGTTACGTAAGGTGTTACCACATGTACCCCGAAGGGTCTAATTATGTTCTGGAGACATATGATGATTACCTATGTGCAAGGGCATAGGGGGAAAATACATATGCAGAGACAAAAGGGGGTTACTCATATGTAGACGCGAAAAAGGGGTTACCCCTTATGCGGAGGCGATGAGGCCACATGTATATGAATTGAGGAGGTCGCAAATATATGAGGTGATAAGGTCGCAAATCTTTAAAGTGGGGTCCTTCCACATGGGGGAGGAGTAGGGTGACCCACATGAGGTCGACCCCAGAGTTGGTTGTAAAAACACTAAGTAAAAAACCACATATAAATATGATATACATGAGAGGTATGAAAACATCATGTAGCTCTGTTGGGAAGCCGCATGCCTTGCTTGTTGGAGGTCCTAGATTTGACCCATCTGACGCCTTTTTTTTGTACGGACGCAAGGCACTGATGGGGACGGAAGGGTCCGGCCCAGGCCCGACCCAGCAACGGGTACATCAACGTCACGCGTAAACTCCATTCCCTTGTCCTTGGAAATGACATGCTTCTACAAGATCGGGAAAAATCAAAGGAAAAATCACAAGAAGATCCGCTCATCTCAATGAGAGCCAAAGAAAAACACAAGGAAAAGTTACCCACATCAATCTGACCAAGCTAGCCGAGCCCCGACTGGAACGACGTACACCCAAGCTAGCCGAGCCTCGACTGGAACGACGTACACCATGTCTTTATATATGAGACATACTAACAAAATAAAAGCAAAGCAACAAAGGCAAAGAATGGCAGATTACCTCAAGAAGAGGCGAAAGTCCCCAACACCCTACCATCATGAAGTAGCACTTAAAGAGGGGTGTATCACCAAAACGAGCATCTCTGCTAAAATCAAGTCTATCACTACCAAGTAATCAACAACAGGGGGGCAATCAGCAAATGACTAAGTCATTGGAAGAACCCTACAACAAATTAAGGATAAGACACCAAAGCATGTAGGAAAGATACTTATCCCAAGCGAAGCAAAAAAATTACCTCAACCGAGCTAAGCAACACACCTCCCCACAACACGCCTCTCCTTCCTCGGTTCGACGAAGGTTCAACCTCCAACACTCTACCATGCCCGACTAATTGTAAAGGGGGATCATACCAAAAAATGAAGGCAATGCACTAAAGGCATCCAGGGAAGCCATTTACCTCAAGGGGAAGCTAAAACCCTCCACATCATAACACTATCAAGCAATCACAAAATGGGGTTATAACAACACCAAAGACCATCAACGTTCTATTTACACCAAATAATTGCTAATGGGGGCATGTCAATCAGCCCAAAGTCAAAATCACAAAAACACACGGGGAACCTTCTACCTTAAGAAGAACCCAAAAATTCTACCTCAACCACGAAGTTAGCCCTACAAATTCAACGACCGTATGAACTACTTCATGGGGGATTCAAAGTCATCTACTTTAAACAGCGACATCAAACTCATTTTGGCCAACAACAAGGGTAGCTTAGGGAAAAAATCTGAGTAGTGTGAGTCTCCAACCTCGCTTTGGAAACATCTAAATGGAGGCAACGTTCTCCATACCCTACTCGGGCAAAACTCAAGAAGTGTATCTCTCCAGTGCTACTTACAAAAAACTAAGTAGTGGAAGTCTCCAACCTCACTAGAGAAAACACCCCGGAGTGGGGGCAACAATCTCCATACAGGTAATCAAAAGTTTTCTACTACGAAGCAACAACCAAATCACCAAAGTTGATCAACGACGATCCGAGTGAACCACTAGATTGCCCGGCCCAAGAAGAACAAGTTTGAGGTCACACGAAGCGACGTCGACTAATTGGGCTCCTACCTATATCCAAAATAAAGCCAAGAAATTGCAAGACATTCAATTGGCTTGGGGGCAAATGATAGTTATACACCCAATTACAACACTAACGAACCGATTCGATAACAGAATAACCTGACTACGTGACCGAATGAGAGGAAAATTTGACTAAGTGTTCTAAGTAAGTTAGTTCCCGCCAAAACACACCATCAAGGACGACGCGGACGCGTCCAACCTAATATAGGCCGGACGCATCTGAGGATGTGTCCGGCCCAGCCCAGACACATCCAAGGGAATGTCCGGTCCGGGTTGAACTTGACGCGTTCGTAAACGCGCCCGGACCAGCCCGGATCAAACGCAAACTCATACGCGAACGCCTACCGGCATATGGTTAGGCCTTGCTCGGGTCCTTCCCCTTTTTACATGTATAGGCCTTATTTATCTACTTTACTTCTCCTCCTAAGAATGGTCTCTTACCTCCACATCCTTAAAGGAGGTAACCCCTCCTTCTAAGAATGACCTCCCCGGCTCTATATATGAGCAATCCCCCTTTTGCCTCTACATATGGGTAACCTTCCTTTTGCCTCTGCATATGGGTAATCCCCATATACCTTTGCACATAGGTAACCCCTTTGTGTCCCCAAAATATACTTAAACCCTTCGAGGTACGTGAAGTAACGCCTTACGTAACTCGACACCAGTATTCACAGGAAGATCGACACAAGCATCTCCTACGACATGTAAACACCTCATATCACCACGTTGAGCTTAACATAGCTTGTGTACGAACGACATGACTACAATACCAAAATAGAATAAACCTATCCGGAATAAAGTCCGTTTGGTAACAGGGATAGTAAAATCCCTATAAATACCAAATTACCTCCATTATTTAAAGGTTGATCACTATTTCTCTGCCCTATTATTGCACTATACTCTTCACTCGGGTACTAACTTGAGCTTTGCAGTGGGTTCGTCGGGTCAGCTCCGGCTTCCCTTTGCAGGTATTCCTGAAGAGCAAAACGGAACAGAGAAGAGTCAACAAGCTAACGGAGTCTAAGCTATGCAAGCAAAACCCCGTCCGACAATATATATATATATAGACTCTACTATATTAATTATGTAATTCCCGTCATGAAAAGAAAATTAATTGATTAGTGATTCCCATTATTATTGCTAGCTAACTACGTACGGTACGTGCCTACTAGCTAGTAGCTGTCTCTCTAAAGTCTAATGAAGAAAAACTCTACTTTGTTCTTAGTTCACGATTGATCATTCATTATGCTGCACGAACCAACTAACCCTATTGGAATATTTATTAAAAAAAAAAAATTAAAGAGAAGAGTTGTTTCTAGCTAGTCAAGCCTACCAAAGTACCAATCCAATTTATAATTAAACTCATGATTGAGGATCAGTTAAAAATAAAGAACATCCTGTCAATCACATTATTCGATAGTTCTCTCTCTCTCTCATGCATTATGTAAATATGTAATTATTATAACTTATAAATAATATAACCTCTATCTATATATTGCAGAAGAAGAAAAAGAGAAATTAAAGTTGAGCTAGCTAGCAACAATGGAGCTGAAGTTGGGCAACGGCACCGTCAACAACGGCAATGGTGGTTCAGTGACGTCGAAGACGGCGGCGAGGATGAAGGTGGTGGTGAGGAAGCAGGAGGTCAAGCAATTGATGGAGCTCGTCATGAGAATGAACGGCAGCAAAGCAGCAGAGACTAGTGCCCATCATCATCACATACAAACGACGACGACGCAGAGCTGGGTGGAGAACCGGCTGATTCTTCTGTGGAGGCGGAAGTTCGCCACAAGCGGCGCAACTATGGCAAGGGATTTCACTGCTCGCCGCCGTGCATGGCGGCCTGTTCTGCAGAGTATCCCTGAAGAGCAGCTATATTTTAATGTCTCATCACACTCAACTATTAAATTATTTTATTAAATATTTATTCTTTTAGAGACGATTTCATATATTTTGATATTCTAACAGCTTTTTCAAGAAACGTTTGTGTTTATTTTCATCAAATTCAAATCAACCGTTGTAATTTATATATCTTATTAATTATTATTATTATATCTTTGCACATCTATATGTAATACATTACATCAATAAATAAATAAAATTTAGTTGAGGTTTACTATATTCAAAGACGCGCATTTATGCATGTATCAGCACTATATTTTTTTCGTTAAAAATGAATAGATTAGTAGCGACCCTAAATCCATCCCGCTACGTAATGGTCGAGCTCTCATAATTACGGTCTGAGTTTTTTTTCCGACTAGACTTAACAAGCAACTTGCGCATTCACTGACATATTCAACGTAACCCCAAGCAGCGTAGTATAGTTAAGAGACCGGTCCGTGTATCAGCACTATTTTAAGCAACTATGGTGTTTCAAATCTTGGTGATAGTAAAAATTTAATTCTTGAATTTATCTCTTGCAAACTAATTAATAGCAAATAAAATAATGTTTTCTCAACATTATATAAATCACTTAGTAAGCACGACTCCACGTACGAGAGGGGAAATAACACATGAGAATATATGTGATCATATTTGAAAAAAGAAAATGCAAAAAAAAAAATAATAATAATAATAATAATAATTCATCTTAAATGGAATGAATATCTAGCTAAATATACATGCCAAGTTGAAATGGGTTGTTATATCGCCAATAATTCACGTTCTTGCTGAGGCTCAGATAATTTCGTAAATCTTGTCATATATTATTGTTAATTTTACTCCTCAGTGAAGCTAGAATAGATTAAAAAAAATGGGTTAATAACTAAAAAACTGTACCAAATGTTAAAATTAGGTGTCTGAAGTTTCAAATGTTAAACGGTAGTGTCCAAGGTTTCAATTTTGTTTAAATATAATGTCTCGGTGTGATTACTTTAGAGAAGTCAATTCCGACGAAACCGTCTGTCAAATTCGAGCTCTCATACACTCTTCATTCTCGTCATCTTGATGGGATCATCACCTAAGAAGTTGGCCACATCCGGGCAAGTAAATCTTGCTCTGTTGTCCTTGAAAAATGGCTCCACACCACTCTTTTAGAAACTTTTTTTTAATGTTCAATTTTTGGGTGAAATTTGACGATTTTGTGAAAAGTAAAGAGTGATGGATTACGAGTGGGTGGATGGGCCGATTAAAATTATTGAATGGAGACGAAAAGTCGCGCAGAGACACCAAATTTCAACAAAAATAAAACTTGGGACATTCCATTTTAACATTTGAAACTTCAGACACCTAATTTTAACATAAGTAAACTTTGGACAGTTTTTTAGTTATTAACCCAAAAAAAATTATAGCAAGTAATTTCAGGACATTTTTTTTTAAAATGTGCATTTTTAAGTGCCAATTGATAAGCGCTACAATACAAACATTTTCTGGTTTATATATACTTTGTTATGAATAGATTTTCGACTTATAGCATATCTTATATCTTATAATTTGTGGTTAAACAAACAGAAAAAACGAATTGCTATTCTAGAGTCAAGTTTGAATCTCATAGAAGACACTACCTTAAAATACTTAAAGCCTTGGCTCCTGTTAAAAAAAACTCCACTTTGATCGACCAACCGTGAGAACCAGTTGAAGTGTGAAGATCCAAGTACAAGAGTTTTGTAGTACACCTAAAAGCTGGAGCTGATAACTGCGAGAGGTCTTAACCAATTCATTCATTCGTCCTAGTAATACTTTGAAAAGATTGACTTGAGAATAATCCCACCACGAAATACAGCAAAAAACCACACCAATCTTGAAAGTTTTACATTCCAAACTAAAAAAAATGCTTATGGCTGCTGCTGCTGCAACAAGAATCAAATTCAAGTTTCACCTCTCCCAAGTACAAATTTACCTCCAACAAAACGCCTAAACATCTAAATTCACCAAACTTAACCTATGAATTGAATTTGTATCCAAATCATTTTAACTGACTGACTGACAAGTGCGAAAATTCCACAACTCTATACAATCCATCCATCCAATTCAACTGAAAACTCATCTCTTTCGTGTGGCCCCCCTCTCCCCTCCCAATCATTCCACTTTCCAACATGTTTGTGTCAAATGATCATCATTCAATAAGTAGGGCTCGCCTCGTATTGTGAACACAAAGAGAGATTCCTCCAAGTCTAGAACACAAATCATCACGCTTCGATCAGACAAATACTTACTATACTTGGTACTTGGAGAGCTTGTCTTTAACCGGAGGCTCCAATGCGGACATACATTGATCCCATGCACCATTTTTCAGCATCTGCAAAATACAACTCATCCATTTCACTTCTCTCTTGTTTATCTGGTGGAAATGATGTAAATGTATAGATAGAGTGTGAAAGATGTTGACCTGCTTGTAACCATGTAACACTTGGGTAAGTTCGGTCTGCAGTTCTTCACTCCTGATTTCCTACAACCAATCAATATGATCAAGATTTAGTATCTATACATCATACATTCAAACTTAGTCCATCTTGGTGACAATGAATTCTTACATTCCAACTTGCAATGGCGTTGCACATCAAAACAAGTGAACTTAAGGCTCCGGAAGGATTTGCCCGAACCTAATGGGAAAAAAATAATCAAGGTCAAGAAAGATGAATTTCACTTTTGCTGCAAGATAGAATACAAAAGCTTGAGGATACTATAAGCATACCAGAGCACATAAACCCCGAAAAGCATCCTCTTTTTCAATGTCATCGCGTATCCTGCAGCACAGAAATAAAAACATATGCTACTTCAGTCATTCTATCTATATATCTGCAAGTCTGTATAAATAAATACATTAAAGAAAGAGGACCTACATCGCCAAAGCAGCACACCATGGTTGCATAAAATGCTCTATGTGGGGGGATATAAGCTCTGGGCAAGCCCATGCTAGGCGACCAAGGGTGATCGCGCTATTTTCAACAAGTGACTTGTTAAGTTCCTGTTCAAAATCAATACAAGTTGAGGACTTTGTTTGCTTATCAGAGTGTGTATATATATGTAGACTAGGGATAGAGGGAGAGAGAGCAGACCCCTGCATGTTGAAGGATCAAAACTAAGCTTGCCATGACGGTCATAACAACAGGAGAGACCTCCTTTTGAACCTGAAATTCAAAGCAACCGAGGAGAAACCATTAACTCATGATACTACTAGAACTCTATGGTTTTACTTTCGCCTAGGAACTATAAGAGTTAACATAAACAAGCCTTTTCTTTTTCTTGTTGTAACATTATCTAAGCTCCTCCATTGCACATTTTTAGTGTATGATCAGTGAATTCCAAAGCATGGTTAGATATCTTAGCCTCATCCCAGTTCCAACCATCAAAGAAAAAAAAATATTGATAAACAGACATTGTGAAAATAAATCAGGTAATTAAAGGAACATGCCTTGACCGCCAACTCCCCGATTGCCCAACATGCATTATTTGCAACTGAGAGAGTTTCCTTTAGCTTAGGAAGTACCTGCAGAACAAGAGACAATTGAACACAATGAACCTCCTCATCCACATACACAAGGAACCAAGTTTCTTTTCTTATATATTCTTAAATCCGGAGCGACAAAGGACTAGAATTACCAGTTGCTTGGCTGCTACATCAAGGTATTCCGCCAAACGGGGATGCAAGTGCATAGGACATGCCTATTGAAATAGAGGTATCGAGGTTATTTATTTAAAGGAAGCAAAATTGAGAAACTACCACTACAATGAAGCTCAGAAACCGTATAAAACACATCTACTTGAATTAATAGATGTAAGAAAATGCAGCAACGTCTGATATTAGGCCACAAAGTAGCTCTCCACTTACCCTTGCCAAGTCCCCAACAAGTGCAAAGGCACTTTGCCGAACATCAGATGCATCATCTAAACAGCATTGCAAAAGCAAGTCACATAGACAACTCTTGGAAACCTATAGCAAGAAACAGCATAAATATACATAAGATTCTCATTACCCACCTTAGCTATAATATGATACAAAATATCGACAACGGTGTAATGCTTGAAATTCCAAATATTAAATCAATAATTTGAGATAGAGATGTACCAAGCTTTCTATCCCACTACCAAGACCCTCTGTAAGTCCAGAAAGCAGATCAAGTGAGCACACAAGGAACTCTTTATCATACTGAAGCCCTGATGCAGCAGGATCAGCCTACAAATAATGATCAATCTAGCTTACAGACAGGTATGAAATGTATGCACTCACTTATATAATCTTGTTCATTATCGGGTTAGGAAAAATAAATCGACCCCAAAAGTGCAATTGGTGAAGTTAATTAATGGAGAGCCACTTCACCAACTCTTATCTCAGCTAGAGCTATAAGACCCGAGGCTGAAAATGTGGGTGTATTTATACCTTACGTAAGAAGTATTTATGCCTATATTATGTGAAAATGTGTAGGGAAATACTTCTCACATACATGAACAATCTATGAGTGTGAAGTTCTAGTGCCTTCAAGAGCGTAGGTACTAGCTATGTGGACTGATCTTGTCCAATGCACTAAGAAACAAACTTCCTAGAGATTATACCTTTGCTTGTAGCTGGATACCAATGATACGAATGGATCTTTCAAATACAGGTTCTGCAAACTGAGAGAATCCTGTACCCAGTGCCTGGATGAAGAAAGAAAAGATAATAATCCACAATATAATTTCCCTTTATAAGGGATACACCAAAAACCAACACTATTTAGGCTTATAAAACATGTATGGATGAAGAAAGAATATTCTTCCAGTTCCATCGAAATCCTTTATTCGAAAATTCATATGAACAATTTGACGTGTCAATATGACTAATAATTGGAGGAAATTCGTACCAGTGCAATGGATGTGAAGCATTCCAGCAAGGGAAACAGATCCTTGTCTGTATCAGACAGATGTTGCCACTTTGCAATTAGCGGAGGCATCAGGATATTGAGATAAACAGGCTGCAGAGGAAAAGGCATGGAAGATCAATCATGAATGGCAGAGCAAGCAATTTGAAGGTCATTACATGTTGAGTCTGAACTACTGGAGAGTGGAGAATGCATGGAATAAACGTGCATCTGGTGGAGCTAGAGAACCATTACAGACATGTTCAAACTTACCTGGTTTAGCTCCCTACCAACAGCATCTGCTAAAGTTCCAAGTGCATCATAAACGATTCTAAGGTTCCGCCTCTGTACTCATAAAAGACAGATTATTCTAAGCTCAAATCAAACCAATCATCATATTAACTCAATTCTATTTAGCAAAAATAATCAATATTGAGCCAAAAGCAAAATGACATTTATCCAAATACCAACCTGATATTTCCCAAAAGCAGCCATAAGATGCTGCAAGATAATTTCCAGACGTGGTACCAATTCTTCTGCAGCCTCCTGCCAACAAGTAAAAAGAATGTCCACATCTCTGTATAAGCCAAAACAAAATGAAAGAATGGATGCAATTTGGCAACCTCCTCAAGTGTTGCAAAAGCCGAACAAGCTGCCTCTTGCACCCTCTTGTTATCATCCAAGATTCTTCTTAGAAGACCCATAAGAATATTGTCAAATTGCTCGTAGCCATTCTGTTGACCAATGCCCTGAGAAATTTAGAAAAGACTCTTAAACCCGAACTCAAATTAATGATTAAGTAGCAGAGAAAAACCAGTGTGTAACAGATGAGCTCTTTACTAATTGATCCATGAAAGCACATACATAAAGACACTTCAACATATGAGCAGATAACCCATTCCATGAAATTTAGGTTGTTAGTGTTCCTATTGGGGTTCAATTGGGCCCAACCAGGGGCTTCATTCAACACCAAATCATATTGGGCGTCTGATGAAAAAATTGAGCACAACACAGGCCAACAATGCAAATCTGTTACGGGGGAAAATGTCATTGTTCCCTAATATTAGTAAGCCCCCAGCATCAAACACAGGGTAATATATGGAAAGGACATGCCGACATGCACAGCGATATACCAAATCTGGAATACATATATATAACCTAAATGTAGAATAGCCAAGTTCACTCATTACCTCAAGAATATACTTGCTAAACCGTGAAAGCGTCCAGCAAGTGATACTACGTATCAGAGGAAACTTATCATTTAAAAGAGGTACGAGAAATGCCACAATCTGCAAAAGACCAATACTCATTAACATAACAAAAGAACACATGACACTGCTCATCAGACGGAAATTAAGGACAGCGGTTAGCAGGACTAGTATAGCCCCCACCAAAATCAAAAGAAAGAGAAAAAATGAAAATAAAATCAATTTCGAAGAGGCCAAGAAAGGGCAGGCGTAAAATTGTCTACATATCAAAATACCACTTTTTCTTCATCTGCGTTGAGAATGTAACAACATCGACATATCATTGTTCCTACCATCGCCGCTTTAATGAAACTGTTACCTCTGGCAAATGTGGGTATAGACCAGTGATGCAGCCCTCGCCAATAGCACCAAGGGATAAAACAGCAGCTTCCCTCTCTTTCCAGGCAGCATCATCCCCGTTTGCCAACTTAGCCTAAAAACAATTTGGCGAAATTGGGAAACTAACCAGTCAAAGGCTTAATTACTTCAAGTCCAAGAATAACCGATGCAGCACATTCATTTCATGTTACAAACCATGTTAGAGCGACATAAATAGCCCGAATCGGACTTTTTATACCAATAAATAAATTATATAAACCAGATTCAAGACAGAGGTATGCACAAGAACTTGAAGACACCCCAAGCATATGATATGATTTTACTGAGAATTGCAAGAGTAAAATACAGTGTGGATTTCGTGGGAACATGTTAAGTACCTGAATTATTGGCATCAGTGAAGGAAGAATTTCATCACCGAACAGATTAGAAAGAAGATCCAGAGCAGCCGCACTACACTTCCGCAGGTTCCATATATTCACAATGTCATCGTCCTGCCATACACATATATATATTGGCAGAGACAGTTGAGTTAAAAACTAAACTTGGAAGAACAATGTCAAGATCATGACAAATGAAATAATCATACGATGGCATACATCATCTTCCTCATTCTCTGACCCATGTAGTCGCGATGAATGAAATCGTGGCTTAATATCCTGCAATTGAATAACTCAATTAAATTTCAACCGCAAAAATAGTAAAGTATAATTATTTATTTCCTAAAAAATAGAAATAAAATTGAAGGCCATACTTGATCTCTATCAGGGAGAGAACCTTCTTCCTCAGCCTCAGCTATTGACTCATCGTCGTCTGCATAGACCATATTTGACAGCAACACCTACCATTCACATAATTATTGATCGATCTCCTAAAAGTTAAAAGAACAACCACCAATTCGGAGGCAAAAGCAAAATTGATTGTTCATGCATACTGGAATTAGTCGTGGCAAGAATTCCTTTAGATTTTCCGGAGGTAGCTGAGCATCACAGTATGCAGACCTGTCAGTTATGAGCAGAACAAGTAAGAAAATTTATAGGGAATCTTCAGTAAGATAACCAATTAGCAAATACTACAAAAACTAAGAGCTTCCAGTTTTTCCTGCATATTGAAACTGAAGCAACTCCCAGAACTTCAATGACAAACAAGCGAGCTCTATTAGTTATTTGCCACGTCTGAATTTTGATTGAAGGCAAACCTTTTTTCCGAATAAATTTTGATTTCAGGCTATACAATACCACTACTTAAGAATCAGGCTACAATTAATCAGGAGAAGATTACCAGAATTCACAGGCTTCAAGGGCTACTTCATCATCACCATCCTTATTCACTTGCAACATATACTCGATGACATTCCTCAAGTGTGGCTGCATATAAAGAAAAAAAAATACATTTATATCAACAAAGCCATAATTTCTTCAAAGTATTTTGACGCATCAGAAACCACAAATTCGAATAAAAATTAATTAACAAATATCTCTCGGTTTTCCATGAGAAGATTCACAGCTATTCCTCACTTACAACTAAGATTTTAAAAATATGTTAAACTCCTAGTTCCTAACAAATAAAAAACATTGTGAATCTACATACTTAAATCATATCAAAAAGGAGAGAAAAGAGGAGAAGAAACCAAGTGAGAGAGAGAACCTCTAGGAAAGATGGACGGACTTCAATTAATTGAACAAACGCCGAGCAAACCTATTCATAGAAAGCATAAGATAAGGTGAACAAAAATAACCACAAAGCAATTACAAATTTCTACAAAATACAAACAAAAAAAAAAATTGCAACTATAACATTATGTCCTCTCCATATTCTTGTTTTATAACCCGTAATAGGATGAAGAAAAATAACACCGTGACACTTTGATTGCTCACCAGTTTACGAACTTCTCCAGATTGGTCATTTGCTAGAACGAATAAACCCTGAAGATATTTGTCCATAGCAGCATACAAAGCCTGGGACATATGTATGTATTAGTGAGTGAGGAAGTGTCAGCAAAACTTAGGGTCTGTGTAAGATATAAATTTATGTATACTCACAGCAGGCATCAACATAATATATTGATTGACTGATGCCAAGGAAAGCTTCCGTAGCAAGGTATGAGGTGACTGAAAAAACTGATCAAGCAAAATCCAAACAGAGAGTTTATTAATAAGTACTCAGTAAAATGTACATGAGTTATGAAATACAGTGCCTAAAAGGCTAAAATTGCTAATCTCACCTGAAATAATCTCGGTAGGAAGATATTGATAGGCCGCTCTGTCAAGCCAGGTACGTCTGAATCAAGCAACTGAGGAACATCCTCACAAATCTATTGCCAGCCATGATTAAATTAACCGTATAATAAGCCACAAGTACTTCAATTAGTTTTTTAATATTTATATTTATATTATATTATATATGTACACTAAAAGTGGAAATTTTGTGGAAATTCGAATAATGCAGCTACCTTGGACAAAGCATCCATAGCACCTTCCATGTGGTTCAGGTCATTGCTGTCCAAGCAAGTGACAAGTGCTTGTAATAGCTCAGGCCATCCTGAAACTCCCACTTCCTGAACAATAACACTTATAATCGTCCCGACTGTAGATCTGATGTTTCTATCAGCTGCTCCAACACAGGGCAACAATTCCGACTTTATAAACTGTTGATTAGCTGGGGCCATAGTTCTATATACTGTTCTCAGGTTATTCTTCAAATATAACCCAGCAGCTTGTCGAATCTCAATTGATTTTCCCTGGAAAAAAAATATATATAAATTGAACTCTTATAAATGAAACATTGCAAGGTGCTTCGGAATAAGAACAAAGTATGCAGACTTCTAGGTGCCGTTGCTAGTACGAACAATGCTAACCATTCTTAGCTTTCTAACCAATATCGAAATGCTGATTATCATAAAGATGGACAAACTCACTGGAAAAAACATAGAAGTGCTAAATTGAGCGCTTGCTTCTATATATTGATTTTGTGGTTTCTTCAAGCACAAATACAACATTTCGCTCTTTGATATCACATTGAGCAACTAAGTCTTATGCTCATTCTTCATTCAATCTAATTTACTGTCCAGTCAATGATTCAACAGCCCTAACGACCTCCAGATCAATCATCAGCCGTCAACAAAGACAAGGAAACAGTTCCCGTTCATCAGGAATTCCAAACTTGATCAACTCAAAGAAAAACACGCCGTAACAGAAGAAAGAACAATCTACCTCGGCGCGAGCAAGAATGAAAGCAAGGTAATTGTTGAAATCGGGGAACTGGGAGTAGTGTTGGAGCTTCTGCCAAATCTGAGACTTGTCCGCGGTTGAGGACGGAGATATCTGCTGCTCCAGCAAGCCGCAGATCTCCTTGAATCCCTCCTCCTGAGGCTGCCATGCGGCGGTAGTGGCCATACTCAGCGGGGGCTCCGATTGCCGATAGAGTGCAAACTCGCTCCACAGCGGGAGAAGATCCCGGATGGGTGTTATGCAATTGGAGTCCTCGGATTGGGAGGATTCTTGGTCGGCGAGGGAAAGCGACAGAGAGGACGACGTTGTTTGTGTGGCTTGTGCTGGGTTGGTCGGTCGACTCGACTGCTTTTCAATTTCAATTATGCAGTGCGATGGTCGGGTCTGATCGGGTTTTGTCGGGTCGGCGAACTGACTGATATAATAAAAAAATAAAAAAAAAAGACACTTCCATCTTGTTGGATATAGGGCCTGCGGTGAAAATCAAATAGTCAAATAACATGGTTATTCGCACCATTTACCGCAATTGTTAACCGCACCATTATGGTGAGGGGTGGTTACGATGATGAATTTTGTAACCGCAATGGTTATGTAATATGTTATTCAGTCTATAACCGCGGTTATAACCATCATCTATATATATATATATATATATATATATATATATATATATATTACTAATACCTATTAGGCCTGTCAACGGGTCACAACCCGTGACCCGGGACCCGCGGGTCACGGACGACCCGACCCGTGATTGACCCGGGGGTCATCACGGGTCAGGATTATAAACCCGAGTGTTGACCCGTGACCCGGGTCAAACATGCAATGCAAATTTAAATAAGTGATGTTTCGAACTCGTTCTAACACACACTACTAATATATGCACCCGAATTTGAGTGGACGTACGAAAGAAATTGGATATCAATTAATTATGAGATCCAATATTAATTAGTAGTTTACTTTGTCGGTATATAGAAAAAAGTCTAAGATTGGAAGGAGTGACTAAGAGTGAGAGGACTAGCGCGCCTAGGGTTAGCAATTTAGCATTTAGATTTTAGTCATTATTTAGGGAAACGAAAAAAAAAAAAAAAACTGATTTAAACGGGTCACGGGCCGGGTACGGGTCCTAATCCCAAACCCGTACCCGGCCCGCTCTCAACGGTTCATTTACGGGTCAACCCGTAAATGACCCGTTAGCATACTTAGGGTCACCCGTACCCGACCCGTGAGCGGGTCATTTGCGGGTCACGGGTAAAATTGACAGGCCTAATACCTATATTGTTATATATATACATTATTATTATACTTTAATTATTATTCAAATATTATAATTCTTATTCCGTTCCCTTTCTCACCCGCCATTTTTTTTTTCCTATATTTCTTATTATTAGGTAACCACGATTGTAAGTGATGGCGAATGAGGATCGATGATCGCAAGTGATAGCCAATTGAAGATGTGTTTTTTTAATTGAGTAAAACAACGGAGTTATGTTTAATTTGGATTTCGTGTATGAAACAATGAATGTGTATTTACTTTTCTTGTATGAAACAATGATGTTGTATTAGTTTGAATGATTGCGGTTAAATGGTTTAATCGTTGTTAAAATCATGGTTATGGTTATGGTATGAAGAATCATAACCGCGGTGGTTATGGTTATGGTTATGGTTATGGTATGAGTGAAAAAAAATATGGTATGGTTATGGTATTAGTGCTATTCGCACCATACCCTCACCATCGCCAGTCCTAATTGGATATGATTCAAGGCACCCTAGTACGAGTTGACAGAACCAAAGTCGAGATCCTAAAAAGTACATTAGGTCGACCATTCGACTCCGGAATAAGGAGATGAAGATGAACGGTCGACTGTCCGATAAAACAGAAGTCGACTTCCCAAACGATAACTATAAGGGACAAGGCGAGAAGGTCATTTAGAACTCCCCTCTTTAAAGGGTAAGTCGAGTCGAAAACCAGAGCTTCCTTTCTCAAGGTGCAAGTCAAGTCGAGTCGATCACCAGGAACTTAGGAGAAACCTTCCCTCTTAAGGAAAGGACGGGTGGAGACATGCTTACCGCCTCTAAAGAAACTTCCCTCCGAAGGAAGAAGCACCAGCTGGCGACCTGCTCGCCTCCCTCTATGCCACTAAACCTCCATCTGAAGAAAGAGGCACCAGCTGGCGACCTGTTTGCCGCTCACTATGCCACGAAACTTTCCTCCTAAGGAAGAGGCACCAGCTGGCAACCTGTTTGTCACCTACTTAAGCCGACTCTGGACAAAACCCTCCCCATAGGGTAACCGCCCCACGAAGTCGGTAACATTTTCCCTATAAATAGGGACTCACTTTAATTATTTGATGAAAGTTCTAAAATTTAAAATTACTCTATATTATTCTCTCAATATCCATTACTGACTTAAGCTTCAGAGTGGAATCAGGGGCCATCCCCACCTCTTTTCAGGTCCTCGCCTAGCACAAAGTCACCAAAGGAAACTAAGTGTCTACGACCAAGAAAGATACCTGAGTGAGTTAGCTCCCGGCGAGACTTAGAAGTCCACTACTCGAAGTTCCAAGGCCACGTCATTTTGATCCAACATTTGGCGTCGTCTGTGGGAAACTGATTAAAAAGTCATGGTCTTCGAGAAGAATAAGAGGTCAAGCCCCGTTATAGAGGATATGGGAAACACTCAAGTAAATCTCACCACCTCAAGTCCAACACCCAGAGAAGACCTACTCGCGCCTTATGCTAACGGCACTGGTGGTGAAGAGAATCTCAGTCATCCCAAGTCATTACTCGATCTCGAGGAAGCAAGAACAGTCCCTCTGACCGTCCCTCACGAGATAATGGCGGCATTCATAGCCTTCTGGAACCAGACCCGGCGAAACTGTTCCTGATAAAAAGGAACCAACTCGAGAAGCCTCCCAAAAGGAAGAGGTGGCCTCTAGTGTGAAGATCGTAGAAGAAAATCTCTTGGAGAAAGAGGTTCCCAAAGCTCCTGAAATCGAAACGGCGAGTATGTTTCTTCAAAAATAAAATTAGTATCCCAATAAAAATTCGATAATGGGGAGATGTTTGTCACCCTGTTATTGTTAATGCCACTGTCTCCGCCTATGCATATAATTGATATATTATTTATGTAATTTGTCATTCTAAACAAATTTGACTCTGTATATATCATGATATAATCTTATATAATTAGTTTATGTCAATTATATAAACAAAAATTATACAATATATGTTATATTCACATTATAAATAGACATTATTATTAAAATTAAAAACTTTAATGATTACTACTAATGTCATAATATATCATTTTTAAAAGATAGAATATAGTAAAATATAAATATTTAAAGTATTTAGTGAAATTGTAATACATATTTCACTACAAATGGCTTCAAACTTTTCAACCATGAATGATTCTTTTAATACAATAAATATTTATAGTGTCCATTATTAATTTATTGAATCCATAATGCTGTAAATCATATTTAATACGATATAAACTTTTAATCATTCAGCTATGGTATTATAATAATAATAATAATTTAAATTCCCCGGTTTTTTTTTCTTCTAAAATAAACTCTATGATCAAATTTGTCACTTTATATTATTTAAAATTTATAGGATAAATAACTGAATTATGATTTATGCAGATTAGGGTTGGGTATACTGAGTATGGTCAGGTTACTTCTAATAGTCTAATATTATAATCATCATACCATATTTTTTCACTCATATTATAAGCATAACTATAACTATTAAGGTTATATTTCTTAGTATCATAATTATAACTATGGTTTTTCACCACAATCAAATCATTTAACCATAAGATTCAAACTAATACAACACCATTGTTTTATATAAGAAATCGAAATTAAACATAACTTCATTATTTCATATAATAAATCAAAATTAAACATAATTTCATTGTTTCATACAAGAACTCCAAATTAATCATAACTTAATTAAACAACATTTATTCGATAACTTTCACTTTCGAAAGTGAACTGAGAATATTTGATTTTTTCAAATTGTCAAATTGAATGAATAGATGAACAATTGATAAAAATTAACAGTCATATAATTTTTAGATCAATATTGAATTATTAGCAGTATATATATAATAGTGATGAGTATAATTATAGGTATGAACTAAATACCATAATCATAATTATTATTAGTATAATTTTTTTTATCATAACTGTATTACACCATAATGATGTGGTTTCATAACGACAACCAACAAATTATTATTAAAAAGAAAAATCATAATTATTCGATTTTTACCCCATCTGCCGCCTAATGCATATAGCCGTAATGCATATATCTATTTCCACTCACTCTGCTGAAAGAAAGTCCAGTGAAGACTGTTGGATGGTGGCTAATCATTGTATCATCCAATGGTGGGTACATCATGACATGAGATCTTGCTTTGTGTTGTTTGCAAAAAATCTGGATTTTTGTCATCATTTATTTCTCAAAATAAACTGTGGGAGTAGTATGAGTTTTATTATATTATTATTATTATTAATTTATTATACCTATAGCTCGTGGAAGAAAAAATACATATGCATATATATATTGTATATATGCACAAAGAAACTTTGAAATGGAAAATGATTTAGATTTCAATGGTTGAAATCCGAGATATTCCGACTATGAGAGTAAGTATTTTTACGTTAAAAGTTAACAATAATTACTTCAATTGCAAGAATCAATCGGAATATTTCGGATTCTTTTTATTGGACTCTCTATCACCAAGTCACCACAACTTAGAAAAGCATGCACAATCGTTACTATGAGATAAAGTTGGTTAAATATTATAAATGAAAAACAACGTCGGAGCTCCAGCCAACAAAATTAAAGTTATAAGATTGAACATTATTTAAAGTATAGTATGCTCAAGTCGATTATGTAATATGATGTAGCGGTTCAATGTTTCATTTTTAACTCGATGTTAGAAGTTCAATTTTCGCTAGTGACCATCTGAATGGAAAAAAAATTATAGTCAGCACTTTAACCATTAGCTCATACTCATACATGTTTTCTGCTTTAAATATATAAGGGTTAAGAATCTAAAAATAGGTAATTGCTAATCGTTGTTATAGATTTAAAAATGTTGATATTCAGTGTTCCAACTATTAAACTGGTTGATTTCCATTTTTTTCTCTTATAAAGGACGAAATATAACATACTTTTAGGCATGAAATAAACAGAAACCATGGGTAACAAATATGATACTTAAAAAAAGTGGAAAATAATATATTTTTGTTATATAAAATGCCAATTTTAACGCCAAATTCAATAATAATAAAAAAGTGGGAAGCAACAAATCTAATAATTGGAACATCAAATATTAATATTTTAAATCTAGAAAACGATTAGCAGTATAAAGACTATTTTTATGTTTTTAAGTTTTAACCTATATAATTATAATTATTACTTCATCTGCTTAATTAATTGTAGATAGATAAAGTCAAAATAATCACATTACCTTTTTCACTACCATTGATATTATTAATTATGCTAATCTAAGCAAAACTCTCTCAAATGCATCATTGATCAGTAGTGACACCTAACAATTGATTTTTCTCAAGACCAATGCTATCCACATGCATATATATTCAGAAAAAGAACTAAATATATATAATTAATATGATTGCACCAGCAGATATACACTCATTATTCTCACTAAAAACTGTGGATTGTGCTGTCCCATCTTTCAAAATGAGATTTTTTTAAGAAATAAAAGAATTTCCAGTTGGGAAAGTGGAATAATGGATTCCACCCATGTATGTAACAATAATAATGCTGCACAAAAGAAAAGCTAATCTTCAGCTTTTTGCAGCAGCCACCACAAAGAGATCCTACTAAATTCTTATGGGCTTATTCTGTAGCCCAATAACTTCTCACAATTGGGCCCTATATAACTAATATAAGTAGCAAATGAGAGACTAGAGGGACCGATTATGAGAAGTTGCTATATTCAGTATTCACGAATTTACTTAAAGCATTAATTAAAATTAGATTTTTTTTATATATTTACATTGTTTTCGCAAGTTCGGACTGGGAGCGTTAAGGTTAAAGTCCTCCCCAAGGAGGCGTCTCCGACGGGTTTCGACTTCGGGTCGCCCGCGGGTGCGCGGGAAAGAATAAAAAAAATATAAAATGTAATTAAGTAACAATTAGTTATATAATAATTTAAAAATATATAGTTACTAATTATTTCGCGTGTGCGTTGCATATACATGTTTTTAAGTATATATTTTACATAATTTTGTAATGTAATGATGTGCCAATAAAAAAAAAAAAGTTGAACATAATAGTAACCATTATATTAAGGGTTAATAACTAATAAACTGTGAGGTTTGGTCCGTGTTGAAATCTGGTGTCTGTCATTGAAATTGACTGTTCCAGGTTTGGTGTTTGTTGAAATTTTGTGTCTCCGTCTATTTTTGGGTTAAGTCTAACAGAAGTGTATCACGTGACCGTCACATGACCTTGATAAAATTGATATCCCAAAAATGCCCCTCCATGAAAAATCTGACCCTATGTTACCTACTGAATTGAAGAAATTACACCTCCTAGCTAAATCAACAACTATAGGGTTTTTGGGGTGGTGGCCGGCCGGAGTAGGGTGGTGGCCGGCCGGAGTTGGGTGATGGTTGTTTTAATATGACTCTAGGGGTAGTTTCGTCACTTCATATTTAGTAGAAAGGCAATTTTGACTTTTCACAACATTCAGTCAAAATTAACCGCAATTTTGTACAGGAAACCAAATTTCGTCCAAACCTCAGACAGTTTATTAGTTATTAACACTTATATTATACTCCATAATAGTTAATTCAAGTCATAAGAATAGCCTCGATCAAATATTAGTAACTTAGAGCATCCACAATGGTTTTACATAAATTGTATTCTTTAAAGTTGCCACGTAGACATTTATGTACACTTTAAGTAATACGTAAATTTAAGACACACGTAAAAAATATTTTCTCTGCAATCGCATTACTTAAACATATTCATTAAATATATTTTATTATTAGATTTTCCAACAACCACCAATAAGATATTAGCATTGATTATAAAATGAATTAATTTATAATAAAAAATTGGTTACGTAATACATAGTGCATTACTTAAATTTAAGGAATGCTTTATGTAAAAACATAAATTTACGTGTGGGTCCATCTTTAAGGAATGCTATGTAAAACCACTGTAGATAGTTTTTGTTGCTTTACTTAAATAAACATGTAGGGCCCACGTTTACGTAATCTTTACGTAATACCATTGTGGATGCTCTTATTCAAATCATAAGAATACTGGCAATCAAATATTAAATATGTTTCATGATCAAATGTCATTTCCAAAGCTTCTGAGAGTAGAAAAAAAACGTATAAATGCCTCCAACTGACAAACAAAAGAAATCAATATTTAAGTGCAAAAGAATACGTCCAACTATCTCAGGTTCTTCCTCTGGAACAATTTTGAAGCCCTCCAGCAAAGCTTGAATGCGTTCATCATCGTTGCAAAATCTTTCTAGAACCTTAGAGACAGAAGTGATGAGTTTTTTTTTTTTTTTTCTAAGTAGTCATACGACCAAGTTGACTACCATCTACAATATCCTCCAACATATTACATGGGGCTTCTGTAGGGCTTACCAGATGCGTGACACTGTCCGGTATTATGGATGAAAAACTGAATGTCACCAAGGAAGAAGTTGCATTTTCAATTGTTACTCATCTATCATTATCCAAGTGCCTGATAAAATGATCTGAGTATAAATACCTCTTTTCCACAAGTTTCTCAATGTCAGACAGTTTAGAAGGCCCACGGTCGCTAGCATTTTAGTCAAGATAAACTCATCTTCATATAGTAGACTCTACCAACACAGACACATGTTGCGGCATATCGCATATATCCATATCCTACTCAACTGAGCCCAACTCTTCGCAAGTAGCAACCTACGAGTGGATTCCATTGCAACAACCACCTGACTACTTCCAGTCTAGTCACATTTTGACCACCACATTTTTCAACAGTATACAATATATTGAAATTATCTATATCTTCAGATTCTTTTACAAAACCTGTTGTCTCCTTTCCACTTAACTCTACTAGTTTTGGCTTTTCTTCATCAGTTGTATGTCCTGAGTATTAAGTTTCTCACTGCTAGAAAAATGTTGTGACCTACACACACATAGAAAAAAAAATTGTATTGTACTTATTTCATACAGATGAATCATGGGAAAAACTGCTCATAAGAATTTAGGAAAAAATAAAAAATTACGTCGATCATATCTGAAATTACAGGAATGACAGTTAAACTTCCACCAACAGTCTTTAGTGTGTACCAGCCAAGTACAAACTCCTTGAATTTGGAAGAGGTGGGATGCCGATCAAACAACTGTTTTAATTAATACGCATGAAGGTTAGGAACAATGACTGGAGATGTGTAGGGTACGCTGTAGTTGAATATTGGGCATATATGTATGACTCGGGACTGATCATGTACAATTTAAGTTGTCATAAATGAATTGCATGACAGATAATAAGAGTGTATACCTAAAGGAAAAAATAATACTTATCAAAACAATAATATGAAGGAAGACTTACAAAAGTATATTACATTTCATGCAATTGAATGTAGAATAAGCAAAGGAACTAGTTCAGTTTACATTTCTGATACGTCCCAACTAGTAATAACCTACCTAACAAACTACATCATCTCCGAAATCTGTAAATTGGTGTTTATTAGGCAAAAATTCAAGTTTAACTCAAATCTGAAATTACTATGCGTACAGAACTATATATGGCACATTCAATGTTGTAATATTTAAGTGAAAGTTAAATTTGAAATTACACCATATTTGAGTTGACTGCAGGTCAAATGAGTTGCATTTGTTCAATGAGATTGAACTGAAGTTTTGCTTAAATATGAAATTATTACGAGGTACGGTTCTTATACAGGACTTTAATATGAAATTACAGCATATTTGTCTCATATAAATCTTAAATCAATACAGTTCTTGTTTCGACCAAGCTCGCGGACGGACGTCGGGTCGCGCACGAGGCTTGTCGAATTCTAAGTGTTTGAGCCCGCGGACGGACGTCGGGTCGCGCACGGGACTTGAAATCTTCTAAGTGTCTGAACCCGCTGACGGACGGCTGGACGTCGCGTGCGGGGCTTGAAAATCTCTAAGTGTCTGAACCCGCTGACGGACGGCTGGACGTCGCGTGCGGGGCTTGAAAATCTCTAAGTGTCTGAACCCGCGGGCAGACGGCGGGTTGACGGAGAGCTTGCTGCGACGACCAAGTTAACGCGGGCGGTCCGCTGTCTAACTTGTCGGAGTCGTCGGGTGATGTGTAAGCTTGTTGAGGTTGCAACCGCGGGTAGAGGGCCGCGCGCGGGCTTCAGCCTTTGATCTTCAAGATACACTAAGTCATTCGGGGCTCTCTCGCGTCCTGCCTGCTCGTACCTGCAAGAGGAGCTCTGTCAAGCAAGTCCCGCGCAGAGGGGGGGGGGTGCTTGACGTGCTCACTCCGACGGTCAACATTAGACAGTTTCTAGAGAGAGAAAGTTAGAGAGAAGTCAGAGCTTTTCCCAATTCTCCCCAAAGTGACTTTTGAATGAGTTGAAGTGACTTGAAAATGTTCACCCCCAAGGTGGCTATTTATAGGCAACCTTGGACCGTAAACCGGTTTTGGCCCGGTTCAATGTGGAAATGTGAACCGGGATGCATGGGTAAGCTTCGGGAAAAAGGGCTCTGACGTGCGTCTCAGGCGGCCGTCATAAACGGGACGAGCGCGCCGCTTAAAACAAAGGTCTCGGACACATAGGAGTTAGTGTAAAAATCGGGTCTCCGTATACGTCCGAGGCGAAATGGGGGGTGTGCGCGACACCCCCCGGGTGTGGAGCTTACCCGGAATTCCGGGTAAGCTAGGCTTACCCGGAAATTCCGGGTAGGCCGGGGCTTACCCGGAATTTCCGGGTAAGCCGGGCTTACCCGGAAATTCCGGGTAAGCCGGGGCTTACCCGGAATTTCCGGGTAAGCTGGGCTTACCCGGAAATTCCGGGTAAGCTCAGTTTACCCGGAATTTTCCGGGTAAGCCCAGCTTACCCGGAAATCCCGGGTAAGCTAGGCTTACCCGGAAATTCCGGGTAAGCCCCCCGGGGCGCCGGGCAAGTTCGCGACTTGCCCGGTTTACCCCGGTTAGCTCGAAATCGGGTTTTTGTAGTGGGCCTTGTGCGTGTATGAGGTCCGAATAATTAAAACCGAGCCCGAATCATGCGTATATCCATCACTTGCCCCCGAGTTAAACAATGGCTTGACCTTTGTTTAACTCTATTCTAAGATAGGGTATACGCGTGATACGGGTCGTCTGCTCACCTTGGGTTTTGACCTACCAAGGGTGGATATGTGCGACTCAGACGAGCTTCTTGCCTTAGTTTTTGAGATGATCACGGTTGATAACTGCGTGACGGGTTAGTAGCATAACAGACTACAAGTAATATAATAAATGTGGTTTTGGAAAAAATGAGGCGTGAGCACACGTGAAATTTTTCGGGTTTGTGTGATGATCCAAGCAATATGGAAAGTTCATGCCACGACTAAATGTATCAAAGTGATAACAAATCATGCAAGTCTTGATAAAATGTTTTTCATGCAATACGGTAGTTTCCGGGAGCCCGTCGTCCGAGACAGCCGTCTTAACGGCGAGACGACGGTTTTGGGTGAATGACATGATGTCGGGTTTGGAAAATCACATGCAACGGACATTATACGAGAAGTCATGGATGTAAATCATGGATGTGTGCAATGCATGGCGATGACGTGCGTATGACGTATGTGTAAAAGATGCATAGTCATGTACTAAAAGACTTAGAAAAAATAGAGATAGGTAAAGGGTTACCTACACACTTATGAGGGAGTGTGTATCCCGGACGTGCGGGTCCTAAGCCCGCGAGGTGTGATGCATCCGCCGTGTCGTTGACGAACGGAGTATGTTCGCAGCGTATGTGTCGGGAGTCGAGGCCCTTGTTGATATAGTATTGCCCCCGGAGTAGAGGTGCTTGTAGTGACGAGATAGTGCCAGCCTAATGACTCGTCACCATGGTTGTCGTCGTTTGATCTTTGTCGACTGCCGTTTATTGTCGTCATAGGAAAATACTTAGAAAGTATTTTTTGATGGTCGACACTTCGTCATATGTCGACTGCTGACATGGTGGAACACTTAGAAATATTCACTGACGGTTGGCACCTCGTCATGTGTCGACTGCTGACATGGTGGAACACTTAGAAAATATTCCTTGATAGTCGACACCTCGTCATATGTCGACTGCTGACATGGTGGAACACTTAGCAAATGTTCTTTGATAGTCGACACCTCGTCACAGGTCGACTGCTGAGATGGTGGAACACTTAGAGAATGTTCTTGACAGTCGGCACCTCGTCATAGGTCGACTGCAGACATGGTGGAACACTTAGAAAATATTCCTTGATTGGCTCTTTCTTTCATGACCCTGCTACCATTCATATGCGTGCTAGCTGAGTATGTGTGTGCTTGTATGTGTGCGCTTGTATGTGTGCGCTTGTATGTGCGCGTTTGTTCCAACACTTAGAATTTTTTCCTTGTCTGTTGCCATGCATGTTGTTAATATGGGCTTGATGTCGACGTATAGTAGGTGTCGTCATGGTGGTTGATGTGAACAGGGAGTTGCCCCCGTCGTAGGGTGTTCGCTATGTGATAAGTAGAGACTAACGAGTCTTGTAGGTATGTAGTTGTCTCCCATGTCGATGGTTACTGGGATCTCCCGAAGTAGGGTGTGCTCCATGACTACTACTTGGTTTTTCCAAAGTTGGGTGCATTCCAAGACTGCTACCTGGTTGTTCCCAAGTTGGGTGCATTCAGCGACAGCTACTTGATGTTTCTGAGGTAGGGAGAAGGCCAAAGGTCGGCGAGGCGACGTGTCCTTCCATGGCGTCGGTCAAAGGTCGGCAAGGCGACTGCCTATCCATGTTGTTGCCGCTACCTGGTGTTTTCAAGGTAGAGTGCATTCTGCGACCGCTACTTGACTTTCCCCAAGGTAGAGTGTGTCTAGCGACCGCTACCTGGTTTGCGAGAGAGGATTCGTATGGAATCGCTTGTATGCGCTCCCGGAGCCTTGAGCCATTTTGAGGATAAAACTTGATCGAAAGGTGGTCGGATGGCATCTTGGTAATTATAACCAATTTCGTATGTCTCTGAATTCTTTAGTTCTTGAATTTGTCGCTTTGCAGAGTGCTTGAATGCCTGTGTCACTTTGCACAAATGTGTGAAAATTTGATTAGTAGGCGGCCTAGGCCTTTGACGAGCGTAAGGATTTTTGACTCCCGAGCGGGAGGATCCCTAGCTGTTTGTATGCGGACAGCTGGTCCGTTGGGTTGGATGTCCCTGCAAAGGACTGTGATGAATGTAGTTGATGTGTGTGGCTTGTGATGCTGTGCGCGCAGTGCTGCACCTAGTGCTTGCTGCTACTATACGTAGTTTCTGAGCGAGAGGTGTTACTCCTCTTCTTAGAGCGTCGATGCATGCGCGTTTGGTAGGAGGTGTACGTGCTTCACACGACTCTCCCAAATCTTGTAAACTGACGATCTCAGAATAACAGTGGTATGTCATGACTTGTCGTTGTGTTTCCCGGAAACGACGCCAAGTGTACAGGGCGGAGTCGCATGCGGATTTCCTCAGACTGTTCCCGGCCTCGGCGACACTCCTCCTGTTGGCCCGGGTATGGGACTTGTGCCTTTAAAGGTTGAGACTTTTCCCATGCTAACATGCTAATGGTCTTTTTGTGGTTGTCTTTGCAGGCTTGGTACTCCCTACGGCGGGGGGAGTTGTACCTGTCCGAGAGAATGATGCTGACGTCCGTTCCCCGAGCGATCCTAGGAGGTCGACGTCTGCTGGCATGCCTCTTGCTCCTTCCTGCGACAAAGGGAAGGGGCCAATGTATGCGGATTCGACCATGCCTGCCCCCTGGTCGGGGAACGGCCGTTCAGCGGAGGTGCCTTCCTTGGCAGGTGATTGTGGTTGACTTCTTGTTGTACTGGTATAGTTTTGCCTTCTCCTCACGTGTTTGCTTTTGACGCGTAGTTGTTCCTATTCCTTCAGCTCTTCGCAAGTCCGATCTGATGTGTCGGCTTGATCGGGATGTATCCGGGAACGAGTGGACTCCCTACTCTCAGTCTGCTATTTGCTTTCCCAAGGATATTTCCTTGAGCACACCTGCTGTCGGTGTGCGTGTGGTTCAGCGGTCTGTTCCGCCGGCTGACCGCAAAAAGTGCCCCCGTGACTCTGAGGCTGCTTTGAAGTGTGTTAAGGAGTCGCTTGCACGACTTTACTCCTGTATGTTGTTTTCTTTTCATGTTGGATCTATCATGTTTGTCTGGCTTCTTTGTGTATGATGCGCTTGTGTTGTTGTTGGAGAAGGCGCGCGCATATTCAGATGCTTCTTCCAAGGCTTCCGCTAATCTCAAGGGAAGTTAGGATTGCGCGTCTCAGCTGGAGGCGGAGCTGTTTGCCTTATTGCGCCAGGAGAAGGTTGACGGGGTGGCACATGCTGTGGTGCTGAAGGAGACTAAGGAGTCTCATGTTGTCCTGGGTGATCAGCTTGGGATGGTTGAGTTTCCTACTACAGCTGGTTACTCCAAACTTCTCGAGAAGGCACGTGATAATCACATGGAGTCTTTCTCTGTGGATTGCTTCGGGAGGATATACTCTCTTGTCCCCGATTTTCCTTTCCAGAGTACTGGGCCATATACTGGCTATGCCCTCGGGGCTATTACGGGGATCCGAGCGGGCGATGTGGGCGGAGCGAGGTGTCCGTGGTATATGCTCCCTCATAAGTGGTTTGACGGGACAGGCGTCCGTCCCTGTTGGCGACGATCGCCGTGTTGTTTTCAGCAGCCCTGCGCGTGATGTTTTCATGGCTGACGCGTTTGGCTCTGGTGCTCCTGACGTTGGGTCAGGTTGATCTTTCTTTGTTTTATACGACTCTCTTGTGTATATATGGTCGCTCCCCTTGCATGGGTGAGATTTTGGCGGGGTGAGTCCCGAGCTTGACTTTTTATGCTGGCTGGATGCCTTTGCTCTTCAGACCTGCTATATTATATATAGATATGCCTGACATGAGATGTTAGAAAGATATAATACTAAGTATTATTTTGCATCTTCCTTTATTGCTGTCTCAATGACTTGTTCTCTTTTTGTAAGAGTGTTGCTCTATTGAATGGTTGATTTTCTTGATCCGATGGCTTCCCTTGGGAAATGGCATCTCTGTTGGTGGTGGGGTGCGGATGAATCAGTATCATCGGCACTTGTGGCTTTGTAAGGAGGATGATCCATGTTGAACTGCTTGTCTTCCTTTACAAGGATGTAAATAGATTAGTATGTTCACATACTTGATATAGTTGTTTGTTTGCGAAGCGTGGATAGATTAGTACGTCCGACACATGCATTTGTTTGTGAGGGAGGATTCCTACGGAACCGCTTGTCCCCGATTTTTCGCAAGGATGTGAATAGATTAGTACGTTCACATCCTTGTGTGATGGCGAAGTGTGGATAGATTAGTACGACCGACACTTGCATTTGTTTGCGAGGGAGGATTCCCAATGATCCGTTTATTCCCCGACTTTTGCAAGGATGTGAATAGATTAGTACGTTCACATCCTTGTATGATGGCGAAGTGTGGATAGATTAGTACGTCCGACACTTGCATTTGTTTGCGAGGGAGGATTCCCAATGATCCGTTTATTCCCCGACTTTAGCGAGGATGTGAATAGATTAGTACGTTCACATCCTTGTATGATGGCGAAGTGTGGATAGATTAGTACGTCCGACACTTGCATTTGTTTGCGAGGGAGGATTCCCAATGATCTGCTTATCCCCCGACTTTTGCAAGGATGTGAATAGATTAGTACGTTCACATCCTTGTTGAGATTATTTTATCTCCTTGTATGCGTTGTGCTCCCTCTGTTTTAAATACAGGCATGAGCTTCGCTTAGTCTTGCTTTGATATCCTTTTGATGGCTTTTCTTGTTGATTGCCCTTTCCGCGTATAGAGTTAGGGCCTTTGTTGACGATGTACGTGGCTTGTCCCTGGTCTTGGACCGGGGTTGCTTGCCATTACAAAGTGATTTTTCCTATGCAAGGAGTAATCTTGATATCCCTGGAATGTCTGAGACAGCTGTCTCCAGGTTCCTTCATTGAATGGCCCTGCTTGGTAGGGTGTTTGGGAGCGCGAGAGCTCCTGTCTTGTCCCTTGTTGGGGGAACTGCCTGCTTCGCTGTGTATTCCCGTGAAAGGTCGGGGTTTTTGAGATCGTAGGGCCTCTCTGCTGAAGTGCATTCAATGGAGGCGCCTGTGTTGGTGGCGGGGGTATATTTGCTTGTTGCGCGGGAGGGGGCGGTGACGCCCCGCATCTTTGGTTGCGCAGGGTCTCTTTCAGATGAGGCAGCTGTTCGAATGTCGCCATCATTTCCGGGGTGACTGCAGGCGCGGCCTATGCCCCTGGTGTCTGATTGTATGCCCCAGCATTCGGCATTCCGTATGGTTGCTCCTGCGTGTTAAAGGTTTGATGGGCGAAACCTGGAGGAGCGTCGGTTCGCTGTATGACCCCTTGCGCGTTACTCCGAGAGTGTATACTTCTTGTAGGCGTAGACGAGGCGACTGAGGCCTCGCTTTGGCTCTGCGGGGGGTTTCTCTGAGCTCTCTGCGGAGGAGGTTTCATGATTGACTCCGGGGTCGGAATTTTCCTCGGACGTCCTGGTCCTCTTCTCTTTGTCTTAGTCGGCGGTGGCTGCTCGTTGCGTGGGGTCTCATGATTGTATGCCCCTTGCGTGAGAGGTTTCGTCCCCTGCACTGAAGCCTCCGCGTATGGTGTATGTGTAGTGCATCTTGCTTGTTTGTTTGAGGAATGCAGGCTTTCTGTTGCGATTCCCACAGACGGCGCCAAGTGTTTCGACCAAGCTCGCGGACGGACGTCGGGTCGCGCACGAGGCTTGTCGAATTCTAAGTGTTTGAGCCCGCGGACGGACGTCGGGTCGCGCACGGGACTTGAAATCTTCTAAGTGTCTGAACCCGCTGACGGACGGCTGGACGTCGCGTGCGGGGCTTGAAAATCTCTAAGTGTCTGAACCCGCTGACGGACGGCTGGACGTCGCGTGCGGGGCTTGAAAATCTCTAAGTGTCTGAACCCGCGGGCAGACGGCGGGTTGACGGAGAGCTTGCTGCGACGACCAAGTTAACGCGGGCGGTCCGCTGTCTAACTTGTCGGAGTCGTCGGGTGATGTGTAAGCTTGTTGAGGTTGCAACCGCGGGTAGAGGGCCGCGCGCGGGCTTCAGCCTTTGATCTTCAAGATACACTAAGTCATTCGGGGCTCTCTCGCGTCCTGCCTGCTCGTACCTGCAAGAGGAGCTCTGTCAAGCAAGTCCCGCGCAGAGGGGGGGGGGTGCTTGACGTGCTCACTCCGACGGTCAACATTAGACAGTTTCTAGAGAGAGAAAGTTAGAGAGAAGTCAGAGCTTTTCCCAATTCTCCCCAAAGTGACTTTTGAATGAGTTGAAGTGACTTGAAAATGTTCACCCCCAAGGTGGCTATTTATAGGCAACCTTGGACCGTAAACCGGTTTTGGCCCGGTTCAATGTGGAAATGTGAACCGGGATGCATGGGTAAGCTTCGGGAAAAAGGGCTCTGACGTGCGTCTCAGGCGGCCGTCATAAACGGGACGAGCGCGCCGCTTAAAACAAAGGTCTCGGACACATAGGAGTTAGTGTAAAAATCGGGTCTCCGTATACGTCCGAGGCGAAATGGGGGGTGTGCGCGACACCCCCCGGGTGTGGAGCTTACCCGGAATTCCGGGTAAGCTAGGCTTACCCGGAAATTCCGGGTAGGCCGGGGCTTACCCGGAATTTCCGGGTAAGCCGGGCTTACCCGGAAATTCCGGGTAAGCCGGGGCTTACCCGGAATTTCCGGGTAAGCTGGGCTTACCCGGAAATTCCGGGTAAGCTCAGTTTACCCGGAATTTTCCGGGTAAGCCCAGCTTACCCGGAAATCCCGGGTAAGCTAGGCTTACCCGGAAATTCCGGGTAAGCCCCCCGGGGCGCCGGGCAAGTTCGCGACTTGCCCGGTTTACCCCGGTTAGCTCGAAATCGGGTTTTTGTAGTGGGCCTTGTGCGTGTATGAGGTCCGAATAATTAAAACCGAGCCCGAATCATGCGTATATCCATCAGTTCTTATATAGTAAGTACTAAGAGCTTCTCCTCAAATCAGTACCAAATTGCCCTCAAGTACCAAACTTAAGCTATGATTTCTAATTCCATATGTACGTTCTGTAAATCTGAAAATATGATGAGTTGAGTTTTTTGTACAGTAGTAAATCTCAAATGACAACGTATTTTCTCATGTAAACGTTGAACTAATTAAGTTCTTATACAGACCAAATTGTCATACTTCAGTTATGGAATTGCTAAATCCGTATTTATGTTATGCAAATTGGTTTTAGATTTTTTTTTAATTTTTGATAAGATTGGTGTATAACCGAACAGTCATACAGAAGAACAAGTTGAAATCACCATAACCGATCTCAATTGATAATGAAGACATCGATTTGTACTTCGTACATACTTGTATAAGTTGGGAGGGTTATGTTGTCAGCTGAAACACTGCATAGCGAGACTGGTGGGGCATCCAGCATCAGCGTCGTTGTTCAATTTAGGAGGATGGACTGGTGTGGCGTACGATGGAGCTTTCATTGGAGGAGCGGATGACGGTTTAGCATTGCCAGGGGTACAATGTCGGGCAAGCGTCGTTCAGTAAGGGAGATACGAATTGTGGGCGTGGAGCCGTTTCGAACAGGGCTGGAAGATTGTCATCTTTGTGATGAGAGTCACGCTTTTTTGTTAATTTTTTTTTTGTACAGAGACGCACTGCTATTTCTTCGTGGTTTGGTGTTGATGGTTTTATCAGGTCTGATAGTTTTAATATTGTGCGTTTTGGAGGGTATGTCATGTCCATTGAGGGTGAGGACACTTCTCATTTTTATATTGGTAAATAGATAAAAATATAATAGATTATAAAAATATAGAAATTTAACATCACGATTAATAATAGACCATATTTACATAATAACTTAAAATTTGCCCAGGAAAACGTAATTACATGTATTATTTGTCAAAACGATTTATGATTTTTCTTATTTGTATTAGTATAACTATATAAATTATATTTATAGTATTGTATAGCTTGTATTGTATGTATTGTTTAGTAATAGAACCCTAGATTTTAGTTTATTATTATTTCCATAATTCTCTATCGAACTATACAGTGTTCAAATTTAAATAAAGACTATTAATTGTTAATTTTTTTTATTTATGTATACATTTTCTTTATTTGCGTAAATATTAAAATAAGATATAATTTTTTTTTCTAAATTTCCAATTATTCAATATTTATATCAAAATTTGTAGTAGATCGATTAAATTAAAAATAATTTTAATTTACATAAAAATGTCTACAAAAAAATTAAGAAAATCAACATGAAAAATTTAAGGTTATACATAAAAATACATAATATATCCTAATTTAATAAGTGATGTCAGAGAAATAGTATACTCGACTAAATTATGTCGTTGGAAAAATAAAATTTATAAGTTAATGATGATTACAACTATATACCATAATGAATAAAATTTTCATTGATAACTTTTTGGATTTATACATATATCTATTATATACTCTAAACAACAGAGAAAAAGATTTTCTGGATATCTATATCTAAATCTAATCTAATCTAAATCTAAATCTAAATCTAAATCTAAATCTAATCTAAATCTAAATCTAAATATCTAAATATTATACTAATCCTGATTGTGGGCTCTTCTGGTGTCGACACATCAGCCTTATCGTCAAATCAGAGGTTTACACATCATCATTTCAATTTATTCTTTTCTCCCTCCAATTAATTCTCTCACCTCTCAATCAAATTAATTCTCATGGTAACAATTAATTCTCCAACTAATCCTGATTGTGGGCTCTTCTGGTGTCGACACATCAGCCTTATCGTCAAATCAGAGGTTTACACATCATCATTTCAATTTATTCTTTTCTCCCTCCAATTAATTCTCTCACCTCTCAATCAAATTAATTCTCATGGTAACAATTAATTCTCCCTTCACCTCTAACATGGATGGTCTTAGCTCAGACATTGAATTTATGATTGACACATCACATAACACATCAACAACTTATATCTTTTAATTTATTAATATCATTTATTTTTAAACCATAACCTCTATTGCGTCAGTTATTCTTATTCTAATCTTCTATATCTTCTAAATCTTCTAAACTGTACTAATCTCGATGATTTTGACTAATAGAGTAAACCTACAGCTGATACATCATCAGTCTTATAGCCAATAAGATTTCAATTTCAACGCCTCACATTAAGACACATCAAAATAATAAAAGCTAATACAATAATTAACAATTTAACGCTATAAAAAAAATTCATTCGACAATAAGACTCTTCTTTTACCAGAAGCAATTGTACAATTTTTTTTATCGAAGCAATTGTACAATTAATTCGCATTAATATAACCTATATAAAACTGAAAATTAATTCACATAAATAATTAACCATATGCAAAACCGATTCATAAAAAATGACCATTCATCTACCTAGAATCTCACTACTACAAAATCATCTATTATATAAAGAAGAAGAATTGCTGCTGAAATTATGATTTTTGCACCTGGAAAATTGAGACAATAAATGAATAACACTCCATGTATCAATCAAAGGTCACCCTCTCACCGTAGATGAAGCGGATGAAGGCAGCGGAGTCGATTGAAGGTAGAAGGGCGACAACAAGCAAATATTTCTTGGTCTTCGTCTCACTTTTGCTCTGTTTGTCGCTGCAGAGAGGAGAACGACTGGCGAGTGGATCTCTCGGTCTCCATCTCCCTTTAGCTCTCTCTGCCCGTGATATTTGCCTACACATGTCTTCTCTTAGGTAGGTTTACTGCTTGCTAATTAGCTACGGTTTTTTTTTTTGTTGTTAATAATTAGTTAGGGTTTCATAGTTTTACATTATTGATACTGCCGAAATAATGTTCAAAGTCTATGATTAACTTTTCAGCCCAAGTTATAGTCTAGGATTAATTTTGTAAACTGTAGTAAAAATCATATTGTTATTATTATTATTATATATTATGCATATCATACTATTATTATTATCGCTATATAATATTATTATGTTTATATATATTTTATGTATTTTTTCTTAATTGTAAAAAACAATTCATGGTCAATGGTGCATTTTTTTCCCAAATTAAAAAAAAAAATTGTATTATAATTTATATTGTATTTTCTCAAAATATATCCATATTTGTTATATTATCACATTTAACCCGCGCGACGCGCGGGTACAGCATCTAGTATATATAATAAGGGAAAGGGAAAGAGAACCTTTCTCCTACATCATGACACATAAGTTTTTACATTCTCTTATATTTTGACACATCATCCTTTATATCCAATGACATTTTGACAATTAACAATTTAAATAAACATTGAATCTAACAATTCAATTAATAAATCTAATAAAACAAGTTGGCTTATTATATTTCATTTACAGTGTCACAATTAAATGTAGTAATTAAAACCTCTAAAATCTCTTCAACTTCTTTTACCATTTACAATTTCCAAATTCAATTAATATCCCATAATAAACTATTATATATATACAGCTGATGGAACCGATTCATTGTTACTGCTTCCGGATCAGACCCTCAAAAGTTAACATTGTTTTATTCAAAATTAATATTAAAAAACCAACAAATCAGGGAACAACATATGTAAAAATCCGGTTTAAAAATAATTATTATAGTTCTATTTTTTTTATAACCTATCTAATTAATTAAAAATACTACTGATTAATAACCTTTTTCTAATATAAAATATGTAATTTAAATTCTTTTGGACGACAACAATTTTTCTTGATTTATTACAACAGTTTAGAGTTTCAAATTTCAATTTAAATTGAACATTATTTTCTTATGTTAATTATGTAGTTAAATATATTTTTAGCAAAAGTTCATTAATTTGTGAATGATGATTATGTAATTTACAGAAAAACAACATTATTGTGTTAATTATAAATAGTAATAAATCACCCTGCCCGGCGGGCGGGGACAGCACACTAGTTATATATATATATATGTGATGATTAAATGTAGAAGTAGGTTTTTTGGTAAATCAATGTATGGATAGTTTATATACACTTCCAATTTTAACCAACAACATTATCTAAAATTATGTTATGCATTACATTATATATATAGATTTTATTGATATTGATTAAAATAATAATTTATATTGACAATAAGTATATATATTAGTATATTGCATTATCTATCTTTTGAAAGAATTAATAGCAGCAAGCGAATAAAAAAATATATGCAAATATACAATCTTTCACTTTAATTTTTTTCGTCTTTAAGGAAACATTATTTCAAATCTAACATAAGCAAACAAACTAAATCATACACATGTAGTTACTTATTTTCATATCAATATAAACCTTCGTAATTGTTGAGTGAAAATCAATATACTTATAGTGAACGAATACCAATTGAATGACCAAATAACTTTTTTGAGTGGGTCGATGCAACACATAACTTTATTGAGACATATATGATATGTATATATATTTTTATCATAATACATAAATAAAAAAAGCATAAATATTGTATATAGAATTATATGAAATAATTTTGTACGAATACAAAGTATGTGTATAGAGTTACAATAATGTCATCGTCGACTTCCATATCCGATTCTGCATCCTTTAATCTACCTTCACCTCTTCTTTATCATCCTAGAGCACAATATTTATTAGTCTATTCAAAAAAAAAAAAAAAATAGTCGATGCACAAATATCACAAAACAATACAATATATATTTATTAGTAGATTCACCAAAAAAAATTATTAGTCCATTGACAACAGTTAAGAAGACGATGTTGCTCTTTTTTATCTATATATATATACATATCTATTATATAAATAGCTACCGATAATTTTTTTGGATGAGCTAGCTAAACTTAAATTGTGCATATATAAATTCTATATGCATAACGTTATGGACTTATGGTTGCATATATGTATAAATTTCCGTAATTATTAGTTGAATTTATAAACTTCAACATTGGTGATATACTATCGTTTATTATTTATCTATATATATATATATCGCTTACGTGGCGGTCTATGGTCTCCCGGAGCCAAACTGTATAGACAGTGAATTTAAATGGAGACTTTCAATTAATTTGTTTCTTTAAATTGTGTAGAGACCAAAATAGGATATAAAAATACTTCTTAATTTTGAATCAATCAATATTATGTATCTAAATTTAGAGAACCCTTATTAAATTCCGGTTAAATTAGGCAACGCTGACTGGACAAACTGTCCACGTGTCAGCTAGAGGGCCTCCGATGCCGAATTAATATAGAACTAGCCACTAACCCCGCGCACCGCGCGGGTAAAATTTTAAATGAAATTATAAAAAAATCTTAATTTATTAAATATATTGTATTATATTATCAATATTATATATTTTATTATATTACTTTATTTTGCATATAGAGATGGCAATTCTATATATATATTATTTTATATTTTCAATATATATAATATATTATGCATATAGAGATGGCAGTTCTATATATATTGTTTTATATTTTCAATATATATAATATATTCTCATTAATTATATTGTTTTATTTTGTATATATAATATTAAATCTTATATGCAGATTACTACATAATAGGGAAGGTAGGTGCCGCCACCACCTCGTGGTAATATTTAAATTATAAATTATATATATTTAATTTATATAATTGTTCTAAATATTCTATATATATACCGCTTACGTGGCGGCCTATGGTCTTCCGGTACCAAACTGTATAGATAATGAATTTAAAAGGAAACTTTTAATTAATTTTTTTCTTTATTTTGCGTAGAGCTTAAATTAGGAGATAATTAAAATTCTTAATTTACATTCAATTAATATTATATATCTAAATTTAGAGAGCTTCAATTAAATTAGGAAATATTGACTGCGTGGACTGTCCACGTGTCGACCAGAGGGCTTCCGGTACCGAATTAATATAATACTAGCTACTAACCCCGCGCACCGCGCGGGTAAGAAAAGTATAAATAAAAAAAAGTTCTTTGTATATTCTAATTTTTAAATAAAAATACAAAGAATAAGAAAATAATGTGAAAATGTAAAATATGCATCAAAAGACCGAAATTAACACAAATTGATACGTGATACTAAAGAAATGAAATAAAATTTAGTAAGTGCTAATGTTATATCTTACCTATTAAAATATAACTGTTAATTTCGATGGATAATTTTTTAATTACTATAAACAAAAGAAATATATATTTAGCGCTTAAATAGTTATTGCATTTTTTTTTTCAACAATACTTCCTTTTATGTTAGTCTAAAATCAGCGTTGTTAGTTTAGATGTTAATCCCGCGCACCACGCGGGTAAGAACAACAAACTAAAAAAATTAAATTTCTTGTTAATAAAAGTTTTAAAAAGTAAAATAGTTGAAACTAATTTTAAAAAATAAAATAATTTGAAGATTTTCATGGATATAATATTAAAAAAATTGATATATTTTAACCAATTTAAAAATATTGAAATTTATATACATATTTATATTATATTTATATAATTGAACATATTTATTAAGTTTTTATATTACATATATATTTTATATTTATGTATGTTCATATATTTTTATTAATTATATAATATTATATATATTTTATATTTATATAGGTTTATATGATATATTATGATTATTTATATAATATATTTATTATTTTTATGTAGTTATTCGTATTTAAGTTTTTATATTAGTGGAATGCGTATGTTGAAATATTCTATCATCTTCCATTAAAAAGAAAAATAAAAGATGAAATAAAAATATAAGATAATAATAGACTTTTATTCTTAAAAAAAGGCATAATAATATAATAAAATCATCCAAATTCCACTTTCCTCATAATAACAGCTAAATCTCAACTTAAAATATGTCATAAGACCATATGATTAAGTGCAATAACAACTTTGACAAATGCATAATTATAGTGGTAGCACGCATATTAATCATCTCCTAACTTAAATTTTGCGAGGACAAAGTAACTTGAGATCTCACCCCAATATTTTGATGAATAGAAACACTACATTGTAATATCATTTTCTCTTTTCATCTATATATATATATCAACAATAAAATGTATAATTAGGTCGAGAATTGGCAAAATACGAAATATAAATATGTAACAATAAATAAATAAATAAAATGATCAATAATTTATATATACATAGACCAGAACCTAATGTCAATGAACAATTAATTATTTTTTTTGGCCACCAATCAACAATGAATTCCCGGCACCACTTAGATCACGAACCGGATACTTATAGTTTCTGCTTTGATTGCAACACATATAGTATGAAAGTTTATGTACATACAAATATAAATTTATAGTAGTTGTAATTTAACTTTTCAGTTTTTCGAGGTAGAAGTAGACGTACCATATGTACTTCATGTCCTTAAAAGTGTAGGATATAGCACATGCAGTGACCAATGCACTAAAATTACAAAACCAACTGTAACTCATTTGATGTTAATTGGAAATATTTACATCATCCGTAATAGTAAGGAAAAATCATTACTTCAGTTAATTTGATGGACAATTCAATCGACTAATCTGTATAAAATCAATGAGAGATAAATTTGATTGATTAACTTTTGTATCGCACCATTAACAATGCAACAACTTACATGTCAAACTTTAAAACAAAACCATGCATCAACACAACGATTTCTCTGCTGACGTTTGGCAGAGCCATCTTGCTTAAAGATATTATTTCCCGAGAAATGTGTCGTAAATCTTCTTTGCTGTCTTTACCGAAGGTTCTTTATTGAAGAGGATATTGTTCTTGTCTCCTACAGAAAGTTAAGTAAGAAAAACACAAAATACAGAAACTCGAATTAAAGAGGATGCAAGTGAGCAAATCTAACAATAGGTTTGGACTGTACAATGAAATAAGTCAGTTTCAGACCAAAGTGGAACAAATATAGCTTGGAGTTCAAGGCATTTATCAAATTAGCGAGATTTAACTTACAAATGGTGATATTGACGGAAGTGCGAATCTGACGTGGTGCAGGCTTTTCCTGACTCATGTCTAGTGTTCGAGAAACTCAGCTAATGTCCTCGCTGCTTCGCCACCTCGGGGATAGTAGAAGGAAGTTTAATTTTCAACTCAACGAAAAATAATCTTGGATTTATTTTCAACTCTTACGACTGCCTAGAACAACCTTCACTCACCTCACTATCATCACGATTTTCTCAAGTGCCTGATACTCCCTGTTGCATTCCATAATTTTTGCTCAAACACATCAAGCGGTAGAACCTTATTTAGTGGTATATATATACATAGTTTTTTTTTTTCATTTTTTGCTAATAATAATACGTATATATAATATATACATATATATATTATTATAAGAGATGTATATATATATACCATAAGAATGCTGTTTAATCTTACCTAATTTAACCACATTATTTAATGTAAAAAAAATTAATATTTTTTAAATTATTTTTTTTTAATGAAATAGGCACAACCAATATACACTAATAATATATTAAGGGTATTGATTCTTCATAAATACCTACGTGATTTTCCTAAACCGTTCAGTTAGATTTTAAAATATACATTAATAATCCTTATTTTGTACATTGAGACTTGACATTATGCTAAATTTAAAATTTTAATTATTAAAAATATAGTTTTTAATTTTTTTTCTGACATGGCCAAAAAAAAAAATCCGAAGTACTCCCAATATACACTACTATATTATGGGTCTTGATTCTTCATAAATAACTACATGATTTTTTTTGGCAAGGAATACCTATGTGAATTCCCTAAATCATTCACGTTAGATCGTATATATTAAAAATAGAACAATCCTTATTTAGTGGATGAGACTTACCATTATGCAAAATTTAAAAAAATTAATTATTAAAAATAGAATGACTATGTGGCGGCCTACGGTATTCCGGAACCAAACTGTATAGATTATGAATTTAAATGGAAACTTTAAATTAATTTATTTCTTTAAATTGCGTAGAGACCAAAATAGGAGATAAAAATACTTCTTAATTTTAAACCAATCAATATTTTATATCTAAATTTATAAATGTGCAATTAAATTAGGAAATACTGACTGCGTGGACTGTCCACGTGTCAGTCAGAGGGCTTCCGATGCCGAATTAATATAATATAGTAGATAGTAGATAGTAGATAGTAGATAGTAGTTATAGTAGATGGTTTTATATAGCCAGTGGCGGATGCATTAAAGATAATGTGGTTACGAACGTAACCACATTATCGAGTATTTTTATTGAGACCATAAGTTTATTCCTGAAGAAAATTGTATCCCGATCCTCATTATTTTGTTGTAAGATCCACATTATTTTAGTGTGAGAGAATGAACCCTCATTAATATTTTATAAGACTTCATTATTATTTTGTAACATTATTATTCAATCCATTCGGAAAAAAGTTCATCAATTTTAAATTTGGGGCTTTTCACTTAAATAGTATGTTTGTACGTTTTATTAATCATCACTCTTTTGTTAAACTATAAATTTTAGTTACTCTAACCTAATGTATTATAATATGAGGTTCAATAAGAACAAACATATAAACCGTAAAATATGTTTGAAAAAGATGATTTTTAGCATCAATATGTTTTAAAATGCATAACATGTTTCAAAACAATGATAATTGATACTATTTTCAATCACTTGTCCAAATTTGTCGTCAAATATGTTTTGTAATTATTATTTTGTAACACTATTATTCAATCCATTTGGAAAAAAATTCATTAATTTTAAATTTGTGGCTTTTCACTTAAATAGTATGTTTGTACGTTTTATTATTATCACTTGTTATAACTATAAATTTTAGTTACTCTAATCTAATGTATTACAATATGAGGTTCAATAAGAATAAATATATAAACCATAAAATATGTTTGAAAAAATGGTTTTTAGTACCAATATGTTTTAAAATATACAACATGTTTCAAAACAATGGTAATTGATACTTTTTTCAGTCACTCGTCCAATTTTGTCGTCAAATACGTTTTAACTTACAAAATTAACCAAATACTTTTCTAAATATCTAAATCAAGATCTAATAACTTGTATAAGTGTTATAATAGTGTCTTGACTCGATTGAGACTCAATTGACCCACAAATGGTTCTAGTCTAATTTGACTAAATTGTCATTTGCACAAGCAAGTACGGTTTATTTGTGCTTAGTTAATATTGTTCATTTGAAATGTATTTAACGACAATGTTGAATAAGTAGTTGAAGAAAGTACTAATTTTTATCGTTTTAAAACATGCATTTTTACCCCAAAAAAAACTTAAGGAAGTTGTTAATTTTCAAAAAAAAAAAAATTTGCATAACGTAACCCCATTATGAACCTTCTGGATCCGCCACTGTATATAGCAATACATAAATATAGGTCCATCATATTTTTTTATATAATATATATATGAAAAAAAGGTGTTACAATAGTTTTTTATAGTATTTTTTAAAATGTAACATACATATTTTTACATAGTGCACTTTCTTTTGTCTCTATAGTGCATTTCTTAAATTTAAGAAATGCACTATATTACTACATCATTACATAACTAATTTTTTAATATAAATTTATTCATTTTATAATTAATATTAATATGGTTGTTGGAAAATTTAATAATAGAATATATTAAGATTAAAATTTAGTAAAATTAACTTTAAATAATATGTATATCAATTCTTAAAATTAAATATATTACTTTAAGTGTATATTAATTAATATATCAATTTTTTTTGGCAAAAAAAAAAATGTCACACGTGACAATTAACTTTAAGGAGTACAAATTAGGTAAATCTAATTTAGATGTTCTTAAAAAGAAAAAAAAAATTGATGTTCTTAAATAAGCTAGCTACTAAATACCAAAATAATGGACACTGGAGTCGAGATGGAATTTTATTGATTTTATAAGTTTAGTCAAATCTCACAAGTTCAAATTTCTGCCACTTTCACCCCTAAATTTTACATGCTCTCCATCTCTATTTGTACATCTATTTAGAGGATCGAAAGTGAAATGAAACATTCATTCATCAGAAGCAAATTATAAGAAGACTATCTACTATCTACTATATATTATATTAATTCGATATCGGAAACCCTCTGGCTGACACGTGGACGGTTCGTCCAGTCACCGTTTCCTAATTTAATTGACATTTAATTAAAGTTTTATAAATTTAGATACAAAATATTGATTGCATGTAAATTAAGAAAAAAAATTTATCTCCTATTTTAGTCTCTACGTAAAATAAAGAAACTAATAATTAAAAGTTTCCATTTAAATAGTAAATCTATACAGTTTGGTTCCGGAAGACCATAAGCCGCCACGTAAGCACAAAATATATAGAATATTAAACCTACATATAAAGCAATATATAAACTACATATCGACTTTACTATAAAGAAATTTGATGAAACAACCGTAGTATAATTTTAATTACTACATAGCCTATAATATTTATCCTTTCTATCTTTATCATTCTCCTTTTATATTTCTAAAGTTCCCTTCCAATGAGAAAAAGAAATACTTCACGCGATTATAGAACCACATGCATACATATAATACATAAATATCACGTACGTACAATCAAACAGGAAAATTATATCATATCGTGATTGTTGTAGCAGAAACTCCTAAAATATCGAATCTTTGAACTCTAATTAAAATTTAAAAATTAATATTGTGTAACTATAAATTTATAAAATATTTTTTATCCAACTTTAGTCTATTTGTAAAATAAAGAAACTCTAAATAAAATATTTTTATATTTAATTGACAAAAATATACTATACTAATAAATAGGTAATATAATTTATGTAACTGAAATAATTATTAGGTTATATATAGTTTACTATTATATTTCACCTACTAAGAGCATCCACAGTGGTATTACGTAAAGAATACGTAAATGTGGGTCCTACATGTTTATTTATGTAAAGCAACAAAAACTATTTACAGTGGTTTTACATAGCATTCCTTAAAGATGGGACCCACACGTAAATTTATGTTTTACATAAAGCATTCCTTAAATTTAAGTAATGCACTATGTATTACGTAACCAATTTTTTATTATAAATTAATTCATTTTATAATTAATGCTAATATCTTATTGGTGGTTGTTGGAAAATTTAATAATAAAATATATTTAAGGAATATGTTTAAGTAATACGATTGCAGAAAAAATATTTTTTACGTGTGTCTTAAATTTACGTATTACTTAAAGTGTACATAAATGTCTACGTGGCAACTTTAAAGAATACAATTTAGGTAAAACCATTGTGGATGCTCTAATAGCATGTTATATATTATACTACTATATTTTAAGTAATAATAATAATGCCTTTATATATATATATATATATATATATATATATATATATATATATATATATTATCAATTAATATTTTTTTGGTTTTCGGTATCTCAAGATCTAAGAAGACTTCGGCGGCAAGGTCAACCATAATCCTTCCATTCTCCGGTATTTCGTGGTTCTTTGACCTCTTCAATTAATAAATCGGTGTTGATGATAGACTGTGTTGAGCAAGGAATTGCAGATTAACAACTAGGTTAATTAGGTTTGCGTTTGTTCGATTTGTGTTTCCGTCTAATTATCAATTCTATTCTGTTGGTTTTTGACTCATGTGGAGTTTTCTCAATTTATGTTTGTAGAGCTAAGATTTTTAATTTGCTTCTTTTTTCTTTTAGATTTTCTAAGACTTAAGCTCTTCTCTACTAAAATTCTCGAGAATTGCCAACTTACTTTAAAAACTCTTAACTTAATCATATTTGTTGATTGGAGAGTTTTCTCAATTATGCATAATCAATTCTACTATATTACATTGATACATATACTTCTAAAAAATAAAATATTGTACAAATCCATTATACATTGCATATATGAATATAATTTAATAATAAAATAAATATAAATGTATAGTTAATAATCTTCTAACTTTCAAGTTTCAATAAAATATATGTCTTGGCACAAAATAATATATATGTACTATTATATATTCAATATTTTACACTGTTAGAATATAATTTATAAGAATTTTCTTTTATATATTTTAGATTTAGATATTATTTTTTTACGTAAATTAGATTTCTTTTTCTTAATTGTTAAAATTAGTATCATCTCGCGCGGTGCGCGAGGTTAGCATCTAGCCCTTTTGAGTGACTGATCTAACCATATAGGTGCCAGAACGGTAGTATACCCAAGTGAAGACATCAGGTGTTGGAAACATAGGCAAAGGCATATCAATAATGGATGAGACCATGATGGGGTGAATTAACTGAGTCAGTGCTTGAGCATTCCAAGATCGAATTGAAGGATCGATGACAGAAGAGACAGACAACAGAGAAATCAACACCCAACCTCCAATGGAGAAGAGATGATGAATTAGGGACCTAAGGATCAGTCCATAAATTTATGGAGGAACCATCCCCTACCTGCCATCTACGTCAGCAGAGGTTTGAGCTTAACTAACGTCTTCCAGATACCAGAGTGATGTGGTGAGGAGTTTGCTGAAGGAAAAGATTCATTAGAAAAGTATTTATGTTTTCTATTTTTAGAATTGTTATTAGGGTTCTTTCTGATACTAACCGGTTTTTTTATAGTTCAATATTAACAGTTGATTCCCTCATAGGATATGTTGGAGTATACAATGGGTATATAGGAGTTGCGTCATCTCATCCTGACAACGTGTTCATCAACGAGAATGTAAGTAAAACTATTTTTCTGCTATCATATTCTCCTCTCCTCTCTGAATAACGAATAACTTATTTTATATACAAGATTGTATGATGTTATAAATTTACATTCATCATTAATACGTACATATGCCATATTCTGAAAAATTATGCATATTCATTAATTTAATACATCAAAATTTTGAGTTAATGTGTAAATATTTTTGGATAACAAAAATATTAATGTGTAATGATTTTGGCGCTCTTATAAAAAATAATTACTACTACAATTTATAAATATAAGAATAACATTAATGTAACAGTTTTTCAATTATTTGAAATATTTTGTTTTCTTTCAAAAAAAAAAAATTATTAGTTTAGAATATTTTGGTTAAATGGTCATTGGCAAATAACTAATGGTCTCTATTATATAAAAATTAGTGCATCTTCCGATATTTTCTTATATATCATATTATCACGATAGACTTATAAATAACATAAAACTTATTACGACAAACTACATTAATATAATATAAAACTTGTGTATATTTCAATTTTTGTAGGTTAATGGTTAAAATAGATAAACTTTGAAATATTATATCTATGAAAATATCAAATTACTTTTACTTCTGAAATCCAATTCCAACAATTTTACTCTTTTGAATTTTTTTAATGTTAAAATCAATTTTCTTAGTTCGATTTTCTTTCCCGCGGTGTAAATTAACTGCAAATTAATTATGGTTAATTCTTCATAAGGTATTACTGTATACATTATATAATCCTTCATAAAGTATATTATATAAATAAATGTATTCTTAAATGATAATTTAATAAATAAAGTTTTTTTACAAAGCAAATAAAGTTTTGAAAAACTTGCATTTTATAAAACTAATGTAAGTTATTACACTTACCGTTTAGATATAAAATAAACTAATAAAATATTTTCTATATAATTTAAGAATAATATATTTCAATATTTATATCTTATACAATATAAATATTCTTGACATATTTAATATTGTTATATAGATTATCACTGTACATAACTATTTTGTTTTATTTTTCCATATTAATATATATGGATTGGAATTTTATGATTTGGTGTTTTTATAAATATAAAACTATGTAGCAAAAATATATAAAACTATCATCAATTGTTTTTTTTTTTAAAATAAGAATAATATAATATATTTTTTAATAATTAAAAAATAGTTTAATTATTTAAAAATATTTTAATTATTTAAAAAACTATTTTAATTATTAAAAAATTAGTTTAAATATTACATGTAAAAGGTTTATATTATAGACCTAATTAGTATCTCTTATAATCTATTCTTATATCTAATTTTATTAAAATACGTTCACGAATGACCTGCAAAATTAACTATTTGTCTGTTAAAATATTTATTTTTTAAAAATTAATTCAATTTTGTTCCCGCGCGGTGCGCGGGTTATGCATCTAGTATTATATTAATTCGGCATCGGAAGCCCTCTGGCTGACACGTGGACAGTTTGTCCAGTCAGCGTTGCCTAATTTAATCGGAAATTAATAGGGGTTCTTTAAATTTAGATACAAAATATTGATTGATTGAAAATTAAGAAGTGTTTTTATCTCCTATTTTGGTCTCTACGCAATTTAAAGAAACAAATTAATTTATAGTTTCCATTTAAATAGTAATTCTATACAGTTTGGTTCCGGAAGACCGTAAGCCGCCACGTAAACAGTATATATATATAATAACAATAACAATAACAATAATAATAATAATAATAATAATAGATAAATCATCGATACTTTAGGGACATTAATATTAAGACTAATTGAAAATAAATCAAGATTTTAGGCTAATTGAAATTAAATCAACGTTTTTTTTTTCTAAGCCATTTTTTGTTCTTAATACTTTAGGCTAATCAAAATTAAAGCAACGTAGGTAACATTACATATTTAGGCTAATTAAAATTAAATCAACATTTTAGGCTTGAAATTAAATCAACGACATTGGCCAAAAAAAATTAAATCAAAGATTTTTTTTTCTTGCCCACAAAAAAAATAAAAATAAATACTTTAGGTTAATCGAAATTAAGGCAACGTAACTAATAGAAATTATTACGGATTAAAATCAATGAACTTTGAGTGTACATTGCTTTCAATATTTTAATTAATCACTAATATTATTATATATAGTATATATACTAAATATTAAAGAGATATTATTTATCTTTAATTTCATAAAACGTCTTTTACATGCATTATATTTTTATTATTCCAATATATATTTAAATATAACATAATAGTAAGATCTTATTATAGTATCCTATTAAAAAAAAATTAACAAAAAAAAATATAATATATTTATATATACACACGTTAAGAAAAGTATGTTCTCTATAATACTTTTGGTAAGTTGGATTAGATTAGATTTAGGAATCAACTATTTTCATAATAATAGAATGTGCACAATATTTTAACTCTTTATTATTTATTTCTCTAAATGTGTATATATATTATCCTTATAAACTACGAAATCTATATTGTCGGTTAATACACTTTTTATGGGAATAAAATATATGGTTTATGCATTATATATGGGCGAGCTTATAAAATATAGCCTCACGGAAGCCCCTAAGACTTGCATATTGCTGCTTAGATTATATATATACTTGAATAATATTGGTATTTTTTGTTTGTGAAGGTCGAAGTCTTGCAGCCCACCAAACGACAAGGGCAATTCCGCATTCTTGGTACGTTCCGTACAGGTACAACTACAAACTAAAAGAAGCATATTCAACATCGAGGAGAAGGCCGATTACCTAGGTTGAGGGGAAGATAGTTACTTTCGACTTGAAGATACACGAGTTTTTAACTAGGTGGAACTGAAATCTTGGAGTCTGAGGTTATTGATAACCATGAATAGGAGCTGGGTGTTTATGGTTTAAAAAGGTTAATACTGCTTTCAAATTGTAATATCTACATATAATATATGTTGCATATGTTTTTTTTTTCTTCTTAACTAAATTTATTTATAAGAGATATATGTATCCATTTATATACACTTTTTGCTTCATGAAATTAATAATGTGAATTCTCTTTTTCCATAGTAACCTGAGAGTATTGGAGCTGTTATTGGTGAGTCATGCACACACACTTATTCATTCACATAAATACTTTCAATTTTTTATAATTACTATCCTCGAATTACTATTTGAAATTTCAGTGGACCTTAGGTATTTTTGAAATAATTTTTTTTGTTATGTTCATCTTATTGTATATATCGTGTTAGATACATTAGTAACTAACCACTATATAGAAATAATTTTTTTTTTTTTAAAAAAAAAGTAAAAAACTGATTAGAAAACAATGTTATTAGTACATTATGCAATGTTTTTTTATATTTGTTTTGATCTTATTTATACTATATTATATTGTATATGATAGTAGTTTACTTATTATATATAGTATAGGGTTAATACATCGTTTGGTTACTTACGTTTGACAATGTGATCGTTTAGTTCAAACGTGTACTTTTTAGTTACCTACGTTTGTAAATGTGACAGTTTGGTTGCATTTTGATGAAATGTCCAAAATACCATTTCTATATTCAATCTTTATCATATTCTCCATGTTATTTATTGACTTCTTCGTCAATTTTATTTAGTTTTTCATATTTTTATATTTTTCAGAATTTTTTTTTTCAAAACTGAACGCCATATTCGAATCTAGTTTTCAATTTCATCAAATGAAAAAAAAAATTGAAGTTTTTTTCGATCTCGGAGTTGGGGAATTTGATTGCTGGGTTTTGTATGTGTATAGTCACATACGTACACGTATACGTACACCCATCTTTGAATTGTAATACTAAAAGTTCTGATCATTCTTCAATTTTAATACTAAAGAGTTTTGATCAATCTTAGAGTTTCAAGATGTGAAATTCTTTTGAAAAAAAAATGAAGGGTAAAAATGTCTTTTTATAATCATTTAATCATGTTGGGTCAAACATAAGTGACTAAATGTAACACGTTTGAACCATTTAATCACGCATTGAAACGTAAGTAACCAAACTATCACGTCAAAAAACAAAAGTAACCATTTGATCACATTGTACAAACATAAGTAACTAAACAATGTATTAACCCTATAGTATATTGCATGCTACTTCACATTTTTTATTCGTAAAATATGTAATCTAACCTAAAAAAATATATTCAACAGTTTTAGGTGTATTAGTTTAAAAATCATGATAAAATTTCTTTTACTTAAATATTTATTTTCATTTTTAGTAGCTCAAGTAGTTAACCGTATGAGCTAGATTAGTTTTATTCTTAATTTAGCATATCACATCCTAGAATTATTGACTTAATGATCTGATTGTTTTATAGATAAGGTGACATTGCATGTTTATATTAAATACACAATTCTTTTTTTAGGTCACAAATGTGAATTATACAATATAATATATATGGCTTGAAAATACTCAAACATAGATACTAAGAATGAGTCATTATTCAGTGCAACTTTGAATGTATCTTAAGTTTGAATTGGTATTTTAAAACAACACTAATTTCTTTAGTATAAATTATTCGTTGAGGAAATCAAATAAAAAAGTCTTTCGAGAGAATAATTTAAATTTTTTCTACTCGATGATCATTTGATTTTTCTTCTTAGATCTACATGAGAATATCCATTATACTCTAAAATGATACAAGCTTTTTATTGGTTCTTTTTTTTTAAATAAGCATTTTTTTTATGGCACGTACATTAAGTTCTTTACGTTTAGACTTTTGCTACACTAAACATTTCAATATTTGGTCTTTCTCTTTTTAGGATCTGAACTATTCTATTATATTATTTGATTTCATCTCTTCCTATGCAAGTATATAGTATCGATATGGAAGTTGATTAATCGTTTTGTAAATCGCTAATTTGTTTAGCATACACATAAAATAAAATACTCCGCACAAACTAATAAAAGTGTATCTAATTGTATAGTTTTCTTAACTTTGCATATTTCAACCTTAAAGAATACTACTTTGACTAATGTATACGTGATAATAAGAAGTGTGAAATTATCTTCTTAGAACTATAAATTATAAAATGAGAAAAATGTAAATTTGTATAAGAAATTATCTACATTTTCACTAAATTAATTTGAGTTTTATGCATTCCCATTTACAATATATTTTATAAAAAAATAATAATTAAAGTCATGTCTATTATAATCATTAAATTATTTTTATTTATCACATCTAATTTTAACTTACTTTTTTTTGAATTTTTTTTATGCTAAACCCAATTGTTTTTTAAGTTTTTTTTTACCCGCGCGGTGCGCGGGGTTAGCATCTAGTTTATAATAGTTCCTTTACAAAATCAACTCATTAGCTAGAGACTTCAACTAACTAACTAGCAATAACATATATTAACCTTGACATCCCCTCATTGATTTTCTTCTTCTTTTCTTCCTGAAATACGTTTTTGATGCCTGTTGCGTCCTGGATGAACTGGGTCGGGGGGACGCGTATGTTCGTATGGTTGAGCGGGTTTTCGGGCTATAACCCTTCATCTGAAAGAGGTTCTGTGCCACTGACGAGTGTTCGGTTGGGTCCCAGAAAGGTCTTTGTCTCAAGGCGCGGTTGTGTCTCAAGGGGATGTCTGAGCCTCGGAAGGCGGTGGTCTGTGCACAAATCCGGATGTCTGGACGATGATTCCTGCACAAAGGACCGGTGCTAGCACGGAGAGGGGGGGGGGTGGTGCTAGCGGAGCCCTCTCCGAAGTTTAAGTCACTATAGGGCTAAAAGAGTAATTCTAGAGAGAGAAAAATATTTCTAGAGAGAAGTCAGAGCTCAAAATACCAAAGTTGGGCAAATGAGAGGATGTGTGAAAATGGGTGGCCAAGGCCTCCTATTTATAGGCTTCCTTGGGACCGGACACGGTTTTAAAGCGGTTTGATGACGGTTCAAGAAAACAAGCGGTAACCGTCACCCATATTGGCAGTGCGCGAACTTGACTTCTCTACACGTAACGGTAATCGCGGAAACGGTAATCGCACGATACCCGCAATGTAATCCGGACCTCGTCGAATTTGGGAAATTCGGCGAGGTCTGGATTGCTGCAATCCGGACGCGCTAACGCACTTCCGGACCGTTTTGACCCTTTGGGAGACGTTTTCCGAGTCGAGATGTAATTTTGACGTGTTTACGAGGCCCGAGATATAAATACGAAATCGAATTGGGCACATATCCATCACTTGCCCCCGAGTCAAGTAACGGTTAAAAACCTTTCTTGACTCTATTTTAAGTTAGGATACGTGTCCAATTTGAGCTTGACACTAACCTTCCGGTTTTGATTATTGGTTGGACGTTGGAGTTTTGATTTCGTCCGTCCTTTGATTTTCCGACCGAGTGACTTTATTTCCTGTCATTACGGTTAGTGCAATAGGGAATGCGCATATTGTAACGTACAAACATGATTATCGTTAGGGACACGTCATGCAGACGTGCTTCTATCAACGTACATGCATAAGTAACGGTCATGGCAAGAACGTAATTACGTGACGTAAGAAATATAATCCGTATACTTCTCAAATGAGTTAGCGATTATTAAATCATGAATCATGCGATATGTAAACATGCATGTAAAATGACGGATTCGATACGTGTAGCACCAAAACAATCATGTATGTAGAGATAAATACTTAGAAGAGGGCGGAGTATACCGTATGTACTTGTAGGTGCATTACTCCTTTGATCCTTATCATCGAGGAGTCTCTTGGAAGTAGTCGTTTGTTGCTTTGATGCCTTAGAGAAATATTTCCTTAAGTGTTGTCGTATTTGCTCTTCGCGGTTCGTCATATTAGCCGCATCGCTTGCATGATAGCTTCTTGAGATGTTGGTCCTTTTTACTGCACGTACCAACTTTGCTATGCGCGTTGACTTTGGCTATGCGCGTTGACTTTTGCTACGCGCGTTGACTTTTGCTATGCGCGTTGACTTTTGCTATGCGCGTTGACTTTTGCTATGCGCGTTGACTTTGCTATGCGCATTGACTTTGCTATGCGCGTTGGTGCTAATGGTTGAGCATCAGGTATAGACTGTTGGTCCTTGCCTGCAAGTATGCTAAAACACTTAGGAAATATTTAAGCGATATCTAATACTTGTTACCATAGCTGTCGTCGTATGAGCTTTGTCAATGAGCGTCGTAGGTGTGATTAGGAGGCATAGCTACTCGTTGTACGCAATCCATCTTTGTCGACATGTATGTACGTACATGGAAACACTTAGAAAATATTTTTCTTCTTGTCGACATGCATCCTTGTCGACATGTATGTACGTACATGGAAACACTTAGAAAATATTTTTCTCCTTGTCGACATGCATCCTTGTCGACATGTATGTACGTACATGGAAATACTTAGAAAATATTTTTCTCCTTGTCGACATGCATCCTTGTCGACATGTATGTACGTACATGGAAATACTTAGAAAATATTTTTCTCCTTGTTGACATGCATCCTTGTCGACATGTATGTACGTACATGGAAATACTTAGAAAATATTTTTCTCCTTGTCGACATGCATCCTTGTCGACATGTATGTACGTACATGGAAATACTTAGAAAATATTTTTCTCCTTGTCGACATGCATCCTTGTCGACATGTATGTACGTACATGGAAATACTTAGAAAATATTCCACCATTGTAATCTTGTATGCTGCGAGTATGAGCTCAGTGTTGTCATGCAAGGTTAATGTGTTGAAGAGGTTGCCCCCCTTGCGTGATGCTTGTTACTTGTTGCACGAAGACTAATAAATCTTGTACGTACATGGTTGTCTCACATGGAGCGTCTGTTGCATAAATGCTTGAATAAGTGTTGGTGCGTATTTGCGCACTGATTGGATTGTTGATAGCATTTTCCAGGATATCAGATCTTGCTGTCCTCTTGTCAGAATTAGTCTTCCCACGGTTGTTACCATGAGTAAGTCCACTATCTTCATCTTGATGGGAGAAAGCTTGTATTTGCGAATAGCTGATGTGTATAGAAATCCATTTGTTGAGAGGAATGTCCATACAAGTGCCCCCGCTACTCTGGAGTCTTTGGACACGGTGGCAGTAAAGGGCTTGTGAGTAAGATGTCTCATTGTATTTTCTTTGAACTTGTTAATTTTTCAAGTTATCGCTGCCTGCAGTTCTGTTTTTAGCATAATTCTTGAAAGATCCGACGCAGGGGCGCGTTCCTCGAGCGATTCTTAGTTCTTTATGATGAGCATGACCATGCTAATTTCTTCTTGTGATAAAGGAAATAGAGTTTGAGGGTTGTGCAGTGGTGTCTTCTGCCCCCCGGTCGAGGGACCGGCCCAAGGAGGAGCGCTACTCCTACTGAGGTAAGTATTTGTTGATTGCTGATTGTCGCCCTTATGTTGAAGAGCTATGTTGTGTTGAATGTTGAAGCAATCATTCTTGTCGTGTCTTCTGTGTGGATGACGACATTGCATTTGATGTTGATATTATGAACTCTTTGCCATAAGTCCTTAGAGGTGATGTTGACTCTTGGTTGCTGTTGGGCTGTCTGCTTCCAGCATGTTGAACCCTTTGTGAATGGGTTGATGTTGATAATTCTTTGTTCATGCCTTTGCTTGCATGATATTTCGTCACCTGGACCTGTTTTCAATAATAATCATGTGATAACTTGTTAGTAATATTTCATACCTTGAGTTATCTATGTTGTCCATATGCTTTGGACTTGAAAGATAGGATATATATCCTTAGATGATGAATATGATGTCCGTAGTTGCGACTGTATGTCGCACGTTGTTAAGTGTTATGATTGCCCCTCTTGGTTCTCCAAGGTATGGCGAGTAAAGCATAGGATGTTGCGACTTGCGCATTGTAGGTTCTTGTTTGGAGAAGATGGTGGCGATACTAATGTGCCATTTCTGCCTGTTCCTCCCAGTCCTGTCAGAGATGATGGCATTCTTTAATCTGTGCCATCTTTTGGATATGTTGAACTTGTTTCTGAGTCTGTTTGCCCCCCCGGCTTCTATGCTTGGACACTTGTTGTAGTTGTTCCTTATTTGTTGCTTACGACTTGTTCGCTTTGAACTACGTCGTTTGAACCTGCTTTATACATAGTAGTTTGCATGATAACTTGTTAGTAATATTTCATACCGTTATCACTTACTGTGTTTATTGAATGTGGATGACTAGTAACGTAGACATAGTCCCCGCAGTCGTGACCGATAGCCACTTGTTGATTGATGAGTTGAGATGCTCTCCTGATTGCTTGCATAATGCATTATGCATATTACCCTTCTTTCCTGAATAGCTTGCCGCTATATATGTTGCAACCTGCCAAGTATTTTGCGTATAGCAATATTTCTTAACAAGTAGTTTATTTGAAAGGTGTTATCTTGGCTAAGCAAGATACTAGTTTATACCGTCTCTTAGTTCCACTCTAAGGCGACGTTGTACAAGACTCGACTTGTAAATTTTATGAGTTTTAAACAGGGTGCGCACCTGCCAGCGTGTATCAACTCGCGTTGGGGAAGCATACGTAAAAATATTTTAGTATTTGAGAGGAGCTATCTTGGCTAAGCAAGATACTAGTTTATACCGTCTCTTAGTTCCACTCTAAGGCGACGTTGTACAAGACTCGACTTGTAAATTTTATGAGTTTTAAACAGGGTGCGCACCTGCCAGCGTGTATCAACCCGCGTTGGGGAAGCATACGTAAAAATATTTTAGTATTTGAGAGGTGCTATCTTGGCTAAGCAAGATACTAGTTTATACTGTCTCTTAGTTCCACTCTAAGGCGACGTTGCACAAGACTCGACTTGTAAATTTTATGAGTTTTAAATAGGGTGCGCACCTGCCAGCGTGTATCAACCCGCGTTGTGAAGCATACGTAAAAACATTTTAGTTTTTGAAGAAGTATTTTGTGAATCCTAAAAAGCTTGTTGGTAAAATGTTTGAAAAAATATTTTGGCATTGAATGTGATACACCCAAAAAACCGCGTTGATAAAATTTTTGGAAAGGTGTTTGATACATAAAATATTTGATAAAATATTTGACAAAATATTTGAAAAAATATTCGTGATACATGATTCCTGCGTCTAGGGACCATGTAACACTTTTTTGAAAATATGAATTGTGATGCATGCTTTCTGCGTCCAGGAACCATGCAACACGGTTTGAAAATATGTAGTACGGAATTGTCATCTAACCAGAGAACTTTTGCCGTATAAAGCGAACCCTGACCAGGAATTCGTAATATGGGATTGTCGTCTATCAAGAGGACATTCGCCATAAAGAGTGAGACCTTTAAATAGGAATTCACACTTGTTATAGTGTGGGGTCGTTGTCTAACCAGAGAACTTCCGCCACTTAAGGGGTGATCAGTCCCGTATGCCCATCCTGTTCTGAATCCAGGGAATGGCTATGAACATGAGGATTTGCCTCTAACCAGAGATGTCGCAGCATGTCATTTTTTAGAAGTAAACATGGGACTTGTCTTTTTAAAAAAGAGGATACCTCAACATGCTATTTTGATAGTAGGCCTTGGTGTTAATCCAATATATTTTGATAGTAGGTCTTGGTGCTAATCCAAGATATTGCTTGTAGATGACGCCTCTGAATAGTCGTCTTTTTGATAATAGGTCTTGGTGTTAATCCAAGATATTGCTTGTAGCTGACGCCTCTGAATAGTCGTCGTTTTGATAGATAATCCGCATGTTGTCATTGCGGTATATAAGTTGGTTGTGCACATAGTTTGATGGCTTTGTGTTGCCGACATCTTCTTGAGATAGATGCCTATGTTATGAATGGAGAAATAAACTCCGTGTTGTTGTAGATAATAGATATGTTGGTGTTGTATACCATAAATCCCTCCTTGAACACAATGCTTAGCTTGTATTGTTTTAGTAGATTTTCGTGCAGAGGTTACTACTTGGCGTAATTCCTGAGTAGTAATCTTAGTGTAGCATGTACCTACGAGCAGAGTTACTTTTGTCAGATAATCGCCATTTTTATAAGTTTGCAAAAGTATGAAGTCATGAAATTTTCTTTTTAGTTATGCATATAATAATTAGAGTAAAGGAATCTGATACAAGGATTCCTTGTTTGTGTAGGAAACTTCCCTGAGTGCGGATACGATAGGTGTAGATCCTGATAGGCATGTATATATTAGGTAGAATTGCCGAGCACTTGTCAGCTTGGTGCCCCCCAAGTCGCTTGGCAGTTGTATCGCTGTTTCCTGATTGTTTATATTGTTTCATCTTCTAATAGTGCATGATCTGTCCTTGTGTAATGCCCCCGCCTTGTTTATTATTGCGACACGATTTTTAGTCTTGCGCGTATAAAATGCCTGGAACTTTGTGTTGTTGACGCGAGTAATATGTGCGTAGTTGTTACTTGGCGTTATTCCAAGGTAATATGCGTCATAATAATGTACCTACGAAAGTAGATTTTCCTTTATTAGATATTTAGAGTTCGCACAACGGATTACAAGAAAGCGTCTACTGATCACTTCTTTTGAAAATTACTGAGGCTAATAAGCATGAGTTGTACTTAATCTTTAAAAGATTTAAAATAGATATGCGAAAAAGGAGATAAGGAAGATAAAGTGATTGCTGATGTGTTTGACGTCCTCATAGGTGATTTGTTGGCTAGTTGATTCTGCCACGTGCCACATAGTTTCTCAATGCATCTAGCGTGTTGAGCTCTTCAATCTCCCCTTTTGGGGATGGACAAAAGTTGATTTCATGCCCCCAAGTTTTACTTTGCTTGTGTTGTTCTTCAACATCTTTGCCAAGGAAGGCAGTCGTTGACTCAAGTTGGCGGTGAGGTTTGTTTTCTGGGAGTTTGAGATTTGCTTCTTCTACATTCATACTCCAAAGATTGTACAAGTCGTCACAATTGGTTCCATAAGTGACGTTGTTTTTCTGGGGTTTGGCGATAGGTGGATTATCATCCGCCTTTTCTTTTCCCTTGCCTTTTTCTGAAGACTTCACACGAGGCTTTCTTTGATGCTTATTGCCATGGTCGATATACTTCATCATTTTTCCTTCTAAGATCAAGCTGTTTACATGAAATCTTAAGCTGACACAACTGTCTGTCTCATGGCCACATACTTCGTGATTCTCGCACCATTTGCTTTCATCTTTTCCCAATGGGCCATTACAGAATTTAAAGGGTATTTTCCACAGCTTGGTCTCCTTCATTTCTTTCAGGATGACAGACAACGGTGTGTTCAAAGGAACACATATGGCGAGTTTGGACTCTTTGATCCTTTGGTCATCTGACTGGAATGGCCTCTTTTGTTGCGGTTGTCTCTTTTCCTAGGAAACGTGTATCTCTTTTTCAATTATTGCCTTCAAGGTTCTTGTTGTCAATCCTGTGATTGGGACGTCGTCGTCACTATCAGGTTTTTTCCGTCCCTCCTTGTGACAGATGTCAGCATCGTCTTGGCTTGTCCTTGTGGAAGGACCTTCTTTGTGTATTTTGGATGACTCTGCTTGAGTCTTCTTTGGAGAGCTGTCGCATTGATCGGTGAATTGCTTTAATTTGCCTTTGAGGACGAAGCTGTTAATACGGAAACGTAGGCTGGCACAACTGTTCGTCTTGTGGCCGAAGACCTCGTGGTATTCACACCACTTGTTTTTATCTTTCCCCAACGGGCCGTTTCTGAAATTGCTCGGTGCTTTCCACATTTTTGCATCCTTCATCTCTTTCAAACGGCAGGGCTTTCAAAGGAATGCAGTCAGTGAGTTTTACTCCTTTTGGCTTCTGGAAATTTCCTTGAAGAGGTCTTCTTGGCTGAGGCTGGCAATTTCTTCCTTGCTGACCGCTTGAGGGCGGTTTTGCTTGATTCTGCTTTGGGGGTTGTTTCCATGCCTCTTTTTGGTGTTGTGCTATCGCGTACAGGTTGCATGAGCGTGCAGCTTCGTGCCTTGGCTGTTGGTACTGGAAGGTACCTTCCGTGCATTGCCCCTCTATTCTTTGGTGCAGTGTGTCTTGATGACTTGTGACTCGAGAATTTGTCCCTATCGTCTCAACTTGTTCGTTAATTGGAGGCAAAGGAGGTGACGGGTTGACACCTTTGTACTGGAAGGCTCCTTGGTTGCATTGTGCGGAGAATGCATTTCTTGTTGGAGTGAAGAAAGCATTGGATGTGGCCACAGGGATGTGGAAGGATCCAAGTTGTCTTTTTATCGGCTTCAGCGAGGTTATGGGCAAGGCGTTGTGGTATGCGATGTGCTCCTTGTCTTTTGATGAGAAATCAATGACATCGTCAAAGGCGGCATCCTTTATGTCAACATACTCCAAGTTGGTGTCATCGGTCTCGTGCATTGTCTTTGCGGTATGGTAGCTTTTTGTTCGAATCACGTAGACGGCGCCAATGTTGTGTCCTGGATGAACTGGGTCGGGGGGACGCGTATGTTCGTATGGTTGAGCGGGTTTTCGGGTTGTAACCCTTCGTCTGAAAGAGGTTCTGTGCCACTGACGAGTGTTCGGTTGGGTCACGGAAATGTCTGTGTCTCAAGGCGCGGTTGTGTCTCAAGGGGATGTCTGAGCCTCGGAAGGCGGTGGTCTGTGCACAAATCCGGATGTCTGGACGATGATTCCTGCACAAAGGACCGGTGCTAGCACGGAGGGGGGGGGTGGTGCTAGCGGAGCCCTCTCCGAAGCTTAAGTCAATATAGGGCTAAAAGAGTAATTCTAGAGAGAGAAAATATTTCTAGAGAGAAGTCAGAGCTCAAAATACCAAAGTTGGGCAAATGAGAGGATGTGTGAAAATGGGTGGCCAAGGCCTCATATTTATAGGCTTCCTTGGGACCGGACCCGGTTTTAAAGCGGTTTGATGACGGTTCAAGAAAACAAGCGGTAACCGTCACCCATATTGGCAATGCGCGAACTTGACTTCTCTACACGTAACGGTAATCGCGGAAGCGGTAATCGCACGATACCCGCAATGTAATCTGGACCTCGTCGAATTTGGGAAATTCGGCGAGGTCCGGATTGCAAGCAACCCGGACGTCCGGGTTGCAAATGCAATCCGGACGCGCGTAACGCACTTCCGGACCGTTTTGACCCTTTGGGAGACGTTTTCCGAGTCGAGATGTAATTTTGACGTGTTTACGAGGCCCGAGATATAAATACGAACTCGAATTGGGCACATATCCATCAATGCCACATTGATTCAACAAGAATTCGTGCTGCCGTCTATGAAGAGCCTTAGTAAGGAGATCTGTCAATTGGTCTTCAGAAGCAATGTAGACATGATACATTGTCCATCTATCACCCTCTCACCCACTGAGGGACAATCTAATTCAATATGTTTCGTTCTTTCATGAAACATTGAATTTTTACTCATTCTTATTGTTGCCTCGCTTTATGGGTAAACATAAATCGGCTGATTCACCTTAATCTTAACCCTATAAGTAATGATCAATGAGGACCAATAGGGAACAAGTATGGAGCTCGGGGTCCTAATCAAAGAGGGTAGGTGCCTTCTGATGCCCCTAGAAGTAACGACCAATGAGGACCAATAGAGACCTAGTATAGAGACCTAGTATGGTGCTCAGGGTCCTAATCAAAGAGGGTCGGTGCCGGTGCTTTCTGATGCCCCTAGAAGTATCAATCAAGGAGGACCAAGAGAGAACACGCGTGGAGCTCAGGTTCCTAATCAAAGAGGGTCGGTGCCTTATGATGTTTATTTCTCAATGAATTCTCCAGGACTGAGTAATAAGAATTTTGGTGATCCCAGAAGTGGAGGTCGATAACGACCCTTCTGATGGGGCGAGAGACAAGAGGAGGCACCGACCCTTCTGATGGGTCGGTGCCTTCTGAGTAGGCCCCGATATGCCTTTGAGAAGGCCCCGATAATAAAGCCCCGAGGAGGCTGGACCTGTCTCGTGAGACAAGAGGTCCTGGGTGGTGACCTAGAATGAGATAACTCTGGAGTCCCCAATATGAATTGGGACTTGTGATCAGAGGATAAGACCGAGAAACCCGCCTACTAGATAGAGTAGTGGGGAGACGGTTGAGATATAGATAGCCTCCCCCGAGATACGCAGGGCGTGCCCGAGATACGCGGAGAGTGGGCGAGATACGTGGAGCGTGGGGCGAGATATATGGAATCCCGAACGAGATATGCGGAATCGTGGGTAAAACTGCCAGGCGCAGTTTCAGGTAACTGAGTAACTTCCCCTCCTATATAAAGGAGGAAGTTACCTCAGAAAGGAACATTCTAATACGAGCTTAGATTATTGCTTACCACCCCATCATTCATATACTTATTTAAGCATCGGAGAAGGATTCTGGGTCACCACCCAGGTCATCCCCTTTTGCAGGATTACGCGGAGCCCAGGAGTTCAAGCCTTTCCGTCAAGAACATAATGGAGCTTCGCCCGTGATCCAACATTGGCGCCATCTGTGGGAATCCTTACAAAAAGCCAAAATAGTTTCTACTAGATCGATGGCTGGTGGTGGCAAGAAGAAGCAAGTCCAGGCCGGCAGTTCTCGCCCTGCTGGAATTGTGAATTCCCCATTGCCGGAGTATGCTGCTGAACAAGGTGAGCACCCTGCTGTTTCTCAAACAGGGGGGCATGGTGGAGATTATGAGGTCTCAGTCCGAGACACGGCGGTGAACAGGCAAGATATCCCGCGAAGGGAGGTGGATGCTCCTCCAAATCCGGTGGTGCACGGAGAAGAAATCCCGCGAAGGGAGGTAGGTGCTTCCTCAAATTCGGAGTTGGCTAAGGCAGTAGCAGATGCTATGCCCATGTTCCTAGCTGCCATGGAGGCTTTGTTGGACAAGAGAGAGGCTGCCAGGAGGGCAGAGGAGTTGCCTCCACAGGAAGAGTTGCCTCCACCTCCTCCAAGAGAGGTTCACGAAGAACAGGAGGTTCAGGAGGTTCAGCCCAGGAATAAGGGTAAGGAACCCGCGCACCCGGAGAAGTTCGTGGTTGATGGTCCCGGACCAGTGCAACACAGGACCATTCCCCTGAATGGCCCCATCACCCCCGATCAGGTGGTGAAAATTGTCAACATATGCATGGGCGATCAGAAGCATATGACATCGGAACTGAGGGACCGATCCACTCACCCTTTCGTTCCACGGTTGCTAGATACTGTCGCCCCGCCAGGGCTAGGCATCCCGACCATCAAGGAGTACGATGGTGAAGGAGACCCGGTTCGCCACGTTCATAGGCATGTCCAGGCCTGTATGGGTAGGACCTCGAATGATGACCTCGTGTGTTCACTGTTCCCGATCACCTTGGGAGAAAGGGCCATGACATGGTTTTTCAGCCTACCGCCGGGAAGCATTACGTGCTGGGCCGATATGCACGACCGCTTCATCAAGCAGTACCAAGGTCGTAGGCGTCTCTTGAAGAGTGTGAGGTCTTTGACCCAGGTGGTGCAGAGATCCGACGAATCGTTGGCATACTACTACCAACGGTTCACTGCCAGTGCCGCGGAGATCGATGAGGAGATATCGGAGGGAGAGACCATCCGTACTTTCCTTCGGAACCTAACTGCTCCGTATGGTTCCGATCTGATGCACAGTGTGGCTGCGAAGGTTGTGTGGAGTATGGAGGCCCTGCAAGCGAGGGTGAAGCAGCAAATCGATGTACAGGAGTCGAAGATTGCTGCCGGAGAGCTTGATCCTCCGAAGTCAGGAAGAGGAAAGCCATCGTCCAAGCTGTCGGATGATCGTAAGGGGAGCGATAAATCGGAGGGAAGTAGGAGCCGTGGTTGCCCCGAGAGAAGGGAGGACAAGCGTCCTCCGAGAAAGGATAACCGCGAGGGTCGTAATGTTCCCATCAACAGTTCGATGACCTCCGTGCTAGCCGTGATGGATAGGCAGGGTCTCGCTCGATACCCCCCGAGGAAGGAAGGTGAGTTCTTAGGAGGCCGCTCTGATCGTTACTGTCGCTACCATCGAGCCAATGGTCACGACACGGATAACTGTCGGGAGCTGAAGAAGGAGATAGAGAAGCTGATCCAGAAGGGGAAGCTTAAGGAGTTCGTCGGAAGGGGACAGTGCCGATCCCGTTCCAAAACTCGGTCACGGTCTCGTTCCAAGTCCCGCGACCGGTCCCCAAAGAAGAAGAAGGTTGAGCCGGAATCCTCCGGTTCCGGTGCCCGTAAGGAGAGGCGGGGAACCATTAACGTCATTCACGGAGGAATGGCAGCAGGAGGTGACACCTCCGCTTCTCGAGAGAATTATGCCTCCCGCATCTCTGCTGCTGTGGTGCTAGGAAAGAGGTCCCGGTCGTGGACTGTAAAGGAAGAGATGGTGATTTCTTTCTCAGCGGAGGATTTGATAGGCGTGGAGAGCCCCCACGACGACGCCTTGGTCGTGACCCTGGACGTGGATGGATTCGAGATGAAGCGGATCCTGATAGACGGAGGGAGCTCCTCCGACATTCTTTTCATGGACGCCCTGGAGGCCATGGGAAAGACAAAGACGGACCTAACGCAGGTGAACTTCCCGATGGTGGGATTCTCTGGATCTACTTCCTATCCGTTGGGAATGATTACCTTACCGGTGGAGTTCGGTAGTGGCTGGAAGATGGAAAGGCGAAACGTGGATTTCGTCGTGGTAGAATCTGCGGGGACGTGTAACGCTATCATCGGGAGGACCACCATCAACCCTCTCATGGCGGTTGCCTCGACCGTCCACCAGAAGATGAAGTTCCACTGACAATGAGGTCGGAGAGGTCAAGGGTGACCAGGTGGCGTCAAGAAGGTGTTATGTTAACGCCACTCGAAGGAGAAGGAGGGAAGCCATGGCTGTCCTGCAAACTGATGCCGATCCTAGAGAGGAGTTTGGGCGTCCCGCCCCCATGGAGGATCTGAAAGAGGTTGAGATTCATGGACCTCAAAGGAAGGTGAAGATCGGGTCTGCTCTGTCGGAGGAGAGAGCCCGAGAATTAATCGAGCTCCTGAAGGAGTTCAAGGAGCTGTTTGCCTGGTCCCCGGGCGATATGCCAGGAATCAGCCCCGACGTGATAGTGCACGAGCTGAAGATTGATCCCGCGATCAAGCCTATCGCGCAGAAGAGGCGTCCGATGGGCGCGGATAAGAGGATCGCGATCCAGCAGGAGGTGGGCAGACTGCTCGACGCTGGATTCATCAAGGAGCTCCGATTCCAGACTTGGGTCGCTAACCCGGTCTTGGTGAGAAAGAGTAATGGGAAGCGGCGGATGTGTGTCGATTTCCGCGACTTGAACAAAGCTTGCCCGAAGGATTGCTATCCGCTCCCGAGGATTGACCAGTTGGTGGATGCCACATCGGGACACGAGCTGTTGAGCTTCATGGATATTCTGGTTACAACCAGATCAAGATGGCAAAGGAGGATGCCCCCCATACAGCCTTCTATGCTGATAGTCACGTCTATCACTACGACGTTATGCCATTCGGGCTGATCAATGCTGGAGCAACTTACCAGAGGATGGTGAACAAGTTGTTCGGGGACATGCTGGGAAAGACCATGGAGGCTTATGTGGATGACATGCTGGTGAAGTCCCGACAGGCAGGAGACCATGTTCAAAATTTGGCGACGGCGTTCGAGCGGATGAAGTTTCATCAGGTTCGTTTGAACCCGGACAAGTGTGCTTTCGAAGTGAACTCGGGGAAATTCCTGGGGTTTATGGTGAGCCAAAGGGGAATCGAGGTGAATCCCGAGAAGTTGAGAGCAATTGAAGAGATGCAGTCTCCGAAAAACCATCGGGAGGTCCAGGTGCTGAATGGACGATTGGCCGCGATGAATCGTTTCCTTTCCAAGGCGAGTGACCGAGCCATGCCATTTTTTGATGTGCTGAGGGCCCACAAGAAGTTTGAATGGACCGACAAGTGCGAGGAGGCATTCCAGGCACTCAAACAACACCTTCGTACCCTCCCGCCGTTGGCGAAACCGGTTCCAGGCGAGCCACTTTATCTCTATTTGGCTGTTTCTGAAGTCGCTGTTAGCTCTGTTTTAATAAAGATTGTCAAGGGCAACCAAGTTCCTGTTTATTATGTAAGCAAGGCATTTGCCAAATCTGAAATGAATTATCCCGCTATTGAGAAGTATATCTTTGCGTTGATTGTTGCTGCTCGAAAGCTACGGCCTTACTTCCCCACGAAGTTACGGTGTTAACTAATCAGCCCTTGAAGCACTTTTTGAACCGACCGGAGGCGTCGGGGAGATTGGTTAAATGGGCCATCGAGCTTACGGAGTTCCGTATCCACTTTGCTCCGAGGACAGCTATTAAGGGCCAGGCATTGGAAGATTTTATAGCAGAGTCTACAGCACCCGATCTGGAAGAAGCAGGTCTTGTAAAGGGGGCAACCATGGAGGTCCCGATAGCAGAACAGCCAGAACAGCCAAATGAGGAGAACACATGGGAGATGTACACTGATGGTTCATCGAGTGTAGAAGGATCGGGGGCAGGATTCGTGTTGATCCCGCCCAGTGGACGCGAGCCCCTACGATATGCCTTGGCCTTGACGTTTAGGGCCACCAACAATGAAGCTGAGTATGAGGCTCTCATCACGGGCCTTAAAATCGCCAAAGGTACGGGAGTTGATCATTTGAAAGTGAAGTGTGATGCCAGCTTGATCGTGAATCAAGTCCAGGGGAATTATGAAGCCAAGAGCCCGACAATGAGAAAGTATTTGCACGAGGTGCAGACTTTGAAGGGAAGCTTCAAAAGCTTCGACATTGAGGCAATCCCGAGGGAAGAAAATGCGGAGGCAGACGCCTTAAGCAAGTTTGCCCTGGGAATGGCCCCCGAGGAGAATCGGAAGGTGCACTTTCTGGAGAGAGTAATTATCTCAACCATCGATCCGTCGGAGGTTTGCGCTATTGAAGGTGCCCCCGTGGCAGCTGTTCGGTTGCGTCGAATCGTGAGCAACTACGTGATGGTGGACAACCAGTTATACAAGAGGGGGCATGTAAAGCCTTTTATGAAGTGTGTGGCAGAGCCTGATACGAATCGGATCCTGAGAGAGCTGCACGAGGGTGTCGCGGCCTGTCATGAAGGGGCCCGATCCATTGTGAGGAAAGCGTTGAACCTAGGCTACTATTGGCCTTCGATGAATAAGGAAGCGACAGCGATGGTCCAATCCTGTGATGCATGCCAGATGTACGCTCCGAATATCGTGGCTCCTGCCGCGGACTTGATGTCCATCAGAAGTGCTTGGCCCTTCGCGCAGTGGGGCATCGACTTGGTGGGACCTCTTCCACAAGCAAAAGGTCAGTGCAAGTATTTACTCGTAGCCATCGATTACTTTTCGAAGTGGATAGAGACTAAGGCGTTGGCCAAGACGACGGGGCAGCAGATCCTCAAGTTTCTCCAGACTCAGATCATATCCCGGTACGGGGTCCCTCGAGTACTGATCAGCGATAATGGCCCTCCGTTTAATGGGGCTCAATTGAAGGAGTATCTGGAGGAATTGAACATCGAGCATCGGACAGCTTCCGTCCACCATGCTCAGACCAATGGCCAAGTCGAGTCAGCCAACAAGATCGTAATGGATGGCTTGAAGAAGAGGGTCTATGCCTTGCAGGGTCATTGATTAGATGAGCTTGAAAACGTGTTGTGGGCTATTAGAACAACACCCAAGCAATCGACGGGGGAGACTCCGTTTGGCCTCGTTTATGGCACAGAGGCAGTTGCTCCCGTGGAGATAGCGGTGGCGTCCCATCGCAGGAGGTATTATGAGCCTCTGACGAACGAGGAAATGAGACGTCTGGACTTAGACTTGCTCAAAGAGAAAATGTGGAAGGCTGATGAAGTTCAGGCTCGGATGCGCCTGGCAATAGCCCGGTATTACAATTGACGTGTCAAGTCCCGACAATTCTTCATTGGAGAACTTGTCTGGCGGAGGAACGATTTCGTTCATCAAGATCGGATCAACAAGCTATCACCGAAATGGGAGGGACCTTACAAGATCGTAGGGATGCCAACCCCAAATGCGTACAAACTAGAAGATCTTGACGGCAAGACGTTGAAACGTCCCTTCAGTGGCGCACACTTGAAGAAGTATCATGTTTGATATTAAGTCGCCTTTAGAGGTGCGCGATGTTAAGCCGCCGCGAATGGCGCAAGTTGTCTATCAATTGATCCGATGTAAGCCAGCTTTGAGTTATTAATGAATAAAAGAAGTTGCTCCCGATCCAAATGCTTTTATATTTATTCTAACTGTTAGTAAGACGTCCTGAAGGACGCGATGAAAGCCTTCCGAGGTACGATTAAAAGCCTTACGAGGTATGAGTAAGACGTCCTGAAGGGCGCGATAAAAAGCCCTACGGGGTATGAGTAAGTCGCCTTTATGGCGCGACAAAAGCCTTTCGAGGTACGGACAAAAGCCCTACGGGGTATGAGTAAGTCGTCTTTATGATGCAACCAAAAGCCTAGGTATGAAAAAGCCCTAAGGGGTCCACATAAGTCGTCTATATGGTGCAGCAAAAAGCCTTAAGGGGTACGATTAAGTCGTCTAGAATGACGCGGTAAAAGCCTTAAGGGGTACGATTAAGTCGTCTAGAATGACGCCGTAAAAGCCCTAAGGGGTACGGTTAAGTCGTCTAGAATGGCGCGATAAAAGCCTTAAGGGGTGCAGAAAAATCATCTTAAGTGATGTGTGAAAGTGCCTTGAATGACATGGATGAGAAACCTTAAGTGGTAAAGTCCCGAGGAAAATGTCGTGAAAGACATACGAAATTACGTTAATATGGACGAGAAACCTTAAGTGGTGAAGTCCCGAGTGAAGCATCGAAAGGATGTATGAAGTCATCTTAAGTGATGCATCAGAACGTTTTAAGTAACGGATCTAAAGTCGCTTTAAATAGTGCAACGATTATCGAGACCAGAACATATGAAATGAATTTCTTATAAGGGCTCATAGGCCTAAGGGTTCCGATACAAAAGACAAGAAGGATACAAGGAGGAAAATTTCAAGGACTTAAAGAATAGAACATTAAGCTTGGTCCTTGTTGGAAGTTGGGTCCTCAGCAGCTTTAGAGGGAGCAGAATTCAAGGGAGCCTGGGCAGAATGCTCCGCAGTCCGTGGAGTCGGGTCCGCGGCACTTGAAGGAGGATCGGCCTCATCACTCTCCGCGGGGAGGCTAAAGTACTTCTCCGCGATAGGGGCGAGGGTCTCGGACTTCTTGAAGTCGATGGAATCCTCGTATGCCGTATAGAGCTCCTCGACGGCGTTGAACATAACGTTCTCCACCTCGGTTTTGCAGAACCCCACGGCATCCGCCTGGAAATCATCGGAGTTCCGATACTCCTCGCGACCCTCTTGGCGACCCTCCTCGCGGCCTTGAGCCTTCGCCTCAGCCAGCTTGGCAAGAAACTCAGCCTTCTCGGCCTCAAGCCTCGCCTTAGCTTCCTCGAGTCCCGCATTGGCTTCCGCGAGAGTTTCCGCGAGAACGTCCTTCTCGAGGATGAGCTGCCTCTTCTCCACCTCGTGCCGCCGCTGTTCCTCCTGGAGCATCTTCCGCTCCCGACGCAGCACGACCTCATGATCCTGGACCTGCTTGTGCAGGCCCAGAGCCTTCTCGCCAAGGAGGGTCTGCTCCTTGGCTATCTTATTCTTCGCCGCTACAGCCTCGTCGAGGTCCGCTTGAAGCTTGGCCAAGGCGTCGGGGTCCAACTTGGCTTGTGCCTCTTCCAAAGCACCCTTCAGAGCCAGGATGAAGCCGAAGCAGTGCTGCTGGTCCGCGGTTTCCTAAGACGAAAGGGAAAAAGGATTAAAATCCGATAATCGAAGGCAAGAACAATGAAGGCAAGAATAAAAGCGAGAGTAAAGTTTTACCTCCATCCGACGGATAGCCATGTTGCGGAGCTCTTCCTCGATATCCTCCCGTGCCAAGGAGATTGGGCGCCTCAAGGCTGGTGGAATTGACCCTGCCAGCAGATGCAGGGCCAATTCGGGCTGAAGGTCCCCCCGATGGAGTGAGACCCCTTGGAGAGACTCAATCGGGTTCCAGGGAACCGTCTCCTGGTCGGGGGTGAAAACCTTGTAAAGATTCTCATCCACGGGGAGAGGAGGGATGACCCTGGAAGCCTCAGGCGGAGGAGCCACCTCGGTCGGAGGCTCGGGAGTCGGAGAGCGGAACTCCGGGGGAGGACTCCGGGACACGTCCTCCACAGTTGGCCTCAGGACGCTTCGACCTGGCCTTTGGCGGGGAAGCAGGCCGCCTTCGTTTGGCCCCTCGGAGGAGGGGGAAGCCTCCAAGTCGGTCACCTGACGGAACTGAGCTTCCGTCGGGACATCCTCCATCATCGGCTCCTGCGGAGTCGCAGCCCTTGCTGGAGTGGCGGCTTTCTTCGGAGTAAGAGCCTCCGAGGGACCTGCGGTGGCGGGACGAATGAAGTCAGGCAGAATATTATGGGGGCACCAGATGATTTGGCGCGCGACGTGTTGGTCTTTTCCGAAGAAGTTGTAATATCCCGCCTTGAGGACGCGAGGGGTTTCTCCTCGAAGTATATACTTAATTTCTCGGACCCGCGACTCCCGATCAGCGGGGATAAACTCCTTGGGAACCAACCTCCTATATTTCTTAATAGCGAGGCGAACGCGCTTACCTTCCTCAGCAGTGGTGACACCGAAGGCTTGATCTATCTCCTCCCTTCTGGCCCGCTTGGCCGTCCCGACCTGCTCTTCGGTCGGAGGAGCTGCAGAAGAAGAGGCTCCCCTCTTCAAAGACTTCCGCCTTCGCTTGGAGGTGCCTTGAACAGCATCAGTCTCCCCCTGCTTCAACACGAGATGAGTCAGCAGAGATGCCTTCTTGGCTGCAAAAATGAAAAGACAAAGCGGTTAGAAGTGTTACCCAGATAACCAAATTCTTGGAAACGGAATCGAGGAGCTGGACTCTGATCTGGATCAAGTCCCCCTCCACGAGCTTGTTGGCGTCGAGAGGAACGAAGGATTCCCCCCAACCGTAAAGCTGGACCAGCTGGAGAGTGTTGAGGTCATCCTCGGTGTAGACTCCGAGCTTGGGGGCAGGGTCCGCCACAACCTCCCATCGGGGCCATGGGATAGAGCTGTTCTGAACGAAGAAGTAATACTTCTTCCATCCGCTATTGTCGGACCCTGAGTCACGAATGAGCACCCGATCCTTATTAAACTTCCAGGTCTCAGCATCCCAGCCGAACCGTGAAAGTTGCTCCTTTGTCCATTTGGGGAGTCGAGGAGTGAAGGAGCAAACACCAGCCTTATTACACTTCATCCCGTAGAAGGTGCGGAAGAGTAGCAAACTGTACGTCCACTGCTGGCGGAGGCACAGAACCTGGAAAGCATTCCACACGCGGATGACATGTGGAGAGAAGGTGCAGGGATGCGTCTGGTAGAAGTTGCACATCTCCACCAGGTTCCCGCAAAAAGGGAATCGAATCCCAGCATTTATTTGCCCGGTGGAGACGAACACCTCTCCTTCCCGAGGACGCGTGACAATATGCTTTCTCCTGGTGGCTGGATGAGACTCGTAGGGGAAGCGGGGTTCCCAGTCTGAAGTGATCCAGCCTTCTCGGAGGGCAGCCTCATACGAGGTCTCAGAAATTTCGTTAATAGCCAGCTCAAAGGTAAAAGGGGTCCTTTCCCCGGAACTGGCTTCATCTAAAAACGGCCACAGACGGGAAAACTTAGGAAAAGAAGAGAAGGTAATATTAGTAAACCATGGAAGCAAAGAAGGAAAACCTTACCAGACATTGTTGATGGTTGCTCGGAAAAGATGAAGAAAGGTTTGGAGGGCTGGAGGCCTTGGATCACTGGAAGAGCAAAAGAAACTTGGAGAAGAAGCTTCAAGGGTTGAAAATGGCAGAATTTCCAGAAATCAAAACGGTAGAGAAGAAGTGAATGGTGCCAGGGTTTTGGCTTTTATAGACAAAAGGACAGCTGGACGGATTCAATCTGGACCGTTGAAGATGAAACGACTCAATCTTGATCGCCGAGATTATAGGCACGGTACGGAAGAGACGTTAGTGACGTAATGAGTACTTTTTCAGAAAGCAGCAGTCACGCCGGTTTGGGCGTCGTTTCATTATCCCTAGCATTTAATGCTACAGTAACCGAGGAGTCTCCTCGGATTTGGCAACTGACCTTAAAGTCTGAGGAATTATGAGTGAGAAGCTCTGTTATTCAAGAATTGTGCTTAAGGTAAAAGCCTCCGATAGTGATATCGGGAGGTCTGGAGATAAAAGCCTTCGACGATGAGGTCGGGAGGTCTGGAATTGGAAGACACGACGGACTGCAAGCCCCCCATGTCTTGGGGGCAAATGATGGGTTCCGATGTAATCGTTAGCCCCGTTAACAGTCAATAGACGGCGAGTAAGTCCAGTGGGCCTCGTGAAAGGCCGGGAAGGCCTAGAAGCCCAGTATGGAGAATCCCGACGAGATCGGTCCCGATGTATGAGCTGAGCGCTCCCGATAAGAAGCCTCTGAGTAGGCCCCGATATGCCTTTGAGAAGGCCTCGATAATAAAGCCCCGAGGAGGCTGGACCTGTCTCGTGAGACAAGAGGTCCTGGGTGGTGACCTAGAATGAGATAACTCTGGAGTCCCCGATATGAATTGGGACTTGTGATCAGAGGATAAGACCGAGAAACCCGCCTACTAGATAGAGTAGTGGGGAGACGGTTGAGATATAGATAGCCTCCCCCGAGATACGCAGGGTGTGCCCGAGATACGCGGAGAGTGGCGAGATACGCGGAGCGTGGGGCGAGATATATGGAATCCCGAACGAGATATGCGGAATCGTGGGTAAAACTGCCAGGCGCGGTTTCAGGTAACTGAGTAACTTCCCCTCCTATATAAAGGAGGAAGTTACCTCAGAAAAGGAACATTCTAATACGAGCTTAGATTATTGCTTACCACCCCATCATTCATATACTCATTTAAGCATCGGAGAGGGATTCTGGGTCACCACCCAGGTCATCCCCTTTTGCAGGATTACGCGGAGCCCAGAAGTTCAAGCATTTCCGTCAAGAACGTAACGGAGCTTCGCCCGTGATCCAACACCTTCCATCAGTCTTCATCAGTGGATGAGCTACAGAGTGTAATGTTGATATATTCTTTGTATCGATGTATTCATCGATACTTTAATTACAGGTGTGCAGTTTAGATATTCTCGACAAATGATGCCATTTTGGGTGTCTTTTGATGTTGAATTTGTACTACAAGTCTATGAATAAAATGGTGTTTGAATTTGATGGTGTGCTTGGTTGTACTGATAGTAGAATTCAGAAACTGAACCCAAAGAAGGGTATGAAATTGACTATTGTAATTCCGTTCAAAGTTTGTTTTGGGGGAAATGATAGATGGAAAGATGATATTTCCCCAATTGAGTGATATAAAGTACGATTGCATGTGTCTGACCATTCTGATTGTGAGATGCTATAAATATGCTCTAAAAGTTGTCAAAATCCAGGACTTCTTATGGGTGGCTTCTCTATAACAATTCACAAGTCAAGTTTGAGATGTTTCTCTCTGTAAATATCTGTAAAACATGCAACACGTTTGAAAAATATGGTTTTATTGACTAATATGTTTTAAAATGTATAATACGTTTGAAAAATAAGGTTTTAACCAATATGTTTGCAAAAGATGGTAAAATGACTTAAAAAAAGGGGTAAAAAGACATTATATCGACTTTCTGTTAATTGTCTAATTAATTCTACACGTGCGAGTCACGTTTTAAAATAATAATAATTATTATTATAACAATAAATTAATTGGTCTTCTCTGTCATCAACATCAGATTTTGTTCTCCATATTACTCCACCCCTATTTGTATCTCAATCGACCAGCCACACTCAACATCGATTCATACATTCCTGACCAATCGACTCAAGCACCTCCCTGCTCCACGACCCATTAATTTCTTGGTCGTGAAATGATTGAGTCGATCGGTCGGGAATAGATGAATCGATGTTGCATGTGGCTGGCCGATGGAGATACAAAGAGGGGTGGAGCAATATGGAGAAGAAGATCTAATGTTGATGATATAAGATAAATTAATTTATTATTTTAATTATTATTTTCAAAAAACGTGATTCGCACGTACCAATTTACCAAGATAATGACGGTAATTTGATCATTTTACCATCTTTTATAAATATGTTGCATTTTAAAATAGGGAAAAGTATGTAAAACATGCAACATGTTTGAAAAAAAATGGTTTTATGGACTAATATGTTTTAAAACGTACAACATGTTTGAAAAATATGGTTTTATGTAGGGATGGCAACGGGGCGGGTCGGGGCGGGTATCGCCGGACCCGGACCCGCCCCGCGGGTCGACATGGCCGACCCGTGCCCGCCCCATGAATTTTCGGGGCGGGGCGGGTCGACCCGCGGGTCGCCCCACGTGGAACATAATTTATTATTTTAAACTTTAAACTCTAAATTTTATGTTTCACGTATCCAAATTCAATTCCAAATTCGAATCACAAATTACAAATGTAACTTCAAATCCAAATAAAAATCAATATACTCATTAGAATCATTGTTATTTTAATTATGTGTTATATTACCCATGTAGTTTTATATACTATATATATGTTAAATATGTATGTAAATTGAACACACGGGGCGGGTCGGGTCGGCGGGGCCCCGCGACCCTAAACCCGGACCCGTCCCACGGATCGCGGGTCACGGGTCGGCGGGTCGAAATCGGGGCGGGTACCCGCGGGTCGGCGGGTACCCGTGACCCGTTGCCACCCCTAGTTTTATGGACCAATTTTTTTTTTTTTTAAATATACAACAAGCTCACAAAAGATGGTAAAATGACCATTGTCCACTTGTTGTCACTAGTCTCATTAAGGGAACACGTGCGGATCACGTTTTTTTCTAAAAAAAAAAAAATTATTATTATCTACATCCACCCATTAATAATCATTGCTATGTATAAATTAATTTCTAGTTTTAATTATTATTATTTTTTTCTAAAAATATGTTTCGCATGTGTCTGACTTAATGAGACTATTGATAACTAGTAGACGGTATGCCATTTAACATCTTTTGCAAGTTTGTTGTACATTTTAAAAAAAGTTGGTCCATAAAACCATCTTTTTCAAACATGTTGTACGTTTTAAAACATATTGGTCCATAAAACCATCTTTTTCAAACATGTTGCATGTTTTACATACTTTTCCCTTTAAAATCTAATCTAATCTAAATATATACTAATCCTAGATTTTGATCAGTTAATTGCTTGCCACGTATTCAGTAATTTAATTTTACGGTGAAGGCCCATAAACATAGCAGTTTCTTTGTAATGTGCAAAAAGACAACGGTCTCCTCCATTTTCATTGAACGACGCCGCACTATCAAAACTCCACTTTCGAACTCTGGACACTCCACTAAACGACATCGCTTTGGCATCTCTACCATCTAACTGTGATGGCCTCGGTCGATAATCAATTTGAGCTTGACACGTCAGCTCTACAAAACGACGCCGCACCGTACATACTGTTATCCACCATGGTCTCTTCTTCGGCTCCTAGGGTTCCACAGATCGCTGCTCTATCTACTGTAACCGCCACTGATCTGCAATTAACTTGGCAGTTACAACACATCAACGAACTGAGATTCATTGCGCAACAGACGAAGCGGCATAAAAACTAAAGGAACATGCTGTAATCGAAGCGCCAAGAGATGTAACAGTCTCTTAAATTCGTTGTTGTATATGTATATATAATTAGCACCAACCCAATGATTATTCAGAATCAGAATCAAGTTCCTCCTCCATCTATTACAGACATGCATGAAGAAATCAAGCATCTTAAAAACAATTCAAGGATAATTAAACCATAGAAGAGAGGACAGAGGGAAGAAAGCAGAGAGGGTTTAGGTTTAAAAGAGCAAATAAATGTGGAGTAATTGAAGAACAGTATGAACAAGCGTACCTTCCCCTGGAATCTTGGAATCACTGTTCAGCAAGCGCGCGGCTTCTATCCCGATTACTGCAGATTTAAAGAAGGTCGTTATTGACATAGATTGTCGTAATTGAAAGGTGATGTTCTTCCTATGGCCGATGTATCAGAAAGGAAGGGTCTGGAGGTTGGTCACTCGCCGGTAAGCAGAATATCCGGCGAGGAAACCAACCCGTCGGCCGATCAATTACCTCTTCTACTGTTGTGCCAGTGCAACAGCTTCTTCTTAAACGCCTTTTCCGTCTGGCAGATATTGAATTGATGATGCATGCAGAGAGATAAGATAAAGATATGGGCATCCATGGCAGATATTCTAATTTACATCCAGAAAGGGACGAACATTGCTGTTTTGCATGGTCTATCTTAACCTTACACGTGACCCATCTCTCTTTTCTCCATTCTCTTTAGTTTATAATTTTTATTTTATTTATAATAATAATAATAATAATAATAATAATAATAATAATAATAATAATAATAATGAATTCCTAGCAAACAGTTACCAGTATACCACCACCACTACAAGTCCAAATTTTTTGTTCGATAGTTTTTTCCATATATGCGAATTATATTATAGAATGAAAGCAATAATAAAAATTAATTAATTATATATATAATATATGTATATTTATGAGAAATATAAAAGCTGCAGTTTTTTCCTATTAAAAGAATAATTAAACATATATTTATTATATTATTATAAGGAAATATCAATAATAAATAATGAAAAATAATTATAATATTTATGGGAGAATGGAGACTTCCAAGTTCAAACCTTCACATTACACATTAGACACTATTCTTTAATAACATCAGCCATAATCCATTATATTAGTTCTCTCCCATCCCCTTCGTTTACTCTCTATATTTTATTAAATGTCGGTTACATATTATACTCTATTCTATATACTAAAGCTGATGGTATTAGATGAGATGATAAATGTGAGTTTGACACATCAGCATCACAAGCCATTAAGAAATAGACACATTTGCATAAACCTTTCACAAATTTCATTTATAGAATTAATACTAGCTAAAAATGTTAATAACGTCGTTCATAAAACAAATCAGCTCTCTTCTATACTCTATAATAAATCTAAAATAACAGAAACCATTTAGAGTATTTTAAGATCAATTTCAGTTACATACTCTTCTATCCTCTATAATTAATATATATCTCATAAAAATCAGAACACTTTTAAAATAAAAATTACTTATTTTATTAATTATATAAATAAATAATAAGTCACCCCGCGCTGCGCGCGGGGATAGAAACCTAGTATATATTAATCCAGCGAGCGGTTCACCAGGTGGAATTTCTCATTGTCATATCATGTTAGGTGACCCGGTTCCTTCAGGATCCGACCCGTTCTTCCGATTCGAATTCGTACTTCGAAGCGGGTACTGGTTACTACCGCGGTTTGACCAAAGCCCTAGTGGTGTTTGACGGAAGCCCTAAAATATCCAGTAATCTTGTACTTCCCTAATCGCGCGCATTCCCTCGTCTCCAGCTCTGTGATTCTGCTCATTGAACGCGGCAAGGTTCAGTTCAGGTTCGTGTTCTCATGTTAATTTCTTCATTGAACTCCGCCATCGAACTTTATCTTCTTGTGGCGAGTGAGATTCAGTAGAGTAACAACCGGTTGCTGAATTTAGTTCGAGCGCCTCCAACTTTGTTGAAAGCGCTAGGGCATGTTATGTCTCATTGTATTCATGTATTTGAGCTAAACCATGCTTGGTTTCTGTGGAATGTGAACTGTGGATTTGATTGGAAATTGTTGGTCATAAATTCTTGCTTTTGTTTTGATTAGTTGGAACTGATGCAGCTTCAGTAGCAAGGGGATAAGTCACTTGGTTAGAGTTATTTGATTGATTTTTGTGTAACATGTTTCTTACTTGGCTATATTAAATTCAGAAGGTGATAAAGTTTCAAGAACTTCTCTGGTACTATTGGAGGTAGAAGCGATAGAATGGATTTTGATGAGTATGAGTATTTAGAGAAGATGGTTGAAGACCCAGAAGTGAAAGAAGTTGTGAATGGTAGTGAAGAGAAGAAGAAGAAAGACGAAAATCGAAGTTCAAAACACAGGAGCGATGGCAAGGAGAACGATGCTGATTATCCTTCCAAACATTCAAAGTCAGGGGAAAAATCACATGACCAAGATCGGGTTGGATCTTCACGTCGCCGTTCACGGTCTAGAGATGGTGAAAGGGATCGACTAAGGAATGACCCAGAACACAAGGACAGAGAGAAAGCTAGAGACAAACACAGAGATAGAGATGAAAGAAATGTAACAGGAGGCAGAGAAAGATATCGAGATCCAGATGGTGAGAGGAACCGGAGGGATCATGACCGCAATGGTGAAAGAGGAAGAGGAAGGGAAACGGAGAAAGAAAAAGAACGGTTTCAGTCATTCAGGAGTCGTTCAGATAGGCCTGAAGGTAGTAAGGAGGATACTGAAAGAGACAGAAATCGAGATAAGGAGAGAGAAAAATTCCATGATAGGGGATTCAGGGGTGATAACAGGTATTTCAGATGTTTTAGTCATACTACTTTCTCCCTTTTATACTGCTTTCTACTCTAATTTGCAACTGATGGTAATGGCTATAAGCTCTCTTGACTGCGATGTATACTGTATAACTTTCATTGGACTCCCTATTAAATTGCATCATGAAGTTGAGTGTTTAAGATGAGTGAAACCGAGTTTTGTCATGCTTTCTATGTTTGACCTGATTTGCGCTCGTGCATTTATGGATATACGACTGCATATAATAATAGAATAAGTATAGGTTTTTGTGCTCGTGACCATAATTATTGTTATCACTTCCCCAAGGAAAGGCACACACTAGTAACCCATGCAACTCCTTATGAAACAAGTTGACAACAAGAATTTGGTACTCATAATATAGTCAAAGTCAGATAATAACAGTGGTATCTGAGATTCTGAGGGAAGATGCCGTCTATCCGGCTAGTATTGTCCCCTGAGCTTCTATTTGAAGACTGCTTGGTTTGTGGATTTAAGCTACGACTGACTGGAATTTTGGTATCGAGCTATGTTTTCTCTCTGCAGATCTAAATTCTTCTTAGCATTTTTTCTTCTCCAACTAGATTAAAAATTCTGAATAATGAAAGTTAGATTTGGGAAACTCGCAGATGTGCTAGAGCTGTCTTCAGATGCTATATTGGCAATTGGGCCTGTCCCTGGAACAATGTTCATGGGCATAAGTGTAGCTATTACATCAAGGTTGGGGTTCCTGTAGGGGTTTGTTGGGATGATGCAGTGACATGAGTTTCCTTTTCTCTAGCCATGTTTTTGAATAAGGTGCTTATTGTATTTGTTCTGTTGCAGAAATGCTGGGGACGGTTATAGCACATCATCTTCTGATTCTTGTGGACTGGGTTACAGAATGAGGCATATGAAATTTTTGCAGAACGATCATGTCACATTGAATTTGGCCAAAATAATAATCATTTTAATATTTTTCATTACCAGGCTTAAAGTTTTGGTCTTTGATAAAAACTCAAAACCTTTGCAGAAACCTTTCTTCACAAATTGAGCTGTATTATCTTCTTGAACTTAATATGTATTTATTTAATCCAGAAATATCTTTCTGCTACAATGCAATATTTCAATTGGTAATAAGCTAATTTGATATGAAGTTCCATACCAACACTGGATCATGGTTATCGTGTTTCAAGTGATTTTTTTGTAGATCTTTATTTCCATAGCAGTTTGTATCTGATAGTTGTTGCTAGGTGTTTGACCTCATTATGAACAAAACTGAGGAAGTATAAATGAATATTGGATTATTGGAAATCATTTTTGTCATATTTCTGCCTAGCTTTTTAAATGTGATTTCTTCATCTTGCTTCTAGTCATATTGAAATTGTGTGTTTATGCTATCATTACAGAATCCAAGACTGTAACAGGTTCCAAGTTGTGTTTAGGTCCTTTACTCCTTTGGTAGCGCATCTATGCAACTTCATGATGCCGATATCTTTTAAGATTAATTTGTTTATATAAGGTACACAATTTGATGTTTACTTTTGCTTGTGGTCAGATCATATCTACTTGGTGGCATATCAGTTGCGCTTGCATGATTGTCTCTAAACCCTTTATATAAATGTGAAAATACTAAATCAGTAAAATACACATGTTATTAATATTAACTGAAGCAGTAAGCTTATGCTTCATTTTGAAGTGGTTTGTTCTGATCTCGTAGAACTTTTGTTTAGCACATCTTAAATTCAATGGAAAAGCTTTTAGGTTTCAAAATTTAAGGTGAATTTATTGTTTGATTTTGCAGGCGACATAGAGAAAAGAAGGAAGAAAGAACAGAGCAACCAGCTGATCCTGAGCGTGATCAAAGAACAGTATTTGCTTATCAGGTTATACTGAATCCTAAAATGTTTTGTTGGAAAATTTGTATGTTTTTGGCTTTTTGCTGTTTCGTAAAACTGACTTATATTCAAGTTTATGTTGGGAAATTAACCATATCATTATTTTCCAGATCCACTTGAAAGCTGATGAGAAAGATGTTTACGAGTTCTTTACGAGGGCTGGCAAGGTAGGCTTTTAGTTCTTCATGTTATAGCTTTTCAATCTCACTGTTCTATTTGTGGAAGTTGGTTTAGATAAGGATGTTCGACATGCAGGATTTGTTTCTCTTTATTTTCATCATTCTGAATGTTAAAATGGTGAGCGGGATATTTTAATCAATAATGTCCCTCTGTTGGAAGATAAGTATGGCAGCTGTTGCATAAGAATTTTTGTTAGATCTTTGGTGGTTGCTGGCTCTACGTTAGATTACTTATCTAGCTATAGATGAATGTGTTATACTTTCTGAGTTAAATCCCAATATGGGGCCATTAAAAAGTCCATGTTCCCTTCAAGTTTTTGAATGGAATCATTTACCTCTTACTTACACTACCAATTTTTCAGGTACGAGATGTGCACCTCATTACTGATAGGATTACGAAGCGTTCAAAGGGAGTTGGGTACGCTACATATTTATGTCTGAAGTATATATTGCTAATGCTTCTTGCTAAATCAATCCTGCCCCTCCATGTGTTTCCTTGGTTGTACTGATAAATTTTATGTATGTAACTATATAGTAGATATTTTGAGTCATTCTTCTGCACTTGAGCTAAATTCAACCCCTTTCTTAAGAAGTCATATTGCTCAATCAATTGCTTATGCTTTATGAACCTTCTGCGAAATTCTTTTTTTTTTTTTAACAAAAAAGATGAAAATAAACCTATTCAAAATTTTGCCAGGTATATTGAGTTCTATGATTCTATGTCTGTACCAATGGCTATAGCACTGTCTGGGCAACCTCTCCGTGGCATGCCAGTGATGGTGAAACCATCTGAAGCTGAAAAGAATCTTATTCAGCCAACTCCTGCTTCTGCTGGGGGAGCTGGTGGCACAGTACCTCCGGGAGGTGCCAGAAAGCTATATGTTGGCAACTTGCATTCTGATTTGACTTCAGATCAACTGAAAAAGGTAACCATAAACGTTGTGTGTTTCATTAGCGTTATACCCTCTTGTGAAATATATTTTGTTTCCAGTGCAAACTATTAGTTAGCTATGCTCCTTTTCCTGTATATACGTATGTAATGACTAGTTAGTATTATTTTCAATGTGGTATGCTTCATGATGTTAATAAATATTGTGGGGTTTTCTTTTCCAATTAATGCATATTTGCCAAATTGCCTTGAATGTCAGATTTTTGAGCCGTTCGGTGAAGTGGAGCTGGTTCAGCTGCCGCTTGATCAGTCTGGGAATTGCCAAGGGTTTGGCTTTGTTCAGGTGAGTGCTTGGCACGTGTACATGACAACTCTCTTTAAACAGCTATGCACTAGATTTATGGCAGGCATTAGTAATACTGCTCTAGGGATTTTAGATATCTTAGTTAATGTGTTGCAGTTTGCTCGCCTTGAGGATGCCCAAAGTGGGTTGAGCTTGAATGGACTGGAAATTGCTGGTCGAACCATCAAGGTTAGTGTATAATATTGAGATTACGAAGGTCATTGTAGATCATTTTGCTTTTTTGTATTAGTGAAATGAATTGCTTCAGTTTTTCTATGTTTAAATATGTACTGTTGGCCTGTTGGGCAAAAACCATGGCCGTCTTCTCCTTGTATAAAAGTGAAAAGTGGGCAGTTCACTTTAAAATGATTCTCTCTTGTAGGTGTCAGCTGTTACTGATCAGCCGGGAGCACAAAATGTTGCGCCAACTTCAGGAGATTTTGATGACGATGATGGCGGCTTGGTTAGAAATATTTATTCAATTTGACTGCCACTATATCTCTAGTGGGTGTAACAGCTCAAAAAAATTGTGACTTTCTACTGTTTTGTTATTGTCACAGACCTTAAATGCCTCATCTCGAGCAATTCTCATGCAAAGGTTGGACCGAAGTGGCACTGCATTGAGGTCAGTCTCATGCTTCCGGCTTTCATTGATGTGTGGATTTATAGAGTTAACATGAACGCTACTATTGATGATTAAATCTGCTATATAGACATGTAAACTAGACTGTTAATGTTATGAAATCAACTATGGTAAAACTTTAAGGCTTTCGGAGAAAGCCCAATAGATTAGTCGGTAATAATCCTTTTATAGAACCATCTCAAAACCTCAAAAGAAAATTACACGACAGTCAAAATGAATAGTTTTGCCCAATAGATTAGTTGGTAATAATCCTGTGATGGAACCATCTCAAAACTTAAAAAAAGAAATGAACAGTTTAATGTGCATTTTGCTGCTTTGGTAATTTGCACCACTTTTGTAAATGAGTTAGCACCCTACCCTCGTGGTGTATTCTAAAGCATTATTAATCTTTAACAAAAAAATTTACTGATTGTTGACATTCTGCAGCACTGCTGGCTTCAATGGCACAGTTGGACAAGTCTATGGTTCTGCACCTGTAGTTTCTTCAGCAGCTGCCCCTGTTCCTGTCTTTGGGGAAGTTCCTTTCACGGGCCTTCAGGTTCCTTCAGCTACTGCTGCTCCCACAGTTGACCCAATTGGTGTCCCGAGCGGATGTCTTCTGTTGAAGAATATGTTTGATCCAAGCCTAGAGGTAATTTAAGGTTGTTTTTCATGGTATCTCCATATAATATATTATAGGGTCAATAACCTGGGAGAGGTCTAAAGATTGGACCTTGTGAATTTGAGAGGTCTGAAGATTGAAATGGTGATAACTGAGGTCTGAAGTTTGGACTTTGTGATTTTTAGGTTTTCCGTCCAAATTTTCTGTCAAATTTAACAGAAGCACGTGAAATGTCATATTTACCCTGACAATATTTTAAACAAATTAAAGTTTAATTAATTGAACATGAAATGACAAAAATACCCCTTTCACTAATTAAAACATAACTCAACTCCGGCCACCACCACGGCTCCCGCCGGCCACCAACCAACTCCGGCGACCACCACCCAACTCCGGCGACCACCACTCACAGTCCGGCGACCCCACCAAACTCCGACGACCGCCACAATGGCCACGATTGGGCCCAAATCGAAGCCATCGGCCCCGATCGGAGCTCGGTGGCCCCGAATCGGAGCCACAGAGCTCCAACAGCCACAGAGCTCCAGATCGGAGCTCTGTGACTCCGATTCGGGGCCACCGAGCTCCGATCGGAGCTTTGTGGGCCCAATCGGGACCGATGGCTCCGATTTGGGCCCAATCGGGGCCGCGGTTGTGCTCGCCGGAGTTGGGTGGTGGTTGTCGGAGCGGGTGGTGGTCGCCGGAGCTGAGTGGTGGTCGCCGGAGTTGGGTGGTGGTCGCCGGAGTTGGTGGTGGCATTAAGTGCATTTTCGTCTTTTCATTTAAGCATGTGAGGTGGAAGGACATTTTTGGAATTTAATTTTATTTATGGTCACATGTCAAGCACATGACCAGTTTCCGTTAATTTAAACGGAAAAAACTAACGGAGACCTCTATTATCTACAAATCAAAACTTCAGACCTCTATTATCACAAATTTAAACTTCAGACCTTTTCCAGGTTATTGACCCTATATTATATATTCTTGCCCGAGTTATGACATTATCTGGGTTGCAGTCAGAACTGGATTTTGACTTGGACATTAAAGAAGACGTGCAAGAAGAATGTTCAAAGTACGGGAAATTGAAGCACATTCACGTAGACAAGTAAGTCATTAAAAGAATCTCTTGGATATGTTATTTGCACATTTAAATGCAATGTAGCAATCACAGACTAAATACCAAACTGCAAGCTGAACTTATACTCGTTGGGCTAGTTTCGCTAAAGTTGTGTTGGTGACTACTACTCACTAATTTAGAGTAGTTTGCTAGCTCCATTCCGGTATTCTGTTGATTTTGTATGAAAAGGGACACAGAGCATCTAGTAAGCATAAAACATTATAAACTTGTGTAATTTTGTTGTTGTTGCTAAAACACTCTAAATGTTATGATGTATTGTTGAAAAACAGGAACAGCTCAGGGTTCGTCTACTTGAGGTTTGAGAGTACCGAATCTGCGGTTGGTGCACAACGTGCACTTCATGGACGGTGGTTTGCTGGAAAGATGATCACTGCGACATTCATGGTACCATCTTTCTCTCAAATGTTTGGAATCTAGTTTTGATTTGGGGTTGGATAGGTGACTAATAATGGGAGAATGGAAATGAATCTGCACAGGTGCCTCCGGACTACGAATCCAAGTTCCCAGAAAGTGGGTAGGTTTCTTGATTGTGGAACACGAATGGGACATAGCGTGGAGCTTGAGATCGAAAAGGTCTCGTTTTTCTTGTAATGCAGGACACCTACTTGACAATGAGTTAGTTCTTGACACTCCTTTAGTCGAAGCTGGATCAACCCAAATTGTATGATGGGGGAGCGAGCAAAGTGAAAACTATAAATTTATCCTGGTTAAATTCTTTGCTTCATATACATATCTTGTATGGGTTTATTTCATATTTAATGGTTCAAACATGCATTATTATGTACTATTTACCTTATTTGCCAAAAAAAAAAAAATGTACTTTCCTTTTATTTTTAGCATGAAATGAAATACGTGTGTTGAAGTAGGTAATAATCATTAGGCAGAAAAGTTGGTGTCGTAATCAACCCCTTGTATGTTTTTTTATTACTAGAGTTAACTTAATTGTTAGATGTAAAATTTTAAAAGTATAAAAAGATATAATTTTTTTTAACTACACTTAATAATTATATCATATTATTAATAATGTCAATTTCTTATATTTAAAACAATAAAAAAATGTAAATAAAACTACAGTTAGAGTTTACTCTTTTATCTTTGGGCCCAGTTTATCTTTGGGCCCAGTTGATAAGTCACATTTTGTTGTTACTTATATTTGGATTTGGTATTTCTCAATGACAACTACATAATAATAACAAAATGAGGAAATAACCAATTTGCCCGTTTCGAGCCGCCATGAGTAGTGTGATTATGAAAAAGAAAATCAAAATTCTCTGCAGGTGAGTATAGTCCAAATTGGATTTGGTTTCTTATTAATATTATTGTATTGTATCATTGTATGTATTGTATTTGATTAAATTAAATATATATAGTGGTGGTTGTCAGAGGTGATGGGCACATGGCACGGCAGCGGTACACATCTCGCATTTATTTAGTACTCTACTATATATAGTCTTTTTTCGAATTCTTCTATGGAAGAAACTAATTGTTTTTAAAATATAAAATAATTAATTAGATACTCTAAACTAATTATATATAAATATAAGAATTAGTATAGTGATATAAATTTAATGTTATAATAATAATAAGTTATTAATAATGCACGTTATAATATTTTGTTGAAGAAGCTAAATATGAGAGTTGTGTATATATGGTCCCAACTTCAAATTAAGATTAGTCAGAGAGATCAGTGCATGTGTACACATTATTAATATAATTTATATGATTTTTTTTTACAAAGAACTAACACTACAATAACTGTAATTCTATATTTCAATGAATAAATCTAAAAACTTCTGATATTGTATATATTTGATTTCCTGTGAGTTCTCCGCAATTCTTTTAAAAAAAAGCATTTACATCGTGTCAAGTCAAGACTATGTTGATTGATGTTTTCCATATCCCTAAAAGCTAAAACTCTAAAAATATATAATAATAATAATATTAATAATAATAATAATAATAATAATAATAGAAAAGGTGTTACAGTAAATATCATGATCTGAATTCTGATCCACTAAGAATATTTTGGACAAACGCGTCGGCGCGACTCCCAAGTTAGCTATAAAATTATGTGCCATTATAACTTTTTATTATTGTTAATTAATTAAGTAGAGCATATATATATATATATGCTAGGTATGAGCTAAAGAAAGCAGCAGAAAAATGGGAGAGGGTGGAGAGATAGTGATCATCGGAGCTGGTATCGCTGGGCTTACCACAGCATTAGGACTCCACAGGTAAGTACGTAATTAATAATGAGTAATGTATGTTTAAGTAAGTGATGATGCTTACTTAATTAATATGAATGAAATGGTAGATTGGGAATAAAGAGCATAGTGTTAGAATCATCAGAGAGTCTCCGAACCACCGGATTTGCCTTCTCCACGTGGCCCAATGCTTGGAGGGCTCTTGACGCCGTCGGTGTCGGCGACTCTCTTCGCCAACATCACCAGCTCCTTGTCGGGTATATCCATCATATGTTTTTATATTTTGTGCATCCAAGTTTAATTAATTAAGACAATATATATATGTGTATGCAGGATTAAGACATTTTCGGCTAATACCGGGCTACAGACAGCTGAGAGGAGATTTGATGGCCAGTTGAGTCTACATATATTGATGATTAAAAGTAATACTCCAATTCATTATATATAATTAGACAGTGTATGTATGTATGTAATTAAAAACAGAAAAATGTACGAAACCCGATGCGTGCAGAGGAGACAGCTGCTGGAAACTCTAGCAGGAGAGCTGCCGAGTGGGACGATAAGGTATTCCTCAAAGGTTGTTTCTATACAAGAGGATGAATCATCTGGACATAACTCCAAGCTCATTCATCTTGCTGATGCCTCCGTCATCAAAGCCAAGGTGCTTTTAATTAACTACCTATACATATGTCAACTCTATTATATCTAATTAATGAATGAATTAGGCGTTGATCGGAGCGGATGGAGTGAACTCATTGGTGTCTAAATGGCTGGGGTTCAACAAACCAGCCTTCACTAGCCGATCAGCAATACGAGGGGTGGTGGATTACGAGGATGAGTGTGGGCATGGCTTCGACCCAATGTTCATGCAATACACCGGCGACGGAATTAGGTTTGGGGTCATCCCTTGTGATCACACCAAGACTGTTTATTGGTTCTTCACTTTTTCTCCTTCGCCTCAAGGTAAGTTCGTAGCTATAACTAGAATAAGAGTTAAAAAAAAAAAACATAATTATATAGTCTTAAGTTTGCGTGCGTTATTAGGTGTGCTAGATTTTAATTAATGTTAATAAGTGTTTCAAATTTCATTTTCGTTGCTAGTAGGTGTTTTATGTTTTGTTTTATTGCTTTTTGGTTTTCCGTCTGTTTTTAAAGTTAAATTTGACGAATTTGGTAGTATTCTTCAATTTATGTATATTTAGGCTAATTAAGTTAAATTAAACCTCAATTTTACATATATTCTTTAATTTCACTATATGTACATATTAATTAACATAAGTGAAAGGGAAACATAAATGTGATTTTATTTCTTTTTTTCTTCTTTAATAAATGTTTTTGCTATTTCGTAAAAAAAAAATGTTGTTGATATTGAATTTATAGATTCATTGGATCAAAATCCATCAATTTGACATAAAAAGCAGACGGAAAACTAAAAGCATTGAAAACAAAATCTGAGACTATCTATTAGTAATAATTTAAATTAGGACATGATGCAAACTTAATTGAGACTGTAATTAAGTTAGTAACCTTACTATAATTTGCCCTACCAAGCCAGCTGCTATCGCTACTGAAGTGAATATATATATACGATCAATTAATTAATCCTTGTAGAGATATTGGAGATGGAGAATGAGGGTGTAAAGATGAAGCAGTTCGTGTTAAGCAAGATGAGTAAAGTCCCAGACAAGGTGAGAGCGGTGTTCGAGAAGACACAAGTGAATAACATAATAATGTCTCCCCTCCGTTACAGACACCCCTGGGAGTTGATCCTCGGAAACATAAGCAAAGGCAATGTCTGTGTGGCCGGTGACGCCTTCCATCCCATGACTCCAGACATTGGCCAAGGAGGGTGCTCCGCTTTAGAGGATGGTGTGGTTCTAGCAAGATGCCTTGCCCAAGCACTCAACAACACTAGTGCAAACAATGGGGGCAATACTGAAGAAGAAGAAAGTGGAAGGATCGAAATCGGATTAAACAACTACGCCCGAGAAAGGAAATGGAGGGGTTTCGAGCTAATATGTACGGCTTACATGGTTGGGTCCATTCAGCAGAGTAATGGCAAAGTGTTGGGCTTCTTGCGTGACAAGCTTTTGGCTGGCTTCTTGGCTGGGAAGCTACTCAAGATGACTAGTTTTGATTGTGGCAAACTATAACCCAGCCTACGTTAATGCGTGTTAATTTCAAGAGGATATGTTCTGTGCATGTGTTCATGTAATCAATTATTATGAATGAACTCTAATTATTTTCTCTTTTATTGATGATCGGTTTGTCCAATTATTGGATAACTTTTATTTTATAGAGAAAGAAGCAATCAAAACAGTTATAACATGAGAGGGGAAATTTATGCAGAATGGTAATTGAATTGTTACAATGTTAAATCCATTTCATATAACAAGTCGTTGGACAATTTTTTGTAAATAAAAATAGAAAGAGTAGTAGGAAAATATTAGTACCTCACTTATAGAGAATGTGTCGTTTTGGTTTCTTATAATATAAGTTTTATTTATAAAAACATTTGCCCTATTATATTTATTCAAAGTGTAATTTTTAAGTTATTCACGCAATTGACCTAGCCAAGTGCTCGTCCTCCCCAGAGTTAATTGGCCAGATATATAAAACTTTATCTCAACAGAAATATTGCAATTTCATTATTATTATTATTATTATTATTATATAATGTATTTTAACAAAATTATTGTTGTATAATATAGATATTTCATTTTTTTAGTGTTTATTTTTTTCCAACACTATATATATACATTAATTTAACTTTAAAGTTATATACTTTGTAAAATTATCAAAGGCGCAGTACAAAATACTCTCACTCCCCTACATATATAATTGGATTGGACCGTATGAGAATCTTACCCAAAGAGAGAAAAAGGAAACACGTACACACAGTTCCTGTTTGCTCGGTTCGCTGGCTTACATATATAGCCATTACGTAACGGCGTATGTAATCACATTTGGCAATACGTGTTTGTGTGGTGGTGGCTCTACAATACTAGTTGGAATTTGAATTTTTACCTCATCACAGAAAATCATAATTTTTATTCTCGAGGTTCTATCGGAAATTGTTATCACAAAAGAGTAAATTGCATAAACAAGTACATATGAATGATTGCAAATCTAGTACAAAACGAAACTTATTGCATCAACAAACATAATTTATACACTTGCTGCAAAAATATTACACATTTTAATGTTGTTAATTTTTCCGTTGGGTCTATTATTCTTAAGTGACTAAATCTGGTCGTGCCATTAAGAATGTTTGCCACCAAAGAATCGATAACCACATTAATTCATCCCGAGAATGTGCTAGGTTGAGTTTATTAAGATTGAAGACATTCATTCACAAGTTAAAGTTTATTAAAATTGAAGACAGTCATTCAGAAGTTAATTAAGTTTATAAAACACGGTCAGTTAAGACATGCGTCTTATATACGTATTCTTGAGACACTCTCTTTCCCTTGTAATATGGCCTCCTCATCGATTGCATGGGGTACTCTGGTAATTTAGTCCTGGAACTGAAACCACCTCCTACCAATGTGCCGGTTGCTGGGATGAAGAGAAATATCAAAATCTTATCCGCTAATATATAATAATAATTGGACAATCGGGTGTCTGTCTAGTCTAGCTAGCTAGGTTTATAAATACGGGTCCAATATATACATACATACATACATACGAAGTCATCGTCAAAGAAGGTAGGTAGCTAGCACGCACAAATTAAAATGGAGGGCAGTCGTAGTGAAGAAGAAGAGATAGTGATCATTGGAGCTGGTATTGCTGGCCTTACCACCGCCTTAGGGCTTCACAGGTACACATAGTCATCTGCAACTATATATACAACTTACTATATATATATTATGCATGGCAATGGTATGGATATAATGTATGTATGTAGGTTGGGAATAAAGAGCATAGTATTGGAATGTAGTGATAGTCTAAGAACATCTGGGTTTGCATTCACGACGTGGCAAAATGGTTGGAGGGCCCTGGACGCTGTTGGTGTGGGGGACTCTCTCCGCCACCACCACAATCTCCTCATCGGGTACTTATTATAATTCCAGCTAGTTTACTTACAATCTTACATAATTAATTAATTAGAAGATGTTGTATGCAGGATCCGGACATTCTCCGCTGTTTCAGGATTACTCACATCGGAGACAAGTTTCCAAGAAAAGTAATTAAGTCATTTCTAATTCAAACAAACTCAAATTCGATGGGTATATATATTAACAAATAATAATAGCAGTCTCGAATACGAGGTGTTTAATTTGATTTGATCTGCATGTAGAGATAACAACGAGATTCGATGCGTAGAGAGGAAACGAGTGGTGGAAACTCTGGCAGCAGAGCTCCCGAGTGGGACCATAAGGTATTCTTCCAAGCTTGTTTCTATACAAGAATCATCATCGGACTCCAAGCTCATTCATCTTGCTGATGCCTCTATCATCAAGGCCAAGGTACTCGCGATTACTAATTAATTTAATGCTAGATGGCTAATTGATTAATTTGTGTAATTAATTAATTTAAGGTGTTGATCGGAGCTGATGGGGTGAATTCTGTTGTGGCCAAATGGCTGGGTTTGAAGACACCAACCTTCACTGGGCGAGCAGCAATCCGGGGGACCACCGTGTATGAGGATGGCCATGGGTTTGACCCCATCTTTCTCCAGTTTTTCGGGGATGGAATTAGGTTTGGGGTCATCCCTTGCGATTGTAACACTCTATATTGGTTCTTCACTTCCTCTCCTTCTAACCAAGGTATCATATATACGTGACACTTTTTAAGGGTTAAAAGTGTCTTGTTACCCAATAAAGTTGGCTTTCAATGCAACATATTTTGGTGATACACTTTTGCAATTTGAAGACTTTTGGTGCATCCATTAGTTGACCGTTAAATATTTTTTTTATTCAGTTTAGTCCTCCGATTTATATTATTAATTTTTAATTTTACAATGTAATCCCTAAATATTCCCAATCTAAATCAGGTCTAAATTGACATAATTAGGATCCGATTCAGGGCTGGATCAGACTCTGGTTAGGGTCACCTAGGTCCGGGAACTCTAACCAGGGTCATATTGAGAGCCGAATAGTTCCAATTAGAGTCCGACACAGTCATGGGTAGAACCATGACTAGGTCAATTTGGACATAGGTTTGATTGAGAATATTTATGGACTAAATTGTAAAAAACTAGGTATATAAATTGGAGGACTAAACATAACAAAACAAAAATATTAAAACAATTTAAATTAACGGTCAACTAACGAATACACCAAAATACTACAAATTGAAACGTGTGACACCAAAAGTTTATAAAAAGAATGTTGAATCAAAAATCAACTTATGTCGAATATTTGGCACCAAAAGTTTTTTTTTTTTAATTAGTTAATTAATTGTGTTTTTGTTTAATTATATATGGTAGAGATGGAGGAGATTGAGGAATTAGGAGGTGGAAAGATGAAGGAGTTTGTGGTAAGCAAGATAGGAAGAGGGAAAGTGGGAGAAAAAATAATGGGTGTGTTTGAACACACCAATCCAGACAACATCATAATATCTCCCCTCACATTTAGAAACCCAATTGTGTGGCCACTGCGACTGCTGCAGGCCAGCAAAGGCAATGTGTGTGTGGTTGGGGATGCTTACCACCCTATGACTCCAGACATTGGTCAAGGAGCCTGCTCTGCTCTTGAAGACGCTGTCGTTTTAGCAAGATGTCTTGCCCAAGCACTAATTAATAACACAAGTACTATAGAAATTGGATTGAACAACTACGACCGAGAGAGGAAATGGAGGGCTTTCCAACTCATTACTACGTCTTACTTAGTTGGCTCTGTTCAGCAGACTAGTGGCAAGCTCTTGGGTTTCTTCCGTGACAATGTATTCGCAGGTTTCTTGGCTGCCAAGTTACTCAAGATGTCCACATTTGATTGTGGCAAACTAAATGATGATTACTTATTGGGTTAAATAGTCTTTTGTTATAACATGTTTGATACTATTGTATTTTAATGAAACATCTTTTGTATACTTTTGGTGCAATACGTTTATAACTTGTACACTTTTGGTACTTTAGTTAATCAAATGTTAATGTTAATGTTAACTGTTAAAAGTCACGTGACTTGCACGTGATTGACCTCAAATTTTTATTTTGTTCTGTTTAACCCTCCAAATTATTATATCGCCAACTTTCTTAGTATAATTTAATTCATAAACTTGTTCTAATGGAACCCTGGACTCGATTGATCTAGCTCGGTCGAGTCTAGATCTAGGTATGACCATGATTAATGTCACCAAACCTAATCAACCCTAATTTAGCCCTATGTTCAATCCGAACTAGGTTCATGGAGATCTTCATCCCAATAAAAAATAATGATGCGATATAAAACAAATATTTTTTTTTTTTTTGCAAGAAAACGATGAACTTCATTCAGTCAAAACTAAGGAGGTTTCTTACAGACACCCAGCAAAATATCAAGCAAAGGAGATGGAGGGTTATAAACCCAGTCCAAAGGGCACATCCCCTTACAAGATTGACGAGCAACCCAATCAGCACTACAATTAGCGCTCCGACCAACAAAATTAAGACTCCACTCTTTGAAATCACCCAGCAGAGTAAGGATATTGCTTAGTGTAGGGGCAATTCTCCACTCCCATCCAGAATTGGTGTCCTTTAATTGCTTGATTACCACCTCTGCATTAGATTCTATAATGATACGCTCCCAATTGCTTGATTTGGCTAGCCGAATACCTTCCAGAATTGCAGTAGCTTCCGCTTCCATGACTGATATGAAGGCCTTGCAGCTATTGAAACCTCCAATCAGATCTCCTGAAGAAGATCTTGCCACTACTCCGAGTCCAGCTACACCAAGCCTGTTATTGAAGGAGGCGTCACAATTCAGCTTGACTAGTCCATCGGGAGGCTTAGTCCACAGTATTGGCCTGCATTTTGGAGCTGGAGAGGTACGCAGAGGACACTTTTTCTTCAAATCCCAGAATTCACAGGTAGCTTTTCTGAGAAAAGAGACAACCTTATGTGGGTTAGGTATGTCTTTATTAAATAGAGCTCTGTTTCTTTCTTTCCAAAGGAACCACACTAAAAACCCCAATAGAGACCAGAGCTTCCTCCTATCTTCCTTGTGGGGCACTGAGCTAGATACAATGTTGCCCAACCAGTCCTCCACTCTTCCCAAACCAATCGGATTGACCTTGACATTTAGAACTTCAAACCAGACAGGAGCAACCCATGGACAGAGAAGCAAGGTGTGTTCAATGGTCTCTCTTTCTTTACAGAATGGACAAAAGGGAGAGGTTTTAACTCCCCTCTTAATCAAGTTGTCATTTGTGGCCACCGAATTAGTAGACACCCTCCATAGAAAGTTCCGGACTTTAGGTGGAGCCTCTAAATTCCAGAGAGCCATCCAATCTTTATCAGGGACTTGCCTTGAAGTAGAGGCTCTCTCAGGATCCTCTGTAAAACTTTCTTCTTTTAACTTCAAGTAGACTGATTTGGCAGTAGCTTTGATCTTTTTCTCATGAGGCCATATGAATCGATCTTTAGGCTTATCAATAGCAATAGGAATCCTCAGAATGGCATTACCCTCTTCCTTAGAAATGTGGGGATCTAAGCAATGGAGATCCCAAGCAGAGTTATCATGACTCATAATTTCTGATACTTTCAGTCCACTCAAAGGCTTTGGGGGGTTTTCACAGGATAACTTGAAATTCTTCAGCATAGGAACCCATGGATCTTTCCATACTGAAACAGAGCAACCATCTCCAATTTGCCACATTCCACCAGCTAGCAGAATATTTTGTCCTTCAATGATGCTGCTCCATGCCCACGAAGCTCTGGATCCCTTAGAGGCTTCAAGAAAGTTAGACTCAGGAAAATAAATACCTTTAAGCATTTTAGACCAAAAGGCATCAGGTTCATTCAAAAGTCTCCACGCAGTCTTGGTTAAAAGTGCCATATTAAAGAGTTGCAGATCCTTAAAACCAATTCCTCCTGAACCTTTGGATCTTGTTAGGGTCTCCCAGCTTCTCCAGTGAATTTTCCTCTCATCATTCTTTTGGCCCCACCAGAAACTTGCAATCAGAGAGTTAACTTCTTGACACCATTTCTTTGGGAACTGAAAGATGCCCATCGTGTAAGTGGGCATTGTTGTGACCACTGCCTTTATTCAGCACCTCCTTTCCTGCTTGGCTTAGTAGACAGCTCTTCCAACCAGTTAACTTATTAAGAATCCTGTCTTTGAGAAATCCCAGAGCCTCACACTTTGACCTCCCCCAGATAGTAGGTAAGCCCAGATATTTGCCAGGATCATTCACACCAACAATACCAAGTAAAGATTGAACAGTCTCCTTAGTAGCACTACTTGTATTAGGAGAATAGTACACACTAGATTTTGAGAAATTCACTGACTGCCCTGAAGCTTTGCAATAAACTTCAATAATTCTTTGCAGACACTCCACATTTTCTTTTTTAGCATTGAGAAAAAATACAGAGTCATCAGCAAATAGTAAGTGAGATAAAGTTGGACATTTCCTCTTCAACTTGATTCCTTTTAGATCTCCCCCATTTGCAGCCCTACTGACCATTCTAGACAAAACATCAGCCACAAAAATGAAAAGATATGGGGAAAGGGGGTCTCCTTGTCTCACACCCCTGGATGGCTTGAAACTACCTGTTCTTTTACCATTGATTAAGATATTGTATGAAACTGATGTCACACAACCTCTTATCAATCCAATCCACCTTTGACTGAAGCCCATCTTCTGCATAACTTCCAAGAGAAAGTCCCATTCCACCCTGTCATAGGCTTTATTCATGTCAATTTTGATGGCACACTCCTCTTTCTTTCCCTTCTTCTTCAACCTCAGGTAGTGGAAAGCTTCGTGGGCTATTATGATGTTGTCTTGAATTGATCTTCCTGAGATAAAAGCATTCTGTGTAGGGGAAATCCACTCATCAAGGAAAGGTTTCATCCTGTTTACCAACACTTTAGACAGAATTTTATAAGCAAAGTTACACAAACCAATAGGTCTAAACTGTGATATACAATCAGGGCTTGGGACTTTAGGGACAAGAGCTATATCTGTAGAATTTAGAATAGAAGGGAGGATACCTGTTTCAAAATAACACTTCACTGCAATGCAAACCACAGGCCCGACCACATCCCAATACTTCTGATAGAACACACCTGCAAACCCATCAGGACCTGGTGCCTTCAAAGCTCCCAACTGAAAGGTAGCTGCCTTGATTTCCTCATCTGTCACTGAGCTACAGAGACTCATGTTCATCTCATCTGAGACCACTTTATCCACATAACTGAGAGCATCTCCCCAGCTCCTGTCACCATCAGAGGAAAATAATCTTTCAAAATAATCCTTCGCCACCTTCACAATATCTCCCTCCTTGTCCTTCCAGTCGCCATTGTTGTCTTTAATCCTGAAAATTTTGTTCCTGCTCCTCCTTTGAATACACTACACCAGGACATGTTTTTTGTGGCTACTAGAAAGGTCACAAAAGACCACAAAACAGTCACATAATAAATCAGTGGCCAAAAAAATGTTTGTCACAGTGTGGTCACAGTAGATAAAGTTGCTAAATGAAATAGTGACCAAGTGAAAAACTAGCCACTAAATAAAGTAGGAATTTGTGACTACGCCAAGGAGTAACTAATCATTAATTATGATATTAATGATGATTTTTTTTTTTTTGGTAAATAAAAGAAATGGGCTAGTAGTGGCAACCCGCCCATCCGGTTACGTAATGTCCGGACTTTCGTGTTCATTTGCGAGCATATCATACTTATGAACAACCGGCAGGAATTTAATCAAGTCGCTGGGGGGATTCGAACTCGTAACCTCGGAGCCAAACCACATGAGAGTCAGCGCTCTCAACCACTAGACCAAAACTGCTGATGGTATATTAATGATGGAAGCAATACATATATCTATATAATTTTTAAAAAAATATTATTTATGTGTTTTTTATTTATTAGTTTTCTAATTAAAACTAATAAAATAAAATATTAAAGAGTGAATGGTTTACAAATTACTCTCAATTTATCATATCAACATACTTCCTACCTTGGAGGATTCATAATTATTATATATCAATATAATTACATGTATAAAATTATGTACATTAATAAGAGACAACTCCTAAATAAGATCTCATAGATAATCTTACAACATATAACTCCAAATAAATGGTACAAAATATATGCAAAATTATTTTGATAGAATATACACATGTTAAAGGAAGTAGGCGACATTGTCAATAAGTATAAATGATTCTATATGTCTCTCTTGAATTCATATGCATCTTACTTGATAGAATCCTGCAAAACAATGAAGAACATGACGACGATGACACGCATGGTAGTCGTGAAACCCGACATGAGATATTCGACAATCAATTTTGTATCCATGGCGGTTTTTTATTCAAATTAACACTTAGATATGCTAGATAGATCACGTCGGGATCCAAGGGATAGAGAGAACAAAAAATATTACCTATGGAGGTACTGCGGAAGCCAGTGACTGTCGCTACCACCAACTTCCAATTATATAAATACAATGTATGCACCCTCAAAATTGAATTCTTAGATAGATTGATCGAGAAATTTAGAGAGGAAAAAGAGGGAACTGCAAAAACGCATGGTGGCTGGAGTAGATTGATGAAGATCAACTAGAGATTCTAGTGTTTTAAGGAAGATGAAAAGAGATTTCACTTACACATGCATATGAAATAGATGGAGACTTCAACTGCTAGGGAGCTCCCATCTTGTGCGATGGCCTCCCACTTATCACGAGATTTGTGAGAAATTTAAGGGAGATTGAATAATTGAGATAACTATAATAACAGTTATTTGAGATATTTAAGGGAAAATTTAGTTCAGATTATTATTAACCGTGAGATAAAGATGGACTGGTCAATCATCTAAGGAATAAAAAACAATTTTTATTTATTTTATATATTTAATTGTTAGCTAATTTGTAAATAATTTATCTTATGTTCGGCCAAAATAATAATAATAAATTATTTTCTATTAATTAATTACTTGTTTATTAGTAGCACTTTTTTTTTGTTTCAAATATATTCTTCTACTACTAAATAACTATAATTACTATATCATAAAATACATAAAAAATTATAAACTATATTATTATTGCTTAGAGATTAGTTATAGTTAGATACTTTTTTATTTGGCAAAATAGAAACTATTTCTCCAAACCAAAGTTATAAATGCCCTATAATATTTGTGACAATTAATAAAATTATCAAGTTAAATTCAACTAATTTTAAATATTTGATAACAAAACAAAATGGTGTAATATACACATATCGAACGGTATGAATAAAACGAACTAATATTTAAACGTTATTTACAATTTTCTAACTAGATGAAAATCATCACATGTTATATTTAGCAGTGGTACCTGTCCAAACTAATATTTAGTAACTAAAACTTTCAATTATCGCCATGTGTTTAGCTAATACATACATGTTTTACTTTGCTTTGGACACAAATTGGTTGTGATTAGCAACTAAATATTAGTTCATCACTAAAAAGTTTCACGAATATATAATTTGTGACTAAATTCATATGTAGCTACTAAAAAATTAAATTTTAGTGACTAACTATATTATGGTCACAAAATATTCATCACTAAAAATATGTTTTTTTGTAGTGATAGTAGACTGATGGAAAAAGGCAGTGTTTCTGTCCCCACAGTTAATCCAATTTGATCTTGACCTCTGATGCCAATAAGCCTCCTCTCTCTTCCATAGCTCCTTCAGTTCAGCACAAAGTCCAGCCTCTAATTCATCATCATATTCTATGTCATCCATGTCTTGCACCTCCCCCAGCAAAGACATTATGCTATCTATCTCCCTTCTATTATCTCTGAACTTTCCCTTGCTCCAACTGATTAGGTCCCCTCTACATACATCAAGTTTGGTGAGCAGATTGGCAAAACCTCTTCCTCTGCAAGTCTTCTCCCAACTGCTTCCTATAACTGTGACACACTCCTCTGATGTGGTCCACATGTTCTCAAATCTAAAGATCTTAGGGCCTTTACCATCCTTCCAGCAAGTATGAACAATTAGAGGATTGTGATCAGAGCCAACCGTGGGTAGTTGAGACACCTGGGTTCTAGGATAAACCTCCAACCATTTCATGTTAATTAACCCTCTATCAAGTCTTTCCCTTACCCTTACTCCTGGATCCCTTTTATTGCTCCATGTGTACTTCGTGCCCTTAGACCCCACATCAAATAAGTGAGTGTCAAACATCATCTGTTGGAAGGAGCTCATCTTTTTTGCAGCTTTCAGTTTTCCACCAATCTTCTCTGATGCTACAGCAATATCATTCCAATCACCAACACAAAGCCATGGCTCATTCCTATTTTCAGCAATGTCCCTCAAAGTGTCCCAGTTTTTGAGTCTCTCCTTATGTTTTGGGTTACCATAAATCCAAGTGATAAACACCCACAGTCCATTGTCAGCATCTCACACTTTAGTATCAATCATATTGACACTCTTCATCAAGATCTCAAGTTTAACATCATTCTTCCACCAAAGAGCTAACCCACCACTTAGACCGTCAACATCAACATACTCACAACCATCCATTTTGATCCGCTTCCTTACACCTTCACAGAATTCATTTTTATTCTTCGTTTCCATAATAAAGATTTCCCCATGAGGTCCAAACGGAAAGGAACTGTCAGGTCAGACCCCAAACCCTGACAGTTCCAACTAAGTAGATTCATGGAGTTTTGGTGGCTGTGAAGAGCCAACCACCAGAACTCACATGATCTTCAGCAATAGGAACCTCTGACAAAATCGGGGAGGAGCTTGTCTCAAAATTGCCACTCCTTCTATTATGCTTCTTGGAATTTCTCCTTTTATCACCAGGTTTCTTCTTGGACACACCCTCAGGGCTACTGTTGACTACAATAGAGATCTTGTTTCTTTTTCGATCACTCTCTTCCCCATCATCTAAGGGCCTTTTGAGGTTTAGGGAATTCAGGCTTAGAGCTAGGTTTTTTGGAGTGGAGTTTTGGTGTGAAGGAGAAGGTTTAGGCAGTTGGTTAGGCTTTTTCCTGGAGCTTGAATTGGGAAGTATATCAGGGGATGAAATTTGTGGGAATTGGGGGAAGACTTGGGGTGGGCTTATGTTTGTGGAGGTAAGCTTGATTATAGGCTCAAGGATAGGGGGTGGTTATGTTGGGTAGCTTTGGCTAGGAAAGTATTACTTGTATGGGAAGTGGGAGTATGACATGGGCTTGTGACTGGGGACCTCATTATCACATCATCTCCAGAGAATCTTGGGGACCTGCGTACATCGTTGACATTATCACTGGTTGTTCTCTCATTGATTAGGTCATCCATGATGTCTTCCCATCTTTTACCTTCTCTGCTTTTCTCAGATTCACCAATGACTTTACTGAGTACTTCCATGTTCCTTGCTCTTCTTGAAATTAGCCAAGGACCAAAACGAGGGACTTTTAGATTCCACTCAGCCATTTCAACTGGGGCTTCGCAATGAGTGTTGGTGTGCCCTAACGTGCCACACGCAAAGCAGAAATCTGAGAGTCTTTCATACTTGACATGGCTCCAAGATCTCCCCCCCTCAGGTTCCTTATTCCAAAACCCAGGAAGTAAAGGGCGATGGACATTAATATCTACTTTAATCCGCATAAAACCCCTTCTATTCCCACTTGCAGAACGTGTAGGTTCCATCTCAACGAATCTTCCAATTGTGTTACCAATCTTCCTCGCATTCCTCTCAGTGAACTGCCCTAAAGATAACCCATAGACTTGAACCCAATAAGGAATCCAATCAAAACAGATATTCTCTAGTTTATCTTGACTTAGACATTTCATCAAACACAAAGGATGCCCCTGAATAGACCATGGACCTTGATCTAAGACTTTCTTCCTAGCAGCTGTGTCCACAAATTCAAATAAGAGAATACTGTCCGAGATCTCAGTAATCACTACTTTGCCCAAATCAGTCCAGGCTCTACGAAGTATGTTAATCACTGCAATGTTTTTTACAGGTTTAGAGCTGATTACTTTACCCACCAGAGCAACAACGTCGTCCAATGAGCCCTCCTGTTCTAGATCCAATTCGACCTCTCGAGGCGTGTTCGCACCGAAGACATGGGATGCAGGGTCAGGCCTTGCGGAGTTCATTGTAGAAGTTTATCCTGAAAAACAGATGAAAAGGAAGGTTTAGAAGAGACAAGGCAAGGAAATAAAGAAGAAAACTAGGAGATGAAGATGATCTTCAGCTCCCAGAGGTTGCCCAAAGCCAGCTCTCCATGCCGATCGGAGAAAGCGAGGGAGGTCAAATCTCACGAAACGGAGGGAGAGTTTCTCTCACTAGAAACTAGGAGAGAGATAAATAACTAACCAGTATAAAACAAATATTATTGAATCAATTTTTTTTTTCCTTGTTTGTTATATTATAATATTGCAATGCAATATTGAAATTGAGTTTCAGGCAGCCCAAGCCCAGTATTATTGTAATTATGCTGGGGGCCAGTCATATTCCTTTTCCCAGGCGACCTTATTTTTGCTAAGGAAGAAGCTATTGGGGCGTATGGCCCAATAGCAAGACCCTTTGAACCGGCAGCGGTCCTCATCCCATCCGGGAAATTCTTGAGGCTATATCTTTGCCTTGTCAACAAAGAAATTCTTATTTGTTGTTTGTAAAACAAGTATATATATTTTACTTGACTTCGACTTGAGATGTTGGCCATCAACTCCTTGATGTATATACCGATTCATAACCTGTAATATCACGATTAATGATTTAATAAAGTATGCTAAATTTATGAGAACCAATCTAATCTAAAGAAATATATTAGTTAATGACACTCAATAGTTCTAAAAGTTAAAAATCAATTATAGAGCTTCTAGTCTTAAATGCTTATTACTGCGCTACGTGGTACAACTAGTGATTATATACGAGTTTTAAAACGAAGGTAAAAATCTTTGTCGTAAAATAATATTATATAATTTTAATAAAATTATATGTTTAATTTAATTTATTAATATTTATTTTTAAATATCTTAATTAAATATTCACATTTTTTAACAGTACTCCAATTTACGAATTTTTTTATTTTTATTTTATTTGAAGACCTTCTAAATATTATAATATTATATATTTCTAATTTATATATACCATACTATAATAAATTATTTAATATAATATGCCATCTACATTTAATATTTTTAATTTAAAAAATAAATTTCTACTCAATGTGCAAGTTAGTGATATTTTAATATATATATATATAATCTTGCAGATCAAATTAATTTAATAATAAGGAGAAATTTATTCAATGACACCGTGGTAACAAATGTCCAATAAATAATGCCACTCCAACCAATTAAATTATAGCATGTGTCAAAGTATTATTCTATTTTTACGATGTGTTACCAATTTATTGGCCACAGAAGCACCACTTATTAGACACATGTTACCACAGTGTTATTGAATAATTTATCGATAATAAGAGTATAGAAGGACTTTAGCTGGTTTTTTTCCAATCAATTTAGCAGATAAAAATTCCATCTTCAAATGAGGGTGTTTTTTTTTTTTTAATAACTAGTGAATTTATCACGTGCGTTGCACGTGCGGATAACATGATATTAAACTTATAAATTTAACTGGTTGAGAAATGTAGTTAAATTGACCTAATAAAAGAATATAGGTAAATTGATGGTTTCACTTTGAAGAACAAGTTGTTATATGATAATTAACCGGAAGAACTGAAGCAAGAGTGTTATTACCAAATATTGGACAAACCGTATAAATAACAATATGGAACAGTTTAGTTAAAAGAACCATTAACTATACTTAGATATAACCTACATAATAATGTCAGCTAATTTCTAGCATGATTTAGTTAGTCGTCCTATCATTATAATGCTTCTAATTGGTTTCCATATACTTCGGTTAAGCATTGCAGTCGAACTACAACAATGTTGATAGTTAGGGTTTGGGAAGAGATGAATTTGAAGAGTTGTTCTCCAACTATTGTTTCTTACATCGCGTATAAGAGCATCGTTCCAATAAGCAGTGTTTGATCGACCTTATACGTCGTCTAAATCATAATTAGGGCTTCAACATATTTTCTTGAACAACTCACAAAGAAATAGAAAAGTTTCTTAGGGGTATTTCAATGAACACGTTTACTGCAATATAGTACCCTCCTTCACCAAGGTACTCCATCAAGAGAGAGAAGTTGGTGAAAGTCCAGGAATGATGAACTCCTTGTAAATATAGTACCCTCCTTCACCGATCAATTGTGTAAAAACCACCGTCGGAGAACAAGCCTTTTCCGGTTTCCCTCATTTCCTCTCGAACTTGGCTGATAGATCGTTGTTAATCAGCCAATGATAATGAAAGTATAACCAACGACGTCAATTTTGGCACTCTTCTCCTCCATGAAAGACCCTAAACACAAAGTCGATGGAAGAGATGGTCATAGTTTCTCTGAAAATACCGACGATAGTGGTTGAAGTGAATTTGTCTTGGATAATTACACCATGGATTTCCCGACCAAATTAAAGAAAAGCCAAGCCTTTTTCATAGGCGGAGATGACAATCAAATACCCAATATTCAAAAGTGTTAGAGGGAAGGGAAGAACTACTAACCGACAATCCAGATGATGGGACGCCTGGCGGTTACGACGGAGACAAACCGTAACGAACAACTATAATAAAAGTTCTTCGAGGCCTCACCAGGAAACGACGTGCCTGTACACCCCAACCTCACCTGCTAGGCCAGACATAACCGCTATGTTTCAATCGTTCCTTTCCAATCGGTGTTTGGTTTCCTCTAATCAATTTATGCATTAGAGATCGGGGAGATGACAAGCCGTTGGCCGTGGATGGAATCGGGGAATTGTCAAAATCGTGGCTGTGGTCGGAGTCGGGGTCGTGGACGGAAAGTTGGAATTGACAAAGACAGAGTAATGGTTGTGGTTTGAATTGGTGTTTTGATGAGAATGGAGATCTGTATTGACTGTGGAGATGGCGGGCAATGAAGGAGATGATGGGTAGTTACCTCCAAGGGTATATATAGATGTGCTTGTGGGGTGTTGGTTTGTGTTTTCGGTGGGGGTATTTTTGGTACGGAAATGTATTAAAGTTGGAACCAGCTAGGAAGGTGTTTGACTTTTATATAGAGGAAAGATAATAATAATAATAACAATGGTGGTTCTTTCTTTTTTTTTTTTTTTTTGGTAAAGGAAGATTCCCATAATATGAAGCTACTGAAAACGATTACAAAAAGTCTGGATGCACAATAAGGCAAGCCGGGATAAATGGATGAACCCAAGTTCCCGTGACATTTACAAAAGTTGCATTTTTAACCAAAAGTTGTGTATAGTTAACAAAACGCCGATTAACTAGTCGTAAAGTAAAACTACTATTAAGCCGTAACAACGTCCGGATATCATCCAGGACCCAAAAAAGAGACAGTATAACAACAGTAGGAGACCTAACAACATTGAACAACAGGAGAGAGTCCAACAGGAACACCGTTGAGGAGTTACTTGGGCTTGCTGCTGCTGCTAAAAGAAGGTCGTTTCTACAAGCCAGTGCCTCAGCCAAAAGGGGGTCCGATCCGGGAGAAGAGCAAACAGACACAGAAATTAAAGATCCATTCTGGTTCCATAGAGATGAAGCACCAAAAAGAGAACCAGAAGCGGTATTTACAACACTATCTACCAGGACAAGTGATCCACCGAGTGTGATAAACTCTTGTAAGCACGCATCTAAGGGGCCGGAGGAGGAGAGTCGCGGGACCTCTCTGCGGGTGCCTTCTATGGGAGCACAAGCAATTACATTAGTCATTAAAACATCATAGTAAAATAGCATAGTTGTTTCTATCGTAGGCGAAGATGATCTAAAGACTACACTATCCCGAGTGTGCCAGATGCTCCACATTAAGATGCACTTTTGTGACATAATCTCCATAAAGTTCCTAGAATCATCTGCTGGGCCATGTTTGGTCAACAATAACCAATCCATGGTGGTTGGGCAATTGATTATGTCCCTCCGTACAGAGAAGGGCGACGCAAACTAGACTCGAGAGGCAAAATCATATTGCCACATAAGGTGATCCCATGTTTCCTCCCTTTCTTTGCAAATAGGGCATAGAGGATCAGCCGCGAAAATCCGACGGTGAAGGTTGGCAGCTAGGCCTAGACCTCCTGACAGACCCTTACAGATGAACATCTTAATTTTGGGAAGTAGCCGCAGTTTCCATAAGGTACTCCAAAAATTAAAATTAGCGATCTGAATGTGGCCTGAGGTCGACCGATGTTGTTGTTGTTGAACTGTCGAGTGGATCAAATGGTATCCTGATTTGACAGAGTAAGATCCAGATGTAGTGTTGTTCCAAAGAATTTTGTCTGTGGTATCGAACAGAGGTAATATGATGGAGGTAATTTGCTGAATGATCATCGGTGGCGGAGGTAATTTGCTGAATGATCATCGGTGGCAAGAACGTTGCCAACAAGGATACATTCTATTGTGATGTGTTTGGGATGATGAATGCCGATACAGTGATGTGTGGGTGTGAAATTTGTAATCCAGGCCAATCACATAATATACCAATATTCGGAACCCAGGGATCATTCCAGAACCGAATAGAAGAACCATTACCCACTCTCCAAAGCATACCAAGCAAAGCAGTTTGTCGCATGGCCAAAATATTTTTCCATATCGGTGAATGCCCAGCAGAGGTAGATGCTGTAAACAAATATTTGGTTGATAAGTGCTTTAGACGCATCATAGAGACCCAAATGGACGATTCATCAGTGAGGACACGCCAAAGTTGCTTGAGCAAATGCAGTGTTGAAATGATATGTGCTCCTAAAGCCTAAGCCGCCTTCAGGTTTACGCTTGCACATTTTTTTCCCAAGCAACCCAGGGTATTCCCGTTCTATCCTTAGAATTCTTCCACCAGAAATTACATACCAGTGCATCAATTTTGGACGTTAAGTGCTTTGGAAGTCGAATATTTGCCATGACATATGATGGAATAGAGGCGATGGTGGATTTAATTAGTATCTCCTTACCCGCTGGGGATAAGAAAACCGACATCCAACCCTGGATGCGAGATGACACCCGATCTAACAAACGAGCAGCCGTCAATCCTTTGTTTTTTGTCCAGTCTAGAGGTAGGCCAAGGTACAGTTCAGATGGGCCCATTAACTGGACCCCCATTGTAAGGCAAAGAGATTGACGTAATTCTGCGAACACATTATGACTGAACATCATGCTAGATTTTTGAAAATTAACGAGTTGCCCCGACTCACATTCATAACGCTCCAGTAGTACTTTGACTGTAGAAAGGGTAGATTGAGATGCCTCCAGAAACAGCAAGCTGTCATCAGCGAAAAGTAGATGGGACATTGGTGGGCAGTTTCTCCCCGGAGAAATTCCAATAATCGACCCTGATTGTTGAGCAACAGAGAGATGGGCAGATAAAACTTGGGAGATAAGGATGAAAAGATATGGAGATAACATGTCACCTTGTTTGAGTCCGCGTGAGGATGGTATCAGAGGTGTTTGACGTCCATTAATGAGAATAGACAAGGCCGGAGAAGAAACACATGTCATAATCCACTTTACAAAACGCTGCGAAAATCCCATCTTTAAAAGAACTTTTTGTAGAAACGGCCATTCAACACGATCGTATGCTTTGCTCATGTCCAATTTCAGAGCCAAAAGCCCTTTGGAGCCCCTTCGTCTTTTTTTCAATACATGAATGAGTTCCTGGGCAAGAAGAGTATTATTCGTGATTTGGCGACTGGGAACAAAAGCACTCTGGAAGGGAGATATTAAGTTGTCGATAACGGAGCGCATTCGATTTGCTAGGACCTTTGAAATAATTTTATAAGTCGTGTTGCATAAGCTAATGGGCCGCCAATCAGATAAGTATTCAGGGTTATCAATCTTTGGAATGAGCACGACGAAAGTGTTATTGAGTTCCTTCAAAAGATGACCAGATGTGAAGAAACTCTTAACTGCTTTGGTAATATCAGGACCAACGATCTCCCATTGTGATTGAAAAAAGCGAGGGGGAAAACCATCGGGGCCAGGAGCTTTATCGGGGCTCATGTTGTGAACAACCCTAAAAATTTCCTCATCTGATATATCCATGGCTAGACCTTCCAAAGATGTTGTTCCAGCAAGATGAAGTGAGTCAATAGAGAATACTGTTGTGGTGGAGGCGAAGCTTGGAAAAGTTGGGAGAATGACTGGCGAATATGATGTTGAACGGATATTGGTCAGTGAGCCATTCCCCATTCGGGAGACGGACCCATTCTAGCTTATTCCTCTTTCGCCGGGCCATGGTCTTGGCATGAAAAAATTTGGTGTTGCGGTCTCCATGCGTGAGCCATAGTTGTCTGGATTTCTAACGCCACATTATCTCCTCCTGTGAATACAAGTCATGTATTTGCTGTCGAATGGCCTCACCATTGTTAGAGAGAACACTATTAGCTTGAGCTTCTGTTAAACGGTTGGTGAGTTCGATGATTTGGGACCTGACATTCCCAAACGATATACGATTCCAACGACATAGATCGGTACTTAAACGACGGAGTTTACGCGATAGGAGATATTGGGAGGAACCATTGATGGGAGGATGCCATGAAGTGGTTATAGTGGATGCAAAAGATGGGTGTTTCAACCACATATTTTCGAATCGAAAAGATTTTCTCCCAAGAGGCCGTGTTTGGGCTGAGTGTGTAGAATAATGGAAAAATCACTAAATTACCCACATTTTAGAACTCAAACACAAAAACAAGGGAAAACGAGTTCCCGGAACCATAATCACCACTAGCGCATCTCCGAAATGCGCCTGAAACATGGCACATCTGCCAATTGCGCCACATTTAATACATGGCGCATTTCCCAGATGCGCCACAATTAATAAGCATTAATTACCCGTTTTTCAAATTAATTCACTAAAATAGTGCTACAAACTAGAATTGAACCCAAGTCACCTAGGTGATAGACATGAATACTAACCACTACACTAGAATGTCTTTTGTTGAGAACTTATTAAACTTTTTATATTTAATGTTAGTTTAACGACAAAAATATCGTCACTGAGAATTTAACACTAGTCACCCGCATGATAGGCAAAAATTCTTACCACTACACTACAATGACTTTTGTTGATATTTAATTAAAATTAGTATATTTATTTGTCTATGTAGTTTTATTTATTGTTTTGTGATAATACATTGTTTAGTTACATACAATTGCACCATGTGACCGAATGATTAATTTTTTGAAGTGATTAATGGTTACATACATTTCAGAATATGAGAGAATCGTTCAAACATATTTTATTTAATAATTTATATTTAATCAAATGTGATTGAATTTTAGTTAAATAACGATTTTAGTAAAATTCAACCCCTACCTATGTTTAGTTATTTTGTAAAATTCAATCACATTTGATTAAATATAAATTATTAAATAAAATAAGTTTGAACGATTCTCTCATATTCTGAAATGTATGTAACCATTAATCACTTCAAAAAATTAATCATTCGGTCACATGGTGCAATTGTATGTAACTAAGCAATGTATTATCACAAAACAATAAATAAAACTACATAGACAAATAAATATACTAATTTTAATTAATTATCAACAAAAGTCATTGTAGTGTAGTGGTAACAATTTTTTCCTATCATGCGGGTGACTAGTGTTAAATTCTCAGTGACGATATTTTTGTCGTTAAACTAACATTAAATATAAAAATTTTAATAATTTCTCAACAAAAGACATTCTAGTTTAGTGGTTAGTATTCATATCTATCACCTAGGTGACCTGGGTTCGATTCTAGTTTGTAGCACTATTTTAGTGAATTAATTTGAAAAACGGGTAATTAATGCTTATTAATTGTGGCGCATCTGGGAAATGCGCCATACCATGTATTAAATGTGGCGCATTTCGGAGATGCGCTAGTGGTGATTATGGTTCCGGTTGCCAGGTGATATACCGTTGCCTGGGGGAATGCCTCAGCCCAGTTAGGGTTAACTAGAACTCGGTCAAGACGACGTAAAAGATTTTGCATGTGTTGGGAGGCTGAGTTGATAACTACAGAAAAAGAGGGACGCCAAGCAAGAACAAGCCCCCCACTAATACCTAAAGGTTGTTGAACATGAGAATGTGTGAATCCTAATGAGAGTAAGGTGGCTACTAATCGATCCGATCTACTCTTTACTTCCGCAATGAATACGAAATTAGGGTTTTCAGACCTAACTAGGTATCCAAGATGATGAACTGTCAGGGTTTGCCCCGCCCCCTGGCAGTTCCAACTTAGAAGCTTTATGACATGCTCGAGCAGCGCCTAGCCGACACCCCCGCAGCTGAGACCCGGGAAACCCAGGTTAGTAGATCATACCAGCACATACACCATATCCGTGTTACAAGGGCATAGAATCCAAACCAGTAACTAATCAAACAGTTCCAGCAACATCCATAAAGCAAGATATTACAAGATATTGGTTCAAGGGTGGCAGTATCTAGGGAGTGGGATGAATGGGGGAAAAAGGGGGAGGGGGTAAAAGGAGTAGCATTCCACATTTGCATCCAATATTTGGAATAGGACCAAGAACAGGGTGGAGCCCCCAAGCCATCGGGGTGAAGGGGTGCATCGTCGAGTAGGCCGGGTGGATATGTGAAAAATGATTAGAAACAGGTGGGTGAGGGTAGTGAGGGCTAGGGACGGAAGGTTGTGGCGGTGCATGGGTTGGAGGCTCTGGTATATATATCCTAGGGTGAGTTCCATGATTTGGAGGATCGATTCCGGACAGATGATATGGTATGGTAATGGGAGTGGTATGGTGGTAGGGTTGGGGAAAGGCAGCGTTGAGGGGAGTAGGACTCATGGGGGAGTTGGGCGGGGCAATGATTCCAGTATTAAAGGGGTCAGATAAGGTGGAGGTCGGTGATGATGGGTCACCAAAATACCGATGTTGCTGATGATACCCTGGCGGTGGTCTAGTTGTTTCGTTCTGCAGTGCCGTGGTAATATGACGATCCAGTATGTGGTGCTCCTGTTGATGCACCTGGGAAGAAGAAGGACGATCCCTTGAGCTGGAGGCCCCTGCATCGGGTGGAGACGCTGGAGGGCGGTTACGCCTAGCGAAGCCACGGGCCGGGGTATTGCGAGATGGATCTGAATTATAGGGTATCCAGTTATTAAGAAAACCAGTCCCTCTGTTGCCGTGGGAATATAGAGGTCGAGACGGATCTCGTATAGCGCAGAGACCAGGGATAGCATCCACACGTTTCATCATATTTTCCAATTGCTGAAAGATGACGGATTCGACAGATCGGCACTGTTCGAGGTTATGTCCTAAACAACCACACCGACGGCATGGGAGGACCATACGATAGCGAATTTGTATGGGATGGATTTCATTTTCACCAAGCAATCCAACCATAGGTACCACAAGAAGTTCAAGGTTAAGAAAAACCCTAACCCGTGGAAACGCAACCGCCCAAGGACGTTCGTCATCAAACTCCATCTCGAAAACATCACCAACAGCAGAGCCAACCAGAGAGATTGAAGCACGGGAGGTAAGCATCATCGGCATGCCTCGGAGCTCGATCCAGAAAGGGACGAGTTTGAAATTTATAGCAGCTGCAGGATCTCCAAGGCCGGCATCTTCCAGAACTAGAATCATTCCTTCGACATTAAAGGGCGATTTCTGATAAACCTCCCGACGCAGGTCCTCCGTTGGAAAGAGGAAAACCCACATGTCATCTTCTCTACGAACATTCTCCGGAGCTTGAGGGATTCTCCAGTTTGCCGAGATGTATCTCCTAATAATATCCTCTCTGTCACGACGAGTTGAGAAGACCCGTCCAACAAGGACTCTTCTCATGTCCACCATGTCCGGGAGGTCGGAGTGAATTACCCGATGAAGGAGAAGCACTAAACGGCGGTTCTGGCGTTTTTTTGGTAGAAAGAGAACTAGGGTTTTGCTTGCAGTGGTCCTTTTCCTCAGGTGGACAGAGAAAAAGAAAGGACATACATTCCTCTTGAAGGTAAGGAACACAGACTTGTGTGTATCTGAGTTAATCATTACCTTCTGACTCCACATATGCATGCAGAGGATAATCAAGCTCCACGTCGAGAAGAGGAACCGACTCCTCAACAGCTGTTGGTAGCGTGGGAGATTGAAGAAAAAATCACAGAGGACAGACAGCAGCTCCGCAGATAGTAAATGCAGTCCTATTTCCAAGGTGGTGGTTGTCCCGAGCAGAGATGGAGGAGTAAATGAGGATAGTTGGTTGATCAGAAGTCCAAAAGACCAGCGACACAGGCGGCGAAACTAGGGTTTGTAAAATTAGGGTTTCGAAGTATTGAGAGAGACAGCTAACCCCTTAGTGAAGGCTGCTTAATGTTCACAATGGTGGTTCAGATCTTTGGATTGTCAACTTTAACTTTTGTATCCTTATTTTTTTCCAACAAATTGTAATTATATATAAAAAACAATTTCAGACATTAAAATGTTTTTCTTTTTTGGTTTCCCGCAGGGTGGTCCTAGGGTCCTCATCAGGAGGGCAGCACCAGTAGCATGCTTGCTCCGCCTAAACTAATTTCTACTCGCACCGAGTCAGCGTAAGGGAAAAGTGCTGGACATGAACAATGTTTTAAAATGTTAACAATGTTAACATTTGCTGTAGTGTTCTTATGCTGTAGTGTTCTTATGTTTTCACTTGGTTTTTGTAAGTGAAGATGTTGTTACTATTGGACGTATTGGTAGTAAAGGATTTGAATGAACAACCAAATTCCATTAGTATTCACTATATAGAAACACGCGAATTAATAAGATAAATTTAAAAAACCAAACACTCACTTTAATTTCCAGCCAAAACCAAATAGGAGCACATATATTTACCTTTATTAAGCCGTGGATATCTATTTTATTTTATCAACTTTAAATATCTTATTATAATAATGCTAATTAAAATAAAATAAAATAAGAGAACACCAATATATGGTATAAATTAAGGGTTCTTTATTATGTTTATTTAATTTAATTATATAATACAAAATATAAATAAATATAGGGTTAAATGTACTTTTCATACCACATGTTTGACCGAATGTGGCTTTTAGTACCGGATGTTTGGTTTTGTATACTTTTGGTACCAAACGTTTGAAAAAATGTGGCTTTTGGTACATCCGTTAGTTGGCCGTTAGTTTTTTCCGTTAAGTGGCATGTGCAAGTCACGTGACCGACCCTAAACTTTCGATTTTGTTCAATTTAGTCCCTCAAATATATTCATAACTTTTAATTTGTTTAATTTAGTCCCAAAACTTCAAAATCAATTCCAATTGAATCATCGAACCCAATTGACCTAGCCAGACCTAGCCTAGGGCTAGGTCCGAACCTGGGTTGGGGTCGCCGGGCCCAGCCGACCCTGACCCAGGGTCGGACCTAGCCTAGGGCTAGGTCCGGCTAGGTCAATTGGGACCTAGCCCAAATTCAACCCAAATTGGGCTAGGTCCCAATTGACCTAGCCGGACCTAGCCTAGGGCTAGGTCCGACCTTGGGTCAGGTTTGGCTGGGTCCAGCGACCCCGAACCAGGGTCGGACCTAGCCCTAGGCTAGGTCCGGCTAGGTCAATTGGGTTCGATGATTCAATTGGAATAGATTTTGAAATTTTGGGACTAAATTAAACAAATTAAAAGTTATGAATATATTTGAGGGACTAAATTGAACAAAATCGAAAGTTTAGGGTCGGTCACGTGACTTGCACATGTCACTTAACGGAAAAAACTAACGGCCAACTAACGGATGTACCAAAAGCCACATTTTTTCAAACGTTTGGTACCAAAAGTATACAAAACCAAACATCCGGTACTAAAAGCCACATTCGGCCAAATATGTGGTATGAAAAGTACCTTTAACCCATAAATATAATAACAAAAGAAAACCGTGAGGGTACCTATTTAGAACTAGCTATAAACTATAGGGGTGAAAATATAATAAAATATCAACCAGCTGTCGCTAAGAATCCGGGTTGCCTCTTCAAGAAGAAGAGTATGCTCAAATCATATTATATTCCCCTCCCCTCCCCTCCCCTCCGCGACCAGCACCCAACACGGCAACACCGAAGACGAACAGCCGTTCATCCAAAAACTTCATATTTATTATAGCCAAAGAGACTGAGCATCCTTCTCATCTCTTCTCCGTCACCAATCCTCTTGGAGGTAAACCTTCATTTCCGATATTCAATGCGTTTTCTGATGGATTTCAATATGTATCGATGAATTTTAGCTGGACTTTCTTGATCCGTTAATCAATTCGTTGATGTCTTGGAGCTGGTCTAGGGTTTATCTCAGCTGCTTCTTCGTTTCTTGTATGTTCCACGACGTTTCTGTGCATAGATTGCTCTATTGCCTTGCGGTGGTTTCTTGAATTTTTTTTCCTGGAGTTGATTTTTGCATAAAAATGCTTGTTTAGCTGTTCGTGCAATAGTTGAGGGTTCTTAGGAGCTTCCTTGGTATTTGAAGTTGCTGCTTGAGCTTAGCTTTATTAAGAAATAGTTAGAAATCTAAGCTTTATGTCTGAGAAAACATTGATTATGCAAAGTCTATTTTCATATTATACTTTCATGGATAAATCATCATAATTAGGTTTTATTTTGTTTGTTCATGTTCTTTAATCTGAAATATTGAGACATATGAGTAACAATCTTTTCTATGAACTTGATTCTTGCTTAGATGGAAGCCAGCAATGCTGCTTCTCAAGATAACAGACTAACCACTGGTGAACAGGGCATGACTTCTGCTCAAGATTCTACAGCTAATCAGGTCCTTTCAAATGTAAATAGTGAAAACGCAAGCAAAAGCGGCGTCCCCAATATTTATGCGCAAGATGTTGTGAGGAGCAGTAAGACTAATATGATTGGGATTGTCACTGAAGTTGCTGGTGACTTGGATTCTGATAGTGGCATCACTGATGATGACAGTGATGACAGTGACGACGATGATGATGGTGATGAAGATAGCAATGAAAGCGATGAAAGCAATGAAGATGAGGGGGAAGGTGAAGTTGGTGAGAATGATGATGAAGATGGTGAGGATGATGAAAACAAGGAAGAGAAAGATGATCCGCTTGATAGCTCTAATGAAAATCATGAAGGCAGTGGAACTGAGATTAACAACGGTCCTCTTTCTTCTGAAGAGCTTAGAGTGCTTTGGTTAAATGGTACCGAGAGTACTGAAAATATCACCGATGTCTCTGCCATTGACCGTGGATTCTTGCATGGGGATTATGTTGCTTCCTCATCGGACCCAACAGGGCAACTTGGTGTGGTAGTTGATGTTGATATCTCTGTGGATCTATTATCACACGATGGAACAACTGTTCAAAATGTTTCAGCTCGGGACTTGAAACGGGTAAAAGATTTTGCTGTTGGTGATTATGTTGTCCTTGGCCCATGGCTTGGTAGAGTTGATGATGTTCTTGATAATGTGACCGTGCAAGTTGATGATGGCTCTATCTGCAAAGTAACTAAGGCTGAGCCAATGCGTCTCAAACCAATAACCAAGAATTTACTAGAAGATGGCAACTTCCCTTATTATCCAGGTCAGCGAGTCAAAGCTAGCTCTTCGTCAGTTTTCAAAAGCTCCAGATGGAAATCGTCTAAATCAGAAGGTACTGTAACTAGAGTCACTGTTGGATCTGTGTTTGTATATTGGATAGCCTCAGCAGGATATGGGCCCAATTCTGCTACTCCTCCAGCTGAAGAACAGAGTCCAAAGAATTTGAAGTTGCTGTCGTGTTTTACCTATGCAAATTGGCAACTAGGTGATTGGTGTCTTCTATCTTCTGCTAAGGAATCATCTTCTGTAATGTTAGAAAATGATATGTCGAACTTAGAAGTTGATGATTCTGAAGAGGCTGGGCCTGAAGAATCGAATGATAATGAAGACATTGATGTAACAAGGCGTGTGAATAAGGAATCACGGCCAGGTTTCCGCAAGAGGGTTCGAAAAGTTGTTGTTAAGAGAGACAAGAAGAGTCGAAAGAAGGAGGAAAACTTCGAAAGGGCTCTTCAAATTGCAAACATTAGGACAACAGTTAATGTGTTATGGCAGGACGGAGTTATAGAAAGTGGAGTAGTCTCCACAAAGTTAATTCCGATAGAGACTCCCGGCGATCATGATTTTGTTGCTGAGCAGTATGTGGTGGAGAAGGCTGCTGATGACGAGGATTATGCAGGCGAGCCTCGTCGAGTGGGTGTTGTGAAAAGTGTAAATGCCAAAGAAAGAACAGCTCGTGTCAACTGGTTGAAACTTGTTTCCAGAGCAGAAGATCCACGTCAATTCGACAAGGAGGAAATTGTTAGTGTGTATGAGCTTGAGGGGCATCCTGATTATGATTACTGCTATGGAGATGTTGTTGTTCGTCTCTCGCCAGTATCTACTGTGCAAATCCCCTCCATGGATCCTATGGAGGAAAAGGATAACAATGTGGATACGGAAAAAAGCTCTGGGTCAAACAAAGAGGAGGACATGTCTTGTGATGAAGGACATGCCAACTTTTCTGATCTCTCTTGGGTTGGTAACATAACAGGTTTGAGAAATGGAGATATTGAGGTCACATGGGCTGATGAGATGGTTTCATCGGTATGCCATTTACTTACGCATGAAGTGCTTTTCTAGTTTTTTCAATTTCCCTCTATGCTGTAGCTAAATTCACTTGTTTTCTAGTGTTTGTTCTTTGTTCTCGATCTTGAGATATACTGTTTTGGTTGTTTCTTAGTTGTTTCGTTGATTATTTATTATTAGGTTGGCCCTCAAGCAATCTATGTAGTTGGTCGAGAGGATGATGACTCACTTGGTGATGGCAGTGCTCTCAGTGATGCTGCTAGTTGGGAAACAGTTGAGGATGATGAGACAGATGTGCGTGAGGACGAACATGAGGTATGTTTCTTTATCGTACTACACTCTTCACTAATTGTGGGAATCTGAAAAGCAGACATTATTAGTTTTATTTTTGCTATTAAGTTTTTGTTCTTCCCAGACATGTCTATGGCAAGAACATGCGGTTACCGCCATCAAGTTACCAATCTAGCTTCATGATTTTGTCAATCTTTAACCGTGTCTTTTACTAGGAATGTTCTACAAATTGAATTTTATTGAGAATGTGAAAAATTTCTTTTTTCCAGGTAATTGGGTGAAAGAAATAGTCGACCGTTTTCTGAGATAGTAAAATGATGCTACATTCTTATAAAGTTTCCACTAGCACTAAATCTCTGCATTGTTGTTTACATATTTATCTGTTAGCCCCATTTCTCAAGATTTAATAAAAGGAAGTGGAAAATAGTTGTTATATTTCTATTGTCATTTTCCCTTTCATGAGACATGCTGAAATGTTTGTACTTGGTGATGTGTAGGAACAAGGATTGCAATCTGCTGACAGAAATTCAAGCATTGAAAGTGTAGATGAAAATTCGGCAAGGAATTCGGCTCTTTCTCTTCCCTTTGCAGCACTTGAGTTTGTAAGAAGAATTGCTTCTGGAATGTTTTCACGTGGACGGGGGGATCCCGAGTTGATGGGAGTCGATCCTGAAGAAGAAGAAACTGAAATGCATTCAGAGTCTATGATGAAAGATTCTGAGGGAAGTAGTACCTCTGTTGAAGAATCCAACTCCCAGAAATCTAAGGCAGTGGACATCACGGGTGAAGAAGTTGGAGATGAACATGTTTCTTCAGATGCTTCTAATTTATTGGATGCAGTAGAGACTATAAAAGACTTGAAATCTCAAGAACCACATTCTCCCACTCCGAATGTTGATGATACTTCAACATATAAGCACTTTGATATTGTTAATGATCCGATTGATCATTATTTCCTTGAAACAAACACTCAGGTAAAGCTTCCTCCCGCATATATGTGCACCTTTTTCTTTTCTTTCTGAAGTGTAAATATATATATATATGTTGACATGTTAAAAAATACTGTTGCATGTTTGCAGAGCAACAATGCAAGGAAGTGGCTCAAGAAGGTTCATCAAGATTGGGATATTCTTCAGAATAACCTTCCTGGTAAGAATTACAAAAAAAATTAAGCTCATTTTCAGCTTCCTTTCACTCATATTCAAATGATTTTCCGCAGATGAAGTCTATGTGCGGGTGTATGAAGATCGAATGGATCTTCTGAGGGCAGCAATAGTTGGTGCTTATGGAACACCTTACCAAGATGGTATATTTTTCTTTGATTTCCACCTTCCACCAGAATACCCGGATGTCCCACCCGTAAGTAACGAGAATCAGTTTCTGGGCCACAATGTTTCAAAAATTGAAGTCAAGTTCTAATTTTTATGACGGGGATAATGATTCTGCAGGAAGCATACTACCATTCAGGTGGGTGGAGAATAAACCCTAACTTGTACGAGGAAGGGAAGGTCTGCCTCAGCCTTTTGAACACCTGGACGGGCAGGGGAAATGAAGTGTGGGACTCATCATCTTCTAGCATTCTCCAAGTCCTAGTTTCGCTCCAGGGTTTGGTTCTGAATGCGAAACCATACTTCAATGAGGCTGGGTATGATAAACAGGTTGGAACAGCTGAGGGCGAGAAGAACTCACTCTCCTATAATGAGAATACATTCTTGCTCAACTGCAAGACAATGATGAATCTGATGAGGAGACCCCCCAAGGTTTGATTTTGATTCTTTACTCGGTTGAGTTTGATTTTCACCTTGAACAATCTCGGTTTTGCCTAGCTCTGTGTTGCCTGATGCTAAGAGAGTGTTATGATACATACGGTAAAACTAGCTTAATGATTAGTTATATATATATATATAAAGTCTATAAAGAGAAACTCAGTTATAATCAATTAAAAAAACTTACTTTTTAGTGAAAGTACGATTTGGTGAGAGAATCAACAGGATTGATTTACATTTTCACAAAAATTCTGGCTTGTAAGATACATTGATTGCATATATCTGCGTTTAGGTTTAGGGCAGACTTGGTGAAAACGCTTGGAATAAAAAAGTTGCAAGGTCAAATAAAGAAATTAGTTGCCAAAAAAAATGTCAAATAAAGAAATTTATTATTTTTTTAATAAAAAAAGTAGTTAAAATTTGAGCAAGTTGAGAGCCAAATTTGGAAATTTAGATGTTGAATGAGTTCTACACAATCAATTAACCCATCTGATCTTTACCCTAATTAAGTGTCCTTATAATGTTTCTTGTTGAATTAGGACTTTGAAGAGCTCGTGAAAGAGCATTTCAAGAAACGCGGTTATTACATCCTGAAAGCTTGTGATGCATACATGAAGGGCTACTTAATCGGTTCTCTTGCAAAAGATGCTTCCATTATCAATGAAGGCGATGCGAACTCAACCTCAGTTGGCTTCAAGCTCATGCTGGCCAAGATTGTCCCAAAGCTTCTGCTATCACTGGAGAAAGTTGGGGTTGATTGTAATGAATTTGATCATCTAAGGCAATCGTAGCAAGGAATTGATTCAATTAATCGTGTCTGGTTTTTCAAATGATTCCAAAAGGTCAGTTTTTATGGTCCATTGGGAATTCTTTTCAATACATCTATCTGACAGTGTAAATGGATTTTCGGTTCTTGTTTTATGCTCCACCGAGGATTTGGATTTATAAAAAAACTGTTAACTATGCAGCGCTTTTGCTTAAGTTTGTGGGGAGCTCTAAATCTTGCTGCTGTTATATATGTATCAGCAAAAAGTGTTGATTCCAGTGGTTTCGAGCTTTTATTTTTATTTAATTTGTCCACTCATTGTTGTTGATGTTCGTGCTAATACTCGGGTTTGATTCATTCTTTGTACACTTAAGTAAGTTTCGGGGTTCATTTGATGATTCTATTAAAAACGTTTATTTCACTGAATTTTGTAAAGACCATTCGGCTTTGCATATATATGAAGAAATTATATGCAAATTGTGCTATTTTTCGCAGCCGCCCACACCATTTAATCGTTATATATAGTTCTAATGCATCTATATATTTTATTTTAATAAATATAATATACTATTTTACTATTCTATTTTAGTACCTCTACAAATGTATTTTTTCAGTTAGAAGTATATATATATTTTTTTTTGGTGAATTGTATATATATTTATTGTTATGAAGAAGCGATACTTTTCTAATAAATATATATATACACACTTTAATTTATGAAGTGCTGTATTTATATGAAATAAGACCTGGAGAAATTGTTATATTTATAAAATGTGATTATATATTTTTATTTACATACATTAAAAAAGAATAAGTGTATATTTTATTAAAATATTTCAATTTAGAGACAAATCTACACTCATAATACAAATCTAAACTTAATCTAAAGAAATATAATTTTGCTTATTTAAATTAGATGATAATACATGGCGAAATCGAGACTTTTCTGGTTTAAAATAAACTCTAGCGTTTCTCATCTTAAATGCGTATTATTATATTACGTGACACGACAAGTGATTCTATACAATACGCAAGAAAAATCAAAGTTATTAAATACTATTATATAATTTTAATTTTCATAAATAAATTTATTTACTTTTATATACTATAATACTATAAATTTTATCATAATTAAAAAGTCATACTTTTTCTACTATACTCTAATTTATAAAAAATTGTCTCTCTTTCTCATAAAAATAGAGAAAAAAACCTTTTAATAAATACATAATATTATATATTTTAAATTATGTAGTCTGATTTAATAAATTCATATAATAAGATACTATGTTTTTACAGTATATAATTAATTTTAAAAATGAATTTTTTTACAAAACAAATTATAATATATACTAGATGGCAGACCCGCGCGTGCGCGGTAAGTAATTTGTTATATTATTTTTAGGATATTATGAAAATTTAAATTTCATATTGATAATTTATTTGATTAATCTTTTTTATTTGAAATAATTTATTCAATGAAAATAAAATACTACTTCAGATTTAATGTGTATATATAAGATTATATAATTATATCTAACGTGTGTGAATAGAAGTTCTATTTGTTATGATAGGTTTACATATATGATATTACAATTTTGTTGATATACTCATTACAAACTATCAAAATATTAAAATAAAAAGTAGTTACGTACTAAATATTATTGTAATTTCTACATTTAATTGATAATTAAAATTTCAATTAGTATTTCAAGAAATCAAGTTAAATTTTATTTTATTTTTTGGCCATGAAATCATGTTAGATTTAATTGCTTATTTTTTTGGCCAAAATATAAATTTTTTATTTAAGTGAAAATATAGGATGAGTGAATGTAGTTATGGTGGTTGAAAAACGTATTTGAAAAAAACGTTCGGTGAGAACCAATACGAGACATTTGTGCAATTCTAGAGAATCATGTTCCTGATATCTACTTGGCTATCTAAATTAGTAATTTACTTGAAAATTTGACCAACTAATAGAATAATGTATGCTGTGTTAGATATAGAGGATTAATACTACGGAAACAAAACCCTAGATACGTGCATGGTAACTAATACGCAGCGGAAGAAGGTGCACATACCTATAATGTTTCTTGTAGCCCATGGTCTTTGAGGGGAGTTCTCGATCCGCCGGACGGTTCCTCGTAGAGGTTCCTGTTAGAGAAGCCCTACGCGGATTATGCCTCACAGCAAAGCCTCAGTCGATTCTCCGCGGGATGGATCTACTCGGAGTAAATTGCTCGATGCAATTTGCCACCTCCTTGGTATGAGCTATTAGGTTCGGCCGAACCTCTTGTTTATGGGGGAGGGTTTTACTTTAAACTCACAACTTGGGAGAGGAGAATATCATTTGTAAAACTCTCCTTAGGTCCCTATTTATAAGAGTGGAGGTGGGATAAACTTAATACACAAAGTCAGTCGGCCATGTACTTGGGGGAGGCCCAATTTGGGCCTCCCATGTCAATTGGGATTTTAGGCCTAGCCCAAAATCCCTAATATGACCCATCCTAAATTCTTAGGAACATGGACTTAATTAATGAGCTCCCAATTACAGCGGCCCATAGTCCAAATGCTAACAACTCCCACTCGCCGGATGATGCCTATTAATGTGTTGTTGTCCAACACATAAGCATTTGTTCTTCGATCCAATCCCTGATTCGAATAGTTCATACGAGGTTTTCCGTGCGACCGGCGGACACGACGAGCATCCTGCTACTCATCTGTTAGGAGTGTTGTAGCGTCCGTGGAACGTTGATTCCATATGTCTAATCAACCTGTTAAAATCAAAATGCGCGTTGTATCCTAGGTCAACTGTAATTCTACTATTGCCCAGTTTCCACATAGCAACACTTCTTCAGGGCATCCGTACAAGTATTCACAACCTTTCAACTAATGTCAGGTTGGTGGCCACCTAGTGAATACAAGAGTCGGAGAATTTCAGGTGTACTTGACCATCCCTATCGCTCATACCCTTAGTCAAACCTAACCGGTTTCCAAAGACGTGGTGACTAGACCTTTTTGTTCACACTAAGTTCGTACACCAGGAAGCGAACATTGAGCCTGACCTTAGGTATGAGTTCAGAGTCCGTAAGGATACTTTGGATGCTCATTCATATAGCATCCGGGATCAGTCACACGCTCTAGGTGAAGAAGTTTGTACCCATCCGAATCACGTGGATTCTATCTAGCACAACCGAGCATAACCCCGTGGTCGAACATGGCACGTGTAGTATGAAGCACACGTCGATAGCATAACCTGAGTTTAGTCAGGGTGTGGGAAATTTCATATGCTATCACAGACTTGTCATCTGGCCCAGAATGTGGTTTTATCACGAACGTAGTTCGTAATGACGATTGACAAAATGTAGATCACTTTGTGTTACTCCGAAAACCAAGTGATCGTTTTGCTTAACCAAGTTTGCCACCATGGTTCTTAGCCAATCTTGACTGGATAGAGAATCATCTTCTCCGTCAAGACGACCGAGCATGTGTGACGAGGCTTGGTCCACATTCGACATTATTTTACTTTGGAGGTAGTCCCTCCTACGACTAGTTTATAGACCGTAAAAATCCGATGAAGTTTCAATCATTATGACGTCGTAATAATCATAAACTCAAATTGTAATTCTTTAAAGTTTCAAAAGTTGTTATCACAATACATTCTACTTAAACCCTACACAGTCCCAACATTTTAACATGCTTTTCGAAAACACCCATGCGTAATGCTTTAGTCAATGGATCCGCCATCATACTTTCAGTAGACAAGTATTCTAATGTGATAACTTTGTCCTCAACCATATTCTTAGCATAATTATATTTTATATCAATGTGTTTCGTCCTGCTATGCTACTTAGGGTTCTTAACTGCTGCAATTGCTGCTTGACTGTCAGAGTATACCTTTACAGGTTTACTCCCGTCCCTGACCCCAAACAATGCAGTTAAGAGCCTATTAAGCTAGACTGCTTCTTGTGCGTTCTTAGAGATGGCAACGAATTCGGATTCCATCGTTGACAGCGCGACACAGGTTTGCTTCTTGCTCATCCATGAAATGGCGACATTAGCAAGGAGGAATATGTTAGCATTTGGGTTATGGGCCGCCGTAATTGGTAGCCTGAGAATAATTCATATCTGAATTATGTCAGACGTTGCGTTTCAAATAAAGTATTAACTACTTTATATGGCAAACGAGGCGTACCTTTAGGCGCGCTTACTTCTACGGTGTTTGTCGCACCGGATTCTGTTTCGACCTTTTGTTGTTGGATTTACCAATCAACTTACGGATATGATCATAAAGATCTTCCGATTGGGATTCGTTGGATGAACATTCATCATTGGGTTGCCTTTCAAATAGCTCGGTCGCAGTCTGAATTGTATTAATCAGACATGAGAGCCCATCATCATTTGCAAACCACGAAAGATGAAACATCCTCTTCCATATGTATATTTCATCATCAGGATCGTCAGTGGTGAGTACACCTCCATCTATGCAAAGAATACCATAATACCTAAGCATTAGGTCTCTTGCGTGTGCATCCATTCCTCTGCCGTAGAGAAGGTGTATGGTGCACCAGAGGTGTAACGCACTAACGACCATTTCACTTTCTTCACTCCCTTCAATCAGAGTTGCACGGATTAAATCACGTGCTATCCGATCTTTCCGTGACATTTCACCGTAGCTGTATCTTAGACTACCGAACTCGTCCGTGTTTACCCTCCCTGCAGTTGAGTCTATTCGTTCCTCAACATTTGCAGCAAGGAGTATGTTTGTAACATATCTCTCCCATTCAACATAATTGCTACCGTCAAGTTCAGTGAATAAACGCTTTTGATCTGCCATCTATACTATGAAGACATTGATAATCATGCATAAGCGGGAAGACAATAACATTTTGAAAAAGAATTGCATCCATCATATATCTATGAGATAGAATATGACTAATAATGATTCCTCAGACATCTAACCCAACCGACCGACAGTAAACCGAGGGAAGGAGGGTCGTGAAAGAGTTCACATTACCGTTATCTCCTTTCTGATAGATCAGTCTTTTAAAACGGTTTAATCGCTGTAACCAGAACGAGAGGTTTTTAAAACACCCGATCTTGGCTTTCCCAAGGCCCTTTTTGAAAAATGTTTCTAGGAACTTAAGTTTGCACATATAATTCTACTACACAAGTAAATTATCATGCGCATATATCATCCAAGAAACCATACACACCTCATGCATACGCGTCATGCGTCTAATGTTCCGAGGAACTCATGCTTAGCATATAATTCTACTGCTTAAGTAAATTATCACATGCTAGTCCATCTCCAACATTCATGCATACGCATCATGAGTGATCACACCATAAAAATATGCATATTTGGCGACTGATCACGTTTTTAAAATATTTGGGGCTGACTTGCAATTCATGCTATAAACCATTCATGCGTACTTCTATACATGTATCCTAGGCAATTGCAACCATCACAGCATGTCTATTCTAGTGTGAAATTCATTAATGGAAAACCAGGGCTCCGCCCACAATATGCATAATCCAGCTAGCTTGACATAGTCAAGACGACAGTTCTAATCATGCGATAATATCAATTAAATAGCAATTGAAATTCAACCCACTAAATGACTCAGTCCCAAAATCATGCATCTTCGAGATCCATCCCCATAATCGAAACTAGGCATCAGGCTTAATTAAAGCGCGAATAATTTAAACCTGTGAGCATTGTGTATGTAATTTCAAGTTCGAAAACATTTGGATTTAAAAATTTGACCATCCTATTTTAATTGAATTATTTCGGTTCGTATTAATTTCGGTTCGGTTTAGACCGGTTCGGTTAAAATAATGGTTCGGACGGACCGAATCAGTTTAAAATAGGATTCGGTTCGGTTCGTCACTCAAACCGGGATGGTTCGACCCATATTAGTTGCCCCAGTCCGACCCGACGCGAAGGGATCATACCAATTTAGAAAACTAGGCGTTTGACCCGCTCCGGTTCTACCCGTGTGACCCGAACTCGGTCCGGTCCGGTAAGACCAGTTCGGTCCACATGGTATATATATATATATTATTGTCAATAATCAATATATATATTTAGGGATATATATATTATCATATCAATAATATATATTTTATCAATATTTTAGGCAACTATATTATCAATATTATCTAGATCCCTAATATTATGCTAGATATATATTGAGTTACTATCCATAATTATCTTGTGAATATAGTCCTAATTTTGACATCTTCTTTAACCTTAAAAATTTCGGCCGAAATATTTGTAAAAATATTGTCAATATTTTTGGTTCCTATAGGGTTACTTGTGGACTAAGAAATTAAAAATTTCACCTTGAACACCTATAGAGGTTCGACCGAATAACACCAAAATTAGGGTTTGTGGTCAAATTTCAAGATCAAAACTTTTCATGATCAAGAATCCAAGGTTCAAATTTGATAAAAGTCTTGTTTTTCTTGAAGATCGTGAAGATCAAATTTTACTTTGAATATCATGAAAAACAAGGCCAGTCCGATTTCTAGCAAGAAAAAAATCGAAAATTTAATACTTTAAAATTCTTTAAAAGTTTTGACCAACATCAAGGAAAAACAAGAACATCAATTTTATCAAAATCATGAACTCCCTAACACAGGCTCTGATACCACTGTTAGATATAGGGGATTAATATTATGGAAACAAAACCCTAGATACGTGCATGGTAACTAATTCGCAGCGGAAGAAAGTGCACATACCTATAATATTTCCTGTAGCCCATGACCTTTTAGGGGAGTTCTCAATCCGCCGGACGGTTCCTCGTAGAGGTTCCTGTTAGAGAAGTCATACGCGGATTATGCCTCACAGCAAAGCCTCTGTCGATTCTCCGCGGGATGGATCTACTCGGTGTAAATTGCTCGACGCAATTTGGCACCTCATAGGTATGAGGTATTAGGTTCGGCCGAACCTCTTCTTTAGGGGGGAGGGTTTTACTTTAAACTCACAACTTGGGACAGGAGAATAGCACTTGTAAAACTCTCATTAGGTCCCTATTTATAAGAGTTGAGGTGGGATAAATCTCACCTCCTTAATACACAAAGTCGGCCGGCCATGTACTTGGGAGAGGCCCAATATGGGCCTCCTATGTCAATTGGGATTTTAGGCCTAGCCCAAAATCCCTAATATGACCCATCCTAATTTCTTAGGAACATGGACTTAATTAATGGGCTCCCAATTACGGCGGCTCATAATCCAAATGCTAACATGTTGACAACCAGGGACGAAGCCATGATTTTTTTTTTCCAGCGGGGCAAGAATTAGACTATGGACAAACAATTAATGTAACAAAATTTAAGAATTACAAAGTAATTCAAACAAGTTGTCAGAATGAGAAATTGAGAACACACAAATGTAACAAAATTTTAGGGGGCAAATATAAAGGGTCATATTGAGAATTATTACACTTTTAGGGTCAAAATTATGCTAGTAAAATTTTGAAGGGCAATTTCCGCCCCTTCATAGCTCCGTCCCTACTTCTACTCTAAGTTCTAAACCACAAAAATAGTGGGTTTTCTACCATACTTGTGAAGCACCATGTTTTATTTTTATTTTTATTACTAGTGTGGACTTAATTGTAACATATGTAAAACTTTAAAAGTATGATTTTTTTAACTACACCTAACATTTGCTTCATACTATTAATAATATCAATTTCCTCTAGGGTTTACATTTAAGACAATAGAAAAATACAAAAAAGTATAAAAAACATGGTTCTTATGGAGTATGATAGAAAGACCCAGAAAGAGTGGACATGAAAGTAGGGACAAAGTCATAAATATTTTTCGTAGGTAGAAAGTTTACTTCGAGCTCATAAATAATTATTTTTGCAAAGAGATAGCATAAATAATAATGCTATGAAGATGTCTAAAATTATAATAAATAATATATATTTAAGTACGGGTTAATACATAGTTTGGTTACTTATGTTTGTTAGTGTGACTGTTTGGTTCAGACTTGTTGTTATTAATTACATATGTTTGCAAATGTAACCATTTGGTTACATTTTAATAAAATTTCTAAAATAACCATATTCTTTCTCTGGAATTAATTCATGTTGACGGTGATTTCCAGGTAGCTGGTGGCGGCCCAAGACGGAGAATAGAATGGGAGGAGAGCTATTGAGTTGGTGGTCGAAGGTGAAGAAATGGATTACCGGCACTGAAGCCAGCGTTAGGAAAGTGACGATACTCATGGAAGCGACACATCGAGGTAGTTGAGGATAACGTCGCAATAAGTGTTTCTGGAGCCCCGGGTGACGCTGGCGAGGTCGAGTGGCGGGACGGTGCGACCGAGACACAGTAGTCTTTCCGTCTAGGGATATTTCTTAACCGGGACCGAGATCTGAAGGTCTTCAAGTATATTGGTGCTTGCAATCTTTTAAATGGAGAATGACCTTTCGTGAATCTTCCATGGATAGAAGTTTTGAGCTCCAAAATGGCTACAAGAAGGACTTATATTTTGACGCCCGTCATTGCTGAGAAACCTCTGCTCGAACTCATTAATGAAGTTGCATTTGATTCAAAAAATTGTTGAAATTGGCAATGCCGTTACACATAATCAATCAATCACGTGTAAGGGTCAATTTGTATATACCCATTAATCAAGAATTCTATGAGGAAGTAAAATCATTGACCGCAAATTAGCCATAGAACATGAAGGAAGAAGACGACGGATGAGATTATCAAACATATGGGAATTAACTGAATATAAGGTTAAATGTGTCATTTTACAACTATTTAATCACATTTGATCAAACATAAGTGACTGCACTAAACAAGTTTGAACCGTTCTGTCACATTCTGAAACGTAAGTAACCAATTAATCACATCAAAAAACATAAATAACAATTTGATCACATATTGCAAACGTAGGTAACCAAATGATATTAGAAGTAAAACTTATGTAACCATAGAAAAACAAGTAATAACACTATAAGTTGTATTCTAATAAATTATGAACTATATAAAAAATATTATATATTAAATCAAACCATTTGCAAGAAAATCATCTCAATAATATAAATAAATTAATAAAAAGAACGGGTCTATTTTTCTATTGCGTGTGGATTAGATTGAATATTTAGCTTCTATATTTTTATTTTAGCTAAAACAATAAACACCTTATATTGTAACAGATAAGTTGAAATAATATATCTGATTAAAAGAAGAAGGGTTAAGAACCTATGAAAGGTCTGAACTATCATCCATGTTAACGGGAGAGGTCTGAAATTTAAAAAGTTAATAACGGAGGTCTGAAATTTCAATTTTGTTGATAACAGCGGTCTCCGTTAGTTTTTTCCGTTAAAACTAACGGAAGTTGGTCACATGCTTGGCATGTGACCGGAAATAAAATAAATTTCCAAAAATGCCCTTCTATCAAGTGTGCCCCTCACATGCTTGAAGTGAAAAGACCAAAATGCCCTTGAAGCCACCACGACTCCACCAACCCAGCTCCGGCGACCACCAACCGTACTCCGGCGACCACCACCGTACTCCGGCGACCACCACCAAGGCTCCGATTGGGCCCAAATCGGAGCCACCGGCCCCGATTGGGCTCCGATCTGGAGCTCTGTGGCTCCGGTTGGGGCCATAGAGCTCCAGATCGGAGCTTTTTGGCTCGGATCGGAGTTTTTTTTGTTGAGGTGGTGGCCGGAGTCGGGTCGCCGGAGCCGAGGTGGTGGTCGTCGGAGTCGAGGTGGTGGTGGCCGAAGTTGGGTGGTGGTGGCCGGAGTCGGGTGGTGGTGGCCGGAGTCGGGTGGCGGTGGCCGGAGTTGGGCGATTTTAATTTGACTTTAGGGGTAAAATTGTCATTTCACATTTCCTTAAATAAGATATTAAATAAAACAAAATATTAAAGGGGCAAAAATGTCATTTCACACAATTCTGTTAAATTTAACCCTAAAAATGGACGGAAAACCTCAAATCAACAAAATTGAAATTTCAGACCTCCGTTATTAACTTTTTAAATTTCAGACCTCTCCCGTTAACATGGGTGATAGTTCAGACCTTTCATAAGTTCTTAACCAAAAAAGAAACTAAAATAATATAAATGAAGAGTTTTTGTCATTTTGTGAATTTTTGAACTATGCTCCACTTGTTTGCCACAATTTTATTATTAGAAAAAAATGTAATTTTATTTTGTCTTTCTTCTACCCTTTCCGCCTTTACTCCTTCAACCTTCTTCTACTATAATAATGGTTGAAAAACTTAACATTAATTTCGAAAATTTGAATAAACAACTTAGATTCATTTTAGGGGCAAGCGTGATGTTTTCCTTTTTGAGAGGGGGCAAACGTTCAATAACATATTTAATCTTTAAAACTCAAGACACACGTGTGTCTTCAATAGAGTTCAGAGGGCAGTTGCCCCTCTATAAATTTGTCCATATTGACAACTAAATGGTACAAAATATTATGTTGGTCCGTACTTTTCTAAATGATTAGTCCGTGCTTTACACAGAATGAATTAGTTTTATATTATTAGCTGTAATTACTATTGTATTTTGTACGTGTGAGGAAGATTATAATTTTTATTAACCTTTATAAATTTATAAAATATTCATTTAGAAAACTTACTCATTCTCCCAAAGGTATTAGTTTAGTTGAATAATTCATATATAAATTTATAGTCACTATATAGTTGAAAATTTTATATATAAATAAACATAAAAATAAAAACAAAACTCAGTAAGTTTCATATTAATATTTCTTATCGGTAATTAATAAGAAATTCAAAATAACTTTCTAAAAATTAAACATCTCTAGTTAAAAATTTATATATGATTATAGTACGATGTTACTTTTGACATTAATTTCAAAAGTTATTCAAATATTAATTTTTATTAAATATTTTTTTTCGTGGTGTAAAATATTTAATATTTTTGCTTTAAAAACACGATCACTAAAATATTATGTATAATAGTAGACCTATTGTATAATACCACTGTTTTTTGTTTACACAACGTATACAAATATATATTTTATATTGTATTCGATACATTTTTCCTCACAAATAAACCCGTCTTTAGATAGAATATATATATTATAAAAATTAGAAATAAAATATAACAAAATAATCAAATGTCAACTTCATATTTACATAAATCAAATCTAATATCAAATGTGATAATTTAAATATTGAGGGCAACACATGAAAGATATTTTATAGCATTACTATTAGTATTCATAGTGAATTGTCATTAATTAGTGTTACTTTATAAGAAGAAAAAATGGAAAAATAACATAACGTTCCTCAAGATGCAATTTGAATTTTTGGGGGATTTTCAAGTACTTAAATTTGCTTACATTGCATTGTCATATTATCGAGGAGAAGTATAAATTTTTGTGGACCAGTAGGGTTACTCCGTTTGCCATTAATGTATTCGTTTTATTACTTGTGAAGTTCTTATAAGATAAGAGTAATCAGAATTATATTATATATAAATAACATATAAATTTTCAATTGAAATAGAACAGTACTTCTGTACCCAATGATAAAATGAATAGTTCAATTCAAGTAAAAAATTATCTATCTCAATAATATCATTATAGGTAATTAAAGCTTCACCTACGACCAACTCCTGTACATATATGTTATATATTATAGAATGACGTAAGTAATTAATACATAAATTGCCGTCTAAGTCTAAATAATGCTGCAAATACCTAGTCCCACAGTTTGTTCTCGACAGCTAAACTTAATTTCCTCATCCCACGTATAGTATTAGTATTAGTATAGATGATATCTATGATCGATCTCCTTCTCCTACAGTTAGCATCTACTAACCCAGAAACCTAGCTAGCTAATAATGGCCAAGTATTCTTCTGATTACGTGTGCAAATATAGTTTCAGCTTTTTGTTCATCGCGTTCTTTCTACTTTTCTCCATAAACATAGATGGAGCCAAGTCGGAGACCTTCACCGTCGGCGACGACGAGGAATGGGACTCCGGCGTAAATTACGCGGACTGGTCTCAGAAGAACAACTTCACCGTCGGCGACATCCTCGGTGAGCTTCAACTTCAATTCCGATAATAATTTACATAGTAATTTCCACTCTCTCTCTCTCTCTCTTTCTGTAGATGATGACTTGGATTATTTTAATTCCTCGTTTTGATAATTGCAGTTTTCAAGTACCTTAAGACGCAGCATAACGTGTACGAGGTGACGGAGACGACATTCCGGTCGTGCGATCCGAGCAGCGGCGTTCTGAACAAGTACGTCACCGGAGACGACCAGATCGTGCTGGAGGAAGCAAGGAAGTACTGGTTCATCTGCAACTTTGGGGGACACTGTCTGGGAGGGATGAGGTTTGGGGTTAAAGTCGTCGGCAACAACACCACCGGCGCAGGTGATGGACCGCCGATGAATCCACAATCGCCGACGGAGTCACCGCCGCAGTCGCCGGCAGGGTCAAACGGCGGCAACTGTGATCATGGGTCGTCTGGTAGTCAATGGAATATAGCTGTCTTGGGGACCGTGTTAAGCTTCTTTCTTTAAATTATTTCTTTCTTTTATCAAATAATAAATATTATGATTTAGTCATCTCAATTTTAAATTATTATTTTCCGTGAAAATACAAAGTTGTAAGCCGTTTCAATTACTGTACCCAGTATAAAATGAAATTATGTGAGTTAATAATAATGATTCAAATTGATAAACATGCTGTGAAAAAATAGACGAATGTGCTAATAAATAAATCGTCTTTAATTTTAAAAAAATTACAATATTGTCGGTATGAGTACTTTTGGTAGTTTTTTTCATAGAAAAATTATATATGTATAGCACTACTCTTTAAGTTAATTACATATTTGTTATCCGGCATTGTAAACAATTTATTATTATAAACTTATTCTCTCTGAATTACAATACAATTTAAATAGCGCAAACATTTGTGAATTTTTTTGGCCAACACAAACATTTGTGAATTATACTGTTAGATTGCAATTATCTATTTCTATATTTTCAATAATCAAACCAGAAATGCATTATCAATTTTCGATTTAGCCCATAAATGCATATATATATCTACTTGATTATACCTAGAAATGCATATATGAGTTTGATTGAAAAAAAAAAAAAAAAAAAAAAAAGAAGAAGTTTGATTGAACTAATAAATGAACAAAAGCGGGTTCGATCGAACTCAAAGATGCTGATCTATGTTCGATCAAACATAAAACAACATTGACTGAATGCATAACGTGCGTTTCTAGATTCTATTAAACCAAGAAGTACAAATTTTGGGTTCGATAAAACCCAAACTCCAAGTTGTGAGTTTGAATTTTAAAAAAAGAAAATAGGAAAATGTTTTTTTTACCACTGAAAATAATTTATTACCTAAAGAACGAGTTAAGCGGATTTCATAAACAGACTTTCTAAAGAGGTTGGGTTGTAAATCTCAATTATCTAAACACAACATTTTTTTAATATAATTTTAATAATAAAAGACATAAAAAATATATATTCCGTTACTTTTCATCTGTCACGACACTTTTCAATTCACCATAACAAAATAAGATAACGGTTTGAAGCATTTTTTTTCGAAATATTTTGAAATATAAATATCCAAATAACACAAGATTACAAGGGGAAAAAAAAGGCGTGACCAAAAAGTAATTAACCCGTAAAATATGATTTCTCAAATAGCAGCAACCGAATGTTCTTCTGTACGGTGGGCCTCGACTTACTGAGTATGCAATAGGGGGTTGGTTTGGTGTTAGTGGGCCAATGGCATTATTTAAATAACAACCTCTTTCTCTAAACAACCGAATAGTTGGACTTGGACCTAATCCGGAGAGGAAATTGATTTAGATTCCGACACTCTTATTTCGAAAGATTCCGATTTAGGAGTTGTTATATATATCATAAAGTTGATGAAATTTATTTAGCCAAAAAAAAAAAGTTTGATGAAATTTACCACCCCACTGCCTCTTGTTCGGAACCTTTAAGAACCTTAATTTCGGATCTCTAGTCCTATCACGTCTCATCCGGCAAAATGAAAATGATCCTTATTATTTTACACTTCCTAGTTCCTTCATACTTGATCCGATTCGATTTATCAAATTCGGCCGAAGTACTTTTTAGTGGTTTTTTTTTTTTACATTGGTGCAGACTGCAGAGGTTACATCAAATACCATAATGGTACTAATATAACAAAATAATCATAATTATTGCGTTTTTTTTTTTTTTTTACATAACTATACCTATAATCACGATTTTAGCTATACATATTACATATACATAGATATTAAAGATACCCATTTTTTACTGGAAAATATAGTATGAATTTTCTTTATAAATAAATAATAATTTACTACTTACTAGAAAGTAGAAAATGGATCGTCAAACTTTCTCAACCTCATTTTCAACCTTTTTCCCTTTCATTCGGGAGAGCATGACAATTAACACAAGGCATATTTTTTTGATATGTTTATGTCTAAAGTTGTTTTACACGTACCTAGGGACGAAGCCAGGAATTTTATTCAGAGGGGGCAAGAATTTAATTAGGAATAAATAATCTACTTAAAAAAAATTTGCGGGCAAATATAAGATTTTAAAAGGTGTAATCGATTTTTTTTATTACAATTTTTAGGATCAAATTTACATTTTAACAAAAATTGAGGAGTTAATTGCTCCACTATACATATCCATTAACAATTTTTTTTTGTTACAATAGCTTCGTCCCGCTTGCAGATAATATAGACATGTGATGTGCTTAACGAACTAATTACTATTCGAATTTATATTCACCGAAATTAGTATTATATATTTATATATCTCAGAAATTTCCATGTTAATTACATATGTACTTGAACATATGCATATAATCTTCTAGTACTATGTGGACCAAGGCAAAACTTATTTTCTAATTTGCAAAAAAAGCTATAGATCTGAAAGAAAAGGGGCGAATTTGCAAATCTTTAGTTCTCAAACAATTTGCAATTGACTAGAACAGTAGAACTACATCTTAACTTTTTTGGCACAATCTTTATGAAAAATATTAAAGAATTGGGAAAAAGTAGTGTTTTATGTAATGGTTATCTTCTTCTTCTTCCGCACGGACTGGGCAGAAGAACGAGAACAAAAATAACAGCAGTTTAGAACTATATATCAGACTTATCAGTGATCGTCTTCTTCAAGATGGAGCTCAAAAGAACACAACACAGCTCTAGATTTCAGCATAGGGGCAAGCATGTAGATATTTTCAGAGGGGGCAAATATAAGCAAGTTCGATTTTTCTTTAAAGCTTTAGAGGTATTCATTTGAGCTTCTATAGATTCCAGGAGGGGCAAGTGCCCCTCCTGGGTATAACACAGCTAACATGAATTTGTCTGTAATTACTATAATTGCGTGGCTATTGATAGATATATATATGGTTGTGGAATGCTTTTAAATATTTTTCATTTGAATTTTAGAACACAACTTTTTTCTGTAATGAATACACATTAATTCCTATTTTGCACATTTTTTTTAATATCATCTCACTTAGAGCTCTATTTTAAAATAAATCAATTTTACTTGTATATTTACTCAATTTATAGGGTTGTTAAATATTTTAAACAGATTTTTTTTCTTCAAAGTTTAGAGTGCGGATTTCTATAAGTATACAGTGATTCAAGTTTTGGCAAATTTCTTATTTTTATTAATATCAGTTCACTCTCCACTTTTAATAATATTAATTTTATTTATATACATAAGTGATATATAATTATTATACAATAATTTAAAAGATTTTTCATTTCGAACACACTAGTATTACTTATTTCTTATTATTTTTTGTTCACTATTACATCACTTATAGCTTTGTTTTCAACAAAAATCAATTTTATTCTTAATCAACGTGTATGATTAGGAGGACAAATACAAATTTCGAAAATAGCGATAAAAAAAGTCACGAATGTGTCACAACGATATAGTGTATAAATATTGTCATCTTGTCATAGTTTAATATCCCACATCGGTTGGGCAACCAACATATGTGGTGTATGTAAGCCAAATGGGTCCTCCCACCTAATAGACTAGTTTATTGGGTTGGGCTCTTCCATTTGGTTTGTAACAATTGGTATCAGAGCCAGACCTTGGAATGGTGGCCCACGGAGCGGTGGCTCACGGAGTGGTGGCCTGGAGAAGCCAGCCGTGACCAACGTGACCGTGACCGACGTGGCCGTGACCAATAAGGGCTCGTAGTGGTGGCTCACGGAGTGTTTATTGGGCTGGGCTCTTCCATTTGGTTTGTAACACATCTTTTGGTTCAATACTTACACACTCACAGACGGAACAACACAGAATTCGATTTCAAAATCTATATAATTTTCATTAATTATGTGATTAGTATTTAGTAGAATGATTTAAAAGATTTGTTATTTTATGCAGAAACAACAACTTTTCCGTTGAGAGTCTAGAGCGGGAAGGACTTAAATAATTAAATTTAACCAACAGTACGGCCAAAGTTCCGACAAAAAAAGCATTGGATACCAAATTGTACGGCCGAGAAATTAAACCATCAGTTGGTTGGTTCCCTCTTCTTCTACACTGCATCAAGAACACCATTTTTCAACCACAACTTAATAGACAGACAGAGTTGGTGGTAACTCGAAAGATGTTGTCTTCTAGCTGCATTCATCGCTAATTTGGTGCTCTCTCAGCAGTAGACGGCGTATTCGGGTGCCGAAGTGGATGTATTTCTTGCGGCGCTGAATCCTGATTGAGGTACAATTCCTTCAAATTTGATTATTATTTGTTCTAGGGTTTCTGGTTCACTGAATAATCTCACAAACGAACAGTGCTTCCTCTGAAGTAAGTAACACGCTGAAGCATCGTCTAGGATTCTGGTTGTTTTTCTAGGGTTTGTTTCTGATGCAATGTGAAAACATTAAAAATTCGTGAGTGCATTTGATGTTATCTTTATATAATATCATGATTGTATGTTGTATTCCCAACGAGGAGCTAATAGATGTCACCGTCGTAGTTGACTGGAATGCTCTTGTTTTCTCCTGGCCCTTTTGGCCATTCATAATTTCATATGCAGCTTGTTCCATTCGATTTGTACCAAACACCACCATTATAGCTTCAATAAGTGGAAATTGAATCGTTCTTGGGAAGAAATAAGGATAGGAGGAGTAAACAATAGGTGCAAGTGCAACTCCAACATTATTGGCTTATATCATCTGTTGGTGTTTTTTTGGAACTGATGCATCTCGGACATGTAAGTTGTCTGTGTAGTAGACACAGTCTTGAAAACTGACTTGGTTACTAAGAGGTTATTCTGCTTCTTTGTAGCAAGATTTTTACATCAAACACAAGTGAGTTGGGTTCTTTTTTAATTTTTGGCCAAAGTTCTTATCATCTTGAAAACGCGCTTTTGAGAGACGGTTTTGGCAAGTACAGTTGATGTTAGTGATAACAACCATTATCTGTCATTCATCTCCTTACTGCAGATTCCCCAGATGACTAGGGTGCATGTTTCAGAGACAGAGAGGACTCGCACTGGAATGACCATTCGAAACTGTACTAATCGATCTAAAGCAGTGTCATTCGCCTCACTGTTACCTTTTATATTGCCCCAACTTGATGAGGACAGAGCCAAGAAACTTCAACTTCTTTATAATAGATTGAAGGTAAATTTTGGTAATAACTTACTTATATGGTGCCCCTAATGTTGCTTATTGGCCCTGTTTCTTATGGATGGCATAGGGAAGTAAAATCAGCCAGGAATATTTCACTCGAACTTTGACACGCATTGTTGGGGTTGAGACGCTCAAATCAGCTGTAAAGCAGGTAAGTTTCCTGAGTAAGCTGGTAATTTTTGTTGGAAAATGAACAAAACTGTATTATTGGACTGCAATGTTCTTGGCCAGTATTGTCTATATTTGAATCCAATGAATTGATGGCCTCCACAGTTATCTCATTTTGCAGCATATGGTTAGGGTTGATGAAGATCACATCCTATTTCATTTATTGGGAATCAAAATCGATGTTCTGAAGTGCATATTTTTGAAAAACTAGCAAAAACCAGAATCTGAAAGCTTTAGTTATTCACATCTTCATGATCAGGTACACTTCTGTGAAGATGTTCCATATTCTAAGCGAGTCCCGGTTGGGAATTACTATGTCAATGAAAGCATCTCCTCAATCCTGTCCTGGATTCTGAACAAGCACGGAGACATAGCTGAGGGGTGCAAGCTTGAATCTGCTGCCATGCGGTCTAATTTCTTGGAATCTATCTGTTTCTTGATCCAAGAGTTGGGGTCCAAGGAAGTGAAGAGATTCAACCAGAGCAAGTTAAAAGAAATGTTAGCGGTTGTTAAGGATGCAGAATCTGCCGGGATGAATGTTGTGTGGATGTCTTCAGTGGTTGACAAGATGAGGGAAGAGGTCGAGCTTATTGAACAGATGGAAGCCATTGAAACACAGAAGAGGGAGGTGGATTTGAATGTGGAGACAGCAAGGAAGGATTTTGCAGAGAAGGTGAATGAGGTTGAAGAGATGGAAGGTCGGTTGAGCAAGCTTGAGCAGAAAGGTTTGGAACTGAGGGAGAGGATAGTGTTCATCAGATCTAAGGTGGGTACCGTGGATTACAAGTCTATGGTTGGTTACATTAATTTTGACTACTAGGGCTCTCTGAATATTATGAGTTAATAGTTAGACTTAGGTAGGATTAATTAAAGTTTAATATGCGGTTGAGGGGATTAGTTGGTGTACGTTGCTTTCTTTCATTTTTGTTGTTGACGATTGAGAGGTGCATCAGTTAATGCATTTGGTTTTCTGAGAGCATGGATGTTTAGTTAAGTTCTTTAATTGTGTCAAAACAGATTTCCATTTCGTGTCAGTTATTATACGATTTGACACTAAAAACTTCAGTCATCTTCCGTAGATGACACATTTTAGCTAATTCGTTTTGACACAACACAAATAGAGAGATATTGTTATAAGTGATACGATACGAAATGAGCGAACACCCCTATTTGAGAACATCTAACAGATAATTAAATTTAAATTTATTTAGTTTTTTGCCTAAACCCTAAATTAAAAATTAAATATTAAATAAAAATTAAGAAACACCCTTGTTATCAGGCCAGAGAATGAGAGAAGTATTGGGCCTGAAATATGTTGGGTTTTACGGAAATTCTATTTATGAAGAAAATAAAATCCTCTTTTTAGTGGTAATAATAATAATAATAAAAATAATATAATAATCACGGAGACGAGTAAGAGACCCTTTTGACTTACGCTGGTTCCCTCTAGCCCGAAAAGAAGAAGCTAGGGTTCGTACTTCGATCTTCAACTTCAATCGTATCTTCAACCAGTATAGCGTCTATGTTTTGTTGATTATTGGATATTGTAGTGGTTTTGTTCTTTCTGTAGCGCTGATTCTGTGCGTTGGTTATTGATAGGATCCTAATTGATAGAAGGAAGATGTCCGGCGATAGACCAGTTCATCCTGATTGCAGGAACGCACCGAATCCGTACCATGAGTGTAGCGAGTACTGCTTCAAAATCATTGCAGAGGCGAAATCACGCCTGGAAGAGAAGGATTCAGGTGAATTAACTGACTTCTAGGATCAGAACCAGCTAGGTTTTAGTTTTGTGGTCTGTTATCTGATGAAAATATGGAAAGTTGGCATCAATTAACAAATATATTATTGCCTTGCTTGGATTTGTTGCCATAGTCAGCTGGAACTTGTCAAATAGCAGCTCCTGCAGTGATGTCTGTGCTTACTGAACGTGTATTATGTTTTCACGCTTTCATGTGTTATTTTTTGTTATTCCAGAATTGCAGCGAGCTAATCCAAACAATGGACACTTAAAAGATGGTGCCCCTGATCAAGTTGAAGCTCTGAATTCAAGGAAACAAAAGGAAGAAGACCATTCCGAAGAGGATGATGATGATAGCAACCATCCTGAAGAAGTGCAAGAAGACTTTACAAACCTCACTGGAAGGAAGAAAAAATTGTTCGAATTGAGGCTTAAGATGGTGTGCTGCTTTACTCATTACCCTTTTTTATGAGCCTCTATTTCAACTATATATATATATCAACTATCCATTAATATCTGTTATCTACCCATTTGTAGAATGCGGCAAAGAAGGCGAATCAAGCTCTAATGGTTGCTGAAAAGAAAAAAATGGAAGCTCCAACTGAATCAAGAGGGATTTCAAAGCAGAAGTGGCTTGATGACAGGAAAAAGAAAATCGGCAAACTTCTTGATGCTAATGGTTTGGATATGTCAAAATCTTACATGTTGGATACACAGGAGAAGGCTGAGATTAAGTACAAGAAATGGGAAAAGGACCCTGCGCCTTTTGGTGGGGAAGGTGAGTTTCCATTTATCAACAAGTAGTACTACATACACTGATGTCTCATTGTTTGTTGTAAGCGGCCATGTCTTATTTGGCATCCAAGTAGCTTTCAATTCATTTGGATTCTTTTATATGAGCGGTTGGTTGTTGGTAACTTTTATACTTTATAGTAAACTATTTCTAATAGGTGAAACATCAAAATGAAAGGATTTTTTTGTTTTTTTGGTTTTATCGGTGTCAATACCATTTGAATGAGGAAGTGTAGTACCATTGCTTTTGTATATATGCTTCGCTATATGATTTTGGAGATTTATTGAAAAAAAAAGTGGATTACTTTTGGTTATTAACTTATTAATGGTGCTTGTGCCTAAAGTTCAGATTTTTTTGCTTGGGTTGTTCTGAAATTGCTTTTGTTGACAGTGTTCAATCAGAAAACTCTGTACAATGCATACAAAAAGCGGACCAAGAATGTTGAAGTAAACATGGATGATTATAATAAAATGAAGGAAGCGGATCCAGAGTTCTATCGAGAAGCTTCTAGTCTTCTATATGGCAAGGTGAGTATAAAAAGTACAGTAGATTTTTCAAATTTTGACACCTAATAATCTATTATAGAGCATCCCCAAAATAAAACAATTACGCATAAGTATACTTTTAGTCTAAAGAAAATGCTGATGTTCGAAACTACTCAGGCACCCAAGACTTCAGAAGACAAGATCGACAAGATGGTGAAGGAACTGAACGATAGGGATGAAAAGCGTGGTTCCTTCAGCAGGAGGAGGAAGTTCCATGAAGAAAAGGACATCGACTCCATCAATGACCGCAATGAGCATTTCAACAAGAAGATTGAGAGGGCTTTTGGTAAATATACGCTTGAGATTAAGAACAATCTCGAGCGTGGTACTGCTTTGCCCGACTAAGGTACTTGTTATTTGTACTAATACTTTGCTGCAATTCCTTTATATAGAGTATATATATAGTAGCTTACTATCTGGGTAATGATCTTGTGGCTTGTTGCATATATTTTGTTGGCTATTTAAGTAGTTTAAACAATGTTCACTAATTTAATTGTTGGGTATTGTATCAGTTGGTCTTAGAAGTGAGCCAAGCCGAGATAAGGTTTAACCGAACGTGGATATGTTTCTATTGCTGCATTAAGACTTCCTCTGGTTCATCGATCCAGCAGATAAATGTAATTTTTAGCCAAGTGAAATGCAGTTTAGAGAAGTTTTCTTTCTACCCTTTGGTGCATAAAATAATGAGATGGAAGTATATGGGACGAATGAAATCCAATCTGCTGGATTTCTATCAAAGGGAATTGGGTGAAATTGATCTGCAAAATTTACCTTTGTGTCAGTATCAGTGTGATTGTCTTTTTGGCTGCTTGTGCTGTGGACCTCTGTTTTGTTCTGTTGAAAGGTTGTTTTCCATGATTCGTTGGTACCGCACGGCTAATTATTTTGTATTTGGATGTAACTTAGGATATAATTTGATATTACAATTACATTAACTTGTTTGACAAACAATGTGATATGAATTACATTGTAACATAGGATCAATTTCGATTTTATTTTTTACTAATCCAAGCTATCATAGATCCTTATTAGGACAATGACATTCATCTATATAATATATATACAAATGAGTTGAACCAATTAGTTTTTAACTAATCGTACATATAGACATCTAGTTTTATGATTTGTCAATATCTTATTAAATATATCAAGATTATATTATATTTCTGTAATTGTTGTATGCATTTATGTTATTTATTAACTAGACATATGCCCCGCGCGTTGCGTGGATATTAACATATTTGTGTAATTAAAGTGCATATGATGGTAAAAAAAATTTAGGTGTAAAATCAATATTATTACAAACCTAAATGGGTACATAACCAAGGGAAAAAAACATCTACGTCGGATCACAATTATCAAGTATAAACTATTTTAAATAGTTGAAAAATAATAAATGCATTAAATAATAATTATTTTTAAGTTAAATATGATTATTTATATATAAAGTACATGAATATTAATTTTTCCAAATTTATATAAAAGATTTATAAAATTTAAAATGGTTTAGAAATATGCTTATTTAATGATAACTTTATGTTAATATTAAACTATTATTGATAATGTTACTGTTGTGTGAAAATTTAAACATCATTTAATCTAAATAAATATTATGTAAATACTTAATGGAATAATAAAATTGAAAATATTTCACTATATTCATATATATTATATAAGTTCATATAAAAAACTAAAATATTTTTTTATTCAATATGATATACTACATAAAACCTATAAAAATATTTTTCTGACGTTCCAACCTTTGAATATCAAATTGATTTTATATAAGTTGATGTTTTTGGTTTGAAAGTTTTTAAAACATTGAATGTATATAAAGAATGAATGTTTATAATATAGGTTAAGAATTTATTATGCGTCATATTACTATATTAGGCAAAAATATTTACTATTGAGATTTTATAGTAATATATTAGGCAAAAATATTTACTATTGATATTTTATAGTAATTAATATTTATTACCAAAGAGTAATAATTACCATTTTTTTAAGAAAAGAATAATTACCATTAATAACGCAGTATTTAATACCTTGCGGTTTTTAATTTGAAATTGACGAAGTGTTTTGTCATTAATCAATACAATAGTTTCATAATTATTATAGTACTAATTACATATTTTTTTTTAACTATTATCCTTAGTTATAAAGAATTTGTTATAGTAATTAGTTGTTTTTTTTTTCCGCATAGTAATTAGTTGTTACTAATTTTAGATTGATTGATTCTTTAATGAACTATTATATGATAATAAGTATCAAGTTAAGAAAATAAATAAATAAATATTGTTATAAAAGTAAATAAATCGAGAAATATGATAATGTAATGAGGCAAAATCATTCTAAATTTAAATCTAATTTTTTTTTGTCCCCTCATGCTAAAATACCAAATTATAATGTCAGTAATTTAAATAAATAAAATATGTCAATAATTTATTTTATTGAGAACGAAATTATCGAGAATATTTAGATTATAAAATTGTTTAGAAGTTTAAAAAGAAAAGAAGTCTGAATGTTCAAATTTTGTCACTATGTATAATTATCTTACAATTTAGAGTGTAATCCCTAATTAGATTTTAGATTTAAATAAACAATAATAAGAACCAAAGCTAAGTCAAATATGGAAATATAATATAGTTTTCATTATAATATATTAATTTATATAATTATTTTCATTATATATATAATTTAAAGTTACTGTAATATGTATAATAATATATTTAAACTTGATTTTGTTTTTTTTTTTTAAATCTATAAACATAAAACAAAATATTTGTTGATTTACAAATTGAAATTCAAAAAATAAAATAAAAATATACACATAATGAATGAACAATTGATTACTAATATGGTACGTTCTTAATTTTTTGGTTACAGATAAGGTATATTTTTCAATAGTTTCTTTAAATAGATTTTTCTATTCATTCTTTAACATAATTACATGTTTACTAAAAAAAATACCGGTGCTTCTAGTCTCTAAAAAAATAATAACATTGGAAAATGTTTTACATATTACGTCCATGAGATCTCGGTATACGTCGACCAAGCCTTCAAGAGTTCCAATATGTCAATTCTCGTTGATGCACGTTGATGTTGATTTGAGAATTACCACCCCCGTGTTAAGAAAATTGGGTAAGATAATTGTGAGATTGTGCTTTTTCTTTTACTATTTGTCGTATGCAAATAGGCAAAATATTTGACCAAGTCTTTAAGACTACCAATATGTTAATTCTCGTAGCTGCATGTTGATTTGAGAATAACCACCCCATGTCAAGAAAATTCGATAAGATAATTGTGAGAGTGTTTTTTTTTTTTTTTCATCTGTCGTCTTCTGTAAATAGGCAACACATTGTTTCATAATTCAGATACAATGGAATAATAGCGTTGATAAATTTCATTTGTGAATTTCGTTTCTCGCCACTTCATTTTGTTGGGTTTTATCGTTTGGTTTCTGCAATGAGTTAATTAAAATATATGTAGTTGAAATTGTAAACAAAAATAACAATTCTAATTTGTTATGTTTTTATTTTAAATTTTTTTATTCCTCGTATTAGTTCAATTTTTCAAAAGTAATTTGTTGAGGGTTCAAGGTTTGCATTTTATGTTTTTGTTATTAAAATTTTAGTACAATTGAAATTAATATTGTTTAGGGTGTGTGCAATTCTAATAACTTTGATAGGGGGTGTAAATTTCATTTTTTTTAATCGTAGGATGTAAAACTTAATTTGCTCAACTTGTAATAAAACGGACAATAAGAGTGAATGAAGAGTGTTTCCTTCATTTTAGAGCTCCATGTGTAAGAGAGATGATTGATAGTTTTATGTAACTTCTACAAAAATGATGTGGACCAATAAAATTAAGTTATTTTAACAAATATGAAAGATAAAGCTGTTTAAAAAGCTTATTTGTCATGATGTGGTAACTTCTATTGAGATTATATTATATATAGATTATATAGATAATAATAAGTTATAAACATTTATGAGCTAAGTTCAGTAGTTTTTTCACCGATTTTTTTAAGATTATTTACATTTTATTTATCAAGTGAAAAATGTAATGCACGAAATATTCAGAAAAAATTAAAAAAATATATATATCTAAACAAAAATATACATTCTTCTCGTTGTCATACTATTGAGCACAATCAATTTAGCATAGCCAATCTGCAGTTTAATCAACAGAAATTAATTTAAAGTAAAATTATCATCTTTCCAGTACCTTATAAATTTTTTCACATTAACAATCACATCAATGGTATTAGAAATGTTGGTGTGATCGACATTTCGGGTGCCGAGACTGATTGAATGGATCTTAGTCTTAGACTCTTAGTATTCTGCTCAAAGAAGCAATTTTAATTCGACATTGTGTTGATTTTTTAGATCGATGTCACCAAATGCTGAGATTATAAATCATTTTAGCAGTGAAATGGACAAAACTAAGAAGAAGAGTAGAATACATATATAGAAGACGACAGAGATGAAAAATTATGGACAAAGAATTTAAATAATTAATATAGATTAGTAACAAATGGATGATTAAGAATTGGTAGATTTGATCAAAACACATTTCATTTCAATTTCCAAATATTTCCATTGGTTTTATTATTTTACTACGATATCTTACTCGCACTCTGCGTAAGAAGTGGTAATAATTCACTATTTTTATTTTATTACAATATGCAGTACCATAAGTTTGAACATAGAAAATATATGATATATTTTCAAATTCCAATTGATGTTGGTGTAATTCAAACATTAGAATAAAAAAAAATCACGGTGTCATTTAGAATCTTAAAAGTATAAACTTATTTTTGATAGTTTTAACAATGATTATATAATATTATAGTTAGTTTTAGAAAATAATGAAAAATGTGACAAAACAGATGGAAAAAAAGAGGTTGTTTGAATGAAAGTAAACATGCGTGAAATTTTTCTTATAAATATTTAAATTTAGGGAGGCAATGCGACATTTTATTCCTAAAAACTCTTTTGTTAAGTTAAAATTTTACATTTTTGTAAATTGACCTAGTTTTTTTTTCCCAATGAAATGAATGGGCTAGTAGTGGCGATTCAATTGATACCCTAGTTGTTAACACTATTTTAACTAAATATTGCACAAATTATTTTGTTAGATAGATTAAATCTCACAAAAACTATTAAAATATGAATATGAAAAATGTGAATTAGTATACAAATCAAGATTAACTAAAACATGTAGAAAAAATGTGAGATTAAATAATTGAATGAAAATAGATATGTGTAACATATGAAAAATTTACAAAACAATTACCAACCAATTAAAATACTTGTTGGTGACATGACAAAAATCTAGGCTATCTACTGTTGGGACACGCTTCCAATCGGTCCGGTTTCGCGTGAACCAATCGGTCGGTACCCAACAGAATTGTGATGATCCTCGCGGATTTGTCTAGGTGTTTCTTCGGTAATGTTGTCCTTAGCTTCGAGATTTGTTGCTCTCCCACGTTGACCTGTGAAATGTCTTGTCGGATGTCCGTTCCCTAACTCCGAGCTTGAGTCTTCCTCCACGTCTACCTGCAAAAGGGACTACCGAGCGAGAGGGGGGGGGGGGGGTGCTCGGTGAGCCCACTCCGATGCCTAAATGAGAACTTGCTATATAGAGAAAATGTCTAGAGAGAAGCTAGAGCAAATTCAATGGCAACTTGTTTGAAATGAATGGCTAAGGGTCCTATTTATAGGACTCTTGAGTCATTAGTTTGCTAATCGCAGTATTAGTCTGTTAATCATGTATTAATTAAGATAAAGCGAAATTAGGTCTTACTAAGCATCAAAGGAGTTGATAATGTTTTTTGGGGAATTTGGGAACAGCGTGGCCCGGAGGGAGGCCCTCCGGGCCGAAAAATGTTTGGTTAGAGGGTGTCCCTAGCCGAACTTTTTCTTTTGCCGGGCGATTTATCCTCGCCCAGCCTTTCATTGGTGGACTTTTTCGGGTTCGAGTTTTTCCAAGTTTCGGTTTAGAACCGTCTTTGGATCCGTGCAGTAATTAAGTCGGGTCAAAGCGGGTCAAGGTGGGTGTATGTCCATCATTTTTCCCCGAGTCAAGTAATGGCCAAACCGTTTCTTGACACTATTTTAAACGGGATAGACACCCAAATTGATCCTGCTTGATACATGTTACCTCTTTTGATGGTGTTGTTCTTCCTTTTAGCTTGCTGGCTCATGATCTTCGCTGTCTTGTATTTTGTAATTATCATAGCCAAAGTTATCAGTACGGATATAATATATTATGTGGTAATCATAGATGTGTATATATTCCTAAGTGTTGTGGAATATAATTGTATGCACTTTTTCAGTCATGGAATTTTTATGCCTCATGTCAAATATGTTGTTTGAAAAAATATGTTGTGCTCAGCACATTGGAATATAGTTTTACACATGACTCTATGATGTTTAACATGGCATGTGTTAATTTATAGGTTGATGTACATGCAGCGTGCTGTATCGATTTTTCACGAGAAAATTGGAGAGTCAGAGTATTGGGTATTTTGTAACTTAATTACCCTTTATATCTAGATGCTTTTAAATGCATAACATGAGATGATAAGAACTTAAACTTGTTGTGTTTCCTCCATGCCTTAGCAATTTTTCCACCATGTGTTGAAATGTATGGTTGTGGTTTAAAACCACCAAAAAGCTATTCACATTTTTCTTTATAACCATTTCCTTAAATTTTTCTTTCATCTTCTTCAATTATTTCTTCCACTTTCACTATTACTTTCCCTCTCCTCCTCCAAACCCTAACTCTTTCTCCCACCTCTATTTCTCCGTCTTTTTTCAATTCCTCTTAGCAAAATACTATATGGAGCTAGGATTGAAGGTTGGTGAATTTTGAATTTGGTTTTGGTCTCGGTTTGACCAAGTTTTAAACTTGGTCGGTCTTGGGTGTGGGTTTGCCGGAATTGGGTCCGGTGGCGGTGAAGGAAGCTCTGGCGTGGGTGGCGGGGCTGGGCAGGGCTGGGGGCGGTTTCGCGAGCGGGTCTGCTGCGGGGAGGAGGGGCCGTGGGCGGGGAGGCGGGGCTGTGGGCTGGGCGGGTCTGCTGCGGGATAGCGGGCCCGGTTTAACACCCGGTTCGGCTGGACCGGGTTGTAATCAGATTGACTTGGCTCGGCCCGTTTTCTTGGTGGTTCGTTTTGAGTTTCAAAAGTTCAATTTTTACTCCCATGTGCTTATTCCTATCTTATGCGTGCCATCAATTGCATATCATGGATATAAAAAATTGCATTGAAATTGGATTGCTGTTTGACCTCGTTTGCTGGATGGAAAAATACCATTGTTTGTTTGTAGCTGTTTGGCTTTAGGTAGATGTTTGGCATGTGTACTTGTATATTTTGTGCTCCTTTGTCCTTGAATCACGGTGGTTTGGTTGATCTAAATGTGAAGTTGGCATCTTGTTGTCTGCCTTGGATTGGTATTTTTGATGTATTGCTGTGTACTACTTTTGTGGAGGCATATAGGGGATGGCTTTAGTGGTGACCCCCCTTTAGTATACGTCGTTGCGTAGTAATGAATATATTTCGACTATTAGGTTGTATGCAGATTTTGAAAAGTTCTCCTTTCAGACTGTATCGCATTGCAAAATAAGATTTTGTTTCGTACTTAAGGATTTTTTAGCAGGATTTTGAATATTCCCCCTTTTTTGAATGCAACGCGATGCATATATTTGCATCACCAATACTTAGAATTTTTTAGGCGGGATTTTGAATACTCCCCCTTTTTTGAATGCACCGCGATGCATATATTTGCATCACCAATACTTAGAATTTTTTAGGCGGGATTTTGAATACTCCCCCTTTTTTGAATGCAGCGCGATGCATATATTTGCATCACCAACACTTAGAAATTTTTTGGGCGGGATTTTGAATACTCCCCCTTTTTGATGCAGCGCGTTGCATACATGTGCAACACCAACACTAAGAATTTTCTAGGCGGGATTTTGAATACTCCCCCTTTTTGAGTGCAGCGCATTGCATACATGTGCAACACCAACACTTAGAATTTTCTAGGCGGGATTTTGAATACACCCCCTTTTTTTAGTGCAGCGCATTGCATACATGTGCAATACCAAAACTTAGAATTTTCTAGGCGGGATTTTGAATACTCCCCATTTTTTTAGTGCAACGCGTTGCATACATGTGCAACACCAACACTTAGAATTTTCTATGCGGAATTTTGAATACTCCCCCTTTTTTGAGTGCAGCGCGCTGCATACATGTGCAACACCAACAATAGAATTTTCTAGGCGTGACTTTAAATACTCCCCATTTTTTTAGTACAGATATATGTTTTGGATTTCCTTGCTTTTATATGTCTACTAATTTTGTTTCTGCTTTGTTTCAGGTGTTCTGGGTTGTCCTCTTTTTCTTCGACTTGGGATTGCTTAATCTTCTTCAATGTTGCGTAAGTCTTCCTTTCGTTCCTCCCTGGCCTCTTCTTGTGCTGATGAGGAGTTAGGTTTAGCTTCTAGTTTTTTGCCCACATCTGATTCAGCACGTGTCCGAATCTGGGTTGGGTTTTGGTGGTGACGCTGATTCTGGTGTTTCTTCTGATTCTGATCCGCATGCGTCCACTCTGTAACCCTTAGGCAACTGGCTTAAGGCTCCCTACTACCATAAGGTTGTTAAGCTTGCCGGCTTAGAATCCGCTGATATGCCTTGTTATCCTTATCAGTCTCTTTCTGGGGTATCTTTAGGTGCTATTACCATTCCTCCTGATGGCATGTCGTGTGTGTATCCTCGTCAGGTCAAGTCTGGCTTGCGATTTCCATATTTCAGTGCGCTGCAAGATCTTTGTCGATATTATGGGATATCCCCTCTTGAGCTGGTTCCCAGTGCTCACCGCACTTGGGTTGGGTTCCGTGTGTTATGTCTTAGGGAGTCTTCAGTGTATTCTCTTGTAATATTTTGCTGTTTCTTTCGGCTTATATTCCAGAGTTTGTCTGGGATGTATACATTTACTTATCGTTTTCTTGGTATGGGGAGTGATGGTTTCTGTCTAATGGGCCTTAGTGATTTGGAGTGGGATACTAAATACCGGTTCGTTTCTCGTAACGAGAGTTCCCGTGGTGTGTGGGGGGTGCAGTACTTCTTTGTATCTGATCGGCATACCTCCTGGACGTTATGTCCTGATGTTGGTAAAGATGTCCCTTCTTACTTTCGAGACTTGTCCTCCTCCGATTGTGAGACCCTGAAAGTTATATGTCGTTGTCATGAGCGTCGATCTTATAAGACTGTGCTAGGAGTGACTGAAGAAGAGTTTGTTGATGCTTCTTCCTTGGTATGTTAATGGTGCTTTGTTCGTTTTTCTTTCTTTTCTTGTAGGTGGGTTCTTTGATCAATCTGCTTCTTTACAGGAGCTTGCACCTATTGCGAGGCCCGTTGCTGGTAGGAAGAAGACGCTTGTTTGTGTCTCTTATGGATCGTCCAAGGTTGCTCGTCCTGGCTGTGCTGCTCCGGGTATGCGTTTCGTTTTTCCTCATACGACTTGTATTTATATATGTCTTTGTTCTTCTAATGCTCTATTTTTTATTTCATTTTCAGCTGTGAAGGGAGGTGCAAATCCTTCTCGTCCTCCTCTGAGAAAGTCCGACTTTGAGGTTAGGCCTTCGGATACTCCTCCGCGAAAGAGGAAAGGTATGGATGCTGTTCGAAGCCCTCCGGATCCTTCTTGTGATAAAGAGAAGGTGACCGAGTCTTCTCTTGCCTCTGCCCAGGATAAGGGGAAAGATCATGTTTCCTATGATGTTGAGGACGTTGTTGCCGAGGTGTTCGGCGTTGGGATGATGTTATTGAGACCTTTGGACCTTCTTCACCTGCTGCTTCCTCAGGTATTGTGTTGTGGAGGGTACTTAGTTTTTTGTTATTTTCCTTGTGCTATGCCTTTTCTTTAACCTTTATTTTTTGCAGGACTGACCAGTCTTCCTCCTTTGACTGTTGATGAGCTTGTTCACCCTTTTAAGGGTGATGTTGTTGGCCTAGCGTGACATCCGATTTCTTCCACTCGTGACCTTCATTTTCCTAAAGATTGTTCATTGGTGACGTCCGAGGTTGGCATTAGGGTACTGAATGTCATGGTTCCTCCTGCTGATCGTTTGCCTACACCTGTCGATACTTCCAGTGTACAGAGTGCTGTTTAGGGGATGTTGTCTCATTTCGTTCCCGTAAGTTGTGTGGGCTTTGTATTTCTCTTCTCTATTGTGTTTGCCGGTTTGATGTTTTGCTTGTTGTCTTTCAGGTTATGCTCCATATGTTGATCTTATCCTCATTTGCTAGATGTGTCTCGTGAAAGGTACATCGCTCATGCCAGAAAGAGTCAGCTGGAGGCAGAGTTGGCGGCGTCTAAGACGATTGTTTGGTCTTTGGGGGTTATGATCCAAAGTCTGAAGTTGGCTGACTCGGAGAAGAAGAAGAAGAAGAAGAAGAAGAAGAAGAAGAAGAAGAAGAAGAAGAAGAAGAAGAAGAAGAAGATATGTGAGCTTTAAGGGCGTTTTTCCCAAATATTGCAGAGGGAGGCGGATATGAAGGCGGATATGAAGGCGGATTATGACGCGAAGCTGGCACTTGCTAATGAGGCGGCGAATTTGAAGGCAAAGGATGCTGGTGTTGCTGAGTATAAGGCTTCTGATGCGTTTATAGCGGATGCTCATCGTGCGAATGTTGAGATGCTGATTACGTGTGGTCACGAGATTGTGCAGAAAATTTATATGCATTGTCCTGATTTTCCGGTATCTGAGTTGGGAGACCTTGAAAGCTTTGAGAAGTTTTATGCCCCTCCACTGGATGTTGATGATATGTTGGTTGACGAAGGAGAGGATCGGAGGCCTCGACTCCTTCTCATGGTAACGTTGGAGACTTGGTTTCCGGGGGCTTAGAGGATGGTGGGGATCCTCCATTTGATGCTGTTTGAAGCCTGTTGTTTTCTACTTATTTGTATGAACCTCTTTATGTTTGTGATGTATGCGCTGCCACTTTATTTCGGATATCGTTTTCCTCCTAGTGACTTGATTATGTATGCTGTGGCTCTTATGGTTGGGCCTATTTTGGATGTTATATCCTTATCGGTTTGGTAAGAATAGTAGTTTATTTGACTTTGATGTGTAGTCTATTTGGTTGTGTTTGGGTGTTTGTTTCATGGATGAACCGTTGTTGCTGTTCTGATTGGATGGAGTGTGTCACTGCCCTCGTTGTCCATGTTGAGGAGTGCCGCATTGGGTGTTCTTCTTCCAGATTTAGAAAATGTCTCAGAGGACTGATTTGCTGTTTCAATGAGACAGCGTGTTAGGTTGCCCCCGTTGTCATTGTCGAGGATTGTTGCATGGTGTAGCTTATTTCCATACTTGGGATAATTTTTGAAGTCCAGATTTACTCTTTTGATGAGACAGCGTCCGAAGTTGATCCTGTTGTAGTTTATGTGAGGGTTGTGTCCACCAACTTGTTTTTCGATTCCAATGTTGGAATGATTTTAGGAGACCATGTTTGCTGTTTCGATGAGACCGCGTGTGGAATTGCCCCCGTTGTCACTAGTGAAGCGTGATGCACAGTGTAGTTCTTTTCGGACTTAGAGTATTTCTGGAAACCTATATTTGCTGTTTCAATGCGATAACTTTTGGTCGTGCCCCCTCCTGTTGTGAATCATGGCATGGATCTTTTTGCAGCGATAGTGTTACTTTTATGTATAGGTGGCTCTCAGCCTTTGGCGTGATTCCTTTGTCATCGTGTGATATCTTATCTGTAAGGCGGTTATTTGTATATGTACGTTGCTATACCACGCATAATGTGGGGTTAACGTATTTTGGATTTTTGTTTGGTTGCACCATGTATAAAATGTGGTGTAAGATCTTGCTGTTTGCTTTTGCTTCTTGAAACACACATTGTTGCACCGCTTAGGTTTAGCACCTGTTGTTTGATTTTTGAGTGTTTTTCAGACTTTGTCGTTGCATCTTTATCTGTTGTATCCAAGTGTTGTGGTAGGCGAGGTTGTATCCCGCGATTTGCTTTCTCGTGAAAAGCTTTGTTTGGCTTATGTTTCAGTGCCAGTCTGATGTGTTAGCTAAATTACTATTCGTTTTAGATTCGGTTATACCTCTACCTGCTTCTTAATCCAGCGTAAGGTTTGTGCGTTAGCTGGTGGTAATCCAATTTACACTTCTAAGAACCTTTATCTGGTTTATGTTCCAGCATAGGGTCGACGCTAGCTGGTTTATTCCAGACTAGGTTTTTCTTGAACCCTTGCCTGGTGTATGTTCCAGCGCAGGGCCTACACACTAGCTGGTTTGAACTCCAGTCTAGGGTTGTGATTTTGAACCCCTACCCAGTTTCGAGGCTAGCATATGGGCCAACTCTAGGAGGTTGGACCTCCTCCTTAGGCTGTTATTGAACCCCTACCCGGTTTATGTTCCGGCGTAGAGGCCAAGCAACAGTTGGTGGGAACTCCAGACTGATGATTGTAGCCACTGTTAGGTACAAAGTCCAGCAACAGGGCGAGCGCTTTTTGTCGGTGGTACATTTATTTGGATATTTTTTGTCATTTCGTTGTTTTACCGGTCGACCTTCTTTTCTTACATCTATTCATTCTACGACTACTTTACAACATTTGTGACTGACACAACATTATTTGACTCGATTTTGTTGGATTCTTGACGCTTGGTCGTTGTTCCTAGTCGATTCTTTTGTACCTGTCACATTCATGCAACAACATACGCATCTTCATTAGATATGGTTTGCACAATGTGTTACTTCATAAGGTAGTTCATGAAAAGTAGACTAAGCTAAACTCCCCATATGAAGTATCTTCTTGTCTATGACTAATTCAAAATAAAAGATGATAGATGACAAATGCATATGAGCATGCCCTTTGGCGGGTGGTAAGTGTTTATCATGTGGAGGGCGCTTCATGCCCTAAACCTGCTCAGACAACCCTTGTACATCATTGTTTCAATCTCCAACTTTAACGCGAGGCAATTTTCTGTTTTGTGACCCCAAGTTCCATGGAACTCACACCACTGGTTGATGTTGCGGTCGACAAATGCTTTTTCTTGGAGTGGTGGTTCGATGAAATGGCGCAGGTGTTCCTTGAACAGTTCTTCCTCTCCGATGTTGAGTGGCGTGAAGTTAAATGTTGGTGTAAAGCTTGACCGTTCATGTACTTTCCCGGCCTCGTCATCCCTTTCAATCTTTTTCGGTTCAGCGTTGCCTCCTTGTTCCATCTCTTTGTGTTGCCCTATCTCTTCCTCTTCCCAAGTCATTGCATACTCCAGCTTGTCTTTCAGATCCTGCATTGTTTGTGTCATCATTATGCCATAGGCTCCTCCAAAGTATTTCCCTTGTTAAACTTGAGGTTCCTGTAAAAGACTCTGATGACTTCTCCTGGTGTTGCTTGCGGAGGGGCAGCGTTCTCCGCGAACCTGTGAAAATAATGTCGTATTGTTTCGCTTTGTTTTTGCACTTTGTCATCCATGTGCCTAAATCCCCAAGACCTTGCTAGGTTGGTTCTTTGTTCGCGTCTTTCTTCCGATGTTTCCTCTCGGGATGGAACTGTCTCACTTTCTTGCACTTTAAGTCCACGGGCTGCCTTTTGGTTTCTCCTGCTGGCTCGTCCTTTTTTACTGGCCTGAAGGATAGCAACCTGTTTAGGCGTAGTAAGTCTGTCAGGAATTTTTCTTGCCTTGTCTTGCGGTTCCTCTCTTTCGTCACCATTCTTGTTTCCTGTCCGCCTGGGGTTTCAACCATGTTGATTGTTGTGTGTCGCTGTGACCATGGCTTTATGGCATTCAGATAGCATTTTCGCGATGTGGCTTGGTCGCCTAGCACTTCTCCTGCCCCGTAGGAAGTTGGAAATTTCATTTTTTGGTGTACGGTTGAGGCCGCTATCTCATTTGAATTGATAGTTGTTATTCCTAGAATCCCATTGTAGGCTCCTAACTATTCCACCACAACAAAATTGATGTTTACCCTGATCTGTGCCCATTGTGACTGGGAGCACGATTGTTCCTAGTGGGTAGGTTGTTGCCCCCGCGAAGTTGATTAGCGGGAAGTTTACTTGCTTTAAATCTTGTAGCCTTTTCCCGAGTTGTTCGAGAACCCTAACATGGAGTAAGTCTGCTGAGCTGCCTCCGTCCACATCAAGGGCTACCACGAGTGCATCGTCGTGGGGATACACAATGTGGGCCATGTCTTTCTTCGAAAATTGGATGGCGTTATCCTCCTCCTCCCTTGGTCGTTTGCCATAGAGTTCCAGATATTTTTGTGAGGCATAGACCTCTCTGGCATTAGACCATTCTCCTCCTAAGGCAGGGCCTCCGTGTATTACGCTGATTGTGCCCTTTTTGTGGCAGGTGGATATTCACTCATTTTCTCATTTCCCTTAGTCGTTGTTGCCTATGCTGGTTGAGGCCCTCCGCTCCTCTTTATGTGGTCATCCACAAATTGTTTCAGACCTCCCGTTTGTATGATATAATTTATGCTCGAGCGAAGAGTATAGCAGTCATCTCTTAGGTCCCCCCATACTTCGTGGTTGTTGCACCACTGCTCTCTCATTTTTCCCATGGGGCCTTCCCTGAATCTGCTTGGTGTTTTCCAGATATTCATCATCTTCATCTCCTGTAAGATCACAGAAGGAGTTGTATTTAGTGTGACCATTGTTGTCTGTTGTGGTGTTTGCTTGACGGTATTCACGGCTTGAGGCCTTTGCTGTTGTCTTTGATGGTTGGGGGGCTGTGGTGGTGTCCATTGCTGCTGCTGTGCAGGTGCTTGTTGCCACTGAGGTGGTTTACCTCCATACGGCCTTTACTGTTTGTTCTGTCCTGCTGGGCCACTGGTGTTAGGTTGAGTGGGTGCCTTCAGCTTTCTATTGTATTCGTATCTTTCCAAGTCAATATATTGTTTGACTCGTGTCGCAAGCTCCTCGGTTGTTTTTACTGGTTTTATGGCCAGTTTTTCTGTAAGGGCAGAGCTGTTTCTTCCCAAGTTTCTTATGAATGCTCGCATTATTTATTTGCTTTCCAATTCCTCATCAATGTCTGCTATGTTCTGGTTGAAACGTGTGTAGTAGCTTGCTAATGTCTCGTCGTTTCCCTGACGAACATCATCCAGCGACCCTGCGCTCTTCCTGAGTTGACGTTCACCGATATATCTTTGTAATAATTTCTTCTTCATATAATACCATGATGTTACTGAGTTCTTTGGAAGTCCGAAGAACCAGTGTGCCGCCTGACCTATTAGTGTGTTTGTGAAGAGCATTGCGATTACGTTTTCATCGGTTGTTCGGCCTAAGAGTGCAGCCTCGTGCTATTGAATGTGCTCCATTGGGTCTCCTTTTCCATTGTATCTTTCCGGAAGACCTGTGTTTAGTCCGCCAGGCACATGGCTATTGATGATTTCTTGTGAAAAGGGGTGTGATGTCTTGTTGCTGAGTATGTGTAAAGCTTTTCATTTAGCTTCAGCCATCATCCTTGTTATCATGTCCTCCACATCATCTTGTGTCACCACCTGTGGCGGTGGATCAGGGGTAGCTTCAAGGTTTGCGTTTGCGGGGGTTTCCTGCCTTTCATTGTGCTGTGGGTTGTTGAAGTGGTGTTGGTGTGGAGGTGCTTCTTCTTGCCTTCTCCTTTCTTGTGGGGTTGGATACCCTCCTCATTTTCTGCATGTGGTCCCTGTCAGCTGGGGCATGATAGTATCCGTCTCTTGGAGGGTTAGGATGTGGTGCATGCCACGTCCGTTGTGGCGGTGGCTTTTTTCTTTGTCCTTGTTCCTGTGGGGGTACATTTTCCCCGTTTTGGTATTGCTCTTGTCGGGGGCTGGGATGTTTCCTCCTCTTTCTTCATGTTCAGCTTCATGGGACATGCGTCCCCTTTCTGGGTCATACGTTGCCCTTGCTGGGGGAGCTCTTTGTGAGCGTGTCGCGAACGATGGTCCTTCGTACACGTACCTGTTATAGGGCGGTATGTCTTAGGATGAGGCTCCATATGACTGTCATGCGAAGGGCATTCCATATGGTGGAAAGCCGTATCGGAATTCGTGCGACGACATTCCGTACAGAAAGCTTTGCGAAAGACTTTGACGTTGTCTCCTTCCATATCTTCTCAGTTGTTGTCTGCTCTGTGGTGTAGACGATGCTGATGATGCGTCTACCGGAAGGGCTGGGTCTGCTTGGTTATTCGGGTGTTGTGCTGCAACCAGGATATTTCTCTAGGGGGTTTACCTGTTCCCGTGGCTGTTCGTTTTCTTCCCTTGCAACTTGCACCTGTGGACGTTCCCGTTGTCCAGTAGGAAGTGGTGGTCTACCTCCTCCCGGTGGTGGTTGCTCTCTGGGTGGTGGTTCTTCCCTTGATTGTTCGCTCCTTGTCGCCATTCCTCTTGTGATCACCAAGCTTTTTGTTCGAGTCAGACAGACGGCGCCACTGTTGGGACACGCTTCCAATCAGTCCGATTTCGTGTGAACCAATCGGTCGGTACCCGACAGAATTGTGATGATCCCCGCGGATTTGTCTAGGTGTTTCTTCGGTAATGCTGTCCTTAGCTTCGAGATTTGTTCCTCTCCCATGTTGACCTGTGAAAATGTCTTGTCGGATGTCCGTTCCCTAACTCCGAGCTTGAGTCTTCCTCCACGTCTACCTGCAAAAGGGACTACCGAGCGAGGGGGGGGGGGTGCTCGGTGAGCCCACTCCGATGCCTAAATGAGAACTTGCTAGAGAGAGAAAATGTATAGAGAGAAGCTAGAGCAAATTCAACTTGGCAACTTGTTTGAAATGAATGGCCAAGGGTCCTATTTATAGAACTCTTGAGACATTAGTTTGCTAATCGCAGTATTAGTCCGTTAATCATGTATTAATTAAGATAAAGCGAAATTAGGCCTTATTAAGCATCGGAGGAGTTGATAATGTTTTTGGGGAATTCGGGAACATGTTCGGTTAGGGGGTGTCCCTAGCCGAACTTGTTCTTTTGTCGAGCGATTTATCCTCGCCCGGCTTTTCATTGGTGGACTTTTTCGGGTTCGAGGTTTTCCAAATTTCGGTTTAGAACCATCGTTGGATCCGTGCGGTAATTAAGTCGGTTCAAAGCGGGTCAAGGTGAGTGTATGATGCATCCAATTATATTATATATATATATATATAGATATAGATAGATATACGTTGACTGCATAGAATAGTACATTGATTTTTTTTTTCCAAAAGTCCATTGATTTTTAGTTTTTTTTTGCCAACAGTCATTGATTCGGTAGCGGCGAAGTGGTTTATGAGCATCGATCAGTCGGAATAATAGTAGGCAGCCGTGGGCGTGCATGTGAGTCGGTGGCAAGACATTGCATTTTTTTCATAGTAAGTATATATAGATTTCCCTTGATTCAGTTTTCACCAGCAAACTTTATCCCTCTTCTCTTCTTCTTCCTATCGATCATAAACAACCCCCTCTGCTCTGCTATATAGATAGATGGAGAGAGAGAGAGAGATATCAGAGGCAAGGATTCATGGAGAGGTTCATATACTCTTCCTCATTGTCAGCATCGCCTTCTTCCATTTCCCAGATTCTTCGACACCATCCCTATCCCCGGCTTGGTTGCTCCTACTCCTCAAAATGCGGTTTCCCTTCTCCAACGCGGCTCACTCTGATTTGCTGTAAAAATGGAAATCCGCCGCCGTCTTCCTCCAGTCTTCCTAATCGTTGAATATGTTGTCTTCTTTATTGATAAGCTCACTTGACTCCTCTCCATCTCGATTACCCAAGCAGATCATTGTACGTAAACAGCAGAAGGTGATGAATTTCTCATCATCCTTGAATGGTTTTCCTTGTTTGTTTAAGTTGTTGTAGCTTAACTTTCTTTATTTGACTCTGATTTTAGATATGGCATTATTCTGGTGATGTGGATTCAAGTGCATAATGTCAGTATACCTGGAAATGTTTCTTTGGTAGGTGGCCTATCATCCGTTGTCTGCTGTGGCTGATAGAGAAATCTAATGACTTTTTATCATGTAGTTTCTGAAATTAGGATTGAATTTGATAATTAGGATTAGTTTGCATGATGCCTCTTCCTTTCAAGGTACCCGGCATTGAAGTCGAAACCCCTTCATAAGCATTTCAATGCATCCACAGCTGAAAGTTGGGATTTATTTACCAAAATGAATTTATTTAACTGTGTTGAACATGATATAACGTGTTTGGTGTAGTCCACAGTTTGTTGTTTCTTCTGATGTAGGTATGTATTCCTAGGTGTAAATACATAACCTTAGCCGTATTCTTTTGGCTAGATTCTGTCGATTGAGTTTAGTTAAGTGTATACACATCTCTAATATTTATTAATCTCTTCTATTAGAAATTAGGTTGGCATGTGAGACTGAATTTTAAGGTATTTCCGTCTATGTTTAGGAGTACAAATGCGATCTTAGCCTATACGTTGTAATTCAGTATCAAATGGTTTAAATCAGTTTTTCTTTTATATGCCTGAACAAATTTACCGAACAGTGTGATATTAGCAGATTCTCCCTGCTTCTCTCTAGTATAAGTGTTTTTTTTGCAATAATCATATCTTTTCTCAGATTTTGTCTTCCTTGGTAACATCTCCTACAACTCACTGATCCTCTGTCTGGCTATTTGTGATTCAGAGAAAGAGCTTCATTGCTCATTTATTTACCTCAATATTCTGCCTTTGGTTAAAGGATTTTAATGCTCATCCATGAAACAAGTACATATTGTTTCAAAGTCCAATATATATGAGAAAACTAACAAGGAGAAACCTTGAACATTTGCCAGTCACTACCAGTTGCAACATTTGTTCTACTGTCAGCATTAATCTGTCATTGATCCACCCGCTGTTTCCATCCCCAGCTTTTGCAACCTTACAGAATGCAGCCAAAACAGGGGGTCCCGCATTTGGGAAAGGCCTTCTTCTATCTGAGTTACTGAGCAGCGCATGGAGTGGTTTCTTTGCAGGTTGCCTTCACACGCTATCGGGTCCTGACCACTTGGCTGCTTTGGCCCCACTCTCTCTATTGGAAGAACTCGAATGGAGAGTGAGCTGCTGGAGCCCTTTGGGGCTGTGGGCATGATGCAGGACAGGTAACTAACAATGGAATGGAAGTTCTAACTCACAATCAATTTTCAATAGACTTTGACCAAATAAGATAATCCTTTTTCATGTTGGATGAACACTCATCCAAATGGATTTAATTCATTTCACAGTCAAGACTTAGTTTAAAGCTTGAAATATAGATGAGATTTTGCCACCTCATTTAAACTTCTTTTAAATGAATATGAATGAATATGTGGTCAAATTTCATCCATCATTGATCATGCTTAAATTCTAGTCCTGGGCATGAACAGACAGATGAAATGAAGAGTGATCAAAGTCCATTTCCAATATTTGCAGGTAATCTTCGGATTAATATTCTTGCTCCTAAAGGATCGACTCCACATAGAAATCATCAGAACACGGGGAACCCGAGTTGTAGGGTTCACTCTCCTTGTCATTGGAGCCATGGGGATCAAAGAAGCCTCAGAAATCCCCACGCTCCTCGAAAACAGCAAATATGATGTCAGCATCTACGAAACACCAACAATCAAGAAGAAGAAAAAGATCGGTTTCACCACGTTTGCCACTGGAATTATCCACAGTCTCCAACCAGACGCATTAATGATGGTTTTACCTGCAGTCGCCTTGCCTTCACGAATGGCAGGAGCCGCATTCCTTCTGATGTTCTTGGTTGGAACTGTGGTGGCGATGGGATGCTACACCGTATTCATCGGCTCGTGCAGCGAGGCGTTGAAGGAAAAGGTACCTAGAATAGCTGAAAAACTAACATGGGGGTCGTCTATTGTCGCAATAATGCTTGGGTGTGTCATTATAATTAGTCAGCTGTTTGGGTACAGCCTCTACTGATGAGTGAATGAACCTATAGCAGAGGGTGGTAATTTGTTTAGGGATTTGGAAATTTAAGAGAAGTTAAATTCAGGAACCACTGTTGCAGAATTTCATTAAGCAAGAGTATGATATTCATATCAACTACTTAGCTAGCCTTTTCTGTAGTTGGCTTCTCATGGAGTTTAGAAGTCATGGTTGCTTTTGTAGTCATGACTTATCAGCAAGAGTATGATATTCATATCACATATAAACTCCGTTCATTGTTTTGTTTGGGTAGTTGAACGACTTTTTCTTGATAACTACATTGCCCAAAACTCTCTACATTTCTTAATAACCTTATATACCAATGATGGGGCCTTCTTATCATACACTCCTGATGTACATATAGTAATATTAAAGTTAAGTACCAACTTAAGTATACTCCATAGTTCAGGTGCTAAATGGGTAATTAGCTCATTAACGATTGATATTTTTCCTTAATTAATGTCGGCCAATCAAGAAACTACCTACTGTGATCTGAAGTGAGGTAAGGAGGAAACCCCACCACCACCACTCCCCCATTAACCAAGAGACACCAACTCTGTTTTCTCAATCACCACCATTCTGAATCCAAAGTCAGCTTCTTGATATTTATCTCCAAAGAGCCAAGTTGATTTCATATATATATATATATAGTTGCTGTTTATCTGCATCGTCCAGATTACCTCAAATCCACAACACAAGAGTGAGTTTGAGTACGATGGGTGTTCTTGACATGTTCGACTGCTCCGGTGGGGGTGGCTCCAAGCACATGAAACACAAGCAGCTTCAGGTAATTATATCTTCGCAGAGTTGATAAGTTTAAGATCGTGCTCTTCTTAACTATGTGCATGATCGAAGGCCGCTTACTTGATCTATCATTCAAATTGGGTTTACGATTCTGATTTATGGGTTTATTGTTTTAGACCTTAGTATAGTGATACAACTGGTGAATAAAGCTGCTGTGGTCAGTCTTCATTATATGATTAATTATGATGTGGTTTCAAGTGTTCTGTTTTGATCCGATTCCGAATCAGGGAGGATTTGACAAATTAGGGTTTATATATATATTTACTAAACAATGAAGATAAAAATCTCAAATTTATAGTTGGTTGCGGTAAATGAAACCTTTTGAGGAATTATTGAGCTTAGCTAGAGCTACTCGATCGGTCCCTGTTCTGAAAGATTTGGTCTCACTTTACCAAATGCAAAGAATAATCTTCTTAGAAAGATGAGACAGCCTCACAGGAATCTTAGAAAGAAACATTTGATGAGCCTGACTGATATCAGTAAACTGAGTTTTAGAGCCTGCAAGAAACCAATTGCAAAGAATAATCTTCTTTCAGACACTGAATTTATCAGTATTCCCAAATCTAACCAACCAAATTTTGGAGCATCTTATAAGATTAGAGCGTAGTTGGGTTTATCGTATTTATTACTAGAGCATTGGTTGTCAGTCTTAATTAACTTGTATTTGTTATTGTTTTACTTTACCATGCATGCAGACAGTAGAGATCAAGGTGAAGATAGATTGTGAAGGGTGTGAAAGAAGGGTGAGGGGAGCAGTGGAAGGGATGAAGGGAGTAAAGACAGTTGAGATCGAAGCAAAGGCGAGCAAGGTGACAGTGGTTGGGTATGTAAACCCGTCTAAAGTGGTGTCCCGCATTAGTCACCGTACAGGTAAGAAAGCCGAGCTATGGCCTTACATGCCATATGACATGGTGGACCATCCGTATGCACAAGGAGTGTACGATAAGAAGGCCCCATCTGGGTATGTCAGGTACTCCCATGACCCTAATATGAACCAACTTGCTCGTGCCAGCTCTACCGAGGTTCGCTACACCACTGCCTTCAGTGATGAGAACACTGGCGCCTGCTCTGTGATGTGAGCTTGCCTCGGGTTTGAAAAGTTAGGGTGTTATGGTTCTCATGTGTTGTAGGTTATGGTCTTGTGTGTACATGTTATTGCCTGACTGTTTCTAATAGTCACTAAAGTATTGGATTGTATTTGAAGCAATTGTAATGCTAGTTAGTGGTACCATACTACTATCATCTATTTCAAGTGTGCATGTATGAGGTTATTTTGCAGAGATTATTACTCATCATAAATAAATTATTACATATTGTGACAACAGCCTTAGTCATGGCCGATTTAAGTTGGGCCTAATTAATATATATATAATTGTTTGATTGAAATTGAAATCAATTTTTTACAATTTATTTGATCTCCTCTATTTATTTTATAAGTTCACTTAAATGTTTTATTAGGATACCATAAATTTAAGAAGTATGATTCTATATATTCAAAATTAGGTAAAAATATTGTAATAAATAAAAGTAAACAAATATGTATTTAAAGTATACGTATGATTTAATTCAAAATTTAAATAAAATAAATAATATATGCATTTAAATTTTGAAATTTCATGTGGTACCAATACATATATATATATTATTATATTTATTATAAAATTGAAATTAGCAAATGGGTGGGCTTATTATCAGGGATGATCCATTTTTAGGCCCATCAACAATAATTCCTTTATAAAAGCTGTTCTTGTCTAAGTGGGGGATGGTAACTGATCTGATTTTGGCGGGAAGAATTCCCCCCTCTATTGCTCAGATTTCAGATCAAGCTCCTCTCCGACGCTTAGCTGCAGCACATCCATGGCGGACGAAGAAGGCGCCGACCTCGCCCAGCTGGAGGAAGAGTTCGCCGTGTGGAAGAAGAACACGCCTATCTTATACGACCTCATCATTTCTCACGCCCTTGAGTGGCCGTCTCTCACTGTCCACTGGTCTCCTGCACCGCCGCAGCCCTACGCCAATGACCCGAAATTCGCAGTCCACGGCATCGTGATGGGGACTCATACCTCGGACGATGCCCCCAATTATCTGATCATAGCTGATGTTTTGCTTCCAGCGGTGAATGCCAGCGTGGAGAGTGGCGTTGCTGAAACCTCCACGATTCCAAAGGTAAGTATTAGGGTTTATGGCGTAGAAATGACATTTTCTGAAAGTGGCTCTAGTGAATCTTTGCTTCATTCACGTGTAAAGATGATCCGTTTTTGTTCAAATATGCCTCTACAGCTTCTGTATCTTTACACTGACGGAAATCGAGTATAATAACGTATTAACGTTTATGACATAAATTGCGAAACATTTCTCTTGATTATATCAGTTTATACATAACAGTTACAATGTAACATGAATTTGCATCATTTCACTAGAATTCTTATATGTTTCGATAGGTTTTCTGGTTAGCTCCATCGTGGTTCCAATGTGTTTGAGGAAAGTCCTAGCTGAATTGAAATGTTACATATACATTATGCCTGTTGCTTCTTGTAATGAGATTAAATATGCAGTTTTCTTGAATTGCCTGCTCATGTTGGGTGTTGTTACAGGTGGAGATTAAGCACAAGATACAGACTGATGGGGAAGTCAACAGAGCACGCATTATGCCTCAGAGTCATAATATTTTGGGTTTAAAGACGAATTGTGCTGAGGTTTATGTTATAGACTATTCCAAGCATGCACTGAAGGAGGAGAAGGATGGTTTTGAACCTGATTTGAGGTTGAGAGGTCATGATGAAGAAGGCTATGGACTATCCTGGAACCCCATAAAGCATGGGTACCTTCTTAGTGCTTCCCATGACAATAAGATATGCTTGTGGGATACTTCTGCTGCTCCCCAGGATAAAGTTCTAGATGCAATGCATACTTACAAGGTAACAAGCACAAGTTTCAAGGCTTCAATTCATGTTCTTTTGGTTAACAAAAGTTTTGTACTTTGTGAGACTTATGTTGTGTAAATTTAGGGCCACGAGTCTGCAGTTGGAGATGTATCTTGGCACTTGCTGAATGGGGACTTATTCGGTTCTGTTGGTGATGATGGCCATCTGATGATCTGGGATCTGCGTACAAACAAATCAGAACAAATTGTCAAAGCACATGACAGGGAGGTTGGACAGTCACTTTGAGCTCGGACATTTTTTTTGTTTAGAATATATTAGGCCTATGATTTCAGCTGAAAGCGTCTTAATCATATCCCAGGTGAACTCTCTATCCTTCAATCCATTCAATGAGTGGATCCTGGCAACTGCCTCGTCCGACACAACCATTAATCTGTTTGATATGAGGAAGATGACATTACCATTGCATGTCCTGAGCAGTCATGAGTAAGATTCTGCTCTTTATTCACCATCTCTTGTTTAAACAGATTGAGCTCTATTTAATCAATTATACATGCAACATATACCTCTCTATTGAGTGAGTGGTAGAACTAGACCCGCGAATCCCATCATACTAACATGAATCTGTAATGCTATCTATCTGTTTGACATGACAGAGGTGAAGTCCTGCAAGTAGAATGGGACCCAAACCATGAAGCTGTTGTGGCTTCTTCTTCTGATGACAGAAGGGTGATGATTTGGGACCTAAATAGGATTGGGGATGAACAGCAAGAGGGGGATGCCAATGATGGCCCTGCAGAGCTTCTGTTCTCCCATGGAGGACACAAAGGAAAGATGTCGGACTTCTCATGGAACAAACACCATCCATGGGTCATGGCAAGTGTTGCAGAAGACAATGCTGTTCAGGTTTGGCAAATGGCTGAGAGCGTCTATGCCGATCTTGACTTGCAGGCCGATGACTGCTTTTAAACATTGCTTGGAGCTTGTTTCTTTGTGTCAGTGTTGGAGTTTAAGGTTATTATAGCATTGTCTGTCTTGTCTTGTTCTGGTGGGTTTGTGTATCAACTTTAGTGTTGTGTGAGTGAGTTCCCAAATAGGTTTACTTTCAAAACTAAATTCCAAACTAAGTTTCTTTAGAAACTAATTCCCAAACAAGACTATTCCATCTACGTGGCGTCCACATTATCGATTTTTTTTAATCATATATGTTTTCCACTTCGATCTTAAAGTTTACATTATATTGCAAATTATTCTAAAGTAATATAATTAAAAAATATAATGAAAAACATTGAAAAAATAAAGATAATTGATTTAAAATAAATATTTAATAAATGAGAAAATAATATTTGAAAAAAAAAATATTCTAAAATAAAGTATAATAATGGTCTTACCAATCATAACAAACTAATATTAAAATAAAAAAATAATAATAGAATAAATTTTATTCCGTTTTTTATTTCATACTTTTTAATGATAAATTTTTGTATCATAAATCATATTTCTTATGATTTTTATTTTTTTATTTAAAAAAAAAAAGATTTTTCAAATTTAAATTTATAAACATGTTTATCTTTTTATTTTTATTCGATATGCATTTTCATCACTTACATTAAGTATTTTTTTTCATATTTTTTTTATTATATTTTGTTTTAAGTTCATTTGTAAAATAATGTAAACTTTAAAGTGTAAACTAGAAATATAAATTATTAAAAAAACAATATTTTCGATGATGTGTATGTCTGTTAAGATGAATAAGCCTGGTTTACGACTTAGTTTGACAATTTAGAAAATTAACTCGTGTCTTGTGTAGCCATTATGTTTGAAACAAGGGTTAAGAACACAATAGGGGCCTGAATGTTTGCCCATGTTGCCAAAAGGGGTCTGAATTGAAAAAACATATTATTAAGGTCCTGAATTTTGAGTTTTGTGTATAAGTGAGGTCTCCGTCTATTTTTTCTGTTAAAAGTGACGGAAAGTGGTCACATGCTTGATATGTGACCGAAAATAATTTGAAAACCCGAAAATGTCATTTGACCAAAGTGTGTCCCTCACATGTTTGACCTAAAAAGACGAAAATACCCTTTAAGCCACCACAGCTCCGGCGACCACCACCACCCGGCGACCACCACCCATCTCCGGCGACCACCACCCCAGCTCCGGCGACCCAAAAAAGCTCCGATCGGAGCCAAAAAGCTCCGTCCGGAGGAGGGTTTTGGTCGCCGGAGCTGGAGTGGTGGTCGGTGGCGGTGGCTGTGGTGGCCTTAGGGCATAATTAGTGTGCAAGGGTATTTTAAACATTTCACATTTCATTAATTAAATTGTATAATAATTGCAAAAGAGTAATTCTTTCATTTCACGTGTTTCCGTTACATTTAACGGCAAATTTGGACGGAAACTCGATTATCAACAAAACTCAAAATTCAGGCTCTTAATAATACGTTTTTTCAATTCAGACCCCTTTTGGCAACATGGGCAAACATTCAGGCCCCTATTGTGTTATTAACCCTTCAAACAAATACAACATCTGGCCGGCTGCCTTTCACTGCATTTACTATCCAACTGGACAATGGTCTGAATTATTCAACTACAACCCAAAAACAGTACACAATCCTTCGACTCAAACAAAAGACAAAAAATACAAATTCTCATAGGAATGAAATTAGAAACCACAACGGTAGAATCTACTTATTATTGCATGATGATATTATTTACTGGGTAGCGAGAATGCGGCACAAAAACCAACTACTTAGCTAGCTCTTCAACTAGCTGTTGCTGCATGAGAAGTTCCTACAAAGTACATTCAAACTAATCACAGTTAGATTTGATTCAACAAGATATTCCTTTAAAAATTGATGAAAATATTTACCAACTCTTGCACATCTATACAGCATTTCAAAGTCTGCAGTTTTTATTAACTATGAATATATCTAGGACAAACCAAATAATACTTCACAACTGCAAAATAAAAAGTGCACACTCATAGAGTAATAAACACAAAAAAACAGTTTTTTTTTTGAAGAAAAAACATGGTACACTAACACGGAAATATCAAAGAGCGAAAGGGGAAAGGTCATGGCTATTGCCTAATGGGCGTGCATTTCTCCCCTAAAACAAAACCCAATACTGCATAACATACAAAGAAACTACCAAACCCGACAAATATAAGTGGAAATAGGCAATCACAAGTAACAAGAACCTAGAAAAGTTGTATAAAAAAACTCCCAAAGCTACACAAAATAGTGAAATGGCATAGTTGAAAAAAGAAAAGTAGCAGGAAGAAAAGGCATTCTTGCGATTTATGGATATATGAATATCTCTGACTTGAGCTAAACTTAGCATATACAAGTATAGAAGAATTGGACTGGAATCTTATTGTCAAATTACTAAGCACAGACAATTTCCAGGAAACAAGGCATATAAATATATATATTTGTAAGTAAAGATCTTATAGTTGTCATCACATTACCATAAAAAAAAGATTTCATCTAAAAGACTTTAATGCTATTATAGCAAATAAGAGCAAACTAGGCTTTACCTTTCTTCTTCTTTCTCCCAGAGGAAACTGTATGTGAAGGAACAGTACCCACTCCACATTCTTTCAGCCCCGGACCATTCTGATTAGCTGCACACGGAAGATTCTCAAAACCACAGCCACTGTATGGTTCAACATTCATAGCTGAGCCATCAGCATTTCTCCCTTCAGGATGACAGTAAATCTGATCCCCACACTGCACATTACAAGGATTCATGACATAAGAACCATTAGTACCTATAACAGCTTGAGGTGCCAATGATTTCTGATAAGGGAACGATCCGATCTCCCCTTCGATCCTCCCTCTAATATCCACAAGCAAACACTTCAACCTTGCAACCTCAGATTCCAATGCAGCCTGACCCTGCAACCTCTTCAGGAGCTGCTGATTCAGTGCCCTCAACCTCACCACATCATCCTCCAACGAGGCTACCCTTGCCTTCTTCTTCTCTCTGTATTTCCTCACAGCCTCACGGTTTCCAAGAGGGCGCTTCTTGCTCCCTTTCATCTCTGAAGATTCTGCAGAATCATCGGCCTTGTCCTCACTAGAGGCGGGTACGATCTTGGTGTGGACATGGAGGCATGTGTGGGAGTGGGAAAAGTCGGGACCAGGCGGATTACAAGTGTGGGTGTGAGTACAGGCATGTGTGTCCGTGAAAATATCGTCAAAGAAACTATCCATCGATCTATTACCCGGAACATCTCCTCCAAGGTTATGATTTTGGTAAACCTCAGGGTTCGAGAAGATTTCCTGATTTGAGAAATCAAGCTCTCCGTCATCCATTGTTGAATCTAGAAACAGCTACAATACCGGATAACTTGGCAAAATTAAATATTTTGACACACGATTGCAGATGAAGGTTTCAACCTTGGTGGTTCTGATTACTGCGTAGTTCACCTAAACCATAACAATTATGAACATGCACGGTTACGAAAAGACTATCCAAGAACCCTAAAGTAGAGTGAGCAATAAACCTAACAATTAGCTTCAGTAAACTCCCAAGTTAATATCAATTTCGGCAATTCAAAGTAACACGCAGCAAGAAAAATCGAACAAGATTCACCCTTAGATCGCGGACGAGTGTCTCTGGCAAGAGCTCGAACGAATAGAGGTACTAGGCTCGGAAGACGTACCTTATAGGAGCCGCTACGCTATTGATGGTGATGATGGGGTTTGAGAAGTGGGAAGAGAGTTGCTTGGAGGGGGGAAAATCCGGAACCCTAAAAGCTCTGCTCTTAAAATTTTAGAAAGACATGGCAGCAATTATGTGGGTGGTCACACAGGCATGGAAATGGACGGACCTGAGAAGCAAGGACTTTTCCAGATTCCATAGCCAGATAAAGTTCTCTTACCTTTTATTTTATTTTATTTTTATTCTTAGTCTTATTATTTAATTTAATTTTTTATCTAAAGATTTATTTTTGGGAGATAATGCGTGTGCGCCGGATGTACCTCGCCGTATACCTGATGAAGACAATATGCTTGAACACTAAAGAGAAAAGGATAGTTGGATTAAAGATTTTTTAAAGGAGACTCGGGATCACTAATAGCCTTGTGGCGGAACTTTGGGCGTTGAGAGATGGCTTAACCATGGCAACAAATCTAAACATTGACTTGTTCAAGGCAACATAAAAGCATTCCTTTGGAAACTAAGAATAAGCACTTTTTCGAGAGGGAGATCCGAGATATTTTGTTCCACCACAGAGAATTATTTGATTCTTGCATTTCAAAAAAATTCCACGATACACCAGAGCAATCATTTAGAGTATTTAATGATTCCTAAAAGAAAACCCAAAAGTCGTTTTTTAATGAAAAAACTCTCTAGGCCCTTTGATGTGGTCATGAAAAAACAGATAATAACAAAGAACTTCCCCACCAAGACCTACTCCCCAACCTAGAGTGGCTAAGTGCGGAAGTAAAATTAATCCTTGTTCATACATGGGCTTCTCTGGTACAAAATGAGCCACTTCAAATAGGTTCATTGATCCGGCCCAGAATACGATTAATCCGGCATGGGCTACATGAGCCCCCAAAAGTTTACCGGATAAATTGATAAGTCGTGCATTCCCGGCCCACCAAGCGAAACCGGTAGTTTCTTGGTCACGACCCGCTAAAGCTAAAGTTCCATTAAAGAGCGTTTCCACGGGGTAGAACCTCCTCAGGGAATATAAGGTTTTCATGAGGCTGATCTTGAGCCGCCATCCAAGCACGAATACTTTCGTTTAAGAGAATATTTTTGGTGTAGAAAGTTTCAAATTCTGGATCTTCCGCTGCACGGATCTCCTGGGAAACGAAGTCGGTCTATGTGGAAATGGATGCTAAGGAAGCTATTAACCTCATTGTCGAGGAGTCAAGTGAAGATAGACCTATAATGCCTTTAATTTGGGATTGCAGAAAACTTATGAAGTCTTTTCGAAGATTAAAATTCAGGCATGTCTATCGTGAAGCAAACAAGGTTGCAGATCAACTAGCAAAGGAAGCAGCGAGGATGGAATGATCATTCGTAATCATTAATGAACTCCCTTCAAAACTTAAGTCGTTTATTTTGTATGATTGCTTAGGACAATCCCAAAATAGGGAAGTAGTTGCCTAATAGTTTCCTAATTTACCAAAAAAAAAGAGAAAATGATAGTTGTGTACATCCGGTATACGCCCAATACTAAAATGGAACAAAAATAATAAAATTTAAGTTTAATACATCATTTAGTGTTTACACGGGATGATTACATAGTTACTTTTATTTTTGGCGTGATTGTTTAGTTATATACGTTTTGAAATATAATAATATGATTCAAATTTATTTTTAGTCTTATATTTGATCAAATGTGATTAAATAGTTATACAATACTATTTTATTTTTGTTACATTAAATCAATTAAGTTCTCTATTTCTCACCCATTCAACCAAATTATTCATCGTCTCCGAGCAATCATCTGCAACTCCTAATCCTCCCCGGATGTCACGTTTTACAGCTAATTCTCAAGTAACTCGGGTGAATCAACCGCTCTACTTCCATTGTTTTACAGGTGATTGCTAGTTCTTAAATTTCTGGTACGTAAATTTGCATCTAGGTATGCGATTGTTAGTAAATTGTAGAGGTTTTGGGGCTTAATTAGGTTGATTCGTGTTCATTGTTGCCCTACTTGAAGATTATTTTATCTTCTATGGAGAATATTTGGCTCTACTCAATCAGTGACTATTTTGGTTGAATGCCACTCTACTGGTGGAGTAAAAGAAGAATAAATGGAATTCTCTTACTGATTCTTGTACATTTGGTCTTTATGGTTCTTAGTTTGTATATTATTATGATATGTAATTAGAATTAAGCCTTCCAATAGTTTGATCAAAGAAATTGAGCAGTTTCTCGAATAGTTTTTCTTCAGTCGTATCAAAATAATGAATTTTGGATGTATCTATGCTCGTATTTGTGAAATACTTTACTAACTCATGAAGAAAAAAAATATAAAATGTTATTTTGGACATTTAATATTAGTATGACCGAACAATTACATTTGCAAATATATATAACTAAAATAATATTTGAACCAATCGATCACATTGGCAAATGTAGATAATCAAACTATGTATTTACCCTAATTTTTTTTTTTTTAAGGGGGTTTCCATGTGGGGTGATGCTAGACATATCGAAACATTCAGTGAAAAATCATGCGAAAGCACTAATAGGGGTAGTGGTGTAATTTCTGAGAAGTTTGATGGCAATTAGTATATAAGAGATAATCGTTGTATTTTTCACGGTGTGATTCTCAGGTTGGATCATTTCTCTTCCATGTGACACCGGAGCATGCAAATTTCTGAAATCGACACTAACCAGCTTTTGGACCGACCGCACTAAACTGAGATTTTTGGGCAAGTTAGGATGCGTTATGCTGAGAAATTTAGGGCTGAGATTTTAACTTTGAAGCTAAAATTGGGCCGATAATTTTCCATAAAACGGGGCTCGTATTTCCCTAAAATATCTGTATAGGTGATAGAATAAAACTCAAGTCCAATTTTCACACAAACGTGGCCTAACTTTCCCAAAACCTCGGCCCAAGATACTGCAAAACTCAGACTAAGTAGACGAGAAAAGATGGGCCCAAAATTGCTTAGTATAATTCGAGCCACCTACCCGAAATTATCAGCCCAAGACCCAAGGGCGCTCCAAAAGCTGGTTAGTGTTGATTTTAAAAAACTCGCCTACGAGGAAAACCCTGAAACTGCCAAACTTTTTGTGCATCCGATCGTGTTTCACCATTAAATTTTGATACATATTTTTAGATTTAATATTATATATTTTTTGAATTTTCCAATCTTAATAGGGTTTTAAAAAAAAATAAAAATTAATTATACTCAGAACACTTGTCGAGAACTTTAACGGAGAAACATAAAGACGAAGAGTAGGACAGGAAAATGTTGAATTTGTTCGTTTTGGACTGGTGCCATTTAGGGTTGTCAACGGGGCGGGTCGGGGCGGGTAGCGCTTGCCCCGTACCCGCCCCGCGGGTCGAGATGGTCGATCTGTACCCGCCCCACACAGTTCGCGGGGCGGGTCGACCCGCGGGTCACCTATTAGTGGTACATAATATATTATTAGCAATTTAAACCCTAAATTCTATACTTACCATATACAAATTCAATTTAAAATTTAAATCACAAATAAATTTAACTTCAAATCTAAATACAAAGTCACAAATCCTAATTATTTTAACTATGTATTATATTACCTATATAGTTTTATATAAATACGTGTAATATATATATAAATCATCCACATACGGGGCGGGGCGGGTCAACGGGGCGGGGAGACCCTAAAACCGTACCCGCCCCACGGATCACGGATCGCGGGTCAACGGGTCAAAATCGGGGCGGGTCACGGGTACCCGCCGACCTGCGGGTACCCGACCCGATTTTGACCCGATGACCCGCGACCCGCGGGGCGGGTTCGGGTTTGGGTTCACGGTGACCCGCCGACCCGACCCGAGCTTTCATTGTACATATATATTTAATATATGTATATTATATAAAACTATAATGGTAATATAACACATAGTCAAAATAACAATTATTCTAATGAATGAGGTGATTTATATTTGGATTATGAGTTAATTTAATAATTTATGATTTAAATTTGAAGTTGAATTTGGATACGGTAACATAGAATTTAGAATTTAAGATTTAAAATGATAAATTATACCTCACACGGGTCGTCCGGGGGTCGACCCGACCCGAAAGTGCATGGGACGGGTCCGGGTCAACCATATTGATCCGCGGGGCGGGTCCGGGTCTAGCGATACCCGCCCCGACCCGCCCCATTGACATCCTAGTTGCCACCCCTAGTGCCATTTTTATACAGGGTTTATATACACCGGGTATACACAACTAGCATCATATCTTCCGTTCCCGTATATTATACCACCATTTTCTGATGAACTGTTAGACATGAATTAATTCATCACTCTGTCTCTATGCAAAGGTTGGATTTAGCGACCGCACGATTTTTAAGTTGCCTTAGATGATTTTAGAGTATGAATATTCTACTTATAATATATCTGATATAATACGAAGTTTGAAACCCATTTTTGTTCTCTCTGTAAAAGTTAGATTTAGCAAGAATAGGATTCTTGCATTCCTTCCGTATACACGATTTTCTGATAACTTGGTTCAACAATCTAAATAAAAATAAAAACCAGACAGTTTTTATTCACAGAGCTAAATCTCACAACACTCACTGAACAATAATAGTTATATCTAGATTAGATCATCCTCAATTTTTGCAACAGTTAATTACATAAACCTCTATTATATACAATCCCCGTATCACACAACAAACACTATGTACTACTCGGCTCCTATCAAACAAGACTTCCTCAGATCCTGCAATTTCCCTAACCTGCAAGTATCAGTAATTAATATTATAACTAATCGAAGCTTGATGATCTGCTCCATCTCTCTTTAGTATATTCTTCGAAACAAACACTGTTCCTCATCTCCAAGCTGCTAAATGATGTTGAATCGTCGAGAAAGGCGACACCCCGATGTGATGCCACACTTGAGGTCGGGTAAACTTCATCATCATTGCAGTCTGAGTTCTTCGAATCTGCTTCGTTAGAACTCTCCCATCTGTCAAAATCCATTATTTCTCCTCTCAACAGCTTCAGAACCTGCAAAATATTGCAGCATTCATTGTTATGAATAATATAAACTGAAATCACCAAAGAAATTCATATAAATACTTGCTAGATATACTCTGTGTTAGTAAAAGATTTCAGTTATAAAGCAAACTATCTATACTTTTTTTTTGGTTAATACGAAATTGCCTATCAACAAATTGCAAAAAAACACACTTAACATACTTAGCAAGTTTAGACTTTTGCAGCTAATAATTGTAATCCCTCAATTACCTACCAGACTAATGTTAGGCCGGACCCTAGCCGACCTGGTAAGGCAAAGCGTGGCTGCTAAAAACATCCTCTGCACCTCCGCATCATCGACATCACCAACCAAATCAGGGTCCATGATGCTTTTTACATCTCCGCTCTCAATCATCGGCTTTGCCTGATTTCAAATCTTGAAAATTACTCAACACTAAACAGAACAATCAACGCAAGCACTATATGCAACAGAAGAAAGAAAAAATTCTTACCCACATGACCAAACTTTCTTGGACTCCGGCATCCATGGAGCTTATTGGTTTCCTCCCTGATAACAGCTCAAGCAGAACAACGCCGAATGCATAAACATCGATCTTGTCACTAACTTTCCCAAACATGAAGTACTCGGGAGCAAGGTAGCCGAATGTTCCAACTAACTCGACTTCAGTCACAAAGGAAGATGATTTTGGCCCCCATATTGCTAGCCCGAAATCCGACAACTATCAAACACAATAAAAGCAAAGCTTTTGGTCATTTAGTTTCACAGAATTGTATAAGGTATATCCTGCTAATATTTAGTCCCAGTATGATTTTTAAATTTGAACTCATGCATTTTTTTTTCTCAAACTGATTAGCAATTTGCTAGGTGAACTTCAGGAACTTTAACAAATTGATAGCTGAACTTTTTTAAGACAAATTACTAGTTGAACTCATTTGAAGTTATAATATGCTAGTTTCGTCTAATTTATGGTAAATGGACATGGAAATCTACAGACTTCGAGACTAGTGAAATGCAATTTTTTTTCAAAGTTCAGTAAGCAAATTGCTAATTTCCCTAATATTCATCTAGCAAGTTGCAGAATTTCTCACGTCTAGCTAGAAGTTTGCACAAAAAAACAAAATTTAAAGTTCACCAAGACAAATAACAAAATTCAATTTTCTTTCACCGTATAACAACAGAGCTAGTGTAAGATAGTTTTGTACGTTTGGCTAGCATGGAAGTAATCTGATTTGCAAAGCATGTTGGTAGTACCTTCGGTTGATAGTCGTCTGTCAAAAGAATGTTGGAAGACTTCACATCACGATGTATGACTGGTCGGGAAATGCAGTTGTGTAGGTGATGTAGTGCTTCGGCAACTCCAACAGCGATTTTTAATCTTGTTTTCCATGAAAGTTTGGACTTTTCCCTGGTTCCATTATGGAGGTTCTGCTCTAAGCTCCCCTTGGGCAAGAAATCATAAACAGAGAGTAGATTCCCATCTTGGATGCATATTCCATGGAGAGGGATGATGTTGTTGTGGTTCAGTGATGAGATGATACCGATTTCAGCAGCAAAATCTTTCCTTGCTTCTTTTGGTGACTGTAGAACCTTCACGGCCATGGGGTTACCATCTTCGAGGATTCCTTTGTAGACGTGATTTGAGCCTCCTTTTCCAATTAAATTCTCTGCAACCATAACAACAAAAGGGGAAAAAAATGAAAATTTGAAATTTATTTTTAGAACTAAGTTTAACAATGGTGTTTGCAAATATGTTTATGTACAGCTCGCTATTTGTCACAGAAAAAAGAAGTATCAGTATGTTTTTTTTGCAATTCGCCTAAAATTTGGTATGCAATTTAGTAGTTATCCCTATGTTCAAACACAGATCCAGAAACAATATTGGCACCTGAGGAGAACTGAGAAGTAGATTTCTGCAGAACTTTGAAATCAAACCATTTGAAATCTACATATTTTCCTCTCAAGAGGAGCTCCATCTGTTCTGCCACTTCACTTATCACAGAGCAGCTGATCCTGATACTTTCAGTGACGGATTCAGCATCCTGGGTTGATGATTGTGGAGGACTAATGGATGCAGTTCGATCGGGCAAGCTCATAACCCACTGAACTACCGAAACCTTGTTTCCTTCCAACTTAGGAGTTTCTAGAATGGCTCTTTTGAGTAAAGGCCAACCAGGCTTTTGCTCCAAACTGCTGCCACAAGATTCAAAACTCGGTCTTGAAAGGGAACGCACGTTTCGACGAACAGCTGCAGTGGATTTATTATCTTGAAAGCTGAATTCAGAACTGGAAAATTCAGTGTCTGCCTCGGATTCACCGAACTCGGGTTGAAATTCTTTCCAATTCTCCTTGAGGCTCAGTTTCGGGTCTCTGTACAGACCTGAACAAATCAAGAACAACATAATGAACTCCAAACAGCTAAAAATGTCAGTTTCTTTAGATGCAGTTGATCCTTAACTATGAAGATAGTTGTAGTCTAAACAGAAAAGCAGATACAAACAAAAAACACATATAAAAATGTTAACTTCCTCCTCTTTCGGAAAATTTGGTACCTGGGAGCTGAATGTTGGAGCACCTCCTGAAGAAAATCTTTCCATTTTGAACAGCAAATATATCAGTTGAGGATGGCAGTTTCTTGGCACAGTACTTGGCCGTGGCGGTTCGACATCTGATATTGAAGTCTGTTTAGAACAATCAAAAGAAATCACACCAAAAAAAAAAAATCATGAGAAGAAAAAAGGAATAATGTTATCTTACCCTAAAGCACTTCTCTTGTCTATTCCAACAAGTAGAGCAGCTGCTCCGCACTTCTTCACCTCTTGAACTAGAGTTTTCCTTATCGATTTTCCGGATAGAACCTGCCCTGCAAGAACTACCTGAAGAGAAGGCCAACACCCAGAAGGATGAACAGTCAATTTAACTTGAAAAGGCAAAAAAGATCATCAAAAGTTGAAAATTTGGGATTTTTTAATACCTTCTTTGCATTGCATAAACCTTGATAAACCTCTAGCTGTTTATCCAACAAGGATTGGCTCTCCGATATATGGTCTGAGTCAAATATAAGAAAGTGAACAATAAGTTGTCACACTGAGAAATATCATTTAGACAAATCATCGAACGGCTAGTGTGCATTTTAATATGAACCTCGACAGACATGAACAACGAGAAACCGATCTCCTGGCTCGGCTACTTTGATAAGAGACCAGTTGAGAAGCTCTCTGCTATGTGTATCGAATCGGAACCCGACAAGAACATGCTTCTGCTCTAAAGCACCACCTTGGTCAACGGTCATCTCTGCTCAATCTCAAAAAAATGACAACTTTTCTATCACAAAAGTTAACTTTAGCTCATCTCTTGGATTTACAGAGACCGAAACGCCATAAATTTCTTGCTTCTACAGCAGAAAAGAGAAGCTGTTGCTTGTTAGCCACTCCTCAGTAGAGGGTATTCAATGCACTTAAATGGTACTAACAATAGCCAGCAAAGTGGACTGTTGGGCATTTGATATATATATATATCCAAACCCACGCAGATCCCAAGCAATTTCGACAGTTGAAGAGAAAAGTAAAAGAAGGAATTTAGAAATGGAATTTTACCAGGTAGATCTACATTAAAATAGATTGGTGGAGCTCTGAATCCAACAAAGGTTAAGCAGAACAAGACAACGCAGCTGTACCTAAACAAGGTTGAATTCAATTTCCACCCAACATGGCTTTTTAAAATGGAAATTTGCGCCAAATCACGTCAAACCCACCTAACTATAACAAATCCGTGCAGTCAGCATATATGGATTAGTGCCCCATGCCATAAGCAATATATGGATTATGAGGGTTGATGAAGACATGAAAGTGAAAGTAATACACGATTGGTTAACAATCGTCTAAATACCGATTTATATATACAGAAACTTGATGAGCTTAATAGTTTACATATCAAAGTGAAGATCCCGGCCGGCCGGGTAAACAAAAAGTGGAAAGAATGAAAGTGACGTCTGAGTTGGAGAAAGGAAACCCAAAATTAAATGCATTGGTTTCTGCAGAAAGAAACACTGAAATAAAGCAGCGTCGGGTTGACAGTGTAGTGAAGTTAGTGGGTTGAGAATTTTAAGGCTTGATTAATGAACAACATACAACATTAGCAGTAGCACATCAGCACTAACAGAGAGAAGTAAATTCAGTTCAGGTTGCGTAAGTGACCGGCAAATTTAGCGGGAAAGCTCCAACGGAACCGGTCGCTTGGGAGGATCGAAGAGGCGATTATTGGGGTTTTACCGGCTATTGCGGGTGGGTTGACCAACACGAGACAAGGCATCGTTAATTAGCTGCATGCATGGAATTCGAGACAAGGCATCGATTGTCAATAGCGTTTACTTTGCTTTAGATTCAAGTAAATAATTAGTTCAATTACAGTGGGAAAAAAAAAATCAATCAATCAATTACACAAATACCAACCACTAACTCGCGAATTGAGCGGAATTTGTTAAATATTACAAATTATATGATAATATTTATTAATTTATAATTTATAGTTTAAATTAAACATATTTAAAAAACATAGACGAGGAGGTTGCGAGTATAAACGGTACAGGTTGGCCTCTTGATTATACTAGTTTGTTGATGGGGTGATGCAGCGTGATAGGGTGGATGGATCAAACACTCTTTGATAGGGTCGGGGAAATGTTGAATTCATAATTATACAATGTAGGATGATGATCTATCATCGTTGTGACGTCATTATCGTCGACATAATTATCATTAATATTTTAATATATAAATAAATACATTAATATTAACATATTAATAAAAAAAAAACGAAAAGTCAGTTCAATGAAGAATAGGAAAAAAATTAGATGGGGTTCTAGAAATACAATTTTTTTTAATTAGTTGAGGAATCAATATCATGACACCATATGCGGTATACTATATATCTGATATATATACTAAACTACCCTAATGTTATCAAGTTATATAATAAATAAATAAATAAATAAATGCGGGTGTACTGATATAAAATTGAAATTTGCATTGCCTAGTCCCTTTCATTTTAGGACACCACCTTACCACCTTACCATTCCATCGCCTAATCTCTTTCATCTTAGGACTCCACCACCGATTATTCCAATTTCCGCAACTTTCTTTTTATTTTAGGGTTAAATGTACTTTAGGTGCCACATGTTTGACCTAGGTAGGTTTTTGGTGTCATATGTTTTATTTTGTATACTTTTGGTGCTATATGTTTGAGAGGTTGTATGTTTTTTGTATTTCCGTTAGTCAACAGTTAGTTTGACCGTTAAATACTTTTATTTTATTCAATTTAATCCTCAAATTTATATTTCTAAAATTTAATGTTTACAATTTAGTCTCTATTGTTTGCTCAAGTCACCGTCCAAGGCCGCCGACCACCACCCACCACCTCCAAGACTGCCGACCGCCACAAAACGGGCCGGCCACCACCCCACGGCACCGGCCACCACCGCTTGGGGCCAAAAACCACCCCAATTGGTGGTGGCCATCTCAATTGGGGCCGGCCACCACCAATTGGGGCCGCCGGACCCGATTGGAGCCCTCTGTGGCCCCAATCGGGACCGGCGGCCCCAACTGGTGGTGGCCGGCCCCGATTGGAGTCGTAGCCACCACCATTAATGGTGGCCGGCCCCGATTGGGGCTGTAGCCACCACCAATTGGTGGTGACCGGCCCCAATTGAGGTGGCCACCACCAATTGGGGCCGGCCACCACCAATTGGGGTGGTTTTCGGCCCTAATCGGTGGTGGCCGGTGCAGTGGGGTGGTGGCCGGCCCGTTTCGTGGCGGTCGGCGACCTTGGAGGTGGTGGGTGGTGGCCGGTGGCCTTGGACGGTGACTTGAGCAAACAATATGGACTAAATTGTAAATATTAAATTTTAAAAATATAAATTTGAGGACTAAATTGAACAAAATAAAAGTATTTAACGGTCAAACTAACTGTTGACTAACGGAAATACAAAAAACATACAACCTCTCAAACATATGGCACCAAAAGCCTACAAAATGAAACATATGAGACCAAAAACATACACATGTCAAACATGTGGCACCAAAGTACATTTAACCCTTTATTTTATAATAATGAGTTTAAGAGTCTTTTAGTATCATATATTTAGCCTAATTTTTTTCTTTTTAGTGTCATATATTTTATTTTGTATGTTTTTAGTGTCATTATGTTTATATTTGGTAAACTCTATTAATCAACATTTAAGTTTGACCGTTAAATACTTTTATTTTATTCAGTTTAATCTTCTAATTTATATTTCTAAGTTTAAATTTTTAAAATTTAGTCACAGTTGTTTTCTCCGGTCACCGTCCAAATCCGCCGACCACCACCCAAGGCCGTCGGCTACCCAAGATCGTCGGCCACCTAAAACCGTCGGCCACCCAAGGCCGTCGACAACTACCCAAAGCCGCCAACCACCATGATCGGAGCTGGAAACCACCAATCAAGGCCGGCCACAACCAAAGCAGGGCCGGCTGGCCCCAATCGGTGGTCACCACCCAAATCGGGGCCGGTCGGCCCCGATTTGGGGGTAGTCGGACTCGATTGGTGGTTTCTTGCTCCGATCGTGGTGGTTGGCGGCCTTGGGTGGTGGCCGACGGTCTTGGCTGGTGGTCGGCGGACTAATGCGGTGACCAAAGAAAATAATAGGGATTAAATTGTAAAAATTAAAACTTAAAAAAATAAATCGGAGGAACTAAGCTGAATAAAATAAAAGTAGTAAAGAATCAAACTTAACCGTGTTGACTAACAGATGCACCAAAAATGTACAAAATTCAAACATATGACACATAACGTATAAAATAAAACAAAGACACCAAAAATCAACTTTGACCAAACATATCATTAAAACTTAAAATACTCTTTAACCCTAAATAATATAATTGTGAAAGTAGTTACGTATTTCGACTCACTGCCTTTACGTAATGCATCATTAACTAAACTATACGACCACATTAAATTCGGTAAAGAAAATGATTCTATATGGTAGACGTGTAACAAATTATATCAAATATCATCCTCCTATGTATATATATATTATGGGGATGGTTGGATGTTAATTTCTGCATGGATAATATATAATATATAACAATGATAGGATTCATTCAATAAGTAGATATATAGTTTCATTATTTTCTACAAGTTTTGATATTTTCTAACAAATATGAAAATAATCAACATAAACACAACACGCAAACTATAATATATATATATATATATATATATTTGCTAAATATTTATTTAGTTATTAATAAAAACAGACGAATTAAAATGACTCCCTAGGACCCTAGCTATCACCATGAAGTCGCCACACCACTAATAATAGTATTGTGATTTGCGCCACACCACTAATAATAGTATTGTGATTTGTGAGCATGCATATATATATATATGGACAACGTTTAACCGACACTCCACCCGCCGACAGTGGGCTGTCTATATTGCAGAGCCCCCGGCCTCCATGTCTTGACTTCATTCATTAGAACAATATATTCATTTTTTATTACAAAATTTCTTCGGCAATGTTAAATCATTAACGTTAAAGTCATTTTCTCAATAGGATTCGACTTGATTCATTTTGGAAACACAATTCGTTATATCAATTATTAGTTCAAATACTTAGAAATTATTTAATTTAGAGTATGAAAACTGTTTTCGCTTTAACGATTAAATCAAGTTAACGTTATAAAAACTTCTATATAACATCTATTTTTTTGCCAAGATATAATATCTAATTAAATATGTTATTCATATAATAAAAAATCATTGAGGTGGGAGCTTTCTATTGACGAAGACCAATTAATTAAGATGAGAAATTAATTAAAATAGTAATTGAAAAAATAAAAGGCTTCTTTTAAGATATTTCGACCAAATATATATTATATATATATCAGTAGATATTAAATTAAGAAAGGTCACACTAAATTTGTTCTTTGTGTTTGGTTATACATGATTGAAACCCCACATATGAAATATTCTGTTCTCCACTTGGCCAGCACTCTCAACTTCTCTCTATTAGCTAGCTTCTCCTTTATTTTTTCTTCTTTTCTTTTATGGAGCTGACACAAAATCAATATGTAAATACACTCTTAATATATATATATATATGGTCAATAACCTGGAGAGGTCTGAAGTTTGGCCCTTGTTAATTTGAGAGGTCTGAAGATTGAAATGGTGATAACTGAGGTCTGAAGTTTGGACTTTGTGATTTTTAGGTTTTCCGTCCAAATTTTCTGTCAAATTTAACAGAATCGTGTGAAATGTCAAAAATAGCCTTTTGTAATATTTGAATTAATAAAAAGTTTAATTAATATAAAGATGAAATGACAAAAATACCCCTGTCCATAATTTAAACCTAATCCAACTCCGGCCACCACCACGGCTCCGGCCAGCCACCACCCACTCCGGCCGGCCACCACTCACAACTCCGACGACCGCCACCCAACTCCGACGACCGCCACCACGGACCCAATTGGGCCCAAATCGGAGCCACCGGCCCCGATTGGGCCCAACGGAGCCACAAAGCTTCGTTCGGAGCTTTGTGGCTCCGATTTGGGCCCAATCGGGGCCGGTGGCTCCGATTTGAGCCGTGGTAGCGGTCGTCGGTGTTGGGTGGCGGTCGTCGGAATTGTGAGTGGTGGTCGCCGGAGTTGGGTGGTGGCCGGCCGGAGCCGTGGTGGTGGCTGGAGTTGGGTGGTGGCCTTAAGGGCATTTTCGTCTTTTTATTCAATCATGTGAGATGCAAGAAGGGTATTTTTGGAATTTTATTTTATTTCTGGTCACATGCAATGCACATGACCAATTTCCGTCAGATTTAACGGAAAAAACTAACGGAGACCTCTATTATCTACAAGTCCAAACTTCAGACCTCAGTTATCACCATTTCAATCTTCAGACCTCTCAAATTAACAAGGGCCAAACTTCAGACCTCTCCCAGGTTATTGACCCATATATATATATATATATTAAGGCACATAATTAATTTAAATAATAATAAGACACATGATTTAAAGTTCTTAATTTTTGTTTCAGCTACTCACTCTCTTTTGACTGAATAATATATTACTTTGTTTTTGTTTTGTTTTTTAAATTTGGTATCAAGTGATTCATTGTGTTAATAAAGAAAGAGCTTCGGATGTAAAGTGCAACTTTTTAGCTTTCATTCATTTTTCATAAAGTTATTATTATTAGGTGCTATTCCGCGCGGAGCGCGGGGTAATTTCGTGTATACTATAAATAATATCACATTGTCATGTATTAAACACGAATATATATATATATATACATATTAAAAAAAAATATATTTTTTATTAAATCAAATAACAAATTATGTTAGTAAAAAAAAAAGTTTAATCCAGTTTAAACAAAGTCTACCACGATATCTACCTACAACAATAATTAGTATTGTAAAGCTCATTTCAATTTAACTATAATAATATCAGAAAAGAAAAGATTCATCATCTATCTGATTGAGTAACTAATTTATTATATATACATACATATAAGAGAAAGAAAAAAAAATGAAGAAGTGGAAAAAAGAAAAGGAAAAATATGCTTTTGGTACTTACGCTTTGATCACTTTCATTCTGATATCCACACGATTATCATCCAACCGATGACTTGAAGATTCATTCAAGGGCGATGGGGCTCTTCCTTCACCGCACCCATTTCTCCTCTTTACGGCTAACACACATATTTGTTTATATATGAATAGAAGAAGTAACCCTAAACGCTATGAGAATTGGAGAATTCGAATTTAATGCATGTTTTGTCTCTCCAAATTCATTGAATGTTGCATGACATCTTCGATTCACGGTCCATTAACTGATGTAAAACTCTTCGATTGACGACATATGCAATAATGGAAACGAATGAAACAAAAAACCTCGAAACTAAAGAAAAATATTTATAACTCATGATAGATGTGTGTAGAAAGCAACCCCCAGCTTCAAAATTGCAAGGCTTTAATTAAAATTTGAGACTTTCAGCTGATTATTCGAATCTTAAAAGTTGCAACTTAAAACTTTCAACTTCTTTTATTCACTTTGTTATTATAATTCCTTAAAAAATTATATAATATAAATTATCATGCCTAATTCATTATTCTTTCCTTCATAAAGTTGTTTTTTTTGTTCACCCCAAACTACAAAGCTTGTTATTTGAATCACTCATATAATCTAATCAATGTGGAGCTGAGTTGGTGAATAATTGTTGCCTACGCTAGCGCGTTGGGATACTAAATAAAACTATACATGAACCACTATTATTATTATTATTAATATTTCTAGTGCAAAGTTGCATATATATAAGCTACTTACTTAAAGTGACCATTGACCAACTAACAATGTCTTTAAAAATAGGGCGTCAAGTATGAGGACATCCAATGGCACTAAATAAATAAATATTTTTTGGCCAAAAAATTAAAGAAACATGACTAATCTATATTTCTACTTTAATATATACATATATATTTATTTGTTTATGGTTAAATCCTTACTATGAATTTACTTGGTTAGTCAGACAACCGGCCATGCTGGCTCTAAACACACCAAAAAAATATTCACTAATAATAACATTATATTTACTTAAATATAATGTTAGATCTTCCATCAACTCCAAATCCCTCATATTTCGCCACTCATTAAGCACCACATTTTGAACATTAAAAGCATAACAAACTTTTGTATTATGAAAAAATGACAAATAAAGAAAAAAATCTTCATAGTTTTGAAGTTGTAGTTAATCAAGCAAATCTGGACTTGGACATAATAATCCTCTTCTGCAGGCTAGATAGAACAAGCATATGCGGTCATGATTAACCATAATATACAACACTGAATCTGAATCACACATCTTCATCGTTTTCTCCTCGTCTCAGTAAACTAACTGCACTAACCATCGTGCCATTGATTATTGATAATGAATCTTAATCATCATAGGATAGAGCAGTTGGTGTGAGACTTTCTCTTCTTCTTCCTCCTCTGCTTGGGTGGTTGCAGAACCACCTTGATGGCTGCATCAAACACTGCTTTCACGTTCTGCCACATTAATTATCACGCCAACATAACAATTCCTTGTCACTAAAACTCCAACTCCATGACATGATCAATCAATATTAGTTTTTTTAGTGCAGTAAGGATTAGAGACTTATGAACCAACCTGCTGAGTCTTTGAACTACACTCGATGTAAGCAAATGCACCAATTATCTTCTTCAGTTCCTCACCCTGAACAACAACAAGAAGAAGAAAAAATGCAGTGAAATTTAGCAATTAACTAGTGACAGAATAAAGAAAGAAGAGTGAAGCCCACCTGAGCTGTGGAAATCGGAATTGCTCCAGGGTGGTCAGATAAAAACTGTGAATCGTCGCGAAGATCTGCAACATTTTGGAAGTCAGGGATAAATCAACTCCAGTTTTTGTATGAGAGCATGAACTCAAAGCACCAGTAACCAGTTATGATCAAGTTCTTGGCTACTATGAAAAATATAAAGCTCGAGTTAAAGCTAAGCAGCTGTTTAACGGTTAAGAGATGTATTATACTTGAAAGATTCACTTTCACTTGATCAGCCTACAATCATGCTCCTAGATGGAAAATCAAATGAGTTCCCTGAAAATGCATTCTCATTGACTAATAAACTAGAAGTGACAAAAACTCGTTCTGTTCGAGATAATAGTACTAGTAGGTTTATAAGCAAATGAAAGGATATAGAAGGTTATGTTGTAGAGTCTAACCAAGTTTTGTCCCAACAAGGATGATCGGAACACCAGGAGCATAATGCCGCAACTCAGGAATCCACTGGCACCATAAACATGTTAATACAATATAAAACCGAGAATTTGGCTAGGAAAAAATGCTGAATCACCTATTTGTTCACATATATAGCTGATACCCTCACCTTTTTGGCCACATTTTCATAACTGGCCTTGCTTATGAGAGAGAAAGCTAGAAGGAAAACATCTGCTCCACGGTAGCTCAATGGTCTTAATCTGTTGTAATCTTCCTGACCTGCTCAAATTAAAACTTGGTTTATGACATTTCCAAATCAGATTAGATAGAGAAAAGTTGTAGCCAATGATTGGAACCTACCAGCAGTATCCCACAACCCAAGGTTAACTGTGCTCCCATCTACAACTACATTTGCACTAAAATTGTCGAAGACTGTTGGCACATAATCCTGGTACATAATAGAATCCAGTCAATATCATCATATAAATAAGACAAGTTCAAATCATGCTAAACATTTTGCCATCAAATCCTTTATAAGATGATGATCCCACAAAACTCATAATGGCAACAAAGGAACAACTTGTTAGATAGAGATGGTTGCATTGTATTTTATACCCCTAGTAAACATATGACCATTTACACCACCAACTTTAATATCTATTGTTGGACATAGCTGACCCTATTGTTAAGGAACTAACAATAAGAAAATCTTGATGTAACTACTAAAGAAATCCAGATATGAGATCATTAAAATGAAACAGCTCAAGCAGAATAAGAGTGGATTCCAGTTGTTGCCATAAAGATGAGTGACTTACAACACATTACTGTAAGTAGTGAGAAGTAATGTCATCGAAACCAGATACTAGAATGTGGCGATGTGCTATATAAGCTGCAAGCTTTGAATAAGTCCTAACATAACATGGAAACCAATGTCACAAGTGTACTTGAATATCACAAGTGTACTTTAATATCTTTGAAGTGAAACCAATGCTTTGATGTAAAAAACAATGTTGAACTTGAAAACTAGGCAACCTTCAGTTTGAATAGTGCACTATGAGGTGGAGCTAAAGCAAGAAACGAAGAAACCGTTGAAACAAAGCATAATGCCTCGACCATCTGAAAGACTGAAACAGTTTTGTGATTAATTTATTAGTTGATTTGATGCTCAACTCCATCAAGCAGAGCACCAATTGTACACCCACGAAACTACAGCCAATAATCAATCTCCATGTTAGCCGAATCCAAGTTCAACCATCGACAGTACAAAGAAACCCTAAACTTTGCTCTTGTCCAGCAAAGCGGCACAGGACAAGTTCAATTCAGTCAAAATCAACCATTCTCCAGTCATTCAGTTCAATTAAACTCATATAACTGAGGACCTGATTCATCTTGCAGAAGCAACAAAATTCGATTGGTACCTGGTTGTCGATTAGCAGAAGGAGAGGGAGAAAACGAATATAGGTTGAAGGAGAAAATGGTTAAAGTATACCAACTAATTACCGTGGGGAATGTGTTGCTGGTGTAGGATATAAGCATGCAGGTTTTGCCGACGGCTCCGTCGCCGACGGTGACGCACTTGATGAACCTGGATACGCTCATTTCTCTCACTACTTCAGTGGTCTCTCTAGTGTAGACTATAGTTGACTGACTGGACTCTTATCGTCTTCTTGATGCTTCTCTATGAGCTCTAAAATCAAGCACATTGAAGCTTCATCGTCTCAGTCTTTCCAATGGAACGGAAAGGGAAGAGATAGAGAAAGAAGAGACAGCTCCTTCCAGCTACAGAGATACTCCAGGCCCAGCTCTCCAACTCAAAATCTTCCTACAAAATTCCGCGAAATTAATTCATCTCGAAAAATATCCAAACTTATTCCGAGTGAAATTAATTAATATGTACCACAAACATGTTATGAAAACTGCCTACAATTAAAAAAAAAAAAACAAAAAATTATTCACATTGAGTTTCATTTAAAAGTTAATAAATCAGGAAAAAGAAAATCAACAAATTTTAAATAGAGTTTTCTTTTTATGAAAGTGGGCCGGGCCATTATTTGTTCAACGGGTGGATGGGCCATTATAGGGTAACCTAGCTACAAGAACCTAAGAGTCCTAGTCTCTGTCGAACCAAGCTCATGAGACCACAATCCATAGGTAACTTGGTCTGGGTGACCAACTGGTCCCGGTGTAGCTCGAGCCATCATCAGTATTATTTTTTTTATTGTTTTTTCTTCATATTACCATTGTCATATTTTATAAATTTTACATTTTAAAAAAAAAAATTCCTTGACCATTTTAAGGCACCTTTTATAATTATATTCTATTTCAATCTTTGTGATTTTATTAAACTTTAATTGTGACACAGTAAATAGTAACAACATCTAGTTTATTTTATATTTTACCACTTTTTTATACATTTATTTAAATATTATCTTTTCCGCCTTATTGACAAGGAAAGATGGATATCATGCATTTAGTTAATTGTGATGTTTACAACGACTACCTAACAGTAAGCCACACATTTGGCGCGAACAGCAAGTTCCTCGGACTCTGTTAAAAACAAGACAATTAAAAAGCCATTGATAGATGATGTCTAAAATAGTGAGAGAAGGGTAGGCGCTGGTCGACGTTATTATATAAAACCCCCCATATCCATTCATCCATCCATGAATGCAACTCTAAACTAGCTAAGTTAATAATAATTAGGGATCCTCCTCATCTCGCCATTCAAGCGGGAGAGGGAGGCTTCCCTTCTTCTTTTTCTTCTTCAATAAAATTAAATCATAATACATATATATAAATATATAGCCTCTCTTCTGCTTCTGCTTCCAACAAATTAAATAAAAATGGGGAATATCCAGTGTTTGATAACAATAATTATGTTGTTGATTTCAATAGGGGCATCTGGGCTTGCAGGCGACGTGGTGACCTACGATGGCACCTCGTTGATCATCAATGGAAAGAGAGAGCTTCTCTTCTCCGGATCGATCCACTACCCTAGAAGCACTCCGGATATGTGGCCCGACCTTATACGCAAGGCCAAGGCGGGGGGTTTGAACGTGATCCAGACCTACGTTTTCTGGAACATTCACGAACCGGTGGAAGGGGAGTTTGATTTCGGAGGGAACAAGGATTTGTTGAAGTTCATTAGGCTGGTAGGGGAGAATAATATGTATGTAACCATCCGACTCGGACCCTTCATTCAAGCCGAGTGGAACCACGGTGGCCTTCCCTATTGGCTCAGGGAGGTTCAAAACATCTCATTTCGTAACGATAACCCTGCCTTTAAGGTCTTAATTCAATTTACTTTATTTATTAGGTTTTCCACATAGCTAGCTAGCTAGGGTTAATAATTAATATGTTTGTGTATCTATCTTTTGCAGCATTACATGGAAAAATATGTAAGGAAGATCATCGACATGGTGAAGGATGCCAAGTTGTTTGCGGGCCAAGGCGGCCCCATTGTTCTAGCACAGGTTCGTTCGAAAATCCGTCTGCTAACACTATATACATGAGATAGAAGCTAGCAAAACGTTCAGGAAAAAAATACTTCAGCTAACATTTTGTTCAATTGACCAAACATTTCCTCAATCTATATTTAGGTTGGCAGCACGATAATACGACATGAACACACGTAAAAAATTGTGTTCGTACAAGTATATGACATAACACAATAACACGATTGCACGAATACGATTAGAATGATACAATTTTTGTGCCGTGTTTGTATTTAGGCACGTATCACAACATGACACGCACAATAGTGTTGTGCTACTAAGTGTAATTCTTGAGTATTTTTTTTAAACAAATCTTATTTAAAAGCTTTAAAACTCCAATTAATTATTTAGATTTTATCAACTTTATATTAGGAACTTATGAATACTAACATCTTAATCAATAGTTTTTAATATACGAAGTTTATTATTTTGATTTTTGCTTAAAAATCTTCTATAGAAATGTATATTTGAATAACTTAACACAACACGATAGCACGACCCGAACAGTCGAACACACATGAAATTTTGTTTCACATTTGTAAAACGTGGCACGATAAGCTTACCGTGCATATTTGTGTTCAGTAAATTTAACACCGCACAATTAATAAAATGCATGATAGCACGAACTCGTGATACATTTTTTATGCGCAGATCGAGAATGAGTACAATCACGTGCAGCTGGCATACAGAGAAAAGGGATACCGATACGTGCAATGGGCAGCCAACATGGCTGTGTCGATGAATGTTGGTGTGCCGTGGATCATGTGCAAGCAGACAGACGCACCCGACCCGGTGATCAATGCGTGCAACGGAAGGCACTGCGGGGACACCTTCACCGGGCCAAACAAGGCCTACAAGCCCTCACTGTGGACCGAAAACTGGACCGCCCAATTTAGGGTTTGGGGCGATCCCATCTCCAAAAGATCCGTTGAGGATATTTCCTTCTCCATCGTTCGGTGGTTCTCCAAAAAAGGGACGCTCGTGAATTACTACATGTACCATGGTGGGACCAACTTTGGGAGGACCACTTCGGCCTTTACAACCACCCGATATTACGATGAGGCGCCACTCGATGAGTTCGGTCTACAGAGAGAGCCGAAATGGTCACATCTTAGGGATGGTCATCAAGCCCTAAAGATGTGCAAGAAGGCCTTGTTGTGGGGTAATTCTACGGTTCAACGAATAGACGATGATTTGGAGGTAAAGCTCAAATTATTTTCTTACATCTACTGACGGATTAACAACCCACAATTTCATGTTTGCACCGTGTTACTTTTATGTGTCATAAGTTTCGCTTTTGTTGCTTTTTGGCTTTCCATCTGTTTTTTCTGTTAAATTTGACAGATTTGGATATGCGTTTTCTTCAATTCACGTATGTTTGTGCGAACTTTAACTTTGCATAAGTTTTTCAATTTCATTATATCTACCCACTAATTTGACATAGGTTAAAGAGAATAAAAAATGTTAATTTATTATTCTCTTATCTTTAAATGCTCGTTGTTGAATTTTATGGGTCCTTAGGACTAAAATCCGTCAAATTTAACAAAAGAAAAAAAAAAACGGACGGAAAAAGTAACAAAAACGAAACTCAGTACACTTATAAGCAACATTTGAGATTAGAACACCTAAAAACAATATGGTGCAAAATTGAGAATGTGATTAGATTTCTTAAACCCTCTAATGACAAACACGGGCAGACCTACATATATTTAGACCGTAAGTACACTCAATTTTTTGTTTAAATAGTATTGATACCCTAGACTTTCAAAATAACAAATATAGTCCTTATTTTCTTTTGAAAAAAAAATTACAACAGTATATAGATAAAGTATATGTAACTGTGCGCCCCTCATATATAACTAGGCAACTTAATGTTTGCTAGAAATAGAACCCTTAACCTGCGGGTCCTCACTATCTGATAAGCTTGTTTCTTGTACAACGTTTCTCTGAAAATCGGATTCATACAGGCTCGGTACTTCGAGGTACCTGGATTGAAGGTGTGTGCCGCTTTTTTGGCCAATAACAACTCCAAAGAGGCCAAAGTCATGGAGTTTCGAGGTGAGAAGTATTACCTTCCGCCTCACTCCATAAGCATCCTCCCTGATTGCAAGACTGTCGTTTACAATACTCATCATGTAAGTCTAATGGGATTTGACTTTACCTTCATTAATAACTTGACTAGCAAGTAATTAACCCTAACATCTAAATATCATTCGGGAAAAAAGGTTGTCGCACAGCACAATGAAAGAATGTTTGTTAAATCTGAGAAGGCGAACAAGATGAGTTGGGAAATGTCATCAGAGACGGTCCCTGATGTTAGTCGGCTTCCTGTTACTAACAATGTGCCTTTGGAGCTCTACACATTGACTAAGGATACCACTGATTATGCTTGGTACACAACTAGGTGAGTAGTTATCTAAACTTAGACAGCAAGTAACTTAGGCAGCAAGTAACTGAGTTTGATGAATAATTGTTGAGCAGCCTAGAGTTGAGTCATGAGGACTTGCCGTTTAGAGACGATATCTTCCCAATTCTAAGAGTTGCCAGTATGGGTCATGCAATGATCGCGTTTGTGAATGGAGAATATATCGGTAAGTAGTTAAATCATCATTGGCTTTCGGTTACACATATATAGAATAAAAACAATGTGCAATAACTATGTGTCTCAGGAAGCGCGCACGGCAGTCATCTGGAGAAATCTTTTGTATTTCAAAGTCCGGTGAAGAACCTCAAGGCCGGGGTGAACAATATCACTTTGTTAGGCAACCTAGTCGGGTTTATTGATAGTGGTGCGAACTTAGAGAGGCGCTATGCAGGTCCGCGACTAGTGACCATGGTTGGCTTAAATACGGGGACACTGGATCTGACATTCAATGGTTGGGGCCACCAGGTTGGTTTGGATGGTGAAAAGGTCCGAGCATACACTCAGGGCGGATCTCACCGCATCAAATGGACCAAGGTGGATGGTGCAGGTGGTCCTGTGACATGGTACAAGGTATTAATTACTCATATAATTTGTTTTTTTAAAATGTAGAAGTTATCCATTTTTTTCTTTCAAGAAGTAGAAAGTTGATATATTTTTTTTACTGGTGTTGTAGACTTACTTTGATGAACCTGAAGGAAGAGACCCAGTGGCTATCCGTGTCCCGAACATGACCAAAGGTATTATCTGGGTGAACGGTAAGAGCATTGGACGCTACTGGGAGACCTTCCTTTCCCCGGTTGGAGTTCCTACACAAACCGAGTAAGTGGCAAAAACTACTTGATTCCTAGTTACTTGATCTCCAAGAAACCTATTTCTCTATTCAGCATAACCTCTATTAGTTACTTGATCTCCAAGAAACCTCTTTTCTAATCTACACAACCACTAAATTTACAGATACCACATCCCGAGGTCCTTCATGAAGTCGTCAAACAATCTCTTGGTCGTATTTGATGAGGAAGGAGGCAACCCTGAGACGATCGAGATAATGACAGTGAACAGAGACACAATATGCAGCATGATCGATGAGGACCACCCGCCAAGTGTTAAGTCATGGGAAAGGAAAGACAGCCGCATCAAGGCCGTGGTAGAAAACGTATACTCCGGCGCACACCTTAACTGCCCTAACAACAAGAAGATTGTGTCGATCGACTTTGCTAGCTTCGGGAACCCAACTGGATCATGCGGCAACTTTACAGTTGGAAGCTGCAACTCTGACATTAAAGAGATGGTGCAGAATATGTGCATGGGGAAGACGAGTTGCTCGGTGCCCCTCGAAAGGAAGGTTCTGGATAAGGATGGTGATGGATGTCCTGACATCAGCAAGACACTTGCGATCCAAGCTAAGTGCTCTTTGTAGAGGAGGAAGAAGTTGTAGGCACTAGAGGGAGGAAGGCTAAGAAATATATAAGTGTATTTATTGACTCAATCTGTAAACTGCCGATGTATATATATATGGATAATATATAGCATTTCATATACGCATGCTTCGATCTCCATTCTTTTTTTTTTTTTTCTTTTGTATTGATTAAACTCGGAATGTGGAATTGTCATACTATAAGAAGAGTGATGATACAACCTCCGAAATGCAACATCCGAGAAACTCCGATTGTGAGACGGTGGTAGACATTGTAATTTTGGTCAGCTATAATGACATATTAAAAGAAGCTCACAGTCGGAGGTTTGTCAGACTCTAACTTTCGGAATTCATTTTCCGTATAAGAAGTACGGATGAGCAAAAAGTTGCTATGAATGAAATCCGGTTTAGAATCAAGTTAGGTCTTAACAGGATGCAAAGCGTTATCCGGAATGATTAGGCGTAAATGTAGCTTTTCAAGTATGGCTTGAAGAATGTGGCCAAAAAAAAGTACGGCTTGAAAAAAGGATAGGAATAACTAGTTTAATGTAGAAGCTTAAGAAGCTAGCTCCACATATGTGAAGCTAGCTTGCTTGAAAGAGAATTACAAAGTCATGTTTTACATCAAGAGAAATGATAAAAACTCCGACTTTGACATCCGTAATGTTTCGACATAAAGGGGATATTATATTGCCCAAAAAGTTGAACAAAATTACAAGACATGCCATTTTGACACAGTCAGTTGTCTGACTCTATGTCTCGGAATTTCTATCAAAACTCTTACATCAATTGTCAACAACTACATGCGACATTTTGCTTGTATAGTAGTAGAATAAATGTTGGATGGTAGTTCAATTATTTAATAACCCTTGATAATATTAATTTAAGACCAAATATGTTTGTCAAAAACTAATTTTTAGTGCAATATTTTTTTAGGGTACCTAGGAAAGGTCTGGATTTTGGCCCATGTTAACCGGAGAGGTTTGAATTTTTAAATGTTGATTTGAGAGATCTGAGGTTTCAACTTTGTGGATATAAGAGTTCTCCGTTAATTTTTTCCGTTAAAACTAACGGAAGTTATTCACATGCTTTGCATGTGACCGTAAATAAAATTAAATTCCCAAAATGCCCTTCTATCAAGTGTGCCCTTCACATGCTTGAAGTGAAAAGACAAAAATGCCCTTAAAGCCACCACCTAACTCCGGCGACCACCACCCAACTCCAGCGACCGCCACCACGGCTCCGATTTGGGCCGTGGTGGTGGTCGCCGGAGTTGGGTGGTGGTCGCCGGAGTTAGGTGGTGGTCGCCGAAGTCGGGGTGGTGGTGGTCTGAGCCGGGTGGCGGTGGATGGAGCCGGGGTGGTTTTAATTTGACTTCAAGGGTAATTTTGTCATTTCACATTTCCTCAAATATGATATTAAATAAAATAAAATATTAAAAGAGGCAAGAATATTATTTCACATAATTCTGTTAAATTTAACCCTAAAAATGGACGAAAAATCTTAAATCAAACAAAGTTGAAATTTCAGATTTTTCAAATTAACATTTGAAAACTCAGACCTCTCCGGTTAATTTGGAGCAAAATTCAAAACTTTCGTAGGTTATTAACCCTTTTTTTAATTAACTTTTGAATACGTACTAGTTAGCTGTCAACTAACTGATAGAAGCATAAACTGCAAACGTAATGCTAAAAGTCCAAAAAAAAAAATGTTGCACAGAAAGCCAATTTTGGTCAAACATGTTTTACAAGACCCACACTTAATTTTGGATTCCGACAAGTTTTAAGAGTATGATTCAAGATCAAACACATTTATAGGAAGGTTTGAATACCAAGGGCTATACTGATCCATCCACATCACAGATACAACCCAACACAGACGGCAAATTCTAACCGGAAAGAGTATGATTAAAAACATAAAGATAGAAGAATTCATATTGTCATTATAAGTAAATTGGAAACTAGAAACAGACTTGTCCGAGTCTCTTATTCCCCTATCACGGTGCCGCCGATACAAACCATCAAAGACCAGCAGCAATTAAATGACTGACAATCACAAATGAAGGAAAAATAACATTTTCAGCAACTATCCTATTTACATAATAATATTATAATATAAAGAACAGCTAGAGAGGCTCACAATGCTGCTGCTGCCGCCTGCAAGTGCCACCCTTACATTGCTTGCCGCCCAAGTCTCGGGGCATAATTGCTTCTGGACTGGAAAGTTGTTTTGTTACTAATAATGGATCCTGTCATCATCACAGGCAGAAAGATTAAGACAATAATAGAATATTAATTCAACCAATCTACCTTTTATTCTTCTTATTTATTATACTTACAATAAAAATCCTGCTGCCTTGAACGAGGTAAGCCAGTAGTAGGATGATATTGATCCAATAAACATTGCAAGAAAACTAAATACTACTATACAAGGATTGACTTGAGAGAGATCACGAAAGATCAAACGATCCTTGCCCCTCATTGATCGCGTAGAGCAGTTTCTTGTACATTATCTCCTGTTTTAATATTCAAGACAATTAATCAATGTCAGACAGAAACCCAGGCAGGCATCAATGGCAGGAGAAAATGAGCCCCATTTTAGATTCTAACCTTGGTGGAGTATGGAGGAAGTTTCAAGTAATTGGCACAAGTCATCACACTTGGTAAGTCGTCATCTGCTGTTTCTGCTGGCGCGTTCCCGTTTGCTTGTGTACTATTGCTCATTGTTGAAGAAAGCTGAAACAATACGAAAATGACCTTATGCGTTAGCACTGTATTTGGATAAAAAAAACCACATTATTAAATGAAAGCATAAGATAGAGGAGAAAAATTATATACCTTTCTGACAATAGTCAACTTTGGATTAAGCACGGCAAGACCGCCTGGTGCAAGCCGAGGAGCACCCGTGACAAACTGGCAGAATGAACGCTGCTGCTCTGGTGTAAACTCTCCCATAATCTCAAGCAACTATGGAGAAAATTTAAAAATACGTAAATAAATCAGAAACTGAATATTGCACGAACTGCAGCTCAATATTGTCTCAGGCAAAAGAAAGGTATACATTGAGGATAGCAGGGCTCCTTGCGTTGTAGCCATGATCAAATTTGATGTGCTCCGCAAGGGACTCGGACTGCACGTGTCAGAAAAATTATTAATAATAGAGGTATAGAAATGTGCTATAAACTCTTTCGGTAAAAAAAATCTGACTAGGCAAATCACCTGCCACATCTCTCTTCGGCCACATAGCAGGTAGTCTAGTTCGTAAGGTGTGAAAATTTGCAAAGATGAAACGTCAAAGACCTGTCGTGGACCATTGTATTTGGTTAAAAGCTGAATAATAATCACTAGAAAATGTGCAATTCCAGGAAAATTTCTACCAACAGAGCTAACTTCTTTGACAGGCTATAGACTGCAACTGAAATGATATATAGCCAAATAAGGAAGAAACCTCCTGGCAAAGAAATACTTAACCTGATTAAATCCAGCTCTAAATGCTTCCATCTGACGTGCAATTCCTGTCTTAAGAGTTGCATCGACTACCAAGGATATGTACTCCTCCAAGTTGTTTATGTCAACCTTAAAACAATTAAATTGAAAACCTTCAGTAACTGAAGAGCAGTCGAAAAAGATTCAAGTTATATAAGAGATTATCACATACAATTTCATCCCCCGACTTCAAGACAAATTCCGGGTAACCAGGAAGAGTAAAGTCCAAGCATAGATCTTCAATTCGAAGTCCACGGAAACGTAAATCCTCTATAGCACCACGGTTATCTTCGTCAGCTGATTCGAGATAATGTTTCCTGCGAACTAGTGCGTATAATTCTTCTAACACTTTCCCAAGTTCAGCATCAATATATGGAATATCATGCAAATCAAGCTCCTGGAAAGAACAACCAAATAAATCACAAATGCAGATTGTTTGGTGCTGCAAAACATATATCCAGTAAAAGAAATGGCGTAAAGATGCTTACTTGACCAATCACGATCTTGTAAAATTCAGGTGACAGTGGCAAGTCCAAAAGCCGGCCATCTTGAAGAGCTTTTGCCATTACACGCCCAACCAACCGGAAATACTCAATGACCTTGGAGAACTTACTACTGTCAGAAGAATCAGCAGTTGGTGGCCAAGGTCGAGGAAACAACCCAAGAGGAGCATCCACAATATCACCACGAACTGGAGGATCTGTATTACTGCCATTTTCATCGCTCTGTTCATTCAAGTCAACATCCATCGTTGGATTCTCAGATTGAGAACGTGATCTCCACATCTCAAGCCCGATCTTCTGGAGATCATGACTTAAAAGAGTGTAAAATTCTAATGTCGGGCCCAATCCAGTGCCAACTTCCCCAAAATATTCAACTTCAAGAACAGCTTTCTGGCTAGAGTACATTTCCATTACCTTCACAGCAGAATCTAAGATACGGTTTCGTGAAACACGAACTTTCTGGCGCTGCAATCTTCCAACTCTAAATTCTCTCTCATTGGTTGAACCATTACCATCAGCTCCTTGTTGCTGGAGACGATTTAAAGCACGAGACAACCCAAAAGCAGTTGAATAGAAGTATTGCCGACGGGTCTCAAAGGGAAACAAGAAAGGGCAAGCTTTGGTCAACTGCGAGCACCAGGATGGGAGACTACCACTACATAATGCAAGAGCATCCTGAATTTGTCGAGACAGCTTAGGGGTGAGCTTTCCATTTACAAAATCTTCAGAAGGCACTTGCGAACCTGTCACAGTTAATTCATCTAAACTCAGGGTGTTCCCCTCAGCATAGTTATCACGTGCTAACTGAGCCCTTAATCGAGGAGCCAGCTGATTCAAGCCTTCCAGAACACGTAATAATGCCAAAATATTGTAAGTCGGGTTAGATTTTTCAAGATCACAAGGAAGTTCACCCTGCAGGATGCTATCCAAAAGAGACATTCGGTTTGGTTGAACATCGGTGGAAATGGAAGAGCCAGGTTTAGAAGATCTTGAAACAGGACTTGGATTTGATCCTCCTGGAGATGCCTTGTCAGCTTGACCCTCTGCCTTTTGGTAAGTAATGGTGCATATATCACTCCACAGTCGACTTCCATCACCCGATACAAAGTCACTGCCACCAAACCTCTCCTCCTCATCTTCATCCAGAACAAGCTGCCTCTGAACAGCCTGATAAATGGTAAAATGTCTATTCAGCTGCTTGCCACCTGCCATGAAGATTAATTTTGGAGATTCACTAGAACCGCCAGAGAGAGGACGTCCATGACGATCCCTCCCTCCCCTAAAACCTCTTCCATTAGCAGATCCAAGGCCTGCCATAGCAGCAGCAGCAAAGGACATTGCTCCCCTTGAGCTAAAAGCACTTGCACGGCTGAAGTCTGGAGTATCTGAACCCCGAGAAGGTGCAGCAACTCGGCTGCTTGAACCAGAAGCAGGGTTATTCTGACTCTCACTTGTTGTAGGAATCATGGTAGAATCTTCTGCAGAATCACCCAATTTGACATCGTGGACTTTGTCAGGCATGCAAACAGGAAGTGAATCATCTCCAAGAACCTATGTGTTTATCAGTAAAATCACAGAGATTAGATATGAAGAAATAGCAGCCTACAGGTAATTTGGACAGGTTGTTCTAAACTTGGGAGAAATCATGGGGCAGCTAACATTATTTGCATAGCTATTACTAAGCATATTGTCCTCAGAAATCTTACACATCAAGTCTAGAATATCACTGAGGAATTACGTTTGGAAATACCCCAACAACAAGCAAGCCTAGTATATAAGAGATGAGACATTTAGATAACATACATCATCATCATGGTCATCTTCTTCATCATCAGATATATCATCATCTTCAATGACTAGTGCATCATCGATCTCTACTGGAGATATGTCCAGCTCTTCATCCTATGCAAAGATATAAAAGAGAAGATCAGGGCAAATTCGATGGTATAGCATGAATCTCTTAAAACATCAAACTGGAATGAATAGTTCATAAATTAAGCTTTATGTACTCCTAGATGACAAGACTGTACATATCTCGCAGCTAAGTTATGGCTAGTTCTGGAGAGAGATCATTGGTGATTGGTGAGAGTACATACCTCTGAGCTAGAATCACCATTAGCAGGTTTTGTTGGAGAATCTTTATCAAGTGCTGTTCTCCCACGAGCTGCATTTCTTGTTTGAGGTCCTCTTCCCTCCTCTTGTGCATGCTTCAGTACAGCCTTACCCTTACCTTTAGATGAACTGGAGCTTTTTTCTTGTGCTAGCTCCTTTCTGGTTGTATCTCCGATGTTTACAGAAGTTCTGGATCTAGTAGAATGGCGACGTGTTGAAGAAGCAGGTGTAGATGTTGAAGGGGATGAAGCACCACCACCTGCAGCTGTTGCTCCCTGTTCTGAATTTCCTGCAGATGCTGGGAGCTTCTGAGTAGACTCGCCTCGTTGGACTCTAGGCCACAAAAACTCTTCAACTGCAGCCAAACTTGCCAATGGATCAATGAGCACAATATTTGAAGAATAGTCACGAAGAGATTTTTCTCCTTGAGCTCGGCATAATCGCAACTTGAAGGGCTGAGATAAAGCACTTAGACCAGAAGAGAGGCGGCCACTTGCATTAGGCCCCCTAGATGAGTGGCTCAAAACCACAGGGAAGCGTTCCAAAGAGGACAATGAATTCTGAAGTTTCTGAACCAATATAGCCATAGGAGATGTAGCCCCTTCAGTTGCAGATGGAAGTGCAACATCTATGAATGACTTGTATCTCTTTAAAGCTTGTTGTCGAAGCTTTGGCATGTTTACCTCACTAATTTTATCCTTAGAGAAACATCCACATGAAAAATAATTTAGCAAGGATCCAACAACACCACTCCCGATAAACTCAAATGTAGAAACACTATCTCCCTTGCTCAATTCTGTCAACATCTCAGATAGAATCCCCAATAGGTAATCATCTTTACTAGAATCATCAGCTACTCGAGGCCAAGAAGCTTTGTTTTTACCTTTAGCTTTCATCTTCTGATCATCAATACCAGCATTCAACTTTGTACAAAGATTTCTTAAGCGCAAAAGATCATCTGTTACTCCAACTTCTTCTGCCCCTTGACTTGATGGGAAGTATTTGTCTTTAAACGCTTTAGCACATGCACTCACTGCCACTCGAAGGCTAGAATTAACATTTGGAATTTCAACAGAAGCTGGAGGTGAACTAATATTCAATGGGGGATTTTTAGACTCTTCTGGTGAATTTCCATCTGTGTTTGAATTACCACTTCGCCGCCGGTATCGCCTTGATCTAGATGATCCAGGCACAAAGTCATTATCCTTATCCACGGAAGATGCTTGACCAGATAAGGAGCTTGTATTTCCAGGCAGTATCAGTTGATCAACAGCATGAACAACACCTTCCCTGACAAACATCTTTGAGAAAGTCTCGGGAAGCTTTTCCATAAGAATGTCTGCAATCTGTAGTGCAGGAACCAATACATGTGGATCTTTCCATGCCAAAACACCAGATAAAAAACTACAGGTACAAGAAAAAAAATCATAAGTTTTCATTCAGCTTGAGGTAACTAAAAAGGTGTGGAACTCAGTCTTTACCTTGATATGTTAGTCACACCTAACAAGGACTGAATCATCTCTGAAGAACTAAAGTACATCAACTTCGCGATTACTGAAAGGCATTTGTGACGAACAGGACCATTGACACTAGAGCCATATATCTGCTCAACAAGCAACCAAATATTTCTAATATGATGGCCATGTCAGGTATAATTATAAGCTTAATAATAACCAGAAGCTGACCTGTATTAAAACAGGAAGTAGATCCATTCCAAACTGCCTCAAAAGTTCAGGTTGTTCATTCAATAGTTTCTCCCGAGCAGACACCTCGAGAGTATTACCACTTGATTCTTCTCCCTTTACAGAACCACTGGCAGAAGGTTTCTTGAAAGTTGACCCTTTTACAAATAGATTCGAGCTTGAAGGCAGAGATATTGTTCCTTGGGGTAACGATGGAAGAAGCTCATTCGCAAGTTTGACAATCTCAAAAATCTATAAGTCAACATGATATTATGTAAAAATGACATACCAAAATGAGGATCATATAGTACAATAAGCAAAAAAAAACCATAATTTATAATTAAGATCTGTAACCAGAACCGAATCAAAACTTGCTATTGGATGCGGTTCAAGAAACGACTAGCATTTGGATTATATATATAATTGCAAAAAGATATCATCTTTGACGCTTCACTAACAACTATCGGCTACTAATTAAGAAGCATGGTTTGATTTTACAAGATACACAGTGCTGTTTTGTCCAACTTTCACCTCCGAGGAACAGAGGAGAACAAAGAAGAATTTCATCCAGAAAGCAGAATAAATGCAGTTACCTGATCAGCTGGCCTGCTCAAAGCAGCTGGGACAGACCCATTGGCAGAAACACCTGTCCCTGATAGTATATCTCTAAGGGTTCCACTGATACCAAGGAGAAGTAAGGTCTTTGATCCTAGTGGGGAGCCACTCGCGCAGGTCGAAAGAAGACGGATCAAACCCTGTGGAATACATTGATAAAAAAAAAAAATAATAAATAAATAATAAAAAAAAAAATTAGCACAGTAAAGCTGAGGCTTAGACGATTCAAGACAAAACATGCATACCGTATATGTAGGAGTACTAAGAGATGCCTGAGCCCCGCCAGTATTAGTCGATGAAATAAGTCCAGCAGCTTGTGTAACCAAGCCATGATTGCATAGCTCATCTAACTTATCTGGAGAGGTTGCAAATGCTTCCGCAATCCGAGTCAAACATACAGAAGCGTGTTCTAGCACCTATCAGCATACAATTCCGAATAAGGAAATGATAAACTAATTACTCGAGATGTGTATCTCCTACTCCATTGTGGAGTGATCATTCATACCTTTGCATCATGGTATTGCAGAAGATTTGTCAACAAAGGAACAGCTTCCATCACAAAGTCAGCAGCATCAGATGGGAGCTTTCGGCACATATTAGCAGCTGTAGACAAAGCAACTCTCTGGCAACAAAGGAAAAGCTACAGTCAGAACTTAAAATGGTAATATATTTGGACATTTACATGTACATACATAAGAGTTAAGGATACAGAGATTCGGCATATCAACAACCTGAACTCCAGTGGAGAAGAAATCCAGGTACGAGAGCACTGCCATAAGAGCTCCAGCTCGTAAACAAGCAGTGGGATGCTCCTGCGAAATCTTCTTCAAGGCTTGCAAGGACTGTTTCAGAAAGAAATAACAGTTTTTTAAATCTAAACAACAATTCACAAAAAAAAAAAATGATTCAAGGTTCGACATTTTCAGAGGAACATGATTTCAGGCTTATAATTTAGCATGAACACAAACCAACTAAATCTAAAGCTTACCCAACTGTGAGGCAATCACAGGCAGCACCTTTTTTAGAATTCGAATTCCTAATTGACAATGTACTACTAAAAAGAAAGCAAATAGTTCACAAGAACCAGCGTCTAACCTGCTCAGCTAAGTCCATATACTCGATTGTTAAAAGCCTCGCGCAGAAGCATGAAACAGCACCATAATGCACAACAGCAGCGCATGAAGAGGGTAGCACATCACAGAGATGAGTAAGAGCCCGAGCTGCGAGTAGCATTATATCTGGGTTACACTCGTGATTGAGCAACCCCACCAGCACAGGAACAAAGGAGTCCACTGAGAATGTACTGAGTGAATCCTCAGTCCCAATTGACAGCATATCACACAGCTGAGTAAGAGCCTCCACTTGCTTCCCTTCCTCTCCATCTGCACGGAGGCCAGAGAGAATCTTCTTGAGCCGACTACTCTGCTGAGAAGTGGAAGCTGAACCAATTGATCCCGTCGGAAGAAGGTCATCCAACCCTGCACCGAGCTTTCTCAGTAGGCCTTGGAGGGCGCTGCTAGCTGACGAGAAGTTATTATGCAACATCATCCCATTTCCATTGTCACTGTCATTATCATCATCTTCGCACCCTACTTCCCTGTCCATATTCAATCCTAAGCTTCGTTCAGCATCTCTTTCCCTGTCCCTAATCTCCCTGTCCCTAACCCTAACATCGTGCTCTTTCTCCTTGCCCTTGTCGGAGCTATCCTGATTGTTCCTTCTGCGGTGACCACGAGACCCTGATGATTCGGAATTGGGGTCCATTGTAGTGCGAGCTGGTGGCGGTGGAGGAGGTGGAAGTGATTCACGGGAGCGTCGGGACCGAGTGGTCACTGGGGCGGCAGCAGATGTGGTGGTCGAAGCAGAGGAGGCAGTGAGGCGGACGCGCTTGGCTGATCGTGTGGCAGGACCAGCCGATTGAGAAGACGTCGAAGGGGCTGATGAGGTGGCCTCCGCCCGCTTCCGGCTACGAGTTTCCATACAAGTACAAAACCACCCTTCTGGACGGATGGCACGCGTGATCACCACGCGCCTCTTGATCGAGCTCGCATCTCACCGCAAGATAGATCCTGAGTGAGAAAGGACGGAGAGCGGTGAAGGGTTCCGTTTCTTGAAGCTCGAAGCAAGGCGATGCAAAAACCCTGGGAATCTCCGTCCTCAATCTATTTCTTTCGCGTCTGAATCGACCAGAGAATTCAGACAGGCCCGTTTGGTTTGCGTATAAGGCGATCGGACAGTGGATGATGGGACACAGCGAGAGGGAGAGAAGGGAGATTTTCAAGGGAGGTCGAGAGAGGTGGAAACCCTAATCGGAGAATGGTGAAAGCGGAAAGGAATATAAATAAAAAGGGATGCAAGAAAGTTGTGTATATAACTTTTGGGGCCATTTGGAAATAAACCAAAGCAACAATTATCAATCTATATCTATCTATATAATCTTTAAAAAAAATTATTATACTTTTGCTTAACTTAAGTCATCTAACAATATTACCAAAATAAAAAGTCATCTAATATTACCAAAATAAAAAGTCATCTAGCAGTTAAAAACTCGTTTCTAGTCGTAGAAATGCACGTTTTTACGTCTTTACCATAAAAACGAGTTAAAACGTAACCATAGTCGTTTTTTAGTAGAAACGGGTAGAAACACGTGTAGAGTCGTAAAAATGGGTAGAAACAGTAGAAACTTACGTTTCTACCAGTTTCTAGATTTTTTTTTACCGTTATTTGCTAAAAAATCCTCAAATCTAATAGATTATGTCAAACACAAAATTTATCAACCAAACCAACGAGAGTTCTCACACGATTCAGACCATAAAATTATGTCATCCCACCTTATTCAACTCACTCCCCATTCTTCAACCCGCCATAGAGTTCTCACACGATTCAGACCACAGAACCCCTTTGTAACCCCCGTGTAAAAGTTCCTTTGTCACCCACACCTACGCCTTCACGCCCCGGCGAGCACTTCTGGTCGTGAATACACACGCCGGACACGTCTTCAGTACGCTCCTGCCAAAACCTCAAATTTCCTGGAGTTCAACTTCAATCCACCCCAAACGATGTCGTTTTCTCCCAACATCTTACGAAACGGTTCTCTCTATGCCAAACCGGACCACCACTTAAACCCCCAACCAGACCATCCTACCAAAATCAACATTGACCTTCGACGTGGCACATCCAAGCTCAGTACTAGAATCTCTATGGGTCCCAGGCCCCACCACAAGCTCAGCAAGCCAACCTCGATTTGCAATCCCATCAATCAAGGTGAAGCTGCTCAAGCATATACATCTTTGTCGCCCAAGGGCCTCCGGGGTCAAACCCCCTTCTTTTTGCTTCATCGGTCTTCGTTCGGACCGGGATATGTACTTAGAGAACTAAGGAATCTGCATCCCAAGCCCCAGCTCACTGTTGCCAGATTGCCACCTCCCGACGACAATTCCCTCTTCACCGACACAGTATAGGCTACCTCTGTACCCATCCATTTCGCCTCCAGGTTGTCATCATAGGATCCCCTTACAATACCCCGCCAGCGCATCCGCAGCCGCCTCAGATCGCATAGTATACGTGGTCTTCTCTACAAGACCGAACGCAGCGGCCGAAAACATATCTGAAAATGGCACAGATGACTTCCTCGTTGCTGTCATAGGCACGGGGAGTTTACAATAGATCGGACAATACAATTTTGTTACTGAGAAGAGGAACCGCCGCGAGCGTGATGCCCCCCCCCCCCCCCACAACGTCGTCGTATTCATTTACTTGTGGTCGTCGTATCTTCTGAAACTCACCTCCTTCGCCCAGTCTGACGAGTCTAACCCGGTCCTACCTCACCTCCTGATCGGATTAGAAATTCGACCGTCATCGAGACCTAGGTTGTCGTGGACCACCGTGCCGGAATCCACTATCGGCGGCCTTGGGTGAAGAATCATCTACACAATTTACTAAACAGCATGTCATCACACTTTAGGTAAAGCTGGTGCCAGCTTCTGCCAAGTCTGGGGATTACCATAAGTTGTGGGTTTGGGTATTTCTCACTGGCTTGTAAATTACAGGGGGCCTTAAACCTTTTCCACTTACTACGGATCACTATAGGAACTGTTATCCAGTGAATCATATCAATACAGGTGGGTCTGATCTGGGTAGGGCTGGCAATTTGTGCGGGTCATGTGGGTTCGTGTCGTGCTAGGTTCGTGTCGTGTTCTGAGGGGTCAGCCCAAACACGGCCCAACACTAAGGCGTGCCAATTTGGTTCAGGATGAACACGACACGGGAAAAACACGACATTGCCCGACACGAAAAATTGGCATGAAAAATCTATAGTAAATTGAATAAAAAAAATTCACACATAACAAATTATTAAGCTAAGACTTAAGACTTTTTTTTTACCTCGTCTGCCTCTGAGGAATCTTTTCCGTATTCACCCCTTTCTTGTGGTTTTTCTTGTGTGTTGATAAGATTGTGTTATTGGTGCTTTGTTTAGTTCTCGCGCTGGTCACATTTACACCGTACCATTCGTTGTTGGATCTTCCATCAATAAAGCCTTGCCTTGGGTGGACCTAACTGATTGTCGAGCAGGATTGCTGTTAGCTGGATCATTTGTGATCGTTTTGCTGTATCAATTGATGTCGTCCTATACATCATCTGTTTCTCTACTATCAGGTCTTGTCATGTTTATTTATCTCTCTTGTTGTTGTTGAATGCGCTTCTTTTATGTAAGTTTCACATGCCTTTAGTGTCTCAGTACCTTAGTTTGGATTTACAGCAATGACTATTATTGTTACGAAAACTTGGTTAAAACCATGTATTCCGTCGTGGTTGCTGAACATGTTTCTTTCTATGCTTCGGTAAGTGTTTTCTTATTATTATAATATGGACATTTAAGATTAAAAAAGTGTAATTAGGTTTTTATTATTATATTATTTTTATTTTCCAATACAGCATCCAAGGTCTTCCACTGTACGGTCAAACATTCACTTGCAACATCCCTCATCGTTTACCCTCCATTCCCCTCGGAACCTCCATCTCGCTGCCCGTAACCGACGATCCGCCTCCACATCGAACATAGCTAGTCTTCTCTTTCACCCCCCCTCATCTCTTTCGCCTGAGCTTGACTTCGCCGCCCTGACCGTGACTTCCATCACAACCGTTACTGCACCTACTTTTGTTCAACCCGCCATACGTGACCTCCATCCGACGTCGAACCGCCTCTAATAGGCCAGGTCCCGTAGCTGCCTCTGTGGTGTAGGATTTAAGGGATTAATACTACGGAAACAACCCTAGATACGTGCATGGTAACTAATACGCAGCGGAAGAATGTGCACATACCTATACTGTTTCCTGTAGCCCAGGACCTTTGAGAGGAGTTTTCAATCCGCCGGACGGTTCCTCGTAGAGGTTCCTGTTAGAGAAGCCCTACGCGGATTATGCCTCACAGCAAAGCCTCTGTTGATTCTCCGCGGGATGGATCTACTCGGAGTAAATTGCTCGTCGCAATTTGGCACCTCATTGGTGTGTGTAGTGCTTCGGCCGAACCTCTTAGTTTTAGGGATGAGGGTTTTCTTTTTAATTTCACAACTTGGGAGAGATTGATTAACACTAGAAAACACCACTTTATGTCCCTATTTATAAAAGTGGAAGCGGGATTAAAAATCCAACCTCCTTACTTAAGGTCGGCGCCGAACCCATGTAGGAAGGAGACCCAATTTTGGGCCTCTCATGTCATATGGGATTTTAGGCCTAGCCCAAAATCTCTAATGTGACCCAAGCCCTAATTACTTAGGTACATGGTTTTAATTAATGAGCTCTCAATTACGGCGGTCCATAGTCCAAATGCTAACATGTGGTCCAGCGACGCAGTCCAGTCCCGGCCGACCACGATTTCGCTTAGTGCCCAATTGCACCATCCATGCCCCGGGTCCTCGCTGGTCATCACCGCCGTCAATACCAATTTCAACCGCTGGGCATGCCCAACTGCTCTCTCGTCTGACTAGCCCAATTCCTTGCAGATGGAGGAAGCTACCCCTCTGATTCGGTGCAGTGCAGGTAACATCTCTTTTGGTCTAATCTTTATATATACCAATATAAAATGTGAGAGTTGTCCTCACCCCAAAAGACACCTCTTGAATATTTTTATTTTTATTTTAATTTATTATATATATACTATATATATATATATTTAGTTCTCATATATTTTTATTTTATTATATATATATATATATATATACGTGTTATATTTAGTTCCCCTATTTTTATAAAATTGGCGATTTAGTCTTTTTATCTTTGAGACCCATCTATTTATCTTTATTATTACTAAAAAACCATTTAGTTACATTTGTTATTTTTAGTTTTTTAAGTCGCTTAATTGGTAGGTCACCGTATTTATTATTAATTTCTCCATCAAATATACTTATCAATTAGAGTCAACATGCATTCAATAAGTGCAAATGTCAGGTAGATGCATTTTTCCATTCACTATATCACCGATTTAGGGATGTTCCGCTTGTTGACATTTTTGTATCAAATAAATTAGTCACTTGCTAACTCATATAACATATCAAATATGGATCAAACGTGGTTCTTGAAGTTTGACTTTACATATAATATGTTACTCAATGTTTAATACTTATTGACTCGAACTATCAATTTAGTTCTTGCGTTTGTAAATTCAATCATATTAGGTATCTCCTAATTGGTAGTTGAATAAATAGTTAAGTTGAATTCAAGTATAAACTTTAGACATTAGTGTTTTAAAAAATTGATAATTTAGTCTGTATAATATTTGAGTATTACTAAAAATTTCATTAGATAATTGCATTAATTTTTTTGTTAAGAGGTCGCTTAACTGACATCTTCCATTAATTACAATTAACTTATTAATACAATATACCTATAAATTTGAGCCACCCATAAAGTAAGATATGTACTCAACTCTTGCAAACTTCGAGTACATGTTTGAGATTTTTTTCGTATCACATAGATCAGTCACTTGTCAAATCATATCAACTGTTAAAATATGGGTCAACCACGGTTCTTGAATTTTGATATTTTACGGATAACCTGGTACTCATCGTCCAACATTTAGGGTCTCGAGTCATTAATTTAGTTCTTCAGTCTGTCAATTAAATCAAACTGTGTACAACCTAATTAGTAGTTAAATAAGTAATTGACATAAAATCAAGTCTAAACTTTAGATTTTAATGAATTGAAATTTTCTTTAGCGTTAAATCAATTTTTGTTGGTATTATGATATAAAATTGCATGAAAAGTGTATAGTTACGTTTGTATAGGTCAAACTGCTCCACCGATGACTCTAAGTGGTTAATTACGTGCTTACATTCTTCACTCCTCAAGTTGATAAATTAGATACAACTTTGTCGTTAATAACTCACATCATGCTCAATCCAACTCATTATTAGTTATTATAAGTAAATTAGTATCGTAACCTCTAAACTTGACCATGCATTAATTACATGTTAAAATATTAGAAAACTGAAGATAAATTATGTACTTTAAAACTTAGACGATTAATACGCGTGCAACGCACGCGTTAATAACTAGTTATATTATATGTATATACATACTTTGACTATTCTAATTAAATTGGGCAGCATTGATCTTATATACATATATACACGTGGTTAAACAAGTTAATTGAGATGAGATTTGTTGCTATGAATAAATGATCCATGCGTAGAATTTATAATTCATGTATTTATTAATAAAATAATCATTTGTTTGGCTTTGTTGTGATTTAGGCTGTATTTTTCCTGATTAATGTATTTAGTTACATGTTTTAATTAGATAACAGATTGATATTGGGTTAACTGAAAAGTGGTAATTTGTGAATTATGTTGTGATATTATCACTATGTGATTTAATTCGTAATAGAATCCCCCGAACCTGAATTTCTGATTGTAGAATGATTCAATACCTAAGTGTTTAATTCGTTATTTCCTAAGTAATTTAAGTTTCTAGTTAGCCTATAATTAACTAGTAACGACTCTTTCAAAATCCATGTTTTTCAAACATTCGACATAGGTCATATTTTTTAGGTACGACAAGCGTCAACTTTTTTTTTTCCTAAAAATGAGGAGTCGGTGTTTGTCAAGTAGTCTTTTACTTTTCAACCGGAACATGTCGTGGCGTTGGATTGTAGGTCATTTTGAAGTCGTTGCCTTTGCCTTAATCATAGGTGGCGTTGATCTTGGGTTCCTCTAGGCGTTTTCCATTTGTGAATTTTCCTCAAGTCGTGACCATCTTCTAATTTGGTAAGAAGCGGCGTCGATCTTGGGTTCCTCTAGGTGTCTGCCCCTTGGGGATTTTGCTCAAGTCGTGACCATCTTCTGAAGTCCTTTACTTGATTTACCTTTGGCGAGAATGTTTTTGACCATTGGAGCTGAGTTTTCAAGAGTTTTTCTTTACAGTTGTAACTTCTTCCCAAAAATATAATTGTTACTGTTATCATCATTTCTGATAATGGTTTCATCCTTCGTTTTCGATAAGTTTCCTCCCTCTTTATATAAACTAGTTGCTATACCCGCGCATTGCGCGGGTCATTTGTTATTATGTCAAATTAATAAAATAATATTTTAATAATTAGAATGTTTATTCTTATGATGTTAATAAATTCATAGTATTAAATTAAAAATATATTTTATATAATTAATAACAAAGTAATAATATTTAAAAAATATGACTTGTGCGCGAGTGACTCTATACTATGAATATAATGTCACATTATTTCAAAAAATTATAGTAATCAAAGTCAATCAATCTAGATTATAGCATATTCGTACATGTTGTTGATATATATATATAATACCCTATAAATTAATTTGATACTCTTCATTCCACGATGCATAGAGAAACCAAAATTTCTTCTACAACCTAGAATGCAATAGTGAAAAAATACTACTTTTCATAATCATCCATAAACTACTCATACAATGTACTAAAACAATGATATAAAACTTCCCTTCCCACCACATTATAATAATACTTAAATTCATCACCGAGGCCATAAAAAAGAAATCATTGTTGAATGATAGATCATGACATATGCAAGTTTAAGAAAGGTTGCTTCCCTAACTGCTTCAAAGCATGCATACAACCACCCGCTATGAAAAGCTCGACACCAGCCAACATCATTATTATTGTCCTGGTCATTGTTTTATAATAACCCTGCAAATAAGATCCGATCAGCACACAAAACATATTCTAGGTTCTATGATAAATTCAACTTTTTGCTAATTTCTTCTGCAAAATATGGTGCAACCAATACATAGCTAGAAATATTGAAACTCATGCAGGACTTAAAAAACCTTTCCATCGAGTAATGATGTTTTCCTTCAATGAAACAATGCTGGTGGCAGTAAAAGAGCTCTTTTAGTTTGATATATCCATTCATTAAACAAAACTTGATCTCTAGATGATCTTGTACGAACACAGTTTCTCTTTTAGCTGCAAAGAACATCATTAACAATGACAAAACAAATGACGAATCAGCTATTGTTATGCAAAGTTGTGAATGAGAATTAAATAGAAACCAAAATAGTTCAGTTTGATCTGCATCGAGTTGGCATCAAGATGCATAGAGTCTGTAGACAATCTGTCGAACAGGTAGCGATCAAGTTACCTAAACAGCACACCCGAAAATAAACCCACAAAACTATGTTTGTTGAAATTAAAGTTGATCAAGATCAATGGTTCTATCAATGGCCACCCGCCTTGACGTTTTCGTGCTCCAACCAGCCGTCCCTACACCGTCTGCTGATTTTCACTCTATTTATATAATTTTTTCACAAAAAAATAACTTCATTATAGCTTCTTACTGCTGCTATAAAAATCATCTCACCCTAAAACCAGTCTTGAAGAATTGGAGCATCAGAACTGAAGCGTCTCACCTTCAGGAATTATAAACCGCAAAACGCAGCCAATCACTGTGATTAATCGATAGTAACCAAACGTTCTGACTATTCTGTAACCCAGGTAATCGAGGGGCCGTTATCTGGAACCCTAGAGCAGATGGAGTGGCAATCGAGAGACGATGGAGGGGCCATCGAGAGTCGATATAGTACTGTTCCGTTGATGAATTAAAACGCCGAACACGAATCAATGCTATAAATGGTTTCTAACCGTTTGTGTGATTCGTAACAGCGGACTTCCATAGCGGAGCGACGTCGGTTTGAGGATTAAACCACAGAGCGGAGCGGCGTCGTTTGTGGACTGACGTGTGAAGCTGAGGATGAACGCAGACAATCCGTATTAGAAAGGATAGAGCTAATGCACAGTCGTTTTGTTCGATGAGGGGACTGTGATGAGGAGCGGCGTCGCTTACAGTATCGTTTACAATGGAAGTGATACAGGCGGAGAAGTGAAAGGGTGGAGCCCACTGTCGTTTTGATGTGAAGCATACACACAGTATATGCGTTTTGAAGATAGATAAATCTGGGTGAAAATTAAAACTCACACGTGGCAGTTTTAGATTTAGCTAAAATCCAAGTTAGTATTATATTTAGATTTAGATTAGATATCTTTAGTGGTAACTGTTATTCTCACTCTTTTACTCTGTAATCAAACCCTTGAAGCTCTCTTTTTCTCGTTTTGGAAAATCAATTTTCTGCTTTATTTTTTAATCCCAATCACCCTCATCCATGTTCTCCACACGAGAGGATTCTTCTCGGAATTTCTTCACCAGGATTTCCAAATTTAGATCAAGAAGCTCCATTCAGCCACTCTCTTTCCATTACTCCTGTTAGATCCTAGTTCAAGAGAACTTAATATCGGCGGCTAAAAAGTCGGGACCTTCAAAAGTCAAGACCCAAAGTCGATAAATAACAAAGCTAAACATGAGAAGATGAAGACAAAAGGTCGACAACTCTTACATAAGAGTCGACGCCAATTACGTCAACGTCAACGACTATGAGTGAGAGTGAGGCGCCCCTCGCTGAAACCCGTCATCTTAAGGAAAGTGGAAAGGCGACGACCTACTCCTCACCGTCTTCAGAAGAAACATCTCCTCTTAAGGAATGATGAGGTGGCGACCTACTTGTCACCGCCTCCAGAAGAAACCTCTCATCTTAAGGAATGATGAGGTGACGACCTGCTGATCACCTACTCCAACCGCCTCTGAGGGAAACCCTTCCTAAGGGGTTACAGTGCCATTCAAAGTCGGTAAAGTAAAGCCTATAAATACCAATGTATTTTACATTATTACACATATTATTGTCACTCTTACATTCCATATACTGACTTAACCTTCAGAATGAAACCGGGGGAAAATCTCCACCCTCTTTTTAGGTCCTCGTCAAGTTCAAGCTCGAGAAGGAAACTAAGTACCTGTTCGTGGTCACGAAAGACACCCAGAGCAACCAATGCGAGATCCTAGAAGTTCACTGCCGAAGTAAGGCTGGAAAAACTTGACGCAATATTTGGCGTCGTCTGTGGGAAGGCGATCAAGAAGTCATGGCCCCTGAAGAATAAGCCCATAGGAGTATTCGTTGTGGTCGAGGAAACAAGATGCTTCGTTTAGACCTCACAACTTCTCAACAACTCAGTGAAGAAATAAGACAGTAGCCGCCCACACAGGGCAACAAAGTGGCTGGTAAAGAGCAAATTTCACAGCTTCCACCAACTATTGTTCCAGAGGAAACAAGGCCCATCCCAATGGCTACTCCACCACCTCTAGTCCCAAAATAAACAAAGCCAGTTCATATGGCTATGCCACCAGAGATATTAGCAGCTTTTACCTCTTTTTGGAACCAAGCGCAAGTAGGGGTAATCCCACCTCCTAAGAAGCCAACGCCGGAAGTGCTCCCCTGAAAGGTGGCGTAAAAACAACGGGAACAAGGCATCCAGCTCCCGTCATCGCTAAGAGGGTGGCATAGATTGACAGGGAGGAGGAGCAGGTGATGTTCACCTTGGAACAAGTTGAAGAATTACTCGAGGAAAGAAAAGAGGAAAGGAAAATAATGGAAAGAGATATGCTAACCGTTAGAGACCACGCCTCTCATCCTTTTTCTCGAAGATTGTTTGATATCCGAGTGTCGTCAGAGGTCTTCGCAAGGAAGATTAATGACTACACCGGAGAAGGTGATCCTGTTCGCCATATCAATGTGCACAACTCCTCTCTGTTAGGAATGGACGCGCTGACGGATCACTATGCAATAGTTTTCCCCACTACCCTTGTTGAAGAAGCCTCCAGATGGTTCTATGGACTCCCTGATAGTTTCATAGACTCATGGGGAGAGTTGAAGGAAAAATCCATAGAGGGGCACATTGGGCAACGCCAACGCCTCAAAAATATGAAATGCTTGGATAAAATTTGATAAGGTCCTAACAAGACCTTGGAGAATTATTTTTACAGCTACTAAAGACGTTGCAATAGTTCAGTGAAGATGAAACCGATGGCGAAATAGTTAGAGCCTTTTGGAGAGGTTTGGGATTAGAAAGCCAGTTGCTCAGAGATAGCATGGTAAAAAATCCTATTAAGAAGCTGGAGGCTCTCGCCGCCAAAGTGAAACACTATATCGATCTCGAAATATCACATGAAAGGCCTCTTTCATATACAGGGAAACAAGTTGTCATCCTCAAAATGGAAGAATACGCCTATTCCTCAAAACCTTAAAGGAAGAAATATAGACGTGATGGGGATAGGAAAGGGCCTCAAAGAGATCAAAGGCGGGATAACAATGCATATACTCCCCTTACTCGAAACATCTTTGTAGTGTTACGAGGAATGGAGAAGCCGAGCCTTGATGACCCACCTCCAGTAAGAAAGAACCCTACGGGTCAACAGATACACGATTATTGTCGATATCACCGCGTCAAAGGACATGATACCGACGACTGTATCGCCCTTAAGCAAGACATTGAGGCCCTCATCCAAAGAGGAAAACTTCAAAAGTTCGTGGTGAAGCCTAAGAATCAAAAGAAGATGAGTAGAAGCCCAAGGCAGCAATGGAAGCAATCTATGTCTCCACTACCTCTCGTCAATCCTGCTACTATTCACAAAGGAACTTTTAACGTAATAGCAGGAGGGTTCGAGTTAGGAAGAGAGACTAATGCCTCCAGAGAAGTCTACGACACTCAAATTTCCACCGCTTCCTAATGAGAAAGAGACCCCGAGAACCCGACCAGATCATCATCTGTTTCACAACCGATGATTTGATGATGGTAACCCAACCTCACAAAGACGCCCTAGTCCTCACAACGACTATGGCCAATTACGAAGTGAAAAGGCGGAGCATCTTAACATACACTTCTTCGACATGGTTAAGACCATGATATCGCAAACTTACCTTCTGATCTTCTTTAAGGATGATGTGTTTTTGACAACCACTCATGTAGAAAACCTTGTTCCTTAAAAATCGGCGGACACGACACCATATGAGCTGTGGACTGTTAAAGAGATTGATCTTACCAGGCTGTGCCCTTGTGGTTGTGCAGCATACACGCATCAAACCGACAACCGATTCGGCAAGTTGGGACCTAGAGGTCTGAAAAGTATCTTCATAAGATGCGCTGTCTACTATGGAATCCGAATTCGTAGCTCTCTCAAAGAATGCACAGGAAGCTGTATGGCTAAAGAGACTCTTGACCGAAGATCCAATGATCAAACCCTTCGGAAAATATGGCTGCAGATCCATTGATCAAACCCTTACACAAGGATATTTTCGAAAAGCACGTAAAACTGCTTGGCCTACGTAAGAAGTAAAAGGCTTGTAATGTGTGACATTAACATTTTTTATTTGAAGTAACTTTTCAATAAAAGAATTGATATTTGAGTTTATGATTTTTATGACGTTATAATGACAATATTACATCGGATGCACGGTATATAAACTAGTCGTTGAAGCGTAAAACCGCCTAATAAATATGTCGAATGTGGACCCTACTTCGTCATACAGGCACAGTCGTCTTGATAGAATGGAAACTTCAACCATATCTAGACCGACTAAGAGCCATGTTATTTAGAAAGAGAAACCTGGTTATGCAAAATGATCATTTGGTTTCGGGGTACACAACATGATCAAAGTTTTGCAGATCGCTGTGATGAATTCAGTTCGTCTACCACCACATTCTGGGCTAGATGAGAATCTACGATAGCATATGACATCCCTGTTCTTGATATAAAATAAATCCAGGTTATACTATCGACGCGCACTTCATACTGCGCGTGCCATATTCGACCACGGGGTCATGCTCAGTTGTGTTAGACGGAATCTTTTAAGATTTTGAAGGACACAAACTTCTTCACCTTGAGCGAATGACTGATCCCGGGTGAAGAATGAAGCAGCACCTGAAGTACCATTACCACTCGGAACTCATATCCAAGGTTGGGCTCAATGTTCGCTCCCAGGTGTACGAGCGTAGCGCCCGAAAAAAAGGCCAAGTGACCACGTTTTGGGCACCGGTTGAGTTGACTAAGGATATGAGCGATGGGGATGGTCATGCACAACTGTCATTCTCCGAATCTTGTATTCACTAGGTGGCCACCAGCCGGATATTAGTTGAATGTTGTGAATACTTGTACGGATTCCTTGGAGAAGTATCCTTTGAGAAACTAGGCAATTGGAGAATAACAGTTGACCAGGGGTATAGCTTGGCACAGAGAAGTAACATGTTGGGAATCAATGTTCCGCGAACGCTACAACACTCTTAAATGACGAGTAGCACAATGTCCATTGTGTCTGTTGGTCGCATGGAAAACCTCATATGAACAAGACGAAAACTGGATTGGATCAAAGAGTAAGTATTGATGTGTTGGTCGACAACATATTAATAAGGCACCCTCCTATTCCAGCGAGTGGGAGATGTGGGCATTTAGTGTTAATGAGCCGTCGTAATAGAAGCCTATTAATATAAGCTCAACATGCTAAGCATAATTGGGGTATGACACATACGAGATTTTGGGTCAGGCCAAAATCCATACGGGCCATTCATGTCCCAAAAGGGTCAGCCCATTCCCCTTTGTAGTTCCGCCGAAATAGGTGAGCAACCCTTGGTGGGTTTTGCTCACCTCCTCTTATAAATATGAGGTGTTAGAGATTTCTTGGGGTTGGTCATTCTCTCCCTTTAGTTGTCAGAAAAGAAATCCCCTCTCTCTATATATCTATAGGTTCGGCCGAACCACCCTCTCCACAAGTAGGTGCCGAATTGGACAAGCAATTCATCCCAGATATCCATCCAGCAACCGGATTAAAGAGGCTTTGATGTGGAGACCACTGCTTTTGGATTTCTCCTTAATAAAAGTCCCCGCAGGACACCGTCCGGCAGATCGTGAACTCCTTCGTTCATTGGGCTACGAACTGCATAATCGCAAAATAGGTATGTGCACTCTTCCGTTGCGTAATTCGTTTACCAAGCATGTACCCGTGTTTATGTTATGTACAATTTATCCCTTAGAATCCAACAAGTATAAAATTTGTAACATCTGGTCAACGTCAAATGGAATAAATCTCAAATTGGTATTTTTAATTTCACTTCGAAGGTTGATGTTAACATAGTATGTACAATTCCAAATTATGTAGGAAAATATGTTATGTCGACGTTGCATTTCGCTGTAAAATCGACTATTCGACCTCAATTTTGCTGATTCTAAAGAACATATGAAAAACACATAACGAATGTATCAAAACATATCTATTAGTAGAGACAGTGACCAATGCTAAATACATCATACATGAATTACAAACAGAATCCCGCAAGCACGTTACAAAAACTTCCCTTCACAATCTAGTTCAATCCGTTGGACTTGAATAGACCCGAGTCTAAATGTGCCACGTCGAAACGTCAGCAAGTCCTTATTAGCAATTGGTACTTGCAGAGCTAAATTAAACATTCAACATTGAAAGAGATAATGGTGAATACAATATATATCAGTACATTTTCAAATGCTCAAACCATCCATCTATTTCCAACTGTCCAAGACCAAAGCCTTACATTTCAATCACACATGATGGTTCTAAACCCAATAATTTGTATTTAAATACTAAAGACTTCCAAGATTACCTTTGGCATCGGTTGCTGAGATGCTAAATGTTGTCAACAAATAATCCAACATGATGTACACTCTGCTATATTTCGGCTCAAAATATGAATATCTATGATACCTAGCAATGACCTTATCGTACATAAAGCAAGCTTTCAATACTAACCAAATTGATGATTAAAACCGTGAAATTCACGTTTGCTAAATGCTATTCTGAAGACCGTTCCTGGAAACTAAATTTTAGGTTCTAAACACAAATAATTTGTATCCGCCTATTTACAAATCCGATAAGAAGCTTTAGCATCAGACCATTGGAGTCTACATGCCGTTAACTCATTCTCTCAGCTTCTCCAAACATTTATACGCAGGTAACAAACCAGTCGCATCATTTAATACCGAATGAATTTAAATACCGCTTCCTGACCTATTTGGTTGGTAATAAGTATTTCCTGACCGATTGTTTTGGTGAGCAACTTACAGAATCATGTATTAATAACGATTCCGTTTGTAGGGAATCGTCTGTTTTTTTGTAGTGAAAGCTGACATTCATTGTTGATATTTAATATTTCTAACGTGACGAAATGTAGTGTGCTCTATTATTTTCTGTCATTCCAAATTAATATAAATATAAGTTATTTAAAAATGTAAATTTCAAGATACATTTGAAAACTCAGAATTATTGATTATGTTTATACAATAATCAACATTTGAAAACAAAATCTCTATAATTATTAATTGATTTTAAATATTAGAATGTTCAGTTTCATCACTCCTTATTATCTAAAATATTATTAAGCGTAAATATATTTATTTAGATAATATATATATATTACATAAATTTGAGGATGAACTCAACATTTCAAGTTAAGCCCCAACCCTTTTAGGTTCAAGTAAAGCCCAAACTGTCTGGGTTCATTTACAGGTTATAGAAGTTATGGTTTGCCTTATACCCATTCTTTCTTTAGTTCTTGATTTCGGCCAAAACATGTAAAGTTTCAGACACAATTATGAAATTACCTTTCATACGTGAAGTTCGGATCATTATTTCTTCAACAGTCGGTCAACTTTATGTTGATTTTATGACGCCTTAGGTTTAGGCTCGTCGAGTTTTAAGAATTGAAAAAATATTAATGATCGTCACCCTATCTTTTACGGGTTAATCAAATATTAGAGGAAATTTTATTATATAAAGGTGGATCAAACATATATTACGTATTTTCCTACCAATGAGTATAAATATTAAGATTTTTATGACTCACATAACGGGTTGATCTATGAACTTGAAAGATTAAGTCAAAAGTTGGTTGTCAAACTCCATGGACTTGGCTATGATTTGGCCTTGATGGGCTTCACGGGCTTTGGCCCAAGTAGCCAAGTATAGGTCAGAATGGCAACTTTAATTTGCTATGCAGTGTAGTTGTACCACACCGGCAAGGATTTGGATTTTTTGCTACTTTATATAGTGCTAAACTTTACATACTAGTAACAACTTACTAGATGGAAGGCTCTCTCCACGCGCGCAGGGGGGTGGGGGGGTGCAGTCGAGTGGATCGAATACCCACCCCGGTAAGCTTGACTTGTGTGCGCGCCCGCGGCGTGCGTACACGAATGTCGGTCCGAAAAGCTAAACCGATCCGTGGTCTGTCGAGAATATTCTGATTCTATTGCTCTGCGAGTTTGCTATCAGCACTATTCGCCGTCCTTCTCAGTTGTCATGCATGCTATTTTTAATTCTCGCTAAATATTTAATATGTTTGATTATTCGTTTATTCTGCCGTCGTCGTCGGCATCTCTGTGAAAACCCTGTTGTGTTCGGGTATTGAGTTTGGTTCGGTCAAGCGTGTTTCGTGCATAACACGATTTGACGACACTGTTGAATCCTGGGAGGTGATCGCTCTGTGTTCAAACTCCTTTGCATAACCCGATGGTGGATTGGGGCGAAATTGCCTTAAGGAGACCGTGATCAGCACGGGCCTCAGTATTTTCGTCTTTCTCGATTTTACGTGTAATTTCAGAGTTGTTAATATCTTGCATGATAATTCGATATAATTATATTTAAGAACTCGGAATTTGACTATTTACATTTTAGTCCCTGAAGTTTCAAACATTGCAAGCTGATCCCTCAACTTTTGTGTTTACAGTTTGGACCCTGATATTTGCCAACAGTCTTAAGGTAATTTTAGGGTTGTTGTTGGATCTTAATTTTGAACTTCATTTCCTACGTGAAAACTAACGTTGTTGTTTATTGCTATCAGATATGGATCCAAACAACAACACATCTGTTCCCTTCTCTAGCGAGATGATTCCTGAGACTGAAGTGTCGAATTAGGGAACTAGAGGTGTACTTCCACCGACAACTGCTGTTAACACCACTGTTGTCACCACCACCACCACTGATGTATGCACCAGACTGAATTTGCTTCCAGGCGGTGGTTTAAACTTTGCTGCTTCAGGTGCTAGTTCATCTTGAACTGTTCCTAAACTCGGATTCGGGAACTTTACTGGAGCACCCTTGGCCGGAGGATTGGCCTTGCCCCGTATCTTAACTTCCCCGGTGGAGAAACCAGAAAAGTTTGACGGGACGAACTTCAAAATATGGAGCGAGAAGATGAAGTATTATATCACCTTCCATAGCATGGAGAGATTCCTGACAGAAATGCCCATGGCAATTGTCCCAGATGATGCTGCATCCTTCCTGGCGTTAGAGGCGTGGAAGTATTCAGACTACCTGTGCAGGAACAATATCATGAGCTGTCTTACCGACCCGCTGTATCATGTCTACAGCAGGATGACGTCTTCAAGGGAGCTGTGGACGTCCATTACTTTAAAATATGAGTCGGAGGATGCTGGAAGGAAGAAATTCCTTGTTAGTAAACTGTTTGATTTTAAAATGTTTTATAACAAATCTGTGATGCAGCAGGTGAATGCGCTCTTAAGTTTGCTTCAGGAGATCCATGATGCGCAAATGGCTTTTACCGAGTCATTCAAGGCGTCTGTGATTATGGAGAAGCTTCCCCCCAGCTGGGATTGGTTCAAGGGCTATCTGAAGCATAAAACAAAGGAGATGCCGGTGTCAGAGGTGGTCAGTAGGATCGCCACCCAGGAGGGTCTCCAGAAGAATGCCCAGGGAAATCCGGTCGGCCCAATGAGGACGATCAACTCGGCCAAGGCTAATGTGGTGGAGCACAACCAGGGTCCAAGCAAGCAGGGCTCTCGTGGAAGAGGAAAGAAGTCGCAGGACAATGGGGTCAACCTAGGTCCGAAAGGCGGTGTTTCCAAGAAATCCAAAGGCGGCCAATCTTCTAAGGGAGGCAAGGGACCCCGAGGAGGACAAGGCTCTCAAGCTCCACAACGTTTTCAAGGTAGCTGTTTCAATTGTGGCAAGATAGGCCACAAAGCTAATGAGTGCAGGTTCCCTAAGAATCATGAAGCCCACGTGGCGATGGTCACCGAGGACATAGAGGACCTTAACTTGATCGCGGTGGTGTCAGAGATCAATATGGTTGATTCCAACCCCAAGGAGTGGTGGGTGGACACTGGCGCCACTAAGCATGTCTGCTCGAACAAGGTTGTGTTCTCAAGCTTGGAGGAGGTGGACACCGGAGAATCCCTGTTCATGGGAAACTCTGCCTCATCGGCGATTAAATGCAGAGGAACAGTGGTGTTGAAGATGACTTCTGGCAAGGACGTTACCCTCACAATGTGCTGTATGTTCCAGAAATCCGGAAGAACTTGGTGTCTGGGGCCTTCTTGAACAAGCATGGTTTTCGTCTTGTGTTTGAGTATGATAAGTTTGTACTTACTAAGAATAATGTTTTCATTGGTAAGGGATATGAGAATAGAGGAATGTTTAAGCTCTCTGTAAAGGCCGTGGTGCCCAAAATAACATGAATAAGAATGCTTCCTCTTCTGCTTACTTGCTTGAGTCTCCTAATTTATGGCATGGTAGGTTAGGACATGTTAATTTTGATTCTTTGCGGAAGTTAATTAACATGGAGCATATTCCTAAATTCAAAATAGATGAAGAACAAAAATGTGAAGTTTGCGTTGAAGCGAAACTTACTCGGACTTCGTTTCACTCAGTCGAAAGATTTACCGAACCTCTTGATCTAATACATAGCGATGTTTGTGACTTGAAATATGTCCAAAAGCGTGGTGGAAATAAATATTTCATCAATTTCGTAGATGATAGTACGAATTTTTGCTATGTATACTTGATGAAAGAAAAAGATGAAGCAATTCAAAAATTCATGATCTACAAACAAGAAGTTGAGAATCAACTTAATAAGAAAATAAAAAAGTTACGCAGTGACAGAGGAGGTTAGTATGAAGCTCCGTTTGCAGATTTTTGCGCTGAACATGGAATTGTTCATGAGGTCACTGCTCTGTTTTCACCTCAGTCAAATGGGGTTGCGGAAAGAAAAAATCGAACATTGAAAGAAATGGTGAATTCATTGTTGATTAGTTCGGGGTTGCCCCAGAACATGTGGGGGGAAGCTATTTTGACTAGCAATTATCTTTTGAATAAGGTACCCCAAAAGAAGGAAGAGAAAACTCTGTTTGAATTGTGGAAAGGAAGGAAACCTTCTTATAATCACCTTCGAATGTGGGGGTGTCGTGCTAATGTAATGATACCTCCCCCCGAAGAAGGTGCGAATAGGCCCAAAAACCGTTGATTGCATTTTCATTGGGTACGCTCAGAACAGTAATGCATATCAGTTTTATGTGTATGAATCAAAGGTGTCTGATATACACAAAAATACGATTATGGAGTCAAGAAATGCATATTTCTTTGAAAATGTATTTCCGACTAAGTCTAGAGGAGAAGCAAGTTTTTCAAGACAAGCATATGAGACTATAGAGGAAAATAGTCAAGACCGAGAACATGAAAAGAATGTTGAGGTCGAGACCGAGGTTGACACTTAGGTCGAGCCCAGGAGAAGTAAAAGGGCAAGGATTGAAAAATCCTATGGTCCAGATTTTCTGACCTATATGCTTGAAGCTGAACCTCAGACTTACCAAGAAGCCGTGAACTCCTCTGAGGGTCCTCTATGGAAAGAGGCAATCAATAGTGAAATCGAATCGATCCACTCTTTCAAGGGTGGCTGCTTCTAGGAAAACCTCCTGGCTGTCTCTGCACCCTTACCTCATTTATCACTGAGCGGTCATTTAGGGGCCTTGCAGAATCATACTTGGGAGCCAGTGGATCTTCCGCCCGGAAGCAAACCGCTAGGCTACAAGTGGATCTTTAAACGTAAAATGAAAGCATATGGTTCGATTGATAAATATAAAGCCCGACTTGTCATCAAAGGATATAGACAAAAGGAAGGACTGGATTATTTTGATACATATTCTCCAGTAACTAGAATCACATCCATAAGGATGGTACTTGCGATTGCTGCGTTGCGAAATCTAGAAGTACATCAAATGGATGTGAAAACAGCTTTCTTAAATGGAGATTTAGACGAAGAAATCTACATGGAACAACCTGAGGGTTTCTATGCGCGAGGGCAGGAAAAGAAAGTAAGTAAACTTGTCAAATCCCTGTATGGTCTAAAACAGGCGCCTAAACAATGACATCATAAATTTGACAGCATTATGATGGAGAAAGGTTTCAAAATAAATGAGTGTGATAAATGTATTTACGTGAAAGATATAGATAAAGGTTATGTTATTTTTGTGTCTTTAGTAGATGACATGCTTATCGTTGGAAGTAACGATGAGATGGTCCGGTCTACCAAACATATGTTGAGTTCGAGGTTCGACATGAAAGATATGGGCCTTGCCGATGTGATCCTTGGAATTAAAATCATAAGATCATCAGAAGGTCTCGTTCTAAGTCAAACTCATTATATTGATAAGATTTTGGACAAATTTAATAAAGATGACAAGAACGAGGTCAGTACCCCTATTGATACGAGTAAGTACTTTTCAAAGAATAAGGGGGAATATGTTTCCCAAAATTGAGTACGCTCGGATTATTGGTAGTGTCATGTACTTAATGTCATGCACTAGACCAGATATCGCTCACGCTGTAAGTGTATTGAGTCGATATACGAGTAACCCTAGTGTTGATCACTGGAACGGGGTAATCAGGTTACTTAGGTATCTGAGATATACTCGTAATCATGGTCTACATTATACTAGAAATCCTTCTGTGATAGAAGGCTATAGTGATGCGAACTGGATATCCGATTCCAGAAACACTAACTCTTTGAGTACGAGTGGTTGCGTTTTCACCTTAGGAGGTGCATCAGTGTCGTGGAAATCCTCAAAGCAAACAGTCATAGCCAGATCCACGATGGAGTCTGAGTTTATTGCACTAGATAAATGTGCCGAAGAGGCAGAATGGCTACGCCAATTCCTCGAGGTGTTCCGAGATGGCCAAAACATGTGCCCGCAATCTGCATTCACTGCGATTGTAAAGCCGCGATCGGCAGAGCACACAATTTTATGTATAATGGAAAGTCAAGACATATCCGTCGAAGACATAGTTCCATTAGACAATTACTCTCTACCGGAATTATCACGATCGACTTTACGAGATCAGTTGATAATATTGCGGATCCGCTAACCAAAGGGTTAAACAGAGAGTTGTTTGGCCAAGCATTAAAAGGAATTGAGCTAAAGCCCGAGTAGGAAACGCTCTTGAGAAGGAAAACCCAACCTTGATGACTGGAGATCCCAAGAACTTGGTTTGATGGGACAACCTAATCACAAGGGTGAGTATGGTCACTGTGGGGGTCAAACCCCGAGCCCATTCCTATGATGCAAACAGTGATGAAGATGAGGTTAAGCTTTTGTCGTTGTTGATACTCACAAGCAAAGTTTTTAATGATTCGTAAGGAGAACTCAGAGTCGTGATGATGCTCTTGAGACGTAGAATCAACTATGCGAGTGAGAAGTGGGGCCGCTTTGAAAGGGATTGTTGAGGGCGCAATTCTTAGAAACGCTTGCAGAACCAGGCACGTGATCCAGGGCCTAGGGATCACAGGGCGTGAACCGAACTATACTAGGAAGGTATCTGTGTGAGTTATGTCGTCGATTACACCAACGACAGTCGGTTCAAGGACATTGCGTCTACGGACCAGTCAGTAGAGAAGGCATGATCTCACAAGGGGTAGGTTCAAAGGGGTTACCCCTACCTATTCTTTGCAGGTATTGACCGCTGAACACAACTTTCGAGTCTAGAGTTACCGTTAGGTTTCCAATTTCCATTCATGTGGGGGATTGTTGGACTTGGCTATGATTTGGCCTTGATGGGCTTCACGGGCTTTGGCCCAAGTAGCCAAGTATAGGTGTGAATGGCACTTTAATTTGCTATGCAGTGTAGTTGTACCACACCGGCCAGGATTTGGATTTTTGGCTACTTTATATAGTGCTAAACTTTACATACTAGTAACAACTTACTTGATGGAAGACTCTCTCCACGCGCGCAGGGGGGGGGGTGCAGTCGAGTGGATCGAATACCCACCCCGGTAAGCTTGGCTTGTGTGCGCGCCCGCGACGTGCGTACACGAATGTCGGTCCGAAAAGCTAGCCTTGCGCGAGTCCGGTTTTGCTAAACCGAACCGTGGTCTGTCCAGATACATTGAATCCGAAAATTTATTTTTGGTAACAGTTAATTATAGATAGAATATATTTCGAAATTAATCTGATGTAATTAATGCGTCCAATTTTGAACAGAATTGATGTCGATAATATTCTGATTGAATCTCGAAATTAATGCAACCTTGAGCCATCTGCACTATAAATTGAGACCATTCCCCTCACATTTTACACACCAATCCGAAAATTCACTCTAAATTTTCTACTGCTCTGTCTTCTTCTTTACGTACTCTGCGAGTTTGCTATCAGGTGGTTGCTACTACAGCACTATCAGTTGTCGTGCATGCTGTTTTTAATTCTCACTAAATATTTAATCTGTTTAATTATTCGTTTATTCTGCCATCGTCGTCGGCATCTCTGTGAAAACCCTGTTGAGTTCGGGTATTGAGTTCGGTTCGGTTGAGCGTGTTTCGTGCATAACACGATTTGACGACACTGTTGAATCCTGGGAGGTGATCGCTCCGTGTTCAAACTCCTTTGCATAACCCGATGGTGGAGTGGGGCAATATGCCTTAAGGAGATCGTGATCAGCACGGGCCTCAGTATTAAAATCACGTTTTCGTCTTTCTCGATTTTACGTGTAATTTCGGAGTTGTTAATATCTTGCATGATAATTCGATATAATTATATGTAAGAACTCGAAATTTGACTATTTACATTTTAGTCCATGAAGTTTCAAACATTGCAAATTGATCCATCAATTTTTGTGTTTTGCAGTTTTGACTCTGATATTTGCCAACAGACTAGTAGTCATTGATTGATTTACGCTATGTATGTTAAATTGAATAAGGAATGTAGAATAATCATTTTTAGGTGGAGGATTAAGAATGTTTATTCCTTACAAAGTTTGAAATTGTAAATTTTATTTCAAACATTACTTAAAATCAAACGTTTTCTTCTTAATTTTTATTTTTTATATGTATTAATGCAAACAGACATGTTAGAGTACTAAAATAGAAAAAAAAGTTAACCCAACCACTAGCTACTTAAACTTCATTCACATTTTCAAATCAATCGAACTTTGTTTTTTTAAATCCACTACTCGAACTTTTAAGTGCAGAGCAAATTAGTATTTATGTTATAATTTTAGTACAATTTAGGGGTGTTAACCGCGCGGGGTGGGTATCTCTTGCCCCGTACCCGCCCCGCGGGTCGAGATGGTCGACCCGTACCCGCCCCATACATCTCGCGGGGCGGGTCGACCCGCGGGTCGCATACTAGAAGCACATAATCTATTAGCAACAATACTAAACCCTAAAATATATATTTATATATTCAAATTTAGCTTAAAATTCGAATAATAAATTACAAATTTAAATCTAAATCCAAATGCGAGTCACCAAACTCATTAGAACTCTTATTATTTTGACAATGTAGTATATTATCTATATAGTTTTATATAATACACGTAATATATATACAAATGATACACATGTGCGGGGCGGGGCGGCGGGGCGGGGCGGATCGACCAAAAAACCGTACCCGCCCCTCGGGTCTGCGGGGCCTGCGGGTACCCGTACCCGTAGCCACCCCTAGTATAATTAGACAGAAAGAAGCATGCGTCGACGACCATGAGGTGTCTATTTAACATGTACTGATTATCGATTCAACGGAAATTTGAAATGTTTGTTACGTACAAATGTACAATTTTCAATTTGACGCTCAACTAGACATTTATTTGAAATATAATATATGTTCAACTGAAGATATTTAACAATAATATTTTCAATTTCTTGTCGAAAGCATCATGACTACATGTCAAAAAGATAACACGTGACGATACATGCTCATTTTCATCCAACCCGATAGAAATTACGTAAGAATTTGATTTGCGATTGAAAATTTATATAACGGATTTTTAAGAAGCAGAGATCATGTAGCAACTTATAAATTGATCAATATAATTTAGTTATTAAAAAAAGTAATATATATATATATATATATAATAAAATTTCAAATGGCAAACGTAAAATAATGATGAAAACATGATGAAAATGTACATTTGGATTAAAAACGAAAGGTATTATTTGGATGAGACGATCGATTTGCACGGAAAATAATTGACTGTTTTTTGCCAAAAAATAATTAACTATTTAGCTTTGAAAAAGTAACAAGATACAAAATATAGAGCTAAAAAAAGGTTTAGATATTCTGAGATAATGAGTGACGTGGCATGATCTTAAGCTATCCTAGGACTCAGTCTCACGTTCGTTCCCATGCAATGCAAATGCAGATCATAGAATCAACAGTACGCATAACAGAAGAACAACACAAAAGCTCAAAAACAACAATAATGGACAAGAAGAAGAAGATCCCTCCTTTCAACCGCCCTAGCCACATCAATTTCTCTTCATATAGCATTTACCTAATTTAATCATGGATGTCCGACCGAATCACGACTCGATTTGAACCCGAAATTGAGGAAAAAAATCTGGGTTTGATCTAAAATAAAATTAGTATGGGGTTCTTGAGCACCATATTTGGTTTCTTCGGATTTGGGATCGGAGTCTTCGTCGGATTAGTGATTGGTTACTTTCTCTTCATATTTCTATTACCGAGCGATGTTGAGGTAGTTTGAAAAATAGCATATCTATAAGATTGATTTTTTTTTTTACATTCATATATGTAATATAATATAAATATAAACACTATTAATTTCTATTATAGGATCCTGAAATAAAGCCTCTTATGGATCAAGAGACTGAAGATTTACAACGATTAATCCCTGAGATCCCTTTATGGGTTAAAAACCCTGACTATGAACGAGTTTGTATCACTTATTATTATTATTATTATTATTATTATTATTATTATTATTACACTATAAATATATCTATCGATAATTACATTTTTAGATGTGTCTATTACGAGATCGATCGATGATACACAGTGTATTCTTCTATAGATGGATTGGTTGAACAAGTTTTTGGAGCTTATGTGGCCTTACCTTGACAAGGTTGTATTTTGCCTACACTATTTTGCAATTTTTTTGTATATATATTATATAAATTAAAACAATGTTATTATTTGTCTCCAGGCAATCTGCAAAACTGTGAAAGAGATTGTGAAACCTATCATAGCGGAGCAAATCCCACAGTATAAAATTGAGGCTGTTGATTTTGAGGCGCTTACTCTTGGAACACTTCCACCAGCCTTCCAAGGTAAAAAAAAAAAAATAAGTTACTATTTAACCAACTGTTAAAAAGTTTAAATCTTCACTTACAATTACTAAGTTTCATCTCGTATCTTATACAATGCATTTCCATTCCATTTCATTATGATTAAATTGATTAATTGCTAACGAAGTGTTTTTTCAGGCATGAAAGTATATACTACAGAAGATAAAGAGCTGATCATGGAAGCTGCGTTGAGATGGGCTGGAAATCCTAACGTCACTGTCGCAGTTAAGGCGTTCGGGTTGAAGGCAACAACTCAGGTTATAATTAATCTCAATATATTTAAACTTGCATCATTTCGCTACAAGTTAACTTGAATCCCATGAATTGAGTTTTTTTTGGAATATATATATATATATATATATACGATCAGGTGGTGGATCTGCAAGTATTTGCCATACCACGTATCACTCTGAAGCCCCTTGTTCCGACCTTCCCTTGCTTCGCAAACATCTTCGTGTCTCTCATGGAGAAGGTTAATTTTTCGTACCAAACACGGCCCATTTCGTGTTCTACATGCATTGTTTTTCTAATCTTTGTGTTGTTTTCTTTTTGCAGCCACATGTTGATTTCGGGTTGAAACTCATTGGCGCCGATCTCATGGCGATACCGGGTCTCTACCGCTTTGTTCAAGTACGGACCCAATCTCATCGGAACCTCTCTCTCTCTATCTCTCTCTATATATATATACACACGCGCACATGTTATAACATTAAAATGCATCTAATTTTTTTAGGGCAACTAGGGATGAAGTTTGAATATTTTTCAGGGGCAATAACTGAGCTTGGGGAACTAATTTGTATAAAAAAAATTCAGGGGGGCAAATGTAATATTTTAAAGGGTCAAAATGACAATAATTATAAATTTTAGAGTAAAAATTGCACATCACAAAAATTTGAGGGGTCATTTGCCCCTCTCTTCCTATACTAGCTCCTTGCATGGGTATAACAAGTATATATATATATATAGCTAAGAAATGTCCATATCCAATACTAAAGTGTTGTAAATCTTTCCTACTTATACCAAGTTAGGTTGATGTGTAGGACAATTACACTTCACATTACTCTAGCACTTCACATTTCATGTATGGTTTATATTATGGTAGTTTATTTAGTGATTCATGTATAGGAGTTGATCAAGGACCAGGTTGCGAATATGTACTTATGGCCGAAGACCTTAGATGTGCAGATATTGGATCCGACCCAGTAAGTTTATTAAACTCAAAATTTGCATTATCAAACTTGTATAATTGATTGTGGTGTTGATAGGCTAATTTCTTATATATATTATAGAGCACTAAAGAGTCCTGTAGGGATCCTCAACGTTAAGGTTGTAAGAGCAATTAAGTTGAAGAAGAAGGACTTGTTAGGGGCCTCAGACCCCTATGTGAAGCTCAAGCTCTCTGATGATAACGTGTCTTTCAAGAAATCAACCGTGAAGCACAAGAATCTAAACCCAGAATGGAATGAAGAATTTAATTTAGTCGTTAAAGATCCGTCAAGTCAGGACCTAGAGATTGAAGTTTTCGACTGGGAGCAGGTCGGAAAACACGACAAGATGGGGCTATGTGTGGTTGCATTGAAGGACTTGACTCCTGATGAAAGTAAAGAGATGACTCTTAGTCTTCTTAAAACTCGAGAACCCAATGATCCTCAAAACGATAAATCTCGAGGCCAGTTGGTGCTTGAGTTGACGTATAAGCCTTTCAAAGAGGAAGATTTGCAAAGGAATTTCGGGAAGACACCGTCGATACAACGAGCTCCAGAAGGCACACCGGCCACGGGAGGCCTCCTTGTTGTTATAGTTCATGAAGCACAAGATCTTGAAGGAAAGTACCATAACAATCCCCATGCAAGGATTATTTTTAAAGGGGAGGAAAGAAAGACTAAGGTAGAAAAAATTCAGTTGCAAAATAAATGCTAATTAATGAAGAATGTGATGAAGCTAATGTTTGATTGATGTGCAGACAATGAAGAAGAACCGTGATCCGAGATGGGAAGAGGAATTCGAGTTTATGTTGGAGGAGCCACCGACGAACGAAAAGTTACATGTAGAAGTCTTTAGTACTTCATCTAGAAACCTGCTTCATGCCAAGGTATGTAACAATTTGAATTTGCTGATAAATGCGAGCTAGCTAACTTGACTGTTACACTACTTGATTATGTCGCGAACAGGAATCGATGGGGTACATTGATATAATGCTTACCGACGTGGTTAATAACCAGAGAGTGAATGAGCGATATAATCTGATTGACTCCAAGAACGGGCAGATACAGATAGAGCTGCAATGGAGAACCTCGTGATGCATTGAGAATGCTTTTCCTGTTTAGCTTTGTCCAATTATTTGGAAAGCTAGTTTTATTATTTCTCCTGCTAAATAGATACTTCGTTTCCTAATTAATTACGGAGCAGTACCCTGTTTTTCTAGGGTTGAAGAAGTACACACAAATGCAATTGCACAATTGCATTGTGTATTAAAAAAAAACGTGATATTTGGATCTTCGGTTTACTCTCCGTTCAAATGTGCGATTAAATATATACATTTTACATTAACAACTTTAATGAATAAAATGTTGCTATTGGGATAATATTGAATCAAATCGAAGATTTTATAGTAAGTTTGAGGATCTAATCCAAACTTAACCCTTCGGCAAAAAATAATAATTCAAACTTAACCCAAACAATCTAAGTCTAAAACTGGAAAGTGTTAACACCACATGAGGTATGGCCACGGTCGTGCCCACAAAATGAAGAGGCATAAACCTTGAGATGTGTGTCAAAACAATATAAATATAAGATATGATGCTCTGCTTCAGTTATTCATTAAAGTTTTAGTTTAAATCTGTTAAATTTTAGAATGAAAAAATATGCATGATCACTATTACCTTTTACAAACTAACTTAGTGTGAGTGGTAAATATTTTTAAGTAAGATGGTTTTAAAACTCTCAAATTGGGGTTGGGTGGATGGTTGCAAATGGTAATGATTTTAATTTGTGGGATGATACCTGGATTAAAGATAAACCCTTAGACTTTATGTTCAGGGCCCCCTTTTGGCTCATGAATATGATTGGAAAGTTAATGATGTTTTCAAAATGGTAACTGGAATTCGGAGTCTCTGTCTATTGTACTTCCTACAGATATAACTGAATCAATTAAAAGCATTCCAGGAAGTATTTTTAACCAATTGCAGGACTCGTGTATTTGGAGACTCTCTAGGTCGGGGAATTTCATCAATGCGTCGTCTTATGAAGTACTCTCCGGGCATCTGCGTAATCCTAGCGCATCAGACTGGGGCTGGATTTGGAAGACGCCCACTATTCCTCGAACTCAATACTTTCTGTGGATCGGCTTCAGGGGCCGATTGGCCACCACCTCACTCCTTCATCGCATAGGGTGTAACAGAAACCCTCTTTGCCCGGTGTGCTCTAACTATATTGAAAGTATTGATCATATTGCTAGGAGTTGTGCACCTGCAAGGCAGTAGTAGGGAAACTACTTTGTGCCAACTAGCTTTAGTGACTCATTGAGACTGCCTCTGGATGAGTGGATTAAGGCCAACTGTACTGTCAAAGATTATTTTGTGCAGGGTGTGGATTGGAGAAAATTGTTTTCCTATTGTCTTTGGAACCTTTGGAAGAACAGAAATGCTTTTGTCTTTCAAAGGAAAACTTCTTCTAACAATGTGTTTAGTGTCTCTCTTGCTCAAGCTAAATCTTTTCAGGAAGCTATGACACATCATGAAGACTCTAAGTCATTCTCCACCATACAGGTCAGATGGTTCACACCAGATCATGGTTGGAAAAAACTCAACACGGATGGAGCTTCCCATGGTAACCCGAGTAAAGCAGGTGCATGAGGAGTCATTCGTGACTCTAACGGCAATTGGATCTCCGGGTTTTCTAGGAACTTGGGAATTACGAATAGCCTTGTTGCGGAACTTTGGGCTATACGAGATGGGATTTCTCTTGCTATTAGCTTGGGAATTGAGTCATTGCACGTTGAGACTGATTCTTTGACTGCTCAACAACTTATCTCGGATAGTTCCCATCCTAACTTGAAACTCACGCCGGTTTTTTTGGATTGCAGGAATCTCTTACTCCAGTTACGTAGATACAACATCGGCATGTCTATCGGGAAGCTAACTCGGTTGCAGACGCATTGGCTGGAATTGAAGTCCATCAAGAGTCAAACTTTGTTACCTATTGTGTTCCTCCGAAAGAAGCTAGACTTTGTTCTTTGAAAGATATTGTGGGTGCTTGTGAGCCCCGATTAATTAAATTTAATGACTAATGTGTTTGAACTGTGGTTGAACCCTTGTTGAGTCGGGGCAACCTCTCTTTCTAGTAATATATTCATTTTTCTACCCAAAAAAAATAAAAAAAAAATTAAAGTAAGAAGGAAGTATAATAGTAGTACTGTCATACTAATCGGAATGTCTACAACACTTTAAAAGCATTGGTGCTTTTGTAATGGTAAAGAGATAGACACAAGGCCAAAATTTTCGAAATGACAACTATGCAATTTTGTTTAACTAGAAAACAACACGACTCGATATCCGGTTCGATTGCGGTCTGATCCCAACAACTCTCTCCTCCCCCTACCACTTTCCATCCTATCCTCCATTATGGACTCTCACCTAAGTTGAGGAAGTTGAATATGTAGGAGAAGTAGGACGAGACATAGGTTCGTTTTAGGGTTTGGGGATTTCACTAAGGAGGAATTGGTGGCGTTTGGCTTCATTGAGTCGACAACGGGCATATTGAGAAGGATTTTCTGCATGTTCGACATGAAGAAGAATAATAAAATGACGAAGAATCCATTGATTGTATCAAATCTCATAGGAGGGGCTTGGCGGCATAGGTGCGACGAAGATCTCTAAAGTCGTACATGGGGATCAGACTTGGAGACTTGGCATTGAGTTGGGGGAACATAGATGGGTTAACAGAAAAATAGATTTGAGCATAGAATATTTTTCTATTAACAATAAGCAATGTGCTTATCTCTGCGATGGGTACTGACAAGCACATTGCAAGCAAATGAAGCTTTTCGCATCTGCAAATGCATCCAACATTTTCTGCTCCCGACCCGTTGCTGCTAATATGGACTTTTTCTCAGAAGTAACCCTTTCAATTGAGATAACTGGTATTGGCAGCACTCGAGCGTGAACATGATGTTGGCATTTGGTGAATGTGCCACCGTAATAGGAGCCCTTTAATATAAGCCCAACAGTTAAAGTTATTGGGTTATGTCACAATAGGGATTTTGGGCTAGGCCTAAAATCCAATTGACATTAGAGGTCCAAAATTGGGCCTCCCCAATCACCTAGGCCGGTCGAATTACTTGATGGGCAAGGAGGTGGGATTTATCCCACCTTCTTTATAAATAGGGATTGTTAGGGATTTATTAGAAGCTATTCACTCCTCCTAAGTTTTGAGACCAAAGAAATCTCTCACCCTCTCCTCACTAGTTTCAGCCCAACCCCTAGGGTTCAAGGTGCCAAATTGCTTTGAGCAATTTACCCCATAGATCCGTCCCTGCTAGGAATCGACAAGAGACTTTGCTGTGGAGACCATTCCATGTACGTGATTCCTTAACAAGAATCCTTACAGGAGCCGTCCGGTGGATCGGAACTCCTCTTGAAGATCTTGGGACTACATGAAAGAAATTACAGGTATGTGCCTCTATTCCGCTGCGTAACTAGATTGCCTGGCATGTACACGTGTCTTGTTTCTATAGTATTTATCCCCCTAAATCCAATAGTGGTATCAGAGCCTGTGTTAGGGAGTTCATGAGTTTTGATAAATGATGTTCTTGAGTTTTTAGTAAACTGATAATCATGAAATTGAGTGTTTTTCGGTAAAACTAATGTTCACGATCTTCAAGAAAAATATGACTTTTATCAAATCAAACATTGGATTAATGATCTTGGTAAAATTTGATCTTGAAATTTGACCACTAGCCCTATTTTGATGTTTCGGTCGAACCACTATAGGTGTACAAAGTGAAAATTTTAATTCTTAGTCTCCAAGTAATCCTAAAGTTGGACGAAATTTCTTGTATGAAATTTTAATTATTTCGGCTGAAACTATTGCTAGGTGAATTGGGTCACAATTAGGGCTAGATTCACATGATAATTGTGGATAGAAACTACCAATATATTTTAGCACAATATTAGGGATATTGATAATATTGACAATATTGATAGATATTAGTTTCCTAAAGATTGATAAAATATATTATTGATTGATTTATATCCCTAATATAGAATCTTGACAATATATATATGCCGAATTTTATAAATATATATATATTGGCAAATATTGGAAATTATATCTATAATTAATATTACTTGGTGGCTAAGTTAAGTTTTTAGTGAATTTTAAAACCCTACTTATCCCACAAGTAATTATTTCGGCCGGACCACTAGTGGGTCATGGGCCGGTCCAATTTCCGACCCGGAAGACCAAAGGGAACCCAAACCGGACCGAACTGGGTCAACCAAACCGAAACGGTTCAGGTTCCACGGGTCAAACTGGAGCGGGTCAACCAATCTGGGTTTTCTCAATCGGTCCGACTCATTCGGGTCGGGTCAGACCGGGTAACTAATGGGACGAACCGAAATGACCCGGTTTGCGTAAAGGACCAAACCAAACCGAATTCTTATTGAACCGAACCGGTCCAGCCAGACCGGTTTTACCAGACTGAACCGGTCAGACCGAATTGACATGAACCGGACCGTTTTGGTCGGACCGACCCTAGTCAACTGAAAATAGGATGGTCAAATTTTAAATTCAAAATGTTTTTTTACTTTAAAATTACCTACACAGCGCGAATTGGTTTAAAATTTTCACATTTTAGTAAAACCTGATACCCGTTGTCGATTATGGGGATGGATCTCGGAAATGCATGATTTTGGGACTGAATTATTTAGTGGGCTAAATTTCAATTGCTTAATTAATTGATATTATTGCATGATTAGAATTGCGTCTTGACTATGACAAGCTAGCTGGATATTGCATGTTGTGGGCAGAACCCTGGATTTCAATTAATGAGTTGCGCACTAGGATCCATATCTAGAATCCATGATGTGATGGTTGTTATTGCCCTGGATTTCAATTACATTCTGTGATGGTTGTTATTGCTTAGAATCATTTTCTAGAAGTTCGCATGATTGATTATAAGCAAGAATTGCAAGTCAGCCCCAAATGTTTTAAAATCAAAAATCAATCGCCAAATATGCATGTTTATTGTAGAGTGATCACGCATGATGCGTATGCATGAATGTGGAGGATGTAGCTGGATATAATAATTTACTTGGGTAGTATAATTATATATGCTAGCATGAGTTCCTCGAAACATTAGACGTGTGACGCGTATGCATGATGATTGATGTGTTTCTTGGGTGTGACCGCGTATGATAGTTTTCTTGTATAGTAGAATTGTATATGGATGCATGAATTCCTCAAAACGTTTTCAAAAGGGCCTTGGGAAAGCCAAGATCAGGTGTATGTTCATATTCCACGTTCCGGTGAGAGCGATTAAACCGTTTTAAAAGATCTATTAAGAAATGAGAAGTCAGTAATGTGAACTCTTTCACGGCCTCCTTCCATTGGTCCACTGGTGGTCGGGTAGGTTAGATGTCTAAGGAATCTTTGCTTGTCGCCTTCTATCTCATAGATATCCTATGTATGTAATTCTTTTTTCAAAATGTTGTTGTCTCCCTGATTGTCGCATAATTATCAATGTGTGCTTTAGTATAGATGGCAGATCGAAAGCGGTTCTACATTGAACTTGATGGTAGCAATTATGATATATGGGAAGATTATGCTATGGACATCCTCTTTGCTGCAAATGTTGAGGATCGAATAGACCCAACAGCAGGGAGGGTAAACATGGATGAATATGGTAGTCCGAACTACAACATCGGTGGGAGGTCTCAGAAAGATCAGATAGCATGTAATTTAATCAGTACGACCCTGACTAAAGAAGTATATGAAGGATACATAAATGTCAACGCGTTACATCTCTGGTGCGCCATACTCCTTCGCTACAGCGAAGTAAATGTCGCAGAAGGAAGAGACGTGATGATTAAATATCACAGTATTCTTTGCACAGATAGAGGTGTGACATCCGTTCATGATCCCAATGATGAAATAGACACATGGCAAAGGATTTAAAAGGTGATGAAGATGTTTCCCCTTTCATGGTTTGCAAACAACGATGGGCTCACACGTCTAATTAAGTCAATCAAGACTACTTTTGAGCTATTCCAAACCAACCATAAGGATGAGTGTTCCTCCAATGAATTTGACAAATCGCAAGACATGTATGACTGTCTTCGCGGGTTGATGGGTAAATCAAGCAACAAAAAGTCTAAATGATAATCCGGTGGGACAAACACCGTTGATGAAAACGCTGTAAGCATATGGTAATGGGCGCCGTAATTGGTAGCCCATAATATGTATAGTTTACCTAATGAACTTGGGTAAATGTCACATTAGGGTAATTGGGCTATACCCAAATCCTAATTGACATGGGAGACCCAAAATTGGGCATCCCCAAATACATAGCCCGGCCGAAACTATAGTGTGGGGTAAATTGGACTTTTGTCCACTTTACTCCTCCTATAAATAAGAGGTGTTAGGGAATTTTTAGGGTTAATCATAATTCTCTCACAAGAGTGTTTTAGAGAGAAAAATCCTCCTCCCACACCTAGTGTTTCGGCCGAACCATATCCCTCACCAAGGGTGTGCCAAATTGCTTTCGAGCAAACTATCCAGAGATCTGTCCTCGTGCCAATAATTGATCAGAGGCTTTGTTGTGGAGCTTATACCGCGTAGGGCTTCTTTCACAAGAACTTCAACGGGTTCCGACCGGAGGATCGTGAACTCCATCGAGCAAGGATCTTGGACTACGGTTACTGTTGAGGTATGTGTAAATCATCCGCTGCGTAATTACTATTACTAGCACGTACCGTGATTTAGTTTCCGTAGTGATTACTTCCCGTAATCTAACAGTGGTATCAGAGCCTGTGTTAGGAGTTCATGATTTTGATAAATTGATGTTCTTGAAATTTAAAGATTGAAAACCGAAAATTTTAAGAAGAAAATTTTAAAATTTTCGATTTTTAAGGTTATTGGTGAAACCAAAATTTTTCATGATGTTCTTGGTTAAGTTGATGTTCATGATCTTCAAGAAAAAGGTAAAATTTATCAAAATCAAACATTGGATTTAGATCTTATTAAAGTTTGATCTTGAAATTTGACCACTTATTCCTAATTTGGTGTTTGTGCCGAAAATTTTAATGTTTTTTCAAGGTAAATTTTTTAATTTCTTGGTCACCAAGTAACCAAATTTCGGCACACACATATTGTTTAACATATTTTAATTTTTTAATTAAAGTAACAATATATCTATAATTAGAAACATTAAGATAGATTCACATTAATATATATAAATATATATCTCTATCAATATATCTAAATATTTAAATGGGGTTATAGATATTATTGATAGATTTAGTTACCTAAAAGATTGAGAAAATATATTGTCAGTATATTTGTTACCCTATTTAAGATATTGACAATAAATAAATAAATATATATATATATATATATATATATATATATATATATATATATATATATTGTTGATTGATTTAATCTTAAAGATAGAATCTTGACAATAAATATATATATGTTTGTAGTTGGACGAAATATATATATATATATTTTTAATATTGAAAATTATTTTACATAGTTAATGTTACTTGGTGGTCAAGTTAAATAATTTTGGACTTTAAAGCCCTACTTGGGCCACAATTAAACATTTCGGCCCAACCTTTGAAATTTTAATTATTGGGCCGGTCCAATATGTCAAACCCGGACGAATTTAAATTGAACCGGATTTTCTCAATTGGTTCGACCTAGTCGGGTCGGTTCGGACCGAGTAACTAAGTAGATCTAATCAAACCGGTTTTGAGTGTTGAACCGAACCCAATATCGGTTTGGACCGAACCAGATTTTAAAATTTAAAACAGGACCGAACCGTATTTTCCCGAACCGAACCTGATTTACCAAACCGGATCGAACCTGATTTTTTGGACCGAACCGGACAGAAACGTACTAAAATTGACTGAACCGGACCGAGTTTTCAAAACCAAATTCAAGTCAATTAAAATAGGGAGGTCAAATTTTAAAATCCAAATGTTTTAGAACCTTAAAATAGTCTACACAGTGCTCATAGGGTTGCTAACCTTAATGCCTCGTTTCGATTATGGGGATGGATCTCGGGGATACATGTTTTTGGGACTGGTTAAATTAGTGGGCTGAATTGCAATTGTTTATTATTCAATATATATTTATGAATGATTAGAACTATTGTCTTGACTGAGTCAAGCTAGCTGGATATTCCATGTTGTGGGAGGAGCCTTGGTTAAATATATGGTATGCGCACTAGGATAGACATGCTGTAATGGTTGAAAATGCCTAGGATTCATGTCTAGAAGTTTGCGTAATTGAATGTAAGCATGAATTGCAAATTAGCCCCTAATGTTTAAATTATTTTAAAACCGAAAACCAGTCGCCAAATATGTATGATATATGTGAATGTTACATGTTTGACACGTATGCTAGAATGTTGAGGATGTAGTTGCATTTGATAATTTACTTGGAAGTAGAATTATGAATGCAAGCATGAGTTCCTCGGAACATTTGACGCATGACGCGTAAGCATCTGTATGGTATGTATGATGAATGTTACTGGCATATGATAATTTACGTGGATAGTAGAATTATGTATGCATGAGTGAATTCATCTGAATGATTTTCCAAAACAAAAGGGCCTTGGGAAAGCCAAGATCGGGTATGCTTATTTTAAAATTCTCGTTCCGGTAATTTGCGATTAAAACCGTTTTAAGAGACTGATCTATTAGATAGAAGACGGCGATAGTGTGAACTCTTTCACAGCCATCTTCCATTGGTTTACTGGTGGTCGATTGGTTTAGATGACTGAGGAATCATTATTTGTTGGATTCCATCTTAATAGATATTTGATGTATGCAATTCTTTCTCAAAATGTTGTTGTCTCCCTGATTTTGCTTGATTATCAATGTGTTAGTCTTTCATGGCGTAGCCGATACAGTTCTACGAACCTCGCAACCTGAACAACATGAATTATGATGCTTGGAGAGACAATGTTATGGATCTCCTGATTGCTTCAGATCTTGATGATCAAGTCAATCCGACAATGAAACGGATAAGCCTGGATGAACATGGATATCTACATGAGAGCAACAGCAAGAAAATGTTGAGGAAGGATCGAAATGCACGAGAGTTGATCCTCTCGCAGCTGACAATAGAAGTAGAAGGAGACTATATACAACTCAGCGCATTGCATCTTTGGTGTACCGTATACCTTCGCTTCGGTAAGGGTAAGGCCACTGAAGCAAGAGCCTTAATGGCAGAATACTACAGTATTCTATGCAGTGATGACAGTGTAATTGCCTATCATGATCTCGCTGATGAGTTAGATGTATGGACAATGACTCGGAAAGTTATGATGATGTTCCCTCTTTTATTGTTTGTTGACGAAAAAGGGCTTACGCGTCTGATCAAATCGATTAAGACGACAATAGACCTATTCGAAGCAGATGATGAAGAAGGAAACTTTCCGAAAGAACCCGAAGCATTCGATGAAAGATTCATTGGTATGCTAAAATGCTTGGCAACCCCCAGCAAAAAAAGATTTAAACGATAAAATGTACCTTCACGGTACAACTCGGTTAAGACGACCTGTCCATCATTCTTCTTCATGACTACTTCAAGTTAAGAGATCCGAGACCCAAGTATTGTTTATGTTGTTTATGTTTCCAATTGTTCATTATGTTTGAATTTTGGTAATTATTATTGTTTCAGAATTTTTGAATAAAGTAGTTACCATTCGGTTCGAAATGTGTTCTACTTATCAAGATTAATCGACTCGGCTAGAAACGAGATCGATCCGAAAAGTGATGAAACCGAAAGAATAAATGCTATTGAAAATAGCCAAATCAAACAACTCCATACATTTTATCTTACATCTAATCATTTGAGAAAAATCAAAATGCCATCAAAATCCATTGATTGCGTAGTTCCAAGAACGAACCGATTATAAATCTTATTTTGTTATAAATTACTCCATTGAATGAAATAAACGGTAATGATGATCATGTTTGATACCGTTTGGATTAAATTGGATGAAATTCAGAAATGAAACGAATTAACCAAAGGTTAAAACTAGGGTTAGTTGCGCCTGGCGCGTGTGGACCTCGATAGACAGAACACATCGTTTCATAAGATGAGTTTAATATGAAGTGTTAGAATGATTAAGTGCTGAATTTTCGTTTGCGCTCCTTGTAAGATGGCTTATTGATAACATTTACAACGACATGAAGTAGGCTACGTAAGCTACTACGACCTTGTAATAGTATCAATTGACGCATAAGGTGAAAACCTGAAATGCTACGTTCGGAGACGGTATAAAATCTCTGAGATAAGTCGGCAAACGAAGAAGGATGAAGTCAGTTAAATGATTTTCCTTCCAGAAGCCTTTGAACGATATGCCAGGCTAGGCATTCAAATCAAATAACACTCTTCTAGAAGCACAGTTCATAAACATAATGTTGGAATCATTCTATCAGACGTTCCCTATGGGATGATGATAGATGATTCACATACATGTAAAACTGTGTTCCGATAATTCGGTAAGACACGCCGCCATTAAAAGCTGAAAGATGATGATGAGTTAAATCATATCATCATGCGACATTAATTTGCGCAATAAACACGTATTTAGGACAAGAGTACGTTAATTACTCTTAGAAAATACTTGATTGCAGCTTGGTTAAATGGTGCAGTGGTCGACCATGAGACGTTACATCACTAAGAGGACGAATTTTCCAAATGCATGAACAGTTTCAAACAATATAGTCATGATCAAAACAAAGCAGGATATCACTGACAATCAGGTCCCACTTAATTCGAGTGGGAGAGATTTGAACTAGCAACTCAAGTGAATGACATGGTAAGTGAGAATGGGAACATTCTCATAGTAAATCCAGTGGGAGAAATGAACCCCTACCACACGTAATCATTGTTGCTGTAGAGACGAATCAAGTTGAACCTGATGGTCTACCTAAACTTCCCATTGTTTCCAGTGGGAGTGATCCAACCATACTTGGTTCCAGATCCTAGTGATTAAGGAATACATCTCGGAAGTAAACCCCGAGAGCAAGAGGGTGTCATAGGAAAATTGTAGGTCAAGGTTCTAGCACTCATATTGTTCCCAATAGAGACAATGCTCCGATAAGAAGCATTGTTCCGAGTGGGAGGATTCCCAATAGAAATGATGCTACGATTAGAAGTATTATTCCGAGTGGGAGAAAAGATCAGACTAATAAATGGGACTCATAATGCCTAGACGAGAGTCAAAGGCAAGTATCCCATTGAGTAAGGTGAAAACCTCGCTCAAACTGTTGGCAGGCATTGGAAAGACCTCAAGTGAAGAAATGGAGGAAAATAATAAATGAGAGAGAGCACTTAAATGAAAGCCATTATAGTCTATAGTTAATTTACCTGCTAACCACAGGGGCACAACACTATAGACTATAATGGCTTTCATTTAAAGAAGGCTCACCACTGATGGAAAAGGTCGGACAACCCGACTTGTTGCGAAAGGACTTACCCAACTCACGGAGTGGACTTTGATAAGAGAAACTCACTGATTGTGCGTAAAACTACAGTTAGGGCCATTTATGGTCCTGGTCGCAAGTCTCGATCTCGAGCTGCACCAAATGAATGTTAAGACCTCATTCCTCCACGAAATCTGAAGGAAGAGATCTGCATGGAGCAACCGGAGAGTTTCTTTTCTCCTGGTAACGAACGTAAAGTTTGTAACTCCAAAGGTCCATCTACGGTCTTAAACAGTCGTCACGACAATGGTACCGCAGATTCCATGAGGAAATCGTAGGAAACGGATCCGTGAATCTTCACGAGAATCCGCGCGCGTATTATAAGACCTCCGGGTCTAGGTATGTCATCTTAACCTTATACGTGGACGACATACTCATTGCTGCAAACGACGTGAGTTTCATGAATAAGTCAAAGTCCTGGTTGGCATCTGTATTTGAGATGAAAGACATGGGAGATGCCACGTATATCTTGGGCATTAAGATTGCTAGAGATCGGGCTACCCGGAAATTATGTCTGTCTCAGGAAGCCTATATCAACAAGCTGTTGAAAATGTTCAGATTACAGGATGCCAAACCCGTGGATACGCCGGTGGTGTTTGGGTGCGCACTGTCAAAACGTGACGGCCCCAAGAACCTTGCGGAGCGTGACCAGATGAAGGGTGCATAATATTTAGGTTTAACAGGTCTTTTGGTCCATGATGTTTGACAACTTTTGGGTTTTGGTCAATGATGTTTTTTTTACCTAGTTTTGGTATCATATGGTTGCAGATTTTTTCTAGTTTTGGTCTGACCGTTACATTCCGTCCATTTTTTGACATGTACAAGTCACGTGATCCACCCTAAAGTTTCAATTTTATTCAATTTAGTCCCTCTAATACTTTCCTAACCTTTTTTTGGGTTCAATTTAGTCCCGAAGTTTCAAAAATTCAATTGGACCTATTCTCCAATTGGGGTCAATTTTGAAACTTCGGGACTAAATTGAACAAAAAAAAGGTTAAGAAATTATTAGAGTGACTAAATTTAAAGTTTAGAGTGGATCACGTGACTTGAACATGTCAACAAATGGACGGAATGTAACGGTTAGACCAAAACTGGAAAAAATCTGCAAACATATGGTACCAAAATTAGGTAAAAAAAACATCATTGACCAAAACTCAAAAGTTGTCAAACATCATGGACCAAAAGACATGTTAACCCTAATATTTAAGCATGGTTGGGAGTTTGATGTATGCCATGCAATGCACCCGTCCGGATATCTGTTACGTCGTGGGCCTAGTAGCATGTTTCCAATCAGATCCTGGCTATCAACATTTAAAGGCAGTAAAGCGAATAATTCGTTATCTGAAAGGTACTGCCGACTATGCTCTGTACTACGAGGGCGGGAAGTTAGAATTGACCTGTTACAGTGACGCCGACCATGGTGGTGATCCGGATGATCGTAAGTCCAGAACAGGAGGAGTGTTCCTCCTTACTAATGCCGCCATTTCATGGACGAGCAAGAAGCAAACTTGTGTCGTGCTGTCAACGATGGAATCGGAATTCGTAGCTCTCTTTAAGAATGCACATGAAGAAGTCTGGCTGAAAAGGCTTCTTACTACACTGCTTGGTGGTGATGTCGAGAGTAAACCTGTGAAGGTATTCTCCGATAGTCAGGCAGCTATTGCGGCAGTTAAGAATCTGAAGTACCATAGTAGGACCAAACACATTGATGTGAAATATTTCTATGCTAAATCTATGGTAGATGACAATATAATCACTATGGAATACTTGTCCATTGATAATATGATTGCGGACCCATTAACTAAACCATTACGTAGGGAGATATTCGAAAAGCATGTAAAACTGTTTGGATTGCGTAGGGTTTAGAAATGGCATGTATCTGTGATAACATTTTGATAATCGGAAGTTACGTTTTTTGAAACGAAAGAATTACGATTGTGTTTATGATACATCGACGTCATAATGTTTTTAATTACATCAATTTTCCGGTCTATAAACTGAGTCGTAGGAGGACGCAATCCTCTGCCAAATCTATGTCGAATGTGGGCCTTACCTAGTCACACATGTACGGTCGTCTTGCGGTGGAGGGAGGCCTCTACTATGCAAGGCTGGATAAGAATCAGGGGATAAACCTGATTAAGCAGAACGATCATCTATAGTCGAAGTAACTCAACATGATCTTCGTCCTGCAGATCGCCGTGATGAACTTCGTTCGTCATAAATCCACTTTCTGGGCCAGATGAGAATATGTGATAGCATGATTGACATATCTCATTCCTGTTGACCCAAAAGGTCCAGGTATGCTATCAACGCGTGCTTCATACTGCGCGTGCCACGTTCGACCACGGGGTCATAGCTCGGCTGTGCTAGGAAGGAATCCTCGTGATTCTGGCGGGTGCAAACTTCTTCACCTCGGGCGTGTGATTGATCTCGGGAGCCTTATGAAGAGGCGCCCGAAGTATCCTTATGGACTCAGAACTCATACCTAAGCTCAGGCTCAATGCTCGCTTCCCGGTGTACGAGCGTAGTGCTGAACAAAAAGACTCAGTGACCACGTCTTTGGAAACCGGTTGGGTTTGACTAAGGGTATGAGCGATGGGGATGGTCAAGTTCACCTGTAATTAACCGAATCTTGTATTCACTAGGTGGCCACCAACCGGATATTAGTTGAAGGTTGTGAATACTTGTACGGATGCCTTGGAGAAGTGTTCCTATGTGGAAACTAGGCAAATGGAGAATTATCAGTTGACCTAGGATACAGCGCGGTACAATATAAATGTTGTTTATAACAGGTTGATTGGAGAAAAGAGAATCAACGTTCCGCGGGCGCTACAATACTCCTAACAGATGAGTAGCACGATGTCCGTCGTATCCGCCGGTCGCACGACAAACCTTGTATGAACTATTTGGAAGCAAGGAGCAGATCAAATGAGAGAAATGTTGATGCAGATTTGGACGACAATACATTAACAGACACCCTCCCATTCCGGCGAGTGGGAGCTGTAAGCATATGGTAATGGGCGTCGTAATTGGTAGCTTATAATATGTATAGTTTACCTAATGATCTTGGGTAAATGTCACATTAGGGTAATTGGGCTAGACCCAAATCCCAATTGACATGGGAGGCCCAAAATTAGGCCTCCCCAAATACATAGGCCGGCCGAAACTATAGTGTGGGGTAAAGTGCACTTTTGTCAACTTTACTCCTCCTATAAATAAGAAGTGTTAGAGAATTTTTAGGGTTAATCATAATTCCCTCACAAGAGTGTTTTAGAGAGAAAAACCCTCCTCCCACACCTAGTGTTTCGGCCGAACCATATCCCTCACCAAGGGTGTGCCAAATTTCTTTCGAGCAAACTCTCCAGAGATCAGTCCCCGTGCCAAGAATTGATCAGAGGCTTTGTTATGGAGCTTATACCGCGTAGGGCTTCTTTCACAAGAACTTCTACGGGTTCCGACCGGAGGATCACGAACTCCCTCGAGCAAGGATCTTAGACTATGGTTACTGTTCAGGCATGTGTAAATCATCTGTTGCGTAATTACTATTAGTAGCACGTACCATGATTTAGTTTCCGTAGTGATTACTCCCCGTAATCTAACAAATGCGTCTCAGGTACGCCTCGTTTGCCATATAAAGTCGTAAAACACTTTATTAGACACATAACACCTGATGTAATTCACTTGTGAAGTCTTTTCAGTTGTGGTGCTCAGTATGGAAAGGACTACTCGTCTATTTTATTTCTCATCTACTTCTTTATTTTCTGGAACCATGTTGTTATAGTTGTAACGTGTTTACTTGTTCGTTTGAGTTGATGAATTTTTGGTTAATTTATGATTCAGAGTTATTGAATAAATTAATTATTCTTTGATTCTAAATGCAATTTACTAATCAATTATCGGCCCGGTCAAAGGGAACGATCCGAAGCGAAAATATAAACCTACGGTTTGTGAACCAAAATTTTCTGCTAGGTCAACTGGTCGAATAAGACAAATATTAACATAATCCATCCCAATTGCTATAAGTCCATCAATTAATGTAGTAAGAACGCGAATAGATTTAAAACTTCCCTATTTGTTGATACTCCATGTAATTGAATAAATTTTAACAATGAACATGTCTGAAATCGATTATATTAAATTTTGGAAACGAAACGATTTCACAAAAGGATAAACCTGGTAACGCGCGTGACGCGCATGTCCCTTGAGAGATAGGACACATCGTTTCAAAGTACAAATTTAATATGAAGTGTTTGAATGATTTAATGCTCGAAATAAATTTTCATTGCATGTATAAAACCAGTTCGGTTTATAGGACTCATACAACTTCTCGTGGAGAATTGTAAAGCGAGCAAATGGTGAAAACCTATTGCACGAAGTGAGGTGGACAAAACTTCGGAAATTGAGTGTGCAATGAAATTGATTGTCCGTTCAAACGACGATCTGGATATCGCCTCTAACGAATCAGATTGGCGGAGCATCATAATCACACTTATAGGACATGGTCAGTATCATGATATAGTTTACTCAACTTCCGGTCTCCTTCAAGGATGATATGTAGTTGACTGCAAATAATGTGGTGAACCTAGTTCATATAAATCGGTTACACGAAACCATACGAGCTCTAAACTGGTAAAGAGATGGATCTTACCAAGCTGGAACCTGTGGGTCACACACGTATCGACCGACAGCCAATTCGGCAAGTTGGGGACCTAGAGGACTTAAAAGTATTTTTTTAATGATACTACGAACTCTACGGGACACGTGATAAGGACAACTCTAGAAAATGGTGGCATAGTCGAGCATGAGACATTACATTCTTTGAGGACGAAATTCCGACATTTGGTAATATCAAAACGAATGAAGTCTTAATTGAAATAGAACATGATGATGATGTTCAGGTCCTACTTACTTCGAGTGGGAAATTTGAGGCGGCAACACTAGTGAACGATATGGTAAATGAGAATGTAGACATTTTCATAATAAATCCATTGGGAAGAGTCAATCCAACCACGCAGATCATTGTTGCTGCAGGTGCGAATCAATTGGAACCTGATCATCTCATTGCTGAACCATTGGATAAGAATCCTATAATTCATTAACTACCTTTTGGAAACAGTGGGAGTGGCGCAACCATCTTGGTTCCTGGTCCTAGCAACCATGGAATTAATCTCGGCGGTAGAAACCCGAGACCAAGAGAGCGTCCAAGAAAAGTTGTAGCTGAAGGTTCCAGCATCGTCTTTGTTCCTAGTGGGAGTATTGTTCCGAGTGGGAGCATTATTCCCAGTAGGAGTGTAGTTCAAAATCAAGATGGAAATGTTGAGCCTAGACGTAGTCAAAAACACCGAACTTCTCTTAAGAAGTATCCCATCGAAAGATGTGAATTGTTCACCCTGACTTCGGTTGATGAACCGGTAACGGTTAAACATGTGTTGGATAGACCTCGAGCGAACGAATGGATAAAAGCAATGAAGGAAGAGATCGCCTCTATGAAAGCCAATTCGGTATGGTCTTTAATTGATTTGCCTGCTAACCGCAGAGCAATAGGGGCTAAGTGGGTTCTGAAACTGAAAGTCACTGCTGATGGAAACGTTGAGTGTTACAAAGCTCGATTAGTCGCTAAAGGATATACCCAATTTCATGGAGTGGACTTTGATGAGACGTACTCACCGACTGTGCGTTATACCACAGTCCGGGCCATCCTGGCCTTGGTTGCAATGAGCTGCACCAAATGGATGTTAAGACCGCATTCCTCCACGAAAACCTGGAGGAAGAGATCTATATGGAGAAACCAGAGGGTTTCTTTACCCCTGTAAACGAACGTAAAGTTTGTAAACTCCAAAGATCGATCTATGGTCTTAAACAATCATCTCGGAAATGGTACCGCAGGTTCCACGAGGAAATCGTTGGCAATGGATTTGTGAATCTTCACGAGGATCCCTACGTGTACACAAAGACCTCTGGGTCAAAGTACGCTATCTTGACATTGTACGTCGATGACATACTTATTGCCGCGAATGATGTGAGTTACATGAATGAATCAAAATCATGGATGACATCTATATTTAAGATGAAAGACATGGGAGAAGCCACGTACATCCTAGGCATTAAGATTGCTAAGGATCGGGATGCTCGGAAACTATGTCTTTCCCAACAAGCCTATATCAACAAATTGTTGATAAGTTTTAATCTCCAAGATGCCAAACCCGTGGATACGCCGGTAGTGTTTGGGTGCGCGTTGTCGAAGCGGGAAGGCCCAAAAGACTAGGCGGAGCTTGGACAGATGAAGAGTGTAGAGTACCTCAGTATGGTTGGTAGTCTGATGTACGCCATGCAATGAACTCGTCCGGATATCTGTTAAGACGTGGGCTTAGTAGCGTGTTTCCAATCAGACCCTGGATATCAACATTTACAAGTCGTTAAACGAATTATTTGATACCTAAAAGGTACTACCGACTACAGACTGTGTTATGGGGGTAAGAAATTAGAATTGTCTGGGTTCAGTGACGCCGACCATGGTGGCGATCCGGATGATCGTAAGTCCACCTCAGGAGGAATATTTCTCCTTGCTAATGCCGCCATCATGGATGAGCAAGAAGCAATCCTGTGTCGCGCTGTCCACAATGGAATCCGAATTCGTGGCCCTCTCTAAGAATGCACTGGAAGCTGCCTGGCTTAAACGATCTTAACTTCCCTGCTTGATGTCAAGGACGGGAGTAAACGTGAGGATTTACTCTGACAGTCAAGCATCGATAGCGGCAGTTAAGAATCTGAAGTACCATAGTAGGATGAAACACATTGATGTTAAATATAATTATGCGAAGAGTATGGTAGAGACAAATTGATCACATTAGAATACTTATCCTCTGAGAATATGGTGGAAGGCCCATTAACTAAACCACTACGCAGGAAAGTTTTTGAAAAACATGTCAAAATGCTTAGACTGCGTAGGGTTTAGGAGTAGTATTGTGTCAAACAGCATTTTGAGTTTCGAATTTTTCCAATTTGAATGGATGCATTACAATTTGAGTTTATGATCTTATGACATCATAATGTTTGAATTACATCGGATTTTACGGTCTATAAACTAGTCGTTGGAGCGTAAAACCTCCCAATTAAATATGTCGAATGTGGGACCAGACTCGTCACACAGGATCAGTCGTCTTGACGGAGGAGGCACCTCCACCATGTCAAGACCGGCTAAGAACCACAGTGTTTTCAAAAAACCTGGTTAAGCAAAACGATCATTTGGTTTCGGGGTAACATGACATGATCTTGTTTTGCATATCGCCGTGATGAACTCAATTCATCAGAAACCACATTTTGGGCCATATGAGAATCTGCGATAGCTTATGACATTTCCCACTCCTGATTATTCAGGTTATGCTATCGACGTGCATTTCATACTGCGCGTGCCATGTTCGACCACGGGGTCAGGCTCAGTTGTGCTAGATAGAATCCTCGAGATTCAGAAGGGCGCAAATTTCTTCACCTTGAGCGTGTGACTGATCTCGGGTGCTTTATGAAGGAGCACCCGAAGTATCCTCACTAACTCGGAACTCATATCTAAGGTCAAACTCAATGGTCGCTTCCAGGCGTACGAACGCAGTGCTAAACAAAACGGCCCAGTGACCACGTTTTGGAAACCAGTTGAGTTTGACTAAGGGTATGAGCTATGGGGATGGTCAAGTTCACCTGTAATTCTCCGACTCTTTTATTCACTAGGTGGCCACCAACCGGATATTAGTTGAAGGTTGTGAATACTTGTGCGGATGCCTTGGAGAAGTGTTCATATGTGGAAACTAGGCAATTGGAGAATATCAGTTGGCCAAGGATACAACGTGGCACATAAATGGATGCATGTTGATTCCAGGTTTGGGAATCAACGTTCCGCGGACGCTACAACACTCTTAACCGATGAGTAGCCCTATGTCCGTTGGGTTTTCCGGTCGCACGGCAAACCTCGTATGAACTATTCTGAAGCAAGGACTAGATCGAAGACTAAATGTTGATGTGTTGGTCGACAACATATTAACAGGCACCCTCCCATTTCGGCGAGTGGGAGCTGTTGGCATTCGGTGAATGGGCCGCCGTAATAGGAGCCCTTTAATATAAGCCCAACAGTTAAGGTAATTGGGTTATGTCACATTAGGGATTTTGGGCTAGGCCTAAAATTCCAATTGACGTGAGATGCCCAAAATTGGGCCTCCCCAACCACATAGGCCGTCTGAATTACTTGATGGGAAAATAAGTGGGATTTATCCCACCTCCTCTATAAATAGGGGTTGTCAAGGATTTAGCAGAAGCTAATCACTCTTTCTCCTAAGAGTTGAGACCAAAGAAATTCATCTCCCTCTCCTCACTAGTTTTGGCCGAACCCCTAGGGTTCAAGGTGTTAACATATGGTGACTGGGCGTCGTAATTGGTAGCCCATTAATATGTATATGTAACCTAAGAAATTGGGTTAACGTCACATTAGTGAAATTGGGCTTGACCCAAATCCCAATTGATATGAGAGGCCCAAAATTGGGCCTCCCTAACATAAGTGGCTGGCCGAATATGTGTGTGGGGCAAAGTGGACTTTTGTCCACTTTGCTCCTCTTATAAATAAGAGGTGTTAGGGTTTTATTTGGGGTAATTCACAATTCCTCATAAGTGGTGATTTGAGAGAAAAACCCTTCCCCCCTTCTACACATATTCGGCGAACCTCACCTGCTATCTAGGGTGTGCTAATTTGCTTCGAGCAAAACACTCCGGAGATCCATCCCTGCCAAGAATCGATCAGATGCTTTGCTGTGGAGCTAATACCACGTAGGGATTCTTTAACAAGAACCCCTACGGGTTCCGTCCGGTGGATCGTGAACTCCCTCAGTAAGATCCTTGGGACTACGAAAAAGGTTTAAGGTATGTGCATATCTTCCGCTGCGTAATTATGATTACTAGCATGTACCTTATTTATGCTTACGTGATAATCAACCCCGTAATCCAACAGTGGTATCAGAGCCTGTGTTAGAAGTTCTTGATTTTGATAAATTGGTGTTCTTGATTTTAGACATGGTTGGCCGAAATTTTTAAATTGAGAATTTAAAATTTCCGATTTTTATAATTGTAAGGGCCGAAATTTTCATGATGTTCTTAGTAAAATTTGATGTTCATGATCTTCAAGAAAAAGATGACTTTTATCAAAATCAAACATTGGATTGTAGATCTTATTAAAATTTGATCTTGAAATTTGACCATTTGTTTCCAATTTAGTGTTTCGGCCGAACCCTAGGAGAATTTACAAGGTAAATTTTTTAATTTATTAGGGTCCAAGTAATGATATTTCAGTCGAAACTATTAGGTTTATTGTTTACCATATTTTAATTTATTAAAGGTAACAATATATTTATAATTGGAAATATATAGATAGGTTCACATTAAATATATGGAAATATATCACTATCAATATATCTAGCTAAAAGATATGGATAAAGATATTATTGATAGATTTAGTTACCTAAAAGATTAAGAAAATATATTGTCAGTATATTTATTTTTCCTATTAGAAATATTGACAATAAATAAATATATGTATAATTAATAGGTTCGAAATTTATATAATATATATATATATATATAATGTTGATTGATGAGTTGTCCTCACCCCCAAAAGGTACCTCTTGAACATTTTTATTTTATTTATTATATATATATATATTATATTTAGTTTCCATATTTTTTATCTTATTATATATATATATATATATATACGTATTATATTTAATTCCCCTATGTTTATAAAATTGACAATTTAGTCTTTTTATCTTTGAGACCCATCTATTTATCTTTACTATTACTAAAAACCATTTTGTTACATTTTGTTATTTTTAGTTTTTTAGGTCGCTTAATTGGTAGGTCACCGTAGTTATTATTAATTTCTCCATCAAATATACTTATCAATTAGAGTCAACATGCATTCAATAGGTTCAAATGTAAGGTAGATGCATTTTTCCATTCAATATATCACCGATTTGGGGATGTTCCGCTTGTTGACATTTTTGTATCAAATAAATTAGTCACTTGCTAACTCATATAAAATATCTAATATGGATCAAACTTGGTTCTTGAAGTTTGATTTTACATATAACATGATACTCAATGTTTAATACTTAATGACTCGAACTATCGATTTAGTTCTTGCGTTTGTAAATTCAATCATATTTGGTATCTCCTAATTGATAGTTGAATAAATAGTTAAGTTGAATTCAAGTATAAACTTTAGACATTAGTGTTTTAAAAAAATTGATGATTTAGTCCCTACAATATTTGAGTATTACTAAAAATTTCATTAGATAAATTGCATTAACTTTTTTGTTAAGGTCGCTTAACTGACTTGTTACATTAATTATCATTAACTTATTAATACAATATACCTATAAATTTGAGCCACCCATAAAGTATGATATGTAATCAACTCATGCAAACTTCGAGTACATGTTGAGATTTTTTTGTATCACATAGATCAGTCACTTGTCAAATCATATCAAATGTCAAAATATGGGTCAACAACGACTCTTGAATTTTGATCTTTTACAGATAACCTGGTACTCATTGTCCAACATTTAGGGTCTCGAATCATTAATTTATTCTTCCGTCTGTCAATTAAATCAAATTGTAACCTAATTAGTAGTTAAATAAGTAATTGACATATCAAGTATAAACTTTAGATTTTAATGAATTGAAATTTATTTTAGCGTCCCGTTGGCAAAAAAAAAAAATTCATTTAGCGTTAAATCAATTTTTGTTGGTATTATGATATAAAATTGCATGAAAAGTGTATAGTTACGTTTGTATAGGTCAAACTGCTCCACTGATGACTCTAAGTGGCTAATTACGGGCTTACATTCTTCACTCCTCAAGTTGATAAATTAGATACAACTTTGTCGTTAATAACTCACGTCATGCTCAATCCAACTCATTATTAGTTATAACAGTAAATTTAGTATCGTAATTTAAAACAATAGTTAATTTTTTGACTTAATTATCATCTTCTATTTTTCCTGTTTTGAATTACTTTGTGTCGTTCTTTTCGATCACAGATTCATTTCTCGCAACCCCTAAACCTGGCCATGTATTAACTATAGAAAACTGAAGATAAATTATGTATATTGAAATTTAGACGATTGATACGCGTGCAACGCACGCGTTAATAACTAGTATAGATAGATTCTTGACAATAAATATATATAGATTGTGCCGATTTATATATATATATATATATGCAATATTGTAAATTATTTTATATAGTTAATAATTCTTGGATGCTAAGTTAAGTTTTTAGTGGAATTTAAAACTCTTATTATCCCACAAGATTATTTCGGCCCAACACTATGTGTTTATTGGGCCGGTCCAATTTGTTAAACCGGATAGAATACAACCAAACCAGGTTTTCTTAATTGGTTCGACCTAGCCGGGTTGGGTCGAACCGGAGTAACTAAGTGGACCTAACCGAACCGGTTTTAGTGTTGAACCGAACCAAATTCCTATTTAATTGAACCGGTTCGGACCGAACCAGATTTTATTCAAAACCGGACCGAACCGAACCGGATTTTTCTAAACCGGACCGAACCGGATTAATTCATAATTGACTGAACCGAACCAGATTTTTAAAATCAAATTCAAGTCAATTATAAAATAGGATGGTCAAGTTTTAAAATCCAAATGTTTTTTTAACTTTAATTAGTTTACACACTGCTCGTAGGTTTAAACCTTAATGCCTTGTTTCGATTATGTGGATGGATCTCGAAAATGTATGATTTCGAGACTGGATTAATTAGAGGTCTGAATTGCAATTGCTTACTTTTATCGCATATATTTATTAGAACTATTGTCTTGACTATGTCAAGCTAGCTGGATGTTAGGGGTGTTGCCCTGGTTAAATATATGGTTTGCGCAATAGGACGGACATGTTGTGATTGCCTAAGATTCATGTCTAGAAACAAGCATGAATTGCAAGCCAACCCCTAATATTTTAAAATGTTTTAAAATCAAAAACCAGTCGCCAAATATGCAAGTATGATGTGGAAGTTTCATGTATGACACGTATGCTTGAATGTTGAGGTTGTAGCAGCATGTTATAATTTACTTAGAAAGTAGAGTTATATAAATGCTAGCATGTGTTCCTCGGAACATTAGACGCATGACGCGTATGCATGATGTGTGGTTTGAATGATGAATTTGGCTTGCTATGATGATTTACTTGTGTAGAAGAATTATATATGCATGTGTAAGTTCATCGGAACCTTTTCAAATACAAAAGGGCCTTTGGAAACCGATTGAGTTTGACTAAGGGTATGAGGGATGGGGATGGTCAAGTTCACCTGTAATTCACCGACTCTCGTATTCACTAGGTGGCCACCAACCGGATATTAGTTGAAGGTTGTGAATACTTGTAAGGATGCTCTGGAGAAGTATTCCTATGTGGAAAACTGGGCAATTGGAGAATTACTGTTGACCAAGGATACAACGCGATACGATTTATATTTATTTGAACAGGTTGATTGACGACAAGGAATCAACATTCCGCGGGCACTACAACACTCCTAACAGATGAGTAGCACGATGCCCGTCGTGTCCACTGGTCGCACGGCAAACCTCGTATGAACTGTTCGGAAGCAGGGGCAAGATCGGATGACTGAAATGTTGATGCGATTCGGAAAACGATACATTAACAGGCACCCTCCCATTCCGGCGAGTGGGAGCTGTTGGCATAAGGTGTACGGGCGCCGTAAATGGTAGCCCGTTAATATATGTATATGTTACCTGAGACAATTGGGTAAATGTCACATTAGGGTAATTGGGCCTGACCCAAATCCCTAATGACATGAGAGGCCCAAAATTGGGCCTCCCTTATGCATAGGAAGTGGCCGGGCGAAACTTATCCCACATTGGGTGGAGTGGACTTTTGTCTACTCCACTCCTCCTATATATAGAAAGGTAGTGGGATTTTCCTAGACATTCTCACAACTCTTCTTAAGAGTAAATTGGAGTGAATTCCCTCACTCCATAGTCAAGTTTCGGCCGAACCATTAGTGACACCAATGGTGTGCCAAATTGCTTTCTAAGCAATCAATCTGAGGATTTGTCTCAGCCGAAGAACTGATCAGAGGATTTGCTGTGGAGACATACTTCGTGGGAATTCTTTCTAAGAACTTGCACGAGGTTCCGATTGGTGGATCGTGAACTCCCTCCACAACATCTTGGGCAAAGGATTCATCTAAAAGGTATGTGCGAATTCTTCCGCTTCGTAATTTAGATTACTAGCACGTACATGTTTTAGTGTTTCCTAGTATTACGTCCCCCTAATCCAACAGTGAATTCATTGGAATATTTTCCAAAATAAAAAGGGCCTTGGGAAAGCCAAGATCGGGTATGCTTGTTCTAAAATTCTCGTTCCGGTAATTTGCGATTAAAATCGTTTTAAAAGACTGATCAATTGGATTGAAAACGGCGGTAATGTGAACTATTTCACAGCCATCTTCCATTGGTTTACTGGTGTTCGGTTGGTTTAGATGACTGAGGAATCATTATTTGTCAAATTCAATCTTAATAGATATCTGATGTATGCAATTCTTTCTCAAAATATTATTGTCTCCCTGATTTTGGCATAATCATCGATGTGTTAGTATGAATTAGTTGAATTGGTGCGATTCAATATTCCACGCAATCTTGATGGTATGAATCATGATGAATAAAAGGAGTACATATTGAACTCTCTAGGATTCCGAAAAGTGGAGAGGACAACTACGGATGAATATGGTAGTTTGTATGATTTTGACAATGAGAAACGAATGTAATAATTTGTTTCACCAAGCATGGGAGAAGGTTCTTTGGTGATCTGAATACATATGTGGTGATACATTAAACCTTGGTAAAAAAGGGGTTGAAGAAGACTTCAATTGCAACCAGGCAATGTTGCAACTTAGTATCCTTTTGCATCCGCCTCGGTGGAAGCAAGGATGCAAGAGCTAAACATTTCGGTTAAACATGATGGTCTTCTCTGTTTTCATGGATGCTGGTGTAAAAGCCGCTCAAGACCTTCGCAATGAAAGGTCAACACGGAAAGGATGTATATGGTTGTCTGATGTTGACAGGACTCAATAACATTGAGCCTAATCAAGTACAGTAACAATAGCAGTAAAAGGGAAACCTTCTCTGCTCACCATATTGGGTTCGAAAGAAATCAACCATGATCCGCATATTATAGAGAGAACTGACCTAAGGTCTTATACGATAATTCGTTGGGTTAAACCATGTTGATAAAGTGCGTCTCTAGTACGCCACGTAGGTCATGTGTATGAAGCTGTAAAACGTTTTATACAGACACAGATCATCTGATGTAATTCACTCGTGAATTACTCAGATGTGATGTTCAACATGACTTAAAGTTCTCGACTATCTATGCGACAATCATGGATCGAATACGCGATCTTCAGATCAAGAACCCTATCATTTCATTTATCGTTCGTTTGAGTTACTAAAATTTTGGTTATTTCGAGATTCGGATTTATTGAATAAAGTAGTTTCCGTTCAATCCGAAATGTGATCTACTTGTCAAAATTAATCGACCCGGTTAAGAGGGATCGATCCGAAACAAAATTTCGGCCAAGTAAAAGTGGTCGAATAAAAAGAAACGATTCATGTACTCTATCATTTCAGTCGGGAAAATGAGCTGAACATACACATCAATTGCGTAGCTAGATCGAAAGATTTAGTATTTCTTATTTGTTAGTACTCCATTGAATGAAATAATCTGTAATGATGATCAAGTGCGAAACCGATTGGATTAAATTAAATTAAATTCAGAAATGAAACGATTTAATCAAGGGTTAAAACTTCGGTGAAAAGGGCTACGCGCAAGTGGACCTCGATAGACGGAACACATCGTTTCATAATACGAATTTAATGATGAAGTGTCTGAATGATGATGTGCTGAATTTTTGTTTGCATTCCCTTGGAAACAACTTATTGATACCATTTACATCGGTAAGAAGTAGGCTTCGGAAGCTACCACGACCTTGTAAAAGTATCAACTAACGCATAAGGTGAAAACCTGAAATGCTCAGTTCGGAGATGGGATAAAATCTCTGAGATAAGTTTGCAAACGAAGAAGGATGAAGTCGGTTAAACGATTTTCCTTCCGTACGCCTTGAATGAAAATTCAGGCTAGGCGTTCAAATCAAATCACACACTTCTGACGCATAGTTTATAAACATAATGTTAGAATCACTTAATCAGCTGTTCCCTAAGGTATGATGAAAAGTGATTCACGTTCATGTAAAACTGTGTTCCACTGAAATCGGTACGACACGCCACCATAAAAAGGCTGAAGAGTGATAATGAATTAAATCATATCACCATGCGACTTTAGTTTGCGCATTAAACACGTATCTAGGACAAGAGTATGTTCACTACTCTTGGAAAATACTTGTTTACAGCTAATGGACTTGGTGCCGTGGTCGAACATGAGATATTACATACTTGAGAATGAATTTTGATGCATTGACAGTTTCAGACAATGAGCCTTGATCAGACAGAAGAGGATATTACTGACATCAGGTCCCATTTAATTCGAGTGGGAGAGATTTGAATCAGCAACTCAAGTAAATAATATGGTAAATGATAATGGGAACATTTTCATAATAAATCCAGTGAGAGGAATAAACTCATTCCACACGAAACCACACGAAATCACTGTTGTTGTCGAGACGAATCAAGTTGAACCTGATTATCGTAATGCTGAACCAGGAATTCCACAACTACCTAAACTACCCATTGTTCCCAGTGGGATTAATCCGACAAACTTGGTTCCAGATCCTAGTGATCAAGTAATTCATCTTGGAAGTAAAACTTCGAGACCGAGAAGTCGTCCAAGGAAAGTTGTTGGTTATGGTTCAAGCACTCCTCTTGTACCCAATAGAAGTGATGCTCCGATAAAAAGCATTATCTCGAGTGGGAGAATTGATCCCAATTGGAATAAATGCTCCGATAAGAGGCATTATTCCGAGTGGGAGAGACGTTAAGACTCAAAGACGGGATAATTAAGCCTAGACGAAAGTCAAAGGCATCGAACTTCTCCAAAGAAGTATCCCATCTAGAAGAGTGATGACCTCACTCTAACAACTGTTGGCCTGCATTGGAAAGACCTCAAGTGGAGAAATAGAGGAAAATAATGAATGAGAGAGATCGCCTAAATGAAAACCATTATAGTCTGTAGTTGATTTACCTGCTAACCACAGGAGCATAAGGATACGGTGAGCCCTGAAAGAAGGCTCACCACTGATGGAAAAGGTCGAGCGATAAAAAGCTCAACTTATTGCGAAAGGCTATACCCAACTTCACGGAGTTGACTTTGACGAAACATACTCACCAACTGTGCATAAAACCACGGTAGGGGCCATTTATGGTCCTGGTCGCATGTCTCGATTTTGAACCTCACCAAATGAGTATTAAGAGCGCATTCCTCCTCGGAAACCTGGAGGAAGAGATCTACATGGAGCAACCAGAGAGTTTCATTACATCTGGTAACGAACGTAAAGTTTGTAAACTCCAAAGGTCCATTTACGGTCTTAAACAGTCGTCTCGGCAATGGTACCGCAGATTCCACGAGGAAATCGTAGGAAACGGATCTGTGAGTTTATCACAAGGATCCATGCGTGTATTATAAGACCTCCAGATCTAAGTATGTCATCTTAACCTTATGATCGGATGACATACTTATTCCTGTAAACGACATAAGTTTTATGAATAAGTCAAAGTCCTGATTGACGTCTGTATTTGAGATGAAAGACATGGGAGAGGCCACGTATATCTAGGGCATTGAGACCGCCAGAGATCGCGCTACTCGGAGATTATGTCTATCTCAAGAATCTTGTATCAACAATCTGTTGAAAAGATTCAGATTACAAGGTGCCAAAACCCGTGGAGACACCGGTGTTGTTTGAGTGCGCACTGTCAAAACATGACGACCCCAAGAACCTGGCAGAGCGTAAATAGATAAAGGTGCTTGATGTTTTAGCATGGTCGGTAGTTTGTTCTACACTATGCAATGCACCCGTCCGGATGTCTGTTACGCCATGAGCCTAGTAGCAAGCTTCCTATCAGATCCAAGCCATCAACATTTAAAGACTATAAAACGAATAACTCGTTTTCTATAAAGGTATTGCCGACCACGAACAGTACTATGAGGGCAGGAAGTTAGAATTGACCGATTGCATTGACGCCGACCGTGGTGGCGATCCGAATGATCATAAGTCCACCACAGAAGGAGTATTCCTCCTTTGCTAATGCCGCCGTTTCATGAACGAGCAAGAAGCATATATGAGTCGCGCTGTCCACAATGGAATCTGAATTCATAGCTCTCTCTAAGAATGCACATGAAGTGGTCTGGCTCAAAAGGCTTCTAACTGCACTGCTTGGTGGTGATGTTGAGAATAAACCTGTGAAGGTCTTCTCTGACAGTCAAGCAGCCATTGCGGCAGTTAAGAATCTGAAGTACCATAGTAGGACCAAACACATTAATGAGAAATAATTCCATGCTAAATTTTAATGGTAGTAGACTATATAATCACTATGGAATACTTGTCCACCAATAACTTGGTAACAGACCCATTAACAAAACCACTACGCAGGGAGATATTCGAAAAGCATAGAAAACTGCTTTGATTGCGTAGGGTTTAGAAATGGCATGTATCTTTGATAACATTTTGATATTAGAAAGTTACATTTTGTAAGCGAAAGAATTGCAACTGAGTTTATGATCAATCGACGTCATAATGTTTTGATTACATCAGATTTAAGGTCTATAAACTAAGTCGTAGGAGGACGCAATCCTCTGCCAAACTATGTCGAATGTGGGCCATACCTAGTCACACAGGTACGGTAGTCTTGCGGTGGAGGGAGGCCTCTACCAAGCAAGAATGGCTAATAGTCGGGGGGATAAACCTGATTAAGCAAGACGATTATCTAATTTTGAAGTAACTCGACATGATCTTCATTTTGAATATCGCCGTGATGAACTTCGTTCGTCATTTAACCACATTCTGGGCCAGATGAGAATCTGTGATAGCATGATTGACATATCCCTTTCCTGTCAACCCAAAAGCTTCAGGTATGCTATCAACGCGTGCTTCATACTGCGCGTGCCACGTTCGACCACGGGGTCACAACTCGGTTGTGCTAGGAAGGAATCCTCGTGATTTTGGCGGGCGCAAACTTATTCACCTCAAGCGTGTGATTGATCCTAGGAGCCTTATGAAGAGGCACCTAAAGTATCCTCACGAACTATGAACTCATATCTAAGGTCAGACTCAATGCTCGCTTCCCGGCGTATGAGGGTAGTGCTGAACAAAAAGGCCTAGTGACCACGTCTTTGGAAACCGGTTGGGTCTGAATAAGGATATGAGCGATGGGGATGGTCAAGTTCACCTGTAATTCACCGACTCTTGTATTCACTAGGTGGCCTCCAACCGGATATTAGTTGAAGGTTGTGAATACTTGTACGGATGCCTTGAATAAGTGTTCCTATGTGGAAACTAGGCAAAAGGAGAATTAACAGTTGACCTAGGATACAACGCAGTACAATATAAATATTGTTTATAACAGGTTGATTGGAGAAAAGGGAATCAACGTTCCGCGGGCTCTACAGTTCTCCTAACAGATGAGTAGCACGATACCCGTCGTATCCGCCGGTCGCACGGCAAACCTCGTATAAACTATCCGGAAGCAAGGAGAAGATCGAAGGAGTGAAATGTTGATGCAGATTTGGACGACAATACATTAACAGGCACCCTCCCATTCCGGCGAGTGGGAGCTGTAAGCATATGGTGATGGGCACCGTAATTGGTAGCCCATAATATGTATAGTTTACCTAATGAACTTGGGTAAATGTCACATTAGGGTAATTGGACTAGACCCAAATCCCAATTGACATGAGAGGCCCAAAATTGGGCCTCCATATATTAATGGCCGGCCGAAATTATAAGGAGGGTAAATTGGACTTTTGTCCACTTTACTTCTCCTATAAATAAGAGGTGTTAAGGGATTTTTAGGGTTAATCAAAATTCCCTCAATAGAGTGTTTTAGAGAGAAAAACCCTCAACCCCACACCACCTAGGTTTCGGCCGAACCTACCTTTGCTTCACCAAGGGTGTGCCAATTTGCTTTCCAAGCAAACACTCCAGAGATTTGTCCCCGTGCCAATAATCGATCATAGGCTTTGCTGTAGAGCTTGCACCACGTAGGGATTCTCTATAAAGAACCTATACGGGTCCCGACCGGAGGATCGTGAACTCCCTCCAGAGAAGATCTTGGGTCTATGGATCATCTTAAAGGTATGTGCGAATCTTCCGCTTCGTAATTCTGATTACTAGCATGTACTTTGTTTAAGTATCCGTAGTGATTACTCCCCGTAATCTAACACTATTTACGGTCTTAAACAATCGTCTCGGCAATGGTACCGCAGGTTCCACGAGGAAATCATTGGAAATGGATTCGTGAATCTCCACGAGGATCCATGCGTGTATACAAAGACCTCCGGGTCTAAGTACGTCATCTTAACTTTATACGTGGATGACATACTCATTGCTGCGAAAGATGTGAGTTTTATGCACGTTTCGAAGTCCTGGTTGGCATCTGTATTTGAGATGAAGGACATGGGAGATGCTACATACATCTTGGGCATTAAAATTGCTAAAGATCGTGCCGCCCGGAGATTGTGTCTATCTCAGGAAGCCTATATCAATCTGTTGAGAAGGTTTAAATTACAAGATGCCAGACCCGTGGAGACGCCAGTAGTATTCGGGTGCACGTTGTCAAAGCGTGACGGCCCGAAGAACCAACAAGAGCGTGAATAGGTGAGGAATGCCGAGTATTTAAGCATGGTCGGAAGTCTCATGTACGCCATGCTTTGCACTCGTCCAGACATCTGTTACGCTGTGGGACTAGTAGCAAGATTCCAATCAGACCCTGGCTATCAACACTTAAAAGCTGTAAAGCGGATCATACGATATCTGAAAGGTACTGCCGACTACGCACTGTGCTATGATGGCAGGAGGTTAGAACTGACCGGATTCAGTGACGCCGACCATGGTTGCGATCCGGATGATCGTAAGTCCACCATAGGAGGAGTGTTTCTCCTAGCTGATGCTGCCATTTCATGGACGAGCAAGAAGCAATCCTGTGTCACTCTGTCTACGATGGAATCGGAATTCGTTGCTCTCTCCAAAAATGCACAGGAAGCGGTCTGGCTGAAAAGGCGTCTTACTGCACTGCTTGATTTTTATGTCGGGAGCAAACCTGTGAAGGTGTACTTCGATAGTTAGGCAGCCATTGCGCAGTAAAGAATCCAAAGTACCATAGTAGGACTAAACACATTGATGTGAAATATAATTATGCTAAATCTATGGTAGAAGATAACATAATCACTTTAGAATACTCGCCCACTGATGACATGGTGGCGAACCCATTAACTAAACCATTACGTAGAGAGATATTTGAAAAGCACATCAAACTGCTTGGATTGCGTAGGGTTTAGAAGTGGGCGTGTATCTATGATAACATTTTGATAAATTTAAAGTTACATTTTTTATTAACGAGAGAATTGCAATTTGAGTTTATGATTCATCGACGTCATAATGATTAATTACATCGGATGGTACGGTCTATAAATTGAATCGTAGGAGGACGCAATCCTCTGCCTAAAATTATGTCGAATGTGGGCCTTGCCTAGTCACACATGCACGGTCTTCTTGTAGGCAAGGGGGACCTCTGCCAAAGTAAGACTGGCTAAGAACCAATTGGGAAACTTGGTTATGCAAAACGATCATTTGGTTTCAGAGTAACACGACATGATCTTCATTTTGCACTTTACCGGTGATGAACTATGTTCGTCATTTAACAACATTCTGGGCCAGATGAAAGTCTGCAGTAACATCATTGACATATCCCACGCCTGAAATTGTCCGGGTATTCTATCGACGCGTGCTTCATATTACGCGTGCCACGTTCGACCACGGGGTCAAGCTCGGTTGTGTTAGATAGAATCTCCGCGATTTGGACGGGCGCAAACTTCTTCACCTTGAGCGTGTGATTGATCCCGGGAGCCTTATGAAGAGGCTCCCGAAGTATCATCATGGACTCAGAACTCATATCTAAGGCCAGGCTCAATGTTCGCCTCCCGGCGTACGAGCACAATGCTCGTCGTATCCGCCGGTCGCATGGCAAAGCTCGTATGAATTATTCGGAAGCAGGGGCAGAATCAGAATAGTGGAATGTTGATGGGATTTGGACAACAATACATTTAACAGGCACCTTCCCATTCCGGCGAGTGGGAGCTGTTAGCATATGGTGACTGGGCCGTAATTGGTAGCCCATTAATATGTATAGGTAACCTAAGAAATTGGGTTAATGTCACATTAGGGAAATTGGGCTTGACCCAAATCCCAATTGACATGAGAGGCCCAAAATTGGGCCTCCCTAACATAAGTGGCCGACCGAATATGTGTGTGGGGAAAAGTGGACTTTTGTCCACTTTGCTCCTCCTATAAATAAAAGGTGTTGGGATTTTATTTGGGGTAATTCACAATTCCTCCTAAATGGTGATTTGAGAGAAAAACCCTTCCCTCCTTCTACACATATTCGACCTCACATGCTACCTAGGGTGTGCCAATTTGCTTCGAGCAAAAAACTACAAGGATCCATCCCTGCCAAGAATCGATCAGAGGCTTTGTCGTGGAACTAATACCACGTAGGGCTTTTCTAACAAGAACCCCTACGGGTTCCGTCCGGTGGATCGTGAACTCCCTCAGCAAGATCCTTGGGACTACGGAAAAGGTTTAAGGTATGTGCACATCTTCCGCTGCGTAATTATGATTACTAGCATGTACCTTATTTATGCTTCCGTAGTAATCAACCCCGTAATCCAACACAAGGTGCCAAATTTCTTTGAGCAATTTATCCCAGAGATCCGTTCCTTCTAGGAATCGACAAGAGGCTTTGCTGTGAATATCATTCCGTGTAGGTGATTCCTTAACAAGAATCCTTACAAGAGTCGTCTGGTGGATCGGAAGTCCCCTTGAAGATCTTGAGACTACAGGAAAGCAATTATTGGTATGTGCCTCTATTCTTCTGCGTAACTAGATTACCTGGCATGTACACGTGTTTTGTTTCTGTAGTATTTATCCCCCTAAATCCAACACATGAAACCGAAGCTAATAATCTATTTGGTACTAATTTATAATCTCAATTCAGCCCGAACCTCATTACTTATTTTTAAGTCCCAGTACAGCTTAAATACTAGCTAGTTCATTATCGAAAAACTCAGTGAATTTTTGTTCATACTCTAATTCTTGCCCCAGCCGGCACATATTTCTGGCTCATCCATGTCTCATAATTTGAATTTTTCATACAAATTCAACTTTAAACAAACAACTCTATCCTTTTAAACCAAACTCTGTAAAGTTCATCTTAGAAAAATGTGCTTTTTCTGTGGGAGAGAAGACAACCATGCAGAGAATAAGGATACGAATAAGAATACAATATGGTCTAGCAATATTGGTTAAAGTATAATTGCACATTCGACGAACAATGAGGCTAGCTGATCATCAACAAAATTGGCTTGTATTTTCTTTCGGTATAGTTCACCAACTATTGCATTTTTCCATCATCCACCAATTTCTGAAAATTCTTCGGGATGTCTCTCAAAACATGCTCTAATTTTTCCTATGTATCACCGCCAAGAGCTTCTAGCTTATTCTCTCTTGAAATTATAGTCATGTGGACTTTCATGTAACCTTCCAGGACTCTTCCATTGGAGAAACTTGATAGATTCAAAGGGATAAATAGTTCGGATCAAATCACAGGTACATGCTAGGTAAAATAATTACGCAGCGGAAAGGGTGCACATAACTATTATGCGATTATGCAATTCGTAGCCCAATGACGTCACGAGGGAGTTCACGATTTGCCGGACGGTGTCGTGCGGTAACTCTGGTTAAGTAGCAATCCAGTTGCGATTATGCAATCTGTAGCCCATCAACATCCGCAGGCAATGATCTCCACAGCAAAGCCTCTTCAATCCGGTTGCTGGATGGATCTCTGGGGTGAATTGATTGTCACAATTCGGCATCTACTTGGTGTGTCAAAGGGTTTAGCCAAACCTATAGAGAAATAGGGAGAAAGGATTTCTTTTCTGACAACTAAAGGGAGAGAGTGACCAACCCCAATAAATCCCTAACACCTTCTATTTATAAGAGGAGGTGAGCAAAACCCACCAATGGTTGTTCACCACTAATTCGGCCGAACTAGCCTAATAGGGCTGGCCCAATTAGGCCGTGCATGGACCATGGGGATTTCGGCCTGACCTGAAATCCCTAATGTGCCATACCCCAAATTAGACTCAGCATGTTGGGCTTATATTGATGGGCTCCTATTACAGTGGCCATTTACACTAAATGCCAACAGTTCCCACTCGTAGGAAATGAAGGGTGCTTATTAATATGTTGTCGACCAACACATCAATACTTATTCTTCGATCCAATCCAGTTCCCGCATTGTTCATACGAGGTTTCTCGTGCGACCGGAAGACACAACATACTTCGTGCTACTCATCGGTTAAGAGTGTTGTAGCGTCCGCGGAACATTGATTCCCAACCCGTTGCCAACCTATTACTTATCTGTGTCGCGTTGTACCCCTGGTCAACTGTTATTCTCCAATTGCTTAGTTTCCCCCACAAGGATACTTCTCCAAGGCATCCGCACAAGTATTCAAAACCTTTAACTATTATCTGAGGGGTGGCCACCTAGTGAATACAAGAGTCAGAGAATTATAGATGTGCATGACCATCCCCATCGCTCATATCCTTAGTCAAACTCAACCGGTGCCCAAAACGTGGTCACTTGGCATTTTTGTTCGGGTGCTGCGCTCGTACACCTGAGAGCGATCATTTAGCCCAACCTTGGACATGAGTTCCGAGTGGTAAGGGTACTTCGGGTGCTGCTTCATTCATCACCCGGGATCAGTCACACGCTCAAGGTGAAGAAATTTGCAGCCTTCAGAATCTTGGAAGATTCCGTCTAACACAATCGAGCATTACCCCGTGATCGAATATGGCACGCGTAGTATGAAGTGCGCGTCGATAGCATAACCTAAATTTATTTTATATCAGGAGTGGGAATTTCATTTGCTATCGTAGATTCTCATCTAGTCCAGAATGTGGTGGTACACGAACGGAGTTCATCACGACGATCTGCAAAACTTTGATCATATCGTGTACCCTGAAACCAAATGATCGTTTTGCAAAGCCAGGTTTCTCTTTCGAAATACTATGGCTCTTAGCCGGTCTTGATATGGCTGAGGTTTCCCTTCCATCAAGACGATCGTGCCCGTGTGACGTGGCAAGTCCACATTCGACAGATTTTTTTAGGAGGTTTTACGCTCCAACGACTAGTTTATAGACCGTCCATCTGATGTAATATTGTCATTATGACGTAGTAAAAATCATAAACTTAAATAGCAATTATTTTATTAAAAATTTATTTCAAATTCAAAAATGTTACTGTCACATATTACAAGCCTTTTGGATCCTACGCAGGCCAAGCAGTTTTACGTGCTTTTCGAAAACATCATTGCATAAGGGTTTGGTCAATGGATCTGCAACCATATTTTTCAAAGGCATGAATTCAACTGTGATCAACTTGTCTTCTACCACACTCTTCACATAGTTGTATTTTATATCAATGTGTTTTGTCCTACTATGGTACTTCGGATTCTTGACTGCCCCTATCGTTGCTTGATTGTCAGAGTAAATGTGCAAAGGCTTACTCCCGTCCTCGACGTCAAGCAAGGCGGTCAAGTGTCTCTTCAGTCAGACAACTTCCTATGTATTCTTTGAGAGAGCCAAGAATTCAGATTCCATAGTATACAGTGCAACACAAAATTGCTTCTTGCTCATCCAAGAGATGGCAGCATTAGCAAAGAGAAACACTCATCCTGAGGTGGACTTCCTACTATACTGAGGTACTCTGCACTTTTCATATGTTCACGCTCTACCAGATTCTTTAGGCCATCACGCTTAGACAGCGCACTCCCATATACAAGTGGTGTATCCACGGGTTTAGCATCATAGAGACTGAACTTTCTCAATACTTTGTTGATATAGACTTCCTGAGAAAGACACAATCTACGAGCACCAAGATCTCTTGCAATTTTAATGCCCAAGATGTAAGTGGCCTCGCCCATGTCCTTCATCTCAAATACAGATGCTAACCAAGCTTTGATTTCCTAAAATAACTCACATTGTTCGTGGCAATAAGAATGTCATCGACATATAACGTCAATATGACATACTTTGACCCTGAGGTCTTAGTGTACAGACATGGATCCTCGTGAAGATTCACGAATCCGTTGCCAACTTTCCTCGTGGAACCTGCGGTACCATTGCCAGGACGGTTGTTTAAGATCAAAGATTGACCTTTGGAGGTTACAAACTTTACATTCCTTCCCAGGGGTTGAGAAACCCTCTGGTTGCTCCATGTAGATCTCTTCCTCCAAATTTCCATGAAGGAAGGCAGTCTTAACATCCATCTGGTGCAGCTCGAGATCGAGGCTAACAACCATGACCAAAATGGCTCGGACCGTGGTGTAACGCACGGTCGGTGAGTAAGTCTCCTCAAAGTCCACGCTGTGGAGTTGGGTATATCCCTTCGTGACAAGTCGAGCTTTGAACCGCTCAACGTTTCCATCAGTAGTGAGTTTCAATTTCAGAACCCACTTTGCCCCGATTGCTCTGCGATTAGCAGGCAAATCAACTAACGTCCAAACAGAATTGGCTTTCATTGGGGCAAACTCTTCCTCAATTGCTTTCCTCCATTATTTCGCTTGAGGACCTTCCAGAGCTTGTTTAACCGTAACCGGTTCATCAATCGAAGTCAAAGTGAATAACTCACCCTTCTCGATGGGAAACTTCTTCAGAGAAGTTCTCCGCCTTTAAATACGTCTAAGCTAGTTATTCCCATCTTGACTATGCTCCCACTAGGAACATTGCTCCCACTAGGAACAATGCTCCCACTAGGAACAATGCTCCCACTAGGAATCAGGGCGTTATTGGAACCTTCTCCTGCAACCTTTCTTGGACGACCTCTTGGTCTCGAATTTCTACCCCCGAGATGAATTTCGTGGCCATTAGGACCAGGAACCAAATTGGTTGTCCCACTCCCACTGTTGCCAGCAGGTAGTTGAGGAAATATAAGATTTTCATCCAACGGTTCAGCAACTAGATTATCAGGTCCTACTTGATTCGCACCAGGAGCAAATGTGATCTCTATGGTTGGATTGACTCATCCCACTGGATTTACTATGAAAATGTTCCCATTCTCATTTACCATTTCATTCACAGTTGTTGCTCCCTCAATTCTCCCACTCAAAGTAAGTGGGACCTGATCATCATCATCCTGTTCAAGTTCTTTTAAGACATCTTTTGTGTTGATATCACCAAACTTAGGAAATTCATCCTCAAAAAACGTAACATCCCTGGACTAATGTTCTGAAAGATTACGGGGGTAGATACAACAGAAACAATATCAAGATATATGCAAGGTAACTAATACGCAGCGGAAGATAATGCACATACCTACTTAGCTTTTGTGTACCTTAGATCAATCGAATTGGGGTTCTTGATCCGCTAGACGGTTCCCGTAGAGGTCCCTGTTAGAGAAGCCCTACGCGGATTATGCCTCACAACAAAGCCTCAGCCGATTCCTCGCAGGATGGATCTCCGGAGTAAATTGCTTGACACAATTTGGCACCTCCTAGGTAGACTAGGGTTTCGGACGAACCTATGTGATAATAGGGATAATGGATTTCTTTTAATATCACCACAAATGAGGAGAGAATTAACTCTCTTAATAAATCCCATAGCACTCCCTATTTATAAGAGGAGCAAAGTGGACAAAAGTCCACTTTGCCCTCATTTGTTTCAACCGACCTACTATATGCTAGGGAGGCCTAATTTTGGGCCTCCCGTGTCAATTGGGATATTAAGCCTAGCCCAAAATCCCTAATGTCACATTACCTAATTACTTAGGTAATTAACTTATATTAATGGGCTCCTATTTACGGCAGCCCATTGTCCAAATGCTAACAGCTCCCACTCGCCAGAATGGTAGGGTGCCTATTAATATGTTGTCGTCCAACACATCAACATTTGTTATTCGATCCAATTCATACTCCAAATAGTTCATACGAGGTTTACCGTGCGACCGGCGGACACGAATGGCAGTGCTACTCATCTGTTAGGAGTGTTGTAGTGCCCACGGAACGTTGATTCCCCATGTCTAATCAACCTGTGAAAAATAAAGTGCCGTGATGTATCCTAGGTCAACTGTCATTCTCCAATTGCCCAGTTTCCACATAGGAATACTTCTTCAGGGTATCCGTACAAGTATTCACAACCTTCAACTAATATGAGGCTAGTGGCCACCTAGTGAATACAAGAGTCGGAGAATTACAGGTGTACTTGACCATCCTTATCGCTCATACCATTAGTCAACCCCAACCGGTTTCCAAAGATGTGGTCACTTGGCCTTTTTGTTCAGCACTATGCTCGTACGCCGGGAAGCGAACATTGAGCCTGACCTTAGGTATGAGTTCCGAGTCCATGAGGATACTTTGGAAGGTGAAGAAGTTTGTGCCAATTCGAATCTTGTGGATTTGTCTAGCACAACTGAACCTAACCCCGTGGTCGAACATGGCACGCGCAGTATGAAGTGCGCGTCGATAGAATAACCTGAATTTAGACAGGAGTGGGAAATGTCATATGCTATCGCAGATTCGTCATCTGGCCCAGAATGTGGATGTCAAACGAACAAAGTTCGTTACGATGATTTCCAAAACGTATATCATGTCGTGTTACCCCAAAACCAAATGATCGTTCCGCTTAACCAGGTTTGCCACCGTGGTTCTTAGTCGGTCTTGATATGGTAGAGGTCCCCCTCTCCATCAAGACGGCCGAGCCTATGTGACGAGACTTGTCCCACATTCTACATTATTTCATTTTGGAGGTTTACCATGCTAGGACTAGTTTATAAACCGTAAAAATCCGATGTAATTTTAAACATTATGACGTCGTTAGTATCATAAACTCAAAATGAAATTAATTCAAATCTCAAAATGTTATCATCAAAATACAAGCCACTTAAACTCTACGCAGTCCCAACATTTTAACATGTTTTTCGAAAACATCCCCGCGTAAAGGTTTAGTTAATGGGTCCGCCATCATACTTCAGTGGGCAAGTATTCTACAGTGATTAATTTTTCCTTATCCATATTCTTTGCATAATTATATTTCACATCAATGTTTTTAATCCTGCTATGGTACTTAGGGTTCTTAACTGCTGCAATTGCCGCTTGACTGTCAGAGTACACCTTTACAGGCTTACTCCCGTCCTCGACGCCAAACAATGCAGTTAAGAGCCTATTAAGCCAGACAACTTCCCGTGCTTTCTTAGAGAGGGCCACGAATTCGGATTTCATCGTAGACAACGCGACACATGATTGCTTATTGCTCATCCATGATATGGCGGCATTAGCAAGTAGGAATACTCCTCCTGAGGTGGACTTGCGATCATCTGGATCGCCATCGTGGTCGCCGTCACTGAACCCTATCAATTCTAGTTTTCCACCCTCATAACACAGTCCATAGTCGGCAGTATCTTTCAGGTATCGAATAATTCGTTTCACGACCTTTAAATGTTGATAGCCAGGGTCTGATTGGAATCGTGTTACTAGGCCCACTGCGTAACAGATGTCTGGACGAGTGCATTGCATGACATACATTAAGCTGCCAACCATATTAAGGTATTCTGCACTTTTCATTTGTTCACGCTCAGCCAGGTCTTTTGGGCCGTCATGTTACAACAACGTGCACCCAAACACAACCGGCGTATCCACGGGTTTGGCATCTGGTAATATGTACCTTTTCAACAATTTTTTGATATAGGATTCTTTAGAGTGATATAGCTTCTGAGCAACCCGATCCCTAGAAATCATAATGCCTGGGATGTACGTGGCTTCTCCCATGTCCTTCATCTCGAATACAGATGCTAACCAAGACTTTGATTCATTCATGTAACTCACATCGTTCGCGGCAATCAATATGTCATCTACATATAATTTCAAGATGACGTACTTTGACCCAGAGGTCTTAGTGTACACGCAAGGATCCTCGGGAAGATTCACGAATCTGTTTCCGATGATTTCCTCGTGGAATCTGCGGTACCATTTCAGCGACGACTGTTTAAGGCCGTAGATGGATCTTTGGAGTTTACAAACTTTACGTTCTTTACCAGGAGTAATAAAACCCTCTGGTTGCTCCATATAGATCTCTTTCTCCAGGTTTCCATAGAGGAATGCAGTCTTAACATCCATTTGGTGCAGCTCTAGATCGAGGCTGGCAACCAAGGCAAAAATGGCCCGGACTGTGGTATAACGCACAGTCGGTGAGTATGACTCATCAAATTCTACTCTGTGAAGTTGGGTATATCCTTTCACAACGAGTCGAGCTTTGTATCGATCGACGACTCCATCAGCAGTGAGTTTCAATTTCAGAACCCATTTAGCACCTATGGCTCTGCAGTTAGCAGGTAAATCAACCAAAGACCAAACATAAATATCTTTCATAGAGGCGATCTCATCCTCCATTCTTTCGCTTGAGGTCCATCCATGGCTTGCTTAACCGTTAGCGGTTCATCAACCGAAGTCAGAGTGAATAACTCGCCTCTTTCAACGGGATACTTCTTGGGAGTAGTTTGATGCCTTTGACTGCGTCTAGGCTCATTAATCCCATCTTGAACTTAAACATTGCTCCCACTTGAAATAATACTCGTTATCGGGGCATTACTCCCACTGGGAACAATAGCATTACTTGAACCTTCACCAACAACTTTTCTAGGACGACCTCTTGGTCTCAGATTTCCACCTCCGAGATTAATTCCACGGTTACTAGGACCATGAACCAAGTTGGTTGTACTATTCCCACTGATACCAGTAGGTAGTTGCAGTAATATAGGATTTTCATCCAACAGTTCTGGAACATGATTATCAGGTTCGACTTGATTCGCACCTGCAGCAACAGTGATCTGTGTGGTTGGATTGACTCCTCCCACTGGATTTACTATGAAAATGTTTCCATCCTCATTTACCATATCGTTCACTTGAGTTGTTGCCTCAAATCACCCACTCGAAGTAAGTGGAACTTGATCATTATCATCCTGCTCTAGTTCAATCAAGACTTCGTTCGACTGATGTTTATAAATCAATAAAAATTCATCCTCAAGTATCGTAACGTCTCATGTTCGACCACGCCACCATTCTCCCGAGCTATTGTACACATGCATGCCACAGAGATACTTTTCAGTATTCTAGGTTCCAACTCTTCTTTCGCAGTTGTTGGGGCAATGTGTGTCTTTTTTTTTTGTAACTGGAACGTCGTATCTGTTAAGATTCCTCTCATTACCAGTTAATAACTCACGTGGTGTTGTGACAACCGATTTTACAGGAACAAAGTTCTACATGAGTAAAAGTCAACATCATATCATCCTTTAATCGGAAGTTGAGTTGAATACATCATGTTTCACACTATGTCCTAAATTGTATTATCTTTAATAATGCTTGCGCCAATCTTATCGTTAGAGGCGTTTAGTGGGAGACGTCACTTTAACGGACGTTCATTTTCATTGCATACTCATTTTCAAGGGTTTTGTCCACCCTTGAATTGTGCATTCGGTTTTCACCGATAGCAACTTTTGATTCTGTACGAGATCGTGGTAGCTTTTAAAGCATACTTCTTCTCGATTTATGAGAAATCAATGAGTATAACCCGGAATAGGTCTTTAAATGCAAATGAAATTTTATAACAATCATTAAATTAAGAATATACTTCATATTGAATTTGTACTTCGAATCGATGTGTCCCATCTTTCGAGGAACCTCGCGCTTCGCACGTGCAACTCACCAGCTTTTACCCATGGTGAAATCGGTTTGTTTCCAAAATTCAACTTAATCGTTTTCACACATATTCATCATTACGATTTTAAATATTTCAAGGAGTACTAACAAATAAGGAATAATTTGAATCGCGTTCTCACAGCATTAATTAACAGCCTTATAGAAATTTCAGATGAATTATGTTATTTTGTTGTCTTATTCAAACAGTTGCCCTGATCGAAAAGTTTTAGTTCCTAAGCCGGAGGCTTAGATTTTTGTTTCAGATCGTTCCCTTTGTCCGGGACGATTTGAAAAGTAAATTGTATTTCGAATCGAATGACAATGACTTTTTATTCAATTTCTTCGAATCTTAAATAACAAAAAATTAACAAGTTAATCGAACAAGTAAACACTTTACAACTAAACGGTATAGTCCCAGAAAATAAAGAAGCAGAAAGCGATAAAATAGACGAGAAGTCCTTACCATACCGAGCACGACACCTGGAAAAAAATTCACAAGTGAATTTCATCAGACGTTGTGTTTCAAATAAAGTGTTTTACGACTTTATATGGCAAACGAGGCGTACCTGATACACGCTTTAATCTACGGTGTTTGTCCCACCCGATTTTGTTTAGACCTTTTGTTGCTGGTTTTACCCATCAACTTTCTGAGATGGTCATATAGATCTTCCGACTCGGATTCGTTGGAGGAACATTCATCGCTAGGGTGTTTTTCGAATAGCTCAGTCGTAGTTTGAATTGTTCTAATCAGACATGAGAGCCCATCATTATTTGCAAACCACGAAAGGGGAAACATCATCATCACCTTTTGAATCATATGCCATACGTCTACTTCATCTTCGGGATCGTCAGCGGTGAGTATACCTCCATCTTTACAAAGAATACCATAATACCTAAGCATTAGGTTTCTTGCTTGTGCAGCCATTCCTCCACCGTAGCAAAGGCGTATGGTGCACCAGAGGTATAATGCACTAACGTTCACGTAGCTTTCTTCTGCCAGAGTTGCACGGATTAAATCGCGTGCTATCCGATCTTTCTGTGACCTTTCACGACCGTAGTTGTATCTTGTACTACCAAATTCGTCCGTGTTTACCCTCCATGCAGTTGAGTCTATTCGATCCACAAAGTTTGCAGCAAAGAGAATGTTCGTAACATAATGCATCATAATTGCTACCATCAAATGTAGTGAAGAAACGCTTTTGATCTGCCATATACTTTGACACATTGATAATCATGCATAAGAAAGGGAGACAACAACATTTTTTTTTTTTGGAAAATGAATTGCGTGCATCAGATATCTATGAGAAAAAATGCGACAAATAATGATTCCTCAAACATCTAACCCAACTGATCGCCAGTAAACCGAGGGAAGGGGGGTCGTGAAAGAGTTCACATTACCGTCGCTTTTCTTTCTAATAGATCAGTCTTTTAAAACGGTTTAATCGCTTTTACCGGAACATGAGTTTATAAAACACCCGATCTTGGCTTTCCCAAGGCCCTTTTTGAAAATGTTTTCGAGGATTTATAATTTGCACACATAATTCTACCACACAATCATCATTTGTATATCACATCCACGAAACAAACCACATATCATGCACACACGTCATGCATCTAATGTTCCGAGGAACTCATGATTGCATATATAATTCTACTGCTTAGGTGAATTATCACATACTCATTCATCCTCAACATTCATGCATACACATCATGTGTGATCACACCATACAAACATGCATATTTGGCGACTGGTTTTTGGTTTTAAAAACATTTAAAACTTTTGGGGATGATTTGCGATTCTTGCTATCAATCAATCATGTGTACTTCTAGACATGAATCCTAGGCATTTGCAACCATCACCGCATGTCTATCCTAGTGCGCAACTCATTAATTGAAAACCTGGGCTTGGCCCACAACATGCAATATCCAGCTATCTTGACATAGTCAAGACGACAATGTTAATTATGCAATAACATCAAATAAATAAAAATTACAATTTAGCCCTCTTATTGATCCAGTCCCAAAATCATGCATTTCCAAGATCCATCCCCATAATCGATATGCATTTCCGAGATCCATCCCCATAATCGAAGCTAGGCATCAGGTTTAAACCTATAAGCGTTGTGTAGGTAATTTTAAAGTTAAAAAAACATTTGGATTTTATAAATTTGACCATCCTATTTTAAATAGACACGGTTCGGTCCGGTTTTAAGGGTCCGGTTCAGTCAATACCGGTTCGGTTCAATCTGGTTCGGCCCGATTCGGTTTAAAATGGTTCGGCCGGACCAGTTCGGTTTTAAAATAGGAATTCAGTTCGACCCATTAGTTGCCCGGTCCGACCCGACTCGAATGAGTCGTACCGTTTAAGAAAAGCTGGTTTGGTTGACCCGAACTGTTTAGGACCCGTGAACCCGATCCGGTTCGGTTCGGTTGGCCCGGTTCGGTCCGGTCTGGTTCCCTTGGTCTTCCGGGTTTGGTTGACCCAACCCGGATGTGCAAAATTGGACCGGCCCATTACCCTTAGGGTTCAGCCGAAATTGTTTACTTGTGAGCTAAGTAGGATTTTAAAGTCCACTAAAAACTTAACATAGCACCAAGTAACAATTAATTATAAAATAATTTCCAATTTTCTGCACACATATATATATAATATGACACAAACATATATATATATATATATATATATTGTCAAAATTCAATATTTAGAGATATATAATCAATCAACAATATATATACATATATATATTTGGCAAAACTTTATATATATATATATATATATATATATATTATTGTCAATCTATCAATAATATATATTTTCTCAATTTTTTAGGCAACTATATTTATCAATAATATCTACATCCCTAAAATTGTGCTAGATATATTGATAGTTACTATTCATAATTATCTTGTGAACGTAGCCCTAATTTTGGCCTAATCCCTAGGCATTAAAAATTTCGGCCGAAATATATCTTTAATTTTCTCAAAAATTTCGGTCACTTTAGGATTACTTGTGGACTAAGAAATTAAATTTTTTCACATTGAACACCTATAGTGAGGTTCGGCCGAAACACATAAACTAGGGCTAGTGGTCTAATTTCAAGATCAAATCTTATCATGATCAAGAATCCAAAGTTTTATTTTGATAGAAGTCTTGTTTTTCTTGAAGATCATGAACATCAAAGTTTTATGAACATCATGAAAAACTCGGCCATGAAGATTGTAAAAATTGAAAATTCTAAAACTTTACCCCTTTTTAAAATTTTCGGCGTAACAATAAGAAAAAACAAGAACACTAATTTTATCAAAATCATGAATTCCCTAACACAGGGTCTGATACCACTGATGGATTACAGGGGTAGATACAACAAAAACAATATCAAGATATGTGCTAGGTAACTAATACGCAGCGGAAGATAGTGCACATACATACTTAGCTTCTGTGTACCTTAGATCGATCGAATGGGAGTTCTCGATCCGCCGGACGGTTCCCGTAGAGGTTCCTGTTAGAGAAGCCCTACGCGTATTATGCCTCACAGCAAAGCCTTGGTCGATTCTTCTCGGGATGGATCTCCGGAGTAAATTGCTTGACAAAATTTGGCACCTCCTAGGTAGACTAGGGTTTCGGCCGAACCTATATGGTAATAGGGAGAAGGGATTTCTTTTAATCTCACCATAAATGAGGAGAGAACTAGCTTTCTTAATAAATCTCAAAGCACTCCCTATTTATAAGAGGAGCAAAGTGGACAAAAGTCCACTTTGCCCTCATGTGTTTCGGCCGACCTACTATAAGCTAGGGAGGCCTAATTTTGGGCCTCCCATGTCAATTGGGATATTAAGCCTAGCCCAAAATCCCTAATGTGACATTACCTAATTACTTAGGTAATTAGCTTATATTAATGGGCTCCTAATTACGGCGGCCCATCGTCCAAATGCTAACATGTTCGACCACGCCACCATTTTCTTGAGCCGCCACAAACACGTATCCCTTAGAGTTCTCCGAGTATCTTATAAAGATACTTTTCAATCCTCTAGGTCCCAACTTGCCGTATCGGCTGTCACTTTGATGCGTGTATGCTGCGCAACCCCAAGGTCGCAGCATGGTAAAATCCACCTTTTTACTAGTCCTCAGCTCATATGGTGTCGTGTGCACCGATTTTGTAGGTACACGGTGTTGGATATGATTCGAGGCAGCCTAGTACGAGTCGACAGAGTAAAAGTTGAGTTCTCAAAAGAACGTATGATCGACCATTCCAGTCCAGAATAAGGAGACAAAGATGAATGGTCGACTACCCTACAAACAGAAGTCAACCCACCAGACAACAATGGACAAGGCGAGAAACTCATTCAAGGCTCCCCTTTTTTGAAGTATAAGTTAAGTCGAGGATTAAAGCTTTCTTACTAAAGTACGAGTTAAGTCGAGTCGACCATCAGATACTTGGAGGAAACCTTCCCTCTTAAGAAATGACAAGTGGAGACCTGCTCGCCGCCTCTGAGAAGACTTCCTTCCGAAGGAAGGGGCACCAGCTGGCGACCTGCTTGCCGCCCTCTATACAACGGAAACCTTCCTCTGAAGAAAGTGGCACCAGCTGGCGACCTGCTCGCCGCCCTCTATACCACGAAAACTTTCCTCTGAAGAAAGTGGCACCAGCTAGCGACCTGCTGGTCACCTACTGATTTTCGCACCGTCCTTCTCAACCAATCAAGTAAAGGCAGCCACCGCCATTAAACAGCCAATCAAGGCATAGTAGCCGCCTCCTTGAAAAAGTCGGTAAAGATCTCCCTATAAATAGGGGCTCACTTTCATTATTTAAGCTAAGATCTATAAATTAATCTATATTATCTCTCGATATGCATTACTGACTTAAGCTTCAGAGTGGAATCAGGGGCCATCCCCACCTCTTTTCAGGTCCTCGCCTAGCATAAAGCCACCAAAGGAAACTAAGTGTCCACACGACCAAGAAGATACCTGACTGAGCTAGCTCCCGGCGAGACTTAGAAGTCCACTACTCGAAGTTCCAAGGCAACGTCATTTTGATCCCAACATTTGGCGCCGTCTGTGGGAAAGCAGGATCGAAAAGTCATGGCACCACCAAGGAGTCGAGCGAGGCAGAACCAAACGCGTAGAGCTGAGAGTATATTCCAGGGGTCGAATGAAACCTTGGAGAGTTACTTCAGGCGATTTCAAGAAGGATATACCGGAGGTGAACTCTCAGAAAGAGAAGCCATCCAAATGTTCTTTGGATGTTTGAGACCCCAGTCCCGATCCTTAGCCATCACTCAATACACTGAACTAGGCGGGAAGTTTGGAAGAGTTGATTCAACGGGCGACTATCCATGTAGGAGCAGAGCAAGCCCGAAGGAGTAGAAAGAGACTAAAGGATGACAGCTTGCAGGAGAAAGATAGGTTGTAGTATAAGGAAGATAGCTTGCAGTATAGAGGAAGACATGTTGCAGAAGGATTTAGGTGTAATGGCCGGTTCACTCAAAACCGACCGATTCTATCAAAATTGCTCTCATATGAACCGTGTCCAGTTTTAAATAATAAATTCTAATTTATTATCTATCTATTACATGAATAAAAATCTGAATATTTGAATTTATCCTCACATCAAATTGTCCTCACATCAAAGTACACTCATTACAAATTCAAACCAAACGAGACATCCTTTAAACTTCAACTTCTCTACCTAAACGGCTAAACCCTTTGTCCAACCGTCCTGTCTCTTTTGGCCAAAGAAAAAAACTGTCTTATTGTCCTTCCATGCTCATCAAAGAAAAAAACCATTTTGTCCTTCCGTGTGTTTTATTGGGCTTATGGAATTTCCACTCCGTCTTTTATTAGGATTTGCAATTCGTTGTAAGTATTTTTTTTCCCCTCTTAACTTATTTGATTTTACTATCAAACAAACATTTTTCTTATCTTTCAACTTATTTTCTTGTGATTTTCAAAAGAAAATATTTTAACTTACGCTCCATCTTTTGTCATCTCGATTCATAATATGCATTCCACCACTTGTTTCTGTGATTATATTATTTTCTGAGTTTAGGATGTGATTGCTTCCTATTAGTGGTGAATTCATGCAATTTCCTATCATTAAAGAGTAATTCCTTAAAGTGTGAAAAAAAGAGTGAAAAATCTATAGAAAGTTAACAACTGCCACATGTCAGTTAACAATTTGATATAAATTGGAAAGAGAATCATGCAATGCATTGCCATGTGGCAGTTGTTAACTTTCTATGGTTTTTTCACACTTTTTTTCACACTTTCTAGCAAAACCCATCATTAAAATGATGGAATTTCTTTAAACAAACGCCACGTGTCCCGAAGACCCGGGAGATGACTAGGCTAGCCGCGCGCACAATAAACAAATGCCTATATTATCATGTTGGCCTATCTAATTAGAGACTCTCAGACTTTCTCTACCAATCACTCTCTCCGCACTGCAGTCTGCAGCTTCCATCTCTCCCATTTACAGCCCTCGGATTCGTCGCCTCTCTCCGCCATGGCGTTGCCGGTGGTTGATACCGAGTACCTGAAAGAGATCGAAAAGGCTCGCCGTCATCTCCGTGCACTCATCGCCCACAAGAACTGCGCTCCCATCATGCTCCGTTTGGCGTACTTTCTTAATCTCTTTACGATTTCGTTTCCGTTGTTTCGAAGTGCTTGCGGTTGGTCTTTTATTATGTGTATTTGCTCACGTTTGGCTGCGTTCTGGATTGAAGGTGGCACGATGCAGGGACTTATGACGTTAACACGAAGACAGGGGGACCAAACGCCTCGATTCGGAATGAGGAAGAGCTTGGTCATGGTGCTAATGCTGGCTTGAAGATAGCGCTTGATTTTTGCGGTAAGGCTTATGCAATTTCTAGTTTCATTGAAGCACTACAGTACTACAGTGAGATAGATTTTTTTTAATTGATTGGTTATGCTATGTATTCTCGAGTAGGGTCTAAGACATGCTAATTTCATCAATGCACGGCATATGAAGAACCCAATTTATAGGATATTGGCTGAGTGAGAAATGGACTGAGCAAACCGTATTTGACTTGGTATCCGCTTTGGCATAATGCATGTTTGATCAGTATCGGCTACCAGCAAACTTGTGAAATCTACCATGGATAACATTATTTTATTTTCAAGCTGATTCTAAAGTTGTTTTTTGTTCTCAATGCATTACCAATTTGTCAATTTAAATTAGTATTTCTTAATTGATTACTTTCAACTCATATATATATATCTATTTATATCCAATATTTATTGCAACTCTCTTTTTCTGTATTGTTAGAGGATGTGAAAGTGAAATGCCCGAAGATCACCTATGCAGATTTATTCCAGGTGAGCATACTCTATTTTTTTTGGGCAAAGGCGATTTACTCTACATAAGTGTTTTCTTCCAGCTGATTGATCAGCCTGGTTACATTTTAAAATTTTATAGTAAACATGAAGTTTCTTATATCTTAAGTTCTTAACGGGGTTAAGAATCCTTTCATTTTCTACTAACTTGAGTGTTGAAGAGCCGATGTTTAAGTAGCAACGAGAAAAAAAAGGAGTATTGTCAAAATCAAATCCGGACTTCGTTAAGATAAAAAAAATCCGGACTTCAGAGTAGGTCTGAACTGTTTGACTTTCCAGCATGTTGCTACCAATGTATGATATAGGTTTATTTATTTCTCCTTCAGTAGTTAAGTTTATGTTGGTTCATGATTCGTAGACCAATTTTTACTAGTCAGAGAAATGATGTTTTGGCGGTTGAAATATTCGTTTAATCATGTTCATATGCTTTAGGTGGACAGTCTTTTCATGTTATTATTATTCTTTGTTCTTGATCGAAGTTATATCAAGTATGGAGTTTCTGTTTAAGACCTTGCGGCTTGCGCATAGCTAATAATTATCTATTGTTCAGCTTGCTGGAGTTGTTGCAGTTGAAGTAACTGGTGGTCCGACTATTGAATTTGTTCCTGGAAGAAAGGTAGGCTCTGGATGAAGTCTGCATTTGCAACTAGTTATTACTACTGTAATCAGTTCAGACAATCTTATTTTATCATGGCAGGACTCAAAAATCTCTCCAAGGGAAGGCCGTCTTCCAGATGCAACTCAAGGTTTATTACCTTTAAACTGATCTTTTGATTTATTTAGTTATGAAGGACTAAATATCTTTCTTCCTGCATTGACATACATATGCTTTATCTACGTTTATATTGTCTTTTTAGAATATATCCGTTCTATCTTTCTTTTGAGTTCTCTTGTTTCCATTTCTTGATCAAATTACTCAAGGTTCTTGCAAAGAATAGCTAGACCAGTCCATGCATTTCACTTTCCTTCCAATTTAGTACTTCAGTTGTGCAAAATGCTAGAAGTAATGTGATCAGTTGGAAGACAGGATATAAAACAGAGGTTCATAAGTTACACTCTATTGGCATGTTGTGATAATATATGTAACTTTTTTTCTGAAAAAAAATATATGCATGTAGGGAAATTAAAATGAACTCTCAGATGACTCTAGTTGTATATTCTCTAAAGTCTTTGAAGTTGGTTTGAGGATAGTCTTGGTTGATGTAAGTACTATTTTATGATTGGTTTTTTTCTTTTTTCAAATATTTTATGATTGATTGATATTATAGTTCTAGACTCGTTTATGTTTTCCTTAGCCACCAGACCTGTTTCAATTTCAAGTCTTTCTTGCCAACTGTCCATCCTATATTTTTAAACATATGTATTGGTTCCATCTGTTTGGTCTTAAAGTCTTTGATCCATCTATAATCTTGTTTGGGAAAGTAAGTCCTGCAAGATTATGGAAAAATAGCCTCAAAATCTGTTGCGTGAAGTGACAACTGTCGAGCAGCTATGGTATGAAATGTTGATTGCATTAGGAGCTGTCTTTATGTTATCAATTTCAAAGGGAAATTCTGAAAAACTTGACGTAGGACTGAGTTAGGGACTTGGGTAGTTTTGCTACTCGCAGTGAAAGTGACTTAACCACTATTTCCCTAAGAAGCAGCATTATATCTAGACGTATTTCCCCATTGACCTTGGTGTCTTAGCATAGTTGATATATAAGTATCATTTCCTTGATAAAAACACTGTTTTACCATATTTTAAGACTTAAAGTGTAAATGTTGGGTGGACAAGGATATGATAGAGCTTAAAGCCTTTCGACTGGATGAGAGCTTTGCAGGGGTGTGTTATGACCCTAGTTCGAATCAAAGGGCGATGTATATGATAGATGGTGGCTAGAGGGCTCATCAAAGGGAGCTCTAACCCTAGAGAATCCGATCTCTGAAACCTGAGTTTCTGAATAATAATCTGCTTATCGTTTTATTCAATAACTTGTTCCTTAAATAGGACTAGACTATTACAATATATAGAGATGAGATATTCTAGCCGATAATAATAGGAAATAAGATATCTAACTCTATCACTAATTAGATATAATATATTCTAGTTTATCTATAATTTATCCTATACAACTATGCATATATTTATCCATAACAGGGTGTGGTTAGATTACCATTGTACCATAAATTGATTCTAGACACATGAAAATCCCTAGTATCACTTCAAGCCTAGTGTTAAGAGTGTAGGAGGCATTTCTGTCGGAATGTCTGGTTCCATGCTTTTAAGATAGTATCTTATTCAAAAAGTAAAGAAAGAAAACCTCTGGCATATATATGTGGCCCACCATCTAGTAGCATAAGCAATGGGCATCTGCAGTCGAGCATTCAATATCTGTCTCTAAGTTGTTTTGGAGAATGATCTTGCAAATTTTCCATACAGGCTCACCACATCTAAGAGATATCTTTTACCGAATGGGACTTTCTGACAAGGATATTGTGGCTCTTTCGGGTGCACATACATTGGTATCTTGCCCACCCTTCTGTTCACTCGTCTAGGTCTTTCTGATGTTGCATTCATGCAGTTGTATTTGATGCTTCTCTTGGCTTTCAGGGCCGGGCACACCCAGAGAGATCAGGTTTCGAGGGCCCCTGGACTCAAGAGCCTCTGAAGTTTGACAACTCATACTTTGTGTAAGACTTGACTCACCAGTTTACTTTTCAAGCAGAAGAATTTTTTCCAATCCAGAGAAAAGTAACTGTTCTTTTATAATTGATAAAGTGAATTGCTGAAAGGAGAAGCAGAGGGTCTTCTGAAGCTTCCAACAGACAAGGCTTTATTACATGATGCTGAGTTCCGCAAATATGTTGACCTTTATTCCAAGGTAAGTTGAAAGCTTAATTGATCTTGGTTTTGGAAAAGTAAATGCATTATTAACATGGATGAAACCTGTAGTTGTGGTCTTGTGGAAATGGTTTAACCGGGCATGCTCCCCAATGACGAAGATTGTCAGGCTCATGAATCTTTGAGCTGTCCAACCCCAGGGCCTAACTTAGATTTTATTTAAGTTGGACCCATATGCGTATGATATTCATCGACTTGGGATATTGTCCATTATTAATTCAAATTTTGCTCTAACAAACATGTATTGGCTAATGTTGTTTCATGAATTAATTTGTTTACTTATTATATGCACTAATGTTTTTGCTAATAAAAAATTGGTCTGTGATAGGACGAGGAAGCTTTTTTCAGAGACTATGCAGTGTCGCACAAGAAACTATCTGAACTCGGGTTCACTCCTCGTTCCTCTGCCTCTAAAGTGAAGGATAGTGTTGTAATAGCCCAGGGAGCTGTTGGGGTGGCAGTTGCTGCTGCTGTAGTGATCCTGAGCTACTTATACGAAGTCCGCAAGAAGATGAAGTGAACAATTCAGCTAAACTGAATGTTGCACTATGTGCTACATTTTTATTGCCATAAAATAAAAATTCAGGCCATATGCGATGACTATATGTACAATATTCAGGAGAGACATGCTCCATCATAAATGGTTGATTAGAATCATGTCTGTAGCTGTCATTAATAGAATTGTTGTTCGTTTCCAATGCGGTATATGCCGTCTGATCAATTAGTGTTTTTTGTTCATGTGTGTTGCTGTGATTCATTAGCTTAAACTGCCTGTTATCTTCTGTTGTAGTTGTGAAAATTGATCTGTGTCAGGAATCTACCTCCCTACAGACATGAGACAACTCAGCAGTTAGGGGAAATTCCAACCTCTCAGTTCTCCAACGTTGGTACTTGGTTACATTATTTAATGTCTTAGACATCTATCTGTTTGAGTATTATCTTTATCTCCACTAATCTTGTTTCAGCATTACACGCAGCTTGCACATGACGAGGAGGTGAAGGATCCTTGAAGAGCAAGTCTGCAAAAAAAAAAAAAAAAGCCAGGTGATCCTCTTCTGTTTAATTAGGCTGCCGTTTTCACTACGGAACCAAATCTTATTAGTTCAGTGACAGATATCTAAAACTAGACATCTTAATAATGAACCCAACCAAATATTACAAACAACCTGTGTAAATATCAACCTCTGACAAAGATAAGTTGGTTAGGCTTATGAAATTGAACGCATGATCCGACTCATTAAGTGTCGAAGAATATAAATGTGTTTCATATATGCAAGTATAGAGTTAAATAGCAATTTTTGCTAGTTGAATTGTGTTTTTCCGATCCATTCGGTAGTCTAAAATAAACGTACAGTTTGCATTTACAGTTGATGTGACAAATAATCAGTATCTTTGTAAAATATCAACTGTCATTATTTCAAAAGTTGAGGTAGTAGGCTGTCCAAACGCTCAAAGTTAAGCTAACAGATTGTCATGTTACTCTTGATTCTTGAAGCTTAGTTAGCCAGTTCTTATTTAACATTTTTTAAAAAAAAAATATGAGTACTGAAGGTAAGAACCAGGTGTACTGTTACTACGTATACATGTACTATTTTGTTTATAGTTGATAGAAAGTTAGCCGGAGTAAGCAAAACATTGATTTGTATTAGTTCAAGAAGCAAATAGTTGAAACATTTGTTATTATACATTTGTATTCCCTAACGTAGCAACTAAGGTTATCCTTGAAGTTGATCTTATCTAACAATGTATGAGCAACCTAAATAGACAAGTCTATGTATCCTTCCTTATCCAGTTATGGTGACAATATTATGAATGTGATGGTGATAAGACGATAGAATAGTAGTAATTTAATTACTGACCTGATAAATATGGTGGTTTAAGTTGTGGGGTTGGGTTAGGGAGATGGAAAGATCTCTCTCCCTACAATGCAGGATCGAGTGGTACAAAGAAGGTAGGTAGGTTGGTAGGTAGATAAGGTGGGAAAGTAAGGTAGAGCCCAGAGAGACGAAAGGGAGCATCTACAATCAATATCTTTTTTATCTTCTCCCCTTGATTTAGTATTATTATACAAACCTAAGCACATGAGATGCACGTGGTGTTGGGCTGGCAGTACCACCATGGGCCATGAGCTTCCTCACTTGTTGTTACTGTTGCTACACTACACACCATAAAGTGATTCCTTCTACCATATGCTTAGCCGTACGCTTCGCTAACCTTCCCAGCATAATTATTACTATTATTATTTAAATAAAATAAAATAAAAAGAATGTGGTTTGGTCATTGGTGTCTCTTTATTTGGTCTTCCGTAACTAATGCATGTTTTTGCATTTCGGAAGTTAAGTGTGTTCGGTCGGTCTATCCTAGTTACACATACCTAACTACTATAATAAGATTATTTGATAATTAGTAGCCTTATTGGATGTACATCATTGCCAACATACACGATCCTTAACCATGCGAGATCGAATTGTTCGGTGGGATTGATACAAGTGAGTAATCAGACACCTAACACTAAGATTAATTAATAGACGATTAAGGGGAGCTTTAAGGCCCGGGACCGGAAGTTGAATAAGCTATCTGTAGGTTTTGCAGATTTGGAAGTCTATTTATTTAAAATCAATCTGAGGTATCCAATCCTTTTTATTGGTTAGATAGCTAGTAGCACATCGTAGATTGCGTCTTCTTATTTTATTTTTTTCTTAATGAAATTAATCAAAGAAACAATCTCGCAATTATTGCATTAATAATAATTTCACCTATTCTTTTTTATGTATTATTAATTATATGATGGAAATTATTTTAATCAAACCATCTGTGGAACGAATTTAATATACTTGATTTTTCATACAGATTAAATTAATTTGCACTCCTATTTTACTTTTCTACAACAAAAAATACACCTATACAGTTGTGCGTTGTGACTTTTAAAAATACCGTGGACCTACACATTAACAAGAAACATACGCAGTCTTGGACAATCTAATCTAATATATATATTTATGAGTGAATATAATCATATAGAGGTCTATTCGGTATATTTGGTTACTTAATTTAAATTTTATTTTTCTTGTTTATATTAGTTTTAGACCACCTAACCTAAGGTCACACACTAGTAATGAATTATTAACGTCGTTGTCTTGTTTTCCTATTATATTATATGTTGATGATGACGATGATACACACACAATATGTAAAGAATGAAATATATTTTAGAGCCACTCTTCACCTCTAACCTATCTCTTACCTACTTGCATCTAGAAGCAATTTCATTAGCTCATCATACCCCACCACCACCTTTAATTTTCTCTCTCTCTCTCTCTACTATATATATAGTCGTTGTTATTTACTATGTTAGTGTATATATTAATTAAACAATCATGTCGCGCCCCTACATATATATATATATTCATCCATTTCTTATAAATTTACAATTGTGAGTATCACTTGAGAATCTAAAGTTAATTCATCCCAAATATAAACTTCTTCTTTTATTAGAAATTAAAAGAAACCACGTCATCATATAATTTTTTTTAATATAGTTCTATTATATATATATATAAACACGAATAGAATATGTCTAAGAGTACATTTCATGCGGTGCATTTTAAAATCAATAGGTCTGCTTACAAAGGTCGGGTTTAGAATAGAATTCGTGTTTAAAATCAATGTCTGCTTACTATCGAGAACCCGACCTTTGTATAAAACCCATAGCCATAGCATGAGTTAATAATAATTAATTAAAGGTTTTTGCCTTTTTTTGTTAATAAATTACAAATATATATTACGGTGTAATCTACCAAACCATAGTTTACCCATAACCCAACCAAACACGCCGCATGTTGAATTTTTTTTAGTTATGTCTCCTTTTTTTTCGGCCGCTGATGTTCAGTTATTAGATCTCCAAACCTAATTATATTTCTCCTAAATCCAATATTTTTCTAAAAAATGGATTTTTTTTCTATTAGATTCAGTAAAACTCAACTCCCAGTTTAACTTGGGGATATTTCTGTTAAAAAAATTAATTGGAGAATATTTGTATTATTAGTTTATAATATATATGGATAATGTGGAAAAAAAATCGAGTAAACGATATAAAATCAGAAAAGAAACCACTTCATATCTGTGAGCAACAGTACACATTTTTTTTATTAAAAAAAAAACACATTTTTTAAAGAATATATGGTGTGGCTAGCTAACATTTTTATTATAAAGCAGTAGTCTCTGTCGCCTGCCTCTCTTCACCAAGAAAGAAATTCTGGGATGGGATTGGATTGGATATTCACTAACTAATTATATCTTTCTCTCTCTCTCTGTGTATGAGAGTGTGAGTGATATAGCTAATTCTACTAATATCTATCTATCTAATTCTGATATATCCATCCAATGGGAAGATCTCCTTGTTGCGAAAAAGCTCACACAAACAAAGGAGCGTGGACCAAGGAAGAAGACGACCGACTCACCGCCTACATCCGCACCCACGGCGAAGGCTGCTGGCGCTCCCTCCCCAAGGCCGCCGGCCTCCTTCGCTGCGGCAAGAGCTGCCGCCTCCGCTGGATCAACTACCTCCGCCCTGATCTCAAGCGCGGCAACTTCACCGACGAGGAGGACGAACTCATCATCAAACTCCACAGCCTTCTCGGCAACAAGTACGTGCTCCATGATGTCTTTTCTATTTCAATCTCTCTTGTAAAATTATAATTATTAATCTGTGTCGTGTTTTTGTTTTGCACAGGTGGTCGTTGATTGCAGGTAGGTTACCCGGAAGAACGGATAATGAGATTAAGAATTATTGGAATACCCACATTAGGAGAAAGCTTCTTAACCGGGGCATCGACCCAGTGACCCACCGACCCGTTAACGAACCCGACCCGCGGGTTATTGTTGAACCAGCTGCCGCCACAACAATCTCCTTCACCACTACCAAATCCCTATCCTCCGCAGACCAATTACTAGATGATCATCACAAGAGATCAAACACCACAGTGGCAGTGTTGGAGGTTTCAGCTGAGTCAGCAGCAAATCGGTGCCCCGACTTGAATCTGGAGCTCAGAATAAGCCCGCCTAACCCGAACCAAGAACGGTCAGCTGCAGGGAGGTGCTTTTCGTGCAGTTTAGGGTTAAAAAACAGCACCGACTGCAGCTGCGGGAGAATCACGGGTGGTGGAGACGACGGTGGTTACGACTTCTTAGGGTTGAAAAGTGGGGTAGTTTTGGATTATAGAAGCTTGGAGATGAAGTAAGCCTGTCTGCCTGTGTGTTATAACTATTATTGTAATTTGATACTAATTATATATATATAATATATACCCATTAAGTAATTATATTAATTAAAGAAAATGGAAGAGATTGAGGATGAGCAGGTTGGTTGGTGTACTAATTACGTAGTATCTTTCTCTGCAATGTTTTTATTTGATTATTATTCTTATTATTATTAGAGGCATACTGATTATATATATATACAGATCTATATCTTACCTTGATTATTGATTGGTTTTGGTGTTGATTATATAAAGCTTCCTTTTTCGTCAAATGTTAATAAAGGGATGAGTATTTGGAGATCTACATGCTATATATATTTAACACTAGTCAATTACAACCTATCTTCTCTTAGTAGGACTCCGGGTCGTATCCGATCTTGAATTCCGATCTCATATAAATTGATCATCAAGTAATTAAGATAACTTATATATATATCGTTCAACATTTTTTTTATGTACATTATAAACACCATGGTGTGTCATTTTCTCATAATTTTTAGATTCTAAAAATTTGAATATTTTACCTTCTGACTTATATACTTGTTCTTCATTAACTCATCCCATTAGGGTTGTTCTACAACATTAAAGTTGATGTGCATTCACTTCAGTTTGGTGAAACCACTATATGTAGTTGGCAAGTGAGAATTTATTATTTATGCCTACTTTTTTCTATATAATACATATATATTGCCCTAACTAAACCAAGGAAAACGACTCCAACTTTGGTTATTATTGTTTTTATTATTATTTTCTGTGGGAAATTTCCATTTATAATTTATATGTTGTGGTGGTGGTACTCAAGTCTCAAATGGCAAAAGAGCATCTAGCTAGTACGTACTTTTTGTTGGTATTTATATATATTGATATTAATTATAAACACCTTTATTCATTAATTATATGCATACATAGGATAGATCTTTATCGATTCACATATATATATATATATACTAGGTGCTAACCTCGCTCTACGCGCGGGGCGACATGTTAAATAAAATATATTTACTTGTATGTAAAATAAATTTTTTTGTCACAAATATGTAGAATAAATTATATTTTGAAATTAATGAAAAAAATATGAAATAAACTAATATTGAAGTGTAGATTATTGATGGCGATCTTTTTATAGAGGTTGTATGATTTTACCTTATTATTATTATTATTATTATTATTATTATTATTATTATGAGTAATTTATGTTATATACATGAAACTTTCTGGATCATCATGCGCACCACGTAGGGTCATTACCTAGGTGCTATTCTCGCGCTCCACACGGGATAGAAAATAAAAGTAGTGCAAGCGCACCACGTATAGGGTCATTACCTAGGTGCTATTCTTGCGCTCCATGCGGGATAGAAAATAAAAGTAGTGCGAGATTGGACATAAAAATAGTCTTTTAAAAAAATTAAAAGGTTTATTGCTTTTAATACATAGCAATATATTTGAAGAAAATATTAAGCCGATATATATTATGTGTATATTATTGTAATTTAATTTTTTTTTACTAAATAGTATAAACATAAATAGTATAAACATGAAAATGTGTACAAATTTTATATTTCAAATATATATATATATTTTGTTGAGTTATAAATTGTTAAATATTTAATGATGATTTGGACTTTGGAGGAAGTTGATTGGAGGAAAGGGTTGATGTGGTTGATGACGTACGTGTCAGCGTGAAATTACTCATCTTACTCTCTCACTTCTTAATTATATATATATATATTGATTTATATATATAAACGATCAAATATATAGTGTGGTGGTTAAGTACTTCATTTATTAATTAATCAAAGTTTTTGAATTTAAATTCCGTTCAAGTTATGTAAATAAAAAATATATATTCATAATAACACTTTATTTATTTCGAACAAATCGTAGCGGGGATTATATTAGAGTTTGACCTGTGGGGAAAAAAAAAACTCATATGTATGATATATATGAATTCTGTAGGACCCTGTCTCTTTTAGACCTAGTCTACCATAATAATGGATAAGCTACGAGAGGAGGAGACGGAATGAGATAAAAAAAAAAAATGTATCTATTGTATTCTATAGTGTGAAATAATGTTGGTGGTGGCTTTATTTTGCACTTTGGTACCCTCATTACTGATTTGACTTGATCCATGCATGAACTTTCAACTGCCTATCATTAATGAGGTTACATGAATTCATATTTAGAGCTTGTGGCTAATTAAATGTGGTCGACGTGGAAAAAAAACATAGTTGATTGTATTTGCAGTTGTTAATCCGAAGAGAAAATGCATGAAATCAAATTTTAAATTGAGCTTTCCCGTCATATTTAAGAATAAGCTGGACGGAGCTAGAAAACTGAGAATATAGTTATTTTAGTTTGGAAAAAAAAAAAAAAAATCAGCTAGCTACTTATTTTACTAATTAATAGTTAACCCTTTGATTTAATATGTGTGCCGTACGTTCATTGATCTTATCCTATCCAACTAATAAATTAATTAACCCAACAAATTAAACCATGTATGTGGTATTGGAAATGCAAATATCCAAGTTGTTGCTTTCGTCCTTACGTAAACTTCCAAGCCCCATTTATGAAGGGGTTGCAATTATTACATGCAACTGTGACATGCACCAAATTTAGCACTGTCCAGTAGCAATAGGCCCGACAAACTATTCGGCAACAAAATGGCAAGCTAGCTAAGTTTTGCAAACTGTATATGCACATATACATATATAGGTTAAAAAACATGAAAAATGTGATTTACTATCAAAGACATTGACGGGACAATAATATCAATTTATGTATATACAAACCAGTTGTGGTCTAGTGGTTGAGAGTGCTGACTCCCATGTAGTTTGGCTCCGAGATCTTGAGTTTGAATCCCCTCGGCGATTTAATTAAAATCATTTACTTGGGAAATGAGGTCTCGTGCCTAACTGGCCGGCCTCTCGACTATACTAGGCTGTTGTTGACGGGGCTAGTGCATGCGCTAATTGTTCATAAGTATGATATTGATGCAGCGTGATGGGGATAGATGGGGCAAAGACTCGTTGATTCTAGGGGAATATCGAGAATTTGATGGATAGAAGCACAATAATTCGTTGATTCAGAAGAATACCGAAGAATTGACGCAGGGTAGAGGAAAACCTCAGTTTTTTTTTATTAATCAATAAACTGAATGTAAATGACGGCTAACAAAGTTTAAATAGAAAAATCTAAAACCCTAACCCTAGGACAAAATCCAAAATTAACAATAAAGCCCCAAACAAAGCAGACAAATTATAAAAAAGACCGAAAGAAACATCAAACTGCAAATTTGACCATCTAGACGAAGGAATTTGGCCAAAAAAAGCCAAACTCCATAGTTTATTATGGGTCTTGCTCAGATCGCCGTTCCGCATGAAAAAGTGTACTCGCACGCCCAAATCCGAGACTTCGCCCACATCATTCTCTCCGGGGAAGAGAAGATTCGCCCTCGAATCTTGCGCAACGAAGGCAAGTAATAGGAAGCAGGAAGAAGAACACACTCAGCCAAAAAATCATAAAAAATTTCACGTGAAGCGGTGTTCGAGTGCGGTATTGGTGCCGATGTTAGGGTCGATTTCCCTTGTGGCTTGTACCCGAAATCAGAGGTCAAGAGGCCTTCGAAGTCGCTCCTGGCGGTCGGGAAAAGGAAAAATCCAGGATCATGGAAGGTGGAGTGATGGTTGAAAATTCGTTGATCTAAGAATACCCGAAAATTGATGCAGATTTGAGGAGAAACCTCAATTTTTTGATGTAGCGTGATGGGGATAGATGGGACAAAAACTTGTTGATTCGAAAGGGAATACCGAGAATTTTATGGATAGAGGGCGCAAGAACTCGTTGATTCAAAGAATGCCGAGAATTTGACGCAGGGTAGAGGAAAACCTCAATTTTTTCATATATCAATAAACTTCAATGTAAAGAAGGCTAAACATATCTTAAATACTGAAAGCAAAAACCCTAACCCTAGGTAAAAATCCGAAATTTACAAACAGACTCTAACAAAACCGACAAATTACAAAAAAGACTTACAGAAACATCAAACTGCAAGTTCGACCCCCTAAACGAAGGAATTTGGCTGAAATGCGTCAAACCCTATAATATACTATAGGTCTTGCTCAGATTGCCGTTTCTGCATGGAAAAGTGTACTCGCACGCCCAAATCCGAGACTTTGCCCACATCAGATATGCTCGCAAATGAACACAAAAGTCCGGACATTACGTAACGGGACGGACCTAGGGTCGCCACTACTAGCCCATTCCTTTTTTATTAAAAAAAACCAGCAAAAATAAAAAGTTATATATATATTAAGGAAAATGATCAGAATTCCGAAAAATGTTTATATACGTATCTAAATGGTATGTAAAGTAAATTCTAAAAAATTTAGAGAAATAAATTACCCACACATTCGGAAATTGTGTGTCATTAATTGCGGTAGTTGGGTCTTTTCAAATTGACCCGTCTTCTAAAAAAAAGTTGCATATTTGCATGGAAAACGTCCATTTACTTTATATATACTAGGTGATAGCGCATGCGTTGCACTCACGTCGATAGTTTATGTATTATGATAATTATTTGAAAGACGGGATATACAATGTTTAAAAATTGTCATTGTCGGTATGTGATGAATTATAATAAAACACATGGTAATTCAATTGACAAAGGGAGGTTATGACAAAATTAAAATTGCGGATGTGACAATCATACGAAATGTTTTCAGGTAGATCATATTTGCTGATACCGGAGTCCATGCTCTCAAGGTAAAATGCAATCTGGCTTAAAGTAAGTGACCAAGTGACTTAACAGCAGAACGACTCTTGTTTTGCAAAATGAAGAAATCTTCCAATAAAGATTCAAAGTGCTCCTTCCATAGTTGCTTGACGTTACAAGGTTCTAAGAATAGTAAAACGGAAGCAGAAAGTCTTCTAAGAACTTCAAGTAATTGAAATGACGAAGCCTCGTGCAAACATTGTGAGGCATATTCATCGGATGCAAAGAGGCCAAGTTTATCGGCAACTTCTTTAAATAGGAGACGGTCATCAAATAAAAAAATGATATTGGGCCGCGAACATTATTTTATAACAACATTAAGTAGTATCGTTCTCTCCAAAGGGATTAGCAGCACAAACTCAACCAATAGATTGTCCGAATTTCCTATCCTTCCAAGAGCATTGCTTCATGTCTCATACATCATGTTGGGGAAATTCTTTATAAAGATACTTAGTGAAGTACTCCGTAAGCATTGTTTTGGATGATATTTATCACTCTTTCCAAGTCTTCATGCTTCTGAAAAGAAACAGGATGCATGTGAAGAAGATGTAGCTGCAACTGGTAAACACAAGGAGTAATATCATTAAGTTCAAATTCAAATATACGCCAAATTACTTCTTGAGATGTGACACAACGCCCTTCCTGAAATAAACGAATTTCATCAATAATATTGTTATTGTCATGAGTATAAACATCAAAAGGAATTTTATCATGACCTTTATATAGATACTTGTATAAGTATTTAACAGCTTTGATAGTAGAACAAATTGCGACATTTATATGACAATAATATCGAGATAGAAGATATGGATTATATGGAACTACCCAATTGTTATCTAAGAGTTCATTGCAAACAAGAACTTTATTGTTCAAGCAACGCCTTCTATAAATAGCATAAGAATCCTTACCTTGGACCGTGTGGTCAGAAAAAAGCACGAGGGTAGTGATACTTACAAGAACCGTTCCTCATACAAGAGTTATTTGGCTTTAATTTACCACACGGTCCATGGATCATATGTTTCGTGACTTTCCTATGTAAGTCGGGGTTACTTTCAACATCAGGTATTTCTGCAGAGACAAAGCGGTCAAACTAATCGGGATGTGTGATTTTGTATTCAACTTTCATAATCAGCAGTAAGTGTGCATGTGGAAGACCTCTTTTGTTGAAATTCTATGACATGAACATGACCTGCTACACGGCCAAAAAATTTTTCTTGAAAAGTTGGTCCTTAAGATCTTGTATCTTGGCTCGAAAGATACGACAAGTCAAGTCTGGACGACACGTTGACCTTCTAGAAGTTCCCTTGTGATTTTAATCCAATCTGGATTGCATGTCATGGTGATGAAAAAATCTGGTTTGTCATAATGTTCGACTAAGGTCATATGCGCATGTATCTCTGCCCACCAATAAAACTCAGGTAGGAAAGTTCTATTCCCTATTATATTTTCTTTTATTTGCCCTACTTTAACACTATCCACTATGCCTTGATATAACTAAGCTCGTATTTTCTTTGTTCTTGTCTGTAGTAGTCTAGTCGGGCTGACTCAAGTTTTATATACATGTCGACAACAAACTGTAATAGTAGGCGTCCTGCACGTAGGAGAATAGAGTCGTCATCTCGTATTTGTAACTTATAGCAATAATACTGCCTGCGTGTAACCGTCTTCTTGGTTGGGCAAGAAAGGCATGTGGTTCATGAAGAAAGAAAATAAGTTAAACACAAGTATTAAATCAGCTGTTATGATAACAGTAAAATGCATGACATAAAGGAAGCAACTATTATGTCTATCAGTCTTAAGCTTTTGGATTTAAAAATGTGCTAAGAAAATTAAATTACCACAGATATGAAATAGTACGTTTTCTGGGGAAAGAAAATGTTGTTTTCCTAATCTATTCATTTCATATTTACGGTTATATAAAACACAGTTATTTATGAATATTAAATATTAACAAAAATGTTTTCTTATTTTGAAAAATAGATTCAGCAGATTGGAGATACATTGACACAGTTGATGGACCTGGTTGCTATGTGGTTATACCATGCGCTTGTAGAATTTGTTGGTTCCAACCGTTGTCACCTTGTGGGAACAATAGTGGATATTGGAGTGGGTCATAACATCCAAAGTAATGATTTACATGATGGAGCATGGGAAGTAACAGTAATATCACGTTTAGAGGCAACATTTGGGTTGCTGCCTTTGACTCAAGTAGCTGCAACATCATTAGCAGATGGGCAGTTGTAAACTTGTTGATTTAGTTGGGATCGTTTCTAATCAGCAGTTCACAAGAAGCTAATGGAACATCTTTCAAACGTTTCAGAACATCTGCATAAGGGTTAATAGTTAATATATCCATGTTTTTTTTCCACCAAGGATTGTGACAGAGTTGCGTCTGGAACCTTAATCAATCAATTTGCAACTTCATTGTTGGTGTCGGGGAAATAAAGCTGGAAAAAACAAGGGTCTGTCTCTGTAAGCATATGGTGATGGGCGTCGTAAATGGAAGCCCATTATATGTATATGTTACCTAAGTTAATTGGGTACATGTCACATTAGGACATTGGGCCAGACTAGGGATGTCAACGGGTCTCGGGGCCCCGCTGACCCGCGAGGCCCCGACCCGGTTTTGACCCGCTGACCCGCGGGTCACGGGTCGGGTCGGGCTCGGGTCGGGGCGGGTCCGGGTCTAGAGACCCGGGGCCCCGTAGACCCGCCCCGAAATGCATATATATATATATATATAATTTTTTTATTTTTTATTTTTTTTATGTTAATAAAATCTAACATTTACTAAACAATATGGTTAATATAGTACATATATAAATAACATGGACTAAATTACAAATAGATGTATATTTAGATTATTAGGATTTGTTAATTTGGTGTTTGGATTTGAATTTGTAATGAATTTGATGTGTTTATTGTTTATATTTGATTGGTGTTAGATTTAAGTTTTGAATTTATATATAATGTAATATTTTGACAAAAAAAAATTGTATTTCATATTGAAAAAGAAAAAAAAAATTGTTCACATGGCGGGGCGGGTCGGGGCCCCGCGGGATTTTTTGACCCGACCCGACCCGAAAGGGCCATTTGGCCGGGGCCGGGTCAGCCAGGCCGACCCGCGGGGCGGGTCCGGGGCTGCGAAAACCCGCCCCGACCCGCCCCGTTGCCATCCCTAGGCCAGACCCAAATCTCAATTGACATGAGAGGCCCAAAACTGGGTCTCCCTATACTAGTGGCCGGCCGAATATAGTGAGGAGGTAAAGTGGACTTTTGTCCACTTTACTCCTCCTATATATATGGGGAGTTAGGGGTTTCATTAGGGTTAATCACAATTCCTTTCGAGTGGTGATTTGAGAGAAAACCCTCCCCCCAAACACACCTATATCGGCCGAACCATACATCCACCAAGGGTGTGCCAATTTTCCTTCGAGCAAACACTCCAGAGATTTGTCCCTTGCCAAGAATCGATCAGCGGCTTTGCTTTGAAGAATATACCACGTAGGGCTTCCTTCATAAGAAGCCTACGGGTGCCGACCGGAGGATCGTGAACTCCCTCCTGCAAAGATCTTGGGACTACGGACAACTGTAGAGGTATGTGCGAATCTTCCGCTGCGTAATTTCGATTACTAGCATGTACCATGATTTAGTTTCCATAGTGATTACTCCCCGTAATCTAACAGTGGTATCAGAGCCAGGTTAGGAGTTCATGATTTTGATAAATCGGTGTTCTTGAACATTTAAATTTTGGGACCGGAATTTTAAAAGGAGAATTTTTAAATTTTTTTAATTTTTATGGTTAAGGAGGTCTGAAATTGTCATGATGTTCTTAGGAAATTTGATGTTCATGATCTTCAAGAAAAATGTGATATTTATCAAAATCAGGTAGTAAGTTCTCTTCCCTATTATATTTTCTTTTATTTGCCCTACTTTAACACTATCCACTATGCATTGATATAACTAAGCTCGTATCTTTCTTTGTTCTTGTCTTTAGTAGGCTAGTCGGGCTGACTCAAGTTTTATATACATGTCGACAACAAACTATAATAGTAGGCGTCCTGCACGTAGGAGAATAGAGTCGTCATCTCGTATTTGTAACTTATAGCAATAATACTGCCTGCATGTAACCCTCTTCTTGGTTGGGCAAGAAAGGCATGTGGTTCATGAAGAAAGAAAATAAGTTAAACACAAGTATTAAATCAGCTGTTATGATTACAGTAAAATGCATGACATAAAGGAAGCAATTATTATGTTTATCAGTCTTAAGCTTTTGGATTTAAAACTGAGCTAAGAAAATTAAATTACCACAGATATGAAATAGTACGTTTTCTGGGGAAAGAAAATGTTGTTTTCCTAATCTATTCATTTCATATTTACGGTTATATAAAACACAGTTATTTATGAATATTAAATATTAACAAAAATATTTTCTTATTTTGAAAAATAGATTCAGCAGATTGGAGACACATTGACACAGTTGATGGACCTGGTTACTATGTGGTTGTACCATGCACTTGTAGAATTTATTGGTTCCAACCGTTGTCACCTTGTGGGAACAATAGTGGATATTGGAGTGGGTCATAACATCCAAAGTAATGATGTACATGATGTAGCATGGGAAGTAACAGTAATATCACGTTTAGAGGCAACATTTGGGTTGCTGCCTTCGACCCAAGTAGCTGCAACATCATTAGCAGATGGGCAGTTGTAAACTCGTTGATTTAGTTGGGATCGCTTCTAATCAGCAGTTCACAAGAAGCTAATGAAACATTTTTCAAACGTTTCATAACATCTGCATAAGGGTTAATAGTTAATATATCCATGTTTTTTTTTCCACCAAGGATTGTGACAGAGTTGCGTCTAGAACCTTAATCAATCAATTTGCAACTTCATTGTTGGTGTCGGGGAAATAAAGCTGGAAAAAACAAAGGTCTGTCTCTGTAAGCATATGGTGATTGACGCCGTAAATGGAAGCCCATTATATGTATATGTTACCTAAGTTAATTGGGTACATGACACATTAGGACATTGGGCCAGACCCAAATCTCAATTGACATGAGAGGCCCAAAATTGGGTCTCCCTATACTAGTGGCCGGCCGAATATAGTGAGGAGGTAAAGTGCACTTTTGTCCACTTTACTCCTCCTATATATATGGGGAGTTAGGGGTTTCATTAGGGTTAATCACAATTCCCTTCGAGTGGTGATTTGAGAGAAAACCCTCTCCCCAAACACACCTATATCGGTCGAACCATACATCCACCAAGGGTGTGCCAATTTTCCTTCGAGCAAACACTCCAGAGATTTGTCCCTTGCCAATAATCGATCAGCGGCTTTGCTTTGAAGAATATACCACGTAGGGCTTCCTTCATAAGAAGCCTACGGGTGCCGACCGGAGGATCGTGAACTCCCTCCTGCCAAGATCTTGGGACTACGGACAACTGTAGAGGTATGTGCGAATCTTCCGCTGCGTAATTTCGATTACTAGCATGTACCATGATTTAGTTTCCGTAGTGATTACTCCCCGTAATCTAACAGTGGTATCAGAGCCAGGTTAGGAATTCATGATTTTGATAAATCGGTGTTCTTGAAAATTTAAATTTTGGGACCGGAATTTAAAAGGAGAATTTTTAAAAATTTTGAATTTTTATGGTTAAGGAGGTCCGAAATTTTCATGATGTTCTTAGGAAATTTGATGTTCATGATCTTCAAGAAAAATGTGATATTTATCAAAATCGAACATTGGATTGTAGATCTAATTAAAATTTGATCTTGAAATTTGACCACTTGTTCCCAATTATGTGTTTGTGCCGAAAATTCTAGTAAATTTACAAGGTAAAATTTTTAATTTCTTGGTCACCAAGTAAAGAATTTCGGCCACGTGCATAAAATAATATTGTTTACCATATTTTAATTTTTATTCTAGGTAACAATATATCTATAATTGGAAACATTAGGATATATTCACATTAATATATAGAAATATATATATAACTATCAATATATCTAAATATTTAAATAGGTTAAAGATATTATTGATAGATTTTAGTTACCTAAAAGATTGAGAAAATATATTGTTAATATATGTTTCCCTATTTAAGATATTGACAATAAATAATATATATATATATATATATAGGTGCTGATTTTTACATATATATATATTGTTGATTGATTTAATCTTAAAGATAGAATCTTGGCAATAAATATAAATATGTTTATAATAGGTCCGATATATATATATATATATATATATATATATATATATATATATTAATATTGGAATTTTTTTTTTAGTTAATGTTACTTGGTGGCTAAGTTAAATATTTTTGGACTTTAAAACCCTACTTGGGCCACAAGTAAACATTTCGGCCTAACCTTTTATATTTTAATTATTTGGCCGGTCCAATATGTCAAACCGTGACGAATTAAAACCGAACCGGATTTTCCGGACCGGACCAGATTTTCTGGACCGAACCGAACATGACCAAACCGAACATGACCAAACCGAACTGAAATTGACTGAACCAAACCGTATTTTCAAAACCGAATTCAAGTCAATTAAAATAGGGAGGTCGAGTTTAAAGTCCAAATGTTTTTGAACCTCAATAGGCCTACACAGTGCTCAAGGGCTGATAACACTTATGCCTTGTTTCGATTATGGGGATGGATCTCGAAGATGCATGTTTTTGGGACTGGTATAATTAGTGGGCTGAATTTTAATTGTTTATTATTCAATATATATATTTATGCATGATTAGAAATGTTATCTTGACTTGGTCAAGCTAGCTAAATATTGCATATATTGGGCTGAGCTCTGGTTAAATATACGGAATGCGCACTAGGATAGACATGCTGTGATGGTTGAAAATGCCTAGGATTCATGTCTAGAATGTTGCGTAATTGAATATAAGCATGAATTGCAAATCAGCCCCTAATGTTTAAAATTATTTTAAAATCGAAAACCAGTCGCCAAATGTGTATGATGGATGTGAATGTTACATGTTTGACACGTATGCTAGAATGTTGAGGATGTAATTGGCAAATTGCATTTGATAATTTACTTGGAAGTAGAATTATGCATGCAAGCATGAGTTCCTCGGAACATTAGACGCATGAGGCATAAGCATGAGTGTAGTTTATGTGATGAATGTTGCTGGTGTATGATAATTTACATGGATGGTAGAATTATATATGCATGAGGGAATTCATTGGAATATTTTTCCAAAAAAAATAAGGGTATTGGGAAAGCCAAGATCAGGTATGCTTGTTTTAAAATCCCCGTTCCGGTAATTTGCGATTAAAACTGTTTTAAAAGACTGATATATTGGATGGAAGATGAAGATAATGTGAACTCTTTCACAGCCATATTCCATTGGTTTACTGTTGGTCGGTTGGTTTAGATGACTGAGGAATCATTATTTGTCGGATTCCATCTTAATAGATATTTGATGTATGCAATTCTTTCTCAAAATGTTATTGTTCTCCCTGATTATGCGTGATTATCAATGTGTTAGTTTGCATGGCTGAACCGATACAGTTCTACGAACCTCGCAACTTGGACAACATGGATTATGATGCATGGAGAGACAATGTTATGGATCTCATGATCACTGCGGATCTTGACGATCAAGTCAATCCGATGGCGAAAAGGATAAGCTTGGACGAATATGGAAACCCGCATGAAAGCAACAGCAAGAAAAGGTTGAGGAAGGATCGTAATGCACGAGAATTAATTCTCTCGCAACTGTCAACTGAAGTAGAAGGAGAGTTTATACGACTCAGCGCATTTCATCTTTGGTGTGCCATATACCTTCGCTTCGGTAAGGGTAAGGCCGCTGAAGCACGAGCCTTAATGGCAGAATACTACAGTATTCTATGCAGTGTTGACGGTGTAATAGCCTTTCATGATCCCGCTGACGAGTTAGACGTATGGACAAGGGCTCTGAAAGTAATGATGATGTTTCCTCTTTTATGGTTTGTTGACGAAAAAGGGCTCACGCGTCTGATCAAATCGATTAAGACTACAATAGACCTATTTGAAGCTGATGATAAAGAAGGAAACTTTCCGAAAGACCCAGAGGCATTCGATGACAGATTCATTGGTATGCTAAAATGCTTGGCAATCCCCTGCAACAAAAGGTCTAAACAATGATCAGTACCTTCACGTCATTCTTCTTCGTCACTGCTTCAAGTTTGAGATCTGAGACCCCAGTATTGTTTATGTTGGTTTTTCATATTGTTCATTTTTGTTTGAATTCTGGTTATTATTGTTTCATATTTATTGAATAAAGTAGTTACCATTCGATTCGAAATGATTTCTGCTTATCAAGATTGATCGACTCGGCTAGAAACGAGATCGATCCGAAATGTAATCAAACTGAAGCAATAAGGTTATTGGAAATAGCGAAATCAAATAACTCCATACATTTTATCCTACATCTAATTCTTGGAGTAAAATCAAAATGCCATTAAAATCCATTGATTGGGTAGTTCTAAGAATGAACCGGCTATAAATCTCATTTTATTATTAAGTACTCCATTGAATGAAATAAGCTGTAATGATAATCATGTGCGAAACCGGTTGGATTAAATTGAATTAAATTCAAAAATGAAACGATTCACCCTAAGATTAAAACTACGGTGAATAGCGCTACGCGCAAGTGGACATCGATAGACGGAACACATCGTTTCAAAGTACGAATTTAATAATGAAGTGTTTGAATGATTAGGTGCTGAAATTTCGTTTGCATTCTCGCGGAAACAACTTATTGATAACATTTACATCGGTACGAAGTAGGCTTCGAAACTACCACGACCTTGTAAAAGTATCAGCTGACACATAGGGTGAAAACCCAAGATGCTCAGTTCGGAGATGTGATAAAATCTCTGTGATAAGTTTGCAAACGAAGAAGGATGAAGTCGGCTAAACGATTTTCCTTTCAAACGCCTTGAATGATAAGTCAGGCTAGGCATTCAAATCAATTAAAACACACTTCAAGAAGCAGAGTTCAAGAACATAATGTTAGAGTCACTCTATCAGGTGTTCACTAAGGGATGAAAAATATGACTCACGTGTATGAAAAATGTGTTCAATAAAATCGGTAAGACACGTCGCCATAAAAGCTAAAGAATAATAATGAGTTAAATCATATCATCTTGCGACATTAAATTGCGCACTAAACACGCATTTAGGACAATACCTTGATAACTACTCTTAGATAATGCTTGTTTAAAGCTTTTGAAAATGGTGCCGTGACCGAACATGAGACATTACATCTCTTGAGGGCGAATATTCCAAATTCACGGACAGTTTAAATCTAAGCAGTCATGATCATAACGGAGCAGGATATCACTGACAATCAAATCCCACTTAATTAGAGTGGGAGAGATTTGAACCGACAACTCAAGTGAATGACATGGTAAATGATAATGGAGACATTTTCATAGTAAATCCAGTGTGGGGAATAAACCCTACCACATGAGATCACTGTTGCCGCAGAGACGAATCAAGTTGAACCTTATTGTCATATTGCTGAACCAGGAAAGCCACAACTGCCTCTACTACCCATTGTTTCCAGTGGGAGTGATACCCATTGTTTCCAGTGGGAGTGATCCGACCAAATTGATAGTTAAGGATCAAGCACTGCTCTTCTTCCCAAAGGAAACGATGCTCCGATAAGAAGCATTGTTCCGAGTGGGAGAAATGTTCCCAATAGAAGTGATGCTACGATAAGAAGCCTTATTCCGAGTAGGAGAAATGATCAGACTCTAGATGGATTAATCAAGCCTAGACGAAAGTCAAAGACTTCGAACCCATCGAGCAAGGTGAAAACCTCGCTCTAACAACTGCTAGCAAGCATTGGAAAGACCTCAAGTGGAGAAATGGAGGAAAATAATAAAAGAGAGAGATCGCCTAAATAAAAGCCATTATAGTCTAGAGTTGATTTACCTACTAACCACAGGGGCACAAGGATACGGTGAGTCCTGAAAAGAGGCTCACCACTAATGGAAAATGTCGAGTATAACAAAACCCGACTTGATGCGAAAGGAAATACCCCTCTCACGGAGTTGACTTTGACTAACGAAACTCAATGATTGTGCGTAAAACCACGGTTAGGGCCAGTCATGGTCCTGGTCGCAAGTCTCAATCTCGAACTGCACCGAATGAATGTTAAGACTGCATTCCTCCACGAAAACATGGAGAAAGAGATCTACATGGAGCAACCAGAGGTATTCATTACTCCTGGTAACGAACGTAAAGTTTGTAAACTACAAAGGTCCATCTATGGTCTTAAACAGTCGTCTCGGCAATGGTACCGCAGATTCCACGAGGAAATCGTAGGAAATGGATTCGTGAATCTTCACGAGGATCCGTGCGTGTATTATAAGACCTCGGGGATCTAAGTATGTCATCTTAACCTTATACGTGGACGACATACTCATTGCCGCAAACGATGTGAGTTTTATGAACAAGTCAAAGTCATGGTTGGCATCTGTATTTGAGATGAAAGATATGGGAGAAGCCACGTACATCTTGGGCATTAAAATTGCTAGAGATCGGGCTACCCAGAAATTGTGTCTGTCTCAAGAAGCTTGTATCAATAAACTGTTGAAAAGATTCAGATTACGCCGCGGATACGCCGGTGGTTTTTGGGTGCGCACTGTCAAAACGTGACGGCCCCAAGAACCTGGCAGAGCGTGAACATATGAAGGGTGCAAAGTATTTAAGCATGGTCGGTAGTTTGATGTACGACATGCAACGCACTCGTCCAGATATCTGTTACGTCGTGGGACTAGTAACACGTTTCCAATCAGATCCTGGCTATCAACATTTAAAGGCTGTAAAATGAATTATTCGTTATCTGAAAGGTATTGTCGACTACGCGTTGTGCTTTGACCGTTACAGTGACGCCGACCATGGTGGCGATCCAGATGATCGTAAGTCCACCACAGGATGAGTGTTTCTCCTTGCTAATGCCGCCATTTCATGGACGAGCAAGAAGCAAACCTGTGTTACGCTGTCCACAATGGAATCGGAATTCGTCATGCTCGCATTCTTCATCATCAGTTGTGAATGTAAATAATCTTGGTCATGATCTTAGTTCAAGTGGGAGCAAGAACTTTCATGTTGTTACTCGAAATGAGTAAAGGTTATCGTTCCAGTGGGAGCGTGTACAAAATGTTCTTAATCCTAGTGGGAGCTTATTGTGGCTTCTAATACCCTTTAAGGAAAATGGAGGACAAGATGGAAGACTCGAAGCGCAAATTGATCGGTGAGGTCCTAAAAGTCATGAAAATTTGAGATGTGTCTCGAATAATTGCGAGTGTTGTATTCGCATGAACCCAGCCACGTTGATCTTGGATGTAGATATTGCCTTTGAAATATAAAATTAGAAATTGAAGCACTTCTCTATATTGTGGTATGAGAATGTATCTTTTGGACTTTGGTAGTCTATTAACAATCTACTTTATTCCATCAATGCAATACTATTAATGATGGCGTGTTAGTCATGTCCGATGTTTTAGTCTCTACGGACTAAGAATGTTATTAAAACATCGACAAGATCATGTCAAGTAAATGTGCTTGACACATAGTACGTGCTGGAAGTTACAGAGTTATCAAATGAGTGTGACACTTAATTGATTTTCGGAGGGTAAAATAATATAATATCAGAATTAAGATTCTAAGAGATCATTTGAGAAAATTTGTTCTTGGATGATTGATGATATTATTACCTCGATAAACCTAACTCCATATAAAGTCATGACTTGGTGCGTAAAATGTTTTAATCAAGATGAGCTAAGTCCTGCGTCTTGTGCGTGTTGTGTCATGTACTGGACCCACTATTAAATCGGGCATATGGCTTGACTTGGATTGATGCTCAAGGATCAGATAACGATGGTTGTTGAGGCGTCGTACATATGTGTATGACAAAATATAGTGAATTTGTTCCTAGTGGGAGTAACGACTTCCTTAGGATAATGAGAAACGAATGCAAACTTCACTATATGCGAATAAAGCTAGTGCTCTCGCAAACAGCAACCGAGGATTATATTTGGTCTAAGGTTCCTATATATATTCCGGATGATGCACATTATTGGTTCAGTGTTAGTCTACTGGTAATTGTGCTGTAATATTTTTCCGAAGAGGATCCTAACGATGTTTGAGCATTCAATAGACCAATATAACTGTGCATATGGCATGGTTGCATGCAAGATAGTGAATGTGAAGTGATAGTCGATGAATGATGGATAAACGGTATGTCCGTAAAGCCCTTGCATATGTGCAATTCATCGACATTTGATCACAATGAAGACAAATGGTCTTGAACATTGTGTAAAAAGCGAGGTAACTTGCTTATTTTTCTCAATGATCACATCACAATGTTCATTCTTATCAATATGTTTGATTTGAATACACACATGTTTATTATGATTGCCTTGGACATTCACTCTAATTGTGAAATGTATGTCGGGTAATAAAGGTTAGCTCTCTCACACGAGCAACCGCCTCCGCGTCTTAGCGACGTTACATCTTTGTGACGAATGGGAGATGAGATAGGATTTTGAGCTTAAAATAGTCAAGTGGATGATTAGAGAGCTAACTGCTCGAATTCATAAGTCGCTCGTTGACATGCGGTCAACGATGATTAAAGTGGAATTTGTTTCTGCATAGTTTACCTTAGAGCCGGATGGGAGTTAGTGGACTCTTGTTCGAGTGCATGTGGCATTTGAAATGACATCCGCACATCACTGTCTTTGAGTGAGACAAATGACATACGCTCCAGGGAAAAGGAGAAGAGTTCTGTGACACACGTTTCATACCGTGTGTGCTATACGACCACGGGTTTACACAAGCATGATCTCAGCTTGTTGTAGTGTGAGACCAAGGATACTTGGGAGGTTCCATATTAGGTACCCTCACGACTCCGATCAGAGACTTGAGACCTGGCACGATGTTCGATAGCTTAGTGTGTTTCCAAATGGCCACCTACAGATTCGGTCTGGCGAGACATGTCTAGAAAAGCGAGTCGGGTTGGTGTTGAAAGAGTCGTGAGAAGAGGAAGATTGTCAACATAATCTCTTTTAGAATTGTATTCACGGTGCGCACCAATCATGAATTAGTTTCGTGATTGTGAATACAAGTTATAACTAATGAGATCTTTGTAGATACCTGAATGAGGTTCGACGATCTAGGGTACAAGCATACTTCCTTATTGCAGGTTGTCCTCAATGAGCAGTTGTATACTCCTAACAGATATACAACAACTAGCTCTCACAAAGTATGCCGGTTGCACGGTTGAGCCCTGTATGAAAGACGAAGGAAATGTAGAGAGGTGTATCACTATTCATGCAACTGAGCACTCCCATTATGTGTGAGTGGGGGATGTAGGAAATAGTGCACCCATATGGGGTGCTCTTGCACGGCTCAGTAAGTCCGGGACTAAAGTTACAGACTTCGGAAGTGTGTAACTGCCCTGAGCCTATACATATCCATCTATATGGATGGTTATGAAATGCAACACCTACAATATACAGAAACACAAGTGATAATGTTTAGTCCGAAGTGGTTTTCGACGTCCTCCTCTCGTGTCGGAGCTCCGGCGCCCGACTACTTCGTATTTGGGTCATCAACCGTGGAAACCGAGATACGCTCCAACTTAGTGACGTACCTCTCCGACCGGCATCCCCACCGCCGTGATTACGAGCCGACACCAACGATCTACGCTTCCGCAACCGCACGCCGCCACACCGAACGAAGTAAGTGTCGTATCCTTGCTACGATCTCATGTCTTACTAACGTGTGTGTTTTAGCGTGCATGTAGTTCGAAATCCTACAAGCACTTTGGCTCTCTCGTCTTCTCATGGCCAAGAAAGCAGCCAACACAACAGCAGCATCTCCCTGAATCTCCAGAGGTATGGATCGACCGCCGGAGGATACCTGATCCCGACCGTCGCTGGTGGTGGCTTACATCGGAACGAGGCTCCGACGAGGATATCTGCGAGGTCGTTCACGGGCTACTCGTCGATTTTGAAGGGGTCGAGTTTCCTGAAGCCTACGCAGCAACTGCTGGAGGATATCTGCGAGGTGGGTCATGACCCGCCGAAGAAGATTGGTCTGGTGGATTCGAGTTTGATGGAGGGTCTGAGCAACGGCGAAAGTAGCTCAAATAACAATTAGCAACTGCGGGGATGCAGGAGAGTTCAGGATGATGAAGTCTCGGCTTATTTCGGGTCCAAAAGAAGAAGAAGGTTCCTCTCCTGGCGGCTGCACTCGATTAGAATTTAGGGTTTTGCTTTTTTATTTTTAAAAAACAAAAAAATTAACGTTGAACCGGCGAGCCGGCGAACCGCCCGGTCCAATCAAAACCGGCCGGTTCACATAAAAACCGGCTATCGAACTGGGTTCGCTTACATCCTCCGGATTTTTCAAACCGGACCGCTGAAGGCCCTTGTTCCGATTCGAACCCGGTCGGACCGCCGGTCCGGCCCGGTTTTGATAACACTGTTTAGAACGCAATATACAATCCAACAAACTTGGTATATATATCAACACTATGAAATGAAATATGTATACAGATTAATACTTCATCCTTAACTGAAGTTTTTATTTCAAATTTTAAGAATGTATAAATATTCATAATCAATAATTTATTCTACGCACTGATTTAATGCGGATATAAATTATTCTAAGTATAGAATACACATTATATAGACATTGTACTCCTAATAGAACCCCTAAATTACCCGCAAAAAAGTTCTTGCTATTTCAAATTTATAGCTAGCTAGACCTAAACCTAAAATTAAAGAGATGTTTTATATTAATTGATGATGGGTAGGTACTTGGTAAAGCATCCAAAAGCTAATAATGGCATCACCCCTATTTCTTTAGAGAGAGTAAGGGTCTCTCTTTAGTCTTTTGAGAGAGAGATCTCACTCTTTTATTTATTTTTGGGAAAAGAACCTATTTACTGTCTCAAGTTTGCCTCATGTTTCAGTTTGGTGTCTGACGTTTAAATTGAGTGTCCCAGATTTTATTTTGGTTGAAATTTGGTGTCTCAGTGTGATTGATTTAGAGAAGTCAATCCCGACGAAACCGACTGTCATATCCGAGCTCCCAAGCATGCTCACTTCTCGTCACTTTGTCGGGACTATCACCTAAGAAGTTGGCCACATTTTCCCAAGTAAATCATGATTTGTTGTCACTCGAAATCACTCTGCTGGAAACTTTTTTTTTTTTTATATATATATTCAACTTTTGGGTGAAATTTGATGATTTTGTGAAAAGTAAAAAGTGATGAATTATAAGTGGGTGAGTCGGTTGATGGAAATGGTTGAAAGAAGAGGAAAAGAAGGGCGGAGACACCAAATTTTAAAAAAAATGAAACCTGGGACAGTCCATATCAACACTTTAATCCTGAGACACCAAACTGAAACATGAGGCAAATCTGAGACACTAAATAGGTTCTATTCCCTTTATTTTTAGGATCTTTTTCAAGGGTGTTAGGTAGATGCAACATGATAAGCTTCCATTGAAGATATTTTTTCCTTTAAAACAAAAATCTCGTGGGGTGGTCCTACGTGGATCACCATCAGTATGGTAGTATCTGTAGCATGCTTTTTCCAAATCTAGACTACTTTCCACTCGCACCAGTTCAGTTTGTAGTGAGGATTGAACCCTTTGTAAGTAAGGGTAAAGTGTTGTACATAATATTTTTCCATTTTCATGGTCAATAATGAGGATTGAACCCCTAATCTCTGGTTAAAAAATAGAACGTTGAACCACCACACCATATATAAAAACTTGTATGTTTATCTAATTTGTTTATTTCTCTCTCTAGATATCAGTGTTAATTATTGCTCTAACCAATTTAAGTTAAATGAACCAGCTCCCACCCGCATCATATCACATGCAAAAGAATAACACAATTGGTTGGTTCTTTCCTAAATAGGATCATCACTCCATCATCTTCTAAATCAACTAAAATATGTTTATGTATGACCCTAAATAAAAATAAAAGGGTTAAAGGTACTTTTCATACCACATGTTTGACCGAATGTGGCTTTTAGTACTGGATGTTTAGTTTTGTATACTTTTGGTACCAAACATTTGAAAAAAATGTGGCTTTTGGTACATCCGTTGGTTGGCCATTAGTTTTAGCCGTTAAATGACATGTGCAAGTCACGTGATCGACTCTAAACTTTTAATTATTTTGTTCAATTTAGTTCCTCAAATATATTCATAACTTTTATTTTGTTTAATTTAGTCCTAAAGCTTCAAAATCGAACCCAATTGGAACCTCTCTCCAATTGGGTAAATTTGACCCAAATGGACCTATGTCAATTGAATTCGATTGGTTTAATTTGGTCCGATTTTGAAGGGTTACGACTAAGTTAAACAAAATAAAAGTTAGGAATATATTTGAGGGACTAAACTGAACAAAATTAAAAGTTTAGAGTCGATCACGTGACTTGCACATGTCATTTAACGGCCAAAACAAACGGCCAACTAACGGATGTACCAAAAGCTTTTTTCAAACGTTTGGTACCAAAAGTATACAAAACTAAACATCCAGTACTAAAAGCCACATTCGGTCAAACATGTGGTATCAAAAGTACATTTAACCCAAAATAAAATCAGGTAGAAACTATGTCGAAAATTTTCAATAACAAGTTTAAATTTAAGGTTAAAAGTACTTTTCATACAATATGTTTGACCGAGGTTTTTGGTACAATATGTATTTTTTTATACTTTTGGTATCAAATGTTTGAACTTTGTAGACTTTTTGGTCCATCCTTTAGTTTGCAGTTAGTTTTTGCCGTTAGTTTTTGTCGTTCAATGGCACATGCAAGTCACGTGACTTGCCTTATATTTTTAATTTTGTTCAATTTAGTCTATCTATTACATCCCTAACTTTTTTATTCAATTTAGTCCCAAAGAATCCAAATCGAATTACTAGGCTCGATGGACCTAGCCTTGTGCTAGCCCAGACTGAGTCCTGCCTCGACCAATATCATTAACTACAACCAAAATCATTAATTAAAAATAATTTCCAAATATTTATCACTAATACCCTCCCTCAATCCGAAGTGGGAGCGGCCACTGAGAGATTGCCTCGAAGAAGTGCATGGCGAGGACCGGAGAGACCTTTCGTGAAGATGTCCGCTGTTTGATCTGCAGTCGGAATGTACCTAACACATAGTCGGCCAGAGGAAACTCGTTCTCGAACAAAATGGACATCCAACTCAATATGCTTTGTGCGAGCGTGAAATACTGGATTCAATGCGAGGTAAGTTGCTGAAATATTATCACAATGAACAGTGGGAGGCATCGAGAGAACAACTCCAAGTTCACCAAGAAGTTGTTGCAACCATATGAGTTCAGCTACGCAATCTGCAACAGAGCGATACTCGGCCTCCGTGCTGGATCGTGCCACCGTGGATTGTTTCTTCGCACGCCAAGACACTAAATTTCCTCCAAGAAATATACAGTAACCAGACGTGGAACGACGAATGTCATAACAACCTGCCCAATCAGCATCGGCAAAAGCATGAAGGCCAAGATAGATGTTCTTATGGAGAAGTAACCCATGAGTCCGAGTTCCTGCAAGATAACGAAATATTCTTTTGACAGCTTGCAGATGAGGGGTACGAGGTTGATGCATATATTGACTTACAAGACTGACTGCGAATGAGATGTCTGGTCGAGTCATGGTAACATACTGAAGGGCACCGACCATTTGTCGATAAAGAGTTGGAGCATATAGAAGATCACCATCATAAGCAGATAACACAGATTTTGGAGCCACGGGAGTTGTAACTGGCTTGACTGACTCGAGATGAAATTTGTGAAGGATCTCAGAAATATATTTTGTCTGAGACAAGAATAAGCCGTCTGCTTTAAATATTGCCTCAATACCAAGAAAGTAATGAAGATTGCCGAGATCTTTCATGGCAAAATCCTTAGATAAGTTTTGCATGAGGGTTTGAAATAAAGTAAGACTGTTTCCTACTACTATAATATCATCAACATATAATAAAAGAAAGATAATTTCATGAGAAGAGCGATAAATAAATAGAGATGGATCAGCCTTACTAGGAGTGAAACCAAAAGAATTGAGAGCACTACTAAACCGTTGAAACCAGGCGCGGGGAGCTTGCTTCAAGCCATATATAGCCTTCTTTAAACGACATATATGAGTTGGGTAATCCGGATGAGCAAAGCTGGGTGGTTGCTTCATATATACTTCTTCATCTAAGAGGCCATGCAAGAATGCATTTTTCACATCCAACTGGCGAATGAACCATCCCGAGCTAAAGCCTAGTGAAAGGACGACTCGCACGGTTTGAGGCTTGATTACTGGGCTGAAAGTTTCATCATAATCGATGCCATATTGTTGTTTAAACCCTTGAGCCACTAAACGAGCTTTAAAACGTTCGATTGAACCATCCGCTTTCTTCTTGATTTTGAAGACCCATTTGCAACCAACTATGTTTTGTGTAGGATCTGGTGGGACTAAGTCCCACGTTTGGTTAGCGACTAAAGCATTATACTCATCAACCATGGCCGCCTTCCAACGATGATCTCGAATTGCCAAGGAATAACATGTCGGAACCTCATCAATCATACAATGAGACATGTTAAGAACATTTCTTGGCTTAGTGATGCCAGATTTAGAGCGAGTAATCATAGGATGGTTGTTAGTTGGAGTGGGTGGAATAGTGGAAGAGGTGGGTGGAATGGAATTCTTCGAGGACGATGATGGAGATTCAACGGGTGAAGGAGGAGTGATGGGAGTAGGTTGTGGTGATGGTGAGTGAGAAACGCCTTCTTGAGGGATGCTAGGGACTACAAGTTCAGACGAGGCAGGGGATGTATAATGGTTATCCAAAGATATAGATGTACTTGAAGATTGTATGATTGAATCAGATGGATGGGTTATGGGTGACGTGACAGATTGGAGTGAATGAGGTAGTGTAATTTGAATTGCTGGAGAAGTAGGACAAGAAGGGTTGTGATGGAAAAGGGAAATTTTGTTTCATCAAAAATAACATGTCGACATACATGAACACGACCGCTAGCACGATCAAGGCATCGGTAACCTTTGCGATTTGAGGCATATCCCAAAAATACACATGAAAATGAACGAGCCGAGAGTTTGTGTGGGATCTGAGATGGCACATAAGGATAGCATAGACAACCAAATGTGCGTAAAAGAGAATAGTCAGGTTCAATTCCGAACAACATACGAAAAGGTGACTTAAAATGAATGGATGAAGCAGGAAGCCGATTGATGAGATAAACAGCAGTGAGAAGAGCATCTACCCAAAAATGAGGAGGCATATGTGCATGAATGAGCAAAGTGCGGGTGGTTTCAACGAGATGACGAAGTTTGCGCTCGGAAACCCCATTTTGCGATGGTGTGTTTGGACATGAAAGACGATGTTCAATCCCATGAGAGCGAAGATAATCTTCAAAAACGTGACTCGTATATTCACCTCCACCATCAGATTGAAAACAACGAAATTATCGCATTAAACATAGTTTCAACAGAGGTGCGAAGGTTATGAAAATGGGAAATAACCTCTGATTTTTGTTTCATAGGAAATACCCAACAAAATCTTGAAAAATCGTCAATAAACACAACAAAATACTTAAAGCCATTCTGAGAAAATATAGGACTTGTCCAAACATCACTATGTAATAACACCAAAGGAAAAGATGCTCTATGATTATTTGTTTCAAAAGCAAGACAATGTGATTTGCCAAGAATACATGAATTACAACTTGAAGGCTTCGTTCCATTCATCGAAATTAGAGAACTTCGCAAACGGGACATAGAAGAGAAATTGAGATGTCCAAGTCGTTGATGCCAACGATCAAATGAAGCAATAGAGGCATATAGAGGAGTCGGATTAGGTCCTACTTGAGAGTATGAGACTGGGTATAAAGCACTAGATGAAGGCAATTTAAGTAGAGGTGCGCCGGTCTTCTTGTCCTTCAAAATGAAGGAAGAGCCATCAAAATAAATAATGCATGAGTTATCACGACAGAGTTGGTTAACAGACAATAAATTGCGAGATAAATTAGGCACATGATAGACAGAAGACAAGGGTAAGGAACGTGATGGTGTATGAAGGTAAGAGGTTCCAACATGCTTAATAGACAAATGTTTTCCATCACCAACAACAACTTTGGTCGAATTATGAAAAGGTTTAGGGTCAGACATGTTACCAGGGTCGTTAGTCATGTGCGCCGAAGCCCCACTGTCGAGATACCAGTTGTTGTCCATCGTCTCACCTACCGAGAGGGCTGAAAAGGCATCAGTAACATTTGCAGTTGCTTGAAATGCATGGTTGAATCGATTGGGACATGCTGCGGCCGTGTGTCCATTTTCATTACACAATTGACATGTAAGAGAGGGATGTGGACCAAGCACACCTCTAGTATGAAATGGAGCAGAATATTGACCAGCAGCTTGGTTTGGTGCAGGATGAGTTACACCTTGTTGTGGACGTGTAGAGTTAGAAGAAAGATGTGCATTAGTCTTCTCATTTGAGCGCCACTGATTACCATGAAGTTGACTGCTGCTTCGATTTGAGCCACTTTGCTGCCAAGAGTTCTGTGATTGCTGCCCATTGAAGCGTCCAGAGCGACCACGTCCACCTCCTCGACCACGTCCACGATGACCTTTTCCACCTCGATTTGGAGCCGCATAAAATGCAAAATCAGATGTCGAATCAGCAACAGCAGAGTCACGATTAAAACGTTCTTCAAGAGTTAACAACTTCCCTTTTAATTGTTGAAAGGATAAGTGTGCTCCCAAGGTGCCGTAAGTACACGCGAACGAGTCGTACTCCTTAGGAAGTCCATTTATTACTTGAATAACAAGGTCTTTATCCGAGATGGGACAATTTATAGCTATAAGAGAATCAGCAACTCCTTTAATCTCTCTCAAGTAATCTGTCATAGATTGCCCAGGCTTCTTCGACATCTTATAGAATTGTGACTTGAGATTAAGCTCTTTAGCAACAAATTCATCAATAAATCGCTGAGAAAGGGATTGCCATACCTCTCGAGCTGTTTTCAGATCATGTACTTCTTTGTGCAGATCGTAAGTTAAAGTTGCAGTGATCCACGCCCGAACACATTGATCTGTCTTCGACCAAGTCGAGTAAAGGGGATTGAGAACTGGCGCACCATTATTATCAATGACTATTTTCGTTGGGCACGGAGCAGATCCATCCACAAAACCAAACAAATCATAGCAAGTAAGAACGGACTCCATATGTGATTTCCATACAAGGTAGTTGTCTGCATCTAGTTTGACGGTGAGGAGACTAGTGATGTTCGGAAGAATATTTGAGATATGAGATGATGTTAATGGCGTCGAAGAAAATGAGGTTGGGTAAGAGACAGAAGAGAATTGATGAGGGATAGAAGGGTAATTAGTCAAAGAGGGTAAAGATGGAATTGAGCCAAGGAAAGAAGATGAAGTAGAAGACAGCAGGGGATTAGACGTGGCCAATGGAGGATTGATGGGATGCAGACTTGCATTAGTCAAAGCAGGTAGTGGTGGAAATGAGGACACGGGTAAAGGTAGTGAAGTCATTACGGAATCACTTTGTATGGATATAGGAAGAGATAGTGAAACCGAAGATGACGCAGTCGCTTGAGAGGGTTCCATAGCTTGACCGTCCCGCTCTGATACCATAAAGAAGGAGAAGAATATCAACAGTACAGCCACCTGGTTTACAATAAGTCATCTCTCTAATTTATAGAGAGTTACAAGAAGAATTAAACTCTAACGTTCACCTAAATACATTTATGTAAGCTAACTACAACCAATATCATTAACTACAACCAAAATCATTAATTAAAAATAATTTCCAAATATTTATCACTAATAATTGGAACATCTCTCCAATTGGGTAAATTTGACCCAAATGGGCCTATGTCAATTGAATTCGATTGGTTTAATTTGGTCCGATTTTGAAGGGTTACGACTAAGTTAAACAAAATAAAAGTTAGGAATATATTTGAGGGACTAAACTGAACAAAATTAAAAGTTTAGAGTCGATCACGTGACTTGCACATGTCATTTAACGGCCAAAACAAACGGCCAACTAACGGATGTACCAAAAGCCACATTTTTTCAAACGTTTGGTACCAAAAGTATACAAAACTAAACATACAGTACTAAAAGCCACATTCGATCAAACATGTGGTATCAAAAGTACCTTTAACCCAAAATAAAATCAGGTAGAAAATATGTCGAAAATTTTCAATAACAAGTTTAAATTTAAGGTTAAAAGTACTTTTCATACAATATGTTTGACCGAGGTTTTTGGTACAATATGTATTTTTTTATACTTTTGGTATCAAATGTTTGAACTTTGTAGACTTTTTGGTCCATCCTTTAGTTTGCAGTTAGTTTTTGCCGTTAGTTTTTGTCGTTCAATGGCACATGCAAGTCACGTGACTTGCCTTATATTTTTAATTTTGTTCAATTTAGTCTATCTATTACATCCCTAACTTTTTTATTCAATTTAGTCCCAAAGAATCCAAATCGAATTACTAGGCTCGATGGACCTAGCCTTGTGCTAGCCCAGACTGAGTCCTGCCTCGGTTAGGGTCGTCCGACCCAGGTGAGCCCGACTGAGGTCAGACCTAGGTGACCCCGGCTGGGGTCGAACCCAGCCCTGGGTTAGCCCATGACTGGTCCAATTGGGGCAAATTGACCCCAATTGGACTAGGTCCAATTGACCTAGTCTTGGGCTAGCCCAGGGCTGGGTCCGACCTCGGTCATGGTAGCCGGACCCATGCGTTCCTTGGGTCAGACCTAGGGCTAGGTCCATCAAGCCTAGTGGTTCGATTTGGGTTCTCTAAGACTAAATTAAAAAAAAAAAAAAAAAGTTAAAGTTGTATTCGATGGACTATATTGAACAAAATCAAAAGTTTATGGTGAGTCACGTAGCTTGCACGTGTCATTTAACAGCCAAAACTAATTACCAACTAACGGATGGACAAGCCAACAAAGTTCAAATTAATGTTTGTTACCAAAAGTATACAAAAAAATCTTATACCAAAAGTCATATTCGGTTGACAAACATGTTGTATGAAAAGTATACTTAACCCTCAAATTTATTGGCTTAGACATTCGTCATATCCCAATAATAATTGTACAAATAGTGTGTAAGTTTTGAATTAAGAGTCCCGTTTAAAGTGTTGCAGGAGTTGAACCTCATAATGTGTAGACCCTGATAAGAGCACACCTAGCCCGATTTCTGTATAAATTGTTATTTGCAAATCAGTTTAAACAGCCTGTTGAAATATGGAGAAAGTAAACTCGAAGATCTCTTCAATCACAAGTTTAAAACAAAGAGTCGCGTAAGTCGTTAACTAATAACCTCATACTAATTAAAAAATCATCCATCTAATTAACCTCTTATCAAATATCTATTAAATTATCACTACGAGCTTTCACTAAGAACATAAATCGATACTATATATGTTCTGCATCTGCTTCATTATTATACTTCTTTAGCATTTTAAAACCTACAGAAATAATTATTATAGTTATGTTTATAATTGAAAAGCCATAAGTAGAATAATATGCTTGGATTCATTAATATAAAACTGAACAGTATATCTCCTCATTATTTATGGTATTTAATTACTGGCAGGATGAGATTATAAAATATGGGCAGCTGTTTTTTTGTGTTCCAATATCAAAATGGACACATACAAAATATATATTTATGTTATATATATATGAGAAGAGAAGGGGTAGGTAGGTAGAGAGACCTTTCATCTACAATTGAAACTGCCCCTTAATCCAAAATCTAAATGCCACTGTATCCTATTTAATAAGGCAAGAACTTTACCCCTTACGAGCTGACCCGGCGCGAATGGGGATTAGTTTAGGTGTAGAACAAGTATGCCACGGAGCCTGCCCTCCTGATAAGGGCCCCTAAAACCACCCACGAAAAAAAAAAAAAAAACAAGGGCGTGTTTGGCCAAAAAAATAATAATAAATAAAGCAAGGGCGTGGGCGCTATTGGTTAACAGGTCTTTTGGTCCATGATGTTTGACAACTTTTGGGTTTTGGTCAATGATGTTTTTTTTTACCTAGTTTTGGTACCATATGTTTGCAGATTTTTTCTAGTTTTGGTCTAACCGTTACATTCCGTCCATTTTTTGACATGTACAAGTCACGTGATCCACCCTAAACTTTCAATTTTGTTCAATTTAGTCCCTCTAATACTTTCCTAACCTTTTTTTGGTTCAATTTAGTCCCGAAGTTTCAAAAATTCAATTGGACCTATTGTCCAATTGTGGTCAATTTTGAAACTTCGGGACTAAATTGAACAAAAAAAAGGTTAAGAAAGTATTAGAGGGACTAAATTTAAAGTTTAGAGTGGATCACGTGCCTTGAACATGTCAAAAAATGGACGGAATGTAACAGTTAGACCAAAACTAGAAAAAATCTGCAAACATATGGTACCAAAACTAGGTAAAAAAAAACATCATTGACCAAAACCCAAAAGTTGTCAAACATCATGGACCAAAAGACCTATTAACCCTTTATCATTTTGTGAAGAGTTCAGTTTATCTCTTAATTATTTGTCTCTTTTTCTCGAAAGGAGGGAAATAATATTATACCTTTTCCTTGTTTAATTAATTTTTTTTTTTTTTTTTGCCAAACCTTGTTTAATTAATTAATTGGACATAACTATTTAATTATGAGAACTTATAAGCGGTCTCAATTGTACGTCGACTTACTGTTTTAATTATTTTTTTTTATTGTGATTAGTCATCATTTAAGTATGCAAGTAGTTGTTTTTAAGTTTTTCGCTAAGTTTTTTTCGTTAAAATGAATGAAAAAATGACATATAACATGCATGTATTACGTGCCTGGAAAAGTGGTGCAAGATGGAGCACACCAACATGGGATGTGATGGATATAACATGCATATGTTCTACTACGTCCAAAGGAGTTTTGTTATATAAAGCTCTTTAGGGGAGAGTATTAGTTAGAAGATGGAGTAGGACGTGATGGATGTGGATCTCTCTCAGGGAAGAGGGGGAGGTATTTCCACGGGCCTCGCACTGGGGGAGTCTAATACGGAATGGTGGCTTGGAAGACCCAGCGGTGAGTGCTGATCCGGACGTAGGAGTGCCGGATGCCCCGCGGGCGTATTCCGCTCGGAGCGTGGAAAGCTCCAAGCCCGTGACAAGTGGTAAATGTCACGTGCCTGGAAAAGTGGTGCTAGTTGGAGCACACCCAACGTCTACTACGTCCAAGGGAGTTTTGTTATATAAAGCTCTTTAGGGGGAGTAGTAGTTGGAAGCCAAGCCAGGCCGTGATGGATGTGGATATCCCCCCCCCCCCCTCATACATGGGGTGTCGCTTACAAGCCAATGGCTGGTTTCCAATGTCCTGGTTGTTATCGGTAAGACGTTGAATATCCTTCGGGATCCTGGTGGTTCGGGAGCTAATGCCGCTCTCATGATGATGGCCAGGGCAAGCCGAAAACCAGTAAAGCTGCTCTCCGGAGCAAAGACCCCTAACCACGACCCGTTCCTTCCGTATGCGCAGTGCGAGTTGGGCTTCGAGAACTGATCTTGGGAGAGAAGATGACTGATCCGGACGTGGGAGTGCCGGATGCCCCGCGGGCGTATTCCGCTGGGAGCGTGGAAAGGTCCAAGCCCGTGACAAGTGGTATCAGAGCGGAGTTCTCGACCCAAGTGGGAAATGAAGAAAATATTACTGTTGCGGACTCTGAACGATAGTGGTGGTTGCGAATTGCTTTACCACGAGATGCCATCGGGTGGCGCGGCTCTGAACAAACAAGGGCTCCGATAGAGGAGCTGTTCGACGAGGAAGTCTGAGTTGCGTGACTGTGTGGAGCACTGCAGGAGGCAGGTGCGTCAAGGATCACTGCTTGGAAGGGTGGAGGCAGGTTGCTCGACAAGCAATCCTGACCATACTCGAGCAGGTGATATTGATTGCTGAAAGGGCGGAAGCAAGTTGCCAAGTAGCGTCTCATGAGGTGAGAAATCTCTTAGGCGCAAAAGTGTGACCTCAGGGAGGAGGGGGAGATATTACCACGGGCCTCGCACTGGGGGAGTTTGTTACGGAATGGTGGCCTGGAAGACCCAGCGGTGGCCAACGTAAGTGCGACATAGCAAGGAAGTTGATCTTCTCAGGAAGGAGGGGACAATACGCAAAAAGCAACTCTGACAAAACCTAAGAAGGCGGATCATTGATGGCGTGGTGAAGTGCACTGATGTGGAAGTACTAAAGTTTCTTGAAGCAACGGGTTCGCGCAACGAGGGCGTTGCGTAGGTTGGGTGGGGAAGAATGTCACGTGCCTGGAAAAGTGGTGCAAGATAGAGCACACCAACGTCTACTACGTCCAATGGAGTTTTGTTATATAAAGCTCTTTAGAGGGAGTAGTAGTTGGAAGCCAAACCAGGACGTGATGGATGTGGATCTCTCCCCCCATACATGGGGTGTCGCTTACAAGCCAATGGCAGGTTTCCAATGTCTTGGTTGTTGTCGGTAAGACGTTGCATATCCTTCGGGATCCTACTGGTTCGGGAGCTAATGCCGCTCTCCTGATGATGGCCAGGGCAGGCCGAAAACCAGTTAAGCTGCTCTCCGGAGCAAAGACCCCTAACCATAACCCGTTCCGTCCGTATGCGCAGTGCGAGTTGGGCTTCGAGAACTGATCTTGGGAGATAAGAGGGTTGATCCGGACGTGAAAGTGCCGGATGCCCCGCAGGCGTATTCCGCTAGGAGCGTGGAAATCTCCAAGCCCGTAACACATGTGATGTTAATTACATCTTAAAATTTGTCTCATGGCCAGTTAAATTCCTAAGGTTGAAGAACAAATTAATATATGGGTAACTCTAAATTTGACCATAACTAGCTCATGGCTCAACTTAGCGACCTATAGGAGCTCTCCCAATTGAGTCATGGACGATTGAGCCCTTGCCCGGGCTCGGGACAGACCAGATTACCAAGAGCAAACAACCTGGTTTAGAACGACTCTGGACTAGGGTTCAGCCCCTAGCTCGCCCGATTGAACTATTGCTAGTCATGATCATGGCTAAATTGGTAGTGAATTTTTTTAGATGTATTTGATATCACGCGTGTATGACATATATTATTTTTTTGTCCATTTTAATATAAAAAAATGACCGAAAATCGAAAAATAAAAAATTGTATACTTGAAATAGTTAATCAATAAAAAATAGTTGAGATAGTAAATCGCAACATAATATATAATTAATATCTTTTAAGTTCATAACCCTTAAATTAAAAAAGGGAGTTAGTATGTTAAATCTCAATTATCATTTACTTGGTTGGAATGAAATGACAAATAAAGGAAATATAAATAAGATATTTACCTACTATTACATTAATTTACTTGCATGATTGGTAACAAGTGAGGATATACTAATCTATCCATAATTTTTCATCATTTAATTTAATAAACATTTTCATGTTTGTGTGGATATGTATATATATCCACAACATTATAAGAACGATAACGTAATATTGTTATTTTTGCACATAATCAAGTGAAACAATTAAGTATTCGATACGTATGATAACACAACACAATATTTGCTAAATAAAAAACAATTCATTTTCCCAATTTCCTTGGCGATCCAAATAATTTAGACTTTTATTATCCTTTAATTTAATATATCTTTCTGGCCATATATAATAATGTATAACTTTAAAAGTTGGTACAAATTTAGTTGGTTATTAAATTATGGGTAGGTAGATGTGATGATTTGGAAGTTATATAGGTGGTGGTGGTCACATGATCTATGCATGAATAATGGTCATTTTGGTCCTTTCATCTATCATGTGCTTCTCACATGTTAGACTTCAATTATTGCGCTTCATTCACCTTCCCTCCCTCTTTTGTATGTCTTGTTCAGTAAAAGGGAGGTTTATGTACATAACCGGTTGAACCAATCAACTACTGGTCAGATTTTGGATTCACTCACAACACTGTCATTAATTAAGCCAACTCTTTATGAATTCGTAAGGTTAAGGACTAATAGGCTTCCGATCTGAAGTTGTCTAGGGGTGTCAATAGGCAGATCGGGGCAGATTCTGATAATACCATCCCCACCCCACGATCTTATTTCATCTACCATAATTGCCCCAAAACCGTCGTGGGGCGGAAGTACTTAATAGTTATGCCCCGCGGGGATATCCACGGTGCATTGCCCCGCCCCACCTACTTTGTTAATTAAAAATAATTTCTAAATTTGTATTAATAATATTTACTTAAATTTACCTAAAAGAAGCAAAGTAAAATTGTAAAAGTTGCAAATAGGTATATACGTCTCTAATCCAACATAAAATCTAAAACATGTAAAAGTTGAGCAAAATTATTATTATTATTATATTTTCCGATCAAAATTATTATTTCATGTAACTTATTATTTTAGATAACCAAATAGTTTACTAAGTTTCATCAACCACTAAAGAAATGTAAAAACAAAACTCCACAACGATATTATAATTAATTTTTTGTTACGACATCTTCTAAGACGCTCTATATTTTTACTTGGCTGTTAATGGAAAAAAAAACTTCTATTATTATATAATGACCACATAATATTTCTAGTATTACACAATAACTCCTGAAGTTTTATAAAATTATATATACACTCCGGGGCGGAAGTTCGGGGCAAAACATCACGTTTACCACCTATTGCCTTGCCCCACGATTCTTTCTACCAAATTTGCCCCATAATCCACGGTAGCAACTACCGCGGGGCATTTTTCGGTTGGTGCACCGCGGGGTTCGGATAATCCATGCCCCATTGACACCCATAAAGTTGTCTAGCTTTGAAATTATTTCTTTTTCCATATCCATTCTGAATCATGTTTCATTCAATTTTGTATAATCGACTGATGGGTTCCGATGTAATCGTTAGCCCCGTTAACAGCCAACAAACGGCGAGCAAGCCCAATGGGCCTTGTAAAAGACCTGGAAGGTCCAGATGCCCAGTATGAAGGGTCCCGATGAGATCGGTCCCGATATATGAGCTGAATACTCCCGACGAGAAGCCTCTGAGTAGGCCCCGATATGCCTTGAAGAAGGCCCCGATAATAAAGCCCCGAGAAAGCTGGCCCTGTCTCATGAGACGAGGGGTCCTGGGTGGTGACCTAGAATGAGATAATTCTGGAGTCCCCGATATGAATTGGGACTTGTGATAAGAGGATAAGACCAAGAAACCCGCCTACTAGATAGAGTAGTGGGGAAACGGTTGAGATACAGATAACCTCCCCCGAAATACGCAGGGCGTGCCCGAGATACGCGGAACGTGGGCGAGATACGCGGAGCGTGGGGCGAGATACACGGAATCCCGAACGAGATATACGGAAACATGGGTAAAACTGCTAGGCGCGGTTACAGGTAACTGTGTAACTTCCCCTCCTATATAAAGGAGGAAGTTACCTCAGAAAACACACATTCTAATACGAACTTAGATTACTGCTTACCACCCCATCGTTCATACACTCATTTAGGCATCGGAGAGGGATTCTGGGTCACCACCCATGTCATCCCCTTTTGCAGGATTACGCGGAGCCCGGGAGTTCAAGCTTTCCGTCAAGAACGTAACGGAGCTTCGACCGTGATCCAACATTGGCGCCGTCTGTGGGAATCTTACGAAAAGACAAAATAGTTTCTACTAGATCGATGGCTGGTGGTGGCAAGAAGAAGCAAGTCCAGGCCGGCAGTTCTCGCCCTACTGGAACTGTGAATTCCGCGTTGCCGGAGCATGTTGCTGAACAAGGTGACCACCCTGCTGTTTCTCAGACAGGGGGGCATGGTGAAGATTATGAGGTCTCAGTCCGAGACACGGAGGTGAACAGGGAGGATATCCCGAGAAGGGAGGTGGATGCTCCTCCAAATCCGGTGGTGCACAGAGAAGATATCCCGCAAAGGGAGGTAGGTGCTTCCTCAAACTCAGAGTTGGCTAAAGCAGTAGCAGATGCTATGCTCATGTTCTTGGCGGCCATGGAGGCTTTGCTTGACAAACGAGAGGCTGCCAGGAGAGGAGAAGAGTTACCTCCACAAGAGGAGTTTCCCCCACCTCCTCCAAGGTTCAAGAAGAACAGGAGGTTCAGCCCAGGAATAGGGGTAAGGAGCCCGCGCACTCGGAGAAGTTCGTGGTCGATGGTCCCAGACCAGTGCAACACAGGACCATTCCCCTGAATGGCCCCATCACCCCCGATCAGGTGGTGAAAATCGTCAACATCTGCATGGGCGACCAGAAGCATATGACATCGGAGCTGAGGGACAGATCTACTCATCCTTTTGTTCCACGGCTGCTAGATACTGTCGCCCCGCCAGGGCTAGGTATTCCGACCATCAAGGAGTACGATGGTGAGGGGGACCCGGTTCGCCATGTTCAGAGGCATGTCCAGGCCTGTATGGGTAGGACCTCGAATGATGACCTTGTGTGTTCGCTGTTCCCGATCACCTTGGGAGAAAGGGCCATGACATGGTTTTTCAGCCTACCGCCGGGAAGCATTACTTGCTGGGCTGATATGCACGACCGCTTCATCAAGCAGTATCAGGGTCGTAGGCGCCTCTTGAAGAGCGTGAGGTCTTTGACCCAGGTGGTACAGAGATCTGACGAATCGTTGGCATACTACTACCAACGGTTCACTGCTAGTGCCGCGGAGATCGATGAGGAGATATCGGAGGGAGAGACCATCCGCACTTTCCTTCGGAACCTGACTGCTCCGTATGGTTCCGATTTGATGCACAGTGTGGCCGCGAAGGCTGTGTGGAGTATGGAGGCCTTGCAAGCGAGGGTGAAGCAGCAAATCGACGTGCAGGAGTCGAAGATTGCTGCCGGAGAGCTTGATCCTCCGAAGTTGGGAAGAGGAAAGCCATCATCCAAGCTGTCGGATGATCGCAAAGGGAGCGATAAATCGGAGGGAAGTAGGAGCCGTGGTCGCCCCGATAGAAGGGAGGACAAGCGTCCTCCGAGGAAGGATAACCGCGAGGGTCGTAATGTTCCCCTCAACAGTTCAATGACCTCCGTGCTAGCAGTGATGGATCGGCAGGGTCTCGCATGATACCCCCCGAGGAAGGAAGGTGAATTCTTGGGAGGTCGATCTGATCGTTACTGTCGGTACCATCGAGCCAATGGTCACGACACAGATAATTGTTGGGAGCTGAAGAAGGAGATAGAGAAGCTGATCTAGAAGGGGAAGCTTAAGGAGTTTGTTGGTAGGGGACGGTGCCGATCTCGTTCCAAGACTCGATCGCGGTCTCGTTCCAAGTCCCGCGATCGATCCCCAAAGAAGAAGAAGGTTGAGCCGGAATCCTCCGGTGCCCGTAAGGAGAGGCGGTGAACCATTAACGTCATTCATGGAGGAATGGCGGCGGGAGGTGATACCTCCGCTTCTCGGGAGAATTATGCTTCCCGGATTTCTGCTGCTGTGGTGCTAGGAAAGAGGTCCAGGTCGTGGACTATAAATGAGGAAATGGTGATTTCTTTCTCAGCAGAGGACCTGATAGGTGTGGAGAGCCCCCACGATGACGCCTTGGTCGTGACCTTGGATGTGGATGGATTCGAGATGAAGCGGATCCTGATAGACGGAGGGAGCTCCTCCGACATTCTGTTTATGGACGCCCTGGAGGCCATGGGAAAGACGAAGAAGGACCTGACGCAGGTGAACTTCCCGATGGTAGGATTCTCTGGTTCTACCTCCTACCCGTTGGGAATGATTACTTTACCGGTGGAGTTTGGTAGTGGCTGGAAAGTGGAAAGGCGGAACGTGGATTTCGTCGTGGTAGAATCTGTGGGGACGTACAACGCTATTATCGGGAGGACCACCATCAACCCTCTCATGGCAGTCGCCTCGACTGTCCACCAGAAGATGAAGTTCCCGACGGATAATGGGGTCGGAGAGGTTAAAGGTGACCAGGTGGCATCCAGAAGGTGTTATGTTAACGCCACTCGAATGAGAAGGAGGGAAGCCATGGCTGTCCTTCAGACTGATGCCGATCCTCGAGAGGAGTTTGGGCGTCCCGCCCCCATGGAGGATCTGAAAGAAGTCGAGGTTGACGGGCCTCAGAGGAAAGTGAAGATCGGGTCTGCTTTGTCGGAGGAACGAGCCCGAGAATTGATTGAGCTCCTGAAGGAGTTTAAGGAGCTGTTTGCCTGGTCCCCAAGCGATATGCCAGGAATCAGCCCCGACGTGATAGTGCACGAGCTGAAGATTGATCCCGCGATCAAGCCTATCGCGCAGAAGAGGCGTCCGATGGGCGCGGATAAGAGGATCGCGATCCAGCAGGAGGTGGGCAGGCTGCTCGACGCTGGATTTATCAAGGAGCTCCGATTCCAGACTTGGGTTGCTAACCCGGTCTTGGTGAGGAAGAGTAATGGGAAGTGGCGGATGTGTGTCAATTTCCGCGACTTGAACAAAGCTTGCCCGAAGGATTGTTATCCGCTCCCGAGAATCGACCAGTTGGTGGATGCCACATCGGGACATGAGCTGCTGAGCTTCATGGATGCTTATTCTGGTTACAACCAGATCAAGATGGCGAAGGAGGATGCCCCCCATACGGCCTTCTATGCTGATAGTGATGTTTATCACTACGACGTTATGCCCTTCGGACTGATCAATGTTGGAGCAACTTACCAGAGGATGGTGAACAAGTTGTTCGGAGACATGCTGGGAAAAACCATGGAGGCTTATGTGGATGACATGCTGGTGAAATCCCGACAGGCAGGAGACCATGTCCGCAACTTGGCGGCGGCGTTTGAGATGATGAAGATTCATCAGGTTCGTTTAAACCCGGACAAGTGCGCTTTTGGCGTGAACTCGGGGAAATTCCTGGGATTTATGGTGAGCCAAAGAGAAATCGAGGTGAATCCTGAGAAGCTGCGAGCAATCGAGGAGATGCAGTCTCTGAAAACCCATCGGGAGGTCCAGGTGCTGAATGGACGATTGGCCGCGATGAATCGTTTCCTATCCAAGGCGAGTGACCGAGCCATGCCATTTTTTGATGTGCTGAGGGCCCACAAGAAGTTTGAATGGTCCGACAAGTGCGAGGAGGCATTCCAAGCACTTAAGCAACACCTCTGTACCCTCCCGCCGTTGGCGAAACCGGTTCCAGGCGAGCCGCTTTATCTCTATTTGGCTGTTTCTGAAGTTGCTGTTAGTTCTGTTTTAATAAAGATTGTCAAGGGCAACCAAGTTCCTGTTTATTATGTAAGCAAGGCGTTTGCCAAATCTGAAATGAATTATCCCGCTATTGAGAAGTATCTCTTTGCGTTGATTGTTGCTGCTCGAAAGCTACGGCCTTACTTCCATGCCCATGAAGTTACGGTGTTAACTAATCAGCCCTTGAAGCACTTTTTGAACCGACCGGAGGCGTCGGGGAGATTGGTGAAATGGGTCATCGAGCTTACGGAGTTCCGTATCAACTTTGCTCCGAGAACGGCTATTAAGGGCCAGGCATTGGCAGATTTTATAGCAGAGTCTACAGCACCCGATCTGGAAGAAGCAGGTCCTGTAGAGGGGGCAACCATGGAGGTCCCAATAGCAGAACAGCCAGAACAGCCAAATGAGGAGAACACCTGGGAGATGTACACTGATGGTTCATCAAGTGTAGAAGGATCGGGGGCAGGATTTGTATTGATACCGCCCGGTGGAGGCGAGCCCCTGCGATATGCCTTGGCCTTGACGTTTAGGGCCACCAACAATGAAGCTGAGTATGAGGCTCTCATCACGGGCCTTAAAATCGCCAAAGGTACGGGAGTTGATCATTTAAAGGTGAAGTGTGATGCTAGCCTGATCGTGAATCAAGTCCAAGGGAATTACGAAGCCAAGAGCCCGACAATGAAGAAGTATTTGCACGAGGTGCAAACTTTGAAGGGAAGCTTCAAAAGCTTCGACATTGAAGCAATTCCGAGGGAAGAAAATGCGGAGGCAGACGCCTTAAGCAAGTTTGCCCTAGGCGTAGCCCCCGAGGAGAATCGGAAGGTACATTTTCTGGAGAGCGTGATTATCTCGACCATCGATCCGTCGGAGGTATGCGCTATTGAAGCAGGATCGGAAGAAGAAGAGAAACCCACCTGGATGACCCCGATAGTCGCATATCTGACTACGGGGACACTCCCCGACGATGAAGTGGCAGCTGTCAGGTTGCGTCGAATCGTGAGCAACTACGCGATGGTGGACAACCAGTTATACAAGAGGGGGCATGTAAAGCCTTTTCTGAAATGTGTGGCGGAGCCTGATACGAATCGGATCCTGAGAGAGTTGCACGAAGGAGTTGCGGCCTGTCATGAAGGGGCCCGATCCATTGTGAGAAAAGCGCTGAATTTAGGCTATTACTGGCCTTCGATGAACAAGGAAGCAACAGCGATGGTCAAATCCTGTGATGCGTGCCAGAGGTACGCTCCGAATATCGTGGCTCCTGCCGCGGACTTGATGTCCATCAGAAGTGCTTGGCCCTTCGCGCAGTGGGGCATTGACTTGGTGGGACCTCTTCCACAAGCAAAAGGTCAGTTCAAGTATTTACTCGTAGCCATTGATTACTTTTCGAAGTGGATAGAGGCTAAGGCGTTGGCCAAGACGACGGGGCAGCAGATCCTCAAGTTTCTCCAGACTCAGATCATATCCCGGTACGGGGTTCCTCGAGTGTTGATCAGCGATAATGGCCCTCCGTTTAATGGGGCTCAATTGAAGGAGTATCTGGAGGAATTGAACATCGAGCATCAGACAGCTTTCGTCCACCATGCTTAGACCAATGGCCAAGTCGAGTCAGCCAACAAGATCGTGATGGATGGCTTGAAGAAGAGAGTCTACGCCTTGCAGGGTCATTGGCTAGATGAGCTTGAAAACGTGTTGTGGGCTGTTAGAACAACACCCAAGCAATCGACGGGGGAGACTCCGTTTGGCCTTGTTTATGGCACGGAGGCAGTTCCTCCCGTGGAGATAGCGGTGGCGTCCCATCGCAAGAGGTATTACGAGCCTCTGACAAATGAAGAAATGAGACGTCTGGACTTGGACTTGCTCGAGGAGAAAAGGTGGAAGGCTGATGAAATTCAGGCTCGGATGCGTCTGGCAACAGCCAGGTACTATAATCGGCGGGTCAAGTCCCGACAATTCTTCGTGGGAGAACTTGTTTGGCGGAGGAATGAGTTCGTTCATCAAGATCGAATCAACAAGCTATCACCGAAATGGGAGGGACCTTACAAGATTGTAGGGATGCCAGCCCCGAAAGCGTACAAGCTAGAAGACCTTGACGGCAAGACGTTGAAACATTCCTTCAGTGGCGCACACTTGAAGAAGTATCATGTTTTATATTAAGTCGCCTTAAGAGGTGCATGATGCTAAGTCGCCGCGAATGGCGCAAGTTGTCTATCGATTGATCCGATGTAAGCCAGCTTTGAGTTGTTAATGAATAAAAGAAGTCACTTCTGATCAAATTGCTTTTAGATTTATTCTAACTGTTAGTAAGTCGTCCTGAAGGACACGATAAAAGCCTTCCGAGGTACGAGTAAGACGTCCTGAAGGACGCGATAAAAGCCTTACGAGGTACGATTAAGTCGCCTTTATGGCGTGATAAAAAGCCTTTCGAGGTACGGAAAAAAGCCTTACGGGGTATGAGTAAGTCGTCTTTATGATGCAACCAAAAGCCTAGGTATGAAAAAGCCCTAACGGGTCCGCGTAAGTCGTCTATATGATGCAGCAAAAAGCCCTAAGGGGTACGATTAAGTCGTCTGGAATGACGCGACAAAAGCCCTAAGGGGTACGATTAAGTCGTCTAGAATGGCGCGATAAAAGCCTTAAAGGGTACGATAAAATCATCTTAAGTGATATACAAAATTGCCTTGAACGGCAAGGACGAAAAACCTTAAGTGGTGAAGTCCCGAGGAAAGCGTCGCGAAAGACGTGTGAAATCATCTTAAATGATATGGATGAGAAACCTTAAGTGGTAAAATCCCGAGTGAAGCATCGGAAGGATGTATGAAGTCATCTTAAGTGATGCATCGAAACGTTTTAAGTAACGAGTCAAGTCACTTTAAGTAGTGCAACGATTACTGAGGCCAAAATAGATGAAAGGAATTTCTTATAAGGGCTCGAAGGCCTAAAGGTTCCGATACAAGAAGGAAACAAAGAGGAAATTACAAGGACTTAAAGAATAAAACATTAAGCTTGGTCCTTGTTGGAAGTTGAGTCCTCAGCAGCTTTGGAGGGAGCAGGATTCGAGGGGGCCTGGGCAGAAGGCTCCGCAGTCTGTGGAGTCGGGTCCGCGGCACCTGCAGGGGGATAAGCCTCATCACTCTCCGCGGGGAGGCTGAAGTATTTCTCCGCGATAGGGACGAGGGTCTCGGACTTCTTGAAGTCGATGGAATCCTCGTATGCCGTGTAAAGCTCCTCGACGGCATTGAACAGAACGTTCTCCACCTCGGTTTTGCAGAACCCCACGGCATCCGCCTGGAAATCATCGGAGTTCCGATACTCCTCGCGGCCCTCCTCGCGACCCTTCTGGCGACCCTCCTCGTGGCCCTGAGCCTTTGCCTCAGCCAGCCTGGCAGGAAATTCAGCCTTCTCGGCCTCAAGTCCCGCCTTAGCTTCCTCGAGAATGTTCTTCTCGAGGATGAGCTGCCTCTTCTCTGCCTCGTGCCGCTGCTGTTCCTCCTTGAGCATCCTCCGCTCCCGACGCAGCACGGCTTCATGATCTTGGACCTGCTTGTGCAGGCCCATAGCCTTCTCGCCAAGGAGGGTCTGTTCCTTGGCTATCTTCTCCCTTGCTGCAACAGCGCTGGCAAGGTCCTCCTGGAGCTTGGCCAAGGCTCTAGGGTCCGACCTGGCTTGCTCTTCCTCCAAAGCACCCTTCAGAGCCAGGATGTAACCAAAGCAGCGCTGCTGGTTCGCCGTTTCCTAAGGCAGAAGGAAAAGAAATTAAGATCTGATAACTGAAGGCAAGAACAACAAAGGAAGGAGCAAAAGTGAGAGTAAAGTTTTACCTCCATCCGAAGGATAGCCATGTCGCGAAGGTCTTCCTCGATATCCTCCCGTGCCAAGAAGATTGAGCGTCTCAAGGCTGGTGGAACTGACCCTGCCAGCAGATGCAGGGCCAATTCTGGCTGAAGGTCTCCCCGATGGAGTGGGACCCCATGAAGAGACTCGATCGGGTTCCAGGGAACCGTCTCTTGATCGGGGGTATAAACCTTGTAAAGGTTCTCATCCACGGGGAGAGGAGGGATGACCTTGGAAGCCTCAGTCGGAGGAGCCTCGGTCGGGGGCTCCAGAGTTGGAGAACGCAGATCCAGGGGAGGACTCCGAGACACGTCCTCCTCCACAGTTGGCCTCAGGATGCTTCGACCTGGCCTTTGGCGGGGTAGCAAGCCGCCTTCATTTGGCTCCTCGGAGGAGGGGGAAGCCTCCAAGTTGGTCACCTGACGGAACTGAGCTTCCGTCGGGGCATCCTCGGTCATCGGCTCCTGTGTAGTCGCAGCCCCCGCTGGAGTAGCAGCCTTCGTCGGAGTAAGAGCCTCCGATGGACCTGCGGTTGCGGGACGAATGAAGTCAGGCAGAGTATTATTTGGGCACCAGATGATTTGGCGCGGGACATGTTGGTCCTTTCCAAAGAAGTTGTAATATCCCGCCTTGAGGACGCGAGGGGGTTTATCCTCGAAGAATATATTTGATCTCTCGGACCCGCGACTCCAGGTCAGCAGGGATAAACTCCTCGGGAACCAACCTTCTATATTTCTTAATAGCGTGGCGAACGCGCTTACCTTCCTCGGCAGTGGTGACACCGAAGGCTTGGTCTATCTCCTCTCTTCTGGCCCGCTTGGCCATCCCGACCTGCTCCTCAGTCGGAGGAGCTGTAGAAGAAGAGGCTCCCCTCTTCAGGGACTTCCGCTTTCGCTTGGAGCCACCCTGGACAGCATCGGTCTCCCCCTGCTTCAACACGAGATGGGTCAGCAGAGATGCCTTCTTGGCTGCAAAAATGAAAATAAAAAGCAGTTAGAAATGTTACCCAGATAACCAAATTCTCAGAAATAGAATCGAGGAGTTGGAATCCGATCTGGATCAGGTCCCCCTCCACGAGCTTGTTGGCGTCAAGGGGAGTGAAGGACTCCCCCCAACAGTAAAGCTGGACCAGCTGAAGAGTGTTGAAGTCATCCTCGGTGTAGACTTCGAACTTGGGGGCAGGATCCGCCACAACCTCCCATCGGGGCCATGGGATAGAGCTGTTCTGGACGAAGAAGTAATACTTCTTCCATCCGCTATTGTCGGACCCTGAGTCACGAATGAGCACCCGATCCTTGTTAAACTTCCAGGTCTCACCATCCCAGCCGAACCGAGAAAGTTGCTCCCTGGTCCATTTGGGGAGTCGGGGAGTGAAGGAGCAGACGCCCGCCTTGTTGCACTTCATCCCGTAGAAGGTGCGGAAGAGCAGCAAGCTGTACGTCCTCTGCTGGCGGAGGCACAGAACCTGGAAGGCATTCCACACGCGGATAGCGTGTGGGGAGAAGGTGGATGGATGTGTCTGATAGAAGTTGCACATCTCAACCAAATTCCCGCAGAAGGGGAATCGGATCCCGGCGTTTATCTGCCCCGTGGAGACAAACACCTCTCCTTCCCGAGGACGCGTGACTATGTGCTTCCTCCTGGTGGTTTGCTGGGATTCATAGGGGAAGCGGGGTTCCTAGGTTGAAGTAATGCAGCCTTCTCGGAGAGCAGCCTCGTACAAGGTCTCAGAGATTTCGTTAGTAGCAAGCTCAAAGATAAAGGGGTTCCTTCCTCCGGAACTGGCCTCGTCTAAAAACGGCCATAACAGGAAAACTCAGGAAAGGAAAAGCAGACAAATTCAGTAAAACATAGAAGCAGAGAAGGAAACCTTACCAGACATCGTAGATGGTTGATCAGAGAAGACGAGGAAAGATCTTGACGGTGGGAGGCCTTGGATCACCGGAAAATCAGACGAAACTTGGAGAAAAAGCTTCAAGGTTTGACAACGGTAGAATTCGCAGAAATCAGAACGGCAGGGAAGGAGTGAATAGTGCCAGGGTTTTGGCTTTTATAGGCAAAAGGGCAGTTGGACAGACTCAAATCTGGACCGTTGAAGATGAAACGACTTAATCTGGATCGCCGAGATTATAGGGGACAGTACGGAAGAGACGTTAATGACGTAATATTGCTTTTTCAGAAAGTAGCAGTCACGCCGGTTTAGGCGTCGTTTCATTATCCCTAGCATTTAATAGTGCAGTAACCGAGGAGTCTCCTCGGATTTGGCAACTGTCCTTGGAGTTTGAGGAATTATGAGTGAGAAGCTCTGTTATTCAAGAATTATACCCAAGGTAAAAGCCTCCGATGATGATATCGGGAGGTCCGAAAATAAAAGCCTCCGATGGTAATATCGGGAGGTCTGAAGATAAAAGCCTTCGACGATGAGGTCGGGAGGTCTGAAATTGGAAGACACGACGGACTGCAAGTCCCCCATGTCTTGGGGGCAAATGATGGGTTCCGATGTAATCATTAGCCCCGTTAACAGCCAACAAACGGCGAGCAAGCCCAATGGGCCTTGTAAAAGACCTGGAAGGTCCAGAGGCCTAGTATGAAGGGTCCCGATGAGATCGGTCCCGATATATGAGCTGAATGCTCCCGACGAGAAGCCTCTGAGTAGGCCCCGATATGCCTTGAAGAAGGCCCCGATAATAAAGCCCCGAGAAAGCTGGCCCTGTCTCATGAGACGAGGGGTCCTGGGTGGTGACCTAGAATGAGATAACTCTGGAGTCCCCGATATGAATTGGGACTTGTGATCAGAGGATAAGACCAAGAAACCCGCCTACTAGATAGAGTAGTGGGGAAACGGTTGAGATACAGATAACCTCCCCCGAAATACGCAGGGCGTGCCCGAGATACGCGGAACGTGGGCGAGATACGCGGAGTGTGGGGCGAGATACACGGAATCCCGAACGAGATATACGGAAACATGGGTAAAACTGCCAGGCACGGTTACAGGTAACTGAGTAACTTCCCCTCCTATATAAAGGAGGAAGTTACCTCAGAAAACACACATTCTAATACGAACTTAGATTACTGCTTAAAACCCCATCGTTCATACACTCATTTAGGCATCGGAGAGGGATTCTGGGTCACCACCCAGGTCATCCCCTTTTGCAGGATTACGCGGAGCCCAGGAGTTCAAGCTTTCCGTCAAGAACGTAACGGAGCTTCGACCGTGATCCAACATCGACGACAAAATCAGTAGAGCTACAATAGCTAAAGATCATAGAGATTGTAGTATGGGAGCTGCAATAGAGTGGAGTAGAGTCACTTTTTTAACACAAGCGGAATGTTTGGCTGCTCGAGTGGAAGCAAATCTAATCAAGATATTGAATATTTCCAAAATCATTCTTAAAGGGGATAATTCTTCTGTTGTCAATCAACTGCGTGGAAAAGAAGATACTTGGTGGAATATGGAGGCAGTTGTTGAGGATATCAACGCTGCATTAGCATCAACATAGACAGTTGAATTTGCATTGACCAGACGATCTGGCAACACCCTAGCCATGAGCTTGCTGCGCTATTCAAGCAAAGAGAGCTTGAACTCATTCCTTTTTTTTTTTTTTTTTTTTTCTGCTTAGGGTTTTTAATGTAGCGTGATTGGATAGATGGGGTAGAAGGCACAAAAACTCGTTGATTCAAGAGAATACTGAGAATTTGATGCGCGATTAAGGAGAACCTCATTTTTTCATTAATCAATAATACTGAATTCTCAAAGACGGCTACACATAGTTTAAATACAGTAAAACCCTAAACCTAGAGTAAATCTGAAAATAACAAATAGGTCCTAACAAAACCGACAAATTAAAAATATGACCTAAAGAAATACAAATTGCAATTTTGACCCTCTAGATGAAGGAATTTGGCCGAAAAACATAGTACTCCATGGCAAAGCAATGTGTATTGTTCAGACCACTGTTTCGACATGAAAAACTGTATTCGCGCGCCAAAATCTGACATCGGTAGTCGCAGAATTGACAATTGCGCTCGCATCAATTTGCCACACTTTTTATTCTTTATTTCTTAGAACGAATCCTCAAATGTTTGATAATCTTTCTTTTATTAGTTTATTAGGTGCTAACCCCGCGCTACGCGCGGGGCTACCCGTTAAACGATACACAATTACTTATATAATATAGAAGGTTGGAATTATGTTTCAAGTTGGTTGCGTTCAATAATATATTTTTTTTCCAGATTATAAGAAGATATGAATTAGAACTAGAAATGTAATTAGATGATACGGAGTTTTAGAAGAAGAGAAGGCGCAACCTTTTGATTTTCTGCCGTTTCAATTTCAATCAATTTGGGAGTATTGATGAGTTTCAATTTAATATATTATTAATTTCTCAGCTTTATTACGGTGGAAATGTCAAATCTTGTTAATTTGTAAGCTCAAATGTTATCAGGTCTAACAAAAACCAAACATCCAGATGAAAGTACTAATTGTGTAAGTTTATAAAATAATTCAACCCAATATTCGTGATTTTCAAGCCCAAACGTAAACCATAAAGCCTAAATAAGCAAGCCCACGTTGCTTAAGGCTTTAATATATTGCCAAGAAGTAAAGTCAGCCCACACCGTTGCTAATGATATTAATAAATGAAGAGGTGAGGTGGTGTGTTGTAGTTGTTTTAAAATGTTGATGTGGCACTTTAGAATTTAACTACTATCTTTCCTCTTACTTTATATAATATATATTAATAAATGAAGAGGTGAGGTGGTGTGTTGTAGTTGTTTTAAAATGCTGATGTGGCACTTTAGAATTTAACTACTATCTTTCCTCTTACTTTATATAATATATAGATATAGATAGTTGTTTCAAAATGTTGATGTGGCACTTTAGAATTTAACCACTATCTTTCCTCTTACTTTATATAATATATATAGATGCTAATGATATTAATAAATGAAGAGGTGAGGTGGTGTGTTGTAGTTGTTTCAAAATGCTAATGTGGCACTTTAGAATTTAACCACTATCTTTCCTCTTACTTTATATAATATATAGATATAGATATATAGATAGATTTTGTTTCAGTTATTTATGTTGATTATTTTTATCCTTGTAACTTCAATAATTTTTCAAGAAAAAAATGAAATTATTATTCCTCATTCATTTAAGAGAATTTATTGCTTGGAACGGATCATCAGATGCCCCTGCATCTAATTAATGATTGACACGTGGTAGTGTGTCATTTTTTTTTTTTTTTTGCTGAATGAAAGGGAAAAAATAGTACAACTAGTTAACAATTACACAAAATTAGACAGAATACGTTTATTCTCAGAATGATCATAAATTTCGGCAAAAATAATAGTCGCTAGATTAACGGATACTTCATGCAATTGAACAAAGTGCTGCTCCAAGCGCACGGCTCATTTAGCTAAGTATGTCAAATCAATTTCTACAACTTATCACATTCTATTTGGATGAAGAGACACTAGCTTTGAGCCACTCAGTTGTACACAACAATTTCTCTTCATTTCATTTATATGTTCCAGCAAACAAACAAACATGCTATCGTTATTATTTTTTTATGGGTTAAAAGTACTTTTCATACCACATGTTTGACCGAATGTGGCTTTTAGCACTGGATGTTTAGTTTTGTATATTTTTGGTACCAAATGTTTGAAAAAATGTGGCTTTTGGTACATCCGTTAGTTGGCCATTAGTTTTGGCCGTTAAATGACATGTGCAAGTCACGTGATCGACTCTAAACTTTCAATTTTGTTCAACTTAGTCCCTCAAATACATTCATAAATTTTATTTTGTTTAACTTAGTCATAACAATTCAAAATCGGACCCAATTAAACCAATTGAATTCAATTGACATAGCCCCATTTGGGTCAAATTTACCCAATTGGGGATATGTCCCAATTGGGTTCGATTTTGAAGCTTTAGGAATAAATTAAACAAAATAAAAGTTATGAATATATTTAAGGGACTATATTGAACAAAATTAAAAGTTTAGAGTCGATCACGTGACTTGCACATGTCATTTAACGGCCAAAACTAACGGCCAACTAATGGATGTACCAAAAACCACCTTTTTTCAAACGTTTGGTACCAAAAGTATACAAAACTAAACATTCAGTACTAAAAGCCACATTCGGTCAAACGGTATGAAAAGTTTTAACAAAGGTGGCACTGGCAATATCTGCAAATAATGCATCACGGAAAGGGTAATCGTGTAAATTCGGTGACGACCAACTCTGCAGTCTGCTCTTTCGGGGTTGGTAGTTGGGCGCAGTAGGCCCATGTGAACTGTTGTTATGGTAGGCCCTAGATTAACATTTACTTTGTCAATAGAGCCCACTATAATTAATATTAATAATTTATATGTAAGATGTATAATTGTATATATGTCTATATGTGAGATTAAATACAAAATAAATTTCATTTGGGACAGTAATTTATTGTGATACTCTAAGTTGGTTTTATAGCTATATACTATGTAGCCTTTTTTTTTTTTTGGCCAGAGTACCATGTAGGATTTAAATACTGAATTAGTTTGGGATAGTTTGTTTTGTAGTTTCTTTTTAAAATATTATTATTTGTCTGATGACTTAAATAGATATAGAAATATGTTCATAATCATATTATTATCTTCACTAGTCTCGATAACTACCCTAACTATCCTATTTAGGAGTAATTAATTAATTTATATATATATATATATAAAGAAATAAGTTTGCAGTGAAGACTTGTGCATATCCTCCAAGTAATGTTCCGACTATTCTACTTATTGTTTAGAGTTTTTTCTAATTATATTTAGTGAACTAACGTATGCACTGATTTATTAGTATAGCACACCTGCTATCTAGTATAATTAAGAAGCCAACTGTAAAATTCAGGTATTCAACTCATCTCATTTTATGCCTGGCGTGGTATGTGAGTCAAGCATAAATTATATTTTAATAGTCACTGCGATGTGATTCTCCGAAATGTTTTAAACTTGAGTTTTCAGAGACAAACTATGAAAGTAAGCACTCTTAACCACTAGACCTCTACTATTTGTGTGATTTGCTTTTTTCGTTAATCTATATACATTATATAAAGGAGAAGGTGAGAATATGCATGCCACCTTAGCAATTTGGATTGCTCATTAAGTGCCTGATCGACTAATCCATTTGGGCCACTATATTTAAAAAAACTCAGACCCAAAAATTTGTATGGTGTGCAGAAATTAAATATGGGTCTGTGTTTAAAAATGGGCCGACATTAAATATGTACCTACTTTAAATCAAGTTATGCAACTTAGTTTTAAGACGGCCCGACACACAAAAAATCTCATGTTATATTATGTATTTTGCAGCCGAAATGAAGTATTTATTAGTTTTTGTAAATAGTAGCTCATAGCATATTATTATTATATATTATACATATATTGTTATTATTTTTATATATTAATATTATGCATTTTGTCTTAAGTGATAAACAAAATTCATGGTAAGTTATACATTTTTCTCTAAACCTAAATTAAAAAAAAAAACTCTATTATAGTTTTTAATGCTTTTTATAGTTTTCTTTTTTATTATAGTCACCCGTGCACCGCGCGGGTTCAGCACCTAGTTGTTATGTAAGTTATGCGTGAAAAAAATAGATGCTTTTAATAATTTTAAAAATTAAGGACAATACATTTATGACACTAATTTTTCACTAAATAAAATCTGCAATGTGACATTTGCATGTTATCTATATCTATATATATATAATAAAGTAACAGAAAAGAGACAATGTGAAATGTGGTTTCGACATGTCAGCACGTAAGTAAAATGTGGTAATCATACAAATACGGTCAATTAATAGTAATTATTGCTAATAAAAAAAACGTTATCAATTAATAATTATACAAATAAAACTTTTGCAATTCTATAACATCTGCATCCTTCCAAGAATTTGAAGTTTTTTTTTTTACTATGTTTTAGAAATTTTATATGTTGATTGGTTGGAATTCCATCCTCATATAACATATCTCATTTAAGTTATTATTATAACATGGAGCTTCCTACTGAGATGTTTCTCTACAAAAAGGTTACTTCTAAACTCTCACTTCTCATATTGGTTTTTTTTATTGATTCTTTATTTGTTTGGTTCAAGTCTGTGAATTTTTTGAAGTTGTTTATTGTTTAGGGTATTAAATTGATTCATAATTAGGGTTTTTTTTGTTGGAATAATGTATTGAATTGATCCATAATTTTAGTGGCGAACCAGGTCTAAAGGAGGACCATGTACAGGTTTAGCCTTTTTGTGGAAAATTGATTCATATGTGAGTCAAATGTTGATTATGTTAATACTAACTTCAATATATATATTTTTTTTAATATTGCAAGTGCCTCTCTCAAGAATATTGGTGAAGTGAAGGAATATGTTGAAAATCTGAAAATTTGTGAAGGTGGCTGACTTTGTTAATATTTAGGGTTTATGATTTGAAAAATATAATGAACAAAACAATGCGTATTGAAACACTCGAGAATTTTAGAAGGGAATCCTTTTTTCTTTAAACTAACAAATTCGAAACATAATTCTATTCTTCTTTATATACGTTAATATTTACGTTTTAAAAGACCGCCCCACGCGTAGCGCGGGGACAGCACCTAATATAATAATAATTTAGTTAAGCTTTACATAATGACCATCCACCTGAACAATGACATTTTTTCTCACTATATATATATATATATTTCTTAAATACGTTTTGAAATTTTAGGTTGCCAATAATAAATAATAAAAACCCTCAATTACTGCGATCACAATCTAACTAAAGCGTCGGGCGTCGGCAGTGTTCTAGAAACAATATATATATATATATATATATAATTTTTTTTTTTAAAAATAATTTTATGACAACGCATTTTAAATCACGAAAATTCAAATTAACATTGCGCATAAGCTAATTTTCTTATTCTGATAAATATAAGGAGGAAAATCATTCTTAAAAATTATTGAAGAACACTAATCAAAGAGTATCTGAAAATGTTCAAAATCAAGTTTTAGTGATACAAAGTAAATTCTTGCCTCACATAGCTACCTAGCTTATAGGCTTATAGCTAGGTAATAAATGGGTTTTGAAGTTACAACTTTTATCAGATGTATAAACATGAGCGCAAAACAATTATATTAGGGATAAAAATTTCTTACACGTATTTTATTGAGGCCCAGCCCGTTTAGCCTATGATGAGCCTTTTGTTGTGCAGTGGTCTTGATTATGGAAGCCCATATTTATATGGTTCTGAGGCTTAGTATTTAGTTGGGCCGGGTTTGTGTCAATCTGGACTTTGTGCAACTTATATTGTTTAAGGGTCCTTTTGTACTCTTTATTTTCTTTTGTCCCGAGTTCCTTCTATCTTGAACCTTTGGGTGTAACTGATGATTATTTTGGTAGGGTTTTATATTTAAGGGTGAGGAGCTCCAAATGAAGGAACAGTTCCAGTGACCCCATGTGCTTGTGCCACTTCTGCTCTGCTAGGGTTCATCCGCGACTTTGATATTTCACATGGTATCAGAGCTCTGAAGCTCTGAATCGCTTCACCTTCTCATCGATCCTTCGATTCGCTGCGATTTCATCCTTCGACTGAGATTTCCTCACTCACGACGATTCATCTTCCCCACGGTGAAGAACCTGAGATTCGCCGTTTACGGTTTTGTTTTCTGCACTTTACTTCCTCTTTGTTTTCTTGCAATAGATTCAATGATTGATTGATCTTTCGACCTCAGACCTTTATTCTCAGTTACTGCACCTTTTATATACGAAATCTGAGATCGAATTTGATATCGATCCTTGATCTTGTGTTCTGCGTCTCTTTTATCGCCTTTCCTTTTGACAAATTGCTTTAGCTCTTCTGATGATTTGAGATCTTGATTAAAGCTTGCATGCATGTATCATTCTTGAGGAGATCTGAAAATTAATTTGATTGTCTCAGATGATGCTTGATTTTGTTTTAAGGATATGCTGATTTGACGGAAATTGATTAATTATGTCGCATTCCTTGTAGATCTACCTTTTATCTACGATCTATTCTCTTGTTTGCTCATTTGCGATGGATGAACAACCTCCTACTGATGGCAATGCTCCAACGATGACCGTTGTGGAAGCGATGCCCAAACTGGATCATAATCATCCTTTATTCTTGCATCCATCTGACTCTGCTGGTTTATGCCTCGTGTCTGAGAAACTTACTTGTGCTGATGATTACGGTTTTTGGAGCAAAGCAATGAGAATCTGTTTGATTTCTAAGAACAAACTTGGTTTTGTAACTGGTTCCTGTAAGAAAGAGAATTTCGAACCTATTTTTCACAATCTTTGGGAACGCTGCAATGCTTTAGTCCTTGCTTGGATCATGAACTCAGTTTCTAGAGAACTCATGTCTGGAAACATATACACTGAAAGTGCCTTCTCTGTCTGGAATGATTTGAAAGAGAGGCTGCACAAAGTGAATGGTTCCAGAATTTTCCAACTCCATCGTGATATTTGGTTGGCTCAACAAGGAGTTGACTCTATCTCCAATTATTTTGCTAAACTGAGAGCAATGTGGGAAGAATTCGAGGCCATCTGTAACTTGCCCAATTGTGGTTGCCTTGAATTTCAGAAACACATTACTCATTCAAACAATCTGAAGCTTTTTCAATTTTTGAATGGATTGAATGATTCTTACTCAAATGTGCGAACCAATCTTGTTATGAGGGAGATACTTCCCACTGTCTCTCAAGCTTACTCTGTGTTGATTCAAGAAGAAAACCAGAGAAGCCTTTCTGGAAATGCCTTGGTCAGTAATGTTTCTGACATAAGGCCTACTGCTGGTAATGATGGAGCAAACAGACCTAGAGGTCAAAAACGTAACCTGAACCTTTTCTGTGAGTATTGCAAAAACAGGGGGCATGATTATGAGCACTGTTTCAAGAGGAAAGGTTACCCTCCAGGATGGAAATTTCGTGGCAATCAAGGTCAGAACAAAACTCCACAAGCCAATGCAGTGATTGATGCTGGAACTGATGGACAACTTGGAGGTAGCTCAGATGGTGGAGGTACCATGTCAACCCCTCTGGAGCTGCCCAAGAACCAACCATTCATGGTTACTTCCCAGCAGCTGGAACATTTGGCTCGTTCAATGATGAAAGCACAGAAATCTGATTCTGATCAAGAGCCACGTGCCAATACTGCCACTTCTGGAGCAGGTATTAACTGTTTTGGCTCCTTCTTAAACAACAATTCTGATTGGATTATTGATACAGGTGCATCACATCACATGACTTATCGTTTAGATTGGTTAGATCATGTTAAACCTGTTAACTTTAATGTCCAGTTACCTAATGGTTTATTTTCCAAAGTTGTTGGTGTTGGGACTTATAAGTTTGGCCCTGACAAATTTTTGAAGGATGTTTTATTTTTGCCTGATTTCAAATTTCACCTGATTTCCATTAGCAAGTTAACCAAGGACTTATCCTGTTGTGCCATTTTTTATCCCAATACTGTTATATTGCAGGATCTCTCCAATGGAATGGTGTTGGGGAATGGTCATGAAGCTGCAGGGCTATATCTTTTCAAATCTTCTCATAACCCTGTAGCTCTACAAACCACCACCAACCATTCTCTTACAATCTTATGGCATAAACGATTAGGGCACATTTCTTTCAATGTGTTGAATAAAATAGATAGCCTTGGTTCAATTGCTGTTAAAAATAAGGGTGTAACTGAATGTGGCATTTGTCCTTTGGCCAAACAACATAGGTTACCATTCCCCACTAGCAATTCTGTTACTCATAAGATTTTTGAGTTGTTGCATTTAGATGTATGGGGCCCATATAAAAAGGTGACTCATGATAATAAAAGGTATTTCCTTACTATTGTGGATGATTTTAGTCTTGTGACTTGGGTTTACTTATTGACTCTGAAATCTGATGTAATTGTCATTTTGAAGCATTTTTTGGCAATGGTCAAGAATCAGTTTGAAACTAGTGTTAAGAAAATTAGATCTGACAATGGTGGTGAGTTTTTTAATGAACATTGTGATTCTTTACTTCAGTCCAATGGTATTATACATGAAAGTTCTTGTTCTTACACTCCTCAACAGAATGGGGTTGTTGAAAGAAAACACAAACACTTATTAGAAATTGCTAGAGCAATCAAGTTCGAAAGTGGTGTTCCTGATAAATTTTGGGGAGAGTGTGTATTAACTTCATGTTATTTGATAAATTTGTTACCTACTGATGTTTTAAAAGGAAAATCTCCTTATGAAGTTTTGTATAAGAAACCACCAAAATTAGATCATTTAAGAGTATTTGGTTGTTTGTGCTATGCCAAAATACTACCTGTTGTGGATAAGTTTGCTCCAAGGGCAGTTGCTTCAGTTTTCATGGGATATTCTGTTACACAAAAGGGATACAGGTTATATAATCTGTCCACTCACTCCTTTTTTGTTAGTAGAGATGTTAGATTCTTAGAATCTACTTTTCCTTTCAAAACTCATGTGCAGAGCCCTGAATCCATTTTAACTGATCAGTTTACTCCTGTTTCAGGATCAAATGATAATTCAATTTTGGATCCTTTTGGTGTTGATGTTACCCAAAACGAAGTATCTAAGAATTTATCTCAGTCTGATGTTGGCAATGTTGATGTATCCACTCAAGAGGTTGGTACTGATAATGTGTCTGACGATGATTCTGTAAGTATTTCTTCCTCCTTAGGTAATGATGTTGATAACCTAGTTGTTGAAGATAATTCTTTACCTAGTGTTGTCACTGAACCTGTACGAAGGTCTGTTAGGACTGTAAAGCCTCCAGGTTGGACCAAATTCTATGATATGTCCAGTAATTGTTCATCTTTATATCCATTGTCTGCTTGCTTGAGCTATGATAGGATAAGTACTGATCATCAGTCTTTTTGAGCTCCATAGATAAAATTCCTGAGCCAACTTCTTTTAGTGAAGCTTGCAAAAATGAATGTTGGATTAAGGCTATGAAGGAAGAAATTGATGCCCTTGAATTAAATAAAACTTGGTCTTTGGTCCCTTTACCTCCTAATAGAAGTTCTATTGGTTGTAAATGGGTATTTCGTGTTAAGTATAATTCTGATGGTTCTCTTGAACGTTATAAAGCTCGGCTTGTAGCAAAAGGCTTTAAACAAAAGGAGGGCATTGATTATGTTGAGACTTTTTCTCCTGTGGCAAAAATCAGTACTGTTAGAGTTATCCTTGCTCTTGCTGCCCATTTTAACTGGGTTTATTTCAGATGGATGTGTATAATGCTTTTCTTCAAGGTGATTTACTTGAGGAAGTTTATATGGATTTGCCTCCTGGATTTGGTAATCAGGGGGAGTTATGCAAAACTGATTCAAAACTTGTTTGCAGATTACACAAATCTTTATATGAGCTTAAACAGGCTTCTAGGCAGTGGAATATAAAGCTTACTAATGCCCTTTTAAGTAATGGTTACAAACAGAGTCATCTTGATTATTCTCTGTTTACTAAGAGAAAAGGACAGGAAGTTGTGGTCTTGCTTGTTTATGTCGATGACCTATTAATTACTGGAAATAGTTCTTTTCTGATTGATGAATTAAAGTTTAATTTGAAAAGAAACTTTCGTATGAAAGATTTGGGAGAATTAAAGTACTTTCTTGGCATTGAAGTTGCAAGATCCCCTGAGGGTATTGTGCTCTGTCAAAGAAAGTACGCATTAGAATTGTTGGATGAAGTTGGAATGTTGGGTAGTAAGCCTAGTAATACTCCAATGGAGCAGAATGCTAAATTAACTTCTGTAGGATATGATGAGAGCCTAGATGTGAATAAGGATGATTCAGTGCTTTCTGATCCCAGTTTTTACAGAAAGTTAATTGGAAAATTATTATATCTGGGTATTACAAGGCCTGACATTGCTTTTTTCTGTGCAGTTCCTTAGTCGTTTTATGCAACAGCCTAAGAAGTCACATTTAGATGCTGTTTTTCGTGTTATCAAGTATTTAAAACAGCAACCAGGTTTGGGAATTTTGTTGTCTTCGAAAGGTGAGTAAGCCTTGTCTGCATATTGTGATTCCGATTGGGCTGACTGTGTTGAGTCTAGGCGTTCTGTGACTGGTTATTGTGTCCTGTTTGGCAGCTCTTTGGTTTCCTGGAAAGTAAAAAAACAAGTTGTAGTTTCATGCTCTTCAGCTGAAGCTGAATATAGGAGCATGCGAGATGTTGTGGCTGAGATTATTTGGTTGCAGGGATTATTCTCTGAAATAGGTTTTTCTTTAAAAATGCCAGTTATGCTACATTGTGATAATAAGTCTGCTATTCAGATAGGAACTAATCCAGTTTTCCATGAACGTACTAACCATATAGAAGTAGATTTACATTTTGTGCGTGATCAGGTATCAGAAGGCAATATCAAGTTGGTGCATTTGAAATCGAGTGATCAGCCAGCTGACATATTTACCAAAGCTTTGCCTAAATTGCAACACAGGAATCTGCTCAGGAAGCTACAGATGGTTGATGTTTTTCACAAGTCCAGCTTGAGGGGGAGTATTGAGGCCCGGCCCGTTTAGCCTATGATGAGCCTTTTGTTGTGCAGTGGTCTTGATTATGGAAGCCCATATTTATATGGTTCTGAGGCTTAGTATTTAGTTGGGCCGGGTTTGTGTCAATCTGGACTTTGTGCAACTTATATTGTTTAAGTCCTTTTGTACTCTTTATTTTCTTTTGTCCCGAGTTCCTTCTATCTTGAACCTTTGGGTGTAACTGATGATTATTTTGGTAGGGTTTTATATTTAAGGGTGAGGAACTCCAAATGAAGGAACAGTTCCAGTGACCCCATGTTCTTGTGCCACTTCTGCTCTGCTAGGGTTCATCCACGACTTTGATATTTCACATATTTAAGATTAAAAAAAAATCTTATACAATATGAATACACATAAAAAAAAATAGAGTTAAAATAGAGTTTGTGCAGGTATATGACAGAATGATAAAATGATAATTTTGTGTTGTAACCATGTTTATGTATTAAAATACGAACACACGTGAAGAAGTGGCGTTCGTGCAAGTATGTGCATAACGATAGCATGAACACACTATAATTTTTGCGTGTTAGCCTTTATGTATCACAATATGACGACACACATGATATCACGAATTGTGCTATAAGTATACTTTCTTAGTGTTTTTTTTAACAAATCTTATTTAATAGTTTTTAAAACTTCAATTAGTTGTTTCATTTTTAGAGTTCGTCAACTCTATATTACGAACTTATAACTAAGAACATATTATTAATTCATAATTTTTACTATAAGAAATTCATTATTTTGATATTTTTCTTAAATATATTGTATATAGATGTACAATTGAATAACAAATACAACACATTGCACGACACAAATATACATGCAAAAATGTGATTCGTCTTTGTATTTATAAAACATGACATAATAAGCTTAATATGTGTTTTATTGTTCAATAAATTTAATATAATATGATTATTATCAAGCACGATAGCACTAACAAATAACAATCTTTAAATTGTATGGTTAGGGCTCGGAGTTTGGGTGATGAATGGACCGAAATGAGTTGGGCTTTATGGGATCTAATAGTTTAAGGCCTTAAGTTTCCACCGCTCTAGTTTCTAAGTTCTAACCCAATTTTCCATTGTTTCCTGGATTGAATCATCAAGCCTATGCAATTATTGATTTTCCCAGGGATATCTCAGAAGTCCGACTCTAAGGCAGGTTTAACATGGAATTAGAATATAAATAGGAATAAGAATTTCTTATTCATAATTTTGAGGAAATAGTTAATATTAGTCTAATTTCTAAAAATAATCAATCTTATTTTGTGGAATGAAAATAAAAATACATTTTTAACTATAACCTAATTTATTTATTAAAGATTATAATTAACAGGTATCTGAGATAACACAATAAGACAACTTAGTACCCGATAATCCGATATAATTTTTGTGACTTTTAGGTACCTGAGAAGAACAAAGTGTTACTCTGTATGTTTTCTCGTTAGTTAAGGACGAAAAAGATCACATCTCACGCACCCGACTAGTATGGGCGACAAATAAAAATATTTTAACTTGAATTGACTAAAATACTCTTTTGACTCACATTAAGCTTCTTCATCCCAAACGGCGTTGTCGTCACCATCCCAGTCAGTGGCGGATCTACTATACCAAATGGGGTGACAAATGTCACCCAATTATCGAGTATTTCAAGTGAGGCCCTAAGTTTATTCCTGAAGAAAAATATTATCTCGAACCCTATTATTTTTGTGTAAGATCCCTATTATTTTGTGCGAGGCACTAAACCCCGATTATTTTGTGTGAGACGCTAATAGTTCTATTATATTTTGTCGACATCATTATTATTTTGTAACACTATTATTCAATCCATTCGGAAAAAAGTTCATCAAATTTAAAATGGTTTAAATGGTCTTTTGGTGCCATATGTTTGGCAAATATTGGCTTTTGGTGCCATACGTTTTTTTTTTAGGTTTTTGTTGTCCTATGTTTGCATTTTGTAGGCTTTTGGTGCATCTGTTAGTCAACAGTTAAGTTTGACCGTTAAATACTTTTATTTTGTTCAATTTAGTCATCTAATTTATATTCCTAACTTTTAATATTTACAATTTAGCCCCCAAAGATTAGAAATCGGACCTAGGTCAAAATTGACCGAGCCAGGGTCCGACCCACAGCTGGGTGCACCCAGCTGATGAAGTGCAAGAGTGATATTGTCATGCACATCATAAGCTTTCTACTAATGGTCAAGACTCTGTTTGGTTAATCAGTTAAGCAAATGAGAAGTGACAATGATAGAGAGTTCATCAATTCTATATGTAAAAAGCTCTTTACTAATGTTGGTATAATTCATCAAAGGAGATGCGTGTTCACTCCTCAGTAGAATTGAATGGTTGAGAGGAAACACATACACTTAGTAGAGATTGTTAGGGCTTTGTTTTTTCAAGCTTCTATTCCCATTAAGTTTTGAGGGTACTGTGTTCTAGCAGCAAATTATATAATTAATCTTCTTCCAACTCTAACTCTGAACAACATATCTCCCTCAGAAGCACTATATGGGAAGAATCCATTTATTACACGTCTTCGAGTTATGAGTTGCTTGTGTTTTTCTACTCGACTTCATAATCAAGACAGTTTGTCTCAAGAGCTATTCCTGGTATTTTCATGGGTTACTCAATGCACTATAAATGGTATATTATTATGAGCATTGAATATAAGACATTTCATATTAGCAGGGATGTGAAGTTCCATGAGAAGATCTTTCCTTTTGGAATGAACAAGTCTGGTCTTTTAGAGATGCTTCCTCCATTACACAACTCTTCTGTGTTTGAGAAACCATCAAATTCTTATCTCTTTGATGACTCTTCTACACCTAATGTACAACCTGCTATTCCATTAGCACCTGAGAATCAACCACTCATAAATGTATAGCTCATCAACCTCAAGTTAGAAGGAGTTCAATGCTAAGAAGACCTCCATCTCATCTGGATGATTTTATAACTTCTCAGGTTACTTCTAATGCTGCCTTTGGTATGGAAAGATATGTCTCTTATGACAAGATCTCACCGAATTTCAAATGCTATTTAGCTTCTTTTGATAAGATCAAGGAACCATATTCATATAAACAGGCTGTAAAAGATACAAACTGGATTTTAGCAATAAATGAAGAGATCAAGGCATTACAAGATAATCAAACTCGAAAAATAGTCAATTTTCTCGATGGTAAGACTTCAATTGAGTGTAAATGAGTTTTTAGAGTCAAGTATAAGTCATATGGCTCTTTAGAAAGGTACAATTCTCAATTGGTAGCAAAGGGGCTCACTCAAAAAGAAGGCATTGATTTCACCGAGACGTTTTCATCAGTTGTTAAAATGACAACTGTGAGAGCATTACTAGCTATTGCTGCTGCAAAGAATTGGGCTATATTTCACATGGATGTGAATAATGCCTTCTTGCATGGTGATATTTTTTAAGAAGTCTACATGGACATACCGTAGGGCTTTAATGAAGATATGTCATCTGGTTGTTCATCTAAGAGTTCACCAAGAGTTTGGGGGTTATTAAAGTTCTTATATGGGCTAAAAAAAGTTTCATGGCAGTGGAATCTCAAGCTAACAAAGACTATACTACAAGCTGGTTATATTCAGAGCAAATCAGATTATTCCTTATTCAGCAGATCTCAAGGGAACATAGAGTCTTTCTCTTAATCTACCAATATGACTTGCTAATTACATGATCTTCTTCTTCTCTGATTGAGCAATTAAAAATAAATCTTCAGAGACACTTCAAATTGAAGGATCTAGGTCACTTAAAATACTTCCTAGGTCTGGAAGTGGCAAGATCAAAAGCACGCCTTATTATCACTTAAAGAAAGTATGCAATTGAGCTAATTCTTGATGCTGGGTTAGGAGCTGCTCAACCATTTGCTACACCAATGGAGTTTAATGTGAAATTAACAACTGGTGACTATGATAAAGGATATAATCTCAACATATCTGATCCTTTGTTTGGCGATGCGACCTTATACAGAAGATTGGTGGGCAAATTGCTTAACTTAACTATGACCAGACCTGATATTGCATTTGCAGTGCAAAGATTAAACCAATTTGTCACTAATTCTAAGAAGTCTCACTTTGATGTTGCAATAAGAGTGGTAAAATATGTCAAAGGAACTCCAGGTCAAGGGCTCTTATTCTTCTCAAGAAATAACTTGAATCTCTCTATCTTTTATGATTCTGATTGGGGTTCTTTCTCATTCAGTAGGAGATCATTGACTGCCTATTGTGTTAAACTAAGGAATGCTATGATAGGTTTGAAAGTGAAGAAGCCAACAGACGATATCTCTATCAAGCACAGAGGCAGAATACATAAGCTTAAGGGAGACTACTGCATATATCGACTATTTGGCTCAAGCGTCTTCTATAATATAAGAACTTGGCTTCAAAATGGAGTATCCAATTCCTCTGTATTCAGAATGACACGATTTGCGTTTATCATGCTACTTCTTCTAATCAACTTGTTGATCTATTGACAAAAGCTCTTAGGCGTGCACAACGTGAAGCATTACTAAGGCACTAATGAATCATTGATATTTACAAAGACAAAGCAAATGACGAAAAAATGAAAAAGGAAGAAGTGGAGGAATGTAGACTTATTATTATGTTGACTACTCTAGTTAGTTGACCTTAGCTTTGTTGACTCCAGTTAGTTGACTAACTAACTATCACTATATATAGTTCCCACCTAATAGCTTGTAACTTTTGGGGAAAAAAACTTGTAACTAACTTTTGATTTTGAAATATAATTTATCACTTTCATCAATTTATCTCCAAATAACATGGTGGAGTTTCCAACGATCCTACTGAGGTAGACGATGGTAACGCGGTTGTCTGAGCAGTCACGGCGTTCCAGGTGTAGCACATGGTCAAAATAATAGTTTAGATCAGAAGGGTATTTTAGTCAATTCAAGTTAAAATATTTTGTTATTTGCTGCTAATATTGGTCACGTGCGTGGCACGTTATCTTTTCCATCCTAAACTAACAAGAAAGCAGACGGAGCAACACTTTGGTCTTCTCAGGTACCTAAAAGACAAAAAAAATATTTTGCCTTGACATGTTATCTTAGGTACCTGTTTGATTATAATTCATATTTATTATATCGTTCATTATATCGTATAAGTAAATCTAATTAAAAGTGATCATATTTTAATTTAATTAAAAATAATAATTAAATATGTTATTTTTACTTTACAATATACTGAATTTTACATTATTTTATTAAACTTGGAATAATCTTCTAAATCACCTTCATCAAAATCGATATCTTCGTCATCTTCATCATCGTCTTGTTCATTGGATGTGATGCCCCTTTCTATAACATCAAAATACAACATGCGATTTTCTTGAGCACACCAATATATAGCTGACAAAGATCAAAACTTAATTGAATTTACACACCATCAAGCACTTCAAAAGAATTCAAATGGTAATGAGATTAAATTTCACAGAACTGGATAGAACAACCCTGTTAGATCTGTCTAATGGTTAAATAATCATTTACAAAAAAAAAAAAAAAAAAATTATTTAAAAAAATCAAATTTTTCGTTTAATAATTTATGATTGAACTTTGCAGGTTTAGTATTGTTAATTTGATTAATACATATAGTAAAATGATATATCTGTCAGTTTGGACTTATTCAATTCCTTACATATATATAACATTTTATCAACCAAATATTGAATTTGGAATCCTCATTCACTATTTATCATGTCAACCAGATAATATTATATTAATATTACGTATTCCATGCCCTATTCTTACTCCCAGGGCCGGCTCTAGGGCAATCGAGGCCTAAAGCCACATTTCGACTTGGGGCCTAATATAAATATATTTTTTTTTTGCTAAACATGAAAAACTAATTAATTGACTACACATAGTAAATTTTTATTTAAAGTATATTCTTCGAGTTTTTATAGAAGCAAAATCACTAATTAAATTTTATACTCAATTTTTTAAGATTACATTTTCAATTGATAATATAAATAATCCATTTGCAAACTGGAAAGAATTATAAGTTTAAAGATCATATAATATACAATGAAGTGAGCCAACAATTTATAAGAATAATATTTTGAAGATAATAAGAAATTAAAATGTATAAATACTATCTAGCTGCAAGATTTTATACTATTCTAAATTATTACTATTCCTAATTAATTAGGTTGGTTTTTTCAGCTAATTATTTAGACGGTGATTAAAAAAATCCAATAGTTTATTAAATTAGTATAGAAATTATTATTTTTCCATCTCAAATTATAATTTGGAAATGGCAAAAATGCCATAACCAACATCAATGATTATTATTTTATTGGGCAATCTTTAGTTTATTAGTTCATTACAACCTTAAATGCTATAGAGGCTCATTATTTTTTTTGTCATCACCCGACTCACTATTGAAATACCTATGAATATGAGGCCTAGAATAAGCGGAGGCCTAAAGCCCTGTTAGAAAATTTGGGCTCCTTTATATTAAATTTTACTAAGGCTAGTTTTTTGGGCTTAGTTAAATTATTTTTGTTCAAGCCCATTGTTTTTACTCTAGCCCAGCCCAATTTGTTTTAGTGAATGTGGAAATTTGTTTGTACCACATCGACCACTTCAAGCATCTCCTCTCTTCTCCTATGCTATTTAAAGGAGTCTCCCCCTTCTCATTTTTTGCACCATGAGAAATGAAATCTCTTCCTTCTTGGTTGAGTATTCAATTTTTCGGAACCCATAATCTTGGGATCCAATTATATTTTCTCATCCTCTGTTCTTCGTGTTGACGAATGCAGAGTTCTTCTTAGGTTGATTTCGACTTATGTCGTGTTCAACCTTTCTAGTTGTTTTTAGCCGTTGTCGTCAGCATTTCTATTCTTTGTTTGAGTTCAGGTATTGGGTTCGGTTCGGTCGAGCGTGTTGCATGCATAACACGATTCGATGACACTGTTGAATCCTGGGAGGTGATCGCCCCTTGTATAACCCCTTTGCATAACCCGAGGGTGGGGAGGGGCGAAATTGCCTTAAGGAGACTGTGATTAGCACGGGCCTCAGTATAAAAATACGTATTCGTTTTCGTGTCGAAGTATACGTACAATTTCGGTGTTGCCTATCTTGCATGTTAATTGGAGGAATTACTTGTAAGTAACCAGGATTTGATTAATTGCATTTTTGGTCCATGGACTTTATAAATTAGTATATTTACCCTCAATAATTCCAACAATCTTAAGGCAAATTCATTTGTTGGTTTTATGAGAGGATGCTTAATTGAATTTTAAGATTCAATTTTTGGAGAAAATTATAATATTCTCTAAAAGTTCACAAATATTGTCGAACAATGATGTTGAAAATGTGAACATGCTCGAGAGCACATGCGACTGATAAAATCGCTAAGGCCATTTAGGTCATCGAGACTGGTAAAGTCGTCAAAAGCCGTTGAGGCTATTAGGACCGTTGAGGTCGCTAAGTCGTTGAGACTACTATGAAAAATCGAGATGGTCAAGGTTGTTAAACCTATTAAGGCATCCGAAATTGATATGTTTGCTAAGGAGGCTTTGGTGACTTGACCCACTTTAGCCGTTGAGGCTTTTGGGGTCGTTGAATCCATTGTTAAAAATTGGATTAAGAAGTCGGTTAAAGCCGATTTTGAGTGTATGACAATTGTTATGGAAATTTTATTTCCTTGTCTAAAACACTAACTGTTACATTTGATATAAATGTACGTGTGAATCAACGAATCGATTGCACACACCTTAACCTTGGCACGTATGTACGCCGCGATATGTGTACATGAGTGTTTACTCAGAAGGTTAGCTCCGTGAGGGTTTGGTTTTGTCAAAACCGAAAGTAACCGTGTCCAGGTTTATTTTCTATCCAACAGAAGAAAAAAAAAAAACTTGATTTTTGTAATTGAAGTGATTAAACTTAATTACTGAAATCAGAAATTCAAATCGTTATTTGAATTTTAGTAAGCTGAATTTGATGTTCCGGATTACTATTGTGGGGTCGGGTACGAACCGGAGTTGGTCATAGGTCCAATGTTTGAACGCTACTCAATGAGAATGTAGCTAACACTTGGCGGACAACTCTAAAATTGGGAAAGATCACCATCTTCACGATGTGGTCTATAACTGTTATTATTCTAGCGAGTGATGCTATACCGACGCCTTGATTACCGAGGATGGACACTCGTTTAGGCCGCCGTCTATAATGCAGGGAAAGTCGCCGAGAATTACTGCAAAAAGTTGAAGTCAAAAGATGGAATTCTTTTTGACAATTCTGGAAAAAAAAATGAGGAGGAAGCGTCCCTATTGGGAGCACTCGAAATCGTCAAAAGAACTGTACGTTAAATACAGATAGACGTAAAATTTGATTGGATGAAGTTGAATTACTTTAAGTGTAATGGCCGTAGTGCCTGAAGTAAACATGAATAAAAATATTTTTGCATTGGCCGTAGTGCCTATAGTGAACATGAGATAAGAATGTTCCTTATTGTGCTGAATTTGTGGCACAATAATTTAGGACCTGTTAATTACGATACCTTGCGGAGGTTATCTAACATGGTTCATATTCCTAAATCAAAATAGAGCAAGAACTTAAATGTGAAGTTTGCGTTGAAACGAAACTTATTCGGTCGATAGGATTACCGAACTTATTGTTCTAAATACATAGCGATGTTTGCGACTTAATAATTGTCCAAACGCGATGCGAAAAATAAGTACTTCATTACGTTAGTAGATGATAGTACGAAATATTGCTATGTATACTTGATGAAGGAAAATATGAAACAATAACAAATTCATGGTTTACAAATAAAAACTTAAGTTTCAACTAAATTATTAATTGTTTTCGCAATGAGAAATGCGGCAACAATTATTCTCTGTTTAGAGAATGTTGACTTAAACACGATTTAATCGGTGAAGTCATTGCACACCGCATAAAACCCCGATGGAGTTGGGTTGCGGGTTCGATCCAATCGGGCAACGGTTTAATGTTTATTTTGGACTAATTAGTATTAATAACGTTGTCGACGGTCAAGGTTTTGGCTTAGTAGGTGAATGGATTGTCATTAGGCATGCATTAGATAAAAATATGAAAATGTAGTTTTGGCACTTGCGGTGCAACGGGCCGATGTCGTTTATTGGTCGGAGGGTTATACCAATTTTAGAAACGTGGCGGTCTAATGACCAAATTTGATCTCATATTGTTTTAAGGAAAATGTTGATGTTTTGACGGTCTGATGACCTACATTGATACGATGGTGATCTGATGATCAATGATGATGTGGTTGAGAGTTTGTAATAACTTCATACCAAACTCGTGTGTTAACACGTTAAAATTTTTCTGGAAGAAATAAAATAATGTGGTTGAGAGTTTGTAATAACTTCATACCAAACTCGTGTGTTAACACGTTAAAATTTTCCTGGAAGAAATAAAATAATGTGGTTGAGACCATGTTTGTTAGCAATTACCTTTTGAATAAGGTACCCCATAAGAAGGAAGATAAACTCTGTTTGAGTTGTGCCTTCAAATGTGGGGGATGTCTTGCTAAAAGTTATGATACCTCTACGGAAAAGGCGCATACATGCGCTAAACTGTTGATTGCATAAGATATGCTCAGAACAGTAACGCGTATCGATTTCTTCTGTTTGAATCGAAAGTGTCGAATAAACACAAAGATACGTTAATGTAATCAAGAAATGCATTTTTCTTTGGAAAATGTATTTTTGGCTAAGTCTAGAGGAGATGCAAGCATATGAGACTATAGAGGAAAAATAGTCAATACCGAGAACATGGAGGGCATGTTAAGGTCGAGACCGAGGTTGAAACCGAGGTCAAGCCCGTGATGAGTAAAAGGGCAAGGATTGAAAAATCCTATGGTCCAGTTTTTCTGACCTATATGCTTGAAGTCGAACCTTAGACTTACCACGAATCCGTAAACTCTTCTGAGAGACCTCTATGAAAATAGGCAATCATCAGTAATATTGAATCCATCTTGCAGAACAACACTTGAGAGCTGATGGATCTTCCGCCCGGAGACAAACCGTTAGGCTACAAGTGGATATTCAAACGTAAAATGAACGAAGATGGATCAATTGATAATTACAAAGCCCGACTTGTCATAAAAGACTATAGACAAAAGAAATGACTGGATTATTTTGATACATTTTCTCCAGTATCTAGAATCACATTCATAAGGATGGTGCTTGCGATTGCAGCCTTGCAAATTCTAGAAGTACATCAAATGGATGTGAAAACAACTTTCATACATGGAGATTTAGAGGAAGAAATCTACATGGAACAACCTGAGGGTTTCTCTGCGCGAGAGCAGGAAAAGAAAGTTTGTAAGCTTGTCAAATCTATGTATGGTCTTAGACAGATGCCTAGACAATGGCTTTATAAATTTGACAACGTTTAATTGGAGAAATGTTTCAAAATAAATAAGTATGAAAAATGTTTTACGTTGATGACATACTAATCGTTGGAAATAGCGATGATGTAGTCCGGTCAGCTGGACGTATGTTGAATTTGAGTATTGACATGAAAGACGTGTATCTTGCCGATGTGATCTTTGGATTAAAACTCAGTAGATCATCGGAAGGTCTCATTCTAAGTCAAACTCATATATTGACAAGATTTTGGATAAATTCAACAAAGATGACAAGAACGAGGTCACTACTCTAATAGATACGAGTAAGTATTTTTCAAAGAACAAGGGAGAATGTTTTACCCAAATTGAGTATGCTCAAATTATTGGAAGTGTCATGTACTTAATGTCATGCACTAGACCAGATATCGCTCACGTTGTAAGTGTATTGAGTCGATTTACGAGTAACCCTAGTGTTGTCCATTAGAACGGGGTAATCAGGGTACTTTGGTATCTGAGACATATTCGTAATCATGGTCTACACAAAGAGATATCCTTATGTGATAGAATGTTATAGTGATGCAAAATGGATATCCGATAGACACTACCACCTTGAGTATAAGGGGTTACGTATTCACCTTACGAGGTGCAACAGTGTCGTAGAAAATCCTAAAAAAAAAAAAAACAAACAGTCATAGCCAGATCGACGATCATGTCTGAGTTATTGCACTGGAGAAATGTGCCGAAGATGCAGAATGGCTATGTCATTTTCTCGAGGATTTTACTAATTGGCCAAAACCTGTGTTAGTGCAAAGATTGATAGTTTGTTTTGGTTTAATCCAAATTAAATCCAATCTAATGAAATGTTGAAGATTTTCTTTAAGAGACAAGGTTAAAGCAGAAATAAGTGGTGCACCCCCCATTTGGCATGAAAACCTTTGTTAAAGGTTGGGAAATGGGACACTTTGCGAAGCTGTTGTTCACAAAAGAATCAATCTAAATTTAGATGTTGGATTAACAAAATTATTCCTGCAGGAAATGATAGTCTGAGGACTTTGTTGGTTTGAGAACATTGATGCAACGTTGCGATGATCAATCTGTATAACACAGTATAACCTGCATAATGGAATGTTTAGACATATACGTCATAATTCCATTAGACAGTTGCTCTCAAATATATTTATTGTGTCCGATATCGTAAAGTCGGCAGATAAATAGCGGATCCGCTACCCGAAAGGGTTAACTAGAGAGTTATTTGGCCAAGCATCGAAGGGAATGGGGCTAAAGCCCGTGTAGGAAACGCTCTTGAGAAGGAAAACCCAACCATGATGACTGGAGATCCCAAGAACTTGGTTCAATGGGACAACCTAATCACAAGAGTGAGTGTTGTCACTGTGGGGGGTCAAACCCCGAGCCTATTCCCATGATGCAAACAGTGATGGAGATGAGGTTAAGCATTTGCCGGTATTGATCTTCAATAATCGGTTAAACCGAGCACAGTAATTGGAAATTACTTAATTGAAATCATTTTTACGCAAAGCTTTTAATGATTCGTAAGGAGAACTCAGAGTCGTGATGATGCTCTTGAGACATAGAATCACCTATGCGAGTGAGAAGTGGGGCCGCTTCGAAAGGAATTGTTGAGGGCACAATTCTTAGAAACGCTTGCAGAACCAGGCGAGTGATCCAGGGCCTATAGATCACAGGGCGTGAACTGAACCATACTAGGAATGTACCTGTGTGGGTTATGTCGTCATCTACACCAACGACAGTCGGTTCAAGGACATCGCGTCTACCGACCTGTCAGTAGAGAAGGCATGATCTCACAAGGGATAGGTTCAAAGGGGTCACCCCTACCTATCCTTTGCAGGTATTGACCGTTGAACTCAAATTTCGTGTCTAGATTTCCAATTTCCATTCATGTGGGGGATTGTTAGAAAATTTGGGCTCCTTTATATTAAATTTTACTAAGGCTAGTTTTTTGGGCTTAGTTAAATTATTTTTGTTCAAGCCCATTGTTTTTACTCTAGCCCAGCCCAATTTGTTTTAGTGAATGTGGAAATTTGTTTGTACCACATCGACCACTTCAAGCATCTCCTCTCTTCTCCTATGCTATTTAAAGGAGTCTCCCCCTTCTCATTTTTTGCACCATGAGAAATGAAATCTCTTCCTTCTTGGTTGAGTATTCAATTTTTCGGAACCCATAATCTTGGGATCCAATTATATTTTCTCATCCTCTGTTCTTCGTGTTGACGAATGCAGAGTTCTTCTTAGGTTGATTTCGACTTATGTCGTGTTCAACCTTTCTAGTTGTTTTTAGCCGTTGTCGTCAGCATTTCTGTTCTTTGTTTGAGTTCAGGTATTGGGTTCGGTTCGGTCGAGCGTGTTGCATGCATAACACGATTCGATGACACTGTTGAATCCTGGGAGGTGATCGCCCCTTGTATAACCCCTTTGCATAACCCGAGGGTGGGGAGGGGCGAAATTGCCTTAAGGAGACTGTGATTAGCACGGGCCTCAGTATAAAAATACGTATTCGTTTTCGTGTCGAAGTATACATACAATTTCGGTGTTGCCTATCTTGCATGTTAATTGGAGGAATTACTTGTAAGTAACCGAGATTTGATTAATTGCATTTTTGGTCCATGGACTTTATAAATTAGTATATTTACCCTCAATAATTCCAACAAGCCCTAGCTTTAGTTGCTTTACCCTTGGGCCGGCCCTACTTACTCCATATTCATTATATTTCATATTCCACGAACCAAATATGCCTAATCAATCTTTTCGTTGTACCAAATTAATTCGTAAATGGTAAAGTGTTACTCATAATATTTTCCTATTTCTAGTAAATATGCAGAATTTAAACTCGAAGCATCTGCTTAAGATGTTAGATTATGAGAAGTTGTCATTTATTCTTTTTATTTTATGAGCAAAAGATAAAATTGTTTTCGGATTGTCATAGAGATTACAACTCTCTTAGTATCTAGACTTTATGTGCTTGATATTTTGTTAATTAATAATTTTTTTTTTTTCTCGTGATGTGTTCAATAAGGATTCAACAAGAAAGACATCACCTATAATAATAATATAGGTGCTTCATACTTAAAATAATTTTTAGTTATATTGAAATTAGCCCCTAGCATATTTATTCATCCACTGTAGTCTGAGAATGGAAAACATAATTAAAGTTAAGTTTATTAAAAGTATTAGGTATCATCAATAATGGCTTGTCCATGTGTGCCCACCCATCTTAATTATTGATGTGCGAAAAAGCAAAAGGAGAGGGTCCTCTCCTCTCTACTCCATCTTGTTATTTCTTTAGGGGCCAACACAAAAGCCAAAGGTACAACAAGTTGATGATTTCTTTCTTCTGTTTTTACTTTTTGCAACATTTGACTACTACAAACATATAACTGTGATTAAGTAAGTTGTCACTTTTGGCCAAAAAAAAAAAGTAAGTTGTCACTAATAGTATCCCATGCTATTGTTTTTAAAACACTTATATAATTACTCTTTTTAGAAAGCGCTATCGAGGTAACGGCTAGTGAATCTTTCTTAATTTTCCTTCTCTTTTTTTGGAAATAACAATGTTTTTTTTTACTGTTTTGTTTTTCAACAGATTTCAAATATATAAATATTCTTAAGCAGCAGCCTTTCTCCAACGACCATTTTTTCGAATTAATAAAAGAGAATAAACAAATCTTGAAAAAAAAAAACATAATGGAAACTGAGAGAAAAAAGGAAAGCATATGCTATATTAAATTTACACCACCTTCGTATGATTAATAGCCCTAGATCCTAGAAATATCATTGCTGGAGCCCGATCTCAACCGTTGATTAATTAACCGAACTATTAATTAGTATTCAACGGTATGGACCGAGTTCATGCAATAACAATGTCAACATTCTAAGAGCTCGCTCATTCATTGCAGCTCTACCCATCTACATCAAAGCCTTTCCCATTCTCTTACAAATATATAATTTTGCAAAAAAAAAACACACACACAAGTGATGAAGCTCACAAGGGGCTTATTTGTGTGACCACGATCGGGCTACGGACCACATGCTTCCCATCCGACCAAGATAGAGAACCGAACACCGCACCCGAGTCACCGAGCACAAGGGTCCTGCTATCAGCTGTCACGCTCACAACGTAGGTCTGCTTCTTCACCCATTGTGAGAACACGAGCTTAGTTGGCTTTACGCCTATTGTGACCCCTTTTGGAACCGACTCGATCTTGACCTGATATACCGATCCGACAGGGCCCACGTTGGTCACGGTCCTGACGAAGCTCTTGGTTTGGACCCCACTCAGGGCGCTTGAGAAGAGCGCCGCTATCGATGGGTAGTTGAGGTTCTGAGGAAGCGGTTTCCTCACAGGGCAATTAACGGGTGCCCTAGTGATCACCTGAATTACCTTGTTCGAGTACCCGATCCCACAAAGGAAGCTTACATAGTCAATACCGGTAATGTCGTACACTAGACCCGGGTCCATGGCTCGGTCTAGGTTAAGGTGACCCGAGCCAAAATCGTAAGGAGTGGCCGCATTTGCTGTGGACTCATCGGTCATGGGTCGGAGGGTGTTGTCGACTAGGTTTGCAGTAGTCATCATGGCGGATCGGATAGCTGCCGGACTCCAGTCAGGGTGGGACGACTTAAGTAGAGCGGCCGCCCCGCTAACATGAGGACAAGCCATCGATGTGCCTGACAAGATATTGAACTCCATCTTCCTAGAATCGGAACCCAGCCCGGTTGGACCGACAGCGTCGGTCCAACCCGCTAATATGTTAACACCCGGGGCGATCAAATCGGGCTTGAGTATCTCCGGATTCATTCCATTCGGGCCCCGACCCGAAAATGATGCCACGACCGGGGCGGGTTTGATCCCGATTTGAGTTCCTTTAAACTCGAGCGTAGCGGTCGGGTAAGAAGTCGATGAAAGGTAGGTTTTCACCGAATCTCCTTCATTAGCACCGATAGCAGCGGTTGGGATCATGTGGGCATCTCCGATCAAGCCTTCCCCGTTCGATATCCCATTAACGAGAATCATACCAATCCCACCCGCTTTCCGAACTACCAAACCCTTTGCAACCCGAGCACTACTTCCCCGATCACAAATTACGATCTTACCCTTCACATCGTTCGGGTCAAGAGAATTCTCCATGCAAAGCGAGGACGACAAAAGCCCCGATTTCCCCGGATAAACTAACGGGTACATTTTTCCGTCCAGAGGCGGGCCCGAGTAGAGGGACACCCCGGAAAGCTTGACCCCGTTTCCAAGGACGACAACCGCAGGGAAGTTTCGGTCGATCGTACCCGCCCCGACAGTGGTCAACCATGGAGCGACATTGGTGACAGACATTCCGTTTGGCCCGTCGTTACCCGCGGATGACGACACAAAAATGCCATGGGAAACCGCCCCGTATGACCCGATTGCAATTGGGTCGAGGTAGTACGGGGAGGTCATGCCGTCACCGCCTCCTATCGAGATCGAGATCACATCAACACCATCGTTTACAGCTGCATCAAATGCAGCCAGGATGTCTGAGTCGAAACAACCCGCGTCCTTCCAACAAACCTTGTAGATTGCAACCCGTGCCTTCGGGGCGACCCCTTTCGCTATCCCCGGGGCGTAACCCGCCATGGAAGCTGCAAATGTGTACCGACCTGCCGCCGTGGAGGCCGTGTGGGTCCCATGCCCGTCCGCGTCTCTCGGAGACCTGTAACAACGTCGATAATAAGAGAGTTTATATCTATAAAGGGCAATACTACAATATGTGGTAACTGGCAACTACTAATTGCAAGCATCAGAACAATGAGCAGAGAATTTATTCAATGGAGGAATCAGAATATATATTGGAAAAGTTTTTTTTTTGCTAACTCATATTGAAAAAGTTAATGAATTGAAAAAAATATATACCTGAACTCGACGGTTTCGTTGACGCCGATTCCGGGACCCATGGAGCGGCCGGCGGCGTCATTCCCCTTGACGAAGAACCTTGCTCCGACGATCTTCCGGTTACAGTTTCGGCTGCTGAATCCGGGTCCGGTCTGGCAGACCCCCTTCCACCGCTTCGGGACGGGACCCAGGTTCAGGTCCGAGAAGCTGCGGCGCTCCGGCCAGACGCCAGTATCGAAGACCCCGACGATGACGTCGGAGCCGTAGTCGGATTCTGACCAGAGGCCCCGCTGGTTGCGGAGGCCGAGGAACTGCGGGGAGCGGGTGGTGTGGAGATGGCGACGGCGGTCCTCGAAGGCGACAAGGACGGAGGGGTTACTGCGGAGGGAGTCGATCTGGGATTGGGTGAGGGAGGCGGAGAAACCGTGGAAGACGGTGTCGTACGTGTGGAGGATCTGGGTGGGGTCGTCGGAGAGGGAGGCGTACCAGTGGTAGTGGGTGGGGAAGACGGATGGCTTGGCGGTTGAATCAACCCGTATGATGTAGGTTTTGCGGATCGGGTTGGCGGATATTGCAGGGAAGACGAAGAAGAAGAGGATGAAGAAGAAGAAGGGCGCCATTGGAGAGGAGAGTGGTGTGGTGAGTGAGTGAGAACCGACAATAAGTGAGTGATATATTATAGAAGTGTGGAATTATTGTCTCCCAACACTAATTTTTTTAAATAATGACTTTTATATATTTACTATTACAATAATTATTAATTCTAAAAATATCTTCTTTTTTTAAAAGAAAATAAAATTAGAGATTAATTTAAAATAAATTAGGAAAAGAATGTTTCCTGAGATACTTTATTTAATACCTTATAGTTTATTCATGTTAATTATTATCCTCCCTTTAAGTTAATATATTTTGATATGTGGAAGTGTTGGTGGATATGAGTTTGTCGCTCTGATGATAATGACTCAGCTGCGCATTTGCATCATTATTTCATATTAGTTTAGTTAATTATGTTATTCTTGGCATGTGCCTTTATAATTAATTACGTGCCTTTATAATTAACAGAACTAATATTTATCATTTTCATGATAAAAGTTTAGATTAAAGTAAAATGATAAACTATTCCCATCCAAAGCTTCTAATATTTATACAATTACACTTGAAATTTCTTTTACCAACTAAAGTATTATTGCATGAAGAACTAGCATCAATTAAAGGAAGAGATATAATGAGGAGGAAACACGCTTTGACCCTTTACTTTTTTTAGTTTTCCTTCATCACTTTAGTTATTTCTAACCATTCAATTAGCTGAATCATATATATATAAATATTATTTTCGTAATTTCAAGGGCAGATTGGAGAGTATTATAAAATCATTTCTAATGTAGTGTTTGTAGCATAATTCAAACTTTGTTTTTTCCTAAAAATGCACATCATTTTATTAGAGCTAAATTATGATTTAACCTTTTAAAAGTTCCATACATGATACATGTGTATGCATACAGTAATGTATGCACACGCCTCAAAATATGTTAAGATTTTTTTTTTTTTTTGCCAACGAGAATATATGTTTAGGTTAACATGGCATGAAACAGAGGAAAATATATATTTTTTTTAATCGTTTATAGTTACGAGTAAACATATAATAATAATAATAACTAGATAAATGAAAAAGAAGTCATGAATAGCGAATGACTTGGGGGGTGGATGCTACATCGTATATAATACCTGTCTTGATTTAGCCATGCTAAGGGAAATGCATACCTACCAAACTTGATTAACATGTGTCAAATTAACTCACGCAACATTTGAAAGGTGGAACTACTTAATTTTGAGTTATAATAACTTATTGGATAAAACCCTACTCCTTTCGGTTCTTCCATAGTTCAAAAAACACATGCAATATACATTTGAGGTTATATCAATTATATATATTACAAAAACCTGTTTAGCCATATATAATAGATAAATAAATTATAATTACACTTTTTAAAATTGAAACACATATGCGTAAAATCAATCCTACCGATTATATATATTATTTTATAGTATTTAATTACGTCACACAATTAATCATATTGAAATTTAAAATGAATTATAAGATTATATATATATATATATATATATATATATATATATATATTATTTAAAAAATTAAACTTCATGTATTATAATTAAATAACTTTAATATTATATATGATATTTTAATTTACAATTAATTATTTTGTATAAAAATATATGTGATTTTTTTTTAATGATATACTGTTATTAATAAGGGTACATTAATATAAAAAAAACTTATTAATTTTTTTAAATACATGTTAATTTAAAATAAAATTCTAAATAAAATGCAAGTTAATGTGCGGGCTAGTAACTAATTTGATGAATTTAAGCATTATGTACACATGGATAGAAATTTAATAAAGAGGAATAAAATAATTTGAAATTATATAATTTTTTGAAAAGAAAAAATCTATATTTTTAATAAAATATATAACGCGTTTTTCCATATTTTAATGTAAATGGGATATTTGCTTTTCAAATATATATATATAATATATGGATTCGGAAATTCTTCAAAAATTAATTTTTAATAGAAACCTTTATGAATCCGGATTTGGTAGGTGCTCGTTTATATACGTGATGTCTTTCTATAATATAATAAGTAAATAAATTAGATGAAAATGGACTCAAGATGTTAAAAAATCCATAAAGAGAGGAAAGATTAGAGCATGATTCAAACTTTAGGGTAATACTTGCATTTTCCGTAATTTGTAACTTGGGAGATGGCTAGTCCGAGGACCACGTGCATGTAAGGCGCGTGTATGGATGCTTCTTTCACTTTGTAAAAGGAAGAGACAACAGACGGAGTTTCTCCGAGATTAGGCCCAGGCCCACACGTACGATTAGGCTGTCGGTTCTTTTGATCCAATGGCTGAAATTGAGTTGGGATGGTTGCAGTTGCTAATATCTGTTGGGTTTTCATTCGCTGAAATGGACGGTCCAGATCATTCATATGTTTGACCGCCTTTAGTGGGCCGTGTCCCTTCTCTCTGAATTGAGCTGACTCGTTTTGTAACTCGGACAAACTGTCGTAATTCACGGCGGAGATCGATGAGGAAAGCCGCCGAAGAAAAAAAATGAAGAATTTCACGATTTTTAAAAAATACACCGAATTTAGTGTTTTTAGATAAAAAAAAATTAAAAAAAATGCACTGTTAGACAAAAAAAAAAAAGATAATAATGCACTGTGCTGTGTAGAAGCTCTCTATCTCCCTGTTCTGTTGTCGGAGTAAGTCGAGAGTGTTCTCTCTCGCGCATCCCATGGTTCCTCTTAATGGAGACATTCAAGCTAACGCAGACGACCATTACAGAATTTGAAGAATTTCATCACGGAGAACGTGGTACTTATGAATCTGAAATAAAAATTATTTTAAATCATTCCACAAGTAAATACATAAAATAAGAGTGCAAACAAAACCGATTTTATAAAAAACAAAAGTCCGAGTAGTTATATTAAAAAATTGAGCAAATTGGTCGAAATTCGAAAAATTTATATTTACTTATTACATCACATAAATGTTGGGCTTATGAGCCTAAAATGAGATTTTTTTTAAAAATCATTCCATCACCATATACGTCGAGTAAGAGAGCTAATAAAACTGATCGAAAACAGAGGTTCAAGTGAAACCATATTGAAAAACTGAACAAATTGGCTAAAACTCGAAAAATTTGTGCTTACTTACCATCACCGAAAACATGGTGCTTATGAGTCCGACTGAGAATTATTTAAACAATTACACAATCATACACGTCTAGTAAGAGTGCAAATAGAACTATCGAAAACAGATGCCTGAGTGAGATTATATTGAAAATATTTAGCGAATTGGCAGAAACTTAAAGAATTTGTGTTTACTTATACCATCACTGAAACATAATTCGTATGAGTCCGAAATGAAAATTCTTTTAAACCATTCTACAATCATATACGTCGAGTAAGAGTGCAAATAAAACTGATCGATAACGGACGACCGAGTTAGGTTATATTGAAAAATTGAGCTAATTGGCTGAAATTCGAAGAATTTGTGTTTGTGGGTTCGAAAAAAGAATTCTTTTCAACCATTTCATAATTATATACTTCGATTAAGAGTACAAATAAAGTTGATTTCATAATAAACAGAGGTCTGAGTGAGGTTATATTGAAAAACTGAATAAATTGGCTGAAACTCGAAGGATTTGTGTTTATGACCTACCCTAAACCCCAACATCACTGGAAATGTGGTGCTTATTACTCCGAAATGAGAAATATTTTAAATTATTCCACAATCGTATACGTTATGTGGTGCTTATGAGTCCGAAATGAATATTCTTTTAAATCATTTCACAATAGTATACATTGAGTAAGAGTGTAAAGATTTCATAAAAAAAATGGAGGTCTAAGTGGGGTTATATTAAAAAACTGAGCAAATTAATTGAAACTAAAAAAATTTATAGTTAAATTCATCATAAAAACTTTGTGCATACAAATTAGAAATGAAATTTTTTTTAAATTATTATACAATTATATACGTCGACTAAGATTGCAAATAAAATAAATTTCAGGCAAAACAGAGTTTCGAATGAGATTATACCCTTCCAACTTTTTTCATCTACATGCATCTAGCGTGGATAGATACCTGCAGTTTATATACTCTTTACCAACCCTTACTTCTGCAATCAATAGGCCTTCATGATCCGCAATCCATTTTTCATCAAACCGTAGTGCATGCGATCTATCCAATTTGATGCATAATAAGATTCACGTCATAACAATTGTTCCTTAAATACCAACTTATGAGTGAAAAATATATGATACGGTAAGACATAATTGTGTATTTTCAGATAATAATATTTATATAATTAGTAATGAAATTTCATTTAAACATTATATATTAAGAATAAGATATACCTCGTGAACCTTCTCATAAGTTTTAACTTATAATAGTACTAATTAAGAAAATTTGAATCTAATGCCGTCATCATAAAAATATATGCTAGTGTGTTTCAAATAATGATGGAGTGTAACATAAGACTAATGCAAGGCTCAACTTAGAGTTTCGCTCCTAATCAATTTGGATATAGTTAGGGTTTAATTCGGGCTCGGTACGATGGGTCGACATGAACACGATACGAAAATTATGAGTTTGAGTTTGATATTAGTGACACGGCACAATACGATAACACGATATAACGCAATGTTTTAAACTAAAATGATTAAATATTAATTTTTTTATTCAATTTACTGTAGGTTTTTTGTCCCAATTTTTTATATTGGACCGTATTTAGACTGACCCCCAAAACACGATACGAACTTGGGACGACACGAAGTCGCACGGCCCGCACAAATTGCTAGCTGTAGATATAGTTGCTTTTCTTCTACAATAATAATAGTAATAGAGTTAGGGAAGCTAAATAGGCTTCAATTATTGGTGATACCCAATATATAGGCCACTGGATCAGATCCACTTATTCAATCCTCAAGCAGCTGCCTTGCCCCCATTTAGAGGGTGTTCACTTAATTAGACTAACTAGGTGCTGACCCCGCGCTACGCGCGGGCAACGTGCTAAACTTTGAACGTTATCATATATGTAAAAGTTTAGCACATATCGCAACATTGAGTAATATACATACAACTTAAATTCTAAAGTTTGAAGCCTAACATAAATTATTTATTCATAGAATTAGATAGTAGCAAATAAACGCATCAAGAAACCCTTACATATGGATAAGAAGAATCAAAAGATAGAAAGCAAATTTGAAGATGATTTCAATTGGGGGCAAGAGGAGCACCAAGCTGCCATTCAATAATTAAATTTAAAAAGAAAACATAAACAGATAACCACCAACTGAGAAAAATGTTCCCCTTCAAACACCAAGAGTTAAGCCACTAAGATTGAGGGCGATGAATAGGCTTTGGTCTAAGAAGATCAACTTACTCGGTCCTTTTATGGCTCAAAAACTGCCTGATAAACAGATTATTATAGCAACACGAACAACTAACCTTTAAAATGGACAGTCATTCTAAAGTGATCAAAATTCATCAGGCCAAAAATGATAGCACGACTATGGTAGTAGACGATGATCTTGTTTTTGCCGTATTCTCTCGACAATTCAATTCTCCAAGAGAAGTTCGAAGTTCATCTGCAATGGTGTTGGTCTCATGCAAAACAGTCCAAACGAAGCTCGACTCAGCTCTGGTTAGTAATCACCTTCAGGGTCGTTCCTCACATCGTAAAACAATCATCTGAAGTAGACAAAGATGGAGTGGGGAAGCTTGTCGGGATGAGATGGGACTGCATCTTCTGTGGCTGCGCATATATATAGAGGTATGGTGATCGAACAATCTTTAAGGCAAATTTAGTTCCGTTGACTGAATGTCTGAACCAAGGTGGCTCGTTCCAACAATGGTAGAATTCCCCTTTCAATGGATTTCCTTCCTAAAAATGAGAGGAAAACATTGGCAAAAAAAATGAGAGGAATCAGTAAACAATGAATGCATACCTAATCAAGCTATCATCAACAGGTAAAAGATATGGCTAAAAAAAAAATCAACAGGTAAAAGAGGCATACTTGATAATGAAAGCATGCTACTAAATTATGAGGAACAAAGAAAAAATTGTCAACTCTTTATGTGCGGTTCAAATAAGGTGAATTCGAAGAAATGAGTTGTATGGCACTTCTCACTATGCGTGGTGATTAAAATGCAAAGGGAGGCCATTGAGGTGAGATCACAGGTGTATAGAACCAGTCGGCTTCTTCAGAATTCATAATTATTTCAGCAGCAAACATGTGATTGAGGCACTTATGATCTTTTTGAAGTATCCTCTTGGTGTATTTACTATGTTGCTCATACACAAACACTTTGAGCCTCCCAACATGATCGTCTTCCAACACATCACCAGCAGTACCTAATACAAAACCACTATCCTCATAAGATGCAGTAATTCGATTTTTACTGTCAGCAGCAAAACGCCAACCAATATTGAAACAACATCATCTTCATTAATTATTTTTTTTTAGGAAAACAACAGCATCAACATCAAAACTGAGAAAACTGATTTTTCACATACAGATGCAAAGTTTCCAAGCTGCAACACATCAACCAATTTTAAAACAACGGAGGTTGATTTTTCGCATACAACAGCAAGCAACAACCAATATTTAAAAAATTGCAGAAGGAGAATAAAAAACGACTGAAAGAATAGATGAACCCATAAATCAATCATCAAGCAATTGAGATATTATGACAGGAAAGAAGCGATGCAGAAATTAGATTTCTACGGTATTATTTATATACGGTGATATTCAATCTTACCTTTGATCTCTTCGTGTTGGCTATGAGAATTCTATCTATACTAAATTCAATCCTCTGAAACGGCGATGAATTGAATCCTCAATTCAATACTCTGAATTGAATATTCTGAAACGGTGCTTGTAGGTTCTTCGATGCAGCTGAAATAGATCGGAGAAAAGAAGGCATAATCGATCTTGAGATTTCAAACGCTGCAATTGGAATTCAAGAACAAAACTTGAACGATCATCCTGGAACTCGAACGCTAAAATTAGGTTTGACCCAATCTAACAAATAAAAAATTCGAATGAGAGAAAATTAATTGAAGGAAATCACCTGAATTTTGAAGCGCTTATCAGACACCAGAGAGAAAAACAAATAGCCATGTGAGCTTCGGATAGAGAGATTTTTTTCCTGATGTGTTGCAGAAATAATGCTTTGCTTCACCAATTGCGACTCTTGAAGTACTCGTTGGAAAATTGAAGCGGCCCGATGTGAATTAAAACGACACTATGAGAAGGAAGAGGAACAGACTGAGGTGAATTGGAATGCCGCAAAGAAAGAGGCTGAAACTGGAGCGTGAACAACAATCGCGCGTGAGATTTTCTGCTGATGTGGTAACACCACAAGCTCCCTCTTATTCTCTTTCTTCCTGGTTATATAATATAATAGATTATGCAGAATTGTACTGGGCTTTTCTTTTGAAAGGCAAACAATCTCTATCAATTAACAGTTTTAAAAAATAATTAGAACCATATTAATTAATGGTTTTAAAAAAATAATTAGAACCATATAATATGATGTAAATATTCAAAAAATTATTCTTTAATCAGATATATCGATTTTTATATATCTTGATTTTGAAGATAAAAATATATTCACAATTAACGCTTTATATGTTCAGCTTGATGAAGCTACGTCCAAAAAAATATAAAACAAAATAAATGGTGTGAAACATGGTGCAATAATTACTTTATTTTTAATTTAACAAAGCCAAGGTTATTGCCTTTATATATAATATATATAGAGAGAGGAGCAAAGGGGGTGATGTAAGGACATGTAAGGATCTTTTCCTTAATATATACGAAAGAAAATTATAATGGTGGGATCAATACAGCAAAACAAGTGATTTAATACAGGAGAAATAAATATGTATTAATGACCTGTTAATATCGAAATCAGACAAAAATAACTTCTAGTTAATACGCGAGTCATTATTCTGTGTATTAAAATTGCTAACTGAAAAATTCGGTTATGAATGATTCTTTACCGACCAAACCGGTCAGGAAGCGGTACTTACATAAAATCAGTATTAAATGTTATGACCAATTTCTTATATATGCATGGTTGTCTGGAGGACTTGGGAGAATGTGTCGGAGGCATGTAGGCTCTAAGTGTCCGATGCTAAAGCCCCTTGTCAGATTTATTAACAACTAGATACAGATTCATTGTCTTTAGAACCTAAGATTTAGTTTCCACGGATGGTATTCTAAATAACATTTAACAAACGAGAATTACACAGTTTTAGTCATGAATTTGGTTACTGCAGAAAGCTTGATTTTGCACGACAAGGTCATTGCTATTGTCATTTTTAGAAATTCATAATTCGAGCCAAAATAGTACATTGTACTGCAGGTTAGATTCTTTGTTGACACATTTAGCATCCCAGCAGCCGATGTCAAATGTGTCATCTTTGGAGTAGGTAGTAGTTAAATACAAATTGTTGAGTTTAGAACCGTGTTGTGAGAGTACAATGTAAGGCTTTGGTCTTGGGTAGTTGGAAACAGATTGATGATTTGAGCATTTGAAAACGTACTGCTAAATACTGTATTTAGAATTATCTCTTTTAATGTTGAATATTTAATTTAGCTTTGCAAGTACCAATTGTTAATAACGACTTGTTGACACAATATACACTGTTTCGACATAGCACATTTAGACCCCGATCAATTCAAGTCCAACAGATGAGATTAGCGTGTGAATACAAGTTGCTATATGTTAACATCAGTTGGAATTGTACATACACTTGTTTGGATTGCAGTTAACAATGAAGAATTCAAAATTATTCATTTTGGGATGAATTAAACAAAATTAAAAATATGACACATTTATTACAAAGCAATGTATGTCGTCATATATCACGCCGCAAACCTATAAGGCTTCGAGGAAAGAAGACATGGATCGTGCATGAAATAAGTGAAATTATCTAATGTGTTAGTACTCTTGAAATCCGTTTATAAGGTAGAGATGTAGCCATCACTTAGAAATGTTAGCCAGTTCTCTTCCTCCCAATTATATTTGCATCGATGATGGGCACAACTAAAAAAATAACGAACAAGAAATCGTTAATAGCAATAAAGTTGTAATTTTTAATGAAAATATGTGTGCACTAAAAACAATATGCAGGAGAAGAGTTCTTACCTGAAATAGAATAACATTCAACAAATTCGATGCGACAACATTCATATTGTATATCCAGAACACTTTCCAACAAGGTCTTCCCATTTAGATGAAGATTGTTTCTACAAAGGGAAGGGATAAACAAGACTGTATCCAAGACAATAAAATTTTTGGTCGGCAAAAGTCAATATTTCGTCAGCAAAAACAATTTTCGTCGGAAAAAGTAGGTTTCCGTCGGGGAAAATTCTGTATGCGTTGCCACTGTCGGCAAAAGTATTTTCCGACGGAAACTGGCAAAAAATATTCGTCGGTAAAAGATTAACTTTTACTGAAAAAATTTATGTCGGCAAATTTTTTTTTTTGTGCTTTTGTATTGTTTTCCCGACGACATTATTTAGTCGTTAAAAATCTTTTACCGACCAAATTATTTTGTCGGCAATGGCTATTTGCCGGCATAATTAGTTCGTCGGCAAAACGTTACAGGCTGACTACGAGCTAAAAAACGAATTATCGACGCTTATTTCGTCATAATACAGTTTACTGGCGAAATTTTTTCTGTCTGTAAAAATTACTGCTTTTTTTAAATAAGAATTACATTTTTAATTAAATAATTAATACTAAATATATATTAATAGTACAATTTTAATTAGAATTCTTTCTTTTGCATAACACAAAATTCCATGATCTATTATAACTGCTATGATATTCTCAAAATCTGTTCGGTGTTATTTGCTTCACTCGCTTCCAGGGATACATCGCGACACAGAGAAGAAACAGGTTGGGAATCAATGTTCCGTGGACTCTACAATACTCTTAACCGATGAGTAGCACCATTTCTGTTGTGTCTGCCGGTCGCACGACAAACCTCCTATGAACAATTCAGGATCCGGACTGAATCGAAGAATAAATGTTGATATGTTGGTCGACAATATATTAACAGGCACCCTCCCATGCCAGCGAGTGGGAGCTGTTGGCATTTGGTGAATGGGTCGGCCTTATAGGAGCCCTTTAATATAAGCCCAACATCCTAAGCATAGTTGGGTAATATCACATTAGGGATTGTGGGCAAGCATTGTTGAATTACAGGGCATATTACTACGGAAACTTAAACATAGGTACATGCCAGTGATCATAATTACGCAGCGGAAGATGTGCACATACCTTAAACCCTTTCTGTAGTCCCCAAGGATCCTGCTGAGGGAGTTCACGAACCACCGGACGGAACCCGTAGAAGTTCTTGTTAAGGAAGTCCTGCCCGGTATAGTCTCCACAGCAAAGCCTCTGATCAATTCTTGGCAGGGACGGATCTCCGGAGTGTTTTGCTCCAAGAAAATTGGCACACCGGTTCGGCCGAAACTAGTATTAGGGAGGAGGGTTTTTCTCTCAAATCACCACTTAGGAGGAATTGTGAATTGCCCTTAAGAAAACCCTAACACTCCTTATTTATAGGATGAACAATGTGTACAAAAGTCTACTTTGCCCCTAACACCAAGTTTCGGCCGGCCATGTATAAGGTGTAAGCATATGGTGATGGGCGCCGTAAATGGAAGCCCATTATATGTATATGTTACCTAAGAAAATTGGGTAAATGTCACATTAGGACATTGGGCCATACCCAAATCCCAATTGACATGAGAGGCCCAAAATTGGGCCTCCCTTATACCATAGTGGCCGGCCGAATTATGTAGGGGCAAAGTAGACTTTTGTCCACTTTGCTCCTCCTATATATATGGGGTGTTAGGGGTTTTATTAGGGTTAGTCGTAATTCCTCCCTTGTGGTGATTTAAGAGAAAATCCTCTCCCCATAACACACATAGTTCGACCGAATTACATCCAACACCAAGGGTGTGCCAATTTTCTTTCGAGCAAACACTCCGGAGATCCGTCCCTGCCAAGAATAGATCAGAGGCTTTGCTCTGGAGAATATACCGCGTAGGGCTTCCTTAAAAAGAACTTCTACGAGTGCCGACTGGATGACCGTGAACTCCCTGCTGCAGGATCTTGGGACTACGGATCTACTTAGAGGTATGTGCGAATCGTCCGCTGTGTAATATTGATTACTAGAATGTACCATGTTTATAGTATCCGTAGTGATTACTCCCCGTAATCTAACAGTGGTATCAGAGCCTGTGTTAGGAGTTCATGATTTTGATAACTTTATGTTCTAGAAAATTATATTTATTGGGCCGAAAATTTTAAAGAAAGAAAATTAAAATTTTCGAATTTTTGAAGTTGTTAATGGTCCAAAGTTTTCATGATGTTCTTAGGAAAATTTGATGTTCATGATCTTCAAGAAAAATATATTATTATTTTTTTAATCAAAATAGAACATTGGATTGTAGATCTTATTAAAATTTGATCTTGAAATTTGACAACTTGTTTCCAATAATATGTTTTTGGCCGAAACCCTAAACAAATCACAAGGTAAAATTGTTAATTTCTTAGGCACCAAGGTTGAAAAATTCGGCCGAAATTTTTAGAGATATTGTTTACCATATTTTAATTTTTATTCTAGGTAATAATATATCTATAATTGGAAACATAATGATAGATTCACATTAATATATAGAAATATATATAACTATCAATATATCTAGATAATTAACAAGGTTAAAGATAATTGATAGATTTAGTTGCCTAAAAGATTGAGAAAATGTATTGTCAGTATATTTGTTTCCCCTATTAAAGATATTGACAATAAATAAAATACATATCTATACATAGAAACCGAATTTTACATATATATATATATATATATATATATATATATTGTTGATTAATTTTGTCTTAAAGATAGAATCTTCGCAATAAATATATATATGTTTAATATCGGCCGAATAATTAAACCGGGACGCTTAAACCGAACCGGGTTTTCTTAATCGGTTCGATCTTGTCGGGTCGGGTCGGACCGGGGTAACTAAGTGGATCTAACCGAACCGATTTTGAGTGTTGAACATAACCGAACCATATTTTATTGGATCGGTTCGGACCGAACCAAATTTTGAAAATAAAACCGGACAGAACCGGATTTTACTGAACCAGACTTTCTGAACCGAACCAGACCGCGAACTGAATTTTCAAAACCGAATTTAAGTCAATTATATAAAATAGGATGGTCAAGTTTTAAAATCCAAATGTTTTGAACTCTAATTGGCCTACACAGTGCTCAAGGGTTTATTATTATTCACATATTAATTAAACATTAATGTCTTGTTTCGATTATGGGGATGGATCTCGGAGATGCATATTTTTGTGACTGGATTAATTAGTGGGCTGCATTGCAATTGTTTATTATTCGATATATATATATTTATGCATGATTAAAACTGTCGTCTTGACTGAGTCAAGCTAGCTGGATATTACATGTGGATGCACACTAGGATAGACATGCTGTGATGGTTTAAATTGCCTAGGATTCGTGTCTAGAATGATGCGTAATTGAATATAAGTATGAATTGCAAATCAGCCCCTAATGTTTAAAATATTTTAAAATCGAAAACCAGTCGCCAAATATGTATGATTGATGTGGAAGTTTCATGTTTGACACGTATGCTAGAATGTTGAGGATGTAGCCGCATTTAATAATTTAATTGGAAGTAGAATTATGTATGCAAGCATGAGTTCCTCGGAACATTAGACGCAAGACGCGTAAGCACGAGTGTGGTTTGTGTGATGAATGTTACTTGCGTATGATGATTTACATGAATAGTAGAATTGTATATGCATGAGTAAATTCATCGGATTTTTTTTTTTTTCAAAATAAAAAGGGCCTTGGGAAAGCCAAGATCGGGTATGCTTGTTCTAAAATTCCAGTTCCGGTAATTTGCGATTGAAACCGTTTTAAAAGACTGATCTATTGGATTGAAGACGACGGTAATGTGAACTCTTTCACAGCCATCTTTTATTGGTTTACTGGTGGTCGGTTGGTTTAGATGACTGAAGAATGGTTATTTGTCGTATTCCATATTAATAGATATCTTATGTATGCAATTCTTTCTCAAAAAGTTATTGTCTCCCTGATTGTGCATAATCATCAATGTGTGAGTTGGTTGAATTAGTGCGATCCGATATTCCGCGCAATCTCGATGGTATGAATTATGATGAATAAAAGGAGTATGTGTTGAACTCTCTACTCCGAAAAGTAGAGAGGACAACTACGGATGAATATAGTAATTTGTATGATTCTGACAATGAGAAATGAATGTGATAACTTGTTTCCCCTAGCATGGGAGTAGGTTCTTTGATGATCTGAACGGTATGTGGTGATACATTCAACCTTGGTAAAAAGGGGTTGAAGAAGACTTCAATTGCAACAAAACAATGTTACATGTTGGTATCCCTTTGCATCCGCCTCGGTGGAAGCAAGGATGCTAAAGCTAGAAATGTTTCGGTTGAACATGATGGTCTTCTCTATTTTCATGGATGTTGACGTAAAACTCACATCGGATCTTCAGAATGAAAAGTCAACATGGAAAAGATGTATATGGTTGTCTGGTGTTGGCAGGACTCAATGAACTTGAGTCTAATCAAGTACAGTAACCACAGAAGTAAAAGGGAAACATTCTTTGCTCACCATACTGGGTTCGAAAGAAGTCAACCATGATCCGCATACCATAGAGAGAACTGGACCATATAGGTCTTATATGATAATCCGGCGGGTTAAACCATGTTGATAAAGTGCGTCTCAAGTACGACACGTAGGTCATGTGCAAGGTTGTCAGGATCGCGATCCGGATCGTAGGATCGTACGATCCTAAGATCCTACAAGGCTAAATCGATCTGGATCGCTAGCACTTAGGATCAGAGTAGGATCGGTCAGGATCAGTTAGGATTGTGATCCTACACCATCCTATCTAAAATGATATATTTTTCCGTTATGGACACACTAATTAATAATTATAAATTATAGCCCAATGACCTATTGATTTGGATAATTATAAATTGAATGTTTTTTTTACCCTCCTCGACAAATTTATTTGAATAAATGAGTTAATATAAAATTTAATGGATATTGGATGGTTAAAGGTAGACCAAACGTGACTCTTTTGTATTATGTTCTTTTTTGCAACCAAAAAAATCAGTTATTCTTCACCTATTCTATTCGTCTTCTTCTCTAGTTCAAGTGTTCAAGTATTGATATCTCCTTAGTTAAACTTTCTTATACTTGAATTCTATTTTTTTTAAATCATTTAGGTAAAAATAACCACGCTAGTACAAGTACGAGTATTATCAAATGATTAACGTGACTTGGACTTAAACTTAGATGATATTCAAGATATTACAGATGGTGATGATTTTGGAGGTAATGAAGAGTTTGATATAATTGATGATGTTGCTATAGATAATTTTATCATTAGATAGAAGCAGGGCCGGTCCCAGAGAAATTGATGCCTAAAATTATAATTTAATTTGGGGCTTTCACAATTTTTTTTACAAAATGTTTAAAATTGACTATTCATTATAAGTTTTCATTTAAAATTTATTTTTCGATCTTTTAAAGAAACAAATTCGTTAATTAAATGTTTATACTCAATTTTTTTTTTCTAAAATTTCATTTTCAATTGATAATATAGCTAATTTATTTAACATTTCCTGAGACATAGTTGATCTCAAGTAAGATTTTATTAACTTAATTTTGAAAAGCTTTTTTTTTTGGCCGGTTGAAAAGCTTCTTTCACCTGAAGCAACAGTTACATGAGTTGTTAACATTATTATATAAGCAATATATGCATTCAGAAAAGAATAAAGTATTTTGATCTTTGAAAACTTAAAATTAAATAATAAAAAAGATGGAATAAAAACAAATTATAGCAAATTTAATTAATTATATAAATTGATCATAATTAGTCAAATTTGGCCTTATCTATGATGAAATTTTAGACAAAAAAAATCAATTTTAAAAAAACTACAAAAGGGCTTAACTATGTAATATAATATATGAGGCCTCTTAAATTTGAGGGCCTAAAACCCTAGCTATAGTGGCCTTACCCTTGGGCCGGTCCTGGTTAGAAGTTTGAACTAATTTAATGTTATTCAGAACTTTATTTGTTGAACTTACATGCTTATTTAGAAATATAAAACTTAATTTTAATGTTTAGAATACTTTAGAATACTGTTTTGGCGATTTGATATTAGATTAGGTTATTTCTTCACTAGAAAGAGTTGATTATTTTTACTGTGAAATTATTTGTAAATTTTTGTAGGATCATACGATCCTCGATCCGATCCTATAAACGATCCGATCCTACACTCCACCGATCCAAGTTAGGATCCCGATCCTGACAACCTTGGTAATGTGTATGAAGCTGTAAAATGTTTTATACAGACACAAATGATTTGATGTGATTCACTCGAGAATTTACTCAGATGTGATGTTCAACATGGCTTAAAGTTTTCGACTATCTATGTGACAATCATGGATCAAATACGCGAACTTCAGATAATTGTGATGAGCGCCGTAAATGGAAGCTCATTATATGTATATGTTACCTAAGACAATTAGGTAAATGTTACATTAGGATATTGGACGAGACCCAAATCTCAATTGACATGAGAGGCTCAAAATTGGGCCTCCCTTATACCATAGTGGCCGACCAAATTATGTAGGGGCAAAGTGGACTTTTATCCACTTTGCTCCTCCTATATATATATGGGGTGTTAGGGGTTTTATTAGGATTAATCATAATTCCTCCCTTGTGGTGATTTAAGAGAAAACCCTCTCCCCATAACACACATAGTTCGGCCGAACCACATCCAACACCAAGGGTGTGCCAATTTGCTATCGAGCAAACACTACGGAGATCCGTCCCTGCCAAGAATCGATCAGGGGCTTTGCTGTGGAGAATATACCGTGTAGGGCTTCCTTAACAAAAACATCTACGGGTGCCGACCGGAGGACAGTGAACTCTTTGCCGCAGGATCTTAGGACTACGGATCTACTTTGAGGTATGTGCGAATCTTCCGCTGCGTAATATTGATTACTAGCATGTACCATTTTTATAGTATCTGTAGTGATTACTCCCCGTAATCTAACATAAGGGAGGCCCAATATTTGGGTCTCTCATGTCAATTGGGATTTGGGTCAAGCCTAATTACCCTAATGTGACATTTACCCAATTTCTTAGGTAACGTATACATATTAATGGGCTCCTAATTACGACGCCCAATCTCCATATGCTAACAGATCTCACTCGTCGGGATGGGAGGGTGCCTGTTAATGTATTGTTGTCCAAATCGCATCAACATTCCACTCTTCTGATCCTACCCCTGCTTTCGAATAGTTCATACGATGTTTGCCATGCGACCGGCGGATACGACGGGCATCGTGCTACTCATCTGTTAGGAGTGTTGTTGCGCCCGCGGAGCGTTGATTCCCTTTCTCAAATCAACTTGTTAAAAACATTAATCTGTATCACGTTGTATCCTTGGTCAACTGTTAATTCTCCAATTGCCCAGTTTCCACATGGGAATACTTCTCCAGTGCATCCGTACAAGTATTCACAACATTCAACTAATATCTGGTTGGTGGCCACCTAGTGAATACAAGAGTAGGTGAATTATAGGTGAACTTGACCATCCCCATTGCTCATACCCTTAGACAAACCCAACCAGTTTCCAAAGACGTGGTAACTTGGCATTTTCCTTCAGCATTGCGCTCATACGCCGGGAAGCGAACATTGAGCCTGACCTTAGGTATGAGTTCTGAGTCCATGAGGATACTTCGGGCGCCTCTTCATAAGGCTCCCAGGATCAATCACACGCTCGAGGTGAAGAAGTTTGCGACCGTCTGAATCGCGAGGATTCTATCTAGCACAACCGAGCATGACCCCGTGGTCGAATGTGGCACACGTAGTATGAAGCACGCGTTGATAGCATACCCGAACATCGTCAAGTGTGTGATATGTCAATAATTGTACCGCAGACTTTCATCTGGCCCAAAATGTGGTTAATTACGAACATAGTTCATCACCGGCGAAGTGCAAAACGAAGATCATATCGTGTTTTTCCGAAACCAAATGATCTTTTTGCATAACCAAGTTTCCCAACTGGTTCTTAGCCAGTCTTGCTCCGGAAGAGGTCTACCTCTCCTACAAGACGACCGTGCCCGTGTGACAAGGCAAGACCCACATTCGACAAAATTTACACAGAGGATTGCGTCCTCCTACGACTTAGTTTATAAACCGTACAATCCAATGTAATCAAACATTATGACGTCGAAGAATCATAAACTCAAATTGCAATTCTTACATTTATCAAAATGTAGCTTCCAATTCATCAAAATGTTATTACAGATACATGCCCACATTTAAACCCTACGCAATCCAAGCATTTTACATGCTTTTCAAATATCTCTCTACGTAATGGTTTAGTTAGTGGGTCCGCCACCATATCATCAGTGGGTGAGTATTCTAAAGTGATTATATTATCTTCTACCATAGATTTAGCATAATTATATTTCACATCAATGTGTTTAGTCCTACTATGGTACTTCAGATTCTTTACTGCCGCAATCGCTGCCTGACTGTCAGAGAACACCTTCACAGGTTTACTCCCAACATTGCCTTTAAGCAGCACAGTAAGAAGCCATTTCAGCCAGACCGCTTCCTGTGCATTTTTGGAGAGAGCAACGAATTCTGATTCCATCATAGACAGCGCGAAACAGGATTGCTTCTTGCTCATCCATGAAATGACGGCATCAGCAAGGAGAAACACTCATCCTGTGGTGGACTTACGATCATCCGGATCGCCAACATTGTCGGCGTCACTGAATCCGGTCAATTCTAACTTCCTGCCCTCATAGCACAGTACGTAGTCGACAGTACCTTTCAGATATTGTATGATCCGCTTTACAACTTTTAAATGTTGATAGACAGGGTCTGATTGGAATCTTGCTATTAGGCCCACAGCGTACAGATTCCGGCCGAGTGAAAAGCATGGCGTACATAAGACTCCCAACCATGCTTAGATACTCTGCACTCCTCAACTGTTCACGCTCTTCCTGGTTCTTCGGGCCGTCGCGCTTTGACAACGCGCACCTGAGTACTACCGGCGTTTCCACGGGTTTGGCATCCTGTAGATTAAACATTTTCAACAGTTTGTTGATGTAGGCTTCCTGAGATAGACATAACCTCCGGATGGCACGATCTCTAGCAATTTTAATGCCCAAGATGTACGTAGCCTCTCCCATGTCTTTCATCTCAAATACAGATGCCAACCAACACTTTGATTCATGCATAAAACTCACATCGTTCGCGGCAATTAGTATGTCATCTACGTATAAAGTCAAGATGACGTACTTAGACCCGGAGGTCTTTGTATACACGCATGGATCCTCGTGGAGATCACGAATCCGTTCCCAACGATTTCCTTGTGGAACATGTGGTACCATTGCCGAGACGATTGTTTAAGACCGTAAATGGATCTTTGGAGTTTACAAACTTTACGTTCGTTACCAGGAGTAATGAAACCCTCCGGTTGCTCCATGTAGATCTCTTCCTCCAGGTTTCCGTGGAGGAATGCGGTCTTAACATCCATTTGGTGCAGCTCTAAATCGAGGCATGCGACCAGGGCTAGGATTGCCCTAACTGTGGTGTACTTCACAGTCAGTGAGTTTGTCTCATCAAAGTCCACTCCGTGAAGCAGGGTGTATCCTTTCGCAACCAGTCGAGCTCTGTATCGCTCGACATTTCCATCAGCAGTGAGTTTCAGTTTCAGAAGTCACTTTGCCCCTATGGCTCTGCGATTAGCAGGTAAATCAACTAAAGACCATACAAAACTGGCTTTCATTGAGGCGATCTATTCCTCCATTGCTTTCCTCCATTCCTTCGCTTGAGGTCCTTTCAGCGCTTGTTGAACCGTCACTGGTTCGTCAACAGAAGTTAGGGTGAATATTTCACCCTTCTCGATGGGATACTTCTTAGGGGAAGTTCGATGCATTTGACTTCGTCTAGGCTCGTTAATCCCATCTTGAGTCTGAACATTGCTCCCACTCGGAATAATGCTTTCTATCGGAGCATCACTCCCACTGGGAACAAGGGTAGTCCTGGAACCTTGGCCTACAACTTTTCTTGGACGACCTCTCGGTCTCGGAACCAAGTTGGTTAATCCACTCCCACTGGGAACAATGGGTAGTTGTGGCATTATTGGATTTTCATCCAGTGGTTCAGCAACGTGATTATCAGGTTCAACTTGATTCGCACCTGCAACAACAATGATTTGTGTGGTAGGATTGTGTCTTCCCACTGGATTTACTATGAAAATGTCTCCATCCTCATTTACCATTTCATTCACTTGCGTTGCTGCCTTAAATCTACCACTCGAAGTAAGTGGGACCTGACTATCATCGTTATCCTGCTCCAATTCGATCAAGACTTCATCTGTTTTGATTTCACCAAGCGTTGGAAAAAAATCGTCCTCAAGGCATATAACGTCTCATGGTCGACCACGACACCATCATTATAAGCTAATTTAAACATGTATCCTCTAAGCGTAGTCACCATACTCTAGGTCCAAATACCTGTTTAATGCGCATGTTAATGTCGCATGATGATAAACATTAACTCATTAACACTCCTTTTAGCTTTTATGGCGTCGTGTTTGAACGATTTTCTTGATGAAGCGTGTTATCGTTGTGAATGTCTTGCCAAACGTCTCAATCAAGGCATTTAGTGGGAGAGTCATTTTACCGGCATCATCCTTTTCATTAGCTAATTCATCTCAAAGACTTGGTCATCTTTGAACTGTGCATTGGGCTTTCGCCTTATGCGACAGTTTATACTTTACGAGTTCGTGGTAGCTTGGGAAGCATACCTCTTTTCATCGTGTAAGCATTGAATGAATTATTCTCAAAAAGTGAGAGGCTAATGAAAAATTTAGCATTAAAACACTTCACCATTAAATTCATACTTTGAAAGCGATGTGTTCCATCTTACGAGGTACACGCGCCTGTGGCGCCTATTCCATGTTCTGTCTCATGGTTTAAATCGTTTCGTTTCCAAAATTCAGTTTAGTTTAATCCAATCGGTGTCAAACATGTTCAACATTACAGAATTTATCATATAATGGAGTACTAACAAATAAGAAAGATTTAAATTTTAATTAAAAGCAATGCATCGAACAACAATATTGAGATCAAATAGCTCGGTGAAGATGGATAATCAATACTCGATCCAAGAAATTTTCACATGCTTTAAAAGAAACAGTTCCCTTGTTTCATGGAACTTATTATCGATGAGTATCTTAAACTGAAAATTCGAAAGGTTATGGCAAGTAAAGATAAAGACTATTGTCTAATTCTTTATTGTTCTGGGGCATCCTCTTTCAGTTCCGCGTTTGTTTTGCTTCTCGGTTCTGTAATCCAAAACGGTAAATTGAATTACTTTCGAGTAAGAAGAATCCAAGGAGAATTTATGACTTTCATCATTATTTCTCAGTGCGTACCTTGGGAGGACTGGTACAGGCAGCAACTAGGTGCCCTTTCACACCACACCTGAAACACGTTCGAGATTCCTGTCTACGTGGTTGTTTTGCTTGCCTTTTATTGCCACTAGATTGCTTGTGTTTGAAATTTCTATGAGGTTTCGGAGCCATAGACTTGTCAGCCTTGTTCTGAAGGCCTTTTCCTTTCCTCTTGCGCTTACCATTTTGCTCAATTGGTATGGATGATGCAATATGCATTTCCTCCCTAGGCTTTTCAGCCCTGAGGCGATCCTCCTCCAGCTCGAGATGAACTCGCACTTTCTCGAGGTTATCGAGTTGAGTGGCATGGATAAGGTGCATTTTCATGCTATTCCAAGAGTCAGGCAAAGAACGGATCACACATTGGACTTTCTGTTCATCAGACGGGATTTCTCCTGCCTCCTTGAGTTCAGCAAGCATGTTAGACATATGTCTAATATGCTCCTTCATCGAATGCTTGGGGTTCATCTTATAGGAGTCTAAAACGATGTTTAATGATCGCTTCAGGGCTGTGGTGTATACACCAAACCCTGCCTTAAGACCATCCCATAGGTCCATGGCAGACTCCAAGTGATCGTAATCGTAGAGTATATCATCCTCCGGCATTGACAACAAGGCATAACGGATTTCCAGATCCTTAGCGTCCCATTCATCATGGAATGCCTTCTAATCAGCCGTGAGGTCTCCCTCAGGCCTGGCATGCTTTGTAGTAAGATGTTCCAAACCTTTCATTTCAGTAACTACCATCTTCGCGCGCTTATTCCAGATCTTATAATTATTGCTATTCAATCTAACCCCCTTATTCATTTAGGAGATGACATTGTTGATCGCAACCATTGAAAACTAACACATTGATAATCATGCATAATCAGAGAGATAATAACATTTTGAGAAAGAACTTCATACATCGGATATCTATTAAGATGGAATACGACAAATAATTATTCCCTAGCCATCTAAACCAACCGACCGCCAGTAAACCGATGGAAGGGGGTTCGTGAAAGAGTTCACGTTACCGTAGTCTTCAATCCAATAGATCAGTCTCTTAAAAACGGTTTTATTCGCAAATTATCGGAACGGTAACTTTAAAATAAGCATACCCGATCTTGGCTTTCCCAAGGCCCTTTTGTATTTAAAAATGTTCCGATGAACTTACGCATGCCTATATAATTCTACTTTACTAGTAAATTATCATAGCAAGCCAAAAATTCATCAATCAAACCATACATCATGCATACGCGTCATGCGTTTAATGCTTCGAGGAACTCATACTAGCATATATAATTCTACCTTCCAAGTAAACTATCACATGCAGCTACATCCTCAACATTCAGGCACACGTGTCATACATGAAACTTCCACATTAAACATGCATATTTGGCGACTGACTTTTGTTTTTAAAACATTTAAAATATTAGGGGCTGAATTGCAATTCATGCTTACAATTAATCGTGCGTGTTTCTAGACATGAATCCTAGGCAATCACAACCATCACAACATATCTGTCCTAATGTGCAAACCATATATTTAACCAGGGCTCCGCCCCCAACATCCAGCTAGCTTGACGCCGTCAAGGCAACAGTTCTAATAAATATATGTGACAAAAAGTAAACAATTTCAATTCAACCCTATAATTGATCTAGTCCCTAAATCATGCATTTCTGAGATCCATCCCCATAATCGAAACCAGGCATTAAGTTTAATAAAAAATATGAAAGTTTTAAACCTTCGAGCACTGTGTAGGCTAGTTAAAGTTCAAAAATATTTGGATTTTAAAACTTGACCATCCTATCTTATTAATTGTCTTGAATTCGATTTTTGAAAATCCGGTTCGGTTCAGTCAATTTCGGTCCGGTTCGGTCCATAAAATAATTTTCAATATTGCATATATATATAAATTGGCACACATAAATATATATATATATATATATATATATATATATATATATATATATATATTTATTGCCAAAGTTCTATCTATAAGACAAAATCAATCAACAATATATATATATATATATATATATATATATATATATATATGTAAATTTCGGTCTAATATATATATATATATATATATGTTAATAGGGAAACAAATATACTGACAATATATTTTCTTAATCTTTTAGGTAACTAAATCTATCAATAATATCTTTAATCTCTATAATTTAGCTAGATATATTGATAGTTATATATTTCTATATATTTAATGTGAACCTATCCTTATGTTTCCAATTATATATATATTTTTACCTTTAATAAAAATTAAAATATGGTAAACAATAACCTTAAAAATTTCGGCCGAAACTTTTATCTTGGTGCCTAAGAAATAAAAAAATTTACTTTGCAAATCTCATTAGGGTTCGGCCGAAAAACACCAACTAGGAAACAAGTGGTCAAATTTCAATATCAAATTTTAATAAGATCTACAATCCAATGTTTGATTTTGATAAAAATCCACTTATTCTTGAAGATCATGAACATCAAATTTTACTAAGAACATCATGAAAATTTCGGCCCTAACAATTGTGAAAATCGTAAATTTTAAATTTTCATTCTTTAAAATTCCGGCCATCACCTTTAAGGAAGTCCTACGTGGTATAGTCTTCACAGCAAAGCCTCTGATCGATTATTGGCTGGGACGGATCTCCGGAGTGTTTTGCTCCAAGCAAATTGGCACACCATTGGTGTAGGAATATGGTTCAGCCGAAATTAGTATTAGGGAGGAGGGTTTTTCTCTCAAATCAACACTTAGGAGGAATTGTGAATTGCCCTTAAGAAAACCCTAACACTCCTTATTTATAGGAGGAGCAAAGTGGACAAAAGTCCACTTTGCCCCTAACAATAAGTTTCGGCCGGCCATGTATAAAGGAGGCTCAATATTTGGGCCTCTCATGTCAATAGAGATTTGGGTCAAGTCCAATTACCCTAATGTGACATTTACCTAATTTCTTAGGTAACGTATACATATTAAATGGCTCCTAATTACGGCGCCCAATCTCCATATGCTAACAGGCCTAAATCCCAATTGACATGAGAGGCCTAAAATTGGGCCTCCCCTTTATTTCTAGGCCGACCGAACTTAGGGTAGTTCCCTAAGGTGGATTTTAACCCACCACCTCTTATAAATAGAGAGTGTTAGAGATTTCTTGAAGGTTAATCACTTCCTCACTTTAAGTTGAGTCAAAAGAAATCCCTCTCCCCTATACTAAAGGTTTGGCCGAAATACCCTACTCACAAGGAGGTGCCGAATTACTTCAAGTAATTACCCTGGAGAACCATCCCAGCGACCAGATTGAAAGAGGCTTTGCTGTGGAGACTGTAACTTGTAGATTGCTCATTCACAAGAGTTCCTACAGGACCAGTCCGTCAGGTAGTGAACTCCCTGTGACGCTCCTGGGCTACGGAAAGCAATATTGGTATGTTCCCTCTTTCCGTTGCGTAATTTGTTACATAGCATGCACCGTGTATTTTTTTTCCTGTAGTAATCGTCCCTTAATTCCAACAGCCACCAGCTGGATATTAGTTGAAGGTTGTGAATACTTGTACGGATGCGTTGGAGAAGTATTCCTTAAGGGAAACTAGGCAATAGGAGAATAACAGTTGACCAGGGGTACATCGCTGCACAGAGAAGTAACAAGTTGGGAATCAACGTTCCGCGGATGCAACACTCTTAACCGATGAGTAGCGCGAAGTCTATTATGTCTGCCGGTCACAGAAAACCTCATATGAACAATACGGGAAGTTGATTGGATCAATTAATAAATATTGATGTGTTGGGCAACAACATATTAATAGGCACCCTCTCATTCCGGCGAGTGGGAGCTGTTGGCATTTAGAGTAAATGGTCCGCCGTAATAGGAGCCAATCAATATAAGCCTAACATGTTAAACACAATTGGAGTATGACACATATGGGATTTTGGGTCAGGCCGAAATCTCCATGGGCCATACGCGGCACATGTGAGCCGGCCCAATTGAGCATTAAGGTTCTGCCGAAGTATGTAAATACCCAACAAGATCTTTGCTCACCTCCTCTTATAAATAGGAGTTGTTAGAGATTTCTTGGTGTTGGTTATTCTCTCCCTTTTAGTAGTCACAAATAAATCTCCTCTCACTAGAGACACTAGGTTCAGCCGATCCACTGCTACCAAGAGTAGGTGCCGAAATACTTCAAGTAATTCACCCCAGAGATCCATCCAACAACCGGATTGAAAGAGGTTTAGCTGTGGAGACCATTGCATTTAGATTGCCTCCTTAACAAGAGTCAAAGGAAGGACACCATTTGGCATTCAGTGAACTCCCCGTTGACATCCTAGGCTACGGATCGCGATATAGGTATGTGCACAATTTCCGTTGCGTATTAGTTACCTGGCATGTATCTGGTTTGATCCATATTACTTCTTCCTAAAAGTAACAAATTTTTTGTGACATAAGTTATTTATGCCCACATAGCAGCTTACGTTCAGTGGGGGCATATGTCGACATAAACGGCAGCTTGTAAACAAACATTTAACATATGTCGACACAAAAAACACTAGAACAGACAATGAAGGAAACTATAAAGGAAAACCCACTAGGGGAAGAATGAGAAATATTTTTCAAGAAGTTCATTTATTATGAAGATGATAATATTTACAATAAAAGGGATAAGATTTTTGTGATCTTTTTTTACTGTTTCAAATTGGTATATCGAGATTAGGTGTCTATGGGGATGTGTGACAGCCGGTGGTGGGAATTAATGAAGAGGTGGGGGGGGGGGGGGGGGGGGGGGGGGGATTGTCAGCTGGTTGGGACATATTGACTCTCTTTGTATTACTTTAATCCTACGGTTGAAAAAATGACATTTATGCTGCCAGGAGATCAATGGTTCGGATATCTTGACGGTCCCCCCCCCCCCCCCCCCCCCCCCCCCCCCCCCCCCCCCCCCCGCGGCTATAAAAAGGCGTCCGGTTTTTCAATGTACATTCACTAATAACGTTTCTCTGCTTCTACTCTCATGAATGTCTTATTTCTAAGTTTTTTAGGATGACATCGCCTTCTATCTCGTGTGCTGATTTTTCGGTTAGTATTTTGCAAAGCTTTTCCGATGTGTATGTTTCGTTGATGTTTATGATTTTACTTTATGTTGTTACATCCGGGTGACACTCCATGGAATCTTGTCATAGTTTTTGTTCGTGGCGGCTACTGTCGATTGTGTTGATGGCGGTGACGACACACGACTCTTGTATTTGTGTCAGTTAAGTTAAATACTCTAAAAAGAGGCATTATGAATTTTCAGTCTCTATAGAAAGAGGCATTATGAATTCCCATGAGGTAGGGATGTTGGCTTCCCCCCTTGGGAGGCTAACGAGCACCACTCCCCCAACCATGTTATAACATCATCTCGAGTTTGTTGGCAGAGTGATGTTTGGGATACCGATTAGGGAAGTTAGCGTGCGTACTGAGAAATTGTTCTCTCTTAAATTGTTCAAGAATGCACGCGAGTCCTCCAATGGCGTGACCGACAAGCAATGCTTTGAGAAACTGCTTCCATTGTCCTTTGGTTCTCTTAAGTAGACATCACTTATGGTTTCCACTTAGTTCGACATAAGTTACAAATGAATTTATTATTACATACTAAATTGTTACAATGGCAGTATTCAAGTTTCAATGTAACAACTTTGTTCTTGAGTGTACAACTTTTTTCATATGTACACATAAATAATTTGATTCTTTCTCTATAAGTCTACAGTTATGTCGACATAATGTACAAAAGAATGTATATCTATGTACTACATGAATGAAACGAGTATTACCATAGTAGAAATTCAGATGTGTTCATTGATCTCCACTGCACTATGTACATAAAAGAAATTCGTATATGTGAATTTGAAGTTGTATTAAAATATACAAGTAAAACAACAAAAAAAGTACATATTTTTATACAAAGTGTTTTATGTGTATATATTTTTACACTACAAAATGCTACCCGATAATTGTCATAAATGAGGTCCTTTTAATTAGTCATATACAAGTTCATACTATTATGGTGACGTGACTTAACAATTATGTCAGCGTATATGTATTGGTCGTTTGTTCGACGATCTATGTACCCATCATTAATGGTGTTTTTCAGTTACATAAGCAACTTATGCCCACATATACATTCAGTACATATACATAACACACGCAACTGCGAAAACTATAAACGACTAACTTGATCCCACATACAAAAAGTGTCCATACGCAGAAGTAGAAGAAAACACAACTGAAAGTAGTACTACCCGTATAACCCACAAAGTACAACACCATGAACAAACAGTATATCAACAACTAGTATTGTAGGATCTTATGGGGATAGTTACTACGGACAAGAAACACATGCAAATGCCAGGTAACTAATTACACAGCGGAATAGGGACACATACTAGTTTCTCCTTAGCCGTAGTCCAAGATCTTGTGGAATTTCGCGGTCCACCGGCCGGATCATGTAGTGATTATTGTTAAGGAATTGCCTACGAAGAATGGTCTCCACAGCAAAGCTTCTTGTCGATTCCTCGCGGGATGGATCTCTGTGGTAATTTGGCACCTCCTACTTGCTACCTTCGGCCGAACCTATGCTAATAGGGAGGAGGGAGTTCTTTGTCTCAACACTTAGGATAAATGAGTGATTAACTATTAACCTTAAAGAAATCCCGACACCCCCTAATTTACATAGTTCGGCCGACTTAGGTTAGGAAAGGGAAGGCCCAATTTTGGTCCTCTCATGTCAATTGGGATTTTAGGCCCATCCCAAAATCTCTAATGTGACACTGCCCAATTACCTTAACTGTCAGGCTTATATTAAAGGGATCCTATTATGACGGCCCATTCACCAAATGCCAACAGTTCTCACTCGTCGGAATGTGAGGGTGCCTTTTAATATGTTGTCGACCAACACATCAACATTTGTTCTTCGGTCCATGCCCTGCTTCAGAATAGTTCATACGAGGTTTTTCCTGCGACCGACAGACACAACAGACATCGTTCTACTCATCGATTAAGAGTGTTGTAGCGTCCGCGGAACGTTGATTCCCAACATGTGATCAACATGTAAACATCTATGTGCCGCGCTGTATCCATGGTTAACCATCATTCTCCAGTTATCTAGTTTCCACATAGGAACACTTCTCTAAGGCATCCGCACAAGTATTCATAACCATCAACTAATATCTGGTTGGTGGCTACCTAGTGAATACAAGAGTTGGAGAATTGTAGGTGAACTTGACCATCCCCATTGCTCATACCCTTAGTCAAACTCAACCGGTTTCCAAAACGTGGTCACTAGGCCTTTTTGTTTAGCACTGTGTTCGTACGCCTGGAAGCGACCATTGAGTTTGACCTTAGATAAGAGTTCTGAATTCATAAGGATACTACGGTTGCTCCTTCATAAAGCACCCAAGATCAGTCACACGCTCAAGGTGAAGAATATTGCGCCCATACGAATCACGAGGATTCTACCTAGCACAGCCGAGTCTGGCCCCGTGGTCGAACGTGGCACGCGCAGTATGAAGTGCGCGTCGATAGCATAACCTGAACTTACATATTGTCAGGAGTGGGAAATTTCATACGCTATCGCAGATTCTTATCTGGCCCGGAATGTGGTTTCCGACGAACTGAGTTGATCACGGCGATGCGCAAAACAAGATCATGTCGTATTACCCCGAAACCAAATAATCGTTTTGCTTAACCAGGTTTTTTGAAAGCACATTGGTTCTTAGCCAACCTTAACACGGTGGAGGTTCCTCCTCCGTCAAGACGACCGAGCCTGTGTGACGAGGCTGACCCATGTTCGACATGTTTTATGAGAGGTTTTACTCTCCAACGACTAGTTTATAGACCGTAAAATCCTATGTAATCCAGCCATTATGACGTCGTAAGATCATAAACTCAAAATTTCAATTCTTATATTCAAATATTACTTCGAAACTCAAAATGTTATTTGAAACAATACTATCCTCATAAACCCTACGCAATCCAAGCAATTTAACATGCTTTTGGAAAACATCCTTGCGTAGTGGTTTAGTCAATGGGTCTGCCACCATATTTTCAGATGATAAGTATTCTAATGTGATCAAGTTTTCTTCTACCGCATTTTTCACATAATTGTATTTAATATCAATGTGTTTTGTCCTATTATGGTACTTCAGATTCTTGACTGCTGCAACCGCTGCTTGACTGTCAGAGTAAATCCTCACAGGTTTACTCCCGTCCTCGACGTCAAACAGAGCAGTCAAGAGTCTCTTTAGCTAGACAGTCTTCTGTGCATTCTTAGAGAGTGCCACGAATTCATATTCCATCGTAGATAGTGCGACACATGATTGCTTCTTGCACATTTATGAAATGACGACATTAGCAAGGAGAAATACTCCTACTGGGATGGAATTACGATCATCCGGATCGCCACCATGGTCAGCGTCACTGAAACTAGACAATTCTAGCTTCCTACCTTCATAGCACAGTCCATAGTTGACAGTACCTTTTTAGGTATCGAATAATTCGTTTAACAGATCATAAATGTTTATATCCAGGGTCTGATTGGAAACGTGCTACTAGACCCACAACGTAACAGATATCTGAACGAGTGCATTGCATGGAGTACATCAGACTACCAACCATACTGAGGTACTCTGCACTCTTCATCTGTTCACGCTCTGCCTGGTCTTTCAGGCCATCACGCTTCGACAACGCGCACTCATACACGACCGGCGTATCCACTGCTTTGGCATCTTGGAGATTGAACCTTCTCAACAATTTGTTAACATAGGCCTCCTAGGAAAGACACAATTTCCAAGCAGCCTGATCCCTAGCAATCTTAATGCCTAGGATGTACGTGGCTTCTCCCATGTCCTTCATCTCAAAGACAGATGCCAGCATGGACTTTGATTCATTTAAATAACTCACGTCGTTCGCGGCAATAAGTATGTCATCGACGTATAACGCCAAGATAACGTACCTAGACCCAGAGGTCTTCGTGTACACACAGGGATCCTCGTGAACATTCACGAATCTGTTGCCAACAATTTCATCGTGGAACCTGCGGTACCATTGCCGAGACGATTGTTTAAGACCATAGATCGACCTTTGGAGTTTACAAACTTTACGTTCATTTCTAGGGCTAAAAAACCCTCTGGTTGCTCCATATAGATCTCTTCCTCCAGGCTTCCGTGGGGGAACATGGTCTTAACAATCCATTTGGTGCAGCTCTAAATCGAGGCTTGCAACCAGGGCCAAAACAGCCCGGGCCGTGGTGCAACGCACAGTCAGCGAGTATGTCTAATCAAAGTCCACTCCGTGGAGTTGGGTATATTCTTTCGCAACCAATCGAGCTTTGTATCGCTCAACGTTTCCATCAACAGTGAGTTTCAATTTCAGAACCCACTTAGCCCATATTGCTCTGTGGTTAGCAGGCAACTCAACTAACGACCACACAGAATAAGCTTTCATAGAGACGATCTCTTCCTCCATTGCTTTCCTCAATTCCTTCGCTTGATGTCCATTCAACGCTTGTTTAACCGTAACTGGTTCATCAACCGAAGTCAGGGTGAACAATTCACCCTTCTCGATGGAATACTTCTTAGTAGAAGTTCGGTGCCTTTGACTACGTCTAGGCTCAATATTCCCATCTTGAGTTTGAACTATACTCCCACTGGGAACAATGCTCCCACTCAGAATAGCTCTCCCACTGGGAACAAGGGCAGTGCTTGACCCTTTACCAACAACTTTTCTTGGACGACCTCTTGGTCTCAGGATTCCACCTCCGAGATTAGTACCCGGAACCAAGACAGTTGTCTCAATTCCATTGTTTCCAACAGGTAGTTGAGGCATTATAGGATTCTCATCATGCGGTTCAGCAACGTGATAATCAGGTTCTACTTGATTCGCACCTGCGACAACAGTGATCTGCATGGTCGGATTGACTCCTCCCACTGGATTTATAATGAAAATGTCCCCATTCTCATTTACCATGTCGTTCACTTGTGTTGCCACCTCAAATCTTCCTTTCGAAGCAAGTGGGACATGCACATCATCATCTTTTTATAGTTATATTAAGACTTCATTCGTTTTGATGTTACTAAGCGTTGAAAATTCGTCTTCAAGGAACGTAACGTCTCATGTTCGAACACATCACCATCCTCCTGAACCGCAGCTAACACGTATCCCTAAGAGTTCACATAGCATCTTATAAAGATACTATCAGTCCTCTTGGAACCAACTTGCCGAATCGGCTGTTGGTTTGATGCTGTATACCGCGCAACCCAAGGTCGCAGTCTGGTAAGATCCATCTATTTACCAGTCCACAGCTCATATGGTGTCGTGTCCACCGATTCTATACGAACTAGGTTCACCGCATAATTTGTAGTCAACTACACATCATCCTTGAAGGAGATCGGAAGTTGAGCTTGTGATATCATGATACTGACCATGTCCACTATAATGTGTGATTATAATGCTCCGCTAATCTGATTCGTTAAAGGCATATTTCAAATCGTCGTTTAACAGACAACCAGTTTCATTGCATACTCATGCTTCGAGGTTTCGTCCGCCTCAAATCGTGCAATAGGTTCTCACCCTATGCTCAATGAGAAGTTGTATTAGTATTAAACCCGTAATGGGTATTTGTGCAATGAAAAATTTATTTCGAGCATTATATCAAACACACTACATTAAATTTGTAGTTTGATACGATGTGTCATATCTATCGAAGGAGCTGCGTGCCATGCGCGCGTCACCAGTTGTTACCTGTGGTGAAATCGTTTCATTTCCAAAATTTAATATAATCGGTTTCGCACATGTTCGTCATTACGATTTATCAATTTTAATTTTAATGGAGTACTAACAAATAATGAATATTTAGATCGGTTCGCATTTATCTAAACAACCGACGGTTTTATAGTAATTATGATGGAGTATGTTGATCGTTTCGTTTTATTTGTCCATTTGACATGGCCGAAATTTTGGTTCCAGAACCATGGGTTCGGTTATTCTTTTCAGATCGTTCCCATTGACTTAGCCGATAATTAATAAGTAAATTGCACTTCGAATCAAATAACAATTACTTTATTCAATAACTCTTAATCTCAAAAATAACCAAAGTTCAATAATTCAAACGAACAACGAGACATGCCACAACGACATTAGAAAGGTTCCAGAAAATAAAGAAGCATATGAGAAGGGATAAAATAGACGAGCAATCCTTGCCATACTAAGCACTGCACCTGAAAAGAATTCATAAGTGAATCACATCAGATGTTTGTGTGTCTGATAAAGCGTTTTACAACTTTATATGGCAAACGAGGCATACCTGAGACGCACTTTCATCAACGGTGTTTGTCGCACCGGATAATCGTTTAGACCTTTTGTTGCATTATTTACCCATCAACTCGCGAAGACGGTCATATATGTCTTGCGACTTCTCAGATTTGTTGGAGGAAATTTCATCCTTATGGTTGACTTCGAATAGCTCAACTGTAGTCTTGAATGATTTAATCAGACACGTGAGCCCATCGTTGTTGGCAAATCATGAAAGGGGAAACATGCTCATCACCTTTTGAATCATTTCCCATGTGTCTATTTCATCAGCGGGATCATGAACGGTTTGTACAGCTTCATCTGTGCAAAGAATACCGTGATACTTAATCATCAGGTCTCTTGCTTCAGCGGCCTTTTCTTCGTCGTAGCGAAGGCGTATGTTACACCAAATGTGTAACGCGTTGAAGTTCATGATTCCCTCATCCACTTCTTCTGTCAGGGTTGCACGGATTAAATCATGTGCTATCTGATCTTTCCGTGACTGTTGTTGTAGTTTGGACTGCCAAATTCATCAGTGTTTATCCTCTTTGTTATTGGGTCCATTTGATCCTCAATATTGGCAGCAAATAGGATATCCACGACATAATCTTCCCATACATCATAATTACTACCATCAAGTGCAGTGTAGAAACGATTTCGATCTGCCATCTATACTAACATTGATAATTATGCGACAATCAGGGAGACAATAACATTTTGGAAAATGAATTGCATACCTCGAATATCTATGAGATAGAAAGCGACAAACAATGATCCCTCGGACATCTAACCAACCCGACCACCAGTAAACCAATGGAAGGAGGCCGTGAAGGAGTTTACATTACTAACGTCTCCTTTCTAATAGATCGGTCTTTTAAAACGGTTTCATCGCTCTCACCGGAACGGGGAATTTTAACATACACCCGATCTTGGCTTTCCCTATGCCCTTTTTTAAAACGTTTCAAGGATTCATGCAAGCATATATAATTCTACTACACAAGTAAATCATCACACGCAGCCACATCCAAGAAACAATCCAATCACATGCATACGCTACATGCGTCTAATGTTCTGAGGAACTCATGCTAGCATATATAATTCTAATATCCAAGTAAATTATCACATGCTGCTACATCCTCCAAATTCATGCAAACGCGTTATGCGTGATCATTTCATAATAAACATGCATATTTGGCGACTGATTACATATTTTAAACATTTGGGGCTGACTTACAATTCATGCTATCAATCAATCATGTGAACTTCTAGACATGGATTCTAGGCAATAACAACCACCACAACATGTCTATCATAGTGCGCAACTCGTTAATTGAAATCCATGGCTTCGCCCACAACATGCAATATCCAGCTAGCTTGACATCGTCAAGACTCAATTCTAATCATGCAATAATATCAATTAAAATAGAAATTGCAATTCCGCCCACTAAATGACTCAGTCCCAAAATCACACATATCCGAGATCCATCCCCATAATTGAAACTAGGCATCAAGTTTGATTATAATGTTAAAAAATTCAAACCAATTTGCACTGTGTAGGTAATTTTAAAGTACGAAAACATTTGGATTTTAAAATTTGACCATCCTAGTTGACTCGGGTCGGTCCGACCAAAACAGTCCGGTTCACGTCAATTCGGTCCGACCGGTCTGACCTGTCTGTTTCGGTAAAAGTAGGTTCGGTTTTAACACACAAACCGAGTCAGTTCGACCCATTTAGTTACCCGGTCCGACCCGGATGGGTCGGACCGATTGAGAAAACCTGGATTGAATGACCCGCTCCGGTTGGACCCGTGGAACCCGACCCGGTTCGGTTGAACCGGTTTGGGTTCCCATGGTCCTCCGAGTCAGTTGGCCCGACCCGGATGTGCAAAATTGGACTGACCCATTACCCTATAGGGTTCGGCCGAAAATCATACTTGCGGGCTAAGTAGGGTTTTAAAATCCACTAAAAACTTAACTTAGCCACCAAGTAGAAATAATTATATATATAATTTCCAATATTTTGCAAAATACATATATAGTTCGGCCACATCTATATATTATTTATTTATTTATTTATTGTCAAGATTCTATATTTAGAGATATAAATCTATCAACAATATATTTTCTCAATCTTTATGATAACAAAATCTATCACTATTCCAAATATTGTGCTAAAATATATTGATAGATATTATCACAAATATCATATGAATCTAGCCCTAATTATTGCCTAATCCATACTAATAAAGTTCGGCCGAATTTTATCAAAATCCACACAAGGAATTTCAACCGAATTTTAGGGTTACTTGGTGATGCAGAGTGATGGGGATAGATGGGACAAAGACTCGTTGATTCTAGGGGAATGCCGAAAATTTTTGGATAGAGGCGCAAGAATTCGTTGATTTAAAAGAATACCGAAGAATTGACGCATGGTAGAGGAAAACCTCGGTTTTTTTCATATATCAATAAAATGCTATAAAATTCGGCTAACAATGCCTTAAATACTGAAAAGAAAAACCCTAACCCTATAAAAAATACGAAATTAACAAAAATTCACAAACAAAATCGATAAATTACAAAAAACCGAAAGAAACATAAAACTGCACATTTGACCATTTAAACGATAGGATTTGGCCTAAAACCGTCAAACCCCATAGTAAACTATAGGTCTTTCTCAGATCGCCATTTACGCATGAAATAATGTACTCACACGCCAAAATCCGACGCTTTGCCAACTTCGCCCACATCATTCTCTCCGGGGAAGAGAAGATTCGCCCTCGAATCTTGCGCAATGAAGGCCAGTAATAGGAAGCAGGAAGAAGAACACACACGACCATATCATCATAAATTTTTTCACGTAAATGGGGAGGGTCATGTGGTAAGAACTCAGGAAATACATCATCAAATTATTGCGGCAAAAATTGAATTCCAACCGGCACTATCTTCTTGTCATGAAAGACAAAAGAATAAGTTTTGGAACGATCACCATGCTACACATCATGATCATATTGCCATGGCGGTCAAGAAGTAAAGTACAAGTATCCATAGGAACCACCGTAAGACCTGATTTCCCAACAGCCAGATCTGAAATCACATTATCACAGCTGCCTGAATCAGTTGTGAAATTGGTATCCCTAGTGATATACTCCTCACTCACTTCATCATCGTCATCGTAATCATCATAAACAGGATTATCAAAAATAACAGAATATACCTCGACATCATCATAAACAGGATTATCGAAAGGGTGCACATCTGAGGCGGTATCGTCATCCTCCTCAAATTCGAACTCATCCTCTTGAAAATCGATTTGACGTTTTCGTTCTTCGATTTGCTGTTCTATGGACTGACGTAGCCGTCTTCCATTCTCACGGTGCAGTTCATCGAGCTGACGTCGCAGCAATTCTAAGATCGAACGCCGTAGTTCGTTCTTCTCTGCAGTTTGTAGACGTCTTCGGGGTGGCATCGCGCAGGATCTTCGGCTCTGATACCAATCTGATGCAGCGTGATGGGATATATGGGACAAAGACTCGTTGATTATAGGGGAATGTCGAGAATTTGTTGGATAGAGGCGCAAGAATTCGTTGATTCAGAAGAATACCGAAGAATTGACGCATGGTAGAGGAAAACCTCAGTTTTTTTTCATATATCAATAAGCTGCTGTAAAATTCGGCTAACAATGACTGAAATACTGAAAAGAAAAACCCTAACTCTAGAAAAAATACAAAATTTATAAAAATTCCCAAACAAAACTGATAAATTACAAAAAAAGACCGAAAGAAACATAAAACTTCAAATTTGACCATCTAAACGATAAAATTTGGCCTAAAACCGTCAAACCCCTTAGTAACTATGAGTCTTTCTCAGATCGTCATTTACGCAAGAAATAATGTACTCACACGCCAAAATCCGACGCTTTGCCAACTTCGCCCACATCACTTGGGGACTAAGAAATTAAAATTTTCACTTTGTAAACCCTAATGTGGTTCGGAAAAAACTAGTAAATTAGGGCTAGTGGTCAAATTTCAAGATCAAATTTTACTAAGATCAATAATCCAATGTTTGATTTGATAAATGTCACATTTTTCTTTAAAATCATGAACGCCAGTTTTACCGAAAAACACTCAATTTCATGAACATTTTACCAAAAAAATTCAAGAACACCAATTTAATCAAAATCAAGAACTCCCTAACACAAGCTCTGATACCACTGTAGGATCTTATGGGGATAGTTATAACGGAAAAGAAACACGTGTACATGCCAGGTAACTAATTACACACCAGAATATGGACACATACCAGTTTCTCATTAGTTGTAGTCCAAGATCTTGTGGGACACATACCACTGGTCGGATCCTGTAGTGATTCTTGTTAAGGAATCGCCTACGAAGAATGGTCTCCACAGTAAAGCCTCTTGTCGATTCCTCGCGGGATGGATCTCTGGGGTAAATTGCACGAAGCAATTTGACACCTCCTACTTGCTACCTTCGGCCGAACCTATGCTAATAGGGAGGAGGGATTTCTTTATCTCAACACTTAGGAGAAATGAGTGATTAACTATTAACCTTAGAGAAATCCTGACACCCCTTAATTTACATAGTTCGGTCGACATAAGTTAGGATAGGGGAGGCCCAATTTCGGACCTCTCATGTCAATTGGGATTTTAGGCCCAACCCAAAATCCTTAATGTGACATTACCAAATTACCTTATTAACTGGGCTTATATTAAAGGTCTCCTATTATGGCGGCCCATTCACCAAATGCCAACAAGTATAAGGTGGAACTCAAAGTACGTTCAGTGGAAACATCAAAGTGAATGAACTTGCTCTTTCCTAATTTGTTTGCAAGGTAAAACTTCCTTCATCCTTTCCTAAACTGGCATCGCAGAGGACTTTGACGCTTTGGTAGATGATTGTACTTGTGATTATCAGTTGTTGATTGCACCTCCACCTTCCACCTAATTCCGACGGGATCTTCAATCTCCACTTCACTCAAGAAATCCAACTCATGGTAAAAAGCAAACATCTTTGGAATATTCTACACAATCCAACAAAACTGTCAAATTCTCAATAAAACCGCGGAAACACTTCTTAATCGTCTAATCAAACTCGAGAATCGGTTAAAGATGTAACTTACGCATCTTGACTTGCTACAGGTTATTGTGATGTTGCACTGACTCACGAGGTTCTTTCCACCGATAAAGTCACCTAAACAGCGTAGGTCATCAGATGAAACGTCTGCCACTCACCAGAAGAACTGTCCTCTACGTCCACAGGTGCTTCCTTAAGATAACCACGTTGATTAAACACTTGCACTGAGAACAATTCTTCTTCCACCAATTAAGACGATCATATCTCCAGCCATTAGGCAGATATCGTGTGCAAACTATTTCCAACCGTCGTTGAAGTAGCAATGGGTAATCTGATTGTGTGATTCTCGTTTTTGTTCCAATTTCAATCCGCAAATAGAACCATCGTGAAAACCTCCCACCCCATACTCCAAACGCATTTTGTATCAACCATCCAATTTACTTCTCTTGACAATATCTATAATTGAATGGGTCAACATTTCTTTATAACATATTTTAACATTTTATAACTATATTAATAAACAAAAAAGTACAGTTATGAAGTATTTACGAATTTCTCAATGCATTCATATGCAATGAATGTAATGAACGGGGGAAACTATATGACCATTTCTTTGTAGCCGGGTCGTCGACAGTTGGTAGAAAGGTCGGCAACTCCGCTTTGACGACGCTGTGCAAGGTTGTCAAGGAAATAAGGTGAGTGAAGGTTTTGCTGGATGGTGTTCCTGGATTTAAAGAAGGTATCAGCGACTATTTGCTTTAGTCTCTTACACAAAGCTTAGGTTATGATGAATTCTGAGTAAATAAAATTTGCAATTCATGTATTTCTTTTACGTTTGTTATATCGACAAATGTGCTTGATGTGTCAGCAATAGCAATAAACACACGCACATTGAATAGCAAAGTGTCTGATGTGTAAAGATTTCGATATGGAATACGTTTCGAATTGAATTATTCAATTTTATTGGGTCCGGAGTACTAAATCCGTCAGAACGAGTTGTGGGATTCTCTGACCAGTCTCGATACGTCAACTTTCAGTCAGTCATCATAAAATAATACAGACTGGTTCCTGACCGACATTTCCGGTAATAAAATTCAGTCAGCAATATGTATTGACACGTTTTTTTTTTCTTCATCAAATCGGACTTCAATATGTCAGAAAGGGGTATTACTTTCTTGACCGATGGATCACTTAATAATACCGCGGTAGGTACTGGCCTCTTTTTTTAGTAGTGGATATAGAATATTTGCAACATGGTTGCATTATAATTAGAATAATTCTCCAGATGATTCATCATGTCTATATCCTATTATAACTTATTACCAGTTATATATCGAATTGCACGTTGTGCAAAAGTCTATTTAAATCAATAGACTAAGCATCTTATTTTTTTTAATAATCTAACAGTATAATTTTTAATCTTTAAGAAGATGTTTCGATTTTAAGATCTTTATAAAGATGATTATAAAATCAGTTTTCAGGGAGGTTGAATTTATATGTTCAACATGATGAAGCTACGTCCGCTAAAAAAAATGGTGTGAAACGTGGTGCAAAAATTATTTTATTTTTAATTTAACAAAGGCAAATTGTAGGATAAATATAGAATATTCTATATATATCCCACAACTTGCCTTTGTTAAATTAAAAATGAAATAATTTTTGCACCATATATGGTGGATATAGAAATATTCCACAATTGTAATTTAACAAATATTTACAATGGTGAAAGCTGTTTTGCATAATTAAAAAAAAAAATTATTTTATGAAATTAGAGAATGACACATAATAAAATTAAATTGGTAATGTTTGCGGTTTAAAATTAAAATTAACTTCAGTGTTCTGACAGCTATTTATTTTTATTTTATATATATATTGCTCCTCACATGATAAATAAACAATATTCGAAATGTAATGAGTCGCTTCGGCGTTTGCCATTTACATATGCTTAAAATGGGGCTCGTGCTTAATTATTTCTTTAGTAAATAGCTAGAACGGTAGACAGCTTGGTTGAATGTCGGGTGGAGACCCAGAAAAGGACAATGACTTTCCGTATGCTTAAAAGTTTAAGTTAAAGTACACCACTCCTCACCAAAAACACAAAAGCAATAAAGAATTAAAAAAAATTATCCGATACGCGACGTGTGAATTTTGATACATATAGTTACACATGTTACTTGAAAAGTTATAATATTTGTTTAAAAGATAAATTATGTAAATTTTGAAGAAAATTGAAAGTTGATGTCATTAATATTTTAAAAAATAAATTATGAGTTCAAGTTTCAAATGGATCATTTACTTATTCTTTATATATATAAAGTCAACTACTTTTATTTATATTTTTACAAAAAAAAAAAAAAACTACTTTTATTTAGTTAATGCTTATGTATAACTATAAACAATAGTCATTTTTTGTACTGTGTAACTAAATAGAATTGAGACTCAAGAGAATAACTAGCTAATTTCAACATAAATTCAGAGAACCATTGCAGTCGCGACTTAATTGAACTAGAGCTAGTGAGCCCAATTCATTCAGGGTTCTAAACTGTTGCCTCATTCTTTTAAATTTTTTTTTCCAAATAATTTGCTAGCTTAAATTTCACTTATAAACATACGTGTAAAGAAAATCGCAGCAAACTGACCTAAATTGATGAAACTGCCGCGAGATCTCAGTATATTATTATCTATGGTCAATAACCTGTGAGAGATCTGAAGATTGGCCCTTGTGAATTTGAGAGGTCTGAAGATTGAAATGGTGATAACTGAGGTCTGAAGTTTGGACTTGTTGATAACTGAGGCCTCTGTTAGATTTTTCTGTCAAAATTAACAGAAAGTTGTCACGTGCCAAAAACGTGCCTCACTTAAAAATTTAATCCCAAAATTGCCCCTCCTTCACCCTTGTGCCTGTCACGTGCCGAGCGGAAGTGACAAAAATACCATTGGGCGGCAAAAAGAAAGCATACGTCTCTTCATCTCCCTACTTACTCTGTCACATCCGATCAAACTTCTCCATCTTCTCCATTCTCTCTATTCTCAAACTCTCTCAAAAAACTGAAGAACGAAACTAGGGTTTGCTCCGACTGGGACTGTTAAGAAGTTTCCGGCGAAGTGGAGAGGGAATTTTGTACGGCCTGCGGCGAGGTTGACGGGAGTTGCATCGGAAAAGAGGGGAGTTGCACCAAGGCTTCGAAGGTGACGACACTGTAGAGGACGCGAACGGTGGACGAATTTTAAGGCTGAGGAAGATGGCTAGTCTGTCTGGTAAGTTAACTTTACACAGAATGTGAGATTTGAAGTTTGTATTTCTTGTGGGTTGGTACAAATTGTTGAAATTGAAGTAAAATTTGTACAAAGTTTAGATTTTTCTTGGAGGATGTGTTAAAAGATGTTGATTATTTAATTTAAATGAAGCATTTAGCAGATTCTGTACAGAATGTAGGAAGATTGAAAGTTGAAATTGAATATGAAATTGTGACTGCACTGAAAACGAATTTGTTATTTAAATTTGAGGTTTTAGGGTTTTGGGTTTAGGGTTTTAGGATTTAAACCTTAAACCCTAAACCCGAACTTTGTTACCCTTCAAATGTGTGATTTGTCAGAAACTGTCTAATTTGTCAATTTGATTGCTGGCAGATGTACAGCCACAAAGCAGTATGGAAGAGTATCCAATAACTGTAGAAATAAACCATCATGACCGGTTTATTGTTGAAGCGGATGGGTCTCATAGTCAGTACGTTGGCCAGATCGACTGCTTTGAGATTTCAAGCTTCTACCCATTCAGGTAGCTACTGAAGGTGGCGAGGGAAAAGTATGGCTATCCGGAGTGGCGATTAATAAACTATAGAAAGTTTATGTCTAGTGGAGTAATCGCCTTAAAACTAATCTTGGGTATGTCTGATTGATGTGATGTCATAGAGAGGCATCCTAGAGGAGCCTTGATGCAGTTGTACATGATTAATGACGATGTTGAAGGGTCCAGAACTATGCAAGGTGTCGAAGGGACAAGTCGAACAAGCGACGACCTGGGTCAGTTAAGGGATGCCATGGAAGAGTTGAGGTCGGGGTTGGCACGAGAAGTAGCTGAAAGAGACGGACAAGCCCCTACATCTCCCATACATGTCGATCTAGAGGGGAGCCGAGATGAGGCATATTCCTCCTATGAAGAGGTGTCCATTGAATCCGGTGAAGAAGAAGACAGTGAATTTGATAACGACTGGGAGCCTAGAGATGGAGATGACGTGCACAACACAGATTCCGATGGTCCTGACCCATGGCATAGAGTTGCCAAGGAACAACACGGGTGGAGAAGGCGAAGGAGGCAGAAATGAGGAAGCAAGTCGCTTCCGGGAAAAGGAAGGTCACCAGTGACAGAGCCGATGTTGGGATTGTTGCAGGTTAGTGTTATTCAACTGCTTAATTACTGATTTGTTTTGTAAGTATATCACATGACTGATATATTTGTTTGTTCCGCAAATGGACCTCCAGCAGAAGAGTTCGATGAATTGGAATTGCTGGATGATGTTAATGGACCTGCTCTACAGGATCTGCTACACAACAGTTTGAGCCTAGCGTCTCTTCCAAAGTCGGACAATGATGAAGAAGTGGACAGTCACGCGAGGTTCCCGGAGTACAATGCGAGTACGGGACCAAATGCCTCTCTGCCAGAGCTGAGGGTCGGGCTTCTGTTCCCGGATTCTGAAGCATTCCGCCAGGCATTGGCGGAGCATAGCATTTTCCACCGATACACCTACCGGTTTCAGTCCAATAACAAGAAAAAGGTGGATGTCGTTTGCAAGAAGAAATGTGGCTGGAGGATCTATGCCTCCAAGGTTCAGGAGGAAACTATGCAGGTACACAGTACTCTTACATCATTCTATTTGGTGCTTTTTATAATTTAAACTGATTGTTATGATTGTCTGATCTTGTTTGTGGGTATTTTCAGGTTAAGACTTTCGTGAACAAGCACAAAAAAGGTTGCCTGTGCTTAGGACTAAACATGTCAATAAGAAGTGGATCGTCACCAAGTACCTCGACAAGTATAGAGAGAAGAGGCTGCAACCTACATATATTCTCTCCGAGCTTGCCCGAGACAGACATTTGGATGTCAGCCGGTGGACTATCTACAACGCCTGCAAGGAGATTGGAGAAATCATCCTTGGAGAGAGGGAGAAACAATACGGTCTGCTCTGGGACTACATCCATGCTGTCTTGACAGCCAACCGTAGGAGTACAGTTGGTATTAAATTGAACGGTGGTAAGTTCTAGAGGATGTACATGTGCTTAGACGCATAGAAGATCGGGTTTGTCGAGGGTTGCAGACCTTTCATTGGTGTAGAGCATGCTCAGCTTCTCTCAGCCATATCACAAAATGCTAATCAGGGGTTGTTCCCGATTGCGGTTGCTTGGGTAGAAGCGGAAACCTACGACAGCTGGGTCTGGTTTCTAGATCGTCTGAAAATAGACATTAGCACAGGTCTATCAGGAAGGAGCTGGGTTATAATGTCAGATAAACAGAAGGTAAGACATTCTTGTTTGTTGATATGAGAGGTCTAGATGAAAACAAAGTGCATTAACTAATGTCTTTCATATCTGGTTTGTTGATATTTAAGGTCTAATATTCTAAATCTGTTGTTTTGTTCAATGTTGATATAGGGCCTTGTTAATGCTGTTGAGGAGGTCCTCCCAGAAGCTGAACACAGAAGGTGTGTCCGGCACATACATGAAAATATGAAGAATGAATAATGGAAGGGAGTCACTATCAAGAACCATGTGTGGGGTGTTGCGTCTGCTTGCCCGTTGCATATTCCTCGGGAACATATGGACGCTTTGAGGAGACTGAATGCTGATGCATTCAACTACCTAGACAGAATCCCCCGGCAACAATGGGCAAGGTGTTACTTCCTTGAGTGGTCAAAGGTGAATGCAATCATGAACAACATTTGTGAGAGCTGGAACAAGGTATTACTTGGATGCATGTCCAAACCTATTATAACTGCTTTTGAATTCATTAGAACGTATTTTATGAAGCGGATCCAAGATAAGAGGGAGGAAGTTGCACTCTGGAATGGGAGGTTGGGTGGAGAGATATTGAAGAAGATAGGTCGAGGATATTCTGTTTCTATTGGATGCAACGTCACATACTCAGGAGGCAGCCTGTATGAAGTGCAGTATGCTGGAAGCAGGTACGTTGTTGATCTGGAAAGGTACCAATGCACATGCCGGGAGTACCAAATAACTGGTCTTCCATGTGGGCACGCTATGAGGTGTATTCGTCAAGAGCCCCACACACTTTCAAAGTTTGTGCATCCAACTTTTAGGAAGGAGGCCAAGTTGAGGTCTTATGCCCGGCCAGTGTATCCTGTCCCGAGTCAGGAGTTCTGGGAGCCACATGACAACATCCCTATATTGCCTCCGAGGTTTAGAAGGCAATCTGGTCGACCAAGAAAGATAAGGACAAGACCTAGCCACGAGGCTGGTCCTTCAAGACTGAGGAGAGAGCACAACAGAAGAACATGTCATCTGAACAGTAGGAGACGGGTCAGTACTGTTTTGATGTTAATGTATATTTTCACATACCTAATTTACAACTACGTTAAACATATGTCATTGGTTTAGGAGGTAACTGCTGCTGCTGAGGGCACTACTGCTACTGCTGGTGCTGGTGACGGTACTGCTGAGGGTATGCTGCTGAAGGTACTGCTGCTGAGGGTACTGCTACTTCTGCTCAGGTAATAACAGGTTCATTGGTTGTAATGTTGTTACTTGCAAATGAGGTTACCTGACACTGAACACATTGTAGTAGGGGTGAGCTCGGGACGGGACGGGCGGGCTTTTACCTAAGCCCGAGCCCGAGCCCGAAAATTTCGGGATACATTTTGTTAGCCCGAGCCCGAGCCCGAGTCCCAATTTAAGGAAAAAGTCCCGCCCGAGTCGGGACTTCGGGACTTCGGGTCGGGCTCGGGCTATCCCGAATTTAACCAAAAAATAGGGCAAAAAAATAACAGCAAGTCCATCCAATGTGAAGAAGAAGAATAAGATGTAGAAGAGGCCAAGTGACCTCCAATCTACAGTGATATGGCAATGGATGAAGAGCTCGAGAGAAAGGGAGCTTCAATACATAGTGATGTGGCAAGAGATGAAGAAATCGTGAGAGGGAGCTCCAATCTGCAGTGATGTGGCAAGGGATGAAGAGATCGAGAGGCCGAGGGAGGAGAGAGAACGAAAGTGAGGAATGGATCACCTAACTCCAATATCCACGTTGAATAGCTTCTACGATATCATCTGTGAGCTCCTTTTTGTTTAGATGAAATATGGGAGCTCCTTAGATCTGCGGCGCTAGGAGCTTTTGAGCTCTAAAATCTTCTATGCTAGGTTACACTTTAATATTGTGACCTAAAGGGCCTGGGAGTTAAAGCGTGAAGTGGATGGGCTGTAAAGGGCCCAGAGTTATCATCATTAGTATAAATTCGGGACGGGCTCGGGATTTTCGGGATTTTTTATAAAAAGCCCGAGCCCGAGTTTAGAAGGAAAGTCCCGCCCGCTCGGGCTCAGGTATAAATTCGGGACGGGCTTTTCGGGACGGGCTTTTCGGGACGGGATCGGGACGGGCTCCTCGGGATTTCGGGCTCCTCGGGATTCTTGCTCAGCCCTACATTGTAGTTTTCATTTGACTGGCTAGCATCACCATGGGATGAAGTGGAGAATGAAGGTGTGACTGAATCTAGCAGAAGGGAACATCCTGACCAAAATCAGGTATGTATGTCTATGAGGAGGAGCGTCCCAGTTCACCAGTCCATGAGGAGGAGCTTCCCTCTGAACCAGTCCATGAGGAGGAGCTTCCCTCTGAACCAGTCCAACAGGACAGACGCGATGAACCAGTGCATGATGAGGAGGAGCATCCCGAGGAACAAGTGCATGATGAGGAGCTTCCGGAGGAAACAGTTTGGAGAGGAACTATACCAGAAACTGATTTTGCTGGACTAGTTATTGAGGATGCAAGTCCCCTGAATATGATAATACCTTCATCGCGTCGTATTGAGGGCCCAGTACATATCTCCCCTGGTTATCGGACAAAGATACCGGTAAGAAGAGACGGAATGACTCCTCAGAAGCCACTGAGGAGAAGCAGAAGACTTCAGAACCCGCAGTTTGTTCCTCCAATGCCGGCTAAGAAGTTGGTGATATTAATTGATGATGATATGGAAGGAGGGAAGTAGGAGGAATAAATAGGTTAATGGTGGTATGTCTTTTTGGAGATTTCTAAACTCATTAGGAAGATTGTTATGTGTTTGTGGGAGATGTGTGGACTCCTTTTGGATGTTTGCTTTGGATGTTGGGTATGTTTAGAATAGGATAACATAACTATGTAGTTTTGTGTGATACTCCAATTGTCCCATGTTGACAAAGAGTATCACGACAAACTATTTTGACAATGGCTTTGTTCAATATTTTGTGTTCATTTCAGTTGACTTAAATGTTATTCAGTACTTCATTGTGGTTTATGAACAACAGACTTTTAATGTCCAGATTTACTACATTGTTTTGTGGTTCAAAACAGTACAATTTTCAGACTTTTATTCAATAGTTGTCAAAACTCCAGACTTCTAATGTACACAATTTTAAACTTTCGGACCCATTGTCACAACAGTACAATTTCAGACTTCTAATGTCCATTATTTTAAACTTTCGGACCCCTAAATGTCAAAACAGTACAATTTTCAGACATTGATTATCAACAGCTGTAAAACTCCAGACTTCTAATGTACACAAAATTTAAAACTTTTGGACCCCTATATGTCACAACAGAACAATTTACAGACCTTGATTATCAACACATGTCAAACTCCAGACTTCTAATGTCCACAATTTTTAACTTTCGGACAATACAATTTTGTTGATCTTAAACAATACAATGTTTACATTTGAGCTTAAACATAACAGTAATACCACAACATCACAATTTTATCCATAACAGTAATACACAACATCACAATTTTATCCATAACAGTAATACACCAGACATTACAATTTTACACTATCACACACTTAATAGACTTACAACTGATAAACACCTAAATCAAACAACGGAAACATGCCACATAATGTTACACTTAAAGATAGAATTTTCCTTCAAATAGAGCACTTATCACTGACATGCATAAGCAACAAATTACAATGCGATAGATCCTCTCAAGTCGGTTTAGTTTTGTTTCGGCTTCAGTAAGGTTTCTATTCGCCATAACAGTCATCCTACTTGACTGAGAACACATCCATTCTTCAAACCATTCGAAAAAGCCACAATCGTCCCCCTTCCTCCCCTACAGCAAGAACAAACCAAAAACATCCAAATTATACAACAACAATCAACAGCAAAATTAATAGTTTGCATTAAACTGACAGAATGTAATGTCCACAAAATCGAAATCATCCCAATTTTACAGAAGTTGAACAATTTCAAGATCAAATTGAAGTTCAATTTATCGTAATTGGGCATAATGGACAATATCCCCACTCACCCAGCCCCAATTGAAATCTTACCGTGTAAAACGGGCACCCATAGAATCTTCGGCCAAAATTTCCACGTGTTCCCAACGTTCTCACCACTGCTGTAACGTCGCAGTGACACATAACCACCTCACCCGGGTTACAGCATGCATTCCGACGCGAAATCGACCGGATCTGGCTTGATTTGGACGACGAACCAATCTCCCTCATCTCAGTAAAGCAGTGAACGACGACTGTGGTGGAAGAAGGCAGCACCACCGACTCCGACAGACTGGGCTGGCGATCTCCTGGTGACGCGGCGACTCTTGCGACCCTAAATTGCTTCAGCAGGAACCCTAATTTCCTAAAACCTCCGTTCTCTTCTTTCATTCCTTCATTCTTATTTCTCCTCAATCTTTCTTTCTCAATTCGATCATGCACATGTTGAAATGTTTAAATTAGTGACAGGAGTATTTTTGTCTTTTCATGTTTATATTAATTAAACTTTTAATGAATTCAAATTTTGCAAAAGGGTATTTTGGACGTTTCATGTGGTTCTGTTAATTTTGACCGAAAATTTGGACGGAAAACCTAAAAATCACAAAGTCCAAACTTCAAACCTCAGTTATCACCATTTCAATCTTCAGACCTCTCAAATTCACAAATGTCAATCTTCAGACATCTCCCAAGTTATTGACTCTATTATCTAATTCTTCTAACTCATCCATCCATTTTATCTAGCAATTCCGTCAATTTAGATCAATTTATTGTGATTTTCTTCTCACGTGCTCGGACGTATCAATTTCCCCCCAAAAATATGATGAAATATATGATAGAGCTAACTATTTGTCCATAAATAAAACATAATTAAATTAACAAATCTAACAAAAAAAAAAAAAGTAGACTCATGGGCAAAATACAAAGTTTACTCGCCTAGCTAATCCGCCGCAAATTATAAAATAGTTACGTAAGAGAAGTTATGGGGGGGGACACTTAGACACTGCCGTACGTCGTCTGCGGTCTCACAAATTTACGAACGAACATAAACAAACAAAAATTTAGGTCACCGGTTTAAAGTAATATGTATTTATTTATTAATAGCACCATCTTTTTTAATTTACTCTCTCTCTATATATATATATATAAAAGGCGCGCACAGAAGAATTAAGCAGAAACCTACCAAAAACCTCAAAGCTAGCAAGGTAGCCATGGGGTATTCACCGAGGTCCATTAATGCTCTGAAATGGCTAGGGTTTGTGACGGCGGTGTGGGTGCAGTGCATCTCCGGCAACAACTACTCTTTCTCCAACTACTCCGATGCTCTCAAATCCATTATGGGACTTACTCAGCTTGAGCTCAACAATCTCTCCGTCGCTAAAGATGTCGGTAAGGCTTTTGGCCTACTTGCCGGCCTTGCGTCTGATCGCATTCCCACGTGGATGATTCTTATGATCGGTTCCGTCGAGGGTTTGGTCGGTTACGGGGCGCAGTATCTCGTCATTAGCGAAAAGATTACGCTAAACTATTGGCAGGTACGTACAACTGTTTGATCAAATTAAATGTCGACAATTAGTGACGGTATAACCTTATGATCCGTCACTGTTAATTAGGGCTGACAATTTCTTTTGCAACAACGTATATATAAATTGAGTTTTATTAATCATTTTTTAAAAAAATGGAGCTTATGCATTCACAGACCCAATCATGGCCCCACACTGACCTGAATCCAATCTCAGGTCATGTAATTTATCTAAACATAAAACCATATAGTATGCTCGTGACATTTTCTCATCTACACTAATAAATGGATTGAATTAAACTAAAGCATTACTTACCGTAATAAATTTTTTTCAGTCGGAAATGATCATGATATTTTCTGCTAGTTTATTTTAGGGTGTAATTTTTTTAGGAAATCTCAAATATCGATTCTTGTGTGATCTTGATGTTGACACCAAATTAATAAATATATGTCAAGTGTAATTTTATTTTGTGCGGTTTCTTTGAAATCGTTATAGTAAACCCTAAAAAGTAATATATGAGGGTTAAAAATACTAGTCGATTTTTAGTTGATTGTTTTTAAACAAGTGTAATTTTCACTATTGCAGATGTGCATATTCCTATGCTTAGGAGGCAACAGCACGACATGGATGAACACGGCGGTGCTGGTGACATGCATGCGGAACTTCCGGCAGAACCGTGGGCCCGTCGCGGGGATCCTCAAGGGCTACGTGGCACTAAGCACAGCCATCTTTACCGACATTGCCGCTGCGCTATTCTCCGACAGTGCTGCCTCTTTCCTTTTAATGCTCTCCATCTCACCCTTTGCCGTCTGCCTCACTGCCGCCCTCTTCCTCCACGAGGTCCCACCCGCCGAGAACCCTAAGGAAGAGGTTCGCTACTTCACCATCATCAACGCCGTGGCCGTCACAGTCGCCTTCTACCTCTTGGCTTACGACTTCAGCGGGTCCCATGGTAAAACTTTCGAGGTCGTGTTTGTCGTCATACTTCTAGCCCTCTTAGCGTCGCCATTGCTCATCCCGCTCTACAACTTTATCAACGGCTCAAAGCTCGTGACTGATGACGTGGCAATCACGGAACCATTGCTAATAGAAGAGGTTGCGGCAACAGCGACAACTCAACAAACACCGTCCGATGAATCGAGACTGACTGAGTCTGAGGCAGAGGGTGGTTCGGTAGGGCTTGCGGTTTCAAGGAAACCGGAGATCGGGGAGGAGCATACGATATTCGAGGCGATGAGGACGTACGATTTTTGGATATTGTTCGTGTCGTTTCTTTTCGGAGTCGGGACGGGGATGGCGGTCCAGAATAATATGGGACAAATCGGTGAGTCTCTTGGTTATGACGACGTATCAGTATTTGTGTCGCTAATAAGTGTGTGGGGATTCTTCGGACGGATCATTTCGGGTACGGGCTCGGAGTACCTCATCAAGTAAGTCCTATGTTCTTAAACTATTATTATTGATACATTCTTTTTTTTTTTCATTTTTGCAACCGGTGTTAATTATCAAATTGTTAGCTGAATCTATCTATTTTTAGATAATTTACAGCTCATGTTTCGATTGTGGTAGGTCATTTAATTTTAGTTCTAGGGCACTAATAACTCACCAAACAAACCACCACTTGAGATATATCTACCTACTAAGTTAATGCCCTTAAAATTTTAGGGTTGTCTTGATATCTAACTCTTTGAACATTTCATCTAATTTGTATATGTACGTGTTATGTCCTTTGATGATCAAAGACAAAATTTGTACGGAAGAGTTGATATTTTTCTTTTTTTCTTTTCCACGACGGATATGTTAAGTGCACAGATCCTAAAAATAGTCATTTTTGTACTGGTTAGCTCGTAAGTATTAAAGACAATAATGCTAGGATATTTTTTTTCTCCACCCCTTCACTTTGCTAATTAACGTCAAAGACAATAATAATGTCTGTCCTTTTCGACGCGATTATTAGGGTTTCTAGCTATGTCGTCATCTATGAATACTACGTCTAACTTCCATTCAAATGCACACATGTTTAGTTGACTTTTATAAGGTACGTGCGTAGCAATGGACTATTTCTCTTAATTAAATATCATTAGTGAGTTAATTATTTGATTACACTCTCTTGTGGGCTTTTTCGTACCACTCTATTTATTATAACCAACTTGTTTCAAAAATATTATAGTATTATATTTATTAGCTGCCTAGTTAGTGAAATAATTAATTAATTACCTATATTATATAGTCGAGACTCGAGCATTGCACACAATTTTATTATAGAAAATTGTTTATATGTGTGCTCTGGAATGGAAATGTATAATAACTATATACACTAATATGAGACCTAGTCTATACTCTATTTTAATTTTTAAAGTCGTCAACGTTATTGCAAATCAGTATTTTAATATATACTATTTTTACTAAATATTAATTATATTTGTTTTAACCAATAATAAAGTTAAATGAAATTATAATGTAATTTAGTAGTTAGTCATATACTTATCAAATATTTCATACAAAAAATATATAATGTTATATGCTTATTATGTATAGATATATTTGTATAATCATAGTATATATATGCATCTAATAAATGTTATATTGTGTAACCATTACTGAAAACCATCTACATATTCAATACTGAAATTAACCTTGCAAATGTGTCGTACTTAATTGAATTTGTTTAGAATTGAGTTAAGTTAATATGTAATCAATCAATTAATCACAGTCTTAATAGATGATTACATTTTGTAACAGAAAAATGGGATTACCAAGGCCTTACTGGAACGCGGGTTCGCAGATAGTAATGTCGATCGGGTTCGTCATAATGGCGGTTGCCTTTCCCGGATCTCTGTACATCGGTTCGGTGATTGTCGGGCTCTGTTACGGGGTCCGCTTAGCCATCACCGTCCCAGCGGCCTCCGAGCTATTCGGGCTCAAGCACTACGGTCTGCTCTACAATGTACTCATACTCAACCTTCCGTTGGGGTCGTTTCTCTTCTCGGGCCTGCTCGCGGGCCTTATATATGATGCCGAGGCAACCACAACCGCTGACGGAGGAAACACCTGCACCGGGGCCCACTGCTACCGGCTCGTGTTCATAATCATGTCGGTTACGTGCTTTGTCGGGTTCGGGCTCGACTTGTACCTTGCTGCAAAGACCAAGCCGCTGTATTTGAAAATTCAGGCTAGCAAGAACAAGAAGCTGGAGACCGATGCATTATTAGAGTGAGTTGATAAATTTAATGCTTGCAGCAATTATGCTACGGATTGGAGTAGCAAATTTGGGAGAGTTGCATTAATTCATTAATTATTAAATCATCTGTAATAAAGTCACTTTGAGCCTATCCCGAGCTTGATGGAGTTGAATAATATAAGTCTCAAAACACCCAACCCCCATAAACTGTAAACATCCTTTATTGTTGTTGAGCTCCAAATTTCTATCACGACACCAAAATATATATATAATAAAAAATTGCGTTCGTATTTGATTTTATAGTAGATAGATTATCATGTCGTGTTTAAGACTCAAAACATGCACAACGCAATAGAACAACATTTAGTTATATACATATATTTTAATCAGTTATATATATTGTATAGTTTAAATATTTATGTACTATATTTATGCGATTTTATAAATTAAGGGTCAGTTTTAAAATAATAAAAGTTATAATATCATGAATTTTATTATATTTTTTGTGATCTGGTATAGGTGACAATTATCATGCTATCGTATAAGTGTGTTTTGTAAGAATATATATTTAATGTTACAATATATATTCTAATTATGTGGCCAGATAATATTAAAGAATATAAATATATTGAATAATATAATATATTATGTGTTATATTATATTATATCAATATATATCTTTATGGTATGATTTAATCTAGACCGTTCAATTGGTTACTTGATGGACGTACCAGATTAAAGAGTATAATATTATAAACGGTCCTCTCTCCCTGCCAGTTATTGACGCAGAGATTAAGAGCAGTTCTCCATCAACTAGTCTCTGACAGAAGGATGGACAAGGGAGAGAAGTAGAACCGTTCTTCTGAGAAGCACATCGACAGTCTAAGAAGATCAGAGGAATAGAAATCAATTACCGGGTAAGTCATTCATCTCTATATCTTTTCCCTCATAAAGCATGATCAAGATTCTGGCAATTAGGGTTTGTAAAACTTACATGTGGTATCAGAGTCTGAGTTGTTGATCATGATTTATGTTGGAATTACCGTGTTTAAGTAATTGATAACTGCGGCGATATATTTAATTAGTAAGGAACCGACCGTCGTAAATTTGTTCCTGGCCTGGGCTTTGAATTCGATCGCCATTTTAGTATCAATTTTCTAAACGAATTGGTGATGCCGACTTCCACGGTTTAGGTTGATTTTGTCGCATACGTATGGATTTTGAATTGTTTAATAATTGTGGATTGAATTGTGTTGATTGGTGGTTAGCTTTCTCATGGATATCAGATTATATCCCACTAGCAACTTGATGCCATTCTCACGCATGCTAATTGACACCAGTATCATGATTTGTTTTAATTCCTTCGCTGTGTTCTGATATGAGGATAATTGAATACATGCAATTCCTTCGCTATAGATTACGAATTGTTTCACTGTATATATATATATATATAATGATATGATGATTGCATACTGATGGCATGATTGTTAGCGAATAGAATTGTTATTCATGAAATTTGGTTAGCAATTGAAGGAATTTGATTTATCACCTAATGAAATTGATTTATTGATTTAGAATTGTTTAATCAAATTTCTGATAATGGAATCATTGTCTTCATTTCATTATGCTTCTCGATGAAATCAAATAGGTGACATGAGGCATTGAGGAGAGCGAGGAGTTGTATCTCGATTTGTCGCCCGAGTGGTTCGATCCGGGAGCAGAGACAGATTGCTACGGTTATGAATCCACCATGTAATATGTGATAAATCCTCCACATTATGACTAACTTTACAAGGACATTACGTGGATGAAAATGATCACGTATCTGCGAATCCGCTAAGTGGAGGGCTTTCAGAATTTCACGTATGTATACTCTCCCTCTTTTATACAACTCATGATGATAGTATGCTAGATCAGTTTAAGAACAACACGTACTAGCATGTATAGTATCTTGATAGTGGTTCCTAAAGTGATCAAATTAGAGTTTACCTATTTCATTCATTACGTGCCTTAAGGGTGATTAGAATCGCATGCTTATAATAATATGGATATACACCTAAATGATGAATTTGGAGTGTGATAATGGTAGTCAATTGAGACTCCTATGCATGTGTTTATGGATTCTAAATCATGATGATGTTATTGTTTATGCATGAGTGATGAATGAATGACATATTGGATCATGTGATTCTAATTAGAAATTAAGGGTTGATTATGTTTCAATAATGAAGGATTTAGCAAGTTTGAATTAAGCATGAAAATGGTTATTGCATGAAAGATTACTTGCTTTAGTTTCCTTGTTAATAGCTTCCGCTACTCATTAAGGAAAATTATAGTTTTATGGTGTAAAACCATTAACTTTAAGGGTTAACAATATTTTATTTTAGCCAAACCTAATGTTTTCTAGTGATGTTTCAATACTATGATGATAACCATTATGATATCATGTTATATTTAGTTTTTGAAATATTACTTTAAAGCCTATATGCATGACTTTGTAGTTAGTTTCTAATCACCAAAGTGATTGAACTAGAATGATAACGTTATGCATGAATGAGGCATTTACGGTCATCATGACTTTATAGTTAGTTTCTAATCACCTAAGTGATTGAACTAGAATGATAAGGTTATGGTTTAATGGGACATTACTATCAACATGACTTTAAGGTTAGTTTCTAGTCACCAAAGTGACAGAACTAGAATGTGTTGTCATGCCTAAAGAAAATCAATTATTATATGCATGAACATATATTTTAAGTAGATTATTGTCACCAAAGTGGCTAATCTAGAATGTGTATTTGCTTCATGCGTATAATACAATATTAATGTCTAAAAGAAAGATCAATAACTATATGCATGAACTTATATTTTAAGGAGATTATTGTCACCAAAGTGGCTAATCTAGAATGTTTATTTGTTTCAAGCATATAATATAATTGTCATTTATCCATGATAATAATGAAATGTCTATTACTGTATACATGATTGGATAAATTGACGTTTGCTTGTTACTAGAATTTTAGGATTTACCCAAAGGTGAATCGCTTTCTATAACTTGTAAACATGATGGGATAATTAAGATCTTTTGGTTCTATATATTTGTATATCCAAAGATAACTTGTATATTTAACCGAAGATTTTCTTTAATTGTCCAATAATGCTATGGAATTTAATTAAGATTTGTGTGCTATAGTCGTTGCCCAAAGGTCGGTTATAGTATACTTTGATGATTTCCAAATAATGTTATGGCATTTAATTAAGATTAGTGTATTGTAGTCGTTGCCCAAAGGTCGACTATGATATACTCTTATTGATTATCTGAATCTATAATAGTTTATTTACTAATTGGCATTTACTTAATGATAGTATGTTATAGTTGTTGCCCAAAGGTCGACTATGATATACTTTAAATGATTAGCTGATTCTTATTAACTTATTTTATGAATGAGCAAGTATGTAATTTGCAGCTATTATAGTTAATTCGCATGTATGTTCTGTTATTGTGTTTAATAGGTTTGACTTTCTAAACCGTGTAAGTCAGGTTCCACTAAAGTTACTAGGTCCTGACTTAACACAATTAAACAGTATCCTTACAGGTACACAACTTAAGTAGAAAGTCAAATCATAAAGTATAAACACGATACAACAGAATAAATATTAAGTTTATGCGAATAACATTGTCTTATTCCACAAACAGTAAAGAAAGAAAATTATGAAGTTTTGTGGATGAAAGTACAAGTTATGTAATAAGTCACTCGTATGTACAAACCTACAATCATTAAGATTTGAGTTGTAGAGTTTGTAGAAGTTTGAGTTGGCTAACTTATGGAGCAAGATTAAAGACCTTAAGGATGACTAGAGACAACTCAATATTTATGAGAGCACTACAAACTGTTCATTATGTGATATTGAGTTAGCTCGTATATTTATGAAGAATAAGGAAGTCACATGTCAATCATGCATAAAGGAGTGCTGCTAAAAGGTTAGTGCAATTGTTTGTCATACATGAATAAAATGTAATATTTCGTATATCTCGCTTATTGCATGATTATTTATGCGGAAAATTAATAAGTGTCAAGAATAGGGGGATAATTTGTATATCTTCTTGAACTTATGAATTTATGTTTATTTTTCTGTATTATGTTTTAATGAAGTTAATCACGTTTATTAATGTCATGACTATATCTATTTGCTTAAGAAATTAGATAGAAACGTGAAAACCTATAATGTCTTTATGTGTGGTGACTTTCATGAGAAATGTATAAAAGTATGATATGACTTTTAGTTCATTAATAAGCCTTCTTAAGAGAGCATGTCATACATTTATGAAAATAGTATTGTGGGAAATATAATCGGACTTTGAAAGTTACAGTTAAGAGTTAGACAAGTAAATCTTCTTTACCCATTAATGACATTAAGTTGTGGATGTATGAGTTAAGTCTGAGATCCCATAAAGGCAGTTCCAACCTTTTATTGATCTGTGCGTTGGAAGGGAGCTTGATTAAGACACCGTTATGTTTGAGGTTGTCTAATAAAGTTAAAGTAAATGTTTATAATCCACATTAAAGAATGGATTCTTGGATGAAATGTTTACTCTAGAGTAACATTAAAAGATCCAAAGGGAATACTTACTTTCTTAACTGAAGTCCGAAAATTGTAGAAACCAGTTATGTTAATCTTAAGAATAATGAAATTAGTGGGAGTGTCTGAATAATAAGATGTGGATATTATAGTAAATGATAGACATTGTCTATCTGTATGAATACATTATCACATGGATTAGAATATAGTTCCATCAGTTGAATGGAAATTTCAACATAAGGGATAATGTTCGAAAGACATGATACTCCATAAAGAAAGAAAAATATAATCATTTGATAAAGTTAAATCATTTAGAATAACATTACGAAAATTTGTTATTCTGGAAGTTGGTTTACTTGTAGGATTCAGATATTAGTAAATACTTTTTCGGTTTTATTCCCACAATATATTATGTATGAAGTTTATATTTCTCAATTAATGGATGGTCATTTTAAAAATAAATTTATAGGATAAAATAAATGTTCCCACGAATGGCTTAGTAAGTGACTTGACAACCGTATGAACTGTAAGATTAGTGGGAGTATGTAGATATTTTACCTGTATAATTGATTACATCTTGCTCACATTTAAATGATTATGTACTCTCTGAAGTTAAGATGAAAGTTAATGTGATAGACAATTTATGTGACTAAGATTAAATTAAAATTTTAATCTAGTCACAATTACAGTTGGATTATCTCAGAAAGCTCACATTGAAATGATCTTAAAGAGGGAGTATAGTTCTCGAATGCTGCAAATAAAGTCCTAATGCACCTACAAGAACATGTGAATGCATTTATGTTCATGTAGATTCAGATTTAAGGGATATCTTGACAGTTGAAAGTCCACTCTTAATTAATTGTTCCTTTTATGTGTTGGAGCAATATTACAGAAAAGTAGTAATTATCTGTCGTTATCAATAATGTAAAATAAGGCTTTAGCATGTTTATCATGCATTAAGAACTGTGGGACTTATTTCAGGGCTTGAGGTTGTCGACACCGTTACCAAGTCGCTGGAAAATTTATCGTAATAACGCCACAGTTATTTCTTCGTCAAAACAACAAGCATTAAAGGTGCAAACTTATGGAATGAAAGTTTATTGTCGTTAAGAAGAAAGTTCAGAAACTAGAGTGTCTGTCAGCATAATGGCCAACCTGACAATAATGTATTTAAATGAATGTTTACAACTAATGACATTAAATAAGCATGCAAATAATGAGACTTAGTTGTAAAGTTGATGATGATGATGTTTGACACTCTGAGCTCAATGATATGTTTCTGACTCCAATGTTTTCCTGTTAATTATGATTGTGTACACATAAAGTTTATGATAACGGGAAAACCTCATGCAAAGCCTTACTCGGACCCTAATGTGTTTATATATATTACTTACAGGCTTACGTTTGATAAGATGTAACTGTCGTGGTATATGGAAGGGAGTATGCTGCTTAAATAAGTGTATGACCGCCATAACCCGCATTTACAGATTATTGAATGTAAGTGATTATGATGAACGGAAAGATTAGATTTTATGCGCGCCTTATGTTATTCCATAAAGATGTAAGACTTATGTGATTATCTGGCCAAGTGGGAGAATGTAAGAATATATATTTAATGTTACAATATATATTCTAATTATGTGGCCAAATAATATTAAAGAATATAAATATATTGAATAATATAATATATTATGTGTTATATTATATTATATCAATATATATCTTTATGGTATGATTTAATCTAGACCGTTCAATTGGTTACTTGATGGACGTACCAGATTAAAGAGTATAATATTATAAACGGTCATCTCTCCCTGCCAGTTATTGACGCAGAGATTAAGAACAGTTCTCCATCAACTGGTCTCTGACAGAAGGATGGACAAGGGAGAGAAGTAGAACCGTTCTTCTGAGAAGCACATCGACAGTCTAAGAAGATCAGAGGAATAGAAATCAATTATCGGGTAAGTCATTCATCTCTATATCTATTCCCTCATAAAGCATGATCAAGATTCTGGCAATTAGGGTTTGTAAAACTTACATGTTTTACATAATACAATTTTTTTTTCGTGTTATCTAGTCGTATTTGCCCAAAATTATTCGTGTGATCATAGCACTTAACTTCCGTGCATGTTCGTCTTGACATCATCATGTATTAATAAAACACACAGTATCACTCACGTTACCCTTGAATTGGGTCGATTATTATAGAATTACTACCCTTGCAACAAGCACCAGTGGTCTAGTGGTAGAATAGTACCCTGCCACGGTACAGACCCGGGTTCGATTCCCGGCTGGTGCAAATCTTTTAGTTTGTGAATACTGAATACACAAACTACTTTATGTGATGTTAGTCCAATTAATCTACTTCAGCATTAAACATAATTTTTAGGTTTAAATACCAAAATTGCTAGCCAACGTTTAGAATTTGATATTTTTTTTATGGATAATTTGCGCTTTTTTTAATGTGTAGTCCAAATCCCATCTAATTCAGCATTAACATAATTTTTATGTGATGTCCAAATCCAATCTATTTACCATACTGATGGAGACATTTTACTGATTTGACACTGTTAAGAAAGTCATGTCGACTCCATCTTCATAAAGTTTGCAAATAAAAAGGTAAAAATAGAAAATAGAAAGACTATTTTTTTTTCCTAAAATAAACTAACAAAGCGCATTGTAAAGTTGAAACAAAAAACAAAGACTCAATGCGCATCTTGCCTTCAATGGCAGGTTCTCTTTTACAGAGTACCCACAAAGCAAAGCTGCATACTTTGACAAAGAAGCTCAGTAACGAAATCATAAATTCATCTCAGTTCAAGAAAGCTACGTAGAATAGAACTCTATGCGACAGTAAAGCTGAAGTTTTGAAAATCTAACAAAATCCTCAAATTGTTACATGCAAAGTAAGTGCCACTCTTTCCCTCTCTACTGTCTATGATAATAATTACTGTGATCTTCAGTAGAGTCCCGAACTAGCCCCCGCTACACTCCTGGTTCAGTGGCAATGACTCCGCAATCTACTTCTTCTTCTTTGATTTGCTGGAGAGCGATTGAGTATAAGCCGTTCCCTAAGCAACACCATTTTTCCACTCAGTTCATCAAATAATCCAAGCACATGAATAATCGAGTCGTATGATTTTACATATTATTATTCTTGTATAGATATCAGCAGAGTGAGTAGTAGTTCTTAAGATACCTGGAGCCACTCGTCTAACGATGCATCGGTACTCCTAGTCCCGACTTCAACCTTTGGTGCTCTCTTGGTTTTCTACACAATAACAAAGTTTGCAGATAAGTTGGGGTTTTAAAGCATTACTTACTATTAGAAACTAGAAATTCAAAGTTGAGATCATTCAAGTTAAACTACTACTATACCTTGGAGAGCTGCTGTAAGCGGCCGTGCATCCACAAACCAAGGAGCACAAGGAGTGCAATTCCCAAGGTAATAAGGAACACTGACTCCATGCTTAGGAGACCACCTACTTCAACAACTTCGATCGTACCATTGTAGAAGATGTTCTGATATGTTTGATGGTCTATCTCATAGATGATTGTTCCCACAAGATCAAAGTTTCCAGGCTGCGTCAAAATATAAACAGCTGGCTCGTATCAAGACGGCAACTTGCACAATGTTTTATATTAGAAGAAACCGTACCATTATTAATCCAAATGCATTTTTGAAGAATTTCATTGGCTACAACTACTCTCTATGACTGTACTTGGGGAGGTAAGACAAACAATACTAAAGTCCTGGGTTTATATTCAAATGAGAATCATCCATGAATCTTATTAGTCACCTCTAACCACCAACTTGAAAGAAATATAACCTAAATGGATGCTTCCTGATAACTAAAGAAAAGATTGCATGGTAATTGGTACATTATAAGTTGGTCAGGACTAAGACTCGCTCATTTTTCACATCAATAGGATAGCGACATAGATGAATTTTTAAAGGATAAGCCAATTACAAAGAGAAAACCATAACAACCTTACATATTACAAGTAAGAAACAAAAACTCTACCTGCAGGTACTTGCTCACAGCGAAAATGTAGGGGAAGGTTGCTTGTGCAGAAACTGGGACTGTTGCATTATTGAAACCCTGTCATCCACAACAGAGATTTCTAATTAATTCCTATCGGGAATTTAAACTAAAGCATTTTTATAGCATTTTATAGAAACCTCCAACTGAATAGGAAAATACAGAGGCCAAACAAAAATAAAATAACTAGGTGGTTTAATCTTCCAGGTACCAAATCCAAAAGTAACATGAGCAAGTGAAGGGGGCATTATATCCAAACTTACATGCAATTTAAAACTTTCACAGATATTATTGGCTTTGAATTATTCTAATTCGCAGCTATAATTAGGTAATACCAGATTCAACCCGATCCTACAGGAATCAGGATGACATTACAATATAGCATTCTAATAGTTATTGGTTGTCCTATATGAAAAATGGATGGTTAGAGCAGATTTACCTGTGCAGTAAGGTTTTGAACCAACAACTTGTGATCAAATGGGAGATGAACACTGGCCCTGATTGCAATTACATTCAGGGTTGACTCTCCTGTAGCATGAATCAGAATTCAGAACTATCAGTGGACCTTAGCTAAAGAAAGCAGAACATTATATCACGGCGCAAAAGGCAATGCAGGTTTAGGCAACATGAAGCTAGCTAGATAGTAGCTACAAAATGTATCAAATTCAGCACAAAAGATAAAACTAATCCAACATCAACAGAATCAATACCATCATTTTTTACTCCAACAAGCAATTCTGTCTCTTCTCCTGCTGGAACCACTGAAAATGCAGCATAATACATAATTAGCTCCTGAACCAAATCCAGACTAAGACATGAACTGGAGAAAGAAAATATGAATGCAATTACAGAGTAAATTCTTACATTTTGCTCCATTTTTGGGGAATACGGAAATAGTATCAACTCCTGGAGCTGAACTAAAGTCCCCATCAATAAAATCATGGACATCCTCATCCACAACTCCAATCGCACCACCTTCATCAGAAGCTTCTGTGACATCTGCTTCAGAGTCCGCTTGACACCTGGCAACTGTCGGGTAGAAGACTCAGTTCTTATTGTGTAGTAGGCGATAGGGTACCAAAAGGTCTATATCAAGAACTAGAAAGAAGCCTCATGCATTCAAGTTTTCAAGCCAATATATAGGAAGCTCAAAACGAAAATTTTACTAATGGAAATGAAAGTCCTCATCTTCAGGTAAAGAAAGTCAAAATCAGCTAATGTCTGCGTAAACGGAACCAAAATCAATGCCCTTTAATCTGGAATTCAAATTGGACAGCAGCTTAACGGAGTACAGAAAGAAGGATCAAGTCATTCTTTCCGTCCGATCAAACAGACGTCAGAACTCAAATATTTGTGATCCAAACACCGAAATGAAAGGTAAAGCATATCTATCAGACAAGCCAATACCTCAAAACCAATAACTAAGCAATCGAAGCAACTAATTGAGCTAAGAGCAGCAAAAACAACAACACAGCCCCCAAATTCAACAGATCGGAAAAGACGCAACTGCATGCAGATGCGTCCGCATGATCTGATATAGATCTACGATTTGGAAGTCCAACAAACCTTGGAGGAAGGGAGAGGCGACAAGGAGGAGAGCGAGGAGGAAAACCCTAATGTTCTTCGTCAGTGCCATTTCTGATCGTTATCTTGCAGACTCCGGTCAATGGCTCTGATTTTGCTTTCTTATTTCAGAAATGGAAGAGCTAACCGCCGGCCGCTTTTGGTCGATGATGGTACACCACCGTGTCATTACTATGAAGGGCCAGGCCCTAAACCGTATTGGCCCAATAAAGATACCTTCTAGGCCCTGTCCATCCGATAGAAAGTTCATTTTCGGCCGATAGAAAAGCCTAATTTTTATTGTCCAAACTGAGCTAGCTTGTTAACCCTAGGTATCGGCAATGGTATGGCCAAAATTCGAAACTCGTGGTTTTCGTACAATTTTTAAATAAATCGCACCATTAATGAGTGGTGGGCCTACGCTGACGAGAACAGTGCATACACGGGTTGCTCGCTAAATCTGGTCGAAAAATATTCAGACTGTAAATAGAAGAGTTCGAACATTACGTAGCGGGATGTGACTAGATTACTACTACTAGCCTATTCCTTTTTTTTTTTTGCAAAAAGAAAATGAGTGAACAAATGTAGCATGATTGTTCACATCTTTAATAATATCAGTTTTTAAGGGGTAAAACTTTTGCCAAAAATATTTTATATTTTCAAGGTTTGTGGATTTAAATCTGAAACGTCTGTTTAAAAGATGAAACGTTGAATACTACACTATATTATAATGATAAATTTTGTATATATAATGGTTATTACATTATAATCTATAACTGTGATTGTAAAAAAATATAATCAATAACTTTACATATGGTTGAATCATCACAACCTTTCGCTTTTACTTAAACCTTATTCATTAATATCCACACGTGTTGACTAATCGATCTCCTTGGACCTGGTTCTCTTTGATCTTCTCTCATTAACAACCCTACAAGAAGGGGTGAACCATGATGTTTTTTTGATAAACTCACTTTGATGACTAAGTCAATCTTAGTTCTAGAGAGACAAAGAGATAAACGATAAATATAGATGTAATGATTCGCCTGAAATGAATAGGAAAGTGTGGTATTTATAGAATTTAGAGTTCACTATTTTGGGATATGAGTTAAACATGTCCAAAATAAGGTTATTTTAGGATCATTAAGGTTATTCTAGGATCATTACTTTGTTAACCACATATAAGTTGTGTTTGACATGTTTGACAATGGATAGGTTTACATGGTCTTTGTAGGAGTCTAAACTATTCTCCTAATAGGTTTTGAGGTGGAGTAGATGAGTTGCCCTTATTAAGACATACTCATAATTCTTACTTGTGTTCCATACCACTTCGGATCGGAGATTTGTCCCTTAGGACTCGGTTCGGGATGTTCGGCTACCCGATGTGAGGGTAGCAAAAATGGGGGAGTAACACTAGTGGGGGGAGTCCACTCGGGCCATGTAACCCGAGTGGGTGGACCCACTCGGATTGACTGATTCGAGTGTAGCCGACCCACTCGGATCGATAGATCTTAATGGGGTCGGACCACTCGGATTTGATATCGTTGTCGAGTCGTCACATTGTCGAATCCATCTCTTAATCGGGTGTATATTTATCATTTGTCTCCGAACTAGGTGAATGTTTTACCTTTACTTAGCTAATTTTCGCGATTTGGGAGGAGCCTAATTAAACTACGACTTTTGTTGATTTTGGGCGCCTTATGGCACGCGTCAGCCGCATTTTTCTTGAGGACGGGATATGGGAAACTTGATCTTAGCCCTTGATGTTTTTCCATTCAAGGATGATGATGGAAGAAATGTAAAATCGTACCTTTCCCTCCTCAATAAAAGGCAATTCTTGTGTAGGCTTGGTGTTTACATCAAAACAATGTTATTATGACAATTGTCTCACACTTATTGGATGTTTTTTTCTTTCTAAAACCCTAATAATGAACCCTAGCACAGTGGGAGCAAAGACATTTGTCATCATACTATTGACTTGGTGTAAACACAAAATATTTTATATTTTTCCACAAAATGTTCTTATATTATATAATCAACTAGATTATTATTTAAAAAATTATATAGGAAAAATTAAAGAACTATTCATATAAATATTTGACAAATTATTAAATCAATTAAGAGAAGAAAACAAGTTAATCATTATAGAAATTTAAACAATAAAAAAGAAGAAATAAAAGCTATAAAAATAGTAATATAGATTAGACTTACTGTACACCTAATACAAATTTAAGACAAGTGTTGATGTTACTAATTTTAACTGGCTCTATTTTTATTTATGTTTTAAGGAGCCCCTAACATAAGTATTTCTCTTAAATTAATCCCAGCTGAAGTAGTTATTTTAAATATTTTACTAACTTGTTAGTATTTTCGGACGAAATAATTAAGATACGTGTCTAACACTAACAATTGTTGAATAATAAATTTCTAGTTAAAGTTTGACAATCAAAAAAATTTGCTAGGTAATGATTAGACTAAATGTTAAATATTTTCTTCCTTATATGTGAGTGTGTTTGTCTAAAAAAAACTATGTGCTAGAAAAAAAAAAAAAAAACTCTAGTTGGTCCAAATATTAATTATAATAATTAAACTTTTAAACTAATAACTATAATGTACATATCTGATCATCGTATTAGTAGAGATTTCATGAGCTCAAGAAATGACAGTCTCAATATAGAAAAAGATACTTATTTACTTACCACTCAATTCATAGCAATTATCGGTATATCGTAAAGTATATATAATGATTTGATGATGTTCTAACGCTATCTTATCTTAATTTGAAATTTACCGTGGTATACTAGAAAGTTATCTATGTTAGTGTAGCTTCTTTACCGTTGGATTCCGACTCTCTAGCGTGAACCGACCGTTTATCATCGTGGCTAGCGGATAAGAAGCCTTAGCATCCACGAATGGTACTGATGGCCCAAGTTTGAGTAGACCAATCCTACCATTGAAGAAGTTGCTTGGAAATTTAGGTTGCTTTCTGAATCCATCAAGTAGGTCTCTCGTTTCTTTAGGTACACTTTTCCATGTCGTGTTCCTCGAAAAGTTAATAAAAGACTTGTAGACTTATATATCTGCTGCTGTTAGTTCTTAGACTGAATTAGTTACTTAGTCCTAGTTAGTTACAGTTAGTTACTTTACTTGGTGTACAAGTCACTTGTATAAATACCTGTACAAACAGAACTAAATGTAATTTTTGATTCGATGAATACAATGGCTGGTTTACACAAGCATAACATGGTATCAGAGCTGATTTTCAGATCTGTTCGTTCGTTTTGATTCGATAGTTGCTGCTGCTCGATTCTTCGATTCTTCTCACCTTCTCGATAAACTTCGTGATTTCGACTTGATCATTTCGTCTCGATTTCACGATTCTTGTTTTGAATTTGTTGATTCTTGATTCTTCATTGATTGGATTCATGGCGGAATTTCCAATTGCTACTGCGGATGATCCGTTGTATCTTCATCCAGCTGACACTACGGGAACAGTTCTCATTCCTTTTCAGCTGACAGGTTCTTCGAACTATTATGTCTGGAGCACATCGATGAAAGAAGGCCTCTTAGTCAAGAATAAGCTCGGATTCATTGATGGTACTTGTACGAGAGATTCAGTGCTTCCTGCTCAAAGAATCAAGTGGGATCGTGCGAATGCCATTGTTAAAGCTTGGATAAGGAATTCAGTTGCTAAAGATCTGGTTAGTGGATTGATCTATAATCCTACAGCTCAGTCTATTTGGACGGATTTGAAGGATATGTTTGATAAAGTCGATGGGACACAAGTTTTTCAGTTGACTCGAGAGATCTATCGTACTTCACAAGGTACACTTTCAATCACTGAGTTCTTTGCTCGTATGAAGCAGCTGTGGGATGCTCTTGCAGCAATTGATGATGTTGTATTACAATGTGCTGCTGATAATGCCTTGATTACTGCTAGTAAAGAAAAGCAAAAGCTAATTTCGTTCCTTCTGGGACTTAATGATAGTTATGCTCATATAAGAAGCTCCTTATTGATGCGTCAACCTCTTCCAACTGTCAGTGTAGCGTTTTCTGTTCTTCTTCAGGAGGAGAGTCAAAGATCGATTTCACAGTTTGCAACTGATAGCATGACTGATTTGCCTACTGCATTATATTCTTCGAAGCCTGCAGGGAACTTTAGTAGGACGAATAGTTCTGCTTCTTCTTTCAAAAGTAACACTGGACCTGGAGTAATGTCTGGTAGAATTGATAAATCTGGTTGGCATTGTACTTATTGCGGTAGGAAAGGTCACAAGGCTGATACATGTTGGGTTAAATTTGGTGTTCCTGAGAGTGTAAAGAGAAAATGGGCAGCTGCGAATGGAGTTTTTGATGATGTTTCTGATAGTAATAATGGTGTTGCTGTTGCAAATTCTGGTGTACAGCATGTTGCTTCTGGACCTGATGTACAGCATGTTGCTTCTTCGACCAGAGTGGTTCATATGGCTGCTAATTCAACTGTTGCTTCTGATCCATTAGAATTTGATGGTTCTTCTTCACATGAGATTGATGGGATTTATGCAAACATGGCAGGTACTGAATCTTCCCTATCAACGAGTTGGATTATTGACTCGGGTGCTACAAATCATATTACTCATAAAATGGATTGGTTAGTTGATTTGAAGCCAAATCTTTCCCATTGCCAGTATGTACATCTTCCAAATGGACATAGGTGCAAGGTCACTCACATTGGTAGTTGTTTTATTGCATCTGAACATTGCCTAACAAATGTACTCTTAGTTCCAGATTTTAAGTTCAATCTGATTGCAGTCTCGAAGCTTCCATCTCAGTTACATTGCAGTGTTGTCTTCACTACTGACTGTGTGTACATTCAGGGCCACTCAGATGGGAAGATTACGAGGATTGGATCACAGAGTAAGGGTTTGTATGTTCTTCAGACACCATCTAGTCATTCAGTGGCTGCTCTGGTTAGGAATAATAAAGAGGATTCCTTGCTTTGGCATAGGAGGCTTGGACATTCAGCTATCAAGAATTTATCATATTTTGATGATTCTGCTGTAATGAACTCATCTAAAATACCTTGTTCGATTTGCCCTATGGCTAAACAAACTCGTTCAGTTTTTCCTGAAAGTTCTAATAAAGCTCCTTTTCCTTTTGGATTAGTACATCTTGATATATGGGGTCCTTATCATGTTGCTACAATGAGGAATTGTCGTTATTTTCTTACTATAGTTGATGACTGCACTCGTTGCACTTGGGTATACTTGTTAAAATGCAAAAGTGATACATTTCTATACTTAAAGGATTTCATTGCTATGGTTAAAAACCAATTTGGAGTGACTGTCAAGCAGTTCAGAAGTGATAATGGAGGGGAGTTCATTAATTTGACTTGCAGGAAGATGTTTGGTGAATATGGTATATTACATCAGACAAGCTGTGCTTTCACGCCACAGCAAAATGGAAGAGTCGAAAGGAAGCATAGGCATCTATTGGACGTTGCTAGAGCACTTCGATTTCAAGCTTCCATTCCTATTCATTTTTGGGGATACTGCGTTTTAGCTGCTTGTTACATAATCAACATTCTTCCAACTGCTGTATTGAAGAATGTCTCCCCTTATGAAGCTTTATATAACAGAAAGCCTGCTGTCAAACACTTGAGGATAATCGGTTGTCTCTGCTATACTGCTTGTTTAAAAGGACAAGACAAATTCTCTCATCGAGGGCTTCCATCTGTGTTAATGGGATACTCTCTTCTGCAAAAAGGATATATTGTCATGGACTTGGCAACTTCAAAGTTTCATGTGAGCAGGGATGTGACTTTCAGAGAGGACATATTTCCTTTTGGAATGAAGAAAGATGAATTGATTTCTTTGCTACCAACTCTTTCTCAATCTACTGATTTTAATAAATTACATGATGCTTACTTCAGTCCACCAGTGCCTCAAGTGATTGTAGAACCAGCAGTACCCAACACAGATAATTTACAAGCTTTGAATGATACTTCATCTGGGCACCATGCTGAGCAACAGTCTGGTCACAACGAGCATCAATCTGGACATCCAAGAAGGAGCATTAGACAGAGGAGACCTCCTTCACATTTAAATGATTATATTGTCTCTCAAGCTACCACAGATGTGCCTCCTTTTTGGGATACAGAATTACATTAATTATGATAACTTGTCTTCTCAATACAGATGTTCATTGATTTCTTCAGACAAAATCAAAGAACCAACTTCTTACAGACAAGCTATCAAGGATCATAACTGGGTTCAAGCTATGGAGTCTGAAATAAAAGCTTTGGAAGAGAACAAGACCTGGAAAGTGGTTGATCTACCTGAAGGCAAGACTTCCATTGGATGCAAGTGGGTGTTTAAAGTAAAGTATAATTCAGATGGAACGTTAGAGAGGTACAAGGCTCGTTTGGTGGCAAAGGGATTTACTCAGAAAGAAGGCACAGATTACACAGATACTTTCTCTCCAGTTGTTAAGATGTCTACTGTGAGAGTTATTCTGTCCATTGCTGCTGCAAAACGATGGGAATTATATCACTTGGATGTGAATAATGCGTTTCTTCAAGGGGATTTGATTGAAGAGGTTTATATGGATGTTCCTCAGGGATTTGGCAAGGATTCCATTTCACACACTGGTGCTCGAAAAGTTTGCAGACTTCTAAAGTCATTATATGGCTTGAAACAAGCCTCGAGGCAGTGGAATATCAAGTTAACGCAAACCCTATTGGATAATGGATACATTCAAAGCAGAGCTGATTATTCTTTGTTTAGTAAAACACATGGTCATCATCAAGTGTTTTTACTTATATATGTTGATGATTTACTCATCACTGGCTCCTCTGCTGATATGATTGCACAATTAAAAACTTTTCTGCAGGATCATTTCAAGCTCAAAGATCTTGGCTGCTTAAAATATTTTTTAGGGCTTGAAATAGCAAGATCGAAAGCTGGGTTAGCTATCACTCAACGAAAGTATGCTCTTGAATTAATCAGTGAAGCCGGCTTAGGTGCAGCTCAACCTATTGCTACTCCTATGGAATTTAATTCCAAATTAACCACTCATGAGCATGATCAAGGCTCTGGTTTGAATTCTGATGATCATTTACTGGATGATATTGCTCTCTATAGGAGATTGGTTGGCAAGCTTTTGTACTTAACCATGACCAGACCTGACATTGCATTTTCTGTGCAAAGGCTTAGCCAATTCATCCACAAACCGAAGAAGTCTCACCTTGCAGCAGCTCTGAGAGTTGTGAAATACATCAAAGGGGCACCTGGGCAAGGACTTTTGTATTCGAACAACAACAATTTGCAGCTCTCTATTTTTTGTGATTCAGATTGGGGTTCGTGTCCCTTCAGCAGAAAGTCTCTAACTGCATATTGTGTCAAACTTGGTTCTGCATTGGTTGGATGGAAGGTTAAAAGGCAAGACACAGTGTCTTTATCATCTGCAGAAGCTGAATATCGAAGTTTAAGAGATGCTACAGCTGAAGCAATTTGGATGAAGAGGTTATTGACTGAATTGGGTATGAACCTGGCTTACTCAATACCCATATACTCTGATAGCAAATCAGCAATACAGATGGCCAAAAATCCAATCTTCCATGAAAGAACGAAGCATATAGAGCTTGATTGTCATTTTACGAGAGACTGCATTAAAGATGGTACTATTTCTGTCTTCCATGTTGCTTCTTCAGATCAGATTGCTGACTTACTAACTAAGGCACTTGGACGTCTACAACATGAGTCTTTACTGCGTCATTATGGTATAATAGATATTTTCAAAGATCAAACAGAAAAGAAGAGAAGACATGAGGGAATGTAGACTTATATATCTGCTGCTGTTAGTTCTTAGACTGAATTAGTTACTTAGTCCTAGTTAGTTACAGTTAGTTACTTTACTTGGTGTACAAGTCACTTGTATAAATACCTGTACAAACAGAACTAAATGTAATTTTTGATTCGATGAATACAATGGCTGGTTTACACAAGCATAACAAGACTAAGTCAAACTTTCATCTTAAAATTTTAGGATAGTACATTAAGTGATTAGTCTTAACTTTTATATTGTATCAGAATTCACATGTTCGAATATCCGAAGTGTCGAATTTTAACCCCATTTTAATTAAAATTTCACGTGCGTCACAATTGACACCCTCGTCCTTCCTGACCGTAGTGGGTCCTACATATATTGAGCTAAATTCATGAATCATACTTGCAGGGTTGCCGGAACGCCAAGACCCTTATGGAACGCGGCGTCTCAAATCCTATGGCAGTCGGGTACATATCCTCATGGCCATGCCCGGTTCCCTCTACATTGGGTCGATCATATAGTAGGTACCTGTTACGGAGTCTGTCTGGCCGTAACTGTCCCTACTGCCTCCGAGCTCTTCAGTCTTAAATACTACGGCCTCATCTACAACATCCTCATTCTGAATCTTCACCTCGACTCCTTCCTCTTCTCAGGGATGCCAGCCGGACTAATGTACGACTCTGAAGCCACCAAAACCATCGGTGGTGGCAACACATGCATCGGGGCCCATTGCTACCGGCTCTTGTTCTTGGTCATGGCGGGTGCTTGCGTGGTTGGGTTTGGTTTGGATGTCTTGCTCGCCATCCGAACCAAACCCATTTACGCTAAGATCTTTGCAGAAATTCGGTTGTTAATGGGTGAACCAAACAAACCCCCCAGTATATTCTTAGGAATCCAAATCTTTAATTTGAAAAGATAACTAGGCAGAATTTGTTGTGTTTTTCGCGAGGTTGGCCAGAGATGAATCGCGGTCCGGATCGGTCATGGGCGGGTTAACCGGGAATGATACTAGTTGGCCTGCGTATAATAATGGTTACGGTGAGATCAGTTCTCTAGTCCTGTAATTGTAATACTACTGTACTGTTAGTATGTGATCAATTGAATATATTGAATTCTTTCCTTGTAGTCGAAGCTTCTTTTCTTATTGTCTCTTAGCATATTCAAAATCGGAGTTATAATCATCACCAAATTATATAGAAAAATGATTTGTTAAATGTACATGTGAGTGAAGTATACCATATCGGTTAGTTTGAATAGTTAGAACACTACAAGTTTAATGGGTTACTCTCTACTATCATCAATAAGCTTATGTAATGGGTCTGGCTCCCTCTTCAAATTTCATCGCCCAACAACTAGTAGGAGAATTTACGTTCCGACTACTTTGATGTCGTCAATAATTGATTGGTCGAGAAGGCGGCCACCCGATCTCGGCTACTCCTTCGAGCATTTGGACGACTTTTCGGACAGTTGGTCTCTGAGATGGCTGCTCTTGTATGCACCAAAACCCAACCATCACCACTCTCATGACTTCACCCATGTTCACATCTTGACCAAGCCCTACTAGCCTCTTATCAAGGATATTTACCAATTTTCCATTGTCGAATTCCTCGTAAGCCCACCAATAGAACTTCTTTCGATCGGTTTCTTCCGAAACCTCGAAATTTCTCCGACCACCAACTATCTCCAACAGAACCATCCCGAAGCTGTAGATATCCGACTTGGTGGTTATTGCGAGATTAGAGAGCCATTCGGGCGCAAGGTACCCTCTCGTCCCCGACACATTGCTCTTTAGGGTTTTGTAACGATTAGGGTTTACGAGTCTCGCTAGCCCGAAATCAGAGAGCTTCGCATTGTAATTCTGATCCAAAAGTATGTTCTCGGGCTTTATATCGCAATGGACAATGCAATTCGAACACTCCTCATGGAGATACGCGATTCCCCGAGCCGTACCTACCGCGATATTGAACCGACTTCGCCAACTCAAGCATATCCCGGTCGGTGATTCAAAGAGGAAGTGGTCGAGCGAACCGTTGCTCATGAACTCGTATACTAAAAGACGGTTCCACCCTTCCGAGCAAAACCCGACTAGTCTAACTAGGTTTAGATGGTGAGTGCTGCTTATCGTTGCAACCTCACCTCGGAATTGTTTCTCTCCTTGTTCGATACCCTCGAGCCGTTTCACAGCCACGACGGTTCCATTCGCTAGAACCCCTTTATAAACCGCTCCGAACCCACCATACCCGAGATTCTCCTTGAACCCTTTTGTGGACCGAGTTAGCTCCTTGTATGAGAACCAAACCGGTGCCGCCGATGCATACTCGAGAACCGCAGATCGCGCGGACCAAACCCAAAATCTATTACCATGTCTAAAGAACCAATAAACAAGACCGAAACCACCGATTAGGACTAAACCTAGAATGCTGGCTAAGGAAACAACGACCGGAACTAGACCATCTTGTCCCTTACTGTCTGAGGACGATGTCGGGTTCGGGTCAATCGGGCTGCACACTTTTACGTAGGATGTGCTCGGAATCGTAGGGTTAGAGTAGCCGCTAAGCAAATGCCCCGAATTTTTCATGTAACACAAACCCGACCCGTCGGAGAGTACTGTCGAGCACTCACACGGCTCGCTTTTAAGGCAGTTGCCCTTACAAGAGGCCATTCCAATAGTATAGATCTCTTCGGGTTCGTAGGTCAAGAACAAGGCATGGTCCAACTGGAGCATAGTCGACTCTCCGGGACAGTCTTCGATCTTCTTCTTCCTCTTGCAACCCTTACGGGTATCATTCGGATCCGTAAACTCGAAATTATGACCTGGGCACGCGCAGATTGGATCAGTATCGTTGTACCGACAGATACCGAAGTCACCGCAGTAGCCAAAGACCCGGCATTGATCAACAACAGCTGACCAAGTCCTGGTCAGAATCCTAGTTCCCCTCGAGTAACTGTAAATTCTCAAATTTCCATCGGAATCCAACTTCATGAATCTGTACGCGTCATCACCACCATCCCCATAATCGCTACTGTAATATATGTTCGAAGAATTGCCTAGCAATGAAGGGTCCGCCATGGAAACTATCCCAGAGGACTGTAGTTGTAGGATATTGCACCCATACGGGGTGCTAGTGTAGGTCTCGGAGAGATCGGGGACCGATATGTCGAGTCCCCGAAGTCGACAACCGCTCCATAAAAAGAGCGGGGACCAATGTGTTAGGTCCCCAAAGTTGTAAACTGCCCATGGGCTTCTCCTTGGCTATATATAGACCCTCTTGGTGGTCTAGGAGAAGGAATATCTCACGCTACTCCATCCACTCCACATATAGAGCTCTCTAGGTGTCTATAGGGTCATCGCTCGTGGAGACCGAGGTACGCTCCGATCAGTGACGTACCTCTCCGACCGGCATCCCTGTGGCCGCCGTGATTCCGAACCGACCTTAACGATCCGCTTCCGCCGCCACCGTCGCAAACCGCCACGTTCGAAGGTAAACGTATCGTTCCTAAAACTACCGTATTATTTACGTACTAATTCGGTTGTTGGTTTGCTTGGCATGTACGTCCGTTTTCCCCGTTTTCCTTCAGTAGTTTTAGGGTTGGCGAGGTTAAATTTGCCCCGACAGAAGAATTCTTCCAGTATACGATGTTGTTGTTCCACGTAAGCGACAAGCTGCCGGAGCTTGAAAGGGTAAAGGAGTAGGGCCCGCTAGTCAAGGAGATACCGTGTCGGAAGTCCTGAGAAGGGACGACAGTGTCGGTGGGGTGGTCAAACGAGGACCAGACGACTATTCCTGTCGCGTTTTCAGTACGAGGTTTCCTGAATCGTCGAGGGCGGCGGAGGTGACGCCACGGTCGGAGGTATGGGAGGACCAGACGGTGGATCCGGATCCGTTGAATAGAGTGAGGTCGCCGGAGGGAAGGAACTGCAAGTAGCCAGCGGCGTCAACGGTGGTGCGGGTGGACCAGATAACGGCGGCGCTGCCAGAGTAGGTAATGGCGGCGAGGAAGGAGGATGAGGGAGCCTGGACAAACTCTAAAGAGAAGTCTCCGCTGGGAGAAGACCATGCCCGTTTGGGGCCGGAGGCGTGGAGAGTGGAGCCTGGAGTTATGGCGGCCACGGAGGAGAAAACGGTGAACAGGGAGATGAGGAAGAGAATTTCCTGAGGCTTGTCCATGCTCTACAGAAGATTTCCTTGTTTCTCCTCCACAGAGTTTTCATTGTGCACGCACATACTTATAACATCAATTGAATATGACAGGCCTTGGAAATTTCTCAGTCAACTCTCTGTAGAAATTTGACCGGTAAGTTAATACTGTTGTTGGGAAAATTATTTCTCGATATTGACCATTTTGATATATGCATTAAGTTAAAGCCCTCCCAAGGAGGTATTTTCGGCGAGTTTCGATCCGAATCGCCTACATGAACACAACCCGCTTTACCAGTTGGTCCAACCAACTTTGGGTTATCAATTTTTTATTTGATATTGACCATTTTGAGTTTTTGACCAAAATAGGTTTACATACAACCAAATACAAATATAGGCTAAAAAACAAAGAATGAAAAATTTGGGGCTGGCCGGGTCGGGGGACCCGGCCAAGTGAGTTCAAATTTTGGAACTCACTTGGCCGGGTAGGGGGGACCCGGCCAAGCAGTTCAAAATTTGAACCACTTGGCCGGGTCCCCCCGACTCGGCCAAATGAGTTCGAAATTTGAACTCAGTTGGCCGGATCCCCCCTACTCGACCAAATGGCATGGATTCCCTTGGTCGGGCCCGACCAAGGGAATCTGGACCAGCAAGGATTCCCTTGCTGACTGATATGACCGGTCACGGACCGGTCTGTCTGACCGGTCAATTTTTTATTTTTTTAAATCAGACAGATTCGATTTTTTTCTCTATATATACACATACAACCTTAACTATCTAACTTCATACCTCATACAATTTATTACCATCTAACAATTTACTACCCTCTTACATTCAAGAATTTCATAAGTTTATCTACTCAATGGCTGCTGAAGGAAGTTCAAGTAGGAGAACTGCTCGTGGGAAGCAACCGATGGTATCATCTGCACCGGTCCGTGACCGGTCATATCAGCCAGCAAGGGAATCCTTGCTGGTCCAGATTCCATTGGTCGGGCCCGACCAAGGGAATCCAATGCCATTTGGCCGGGTCCCCACGACCCGGCCAGCCCCAAATTTGTCATTTTTTTATTTTTTTAGCCTATATTTTTAAAAATCCACATTGGAATTGGTGTGTGGCAATGAATCTCCTTTGCGACTGACATTGCGTGTGCTAATAATTAAGCTAAATTTTGTTACACATATTAAACATGATCACGCACCACAAACTTATGGTGGGATTTTATAAAATACGAATTTTTGCTTACTACTTCATGTCGTGCATGTTATTGACTTATTGTGTTCTATTTAAGTAGTGCATGTAGAATATTTAAACGCATATTAAATCTAATAAACATTTTTAATAATAGTAAAAAATAAAAATTCACTTGTTACATTTTAATTTTTTTTGGCAGAAAAATTCATCGTTTATTAGATTGCAAATCTTTAATACATAAATAGTTTAAATATATAAAAATAAAAAATAAAAAATTGGCCAAATAAATCTCAAAATTAAGTAGCTTATTTTTTTTATTTCTTTTTTGGCCGAGAGCAACTATTGAATTGAATTTTATTTTAGTTTTTCCAAAACTAATTGCAGTTTCAAAACTTTAATTTAAAGCACTCACTATCAATCTTACTATTATAACTTTATCGTATTAATTTTTTTCCTTTCCAAGAGGTTATCGTACTAATTAATTATGCATACCTATTGTAATATCTAATTAAAATATTAAACACAATTTACATACAAAAACTACCGTATCCGATGATTATTCTAATACACGTCTGTGTCATCATGTTGGATTAAAAATTGTCCTCTCTAAAGCAAAATCACCACACAAAAAAAACCAAGAAAATTAGCCTAATGAGGGACTTGGATATTAAGTACTAACAAGCCCAATAACATTAGAGCAAGCATTGGTCTAGTCATAGATTGTACTGCACGAACGAAACCTACAAAACACGCATACCACATAAATATACGCTACTAACAAATATCCTAGAACTTAGTCTTGTCTTGGGTCAATCAAGTCAACGTTCAAACCCAAAATGAGACCTGGAATCTACGTAGTTTAGCTCCACAAATCACGCCCATATTTACACACTTCATAAAAGTAGACCCTACAAGTAAAGAAAACCAAGCAAGAGAGCCGTTGGAGCGAAGACCGAGCGAGCCACCATGGTTTTAGTAGAGCCCCCCATGGCTAACCCAGCGAGCCATGACCCATCAGACACTAAGGGCACTTCTCCATGGACTTCACCAGTTGCCGACTCTGGATCACTACTGGAGTCACCATAACCCGCCCCGGTTTCTGATCCCGAGCCGAACTCCGTGCCCAAACCGGGTGGTGTGGTGGTTGTCTGTGCCACCGGCGTTGAATCCCTAGATGACTTCTGGCTGCAAAACAGATATATGCATGCAGTAAAGACATTATTATTCATCACAATTTTATTGGTTGTTGACGGAATCATGAGCTGGTTGTTTACTCGAAAAAAAAAATTCAACCTGTGAGCAGAAAATTTCGAACATTGCGTAATGAGATGGATCTATATATAATAGTCTTTATTTTTGGGATATTTAAGGAGTTTTGCTGAGACCCAAATACAATACCCCAGATTATATCTTACCGTTGTGATTTTGACACATGTATTTAGTTTAATTAATTTTGTAAATTTTTTCTAAAAATCTATTGCAATTGGTGAACTTTAAAAGTACAATATTAAATCTAGGGTTAATAACCTAGGAGAGGTCTGAAATTTGCGGGAGAGATCTGAAGTTTCAAATGTTGATTTGAGAGGTCTGAAGTTTCAACTTTGTTGATAACAACGGTCTCCGTCTGTTTTTACCGTTAATTGTGACGAAAATTGGTCACGTGCTTGGCATATGACCAGAAATAAAATAAAATTCCAAAAATATCCTTCTATCAAAGTGTGCCCCTCACATATGCTTGAATGAAAAGACGAAAATGCCCTTAAAGCCACCACGGCTCCGGCCACCGCCACCCGACTCCGGCCACCACCACCTCGGCTCCGACGACCACCACCGAACTCCGGCGACCACCAACACGGCTCGGAGCTCTGTGGCTCCAGATCGGGGCCACAGAGCTCCCGATCTGGAGCCACAGAGCTCCGATTGGAGCTTTTCGGCTCCGATTCTGAGTCACAGAGCTCCGATCGGAGCCGTGTTGGTGGTGGCCGGAGTAATTTGACTTTAGGGGTAATTTTGTCGTTTCACATTTACTCAAATAAGATATTAAATAAAACAGATCGGGGCCACAGAGCTCCCGATCTGGAGCCACAGAGCTCCGATCGGAGCTTTTCGGCTCCGATTCTGAGCCACAGAGCTCCGATCGGAGCCGTGTTGGTGGTGGCCGGAGTAATTTGACTTTAGGGGTAATTTTGTCGTTTCACATTTACTCAAATAAGATATTAAATAAAACAAAATATTAAAAAGCCAAGAATGTCATTTCACACAATTCTGTTAAATTTAACCCTAAAAATGGACGGAAAACCTCAAATCAACAAAGTTGAAACTTCAGACCTCTCAAATCAACATTTGAAACTTCATACCTCTTCCGTTAACATGGAGCAAACTTCAAACCTCTCCTAGGTTATTAAAGGACGCATGGTAATATCACAACATTAATACACAATCCGAAATAGGAAGATAGGGTAAGTAATCTCGATTTTGGTGATTTATTTACGGCAATCTAAAACTTCTAGCTGGCCAAAGGAGTATCCAACAATAAGAGGAACAAAACAATTGGCTAGAAAGGAGAATCTCTGGGTTTTGGCATTCTTGGGTTCCCACATAATAATTTATCACGAGTCCATATAAAGCTTTGAACATAATAGTATTTCACATTTCGATGACCTCGTGATACTAATTACTACTAGTTTAGTGATTAAATAAGTATAAGGGTTAACAGGTTTTTTGGTTCATGATGTTTGATCATTTTTTAGTTTTGGTCCATGATATTTTTTTTCATAGTTTTGGTACCATATGTTTGCAGATTTTTTCTAGTTTTGGTCCGATCGTTACATTCCGTCCATTTTTTGACATGTACAAGTCACGTGACCTACCATAAACTTTCAATTTAGTTCAATTTAGTCCCTCTAATACTTTCCTAACATTTTTTTGTTCAATTTAGTCCCGAAATTTCAAAAATTCAATTGGACCTATTGTCCAATCGGGGTCAATTTTGAAACTTCGGGACTAAATTGAACAAAAAAAATGGTTAGAAAAGTAATAGAGGAACTAAACTTAAAATTTAAAGTGGATCATGTGACTTGAACATGTCAAAAAATGGAATGGAGGAAATATAACGGTTAGACCAAAACTAGAAAAAATCTGCAAACATATGGTACCAAAACTAGATTAAAAAAACATCATTGACCAAAATCCAAAAATTGTCAAATATCATGGATCAAAAGACCTGTTAACCCAAAGTATAAACAAACTCAACTAATTTATTTTAGTCAAATCTGTAATATCATACCTGGGAGATGAAGGGCAAAATGTAACCGTATAATCCGCACCACTGCAGGTGAAGGTGCTAGAGGCATCATCGTACGCATAACTATACGACCGGGGGCATGCTGCTTTAAACATCTCAGAGTATATAGTCGGGTGACACGTGGCAGGTGTGTTGAACGCACCGCTGCAGCAGTACTCAGGGCTCCCAAACGCACCACAAGCGCTCTTGCATGCGCCGCCTTCTGTCTTGAGCTCCATGGGGCAGTTCTGGTTCAGATCCGCTAAGCAACCTGTCGAGGCACACGAACCCGAACCACTACTTGGTTCGACTATCATGGGCAAATTGTACCTAAGCAAAAAATCAATCAATATTCAACATCACTAATGCAATGCAGGGCAACTGAATTTAAGGCATGACCTACTAGAAAATCAGGTCGAGTTAGCTAGCTAGGGTTGATTGTTTGTATAATAGCTTTTTTCGTGTCATCTTCGTGTTTACCAACTTTAACACAACACGGCACGGATGATGATGATCCACCCGATTGATAAATTGGTCGATTCAAAATATTATTATTCATTCAAAATCATCTTCCTAATACATACAAAATACTCAAGGAATTAATTAAACAGTTATTGTGTTTGTGTAGACTTTTTATCATAGTAAATATTAATTTAACACGAGTCGCGCAAAATAAGATTATATTATTCTTGGATTATGCCATAAATTCAACCGTATTGTATTATGTAGTGTTTTTTCTTGTTTCATTCCCCCTAACAAAATTTCATTTTGTATCGTGTTTATGTTGACTCACTAAAACACAGCATGAACACGACTTACACGAATTGCAAGCACTAGATTCATTGACTCCATTTCGTTAAGGTTAGCTCCTTACCGTAAATTAGCCAAAACCCCTTATAGTGTCATTATCAATAGCTAAAACGAATCACGGCATACTATTTATGGAACTTGACAGTAACTATAACTCGGGAAAATTAAATAAATAAAAAATAAAAAACTATAATATAACATAATAAGTAGAAGAAATAAATAAAGGAAAATACCCGTCGACGAGGCTGACGTCATAAAAGTCCTGGGAACCAGTGCCGAGAGTGAACTCGGCGAGAGTAGCCGGCGGGGCGGCTCCCAGGCCGTCACATTCGACCATTCCGGAGCCGCAGTCGGCGGTGAGGCAGGATCCACTGCCGGATCCGTCGAAGTTGCAGCCGGTACGGCCCCAGAAACGGCCGGACCACCCTGTCGGCGCTGCGAAGGTGCGGGAAGTGTCCTTGGGGAGCTCGAAACCGGTGCTTTCCAGCCTCGGAATGCCGGCATTGGCTAGTATCCCCGGCCACACCGTGTACTCGCATCTGTTCACGAACGTGAATGTAGCTCCATACACAAATGGCGGTACTGCCATGGAAGCACACGTTTCAGAGCATATATATATATATATAGTGTACGGAAACAGGGAGACAAAGTAGTTAATTACCTGGAGCTACGAACAATAGTATGCTGAGGAGAAGTGGAAAAGAGAGTTTGAAGAAGGAAGCCATGGTTAGGGTTTGTATAGCTCCAAGCTCGAAATGTAGGTGACTAGACTAGAGGGTTTAGGGTTTGGAGTGGAATGGGGGGAAATAGAGTTGCAGTGGAGAGGATAGGGAGCTGGAAGAAGAGAGTGTGAACGAGGGTGTGGGAGATGTCATGAGAATGGAAGGAAGGAAGTACAATTATTTAAGTTTTTATTATTTATGAGAAATAACGGTGATGGGACGTTAGAGGCTGTAAAATAATAAATATTTTGATTTATTCGTATATTATTATTGTGTAGGGATGTAGGCATGTAGCAGTGCACGTTTTATTTTATTTTTTTTGTTTAAATTCTTTCAAGTATTTATAGTCGAATTGAACATATAATTTCTAATTAAAAAATAAAGCGCACAACCGCTAAAACTATAGAATTATATAGTTCCAAGAAACAATTAATCTCCGCATATTACATATTCTGAAAATAGTGCTTCGTGATATGTGCTGTTGTGCAGATTTATGGAGCGTAGGGACCTTTCTTTTGTCTATGTTTCCATGATAGATAGGGTCAAACTTCCTTCCTAATCTCTCTCTATATATAATATATATACTGATTATTATATATATCTAATAAAACACTATATCCGTACAGTGAGCGAGTGGTAAGAAAGAAGAGATTAATGTCGGAGAGTAAAAATAAAAAGAAAATGTAATTGAATTAACCGTTTATCGCATCATGAATGATTAGCTTAATAGTCCCACTCCCACACCACCAAATAATATAAGACTATAATAAAGAGAAAATTAGATTTCAGTCAATGTAAATCATCAAAGAAAATAATTCCAAGTTCAAAGCATCAAACACCAAAAGAGGCGTCTTAGTAGTAATCAAGCTACCCCGACACTTAGATTAATCTATCTTTTGTGTCCAAGGGAAACATTTGTAATAATGAAAGAAAGGACCCTAAATCTACAGAAACAACACGCTCGATTTGCGAATCTCCAAAAAGAATTCAACCACTTTCACAACTTTTGCAGAGAAATTCTTCAAAAAAGCAAAAGCAAGCTGATGGAAATTAGCTCCACTTTTACTTTTCTAGAATAATACTCTCTTCTTCATTAGCACATAAACAAGTTGAACCAACCCTTCATTTCCACCCATTAATGGAACAAAGCAAACTTTTCAAACCTTTCATCTTTATACATAAACTTTTTTCTTAAAGACACCCCCCGAGATTGTAGTAGAATCTGCAGTTTCTGTTTCAAGTCCAAACCCGAAGGAAAAGCCGCTTCCTACTTTACCCGAATGTTTAACTCCATCAATGGTGAACTGAAGTGAATCAACCAACTAAGTGCTTCTCTGATGTCATTTCTCATATGAGACAATTATAGAGGTTTTCTTCATGAACAAGGTTTCAAAAGTAAACTGATCATCACCACCTTAACTGCAAATATACACAACCGTTTACGATTTGCCAAAACATGGTACAATGTATAGTTACAGCCTCAACTCTGTCAAGATTTTAGTATCAGTTCGATTGAGGATCTGGGAATGCAAACATTTCCTTACACATAAACACAACATTTTTCATCTGTGTTCTACCAAGATCAAACAGCATCAGATGCTGATATAAAGCGCACAAACAAGAACATTGAGCAGAGTTGAACACGTGTTATGTACACAGTTGAAGATTGTTTCAGGATAGTCCTGCCTGACCTGTATTCTTACTGATGATTCTTTTGGTTAGAAGGATCCAACTTGAGCATAGGGTTGAAATTCTCTGGATGGTTTCGGGTTCTTCAGATGGTTCATCTTACTGCAATATCAAAGCAAGATGTTAGTAATAAGAGACAGTAAAAGTGACTATATGAGGAGTAATGTTGCAATAGAACAACGCACCGTAAGCACGTGTCCTCTTAAGGTACATCATTGTTTTGTTCACTAGAGGGAGTAGTCCCACTTCCTTTCGAAGACTTAAGACTTTTTCGCTGCACATTTAATACATTCAAAGTTAATCTTAGATAAACAAGTTCCAAAATTACTCGACTTTCTCCAACCTTGACTTGTAATGAAGGAAATTATAACAAAAATTCTAACAGACAGAAGCCAAGACTTTGCCTTATCATAAACCCTAACGACAATTAAGTTAAAGCTACCCTCTTAAGGGCATTTTAACTGCAAGTTTGAAGCTTAATTTATACTACATAGAGTTTTCACTGGATAAGTAGCCTTAATCAATTGAGCAGCACTGGCAGCGGACAAAAAGAAACATTTCTGGAAATGCCAACAATTTTTGGTAGTTTCTAGTGACAAGGCATGTAAAATAACAATATTAGTCATTGTTCATTTTTTTTTACTTCATTCTGCTTTGCTCTGCTCATAGAAGTGAAAATCTACTTGACAGACAATCCCAGTACTACCAAATCAAGACAAAAATCATTCATTAAAAATACATAAATAGCCTCACGGTGTTAGTATGTTAGTCTTGGTAGAATGTTAGTATCAACTTAACCTGACTATGTAGGCTTAGCTGATTAAGGATCGAGACTCACATGAATGCATAAAGTCTTGTGGTTACGCCACCCACCAGTCGTATGAAAGTTTAGTTGAAGAACTTTATACTTAACAAAATTAGTATACAAACCACAACAGTATCAACCTTTAACCCTAAACAACCGAAAACACATTTGCACATTCAATCTTACCATTTCCATATCAAGTTCATAAGAAACACATCAAAATATCTGATTGATATCTTAAGATGTGAAGCCTATGAGCAATCCAAAAACCTCACTGGTCAACCTCTAGTAGTCAGTAATCAGTAATTACTAAACCACAAAATGACAATTGAATCTACCACACAAGCTTCCAACACTAGCTCCAAATTCTCAGTTTGACCAATTGTTGCTACTTGATGATATATATTACATGTATATCTATAGGCATATGCATTTATTAATCCAACCCTATAAAGTTTCAATCTTTTTAATGTCATTCTGAGTTTCTGCTTCCAGTTGAAGATATTTCAAACTAAAAAACATGCATGAAACCTAACCTGGTATAAGGAAGGGGGCAGAAGATGATTGTGTAGTCACCACCGGAAGCACAAGTGTAGGTGCTGGTCTTATCATCATACGCGTAGCTATAAGACCGAGGGCAGGCGTTCTTGAAGTACAGCGAGAACGGCGATGGCTGACACGTGTCCGGGGTTGCGTAAGCCTCGCTGCAGCAGTACTGAGGATCCCCGAAGGCCTCACACGCGCTCCGGCAGGCCGCAACACTGCGCCCGCTCCCGTTTCCGACCACCACTTGGAGGTCGCGCGGGCAGGCGCCGTTCAGGTCCACCAGGCACCCCGTGGCGGCGCAACCGTCAACTCCACTCTTCCAATTCTTCGCGATGACCAGCATCGGGATGTTGTAACCGTCGACCAAGCTGACGTCATAGAAATCAAGCCCGCCGGAGCCGTTAAGCGTGAACTCGGCCAGCGTGGCAGGCGGTTTGGCGCCGCCGATGCATTCCACCTCACCGGAGCCGCAATCGGCGGTTCCGCAGGAGAACTGACCGTTGGAATCTCGGCCGCAAAGGGTCCGGCCCCATATCCTACCGGACCATGCTTCAGGAATCGAGATGGTTCTGGACTTACCGGATGGGAGTGTGAACCCGGTGGTCGGGAGCTGGGCGGTGTTGGCGCCGGAGAGCAATCCGGGCCACACGGTGTGGCGGCACTTATTGATTATCTTGAAGGAAGCTGCATCTGCAACTGCGGGAAGAGAATCGAAGCATCATTACAACCAGAAATCAGAGAAAATGGAAAAACAAAAATGATATACAGTACCTGGTGAAGTAGAGAAACAGAGGATGAAGAAATACAGAGTGATTGATGAGATGAAGATTGGAGTCATTGGAAGAAGAAGAACTCAAATGTAGTGGATTGCAGTGGAGAAGAGAACTTTACTTTCCTTGCAAGAGGAAAAGGAAACGGGCGGCGTATGAATATTGAACTCTGTTCTGTTCTACTTATTATATTACTTTTTGCTCATTATTATTACTTTTTTGCGGGAAAATATAGTTAGTGCACGCAATGGACTAATCCAGACCGTTTTATATAATAACTTTATAACGTGAAAAAAAAAAAAAAAATTTATTAAGCTTTTCTTTTAATCTTATTTTGATTTAAGCTTGATAATGGTAATCTAGGATATAAGTTGAGCACACAGAGTTGGACCACTCTCAGGCCCAGGCCAGATAAGCTCTACGGATTAACTCATCCTTATTTGAGTCACTGTCTAGAATATACTATCTCGTGGTCGTGGTAAGGCCCATAATAAATCCTTAATTAGTGCAGAAATTTGTATTGAATCGATGTTTAAACTAATTTTTAGGAACTTAAAAAAAAAACTATAGTTTAATTATATGAAAAATTTACAATAGATAAACAAATGAGGGATTATTTTTAAAATTGTTTAGCAGTAATGGAACATGATGTGCACATTTCCACACCACATGAGGCCATCTCTTATCGACTATATAATAAGTTGATTACTTGAATAGGTTTTGCAGCTTTCTTTAAACTGGCCATGGCCGCTCTCCTCACATATCATACGTATAGCTTGCTCTAGGAATCGAAGAGAAAATGGAGGAGAGTAAAATGAAGCACTCAACTGCTCTTTTGTATTACACGCTGACGGAAGAGAGTAAAATGATCGAAAGGCGCCTAAACAACGGGTAAGAACTGTAAATCAATTTATTTCATATAGTAAGAGTTGTTTAATTACTACGTCTTTATTTCATGGAAAAGTATGTAAAACATGCAACATGTTTGAAAAAGATGGTTATATGGACCAATACGTTTTAAAATGTACAACATGTTTGAAAAATATGGTTTTATGGACAAAAATGTATTAAAATGTACAACAAACTTAGAAAAGATGTTAAAATGACATACGTTCACTTGTTATCAATAGTCTCGTTAAGTGGACATGTGCGGAACACATTTTTAGAAAAAAAAATTAAAACAAGAAATTAATTTATATATAACGATAATTATTAATAGGTGGATGTCGATAATAATAATAATAATTATTTTTTAAAAGCGTGATCCGCACGTGTCCACTTAATGAGACTAGTGACAACAAGTGGACGATACGCCATTTTACCATCTTTTGTAAGCTTGTTGTACATTTTAAAATATTTTGGTCCATAAAACCATCTTTTTCAAATATGTTGTATGTTTTAAAACATATTGGTCCATAAAACCATCTTTTTCAAACATGTTGCATGTTTTACATACTTTTCCCTTATTTCATCATCTTAAATATTTTTAATCGTATTAATTTTTCCACTATTTGAAGAGAAAATTGATCATGTGACCATCAATTTGCCTAGGGTCATCTAGCTCAGCTTTCAAAAGCGAGCAAGCCTAGCCGCTCGTCTCGAGCTCATCGCAACCACTGGAGTTGTTTTGCTAAGTAGGCATATTTTTAATTGTAATTTCGAAAATAAGCATGTAAAGTTGAAAATTCCAACTTTAAGCAAATCATCGGATGGGAGTCGAGGATTTGACCGTAGCTTTGGTCAGATCCTCAATTTTTTTAAATACAATAACTGAAATTAAAAAAAAATAATTCAATATTTTCAACATTAAAAAGAAATCATTCCAACATTTAAATATCAACTAACAATTATGCAAATCGATCTTGTGCATTTCATCGCAATTATACAAATCGATCATTTAGATAATTATTAGTTGATAGATTGAGATGAATGTAGATAATGTAGTGATTAGATTGAGATGAATGTAGATAATGTATTGTTGATCGATTTGTATAATTGCGATGAAATGCACATTATTTAGATAATTATTAGTTGATAGATTGAGATAAATGTAGATCGGTTTGCATAATTATTAATTGATATTTAAATGTTGGAATGATTTCATTTAAATATTGGAACTTTTTTTTTTTAATTTCAGTTATTTTATTAAAAAAAATTGAGGATTTGACCAAAGCTACGGTCAAATCCTCGGATGGGAGTCGAGGATTTGACCAAAAGCTTTGGTCAAATCCTCGGATGGGAGTCGAGGATTTGACCAAAGCGTTTGGTCAAATCCTCGACTCCCATCCGAGGATTTGACCAAAGCGTTTGGTCAAATCCTCGACTCCCATCCGAGGATTTGCTTAAAGTTGGAAATTCTAAATTTACATGCTTATTTTCGTAATTACAATTAAAAATATGTCTACTTAGCAAAACAACTCCAACCACTGTATACATTAGTAAGCTAAGATTCACTTTCTACCGTAAATATAAAACCATATATTAAAACTAAGCTCCAATTTGAAAGAACCGGGCCAAATTACATTTTCCTTCGTATGTTCACCAACTATTCAATTTGAGTAAGTTACTCTTTGAATCTTTTAGTGAAATTTTAAATCTTTTAGTAAAATTTTAAGAGAAATTATAAAAGAGAAAGTGAGAAGACAAATGTATCGGTGTTTGGTGGGACCTTATAACACTTTTTATACAAATTTCACATCTAATTTCATAAGTGTAACAACACTCATTCAATTTTGCACCCAAAAAATTATTCTATTAAAATTTTATAACTTTTAGAAAATCTTGGTCCTCGAGGAAAAAGTGGATCATATGTAGGCTAGCAGAGCCTTTTTCTCCAATAACACACGCAAACAGCTTTGGCTAAAAAGCGAAAAGCACAGGGGACCTTTATTGAATAATTTATTTAATATTTATTAAAAGTTACCTTTACTATCAGATATGTAATGCTAAAACAACAAAAATGTGTTATATTTCCATTATATAAATATATATAAAAACTAAAAGTACGAAATAGACTAATGTACAATATTATTAATATATTTTTGAAAATGATGTTTCAAAGCAAATCTTAAAAAGTTCATTTTCTGTGTTGAAATAAATCAAAAAAACTTGACTAAGCAAAATACAATGATCCAAGCAATCAGCAAACAAACAAGTCGAATGACTAAATGAGCATGTATATAACATATAGATATCAGCACCTCAATGAAATGTCTAACCACATATCCATGCCAATCTCAGATCACAGCATAAGAAACCGAAAGAGCAAATCCAAACACAGATAAGAAAATCCCAGATCCGATGTAAAACGCTAACATAATCAAAATACTACCATGCGTTTTGATTTAAAACTATAGCTATCTGGATGCTTTCATGAACTCAGTTACTAGCCTGGGCGCAGTCACGGGCAAAGTGTCCAGACTCACCACACTTGAAGCAGTTTCCACCACCACCACCGCCGCCGGAGCCAAACCTTCCTCCCCCGCCACCTCCGCCGCCTTGGGAGCAGTCACGGGCAATGTGGCCTGACTCACCACACCGGTAGCAGCCTCCACCGCCACCTCCACCGCCGTATCCGCCACCTCCACCACCGTATCCGCCTCCTCCTCCTCCGTATCCACCGCCGCCACCACCGTATCCTCCACCTCCGTAGCTACCGCCTCCACCGCGACCTCCACGACCGCCGTAGCCTCCACCTCCATATCCGCCGCCTGAGCTGTAACCACCACCTGAGCCATATCCGCCGCCGCCACGGCCACCACCTCCACCGCCGCTGCTGCGGGTTCCCTGAACAGCAGCACCGCCGGGACCGGATACTTCGACAGCCTTGGTACGGTCGCCATCGGTCTCGATCACGAACTCAACGGACTCTCCCTCAGCGAGGCAGCGGAATCCCTCGGATCTGATCGAGGACTGGTGGACAAAGAGATCCTCGCCGCCATCGTCGGGGGTGATGAATCCATAGCCCTTCTGGTCACTGAACCACTTCACCTTTCCCGTGATCCTCTCCCCCATTGTCCTGACGGCGATTAAAACAAAGGAAACCCTAGCAGAAACTGTCTCGCGCTCTGTGTGAGGGAGACTTGGGAGGGTTGAGATTTGGCAGCGTCTAGGTTTATAGGCGGAAAAATATATGCCTAGTCCTCCACTTTTGCCCTTATCCAAATACTGTACATTAATTCACGGTCCTATACTTTAATAACCTTCTAATATTACTCCCAATGTATTTACTTTAGTGTTAATATACTGAATGATTGATTCAATTATAAATTATTACCGAATCTTTAACCTTTTAGAATTAGCAACGTAGCAAATAGATATATCTGTTATATCCTTCGCCAAACTAAAATGATTGTAATGATTTTTTTTGCCAATATAACGAAATATTTTCAATTAGAAATTCTATATAGAAATTTATGATTTTATAAGATCCATATAGAGATTTAATTATTAACTCTTGTTTCTATTTCTACAACAATGAATGCTGATCGGACTATATCTGTAAAGCATGAGGAACTTTTTTCGAATTTACTAAACTTGAAGGGGCAGCGAAAAATAAATCTCCTTTAATTAAATATTATAATAAATGTTAAATATACCGCGATGCACAAATATAGCGTGAGTGCTGATTCGGATTTACCTTGGAAATATTCAATACAAATTAACTGCTTACTGGGGCCCATGCCTTTTCAACCAATACCTGAAAGCCTGATCCGCTACATCCGACGGTCAGGCGCTAACGTAGGTAGGGATCTCCAACCATTGAATTTGGTTTTTTTTTTTTCCTTTCTGTCGTTTAAAAAATATTAATATTTAATTTATACATTGTGTTTTTTTATAAAAAGAAATACACATTGGAATTATGAAATTATGTGGGTCTCAATATAGAAGTGGAATTTAATCTCCATCGTATGATAGAGAGTTCTAATTTTACTGTATTAGTTAGAGTAATAATTCTAATTTGATAAGTTGATAGTGACGTGACAAGTGACGTGGAGAAACAAATAACTCACCATTGAGGTGCTATTAGGGCTAACAACAACCAATTTGCTTTTTGGCAGATACAATTAAATAAGTTGTTACTGAATTTTAATTTAATTACAAATCATTGTGTGAACTTTTTTAAGTATTTATATCTGAAACCGTCTTAATATTGAACAATGCTTGGTTTAAATGAATCATACTCACTAGAGAATGAGAATCATGGTTTGATTTAATTGTACTTTTGATACCACATGTTTGACCGAATGTGGCTTTTAGTACTGGATGTTTAGTTTTGTATACTTTTGGTACAAAACGTTTGAAAAAATGTGGCTTTTGGTACATCCGTTAGTTGACCGTTAGTTTTGGCCGTTAAATGACATGTGCAAGTCACGTGATCGACTCTAAACTTTTAATTTTGTTCAATTTAGTCCCTCAAATATATTCATAACTTTATTTTGTTTAATTTAGTCCTAAAGCTTCAAAATCGAACCCAATTGAGACCTATCTCCAATTGGGTAAATTTGACCCAAATGTGGCTATGTCAATTGAATTCGATTGGTTTAATTGAGTCCGATTTTGAAGTGTTATGACTAAGTTAAACAAAATAAAAGTTAGGAATATATTTGAGGGACTATATTGAACAAAATTACAAGTTTAGAGTCGATCACGTGACCTGCACATGTCATTTAACGGCCAAAACTAACGGATGTACCAAAAGCCACATTTTTTCAAACGTTTTGTACCAAAAGTATACAAAACTAAACATCCAGTACTAAAAGCCACATTCGGTCAAACATCTCGCTTTAACCCTTTATTTTTTGGTATGAAGTTCTCTCTAATAGATATCTTAATACAACTTCAGAAAGAGTTTCTTATTTTTCGAAAAAAAAAATTATATTTATCCACACTCTTAAGAAGTTTTGTTAACGAGTATACAACAAAATCAAAAGGCTAACGAGTTTTAAATTTAGAGATCTTACTTAATCACTTCTTTCTAAACTGTGATAATATTAGACGCATATTAATTCAGACAGGTATTAGACGCATATTAATTCAGACACCGGCGCAAGAGAGATTGATGCCTAAAGTAAAAATTTATTACGGAACCCTATAATTTTTCCAATAAATGATGGCATAATTACTTAAATTGATTATAATTAAGTTAACTTTATCTCTAACCCGAAAATAATAGAAAGTGGTTTCATTTTTTTTTTTTTTTCTGAATTGGACATTTTTTTGTTATATGCTGAAATGAATTTACTTATATAATAGTATATATGAGGTCTTTTTCTTGAGGGCCTAAAGCCCTAACTTTAGTGGTCTTACCCTTGGAGTTGGGCCGGCCCTGAATTCAGATGAATTAACTTGAATGTAAATGAATTAATTATTTGATAAATTTGTTTTTAAGTATGAAGTTCTGTTTATAGCCATCTAAGTAGAGTTTTCTCATTCTGATTTCTGTTATTGAAATATATTTTTTTGTTTACTAACGAACCTCATTTGAAAAATCATGTAACTTAACTTGATTTCTCATCCCGTTCTAAATAAGTAGGGTTGTACATAAACCGATCTGTACCAGAACTTATGTGGAACCAGATGTTTGGAAACGGTTCAACCCGAACATGTTCTAAACATATTAATTTCTAAATAGATTAGGTCTACAAAGAATCAGTTTAAAAAATCGTAACTATACTTTTGCGGAACTGTTTGTACTGAAAAATTAGAACTGATTTTTAATTTTGTTAAAATTAGTGTAAACTTCATTAAAAAGTACGGACCGTACCGATTGAGCCGAACCGTGCAAAACAGTTTCTAACCGGTCAAGAATTAGTTCAAAACAAACAAGTTCTTTAGAATAAATTAATAAAAAAAAATATCGGTATACTCGGATCTGGAACTGTTTTACTTTCGGACCGGGCCGGACCGTCTCCGTACCCAACCCTAGGATAATCACAAAATCGTCGACGAATACTCAGCCATGAGCCCAATTATGCTTGTCTCGAAGCCCAGCCCATGTATCTTCGTCATTTTGAGTCTGATATTTTTGTCTGATTCTTTATGAATTAATTATTATTATGACTCTGCATTTTATTTTCTTTATTTATATTATTTATTATTTATAAAGATTATCACAATCCATTAAGCTCCTAATAATCAACATCATATTTTCCCTGAGTGTTTTTATTATAACATTACTTTAATAAATGGGTTTCGAGTTAAGAGATCTGTTGTTAGTAAATGTCTATAGTGAGATGAAACTCTCTGTTCAGTCTTGAGAATAGCAACTTTATTAGTTGGTTCAATTAAGCTCGAGTGTTTAAGAACTATCACAAATCTTAACCATCTATAATAACATTATTGTTCTCACAACTAATCATTGCACATACTTTAATGATAATATAAGGATTCATCATCATGCATTATTTATTAACAGAATTTGTAGAGAGAGGTTCTACTAGATCTGCTTTAGGGCTGAGGGGCCCTTATCAGGAGTACAACATCCGTAGTATACTTGCTCTACACCTAGACTAATTCCCGCTCGCATCGGATCAGCCCGTAAGGGGAAAAGTGCTGGCTATGAATAATTTTCTATTCCCATGGTCACTAGCGGGGATTGAACCATGTGTAATAACCAGTGCACAAGGACATTTATTTTGGCCATTTCAACTTTCTTTCACTTTTGTCACCACATCCTGTGGGGAGTTTGGTTCACGCAAGCTCTTCTTTAGCTAGTTTGTCTTTGTTGCACCACACACTGACCAATCTAATAAATTCGGTGTACCAAATTTGTTTTTTCGATTTGAGTTAGCTAGCTCCAAGTCTCCATCTACTCACACAGTTTAAAATCGCGTAATATAGTGTAATGCTTCACTTTTTAATATGTGGTTCCAAATTCAAATCCATAAATAAAAAATTTAAATAACCAACATTTTATTTCAACCATATAATATGGCATAGTGGTTCAACATATCAATCATTAATCAAGATGTGAGCATCTAAAATAATTCTCATTACTTCATTAGTATTGTGTCAAGTCTATAATGAGTAAAGTGCTCTGGAGTAAGTAAATATTACTAATGAGTGATCTTACATGAATGCTCATTGAAGTTTGAAGCATATATATATGATATACTGAGGTCGCGATAATTGAACTTGTAATTCTCAATAATAGAGACATTGTTACCGTTACTTAAAACCCAACTATTTTAAAATCTTAATACGAATAATGAGTAAATGGATAGTTTTATTATATATGTAGCACCAACTTCAACAAACTAGACCACATCATTAGTATACATACATACATACATTAGTTCTAATTATATATATACATTAGTTATTGGATTAACTAAGTAGAAGGCTAATTATAGATATATAACTATTAATTAATTACCAACACTGATCAGTCTCCCATGATCTGTTAGAAGTAGTGAATCCCGAAAACCTGGTGGACATGGATGCCGCAGCTGCAGCTGACATGGAAGAAGTAAAACCCCGACCCGATCTTCCACAGAAACCCCGATCGTAAGTCGCTCGTTTGTCGGGATCGGAGAGAGTGGAGTACGCCTCGTGTATCTTCTTGAACTCGCATGCCGACCACTCTTTGTTGTTGATCGCCACCACATCCGGGTGGCACGTCCTCGCAAGACTTCGATACGCCGTCTTTATGTCGTGACGCGTGGCGCTCGAACTAATCCCCAGAACCTCGTACAGAGACAGTGAAGCCATGTTGGTGTTGATCCTAATTAGTAATACCTTGTTATTGTGTTGATATATATATATGAGGGAAGAATAGCTTGCAACTAGCAATATGGCAGAGAGTTGTAGATTAGAAATGCTTATTGCCTTCAAAGTGGACTCACTATATATAGTTGAAAAAATTTCAAAAGACAATATTATTTAATTATATCGAAACTATTCGCTTTTAAGATTCGAGCGTGTCTGTCTGTACTCTGTAGTCTGTGTACCGACATAAACGGGAATATCTTATAAAACCCGACATATTAAAACTACAGAATAAACCAAGACATTTAAGTTTATTCAACTCAATTTTCGGACCGTTAAAAAATAATACGATTTTGTGAGAAAAATGTGATTAATTAGTGTTTTACAGTGATTTAACAAGTGAGAAATATATTACATTAAACACGACATAGTCTGATATTTAATATGGTTAATAAAGATCATTGGATACTCTTATGAGCTGAGTCAGCCAATATAATGTGGATAGACTTAACCTGGCTACGATGGACCCACTCCATCAATGCATGCAGGAGCAAGAAATAGGTATGAATTTTGTATGATACTTCCCTCTGGCCATGCCGACTTCAAAAGAATTCTTTATTGAATAAACTAATAAGCAGGACTTTATATGTCTGTGTTCGGATAAATCGGGATTATTTTGCGGCGGATGTCGGTATTTCGACTATATACCAACAATAAGAGGTCTCTGTCTCTCTTGTCGAATTCGGTTAGTAATGAATAAGAATGCGTATTTAGTTAGTGATGGATATCGGTCTAAGAACCGAATAGTAATTTCCGCTGATCGGGCTAGATGACCCTTTAAAAGAACAAAGATAAAACAAGTCCTCTTCTAGGAGAGGGGGACGACCCTCTCCAAGAGAGCGGATCGTCCCCTCTCTAAGGAGAGGAGGACCATCCTCTCCAGGAGAGGGGGATGACTCTCCAGGAGAGGGGATCGTCCCCTCTCCAAGGAGAGGGGGACGACCCTCTCCAGGAGAGGGGATCGTCCCCTCTCCCAGGAGAGAGGGACGACCCTCTCCAAGAGAGGGGATCGTCCCCTCTCCCATGAGAGAGAGACGAACCTCTCCATGAAGAGGTAGACGATCCTCTCCTTAGAGAAGGAATCGTCCCTCCTCCGCGGAACAAGAAACGACACTCTCCATAAGGATCCATAAGGAGGAGTCGTCTCGTCCTCTCTGTTTATAAAACGAAAGATCAACTGGATATAAGAGTTCGGGTTCTCATCTTCCCCAAGTAGAAGAATGAAGAAGCCACATTGTCCCGAAAGTAAATAAGTGATCCCCTCTCCAAAAGGAAAGTGTGCATATACAACTTTCCATACTAAGGTATCAGTGCATCATAAAGGCATGGGCCAGTTTCCATATATGCCATTCCCTATAAATATAAGTTCATATCTCTTCTCATTCTTTACGTTTGGATTGAAACTACAATACATATCAGTTCTTAGACATTATATTCTGAGTTCTGACTTAAGCTTCGGAGGGGGGATTACCGGGTACAAGCCTGGTTTGTCCCTTATTGCAGGGTCGGACGCGCAGACGGTCGGATTCGAGCTTCATCCGGAGATCAAAACCCAACATTTGGCGCCGTTTGTCGGAATTCCCTACTAAAAGTCGTGGCTGTTACCCGATCAATGACAGCTAGTCGGCAAACGACGGGTGCTCCATCCAATGGACCTCGTCCACCACCAAGAAGAGATCATTCGACTCAGTCCAACCGACCGCCGGTGCCCCCTGCAAATCCTCCATCCTCGCAACGTCCATCCCGTCCAGCTGGTCGACAAGATGGACCATCCCATGTCCAAGGGGATTTATCTTCTTCAGCATCAACTCCTTTGGCACGAGGACCATCTGCTCGGGAAAGGCCGCCCTAGGGTCCTGTTCCGTCTTACGGATTTCTGTATGGAATGCCATCGTATGGAATGCCCTCGCAAGGAATCCCCTCATATGGACATCCATCATATGGAGTTCCCCCCTATCCGATGCCCCCTCAAGGTGGTCTTCCCAGAAATTATCCGGTAACTCCAGGGCTTATGGCTGCTTTGGATGCACTATTGACATATAGAGAAGCGATGAGAGCCCGAGGCGGTATGCCTCCACAACCACCACCACCGTAGAGTCGGTTTACCCCATTGGTATCTTCATCTTCTACAGTACGGGAAGGAGAGGTACCCACTCAGCAACAAGTCCCTCATCCTCCTCCGTATCAACCACAATATCAGCATTACCAGCCTCCTCCGTATCAGCCGTACCCACCTCCTCCTACAGCAAGTCAGAACGTGAGTACGGCTATGCCTCCCCCACCTCCCCAGGTCCCTGTTGCTCCCACAGGGGGAATAATAACTGCTGAACAGATAGAGGCACTGATTACCAAAAAGATAGAGGAGTCTCGGGTCAAAATAATGCATAATTTGAGGGATCGTGCTTCTCATCCATTCTCACAAGACTTAGTAGATATCATTATACCGGAGAGTGTAACTCCAGCAGAAATACCGCGTTATACTGGGAAAGGTGACCCGGTGGAGCATGTGCAGCAGCATGAAGCTTCATTGTTGGGACGAACTAAAGAAGATAATCACATCGCTTTGTTATTCCCGACTACTTTGACGGGTGCAGCTTCACATTGGTTTTTCGGCCTGCCCAAAGGTTCGGTTAGTTCGTAGAAATACCTGAATTCCAAGTTCCTACAACGTTACTTGGGAACTCGTCAACTTCTCAAGGATACGAATTCACTTGACGAAGTCCGACAAGGACATGATGAGACATTGGCAAGTTACTATGTTCGTTTCAACCAGAATCTGGCCGATATAGATGAATATATGACGGAGGGGGAGATTATCCGTGCTTTTAAGAGAAATCTCGGAAGACTAGGCGCTGCATTGGAGGATAATATGGCTCTTCATCCAATATATACACTTGAGCAACTGGCGGCTCGAGTTAAGTCTCATATGGACTTAGAGCAGATCAGGTCATTCCGTAAAACAAAGAAGATGGCGGAATCGGCAGTTGGAGAGACGAACAAGAAAAAGAAGGAAAAGACTTCTACTCCTCATAGTCAACGTCAACCATTGACATGGGTAGCACCTGAAAATCGCCCTCGAGGCGGTCCCCGCTTAGAGGATAATCGACATCGTACGAATGAGGTTCAGGAAGTTCGTTTCACTCCTTTAAATAGAGAGCTCTCGGTTATTCTTCATGAGATGAGACAAAAGGGTCTTGACACCCCACCGCCCCCGAAGAAAGCCGAAGTGCAGTTGGGAAATCATGCCAACCATTGGTGTGAATACCAACAGTGCAAAGGACACCATACCTGATGGATATATGTCCAATTCGGGTTCGTATTTATACTTCGAGCCTTGTAAACACGTCAAAATTACATCTCGGTTTGAAAACGTCTCCCCAAAGGGTCAAAACGGTCCGGAAACGCATTTACGTGCGTCCGGACCGGACCTCCGGATTGCGCGAAGCAATCCGGAGGTCCGGATTGCATTGCGGGTATCGTGCGATTACCGTTTCCGCGATTACCATTACGTGTAGAGAAGTCAAGTTCGCACATTACCAATATGGATGACGGTTACCGCTTGCTTTTGAACCGTCATCAAACCGCTTTAAAACCGGGTCCGGTCCCAAGGAAGCCTATAAATAGGAGGCCTTGGCCACCCATTTTCTCACATCCTCTCATTTGCCCAACTTTGGTATTTTGAGCTCTACTTCTCTCTAGAAATATTCTCTCTCTAGAAATAACTCTTTTACCCCTATAGTGACTTAAGCTTCGGAGAGGGCTCCGCTAGCACCACCCCCCTCTCCGTGCTAGCATTGGTCCTTTGCGCAGGAATCGCCGCCCAGACATCCGAACTTGTGCACAGACCACCGCTTTTTGAGACTCAGACGTCCCCTTGAGACTCAACCGCACTTCGAGACACAGACCTTTCCGGGATCAACCGAACACTCGTCAGTGGCACAACCTCTTCCAGACGAAGGGTTACAACCCGAAAACCCGCACAACCATACGAACAGACGCGTCCCCACGACCCAGTTCACCCAGGACGCAACATTGGCGCCGTCTACGTGATTCGAACAAAAAGCTACCATACCGCAAAGCCATGACGAGTGATCACAACGCTCTCACTAAGGCCAATCCGTCCAAAAGCAGGAAGCGCTTTAGACGTCTTAAAAGTTCCATAATGTCTCCCGTGCCAACAAGCAGTGTGCCATCCGCACAGCACGGCCCAAAATTTCCAGGCATCCACGTGATACATGGAGGCTTTGGAGCAGATGGAGAATCATCATACGAAAGAGAAATATACACTTCCCTGATGATCCATGAACCCAGAGGCAGTCAGCAAGGAAACGTTGTCCTAGAAAAAGCCATTGGCTTTTCTTCAGAAGACAAGACACATATAACATTTCCGCATAACGACGCCTTAGTCATAACCATGACAATTGACGGCATGGACATCAAGCGTATCTTGGTGGATGGAGGAAGTTCGCCCAACATCATCACAAAGGATGTCATCCTAGCTCTGGGGAGAAAGAAGGAAGTCAACAGAATGAACTCACCCTTAGTGGGATTCATGGAAGATGCAAGTTACCCATTGGGGTCCATAACATTTCCAGTCATACTGGGAGACGGCAACTCACGTCTCCAAATCGCAATACCATTTATGGTAGTACAAAAACTTGACGCATACAATGGTATCTTAGGGTACGCAACCATGAATGCATGGGGAATGGTGCCATCCACGGCACACCAGAAGATCAAATTCCCAACTGCAGCCGGAATCGGTGAAGTCAAAGGAGACCAGTTGTTATCAAAGGATTGTTACAATGTGGCAATTCAAAATAACATCAAGCCAGACAAGGATGACATGCCCATCATTGATGATGATCCAAGAGAAGGCCATGCCCGACCAGCCCCAGTAGAAGAGTTAAAACAAATAAAGATTGAAGAGCCAGACAGAATGGTCCAAATTGGAGCATCCTTGTCAGAAGATGAAGTGATAGAAATCACAGCACTCCTCAAAGAGTACAAAGAGCTATTCGCATGGTCACCAAGCGATATGCCCGGAATAAGCGCAGACGTCATCTCCCATAAGCTCAACATCAAGCCAGGAACTCGAGCAATAGCCTAGAAACTTCGACCCCTCGGGGGCAACAAGAAACTGGCAATCAGAGAAGAGGTGGGAAAGCTGCTTGACGCAGGATTCATCGAAGAATCAAGATACCAAACATGGGTAGCAAACCCGGTGTTGGTTCCTAAATCAAGTGGAAAGTTAAGAATGTGCATTGATTACAGAGATCTCAACAACGCATGCCCAAAGGATTCATATCCTCTCCCAAGAATCGACCAACTAGTCGATGCCACCGCCGGCCACGAATTAATGTCTGTAATGGATGCATACTCAGGATACAACCAGATCCCGATGTTCAAAGATGATGCACCGCATACTGCATTCTATGCAGATAGCGAAATATACAACTACACTGTGATGCCATTCGGCCTAATCAATGCGGGAGCAACATACCAGCGAATGGTCAATACCATCTTTGGCGATCTAATTGGAACCAAAATGGAGGCATATGTGGATGACATGGTCGTGAAGTCAACCAAAAGGCGCAACCATGTCGACGACTTGCGAGCAATCTTCAAAAGAATGCGTGAATATCAAGTCCGCCTAAATCCAACAAAATGCACTTTCGGCGTACAATCAGGCAAAATCCTGGGATTCATGGTAAGCCAGAGGGGGATAGAGGCCAACCCAGAGAAGGTGAGGGCAATTGAAGAAATGACGTCCCCAAGGAAACATAAGGAAGTCCAACAACTAAATGGCCGCCTAGCAGCCTTAAACAGGTTCCTTGCCAGGATAGGCGACAAGGCACTCCCTTTCTTTGAAGTCTTGCGTTCAAACAAGAAGTTTGAATGGACACCAGTGTGCGAAGAGGTCTTTCAACAATTAAAACAACACTTGCGCACATTGTCGGCATTGGCAAAACCGATACAAGGCGAGCCCCTCTTCCTGTACATATCGGTGAGCAACACGGCAGTCAGCTCAGTCCTTGTCAAACAAAAGGGGACTACCCAACTCCCAGTCTACTACGTAAGCAAGATACTTGCAAAGTACGAGATAAACTACATGCCAATCGAAAAATACCTGTACGCACTTATCATAGCAGCAAGGAAACTGAGGCCATACTTCCACGCACACGAAGTAACAGTCTTAACAGACCAACCCCTGAAGCACATCCTGTCAAAGCCAAACATGTCAGGAAAACTAACAAAGTGGTCGGTAGAGCTAAGTGAATTCCGCATTCACTTTGCTCCTCGAACGGCGATCAAGGGGCAAGCATTGGCAGACTTCATCGCAGAATTCACTGGGATAACACCTGACACAGGTGTCCAAGTTGGACCTCAACAAATCGAAGATCATACCGAAGTATGGCAAATGTACACTGACGAATCTTCAAACGTAGGGGGATCAGGTGCCGGATTCCTCCTAATACCTCCCGATGGATCTAATCCGTTGAAGTATGCTCTAAACTTAACATTTAGAGCAACAAACAACGAGGCGGAGTACGAGGCATTGATAACTGGCTTAAGGATTGCAAAAGGCGTCGGAGTTAAACATCTACGAGTGAAGTGCGATTCACAGTTAGTTGTCAATCAAGTCAAAGGCGAATACGCGGCAAAGTCAGAAAATATGCAAAAGTACTTGGGGCAAGCAAAAGACCTCATCACAAGCTTCGATACCTTCGACATCATCGCGGTACCTAGAGAAGAAAATCAAGAAGCTGATGCCTTGAGCAAATTCGCACAAGGCAATGAACAAGGCAAAGAAACGCATTTCGTGGAAAACAGAATCTTGTCAGTAATTGACAAATTCGAAGTCTTATGCATCAATCCAGATCCAGATTGGAGGACACCAATATTGGCATACCTCAAAGACCACAAGCTCCCCGAAGACAAAGTTCAAGCCCAAAAAATCCAGAGACAAGCCGTCAATTACGCGTTGATAGATGACGAGCTTTACAAAAAAGGATTTTCAACCCCTTACCTAAGGTGCATCACCTTTCGGGAAGGCCAGAAAGTGTTAGAAGATTTGCCTAAAGGCCAAGCAGCCTGCCATGAAGGTGCAAGATCTCTAATACGCAAAACATTGAGCTTGGGATACTATTGGCCAACCATGAAGAACCAAGCTACGCACTTGGTCACAAAATGCGAATCCTGCCAACTTTATTCAAGAAGTATCACGACCAGCTGCCGAGCTAAGCCCAATTGCAAGCTCCTGGCCATTCGCACAATGGGGGATCGATTTGGTGGGTCCACTTCCAAAGTCAAAAGGCCAAAAATACATTGTCGTCGCAATCGATTACTTTTCAAAGTGGATCGAGGCAAAGGCATTGGCACAAACAACCGACGCACAAATAATGGAATTCATCCGAAATCACATCATCGCACGATATGGAGTTCCGAAGGTCCTAATCAGCGACAACGGACCACAATTTAAGAGCTCAAGACTTCAAACATTTTGCGGAAGACTCAACATTAACCATCGTTTCGCATCAGTCCGCCATGCTCAAACCAACGGACAAGTCGAAGCCGCCAACAAGACCGTCCTAGACGGTCTCAAAAAAAGAGTGCACGCATTAAAAGCAGGATGGGCAGAAGAGCTTAGCAGTGTTCTATGGGCACTTCGAACAACTCCAAAGGAGTCAACTGGAGAAACACCATTCAGTCTGGTGTATGGAACGGAAGTAGTTGCTCCCATCGAAATTGCTGTCTCATCCTACCGCACAACCCATTTCAACGCCCAAGCCAACGAAGTAGACATGCGTCTAGATTTAGACTTGGCTGAAGAAAAAAGGCGTAACTCCGAACATAATCAGGCACGAATGCGTTTGATAACCGCAAGATATTACAACAGGAAAGTGAAAGAAAGACAATTCCATGTCGGAGAAATGGTGTGGAGAAGAAATGAGTTCTCACATCTCGATCAAATCAACAAGATGTCTCCAAAATGGGAAGGCCCTTACAAGGTCATATCCATTCCATACATCAACGCATACCGCCTTGAAGATGCAAATGGCAATGCCTTTACAAACACGTTCAGTGGAGGACACCTGAAGAAATTCCACGGATGAAAGGATAATCTTCTATCACAAAAGGAGCCGTTGTATCAAGCCCTTTTGTTCTTATTTCCATAACGCATCTACTTGTTGAAAAGTCCACTCTCTCATATAAAGTGGCATCTTTGTAATAATCTCATGAACCTAATGAAGTTATTCTATCTTCGTAGGAACATCACTACTCTATGTACGTTACTTGGAAGCAAAACAAAGTAACTGCAACAACTATTATCTACACCAACAAGGAGTTTATTTCTCCATTCATAAATTGGCATTCATCTTAAGAAGGTGCCGGCAACACAAAGCCATTGCGCTATGTTCACAACCAACTTATATGACGCAAGGACAACTTGCGGATTACCTACAAAAAAGGAACTTATAGCAATTCTCTACTCAAGGTGACAACTATTCAAGAACCGTCATCTACAAGCAATATCTTGGATTAACACCAAGACCTATTACCAAAGGTGGAATGTTGAGGTATCCTCTTTGAAAAGACAAACCCCATGTTTACTTCTAAAAAATGACATGCTGTGACATCTCTTTTTAGAGGCAAATCCTCATGTTCATAGCCATTCCCTGAATTCAGAACAGGATGGGCAAATACAATAACGGGACTGATCACCCTATAAGTGGCAGAAGTTCTCTTGATAGACAACGATATCACGCCACAACAAACTCGAATTCCTGTTTAGGGTTCACTCTTCATGGCAAATGTCCTCTGTTTAGATGACACTTCCATATTACGAATTCCTGGTAAGGATTCACTCTTCATGGCGAATGTCCTCTGTTTAGACGACAATCCCATATTACGAATTCCTGGTAAGGGTTCACTCTTCATGGCGAATGTCCTCTGTTTAGACGACAATCCCATATTACGAATTCCTGGTAAGGGTTCACTCTTCATTGCAAATGTCCTCTGTTTAGACGACAATCCCATACTACGAATTCCTGGTAAGGGTTCACTCTTCATGGCGAATGTCCTCTGTTTAGACGACAATCCCATATTACGAATTCCTGGTAAGGGTTCACTCTTCATTGCAAATGTCCTCTGTTTAGACGACAATCCCATACTTCGAATTCCTGGTAAGGGTTCACACTTCATGGTGAATGTCCTCTTGTTAGATGACAATCCCATATTACGAATTCCTGGTTAGGGTTCACTCTATACGGCAGAAGTCCTCTTGCTAGATGACAATTCCGTACTACAGATTTTCAAAACCGTGTTGCATGGTTCCTGGACGCAGAAAACATGCATCACAATTCATATTCTCAAAAAGTGTTACATGGTCCCTAGACGCAAGTATTTTACCAAATATTTTATCAAATATTTTATGTATCAAACACATCTCCAAACATTTTATCAAACAAGGATTTTAGGGTTCGCAAAACACTCTTTCAAAACCCAAAAATGTTTTTACATATGCTTCCCCAACGCGGGTTGATACACGCTGGCAGGTGCGCACCCTGTTTAAAACTCATAAAATTTACAAGTAGAGTCTTGTACAACGTCGCCTTAGAGTGGAACTAAGAGACGGTATAAACTAGTATCTTGCTCAAGCTAAGATAACACATTTCAAACATCCTACTTGTTAAATCGCTATACGCGAATCACTTGACAAGTTTCGACAGATACAGCGACAAGCTATGCAGGAAGACGTACAACATGCATAACGCATCGTACAAACAATCTTGAATCAAAAGTGGCTATCGGTCACGATTGCGGGGACTACGTTTACACTACTAGTCATCCACGTTCAATAAACACAGTAAGCGATAACGGTATGAAATATTACTAACAAGTTATCATGCAAACTGCTATGTATAAAGCAGGTTCAAACGACGTAGTTCAAAGCGAACAAGTCACAAGCAACAATCAAAGAACAACTCCAAAAAGTTCCAAACACAAACATAAGCAAAGTGGAAACGTGCCCAACATGATCAAAATAAAACGAGCAGTTCAAATAGCGGCACCACCTCCAGAAGGCCCGGGGGCAACCTCCATAAACTCAGGAGACGTGACAATAACGTTTACATCTCCGCTATCATCAACCAGCATCTCGTAATTGGGAAGGCCACACTCCAAAAGGTTCAGCGCCTCAATATGAGAAAGGGCGTAACTCGCATATGGCCCTAACTCGCCAAAAGGGTACCCAGGGTCAAGATCCTTCACGCGGATGAAGTAATCTTCAGAGCGTTCGCTCATCAAGTGGTTCACTCTCTCCTCAACAGCAGCTTCAAAATCTGAAGTTCCCAAGTACTTGGTGAAACCCACTTGTACGCCCTTTTCTCGGCTCTCCTTACTAAGAGCAGCTAATTCCGCTCCTTGAGAATGAAGATCGTCTGTAACCTTCTTCTCAAGAGCGATCATCTCGGACTCAAGCTTTGACAAGCGAGTATGGCGCGCCTCATAACGGCTCTCAGAAGCAGTAGCTTTCGAACTCAACACGCGAGCCTCTTCCTTGGTTCGTGACAACTCTTGGCGCAAGGCGTCACACTTATCCATAGCTGTCTGCTTCGCGCTTACCAGCTCCATGACGAAAGATGACATGTTTACCATGTCGGCTACAACCTGCATACATCAATGCGATAAGCCAAACATAAATCGCAAAAACAACAAACTTGGCAAAATAACCAAGTTACTTACAGGAGCAAACCGGGATAAGGCACTCTGTGCATAAGCCTCAGCTTCCTCATCGGTCGATGGGCAAGAATGCCTATCACCCGGTGGAACACACCTACGCAACACGCGAACTCCAACCTCTGGAGTGCGAAGTGACGACTCCTTCGGGAAATAAACTCCACCATTACCGAAAGGTGCCCAAGTGTCCCCAGTAATGTCCAACCCAACGGGGCAGACCAGATGGTCACGCCTAAGAGGAGGAACCACTACAACAGAGAAAGAAAGCGGTTAACAACAAATAACAAAACCACGGAATACATTCATCAAAAGTATACTTACAGAGTCCGCGGACTTCCACGGGTCGGTTTCCCGACTGGGGGGCAGATGACGCTACATTGCGACTCGCGACTCCCTTGCCTTTACGAGTGGAAGTAGTCGCATTTGGCTTCAAGCGCTTGGGATCAGTCGGTCCACGCACCACTGTGTCAGTCCGCTTGGAAGAAACGCGAGAATCAGACACTCTGGGGGAGTATCCCCGGTCACATGAGTAGAAGACCCTTTGCCAAGATCACGCCCCGAATTGGCAGGAGTGATGGGGGCAGGGGCTACCAAGGCCGGATCGGCGCGAGAAGCAATACGCGAAGCTGCCGCATGGAGAGACGAACTCTTTCCGGCAAACCAACCTGCAATATAAGTCCACAAAAGACATATAGCCGTTTAAAAGGGTATCCGTTATAAGCGTCAAAATGCCCAAAAATGCTCAAGAGTAAGAGCTAAGGACTTACTCATTACAACAACTTGATCAAAAGGAAGGAAGCTCCGCGAGAGGTTACCTCGACTCCACAATCTGCAAAAATCAAGCAGAGGTCAACGCGCGTAGCAAAAGTCAACGCGCATAGTAAAAGTCAACGCGCATAGTAAAAGTCAACGTGCATAACAAAAGTCAACACGCATAGCAAAAGTCAACGCGTATAGCAAAAGTGAACGCGCGTAGCAAAAGTCAACGCACATAGCCAAAGTCCACGCGCATAGCGAAGTTGGTACGTACGATAAAAGGGACTAACGTCTTAAGAGACTATCATGTAAACGGTGGTACTAACGCAACGAACCGCAAGGATCGCACGCGGCAACACTTAGGGAAAATATTTCTCTAAGGCGGTAAAACGACAAACAATTACTCCTAAAGTCATTTGGCGATCCCCGTCAATCAAAAAACCCACCAAGGAAGAAAATTACGCATACCGACCAAAAAGCCTCTACACTAAGACACGGGGGCACTATGTCCAAATGCGGAATTCAACCTCAACTATCCACGGAAGTGAAAAATCGTCTAAGTCATGGACCAACGGCGATAATAACGGCAACCAATCAGCAATTATTCGACATACAAGCACCAATAAGCAGTTCCACACGACAACAACGACAAATAGCTCAAACGAACAACAATACGGCGACATTCGAAATCAAGTCGAAGCTGTCCTGTAAAATCGAGTTTCCAAATTACCTCAAAACGTGACGAAAAGTATCACAATGGATTCCCCTCGTCGAGACAATTTCGGAAAGGTAAGGACCGCGACGAACAGAGCCCGGGAAGGTGGCGCGTGGGCTACACGCGCCGGCAAGGTCGGATCTCACGCGGCGGCGCGTGAGGGCGCGTCCGATGTCTCCTGGCGATTCTGAAGGCGGCGCTGGAATCCTCGTGACAATCTGAGTCGAATGGTGGTGTCAATTGCTGAAAACAAGTCAAGGATCAAACACGAAACCTTCGGGATATGCCTAAGCTCTACGACGGCGAAGAAATTATGAACACACAAACAATTTCGGGAAATGAAGAAGGAATTACCTGCAAAGAAGATGGAATGATGAATTCCCAAGATGCTGGAAGGATACTTGGGGATGTGTGTAATTACATATCCCAAAAGATGCTTTGTTGATAAGGATTAAAGGATTAACTTATCTACACTCACGCCTAAACACTTATGGTATACTCCACTCTCTCCTCTAAATATCTACTCCTACGCACGTGATTCTTTTGATATTGCACGTATCAAACCCATCATTCTACGCGCATGTTTCCATATCGCATGATTCATGATTTGATAATCGCTAAGTCGTTTAAAAGCGTACGGTTTATATTTCTTCATTTACGTAGTTACGATCTTACCATGACCATTACTTATGCATGCATATTGATAAAGGCATGTTCGCATGTTGTATTACTAATTGCTTATGTTTCTAACAATAACCATACTTGCACGCTACGTATGCGCATTCCCTATTGTACTAACCGTGATGACAGGAAACAAAGTCATTCGGTCGGAAAATCAAAGGACGGACGAAATCAAGATGTCTACGTCCAATCAACGATCAAAACCGGAAGGTTAGGGTCAAACTCAAATTGGACACGTATCCTAACTTAAAAATAGAGTCAAGAAAGGTTCTAAACCGTTACTTGACTCGGGGGCAAGTGATGGATATATGTCAAATTCGGGTTCGTATTTATACTTCGGGCCTCGTAAACACGTCAAAATTACATCTCGGTTTGAAAACGTCTCCCCAAAGGGTCAAAAAGGTACGGAAACGCATTTACGCGCGTCCGGACCGGACTTCCGGATTGCGCGAAGCAATCCGGACCTCGCCGAATTGCCCAAATTCGACGAGGTCCGGATTGCATTGCGGGTATTGTGCGATTACCGTTTCCGCGATTACCGTTACGTGTAGAGAAGTCAAGTTCGCACATTACCAATATGGATGGCGGTTACCGCTTGCTTTTGAACCGTCATCAAACCGCTTTAAAACTGGGTCCGGTCCCAAGGAAGCCTATAAATAGGAGGCCTTGGCCACCCATTTTCTCACATCCTCTCATTTGCCCAACTTTGGTATTTTGAGCTCTGACTTCTCTCTAGAAATATTCTCTCTCTAGAAATTACTCTTTTACCCCTATAGTGACTTAAGCTTCGGAGAGGGCTCCGCTAGCACCATCCCCCCCCTCTCCGTGCTAGCATTGGTCCTTTGCGCAGGAATCGCCGCCCAGACATCCGAACTTATGCACAGACCACCGCTTTCTGAGACTCAGACGTCCCCTTGAGACTCAACCGCACTTCGAGACACAGACCTTTCCGGGATCAACCGAACACTCGTCAGTGGCACAACCTCTTCCAGACGAAGGGTTACAACCCGAAAACCCGCACAACCATACGAACAGACGCGTCCCCACGACCCAGTTCACCCAGGACGCAACAATACCGATAATTGCATTCGGTTGAGGCAAGACATCGAGAAATTGAACCAACAGGGTCACTTGAAGAATTTTATTGAAGGATCTCGAAAAAGGTCACGGAGCCCTCTCCCTTTGCCCCCGGCGAAAGACAAAGGAAAGAAGGTGATGGAAGATAATACCCCGCCAAAGAGGGTCGTCAACATGTTACATGGTGGCTACGCCTCTGGGGGAATGGTGAGTAATGCAAGGGAAGTGTACGCCTCTCAGGCTTCTAACATCGCGCTGTCAAGGAAACATCCAAGATCATCGGAGAAGTCAATTCTTTCTTTTTCAGAAGATGATATGGAGCAAATAAATTTCCCTCATGATGATGCATTGGTGATCACCCTAAACATTCTGGATTGTGATGTGAAGAGAATTCTTGTTGATGGAGGAAGTTCTTCAGATATTCTGTTCCTTGAAGCTTTGGTGGCCTTGGGCAAAACCAAGTCTGATCTTAAGCCGATTAATTTCCGGCTAGGTCAATTTGGGAAAATGGTTTGGTTTTGAAATTTTAGGACTAAATTGAACAAAATAAAAGTTAGGGATGTATTAGATGGACTAAATTGTAACAAAATTGAAAGTTTTGGGTTGCTCACGTGCATGGCACATGCCATTTAACGGCCGTTTTTGACGGAATGGTAACGGAAGTACCAAAACAGTAAGGTTTGGAAACATATGGTACCAATTCGGTACAAAAAAATACTAATGGTATGAACAGTGTAATTTGTGCAAACATGTGGTACCAAAAGGACCCTTAACCCTTTAAAAAATCTAAACAGAGATGTGACATCTCGGTTTGGCCTATTTTCGTAAATACCAGATTTTCTTTTCGGAATCAGGAGCAATCCGTTGGGGCGAACCAGTAATCGAAGACCCTCATTCACCTAAGCCCTCGGAGATGGAGTCGGAGTGGTTGCGAACATCGAGTCGTCGAGCTTTTGCGATCTGTAGCAGACCTGTCAAGATCAGCTCTGGGACTGCGATAGCGTCGATTCGTTCTCTTATGCGGTTACCTGTAGGGATGGTCCGGTGCTTTCAAGATAACTATCTTAATCGTAAATTGTTCTTACCGCAGTCACCGCTCCCACGATTGACCGATCTTCACTCGACACCACAATCACGGACCAGGTCCTCCCACAAATCTCATGTGGCTTTTTGCTGGGGCTGGCAATATCACAAGGCAATAAGTGCCGGGTGTTATCGAGTGCAAAAATTAATCCTGCGTGGGTGTGTCTCTGTAAGTTATCCGCTCATGTGTCAATCAGCAAGCATCCTGGTCCTCTCGCTTGGAATCGCACCGGAATCGGCACCCTATGCCAGTCATTTGTGCTCGGCCACGAGCAATCACCTTGGTCTGGTATGTTTCCATCCATACTGCTCTACCTTCCATGGATAAGTGTTAACCTAATGGTGTGCTTAGCCCATTTATGGTTCAACTTAATTCTAAGTAAGCCTTTATTGGTGATAACACATGGTGGTTACTTTGTTTTGAGGACAGTAATCAAGCCATTATTGTTAAAATGGTTATTGATCTTAGATCATCTGACCAGCTGGGTGGATGAGCATCCGACTTTTCTGTTTGACTAGTCGGAATCCAGAGATATTCACTTTAACAATGATTCCGTACATCGTGTGAAGCTTCGTTTTGTGAGGCCTCGATATCTGTCATCTTCATCAATTGTTTGGTCTTCATCCACGACTACCCCAATCTGTTCATCTAGAGTTGGTATCGAAGCCTGCAGAGTCCACATATCCTTTGGAAAATCAAGCTACCGCATCCACCATTTTCCTTTTGGATTACTTCTGGCCTTAACCAGTTGTACTCAAAGCAAATATTGTCTCCACATAGGGTACCTTTTGCCCCCGACGTGTGCTAGTCCTTTTAGGATGTTCCGCGTTATGGGGTGTTTTGCTATACTGGTATTTGACCACCATCAAAGGTTACTTATCTGCTACACATCCTACTTGTGGTTTAGTTTGATGGGTCATTGACTTCAGTGTAACCTTTTGTTGATGGAGATACCTTCTCTTACCACATCCTCTGCCACTTTTTCAGTGTTTTTATGTGATCAGATCTTCTCGTGGACACATGGTAACTGGGCTGACATGCTTTTTACTGATGATAGCAAATTAACTTCTAGGGAGTCAGTAGTGTTCTCTCTAAGTTATGTCACATCTATACCATCACTACTTTTACTGGATATCTGGCTATTTTATTTTGTTGTTTGTATGTGCTATTTCTTTTGGTTGTGTTGTAATAACTTGATATGGTTTTGGTTTTAAGTCTTAGGCATCAGTCGCTCTGTGTCGAGAATTTGGTTATGTTCATTTATCTCGACTGACTTGCCGTTAGAATTCTTTGCCATTTCGTATGTGTTTTGTGTGTTGTATTAATAATATTGCTTATTTACCAAAAAAAAAATGTGCTAATATAGAACAGATTAATGTTTCATTATTTATAAAAATGACTTAAATTTGAGTTTGAAAATTAAAAAATACTTATAGTTAATATTTTAATCGATTACGGAGTAACTCATGTGCAGCTAGATGGATTAACCAAAAAAGGAAGCTAAAATCTTCAAGATCACAAAATTTAAAAGGAGCCTCATATATGAGGCTCTTTTTAGAAATTTGTTTAAAATCATTTTTGAAAGTGAGAAAAAAATAGTTTAGAAGTATTAACTATCCGATTTGAGATATACCAATCAGTTATAACGCAATTCACCTTATTTGGAGCCTCGTCTTGACCCGAGCTTATAACAAACATTTCTACATGTATGATATCGCGACTCATGATCAAGGCGAGCCCCCCTAACTCGACCAATTGAGCCATAGTCGATTTACAATTTTTGATCTGCTTGGGTGAGTCATGGGGCTTGCCCATACCTGGGCTCATCTCAAATCTGGTCTCTGACCAGATGAACATGTTTAATACGGGCTCAAACCAAGCGAGTACCACTAATTAGGCGAATTAAGACATTGCTAACTGGTAAGTTACACTTCAAATAGTTGGGACTCTAAAAAAACTTAGACCCGTAAAAGTTATACGCTGATAGTTGAAGCAGCTAAAATATATTTGCCCCTGAAAGTTTTATTAGTTATGTAAAAATCACTTGCCCGATATAAGTTGTCTCTGAAGTAAAACTGTTGCTTATTGTAAAATATGGCACTATGAAAATCACGAAGAAGATAAAAAAAAAATGTTGTAACTTCAACTATATTATTTGAGGAAGATTCATACAACTTTTATAATATCAAACTGAAACACTAAATAAGATATTTTAGTCACTAAATTAACCAACTCCACAAACTAACATTAGTTCCTAAAACATAACAATGAAAGAGAAACCAAATCTGATTTTAGGGCTAAAAAATTGAAAAACAAAAACTTCAAACTCTGATGGCTTTCTTGTACTGTTGAACCTTGCTTATTTGACAAGTAATTGGTAGGGCTGCCAATTCGTGCAGGCCGTGCGGGTTCGTGTCATGCCAGGTTCGTGTCGTGTTTTGGGGTTCAACCCAAACACGGCCCAACCCGGCCCAACATGAAAAAATGGCACAAAAAACCTTTAGTAAATTGAATAAAAAATAATAATAAAGTTTAAAATATTGTGTTATATCGTGTCGTACCGGGTCACCAATATTAAACCCAAACCCGTAAATTTCGTGTTGTGTTTGTGTCGGCTCATCGTGCCGAGCCCGAATTGTCAGCCCTAGAATTGGCTACAAAACAACTTGCAAGCCAAGAATCATCTTCCAACACTTCTTATTTATGGGCTGCAAATTTCCATTTTTTTTTCAGTATATTTCGAATTTTTCACTTCGTAGTGGCTTAGTGAGCAAGTCCGCTAGCTGATCTTGCAGTATGTTAAGATTACTTCTTCATCTTACTGAAACTCTCAAAATGAAAAGAGCTTGATATTGAAGTTATTTGTCTTCTTATGAAACACATTATTATTTGAGATTGTTATTGCAGCTTGGGTGTCAATGTGAATCGTTAATGCTTCCTTTTACTTCATATTCAAGTCAGCTAGATTTTCCTCAAGCAGATTGCATGGTTCACATCCTCTGTGTATGTTACAAACTCTGCTTCTGCTGTCGATTGAGTGACAAGATCTTACTTCCTTAATTTCTAGGAGAAAACTCTTGAACCAAGAGTAAAGCAATAACCTGAGGTGCTTCTAAAATCATATGGACTTCCTCCCCAATCATTGTCAAAGTACCCTTCTAATTTCAGAGCTTGGCCCTTCTTGAACTTGACTCCAAAGTTGATGGTTCCTTTCACATATCTCAGCACTCTTTTTGCAGCAACTAAACGAGTTTCATTTGCACAATGCATAAAACATGAAATGACATGAATGTTGTATGTCTGATATGGTGGCTGTTAGATACATTAGGCAGCCAATTAGACTTCTGTAATAGCATTCATTGACCTTTTCTTAGCCATCTTCACCGCACAGCTTCTCCTTTTGGTCCATTGGAGTGCTGATTTTCTTGCATTTGTCCATATAGAATTTCTTGAGAATCTCAGAAGCATACTTCTCCTTACTGATAAAAATCTCTTTCTCTCATTGTTTGATCTCAATTCCGAGAGAGAAGCTCATGAGCTCCAATTCAGTCATCTAAAAAATTTCATCTTCTCTTTCTTGAAGGCTTCTATTTATTCATGTTTATTCACTATCACCGAAAGATCATCAACACACAAAGAGGCAATAATTATGTTATCTGCCTTGTGTCTGACATACATAGTGGCTTCTAAGCAGCTCCTTCTGAACCCCAACTCCAACATATAGGTGCCAATCCCGCTGTACCAGGCCTTAGGACCTTGCTTGAGTCCATACAAAGCCTTCTTAAGTTTATAGACTTTGTTTTCTTCACTTTGTTTTCTTCACCTTAAACAAGGAATCCATCAGGTTGCTCAAATTACACCTCATCTTCTAACACTCCAAAAAGGAAAGCAGATTTGACATCAATCTGAAATGTTTTCCAGACATTTTGCGCATACATGGGCAATAATAATATGATGGTATCTAACCGTGCAACTGGTGCAAACGTTTCAGAGTAGTATACACCATATTGCTGAGCATAGCCTTTGACCACTAACCTTGACCTGAGCTTATTTATAGATGAATTTGCATTGAACTTAGTTCTAAACACTCATTTGACTCCTATCACCTTCTTTTCTTCAGTTCTGTTGACTAGTTCCTAGATGAGATTCTTTTGGATCGTTTGAATCTCCTCTCCATAGACTTTTTCCATTCTGGAGTTTTTTAGAGCCTCTTTTGGACCTGCAGGTTCACAGATTACTACATAGCTTCTTTGATAGATCTCAGAGAGTGATCTAGTGCCTCTCACTAGTGTGTCATCCTCAACTTCATTTCACCAATCTTAATTTGGAAAATTTCTTAAATCAGACTCATTAGATTGATTCTGATTTGTGCTTGAGTTGTGCAAGTCTCATTCTCTCTCTTCATTGAATTGTACACTTACACCTTCTTTGAATGAATGATGATGATAGATCATGATGTCTTTAACATTATGCTATAGTCTACAAAGATCCATGGATCTTCCTTTTTGTCTAGTTTGTCTCTTTTAACTTGAGGTATATATACAAAGCATACACATCCAAAAGTTTTTAAGAAACTAAGAGAGGGTTTGTGATCATACCATGCTTCAAATGAAGTTTTATTCTTCAAGACTTTGATTGTTAATCTATTATGCAAGAACACTGTCGTGTTTGCAGCTGCAACCCAAAAATCATTTGAAAGATGCTTTTGAAGAACTAAGCACCTAGCCATTTCGATGATTATTTTGTTTCTTCTCTCACTTACACCATTTTGTTGAAGTGTATAAGGTGATGTGAGTTTCCTTTGGACTCCTTCTTCATTCAGGAACTTTGAGAATTATTAATAGTATATACTCAGAGCTATTATCTGTCTTGAGCACTTGAATTTTGTGGTTGTATTAATTTTCGACCATCGTTTTGAACATTTTGAACACCTCCAAGACTTTTGAATTGTTCTTTAAGAAGTTGACCTAACACATCCTTGTAAAGGTCACAAAATAAAGACTACCTTGAAGTGAGGGTGTCCTTTGTGGTCTTGCCAAGTATGAATGGATAATTTGAAACTTTTGTGAGGCCCTACTAGCCTTTTTTGGGAATTATCACCTATTCTGCTTGCCAAAATGACATGCCTCACAATCAAGAATATCATCTTCAAGGCTTGAGAGACTCTTTAATGCTAGAAGTCTTTATGCTGCAGTGTCCCAGCCTCCTGTGTCAAACTTCAGTGTTTGCTTTTTGAGCGGGATTTGTAGTGTGAACCTCATCAGTATGGTCAAAATATAATCCCTTTTTCTTCATGTTTACCTTTATCAACTCAACCCCTCTTTGTTTTCGAATAGTAAAGCGGTTTCCTTGAAAGGTCAAGGTGAGAAATTTATGAGTAAGTTGACTGACACAGATGAGGTTTTGACTCAAATCAGGAACATATAGAACATCAGATAGGGTTCTAGTTTTTGAACCAGTGTGAAGTGCTACTTTCCTTTTTAAAGTGGCTTTGATTCTTTTTCCATCTCAAATTCTTACATAGATGTCTCCAAAGGGTTTTAGATCTCTGAAAAGTGATTAATCATAAGTCATGTGATTTCTTACAATCACTGTCTATGAGCCAAGCTTTCGACTATTCACATATCACTAGACATTGGGCCACAAAGATTTGATCTTCATTAACTTCTTCACTTGAGCCACAACTGCCTGCTTCTAAGATTTGCAAATGATGGCTTCATGTCTAGTCTAATTGCACTTTGAGCAGTGAGCATCATATCCTCTTCCAACACTTGTATGGTGGATGACATTTCTTGTTGTAGTGTAAGAAGGATAGCTATTTTTCTTCCGCTTGCCTTTAGGTGAGTCATGGATGTTTTCACCCTTCTCCTGGACCCCCCCCTTTTTTTTTACTTCAAAACGCTTCTTCTTAGTTCCTCCTTTAGTTTTGGCGAACAATGCTCCTTCTATACCTTTTACCCCTCATGAGACGCATTTGGTCTTGTGCTTGCACATGCTTATGAGCTCTGAGAGTTTTAACGTTGAAATATCTAAAGAGGCAATAGTAGCTTCAAATTTCTCTGACAAAGACACCAAAATCTTCTCCATGAGCCTGGTGTCAATCATAGGAGTGCCAAGAGTGGTCATTTGATTGGCAATGCTAATTAATCGATCAGAGTAGTCTTTGATTCACTATAATTCCTTCATGGTCTCCTTTTTAAAGGCTCTGATTAGATTAAGAGCTTTCATACCTTTGATCTTCTCATCACCTTGATATTTTGCTTTGAGTAAGTCACAAATCTCCATTGATGATTGAAGGACATGATCCTATTGAAGATAGCTGCTGTGACAACTGAGTACAAGCTAGATTTGGCCGTTGTCTTTAAAGTCTTGTTCTCTTTGTGATCTTTCATTTGTGCAAGGGTTGGACTTGCAGGAAGGGCTGGTATATCATAGTAATCTTCTATTTCTTCCCATAGGTCCGCTCTTTTCATAAACACCTCCATCTTTACTGTCCAGATTTGGTAATTTTCACCATCAAATTTGGGTGGCGAAACATCTGAGAACGATGAATCTTCCTTTTTTTTTTGTAGAGATGTCAAGTTCCCGCGTTCTGGTGGCTCTCAACCTCACAGATCCCTCAAGACAAAAGAGCTCTGATACTCTATGTAAAATATGGCAGTATAAAAATCACTAAAAATAGAAAAGAAGAGAAATATGCTATAACTTCAACTATATTATTTAAGAAAGATCTATAAAGCTTTTATAATTGAAACAATAAAGAAGATATTATATCTACTAACTTAACCAACTCCTCCAATAAACATTAGTTTCAAAGAACATATTTAGTGTCTTAGGTTTACCCATGTGTCAATTTGGTATCTCAGGATTAAATTGTTATTTTCGACTGTCCCAGGTTTCAACTTTGTTGTTATTTGATGTCTCCGTTTGGGGTTAAATTTAAACAGAAACCGGTCATGTGCTGGTCACATGACCGAACAAGTTTGAAAATTCCTAAATTACCCCCAAAATGCTCAGAATCGCCGAAATCGGGTCAACCCGAAATCAGAGGTGGGTGACCGAATCGGAGGTGGGTGGTGTTGGATCACGGTTGGAACTCCGGTACGGTCTTGACGGCGATCCGAACTCCTTCGCTCCACGTAATCCTTCAAGAGGGGATAGACCGGGCGGTGACCCAGAATCCCTCTCCGATGCTTAAATGAGTATCTCAATAATCTCAATAAACTGGCAAGCAAGAGTATCAGTCTCAGTATGTAAAAACGTATCCTTATCTGAGGTAACTTCTACCCTTTTATAGGAGAAAAGCTACCTTCGTTACCTGGTGAACCGCTGGGGCAGTTAGCCCACGATCCCGCCTATCTCGGCCACGATCCCGCCTATCTCGGCCACGATCCCGCCTATCTCGGCCATGATCTCACTTATCTCGGCCACGCTCCGCGTATCTCAGCCACGATCCCGCCTATCTCGGTCATGATCTCTCTTATCTCGGCCACGCTCCGCGTATCTCGGCCTCAACCTCTGATAGCAAGTCCCGACCAATATCGGGGACTCCAGAGTTATCTCATTGTGTCACCGCTCGGGGCCCCTCGTCATCGTGACAGGGCCAACATCCTCAGGGATTCATCATCGGGGCCTACTTCAACATCCTCAGAGTTATCTCATTGTGTCACCAGCTCGCATATCGGGACCGACCTTGTCGGGACCCTTCACCATCGGGACTCCTCTCATCGGGACCCTTCGCATTGGTCTTCTTAACCTCTTTTAGGATCCAGTGGGCCTGTTCACCGTTTACTCGTCGTTAAAGGGCTTCACGGCTACAGCGGAACCCATCATTTGCCACTAAGACATGAGGGACTTACAGTTCGTCGTGTCTTTCAACTCCCGACCTCCCGACATCGGAGTCGGGGACTTTTCCCTTGATAAAGTCACTTGATACGGATCTTCTCGTCCACGATTCCTCGATACCTCGAGGATAGTCACCAAATCCGAGAAGACTCCTCGGTTACTCAGACATTAAATGCAGCAGGTGACGAAGTGACGGCTTTGGCACCCGTGCCTGATTTTTCTGAAAAAGCACTTTTCAGGCAGTTTCATCATTAACGTCTCTTTCCATTCTGCCCCCTTTCATCTCAACGGCTCAGATTGAAACGCTTCAACTTCGACGACCCAGATCAGAACGTCGTTTCGCTTATCTCTTCTCCTATAAAACCCTAACCCTGGGCACTGTTTCTCCTTTACCGTTTCTGCAATTTCGAAAGCTTTGCGATTTCAAAAGCACAAGTTCTTCTCCAGCTTTCTATTCTCCGATCAACTTTCCGGCAATCATCAAGACCATCCTTCCCACTTCGAATCATCATGTCTGGTAAGACTTCCTTCCCTGATGTTAGTGTAGCCTTTCCTTCATCTTCGATTAGTTCGCTCGCAATTTTCCGAAAAACCCAATATGCCTTTCCTTGCCATGGCTGATTTTCAGACAGCGGATCCAGTTCCGAGGGGAGGAAACCTTTCCATTTTGATTATGCTCCCAACGAGATCTCGGTGACTGCATACGACGCAGCTCTCCGAGAATGATGCATTACCCAAACCTGGGAGCCTCGTCTTCCTTATTCTCGCCACCGTGCCTCGGGTGACCCCGTGGTCACTCGTCCCGAGGAGGGGGAGATATTTGTCTCTACGGGACAGATATCGGCAGGGATCCGATTCCCCTCCTGCGGGAACTTGGTTGAGATGTGCACCCACTACAAGACGCATCCAACTACCTTCTCCCCACATGCCATCCGCGTGTGGAATGCTTTCCAGGTCCTCTGCTTCCGCCAGAAATGGGTCTACAGCCTCCAACTCTTCAGAACCTTCTACGGGATGAAGTGCAACGAGGCCGGGGTTTGTGCCTTCTATCCCCGGATGCCCAAGTGGAATAAGGCGCAACTTGCGCTGTGCAGCTGGACCAGCGACACCTGGAAGGTTGTCAAGGGTCGGGGACTCCTAATCGACACGGGGTCCGATAATAGCGGGTGGAATAGTAGCTACTTCTTCATCAAGAACTCTTCGATCCCATGGCCCCGATGGGAGGTGGAACGGACTCTCCTCCCGCTTATCACACTTACTCTGATGAGGATTTTCAGACCCTCCATCTTATCCAGCTTTACCGTTGGGGGGAGTCCTATACTCCCCTCGATGCTAACTCTCTAACGGAGCGGGACCTGGTGAAGACCGGGATCCGTCTCCTCGACATAATCTCTAGGGGTCAGCTCTTCGACGGCCCCTCCAATATGGTTCCCTGGGTAATGTTTTTTATCTCTGTTTTCCATTGTTTGCAGCTAAGAAGGTATCCGTGCTGACCAATCTCATCCTTAAGCAGGGGGAGACCGACGCTGTCCAACGCCCGCGCGGAAGAGGAAGTCAGCGAAGAAGGCTGCTGCTCCGTCGGGATCTCCCTCCACGGAGAGGACTAAGTGGAGCCGCGTGGAGGTGGACAAACTCTTTGATGTCCAAAATGCTGAAAAAGGTAAACAGCTCCGCCTAGCTATTAAATCATACAGGAAGCAGGTTCCTAAGGAGTTGATCCCTTCGACCAAGGAGGCCCGCATCGAAGAGATTAAACGTGTCCTCCGAGGGGAAACTCCCCGCATCCTCAAGGAGGGCTACTACAACTACCACGGGAAAGACCAATACGTTTCTCGGCGCGTCATTTGGTGTAAGGACCCTGACCAACTTCCGGACTATATTTCTGAAGCATCTCGTCCTCTAGGTGCAGGTCACTCAGGAGCTCAGTCGGGTGCTGGAGCTTCAGCAGGGGCGCCTCCTTCAGCAGGGGCACCACTTTCCGTTGCTCGAGGTGGAGAACGCCACCCTCAACCTCCTGCCCCGATAGGATCAGGGGCTGGAGAGACCCCGACGGCGATCAATTTCGTCGGGTGGAGAATCTAGACTCCTTCGAGGAGACAGACGAGGGCACCGGCTTGATTCGTCGTCGGGGGACGAGGCAGACCCACTGAAACCAACCTTCAAGGGGCTGCCCCCTCACCTTCTTCGCAACAGCGACAGCCGTCGCCTATTCACAACTTCACTCCCTCTCTGCCTCAGGGCGAGTCGGAGATGCGCACCTCCACGACTCGAGTCGGTCCTCCCCCTGTCCCCTTGGACGGGAGCTTCTACAAAGTTTACGACCCCAGCCAAAAGAGGCTCCCTGGACCCCGATCCAAACGCTGCAAGGGGTCCAACTCCGACAGGGTGACACATAACCAGAGCTGGGTCTACATTTGCTGGAAGACTCAATTCTGCCATCTCTGAAGTTCCCGATTTCCCTGGATCGGGAGGGCATCCGCAGGGATGTTCACGAAATGTCTATTTGTCGGATAGACGGACATAAACCGCTGCTTCGGGTACATCTTTGCCCTCGAGGAGGCCCTGGAGCAGGAGCGGGCAAAGGGGGCTCCCGCAGTTATAGCCAAGCTTGAGGAGGATCTCGCGGCCTCCGATTCTTCGAGGGGAAAACTGGCCAAGGAACAAGCCCTCCTCGACCGAAAGACTCGGGACCTCCAAAAGCAGGTTCATGACTTCGAGGGGCTGCTGAAGCGGGAGCAGCGGGAGCGACAAAAGGATGCAGAGGCTCGGGACAAACTTGTCCTCGAGAAGAAGGCTCTGGAGGAGGAACTTGCTGAGGTCCCTGCGAAGCTGGTCGCGGCTGAGACCAAGGGCCGGGAAGATTATCGGGAGTCCGAGGACTTCCAAGCTGACGCTGTGAAATTCTGCACCGCGGAGGTGGAGAACACCCTCTTCAACGCGGTCGAGGAGCTTCATCTGGAGTATGGCGACGCCATCAACTTTGACAAATCTGCGACTCTCGCTCCCTTTGCGAAGAAGTACTTCGCCCTCTCGGAGGAGAGTGATGAGGGGAACACTCCCGCGGGTGTTGAAGACATGGCGGAGCTTCCAAGTGCCGATCCTCCGACAGTTGACCTCCCGATAATCGACCCTCCAGCAGTTGAACCCGTGGAGCCTTCTGCCACAGATCTCATGGATCCTGCTCCCGCTGATGCCGACAAGGACCAAGCTTAAATGCTCTATCTTCATAGTCCTTGTAATTTTCCTTTCCTTGTAATGCATCCTCGGGCCTTTGAGCCCTCATCAATATCAAACTATCTTAGTTCCGATTTTCCATTGGACTTCTCAAAGCGACTTACCTATGCCACTTAAGGCGAAACCTCGCCACTTAAGACATTTCAACACATCACTTAAGACGATTTAATCCCGTGCACCACTTAAGGCGACTTAATCTCGTGCACCACTTAAGGCGACTTTTTCTCGTGTACCACTTAAGGCGACTTAATAAAACTCAGAATAAATCTAAGAACCATGCATCACTTAAGACGACTTAACAACTTGCACCACTTAAGGCGACTTAACAACACTTAGAATAAATCTAAGAACCATGCATCACTTAAGACAACTTAACAACTTGCACCACTTAAGGCGACTTAACAACACTTAGAATAAATCTATGAATAATCTGATCGGAAGCAACCTCTTTATTCATTGATGGCACAAAATCTGCTTACATCGAATCAAACGATAAATAACTTACACCACTTAAGGCGATTTTACATCGGGCACCACTTAAGGCGGCTTTTCATCGGGCACCACTTAAGGCGACTTTTCATCGGGCACCACCACTTAAGGCGACTTTTCATCAAGCATGACATTTCTTCAAGAAGGTCGTTCGAGCTTTTCCTGGGAGTATGTCATGGGTTACTTCAGCGCCGTAGCGCCTGGTACTCGAACATTGGAGTGTTCGCCACTGAAAGAATGCTTCAATACTCTGCCATCGAGATCTTCCAACTTGTACGCATTTGGAGTTGGCATCCCCACGACCTTATAGGTCCTTCCCATTTTGGTGACATCTTGTTGATCCGATCCAAAAGGGTAAACTCGTTTCGACGCCAGACCAGCTCTCCGACGAAGAACTGTCGGGACTTAACTCGCTGATTGTAATATCTGGCCGTCGCCAAACGCATTCGAGCCTGGACTTCATCAGCATCTCGCCTCTTTTCCTCGAGCAAGTTCAGTTCCAGACGTCTCATTTCATTATTTTTCAGAGGCTCGTAATACCTCATCCGATAGGACGCTACAGCTATTTCCACGGGAGCAACGGCCTCCGTGCCATAAACAAGGCCAAACGGAGTCTCCCCAGTTGATCGTTTGGGTGTCGTTCTAACAGCCCAAAGCACATTTTCCAGCTCGTTCAGCCATTTGCCCTTCAAGGCATAGACCCTTTTCTAACAAGCCTGGACGGCGTCAATGTTGGATCACGTTTGGAACTCCGGTACGGTCTTGACGGCGATCCGAACTCCTTCGCTCCACGTAATCCTGCAAGAGGGGATAGACTGGGCGGTGACCCAGAATCCCTCTCCGATGCTTAAATGCGTATCTCAATAATCTCAATAAACTAGCAAGCAAGAGTATCAGTCTCAGTATGTAAAAACGTATCCTTATCTGAGGTAACTTCTACCCTTTTATAGGAGAAAAGCTACCTCCGTTACCTGGTGAACCGCTGGGGCAGTTAGCCCACGATCCCGCCTATCTCGGCCACGATCCCGCCTATCTCGGCCATGATCTCGCTTATCTCGGCCACGCTCCGCGTATCTTAGCCACGATCCCGCCTATCTCGGCCATGATCTCGCTTATCTCGGCCACGCTCCGCGTATCTCGGCCTCAACCTCTGATAGCAAGTCCCGACCAATATCGGGGACTCCAGAGTTATCTCATTGTGTCACCGCTCGGGGCCCCTCGTCATCGTGACAGGGCCAACATCCTCAGGGATTCATCATCTGGGCCTACTTAAAGGCATCTCATCGGGAGCGTCCAGCTCGCATATCGGGACCGACCTTATCGGGACCCTTCACCATCGGGACTCCTCTCATCGGGACCCTTCGCATTGGTCTTCTTAACCTCTTTTAGGGCCCAGTGGGCCTGTTCACCGTTTACTCGCCGTTAAAGGGCTTCACGGCTACAGCGGAACCCATCAGGTGGGTGGAAACAAAGTTGGGTGGCCGGAATCGGAGTGGGTGGCCGGAATCGGAGTGGTGGCTTTGAAAAAAAAAGGTATAAGAGGCAAAATTGTCTTTTTATCTCAGTTTGTCAAAATTAACGCAAAATTTGGACGGAAAATCAAATTGCAACAAAATTGAAACCTGAGACACCAACTATTAACAATTTAATTATGAGACACCAAACTGACACATGGAGTAAACCTGAGTCACTAAATATGTTCTTTTCCCATTCCTAAATCAGAACAATGAAAGAGAAAACCAAATGTAATTCTAGTGCTAAAAGTAAATAAATAAAAACTTCAAACTTCAAATTAACTTGCAGATCAAGAATATCTTCCAACATTTATACACAATGAATCTACCATGAGATACATTACTTGCTTTCTACCATGAGATATATTACATGCAAAGCAAACCGTTTTTATCAAAGCTTGATCTCTAAGAAACTTACCCAAACACATCACTCATCGAGACATATAACAGGAGATGCGCCTTAATTTACTGACAAATGATTGACACTCCGAACAAGCAACAACACTCCTCACCATTCCAAGAATTTTAAAAGGGTTAAGAACACAATAGGGGCCTGAATGTTTGTCCATGTTGTCAAAAGGGGTATGAATTGAAAAAGCGTATTATTTAGGGCCTGAATTTTGAGTTTTGTGTATAAGTGATGTCTCCGTCTATATTTTCTGTTAAAAGTGACGGAAAGTGGTCACATGCTTGGCATGTGACCAAAAATAATTTGAAAACCCGAAAATGCCATTTGACCAAAGTGTATCTCTCATATGTTTGACCTAAAATGACGAAAATACCCTTTAAGCCACCACAGCTCCGGCGACCACCACCACCCCGACTCCGGCGACCACCACCGGCTTCCGGCGACCACCACTGACCACCACCGACCTCCGACGACCACCACCGACCTCCGGCGACCACCACCGACCTCCGGCGACGACCGAAATGCTCCGATCGGGAGCCACAAAGCTCCGATCTGGAGCTCTGTGGCCCCAATCGGAGCCACAGAGCTCCGATCGGAGCTTTGGAGCTCCAATCAGAGCTTTTTTGGCTCCAATCGGAGGCCAGTGGCGGTCGCCGGAGGCCGGTGGCGGTCGCTGGTGGTGGTCGCCGGAGCCGGGTGGTGGTCGCCGGGCAGTGCCGGAGCGTGGTGGCCTTAAGGCATAATTAGTGTGTAGGGTATTTTAGACATTTCACATTTTATTAATTAAATTGATAAATTGTATAATAATTACAAAAGGGTATTTTTGTCTTTTCACATGGTTATGTTAGATTTAACAGAAATTTGGACGGAGACTTGAAAAAACACAAAACTCAAAATTCAGGCCCTTAATAATATGTTTTTTCGATTCAGACCCTTTTGGCAACATTCGCAAAAAAGGTAGTTAAAATTCAAGCCTTGCCCTGTATCCTTGCATATGTCAACCTGACACACGCATCCACGAAATCTTCATCCACAAATTCAGTTGAAAATATTTGCAGCCGGTCGAGCAAACCCTGATAGTAACACTGGCTAATAAAGAGGCGCGCATATTCGTGAATCCGCGTGGTTATTGTCTGACACACATTATAAGGTTGTCAATTTGAGGCATAAGCGTACTCTCGACCCTGTAACAGTATTTCCGATCCGAGACACATTTTTGCTCTCCCAGATGTTGGATATTATTCTTGAACTTCGTCTCAGGCAAATCTGTGTTAGTCCAGTCGTATATGGGTTTTGGTGAATTCCTTGGCTTCCACAGGCAAATGTCTCGCTTCAGTGCCAACTCTTGAACCGTCTTTCTGAAAATACCCTCGTCATGGTGAATCAAGTACTCTCCGAGCCGATCCACCAGGTACTGCTCGAGTATAATGAGCAAAACTCAGTCCAGATATCGAGTATAATGACCTTGTACGTTGTCTCAGACAAGAACTTCCTGACATCATCGATGACAACATCAATGTTGTAAGACACAAGGATACCGTGACAGATATGACGGTGCTCCTCGACCCGGATGTTGAGAACCCGAGCACCTCTGACTAGCTGACTGTATATACTTATAGACTGGCACTGCGCAAATGGACGAGAAATGCTCGGGATCCCGATCTCATCAGTTGCAGAGTTGTGCAATCCTGGCCACACATAGTCTCTTCGGGTTGAGCTCCTCCATCCAAGTCTTTCTATTACGTGGGCCGGTAGTCGGAGCCCGGAAAATCAGAGCCAGCTTTCGCTAAGATCGAGGAGAGCTCTCTCCTCTTTTAGTACATCGATCCTTATCTGGATCTACTTCGGGACTATTGATGAACCCTAGATGAAGAAGATTGGGAGGGAGGCAGTTGACTTTGTTATTCTTCTGTATGAGCTGACAGATTACATTTCCTAAGTTGTTGTATAAATCATCGAAAGAACAGTTAACATAAATAACTAATTATTATTTGGTACCTAAAAATGAAGATCTAATGATATGTTTACTGTTAGTTAGATGTCCTTGTAGTCTACAATATGCAGATAGGCTTCTTATTATTCTTTTACCAATTAATAATATTTTAGGGTGTGATTAGCTCAAATATAATAGTGTTAGATGCAATCTGCTCTACCACCATAATGTAGGCTACAATTAATATATCCAGTCAAACATATGATGATGAATAGAATACAGCAAGACATTATTATTACTAACAAAAAAATTAAGCCTGAAATTTCAAAATGCAGCATTTTTTCTGCAGCAGATAACCAAAATTTCAAATGTTAGAGCTCATTTAACAGCAAATAAGTACATATTCGAAATATTCGAGGTGGAAATATAACTATAGCAATGTTATGATACAAGTGCCCGAATGGCGAATAATAACCTAGGAGAGGTCTAAAGTTTACCTCATGTTAACGGGTGAGGTCTGAAGTTTAAAATGTTGATTTGAGAGGTCTGAAATTTCAATTTTGTTGATAACAACGATTTCCGTTTGTTTTTACCGTTAATTGTGACGGAAGTTGGTCACATGCTTGGCATGTGATGGAAGTTGGTCACATGCTTGGCATGTGACCGGAAATAAAATAAATTTCCAGAAATGCCCTTCTATCAAGTATGCCCCTCACATGCTTGAAGTGAAAATACCAAAATGCCTTTAAGGCCACCATGGCTCCGGCGATCACCACCCGACTCCGATGACTACCAATCCAGCTCCGGCGACCACCACCGTACTCCGGCGATCACCACCACGGCTTCGATTGAGCCCAAATCGGAGCCACCGGCCCCGATTGGGCCCAAATCGGGGCCACAAAGCTCCGTTCAGAGCCAAAAAAGCTCCGATCGGAGCTTTGTGGCTCCGACCAGAGCCACAGAGCTCCAGATCGGAGCTCTGTGGCTCCGGTCAGAGCCATTGAGCTCCGATCAGAGCTTTTTTGGCGGAGCCGGGTCGCCGGAGTCGTTGGTGGTGGTGGCCGGAGCTTGGTGGTTTTAATTTGACTTTAGGGGTAAAATTGTCATTTCACATTTCCTTAAATAAGATATTAAATAAAACAAAATATTAAAGAGGCAAAAATGTCATTTCACACAAAAATGTTAAATTTAACCCTAAAAATGGACGGAAAACCTCAAATCGGTAAACTTCAAACCTCTCCTATGTTATTAACTAACATTCTTCTTTTACTGTTGAAGCATCTGGAGCGATTAGATGAGAATGGTGATAATGGTGGAAGTATATATCCATTAAAGAATGCGATAACGCTTGAACCATATCAGTACCCATTCGATTGCCAAATACAACAGTTGATTGTACTTGTATCTGGAAAAAAATTACTAATTTCAGAAATTTACCATGACTCAGAATAACTTAGAAACCAGTTTCAACAACTAATAATGCGAAACTAGTCAGAAAACAGATAAATAATACATAATGGAGAAGAACATGGCAGTTTCTTGATTTCAATGCTTCTACTGCTCTCTATTTCATGTCAAAATATGAATTAAACAATATTTTTTTTGGCCAAGAATTAAACAAGATCCCTGCTTGGTATTCACAATCTCTAGCTGCTTTCATTGAAGAAGCTACTAATTTATTGACTTACATTGAGCGTATTACGGATTCATAGCAGTGCAGTGGATGACCTTTTAGCCCAGGTGGTCTTCAAGAATTCCTCTGAGGTACTCTAGCTGCTCAAACTCACCTTGAAGCTCCTCCCACTATCAAATGAATACTTTTATTTTTTTGGTGAAAAAAATTGAAACTTGATTGTACTGAAGATTAGTTAGGAAAATGGAGTGTGACCCAAGAAAACATACCTCTTGATGTGATAAAGACACAACCTTCCAACCAGCTGCAGTAAGATAATGCCGCTTTACAACGGTGTGTCCCAAAGCAACCCCTACAAGACAGTTAAAAGTTGAAGCTTTGATATGATTTTGTATAAAGAAATGGCAATTGAGATATGGGTGCATCATATATACCTGAGTTTCTTGAGAAATGGGTCGGTCAATCGATCTCCAAAGCAACCTTCTTATCTACCACGACTGCATCTACTGTGTAACCATCAACAGCAAATTCTCTTACCCAATCAAGCCCCGTGCTTACTAGAAGCCGCGCTACTTCCTTCTGGAAAGACGAAGTGACTTTCTTATTAAACCGTTTTGTTTTCCCAGCTCGAGCGATTTTCTCCTCAACATCATCTCTAAGATCCAGGGATAGATGTGGGTACTCCAACTTGAGGCAATGATTTACAAGATGGACCTGAGAAGCAAACATGATGTCTTCTCTGTACTGCTCCGAAATCCTCTGCTCCTCAAAATTGCTTATCGTTTTCCAAACATTTGAGAAGAATATTCGATCTAATTGCCCCAATACTGCATATGACCAAGCAATGTTACCCAATTGGTCTCTGTTGAATTTCAGCGTAGGAGTATTGAAATTGGAATCTCCGTGCAAATCAAGATCAGGACTTTGATTTGAGCGGCAATGGAGCTGATCAGGACTGTTGAAAACATTATCAATAGATTCGAGTAAACAATCTGCAGGCTCGTTTAATGAAGCGAAAGCCCAGAGCAGCTGAGCAAGTTCTTGCTCCTGAAACGTGTCTATTACGTGCGATGCGCGGCTGGACAATTGTGAGAAGAGATCGGGTGCAGAGTGTCTCATCGAAGCAAAAGCACCAGCCACATTAGCAACATTCTGAGAATTGAAATCCTCGACCTTTGTCAAAGCTACCTCAGCAACTCTATCCATTTCCGACACATAAAGTAATCTCCACCAATTTTGGATAAGGCCCAAGAGATGTTGGATATACCTTGAGCAGAGCACTCTGGCAAGGCTAGCATAGCAACTCCTATGAGCATTGACATTTCCCTTTGTCGGGCAAATGCCAATCGACGGGAAGTCGCCATTGAGACTTTCTCCATGTTCTTAGCAATTCGATGCAAAGCAGTGACTACATTGAGAGGGGATAGAGGTGAAGGGCTCAAACCCTTCCCAACAGCCATGATCATCTCTGCAGTAACTTGAAGAACTTCTTCAGCAGTTTGGGATTCTACGATTTCTCGATTCAAGTTAACTTCTTTACGCCGATCTGAAGGTCCTGAGAATTGGGACAGTTTCTGGACAAATTCTTTCATGTTTTTCTCTCTTTTCTCCATGAACATCCCATCAGCCATGGTACTCACCTTCTTCTTCAAATCACTGGTACTAAGACCAGCAGTATCACCCATTAGAGCATCAAATTCTGCAAAATCTTCAAAATCGAGGCTTTCCTGATCCGAATCGGGTTTCCAAGCTTCATCTTCATCCTCCTCCTCCTCCTCCTCCTCAACATTGATTTTCTTGGGTTTATCCTTTTTCTTGATCTTCGTCTTCCGATTTTTTTTCTTGACAGACACCAAATCCTCCATGGTTCGAGAAAGCCCTCGAGCTTCAATCGATTTAAGAGCAACCTTCCTGGCCATCACACACCAATCCATTCCTTCAGTATCATGGAGCAACCTCGACTTCGGTTCCTTCTTTCGCTTCTTTGGAGCCTAGTAACCTAATGGATCGAGTTCCCCTAGAAATTCCTTCTCCCAGTCTCCATCCTCTAAATCCTCTATACCACCACTATCACTATCATCATCATCATCCTTAATCACAATCTTAATCTTGCTGCCAATAGCATCCCCCTTAATCGACCCAAGACAGCTAGTTCTAAGAAGTCCAAAGTTTGATTTCTGGGTCGAGATATCACCGCTCAGACTAAGATTTCGAAGTGACTTTTCGGTGCAGAAAATTAAGGGTTTCAAGCATCTAGCGTGGGGGAAAGTACTCAGCAAAGCCTCCATTTTCAGTAATTTGATTTGAGCTGCTGAAGTTGCGGAAGCTTACAATAGAGAAGACATAATAGTGTGTGCTGAAGCAGAGAATGGGAGAGGAAGAGACGTACCTATGAATTTAGGAGCTGCAGAAGCCAACGGAAACCATATCCCACCCGGAACCCGCCATAATATAGATGACCAATACTTTATCTTAAAGCTAACGCAATTAGAACCGATTGGGTTAATTTGTGTCGGGTTAAATTTTAGGACTAAATTGAATAAAATAGAAATTATGAATGTACTAGAGAACCAATACCTTTCAGGAACATATCGAATTAGACTAAATTGAACAAATCAAAAGTTTAGGATGGCTCACATGCACGACACGTAACTCTTAACAGTGATATCAAATGGAAATTTAACAGTGGTACTAAAATGATAAAAAGTGCAAACGGTTGGTAAAGTGTAAAAGAAAAGATTAAGTATCAAAAACTATCTAAAATTCGACACAAGTTAAAAATTGATGTCTAAAGTTTAAAATGTTAATATAAAGTGTTTGATGTTTCCGTTTTGTTAAAATTTAGGGTCTCCATCTAAATTTGCTGTTAAATATAACGGAATTTAATCACGTGCTTGACTCGTAATCAATTAAAAAAAATCACAATATTACCCTTTCGTATCTTGTGACGTGCTGGCTGAAAAGTCTAAAATACCCTGATGAAAAATAAGAAACAACGTCTCTTATTCTTCTCTCCTCTACTATCTGAGGTTTCATGTTTGCCCAGAGAACTCCCCTGCCGTAAAAATTGCATGGAAAGTCCCCCGCCGTAAAACTTGTCAGCGGCGATCCAAGAGCTAGTCCACGGCCAGGAATCCACCAAGATGCTGCGACGCCTCCTCACCGCCCAACAAGTCAAAGGCGAAGCAGATTTCGTCGCCAGCCATCAGTCTCCGGTAAAGGGACAATCATCATTCTCTTTCTGGAACTGCAATAGCGCCGACCGACGATTTGGACAAATCATTGTTGTTGGAGCTAAAAATTTATTTTTCCAATCCTTTTGGGTTACTCGTCATCAGCTGGTATTTGAGCTCCGACTACTGCAGCGCTTGGTTTGGTGTTTCCTGCAACTCCAATTCTAGGGTTTTGTCCCTCAACGTTTCCTGTCTTGACTACTCCATCTGTTCCATTTGCTGCTTAATTACTGTTTTTTTTGTTTTCCTTCTTTGGAGTGGGGTTGACAATTAACTAATAGCTAGCTGCTATATGGTTCTTCGTATATTCTACCATGTTGACCCCTCAGTTCATATTAGGTGCTTGTGGAGTTTTTCATTGGATTGCAGTTCATATTTTTTTCCAGCCAAAAAATAATCTTTTTTCCTTCTTCATCCGTCTAACTTCAGTCAACAAATACAGAAGGCGATCGAGCATCCACGATTTTTTTTTTTTAACAACTGCTGCCATATAACTAGTATGTTTATTTTGAATGTGTTTGTTATGAAATTTCAATTCTTATGTGTTAGTTTTATAGTACAAACAACACATGCTTTTTCAACTGTTTACAACTTTTGGACACCTAAAAACAACAACGATAATACATCATACTTTTTTTTCAACACCTTACAACTTTGAGACATCTAAAAGCAACAACAATAATACATCATACTTTCTTTTTCTACATCTTACAACTTTCATACACCTAAAAGCAACAAAAGTTATATACTAAACATTTTTTTTTCAACACCTTACAACTTTTAGACACCTAAAAGTAACATAAATAACTTTTCATACTTTTTTTTCACAACTTATAACTTTCAGATACCAAAATTCAACATTTAAAAGTTATGAACACATAATAAACAGTCTGAGATGATGAAAAGACGGGTAGAGAAACTAAAAGTTAAAAGACATTGGTATAGACCGGAGTAGTGCTTTTGGGTGGTGGTCGCCAGCCGGAATAGGGCGGTGGCCAGTTGGAGTTGAGTGGGTGTCGGTCGGAGTTGTGTGGTGTACGCCAGAGCTGTGGTGGGTGTGGTCGGAGCCGTGGTGGCGGTCGCCAGAGTCATGGTTGTTTTAATTTGACTCCAGTGCAATTTCGTCATTTCACAATTCTTTAAATGTACCAAATAAAACAAAATTTTAAAAGGGGCAAAAGTGTTACTTCACCTAATTCCGTCAAATTTAACTGCAAATTTGGAAATAAAATCAAATTTAAACAAAGTTGAAACTTCAGACACTCAATATTAACATTTTAAATTTTAGACACCAATTTTCAACATGAACCAATTGTCCGACTGTTTTTAGCTTCTTAAACTAAAAGAAAAACAACTGGAATGAAAAATGAATTTTAATCAAACTGGTATAAAAAATATTTTTATCCCTAAAAAAAATGTTCGCATGAAGATATTCGTATAAGCAATGGCATCTTTGTTGGTGAAGTTCAAAAACTGTGTGCACCAAGTAGACGTACCAATAGGGTCGGTAATGGTGCGGTGAAAATCAAATAACCATGGTTATTTGAACCATTTACCGCAATGGTTAACCGCACCATTATGGTGAGGGGCGGTTATGGTGATGAATCGTAACCGCAATGGTTATGGTATTCAATCCATAACCGCGGTTATAACCATCATCTCTATATATATAATATTAATACATATATTACTAATACTTATATTGTTATATATATATATACATTATTATTATACTTTAATTATTACTCAAATATTATAATTCTTATTTCGTTTCCTTTCTCACCCACCATTTTGTTGTCTATGTATCTTATTATTAGGTAAACACAATTGGAAGCGATGGTGAATGAGGATCGAAGATCGCAAGTGATAGGTGATTGAAGATGTTTTTTTTAATTAAGTGAAACAATGAACTTATGTTTAATTTGGATTTCGTGTATGAAACAATGAATGTATGTTTACTTTTCTTGTATGAAACAATGATGTTGTATTAGTTTGAATGATTGCGGTTAAATGGTTTAATCGTGGTTAAAAACCATGGTTATGGTTATGGTTATGGTATGAAGAATTATAACCGCAGTGGTTATAGTTATGGTATGAGTGAAAAAAATATGGTATGGTTATGGTATTAGTGCTATTCGCAACATACCCTCGCCATCGCCATTGATTGTTTTTTTTTACCATTTTGATACAATAAAGTGCGCAATCGCTGTACACAGAAATGGTCTCTTCTCTGCACATTTGCCGTTGCTTTTTTCACTAGTCTAGAGTTGAAAACACCCAACCTAGACTCAAATCAATGTTTTTGACTGTTTATGGGCCATTTTAAGAGACTTGTGTGTAAACCCGGTAGTTATTTCGTCATCAAATTCCAATTTCTCTTATGGAATACAAGTATTTACTTTGAATTAGTCAGTCCTTCCGTTAAATTTAAGTTATGCTAACTCATGATCCACAAGGTTAGATTCATCCTCAAAGTTGACATTTTGTTCCATTTACACTTTCCATCCATCTATCCTTCAGTTACATAAACATAAATCACTACATCAATACTAACAAACAAGTCGTGGAGATTGGTTCAAACATCAGAATGCTGAGGAAGAATTGGTGTTGATGAAAAGGAGAAAGGAGGTCTCCTCACTTTGGTGGCTTGTTCGAATGAATACGCGATCTCGATCAGAATCGGTTCACTTCCCCTCAATCCCCCAAAGCAGATACCAAACGGCATTCCCTTGCTGTCGTAACCTGCAGGCACTGTGATCGCAGGGTAGCCCCCAATGGCCATCACCGAACCCACATTCGGACCCAAAGTCACCATTGCATCAAGCCCATGTTCCTTCATTAGCTTCTCAAACCCTTCAACCGATAACTCTTCCAACAACTTTGCTGCCTTGTCTAATTCCTCATCGGGCATGCTCGACTTTTCTGCTGCAACTAACCCATCTTGATTGTACTTCTCCATCTTTTCCTAAAACATCAAATTTCAAAATTTAATCTCGAGGACAAATTTAAAAATCTCATCACAGGCAGTGGCATGAACTGCAAATTACTCCATTGTGAAATTTTCTCCTCTTTTTTTCATTTGATAAAGCAAGCACCTTTAAAAATCAATGCTAATCTTACCATATCATAGTGGTTGTTATTGAAGGCAATGACCTCGGCGAGGGACTTCACTGGAGAGTCTATTAGTTCAGCAAGGTAGTCATCGATCGCACGCCCAAACTCGGCTACAAGAAGTGGCATCTCACCGCTTCTCATTGGGTTCAGTATAATGTCAATATTTGGGATCTCCAAGTTATCTACTACAATTGCACCTCTTTCCCTTTGAAACAATAACAAGAGACCATCAACTAAGCTGATAGTAAAATTCTAAAAAGTGTGGAATTTAGAGGAACTCAGTGACAAAAAAGAGAAATTGAATAAGATAGTCCACAGCACTTACATGAATAACTTCAGGTGATCTTCGAAGGTTTCGACAGCGGTGGATCCACTAAAAGATTTCAGAAATGGATTCCTTACTATCCCCAACCTTTTTCCGCTGAGCCCATCTTTCTTGAGGAATTGCTTGTAACCGCCAACTGGGATGAATTTTGCTGCTTTGGTTGTCGCTTCATAGTCCATTGGATCAAAGCCAGCAATGGCATCAAGAACATAGACAGCATCAGCTACTGTCCTGCATATGGGCCTGTTTTAACAAGGAAGCAAGAAAATTCATTCACTCCATCTTATGTGCCATTATAACATGCAATCACAGCATAAAGTATAATTAGAACAATTTTACAGGAACGTTCATGATGCTAGGTTGGATCAATTCATTGAAACTGGTTATTTTACCCGATTGTGTCTTGGCGAGCTGAAAGTGGGACGACACCTGCTCGACTAGTGAGTCCAACGGTGGGCTTGAAACCGACAACTGAAGCATGATCAGATGGACACAAGATGGAGCTGTCAGTTTCGGTCCCTAGAGATACACTGACCATGTTGGCAGCTACAGATATTGCAGAACCGGTACTCGAGCCACATGGATTTGCTGAGTGCACATATGGATTCTGCATTTGTTCCATTACAGCAAACAAGCTCAATTTCATGAATGCAGAAACTTCAAGATGCAGTGGTAAACTTGATATGATTTATTTTCACAAAAAAAAAAAAAGATATGGTTTATTAGTCCAGAAGGCAGAAACACAAGCATATACTAACTAGGAACTAATTTCAAGACCTAATTCATCTAATGCTGCAACTGCAATCAAAACAGTCGATAGATGCATATCATCCACAGAAAATCAGAAACTTTGAGACATTCAAGAATCAATTCAAAATAAAGGAGTTAATTGAGCAATTATGGGAACATACCACGGCTTGGCCGCCTCTAGCACACCAACCAGCTGCCATCTGCGGTGACCGGAGAGAGTACCACTCGCTGAGGCTCGTCTTCCCCAAAATCACAGCTCCAGCATTCCTAAGCCTCTCCACCACGGTAGCGTCCCGTGGGACCTTGGCTCCCATCAGCGCATAAGACCCCAAGGTCGTATTCATCTTATCTCTCGTCCCAATGCTATCCTTGAGCAGCACAGGGATTCCGTGCAGGTCGCCGAGGTTTGAGCGGCCCGCCATGAGCCGCTGGTGGTCGGCCTCTTCAGCCTGGTTAAGAGCATCGGGGTTGACTTCGAGAACACTGCGGAGGAAGGGATTTTGGGTTTTGATCTGATCAAGGTAGAACTGGGTCAGCTGGCGAGACGTTAGGCGGTTGTTGGCAAATGCGAGCTGGATGTCCTGGATGCCGGCTTCTTGGACGGCGAATCCGTCAACGGCGACGAGGAAGAAGGCAGCGATCAGTAGAGAAAGATAGAAACGATGCGTGAAGCTGGTGATCGCCATAGAGTGAATCAGCGTCGAAATGAAGTCCGAAGCATCAGCATTTAGCAAGAGAAGAGTGAAGTACAATAGACGCAGAAGAAACGTGAAGGTCAACGAAAGGAAAAGAACTAAACTGTCAATTTTGGTCCTTACACTTTTCATATTAAGCCGTATGAAATATTTGAAATTTGCCTCATGTTAATCGGAGATGTCTGAATTTTTAAAAGTTAATATGGAAGGATTGAATTTTTCAACTTTGCTGATATTTGATTTTCCGTCCATTTTTAGGGTTACATTTAACATAATTGTCTGAAATGACACTTTTGCCCCTTTTAATATATTTTTTTTATTTAATACCTTATTTGAGGAAATGTGAAATGAAAAAATTACCCTTGAAGTTAAATTAAAAATTGAGTCCCTATTTTTTATTTTGTTCAATTTAGTCATCAAATTTATATTCTTAAGTTTTGATTTTTTACAATTGAGTCCCTATTGTTTTCTCCGTCACCGCACAAGTCCACCGGCCACCACCCGAGGCCGCCGATCACCACCCAAGACCGACGAAGACCACCAATCGGGTTGGCCACCACCAAATCGTGGCCGGCCGACCAGCCACAATCGGGGCTGGCAGCCACCGATTGGGGCGGGCCACCACCCAATTGGTGGTGGTCGCCACCCTAATCAGGCCACCAGCCTCAATTAGGGCTACTGGCCCCGATTCGGGCCACAGAGGGCTCCGACCGAGCCCTCTGTGGCTCAATCGGGGCCAGGGGGCTCTAGATCGGGGCCCCTGGCTCCGATTGAGCCACAGAGGGCTCGGTCGGAGCCCTATGTGGCCCGAATCGGAGCTGCTGGCCCCGATTGGGGTGGCGGCCACCACCAATCGGGGCCGGCCACCACCAACGTGGCCCCAATCGGTGGCTGGCCGGCCCGATTGGTGGTCGTCGGCCTTGGGTGGTGGTCGGCAGCTGCGGGTGGTGGTCGGCAGCTGCGGGTGGTGGCCGGCCACGATTGGGCATTTTCGTCTTTTCATTTCAAGCATGTGAGAGGGGGCATTTTTGTCTTTTCATTTCAAGCATGTGAGGTGCACACTTTGATAGAATGACATTTTTGAGATTTAATTTTATTTTCGATCACATGTCAAGCATGTACCAATTTTCGTCAGTTTTAACGGAAAAAATTAACGAAAACCTCTTATTTTAAAAAATTTGAAATTTATGACATTCCATATTAACTTTTGAAATTTCATACCTCCCGGTTAACATAGGTCACCTTTCATAGGTCATTAACCCTCGTATTAATGACTTTGTACGAAAGTTGCAATTTTGTAGGTATCAAGTCCTTCATGACCTGATAGAATGATAGATTCATGTCATCTGAAATAAAGATTATATTTATTTAGGAAACAAAAGTACACAATACAATGGATTGATTACATTAGACAAAAGATGAACACAAGTGTTATACTACTACAATTGTGTGGATTAAACCACCAAAATAGCAAATATAAAGCTAAACTATCTATCAAAACTGTCTCAAACCGCTGTTCAAGGTTGTCTATTCTTTAAATAACTAACATAACCATAATAGTACACAATAGAGCCAAACAAAACTTGAGTACCCAACAGCTAAGGAAAAGGTAATCTTCAACTCCTTCAACTTAGTCTCCTGTATGTACCCTAGTCACCGTCATTCTAAGCTTCTGCTTTTGAGTTATCATCATCAGCAACCTCCACCACAGCTTCCTCAACATTCTCAGCACTGCAAGCAATATCAATGTTCAGCATAAATTATTAAACTTTTACTTCCAAACTGTTCACTACGTGACTAAAAGGACTTATGCCAGATTAACAGCTGAAGCAAACATACACAAGATTTATAATCTAAAGGATTAACAGGTATTTTGGTCCATGATGTTTGACAACTTTTGGGTTTTGGTCAATTATGTTTTTTTTTACCTAGTTTTGGTACCCTATGTTTGCAGATTTTTTCAAGTTTTGGTCTAACCGTTACATTCCGTCCATTTTTTGACATGTTCAAGTCACGTGATCCACTCTAAACTTTAAATTTAGTCCATTTTTTTTATTCAATTTAGTCCCGAAGTTTCAAAATTGACTCCAATTGGACAATATGTCCAATTGAATTTTTGAAACTTCGGGACTAAATTGAACAAAAAAAAGGTTAGGAAAGTATTAGAGAGACTAAATTGAACAAAATTGAAAGTTTAGGGTGGATCACGTGACTTGTACATGTCAAAAAATGGATGGAATGTAACGGTTAGACCAAAACTAGAAAAAATCTGCAAACATATGGTACCAAAACTAGGTAAAAAAAACATCCTTGACCAAAAACCAAAAGTTGTCAAACATCATGGACCAAAAGACCTATTAACCCTAATCTAAATTGCCTTTAGCTTTTACACTGATTACTACAGACTGTTGAATATGCAAGAGAAAGCAACCTGACAGCTTCAACAATGAAATAGAAAAGTGAAAAGACCATCACAAACTGAATCACTATCCCAAAGGATCGGAAAATAGATATCCACTCATACACTAGAAGGAGATGAAAGAGTCCAAGAAAACAGCTTAGAGAACTAAACAAACAGCAAATAACATGGTGAATAAATAAACTTATACAGCATTATAATACACAATTGCACCCAAAAAATACTATACACAATAAACACTGTGGTGTATGCTAGCATTGCATAGTTGTAGTCTGTTCCATAATTTCTGTTCAGTTGACAGCCGATTTCCGAGCATTTAATCATATCTAGTAATGGCTCCACCTTATGATTTTTCTGGTGCAACAAGATGGAGACATGGAATCATGGCAAAGAAAACACCATGAGAAGTACACTTCATAACCCGTGCAGTGACATCTAAGCTGTACTACAACATCATGCTGATAAATGTAGTATCAGTAGGATTTAACAAAACAATCATTAGCTTTCCATATCAAGAACTTCACACAAATTGAGTGTTGTTGGACTGACACATTCACATACAAAATCAAGACTTAGCAAAAACAATAACGAGATACGCTGTCAATCTCCACCACCATACAACTGCCACCAATCAAAACCGGGAACTGAACAACTGAATCTACTTTTAAGAAATCAGCTCAAAGGAAACGAATCAGCAGTCAGAAATTCAGCAAACCTTGGCATAGCCTCGGCAGAGTCAGCATCATTCTTCCTCCAACTCCTCTCTGTCTTGCCATCATTTTCTGTTGGACTCATCCTCCCATTACCACTACCAAAACCTCTGTTTCCAAAAGATCTTTCACCATTCTCTTCCTTAATCTTGACTGCTTCTAACTTCTCATCAATCTCCTTCCAATCCTGCCCCTTCTCCTTTAACACTTCCTCTCTCGGCCTTGCATCCCCAAACGGGTTCGATCCCTTTGGCCTTGCATCCCCAATGAGGCTGGATCCCTTCGGCTTACCAACCGGTGACGAACTCCCAGAGCCTTCACTCACGGGCACTGGCAGAGTCCTTGGCTGCAAAACTAGCTTTGGCCTCGATGAATTCCCTGGGATGCTCTCCTCTTGAGGCTTCCTACTACCCCAGTTGTTGTCTGTATCTGCTCCGCCCTCACCTTGAACCCTTCTGCTCCACTTAACAGGGTCAGCACGACTCTCGTCCTGTGGCCTCCTACCCCATCTGTCAGAGTCAGCACCGGCTCCATTGCTCATACCCTCAAAACCAGCACCAAATCCTCTCCTTTCTCGACCAAACTCGCTGCTGCTGTTGCTGCTAAACGGGCGAGACTCCGTAGACTTTTTGGATCCCCAGTTATCAGATTCGTCGGCCTTGGAGTTGGAATTGAAGAACCCACTGCTCCTCTCTCTTCTGTCAAAGCCATTCCCAGGGGGCGCTCCAAGTGACCTCTTTCCAGCACCCCAATCATCGGTCTCGTCAGCCCTAGAGGGAGGCAGTGGCTCCCTCGTCCTGGATTCGTCAAACCCACCCCGGCGGTTGTTTCCCTCTTCCCCGTACCTCCCCCCACCGTACGACCTAAATCCGCCGCCGAGACGGTCCCGATCAAGCTCCTCCGCGGTGCGTTCACGAGGCCCCTTGGGGAGGAGAAGCAGATCCTCGTGGGTGAGGCCTCTGGAAGCCTCGGCTTTCCTGGAGTTAGGAGCCGAGTAAGTATTTAATTCATGGAGTGACATTTTCTGGCCCTTGGTCTTCTTCTTTGACGGCTTGGTGGCGGCGGCGGCGGATAGGGATGGGAAATCGGCCGCAGAGGCGTCGGCGCTAGGGTTAGGCTGCTGCTGGAGGAGCTCCGCCTCATTCTCCTCGGAGTCAAGCGCCCACGCGCCGGGCTTGGCCCACGGAGACGCAATTGCCGCCATGCTTTCAACTTCTCTTTCTCTCTGCGCCTCTTACACAATTCTTTGCGATGGATTGCGTTGGGTGGCAGCTAAGGTTGAGAGTTTATATTAAGTTAAGAGGATTATATAGTAGGGGAAGAAAGGGTTCTGATCGGACGGTCCAGGCTAGCCGTGGAGGATTTGGAAGTTAAACGTATATTGTCAGATCCAACGGACCGGATTCCTTCAGAATCTTTGGAGATTGCGTGGGAAGGAAGGAATATGGTGGAACTGGAAGATGGTGATGATATGGTGAGTGTACTATAATATTGTAATTGTTTTTTTTTTTTTTTACTTATACTATAATCATAATTAGTGCGATTACAGTTCTTTATATTATAACCATATTTAAAGTTTTTCACAACAATTAAATCATTTAATAATAACCATTCAAACTAACGAAACACTTGTTTTATACAAGAAAGTCAAATTAAACATTGTTTAATACATGAAATTCATATTAAGCATAATTTCAATGTTTCACTTAATTAAATAACACTTTTTCAGTCGTATATCACTTGTGATCCTGAGAGGCTTGTCAGAGCAGAAGCTAATGCATAATTCGCTGTCCGTTGACATTGGGCTTGCGTAACGTAACTAATTTCAAATGAAGTGATCTAAGTTCAGTTTTACGATATTAGGTTTTTCAGATTGAATGGACCAGATATTTAAGATGAAAAATCAATGCTTAAGATTGAATGGACGATATAGATCGAATGAACGGTGGGAATTCGAAATAAGAATTATAAGATTGGATTAATACTTATAGAATAATAACGTATAATAATAATAAAAACTAGTAATATATATATATATATATATATATAGCGGTGATGGTTATAACCGTAGTTAGTCTTAATGCATAACCATAAATATTATGGCAACAAAACTCATGACCATAACCGCACCATATCATAATGGTGCGATTAACTATTACAATAAATTGTGCAAAAAATTATGGTTATTTGATTTTCACTGCAGCATTACAGCTCTAGGAAGGAAACATAATATTCACCAGATATATCTAATCTCTATCTCTATCTCAATCTAGTGTTAGGTCTAAGTATATGAATAAATAAACAATTCAGTGAATTCTTAAACCCCAATCATCAGATTAGAAAAGGCTAAAATACAGTCGGCCACATCGAAATATATGCAGCAAATATTGGATTACTTTTTACAACCCAAAAACTTCAACCAAGCACAAAAAGTAATGCAATTGATTGGCAAAATTGAACTCAAGAAGGAAAGAAGATCAAGATTTGTACACCCAAAAAAGCAGACAAAACCAATAGCACAAGCACTTATCTGTACACGGCAACAATTTATAAACCGAACCGTCTCTATGAGGATGATGATATGCAGAGCCCGACTTCCCTCCTCAAAAAGTTAGTGGATGAACCCATCTGCTGTTATACTACTCTCTATGAAGCGGATGAGGCAACAAAAAACTTGCTACTAAGAAGATCTATATGCTGTGCAGTCTCTTTTGGGAATATGAACTTTGATCTATACTTGATGTACATCTTGGTGATTGGGGTTGTTTAGGCTCATAAGAGGTTCCTCCTCCATGGACTTGACTGAATCTCCAGAGGAATACAATGTTACTGTTCCTGGAACGTTAAAACAGTCGATTTTGAGATCGCACATACACATTAGAAAGAATATGAAAGAAAGAGATTATTCATACCAATGGCAGTAGAGGAGTCTTGTTCTCTTGTTGAATGAAGTATGATTGTCCCTGAAAGCACAGTTATGAATCCGCATAGCTCAGACGCTATGCTGCTTGCATTTTGACCCGACCAATCCTAAATTAGGCACAAAAAAGAAAAAACAAGCCTCAGTAGTATTCTCAGCCTCATGAGATCAGAACTAACATCCATGAATGCTATTAAAAAACTTGCCTTGAACATGATCGCACTTGCAACAATTGTTAGAGTGGTAAACATGACGTAGTATACTGGAGAAACGATTGCAGCATTGAATGCGTCTAATGCCTTGGAGCCAAAAGAAAAGTAAAATTAGACCCGTTATTCGTAAGAACCAAATCCACAGTAGTAAGATTGGCTAAAGATAGGATTCACCTTGTTAAGGTAGTTTAACTGGGTTACCACACATACTGCAGCAACAGTACCAAAAAACCAGGTCTGAGGATATCCAATTTGGCTAGCTCCTTCCAGTGTGACCTTTATAGCAATTCCAGCGGCTTTTATGTTCACAACCTGAAAAGATACAGGGGTTCCTAAGAAACATCTAGTGGTAACGAAGATAATAATAATACCGAAGGAGATTGTCCTTCAGAAAATTTACCGTTAATGAGCCCACCAATGAACATATGCCCAAGTAGACCAAGATGTTCGTCTGACCATATCGAGGTTCAAAGTACAAAATCAGGGCTAAGACAATGGAAACCGAGGCCGCAGCATAAATAAGAAAAGCTGTTCATGACATCAAGTTGGACATAAAGGAATCAGCAGCCAGAAAGAATTGTGGGTAACGTAATATTAGTAAGACAGACTTCACACCTGATTGAGTTGCAAGAGTCCAGATTTCTTCCATAGAATCTGGAGTCTGCTCTTGAGGTGCATGTACTACGATTTCTACAGATCCGACAATACAGGTTACACATCCAACAACCCCTAATCTCTGCAGCCGTTCCTCTAATAAGAAATGTGCCAGAAATGCACTATTTGTGGTTACGAATGGTTAGTCAGACTGAAAAGGTCAACAATTTAATTTTTTTATCACAAGAGGTGAAGAAATACAAAAGGTTGATATACTTGATTATTATACTCAATGCGCCGAGGGGTGTCACCAGTGCAGCTGGAGCATAGACATAGGCCACAAAGTTGGCAACTTCCCCAATGATCACTGCTCAGAAATTCAAACCTGAATCAGCAACAATCTGGAGAAAGAGAAACAGATGAATAAAGAGAAAGGGAAAAGGAAAAAGAAAAAGAAAGAGTACTTGCGATCATTCCAGCCCACCAGAGTGGCTCTAGTAAGTAAGTATAACCTCCGACCCCTACAGTCAAATTCAACGATGTATCCATTAGGTATAACTGCAAGATCTGTTGATCATTACAAAAAAATTGGAATAAACCTACAACACTTTCCATGAGAGTGATATCTACCTAAAGAAGACAATTAACTAACTCCATGCAACTAAACCTCAAAATTTTGAAAGAGCAAATGAAAATATAATTGATTTCATTTCCAGAACTTCATCAGTTCATCAGCAGCTTGATTTGTTCTGGCCAGGTAGGTTGGATGAGAAAAGGTGGTGAGATGACTGATCCATTAGGACAATAAGAATCTCAAAATCTAATCAAAGCTAATAAGTGCAGGATGCAGAATTCACTAAGCAATGATTCCCATTTAGGAGTGGCAGATCTAACCTGCGCGAGTGCCGGCAGCTCCGGCACGCTTGAGGCCTTTCTTCTTCAAAATGAAGCTCGATCCTATGAAAGCACTAGATACCACCGCAAGTACCAACCCCTTTGTATTATCGGACATCACCATCTTCTCCTTCTCCGCATTCACGCCGTCGTTACCAAAACTTTGAAGCGGTATCACAGACTCCTGTTATAGCTCCGGTTCCCGCCAAATTCCACAACGGGTCGCAGTAGGCAACTTAACGATAACCTCGGTGACACCGGAATGGAGAGAAATTAGAAGACGTAAAACCACGCCGGGAAGGGAAGGGAACTAGCCGAGGAGCTCGTCGTCTTGTCGGAAGTTTCCGACGACAGTAGAGAAGGGATGATGGTAAAGGCTAGGAATGTGTAACTGAAACGGTGAAACTCGTGTTATGATTTTGGGCCGTTGATTGATTCTGGCATCACGTGCTCGGCGGTGGCAATGTCACATTGGGTCACCTCTAGGGCCGGCAATGGTGCGGTGAAAATCAAATAACCATGGTTATTCGCACCATTTGCCGCAATGGTTAACCGCACCATTATGATGAGGGGCGGTTATGGTGATGAATCTTATAACCGCAATGGTTATGGTTATGGTATTCAGTCCATAACCGCGGTTATAACCATTACCTCTATATATATAATATTAATACATATATTACTAATAATTATATTATTATTATTATTATTATATATATATATATACATTATTATTATACTTTAATTATTAGTCAAATATTATAATTTTTATTTCGTTCCCTTTCCCACCCACCATTTTTTTGTCTATATTTCTTATTATTAGGTAACCACGATTGGAAGTAATGGTGAATGAGGATCGAAGATCGCAAGTGATAGGCGATTGAAGATGTGTTTTTTTTAATTAAGTGAAATAATGAAGTTATGTTTAATTTGGATTTCGTGTATGAAACAATGAATGTATGTTTACTTTTCTTGTATGAAACAATGATGTTGTATTATTTTGAATGATTGTGGTTAAATGGTTTAATCGTGGTTAAAAACCATGATTATGGTTATGGTTATGGTATGAAGAATCATAACCGCAGTGGTTATGGTTATGGTATTAGTGAAAAAAATATGGTATGGTTATGGTATTAGTGCTATTCGCACCATACCCTCACCATCGCCAGCCCTAGTCACCTCACACCATTTTCATGGGCCGATGTGCTATATCTCCACATTCCACAACAATCATTAATCCAAATAATATATTTATTAGTTTTTATTTCTTTGTCAAGAGGGACCCACAAAGTAAAAAAATGGGTTTGCTATAACAAGTGAAAAACATGGTGAAATTTCTATAGAAGGTTAACTACTGTTCACCGGGCATTGATTCTCTTTCCATTTTATATAAAATTATTAATTGATATGTGGCAGTTGTTAACTTTCTATGAATTGATTTTTCACTAAAAAATTCACACTTTAAGAAATTACTCAAAAAATATATATTTTTTCAACTTTCAAGAATTTTTTTTATGGTTAATCTAGTAAATTAACTTGTTTTTGTTGTTACACTTTTCACTTTTAATAAAATAGTTAGTTACTTGATTGCAAAAAAAAAAAAAAAAAATTATATTGCAACCCTAAACAATTTTTTTAATAAATACATATAAAAATCATTACAACAAATAATTAAGTATCAGATTTGTCAACGACTACTTTTTAAGGTAAAAATAAAAAAATAATGAATTGCCAAACTTTGTATTACCTGATTTTTTTTAAGGGTTAAAACTTATTTGCAGAAAATCCATTGTTCATATCGGATGTTCTTTTCGTTAAATGAAAATGTGTCGAGTAGGCCAAAACTTTCAATTTTGTTCAATTTAAGTGAAGTCTCTGTCGTTCTGCCTTTTCTCAGATTGGACGTCTGGAGGGTCGAGAATCTCGAGATAACGACTAACTAGCCAATCTCTCTCAGTAAAGAAGTGGGGAATGTCGTTCTTCACAATATCAAGGCAAGCAGAGCTGCCATTGAGAGATTGAATAATGGATGCATTACAGCTAGACCGAGCCCACAACAATGTGTATATTCTTCAGTTTTGTTAAATGTGTCAGGAATATGATTGACTGCTGAAAACAATGCTCTAAGAACTTGAAAGAATCCAACACCAAGTAGCATCTCTGCCCCACCTCTGACACGTGAAAGCGTTAGAAAGAACTTCAACATTGACTTGATAGATCAACAGACTTGCTCAATGGAAGAGGAAACAAGTTCATCAGGGATCTTTTTTGCAGTTTGAGAAGTTCCGTCCAATAAGTGCAATAAATAAACAGATCATGTTATGTAGGTTGTACATGATCCAATCAAAGAATCTTAATTACAGAAGATTGCATATAATTCATCTTTTTCTGCATTAGTGTTCTGTTTCATGTATGGTTAAAAGTAGTGCATATATTCAATTTTAAGTCCAACTAAAAGGGTGAATATTCAATACCAAATAGCTAGAAAGACTTACTGATATAGTGTAAGTTAGAGTCATAAGTTTCTAATAGAGTCATATAAGTCCTTATTGTTTAGTTACTTGAGTAACACTTTAGAACTCTCCTATATACAGAGACTATTTACTCTTGTAATCACAACTTTGAGCAATCCATTATGTTTTCCATAGCTATTGGTTTGCTCTCTACATCCTCTCCAAATCTCAATTACTCTCACTTACACCATCATCATATACAGTTAGGAGAGTTGTCACTGCTTTTAATGCAGATAGCTTTGAGGCATGTAGCATTGTCTCTCCAACTGTTTTAGAACATTTCCAGTTGGAATAATTCCATAAATCCAGGTTAACATCAGCTCTCAACCGTGCTGTATCAAATAAGTAGACATCTCTTGAATAATTAGAGAGGTTGCTCTCCAATTCTGTTGGCAACTCTGCAAAATCCTCGACCCAAGCAGATAAGCAAATAACTCCTTGAACGGTCCTGTACTGATTTTACGACCTTCAAATTCTCCTTGGAGATGATAATAGAAGGCCTTTAGTATTAAACTGACCAATTCCTTGCCCTCACTGGACCTAAAACCAATGCAAATATTGAAGAGTTAGATCAACTGACAATTGGATCATGCATGGGCAGAATGAGTAATGGTTTTCTTACCTATATCCATGTTTTAAGTATTGAGAAAGCAACTCAGGCTGATCCCTTAAAAGATTGGCAATGGAGGACTATATGCAGTTCACTCAATCAAAAGGCAGTTGGATTGTACTCAACGGGTCCCAGAAAATAATTTAGTGAGAGTCAGCTGATTTCGCCATCACATGCACAACAAATGAGCTAGCAGCAACCTGAAAAGTGTCATGTCACTTAGCATTTCACAAAGTCACTAATTCTGTTTAGAAAACATACATGTTAAGATCAACATTGACTTACCATTATGGACCAAGAAGAACTCACTATCATGGGCTAGGACTAACTTACTATTATTGGGCCAAGACTTAAAAATTTGGGCTAAGATAGTTGGCCCAAGTTGAAGAAATATCTAGAGATGAATACTTAGCTTATGTGTCTAGATAATTCTAGGAATTAAATAATTGTAGGAAGTTCTAGAGAGTTTCTAGGTAGTTCTAAGTCTAGAGATTTCTTTAGTCTAGAGATTTCTTAGGCTCCTATAAATAGGAGTGGAGTCATTTGTAGTGAGCAAGCAAGAGAAGCACCACCACAACAACTAGAACCACCAACATAAGTTGTAAGAGTCTCCAAGATATCATATTTAGAGTAAGAGAGTTATATATATAAGAGTTCTTCATTAGCTACTAGATACGGTCTTGGGCAAGTGCAAATCGGCACTTCGTTATTTTTACATGGTATCAGAGCCATTATTGCGGTAACGCGGAAGAATTCAAGACCGGGATTGAAGAACTCGGGTACTCTAAATATGGATCCCGCCGGTCGCGTGATTGGACAAGGAATGGAGCTGCTGAACTCGTCTAATTACCGGATTTGGAAGTCCTGCATGGAGTTGTATCTCGTGAGCGAAGACTTGTGGGATATCGTTGGAGGCAGTGATACAACCGCCCCGGAGGAGACCGCCAAAAACGGTGAAGAGGTCAAACGCTGGAAGCGGAGGAATGCCAAGGCGGAGTTTGCCTTGAAGAGGTCGATATCGTCAGAGGTGTTTGAGAATATTTCACGATGCACCTCTGCCAGTTCGATCTGGAAGACGCTAGACCAGCTATACAACAAGAAGAACGAGGCGCGGTTACAAATGTTGGAGACGGATCTGGCGAATGCGAAGCAGGGTGAATCGTCGATTTCACAGTTCTTTTTAAAGGTTAAGAACTTGTGTTCAGAAATTAATTTACTCAACCCGAAAGAGCCAATTTCAGAGGCGCGGATAAAACGGTCTATTATTCGGGGATTACGTTCCGAGTATATACCTTTCGTTACGTCGATTCAAGGGTGGGTCCAACAACCATCCTTGGAGGAGTTTGAGAACCTTCTAGCTTCACAGGAGTTGCTGGCTAAGCAAATGGCTGGGATCAAGTTGGAGGAAGATCAGTGCGCGCTCGTGGCTCAGGTAAAGGAGAATGACGCCAGGAAAAAGGTTGGTGGGAATGCGGAGTCGTCTCGTAAGAAAGATTTCAAGTGTTATCGATGTGGGAAGCCTGGACATCTGAAGAGAAATTGTCGGACCAAACTAAAGGAGAGTAACATGGTGGAGCCTAAGACCTCAACTGAAGGTGAAGAGTGGGCTAAATGTTTTCTAGCCAAGACCAATCCCACATGTGCATTTTCAGCTCGAGACTTGGGAAATGAGTGGATTGTAGATTCAGGTTGCGGTCATCATCTTACCGGAGACGAAGATCAGTTCTCTACTATTCGTCGTCATGGAGGAGAAGAAGTTATACTCACGGCGGATGACACAGTTCACCATGTTGAGAAGGAAGGCACTGTTGTGATCAACAGTAGCGATGGAACATCGATCAAGCTCAATAATGTTTACCATGTTCCAGGCATAAAGAGAAATCTCCTTTCAGTGGCGAATGCTGTCGATTCAGGTATGTATGTTTTATTTGGTCCGAATGATGTGAAGTTTCTCAAGAATGTTGAGATGATCAAGGCGGACGTAGTTCACATCGGAGAGCGAGTAGACGACATGTTCGTGATCCCGGCTTCAAGTAAGAAAACTTCTTCAAAGAAGGTTCATGGAAAAAGGGGGAGTTCGAATCCTCGCGAAGACGTCCATGGAGGAGCCGATGATAAACAAGTGGTGAAGCAAGGATTGGGAAGATCGATCACTAAGCCAATTCGTGATCGGGTTAAAAATCGCATATGCGCTTATTCTTGCTTTCTTGCAAGTCCGGTAGTTGAGCATCAATCTTTGTCTCAAGATGAAGAGAATGAAGAGTCGGACTTGAAGATGTCTAAGGGAGATGAAGCTGTGCTGCCGATGACGGGAAACAAGCGTCGACAAGTTACTTTGTCGCTTGCTAAGAGTTCAGTCCTCGATAAAGGAGGAAGTGCTTCTAAACCACAAGTTGATCAAGACAGAATAGTGCGACAGAAGTATCGAGAGTGGCACAGACTGGAGCGCAACATTGATAAGAAGAAACATGAAGGAAAGTCAATGTTGAGGGGGAGTGTTAAGATCAACATTGACTTACCATTATGGACCAAGAAGAACTCACTATCATGGGCTAGGACTAACTTACTATTATTGGGCCAAGACTTAAAGATTTGGGCTAAGATAGTTGGCCCAAGTTGAAGAAATATCTAGAGATGAATACTTAGCTTATGTGTCTAGATAATTCTAGGAATTAAATAATTGTAGAAAGTTCTAGAGAGTTTCTAGGTAGTTCTAAGTCTAGAGATTTCTTTAGTCTAGAGATTTCTTAGGCTCCTATAAATAGGAGTGGAGTCATTTGTAGTGAGCAAGCAAGAGAAGCACCACCACAACAACTAGAACCACCAACATAAGTTGTAAGAGTCTCCAAAATATCATATTTAGAGTAAGAGAGTTATATATATAAGAGTTCTTCATTAGCTACTAGATACGGTCTTGGACAAGTGCAAATCGGCACTTCGTTATTTCTACAATACACACTTTCATAAAAACAAATACAAAGAATGCCAAGAACACTCTTCAATGAGAGAGGTGACAACCAACAGCAACTAGAGTATAGTGTGAGAGTCCTTACCTTACCGAGTTTCTATATCAGTATCATGGTCATATGAAGAATACAACTTGACATGACTCTACAAAGCAGAGCTCTTACTCCAACTAAGTAAAATATTAGCAAGAGCATTGTTAGAGATATAATTATCAATAATATAATAGAATATATTATTATTATGATTAATATTAGTGATAATGTTAGATCTATTATTAGTGATAATAGTTTATATTATATTTCGTATTGTTATCTATTAGAGTATCCTATCTGTTTAGATTGTACTGGTCTAGTCCTATAGGGACGCAATTATTAAATAAGAAAACAGGCAGAAAAGTTATTTCAATCATCTAGTATTTTAGGTAGATTAGTTGTTAGGGTTATCAAGACCCATAACAAGCATCTTGTTTTTTCACACCTAGATTATCAGTAATTGCAGAATCTCCAGATGTTACTTTGGTCTCGACACCTTCTTTCCCTTGAAGCCGTGACAGTTTTCTCTGAAGAAAAATTTCATATGCCATTATTTCTATATTGCAGCTTGACAGTCTAAACTGATGGCCCTCGTGCATCCTCCTCCATCCAAGTCTTAAGGCAATTACTTTCAGTACGCACGACATACGATACTGACACTACAAGAAACTAGGGTCAATTAACACAAGGCATTTTCGTCTCAAATTCGTGTATAAACGTGTTTGACACGAACCTGACACGTTTTTGCCCCGTGATAAGTAATAGCGTGAGTAATTTTTTGACACGGGAAGGTCGTGTCAAATACTGTAGATCGTGTTAAAAGCGATAATAACCCGTGTCAGATGATGTCGTGACAAATTCTTGTACACGGCATTTGACACGAGGTTCACAAAATAGAGACGATTCAACTTCTCACATATAGAATCAACAACTTTGACTTTAAAGATGCATATTAGAATCAATAAACTTGCCTCAATAAAATACTTTTAGAATCAACAAATTTAATCTTGAATATGTATATTAGAATCAATAAATTTGCATCACTTATAGAATCAACATATTTGATTCTAAATATGTATATTAGAATCAACAAACTTGCCTCAACATATTACTTTTAGAATCAATAAATTTGACTTTAAATATCATATTAGAGTCAACAAACCTGCCTCAACAAATTACTTTTAGAATCAACAAATTTGACTTTAATTTACATATTAGAATCAACAAACATGTCTCTACAAAATACTTTTAGAATCAAAAATTTTAATTTTAAATATGTATACAAGAATCACCAAACTTGTCTCAAAGTTACACTTTTAAAATCAACAAATTTGACTTTAAATATATATTAAAAACAAATAATATAAACAGTAATTATCAATCAAATTCAAACTAGTCAAAGCCTATGAATGTTAAATACATATTTATAGGCAAAAACAATTGATGATTATTAATCAACAACCAATTCTCAAACTGTTTAGTGTACATGCTTAAGAAAAAGACCACTTTAGCTCTGCTGCTCTGCATCAACAATTGCCCTCTCCTCTGCAGCCATCTCCATCAATTTTCATTGAAATTGGTTGTCTTTCCAAGTAGTGTTTCAATCTGAAAAGGCAACATGAAAAATATTAGAGGGAATACTCTAATTAGCTGAGAATCTAAAAGAGATTTTTTTTTTTTTTTTTTTTATACTTGTTGATAAGAAAAGTGAAAGTTATACCTTGGCTTTTTTGCACTTGCCATCCTTGATCTCAGTTTTCGGGTTTCTATCAAGTAGAAATCTCCTCAACAATATCCATGTTGTACAAAATAGAAGATAGGTGTCCCTCCTTTTCATTCCTTCCAGCCGAACCTTATAACCAACCTAATGTGGGCAGAAATATAAATCATAATCAACATCTTTGAAAATGTTCCTGAAAATCTTACATTTTCAAATTAATTAGTTTTGGAATATTTGAAATTGTATGAGGAACTCACCGATTCTCCGAGGTCCTCCCCTCGCTCTGCAGCAACTCTCAAAGACAGATATAGCAGATATACGTCTTGGTTGTGTACAAATTATATTACATCCCAGCTCCACGACCAGCATCAATCTCAGATTCCAATATGTATTGGGGAAGTTGGGTAGTTTTACCACACCCAGATTCATCAGACACTACAATCACCTGCATAGGAGAAGAGCAGTTTTTTTGTAGATGAGAACAAATATATATTAAAAGAAACCCAAAATAGATAAAGCATCTAAAAGCATACGTACATGCTGTATCTTTGGTTGAAGACAGGCCTCTCATTGTGTCAAAAGGCAATACCACTTATATTCATCAAAGCACGATAAGTGTTTAACAGAAACTCCTATACAAATTCAAGTTATAAGTGTTTGACAGAAATACCTCTCTTTGGGGAAGCTTAAGATACATATCATAAGGATATTTGTGCAATGGGAATTTACTGAAGACAATGACCTTCTCATACTGACGGCTGCAAATGCAAGTATTCAGAAGCATTAAGAGCATTACAGGAAACGAGATATTTAACCATGCCTAGAGTTAAAGTACCCATGTAAGCCCATTTTGGTTTAAGGTTTCTTAAATTCTGTAATCAAGCTCAACTTCTTATTCTGCAAACCTGAAAGCTTGTAAGGGTTTCGAATTTCAATCGTACCTTGAGTGGATCTGCTAGGATGCATAAACGTTTCGGACGAACACATGCCGGATTCGAAAGAATAGAGTCGGATTCAGCGTAGGACGAACAGATCTGGGCTGCACGGCAACTGGGTGGAATCACTGGGAGAGTTGGAGCCCTTTGGCGGTGGGCAAACCCCGGCAGTGGGCGGCGAGAGACGGGCGGCGAGAGACGGGCGGCGAGAGACGGGCGACGGAACACGTCGGGGAGACACGACGGCAAACGGGTGGAATTAAAGTGGAGAGTTGGAGAGGAAGAGGCGGAGAGGAGATGATATAATATAAGTATTAAAACTACAGCTATAAGATTAAGTATAGCTAGGGTTTTTTTAACTATATAAAGAAGATACTGGACTTTTATTTTTTGGCCAAAGTGGGCTTTTAAGTTTGATCTGCAAAAGACTGGGCTTAAAATAATTATTTTTGCGAATTTTTATTACTCATAAATTATAATAATAATAATAAAAACTAAAGTAATTATGGTAACGGTTTACTTAATCAAAAAAATTAAATATCACATTTATAAATTAATTTCATGTTAATATGAATCATAAAAAGTTAACTTTAAATAACTCAATTAATTCTCAAAGTTCCTTATAAAGAATTTTCCTTAATATTTAGATTATGTACCTAATATATTTAGGTTAGCCCGATACATCTGAATTATGGCAATGTCCTACAATTAATGAAAAAATATGAGACAACTTTTCCATATTAATTCCATGTTAATGTGAATCATAAAAAGTTAATGTTAAATTACCTAATATTACTTTATATATTACTTTATATTTTCTTATCCATCAATTTTCAAAATTCCTTATAAATAATTTTAGTTAATATTTAATTTATGTACTTATATATTTAGGTAGCTCTATGTAGGGGTGAGCTCGGGCCGGGACGGGCGGGCTTTTACCTGAGCCCGAGCCCGAGCCCGAAATTTTCGGGACACTAGTTTTTAGCCCGAGCCCGAGCCCGAAAATGAGGAAAATGGCCCGCCCGAGCCGGGACTTCGGGACTCGGGCTCGGGCTCGGGCTAGCCCGAATTTTAACAAAAAAAATCTGAAAAAAAAAAAAAAATTTCAAACATGGAGGAAGATGGTTAGATATTGTATAATGTATAGTAACTAGTACCCACTAGATAGTTAGATAAGATGACAACTAATTAGATAGTTAGATACTAACTATAGTTAGTGGGGAATATATATAATTATATATATTTATATAGTATTAAAAAATTCGGGACGGGCTCGGGCTTTTCGGGATTTTGGCACAAAAGCCCGAGCCCGAGCCCGAATTGAAAAAAAAGTCCCGCCCGCTCGGGCTCGGGTCTATTCGGGACCGGGCTTTTCGGGACGGGCTCGGGACGGGTTTTTCGAGCTTTCGGGCTTTCGGGTTTTCCTGCTCAGCCCTAGCTCTATGTATCTTAAATTTCTTAATCTATTTTTTTAAGATTATATCTTTTATAAATACTATTCTTAAAATAAAATATATGTAAAAAAAATATAGGAAAAATATAATAAAATAAAATAAGAAGATAAACTACGAAATCAAAAGTAGTACAATTGTTTAAAATATAATAAAATTAACAAAAAAATTATGTAATAATATTGTTTTAGGGTATAATGGTTTATGGTATAGTGTATAGTGATTTATGGTATATATGATATAGTGGTCATGGTTTAGTGTATAATGGTTTAGGGTATAGTAGTTCATGGTTTAGGGTATAATGGTATGGTTTATGGTATAGTGGTTTATTGGTTCATAGAAATATTTGTTTATGGTTTAAGGTATAATTATTTAAGGTATAGTGTTTAGTGCATTTATGTAATCTCTAAATGTGTATTTTAAGACTAACAAGGTAAAACTAAAGTTTGACCTACTCTTTTTTATTTTTTTATAATAATTATATTTTAAAATATTTATAAAACTAATATTATTCTATATTAATTTACATTTACTTTTTGGACAATACTAAATATTACTTATAAAAAATTGTATTTTATTTTATATTTATTATTACTTAATATATATATATATATATATATATTTAAATATTATGTATTTTAAACACTTGTTTTACTTTTCTTATATCATTTATTATATTTGTTATTTTACCTTTTATGAAACTAAATATATTATTTACTAAATGTCAATACGACATATGTGTAGTTTTATTTTGTTTATTCATTATACTATTATACGTTATTATTATAATTTGGAGAGTATGCTATTATTATTCTCCGTTTTTAATCTTATCTTATTAAAAAAATGGAGAAACAATGAAATAGTGTATATTTACATATTAAGTATAAGCATTTATACAAAATGTGTGTTTTAGGTTAAACTTAATCACTCTAAATGTTTTTAAGCTGAATTTTTTTCTAAATGTTTGATTTACGGGTAAACATGATGACTATAAATGCACATTTTAAGGTCAATAAAACTTAGTGATTCTAAATGTGTGTTTTAGATGCAAATATGGTGACTCTGATTATTCGTTTTAGGAACAATTCTAAATGTATGTACAATATATATGCAAACTTTTAATAAAGAAGTGGAATCATGGTAGTAAATTACATATTTTTATTGTATTTATATTAATTTGGTACTTATTTACTTAAATGTTAATCTAGTTCGGTGGCAGCATGTTGTTCAATTTAACGAAATTTAGGTCACGGGTTCGAAGCTTTTTACTCAAACTTTATTTTGATAATATATGCATATTATTTGCCTCGTGTCTAATTGCGAATTAAATGTCGTGTTGCACACGAACTAAGTACGGTACAATTTATATGTGTCAGAATCGTGTTAAAGGTCGTGCAAATTGACACGAGGCAAAAGGACGTGTCAAAGTTCGTGTTAACTGAAAGGCCGTGTCAAATTCGAGTATAATGTTGTGTCAGTTTGACACGAGGAACTACCCCGTGTCAAAGTTCGTGTTAATTGACTATGTTTTCTTGTAGTGTGAGCTAGACAACCATTTCCAGAAATTTTCAGAGCTTTTTAACCATTTCTAGATCTAGTAGGGTACTGTACTGGGCAGCCCCTTCCCAAAGAATAACAGGAGAGGATGGGTAAGACTAGGAAAAATGTCTTATCAAGAAGCTCACAACTCTTGAAAATATTTCTTGAATTCCTTAAACATCTAGTGCAAGAGCTTTCATACAAGGTTCCACTTAAAAAAAGAGCGAAACTTTTAGAACAGAAGATATACCTATTGATATCATCCGATCTTTCGACATATTGCAGAAGTGCATCAATCACGTTCAACTTTTTTGACTCATGCTGGTTGGAAATGTCATTTACTGGCTGGTTCATGACCTCTTTGCTAAGGAATGTAGTATATTCTCTATATAATATAACTATATAGGTTACCTACCTTATTAGAATCCTTCCTTACTAAGCTGAAATTATCTATCTATCTATCTATCTACTCTATGATAAAAATACGGCGTGTCCTCACACCGAAACGCTGCCACCATAAACCTCTTCAGTTGAACAAATACAACACTCCATGTACAGATTTAGACCCCTCAAATCTAAGCATATTTTCATCGGCGCTCCTATATTTCCCTCTCCTGTCCTCACTCCAAAAGCTTCCACCACTGTCTAACACCTCTTAGGCGGACCAAATTTGGCTATCTCGGCGGACCAAATTTGGTTGTCACCTCTTCGGCCGACCAAATTTTGCTTCACACCAAATCATTTAGTACCCACCCAACAACTGCAGCTTCTCGCCACCCAACTATCTCTCACAGTTTAAACCTTCAAACGCTCACCTTTTCCTTAGATGAAGAACAGTCCGCTGAAGAGAAGAGGAAGAATCGTCATTTTCTCAACAATCTCCATCGCCACGCTTGAGCAATTCCATCATTCTGCTGCCTTACGTGCTTCCACTCTTGCCATTCGGATTCGGAGGTTTACAAGTTTTCCCTCTCTTTTCAGTTCTGTTTCATGTATCTTCTGAATTCAGGGTAGTGGTTAGCAGAAATCCACTCAGTTACTTTCCATGCTTCTCCGTATCTAAGATTTTCAGCGCTCGAAATTGACTGATTCCGGAATTGATGGGCCACTTTCCTACAAACTGGTTTCATTCATTTCCAAAGGAAGCCACGGGAGAGCAAGCCCCGGTTCAATACCCTTCAATTTCGTGCAGTAGGCTCTGCATATTGAAGCAATTTAGTCATCGTCTTGCAATTTTTCGGTTTCCTGCAATTTAGGGGTTTCTGATTAACCAACCATTCTTACTAATGTTTAACACATTTTCATGGGTTTTCGATTATTGTTGTTGTTGGTGCTGACATTTGAATTTTTGTGTGGATTCAGGCAGATGCGATAGCAAGAGGAATTACACTGCTCAATCAGGTTAGTCTCATTGTGCTTTATTTTTTCAAGTTCGTCCCCAGTTGAAATATCTATTGTAATTACATCTGATATAACTCACCATAAGTAGGATAACCTACCTAGGAGTCTAGGACATTTGTCCTTTGATAGGAATTGCCATAAGTATACATAAGTTGATGTTATAGGAATTCATAACCTAATTAGTTTTAACAGCAGGTCCGATTTGGTCCGTTTTGGGTAACTCTGACTCTATGGTGTTGCTGCTGGTTTCTACCAGGGGTAAATAAACTCCGAACTCAATGCACACATGACTACTATTTTCTCATTGGGTTATTTTAACTGAGATGGTGTTTCAATTTCAGTCGCATATCGCATACTAAAGGTAATGCTGCTAGCAAGAAGAAAAGGAAGGTGAAGCTGGGCAATGCAAAGCATGAAAAAACAACTTTTATATATATATATATATACATATATCTTCTAAAAAGAGCAACACAAATTATTATTCACTCCTTAACTAATTTATAGATGCACATGTTTTACTATTAGCTTCATAAGTATAATTTATCATAATTGTTCTTATGCTTGATTTTACATTTTGTAAACCATTGTGAAGTGTCTTATATGTAGGTCATTCAATAGGTAAGGGTAGGATTGTTGAAAAGAGGATTAATGTCATCCATGTTTGGTAAAACTGCAACTCATGTAATTATCTAAATCTAAGGAACTTGAAGGATAAGATATGTTCTATGGTTAGTGTACTCTACTTCTATTTTCAATTTCATCCTTACAAAATGTTCAAATTCAACAAAAAAAAAATTATTAGTTTTAGACTTAAACTCATGATCTCTACATTCACAAGTAAATATATCAACCATTATGCTAGGTTAACTCTTATTTTATCTGCAGAATGGATTATGGCGAGTGGACAGAGAGAATAACAGAGGAACATATAAAAAGTGGGATGGCATTGCCCGCTCTACAGTACATGTATTCTTCTTGCTCTGTAGTACACAAAAAATTTTACAAATTCTTTCTTTAATGTAATTTTGCTGGAACCATGTTTTTTTACGCAGTTTACTCATTTGGAAATTTATAGAAATGTGCTCTATCGGTTGAGAAGTTATTCGTTTTAGCTAGTTGATGCATCAACCTACTTAAATTTTAGCAGTTGATCTAGAGGTCTTACTGTTGGGTTGTTGGGGCCAACTTACCGAACATTTATGCTCAACTGCACCACCTAATGCTAGCCCTAAACCCTAAACCTGGAGATTTCTTGCAGTCCAAGAGAGAAAGAAACTTTAATACTGAAATGGTTGTGTTTATTGTGTTTACCCAGCATGGACAGCAATCTTGATTTCTCTAGACAACGTCGGTGTGTGGAACCTAAGAACAGAAAACCTGGACTCGTGGTACTTGGGGGCAAGAAACCTCTGTTAGAATCATCAACCCTGAGGCTACTAACAAGACAGAGTTGCCAATCCCTGATAAGCTCTATTTTGTGATCAACTATAAAGCATCTGCATAAGTAATGTTTCTTAATCTTTAAGCTTCATTTGATTTAGGATCTTTATTTATAGTGGTAACTCATACATTTTTTTAAAAAAAGGCCTCAAGATATCTCTGCAGTAGTCCAAGGCCACAGCTTGAGCTTGGCATTGACTTTGTTAATGATGCTATGCTCTCTTATTTCGGTTTCCTCTCGTTAGTTCGTGATTCTGCTGCCGGGTTCTGGGATCGTAACTTCTCACCCAAAGTTTCTTTGTTTGGTTCTTATTTGATGATCCAGCCACGTTGTACTGATTGTGTTGAGTGTTTAAGGGGTGTGCAATTCTTTTAATTTGTCCATACAAAAAATTTCGGATATTGATTCTCTCAATACTGTATCTTGTAGTCGTTAGGTTATTGTTTAATTTATGAGAATATGTGATTCTTTCCATTTATTGCTTTCTGTTATCATCCTCACAATGTGTTTTGAATACTATAATTATTTTAATGAGGTTTGAGGATGTTGGATTTTTTGGGTTTTACTCCGAAACCCGACTCAAGCCCGTTGCTAATTGTGGTTTGGGGAACTGTAATTATTTAATTTACATAATTCAATTCTTATTTTAATCTATCTAAAAAACAGCAACTTTATATATATATATATACTGTTTTTTAGATATCATACTTTGATGCCACTATCTCCTTTTCTAAATAAAAAATTTGTGGTAGAATATCCTCTATTATTTCTTTCCTTGGATGACCAGACACAAGACAAAGTAGCAGCAGGTTCATGTCTCAAAAGAAAGTGCGTAATTTGTACGACACTAATCTGACATAAAGCATCAAATTCCAATTGTGGGGTTAAAAAATTCTAAGGACGTATTTATAATGCAATGTAGCTTAGGGAAATTGTGCTGTCATTCATCTGCTTTTGCATGTTAAAGGTTCAAACAACTGTAAATTATCGAATTTGGTGTTGAAAATGGCTGATGAAGATGGTCTCATCTTCCTCATCAAAGCTATAGCTTCATTCCCAATTAATGCTGCAGATAAAAGCTTGATGAAAGAAGAAAATGATCCTAAGGCCATTGAAAGTGCATAGTGAGTGAGCTAAGAACCATACAGTATTATTCATTCAATTCCTTAAAGTGTGAAAAAAAGAGTGAAAAATCTATAGAAAGTTAACAACTGCCACATGTCAGTTAACAATTTGATATAAATTGGAAAGAGAATCATGCAATGCATTGCCATGTGGCAGTTGTTAACTTTCTATGGTTTTTTCACACTTTTTTTCACACTTTCTAGCAAAGCCCATTATTCTAAGTTGATATGCAGTATACAATTTTCATTGATGATTTCTGGTCATGATGATATTTAGGATCTCCCTATTGCTGTAAAATTAGGAGAGAGAGAGAGTTCTCACTAAGTGATAGAAATTGGATTGAGATTCATATTAAGTCGTAGAAATTGTCTATTGATATATTTGTTTGTCTTAGTACCTTATATATTTGTGATTGTTATCTCAATTTTAAATGAGAACCATTCCAAAACTTTCTTTGTCATACAAATTATACTTTATCATAAGTTCCCTTTTACTTAGGATCTAACATGTGTTTTACAAATTACATAACTTATAATTATCAGATTCCGAGATTGACAAACTTAAAAGGACACTGTATCTCGTCGATCATAATTAATTAACAATTATAAAATATTAGCGATTGACGCGCGTGCAACGTACGCGCCGACGCCTAGTATGTATAAATGTACTTAGTCTGTATGTAATAGATAACAAGTTGAATTCTACTCTCAATTGCATATCTAGATGTTATCACTCTTTAACATCAACAACAACAAGAAGAAAGGCATGCTGGAAAAAATGAAGTTAGATAACCAAGAGAATATATATTATTAAAGAAAAGCATCTTCGTGGAAAGCAGCTATCCATTGAGATGGAAGTTAATGAAATGGAAGACTGCGCTATCGCGCAACCACTAATTAGGGAGAAAAACTCTAGCACATATTTAACATATCCCATCATCCGAAGTTAAATTATTGAAGTAAATTAATTTGATGTACATGAAAGTGTGCTGCAGAGGTTAGCATATTCACAGTAGCTAAGAAGAGAGGGTTCATCTGAAGCTGATTGAACCAGTAGTATGTACTCAATGGAATTCTTAAATACAAGACTGATATTGAGTATATCATGTGGATGAAGTAAGAAACTAATAGGTAAGGCACCTGTAGACTACTGCAAAGAAAAAAAGTCCAAGATAACAAAACCGGTCAATAGCTGAATGAACCTAAAACCTTTGGTTCACTTTTGTTGCTCTTCCCAGTTTGTGTTCACAAAAATAAAACGTCAAAGGTCCCATCTATTCTATGCTACATTTGCACTAGGACTAGAGCTTAATAATCCAATAGAGGCTAAATTCAGAAGCTAAAAATATGTGAACATTAACATCATGTGTAATCTAAACAAGATTTTCTAATCTTCTTTTTAAGTTGTTCAATAATTATAATTTCTTTAAGTTAAATGCATACGATGTCATCTCGCGAAGCTTGAAAGCAATCTAGCATATATATATATATATATATATATATATATATACTAGTTGTACTACGCGTGCGATGCACGCGCACGAGCATTCAAATGGGCTCGCTCTATTTAACGTCTAGGATTTACTTCTTGGTTTGATCCTACTATCTCATATAAAGCTTACGATTGTGGAATGGACTAAGTACATTACTTTCTACTATAACGATCAACATATATAGTGAAGAATTGCTTGGAAAGTGAAGTAATGAATGAATTTGTTTTATTTTACAGTCCGAACCAGAGAAATTTGTGAAGTTAATGCAGCTGATGGAGCACAATACGGAAGAAAAGACTGTAGCGTATTGTCTTCCTGGACATACTATATGACCGAGGTTGATTCCAAGTAATAAGAGATTTTATGCAAAAAGCTAAGACTACCACCACTGCCCAGTCCGAGAATGGAGCAACCGCCGCAAATGGTCGCTGGAGTAGTGGTAAGAGTATTGTCAAGTGTTGCAATCCTGCTGTCCTATACAAGTGTAACATGCCACTAAAGTCAGATTTTCTACATTGCTGAAAGATTTGCAGCATTCTTCTTTTTCCTACTTATACGTGTAATTCTTTTCTGTTTATAGCACTTGGTAGATTGTAGTAACTTGAGGAGCAGATGTGTCTTCTTTTTGCAATAAGATTCTCTTTCATATGATGATCATATTTGAAGTTCTAATTACTTCAGTTTATATTTCATATTTTAACTGAAATAATTATGTTCCCTTCATTGTTATAGGCTGTGTTGCTTGATGAATATATTACTACAGGACTCTCTTTTTCTATATGATCTAGAGCTGCTTTTGTTTCGAAAATTGTACTTTTGTTAAGAAAATTCTTTTGATTTTCTCATATATAATTCGTTATAGTAACATTGAGTTTATATTCTCAATAATATGCAGGGGCTAGCAATCCTTTGAAGTTGTTTTTTTGTTGTCAAAATTCATCAATAGTTCTCGCAATCCTTTCATTTTGATGCAATCCTAAATCCGGGCTAAACTGAATTGCCTACCAGAACAGTAATGTCATTTATATATATATATGTGTGTGTGTTTGCATAATAATTGATGCAATCATAATAAGTAATGAACAAGCATAGAAAGCAAAGGCTAACAGACTATTGTAGGTGAGAAAAGTTCATAACAAAAAAGATTTAACGAACAAACACATCAGCCAGTCAAATAGAAGTTCTACGTCAGGAATGATGTAGGGACTGAAGAGCTGCAACATTTGGACCAGTAGAAGAGGGTCTGCGTTATATTTACAACATATGTCTTAAACTAAGGAGCCCCTGCTTACATTGCTTTTTTTTTTTTTTTTTTTTTTTTTTTTTTTTTTTGACATATGCTAACTTAAGATTCATGATTTAGGACCATAATTGGGGCTTATATTTTACTGAGTCATTCTTCTTCCTTTTTTTGCAGAAACTATAATTGTCAGAAACAACATTTTTTTGTGTCTTGTTTACTATATCTATAACATGCTTCTCTAGTCCTGCAAAATGTATAATTTTTGGGATGGTTGGTAATCCTTGGCTTATTCTACCGAGCTTCGGGTGCTATCATAGTCATTTGGTTTATGGATATCAATTGGACTATGCTCGAGGATGAACCACCTTCAAGCACCAGTTTTCTCTTGGTGATAAAAACCAGGTTCGTTAGCCAATGACAGACTCATATCACTACTCAACATTAACATCACAGATGCCGTTGTTGGTCTATGTTTACGACTTTGCTGGACAGATAATAGATCGGCTTGTACATACCGTAATATTTGGCATTAATTACAGGTCTCTGCAATTGATGGATCGATCAACTCATCGGACCTCCCTTGTTGAAGCAGCGGTTATTGGCTGTTGGTGGGGATTGTCGATTCGTTGCAGCGGTGCGTGGTGGCATTAGCTTGCGAATAGACGGCGGTGGAGTTTCCTGTAGTTCAAAGGAAAATGGGGATCACAACCATCCTGATCTGGCAAATTCCTTCAACAACCATATTGATATTGATTGGAGAGAATTTCAACAAATGACACCCAATACATTTGCTGTGCTAACCTAGCCACTCTAATTTTCTTCAATATGTATGCATTTTATAATATTATAAAACTTAAAATATCAACCAGTTTCTGATTTATCCATAGTTCTTCAGTCTCATTCTGATTCAGACTCAAATGAAAAACAGAGCCTGTTTGGCTGTTCATTGAAGAATTCAATGGATATATACATACCAATCAGAAAAAAACATCACCAAAACCAAACACAAACACCTACCAGGATTCATTCAATGTTGGAGCCATTTTGTCAATATTTTTTTGTGTCTTGTTTTGTTTTACCAAGAACGAAATAAATATAACTATATAAGTAGGATGGAATTTACAAGGCAGACATAGAAGGCAAGCAGACGATCAGTAGCATCACAGGTCGGCCAACGGGAATAGCAACGACGACCATTCGAACTGAATCGAGTTTTCTGGCTAGCGGCAGTCGGGCGGTGTCGGGTTTTCTGGCTACCAGTTTCCGAAATTGCAGCGGCGGCAGTTACCCAGTTGTAAAGGGTTTAGAATTTTGTTGAAGGGGGCAGAGACGCATGTGTGATCGACAGAACCGAGCCAGCAGTTGAACTGTTGAACTGTTGGGGCGTCGGGTGTTGGTGGAGGCTGAGCCGACTGTCGGGAGAACCGATCCAGCAGAATCGTTGGTGGTCAGGTGAATTTCAGAGATACTACGGTGGTACGGTGGGAACGAAGTTCAGTTGTTTGATGAGAGATACCGCGGAAGGGGCGTGAAGCTGTTGGGTTGGGGCGGTTAGCTGCTGTCGGGTCGGGTCGGGTTGGTATCTGTTGGGGTGTTGGTGGCTTTTAGGGGTGAGGACCCAAACCAATTAATATATTGATAAAAGGATATATATATATATATAATATGGACTATTTTGTTAGAAATTTTTTTTTTCACATAACTAAGTAGTTAAAATTTATATTAGGTCAAGATATGCTCAATAAAGAGTAACCATCTATACAACTGAGATTTCATCATATTTCCATATATTGTGTTGTAGTTCACCGTTTCAATTCGTATATATCCATATTACATTGTTTCAATCAAACAATCTGATATATTGTAAACTAAAAATATATTAACATTTTAAACATGGGACATCTATTAGTAATATAGTAGCATTTTCATCATTATCTATATCATTTTTGTACTAAAACTCACTATATCTGTCATTGAAGGTTTTACTGAAAATGCTTTAGCTAGTAAAGTTTTTTTTTTTTTTTTTTCAAGATTCGTAAAGTTAATGGGGTTAATAATAAATTTGGTACATTAATTTGACTCAATTATAAATAACTAACTAAACTTTAACTAAAAAATTCAGCTACATGAATTTTCAATTTTCGAGCATATTTCATCAAATTTGATTGAAAAAATAAGTATATTCCGACCACATATAGACCGTTCATGGGTAAAAAAATTGATTTCAGACATAAATTTAAATGAGTGCTGCAAAATACATTCAAATGGTCATCAACCCCAGGTGCCGTAACATGCTCATTTTTTGTCAGTTTTTACGGAAACTGTAATAGATATAATAATTTACTCGGAACTTGAAAGTTCAAGTGTATAATTTCAAAAGATTAAAGTTTGGGTAGAAATTTATATTTATGGTCAAAGTCCAAATAACAATTTACTTAATAATCCAAAGTTATATAGTTTTTATATTTATAATTAACTAGTTATTAACGCGTGCGTTGCACGCGTATCGATTGTCTAAATATCAAGATATATTTATCTTAAGTTTTCTAATATGATAATATTTAATTAATACATGGTCAAGTTAATGGGTTGCGAGAAATGAATATGTATGATAAAAAAGAACGACACAATATAATTCAAAATGGGAAAAATAGAAGAGGTTAATTAGGTACAAAATTAACTATTGTTTCAGTTACGGTACTAAATTAGCCTTACAAATATATATATTTACGGTTAGAACTAATACTGAGTTGGATCGCGCATGATGTGGGTTATTAACGACAAAGTTGTATCTAACTCATCAACTTGAGGAGTGAAGATTGTAAACCAGTACTTAACTACTTAGAGTCATCGGTGATCGGTGAAGCAGTTTAACCTATAAATGCGTAACTATATACTTTCCTTGTAATTTTATACCATAATAACAACAAAAATTACTTAAAAGTTTATACTTAACTTTACGTCAATTACTTATTTAACTACTAATTAGGTTGTACACAATTTGTTTGAACTGATAGGCGGAAGAACTAAATTAATAGTTTGAGACCCTAAATGTTGGACGATGAGTAATTGTCTATAAGGTCAAATTTCAAGAATTGTGGTTGACCCATATTTTGACACTTTATATGATTTGACAATTGACTGATATATGTGATACAAAAAATCTCAACATGTACTCGAAGTTTGCACGAGTTGAGTACATATCCTACTTTCAAGGTGACTCAAATTTATAGGTATATTGTAATAAGAAGTTAATGATAATTAATGTAGGATATCAGTTAAGTGACCTTAAGTAAAAAAATTAATGCAGTTTAACTAATGAAATTTTTAGTAATTCTCAAATATAGTAGGGACTAAATCATCAATTTTTTAAATCACCAATGTCAGAAGTTTATACTTGAATTCACCTTAACTATCTATTCAACTACTAATTAGGATATACCTAATATGATTGAATTTACAAAAACAAGAACTAAATTAATAATTCAAGCCATTAAGTATTAAACATTAAGTAACATGTTTTATGTAAAGTCAAACTTCAAGAACCACATTTGATTTATATCTTGATATGTTATTATATGAGTTGACAAGTGCCTGATTTATGTGATACAAAATGTCAACATGAGGAACATCCCCAAATCTGGGATATGGTGAAGAAAAATGCATGCACCCGACATTTTAACATACTGAATACATATCATATGTCAATGCTGATTCTAATTGATAAGTATATTATATTTAGAAGTTAATAGTAACTACGGTGACCTGTCAATTAAGCGAACTTAAAAAATAAAAATAATCAAATTTAACTAAATGATTTTTTTAGGGTTAAAGGTACTTTCCATACCACATGTTTGGCCGGATGTGGCTTTTAGTACCAGATGGTTAAATTGGAATCGATTTTGAAGTTTTGTGACTAAATTAAACAAATTAAAAGTTATGAATATACTTGAGGGACTAAATTGAACAAAATCGAAAGTTTAGGTTCGGTCACGTGACTTGCACATGTCACTTAACGGAAAAAACTAACGGTCAACTAACAGATGTACCAAAAGTCACATTTTTTCAAACGTTTGGTACTAAAAGTATACAAAACCAAACATCCAGTACTAAAAGCCACATTCGGCCAAACTTGTGGTATGAAAAGTACATTTAACCCTTTTATTTAGTAATAGTAAAGATAAAAATATATGAGTTTTAGAGATAATAAGGACCAAATCACCAATTTTATAAAAATATGAAACTAAATAATAATAATAATAATAATAATGTTCAAAATGTATCTATTGGGGTGAGGACCCTCACATTTTATATTGGTATATAAAGATAATGATTACGTAATTTTGCTCCACTTTAGTAAAGCTCAAATAAAGCTTGCTAGGTTTTGTAAAGAGACGAACAATATTCCCTCCCAATTGTTCTTCTATACTATATATATCAGCTTCATTCCTCTGTTTTGATTTTGTCCTAGGGTTTCTAGCTATCATGGCTGGAGACGAGGATGGGCAGCATAAGCATAAGTGCCCCAGGAAGCTGCATTTTTGTCTGAGTGATCTACCCGATGCGATTCTACTCCACATTCTATCATTTCTTCCAACAAAATCAGTAGTTGCAACTAGTCTACTCTCAAGGAGATGGCAGCACCTATGGAACCACACCCCTAATCTTCAATTACATGAATCTCAGTTCAATAGACATAAACGGAGACAAAAGTTCATGAATTTTGCAGAAAGAGCATTTGGTGTTCGTGACGGATCTTCTTTGGTATCCTTCTCTCTTTCATGTAAAGTTAAAAATGATGCATTTCGTATCAATACATGGATTACTTCTGCTATTCAATGTAAGGTTGAACAAGTCTCTTTGTATCTTCGAGCTTCTCGTTCATCGTTCTCGTTGCCTTGTTGCTTATTTGGGTGCCACACACTGGTAAAGCTTGACATGGAAACAAATGGTCAAATGGTAAGAGTTCCTTCTTCAATGGTATGTCTTCCCCGACTTAAGCACTTGAGACTTAAAAGGTTCGCATTTGTGGATAACAAATCGACTGAGGATTTGCTCTCTCAACCATTGCTTGAAGATATGATTATTTCGCACTGTTATTGGGACAAACGTATTAGGACTGTCAATGTGAATTCTCCTAAGCTGCAAAGTTTGTCAATTGATGATTTTAGTGATCATTCTTCCGAACAACAAGTATGTTTTGTTGGAGACAACTTGAAATCCTTTTGTTACAAGGGCACCTTCCTACCTACTCAGTACTGCATTTCCGGCTCTACTATGCAACTAAGGGAAGCCCAAATTTTGGTGCAATTTCGATGTCCTGTTGCATCCGAGAGTTACTGTAAGCTCGTTAAATGCCTTTCCAGGGTGCAGAATCTGACATTGTCGCGAGCTGCCGTTAAAGTATGGCTAATGTAGTACATGAGTTGAGTTTCAACTGCTCTATAGTGTGTTTTGTGCTAATTATATGTCTATTCTTGGGCATGGGCAGGGTTTTGATGATCCTGTTCAATGTCTGAAGATGCTGACCACCATCCCGGTATTTGAACACTTGACCCAACTCAACCTTGCTGAAAGCGAATCGATAGACATAGATAGCACGTGGTTAAGGGTGATATTCGATATGTGTCCACATCTTGAACATCTTAACATCATGACGGTAAATTATATGACTTTACATACAATTACTATGTATATATATACTACAATTTACTGCCAAAATGTTTCTCTTTTCCAGGCATCTAATGGCGACTCTTCTTGGACAGGAACTTGAGGGCTGTCCCTTGAGGCGTATTCCTTCAAACTTACTTATCAATCTGAAGAAGATCACCCTTCATTCTTATGATCCAGAATTGGACGATGGCGCCATCAATGCCCTGCTTCATAGTGCCCCGGTTTTGGAAGAAATGGTTCTCCATTGGTCTATAGAAAGAAGCTATTTTGGCCATTTCTATCATGATTCCGATGTTGCGACAATGGAGCGCGAATTAAATTGGCGTCCAAAGGCTTCAGACAAGTGTAGAATATCCTTAATATTAGATTTTTTCTAGCTGCATGGACTTATGAGATAATGATATGCTGTGGGATGTCGCCTCCATTTTAAGGCTAAAGCTAGACAAAGCCAAATTTTAAGTATCTTGTGATCTAGTGTTATCTTTGCCTGTTAATGGAACTCAATGGATGATCAATCAAACTTTTTTTTGTTAATGTAAAAAGTAACTACTTGCTTCCATTGAAAGACATAGTTAGCATATGAAGGTTCTAGGTAAAAATTATTGACACAGTAAAAATAGCAAGCATGAAGAAGAATGTACTATTATATATGTTCCGGCAAGGAGAAATCACAGCAAGGAGAGCTCTCTAGCTAGTAGTACCTAATTAGTCTTTTTTTTTTGGCCAACTAGTACCTAATTAGTCACTATACAAAATTGTTCAATGTTACACTATAATTAATTTTAGGGTTAACATGTCTTTTGGTCCATGATATTTGACGACCTTTTGGATTTTGGTCCATGATGTTTGTTTTTGCCTAGTTTTGGTCTCATATGTTTGCATATTTTTTTAGTTTTGGTCTTTCCGTTACATTCCGTCCATTTTTTCCGTTAAGTAACATGTGCAAGTCACGTGGTTCACCCTAAACTTTTAATTTTATTCAATTTAGTTCATCTAATACTTTCCTAACTTTTTTTTGTTCAATTTAGTTCCAAAGTTTTAAAATTCATCACAAATTGGACAATTAGGTCCTAAATTGTCCAATTTGAAGAAAACTCAGATGATTGTTATTTGGTGCCTCTATATAAAACTGAAAAGAAGATGGAGAAACCTGTGATGGGTATGAAATGAGTGATGGGCCATTTTTCTGCTGGTTGTTCCATTAGAAAAAAGGTTAAGAACCTATTAACTGTCTGAAGTTTGCTCCATGTGAAATTTTGGTATCTGAAGTTTAAAATGTTGAAATGGACAATCCCAGGTTTCATTTTAGTTGAAATTTGGTGTCTTCGCGCGTCTTTTCCTCTCATTTCAAATATTTTCATCGACCATTTCATCCACACATAATCCATCACTCTTTACTTTTTATAAACTCGCCAAATTTCTACCAAAACTTGAACATCCGAAAGAAAAAGTTTTCAGCAGAGTGGTGTGAAGTGATTTTCAGCGACAATAAAGCGATATTTACTTGTGCGGATGTGGCCACCTTCTTAGGTGACGGTCCCGGTAAGGTGACGAGAATGGAGCGTGCATGAGAGCTCGTATTTGAATACCGGTTTCGTCGGGATTGGCTTCTCTAAAGTAATCACATCCAAGACATCAAATTTCAACAAAAATGAAACCTGAGACTGTCCATTTTAACATTTTAAACTCCAGACACCAAAATCTCACATGGAGCAAACTTCAGACAATTTATAGGTTCTTAACCCTTAGAAAAAAAACATGTGTAGCTGAGCTTCACATATGGTGCTGTTTTCTGACTAAACATCTTGTACTTATCATATCATGGCTCACTATACTATATGGTATGTGACATATGCAAGGACCACATCAATGTAAAATAATTGATATTGCTGATTTTGGTGTGGATAAGAGAAATACATCTGACTGACTGCAATTCTCGATGTTCTAATCTGCCGATAAGCAGTTCCGGTTTTGGGAACATTGATTTGGCTCATGGGTACAGAACTTGAAGTTGATCATCATACAACAAGAACATATTTTGTTTTTAATTGTGATGTGCAAGAAACGGGTGGTGGAAAGAAAATGTAGATGTACCTCCTAGCTAGTTTTTAAATCTATCCTTGGGTTCTATCGTAAGTTCTAGTAGATCTTTCATATTTTCTTTCTAGTTTTTCCTTTTCTCTTACGGTAAACTTAAAGTCGATGCAATTCCAACAAGTGAAGTGTCTTGACAGAAATTTATTGTCATTATATATGCTAATTAACTGGATCGTGCCTTAAGATGCAAGCAACTCGAGAAAAGGATCTGCAGAAACTACTGTAATTGCCTTAAGTTGTCTTTTTTTTTTTGTGTGTGTGCTACATATACCAATTTTGTATTCTCAATTTTGATACCCCATCTTAAGATCATTGAGGCATTATGAAAGAACTAAATGGGGCTGATCAGCAAGGAGCATATATGTACTTTTATATATGTTCTATATATATCAATCTGCAAGGAGCAATATTTGCAGCAAGTTGCTTCTCTTTAGTATCTTAAGTCACTATATACAAAAAAATTGTCCTAATGTTATATCTATCATATATAACCCTTCTAGCTATGGTACTCTTTTTAATTACAAGTTGTCCCTTAAACAAAGACATGCCTAGTGAGGTTCACATGGTCCTGTTATCCAACTATATATCATATAGTTATTATCTTATCATATTTAACAGATAAAAACTTCACATGGCTTTGTCGTCCAACAAAAACTCTATGGCTAAGAGAAAATAAGTTATTTGAAAATGTGGTGGGGAAGCATGAAGAAAAAGTTAAGGAAGGATGCATTTGATTATTGCTTAGGGTCCAATGTTAGGCAGCTGATAGCACTACTTGCCCAAGTTGACTTTAAGGGTTTGATGCAAAATGCAGAGCACAGACCAACAATTCTTCTTGCTCATGTCTGCTACCTAACTTCTTGAAATGTACACTGACTCGGGATTGAGAATTTTGCATGTCCATTGCTCAATCAAGTTGCTGTGGAAATATGCAAAGCCAAAGAAAATGCTCAAGAAACATGGAACCGAATAATTTTCTTGGATCCCAAGCTACCATTCTAGTTAGCCAACTTCCAGAATATGTAGAGTAAAATTCCATGGATTTAATTTCTTGTTTTGCTTTTTGAATGTTTCCCCGCTATGCTATTCTTCATACAAAGTTATGCATAAAATTGATTGAGCACCATTTTCATGTACCTGCAGAAGCTGTAGTTAGATTAGAGACAGGTTTTGTGCTATCAAACTTACGTGTAACAACCACACGGTGTTTGTCTAATAACAATAGTGAATGAAACAAGACAAGACAGACCAAAAAATTGCATGATTCTAACTTGTATGGCTTCATTTCCCTTTTTTTCTTTCTCAAAATTCGAGAAATAGTAGATTTGCAGTACATAAATGCAGAAACAACTGTATATTGCAGAGATTCTCTAAGTCACTGTACAAAATTGTCCTAATTTTACATCTCTATATCAGAGAAGATGATGCTATTACAATTATTCTCCCAACTGAAAAATAAGAGCAAAGAAAGTGTGTTCACTGCAAGGAATGGTAAGGCCGCCCATTGGATGGTTGTAACCAAACTCTTCTTCGGCTCTATTTAGCAAGTCAAGAAACAAAGGTTGGTTCAAGTACGAAACTGGAACTGTGTGTCTTTTCCTTTCTTCTCCCTCTCCCACATACACGGCAACATGTCCTTTCTGGGTTTTCAATGATTCTTTGCCGGTGGAAAGTGATCGGCGAAGGATCTTCTTCGCATGATGGAGAGCCATTAATGTAGCAGTAACAAGTGATGAGCAACTGATAAATAAGATGTTGTTGTGATAGCTATAAGATTTGAAGGAAGCTTGTGTTGTGGATGAAGTGGTTGTGATTACACCTATATATATAGAACCATAATATATAGATGATTGAGAAGTGTATAGATAGAGTATGAAATGAGTGGTGAAGACTAAAGAGGCATTTGTTGTTCCATGTCCAGCTAAGGCTCACATGGTCCTGTCTTCCAATTAAACATTATATAGTTATCATCAAATCATATCATATCATATCAGTGTTTTATCAATCTTAACCATTCACATACTTCACATGGCTTTGTATTCCAGCAAAATGTTTGTGGCTAAGAGATCTGACAGAAGATCGATTTGTTGGTCCTACTGAAATACTGATGCCGTTGGTTTAGGAGGTATTGTAAGGCTCATGACAGTTCTGGTAGGGAAAGCATGTTATATGATCATCAATAGCCCAATAGAGAAGATGTTGATTTTTGCAGCTGATCGATAAGTCTTGAATTGCAGTGCCGATGTTAAATAATGTAGGTGAGGACCAATGGTACCATACAAAAAATCATGATCCTCAATGGTATCCTTTTAAACAAATCTTAATTAGCAAGAAACACAGAAAGTTAATTTTTATTTTTTTAATTCCGAATGTGGCGCCATATATATTCTATCAACTGTTCATGTTGCTCTCGTAGTAATCTTATTCCATAGCAACTCGCCGTTAGGTTCTTTTGAATATTGGAAAGTGAGGAGAATGACTGCTCCGGAGCACATTGTTCTTGTTTGTTGCAATTGTTCTCTCACCTTTAATTAATTACCACTTAAGAAATTGACATCCAATTTTTTTATTGGCAGGAGCTCATTTTATTAATTTGGAGACAATAATTGGCACATAGAAAGTAATGCAGTTGTAATGCTTATGTATATAACATTCTAAATGAATTTTCCAAGAGAAGAAACAACCGAAGAAATCAAGGAGCTTCTCTTTAATCTCAAAGATTGGTCGGTCAGTCAGTATACAAATATATATTTTCCTATAGTTACATCATATCCTTCTAAGCTAAGCTGATCTTCCTTGTTATTACAATTCTCTCAGTTGAGAAATAAGACCGTGGAAGATGTGTTCACTACAAGGAATGGTGAGGCCGCCCATTGGGTGCTCGTATCCAAACTCCTCCTCGGCTAGACTTAACAAGTCCTGAAAAAGAGGTTGGTTCAAGTATGAAACTGGCACGCTGTATCTTTTCTTTTCTTCCTCTCCCACGTAAACAACAACATGGCCTTTCTGGGTTTTCACTGATTCTTTTCCGATGGAAAGTGATCGACGAAGGATCTGCTTTGCATTAAAAAGAGCCATTGTATCAAATGAGTGGATAAAGAAGAAGACGCCTTTTGGAATTGCTAAATGATCTGAAGGGAAGTCGGAAGCTTGGTTTATGGATGAATTGGTTTCATTATGTAGTGCCTATATATAGTGAAGACTAAAGAGGGATTTAATCATTCTAGCTTCAATAAACAAAGACATCTTCATTCCACATGGTGTTGTCTTCTAACTGAAGATTATTTAGTTAATCATAGGGGACCCTGCAAGGACCACATGAATGTAACAACATTGAGATTATGCACATCTTGTCGATCTAGTTAGTATTTTCTTAAATCAGCCTTATCTAGCAACATTGTGATGCATTCAATTGTGGATGGCACCATGCAACTTGGAGACCTTTGTCTGGTGGGAGGGAATACATAAACAGTAGTCAGTTAATTGGGTAGGGGCACTATGCTATATAAAAGCCAACAAGATTGGACCTTTGAAACGAAAACGATTAGTTTCTAAACTTCTCATGTGTACCTGTCCCTCAAATATTCAATTTCTAGAAGATGCCTTGCATCATAAAGTCACTAACTGGTCAAATTCGACACTGTTTCTATAGCTATATCTCTATATGACAAGTTGTACTAGATCAGACAAGTTAACGTAACATCCTATCGACACATGAAAAGATCGTTGGTTAATATTTAGTAATTAGGATACTATATAAATCTGATTTACTTAGCTAATATATATATAGTTGGTGACATTACATACATGTTCAAAGTCTCCGTCTCTTCTGTGATTCAGTTCTGTTTATTTATTTCTTGCTGCTTAAGCAATATAATATTGTTTGTCTGTCACAGCAGCTTCTTTAAAGAAATTGTGTATGTATAATCGCCATACCTTCAAAGAGATTAGTCAATCTCCGTACAATGAACGTATAGGTTGGTGGTACGTTTTATTTGCTTCCACGAACTCCTTAATCCAAATTGGATTCCACCAACATGACCCAAAAGAGATGGTTAGTATTGAGTTCTTCTAAAAAAAGATGACTTCGGGTTTGTTAACTATGAAAGGGAACCTTTAGTTCAGTTGATAGTAATTTATTTTGTGTGCCTATTTAGAGGTTCCGAGGAAATATAATTAGCCCAAAAATAAAAACATTAGGTGTGAATAATAATTTAAACTCAGATGCTTGTATATATATACAGTCTAAATCGATTTGCGAGTAGCAATAATCACAGCAATGGGTATCTCTGTCTATTGTATAAGTCATTACACTATACAAAATTGTACTGAAGTCTTTACATGGTAGTTTCTTTGATCAATGTATTAAATTTGCCTCAACTTAGAAATAAGATCAAGGAAAGTGTCTTGGCTGCAAGGAATGGTGAGTCCCCCCATTGGATGGTCGTAACCGAAATCCTCCTCAGCTCTACTTAGCAAGTCTTGAAAGAGAGGCTCGTTCAAGTATGAAACAGGAACCGTGTATCTTTCCCTTTCTTCTCCTTCTCCAACATAAACTGCAACATGGCCTTTCTGGGTTTTGATGGATACTTTCCCGGTGGAAAAAGATCGACGAAGTATCTTCTTTGCATGATGGAGAGCCATTTAATTATTTATAGAACAAGTGCACAATTGATACTGCAGACAGATGGTTTTGGATAAACTCAGAGATTGAAAAGGGAGTTGGGTGATTGAGCTGTGGATGAAGTTGTGTGTTCTTAAGGTGCCTTTACATAATGAAATAGATTATTTGAAATGAGTGATAAAGAAGAGTAAAGGGTCACATGGTACTGTCCTCTAACTAAACATCATGTAACTAATTGATATGCAAAGGAACACATGAATATTGACATCTCTGATCTGTGGTGTTGTGTTGGAGACATAAAATCTGTGGCAAGCAAAGAACTCTGCGTCGGGTAAGATGTATTTTAAGGCTCTCAATGAATGTGGTGGATAATTAATAACTAGCTAGAGAAAGATGTTAGGGTGTAGTTGTTTTGTTGAATCAATGTTTGGTATCTGATAGCACTAATCGCCTAACTTGATTAAAAGGGTTTGATGCAAACTGCAAATTAGAGCCTGGATTGACCAAACAAATCTCTTGCTAGCTACCAAACTTGCAAGAATTGTGGATTGAGAAATGTGATAAACCAAGCGGCCCATGAAAACATGGAAGGCTACGCTATTCTTGGATCCCAACCTACCATTAAATGTTATATTCTTATTCTCATAACAAAATCATGAATAGAAATTATATCCCCATTTTCATGTAGTTTTGAGACAGCTTTTTCCTTTCATTAGTTGTACAACACAAGAAATTCTAACTATTTGTGATGAATTTATTTGTGAGAGATATATAACCTTATTATTTGTAAGGGATTGTGAAAATCTCTTACAAATCCAACATTCAATTTTTTTAACTAACAAAAAAAACTTGTATTCATCTACTACTACTCCACACATGTGAAATGTTCTCTTTATTATTTTTATATAACAAACTTTCGTTGGGTTGATCTATCACTACCAATTGTTTCTATTACTAAGTTAATTGAAATTAAAAAGATTAGCAGAGACTACCTTTAGTAGATGCTGATATGATGTATAGTTCTTAATTAGTCCATTACATATTATTTTGTTTCTTCATTATCGAGTATGGCCGATTTTTTCTTAATGGTTCCTCTCGTAACTACATTTTAAAATTGTCAGATTAATACTTGTGGACGCGACCTTGCAAATATCAAACGATCGAGATGATGGTGAATGTATGTGAAACAACTAACTGAATGATTTTCTCTCTTTTGTGCAAAATTCTTATAATTTCTCACTAAAGAATAAAGATAATGGTTTGAAAATGATCTACTTGTTTTTAATAAAGCTGCATCACTATCAATAGATAGGCCTTTCCGAAACCTCCTTAGCTCAAGATTATTTTTCGCTCTTTATTTTGTAGGGCCAAATTCATTTAGCGATGAGTATCTTTGATAGGCGCTCAATATACTGGAATATTATAAAATATTATTTTGGGATGTGTTGTTCTTCTGTTAAAGGGGATAAATAAACCATGTAGTTGTAGTCGTTAATATATATTGTAATATTCCTTGATATGTAAATAATGTCCTAGGTTCATGTATTTTATGCATGTCTTAGGTTCTAGGTGGTAAGTTAAGTTATTTTACGTTAACTTCGATATTCTAATAGACCTTATTTTTCAATACTTATTTTACAATATACTGACTATTGATTGATTAGATGTAATTATAGTCAATAACTTACATAATAAATTGAACAAACATCATATCACGAACCTATCAGTCTTACTTTGAGTGTAATAGCATACCAACTTCGTCCTTATTTCCCTAAGCATTCGAGTTAATATACTATATTTAATACAAATCATATATAATGTATTTTAAGTACTCCGTTTAGGAATTTGATACACGTGCATCGCGCACGTGTCCGATCTCTAGTTTCCTTAAAAACCTCTTACAAAAATTTTAGTTTTGTAAGGAATTTACAAATTACCAATTTTCTGGCAGTGGGTAGGTATTTAATTAGCTAGCCTTCATTTTCGCTTTATCAATATACTTACGTATATGAATCATTCAATCATAGCTAATAGCAATAATGAATTCTAATATGTTTTTATGAACAAGACTACTGGAGATTACAATTAGAGATGTTTAGACTTTAGAGACCTATTTCAGTCGGTAGAAACTTTCTGTTGGTATGTATGTAGGAACATGACAATAAATTGGAATCAATGAAGAAGTAAATTTAATAGAAAGTACTTTTATATATGTTCTAAACAGATCTGCAAAAAGCAATAGTTTTGAGGATCTTCCCTTTAGTATCTAATTAAGTCACAATATACAAATTAAATTTGTCCTAAAGCTATATCATAATGATCAGGAAACTTGTAATCTAATCCCTCAGCTGAGAAATAAGATCAAGGAAGGTGTCTTCACTGCAAGGAATGGTGAGGCCTCCCATTGGTTGCTCGTAACCATACTCTTCTTCAACTAAACTTAACAAGTCCTGAAAGAGAGGCTCGTTCAAGTATGAAACTGGAACCGTGTATCTTTTCCTTTCTTCTTCTCCGACATACACTGCAACATGCCCTTTCTGGGGTTTGATTGATTCTTTGCCCAAGGAAAGTGATCGACGAAGAATCTTCTTTGCATGATGAAGAGCCATTGTAGTGAGAGCAGCTGATAAAAAACAAGATGAAGATGTTGGGGTAGCAAGACAATTGGAAGGAAACTTAATTGGGTAGTGGATGAAGATGTTGTGTTATGAGGTGCCTTTAAATAACAGAGGGATGGTGTTGAGAAGTCTAATGAGTGTCTAAAAGGCATTTATTCTTTATGGCTCCACTGATAAAAAAACTTGTCTACCTGCACATGGTGCCATCTATTCTAACCGATGACCAGGATTTTTTGTAGTCTGATAGGGACCACATGAAAATTGTTATTGTTGATTCTGGGTTCAGTTGTTGAGAGTGATTAGGAACATTGATTTGGCTGAGTTAGTTGCATTATTGAGGCAGCAGATTTGCAGTTACAGATCTAGTTATTCTTCACTCATTTGTTAATTGTAAGAGGCACATGGTTCAACAGTTTAATAAAATCATTATAGACTAAACTGATTAGAGAAACAATATCATCTTTGTTTAAGCACCGTAAAATAGGAATCAAATCAGTAAGGAATCAGTTCTGTATAGTAGCTTTATAACTTAGTCCAGTAACTCTAACAATTCTAACTAAACAATTAATGCTTTGAACTTGGCCGATTTGTTTCAGGATTCAACCAAGAGATAAAAATAAGTGCTTTTGAAACTTGGGATCCAAGAATCCGCATCTTTCTCTGATCCTGATGTAGTGAACAGCCCTTTAAAAGTTAAGGATACCAACCTACTGCATAATTGATCAAAATGTTAAAATTGCTTATGGCCTTATAACATCAGACCTCTCGGTAGGATAGACATCGGATCTTCTGTCGGATTAAGTTCTTCTCTTAGCCACAGATTTTATGTTGGAAGGCAACACCATGTGAGGTTTGGGAGTTGTCAAGATCGGAACTACCGATTTTCTTTTATGTGGTCCTCGAGGCATGTCACCTACCCGACAACTAATCAATATATGTAATTTAGAAAACATCACATGTGAACTTCAGGTGGACATGTCCAGCAACAACAAATGCATATTAAGTCTTCACCACTCATTTCATGCCCTTCACGGATTTAAGCCATCTACTTGGATTATATATAGGCAACTCATATGGCAACCATTTCATCACAACCCAAGCACCAAAATCTTATAGAAAATATTGTATTCCTTCTATAGCAAGTCCAAAAGCATCAATGGCTCTCCATCATGCAAAGAAGATCCTTCGTCGATCGCTTTCCTCTGGTAAAGAATCAGTTAAAACCCAGAAAGGTCATGTCGCGGTGTATGTGGGAGAAGAAGAAAGGAAAAGATACACGATTCTAGTTTCATACTTGAACCAACCTTTGTTTCAAGACTTGTTAAGTCGATCAGAGGAGGAGTTCGGGTATGATCACCCGATGGGAGGCCTCACAATTCCTTGTAGTGAAGACACATTCATTTCTTTGATTTTGCATATGAGGGAGTACTGAAATAAGGAAGAACAAACAAGGGTTATGTTGTAACTTTAGGATAAAAAAAAATTGTATAGTGACTTAGATACTTGAGAGAATTTTTCCTTAATTTGCTGCAAAAATTCTTCTTGCGAATTGATTACATATATACAAAATACTTCAGTTTGCATTTACATGGGATCTCCAATATTTTTTCTAAAAAAAATTATTCCAACTGAGTTACTGATCAACCATGTTCCTTTTTGATAGTTAACAAGATGGTCAAGCATCTCTTTTCAAATGTTAAATATGGTAGCATAATCTTTTGTATATTTTGTAATTATTATTTTCCTAGTTTAGTTTTTTTCCATATCTAGTTATTGTACTCATTATATATTGTAACACCTCGATATTTGAAAGGGTTCAAATGTAACCCAAAATTAGAAGGACTAATTTTAATTAAAATCAAGCAAGAGGACCAATTGGACTTTGTGAATACTTTATTGAACACAAAATTGGAAAACTGAAGAAACTTCCTAAAAGTATTTGATTGAATACCAAGTGGGAAATTTTTTTCACAAATGTAGTTAGTGTGATTTTGGGGTAATTAGTTGTGGCTAAAAGAAGATGAATTCTGAAATTAAGTCACGTTAATGAGAGGTGTATAATGGAGAACAAGAAGTAAATCACTTTCCTCTTTCTATATCAATGTAGAGTGGTGTAACCAAATCAAGTGAAGAACGATAGACATGATTGGAGACAGATCGAGAGCGAGATGAAGTTTCAGACGACATCGGAAGTCAGGAACCTTCGCCTACAACACCCACTGGTAAGGTATATATAACCTCTCTGGAGTCCCGCTCGAAATTATGATAGGATATACGTTTGGAATTGCAGAATTGAGTATTGGCTGTCTGTGTTAGAACTCTGCGATAATCCGAAATTGTTCATTTATCTGCTCAATACAATTACATCATGTTAAATTATATTGTATAATCTTTCTATAGACACCAATATTGCATAATTTGGATTTGTAGAGATGAAGTTATGGCCATTTGAAGTTGGATATTTATATATGTTTGGTGCTGTCGAAATTTCCGAACAGACTCGTTTTAAGGTCATAAACGCGTCTGTTACAATTGGATTTGATCCAAAATTATTATAGGATATTTAATTATGTTACCTAAGCTTTCCATTGGTATAAGGATCACTGAAAACCGAGTTACATGTAAAAAGTTACGAACATTAGAAGTTACCCTTCCAAATCTGTTTGGTCATTTTGGACAGTTCTGTTTGATGAGGGAAATTACTAAGTATCAGCTTGTTTTTGGGACAACGAATTGTGCAGCTTTAAATTAAACTGGATAAGATTTTCGTGGACATAAAGATCGCTTATAATGGAGTTGTATTGAGAAAGTTATAGTCTTTTAAAGTTGATATATAAATCTGAAATTCTTCAGTTAACATACATCAGTACAACTGCTTCTTGAGGCTCATCCGGACGATCCCGACGTTGGATTAATGCGCCGTTTGCGCCATTGGGACCATAACTGAATAAGGTATGTTCAGTAAATTAATAGTAACTTTTAAGAGTGCTTAGCTTGGTCAAATATCTGAAGATATAAGATTGATTCAGATGCTTATGTCGGTTGAGAATGGTCTGTTGATTATGATGCATAGTTGAGTGTGCGGTCAAGACTGAGATAGATTCGCATCAAGGGTTACATTAATATATGTTGTTCAGTATTATAGGAATTTCGAAGGGTTCGATCTACGTTATGGTTACGAGTTGGGGGCCTAGTGCGGACTTGTAGTATTTTGGATTAATCATTTGAGGTAAGTGATCCGACCCTTATATCTACTCTTATAAACGCTCACGAAATATTTTGTGCATATAACGTTTCATGCTTTAAAAAAATAAGGGATCAAGTATTGAAAATTTGCATTGAATTATGATTTTATATGAAAGTGTTTGGATGCCTAACAGTTTGACGAAATGCGTTTTGTTTGAATATGATTAGACATGTTTCTGTTTAATGTGATGTTATTATTAAATGTGTTTTGTTAAGAAAATGTCTAATGGAAATAGGTGATTGTGTCACGGACATGGAGTTTACATGATGACTTAAGGCTTTTCCGTGACACTTCGGGCCTCGTTTACAAGTCGGGAATCCATATCGAGGAGTCTTAGGATGCGTGCGGTTCTAGAAGATTCTAGAAGACTCCACACACTTGTAGATATCTCTTGTAGTATGTAAAATTCTCTAGAGATAGCATTTAATAGGTAGTTGGGACTCTTATAATAAATGTGGGTAGTTGGTAGATGACTCCCTTGGAGCCTATAAAAGAGAGACCCCCTCTCATTTGTAAATCATCCAAGAAATCTAAAGTACTTGAGTTCCAAAGTTCCTCTCCACTTCATACTCTTATCATCTTGGTTTTGTTAGGAAAATGCTGATTTAGGAGCAGAATCCTAAGGCCGCACGGGTTAGGGAGCGCAAGATAATCCAGGCCCGTGACAAGTGGTATCAGAGCGAGGTCAATCGATGGCTAAAGACAACCATACGGGGGGTGGAAATGCTGAAGTAGTCAAGACGATGAAGACCAAGGACCAGTTGACGGCAATGGAGCAGCGCATCGTGCATCGTGGAGCTACAGAACGTCGTAGTGGATGTCCAAGGGAAGGCCGATGACGCGTCCAACAGGATGGACGAACTTTGTTCTGGAATGGAGGAACTTCACGAGGGAATACATGAAGCTCTTAACCGCGCAACTGGTGATCTTCACAAGCGGGACAACTCACTTGAAGCTGCCATCACGGCCATCCGAGAAGAGATGAATGAGCTTGCGGGATTGCGAGCAGAGGTGAATGAGCTCATGGGGTTGCGGGCGGAGGTGGCTGAACTCAAGAGAGAGCTGAATCGGGTGCGGAGAACACGCGTCGAAGGAGTGGGCGCAATGCAACACAGACCGCGTCCGGACGTCCTCAGACCTGACAAGTTCAAGGGGACTTGTGTGGCCAAGGACGTGGACAACTTCCTATTCAGCATGGAGAACTACTTCCGAGCCACGGGAGTAGAATGATGATATGTCTCGCAAAGGTATGATCTTCTCCTATTTGCAAGATAATGCTCTAGTTTGGTGGCGTCGTAGGCAGGACAACCGACTAGGAGAAGAGATCCAAACTTGGGAGGAATTCAAGGTAGAATTTCACAAACAATTCTACTCGGAGTATGATGAAAACAAGGCTCGGGGAAAGATTCGTCGACTTGAGCACAAGGGGGAACTTCGTGAATACGTGAGGCAGTTCACGGAGTTGATGCTTCAAATTCCTTCCATGACCCAAAACGAGGCGTTCTTTCAGTTCATGGACGGTCTCAAACCATGGGCGAAAACGAAGTTGGAGCGTCGGGGCGTGGAGACTTTAGAGAAAGCAATGGTGACGGCCGAGTCGCTACACGAATTTCGGTCGGAGAAGTCCAAACCAAATGGTGGGGGAGATCGTGGTAAACCTCCTCATCCTAATAGAGGGGAATTCCACAAGCCCGATGGAGGGAAGTCCGATGGCGGAAGATTCACCAAGTCGTTCTCCAAAGACAAAGGTGGATCGCGGTGGAAGGATCGTGGCCCGATGGAGTGCTTCTTGTGCAAGGGGCCTCACTTGGCTCGGGATTGTCCAAAACAGGAGAAAATCGTAGCTCTCGTGACTTCGGATGAGACGGAAGAAGAGGGAACGCTGTTGGGTTCGCTGCGGATCCTTAGCTCCATTCAAAGTAAGAAGGCGAAGGCAAACGGCCTAATGTTCGCGGAGATAGAAGTCGCTGGCAAGAAGATGAGTGCACTTGTCGACACGAGTGCTTCCAACCTCTTTATGTCCGAAGAGGCAAAGAAGCTGAACCTTCGTTTGGAGAAAACCAACACGACGTTGAAGACGGTGAATTTGACGGAAGTCCTGACATGCAGAATTGCTCGCGAGGTAAGCATTAAGATGGGTATTTGGAGCAGCAAAGAGATGGTGGAGTGGAGGTGATCCCTCTGGATGACTACGACTTTGTTATCGGGATGGACTTCCTCGATCGGATAGATGCCTTGATTGTTCCTTTTGGGGATTGCATTTGTATATTGGATGCGAGGTGCCAATGTATTGTGCCGGTCAAGCGATCGAAGGGAGGTTAGAACAAGACCTTGTCGGCCATGCAACTCAAGAAGGGAGTCCGCAAAGGCGAGTACACTTACCTCGCGACCTTGAAGTTGGATGATGGTGAAATCCAAGGGGACGAAATCCCGGAGGAAATAGCCCAATTCCTTGGAAAATTTGGAGACGTTATGCCGACCGAGCTTTCGAAGAAGTTAGCACCAAAAAGGGAGGTGGACCACAAGATCGAGCTGGTCCCGGACGCACGGCCACCCGCCATGGCGCCATATTGCATGGAACCCTTGGAGTTAGAGGAGTTGCGGAAACAACTCAAGGAATTTCTAGGCGCGGGTTATATCCGGCCTTCCAAGGCCTCGTCGGTGCGCCAGTTCTGTTCCAAAAGAAGCAGGATGGATCATTACGGATGTGCATCGACTACCGGGCATTAAACAAGTTGACGGTGAAGAACAAATACCCAATCCCTCTCATTACAGACTTGTTCGACTAACTTAGTGGGGTGAAATGGTTCTCAAAGCTGGACTTGCGCTTGGGATATTGGAAAGTTCGGATCGCAGAGGGAGATGAACCCAAGACGACTTGTGTGACGCGCTACGGATCATACGAGTTCCTCGTGATTCCCTTTGGATTGACAAATGCGCCGGCTACGTTTTGTACTCTTATGAACAAAGTACTCCATCCATTCCTCGATCGTTTCGTTGTTGTTTACCTTGACGGCATTGTGGTGTATAGCCGGACGTTGGAGGAGCATATCGAGCACTTACGCCAAGTGTTTGAGGCATTGCGGGAGAACTCCCTTTACGTGAAGAAGGAGAAGTGTGAGTTTGCACAACGAGAAGTCCCCTTTCTCGGGCACATTGTTGGAGGTGGCAAGTTCGCATGGATCCATCCAAAGTTACAGCAATCATGGAGTGGGAGCCACCAACCAAGGTGACGGAGGTGCGATCGTTCCTTGGCTTGGCTAACTATTACCGGCGGTTCATCAAGGGATACTCGAGCATTACCGTGCCACTCACGGACCTGTTGAAGATGGGCCTAACATGGGAATCGACGGAGAAGTTTCAAACGGCGTTCGATCGCTTGAAACGAGCGGTCACGGAGGAGCCCGTTCTCGTGTTGCCGAACTACAAAAAGCCATTTGAGGTGGAGACGGACGCCTCAGATTTCGCCATTGGAGGAGTTCTCATGTAGGATGGGCATCCAATTGCGTACGAGTCCTGTAAACTTAGCGACATCGAAAGGCGATACATGGTCCAGGAGAAGGAAATGACGGCGGTGGTGCATTGCCTTCGAACATGGAGGCACTATCTCCTTGCATCCCGGTTCGTGGTACGGACCGAAAACGTGGCTACGAGTTACTTCCAAACCCAAAAGAAGTTGTCACCAAAGCAAGCAAGGTGGCAAGATTTTCTAGCGGAGTTCGACTTCACGTTGGAGTACAAACCGGGAAGACAAACTCGGTTGCGGATGCGCTAAGTAGGCGAGCGGAGTTGGCAGCCATAAGACGACCTGAATGCACGCTCAACAGGAGGATCAAGGAGGGGCTGAAGCACGATGTGAGGGCCCAAGCGTTGATGGTGATGGCTACCAAGGGGAAGACAGGACAATTTTGGTGTGAAGATGACTTACTCTACACCAAGGGACCACGACTGTACGTGCCTCAACATGACAACCTGCGGAGAGAGATCTTGCGGGAGTGCCACGACTCGAAGTGGGCGGGTCATCCGGGATTGCATCGCACCATGGCACTTGTGGAGGACATGTACTTTTGGCCTTAATTTCGGGACGATGTGGAGATGTACGTGAAGACTTGTCTTGTGTGCCAACAAGATAAGTTGGAGCAAAGATCATCCACAGGACTTCTCGAGCCTCTTCCTACCCCGGAGCGACCATGGGAGAGTGTCTCAATGGACATTATCGTCAACCTACCCAATTCCGAAGGATGCCAAACGTGGGTGGTGGACAGGTTCTCAAAGTAAGCGACCTTCATTCCGGCCAAGAAGGATTGCCCAGTGGAGGAGACGGCCAAGCTGTTCATGAAGCACATTGTCAAATATTGGGGAGTGCCATTCACAATCGTTAGCGATCGCGACCCACGATTCACCGGGAGATTTTGGACGGAGCTCTTCCAAATGCTAGGTATGGACTTAAATTTCTCCACGGGTTTGTATCCTCAAACCGACGGACAAACAGAGCGAGTCAATGCACTTTTGGAGTTGTACCTTCGCCACTACGTGAGGTCGACACAAATGCTTGGGCAATATTGCTAGATGTTGCCCAATTCTCCACAATTTGCAACGGAGCGAGTCCACGGGAAAGAGTCCGTTCGAGATTGTGACGGAGCAACAACCATTGACTCCAAGTACGGTGGCAACGGGCTATAAGGGGAGGAGTCCATCAGCTTACAAGTTCGCCAAGTCTTGGCAAGAGGAGGCGGACATAGCACAGTCATGCTTAAACAAAGCCACCAAGCGGATGAAGAAGTGGGCGGACAAGAAGCGAAGGCACACCGAATAAAACGTGGGCGACCAAGTGATGGTGAAGTTGCACAATATTCTCCGTCACAATGAAGTTTACAAGGGGCTTGTTCGTCGCTACGAGGGCCCATTCCGGGTTCTCAAACGGGTTGGGAAGGTGGCATATAAGGTGGAGCTTCCAGCCAAAATGAAGGCCCACCCCGTTTTTCACGTGAGCATGCTCAAGCCATTCCACGATGACAAGGAGGATCCAAGTCGAGCGAAATCATCTCGCGCACCAATTGGAGCAAAGACGGCCTACGACCGAGACGTTGAAGTAGTTTTGGCGGATCGGGAAGTACGGAAACGTTGGTGCAAGCCGAAGTACCTCATCAAGTGGAAGGGATTGCCAGAGTCCGAAGCAAGTTGGGAACCAGAAGAAGACCTTTGGTTATTCACGAAGGAGATCGAGGCTTTCCATGCTGCGGACGCGACGAGGGCGTCGCTCGATTAGGTGGGGGAGAATGTCACAGACGTGGAGTTTACATGATGACTTAAGGCTTTTCTGTGACACTTCGGGCCTCGTTTATAAGTCGGGACTCCATATCGAGGAGTCTTGGGATGCGTGCGGTTCTAAAAGATTCTAGAAGACTCCACACACTTGTAGATATCTTTTGTAGTATGTAGAATTCTCTAGAGATAGCATTTAATAGGTAGTTGAGACTCTTGTAATAAATGTGAGTAGTTGGTAGATGACTCCCTTGGAGCCTATAAAAGGGAGACCCCCTCTCATTTGTAAATCATCCAAGAAATCTAAAGTACTTGAGTTCCAGAGTTCCTCTCCACTTCATACTCTTCTCATCTTGGTTTTGTTAGGAAAAGGCTGACTTAGGAGTAGAATCCTAAGGCAGCACGGGTTAGGGAGGGCAAGATAATCCAAGCCCGTGACAATTGGATATGTATATATGTATGTGATTTGGATTTGGATTTGAATGAGACGTTTTAGAAAGACGTTTTGTTTTGGCTCAACGTCAACTACGCAAGACAACGTATTGATACGGTAAAGGATCCTAGCAAACGTCGTGACGAGACGAAGGGATCGATGTACCCAGCGGGATATCTGGTGATTCCTCATCCAGCGGGAGAATGCTGGGAGTTTGTTTGGTCAAAGAGGCGTAGCGCGCGAGCCATCCGAATGTTAAATGAAAGAATTTCAAAAATGTTTTAAAGTCGTTTTCGATACATTTTGATATCCATTCAAATACTCTTTTTAAATGCGATTATGAAATTATTTTCAAAATTAAGTTTTAGTCAGCATAATTATGAAACTTGAATCAAAGCTTTGTTTGATTTGTTATTGATCAGAAGAATGTTTCAAATGATACTTGATTCGGTAGGGTTAATGTTATGATTACTTACTAGGTTGTTCCCGCAACCTAACCCCCAACTCATTCAACATTTTCAGGATAGGCTATTTGGTTTGTGGATCTTTAGAAGAAAGAATGAACAAGATGGTCAAGATATATATATATATATATATATATATATATATATATATATATATATATATATATATCAGAGTGCGCAGCGGAAGCTTCAGTTGCAAGAAAGGTATTTATATTTGCTACTCGCACTTCTTTGAGCGTGTGAATATTGGTATCAGAGTTAATGACATGAGAAATTTAGGCTTAAATGTTTAATCTGATATTGGTTAAATAGTGGTTATCACCCCTAACTTCTAGGGTAGATTTTGGGGCGTGAAATACTCATGTAATATCATTCATAGAAAATATTGAGTTTTACCAAACTTTTATGGTATCAGAGCCAAAATTTTCTGCCTAGTCCAAAGTCAGCTCTGTTTGTACCTATACTCTATTAGGGACCTTCGGCTGCATACTGTTTGATTCCGTTTAGCCACCATCGGTTCAATCTGCTGCTGATTCCGCCAATCCCACTGCCGTTCTGAACGCCACAGTTGACAGCCGCTGCTGCATATTCCTCCAGTGCTAGGCCGACTCTGCTTCTGCACTTTTTCAAGGTCCACCGTGTTAGACCATTGATACTCGGTCTTTGCGGAATCAGTCTCGCCAGAATCGAACAGCCGCGCCAAATTGCTGCAGATATGGCGGCCGCTTGCTTTAATCTGTATGCGTTAGAGTTGCTAATCTGCCTATGTGCCTGGTTCCGACGCTGGCTGCCGCTGTTGCCCACTCCGACGCCGGCTGCCGTTGCTACCCATTCCGACGCCGGCTGCCGCTGCTACCCACTCCGACGCCGACTGCCGCTGCTACCCACTCCGACGCCGGCTGCTCCTAATTTTCTGGTACAATGCGTTCTTGTCTGCTGCTGCAATTTTTTTTGTTGCCCGTTCGGTTCTTTGCGCGTCCGATTCAGTTGCTCCTGTTTTATCAGCTGGTTCGGTTCAGCTGGTCCGGTTTGATTTCCGATTGCCGGTTCTCTAACTGGTCGGTTTGATACCGATCTGATTGCTGGCCGGTTTGGACTGCTAGTCAGGTTCCGTGGCTGATGTTCGTTTCTAATCTGTTTCTGCTCCGTTTCTGACTGTCGATCGTTTATGATCCGTTTCAAAAGTTGCTGTTGTTCGTTCTTTTATGGAGAATCCAGTATTTGTGGCCAAATCTTACATGGGAAAGAGCACGAGTCAATTGATTTCCAATCAATCAGTCAGCGACCACACTAGTTCAGATGAAATTGCTAAGATTGTTCAACGGCTTGGGCAGCTGGGCTTCATTCGTGTCAATATGACACCTCAGCTCGAGACTCCGAGGTCTATTGTCGGCCTCCCAGGTATGACTTCCAACTGTTATTAGCATCAAAATCTTTATGGATTGTTGATTCAGGTGCTACTGGTCACATGACTGGTAACAAAAGTTTACTGTCAGAACTAACCACTACCTCACAACCACCTGTCCAAATAGTCAATGGCAGTACCTGTCATATAGAAGGATTAGGACCTATTCAGTTTTCACCACATATGCCTTTATCATCTGTCATTTATGCTCCTTCTTTTCCTGACAATCCCCTGTCTATGATCAAACTAATAGAACAGTTACATTGCTAAGTTACTTTCACTCCAACTAAATGCACATTTCAGGAACTAGGGACTAACAAATTGATTGGCACTGCATATAAGTACAATGGTCTGTATTACCTGGAGAGCTCACCTCAACGAGTTGCGTACAAGAGCACTAGTAGTGCTAAGGAGGTTCATTATCAGTTGGGGCATCCATCTCTATAGGTACTAAAAACTAGTCGTCCTGAATTTCAGTCTGTTTCAGAACTAGTTTGTGAGTCATGTGTCCAGGGCAAACATGTTCGTACTTCCTATCCACCTAGAGTCATTCGTCGGTCTGCTAGAATATTTGATTTAGTGCACTCTGATATATGGGGTCCGAGTCCAGTTACATATATCTCGGATTTTCGATACTTCGTTAGTTTTGTTGATGATTTCTCTCGTGCAACTTGGATCTTTGTTATCAAATCTAGACAAGAAGTGTTTGCTAAATTTTTGATGTTTTGTTCTTTTGTGAAAAATCAGTTTGCCACTACCATTAAAACTCTTCGTAGTGACAATGCAAAAGAGTATTTCACAAATGAATTCACACAATATATGGGTGATAACGGAATTATCCATGAATCATCATGTGCATATACACCTCAATAAATGGCGTCGCTGAACGAAAGAACAGACACATACTTGAGGTGGCTCGCACTATGATGATACATGGTCATGTTCCTCATCGTTTCTGGGCTGACGCGGTTCTAACTGCATGTTATCTGATAAATTGTATGCCATCCTCTATTCTTCATGGTGCAATACCTTATAATGTCATATTTCTGTCTAAACCATTGTTCCCTGTTTCACCAAAAATCTTTGGCTGTACTTGTTATGTGTACGACAATCGACCAGGCCGTACAAAAGTTGATCCAAAGTGTGTTCGTTGTATTTTTTGTTGGCTATTCTGGAACCCAAAAAGGTTATCGTTGTTATAGCCCCACTCTAAAAAGATAATTTGTCTCATCTGATGTTGTTTTTATGAAGTGTGTACCGTTTTTCTTTAAATCTGAATCTAGCTTGTCTAGTAATCATCCACCTATCATGACTGTTCTGACATATCCTGAAGTCCAAGTCCGCTCTTCTTCGCCCGAGACTGATAATGCACCTCCTACGCCTCCTATTACTCAAGTATATACTCAAAGGGATAAGACGCTTCATGTTAGTACTAACTCTGTTCAGACCATGCAGGACCATGAGATTCGTGCATCCCCTGTTCCACTTGATCCGACCATTGAACCATCTCATTCTCAAATAGTTGAACCCACACCAACTCTTAGACCTGACCCCTCTAATATTGACATTCCTATTGTCCTTCGTAAAGGCTCCCGCAATTGCCCTAGTACCAGATATCCCCTAGATAGATTCTGTTTTTATGCAGCGCTATCTACAAATCATCGTGCCTTTAAAACCAGTCTTGACAGTTACTCTGTTCCTAGAAATGTGACAGAAGCCCTGTCCAATCCAGGGTGGTTTAGTGCTATGCAGGAGGAAATGTCAGCTCTCTAGAACAATCAGACATGGGATCTTTGTCATCTTCCTCCTGAAAAAAGGTTGTCGGTTGTAAATGTGTCTTCACGATCAAGGTTCATCCTGATGGATCGCTGCATCGACTCAAAGCTCGTTTGGTTGCGAAGGGATACTCTTAGGAATATGACATTGATTATGATGAGACTTTTTCTCCTTTTGCTAAAATGGCATCTGTTCGGATTTGTCTTTCGCTAGCTACCATCCGCCACTGGCCATTACACCAAATGGATGTCAAGAATGCATTTCTCAATGACATTCTTGAGGAGGAGATTTACATGACTCATCCACCTGGGTTTATTTTTCAGGAGGAGTCTTCCAAAGTTTGTCGTTTACGAAAAATCTCTATTTGGTCTGAAGCAATCCCCCAGAGCTTGGTTCGGGCGTTTCTCTCAAGCACTTCACCAGTTTGGCATGACCAGGAGTGCTAATGATCATTCCGTCTTTTTTAGACACTTGGAAGGGAAGACAATCATTCTGCTCGCGTATGTTGATGATCTGATTATAACCGGTGATGATGTCGAGGGGATCTCGGCATTGAAGAAGTTTTTGAGCACACAATTTCAGATCAGAGACTTTGGTAAACTGAAGTAATTTCTTGGCATTGAAGTATCACGGTCTCCTGGAAAGATACTTATTTGTCAAAGAAAGTATGTCCTTGATATGCTCTCCGAGTGCGGGTTGCTTGGATGCAAACCTGTTGATTCACCGATGATTCCTGAAACCAAGATCGTACCTGATGATGGAGCACCCCTACATGATCCTGAAAAATATAGAAGATTGGTCGGGAAGCTAAATTATCTGACAGTTACTCGACCATACATCTCTTTTCTAGTGAGTGTAGTGAGTGAATTCATGTCAGCTCCGCACACGGCACACTGGGATGCAGCTATTCGGATACTTAGATATCTCAAGGGATCTTCAGGGAAATGACTCGTATATTCTGACCAGGGATATTATAGGATCGCAGCGTTCACTGATGCCGATTCTGCGGGTTGTCCTACTAGTCGAATGTCAACTATTGGATATTGCGTCTTCTTCGGTGGTAACCTTATATCATGGAAGAGTAAGAAGCAAACAGTTGTATCTCGATCCAGAGTCAGAATACCGTGCAATGGCCATCACAGCTTGCGAGTTAGTCTGGACGAAGCGTTTAATCAACGAGTTGTGTGTTTTCTCTGGCGATTTGATGAGGCTACATTGTGACAACCAATCCGCCATGCATATTGCCAAGAATCAAGCCTTCCACAAGAGGACCAAGCATATTGATGTGGATTTGTCACCTGATTCGAGACATTGTTATGGGAACATACACTCGTCCCCTATGTATCCAACTCATTCATGTTCGAACAGATCACCAGCTTACAGACATTCTAACCAAACCTCTCCGCAAAGCTTCAATTAATACTCTATGTGACAAGTTGGGCATGTTCGACATATATGCTCCAACCTGAGGAGGAGGGTTAAATATGATAGCATAATCTTTGTATATTTTATAATTATTATTTGGGTTAATAGGTGTTTTGGTCTATGATGTTTAACGACTTTTGGGTTTTGGTCTATGATGTTTATTTTTTGCCAAAAGAATCGTAATGTTTTTTAAAATTATAGTACGTAAATAAATGAACTATTACCCTAAAGACTTCGAGTTTCGAATTTCAGGATAACAACACACGTCGGTCAAAAGTGGAACCCAAATATTTGATTTATAGTTGACAAACTTTGACGAATTCATAAAAAAATGTAAATTTTTATTTAAAAAATCGATTACAGTTTTATGATTTTGTACATATTTTTCCTATTTTTTTATAATTAAAATGGTCTAACACTTGAATCTCATTATTTGTTATGTCCGTATTTATTTAACAAAAAAATATGAATATTTAATGTTTAAAAATATTATATTTGGAGTATAAAACTATGTGGGTCCCAATAGTAAGTTGGAACTTGGTCTCCATCACTGGAAAAGTTTCAATTTTACTATAACATTTACTGTAGCAGTTCTACTTTGATGAATTTGCAGTGATCTGGTTGTTGATGTGAAGAAACTAGGGACTTACTATTGGGAGTGTTCTAAAGGGTGTGATAGGTTTCCGAGATGGGGAGGCAAAGAACCCGAAAGTTCATTATTGGCAAGTGATACGAGCCATATCAACGACGATGAAGAATGTAGAAAAACCCTAGAGAGAAATTGATTGAGTTCATAAGAGATGAAGAACAAAGAAAATTTGAGGGGTCTTTCTATTATGCTCCACAAGCACCATGTTTGTGGGTTTTTTTTTTTTTTTTTTTTTACATTTTTCTATTGTTCTAAAGGTGAATCCTATAGTGAAATTGATATTATTAACAATATGATACAAATATTAAGTGTGGTTAAAAAAATCATATTTTTTCATACTTTTAAAGTTTTATATATGTTACAACTAAGTCCACCCTGTAGTAAAAAAAGCCACAAGCATGGTGCTCCACAAACATGGTAGAAAGACCCGTTTAACCCTCAATTATTCCCTAATGCAACTTTACCCTAAACTATTAAATCTTCTAATAAAGTTCCTTATATAATTTATACCGTAATATAAACTAATCCTAAACTTGGGCACGTATCAGCAAGATTCAGCAACGCTAAATTTCGAGGGTCTTTCTACTATGCTTCACAACCACCATGTTTTTGATAGTTTTTATTTTTTTATTTTTTTTATTGTCTTAAATGTAAATCCTATAGGGAAATTAATATTATTAATAATATGATACAAATATTATATGTTGTTAAAAAAAAATTATACTTTTCACACTTTTAAATTTTTACATATATTATAATTAAGTTCACCTAGTAATATAAAAAACACAAGCATGGTAGAAAGACCCAAATTTCTTCATCGTCCCAATTCTTTAGGAATCGGACCAACAAGCTGTTATTTTGCAATTCCAGATAAGTCAGTTGATCAAGCGTCGCTAATTCCTTCGAAGGGATTGGCCCATTTAGTGAATTGCTACCGAGTCTCAACTCTCAACCTCAAAATGTTCCGAGAAATGTTTGTCAGAATTGAACCCTCCAACTGATTTACAGAAAAATCACGACACTCTAAAGTCGACGGAGACAGTAAATCAGATGGTATCGTCCCAGTCAATCTGTTGTAGCTAAGATAACTAAAGTCTGCTGACTCTAATACTTCTAACTAATCAGTTTATGCTTTAAACTTGGCCAATTTTTTTAAAGATTCAATGAAGATAAAAATCGAAGCTTTTGAAATATTCATGGGTACCACAATACAAAGTAAACTTGTGATCCAAGAAACTCCAATCTCTGTTTCTTGATGAAGAACCAACCCTTTAAAGTTAAGGGATATCTATCTATTGCATATAATCTGTTAGATTCCACGTTGGGCCGAGCCAAGGCTAACAGGGCAGCAGAGAGCAATCATATATGCAAATATGGGTTCCAATGTTGGAACGGGTGCTGCATGAGTCTCATGATCCTGCATGGTCTGAACAGAGGTAGTATTAACATGAAGCGTCTTATCCCTTCGAGTATATACCTGAGTAATAAGAGGCTTAGGAGGTGCATTATCAGTAGCAGAGCGGAGTTGGGCTTCAGGATATGTCAAAACATTCATGATCGGTGGAGAATTATTAGACAAACTAGGTTCAGATTTAAGAAAAAATGGTACAGATTCTATAAAGACAACATCGGATGAGACAAAGTATCTCATAAGAGTGGGCTATAACAACGATAACCTTTCTGAGTTCCAGAATAGCCAATAAAAATGCAACGAACAGACTTTGGATCAAGTTTTGTATGGCCTGGTCGATTGTCGTACACATAACAAGTAAAACCAAAAATTTTCGGTGAAACCGGAAACAAAGGTGCAGATGGAGATAAGACATTATAAGGTATTGCACCATCAAGAACAGAAGAAGGCATTAGAAAGTGATTGACGATAAGCTTGGACACATGCCCTGGCTAATATACCACCACCCATCACAAGCAAATTGGCTAGAATCCTCGCTGCCATAGCGAAACTGACAGGCGAATCTCACGAGCGTGGCCTGCCTGCCTCCAGAAAATTGGATCGCGGACTGATTCAACGGTGTGATACGGTGCGAGAATGGTGGTTTGAGAAGAACTGAGCCGACACAGGGATAGGGTGGAACCCCACTTGCATATATGATTGCTCTCTGCTGGCTCGTTGGGCTTGGCTCGGCTCAATGTGGAATTTCTCATGGTATCAAAGCCCGGTTCCGGTTGGCGGTGTTGGGTTTTTGTCCCCTTTGTTGGCTCCACGTACAAGGTTACCGGGTCGGGCCTGGCGTGAGAGTAGGGTTTGTTGAAATTAAGTCCCAACCCGTCCGGATTTGAATAAGCCGGTGCATTAGCTAAAGAGTCCTCACGGTGTGGGGGTGTGTTGAAGTCAGTGAGACTGCACCGTGAATATTTGTCCCACACCGGTGGTGTGTGGATTACAAGAGCACTATATAAGCAAATGTGTCACCTCCTCCTATCGCCAATTGATTTTAGAATGGAACCCCACTTGTGAAAGTAGTTGCTCTATGTTGGCCCGTTGGACTTAGCTCGGCCCAATGTGGAATCTAACATATAATCGATCAAAAGTTTAGTTTTTTTTCTTGCAAATTTAGTTACGGACATTAGTCAAGAATTAGATAAAATAAACGAATCATTAACTCCCTGTCTAGTTTTTCATCATACAAAAAATTGTCAATGGCCTTTATAGCATCAGAGCTTTCGGTAGGATCGACATCAGATTTTATATATGTCGGATTAAGTTCTTCTTCTTCTCTTAGCCACAGATTTCATGCTGGAAGGCACCATGTGAGGTTTGGAAGTTGTCAAGATCAGAACTGCCCATTTTCTTCTATGTGGTCCTCTAGGCAAGTCACCTACCTGACAATTGATCAATATATGTGATGTTAATTTAGAAGACAGCACCATGTGAGCTTCAGCTGGACATGTCCAGAAACAACAAATGCCTATTAACTCTTCACCATTTATTTCAAGCCCTTCACAGATTTCCGTCATATCTATATATAGGCACCACGTAAGGCAACCCACTTCATCACAACTCAAGCACCAAAATCTTATAGCAAATATTGTATTCCTTCTATAGCAAGTCCAAAAGCATCAATGGCTCTCCATCATGCAAAAAAGATCCTCCGTCGATCGCTTTCCTCCGGGAAAGAATCAGTCAAAACCCAGAAAGGTCATGTTGCTGTGTATGTGGGAGAAGAAAAAAGAAAAAGATACACGGTTCCAGTTTCATACTTGAATCAACCTTTGTTTCAAGACTTGTTAAGTCGATCAGAGGAGGAGTTCGGGTATGATCACCCGATGGGAGGCCTGACAATTCCTTGTAGTGAAGAAACATTCCGTTATCTGATTTTGCAGATGAGGGAATAATGAAATAAGGAAGAACATATAACGATTATGTTGTAACTTTAGGAGAAACAAAATTTTGTATAGTGACTTAGATACTAGAGAGAATTGTTGCTTAATTTGCTGCAAAATTTCTCCACGTCATGAATTGATTACATATATAAAATATTTCAGTTGCATTTACATCTTCATGTTTTTTACATGGGATCTCCAATATAAAACTCTTTAATGGTAGATCCAACAACTTACCGGGTCTGGTACAACGTATTACCGCTTTTGCATTAACAGCTTAGTTACTCTCAAGGGATATTCTTCGTTCTGAAAGAATTTGACTTCACCAGATCTGAATTGGCTGATATAGCATTAACATAACAAAGTTCAGCTGGACTCTTGTTTCTTGGTTTATCCTTACAAGTTGTCAGGATGGGTATCAGTAAAGTAACCAGCCTGGTTGAGAATGCATTTATAAACACATCAAAAGGGTCCTGATCTCTAGAATATTTGACATAAGAACAAGAGCTTCCCAACTGGGTGGACCCTTTATTGGAACTTATTTACTGTTTGTTTTAGATGATAATTATGTCTTTCAAACGTTATCTACGTAAGCAGTAATTATTTTAGAGACAAAGCTTTTTCTATCAAAGAGATGCAGGTATTGTTTCTTTTATGAGATTGGCTTCTTTACAGTGCATATGTATATTATGCGGCTACTTTTATTTGCTTCCACATTAATTAACCCGAAAGGAGATGGCAAGTAATCTCCTCAAGTGTACAGTTAATTTCCGAGTGATTTTCTAAGAGATCAATGTTTCAAGACATATAGTTCAGGTGGTAGAAACTTTCATTTGGTATGTGGAAATCCCATATTAGATTGTAGAGTAATCAATGAAGAAGTAAACTTGAACATATGTTCTAAATCGATATGCAAAAAGCAATCGCTTTGAGGATCGTTTCTTCAATTAATATCTAAGTCACAATATGTACAAAATAAATTTGTCCTAAGCTATATATATCATATTGATCTTCCTTATAATTATCTAATCCCTCAGCTGAGAAATACGATCAAGGAAGGTGTCTTCACTGCAAGGAATGGTGAGGCCTTCCATTGACTGGTCGTAACCAAACTCTTCTTCAACTCGACTTAACAAGTCTTGAAACGAAGGTTGGTTCAAGTATGAAACTGGAACCGTGTATCTTTTCCTTTCTTATTCTCCCACATACACCGCGACATGCCCTTTCTGGGTTTTCACGGATTCTTTCCCAGCAGAGAAAGATCGACGAAGTATCTTCTTTGCATGATGGAGAGCCATTTAATTTATCGAACAAGTGCACAGTGATACTGCAGATGGATTCTTTTGGATTAGCTATAGATGATTTAAAATGGATTGGATGAAGATGTTGTGTTATGAGGTGCCTTAATATAGTAGAATAGAATAGATAAATGAAAGATCTTTCAAGGGTTTGTAATGAGTGATGAAGAGGAAAGACATGTCCAGATAAGGTTCACATGGTGCTGTCCTCCAACTAAACATCACATATAGTTATCATATCATGACTCATTAATTACACGGTGTTATCATGTATATCTTAACAACTCCCAACATCACATGGTGTTGTCTTCCAATCATAAATTCAAAATTATGATGTTGTTGATCAATATTTGTAGTGTGGTGGGGTATTCTGATGTTGTTTGATCAATAACAAGCGAAAGAAAGCTAAAGATGCAGATGATTGCTTGGATCATTATTTAGTAGCTGATGGCACTACTTAAATAACTTGAGTTAACGGGTCAGATGCATATGTGGGAGAATAAGAAAGGAAAATGCAGTTTCCAGGATCATTATTTAGTAGCTGATGCAAAATGCAGTTCCAGGACCAAAACTCATGTCACCCATGCATATGTGCTACCGGTCAGATAATCAGCAACAGACCGAACCGGATGTTTAACAATCAGGACCGGATGGATCTAGCAAACCAGATGAAATTTTCTAAATATAGCTGCTCTAATAAACAAGGAACACTACAGATTATTGGATGCTAGGCTACCTGTGATACCCTAACAGTCGCTCGAGCTTGGGTTGTGACACTACCGTTCTAGTTAATTAATAACCTAAAAAATGATATTGAGTTAATCTTCGGGATCTAAATATTACTTTTGAATGTTTCCGCCGTGTTACACTATATCATAATGAAATTAAGCATAAAAATGATACCACCATTATAGTGATAGTCAATACATTTTTTAACCAAACTGCATATTAATTAGCAGGAATTGTCTTAGAGATAGGGTGAGCTTCTTCCATTATCAGTAGTAGGTATTATTTAGCCTTCATTTTTGTGTTATCAACACTTACGTGCTGCTTAAGCAAGTTAATCTTGCTCCTCTATCTCACTTTCTTTTGTATGTGGAAAACGATCCATTGTAAAAATTGTTAGTACAAAATAAAAATAGTAAGGAATGAAGAAGTAAATGTGAATTAAAACACTTGATATATATGTTCTAAACCGATCTGGCCATCTCTGCGACGAGCTTCTCTTTGAGAGTATCTGTGTCACCTTACAAAATGTGTCCTAAAGTTAAATCTCATTAATTACAATTATTATATCAGCTGCGAAACAAGATTAAGAAAAGTGTCTTCACCGCAAGGAATGGTGAGGCCTCCCATTGGGTACTCGTAACCAAACGTACTGCATAATCGATCAAAAGTTTAAAATTGCTAATGGCCTTAATTATCACAATCAGACCCTTCGGTATGATAGTTAATCAGTTTTTATGTCGGATTAAGTTCTTCTTCTCTAAGCCACAGATTTCATGTTGGAAGGCAACGCCATGTGAGGTTGTTGGGAGTTGTCAAGATCGGACAACTGATCAATATATGCGGTCCTCGGGCGTGTCATCTACCCGACAACTGATCAATATATGTGATGTTAATTTTTTTAAAAGACAGCACCATGTGCTTCTGTTGGACATGTCCAGAAACAACAAATGCCTATTAAGTCTTCACCACTCATTTCATGCCCTTCACGGATTTCAGTCATATACTTGGATTATATATAGGCACCACATAAGGCAACCCACTTCATCACAACTCAAACACCAAAATCTTATACCAAATATTGTACTCCTTCTATAGAAAGCCCAAAAAGCATCAATGGCTCTCCATCATGCAAAGAAGATCCTCCGTCGATCCCTTTCCTCTGGGAAAGAATCAAAAACCCAGAAAGGTCATGTTCCGGTGTATGTGGGAGAAGAAGAAAGGAAACGATACACGGTTCCAGTTACATACTTGAATCAATCTTTGTTTCATGACCTGTTAATTCGATCAGAGGAGGAGTTCGGGTATGATCACCCTATGGAAGGCCTCACAATTCCTTGCAGTGAAGAAACATTCCTTTCTCTTATTTCGCAGATGAGGGAATAATGAAATAAGGAAGAACATATAGAAGGGTTTTGTTGTAACTTTAGGGTAAAAAAACTTTTTATAGTGACTTAGATACTAGAGATAATTGTTCCTTAATTTGCTGCAAAAATTCTCCACAGCGAATTGCCCACATATATACAGAATATTATAGTTTCATTTACATGGGATCAACTATGTTCCATTCGATAGTTAACAATATACTCGAGCATCTCTTTGGAAACGTTTACTCAAGTTAAATCCCATTAAGCACTGGAAAAACGTAAAGCCGCTTTTGCATTAGCTTAGTGTGAAATTGAGTTATGATAGCAGCAGAGGAAGAGAAGGAGATTTTTCTTTCTTAAGCAGCAAGAAATCGAGAAAGAAAAGACTCCGAGAAGATTGAGAGAAACTTTCAACTTGTAGCTGTTTCACCAACTAATCAGCTAAGTCCATTTCTATCTGTATAATATGTCTCAAGTTAAGTTCATTAGCTCCCGCGAGCTGTGATAAGTCCAATGTCACAGTAGAATCAAAACAGCGTTAAGTTGTACTTGACAGGATAAGTTTTCGATCGTTATCCCATTTAATAGATTGGCCAAAAAATTTGTGCTGTTGAGTATTGGACGTGCATATATGCTTGACGGAAAGTATTATTTTTTTCCAAGAACTCCTCAATTAAGAGTTGATATCCACCAGCATCACCCAAAGAGAACTTGATGGAATAATGTAAATTTTTAAGTACTTTCAGTTTTCAGAAGATATGTTTTAATGCAGTGACTTTTTTTCTTATGTATCTGAGAAGTAAAAAAGGTAAGCATGAAGAATAAGAGTGACTGCAATACTTAAATATATACGTTTGAAATCAATCTGAAGGAGTTCTATAGTCTCTAATCACTATACAAAATTGTCCTAGAGGTACATGGTATTATCTATGATCAAATGTATTACATTTCCTTCAGCTGAGAGATCAGAGAAAGGAAGTTGTCTTCATTGCAACGAATGGTGAGGCCTCCCATTGGGTGGTCGTAACCGAATTCCTCCTCACCTCTACTTAGCAAGTCTTGAAAGAGAGGCTCGTTCAAGTATGAAACAGGAACCGTGTATCTTTTCCTTTCTTCTTCTCCAACATAAACTGCAATATGGCCTTTCTGGGTTTTCACGGATTCTTTCCCGGCGGAAAGAGATCGACGAAGTATCTTCTTTGCATGATGGAGAGCCATTTAGTTTATCGGAAAATAAAGTGCACAGTTGATAGTGCAGACAGATGCTTTTGGCTAGAATATTTGAAAGGGAATTGGGTGTGGATGAAGATGTTGTGTTCTGAAGGTGCCTTTATATAATAGAATAGATGATTGAGATATATATATCTCAAGGGTTTGAAATAAGTGATGAAGAATAAGGCATGTCAAGATAAGGTTCACATGGTGCTGTCTTCCAACTAAACTTCACATATAGTTATCATATATATGCTAACAAGTCCCAACCTCACATGGTGTTGTCTTCCAAACATAGAATCTGCGTTTAAGAGAAAATTCAAAATTATGACGCTGTAGTGTAATAAGAGGTATTTGTAGGGTTTAGTGACATATATGAATGTGGTGGGCAGGTGGGGTATTCTCGTGTTGTTTGATCAATAACCAAATAGAGCTAAAAAATCGATACGTATCATCGTTGTCTAGTATGGGACACCTGCGAGGACCGCATGAATTCAGGTAATCGAGATTTCTGATCTTCATCATAAGTCCCAACTTCACATGGTACTGTCTTCTAACCTAACATAAGAATTGGTAAATTCTGTATATTACTTCACTAATCAGAGCTTACAATATATAATGATACAATCAAGCTAAACTTGGTAACTAGCTAAACCAGAAAAGCAACTAGGAATGGAAAATATCAATTATACAGAATATACAAGATTTCTATATTTAACACTCCTCCTCAAGTTGGAGCATATATATCTAGCATGCCCAACTTTTCACATAGATCATTAACTAACGCTTTGCGGAGGGGCTTAGTTAGAATGTCTACAAACTGGAAATCTGTTCGAACGGGATTGAGTTGAATGTACAGAGCGCTAGAGAATGTTCCCACAACAAGGTCTCAAACAAAATACAATCCTCATCTATGTGCTTGGTCCTCTCATGGAAGACTTGGTTCTTTGCATATTCGTTATCACAATATAGTCTCATTAGACCGTCATGACTAATACCTTATTCGATGAGTAAGCGTTTCGTCCAAATGAGCACGCATGATGTGTTCGCCATTGCACGATATTCTGACTCCGCACTAGATCGAGATACAACAGTCTGCTTCTTACTCATCCACGATATAAGGTTCCCACCAAAGAAGACACAATACCCAGTGGTGGACCTCCGAGTAGTAGGCACCTCGACCAATCGGCATCAGTGAACGCTGCGATTCTACTATGTCCCTTATTAGAATATACAAGTCCTTTACCTGGGGATCCTTTAAGGTATCTAAGGATCCGAATTGCCGCATCCCAGTGTGTTGTGTGCGGAGCTGACATGAATTGACTCACAACACTCAATGGATAAGAGATATCTGGTTGAGTAACCGTTAGATAATTCAGCTTCCCGACCAGTCTTCGATACTTTTCAGGATCATGTAGAGGTCCCCCCTTCATCAGGACGGAGCTTGGTCTCAAGAACCATAGGTGAGTCAACATGCTTGCAACCAAGTAACCCACACGCAGTCAACATATCAATGACATACTTCCTCGGACAAATAAGTAACTCCCAGGCGATCGTGATACCTCGATTCCAAGAAAGTACTTGAGCATACCAAGGTTCATTATCTGAAATTGCGCACTCAAGAACTTCTTTAATGCCGAGATCCCTCCTTCATCGTCGCCGGTAATAATCAGATCATCAACATACACAACTAGAATGATGGTCTTCTTCTCTAAGTGCCTGTAGAAAACTGAATGATCATTGGCACTCCTAGTCATGCCAAATTGATTAAGTACGTGGGAGAACCGTCCAAATCAAGCTCGAGGGGATTGCTTCAGACCATATAGGGACTTGCGCAGACGGCAGACCTAGGAAGACTCCTCCCGAACAACAAATCCAAGTGGCTGAGTCATGTAAATCTCCTCCTCAAGAATGCCATTGAGAAATGCATTCTTGACATCCAGTTGGTGTAGTGGCCAGTGACGGATGACCGCCAGAGAGAGACAGATGCGAACAAACGCCATCTTAGCAACCGGAGAAAATATCTCATCATAATCAATGTCATATTCTTGAAAATATCAATTCGCAACCAAGCGGGCCTTGAGTATATGCAGCGACCCATCAGGATGAACCTTTATCGTGAAGACCCATTTACAACCGACTACCTTTTTGCCAGGAGGAAGAGGACATGGATCCCAGGTTTGATTTTTCCAAAGAGCTGACATTTCTTCCTTCATAGCATTAAGCCACCCTGGATTGACCAAGATTTCTGTCACATTTCTTGGAGCAGTTTACAATATTAACTATCAATATATATAGCTAAAAGACAGGGATAAAGATATATTGATAGGATTTAGTTACTTAAAAAGATTAAGAGATATGTTGTCTATATATTTTATCCCTAAATATATTTTTGACAATATTTATATATATAGAGAGATTTGGCCGAAAATTATATATATATGTTAATATTGTTAATTGATTTACTTCTTATAGATATAATCTTGACAATATTTATATATATTAATAATATATGTGTCGAACTATATATATATATTAGCAATATTGGAAATTATTTTAAATAATTAATATTTCTTGGTGGCTAAGTTAAGTTTTTAGTGGACTTTAAAACCCTACTTAGCCCACAAGACATATTTCGGCCAAACTCTAGGGTTTATGGGCTGGTCCAATTGCTAAACCGGAACGGATAAAACCAATCCGGGTTTTCTTAATCGGGTCGACCTAGTCGGGTCGGGTCGGACCGTAGTAACTAAATTAAACCTAACCTAACCGGTTTTGAGTGATAAACCGAACCACTATCTTATTTTATTGAACCGTTTCGGACCAAATCGAAATTTTTAAAATCAGACCGAGTTGAACCGGATTTTAAAATTTGGACCGAACCACTCTAAAATTTTCGGAAATTTTAATTGTTCAATAAAATAGGATGTCAAATTTTAAATCCAAAATGTTTTTGAACTTTAAAATTAACCTAAACAGTGCTCTTAGGGTTTGTGTTTTAATACACGGTTTCAGTCAAAACCCTAATGCCTAGTTTCGACTATGGGGATGGATCTCGGACTTGCATGTTTTTGGGACTTGATTAAATTAGTGGGCTGATTTGCAATTGTTTACTTTCTGCATCATATTTTTTTGATATAATTAGAACTGTCGTCTTGACTTAGTCAAGCTAGCTGGATATTATATTGCGAGCATTGAGCTCTGGGATTTAAATATATGGTTTGCGCAATAGGATAGACATGCTACGCTGATTGAAAGTGCCTAGAATCCATGTCTAGAAATTCGCATAGTTGATTGTAAGCATGAATTGCAAAACAACCTCTAATATTTTCAAAGCATTTTATAAAATCGAAAATTCCAGTCGCCAATTATGCATGATGTGTGCGAATGTTGCATGTTTTGACGCGTATGCTAGGATGTTCATGATAGAACGCATGTGATAATTTACTTTACGTAGAATTATGTATGCTAGGAACATTAGACGCATGACGCGTAAGCATGTTGTGTTCGATATTTATGGCATGGTATGATGATTTGCTAGATGTAGTATAATTATAAATATGCATGCGTAAATTATCGGATAATTTTTTAAAATCATAAGGGCCTTGGGAAAGCCAAGATCGGGTATGCTTATTTGAAAATTCCCGTTCCGGTAATTTGCAATAGAATAACCGTTTTCAAAAGACTGATCTATTAGATTGAAAACGACAATAGTGTGAATTCTTTCACGACACCCCCTTCCTCGGTTTACTGAAGATTGGTTTGGTTTAGTGACTGAAGGATCACTATTCGTCGTATTCCATCTTAATAGATAATCTGATGTTTGCAATCTTGTTAAAATGTCGTTGTCTTCGTAACTTTGCATAATAATCTATGTTAGTTTTAATGGCTGGGTCGGTACGCTTTTATAAACCGTGCAATCTGGATGGTGTTGATTACGAAGCATGGAGTGAGATGGTGAGAGAACGACTTATAGCATGTGAAGCACACATGTGCATCATGCCCATAAGAGACAAGATGATGGTACCGCCAGATAACAACCTGATACCCAGAATTGGAAATATAGGTTGGGGAGATAAAATAAAAAGCTTGCGAGGTGATATTGGCGGCCTTGGACAATGAGGTTGCAGAGGACTTCACACTCAATTATTCCGCTGCTCAGCTTTGGGCTGCCCTGAAACTCCGTTTCGAAAGTGGAAAGGCAGCCGAAGCGAGACAGGTAATAATGGAGTATGATAACCTACTTTCAAACGACACCGGCATGAAACCTGGGTCGAACCAGAGGATTGAAAGATCCAATTGTAGAAAGATGATCAATATCGCTCAGGGGTATTCCATGTCTTGGTTTGCTGATGACTTTTGACTAGAATACTTAATTACAGCGAAGCGCATGTCACCTCGAAAAACGGGACACATCGTTTTAGAATACGAATTTAATAATCAAGTATTTTTATGAATGCGCAATTTTCGTTTGTAATTCTTTAGATGTAACTCATTGATAACTACTTAGATTTTATGTAAGCCTTCCAGCTACTACAATCTAATTAGAATATCAACCATGGCATTAAAAGCGACAACTTAAATGCATGATCCATAAGATAGATAAATCTATGGATGAGTTAAATAAACGAAAAGAAGTAGTCGGTAAAACGAATCTCCCACCATTAGCCTTGAAAGAAGAGTTTGGCTAAAAGCATTCATTAAACACTTCAAGAAACATAGTTCAGAATTACATAATGTTAGAGTTACACATCAATTGTTCCTGCGGGATGAGATTAATTTAACTCACATTAATGTAAAACACTATATTCTGAAAAAAAATCGGTTAACACGTTACCATAAAAGCTAATGAATGATTCGGGTAAAACCTTATCACAAAGACATATTAATTTGCGCATTAAAACGAGTATTCATTAAGAGTACGCACTACTCGTGAAGAATACGAGTTTTAAAATTAGCCTGGAACAATGGTTTCGTGGTCAAAACATGGCACATTATAGAGGCTTGAGGATGGATTTCCAACACTTTGTAGAACGAACGAGCTAGTACTGATTAAAGTTAACAGATGGATGATGGAGATTCTCAGGTCCCACTTACTTCGAGTGGGAGAATTGATATAGCATAAGTGATTGATTTGGTAAATGATGATGGAAACGTCTTCATAATAAATCCAGTGAGAGGGCTCACACATAATCATCACTAAATTTCAAAATGCGAATCAAGTCGGACCTGATAATCATGATAATGAACTATTTCAACTACCCATTTTTCCTAGTGGGAGTGGAACAACCAAATTGGTTCCAGATCCTAGTGATCGAGGAATACATCTCGGAGGTAAAAACCCGAGACTGGCAGGATATTCCAAGTAAGTTCAACCACCACCATTGTTCCCAGTGGGAGTACTGCCCCGATAAGAAGCATTATTCCGAGTGGGAGTAACGATCAGACTAAAACATGGGAGTAACGTGCCTAGACATAGTCAAAGGCAACGAACTTCTTTCGAGAAGTATCCCATCAAACGAGATATGTTAAACATCTTGATGTTCGTTCTTGAACCAGTGACGGTTCATCAAGCAAAGGAAAGAACTCAAAACAAGGGAATGGAGGAAAACAATGAAGGATGAAATTGCCTAAATAAGAACTAACCCGTTTTTAGTCTTTAGTTGATTTATCTGTTAACCACAGAACTAGAAAGTGAAATCTTAGAATTCACTTCGGGTGGAAATTTCGAGTGGTGCAAAACTCGAATAATTGCGAAAGGATATACCCAAATTCACGGAGTGAACTTTGATAAAGACGGACTCACTGACTATACGTTACACCATAGTCAGGGCCGTCCTTGCCCATGACTACAAGTCTCGAACTCGAGCATGCATCAAATGGACATTAAGACCAAACCTCTCCAAGTAAAACTGGAGAAAGAGATCTATATGGAGCAGCCAGAGAGTTTCATTACTCCTGCAAAGAACGCAAAGTTTGCAAACTTCAGAGATCTATATACGGTCTTAAACAACTGTCTCGGCAATGGTATCGCAGATTCCACGAAGAAATTGTTGGATACGGATTCGTGAATCTTCATGAGGATCCCCGCGTATACACTAAGACCTCCGGGTCTAAGTATATCATCATAACACTATACGTGGATGACATACTCATTGCTGCGAACGACGTGAGTTTCATGAATAAATCAAAGTCCTGGTTAGCATCAGCATTCGAGATGAAAGACATGGGAGAGGCTACGTACATCTTAGGCATCAAAATTGGGCGAGATCGTGCCACCCGGAGATTATGTCTATCTCAGGAATCATATATCAACAAACTGTTGAAAAGATTCAGAATGCTGGATGCTAAACCCGTGGATAGCGGTTGTGTTCCGGTGCGCGCTATTGAAGCGTGATGGCCCGAAAAACCAGCAGGAGCGTGAACAGATGAAGAATGCAGAGTATCTGAGCATGGCAGGGAGTCTAATGTACGCCATGCTCTGTACTCGGCCAGAAATCTGTTACGCTGTGGGCCTAGTAGCAAGATTCCAGTCAGATCCTAGTTATCAAAATCTAAAGGCCGTAAAACGAATTATCAGATATCTGAAAGGTAATGCCGACTACGTTTTGTGCTATGAGGGCGATCGGCTCGAATTGACTGGTTATAGTGATGCCGACCACGGTGGCGATCCGGATGATCGTAAGTCCACCACAGGAGGAGTTTTCCTCATTGCTAATGCTGCGATATCATGGGTAAGCAAGAAGCAATCTTGTGTCGCGCTTTCCACTATGGAATCAGAATTCGTTGCCCTCTCCAAAAACGCACAAGAAGTGGTTTGGCTGAAAATGCTTCTTACTGCATTAATTGGCACCGACAAGAAGAGTAAACCTGTGTAGGTGTACTCCGACAGTCAGGCAGCCATTGCGGCAGTTAAGAATCCAAAATACCATAGTAGGACAAAGCACATTGATTTGAAATACAATTATACAAAGCACATTTTATTTTACGGTCTATAAACTAAGTCGTAGGAAGAAGTAAAATTCTTCCACCAAAATTATGTCGAATGTGAACCTTGCCTCGTCACACAGGCATGGTCATCTTGTAAGGAGAGAGTGACCTCTACCATAACAAGATTGGCTAAGAATCATGGGGATAAACCTGATTAAACAAAACGATAACATTTTCACGCTTAACAGCATGACTTAATCTTCGTTTTGTAAATCGCCGAGTTGGACTTTGTCCATCCCTATATATCACATTCAAGGCCAGATGAGAGATTCTGCGATAACATTATTGACATATCCCATCCCTGGATTTACCAGGTGTGCTATCAACGCGTGCTTCATACTGCACGTGCCATATACGACCACGGGGTCATGCTCGGTTGTGCTAGCTAGAATCCTTGTGATTCAAAGGGCGCATACTTCTTCACCTTGAGCGTGTGATTGATTCCGGATGTCTTATGAAGAGGCATCCAAAGTATCCTCACAGACTCAGAACTTATACCTAAGGTCTGGCTCAATGCTCGCTTCCCGACGTACGAGCGTAGTGCCAAAGAAAACAGCCAAGTGACCACGTCTTGGAAACCGGTTGAGTCAGACTAAAGGTATAAGCGATGGGGATGGTCAAGTTCACCTTTAATTCACCGAATCTCGTGTTCACTAGGTGGCCGCCAACCGAATATTAGTTGAAGGTTGTGAACACATGTATGGATGCTCTGGAGAAATATTCATTTGTGGAAAACTGGGCAATTGGAGAATTAACAGTTGACCAAGGATACAGTGCGGTACATAGTTTTATTTCAAACAGGTTTGGTTCATGAAAGGGAATCAACGTTCTGCGGGCGCTACATTACTCCTAATATATGAGTAGCACGATGCCCTTCGTATCCGTCGATCGCACGGTAAGCCTCGTATGAACTATTCGGTGACGAAGACTGAAGACTGAGATGTTGATACTATTGCGTAACCGTATCGATTAACGAGCACCCTTCCATTCCGGCAAGTGGGAGCTGTTAGCATATGGTGACGTGGCGCCGTAATAGGAGCCCTTTAATTAAGGGAATTACCTAAGTTAATTAGGTAATTGTCAATCCGGGCTAATTGGGCCAAATCCAATTAGTAATTGACAAGGGATGCCCAAAATTGGGCCTCCCCCTTATACATGCAATTCGGCCGGCCACCCTATACCACATTGCAGGTTGGAGTTGCCTTTTGGCAACTCCACCAATACTATATATAGGGGTGTCTGCTAAGGGTTTATTCACTCATTCATAATAACAAGGATCTCCATTGAGAACACTTGTTTCCCTTAGTTAAATTTCGGCACCATCACATCTGGTTTGAGGTTCCATCTCCGTTGAAGAATCGATCAGAGGTCTTGTTGTGGAGCTACATCGCGTGGGACTTCTTCTAACGAAGAACTTGCACGTGGTTCCGACCGGAGGATCAGAACTCCCTCCACATCGTTCTTGGGCAGGAAAGCTAAAAGGCATGTGTACTAATTCCGCTGCGTAGATTAGATTTCTTGCTAGTACATGTTTAGCATTCCGTAGTATTACGTCCCCGTAATCCAACATCTCCGTCTATTTTTGGGGTTAAGTCGAACGGAAGTGTATCACGTGACCGTCACGTTAGCTTGATAAATTGGATATTCAAAAATGCCCCTCCTTGCAAAATCTGACCTTCCATTACCTAGCGAATTGACGAAACTACCCATCCTAGCTAAATCAACAACTATATGGTTTTTGAGTGGTGGCCGGCCGGAGTTGGGTGGTGGCCGGAGTTGAGTGGTTGTTGTTTTGACTCCAGGGGTAATTTCGTCACTTCATATTTGGTAGAAATGGCAATTCCGACTTTTCACAACATTCTGTTAAAATTAACAGCAATTTGGACGGAAAACAAAATTTCAACAATGTCCAAACCTCAAACAGTCTATTTCAACACTTTAAAGTCCAGACACCAAATTTCAACATGGGTCAAAACTCAGAAAATTTCAACGCCGAGTATCCTCTGTCCATCCGGCATTGTAAAAGCAATCGGACTGTCCAGTAAGTCAATAATAGATCATAAGTCGGTAACATATTAATCTACACAAATTCTCTATCTTTATACCAATATAAAAAGTGAGAGTTGTCCTCACCCCCAATAGGTACCTTTTCAAGATTTTTCATTTTATTATTATTATTATTATTATTATTATTATTATTATTATATAATATTTAGTTCTCATAACTTTATAAAATTGATGATTTAGTCCTTATTATCTTTGAGACCCATCTATTTATCTTTACTATTACTTAAAAATCATTTCGTTAAATTTTGTTATTTTTAGTTTTTAAGTTCGCTTAATTGACAGGTCGCCGTAGTTATTATTAAATTCCCAATCCAATAAACTTATCAATTAGGGATGCATATCTTATGCCCCACTATTATTGTTCCAGATCGTGTCTCACTGTTAAGATTTTAACATGTGTTCTATGTGTAATTAATTTTGTGGTTTTTTCTCTAAAACCCTACTGGGATTGGTGAAACCTAGAAGAAAAATTAAATTTAAGGACACGTGTTAAAATCTAAATGGTGAGGCACAATCTGGAGCATGAAGAGTGGGCAAGAGATCTGAATCCATCAATTAGAGTCAGCATTAACATATGATATGCATTCAATATGTGCAAATGTCGGGTGCATGCATTGTTTCGTTTACCATATCACAGATTTGGGGATGTTCCGCCCGTTGACATTTTTGTATCACATAAATCAGTCACTTGCCAACTCATATAACCTATTAAAATATGGATCAACCGTAGTTCCTGAAGTTTGATTTTACATATACCATGTTACTCAATGTTCAGTACTTATTGATTCGAACAATTGATTTAGTTCTTGTGTTTGTAAATTCATTCATATTAGGTATATCCTAATTAGTAGTTGAATAAATATTTAAGGTGAATTCAATAAACTTCAGACATTAGTGATTTAAAAAATTGATGATTTAGTCCCTACTATATTTGAGTGTTACTAAAATTTTCATTAGTTAAATTGCATTAAATTTTTTGCTAAGTCACTTAACTTACATGTTACATTAATTATTATTAACTTCTTAATGCAATATACCTATAAATTCGAGTCACCCCCAAAGTATGATATGTATTCAACTCGTGTACACTTAGAGTACATGTTGAGATTTTTTGTATATGTGTCAACAAAGGTTCTTGAATTTTGACCTTTTACGGATAACATGTTACTCATCGTCCATCATTTAGGGTCTCAAACTATTAATTTAGTTCTTCCATCTGTCAATTCAATCAAATTGTGTACAACCTAATTAGTATTTAAATAAGTAAGTGACGTAAAGTCAAGTATAAACTTTTGATTTTAATGAATTGAATTTTCCTTTAGCGTTAAATCATTTTTGTTGATATTATGGTATAAAATTGTATGGAACGTGTATAGTTACGTTTGTATAGATCAAACTGTTCCACTAATGACTCTATGTGGTTAAGTACGGGTTTACATTCTTCACTCAAGTTGATGAGTTAGATACAAATTTTTCGTTAAACCACGCCATACACAATAACTCATTATTAGTTCTAACCGTAAATATATATACATGTAAAGCTAATTTAGTACTGTAATGGAAAATAATAGTTAATTTTGTACCTAATTATCATCTTTCTATTTTTTTGTTGTGAATTACATTGTGTCGTTCTTTTTTCTCCCAGCCCCTCAAGTTGCCTATGTATTAATTAAATATTATCATATTAGAAAACTTAAGATAAATTATATCTTGAAATTTAGACGACCGACACGCGTGCAACGCACGCGTTAATAACTAGTTGGAAAAAAAAAATGAAAATCCAACTTTGCCTAATAAGAAAATGAATATGAACAATCCAGAGATGTAAACTGCTTGGTTGTGGGGAACTTACTGTAATTGAAACATCAACGAGTACGCGATGGTTGCCCACCACAACATTCCATCCGTGTTAAGCAATCCCGAACACAAGATGCTTAAGATCTATCACATATATAGAAGAAAATCATCAATATTTGGTAGCTGATAATTATCAGCTACCAAATATTGATCGAAGCAATCAACTGTGCATTTATCTGTACAGAATCCTAACTGTGAGTAGGACCAAAACCAGTTCTTCTACGATATTAACTTCTTCTATTAGCTATCCACGATAGAAGACAGTACCATGTTAATTTGGGACTTATGATGAAGATCAGAAATGTCGATTTACCTGAACTCATGTGTCCTCGCAGTCAACGATGATACGTATCGATTTTTTTGGCTCTCTTTGGTTGTTGATCAAACAACATGAGAATACCCCACCACATTCATATATGTCAACCTATTACTCAGGTATATACTTGAAGGGATAAGTCTTTTCCTAATAATACTAAATATGTTCAGACCATGCAGAACTATGAGACTCGTGGATCCCCCGTTCCAAACATTGAACCTCCACATGATACTCCATCATCTCCTACACAACCAGTTGATCTCACACCTGCTCCCAGAAATGAATCTACTAATGATATTGACATTCCTATTGCCCTTCGAAAAGGCTCCCGTCATTGCCCCAGTACCAAATATCCCTTAGATAGCTTCTGTCCATATGCATCCCTATTCACAGATCACCGTGCCTTTAGAACCAATCTTGATAGTTACTCTGTTCCTAGAAATGTGACAGAAGTCTTGGCCAATCCAGGGTGGCTTAGTGCTATGATGGAGGAAATGTCAGCTCTTTGGAAAAATCAGACAGGGGATCTATGTCCTCTTTCTACTGGCAAAAAGGCAGTCAGTTGTAAATGGGTCTTCACAATAAATGTTCATCCTGATGGGTCGCTGCATCGACTCAAGGCCTGCTTGGTTGCGAAGGGATATTCTCAGGAATATGACATTGATTATGATGATATATTTTCTCCGGTTGCTAAGATGGCGTCTGTTCGCATCTTTCTCTCTCTGGCGGTCATCCGTCACTGGCCACTACACCAACTGGATGTCAAGAATGCATTTCTCAATGGCATTCTTGAGGAGGAGGTTTACATGACTCAGCCACCTGGAATTGTTGTTCAGGAGTAGTCTTCCTAAGTCTACCGTCTACGCAAGTCCCTATATGGTCTGAAGCAATCCCCCTGAGCTTGTTTCGACGGTTCTACCACATACTTAATCAATTTGGCATGACTAGGAGTGCCAATGATCATTCAGTTTTCTACAGGCACTTAAAGAAGACCATCATTCTAGTTGTGTATGTTGATGATCTGATTATTACCGGCGACGATGACGAAGGGATCTCGGCATTAAAGAAGTTCTTGAGTGCGCAATTTCAGATAATAAACCTTTGTATGCTCAAGTACTTTCTTGGAATCGAGGTATCACGATCTCCTGGGAAGATACTTATTTGTTAGAGGAAGTATGTCATTGATATGTTGACTGCGTGTGGGTTACTTGGTTGCAAGACTGTTGACTCACCTATGGTTCCTGAGACCAAGCTCCGGCCTGATGAGGGGGAACCTCTACATGATCCTGAAAAGTATCGAAGACTGGTCGGGAAGCTGAATTATCTAACGGTTACTCGACCAGATATCTCTTATCCATTGAGTGTTGTGAGTCAATTCATGTCAGCTCCGCACAGAACACACTGGGATGCGGCAATTCGGATCCTTAGATACCTTAAAGGATCCCCAGGTAAAGTACTTGTATATTCTAATCAGGGACATAGTAGAATCGCAGCGTTCACTGATGCCGATTGGGCGAGGTGCCTACTACTCGGAGGTCCACCACGGGGTATTGTGTCTTCTTTGGTGGGAACCTTATATCGTGGAAGAGTAAGAAGCAGACAGTTGTATCTCGATCTAGTGCGGAGTCAGAATACCGTGCAATGGCAAACACATCATGCGAGCTCATTTGGACGAAACGCTTACTAATCGAATTAGGTATTAGTCATGACGGTCCAATGAGACTATATTGTGATAATGAATCTGCCATGCACATTGCCAAGAACCAAATCTTCCATGAGAGGACCAAGCACATAGAGGAGGATTGTATTTTGTTTGAGACCTTGTTGTGGGAACATTCTCTAGCGCTCTGTACATTCAACTCAATCCCGTTCGAACAGATTTCCAGCTTGTAGACATTCTAACTAAGCCCCTCCGCAAAGCGTTAGTTAATGATCTATGTGAAAAGTTGGGCATGCTAGATATATATGCTCCAACTTGAGGAGGAGTGTTAAATATAGAAATCTTGTATATTCTGTATAATTGATATTTTCCATTCCTAGTTGCTTTCCTGGTTTAGCTAGTTACCAAGTTTAGCTTGATTGTATCATTATATATTGTAAGCTCTGATTAGTGAAGTAATATACAGAATTTACCAATTCTTATGTTAGGTTAGAAGACAGTACCATGTGAAGTTGGGACTTATGATGAAGATCAGAAATCTCGATTTACCTGAATTCATGCGGTCCTCGCAGGTGTCCCATACTAGACAACGATGATACGTATCGATTTTTTAGCTCTATTTGGTTATTGATCAAACAACACGAGAATACCCCACCTGCCCACCACATTCATATATGTCACTAAACCCTACAAATACCTCTTATTACACTACAGCGTCCTAATTTTGAATTTTCTCTTAACCGCAGATTTTATGTTTGGAAGACAACACCATGTGAGGTTGGGACTTGTTAGCATATATATGATAACTATATGTGAAGTTTAGTTGGAAGACAGCACCATGTGAACCTTATCTTGACATGCCTTATTCTTCATCACTGATTTTAAACCCTTGAGATAAATCTCAATCATCTATTCTATTATATAAAGGCACCTTCAGAACACAACATCTTCATCAACACCCAATTCCCTTTCAAATATTCTAGCCAAAAGCATCTGTCTGCACTATCAACTGTGCACTTTTTTCTTCCGATAAACTAAATGGCTCTCCATCATGCAAAGAAGATACTTCGTCGATCTCTTTCCGCCGGGAAAGAATCCGTGAAAACCCAGAAAGGCCATATTGCAGTTTATGTTGGAGAAGAAGAAAGGAAAAGATACACGGTTCCTGTTTCATACTTGAACGAGCCTCTCTTTCAAGACTTGCTAAGTCGAGGTGAGGAGGAATTCGGTTACGACCACCCAATGGGAGGCCTCACCATTCATTGCAACGAAGACAACTTCCTTTCTCTGATCTCTCAGCTGAAGGAAATGTAATACATTTGATCATAGATAATACCATGTACCTCTAGGACAATTTTGTATAGTGATTAGAGACTATAGAACTCCTTCAGATTGATTTCAAACGTATATATTTAAGTATTGCAGTCACTCTTATTCTTCATGCTTACCTTTTGTACTTCTCAGATACATAAGAAAAAAAGTCACTGCATTAAAACATATCTTCTGAAAACTGAAAGTACTTAAAAATTTACATTATTCCATCAAGTTCTCTTTGGGTGATGCTGGTGGATATCAACTCTTAATTGAGGAGTTCTTGGAAAAAAATAATACTTTCCGTCAAGCATATATGCACGTCCAATACTCAACAGCACAAATTTTTTGGCCAATCTATTAAATGGGATAACGATCGAAAACTTATCCTGTCAAGTACAACTTAACGCTGTTTTGATTCTACTGTGACATTGGACTTATCACAGCTCGCGGGAGCTAATGAACTTAACTTGAGACATATTATACAGATAGAAATGGACTTAGCTGATTAGTTGGTGAAACAGCTACAAGTTGAAAGTTTCTCTCAATCTTCTCGGAGTCTTTTCTTTCTTGATTTCTTGCTGCTTAAGAAAGAAAAATCTCCTTCTCTTCCTCTGCTGCTATCATAACTCAATTTCACACTAAGCTAATGCAAAAGCGGTTTTACGTTTTTCCAGTGCTTAATGGGATTTAACTTGAGTAAACGTTTCCAAAGAGATGCTCGAGTATATTGTTAACTATCGAATGGAACATAGTTGATCCCATGTAAATGAAACTATAATATTCTGTATATATGTGTTAAATATAGCAATCCTTTATATATTCTGTATAATTATTTGTTTCCATTCCTAGCTACTTTCCTAGTTTAGCTCCATTGTATCATTATATATTGTAAGCTTTGATTAGTGAATTTCATGAAGAATTTACCAGTAATTACATGGTATCAGAGCGGGTTTACCATTAATCCTGCTGCCCAGCCACATCTGGTAGCTAACCATCTTCATCCGTTCTACGCCCACCGGCCACTCTGTCCGACCACTGCCACTCAGTCCGGCCACCCTGTCCGTCAGTCCTGTCATCGCCGGATCCCAACGCCTCTGTTCACTGCCGCTCGTCGTCGCCGGATCCCACCAGCAGCCCAGTCCGAAGTCGGAGACTACCTGCAGCTTCCTATCTGACCAATTCCAACCACCGGTCGTCGGAATCGCGCTCGTCTGCCTGTCGTCGGAACTGTGTTATCTGTCTGTCGTCGGAACCGTGCTCGTCAACCTCCGATTTTGCAGCGACGCCGAGTGTGGTAATCTGCTATTGTGCCCTCCTTCGTCTGTCTGCTTATATCGATTAGGGATTTATTTGCTATCCGGTTCAAATAACTCCGGTCCGGTCTGATTACTAAGAATCTGGTCTGGTTCGGTCTGATTAATGAGAATCCGGTCCGGTCTGACTGCTGCTATTCTGGATGGTTTTGTGGTTGTCCGTTTCTGATTCGTGTCTGATTGGTTTCTGTTGCTGCTGTTCGTTTCTAATTTGTTTCTAATCCGTGACTACCATCCGTTTCTGATCCGTTGCAAAGTTGTTGCTATTTGTTCTTTTATGGAGAACCCAATATTAATGGCCAAATCTTACATGGGTAAAAGCATAAGTCAATTGATTGTCAATCAATCAGTCAGCGACCACACTAATGCATATAAAGTTGCTACAATTGTTCAGCAACTTGCGCAGTTGGGCTTCCAACTGCAAACTCCAAGGAATGATTGCTAATTGCCCGAAGTGAGAAGCAAAAATATTCTGATAAAGACGTTCCTTGTTATTGACTCCTCAGGTATGACTTCCAACTGTTTATTAGCATCAAAATCATTATGGATTGTTGATTCAGGTGCTACTGATCACATGACTGGTAACAAGAGTTTACTGTCAGGACTTACCGCTACTTCACAACCACCTGTCCAAATAGCCAATGGTTCCACATGCCATATAGAAGGAATTGGATCCACTCAGATTTCACCACATATGCCATTATCATCTGTCTTATACGTTCCTTCTTTTTCTGAGAATCTTCTGTCTGTGAGCAAACTAATAGAACAATTATATTGCTCAGTTACGTTCACTCCAACTAAATGTGCTTTTCAGGAATTGGGAACTAACAAGTTAATTGGAATTGCATATAAGCACAACGGTCTGTATTACATGGAGAGCTCGCCTCAACGAGTTGCGTACATGAGCACTAGTAGAGTGCTAAGGAGGTCCATTATCAGTTGGGGCATCCATCTCTACAGGTTCTAAAAACACTCCATCCTGAATTTCATTCTGTCTCTGAATTAGTTTGTGAGTCATGTATCCAGGGCAAGCATATTCGTGCTTCCCATCCACCTAGGATTATTCGTCGGTCTGCTGGTATCTTTGATTTAGTGCATTCAGATGTATGGGGTCCATGCCCAGTTACATCTATTTCAGAATTTCGGTACTTCGTCACTTTTGTGGATGATTTCTCTCGTGCGACTTGGATGTTTGTTATCAAATCTAGACAAGAGGTGTTTGCAAAATTTTTGACGTTTTGTTCTTTTGTGAAAAATCAATTTGGCACTACCGTTAAAACCCTTCGTAGTGACAACGCAAAAGAATATTTCACAAATGAATTTGTTAAATATATGAGTGAAAATGGCATCATCCATGAATCATCATGTTCATATACACCTCAACAAAATGGAGTGGCTGAACGAAAGAACAGACACATACTTGAGGTGGCTCGCACTATGATGATACATGGCCATGTCCCTACACCAACGGTTGCTAAGATGGCATCTGTTCGCATCTGTCTCTCTCTGGCGGCCATTCGCCACTGGCCACTACACCAACTGGATGTCAAGAATGCATTTCTCAATGGTTTTCTTGAGGAGGAGGTTTACATGACTCAGCTGCCTGGATTTGTTGTTCAGGAGGAGTCTTCTAAGGTCTGCCGTCTGCGCAAGTCCCTATATGGTCTGAAGCAATCCCCCCGGGCATGGTTTGGACGTTTCTCCCACGTACTTAATCAATTTGGCATGACTAGGAGTGTCAATGATCATTCAGTTTTCTACAGGCACTTAAAGGAGAAGACCATCATTCTAGTTGTGTATGTTGATGATCTGATCATTACCGGTGACGATGACGAAGGGATCTCGACATTAAAGAAGTTCTTGAGCGTGCAATTTCAGATAACAGACCTTGGTAAGCTCAAGTACTTTCTTGGGATCGAGGTATCACGGTCACCTGGGAAGATACTTATTTGTCAGAGGAAGTATGTCCTTGATATGCTATCTGAATGTGGGTTACTTGGGTGCAAGCCTGCTGACTCACCTATGATTCCTGAGACTAAGCTCCGGCCTGACGAGGGGGAACCTCTACATGATCCTGAAAAGTATCGAAGACTGGTCGGGAAGTTGAATTATTTGACGGTTACTCGACCAGATATCTCTTATCCAGTGAGTGTTAAGAGTCAATTCATGTCAACTCCGCACACAACACACTGGGATGCAGTAATTCGGATCCTTAGATACCTTAAAGGATCCCCAGGTAAAGGACTTGTATATTCTGATCAGGGACATAGTAGAATCGCAGCGTTCACTGATGCCGATTGGGCAGAGTGTCCTACTACTCGGAGATCCACTACTGGGTATTGTGTTTTCTTTGGTGGGAACCTTATATCATGGAAGAGTAAGAAGCATACAGTTGTATCTCGATCCAGTGCGGAGTCAGAATACCGTGCAATGGCAAACACATCATGCGAGCTCATTTGGACGAAACGCTTACTCAGTGAACTAGGTATTCGTCATGACGGTCTAATGAGACTACATTGTGATAATGAATCCGCCATGCATATTGCCAAGAACCAAGTCTTCCATGAGCGGACCAAGCACATTGAGGTGGATTGTCATTTTGTTCGAGACCTTGTCGTGGGAACATTCTCTAGCCCTCCATACATTCAACTCATTCCCGTTCGAACAGATTTCCAGCTTGCAGACATTCTAACTAAGCCCCTCCGCAAAGCGTTAATTAATGATCTATGTGACAAGTTGGGCATGTTAGATATATACGCTCCAACTTGAGGAGGAGTGTTAAATATAGCAATCCTGTATATATTCTGTATAATTATTTGTTTCCATTCCTAGCTACTTTCCTAGTTTAGCTCCATTGTATCATTATATATTGTAAGCTTTGATTAGTGAATTTCATGAAGAATTTACCAGTAATTACAATATGTAAGCAGTTCGCTGTGGAGAATTTTTGCAGCAAATTAAGGAACAATTATCTCTAGTATCTAAGTCACTATAAAAAGTTTTTTTACCCTAAAGTTACAACAAAACCCTTCTATATGTTCTTCCTTATTTCATTATTCCCTCATCTGCGAAATAAGAGAAAGGAATGTTTCTTCACTGCAAGGAATTGTGAGGCCTCCCATAGGGTGATCATACCCGAACTCCTCCTCTGATCGAATTAACAGGTCTTGAAACAAAGATTGATTCAAGTATGTAACTGGAACCATGTATCGTTTCCTTTCTTCTTCTCCCACATACACCGGAACATGACCTTTCTGGGTTTTTGATTCTTTCCCAGAGGAAAGGGATCGACGGAGGATCTTCTTTGCATGATGGAGAGCCATTGATGCTTTTTGGGCTTTCTATAGAAGGAGTACAATATTTGGTATAAGATTTTGGTGTTTGAGTTGTGATGAAGTGGGTTGCCTTATGTGGTGCCTATATATAATCCAAGTATATGACTGAAATCCGTGAAGGGCATGAAATGAGTGGTGAAGACTTAATAGGCATTTGTTGTTTCTGGACATGTCCAACAGAAGCACATGGTGCTGTCTTTTAAAAAAATTAACATCACATATATTGATCAGTTGTCGGGTAGATGACACGCCCGAGGACCGCATATATTGATCAGTTGTCCGATCTTGACAACTCCCAACAACCTCACATGGCGTTGCCTTCCAACATGAAATCTGTGGCTTAGAGAAGAAGAACTTAATCCGACATAAAATCTGATTAACTATCCTACCGAAGGGTCTGCTTGTGATAATTAAGGCCATTAGCAATTTTAAACTTTTGATCGATTATGCAGTACGTTGGTATCCCTTAACTTTCAAAGGGCTGTTTACTACATCAAGAACAAAAAAAGTTGCGGTTTCTTGGATCCTAAGTTTCAAAAGCACTGATTTTTATCTCTTCACTGAATCCTGAAAAATTGGCAGGTTCAAAGCATAAACTGATTAGTTGGAAATATTAAAGTCATTGGACTTAAGTTATTAAGCTACTACAGATCTGATTCCTTAATTATTTGATTCTCATTTCTTGCTGCTTAAACAAAGATGATCTTGCTTTTCGGGTAATTAGTTAGTCTATACTCATCTTATTCTGTTGAGCTAACCTGTATATTAAAGTGTTGTTGAACCATTCCCTAAGAAAAAACTAAACCTTAAGTATAAGAGTGATTATTGTTACCAACTCCCCAGACAAAGGTCTCCAAGTTGCATGTGCCTCTTACAATTAAAAATGACTGAGAATTACTAGATCTCTAACTACAAATCTGCCTCAATAATGCTCTCAACAACTAAACCCAGATTCAACAATAACAATTTTAATGTGGTCCCTATCAGACTACAAAACCTTGGTCATTGGTTAGAAGAAGTCACCATGTGCAGCTAGACAAGTTTTAGATCAGTGGAGCCATAAAGATTAAATGCCTTTCAGACACTCCTTAGACTTCCCAGTCATCCCTCTGTTATTTAAAGGCATCTCATAACACAACATTTTCATCCACTACTCAAGTTTCCTTCCATTGTCTAGATATCCCAACATTTCATCTTGTTCTATATCAGCTGCTCTCACTACAATGGCTCTCCATCATGCAAAGAAGATACTTCGTCGATCTTTCTCCGCCGGGAAAGATTCCGTGAAAACCCAGAAAGGGCATGTCGCGGTGTATGTGGGAGAAGAAGAAAGGAAAAGATACACGGTTCCAGTTTCATACTTGAACCAACCTTTGTTTCAAGACTTGTTAAGTCGATCAGAGGAGGAGTTCGGGTATGATCACCCGATGGGAGGCCTCACAATTCCTTGTAGTGAAGAAACATTCATTTCTCTGATTTCGCAGATGAGGGAATAATGAAATAAGGAAGAACATAGAAGGATTATGTTGTAACTTTAGGAGAAACAAAACTTTGTATAGTGACTTAGATACTAGAGAGAATTGATTACATATATACAAAATATTTCAGTTGCATTTACATCTTCATGTTTTTCTACATGGGATCTCCAATATAGAACTCTTGAATGGTAGATCCAACAACTTACCGGGTCTGGTACAATGAATTACCGCTTTTGCATTAACAGATTTAGTTACTCTCAAGGGATAGTCTTCGTTCTGAAAGAATTCGACTTCACCAGATCTGAATTGGCTGATATAGCATTAACATGCATAACAAAGTTCAGCTGGAGTCTTGTTTCTTGGTTTATCCTTACAAGTTGTCAGGATTGATATCAGTAAAGTAACCATCCTGGTTGAGATTTGCATCAAATTCGAAATGTGGTTAAAAACACACCAAAAGGGTCCTGATCTCTAGAATATTTGACTGAAGAACAAGAGATCTCTAACTGGGTGGACCCTTTATTGGAACTTATTTACTGTTTGTTTTAGATGATCATTATATCTATTCAAGCGTTATCTCATAAGCAGTAACTATTTTAGAGAGAGCTTTTTCTATCAAAGAGATGCAGGTAATCATTGTTTCTATTATGAGATTGGTTGAAATCTTTACACTGCTTATGTATATTATGCGGCTACTTTTATTTGCTTCCCCATTAATTAACCGGAAAGGAGATTGCAAGTAATCTCATCAAGTGTACAGTTAATTTCCAAGTGCTTTTCTAAGAGATCAATGTTTCAAGAAATATAGTTCATTTGGTGTGTGGAGATCACATACTAAATTGTAGGAACTGATAGAGTAATCAATGAAGAAGTAAACTTGAACATAAAGTAGTTTTATATGTGTTCTAAATCGATCTGCCAAAAGCAATCGCTTTGAAGATCTTTTCTTCAATTAATATCTAAGTCACTATATGTACAAAATAAATTTGTCCTAAAGCTATATATATCATATTGATCTTCCTTATAATTATCTAATCCCTCAGCTGAGAAACAAGATCAAGGAAGGTGTCTTCACTACAAGGAATAGTGAGGCCTCCCATTGAGTGGTCATAACCAAACTCTTCTTCAACTTGACTTAACAAATCTTGAAACAAAGGTTGGTTCAAGTATGAAACTGGAACCGTGTATCTTTTCCTTTCTTCTTCTCCCACATACACCGCGACATGCCCTTTCTGGGTTTTCACGGATTCTTTCCCGGCGGAGAAAGATCGACGAAGTATCTTCTTTGCATGATGGAGAGCCATTGTAGTGAGAGCAGCTGATATAGAACAAGATGAGATGTTGGGATATCTAGACAATGGAAGGAAACTTGAGTAGTGGATGAAAATGTTGTGTTATGAGATGCCTTTAAATAACAGAGGGATGACTGAGAAGGAGTGTCTGAAAGGCATTTAATCTTTATGGCTCCACTGATCTAAAACTTGTCTAGCTGCACATGGTGACTTCTTCTAACCGATGACCAAGGTTTTGTAGTCTGATAGGGACCACATTAAAATTGTTATTGTTGAATCTGGGTTTAGTTGTTGAGAGCATTATTGAGGCAGATTTGTAGTTAGAGATCTAGTTATTCTCAGTCATTTGTTAATTGTAAGAGGCACATGCAACTTGGAGACCTTTGTCTGGGGAGCTATATATGACAATAATCACTCTTATAATTAAGGTTTAGTTTTTTAAGGGAATTATTCAACAACAGTTTAATATACAGGTTAGCTCAACAGAATAAAGTCAGTATAGACTAACTGATTACCCGGTAACAAGATCATGTTTGTTTAAGCAACAAGAAATCAGAATCAAATCATTAAGGAATCAGATCTGCAGAGTAGCTTAATGACTTAGTCCACTGACTCTAATAACTCTAACTAATCAGTTAATGCTTTGAACTTGGCCAATTTTTTTTCAGGATTCAACCAAGAGATCAAAATCAGTGCTTTTGAAACTTGGAATCCAAGAAACAGCCCTTTGAAAGTTAAGGGATACCAATATACTGCATAATAATCTGTCAAAAGTTTAAAATTGCTTATGGCCTTATAACATCAGACTTCTCGGTAGGATAGACATCGGATCAGAACACCATGTGAGGTTTGGGAGTTGTCAAGATCGGAACTACCGATTTTCTTTTATGTGGTCCTCGAGGCATGTCACCTACCCGACAACTAATCAATATATGTAATTTAGAAAACATCACATGTGAACTTCAGGTGGACATGTCCAGCAACAACAAATGCCTATTAAGTCTTCACCACTCATTTCATGCCCTTCACGGATTTCAGTTATCTACTTGGATTATATATAGGCCCTCATAAGGTAACCACTTCATCACAACTCAAGCACCATAATCTCATAGAAAATATTGTATTCCTTCTATAGCAAGTCCAAAAGCATCAATGGCTCTCCATCATGCAAAGAAGATACTCCGTCGATCGCTTTCCTCCGGGAAAGAATCAGTCAAAACCCAGAAAGGTCATGTCGCAGTGTACGTGGGAGAAGAAGAAAGAAAAAGATACACGGTTCCAGTTTCATACTTGAATCAACCTTTTTTTCAAGACTTGTTAAGTCAATCAGAGGAGGAGTTCGGGTATGATCACCCGATGGGTCGGTTCGGTCTCCACGGTCCTAAAAGCTCAAAATCCGAACCGAATCGAAAAACCGAATTAGAGTAAAAAAAATCCGACCAAAAACCAAAACGCATATTGTGGATTCAGTTTTTTCGGTCCGGACCGGTTCGGTTTTCACTGGTTTTTCTGACCAACCGGAGTTTGGTTTCACCCCTAGCAATAATCAGGAAAGAATATAACATAACAATTAAGTTTCTGATGAATTTTCCCAGAGATACTAGATTGAATGCAAATTTTGGAAGATGCAGTACAGATGATAAGGTAATATATGAAGTTGGTTTAACGGTACCAGATCTTACAATCTCATAAGTTGATCAGTCGGCTATAATTACAGGAGACGCTACTTTATGTAGCTGGAGATCATAGAAAAATAGAATTACCCGTCATATGATCTGTGCCACCAGAATCAAGTACCCGTTTACTTGAAGAGGATACAAGACATAACTTACATGACTCGACAATGGTAAACACTGAATTGGTTCCCATCTTGTATTAGAAGATCCAACCAAATTAGACAACTTAGTCAATTTAAACCAAAAAAAATTGGTCCACTATCAATCAGACCGCATCAAAAAAACCAGACAACAGCAATGAACCCGACCGTAATAATGAACCAGACCGTAGCAATAAAACTAAACAGAATTGAACCGAAACTTGGTAAAGCACAGTCGTAGACCTTCAAACCTCAGGCGACTACCACAGGGTCCGCGATGATGACCACTCGCAGTGGACGACACCAGATATGGCCACAAAAGATCCAGAAACGTCGAGACGACGTCAGAGAGTGAACGCCGAGAAGAACTATCCACAGACGCGCCCCCATGCGCCAACGCATGAGTTAGGCTGACGAATGGGACGGCGGAGCATGTGACTCATGCGCCTCACTTTTCATCGCCGGAGACCCGCGACTGGCCGAAATGTAGGCCTGTCAAACCGGGTCTACCCGTGATTCGAAACCCGTAACCCGCGAGTCAATATGAAGTCAACCCGACCCGAACATCATAAAGGGTCGGGCCTCAAAACCCGAACCCGACCAAGAAGGTCGCCGGGTCAACTCGTAACCCGTCCATTAATCCCTTTGTTTCTCATTGGTCGCTGCTTGTTGCTCCTATCATTCCATCTATGTTCCTTCTTCGTTGTCAAACCCTTTTATTTCTCCTAACTCGTTATTTGTTGCTCCACCCTAAAAGAACTCCATCTCCATGTCTCTATCAACAATTATATCCCCGCAGTGGAGAATCCAATCGTCAATTTTGAGTCATCGGTTCAGGCATCAGGAACTAGAATATGTTTAGAAATCATAATCGTTGATTCTTTCTAATTGACTAAGATTCGAACGCGGCTGGAACTTTTTCTTTGTTGTCTACACTAATTGTGAGCCGTGCCCGTGCGTGAGGTATGTGATTCGATGAGTTTATTTGTGAATATGTCTAAGCGCCGACCGAGCCTTTGAAATTGAGGAGAATAAGACAAGTTGAGAGAAGACAGAAAGTGATGACGCTAGGGTTTCTACTTTTTTTTTATTTGTTTGATTTTACTTTTTCTTTTAATATTTATTATTATATATTTTATATTAATATCCATAATTTAATTATATATGGGTCAGACGGGTCGGATTCGGTCCCAATATCGAAACCCGAACCCGACCAGTTTTTTCCCATGATAGATTTGGATCAACTCGAAACTAACCCGAACGCTCAGAGTTGGAATCCGAACCCGACCTGAGCCATGGTCAATTTCGGGTTCATTTTGGGTCAAAAGTTGATAGGCCTACCGGATGACTCATCCAAAGCTTTTGGTGGCGGAGGTGAGAACAAACGGCACTCCAGTCGGTGACGCACGATACTCTCACTGACAATTCAAACCCTAAATGGAACAGCTCTGATACCATGATAAATCTCAGACACTCAATTGATAAAATTCAACTTGTTATCTATTACATACAATTAAGTTTTCAGTGAGTTTTCCCACAGTTGCTAGACTGAATGCAAATTTTGGAAGATGCAGTACATATGATAATAAGTTGGTTTAACAGTACCAGATCCTACAATCTCATAGATTGATCCGTCAGCTATAATTAAAGGAGACGCTACTTTATGTAGCTGGAGATCATATAAAATATTAGAATTACCCATCATATGATCTGTAGTACCAGAATCAAATACCCATTTATTTGAACAGGATACAGGACATAACTTTCCTAACTCAACAATGGTAGACACTAAACTGGTTCTCATCTTGTATTAGAAGACCCAACCAAATTCGACAACTTAGTCAAATTAAACCAAAAAATTGGTCCACTATCAATCAGACCGCATCAAACAAACTAGAGCACAACAATAAACCAGACCGTAATAATGAACCAGACCACAGCAAAAAAACCAAATAGAATTGAACCGGGACCTGGTAAAGCACAATCGTAGACCTTAAAACCTCAGGTGACAACCACATAATCCGCGATGATGATCACCCGCAGTGTCCGACCACCAGATATGACCACAAAAGAGCCGAAAACGCCGAGACGATGTTGGAGAGTGAATGCCGAGAAGAACCCTCCATGGACGCGCCACCATGTACCGGCGCATGAGTTAGGATGAAGAATGGGACGACTGCGTGTGTGACTCACACGCCAAACTTTTCTTCACCGAAGACCCGCGACTGGCCGGAATGTAGGCCTGTCAAACCGGGTCGACCCATGATCCGAAAATCGTGACCCGCGAGTCAATATGCAGTCGACCCGAACTTCATAACGGGTCAGGTCTCAGAACCCGAACTCAACCAAGCAGGTCACCGGGTCAACCCGTAACCCGTCCATAAATCCCTCGGTTTCTCATTGGTCACTGCTTGATGCTCATATCATTCCATCTATGCTCCATCTTCGTTGTCAAATCATTTTCTTTCTCCTAACTTGTTATTTGCTGCTCCACCCTTAAAGAACTCCATCTCCGTGTCTTTATCAATAATTATATCTCCGCAGTGGAGAATCCAACCGTCAATTTCGAGTCATCGGTTCAGGCATCAGGAATTAGAATATGTTCAGAAATCATAATCGATGATTCTTTCTAATAGACTAAGAGTCGAACGTGTCTGAAATTGTACTTTGATGTCTCCACTTACTATGAGTCGTGCCCGTGCGTGAGGTCTGTGATTCGATGAGTTGAGTTGTGACTATGTATAAACGCCAATTGAGCCGTTGAAATTGAGGAGAAGAAGTCTAGTTGAGAGAAGAAGACAGAAAGTGATGACGCTAGGGTTTCTACTTGTTTTATTTGTTTGATTTTACTTTTACTTTTAATATTTTATTATTATATATTGTATATATTACTTTTATTATATATGAGTCAGACGGGTCATATTCGGGTCAAATATCAGAACCCGGACAGTTTTTTCCCGGGGTTAGATTGGGATCAACCCGAAACTGACCCGAACACTTAGAGTTGGAATCCGAACCCGACCCGAGCCCAGGTCAATTTTGGGTTCATTTCGGGTCGGGTCCAAAATTGACAGGCCTGCCGGAATGACTCATCCGAAGCTTTTGGTGGCGGAGGTGAGAACATACGGCACTCCAATCGGTTACCCACGATACTCTCACTCACAATTCAAACCCTAAATGGAACGGCTCTGATACCATGATAAATCTCAGACACGGCTTGTTATACATATAATTTCAGCTTACTAAGAAAGTATTCTAATAAGGTAAGTAACTATATGGAAATATTTTATAGAGAATATGCTACATTCCTTAACACAAACAAAATTATGCATTATAGTTATTTAATAAGAGCCATTGCGTTTATTCAAGACCTCAACATTATCAGTATTAAGGTATTTAGCCTTCATATTTGTGTTATCAAATTTATGTAATCACAGCCAATAGCATTACCGAATTCTATTACGTTTAAGAAACAATACTGAAAGAGCTAATTAGGAGTTTCAATCCGAATTCTTCACGGCTCTAAATGCAGTATAACTGTATTGTTCAATTCTCTTTTCTCCGAGAAGTGGAGAAATTTCATAGTACATGAACACTGTATAGTTATGCAGAAAAACTGTATATATTGCTGTGAGAAGCATCATCTCTCTATTCTCTAACTCAATATACAAAATTATCCTAATTAAGGATGATGGTCGTCTTTTATTACAATTCTCTCAGGTGAGAAATAAGATCAAGGAAGGTGTCTTCACTGCAAGGAATGGTAAGGCCTCCCATTGGATGGTCGTAACCGAATTCCTCCTCAGCTCTACTTAGCAAGTCTTGAAAGAGAGGTTCATTCAAGTATGAAACAGGAACCGTGTATCTTTCCCTTTCTTCTCCTTCTCCAACATAGACTGCAACATGGCCTTTCTGGGTTTTTTTGGATTCTTTCCCGGCAGAAAGAGATCGACGAAGTATCTTCTTTGCATGATGGAGAGCCATTTAAATTAACAAACAAGTGCAGAGTTGATACTGCAGATTCTTTTGGATAAGCGATAAGATTCGAAAGGGAATTGGGCTGTTGATGAAGATGTTGTATTCTGAGGTGCCTTTATATAATAGAATAGAATACATGATTGAGAGATCTCTCAATGGTTTGAAATGAGTGATGAATAAGACTAAAGGGGTCATTTCGTCTCAGGTTGTTCCATTAGACAAGAACATGTGCAGCAAGGTTCACATGGTGGTGCCCTCTAACTAACATCATGAATATTAACATCTCTGATCTGTGGTGTTGTGTTGAAGCTAAGAGATCCGGCGTCGGTCCTACTGAAAAGTCTGATGCTGGTGTTTTAATGCTGTTTTTACAGATGTGGGTAGCATTGCTGTATATGATCAATTATTACTAGAGAAATATTAATTAAGGCTGAAGTTGATTGCTTGAATAAATTAACGTTTAGTAGCTGAAGAGTAAAGGCGCAATTTTTCTCTGGTTTTTTTTTTCCATTAGAGGAAGGCATGTCCAGCTAAGGTTCACATGGTGCTGTCCTCTAACTAAACATCATGTAGTTAATTGATATGCAATCTGTGGAGTTTTGTTGTGTTGAAGACATACAATCTGTGGCTAGCTAAGAGATCCGGTGTCGGTCCTACTGAAAATTCTGATGCTAGCTGTAGGGTAAGAAGTGTTTTAAGTAGGCTGTTTGTTTTTACAAATGTGGTGGGGAAGCATGTTGTATGAATCAATGTTTGGTAGCTGATAGAACTAATCGCCTAACTTGACTAAAAGGGTTTGATGCAAAACGCAAATTAGAGCCTGGATCGGCCAAACAAATCTCTTGCTACCTAACTTTCAGGAATTGTGGATTGAGAAATTTGCCAAATCAAGATGCCCATGAAACACGTAACACTAAGTTATTCTTGGATTCCAATCTACCATTCTTGTTAGCCAACTTAAAGAATATGTTGAGTAAATGCAGGGGATATACTTGGTTTACTTTTAAATGTTTCCCACTGTGTGATATTCTTATTCTCATAACAAAATCATGAATCAAAAGATAGCCCCATTTTCATGTAGTTTAGTATCTAGTCAATTCAGTCTTATCTGCAAGCAGTATTTCTTCAAGAGAGCTTTTTCCATTATTAGTTGTAGGTATTTAGCCTTCATTTTCGCTTTATCAATATACTTACGTATACGAATCCTTCAATCATAGCTAATGGCAGTAACAAAGTCTGCTATGTACTGGAAAAACAAGAGGAATGTGATCGAAGTAGTTAGCAGATCAATTTAATGAGATTGCAATTTCTTGTACCAAACGTAATGATTGTTTCTTTTATGAGATTGGCTGAAATCTTTACACCGCATATGTATGTTGAGCGGCTACTTTTAATTGCTTCCACATTAACCCGAAAGGAGATGGCAAGTAACATCATCAAGTGTACATTTAATTTCCGAGTGCTTTACTAAGAGAGTGATGTTTCGAGACATATAGTTCAGGTGGTAGAAACTTTCATTTGGTATGTGGAAATCGCAAATAATATTGAAGGAACAAAGAGAAAGAATAGTAAGCAATGAAGAAGTAAATTTAACAAAATTAGTTTTATGTATGTTCTAAACTGATCTGCAAAAAGCAATCGCTTTGAGGATCTTCTCTTTAGTATCTAATTAGTCACAATATACAAATTATATTTGTCCTAAAGCTATATCATAATGATCAGGAAACTTGTAATCTAATCCCTCAGCTGAGAAATAAGATCAAGGAAGGTGTCTTCACTGCAAGGAATGGTGAGGCCTCCCATTGGGTGCTTGTAACCATACTCTTCTTCAACTCGACTTAACAAGTCTTGAAAGAGAGGCTCGTTCAAGTATGCAACTGGAACCGTGTATCTTTTCCTTTCTTCTTCTCCGACATAGACTGCAACATGCCCTTTCTGGGTTTTGATTGATTCTTTGCCCAAGGAAAGTGATCGACGAAGAATCTTCTTTGCATGATGGAGAGCCATTGTAGTGAGAACGGCTAATAAAGAACAAGATGAGATGTTGGGATAGCTAAACAATTGAAGGAAACTCGTGTAGTGGATGAAGATGTTGTGTTATGGGGTGCCTTTAAATAAACAACGGATCGTAGGGTCTATAGAGGGTCATCGAAATTGAGTGGTGAATAATACTACAGAGGCATTTATTGTTTATGGCTCCACTGAGAAAAAAAACTTGTCTAGCTGCACATGGTGCCATCTATTTCTAACCGATGTCGACCACGGTTTTGTATTCTGATAGGGAACAGCTCCCTGGACCACATCGATTTGGCTGCCTGGAGGCGCCAGATTTGCACTAACATGCTGGTCCTGTTATTAATTCTCAGTTAATTGTAAACAGAACATGCAACTTGGAGACCTTTGTCTGGGGAGCTGGTAGTATGTATTGCCTCATCAAAAAAATTGAATAATCAATCAATACCTAAAAAGAGATATTGATGACAATAATCACTCTGATAAGGTTTAGTTTAAGATACAGGTTAGCTCAACAGAATAAGATCAGTATAGACTAATAACTGATTAGTTAGTTAGCTAGGAAGTGGAACGTCATGAGACAGAGAAACAAGAACATCTTTGTTTATGCAGCAAGAAATCGGAATCAAATCAAATCATTAAGGAATCACATCTGTATAGTAGCTTAAATAACTTAAGTCCACTGACTCTAATAATTCTAACTAATTAGTTAATGCTTTGAACCTGGTAAATATATTTCAGGATTCAATAATGAGATAAAAATCGATGCTTTTGGAACATTCATGCGTACCACAATAAAAGTAAACTTGGGATCCAAAAAACTCCAAATTTCTCTGTTTCTTGATTAAGAACAGCCCTTAGAAAAAAAGTTAAGGGATACCAATCGATCAAAAGTTTTCAAAAAAAAAAATTCTTTAGTGCCAGGCATTAGACAGGAAAGACTTTTTTGTTACATAAAATAAATGAATCGTTAACTCCCTGTCTAGTTTTTAATCATACAAAAAATTGCAAATGGCCTTTATAGCACCAGACCTTTCGGTAGGATCGACAGCACCATGTGAACTTCAGGTGGACATGTCCAGCAACAACAAATGCCTATTAAGTCTTCACCATTCATTTCATGCCCTTCACAGATTTCAGTCATATCTATATATAGGCACCGCATAAGGCAACCATTTTCATCACAACCCAAGCACCAAAATCTTATAGAAAATATTGTATTCCTTCTATAGCAAGTCCAAAAGCATCAATGGCTCTCCATCATGCAAAGAAGATTCTCCGTCGATCACTTTCCTCCGGGAAAGAATCAGTCAAAACCCAAAAAGGTCATGTCGCAGTGTACGTGGGAGAAGAAGAAAGGAAAAGATACACGGTTCCAGTTTCATACTTGAATCAACCTTTGTTTCAAGACTTGTTAAGTCGATCAGAGGAGGAGTTCGGGTATGATTACCCGATGGGAGGCCTCACAATTCCTTGCAGTGAAGACACATTCCTTTCTCTGATTTCACGGATGAGGGAATAATGAAACAAGGAAGAACATAGAAGGGTTATGTTGTAACTTTAGGATAAAAAGAACTTTGTATACTTTAGGATAAAAAGAACTTTGTATAGGGACTTAGATATACTAGTGATAATTTTTCCTTAATTTGCTGCAAAAAAATTCCTTGCGAATTGATTACATATATACAAAATACTTCAGTTTGCATTTACATGGGATCTCCAATATTTTTTTTAAAAGAAAAATTACTCCAACTGAGTTACTGATCAAACTATGTTCCCTTTGATAGTTAACAAGATACTCAAGCATCTCTTTTGGAAAATTACCGAAGTTAAACTCCATTAAGCACCGGAACAACGTAATACTGATTTTGCATCAACTTAGCAGCAGAGAGAGAAGAAGATTTATCTTTCTTAGGCAGTAAGAAATCGAGAAAGAAGATTGACTCGGAGAAGATCGAGTGAAAGAGAGAAAAATTCAAGTTGTAGTTACCAACTAATCAGGTAATTAAGTCCATTATCTCAAGTTAAGTTCATTATTCCATTTAATAGATATTTGGAGGCAAGTATTATTTCCTTTCATGAACTCCTCAATCAAGAGTTGTTGAGATCCAGCAGCAAAGAGAACTTGATGGAATGAATAATGTACTGTTACTTATTAAGTACTTTTCAGTTTTCAGAAGATATGTTTTAATGTAACGACTCTTTTTTTTAATGTAGCTAAGAAGTAAAAAAAGGTAAGCATGAACAATAAATGTGAGTGAAATACTTTAATATATAAGTTTGAAATCAATATGCAATTTTGCAAATAACTCTTGTCTAGATTTGATAACAACATCCAAGTTGCAAGAGAGAAATCATCCACACAAGTGACGAAGTATCGGAAATTTGAAATAGATGTAACTGGGCACAGACCCCATACATCTGAATGCACTGAATCAAAGATACCAGCAGACCGACGAATAATCTTAGGTGGATGGGAAGCACGGATATGCTTGCCCTGTATACATGACTCACAAACTAATTCAGAGACATAATGAAATTCAGGACTGAGCATTTTTAGAACCTATAGAGATGGATGGCCCAATTGATAATGAACCTTCTTAGCACTAGCTACTAGTGCTCATGTACGCAACTCGTTGAGGCGAGCTCTCTAGGTAATGCAGAACGTTGTGCTTATATTCATCAGAACAATATTACATTAACATATAGCAAATACAATCGGCTAAACTAGGAAAAAACTAAATTAAGAATAAAGCTAAATTAGGATAAACATAATTACAGAAATGCGTGGGGCAGAGGGCTCTCTTATTACCCCCTTTTCTTGATCCAACCTTTTCTTTGCTTCGGTAGTGAATCACCTACTAAAAAAGGGGTAGACCTGCACGTCCTATTTGAGACTACTAAGGCAGGCGGTGGTCTTTATCTAAAGAAATGGGTTGAGAAAATGCATATGGATAGAGCCTCATCTATATTATGTCTATTTAGGCGTTATCTACAAAGCAGTATTAATATTAGGGAGAGCATTTCTAGTATAAGATTGGCTGAAATCTTAACACTGCATATGTATATTATGCGGCTACTTTTATTTGCTTCCACACCAATAACCCTAAAGCTGATGGCAAGTAAACTCATCAAGTGTACAGTTAATTTCCGAGTGTTTTTCTAAGAGATCAATGTTTCAAGACATATAGTTTAAGTGGGAAAATCTTTCATTTGGTATGTGGAAATCCCATATTAAATTGTAGGAACTGATAGAGTAATCAATGAAGAAGTAAACTTGAATAGAAAGTAGTTTTATATATGTTCTAAACCGATCTGCAAAAAGCAATCGCCGTGAGGATCTTCTCTTTAGTATCTAAGTCACGATATACAAATTAAATTTGTCCTAAGCTATAAATCATAATGATCTATCTTCCTTTTAATCTAATCCCTCAGCTGAGAAATAAGATCAAGGAAGGTATCTTCACTGCAAGAAATGGTGAGGCCTCCCATTGAGTGCTCGTAACCAAACTCTTCTTCAACTCGACTTAACAAGTCTTGAAATAGTGGTTGATTCAAGTATGAAATTGGAACAGTGTATCTTTTCCTTTCTTCTTCTCCCACATACACCGCGAAATGACCTTTTTGGGTTTTGATTGATTCTTTCCCAGAGGAAAGCGATCGACGAAGAATCTTCTTTGCATGATGGAGAGCCATTTAATTTATCGAACAAGTGCACAGTGATACTGCAGACGGATGCTTTTGGATTAGCTATAGAATATTTAAAATGGAACTGGATGAAGATGTTGTGTTATGAGATGCCTTTATATAGTAGAATAGAATAGATAAATGAGAGATCTCTCAAGGGTTTGTAATGAGTGATGAAGAGGAAAGACATGTCCAGATAAGGTTCACATGGTGTTGTCCACCAACTAAACATCACATATACTTATCATATCATCACTCATTAATTATGTGGTGTTATCATGTATATCTTAACAACACCCAACATCACATGGTGTTGTCTTCCAAACATAAAATCTGTGGCTAAGACAAAATTCAAAATTATGATGCTGTATTGTGACATATATAAATGTGGTGGGGTATTCTGATGTTGTTTGATCAATAACAATAGAGAGTGCTAAAGATGCAGTTGATTGCTTGGATCATTATTTGGTAGCTGATAGTACTATTTACTAACTCAAGTTAACGGGTTTGATGCAAAATGCAGATCCCGGACCAAACAACTCATGTCACACATATGTGCTACCATACTTGCAGGAATTCTGGAGTTGAGATCGAGAATAATCTAGGAATAATCTCCTAGGCAGCGGCAGCCAAGGAAGTGTGATCACATGCCAGCTTTGTGACCATCAAGGTCACAGTGCAAAGACTTGTCGCCTTGCGCCTCGCTCGGGTCCTACGGTGGCTCACTTCACATCCAGAGATACCAACAGCTCTTCTTGGCTCATCGACTCGGGTGCCTCGCACCACGTCACGTCCGACCTCCATAACTTTTCTATTCACTCGGACTATGATGGACCTGATGATATCATGGTCGGCTACTATGATGGCCTACCCGTCACTCATACTGGTCAAACCTCAATCTCCACTTCATCTGGCCCTTTTCTATTATCTAATGTGTTATGTGTGCCGACTATCAAACGAAATTTTATATCGGTCTCCCAATTTTGCAAAACTAACGGTGCATCAATTGAAATTTTTATGGCTTATTTTGTGGCGAAGGATCTTCACACAGGGGCGTCTCTGTTTCCGCGTGAGGATGGTGTTTATGAGCTTGCTTCCTCGAATTCTCATCCAACGACCATGGTGACAACATCAAATAAGATAAGCAATTGGCATGACTGTCTAGGGCATCCAGCGTCCAAAACCCTAGACTATCTCTTTCGCTATTATATTAGCGCTGGAAATAAACACAACAAGGGTTAAAGGTACTTTTCATACCACATGTTTGACCGAATGTGGCTTTTAGTACTGGATGTTTAGTTTTGTATACTTTTGGTACCAAACGTTTGAAAAAATGTGGCTTTTGGTACATCCGTTAGTTGGCCGTTAGTTTTGGCCGTTAAATGACATGTGCAAGTCACCTGATCGACTATAAACTTTTAATTTTGTTCAGTTTAGTCCCTCAAATATATTCCTAACTTTTATTTTGTTTAACTTAGTCATAACACTTCAAAATCGGACCCAATTAAACCAATCGAATTCAATTGACATAGCCCCATTTGGGTCAAATTTACCCAATTTGAGATAAGTCCTATTTGGGTTCGATTTTGAAGCTTTAGGACTAAATTAAACAAAATAAAAGTTATGAATATATTTGAGGAACTAAATTGAACAAAATTAAAAGTTTAGAGTCGATCACGTGACTTGCACATGTCATTTAACGGCTAAAACTAACGGCCAACCAACGGATGTACCAAAAGCCACATTTTTTCAAACGTCTGGTACCAAAAGTATACAAAACTAAACATCAAGTACTAAAATCCACATTTGGTCAAACATGTGGTATGAAAAGTACCTTTAACCCACACAACAAAGGGTTATGCAATGCTTGTTCTTGCAATAAAAGTCACCGGCTTTCATTTTTTACATCGTCACGTAAGAGCATTCGACACCGGAGCTTATTTATTCTGTTGTCTGGGGTCCAGCACCCGTGCACTCAATTGATGGCTTCCGATACTACATTATTTTTGTGGATCACTTCACCAAATACATATGGTTATATCCACTAAAGCTAAAGTCGGACGTTGCGATGATCTTTCTTCAATTTACAAGGGTTGTCGAGCGTTATTTTAATCAACGCATAAAATTTATATATTCAGATTGTGGTGGAGAATTCATGGCCTTAAAATCATTTCTTGAGGAGCACGGCATTTACCATCTTCTTACACCTCCACACACACCATAACACAATGGTGTTGCCGAACGACGACATTGGCACATTGTCAAGACGGGACTTACATTACTTCATCATGCCAACGAACCCTTATCATTATGGTCTCATGCATTTCAAACTGCAGTCTACCTTATAAATAGGCTTCCGACTCCAATCTTGGAGAACAACTCACCTTATGCACGACTTTTCAACGAGATGCCAAACTACAATAAGCTACGTGTATTCGAGTGTCTTTATTATCCATGGTTGAAGCCTTATAATAATCATAAGACCGATCCCAAGTCTCTTCCATGCGTATTCATCGGCTATTCGCTTCAATAAAGTGCTTATCGGTGTTTTGACATGACCACAAACAAAGTCTTTATTTCGAGACATGTTGAAATTTTTAAAGATGAATTTCCGTTCAAAGAAGCCACTCCTCTGTGCATTCCATGATATCACATTGGGATCCGGCCACCGAAAGCACCATTGGAACTGTTAAATATAGTAGCATAATCTTTATAGTAGTGCTAAGGAGGTTCATTATCAGTTGGGGCATCCATCTTTACAGGTACTAAAAATAATTCGTCCTGAATTTCAGTCTGTTTCAGAACTAGTTTGTGAGTCATGTGTTCATGGCAAACATGTTCGTACTTCCCATCCACCTAGGGTCATTCGTCGGTCTGCTAGCATATTTGGTTTAGTGCACTCTGATGTATGATGTCCATGCCCAGTTACATCTATCTCGGATTTTCGATACTTCGTTAGTTTTGTTGATGATTTCTCTCATGAAAGTTGGATCTTTGTTATCAAATCTAGACAAGAAGTGTTTGCTAAATTTTTTATGTTTTGTTCTTTTGTGAAAAATCAGTTTGGCATTACCGTTAAAACTCTTCGTAGCAACAATGCGAAAGAGAATTTCACAAATGAATTCACACAATAATGGGTGATAATGGCATTATCCATGAATCATCATGTGCATATACACCTCAACAAAATGGTGTGGTTGAACGAAAGAACAGACACATACTTGAGGTGGCTCGCATTATGATGATACATGGACATGTTTCTCAACGTTTCTGGGCTGACGCGGTTCTAACCGCATGTTATTTGATAAACCGTATGTCATCCTCTCTTCTTAATGGTGCAATACCTTATGGAAAGTTTGGTAAAACTCAGTATATTCTCTGAATGATATTACATAAATGGGTTATAGGTACTTTTCATACCACATGTTTGACCGAATGTGGCTTTTAGTACTGGATGTTTAGTTTTGTATACTTTTGGTACCAAACGTTTGAAAAAATGTGGCTTTTGGTACATCCGTTAGTTGGCCGTTAGTTTTGGTCGTTAAATGACATGCGCAAGTCACGTGATCGACTCTAAACTTTTAGTTTTGTTCAATTTAGTCCCTCAAATATACTCCTAACTTTTATTCTGTTTAACTTAGTCATAACACTTCAAAATTGGACCCAATTAAACCAATCGTATTCAATTGACATAGCCCCATTTGGGTCAAATTTACCCAATTGGGGATAGGTCCCAATTGGGATCTATTTTGAAGCTTTAGGACTAAATTAAACAAAATAAAAGTTATGAATATATTTGAGGGACTAAATTGAACAAAATTAAAAGTTTAGAGTCAATCACGTGACTTGCACATGTCATTTAACGGCCAAAACTAACGGCCAACTAACGAATGTACCAAAAGCCACATTTTTTCAAACGTTTGGTACCAAAAGTATACAAAACTAAACATCCAGTACTAAAAGCCACATTCGGTCAAACATGTGGTATGTAAAGTACCTTTAACCCTACATAAATATATAACGAGTACAATAGCTAAATAACAAAAAAAAAAAGCTAAACAAGGAAAATAATAATTACATAATTTACAAATATTATGCTACTATATTTAACACTCCTCCTCAAGTTTGAGCATATATGTCGAATATTCCCAACTTGTCACATATAGCAATAATCAAAACTTTATGGAGAGGCTTGGTTAGAATTTCTGCAAGATGGAGATATGTTCGAACGTGAATGAGTTGGATACATGGCAGACAGGTGTATGTTCCCATGACGAGATCTCGAATCGGGTGACAATCCACCTCAATATGCTTGGTCCTCTCGTGGAAGACTTGATTCTTGGCAATATGCATGGCGGATTGGTTGTCACAATGTAGCCTCATCAAATCGTCAGAGAAAATACCCAACTCGTTGATTAAACGCTTCGTCCAGACTAACTCGCAAGTTGTGATTGTCATTGCACGGTATTCTAACTCTGCACTGGATCGAGATACAACTGTTTTCTTCTTACTCTTCCATGAAATAAGGTTACCACCGAAGACGACGCAATATCCAGTAGTTGACCTTCGACTAGTAGGACAACCCGCCCAATCGACATCAGTGAACGTTGCGATCCTATTATGTCCCTGGTCAGAATATACGAGTCATTTCTCTGTTGATCCCTTGAGATATCTAATAATCTGAATAGCTGCATCCCAGTGTGCCGTGTGTGGAGCTGACATGAATTGACTCACTGGAAAAGAGATGTATGGTCGAGTAACTGTCAGATAATTTAGCTTCCTGACCAATCTTCGATTTTTTTCAGGATCATGTAAGGGCACTCCATCATCAGGTACAAACCATCGGTGAATCAACGGGTTTGCATCCAAGAAACCCACACTCGGAGAGCATATCAAGGACATACTTTCTTTGACAAGTAAGTGTCTTTCCAGGAGACCGTGATACTTCAATGCCAAGAAAGTACTTCAGCTTACCAATGTCTGTGATCTGAAATTGTGTGCTAAAAAACTTCTTCAATGCCGAGATCACATTGATATCATCATCGGTTATAATCAGATCATCAACATATGCGACCATGATGATTGTCTTCCCTTCCAAGTGTCTATAAAAGACTGAATGGTCATTAGAATTCTTTGTCATGCCAAACTGGTGAAGTGCTTGAGAGAAACGCCTGAACCAAGCTCTGGGGGATTGTTTCAGACCATATAGAGATTTTCGTAAACGAAAAACTTTGGAAGACTCCTCATGAACAACGAACCCAGGTGGCTAAGTCATGTAAACCTCCTCCTCAAGAACACCATTGAGAAATGCATTCTTGACATCCTATTGGAGTAGTGGTCAGTGGTGGATGGCAGCTAGCGAAAGACAGATCCGAACATATTTCATTTTAGCAACAAGAGAAAAAGTCTCATCATAATCAATGTCATATTCCTGAGAGTATCCCTTAGCAACCAAACGATCTTTGAGTCGATGCAGCGACCCATCAGGATGAACCTTGATCGTGAAGACCCATTTACAACCGGCTGCCTTTTTTTCCAGGAGGAAGAGGACAAAGATACCATGTCTGATTGTTCCAGAGAGCTGACATTTCCTCCTGCATAGCACTAAACCACTATGGATTGGCCAGGGCTTTTGTCACATTTCTAGGAATAGAGTAACTGTCAAGACTGGTTTTAAGGGCACTGTGACTTGTAGATAGCGCTGCATAAGAACAGAAGTTATCTAGAGGATATATGGTACTGGGGCAATGACGGGAGCCTTTATGAAGGGCAATATGAATGTCAATATCAGAGCTTGGGTCAGGTCTGATAGTTGGTGTGGGTTCAACTGTTTGTGCAGGAGATGGTTCAATGGTTGGATCAAGTGGAACATGGGATGCACAAATCTCATGGTCCTGTATGGTCTGAACAGAGTTAGCATTAATAGGAAGCGTCTTATCCCTTCAAGTATATTCCTGAGTAATAGGAGGCGTAGGAGGTGCATTATCAGTTTCGAGCGAAAGAGAGCAGACTTGGACTTCAGGATACATCAGAACAATCATGATTTAAGGAAAAACGGTACAGACTCCATAAAAACAACATCGGATGAGACAAAGTGTCTCATAAGAGTGGGGCTATAACAACGATAACCTTTATGGCTTCCAGAATATCCAACAAAAATACAACGAACAGACTTTGGATCAAGTTTTGTACGGCATGGTCGATTGTCGTACACATAACAAGTACAACCAAAGATCTTTAGTGAAACCGGGAACAAAGGTTTAGACGTAAATATGACATTATAAGTGTTGAAATAGACATACACCGTGAGTCTGGAGTACCACATCGGTTGGTATCTGTACAATAGAGCAGTATATAAGCAAGTGGGTCACCTCCTCCTATCACCAATTTGTTTAAGGATGGAACCCCACTTGCATATATGATTGCTCTCTACTGGCCCGTTGGGCTTGACTCGACCCAATGTGGAATTCTAACATGGTATCAGAGCCCGGGTCGGGCCTGGACCTGGAAGAGGGTCTGTTGAAATCAGAGAGCCCTCACGGTGAGGGGGAATGTTGAAATAGACATACACCGTGAGTCTGGAGTACCACATCAGTTGGTATATGTATAATAGAGCAATATATAAGCAAGTGGGTCACCTCCTCCTATCACCAATTGGTTTTAGGATGGAACCCCACTTGCATATATGATTTCTCTCTGCTGGCCCGTTGGGCTTGGCTCGGCACAATGTGAAATTCTAACAGGAACAATTCCAACTGTGCTGCCACCGAGAGCACCATCCAACCAGCAACATGTTGTCCCTATATTGATTGACAAGCCTCAACATGCTGCTCCAATGCTTGATTCACAACAGCATGTTGTCCCTCCGTTGGTTGACATGCCTCAACATGCTACTCCAATGCTTCATCCACAGCACGCTGCAAATTCACTGGCTGACCCGTCTCAGACTCCTGCTGCAGTTCTTCAGCCCGCTCACACAGCAGCTCGGTCATCAACAACGCATCAGACAATAGCTCCGTTGTCAGCACAGCCGTCCGTCTCAGCAGAATCATCTACTGCAGACGCCATCACTGAAGTAACTCAGTTCCAGAAGCCTCATTCAGATGGTACAAACTCCGGCGTCCGGAGACACACAATGATCACCCGGTCCCAAAATAATATCTTCAAGCCTAAGAGAACTTTTACGGCCGCTAATCATCCTCTACCAACTACTATCGAGCCAACGACCGCCTATCAAGTACTCAAAGACCCACATTGGAGAGCTGCCATGGAATCCGAGTTCAATGCTCTTCTTCAAAACGGTACGTGGGATCTTGTTCCGATAAAGCCTCATATGAATATTGTTGGTAACAAATGGGTGTTTAGGATAAAACGGAATCCGGATGGGACGATTGAACGTTACAAGGCATGTTTAGTTGCAAAAGGGTTTCATCAACGACCGGGGCTTGACTACAAAGAAAAATTTAGTTCGATGGTCAAACCAACGACGGTGCGTCTCGTACTTGCTTTAGCGGTCTCTTTTGGGTGGTCTCTACGTCAACTTGATGTCAACAATGCGTTCCTTCAAGGGTCACTTGATGAAGACGTTTTTATGGCCCAACTCGTGGGCTTTGTTGAAAAGGACACTCCCACCGCGGCGTGTCGTCTTCGTAAGGCCATTTATGGTCTCAAACAAGCTTCGCGTGCATGGTTTATAAAACTTAGTTCATATTTATCTTCGTATGGATTTGTTGGCTCCAAATCCGACTCCTCATTATTTACTTATACTCGTGGGACTGTTCGGGTATATCTTCTAGTCTACGTCGATGATATAATTGTTACTGGGAGTTCTAATCAATTTATTGTTAAGTTCATTTCAGATTTGTCAGCTCGTTTTCCCTCAAGGATCTTGGTCTGTAAAGTTATTTCCTTGGTGTTGAGGTACTACAAACCAACAATGGTCTTTTCCTCACTCAAACCAAATATATTCGGGAGCTCCTTGAACGAGTCGGCATGGATGGAGCCAAAGAAGTCGCCACTCCAATGGCCACTAAGCTGAGTCTCACACTTGACTATGGATCCGCTGCGACCGATCCAACCACATATCGTAGCATTATAGGTGCACTTCAATACTTTTCGTTCACACGACCTGACATCTGCTTCCCAGTGAAAAAGCTCCCTCAGTTTATGCATCGACCATCGGAACTTCATTGGGCGGGTGTCAAACGTCTACTCCAGTATATCAAGAGGACTATTCATCATGGCATTTTTCTTCATGCTCAATCCCCTTGAATCTTCGAGTTTATTCCGATGCTGATTGGGCTGCAAATATGGATGATCGAACGTCCACAACAACATATTTGGTTTACTTGGGGAAAAATGTGGTCTCTTGGAGCTCTCATCGCCAACGCTCGATTGCTCGCTCCTCGACGGAGGTCGAGTATCACACCATAGCGGATGCAGCAGTTGAATCTTTGTGGGCTCGATCCCTACTCCAGGAGCTTGGCGTGATCTTATCTACCACACCGACTTTATTCTATGACAATATCGGCGCTACATATCTTAGTGCAAACCCGGTCTTTCATTCGCGTATGAAGCATATAGTCGTTGCTTATCACTTTGTTCGTGCTCAAGTACAAAACAACCAACTCTATGTGTTCATCATATTTCTACGCTTGATCAACTTGCTGATGCCCTCACAAAGCCACTTCCTCGAGGCCGTTTCCATGATATTTGTACCAAGATAGGACTCCTCGATGGGACGTACTTCTTGCAGGGGCGTATTAGGGATAATATGAAATAACGAAAGTTATTTTCTTATAAGATTTGTATATATCTTGTGTAATATTAATATGGGTTAATAACCTAGGGAAGATCTGAAGTTTGGCCCATGTTAACCGGAGAGGTCTGAAGTTTCAAATGTTGATTTGAGAGGTCTGAGGTTTCAACTTTGTGGATATAAGAGGTCTCCGTTAATTTTTTCCGTTAAAACTGACGGAAGTTGGTCACATGCTTGGCATGTGACCAGAAATAAAATTAAATTCCAAAAATGCCCTTCTATCAAGTGTGCCCCTCACATGCTTGAAGTGAAAAGACAAAAATGCCCTTAAAACCACCACGGCCACGGCCACCCCGGCTCCGGAAACCACCACCCGACTCCGACAACCACCACCCCGGCTCCAGCGACCACCACCCAACTCCAGCGACCGCCACCACGACTCCGATTTGGGCCTAATCGGAGCCGTGGTGGCGGTCGCTGGAGTTTGGTGGTGGTCGCCGGAGCCGAGGTGGTGGTCGCCGGAGTCGCGGTGGTGGTCTCCGGATCCTAGGTGGTGGTCGCCGGAGTCGGAGTGGTGGTCGCCAGAGCCGAGGTGGTGGTCGCCGGAGTCGGGGTGGTGGTGGCCGGAGCCGAGTGGCGGTGGACGGAGCCGGGGTGGTTTTAATTTGATTTCAGGGGTAATTTTGTCATTTCACATATCCTCAAATAAGATATTAAATAAAACAAAATATTAAAAGGGGCAAGAATATCATTTCACACAATTTTGTTAAATTTAACCTTAAATCAACAAAGTTGAAACTTCAGACCTTTCAAATTAACTTTTGAAACTTCAGACCTCTCCGGTTAACATGGGCAAAATTTCAGACATTCATAGATTATTAACCCTATTAATATTTCCTTGTATTACATCATTGAGGTAATCCGTTATATATTCAATTAAGACTTGAATAATACAAATTATTATTTCTCTGTAAGAAACAAGATCATCTTTGTTTAAGCAGCAAGAAATCGGAATCAAATCATTAAGGAATCACATCTGTATAGTAGCTTAATAACTTAAGTACACTGACCATAATAATTCTAACTAATCAGTTAATTCTTTGAACCAGGCAAATTTGTTCCGGGATTCAATCAAGGGATAAAAATCGAGGCTTCATGGGTAACACAATACAAAGTAAACTTGGGATCCAACTTTCTTTGTTTCTTGATTAAGAACAGACATGTGAAAGTTAAGCTATACCTATCTATTGCATATAATCAATCAAAAGTTTAATTTTTTTCTTGCAAATTTAGTTACCGACATTAGACAGGAATTACATAAGATATACGACATCAGACCTTTCGGTAGGATTGACATCAGATCATATGTCGGATTAAGTTCTTCTTCTTCTCTTAGCCACATATTTTATGTTGGAAGGTAAGACCATGTTAGGTTTGGGAGTTCTCAAGATCAGAACTGCCCATTTTCTTCTATGTGGTCCTCGAGGCGAGTCACCTACCAGACAATTGATCAATATTTGTGGTGTTAATTTAGAAGACAGCACCATGTGAGCTTCAGGTGGACATGTCCAGCAACAAGAAATGCATATTAAGTCTTCACCACTCATTTCATGCCCTTCACGGATTTCAGTCATCTACTTGGATTATATATAGGCACCACATAAGGCAACCCACTTCATCACAACTCAAGCACCAAAATCTTATACCAAATATTGTTTTCCTTCTATAGAAAGCCCAAAAAGCATCAATGGCTCTCCATCATGCAAAGAAGATCCTCCGTCGATCGCTTCCCTCCGGGAAAGAATCAGTCAAAACCCAGAAAGGTCATGTCGCAGTGTATGTGGGAGAACAAGAAAGGAAAAGATACACTGTTCCAGTATCATACTTGAACCAACCTTTGTTTCAAGACTTTTTAAGTCGATCAGAGGAGGAGTTCGGGTATGATTACCCGATGGGAGGCCTCACAATTCCTTGTAGTGAAGAAACATTCATTTCTCTGATTTCGCAGATGAGGGAATAATGAAATAAGGAAGAACATAGAAGGATTATGTTGTAACTTTAGGAGAAACAAAACTTTGTATAGTGACTTAGATACTAGAGAGAATTGATTACATATATACAAAATATTTCAGTTGCATTTACATCTTCATGTTTTTTTACATGGGATCTCCAATATAAAACTCTTGAATGGTAGATCCAACAACTTACCGGGTCTGGTACAATGAATTACCGCTTTTGCATTAACAGATTTAGTTACTCTCAACGGATAGTCTTCGTTCTGAAAGAATTCGACTTCACCAGATCTGAATTGGCTGATATAGCATTAACATGCATAACGAAGTTCAGCTGGAGTCTTGTTTCTTGGTTTATCCTTACAAGTTGTCAGGATTGATATCAGTAAAGTAACCATCCTGGTTGAGACTTGCATCAAATTCGAAATGCAGTTACAAACACACCAAAAGGGTCCTGATCTCTAGAATATTTGACTGAAGAACAAGAGATCTTTAACTGGGTGGACCCTTTATTGGAACTTATTTACTGTTTGTAAGAGGCACATGCAACTTGGAGACCTTTGTCTGGGGAGCTATATATGACAATAATCACTCTTATAATTAAGGTTTAGTTTTTTAAGGGAATTATTCAACAACAGTTTAATATACAGGTTAGCTCAACAGAATAAAGTCAGTATAGACTAACTGATTACCCGGTAACAAGATCATGTTTGTTTAAGCAACAAGAAATCAGAATCAAATCATTAAGGAATCAGATCTGCAGAGTAGCTTAATGACTTAGTCCACTGACTCTAATAACTCTAACTAATCAGTTAATGCTTTGAACTTGGCCAATTTTTTTTCAGGATTCAACCAAGAGATCAAAATCAGTGCTTTTGAAACTTGGAATCCAAGAAACAGCCCTTTGAAAGTTAAGGGATACCAATATACTGCATAATAATCTGTCAAAAGTTTAAAATTGCTTATGGCCTTATAACATCAGACTTCTCGGTAGGATAGACATCGGATCAGAACACCATGTGAGGTTTGGGAGTTGTCAAGATCGGAACTACCGATTTTCTTTTATGTGGTCCTCGAGGCATGTCACCTACCCGACAACTAATCAATATATGTAATTTAGAAAACATCACATGTGAACTTCAGGTGGACATGTCCAGCAACAACAAATGCCTATTAAGTCTTCACCACTCATTTCATGCCCTTCACGGATTTCAGTTATCTACTTGGATTATATATAGGCCCTCATAAGGTAACCACTTCATCACAACTCAAGCACCATAATCTCATAGAAAATATTGTATTCCTTCTATAGCATTAATGGCTCTCCATCATGCAAAGAAGATACTCCGTCGATCGCTTTCCTCCGGGAAAGAATCAGTCAAAACCCAGAAAGGTCATGTCGCAGTGTACGTGGGAGAAGAAGAAAGAAAAAGATACACGGTTCCAGTTTCATACTTGAATCAACCTTTTTTTCAAGACTTGTTAAGTCAATCAGAGGAGGAGTTCGGGTATGATCACCCGATGGGAGGCCTCACGATTCCTTGCAGTGAAGACACATTCCTTTCTTTGATTTCGCAGATCAGGGAATAATGAAATAAGGAAGAACATACAAGGGTTATGTTGTAACTTTAGGAGAAAAACAAAACTTTGTATAGTGACTTAGATACTAGAGATATTTTTTCCTTAATTTGCTGCAAAAATTCTTCTTGCGAATTGATTACATATATACAAAATACTTCAGTTAAGATTTACATGGGATCAACTATGTTCCGTTTAATAGTTAACAAGATACTCAAGCATCTCTTTTGAAACATTACTGAAGTTAACTCAAGCATTAAGCACTGGAACAACGTAATATACCGCTTCTGCATTAGCTTAGCATGAAACAGTGTTATGATAGCAGCAGAGAGAGAGAAGGAGATTTATCTTTCTTAAGCAGTAAGAAATCGAGAAAGAAGACTGACTTGGAAAATATTGAGAGAAAGAGAGAAACTTTCAACTTGTAGCTGTTTCACCAACTGATCAGCTAAGTCCATTTCTATCTGCATAATATATCTCAAGTTAAGTTCACATTAGCTCCTTCGAGCTGTGATCAGTTCAATGTCACAGTGGAATAATGTATTCTTAATTTTTAAATACTTTCAGTTTTCAGAAGATATGTTGTAACACCACCAAAACATGCGACCAAAATAGACTTTAATCAAGTTTAAATGGTTAAATGGAGTTAAAGATTATTTTTTTAGTATAACTCCCATAAGAAGTCTTGATTGATATACTATTGGAAAATTGTAAAATTTTCCCACCTATGTATGCTTGATTCAAGGGGAATAATTACAGGGAAAAACAAAAGGAAACTTGAAGTAAATTGTTAGGACGTGTATGTCGGTACGGTTGGATGTCGACCCGAATGCTTGTCCCACAGGTGAAATTCTTCATTCTCTTGATCTGTTCTCCTTTTCTCTTTCTGTAATCCGCTTCCTTGCTGACCTGCACAAGGGGTAAGCCGTGGGTGGAACCGGCGAACCCTCTCCGATAGTTAAATTAGTACAGTGTTTTAGAGAGAGAAGCTAGAGAGAAGGCAGAGCTCAAATGCGTAATAAATCATCAAGTATCAAATTAGAAGAACTTGGGCACTATGTAGGCCTCAAGGGAGACTAAGGCGGTTAATGACGCCGTTAACTCTTAAACATACTTTATTAACAGATAATGAAGGGTTAAAACATGTGTAAGCATGGGAGAGTTCGTGGTATTGTGTAAGGGTTGGACGTGCAAAATAATGTCGGGTCTCGGCGAGGCGTGACCCGGATGGCAGTCTCCCGGACGTCGCGTACACCCTTTGGTCAGGTACATTACGTCGTCCGGGGTGGTACTGAGGCCCCTGAGATCGGCCTAAATAGTCTGATCTCAGAGACCTAAGGTCGGACAGCTGGATCGATCTCTCCTAGGAGAGATCGGACCAAAGTGTTAGGACGTGTATGTCGAGACGGTTGGATGTCGACCTGAATGCTCGTCCTACGGGTGAAATTCTTCCTTCTCTTGATTCGTTCTCCCTTTCTCTTCCCGTAATCCGCTTCCTTCCTGACCTGCACGAGGGGTAAGCCGGGGGTGGTACCGGAGAACCCTCTCCGATGCTTAAATTAGTTCAGTGTTTTAGAGAGAGAAGCTAGAGAGAAGGCAGAGCTCAAATGTGTAATAAATCATCAAGTATCAAATGAGAAGAACTAGGGCAGTATATATAGGCCTCAAGGGAGATTAAGGCGGTTAATGACGTCGTTAACTCCTAAACATACTTTATTAACAGATAATGAAGGGTTAGAACCTTTGTAAGCATGGGAGAGTTCGTGGTATTATGTAAGGGTTGGACGTGCAAAATTATATATGTCGGGTCTCGGCGAGGCGTGACTCGGACGGCAGTCTCCCGGACGTCGCGTACACCCTTTGGTAGGGTACATTCCGTCGTTCGTGGGTTGGTACTGAGGCCCCTGAGATCGAACTAAATAGTCCGGTCTCAGAGACCTGAGGTCGGACAGCTGGTCCGATCTATCCTAAGATGGATTGGACCAGGCACGGTCCGGGCGGGTTTTTTTCCCGCCCGAACCGTTCTTTGCTGCGGGTAGTGTGTTCAGGTCATGTTTCGATTTACAATCGTGTGTGGGGTTATCGTAATAATATAACCCGAGCTAAAACGGGTCCCAATTGGGCGTATATCCATCATTTGCCCCGAGTCAAACAATGGCATGACCCTAGATTGACTCTATTTTACGATGGGATAAGACGCTCAACTTGGATCCGTTGTCTTACCTCTTGATGAGTCAACCATATATCCATAGGCATGTCGCAGCGCTTCATTTTTGTCTCCCAAGACAGAGGAAACACAAACATTAGTGTAAATATGCATGCATTCAGACATATATCTGAAAAATGTGGGTATGACAAAAATCATGTCTTCCTATGTGTATGTCAAAAAATGTGAACATGGACAAGGATATGACGTGATCATGATCATAGATAAGCAAAATTCTAATCCATGCCGACATGTACGTGCGAGATAATTTCATGTGTAAAAATGTGTCTAATCATGTACAATTCTTAAGCATTAAATTCATGATATGGATGCAAAATATATTAACATGAATATACACATGATAACTATAGTTAAAAATGGAAGAGGTGTCAGTTTTAATCTTAGCCATTAGATTTCCCTATTTCAAATTGAGGGTGGAGATTAGAGGATTTTTAAAAACCCTACACCATCTTATTATAAAGAGAGAGAAATGAGATTACCCACTTTAGTAGCCACCATAATTTCCATTCTCAAGCATCATTTCTTGGAAGTCAAGAAAACCTTTGCTTCGGTTTTTGGGCTGGCCGGAGTTGAGTTTCACGGCGGCGGTTCGGCAGGAAGACCAATGGGGAGGAGCTCCGGGCGGTGCGGCAAGAACCACGGCAAAGGGAGGTGGCCGAACGTCATTGGCTGCAACTCACCACGGCACCGGCGAGGGAGGGGAGCTTAGAACGGCGCGACGCGGAGAGGACTGCTTCGGGCGGCGGCGACGGGAGGTTTTTCCGGCGAGGGGGCGAAGGAAATCATCCCAGACGGCGGCGGCAGGAGATTTTCCGGCGGGAGGGCTGCGGTAATTCCATTCCGGCGACGGGAACACTACTCCGGCGACGGCGAGACTCGAATTTGGACCGACCCTTCGAATCGGTTCGGGTTTTCCCAAGGCTCGACATTTTTTCCTTTTCGAGTCTATTTTTTATTCCCATAATTAGATTTCCCACATTCCGGTTGTGATATCTTTTTATCGAATTGGATGGATAGTTGTCTTGCTCGAAGATGACCTTTACGTGTGTAGCCCTCATTTGCATGATCATGTCATTTTCGAGTCGTACGTACGCGACCGTTGTCATAGTAGATATAGTTGTACGTACGTGGCCGTTGTTGTACGTACGTGGCTTGTTGGGTCGTTACTTGGTGATCGATATGTGACGCGGTTGTTGAAATGTTGTCGTTTGGCTATTCTTGTGTCGTACGTAACTGGGACGTTGTTTTCCCTGACTTCTGATGTGTCAAGTGTTTTCTCCTCATTGGTGTTGTAGGTTTTGTATTTTTGGTGGTGCAACAAGACTCAGACTTCCAAAGGCAATACATCTTGCGAAGGATGAGTAAGTTCTACATCCCTTCAGTTCGTCGTACAGTTTTCTTTCCAGATACTAGTTCAGAGTCAGATATGAGTCGGACTCTGAGTCAGAGTACTCGTCTGAGTCAGAGTCTGTCTCAAGTTTAGAACCTATTGCTGACTTCGAGTAAGGTTCTGTACTCAGTTCTGGGAACTCGGACCGGGCAGACTCCGTGAACATGCTAAGGCGGCAAGAGTATCATTTCCATGTCGCATAGACCGGCCTTAGTCCCTTGGATGATACCCTATACCATTTCCTCCCATTATTTGGCAATGTCCGCGGGACCGTGACCGTGCCCCCGGATGGGATGGTTACCATATACACTGCTCAGATAAAGTACGTACGGTTTACACTTTCCTTATTGTGACGACCTCGTGGAGCTTTTTCGATTGGGATTTTTCCCCTACTGACCTCGTCCCTACCGCCATTCGAGTTTGGGTTGGGTTCCGAGCATTATGCCATTGGTAGTCGTGGAAATATTCTCTCATCTTGTTCTGATGCTTCTATCGGTTTCAATACCAGAGTGTGAGTGGCATGATGACCATGGTTACTCGCTATCATCCTCTGAAAGATCTCAAACTTAAGGAATTGGGTTTAGGCGAGGTTGTGTAAAAATGGTCTTCGTTTCGTGGCTCCTATAGACCGCTCTATGGTTCATTGGGATAGACATTATTTCTTCGTCAAGGATCGACACGTCACATGGCGGATTGTTCGTGCAGGCCGTACGGATGAGTGGCCTTCTTAAAGGGAGTTTTCTTCTTCGGACAAAGAGACTATGAAGGTCATTTACCGGAGTAATAATACTAGCTCTTAATGCCGAATCTCCTGGGTGTCCGAGATGGATTTTATTGAGGCGGGGATTCGGGTGACCCCTCCTTCTGAAGATTTGGTATGTCGTTGATTTTTTTTTTTCATTTTCCCCTTTTTGTTTCGCCTTGTAGGTTGGTTTCAAGGAAAATCCTATCATGTGCAGACAGACCTCTTCGAGCGCGTTGCCTTCAAGAAGAAGGCCTCTTCCAGCACTGCTCCGAAAGCAGTGAAGCCCTCGAAGGCGGGGAAAACAGTTGAGGCTTCTAGTACGTTTTTCTCATTGTTTTTCTTTAATTTATTCGAATATGCTTATAACCATACCTGTGTTGTTTCCTTTGTTATGTCAGAGCGGTAATCCCTGGTGACTGAACAAGTCATCGCGGTCAAGACCAAGATGAGGAAGTCTGATTATGAGGTCGGACCCTCGATTGCTAAAAAGAAAATGGATTCTCCTGCCGATGCTCGTTTACTGAATCCTTCTCGCGATAAAGAGAAGGCAGTTGAAGAGGTGACTCATTTGTCTTATAATGGGAAACGTCCTGTGGGGGGGTGGCGGAGTTGCCATTGATGTCGATGCGTCTCCTTTATCCCCTACCTCCCAATCGAGGGGACGAGCTTCAGTGGATGAGCCTAGCCGCTTAGGTTCGTATCTCTTGTAAACTTAAATTGTATTAAATTGTTGTGGCTTACTTGTTTATGTTAACTGCAGGAAAGATTCGACTCCCTGCTCTAAGTCGAAAGGACTTGCTTCGCCCCACTAACGGGGATATTGTTGGACCTGAGTGGATCCCATTTTCTAGTCAGCGGGAGTATCATTTTGACAGTCGTTCTTCATTGCATACTCCTGAGTTTGGATCCTTTTTTTACATGGTGTTGTCGCTCCTAGTGATCGCGTGTTGCCCCTATATTCACCGAAGGAAGCTCGCAGCTTAGTTAAGGGAGTGTTATCTCATTTTGCTCTTGTAAGTGTTTTCACCTTTTTTCTTGATTTAGTCATGTGTGTTGTCTACTATGTGTTTTGATGTTTGCTTGTTTTTTCAGAACGTTGTCGACATTGTTAACTTGTGATCGAGCTGTCGGAAGAGAAGAAAACGCTTCAGGATAGTCACGTTACCCTGAAGATTGATCTCGTTGATGCATTGGAGAAGTCGCGTCTTTCTGACGTGAAAGCGCATGAGCTCCGAGATCAAGTTACTTCTTTTTAGAGTACCCTTGCTGAGTTGCGCCGACATGCCGAGGTTGACGCTTTGCGTCATGATGCAGAATTGAAGAGTGTTGAGGAGGCATGTCGTGCTGATGAGAAGGTTTCTATCGTCGCAGAGTATAAATACTCTCTTGCTTTTGCTACTGACATTGACATTCGGTGTAACACTGTGATGCGCGATTTCGGGGAGACCATTATTGAGCGTATCTATAACCTCATGCCGACGTTCCCCTTTGGTGAGTTGGGTGATTTTTCTGAGTTTGCCACGGGCTATGTCGCTGTTTTGATGGGACAAGCTGCAGTTGCCGAAAATGAGGCTCCCATCCCCGCGGGTGAGATCATTATTCCAGATGATGAGGATGAGTCGAGTTCCTCCTCCTCTTCTTCCAGTTCTATGGGCGGTACCTCCTCTGAGCATCAAGATCGCGAGGATTCTCCAGAAACGTAGGGCTGGCAATTTGGGCTCGAAACGATGGGCCGACACAAACACGACACGGAAAATTACGGGTTTGGGTCAATCATTTTCGTGCCGTGCTAAAATCGGGTCGTGCCAAATCGTGTCAAAAAAATTCGTGTCGTGTTCGTGTTCGATATTGGTGACACGGTCCGAAACGATAACACGATAGTTATATGTATATATACAATAATTTCTACTAATATAAACCTATCTAAAGTTAGCATGACCTCCTTTTACAATGACACTTTATGAAGTTTGGATTAAACTCTCTATATATTGAGTAATTTTAAAATTTTAGCTTAAAAATTATTATGTGTGAATTTTTTATTCAATTTACTATCGATTTTTCGTGCCTATTTTTCGTGTCAGGTCGTGTCGTGTTTTTCTCGTGTCGTGTTCGTGCTGAACAAAATTGGCACACCTTAGTGTTGGGCCGTGTTTTGGCTGACCCCTCAGAACACGACACGAACCTGGCACGACAAGAACACGCACGGCCCGCACGAATTGCCAGCCCTACAGAGACGTCCAGCTGACATTTATCTCCTTTATCATTTGTATATATTTTCCTGCTTTCCTCCCAGTGTTGGGTCAGGTATGTTTTTGCAACTTCGTACTTTGGTGCTTGTGGTTTGCTACTAGACGTATGTGTCGTAGCATTTCTATCAGTTATCATGTATGTCTTGACTGCTTAGCATGACTTGTTATGTTTCAAAACCCTTGTTATCATGGTTGTTATTCCATGTTATCTATGTTTTGGGGATTGCACCCTTCCTTATGCTTGTGTGTTGTAGGATAGCATGCTTGTCTATCGTGGTACTTTTGATCATTCTATCACAAGTTCAATCCTAGTAGATTTTCTCTTTGTTGGAGTATCCTTCTTGTCATTCCATTTTGTCATACCTGTATAGGCATCATAGTAATTCTTGCATATATCATATAACCTTACTTGTATAAAAGAAGGTTTTCTCAAGATACGTTCTTGGGGACGTTTTAAAAAAATTTATGAGGATACTCTCATTGGGGCGTCGAGAGTGTGCACAGGATATGCTCCTGGGTGTGTTTAAAATTGTTTACAAGATATGCTCTTGTAGGCGTTGAAAATGATCGCGTGATCGCAAGATAGACTCTTGGGGGAGTCGAAAGTGTTCGCGACATACGCTCTTGGGGGTTTCGAAAGTGTTCGCAAGATACTCTCTTGGGGGCGTCGAAATTGATCGCAAGATACGCTCTTGGGGGCGTCGAAATTGATCTCAAGATACGCTCTTGGGGGCGTCGAAAGTGTTCACAAGATACGCTCTTGGGCGCGTCGAAAGTGATCGCATGATACGCTCTTGGGGGCGTCGAAAGTGATCGCAAGATACACTCTTGGGGGCGTCGAAAGTGTTCGCAAGATACGCTCTTGAGGCGTCGAAAGTGATCGCAAGATACGCTCTTGGGGGCGTCAAAAGTGATCGCAAGATACGCTCTTTGGGGCGTTGAAAGTGATCGCAAGATACGCTCGTGGGGGCGTCGAAAGTGACATACACTTGGTTGTCATATATGAGTAAGGCTTGTTCAGTGAGGGTGTCATCTGAACTTGTAACTATTTGAATGAACATTCTCACTTTATGCATGCATGCGTTATTTAGAAAAGAGCATGCAATTGGAGTCCTAAGACATCCTTTTGAAAAATGATGCTAAACGGATAAGATGGAAAAAAAAACTACATGAGTTTTTTCCCTCATGAGGAGTCTTTTCAAGAAACTAGGAAGATAGATATGCTTTTGACATAAGATAAATCCAAGGATATGGTTCACCCCTCATCCCATTGTCTCGTCATCTTCTTCTTTGAATTCCTCCTCATTCTCTTCAATTGCTTCTTTGTGATGTCTCATTTCCTTGGCAATTGCATCCTTCAGCTTTGCCTTAAGATCACTCATTGTGTTTGTTTTTACAACTTTGTATGCTCCTCCAAAGGCATCTATAGATGTTGGATTCACGTTCCTGAAAAATACTCTTATCGTCTCTCTTTTGGTTGCTTCAACTGTAGCCCTATACCTTACGAATCTCTCAAAGTAGTTCAATATTGGTTCTCCTGGCATCTGTCGAACGTCCTCAATGCTCCTGAATCCCGATTCTATGGATTGTCTTGTTCTCTTCCCTTGTTCGTTGTTCGGCTGTCGAGGTATGCTCGTAGTCCTTACAACATTGTCGTCGCCTGCTTTTCTTGCAAACTTTCTGAAAATCTGTTTGCTTAAACGGAGTGCAAACTCAACTTTCCTCTTCTTGACAACTTGTTGCTTCCTTCTTGTGAAGACTTGCATTCTTAGCCTTGACAGTGATCACCATTTCAATGGTGTTAGGCTGCTGTGACTTGCGCCTCATGGCGTTGACATAGCATTGTCTCGCGGTACGCTGATCTCCCAGAACATCACCTATCCTATTATCTTTGATGAACTTCATTTTTTGGTGTACCGTTGAAGGCACTATCTCGTAGGGGTTGATTGTAGTTCTACCCGGGATCCCGTTGTAGGCTCCTAAGTTTTCTACGACCACGAAGTTCACATTTATCTTTATCTGTGTCCATTCTTGTCCCAGAGTCACTGGCAGGGTGATCATTCCCAAGGGATAGCTTGTTGCTCCTGAGAAGCCAACAAGGGGGAAGTTCACCGGTCTGAGATCCATCTTTGTCTTCCATATTTCTTCAAGCACGCACATTTGTAGTATGTCTGCTGAGCTTCCTCCATCCATAAGTATTCTATTTACATCAAAGTTATCGATGTCCATGGTTATTACTAGAGCATCATCATGCGGGAAAATGATGTGACTCTTATCTTTTTCAGAAAACTCAATTACCATCTCTTCTTTTTCTCTCAGTCTTTTCCTCAATCTTGGCATCAAGTCGATCTTAGAAGCATACAATTATCTTGCATTTCATGTTGAGCCACCTGCTTCTTCTCCACCGTGGATCTTGTTTATTGTTCCTCTCTTATTAGGAGGAGGATTGTAATCAACCTTCTCCTTGCCATTTTCTTACGGTGGTTGGGTATTCTATTGGTTCCGATGCATAGTTGAGTGTGCGGTCATAATTGAGATCCATTCAAATAGAGAGTTATATTAATATATGGTTTTCTGTATCATAGGAATTTTGATGGATTTGATCTACATTATGGTTACGAGTCGGGAGCCTAGTACGGATGTGTAGTTTTTGGATTAAGTATTTGAGGTAAGTGATTTGTCCCTCATTTCTACTATTTAAAAATGCCCACGAAATATTTTGTGCATATAACACTTCATGCTTTAAAAAAAATGATCAAGTATTGAAAATCTTCATTAAACTATGATTTTATATGAAATGGTTTCGATATGTAACACTTTATTACCATTTAATAAAATGTGCTTTATATGAAGATAATTAGATATGATATTGTTTAGTGTGATTATGTTATGTTCTTTGATAAGAAAACATTTCATGGAAATAGACGATTTGATATGTATATGTGTATGTGATGTGAATTTTTTTTCAGCGTCAACTACGCAAGACAACATATCGATACGATAAAGGATTTTATGTTTGGATGATATGCCGGCCCGAACCAGCGGGATATCTGGTGATTCCTCAACAAACAGGAGAATGCTGGGATGTTATATGTGTAAAAAAGGCGTAACGCTTGAGCCATACCAAGTTTAAAGGAAAGAAATTCAAAAATGTTTAAATGCTTTAAATGTGTTTTCGACATGTTTTGAAATCCATTTAAATACTTGTTTAAAAGTGATTATGAAATTATTTCTAAGGTTAAGTTAATCAGCATAATTACGAAACAATGCATGAAAGGTTTGTTTGATTTGTTATTGATCAAAATTATGTTTTAAACGATACTTGATCCGGTAGGGCTAAGGTTCCCCAAATCACGTGTAAGGATATTTTATTTCCGTTTATGGATCATTGGAACCAAATAAGGGATAAGCAAGTTCTAATATCAGAGTGGGCTTCAATTAAAAGAAAAGGTATTTATATTTGCTGTAAGCACATGAGCATGTTAATAGGTATCAGAGTTCATGACATGAGAGAGTTACGTTAGGCTTCAATGTTTAATCTAGTTTTGAATAAATAGTGGTTATTACACATTAACATATGCAGTGACTTTTTTTATGTATCTGATAAGTAAGAAAAAAAAAGTAAGCACGAAGAATAAGTGTGAGAGAAAAACTTTAATACATACGTTCGAAATCAATTTGCAATTAAGGAGCTCTATAGGTTGGCCAAAGAAAAAAACTAAGGAGCTATATAGTCTCTCTAATTGCTATACAAAATTGTCCTAGAGTTACATGGTATATACTTTCTATGATGAAATGTATTATATTTCCTTCAACTGAGAGATCAGATAAAGGAAGATGTCTTCATTGCAAGGAATGGTGAGGCCGCCCATTGGGTGCTCGTAACCAAACTCCTCTTCAACTCGACTTAACAAGTCCTGAATGAGAGGCTCATTCAAGTATGAAATTGGAACCGTGTATCTTTTACTTTCCTCCTCTCCCACGTAAACTGCCACCTGGCCTCTCTGGATTTTACCTGACGAAGATGATTCTTTGCCAAAGGAAAGTGATCGACGAAGGATCTTCTTTGCATGATGGAGAGCCGTTGTAAAACTAACAAGTGAGCAATTCCAGATGGAGAAAAGGCGGTTGGGATAGCTAGATTGAAGATTTGAAGGAAAGTTGGTGCTTGGTTTGTGGATGAAGTGATTGTTATATATATAATCAAATATATGATTGAGAAATTTGTGAAGAGTATGAAATGAGCGGTGAAGACTAAGATGCATTTAATTCTTGCTGGTTCTATCCACTAGACGTAGTGTTTAATGATTTTGGTTGGGGAGGAAAAAGTCTATGGGTGAAGTCACACATAGAAATAAGAGACATTACACACATGACAAGTCCCGAACTTCACATGGCAGTGTTTTCCGACATATACAATATGTGGCCCAGAGAAACAACCTAATAAACCGAACACTCCATCTGACAGAAGATATCTAGTTGTTGGTCCTACCGAAAATTATGTTGCTGTTGGGTTAGAGGTACTGTAAGGCTCTTGACAATTGTGGTGCGGAATGCTGTATGATCAAGAACTTGACAATTTGGTATCCGATTATTAGGGATACTAGATAATAGGGATGTTATTTTCCTCTAAGATTTGTATTTATCTTTTGTATATTTATATTTCGTTGTATTATCCGTAACACCTCTATATATTGAGGTAATCCATATGTACACAATCAATTTCAAATAAACACATATCATTACTCTCCATATGGTATCAGAGCGAAATTTCCGCTCCACCGAGCAAGCCTCTGATCCTATCTTCTCTTTGTGATTTCAAAGAGCAACAACGTGACTTGTGTGGAGTCTAGCCTTCCAATACTAATCCATCCATCCACTAAGTATTACGCTGTCTTCATCCATCCACTAGTATTACGCTGTCCTTCGTTGACCGATCAGTGTGAATCCAAAATTTTGAGTCCTCATAGTGCACCGACGTGCAAATTTTGAGTCCACCGCTTCGTACAAAATTTTGAGTCCACCGCACCGCAGAATCGATATTGATCGATATGGCTTCCGATTCGCTTGCTTCTGCTGGCTTAATTTCGATTAATGCAGCCGCTCAACTACCGTTGAAGCTCACACAGAAGAATTATTCGTTATGGCGTGCTCAATTCCTTCCGCTGTTAATTGGATCTGATCTCATCAGTTACATAAATGGCCAAACTCCTTGTCCGTCCAAGATGATTCACGTGGATGGCGAGGACGTACCAAATCCCAAGTATCAACTTTGGGTGCGACAAGATCAATTGATCCTTCATGCCATCATTGCTTCGGTCACCGAATCGGTCATCTCAGTGATAAGCTTATCCAAGACATCCCAGGAAGCATGGACCGCCCTTAGCAATGTCTATGCAAGTCGATCTCGCTCGCGTCTCATGTCTCTTAAGGAGCAACTTTCAAAACTAACCAAAGGTACGAAATCTATTGCTGAATATATGGTCCAAATTAAGTCGATTTCGGATGAACTCACCATCATTAGTTCACCTTTGGATGATATTGATCTTGTTATTCATACACTTAATGGACTTAGTCATGAGTTCAAGGACATCTCGGCTGCGATTAGAGCACGAGAAAACCCTATCTCTTTTGAAGAACTATATGATAAGCTGCAGGAACACGAGCGTTTTCTTTACCGAGATGACAACAACCATGAGTCGCCCGTTGTGACGGCGCACTATGCGCAAAAGCCACAGCAAAACCGAGAAAATCAACATCGGCGTTCCAATTATAGAAGTAACAAATCAGGTGGGGCCAGCTCTAAACAACATTCACCAATCTATAATGCCACTTACGACAGCAATCTCCATACTGGAAGTGGCTACACTAATCACCGTCAGGGCAGCAGCTCTAATCGACTTATCTGCCAGCTTTGTGACCGTCCAGGGCACTCTGCAAAGACGTGCAGAGTGGCACCACGTTCCGGAGCCCCCATTGCTCATTTCACTTCGGCCGGTGTGGACTCTAATAATTCCAATTGGTTGATCGATTCGGGTGCATCCCATCATGTTACTTCCGACCTCCAGAACTTATCTATTTACTCGGACTATAATGGACCCGATGATCTCATGGTCGGCAACGGTGATGGTCTTCCAGTAACTCATACCGGTGAAACCTCAATCTCAACTCATTCTAGATCATTTTTATTATCGAATGTGTTATGTGTGCCGACTATCAAACGAAATCTTATATCGGTCTCACAATTTTGCAAAACTAACGATGCGTCGATTGAATTTTTCCCAACTTATTTTGTCGTGAAGGATCTTCGCACGGGGGCATCCCTTTTTCGCGGAGCAAATAAGGATGGTGTTTATGAGCTCGGTTCCTCGATTTTTTCTCCGACCGCTATGATGACAACTTCATCCAAGACAAGCAATTGGCATCAACGTCTAGGGCATCCGGCGTCCAAAACCCTCGATTATCTATTTCGTTATTATATTAATGCATCAAATAAACAGAATAAAGGGTCATGTAATGCTTGTTCTTGCAATAAAAGTCATCGACTTCCATTTTTTACTTCATCACTCAAAAGCGGTCGGCCACTTGAAATTATTTATTCGAATGTTTGGGGTCCCGCGCCCGTACCCTCTATTGATAGTTTTCGCTACTATGTTATTTTTGTGGATCACTTTACTAAGTATGTATGGTTCTATCCACTAAAGTTTAAATCGGACGTCGCGATTATCCTTCCTCAATTTACTCGGGTTGTCGAGCGATATTTCAATCAACGTATTAAGTGTCTTTATTCGGATGGAGGCGGAGAATTTATAGCCTTAAAATCGTTTCTCGGGACGCATGGAATATCTCATCTACTTACACCTCCGCACACGCCACAACACAATGGCACTGCCGAACGTCGACATCGGCACATTGTCGAGACCGGTCTCACGCTACTTCATCATGCCAACGCGCCTCTTTCTTTATGGTCTCATGCTTTCCAAACCGCGGTATATCTCATCAATCGGCTCCCAACTCCAATCTTGGAGAACGATTCCCCATATGCACGACTCTTCGATGAGGCTCCGAATTATGACAAGCTTCGTGTATTTGGATGTCTTTGTTACCCGTGGTTGAAGCCGTATAATCATCACAAGACTGACCCAAAGTCTCGACCATGCATATTCATCGGCTATTCTCTTCAACAAAGTGCATATCGATGTCTTGACATGACAACCAATAAAATCTTTATCTCAAGACATGTTGTATTTTTTGAGGATGAGTTTTGATTTTGCTACAAAATTGTCGAGTCCTCCGGTGCAATCGATAATTCAACTATGGGATCCATCTACTGAGCAGCCGACTATATCCATTCCATCTCAGCAGGTGTCTCCTGTTCCGCAGCAGCTTGTGTCCCCTGTTCTGCAGCATCATGTGTCTCCTCAATAGCAGCATGTTGTCCCACTGCTAGCTGTGCTCCCCTCCCAGCAGCCCTTGTTAGGCACGCAGCTCCCTCCCAACTATTCAACCATTACCTGCACTCATGCTGACCAGCTGTTGTTACCGGGTCAACGTGATACGCCTGCAGCTCCTTCACCTGCTACATCACCAGAAGCCAACATGGCACCTGCAGCCCCAACTGCATCGATCAGGCCCTCTTCGAAAGATTCATCCCTGTCTCGGCCGATCGATACCAACTTGGTGGAACGGACGCACTCTATGACCACCCGGTCTCAAAACAACATATTCAAGCCCAAGAAGCTCTTTGCTGCCACTAAACACCCGCTCCCCAACTCTATTGAACCAACATGTGCTTCCCAAGGCTTAAAAGATCCACAATGGCGAGCTGCTATGGTCAACGAATTCAATGCTTTACTTAAAAAAGGTACGTGGGATCTTGTTCCAAAAAAGCCTAATATGAATGTTGTTGGGAATAAATGGGTGTTTAGGATTAAACGGACACCGATGGGACGATCGAACGCTACAAAGCTCGCTTGGTTGCTAAAGGTTTTCATCAACGTCCCGGGCTCGACTACAAAGAAACGTTTAGTCCAGTCGTCAAGCCCATAACGGTGCGTCTTGTACTTGCTCTCGCTGCATCTTTTGGGTGGTCACTCCGTCAACTCGATGTTAACAATGCGTTTCTTCAAGGGTCGCTTGATGATGAGGTCTTCATGGCACAACCCGTTGGCTTTGTCGACAAAGACGCTCCTACAGCGGTTTGTCGTCTCAACAAGGCCATTTATGGACTCAAACAAGCTCCGCGTGCATGGTTTACTGAGCTCAGCTCATACCTTTCTTCATATGGATTCGTTGCCTCCAAGTCCGACCCGTCACTATTTACGTACAACCATGGCACCGTCCGAGCTTTTCTCCTAGTCTACGTTGACGATATCATTGTAACGGGGAGCTCTAATCACTTTATTTCAAATTTTATTGCAGATATGTCGGCTCGGTTCTCACTTAAGGATCTCGGTCCGTTGCATTATTTTCTTGGTGTTGAAGTTCTTCAGACGGCCGATGGGATGTTCATCTCCCAAACCAAGTACATTCGTGAACTGCTAGAACGAGTTGGCATGGACGGAGCCAAAGATGTTGCCACTCCCATTGCCATTAAACCATCTCTTACCCTTGATGATGGTTCAGCCCCAACCGATGCGACCACCTATCGTAGTGTGATCGGTGCACTCCAATACCTTTCGTTCACACGCCCCGACATCTGCTTCCCGGTGAATAAGCTCTCCCAATTCATGCATCGACCATCCGAGCTCCATTGGGCAGCTGTCAAACGTCTCCTTCGCTATCTCAAGGGCACGATTCATCATGGTATTTTCTTCCATGCTCGATCCCCCTTACATCTTCAAGTTTACTCTGATGCCGATTGGGCAGCCAATTTGGATGATAGAACCTCTACAACAGCATAATTGGTCTATCTAGGGAAGAATGTGATCTCATGGAGCTCTCATCGACAACGCTCCGTTGCTCGCTCCTCCACAGAGGCTGAGTACCATGCCCTCGCCGATGCCGCCGCCGAATCAGTTTGGGTGCAATCTCTGCTTCAGGAACTTGGTGTTAATCTATCCTGTGCGCCTACACTTTTTTGTGATAATATTGGCGCGACTTATCTTAGTGCAAACCCGGTATTTCACTCTCGCATGAAACACATTGCGGTTGCTTATCATTTTGTCCGGGCCCAAGTGCAAGAAGGAAAACTTCGTGTTCATCATATATCCACCCATGACCAACTTGCGGATGCACTCACCAAGCCACTTCCTCGGAGTCGTTTTCGTGACATATATATTGAGGTTATCCATATGTACACAATCAATTTCAAATAAACACATATCATTACTCTCCATACCGATTACACTCCTCGACTAACTGCGGAGCATGGAACAACTCTCTTATGGCCCATGTTTGTTATCAAACGAGCAGATGTTTGTTACATCAATATAATCTTCTCAAGAAACACGAACAACATTACGGTTTTCCGGGATCACAAGCTACCATTTTAGTTAATAATGGACTTCCAGAAATGTAGAGTAAATTCCAGTTCCTTCGTTTGTCTTATAATCAAACATCGTGTATACACTTATCATAGATAGATATGCATGGTCTTGTTGATCTTCTGCGTATTATGTTGGTCGATACAAGAGTACGTATATAGTGCATTTTTTAGAAGTGCCGTTATAAGAACATAATGACATTTCTTTTAACTAAAAAAATCAGCGGCACTATTGTCTAGTGTTGTTATTAGCATTTTAGAAAAAAATAGTTAACGGCACTTTGAAAGAGGTGCCGTTAACAAATGTCGGTAATTACACAATTTCTTGTAGTGTTGGTTTATTTACAAGTTTAGGATGGATATCAGTAAAGTAACCGTCCTAGTGGAGATCACATATTAAATTGTAGGAACTGATAGAGTAATCAATGAAGAAGTAAACTTGAACATAAAGTAGTTTTATATGTGTTCTAAATCGATCTTCCAAAAGCAATCGCTTTGAAGATCTTTTCTTCAATTAATATCTAAGTCACTATATGTACAAAATAAATTTGTCCTGAAGCTATATATATCATATTGATCTTCCTTATAATTATCTAATCCCTCAGCTGAGAAACAAGATCAAGGAAGGTGTCTTCACTGCAAGGAATGGTGAGGCCTCCCATTGAGTGGTCGTAACCAAACTCTTCTTCAACTTGACTTAACAAATCTTGAAACAAAGGTTGGTTCAAGTATGAAACTGGAACCGTGTATCTTTTCCTTTCTTCTTCTCCCACATACACCGCGACATGCCCTTTCTGGGTTTTCACGGATTCTTTCCCGGCGGAGAAAGATCGTCGAAGTATCTTCTTTGCATGATGGAGAGCCATTGTAGTGAGAGCAGCTGATATAGAACAAGATGAGATGTTGGGATATCTAGACAATGGAAGGAAACTTGAGTAGTGGATGAAAATGTTGTGTTATGAGATGCCTTTAAATAACAGAGGGATGACTGAGAAGGAGTGTCTGAAAGGCATTTAATCTTTATGGCTCCACTGATCTAAAACTTGTCTAGCTGCACATGGTGACTTCTTCTAACCGATGACCAAGGTTTTGTAGTCTGATAGGGACCACATTAAAATTGTTATTGTTGAATCTGGGTTTAGTTGTTGAGAGCATTATTGAGGCAGATTTGTAGTTAGAGATCTAGTTATTCTCAGTCATTTGTTAATTGTAAGAGGCACATGCAACTTGGAGACCTTTGTCTGGGGAGCTATATATGACAATAATCACTCTTATAATTAAGGTTTAGTTTTTTAAGGGAATTATTCAACAACAGTTTAATATACAGGTTAGCTCAACAGAATAAAGTCAGTATAGACTAACTGATTACCCGGTAACAAGATCATGTTTGTTTAAGCAACAAGAAATCAGAATCAAATCATTAAGGAATCAGATCTGCAGAGTAGCTTAATGACTTAGTCCACTGACTCTAATAACTCTAACTAATCAGTTAATGCTTTGAACTTGGCCAATTTTTTTTCAGGATTCAACCAAGAGATAAAAATCAGTGCTTTTGAAACTTGGAATCCAAGAAACAGCCCTTTGAAAGTTAAGGGATACCAATATACTGCATAATAATCTGTCAAAAGTTTAAAATTGCTTATGGCCTTATAACATCAGACTTCTCGGTAGGATAGACATCGGATCAGAACACCATGTGAGGTTTGGGAGTTGTCAAGATCGGAACTACCGATTTTCTTTTATGTGGTCCTCGAGGCATGTCACCTACCCGACAACTAATCAATATATGTAATTTAGAAAACATCACATGTGAACTTCAGGTGGACATGTCCAGCAACAACAAATGCCTATTAAGTCTTCACCACTCATTTCATGCCCTTCACGGATTTAAGCCATCTACTTGGATTATATATAGGCCCTCATAAGGTAACCACTTCATCACAACTCAAGCACCATAATCTCAAAGAAAATATTGTATTCCTTCTATAGCATTAATGGCTCTCCATCATGCAAAGAAGATACTCCGTCGATCGCTTTCCTCCGGGAAAGAATCAGTCAAAACCCAGAAAGGTCATGTCGCAGTGTACGTGGGAGAAGAAGAAAGAAAAAGATACACGGTTCCAGTTTCATACATGAATCAACCTTTTTTTCAAGACTTGTTAAGTCAATCAGAGGAGGAGTTCGGGTATGATCACCCGATGGGAGGCCTCACGATTCCTTGCAGTGAAGACACATTCCTTTCTTTGATTTCGCAGATCAGGGAATAATGAAATAAGGAAGAACATACAAGGGTTATGTTGTAACTTTAGGAGAAAAACAAAACTTTGTATAGTGACTTAGATACTAGAGATATTTTTTCCTTAATTTGCTGCAAAAATTCTTCTTGCGAATTGATTACATATATACAAAATACTTCAGTTAAGATTTACATGGGATCAACTATGTTCCGTTTAATAGTTAACAAGATACTCAAGCATCTCTTTTGAAACATTACTGAAGTTAACTCAAGCATTAAGCACTGGAACAACGTAATATACCGCTTCTGCATTAGCTTAGCATGAAACAGAGTTATGATAGCAGCAGAGAGAGAGAAGGAGATTTATCTTTCTTAAGCAGTAAGAAATCGAGAAAGAAGACTGACTTGGAAAATATTGAGAGAAAGAGAGAAACTTTCAACTTGTAGCTGTTTCACCAACTGATCAGCTAAGTCCATTTCTATCTGCATAATATATCTCAAGTTAAGTTCACATTAGCTCCTTCGAGCTGTGATCAGTTCAATGTCACAGTGGAATAATGTATTCTTAATTTTTAAGTACTTTCAGTTTTCAGAAGATATGTTGTAACACCACCAAAACATGCGACCAAAATAGACTTTAATCAAGTTTAAATGGTTAAATGGAGTTAAAGATTATTTTTTTAGTATAACTCCCATAAGAAGTCTTGATTGATATACTATTGGAAAATTGTAAAATTTTCCCACCTATGTATGCTTGATTCAAGGGGAATAATTACAGGGAAAAATAAAAGGAAACTTGAAGTAAATTGTTAGGACGTGTATGTCGGTACGGTTGGATGTCGACCCGAATGCTCGTCCCACAGGTGAAATTCTTCATTCACTTGATCCGTTCTCCTTTTCTCTTTCTGTAATCCGCTTCCTTGCTGACCTGCACGAGTGGTAAGCCGGGGTGGAACCGGCGAAACCTCTCCGATACTTAAATTAATAAGTGTTTTAGAGAGAGAAGCTAGAGAGAAGGCAGAGCTCAAATGCGTAATAAATCATCAAGTATCAAATTAGAAGAACTTGGGCACTATGTAGGCCTCAAGGGAGACTAAGGCGGTTAATGACGCCGTTAACTCTTAAACATACTTTATTAACAGATAATGAAGGGTTAAAATATGTAAGCATGGGAGAGTTCGTGGTATTGTGTAAGGGTTGGACGTGCAAAATAATATCGGGTCTCGGCGAGGCGTGACCCGGATGGCAGTCTCCCGGACGTCGCGTACACCCTTTGGTCGGGTACATTACGTCGTCCAGGGTGGTACTGAGGCCCCTAAGATCGGCCTAAATAGTCTGATCTCAGAGACCTAAGGTCGGACAGCTGGATCGACCTTTCCTAGGAGAGATCGGACCAAAGTGTTAGGACGTGTATGTCGGGACGGTTGGATGTCGACCCGAATGCTCGTCCTACGGGTGAAATTCTTCATTCTCTTGATTCGTTCTCCCTTTCTCTTCCCGTACTCCGCTTCCTTCCTGACCTGCACGGGGGGTAAGCCGGGGGTGGTACCGGCGAACCCTCTCTGATGCTTAAATTAGTTCAGTGTTTTAGAGAGAGAAGCTAGAGAGAAGGTAGAGCTCAAATGTGTAATAAATCATCAAGTATCAAATGAGAAGAACTAGGGCAGTATATATAGGCCTCAAGGGAGATTAAGGCGGTTAATGACGCCGTTAACTCCTAAACATACTTTATTAACAAATAATGAAGGGTTAGAACCTTTGTAAGCATGGGAGAGTTCGTGGTATTGTGTAAGGGTTGGACGTGAAAAATTATATATGTCGTGTCTCGGCGAGGCGTGACTCGGACGGCAGTCTCCCGGAGGTTGCGTACACCCTTTGGTAGGGTACATTACGTCGTTCGTGGGTTGGTACTGAGGCCCCTGAGATCGAACTAAATAGTCCGGTCTCAGAGACCTGAGTTCGGACAGCTGGTCCGATCTCTCCTAAGATGGATCGGACCAGGCACGGTCCGGGCGGGTTTTTTTCCCGCCCGAACCGTTCTTTGCTGCGGGTAGTGTGTTCAGGTCATGTTTCGATTTACAATCGTGTGTGGGGTTATCATAATAATATAACCCGAGCTAAAACGGGTCCCAATTGGGCGTATATCCATCATTTGCGCCCGAGTCAAACAGCGGCATGACCCTTGATTGACCTCTCCTAGGAGAGATCGGACCAAAGTGTTAGGACGTGTATGTCGAGACGGTTGGATGTCGACCCGAATGCTTGTCCTACGGGTGAAATTCTTCCTTCTCTTGATTCGTTCTCCATTTCTCTTCCCGTAATCCGCTTCCTACCTGACCTGCACGAGGGGTAAGCCGGGGGTGGTACCGGAGAACCCTCTCCGATGCTTAAATTAGTTTAGTGTTTTAGAGAGAGAAGCTAGAGAGAAGGCAGAGCTCAAATGTGTAATAAATCATCAAGTATCAAATGAGAAGAACTAGGGCAGTATATATAGGCCTCAAGGGAGATTAATGCGGTTAATGACGTCGTTAACTCCTAAACATACTTTATTAACAGATAATGAAGGGTTAGAACCTTTGTAAGCATGGGAGAGTTCGTGGTATTATGTAAGGGTTGGACGTGCAAAATTATATATGTCGGGTCTCGGCGAGGCGTGACTCGGACGGCAGTCTCCCGGACGTCGCGTACACCCTTTGGTAGGGTACATTACGTCGTTCGTGGGTTGGTACTGAGGCCCCTGAGATCGAACTAAATAGTCCGGTCTCAGAGACCTGAGGTCGGACAGCTGGTCCGATCTATCCTAAGATGGATTGGACCAGGCACGGTCCGGGCGGGTTTTTTTTCCCGCCCGAACCGTTCTTTGCTGCGGGTAGTGTGTTCAGGTCATGTTTCGATTTACAATCGTGTGTGGGGTTATCGTAATAATATAACCCGAGCTAAAACGGGTCCCAATTGGGCGTATATCCATCATTTGCCCCCGAGTCAAACAATGGCATGACCCTTGATTGACTCTATTTTACGATGGGATAAGACGCTCAACTTGGATCCGTTGTCTTACCTCTTGATGAGTCAACCATATATCCATAGGCATGTCGCAGCGCTTCATTTTTGTCTCCCAAGACAGAGGAAACACAAACATTAGTGTAAATATGCATGCATTCAGACATATATCTGAAAAATGTGGGTATGAAAAAAATCATGTATTCCTATGTGTATGTCAAAAAATGTGAACATGGACAAGGATATGACGTGATCATGATCATAGATAAGCAAAATTCTAATCCATGCCGACATGTACGTGCGAGATAATTTCATGTGTAAAAATGTGTCTAATCATGTACAATTCTTAAGCATTAAATTCATGATATGAATGCAAAATATATTAACATGAATATACACATGATAACTATAGTTAAAAATGGAAGAGGTGTCAGTTTTAATCTTAGCCATTAGATTTCCCTATTTCAAATTGAGGGTGGAGATTAGAGGATTTTTAAAAACCCTACACCATCTTATTATAAAGAGAGAGAAAGGAGATTACCCACTTTAGTAGCCACCATAATTTTCATTCTCAAGCATCATTTCTTGGAAGTCAAGAAAACCTTTGCTTCGGTTTTTGGGCTGGCCGGAGTTGAGTTTCACGGCGGCGGTTCGGCAGGAAGACCAATGGGGAGGAGCTCCGGGCGGTGCGGCAAGAACCACGGCAAAGGGAGGTGGCCGAACGTCATTGGCTGCAACTCACCACGGCACCGGCGAGGGAGGGGAGCTTAGAACGGCGCGGCGCGGAGAGGACTGCTTCGGGCGGCGGCGACGGGAGGTTTTTCCGGCGAGGGGGCGACGGAAATCATCCCAGACGGCGGCGGCAGGAGATTTTCCGGCGGGAGGGCTGCGGTAATTCCATTCCGGCGACGGGAACACTACTCCGGCGACGGCGAGACTCGAATTTGGACCGACCCTTCGAATCGGTTCGGGTTTTCCAAAGGCTCGACCTTTTTTCCTTTTCGAGTCTATTTTTTATGCCCATAATTTGATTTCCCACATTCCGGTTGTGATATCTTTTTATCGAATTGGATGGATAGTTGTTTTGCTCGAAGATGACCTTTACGTGTGTAGCCCTCATTTGCATGATCATGTCATTTTCGAGTCGTACGTACGCGACCGTTGTCATAGTAGATATAGTTTTACGTACGTGGCCGTTGTTGTACGTACGTGGCCATTGTTGTACGTACGTGGCTTGTTGGGTCGTTACTTGGTGATCGATATGTGACGCGGTTGTTGAAATGTTGTCGTTTGGCTATTCTTGTGTCGTACGTAACTGGGACGTTGTTTTCCCTGACTTCTGATGTGTCAAGTGTTTTCTCCTCATTGGTGTTGTAGGTTTTGTATTTTTGGTGGTGCAACAAGACTCAGACTTCCAAAGGCAATACATCTTGCGAAGGATGAGTAAGTTCTACATCCCTTCAGTTCGTCGTACAGTTTTCTTTCCAGATACTAGTTCAGAGTCAGATATGAGTCGGACTCTGAGTCAGAGTACTCGTCTGAGTCAGAGTCTGTCTCAAGTTTAGAACTTATTGCTGACTTCAAGTAAGGTTCTGTACTCGGTTCTGGGATCTCGGACCGGGCAGACTCCGTGAACATGCTAAGGCGGCAAGAGTATCATTTCCATGTCGCATAGACCAGCCTTAGTCCCTTGGATGATACCCTATACCATTTCCTCCCATTATTTGGCAATGTCCGCGGGACCGTGACCGTGCCCCCGGATGGGATGGTTACCGTATACACTGCTCAGATACGGTACGGTTTACACTTTCCTTATTGTGACGACCTCGTGGAGCTTTTTCGATTGGGATTTCCCCTACTGACCTCGTCCCTACCGCCATTCGAGTTTGGGTTGGGTTCCGAGCATTATGCCATTGGTATTCGTGGAAATATTCTCTCATCTTGTTCCGATGCTTCTATCGGTTTCAATACCAGAGTGTGAGTGGCATGATGACCATGGTTACTCGCTATCATCCTCTGAAAGATCTCAAATTTAAGGAATTGGGTTTAGGCGAGGTTGTGTGGAAAAATGGTCTTCGTTTCGTGGCTCCTATAGACCGCTCTATGGGTCATTGGGATAGACATTATTTCTTCGTCAAGGATCGACACGTCACATGGCGGATTGTTCGTGCAGGCCGTACGGATGAGTGGCCTTCTTTTAGGGAGTTTTCTTCTTCGGACAAAGAGACTATGAAGGTCATTTACCGGAGTAATAATACTAGCTCTTAATGCCGAATCTCCTGGGTGTCCCAGATGGATTTTATTGAGGCGGGGATTCGGGTGACCGCTCCTTCTGAAGATTTGGTATGTCGTTGATTTTTTTTTTTCATTTTCCCCTTATTGTTTCGCCTTGTAGGTTGGTTTCAAGGAAAATCCTATCATGTGCAGACAGACCTCTTCGAGCGCGTTGCCTCCAAGAAGAAGGCCTCTTCCAGCACTGCTCCGAAAGCAGTGAAGCCCTCGAAGGCGGGGAAAACAGTTGAGGCTTCTAGTACGTTTTTCTCCTTGTTTTTCTTTAATTTATTCGAATATGCTTATAACCATACCTGTGTTGTTTCCTTTGTTATGTCAGAGCGGTAATCCCTGGTGACTGAACGAGTCATCGCGGTCAAGACCAAGATGAGGAAGTCTGATTATGAGGTCGGACCCTCGATTGCTAAAAAGAAAATGGATTCTCCTGCCGATGCTCGTTTACTGAATCCTTCTCGCGATAAAGAGAAGGCAGTTGAAGAGGTGACTCATTTGTCTTATAATGGGAAACATCCTGTGGGGGGTGGCGGAGTTGTCATTGATGTCGATGCGTCTCCTTTATCCCCTACCTCCCAATCGAGGGGGCGAGCTTCAGTGGATGAGCCTAACCGCTTAGGTTCGTATCTCTTGTAAACTTAAATTGTATTAAATTGTTGTGGCTTACTTGTTTATGTTAACTGCAGGAAAGATTCGACTCCCTGCTCTAAGTCGAAAGGACTTGCTTCGCCCCACTAACGGGGATATTGTTGGACCTGAGTGGATCCCATTTTCTAGTCAGCGGGAGTATCATTTTGACAGTCGTTCTTCATTGCATACTCCTGAGTTTGGATCCTTTTTTTACACGGTGTTGTCGCTCCTAGTGATCGCGTGTTGCCCCTATATTCACCGAAGGAAGCTCGCAGCTTAGTTCAGGGAGTGCTATCTCATTTTGCTCTTGTAAGTGTTTTCACCTTTTTTCTTGATTTAGTCATGTGTGTTGTCTACTATGTGTTTTGATGTTTGCTTGTTTTTTCAGAACGTTGTCGACATTGTTAACTTGTGATCGAGCTGTCGGAAGAGAAGAAAACGCTTCAGGATAGTCACGTTACCCTGAAGATTGATCTCGTTGATGCATTGGAGAAGTCGCGTCTTTCTGACGTGAAAGCGCATGAGCTCCGAGATCAAGTTACTTCTTTTTAGAGTACCCTTGCTGAGTTGCGCCGACATGCCGAGGTTGACGCTTTGCGTCATGATGCAGAATTGAAGAGTGTTGAGGAGGCATGTCGTGCTGATGAGAAGGTTTCTATCGTCGCAGAGTATAAATACTCTCCTGCTTTTGCTACTGACATTGACATTCGGTGTAACACTGTGATGCGCGATTTCGGGGAGACCATTGTTGAGCGTATCTATAACCTCATGCCGACGTTCCCCTTTGGTGAGTTGGGTGATTTTTCTGAGTTTGCCACGGGCTATGTCGTTGTTTTGATGGGACAAGCTGCAGTTGCCGAAAATGAGGCTCCCATCCCCGCGGGTGAGATCATTATTCCAGATGATGAGGATGAGTCGAGTTCCTCCTCCTCTTCTTCCAGTTCTATGGGCGGTACCTCCTCTGAGCATCAAGATCGCGAGGATTCTCCAGAGACGTAGGGCTGGCAATTTGGGCTCGGCAAGATGGGCCGACACAAACACGACACGGAAAATTACGGGTTTGGGTCAATCATTTTCGTGCCGTGCTAAAATCGGGTCGTGCCAAATCATGTCAAAAAAATCAGTGTCGTGTTCGTGTTCGATATTGGTGACACGGTCCGAAACGATAACACGATAGTTATATGTATATATACAATAATTTCTACTAATATAAACCTATCTAAAGTTAGCATGACCTCCTTTTACAATGACACTTTATGAAGTTTGGATTAAACTCTCTTTATATTGAGTAATTTTAAAATTTTAGCTTAAAAATTATTATGTGTGAATTTTTTATTCAATTTACTATCGATTTTTCGTGCCTATTTTTCGTGTCAGGTCGTGTCGTGTTTTTCTCGTGTCGTGTTCGAGCTGAACAAAATTGGCACACCTTAGTGTTGGGCCGTGTTTGGGCTGACCCCTCAGAACACGACACGAACCTGGCACGACAAGAACACGCACGGCCCGCACGAATTGCCAGCCCTACAGATACGTCCAGCTGACCATTTATCTCCTTTATCATTTGTATATATTTTCCTGCTTTCCTCCCAGTGTTGGGTCGGGTATGTTTTTGCAACTTCGTACTTTGGTGCTTGTGGTTTGCTACTAGACGTATGTGTCGTTGCATTTCTATCATTTATCATGTATGTCTTGACTGCTTAGCATGACTTGTTATGTTTCAAAACCCTTGTTATCATGGTTGTTATTCCATGTTGTCTATGTTTTGGGGATTGCACCCTTCCTTATGCTTGTGTGTTGGAGGATAGCATGCTTGTCTATCGTGGTACTTTTGATCATTCTATCACAAGTTCAATCCTAGTAGATTTTCTCTTTGTTGGAGTATCCTTCTTGTCATCCTCCATTTTGTCATACATGTATAGGCATCATAGTAATTCTTGCATATATCATATAACCTTACTTGTATAAAAGAAGGTTTTCTCAAGATACGTTCTTGGGGACGTTTTAAAAAAATTTATGAGGATACTCTCATTGGAGCGTCGAGAGTGTGCACAGGATATGCTCCTGGGTGTGTTTAAAATTGTTTACAAGATATGCTCTTGTAGGCGTTGAAAATGATCGCATGATCGCAAGATACACTCTTGGGGGAGTCGAAAGTGTTCGCAACATACGCTCTTGGGGGTTTCGAAAGTGTTCGCAAGATACTCTCTTGGGGGCGTCGAAATTGATCGCAAGATACGCTCTTGGGGGCGTCGAAATTGATCGCAAGATACGCTCTTGGGGGCGTCGAAAGTGTTCGCAAGATACGCTCTTGGGCATGTCGAAAGTGATCGCAAGATACGCTCTTGGGGGCGTCGAAAGTGATCGCAAGATACACTCTTGGGGGCGTCGAAAGTGTTCGCAAGATACGCTCTTGAGGCGTCGAAAGTGATCGCAAGATACGCTCTTGGGGGCGTCAAAAGTGATCGCAAGATACGCTCTTTGGGGCGTTGAAAGTGATCGCAAGATACGCTCGTGGGGGCGTCGAAAGTGACATACACTTGGTTGTCATATATGAGTAAGGCTTGTTCAGTGAGGGTGTCATATGAACTTGTAACTATTTGAATGAACATTCTCACTTGATGCATGCATGCGTTATTTACAAAAGAGCATGCAATTGGAGTCCTAAGACATCCTTTTGAAAAATGATGCTAAACGGATAAGATGGAAAAAAAACTACATGAGTTTTTTCCCTCATGAGGAGTCTTTTCAAGAAACTAGGAAGATAGATATGCTTTTGACACAAGATAAATCCAAGGATATGGTTTTCTTTGTCGGGGGTGACATCTCAATTGCGCCTAGCTGTTTCAAGAGTTTTGTAGCCCTCGAGTTCTCCTTTGTATACAATCTCTTCGATTTCGATCTTCAACACCATGCAATTGTTTGTCGTATGCCCCCAAGTCTCGTGGTAGTCTCACCATCCCTTAGCATCTTTGCCTACAAAATCTCTTCTTTCTCCTTTGTACTGTAGCAGCTCCTTAATCAACAGTTCCTTATACAGCTCTTCGACCTTGACACTGAGAGGTGTGAAGTTAAAGTTCACCCCTCATCCCATTGTCTCGTCATCTTCTTCTTTGAATTCCTCCTCATTCTCTTCAATTGCTTCTTTGTGATGTCTCCTTTCCTTGGCAATTGCATCCTTCAGCTTTGCCTTAAGATCACTCATTGTGTTTGTTTTTACAACTTTGTATGCTCCTCCGAAGGCATCTATAGATGTTGGATTCACGTTCCTGAAAAATACTCTTATCGTCTCTCTTTTGGTTGCTTCAACTGTAGCCCTATACCTTACGAATCTCTCAAAGTAGTTCAATATTGGTTCTCTTGGCATCTGTCGAACGTCCTCAATGCTCCTGAATCCCGATTCTATGGATTGTCTTGTTCTATTCCCTTGTTCGTTGTTCGGCTGTCGAGGTATGCTCGTAGTCCTTACAACATTGTCGTCGCCTGCTTTTCTTGCAAACTTTCTGAAAATCTGTTTGCTTAAACGGAGTGCAAACTCAACTTTCCTCTTCTTGACAACTTGTTGCTTCCTTCTTGTGAAGACTTGCATTCTTAGCCTTGACAGTGATAACCATTTCAATGGTGTTAGGCTGCTGTGACTTGCGCCTCATGGCGTTGACATAGCATTGTCTCGCGGTACGCTGATCTCCCAGAACATCACCTATCCTATTATCTTTGATGAACTTCATTTTTTGGTGTACCGTTGAAGGCACTATCTCGTAGGGGTTGATTGTAGTTCTACCCGGGATCCCGTTGTAGGCTCCTAAGTTTTCTACGACCACGAAGTTCACATTTATCTTTATCTGTGTCCATTCTTGTCCCAGAGTCACTGGCAGGGTGATCATTCCCAAGGGATAGCTTGTTGCTCCTGAGAAGCCAACAAGGGGGAAGTTCACCGGTCTGAGATCCATCTTTGTCTTCCATATTTCTTCAAGCACGCACATTTGTAGTATGTCTGCTGAGCTTCCTCCATCCATAAGTATTCTATTTACATCAAAGTTATCGATGTCCATGGTTATTACTAGAGCATCATCATGCGGGAAAATGATGTGACTCTTATCTTTTTCAGAAAACTCAATTACCATCTCTTCTTTTTCTCTCAGTCTTTTCCTCAATCTTGGCATCAAGTCGATCTTAGAAGCATACAATTATCTTGCATTTCATGTTGAGCCACCTGCTGCTTCTCCACCATGGATCTTGTTTATTGTTCCTCTCTTGTTAGGAGGAGGATTGTAATCAACCTTCTCCTTGCCATTTTCTTACGGTGGTTGGGTATTCTATTGGTTCCGATGCATAGTTGAGTGTGCGGTCATAATTGAGATCCATTCAAATAGAGAGTTATATTAATATATGGTTTTCTGTATCATAGGAATTTTGATGGATTTGATCTACATTATGGTTACGAGTCGGGAGCCTAGTACGGATGTGTAGCTTTTGGATTAAGTATTTGAGGTAAGTGATTTGTCCTTCATTTCTACTATTTAAAAATGCTCACGAAATATTTTGTGCATATAACACTTCATGCTTTAAAAAAAATGATCAAGTATTGAAAATCTTCATTAAACTATGATTTTATATGAAATGGTTTCGATATGTAACACTTTATTACCATTTAATAAAAATGTGCTTTATATGAAGATAATTAGATATGATATTATTTAGTGTGATTATGTTATGTTCTTTGATAAGAAAACATTTCATGGAAATAGACGATTTGATATGTATATGTGTATGTGATGTGAATTTTTTTTCAGTGTCAACTACGCAAGACAACATATCGATACGATAAAGGATTTTATGTTTGGATGATATGCCGGCCCGAACCAGCGGGATATCTGGTGATTCCTCAACAAACAGGAGAATGCTGGGATGTTATATGTTCTTTCTGGATTTTACCTGACGAAGATGATTCTTTGCCAAAGGAAAGTGATCGACCGACGAAGGATCTTCTTTGCATGATGGAGAGCCATTGTAAAACTAACAAGTGAGCAATTCCAGATGGAGAAAAGGCGGTTGGGATAGCTAGATTGAAGATTTGAAGGAAAGTTGGTGCTTGGTTTGTGGATGAAGTGATTGTTATATATATATAATCAAATATATGATTGAGAAATTTGTGAAGAGTATGAAATGAGCGGTGAAGACTAAGATGCATTTAATTCTTGCTGGTTCCACTAGACGTAGTGTTTAATGATTTTGGTTGGGGAGGAAAAAGTCTATGGGTGAAGTCACACATAGAAATAAGAGACATTACACACATGACAAGTCCCGAACTTCACATGGCAGTGTTTTCCGACATATACAATATGTGGCCCAGAGAAACAACCTAATAAACCGAACACTCCATCTGACAGAAGATATCTAGTTGTTGGTCCTACCGAAAATTATGTTGCTGTTGGGTTAGAGGTACTGTAAGGCTCTTGACAATTGTGGTGCGGAATGCTGTATGATCAAGAACTTGACAATTTGGTATCCGATTACACTCCTCGACTAACTGCGGAGCATGGAACAACTCTCTTATGGCCCATGTTTGTTATCAAACGAGCAGATGTTTGTTACATCAATATAATCTTCTCAAGAAACACGAACAACATTACGGTTTTCCTGGATCACAAGCTACCATTTTAGTTAATAATGGACTTCCAGAAATGTAGAGTAAATTCCAGTTCCTTCGTTTGTCTTATAATCAAACATCGTATATACACTTATCATAGATAGATATGCATGGTCTTGTTGATCTTCTGCGTATTATGTTGGTCGATACAAGAGTACGTATATAGTGCATTAATTAACCGGAAAGGAGATTGCAAGTAATCTCATCAAGTGTATAGTTAATTTCCAAGTGCTTTTCTAAGAGATCAATGTTTCAAGAAATATAGTTCATTCGGTATGTGGAGATCACATATTAAATTGTAGGAACTGATAGAGTAATCAATGAAGAAGTAAACTTGAACATAAAGTAGTTTTATATGTGTTCTAAATCGATCTGCCAAAAGCAATCGCTTTGAAGATCTTTTCTTCAATTAATATCTAAGTCACTATATGTACAAAATAAATTTGTCCTAAAGCTATATATATCATATTGATCTTCCTTATAATTATCTAATCCCTCAGCTGAGAAACAAGATCAAGGAAGGTGTCTTCACTGCAAGGAATGGTGAGGCCTCCCATTGAGTGGTCGTAACCAAACTCTTCTTCAACTTGACTTAACAAATCTTGAAACAAAGGTTGGTTCAAGTATGAAACTGGAACCGTGTATCTTTTCCTTTCTTCTTCTCCCACATACACCGCGACATGCCCTTTCTGGGTTTTCACGGATTCTTTCCCGGCGGAGAAAGATCGTCGAAGTATCTTCTTTGCATGATGGAGAGCCATTGTAGTGAGAGCAGCTGATATAGAACAAGATGAGATGTTGGGATATCTAGACAATGGAAGGAAACTTGAGTAGTGGATGAAAATGTTGTGTTATGAGATGCCTTTAAATAACAGAGGGATGACTGAGAAGGAGTGTCTGAAAGGCATTTAATCTTTATGGCTCCACTGATCTAAAACTTGTCTAGCTGCACATGGTGACTTCTTCTAACCGATGACCAAGGTTTTGTAGTCTGATAGGGACCACATTAAAATTGTTATTGTTGAATCTGGGTTTAGTTGTTGAGAGCATTATTGAGGCAGATTTGTAGTTAGAGATCTAGTTATTCTCAGTCATTTGTTAATTGTAAGAGGCACATGCAACTTGGAGACCTTTGTCTGGGGAGCTATATATGACAATAATCACTCTTATAATTAAGGTTTAGTTTTTTAAGGGAATTATTCAACAACAGTTTAATATACAGGTTAGCTCAACAGAATAAAGTCAGTATAGACTAACTGATTACCCGGTAACAAGATCATGTTTGTTTAAGCAACAAGAAATCAGAATCAAATCATTAAGGAATCAGATCTGCAGAGTAGCTTAATGACTTAGTCCACTGACTCTAATAACTCTAACTAATCAGTTAATGCTTTGAACTTGGCCAATTTTTTTTCAGGATTCAACCAAGAGATAAAAATCAGTGCTTTTGAAACTTGGAATCCAAGAAACAGCCCTTTGAAAGTTAAGGGATACCAATATACTGCATAATAATCTGTCAAAAGTTTAAAATTGCTTATGGCCTTATAACATCAGACTTCTCGGTAGGATAGACATCGGATCAGAACACCATGTGAGGTTTGGGAGTTGTCAAGATCGGAACTACCGATTTTCTTTTATGTGGTCCTCGAGGCATGTCACCTACCCGACAACTAATCAATATATGTAATTTAGAAAACATCACATGTGAACTTCAGGTGGACATGTCCAGCAACAACAAATGCCTATTAAGTCTTCACCACTCATTTCATGCCCTTCACGGATTTAAGCCATCTACTTGGATTATATATAGGCCCTCATAAGGTAACCACTTCATCACAACTCAAGCACCATAATCTCAAAGAAAATATTGTATTCCTTCTATAGCATTAATGGCTCTCCATCATGCAAAGAAGATACTCCGTCGATCGCTTTCCTCCGGGAAAGAATCAGTCAAAACCCAGAAAGGTCATGTCGCAGTGTACGTGGGAGAAGAAGAAAGAAAAAGATACACGGTTCCAGTTTCATACTTGAATCAACCTTTTTTTCAAGACTTGTTAAGTCAATCAGAGGAGGAGTTCGGGTATGATCACCCGATGGGAGGCCTCACGATTCCTTGCAGTGAAGACACATTCCTTTCTTTGATTTCGCAGATCAGGGAATAATGAAATAAGGAAGAACATACAAGGGTTATGTTGTAACTTTAGGAGAAAAACAAAACTTTGTATAGTGACTTAGATACTAGAGATATTTTTTCCTTAATTTGCTGCAAAAATTCTTCTTGCGAATTGATTACATATATACAAAATACTTCAGTTAAGATTTACATGGGATCAACTATGTTCCGTTTAATAGTTAACAAGATACTCAAGCATCTCTTTTGAAACATTACTGAAGTTAACTCAAGCATTAAGCACTGGAACAACGTAATATACCGCTTCTGCATTAGCTTAGCATGAAACAGAGTTATGATAGCAGCAGAGAGAGAGAAGGAGATTTATCTTTCTTAAGCAGTAAGAAATCGAGAAAGAAGACTGACTTGGAAAATATTGAGAGAAAGAGAGAAACTTTCAACTTGTAGCTGTTTCACCAACTGATCAGCTAAGTCCATTTCTATCTGCATAATATATCTCAAGTTAAGTTCACATTAGCTCCTTCGAGCTGTGATCAGTTCAATGTCACAGTGGAATAATGTATTCTTAATTTTTAAATACTTTCAGTTTTCAGAAGATATGTTGTAACACCACCAAAACATGCGACCAAAATAGACTTTAATCAAGTTTAAATGGTTAAATGGAGTTAAAGATTATTTTTTTAGTATAACTCCCATAAGAAGTCTTGATTGATATACTATTGGAAAATTGTAAAATTTTCCCACCTATGTATGCTTGATTCAAGGGGAATAATTACAGGGAAAAACAAAAGGAAACTTGAAGTAAATTGTTAGGACGTGTATGTCGGTACGGTTGGATGTCGACCCGAATGCTCGTCCCACGGGTGAAATTCTTCATTCTCTTAATCTGTTCTCCTTTTCTCTTTCTGTAATCCGCTTCCTTGCTGACCTGCACGAGGGGTAAGCCGGGGGTGGAACCGGCGAACCCTCTCCGATACTTAAATTAGTAAGTGTTTTAGAGAGAGAAGCTAGAGAGAAGGCATAGCTCAAATGCGTAATAAATCATCAAGTATCAAATTAGAAGAACTTGTTAAGTGGCCAAGACCCATTAAAACCATGCGCTAGTGTCGAAAACACCGGACTAGCCTGGACCAACGGGACCGGACTAGTCCGGTGTTACAACACCAGACCAGTCCGGTCGTAACAGGGCCGGCGCGTCCCGCGTCCGGCCCCCGTTGCCCAGGTGATCGACACCCCGGTTACGCGCACAACACACCAGTAACATTATTACACGGGCCCCACCCATAAATGTGGGCTCCTCCGGTGCCTACATCACAATCGCTATAAATAGGGCCCTATATCCTTCATTTACGACTGGATCTCTAATTTTGACGTTAGTGCTCTAACTTCTCTCTAACTTTATTACTCTAAAACCGAACTCTCATTTTAGCATCGTAGAGGGTTCGTCGGACACCCTCGGCTTACCCCTTGTGCAGGTAAGCGAGAAAAGAAACGGAAAAAGCGGAACACGAGTAACCAAGCAATATCGACTCGACATAAGGCCGCCAAGATCGGAACCCGACGAGCTTGATCCATCAATTACGTTAGATGCACTACAAAGAAGGTTGGTGTGGAACGCGAATGAGGGCCACGACTGAGTGTGGAACGCGACGACAAAGAAGGTTGGTCTTCTCATTCAGGTTGGGAACTGTGTTTGCAATTTTCTTCAGGTGTTTGTCGGTCCCAATTTTCTTCATTACGGTTTGTTTTCAGTTCGGAATTCTAAACAGTTTGCTCCAGTTTTATTTTTTGGCCGACCGGGTTTAAAATTTTTACCTTTTTGGAGGGTATGTATTTATTGGGGTGAGTACAATTCTCACATTATATATTAGTAAATGATTATTAATGGCCTAACACGCAGTAACACATAGACATAGTGTCTAAAAATGTAGTTAAATGTATTATTGTTAACTAGATATTTTGTACGCGCTTTACACGGTATAAAAAAATATAATTTTTTACATTATTGTAGTTTAAAGTCACTTCAATTCTCTTTATAAAACAAAATTTAGAAATAAGAATAGATTTAATTGTTTTTTTTTTCACAAAATAGAAATAAATAGAAAAAAAAAATTACAACATAATTGATAATTTTCATAATTTAAAGTGGATTGCTTATTATTAGATAATGTAGAGAGGAGGGCTGAACCATAAGCAATAAAGCATATGAATGTATAAATGATTAAACCAAGTATTACATGTTAGGAGACTACTATATATAGGAGTTAACTAAGTCAACTATACAAGTCAATGTAAGGTATCATATATCTGTACAAGTATGAGTACATATCTATACAAGTATGTATATACAAGTATGTACATCTATATTCCCCCCATCTTTTCCTTCTTCTTCCCTTTTAAGAAAGACAAGGAAAATATGAGTGAAAACTTGTCGATGAAGAAAACCAAGGTACATTTAAACCCGGTCAAAACGAGCCAAGGTACATTTAAACCCGGTCTTCACAAAATGCCAAGGTATATCTAAACCCGGTCTTCACAAAATGGCCCCTCGAAAATCCAATTTCCGAAAAATGGCCCACAAACTTCAAAGTTGCTTCAAAACAGCCACAAAATCTTCAACAAAAAAAAAACTCCAAAAATCACCCAAAAGGGCAAAGTCATGTGCATTGCACATGCGGGTGCACCAGGGTGCACAGGGAAGACTAACGGCATGCTGAAAATCTGGTGTATGAAGGGTGCACGACACAGAGGCCAGAGGTCACAGGTTCGAATCCTGCGAGACGCAATATTTCCATCTTCAAGCCGAATTTCTGGGCATCATGAAGATCTTCAAATATTCAAGCAAATTTTCAGGTGTTCATCATAGAACCCAAGCAAACCATCTCCAATTCGACGCCAAAATACCCCTATCAGTCATCAATTCGACACAGAACCAATTGTTGCTTCGATCGCGCACTTAATCCCTGAGTAACTATCCAAAGAACTCCTTCGATCAAGAGATAGTTGATTCAAAGTCCTCAGAGCGCATACAACAAACAGGATGGCATAAAACCAAATCAAGACAATCATTATAACTTGTATCGACATATTGGAGCCTCGAATCCAACAGGAACCATACGGCGCAGAAAAATCAATCCAAAACGCATCATATAAATAACAATCTAGGTCGAATTTGAGGCAATTGTAGGAAATAACACAGCAGCGCCAAGAACATAGCAGATTGTACCAAAACGAATCAAATTGAGCAAATCCACAGCCAATATCACCAAATTGGAGCTCGTAATCAATCACAGAGTCCATTGCGAAACAAAATTGATCCAAATCTCAGCATATAATCGAGTATCCAGCTCGAATTTGAAGATCAAACTTCAACCAGTAATAATCGCGAAAAAACTGAGTTTGAATTGCAATTACCTCCAATAAGCTTCAATGATGCACAGATTTCCACAGAAGCATCGCAATGATGCACAGAGAGCATATGGAATGCAGACATCTTGAAACAAAGCCTTGATTCGAAGAATCAAGCTCATCCAGAATCCAACAGAGCTTCAGCAGAAAGAAGCCATAGAAACAGAGCAGGAATAATCCAAATCTGAGAACGAATAACGGATCAATCCAGCAGAAGTAATCGATCTCAGACTCGAGAATCGACACCAGATCGAATGCAAGTCACAGGATCGATCGTAAATCGATAAGCAGATCTTAAATCGATAGAACAGTAAAACGCAGCAACATAATGAAGATAAGCTACTGTAAACAGAACTGCTGATCCAAAGTGCAGATAATCCTCAATCCAAACATCAATAATGAGCAGCAGATCCAAAAAATGCCGAAGCAACAGCTTGATCTTCAAGAAATCCAATGAATCGTTGCTTGATCTTGAAGATCTAAGCTCGATGTATGCAAAAATCCTCTCGAAAAATCAAGAAACTGCAGCTGTAAAACCACAACTCTGATACCATATTAGATAATGTAGAGATGAGGGCTGAACCATAAGCAATAAAGCATATGAATATATAAGTTATTCAACCAAGTATTGCATGTTAGGAGACTACTATATATAGGAGTGTAATCCTAACTAACTAAGTCAACTCTACAAGTCAACCTAAGATATCATGTATCTATACAAGTATGAGTACATATCTATACAAGTATGTATATATAAGTATGTACATCTATACTTATATTAATATTTATGCTTTCAAATTTACTTTTTAAAATAATTTTATCAAGTTGAATACCAATACAAAAATAATTATGTCAGTAACATTATTGAAGAAATATCTTAGTTGATTTAATAGTAATAAATAAGTTAAATTAAGATGTATGATGTTTATAAGTTTATTTTATTTTCGGTACAAAATAGATGTTAATAAAAATATAATAAATCAATATAATAATAATGTCTTTTAAGGATCTATATTTTTATTATGATGATAGAAAAATTGTATGCATTAATAACTTTGCTATAAAAAAATTCTTTAGTAAAATAATTTATATACCTATTGTCCTAATTGCAAGTATATTAAAATTGTTACATTTTTATCTCTATCATAATCGAGTACATAAACATAAATTAGAAATCAAATGCAATCAATAAAGTATATATCACTATTTAGTTTTTCTAGTTAAAAATTTTCATATATAAGTCACAGCGTGTCACGTGTGTAGATATACTTATTTTCCATAAAATAATTTTATTGCAAAAAAATTATCTATATGATATTTTATAAGAAACAAAACATTAGTATGAAATAATTAAAAATGAAAATATAATAAGGAACATATATTCTTATATTCTATATATATAACTAAAACTAAATATAATTTTAATATTAACATTAAAACAATAAAGTATAAGTAATAAAATGTATAATTGTTTTGGTAGATTATTAATTATATTATTAATAACTATAACAAAACGTATGAAAAAAATTAAAATAATTTTCAACTTGTGGATGCATGGAGCAATTCTTAGAATTGTATTCACTTGCGGTCATTGCCTACTGTCATTGTTATGGCATTAAGTGGCATGACAATGACACGCAGTAACACATATAGACATAGTAATAAGTGTCTAAATATGTAGTTAGCCATATATATATATTATTGTTAATTATTAAATAGACTGTCTAAGAGTAACTGAGTAAGAGAAACGTGACGGAACTTAGCGGTGAAAAGAAATATAGTTAGGCCCAAACGCATCGTCTTCTCGTTGAATGACAGCGACACCTAAACCGTGACGAAAGAAATTTAATAGCAAGATATTATTGCTCTTCCACTCTAGCTTTCTGGCGCTTGTTCGCACGCTCCTTCTCTCCCCCACTTTATTAATTCTCATTTTCTCCCCAAACTTAGTGTCAGAATGAATTTCATCCTTAAATTTAAACGATCCTTTTTATTATTATAATTATATATATTTTTTGTAGTTTTATTACAAACCCTCCATTTAAAATTCGTTTCATTAAATATAATGTTTAATTAATTCTTAGAAGCCTTGTTAACATATAATCTATCTCTACACAATACGGTAACCAAATTGTAATCGAAACATGTAATAATATTGGTGTTTGATATAATTAGATAAGCTTTACATATGTGACTTGTCATTCTTAATCATCTCCAACTTAAATTCAACTTACAGAGCACGAAACGTAAGTAGGATGTTGGGGTTAACAAGCCGGGTCGAGTGTTTTTTAAGTTTAACTTGTTTAAAAATTACCGAGTTCGAGGTTTTTTCGGGGCCAAATTAATGCTCTTTTTTTTTTCTAAATTTAAATATTCAACACAGAGTACAATTTAATAAAATAATTAATAAAAGAGGAGAAGAGATTACAACAATTCAATTAGTTGGACACATCTCTTTTATGAATTGAATTGCAACTTAACTGGCGCCACGTCGGATGATTTTTCATGTCACGTTTTGAAACATACTAGCCATTTGACGAATAGAGCTGATAGTGTTGTCAAGTATCCAGTCGGGGTTTGTTGTTGTTTGTCGGATTTGATTTATGATGTATTCCGCATCGGACTTGATGACGACTTCCCTCTATTGGTGATTAACTGCGAGCTCAACTCCTTATAATATATAGCTCTTGCTTTTGTCATAGCTGCACTTGAGTTCCGACCACAAACTCGAACTCGGCTCGCATTTAAACTCGAGATATTCGATGTCGACTCGTAAACTTATTATACATCACAATAAGTTAACAATTTATTATATATGATTAGAAAAATCGAGCTCGGCTGACTTTATGTATATAAAGCTCGTTTAGACTCACGAGTATTATCAAGCTCAATCTTGACCAGGCAAATAAAAAAACTCAACTCAATTCTGAGTAGCACTTACAAATTTACAAACCCCTCTCTACCTCTTCCGACAGGGAGTAGGGGTATCAACGGGGCGGGTTTCGCTTGTCCAGACCCACCCTGCGGATCGAGATGAACGACCCGTACTCGCCCCCCACATTTCGCGAGGCGGGGCGGGTCACCCACTGGAGGTACATAATATATATTATTAGCAATTCTAAATTCTGTATTTACCATATACAAATTCAATTCAAAATTTGAATCACAAATAATAAATTTAACACCAAATTCAAATACAAATTACAAAACTCATTAGAATCTTAATTACTTTATCTATGTATTATGTTACCTATATAGTTTTATATAATATACATTTAATATATATACATGAGGGGCGGATGATCCCAAATCCAGACCCGTCCCGCGGGTCGCGGGCCACGAATCGACGGATCAAATTCGGGGCGGGTCCCCGCGGGTACCGTGATCCGTTGACACCCGTACCAGGGAGGAACCACTGCTTGGTACGTCCTCAACACGCGCGGAGGAAGCATGTGAGCTCAACGACCCTCATCCGCTGCCTATTCTTCAAAGCCAGGCCAGCACCACTTGTTGTTTCGTTCATCCTCGCCGCTCAGCTCAGTATTCATTGGAGAAGACGAAGTGAAGATCAGTAGGCATAACTTAATTATCCAAAATCCCCTTTTTCTCTACCTCCACCTTTGGCTATGGCAGTAGTCTCCACCTCCCTCACCTCTCACTTCTCAGGCCTCCGCCGCTCCACCAAGCTCGAATCCTCCCTCTCCAACAACCAATCCTTATTCCAGCAATCCACCTCTCAGCTGCGTGTCTCAGCCAATCCCAAGATTTCCAGAGGCGTCGTTGCTATGGCTGGCACCGGAAAGGTATATCTAGCTACATACATTGCTATTGTACTTCATTTGATTAACTATCTCTGGAGTTTTTCTTTCCGTGTTAATAATGTCTGTTTGAAAGTTAGTTGGTGAATGAATACTGGAGTTGAGAATTGGACGTTTAGGGGTTTTATTGCGCCTACTCTAAAGCATACTAGTTCAGCTACCAAACCCAATTGTTAATTGTGCTACTTACATTATGGATTTGATTTCCAAAGATGTGAAATGTTTGCTTAGAGGTTTGGAATTGATTAGATACAGAAAAAGAATTCCATTTCTAAGATGATATAACAGTGGCTTGGAGCTTTCTTATTGGATTCGACTTTTACAATTGAATTTTCTTACACTCTATTCGTTAGCTGTTTCCTTGATTGTGGAGAACCAGTGTTTAACTTCATCAAATCTACTTTAGATGATATACATTCCATTTCCTCTCTGTAGACTATATTTTAGTGCCGTCCTCCAATGCCAAAATTCTTTTATTTCAATATTGTATTCACATTCATCGAACTAACAGTTTTCTTCCATTCTTGATCCTGCAGTTCTTTGTTGGTGGAAACTGGAAGTGCGTAAGTACCGTGTTCTCTCATTTTCTGGCAGTTGTTATACTTACTCTAAGTATCTTTTTCTGTGCCGTTTATTCACCTGGTGTATATTCACTATCGAATGATCTTCCAAGTAATATGTAGCTTTAGACTTTAGATAGATATGAAGTGCCAAAGGCCAATTTTTTTGCTATTGTTAAATTGATGACTCATTCTGTATTTCTGTACACGTCAAGTTGTTAACCGACTTAAGTAATTATTGAAATAATTTTTTTGCCATTTCAACAGTTTTTTAGTTTCATGAACATCTTATTCTTATTGAGATGTCACTTTTTCTCGAGAGTCGAGACATTGATATTCACATTTTCACTCTCCTTGGCTGACTTTTTATGCATCTTCATGTAGAATGGGACAAAAGAATCCATTACCAAGCTAGTCTCTGACCTAAACAGTGCAACCTTGGAGCCTGATGTTGGTGAGTCAGTTTCTTAGTTCTAATTAAAGTTGGGCCATATTCTGCCAAATCATGTACATTTTGTAATATTTATTGTTTAGGATACCACTCCCTAGGATAATATCATAATCCCTTGAAATAAAAATGATGGCGTGGAGACGCATGTCTCATCATTAAAATTAAATACTAAGGAGTACGACTTCAACTAATAAGGATGGCTTACTCACTTTCCTTTTCATGGTTTGTTGTTGTTTATTTGAACCAAGATGACTAGTTTATCATTTTAGCCATGTAGTAAAATCAGCTAGCTTTTACTAGCAATGGTTCATGTATTACTCCTACAGACCACGAATGCTTCCTTCATATAAATTTGATTCATTGACAATGCTTCATGTTAAACTAGTTATGTTCCTGCGGAGATCTTCCAGCACCGATCTGAACAAATCAGTTATTGCTGATTCTGCTTTATGTGTTGTACAGATGTTGTTGTGGCACCACCCTTCGTCTACATCGATCAGGTCAAGAACTCTCTAACAGATAGGATCGAAATATCTGCTCAAAACTCTTGGGTTAGTAAAGGTGGAGCTTTCACAGGAGAAATCAGGTCAGCTTGCTGATCCCATTGTGCACAAGTTATACAAATGACACGTATCTATTGTAGATTAGCCCTTTTCTTAGCTTATAATTGCAATTACTCAATTGCTTGTCTTTTGACCAAAAATAAAACCAAAACTCACCAATCTATTTGCAGTGTGGAGCAGCTGAAGGATACTGGCTGCAAGTGGGTCATTCTTGGACACTCCGAGCGGAGACATGTAATCGGTGAAGATGATCAGGTATTTACTTCTCTATAATCAATGGTTCCCAGTTGTTCGGTCTGCCATAGTTTATTTAGGGATGAATTAAATGATATTTTCTCTTCTCTCCAGTTTATCGGAAAGAAAGCTGCTTATGCCTTGAATGAGGGTCTTGGTGTCATTGCATGCATTGGGGAGCTTCTAGAAGATAGAGAAGCAGGAAAAACTTTTGATGTCTGCTTCCAGCAATTGAAAGCTTACGCAGGTTAATTCCATTTTTCTAATCGAAATAAAGAAATCTTTTTAATTATTGATGTCAATTAAACTAGTTTATTCATGTCTTTTCAGATGCTGTTCCCAGCTGGGATAATATCGTGATCGCATATGAACCTGTATGGGCTATTGGTACTGGTAAAGTCGCCTCACCTCTGCAGGCACAGGAAGTGCATGAAGCTATCCGTGATTGGCTCAAGAAGAACGTCTCTGCAGAAGTTGCTTCCAAAACCCGCATCATATACGGAGGTAAACTAAACCGTGGCATGATTATTCTTTTGAATAGTGCAATAATATTGTTCTTAGGTATTGCTTTCACCACATACTCTATGTTTTGCATCCTCTAAATCAGTGAAGGATCTGCTTTTCAGGTTCGGTGAATGGAGGAAACTCTGCTGAGCTCGCAAAGCAAGAAGACATTGATGGCTTCCTTGTTGGTGGTGCTTCCTTGAAGGTATGTTGATCCATGATGAATATAAATCTTATGTAAAGAAAAGGGCGACATGGTTGAACTGTGACATGTCTCATGTAGAAATGACATTGAAAATACACTGCACTGAAATTTACGAACACATTGATGTCCAATTGGCCGTAGATTTGAGTGTGTAGAAAAGAACGGACGCAATAAATTCAAAAAGAAAACAAGTAAATGTGGAATATTGATTGTTCTTATGTGGTGACATGCAGGGTCCTGAGTTTGCAGTCATCATCAACTCGGTGACAGCCAAGAAAGTTGCTGCTTGATTTTCATCAGCGCTCGCCTTTGATAGTTCCAGCGCAACAACATCGAATAAAGTTTGGAAGATAAGCCATTTTACCATGAAAAGCTTCATGTTAATTTCCAAAGCCAATCTTCACCCCAATCTAGAGAGTAGTAGACAGTCGACGATGTATTTTACGGTTTCTTTTGGTTTGCAGCACATTTTGCTGGACTGGACTAGTAGGATCAGTTATAATAACGACATAAGCCGATGTTGTGGACCACACTATATACCGGATTTCATATGTTATCGTCTGTTCGTCGAGCTATCATCGATACTAATAATGAAGGTTTTTGGCACTTTTACTATCTGCTAGAATTTCCTTATCTTTGAATTGGACTTGTTTTCTTTCCTGAGTGAGTTGCTCCATGCCTAATTCCACTTCATTGAAAATGAATATTGGTTGGTCCAGGGGACTGATTGATCAAGCTAATGGATAAAAGAACACCTTAGCATCCGGTAAAGACCCGGGTTCGATTCCTGGCTGCTTCATTATTCTTACGCCAAAGTGAGAATAACGTGTGCAAATTTTATAATTTGTCCAAAAGAATTTGAGCACTAGCTAATTTTTTTTTTTTGCCAAGGAGTATTAACTAATTTGATTCTGAATTATTTGGAAGAAGTTATTTTCATTTACACAATTAATTCTATCTTATAATAATGTTAGCCATAAAAAGATATAATAATAATAACAATCATATAGATGATAATAATTTTGAATCTTCCACAAAAAATAAATTGAATTTTCCAGTTTTCTTAATTTATTTATCGATTAAAAAGTGATATATGTAACATCTACACAATATATTTTAATATAAACTATGTTTATTATTTTCTCAACCGTTACGTCAAAGTACATGACCTATTTGTAACTTGTATGTCATCACAATCACTTTTTAATGGAGAATCAACATAACTTACGCCTTTCAATGCATTTAAAAATTTATTTTATTTTTGTGAAGAAAATAAGTTCAGTTTATACTTTGCAAAATATTTATTGTTCTTTTAATATATATATATATATATATATATATTTCTTATTATTATCATTATTATTAGGTTAGATATAAGTTATAACTTATAATTATAACAAAACAAACAACTCATTATTTGTATATATATATATATTATATATATTGTTTGATAAAAAAAATATATATATATACGATAATATATATTAATCCGTGAGAACAGAAGACGGTCAAGACCTTTCTCGACCAGTATTTAGAGTCCAATCCCCTTTCTCCGATCTCTCTTTATTTCTTCTTCTTCCACCAATTGAACAGAACAGAGTCATATCCTGTTCGTATCGCTGACTTCAGGAAATCCAACAAATTCCGTCATTAAAGTTGCACTTTTTGTCTTGTCCCTCCCCAACCAACTCTCTACTTCTCAATTACAGTGCTCCTTCATCTCAAGATCGCACTTTTCTTCGCTTAAACAGAGGAGCAAGAATGAGGCCGCCCAGGAAGTCGATTCAAGTCGTCTCCAGATGGGTCCGCAGGCAACCTCCCAAAGTGAATGCCTTTTTAGCTGTGGTAGCTGGCATGGCAGCTCTGGTTCTTCTCAGATTCATTGTCCACGATCACGACAACCTCTTAGTGGCGGCCGAGGCTGTTCATTCCATTGGCATCGCTGTCCTGATCTACAAACTCATCAAGGAGAAGACTTGTGCTGGTACCCAATTTTCTTCTCTTTATGGATGATCCAGCTGCTAAACTTTATGGTTTTATTGATATTTGATTCGGTGATCAAGTTTTCTTAATTAGGAAGTTAATTAGGGTTGCAGTTTTCAACATTTAATATCTTCTGTTTGTTGCTTATCATACGTTTCGCCTTCTCTTATAAAAAAAAAAAAGTTTCCTTTATCATCATAAAAATCTAAATTTTCAGCAATTTTAGACAACTTCAGCTGATGTGCAAAAGATCCATTCATACTTGTTTTTACTTTTCGAATTGTGATAGCTTCATTATGTAGCACAATCTACTTATGTCTTGACTGAGCTAATCTAGCTCCACAAGCATTGTAATAGCATGTCACTTAGAATTGTAAGATGTGTAGAAATAGGGAAGCAACTTTCTGAGCAGCTGTCTCTGCTTTGATGAGGAGTCATCTACATATAAAATCAATCAGAGACTTGAAAATCATATTTGGTTGATACTTATGACATGCCAATTACTTAGGTGGGATGCCAATACTTTGTCTCGTCATATTTGTGATCGATTATCATCCAAATTCATTAATCTGTTACGTAAATTCTGTCCGTCTAATCCTATCATCCACAAAATTTTCTGGTGGAAGGATTGTTAACTGCAGTAAAACATACTCACTGCTTGCATGAAGTGTTTCAATAGTTAGTTCTGTTATGATTTAGAGCACCCAAAATATGGCCAAGTAAAATTGCATCCAAGTGGAGATACCCGAATTCTTGTTTCGTGGAGATTCCAGAATTCTTATTTCTTAAACTTTATGCTTCTTTTTTTTTTGTAAATTTTTCTTCTGAATCATGATATTGCCATGAGGAAATTATATGGCGGTAACTGAGTCCGTTTGGCTATTCGCATGAAAGTGCCCGATGAAAATTAGATAAGAACAACATTTACAAATAAATATTCTGCAGATGAATGTATTTAACTATTGGCTTGGAGAATATCTGTTGCGATTTTTGAATGTAGTATAAATTTCCTTAATATAGAACTTCTAGATTACTCTGGATGTCTGATGCTATTATATTTGCATGTGCGTCTCATGTCCCCTCTTAGACTTTTTGCTAAAGTTGTTTTGATTTCCTTCTCCTAATCTTTTCTGCTCGTCTCGTTATGCAGGACTTTCACTCAAATCACAGGAATTAACAGCTATATTTTTAGCTGTTAGACTCTACTGCAGTTTCGTTATGGAATACGATATCCACACTATCCTTGATTTATCCACACTTGCATCAACTCTATGGGTTATTTTTATGATCCGTTTCAAACTAAGGTCTAGCTACATGGTTGACAAAGACAACCTTGCCATATACTATGTGGTATGTCATCTCAATCTATCAGATCACTATTTCTTTCTTTATTCTTTCAATTTAATATAAAAATTATATCTTATAACACTTTTTATTATTGTGTGGATAAAGGTGGTACCTTGTGCTGTTTTGGCTCTTCTGATTCATCCATCAACTTCACATAATTTCGTGAACCGTATTTTCTGGGCATTCTCTGTTTACCTTGAAGCAGTTTCCGTGCTTCCCCAGTTACGCGTTATGCAGAACACTAAGGTAACGTTATTTTGCATAATTTGTTGCATCAGACATTGAGAATAGATCACTGCATAGTTACAAAATTTTAATTTTTTTTTTCGGCTTTCTCTTCAGATTGTTGAACCATTTACTGCGCTCTACGTATTTGCACTCGGTGTTGCAAGATTTTTGGGTTGCGCTCATTGGGTTCTTCAGGTTAGATCTCCAAGACTTTATATTACATAAAATCGCCTTCTGAAAGCTATTCCCCTAAGTTAAATATCGGTGTGGCATTGGAAATACAGGTTGTAGATACCCGAGGGCAGCTATTGGTTGCTCTAGGATACGGGCTCTGGCCTTCTATGGTTCTTATCTCTGAAATTGTGCAGACATTCATCTTAGCAGATTTCTGCTACTACTATGTCAAAAGGTTTGTTGAATGCCTTTAAACTACGAATTTGAATTCCCTGCTTATTCCTACTATATAATCTTGGCTGTAACTTAAACAGCGTCATCAAATTAATCAACTCTGTATTTTTGTTCTTTTTGTGCAGTGTTCTTGGCGGACAACTTATTCTTCGTCTTCCTTCTGGAGTGGTATAAACCAACTGCAGCTCGAGAGTTGCCTGTGGTGGAACATTAACGTAGTTGAGTAAACGTAGTTTCGGTCTAGATTATCAGCAGCTGCAAATAGCCGGCTAGAGATTTGTAAAAGACGGGGTTGAAATTTGAAGTGGAATAACTTTTATGTTTAGTCAATGAAGTGCTTGATTGGTTACATTTCATTTTGTATTGCTTTTACATTCTTTGATATATAGTATAATAACTATGCCTGTTTCTTGGCACACAAGCTAATTATAGCATCTTGTCTATGAAAAGCCAAATTAGAGCTAAAACAACAGTATTCTTGCTTATTTTCCTCTGCAAAGTCTGTTAAAGTTTCAGATAGTGAGGTTTCTTGCAAGAATCCCCTCAAATGTAACCCCAGGTCCAAATGCAAGTATAAGCCCCCATTCATTTTGCTTATGTCCTTGTTCCTTCATCTTCAAGCTTTCTTCAAGCATGTATTCCAACACGTAAACTATTGTATTGCTACTTGCGTTCCCGTAATCCATCAAGGCTCGTCGACTCGCGCTTAGTTTTTCTGGCGTCAGGTCGAGTCTTTTCTCCAGACGGTTCAAAATTGCCGGCCCGCCTGGGTGGACGGCCCAGAAAAGCCTGTTGTAGTCCTTCTCTGAGAAGTCGATCGTGTCCATCAGTTTCCCACAAAAACCCTCGATGTTGTCCTCGATTACCTGAGGAAGCTCCCGACCTAGCTTGAAGCTAATCCCTTCCTCTGTTAGCCTACCGTCGATGGTCTTCTCAGTGTCAGGCAAGAAATGCTGGATACTGTCGTTGAGCTCAAAGAGCGGTTTCTCCAGGCTTAGGTCAGGGTCGGACCCGATGATCATGGCTCCAGCACCGTCTCCAAACAGTGCGACCCCGACTAGGTCATATGGTCGGTCGATGCTTGGGGGCCTGAAACCGATAATGGTTGTTTCAGAAGTGGTGAGCAGGACCCGACTCCCAGGGTTGTTCTCCGCTATGTCTTTGGCTACTCGGAGGCCCGCCACGCCTCCAGAGCAACCCATGAAGTATAGCATGACCCGTCGAGTCTCCGGGCCTAACCCAAGCCCACGGGCCAAGAAGAGGTCTCCGCCCGGTAAACGAGCCTCACTTGATGAGACATACACTATATGGGTAATGTCGGTAACGGGTCTACCCCACTTCTTGATACACGCCTGGGCGGCCTCGATAGCCATCTGAGTAACAGCAGTGTTGCAGATGTCTAGTCTTTGAGTCACTGTCGGGTGTCCCTCAGTGGCGAGCTCAGGATACTTCTTCAGAATCTCTTCGGACATGACCACGTACCGTGTTTTCACGGTGGTTGTCTTGCCTATAAAGAAACATGTAAAAAATCAGTAAAAAATTAACCGAAAGCGAAAAATGGAGGATCGAATGCTTATTACAAAGCCTGGTGAGCTTCTGCTTGAGTTCGGGATCGTCACAATTGGTGTTCCTGAAGTAGCCGTCGACTAGAAACTCCTGCATAACGAGCTGGTGCGGAAACGCCTTGCCGAGCGCAAGAATCGTGGCTTTTCCGCGGTTTCCTTTCTCCATTTTTTGGTGTAAAGAATGGGTGCAGATGAAGAAGACTTGGCCTTGTTGCCTTGATGCAGCCATGGAGAAGCCACATTTATACGGCGGTGGCTCAATGCAGCGGCTGATTAATTTACCCTTCAATGTAGATTATGCCTTTGGAGGAGATGATTAGAATACACATATTTAAACAGCTAGGGAAGTGGTTTAGTTGAGAAGCAAGGGATACATGCAAGTCGTATTCAATGAATGCTCTTGTTGAGTGTTTGGTGTTGTTTTCTAATCTATAAGCATCACATTCAATTGGGGTTGTCAGCGGGGCGGGGCGGAGCGGAGCAGGATGGGTATCGCCAATTCCGGACCCGCCTTGCAAGTGGGTGTCGACCCGTGTCCGTCCTATAAATTTCCGGGACGGGTCGACCCATGGATCGCCCCATGTGAAACATAATTTATTATTTCAAACTTTAAACCCTAATTTTTTTTTTAATCGTATCCAAATCCAACTCCAAATTTGAATCAGAAATTACAAATTTAACTCCTATCATTAGAATCATTGTTATTTTGACGATGTGTTATATTACTTATATCCTATATAGTCTTATATAATATACATATGTTAAATATATAAGTAAAATGAACACAAAAGGCGGGGCGGGGTACCTGCGGGTCGGTGGGAACTGTAAGTAACCAATTGCCACCCCTAGGTTGCATATATAAATCTAAGGGTTAATAACCAATTCTTACTTGAACTTTGAGTGATTCACAAATCACTACTTTAATTTATAATGGGTTACCTGAGCTTTCATTTATCGATTTGTTTCGATTCCCGTCAAATTGGACAACAAATTATCATGTTCCGCCACGTGTGGTCTTTCATGTGTACTCACGATGAATTTAAATAAAGGTTAAAAGTATTGCAACAAAATACATTCAATTGGATACTCAATTAAACTTTTGTCAAGTTCGAACAATGTCTTTCAATTGAGCATCCATTTGAATGTATTTCAATTTGAATTTGAATTCTTTGTGGGTACAAATGAAAAGACCTCACGTGACGGAAAAAAGTTGAGTTTCTATTCAATTTGACGGGAATTGAAACAGTGATAACAATTTGTTTAGAAATTGAAATTTTAGGTAGTCAGTTTTTTTTTTTTTTTTTTTAAATTAAGGTTCAAGTATCGATTTGCAAATTGCACTTTTTTTTTTGTTTCCCGCGGAGTGATTCTAGGTGGGCCCTCATCAGGAAGGCAGCACCCGTAGCATGCTTGCTTTAAGCCTAAACTAAATATTTTTTCATTCTCACGATCACTAACGAAATTTGAACTCGTGACTTCTGATTAATGAATGAAGCGCTACATCATATTACATGGTTCAAATTACTCAAAGTTCATCATATCATATAGCTAGGGCTGAGCAGGAAAACCCGAAAGCCCGAAAAACCCGTCCCGAAAAGCCCGAATAGACCCGAGCCCGAGCGGGCGGGACTTTTATTTTCAATTCGGGCTCGGGCTTTTGTGCCAAAATCCCGAAAAGCCCGAGCCCGTCCCGATTTTTTTTTAATACTATATAAATATATATAATTATATATATCTCCATTATTTGGTTTATACGCCTCCCTTTCTCGGTTTCTTCTTTTCCTCACAATTTGTATTCCTCTCAAGCTCCTAAAATGACGATGCGCCTCCCTCTCCAAATTCTAGCACTCCATCTTCCTCCATGTTTGAATTTTATTTTATTTTCAGATTTTTTTGTTAAAATTCGGGCTAGCCCGAGCCCGAGTCCGAGTCCGGAAATCCCGGCTCGGGCGGGCCATTTTCCTCATTTTCGGGCTAAAAATTAATGTCCCGAAAATTTCGGCCTCGGGCTCAGGTAAAAGCCCGCCCGTCCCAGCTCGAGCTCACCCCTACATATAGCTATTATGATGTTATAATCTCGATTTGCAGCCCAAATCCACGTTCCTACATTTTCGAGACCTCGTCTGGGTCCATATCACCTCCTCCTTGGCCCATATCCACCCGAGTTTGTCGTGGCGATATTGGTAAGTAGTTTTGAATGGTCACCCTGCCAGGCCTAACGAAAATGAAAAAGACTTCTTTACTCAATTTGTAACATTTCAATTTTGACTGAGCCATTTATTCTCACATAAGTTAACAAAAGCAATTTATGTTGAATTTGAGTAATACAATTTTGAATTATAAGTAAAACTAACTCTTTCTATAAGTTAGAGAGTAAAACCATTTAATTCGCCCGGACTTCAACATTATAGGATAGTCAGTCAATCCAACCATTTATTGAATCATATTATGAATCCTACTATATTTAGAACATAGTACGAGGATGTTATAACTCAAATTATTCATCTCGGACGGCTATGTGGTAATTTCAAAATGAAGATGATAAACCCTCATTATTGTTATTTTCCGAATCGGGGAAAATTATACATATAATAAATACAATTTTTTTCCATGAAAAATAGGGATTCAAACACCATATTTTATATCATAATTTAAAATTTTATATACATTATACATACAAAATACACCTAGGTAATATGAAATGGATGACATATGGTCATCATTCTCAATGGTACATCCGCCACAGGAGAAGTGAACTGAAAAAGTTACATATACTTACTATCCATGACCGAGTAAAGAGATTTTTCTTAGATGAAAAATTATGTTAAAATATTATTGACTCGTGTTTTGCGTGATAAACTTTTTTTTAAATTAATATATTACAAAAATATATGCATTTTTATTTATTAATTTTTTACAATGGTGTACGTAAGATCCACATGTCATTCAAAAGGTCTTTACATATACTTTTATTTGAAAAAAAACCTTGCAAATCAGAGTACCGTATAAAATTTATGTCTTTTAGAGCATCCACAGTGGTTTTACGTAAACCTTACGTATATGTGGGTCCTACGTATTTATTTATGTAAAGTGAAAAAAAGTGTCTGCAGTGGTTTTACATAGCAGTCCTTAAAAATGGGACCCACACGTAAATTTGTGTTTTTACATAAAACATTACTTAAATTTATGTAAAGCTTTATGTTGACACGTCATCACGTAAAATTAATTATTCTATTTTTTTTATGAAACACATGCTTTCTTCTTGTTTCTTTTTTTTACCAAGGTTTTCTTCTTTCTTCTTGTTTCTTCCGCTGGTTTTATTTCAGTGTTGCCGCGACACCAACGAGAGCCACCGGCGAGCAGGAGCAGCAGCGAATCAGCGAGCCACTATATATAACGAATAAGATAGACAAACTTAATTATATATATAGATATAGATATATAACGAATATATATATATATATAATTAAGATTATATTATATTCGTTTTATATTATATTTGTTACATATATTTATTATATATATAACAAATATTATATAACTATATATCTGTACAGTAGGATTATATATATATATATATATATATACGTCTGTTTACGTATATAGTGTCGTGGATTCCTACGTCCAATTGCATGTCCGTTATAAATTAACTACTTTTTAAATTGGTGGTTAAGATTTAATAATAAAATATTTTTAAGTAAAATGGTTAAGTAAAACCATTGTGGACCTATTATTATTTAAGTATTACATAAATTTATGTATTACTTAAACCATACATAAAATCCTACGTGGCACTTTTAAGGAAAGCCATTTAAGTAAAACCACTGTGAATGCTCTTAGATTACGATATTTAAAAAACATTAATATTGTAGTAAATTAAATAAAACAAATATATTTATAGATATTAAAATTAAATAATATTATTTTATAATGAGATTTTTTTGTTCATTATTAAGCGTAAAATTATCAATTTTACCACGTCTTATTATCTAATTAAATCGAGTAGGATTATATACTTTTAAATTAAATTACGTAATTAGTTATCCTTAAACGCACCATGAAAAAAAAAAAAGTGATCCTTAAGCACGTGTAGCCTATCTTTATGTATCTTCAACATTTAAAAAAAAAAAAAAAATCCCGTTTCCTAAAAAATGCTGAGGATTATATATGTTTAGATTAGATTACGTAATTAGTTATCCTTAAGCGCACCATGGAAAAAGAAGAAGTGATCCTTAAGCACGTGTAGCCTATCTTTGTGTATCTTCAACATTTTTTTTTTTTAATTCCGTTACCTAAAACATGCTGAGAACATGCACGCATGCACTAAAATTTGAGGATCATATTTTTATCTGTTCCCACACTTCGAAGAAATTTTATTTTTTTTCCACCAGAATTGGATTTTTTTTTTCCAAAAAAAAATATGTTATGATTCTAAATACATACTGCTACATAATGTTTAAACTCTTATATTCAAAGATTGAGTTTTTAAACAACAAATACATGCATTGTCTCTATTGTCTCTATTAAGGTAGCATCACCGGCAACCTTATGTCTACTCGCCCGTTAAGAGGTCGGTCCGTTAAACCTAATTCTACTCGTCTCCTTATGTCTGGCATAATATGTGAGTCAGACGAGATATAATAGTTTAATTACGTCACCGTGATGCGACTTCTCGATGTGTTTCAAACCTAAAATTCCAATGCCAAAATATATAGAAATAATACGCGCTCTTAAATGCTAGACATTCACGTACCGAGTGATACGACTAATTGGAGGATCATAGTTTCTATCTGTTTGCAGACTTGGAAGATATATATATATATATATGGCCACCAGATTTGAAGATATTATTACGAATTATTTGTTCAATAAAGAATACGATCTCGTTGCGTGGAAATCGCAAAATGTCGTAGCATTTGCATGTTGCCATAACTCACTAGTTGCTATTCCAAGTAATGTGGAGCATTTCCTATTATTATTTTTTTTTGTTTAAACATTTCCTATTATTGAAGGTTAAGTTTTCATATTTTTCTTTCGTCAAAGATTCATATATATATATATATATATATATATATATATATATATATATATATATATATATATATATATATATAAGCTTCGATATAATTCTTTTTCTATATTGAAAAATCGTACACAATAGTTGAATTTCAATTATAATTAACTGTAGGTAATATTAATAATACAATCACACAATGTTCTGCTAATTGGTGCAGTTCACAAATGAATTTATATAATATTCCATAATAACGAGTTCGCAAAAGCAGCTGGGGTTGCATGATTGAGTGTATAGTGAATTTCGGCAACTATATATTATTTAAAGCGTTTAAACGGTAAACGCGGCCAGTCAACTCTTGGGCCTTATCTATTTAATATAAATATATTATATATGATCATGTTAAATTTCACTCAACAGTGAGTGCATTCGAATTTAATTATATCGAGATTTTATAAATAACAGCTGAGATTAATTAAGATAATTTCTTTTGAATTTTTTTATTCATTCTCTTCCCCGATTTTAATAGCTACAAGCTCGAAATCATTTCCAATCGACCGAAACTTAAGTTAGTATTGTACCAAAAGACTCCCTTTAACCATTTCTATCCGACTGATCAAACTTTTTAGTAAACAATGTATTTGACTTATTAGCAAATTGACTTTTAACATAAACAAATATTGTAAATTGTAATATCATAAATACGAAGTTTGGAAGGAATGTCACGTGGGGTGGGGGTGGGGGTGTAGACTGTAGCTGTAGAGGTTTGATCAAATTTTTTTTTAATATATAAATAATAGGCCACATCCCGTTCATGTCCATCACCAGCGGTGATGTGACCGGCCCTACAAGTCCCACGCAGGTTCAACCTGTGTGCTGCGTTATTTTTTGTAATATTTTTTTTTCTATTGTTATTTTTGTATTTATTTAATTTTAAAATGTTATATTAAAAATTAATTCCATATATATGTATATGTTAAATCAAAAGATCTATATATATCTAATAATTTATTTTAAAGAAGCTTGAACTGTATGTGACTGCCATTTATTGCTCTCTTAAGAATTGTCAACTATGCATAATGCAGTGGCTAGTTCTCGACGCTATATATATATTATAAATACCCAAAAGGAGAAGATGAAAGAGAAGCATTATATAATATATATCAACAAAGAAAGAGAAGAGAAGAGAAGAATATGTCTGCAAAAGAAGTACATGCAGTGGATATTGAAGATGTTGGCTACAATGGCAGCACCAATATTCAGCTCTTCTCCACTGAAGGGTTCGTAACTTTGTCGATCATTTATTAGATAAACCCTAGCTAATAACTTCTCTATTAGCTAGCTAGATCTCACCACTTATGTATATATATATATATGCAGTGGAGAGGAATGGAGGAAGAAGAAAGCTGCAGGAAACCATGCTTCTTTCGCCGAGCTCTTGGGGTTGGATGAACTCTTCTCTTTAGAGGTCGGTAGCTAGCTAGACTACTTCATTAGTAATGCAAACCATACATAAAAGATAATATAATATATATATTAGATGAATGGTGTGGTTTTAGATAGTCAAGTGACTTGTCTAAATAATTCATATAGTATCAAGGTATATATTTAAATCTCCATAGACTTAAATTTAATTTTCCGACTTAATTAAAAAATTTACAGGATAAACTTTCAAAATATTTCAGCAAACACGCGTAGGAAATATTGATCAAGAATAAAGATTAAATCATACATTCATTCATTGTTAGGCTCGTAAGTGAGTAAAAAAGCACCACATTAAATAATTGAAATTGTTTAATTACAATATAAGGTTAATGTGCTAGTTTTACGTACTATCACCAATTAATTTTAGTAAATAATCTCAATAGATCTGGCTTACTCCTCAATTTCTCTCATAACATTGGCCCAACACATTAAAGTTAGGATGTAGTGCAACAAATTGTTCATCTTGAACTTCATGTAGCTTCAGAGACACCGAATAACAACTCTAAATAATTAGCCAATTTTTGCTTTGGGTGTTCTTCAAGACTTAATTAATCCATATAGACTTAATTTCTTGGATCCATGAAAGATTAGAAAATGACTTAGTGAGCCTTCACTTTTGGTTTCATATTCGAGCTCTATGAGCTTTCTTCGGGAATGATACCATATAGAACTTAATTAAAGTATTTGTATGTTTCATAATCTCACATTTTAGATCATGTTTACTAAAAATTGAATCCTTTAATTTAGGTTTGGAGAGCATCGGTCGGAGAGGTTCTCGGCACGGCTTGCCTCGTGTTCATGCTAGACACCATCGTCATCTCCTCGATCGAGACCAACACGAAAACACCGAACCTCGTAATGTCGTGTATCGCTGCGGTAGTCATCACCATCCTCCTCCTCGCCACCCACCCCATCTCCGGCGGCCACATCAACCCGATAGTAACCCTAGCCGCCACATTCACAGGCCTGATCTCCTTATCACGGGCTTTCGTCTATATCCTGGCCCAGTGTCTAGGTGCGGTGCTCGGTGCACTCGCGTTGAAAGTTGTGGTGAGCTCGGCTATTGAGAGGACCTACTCTCTCGGCGCATGTACCCTTAATATCGTCACATCGGGCCCGGACGGGCCCGTCACTATTGGGCTCGAAACAGGACAGGCGCTATGGCTTGAGATCTTCTGCTCATTCGTTTTCCTCTATGCGTCGATCTGGATGGCCTTCGATCATCGACAAGCCCAAGCGCTCGGCAAACTCGTGGTGTTCAGCATTGTGGGTATCGTGCTCGGGCTTCTCGTGTTCATTTCGACGACGGTGACGTCAGCCAAGGGTTACGCAGGGGCGGGTATGAACCCGGCCCGGTGTATCGGGCCTGCAATCGTGAGAGGGGGGCATCTGTGGACAGGCCACTGGGTGTTTTGGGTCGGGCCGGGTATTGCGGTTGCGGCGTTCTACTTGTACGTGAAGATCATCCCGGGCCGCCACTTTACGCATGCGGATGGGTATAAGCATGATCTTCTCACGGTTGTGAGGTCTTCTTTTAAGAAGGGGTCGAGCAGGAAGTGAAAATTAAAATGGTGTTTTGTGAACCTAATAATGGCTGAATCCTTTTGTGTGTTAGTGATGTGTCTCCTTAATTTCATCTTTACCCACAAGCTTAAATTTATAAAAATAGATTAATCCTATTACCTCTTTGCTTAAGTCTTGGGCCATAGTATGTCCAGGGAAAGTATGTAAAACATGTAACTTGTTTGAAAAAGATGGTTTTATGGACCAATATGTTTTAAAACATACAACATGTTTGAAAAAATATGGTTTTATGGACCAAAATGTTTTAAAATGCACAACAAACTTACATAAAATGGTAAAATGACGTATCGTCCACTTGTTGTCACTAGTCTCATTAAGTGGACACGTGTGGATCACGTTTTTAAAAAATAATTATTATTATTATTATTATTATCTACGTTCACCTATTAATAATCATAGTTATACATAAATTAATTTCTTGTTTTAATTATTATTTTTTCTTTTCTAAAAATGTGTTTCGCACGTGTCCACTTAATGAGACTATTGATAACAAGTGGACAATATGTCATTTTAACATCTTTTGTAAGTTTGTTGTACATTTTAATACATATTGGTCCATAAAACCATCATTTTCAAACATGTTGTACATTTTAAAACATATTGGTCCATAAAATCATTTTTTTCAAACATGTTGTATGTTTAACATACTTTTCCCTATGCCAATAAGATGTCGTGGTTCAGCACATTGCCCCTTAATTAAAATGTTAAAAGTTCAAATTTCGTTGATACTTTGATAATTGAAAAATATTCATACCCATCATTTTATACGACTATATATTAGTCTAGGTGTGAAGCAAATATGCTACATGAGATACCCTCTTGATGTGGGCCCCCTAAACTATGTGTGTAGCAAACATCCTACATGTATTGTCCTCTTGATGTGGGTCCCTTAGAATAATCTCAGGTGCTGCACTCTTGACGTGAGCCACTTAGACTGGGTGTGGAGCAAGCATACTACTTGTGGTGCCCTCCTGAAGTGATCCCCCTAGACTAGATGTGGAGTAAGCATGCTACATGTGGTGCCCTCCTGATGTGGACTCCTAGAAAATTCTCATGTGCTGCTCTCTTAAGTGTGCCCCCTAGACTAGGTGTTGAGCAAATATGCTACATATACTACTAGGTCATGAAGACAGGAAATATGGTTAGAGGGGGAGAAAATTAAATTAACTAACTATGTGATAAATAAACACGAAAAATCATACAATTATACTATAAAAATAACACTAAAACATACCTTTAATAGCGGCAAAAAGTCGTCACTAAAGATCTAATTGCTTCCACTAAACCTTTAGTGACCATAAAATTGTCATCAGAATAGGTCCCGTTGCTAAAAATTTAAAATGTCGCCATTAATGCATTTCACCGCGTATGCCACCACTAAATACACATTTTAAATAAAAATAAAGTCGCCACAAAAGGCTATTATTTGGATGAAAATATATGTTAAGACGAAATGCTTTTATAATCATTCTCTTCGGATTTTGTCTAGATTATTTGGATAAAAATGTGTGATCTTTTTCTTAAGTCAAGATTCGATGAAATATCCTATATATTAAGATCTCCATGTTATTGTTTCGAGTGATTTATGGTAGTTTTAAATCAAATCGCTTCTTTTGATGAAAAATTTATTAATATTTATTAAAAAAAATTAAATCTAAAAAATAATTGAACTAAGATTAATAGATATTTAGAAGAAAAAAACTATTTTTTATTAGTAATAGTGTAGCATCAATCGGCCTAAAGAAAAAAATTATTAAAATGTAAAACCTCAAAGAATTTCAACATCCATTAACACTCTAGTGCACTTCAATTTTCCTCTTAAAATTACATAACCCACTTAATTTTTTATTCTTAAATTAATAAATATATAATAATAATAAAATAAAGATTACACTATTAGAATTTAACATACAAATATTCTTTTCCTAATTAATCCACATCGATTTATTTTTTATTACTAACAATTAATTGAAGTTGAGCAAATATAATGAATAGTATATATATTATTTCAAAATAAGAGGGGGAAAATTGCAGTATTCCTAATTCTATTGGATAATTAGTATAACTATACAAAGAAGGCCTCATACTTATACTTTGCATAGAAGTCCAAAGGGGGCAATGCTCCCTTCTCGCCATTATGTGGCCTCGTGGGTGTGTACTGCCCTCTTAGTGTAGGTCTTAGAAAAATATTAGGTGTTGCCCTCCTGATGTGGGCACCCTAAGATCATTCCGCGGGAAACAAAAAACTTCAAGATATAAGCCCCTTGAAAAATCCAAGTGTTGTCATCCTTGTAGAAATCATCATTGACTTTTATGGGACAATATTAGCTAAAACTTCATGGGCCAAGCGTTGAAGATTTAAGATATGAGAGAGTTTGGTCAAGTTGAAGAAATATCTAGAGAAATGAATAGGTTTATGTATTTAGATATTTTTAGGATCAAAGTAGTTTCTAGGGGTTCTTAGTCTAGAGTTTCCATAAATCTAGAGATTTCTTTAGGTGACTATAAATAGGAGTTGAGTCATTTGTGCAACAAACAAACACCACATCACAAACCACCACAAAGTATAACTTGTAAGTCTCTAAGATTTCATATTTAGAGTGGGAGTATTAAATATAATAGTTCTTCTCTTATTTAGTTAAGTACGGTCTTGGGGAAGTACAAATAGGAACTTCGTTATTTTTACATGGTATCAGAGCAATTATCATGACAATGCAGGACAATTCAAGATCGGGATTCCAGAACTCTAAATATGGATGCTATCGGTCGCGTGATTAGATTTGGAATGGATCTACTCAATAGGTCCAATTGCTGAATATGGAAGTCCTGCATGGAGTTATATCTCGTGAGTGAAGACTTGTGGGATGTCGTTGGAGGCAGTGATGCAATTGCTCTAGAGGAGACTACCAGAAACGGTGAAGAGTTCAAACGATGGAAGCGGAGGCATGCCAATGCGGAGTTTGCATTGAAGATATCGATATCGTCAGCGATGTTTGAGAATATCTCACAGTGTAAGTTGGGACCTGGCTCGAGTGTAGTGTTGGGTCCTGGTGATTTTGCGTGGTATGCTCGTCGGGTTGTCGAAGTCCACGGGGTTGTCCGCGCGCACTTCTCCTAACACCTACACAAGGGGCAGTATCGACACCACGGGGGGGGGGGGGTGTGCGATGAACCCTCTCCGATGCTAAAATGAGAATCCTAGAGGGATAAAGCTAGAGAGAAGTGAGAGCTCCAAAGCCAACTTGAATTATGAAATGGGTGACCAAGAACCTTGGACTCGAACCCGGTTTTGAGCGGTCCTACCCCCGGTTTAGTAGGAAAACGTGAACCGGGTGTGGACTTGAGCAAGATTGACAGCGGGAAGGCTCGCACGTAGTGTAAACACGTAGGGGTACGCGCGTCGCGGGGTAACAATCCGGACGAGTCCCGGTCCGAAACGGGTACGTGCGCATTTTTGACCATTTTAACTCGCGGGTAGATATTTATGAGCCGTTAATGGGTATGACGTGTCAACAAAGTCCGAATGTAAAATGAATCCGAATCGGGCGTATATCCATCATTTGCCACCGAGTCAAATAATGGCTTAACCCTTGTTTGACTCTATTTTACGATAAGATAGACGTCCGATTTAGGTTCGGGAGTTTCCTCATGGCGGACTTACTGTCTGTTGGTGCGTGGGCCTCAACGTCGTATTTTCCTCCCTTTTCTTGATGAAGGAAGACATAACTGCTGACATGGTTAGAACAACGAGTGAATGTATATAATAGATGAATGTATAAGGATGTGTGTATATGTACGTAGCGTGGACGTAAATATTGACATGTATGCAAAATGTGATGACGTGCCATCAATGACGCAATCTTAAAAATAGATATGTGATGACGCGAGTATGAGTACATATTAGGAATGCTATAATCATGAATATGCGTCATGTGTAGTATAAGCATGTAGGTACAATAGTGTAGGTACATGCACTAGTGTAGGCTTAGGACTCAAAAAAAAGTTAGAACAAATAAGGGTGTGTAATATCTCTAATCATAGCTATTAGATAATCATCATAGTCATCTAATGGTTGTGATAGGAGATGGATATGTGTAAACCCTACCATTATTTTATATAAGGAGAGAGAGTGGTAGTTACCCACACACTTAGCCACCATTCCAAATTGAGCATTTTTCAAACATGGAGACCAAGTCATTTGGACGGCGGCGACGAAGCTCGGCGGCGACGGCGACTCGGCAAGAGGCGGCGACGGAGGCAGCAACTCAGCATCGCCAACGGCGATGATCGGTGGCGGACGGCGGCGGTGAGCTCCGGCGAGGATTTTCCGGTGACTTCGAACCATTTTCTAGTATGGTTGTGATCTTGGCTAGCTCCATTTTTCCAATATTTAACTAAATGCATGTTTTATTTTACATGCCCACCAAGTGTTTGTTGTAATTTCTAACACACATTATCATAGTGTAAAATGCATGTAAAATGGCTACGTGTTTTGAACCATTGTATGTATAGTAGAGGGTGTTACTTCCCTTGTTGATCGTAGTTGTTGGTCGATTGGAACCTTGCCATATTTGAATCGCCTATTTAACCATTCATTGATCGAAATCGTTGGTCGGTAGAGTTCGTGTTATGACTTGTGTCATGTGAGGTCTTGTACGCGTGTGTTTGCTAGCACGGTAGTGTTCGTAGCTATAGTCGAATTTTGCACTCCTCTTGTTAGGTATATACGTATTAGCATATATAACCTGCAATCATTGAACGACATATGCATATAGGTGTTAGTACCATAATCATGTTCGCACATTTACCATGAGTTGTCGCGTTAAGCCAAATAGGCACGCGTAGGGCTGTAGGGGTATCAAGACGAGGTCTTTACTGACATAGAGTCGCTATGTAGTAATTTGAACCCATTAGTTTGTAGATGTGAGGTTGCCCCAGTATAGAGGATGTTCGCCACATAGTAGTTAGTAACGCGGCTGTTACACGCATACTTGCTGAGTAGATTGTTGTTTGTCATTGCAGGCCTTGTAGTTCGAGTACTGCGGAGTAGTTCGTTGACTTAGTGTATCCTTGCTAGCGCGTCCCTCGTTAGGACTACCTTCTCGACTTGCGGGCTTTACTAGAATAAGTAAGTTTTTCATCCCCACTCCTGGAGTTACATATTGTTCGGGCTCCGGCTCTGATTCCGATTCGGATTCCTCGGCGTCCCACGAGTCAGGACCCGAGTCTGATTTAGACCCTTCTGCTGAGTTGGGATTTGGCTCGGAGTCGGAGCATATGTTTCAAACCTTTTCCGGTAATCAGTTGCGTCGCAAGGAATACCAGAACCATGTCGAGCAGTCTGGACTTTGCCCTCTTATCGAGGTCGCGTTCCCTTTTAACGTACTCCCCAATGACGTTCGGGGTTCGCCTACTGTGCCCCCACTGAGATGGCGGCGGTGTATACAGCTCAGATACGGGAAGGGCTGCGCTACCCTACCGCCGCGACATGGTCAGGCTGTGCCGTTACTACATGATTTCTCCAACTGACCTTGCCCCTGCCTGGATACGATCTTGGGTTTGCTTTCGCGTACTGTGTCATTAGCATTCATGGCGTTACTCGACTCTTCTCTTCCGATGCTTCTTTCGAATTTAGCGCCAGGATGCATCTGGCTTGTCTTCCATAGACATTTGTTGGCCTTCATTGAGAGAGAAAGGCTTCGTGAGTCTCGGTTTGGGGGAGGTGAAGTGGAACGTCGCGCATCGTATTGTGACTGATGCAGATCATTCAGGCAGTCATTGGAGGAATCATTACTTCTTTATACATGATGTCGGGGTAACTTGGTCGGTTGCACACGTCACTCAGACTGATCCCGTGCCTGTATATTCTGAGTTCTCTGATTCGGATATAGAAACCATGAAGGTGATATATCGATCGGAGCCATAAGGCACGCGCCTATCGTGCCTTGCCTCGCACGTCGCAGCGGGAATTGCGCGAAGCTGGAATTCGCGTAACTCCTTCGGGAGGTCCTTCAGTATGTTCTGAACCTTTATAACTTCTATTATGTTGTGATGTAGGTTGGTTTCATGGAAAAAATCTCGCGCTTGCAGGCGAGCCTTCAGGGCAGTTCTGCTGCCCCCAAACGTGGTGCTCCACCTGTCATCCCGGCGGCACTTAGGACTTTAAAGCCCGGACCAGGAAAAGGATCCATGAGTAAGCCTACCTCCTTGCGACTTCGTTCATCTTTAGTACTTCTGCACGTTGTTGTTCTTATTTTGATTTGCTCTTGTCTACAGGCCGTTCGCCCAAAGTGAGTGACCGCGTAGTCATCGTTGACGACACTCCGCCGCGCCCCAGGCCGAAGCGAACTGGCTTCGAGGTCCGTCTCTCGAGCGATCCGAAGCGATCGAAGTCTGGTGATTCATCGAGGACTCATTCTCGTGAAAAAGGGAAGGACGTTGATGTGCGAGCTCGAGGATATGCTGTCTCTGCCCCCGGCTCGAGGATATGCTGTCTCTGCCCCCGGCTCGAGGGACCGGGCCTCGGAGGAGGAACCGCCCAAAATGGTGTGTTATTCACACTTTTATTATTCTATTATACTTGTGTTGTTTTACCTTCCTTATTTTTCTATCGCTACCTTTATAGGAGTTGTGCCTCTCCCCGCGCTCTGTCGCGCTGACTTAGTTCGTCCCCTTGAAGGTGACGTTGTGGTATCTGAGTGGGTGCCATTTTCTGCTGGTAGGCATTACTTTAAGAAGCAATCATGATTGGGTACTCCTGAAGTTGGCGTGCAAGTATTGTACAAGGTTGTTCCTCCCGGTGATCGAAGGATTCGTCCTAGCGAGCCGGAGGACGCGCTTGCCTATGCTGAGGGTGCTCTGAGTCGATTTGCACCCGTGAGTTTCTTTCCTTACTATTTTTAATGCATGTTTGTGTAACTGTATACTTAGATTAGATTGTACCTTTGTTGAATGTGGAACTGTGGTTCAGGTTGTTGCTGACGTCGTGAACCTCTCCTCCTTTGTGGTTAAACTCACTGGGGAGAATGAATTTCTTTAGGAGAAGTGCGACATGGTATGCCGCGAGCTTGATGGGACGAAAGAGAAGGCTTGTTTCCTGGACGTGAAGGTTACTACCTTGAAGGTAGCTGCCTCTGTTTGCGAGAGTCGGCTTGCTACCCTTGAGTCTGAGTTAGCTGCCCTTCATAGGAAGGTAGCGGATGATGGTGAGGCACATGCCCTTTCTTTGCAAGCTGTTCAGGAGAATTCGTACAAGGAAGGCAAAGAGGCCTCCCTCGCAGAGTATAAGGAGTCTCCGGCTTTTCAGGCTGATGTTCAGGTGGGTTGCAATGCTGTGATGTATGACTTCGCCGTAGAGTTTATCGAGTATTTGTACACACTGTTGAGTTACGGGGCAGATTACTACGGAAACATAAACAAGGTACATGCTTGTAATCAGAATTACGCAACGGAAGATATGCACATACTTTAAACCCTTTATGTAGTCCCTAATGATCTTGCTGAGGGAGTTCACGACCCACCAGACGGAACTCGTAGAAGTTCTTGTTGCCTCTAATCGATTCTTGGTAGGGACGGATCTCCGGAGTGATTTGCTCCAAGCAAATTGGCACACCCTTGGTGGTGCAATATGGTTCGGCCGAAACTGTGTTCTAGGGGGAGACTTTTCTCTCAAATCACCACTTAGAAGGAGTTGTGAATTACCCCAAATAAAACCCTAACACCCTTTATTTATAGGAGGAGCAAAGTGGACAGAAGTCCACTTAGCCCCTACCACTAAAGTTTCGGCCGGCCATGTATAAGGAAGGACCAATATTTTGGGCCTCTAATTTCAATTGGGATTTGGGTCAAGCCCAATTTCCTTAACGTGACATTTACCCAATTTCTTAGGTAACGTATACATATTAATGGGCTACCAATTACGGCGCCCAGTCACCATATGCTAACAGCTCCCACTAACCGGAATGGGAGGGTGCCTGTTAATGTATTATTCTCCAAATCTCATCAACATTTCACTCTTCTGATCCTGCCCCTGCTTCCGAATAGTTCATACGAGGTTTGCCGTGCGACCGGCGGATACGACTGGCATCATGCTACTCATCTGTTAGGAGTGTTGTAGCGCTCGCGGAACGTTGATTCCCTATCACAAATCAACCTGTTGAAAACACCAATTTGTATCGCGATGTAGGTCAACTGATAATTCTCCAATTGCCTAGTTTCCACATAGGAATACTTCTCCAGGGCATCCGTACAAGTATTCACAACCTTCAACTAATATCCAGTTGGTGGCCACCTAGTGAATACAAGAGTCGGTGAATTACAGGTGAACTTGACCATCCCCATCGCTCATACCCTAGTCAAACTCAGCCGGTTTCCAAATACGTGGTAACTTGGCCTTTTTCTTCAACGCTGCGCTCATACGCCGGGAAGCGAACATTGAGACTGACCTTAGATATGAGTTCTGAGTCCATGAGGATACTTTGTTTTCCTCTTCATAAGGCTCCCGAGATCAATCACACGCTTGATGTGAAGAAGTTTGCGCTTGTCCTGTTAGCATATGGTGACGTGGCGCCGTAATAGGAGCCCGTTAATTAAGGGAATTACCTAAGTTAATTAGGTAATTGTCAATCTGGGCTAATTTGGCCAAATCCAATTAGTAATTGACATGGGAGGCCCAAAATGGGCCTCCTCCCTTATTATGCATGGTTCGGCTGAATCCCTAGTACCACATTGGTTGGAGTTTCCTTTTGGCAACTCCGCCCAGTACTATATATAGGGGTGAATCCTAAGGGTTTAACACAATTAAGAACAAGGATCTCCATTGAGAAAACTTGTCACCCTAGTCTAATATTTCGGCACCACCAACATCAGGTCCGAGGTTCCATCTCCGTTGAAGAATCGATCAGAGGTCTTGTTGTGGAGCTACATCGCGTGGCACTTCTTCTAACGAAGAACTTGCACGTGGTTCCGACCGGAGGATCAGAACTCCCTCCACATCGTTCTCGGGCAGGAAAGCTAAAAGGTATGTGTACTAATTCCGCTGCGTAGATTAGATTTCTTGCTAATACACGTTTAGCATTCCGTAGTATTACGTCACCGTAATCCAACAGTGGTATTAGAGCCAGGTTAGGAGTTCTTAATTTTTTTGATAAACTGATGTTCTTGAATCTATGAAAAATTCGAAATTTTTAGGTTGATGAACATCAATATCTGTTCCGAAATTTTCAACATGAAATCATGTGTTTGATCTTTAAAAACTTAAAATTTTCGAAATTTATGTGTTTTTGAGGATCAAAACCGAAAATTTTGTTATATATTTGAGTTTGATGTTCATAATCTTCAAGAACACCATGAGTTTTATCAAGAACACAATTTGGATTCTTGATCAAGGTAGTATTTGATCTTAAAATTTGACAACTTTTCCAACTTTTAGTGTTTGTGCTGAAAATCCTAGGGGTATTTTAGCTAAAAAAAATTAATTTTCTTGGTCACCAAGTTATTAAAATTTCGGCACAAATATTTTAATATATATGTTGCCATTTTTAAATTTTATTAATAGGTAACTATATATCTATAAGTTGGAAAATATGGATAGGTTTATAATATAATATTGTAAAAGATATTAACTATCAATATATATAGTTAAAGATAGGGTTAATATATACTAATAGGTTTAATTACTATATAAGATTAAGAAAATATATTGTCTACATATTTTAATCCCTAAAAGATTTATTTGACAATATTATATATATATATATATATATATATATATATATATAACCGGCCAAAATATATATTAATATATATATTTATATTGCTGATTGATTTACATCTTAAAGATAGAATCTTGACAATATATATATATATATATGTTCCGAATTCTATATATATAAGCATTATTGGAAATTATTTTTTAAATAATTATTATTTCTTGAAGGCTAAGTTGAGTTTTTAGTGGACATTAAAACACTACTTAGCCCACGAGAATAATTCGGCCGAACCCTATGGTTTAAGGGCCGGTCCAATTGCTAAACCGGAACAGGTTAAATCAATCCGGGTTTTCTTAATCGGGTCGGGTCGGACCATAGTAACTAAATTGAACCTAACCTAACCGGTTTTGAGAGATAAACCAAACCACTATCTTATTTTATTGAACCGTTTCAGACCGAACCGTAATTTTTAAAATCAGACAGAGTTTAATCGGATTTTAAAATTTGGACCGAACCACTTTAAAATTTTCGAAAATTTTAAATTGTTCAATATAGGATGTCAAATTTTAAATCCAAAATTTTTTCGAACTTTAAAATTAGCCGAAACAGTGCTCTTAGGGTTTGTGTTTTAATACACGGTTTTAGTCAAAACCCTAATGCCTGGTTTCGATTATGGGGATGGATCTCGGACTTGCATGTTTTTGGGACTTGATTAAATTAGTGGGCTGATTTGCAATTGTTTACTTTCTGCATCATATATTTTGATATAATTAGAACTGTCGTCTTGACTTAGTCAAGCTAGCTGGATATTATATTGCGAGCATTAGGTTCTGGGATTTAAATATATGGTTTGCGCAATAGGATAGACATGCTATGCTGATTGAAAGTGCCTAGAATCCATGTCTAGAAATTTGCATGATTGATTGTAATCATGAATTGCAAAACAGCCCCTAATATTTTCAAAGCGTTTTAAAAAACCGAAAATTCCAGTCGCCAATTATGCATGATGTGTGCGGATATTGCATGTTTTGATGCGTATGCTAGGATGTTCACAATAGAACGCATATGATAATTTACTTTACGTAGAATTATTTATGCTAGGAACATTAGACGCATGACGCGTAAGCATGTTGTGTTCGATATTTATGGCATGGTATGATGATTTGCTAGATGTAGTATAATTATAAATAGGGTTAAAGGTCCTTTTGGTACCACATGTTTGCAAAAATTACACTGTTCATACCACTAGTATTTTTTTGTACCGAATTGGTACCATATGTTTCCAAACCTTACTGTTTTGGTACCTCCGTTAGGGTTCTGTCAAAAACAGCCGTTAAATGGCATGTGCCATGCACGTGACCAGCCCAAAACTTTCAATTTTGTTACAATTTAGTCCATCTAATACATCCCTAACTTTTATTTTGTTCAATTTAGTCCTAAAACTTCAAAACCAAACCATTTTCCCAAATTGACCTAGCCGGACTTAGCGTAGGGCTAGGTCCGACCCTGGGTCATAGTCGCCGGACCCAGGCGACCCCGACCCAGGGTCATGGTCGCCGGACCCAGGCGACCCCGACCCAGGGTCGGACCTAGCCCTAGGCTAGGTCCGGCTAGGTCAATTGGGACCTAGCCCCAATTGAGTTAAATTGGGGCTAGGTCCAATTGACCTAGCCGGACCTAGCTTAGGGCTAGGTCCGACCCTGGGTCAGGGTCCCCTGGGTCCGGTGACCCCGACCCAGGGTCGGACCTAGCCCATGGCTAGGTCCGGCTAGGTCAATTTGGGGAAATTCTTTGATTTTGAAGTTTTAGGTCTAAATTGAACAAACTAAAAGTTAGGGATGTATTAGATGGACTAAATTGTAACAAAATTGAAAGTTTTGGGCTGGTCACGTGCATGGCACATGCCATTTAACGGCCTTTTATGACGGAACCCTAACGGAGGTACCAAAACAGTAAGGTTTGGAAACATATGGTACCAATTCGGTACGAAAAAATACTAGTGGTATGAACAGTGTAATTTTTGCAAACATGTGGTACCAAAAGGACATTTAACCCTTATAAATATGCATGCGTAAATTATCGGATAATTTTACAAAATCATAAGGGCTTTGGGAAAGACAAGATCGGGTATGCTTATTTGAAAATTCCCGTTCCAGTAATTTGCAATAGAATAACCGTTTTCAAAAGACCGATCTATTAGATTGAAAACGACAATAGTGTGAATTCTTTCACGACACCCCCTTCCTCGGTTTACTGAAGGTTGATTTGGTTTAGTGACTGAATGATCACTATTCGTCGTATTCCATCTTAATAGATAATCTGATGTTTGCAATCCTGTCAAAATGTTGTTCTCTTCCTAAACTTTGCATGATTGTCAATGTGTTAATATAGATGGCTGCAACTAGCAATGTCATTTCCCAGTTGAATAAGGAAATAAGATTGAATAGCGATAATTATAAAATATGGAATAAACGAGTAAAGATGATAATCTCTGAAATAATAGGTCTGGAGCATTTGACCACAAAACGAACTAGGCCTGAGGGAGACCTCATAGATGAGCAAAAGACGTTCTATGATGAATGGGATGTCAAGGATCATGGTGTTCATTCCATCTTGCTCTCTATGCTGGAAGACGAGATTCTCTATAGGTTTGACCATTTGGGGACTGCCAAGGACCTATGGGATGGTCTTAAGGCAACATTTGGTGTCTACACCATTGCCCATAAGAGAGCGTTAAACATCGCTCTTGACACCTATAAGAAGAATCCCAAGCATACGATAAAAGATCATATTATGCATATGTGTAACTTGATCGCTGAACTCAAGGAAGCAGGTGAAAACATGTCTGAGGAACAACAAATCAACTACAAGATCCGCTCTTTATCCGACTCTTGGAATATCATGAAATTGAGCCTTACCCATGCTACCCATCTCGATACTCTCGAGAAAGTACAAGTTCATCTTGAGCTGGAGGAAGATAGACTCAAGGCTGAAAAGTCTAGATCTGAAATGCATATTGCATCCTCCGCTCCAACCGAACAAAAGGGGAAGCGCAAGAGAAAGGGAAAAAGCTCTCAGAACAAAACTGAGAAGTTTGTGGCGAGCAAATCCCAGAAGAAGTTTAAACGCAAACAATCTGGTGGTAAGAAAAAGCAAGCAAAGCAGACACGTAAAGAGGAAACTCGAACGTGTTTCAGGTGTGGCGTGAAAGGACACCTGGCTAATGCCTGCACTATTCCTCCTAAGGTACGTAAAGAGAAAAGATGATGAAAATCATTCATTCTCTTTGCTTCTAATCACTCGAGAGTAATTCATTTTCTTTTGAATTACAAAACCGAGAAACAGAAGCAACGACCTGATCGAGGATGCCCCAGAAGAATAAAGATGGAATGAGAGATTCTTTATCTTTAGATTTGCTGAAACTTCTACTTTTATTTCTATTTGAAAATACTCTTAAATAAGTTTCTTGGTGGAACACATTATTTTCCGAGTATTTACTAATACTTGAATTGATTATTGAATTTATCATCGTTCGTTTTTATCCTATTCACGCTATTCAACACATTGCTCAAGCATCCTTATTTGTTAAAGTACTCCATTATAGTTTGTATCCCAAATAATGTGCATGTTTAAAACCGATATTGCTTTTAAATTTGGAGACTAAAACGATTCTCAAAACCACGGTTTTAACCGGGTATGCGCGAGACGCATGTCACCTCGAAAGAAGGGACACATCGTTTTAGACTACGAATTTAATAATCAAGTATTTTTATGAATGCGGAATTTTCGTTTGTAATTCTTCAGATATAACTCATTGATAACTACTTAGATTTTATGTAAGCCTTCCAGCTACTACAATCTAATTAGAATATCAACCATGGCATTAAAAGCGACAACTTAAATGCATGGTCCATAAGATAGATAATTCTATGGATGAGTTAAATAAACGAAAAGAAGTAGTCGGTAAAACGACTCTCCCACCATTAGCCTTGAACGAAGAGTTTGGCTAAAAGCATTCATTAAACATTTCAAGAAACATAGTTCAGAATTACATAATGTTAGAGTTACACATCAATTGTTCCTGCGGGATGAGATTAATTTAACTCACATTAATGTAAAACACTATGTTCTGACAAAATCGGTTAACACGTTACCATAAAAGCTAATGAATGATTCGGGTAAAACCTTATCACAAAGACGCATTAATTTGCGCATTAAAACGAGTATTCATTAAGAGTACACACTACTCGCGAAGAATACGAGTTTTAAAATTAGCCTGGAACAATGGTTTCGTGGATAAACATGACACATTATAAAGGTTTGAGGATGAATTTCCGACGCTTTGCAGAACGAAACAAGCTAGTACTGATTGAGTTAACAGATGGTTGATGGAGATTCTTAGGTCCCACTTACTTCGAGTGGGAGAATTGATATAGTATAAGTGATTGATTTGGTAAATGATGATGGAAACGTCTTCATAATAAATCCAGTGAGAGGGCTCACTCCCCCTCACACATAATCATCACTAAATTTCAAAATGTGAATCAAGTCGGACCTGATAATCATGATAATGAACTATTTCAACTACCCATTTTTCCTAGTGGGAGTGGAATAACCAACTTGGTTCCAGATCCTAGTGATCGATGAATACATCTCGAAGGTAAAAACCCGAGACCGAGAGGATATTCCAAGTAAGTTCAACCACCACCATTGTTCCCAGTGGGAGTAATGCCCCGATAAGAAGCATTATTCCGAGTGGGAGTAACAATCAGACTAAAACATGGGATTAACGTGCCTAGACACACTTAAAGGCAACGAACTTCTCTCGAGAAGTGTCCCATCAAATAAGATGTGTTACACATCTTGGTATTCGTTCTTGAACCAGTATCGGTTCATCAAGCAAAGGAAGGACCTCAAAACGAGGGAATGGAGGAAAACAATGGATGATGAAATTGCCTAAATAAGAACTAATTCAGTTTTAGTCTTTAGTTGATGTATCCGTTAACCATAGAACTAGAAAGTGAAATCTTAGAATTCACTTCTGGTGGAAATTTCGAGTGGTGCAAAACTCGAATAATTGCGAAAGGATATACCCAAATTCACGGAGTAAACTTTGATAAAGACAGACACACCGACTATGCGTTACACCATAGTCTGGGCCGTCCTAGCCCATGACTGCAAGTCTCGAACTCGAGCATGCATCAAATAGACATTAAGACCAAAACTCTCCAAGTAAAACTGGAGAAAGAGATCTATATGGAGCAGCCGGAGAGTTTCATTACTCCTGGCAAAGAACGCAAAGTTTGCAAACTCCAAAGATCTATATACGGTCTTAAACAATCGTCTCGGCAATGGTATCGCAGATTCCACGAGAAAATCGTTGGATATGGATTCCTGAATATTCAAGAGGATCCCTGCGTATACACTAAGACCTCCGGGTCTAAGTATATCATCATAACACTATACGAGGATGACATACTCATTGCTGCGAACGACGTGAGTTTCATGAATAAATCAAAGTCCTGGTTAGCATCAGCATTTGAAATGAAAGACATGGGAAATGCCACGTACATCTTAGACATCAAAATTTTCCGAGATCGTGCCGCCGGAGATTATGTCTATCTCTGGAATCATACATCAACAAACTGTTGAAAAGATTCAGAATGCTGGATGCTAAACCCGTGGATACGCCGGTTGTGTTTGGGTGCGCGCTATCGAAGCGTGATGGCCCGAAAAACCAGCAGGAGCGTGAACAAATGAAGAATGCAGAGTATCTGAGCATGATAGGGAGTCTAATGTACGCCATGCTCTGTACTTGGCCAGACATATGTTACGCTGTGGGCCTAGTAGCAAGATTCCAATCAGATCCTAGTTATCAACATTTAAAGGCCGTAAAACGAATTATCAGATATCTGAAAGGTACTGCCGACTACGTTCTGTGCTATGAGGGTGATCGGCTCGAATTGACCGGTTATAGTGACGCCGACCACGGTGGCGATCCAGATGATCGTAAGTCCACCACATGAGGAGTTTTCCTCCTTGCTAATGCTTCCATATCATGGGTAAGCAAGAAGCAATCTTGAGTCGCGCTTTCCACTATGGAATCAGAATTCGTTGCCCTCTCCAAAAACGCACAAGAAGCGGTCTGGCTGAAAAGGCTTCTTACTGCATTAATTGGCACCGACAAGAATAGTAAACCTGTGAAGGTGTACTCCGACAGTCAGGCGGCCATTGCGGCAGTTAAGAATCCAAAGTACCATAGTAGGACAAAGTACATTGATGTGAAATACAATTATGCTAAATCTGTTCTGGAAGACAACATAATCGCTTTAGAATACTTGCCTAAAGACAATATGGTCGCAGACCCTTTAACTAAGCCGTTACGTAGGAAGATTTTTGAAAAGCACGTAAAAATGCTTGGATTATGTAGGGCTTAAACTTTGTGGCTTGTAAAAGTGATAACATTTGACATTTGAAATTATGTTTCAATTGAATAAAAGAATTGAAATTTGATTTTATGATTTATCGACGTCATAATGATTAACAACATTTTATTTTACGGTCTATAAACTAAGTCGTAGGAAGAAGTAAAATTCTTCCACCAAAATAATGTCGAATGTGAACCTTGCCTCGTCACACATGCACGGTCATCTTGTAAAGAGAGAGAGACATCTACCATAACAAGATTGGCTAAGAATCAGGGGGATAAACCTGATTAAACAAAACGATAACATTGTCACGCTTAGCAGCATGACTTAATCTTCGTTTTGTAAATCGCCGAGTTGGACTTTGTCCAATCACTATATCACATTCAAGGCCAGATGAGAGATTCTGCGATAGCATTATTGACATATCCCATCCCTGGCTTTACCAGGTGTGCTATCGACGCGTGCTTCATACTGCGCGAGACATATACGACCACGGGGTCATGCTCAGTTGTGCTAGCTAGAATCCTTGTGATTCAAAGGGCGTATACTTCTTCACCTTGAGCGTGTGATTGATCCCAAATGCCTTATGAAGAGGCATCCAAAGTATCCTCACGGACTCAGAACTTATACCTAAGGTCTGGCTCAATGCTCGCTTCTCGGCGTACGAGCGTAGTGCCAAATAAAACAGCCAAGTGACCACGTCTTGGAAACCGGTTGAGTCAGATGGGTATAAGAGCATCCACAATGCAAGAAAAAAATGGTGGACAACTCCTCCATGTGGCAAGATGGGTTGTCCATTTGCATTGGAGATGGACAAGATTTCTTGTCCAATCCCTCTAAAGAGGGATTCACTATCTCACATCCCATCATTAATATAGTGATATGGTACAGAAGAAAAAATGTTAATTTTATTAATATTAAAAGAACATGTAGGGACAACTTGGTAGACACCATTGTAGTATTGATAGACAACTTCAAGATGCCTTGTTTAAAATAATATATTGATTATGTGGCGCTGATGTGGCATTAAGTGGGATAGGAGTTGGGGTTTGCATTGTGGATGCTCTAAGCGATGGGGATGGTCAAGTTCACCTTTAATTCACCGACTCTCGTGTTCACTAGGTGGCCGCCAACCGGATATTAGTTGAAGGTTGTGAACACTTGTACAGATGCCCTGGAGAAGATTCCTTTGTGGAAAACTGGGCAATTGGAGAATTAACAGTTGAACAAGGATACAGTGCGGTACATAGTTTTATTTCAAACAGGTATGATTCATGAAAGGGAATCAACGTTCTGCGAGCGCTACAATACTCCTAACAGATGAGTAGCACGATGCCCGTCGTATCCGCCGTTCGCACAACAAGCCTCGTATGAACTATTCGGAGACGGAGACGAAGACTGAAGACTGAGATGTTGATACTATTGCGTAACCGTATAAATTAACGAGCACCCTCCCATTCCGGCGAGTGGGAGCTGTTAGCATATGGTGACGTGGCGCCGTAATAGGAGCCCGTTAATGAAGGGAATTACCTAAGTTAATTAGGTCATTGTCAATCTGGGCTAATCAGGCCAAATCCAATTAGTAATTGACAAGGGAGGCCCAAATGGACGCAATCATCTGTCAAACTATGTCGAATGTAGGTCTTACCTAGTCACACATGTACGGTCGTCTTGCGGTGGAGGGAGGCCTCTACCAAGCAAGGTGGCTAAGAATCATGGGGATAAACCTGATTACGCAAGACGATTATCTAGTTTCGAAGTAACTCGACATTATCTTCGTTTTGCAAATCGCCGTGATGAACTCCGTTCGTCATTAAACCACATTCTGGGCCAGATGAAAATCTCCGATAGCATGATTGACATATCTCATTCCTGTCAACTTAAAATTCAGGTATGCTATCGACGCGTGCTTCATACAACGCGTGCCATGTTCGACCACGGGGTCACAGCTCGGTTGTGCTAGATAAGAATCCTCGTGATTCTACGGGCGCAAACTTCTTCACCTCGAGCGTTTGATTGATCCCGGGAGCCTTATGAAGAGGCACCCGAAGTATCCTCACGGACTCTGAACTTATATCTAAGGTCAGGCTCAATGTTCGCTTCCCGGCGTACGAGCGTAGTGCTGAACAAAAAGGCCCAGTGACCACGTCTTTAGAAATCGGTTGGGTTTAACTAGGGATATGAGCGATGGGGATGGTCAAGCTCACCTGTAATTCACCGACTTTTGTATTCACTACGTGGCCATCAACCAGATATTAGTTGAAGGTTGTGAATACTTGTACGGATGCCTTGGAGAAGTGCTCATATGCGGAGACTAGGCAAATGGAGAATTAAAAGTTGACCTAGGATACAGTGCGACATTATATTGTTTATAACAGGTTGATTGAAGAAAGGAAATCAACGTTCCGCGGGCGCTACAATACTCCTAACATATGAGTATCACGATGCCCGTCGTGTTCGCCGGTTGCACGGCAAACCTCGTATGAACTATTTGGAAGCAAGGGCAAGATTGAAGGAGTGAAATGTTGATGCTGATTTGGACATCAATACATTAACATGCACCCTCCCATTCCGGTGAGTGGGAGCTGTAAGCATATGGTGATGGGCGTCGTAAATGGTAGCCTATAATATGTATATGTTACCTAAGACAATTGGGTAAATGTCACATTAGGACATTGGGCCAGACCCAAATTCCAGTTGACATGAGAGGCCCAAAATATGGGCCTCCCTTATGCATAGGCTGGTCGAACTTATTAGTAGGGGGTATAGTGGACTTTTGTTCACTTTACTCCTCCTATAAATAAGAGGTGTTAGGGGTTTTATTAGGTTTATCCTTACTCACTCCTTAGAGTTTTTTAGAGAGAAAAACCCTCTTCCCCATAACACCAATTCGGCCAAACCACATAACACTAAGGCTGTGCCAATTTGCCTTCGAGCAAACACTCCATAGATCCGTCCATGCCAAGAATCAATCTGATGCTTTGATGTGATGAATATACCGCGTAGGGCTTCCTTAACAAGAACCTCTACAGGTGCCGACCGGAGGACCGTAAACTCCCTGTTGCAGGATCTTGGGACTACGGATTATGTCTGAGGTATGTGCGAATATTCCGCTGTGTAATATTGATTACTAGCATGTACCATGTTTATAGTATCCGTAGTGATTACTCCCCGTAATCTAGCATTTGATTTAGGTATGTATGTTTTATTTGGTTCGAAATATGTGAAGTTTCTCAAACATGTAGAGATGATCAATGTGGATATAGTTCACATCGCTGAGCGAGTAGACGACATGTTTGTGATACCAGCTTCAAGTAAGGAAACTTTTTCAAATAAGGTTCACGGAAAAATGGGGAGTTCAAATCCTTGAGGAGACGTCCATGGAGGAGTCGATGATAAACAATTGTTGAAACAAAGATCATTAAGATCGATCCTGAAGCCAGTTCTAGATCGGAATAAAAATCGCATTTTCGGTTATTCTTGCTTCCTTGCAATTCCAGAAACTGAGAGTAAATCTTTGTCTCATGATGAAGATAAAAAAAAGGTTCGGACTTGGATATGTCTAAGGGTGAAAGCGGTGCTGCCGGCACTAGGAAAAATACGTCAACAGGTTACTTTGTCGCTTGACAATAGTTCATTCATTGATCAATGGAGGACACAATTATAACAAATGGATGAACTCAAATACGAAATTAGACGAAACTGAAGTATGAGGACAGAAGAAAGCATATGTCTAGAGTTTGAGGACCCCGTACGCAAGTCGCAAACCACTTATCGCCACGTAAGCGTTGCCGTTAGCCATTGAAAAACGAGAAATAACTTCATAACCTCCTCCTCTCCTTCTTCATCTTCTATTATCCACACTGTCACTCTCTCTGAACTGGACTCACTGCTTCCATGGAAGTGAGCTTCGTCGCGAATTCGCAGACGCTCACTCTGTTGTCATGCCGTCCCCTCTCCCCGACCAGTCTCGGCCTCATTAGGCGGGAGTTCCTCGGCACTGCCCACAGATTGAGACCCCCCGGCCAGCTTAATTCCCGCAGAAGATGCAGATGCATGAGTCTCTTTCAATTCCGATCGTCTCCAAAATTCACAGTCAGCGCTTCTCTAAGCTCGCAGTCGGTTCTCGGTGTTGTTGTAGCCGTTGTTACTTTCTCCGCCATTACTGTGTTTTACTGGAATCAGTACATGAGGAAGAAAAATGCGAAGAAGGTTAGCGGCTCCTCCACTGAATTTATACTGTACGCTTATCGCGTCAGTATATTTACTTAACTCGTCTGATCATCGGCCAGTTAGTGTGGATTCCCTGGCAAAATGTTATAATTAGGTGAATTCTGTTATATGATAAGTTTAATCTCAGTATGGAACTGCTCTTCCAGAATTCTACTGAAATTTGGTAACTCTTTTTTGGCCAATAATTTGGTTCCTCATTTCAAAGTATAAGCAATTCGGGCACATGAAGATCATTGTGTTGATGATGATCCTAACTGGAATTATCCTACGGAAACTGAGCATCCATTGAGATAATTGCAATTCGATTGTTGAATTACTTGTTGGGGAAATCTATAAAAGCCATATGTTGTCCGACTCTTGCAATTTTTTCAGGTGACAGGTTCTTCAAACTTGGGACTATCCCAAGCTAGCAGAGATGCCTCAAACTTGTCTACTTTGACTGAGGCTGTAGTTCATCATGTTGTGTTGGAGGATATGCATGCAAAAGAATTTAAAGATGTAACAACTGAAATGGCAAGAAGCAGCCACGTCGTAGAACAACAGCTACACTATCAGGAGTCTTCTTTATTCGGTGAAGAGATTCCTGCATCTACATCAGGCGTTGCGACATTGGATATTATTCCTCCTCTTGCCGAAAATCCTGTACATTTGAATGGAAATGGACAGTTGCCTCATCTGCCGGTGCTCCAAGAATCAGAGCGATTAGAACCTATTGTAATAGCAGATGAATTGGCAGAACACGAGCTGGAAGGACATAAAAAAGTGGAGTGGAACCTACATTTGGAAATAATTGATAAACCTCATGCCGCTGCTTCTCTTCATCATGTTTGGGATATACCTGAAGTAGTCTCGGGAGTTGAATCTACCTCATCAAGCTACCATGACTCTGTCATAGAATCTGCAAGGGCAGATCTATACACATTTTACGATTCAAAGAAATCCGAGACGGGAAAGGTAAAAACACTGAATTCCTTTAGGAAGGTTTCTTCTCAGGCTAGACATGTGAATGGCAATGCAGTTTCTTCCGTGACAAGTCGCTCCATGTTAAAAGAACATGAGCTGACATTAGATGATCCTATCCTTAGCAAAGGTAATTCCTGTGACATTTTATTTTCATTATGGTTTACTAGTATTTTAGATATATCATGTTTTTCTTGCCTAGTACAACAAAGTAGCATACTGCGAGTGTTAGTGATTATTATTGCACTTGCAGAAGATGTGGGTGACAATATACCTTTCGCTTTCTACAAAGAAGGCTCTTCAAGTAAAGAAAAAGGTACAGTACAAGGCCTGGAACTTCCAAGAGGAAAAGAAGGAAAAGAATTGCTGGATAAAAACTACAGACAGGCGTCTCAAATGCCTCGCCCAAATGGAGTTCAAGGAATTATCGAAGAATGTGCAGAAACACAGTATAGAGATTATAATATTTTGCTTAGAAGAGGGAGGTAGTATGTCTTGTCTATTTACTGAAAAATATCTTCATTTGATCCATATTGCTACATGTTGTTTGTTCACATTTAGTCTGTTTGGCAGGGTCAAGTATGTTCTGTCATTATATCTTTTTTCACGTTATGGTTGAGATAAAAGTTATGAATATATACTTGATAGTGTTTTTCTAGGGTTGGTGAATGTTTGAAGCTCCTGGAAGATATGGAAGCAAGAGGTTTACTGAATATGGACAAGGTAGGTGTTGTGCGGTGTTGATGGTACTTGGTATTTTTTATCTTCCCAAAATGTCCCACTTTTTCTCATTTCGATTCGGGAACCATTATTGACACTTGAAACTAAGATAGAGCTGTGTACATTCGGCTAATATATGATTTTCTCCAAATTCAGATATATCATGGAAGATTTTATGACACGTGTAAAAGTCATAAGGCTGTGGAGGAAGCATTCCACTTCACCAATTTCATTAATAGTCCAACCTTGAGCACCTTCAACATGCTGATGAGTGTGTGTACAAATTCCCAGGATCTAGAGGGTTAGTTCATTTGTCATCTCTGAGAAAAATATTAATTTTCCATTCTTTTGAGTTTTAACTGTTACCTGTATATTTAATCTTAGGCGCTTTCCGAGTTCTGCAGCAAGTCCAGGAGGCTGGACTTAGAGCTGACTGTAAACTGTACACCACTCTTATTTCCACCTGTGCTAAATGTGGAAAAGTCGACAGAATGTTTGAAGTATGTAGATCCAACTTCAGTTATTTTTGTTAGATTAACATTGATATGCATTTCGAACGTGGGTATCGTTGTATTCTATCCACAGCTGAAAATCATGCTAGATCTTTTTTTCTACTTGAACAAGGTTTATTGTTGTTAAGTCCGAGAATTTCTACTTCAAGTCCCTCTTTCTTCCTTGAATTTTGAAAGGCCCTCTATAGTTTTTTGGCAGTAATAACTCTAGGTTTATTGAATCAAATTGCTCAATTAAAGAGCACATGTAACATCCCTATATCCTTAAGATTAAATATACAAAAATTAAGTCATTTCTTATTCTTAAACTTATCTTAAGATATCTGCCTCCACTCTTTACTCTTCTTATCCTAATTTACTTTATGTATATATATTTTTTTTGGCCAACAAAGATGCATAATTTACTTTACATATTTAATATAATGTAAACTTCACCATTTGGCGATTCCCCTTGTAGGTGTTCCATGAGATGGTTAGTGCTGGTGTTGAACCCAATCTTCACACTTACGGGGCACTTATTGATGGTTGTGCCAGAGCTAGACAAGTTTCTAAAGCTTTTGGTGCATATGGAATTCTGAGGTCCAAAGTATGACACTAGCAAAACCATTTATTTTATCTATGTTTCATTATCATGTGGGCATTGCACCATTCCCTATTTCATGCCAATGACCGGAAAATATTGTCTTACATCCATTTTTTGGTTTTGTCTAATTTTTCTAGACATGTGACCCACTTGCTTATATACTAAGCTGGAGTGTCTATTTCAACATTCTCACTCACGAGGACTCTCTGATTTCAGACAGACCAACTCCTAGGCCCACACCCGTCCCGGGCTCTGATACCATGTTATAATCCACATTGGGCCGAGCAAAGCCCAACGGGCCAGCAGAGAGCAGTCATATAGGCAAGTTGGGTTCCATCCTAAAACCAATTGGTGATAGGAGAAGGTGGCCCACTTGCTTATATACTACTCTAATATACATATTCCAACCGGTGTGGTACTCCAAACTCACGGTGGAGTATCTATTTCAACAATATGTTTGCTGAGTACCACATTTTTTAAGCATAGAAGAAAAGACGGGTTTCAATTATAATCATAAGGGCATGTTTTAACTTTACTGGAAAGTCTATTACATAATTGCAGGCGGTATAATAGCCTGACTTCAGGTTGGGTGGACACGGTGTGTCAATATCCATTGTCACTTGTCAGGGTTGCAAAAGTCTGCAACCCATGTTAAAGTTGGTGTATAGGGCTCGTGTTGTAGTTAGGGTGTGTGTGCCAAGCCCAGTCTTGAGATTTCAAGTGCTCCTCATGTTAAGTCTAAAACATTGTTAAAACCCATCCGCGTCTGAAAAAAGAGAAAACTACGAACATATAGGCGTGAGGGACACACCTATCAGCTTAAGATTTTATGCTGAATGTGAGCCTGACTCACTTGAAAAAACATCATTATTTAAAATTATTTAGTGCTTTAAGAATTTTTTCAGTGTCCGAATTCTTTGTGCAGTAGAAGGTGAAGCCAGATCGAGTGGTATTTAATGCACTTATAACTGCTTGCGGTCAATGTGGAGCAGTTGATCGTGCCTTTGATGTTTTAGCTGAAATGGGGGCTGAGATACAGCCAATAGATCCTGACCATGTTACTGTGGGTGCTCTAATGACGGCTTGTTCAAACGCTGGCCAGGTTTGGTTTTCTACTCCTTAATATATGGGTCAGAATCTTTTGATTATTTATGTATGGACTTCTATCTTAGTTCTATGTGAGTTCACATAGAAGGAGATACTGTTTGTAGGTTGAGAGGGCAAGAGAAGTCTACAAGATGCTCGATAAATACAAAATCAGGGGCACCCCTGAGGTTTACAGCATTGCTTTAAACTGCTGTAGCCAGAATGGTGATTGGGAGTTTGCTCTGACTGTCTATAATGACATGCTACGGAAAAATGTGGTCCCCGATGAGGTATATATAAAGTTTCTTTTTAGACCTGATCCATATTTTTAGTGGTAGAGCAATAAGGAAATGTATGAGTACATGAAGTCATGCTTGAGAAATTGTTTCCAGTTTTGACTTGGTTGGCTAGTAGTTTTATTTCTCTGTTTGTTTAAAGCTTTTCATTAGCAGCTTCGTGGTTACCTTTGTGAAAAAATATCTAGTGCTGTACTCAAATCTATCTTGTCTGACAATGCAGATGTTTCTCAGTGCGCTAGTAGATGTTGCAGGACATGCTGGAAATGTGGATCCTGCCTTTCAGTTACTAGAAGAGGCAAGAAATAAGGGAATGCAGATTGGGATCATATCATACAGCTCGCTGATGGGGGCTTGTAGCAATGTACATATCAAGTTGCCCCTACTCATTGAAACTTTTCTGTTTAACATCTTCACCCATCATAATGAATTTGGTCTTGCTCTTGCATTACCACTTTATTTATATTGGGCTGTGATAACACTGAAGCCTGATTTTCATCATGATGCATCATAAAACATAGTTTCCTTGAATGAAAAGGCACATTTCTGCAATTCACTACGGTGTTCTTTAATAACACTCTCAGAAAATTTGCTTCAACAGCTGCTTTCTTTGTGGAGATAGTTGTCATATCTATTAGGGCATTTCCGAGACTTAATAATTGTAGTTATATTTATGTGTATTCCTTGCATAATATTTCTGCAGCGCGTGCAGTAGCTTAAGTCCTGACCCTTTTTTTCAGGCCAAAAACTGGGAAAAGGCTATAAAGCTTTATGAGGATTTGAAATTCATGAATATGAAACCTACAATCTCAACAATGAATGCCTTGATCACTGCCTTATGTAAGTATACTCAAGTTCCTCCATAATTCAGGACTCTTTTTTTCACATAACCCACTTGTTGGCTGTCTAGCAGTAATGTATTTTGTTTGCCTTTTCACTTCAAATGATAGTATATACTAGGGAAACAAAGCCTAGGGAGCCACTTCTTCAGATGATTTAGTGAGTTATTTGTCTATGAATTGCTCTATGTTTAGATGACCGTCTTGAATATTTTCTTCAACAAATTTCAAGGGTTTCACATGAATGATCTTGCTGCATAAATATCTACAGTAATAAGTGGTTGAAATTGCAGGTGAGGGGGATCAGTTGTCAAAGGCCATCAATGTTTTAAGTGACATGCGTGCGTTTGGTTTGTGCCCAAATGCAATCACATACTCAATCCTCTTAGTGGCAAGTGAAAAGTGAGCGTTCAGGGTGGTTTGGTGGACCAATGTCTAATCAAATTGTAGTTGCTTCATATTCCTTTAAGACATTAATTGTCCATTGCAGAAAGGATGATATTGAAGTAGGCAGTGCACTATATTATCAAGCGAAAGAGGATGGTGTTCCCCTCAACATCACAATGTGTAAATGTTTGATCGGTAAGTTTGATGAACTGCAAGTTGCATTTCCTATTTGACATTTATTGTAGGACAAAGACAATGTCTTAATTGGTAGGATTCCAATTAATCCTCTTTGAACTCTAACCAGTTACTGCTGTCCTGACACCTGTAAAATTGAAGAATATTAAAGAATTTTTTATCTTTTCAAATGGTTGTCCAGTTTGATTTGTAAGTCTCACTACTTCATGCTAATCTCTCTGAAGGAATGTGCTTAAGGAGATACGAAAAGGCGTGTTCATTGGGCGAGCCTGTTTTATCTCTTGACTCAGCATGGCCCCAAGTTAATAGTAAATGGTAAGTATGTCCTTTGCTGTCCAAAGGATCGCATTTCTTGATGCTTTTATTTTATTAGGAAATAGATACAGATCCACATAGAACAGTCATGGAAACCCCCAAAAAATCTTTACGATGCTTTATATTGTTCAATCCATCTTTTACTACTAAGAAGTTGTCTTTCCCATTTCCACATTCATTCCTTTCTGTTAATTTTAAGTACATATATGCATAGTACTATCATTGAAATCACCTCCTTTAGAAAATGGTTCTGGTTAGCTACATTCCGTCTAAGTTTACTAGTGCCATTTTCATATCTTTTATTTTTCCTGAAGAATCTAGTCATATTATTATTATAAGAGAAATGCAACACAAAACATACTAACTTTGAATTATTTCCTCTTATTTTGGGTGCTTAAGGTCATCTTTGGCCTTAATGGTCTACCGTGAGAGCATCTTAGCAGGCATCACCCCGACAATTGGAGTTGTTTCTCGAGTTTTAGGATGCCTGCACTTCCCCTATGACGCTTCCTTGAAAAGTAAAATCATTGACAACCTCGGAGTAACTGCCGACCCAACAAAATTCTCTAATCTATTCTCTCTAGTGGAAGGATTTGGAGAATACGATCCTCGAGCTTTCTCATTACTTGAGGTATTAGCATTTAATTTTTTTTATTATTTACATTACATATCAAGAATTGAGTCATTCACATTAAGTTAAGAAGTATATAGGATACTAAACTCTCATCATTATACAGGAAGCTGCATCCCTTGGAGTTGTTCCATTTGTCTCCTTCAAACGAAATCCAATTCTTGTCGATGCAAAAGAATTGCATTTTCATACAGCTGAGGTTTGTTTCCTATATACAGTTACAACCTTATATGTAGAAGAGCAGATCATATTCAAATTTATAGATCCAGTATTTTAATAGCAGTAACATTGTTATAATAAGTAAAGTTACCTCAATCTGGGTTTCTGGAGACATCAGATTGAACACTTAAAAACTGGAACTCTCTAATTTGTAACGGTGCTGGCTATAGGTGTACATATTGACAGTTCTAAGAGGCCTCAAGCACAGACTTGCTGCTGGTAAGTTACGATTGTTATTTCTGGATTCACCTTAGTACACTGGGTAGCAAATTTTATTTTGTTTCTCCTTTTGGCCATTCAAGTAAGTTCATTATCTCGGAATTCGCAGGTGCAAAACTGCCAAACATTACAATAGTACTGCCTGTTGAGACATCGGAAATGACTTCTCCAGCTGGAGAGAAAACAGTAAGCGTTGCGGGGAGGTAAGAAACAATCTATTAACTATAAGGCAGCATATTCAATAGACAAATTTCCGTCATCATCATCGAGCTTCTCGGAAAAAACTTTGCTGATATTTAGAGAATGTATGGTGGTGTGGTGTGGATTATATGAATGTAACAGGATAAGCCAGGGAGTTGCAGCACTACTGAGAAGGATGGGAATCCGGTACCAAGGAAATGAATCGTTTGGGAAAATCAAAATAAACGGGCTCACAATGCGAAGGTGGTTGCAGCCGAAGCTCGCTTCTCCTGGCAGTGGAAAACCGGGAGAATTCGGATTGTCGCAGACATGGATGGCAAAGGGGATAACGGATCAACAACGGGACATAAGAACTGGTAACTTATCCTTGGACTAAGTGAAATCTTGGGATGCAAGCAACGATGATCATAAGCTCGCTCTAGGTAGTTAATGATGAAAGGTCGGTCCAATAAGTCGTCGAGTGCGACCAGTACGGCAATCTTGTGTCAGACTACTGACATTATATAGAGATATATGTACATGAAGGGAAGGGAAGATCAGTAAGTTTGTGGTAAACAAGGCTTGATTTTGTAATTGTGTCCAATAAGATTTTCTATGATGTTAAATAAATTTGTATTTGTATTAATTGTATAGTTCTTACTTCTTATTAATAAGATGATTAATCAGCAATGATACACAGTCCAACCGAAACATTCCAACTCACAAAGTCATCCGACTCAGACACGACATGATACGTAACTTTTGTCAACTTACGGGGCAAATTATTGATGTCTCACAATTAGAACTTGTCGAAACGGGAAGTATCGGAATTTATATCATATCTGATGATTAATATATGCGCATTTCTAGAAAAATAAAATCGTAATGAATGGAGAGACATGATGATACACAATTTGACAGAAACATTTCTGCCTACAAAGTCATTCGACTCAGATACAATGATATGAGAAGTAATTTTTGTAAACTTTCACGCAGATTATTGGTGTCTCACAATTAGAACTTGTCGAATCATAAGTATCGGAATTTGTATCATTTATGATGATTAATATATATGCGTAATTTTGGGAAAATAAAATCGCAATGAATGGAGAGATAATTTTTCAACAACTAACATGGGGAAAGTTTATAAGCAAAAAATTTACAGATATATGTGTTCATATTCTCTATCTAGCTAATATATTTGTGGAAATATGATTAGATTAGATTAGATTAGATGAAATAATTAATTAGAGTGGAGGTGAGAAGTAAATATATGGATGAAGGCTTCCTGTTTGCATGGGATCATCAAGGCGCCAGCCGGCTGGCTGAAGCCGAACTCCTCCTCGGCTCGGCTTAGCAAGCCTTGGAATGAGGGGTGGTTCAAGAAAGAGAGGGGCACCAGAAACCTCGTCTTTTGGGTCTCATCTCCCACGTAAACTGCCACGTGTCCCTTTGGAACTTCCGGCGACGTCTGTTGATGGTGGCGATTATTTCTGATCATCAAAGACGACGACTGAAGCTTCAGTACTTGCTTCGCTGCCGCACTTATGGATCGCAGATGGATACCCATGTCGGAAATTGATGAGTGAATTAAGAATCTAGCTAATTTTATGGCTCTTAGCTCGATTGTTGCAGGTATTATATGCCTTATTGTTCTTATTACTAGAGATATGGAAGTTGCACACATATATATATATATACATGGCTAGCTGTCGTAGCTGAAGGTTTTTATTTTTTATTTTTTTGTTAAAGTGGAGCACATTTTATAGAATAGACGTCGAAACAAACGCCTCAGGCACACACGGGGAAAGCCAGCTCCCGAATAAGTTTAACAAAATAACTCTACGAGCAAGATCGTGAGCAGGAGCTACGACTGACCTAAACACCTTACAAACAGTCAAATTAGCAAAGCTAGAACTAAGAAAGACAATGTCTAATAAAACACCAAAGAGAAAAAATAACTGGATAGAAGGCTTCGCAAAAGATGCTGCCAAAATGCTTGAATCTGTGAGCAAACAGAAAGAGTGGTGCCCAAACTGTTGAGCCAGCATGATTCTCACCCAAGCTGCCACCGCTTCAGCCTGCAAGGGATCAGTTCCAGCAAAAGAGACGGTGGAGATTCCCTGTAAAATATTTCCTTCATCAAACATTAAAGCAGCACCAATAATTGAAGCAGACTCTTCATTAACAGCCCCATTTGTAATGAGTCTCCACACAGATTGGCCCTGCATAGCTATCACTGGGAGGATGGTGGTGGTGGGTGCCTGTAGGAAGGCTCTGTTCCTTCGAAGTCCTATACGATTAGATACCAACACATTGAAATCAGCAAATAGAGAATGTAATAAAGTCATCACGTAGGAAACATCAGGGGTTGAAGACTTAAAAACTACTCTATTCCTAGTCAACCAAATAGCCCAGAGCACAAGACACTTCTGGGAGAGCACCACAACGTTGTTGCTAATGCTATATGTCCAACAAAGCCAATTCATAACAGATGACACAGGCAATGCTTCAGTAATTACACCAAATGGACTAGCAAACCAAATTCTGGAGGCAAAATGGCAGTTCCACATAAGATGGTCCCAGAATTCATCTTCTTTCTGACACATGGGCCAAGTTGGATTTAAATGGATTATACGTCGTTGAAGATTTACCCCCATTGCATCCCTTCCAAATGAACATCCTAACCTTGGGTGCCAAGGGCAAAGCCCAGAATTTGCTCCAAAAGGTTGGACTCACAGTCATAGGGGGTGCCGAGGTAGAGCCATGGTTTTGTGAACGAAACGGTGAGTTGAGAAGTTGATATCCTGATTTTACAGTATAGTTTCCAGATTTATGATGCAGCCAAATAAAGCGATCAAGTATAGAGAACATTGGAATATGAATATCAGTTATTGATTGAACCATAAGAGGATATAGAGTGGCATTAAGCTGGCGTCTCTTCCAAGATCTAGTGTTGTGGTCTATAAAAGAGGACACCTTTAAAGGATGGTCATCATCAACACCAATCCTCCAATGAAGAAGGGACGAGGCATTTGGAACTCATGGATCAGTCCAAAAATCTATTGACTGACCTGAACCCACTAACCATCTTGAAGCTAAATAGAGAAGAGGGCGCAGGCTGATCATTGTTTTTCATATTGGAGAGTGATTAGCAGAACAAGATGCCTGAAAAAAAAGAGGAATATAGGAAGTATTTATGTTTAAGTGTAATAGCCCAGAGGGAGTCTGTAGAAGTTATCAACCTCTAGACTTGCTTAAATAACAGGGCAATATTTTAAATTCTAAGGTCCTTGAATCCTAACCCTCCATCCCTTTTACTTCTAGTCAGCTTATACCAAGAAATCCAATGAATACCCACCCTATCAGCCGAGTTCTTCCACCAAAACTGCCTCAACATCATTTCCAATTTATTAATAACATTAAAAGGTAATTTCATACAGGACATTGTATAAATTGCGATTGATGACGCAGTGAATTTAATAAGAACCTCCTTCCCAGTAGGAGATAAGAGTTTGGACATCCACCCCTGAATTCTCCCACCCACTCTATCTATCAAGGAAGCACCTATTGATTTCTTCTGAGAAAACCAGTCAATAGGAAGACCTAGGTACTTATCATAGTCCTTCATCTTCAAAACCCTAAAGGTAGTTATCAAATGATTCTTGACAGAGGGAGCAACATTCCTGCTAAACCTGATTGAGGATTTACTAAAGTTGATACATTGACCAGATTGATCCTCAAATTGGGTTAGGAGATTCTGAATAGTATTGAGATTGGCCCTCGTTGCCTCTAGGAATAAAAAATTGTCATCAGCAAAAAGCAGATGAGTGATGGCCTGACAGTTGGAGGCTGGCTTAATTCCCTTCAGAGTAGAGATTTGCTGTGAGAGAGATAGTTGGGCAGACAGAACCTCTGAGCATAAATAATCAGAAATAGAGACAGAGGGCCACCCTGGCGAAGACCCCTAGATGGGATTATCTGCTTGGAAGGAGAACCATTAATCAGGATATGCAGTGAGGTGGAGGTGACACACAACATCACCCAAGAAATAAATTGAGGTGGGAATCCTAGAACTTGGAGGACAGCTTTGAGGAAAGGCCACTCAATTCTATCATAGGCTTTACTCATGTCAAGCTTTAAGACCATAAGGTCAATCTTTCAAACTCTTCTCTTCTTAATAGTGTGAAGCAATTCTTGAGCTAAGAGAATATTATCTGTGATTATCCTCCCAGGGACAAAAGCACTCTGAAAAGGTAAAATAATAAGATTTAGGTACTTCTTTAGTCTACTGGCCAACACCTTTGAAATGATTTTATAAGTTGTATTGTATAGACTAATTGGTCTCCATTGGGCCATAGACTGAGGACAAGGCACTTTTGGGATAAGGACAACAAATGTTTGATTTGTTTGTCTAAGAAGATGGTCAGACTGGAAGAAGTTCTGAACTGAGAGATAGACTTCAGGGGACACCACATCCCAATTTTGTTGGAAGAAGCATGGTGGGTAGCCATCAGGACCTGGTGAGTTGTCTGGGTTCAAACTACAAATAGCCTCCACAATTTCTAACTGGTCCACATGGTTAGCTAGGGGCAGAAGAGTTTGTTGAAGGTTACGGGATTCCAAACAATCTACCAAGGACAGACGATCCTGGAAGCCTACAGAAGTAAAAACCTCAGAGAAATATGTAACCACATGATTATGAATCAGACTAGGCTCAGTTAACCAGTTGCCTTCACTATCCTGAATCCAGTCTAACCTATTAGTATATTGTCTAGCAAGTGTCTTGGCATGAAAAAATTTGGTGTTCCTTTCCCCTTCCATAAGCCAAAGCTGCCTAGACTTCTGTTTCCAGTGTGTTTCCTCCAAAAGATAGAGATTATTAAGTTCAGTGGATAGTCTAGACTCCTCAACCAAGTTATCATCTTTTCCTTGACAAACTAAAAGGTCATTAAGAGCCTTCCCAGTAAGTGATTTAAGATGGCCAAATTAGCAATGTTCCAGTGTTTAAGAGCATATCTCAACCTAGACAGCTTTTGATGAAGAACAAACTGTGGAAGGCCTAGTAAAGGTTTGTTCCATGAGATAGCTAGAATTTGGGGAAAGTCCTGATGAGCTTGCCACATTTTTTCAAAACGAAACGGGCGTGAAGGCTTAGAGGTTTTAAAGGATCCAGAAACAGCTAATAACAGGGGGGCAGTGATCAGAAGCAATAATTTCAGGTGGAACAAAGAAGCTTCAGAGAAAGTAGTAATCCATTCAACTGAAGCAAAAACTCTATCTAATCTGCATTTTATGTTATCTAGGCATGTCCTACAATTTAACCATGTGAAGGGGGGCCATGAAATCCTAGATCAAACAGGTCCAGGGAAGATGACCAAATATATGATTGTAATAAGCGAGATGCAGACCTACAATTGCCGCCTCTTTTCTCATCCAGCGCCCAAATATCATTAAAGTCCCCCATTAAAAGCCAAGGTGCATAACTATTATCACGAAGAGAAGTCAGCTCTTCCCAGAAAGAAAACCGATCAGAGAAAGCAGAAAGAGCATAGACAAAATGTAAATAACCAAAGTGAGGCTCTAGGGTTTTTCTGGATTGAGCAGTGGATCAACCTAGAATTGGAGGAAGTAACAACAACAGATGACAGATATCTCCAGGCTAAAATCAGACCACCCCTAGTCTCCACGGGAGGAACAGAAACAAAGTTGGGGAATCCAGAATTCATTAAAACTGATTCCAATATACTCATCTTACTCTTGATTTCAGACAAACAAACAATCCAAGGGTTCCTCTGCGCCACCAAATGGCGCAGATGTTGAACTGTCAGAGCATTACCACAACCCTGACAGTTCCAACATAAAATATTCATAAAGGTTACGGGAGCTGCAAGCACTGCAGACCCGCCAAACACAAGCAATCCTTAAATCCAAAATGAAAACCATGCCATTGGATAAATAAACGCGAAACCTGAGCTAACGGGGCAGTAAGGTCGAGCATCTCCTCATCTCCGTCATCGGAAGAATCCGAGGAGCTGACCAAGTCCACCTCCATGACCCTCTGCCTTGTCCTCCTCTCCGGTGGCTCCTCCATTGGCACATCATTGATGTGAATTCCCGGTCGTCGAAACTGCTCAAAAGATCTCATCCTCGGTTCTGGTATGTTAGAAGGCCCACTCTCCAACGCAGGATCCTTTCCAGCCCGATGATATTCCGGAGCAACTGGGGGCACTTGGGTTGATGATTGTTGGGTCACTGGTGTGGGGCAGGGTGAACGGCGTGATGGGCAAGCCTCAACATCATTTCTTGCCCGGCCTAGACCAGGAAGTCGCTCCGTCAGTAGCAAATGTTGAGCTAGAAGGTTGTCTTGTAGAGATGGGCCACCTTGGCCCCTTCCCGGCAGAATGATCCCAGTCCTCCGGAAATCCTCCATCGAGTCAAACAGGAGGGTAATATCATTGGGGTGAAAGACTGAGACAGACGATGAAGGCAACATGGACACTTCCTCCACAACCCGGCTTCTTGGCACCTCTGAAATATGGGATACAGCAAATGGTTCCTGAAAGGGTGGATATGTAGTTTCCCATGCTAGAGTAGGATCCTGAGCAGCGTAGTGATGTTGTGGAGTTGCCCATAAATAATTCCAATGTTGATATAATGGGACAAACATATTGAGGGGGAAAGGTGCATGTGCCTGTGGAATGTTCTGTTGAGGCATGAATGGAGAAGGAGGGAAATATGTCGGCCTTTTCGGAGGGAAATAAGGGGGAGGCGTCCACAGAAAACCAGGTGCCGTGGTGGTAGAGGAGAGGTAAGGTGGTGGAAAAGCCCCAGGGGGATAAGAGAAGATAGGTTGAGCATACACTGGGCCATTCTCAAGTGTTGTCAGGGGGGCCCGACGAAACGGTTGCTACAGATGGAGTCGGTGCATGAGTGGTCCCAGTGCTCATTGGATGAGAATGGCCTGCATGGCGATTCTTGGTGTGTTGAAATTAGGGTTTTCCGTTAGTGGGATCCAGTTTGTCAACACCACAGACCCGCGGTTGCCAAATGTGAACAAGTCATGTGAAGATGAGGCCACCTGAGTAACCCTAGGCTCCTCAGCCACCCTAGCTAATCTCGTCGTAAGATCATTCAAAACCACCGATTCAGGAGCTCTACATTCCTCAAGATTTTGTCCGAAGCGGCCACAGCGGCGACATGGCAGCCCCAAGCGATAAGAAATCAGAATTTCATGGGTGCGTGTACCATCAAAAAGGCCAACCGAAGGCAGAACTAGCTCCAGTAAATTCATTCGAACCCTAATTCGCGGATACACAGTAATCCAGGTGTGGTCCGAAGTGACCTCAGTTTGGATGATTGTCCCCACCTGAGCCGCGATCAGAGCAATATTTTCATCTGTCATCAACGCCATGGGGATACCCTTGAGTTCAATCCATGATTCCACAACTGTGAAGTAGCTTCCATGCTAGGCAATACAGGATCAGGTCTCCAAAGATGGAGAATCATACCCGGGACATTGAAATCACCATTTTGGAGGACTTCAAGAGCCTAAGCCTGAAAGGTGAAGATAAACATCCAAAGACCATCTTCACGAAGAATAACCTCCGGGGCATCCTCAATCCTCCAATATGCTTCCACAAAATGACGGACTACATCCTCCCTGACTCAGCGATTTGAAAGAAAGCGACCAAAGAGGACCCTATTCAATACCTCCATCGATTTAAAGCTTGACGAGGTAGGTAGGATCTTGTGAGCAGCCAAAGAGACAAATAAACGCTTAAAAATGGGAATGGAATGATGAAGTCTGTGAATTCTGAAGCACGCTTTAATGGAACTATAAGATGAAGGATTCATAGCTGAGCGTAGGTAATGATTGCTGAAGGCTAGGCTTTGCAACTAAGCCAAGTAATCCAGGCATGCAAACAATCAACGTGATCCACGTCAGCAAGAGTGAAGATAGGGCAGCACCATAAACGAATAAGCCCCCGGGAAAGAGAACGGATGAAGGTGAAGAGGTCGCCGTGATTTAGAAACCCTAGAAAAAGAGAGAAGGCAAAAAGGAGAGAAACTCTTCGCGTTGAACTACACGTTTGATGTAGCTGAAGGTATGGAGTTTCTGATGATTATTATATGTTATCTATATAGTAAGTATTATACCAAGTGGTGTACTGTTTATTGTATACACTATATATATAGTTGCACTGGCAACAACTTTCTTAAAAACACCATGTATGTATACGTTGGTGTACTTGTTGATTGCTTCGTCCCTTAATTAGAGCTTTCAGTTTAAACACTACAGAGTATTGGGAAAAGAAAATATTCATGATAAACATTTTGCCTCTTACGAGCTGACTCTGTGCAATTAATGATTATTTTAGGTGTGGAGTAAACATGCTACAGATGCTACTCTCATGCTGCATGCTCTTATTTTAGGTGTGGAGCAAACATGCTACATATATTACTCTTATGCTGCGTGCTCTTATTTTAGGTGTGGAGCAAACATCTTACAGATGCTACCCTCATATGCTGAGGCATGTGGACAACGTGGAAAAATATATATATAAACATGTTAACGGATGGTACTCCTAATGACCCGAACACCCTAAGCAGAAAAAGCTAAAAAAGAAAAAAAGGAATTGTAAAATTAAGGGCATAGAAGCTAATCCTTGCCTCAACTAGATTATTGTCTTCTTAGAGTATCTTGTAAAAAAAATAATCATATTTGGCATCATACATATTCAACTTGTTTTTTTTTTTTTTTTTTTTTTTAATAACTTAAAACATCGTCTCGTGAATGATGGGCCATGCATATGACATTTACCTTTACAGCTATGTCTATGAGATGGCCGTCCCTCCGTTTGAGGCTTTTTTAATACTCTGATTAATAATTTAATAATATAACAGGCACATGCTATGCTACGACGATATGATTATTTATTTAGTTTTTTTTTCCGAATATATTTAGTTAAAACTAGTATATAAAATAAATTTAAAAATCACTACGTAGATAGAATCATAGAAGCCAAAGATTTATCCACAACAACGTAACGTAATTCTTATTTATATATATGGTTTTGGTTGCTGAATTAGTACTTGTTTACATAGTGCAATTTAATTAATTTAGGTTTCTAATAAATGAAAGTGCATGCAGATATTATAATACTACGTGCAAAAAAGAATTATTATTTTTTTTTTCAGGCAAAAAACGTGCGGTTATTAATTGAAATTAGATTTTTGTGTATATATAAATACTATGATCAATTAGTTGTATGTATATATAGTGTTCCTTATTATGAAATACTATACTTAATTATATTCATACTTGGATGTTCGTGAAGTGGGGAAAGGTCCGGTTGAGATTTGGTGAGGATGGGTGTGTTGCTTGTGGTGGTGGTTGAGGAGGTATCGGAGATTCTTACGCGGGCTCGTGGAAGGTAGTGGTGTGCACACTTCCGACGGGTTGCCCTTGTCTCAGAGGCGTGGCTGTGTCGATGTTGGGGTGGTGCGGAGGAAGAGGGGGTAGCAGGCTCCCCGGTTTAAGGAGACGACGACGGAAGGTGGGGTGAAGGCGAGGTTAAACAAGGCCATCTGTGGTGGGAAGACTTCTGGCGTAGGCTTAGCTTGGCTTTGGCCGGAGTTGGTGCTCCGCAGTTCACCCTGAAGGAAGTGTGCTGAGACAGTGACTTCCTTCCGGGGGGGGGGGGGGGGGGGGGCAGTTGAGAGCATCTAAATAGTGCCATCTATTTGGCTCTCTTCCAATATGGAGTGCCTCCGCCCTTACAAACGCGCCCCCTATGCGTCGGTCGCGAGCTCACTAAACCTCTCATCGCGCTGTCACGCACCATCACGCGCTTCCGCGCACCTCCCCACGCGCCGTCAAGCCCCACTACGCTCCTCTGCACGCGCTTCCACACGCAATCGTTCACCTTTCATGCACTCATGCGCCACCCACGCATCACCGTACGCGCCGACACGCGCCGACTCGATCCGCCTTGGACTCCACCGCTTTAAGCTTAAACTCGATTATATTTTGGTGGTATAGCCCACTACCCTCCCAATCTACCCCTTCCAGTTGAACCTATATTTCGTCAGAACCAACGTTTCGTTCACCGAACAAATCACTGCATAATATTTACCCTTCGGGGTACCCACGATACGACCGTTCTAGTCATTCGCGGATGTTCCACAGGCAGGGACGCTCCGGTTCATCCAGCCACTACCACTTAGAAATCTCTGCACCAGTCATGCGGTTATCTTTGTTTGTTTATGGAGTTGTGTGTGGTTTCAGATTTATTGTGAGTCCTGTCTGGTATCGCTTGGTGTGCAGGTCCTCTGTTAGCTATGTTGGCCTTGAGGGATGTTCTTTTACCCTCCGAAGGGCTACGTTTGTTGTCGTAGCAGTTGGATCCCTCCTCTCCAAGCTATTATCATTTGTCTGGGGTCATCTTCACCGTTAAGCCGATCAAGTGTTCTAATTTATTTATTACTAGTTGTATTTCAGTTTCTTGCGTTGCTTTATTTGATTTCGTTGTTATATTAGTACATGCTCTGCTTGTTCGGAATTTGGATGTTAACCAATTCCTCCAAAATGGTTATTTTCTATTTTGTAGTGCGTAATCGTTCTGATTTTAATAAAGTTCGGCTGATAAAAAAATTATATTCATACTCAATTTTAGTTTCATGTACTAGCAAGCAAGATATATTACTATTATTTTATTATAAAATAAAGTATTTGTATTAGTTCCATCAATATCATGAATTTTTTTTTCTAAATTTAATAAATGCCATAAAAATACATTATTTCATATACCTCCCAACCATATACCGCCCATGGTTTTGAAGACATTTCATAAATATATATATATATGAACTTTAGAACTTAGATGTACACATCATCAGTTTGAATATATTTCTCCGTACCCTTAGAAACTGCTAATCTTAATTAAGAGATTACTATATGGTTGTTGATTTATATAATTAACATAAGTAATTAAATAATTAAATTGAATAATTAGTTGGTCTCCACAGATCAAGAGGGGACATATATATCTGTGTGTCGGGCACACATATATATATCTTTGAAGGTGGTGCGGTCCCATGAAAAAGCATCAGGCAACAACTGAACTGAATTGGTCGTGGCACTGAATTATATCTTGTTGACGGGGAGTCAATCCATATGCTGTCAGATATTTCAAATATTCCATTAGTTTATAACATTATAAAAAAAAAAAAAAAACAACAACAACATCAACCCTATATCTAAGTCAATAATGAAGTATTTAAATGCAATGGAGGATCAGAGGAGCCGCCGCGGCGGCAATCACATGGCTTTGCTCACTTGTTTATTTAATTAAGTGCCCAAGTACCAATCTATACACATTACTAGTCTATAATAATAATAATAATATCTGCATGCAGAATTATGTTGGAAATTGGAAAAATCTGACTGCCGTACGTACTTCCCGGAAGATGGCCATATTTTTTTTTCGCCTTTTTAAATTGGGAAAAGTATGTAAAACATGCAACATGTTTGAAAAAGATGGTTTTATGGACCAATATGTTATAAAACGTACAACATGTTTGAAAAAGATGGTTTTATGGACCAAATTTTTTTAAAATGTACAACAAACTTACAAAAGATGGTAAAATGACTATCGTCCATTTGTTGTCACTAGTCTCATTAAGTGGACACGTGCGGATCACGTTTTTAAATAATAATAATAATTATTATTATTATTATCTACATTCACCCATTAATAATCATTGCTATGTATAAATTAATTTCTTGTTTTAATTATTTTTTTCTTTCTAAAAATGTGTTTCGCACGTGTCCACTTAATGAGACTATTGATAACAATTGGACGGTATGTCATTTTAACATCTTTTGCAAGCTTGTTGTATATTTAAAAAAAATTGGTCCATAAAACCATCTTTTTCAAACATGTTGTACGTTTTAAAACATATTGGTCCATAAAACCATTTTTTTCAAACGTGTTGCATGTTTTACATACTTTTCCCTTTTCAATTCGAAACTTGTTTAAATAAAAAGTTGTTTTTGAATTTACAAAATTATTGTTCAGGATATTATTTTTGTAATTGTCATTATTTTATTTACGGCATGTTAGATTCGTGAAATATGGAATAAGAAATATGAAATAGAAATAGGGAATATGAAATAGGAACAGAGTATGAAATATGTAATATTAATACGATGTTATTTTGATGAATAATAATGATTCTGAATCCAATGTTTGGTTGATTGAATGTTATTGACAAATGAATGGAGTAAAGTCCATTTTGACAGATATACCATTTTGCTACATATATTAATCAAATTAACAATATTAAAAATGAAAAAAAAAATCATATCATATATTATTAAACAAAAAATTGATTTTTTTTTTTTACAAAAACAATTTTTTTTAAAAAAAATGTTTAAAAAAAAAAATTTATATTGTAAAATTCACTATAACTAATATAATATATTGTAAAGTAAAAATAACATGTTAAATTGTTATTCTCAATTAAATTAAAATATGATCATGAGATGGGCAGTCAGGAGAAGGGCAGTCGGTAGTCACGAGATAGAGGTAGTGTGTGAGAATTATAATTGCTATATAATAAATACATTAGATTAGGGTTAAAACTGTTTATTATTTTATTTTTATTCTTGATTTTAGAAAAATTGGAACATGTAATCTAGGGGTTAGGCTAGGATTATGTATTCTTTTAAAATTAGCAATTAGGAATATAATTTCACATAATTAATTAACCAAACAACACAATAGGGAATACCAATTACCTATTCATTATTCTACTCTATGAACCAAACTTGTTGTTAAACTATCAAGTTTGAAATATTTTCAATTTTTTAATATTATTGGAATTATTCTTTTCAATTTTTTTAGAATTATTTGCTATTTTTTATTTTAGCGTACTGTGTTTATTTATTTTTACCGCGTGACATTACCATAGATTATTTGACATTGCATAATTAGTATATTTTTTAAAATTTCCATATAGACATTTATGTACACCTTAAATAATAGTTAAATTTAAAATACACATAAAAAATATTCACTCTCCAATAGTTTTACTTAATTACATTCCTTAAATATATTTTATTAATAATTTTTTCAACAACCACACCAATAAGCTATTAGTATTAATTATAAAATGAATTAAATTAATAATCATAAATATATTTATTACCAATTGGGTTTTTTCTAAACAGAGTCTGGGTGATTAAAAAATTAGTTATGAAATTATATGACAATATAATGCATTCCTTAAATTTAAAAAAAAAAAATATGTTATATAAAAACACGTATTTCTCGCTTTTAAAATTTTTTATGTAATATAATTGTAGTACATTTTTATGCACTAAACATGTTAGGGCCACAATTTAGTAATAGCACTGTGGATATATTCTCAGGTCTTTAAAACTGCTTCTGACCTAACATCCGTAAAATGATTGTTTATCTTGTATTTAGTAATTTACAAAGAAAGTACGGGAATATTATATAATAAACTTGACTTGAACCGTACTTTAGTAAAGAAGCAGAGTTAGAACTTAGAATGAATCACCCTTCCTTTTCTATCCATCCAAAGTGTAAGAGTTCTTACTGAACTTATTTACAGAATAAACCATTAATAATCATATGAAGATTTAATTTAAAAAAAAAAATGATAAATATTATGTTTGTCGCCATTCGACGCAGTTCGAATGTCAGTGTATCGTCACTTTTTATGACGTTACATTCGAAACTGCTGTCATTGCTCTTTATTTAATTATCCTTTCAAAGTGAGATTCAAACTTCATTCATCGCAAGTTATATTTTACTGTCGAAATTCGATATATTTCAAGATTTTTACTTGATGAAATCTCAACTTTTCCGTCTACATTACATAATAATCAACAATATTCAAACATCTAGAGAATGAGAATTATTGATTTAATTACATGTTCCTACTAAAGTTACCCTATATATAGCTATCACAAGCCTAAAAAAACTTTGTCATTATTCTCATGATGAGGAGGACTTCAAAAGAGAGGTAAGATGCATGAACTGCTTCACTGTGCATGGAATGGTAATCCCGACGGCCAAGTGATGATCGAACCCATACTCCTCTTCGGCTCGAGCCAGGAGCCCTAGGAACAAAGGGTGCTTCAGATACGATATTGGGATCACGAACCGTTCCTTGGTCTCTTCATACCCTACGTAGATAGCAAAGTGGCCCTTCGGTACGTCCGCAGCTACTCTGTACGTCGATATATGACGTTTGTGGATCGATCGCTTCGTCTGAAACATGACAATCTCCGGAAATCGGAACTTTCCCATAATGTGTATCAAAAAAGCACTGAAAATTAGATGAGAAGAGAGGTTAATGTTTTGTTGATGTTGGGAATGGTATGGATGGATATATATTAGTTCATCCAGGGAGTTTCTGTGGATAACGTAGTTATAGTAGTGGCTATTTATAGTTGGAAGCTACGAATAAAGAAAACGAAAATTATATAAAGTGTATTGCCGTTTTTGCTAGGGTTTGTCAGACGTGTACTTTGGTACCCTTTCTTTAAGTAGTCCCTTGAACGGAATCTTATAAAATACTGACGTTGTTTTCTGGTATATTATTGGGAATTGAAAAAGAAAAAAAAAATAGTCGGAGATTTTTTTAAGGGGTGAAATAATCTATTTATAGGTATAATCTGATTTATATGATTTGTACTATATCAGATAGGAAGAAGTGATATGAAACTTATATAAGTTAGAGACGACAAGTTACTCAGTCAATGAAGAGAATTGGGCTAGCTAGTGTGGAAAACTCGCTCAAGTTTATAGAAGTGAACGAATGATATCAAAACCAACCCGTATTCATGATCAAATTTACAGCGAAGAGATAATTAATCGAGAGTAATGTTTGACAATTGAGCTTGACAGTGACTCAATAGTCATACTGAATGATATTTGAGCCATCACATAAATTATAAATAAAAATTTTAGTACCTTGCACGGGTTTGGTTGTGTTAAACGGAAAATTAATTGTTGTAAAAAATGATAGTTGAAAAATTAATATTCTATAACCCGAAATAAGTTCTTTTAATTGTGTCCGGATACATTAAATGATCCGATTTGTGCAAGTGTACATATTATATATGTATAATATATTTTATACATTTATGGACTAATAATCATGGATGATTGTTTATTATATATATATATATTCAAGATTAGAATAGTGTAACCATGTCCTTGAATTCCAAATGTATGACGCTATAGTTGTTCCCACATTTTTGTTTTTTGTTTTTATTTTAATTTTTCTTTTAATATTTTATATATTAATTAATATACAAATTTTAACTATATAGAGTCACAGACGGGTCGGGTTGGAGTTCAATATCAGAACCCGAACTCGATCAGTTTTTTTCCTGGGTCAGATTCGGGTCAACCCGAAATTGACCCGAACACTTAAAGTTAGGATCTGAACCCGACCCGAGCCCGGATCAATTTTGGGTTCATTCGGGTTGGTCCAAAATTGACAGGCGTAGTTAGAAGCTTTCTTGAAAATCTCTTACTAAATTTTGAGTTTTGTAAGAAATTTTCTTTAAAACATAATAAATCCCTAAAAAATGCTTATAATTTATAAGGAATTTGATTCCCTTAAAAAAACGTCGTCACAAATTATCAATTTTCTTGTAGTGGCAGGAGGAGTGATGCCAGCGGTTCTCCAAGAACTTCATCCAGTCTCATCATATGTTTGTTACTATTGTTAGCATAAGATAATAGGGCGCCGTAATTGGTAGCTCGTTATTATGTATGTGTTACCTAAGACAATTGGGTATATCTCACATTGGGGTAACTGGGCTAGACTCAAATCTCAATTGACATGAGAGGCTCAAAATTGGGCCTCCCACATACTAGGTCCGGCCGAAATAGATAGTAGGGGCAAAGTAGACTTTTGTCCACTTTGCTCCTCCTATATAAATGGGAGTGTTAGGGGTTTTTCAAGAGTGATTAACAACTCCACATTAGAGTGACTTAGAGAGAAAATCTCTCCTCACATTCTCCTAGTTAGGCCTAACCTCTCTACTCACCAAGGGTGTGCCAATTTGTTTTCTAAGCAAACACTCCGAAGATCCGTCCCCGCCGAAGAACTGATTAGAGGCTTTGCTGTGGAGCTATACTTCGTGGGACTTCTTGAATAAGAACTTGCACGAGGTTCCATCCGGTGGATCGAGAACTCCCTCCACAAGTCTTGGTGAAGAACACTAAAAGGTATGTGTGAATTCTTCCGCTGCGTAATTCAGATTACTAGCATGTACACGTTTTATTGTTTCCGTAGTATTACGTCCCCGTAATCCAACAGTGGTATCAGAACCTGTGTTAGGAGTTCATGATTTTGATAAAATTGGTGTTCTTGAATTTTTGGCAAAACCGAAATTTTGATCTTGAAATTTTTGTGTTTATGTAAGAGCCGAAATTTTCATAATGTTCATAGTTAAATTTGATGTTCATGATCTTCAAGAAAAATTTGAGTTTATCAAAATCGATATTTGGATCGTTGATCTTAGTAATTTTTTATCTTAAAATTTGACATTTTTTTTCCAATTTTTAGTGTTTGTGCCGAAATCCAAGTAAATTATTAGGTTAAATTTTTAATTTCTTTGGGTGCAAGTTACAAAATTCGGTCGGCCACTAGTTAGAGATATTGTTTACCATATTTTAATTTTATTAAAGATAACAATATATCTCTAAATTGGAAAGATAAGGATAAGATTCACTATATATTTTAAAAGATATAACTATCAATATTTATCTAGTAAATTAGGGATAAAGATATATTGATAGGATTTAGTTACCTAAAAGATTGATAAAAATATATTGTTTATATTTTTAATCCCTAAACATATATTTGACAATAAATAAAATATTATATATTCTGGCAGAAATTTATATATATATATTGTTGATTGATTTATCTTATAGATAGAATCTTGGCAATAAATATATGTAGATGATTAGCTGAAATATATATGAGTATATATTAGCAATATTGGAAATTATTTTATAATTAATATTTCTTGGGGATTAAGTTAAGTTTTTAGTGGATTTTAAAACCCTACTTTGCCTCCAAATTATATTTCAGCCAAACCCTAGGGTTTTAGACCGGTCCAATATACTAAACCGGTCTGGGTTAAACTGGACCGGGCTTTCTCAATCGGTTCGACCTTTTCGGGTCGGGTCGGACCAGGGTAACTAAGTGAATCTAACCGAACCGGTTATGAGTGATTAACCGAACCGAACCCTATTTTATTAAACCGGTTTGACCGAACCAGATTTTTGAAATTAAACCGGACTGAACCGAACCTGATTAATAGGAGCAAACCAAACCGAACCAAAACTGACTGAATTAAACCGGATTTTGAAATCAAATCCAGGTCAATCAATAAAATGAGATGTCAAATTTTCAAATCCAAATATTTTTTGAACTTAAGTTAGCCTAAACAGTGCTCGAAGGTTTAAAAATTCCACATTTTCGATAAACCTTCACGCCAAGTTATGATTATGGGGATGGATCTCAGTGGTGCATGTTTTTGGGACTGGTTTAATTAGTGGGTTGAATTGTAATTATTTACTTTCAATTCCATGTATTTATATAATTAGAACTGTCGTCTTGATTATGTCAAACTAGCTGGATATTATATTGTGAGCTGAGCTCTGAGATTTAAATATATGGTTTGCGGAATATGATAGACATGTTGTGTGGTTGAAATTGCCTATGGTTCATGTCTAGAAGTTCGCATGTCTAGAAATTCGCATGTTTAATAGCTGTGCTAACTGGATCGTGATTCAAGCTAGAAAGAGGTCGTGTTTGAACAATTGAGTTTCTTTACCCCCTCCCTCTCTTGCTTTATTACTTGCAAAGGATAAGAAATTCATTTCGCCTTTAACTTTTGTATGGATAGCTTTTTATATAATGCATGATGTTTGGCAAAAAAAAAAAAAAAAAGTTTAATATTAATGAAAGATGACACGTCAAATATAAAAATAACGTAATAATTTAATATTATCATTTTAAAAACCTTAAAATAAATAATAAAAAATAGGTAATGTATTTTAAAATAAAACTAAAAATATTTTAAAAAAAATATGATAATTTGTTCTGTTAAATTTTAATCAACCGAGAAAAATATTTAACAAATATAATATATATACTGGCGAAAAAAATATATAATAAATATAAAAAAAATTGCAAATATTCATGTTTATTAGTTTATGCCTTCCTAAATTAGTGCTTTTAGCCTTTTTTGATAGTACCGTTCATATATAAAGTTACACTAAAGATAATGCTTAGTAGTTATGGTTTGTATATGCCATTAAAACTTCAAAGAGTTTATATTGTTTCTTTGCGAGCATATGGTATTCATTAATTTACATTTTTACCGTTCATAAGATGAAATAATATTTTATTTATTTATATGAAATATATAACTAATAACTTTATTTATTTTGATTTTTTAAAATCTACTTTTAAAGAAATAATGAATGATTTTCATATAGAATTTTTCTTCTTATCACTGATTCGTTATTAGAATTAAGATTTGTTAAAATAATTATTTCGTCAAGTTGGAATTTTTTAGTTTATAATTTTTTGAATAACTTACTTTTGTACCATTAATTTTCAAATATTATATAATGTGTCTATTTGTTGAGTAAACTAAGAAAACATTAATGTATCAACACTATATAATAAATAATAAATTCATCATTATAGTTTCGGTCAAATTTTAACTATCGATATCTAACATAACAATCCGCGCGTTACGCGGGGAAAGCCCACTAATTGAGTATTAATTTCTACCCAAAAAAATATATTAAAATTTTGAAATAAGTTTGTATATTCGATAAATTAAGATAATTATTGTTATTTTAATATTTTTTGAATTTTTTCTCGCGCGGTGCGCGAGTTTAGTGGCTAGTATTATTTTAATACACTAACTAAAAAATGAATCTAATACAAATGGTAAGTCAATAACATTTTAGCAGAAAAATATTGAAATTAAGTTATGGATAAAATAATGTGCAATTAAGTGACTAGTATATAAATAATACTCATGTATATCAAGAAAAAATATATGGGACCGTATGAGAAAAGAAAACGATTCACGCTTAATCATGATCACGAGAAAATAGAAATTAGTTGTTACAGTGGAAAGAGCTAGTATGGGGGAGATGCATGTAAATAATATAATGTAATTGTCTTCAAATAAAAAATTGGAGAATGGGACTTTGTTGGGAAATGATTGCAACATGGCATCGCCTCATTGGTTGCTGTCAAACCAAAATACACGAGGCGTATATATATAGTTAGTTGCATAATCATCATGAGTAGTAACTTGGGGAAGATGGAAAAAAGGGTCCTAAAATAAATGACACACTAAATTAAGTAAAAAAACAGCTAGCCCATGGTTTTTGAGAATCTTCCTATGGTTTTGCCATTTTTGGGTGGAAAGAGAAACCTTCTAGATCCGATAAATCATCGAGATTCATGTTCTTCTTAAATGTCTTTAGGTTTTATTATTTTATTATTTTCTTTGTGGTGGTGTTCTAGCATTTTATCAGAAAGATAACAAACTTATCATACTTGTTTTACATTTATAATATAATAATTCATATTACATTTATAATATAATAATTCATATTTACATTGAGTCATTGAATCAGCTCGTAAATAACAACTATTTTAATCGTATATTTTTTTTTCTCAGACTCGGTAAGATTTTGACTAAGAACTCTAATTAAGGAAAAAAAAACATAACTTTATTAATTTTTTATTGGCATAGTCTTCAATTGTTATCTATTGCCTATTGGCATTTCGTTATTATATAATTAATTCGCTGTCATTGTGTGCCCATACCATATAACTACTCTACGAACTAGTAGTAGTGCAAGTGGAAGTGTATGTATTATATATACATATCATATTAATATATATGTGAGACGTTGGTATTATTGTGCTTGTTGCATCTTCTTTTGGTCTAATTTACCGTGAGAGAAATTATACATATAAATTTTATTTTGCTATAATATCATTTTCCTATATTTACAAGTTACAATTTTATTTTATAATAATATATATATTTTAATTTTAAGTATCATAATAAAATTATTATTTATTTTTTAAGGTACTATAACTTACAAATTATTCAAAAACAAAATGCATATATTTTTATATATTATTATCATCATATATTTTATATTATCTGAATTTTTATTTAGGCCAGGGCTTGGTCGGCCCATTATCTGAAGTCGGAAGAGAATTGGAACCCCAAAATCTGCCTCAACGAAAGGATCAGGCCTATAACCATCCTTCCACTTGATAAGGCGCTTTCCAAGATGTATATCAATAATTGCATCTCTTATCATAACAAGATTACTAATCATTTCGGGTAAATATATAGAAAATATTAAAAACATAGTAAAATAAAATAAAATTAAATAATCAAGTAAATTTCACATTGGGTCGATATGGTAAATTTTACGTTACGTCATGTCAAATCCAACAAGTTAATAGAGATTTAATACCGCTAATTAGAACCTGAGTTTTGATACCATGTTAAATTTTACGATAGTTGAGTCTAAATTCAAATAGGATTACATCCTAAAATCAGTTGCACTACAGGAAAATAGGGTTCAAGCAACGCTAAAATTGACTTTAGGCAACGCTTTTTGCGTCGCCTAAAGTTTGGCGACGCAATCCGCGACGCAAATGGAAGCGTCGGCATTGAGGGGAGTCGCCTAAAACTTTGCGACGTTTAGCTTTAAGCGTCACCTAAAAAATAAGTAAATGCGACGTTTTTTTAGCGTCGTCCTATCTAAGGTTTAGATAACGCCAGAAAACGTTGTGTAACTTTTAAGTATAGACAACGCATTGTGCGTTGCCTATAATTCTTGTATAGACAACGCTTGCTGCGTTGCCTATAATTCTTGTATAGACAACTATTTCATTTGCAATCATCTGAAGAAAAGTTCTCTGAACATCGACTATTTCATTAAGATAAAGCAGGGCACATTAAGTAATTCAATGCCAAAAAAATCAGAACAACTATTTCATTAGTTAGCAAAGGACAATTTAAGCTCAACCAATTCAACAACTGCCGATTTGCTGTCTCAATTACTGAAAAAATAAACTAAGCATCTAGAATGTCTTGTTCATCACCTGAACAGAGTATGAAGATAGTAACTCCAACCTTCCTATAATTTTCAGAACGATTTGGTAACGGAAAAACAAGTTGCTCGGGAAAACGATGGAAAACAAAATTTGCTCGGGAAAACAAAATTTGCTCGGGAAAACCTAAAACTGAATCCAAGTTGCAGAAATAGCTGACGAATAATACGTGGCCAAAAGAGATAAAGCAACTAACAAAACGAGATGAAGGATACCTAGAAGAGATGCAGGTAATAGTAGTGAAGCCCTTCTCGGAATTGGTAACACAGAGTCGTAGTACGGAGACCTAGACGAGATGAATCACGTAGTCGTGGTGCGGAATCCTTCAACCCTCGCCTGAGACCTTCAATCCTCGCCGGAGTCGTAGAACGGAGGAGTGGTATCCATCGAGCAGGGTGCACGGAGACCTTCAAGGCGTCCGCTTATGGTTTTCAGATCCGTCAAATATTTAGAAGATAATACCAATCCGTTAGCAGCAGTGGACTCCCTTCTTTTTGCATGGTTGGGCTTCTTTCCTTGGTCCACTTTGTCCACGATGGGCTTCTTTCTTTTTAATTTTTAAAAAAGCGTTGCTTAAACCTGCTTAGTTAAGCAACGCAAAATGAAAAAGCGTCGTCTAAACCCTAGGCTTTAAACAACCTAAAGAGAAAGCGTTGCTTAATATCCACTTTAACCCGACGTTTGACGAGCGTTGTTTAAAACTAAGCATTAAGCAACGCTCTAGTAAAATGCGTCGCCTAAAACACGAGACTTTAGACGACGTCAAGAGCAAGCGTTGCTTAATATCCACTTTCAGCCGACGTTTGACAAGCGTTGTTTAAAACTAAGCATTAAGCAACACTCTAGTAAAATGCGTCGCCTAAAACCCGAGACTTTAGACGACGTCAAGAGCAAGCGTTTTTTAATATCTGTTTTCAGCCGACGTTTGAAAAGCGTTGTTTAAAACTAAGCATTAAACAACGCTTTAGGAAAAAGCGTCGCCTAAACTAAACTTTAAACAACGCTAACTGCTAGCGTTGCTTAATATATGTATGTTAAGCCGACGCTTCCTAAAACGTTGCCTAAAACCCACGCTCTAAAAAAGTTTGCAACGTTTTTTGAAGCGTCGCAGCTTTTGAGTCGTTTAAAACCAGTTTTCCTGTAGTTTGATAATATTTCGTAGTAGGTGGTTAAATTGCATATATAGTGCTAATTTTTTCAATCCACAACCAGTGTGGGATTTACACAACTCGACCACTGGGTGGTTTACACATCAACAATATCGATCATCCTTATAAGCTCGCATCTTTACATATATAAAGCAAATATAAGCATATATATATATAGTGAAACATGAAAAACGTAGTTATATTATTAATGAAGAAAGAGGTAGGAGGTCATTTACGTTGATTCTAAGAGACACTCTTTGGGTCTCTCCTAAAGAATGGGAGCTGGTCAAGTAAAGATTGTTGTTGTATCATATATCCTTTCCTTGTTCAGCAATTTAGAGCAGACGTTACGCTGATGAAGTAATCCTCACTGCACGGGATCGTGAGTCCCCCCATCGGATGCTCGAACCCGAACTCTTCTTCCGCCATATGTAACAAGTGCTGAAACATTGAGTTCTTCAGGTACCACAACGGCACCACAAACCGCCTCTTCGTTTCCCCGACGTAGACCGCAAAGTGGCCTTTTGGGACATTGTTTGAGGTTGCGGTGAGCGTGGACCGAATACGAGCCGAAAGCGTTCGATGAAGCTTCTTCTGCTTGTTTGCTTGAGCCATGGTTCCCATTCTTTGGGTCTTGATGGAAAAGTTGAGTGAGAAACAAAGGATGTATTGCTAGAGAGGTGGAAGTGTTGTTTGTGATGATGGATGGGTCAATTTAAGTTAGTACAAGTATTTATATAGAGCCATTAGGAGAGCCATCTGCTTTATGTTTATTATTGCCTATTTTTTTTAGGGTTTTATTTATATTAATAGCGTAAGCTTCTAAAATAATCTCCCCTCGTATCAGATTTATTTGTAAGGAGTAACATGTAGGTCATAAGTATTTTTTTCTATTTTCACGATTCCACGATATTACATGGTTATATATTATTAGTTTTTTTACGGGTGTTCTAGCTGCTAGCCTCTAGAATAATCTTCGCTCGAATTGATTTCGTCTATAAGAAGTAAAATGTTGGTAATAAATATTTTTTCACTCAGAATTCGTTCGAAGTCAACATCTCTATTTAATTAAAGAGTTGAAACACTATACCATAGTTTAATATGGTTATATATATCACTAGTTATTATTAATTATATTGTGTTGCTCAACTTGAATGAATGATATGAATAAAGGGGAGTCGTCGACTGAAACATATCAGGTGAGTGAAGAGCTAAAGGTCCACATGGGTTTTGCCTCATTTGTTTTAAGACATAGAGTGCCCTACGGATGGACCCTATAGACTTTTGGATTTCCACGTTTGTTTATAATTTACAATCTATGGGAGCTTGTAGTTTCAAAATGACGGCTGCTGTGTGGTCGTTTTAACAGAGCAATGAGTGAATATTTAACTAACTAGCCAGTATGGAATAACAAACTAGTATTAAATATTGAGAAATGATATATAGCAGCCTAATTATTATGTTTAAGTGACATAGTTTGTATTTTTTTTTTTTTGACAACTTATGAAATAGCTAACTATATCTAGACAGTTGACTTGCCATCGTCAGACTATGTCGTATCACTTACTTAAATATTTTATAACTAAAAGAAAATATTATCTCAATACATCTTAGAAAGTTTTTTATCATGTTATTTAATGTATCATCATATGTATTATATTGTAAGTGAATTTTTTAAATAATATATTGGCCAGAATAACAATACAAATATTGGGGAAAATCTTTAAACAATCATTCAAACAGTTTGTTGTAATGACTTATTTAGCTAGGAATGAAAAGTCATGAGCACGATCATGTCTTTAAGTAACAACTGAATTTGACACTTAATATAGCCTTAAAACGTCTGTTTAAGACAGTGCACCCCCATTAAAACAAGTTCCTGTCAATCTCTCTTTTTAGTTTTGAGCCATGTGGTGGTACCAACTTTTGAATGTGGAGTTTGTGGAAGAAAATAAAAGGTAGTCACTAACTTTATATATGTACATATACGTATAGAGTATATTGATACTAAGTTTGACTAGAAGAAGTACTTAGTTTTTTCTTGCACAACATTAAGATGACAACACTTTTAATATGTTTGTTTCACACTTAAAATAACTCTCATTCGCATTGAGTCAACTCGTAAGATGTAAAATACTGATATTTGAATATGAGACTTCTAACAGGGCGTGTGCTAACCGTTAGGTTTCAAACTCTAAAATAATTTTTGCTAGTCCATAAATGATAAATTGATGATCATAAATATTTTTTCATTACTAAAACACGAATGAATGTAATTAAGCGTAAACCCTAAACCTCGAATTAATGAATATAATTAAGCGTATTGAACTTCTACGTACGTACGTCATATTTTACATGGTTACTTACTAGAAGTGAGTTGTTGATGCTAGTAAGAGTACCTTCTAGCTAGACAATGAAGATCCAAGCTAGGGACAAGTGCATATGAGAGAAGCTTTGAACTTGGTCAAATTATTTGAGAACTCCAACTTCTTCATTGGATCTTTAAAGCGTATAGTGCTCAACACCACCCCCAACAACTGACCCTTATTTGGGACAGGAAATGACCCTTGGACTACTTGGCTGTAGGGTAGGTACATGCCAATGCATGTCCTCCCACCAGCTTCCCAGACAAAGCACTCAACTTGTCATGTGTGTCGTCGTCCTTTATAATCAACAATTGCCTCACACGATTTATTTGCTTTTTTTTTTCTTCTTTTAAAAAAACGACTTTATTTGTCTTAAGAACCTCATTGACTAATATTTGGATAAGGATGATCCCCTCAAAAATAGAGTTTTCCATTTTTTTTAAAAAAAAAAAAACAGCTGCTACTAGCTAGTGTGGTCTTATATATATAATAATACGAAAAGGATATAGATTTGCTGTGCTCATAGTTTTGGATACTTCACCACTGTTTGTTCTTTTCAGTGTACGTTTTTTTAATCAACAAGTTATGTTTTTATATATCAACGTGTTAATTAATTCGCTGCAAAAAAAAGTTTGTAATTTGACAGTTTAGTCTTTTTTATTTGTTTAGACTCCTAGGAGAGGCCCCTTGAGGGGTTAGGATTACAGTTTTACTAATTCTTATGTGTTTAATATTATCTTCGTAGAATTTGCTGTGTACAATATTATTTTCATAATTTGGGATTGAAAAAAAATCCTCTTATAAGAATATTTCAAATGGAATTCAAACTCGATTTCCTTTTACCTATTAGAAGTTAAATCGTTGGCCAATATATATATATATATAATATTAGAAATTAAATAAATGCAATTATTTAACACCCCCCACACTAAATGTAAACGGCAACTACTGACATGCGAGTACCATATGGGTCAATCGTCTATAATTCTTGTATTTGACTATCTTTTACACTATCTTACATAAAAGTAGATGTTTAAAATAGGACTCAATTCAGCTCGATTCACTTAGTTACAATGTAAGAGGTTTGGCTTAACTTGAGTATGTGCCAATTTGGTAGTCTACTATGGGTAGACTCTATCAAGTATGAGTTAGATGCAAGGTGAGCCCCTATCTTAGCCAAGTGAGCTAGGGTGAGCTAAAGAGCTCGTTATGGTTACAAACTCGTACTTGACATGACATGATCGACCATATCAGACAACTAGATTTGCACGGGTTCAAGACCATTTCGAGCACCATCGAATCGAGTTACATAGTATTCATACTTAGATTTTTGATAAGTGATATATCAAATATATATATTTAATTTTTTAAAGATATCAAAAAGACAAAATCTTTATTAACAAATGTACTAATTATGTTTTACATTCCCTAAAAGTAAAAGAAGGAAGGAGTTCGGATCTTTCTACTATATTTTACAAGAATAATGTTTGTAATACTTATTTTTGGAATTTTTAATTATCATAAAGGTGAACCAATAGAGAATTAATATTACTAATTGTATGATGTGAATTTTACGTGTAACAAAAAAATATTTGTAAACCCAAAATTAGTTGGACCAACTGGTAAAGTAAGTTGTATTCTCATGGACGACTCGAGTTCGAATCCTGCTGTAAACTCCTCATTTGGGAGAGTGTTAGTTTTAACCTTAACGCTCCCAACCCAAAATTGCGAAAACAATATATGTATAAAAAAAACTAAAAAAATCGTAATTTTGTATTTTTTCATATATACAATTAAGTAGAATCTATTAACAAAAATAAATAAACACACTTAAAAAACTACCTCATACAATTCATCATCAAAGGCAGTAGTGTTCAAAGGGTGAAGAAGCACACAAACCCCTTAGGCCCATTTACGTATTTGCAGCCCAATGCATATACTGATTTTGTACAGCCCAAGAATGAAACCCAATCCAGCTGATCTATCCATCACAGACCATATCAAGCTTCTCGACCATATATATTCGGGTCAATAACCTGGGAGAGGTCTGAAGTTTGGCCCTTATGAATTTGAGAGGTCTGAAGTTTGAAATGGTGATAACAAAGGTCTGAAGTTTCGATTTGTAGATAATAGAGGTCTCCGTTAGTTTTTTCCGTTAAAACTGACGGAAGTTGGTCATGTGCATTGCATGTGACCAGAAATAAAAAAAAATTCCAAAAATACCCTTCTTGCATCTCACATGATTCAATGAAAAGACGAAAATGCCCTTAAGGCCACCACCCAACTCCAGCCACCACCACGGCTCCGGCCGGCCACTACCCAACTCTGGCGACCACCACTCTCTCCGGCGACCACCACCCTCTCCGGCGACCACCACCCTCTCCGGCCGGCCACCACCCTCTCCGACGACCGCCACCACGGCCCCAATTTGGCCCAAATCGGAGCCACCGGCTCCGATTGGGCCCAAATCCGAGCCACAAAGCTCCGATCGGAGCTCGGTGGCTCCGATCGGAGCTATGTGGCCCCAGATCGGAGCCACAGAGCTCCGATCGGAGCCACCGAGCTCCGATCAGAGCTTTGTGGCTCCGATTTGGGCCCAATTGAGGCCGTGGTGGCGGTCGTCGGAGAGGGTGGTGGCCGGCCGGAGAGGGTGGTGGTCGCCGGAGAGAGTGGTGGTCGCCGGAGAGGGTGGTGGCCGGCCGGAGCCGTGGTGGTGGTCGGAGTTGGGTTAGGTTTAAATTATGGACAGGGGTATTTTTGTCATTTCATCTCTATATTAATTAAACTTTTTATTAATTCCAATATTACAAAGGGTATTTTTGACATTTCACACGGTTCTGTTAAATTTGACAGAAAATTTGGATGGAAAACTTAAAAATCACAAAGTCCAAACTTCAGACCTCAGTTATCACCATTTCAATCTTCAGACCTCTCAAATTAACAAGGGCCAAACTTCAGACCTCTCCCAGGTTATTGACCCTATATATTCTCTCTGCAGTTAGATAGCCAAGTAAACTGAAAAAAACTTGACATTTTCTGCTTCCAAAGTCTAAGTGAAGAACGGGTGGCTACCTTGCATAAATTGAGGACCACAGATTATCAGTTCTTCTTCTATAGATCCTGAAAGCTTCGCATTAAAGTGAACTCCACTTTGAGTATGTGGAAATACCACTTCGGCGAATGGTATTCAAATTACTAGAGCACTATATGCAATTAGGCTACCTCATTTATAACTAATTGGTTTTAGAATGAAACTCATCTTACATACATGGTTGCTCTCCATTGACCCGTTGAACTTAGCTCGGTCCAATGCGAAAATTAACATATATATTATCAGAACCAGTACTAATTGACGTTGAATCCTCATTAACTACAATATCTATACCATATTTATGTCACGCCCCGAAATCCACCTTGGAAGTTAGGGGTGATGGCCGTTATTTACTAGTAATAAATTGTAAATAACGAAGTCTCAAAAGATCCTTTCATTGAAAACAACTCCAATTCCATAGGTATTCTAATACAAGGAACCATGATACTTAAATAGTCCAACATCTCTCTATACAGAAATATCCAACTCAAGGGAACAACGTCAACTGCATACCTCTAATGCGTTCTCTAAAATAATCCAAAATCCAGCGTATCCACGAAATTAGATACAGAACATCAAACGCTCTATACGCTTATCCTGAACTCGAGTAGTTGACAACTTCATGATTCATACTTCAGTTGCACACTCTGATATCATCTAAAATTCAACGTCTCGGAATATCGCATAGAAGGTCACCCGATATTGATGATCTGAAGTACTATTCACTCATCCTGAAGCTGAGGAGTTTAACAGGGGTAAGTTGCTGAGAGCAACTCAGTAAGTAGTGGTCACTTATCCCTACCGGATCAAGCTCTCGAAAAAGTATATAATATAGATATTTATACCTAGTTCGTAACGATTATAAACATCAAGCTTTCACAGAACGTCAAAACAATGCAGAGTTCAAAAGTTTATACGTAACATATTTGATCAAAGTCGGAGGTTAATCAGTTGATGCAGAACTTGTCAAAATTTAGAAACGGATCATAGTCGGAGGTCAATCAGAAACAGAGGCTTCGAACATAATCGAAAGTCGGAATGGAACAAAACAGAATCAGAGGTTTCGAACTTAATCGAAATTCAGAACATAACAGATCATATCGGAGGTTACTCTAGTCTTTTCACCACGCCTACGATGCCCGTAGGAAGGCTCCAATGTTTTTCCCCATTGGAAGGATGCAGAGCCCAGGTATGCTGCTGGGTCGGCTCCAATGTTTTCCCCCATTGGAAGGATACATAGCCCAGATATTCCGCTGGGTCAGCCAGAGTCGATCGATCTTCGTATGCATACGCCGGAGGAGCCCTCGTAAGGGTTCAGATCGTAGCCAGATTTACGAGCACAGAGTCAGAGACGGAGGTCAAACTTCATAAAATAGGTTTTCCGAGACAAAAGTCGCATTTCATAAAATAGGTTTCCGAGACCAAAGTCGAACTTCATAAATTATGTTTCCCTTAATAATTTCCATCAAAACAATATATCAAGGCATATCACGAAAACATTCTTGCAAAATTGAGCACCTCAAAATATACGTAATTCATAACAGAACTTCGAGCACTTGCTCCGAATGTCAAAATACTAAAATTATATTCATGCTCGAAAAGGGCTTATCTTTGAAACTTCATGCAATGCAGAAAATATTTATTTTAGTAAATATATGAATAAGCTAAAACTACTTACCTCAACTGAAACCCCCAAAACTAATGTCAACAGCTCCGTCGATCCAATTTTCCTAAAATAATACAATAACGAGTTTAAAACCCTCTGTCCGAACCATACATTCTACGAAATTTCAAGTCGCTTATTCAAATTCAAATCTCCTAAAGTCCAATTCAGATCTTCAGATTCACTCTTCCAATCACGGCACGTAAAACTATATGGAGACCTGATATCTCATTATTCACTGCATTTTTTACCATCTCATAAAAATTCCCAAAAATTACTGCAAGTAGAGGATTCAAATATGAGTCCAACGACGCAAACGGCGTCGCGTTTCGAAATCTGTATGGCCCATACGGGTCGGTCAAAGTTGGCCGGACGTGGTCAACTTCATCTTCAACCTAAGACCAGATTTTTACAGGTTGCAGAGCCAATTTCGGGAGCTTGGTTCTCCCCCTTCCGGGCTCGGTTTTAGGTGTTCTTGGTGTCTATGGAAAGCCCTTATCATGAACTACAAGTTGGTAGATTATTTTCTGCAAAATATTAAGTAAAAACACGAACTTTATAGCCTCGAAGTTCACGGTTCAGTTAAATTCCCGTAACTTCAAATCTCGATATCTAACAAACAACACGATGGAATTAGGTTTTGTCACTTGATTTAGGTTACTTAGGTCCCCTAGAATCTATCCATGACCAGAAAAGAGAATATGCTATTAAGTATCTATATGATGTCTGTGTGTAAAGTTAGTTGTGTCTGTGTGTAAAGTTAGTTGTGTCTGTGTGTAAAGTTAGTTAAAGTGGTTGAGGTTAGAACTACTATAAATATGTAAACATAGCTTCAATATTAGTTGTTGAATAATGAAATGATCTTTGGATTACATTTTACTGAATTCTAAATGGTATCAGAGCCTCAATCAAGATTCTGTTACGCTTTCATTTCCGTTCCAGAGTTCTTGAAGCTGCGATCAATCCGTTCCAGAAGTTCTTGAAGCTGCGATGAGCTTGATCTAGTTGAATTGAGCTCCGATCTTCCTTCTGATAAGCTTCTTTCTTCTATCTGATTCCAAATTCCAGGTCTGACGGGAAAGTTTGCGTAGCAAAGCGGTACCGTCGCTGTGATTTGGATCAATTGTTCGCGATTGCTATTGGTATCCTCGATTGCAGGTCTGACGGGGAAGTTTGCATTGCAAAGCGGTACCGTCGCTGCGATCTATTGCTGTGTTTTGTTTGTCTCATAATCGAATCATTTGCTGTTTTCTCTAACAATGGCGCATGAAATTGATGATCGATTAGTCATTCATCCGTCTGATTCAAATGGAGCTTCCTTGATTGAATTTCATCTGCATGGAACTGAGAATTATCAGGCTTGGAGTTGTGCCATAAGAGAGAGTTTGCTTGTTAAAAACAAATTAGGATTCATTGATGGAAGTCTTACTCGTGAATCTGTTAGTGTATCTCAGAGAGCACTTTGGGATCGATGTAATGCTCTGGTAAAGGCTTGGCTGCGCAAATCTGTATCTAAGGATCTTGTGAGTGGTTTGGTGTATAATCCTACTGCAGAATCCATTTGGAATGATCTCAGAGACATGTATAACAAGGTGGATGGTACGAGGATATTCCAGCTCACAAGAGACATTTACAGGGTCACTCAAGGTACTTCATCTATCACTGCTTATTTTGGGAAGCTTAAGATGCTTTGGGATGAATTGACAGCTATAAATGACTTGATTATGGAGTGTGAAGCTGACCGTGATCTGTTGAATAGTCATAAAGAAAATCAAAAACTGATGCAATTTCTCATTGGTTTGAATGAATCATATGGCTCTGTGAGAACGAATTTACTGATGAGACAACCATTGCCGAGTTTGGGAGTGGCTTATTCTGTATTACTGCAGGAGGAGGATCAGAGGAACATATCTGGTCATATAACTGATGGTTTAATTGATACTAGTGTTGCCTTATACGGTTCCAAGAAAGGGACTGAGGAGCTGAAAAACAGGAATGCTGCTGGTGGTTTCAACAGGATTGATAAATCTACATGGATTTGTTCTTTTTGTAAAAAGAAAGGACATCGTATTGATACCTGTTGGGAGAAATATCCACACATGAAGAAGAATTGGAAAACAGCAAATTTGGCTATGGGGGAAAACTTGGTAGAATTCAGTGATCCATTGACTGTTAAGGATGACAGGAATGATATCAAGGCTTCTTCAAACACCTTTACTCAGGAGCAGATTCATCAATTTGATTCATTTCTGAAGTACATGGAAAAAGGCAAGGTTTTGAGTAAGTCAAAAGTTGAGTCTCAACCTCATTCCAATATGGCAGGTATTGATGAATGTTTTCATAATTCTCAGAAATGGATCTTAGACTCTGGTGCTACTGACCACATGACTTTCAATAGTCATTGGTTACACAACCTGAGATCTAATGATTCAGGATACAGATTTGTTCATCTTCCCAATGGTCAGAAATGTGAAATATCACATATTGGAGATTATGAGATCAAAGCAGGACATGTTCTTCGAAATGTTCTATTGGTTCCTGAATTCAAGTTTAATCTCATTGCTGTTAGCAAATTGCCTTCCCAGTTGAAATGCCAGATTATATTTTATGATAAGCATGTTGTTGTACAGGCTCTCTCAGATGGGAAGAGGATGGTGACTGGGACTCTGAATAATGGTCTTTACATTTTAGATATTCCACAGAAGTCTGGAAGCATAGCTTTGAATGCAGATATAATGAAGGGAAGCTCTGAGTTGTGGCACAGAAGATTGGGGCATATATCTGCTTCAAGATTGACTACAATAAAGTCTTTGTCCATAGATGAACTTAGACAAATAAAGCAATGTAGTGTTTGCCCTCTTGCCAAGCAAACCAGAAAACCATTTCCAGAGAGTGTTTCTCATGCTAGTGGTGTCTTTGATCTTGTACATTTGGATTTATGGGGTCCATATAAGATTCCAACAATCAGAAAATGCCAATATTTTCTTACAATTGTTGATGATTGTACAAGACACACTTGGGTTTATCTGATGGTCAATAAAAGTGAGACTTTGGGCCACATCAAAAATTTTCTTCTAATGATAAAGACTCAGTTTCAAGGTGCTGTGAAAGTTTTTCGAAGTGATAATGGAGGGGAGTTTGTTAATGCCAATAGCAAATTGTTGTTTCAGCAACTTGGGATTATCCATCAAACAAGCTGCTCATTCACTCCTCAACAAAATGCACGTGCTGAGAGAAAACATCGACATTTGTTAAATGTGGCCAGAGCTCTACGTTTTCAAGCATCCATTCCGATAAGATACTGGGGATATTGTATACTTGCTGCTTGCTACTTAATCAACTTGTTGCCTTCATCTGTCATTCATGGCAAATCACCATATGAGTGTTTGAGAGGGAAATCAGCTTCTTTAAGTCATATCAGAGTTTTGGGTTGCTTATGTTTTGCTACCAGACTCAATAATGGTGATAAATTTTCCCTCAGAGCTGAACCTGCAGTTTTCATGGGCTATTCTCCTACCCAAAAAGGCTATTTAGTGATGAATTTAGCTGACAAGGTTTTTCATGTGAGCAGGGACGTTGAATTCAGAGAGGATATCTTTCCTTTCAGCCTTACTAAGCAGGAACTTTCAGACAAATTCTCTTTCTTGAGGAATGATATTGATGTCATTGATCCTTTTCTGGTAGTTGATGATCCTCCTTCCCCTCCTCAAATTATTACAGAGGTTGAAAATCCAGTTCCTCAGCCTTCTCTTATTAATGTTGATCCAGTGATACAGCCTTCTTTGAGAAGATCCACTCGTGCCAGACAAGCACCATCTTGGATTACTGATTACATTACACCCACATTGCATCAAGCTCACAATTCTTCTATCTTTGGCTTGAATAAATTTGTGCATTACAGAGGCATATCAGATCCCTATAGATGCTATTTGGCAAATATTTCAAAAATCAAAGAACCAATTACTTACAAAGAGGCCATTCAAGACAAGAACTGGATTTCTGCTATGCATTCTGAGATTCAAGCTCTGGAAGACAATAACACTTGGGAGATTACAGATTTACCAGTTGGGAAAAGGGCCATTGGATGTAAATGGGTGTTTCGAGTGAAATATAATGCTGATGGAAGTCTTGAAAGGTACAATGCCAGGTTAGTGGCAAAAGGCTATACACAAATAGAAGGCAAGGATTTCACTGAAACTTTTTCTCCAGTAGCGAAAATGCCCACTGTAAGAACCATCCTTGCTATTGCAGCTGCTAAAGGTTGGAACATTACACACATGGATGTGAATAATGCCTTTCTACAAGGGGATTTGGTTGAAGAAGTATACATGGAGATACCTCAAGGTTTTACAGAGTCAAACAAATCTTTCAACTCATCTGGTGATAATAAGAAAGTTTGCAAGTTGTTGAAGTCTCTTTACGGACTCAAACAGGCATCACGACAGTGGAACATCAAGTTTACACAGGCCTTAATCAAAAATGGCTATAAGCAGAGTAGATCAGATTATTCTCTATTTACCAAATCTGAGGGAGGACATTCAGTGTTTTTATTGGTCTATGTGGACGATATTCTCATCACTGGATCAAATAGGCATTTAGTTGCTGAATTAAAAAGGGTGCTAGAGATTAATTTCAAGCTTAAAGATCTTGGTGAGCTGAAATTTTTTCTTGGTTTAGAGATTGCCAGAAGTAACACGGGCATTGTTTTGAATCAGAGGAAGTATGCTTTAGAGATCATTATGGAGGCAGGACTTGGAGCTGCCAAACCTTCTCATACACCAATGGAGGCTGGGATTAAATTGACAACACAGGAATATGATAATCTTTTCAATCTGAATCAAGATGATAAACCATATCCTGATGTCAGTCTTTACAGAAGACTTGTAGGCAAGTTGCTCTATCTCACAATGACACGACCTGATATTGCTTTCTCAGTTCAGCAGCTTAGTCAATTTGTCCATCATCCTAAGTACTCTCATTATAGGGCTGCTATGAGAGTCATTAGATATGTTAAAAGCTCTCCTGGACAAGGCTTACTATTCCCTTCAAAGAATGATCTTCAGTTAAGGATCTATTGTGATGCTGATTGGGGATCCTGTGCTTTCTCTAGGAAATCAGTGAGCTCTTACTGTGTTAAGCTGGGAAATGCGATGGTTGGCTGGAAAGTTAAGAAAAATGCCACTGTTTCTCAATCAAGCACTGAGGCAGAATATAGAAGTCTAAGTCTTGCTGCTCGAGAAGCATCTTGGATGAAGAATCTGTTGAGTGAGCTGGGCATTAACATCGACACTCCAATTCAAGTTTATTCAGACAGTGAAGCAGCAATAAAGATGAGCAAGAATCCCATGTTTCACGAACGAACCAAACACATCGAACTAGATTGCCATATTGTACGAGAAAGAGTGTTTGATGGGACTATTGAAGCTCTGTATATTGCTTCAGCAGAGCAGCTTGCAGATTTACTAACTAAAGCCCTCCACAGACAGCAGCACGAGTTCTTGGTTAATCAATATGGTTTTAAAGATGTCTATAGGGAAAGAAAAGAAAAAGAAGAGAAAGGATGAGGGTGGATATTAAGTATCTATATGATGTCTGTGTGTAAAGTTAGTTGTGTCTGTGTGTAAAGTTAGTTGTGTCTGTGTGTAAAGTTAGTTAAAGTGGTTGAGGTTAGAACTACTATAAATATGTAAACATAGCTTCAATATTAGTTGTTGAATAATGAAATGATCTTTGGATTACATTTTACTGAATTCTAAATATGCATCATCAAAACGTAGACCACCATTAACGACCCTCGAAGCTTTCTCTCTCTAGGAATAAACATGTAACACCGAGAGTGTATGGAGAAAGCTATGAAGTTTACCTTAATCGTGATCTGAAACTTGCTAGGAAGCTCGTGGATACTGAATTTCGTCCGCTCCCGTGGTGGCTTTGTCGAGCTCCGAGAATTTGCTAGTTTCTCGTTTTGTAGTTCTCTCTTGTTCTCCAAGCTCTCTAGGGTTTGATAGGGTTGTTAAACCAGATGAGAGCACTCTTAGATGAATAGGCGGCACACTAAAACCCTTAAATCCCGTTTTTGAGCGATTTGGAAGCCTTGCCAAAAACCTACGTGATTTTCTATAAGTTTGTAGGGAGAAAACAACTTTTGACCCTAAACTTTGCACTTAGAATGTATTACACCCTGAATTTTTAAACTTGCAACCATGGTCCTCATTTATGCAGGTTTTACAATCTACCCCCCTTAAGAAGATTTCGTCCTCGAAATTTAAGTAATACCTGCGCCGTCAAACAAGTGGGGGTACGTTCGCTTCATGTCATCCTCCAACTCCCACGTGGCTTCTCTTTCGCTGTGGTGTTCCCATTGAAATTTCACATATGGGATAATACGACGCCTTAACACTTGGTCCTTCTTTTCCACTATGTGAATAGGTTTTACTTCAAACGATAAGTATTGTTTTAGTTCCAATGGGCGATAGTCGATCACATGACTTTCGCCGTGCACGTACTTACTTAGCATTGAGACATGGAACACATCATGCATGCACTCCAGAAATCACAGGTGGTAATGCGAGTCGATACGCAGCTTCCCCAACTTTTTGCAATATCTCAAACAGTCTAACATACCTCGGGTAGAGTTTCCCACGCAGCCCAAACCTCATTACTCCTTTCATTGGAAAAAACTTTTAAGAATACCTTATCCCCGACTTGGAACTCCAGGTCTCGATGTCTTTCATATGCGTAACTCTTTTACCTGCTCCGTGCAGTACGAAGTCTTTCTCGAATTACTTTAACATTTTCTTCCATCTGTTGTACACATTCGTGTCCCAAAATTTTCCGTTCTCCTACATCGTCCCAATGAGTAGGGGTTCGGCACCTCCTACCGTACAGTGCCTCATATGGTGCCGTCTTAATGCTAGCTTGATAAATATTGTTGTAGACGAATTCGACTAACAGTAGGTGGTCATCCCATGAGCCACCAAAATCGATCACGCAAGATCTCAACATATCTTCTAGAGTTTGAATTGTTCGCTCCGTCTGTCCATCAGTTTGGGGATGGAAGGCGGTGCTAAAGCTCAGCTTCGTCCCAAGTGCCTGATGCAGACTCTCCTAGAATTTGGACACAAATCTTGTATCACAGACTGATATAATATTCTCTGGGGCAGTCGTACAATTTCCTTTATGTAGAGCTTTGCTAGCACGTCTCCGGATCCAATTGGATTATAACCATTTAGTTTCTTACCCAACCTCACTTTTATTAAGTCGTGAGTTTGGTTTTCCAATACATACTCATGTATCATGGAACTAAGATCTCTTTATATCAAGGCATTCGAGAGGTTACAAATTACTCATATTCGTAACTAATCTTGTCGTAACTTCGATCATCCAAATTTTCCCTACTCAATGAATAGTCACATTTCGTTGCATAAAGCAATCTTCTTTCGTTTCCTGTAGATATATATTCATACACTTTAAACTTTACCTTTCATTTCTCACTAGTACCTCCGTGTTGGGAATATAATTCGAATTTGCTTCTTCGAAATTAACACCTTTTATTGTGGAATTAGTAGCATATCTGCTACTTAACTACCATCTTAACCATTTTATTCCACAATCAATTCATTCTCAATAAATTGATAAATTATTTACATGCTCTGACCTCGACATTTGAAGAAACCGTCATCTTCTTGATCGTGAGTCTGGTCTAAATTTCAACTTCCATTTGCTTCTTATTAAACAACCTTCTTTTATTTCTAACTCCATATGCCATACTCACCTTTTAGAGTAAGCTCTTACTCTTGGTCAAGCTTATCCGTTCATGTTCGTGGGATTCAACATCTTGAAATAACTATTTCCAATAGCATGACGATCTCTTGGCATGTTGCAACCATACTTCTAGTAAGTCATTCTCAACTTCAACATCCATAGTCATTGTCATCCTTACAGTAAATTTCATCCATAAATTCCATTTTGAGTCCGATAAAACTGATAAAGCTTCCTACGGTCCATCCAAAATTCGTATATATGTTCCTCTACATGAAATTCATTATCCAAACTTACTCCAGGATCTTCCCTATAGCATAACCATGTGGATCTAAAACACTTCCATCTTCATGTCCTTACATCCTCCTCTTTATAGTACAAGTGTCCTTACTTGACTAACAGTCTTAGCCACATGGTTATGTGTCTAGGGTTTGCTCTGATACCACTCTGTCACGCCCCGAAATCCACATTGGAAGTTAGGGGTGATGGCCGTTATTTACTAGTAATAAACTTGTAAATAACGAAGCCTCAAAATACCATTTAATTGAAAACAACTCCAATTCCATAGGTATTCTAATACAAGGAACCATGATACTTAAATAATCCAACATCTCTCTATACAGAAATATACAACTCAAGGGAACAACGTCAACTGTATACCTCTAATGCGTTTTCTAAAATAATCCAAAATCCAGCGTATCCACGAAATTAGATGCAGAACATCCAACGCTCTATCTGCTTATCCTGAACTCGAGTAGTTGACAACTTCATGATTCATACTTCAGTTGCACACTCTGATATCATTTAAAATTCAACGTCTCGGAATATCGCATAGAAGGTCTCCCGATATTGATGATCTGAAGTACTATTCACTCATCCTGAAACTGAGGAGTTTAACAGGGGTAAGTTGCTGAGGAGAAACTCAGTAAGTAGTGGCCACTTATCCCTACCGATCAAGCTCTCGAAAAAGTATATAATATAGATATTTATACCTAGGTCATAACGATTATAAACATCAAGCTTTCAAAGAACGTCAAAACAATGCAGAGTTCAAAAGTTTCTACGTAACATATTTGATCAAAGTCGGAGGTTAATCAGATGATGCAGAACTTGTCAAAATTTAGAAACGGATCATAGTCGGAGGTCAATCAGAAACAGAGGCTTCGAACATAATCGAAAGTCGGAACGGAACAAAACAGAATCAGAGGTTTCGAACTTAATCGAAATTCAGAACAGATCAGATCGGAGGTTGCTCTAGTCTTTTCACCACGCCTACGATGCCTGCAGGAAGACTACAATGTTTTCCCCCATTGGAAGGATGCAGAGCCCAGGTATGCCGCTGGGTCAGCTCCAATGTTTTCCCCCATTGGAAGGATACAGAGCCCAGATATTCCGCTGGGTCGGCCAGAGTCGATCGATCTTCGTATGCATACGCCGGAGGGGCCCTCGTAAGGGTTCAGATCGTAGCCTTACATACGAGCACAGAGTCAGAGACGGAGGTCAAACTTCATAAAATAGGTTTTCCGAGACAAAAGTCGCATTTCATAAAATAGGTTTCCGAGACCAAAGTCGAACTCATAAATTAGGTTTCCATTAATAATTTCCATCAAAACAATATATCAAGGCATATCACGAAAACATTCTTGCAAAATTGAGCACCTCAAAATATACGTAATTCATAACAGAACTTCGAGCACTTGATCAGAATTTCAAAATACTAAAATTATATTTATGCTCGAAAAGGGCTTATCTTTGAAACTTCATGCAATGCAGAAAATATTTATTTTGTAAATATAGGAATAAGCTAAAACTACTTACCTCAACTGAAACCCCCAAAACTAATGTCAACAGCTCCGTCGATCCAATTTTCCTAAAATAATACAATAACGAGTTTAAGACCCTCTGTCCAAACCACACATTCTACTAAATTTCAAGCCGCTTATTCAGAATTCAAATCTCCTAAAGTCCAATTCAGATCTTCAGATTCACTCTTCCAATCACGGCACGTAAAACTATATGGAGACCCGATATCTCATTATTCACTGCATTTTTTACCATCTCATAAAAATCCCCAAAAATTACTGCAAGTAGAGGATTCAAATAGGAGTCCAGCGACGCAAACGGCGTCGCGTTTCGAAATCTGTATGGCCCATACGGGTCGGTCAAAGTTGGCCGGACGTGGTCAACTTCATCTTCAACCTAAGACCAGATTTTTACAGGTTGCAGAGTCAATTTCGGGAGCTTGGTTCTCCCCCGTCCGGGCTCGGTTTTAGGTGTTCTTGCTGTCTATGGAAAGACCTTATCATGTACTACAAATTGGTAGATTCTTTCCTGCGAAATATTCAGTAAAAACACGACCTTTATAACTTCAAATCTCGTTATCTAACAAACAACACGATGGAATTAGGTTTTGTCACTTGATTTAGGTTACTTAGGTCCCCTAGAATCTATCCATGACCAGAAAAGAGAATATGCATCATCAAAACGTAGACCACCATTAACGACCCTCGAAACTTTCTCTCTCTAGGAATAAACATGTAACACCGAGAGTATATGGAGAAAGCTATGAAGTGTACCTTAATCATGATCTGAAACTTGCTCGGAAGCTCGTGGATACTGAATTTCGTCCGCTCCCGTGGTGGCTTTGTCGAGCTCCGAGAATTTGCTAGTTTCTCGTTTTGTAGTTCTCTCTTGTTCTCCAAGCTCTCTAGGGTTTGATAGGGTTGTGAAACCAGATGAAAGCACTCTTAGATAAATAGGCGGCACCCTAAAACCCTTAAATCCCGTTTTTGAGCGATTTGGAAGCCTTGCCAAAAATTTACATGATTTTCTATAAGTTTATAGGGAGAAAATAACTTTTGACCCTAAACTTTGCACTTAGAATGTATTACACCCTGAATTTTTAAACTTGCAACCTTGGTCCTCATATTTTATGCAGGTTGTACAATATTTATCTGGGTCGAGTCTGAACATGAGAGGGGTAGGTTCTGATTTAATCAGCCGGAGCCCTGTGGCGTCCTATTCTGATTTAATCAGCCAGAATTCTCACGGTATTCCTCCAATTGTTAGAGTACTATATGTATGTAAATGATCTTTCTCATCCTATCACTAATTCGTTTTAAGATGAAACCTACACTGTTCTATTTTCGTTAAGTTTGATTTTGCAAATTTTGGCGGCATAGAGATATGCCACGTGCAACATTTTGCATCGACACTACAACTCAAGTTAGGCACACAATATTTTCAGCTACCTAAAACCTACCCGATCATTAAGCTTTACCACCCGGATTATTATATACAATAGACACCTTTCCAACACCATTCGAATTCTTAATTAGGATCTTCTGTTTAAATGAGATGCTGGGGTTGGTAGATCTGGTTTCTTGATTAAGCTCTTAATTCATCTCTTAGCCGCAGATTTTATGTTGGGATTAAGACAAAACCCATGTGAAGTTTGGGAATTATGAAAATGTGTCCGTTTTTGTTGGAAAAAAAAATGTGTCCGTTCGTCTCTGATCTCTCTACATACCAGAATTTGACTTACTATTGATATTCGACGCCACGATTGCTGTCACGCCCCGAAATCCACTATAGAAGTTAGGGGTGACAGCCGCTATTTACTAGTAATAAAACAGCAAATAGCGAAGCCTAAAAATTATTTATTTAAACATCACTCTAATATCAATAGAGTTCAGATGCAAAGAGTTATGATACTTACAATTCAATAGCTTCTTATACACCAATACACAATGATGAACCTGTTAACTTCATATTCCGCTGCGCACTCTGACGCCATCTGAAATCTCGTGTCTTCACATGTTAACTAGAACATCCTCAGATTCCGAGAACCAAAATTACTTATCAACTATTCTTGAAACTGAGGGCGTTGAATTGGGGGTAAGTGCTCTAAGCAACCTATTAGTAATCCTTACATTATTCCTACCTGATCAAGTACTTAGAAAATATTGATAATAACTGAGGACGTTGTATAATATGGCAAAATAATGCACATTTCAAACATTTAAATATGTTAAAGTTCATGACTCAATCATGCATTATAAATAAGGAGCTTGTAAGAGAGACAATGCAGGGTTAAAAACTTTCAGGAACAAATAATATCAAAATTAGCGGTTGAATAGTGGATGCAAACTTTTTAATATTGAAAAACATATCAGAGACATATATTATTCAGAAAATAAGGTTTCGAACTTACTTAAATTCAATACGGAGTCACAGGTTCTGAATCAAAGGTTTTGAACTAAATTGAAAGTCGGAACAAAACATAATCAGATGTTTCGAACTTAATCGGAAGTCGGAACAGAACAGAATCAGAGGTTCCAAATTTAATCGAAAGTTGGAACATAACATAATCAGAGGTTTCGAACTTAATCGAAAGTCGGAACAGAACAAAATCAGAGGCTGCTCTAGTCTTTTCACCACGCCTTTGATGCCTGCAGGAAAGCTCCAATGTTTTACCCCCATTGGAAGAATGCAGAGCCCAGGGTGTACCTCTGGGTCGGCTCCAATGTTTAACCCACATTGGAAGGATACATAGCCCAGATATATCCGCTGGGTTAGCCAGAAGCGATTAATCTTTGTACACATACGTCGGAGGGGCCCTCATAAGGGTTCAGACCATAGCCAGACTTACGAGCACAGAGTAAAAAACAGAGGACAGACTTCTTAAAATAGGTTTCTAATAATTTTTTTCCTATTAAAATCTTATATTGCAGCATATGACGATTTGTTTTTTTGCAAAATCGATTATATCAAAACATACGCGTAATTCATAACAGAACTTCAAGTACTTGATCTTAATATTGGAAAGCATAAAATGTTTAATGCACAAAATATTTAGTGATAGTTTAGAAAATAGGAATAATGATCGGATCACTTATCTCTAACGCTCAATCAATATCAGATTTCATTCCACATTCAGATCCTCATCTTGCAAATAGAAAGTCCAAGTCCAAGTCCTAGTCCAAATCGTATCTCAGACCAATTGTACTCCCTATGAAGGTACATCCCGTCAGAAGTCCAATGTTAAAGAAGAAGCGTCAATCAAACAAATGTACTCCCAAATAAGCCTCGAAAATTCATTGATCTCCATTCGGTTTCGCTGAAGAATTTCAGATTAATAGGTTAACTTCAAAATGTCATAAATTCCTCAATACATATCCATTGTAAGTGATCTTGACTTCCATGAAAAGATTAAGTGACATGATTTAATCATGTATGATAAGTTCCGGCTGAATCCAATTATAAATGAATCGTTTATACCTTAAACAAGTATGTTCAGAAATATTACAGCATCTAACAGATTTCAGGGCCAACTTCAACCGGTTATAACTCCATCTCTATAAGTATGATTCATGTGATCTTAGTGTCTACAGAAAACCCAGTTGATGTTATTTAAGATTGTATAACTCGTTTGTCCATTAACCAACGCAAACGGGTCGTTTAAGACAATTGTTCATAATAATGCAAAAACTTCATATTTGTACCTAAAAGTTATCAAAATAGCAAGATAGTTTATCATCTTCAAAAAATTTCTAATAAATTATCAATGATACTTATTCCAGTTAGGAATACACAGGTCCATACGAGGTATTAATTCGATATCAGGTTTGCTCAAACGAGCCCTGGGAAATTGCAGGCGCAGACCAGTTCACATCAACACAACTGCACTGCGAGGTCGACTCTAACATGTCATAACTTTGTGTACATATATCTGATTTGGGTGGTTTTGGCGTCCACAGAAAGCTAATAAGACGTAGTTTAAGAAATTATAAGTCTATCATACAGAAACCGATCATAACTATGTCGTAATTACCTTGATTCAGAAGTAGTTTTAATTTATTGATGTGATGATGAAGTTGGTTTTGGTTTCAATCATCTCCTTGTAAGAATATATATTTAATGTTACAATATATATTCTAATTATGTGGCTAGATAATATTAAAGAATATAGATTTATTGAATAATGTATTATATTATATTATATCAATATATGTCTTTATGGAATGTATTTAATCTAGACCGTTCAATTGGTTACTTGATGGACGTACCAGATTAAAGGGTTAATATTATAAACGGTCATCTCTCCCTGCCAGTGACGACATAGAGAGAAAGAGCAGTTCTCCATCAACTGGTCTCTGACAGAAGGATGGACAAGGGAGAGAAGTATAACCGTTCTTCAGAGAAGCGAATCGTCAGCCTAATAAGATCAACGTAATCGAAATCAGTACCGGGTAAGTCATTCATCTCTATATCTTTTCCCTCATAAAGCATGATCAAGATCCTGGCAATCAGAGTTTGTAAAACTTACATGTGGTATCAGAGCATGTGTTGTTGATCTGCCTTGTGTTGGGATTATTGATTATCACTGTTAAAAGTTCGACTTCGCAATGGATTTAAAGTATTGGAATCGTAGGGATTGCAAGCGGTTATTGTTAAATAATTATGGTTTGTTTATCGGTGGAACTGAAATTAACGAATTGTTCATTAACCCTCCTTTTAACTAATTTTTCAATTATCATTCAATGGGTTTAATCATATTTTGTCCGATGTTTCTCTGTATCGGACGTTGTTGGGTGTTGCATCTCCGTAATTCCTTGCTGCAAGGGAATTTCTGATCGCTGACTCATTTGGGCCCCTACGAATCTGCGAATCGGGGCTAATTGGGATTGATGTACCGAAGGAGGTGTCGCTGGAGTGCATTAGGTCATAGATGGAATGACCACTGCAACAACAAAAATTGCAGAAAACGGTCTGACTTGGATGAATACTGCACAACGGAATTAAGATAGGATTTGTTTAATCCATATTGAGTAGTTAGTGCGGCGGGCTGAATTAATTACAACTTTCACTCTTGCCAAGGCGATTGCTGTTGAGTGGAATTACTAGGTAATTCAGTTTATGCATATTAAGCGTGCTACTTACGTACCATCTGGCATATTCTGCTCCCATTTAAGTGAATAAGATATGGATGAATTGATTAAACAATTCTTGGGGATCTAATAATGTGAAGATTATAATTTCCCCTTTAATTAAATGTTTGGATTATTGCTTGATCAGTCTAATTATATTTAGGACCGTAATAATATTGCTTGCAATTATCTCATGCTAATTGTTTCGTTCATCACAAGTTTTAATGGTGATTAGAATTTTATGTTTATAATAATAGTACAAATAAACACATGATTATTGAATTTTGGGATATGTTAATGGTAGTGTAAAATTACTCCCATACATGTATATGAATTCTAAAGCATGATGATGTTGTTATCAAAACATGAGTGATGAATGAATGACAGATTAGATCATGTGATTCTAATTTGAAGTTAATGATTGATTATGTTTCAACAATGAAGGATAAGCTATTAATTTAGCTTAGAATCTGAATTAAGTTTTAGTCATCGATTGAAATTAGTGTTTCTTTTTGAATGTATAGTTTTAAATGGATTATCAATCATGATGGAGGATATAAGTTTTCCTTGATAATTGCTTCCGCTAATCAATAATAAAAATTATAATTTTTATGGTGTAAAACCATAAACTTTATGGGTTATAATATTTTATTTTAGCCAAACCTAATGTTTTCTAGTGATGTTTCAATAATATCATGATAACCATTATGAGATCGGGTTATATTTAGTTATTGAAATATTTCTTTAAGGCCATATGCATGACTTTAAAATTGGTTATAATCACCAACGTGATTTAACTAGAATGATAATGTTATGCGTGAATGAGGCATTTACGGTCATCATGACTTTATAGTTAGTTTCTAATCAACAAAGTGATTGAACTAGAATGATAAGGTTGTGGTTTAATGGGACATTACTATCAACATGACTTTATGGTTAGTTTCTAGTCACCAAAGTGACAGAGCTGAAATGTGTTGTCATGCCTAAAGAAAATCATTTATTATATGCATGAACATATAATTTAAGTAGGTTGTTGTCACCAAAGTGGCTAATCTAGAATGTTTATTTATTCATGCGTATAATACAATAGTAATGTCTAAAGAAAGATTAATAATTATATGCATGAATTTGTATTTTAAGTAGATTATTGTCACCAAAGTGGCTAATCTAGAATGTTTATTTGTTTCATGCATATAATACAACTGTCATTTATCCATGATAATAATGAAATGCCTATTACAGTATACATGATTGGATAAATTGACATTTACATGTTACTAGAATTTTAGGATTTGCCCAAAGGTGAATCGCTTTCTATAACTTGTAAACATGATGGGATAATTAAGATCTTTTGGTTCTGTATATTTGTATATCCAAAGATAACTTGTATATTTAACCGAAGATTTTCTTTAATTGTCCAATAATGCCATGGAATTTAATTAAGATTTGTGTGATATAGTCGTTGCCCAAAGGTCGGTTATAGTATACTTTGATAATTTCCAAATAATGTTTATGACATTTAATTAAGATTAGTGTATTATAGTCGTTGCCCAAAGGTCGATTATAATATACTCTTATTGATTATCTGAATCTATAATAGTTTATTTACTAATTGGCATTTACTTAATGATAGTATATTACAGTTGTTGTCCAAAGGTCGATTATGATATACTTTAAATGATTAGCTGATTCTTATTAGCTTATTTTATGAATGAGCAAGTATGTAATTTGCAGCTATTATAGTTAATTCGCATGTATGTTCTGTTATTGTGTTTAATAGGTTTGACTTTCTAAACCGTGTAAGTCAGGTTCCACTAAAGTTACTAGGTCCTGACTTAACACAATTAAACAGTATCCTTACGGGTACACAACTTAAGTAGAAAGTCAAATCATAAAGTATAAACACGATACAACATAGTAAATATTAAGTTTATGCGAATAATATCGTCTTATTCCACAAACAGTAAAGAAAGAAAATTATGAAGTTTCGTGGATGAAAGTACAAGTTATGTAATAAGTCACCCGTATGTACAAACCTACAATCATTAAGATTTGAGTTGTAGAGTTTGTAGAAGTTTGAGTTGGCTTACTTATGGAGCAAGATTAAAGACCTTAAGGATGACTAGAGACAACTCAATATTTATGAGAGCACTACAAAGTGTTCATTATGTGATATTGAGTTAACTCCTATGTTTATGAAGAATAATGAAGTCACATGTCAACCATGCATAAAGGAGTGCTGCTAGAAGGTTAGTGCAATTGTTTTCATACATGAATAAAATGTAATATTTCGTATATCTCGCTTATTGCATGATTATTTATGCGGAAAAATTAATAAGTGTCAAGAATAGGGGGATAATTTGTATATCTTCTTGAACTTATGAATTTATGTTTAATTTTCCGTATTATGTTTTAATGAAGTTAATCACGTTTATTAATGTTATGACTATATCTATTTGCTTAAGAAATTAGATAGAAACGTGAAAACTCATAATGTTTAATATGTGTGGTGACTTTCATGAGAAATGTATAAAATTATGATATGACATTTAGTTCATTAGTAAGACTCATCAAAAGAACATGTCATGTATTTGTATATACTATGTTATACATTTATGAAAATAGTATTGTGGGAAATATAATCGGACTTTGAAAGTTACAGTTAAGAGTTAGACATGTAAATCTTCTTTACCCATTAATGACATTAAGTTGTGGATGTATGAATTAAGTCTGAGATCCCATAAAGGTAGCTCCAACTTCTTAATGATCTGTGCGTTGGAAGGGAGCTTGATTAAGACACCGTTATGTTTGAGGTTGTCTAATAAAAGTAAAGTAAATGTTTATGATCCACATTAAAGAATGGATTCTTGAATGAAATGTTTACTCTAGAGTAACATTAAAAGATCAAAATGGTATAAAGACTTACTTTCTTAACTGAAGTCCGAAAATTGTAGAAACCAGTTATGTTAATCTTAAGAATAATGAAATTAGTGGGAGTGTCTGAATAATAAGATGTGGATATTATGGTAAATGATAGACATTGTCTATCTGTATGAAAACATTATTCACATGGATTAGAATATAGTTCCATCAGTTGAATGAAAATTTCAACATAAGTGATAATGTTCGAAAGACATGATACTCCATAAAGAAAGAAAAGTATAATCATCTGATAAAGTTAAATCATTTAGAATAACATTACGAAAACTTGTTATTCTGGAAGTTGGTTGACTTGTAGGATTCAGATATTAGTAAATATTTTTCGGTTTCATTCTCACATTATATTATGTTATGAAGTATATATTTCTCAATTAATGAGTGGTCATTTTAGAAATCAATTTATGAGATAAAATAAATGTTCCCACGAATGGTTTAGTAAGTGACTTTACAACCATATGAACCGTAAGATTAGTGAGAGTATGTAGATATTTTACCTGTATAGTTGATCATTTCTTGCTCACATTTAAATGATTATGTATTATGATTCTCTCTGAAGTTAAGATGAAAGTTAATGTGAGAGACAATTTATGTGACAAATGTTGAATTAAAATTTTAATCTAGTCACAATTACAGTTGGATTGTCTCAGAAAGCTCACACTGAAATGATCTTAAAGAGGGAGTAAAATTCTCGAATGCTGCAAATAAAGTTCTAATGCACCTACAAGAACATATGAATGCATTTATGTTCGTGTAGATTCAGATTTAAGGGATATCTTGACAGTTGAAAGTCAACTTTTAATTAATTGTTCCTTTTATGTGTTGGAATATTACAGAAAAGTGGTAATTATCTGTCGTTATCAATAATGTAAAGTAAGGTTTTAACATGTTATCATGCATTAAGGACTGTGGGACTTATTTCAGGGCTTGAGGTTGTCGACACCGTTACCAAGTCGCTGGAAAATTTATCGTAATAACGCCACAGTTATTTCTTCGTCAAAACGACAAGCATTAAAGGTGCAAACTTATGGAATGAAAGTTTATTGTCGTTAAGAAGAAAGTTCAGAAACAAGAGTTTTTGTCAGCATAATGGCCAAGCTGACAATGATGTATTTAAATGAATGTTTACAACTAATGACATTATAGAAGCATGCAAATAATGGGTCTTAGTTGTAAAGCTGATGATGATGTTTGACACTCTGAGCTCAATGATATGTTTCTGACTCCAATGTTTTCCTGTTAATTATGATTGTGTACACATAAAGTTTATGATAACGGAAAACCTTATGCAAAGCCTTACTCGGACCCTAATGTGTTTATATATATTACTTACAGGCTTACATTTGATAAGATGTAACTGTCGTGGTATATGGAAGGGAGTATGCTGCTTAAATAAGTGTATGACCGCCATAACCCGCATTTACAGATTATTGAATGTAAGTGATTAGGATGAACATAAATGTTAGATTTTTACGCGCGCCTTATGTTATTCCATAAAGATGTAAGACTTATGTAATTATCTGGTCAAGTGGGAGAATGTAAGAATATATATTTAATGTTACAATATATATTCTAATTATGTGGCCAGATAATATTAAAGAATATATATTTATTGAATAATGTATTATATTATATTATATTATATCAATATATGTCTTTATGGAATGTATTTAATCTAGACCGTTCAATTGGTTACTTGATGGACGTACCAGATTAAAGGGTTAATATTATAAACGGTCCTCTCTCCCTGCCAGTGACGACATAGAGAGAAAGAGCAGTTCTCCATCAACTGGTCTCTGACAGAAGGATGGACAAGGGAGAGAAGTATAACCGTTCTTCAGAGAAGCGAATCGTCAGCCTAATAAGATCAACGTAATCGAAATCAGTACCGGGTAAGTCATTCATCTCTATATCTTTTCCCTCATAAAGCATGATCAAGATCCTGGCAATCAGAGTTTGTAAAACTTACACTCCTTCCCGCACCACGACTTCATCAGAACTACAATATCCATCCCTTATTTCTCTAGCTCTTGATCCATAGACTCAAGTTTTAGTAGGTAAAGAGTGCAATAGTGCATGACTTCGATTAGGATTTGGGCACCACACTTTTATATAATTCTTTTTCCAATAAATACACTTTTCCCTCAAACTTCATCATTGGGTGTTTAGCCCCTAAAGTTCTTTATTTACAAGTTTAGTCCTCACTCTTTATTGCAGGTGTTACAATCTACTCTCCTTAAAAAAAAAAAAAAACCGTCCTCAAAATATACTTCGTTGTGCGAGGTATTACAAACTACCCTCCTTTAAGAAATTCCGTCATCGAAATTTAGTTGCTACTTGAGTACTTGAACAGCTTAGAGTAGTTCCACATCATGTCCTCCACTAGCTTCCTTGGATTTTTCTACCATGCTCCAAGAGCACCATGCTTTTGGTTTTTTTATTACTAGGGTGGACTTAACTGTAACATATGTAAAACTTTACAAGTATGAAAAAATATGAAATTTTTTAACCACACCTAATATTTGCATCATACTATTAATAATATCAATTTTCCTCTAGGGTTCACCTTTAGGGCAATAGAAATATACAAAAAAAAATGTACCAAAAGCATTGTGCTCTTGGAGCATAATAGAAAGATCCATCTTCCAGTTATATTCTCTTTAGATATGTTGTTGTTTGCGATCATTTAAATACATAATGATGCAACAAATTAGTACATGGTCAACTTTTTTTCCACTATCTTAGCTAAGGATTCATCGAAAGATACTCTTCCATAATATTCTAGTAGATGAATTTTTCATCTGACCTCCATTATAACACATCTCATTTGTGTTGAGAACCTAATATCATCGTGCATCTCAAATATCGTGGGTGGTATTGCGGGTCGGCACACTTCCTTTCCAACTCTCTAATATCTCGAATCATCCAACTTACCTTGAGTTTAGTGTTCATTACAACCAGAACCTCTTTCTTTCTTCGTGGGCATCTTCATGAGCTCTTAACACCAACTTAAATTCCTTGGGTCTTGACGTCATTTTTTTTGCGTAACTCTTTTGCCTACTGTTGTTGTACGAATCTGTTCCCGAACCATATAAATATTTTCTCATATTCGCTAAACCAATTCCGGTCCCTGAATATTCAAATCCTCTTAATTCATTATAAATAAGTAACGTTTACACCTATACCAAATAAATCTTATTAGAGTTTCATCTAAATGCTAACTTGATTACACTGTTGTTGTTGGCAAACTTAACCAATGGTAGGTAGCTATCCCAAGAACCACATGAATTAACTACACAAGATTTCAACATATCCTCAAGGATTTGTATAGCTTGTCGCATCTGACCATCATTTAAGGAATGAAGGAGTACTTAAATTCAACTATTTCTCAAATGAGACATGTAATACCTTCAACATCTTGGATCCGAGTCTTGAATTTCACCCGATATAAATTTTTTGAAAGTTCATGCACTCATATAATTTCATTTATCAACCTAAGGTATCCTTCAAAGTAAACAAGAAGTGTATAGACTTTGTTAACCTGTCCAAAATTACCCAAATGAAATTCTTCTTAGCAAAATTTCACTAGGGTCTTATAAATAAAGTCCATAAAAATTTCCATCAAATATCTTCAAACATCCAAATAGTCTTGCAAACTTAAAGTCTTGTATCCCCAAGATGTAAATAGCTTTGCCGTAGTTTCTATATATATATATTCATTTGTTGCAAACTCTAAGTTCCCTTACTCATTTCTAAAGACACGCCTCTTTAGATCTTGACCATTCGATCGTCTACAAATTACCCATATTAGTGAGTGATTCTGTTCGTATCGATTCCATATAATTTTACTCGCTAAATGGTCATTTGTCTTTGTAACGTAGTCATTTTTCGAATCACACGTAGCGAACTCCATAAACATTCAACTCCATGTTTCACATCTTACTGGTATCTCCATTCTTACAAAGCATTTTGAACTTCCTTGTTCGAAAATCACATTTCTTCTTTATGTGGCAGTTAAAATAGTATCTACCTATAAATCACCATCTTATCCCTTGAAGATACCAAATCATCTTCATAATTCTTACTTCGAAAATCTTATATCCAAAAGATGCACCCATCTCCCTAGATTCAACTAATCAGAGTCTATTATTTAGCGAAATCGTCAATTATTCGATTATGAGTCTCGTCAAATCTTCAACTTCCATCGGTATTGCTTATTAAATATTTTTTTTCTTCCAACTTTTCAGACTCCCTTCAGATAATTTTTTATATCTTGGTCAAAACTTTCTCTTCCTTTTGGTAGAATTGAGCATCTTGGAATAACTTCATCAAATGACGTGGACCTTAACTTCCTAAGGCCATTCCTCACTTCAATTTCCTTACTTAATGACTTTTTCTCCACTTCAACTTCCATACTCATTGACATTCTTGATAATAAATCTCGTCCAGAAAGTTGAATATGTCTTGATTCCAACAACTTGATAAAAACTTGATATCAACCATCGAAATGTGATGTCTTGCTCGACTCCATTAAACTTCTTCAAGCTTATTTTTTTCCAGGATCATCCCCATAGAACAACCACGTGGGATCTTTAATGCTTCCTTGTGCATGTTCATACATTCTCATAACCGTTTAAACCAAGCACCATTGCTTTACTATCATTCTTAGCCACACAGTTGTGGGTAGGGTTGACTCAGATACCACTGTTGGATATAGGAGGATAAATACTACAGAAACAAAACATGTGTACATGCCAGATAATCTAATTACGCAGCAAAATAAAGGCACATACCAGTAATTGCTTTCCCGTAGTCCCAAGATCTTCAAGGGGAGTTCCGATCCACCGGACGTCTCTTGTAAGGATTCTTGTTAAGGAATCACCTACACGGAATAATCTCCACAACAAAGCCTATTGTCGATTCCTAACATGGACAGATCTCTGGGGTAAATTGCTCAAAGCAATTTGGCACCTTGACCCATCTCTGGGGTTCGACCGAACTTGGTGAGGAGAGGGGGAGGGGTTTCTTTAGTCTCAACACTTAGGAGAAGGAGTGATTAACTTCTAATAAATCTCTGACAACCCTTATTTATAAGAGGAGGTGGGATAAATCCCACTTCCTTAACTCACATGTTTCGGCCGGCCATGTTAAGGATGGGGAGGCCTAATTTTGGGCCTCACATTTCAATTAGGATTTTAGGCCTAGTCTAAAATCCATAATATGACATTAGGGATATAATTAATGTAAACACCTAACTTTGGTACGCGCGACACGTATATAACACGTTCAAAAATGTTATGTGTAACGCGATTAAAAAGGAAGTATTTAAATATGGAAGGTCACGAGATTGCTAAAATAGGGTTAGTTTAAATTAGGATAGTTATCTGTATTTATTGCAGAGTATATTTTCTGTATATTTGTATTTAATGTTCAGAATATTTAACATTTATTAGGAGAATAAATCAGTGTAATTTACTACTTAATTAGTTCTAGCCTAAATTAGTATAAATAGGGTTCATAGCTACATGTAAAAGGCAGAAAAAAGCACCTTCAATAATAATACATCAGTTCTCGAAAATCGTGATATTTCGTCTTCTAGTGAAATTAATTATTATTATTATTATTATTTATTTATTTTTATTTTTATTTTATTTTTTGTGTTTGCTGCAGCCCTTCCGTCGGCACCCAAGCCCCGCCGGTCACCTGAACGCCGATTACGCAAGCCTCGCTGGTGGCCCGCCGGTGGCCGCACCGGCGACCCCCTCCACCGTCTCTCGCCTGGCCTCTCTCTCTCTTTCTCTCTCTCTCTCTCTCTTTCTCTCTCTCTCTTCATTTTCTACAGGTGGATCTTTGCCGGAGTTTCCTGGGTGACCTCCAGCAGCAACCTCCGACCATCCACCCGCGTCGCCCTCCCAAACCGTCGCTGTCCATTTTCTCGCCGAGCCGGAGTTTTCCAGCCGTGACCACCTCTGTCACCCGCACCACCTCCAGCCGACTCCCGCCTATGGTTGGTCACAGTCGCCCAGCCACGGCCTTCCCTCGCGCCGCCCTGCTCCGGTGGCCGGAGCTGCCTGTCCTGTAAATGCTGGCACCGTCTGGTTGGTCCTTCTGTCCCGTAGCTTCCTTTTTTTTTTTCTTATTTATTCATTATATTATTTTTACTATTGTTAATATATTATACTTAACTAGGTAATTTATTTGTAGGTGATTCAATTTGATTGAGTAGAATGTTTAATTTCTCAAGTCATATATGTGTGTTATATACATATTAGATTGTGTATAGATTTGAATATGCTTAATAGTTTTGATGCTTTAGATGTCGTCTTAATTAGAAGTTATAGGTTATAATTAGCTTTCTGGACTCACGTGTGTAGTCGATTTTTGCATATAATAATAAGCTTAATTAAATATTGACATCGTTAAATTAATCTTGCATAATATATTTATAGAATAAAATTGGCAAATCAAGTGGATTAAGTACCAAAAGGGCATACTTAAAAATTATTATTTTTAATTTGTAACAGAACCCCCGAACTCGAATTTCTGTTCGTAGACCGATTTTATACCTAGGTGTTTAATTCGTTATTCGCTTAGCTAATTTAGGATTCTAGTTAGCCTTAATTAACTAGTGGCGACTCTATTCAAAATACGCGTGTTCAAAACGTAAATCGCCTTAGGTCGGATTTTTAGGGTCCGACAATTTGGCGACTTCACTGGGGACTTAGAGGGTTCGGGCTCATTATATTCGCTTATTGCCATGTTTTTTGAGTTTTTTATATTTTATTATTTTCACCATTCTAAATTTGTTTTTTTTGTGTGACAGGTATATATTTTTAGAGTTACAACTAACATTTTTCTTTTTTGTGGCATCGTTTGAATTCGCAGACACCACTTTAGAATAAATTCCAAAATGCCTAAAACCCAGGGCAACTAGGAACCCCGGAGAGTTAGTAAAGGTATGACTGCGCGGCCGAGCCGCCGGAATGACTCAAAACAACTCCACCGCTCGTGAAGGTCCTATGATCACTATGATGAGGTGAGGAAACCACCGTGTCGGAAGCATGTCAGTGGAACCTACCTTGTAGAACAAAGCACACATTTTTTACTCCATAACATGTCGTGTTTTATCTGTGTTTTTTTTGTTATTGTAAAGGTTATCAGGTAAATAGTACTGTTTGTATAACTTTTATTTCTCATGCATTCATCTCATTGCATTTTAAAAAAACAAAAACAAAAAAAAAAAACTTTTTTTAGCTATGTAGTTAGTTATTTAGTTGTAGAAATTTTATTTTCAAACATGCATTTAGTCTGCATTGTTTTTAAAAAAACTCTTACCTGAATTTTTTTTATTTCAAGCTTACGTTTCAAAAGCATTATTTAAAAAAAAAACTCTTCAGGTAACTTGTAATTTTGGTTAGCGCGTCGCGTATGTAAAAAAACATTTTAGGAAAAATTGTAATTCCTCTTTAGCTATTAGAGCTTCTAATTTCGAACGAGCATTCCTTATGCATCATTCCAAAAAAATTACCTGAATTTTTTTTTATAATGCATCCAATATGTATTAATTAAAAAAAAAAATTTTAGATAAATCGTAAGCTCTCTTAGTTTTAGGGCTCTTTGTTTGAAAAATATTTTACCTAATTTTTTTTAATCAAAAGATGTGCATCTCATATACATTATTTTCGAAAAAATCTTTCTGGTAAATAATACTTTTTCTTAGTTGTAGAACTTTTATTTTTAAGTTTGCGTCTTGTATTTATTTTTGTGCATCTCATATTCCTTTCAAAAAACTTTTCACCTGAATTTTTATTTTTAAGCAACTAGGATGCATTGATTTTTTTTTTTTCTATTTAAGAAAACAAAAAAATTTAGGTAGCTTGTAAGTTTCTTAACTGTACAACTTTCATCTCATGTACATCTCATATGCATTGTTTTAGGAATTTTTTTATATAGATTGTAAATTTTCTCTTAGTTGTTGAGCTTTTAATTCCAAATATGCATTGACTTTGCATTTCTTTTTGTAAAAAAAAAAAACTTTACCTGGATTTTTCATCTCGTACATGCATTCCATATGTACCCTTCAGGTAAATTGTTGTAAATTGTAAAAAAAAAAAATTAACAGTAGAAGTTTAACTTTCGAGCATGCGTGAGCATTTAAAAAAAAAAAATTGAAAGTGTCATTCATTTTTATCCAATGTGTATTGTACTTTTGCGGCAAGATTGTCATTTCAACATTCGCATGAGCTAGCATTTTAAAAAAGGTGATTTGATTATGTTTTTTTTTTGAGAAAATAGTTTAACTGTGCAGTTGAGTGCGATTATTCGAGTTTAAGCAAATTACGAATTTTTTTTTTGAAAAACTTTGTTTTGAGCATTTGTCCTGCGTTCGAGCCAGATAGTGCACTCAGCAAACTCCATGATGGTGCAAAAACACCTTAGATCATAAAATTTTGATTCTTTCTAAAATTTCAAAATTATGAAATGAATGAAACTAGAGTTTTAAAAAAAAAAAATCATGCATGATTTCTCATATGATCTAGACTGATTTTTTTTTTCATTCTTTTCAGGTACCCTTGGTTAAGGTATCATGTACATATAAGTTCTGCTGGCCAAATGGGGCAATATAAAAGGAACATGCAACCATCCAGTTGCAGGAAGCACAAATTGCGCACTCGGATATCCAACGCTCGGGTACGATGAATTGTACTTGATTTTTTCCTTGAGATTTGAGTGTCCCTACTCTTTTTGCAGATCAGACGACCACTTCGACGAGGTCGCAACCACGTGAAATATGACTGCTCCAAAGAACATACATGCCAAAATCCCATCTATCATGTGTGGAATCCATACGCGTCCCCGAACCAAGCCGTACATCCGTTTTACGGTGAGGTCTAAACTGGTCAGTGGTAACCAAAGGGCATCTCCCGTTCAGATCAAGCACAACTGCCAGATGGAGAAAAATTTCATAATATGCAGCATGTCCATTCACATATGGAGCAAATTTTCATTAAAGATGTCGTGCACCCAGGTAAGAGAAGATGTGATCAATTTTATCCATGAAATTTGAGCATCTCTCTACTCCTTTTGCAGGACTGATAATCATCTCAAATCGAGTCCCCTGAAGAGCACATCTCGCGCACGGCCATTTGCTCGCCGACCATTCTAATGTCAACCGCCAAGTTTGTCCCAGACAGTTTGCATACCTCTGAAGCTCCACTTACCATTTGAGGCCTGCCAGACCAAGTTCCACACAATCCATGTGCGCTCCTCAACCAGGCTATTCATCAAGCAGGTGGCTAAACCAAATGATGCTGACCATAGGGCATCCCCGTTGCGATCAAACATAACAAGAGCAGTTGAGAAGTCGAGAAAAGTTATTGTCGGTGTCTTCAATCATAGGAGTACTCAACCCAAGACGTCGAGACGATCAACATATGTTGACTTGATCAGCCGAGTCCTTCTCCAGAAGAAGTTCCGAGAATTTGAAATTTTCAATCCGCCACTATGGGCATGTACATAATTGTTGTTCATGTAAATTTTTATTCAAAAAAGAGAAAAAATAAATTCCCGCCAGGATGAAAACCTGTAAAGGCGACCTAGGCAAAAGTTAGGGAGAGGGGCATGATTGAAAACCCGCAGGGGCAGTCATGGCAAAAGGTGAGCTGAAAAAAAAGAGAGTAAAAAAAAAAAAAACTCATTTTTTTTAGGGCCACAGCCGCCCTTTAATCAGCTACAGAAAAATAAAGAGAGTGTCCATGAAAATCTTGTGAGAGCATGAAGAAATAAAAGGGTCACAGTTGTCCCTAAATCAACTACAAATAAAGAGGGTCTCAGTCGTCTCTAAAACGACTACAAAGAAAGGGCCACAGCCACCCTCCAAATGGCTACAGATAAAAGAGTGACCCCGCGAATCCTATGAGGGCGGGAGAATAAAAAGGGTGATCCCGCAAACCCGGTGAGGGTAGGAAAATAAAGGAAAGGGCCACAACCACCCTCCAAATGGCTACAAATCAAAAGAGCTCCCGCAACATTGAAGACGGTGAGAAAAGGGTCACAGCCACCCTCCAAACAGCTACAAATACTCCCACATCGAGGCGGAAAATAAAGAACCGGGTCATAGCCACCCAGCAATTGGCTACTACAAAAAAGAGTGCTTCCGCTAGGTTGAAAACCCGAATGGGCGGCCTAGGCAAAATCAGGAAATGAGAGGCATGGTTGCAAATTCAGAAATTGCAATCATGGCAAAAAGAGAGAAAAAAAAAACCGAGGGGCACGGTCGGAAATCTCTCAATCGACCGTGACAAAAGGAGAGAATAAGATAGAAATTCTCAAAAAAAAAAGAAAGAAAGATCCCGCTAAGTTGTCGCACCCTGCGCAATTTAGGCAAAAATTAGGGACAAAATTTCATGCATAGTTTTATTTTTCTATGATACAGCGTCTTCCAAGTCAACTTCACGGCAAGCGGGGCGGTTACAGTCTGCTCTCGCAAGTCACCGTTCAAAGATGAGTAGGACTGCTACAACATGTTCCTACAAGTCACAACCGACAATCAGGACCTGAAGTTTTCCAGCTTTCTGAGAGTCACAACCCGACGAACGGAGCCTTTGATGTTCAGCCTTCGCGAGTCACAACCGACAATCAGGACCTGAAGTTTTCCAGCTTTCTGAGAGTCACAATCCGACGAACGGAGCCTTTGATGTTCAGCCTTCGCGAGTCACAACCGACAATCAGGACCTGAAGTTTTCCAGCTTTCTGAGAGTCACAACCTGACGAACGGAGCCTTTGATGTTCAGCCTTCGCGAGTCACAACCGACAATCAGGACCTGAAGTTTTCCAGCTTTCTGAGAGTCACAACCCGACGAACGGAGCCTTTGAAGTTCAGCCTTCGCGAGTCACAACCGGCAATCGGGATCTGGAGTTTCCAGCTTTTCCGAGAGTCACAACCGATAATCAGGACCTGAAGTTTTCCAGCTTTCTGAGTGTCACCCCCGACGAACGAAGCCTTAGTATCCAACCTTCGCAAGTCACGCCACTGAAGGCTTTTCCTTATCGCTCGCCACTGTAGGCATCGTCGATCAAGGTTTTTCGTTACTGCACGCCACTGGAGGCTTTTCGTTACTGCACGCCACTAGAGGCTTTACTTTTACACACCACCAACGGAAGCACCGTCAACAGGGGCACCGCCGACCGAGGCTTTACTTTTCCACACCGCCACTGGAGGCTCTTATTTTCCACACTGCCGCTAGAGGCTCTACATTCCGCACTACCAATAAGGTTTTCTTTAGTGATGTCCGTCAATAAAGCCAAAGGCCACCTTGGAGACTTGAAGACCCGGAAGAAGATATACTTCCTAGCCAAAATTAGTGTTTACTTGTCTTTGGACAAACCCCCTCGAATGCATTCTACAGGAGTCCGTCCAAAGAGGGGCAAGCTGTAAACACCTAATTATGGTACGCGCGACACGTATATAACACTTTCAAAAATGTTGTGCGCAACGCGTTTAAAAAAGGAAGTATTTAAATATGGAAGGTCACGGGGTTGCTAAAATATGGTTAGTTTGAATTAGGATAGTTATCTGTATTTATTGCAGAGTATATTTTATGAATATTTGTATTTAATGTTCAGAATATTTAGCATTTATTAGGAGAATAAATCAGTGTAATTTACTGCTTAATTATTTCTAGCCTAGATTATTATAAATAGGGTTCCTAGCTACATGTAAAAGGCATAAAAAAAACACATTCAATAATAATAATACACCAGTTCTCGAAAATCGTGATATTCCGTCTTCTAGAGAAATTAATTAATTAATTATTATTATTTATTTTTATTTTATTTTTTGTGTTTGCTGCAGCCCTTCCGCCGGCACCCAAGCCTCGCCGGTCACCTGAACACCGGTTACCCAAGCCTCGTTGGTGGCCGCGTCGACGACCCCCTCCACCGTCCGTCGCCTGGCCTCTCTCTCTCTCTCTCTCTCTCTCTCTCTATCTATCTCTCTCTCTATCTCTCTTCGTTTTCTGCTGGTGGATCTTCGCCGGAGTTTCCTGGGTGACCTCCAGCAGCAACCTCCGACCATCCACCGCGCCAGGGACTCGTACCCGGACCTTCGCCACCCGCGTCGCTGTTCATCTTATCGCCGAGCCGGAGTTTCCCAGCCGTGACCACCTCTGTCACCTGCACCACCTCTAGCCGACTCCCGTCTGTGGTTGGACACCGTTACCCAGCCACGACCTTCCCTCGCGCCGCCCTGCTCCGGTGGCCGTAGCTGTCTGTCCTGTAAATGCTGGCACCGTCTAATTGGCGCTTCTGTCCTGTAGCTTCCTTTTTTTTCTTATTTGTTCATTATATTATTTTTACTATTATTAATATATTATACTTAACTTGGTAATTTATTTGTAGGCGATTAAATTTGATTGCGTAGAATGTTTAATTTCTCAAGTCATATATGTGTTAAATAAATATATGATTGTGTATAGATTTGAATATGCTTAATAGTTTTGATGCTTTAGACCTCGTCTTAATTAGAAGTTATAAGTTATAATTATCTTTCTGGACTCACGTTTGTAGTCGATTTTTGCATATGATAATAAACTTAATTAAATACTGACATCGTTAGATTAATCTTGCATAATATATTTATAGAATAAAATTGGCAAATCAAGTGGATTAAGTACCGAAAGGGAATAATTAAAAATTATTATTTTTAATTTGTAACAGAACCTCCGAACTCGAATTTCTGATCGTAGACCGATTTTATACCTAGGTGTTTAATTCTTTATTCGCTTAGCTAATTTAGGATTCTAGTTAGCCTTAGTTAACTAGTGGCGACTCTATTCAAAATCCGCTTTTTCAAAACGTAAATTGCCTTAGGTCGGATTTTTAGGGTCCGACAATTAAATGTTGGTCTTATATTAAAGAGCTCCTATTATGGCGACCCATTCACCAAATGCCAACAACCACTCTGTCACGGCCCGATATCTACTATGGAAATTAGGGGTGACGACCGCTATTTACTATTAATAAAACAACAAATAGCGAAGCCCAAAAATTCTTTACTTATACATCACTCAGATATCAATCGAGTTCTGATGCAAATAGCTATGATACATACAATCCAACAGCTTCTTATACACCAATAAACAATGTTGAACATGTTAACTCATACTTCTGTTGCTCACTCTGACGTCATCTGAAATCTCGTGTCTTCACATGTTAACTAGAATGTCCTTTGATTCCGAGCACCAAAATTACTTATCAACTAATCCTAAAACTGAGGGGGTTGAATTCGGTGTAAGTTCCTGGGAGCAACCTAGTAAGTAATCGTCACATTATTCCTACCCGATCAAGTACTTGGAAAATATTTATAATAACTGAGGACGTTGTATAATTTGGTAAAATAATATAGAGTTCAAATATTTAAACATGTAAAAGTTCAGGAATCAATCATGCATTATAAATAAGGAGCTTGTAAGAGACGGTGCATGGTTCAAAATTTTCAGGAACAAATAATATCAAATTTAGCGGTTGAATAGTGGATGCAAACTTTTCAATATTCAAAAACATATCAGAGTCAGAGTCAGAGTCATCCAGAGACAAATGTTTCGAACTTATTTAAATTCAATACGGAGTCAGAGGTTCTGAAAAGGTTTCATACTAAATTGAAAGTCGGAACATAACAAAAATCAGAGGTTTCGAACTTAATCGGTCGGAACAGAACATAATCAGAGGTTTCGAACTTAATGGAAAGTCGGAACGGCACATAATCAGAGGTTTCGAACTTAACCGAAAGTCAGAACAGAATATAATCAAAAGTTGCTTTAGTCTTTTCATCACGCCTACGATACCTATGGAAAGACTCCAATGTTTAACCACCATTGGAAGGATGCAGACCCCAGGTATGCCGCTGGGTCGGCTCCAATTTTTAACCCCCGTTAGGGATGAAAATAAAAACGACAAGTCTGAAAAACCCCAAAAACCGAACCAAACCGGTAAAAAAAATGACCCGTAAATAGACGGTTCGGTTTGTGGTCGGATTTTTTAGTTGTACTTCGGTTCTGTTCGGTCATTGTGCTCGAAAAACCGTGGAGACCGAACCAAGCCGATGTTATCTAATATCATTAATATGATATGATATGATATATATAATATTAAGATAACTAAGAGTATTTTTAGGAAAATCAAATATTTTTTTGTTGTTATTATTATTATTACTAATTTCATATTTACTAGCGGTAATCAAATTACCTTCTCCATTCCTACATATGAATTATTTTTAAGCTTCATTTCACCGGAGTTTAATATTTCTCTTTTTTATTTAAATTTTGGAACTTTGAATATATTTTCTAAGTATAAGTTGTATGAACTTTTGTTTGGTATTTTACATAATTTAATTGACAGATACTTTAACGTATTCTATGTTTTAAATATTAATTATTATTTTCGGATTTTCGGTTTAAACCGAAAACCATACCGAAAAAACCTTACTAAACATGGACGGTTTATTTTATTCTATACGGATTGTTGGTCGGATTTTTTTGTTGGAAAAATCCGGACCAAAAAAATTGGACCCCGACCGAAATAGTTAAAAACCCGGTCCAACGGAACCGGTTTCGCCTCTAAACCCCATTGGAAGGATACAGAGCCTAGATATAGCCGCTGGGTCTGCCAGAAGCGATCAATCTTCCATGCATACGCCGGAGGGGCCCTTGTAAGGGTTCAGACCATAGCTAGACTTACGAGCACATAGTCAGAGACAGATGCTGGACTTCTTAAAATACGTTTCTAGTAACTAATTTTCTATCAAAATCTTATATCGGAACATATGACGGAAACATTCTTGCAAAATCAATCGATCTTATCAAAACATATGTAATTCATAACATAACTTCAAGTACTTGATCTTAATACTGGAAAGCATAAAATGTTTTTTTTTTGGCCAGTCATAAAATAGAAAGAAAGTCCAAAGTCCAAATCGTATCCCAAACCAATTGTACTCCCTATGAATGTTCATCCCGTCAGAAGTCCAATGTTAAAAAAGACGCGTCAATCAAACAATTGTACTCCCAAACAAGCCTCGGGAATTCGTTGATCTCCGTTCGGTTTCGCTGAAGAATTTCAGATTAATAGATCAACTTCAAAATGTCATAAATTCATCAGTACAGATCTGTTGTAAGCGAACTTGACATCCATGAAAAGCTTAAGTGACATAATTTAATCATGTATGATAAGTTCTGGCTGAATCCAATTATAAATGACTTGTTTATACCATTAAACAAGTTTGTTCAGAAATATTACAGCATCTAACAGATTTCAGCGCCAACTTCAACCGGTTATAACTGTTAGGATCGATTCTCTCAACACTCACTAAACGATTAAGAAGAAAGCAATAAAGAACACACAGGATTTAACGTGGTTCGGTCAAAAACGACCTACGTCCACAAGTCTGGCGGCTGGCGTGTTATTAGATAGTCCCACGGTTACAATTTCTGAGAATACAATGCTATATATATAGCCACAGAGAAAAAGAACTCATAAACCCTACCGGGCCGGGTCGGCCCCCAAAAATCGGGATCCATAACTCAACAATTCTCCCACTTGGATACTGATTTAATCTTCCAAGTAAATCTTCATTCTCCAAAAGAGTCTCCCATCAACTTCTCCGCCTCGCCAGCCGCCCGTCTTCCGAAACAACTACAGAAGACCAACTGAGGTTTTGCACAACCTCAGTTTCCCAACATCGACACATTTTGTCAACATGTCTGCTGGATTCTTTGCACCCTCAATCTTCTCCAAAAACATCTCTCCTTCTTCCACTGCCTTCCGAGTGAAATGATATCTTCTCCGGATGTGTTTTTTCCTCGAATGATGGACAGGGTTCTTCACCAACTGCTGTATGACACTCTGACTATCTGTGTAGAGAATCTTATCTCGCTGCTTCAAGCCCAACTCTTCTAGATAATCTGTCAGCCATATCATCTCCTTCCCAGCTTCAGCAATAGCAACATATTCAGCTTCACAAGATGAAAGGGCAACACATTTCTGAAGCTTGGACATCCAACTCACTGCAGTCCCTCCTATGGTGTAGATGTACCCAGATGTACTCTGACTAGAGTCCACATCTCCACTGAGATCAGCATCCACAAAACCCTGCAGTATCACCTTGCCATTGCCATAGCAGAGTGATGTCTTGGACGTACCTCTCAAGTATCTCAGAAGCCACTTCACGGCTTCCCAGTGCTCTTTCCCCGGATTGGACATGAATCTACTAACAACCCCCACTGCATGTGCTATGTCAGGTCTTGTACAGACCATAGCATACATCAAGCTCCCAATTGCAGATGCATATGGAACAAGTGCCATCTGTTCTTGCTCCTCCTCTGTCTTGGGTGACTGCTCCTTTGACAGTTTCTTGTGATTAGCCAGTGGAGTAGTCCTGGGTTTAGCGTCACTCACCTTGAACCTGTTCAGCACCTTCTCAATGTACCTTTCTTGGGATAGATTTAGGGTGCCTGCTGTCTCGAGAAATCCTCATCCCAAGAATCTGTTTTGCTGCACCTAAATCCTTCATCTCAAATTCTGAAGACAGACTTGCCTTCAGATCATCGATATCCCTCATGTTTGCTCCTGCAATCAACATATCATCCACATACAAGAGCAAGAAAACAAAGGAATCCGTATACTTCTTAAAGTAACAACAGTTATCCTTTTCACTCCTATGGAACCCGCTCTTGCGCATGAAGGAGTCAAACTTCTTGTACCACTGCCTAGGTGCTTGCTTCAACCCGTATAAGCTCCTGCTGAGCTTACATACCATGTGTTCCTTGCCTGGAACGACAAATCCTTCTGGTTGATGCATATATATCTCCTTATCAAGATCTCCATGTAAAAACGCTGTTTTCACATCCATCTGTTCAAGGTGCAAGTTCTCTGATGCAACAATACTCAGTAACATCCGAATAGAGGTTAGCTTTACAACAGGAGAAAATATTTCAGCATAATCAATGTCTTTCCTTTGTAAGTAACCTTTAACCACTAACATTGCCTTAAACATTTTCTTGCCATCTGCTTCAGTCTTTACTCTGAACACCCACTTGTTCAATAAAGCTCTCTTCCCAGCAGGCAACTGTGTCAACACCCATGTGTTGTTCTTCTCAAGAGAGCTCATCTCGTCATCCATAGCTTGCTCCCACTTGATGGAATCATCCATTTGTAGAGCCTCTTCAAAGGACTCGGGCTCCCCTTCATCAGTCAACAACAGGTAATGTAATGAGGGTGAATACCTGTCTGGTGGCCTGATGGTCCTGGATGATCTTCTCAACACCTGCTCAGGTGTTACTGGATCCACTTCTGGATCTGTCTCTTGCTCATCCTCTGGTTCTTCATCGTCAGTGTCTGGAGTTAATTGAGTTTTTCCTGTCTCCAACTCAACCTCAACTCCCACTTGCTCTGGAGTCCCTAAGACCTTCTGATCTTTGTCTTTGTACAAGACGTCTTCATCAAAGGTCACATCACAGTGTCTCAGGATCTTTCTGTTCTTCTCATCCCAAAACCTGTAACCAAACTTGTCAGAACCATAACCTATGAAGTAGCACTTCACTGCCTTTGCATCAAGCTTGTCTCTCTTCTCTGGATCAACATGAACATAAGCTGTGCACCCAAAAGTTCTCAGGTGAGAATACCTGAGTTCTTTTCCCGTCCATACCTCTTCAGGAATCTTGAACCCCAAGGGAACTGAAGGTCCCCTGTTGATCAAGTAAGCAGCTGTGTTAACAGCATCTGCCCAAAACATCTTGGGCAGTCCACAATGGATTCTCATGCTTCGTGCACGCTCATTCAATGTCCTGTTAATCCTCTCAGCGACGCCATTCTGTCTTGCCTTGCCAGGAACTGTCCTCATCAGTTTGATTCCCTCAGCTGCACAGAATGCTACGAACTCTGACTTTTCATACTCTCCTCCGTTGTCAGACCTCAGACACTTGATCTTCAACCCAGTCTGATTCTCAACTTCAGCTTTCCACTTCTTAAAGGTAGCAAACACATCTGATTTACGCTTCAAGTAATAGACCCATACCTTTCTGCTGAAATCATCAATGAAGGTAATATAGAACCTGGATCCGCCAAGTGATGAAACTTGAGCTGGTCCCCAAACATTTGTATGTACCAATTCCAGTCGTTCCTTCTTTGGCTCCCTTGGGGTCTTCGTGAAGCTAACTCGTTTCTGCTTCCCCATGACACAACTTTCACAGAGTCCCATGTCAACATGTTTCAGACCCTCCAAAACTCCTTTTTCAACCAGCATCTTCATTCCTTTAACACTCATGTGTCCAAGTCTGTTATGCCACAGACATGAACTGGATGAACTTTCCTGAACAGCAGCTGTATTTATACACCCTTCAGTGGTGTATAAGGTTCCAGATTTGAGGCCCCGTGCTACAACCATAGCACCCTTCTTAATCTTCCAAGAACCTTTCCCAAACTCTGCTGCATATCCTGTGCTATCCAACTGACCTACCGAGATCAGATTCTTCTTGAGACCAGGAATATATCTGACATCTTCCAATGTCCACTGATTTCCTGCTGGAGTGTGAATGCAGACATTCCCCTTTCCTTCACTCTCCAATGCTTTGTTGTCAGCAAGATACACCTTTCCAAACTTTCCAGACTTGAAATTTTGGAACAACTCTTTGCTTGGAGACGAATGGAATGATGCTCCAGAATCTAAAATCCAGGATTCAAGTGAACTGTTCACACTAAGGATTAGAGCATCCCCAATGTCTTCTGCTGAGTTCACAATAACTCCATCTCTATAAGTCCGATTTATGTGATCTTAGTGTCTATAGAAAACCCAATCGACATTCTTTAAGATTGTATAACTCGTTTGTCCATTAACCAACGCAAAACAGGTCGTTTAAGACTGTAACATAACTGTTAATATTGCAGAAACTTCATGTTTTCACCTAAAAGTTATCTGAATAGCAAGACAGCTTATCATCTTCTACAATTTCAGAATAAATTATCAATGATACTTCTGCCAGTTAGGAATATACAGGTCCATACGGGTATTAATTTGATATCAGGTTTGCTCAAACGAGTCTCGGTAAATTGCAGGCGCTGACCAGTTCGCATCAGCACAACTGCACTACGAGGTCGACTCTAACATGTCATAACTTTGTATACATATATCTGATTTGGGTGGTTTTGGCGTCCACGGAAAGCTAATAAGACGTAGTTTAAGAAATTATATGTCTATCATACAGAAACCGATCATAACTGTTGGATCACGGGCGAAGCTCCGTTACGTTCTTGACGGAAAGGCTTGAACTCCTGGGCTCCGCGTAATCCTGCAAAAGGGGATGACCTGGGTGGTGACCCAGAATCCCTCTCCGATGCTTAAATGAGTGTATGAATGATGGGGTGGTAAGCAATAATCTAAGCTCGTATTAGAATGTCCGTTTTCTGAGGTAACTTCCTCCTTTATATAGGAGGGGAAGTTACTCAGTTACCTGTAACCGCGCCTGGCAGTTTTACCCACGATTCCGCATATCTCGTTCGGGATTCCATATATCTCGCCCCACGCTCCGCGTATCTCGCCCATATTCCGCGTATCTCGGGCACGCCCTGCGTATCTCGGGGAGGTTATCTGTATCTCAACCGTCTCCCCACTACTCTATCTAGTAGGCGGGTTTCTCGGCCTTATCCTCTGATCACAAGTCCCAATTCATATCGGGGACTCCAGAGTTATCTCATTCTAGGTCACCACCCAGGACCCCTCGTCCCACGGGACAGGGCCAGCTTCATCGGGGCTTTATTATCGGGGCCTTCTCAAAGGCATATCGGGGCCTACTCGGAGGCTCTTCGTCGGGAGCATTCAGCTCATATATCGGGACCGATCTCGTCAGAACCCTTCATATTGGGCTTCTGGACCTTCCAGGTCTTTCGTCGAGGCCCACTGGACTTATTCGCCGTCTATTAACTCTTAACGGGGCTAACGATTACATCGGAACCCATCATTTGCCCCCAAGACATGGGGGACTTGCAGTCCGTTGTGTCTTCCAATTCCAGACCTCCCGACCTCATCGTCGAAGGCTTTTATCTTCAGACCTCCCGATATCACCATCAGAGGCTTTCATCTTCAGACCTCCCGATATCACTATCGGAGGCTTTTACCTTGGGCACAATTCTTGAATTACAGAGCTTCTCACTCACAATTCCTCAGACTCTAAGGACAGTTGCCAAATCCGAGGAGACTCCTCGGTTACTGCAGCATTAAATGCTAGGGATAATGAAACGACGCCCAAACCGGCGTGACTGCTGCTTTCTGAAAAAGCACTCATTACGTCACCAACGTCTCTTCCGTATCGTCCCTATAATCTCGACGATCAAGATTGAGTCGTTTCATCTTCAACGGTCCAGATTGAATCCGTCCAGCTGTCCTTTTGCCTATAAAAGCCAAAACCCTGGCACTATTCACTCATTCTCTACCGTTTTGATTTCTGGAAATTCTACCATTTTCAAACCTCGAAGCTTCTTCTCCAAGTTTCTTTTGCTCTTCCAGTGATCCAAGGCCTCCAGCCCTCCAGATCCTTCTTCATCCTTTCCGAGCAACCCTCAACTATGTCTGGTAAGGTTTTCATTCTCTGCTTTCATGATTTGCTGACATTACCTTCTCCTCATTTCTTAAGTTTTCCTGTTTGCGGCCGTTTTTAGACGAGGCCAGTTCCGGGGAAAGGACCCCTTTTACCTTTGAGCTTGCTATTAACGAAATTTCTGAGACCTCGTACGAGGCTGCTCTCCGAGAAGGCTGCATTACTTTCAGACTGGGAACCCCGCTTCCCCTACGAGTCTCACGCAACCACCAAGAGAAAGCATATTGTCACGCGTCCTCGGGAAGGAGAGGTGTTCGTCTCCACCGGGCAGATAAATGCTGGGATTCGATTCCCTTTTTGCGGGAACCTGGTGGAGATGTGCAACTTCTACCAGACGCATCCCTGCACCTTCTCTCCACATGCTATCCGCTTGTGGAATGCTTTCCAGGTTCTGTGCCTCCGCCAGCAGTAGACGTACAGTTTGCTACTCTTCCGCACCTTCTACGGGATGAAGTGTAATAAGGCTGGTGTTTGCTCCTTCACTCCCCGACTCCCCAAATGGACAAAGGAGCAACTTTCACGGTTTGGCTGGGATGGCGAGACCTGGAAGTTTAATAAGGATCGGGTGCTCATTCGTGACTCATGGTCCAACAATAGCGGATGGAAGAAGTATTACTTCTTCGTCCAGAACAGCTCTATCCCATGGCCCCGATGGGAGGTTGTGGCGGACCCTGCCCCCAAGCTCGAAGTCTACACCGAGGATGACCTCAACACTCTGCTGCTGGTCCAGCTTTACCGTTGGGGGGAATCCTTCGTTCCCCTTGACGCCAACAAGCTCGTGGAGGGGGACTTGATCCAGATCGGAGTCCAGCTCCTTGATTCCGTTTCCAAGAATTTGGTTATCTGGGTACACTTCTAACCGCTTTGTCTTTTCATTTTTGCAGCCAAGAAGGCATCTCTGCTGACCCATCTCATGTTGAAGCAGGGGGAGACCGATGCCATCCAGGGTGGCTCCAAGCGGAAGCGGAAGTCTTTGAAGAAAGGAGCTTCCTCTTCTGCTGCTCCTCTGACTGAAGAGCAGGTCGGGACGGCCAAGCGGGCCAGAAGGGAGGAGATAGACCAAGCCTTCGGTGTCACCACTGCTGAGGAAGGTAAGCGCGTTCGCCACGCTATTAAGAAATATAGGAGGTTGGTTCCCAATGAGTTTTATCCCCGCTGATCGGGAGTCGCGGGTCCGAGAAATTAAGTATATACTTCGAGGAGAAACCCCCCGCGTCCTCAAGGCGGGATACTACAACTTATTTGGAAAGGACCAATATGTCGCGCGCCAAATCATTTGGTGCCCCCATAATATTCTGCCTGACTTCATTCGTCCCGCCACCGCAGGTCCCTCGGAGGCTCTTACTCCGAAGAAAGCCGCCACTTCAGCAAGGGCTGCGACTCCGCAGGAGCCGATGATGGAGGATGTCCCACGGAAGCTCAGTTCCGTCAGGTGACCAACTTGGAGGCTTCCCCCTCCTCCGAGGAGCCAAATGAAGGTGGCTTGCTCCCCCGCCAAAGGCCAGGGCGGAGCATCCTGAGGCCTACTGTGGAGGAGGACGTGTCTCGGAGTCCTCCCCTGGATCTGCGTTCTCCAACTCCGGAGCCTCCGACCGAGGCTCCTCCGACCGAAACTTCTAGGGTCATCCCTCCTCTCCCCGTGGATGAGAACCTTTACAAGGTTTTCACCCCCGACCAAGAGACGGTTCCCTGGAACCCGATCGAGTCTCTCCAAGGGGTCTCACTCCATCGGGGAGACCTTCAGCCTGAATTGGCCCTGCATCTGCTGGCAGGGTCAATTCCACCAGCCTTGAGACGCCCCATCTCTTTGGCGCGGGAGGACATCGAGGAAGAGCTTCGCAGCATGGCTATCCGTCGGATGGAGGTAAACTTTATTCCCGCTTTTATTTTTGCCTTCATTGTTCTTGCCTTCGATTATCGTATTTTAATCCTTTTTCCCTTTCGTTTTAGGAAACCGCGGACCAGCAGCGCTGCTTTGGTTTCATCCTGGCTCTGAAGGGTGCTTTGGAGGAGGCACAAGCCAGGGCAGACCCCAAGGCCTTGGCCAAACTTCAGGAGGACCTTGCCAGCGCTGTGGCGGCGAGGGAGAAGATAGCCAAGGAACAGACCCTCCTTGGCGAGAAGGCTATGAGCCTGCACAAGCAGGTTCAGGATCATGAAGCCGTGCTACGTCGGGAGCGGAGGATACTTAAGGAGGAACAGCAGCGGCACGAGGCGGAGAAGAGGCAGCTCATCTTCGAGAAGGACATTCTCGCGGAAGCCAAGGCGGGACTTGAAGCCGAGAAGGCTGAATTTCCTGCCAAGCTGGCTGAGGCAAAGGCTCAGGGTCGCGAGGAGTATCGGAACTCCGATGATTTCAAGGCGGATGCCGTGGGGTTCTGTAAAACCGAGGTGGAGAACGTTCTGTTCAATGCCGTCGAGGAACTTTACACGGCATACGAGGATTCCATCGACTTTAAGAAGTGCGCGACCCTCGCCCCCTTCGCGGAGAAATACTTCAACCTCCCCGCGGAGAGCGATGAGGCTGATGCCGCGGACCCGACTCCGCGGACTGCGGAGCCTTCTGCCCAGGCCCCCTCGAATCCTACTCCCTCCAAAGCTGCTGAGGACCCAACTTCCAACAAGGACCAAGCTTAATGTTTTATTCTTTAAGTCCTTGTAATTTTTCTCCTTGTATCCTCTTTGTCTCTTTGTATCGGAACCCTTAGGCCTTTCGAGCCTTTATAAGAAATTCCTTTCATCTTTTTTGGTCTCGATAATCATTGCACTACTTAAAGCGACTTTAGATTCGTTACTTAAAACGTTCCAACGCATCCTTCCGATGCTTTATTCGGGACTTCACCACTTAAGGTTTCTCATCCATATCACTTAATGTAATTTCGTATGTCCTTCGCGACATTTTTCTCGGGACTTTACCACTTAAGGTTTCTCATCCCTGCCATTCAAGGCAATTTCACACATCACTTAAGATGATTTTTTCGCACCCTCTAAGGCTTTTATCGCGCCATTCCAGACGACTTAATCGTACCCTTTAGGGCTTTTTGCTGCATCATATAGACGACTTATGCGGACCCCTTAGGGCTTTTCATACCTAGGCTTTTGGTTGCATCATAAAGACGACTTACTCGTACCCCGTAGGGCTTTTGTCTGTACCTCGAAAGGCTTTTTATCGCGCCATAAAGGCGACTTACTCGCACCTCGTAAGGCTTTTATCGTACCTCGGAAGGCTTTAATCGTACCTTGGAAGGCTTTTGTCGCGTCCTTCAGGACGTCTTACTAACAGTTAGAATAAATCTAAAAGTATTTGGATCAGAAGCAACTTCTTTTATTCATTAATAACTCAAAGCTGGCTTACATCGGAACAATCGATAGACAACTTGCGCCATTCGCGGCGGCTTAACATCGCGCACCTCTAAAGGCGACTTAATATCAAACATGATACTTCTTCAAGTGTGCGCCACTGAAGGAATGTTTCAACGTCTTGCCGTCAAGGTCTTCTAGCTTATACGCATTCGGGGCTGGCATCCCTACAATCTTGTAAGGTCCCTCCCATTTTGGTGATAGCTTGTTGATCCGATCTTGATGAACGAACTCGTTCCTCCGCCAGACAAGTTCTCCCACGAAGAATTGTCGGGACTTGACACGCCGATTATAATACCTGGCTGTTGCCAGACGCATCCGAGCCTGAACTTCATCAGCCTTCCATCTTTTCTCTTCGAGCAAGTCCAAGTCCAGACGTCTCATTTCCTCGTTCGTCAGAGGCTCATAATACCTCATGCGATGGGACGCCACCGCTATCTCCACGGGAGCAACTGCCTCCGTGCCATAAACAAGGCCAAACGGAGTCTCCCCCGTCGATTGCTTGGGTGTTGTTCTAACAGCCCACAGCACGTTTTCACGTTCATCTAGCCAATGACCCTGCAAGGCACAGACCCTCTTCTTCAAGCCATCCATCACGATCTTGTTGGCTGACTCGACTTGGCCATTAGTCTGGGCATGGTGGACGGAAGCTGTCCGATGCTCGATGTTCAATTCCTCCAGATACTCCTTCAATTGAGCCCCATTAAATGGAGGACCATTATCGCTGATCAACACTCGAGGAACCCCATACCGGGATATGATCTGAGTTTGGAGAAACTTGAGGATCTGCTGCCCCGTCGTCTTGGCCAATGCCTTAGCCTCTATCCACTTCGAAAAGTAATCGATGGCTACGAGTAAATACTTGCACTGACCTTTTGCTTGCGGAAGAGGTCCCACCAAGTCGATGCCCCACTACGCGAAGGGCCAAGCACTTCTGATGGACATCAAGTTCGCGGAAGGAGCCACGATATTCGGAGCGTACCTCTGGCACGCATCACAGGATTGGACCATCGCTGTCGCTTCCTTATTCATCGAAGGCCAATAGTAGCCTAGATTCAACACTTTCCTCACAATGGATCGGGCCCCTTCATGACAGGCCGCGACTCCCTCGTGCAACTCTCTCAGGATCCGATTCGTATAGGCTCCGCCACACATTTCAGAAAAGGCTTTACATGCCCCCTCTTGTATAACTGGTTGTCCACCATCACGTAGTTGCTCACGATTCGACGCAACCTAACAGCTGCCACTTCATCATCGGGGAGTGCCCCTGTAGTCAGGTATGTGACTATTGGGGTCATCCAGGTGGGTTTCTCTTCTTCCTCCGATCCTGCTTCAATAGCGCATACCTCCGACGGATTGATGGTTGAGATAATTACTCTCTCCAGAAAGTGCACCTTCCGATTCTCCTCGGGGGCCACTCCTAGGGCAAACTTGCTTAAGGCGTCTGCCTCCGCATTTTCTTCCCTCGGGATTGCCTCAATGTCGAAGCTTTTGAAGCTTCCCTTCAAAGTCTGCACCTCGTGCAAATACTTCCTCATTGTCGGGCTCTTGGCTTCATAATTCCCCTGGACTTGATTCACGAGCAAGCTGGCATCACACTTCACTTTTAAATGATCGACTCCCGTACCTTTGGCGATTTTAAGGCCCGTGATGAGAGCCTCATACTCAGCTTCATTGTTGGTGGCCCTAAACGTCAAGGCCAAAGCATATCGTAGGGGCTCGCCTCCACCGGGCGGTATCAACACAAATCCTGCCCCCGATCCTTCTACACTTGATGAACCATCAGTGTACATCTCCCAGGTGTTCTCCTCATTTGGCTGTTCTGGCTGTTCTGCTATCGTGACCTCCATGGTTGCCCCCTCTACAGGACCTGCTTCTTCCAGATCGGGTGCTGTAGACTCTGCTATAAAATCCGCCAACGCTTGGCCCTTAATAGCGGTTCTCGGAGCAAAATGGATACGGAACTCCGTAAGCTCGATGGCCCATTTCACCAATCTCCCCGACGCCTCCGGTCGGTTCAAAAAGTGCTTCAAGGGCTGATTAGTTAACACCGTAACTTCGTGGGCATGGAAGTAAGGCCGTAGCTTTCGGGCAGCAACAATCAACGCAAAGAGATACTTCTCAATAGCGGGATAATTCATTTCAGATTTGGCAAACGCCTTGCTTACATAATAAACAGGAACTTGGTTGCCCTTGACAATCTTTATTAAAACGGAACTAACAGCAACTTCAGAAACAACCAAATAGAGATAAAGCGGCTCGCCTGGAACCGGCTTCGCCAACGGCGGAAGGGTACGGAGGTGTTGCTTGAGTGCCTGGAATGCCTCCTCACACTTGTCGAACCATTCAAACTTCTTGTGGGCCTTTAGCACATCAAAAAATGGCATGGCTCGGTCACTCGCCTTGGATAGGAAACGATCATCGCGGCCAATCGTCCATTCAGCACCTGGACCTCCCGATGGGTTTTCGGAGACTGCATCTCCTCGATTGCTCTCAGCTTCTCAGGATTCACCTTGATTCCTCTTTGGCTCACCATAAATCCCAGGAATTTCCCCGAGTTCACTCCGAAAGCGCACTTTTCCGGGTTCAAACGAACCTGATGAAACTTCATCCGCTCAAACGCCGCCGCCAAGTTGTGGACATGGTCTCCTGCCTGTCGGGACTTCACCAACATGTCATCCACATAAGCCTCCATGGTCTTTCCCAGCATGTCCCCGAACAACTTGTTCACCATCCTCTGGTAAGTTGCTCCAGCATTTATTAACCCGAAGGGCATAACGTCGTAGTGATAGACGTCACTATCAGCATAGAAGGCTGTATGGGGGGCATCCTCCTTCGCCATCTTGATCTGGTTGTAACCGGAATAACCATCCATGAAGCTCAACAGCTCGTGTCCCGATGTGGCATCCACCAACTGATCAATCCTCGGGAGTGGATAACAATCCTTCGGCAGGCCTTGTTCAAGTCACGGAAATCGACACACATCCGCCACTTCCCATTACTCTTCCTCACTAGGACCGGGTTAGCGACCCAAGTCTGGAATCGGAGCTCCTTGATGAATCCAGCATCGAGCAACCTGCCCACCTCCTGCTGGATCGCGATCCTCTTATCCGCGCCCATCGGATGTCTCCTCTGCGCAATAGGCTTGATCGCGGGATCAATCTTCAACTCGTGCACTATCACGTCGGGGCTGATTCCTGGCATATCGCTCGGGGACCAAGCAAACAGCTCCTTAAACTCCTTCAGGAGCTCGATCAATTCTCGGGCTCTTTCCTCCGACAAAGCAGACACGATCTTCACCTTCCTTTGAGGTCCGTCAATCTCGACCTCTTTCAGATCCTCCATGGGGGCGGGACGCCCAAACTCCTCTCGAGGATCGGCATCAGTCTGCAGGACAGCCATGGCTTCCCTCCTTCTCCTTCGGGTGGCGTTAACATAACACCTTCTTGACGCCACCTGGTCACCCTTGACCTCTCCGACCCCATTGTCAGTCGGGAACTTCATCTTCTGGTGGACGGTCGAGGCGACTGCCATGAGAGGGTTGATGGTGGTCCTCCCGATGATAGCGTTATACGTCCCCGCAGACTCTACCACGACGAAATCCACGTTCCGCCTTTCTATCTTCCAGCCACTACCGAACTCCACCGGTAAGGTAATCATCCCCAATGGATAGGAAGTAGAACCAGAGAATCCCACCATCGGGAAGTTCACCTGTTTCAGGTCCTTCTTCGTCTTTCCCATGGCTTCTAAGGCGTCCATGAAAAGAATGTCGGAGGAGTTCCCTCCGTCTATCAGGATCCGCTTCATCTCGAATCCATCCACGTCCAGGGTCACGACCAAGGCGTCGTCGTGGGGGCTCTCCACGCCTATCAAATCCTCCGCTGAGAAAGAAATCATCATTTCTTCCTTTACAGTCCACGACCGGGACCTCTTTCCTAACACCACAGTAGCAGAGATGCGGGAAGCATAATTCTCCCGAGATGCGGAGGTATCACCTCCCGCCGCCATTCCTCCATGAATGACGTTAATGGTTCCCCGCCTCTCCTTACGGGCACCGGAGGATTCAGGCTCAACCTTCTTCTTCTTTGGGGACCGGTCGCGGGACTTGGAACGAGACCGTGACCGAGTTTTGGAACGGATCGGCACCTTCCCCTTCCGACGAACTCCTTAAGCTTCCCCTTCTGGATCAGCTTCTCTATCTCCTTCTTCAGCTCCCGACAGTTATCTGTGTCGTGACCATTGGCTCGATGGTACCGACAGTAACGATCAGAGCGACCTCCCAAGAACTCACCTTCTTTCCTCGGGGGGTATCGGGCGAGACCCTGCCGATCCATCACGGCTAGCACGGAAGTCATTGAGTTGTTGATGGGAGCATTACGACCCTCGCGGTTATCCTTCCTCGGGGGACGCTTGTCCTCCCTTATCTCGGGGCGACCACGACTCCTACTTCCCTCCGATTTATCGCTCCCCTTGCGATCATCCGACAGTTTGAACGATGGCTTTCCTCTTCCTGACTTCGGAGGATCAAGCTCTCTGGCAGCAATCTTCGACTCCTGCACGTCGATTTGCTGCTTCACCCTCGCTTGCAAGGCCTCCATACTCCACACAGCCTTCGCGGCTACACTGTGCATCAGATCGGAGCCATACGGAGCAGTCAGGTTCCGAAGGAAAGTGCGGATGGTCTCTCCCTCCGATATCTCCTCATCGATCTCCGCGGCACTAGCAGTGAACCGTTGGTAGTAGTATGCCAACGATTCGTCAGACCTCTGCACCACCTGGGTTAAAGACCTCACACTCTTCAAGAGACGCCTACGACCCTGATACTGCTTGATGAAGCGGTCGTGCATATCAGCCCAGCAAGTAATACTTCCCGGCGGTAGGCTGAAAAACCATGCCATGGCCCTTTCTCCCAAGGTGATCGGGAACAGTGAACACACGAGGTCATCATTCGAGGTCCTACCCATACAGGCCTGGACATGCCTCTGAACATGGCGGACCGGGTCTCCTTCACCATCGTACTCCTTGATGGTCGGGATGCCTAGCCCTGGCGGGGCGACAATATCCAGCAGCCGTGGAACAAAAGGGTGAGTGGATCGGTCCCTCAGTTCCGATGTCATATGCTTCTGATCGCCCATGCATATGTTGACGATTTTCACCACCTGATCGGGGGTGATGGGGCCATTCAGGGGAATGGTCTTGTGTTGCACTGGTCCGGGACCATCAACCACGAACTTCTCCGGGTGCACGGGTTCCTTACCATGACTCCTGGGCTGAACCTCCTGTTCTTCTTGAACCTCCCTTGGAGGAGGTGGAGGCAACTCTTCCCGTGGAGGCAACTCCTCTGCCCTCCTGGCAGCCTCCCTTTTGTCCAACAAAGCTTCCATGGCAGCTAGGAACATGGGCATAGCATCTGCTACTGCCTTAGCCAACTCCGAGTTTGAGGAAGCACCTACCTCCCTCCGCGGGATTTCTTCTCTGTGCACCACCGGATTTGGAGGAGCATCCACCTCCCTTCGCGGGATATCTTGCCTGTTCATCGTCGTGTCTCGGACTGAGACCTCATAATCTTCACCATGCCCCCCTGTCTGAGAAACAGCAGGGTGCTCACCTTGTTCAGCAGCATGCTCCAGCAACGGGGAATTCACAGTTCCAGCAGGGCGAGAACTGCCGGCCTGGACTTGTTTCTTCTTGCCACCACCAGCCATCGATCTAGTAGAAACTATTTTGGCTTTTCGTAAGTTTCCCACAGACGGCGCCAATGTTGGATCACGGGCGAAGCTCCGTTACGTTCTTGACGGAAAGGCTTGAACTCCTGGGCTCCGCGTAATCCTGCAAAAGGGGATGACCTGGGTGGTGACCCAGAATCCCTCTCCGATGCTTAAATGAGTGTATGAATGATGGGGTGGTAAGCAATAATCTAAGCTCGTATTAGAATGTCCGTTTTATGAGGTAACTTCCTCCTTTATATAGGAGGGGAAGTTACTCAGTTACCTGTAACCGCGCCTGCCAGTTTTACCCACGATTCTGCATATCTCGTTCGGGATTCCATATATCTCGCCGCACGCTCCGCGTATCTCGCCCATACTCCGCGTATCTCGGGCACGCCCTGCGTATCTCGGGGGAGGTTATCTGTATCTCAACCGTCTCCCCACTACTCTATCTAGTAGGCGGGTTTCTCGGCCTTATCCTCTAATCACATGTCCCAATTCATATCGGGGACTCCAGAGTTATCTCATTCTAGGTCACCACCCAGGACCCCTCGTCCAACGGGACAGGGCCAGCTTCATCGGGGCTTTATTATCGGGGCATTCTCAAAGGCATATCGGGGCCTACTCGGAGGCTCTTCGTCGGGAGCATTCAGCTCATATATCGGGACCGATCTCGTCGGAACCCTTCATATTGGGCTTCTGGACCTTCCAGGTCTTTCGTCGAGGCCCACTGGACTTATTCGCCGTCTATTAACTGTTAACGGGGCTAACGATTAAATCGGAACCCATCAATAACTAGGTCGTAATTAACTTGATTCAGAAGTCGTTTTAATTTTTTGATGTAGTGATGAAGTTGGTTTCAGTTTCAATCATCTCGTTCCTGCACCAAAGCATCATCGGAACTACAATCTCCATCCCTTATCTCTCTAGCTCTTGATCCATAGACTCATGTTTGCAGTAGGTAAAGAGTACTTCGATTAGGGTTTGGACACCATGCTTCTATATAATTCTTTTCCAATAAATACATTTTGCCCTCAAACTTCATCATTGGTCGTTTAGCCCTTAAAGTTATTTATTTACAAGTTTAGTCGTCACCCTTTATTGCAGGTGTTACAGTTGTATTTTAAAACCGTCAGAAAGTCCCATTATACAACCAACGTGTTAAGAGGCAAAATTATTTTAGAGAGATACAAAATTATTTTAGAGAGATAGTGATCCACATATGCCTTAGTATAAGAAACAATTTCATTATCCGGTCTAAAATTACTAAATTCAAATTAGTCCTTAAAATATTTTTTTACAAATAGATCGTTTGGTTTATCCAATCTTTTAAAAAAAATTCAGAAATTTTGGGTTAAGAATCTAAGACTCTCAACTATTGATCATGTTCCTGTTTGGTATATCAGTTATTTCCTGTTGATATTTGGTACTATAGGTATATGAACCGTTGATTATGAGTACCTCACTTATCCAAAGAGTTGATTATGATTAATCATGACTGGATTCACTAAGTTAGAAGGCTCGCCTTAATTGCCTTGAGCATGTGCTAGCCTAGTCACCTGGTCTAGAAGATCATGTGAATCACGAGTCCGAGCCAGGGCTTAGCCAATTGTAAGGTTTAGGCTATATTAGTTATTACTCAATTGGCCGAGCTAGGGGGCTCGCTCTGGTCCGAGCTTGTGCTTAACATGGTCTCCCATACCAAGCGACCAAGGTAGCGTAGACTCAGGTCAAGCCGAGCCTCCTAACTAGGTGAATCGAGTAATGAGACTTATAATCGACACTTTGGATAGTTGAATACCTAATATCAACAAAAATAGTTGAGGTACCAAACACCAGAGCTAATAGTTGAGGGTTGAGGCTGTTTTAGATTTTTAACCCCAAAGTTTATCAGTAGAAGATTAAATAGATCTTAGGATTGCAGCAAGTTGAGCTTCCAAAAGGACAAGAAAAAGAGAATATCAATTCAAAATTATGACAGAACTGGGAAATAATTTTTATTAATTTTCACCAACCAAATCAACATCCTGATCACTCTGAACAACTAACCCCAGATTTAACAATGACAATTTTCTTGTGGTCCAGGAAGCTGTTCCCTATCAGACTACAAAACCATGATCAATGGTTAGAAGATAGTACCATGTGCAGCAGGAACATGTTTTTGTTTGTATAGTGGAGCCAGAAATAATAAATGCCTTTGCTTTGTAGTATTCACCACTCAATTTGGACCCTCCATAGACTTCTTATTTATATATATTGGATCTCATAACACAGCATCTTCATCTATAACCCAAGCCTCCTTCCAATTTGCAAATACACCATCTTCTTTTTTTTTTTTTATCAACACCTAAAATGGCTCTCCATCATGCAAAGAAGATCCTTCGCCGATCTCTTTCCTCGGGCAAAGAATCAGTGAAAACCCAGAAAGGCCATATTGCTGTCTACGTTGGCGAAGAAGACGAAAGGAAAAGATACACGGTTCCAGTTTCATACTTGAACCAACCTTTGTTTCAAGACTTGTTAAGTCTGGTTGAAGAAGAGTTTGGTTACGAGCACCCAATGGGAGGCCTCACCATTCCCTGCAGTGAAGACACCTTCCTTGATCTTATTTCTCAGCTGAGATAATAATTGTAATTAATGACATTTAACTTTAGGATATATTTTGTAAGGTGACATAGATACTCTCAAAGAGAAGCTCGTAGCGGCGATGGCCAGATCGGTTTAGAAAATATATATAAAGTGTTTTAAGTTACATTTACTTCTTCATTGCTTACTATTTCTATTTTGTACTAACAATATTACATGGGATCGTTTTCCATATACCAAAAGAAAGTGAGTCAGAGGAGCAAAACTAACTTGCTTAAGCCGCAAGTAAGTGTTGATAACACAAAAATGAAGGCTAAATAAATATGAAGGCTAATTATGCAGATTGGTTAAAAACTGAAGTGACTAACACTATAATGGTGGTATCATTTTTATGCATAATTTCGATATGATAGTGTAACACGGCCGGAAACATTCAAAAGTCAACCAAGTACCTATATATATCCCGAAGATTAACTCTACATATATTTTAAGTTTATTACTTAACTAGAATGGTAATGTCATAACTCACTACACAAGCCCGAGCAACTGGCAGGGTATCACAGGTAGCTTGGCATCCAAGAATACCGTAGTGTTCCATGTTTCTTGGGCAGCTTGATTTCCTAAATACACAATTCCTGTGTTGTACATATGGGCGACATGAGTTGTTTGGTCCGGGATCTGCATTTTGCATCAAACCCGTTAACTTTGAGTTAGTAAATAGTGTTATCAGCTACCAAATAATGATCCAAGCAATCAACTGCATCTTTAGCACTCTCTCTTGTTATTGATCGAACAACATCAGAATACCCCACCACATTTATATATGTCACAATACAGCAACATAATTTTGAATTTTTTCTTAGCCACAGATTTTATGTTTGGAAGGCAACACCATGTGATGTAGGGTGTTGTTAAGATATACACGATAACACCATATAATTAATGAGTGATGATATGATAAGTATATGTGATGTTTTGTTGGAGGACAGCACCATGTGAGCCTTATCTGGACATGTCTTTCCTCTTCATCACTCATTTCAAACTCTTGAGAGATCTCTCAATCATCTATTCTACTCTATTATATAAAGGCACCTCATAGCACAACATCTTCATCCAGTTCCATTTTATCTTCTATAGCTAATCCAAAAGCATCCGTCTGCAGTATCACTGTGCACTTGTTCGATAAATTAAATGGCTCTCCATCATGCAAAGAAGATTCTTCGTCGATCACTTTCCTTGGGCAAAAAATCAATCAAAACCCAGAAAGGACATGTCGCGGTCTATGTGGGAGAAGAAGAAAGGAAAAGATACACTGTTCCAATTTCATACTTGAACGAGTCTCTCTTCCAAGACTTGTTAAGTCGAACTGAGGAGGAGTTTGGGTATGACCACCCAATGGGCGGCCTCACCATTTCTTGCAGCCAAGACGCCTTCCTTGATCTTATTTCTCAGTTGAAGGAAAATTAAGACATTGATAATAGAAACTACCATGTAGCTTTAGTAAAATTTTGTATAGTGTGACGACTTATACAATAGACAGAGATGCTCTTTGCTGCGATTATTGCTACTCGCAAATCCATTTAAAATGTATATACAAGTAGCTGCGTTGCAATCACACCTACAATTTTTACATTTTGGCTAATTATCTTTCCCTGCAATCTCGAAATAGCCAAAAAAAAAAAAAATCCTATCAACTGAACTACAGGTTCCCTTTCATAGTAATATATTACTGCTTATGTAGATAACACCTGAATAGACATAATCAACATTTAAAACAAACAGTAAATAAGTTCCAAATAAAGGGTCCACCCAGTTGGGGATATCTTGTTCTTCAGTCAAATATTCTAGAGATCAGGACCCTTTTGGTGTGTTCTTTTGGTGTGCTTGTAACTGCATTTGGAATTTGATGCAAGTCTCAACCACAGAGGATGATTACTTAACTGATATCAATCCTGACAAACTGTAAGTAGGGGTGGCAATTTCTGACATGACACGAAAACACAAGCCGTAACAGGGTTGTTTTTACACATCCTGACACGACACGAAAATTGTTGTGTCTAAACACCTCTTTGACACGAATAGACACGATTCTTGAGTATGTCCGTGTAGCTCGAGTTGCATGTGCACAACTATATACGAATAGACACGGTTATCTAATATTTAATCTTTATTTATAAATTCTATAATTTTACCAATATTTCAACTAAGTCCTTAATTAATATATATTTACATTACTACCCATACTTGGTGCACTATAAACCCGCAACATTTAACATTATAAAATTATATATAATAATAATTTTATAAAAGAAAAAAAAAAAATTATCTTATCTTAATAGAAAAAAATATGGGTCTTTATGCAATATATAAAAGTTATAATTTATTATTTTATTAAAATATTATGTTTTTCAAGAAGATTTGTTTTTCACTATTTTGAATTTATTGGTTAAAATAAGATGTTGGTTGAAATTGGATTATTTTATAACATTTGTACAAATTTTAGCTAAATATGTAATATTTATATCATTGATTTTCCTGATATTATTACAGTTACTCTATGACATGCATACACACAGACACGGCACGATAATTTAATGATGCAAGTACTACACGACACGAGAATAAGCTGAACACGTTTTGATACGACACAAATACACATGCATGCCAGTAACGACACGACATGATGGATATACACCCAATTACATATTAACGTATCGACATGATAACGGAACGACTCAACTACATGTTAAACAGAGCAACGAATTCGACTACAAACCCGAGGTAAATATTTTCATTCAAGAAAACCCTATCGCAGACAGGGCCCGATGGGGATCACACCATTCGAGCCACACCGTGCGGAACAAACTTTGTCCACATGGTGTGGACCATGCAGACCAAGATGGTCCACACGGTTTGCGCCGTGCGGATCAAGTTGATCTGTACGTTCCAGACCGACCGCGCAGATCAAATTTGATCTATACGGTCTTAGTTGCGCGGGTCAACTTGAGCCCGTGCGACCAACACCATACATGCATATAAACAAGATGTTCTTGCTTGACCAGCAAGAAATAGAGAAACACAACTAAATCATAGAATAGAGAGAGGCTTTGAACTTATGATTCCATTGAATATATATATTCAGCTCAGTAAATAGGATTTATGTATTATATCAAGTTAATCTCACTGGATTTTCTAAAGCATAGTGCCATGACCCAACTAACCGATGACCCTTATGTAGGACATACCTTCCATCTGCAGCTCCATAGACAAAGGTCTCCAAGTTGCATGTGCCTTTTACAGTTAACAATTGAAATGCATCACCATATTATTATAACTGTTGTCCTATATATATATTCCAAGTCCAAAACTGGTAATTAGAAAAAATCTGCATAATTAATGACAATATTCTTAGTGATATTGATGTTGTCCTTGCAGCAGGGTGCCTAATGATTGTTGGACAATTACTATACTAGTGGGCTTGGCCCATTAGTAATTGGCCATTTGAATGGCATTGAACATGCCGTGAGGGAACAAGTTGAAATACTTGTCCCACACCGGCCAGTTTGGCCAAATTACTTAGTATATAAAGAGAAAAAGCAACTTTAAGTGGTTCTAATTACAAAATGGAAGACTCTCTCTACGCGCGCGCGTGCGCAGGGTGCAAATCATCGGATCTGAAGCACACCCCGGTAGTTGTCACAAGGGCCAAATTAGGGCTTATTTTTCGCCTAAGTATAGCACTTGCTCGCGTGATTCACTCCACAGAACCATCAGCCAAACTCGAAGCCAACACAGCCAACACGATCACGAACAAGCCAAAACGCAGCAAGGTACTTGGGACGCAACAATGATCTTGAATAACAAAGTAAAAACGCAGCAAACACAAAGGATAATCACCAACAAACAAACAATAAAGTGGAACACTTGCCTTTATTACTCAATAGAGGCTACGCGCCTGAATTACACCCACATAATTGATGCGCTCACAATCACTCTTTAGTTTTGCCCTAGATGGGTGAGGAAAAACTGATTTTCACTCAAGGGAACTCTCCCTTATATAGAATCCGAAATTTGCCTAGACTCCTAGGAAAAATCCATCTATATCTATCCAATTCTATATATACTTAGCTATGATATATATTTATAACATATATATATCTATAACTAATTAACAAAGCTCACAATATATCTAGTTCCCTTAAATATAGCTATAAATAGAATTTTCACATATCTTGGGCAGATTTGATCTTCATTGGCAGCTAAGAAACAGCTTGACATCCTTTAATTTCGAAATACCCTTCATCCTCACAGGCTTGGGCTTGTCTTTTCCATCAAACATGGGTTTTCCACCATTCTGGTCCAATTCAGCCTTTCTGGTGCTGGGCACTTGCTGAGCACGGGCTGAACACACTAAAAGCACGGTCCATGCACACAAAAAGCACGGGTAAAGCACTGTCTGGGCATGGGCTGAGCAGCTTCGTCTGGAACATTTGCTAAGCACGGGACTGGCACTCACCAAGCACGGGTCAAGCACACAAAATGCACGGGACGAACACACAGAATACGCGGGACAAGCATTGAGGCTGGTACGGGACAAGCACTTGGCTGGTACGAGACATTCACTTCGCAGGTACGGGACAAGCACTTGGCTGGTACGGGACAAACTTCGCTGGTACGGGGCAAAGCTCTTTGCTCGTACGGGAATCTCTTTACAGGTACGAGACAATCTCTTTGCTCGTACGGAACAATCTCGGGATGGACACGGAAAAAGCACTCGATGACGCGGGCCAAACTCTTGACGGACGCAGGACAAACTCTTGTCCATGGATCGAATCCCGCCAACTCTACTTTGCTGCCAATTATTCCAAAACACCCAAAACACGTCACACAATGCTACGATTCACTATTTTTACCTTCCAAACGCTTGCAAGGCTTGGGAAGCACGCCTATCATAGCCAAATTCGTACTTCCCAACAAGTCAGATTTTACGGGTCTGACAGTAGTCCTGGCTTGTGTGCATACCCGAATGTCGGTAGGGCTGGGCATAAAAACCGGTTCGGGCGAACCGAACCGGAACCAAACCGGAACCGAACCAATACAAACCGGTTCTGACTGAACCGGTTCTTAAATGGTTCGGTTTTGATAAGGAATATATGGAGCGGTTTTCAACTTGTTCAAAACAGGTTCCGAACCGGTTTTGAACCAGTTTTTCAGAACCACTTTTATTACATAAAGCCTAAATTTTTAAATAGTAATACACTCTTGCATCTTTTTTTTTGGGTAGATTAAAGGGCTATAAACAAGCCGAGTATCCGGCAAGCTCGACTCGACTCAGTTTACTCGAGCTCGAACTCGGCCGAGCCTTAATTTTTCAAGCTCGAGCTCGACTCGGTGCCATACTTAACATGTTCGAGTTCGGCTCGATAAGGTTAAAAATTCAATTAAATAATAAATGGTGCATCTTAGCTCGAGGTCGAACTCTTCCTCGACTCAATATATACATATATAATATTATTACGTAAAACTCGAAAAACTCAAACTCGAACTCGAACTCGACTCGAATATGCAAAACAAAAAAGCTCGATTAGGCTCGCGAGCCTCTCGAGTCGAGTACAAGTGAACTCGAACTCGACTCGGTATCAAAAAAAGTTCAACTCAACTCGAAATTTAGCGAGTCGAATTTGAATATCGACCAAACCGATCTCGAGAAGCTCACGAGTAGCTTGAATCGTTTACACCCATAGGGTAGATCCTTCACTATTTGGGTTTAGTTCATATTGGATATATAGGTGGTCGTAGCAGATTTGTTTACTTATATATAGTTATTATATATTATGTTAGCTCATATCAGTTCTACAGTCAATTGAGTTTAGTTATGAACTCGAAACTTAACTTAGGAATAGTTCTATATTGACCGTATATTTTGAATTTTAGTAATAAAAAAAAGGTGTATATTTTGAATTTTAGTAAAAAAAAAATGAAAAAAAGGTTCAAAACCGGTTCGAACCGGTTCAAAACCGGTTCTCCTATGGTTTGGTTCTAGGACCTAAAATCTGGTTCGGTTCTTACCTGGTATAGAAAACCAACTGAACCTAAAATCTGGTTCCGGTTCGGTTCTGAACCGGTTCGGCCAAAAACCGAACCATGCCCAGCCCTAAATGTCGGCCCGAAAAGCCTACCTCGCGTGATCCCGGTTTTATTGCAAACCGTAGTTACCTATTTTAGTGATGTCTAGATGTGTTGCATAATTTTATTATGGCAACTGTATAATCAATATACATACCGAATATTTTATACATAGTGTATATTCGGTGTATAATTTTTATATGGCCGAAAATATGTGCAGAAAATACACTGTCCAAATTCAGTTTGGAGCAATCCTCACACTATAAATATGATGGTATTCCTTCAGTTTTTAACACAACTCTAATATGAAAATACTCCCTAAAATTTCGAAATTTTCCTCCCAAAATTACTGTCTGTAGTTCTACTGTTGCTGCTTCCGAAAATCCTGACTGCTGTTTCTGAAATTCTGGTCTTCGATTTACTACAGTCAACTGTTCTCAGGTTTTATTCTAGTTCTGTGATTAACTTAAAATTATCCTATTCAGATCTCACATGCTCTTTTGAGTTCAGGTATTGTTCGGTTCGGTTGGACGGACTGTATGCACGGTTCGTGTCAACGACACTGTTGTATCCTGGGAGGTGATCGCCCCTTGTGTTAAACCTCGTTGCATAGCCCGAGGGTGAGGTGGGGCGAAATTTCCTTAAAGAGAGCGTGGTCAGCACATGCCTCAGTAAAAATCGTCTTTCCCATTCGATCTACGGATCGCTAATTTCGGTTTTCATACACATACAGATTACTCGTCAAATTTATGTTGAACACCGAATAAAAATTAAACAGACGTTTGTCCTACATATTTCAGAATTACTGTTTTACCCCTGTTTTCGACTTACAATGTTCAGATACAAGATCGTATGATTAACTAAATGATGTTTAGTTAGATGACAGTACCATGTGAAGCCTCAACTAAATATGTCTTTGTTATTGAAGGATAGCCAGCGGATAGTACTTGATAAGGTCACGACGGCCATGCATCGATCTCTTTTGGTGTCGTCAATGTGATTGTATGATCGGTAGCTGATTTTGGAAGCAATTAAATTAAAAGTTTTGCTGCCTAACTGCATCTTTAGTTCTCTTTCTCTGGTTATTGCTAAAACAGCATCAGAATACCCCACCACGTTTATATATGTCACAACACCCTACAAATACCTCTTATTAATTACTCTACCCTACAGCATCATAATTTTGAATTTTCTCTAAACCATAGATTTTATGTTTGGAAGACAACACCATGTGATGGTGGGACTTGTTAACATATATATGATGATAACTATATGTGATGTTTAGTTGGAAGACATCACCATGTGTGAACCTTATCTGGACATGCCTTACTCTTCATCACTCATTTCAAGAGAGATCTCTCAATCATCTATTCTATTCTGTTATATAAAGGCACCTCATAACACAAGATCATCATCCACACCCAGTTACCTTTCAAATCTTCTAGCCAAAAGCATCTGTCTGCAGTATCAACTGTGTGCACTTGTTCGATAAATTAAATGGCTCTCCATCATGCAAAGAAGATACTTCGTCGATCTCTTTCTGCCGGAAAAGAATCCGTGAAAACCCAGAAAGGACATGTGGCGGTGTATGTGGGAGAAGAAGAAAGGAAAAGATACACGGTTCCAGTTTCATACTTGAACGAGCCTCTCTTTCAAGACTTATTAAGTCGAGTTGAAGAAGAGTTTGGTTACGAACACCCAATGGGAGGCCTCACCATTCCTTGCAGTGAAGACACCTTCCTTAATCTTATTTCCCAGCTGAGGGATTAGATTACAAGGATGATCATTACGATATAGCTTTAGGACAAATTTAATTTGTATATGGTGACTTAATTAGATACTAAAGAGAAGATCCTCAAAGCTATTGCTTTTTGCAGATCCATATATAAAATTAATTTCTGTTAAATTTACTTCTTCAATGATTCCAATTTCTTGTCATGTTCCTACATACATACCAAAAGAAAGTTTCTACAGACTGAAAAAGGTCTCGAAACATCTCTAATTTTAATCTCATCAACTTGAACAGCTAACTACATCGATCCCATTCCACTAGCTCGTTTTTCCAGTACTCTTGTTCATAAAACATATTAGAATTCGTTACTGCTATTAGCCATGATTGAATGATTCTTATACGTAAGTATATTGATAGAGCGAAAATGAAGGCTAAATCGTACAACTAATGATGGAAAAAAACTCTCTAAACTTTACTACATGAAAATGGGTCTCTGATACCAAATATGATATGTGCCCGAATATCGATAGATATAAGAACACAAGAATGTATGGAAATATGAAAGCTAACTTCCTAATCAACACTAATCTCTGATTGAGACTAAGATTAATTTTTGAAAGCTTGATTAATTCATTGATAATAACCTATATATAAGAATTACAAGAATCCTAAGATATATTTTAAGATATAGATATGTAGGGATTATAAAACCCCTAAAGATATACTAAGATACTAAAATATATAAATAATAATAAAGATATTGTTTATCCTAATAATATTATTTCTAATGTATTATAGGGTATTACAGTTTGGATCCAAGAATAGCGTAGCTTTCCATGTTTTCATGGGTCGCTTGATTTAGTACATTTATCAATTCACAATTCCTGCAAGTTTAGTAGAAAGAGATTTGTTTAGTCAATCCGGGCTCTAATTTTCATTTTGCATCAAACACTTTTAATCAAGTTAGGCGATTAGTGCTATCAGCTACCAAAGATTGATTCTGTTGGATTTTAGGGAGCTATAACATTTATAGATAGAAGAACACTCACAAACACAAGAAACATCAAATATATATATAGCTAGTTTGCTTGGATTGCCATTTGAAGAAGAACAAGTGATGCCGTTGTCTTCATTTTCTCACCCACTCATTCTCTCTGTTCTTTCTATCTAATTTTTCACTTCCCTATTTTCCCAACTCTGTTAGATACCTAGGAGCTGCCCTTTACCCAAAACGCACAGTTTTACTAATGCTTTACTAACATTCTGCATAATTACGAAAATGCCACTCAGTATTAATAAACTAAACTAACACATTTAATTTAACACTCCCCCTTAATGTGTTTGTTCTTCGACTCCTAATAGCTCGCGAAACTTCTCGAACTTGTCTCTAGGTAACGCTTTAGTGAAAATGTCCGCAACTTGATCTTCGGTCTTCAAGTACATCATTTGGATTTCTCCTTCTTCGATCTTCTCTCGAATGTGTTGATACTTGACCGCAATATGCCTTGTCCTGCTGCTATACACCGGATTCTTCGTCATCGCAATAGCTGATTTGCTATCACAAAACATCGGTGTCGCCTTGTCTTGCTTCTCGCCAATGTCCTCCAAAATTCTCCTTAGCCACACGGCTTGAGAACATGTCATAGCCGCAGAAATGTATTCCGCTTCCGCCGAGGATTGTGCAACTGATTCTTGCTTCTTCGATTGCCAGGAAAACACTCCTGAACCAAGTGAAAACACATACCCGGATGTACTCTTCATATCATCTCTACAACCGGCCCAATCACTGTCACAAAAGCTCATTAGCTTCAACTCATCATCTCTTTCATACTTGATACCATATGCCAAGGTCCCTCGTACATAACGGAGAACTCGTTTGGCGGCTCCAAGGTGAAAATGACTCGGATTACTCATGAACCTCGACAACATGCTCGAAGCAAACATGATATCCGGTCTCGTGGCAGTAAGATACATCAAACTACCCACAATACTCCTGAAATATGTGCAATCCACTTTTCTTCCTCCATCTTCTTTCCACAACTTCTCATTTGAAGCAAGTGGCGTTGCCATTGTTTTGCAACCAAACATATGAAACCTCTTCAACATATTCTCGGCATACCTCTTTTGGCAAAAAACACACCATCATCTTTTTGATCAATCTCCAATCCAAGAAAATAATGTAGCAAACCCATATCACTCATCTCATATGTCTTCATCATGTCATTCTTGAACTCACTAATCAACTTCTCATCATTGCCGGTGAAAATCAAATCATCAACATATATGGCAACAATAAGAACTGAAGTACCTTGTTTCTTCACGTAGAGAGTGGGCTCGCTCTTACTCTTCTCGAATCCATGACAAGTGAAATAGTTATCGATCTGACTATACCACTGTCGAGGTGCTTGCTTCAACCCGTACAAAGCCTTGTTTAGCTTGTACACTTTCTCTTCTTCTCCTTCTTTGACAAACCCTTTCGGTTGCTCTACATATATTTCTTCTTCCAACACACCATTCAAGAAAGCCGACTTCACATCAAGTTGGTATAACAACCAACCTTTCTGAGCTGCAAGTGCTATGAGGATCCGGATTGTGTCCTTACGCGAAACTGGAGCATATGTCTCATGGTAGTCAATCCCAGCTTGTTGTAAGTACCCTTTTGCCACAAGTCTTGCTTTGTTCTTCAAGACCGAACCATCGGGATTATGCTTCACTTTGTAGATCCACTTCACCCCAACAACATCTCTCTCAACTGGCTTGTCTACATGGTTGCTTGATTTGCTCCGGTTTTCTTTTCGTCAAACCCTAACTCGCCCAAACACTCAATCGACTAGGCTCTGATACCAATCTGTTGGATTTTAGGGAGCTATAACATTTATAGATAGAAGAACACTCACAAACACAAGAAACATCAAATATATATATAGCTAGTTTGCTTGGATTGCCATTTGAAGAAGAACAAGTGACGCCGTTGTTTTGTGATAGCAAATCAAGCAATTGGAGAAGAAATCAAGCTTCTATGGCGGGATCGAGCGAGCAAGGAGTGTCGATTCCTATCTCTCAACTTTGTAGATCCACTTCACCCCATGTTGCAGTTTATGTTGGAGAAGGAGAAGAAAGTAAAAGATACACTGTTCTTGTTTCATACTTGAAGGAGCCTCTCTTTCAAGAATTGCTAAGTAGAGCTGAGGAGGAATTCGGTTACGATCATCCAATGGGGGGACTCACCATTCCTTGCAGCCAAGACATTTTCCTTGATCTTATTTCTCAGTTGAGGCAAATTTAATACATTGATCAAAGAAACTACCATGTAGACTTTAGTACAATTTTGTATAGGATGACTTATACAATGGACAGAGATGCTCCTTGCTGTGATTATTGCTACTTGCAAATCTATTGAGAATGTATATACAAGCATCTGAGTTTCAATTATTATTCACACCTAATGTTTTCATTTTTGGGCTAATTATATTTCCTGGAACCTCTAAATAGGCAAAGTAATAAAATAAAAAAATTACTATCAACTGAACTAAAGTGTTGAGATAAAATTTTACTGACACACTATTGCACTATTGTCTAAGAATGAATAGTAGTGTATTAAGTATGTTTGTTTGTATGTGTCGGTAAGAAAAACATGAAGCTAACTTGTAGGAGTTACTCATGTCAAGTTAGTCTTCATTTCTCATGATGATGTCTTTCATTATTGTTGTCTGACTTTGGCTAGAAATAAAAGCCAACAAGTCTATATATGTATTCATGTAATGGATGTTATGTATGTGTGCTCCATCAACAAACTGAGAGCAAGTTCTATGTCTGAGAGCAATATACGAAAGTATTTGTCTATCTCCTTCTATATTCATATTAGGGTTAAAGGTACTTTTCATACCACATGTTTAACCGAATGTGGCTTTTAGTACTAGATGTTTAGTTTTGTATACTTTTGGTACCAAACGTTTGAAAAAATGTGGCTTTTGGTACATCCGTTAGTTGGCCGTTAGTTTTGGCCGTTATATGACATGTGCAAGTCTCGTGATCGACTCTAAACTTTTAATCTTGTTCAATTTAGTCCCTCAAATATATTCATAACTTTTATTTTGTTTAATTTTGTCCTAAAGCTTCAAAATTGAACCCATTTGGGACCTATTCCCAATTGGGTAAATTTGACCCAAATGGGGCTATGTCAATTGAATTCGATTGGTTTAGTTGGGCCCGATTTTGAAGTGTTATGACTAAGTTAAACAAAATAAAAGTTAGGAATATATTTGAGGGATTAAATTGAAAAAAATAAAAGTTTAGAGTCGATCACGTGACTTGCACATGTCATTTAACAACCAAAACTAACGGCCAACTAACGGATGTACCAAAAGCCACATTTTTTCAAACGTTTAGTACCAAAAGTATACAAAACTAAACATCCAGTACTAAAAGTCACATTCGGTCAAACATGTGGTATGAAAAGTACCTTTAACCCTTCATATTATCATCTCCTTCCAACATAAAGCTTCTCTACAAATTCTTTAGCTAAGTTAATTCCGCTAACTTAGCGATTATATTCCAACCGAGTATTTCCAACAGTGGTATCAGAGCTCAAAAGATCTTAAAGGGCCAAATTATCTTCGTCAAAAAATTTCCGACTGAAGCATGGTTTCGTCAAATATCTCTCTTTCATCTCCACCAATTTTTGGAGGAGAGAATTATGATTTTTGGTCCGTAAAGATACGAGCGTTTCTGATGGAAAACGAGCTATGGGAAACGGTTACGAAGGAACCGGAGAAGGTGACTGATGGAGAAGAAATCGATGCAGCCTGACAAAAAAATCTAAAGGAGCAGATGTTGAAGGATGTCCGAGCAATTACCGTCATCCACTCCGCCGTCACCGATGCCATTCTTCCGAGGATCGTTGGAGCCGCAACAGCAAAGAAGGCTTGGGATATCCTCCAAAATGAGTATCAAGGCACGGAGAAGGTACGCACGATCAGACTCCAGACCGCCAGAAGGGAGTTTGAAAATTTGAGAATGAAGGAGAACGAAAGTGTTTAAGATTACTCATCCAAATTAAGTGAACTTGTGAACCAGATGAAGTTGTATGGCGATGAGACAAATGATCAAAGAGTTGTTGAAAAAGTCTTGATCAGTCTCCCAGACAAATTTGATCCGATTGTAGCGGTCATCGAGCAATTCAACGACATCAAGAAAATGTCTCTGACCGAGCTAATTGGTTCTTTGCAAGCTCATGAGCAAAGAATAATTAGAAGGTCAGAAACTCCAGCAGAATGTGCATTCCAGTCCAGCCACAAGTTCAAGAAGGGTGGTAAAAATCAAGGCTTTGTTAAAAATAACGACAAAGCAAATTTTCCAGATCCCTCTAAGGAGCCCGGGAAGACTGGAAAATTACCTCCATGTAGCACTTGCGGGAGGTCAAATCACATGCCGAAGGATTGCTGGCACAAAGGCAAAATGCAATGTCGATTTTGCAAGAAGTTTGGGCATGTTGAGAAATTTTGTAGAGCTAAGCAAAATCAAAATAGCTCTCAAAATCAACAGGCTCAAAAGGCCAACATGTCGGATGATCAATTTCATGGAGATCAACTTTTCGTCGCTAAGCAAGAAGGTTCCAGTTCCGGAGATGAAGTATGACTCATTGATAGTGGTTGCACAAACCACATGTCAAACAATTCCAAAGTGTTCTGCGAGATGGATTCTTCCGCCAATGTCCCAATCAAAATGGGAAATGGAGTTGTTGTCAATTCTTCAGACAAAGGAACCGTAGCAGTTCAAACCAGTAAAGGTACTAAAGTTATCCAAGATGTTCTTTACGTACCTAAACTGGATCAGAATCTTCTAAACGTAGGCCAAATGATCAGCAATGGTTATTGCCTAGTTTTCAAGAATGGAGCATGTAGTATTTATGATGCTGCACACAGTGAAATTGCATGTGTTAGCATGAAGGAAAATAGTTTTCTTATTTCTTGGGATCATGCTCATAATGTCATGAAAGCGTCCACTGATGAAACATGGTTATGGCTTAGGAGATATGGTCATTATAATTGGATTCTCTCAAGTTGTCTTTTCAAAAGAACTTTGTGAGAGATTTAACTCCCATCCATATTCATAAGGATGTATGTGAAGCATGTCAGTTGGGTAAAATGCATAGAAAGCCATTTTCTAATGAGGAGACTTGGAGAGCCTCACAAAAGCTTGAGTTAGTGCACATTGATGTTTGTGGTCCAATGAGAACTCCATCCCTTAGTCAGAATCGACATTTCATCTTATTCATAGATGATTATACTAGGATGTATTTTATGAGGCAAAAATCCGAAGTTTTCACGATCTTCACAAAGTTTAAAACCATGGTCGAAAATCAAAGTGGTTGTAAAGTTAAGAAGATTATATCAGATAATGGGAAAGAGTACAGCTCCGGGAATTTTGAGAAGTTTTGTGAAGCTGAGGGTGTTGAGCATCAACTGTCAGTTGTTTACACTCCACATCTGTCGCACGTCGGATCCGGCAAACCACTCTCGGAAAAGAGCGGGTTTTGAAAATGTGTTATTTGGATCGGCGAACGGCGGGTTTGATCGAAAATGGAAATATCGACCGAACCGGGGAAAATAGAAAGAGTCGCCACCGATTAATTAAAGGCTAATCGGAATCCTAAATTTGCCTAGGGTACATGATACTAACATCCTAGGGCTTGAAATGGTCTGCGTCCAGAGGTTCGGGTTCGGGGGTTTGATTACGTATTAAAAGCTCGCAAGCTAAAAATCCGCCCTTTCGGTACTTTGGCTTGTCTTGTCTTGTTTAATTTTTTACTAAAATATCCACTTTGAGGGCTGAATTGCATGTATCAAAAGGTTCATGGCCGAGTTGCAATTATCAAGAAATTCATGGCCAATTTGCAATTATCGAAAAAATCATGGATGAACTAAAATGACTTTTAAAATGTGTTAAAATGGTCCTCCTCTGGACTGATCTGTAACACGTATCAAAATTCAGGGACGATAGAAACGTTTCTGGGCTGAAATGTAACAATCAGTAAAGTTCAGGGCAGAACTGAAAACAGTCTTGGAAACACATTAAAATGACCATGAACTTCTCTAGACTAATTTTTAACACTTAACAGAGTTTTGAAATATATAAGTAATACGAACACATATAAAAACTTACAGAAAATGCAAATGCGACAAATATATAATATGACCATATATAAAACTTATATTTAATATAAATGACAAATAAGTGAATAAACAGATATAAGACTTAATAATTTATAAACATATAAGTAAATGACAATAAGTAATATAATATATATAAAACTTATATATAATGTAAATGACAAAAAAAGTAAAACGGATATATATAAAACTTGTAGAAAATAGAAATACATAATATGTATATATATAGTGCAAAATGAAATAACGGAAAATAAATAAAACGCTACATTGAAAGCGATGGGTTTTTAACCAACTTGTACTTTATTTATAGTTAGAATGTAAATACAACTTTTGACTAAGCAGTACTTACATTGGGTTGTTTCCGGGTAAAATAGCGTGACGCGTGGAACCAAACCACAAATTATCGAGCACCGAGCTAACTATCACTCAAACCTCACTTGCTCTCAAAAATACATTAGACCACACATTCATGACTCGCTGTTTATAACTGAGGCCCCTCTTTCTTCTCTCTTTAATTTCTCCCCCCTGTAAACCGAAATCTCCTCATATATATATATATGGAGAAGTTGGTTTTTTTCATTGTTTAATTAATGTTAACTCAAATAATTGAGCAAGTGGTGATATGGGCAACTGAGCCTAGAATGCATAGGGAGATGTGAGACAATGTGTGGATAGGGAGTGTGGACGTGGCTTTTCCATAACCATGTTTTTTTTCTTTTTACTACAAATATCACATATATATATGATATCATATCTATACATATTACCTAATTACCTTTTTTTTGTTTTTTTCCAAATAATTACTAAAGATCTAACAATATTTAAATCTTAATTTTTTTGGTGTTTTCCTAACTCGATTATTCCCGGTTCGGTTCCACACGTCACGGTATTTTTCGACCCCTGTCCAAAATCGGGTGTTTACAGTTGCCCCTCTTTGAGCATGCGTTCATGGATGTGGTCCAATGAACGTATGTTCAAAGACAAACAACTGATTTTGGGTCTTCCCAGCTAACTAATTACAGTGCATACAAGATAAAACATACAACTTTCGGAAACTAGACACCTATAGGTCCTGATCGTTGGCGGTGACTTGCGGAGCTGAACACCTAAAGGCTCCGTTCGTCGGGTTGTGACTCTCGGAATGCTGGATGACCACAGGTCCCGATTGTCGGTGGTGACTTGCGGAGCTGAACACCTAAAGGCTCCGTTCGTCGGGTTGTGACTCTCGGAATGCTGGATGACCACAGGTCCCGATTGTCGGTGGTGACTTGCGGAGCTGAACACCTAAAGGCTCCGTTCGTCGGGTTGTGACTCTCGGAATGCTGGATGACCACAGGTTCCGATTGCCGGTGATGACTTGCGGAGCTGAACACCTAAAAGCTTCGTTCGTCGGGTTGTGACTCTCGGAATGCTGGATGACCACAGGTCCCGATTGTCGGTGGTGACTTGCGGAGCTGAACACCTAAAGGCTCCGTTCGTCGGGTTGTGACTCTCGGAATGCTGGATGACCACAGGTTCCGATTGCCGGTGATGACTTGCGGAGCTGAACACCTAAAAGCTCCGTTCATCTGGTTGTGACTCTCAGGATGCTGGATGACCACAGGTCCCTATTGTCGGTGGTGACTTGCGGAGCTGAACACCTAAATGCTCCGTTCGTCGGGTTGTGACTCTCGGAATGCTGGATGACCACAGGTTCCGATTGCCGGTGATGACTTGCGGAGCTGAACACCTAAAAGCTCCGTTCGTCTGGTTGTGACTCTCGGGATGCTAGATGACCACAGGTCCCGATTATCGGTGGTGACTTGCGGAGCTGAACACCTAAAGGCTCCGTTCGTCGGGTTGTGACTCTCGGAATGCTGGATGACCACAGGTTCCGATTGTCGGTGATGCCAGCATTGGGGCGGCTATGTGAATGCACGTCTTGGATAGCGGTGCCTGCATTGGTGCGGCAATGAGGTTTGACTTGTAGGAACGGACTGTAACAGTCCTACTCGTCTTTGGAAGGCGGCTTGCGGGAGCAGGCTGTAACAGTCCCACTTGTCGTGAGGTTGACTTGTAGGAAAAGAATGTAACGGTCATACTCGTCCTTGATGGGTGACTTGCGAGAGCAGACTGTAACAGTCCCACTTGTCGATTCCGTATAACTCTGGGAAGCTAGACATTTGAAAGGCTCCTTCTTGACAAATGAATTCTTTTTCTTTTTTTTTTTCTTTTTTTTTTCAGCGACGTGCTGGGTTTTTCTCTCTCTTTTTTTTTTTTTTTTTTAAATTTTCTCTCGTATTTCTCTCCTTTTGCTACGATCATTTTTTTGATCGCACCTCTCAGTTCCCCTAATTTTTGCCTAGGCCGCCCTTTCGGGTTTTCAACCTAGCGAGGATTTTATTTCCTCTCCTTTTGCCATGATCGCCCTTTTGAGGGATTTTCAATCACGCCCCTCTTCCCTAAATTTTGCCTAAACCGCCCTTTCGGGTTTTCAGTTTAGCGGGAATTTTCTCTCAAACTTGGAAGTTTTTTTTTTTTTTTTTTTTTTTTTTTTTTTTCCAAAAATGGTACTTCCTCGAAATTCGACTTACGAGAATAGATTGTGACGGTCCTGCTTGCCGACCTTGCATAGCTTTGGCTGGATGAACATGAGAATGCCCCATTCTTTGGTGAATGAACTTCCTTCAGCGATGTGCTGCATATTGTTTTTCGCTTCATTGCTGAGATATCCAGTTGATGTTGATGCTGCTTTTGTCGAGCCTTTTATGCTTGTATTCCTAGCGGGGTTGACTGAAAATCATCTCTTGATTGAGTTAATTTTAGAGCATTTAGTTGTCCGCCCGCCTAGGTGCATCTCTGTGAGCTGGTAGGGGCAGCTCAGACAATGTTGATCATTGTGATTCTTCATCGCTACCTGATGACAATTACATTTGTCCACAAAAATTTCTTCTTTTTTTTTTTCTCTTCTTCTTTTTTTTCTTCTCTTTTTTTTTTTTTTTTAATTTTCTCTCGGATTTCTCTCCTTTTGCTACGATCATTTTTTTTTTATCGCACCTCTCGGTTCCCCTAATTTTTGCCTAAGCCGCCCTTTCGGGTTTTCAACCTAGCGGGGATTTTATTTTCTCTCCTTTTGCCATGATCGTCCTGTTGAGGGATTTTCAATCACGCCTCTCTTCCCTAAATTTTGCCTAAACCGCCCTTTCGGGTTTTCAGTTTAGCGGAATTTTTCTCTCAAAATCAAAAGCTTGTTTTCTGGTTGCAAGCTCTTTCAAGGATAATATTTCTTGACTGCATCCTTGTTTATTGGACTAGGGAGTTCTTGCCCATCCATGTCAGTAATGATCATGGCTCCCCCACTAAGATTTTTTAATGTCGACACACGGTCCTTCAGAGTTATGGATGAATCTGCCCCAAGAATCTGGATTGGCTCGGGGGAATTTCTGAAAGACTAGGTCGCTTGGTGTAATTCTCTGGAGCACACTTCCCTGTTGAATACTCGAACCATGGGCTTCTGGTACAGGTGCCCGTGGTATAGTGCAGGGAGCCGCTTTCGTCAATGAGGCTTGATTGCTCATGTAAGTGCGTCGCTCACTCAGATTCGTTCATTTTTTCTTAACGAGGAACCAAGTGAGAAAATATTCCAACTCCAATTTATGACAGGCTTCTGTTCTGTAAACGGGGGGAAATAGAATTACCCCACTCGACATTCGGATCGAGGCCATGAATGCTTGAGGTAGCTTGCCGCGCCAGAAGTACCTGTAAGAAGACGACAATTAAAATTGAAATTCACAATAATGATGGAATATTTTGAAAATATAGTCATCAATTATGCTGAGATCGCAAGTTGAGGCGCGCTCGAAATGTCGAAGTCTAGGAGACTGCGGCGGCCATGACTGTTGGGCGCTGAAAAGCGATGAGCTGCTCGATTTCGGAGGTCATGCTAGCGAGTGATTTTTTCCTTCTGGTGATCATAGCATGCCTGGCACCCTCTTGATGGATGATCGTCTCTTATCGAGGTGATGAAGCTGTTAGACATCTTATGGGTTTTAGGAACCCAAATGGAGGAATCTTCTCATCTTGCTTCATTTGTTCTGTTTGAATGAAATCACATGTACGTATGGAGCTTTCTTGCACTAGATGTACTTGTAAAAAATGCCAATTAGAATGCAAAATACAAAACATTGATGCATGATTACGAAAATAAGCCATTAATTATATTAAGGTCGCCGGTGGATTCTCGTCTCGAGATGTTGAATTTTGGGAGACTGCGGCAGTCATGACTGCATGTGCGATGAAAAAGCGATGAGACGCTTGATTTAGGAGGTCACGTCGTCGATGGATTATTCTTTTTGGCTGATCTTTACTCGCAAGGTATTTTTTAGCTCGATGATCCTCTCTTCATCTTCTCGAGGTGGCGAAGCCGCTGGACATCACATGGGTTTTAGGAACCCAGACAGATGAATCTTGTCATCTTTCTTCATTTGTTCTATTTGAACAAAATCGCGAGTACGTATGGGGCTTGCTTGCGCCAGATGTACCTGTAAAAATGTCAATTAGAACTGAAAACACAGATCATGATGCATGATTATGAAAACATAGTCATCAATTATTTCAAGGTCGCAGGCGGAGGCGCGACTCAAGATATTTGAACTTTGGAAGGCTTCGGCAGCCATGCTTGCGTGGGCGTTGAAAAAGCGATGATACGCTTGACTTATGAAGCCATGTCGGCGAGGAACTGTTCCGTTTTGGGTGATCCCATCTCCCAGATCTTTTCTAGCTGGATGATTCCCTCTTCATTTTCTTGAGGTGGCGAAGACCCTGGATATCACATGGGTTCAGAACCATGGCGGAGGACTCTGGTTTGTTTGTCCATTTTGTTCCATTCGAACAAAATCTTGAGTATGTTTGGGGCTTGTTTGCACCAGATGTAATCGAGATGTTGGAGTATGGAGACTATGACCGCTACGACTGCCTGGGCGCTAAAAAGCGATGATACGGTTGACTTATGAGGCCTTGTTGGTGAGAAACTGTTTCGTTTTTGTGATCCCATCTCCCAAGATCTCCTCGAGCTGGATGATCCCCTCTTCATTTTTCGAGGTGGCGGAGGCGCTGAATATCGCATGGGTTCAGAACCATGGCAGAGGACTCTTGTTTGGTTGTCCCGTTTGTTCCACTTGAATGAAGTCACAAGTATGTTTGTGGCTTGTTCGTGCCAGATGCACCTGCGAAAAAATGACAACTAAATTGAGAATCCGCAATAGTTATGCATGATTTAGAAAATATAGCCATTAATTAAGCTGAGATCGCAAGCCGAGGCGTGAATCGAGATGTCGAAGTCTAGGAGACTGCGACGGCCATGAATGTTTGGGCACTAGCGACAAGGCGCTTGAACTAGGAGGCCACGTCGAAGATGGATTGTTTCGTTCAGAAGGTTGTGGCTCGCATGGTCCCTTTTAGATGGACAATCCTCTCTTCATTATCTCGAGGTGGTGGAGCCTTTGGGTATCACATTAGTTAGGAACCCTGGCGAATGACTCTTTTTAGTTGCCTCATTTGTTCCATTCGAGCGAAATCACACAGTAAGTTTAGGGCTTGTTTGCGCCAGTTGTACCTGTGAAAAAACTGACAATTAGAATAGAGAATCCGCAATAATGATGCATGATTTGGAAAATGTAGCCATCAATTATGTCGATTAGGATCCTCAATGTTTTGAAATGATTTTTTTGGAGAATCTATTCCTTTTCTAACCCTTAACCCATTAGTTTTTTTTTTTTTTTTTTTGTTTTACACTCGGTTCGCTTCTTATTCGATTAATTCCAGTTCATGAGGTTTCTGAAATTTGATGCTTCCCGAGGTTTTTTTTTTAACCGGGTGTTTGATTTGTCCGGGTGACTGCTTGAATTGGGCAAAAAATAACGTAGTCACCTCGGGTTCCGCACAATCGAGATAACAACCGTGAATTTCTAGATTTTGAAACTCTTAAAATTTAAATATTAAGGAGTATCTTAGGGTCTCATAAAAATGAGTAATTTGAAAAATCTTCTCCCTCAAGTCCTTTTTTTTCTCACTGAATTCACGGTCTTTATCAGGATGCTTAGGCATGGCACACTTACTTAATGGCGAAGAAATAACCCATGACTTAAAAATCAACTCAATTGATGGCTTTGACAGTTTGAACCGTGATGCAGTACGGGAATGAGATTCCACTATTCAAGTGTACTTGCAGATACACCATTTTGTTTCCTTACCTTCTCAAAGGAATGCATCAAGAGAGAAATACAGACCTACGGGTGCCCCTCGACTACTTCATAAAATTATGCGAGCATGATGTTGCCCCTCCTATACATTAAACTGTATGTACAAAAAATATGCGCAAATCCGTAGTTAAAGACGGCAGGTTGATGACTTCGCAAAGTGTGGGAGTTTCGCTCTATCAGGAAGGGATTTCTAGGTTCTCGAACAACGGCGAAACCTAACCCCTATAGAGAATCACCTCTATAGAAGATCATGGGCCCATTCCGATTGTTGAGTTGAGTTTTTTAGGTGCGTGCCGGCGGTCCAACCGCTCCGGGCGCATTCCCCTACTAAGCTCCCTAAGCTCTTAAAATACTCCAGGACCGAGTGGGTGATGGAAACCAGTGTGGTATGTGTGCAAAAACAATTTTAAGCATTCAAAATATGAGATTAGAAGCTGCACACACGAAAAAACGGTCAAAACGGATATGACAGAATTATTCAATTAAACAAGAAAAGACAAACACAACAAGCCTAAACCCTCTGAATGGATATCCCCAGCAGAGTCGCCAAAATGTCGCACGTCGGATCCGGCAAACCACTCTCGGAAAAGAGCGGGTTTTGAAAATGTGTTATTTGGATCGGCGAACGGCGGGTTTGATCGAAAATGGAAATATCGACCGAACCGGGGAAAATAGAAAGAGTCACCACCGATTAATTAAAGGCTAATCGGAATCCTAAATTTGCCTAGGGTACATGATACTAACATCCTAGGGCTTGAAATGGTCTGCGTCCAGAGGTTCGGGTTCGGGGGTTTGATTACGTATTAAAAGCTCGCAAGCTAAAAATCCGCCCTTTCGGTACTTTGGCTTGTCTTGTCTTGTTTAATTTTTTACTAAAATATCCACTTTGAGGGCTGAATTGCATGTATCAAAAGGTTCATGGCCGAGTTGCAATTATCAAGAAATTCATGGCCAATTTGCAATTATCGAAAAAATCATGGATGAACTAAAATGACTTTTAAAATGTGTTAAAATGGTCCTCCTCTGGACTGATCTGTAACACGTATCAAAATTCAGGGACGATAGAAACGTTTCTGGGCTGAAATGTAACAATCAGTAAAGTTCAGGGCAGAACTGAAAACAGTCTTGGAAACACGTTAAAATGACCCTGAACTTCTCTAGACTAATTTTTAACACTTAACAGAGTTTTGAAATATATAAGTAATACGAACACATATAAAAACTTACAGAAAATGCAAATGCGACAAATATATAATATGACCATATATAAAACTTATATTTAATATAAATGACAAATAAGTGAATAAACAGATATAAGACTTAATAATTTATAAACATATAAGTAAATGACAATAAGTAATATAATATATATAAAACTTATATATAATGTAAATGACAAAAAAGTAAAACGGATATATATAAAACTTGTACAAAATAGAAATACATAATATGTATATATATAGTGCAAAATGAAATAACGGAAAATAAATAAAACGCTACATTGAAAGCGATGGGTTTTTAACCAACTTGTACTTTATTTATAGTTAGAATGTAAATACAACTTTTGACTAAGCAGTACTTACATTGGGTTGTTTCCGGGTAAAATAGCGTGACGCGTGGAACCAAACCACAAATTATCGAGCACCGAGCTAACTATCACTCAAACCTCACTTGCTCTCAAAAATACATTAGACCACACATTCATGACTCGCTGTTTATAACTGAGGCCCCTCTTTCTTCTCTCTTTATTTCTCCCCCCTGTAAACCGAAATCTCCTCATATATATATAGATGGAGAAGTTGGTTTTTTTCATTGTTTAATTAATGTTAACTCAAATAATTGAGCAAGTGGTGATATGGGCAACTGAGCCTAGAATGCATAGGGAGATGTGAGACAATGTGTGGATAGGGAGTGTGGACGTGGCTTTTCCATAACCATGTCTTTTTTTTCCATATCACATATATATGATATCATATCTATACATATTACCTAATTACCTTTTTTTTGTTTTTTTCCAAATAATTACTAAAGATCTAACAATATTTAAATCTTAATTTTTTTGGTGTTTTCCTAACTCGATTATTCCCGGTTCGGTTCCACACGTCACGGTATTTTTCGACCCCTGTCCAAAATCGGGTGTTTACAACATCAAAATGGTGTTTCTGAAAGGAAAAATCGAACTGTGATGGAAATGGCTAGATGCATGCTGAATGAGAAAAAGTTGTCTAACAAGTTTTGGGCAGAGGCAGTATATACAACTGTGTATTTGTTGAACAGGCTTCCAACGAAGGCAGTGAAAGATGTCACTCCAATTGAAGCTAGGAATGGAGCAAAGCCGTCTGCCAAACATCTCAAAGTGTTTGGTTCTCCATTCTACGTTCATGTCCCGGACCAGAAGAGGCACAAGCTAGATGAAAAGGCGCTCCGTGATATTTTTTTCGGCTATAGTTCTCAATCCAAAAGATACGGGATCTACAACCCTATCACTCAAAAAGCTGTAACCTGTAGAGATGTTGTCTTTGATGAGAATTCTATGTGGGACTTTGAAGCAAAAGAAGTCCGGAAGAAGCCGATGAAAATGTTGGGGTTGATGATGGTGCTGCAGCTGACAACACATCCTACGATGAAGAAGAGGAGGAGCGTGACGAGGAAAATCATGCAGAGTTGCAAAACTCTGTAGATTCAGACTCTCCAATCAGAAGGGTGAGATCTCTCTCAGATGTAAACGAGAGATGTGATGTTGCACTTATCGAACTGGAAAGCTATACGTAAGCTTCAAGGTACGATGAGTGGAATTCCGCAATGGAGGAGGAGCTGCACATGATCAACAAGAATGAAACGTGGCAAATTGTTGGTTGACCTAATCACAAGAAGGTCATTAGTGTCAAGTGGATATACAAGTTGAAGGTCAATCCATATTGTTCAATTCTGAAGCACAAGGTGAGACTCGTGGTGAAAGGTTATTCTCAAGAACCTAGAGTTGATTATTCAGACACTTTTGCACCTGTGGCAAGGCATGACACCATCAGAACTCTCATTGCTCTTGCCGCGCAAAAAGGTTGAAAAATTTTCCAACTCGATGTCAAGTCGGCATTCTTGAATGGGTATCTCCAGGAAGAGGTATATGTCGAGCAACCTGAAGGATGGTTCATTAGGGTCAAGAAGACAAACTCTACAAGTTGCACAAGGCTTTGTATGGGTTGAAGCAGGCTCCAAGAAGCTGGTAAAGCAGGATTGATGATTATTTCACCAGTCAAGTATTCAGCAGAAGCGAGAGTGAACCCACTCTTTATGTCAGATTCAAGAACGTGTCAGAAATACTTGTAGTATGTTGATGATATTCTTGTTACTGGAAGTAGTCCTGACATGGTTCTTGAGTTCAAGAAAAAAATGATGGAGAAATTTGAGATGACAGATTTGGGTCTGATGAATTATTTTCTTGAGATGGAAATATGCCAAAACAAAAAAGGCATTTTCATATATCAAAGAAAGTATGCTGAAAATATTTTGAAGCGGTTCAAGATGGATCATTTCAAGTCGGTGTCTACTCCGCTAGTAGCCAATGAGAAGCTGTATGGCGCTAGCAAAGTTGATCAAAGTCATTATCGGAAACTGATTGGCAGTTTGTTATATCTAACTGCGACCAGACCTGATCTAATGTTTGCTGCAAGTTTATTATCCAGATTCATGCATGCTCCAAGTCAAATCCATTTGGGAGCAATGAAGAGGGTGCTCAGATACATTCGAGGTTCAACCGACTACGGAATTTGATTTACATCCACTGCAGATGCAAAGCTCCAAGGCTACACTGATAGTGATTGGGGATCCGTAGATGACATGAAGAGCACATCAGGTTATGCATTTACGCTTGGTTTTGGAATTTTTACTTGGCTTTCAAAGAAGCAGGAAACTGTGGCACAGTCAACCGCAGAAGCTGAGTACGTCGCAGCAGCAACCGCGACCAATCAAGCGATTTGGTTAAGGAAGATTTCACAAGATGTCGGTCATGCAGAAACATAGGCAACTGATATTTACTGAGATAGCAAATCAGCAATAGCTATTTCAAAGAATCCAATCAACCATGGGAAGACGAAACATATTAAGGTGAAGTATCATTTTATCCGTGAAGCTGAAATATCAAAAGAGATCAAGCTAGTTTATTGCAATACTGAGGAGCAGATTGCAGATACCTTCACCAAGGCACTTCCAAAAGCAAAGTTCGAATTATGAGATCAAAGCTCGGAGTATTCGGTGAAAAATTTATGGAGGAGTGTTGAGATAAAATTTTACTGACACGCTATTGCACTATTGTCAAAGAATGAATAGTAGTGTATTAAGTATGTTTGTGTATATGTGTCGGTAAGAAAAACATGAAGCTAACTTGTAGGAGTTACTCATGTCAAGTTAGTCTTCATTTCTCATGATGATGTCTTCCATTATTGTTGTCTGACTTTGGCTAGAAAGAAAAGCGTACATGTATATATATATATGTATTCATATTAATGGATGTAATGTATGTGTGCTCCGAGAGCAAGTTCTATGTCTGAGAGCAATATACGAAAGTATTTGTCTATCTCCTTCTATATTCATATTATCATCTCATTCCAACATAAAGCTTCTTTACAAATTTAATAGCTAAGTTAATTCCGCTAACTTAGCGATTATATCCCAATCGAGTATTTTCCAACATAAAGGTTCCCTTTCATAGTTACAAACCCGAAGACATTTTTTTTTATTAGAAGAACTCATTAATTAAGGTTACTAACCATCTCTTTTGGGTCGTGTTGGTGGAATCCAATTTTGAGAGAATACATAATAATATATTCATTCCATGTCTAAAACTGTTAATTAGAGAAAATCTGCATAATTAATGTCAATATTCTTAGTAACATTGATGTTGTCCTTGCAGCAGGGTGCCTAATGATCAGATACAAGATCGTCTGATTAGCTAAATGATGTTTAGTTAGAAGACAACACCATGGGGAGCCTCAACTAAACATGTCTTTTTTATTGAAGGATAGCCAGTGGCTTGATGAGGTCACGACGGCCATCGATCTATTTTGTGATTGAAAGCAATTAAATTAAAAGTTGATGCCTAACTGCATCTTTAGCTTTCACTATCTCTGGTTATTGATAAAACAACATCAGAATACCTCACCATATTTATATATGTCACAACACCCTACAAATACCTCTTACCCTATACGCATCAGATGAACTTTGTTATGCTATATCAGCCAATTCAGATCTTGATAACAGAGCTGGTCTGTTAGAGATATTTATATTAGAGACATATGTATACACCTAAGTCTATGATGGTCTAAACTGAACGCCCATCTGGTGAAATCAAATTCTTTCAGTAAGAAGAATGTCCCTTAAAGTAAAAAATGGTGTTATTACGTTGTACCAGACCGGGTAAGTTATTGGATCCAACTTTCAAGAATTTGGGTCCAGTGCTTACACTATACATATATATACCTAGGAGGTTACTTTTATTTGTTTCCGGATGATCCAGAGTGTTAAATTAAGTGTTTTTTCAAAAGAGAGATGCTCGAGTATCTGAGTAACTATGGAAGGGGAATATAGTTGATCACAGTAACTGAGTTGGAGTAACTTTATTTTTTTTTATATTGGAGATCCCATGTAAAAAATCACGAAGATGTAAATGCATCTAAAATATTTTGTATATATGTAATCAATTCGCAATGGGAGAATTTTTGCAGCAAATTAAGCAACATTTCTCTCTAGTATCTAAGTCCCTATACAAAGTTTTTTCTTTATCCTAAAGTTACAACATAACCCTTGTATGTTCTTCCTTATTTCATTAATTATTATTCCCTCATCTGCGAAATCAGAGAAAGGAATGTGTCTTCACTGCAAGGAATTGTGAGGCCTCCCATTGGGTGATCATACCCGAATTCCTCCTCTGATCGACTTAACAAGTCTTGAAACAAAGGTTGGTTCAAGTATGAAACTGGAACTGTGTATCTTTTCCTTTCTTCTTCTCCCACATACACAGCAACATGACCTTTCTGGGTTTTGACTGATTCTTTCCCGGAGGAAAGCGATCGACGAAGGATCTTTTTTGCATGATGGAGAGCCATTGGTGCTTTTTAGGCTTGCTATAGAAGGAATACAATATTTGGTATAAGATTTTGGTGCTTGAGTTGTGATGAAGTGGGTTGCCTTATGTGGTGCCTATATATAATCCAAGTAGATGACTGAAATCCGTGAAGGGCATGAAATGAGTGGTGGAGACTTAACAGGCATTTGTTGTTGCTGGACATGTCCACCTGAAGTTCACATGTGATGTCTTCTAAATTACATATATTGATTAGTTGTCGGGTAGGTGACATGCCTCGAGGACCACATAAAAGAAAATCAGTAGTTCCGATCTTGACAACTCCCAAACCTCACATGGTGTTGCCTTCCAACATGAAATCTCTGGATAAGAGAAGAACTTAATCTGACAGAAGATCTCTGTCGATCATACTGAAATGTCTGAGTCAGAAAGTATGTTGTTTGATGAAAAATTAAACAGGGATTAATGATTCGTTTGTTTTATGTAACTGATAGTCCTTCATGTCTAATGTCTAACTAAATTTTGCAAGAAAATTTTGAACTTTTGATGGATTCTGCAGTACATTGGTATCCCTTAGACTTTCAAAGGGCTGTTTACTACATCAAGAACCGAGAAAGTTGTGATTTTTTGGATCCCAAGTTTCAAAAGCACTGATTTTTATCTATTTGTGAATCCTGAAACAAATTGGCCAAGTTCAAAGCATAAACTGATTAGTTAATACTATCAGAGTCAGTGGACTTTAAGTTATTAAGCCACAACAGATTTGATTCCTTAATGATTTGATTCTGATTTCTTGCTGCTTAAACAAAGATGATCTTGTTAGTCAGTCTATAACGATCTTATTCTGTTGAGCTAACCTGTATATTAAACTTTTGAACCATGCCTTAAAAAATACTAAACCTTAATTATACGAGTGATTTTTGTCATCTATAGCTCTTTTGATGGATTAATTATTCAAATTATAATCTTTTTGATGTGGCATAATACTAGCTCCCAAGACAAAGGTCTCCAAGTTGCATGTGCCTCTTACAATTAACAAATGACTGAAGAATAACTAGATCTCTAACTGCAAATCTGCCTCAATAATGCTCTCATTTGAAAGATCTGCTAGCCAAATCAATGTTCCTAATCACTCTCAACAACTGCACCCAGATTCAACAATAACAACTTTCATGTGGTCCCCTATATCAGACTACAAAAAACCGTGGTCATCGGTTAGAAGAAGTCACCATGTGCAGCTAGACAAGTTTTTGATCAGTGGATCCATAAATAATAAATGCCTTTCAGATACTCCTTTAGACTTCTTAATCATCCCTCTGTTATTTAAAGGCACCTCATAACACAACATCTTCATCCATTACCCAATTAAGTTTCCTTTCATTGTCTAGCTATTCCAACATCTCATCTTGTTCTTTATCAGCTACTCACTATATACAATGGCTCTCCATCATGCAAAGAAAATTCTTCGTCGATCACTTTCCTTGGGCAAGGAATCAATCAAAACACAAAAAGGCCATGTTGCAGTCTATGTTGGAGAAGGAGAAGAAAGGAAAAGATACACGGTTCCAGTTTCATACTTGAACCAGCCTTTGTTTCTCGATTTGCTAAGTAGAGCTGAAGAAGAGTTCGGTTATGACCACCCGACTGGTGGCCTTACCATTCCTTGCAGTGAAGACACCTTCGTTGCTCTTCTTTCTCAGCTCAGGGAATACTTGTAACATACATGAAGGAAGACCATAGAATGATTATGATGTAACTTTAGGACAATTTTTTGTATAGTGACTTAGATACTAGCTAGAGATATATATATGCTCCTTTCTGCAATATATACAGTTTTCTCTGCACAGCATTCATGTACCACGTTTCAGATAAGGGAAGTGAACAATACAATTTACAATGAATTTGAAGTAATTAAAACTTTTGTAGTACCACACCGGTTGATATCTGTATAATTGAGCAGTATATAAGCATGTGGGTCACCTCCTCCTATCACCAATTGGTTTTAGGATGAAACCCCACTTGCATATGACTGCTCTCTGCTGGCTCGTTGGGCTTGACTCGGCCCAATATGGAATCTTCAAAGTCCGGTGCGGGCCTGGGCCTGGGAGAGGGTCTGTTGAAATCAGAGAGCCCTCACTGTGAGGGGGAATGTTGAAATAGACACTCCACCATGAGTCTGGACACGTTCTTATTCATATTTTATCATCCACCTTACTGATGTTTATGTTTAGCCAATAATAAGGCACGTTCTTATTCATATTTTATCATCCACCTTACTGATGTTTATGTTTAGCCAATAATAAGGGAAATATTTTTAACGGGCTCGGCCCAATGTGGAATCTAACAGAATTCATAAATGCAATGGACTATGATTCCGTAGATAATTCACTCGGATTGATTCGTCGTCATTGACCTATAAGTTTGCAGCTTTCAAGAAAAAAATAATTGGGACTTTCAACAAACTTGTCGCTTAAGCAACAGCTGCTCCGGAAAATATGCTATTAAGAAATCTGCACGGACAGAGACAATACTTAATGAAGACAAGAAAATAAAGGCCACAACAATACCTTAATCAGTTAATGACTGATGAAATGGTTCTAATCTGTGAAGCTACTGTTTTTATGCATATTTCCTTCTAATAATGTGATGCAGTGGAGAAACAAACAAACCAAGGAACTGGTATTTACTCTACATATATTCTGGAAGTCCATTAACTAAAATGGTAGCTTGTGATCCAAGAAAACCGTAGTGTTGTTACATGTTTCTTGAGAAGATTATATGTACTATTATCTATGTAACAAACATCTGCTAGTTTGGTAACAAACATGGGCCATACGAGAGTTGTTCCATGCTCTACAGTTAGGCGTTATCGGATACCAAACATCCATCCAAGCAATCAAATGCATCCTAATAAATCCACAATTGTCAAGAGCCTTACAATACCTCTAACCCAACAGCAACATAATTTTCGGTAGGACCAACAACTAGATATCTTCTGTCAGATGGAGTGTTCGGTTGATTAGGTTGTTTCTCTGGGCCACATAATGTATATGTCGGAAAACACTGCCATGTGAAGTTCGGGACTTGTCATGTATGTAATGTCTCTTATTTCTATGTGTGACTTCACCCATAGACTTTTTCCTCCCCAACCAAAATCATTAAACACTACGTCTAGTGGAACCAGCAAGAATTAAATGCATCTTAGTCTTCACCGCTCATTTCATACTCTTCACAAATTTCTCAATCATATATTTGATTATATATATAGGCAGCTTATAACACAACCACTTCATCCATAAACCAAGCACGAAGTTTCCTTTAAATCATCAATCTATCTATCCCAACAGCCTTTTCTTCATTATTATCAAATTGCTCACTTGTTAGTTTTACAATGGCTCTCCATCATGCAAAGAAGATCCTTCGTCGATCACTTTCCTTTGGCAAAGAATCATCTCCGTCGGGTAAAACCCAAAAAGGCCACGTGGCAGTCTATGTGGGAGAGGAGGAAAGGAAAAGATACATTGTTCCAATTTCATACTTGAACGAGCCTCTCTTTCAAGACTTGTTAAGTCAAGTTGAGGAGGAGTTCGGATACGAGCACTCAATGGGTGGCCTCACCATTCCTTGCAATGAAGACACATTCCTTTATCTAATCTCTCAGCTGAAGTAAATGTAATACATTTGATCGTAGAAAGTATACCATGTAACTCTAGGACAATTTTTTATAGTGATTAGAGAGACTATAGAGCTCCTTAATTGCAGATTGATTTTGAACGTATATATTAAAGTATTTCACTCACATTTGTTCTTCATGCTTACTTTTTTTTGTTTTTTTGTTTACTTCTAGAGTAACATGACGATGAAAACGACTTTTAACAGGAATTTTATCTCTTACCGACGAAAATATTTCGTCGGTAAAAACGTGTACCTCCAGTAGTGCATATCTCCTGAAATTAACAGTACATTATTCCATCAAGTTCTCTTTGCTACTGGATCTCAACAACTCTTGATTGAGGAGTTCATGAAAGGAAATAATACTTGCCTCCAAACATCTATAAAATGGAATAATGATCGAAAACTTGTCCAAACTTATCCTGTGTCGAGTTCTACTGTGACATTGAACTTTTCTAAGCTTGAGGGAATTAATGAACTTAACTTGAGATATATTATACTATACAGATAAAATGGACTTAATTACCTGATAAGTTGGTAACTACAAGTTGAAAGTTTCTCTCTTCCACTCGATCTTTTCCGAGTCAATTTTCTTTCTCAATTTCTTGCTGCTTAAGAAAGATAAATCTACTTCTTTATCTTTGCTATCATAAGTCATGCTAAGCTATTGCAAAAGCAGGGGGTTACATACCAGACTCACAGTAAGTTAACTTGAGTGCTTTTTCTAAAAAGATGTTTGAGTATCTTATTAAATATCAAACGGAATATAGTTGATTAGTAACTCAGTTGGAGTAACTTTTTTTTTTTTTTTTTTTATATATATTGGAGATCCCATTCCTATGTAAAAACATGTAAAAAGCATGAAGATGTATTCAATTCGCAAGGTGATTTGCAGTAAATTGAGGAACAATTCTCTTTAGTATCTAAGTCATTATATACAAAGTTTTTTCTCTCCTAAAGTTACAACATAACCCTTCTATGTTCTTCCTTATTTCATTATTCCCTCATCTGTGAAATCAGAGAAAGGAATGTGTCTTCACTGCAAGGAATTGTAAGGCCTCCCATCGGGTGCTCGTAACCAAACTCTTCTTCAACTCGACTTAACAAGTCTTGAAACAAAGATTGATTCAAGTATGACACTGGAACCGTGTATCTTTTCCTTTCTTCTTCTCCCACATACACTGCGACATGACCTTTCTGGGTTTTGACTGATTCTTTCCCAGATGAAAGCGATCGACGGAGGATCTTCTTTGCATGATGGAGAGCCATTGATGCTTTTGAGCTTGATATAGAAGGAATACAATATTTTCTTTAAGACTTTGGTTCTTGAGTTGTGATGAAGTGGTTGCCTTATATGGTGCCTATATATAGATATGACTGAAATCTGTGAAGAGTATGAAATGAATGGTGAAGGCTTAATAGGCATTTGTTGTTACTGGACATGTCCAGCTGTAGTTCACATGGTGCTGTCTTTTAAATTAACATTACACATAATCGTATAATCATGTCTGGTAGATGACACGCCTTGAGGACCACATAAAAGAAAATCGGTAGTTCCGATCTTGACAACTCCCAAACCTCACATGCTGTTGCCTTCCAACATGAAATCTGTGGCTAAGAGAAGAATAACTTAATCCGACAGAAGATCTGATGTCGATCCTACGGAATGGTTTGATGTCGATCCTACGAAATGATTTGAGTCAGAAAGTTTGCATATGACGAAAAACCAGACAGGGCGTTACTGATAAGTGCTTCCTGTCTAATGTCTGTAACTAAAATTTGAAAGAAAAATTTAAACTTTTGATCGATTATGCAGTACATGTATCCCTTAACTTTCAAAGGGCTGTTCACTACATCAAAAACAGAGAAAGTTGTGGTTTCTTGGATCCCAAGTTTCAAAAGCACTGATTTTTATCTCTTGGTTGAATTCTGAAACAAATGGGCCAAGTTCAAAGCATTAACTGATTATAGAAATATTAGAGTCAGTGACTTAATTAATCAGTTAGTCTATACTAATCTTATTCTATTGAGATAACCTTAAAAAAAATTAAACCTTAAGTATAAGAGTGATTATTGTCACCAACTCCCAGACAAAGGTCTTCAAGTTGCATGTGCTTCTTAAAATTAACAAATGACTGAAATAACTAGATCTGTAACTGCAAAGCTGCCTCAATATTGCACCTCAGCCAAATCAATGTTCCTAATCACTCTCAACAACTGAACCCAGATTCGTAAATAACAATTTTCATGTGGTCCCTAACAGACTACAAAAAAACCGTGGTCATCGGTTAGAGGAAGTCACCATGTGCAGCTAGACAAGTTTGTTATCAGTGGAGCCATAAACAATAAATGCCTTTCAGACACTCCTTAGACTTTTCAATCATCCCTCTGTTATTTAAAAAAGGCACCTCATAACACAACATCTTCATCCACTACCCAATTAAGTTTCCTTCCATTGTCTAGCTATCCCAACATCTCCTCTTGTTCTTTATAATCAGCTGCTCTCACTACAATGGCTCTCCATCATGCAAAGAAGATTCTTCATCGATCACTTTCCTTGGGAAAAGAATCAATCAAAACCCAAAAAGGCCATGTTGCTGTCTATGTTGGAGAAGTAGAAGAAAGGAAAAGATACACAGTTCCAGTTTCATACTTGAATCAACAATTATTTCAGGACTTGTTAAGTCGAGTTGAAGAAGAGTTTGGTTACGAGCACCCAATGGGAGGCCTCACCATTCCTTGCAGTGAAGACACCTTCCTTGATCTTATTTCTCAGTTGAGGATTAGATAATTACAAGGAAGATCATTATGATACAACTTTAGGATAAATTTAATTTGTTTATTGTGACTTAATTAGATACTAAAGAGGAGATCCCCAAAGCTATTGCTTTTTGCAGATCTGTTTAGAACATATATACTTCATTGATTCCAGTTTCTTGTCATGTTTCAACATACATACCAAAAGAAAGTTTCTAACCGACTGAAATAGGTCTCTAAACATCTCTAATTGTAATCTAAAGTAGTCTTGTTCATAAAAACATATTAGAATTCATTACTGCTATTAGCTATAATTGAATGATTCATATACGTTAGTACTTTGATAAAGCGAATAGACTAGATAATCTTTCGTAACTGATTAGTTAGGAAGTAGAACGTGAGACCAAGAAACAAGATCATCTTTGTTTAACCAGCAAGAAATCGTAATCAAATCTTAAGGAATAGTAGCTTAATAACTTAAGTCCACTGACTCTAATAATTCTAACTAATTAGCTAACGCTCTGAACTTGGCCAATTTGTTTCATGTTAGATTCCACATTGGGCCGAGTCAAGCCCGACGGGTCAGCATAGAGCAATCATATATACAAGTATTGGTGATAGAGGAGGTCGCCCACTTGCTTATATACTGCTCTATTATACAGATACCAACCGGTGTGGTACTCCGGACTCACGGTTTATGTCTATTTCAACGTTTCAGGATTCAATGGAGAAATAAAAATCAGTGCTTTTGAAACTTGGGATCCTAGAATTGGGTGATTGAAAGGGAATTGGGTGATTGAGTTGTGGATGAAGTTGTTGTGTTCTGAGGTGTATAGAGATCTCTGAAGGGTTTGAAATGAGTGATGAAGAGTAAAGGAGGAATTTCTTCTCTGGTTGTTCCATTAGACAAAAACATGTCCAGCCGAGGTTCACATGGTGCTGTCCTCTAACTAAACATCATTTAGTTAATTGATATGCAAAGGACCATATCTCTGATCTGTGGTGTTGTGTTGGAGACATAAAATCTGTGGCTAGCTAGCTTAAGAGATCTGTTGTTGGTCCTGTCCTACAGAAAATTATGATCCTACAGAAAGTAACGCTGTTTGTTTTTACAGATGTGGAGGGGAAGCATGCTGTATGATCAATTATTACTAGAGAAATATTAATTAAGGGTGAAGTTGATTGCTTGCAAAACCAAGCTGAAATAACATAATTGAAATATTTGAAGTAACTTTCTGTTTTTTGTTTTATTCATAACTCTGTACAATATTCTAACCGATAAGAATAGGAAATATAGTCTCTAAGAGCATCCACAATGGTATTACGTAAACATTACGTAAACGTGGGTCCTACATGTTTATTTAAGTAAAGCAACAAAAACTATCTACAGTGGTTTTACATAGCATTCCTTAAAGATGGGACCCACACGTAAATTTATGTTTTTACATAAAGCATTCCTTAAATTTAAGTAATGCACTATGTATTACGTAACCAATTTTTTATTATAAATTAATTCATTTTATAATTAATGCTAATATCTTATTGGTGGTTGTTGGAAAATCTAATAATAAAATATATTTAAGGAATATGTTTAAGTAATACGATTGCAGAGAAAATATTTTTTACGTGTGTCTTAAATTTACGTATTACTTAAAGTGTACATAAATGTATACGTGGCAACTTTAAAAAATACAATTTATGTAAAACCATTGTGGATGCTCTAACTCTACCACTAATTATAGATATAATATATCTAACCTTATCACTAGTATTAATATTAATAGTTAATACTAATAATAATATATTCTATCATATATCAAATATATTTATCCGGTCATGTTTGTGGAATCTAATTTGCATTAAGGAGTTCGTGTGAGCAAATAAAACGTACCACCGACCTATATGTATATTGTACGGAAGCTGTGCTAATCTCTTTGAAGGTATGGCAATTATACACATATCTTTCTTAAGCAGCAAGAAATAAACAGAACTGAATCACACAAGAGACAGAGACTTTGAACATGTACACTAACTACATATGTTTAGCTAAGTAAATCAGATTTATATAGTATCCTAACTAATCATTAACCAACGATCTTTTTATGATTGTTAAATTATCTGATCTAGTACAACTTGTCATATATAGAGATATAGAAATAGAAACTGTGTCGAGTTTGACCAGTAGTGACTTTAAGATGCAGGGCATCTTCTTGAAATTGAAGATTTAAGGACAAGTACACATGGGAAGCTTTGAATTTATCCGTTTTCGTTTCATTGGTCCAAACTTATTGGCTTTTATAAAGTATATATGTAGTGCCCCTACCCAACTAACTAACCCTTATGAGGGGCAGGCATATCAGTGAGTAAGTGACTACTATTTATGTATTCCCACTCACCAGACAAAGGTCTCCAAGTTGCATGGTGCCATCCACAATTGAATGCATCACAATGTTGTTAGGTTCTAGATAAGGCTGATTTAAGAAAATACTAACTAGATCAGACAAGATGTGCATAATCTCAATGTTTTTACATTCATGTGGTCCTTGCAGGGTCCCCTATGATTAACTAAATAATCTTCAGTTAGAAGACAGCACCATGTGGAATGAAGATGTCTTTGTTTACTGAAGTGAGACTGATTAAATCCCTCTTTAGTCTTCACTATATATATATATAGGCACTACATAATGAAACCAATTCATCCATAAACCAAGCTTCCGAGTTCCCTTCAGATCATCTAGCAATTCCAAAAGGCGTCTTCTTCTATATCCACTCATTTGATACAATGGCTCTCTTTAATGCAAAGAAGATCCTTCGTCGATCACTTTCCATCGGAAAAGAATCAGTGAAAACCCAGAAAGGCCATGTTGCTGTCTACGTTGGAGAGGAAGAAAAGAAAAGATACAGCGTTCCAGTTTCATACTTGAACCGTCCTCGATTTCAGGACTTATTAAGTTTAGCCGAGGAGGAGTTTGGCTACGAGCACCCAATGGGCGGCCTCACCATTCCTTGTAGTGAAGAAATATTCCTCGGTCTTATTTCTCAGCTGAGAGAATTGAAATAACAAGGAAGATCAGATTAGCTTAGCTTAGCTTAGAAGGATATGATGTAACTATAGGAAAATATATAATTGTATACTGACTGACCAAAAGTATTACAACTGCATTACTTTCTCTGTGCCAATTATTTGTCTTCAAATTAATAAAATGAACTCCTACCAACAAAGAAATGCCTCTGCCAATTCACAATACATCAAAGATTGGTTTCTTTTGAGGAGAGAACAACTGAATCAATCCGGTCTTATAACTTATATCTGTTTTGCAAGTCTAAGGTATGTGCTTCCGAGGATTCATCATATTCAAGTTGCAAGTATATGTTCAATGTTATCATTCATTCTCCTCACTTTCCAATATTCAAACGAACCTAACAGCTAGCTGATAGGAAATAAGATTAATACAAGCAACATGAACAGTAGAGAGACTATGATGTCACATTTGGATCCAAACAAAAAAAATTAACTGTGTTTCTGCTGATTGAGATTCTTTTAAGGCATGATTTTTTGCATTGGTCCTCACCTACAATATTTAAACATCGGCCCTGCAATTCAAGACTTATCGATCAGCTGCAAAAATCAACAGCTTCTCTATTGGGCTATTGATGATCATATAACATGCTTTCCCTACCAGAACTGTCATGAGCCTTACAATACCTCCTAACCAACAGCACCAGTATTTCAGTAGGACCGACAAATCGATCTTCTGTCAGATCTCTTAGCCACAAACATTTTGTTGTAAGACAAAGCCATGTGAACTTTGTGAATGGTTAAGATTGATAAAACACTGATGATATGATGATACCTACTATATAATGTTTAATTGGAAGACAGGACCATGTGAGCCTTAGCTGGACATGGAACAACAAATGCCTCTTTAGTCTTCACCACTCATTTCATACTCTATATATCTATACACTTCTCAATCATCTATATATTATGGTTCTATATATATAGGTGTAATCACAACCACTTCATCCACAACACAAGTTTCCTTCAAATCCTATAGATATCACAACAACATCTTCTTTATCAGTTGCTCATCACTTGTTACTGCTACATTAATGGCTCTCCATCATGCAAAGAAGATCCTTCGCCGATCGCTTTCCACTGGCAAAGAATCATTGAAAACCCAGAAAGGACATGTTGCGGTGTATGTGGGAGAGGGAGAAGAAAGGAAAAGACACACAGTTCCAGTTTCGTACTTGAACCAACCTTTGTTTCTCGACTTGCTAAATAGAGCCGAGGAAGAGTTTGGTTACAACCATCCAATGGGTGGCCTTACCATTCCTTGCAGTGAACACACTTTCTTTGCTCTTATTTCTCAGCTGGGAGAATAATTAATAGCATCATCTTCTCTGATATAGAGATGTAAAATTAGGACAATTTTGTACAGTGGCTTAGAGAATCTCTACAATATACGGTTGTTTCTGCATTTATGTACTACAAATCTACGATTTCTCCACTTTTGAGAAAAAAGGGAAATGAAACCATACAAGTTAGAAATCATGCAATTTTTTGGAACTACTCTGTCTTAATTCATTGTTCTTAGACAAATATAACACTGCGTGGTTCTTACACGTAAGTTTGATAGCGCACAAAAAGAAATCTAAATCCCTTATAACTACTGCTGTCTCTAAACTTGTCTCTAAACTAACTACTGCTTCTGCAGTACATGAAATGATGCCAAATCAATTTTATGCATAACTTTGTTTGAAGAATAGCATAGTGGGAAACATTCAAAAGCAAACCAAGAAACTATATCCATGGAATTTTACTCTACATATTCTTGAAGTTGGCTAACTAGAATGGTAGCTTGGGATCCAGGAAAATTATAGGATTCCATGTTTCTTGAGCATTTTCTTTGGCTTTGTATATTTAGACAGGAGCTTGATTGAGCAATGGACATGCAAATTTCCCAATCCCGTCCCGACTCTACATTTCAAGAAGTTCGGTGGCAGACATGAGCAAGAAGAGTTGTTTGGTCTGTGCTCTGCATTATACAACAAACCCTTTTAACTCAAGTTAGGCAAGTAGTGCTATCAGCTGCCTAACATTGGACCCTAAGCAATAATCAAATGCATCCTTAACTTTTTCTTCATGCTTCCCCACCACATTTTCAAATTAACTTCTTTTCTCTTAGCCATAGAGTTTTTGTTGGAAGACAAAGCCATGTGAAGTTTTGACCTGTTAAATATGATAAGACCATGAATATGATAGGATAATAACTATTTGATGTATAGTTGGAAAACAGGACCATGTCAACCACCAAAAAAAAGTGGAACAAAAAATATGACAACTTCTCTCCAGAGTCATATCCACATTTTGTTCTTGAAGAAACCGTCTATGTGGTCATCTAGTATTTCTGCAGATCCTTTTCTCTTGAGTTGCTTGAATCTTAAGGCACAATCCAGTTAGCTTAATGACGTTAAATTTCTGTCAAACCTTCACTTGTTGGAATTGCATCAACTTTAAGTTTCCCGTAAAAGAAAGGAAAAAACTAGTAGTTGCAGAAACTAGGACCGTAGGACGTACATATATAATACATTTGATTTCCACTACTGTTCTTTTTGTAAATAATAAACTTCAAGTTCTGTACCCATGAGCCAAATTAATGTTCCCAAAACCGGAACTGCTTATCAGCAGATTGGAACACCGAGAACTGCAGTCAGTCGGTTGTATTTCTCTTATCCACACCAAAATCAGCAATGTCAATTATTTTACATTGATGAGGTCCTTGCAGATGTCCCCTACCATATGGTATAGTGAGCCATGATATGATAAGTACAAGATGTTTAGTCAGAAGACTGCACCATGTGAAGCTCACCTGGACATGTCCTTGTCTAATGGAACAACCAGCAGAAAAATGGCCCCTTCCTCTTCATCACTCATTTCATACCCTTCACAGGTTTCTCCATCTTCTTTTCAGTTATATATAGAGGCACCAAATAACAAAAACTTCAACCACAACCCAATCATCTGAGTTTCCTTCAAATCTTCTTGCTAGCCTAAAAGCATCTTCTTCTTTGTCATCAACTGTTTCACTTGATACTAAAATGGCACTCCATCATGCAAAGAAGATTCTTCGTCAATCACTTTCCTTGGACAAGAAATCAATCAAAACCCAGAAAGGGCATGTTGCAGTCTATGTGGGGGAGGAAGAAAGGAAAAGATACATAGTTCCAGTTTCATACTTGAACGAGCCTCTCTTTCAGGACTTGTTAAGTCGAGTTGAAGAAGAGTTTGGTTACGAGCACCCAATGGGCGGCCTCACCATTCCTTGCAGTGAAGACACCTTCCTTTCTGTGATCTCTCAGATGAGAGAAATGTAATTATAAGAAGATCTTCTGATGATACAAGGGTTAAATTAATTATAGTGTGACATTGAACAATTGTGTATAGTGACTAATTAGGTACTAGTAGCTAGAGAGCTCTCCTTGCTGTGACTTCTCCTTGCAGGAACGTATATAATAGTACATTCTTCTTCATGCTTGCTATTTTTACCTTGTGTCAATAATTTTTACTAGAACCTTCATATAGTAACTATGTCTTTCAATGGAAGCAAGTAGTTACTTTTTAGATTAACAAAAAAAAAGTTTGATTGATCCATTGAGTTCCATTAACAGGCAAGAATAGGGTTAATAACCTATGAAAGGTCTGAAGTTTGGCCAATGTTAACGGGAGAGGTCTGAAGTTTAAAATGTTAATATGAGAGGTCTGAAATTTCAACTTTGTGAATTTTTTATTTTCCGTCCAAATTTTCTGTCAAATTTAACAGAACCACGTGAAATGTCTGATTTACCCCTTTGCAATATTTTAAATTAATTAAAAGTTTAATTAATGGAACATGAAATGACGACAATACCCCTTTCACTAATTAAAACATAACCCAACTCCGGTCACCACCCAACTCCGGCGACCACCACCACGGCCGGCCACCACCAACTCCGGCGACCGCCACCGCGGCCTCGATTGGGCCCAAATCGGAGCTCTGTGGCCCCAGATCAGAGCCACATCGGAGCTCTGTGGCTCAGGTCGGAGCCACCGAGCTCCGATCGGAGCTTTGTGGCTCCGATTTGGGCCCAATCGGGTCCGCGGTTGTAGTCGCCGGAGTTGGATGGTGGTCGCCGGAGCTGGTTGGTGGTTGCCGAAGTCGGAATGGTGGTCGCCGGAGTCGGGGCGGATGTCGGAGCCGTGGTGGCTTTAAGTGCATTTTCGTCTTTTCATTCAAGCATGTGAGGGGCACACTTGAATAGAATGACATTTTTGGAATTTAATTTTATTTCTGGTCACATGTCAAGCACATGACCAACTTACGTCAGTTTTAACGGAAAAAATTAACGGAAACCTCTTATATCAACAAAGTTGAAACCTCAGACCTCTCATATTAACATTTGAAACTTCAGACCTCTCCGGTTAACATGGGTCAAACTTCAAACATTTCATAGATTATTAACCCGCAAAAATAACACTAGATCACAAGACAATTAAAATTTGGCTTAGTCTAGCCTTAGCCTTAGTATGGAGGCGTCATCACACCATAAGTCCATGCAGCTAGAATAATTCTAATATTACATATATTCTACACATATCCGAAAACTTTGGACGCCTATTTAACCCGCTCTCCAATGTCGCAACCTCAGAACTACAATAGGAACTGTCAAAATAGCTTCTTTCTTCAGAGAACCATTTCTTCCAAAATCGGGGCACTATGAAGCAGGACATCAATGGCATCATCGTTCAATTCAGGATCATAAGAATGAAGGGTTATCTTCTTCAGATTGATAAGAAAGTTTGAAGGAATAGGCCTCAAGGGACTGCCTCCCTCAAGTTCCTGTCCAGGAAGAGTCGCCATTAGATGCCCGGAAAAAGAGAAACATTTTGCCTGTAAATTGTAGTATAAACACAACAATTATATGTTAAGTCATATAATTTACCGTCATGATGTTAAGATGTTCAAGATGCGGACACCTTTCGAATATCGCCCTTAACTACATGCTACCTATGTCTATCGGTTCGCTTTCAGCAAGGTCAGCAAGGTTGAGTTGGATCAAGTGTTCAAATACTGGGATGGTGGTCTGCATCTTCGGACAATGAACAAGATCACCAAAAGCCTGCCCATGCCCAAGAATAGACATATAATTAGCACAAAACACACTATAGAGCAGTTGAAACTCAACTCATGTACTACATTAGCCATACTTTAACGGAAGCTCGCGACAATGTCAGATTCTGCACCCTGGAAAGGCATTTAACGAGCTTACAGTAACTCTCAGATGCAAAAGGACATCTAAATTGCACCAAAATTTGGGCTTCCCTTAGTTGCATAGTAGAGCCGGAAATGCAGTACTGAGTAGGCAGGAAGGTGCCCTTGTAACAGAAGGATTTCAAGTTGTCTCCAACAAAACATACTTGTTGTTCGGAAGAATGATCACTAAAATCATCAATTGACAAACTTTGCAGCTTAGGAGAATTCACATTGACAGTCCTAATACGTTTGTCCCAATAACAGTGCGAAATAATCATATCTTCAAGCAATGGTTGAGAGAGCAAATCCTCAGTCGATTTGTTATCCACAAATGCGAACCTTTTAAGTCTCAAGTGCTTAAGTCGGGGAAGACATACCATTGAAGAAGGAACTCTTACCATTTGACCATTTGTTTCCATGTCAAGCTATACCAGTGTGTGGCACCCAAATATGCAACAAGGCAACGAGAACGATGAACGAGAAGCCCGAAGATATAAGGAGAATTGTTCAACCTTGCATTGAATAGCAGAAGTAATCCATGTATTGATACGAAATGCATCATTTTTAACTTTACATGAAAGAGAGAAGGATACCAAAGAAGATCCGTCACGAACACCCAATGCTCTTTCTGCAAAATTCATGAACTTTTGTCTCCGTTTGTCTATTGAACTGAGATTCATGTAACTGAAGATTAGGGGAGTGGTTCCATAGGTGCTGCCATCTCCTTGAGAGTAGACTAGTTGCAACTACTGATTTTGTTGGAAGAAATGATAGAATGTGGAGTAGAATCGCATCGGGTAGATCACTCAGAAAAAAATGCAGCCTCCTGGAGCACTTGTGCTGCCCATACTCATCTCCAGCCATGAGAGCTAGAAACCCTAGAACCAAATCAAAACAGAGGAATTGAAGCTGATATAGACGATCAATTTGATTTACTTAAAGTTAAAGTGGAGCAAAATTACGTAAATACGTTATTAAGTAGGGCTGAGTCACCAAGACCGATAGGCCAAGTCCATTTTGGACCATGACTATTAATCCTCATTTGTTGGTTTTATTTGATATTAGTCTCAATACAGGTCCAAAATCGAAAAGCCCATTAAGACTATTTATGACTAAATTGGACAATTTACTATAGTAATATTATTTAATTTTAACATTTTTCCGATATATTCTAATTTAAGAATAAGCTCCCTTAATTATGAAATCTGATGCAAAAAAAACTTTGCAATAACATATAATTTGATTATTAAATTCAGGCAAATATATTGTATATATTTTTGCATACTTTCAAACTTTAAAAAAAAAAAAAACAATAAATTAAGGGTTAATTAGTTAGCCAAATGCACGAGCATGTTTTGCTATGTTGTTCAATGCACCACATATGTTGTCTAATGCACCACTACGTTTTGAAATGTTGCTAGATGCACCACTCTCTCAATCTACCGTTAAATTTTATTATAAAGTTAAATTTTAATGTAAAAATGTTGACGATGCACATGTTGCTGACGTGAAACTGACAACGACACTATGATGATGTAAAATGACAATTAAAATATTTAAAAAGATAATAAACTAAAACAAAAAATTAAAAACTAATAAATAGCAAAAAAAATCACAAGAATTACAAATAAGTTATCAAAATTCGAAATATTTTGAAATAAATATTATTTTGATAATATTAAAAACATTAAAAAATACAAATATATTTCATGTTAGTAGAATGTAATCTTCATCATTTTGTAGTTTTTAACGGTAACATACTGGTGCATCTAGAAATATTTCAAAACATAGTGGTGCATTTGGCAACACAAAAAAACAATATGGTGCATTTGGCAACATGGTCAAAACGTAGCGGTGCATTTGGCAAATTAACTCATAAATTAATCAAGAATTAATGAGAATTAAGTAGAAACTTACTTATTGTGAATAACTAGTATATATTTTATAATTGATTGATTGTTAATGAAGCTATTCTAATACAAACTCGACTCATCACCACGAAAACAACATAAATTGCAGTAATGTTGGAACGACATATATATAATCAGATCAAGTGGTTGTAATACCTATCTATAATTTATAGGTTGTGGTTTGAGTGAGTTTCTAACACTGTGTAGTGTGTACTACCCGCTTCACTCACTGGTATATACTGTTAGGAACATTTGGTTAATTATTATCTTTATTACCAATATATCCTTAACCCAAAAGTGCCTTCCATGAAAGGATGCATTTTAGGTTGTGAAATCATATTAAACCGGCTGGTCAGTCAATGAAATTAGATGGGTTAAAGGTACTTTTGATACCACATGTTTGACCGAATGTGGCTTTTAGTACTGGATGTTTAGTTTTGTATACTTTTGGTACCAAACGTTTGCAAAAATGTGGCTTTTGGTACATCCGTTAGTTGGCCGTTAGTTTTGGCCGTTAAATGACATGTGCAAGTCACGTGATCGACTCTAAACTTTTAATTTTGTTCAATTTAGTCCCTCCAATATATTCCTAACTTTTATTTTGTTTAACTTAGTCATAACACTTCAAAATCGGACCCAATTAAACCAATCGAATTCAATTGACATAGCCCCATTTGGGTCAAATTTACCCAATTGGAGATAGGTCCCAATTGGTTACGATTTTGAAGCTTTAGGACTAAATTACACAAAATAAAAGTTATGAATATATTTGAGGGATTAAATTGAACAAAATTAAAACTTTAGATTCGATCACGTGACTTGCACATGTCATTTAACGGCCAAAACTAACGGCCAACCAACGGATGTACCAAAAGCCACATTTTTTCAAACGTTTGGTACCAAAAGTATACAAAACTAAACATCCAGTACTAAAAGCCACATTCGGTCAAACATGTGGTATGAAAAGTACCTTTAACCCAAATTAGATTAGACCGGCCTCCCTAATTTTCGTCTTCTTCCAAAATTGATTTGACACCTTTGGACCAACTTCCCTTTCCATCTCCCTTCCTCGCAAACCACCATACTCAATCTACCCACCGTTCAATCTCTATAGCACCAATTCTTCTGAATCTTCCAACTATTTAGGACTTTTCTGGCCTGCTCCAGAAGCATGCTGCTTCTGCTGCTTTTTGGGGTTCAATTTAAGTCATTAAAAAGTTGAAGGACTTAACAATCGGTTCGATTCGATTTTGAAATCGGTCGGCTCGGGTTAAGCATTTATACGACGTGCTCAACTTTAGCGGTTTACGATAAATAAAAACTTCAGCAGTTTAGCCTTTTTCTTCTTCCGACTGCTGCACTTCACGCTGTAAAACATTCTTCCCGCTGCTGCACTTAAATTAGGGTTTCTTATTGTTATTTTTACCCCCGCGGGCGTAGGAGAGGAGGACGCTTAGCAAGAAAGACCAGCGGAAAGTCCGACAAGATGATGGACATGGAATCTTCGAGGGTGCCTGAAGGGGGTCATGATCCTCGCTCATTCGTCTCAGCCCACGGGGATGGAGAAGGCTCAACCAAGGAGATTCTCAGGCGTCTCTATTGCAGTTGCTCAGCTGAGGAGAGCTTCAATAATCATGGATTATATTTGTCACTATGTCTATTACTATTTCTTGGGTGTAGCTATATTCTCCTGATTGGCTAAAATGCTAGAATTGGACATGGCAGTCTATCAAAGAAAATCTTCATGCACTTAATCGTTTGCAGCAACGACAACAATAGCATAGGTTAGCTTGAGAAGGATAGGTTGAATTTTCTTTTAATTTCATGAATTATATTGTTGATAATTAGTAAGTTTTTCATGTTTTAGAGTTGATGATGTTCAATGTCTTGTTTCAATTCTTTTTGCTGGTAGGTCCATCCATTTGAACCAGTTAAATTCAGGTGGACCATATTCAGAAGATGAGGAGCACAAATTGTGAATTATGTCATTTCGAAACGGCCAATTGTTGCTTCGAAAATAGTATCTGACCAGTAAATACATATGAAGACTAAAATTTTCACATGAATAGTGTTGTGGTTTTGTATGTGTTGGTGTTTTTACGTTTAGCTCGGTAAAAGCATATGTACAGTTTTGACATACTTTGTGTAAATGGTCGGATGGTTTATGCCAAATATTCAGTAATCTGCAACTTAACATGTGTGATTCATATTATTCAAGATAGAATTTTTATTAGTTTTATCTTCTGGAGTAAGGTATTGTAGGTAAATCATATATGTTTCTTCTCTTTTTACAGTTTACTCTTACTGAAAAAAGATCTAAAGAGTTGTCTACGAAATATAATTTGGAAAATGGGTATGATTTTGTTCGAAATGCCATCTCATTTCTAGCAGCCAATTTCATGAAGAAAGTGATGATGGAGTAGATCGATCAGGCTGGCGCAACTATCTCGTTTGGAAACAGGAGCATAACCCGACCTATCCTTGCTACTACTGTTCCTTTAATTGCCCCTTAGGACATACTGAAGTTACACCAAAAGAATAGGAAACAGAGGGCCAATAATAAGTTGAGTTTCTTTCTCAAGTAATCAAATACAACATGAACTGAGGCATAAATACCAAAAGTTATGCAATTGTTAAATAAAAAAAAGGCTTGCCAAGCATATATATATATATTAAAAATTGAGATAAAAAGAACCTGACCTGTGTAAATATGTCTTCCATCCGGAAACTTATGGGATATTTGTACCAGATCCATAAGATTGTTTCACTTCCTTCTACTAATTTTGATTATGCCTAACAGGATATACTGGATCCCATACAAATATTTGTAGGAAACATATCTACACGTAATTATATATTTTCACGAATTTACAAATCATGTAATTCGAAACATAAATACAAATGAAGGCCCTACCAAGTACCAACTACTATGCTAGTGAGGTTTTTTTTTTTTTTTCCCCATGACATTAAATAACCTAAATAATATACTACAAATAAACTAGTTGAAACGAAAGCATAGTTGTTGAACCCCTTCTCTTCTCGCAACTTCTTTTAGATGACATCGAACTGAACTTGGACTTCCATCAGCTAACTTCCCAACCCTTCTGCTCAGTTTTCATTAAAGCTTGACCTCTGAAAAAAGCCCTACAATTCCAAATTATAAGAATACAGGTAAATTCAAATACCAATAACATTAATTATCACTAAAATAAAAATCAAAATGAATGATATTATACTCGGTCTGCAACTTAGATGCTTTTTTTATTTTACAAACGTAGTCCATTAGAGTAATAATCGGAGCATCTTTCGCAACACCTGAAATATCATCAACCAAAATATACATTATTCTGCGACACGAGAGTTTCTAAATATTAAATCCAACATTGAAAAAAAAAAAATGTCTCTCTTATAGACTTTTCTTGCCTCAATTCCTAGAATATAGAGAAGAAAGGGAAGGTTAAAAAATATGATTAAATTTCCAGAATTTTGAGGCTGTAGAAACAGTACGCCTTACAGGTATTACAAAGAAACCAACATCCTAATGTATGGGTCCTAGTCGGTGTATATAGTGAATTCCTAATCCATGAATATACTATCAAAGTGCAATTAACAGAGAAATCTAATACTAATGGTCAATCAACTTTATACTACAGTAATAAGTGTATTTATTAACGAAATTGCTTGAGTTTCCATGGATCTTCTGGATTTTATAAATTATAAGAAAATTTACTAACTTAGTAACATCACACAATTACTTATTGTGTTAATTTTTTGGTACTAAAAGAGAGAGAATCTATATATAATATAATTGAGATACAATTTTGGCTAATAGCCTAGATTTTTGTCATGTCACTAATAAACATTTTAATTGGTTGATAATTGGTTTTGTAACTTATTCATATGTTACATTATAATTTTTCATTCAATTCTTTAATCTCATTTTTTCTACATGTATATTAGTTAATATTGATTAGTATACTAATTCACATTCTTCATATTCATATTTTAATAATTTTTTTGAGCTTTACAAAAATAATTTATGCAACATGTAGTTAAAATAATTGTTAACATTAGGGTATCAATTTGCAAATATGTAAAATTTTAACTTAATAAAAGATTTCTTAAACCAATTCTTAAGAATAAATGTGCATTGCATCCTTAAATTTAAATACTTTTTAAGAAAAATTTCATGCATACACTTTCATTAAAACAACTTTTTTTTTCAACCTATTTTGTCACATTTTTAATTATTTTCTAATACTAACTATAATATACCATTGTTAAAATTAACAAAAGTAAGTTTATGGTTTTAAAATCTATCTATATAACTATATATCTATATCTATAAATACAAAGAAAGATCTAGCATCAATTTATTTTTATTATATTTATACTAAACGCCATGCAGTCTACATATCTTAAATTATTTTTAATATTGTTTCAATAGTAATGCATACATAAAAAAAACAAACAATAATATATCATCCATACTAATCTATATAAAATAATCTTCAAACAGCTAACATAGAAAAATATTTATTTTTTGGCAAAGTGGAATAATCCTGAAACTGAAGACATAAAGATCACCGATATTTATTTTTTGGCAAAGCCAATAGAGACTAGACATGAAATAAACTGCTCCACAAGCAAGCTTCACGGTGTACTAAAACACTACTAATACAGATAAGTTTGTGTTTATACATACATGTGTTATGCAACCAACAGTGAGTATTAGAGAAATCTAAGCTGCCAGTACTTACCAAATAAATTCACTTCAAATAGCAATGAGTTCCAAGGCACCTAATTTCTGCCTCTTTTCTTGCTATAGAAGTTTTGATTCGCTGAATGGATATTAAGAGAGTACAAACTAAAGAAAATAGATCTACAAGACACCGATTTGAATGAAAACACCGATTTGAATGAAGTCACTAATTTGAAGATAACTTACCGGTCCTGGAGATCTACAAAATTTCCTGGATAGATTTGTCACATGGCAGCCACTGTGGAGGTTATGAATTAGTCGGGAGGAATCACATCGTCTCGGAAATTATTCATTTGGTGGAGATGGAGATTGTTCTAATTAGGGCACAGAAGAAAAGAAACTTACGTAATTGCGTGTCTTCTCTAATTGACTACAATTTCTACCAACTAGCATGTGGAAACGCCTTAACTGTCGCTCTGACAACCTTGGGCCATGTTTTCACCATGGAAGCTCCTCATTCGGGTAGTTTGGAAACCCGTTGGTTGATGGAAAGATCGGAGAAGAAGAAAAAAGAGGAAGGAATTAGAAGGATAGATCGTAATAATGGAAAGTCTGTAACTAGTAACTACTCTCCTTCTGATCCACGGTGAGAATAAATAAATCCCTAAACCCCAAGTCTAACCGCTACCCACAATAATTAACCGAACCGATTGTACAACTTACCCTTCAACTTTTTAATGACTTAAATTAAACCCCGAAAGGCACAAGAAGCAACATGCTTCTGGAGCATGCCAGAAAAGTCCAACTAGTTATCTTGTCTTCACACGCGCATCAACATCTGTCATGTGATGTATAGTATGGGACCTTATTGGTCATATAAAGAAATGTAAGGGTCATTAGGTTACTAATTAGGATTATATAGGTAATAGCCATGTACAAGGAAACTATCGATGAAATGAATAGAGTTTCCCTCCTTCTGTGTTCTTCTTCTTCTTCTCCGATTCTAACCATGACAACATCCACCAGTGTCCGAAATGAAAATTGCTCAAGGATTTAGGGTTGGTGCCAGTCTTCGGCAAGGAGGGGAGATTTTAGTCCTTTCCTTCTGTTTTGGTAATTTTAGACATTCCAACTTTCAAGTTTCATCCATTGGTCTTCCTCAAGCTTACATCCCATTTTCATTGGCAATTGATGGTTCAACAATCCATTAGCAATTAGCATAACTGGTTTTATTTTTTAATTCTCTTTGTGGTTTCTGTGCTTACGGTAATGGCTGGATTGGAATATAACTGATGCGACAAAAATGACGTGTTTCTTCAATGATTTCGTATGAAACTTTGTGCCACACAGAAGCTTCTTCTACTGCTTAGATATGGTCGAAACTTACTGGGAATATTCCGCTCCTTGGATTAATTCAGTGTTAATGTCTTGTTCAATTTCCTCTCAACATCTGTCATTTATGCTTCGTAATTCAGATTGGTGAGTTTGTTTTCGCCGGTAGCTGCTTTTATGTTTGTCTTTGACAATGTACACAATGTTTTTTTAATCGTCCAAATAGTCATACGAACTTCAGTGATTAATGTGTTTCTCAACCCTTGATGTTCCTATGTACAATGCTTTTTTTTTGTTATTGTTAAATATGATGCATAAATCTCATTGATCTCTCTCTCTCCCTAACAAATATTAGGCATGTTTTAGGATATCCTGATTTAGTATAGTTATTTTACTCTTTGATCCATGATGGACAATTATTGATCAGGTTTTAGGGGTCTCTTTCATTACGGCTATTGTTTCCTTCTTTTTATTTTCATACATCAACTAAGTAAAGAGTTCAAATAGCTTTAGTGAAAGCAATCAGTTGATATTAAATTCAGTTGGCACATGCAATTTCCTTATGGGATTGATTTGTAGATGTCTCAAATTTGATTATTGCCTTATAAAACAGAACGTTGCACAACATGGAGAAATTCAATTGTTGCTCACATGGTAAAACACTTTCGTTAGAGTTAAAATACTTGAGCCTTTGTAGAAACGTCATTTCCACAAAGAATATTCAACAATGCCTTCATAACCATTTTTTCGATTATATATATATATATACTGACGTTGAATCCTAGAAAAGTAGAAACATTACTTTGGATTAAATTTTTTTGTAACTCAAGTATGGTTTCAACTGTTAGCTCCAAGTTGCTTTGTACAACAACATACAATTTCATGCCTCTAACTGTTAAGTTGCAAGGAAAACCTTCATTTTTTGCTTCTTCTTTTATGGACGATTCATTTCTTGCTGCCTTGATCATTTTATCAATTCTATTTATTGTTGATTAGAGGAACTTTATATTCCCACAATTGTTATTGTGTTGGTAGCTCTAGGAAGTGGACTTGAAATTATCTTATCACATGAAATCCTAATCTACGGTAATTTTTTTCTTTCGTTATGAATTGTCCCAAGCTTATTTAGATAGTCGATTTGTATGTTAAATATGCATAATAGTTGATTGTTTCTTGAATTACAGGTCAATCATTGTGTTCATAATAGTAAAGCTCACATAAGAAGAAATGCACTCTTCTTTTTTGTCATTTGAATCATAGAGCGGCGCAGAATTAACTAATATATATATATATATATATATATAAGTGTATTTACAATTTGTTATTATTATAAAAATAATATTGGACAAATTAAAAAAATAAATTAAATCAAGACAAAATTAAATTAAATTAAATGAAAATGATCCTATATGGTCCTTATAGTCTAAAGCAAATCCAGACCAAAAAGACCAAGACCATTTTAAATGGTTCAAATGGTCTTAGTTTGATCTTGGGCCATTTAGAGAATGACCATTTGCAAATGGTCTCATATGGTCTTGGTTGGTCTTAGGACCAGGACCATCTTTGCTACCCCTATTATTAAACATAAAAAATAGGGTTAATAACCAAATTGCTACCTATATTTTGACCTAATTAGAAATGGCTACCCGAAATTTAATATTTTAGAATTAGCTATCCGAAATTTCAATTTCCGAACAAATTGCTATATTTATTACAATTTTTGTCAAACTGGACATAAAATTAGCATTTTCCGGCTACATGAGGTCTATCCATGTATATCCAATGCATTCATACATATATTGAAAAGATCGCAGCGAAATATCTTCAATTGGACACTCAATAAGACATATGCCCAATTCTAATGGTACATTTCAATTGAGCGTCTAATTGAACATATTTCGCTACAATCATTTTAATTTATGTCTACATTCATTTAGGTACACATGAGAATGCCTAATGTGGCCGGAACATACTCATTTTTTGTCCAGTTTGACTTAAATTGTATTGGAGGAAGCAATTTGCTAGGAAATTGAAAAATCAGGTACCCAATTTTAAATATTTAAAGTTCGGGTAGCAATTTGTAATTGGTTCAAAGTACATGTAGCAATTTGGTTATTAACCCTAAAAACTAAATATAACTTTAGGTTAATAAGTAAATTGCTACATGAATTTTGACCATAAATTTAAATTGCTATCTAAACCTTTTTTTTTAAATTAGATACTCGAACTTTCAAGTTCCGGAAAAATTGTTACGTCCATTACAATTTTTCTTTACAATTAAAAAAAAAAAAAAAAAAAGAGCATGTTCTTGCCACCGACGTCTTTCATGCATTTCCAAAATTAATTTTAACATATAAATTAAAAAGATTGCTACATGATTAACTAAATGATGTTTAGTTAGAAACAAGGCCATGCGAAACTTCTACGGAAAATGTAAGGCGGAGCATAAGTTCCGACAAATTTGAAGTCCCGAGGAACCCGACCCTAGCCCGTCCTGACAATTCCGTTTCGAAATTGTGCCCAAGCCCGTACGGGAGGGACTTTTACTCCCAACTAGGGATCGGGCTAGGGCTAGGAATTTTTTATAAAAATCCTGAATGTCCCTAATTACTTACCTTAATTCATATGTGGTATTTTATGTAACTAGAATACATGGTTGATAAACTAATTAAAGAGGCATATGTGGAGAAATTAATTAATTAGGGACATTCGGGACATTTAGAATTTTTGCGGGACATAATTTAATTAATTTCTCCTAGCAAGCCTAAAATAATGGGTCTTTTTATTATGCTCTACAAGTACCATGTTTTTTGTATCTTTTTTGTACTTTTTTATTGTCCTAAAGGTGAACCCTAAAGGGAAATTTATATTATTAATAGTATGATGCAAATATTATGTGTAGTTAAAAGTTTTCATATTTTTTTCCATACTTTTAAAGTTTTACATATGTTACAATTAAGTCCACTAGTAATAACAAGAAAACAAAAGTATATTGCTCCACTAGAAAAACCCCAAAATAATCTTTTTTTTATCAACTGCTCACTTGTTAGCTACAATGGCTCTTCATCATGCAAAGAATATCCTTTCGGTGATCACTTTCCGTCGGCAATATTCAGTCAACCCAGAAAGGGCATGTTACGATCTATGTCGGAGAGGATGAAGAAAGGAAAAGATACATGATTCCAGTTTTGTACTTGAACCAACCTTTGTTTATTGATATGTTAAGTAGAGCCGAAGAGGAGTTTGGAATGGGAGGCCTCACCATTTCTTCTTGTGAAGTAAATTCTTTGATCTTATTTCTCAGCTGAGAGAATTGTAATAAAACGATTATCTGAAAGGGTTAGATATGATGTAACATATAGTGACTTAGAGAACAGATAGATGATGCTTATCACAGCAATATATACACTTTTTTCTGCATAAACATTCAGTGCTGATGTATTACAAAATTCCTCTGTTTCTCGGAAAAAATAGAATTGAACAATATATAATACTATGCATTTAGAGTCATGAAGAATTTGGATTGAACTCTTAATTAGTTCACTCAGTATTGTTCTAGAATTTGGTACTGCTATTGTCTGTGATTTTATAATACCTTAATAGTGATAACGGGAAGCTATTGTTAGGTTTGTCTTGAATTTAGGTTAAATAGTCCGTTAGTTATTTTAGGAAACAGTAGTATATATAGATATAGGCGTGGCTTTGATTATATTATATATTATATATATATAATATAATATAGATAGACATAGCGGTGGATTTGCTATATATATATATATATGGCGGTGCCTTAGGCTAGTATTGGGGGTGGCTTATATAATAAGCAACAGAGCCATACGTTAATAACTAAAAAACTGTCCAAGGTTTATCCTATGTTAAAATTAGGTGTCTGAAGTTTGAAATGTTAAACTGGACTGTCCCAAGTTTCATTTTTGTTGAAATTTGGTGTCTCGGTGTGATTACTTTAGAGAAGTCAATTCCGACGAAACCGTATGTCAAATTCGAGCTCTCATACACACTCCCTTCTCGTCGTCTTGCCGGGACCGTCACCTAAAAAGTTGGTCACATCCGGACAAGTAAATCTCGCTCTATTGTCCTTGGAAAATGGCTCTACACCACTCTTCTAGAATCTTTTTTTTAATGTTCAATTTTTAGGTGAAATTTGACGATTTTATGAAAAGTAAAGAGTGATGGATTATGAATGGGTTGGTGGGTTGATGAAAATGATGGAATGAAGATGAAAATACGCACAAAGACACCAAATTTCAACAAAAATGAAACTTGGGACAGTCCATTTTAACATTTCAAACTTCAGACACCTAATTTTAACATAGGGTAAACCTTTGACAGTTTTTTAGTTATTTACCCTAGTCTTTAAGGGTTAGGAAACCAACAGAGGAGAGTCTTTATAGTGCGAGAGTTATTCACGTGTGTGATAGAGTTTCTCCGTGTGAGTTGAGTTAGACGAGTGTTTTACTATGTGTGTTTAGAGCATTGTGTAATAGGTCTCTACATGTATTGTGAGAGTGAGTGCTCTATGTGGTCTCGTCTTGTAACCCTCCGGTGTTGATTGTGCTAGTGAAGTGGTGCTCCTCCTTTGCCCGTGGACGTAGGTCGCGTTGACCGAATCATGTTAAATCTTGTGTTCTTTATTGCTTTCTTTTAATTTGTTTGTGAGTGTTGAGAGAATCGATCCTAACAACTGGTATCAGAGCTAAGGAGATTCAACACGATCATTGAAGATGGAGTTGTCGAAAGCTGGAATAGAGAAGTTCGATGGAAACGATTTCGGTTTCTGGAAGATGCATATTGAAGATTATTTGTACCAGAAGAATCTGTACGAACCATTGTCTGGGGAGAAGCCGAAATCCATGACGGAGCAACAGTGGAAGCTCAAGGATCGACAAGCTCTGGGGTTGATCCGGTTGTGCTTGTCCAGGAACGTTGCGTTCAACATCGTCAAGGAAACATCGACGGCAGGCGTGCTGAAGGCGTTGGCGAACATGTACGAGAAACCATCAGCGATGAACAAGGTATATCTGATGCGTAGATTGTTCAACTTACAGATGGTTGAAGGTGGTTCTGTTGCTGAACATATTAATGTTTTTAATATGATTGTGTCGCAACTGAGTTCTGTTGAGATTAATTTTGAGGATGAGGTTAAAGCTTTGATTTTGTTGTCATCTCTGCCCGAGTCGTGGGATACTATTGTTTACGCAGTTAGTAGTTTCCGTGGTTCTGAGAAGCTGAAGTTTGATGAAATCCGAGACGTTGTTCTTAGCGAAACATTCGCAAAAGAGAAATTGGTGAGTCATCAGGAAGTGCTTTCAGTGTTGACAGAAGGGGGAGAAGTAAATCAAAGGGTTCTAATCAGCATGGACGCTCAAAATCAAGAAACAGAGGAAGACCACAAGGATCATGTTGGATTGTGGTGAAGAAGGCCACTATCAATTTGATTGTCCGAAGTCAAATAAGAAGAATCACGAACCTGGCAATGATAGTGATTCTGTGAACTCAGTAGAAGACATTGGAGACGTGTTAACCCTCAGTGTGGACAGCTCACTTGAATCCTGGATTGTGGATTCTGGAGCGTCGTTTCATTCGTCTCCGAGCAAGAAGAAGTTGTTCCGAAATTTCAAGTCAGGAAAGTTTGGAAAAGTGTATCTTGCTGACAACAAGGTGTTGGAGATCGAAGGAAAGGGGAATGTCTGCATTCACAGTCCAGCAGGAAATCAGTGGACATTGGAAGATGTTAAGTACATTCCTGGTCTCAAGAAGAATCTGATCTCGGTTGGTCAGTTGGATCGCACAGGTTATGCAGCAGAGTTTGGGAATGGTTCGTGGAAGATTAAGAAGGGTGCTATGGTTGTAGCACGATGCCTTAAATCAGGAACCTTGTACACCACTGAAGGGTGTGTAAATGAGGCTGCTATTCAGAAGAGTGCATACAGACAGATGAATGTTAAAGGAATGAAGTTGTTGGTGAAGAAAGGAGCTTTAGAGGGCCTGAAGTGGGTTGACAGGGGACTCTGTGAAAGCTGTGTTACGGGGAAGAAGAAACGAGTCAGTTTCGCGAAGACCCCAAGTGAGCCAGAGATCAAGTCAGAGGTAGATCCAGTAACACCTGGCAGGTGTTGGGGAGATCATATAGGACTACCAGGCCAACAGACATGTATCCACCTTCATTAAACTACCTGTTGTTGACGGATGATGGTATGGGAAGACAGAGTGTCTTGAAAAAGGTGGAGTTGGAGGTTGGCTGCTCTTCTGGTCAGAAAGAGCATGCTGTTTCTACTCCAGATCGGTTAGTCCGGGACAGGGGACTGGTCAAGTTTAAAGACTTGGAGGCATTTTGCCTCAGTGTAGCGAAAGCTGAGACCGGGCAACGTTTGAGCTCGGTTAGGCTCTCGCGGAGATCGGGTTAGGCCCGTCGGGGGCCTTGGCAAAGGAAGTAGCGGACCATGGAGCACGCTAGCAAGGTGGAGCTATGAAGAATACTAGTCAAGGTGGAGCTATGGCGAATTCAAGACAAAGGTGGAGATTGTTGGTGTCTTGAATTTGGGTTAGATAGCCTGTTAGTTATTTTAGGTAACAAGTAGTATATATATATAGATATAGGTGTGGCTTTGATTATATTATATATTATCTATATACCAATATATTATGTGTGTTGGGTCCTCACCTCCAATAGACATCTTTTGTACCTTTTCATTTTATTAACAAAGAATATATTATATTTGGTTCCTATATTTTATAAAATTAATAATTTAGTCATTACTATATTTGAGAAACATTTATTTATTTTTAATACTATTACTAAATCATTATTTAAATTTTGTTATTTTTAAAGGCCGTTTAGTCGGCATGTCGGTAATTATAATTAACTTACAATAGAACATTCATGTCAATTTAAGTCAGCCCTATCATACTTATTCCGTTCAAATTTCGGACACATGTAAAAAAATTTATTCAACGAATTATATAGATCGGGTGATATATGTTCCGCCTGTTTATGTTATTTTATCACATAAATCAGCCACTTGCCAAATTATATTTATAATAAGTCAAATATGGGTGAAATGTGGTTCTTGAAGTTTGACCTCGTACAAATAACATTTTACTCATCGTCCAATATTTATGGACTCAAACTATTAATTTAGTTCTTATATTTGTTTATCCAATCACATTGTGTATAGCCAAATTAATGTTAATTAAATATTTTTTTTGTAATTTCAAGCAGTGTTATCAGAACCCGACCGGACCGGCGGTCCGACCGGGTTCGAACCGAAACTGGTGCCTCTAACGGTCCGGTTCGAGCAAATCCGGAGGATGTAAGTGAACCCGGTTCGAAAGCTCGGTTTTCAAGGAACCGACCGGTTTTTAGAGAACCGTCCGGTTCACCGGTCTGCCGGTTCACTCTTTTGATGTCTCCTCCTGAACTGCCCGTCCTGCTTTTGCTGCCTGACCTTCCTCTGCGTAATGACGAAGGAATTGGAAAGGAAACCACACTTCTTCTACAGTGATGTCGTTCTCTTCCTCTAGTACCACACTCAATTCCTTTCCAATCCGACAATTATGAGGAACCTAGTAATACCCACTTCTTATTTCAACAAAATCGCGAAGGGCAATTTATCTGAAGGAGAATCCTCGGGGCTGGTACTCAAGATCTAGACCTCCGCCACAAGAGTTCCATGGTGCACTGGGGTTGATTTAGACACAAACAAATCGTTGTCTGCCTCAAGAAATTTGGACGGCCTCCATTGTTGTTCAGCGAATCACCAAAGTCGGGTCTTTCTTCCTTTAAAAACCCAAATGCAAATACCTTTGATTTGTGGTTTTTAGTCAACCCCAAATCCCTCCAAACTCACCTCTCCACAGTTCATATTGGAGATTCAGAATAATGCAGGGAGAGATAGATTGGCATCAACGTGTTATTTGGGAGAGACTTGTGTTTGTGTTTTTCTATCTTCTTGTCGAAAACCATTGCCGTTGTTTCGCTGCATCTGCAAGATCCGCCTCACCGAATCCCCTCGCCACCAGGAATATTCAATCCTGCTTATCCCCTCCCTTCGATCTCAACAAATCACAAATCGACAAGCTCATTGATCCCAAGCATAAGGAGCCATACTCCATAATCCCTTACTGGGTGTAGCGGCGGAGGTAGCAATGTTCATCTGGGTGGATGAAGCAAATGATCCATCCTCCCTAATTTCTTGCTTTGTTTTGTTTGAGCCCGCCAACGAACCGGGTCCGACCGCGGTCGGACCGTACGAACCGGGAACCGGAGCACTGACCGGTTCGATGCCCGGTCCGGTTCTGATAACACTGATTTCAAGTCTAAACTTTAGATTTTTGTGATTTAATTTTTTCTTTGTTGTTAAATCAAATTTTGTTGGTATTGTGATATTGTATATAATCACGTTTGTATAGGTCAAATTTGTCCATTGATGACTCTAAGTGGTTAAGAACAAGTTTACATTCTTGACACTTCAAGTTGATGAGTTAGATACAATTGAGTCGTTAATTACCAACGTATGCTCGACCCAATTCATTTATATATCTAACTATAAGGCTAACTTAGTACCGTAATTGAAGACATTAGTTAATTTTTTTTTTACTTAATTATCATCTTCTCTTTCTCATGTTTTGAATTACGTTATGTCGCTCTTCTCTATCATATAGATTCGTTTCTCACAACGAATCAATTTGCCCATATTTTACTTTGATTAATTATAAATATTAGTAAACTTAAGATAGATTATATATCTTGAAATTTAAATGATCGATGCGCGTGCAACGCGCATTAATAACTAGTATATATATAGTATATATATAATATAGATAGACATAGGGGTTAAGAACACAATAGGGGCCTGAATGTTTGCCCATGTTGCCAAAAGGGGTCTGAATTGAAAAAACGTATTATTAAGAGCCTGAATTTTGAGTTTTGTTGATAATCAAGTTTCCGTCCAAATTTGCTGTTAAATGTAACGGAAATACGTGAAATGAAAAAATTACCCTTTTGCAATTATTATACAATTTATCAGTTTAATTAATGAAATGTGAAATGTCTAAAATACCCCTGCACACTAATTATGCCCTAAGGCACCACAGCCACCGCCACCGACCACCACCCCAGCTCCGGCGACCACCACTCCGGCGACCACCACCCCAGCTCCGGCGACCAAAACCCCCTCCGGCGACCCAAAAAAGCTCCGATCAGAGCCAAAAAGCTCCGATCGGAGCTTTGACTCCGATTGGAGCTCCGATCAGAGCTTTTTTGGGTCGCCGGAGGGAGGTTAGGGTCGCCGGAGATGGGTGGTGGTCGCCGGAGCTGTGGTGGCTAAAAGGGTATTTTCGTCTTTTTAGGTCAAATATGTGAGGACACACTCTGGTCAAAGGGCATTTTCGAGTTTTCAAATTATTTTCGGTCACATGCTTGGCATGTGACCACTTTCCGTCACTTTTAACAGAAAAAATAGACGGAGACCTCACTTATACACAAAACTCAAAATTCAGGCCCTTAATAATACGTTTTTTCAATTCAGACCCCTTTTGGCAACATGGGCAAACATTCAGACCCCTATTGTGTTCTTAACCCTAGACATAGCGGTGGATTTGCTATATATATATATATATGGCGGTGCCTTAGGCTAGTATTGGGGGTGGCTTATATAATAAGCAACAGAGCCATAGTAGTCTTTAAGGGTTAGGAAACCAACAGAGGAGAGTCTTTATAGTGCGAGAGTTATTCACGTGTGTGTTAGAGTTTCTCCGTGTGAGTTGAGTTAGACGAGTGTTTTACTATGTGTGTTTAGAGCATTGTGTAATAAGTCTTTATATGTATTGTGAGAGTGAGTGTTCTATGTGGTCTCGTCTTGTAACCCTCCGGTGTTGATTGTGCTAGTGAAATGGTGTTCCTCCTTTGCCCGTGGACGTAGGTCGCGTTGACCGAACCATGTTAAATCTTGTGTTCTTTATTAATTTCTTTTAATCTGTTTGCGAGTGTTGAGAGAATCGATCCTAACAGCTAGCTCGTGCAGATTGATTAAAGATTGTGTGGTCTAGAATAAAAGCAATGGTGCTTATTAAATAACTTTAATGCGTAATTTCGTTCGGAAGAATGTAACACATTCAAGAAACAATCAAACGAGAACCGAAGGAACTATATACCAGCAAGTTCTCTAACTAGAATGGTAGAATACACACACGGAAACCGCATTATATTTCTTGAGCATCTTGATTGAGCAATAAAGATGCACATTTCTCAATCCAGACTCCAAGATTACAGCAAGAAATGTGATACGCGCCTGGATTCTAGGAAACCAAGAGCCTAATAGAATGTATGGACCCGAGTAATCTTAGCAGCTACCAAATATTGATCCAAGTAATCAACTATATATGCATCATTAACTCTCTCGAGTTCTAGATCAAACAATAAGCTTCCACCACATTTGGCTAGAATCATAACTTTGAGTTAGGATTATCATCAGTTCTTCTGTCATTTTAACTTTCTTCTATTAGCTAGCCACAGATTTTATATTGGAAGTGTGAAGTTGGGACTTATGATGAAGATCAGAAATATCAATTTTCCTACATTCGGTCCTCGCGCAGGTGTCCCCTACCAGATAACGATGATTATAGAAGAATGAGAATTGTATATTATTTTGTTTAGGGTTGAGTACATGTACGTGTACCTATATATAAGATACAAAATTAAATCTATAACAATATAATAAGAAAATATATAATGATACGATATTAGAAATATATCTATTCATAATATAACTCAATCAGAACATAATAAAATCTATTAAATTCTAATATATTTTATTCCCTTTTATACGCCCCCGCAAGACGGACGTTCTGACAAGAATGTCGATCTTGATACGAATCCAGTCGGCAACTGCGAGAGCCCGGAGATGTCCAGTCGGCACGACGGTAGCCCGGAGATATCCATTCGACAATATGAAGAAGAATGAGACGGAAATGACAATTGTAGGGGCCATTGGTGTGGTGGCGTCGTCAGTTGACGTTAAAGCAGGAAATCAGCGCAAAAGTCGTCAACGCGGAAGCAGTGATTTATTGTCTTATTTAGAAAGAAAAACAAAAAATTAGCTACAATGTCAAATTGATTAGAGAGAAGCTCTTTGCAAATTCATTAATTAAGTACATATAATATGATTTCAGGGGCAATTACTTCTTTGTCCTGGTGACTCGAGCGAGACTTGAAGGGTCTGATACTTTTGGTTTTCAAATACCTTAGGTTGACATGAATGTTATTATCTCCCACTGATAGTGCATTTACCTGCAAGCCCGGTCAGGATCATGGGCCGACTCTGATATCATTTGTATTTTGTAATGCTCCAAGCCTGACTCACTATTCTCAGTAGTCAAACCCAATCTAATTAAGCGGCTTACTCAGTAGCCCAGTATTTATCAGTTGAGGCAACTAGGATGGCAACGGGGCGGGTCGGGGCGGGTTTTTGCAGCCCCGGACCCGCCCCGCGGGTCGGCCTGGCTGACCCGGCCCCGGCCAACTGGCCTTTCGGGTCGGGTCGGGTCAACATTCCCGCGGGTCGACCCGCGGGGCCCCGCCCCGCCATGTGAACAATTTTTTTTTTTTTTTTTTCACTTTTCAATATTAAATACAATTTTTTTTTGTCAAAATATTACATTATATATAAATTCAAAACATAAATCTAACACCAATCAAATATAAACAATAAACACATCAAATTCATTAGAAATTCAAATCCAAACACCAAATTAACAAATCCTAATAATCTAAATATACATCTATTTGTAATTTGGTCCATGTCATTTATATATGTACTATACTAACCATATTGTTTAGTAAATGCTAGATAATATTAACATAAAAAAAAAATAAAAAAAAATATTATACATATATGCATTTCGGCGGGTCTACGGGGCCCCGGGACTCTAGACCCGGACCCGCCCCGACCCGAGCCCGACCCGACCCGTGACCCGCGGGTCGGCGGGTCAAAACCGGGTCGGGGCCCCGCGGGTCAGCGGGCCCCCGAGACCCGTTGCCATCCCTAGAGGGAACTCTGTCTAAGATCTTCTGAAATAACATTAATTAGGACAATTTTAGTATAGAATGACTTAGATAAGCTCCTTTCTAGTTGAAATATGTACAGTTTTCTCCACATAATATACAATAGGGTTAAGAACCTAATCAAAGTCTCAGGTTCGTAACATGTTGTTTTTAAGTGTCTCATATTTAAATTATTACTATTAGGTTTCTTATGTTTCGTTTTCATTACATTTTGATTTTCCGTCTGTTTTTTCTTTTAACTTTAACGGATTTGGGTATGTTCAATTTATTTATTTATATTTATGTCAATTAATTTAAATTGAATCCTCAATTTTGCATAAATTTTTCAATTTCACTGTGTGTACATACTAATTGAAGTAAGTTAAATGGAAGCATAAGTGTCATTTATTATTTCACTTCTTAAAATGTTCATGCTATTGAATTTATGGAGCCATTGGACCAAAATCATGTAGAGGACGTGCGTCTTAACCAACTGTCCCATAAGTCCGAACTTATGGGTGAAAGCATTTAGCACACTCTTATACTTCATCGTGCTCTGGTACCATGTTAATAATAAGACGTGCGCATTAACCAACTGTCTCAAGTCCGAACTTATTAGTGAAGACATTTACCACACTCTTATACTTCAACAAATCCGTCAAATTTAACAGAAAAAGCGGATAGAAAAACCAAAAAACAACATAAACGAAACCTAAACACATATTAGCAACAATTTAAACCTGAGTACACCTAAAAGTAATATAGTTGAAACTTGGACTGTGATTAGGTTCTTAACACTAGCTATACAATATTCATCTACCTAAAGTTTCCAGTTTAAAGAAAATTGGAAATGAGCAATGCAATTTTACAGTGGACTTAGAATCATTAAGAATTGAAACTCCAGTTTGATTCTGCCAAAAAGAAAAACTCTCGCGTCGGACTCCGCTGTTAAAGTTTATACAGTTCGGAATGTTTATTGCAGCTACTCAGACGATCATCAAAGCCATATGGCTGGATTGAACTTAAATAAACTGGCCTTCAAATGCAAATGCAAATGCAAATACATATATATCTTGTGTGTACTTTTGGTTTGATAATAAATGTGTGAAAAAAATGGTTATCAATACTGTCTATATTGGTTGACGTGGAGTTAAAGAAATAAATAGCCCAGTTGGATTCATAAGAGAAATGCAGTTGGCTCACTCAGCTAAATGCAATACCTAAGTAGTATATCCCGATCGATCTAAGCTTCTCGGGCGGCGCGGATTTAAAGTCCAGGCTGCAAAATCACCCACTTCAAACCAAATACACTATATATACCAACAGATATCAGAGACTATAAGCCATCTACAGTCAAAGCAGCTTACTGCCTTTACTTTGATCACTTAATTCTCTCTTAAAGCTGCATCACTACATTTGTTTACCGGGAACGGGGTCGAGGCAGCTTCCCAATGAGGAAGTTTCGTGCATTCATCGGGTTCGTGCTGTTGGTATTTTTATGGAATGATCACTTCTGTCATGGGTTTGATAATGGTTGGACTAGCAAGGTGGATGGACTAGAAATCAAGCAAAATGAATTCCTATCAGGTAAGCCTTAACTTTTTCTATGGTACACTGTTTTTTCCATGCGAAATTAGTTTCTGTGAGCAATATAAGTGACAATTGAGTTTCTCATTTAGTGGTTTAGGCAAATACACTTCATTCTTTCACACTGCATTCTTGTTATATAGAAATGATTATATATTATACACAATATATAGTAACTAATTTTTTACTGATTCTGTAACAATTGTTTCTCCTCAGGGCTTCCACATTCTGGGCCACTATTCAAGAAGCCACCAAAACTTTCCTTCAAGAAGCCATCACTACCTCCATTTCCGGTGTTTAAAAAGCCTCTACTACCACCATTTCCGGCATTTAAAAAGCCACTTCTCCCGCCAATTCCCGTATTTGAGAAGCCACCACTTCCACCCAAGCCCGATTTTAAGAAGCCATTGCTACCGCCACTTCCGGTGTTCAAGAAGCCTCTTTTACCACCATTTCCGGCCTTTAAGTTGCCTCCTAAGCCGAAATGCAAAAAGACTCTACCAAAGTTTAACAAGCCAGTTCCACCACCAAAGACTAATGTCAAGAAGCCACTTCCATCACCGTCTCCGGTGTTTAAGAAGCCCTTACCGCCACCCGTTCCAGTGTTTAAAAAGCCCTTACTACCACCAACTCCGGTGTTTAAGAAGCCCTTACCGCCACCCGTTCCGATGTTTAAAAAGCCCTTACCACCACCAACTCCGGTGATCAAGAAGCCTCTTCTACCACCGAAGCCAATCATCAAGAAGCCTCTTCCGGTACCAAAGCCGGTCATCAAGAAGCCTCTTCTTCCACAACCGAAGCGAATCATCAAGAAGCCTCTTCCGGTACCAAAGCCGGTCGTCAAGAAGCCCCTGCCACCGCCAACTCCAGTGTTTAAAAAGCCAATTCCACCACCAAAGCCATTCTTCAAGAAGGCCATACCACCACAAAAGCCAATCATCAAAAAGCCTCTTCCTAAGCCACTACCGGTATTCAAGAAGCCCGCACCAACACCGACGGTGTTTAAGAAGCCAATTCCACCGCCAAAGCCGGTCCTCAAGAAGCCCCTTCCACAGCCTAAGCCACTCTTCAAGAAGCATCTACCTCCACCGGTGCCGGTGTTGAAGAAACCGCTTCCGAAGCCCGTATTCAAGAAACCTCTTCCTCCACTTCACCATATCTTTAAGAAGCCATTCCCATCAATTCCACACATCTTTAAGAAGCCACTTCCACCAATTCACCCTATCTTTAAGAAGCCGTTACCACCCCCAATTCCGGCGCTTAAGAAACCAATTCTTCCACCGTCGCCAACATTTAAGAAACCATTTCTGCCACCCAAACCCGTAATAAAAAAGCCTCTTTTGCCGCATAAACCGGTATACAAGAAGCCATCGCTGTCTCCTATTCCAGTGCTTAAGAAACCCCTTCTTCCTCCCCTACCAGTATTCAAGAAGCCTCTTTTGCCAAAAATACCAACATATAAGAAGCCACATCCTCACTTTCCATTCTTAAAGAAGCCTTTACTAGCTCCATTCCCAAAATTCAAGATCCCACTACCTAAACTCCCATACTTCCATAAGCCCCCACCCCATCCGTTCCCGGTGTTCAAGAAACCACTTCCACCATTCAAATCTTTCCCGCCATTACCGAAACTCCCTCATCTACCTACCTTTGGCCATCACGTTTAGATTGTTCTGAATTCGTTTTAAAGCATGAAAATGTAACACCACAATGCCTCTTGACAAGTTTTTGAATAATATTTGTACCCAGTGTGTGAAATATTCAGTTAATGAAAAAGAGAAATTTCAAATTCGATGTGTGGTTATGTTACTTGTGCAAGAAGTTACTGAGCTTTTGCTATATATATAGGCTTATATCAGTTTTGCAAAGTTTTTATTTTGTATTGGTAATTCTGCTCTACATATATGGATATCAAAAGTGAACAACCGCCCTGCCACCTTCACAAAGTCTTGATCTTCAAATTTCAATAAAGTATAGAGGGCCCTCCATAGCTACTATTATGATTTAGTGTCATTTGATGAATGGAGCAGAAATGAATGGTGAATAGCAATAAGGCCATATCTGCTCTTGCTTTGCTGGGCTCTATATTTGCTGTCACGGTCATTTCGTGTATAATTACATTGTCCCTCCCTTCTGTGTTATGATCAATATCGGGTACGATCCTTCTTTTCATGCTTTATTTCGGTTCGTGCGGGTCCGAGCCAATATGCTATCATCTGTTCTTAGCTATATATGTGTGCATTATTTGTTATTTCATCATGGTCTGAATTTTAATGGTTTTATTTGTTTCAATAATATAGACTGGTGTCTTAGTATTAGAAGTAGATCATAATTGATTGAAGTACATTATCCATCAAAATGGGTCAGGGCTAATAACTCTCTTATATAATTAGCTATCTGCATTATTTTATTAATAATAATCTGCAGTGTTAAAGATATATAGACCAAATTGATGATATTATCCACCAGAAAGCTGTATTAGCATCTATATAGACTTGGTATGAACCCTCTCATTCTTAAGTCAGAACCAGACATTGTCGCATTCCTGTGGGTCCGAACCAATAATCTTCTGTTCTTAGCTATCTGTATTAGTTGCTACTTACATGTTCTAAATATTTAATGATTTTCTGTTTTCTTTTTCCCAATCAGAAGCTAGTGGCTTAGCGCTGAAGATTTGACCATAAATAAACTATGTATATTTATATAACATACTCCTTATTTCCTTATTTGTACCACATCGGATATAAATGAGTGGTATGAATGAACCCCATATAAGCAAAAAAAGTACTACACAAATTTTCTCTTTGAACAACAGACTCAATCATACTGAGTTGGACAAATATAGACAATCACTCGAACTTGAGGCAACCACTGAGGTACAAAGGGGGTTCTTAATTGTCAATTTGCCATTTTGATAGAAGTTCAAGTTTTTTTTCGTAACAAGGGGATCTTTGCTCACCAAGTAAACACGTGTTCATGAAGTTTTCATTAAGTTCAATATGAATTCCTTCTTTTTTAATGCTTGAGTGAGAATAACAGATTCGATAGGCTAATCAAGGATTCTTGACTATCAATTTTCCTTGTTGATAGAAGTTCAAGTTTTTTTTTCCGCAGCAAGCGGATCTTAGCTTCACCAAATAAACACATGTTCATGAAGTTCCCATCAGTCAAATATAAATTTCTTCTTTTTTTAGGCTCGAATAAGGATAAAAGGTTCAGTCATGTTGGATTAGGCTAATTAGGCTGACGCAATGTTCATGAAGTTCCCATTAAGTCCAATAAAAATTCTTTCTTTTATGATCAACTAAGGAAAACAGACTCATTCAGAGCGAGTTAGAATAATCAAGCTGGATTGAACAAGTAGGGACAGTCGTTTGAGCTTGAAGCCTGATAATTTCAGGCTTTTATCTTTCCGGAATGGTTAGGCTAGTAAAGCTGACACATGTTCATGAAGTTCTCATAAAAAGTCCAATAGAAATGCTTTCTTTTCTAGAATCAATTGAGGATAACGGACTTAGTCGGAGTGGGTTAGAATAATTAGGTTAGATTGAACCGGGCAGTCGGAATAAGGTTAGATTGAACCAATAGGGACAGTCAGGGCTTGAAGCCTATCTTTTCAAAATCAAGCACTAATCACATTCAGCTTGGTTATGGTGAATTGGTTTTAGTTATAATTGGGCGACAATACTACCCTTCATAATTTAGTGATTCACATGGGAGGAATACAGTTTCTCAGACTTACAGTGGAATTGGTCTCAATTGGCTGTCAATGTTTTATTTTTCTTTGGCAAGTCCTCTGTCCTGTCTCATTAAATCCATGTCGTATTTATCATATGGTAAATACATGGACTACATAAAAAGAACACTGTCATGTTTTTCCAGTTAGCTTAATAAATGATATACAAAGAACCCAGATGCTAGTTCCGGAAAGAGCTGTTGAGGAGTCTCTCGCTGCAGCTGGACACAGAAATGTGCTACCTTGTGAGTCAGAGAGCAAGATAATAAGGGCGTGTTTGGTTCGTGCAGATTTCGTGCGGAGGAAGCAAGAGTAACATGGTCATCATGTGCAAACTAAAGCTTGTGTCACCATCAAAATCCTTTTTTAAAAAAACTACATTTGATTATGGCCAAGCATGCTTCCTTCATGTTATAACATTCGTCCTCTGCCTAGTAAGACATGTCAATAATATAGTTTTGATCTTATATCATACTTGAATATGCGGTGGATAAAGTCGATCTTACGTTCGAGACGATTATTACCTAATCAATTCGGGTCAAATGAATATTCGTTCTCAATTTTTCTTCTTCTTTTCGTAGAACTACCATCAAAGTTCTTTTCCAAGTGATTTTTTTGCTGCGATGTAGCGGAAAAGCATCTTACCAACCAAATTACTGTACTAACCACGCTTGAGTTTAGAAAAGAAAGAAATTGCAGTTTATTACAAAGGGTGGGCCTTGTGTACTCTCCCTCTCACAAAAGTTGTCCCAACACAATATCCATCACAGAACATGCAGCGGTTATCACCCATATTATATAAATAGACATGACAAGCATCTAGCAGCCCCGGATTTACAATAAAATTTGGACTAACCTCTTGACCAACTATCCTAAAACCTTAAACTCATAGGTGAATATATAGTTTAGCTTTTATACGCTCATAATAGGTTAAAGTTTCCCTAATTAATTATATTATTTATGTATATATAGTTGTTGATACTTTCTGGTTTCATCATCACTGAAACGATCAAGATATAAATAGCAGCATAAAAAACACTGCCACTCACAGTCACAGTACGTATAAAAATTAACCAAACCTATTGATCAACAATGACTAGATATAAACCACTGTAATATAGTTTAGCGGTTGAACGCTTTACCCTGTAGCGAATCCTAAGAATGAAAAAAATATTCATACTCAACAATTTACTCCTTACGAGCTTAGGTGCGAGTGAGTTACATGGTTTGGGTTATATGTAGTTGTCCGACAAAAGTTGATCAGTCACGACACAAAATAATTAGTTGGTTGCAATACAATAAGATTGTGATACCTTAGTTTGTCTCACATTTAATAAAAAAAAGTGATTTGGTTCTTATATAAGCAAAAGATGTACTAATCAAGTACAAGAGGAATTCCTTATTTTATGGGCACAAGAAAATAACGGCTCAGTCAAACTGCGTTAGGCTTGCTTGAGTATGGAGTGTTGGTTCTCACATAAACAAAAGAGGTACTATTCAAATTCAATGAAAATTTTTCATTTTTGGGCCCGGTCAAACTAAGTTCGGCTTGTAAGGACAGTTGCTCTAGTTTGGAGCGTGACATGTTTTCTGTAGTCTTGTAAGGGACAGTCGCTCGGATTTGACTCACTACAAGAAATTGGCAATATGTGACGACATTTTTTTAAGGGAATCAATTTTCTCACAAATTATAAGAATTTTCTAGGGATTTATTATGTTTTGAGAGATTTTAAAGGGATTTTCAAGGAAGTTTTCAAAGAATTTTCTGGCCAAGCTCTTTGTTAGGAGTCATTCTCTTACAAAAATTTTGAATGTTGTACTTCTAAGGGATTTTCATAATTTCCTTACAAATAAGGTTATACGTCATTCACAAACAAATCACTCACAAACGACTATAATTTCTTGTAGTGAATGTTGTTTCTCATATAAGCAAAAGAGGTATTTCTCAAGTACAAGAAAATTCCAATCGCTCGAGTTTGGGGCATTACAATTTACAGGTTCTCTATCAACAGAGTTAATTTAATTAGTCACTGTAAATTAATTATAAGGCTTTAACTATATTTATTTAATTGCTGCAGCCTGCATGTATGTCACTGTCGATGTGGGACGTACCGTGCTGTACGTAAGAGAATCCTTTTGCGATGAAGAAAACAAAAGAAGAAGACATTTGCACAAAGCTTACATATATTGATTCGTTTTTTTCCAGATTTAAGCACTGCACAGCCATTAAAATCTGAATCTGATGTAGCTTTCTCGTCTCGTGAGTCGCTTTCTCATCCTCAGAACATGGCCTCTAGAGAAAGGGGGCCTGGGGGTGTGAAGAAGATGTCAGTGGCTAGAAATGCAGGTGCATATATATATATATATATTTAGTTATTTGCATGATTTCTTTGTTGAAGTTTCTATATGCAATTGCTTGGTTAATGGTGGTGGTTCAACAAACAGTTTAAGGACCACACTAGGAATCTCAATATAATTTGGGGGACATCAAATCTTCTGTGACTACCACAAGCAGATATTTTTTAGCTTCTTCATCCATATTTTATTAGTTTTTGTTAAAGTATAGATAAGACATTAGTGTCACACCTAGAATAATTCTTACTTGCAACAGAGCCAATCTATAGAGATAAAATGTTGGTCCTGAATATTTTTTCGTTCACATAGCTTCCGTTAGCCATGAAAATTTCACTCTTGTGTTATTATTACTAGATTCATTTTTCTATAAAAAGAAAGCACTATACTAAAATGTAGTCAAATTTACAGCTGTTAGATCAATAATAAATCAGATTTCAAAATAGAGAAGTTAATTAATTAGATCTCAACTGCTGCACAAATTTTAATATACTTAATCTAAAAACTGTAAATTCAACTATACATATATTTATTTTAGCCAAACCCATGATTGTAAATTCAACTACATATATATTTATTCAACTAAATACGTAGAAATGTTGTAAATAGAAAAGTGCTTTCCTCACCAATAATCGTTAATTTGATGTAGGAATATTAATTTTATTTAAGGTGGCTACCAAATTAGGTTCCATTAAGAAAGTTGTCTGCCTTCAAAAGTACTGATGAAGTACATTATACATAAACAGTAACATGCCAAGTTTGTTGAGCTTTAACTACTTTAGCTTGTTTTTTCAGGTAATGATGACACTCTTATTGTATTGTTGTCGATCACATACGAAAATATTTGATTTTACTAGCTACGGGTTGGTGAATATTTATTCATATTTATTACGGAAATAAAAAGTTGATGTACAACAAATTTTTGCATACGTAATCTTGCACTGCTTAAGCTATCTAAAAAAATTAGAGTGTAATGAATGTATAAATAAGAAATATTTACATCCAATCTAAAAGTATATGCTTATCAACTTTAATTTTTCCTAATTATAATATACTTTATATATCACCTCGTTTATTTCACTAATCATATCTCCTAGTTTTCTTTTTCAAATATATTTCTAAATTTATAATTTAGTAGAAATTTCCATATTGAATATTCAAGTTAGAGAGGTCCCTCTCTGTCCCATATGTTGGCCAACATTTTGAATAGACCATATGTGGGGTGGGCAACAATGAAAATAGACTCAATGGGGGTGGGCAACCACTAAGTCTTTCACCTCTCGATTTAAGATCCCAATGGGTCTTTCATCTCACTATGAATCATTGTGTCCCTTGGGTTTTTTTTTTTTCTTTCAATAAGCATTGTATCTCTTTTAAAAAAAATCTCAATATATTGTGTCGATTTTTTTATGATAATTTATGTATTTTCAACTACACTTATTATTATTAATATACATAACAAAAAAATTATTATTAATATTATATATATAATTATTGCGCTAAATCATAGCAAAAAATTGTTTAAATAATAAATTATTGTATTACTACAGATTAACTGAGCAGCTCTCAGATCCGATGAAATCGATCTGTCGCGTTCATCCTTCAACACATCCAAAGCAATGGCGATGTCAATAACAGATCTAGTAGCGGTGATGGGCGGGACTGCTAAAAGTATTTCTGCTTCTCCCTTCTCTGGTGATCGGTTCACGACGTTGTCGAAATGGTGGCAGTTAATCTATATAAGTCCGCTCCGGTAAGGAAATTGGCTAAAAAATACTATATTGTTTACATTTTTATTTTCAGTGTATTGCTATTTTATTAAGATTTTCACTTAACACAAGAATGTTTTGTATTTCTTTTACCTTTTTATAAAATAACAATCCTTGTTAAAACATTTTAGTTAAAATATTGTGCACATTATTTCTCTAAATCAAGCTACATATTGAGAATTTAACTTTTTTTCTCGAAATATATATATATATATATATATATATATATATATATATATATATATATATATTTCTACTTTTTGTGTTTGTCTAGTAATTTCATCATAATAATTTACATATCATTCATAAAGTATGCAATACACATTTTTCCTTCTAAAGTGTATATGATGTCTATAAATTCAAATTTATAAGAAAATTGGTTAATATACATATATCCTGTTTCTAACACTGACATCATCTAATTGCATAGATTCGAATCATGTTAATGTGCTCATCTTATTCTTTAGTCAATTTAAAGAAATGAGAAAAGTTCGTAATGAACATTGGATAGTCTTTTTTTAAAAATAATATTTAATTTGGTGGATATATATATATATCAGCTCAAAATCAATTTGTATATATATATTGGATGTATATATATATATATTGGATAACATGGATTTGGTTGGATAACCTTGGATATAGAGAATAAAACTAATAATTATTGTTTAAAGAGTTATAGATCAGTTTCATAGCTTCTCTTCATCGTCTGGTGTTGCTTCAATGCTAGCTGTCTGTCAGAGTTCCAACTCTGAGATCAAGCATTGGAGGCCCCATACATGTCTCACTTCCAACTTCTCCACAATACAAACAATAGTCATGGTTTAATTTTCTAAGTGAGATATATATATATATATATTTCATTCTGATGATGATACTTATACAGGATATTGATTTACAAAGATAATTTTATTACAAGTCACAAGTGAATCTCTTTTAGAGAATAAATAATAGAAATATTTCTTCAAAACTAATTCAACTATATATATTTATATATATCATCTTGTTAAATTTTTAAAAATTGATAATACAATATACTATATCTTATCAATTAAATTTTAAGGTAGAAATGAATACTTCAACCATCCCAACTGATTAATAATTTTTTAATGGATTTTTTTTAATGGTATGGCAAAAAAATTATTTTTTAATGGATTAATTCATCCATTGTTATTTATGATTGTCCAATGTGACACAATATTTACTTTTGTTTTTTGACGTGATTGTTTTGTTACTTACGTTTCACAAAGTGGTTAAATGGTTATAAAATAACAATTTTGCCCCTACCTTAAATAATCTGAGTGTTCTTCTTAATCTTCACCGTGTTCTTCAATGAATTTATCAAGTTTTTAATGTATATTTTTTTTATAAAAAAACCTCAAAATATCAAAACACGTATACAAATTTGAACCAGAGGCTGCATTTGAGTCATCTGAACCCAAATGCATGCATCCGGGTTCAAACCCAGCTGTAGCGCCTGGGTTTGAATCTGAACCCAGGTGCTGTGTTGAGTTCTAATTCGAACCATGGTTTTAAAAACAAAAATGAAATTTTTTATGAAGAATTTGAAGAAGAACATGTTGAATTTGATGAAGAACATGATGAATATGACGAAGAACATAATAAATTAGATAATGAACATGATGAACATATAAGTGTATTTTGGGGTTTTCATTTTAATGTAACCATTTAATCATATATAGCAAACATAGATAACCAAAATGCACATGTTTGAACCAATTGTAAAACATAAGTAACTAAACTATGTATTAACCTTTTTTAATTATTTTATTAGTTTATAAATGAATCATAGGTCTATTTTGAATTTTTCTAAATTTAGTATTGACAAAGTTAATGAGATAATATAGAGCAATTATCTATACAAATAATATGTTTATCATAAAACCAATTGATAACAGAGTGGCTGCCTAATTTCATATATGGCGTTCAATCATAATGGAAACAACTGGAGAAATTATTATTTAGACCGAGCCCGCCACCTAGGATATAGACCAAACCAATAAAAAATTGACATCTCACATATGTTAAGATAAACATAAATGACATGATGTAGAGAATAATAGATGAGTTTATTAATTTTGCTCTCTCGTCATTAATTACTACAAGAATTATCAAATATATATATAATGTATTCCTAATCAAGAATTTTAAAATAAATTTTATATCATCTTCCGCCTACCTTTATTACGCTCACTATCGTAAAAATGAATAAAAATCAACCTATAAGATTTACTATGCATAATACTTTTTTTTATAAAAATAAATTATTATTTTTAAATATAATTATATTACAAGTGTAACTATTTGTTTGGTTTTCTTTCTAAAAATCTATTGAATTTGGTGAACCCTAAAAGAAAAGTTTTCATTGCTTCTAAGGTTCACCGCGCCCAATAGGTTTTTAGAAAAAAAAAATGCAAAACTCTTGTATTATATTGCATATGGAAAAAAAAAAATATTATCTTCTAGGGTTCACCACGCCCAATAGGTATTTAGAAAAAAAAAACCACGAAACTAGTAACACTTATATTATATATTGTATATGAAAAAATAATTTTTATTAATTATAATATGCAATATTTGTTATCATCTATACGTATACTTATTATGTATATTAATTGAAAATAAAAATAACAATATTTTTTTGCAGTAATTGAGAGAGAAAAATTAATAAATAATAACCCATCTATTATTCTCTACAGCATGTCATTTATGTCTAGCTTAACATACGTGAGTTATCAAATTTTTATTGGTTTTGTCTATATTCTAGGTGGCGGACTCGGTCTAAGTAATAATTTCTCAGTGTGACTTAAACACTCTCATGCACCGTTAAAACTCTTTATTAATTAAGGCACCAATCTTTTCAAATTTGAACAGAATTGAACTAATGTCAACAAAATCTCATCTCATATCCAGGTCTAACTCGGACAAATATAGCACATTTAGTTAAATGAGATATAAATTCACTATCGTTTGTTAGAATCGGACTATGATACCATATTAAATTCCGCATTTGATGGACTCAGAGCATCCACAATGCAAGACAAAAATGAAGAACAACTCCTCCATGTGGCAAGATGGGTTATCAATTTGCATTGGAGATTGACTATTTTTTTTGTCCAATCATTCCAAGGAGGGATTCACTCTCTCACATCCCATCATTAATATTGTGAGAGAGTATAGTAGAAAAAAGTGTTAATTTTATTATTATTTAAAAGAATATGTAGGTCCAAGTTGGTAGACACCATTGAAGTAATAATAGACAACCTCAAGACACTTTTTTATTTTATTATAGGGTTAAAGGTACTTTTGGTGCCACATGTTTGACCAATGTAGGTTTTTGGTGTCATATGTTTAGTTTTGTAGGTTTTTGGTGCCATATGTTTGAGAGGTTGTATGTTTTTGGTTCTTCCGTTAGTCAACAGTTAGTTTGACCGTTAAATACTTTTATTTTGATCAATTTAGTCCTCAAATTTATATTTCTAAAATTTAATATTTACACTTTAGTCCCTATTGTTTGCTCAAGTCACCGTCCACCACCTCTAAAGCCACCGCCGACCACCACGAAAATGGCCGGCCACCACCACTTGGGGCTGGAAACCACCCCAATTGGTGGTGGCCGGCCCAATCGGGGCCGGCTACCACCTATTGGTGGTGGTTACAGCCCTAATCGGGCCGGCCACCACCAATTGGGGCCGGCCACCACCATTTGGGGTGGTGGGCGGCCCCAAATGGTGGTGGCCGGCCCGATTAGGGCTGCAGCCACCACCAATTGGTGGTGGCCGGCCCCGATTGGGGTGGCCATCACCAATTTTTGGTGGTTGCAGCCCTAATCGAGGCCGGCCACCACCAATTGTTGGTGGTTGCAGCCCTAATCGGGGCCGGCCACCACCAATTGGGGCCGCCGGCCCCGATTAGGGCTGCAGCCACCACCATTTGGGGTCGGCCACCACCCCAATTGGTGGTGGCCGGCCCCGATTGGGCTGGCCACCACCAATTGGGGCCGGTGGTTTCCAGCCCCAAATGGTGGTGGCCGGCCATTTTCGTGGTGGTCAGCGACGGCTTTGGGGGTGGTGGGTGGTCGGCGGCCTTCGACGGTGACTTGAGCAAACACTAGGGACTAAAATGTAAATATTAAATTTTAGAAATATAAATTTGAGGGTTAAATTGAATAAAATAAAAGTATTTAACGGTCAAACTAACTGTTGACTACCGGAAGAACAAAAAACATACAACATCTCAAACATATGGTACTAAAAGCCTACAAAACTAAACATATGGTACCAAAAACCTACGCTGGTCAAATATGTGGCACCAAAAGTACCTTTTAACCCTTTATTTTATATTGATTATGTGGCACTTATATAACATAAAATAGGATAGAAGTTGGGTTGTGCACCGTCGATGCTCTCAAAACCCAACGACCCAATAGAAGTATTATCTATACAAGCCGTCGATGCTCTCAAAACCCAACGACCCAATAGAAGTATTATCTATACAAGTGGGGCCATTGTAAAACCAATAAATCATAAATTTATGCATGAAAATTTGTGTTGAGAGAGAGTGATGTTCATAAATAGCACACCCCATATCACCATCCCCATATACTATCCATCACACACACCATTACCCTCTCTCTCTCTCACTCTCCCACTAAACCTTTGAAGAAGCATAACAATGGCGCATAGAAAATCGAGCAAACTGCCACACCAAGCAGTCCTGAAGCAGATCGTAAAGAAATGCTCGAGCATCGGCCGGGTCGATACCGGCCTCCCATTGGACGTCCCAAAGGGCCACTTCGCAGTGTACGTGGGTCAGAACCGGTCACGCTACATCATCCCCATCTCCTTTCTCTCCCGCCCGGAGTTTCAGTCCCTTCTCCGCCGCGCAGAGGAGGAGTTCGGCTTTGACCACGACATGGGCATCACTATCCCTTGCGAGGAGGTCGCTTTCCGTTCCCTCACCTCCATGCTCCGGTGAGATCGAACCCTAACTTATGAAACGGCGACGTTTTTTTCTTGATCCCTTCCCTGCACTCCAAAGAGATGAAGCATCACGCAACGGATATTTTGGGAGAGACTGTGTATGGTTTCTCTCTCTAGTTTTTTTCCGTTGGGATTTTTTTTTTTTTTTTTGTGGAGCCTTTTAAATAAGGATCACAGTGATGGAATCTAACCCCTAATCTTTACCCAGAAAGGGTTTCCTGGGGTAATGAAGTAATTAAGTCTGTATAAACTAAATTAACGTCTCTCAATGATGGTTTGTAATTGTTTTCCTCCTAGCTTGTCTAGTGAGAGAAATCGCTTAATGGTTGTTCCATTCAAGTTGATAAGCAAAATCGCTTTTCTTGAGGATCCATGCATATTAATTACATGTGTATATTTCGTTTCATTTTGTTCAAATATATATGTTACCTTATAATACAAACGTAGAGATCTGGGTTAGAAATATATATAGTTTCGAGAATATAAAAATATTTATGGACAACACTTTACTTCGATTGGTCGGTGTAAGTTAGGATTAATACACTACAAGAAATTTGGTCTATAGCTACGATTGTTATTGCGTCGACATTGTGTCCTCGCTATAAATCGTGTATATTGCGACGACTTACACTTTCGTCGCATACTCTGTATAAATAACGAGAACATCATCGCTATATTCAATAGCGACGAAGAATCATCGCAATTAAAAAAGTGTTGCGACGACGACAAATCTTTTACGAGGACCGTATTGTCGCAACATAATTGGTTTATTGCGATGATTCGTAATATCCAATTGCGATGAATGCTTTTCGCAATAGAAATTTCCCGCCAAAATTTTGGCGCCAAAAAATTCGGAAAACCGATTGTGACGAAGCGTAATTTTTTACGATAACAACATATCATCGCAATAGAATGAGTTTATTGCTAGGATGTGGAATATCCAATTGCGTCGACGGGTTCTCGCAATAATAATTTTCCTACAAAATATTTGGTGCTAATTAATTATATGAAAAAAAATTGCGACGATGTTAAATATATAGCTATATCATATTTCTTCAGAATAAAATGTATTTATTCCGATGATATGTAATATCCAACTACGACGAATACATCTCGCAATACGAAATTCCCACCAAAATTTTGAAGCAAAATTTTTCCGGGAAACCAATTGCGACGACACATATATATATTGCAATGACCTCATATCATCGCAATAAAATGAGTTTATTGCTATGATTTTGAATATCCAATTGCGATGACAGGTTATCCCAGTAACAATTTTTTCACACAAAAAATTGGCGCTACTTATCTATAGGAAAACAATTGTGACGACGTTAAATCTATAATACTGTGACGAAATTGAAAGTTTAATACCTTAATCCTTGAATTCTAAACCCTTAATCCATAAACTTTAAATTTTAATCTAAACCTTAGAATATTAATACATTAAAATCTTACACTCTAAACTACAAAACCTTAAATGTTAAACTCAAAAACTTAATACTCAGAACATTAATACTTAAAACCTTAAATTCTATAACTTAAAACTTTATTCTCTATAAACTTTAAATTCTAAACCTTAATACCATAAACCTTAAAACCTATATACCCTAAGCCTTATACTCTAAATCATGAAATCATAAATGTTAAGCTCAAAATCTTAATAATCAAAACCTTAAACTCTAAATTTCTAAACATTAATACTCTAAACCTTAAACTTTAGACATATACTCTATACCTTAAGATCTAAATGTTAAACTATTAAAAGTTTAAAACCTAGAACTTGAAACCTTAAACCTTAGATGTATTTACTTGTAACATATATTGTGAATATTTTCGAGCATTTATGATAGTATTTATGAATACTTTTAATAAATTTTGGAATATTAGGCACTTATTATTAAAATAAATCATTAATATTTTTTCTTAAAATAATGTAAGCCCTAGCAGCTATTATGTATATATATGGGTTTCAGTATTTTACATAGTGAGACTAAATAGAAAAATTATGCAAAAAAATTTGAAAAACTCTCAAGTATTTTTTAAAAAAATATATTAATATATTATTTTATATATTGATAATTTTTTAAGAAATTTGGATTTTTCCTATTTTTAAATATTTAAACATTTTTTAATTCACTTGTAGAATTTAAATTATTTTACAATGTAATTTACTATTTTTTTTAAGTTATTATAGTTTTTTTTTAATATATAGTTATTTTTCTGAGTTTATATTTTTTTAAAAAAATTATATATATTTTTATATGACCACTTTATTATATATAATTCTATAATAAGATGTCTTAATTCATTTTTTTACTGTTTTGCACTATCTAACAACAATTTGAAACATATGTCATTATTTAATATATAATTAAGCTGTGAAAAAATTTAAAATGTATATATAAATTGGAAATAAAAGTATATTTATTTAAAATTAGGAAATCATTGAATAAATTATAAAGTTACTATATTAAATACTTTAATTTTATCATATTGGTATATACGTTGTGTTGCAATATATTTAATTATTAAAATATTAAAAAAATGTAATTTAATACTTTATACTTTGCCCTTAAATTTAATCTTCGTCTTTTAATACTTTCTATTTAGTATAATCAATTTTGTTTTATCTATCCTTAAAACTTGAAGAATACGACACGATACATCATTGCTGGATTTTTTTTTTTTTGTCGGCAAGAACTATTATCGATCCATTATTTTAATTTTTAATTACATTTTTTCCTTGGCAATAATTTAACAAAAAAAATTCCACGAATATCGTTGCCAACGAAATATTTTCTTTCTTGCTAAAACCATTTTTGACTACATATTTTGGTTGGTGTCAACACCTAGTTTTTATTGCGCGCAACGCACTCATAGCACATTCAAGAAGTGATATGCGGCGCACTAAAGAAACGTCTAAATATGGCAAGTCGTGAAGTTTCCAAACAAGCTCATACATGTATTAAGATGATATATATGTATTAAGATAATATATATATATATATATAATACTTCACAATATATATAATGAATATTAGAAACATTATAATAAATTTTTAGAATATTTACTATTAATTGTTATAATAAATCTACCGTATTAATTTCCTAATTAGACTAAATCATAGGAATTATAAATAGCAAGTAATATTTTTTTTTTGGTAAGAAATAACTAGTGAGTTATTAATAAATTATGGGAAAAAAATAAGTTATTAATAAACAATTTTGTTTGTTTCTTCTTCAATCTCCATACTGTTAAGCACTATTGTTTGCAGTTGCCTGGTTCCTCCGACGACCATCCCGCCACTCAGACCGGAATTGCCATCGCTTAATCCACCTGAACTGACAGTCAGGGGCGCTGCTCACTGGCGACCGACCTAGTCACCACTCACCACCATTGAAGTCGACCTCCTCTGTTGTCTCGATCATCCATCTGTCCAGCTATCACCCGCTTCCCTCACTGCTACTCCCCTCTATCCTCGCTTGACTCCGCTCTGTTCAGCCACGCCTTCCGTTGCGTCTGACGACCTGACCCTGCTGTGCCCAGCCGCACAAACTTCCCGACCCCAGAATCGTCAATTTGCTGAGAAACATTTATCCTCCGGTATAAAAGATTCAATCCAAAAATCAGGAGTAAGTGTAGCACATGGGGTAAAGTCTTCTTAATATGTATGTATATAATGTACATGTATATATTCTATAGTTATTGATATGTTCTATTTTTTATTTACGAAAGGATGATATTATGCTAGATTAAATTAATCACATAAGTCTTCTTGCTATGTTTTTTTTTTAAGAATGTTTACTTATATTGGTAACAATATTGATATCAATTCGGCTAACTTTATTAGTTTGTTTTATGTTGATTTATTTATATTCTCGTAATATAGGTGGTTTGCTAATTAAGATGACTTAATTTTAATTTAGGGTGAATTGGCTTACACATATATAGCTGTTAATGTGACATTGCTCAACGTATTGATTAGGTGGGGGAAGCATAGCAAGCCAGCAAGGTGATGCGATTGCCATTTCTTTCCCTTTTTTTTTTTTGCCAAAATAAGTTGCCATTTCTGATATAGTGTTTGGGGCTGTGGTCATTTTTATTTCTCAGTTGTGTGTAAGGCAATTGTGATTATGTTATTCAATGCATGTCGATTTATGATTTAGTATTTGATTGATCATTTGATTATATTTAATTGCAGATGTTTTTTATATGAAATTAGTCATTTTAATCAAGAAATTATCTTTACATTTATTTTAAATTATATGTGATAAATAAATTAATATTTTTATTGCGATAAAAATGTTGTTGTAATAGTTTCAACAATAAAAAAATTACGAACCTACATTGCGATGACATATCGTGGCAACATATTTCTAACTTTATATGTTGAGGTGTAAAATTTTATCACCGCAATAAAACTGTCACTCGTCGCAACAAGGTGAATAAAAAATAAGTAAGATACTTTATTGCGATATTTTATAATTTTATTGTCATAAATAAATGAGAAGATCCACGCAATAGATGATATTTGTAAGATGTGTCGTCGCAATAAAGTTATTAAATAATGACAATAACAGATCATTTGCAACAATAATCTCAAATTTGTTGTCGCATTAGAATTACTAAATCATCACAATAAGTACTTGATGCGATAATAACTTTAAGTGTATCGTGGCAATAACGCTATCAAATCCTCGGAATAGGGATACAAATTGCGACAATAACTTTAAATTTCTCGTCACAACAGAATTAATGAATCCTCACAATATATGTATCTATTGCGACAATAATTTAAAATTTTTCATTGCAAAACAGTTATCAAATCCTCGCAATAGATATATTAGTTGCGACAACTAATCTCGTAGTTGTGTTGATAATCGTCCTCGCAATAGAGTACACTCTATTGCGATGACAACATTTTTTGTCGCAATATGGACCTATTGCTAGGGGTCTATAGTGACGAAACTGTTGCGATGATTTGTCGTCGCAACATACATATAGCGATGATTTTTGAGGTTATTGCGATAATTTTGGTCGTCGTAATAAACCTTAATTCTTGTAGTGATATGTTCAAATATGTATAAAAGTGTGCCAAATTTAGGGTTTCATAGAAACAAGAGAGAAAACGGAACCACACAGAAGCAATTGCGGGATCATCTGGCTAGAGTTCCTTCGGTGGGCCTGCCATCACCATAATAATACTAAAGGAAGTCATGAACGAATCAAAGACTTTACCCCACTATTTTACAAGAAGGAACTTTAGTCCTCAAACAAAACAAAACAAAACATTATAAACCCAGATAACAAACAAGTCCACGAAAACAAAACAAAGTAAAACATGTCCAAACTAAACATGAACGAAACAGAGAAAGCCTAAAAGTCCACCAGCTTGATAATACGACCCCAATACCGAATGTATTTACTCACAAGTTCGAATTAAAAAAAAAAAAAAAGTACATTATCATTATACTTAACGTACGTAGGGCACACACACAGACAGCCTCATATGGGTTTCTGAAATTCTTATGTTTGCACATGTTTTTAGTTTTATATATAGTACAACAAAACTCTGCTTAATTCCATCGATTTCATATTATAACCCTACAGAGTAAAAAAGCACTAGATGAATTAATTTTAGGGTTGCTTAAAATGTAATTGACAGTAAATATAGTCGAACTTGCGACGATTAAGTTATTAGAGAAACTAAATTAATTTTACGTATTGATTGTCAACAGCTGATGCGAACTTGCTTCTGTAATTTGCAGTATACATATTGTTAAAGTATAAATAAAAGCATACTAGAGATTTTCACTCACAAATTTGAACTTATTGGTTAAAAAATACGTTAGATGTATAAGTATTTGGTAAGTAACTATATACATCAAAGTAACTTACATGATATATAAGTAAATCCTAATTTAGCCAGTTCAAACTTAATTAAGCTTTCTAACAACTGTAACTAGCTTAATATATAGCCAGTATTAATTCGTACCCAACAAATAACCACTACTATACCTTTAACCCAGACTAATTATATATACAAACACTAACTGCCGAACCAAACATCCTTAATTAATCCATTCCTTTTAGCTATCGGCGTGTTTTTATTTCAAAATTAGAAATATTAATTATTAGTTATCAACTCCTATATTTTATTTGATATAAATATATAAAATATATAATAACTGAGAATATTATATCATCGTTACCAAAAAAAAAAAAAAAAGAGAATATATATATCATTTTCAAGATTTTTGTCCAAAGACAGAATGACTTTAATTTTATGAGGCTAGAAAGCCATGAAAATGACAGGAATACATAAAGCAATTATGTAACATGCACGACAATATTTAAAACTAAACCAATGCATTTTATTAATTCTGTAATATGATGTAGTGCGATTATGTATTTTAATTACATTTTACAAGCTAAGTATGATATAAGTAAAAATTATTTTAAATATAGAGTAATATATAATAAATGTTATCATCTAATGATGAACTCAAGTTAAGGACACCTCGCGGAAAAAGAACAAACTATATTAACATGTGGTGGACTAGAGACTCAATGACGGATGGATGTTCAATAATGTGGTTACAAACGTAACCACATTATCGAGTATTTTTAATAGTAATTTAAATTTATTTTCGAGAAAAAATATATAATGATTCTCTTTATTTAAATGTAAATTCTTTATTATTTGAGTGTAAGACTCAAATTGTTTTGTGCAAGACACTATGATCCTGTTATTTCATCCAAAATTGTCATCAAATACATTTTAAATTTACAAAGTAAATGAATACTTTTCTAAACATTTAAATCAAAACCAAATAAATTATAATAGAGTTACAATAATGTCATGACTCGATTAAAACTCAACTCATACACTATTGGTACTGGTGGGATTTGACTCAATTGTAACATTTGTATAAGCAAATATGGTTTACTTCTGATACTTTGAAAAGTACTGTGTACATTTGAAATATATTTAACGACAATTTTAGATAAATAATTGAAAGTATCAATTATCATCATTTTGAAATATATATATTTTAAATCATGTTAGTACCAAAAAATATATTTTTAATATATTTTATATATTTTACATAATTTTGTTAAAAAAAATATGTTAAATCTTCACATTTTTTTTTTCTGTATAGCGTATCCTCGTTATCGAGGTTCTAGATTTGCTACTGATGGTGGTAGGATTTATATTAATTCGAATGGTACAAATTTCTACTGTATCTCTTCCTTTTTATTTGTCAGAAAACAATTATGAATTTTAGTACCCTCCTTTATTTCGTTAAAAATAAACCAAAGCAAGTAGGAAAAAAAATATAATGAAGCAATTCAACTATCCGAGTCATAAATGATATTAAAAAAAGTTATAAAATTTTAAATTGGATAAATATTCTTATTATGACATTTTTAAAAAAAAAAATCAACTACTTCTCTATCAATAGTTTTTATTCACTTGAGTTGGTGTTACAATCTATTTAAATACTAACAATATTTATAAAATAGCACTTTATTTTCTTACGGTAAGATCATTAAATGAGTGAAAATTATTCTAAATAATATTAGTAGAAAACATCTGAACATATATATGTTATAACAGGTGCCCTCATCACATTTAACGACGTCGTTTGAAGATTCTTTTCTTTCTATTATTTATTTTATTTTATTTATAGATAAAATTCAGCCTGCAAATACATTCAAATTTAGAGGAATCAATTAGATTCCATAAAAGAATAGCTTAACTAAAACTCATTTATTATACATATGTCGTTGTATATAATGTAACATTTGCATATTTGACTGCATTCATAATCAGAACTATATTTTAGTCCAACCCTTTTCCAAACGTCTTTTGACCGATTTTAGATGAGATTTTATACATAGAGGCCCCACGTGTCAATTGTGGCCGGGACATTCACGTGCCTATATGGTCCACAAACACGTGACTAACAACAAATCTACTTACCAATTTGGTGAGAGGTAGATCACCCCAAATCCATCCAAATTTTATATATATATAAAAAAAATCTTTAATATTAAAAATTGAAATAGTAGAGCGAATGAGACCTTTTTAATTGATTTTTCGGTCATTCAAACTTTTTAATTTTAGTTTTAAATTTTTATATTATATATAATATGGCATTATATATTTTTGTTTTTATCAAACTATATTTTACGTTATTTTCGGAGTCTGATGGGTCATGTATTACTCTGGAGTAAACTTAATGATGTAGTTGTAACATTTTCATGACTAAATTATATATACATCATACTCTGCACCAAACAAGTACTGTTTGGATTCTCTCAATCGATGAAGTTCTCATCGTCTTCTTCCTGAGTGCGGGCTCTTCTTCCCCGGCAACCCTAAAGCGAATCTGCTCCTTATTCCATCAAGAGCCTACCTTCTTACCCCTGCTCCTATTAGCAATAACTGCTTAACTAATCCCTATGCAACGCAGATATCCATCACGTCCACTGCTGATCTAATCCCATTACTACGCTTCTTACCGGGTAGCCTTCTGCATCAATAGTTCCTCCTCCTATTCACTCTGAAATGGGAGATGAACTCCGAAATGATGAGTTTTTAGATCACCGAGGTCACTTCGGTGCAGAACCCATTAACTATCATCCTCCTCTCCCAACTACCATCATCGACGTCCCCCCCTCCACTCCTTTATCAAACTTCCTTCCCCAGCTAAATCTCTCTCATCTCCCCTCTGCAAACCAAAGCACTCCAACTACCAGACACAACACACTCATCACGCCCCATAGCCACTCCCTTCCAAGTTCCGCCTCCTCTTCAAACCAATTGGAATGGAGATCACCATTCCCGCGACGGATCCTTCTCTACTCACCACCACCTAGAGCCGTCTTTCCGCCCACCCTCAGTCGACGCACGTCCCACCTACCGACGCCGGTGCCTGATTTCATTGGTTCGGCGGTACCTATTCCATCGTCTCCATCGTCCTTCCATCCTCACCTTCCTACGACGACGCCGGCTGAGGCCACCACCCACAATCCTGAGCCCTTACCTAACAGTCAACATGGGCCACTAACATTTCGGGCCAAAAACATCCTCCATCTGCCAGCCACCCTCCAACTACCAGCCCATCCCACGTTCACAGCCCAACCAACAGTCAACGCCCAACCCAACAGTCAACAAACCCAGTCCACAGCCACCCGCCAACTACCAGCCCAGCCCACGTTCACAGCCCAACCACCTGTCAACGGGCAACCCAACAGTCAACCAACCCAGTCCACCATCAAAATCTCTGGCCGGCCCGTCTCACCTCTAGGCCCAATTAGCCCAAAGCCCAAGTCCTTCTCCTCTGTCAACAGCTGCCCCTCCCTAAACCATCTCCTGCGAACCAAACCAGCTGAAACCGCCCCATTGAACCGGTTCACTCCCCCCACCAAAACCCCCCCTCTCCAAACCGAGTTGTCGAACCAATCTAGACCGCCGCTGTTGAACCATTTCAAAACCAAACCATTTGTTATGGATTACCAAAACCACCCCCCCCCGGTCAACCGATGAACGAACCCCCTTTCCGACCACCCCCGGTCTATAACTCGACCTTGAACAGGATGCTGGCTGGGAAACTGGTAACCACGACTAGGCCACGCACCGACATAGTCGAGAAGCTTGCAACTGAAGGATGGAAATTTAACCCTCCTCCGAGGGTTAGCTACAGGACGGACAATTACTGGATCTTTGTCTTCCACGATGAATTACACGTAGCTGAGGTAATGCTTAATGCTCCTTTTCAGATCGAGAATGCACTGTTAGTCATGTTTGAGTGTAGAGAGTTTGGCATCCCTACCTCTTTCCCGATGAATGAGGTTGCAATCTGGATCGAACTTAGGAACTTGAACCCAAATATTGCTTGCTTTGATTCGATTACTACAATTGCTAGTACGGTTGGTACAGTTCTCCAAATTGAGCACCTGGATGCAATACTCAATGAACCCTATGTCATAGCTTACCCTAAGGTTAGGGTGGCCATCGACCTGTACAAAGCTGTAGTTCTGGGGGTTGTGTTGACTGATACACCCTACACCGAAGCAATTACCATCCGTTACCGTGGAGCCATGCCATGTGGTATATGCGGGTGTCTCGGACACAAGGTCATGGACTGTAACAGGTCGGTCGAGCAAGCTCTGTCCCTTATCTCGGCGATGCAAGCTAAGGTTAACTCCTTCCCGGGGGTCACCTGCATGGAGCAAACTGACGAGTTTCTATACTCCCACAAAGCTAATCGAGGTACTGGGAGTCTCTGTAAATGGATCAAATGGAATGAAGACGCACGTCTTAACACCCCGGATGGTAGGGAAGGGGAGCGTTTTAGGCCGCCAAATCGTAACACCACTCCAGCTGGGGCTGACATTGTTCAGGCAAACCCCATTAGGCCCCCTCAACCGAATTGCTTGACACAAGACACCCAGGGGGCACAAAAATTGGAAGCTCAGCATTGCGTTTGGTCGGAGATGAACCGCATGCATCCTACATACACCCACAACTTCCCGGCATCCGAATCAACCCACGGAGAATCTAGCTCTCAAGCCGTGACAGCACCGCTGATCTCATCCTCCAGTTCATTGATTTGGGATCCATACGAACAGGTCTTTGGAGTGGTCCATCCAACCCTCACTGAATCCATGGTATTCCAGTCCATGTATAACAGCCACTGTATACCGAAATGGATCGCGGTACCGGAGTTCACTGCCCCCCCTCCTGGAAAATACCCCACATGTCATCATCACCCCCCCGGCCTCCCCGCTCACGGCTTTAGCCGGAAGACTGTCAGCCCAACTAAACCCCACAGGCCCGACACAGTGTCTCACTCCGGAACTCATTTTCGACCCTATCATCCAAGACGACGAGGAAGAAGATACTAATGAACCGATGGATAGGGAGTTGGGGGAGGGCCCCCAACTATACCATCGGCCAGAAAAGGAACCGCTGCACATGGGATCCCTCATTGTACTAGACCAGGAAGACGAAGCCAGAAGCGTTCAGTTGGGGGAGGGCCCCCAACCAAACAGGAGACCAGGGAAGGAACCTGCATTCCCCAACTCTCTTGAGGAGGATAACATCGGACCACACAGGAAGAGGCCAAGGCTCATCACCCAGGAGCCACATATAGAAGGGACAAACGAGCGCACTCGCCGCACTCCAAGAATGTCTGTGGGCCTGCGCCCAGCACGCAAATTCCTTAACCGCAAACACCCCATCGGACCGAAAAACCATACTGAGGTACAATATTTACGTTCCCAGAACCATTGTTTTCACTTTCCAATTAGTGATTATTTTGGATTCCATACTTTTATTAGTACGGCCGACCCTAGCCGGGTTCGGTCGGAATCATTATGAGGATCTTAGCCTGGAACTGTCAAGGTGCCGGAAGCCTGCTGACAGTTCAACATATTGGGGTACTCCTTAGAATCCACAAACCAGATCTACTATTCATTTCTGAGATCAAAAGCCAGGTACTTAGACTAAAAAGAACCGTTGATAGGAATGGCCTCATCAATCAAGTCTGTGTAGATCCGGATAGTACTAGGGGAGGTCTCCTTTTAGCCTGGAAAGACAACCTTACGATTGTTACACTAGGTAGTGACCGAAATGTAATACACACCACAGTCTCTGCTACCAATGCACCCGCCCCTTGGGAGGCCTCCTTTATCTATGCTCCGTCTAGACATGAAGATCGACCCCCTTTTTGGGAGAAACTCCTACACTTTCGTAGCACTAGACCCCCTGACAGCCCTTGGATGGTCATTGGAGACCTGAATGAAATCTGGGACTTCGACGAAAAGGAGGGTCGTATTCCCGCCTCAGCCTCTCGCATCCTTAGAGCTCACAGTTGGAGCGGTCAAGCGGGACTGGCAGACCTGGGATTCACTGGGCAACCATTCACTTGGACCAATAGGAGATCAGGAGAGGATAGGGTTAGAGAACGCCTCGACAGAGCTCTAGCCAACCCGACCTGGCAACATAGGTTCCCACTTGCCAAGGTTATCCACCTAGAAACAGTTGCCTCTGACCACTGCCCTATTTTGTTGATCTCCACAGCTGAGGCAATTAATGGGAACAAGCCCCGCCTTTTCCGATTTGAAAATATGTGGCTCAGGCACCCATCCTTCCCTGAGGTCCTCTCTCAAGCTTGGCGTAAAAAACAACAAGGCCCTCCACAACTGTTGCTCAATCAAAACCTCACTAGGCTCAAATTTAAGCTAGTAGAGTGGAACCGTTCAACCTTTGGACACATTGACCTACAAATCAGGGACACCCTGGTTAAACTGGAGGAAGCACAGAGATTGGACTCAGTGGACGATACCATTGACCAACTGACCATTCTTCTTAAAGAACTCTATCTCAGCCAGGAAACAATGTGGAGGCAGAAATCGAGACAACTTTGGTTAACAGAAGGAGATCGAAATACAAAGTTCTTTCATGCGTTCACTGCTGCCAGACGCAGAACAAATAGCCTCGACTGTATTACTAGGCCGGATGGGTCCCGATTAACCAACCTGGATGATGTAGTAAACCATATCCTGGAGTATTACATTGACGTCTTCAAGGCAAGAGCTGATCTACCATGCCCATCCATCCCAGCAAGAAATTGCCTTTCAATCCAAGAGGAAGCAGCACTGAATCTAGGTACTCACCTTAGTCCCCTCGAAATAATCGGGGTACTCAAGCAACTCAACCCGGACAAAGCCCCGGGACCTGATGGTTACCCGGCCAGATTCTTTCAACATACGTGGGAGGCTACCAACCAGGAACTTTGCAAAGCAGTCACAAACTTTTTCAACAGCGGTTCACTGAGCCAGACCATCAACTCAACAAACCTAGTTGTTATACCAAAAAAGGCCAACCCCCAAGAACTTAAAGACTGGCGGCCTATTGGGGTATGCAACACAACATACAAGGTCATCTCTAAGATACTCACTAACCGACTCAGAAAGGTGATTGCGAGATTGGTCTCCCCGTTCCAAACGGCATTCGTTCCAGGGAGGAGCATTACAGACAACACTCTACTAGCCCAGGAACTCCTGCATACAATTAAACAACGGCGCCAAGGCAGAAAAGGTTTATTAGCATTAAAACTCGACATGAGTAAAGCCTACGACCGAGTTGAGTGGACCTTCTTAAAGGAAATTCTGTCCAATATGGCCTTCCCCACCAACTTCATCAACTGGATCATGGAATGCATCTCCTCAGCCAGACTCAACGTAATCATAAATGGAAAACCGTCTCGGTACTTTAAACCAACAAGAGGCCTAAGACAAGGAGATCCCCTATCACCCTATCTTTTCATTCTTGTATCCCAAATGCTATCTCAGGAGTTGTCATCGGCCCAACTTCAAGGAAGATTGAAAGGGATCAAACCAGGAAGACATACACATGAAATATCCCATCTTCTGTTCGCAGACGATAGCTTCCTCTTCCTGGAGGCGACCTTACAAAATGTCGCAAACCTGAAGCAAATCCTAGACGAATACCAGCACGAATCAGGCCAGCTAATAAATTACAGCAAGTCTAGTATTCGCTTCAGCCCAAACGTCCCAAATGCACTGGGAGTTCAAATCTCAAATCTATTAGGGGTAAGGGAGATGCTACCGGGCGAACTATACTTGGGCCTACCCACAGACTGGGTGAAACAAAAAAGTCAGATTGGGCAAACGCTTATCCAGCGCACAACAGCAAGAATACAAGGCTGGATGACGAAGCTGCTCTCTCAAGCTGGGAAGGAAATCCTACTCAAATCCACAGCTGCTTCCATCCCTACCTACGTCATGTCATGTATCAATCTCACCAAGCAAACTTCAGCTAATTTGGAAAAACTACATCGACATTTCTGGTGGAATTCTACAGAGGAGAAGAAGGGTATGGCTTGGATCAGTTGGGAGAAGCTGTGTAAATCCAAAAGAGATGGAGGCATTGGGTTCAGGAACATGAACGCTTTTAACCTGGCCCTACTTACTAAACAAGCCATGAGGATAGTTACCAATCAAGACTCCATGTGGGTCCAGTGCATTCGTAGCAAATACATGCGACAGGCAACGTTCTTCACTGCAAAGGCCTACCCTCACCACTCACCAGTTTGGAGAACCCTGAACAAACTGCAAAGTTTACTCGGTAAGGGCGGAAGATGGCACGTAGGAGATGGAAAGAGCATTAATTTCTGGACTGACCTTTGGGTACCAAATTTTGGCCTCCTGAAGGACTGGGCTTGCATCACTTCCCCCACCTTGAGCAGAACACAACTAACAAACACCAAAGTCGACTGGTACATGGATAACCGGTCCTGGGCACTGGACAATCTACCTCAACAGTTACCACCCGTAATCAAATCCGCCATATCCCAGATCGAGCTTCCGATCTTCAACACCTCCGACCTCTTCCTCTGGCAACACAATGACTCAGGACTTTACTCAGTAAAGTCAGGATATCATTTCATTAAATCGCTACTCATCACAGAGCAGCAAGGAAATTCAGCCTCGACCTCTTCGATCGCTAATTCTTCCCCTTGGAAAAAGCTTTGGAATGCCAAACTTCTTCCCAAAGTGAGAATGTTCATCTGGAAAGGTTGCAACAACGGCTTGCCTCTTGGGCAAGCACTTCACAGGCGAATTTCGTCCTTTAACCCCAAGTGCCATCTCTGCCATCACACCAGTGAGACATGGGACCATTTGATGTGGTTCTGCCCTTTTGCCCAGAGAATCTGGTTCGGATCGATCTTCGGAACAAGCACAGCAAACTCAAACTGCAGATCTGTCTTGGAATGGCTCTTTAGTGTTACGAGTAGTACATCGGGAGTCTGTCTAGATGATATCTTTGTCAATAAATGCCTAGTTATGTGGGGTATTTGGCTAGAGCGCAATTCTACTATCTTTGAACATAGAAGACCTAGCCTAGAAAACACCTTACGACGTATCCAGTCTGTTATTTCCGATAATTTTGATGTGTTTGTTTGTACCTCAGGACACGGAGGCACCCCCTCAGTCCCCACCAGTGTAGCTCCCAGGAGAAGACCGCCGTCACACACAAAGCCCTCTATAGTGTGTGACGGAGCAGTGAGGGCTGGGAAGTTCCTTGTTTTTGGAGGCGCTATTTTACTGAACAATAATGGCGGAACAGAAACGGCCTCCGTTGTTTCGGCGCCTGGAGATGACCCTCTTTTGTCAGAAGGATTAGCTGTTCGAGCAGGTTTACTGTTGGCTAGGTCACATCCACAGGATGCCCACATCCTGTTCACAGATTCGACCAACCTACTAAAACAGATTGAACTCTCTTCGACAGGCTGCAACCCTTCCTTGTTCGGCATCGTCCAGGATATCCAGTTTTTAATTTCAGTTACCTCGTCTGTTATTTATGCTGTACCTAGACTTCGGGTCTCTAAAGCACACAAACTTATTACTAGTGCTGCGAACTTATCTGTAACAGGATCTTGGTTAACTCAGGACATCCCGTATCAATTGCGGGTGGACTAAGGGAGCCTATTATATATATATTAAGTATGTTTTAAGACCAAAAAAAAAATTATATATACATCAGTATGAGCTGGTGTCTAGTAAGTAATAATAACTTTTATTGTAATACTACATATGTTTGTGTACCATATTGGTTGAAAATAAGAGATTTGTGACCTTAATAAGCAAGAGATGTACTATACAGGTCCAACATGAATTCCTCATTTTGGGCCTAAGTGAGGACAACAGGTTATGTTAGTATGGGTTGGACTACTGGGGACAGTCGCTCGGACTTGGGTGCGTGACATAATGGTATCAGAAGCGCGCTCGAGACTGTGATCGGGCTTGCATAGATGCTATCGAAACCTAAAGTTTCATCACCTACCGGGGGCAAAAATTCTGGCATGATCCGCGACGAGGACGTCGCGCGCATTACCGAGGGCAAATATTATGGTCTGGGCCGCGATGAGAACATCGCGCGCATTAAGGGGGTAGATTGTGATATATCATATGTTCGTGTACCACATTGGTTGGAAATAAAAAAATTGGAGTCTTAATAAGCAAGATATATACTACTCAAGTTCAATAAAAATTCATTCTTTTCAGGGATTAAGTACCTTTTCATACCACTTCTTTGCACAGAATCCACTTTTGGTACCACTTCTATTTTTTTGTATACTTTTGGTACAAATTCTTTCAACTTTGAATCATTTTGGTACCACCGTTAACTTTCCGTCCAAATTGGCCGTTAAGTGTCATGTGCCATGCACGTGACCGCCCTAAACTTTTGAATTTGTTTCAATTTAATGCATCCCTAACTTTTAATTTGTTAAATTTAGCCCTAAAATTTCCAAATCGAACCCTTGACCCATCATGGTTTTGAAATTTTAGGACTAAATTGAACAAATTAAAAGTCAGAGATGCATTAGATGGACTAAATTGAAACAAATTCAAAATTTAAGGGCGGTCACGTGCATGGCACATGACACTTAACGGTCAATTTGGACGGAAAGTTAACAGTGGTACCAAAAGGATACAAAGTTGAAAGAATTGGTACCAAAAGTATACAAAAAAATAGAAGTGGTACCAAAAGTGGATTATGTGCAAAGAAGTGGTATGAAAAGGTACTTAATCCCTTCTTTTTCAGGACCCAAGTTATGAGAGCAATGAGCTCTATTAAGCTGATTTGGTCTAGTGAAAATAGTTATTCGAATTTGGAGTCCGTGAAAATTATGAAGGTTAAAAAGTAGATGATTTTCTAGAATGTTTCTAATGGTTGGGTAAATTAAACTAGATTTATTAGGGGCAGACTATAAGTCTAATGGAGTTAATTTACAAGGGTCAAAACATCATCACAATTCACATATAGACTTTGTAACTTTGGGAAGAATCTTGAATTTAGATAGCATCGGTAGGCGGCCCAAAAAATAGCAAATTGATAGAGGCTGGCCCAGTAGGAGCTACAATGCATAAAAGCGAATTTAGAGGCCTTTCTCGGCCTAAAATTAAGTCAATAGACTTTAGAAGTAAAATTGTATAACTTCTGTTTTTTTTTTGGCAAAATATAACTTGTGTGGTTAGTTTAATTGATCAATAGATCAGCAGTATCTGTCAGTTTGGGTTATGGATAAATGGAGAATTAGTCTTGATATATATATTATCGTAAGTCTTATATTGAATTGAGAATATTTATACTCAGCGTTTTACTCTTTACGGGTTGAATTGAAATTGTTTAAGTGATTTTCTTCACAAATTTTCGGACATACTTTTTGTTAGAAACAAATTTAACTGATGATACAAATTTATCAAATTCACATACATATCAATCAGAAACAAAAGTTTCAAACTTGTCCAAATCAGAACAAAACTAATTAAAATCAAAGATTGCTTTAGTTTTTTCACCAACTATATATCTATCATAGTCACAGTGAGTTTATTGCCTGTGTGCTGAAGTCTTCTTCATTGAATGCACAGCAAACTCACTTGGATACACCTTTCCACTTGACATTTCAATGAAGAATTGTCCAAACATGTATCCATAAGTTCCAATGCCCTCCCATCATTCCAAAGCAATCACGCCTAAAAGTAAAGTGAACTTATTATTTGTTCATGCATGGATTGAAACTTGAAAAGGCTAATATCCACCAATTCAAATGCGTTGAGTTTAGGGTTTGAGTCGAGCCGACTATCAACCAATTAGCTTAACATGACAAAAAACTACTGAGCTCGAACTCGAACACGGTTAAGCTCAAATTTTGGAAACTCAAATTTGCCTAATATGCAAGCTCGATATAATCGAGCTCGACTAAACTAGTAAGTCCATTATACATCACAATGAGTTAGCATCTCTATTCTCTCATGACTACAAAAATCGAGCTCGACTAGTCTCGGAAGCCTATATATATACATCACAATAAGTTAGCTTTACTCATGACTGCAAAAATCGAGCTCGAGTCAACTCGAACTCGACTGACCTATATATATTATAAAGTTCATTTACGCTCGTCAGTAGTTCGAGCAAAGTATTATCAAGCTTGAACTCAGCTCAACTTGACAGATAAAAAGCTCGACTCGAATTTAGACCAAGTCACTTTCGAATAATTCATGAGTAGTTTGACTCACAGCTTACAGAAAAGTCTCTATGTAAAAACTTTAAGAAATTCGCAATTTTGTAAGAAATTTTTTAATCCCTTGGAATTTATAAGAACAAATTTGTGCAGATATTAAAAACTTATAGAAATTTTCTTCACAATTTTGAATATTTTTAGTGCTCTTTTTTTTAGTACGTTTCTTTGAAAAAAAATTCATAAAACACGATATTTTCAATTTCCTTTACAAATATATTATTTGTGGAAATAAAACTTTCACAAAATAACTAACTGTTTCTATTCTTTTTGCCAGTCACTATCTCCAACAAAAGCACACCAAAGGTCCAATCCAAAGCTATACACATCTGACGTTGCAGAGAACTTCCCATCAAAGGCATATTCTGCATATTGAAGTGGTACGTATATTACGTTATATATAATTCTCCAAATTACATATATTGTTCAACTTAATGGCTTGCCAAAAATGTGGGACTTATTGATGTCGATTTTTCATATGATATTAGGAAAAAAATACTTAAATTTTAAGTGAGAAAAAAAAAAAGACGCTACCCAAATTTTGTATCTGATATAACTATTAAGAGCATCCACAATGGTTTTACCTAATCTGTATTCTTTAAAGTTGTCACGTAGATATTTATGTACACTTTAAGTAATACGTAAATTTAAGACACACGTAAAAAATATTTTCTCTGCAATCGTATTACTTAAACATATTCCTTAAATATATTTTATTATTAAATTTTCCAACAACCACCAATAATATATTAGCATTAATTATAAAATGAACTAATTTATAATAAAAAATTAGTTACGTAATACATAGTGCATTACTTAAATTTAAGGAATGCTTTATGTAAAAACATAAATTTACGTGTGGGTCCCATCTTTAAGGAATGCTATGTAAAACCACTGTAGATAGTTTTTGTTGCTTTACTTAAATAAACATGTAGGACCCACGTTTACGTATTCTTTACGTAATACCACTGTGGATGCTCTAGGACCTAATTAATTGAAAATCAATATCAACCATTTCAGCCTTGATCATTGTTTTGTTTTTTTTGTTTTGTCATGAAAAAGAATGAATTATTAGTGGTGACTATATACATATGTTCCTCTCGCTATGTAATGTTTGAGCTCTCCTGTTAAGTTTTTTTTTTAAAAACCAGACTTAGTGAACAATCAGTACATACACTGCATGTTATCGTAGCATCACCAGTAATTTAGTATAGTCAATAAGTTAACTACTTGAGCTCAATCATACTCACCTAAGCGGAAACTCTAATATTTTAATCAAATCTGTGAGATTAAACCCACTAATGATTTCAAACCTTAAGCAAAACCAAAGCACTCTTAACCAAATTGCTTAAGTAATTTGAGAGAAGAGTAATCTAGTGCATGCTTATTATGTGCCGATGACTCTTCTTGTACTTGCTTCCTTTTCATAACCTACAAAGATCCTCGCCAAGCCAAAATCTGAAATTTTAGGTTGAACACGACACACAAATATTTCAAAATTTTATTAGCTGTATCTTAGAGCACCTAGTGCCTCCAAATCAGCAGCCACGTCACTGCCAACTCATCAAAGTGGCACTGCTACAGTATTTGCTACAGTAAATGGCACTGTAAAATTGGCACTCTCTCCAGTAGTGGAGGCCAAGTTCCACTTCTACATTGGGACCCACATAATTTCATAATTCAAATATAATTTTTGCATTATATATAAATTATATATCATTATATATAAATTATATATTCATATTTTTTTACAAATACGGACATGAATAAATAATGAGATTCAAGTATTAGATGTTTTAATTAAAAAAAATCGGGAAAATATATACAAAATTATAAAAACGTAATTGAACTTTTTAATAAAAATTTACATTCTATAGGGATAAGAAAATAACCGGGTCGGAACTGGTATAGACTGGACCGGATCCAAACAGACCAATTATGCGAGAGGAGAACCAGACCAAAACCAGTAATATACTTCTCAAAAAATTGATTTTTGACTGGACCAGACTGTTTTGAACTGGTTTTTAACTGGATCAGTTTTGTCGGAGGATCGGTTTTTCTTTTTTTTTTAATTAGGGTAAATTTGTATAGGAAAATGGGTCGGACCAGTTTTGAACCGAACCAGACTTTTTTTACAGTTCCAGTCCAAAATCGGTCCAGAATTTTTAGTGCTAATTTCAAATTCAGTCCAGACCGGACCATACTGTTTTAATTAGTACCAATCCAGTTCGGAACATATTCGGGCCCGACCGGTTCGTGCATATCCATAGTTCTCTATTGTCAATTCATTGCAATAATTATACGTTACTTGACCAAGATAAAATTACTATTAGGTGCAATCCCCATGCGGCATGCAGAATGATTGATAAGTATAATTGTTGATATAATAACATTGATCAATCAAATTCATTGAATATATTATTTCACCATAATCAGTGTATATCTGTTATACGTTGATTGACATATATTAATTCAACATCATCAACATATTCACGTTTATGTACATCCATGATCATATTAGTAAATTGATTATTGCATTAATCATGTGTTTTTATATATGATTTTCAATATATGTAAATTAGAAATATATTATATATACATCATTCTAAAAGTATAATTTTTATAATAATTTATCGTAAAAGATATATTTCTTTCATATAATAATATAATATAATATAATACGTAAAATATATAAAAATATATATTCATTTAAATAATATAATATTTTGTAGTAATTATTTTCCATATTTAATAATTTGAAATGTTATACTATTTCCAAATTTAGAATTAACGGTTATTCAACATGGTAACATATAAACAAATTAGATATGGAAATTTCGAAATTGATTCAAAGTTAAAAAGTAGTAATTTTGGTTCGTGTCGTTATTTATGTTACATAATATTCAAAATGACTGATTACGGCTCTTGTCTATCTGACTTAGCGTAACCGAATATATATACAATCAAAGAGATGAGCAACACAATCGAATAAAATAATATTAAAAAGTTGGCACCGACATGAACAGTAACTTGGGAGTTCCTACTAGTAGGCACTGTCCCACTTCACTATTCACTCAATAATGACAAAACAGTAATATTAGTAATCCTAGTGGCGCCTAGTCAGCGTCCAGTGGCAAAAATTGGAACTAGGCACTCCCATTTTGGAACAAGGCACTCCTATTGAAAATGCAAGTGCCTATTTAATCATTACCAGTAGAGACCAACAGTAAATGGCACTAGGCACTCTCTACAATAATAAATTTACAACATGGAACTAGGAACTATGCACTACTATTGGAAGTGCTCTTAGATTCCACATTGGGTCGAGCCAAGCCCAATGAGCCAACAGAGAGCAACTATATATGCAAGTGGTGTTCTATCCTAAAACCAATTGAGGAGGTGGTCCACTTGCTTATATACTACTCAATTTTACAGATACCAACCGGTGTGGTACTCCAGACTCAAGGTGGAATGTCTATTTCAAGTTTCAACACTGTATAATTGATAATTTTTAAAATTAAGCCACCAACCGAAGTTTAAAAAACTTTAAGATATTTAAAAAAAATAGTCTTAAATAAGGCTTATAATCACAACTTAATCATGTTAATGGTATTAACATTTTGAAGACAGTTTTTTTCATACGTGTGTTTGTAAGGTGGTTAATTTTTTATTTTTTTGCCCAACTTGTAAGGTTGTTAATTGATATCAACTAGGCTAAAAAAAAAAACTAAATATTAAATATACAAACCCAATTGGAATGAAAATGTTTCTCTTTTGTCGATCAAAGGACAATAAAATACAGTTGATCAAAGCTGAATCTGGAATTAAAAAATCTGAATCTCCTCCCATACAAAACCTAGAATGACTCCAACAGATCTCCGATTCAACTCGGGATGACTCGGCAAAAACCAACCTATAGAATCGCCATCTCCATAGTCCACTCAGTAACACAACTAGACCCTATTGAGCAGCAACTGCGACTCGCTCCGGAACTCACCGTCCCTCCGCCTTGCGCCGCCGTGGCAGCTTTCACTCCGTAAATCCTCCGGCGACGCAATCCGGAGCGCGGCCTCGAAGATCCCCTCGTCGCAGGGGAAGGCGAGAGGGCCGGGGTGGGCGAATCCGTACTCCTCCTCGGATTTAACGAGCAGGCGCCGGAAGACGGGGTGGTTGAGGATAGCCGCGCGGACGACGTACCTTCTCCGGAAGGCTCCGACGACGACGGCGATGTGTCCGGCTGGGACATCCGGCGGAGGCTGAGCGGCGGCGTGCGCCTTCCAGCGCCACCGCTTCAGCTTCTGGCGGATCCGGACAATGTGGGGGATCTGGTAGCGCTTCTCCATTGCCGTTTTCTGGTGGTGCTGCTGCCGGGAGAGTGAAATTATAAGATGGATGGGAAATTTAATAACTGTGGGTTAAATAAAGGAAAAATTAAATAGCCTTCCAAATTGGAGATGGAGTTGAATAACGAATTTGACGGAAGGGGTAATCTTTGATGGTAAAGTAAATCCATGTGCGCCAACCCCGAATAATTGGCTGGACTTGGTTCAACTAGTCCATATTCCATACCAAAAAGAAAATATTTATAAGGTTAATTATTAAATTACTTACTATTGCCAAAAACAATTATTAAATTCCTAGAACTAGAATTTTCTTTTCAACATTATACTAACTTAAATTTTCATATATATATATATATATATTGTTAGATCTCTTAAGATTTATAACTAATTTGGGTGAAATATGTTAAGTGTCTTGACACACTTGACATGATAAACAAAAACTAACTAGTATTTGTGAATAGGTGCCCAACATATGACAGACTCCATTTAAGAAAGACCAAAATCATGATGGAACCATCAATCTATACAAATGTGAAACTTGAAATAGCAAAAAAAACATTAACTAGCTATCAATACGATAATTAACCCTTATAAGTACTTGGCAAAAAAAAAAACCTTATATATTATAGGGTTGTTAACTAAACTGCCACTTAATTTTGACATAATTACAAATCGATATTCTAATTTTAATTTTAAAATATTAGCTATATAAATTTTTAATTTCCGGACAAATTACTTCATTTGTTATAATTTTCATAAACTTTGACATAAACAAAGTAATGGTTACATTAATCACCGAAAAATTGAAATAATTGCAGCAGAAACCTGGAATTAGACACTTAATTGAAAGTTACCATAGAAATCGGGTAGAAACAGCAACAGACCAAAAACCAGGTTCGAGCCCGACACGAAACCGATCATCGCACCTCATTCAAAGCACAGATGCAATTAACTAGTTACACAATGCAGTCTCGAGATGAACAATCCGGAAAAACACTCTTCGTGAGATTAAAATCTACAACTGTTTGAAGTAACATGGAGATGGAGATGCAATCTGGTAAGGCACCCTACCAACTTCATTATTTCATGGCAATGTGAAAAATCATGAGAAGGAAAACCCGATAATTCTCTAGTGATGAGCCTTGGCTTCTGCTTTCCTTTGTGAGTTTGCTTTTGCCTAACAAAATGGAAAGGGATCTGTCAGCATTTCGACCCAGCAGTTCCATAAACAGAGATTATGTATGCGGTTTAAGTATCAAAATCCCATCTAAGTTCGGGTATGATCAACATCTCCACCATGCCCCAAACTAAGTTCATTCTCCTATGAAAGTAAGCACGTGCACCTCCAGAATAAACTGTTGGAGAAGTACATTCCTCCACTGGAGTAATTAATTATAATGCTACTTTTCCGAGCTTCCAGACCGTGTTTAGTTACAATCTAATAGAAACTTTACCCTGTAAAAGAGTTCCAAATAACTGGAGCTCTTCTTCAGTTCTCACTAATCAGATGCAAAAAATAGTTACACATGAAAGGGCTTTTACTAGAAAATAGAGGCTTTAGAATGTTGTTAACTGTTTCTGTTTCTGCAAATTTGAGAAATCTAACTTTGGTATCTAGCTAATTAGCTTCTTAGAAACAGTCAATAACATACTTTATTCTTTCTACTAATTGCTTTCCTATCAGCTTTAAGACATGATGTTATCCAAACTTAAATTCTTGGCCTAAAGCCTAAAGGGACATAGGCAAGACAAGGACTGGAAAGTAGAGATTGAAAGAAAAATCTATGGCTCTCTTAGTTACCACTTACCATAACTTCTTGGGTTAAGAACACAATAGGGGCCTGAATGTTTGCCCATGTTGCCAAAAGGGGTCTGAATTGAAAAAACGTATTATTAAGGGCCTGAATTTTGAGTTTTGTGTTTTTTCAAGTCTCCGTCCAAATTTTCTGTTAAATCTAACAGAACCACGTGAAAAGACAAAAATACCCTTTTGTAATTATTATACAATTTAATTAATAAAATGTGAAATGTCTAAAATACCCCTACACACTAATTATGCCCTTAAGGCCACCACGCTCCGGCCACCGCCCGGCGACCACCACCCGGCTCCGGCGACCACCACCGGCCTCAGGCGACCGCCACCGGCCTCAGGCGACCGCCACCGGCCTCAGGCGACCGCCACCGGCCTCAGGCGACCGCCACCGGCCTCAGGCGACCGCCACCGGCCTCAGGCGACCGCCACCGGCCTCAGGCGACCGCCACCGGCCTCCGATCGGAGCTCTGTGGCTCAGATCGGAGCTCCGTGGCTCCCGATCGGAGCCACAGGGCTCCAGATCGGAGCTCCGATCGGAGCTTTTCGGTCGTCGCCGGAGGTCGGTGGTGGTCGCCGGTGGTGGTCGCCGGAGCTGTGGTGGCTTAAAAGGGTATTTTCGTCATTTTAGGTCAAACATATGAGAGACACACTTTGGTCAAAGGGCATTTTCGGGTTTTTAAATTATTTTTGGTCACATGCCAAGCATGTGACCATTTTCCGTCACTTTTAACAGAAAAAATAGACGGAGACCTCACTTATACACAAAACTCAAAATTCAGGCCTTAATTAATACGTTTTTTCAATTCAGACCCCTTTTGACAACATGGGCAAACATTCAGGCCCCTATTGTGTTCTTAATACTAACTTCTTACCTTCGCGCTCCCTTGAGAAACTAGGGGTGTTAGAAAATAGTTTTTCAATAAAGTTTCTTTTGGAAAAATAAAAGGAGTAGGATGTTGCTTGGTAGGTGTTTCTGAGAATGCTTCAAAATCGATTGTGCCTAGGGGTGAGCAAATTACCCAGTTGGAACCGGAACCGGACCGGAACCGGTCATTTGGTAGGTTCCGGGTAGATGTAAATGGTTCTGGTACGGTTCTGGGATTAAATTTCAGGAAAAGGGAATTTTCGGTTCCGGTTCCGGGATAAATTTTCGGGTACCCAAATACCCGGAACCGGAACCGTTATATATATATAAATTAAAAAAACACTAAACATTTAACAAACTTAAAATTTGTTTGTGGAAAATGTTATAATTATTTTTATGATTCACTTGGTATAACATAAATTTCAGTTTCAATTGGCTACCGAGAACCCGGTTTCAACTGGGTATCCAGAACCCGGTTCCAACTAGTACCTAAAATTATATTATTTAGTTTGAAAATTTGTAACCGGTTCCTTAACGGGTACCCGGAACCGATTGACTCTTAACGGTTCTGGTACGGTTCCGGTTCATAAATGTTCTGGTACGGTTCTGGGTAATAAAGTTAGGAACCGTTTAGTATTGGTCTGGTTCTGGGATACCCTAAAAGTACTGGGTACCCGGAACCGCTCACCCCTAATTGTGCCAAAGGCCATCAATCAGGAAACCAATCATGATGTTTCTGGGTACTTTAAGATAGAAATATATAGCTTACATCTCAAACAACTTTTGAAATGGTACTAAAACTATTTCCTGACTGATGTTGAGAACATTAGCTACCACAATTATGGCTTTGAACCTGGTCCACACTTGTTTCTGAAATCAGTTTCAAAAATCAACATCTGGAGGGAAAAAACACTATACTACAACAGACAGATTTCTAGAACCAGCACGCCAAGCCTAAAGATCTGTTAGTTTTAGACTTTTAGTATTACAGACTAATCTAGTAAAGATGTGTTGGCCAAGTAACACAGGAGGTTCTTTGACTATCCAATAGATGGTATTTTAATTAAATTTTCCTAGAACAGAGCTCTCAAAAAGAAATTTATGGAATTTCATTTATCTATTCCACACTTGTTTCTGAAATCAGTTAAAATAAATAAACATCTGATTTCTGAAAAAAGACACTATATCCCAACATCCCAGAGTTTTCTAGAACCAGCAAGCCAAGCTGAGGGTTAGTTTTAGTATTATGGATTAATCTAGAAAAGATCAGTAGTAGCTAAGGAATGCGGATATTTCTGTCTATCCAATTAAGGGCATTTCAATGATCGATTCTTGAACAGACTCTTGAAAAGCAAGATTCTTCTTATAAAATCAAAGGCTATCCCACAGTAGACTCCCCAAATCCAGATGAAAGTCTAACCAATTCAATCACTAACTGCATTGTCAATCTTAGATAGTGGAGTCATTGTCTTATCCAGAACCTCGCGTTTGGACAGCTGACATGAACAGAAAAGAAGCTAAGCCAGCAGAAACTGACTTCTATAAATAAAGATCCACAGAATACCAATTACCTTGAGATACTTGAGCTTCATGCTCCCATAAACGAGTCCAAAAGAGAAAGCTGAGGCACGAGCGACCTAATAGATACCAAATCCAATAAAATTCATCAAATTCTCGACCACTCAATCAGACACATACCGATGAAAATCTCAAAGATTTAGATTATGCAAATCATTATCCGCATGAATCGCCGGACCAAATAGAAAAAGCTTACCAGAGCTAGCGTGCTGGTGCCAGAGTAAGGTCCTGGTAGTGGTGCCATGGGAATCGAGTGGCCGATGCGATGAAGAGCGTAAGCAGCAGATCCAAATGAGAAGGAGCGAAAGGCGACGGAGAGAGACACTTCGAGAGCCCTAGAATCTGGACTTTGAGCTTGAATTGGAGCGGTGCTTAGGTACGGTTGAGTGTAGTGTAATAAACTTACTCCGCCAATCACTCGATCCTTTGACTGGATCCAAATGGGCTTAAGAAAATTTAAGTGTTTGCTATCTCAAATTTGATTAAATTTATAAATTGGTTAATACATGAGTTGTTTACTTATGTTTGTCCAACGTGACTGAATGGTTACATTTGTTTTTGATGTGATATTTTAGTTACATACGTTTTGAGATGTGATTAAATGGTTCAAACTTATTTTCTTTAGTCACTTACGTTTGATTCAATGTGATTAAAGAGTTATAAAATGACAATTTTACCCTTGCATGATATTTTTCATTAAATTCATCTAGTCTTTCCATTAAAAAATTTAATTTCTTTTAATAAAAACCAAATTTAGAACTCAATTTCGAACTCCTTGCAGCTGCTGGGGTTTGAAATCGAGCCCCTTCCAGCTGCTGGGTTCGATTTTGAACCCTTTGCAGCTGCTGGCTTCGATTTCAAACCCCTACAGCTGCTGGGTTTGAAATCAAACCCTTGAAGCCGCTGGGTTCGAAATCGAACCCCTTGCAGCAGCGGGGTTCGATTTTGAACCCTTTGCAGCTGCTGGGTTCGATTTCGAACCCCAGAAAATGCAAGGGGTTCGACTTTGAACCCCTTCCAGCTGCTGGGTTCGATTTCGAACCCTTACCAGCTGCTGGGGTCCGATTTCGAACCTCTTGCAGCAGCTGGGGTCCGATTTCGAACCCCTTGCAGCTGCTGGGGTCGATTTCGAACCCCTCACAGCTTCTGGGTTTGATTTCGAACACCTTCCAGCTACCCAGGTTCGATTTCGAACACCTTTCAGCCGCTCGGGTTCGATATCGAACCCATTGCAACAACTGTTATAATCAAATTTAATTTTTTTTTGTGAACTTCATGATTTTGTTGAAGAACTTGTTGACGAAAGAAAGATTTAGGGTATTTTGGACATTTCATGTTAATGTAACCAAACAGTCACATTTGCAAACGTATGTAACTAAAACACACATGTTTGAACTGAACGGTCACACTAGCAAACGTAGGTAACCAAACTATGAATTAACCCTTTATAAATTGATATCTTAGCTTTAATTGGGCATTTTTATCATGCTCCATAAGTACCATGTTTGTGGTACTTTTTTTTTTTTTTTGTTCTATAGGTGAATCATAGAGGGGCATTGTTATTATTAATAATGTGATGCAAATTTGAGTTATAATTTAAAAAAAAAAATCACGATTTTAAATTTTTGACGATGTTACAATTAAGTCATCATAAGTGTAAAAAGTACCAAAAGCATATTGGTTGTGGAGCATATAGAAAGTCCAATTTTTAAAAGTTGGCAATTTGAACTTTTAAGCAAATTGCTATCAATGTTATATTACTTTTTTTTGGCCAACTATATTATATTACATTAGAATGGACAAAAATTAGTATTTTTCGACCACGTGGGGTCTTTTAATTGTGTATTTAAGATGAATTAGGGAGTAAATTGAAATAAGAGAGATGATAAAATTTCCGAACGACACTTCCGATACATTCCGAAATAGACACAATGGTAAATTCGAATACTCTCAGGTTCGGAATTTATCGAATGTCCGCAGTCGGAATGGTGAAACCCACTCGGGAAGACTCCGAGGGGAAACAACCCCTTAGAGGTAACCCAAGCAAGGGACTTGCTCAGGTGACCCGAGCAAGGGACTTGCTCAGGTGACCCGAGCAAGGGACCTTGCTCAGGAGACCCGAGCAAGGGACCTTGCTCAGGAGACCCGAGCAAGGCATTAGGGCTACCCACCTGGGTACCCCCCCCTTCACTTGGACGAGTTTCACTCGTCCGGACCCTTAACCCCGGACGATATTTTGCCCGGGACTCGCCCTTGGAGGCCATTCTCGAACACTTAACCATATATTAAGATCACATACGGTCGAACCGATGTCAAATACATTATATTTACGGTTCACACCAATTTATATTACAAAACTGCCACAACCGGACCATAAAAGCATTGGAACCGAGGCGGTTCAACAAGAAATCTATAAATAGAGCTCTCATGTCATCATTTGAAGGTAATCAACCTCTCTCTAAGCTCACTTTATCTCTTTAAGCCCATACTCATTTAAGCATCGAAGTGGGCTTACCGGAAACCCCCTGGTGCCCATTTGCAGGTACCCGAGAGGAAATGAGCAGAAATCGGAAGGAAGAAAGCCCACAAAGAGCGAGGATCCAAAGGAAGAAAGCCCACGAAGAGACCCGTGTGTAAACAACAGCCGCTATATGTCTACACATAACACTAACAAAATTCCATCATATGACACTCACATTTTCCAATTCCACTTGATTTGTGCCATTCTACACTAATAATTGAGTCTTCGTTCTCACGATTCGTAAGTGAGTATACATCTTTATCCTTGTCAACAAATATTTTCTTCACCCTAAACTTCTGAATTTTGAACAACTCATTTTGAAATCTTTTGAATACTTTTCTGGTATAAACTATTGAGGCTAAATTCTCCATCTTGTAAAAAAAATTTCAGAGGAAGACGTGATGATTAGGTCTTCACATTTTGACATTTCTCCTTAATATTTAAAGCTTTAGAATACTCGTAAACGAAGTCACTTACACTTGTGCTTTCATTCACGTAGTCTTTGAAACACTTATTCATACTTTCAGAGTGTTGTGTCATAGACATTCCTACACAAAATAAGAAACCAGATAATATAATTTAAAGTTTTTTATTTTATAATTTACTACCATTGTTAACTAGTAAAAAATATTCGCGTACCCTCACAAAAGTGTTGTCAAATGTAAGCTGGAATCCACTTCTCTCTTTTACTGTACAAGTCCTCTAGTTGTAGTCCGTACTCTTCAAGCAAACACTTCCGCCCCTTTTCAAACTTGGCCACTGTTCTAGTTTTGTGCACACAGTAATTAAAGATCTCTTTAAATTGTGGAACTCATGAATGACACCAGCTAAGAGTTCAATCATATTTTGAAGTATATCTTACATGCACAGGTGATGGACGGTAGTTGGCAATACATCAGTAATTGCTCTCGACACCGCCTTATCTTCATCTGTTATTATGGTTTCTGGAGCCTTGCCGCCATTACAGATAATCAAGTCTTCAACAACCATGTATACGACACAATTGTTTCATTAGTAAGTAATCCACATCCAAACTTCACCGAGTGACCTTGATGGTTCACTCATGTAAATGGAATAAATGGCATATCATAACGGTTGGTCAAATAAGCTGCATCAAAAGTGACAGCATCACCAAAGTAATTGTATGCTTCAATTGATCTACCGTCAGCCCAAGAACAATTGTCCATCCGACCGCTATCATCCTTCTCTATTCTACAGACAAATTTTGGATCCATTTTAACACATTCCTTAAAGTACTGTAGCATTCTCTGTGCATCCTCATCTTGACATATATTCCTATTTTTAGTGGAAAAATAATTGTTCACATCTTTGGCAACACAAACTAGTCCAAATTCAATTCCATCTTCATTTATAGCGATATCTATTTTCCCTGCGGTTACCCCATTTTTGTTAAGCCCGTCGATTAAGTTCTTCTTGGCAGGAGTAACTTTGCGTTGGCCACGGTTGAGTTTCAAACTTTTTGGTGATAGAAGTTCGTGGTTATGCTTTTTCACGAAACGTGTTACCTCTCATTTATCTTCTCTAAGTTTTTATCTTCATTATTTCCCCGCACCCTATTCGTATTTCATCTCGTACAACATTTCATGTTGAACTATTTTTTTCATATTTTTTTTCCTTCTCTGCTACGGACGAAATCCATAGATATTCTTCTACCATTTAATTTAGATTTTTCAGTGTGATATGTTCTTGAATTAAATTGACTTAGAGCGTAAGCGTCGTACCATTCTTTTGCCTCTTTATGACTATTAAATTTCAACCCAACATAGATGTTCGATGGAATCTTCAGTGACTCAAGAAGCCGATTTGTATCTACTCCAACTATAGGTGATGGTACCAAACCTGTCATGATGCAAAGTTACGTAGTGAGTTACATCTCTTTTTCAATATGATCATACATTCAATTGATTGTAATTCAACTATCAGAGTTTTGAGTTTACTATGAATTATTATAGTTCTGCTTTATAAGAATAAAAGAGATAAGACATACCTAGTAGTATGTAATCGTTGATATGAAAAGACCACTATTTTCATATATATATATATATATATATATTTTTTTTTTATCAATTTCACTAACTGAGTTTTTGACCAATCTAGACCCAAATAAATAACCAAATACCAAAATAGACTCCAAAAATAATTATTTACAAATCTAGGTCTGGCCGGGTTGGAGCAACCCGGCCAACTGCAATTTTTTTTTTTTTTTTTTTTTTTGCCGAAAAAAAATTACAGTTGGTCGGGTTGCCCCAACAATTCTAAGTATAAATGTCGTAGCCTCGGCCAGAAGAAGAGGACAGGAGCAACGGTATTCATGGAGGAGGAAGCGGAAGAGGCGAGGAGTTTGAAGGAGTTTTTCAAGCTAGCAGAGAGTTTGTTCAGATCGGATAATGGTGCCGCCGCACCTCCAAGGTGGTTCTCTCATGTGGGGTGCTCTTCTAATTTACAGGACAACTGCCCCTTGCTCATCTATCTATCTGGTCACTCACTCACTCTTCACTCTTCACTCTTGACTCTTCTATATATATATATATATATGTTACTCAAATAACCCCCTAGCTATACATATTCAACTGTATACTGAGAATTAATGCCTCTGCGGTGAACGTATTTAGGAATTGTTGGAACCGGCGCTGGGCTTGCATTACAGCAGAAGAGACTGGGAAGTAAGCAACCATTTCTCATCAATAAATAAATAATACACATTTACTATAGTTGTTCAATTGAGGTGCATGTTGTGTTGGTATCTAGCTAGGAGGGACAACACAAGGCTAATTGATCCTTCATATATATATATATACTAGTTATATCAGCACAACGCACGTGTGTCTGCATAACTTTGTTCATAAGTTTGAATCCCAAAAATTATGACTGAATTCATTATAAGCATAATAATATTAAGGGAGACTATAATGATGATTTTTTTATAGAGTTGTTCATCTATATGTACAAGTTATGCTAATGTGGGGTTTAACACAGATGACAAACATTACAGCATCTGCAGTTGAAAATTGTGTTAGACTTTTCTAGTTAAAATTAAAGGTTAAGAACCTATAAACAAGCCAAGGTTTGTCCAATGTTAAAATTTGATGACTGAAGTTTAAAATGTTAAAATAGACAGTCTCATGTTTTATTTTTGTTGAAATTTAGTGTATCAGTGTGATTACTTTAGAGAGCCAATCTCAACTGTCAAATTCGAGCTCCCATGCACACTTTCTTCTCGTCACTTTACCGGGACCGTCACCTAAGAAGGTGGCCACATCCGCGCAAGTAAATCTCGCTCCGTTGTCGTTGGAAATCGTTTCACACCACCCTACTAGAAACATTTTCTTTTGAAAGTTCAAGTTTTTGGGGGAAATTTAGCGATTTTGTGAAAAGTAAAGAGTGATGGATTAAGAGAGGGTAAGTGGGTTGATGAAAATAATTGAAGAAAGAAGAAAAGACGCGCGGAGACACTAAATTTCAACAAAAATGAAACATGAGACTGTCTATTTTAACAAAACTTCACACACTAAATTTTCAACAAAGAACAAACTTTGGACTGTTTATAGGTTCTTAACTCTAAAATAAATATTCATTTACTACTTTTGTGTGTAAGCGGTCACAAAAGTAAAAAAAAAAAAATGGTGTCTTATGATTTTGAAGATTATCAATCAAATGATGAAACGTGGTATCTGTATAACTTCAATTAACTCCTCTAACCCAAACATTATAGTATTGTCTATCGACCACGAAGATCTGGAGATACTAAGGTTTATGTACGTGTATTAGGTAATTGTTTGTAATACATATTTTATGTGCACACCAACCACCCTATATATGTATATGTACTAGTTATTTCCGCGTGTGCGTTGCACGAGCATCTAACTTTTTGTTTGAAACTAAGATCCATCTATCTCTTTTGGAGATGTAGATGATCATCTTTCCTTTTCGGTTGAGGGGATGTAGATACTCATTTGTGCCATTCATCTTCACTTTCAGCAAGCACTACATGACTACATATCTACACTCATTAACATTGCCTTTTGATGATCAATATTTTCCACAATTTGTTTCTCTTTTTAGAACAAAAAGGTGATAAATTTTGTCATTGGAGGAACAAGATAATGCAATATGTGATAGCAGTTATCACCACTCACCATATATGACAAGTTTCATCAATAGATATAAATAGATGTTCGGCTTGTTAACATAATAATTTCTAGGGTTAAGAACCTAAGAGATGTCTGAAGTTTGCCCCATGTTAATGAGAGAGGTCTGAAGTTTCAAATGTTGATTTTAGAGGTTTGAGGTTTCAACTTTGTTGATTTTAGGTTTTCCGTCCAAAATTTCTGTTAAATTTAACAGACGCATGTGAAATGTCTGTTTACCCCTTTGCAATATTTTAATGAATTTATCAGTTTTATTAATGGAACATGAAATGAATAAAGTACCCCTTTGCACAAATTTATCAATGAAGTTGGCTGGTGCCAAGCGCTTAAACTTATCAAAAGAGACTATCACATGCCCCGCAGCGGCTGGTGGGACAATCCTCATTTGTTGAGCTTCTTCACGGTCACGACGAACTTGTTCACGCAATTCTGCAACCACTTGACAAATTCCTAATACATCTGCTTGGTTAGCAACACCCGCTGCACGTGCTTCATGTCGCGGTACCTGATCTTGTCCATTGGAGATATCCAACCCCTCCTATCGTTCCTCATTCTCTGTAATTCTTTGGCTTCTCCTACGAGATGGTCCATCATTCCTAATTTGGGTCGAGACCTCGACCCCATCTTCTGGCTCACCATTCAGTGCAATCCTTTTGCTTCTCCTGAGATTTTGCTCAGTATTCCCAACATAAGAAACCGAAGTTGCGGTCGTCTGCTTTGCCCTTTTTACTTGGGCCGCAATTTCGGCAATAGTCTCGCCATTTTCTGCCTTTACTTCTTGTAATGCATTAAACACGGAAGGTAGATTCAAATTTCAGTCTCATGAAAGCTCCAAAGGGTCTAACTTGGCTCTGATACCAATCTGTCACGCCCCGAAAATTTACCAAACTCCGGGGTGTGACCGGCCATTATTTTCTAAACCCTTATGGAAAATAATGAAGCCTTAAAAATTCAAAAGTGATAACATCCGAAAACAACCAACCCCGAGGGTTTACAGTTTATAGTGTTCCAAATACCCAAATAGCTGAATATCCAAACAAACTAACCAAGTCCAAAATAAAAATAACTCAAGTCGTCGTCTAGGATCTCTCAACGCCTTCATGAACGGTTCGCCTAATCCTGAGAGATGTTCCCGTCATTATCTCCATCCCGATCTGAAAATGTGTAGAATAATTGGGGGTAAGTTGCTGGGGAGCAACTTAGTAAGTAGTGGTCACTTATCCCTACTGGATCAAGCTCTCGGAAAATATATACAGATATTTATACTTAGGTCATAATGACCATAAACATAATGTTTTCAAAGAACGTCAAAATAATGCAGAGTTCAAAAGTTTCTACGTAACATATTTGATCAAAGTCGAAAGTTAAACAGTTGATGCAGAACTTGTCAAAATTCAGAAACTGATCAGAGTCGGAGGTCAATCAGAAACAGAGGCTTCGAACTTAATCGAAAGTCGGAACAGAACAGATAAGAGGTTTTGAACTTAATCGAAATTCGGAACAGAACAGATGTTGCTCTAGTCTTTTCACCACGCCTACGATGCCTGCAGGAAGGCTCCAATGTTTTCCCCCATTGGAAGGATGCAGAGCCCAGGTATGCCGCTGGGTCGGCTCCAATGTTTTCCCCCATTGGAAGGATACAGAGCCCATATATATCCGCTGGGTCGGCCAGAGTTGATCGATCTTCGTATGCATACGCCGGAGGGGCCCTCGTAAGGGTTTAGATCGGAGCCAGATTTACGAGCACAGAGTCAGAGACAGAGGTCAAACTTCATAAAATAGGTTTTCCAAGACAAAAGTCGCATTTCATAAAATAGGTTTCCGAGACCAAAGTCGCATTTCATAAAATAGGTTTCCGAGACCAAAGTCGAACTTCATAAATTAGTTTTCCATTAACAATTTCCATCAAAACATTATATCAAGGCATATTACGGAAACATTCTTGTAAAATTGAGCACATCAAAATATACGTAATTCATAACATAACTTCAAGTACTTGATCCGAATTTCAAAATACGAAAATTATATTCATGCTCGAAAAGGGCTTATCTTTGAAACGTCATGCAATGCAAAAAATATTTATTTTGTAAATATAGGAATAAGCTAAAACTACTTACCTCAACCGAAACCCCCAAAACGAACGTCAACCGCTATGCCGATCTGATCTCCCTAAAATAATACAAAAACGAGTTTAAGACCCTCTGTCCGAACCACTCAGTCCACTAAACTTCGAGCCTCTTATTCAGAATTCAAATCTCCTAATGTCCAATTCAGATTTTCAGATTCACTCTTCCCATCACGGCACGTAAAACTATGTGGAGACTCGATATCTCATTATTCACTGCATTTTTTACCATCTCAGAAAAATTACCAAAAAATACTGCAAGTAGAGGATTCAAATACGAGTCCAACAACGCAAACGGCGTCGCGTTTCGACATCTGGGTGGCCCATACGGATCGGTCAAAGTTGGCCGGTCGTGGTCAACTTCATCTTCAACCTAGGAACAGATTTTACAGATTGCAGACCCAACTTCGGGAGCTCGGTTCTCCCTCGTCCGGGCTCAGTTATGGGTGGTTTTGGTGTCAATGGAAAGCCCTTACAATGAACTACAAGTTCGTAGATTTCTTGTTCCTAAATAATCAGTAAAATACAACTTTTATGGCCTCAAAGTTCACGGTTCATCAAAGTTTCTGAAACTTCAAATCTCGATATCTAACGAACGACAGGATGAAATTCGGTTTCGTCACTTGTGTTAGGTTACTTAGGTCCCGTAGAGTCTAACCATGGCCATAAACGAGAATAAGCACCACCAAAACGTAATCCACCATTAACGACCTTCGAAGCTTTCTCTCTCTAGCAATAAACATCTAACACTGAAAGTATGTGAAGAAAGCTATGGAGTTTACCTTAATCGTGATCTGAAACTTGCTCGAAGGCTCGTGGATACTCAGTTTCGTCCGTTCTCGTGGTGGTTTGGTCGGGCTCCGAAGATTTGCTAGTTTCTCGTTTCGAAGTCTTCCCTTGCTCTCCAAGCTCTTTAGGGTTTGATAGGGCTGCGAAAATAGATGAGAGAACCATAAGTTGGAGTAGACGGAACACAAAAACCCTCCAATATAGATTTGTAGTGATTTAGGGTGCTTGCCGTGATATATTATGGTTGTAGTGAAAAAAACAACTTTTGACCTTAAGTTTTTCTCTTAGATTGTATTAGACCCTAAATTTTTAAACTTGCAAACTTGGTCCCCAACTTTATGCAGGTTTTACAATCTCATTTGGATTTTGGACATTGGCAATGGTCCTATTAGATCTATACCCCATTGGGCAAATGGCCATGCACTGTTGATTGACATGAGGTTTGATGCTGGCGCGGTTATGTTCTTGGAGTATCTTTGGCATGCGTGGCATCGTTGTACCAGATCCGTGGCTTCCTTATTCATTGTTGGCCAGTAGTATCCTTGGTTAAGGATTTTCCTCACTATTGTCCTCGCCCCCTCGTGTCAAGAGGCTTGCCCCTTGTGTAATTCCCTTAGTATTTTGCCTGCTTCCGGCTCTGCTACACATCTCATGTAGGGTGTGGAGTACACTCTTTTATATAGCATGCCATTAATGATGAGGTAGTTGATCGTTAGCCTTTCGACTCTTGAGGCCTTTGTGGCGTCTTCCGGTAGCTCTCCGTTGCTTAAATATTGGATGATTGGCGTCATCCAATTTGGCGTCTCATTGATTTCAGGTGCATTGATTGCCATTATTTCTTGTCTATCATAGGCTGGCATTAGTACTCTTTCCGCGAAGTGGACCTCCTTTTCTTGTGGGATTCCTAAGGCGAACTTGCATAACGAGTCAGCATCTTCATTTTCCTCTCTTGGTATTGCCATTATTTTGAAGGTATTGAAACCTCCTGTTGCCCCCTTGACCTCTTCCAAGTATTGTCGCGTCTCTGGGGATTTGGCGTTATATTCTCCTTTTACTTGGTTCACCACTAGTTGGGATTCACATTTCACCTCCAAGTGTTTGACCCCTATTCCCCTTTCTATTCGCAGGCCTGTGAGCAAGGCTTCATACTCCGCTTCATTGTTTGTCGCGCGAAACGTCAATGCCATAGCGTAGCGTAGTGGTGTTCCCCCGTGCGGTGGAATTATGACGAGGCCTGCCCCCGATCCTTCTTGGTTGGAGGACTCATCAGTGTACATGGTCCATTAGTCCTCATCCTCATATTTTGCTATTGCTTGTTTCTGCGGGTTTTCTTCGTTCGTCTCCGGTTGTGTACCCGTGAATTCTGGTATAAAATCAGCTAAGGCTTGACCCTTGATGGCGGTTCTTGGGGCGAAGTGTATTCTAAATTTGCTCAGCTCTATCGCCCATTTAACTATTCTTCCTGATGCATCCGGTTTTTGGAGTAGGTGTTTTAGAGGCTGATTTGTAAGCACCAATATTTCATGAGCATGAAAGTATGGTCTGAGCTTCCTTGCCGAAACTACCAAGGCGAAGAGGTATTTTTCTATTGGAACATAATTTACTTCGTACTTTGCAAGTGTCTTGCTTACGAAGTATATTGGAAGTTGCACACCGTCCTCCTCTCTTATTAATGCTGAGCCGACTGCCGTCTCACTTACTGAGATATACAAGTAGAGCTTTTTTCCTGCTACTGGGTGCGCTAAGGGTGGCAGAGCTCTTATGTGGCGCTTTAGCTGTTGGAACGCCTCTTCACATCTTAGCGTCCATTCAAATCTCTTGTTTGCTCTAAGCACCTCGAAAAAGGGGAGTGCCTTATCTCCTATCCTTGAAAGGAAACGATTTAGGGATGCTAACCTTCCGTTGAGCTGTTGTACCTCCTTGGGCTTAGACGGGGATTTCATCTCTTCGATTGCTAGTAGCTTTTCTGGGTTCGCCTCGATTCCTCTTTGGCTTACCATGAAGCCTAGAAACTTTACCGATTGTACTCCAAATACGCAATTTTGCGAGTTTAAGCGTACTTGATAGACACGCATCCTCTCGAATACCATTCGTAGGTCCTCCTTGTGATTTGCTTTCACCTTGAATTTGAAGATCATGTCGTCTACATATGCCTCCATCGTTCTTTCTATCATGTCCCCAAATAGCTTGTTGATCATTCTTTGGTATGGTGCTCCCGCGTTGAGTAACCCAAATGGCATCACCTTGTAGTGATAGACCTCGCTGTCCGCGTAAAAGGCCGTGTGTGGGGCGTCCTCTAGGCACATTTTGATTTGATTGTACCCTGAGTATGTGTCCATAAGGCTTATTACTTCATGTCCTGCTGTGGAGTCCACTAGCTGGTCTATTCGGGGGAGAGGGTATGCATCCTTTGGGCATGCATTGTTCAAGTCGCGGTAATCTATACACATTCTCCAATTTCCGTTGGTCTTCTTAGCCAAAAATGGGTTTGCCACCCATGTTTGGAACCTTATTTATTGTATGAATTCCACAGCTAGCAACTTTCCTACCTCCTCTCGGATTGCAATTTTCTTGGGTTCGCCTAGTGATCTTCTCTTCTGGGTTATCGGTCTTACCGATTCGCTGATATTCAACTTGTGCGAGATCACCTCCTCGCTTATCCCTGACATGTCGCTTGGTGACCATGCGAATAGTTCCTTGTACTCCTTGAGGAGCTTTATAAGATTTTCTTCATCCTTTTTGGAGAGTGTTGTCCCCAGACATATTTTCCTATCCGGTTCTTCTATCAATACTTTTTTTATATCTTCTGCTGGTGCTGGTCTTCCATATTCTTCCCCTGGATCTGTGTCAATTAGGAGTACGTCCGGGGGTTGCTTGTTGGCCTCTCTCTTTCATATGTCGTTCAGGCATATTCGTGCGATCTATTGATCGCCCTTTATTTCTCCACTTCTTTCTCCCCTTGAAACTTCAATACTTGGAACGCTGTTGATGGTATCATTTCATGCTTGTTTATTGTTGTTCGTCCTAGCATTCCATTGTATCCATGTAACTTTTCCATTATGACGAACTCAGTTTCAAAGGTGAGGCTTGTTCCTCAGCCCTCTAGTGTTACCGGAAGGGTGATTGTCCCCATTGGATATGATGCTGCTCCTTGGAAGTTCGTTAGCAGACTGTATAGGGGCTTCATATATCATTTCTTGATTCCGAGCCTTGTCATTGTGTTGAATGCCAAGATGTTCGCCGAACTTCCTTCATTCACCAAAATCTTCCTTACTTGGTGGTCTTTGATGTCGATAGTCACAATTAAAGCTTCATTATTGGGGAGGTTCAGGTTTTTCATTTCCTCTTCACTGAAGTGGATGTCCTTCATGTGGAATTTTCTTCCTTTTACCCTCTTTTCCTTTGATGATTGGGTAGCATATACTTCTCTTGCATAGTCTGTTTCTCCTCCTGAGGCTGAACCTCAGTGTATGGTGTGTATTATTGCTCCGACTAGCAACTTCTCTTTCTTTTGGGGTTGCGGAAGCGTTTGTTGGTTTGCTCCTGGTTGTTGCATGTTGGAGTTTGATGGGCTATTGCCCCTGGATTGCCGACTTTCATTGGGTAAAGGTTGTCTAGCATCTCCTGATTGTTGACCCTGAGTGCTAGGCTCATGGATGTCCATGGCTGATGTTTTGGTGTTGTTGCCTCCTTCAATCTCTATTTTCCTTCCCCTTGTTGCCATGGAGCTCCTATAGTGTTCTGCTTGGTCTTCCTCCACAGTCGGTTGCTGGGTTACCCTTGGTGGTTGCCTGCCTCCTCCTGGTGGTTCTTGGTTGTTTCCACCCGTGGGAACTTGCTCACTTGACTCTCCAACCTGCCTTTTAGTTACTGTCATAGCTTACTAGTAGTAGCTATATGCTTTCTTGCTCGAATCTGCAGACGACGCCAATGTTTGCCCAAGGTTGTTCGTCGTGGGCTTCTCTTCCGTTGGTGGGCTTCTCTTCCGTTGGTGGGCTTCTTTTTCGTAGGTGGACTTCTTCTTCCTGATCTTTCTCCTTAGTGGGCTTCTCCTTCTCGATCTTCTCCTTGCTTCCCTGCAAAAGGGGCACCGGGGGGTTCCCGGTAAGCCCACTCCGAAGCTTAAGTTAGTGAGAGCTTCTAGAGAGAGGGTGAGCTTAGAGAGAGAGAGTGAATACCTTCAAATGAGGGGATGAGCTCTCTATTTATAGAGTTTCTATCGGACCGCCCCGGTTCCAGTGGTTCTCTGGTCCGGCTGTGGCGGGTTCGTAATTATAGGTTGGACTTGACCGTAAATAAGTTGCCTTTGACCTTGGTTCGACCGTAGGTAAGTTCGATATAGTCAAGTGTTAGTGTGCGGCCTCCAAGGGCGAGCCCCGGGAGAAATATCGCCCGGGGGTGGGGTTCCGGACGAGGGGGGATTCGTCCGGATGGAAGGGGGTACCCGGTCGGGGTACCCTCAAGATCTTGCTCGGGTAACCCAAGCAAGGGTCCCTTGCTTGGGTTGCTCCCGGTGGTATTTCCACCTTCGGTCTTCCCGAGTGGATTTCGCCACTCGGGGTGTTCTTTGGGCCTATGTGATGGGCCCGGATGTCCGTATTCCAAGTTTCGGATTATATCTGGTTATGGCCCATTGCTCGGGTCCAATTAGTGATAGCTTGGGCGTATATCCACCAGACACTGAACCCTCTAGATACTTAGGTCCAAGAAATATATAGATACATAAACTAAGTCTTACTCTCTAGATTAGGCCTGTCAACGGGTCACAACCCGTGACCCGGGACCCGTGACCCGCGGGTCACGGACGACCCGACCCGTGATTGACCTGGGGGTCATCACGGGTCAGGATTATAAACCCATACCCGGGACACGGGTCAACGGGTTGACCCGTGACCCGGGTCAAACATGCAATGCAAATTTAAATAAGTGATGTTTCGAACTCGTTCGAATACACACTACTAATATATGCACCCGAATTTGAGTGGACGTACGAAAGTAATTGGATATCAATTAATTATGAGATCAAATATTAATTAGTAGTTTAATTTGTCGGTATATAGAAAGAAGTCTAAGATTGGAAGGAGTGACTAAGAGTGAGAGGACTAGCGCGCCTAGGGTTAGCAATTTAGCATTTAGATTTTAGCCATTATTTAGGGAAACGAAAAAAAATAAAAAATAAAAAATAAAAAAAAAACTGATTTAAACGGGTCACGGGCGGGGTACGGGTCCTAATCCCAAACCCGTACCCGGCCCGCTCTCAACGGGTCATTTACGGGTAACCCGTAAATGACCCGTTAGCATACTTAGGGTCACCCGTACCCGACCCGTGAGCGGGTCATTTGCGGTTCACCCGTGGGTCACGGGTAAAATTGACAGGCCTACTCTAGATCCTTCATCAACATAGACCTCATCTAGCCCAAATCTTTAAGTCTTGGCCCATGATGCTAATAAATTGGTTTTAGCCCATGATAGTAAGTTCTTATTAGCTCATAATGGTAAGTCAATGTTGATTTTTAACACAATTTAGGCCAAAGAGGAACATATCAAAATGAATGACTAAGAACTCGCGATTTTTTTTCTTTTTCTTTTTGCTGGAAAGAACTCGAGATTTCTAGTACATGCAAAACTAAAACATGCATGATGCGATAAGTAAAGTGGTCAAATGTGGAGTATATTGTATTTACAGTAAAGGGTGAACCCACTTTTCTCTAGGGGTCAATTGCACCCCGTAAGATCAATAGCTCATGTATGTATATTACTTATTAATTATTGAACTTGTGATTATTTCTAATTTGCATCCTGACCCTGGGTCTTAAGTCCACAACTGCTTACGGTAATATGCAGTATAATATGTGGAGTATATTCTTGAGGAAGTGTATATCTAGTGTTTTAAAAAGAAAGACTTATCTCGAGTGTTGTTACACATAAATAGAGTCTTAATTCTGGAAAAACATGCAGACAATTCATACCCACAACTACAAGCAACTCGTTTCATAACATTACAGAGTTCAAAAACAAATAAAAAAGCTCAAGGAAATTAAAGTACCACTCACTATTACTATAGACATGCCAATATTTATAAGCATAATGACAATTATTACCAAGGTGGAATTGGATCGCGCTTGCTTCTAGACGACATACAACTTCCTGCAAAATGTTAAAGAGACAACATAAACTCTGAGAAGATTGCTTCATTTCAATGCAATAAGAAGAAGAAACACGAAGAGATTTCGTCAACCGAGACAGATATACCTTTTGTTATTAAGAAGACCCGAGTCTATGCAAGCTTTTTGTATAGCGTCCAATCTGCTCAAAGTCAATGTAGCATTTGGATCTTTCTTGTTAACCTAAGACCAACCAATATTAATAAATAAATTTAGTATTTAATTTGTTTTCCTACGGGGTGTCCTAAGTGCTAGACCATAGAGTAATCTCTATTCACTCTGAATAAATTCAGCTCATAAGAGGTAAAGTGTTGGTCAGGTGATAAAATAGAGTAAATCTTTAAAATGTGAAATTTCTTGTGAAATTTCAATAGAAAGTAAGAAAGAGAAAGTAAATGAACAAATGTATTGGTGCTTGGTGGGACCCTATATCACTTTCTATAGAAATTTCACAAGAAATTTCACAGTTTGTAGCAACACCGATAAAATAACTAGAGAAGGTTGAAGTATGTATATATAGTATGCTGAGAAACTGTATTTGCCAGTATATATACGTACCTTCGATTTCAAGATACATGAAAAATCAAAGAAAGCACCATAGACATCGACCATTGACTCTGTTTCGTTACGAATTCTGTCAATAACACCTGAAAGAAAATATCCAACATATTGTATGAGCTAGCCTTTTTCAGCTTGATGATAATTATTTTGATATCAAAGTATTGAATAATTATCAAGGAAAGCATTTATCAGGCACGAGAAATTATTAGTTGGACTCAATCCACTAAATTAACATATAAAAGCATGCATGGCTAAGGCAATAATTCTCTTACCATGGCTAAGGGCAGCCGAACCTCGGAAAACATCAGTGTTATCGTAGAACAATGCAAGGTTTCCCATTGTCATGATCTAGAAGCAGACCAGAGAACATGTTAATACTGATATATATATATATATATAAGTAGATTCCAACGACAAATTAAACTAAGCAAGTTAGAAATGACAACAAAACAAGTCAAAACAAGTTTAAATATTTAATTCCTGCAAAAATTAACAGTTTTGGAATCTCCAAACAAGCAATAAAGAGGGCAAGAATAGGGCTGGCAGATTCTTACACGGTAAGATAATACAATATGAATATGCATGAAAAACAATTGTATTGGTGCATGCACATGACTAAATGATAGTACGGTAATCATAATGTAATTTTACGTCGTGTTTGTGTTTAGGTATTGCAACATGACACACGCGATAACATGATAAAGTTGTACTGATAAACTTGACACTTGAGTACTTCTAATTTGAACAAGTCGAATATTAGCTTTTAAAACTCCATTTAATTGTTTGATTTTGAAAGTTTGTTAATTCTACCTTCAGAACTTGTGAAATCTGATATTTTAAATCTTAGTACTTTGATAAGTTTTTATTATTTTTTATTAGGATAAATGGTATTTTGGTGTCATATCTTTGACCAAAATTGTCTTTTGGTGCCATGTCTTTTTTTTTTTTTTTTAACTCTTGGTGTCATGCGTTTTCATTTTGTAGACTTTTGGTGCATATGTTAGTCAACCGTCAAATTTAACCGTCAAGTGCCTATGTGCACACGTACACATGGTTTGCACCCTACCAACAAGAAGGATAGCACTCATTGGATCATCTGGTAGATGATATTTATGCAAGTAGCTAGATTAAGAAGATACCTGTTGTATAGCATGGAACCTGAATTGAGAAGGTTCTTTCCAAGGTGACAAGAATATCAGACAATCCTCGGCATGTACCAAAGCATTTGTCACCATGTCATTTAGGCATTGCACTGCTTTCTCCGAGTTCTCCTCCTCCTTCAAATCCTCGAGTTTGGCCACATATTTACTCCAAATTTCACGAGGCCAGAACATCAATGACTTTGGTGTCTCGTTTATGTCGTTCAAATAATCTTTAATGATATGTGCTTTCTGCAGTTAGAAATGCATGCAAATAGATGCGCAATTTGAATTGTTATTCAACTGAGAAAAAAGATGTATCGTGTGTGTTAATTGGATATTTGTACTCTATCTCTTCTAGTAATTTCTTTGCTGTTATTACATAGCAATTCAGATACTGGTTGAGTTTATGCTATTAAAAGCAGATCTTTAGTGATGCCAAAAAAAAGAAACTCCTTTCCACTTATTTTTTAAAACAATAATTTGTAAATTAGAGAGAAAAAGTGATAGACAAATAAAAAAAGGTTCAATAACCTGGGAGAGGTCTGAAGTTTGACCCTTATTAATTTGAGAGGTCTGAATATTGAAATGGTGATAACTGAGGTCTGAAGTTTGGACTTTGTGATTTTTAGGTTTTCCGTCCAAATTTTCTGTCAAATTTAACAGAACCGTGTGAAATGTCAAAAATACCCTTTTGTAACATTTGAATTAATACAAAGTTTAATTAATATAAAGATGAAAGGACAAAAATACCCCTGTCCATAATTTAAACCTAACCCAACTCCGATCACCACCACGGCTCCGGCCGGCCACCACCCTCTCCGGCGACCACCACTCTCTCCGGCGACCACCACCCTCTCCGGCCGGCCACCACCCTCTCCGACGACCGCCACCACGGCCTCAATTGGGCCCAAATCGGAGCCACCGGCCCCGATTGGGCCCAAATCGGAGCCACCGGCCCCGATTGGGCCCAAATCGGAGCCACCGGCCCCGATTGGGCCCAAATCGGAGCCACAAAGCTCCGATCGGAGCTCGGTGGCTCCGATCGGAGCTCTGTGGCCCCAGATCGGAGCCACAGAGCTCCGATCGGAGCTTTGTGGCTCCGATTTGGGCCCAATTGGGGCCGTGGTGGCGGTCGTCGGAGAGGGTGGTGGCCGGCCGGAGAGGGTGGTGGTCGCCGGAGAGGGTGGTGGTCGCCGGAGAGAGTGGTGGTCGCCGGAGTTGGGTAGTGGCCGGCCGGAGCCGTGGTGGTGGCTGGAGTTGGGTGGTGGCCTTAAGGGCATTTTCGTCTTTTCATTGAATCATGTGAGATGCAAGAAGGGTAATTTTGGAATTTTTTTTATTTCTGGTCACATGCAATGCACATGACCAACTTCCGTCAGTTTTAACGGAAAAAACTAACGGAGACCTCTATTATCTACAAGTCGAAACTTCAGACCTTTGTTATCACCATTTCAAACTTCAGACCTCTCAAATTCACAAGGGCCAAACTTCAGACCTCTCCCAGGTTATTGACCCATAAAAAAATAATCCAATTAAGGGTACATGTAGTAGCTAGTATTATTAAAGTTGGGGAGCGTTGATTCAAATATGCTGAAGTCGGTACCTGATAAAACAAACCAATTGAATTGGTGAGAGTATCTGGATGGAGAGACTCTTCTGAGCTTGAGATGTGGAAAAGCTTATTGAAACCAATCATGGCAATCCCCGTCACATAGTGGCAGTACTCATCATAGTCTTCCACAGTTTCTATCTGTATCACGAAGCCAAAATTCATTGTTACCAAACAAGTAAAAATAATTGTTTTATAAGTAACAACATGCTGTTTTCTACTTTTTTAGATTTGTCGTTTATGGTAAGTTCTTAACCTTTGAATCAATAGTCATAAGGTATGTCCAGCAAGAAGGCATTAGAAAAATAGTATAATTGCAGTGAGGCAAATTAATTGATAACCAACCTCTTTGCAGATAAATTTAGCCATACCAGCACCCATTTCCTTGGTGATGTCTGCAATAGCCTCTTGATAGCTGAAAAAAAAAAATTATTCCAAATGGAACCGGTTAAAATGTGAATAGAAGTAATGTTGGGGACATTACTTATAACTTTGAGCTTATAGTAAATTTGGTTAAGATACATATCTTATTTTTTAAAATAGTATGACAGTGTGCATATTTAAATCCTAGTAACGCTTTTAAAAATATATAAGAATTATTTGGTGCCAATTAGAGATTCATTTTATCTACTAGTGATACGCAATCGTAGTTAATAGCAGCATAAAATATCAATTTAAAGGAACGTTACAACGTAAATATAAGAGCATGACGAAGAACTTCACTTATCAGTCATTAGTTAATGTAATTAAACTTTCATAAGATGGATCGACCTTAATTAGTCCTAAAATAAAATGCTCAAATAGCAATTTCTTCACTGAGTACTACAAATGATGATGATGCAGTGGGTTCGGATATAGAACAATAAATCAAAATGGAACATACAAAAATGTGCGCTTGATGTTTGGTTACCTTTTCTCGAGCCCCAGAAAAGCAGTTGAAACATAGCCAAACTCGTCCATGAGGACCTTGTCACTCTGCCTTGTACCACCTATATATATACGCAATTTAGTACTCATGTTGTAAGTTATTTTCGTATATATATTCGTTTTTCTCTGTTAGTGCACTACCATTTTAGATTGGTGAACTACAAATAATTATAAATATTAGTATTAATAATAATGATACATATACATATTATTATTATTATATAATTGCGGTTTATACATCCTTTTACCAATATATTAATTGGCTTGGGTCCTCACCCCTAAAAGCCACCATTCCATCAACAAGTACCAACCCGACCCGACCCAACTGCAGCAACACGACCCGAACCAAATGCTTCACAACCCCCGCGCTATCTCTAATCAACTGAACTTCCTTCAACCCCGGTACACAGAAACCGCCACCAACCACCAAGCACCGCTGCACAGAAACGCCAGCAACATGCCAAACGAAGGGACTTACACCTGCCCACGAAGGATCCTGTTGATTCTGTTGTTTTGCCACCCGCCTCCGCCTCCACCTCCATTCGTCTCCCCAACCATCACTAGAATGCTATCCTTTTCTCGATCACTCTAAGTCGGTCCTTGTCGTTTCCAATTCGGGCGAGTTATGGTGCCTCTCTACAAATTCATGCTACGCAGAGAGGTAATCCTTTACTTATGTTTGATTATGGTGTTTAATACTATTCCATCTTCAGAATCAATCTTTTATACTCATTGGATTATGCAGTTCAGGTGTCTCGTGTTGGATTTTATGAACATGAAATTTATATAGGTGAAGGTAGTCTGATTGTTCTCTAAATATCATCTAATTACTTTTTCGAAATGTAATTTGTAATTCATAATTTATTTGTGGTTGCCACAGATCACTTCCGCCTCCTTGATCTCTCGCTCTACAACCAGTCCAATGGCTGCCTTCGCCTCTTGCCCCTAGACAGTCCAAATCCAAAGAGAATATATTGTAAGATCTTTGTTTAATTCCTTTTATTACTTGCATGCCCGTTGATCTCAACTTTTTTATGGTGGGTTTAGGCAAAACCTGTGTTTTCTGTTTCGAATCATCAGACAAATAGAAATGCCCTTAATACTGACCATTATCCATTTTTACACTCTCCAACTCATGTATGTATGTACCTGGCTTCACCGTCCTTGCTGATAAACGATCAATTTCAAATATTTTTATGAAAACTTTCAATGTGACTGGCTTTAATCGAAGAAGGTTCAACGACCACTTCCGTTGGATTTTTGCCCTAACAATTTCTTCCCTTCGGCTGCTCGTCACCTGTGCGTATGTCAACCTCCATATACCTCCAACCTGCTATGACAACAATTTTCCCCCTAAGCATACTTTCCCAGGCTAACCTAATTCTGTAATATTCAGTTGAAAATGATCAAAAACGCATAGACCGTGGTGATTGAAACCTTCTACTACGTGTTTGTGAAAAAGCTTGTGAGAAAACTTCTACCTTAGCGGCTTAAATCTGTCCACCTACCTTGACGTACTAACAACCTAATCTGACAAAGAGAAAAAAAAATAACCAACAATCATGTTTTCCTGCTGCTATGCTGCAGCTTACTACCTGATGTTCATTCTTTGCTACAGAAACAAAAAACTTAAATACCGTCAAACCAGTACAATAGAGCCTTCTGCAGCATAGGACAAACATTCATCTATTTCTGCTGCTGTGCTGCAACATGGTGCCTTCTGTTTATTCCTACCGACAGCAAAAAAAAATAAAAAAAAAATTGGCCAAACAAGTAAAACACAGCATTTTGTAGAATAGATATCCTTCTGTTGAACATACAGAAAAGGAGATCATTAGAGCTGAGAGGAATGTTGGATGTATCAGCGCTAGAGTGAGAAAAATCCAATTGAGTACATGAAGAATGTTCTATTGTTATGCTCAATGTAGATTTTTACATGAAGAATGTTCTAATGGTGATCGGTGTTGATAAATGGGTTAAAGAAGCATGTGAGTATCCATTTAGAGTTATTTGTCAAAGGATGATGTGATTGAGAAGGAAAATTAGGTTTCCTAGGAGCTAGCGATTGATTAATATCTGCTTGGCCATTTGGGGTTGATCTTCACGCATTCAGAATTGAATAGTGTGAAATGATTGCAAAAACATGTAGGTAACCCTTTGCTTCCATGTCACCTAGATTTTAATGCACTTATGGAGTACTTCAAGATGGTACTGGATTGCTTATTTGCAGTTTGGATTGTTGTGGGCAATATATCGATCTGTGGAGGCCATGCCTCTGCTATCAAGGCTCCCAATATGTAAAGGTGAGTGTCTCTAAGCACTTGCTCTCTGTTATCCTTTTTTTTCATTTAATCAATGCGATGGCTGTGAGCATGTTTTAGTTTGCATACTTTGCATCGTATTTGTTACCTTCAATTGTATTGGATATGTCATGCCTTTCATCCTGTGTGCTGTAGCTCGAAAATACTTTTCCTGTTCATTCATGCTTGAATTCATCTTGAAAAATGGAGATTTCTTCTCCTACTTGCGAATTGAAATGTGTGATTCTTGAGCTTGTGTAGCCATAGTTATTTTTATTTTCCTAATTGACTCTTCTTTAAAAATTTGGGTTCCGTTGTATATACAGTGTATACTGATCTCATACTCCTTATTTGATTGTTCAAATTGATGTCAATTCAAACAAATGTTAATTCCTCTTCAATTTAATAACAAATCAGGTTTGAATTGGAGTTCTTATGAAGATGGGGTAATCGTGAAATTGACAAGTATTATTTTGTTTCAATCTCCATATGAACCAAAATGAAAGTTTGGAGCATATTCAAAGGGAACCGATCGATTTGTGTTTGAGAAACCAACATCCTAAACCTTAAAAAAAAAAAAAAAAAAAAAAAAAAGTCAGAACAACGTTTTAGCATAAAGTCCTAACATTCATTACATATTGATATTTTTAATTGGTTTGTTTTTAATTGCAAATAAGATTGACAATGTAGGTGAACTTACAGAAATGGAGATCAAGATTGACACCGTAGGTGAACTTACAGAAATGGATATCATTAGACCTGAGATGAATGCTAGATTTATCAAACTTGCAGGTAAGACTTTCATCTTATGTTCATGAAATTTGAATAATGCATGACTGATAGTTCTGTTTTGCTCTATGCTTATTACTATAGACTATTTTATTTTAAACGTTAATACCTTCTAATTTACTAATGGATTTTATTAATGGATCAATAGTGTTTTTAGTATAATATATTTGACTAACGTTGTATTTTGGTGCAACAAGTTTTTTTTCTTCATACTTTGGGTGCAATATGTTTGGAACTTGTATATTTATGGTGCATCTATTAGTCAACTGTTAATGTTGACCGATGTTCAACTTCAACACTTTATCTTCTATATTGTTGCGCGTATCCATTTACAATTCGATGTTGCAAGTACTATAGTTCATTCACTTAAATTAATTTTTAAAAAAATGATGCACGCGCGAAAACAACTAGTAGAATATATATAATTTTGAAGAGACCAGCCAGCCACTCACATGGAAAATGCCATGTAGAGTCATATATGTGGCTATGGAACGCATTAAGGATGGGCACTTTGATATTTGTAGGTATGCTTGTGTCGTCCTCTGCAACCAAAAACCATCATACAACTTGGATGTTAGAAACGCAAAATTAATACGAATATATATATAGCTCGTTTCCTCGTGAGATGATGACCTTATTAACCTCACAAAAAGACCAGTAGCCGCATCAAATTTCAGAGAAAAGTGAAGGGGAAAAAAGGCTTTATTATTATTATTTTGCTAGAAGAGAAGAAATACATCTGTAATATTCACATATTGTTAAAGATCAAGATTAATGTACCTTCTTTGGCTAAGAACAATTTACCATCATGACCAAAGAAGAACTCATCATCATGTGCTAGGACCAACTTACCATTTGTGCCAAGATTTGAAGATTTGGGCTAAGAGAGAATTGTGGGCTAAGTTGAAGAACATCTAAATAATTTGTCTAAGTTAAGTTATATAGATATGTTTACCCTAGGATCTAAGTAGTTTCTAGAGAGTTTCTAGGATGTTCTTAGTTAAGAGGTTTCTAAGAGTCTAGAGAAATCTTTAGGAGACTATAAATATGAGTTGGGTCACTTGTAGCAAGCAAGTAGAAAAGTAACTATTACCACAACAAAAACCACCAACACAAGTTGTAAAAGTCTCCTATCATATTTAAAGTAAAAGAGTTATATTTATGAGCTTTTCTCTAGTTGTTAAAGTACGGTTTTGGGCAAGTGCAAATCGGCACTTCGTTATTTCTTTACACACATGATGCATTTCATAAATAGGTTAGAGTGCATCACATAACTATCAATCACGCGTGTGATTTCAATCGTGTTTTAATAGAGAAATTAATATAAATTACAATTTGTTATATGACTGAAAGTTAAATTTATTTTTTTATAAGATTTATTAAAACAGTTACCCGAAAAATGATAAGGTAAAGTTGACGCAAACATGTGTTTATCATTATCATCTTCTTCAATAAAAGCATCTCTCCATCTACTTCATTTTTCTATGGGTTAAGAACACAATAGGGGCCTGAATGTTTGCCCATGTTGTCAAAAGGGGTCTGAATTGAAAAAACGTATTATTAAGGGCCTGAATTTTGAGTTTTGTGTATAAGTGAGGTCTCCGTCTATTTTTTCTGTTAAAAGTGACGGAAAATGGTCACATGCCAAGCATGTGACCGAAAATAATTTAAAAACCCGAAAATGCCCTTTGACCAGAGTGTGTCCTCACATATTTGACCTAAAAAGACGAAAATACCCTTTAAGCCACCACAGCTCCGGCGACCACCACTCCGGCGACCACCACTCCGGCGACCACCACCCCCTCCGACGACCAAAACCGCCTCCGGCAACCCAAAAAAGCTCCGATCGGGAGCTCTGTGGCCTCGAATCGGAGCTCTGTGGCCTCGAATCGGAGCTCTGTGGCCTCGAATCGGAGCTCTGTGGCTCCGATTCGGGGCCACAGAGCTCCGATCTGGAGCTATGTGGCCCCGAATCGGAGCCACAGAGCTCCGGTCGGAGCTTTTTGGCTCCGATCGGAGCTTTCTTGGGTCGCCGGAGGGGGTTTCGATCACCGGAGGGGGTTTTGGTCGCCGGAGTGGTGGTCGTCGGAGCTGTGGTGGTGGTCGGTGGCTGTGGTGGCCTTAGGGCATAATTAGTGTGCATGGGTATTTTAGACATTTCATATTTCATTAATTAAACTGATAAATTGTATAATAATTGCAAAAGGGTAATTTTTTCATTTCACGTATTTCCGTTACATTTAACAGCAAATTTAGACGGAAACTCGATTATCAAGAAAACTCAAAATTCAGACCCTTAATAATACGTTTTTTCAATTCAGACCCCTTTTGGCAACATGGGCAAACATTCAGGCCCCTATTGTGTTCCTAACCCTTTTTCTATTTTCTAGTAAAAATTGAACACATGCAGAAAGTTGCTGAGTTCGACTTGATGTCGCAAAAACATAAATAAACTAATTTTCAAAATGAATAACACTTTGAAATGAACAGTATGAATAGATTAGAATAATATATATTTTGATCATGTGTCACTTTTCTTTACTTAGGTGGCACTGCCACATTAGCGTAATATAGACGGAATTGGGACAGCATAATGTACGGAGTACGGACAAGCATGAGCTTTTATCCGATGGCTCGGTGCCACTACCTGCTGGCCCTTCACTCTCTCACAAAGTTGTGATGTGGGACTCAATTTTTTGGATCCCACACCACAACATTGTGAGAGAGTGAAGGGCCAGCAGGTGTTTGAATCGAGCCAGTCAAGATTTTTAGGACAAACATAATGTACGGGTACCAACTTATGGAGAAATTATTCTCTAGCTCGGTGGCAACAGGTGGAGTACACCTGTTGCCCCATTAGCCTATCAAAACTTAACAAGTGTCAATGGGAACAAAATAAATAAATATAAAATAATAGTGTCCCATTCTGATAGGCTGGCGGGGCAACATGTGTACTCCACCTATTGCCACCGAGGTAGAGAAAAATTTCTCCAACTCATGTGTGATGTGTCACTTTATGGTTGCCAACTTGCATTTTTACATCAGAAATGTTGGGATTCCGAAAGTGGGATCATACCAACCTCCGAATATGAGGACATTCATAAATGTCTAAGAAGTTGATGTAAATTACTCACATGTTATTCATACTATTTTTAGAGGTATGGGATTAGAATCCCTATCACCACTTTTTTTACATTGAGTTTAAGAAAAAGAAAATTACCAACGGTGTCAAGAGGCCGAAGAACCAAGTAATATATGCATACCTACAGAATCCAATGTCCAAAATTAAAATGTAATAATGAGTTAAATATACTGGAAGCAATGAAAATGTTAAAATTGACAACACACAGAAGACGAGCACTTAATTATTGTATGTAAGCGAGTTAAACTATATGTGAACTTCTCGAGACGGCTCGATTGATATTTGAATTCCATTTTTTAAATTTCACAAGTACTCGACTCGAGAAGCTCGCGAACTAATTCGAGTTTTTTTGTTTTGTTTATTCGAGTCGAGTTCGAAATCGAACTTAAATTTTAAATATATATATTCATTTCAAATTGAATTCGAGCTTAAGCTAAGGAGTTACATTTGTGATTTAATTGAAAAAATTTAAACTTTGTCGAGACGATTTTGAATTCATCGAGTATGGCACCAAGTCGAATTCAAGCTTAAAAATTTAGATTCGATCAATTTTGAACATGTATAAAATGAGTCAAATCAAACTAAAATTTAGTTTGCAAATCGACTCATTAATAGTGATGTGCTGGATATGAATTTGAACATACTTGACTCAGTGGCGAGTTGCAACTCGCCACTGAGTCACTGACTAGACCTACGATTTGACTCGGTGTTTTTAAAACCGAACCTAACTGGCAGTCGGACCGGGTTGAACCGCGAACCGGACATATTAACAGTCCAGTTCCACTAAAAGATAGGAATGCATAAAAATCCGGTTTGAGAAGAGAAAACCCGGTTGGACCGAGTCGAACCGGAGGAACCGGATCCGGTTCGACCTTGAGAAAAAGTAAAAACTATTAGTTCAGAAAAACCTAATTGTAAACCTAGAACTTAGAAGGGTGTTCTCTTCTATATATTCTTCTCTCTTCAAGCCGAAAGGGAAGACTTCATATCAGCAGCGGTATAGATAGTCTGATGGAAGAATTGATTAGGGGAAGAAACAGCAGTGTTGGTGGAATGCTTCGATCCATGTCCACAACCATCAGCAAAACCAAATCAGAGAACCCTTTTGAAAAAAGGAGACCCATAGACCGAGAGAGATAGATAGAGAAAGCACGTAGCTTTCCTAGTTTCCTTTGTCTCTGGAATCCAAAGGAATTAGAGGTTTATGCTGATGAGCCCAAAAAAGTGCAAATGGACAAAAATCATCATACAATTGGAAACAAATCAAACAGACTTTAACTTCACATTTATCTATAACCACCCAATTCGAGCTCTCGTCCATTCATTGGAAGATACACATACATGTGATATTTTTTTTTGTCTAAAAAACGCTGAGGGGGCGTTTGGATGTACGTAATGTGAGATTACTTGAAATGAAAGATTACAAGTATTGTGAGACGTATTGTGAGATTACTTTTAATGTTAGATTACAGTGTTTGGTTGTGCTGTAATGTGGAGTGTAAGGTTAGATTACAGTGTTTGGTATGTGTTGTAATGTGCATTGTAATGTGACTTTATTATTATTATATTAATTTATATGAGAATATGTTATATATTAATATGATAAGATTTAAACGAACATATATTTTGACAACTAATTTCTTAAGGATTATGTGTGTGGTTAATACTATAGTCATTTATGAAATCTAAAAACTAAATATTTAAACTCAATACGCACAACTACTAAAATTCTATTAATTAAAACATTATATAATTTTATAAGATAATTTTCATAAAAAAATACAACGAAAAAGACTTACTCATTTTATATGAATATCATGTGCATTATTATTTATTATAATAATAAATTATGAAGTATCTAAAAAATAAAAAGCTAATAATAATAAAAACTTTATTATCATTATAAACTATAAAGATAATACAAAATAATTTATCTATTTAGTAAATAATAATAAAATAATAACACTCCGTAATGTTGGACGTAATCTCACATTACATCCGTTTTTGGATGTAATCTCACATTACGTTGATTGGAGATTGAACGTAATCTCATATTACAATGTACATTACATTACAATTCACATTACGTCGTTTGGCAAACCAAACAACGTAATGTTGATGTAATGTGTGGGACGTAATGTGAGATTACATCCCACATTACATCCATCCAAACAGCCCCTGAATTTTGACCTATTGGGTAAATTCACACTCCTGTATTTTGGCCATGATCAATGAATGTTATATAATTAATGGATATAAATCACGTCTCGGTATTCATATCTCTCATTGTTGTGATCTTGATATGTGTGTCTTAAGAGCGGCAGTACATGCTATCGTGCGTGTAAATAATCCTGTCGTGTTAAACTTACTAAACACGAAGACGCACGGTAAGTTTATCATGTCAGGTTTTACAAACAACGACACATAATCTTTTTGTTCGTGTTGTATTAAGTTGTTCAATTTTAAACGTCTATACAAGATCTTTAAGCAAAAAAATGAATAATTAACTTCGTATAGCAAAACTATGAATTAATATGTCAGTGTTCTAGATTTAGTAGCACAACTTTATCGTGTGTGTCGTGTTGTGATACTTAAAGATAAACATAATACGAAAATTATATCGTGATAATCGTGTTTGTGTTATCGTATTATGCTTTTTTCATATGTTTGTGTTGAAATAGACACTCCACCGTGAGTCTGGAATACCACACCAGATGGAATTTGTATATTATAGTAGTATATAAGAAAGTGGGCCACCTCCTCCTATCACCAATTGGTTTTAGGATGGAATCTCACTTGCCTATATGACTGCTTTCTGCTGGCCCGTTGGGTTTGGCTCGGCCCAATGTGGATTATAACATGGTATCAGAGCCCGGATCGGGTCTGGGCTTGGGAGATGGTCTGTCTGAAATCAGAGAGTCCTCACGGTGAGGGGGAATGTTGAAATAGACACTCCACCGTGAGTCTGGAATACTACACCGGATGGAATTTGTATATTAGAGTAGTATATAAGAAAGTGGGCCACCTCCTCCTATCACCAATTGGTTTTAGGATGGAATCCCACTTGCCTATATGATTGCTTTCTGCTGGCCCGTTGGGCTTGACTCGGCCCAATGTGGATTATAACAGTTTGCACGATATTATGTGTGAGAAATTGCAAGCTCTAGTGTACTCGGTGTAATTAATTTTATAATTTTTTTTTTTTGTAAGAATATGTTAGAATGGATGAACTAAAAAGAAAGTGTAATTAAGAGTGGGTGGGTAATTATCTGCATTCATAAATAATTAGAGATGTAGAGAGAGTAGGTAGCTTACAGCGTCGCGGAGCTGGGTACCATTAAGCTGCTGAATAATGGGAGCGAAGTTTGAGGAGACCTTGGGGAGTATGGTGTGGCAGAATTGTTTTTCATCTGCAATCAAACCATCATCGTTACTGATAAATCTCGCTGGTGAGTGGTTGCTGTAAACCACAGCGCCATGGTACATTGAATCGGACCGCGGCCGGCTGAGACTCGTCATGGATCGTAGCCTGAGCGCGTTTCCGGTGCCGGAGGAGCGAGGTATGAGACATCGCTGGTGGAACAAAAAGGAAGACAATGTCGACGCCATCGAGCTACTGGAAATGAATAACACAACCAAGTGCAGACTTAAACTGGAAATGGAGATGTTCCCCAACTCAACCAACATATATAAACTAAGTTGGCTTTAATCGGTTCGACCTCTTAATTATACTTGGTTGTTGTTGTGACTATGTTGACGTATCAGTATATGCGTTGTTTTATTAATTTTGGTCGGAAAAATCTCAGATTGTGAACGTTAAAGTCCGAACATTACGTAGCGGGATGGACCTATGGTTGTCACTACTAGCACATTTATCTTTCTTAGCAAAAAAAAGCTAGTTAGCTTAAAAATAGGGAAAATTACCGTTTAGGAGCCTTAACTATCGGTATGCAAAGTATTACTTATCAATCATCCATGACTCGATTCACTAAGGTAGGTGGTTCGTCTTGGCCCGAGTCTGTGCCATATATGTTCACATTGTCTAGGAGATCATTTTTATGACAACTTCAGGCCAGTGCGAGCTTCGTGACTCACCATAGCCGATTAAAACTCTAAATCATAGCTTCACTAATCGAGCTAGGGACTCGTCATGATCAATGCTCACGATATAAATCGTCTTCAGATCATGTGAAAAAGTTTAGCACGAGCTCCCTAACTTGATGAATCGAGTCATACATGATTGATAAGTAACACTTTTAGAAATTGAAGCTTCTAAAAAATAATTGAGACTTCTAAAAGTCACATGTCTATAGTTGAGATCCTAAAATGTAATATTAATATGGTGTATCGATTCAACTCTTCATCCATTAACTAGAGATCTCGAGTTCAAACCTCTCTTGAGCTTTAGAAATGAGAAATATTCATGATCAACACTTTACATCCCGACGCGAATGAGGATTATTTTAGGGTTAAGAACCTATGAGAGGTCTGAAGTTTGCCCAATGTTAACGGGAGAGGTCTGAAGTTTCAAATGTTGATTTGAGAGGTCTGAAGTTTCAACTTTGTTGATTTGAGGTTTTCCGTCCATTTTTAGGGTTAAATTTAACAGAATTGTGTGAAATGACACTGTTGCCCTTTTAATATTTTGTTTTTATTAATATCTTATTTTGGTATATGTGAAATGACAAAATTACCCCTACGGCCAAATTACTCCGGCCACCACCACCCGGCTCCGGCGACCACCACCGAACTCCGGCGACCACCTTCGAACTCCCGCGACCACCTCCGACCACTAACACGGCTCCGATCGGAGCTCCGTGGCTCCAGATAAGCTCCGATCTGGAGCCACGGAGCTCCGATCGGAGCCATGTTGGTGGTCGGGGGTGGTCGCTAGAATTCGGGGTGGTCGCAGGAGTTCGAGGGTGGTAGCCGGAGTTCGGTGGTGGTCGCCGGAGCCGGGGTTAGGTGTTAGGGTTTAGGGGTTAGGGTTTAGAAGGGCATTTTCGTCTTTTCCTTCAAGCATGTGAGGGGCACACTTTGATAGAAGGGCATTTTTTTACTTTAATTTTTTTTTCTGGTCACATGCCAGACACGTGACCAATTTCCGTCAAAATTAACGGTAAAAACAGACGGAGACCGTTGTTATCAACAAAGTTGAAACTTCAAACCTCTCAAATCAACATTTGAAACTTCAGTCATCTCCCGTTAATATGGGGCAAACTTCAGACCTCTCTTAGGTTCTTAACCCATTATTTTAAGGCCTGGCACCTTAAAATCAGCAGTGCACCTATATATATAAGAGAATGGAGACGGAGTATTCACTATTTTTGTGACATACATGTCACAATATGCGTTTTGAACACACATTTTTTAGGAAAAATAACTTTTTTATACACTTAGTTTCCATGTATAATTTATTGTGATTGTGAATTTTCATTAAAAAAATATTTGGATCGCTAAGACACCCAATGTAATAAAATAAAATAGCAAGCTTACTAGATATGACATGTGTATAGGGCCGACCAAGAGTTAAGTCATTAAATTAAGGGTTTTATGTTCCAATTTTAAGAGGCATTATTATATGGGTGGTAGTGGTGTTTTACATTTTTTTGTTTTGGGTTGAATACTTTGCAATTAAATTTATAATTATAAAAAAAATAACATAATTGAAAGCTTAAATAAAATTTTTACAGTTAATTATCCATTAATATTTAGACAAGTAAATGCTTTTAACAAAAAAAAAACCTGAATTAAAATGTGATTTCAGACCTCAAATTCCCTTAGGCCGGCCCTAGTGAAGATTTAAGTCCCAATGAGTTAATTAACAAAAATAAACGAAAATTTGAGTGTTTTAAGCAAAACAATAAACCAATAAAAAAAAATGTAATTTTTCAACAACATAGCAAATTGTAAACCGTGTTAATTCTTTTTGTTAATAATTGGTCACAGACATAATATTTGCATAATGTATTTTAACATAATATATATAGATTTGATAAATTGTTGCTTGAACTTTGACTCGACTATAAATTGCAAACTAAATTTTTTTTTTTTTAAATTTACTACTTAAACTTTTAATTTCAAACAAATTGTTACATTCAGTATATTTTTTTTTTTTGTCAAACTGGACATAAACGAAGTAAGTGTTGGTTACGTGCGGCCTTTTGATATGTTCCAAATATGGATTCGCTAAAAAAATGAACAAATTGAAGCAAAAAACAGGATTTTTCTACCATGCTTTTGGTTTTTTTAATACTATGGTGGACTTAATTGTAACATAAGTAAAACTTTAAAAGTATGAAAAAATATGAATTTTTTAAACTACACCTAAGATGTGTATCATACTATTAATAATATCAATTTTCCTATGGGGTTCACCTTTAGGGCAATAGGAAAATAAAAAAATTAGTGGCAAAAACATGGTGCTCCAAGAGCATTGTAGAAAGGTCCCAAAAAACATTCAGTTGGATGTTCAATTAAAAGGCAACGTTGGAATTTGGTGATGTTCAATTGAGCATCCGATTGAAAGTATTTTGTTTCAATCTTTTCAATTAATTCTCAAATCCATATTAGGTACATATCAAAAACACTCCACACCGAAACATGCTTATTTAATGTCCAATTTGGCGGAAATTGTAACAGATGTATCAATAAGTTTGAAAATCCATGTAGTCAAATTAAAAAAAAAAAATTAAAGTTCAGGTAGCAATTTGGTTATTGATCCTAAAAAATGGATATATACTTATATATGGCTTTCTCTGAAATTTTTTATATCCTAGGGTTAAGAACCTAAAAACGACATCAATTATGTATTATATTGCTAGCTACCTCAATTATTTGTTGTTGTTATTTAGTATCACAAGTATACAATTATTTGCTTATCAGTTTTCTGTAAATGGACGTGAATAAAATTTACATGTGTATGTGTACGCTCGTGATATTAATTACATTGTATAGTTTGTTACACGATTTATTAAGTCTATAATCTTGAAAAAAATTACATGTCTAACCATGAACCCGACCATGGCTCGATTGTTCAAGCTAGAGGCTCACCTAATTGAGCGTTAAATTGGCCCGGGCGACCTGGTCTGTTCTGAGTCCTGCTATTCGCCCACTTAAGTCATGGGCTAGTCATGATCAATTTTTTTCTCATAAATTTTAGGGACGAAATAGGTTGTTACATAAACTTCAGGATACAATTGGATGTGAGATAATTTTGTTTGATACAATTGATATGGACATGTGGACAAAAGAGATTCCATCCATTTTGATGGAAAAGATGACCTAAAATTGATAAGCAACAAATTTTATATACTTTGGGACGAAAATGGATGTTAATACAACTAGTTGTGAGATAATTTTCTGAATAAAATTGATATGAACATGTGAATAAAAGAAAACATTTCCATCTATCTTGATGGGAAAAGATGACCTGAAATTGATAAGTAACAAATTTTATATATATTGTGATCAAATTGACGTGGCCCTGAGCTCTTGGTAGTGGACTTCGAGGTCTCGCCTTCGAATTTCGATTGACTCTTCTAGGTATCTATATCGACCATGTCGGGTACTTAGTTTCCTTTTGAGTGTTTGATTGGCGAGAAACTGAAAATGGGTGGAGATTTGCCCTGATTCCACTCCGAAGCTTAAGTCAGTAATGGAATATGAGAGAATACTTTAAGAAGTATGTGATAAAATGTAATTAAGTAGTAAAATTGTTCCCCTATTTATAGGGAGAGTTTACCGACTTTAAATGGCGGCCACCCTCTTGAGAGAGTTTCTGTCCGGAGTCGGCACAAGCAGGTGATAAGCAGGTCGCCACCTCACCACTCCTTAAGTGGAAGGTTTCTTCATGGCAGCTAAAGTAGGTGACGAGCAGGTCGCCACCTCACTATTCCTTAAGATGAATGTTTTCTTCATGGCGGCTGAAGTAGGTCGCCACATGTCATTTCCTTAGGAGGAAGAGTTTCTTCATATGGGCGGTATAAGCAGGTGACGAGTAGGTCGCCACCTGTCCATTCCTTAAGAGGAAAGGTTTTCGCAATAGTACTTTGGCTGCCTACTCGACTCATACCTTAAGAGGGAGAGTCTTTCAGTGGACTTGTCGCCATTCTTCAGGTGTCTGCCTTAGTTGTCGACATCATTTTATATCGGTGTCGACCATTTGTCTTTGTCTTCTCATCTTGAGCGTGAATAGTCGTCGACCTATCTTTAGGAATCTCGACTCAAACGTTCTCGACTTCCCGTTAACTTATCTCCAATAATCGTAGCCCAATACTTGCCCCCCGAGACTTGAGTCGTCGGCTTCATTATGAAGAAGAGGTCTTAAGTCGAGCATCGTTTCTATGGTTCCCTGACTAGGTTTACATGCTGTCGGGTCGTAGTTTTGAACTTTTTATAACTTCTCAATTCGAGACTTGGGCCCCTTAGTTGAGGCGTTGATCCGTGCTTTTCACATTATGACCGTTGGGGGGTGACTCGAGGGAGCTCAAAGTTCGCTTGTGAGTTTTGCAACGGTAACTTCTTTCGTAACAGTAAGTTTTGCAGTAATTGCACCAATAGAGAGAGACCTAGGAGAGCTTTCTCGGGAAGATATCTCTGGCGGCGGATCTCCAGTATAAATACTGTGAGTTCTCTTTGGATTTATACTTCTTACTCTTTCTTTTATTCACTCTGGCGAATCAGTATAATGCGTTCTTCATCAATCCTAACTCGCCACACACTTGCTCTCCAGAAGAGAGGATTTTAGTAGGAGTCGCCACCCATGGTCCTTCAAATCCTAGTCGAGAGGCTTCCTTTCTTCGATCCCTTTCCCGAACTCCCATGGTGTCTCGGATCCCTTCAGGTAGGTCCTCTGGTTTTCATCCTCCTCCTCTAGAACAGTCTAAAGTAAATAAGTTGTCTAGCACTGCTTTCATGGAAGCGGTGACTCTGGCCAATCTCAGTGATGAAGAGAGGCATCGATATGGTGGCGCTCCTCATGAGCCTCATTTTGCTCAGGCGGGAGAGGTTGTCGTTAGCTGGAAAAATCGAGGCGGGGCTTCGATTCCCTTTTTGCCCCGAGTTGTCAGAAATCTGTGAGCATTACAGAATTCACCCATGCCAATTTTCTGTAAACGCCATCCATTATTGGGTGGGTTTTCGCTGCAAGTGCGACGTCTATGGCTAGGATTATAGCATTCAGGTTTTTAGATGCTTTTATCGTTTGACGGGTAATAAGAAATTGGTCTATGCCTTCAAATCTTGATGGCCCCCAATGGACGAGCATTTTTCTTGGGATTCGGCCAGATCTATGGTGGTGGGATTGAAATTGACACAGGAACACCATTTCTCCATGCTAAGGGAGGCCCATATTTTGGGCCTCTCATGTCAATTGAGATTTGGGTCTGGCCTAATGTCCTAATGTGGTTTGCCCAATTGTCTTAGGTACATATACATTTAATGGGCTTCCATTTACGGCGTCCATCACCATATGCTTACATTTTGTGGTATCTAGTATAATAATTGGTCAATGTTTCGTCGGGACCTTGATCAATTTTATCTAGAAAATTCATACTCTTGAGGTGTTTTCTTTGGCCTATATGTTACTCTATGAACTTGGCCTTCAACTCTTCCCATGAATCTATTGAGTTGTCGGGAAGGCCGTAGAACCAGGTAGAGGCTTCTTCTTTGAGAGTAGTGGGGAAGAGAGCTGCATAATAATCTGGCGTCGCCCCTCTTCCTAATAGGGAAGAGTTATGGGTGTTGATGTGGCAAACAGGATCTCCTTCTCTAGTATAGTCGTCAATATTCCTCGCAAAGACTTGCGAGGGAACTCGAGTGTCGAGGAGCCTCCTGGAAAAGGGATGAGAGGTGTGGTCGCGAACTATCAGCATGTCGCTCGTTCCTCTCATTTTCTTCTCTAACAGCTTCTCCACCTGTCATATGGTGAATAAGACAGGTTCATTAGCAGGGGCGTCAACCACGGGGGCTTTTGGAGCTTCCTTAGCTCCTGGAAGGTTTGTCTCAATGGTCTTCACGCTAGAGGCCACCTCGTCGATTTGGGAGACCTCATGAGCTGGCTCCTTAGTGTTTGGGACAGTTCCCGCCTGAGCCTGATTCCAGAAGGCTATGAATATTGCCATCACCTCTTGTGGGACAACTGGGGGGACTGCCCTCACCTCTTCTTAGTTTGGCGGTGGCTCAGAGTGAGGGAGGAATTCATCACCATTAGCACCGTTGCTTTGGGGAGGAAGAACTTCCTCGTTTACTTGCTTAGAGGTGGTAGGATTTGTTTGAGATTTTGCCATCTCCTCCACCACGGCTGTTACCTTTCTTGAGTTCTTGTTGGGGGCCATGACTTTTTGATCGCCTTCCCACAGACGGCGCCAAATGTTGGGATCAAATTGAAGTGGCCCTGAGCTCCTGGTAGTGGACTTCGAGTAGGGATGTCAATGGGGCAGGTCGGGGCGGGTATCGCCAGACCCGGACACGCCCCGCGGGTCAATATGGTCGACCCGGACCCGTCCCATGCACTTTCGGGTCGGGTCTGTTAGGTTCCGAGTCTAGGGTCAACGGGCGGTCAACTCAAGTCTCGTTCCTCACTGGAGATGTCGCGGATCTGATTCTCTCGGGTTGTGCTGTCCTAACTTGTGTCCTTCCGTCCTTAACTTTTCTTCTCCTTCGCCCTGCAGAAGGGGCAATACCAGGCACAGAGGGGGGGGTGGTGCCTGATGAACCCTCTCCGATGCCTAAGTCAGTACGGTTTTAGAGAGATAAAGCTAGAGAGATGTCAGAGCAAAATTATCCAACTTGCCAAGATGATCAAATGAATAGTGGAGACGGGGTATTTATAGGCAACGGTGTCATTAAGGTGGCTTAATGACATCATTAACCTTTAAACACAGTTAATTAACCTTTAAACACATAATTAAGACCTTAGGATACGGAGAAGGTTGGCGGAATAAACCGAGTATGGGAGTCCGAGAATGGTGTCGGGGCCCTTGGGGGGGGGGGGGGGGGGGAATCCGACCCCCAAGGGTAGGGGTTGGGTGAGGTCACCCAACCCCTCCTAGAGGGGATAGGGTTGGCCAACCCTATCCCCCCTAGGGGAGATCGGGTCGCCTGACCCGATCTCCCCTAGGGGAGGTCGGGTGTGGCCACCCAACCTCACCTAGGTGAGTTTAACTCGGCCGCACGAGCGCTTCGGCCTCGTCCGGGCCGTTGGTGTTCTCGCGAAGTGTTCGGGTTGAAGTTTCGATTTACAATCATTAATGGGATGATAAAAATACAACGATTCGGAAGTCAACGGGTTCAAATTGGGCGTATATCCATCACATGCCCCCGAGTCAACCAATGGCCTAACCCTTGATTGACTCTATTTTAGGATGGTATGACACGCGCAATTTGAAACCGGGGTTTTACCTTTCATCTGAATGCTTACTTACCCATGGATGCGTGCCTCTGACTCTGCCCCCTGCCTTATAAGATAGAGGAAGTGTAAACGTCAGAGCAGTACGGACACGTGCCTAAGCACGCGTCCGTCTGAAGTGGGAATAATAAATCTTTCCTTGCTACGGACGTGTATTTCGAAAAATACATGTTCGCATAGGGATGCAATACGAATGTAACTAAGTGACTTATGCTTCAATTTCATGCCGAGATTTCACTTAAGCGGAGAAAAATTTAATTTTGGCCCAAATTTTTTTCTAAGTATGGGATGCTCAAGAATAAGCCTAACTTGAGTGGAGATATACTTAATCATAGTTAAAGGGGGTAAAAGTGATGGTTTTTCTTTAACCCTTAGATCTCACTTAAAAATAAATGGAGGGTGGTGATTAGAACTCTTTAAAAAACCCTACCATCTTTCAAATATATAGGAGAGTTAAGAAAATACCTTAGTTAGCCACCATAGCCATCATTTTCCCTCTTTTCTCACCCTTGGAGAGCAAGAAAGAATTTGGAGCACACCCAAGGAGGAGGCCGGCCGAAATTTCCGGTGAGAGGCCAGAAATCTCGAAGGGAGACACCGGCATCGGGCGAAGGCGGCGGCTGACTGGGACGACAGCCCGGCTAGCGGCGGCGCGGAGGAACAGCGGGACGACGGCGAGGTCGTTGCCGGCGGGGACGACGTCTGGTTCGACGGAGGCGGGCGACGGCGAGGTGGGACGGCTCCGACGCGGCACGAGGTGTTTTCCGGCGACGGTGGGGCGACTGAAATCAACTCCGGCGACGACAAAATTAGGGCTCCGGCGAGGGGCTGATTCCGGCCAACGTCAAAATTCGAATTCCGGACCCGTTTATCACATCGGGTCGGGTTTTCCGAAGGTCCATTCTTTTCCTTTCCGTTATCGCGTAAAACGTTGATTTTTGAATTGCCGATACTTGATTACCGATACTTGATTGAATGTGGAATTGCCGTGGGTAGCCGTAGATAGTTGTGGATTTGGGGAAAAACTTTGGCCGGTCGTCCGGAGATAGTTTTTTGTCCGATTAAACTATCCCCATTTTGGATTTGATGTCGAGTTGCCATTTGTGTGTTGATTCCCATTGGAGGGCGTAATGGTAATTTTGTCCGAAAACCGACTTTAGGCTCGGACAAAATTGGTCGATTTGGTTGTCGTGGTGTCCTTGGCTCACGTTTGTTATCTTTGTTGGGTGTCTTCGAATCTTTGGTTGTTGTCGTTGGTCGAGTGCCGGAGTACCCCCGGTTTTTCGGAAATTTTCTTGTTTTGACATTTGTCATGTCGTGGCAGGTACTATATTCCTGGTGGTGTCCCCGCACACAGACTCTACAGAGGCGTTACATCCTCCGAAGGATGAGTGAGTTCCTTTTCTCTTCTTTTCGTTGCGTTACTTCCTTTCCTATCATTAGCTTAGTGTTGCGGTCTGAGCTGGGGTATTAGTCGGGACTTGATTCGAGCTTTGGGATTTCCTGCTACCTTTGACTTAGGTCTCGCTGCTCTGTCGGAGAACCACCTGACTAGGTCTGATTACAATGAGCACGTTACCTTAGGTGATATCTGTCCTTTAGATGAGCCTCTATATCCTTTCCTCCCTTCCTTGGGGAATGCCCGCGAGACGGTGACAGAGTCCCCTAGGGGGAAGGTCGTCGTTTACCCCTCCCAGATTCGATTTGGGTTGAGGTTGCCTTACTGCGATGATCTCGTAGAGTTGAGTAGGTTCTTCAGGATTTCTCCTGTGAACCTTGCTCCCAGTGCCCTCCGCGTCTGGGTGGGCTTCCGGGTGTTGTGCCACTGGTACTCCTGGAAGTACTCGCTGGTTCTGTTCCGATGCTTCTACCGGTTCCAATATCAGAGGAAAGTGGGCTTTGCGAGTTTTGTAACTCGCCATCCGTCCCTCAAGGATTCCCGATTTGCTGATTTCGGGTTGAGTGGGGTCGAGTGGGATACCTCTCTTCGCTTCGTGGCCCGGAGTGACAACTCGGCCAGTCACTGGGCCAAGCACTATTTCTTCATCACGGATCGATATGTCACTTGGTCGGTCTTGAATGAGGATCGGTCGGATGGTTGGCCTGCCTTCGGGGAGTTTTCACCTGTTGATTTAGAGACTATGAAGACGATTTATGAGAGCAACAGGACCCGATCGTACTGCCCTGTGTCCTTAGTGACAGAGACGGATCTTTATGAGGCAGGGATCAGTTTGACTCCTGACTCCGGGGGTTCGGTATGTTACTTAGTCTTCTCCTCTTTATTTACTTTCTGCTTTTCCTTTGTAGGTTGGTTTCACGGAAAAACCTATAACGTGCAGGCAGCACCGGTCGATCTGACCAAGAGGAAGGCTCCATCTGGCTCTGCTCTGAAGAAGTCCCCCATGCTTGGGAAGAAGGCTGGGGCCTCTGGTATACTTCCTCCTGCTTGCTTCTTTATGGTATACTTGTGTTTTCCTTATCTTGTTTTTCTTGCATTGCTAGGGCGCTCTCCCTTGGTGACAGAGAGGGTTGTCTCCGTAGGCAAAGATTCTGGACCCTCTAAGTCCAAGTCGTGGAGATCTGACTCTGAGGCCGGGGCCTCGGCTGTCAAGAGGAAGAAAGCTGCGGATCCTCCTTCGACTGTTGCTCGTCCCCCGACCCTGTCTCGTGATAAAGAGATGGTGGTCGAAGAGGCGCCTTCCCATACTGATAAAGGGAAGCGACCTGTTGGTGGTGGTTCCCCTGCCCCCCAGCCGAGGGCACGGTCATCAGGTTCGATCTCCACCGTATCACTGATTCTTCTATGTTTATATTTTCCTTTGACTTGTTTCGTTTGTATAGGTGGGCCTCCGGCTTTAAGTCGGAAGGATTTCGCACGTCTTACTGACGAAGATGTCGTTGGGTCTGAGTGGACTCCTTTCGTTGGTTTGAAGGAGTTCCACCTTGATAGCGGCTCCTCTTTGCGGACTCCTGAGGTTGGCATCCGCATACTTCGCGGTGCCATCCCCCCTGGCGATCGTGTTGCTCAGCCTAAGTCTCCTGGGGAGACTCGGCGCTTCGTTCAGGGTGTACTCTCTCGTTATGCGCCTGTGAGTTGTTCCTTGCTTTCTCCTTTTTGCTTTTAAGTGGTTGGTTTTTCGGGTACTCATCTCTTGTTTAAATTTTCAGGGTATGTCTGACATGGTGAACATGTCATCCCTCGTTCTCGAGCTATCTGACGTGAAGAAGACTCTAGAGGATAGCCAGGTCTCCCTAAAGGCGGAGCTCGCCACTGCTGCTGAGAAGGCGCGCCTATCAGATCTGAAGATGCAGGAGCTCAGGGACCAAGTGTCCTTACTTGAGACTACCGTAGGTAGCTTGCGCCGGGAGGCTGAGGTCGCAGCTTCACTCCATTCTGAGGAGTTGCGGAAGTTGGAGGCTAGGTGTCGGGCAGAGGAGAGGACTGTCGCAGTGTCTGAGTACAAGGCTTCTTCTGCCTTCACTGCTGACTATAGCGTGCGGCTCACTCAGGAGATGAACCAGTTTGGTGAGTATCTGGTTGATCATATTTTCTGCATTGATCCTCAGTTTCCAGTTGGCGATCTTGGTGACTTCGGGCCATACGCTACTGGCTACATGGCTGTCCTTAGGGGTCAGGCTGCTGTTGCAGACGAGCCTGCCCCTACACAGGTGGATGCTACACCTGTGGATATCGATACTTCAGACTCCTCCTCTTCCTCCATCTCTGCCGGTGGTTCAGTCTCAGGGGGTCAGGGTGACTCTCCCGAAGGCTCTGATTGATGTTTCTACATCTTGCTATCTTTGTATATATAACCATACTCTTTCTCCCCTTTGATGGGTTGAGTATCTTTTGGGATTGTTGTGGGGTTTTGTGTTGCTTTCCTTTGTCTTATTTTGTCGTTGGCTGTGTGGTTCACTTGCCTTTATATTAGTGCTTCGTATGCTTTTGTATGTACTCCTTTGATTATGGACTCTTCTCTTGGTGTGTTTCCTTTACTTACCCTTCTTTCGTGTTTTCCTTCATGCCATACATGTTATTTCATTCAAGAAAAAACATTATGTGTTCTTCATAGCACTTTACTTTGAAATTATTTTCTCATGGGATCCTTCTCAGTATGGTGTAAATAGGGATGGCAACGGGTCTCGGGGCCCCGCTGACCCGCGGGGCCCCGACCCGGTTTTGACCCGCCGACCCGCCGACCCGCGGGTCACGGGTCGGGTCGGGGTCGGGTCGGGGCGGGTCCGGGTCTAGAGACCCGGGGCCCCGTAGACCCGCCCCGAAATCCATATGTATATAATTTTTTTTTTTAATTTTTTTATGTTAATATGATCTAACATTTAATAAAAAAATATGGTTAATATAGTACCTATATAAATAACATGGACCAAATAGATTTATATTTAGATTATTAGGATTTGTTAATTTGGTGTTTGGATTTAAATTTGTATTTATAATGAATTTGATGTGTTTGTTGTTTATATTTGATTGATGTTAGATTTATGTTTTGAATTTATATATAATGTAATATTTTGACAAAAAAAAAATTGTATTTAATATTGAAAAGTTAAAAAAAAAAAAAAAAAAAAAAAAAAAAAAAAAAAAAAATTGTTCATATGACGGGGCGGGTCGGGGCCCCGCGGGTCGACCCGCGGGATTGTTGACCCGACCCGACCCGAAAGGCCCATTTGGCCGGGGCCGGGTCAGCCAGGCCGACCCGCGGGGCGGGTCCGGGGCTGCAAAAACCCGCCCCGACCCGCCCCGTTGCCATCCCTAGGTGTAAAGCTCTCTTCTGATACCCTTTGAATGGTATGTATGGTATTGTTAGACCAAAGATACGCTCTTGGTGGGCGTCGAAATCTGTTCACGAGACTGGCTCTCGGAGGGCACTTAACGTTTCGCAGGATAGGCTCCCGGAGGGCACATGTTAGACCAAAGATACGCTCCTGGTTGGTGTCGAAATCTGTTCACGAGACTGGCTCTCGGAGGGCACTTAACGTTTCGCAGGATAGGCTCCCGGAGGGCACAGGTTAGACCAAAGATACGCTCCTGGTTGGCGTCGAAATCTGTTCACGAGACTGGCTCTCGGAGGGCACTTAACGTTTCGCAGGATAGGCTCCCAGAGGGCACAGGTTAGACCAAAGATACGCTCCTGGTTGGCGTCGAAACTGGTAGTTTGAAATCTACCTCAAGAGACGCTCTTGGGGGCGTCGAATCTGGTAGTGTTTTTTCTACCTCAAGATACGCTCTTGGGGGCGTCGAATCTGGTAGGTTGCAAATCTACCTCAAGATACGCTCCTGGGGGCGTCGAAATTCGTAGTTTTTGGAAACCACTCTCAAGATACGCTCTTGGTGCGTCGAAGGTCGTAGTATGAACACTACTCTCAAGATACGCTCCTGGGGGCGTCGAAATTCGTAGTTTTTGGAAACCACTCTCAAGATACGCTCTTGGTGCGTCGAAGGTCGTAGTATAGAAACTACTCTCAAGATACGCTCTTGGGGGCGTCGAAGGTCGTAGTATGAACACTACTCTCAAGATACGCTCTTGGGGGCGTCGAGGGTCGTAGTATAAAAACTACTCTCAAGATACGCTCTTGGGGGCGTCAAAATCTGTTCGCGGGATAGGCTCCCGGAGGGCACAGGGTTCGTAGTTTTTAGAACTACTCTCAAGATACGCTCTTGGGGGCGTCGAAATCTGTTATTGACTTGAAGTCATATCTGTGTAAGGATAACTTCATGATTGTATCACCACATTCATTGGAAAATACCTTTGAAGGAAATCCTACTCCTTTAAGAGCATTCATGTTTTTTGTACACATGGGGTGTCTTGGGGAGATCCAGACACCCTTTGGAGGAAATCAAAGATAGTTGTAGAGTTGGAGTAACTTCGTGAGTTCTCCTTCTCGAAAGTTGTTTTTTGGAAAACTTAGAACATGCAGAGTGCTAAATATGAAACTAAGGATATGGGTGGTCAATTTGTCCATTGCCACGTACTCCTTTAGGCCTCCATTGTAAATCATTTCCTCCACTTCTATTTTCAGCACCATGCAGTTGTTGGTTTGATGCCCCCAGGTTCCATGGTACTCACACCAATCCTGTGCATCTCTTCCTAGGAAGGCCTTGCCCTCCTCCCTGCATGCGGGTAGCTCTTCCTTGAGGTACTTCTGAAAAAGTTCTTCTATGCTCATTGTAAGGGGTGTGAATTTGAAGTTTACACCTCCTTGCAGTGTATCAATCTCTCCTTCTTTCTCCGGAACTTCCTCCGGCTGCTCCATCTCCTTTGCAAATGCCTTGTCTAGCTTTTCTTTGAGCTCCCTCATCGTGCTTGTCATGACCATCTCATAGAGCCCTCCATAAGCCTCAAATGAGTTTGGATGCATGTTTCGAATGAATGCTTTGACGGCTTCTCCTCTTGTGATGTCCATATTGGCACCATAACTGGAGAATCTCTGGAAGTAGCTTGATATTGGCTCCCGTGGCATTTGCTTGATATCTTCGATGTGACGGAAGCCTCTTATGATGGAGTCCCTTGTTCTTTTCCCTTCTATGGTTTCTGGCTGCCAAGGTATGGCTGTCACCTTCACAGCCTTGTTCATGTGTCTCTTCTTAGGCATTGTTTGAAAAAACTGTCTGCTCAGGCGGAGTGCAACTCCGTTCTTCATTTTTCTTTTCCTTTGTTTCCTCCTCACCCTTTTGTTGTCTTGGTTGGCTCCTACCATGACCATTGCCACTGTGTCTGTCCTGAGTGATCCCCGTCTCATGGAGTTGACGTAGCACTGCCTTGCAGTGCGTTGGTCACCCAGGACTTCTCCCACTCCATTCTCAGTGATGTACTTCAGTTTCTGGTGTACGGTGGATGGCACGATTTCATATGGATTTATGGTTGTTCTTCCTAGGATCCCGTTGTAGGCTCCCAAGCTTTCAACCACCAAGAAGTTAATGTTCACCTTCAGCTGTGTCCATCCTTGGCCCATGGTCACTGGCAGTATTATCATTCCCAGGGGGTAACTTGTTGCCCCTGAGAAGCCAACCAGAGGGAAGTTGACTGGTTTGATGTCTGCCTTCGTTTTCCCTATCTCTTCTAGGACCCTTAGGCTTAGGAGGTCAGCCGAGCTGCCCCCATCCACCAATATTCGTTTTACATCAAAATTGTCAATGTCTATCGTGATGACTAACGCATCGTCATGTGGGAAGACAATGTGGCTCTTGTCCTTCTCCGAGAATTCAATCTTCATCTCCTCTCCTTCTCGTGGCCTTTTCCTCCACCTTGGCACTGAAATCAGTTTTGATGCGTAAACCTCCCTTGCATTAGCAGTTGGGCCACCTGATGCCACTCCTCCGTGTATCATGTTTATGGTTCCTCTCTTGTTGGGTGGAGGATTGTAGTCTACCTTGCTCTTGCCTTTGTCCCTGTATGATGGCCCTAACTGTATGCTGTTGCCCCCATGATCCACGAACTGCTTTAGTTCTCCCCTTTGGATGACATTGTTGATGCTTAGCTTTAGGCTGAAGCATTCGTTCGTGTCATGCCCATATGCTTCATGGTTATCACACCATCTATCCTTGTGTGTCCCCACCATTGGGGCTCTCCACCTTGCAGGGGGTGACCAGAGTTTCTGATTCTGCATCTCTCTGAGGACAGTAGCTCGAGTGGCGTTCAATGGGATGAACTTGATGACGTTGATTTCCCTAGCTTTCAGTGGTTCGCCCATTTGATTTCTTTGTTGGGGCGGACGCCATTCCTGCTGCCTTGTGTGTTGAGGTGCCTGAGGTGGCTTTCCTTTGTTCGGCTTTGCATTGTCTTCCTTAGCTGCTTGAATCTTGGCTTTCTTACTTGCTCTGTGCCTTTCCAGGTCTATATGAGTTTTTACTCTCCCTGCTAGCTCCTCTAAGGTGCTTGCTGGTTTCTTGGCCATCTTTTCTGCTAGCATGGACCCGAAGCGGCCTAGGTTTCTAATGAAGGCTCGTATTATCTCACCCTCAGTGATGTCGCCCTGGATGTCTGCTATGTTCTGGTTAAACCTAGTGTAGTAACTGGCCAAGGATTCATCATTTTCTTGTTTCACGTCATCAATGGAGCCTGTTCCTTTGAGGAGCTTCATTTCCCCTAGATATCTCTGAAGGAATTTCGCCTTTAGCTGCTCCCATGAGTGGATGCTCTCAGAGGGTAGGCTGAAGAACCAGTGTGAGGCCACCCCTGATAGGGTGTTTGGAAATAGGAGTGCCTTGTATCTTTCATCAGTGGTTCTCCCAAATAGGGAGGCTTCATGCTGTTGGATATGCTCCAAAGGGTCTCCCTTGCCATTGTATTTTGCAATTTGGACTGTATGCAGGGAGTCCGGCACCTTGCTCATCTCCAATTCCCTCGTGAAAGGGTGGTTCGTTTTGTCACTTAGACATTGCAAGCCGTGTTTCTTTGACTCATTCATTTTCCTTGTTATCATTGCCTCTATTTCTTCCGGAGTGATCAATATCGGTGTCGGAGTGTAATTTCTTTGATAGCCTCCGTAGTTATAGATGGGGCTTGCCGGGATCCCTTGTCCGTATTGATACGGACTGTAGGTGTATCCTTGGTGTCCCTGCTGGGGTGCTTCATAGAATTCTTGCCTCCTTGGAGGTCTTGCTTGCCTGTCCTCCCCCAGTGGGGTGTAAGCCCTGGCGTTCTGCTGTTGCCTAGGAGGCACGAATTGTTGCCTTCTCTCTGGGGGTGGCTCCTGGTAATTTCTTCTTTGCTCTTCTCGCTGCCCTGCTCGAGGGTGTGAGTGGTGCTCTTCCGTTGGGATCGGTTCCTCTTCATGAGCTTCTGTATGTGTCCCCTGGGTGTATGCCGACCTTGTGTATGTTGTGTGGGCGCGGTTGTTATTCCATTGGCCCGGCATCTCATACGGGTATCCTTGGGGTCGCGCTTCGTAGTAATATCCCTCAGGAGGTGCTGTGTGTTGGGATGGCACTCCCTGTTGCTCCCTTTGTTGCTCCCTTTCTCTCTGTGGCCTCCTTGCCAAAGGGGTTGAGGCTGTGGAGGACTCAGCCCCAGCTGGGCGTGAGGGTCCTCCCTCCTGGTGGTTGTGTTGAGGAGGCTGTGGGGTTCCTTGAGGTTCTGGTTGCATTGGCATTTTCCCTGGGTTAGGCTGCCTCCCTGGAGGTATAGGCTGCCTCCCTCGCCTATTGCCCCCAGGTGGGCGGTGGTGCCTAGACACCCTGCTGTTCGTCATTGCTCTTGTTATTGCCAGGCTTTCTGTCCGAAGCCCACTGACGGCGCCAAGTGTTAGGTTCCGAGTCTAGGGTCAACGGGCGGTCGACTCAAGTCTCGTTCCTCACTGGAGATGTCGCGGATCTGATTCTCTCGGGTTGTGCTGTCCTAACTTGTGTCCTTCCGTCCTTAGCTTTTCTTCTCCTTCGCCCTGCAGAAGGGGCAATACCAGGCACAGAGGGGGGTGGTGCCTGATGAACCCTCTCCGATGCCTAAGTCAGTACGGTTTTAGAGAGATAAAGCTAGAGAGATGTCAGAGCAAAATTATCCAACTTGCCAAGATGATCAAATGAATAGTGGAGACGGGGTATTTATAGGCAACGGTGTCATTAAGGTGGCTTAATGACATCGTTAACCTTTAAACACAGTTAATTAACCTTTAAACACATAATTAAGACCTTAGGATACGGAGAAGGTTGGCGAAATAAACCGAGTATGGGAGTCCGAGAATGGTGCCGGGGCCCTTGGGGGGGGGGGGGGGGAAATCCGACCCCCAAGGGTGGGGGTTGGGTGAGGTCACCCAACCCCTCCTAGGGGGGATAGGGTTGGCCAACCCTATCCCCCCTAGGGGAGATCAGGTTGGCCGACCCGATCTCCCCTAGGGGAGATCGGGTTGGCCGACCCGATCTCTCCTAGGAGAGATCGGGTTTGTGGACCCGATCTCTCCTAGGAGAGATCGGGTTGGTCCACCCGATCTCCCCTAGGGGAGGTCGGGTGTGGCCACCCAACCTCACCTAGGTGAGTTTAACTCGGCCGGACGAGCGCTTCGGCCTCGTCCGGGCCGTTGGTGTTCTCGCGAAGTGTTCGGGTTGAAGTTTCGATTTACAATCATTAATGGGATGATAAAAATACAACGATTCGGAAGTCAACGGGTTCAAATTGGGCGTATATCCATCAGGGTCGACCCGTGTGAGGTATAATTTATCATTTTAAATCTTAAATTCTAAATTCTATGTTACCATATCCAAATTCAACTCCAAATTTAAATCATAAATTATTAAATTAACTCATAATCCAAATATAAATCACCTCATTAATTAGAATAATTGTTATTTTGACTATGTGTTATATTAGCCGTATAGTTTTATATAATATACATATATTAAATATATATGTAAAATAAAAGCTCGGGTCGGGTCGGCGGGTCGCCGTGAACCCAAACCCGAACCCGCCCCGCGGGTCGGCGGGTCATCGGGTCGGGTACCCGCGGGTCGGCGGGTACCCGTGACCCATTGCCATCCCTAACTTCGAGGTCTCGCCTTCGATTGACTCTTCTAGGTATCTATATTGACATCGCATGGTACTTAGTTTCCTTTTGAGTGTTTGATGGGAGAGAACCTGAAAAATGGGTGAGGATTTACCCCTGATTCAACTCCAAAACTTAAGTCAGTAATGTGATACGAAAGAATACTTTAAGAAGTATGTGATAGAATGTAATTAAGTAATAAAAGTGTTCCCCTATTTATAGGGAGAGTTTACCAACTTTAAATGGAGGCTACCCTCTTGAGAGGGTTTCTGTCCGGAGTCGGCACAAGCAGGTGACAAGCAGTTCGCCACCTCACCACTCCTTAAGAGGAAGGTTTCTTCATGGCGGCTGAAGTAGGTGACGAGCAGGTCGTCACCTCACCATTCCTTAATAGGAAGGTTTTCTTCATGGCAGCTGAAGTAGGTCGCCACTTGTTCTTTCCTTTTGAGGAATGGTTTCTTCATAGGGGCGGTATAAGAAGGTGACGAGTAGGTCGTCACCTGTCCATTCCTTAAGAGGAAATATTTTCGCGATAGTACTTTGGTTGCCGACTCGACTCATACCTTAAGAGGGGGAGTCTTTGAGTGGACTTGTCGCCATTCTTCAGGTGTCTGTCTTAGTGGTCGACATCCTTCTATATCGGTGTCGACCATTTGTCTTTGTCTTCTCATCTTGAGCGTGAATAGTCGTCGACCTATCTTTAGGAATCTCGACTCAGACGTTCTCGACTTCCCGTTAACTTATCTCCAATAATCGTAGCCCAACAATATCCTTAGGGACAAAATTGATTGTTACAAAAAATTTAGGATGCAATTGGCTATGAGATAAATTTTTGGATATAATTTAAGGGAAATGATTCCCATTCCGAAATCAAGCCATGAAGTCACGAGCAGTTCCAATTTTAGAGAGGTTAGTTATTTTCTTTCAAAAGTTCAAAAAATTACACTAGTGCTATTCTCTCTATTTTTGGAAATTTACGGAACTTCTCGTGACTTGGTTTCGGAATTGCTAGTTCTCATAAATTATATGGACATATGGATATCAAAAACATTTCCATCGATTTTAATAGGAAACGATGACCTAGAATTGATCAGCGATAAATTTTATATACTTAGTGTAACTAATAGCAATAAAAAGTAGTTAAAATAGCTAACTGTAACGTGACGTAAATTTGATGTATTAGTATTATTATTGTACCCAAAAGAATTTATACATCAAATTTAATTTACCCCTCTGGAAAGTCAAGCGATCGGTTTTTTTTTCTTCTTTTTTTTGTAATCTTAAGTCAAGCGATCGGTTGACAAAGGCTGGACACGTCAGCCGTTAAACTTTCATATTGGGGCAAGCCCAGCCGTTCCAATTTCCAATTCCCACCCCCTTTTAAACGACATAACAATTTCTTGCTTCGACCTCGTCAATTCCACCACGCTACGCAAGATACTTTGATTTCCAAGCCATTTCTGTTCAATTTCGTCGGCAGTTTCTTCCAACCGTCATCCGATAGTATACACATCTCTCTGATTCTTCTCCCCACTTTGACATGATCTGAAACCGTCGTTGGGTTTTGATTTCTGGGGTTTCTGTGTCGATCCCGTTTGAAGATCTGGTCGATTGATGGCGGCGCTGAGGGGGTTGATTCATCTGGGTGCGAATTCGGGTTTCTGCCTGGCAAAAGGTCGAGCATTTAACGTGCATTCCTATTCGGGTTCGCAGATCAGCAGAGTTGATTGTAGGCAAATTTCGCAGCTCGTGAAGCCTGGGAAGCGAGCATTTCTGGTTGATACTTTGGCGCTGGTAAGTTTTGTCTTCATCAATGAATGAATGTTCTTCGCTTTCCAGATTATGGTCTCGATTTGGTTCCAACATGTGAAATTTATGGATTTCCTTGTTTTCTCAGTGCGGGTTTGTAATTTTATTGCCCAAGATAGGACACCGATATTGTTGGAAGTACCAAATAGGTTAGCTTGAGCATACAAAGCCTTGAAATGGATGTTTTCATCCGTTTCTACTGCAGAATTGATTATTGATTCATCATTTATAGTTGTAGTGATTCCAATTTGAGCTGGATTGATATGTATCATATGATTATTGATGAAAGTAAGGATTTCTTGCAACAAATTAAATATTTGATTACATATTCCAGGTGAGGCGTTTAGAGTCGCAAGGTGTACCATCTAACCATGCCGAGGCAATCACTTCTGCAATTACAGAAGTTCTGAATGATAGTTTGGAAAATGTGTCTCATTCTTTTGTTTCTACAGCTGAGATGGAGAAGGTATGCAATTTTAGTTGTATCTGGCTTCCATTTGATTATTGGAAATCAGTTGACATTAAGGTTTACAGCAGCTGATAGATCTAACTAACCCGTGCTGATTCTGTAGACCATAATGCTTCAAGAATCACAGCTCTCGAAATTCAAATCTGAAGTAAAAAGTTCTCAGGTATACTCGATTGTTTTTACCCCATTTATTCGTGTTTACTCTACCAATATTATCTGAAAGATTGCTGTGCTTTAATTTGCAGTATGTATCCCGTAAGTTCGTGATGGCATTTTTGGCTGCTATTGATATTGAATATCGGGTTATGCTATCTGAAACTTTTCCTTTTTCGTGAATTGACACAGGAACACCATTTCTCCATGCTGCAACAAGAGACCGAGAAACTTAGAACTGACATAGAGAAGATGCGTAGTGAATTGAGGTCGGACTAATTTAAATATTTCATGCCATCAATCTCGGGAGATATAATAAGATCTTTCCTTTTGCATCGCGATTGAATGATTTTCCTTTGATCAGATATGAAATCGACAAAGTCACTGCTGGTCAAAGATTGGATTTAAATCTCGAAAGAGGGTAATTAAAGATCAGACAAGTCTCAGATATCGTCCTGTTGTGTTGCCTATTCTGCAGTAATATTTCATTACCTTATCAATGCAGGAGAATTCGTGATGAACTTGCTGATCAAAATGCTGAAACCAATAATCTGACAAACAAGCTCGATCGGGTTTGTTTATAAACCCTAACTTGCAGAAACATTGAGCTTTCTAGATCTTCATTATTTCTAAAGAGAGTCGATTTGCGATTTGCAGGAAATCCATGCATTGAAAGCTCATCTAGAAGCGGCGAAATACGAGGTGATCAAGTACTGCATCGGTACCCTGGTCTCCATATCGGCTGTCGGTCTAGCTGTTATTCGCATCTTGATATAGGACACAATCGGATGAACCGGAAGAAACCCGAGTGTCATTTTTTTAAAACGGCAACTGGGTGTCCCGATTATAAGATTAATTCTAACAGCGAAGAAAGTCTTCTGTTAGGAGTTGTTCATGTATTTGTTAACTAGATTTTGCTTCGTTGGAGTGGTTGTTCATTGTTTCGTGGAGATTGCCGCGTTTGTTCTGTACCACATTTTGGTCAGCTGTGATGTTCTGACCAGTTTAATGTTTCGTTTCTTTTATATAACTGCATCAACATGTTTGTCCAGCGACCGTTAGTTTTAAGTAGACATTGCAGTGATGTACGTCACTGAGTTAATTGTGAGCCATTCAAGATCGGTTAAGTTAGATATTTAAATTTGATATGCTAAATTTCGAACTGAGTAGAGCTCGAGGCGGGCCTTTTTAGGTATTAATCGACCTCTAGATAAACTTTCTCACCATATTTTTTTTATTCATACTATAACCATGGCGGTTATGATTCGTCATACCATAATCTTTCAAACTAATACAACACTATTGTTTCATACATAAAATTCAGATTAAACGACAAATATTGTTTCATACACGAAATCTAAATTAAACATAATTTAATTGTTTTCCTTAATCTTTTTTTCACAATCTGGGTTTTTTCCTAGTATAGTCAAGAGGTTGGCCCGTGTCCATTAAGCGCTTTTGACCACTATACAACCACTGTTGGTGGTAATTGTTTCACTTAATTAAACAACACTTTTTCAATCGTCTATCACTTACGATCCTCAATCGCCATCACTTTCGATCAAGGTTACTTACTAATAAGATTCGATTAATACTTATAGTATAATAATATATATATAAATACTAGTAATATATATATATATCAATATTATATATATAGCGGTGATGGTTATAGTCGCGATTATAGACTTAATACCATAACCATTATGAGTACAAAACTCATCACCATAACCGCACCACACTATAATGGTGCGTTAACCATTACGGTAAATGGTGCGAAAAACTATGGTTATTTGATTTTCACCGCACCATTGTCGGCCCTACTTACGAATCTATTCGAATTTTTACTCTCTCAAAATCCAATTCTAGTCGAGTTTGAGCTATATATATATATTCTATTCAATACCCACCAATTATAGGTTCATTAGATCCTAAGCCTTTTAATTTTAAAAACTATTGAGTTCGAGATCGAGATAAGATTCACCATTTATGTTTAGACTGAACAATTTTAAGCTTAGCAAATTGAGCTCAAACTTATCAAGTATAGCACGAGCCGAACTCAAGCTTGAAAAAATCAAACTCAATCGAGTTCGATTAAAATATTTCGAGTCGGATTGAGCTTGTCATATACTTAGACTCTGTTTACACCCATTTGCAGTGCACATAACAAAGCCGTTCGTGGAAAGACAATTATACCCCTATCTTTTGAGGAACCAAAAGATTCTTACAGCAACATCTGGCTAATTAGCCACATAAATCATCTATCTACTGACTAACCCCATCTTGCTAAACCAAGGAATATACATATCATGATACAGTTACAGTTGATTCCTTCATTAAACAGCCTTTAGCTTCTCCGATTGGAAATCGCTCGGGTCCTCCGAGTACAAAATGCTGTTCGGAGAAGAAAGGCGTGTAAGAGCAAGAGAAAATCGTGCCTGCAAATTTTGTGCTATCAGTCAGCTATTTAGATTCGACTCGAAAAGAAAATATGTGCTGTTAGGGTTTTGGAAAATGACGGTCCTTACCCATTGAAATCCTGCAAGAGCATACCAGCATCCTTGCAAGCCAATTCCTTTACTGCTAATAAACTGTTCCAATGAACAAATGAAGTTTATAAAGGCTGTAGCCGTAGAACCGAATCGAAACTCGGTAAAGAAAATATAATGCAGGAGTTACCAATAGTAGGAGAGAACACAATGTAAAGCATGCAGTCATCGTTATGCTAATGAATCTAAGATCTCGTCCTGCCTGCAAAACAAACATATAAATCGACGGTGTTTAGTGCATACAAGAAAAATAACATGTAAAATGTATTAAGCCAATTAGATTGCAATCTTCATAGGCAGGGAGGAAGCCGCGAATTTATGTCAGATAATAGAGTATGTGTAAATAATTAACTTTTTTTTTTCAGGGGTGAAATATAAGACTTTAAAGGGCTAAATCAAAGAATATTACATATTTTGAGTCTAAAATTGCATATAACACTAAAGTTTGATGGTATAGTCCTTCATTGGCTCCGTGGTTCGGTTTAATTTGAGATGATCGTTGATAATCTATGAACGTACCAGTAATGTGCCCTCCAAGCTATGCGTGGACGGAGTCACGGATAACGCAATAAAATAGGGAATCAAGACCTTGTGCATCTGCAAGAAAATAAGTTAACTATAAACAAGGTTTCCTCTTGAAAGCAAGGTTCCTCCCTAATAAAAAAGACTTGATTTTCAAAGATGATATGATTAAAGAAGAACCAACCTCTCGGATGACATTATGATCGCTCGTAAATATTTTAGGAAAAAACCACGGAACTATACTTCCAGCACACCCTAGCATCAATCCAAGCATACCTCCAATAATCACCAGGGACTTTAACAGTGCCCGAGCCTGTTTTACCATGTATACGATAAATAATTACGCATAACTTATAATTGACAAGAACCCAGTAAGTTTTGCTTATTCTGGGAGCTATGCAAGTTGCTTACCCTTATCAAGCTTCGGTTTTCACCATACAGTAACTCGGGCATGAATGATTGGGCAGTTTGAGACAAAGGCTCCCCCCATACAGTACATATACAATATGTTTGAATCATGACCTATGAAATTTGTCACAAAAAGTTTAAGATTCCTATTTTGGATGAATGTGGCCTAGTCGGTGACTAAATACGTACCTGGTGAGCCGCTACAGAGATTGTGCCCATCGATGTAGCAACATATACAAGAAGTGAATAGAAGGCCACCTTGCAAATCACAATTCGAATAAATTAGCTATGCAGATGTAAATATACTGGATTAAGAGCCTAAAAACAGTCTCAACTATAGGCCATATTCGCTATCCCAAATTTGAAATGTTTATATTTTGCCCAACTATCAGATTTGTTGCTTTTCACTATTTTCGACTGATTTTGGCATTTTAAGCAACAAAAACATGTTTTCCACTTTTCGAAGTATCAGATTTGTTGCTCATGGTTTAGGCTTATTTGATGTTTAAAAAACATGTTTTTGTTCCGTCAATTTTAAAAGAAAAAAGTGAAAATCAACCAGTCTGATAGTTAAGAGTTAAGACACCTAATATTAACATTTTAAACCTGGGACAGCGATTAACAACGTGACATATAGTTGAGACTGTCTTTAGGTTATTAACCCAAATATATATGAGTTTGTTTCGTTCTTTTTTGTTTTACCTTTGAGATCATTGTTATGAAGACGGGAGCAGCAAGGCCAAGCATGGACATAAATTCATCAGCTGATGGTACAGAGATGGAAAATGCATTGTACCCTTTGTCATTGAGAGATGCAACCATCATATAAGCTGCAACGACCTAGAACGTTAACTGGTAAGTGAAAATTCCATCAATTATTCAATACCACCAATTCAATTAAAACAAAATATGAAAGTAGGCAAATTATTGGAGATTTACTTGTGACACCATTGTTGCCCATGCTGCACCAGCTATACCGTATCCAAGGACACTGCAGAGAACGATGTCGCCAATGCCATTCACAGCACTTGCAACAGCTAGAGCTTTCAGAGGCCCCCATGAATCTTTCATGCCGAGACTGAAACCCGAGGGGAAGTATTATTATTATAAATGAGGATCATCCAAGATTTTACGGAAAATAAAAATGACATTTTTAACAAAGAAGAAGAACATGTGTTATGAGATCAAAGAGATCAAGAAAGAAACTATACCTCGCACTTTGAGCTACCCATCCAATGAGAACTGCAGGCCACGCTAAGCCTCGAATCTAGAAAGTGCCAATTAATATTGAGGCAATTCAATGATGCGTGTTAAATAATGAGCAGTGATGATTAATGGTGTCACTTTATTTTATGACTGTGAAGATAGAGATGACTAAAGTCTAAAACTTTAAGGGAAGAGAAAGAAGAAAACCTGAACATAGGTATTTGCCGCAGGCACGATATGTACATTTTTTGCACCGGTAAAAGCTGAAGATATCAATAACCGGAAGAGATCAGTATAGCGTCGATTCTACTACTCTTAGTAGAAAAATGAGGTTAAAGACTATATTCTGTTAGCTATGAACCACGGTTATATCGAACTTCCATTATCGAGATGCTATAGGTAACAACATAAAACTAAAAAACTAACAGTAAGCATTCTCTTTACCAGTTAACGCCCATGCACCATAGACTCGTGTGAAGAAAAGCATCAAGAAGCCACAAGCCAACCCGATAAAGAGTAAGATTGATATTTGATGCTGCACCTCGTTTTTATCCTGCATCCAACTATCATTAAAGCAGATGGACTCATGGACTGATGATGCAACATAAACAACTCGATAAAGTTTTTAGGATCTCATTTATTTGCATTTAGTCGAATGGCATCATATAATGTAGCTATGGTATGTAACAACCTTGGAAACCAAGCAAGAAGCTTGAATACAACAAACAATTCAACAAAATAATGCAGAAAGGACACAAATCTATCGGCTGTGCCCTAGACAACTTTCCTTTCCGAAAGGTAAATGAAGCCACATGAACGGATTATTTTTGCATCGATGGTAGAAGTGGAAAGTGGAAACCCATCATCAATCAAATCAATTTCAGGAAACAAATAATTTTGTGGAATGCTAGATATGCTTACACCTGCATCAGTTCTATTCCAACCATAATAGAACTAACCATAACAGACTTGGTGCAAGATACTGACCTGCTTCGCCAAGGAAGTAGCAACCATATTGGAAGTAGAAACAGAGAGGAACATAAACACATAGCTCAGATAATCACAAAGGACAGTTCCAGGACCTGCCAAATAGAGAGCCAAAATAAAACCATAATCGAACTAATAGCCAATGTATTTTGAACTTAAGTGAAACAAGCAGTGAAGTAAATGATACTAAACTCAGCCAAACTTCATTGATCATAGGGTTAACAAACCTAAAAACAGTCTCAATTATAGGTCATGTTGCTAATCATTGTCCCATATTTTAAATGTTGATATTCGGTGACTCAACTTTCAAGTTGGTTGACTTCCACTTTTTCATCTTAAAAATGACTTAACAAAAACATGTTTTTAAGCATCAAATAAGCCTAAATCATGAGCAACCAATATGATTCTTCGAAAAAGTGGAAAACAACATGTTTTTGTTGCTAAAAACGTCAATTTTAATGCCAAAGTCAGTCGAAAAAAGTGGAAAACAACAAATCTTATACAACAAATCTGATAGTTGATTAGCAACATGGCATATAGTTATACTGTTTTCTGTTTTTAGGTTCTTGATCATATAAGAATTTAATTTTGTGGTAAAATGGAAACTGAAAGGAAATTAAGAACATCAAGAAGTACCCAGAGCAGCGAGCTCGATTGAGCTTCCTTGGCCAATAACAGCCGTGTCGATGAGACTCATAAGCGGGCCGCAGAGCCACAACCCGGTTGCAGGCCCTGCGAACTTCACAATCTCCTTCATCTGGTTCCACAAGCTCTGCCCAGCCAATTCCTCCTTCACCTCATCGATTTCCTCGACTTCCTCCGCTACGATCGGTGATACCATAGCAAAATTACTGCCGCTGCTCCCCGACGCATAAGCTTCTTGCTCGGTGACTTCATGGCTAGGGCTAATGCAGGCTGCTGCAAACGGGTTCCGCGAAAGCTTCGATTTTGACGATCGGGGAGGCCAAAGGAAAGAGAGAGACGGCTGCAGGCGGAGTAGGGGCGGCTGAGAGAGTGAAGAGGGGCGGAGATGGATGCGCGGAGGTCTGCAGAGCTGGGTGCTCATGTGAGGAAGAAGATAATCACCCATGATTTTCGGACGAGATGGGAAAAGGTGTCGGCGTGGTGGACTTGTTGAGCTCGGGAGAGTGAAGGAGGAAGAGACGGCCACACAAAGGAGAAGTCTGATTTGACTTGCTGTTGCTCTCTCAACTGATTAACGGCCGAGAAGGAGGATGGACCGTCGATTGGCCGTCCGGTCGGCCCCACAGCCTCTTCTATCACACCAGCGGCCAAAACTTTCATGGTCGATCAGCCTCTGTTGTTGATAGCACGAGTTACACGATGACTAACTTGAATGATTGGACATGCCAACAAATTATTAAGTGAACTTTGTCTTTTTATAAAGGTACATATAAATGACCCAAATTGTTAGGAAGTATCCGTTTATAGCAAGTCAGTTAGATATCCTAGACCGGTTCGGAAATGGGTTTAGACCGCCGATTCAGTCCTCAGTTCCAGCTCGCGACTAAGACTTGCAACACATGTTTTTTTATTTTACGTATTTTGTTAGTTGTCTTCTAGCTTAGTTGAAGTAGTGTGCTTTTGTAGACACTTTAATTCGTTGTAATTCTCAGTCAATTTAATTAATTTAGTTCAATTACATATATCTTATGTTCTTCGTTTTCTTATTTTTGCAAATTTAAACTGTTTGTTGCATAAGTTAGGCAGTAGCCAGGTGTATTTTGAGAGTGTTCTTGATCAGTCTAGTTTACACAAATGCACCGTAAATATTTACTTAATGCACTATATATGTTGTCAAATGTACTATTATATTTTAAAATGTTGGCAGTCGTCAAATGCGCCATTGTATTAGTTTGTCCGTAAATTTTATGTTAAAATATTGTCTAACTTGCTAATCTAGGAAATCTAAAAATATAACAAAATAACGAAAGTAATAAAAAAAACACAAAAACATTAAGAAATTAAGAAATTTTAAAAATACTGAAATATAATAATATTAAAAAAATTACAAAATAACGAATATATTTCATGTTAGTAACATGTACAACGTTATTATTTTGAAGGAATATAAATTTAAGTTTAGACTAATAGTGATGTATCTAGACACATTTCAAAACATATCAAAACATAATAATATGTTTAACAACACAAAAGGAAAAAAAATTACATTTGACAAATTGATCAAAATATAGTATTACATTTGACAACTTGATTAAAATATAGTTTATTTGACTGATTAACCTTTTTTTATAATTAGCTATTAATTAGCCTTACTAGCTGAAATTATATTAAACTCTGGCAATTAAAAATTGGGTTAACAGATCTTTTGGTCCATGATGTTTGACGACTTTTGGGTTCTGTTCCATGATTATTATTATTATTATTATTTTTGCCTAGTTTTGGTCTCATATGTTTGCATATTTTTCTAATTTTGGTGTCAACTCGCCCCCAATTGGACCAGTCCTGGGCTAGCCTATGGCTGGGTCGATCCCATTTGGGGTCGCCTTAGTCCGGCGACCCCGACCGTGGTCGGACACAGCCCTGGGCTAGCCCAGATCTAGGTCAATTGGACCTAGTTGTCCAATTTGAGGTCAATTTTAAAAATTTGGGACTAAATTGAACAAAAAAAAAGAGTTAGGAAAATATAAGAGGGACTAAAAATTGAAAAAAATTAAAAGTTTAGGGTGGAACACATGACTTGCACATTTTACTTAACGGAAAATATGGATGGAATGTAACAGAAAGACCAAAACTAGAAAAATATACAAACGTATGAGACCAAAACTAATAAAAAAAATATTATTGATCAAAACTCAAAAGTCGTCAAACATGATGGACCAAAAACCTATTAACCCTTAAAAATTCCTTACGAGCAGAAACAACAATAAAAACCAGCATAATAAAGTATATCACTTGCTAGTCCAAATTGGCAGCTCCTCCATTAAGTCCAACAAAGACACCTGCACATTTACATGCTTGGACTTCATTTATAACTCTTAACAAAAGCTCATAGATGGGAAGTTTTTTTTTTTCAAAAATAAATAAGGGGTTAGTAGTGACGACTAACTATATATACCGTTATGTAATGTTTAGATTTTTCTAACTAGATAGATTTAGTGAACAATCTACTCGTTAACGTAATCTTACTAATAATCCAATATCTTAAAGGAGAAGTTGATTGTTATCGTAATAAGCGATTTGATTGAATACAAATACACTTAAATTTACAGACAATACATTTGTATTGTAACTCTTAACTACATTATTCTTCATTCTCTTTGCAAATTTAAATATGATGGGGCATTATGACAACCATGAATTAATAAAAGGGTTAATAGGTCTTTTGATCCATAATGTATGACTATTTTTGGATTTTGGTCCATGATATTTTTTTTTTTTTTGCCTAGTTTTAGTACCATATGTTTGCAGATTTTTCTAGTTTTGGTATGACCGTTACTTTTCGTCCATTTTTTGTCATGCGCAAGTCACGTGATCCACCCTAAACTTTTAATTTTGTTCAATTTAGTCCCTCTAATACTTTCATAACCTTTTTTTTGTTCAATTTAGTTCCGAAGTTTCAAAATTGCAATTGGACATATTGTCCAATTGGGGTCAATTTTGAGACTTCGGGACTAAATTAAACAAAAAAAAGGTTAGAAAAGTATTAGAGGGACTAAATTGAAAGTTTAGAGTGGATCACGTGATTTGCACATGTCAAAAAATGGACGGAATGTAACGGTTAGACCAAAACTAGAAAAATCTGCAAACATATAGTACCAAAACTAGACAAAAAAAACATTATTGACTAAAACTCAAAAATGGTCAAACATCATAGACCAAAAGACGTAAACACGTGTTAACCCTTAATAAAAAGTTATAAATTGCATGCACCGTTTTTCTTTTTGTTGGAAAACATTGCATGCACCATTTAAAAGCAGAGTTTTGCGTTCTTCTGTTCTCCCACTAACTCCGTCCAACAAAGCATCCTCACAAATTCCTATATATATTTATCATCGCCTCCTAACTCTGAAATTGTCCCCCGCCAATATTCTTCTATCTGTTCAATTGTTCACTCACCAACCCATCACTCTCAACGTATCTTTTCTTCATCTCTAATCACCTCCATTTCCCAGAATCAGTTCTGATCCACCATTTCATCGTTGACTCCCAAAAGATCTTTTTCCTTCCATCTGAAGTGGACCATTCGTACCAGATCTACTGTAGTCTCGATCCTGTGCCGAAATCGCCGATTGGTTGAATTGAGGCGCGGAGACAGAAGAATGGGGAGTTTGGCGGCGATTCTGAAGAACCCAGATGACTTCTACCCGCTTCTGAAACTCAAGATGGCGGCTAGGCACGCCGAGAAACAGATCCCTCCGCAGCCTCATTGGGGCTTCTGCTACAGTATGCTCCACAAGGTCTCCAGAAGCTTCGGTCTCGTTATTCAGCAGCTTGATACGAAACTCCGCGACGCCGTAAGTCTCCAAATTTTAGAAATTTTTGCGCTTACTGGTGCTTAATATGGTCGATTTTTATTGTTTATAATCGTCTATTAGCATGAGGGAATGAAATCGATATGAATTGTTACTAAGGATTCGTTCCCATTAGGATGATGCCATTGATTCATCTAGAGTTAACAAGTCATTTGGTACATGATGTTTTTTTTTTCCAGTTTTGCTGCTATATATTTGCAGATTTTTCTAGTTTTGGTCCGACCGTTACATTCCGTCCATTTTTTCCGTTAAGTGAAATGTGTAAGTCACGTGATCCATCCTATAAACTTTTAATTAGTGTCAATTCCCAAGTTTGAACAAAATTAAAATTGAAAGTTTAGGGTGGATCACGTGACTTGCACATATCACTTAACGAAAAAAATGGACGGAATGTAACAGTTGGACCAAAACTAAATTTTTTTTCAAACATATAGTACCAAAACTAGGCAAAAAAAACATCATGACCAAAACCCAAAAATTGTCAAACATCGTGGACCAAAATACCTGTTAACTCATTAATCTATTTGGGGTTTTATAAAAGTTGATTGTAGCTTTTTTTACACTTTAAGGCTGATATGCTTAAAAGTTTGAAGTTGCAAAGGCTTCATCAACTTTGGGGTAGCTGCTTTATTGATTTTTGCTGAACGGGGCTTCATAGATTCTACAAAGAGTTTTTTAAAGAAGAACAAAGGTTAAAGAGAGAGACATTATAGACTGTAAGGTTAATTAAGAACCTAGCAATAGTCTCAATAGTTTGTTAATCGTTGTCTTATATTTAAAATGTTGATATTCGATTATTCGGTGTCTAAATTATCAGAATTGTTTCATTCAACTTTTTTCGACTTATTTTGGCGATAAAATTAGTGTTTTAGCAAAAAAACATGTTTTTCACTCTTTCGAAGTATCTGATTACTCAATGTTTAGGCTTATTTGGTGCTTAAAAAACAGATTTTGTTTCTGTCAATTTTAAAAGAAAAAATTGGAAATCAACCAATCTGATACCAATATGATAGTGAGGACACCGAATATCAACATTTTAAATATGGGACATCGATTAGCAACATGGCCTATTATTGGAGACTGTTTTTAGATTATTTAACCCTAGATTATAATCTCGTTATACTATCATTTTACATTATAGATTCATGTAAAATTTTCAGACTTATGTTGTTGGATCATGATAATCACTGTTCAAATTTTCACCGTAATAATTATTTGTTGTAGTAAGTAATTGGTTGAATAGTTTCTTCACGGTACGGAATTACTGCAATTTTGCTGTAAATGCTCTGTTTTTGTGAACTGAAATTCTGCTTATGTGGTTCATTCCATGCGCTTACATATCTATCAAGTTCATTACTTGTTACTTATCTTCATGTGGTTGATTCTGCGTTTCTACAGGTTTGCATATTCTACTTGGTTCTTCGAGCTCTTGACACTGTCGGTTCGTTCCTATAACAATTACCTTATTTTTCTTCTGTACCATTTTGTTTTTTTTTTACTCGACTTAGTATGCATTTTATCTGTACAAACTACAAAGAGATTGATGGAATTTGCCTTTAGAAAGATGTCAGCATGCTTATGATGAGGTTGTGTTCGTCCTTTTGATGTTTTTATCCTTTTGTACATTAATTAATTCGGGTAAATTAAACAAGTCATACTCGTACCATGGTTTCCTTGCAGAGGATGATACAAGCATACCTACAGATATCAAAGTGCCAATCCTCAATGCCTTTCATCAACACATATATGACTCAACTTGGCACTTTTCATGTGAGTGAACTGAATGGCCTTACTTTTGTTCCCTTCCTTTTAGCTATCTAGACTCTATAGATAGCACGTCTGGCCGGTTTAACCAATTTTTAGGAACATCGCTTTAAAGCTTTGAACATCATGAATTGTGTAAAGTAGATCCTTCTGTTATTTGTAAGTCTCTTCAGTTGGCTCGGGGTTCATCTCCAAATTTAACACTTATTTTCACGGAAATAAATTTCTAAATGATAAATCCGGAGGGGAATTTTTGTTGTATAAATTGCAGCCTGCTGTATAAAACTCATGCTTCTTCTTTTTTACAATTTCTATACATCATGCAGGTGGTACAAAGCATTACAAGGTGCTCATGGACGAGTTTCACCATGTTTCAAATGCTTTTCTGGAGCTCGAGCAAGGGTAACTAGCATTTGTTCCCATTTAATTCTATTTGCTGCAGTTGTGCAATTAAAAATTAATGCATTTCAACTGGAAAAGAAGAAAAAAATCTTGCATAAATGAGTGAAATATTTTCGGAAAAGTTGCAAACAAATGGATCTCTTGAAGGAGGCTGTTATAGATCAGACTTTGCAGGGAACCTTCTTCAAAGGCTGCACGTGTTACGTGCATGAGGATTCTGCTTACTGCTTTAGAAATTTCTTTAAAATATTAATCACTCACTTGGAATAATAATTTCAGCTATCAAGAGGCTATTGAAGACATCACTAAGAGAATGGGTGCCGGGATGGCTAAATTTATCTGCAAAGAGGTTTGTGTGTTCTGCCTCTGTAATGATATTATGTATGACTGCATATTTTCATGGTACAATGATACGATATTGTTAGTGCAGTTGAATTAAGTTAAAAGTTTCATCTTTCACTTAGAAGTTGTACAAAATAATCAGTCGGGTTCAAAACTGCATCTGTATTGCCAAAGGAAACTACTGAATGTTACGTGCAGACTAACTCGTCTTCCAAAATCTAATATTTTATCGTACGTTCATATATGTAGGTAGAAACTGTGGATGACTATGATGAGTACTGCCACTATGTGGCGGGGCTTGTCGGGTTGGGTTTGTCTAAGCTTTTCCACGCTTCTGGCTCGGAAGATCTTGCTTCAGATTCTATCTCCAATTCAATGGGTTTGTTTCTTCAGGTAATTTCTCGGCTAAGATGGTCATTCTCTGTGATACTAATATAACTTCGAATGTCAATGAAATTTTTAACTAAACTGTTGCTCAAATTTGCAACTTTTCGGATTAAAAAAAATGCTAAAATGTTGGATTCCAAAATTTATGATTCTAACTAGAAAACTGCAGAAAACAAACATCATTCGAGACTATCTAGAAGATATTAACGAGATACCAAAGGCACGAATGTTCTGGCCTCGTGAAATCTGGAGTAAATACGTGTCTAAGCTCGAGGATTTGAAGGAGGAGGAGAACTCAGACAAGGCAGTGCAATGCTTGAATGACATGGTGACTAATGCTTTGATACATGTTGAGGATTGTCTGATATACATGTCTGCCTTGAAAGCTCCCTCCATATTCAGATTCTGTGCTATCCCTCAGGTATAAATTTTAAAAAATTCTCCATTTTTTTTCTAATATCAATGTTCAATCTTTTTGTAAACATAATAATTTCTCATTCGATGAACTTATGCAATACATATACATAATATGTATTATTAATTAATATGTTGTGCTGCTGCTGCTTGTATAGATCATGGCCATTGGAACTCTTGCCTTGTGCTATGATAACATTGAAGTTTTCCGAGGTGTCGTCAAAATGAGGCGTGGTAATAAAATCATTCTTGCTTCTCCCTTATATACTCTGGTACCGGAATCATCAAAGGCCGGGCTGATTCAATACTCAATTTATAATGACTTGTCATGAATTCCTTAAAAGGTCTTACTGCAAAAGTTATCGACCGGACAAAAACAATGGCAGATGTCTACGGTGCCTTCTATGATTTTTCGTGTATGATGAAACCTAAGGTATAGGATTCTGAATCCTTCAAGATAGTTGAGATCGTAAGATCTGAGTCGGGATTTTAATGAAATTGATTGGCCCAGGTTAACAAGAACGACCCAAATGCTGCAAAGACTTTGAGCAGACTGGACACTATACAGAAAGCTTGCAGAGACTCCGGACTACTAAACCAAAGGTTCTTTGAAGGCCTCTAACCGGGACTCGCCTCATTTCTTATTGATTTAATCAAACCCTATATTCCTCATGGTTTTATTCTCTCATTGACAGGAAATCATATATTGTTAAGAAGCAACCTGCTTACAATTCCACTTTGATTGTCATGCTGCTTATCATATTGGCCATAGCTTACGCGTATATCTCAGCCAACCGATCGAGTTACTAAATCTACAGATTCTTGAGCCATTTTACGAGTTCTGTTCATGATTTATTTGTGCAGCTTTTCTTTAGGCCTTAAGTGTAAAAGCTTTCAGTATAATAACAGGATACTATCTATATTCCCAGTGTATTGTAAGAATCTATTGTTTTGTACTTGTAACAATACTCAATGCAAAGTTTTAATAAAATTCAAGTTATATTTCGAGAGAGCTCTACTTGCCTTGCGCTGAACCCCGAAAAGCTAGCAAGGCTGCACCATAGGCAGCCTCGGTTTGATTGGCCCGACTCACAGGAACCCCGAGCACCCTCTCCCGAATCTTTATCCATTTGTCATTCTTTGCACCTCCTCCTGCTGTGAAAACCTCCTCAACCGGGGTCGCCCCGAGATTCCTCAGCAACTTATATGCTTTTCCCTCTATCCGAGCAATAGATTCGAGTATACCGTGCAAGTATTCCGCATCACTTTCTGGCCGTGGTTCTAACCTGCAATTAAGACCCAAGAGAGGGAGTTCGGATTGCCATAATGCAAGATTGAGGGTAAGCCAAAAACTATTAACTACAGATGAGATAATTTAAGATCTAAGTTACCTCGGCATCATGTTTGGATCTGCTACTGGGAATCTTTCACCAATAGCTTGTAGAGGGTAATAGTCAAGAGAAGATGGTTTCGTCGGGTTTATCTGCTCACTCAATTTGTCCAATTGCTCGTCGGTAAATATCTTCCTAAGCACTGCTCCACCTGTATTCGAAGCACCTCCTACGAGCCATTTATCATCGAGTCGGTGACTATAAACCCCGTATCGTGCATCCTCTATCCTGTTTGTACTCAGCAGTTTAATAGCTAGTGTCGACCCCAGCGAAGTTACCTATATAACAAATACAGAATTTCGGCAACTAAATAACTTAGATCCTTTACCAAATTGAAATTCAAAATTTTGTATGAAACTAAAAGAATCTTACTGCTTTTCCGGGTTTTGTTGCCCTTGCAGCAAGAAATGCAGCTATGCTATCTGTTGTTCCAGTACATACTACACAATCGCTCGAAAACCCTGCCACGAAGCTTTTCATCAAGAAGTTTAGTGGAAGCCAACGCTAGTGAATATGGCTAAGAAGCATACCATATTGCCTTCTAATGTCATCTTTTAAAGGACCGATCGGAGACCCAGGAGCTTTCACAGAAGGCAAAGCTTGTGAATACGGCTGAGAAAGAAGCCAAGGTGGATAAGATTCAACTTCAGGATCATAGCCGACCTGCATAAACCATCAAGTTCAAAAATTGCAGCCCAAATATTCCATATCGAGAATTTCTGAGAGGAAAATCCCAACCTTGAGGGCATTGTTGTAGTCTGAAACCCCGAGTTTCCCGTGCAAAAGCCAAAGCAACCAATCTGCTTGGTGCATTAGCATCACAGATTTTCTGTTCTTTGAGTCATCTGAATTCCACCAAGATACGAGTTTGCAGAGGGTTGAAGAACCGGAACACACCGTGTGGTTCTCGGGGGCAATGGACTTAACTTCCGGTAATGCATCAGGGCAACTCTCATTGTATAAATACGGTCTCCCGAGACTTTCTCCTGTATTGCTGCATTAATACATACAGGTGGAAATACGTATTCAGATAATTACTTGCGTTGGAAGTAAGTTCATGGAACAATAATGGAAGAACATGGGACATCGTTGTTATGGTGACCACACCTGTCTATAATCATAGTGGTTGCAGAAGTTCCATCAATGGACATCGAAGCGATTAGTGGTCGTAGATCGATCGGGACGTCGTCAAGGAGCGAGAGAAGTGTTCCTTTCCAAGACCGGACCCAGTCCATTTTTTCTTCCTTCTTTCTAGACAAAAGAAATTAGCAGATTATTTTTTTCGGTAAGCAAGCAGTTCTTATTACCGCAGACCAAAAATCCCAAGGCAGTTACAGTATATCTAAACTATTAGCGATCCAGCAGTTAATCTATTTTTTGATCCAGCAGTTAATCAATCAGCAAGATTGTTCACTAACTATTGCAGATACTCGAAAATGTTGCTCATAAGTACGACAAGAGTCTTACTTATGTTTTATCAAGAAACTAAAGAATCTGCAGATATAATGGCAATGCTCTGAATAACCCTAGACCCGATTGAGCACTGCTACAACACATGAAACATAGCATGAATTTGAAATCAATTCCATTCTCGGGAGCTGTTGACTAAGATCCAATCACTTTTTCCGAAAAAAAATAAACAAAAAAATAGAACTATTTTCAATTTAATTCCAAGCATAATGTGTTGTAGCATTTCCGATCAGATTATCTATCAAACAAGAACAGTATCAAGCATTACCATGTGGACAAGGTAGTCTCTCTTGCCTTCAGCGTGAATCTTGCCTTGCTTATCGATCAAAGCGAACCGCGCGCCCGAGGTTCCAAAATCCATGCCCAGATAGAGTCGTTCGCCGACTGCAAGAGCATTGTTTTGTTTACTGCTTGCGGAAGCAGCCATGATTCTTCTAAATCTCAGCTTGTTATCAGCTCCCCTTTGACCATCAACGGAGAACACAGAGAGAGCACGGAGAGTAGATGGCGGCAAGGCGGAGAAGGGAGGTGGATGAATTGTGGCTACGAGCATGTTTGGTCTACTGTGAGTGGATAAAGCTTTCGTATCTCCCTCTCCTCTCCTCTCCTGTTGTTTGGTTTTAGCTTACGCAAGTCCAACACTAGAGCAAGAAACCGTTAGACGGACCGGGGGGACTCAACTGTCACTCGGATCCGGATCGGTTGGAGAAATTATTAACTGCCTCGGTTCCAAGAACTGGCATACATACACAGCTAGTGGCACACTGATCAATAGGATGTTAACAATTGACAATTTATTAGTGACACATGTCACTCTCCTATTGACTGCGTGCCAACAGCTGGATGCCAGCTGTTGGAACCGATGTAAGTAATAATTTCTCGATCGGTTGGGTTCATCTTGATTTTTTTTGTTATTAAAATCGGTAAAGTGTTATCGATTTTTGTTATTAAAAAAATAAATAAAATCATTATAGTGTTGTTGATTTTCTTTGTTAAAATCGTCGGCTGTTTGTCAATTTTTTCATTGAAAATTGACATAGACTCTTTGATTTCTCCCTATTTATTGTTTTTTAGGTAGAATTGTATTGAAATTCGATTTGACATCCAAACCGTATTTCAGTTGTTAAATTGAAGAGTATACACCAGATGTAGGTTACATCGAAATTTTCAAATCTGTAGAATTTTGCGAAAAAAAAACCCAGCGGAACATTTATTGCAAAATTTAGCAATAAACTGCTTTTGTCCGACGTAAACGCTCTGGTGCGGTGGGTACTAATTGGGTATGGCCCAAAAAAGAGATACTAATTGGGTTTTCCAATTTATTGGATGATTTCTTGCCTAAAGTCCAGTCCATAATTCGGTCCGACCATAAAATGATAATTTACTACTACGTACGACTTATGTAGCCCAATTCAAACCTCAAAAGTGGCGTTTGGAATAATGTGAGATTACAAGTAATGTGAGACGTAATGTGAGATTACTTGTAATGTCAGATAAAAACGTTTGGTTGTGCTGTAATATGGAGTGTAATGTTAGATTACAGTGTTTGGTATGTGTTGTAATGTGCATTGTAATGTGACTTTATTATTATTATTATTATATTAATTTATATTAAAGTATTATATCTTAATATAATAATATTTAAAAGAATATATATTTTGACAATAACGAACTTCTTAAAGTTTATGTTTTGTGGTTAATTCTATAGTCATTTATAAATTCTAAATATAAATATTAAATATTTAAACTAAATACACACAACTATTAAATTTCTATTAATTAAAACATTATATATAGTTTTAGAAAAATGCCACGAAAAAGATTTTACTCATTTTACAAAAACATTATGAGCATTATTATTTATTATAATAATAAGTTATGAAGTAGATACAAAAATAAAAATCTAATAATAATAATAATAATATTATTATTATCATATTAAACTATAAAGATAATACAAAGTATTTTATCTATTTATAAATAATAATAAAATAATAACACTCTGTAATGTTTGACATAATCTCACATTACATTTGTTTTTGGATGTAATCTCACATTACGTTGATTGGACTTTGGACGTAATATCAGATTACAATGCACATTACATTACAATGCACATTACGTCGTTTGGCAAATCAAGCAACGTCATGTTGATGTGATGAGGGACGTAATGTGAGATTACTTCTCACATTACATTCATCCAAACACCCCCAAAGTGTTCTAAATATTATAGGGTGAAAACAAATTGATTCGATTATTATTATTTTTATAACTTGTAAACTAATAGTTTACTAACGCATTGTGCAAAGCTTTATTTAGATAGAAACACATGATAATGTAATTGACTCATACATTACGGAAATATTCATCTTAAAATTTAATAAAAATAATATTAAATTAATACATATTTGTTTTTTAATTTATTATTACAACAATATATATATGTTAAAAATATATAATATTATATGTTATTAGAAAACTATTTACACATTTATTTTTACATAAAAAAAAATTATTTTTAAATCGAAGTGCTGTGTAAAAAGTTGCTTTTTTTATAGGGGTGAGCTCGGGACAAACGGTTGGGATTTTTCAATGTCTCTAACCATAGTTTTCGGAATTTTCCACAACCGTCCCTACCCCTAGCCTTATTAAAAATTTGAAAAAGTCCATACTTGGCCGGGACTTTTCAAATTCGGGATGGGCTAGGGACAACCCTAGTTTACTCCTAATAATGAAAATAAACCTTAATTTTCAACTCAAATACAAATTCAAGTTCAAGCATTCATCAAATTCAAGAACACATACATTGAATTCACCAACACAAACATCGAATTCACGATCACATACAACAAGTTCACAAACAATTCATTAAGTTCGCATACGTAGATTAAGTTCTACAATACGAACACTAGCATTTAAGCTCAACGCAGCTCTAAATCGACTCCAATACCAAGTCAGCTCCAAATCAACTCCAAACCAGCTCCATCGCTTGAAAAGAGTTGAAGATTTAAATGGTAAAATCTAAAACTATAAATAAATGATCTAGTGCAAAGAATATTTAAGTGAAAAGTTAAAACTGAATGTCCAGACAGTTAACGATACATCGACGAATAAAGAAATGAATCTACGTTAGTTACTTACTAATTAGGCTTTATTTTATTTTATATTCATCTAGTTTAAGTATAATTAGATTATTTAAGTTGTAAATTGTTGAATTAGGGTAAATAACTAGGAACATTCGGGACTTTCGGGATTTTTATGAAAAAATCCATAGCGCTAGCTCTAGTTGGGAGTAAAAGTCCCTCCCATACGGGCTTGGGCCCAATTTCGGGACGGGCTTTTCAAGACGGGCTAGGGCGGGTTTTTTGGAAATTCGGATTTGTCGGATTTTTTGCTCCGCCCTACTTTTTTATTACGATATTTTCTACTATTTTTTTATTATGATATCCAAAATTATATAATTATATATATATAATAAATAAAATAAAAAAATATAGCTATTAATATTAAATTATATATACTATTTTCTAATGCTTTTTAAAAATAATTTTTATGTCATGTATAGGGATGACAATTGGCAACGGGGCGGTTCAGGGCGGGTTTTCGTAGCCCCGGACCCGGGAAATTGTTCCTCCCGGGTCGGGGCGGGTCACAAATCCCGCAGGTCGACCCGCGGGGCCCCGCCCCGCCGTGTGATTTGTTTTTTTTTTTTTTTCATTTATCAATATTAAATACAATTTTTTTTTTGACAAAATATTACATTGTATATAAATTCAAGCTATAAATCTAACATCAATCAAATACAAACAACAAACACATCAAATTCATCACAAAATACAAATTCAAATCTAAACACCAAATCCAAATTAACTAATCCTACTAATCTAAATATACATCTATTTATGATTTAGTCCATGTTATTTATATAGGTACTATATTAACCATATTGTTTAATAAATGTTACATTGTATTAAAAAAAAAAATATATATTAGAAATTCGGGGCGGGTCAACGGGCCCCGCAGCCCTAGACCTGACCCGGCCCGAACCCGACCAGTGACACACGAGTCAGCGGGTCAAAACCGGGTCAGGGCCCGCGGGTCAGCGGGGCCCCGATACCCGTTGCCACCCCTATGTAGTGTAAGGACACACATTTGAACTTCGTAAACAACCATTACTTACATCTGTAAAATTTATTAAATTAAACTGGATAAAGAACGGTGTAAAAATCGCGGTTAATGATTTCCAACCCTATCAAATTGTCGGAGCTAGTTAGAGCATCCACAATGGTTTTACATAAATTGTATTTTTTAAAGTTGCCACGTAGACATTTATGTACACTTTAAGTAATACGTAAATTTAAGACACACGTAAAAAATATTTTCTCTGCAATCGTATTACTTAAATATATTCCTTAAATATATTTTATTATTAAATTTTCCAACAATCACCAATAAGATATTAGCATTAATTATAAAATGAATTAATTTATAATAAAAAATTGGTTACGTAATACATAGTGCATTACTTAAATTTAAGGAATGCTTTATGTAAAAATATAAATTTACGTGTGGGTCCCATCTTTAAGGAATGCTATGTAAAACCACTGTAGATAGTTTTTGTTGCTTTACTTAAATAAACATGTAGGATCCACGTTTACGTAATCTTTACATAATATCACTGTGGATGCTATTATAAACTTGACTTTGGCCACACACAAAATTATATACTTGACGCATAGAAATACTCTGTCGGCAGTTTTTCGTTGGCAGTGATAGCATACAGTTTACCAAGGTATTATTATATTCTTATATATTATATATATGTTTTTTTTTTTTTTTTTTTGCCAATTATAATGTTATATTAAAGTCAAGACAAATCTCTTCATAATAAATAAATACATTAAATAACAAGTCCATTTTACGTGCACTATTATTATAACATTGCAACTAAAGTGACATGTGTGCACGTTTAAAGTTGGCATGAGAGCAATTGACAATTATATAAATATTATATATAAAGTAAATAAATACACTTGATCAAGGCTATAATAAAATTTATAATTGTGAAAGAGTCCTAACATTACATAGTTGGAACTTGGATAGATTTAGTGTAGAGGTAATTAAGGTATGAATCTGATTTGCCAATCCAAGATTCAAAAACTTAACACACCAACCTAACTGAATCGAAAACAGAATAGAGAAGAAAAAACGAAGCCAAAACTCTATTCATTCAACCAGTTACTACGAGTACAAGTTAGTGACTTAAGTCACAAGTAAACCGACAAATTGAATTCAAACACTCTCTAAAAACACGGCTAACTGCTCATACTGTCTTGGAGTGGATAAGTACACATGTGTCATTCAAACCTTGACACATTTACACTTTACTTACACACATTACACACTTAACAGACACTATGCATACACACATCTACTCGTGCACCATGCTTTGCACCATCCTTACACAGGCCTTGCACCACACTTCAATGCTCCTGCATCATGGACACACTGCTGTTGTTGTTTTGCACCATGCATTGCACCACTCTTGCACGACCCTTGCACCACGTATGCATCAGTCAAATTGCAGCTTCCTTTGTTTGAACTTCAACATATCATTCATCAAATCCCCTACACTTAGGGTCGCAACTACTAGTACATATTTATTTTTTTCAAAAAAATAAGCAAGTCTTTTTCATATCATTTTCCATTGGGTGGCCTTTAATTCTTGCTATCTATTAGCTAGTTCCACCTATCATGGATAGATTATTGTCAACTTGCATGGTTGTTTCGTTGGGTAAAACTAAGCTATCTAACATTATCAATGTTTATGTTCCTATGATTATATCTATAATATAATTATAATATATACCACGACCTCCCACCTCTTCAATATATTTTATTTTTTTATATATTTATTGGTTGTTTTAATTAATGATAAACTAACATTCTTCATTATGGACGAATACATAAAAACAGAAACAATTAATTCTAAATTTTAAAATTAATTATAGAACTTTCGACCCTATATATGTTTATTATTTGCCACTTTACACAACACGTAATTTTGAAATTTAAATATACTAAAACTTTTTTACAATTAATTAATATTATATTTATTGAATATAATATTATTTAATTTTAAATATTGTAATCAAATATTTATAAATAAATAAAAATCAAATTTCAATTTATGAACTGTTTTTTTTTTCATGTGAAAAACAAATGAACAGTTATCCAATAACATATAATAATGATATCATATAATATTAACTTACATACAATATCGTAATAAATTAATTACGATAAAATGCATATATTTTTTATGTATTAATTTTAAAATTTTCGCACATAAAACATGACAATAGCTATTATTATATTTAATATATAAATAATATAAGTTTTCATTTAAGTAAATCTTCACGTACAAAAAAAAAGAAAAAAGATAATTAATCTAAACGCGTCAATGATTATATATATATATATATTAAGTTATTTAACAAAAATTTCCAAATCTAAAGATACAAACCGTATTAATGACTCAATTTTGCTAAACGTTATATTTTGTCATTTATTTTTGGCTCTCAGCCAACTGCCAAGTATAGCTTTATGGTCGCCTAATCAAAGTCTCAACTAACCACGCTCCATATTAATTTTGTGCCTTATATCATGTTCTTTTTCTTTAAAAAAAAATGTGTGCCCCACGTTGTTAATGTCTCTATTTTATATCAAATGAAAATAGCAGACAAAATTTAAATAACGTACCCAAGCTCATAATTTGTGATTACTGTTTTAGATATATAAAACGTGCTCTATATTATCATGTATTTTTAGAATTTCTCCGTTTGTAATTCACAATATGGTTGTTATGTTTTATTCCGATGATAATTGGGATATATTAATTAGCAATTAAGAACCTTTTATAATTCCTTTGTTGTTTGAAACTTTTACGGTGTCACATTGCATTGACTTAATTGAAACATTTCGTAATAAGAGGAAACAAGTAAAACTAGTTTTAAACAAGCAGTTTTCTAACTATACCGGGCTAAGTTGATAGGACTAATAATGCGCTAATAATTTACTAAGTCTTATCGGTAAAAATTCTCAGTCTGTGAACATAAGAACCTGAACATTATATAGCAGACTCATTCCTATGGATAGAGGACATAATGTCCCTGATTCTTGAGGTATTTTTCTTCTAATCTTTAACTATTTTATTTTTTTTTTGTGCAAAAAAAAAAAAACTTTAACTATTTTTTTTTCACCATTAAATACCATTTAATTATTATAAATAGCCTATTAACCACTCAATTAAATATATACACTAATAGAATAATAAACTCAAGTTTTATTTTATTTAATCCCAAAGTGATTAATTTTGTAAATATTTACTATTTCTAAGTAAAATTAAATAAGAAACAATGGTGCCATATTATGTGAGTTATAGAAACTATAGGTGAAAGTTATTGAGGCTGAAAAATGTAACACATTTTTTGATCAAGTTTATTTGCTTCTGAAACTAATTTTGCTAGTAGAAATAACAAGTGTGGAAGTATCATTTTCAACTATAAATTAAGTTATAAGTTATCAACTTCTAAACGTTGTTTAGTCAATTTCATATAACTAGATATATCTTCAAAGCTTATTAATGATATTAGGGTTAATACATTGGTTAGTTACTTATGTTTACACAATGTGATGAAATGGTTACTTTTGTTTTTAACGTGACAGTTTGGTTACATACGTTCAAGAATGTGATTAAATGGTTCAAACTTGTTTCATTTTAGTCACTTATGTTTGATAATGTGATTAAATGGTTACAAAATTACGATTATACCCTTATCATCAATATATTCAAGTGTTCTTCATCATATTCATTGTGTTCATCATTTCAATTAAAAAAAAGTTGACACTGGGTTCGAATCCGAAAACTAACAAGGTTCGGATTCGAACCCATCAGCGGTGCTGGGTTCCAATAGAACCCAGCACAACTGTCATGGGTTCAATTGAACCCAGAACAGCTTCTGCAGGGTTCAGTTGAACCCAGCACAACTGCTGTTGGGTTCGATCCAAACCAGCTTCTGCTGCGTTCAATCGAAAACACATGTGTGAAATAAACGGTTATATTTTCAAACGTAAGTAACTAATCTATATATGTATTAGTGATATTATAATAAGTCATTTTCAAAAGATAAAACCTCGTAGAAAATAATTGTAGATAATACTATTTAATATTCTTTTATTATCAAACTGTTTAATACATTACAACTTAGTATATAGCACGACTTAATAAATTTGTCAAATATCATTTTTTGCAGTAAAAATATCATAACTTTTCAATGTAATTTTCCTTAAAAGTGTCATGTATTATTCGAATTCCGGATCCGCCGCTAGCTATATAGCAGAATGAGTCTAAAATCATCATAGTAGTCTATTCATAATGTGAAAATAAAATTATTATTAGACACCAAAACGTGAAAATTAATCATCTACCGTTAGATTTGTTACTGTATATTTTAATGATGGAGCAACTAATTTAATAATTATTGATAAGATAAAACCGAACTTTCTATATGTAGTAGCGTCGTATCAAATGAGAATGACAAAGAAAGACAATTGAGGGTTTAAATTTAAAGTCTTTTTACAACCCTAATCTTATCACAGTTGATTGATTACTCAACTTATCATTCTTCCTAATTACTATAAAGTAACATTTTTTTAAATCACATGTTGTTTTCTTAAAGAAAAGGTCAAATGTGAATGAACAATTGTTAAATTTGACAGATGACATTGACATGTTATTCAATGTTGAAACATAAACATTAAACCACATATACATTCACCATTGTTGGATCACGGGCGAAGCTCCGTTACGTCCTTGACGGAAAGCTTGGACTCCCGGGCTCCGCGTAATCCTGCAAAAGGGGATAACCTGGGTGGTGACCCAGAATCCCTCTCTGATGCTTCAATGAGTATACGATCAATGGGGTGGAAGCAGTAATTCTAAGTGCGTATTCGAGAGAGCGTTTTATGAGGTAACTTCCTCCTATATATAGGAGAGGAAGCTGCTCAGTTACCTGTGACCATGATTGGCCGTTTTACCCATGATTCCGTATATCTCGCTACGATTCCGTATATCTCGTTCGGGATTCCATATATCTCGCCCCACGCTCCGCGTATCTTGCCCACTCTCCGAGTATCTCGGGCACGCCCTGCATATCTCGGGGGAGTTTATCTATATTTTTAACCGTCTTCCCACTACTCTATCTAGTAGGCGGGTTTCTCGGTCTTATCCTCTGATCACAAGTCCCAACTTCTGTCGGGGACTCCAGAGTTATCTCATTCTAGGTCACCACCCAGGACCTTTTGTCTCACGAGACAGGTCCAGCCTCCGCGGGGCTTTATTATCGGGGCCTTTACTAAGACATATCAGGGCCTGCTCAGAGGCTTCTCGTCGGGAGCATTCAGCTCATATATCGGGACCGCCGAAGTCGGGACCCTTCGTACTGGGCTTCTGAGCCTTCCAGGCTTTTCACGAGGCCCACTGGACTTACTCGCCGTCCATTGGCTGTTAACGGGGCTAACGATTACATCGGAACCCATCAACCATCTTAATGTTTTAGAACAGTTAATTGAATGATTCGGTTAAAATTTCACATGATATAAAAAATTATATGCTTAAAATCTTCATAACACATAATTAAAACTCAATTTTTATTAAAGTTTTATGTGATAGACTTTTAAAATGTTTCGATCCACACTGTGATTAACGTTGAAGTATATATATATATTAAAATGCACACTCACATTTCAATTTAAAGTTTTAGATGACGATTCAGTAAGATGTGCAAATTTACCATCGAGTAGGATCATTCATCAAACAATAACCTTTGGATTTTTTTGGGGGTTAAAGGTCCTTTTGGTACCACATGTTTGCAAAAATTACACTGTTCATACCACTAGTATTTTTTCGTACCGAATTGGTACCATATGTTTCCAAACCTTATTGTTTTGGTACCTCCGTTAGGGTTACGTCAAAAACGGCTGTTAAATGGCATGTGCCATGCACGTGACCAGCCCAAAACTTTCAATTTTGTTACAATTTAGTCTATCTAATACATCCCTAACTTTTATTTTGTTCAATTTAGTCCTAAAACTTCAAAATCAAACCATTTCCCCAAATTGACCTAGCCGGACCTAGCCATGGGCTAGGTCCGACCCTGGGTCGGGGTCACCGGACCCAGGGGACCCTGACCCAGGGTCGGACCTAGCCCTAAGCTAGGTCCGGCTAGGTCAATTTGGGAAAATGGTTTAGTTTTGAAGTTTTAGGACTAAATTGAACAAAATAAAAGTTAGGGATGTATTAGATGGACTAAATTGTAACAAAATTGAAAGTTTTGGGCTGGTCATGTGCATAACACATGCCATTTAACGGCTGTTTTTGACAGAACCCTAACGGAGGTACCAAAACAGTAAGGTTTGTAAACATATGGTACCAATTCGGTACGAAAAAATACTAGTAGTATGTAATTTTTACAAACATGTGGTACCAAAATGACATTTTAACTTTTTTTTTTTTTTTTTTTTTGGATATTATCGCATAGATCCCTTTTTTTTTTTTTTTTTTTTTTTGGCTAAAGTGAAATTTCATTCAATAAAACACAACACAGCGTACAAATGAGGATTAAGACTAAAACTAGACGAACACATATGACATCTTATATCTAAAAAGAAAAGTAGCCAAGCTAAACTAGTCGGGAATATCGATCCCAACTGGAACTCGAGCACAAGATATCATCCAAGTATTCCAATCCGCAACGACGGCTTTGTAAGTATCCATCGGGAGTCCAGCTATCCTCAAAATAAGTGTCTCCGTCTTCAAATTATTGCGGCAACTCATAGCTAAAGAATGAGCTACACTATTGGCTCCTCTCGAAACATGAGACGCATACCAACTAGTACCCGGTCGGATCATCTTGTTAACATCATTAATGAAATTCTCAAGTTCCCAAGAAATAGAGCCAGATCCATTAAGCATATTAATTACCTCCAAATTATCGCCCTCCAAAGTGAAATGAGAGATATTGTTGCTTGAAGCTAAGATCATGGCAAGACGAGCCGCACGCGCTTCTGCATGAAGAGCAGATGAGTCAAACCCCGAACCGATGGCTGCATCCATAACTAGTCCGGCTTGATTTCGAATAATTGCTGCAACATGAGAGATTCCATCCTTGAAACTAGCATCAAAATTAACCTTAACCCATTGGTTTGGAGGTGGGCTCCAAAACAAGGAAGGGCGTGTATCGTGCGAATCCGAGCTTCCATGTGCATTTTCCATTCTAATGGACATAAGCTCATATGCACTCCTTCGAACTTCACGAATCAATTGTTCCGGGTTCATTTGTCTTACATCTCTCGCAACTTGATTTCTCCATTGCCAGATCTTATCAAGCACCAAACATGCGGAAACTCTAAACTCATCTCTTCTATCTCCTGGAATGCTCATCAAAGAAGGATCAATAATCGCAGCAATGCACTGATTCACGTCCCAATCAATATCAACTACATTAATACCCCACAAATGTCTCCATACTAGTCTAGCATGTTGGCATTTCAACAAAGCATGAACCCTGTCTTCTTCTTCATCATTACAAAGGTAAGCAATTTGAATGAATACGCCATAATAACATTTTGTGTCGATTCTGGACCTTGAGTTGCCAGATCTTCTTAATGATCGGATCTTCAATCAACTGTCCCGGCGCGAACCTGCTCAGAAGGAGTGACAGATAGCCTGATGCAACATTATAAACTCCACTCTTAGAAGGCCCCCAAACAATCCTATCAGTTGAGACCACAAGAGGAAGTTGAATCTTCTTGATTTCTCGGGCAACTTCTGGCTCGAACCAAGTATCAAGACGGTCCCATCTCCAAGAATGGTTATCTTTATCAATGAGTTCACTTACTCGAGTCGGTTTGAAGACGGTAGTGGCAACAACATGATCGACCACCTTTGGAACAATGGATCTATAATTCGGGACCCAAGGATCCTTCCATATGTTAATACTTGAACCATCCCCAATTTTGAATTGAACACCGAGCTTGATCACATCTCGTCCATACAAGATAGCCTTCCAAATTGGAGAGTCATAGCTTCTAGGCTTTGTCTCCATAAATGACATGTTTTTACAATACTTGTGCTTGACGAGTTTAACCCACGGGCTCACATCATCAATAGCAGCCTTCCAACTCAACTTTGCAAGGAGGGCTAAATTGTAGTCTCTAGCTTTCTTAAAACCTAGACCACCAAACTTCTTTGGAACACAGATCTGGCTCCATCCCTTGTAGTATATCGACTTTGCCTTATCTTCATCTTTTCCCCACCAAAAATCTCTTGTGATCTTGTCAATGTCATTACAGAGTCCAACCGGTATTTTATGGGTCAGCATAGAGTAAGTGGGGATTGCTTGAATAACTGATTGAGAAATAGTAGCTCTCCCGGCGAAAGATAAGAGCTTCCGCTTCCATCCAGCCATCCTGGTAGAGAGTTTATCAATGAGAAACTGGAAGTCCTTCCTCTTTGTACCTTTTGTGAGCAGTGGGTGACCCAGATAGACATCATTCTTCTTGATGCTTTTAAAGTTTAAAATTCCTTTGATGGCTCTCTTGACTGCACGCGGAGTGTTCTTACTTAGGAATATCCCAGATTTCTGCTGATTTGCTTCCTGACCACTCCATGATTCGAAAGTCTCCAAGCATTCTTGAATAGATTCGGCATTAGAGGCTGTAGCCGTTGAGAAAATGATGAGGTCGTCAGCATATAGAAGATGATGTACTTCTTCGCAATTGGGTGAAATTCTGATTCCCTTGAGCTCACTAGTATCCACTGCTCGCATAATCAGTCTCGATATAATTTCAGTGCACATGATGAACAAGTAAGGAGAAAGAGGGTCTCCTTGTCTAAGGCCTCGTTGTGGTAATATCCTTTGCGATGGAACACCATTAATAAGGATAGAGTAGGAGACTGTAGATATACACTGCTCAATAAGGTTAATAAATCTAGAATCAAAACCATAGCACCTCATGATGGTGAGCAGAAAGTTCCATTCCACCTTGTCAAATGCCTTTGCCAAATCTATTTTTGCAGCCATCACTCCAATCTTGCCTCTCTTTTTCGCCATATAGTGCATTACCTCCTTTGCAATAACAGTGTTATCTGTAATACTCCTACCCGGTACAAAGGCTGCTTGAACAGGAGAGATGAGTCGCTTCAGCAATGGACGGAGTCGGTTCGCCAAGACTTTGGAGATAACTTTGTAACAGAAGTTACATAAGGCAATCGGTCTGAAGTTTCCCTTGCGCGTGGAAGATTCTCCCCCCTGTATGTCCCGCCTGGTTGTGTTGGTTTACTCGCTTTTGTTTTATTATTATTATTATATTTTGTTTAAATATATAATATTATCTAGGGAAAATTGTGCTGGTGCACTTGAACTAATACCTTAGTAGCACTTTGCAGCTGAGCTATATATATACATATTTAGAGCAACATGTACTCTTAACTTTTACATTTATTTCATCTATGCCATCATTTTTTTAATATGATATTGTTTCAGTATTTTAAAACAGAAAGCGTTAAGAATAAAACTTTTTCCAATTTCACGTCTCTAATGGAATTTAAACTCGATCCGTCCTTCGAAATCGCAACTCGCTTATAGTGTAACTAAGCAGCAAAGATCTACCATATGACCATATGACGAGAGAGATAATTGTCCTGTCAACTTTTTTATATGTGTATTTCTTACTCTACAAAATGTAATATATTTCAATTTGCCTCTTTAAAGCTTTGATGATTGCCTCCTAATTTTTTTTTACATTAAATGTTTGCTCCTAATTCAATTATTGCCCCATGAATACGAATTCTGAATCTGTCCCTGTAGTCAATCTTACATTGCCATTCATATTGTCAGTGTTGAGAAAATTAAAATATATTTCAACAATATTTACGCTATTAATATTATCATTGAACATCATCTTATTCACATTAAATAGTCGATTTACACACTTTATATGCACAATTGCTTAATAATTGCTTAATTTACACAAAATTCTCTACCACAAAATATAATTTAGGAATTTCTCATTATGATTCAATTTTAGGATTCTACCATTTTTACACTTATATGAAATCCATAAACTATTTTGTATTCTCATTTAAGTATCAGAAAGAAATCTTGGCATAATTAACTGGATTTTTCTACCATGCTTTGGGAGCACCATGCTTTTGGTTTTTTTAATACTATGGTGGACTTAATTGTAACATAAGTAAAACTTTAAAAGTATGAAAAAATATGAATTTTTTTTAACTACACCTAAGATGTGTATCATACTATTAATAATATCAATTTTCCCTATGGGGTTCACCTTTAGGGCAATAGAAAAATAAAAAAATTAGTAGCAAAGCATAGTGATCCAAGAGCATTGTAGAAAGGTCCTAATTAACTTCCCTTTTTGAAATCCGAATGTCAACAACAAAGTACTGTAATTAATAGTCTCGATTTGGCCGAGTGGTCCAATTTTCCCTCGACATCAACACATTAATATTTACTTGATATTTTTTAAATGTATTGCCCGTTACCACTTATAAGTAGTACATTTTGTATAATTACATTATTGAAGGATTACAATCCAATTATTTCAAGAGTTTGAGGATAGAGTTATATATATTAATATGTTAAGGACTCAATTTGATTTTTTTTTTAAAACATACTTACTTTTCAATTCCCAGAAAGCGACTGCAGAGGACGCGCTGTAATTCCCGCTTCTTTCCATTTGTTAAATAAATATTTTTTATATTTATTTTTATTAATATCAAATTCAAAATCTACGGAGCATAAACTTACAAGCGGACAAGAAATACTCAGAAAAGTCTTCATCCATCGTCTTCGTCTCCCTCCCTCTCGGCTCCCTCTCTGCAACTTTTACTCTCACTGGAGTCTTTGTCTTGAAGATTAAGGTTTCTCGCTGTCTCTACAGCAGAAGCACTGAGCTCGAGCTTCAACTGTCATTGCAGCGGCGCCGGTGAGTGGACGCGATGGCGTCGTCTTCCCGAGCTAGGAGCAGCTCGCCGTTCTCCTACCGCAAGCCCTCTAGCCCTTACTCTTCTGCTTCATCCAACTCCTCCTCCCACTACCAGCGCCTCATACCTCGGTCATCCTCATCCTCGGGCACCTCCTTTCACAACTCAGGCAACGTGCCCGGGCCGCGATCCATGACTCCCAGCCGTGGACGATCCGATTCAGCACAAAGCGTTGCTGCTGGATACAGCAACTGTTCTCCAGTGGGCTTCGCTGGCGACGATCTGGTTGCAGAGACAGTCGACGCGCCTCAGTCTGCTGACAGCATCTCAGTTACTATTCGTTTCAGGCCGTTGAGGTAATTGCAGATCTGAGCTTGTCCAACCAGATCTATTTGTTATTTGGCAGCTCCGAATAGCAAGTAGCGGTTTCTTAGCTGTGTCTTTTGGAAATGCAATTCAGTTTTTTTTGCTTTTTTGCAGTGGAAGAGAATATCAGAGAGGAGATGAGATCGCATGGTATGCAGATGGAGATAAAACTGTGAGGAATGAATTCAATCCAGCCACTGCTTATGCCTTTGGTAGTGTTTTACTCTCTAATGTCTAATTTGTAGTTCGAAAGTGAAGTTCCAGTTCAATAATGATTCTATTTGGCATTTTTGCCTTCATTTAGCAGATAATGATTCTTATAGATTGATTTTGTTGTTTTAGATAAAGTTTTTGGACCTCATTCAACTACACAAGATGTTTATGAAGTTGCTGCGAAACCAGTGGTGAAGGCTGCTATGGAGGGGATTAACGGTACATTTTATTAACTAGATACAGTAGTACCGAACACAATCAATGTAATAGAGATTACATGAGTTGCTTGGTGAATATGGAAGATGTTTATCCGATTGAAACTTGCTCACCTATGTAATGATGTAGGGACTGTTTTTGCTTATGGTGTTACAAGTAGTGGGAAGACGCATACTATGCATGTAAGTTTGGCTTCTCAGTCTCGTAGAGTACTCTCTTCTATCACTTCTTTCTTCCCTACTTCCTACTTGCAGCATTTTTTTAATGAGATTAACTTATTCTCTGATTTCGTCATTTGATTGTAATTTTTACTTCAACTTATGTCTACCTCGTCTCACATTGCATTTTGTGGTACTAAATACAGGGAGATCAAAATTCTCCAGGTATTATACCGTTGGCAATAAAAGAAGTATTCAGCACAATCCAAGAGGTAACTGATTTTATTAGTTGGACACTTGTTTTCTGTTATATGCTCATCGTCAGCGTCATATATATTCTTTGACTTCCCTCACTCAACAGTCTCTTTGTTTTCCAGCTTCCCATTGAGTGCTAACTGATAAAGTTTATATTCTAATTGAATGGCAAAATCTTCTTATTTATTGGTGGATTGGTATGCTAAATCATGACTCTTGAGTTTTTATTGATTAATTAATGTACTACATTGTTTGCAAATACTCTCGTTGAATGAAATTGTAAGTATAATATTCTTAAAATGATTATGCTATTATGTTTGGTAGCCTTTTCCTGTAGAATTGTTTATCTAATCCTCTCGATGTTAGTATATGATAGTTGAGGAATGCATACATCGACTTGATATCTTGCCACTTTTTCTTTTATCAAGTGGATGATGTTATGTAGCACACTTTTCTTTTTATCTCCTCTGTGGTTTCTGTTGTTTTCTAGTGCTTGAGAGTACGCTGGATTATGTTTGCACTGGAGTTTTGGTTCATGATGTTAAGACGTGTGCCTGTGATACTCATTGCAGACACCTGGAAGAGAGTTTCTACTGCGTGTATCGTATCTTGAAATCTATAATGAGGTTGGTTCCATCTCCTAGTAAGACTGAGTTAATTAAACTTTCAATGATTTGGGTTGTCAAGGTTATCATTAAAGGAAGAGGAAAAGAAATGCAGATACATTCTCATTGTATGTTGTTTATTTTGATTATGATATCAGGTGATAAATGACTTGCTTGATCCAACAGGTCAAAACTTGCGTGTCAGAGAAGATGCACAGGTTTAGGTTCTTCTTTATCATATAACTGTACTGTGGGCTGTAGAACCTCAAATTTTTAAGTTACATTCATATCTATCTCTATTTTTGCCGAGCAAATCAAATTATTTTCTCATTTTATTTTTACAGTTTGTGTTTCTGATTGTTGAGATTGTTTATTGAAAACATGCAGGAATTGTTTCGGTGTTACCCTTTTCAGAATTCTTATGCTTTAAAATAGGATTTTCTGGCTTTTTGATGGTTTTACGAAAACATTTTCTCAGGGAACTTATGTTGAAGGAATAAAGGAAGAGGTTGTTTTGTCTCCAGGTCATGTACTTTCCTTTATTGCTGCAGGAGAAGGTACTTTTCCCCCCAATTAGCTGTCTTCCAAAATCATGTACAAATTGTTCACTTCTGAGTGTTATTATTGGCTGGCTTTTATGGCAGAGCATCGTCATGTTGGATCGAATAACTTCAATCTTTTTAGTAGCAGAAGTCACACCATATTCACACTGGTAAGCAGAGATAATATGTTTTATGAGGCAGTCTTAATGTTCTGGCTTGTATATGTTATCATCATGATTGTTTATGCGTCTTTCCTAACAGTATCCTAAGATTTATCTCATTAGTAATCAATGATTCCTTGATCCATCTGTTTTCATTCATTAAAGCTGTAAAACATAGTTCCCAGTGTCTTTATAATATGTATGTCATTTCCTTTTCTACCTTTTGTAGTTTTGTTTACTGCAACAAGGAAACTCTTTTTAGGACTTCTTAAATAGATTAAGAAGTAGTTTTTCATTTCAAGCATTGAATTAGCTAGCTCATCTTGCTATTTTGGTGGTTGAAGATGATTGAGAGCAGTGACCGTGGAGATGAATATGATGGAGTTGTCTTCTCTCAGCTGGTACCTTAATAATGAAACTCGTAAATATATAAACTTCAGAACTGATCCTTCTTAATTTTTCGTGCTAACTTGTTTTGCGTTTTGTGTTAGAATCTGATTGATCTAGCTGGTTCGGAGAGTTCTAAGACCGAAACCGTTGGACTAAGGAGAAAGGAAGGGTCTTATATCAACAAGAGCCTTCTAACGCTTGGAACAGTAAGTTCATTCTAAGTCCATTTGTACTTAAGGTAGCAGTTGTTCTTTATGCCGATGATTTCAACATCTTGTATAAATGGTCTGTGGTCTACCCTGTGTCTCAGGCTTATATTTTCTGCTCTAACATTCAGGTCATTGGGAAATTGAGTGAGGGAAAAGCATCTCATGTTCCATACCGTGACTCTAAGCTTACTCGGCTTCTGCAGACCTCTTTAAGTGGGCATGGACATGTTTCGGTGAGTTCGTTGTTTGGATAGGATTTATGCGGCTTCGTTGGAAGCTCGCTTGTTGCCACTTGCCAGTATTCTGGATAAATGACTGTTTTTTTTTGTTTTTTGTTTTTTTTTTTTACTTTTTATGAAATTTATGCTGGCCCTATTCTTTGATCTTTACCTGGTAGAGCTGGTACTCTACCTTCTTGATATGTCCTTCCAAATTGTCTCCGACTACCACCTAAATAAATCTTCCCTTTTTTGGTACAGCTAATTTGCAACGTCACTCCTGCCTCAAGTAACATGGAGGAGACCCATAACACATTAAAATTTGCAAGCAGGGCAAAACGAGTAGAGATTAATGCCTCGCGAAACAAGGTTCATATTTTCTCATTTAAGAATTTCTAATGTTATATTGTCGTGATAATCCGTAGCTCTACTAACAGCATATCAAATCTTTGCCATCAGATTATTGATGAGAAATCTTTGATAAAAAAGTATCAACGTGAAATCTCCAGCCTTAAGGAAGAACTAGATCAGATGAAGAGGGGAATGCTTGTGGCAGTTAACCATGAAGAAATTATCAACTTGAAGCAGAAGGTTCTCTTGTCTTCAACTGAAATTTTCTAATTAAAGATGTTGCAATTGTAAGTTGTTTTCCGTGCTGATAGGGTAGATCTATCTTTGTTTGAATAGTTGGAAGAAGGTCAATTTAAGATGCAATCGAGATTGGAGGAAGAAGAAGATGAAAAGGCTGCTCTAATGAGTAGAATTCAGAGGTTGACAAAGCTTATTCTTGTTTCTTCCAAAAATTCAATTCCTGGAGGTTTGGTTGATATTCCTAACCAGCAAGTCCGTTCCACTGGCGAAGGCGAGGTAAGTTTTCACCGTGATCATTAAACAAGAATATCCTTTCACTAAGTTCCACGATGTCATGCATTCAGTCACTTGGTCGAAACCAAAAATAACCTGTCCCTGAAACTTGAACATGAGATTAATAGAGCATATCAAGGGTATGTTTCATAAGTTTCTGTTTTTATTTCGCATAAAAGAGTAAGCATTGTCATGGCTTCATCAGTCTATCTAACAAATTTAGGAAAGAGAATTTCAGATTTACAATTTTCATCATTGGTAGTAGAGTATAAGAAGTTGGAGCATTAATTTGTTTGAAAACTAATCTTTTGAACTAGCGCCATCTGCATTTCTTCTTCTGTCCATTTTTCTTAAAAAGCAAGTACTCTGCCAGGAATTTTCCGCTGCTTTCATTATTCAGATTACAATATTTTCTAACCTTAGTCACTAAATACGTGTTCCTTGCTTGTGGATAATCTGAGACAGAAAGATCCTTTGACATCTACATCAGTTGATCGAACGGATCTGGCCGTTGATCTCAAGCACAATAGGTCCTTCAGCAAGTGGGGCGAAAACTTCTCTCCTACAAGCAGCATGGAAGCTGGTGAACTTATCAATGGCTCGAAGCTGTCAATGGTATGTGCAGTTGTTCCAGAACCATCAGAAACGCCCTATTAGTCTAGTTTAATGCTTAGGGTTACCCTTTGCATTTAGATACCTTCTGTGTCTATAACCCAATCACAGTAGATGGTATTTCTTAGTGAATAAGCTATTACACATACCGTCTCAGCGATTTGGCTCTCTAGTAAGCTGCTGTATCTGTTGTAACTTGTTCAGCCATCTGTCAATAAGAGTTACTTCTCAAAATAGTTAAATGGTAAGAGCAGTGAGTTCATGATGCTATTATAGGAATTACATTGCTTGATCTATCTAAGAATTGTGGATATAGTTCAACCTTTTCTTTTAAAAGGGATTGCAGTTAGATATTATTACTTGATTTTTGTTTCCAATCCAAAATAATCTCCTTTTGTTCCATTTCCAAGATTAGTATCCATTTGGCCAATTTTCTTAAACAATACTTAACTAGCCGTTCTGCTAGACCCAACCTTAAGGTTCCCATTATCCCGTACACAACACTTTATTACCAATGGAGTAGCTGTCCACGTGGCATTTTGCAAATTCTATGAACCATGCAGAAGTGGACTTTTCCATTTCCCTAAACTAATTTAAACTCCAGTTCTGCTCTAAAGCACAACACTTGAGATGTAGCTGAAGGCCCTTCTCAACTTGAGTATGACTTTCATTTAGTATGTTTTTTTTTCAAATTTCCTGAAGTAAGCCCTTTTTTTTTAAATATTCTTTTCAGGGAGCAGTCTCGGTATCAGATCAGATGGATCTTCTTGCAGAGCAAGTTAAGATGCTGGCTGGGGAGATAGCATTTAGTACTAGCACACTAAAGCGCTTGGTGGAGCAATCTGTTAATGATCCTGAAAGTTCTAAACTTCAGGTAAGATATACTCTGTTTACAGATGAAACTATACTGTTTTTCTTCTTTTATTAAAAAGTTGCGCTAAGGTTCTGTTAAGTGCTACTCAATAGCTAATAACTGCCAGAACAGCATAGCTGTCTTGATGGACATTTGTTCTATCCATCTTTGATTTGCATTTACTTTTAGGATAACCCTAATTGCTTATATTTCAAGCTTTCATATTCATGGTTATCTTTATTTTCTCGTCATTTTTGTTTTGCATTTAGTATTGGATTGCTGCAATTTAAGTGAACCAGAATAATAATCATTTTGAGTCTTTGACAGATCCAGAATTTGGAACATGAGATCCAAGACAAAAGGAAGCAGATGAGGATGTTAGAACAGCGCATCACTGAGTGCGGTGAAGCTTCAGTGGCAAATGCCTCACTTATCGAAATGCAGCAGGTACTCATCTCTTTCTTGCTCTCCTCTATATTATGTTTATGTTTCTCTTAAATGCATATTTTGATTGCAATATGTTATTTTGCAACAGACAGTCATGAGACTAATGACCCAGTGTAATGAGAAGAGTTTTGAGTTAGAGGTGAGTAGCTTCATCAGTAGTTCATTTTATCAGACATTTTTCCTTCCCAGAACTAGAACGATATATGCAATACATAATCAGTATTCACCCTAAGCAAAAGTGTTTTGTTTACTTTGAGTTGAAATAATCTACGGTAATGCAGATAAAATCAGCAGACAATCGTATTCTACAGGAACAACTGCAGAATAAGGTTAGAATATATTCTTATTTTTTTTACATAGAAGATGTTTCTGTTGGTTGTATAAAGGTTATAGACATTGCAGATTGGTAAACATGCATGCACCAGACTGATTTCTCTGTGGTTGGTTTGGTGTTCGACAGTGTTCAGATAACAAGGAATTGCAGGAGAGAGTTGCCGCATTAGAGCAGCAGTTGGCCTCAACCAATGGTGATAAGTTGCCAGTACTTTCTGACAGAAGCATTTCAGAGAGCTATGCTGAAGAATTGAAAAACAAAATCCAAGCTCGGGTGGGTTTTCACTAGGAGTCAATTATGGTTTGCTTAACGTTCGATGTTATTTTATTTTCCTCAGCGCATCGTTTGATAAGGTGTTTTCTTCAGGAGATTGAGAATGAAAGAATCAAACAAGAACAAGTTAACCTTTCTGAGGAAAACAGTGGTTTGCGATTCCAGAATCAGAAACTGGCAGAAGAGGCTTCTTACGCCAAAGAACTTGCTTCTGCGGCCGCAATTGAGCTGAAGAACTTGGCCAGTGAAGTAACCAAGTTATCCATACAGAATTCGAAGTTAGAAAAGGATCTATTAGCTGCTCGAGATTTGTCGGCCTCAAGGGCTAACGCGATGAATCGCAGGGCTGGGAAAAAGGGTCGGGCAGTGAGCCGTGCCGACGAATTTGGCGCATACAGTCTTGACCTAGATGATTTAAAAACGGAGTTACAAGTGAGGAAACAACGGGAGGCAGCACTCGAAGCTGCCTTAGCGGAGAAGGAATTTGTCGAGGATGAATGCAGGAAAAAGGTTGAGGAGGCAAAGAGAAGAGAGGTGGCTCTAGAGAATGATCTAGCAAATATGTGGGTGCTCGTTGCTAAACTGAAAAAAGATGGGGGAGGTGGGTTACCAGAGCCGAACCACGATGATAGAGGCAACGGTGGACTGAATCTTGTTAATAATGACTTAAGGTTGAATGGCAGCAACAATGGTGTTCTTCAAGAGAGACAAAATTCCGACTTGTTGAAATCAACACAAGAAAGTGGCAAGGAAGAATCGTTAGTTCTCCGTCTGAAGGTATTAATCATATTCAGTAAATAGCATTAATTTTTGCTATATACTATTAGACTAAGAAAGATTATGAACTGAACCGTGTCAATTTTTCAGGCTCGAATGCAGGAAATGAGAGAAAAAGATTCAAAATCCATGGGAAATGGTGACGGAAATTCCCATACGTGTAAAGTGTGTTTCGAGTCTGCCACTGCAGCTATATTGTTGCCATGTCGGCATTTTTGCTGTAAGTGATGTTTTCATTGATTCATCTAAAGAAGCAGTGAGAGTCATGAACTGGTGGTGTTAAGTGTTAACTACTAACCGGCATTGCTGCATATTTCTGCAGTGTGTAAATCTTGTTCATTGGCTTGCTCGGAGTGTCCAATTTGCCGTACAAAGATCACCGACAGGCTTTTTGCATTTGCTTCTTGACTCCGCATTTTCTACCCTTAATCATGTAAGCAACTTAATTTTCCTATCGTACGATTAACTATATGATGCCGGTTTGTGTATGGATTTCTAAGAGTTTTGTGGTTAAAATGGTGGTGCAGGGCAGTAATCTTGATTCTTTCATTGGTTTGTGTGTGTAGCTCATCGGAAAATGATAGCATTGCCGAGGTTTTGCTAAATTGTATGCTGACGATGTAAGCCCTTGGGGTGAAAATATTATGATTCACCATATAACTACCATTTCTTCTTAACTGTGTATACGATCAAAGGAAACCCTGGTGTAAATATATATTGGATATTGGACTGTTTTAAGTTTGGTTACATTCGAGATCAAAGCATGTAAAAATGCTCTACTTTTTGCCATTCAAGATGCAGCTTGCCTTCAAAGAACACTTAGGTGAAGCAACACTTGCATCTTGATCATCATTAATCTGCAGAAATACGCAGGTCAGCTTTAATGATGACACGCGTATGCGAATGAAAGAAAGAATGTAGGAAACTAATTCTGGCGAACCTTACAGTAAGATGGCGGTGTGGGGCTGAGGAAATCATCAACATGCCAACCGGGCAGTGTGTCCAATAGGTACTCGTTAATGCTGCTCATCGGAATCTCCTCTGGACCGTGGATGACATTACTACTGCTATCAGCGGAAGAGTTGGCGATGTCCGTGGAATCGAGTAGCAGTGATCTCCGGTTGTTGTGAGTCAAGGTTGCCTGGGAAGTAGATTCGGAGATGTGGACTCCGGTGAGAAGGTATCTATTGTGCTTTTGGGTGAACTCGTTGGCCTTGTGTGTAGAGAGGTCACAGTCTCTACACAGAATGGCTCTGTCCTCTTGACAGAAGAGCAGAGCCCTCTTCACCTGCAAATGTAGTATCAGAGCGTGTAGATTCAAATCAATACATAGAAATAGTATATATACCTGACAAATATCACAAAGCTGGGAGGGATTGTTGGAGCATGCAGAAGATGAAAACAGGGTGTAACGGTTGTGTCGGGTGGCGAGCTTGTTGACGGTGTGCACCGACCAATCGCATTCGCCGCACAGAACGGCCTCGTCGGCGCAGCAAAACACCCGGGCCTCTTGTTTCGCACACACGTCGCACCTGATCTTCATTTTCTCTCAGGCCAGTTTCAGTTCAGTGTATGTAGTAGTAGGATACTATTTGTGAGTATGGGTATGTTTCCTTTTATAGATCCAGTTAAGGGAGGGGTATAATGAAGATTTGACAGAGAGATGGGAGGGACAAAAGACACGGGCTTTATGGGCAGTGTGGGGCTACTTTCTACTGGAAGAAGGCTCTAGATTTGCTTGCTTGCATACAGAAGAATTTAGTACTCCACTTCATGCGACATTAATTTTATTATTATTATAATTTACACCAAGATATTTTTTTTCCGCAGCATGATTTAAAATAAAATTAGAAGACCAACACTCTTAACATTCTTAGTCTAGATGTGAAGTAAGCATGCTACGGAACAAAAAAAATGTATGCTCCGGCTGTCAAAATTATCTTTTAATGACAAAAATTATAATTACTTTTTTAATGGCAAGTGGAATAATATTAGGATTAATAACTAAATTGCTACCCAAAATTTGACTCAATTTACAAATTGTTACTTGAATTTAAATTTTTTAAAATTGACTACCTGAAGTTTCAATTCTCGAGCATATTGCTATCTATATTTCATTTTTTTGTCAAATTTGATTGAAACTAAGCAGGATCTTTCTATCATGCTCCAAGATCACCATGCTTTTGGTACTATTTTTTGTAATTTTCTATTGTCCTAAAAATGAACCATAGAGAAAAATTGATATTATTAAGGGTTAAAGGTACTTTTCATACTACATGTTTGACCGAATGTGGCTTTTAGTACTGGATGTTTAGTTTTGTATACTTTTGGTACCAAACGTTTGAAAAAATGTGGCTTTTGGTACATCCGTTAGTTGGCCGTTAAATGACATGTGCAAGTCACGTGATCGACTCTAAACTTTTAATTTTGTTCAATTTAGTCCTACAAATATATTCCTAACTTTTATTTTCTTTAACTTAGTCATAACACTTCAAAATCAGACCCAATTAAACCAGTCGAATTCAATTGACATAGCCCCATTTAAGTCAAATTTACCCAATTGGGGATAGGTCCCAATTGGGTTCGATTTAGAAGCTTTAGGACTAAATTAAACAAAATAAAATTTATGAATATATTTGAGGAACTAAATTGAACAAAATTAAAAGTTTAGAGTCGATCACGTGACTTGCACATGTCATTTAACGGCTAAAACTAACGACCAACTAACGGATGTACCAAAAGCCACATTTATTCAAACGTTTGGTACCAAAAGTATACAAAACTAAACATCCGGTACTAAAAGCCACATTCGGTCAAACATGTGGTATGAAAAGTACCTTTAACCCTATTATTAATAGTATGATGCAAATATTAAGTGTGTTTAAAAAAGTTCATATTTTTTTTTAATACTTTTAAAGTTTTACATATGTTACAATTAATTTCACCCTAGTAATAAAAAAAACAAAAATCATGGTGCTCTTGGAGTATGATAGAATAATCCAGAACATGTGGGATCTTTTAATGTGTACCAAGATAATTTCATTTCATATATAAATGGGTTAAATGTATTTTTCACACCATATGTTTGACCACTTTTTGTTTTTGGTACCACATGTTTTTTTTTTTTTTTTTTTGCGTCTAGTTTTGGTACTAAAGTTTGGACAAAGTAATAGCTGCTTCTTCTTCTTCACCTTCTTTTGTCCATTCAAGTTTTGTTTTTCGTTTTAAAAAAAGGCCACGTGCACGGCACATGATGACTTAACGAGGATATTTGACGGAATTTAAACGGATGTACCAAATGCATACCTTGTCCAAACATTTGGTACCAAAACTAGACAAAAAAAAAACATGTAGTACCAAAAGCAAAAAGCGGTCAAACATATGGTATGAAAAATACATTTAACCCTATATAAATTGAAAGAATTACAACAAAATACATTCAGTTGGATGCTCAGCTGAAAGACATCGTTCGAATTGGGTGGAAGTCTAATTGAACATCCAATTGAATGTATTTCGTTGCAATACTTTCAATTAATGTTTGAATCCATCTTGCATACACATGAAAAGGCCCCACATGGCGAACATGATTTTTTTATGTCCAATTTGATGGGAATTGAAACAGAGTTAGCAATTTGTTCGGAAATTGAAAGCTCGGAAATCCAATTTTAAAAACTATAAATTTTAAGTACCGATTTGTAAATTGGTCGAAGTTCATGTATCAATTTATTAACCCATGATATTAACTTCTATGTATTCATTATCTATTTTATGTCAAATGTTCTACAGATACAGTTTCAAATTTTTATTTCTTTAATTAATTCCGGCACGCAAGAGTTATTTGTTTTGATCTCTCCTTTTACCAATAATTAAGATTGGTATTTATTTGGATCCCGTTTTTTCATTATCAAACACCTAGAGTAATTACTGTTCGCACAAAAATAGTTTATATTGAGTAAAATGTTGAACAACTACACTATATACAACAATAAATTGATATATGAACCTAGTTGGCCTTGTGGGATATCATGATGGGTTCGATTTTGAATTAATTAGCGCACCCACCGGTTAGTATGGGTTGATAAGGAGTGATAGTGTCTGAAAATTCAAAGCGGCTTATCTAGACAATTTATAATAATGAGTCAAGTCTTTTAAAAGATATAATACGCCTTAATGAAAATAAACGAAAATGGGATGAAAAGTCTCCTAACCTATACTAATCGATGATTCCTTAAAAGAAAAAAAATATATATGCAATTTTTTTTAATATTTATATTTTGCCATAAGTTTTTATAAAATATTTAAAAATAATAATTAATCAAATTTTAACTATTGCATAAATTTTGATACACATAATTTAACCGCTATAAACTCGTGTGCATTAACCAAATCATATTATTATATCCATTCAAAGAAGGGGCGTATCATGTAGTGTATGAAATGAAGGGACCAATGACCCTTTTTTTTTTCTTTCAATTTTTTAGATATATATTTTTAGTAATCTTAATTATTAGGGAGTTTTTAATAGTTTAGTTAACTAAAGGAGTCAATATTAGTGTTTTGAAAAGTTTGAAAAGTAATAAATAATATAAAAAAAATTATTTTTTTAACAAAAATCAAATAAAGAAGCGGGCAGAGAAAATAAAACCTAGATGGCTAGATTGTGTTTCGCCTCAATTCTTATTTTCATTTTTAAATTTTTATTCATTTTTTAAAAGTGTACCCATTGTGTAAATTCTAGATAAATCCTGGATACGCCACTAATTCAAATAAACCTTTAAGTTTGAGTAGTCGAAGTCGACCAAGTGATAGACAACAAATAATATTGGGGAGCTGAGCAGTCACTACTAGAAAACATAGTCAATTAACATGAACTTTGACACGGGGCAGTTCCTTGTGTTAGGTTCGTGTCAAACATGATTAGACACGAATTTGAGACGAAAATGCCTTGTGTTAATTGACCCTAGTTTCTTGTAGTGAGTGTCAGGGAGAGACGTGGCAATAGATTTATTTTTAGGATCTTCTCGACATGCCAATCTGGATTCATGATATATAATAATAATAATAATAATAATAATAATAATAATAATAATAATACTTTTCACCAAAAAAAAAAAATAATAATAATGAAGTAAGGATTCATGAATTAAGAAGATTTTTTTGTTTGTTTTATTGAAATTTTTACTATTTTTTTTCTAAAATATTATTTATTATAAACAAAACAACTCACTACTAGAAAAAGAGTTTTAAATGATATTTCATTGACGACGCTTGCTCAAACGTCGCAAACATCTTCACAATAATTAAATTTATTCAAATTTGGTGACGCTTCGTAGTAGCGTCGTTTCTTTTTGTATTATTCCGACGCTTTTCAAACCGTCGTTAAGTTTTGATTTAGTTAACACAGTTTTCAAGAAAAAAATGTATTATAACGACACTTAGTTGTGTTGCCACTTGCATGCACGCAAGCAAAAATGTCACGTCTTATAAGAGTTTAACGACGCTACTCCAAAGTGTCGAAGAGTTTATTAAGACGGTGGTAAAAAACAACATATCATTTAGCGTCGCGACAAGTTAATTCTAAAGTCGCAACAATCTATTTTTCTTGTAGTGATAGTCCGGATTACAAACTAATAATAATAAGAATAATACTTCTCATTTCTGGATGTTAAAATAGAAAGATTTAATCACACCTTTACTTATTATCTTAGCATCCACAGTGGTATTGCATTGTATTACTTAAATATGAGTTTAACGTATTTTTTATATAAAATGAATAAAAATGTACTACAATGGTTTTACATAGCATTCCTTAAAATGAGACTCATATACTTTTAAGTAACCTATTTCTTAAACTTAAGGAATGCATTATGTATTACTAGGGATGGCAACGGGGCGGGTTTCTGCAGCCCCGGATCCGCCCCGTTACATTATATTAACATAAAAAAAATAAAAATATATATTAAGTAACCTATTTCTTAAACTTAAGGAATGCATTATGTATTACTAGGGATGGCAACGGGGCGGGTTTCTGCAGCCCCGGATCCGCCCCGTTACATTATATTAACATAAAAAAAAAATAAAAATATATATTAGAAAATTCGGGGCGGGTCAACGGGCCCCGCGGCCCTAGACCCGGACCGGACCCGAACCCGCCCCGTGACCCGCGGGTCGACGGGTCAGCGGGTCAAAACCGGGTCGGGGCCCCGCGGGTTAGCGGGGCCCCGATACCTGTTGCCATCCCTATGTATTACGTAACAATTTTTTAATTATAAATTAATTCATTTTATAATTAATGCTAATATCTTATTGGTGGTTGTTGATAAATTTAATAATAAAATATCTTTAAGGAATATATTTAAGTAATACGATTGCAGAACAAATATTATTTACGTGTGTCTTAATTTTACGTATTACTTAAAGTATACATAAATGTCTACGTGTCAACTTTAAAGAATATAATTTAAGTACAACTATTATGAATGCTCTAAGATTTTGGGACAGTTGATTAAGTTGTTAGTTTTAAACTTTTCCATGATATTAAAGTGCGCGATTCAAAAGTTTCCCGTGTTGGTCTAAAGCTTTGGTCAAGTAATTAATTTTTAACTTTTTCACAGAATTGTAAAGTAACTCAGTTAGCTTATCCATGTGTTTCGACGAACCCAGAAAAAAATGTGTTTGGACGAACATACTATTTTCATTAGTTCATTGTTTTCGAGACGGTTAATTCATCTGCCGAGTACGTAAATTGATTTTATTAGGTGTATGCCAAAAAAGTAGTGAATAATTGTTAATTTAATTAATTGATGGATCCTATAGCTTGAAAGGGCTGTTTAGAGGAAAAAAAGAAAGTACATAACAATTAATTGTAGTACAAAAGCGTTCTAGTGTGGTCTAGTACTAAACCCTAGACTAGTACTACTCAGTGTTATCAGAACCGGACCGGACCGGAACCGGACCCTCACCGGTCCGGTTTGCTTATTTCCGGAGGATGTAAGCGAACTCGGTTCTGAAGTCCGGTTTTCACCGAACCGGCCGGTTTTGGGCGAACCGGGCGGTTCACCGGTTCGCCGGTTCGGACTCTTTTCATTAAAAAAAAATTTAAAAAAAATAAAAAATAAAAATAAAATTTTTTTAGGGTAAACTTATAGAGAGGCAGGCCCCGATCCGGACTAAAACCTACATAAGGGTTAACTTACAAAGAGGATATGCAAATTTGCATTTTTTTTACTAAAACCGGTCGGACCCGGTTCGGACCGGGTCCGACCGGCCGAACCGGGAACCGGTGGCCCTGCCGGTTCAGGCCCCGGTCCGGTTCTGATAACACTGGTACTACTAACTAGCATATGTGGATGCTTGCTTATTCCTCGTTAATTATTACCATTATAAAAAAACTTGTAGTCAGTGTTATCAGAACCGGACCGGACCGGCGGTCCGACCGCGGTCGGACCGGAACCGGACCCCTCACCGGTCCGGTTTGCTTATTTCCGGAGGATGTAAGCGAACCCGGTTCTGAAGTCCGGTTTTCACCGAACCGGCCGGTTTTGGGCGAACCGGGCGGTTCACCGGTTCGCCGGTTCGGACTCTTTTCATTAAAAAAAATTAAAAAAAAAATTAAAATTTTTTTAGGGTAAACTTATAGAGAGGCAGGCCCCGATCCGGACTAAAACCTACATAAGGGTTAACTTACAAAGAGGATATGCAAATTTGCATTTTTTTTACTAAAACCGGTCGGACCCGGTTCGGACCGGGTCCGACCGGCCGAACCGGGAACCGGTGGCCCTGCCGGTTCAGGCCCCGGTCCGGTTCTGATAACACTGCTTGTAGTAACTAAAATCACCGTTTCCCTTATACCAAAGGTTAAATTAGTATATGATGTGCAAACTATGTATTGTACTGGTTTAAATTTGTATATTGTTCAAAATTTTCGAAATTATTATTTGGTTATTTAAAGTCTGATTCAATGTGAGCGAAAATTACATATTTTATGATATGTTCTTTTTGTATATATAAGATTGCTTTCGCAATTTCAAATCAGAAGCGTTAACGTTAAAACCCTCCTAATGTGGCGTTTCTAATAGGATTCGACCTCATATCGTTCCTGAGAACAAAACTTACTTTACCTGTTGGTCACACCAACGTTATTTACACTATGTTCTTAGCTAGCTATATATATATATAGAACAACTCATAGAAGTAATATAATTTTAATTTATTATAAGCAAGGATTTTAGTGGTTGCACGATACTCGAAAGTGTGATACATTTTCTGTTGGTTAATAATTATGTATTACGTTTATATGGAATATGAAAAGGATTTCAAAGATATAATTCGACCAACTTTTTACTGTGAGAGTCTTCAAATATATTATTGTTGACAAAAATTATAATCTATGACGGTGTTATAGTCGGAATTTCTCAGAATTGTTGGTTTTCATACTGTATCTCATCATTTTCATTAGTGGTTAGAGAATTGATACACGTGCTGACGTAGATACAAAACAGTAACATGTATTGTAAATTTCATCAACGTTTTAAGCATTCTTACGTTCCCTCACATTTGGAATGAATGGAAACTTATGCATTCACATTAAGTAATTGTGCACTTATTTATTGTACATGGAATTGAATCATGGATAGCTAGCGAGTGTGGCGAAACGACGCCTTTAGCACGAATGCATCATATTATATACAATTTATAAATTATAATAATACTTAGTTTTGCTCGATAAGATCTTCTACGTAATTTTGGCAATTCCAACGTTGACTTGATTGATTCGGGAGCCCAATAATAATTACAATGACTTATATATAATATTATATATATTTTTAAATTTACCTACATTAAAGTAACAACCTAATAAAAATTAAAATGTTCTTTATGTTTTACTATATTAATTTTTAAGTAACAATATCACTGCAACGTATAGTTTTTTTTTTTTTGTTTTTTGTTTTTTTTTGCATAGGGGTCTATATATTATCTTATATTGTAATATATGATTTAATTGTTGCAAATAGTGCTTCTAGAAATTACTAAAGATTAAAGAGATTAAATATTAATATTAACAAAATAAAATTACATGGTTTTGTTGATTAAAACAAGAGTAAATCTTTAAAATGTAAATTTTTTAGTGAAAAATTCATAGAAAGTTGTCAAGTGACACATGTTAAGTAATAATTATTTATAAAATGGAAAGAAAATGTTGTTATGAATTAACATGTGAATATAACAGTACTTTCTATAAATTTTCTACAGTTTTTTTTCCACATATTATAACATTATTCTTAAAACAAATGCACAAGAACAAGACAACCCTACCTACCTATTAATATCCTGCTTCTTTTGGTTCCTAGAATAGAACTAGAGGAACTTCTTTATTATTTTAAAGGTTAATAACTAAATTGCTACTGAACTTTAGTTAAAATCGTTACTTAAATTTTAATATTTTAAAGTTAGCTATTCAAATTTTCATTTCCAAAGTAAATTGCTACATCTATTTCAATTTCTGTTAAATCTGACAGAAAATTAGCATATTTTCGCTACGTGAGGTCTTTACATGTGTACCCAATACAGATTCAAACATGAAATTATTGTAGCTAAATACCTTCAATTGGATGCTTAATTGGACTTCTGCCAAATTCGAACCGTTCCTTTCAATTGAAAATATTTCGTCGCAATACTTTTAATATATGTTTGAATCCATCTTGAGTACACATGTAAAGAGTCCATGTGGCGAAAACATGCTCATTTTGTGTCCAATTTGATGGAAATTGAAACAGCGGCAGCAATTTGATGGAAATTGAAACAGCGGCAGCAATTTGCTGTGAAATGAAAAGTTCGGATAACCTATTTTTATAAACTAAAATTTATGCAGAGATTTGTAAATAAATTAAAACTCGAGTAGAAATATGATTATCAACTTTTTGTTTTTTCTTAAAGATATTATAGATTTAAACTAAAGACTAAAATATACAACTATATATATAGTATATAGATTCTCTGGACATTGAAATTTGAAACTGTGAAAGTATGTATGTACTATGTAGTATGAGTGCTGCTACACCACACCAGCCGAAAAACTTGCAGAATTACATGCCGAAGCTATTAGTCATTGCTTTTCATTCACTATCTCCAAGAAAGCAAGTCAATCAGACCAATAACTAAAGAACCGTTCTCAATTTCGGCGTTATACATTCGTTTTTCTAATCATGTAGTACATATAATTAATTAATAAATAAGGAATTTTGTGGCAAAAATAAATAAATAAGGAATTCATCTTACCACGAGTTCAATCTAATACACAAGTTTATCAAGTTAATTCACTAGTCTATTAAGTGGGAATGCTAATTTATTTTTATAAACACCGCATTTAATTCACTAGTATATTAAGTGGGAATACCGATTTATTTTTATAAACACTGCAATATTTTATGACACCTTCAATTTGTACTATATTGAATAGAAAGATTTATTAGCCGCCTTAAAATAAGAGATGTACTACTTAAGAAGAAATTTCTAATTTCTGAGTCTGAATGAGTACAACAGACTCAGTCTTTTCTGTCTTCCAATATCAATAGGTTGATTCTTTCGCTCTTGCATCTTCTAACTGAAAATTCCTAATTCCAAGTGCTATGGGAATACCGTTTAGTTGGCCTGTGCCCGTTTGAACAACTTCGGATACTCCATTCTTAGTCTAAGTAAAGTCCATCTTGTTGTGATAGAAATGAACAAAAACAAAATAAGTTTTAGCTAATGTAATAAAAATACCAATTGCCGTTCCAAAAACTCTACCTACTTTAGTTATTTCAAAGAGCAATTTGTGAGGGTCGTTCTAGCTATATACGTAGAACTGGATGTACATTGTTCGAAAATGAAGTTTATGAGATTAAAAAAAATACTGATTGAGTTTTGTGGTTTCTTCCCGGATGCGCTGACATTTCCTTTTTTTTTCCTAGTTATTAACTATTGACATGGGAAGGGGTGAAGAAGATTAGAGATAGAATCAAAAGATCTTTTACTAATCCCTCCCCCTCTTTTCTTGTATCTAAAATCGAATTCGATCCAATTAAGTACAATAAAGTAAAGAAGGAACGATAGATAAAAACGTAGATTCAACCCCGATTAGGTTTACGCATCCAATTCAATTGATAAAAAAAAATATCTCTACTTTCCTAGGCTCTTTGAAATAACTAAAGTACATCAGTATTTGAATAAAGTCTTACTAAGGATCACATTTGATCATCATAAAAAAAATCATCTTTGAATTCAACGTCAATGATTAAAAAAAGAGCCTGGAAGCACATGAGAACGCTCTTTTGCTGATTCAATTTTGGAGTCGACTTGGTATCAGAATTATCTATCGAGTCATTGAAAAGATATGACCATCCGTCAGAGAAAAAATTGATTTTCATTGCTTATAGAAACAAACAATCCAATCACATTGATTTTCATATCAAGAATCGCGTAGAACTCTCAAACGTAGCTAGGTGGAATTCTTAAAGATAGAATAGGATAAGCTGTTGTAAACAAGGCATGCCACAGCTGTCTTGGGCGATTGTCTTCTAATCAACAACCAAAGTTTACACTGAGTTGGGATAGTGGAACATTCATTCGGATTTGATAACGTAACATATTTACCCATATAACTAATGCAGTTCAAGTCTCATACTTTGCAATGAGTTTAGAAACCATAACATTTCATGAGATAGTCTATTTGGTGGGAAAACCAATTTATTTTTATAAACGCTGTATATATTGTAACACTCACCGTTTATACCATATTCAATAAAAAAAAATAGGGATTAGTTGCCTTAATAATTTCTCAAATGCATGCTACTCATGTGTCTAATATAAATTCCTTATTATCTAGATCCAAGTGTAGACACAGTGAGAGAAAAATCAAATATTTTAGCACTTCCTCATGGGATGAATTAACAAAATTTTGAATCATTGCTTTTGATTTTTAATCATCCTTCACCATAATAATATTTCGCGGTTTGCAACGATAACTTGGTATATTCACTATACGACCGTTAACTAAAATATTTCTTTAGTTAACTAATTGCTGGGCTTGAGAAATAGTCGAAACCATACCTAATTGAAAATGGATGTTATCCAAACGCATTTCAATTAATTGCAGTAAAACCTAAGTTGTTGAGCTTTTAGTTTTTCCATAGATACATATGTATTTTAGTAATTGTCGTTCTGTATGACTATAAATGAAAACACGACTTTTTTTCTTAATGTCCCCAGTTGGACTAAATTAGTATAGTGTGACAGTCACTCGGATTTGGAAGTGTGACTTATTTACTCATATAACTACAACTACTGTGGTACAAGTCTCGTTTGTTGTAGACACGAGCCATGGGTTTAGGGGCTTAAGTGTGGCCTACTCTTTTGTTGTAGGCACCAGTTCATGCGTTTCTGATATGATTTTTTTTCATCTACTATAGAATCGAGCTAATAGATGGCTCCAAGCTAGTATATGCTTCTAACAGATAGTTATTTATTTATTTTATTGTAAGGAACTTTATTAGAAACATAGTACTAAAAGGGAATGAACAACATTTGCTACAACAACGGAATACAAGGGTAGAACCGAGTTTTCGTAACAAATATAGTCGTTGCTTTAATAGTAAGGAAAATAACTAAATTGGAAAAATACTTATGTAAACTACGGAATAGTAGAACAAACAAGGACAATAACCGAAGCCTAGAAACTGAGACAGCACCAGGGAAGGAAGGAACAAATGTTGTAGAGGATGATAACGGCTGATTTAGCAGAACGATCGAGAGTGATGTAGCTAACAGCAGTGATGCGCGACAAGTAGTAACTTCCATGAAGAGTGCGTCATTATTGAGGAAGGGGCCAAAAAAAGGATAACGCGGTGGAAGTCTTTGCTTCTCTATGAGGAGAAGTAGTTTACAAGAATAGATCTTGGTGAAGACCAGTATAATGTTCGAATGTCGAATGAGGCTACATGTGTGAATGAATGATCGGTGTAGATGTTGATCTACGCTCCCAACTGGAATATGAATTTGGTGTCGAGGTGGGGAAAGCGCCTCCACTAGCAATCATTTTCTGAGCTTAAAGCGGTGTACCGAGTCATTTCCACAGAACTTAAACCGGTTTTCCGACCACGCACTACCTTTGGCAAGGAGGACCGAGACTAAGTAATCTAACACATGACCCATATCAGACCTGCCCATATTGATGTGATTCACTAATAAACCGTGCCTATAGTGGAATGTAATTATCGGAAAATGTTTGAGACCCCCTGTAATTAACAAGCCCATGAGAACGACCAAAACCCACAACTTAGGGTAATACTCAGGCTTGGCAGAAGCTGGCACCAACTTTACCTGACATATGATGCCTGGTTGTTTAGCAAATTGCGTAGATGAATTCTCAGCCAAGGCAACTGCCAGCGGATTCCGGCACATATGGCGACGGCAACTTGGGTCTCGATGACGACGATATTTTCCAATTCGATCAGGAGACAAGGTAAGTCCAGGTTGGGGTCGTCAGACATCTGGGCGAAGGAGGTGAGGTCTAGAAGCTACGGCGACCACGAGGAGATGAATATGACGACGTTATGGAGGAGCCCCATCCCGGTAGCGGTGTTTATTCTTCCCAGTAGTGAAGTTGCATTGACCGAACTGCTTTAATATCCCCGCGCCTGATGAGGAGTATGTAAATGACAACCATGAGGAAGCCATTCGTGCCGTTTTCAGATCTATTTCTGGCTATTGCGTTCGGTCCCGCAGAGAAGGCCGCGTATAGTGAACGATATGAGGTGGCCGCGGGTTCGTTGTTGGGGCTGGTGTGATGTTGAGATGCCCGGACAGGGACGAGGCTTCTGTTAAAGACGATCTCGTAAAACGCGTTGACGAATATGTGTTTGTGTGAGAGTGGGAGAGTGGAGAGGATATGAGAGACTTGTTGTTTGTCTACTCAACTTGTTGCATTCTCATTCATCTCATCGCCTATTTATAGGTACATATGGAGGACTCTAGAACCTTGATAATCTAGACACTTCACACTCTAGTAACTTCATTTTCTAGAGACTTCATGAGACTCCTACCTAGAGAGACTTCTACACACTTAGACTATTCTACACACTTTCATAATTAGTTAGACTCCTCTAGACTCTCATAGAGATATTTCTAGATAATAATCAAGTTTAATTATTTCCAACAATTCCCCCCTTAAACTTGATTCTTCTGATGTCATCCGTACGATGTTCACGATCACTTCTCCTTGTGACTCGTCCTTCCTTATGCTTCTTTGTATAACCACTCAAGTATACTTGGTCGTGTTTCCCCTGTTGTCTTTGCCGATGAATCGTCGTCCGCATATGTCCTCGCACTCTACGACTTTTGTATTTTTGTTCTGCCATCGTCTTTTTCTTTCGCCACTTTTTCTCTTTGGTGACTTCTTTGTGTATTGTTGGATTACGTCCTGCAGAGAGACATAAATTACCGTATAATTCTTCATCGTCATTCACTTCAACGACTTGCGCGGAGTTGTATACGTCTTGGATCCGCCTTGTCCTCAGCACTGGCGATTCGCTCGAGTCGTCTTCTTCTTGTTGAGTATCAACATGTGGGGGTGATAAAGGTTCTTGAATTTCACCATGTCGGGTTTCTTTTCTTTGCGGCTCTTCAACTTCAATAACCTGTTTTGGTTGGTCATTATTCATCTCCCAGCTCCATGCTTGTCCTTCGTCGAATTCGACATCTCTTGAGATCACAACCCTCTTTGTGATGGGATTGTATAACTTGTAGCCGCTTGAATTCTCGTCATATCCGAGCATAACGCACTTCTGGCTTTGTTGCGATTTTGCATATGCCACGCACCCGAAAACTCGAAGATGATCAATGCACGGCTTCCTCTTGCTCCATACTTCCTCTGGTGTCATGTCTTCAATCCGCTTTGTTGGAAACCTGTTGAGCAAATAGACTGCAGAAGCAACAGCGTCTCCCCAAAATTCTTTCGGGACATTTCTCTCCTTCAACATGCACCGAACTAAATTCAAGATCGTCCGGTTTTTCCTCTCGGAGACTCCATTTTGTTGTGGGGTTTGCGGCATGGTTAGCTGATGCACGATCCCGTTCTCTTTGCAAAACCTGTCAAATTCACGCGATGTATACTCGCCTCCTTGGTCGGTTCGTAAGCACTTCAAATGGCATCCACTTTGCTTCTCGACCATGCTCTTGAACTCCTTAAATTTTGTCAAAACTTCACTTTTCTGCTTCATCATATAAACCCAAGTCTTGCCACTATAATCATCGGTATAGGTCAAGAAATACCTATTTCCACCAATGGACATGGGCTTGATTGGTCCGCACACATCGGAGTGGACTAAGTCGAGACGACCAGCTGCTCTCTTCGATGGATACTTCTTGAATGGTTTCCTTTGTTGCTTTCCGATGACACATGTTTCGCACACGCCGTTGGTATGATTGATCTTGGGCAAACCTCGTACCATGTTTTTCTTCTCCATCAACTCCAGCGCCTTGAAATTCAGATGACCATAACGGAGATGCCAAAGAGTCGAGTTGTCTATGGTTGTCACCTTCAAGCAATTCTTCTCATTGATCTTTAACTCCAACGGGAACATTCGGTTCTTCGTCATGGCTACTTTCGTGATAACATTGTTGTTATTATCACGGATGGTAAGTGTATTCTCCTTCACCCGGACGTCGTATCCCTTCTCCAACAATTGTCCGACACTTAATATATTGTTCTTCATGTCGGGAACAAAGTAGACATTGGCGATGCACAACTTTCGTCCGTTCTTGAGTTCAAAGAGAACTTTACATTTCCCTTTAATTTGGTGTTGAGAAAGATCGCCAAATGTGATGTGCCCACCGTGTCTTTCATCAAGCTCCACAAAGAACTCCTTTCTTCCGCACATATGGTTGGAAGCTCCTGTGTCGACGAACCATGTGTTGGACTCCGTCTCCTTCACTTGATTGTATGCCATCAATAGAACTCCATTGTCGTCAATCTTTTCTGCGAAGTTAGCATTTTCTCCCTCATTGTCGGTGTTATACCAACATTCTGATGCATAATGGCCGAGTTTCTTGAACACATAGCATTAATTGAACTCCCGATTTTTTATTTCTCCATCCACCTTGGGCTCGTCCGCGACCACGACCACGACCGCGACCTCTTCCTCGATCTCCTTCTTGAATCGACTCTCCATCATCGTTGTCGACTTCATTGGTGGTTGTTGTTCGACCACCTCTTCCTCTCCATGTCGTGAATCTTCCACTTTGGAAGCCGCCTCGTGATCCGTCATTCTTCAACGTCAGGTTTGCTTGTAAAGCATGCTCCAAGGATGTACCTCTCCTCTCTCTCATATCCTCTCCACCTCTCCCACTCTCACAAACACACATTCAAACACCAACAAGTGGTATCAGATCAAGGTTCAAAGATCGCAATGGCAACGACAAGCATGCAAGTGCCAAGACTGACGAAGGATAACTACGACAAATGGTGTATCCAAATGAAGGCCCTTTTGGGATCACTTGACGTGTGGGAGTTCGTGGAGATCGAGTTCAAGGAACCAGAAACAGTGACAGAAATGACAAAAGAAGAGAAGGAAGAATTGAACGAGCAACGAAAGAAGGAGAAGAAGGCCTTGTTCACAATATATCAAGGTCTTGATGAAGCCACGTTCGAGTTAGTCGCTCCAGCCAAGACATCATACGAAGCATGGGGAATACTCCAAAAAGCGTTCGACGGCGTCGAAAAGGTAAAGAAAATTCGCCTACAAGCTCTTCGTGCTCAATTTGAATCCCTCCATCAAGAAAGCTTAGAATCTATCTCTGATTACTTTACGAGGGTCATTTCAATTGCACATCAAATGCGAAGAAATGAAGAAACTTTAGAAGATGTTCGTATCATAGAGAAGATCTTGAGATCTCTCGATCCAAAGTTCGATCTTGTTGCCGTGGCGATTGAAGAATCCAAGGACTTAGAAGAGATGTCCGTGGAACAGCTCATGGGTTCTCTACAAGCCCATGAACAACGACTTTTGAAGAGAGGAGAAGGTACATCCTTGGAGCATGCTTTACAAGCAAAGCTAACGTTGAAGAATCAAGGTTCACGCGGCGGCTTCCAAAGAGGAACATTCACAACGCGGAGAGGGAGAGGTGGTCGAACAATAACCACCAATGAAGTTGACAACGATGATGGAGAGTGGATCCAAGAAGGAGATCGAGGAAGAGGTCGCGGTCGTGGTCGCGGTCGTGCCCAATGTGGATGGAGAAATAACAAATCGGGAGTTCAATGCTATGTGTGCAAAAAATACGGCCATTATGCAGCGGAGTGTTGGTATAACACCGACAATGAGGAAGAAAATGCGAACTTCGCGGAGAAGATTGACGACAACGGAGTTCTATTGATGGCATACAATCGAGTGGAGAAGACGGAGTCCAACACATGGTTCGTCGACACGGGAGCTTCCAACCACATGTGCGGAAGAAAGGAGTTCTTTGTGGAGCTTGATGAAAGACACGGTGGACACATCACCTTTGGCGATCTTTCTCAACACCCAATTAATGGGAAAGGTAAAGTTCTCTTTGAACTCAAGAATGGACGACAGTTGTGCATCACCAATGTCTATTTTGTTCCCGACATGAAGAACAATATTTTAAGTGTCGGACAATTGCTGGAGAAGGGATACGACGTCCGGATCAAGGAGAAAACACTTACCATCCGTGATAATAATACCAATGTTATCACGAATGTAGCCATGACGAAGAATCGGATGTTTCCGTTGGAGTTAAGGATCAATGAGAAGAATTGCTTGAAGGCAACAACCATAGACAACTCAGCTCTTTGGCATCTCCGGTATGGTCATCTTAATTTCAAGGCGTTGGAATTGATGGAGAAGAAAAACATGGTACGAGGTTTGCCCAAGATCAATCATCCCCACGGCGTGTGCGAAACTTGTGTCATCGGAAAGCAACAAAGAAACTCGTTCAAGAAGTATCCATCGAAGAGAGCAGCTGGTCGTCTCGACTTAGTCCACTCAGATGTGTGTGGGCATGTGCATTGGCGGAAATAGGTATTTCTTGACCTTTACCGACGATTATAGTGGCAAGACTTGGATTTATATGATGAAGGAGAAGAGCGAAGTCTTGACGAAGTTCAAGGAGTTTAAAAGCATGGTAGAGAAGCAAAGCGGTCGTCATTTGAAGTGTTTCCGAACCGACAGAGGAGGCGAGTATACGTCGCATGAATTTGACAGGTTTTGCAAAGAGAACGGGATAGTGCATCAGCTAACCATGCCGCAAACCCCACAACAAAATGGAGTCTCCGAGAGGAAGAACCGGACGATCTTGAATTTAGTTCGGTGCATGTTGAAGGAGAGAAATGTCTCGAAAGAATTTTGGGGAGACGCTGTTGCTACCGCAGTTTATTTGCTTAACAGGTTTCCGACCAAGCGAATTGGAGACATGACACCAGAGGAAGCATGGAGCAAGAGAAAGCCGTGCATCGATCATCTTCGAGTTTTCGGGTGCGTGGCATACGCAAAATTGCAGCAAAATCAGAAGTGCGTTATGCTTGGATATGACGAGAATACTAGCGGCTACAAGTTATACAATCCCATCACAAAGAGGGTTGTGATCTCAAGAGATGTCGAGTTCGACGAAGAACAACCCTGGAGCTGGGAGATGAATAATGACCAACCAAAACAGGTTATTGAAGTTGAAGAGCCACGAAGAAAACAAGCTCGACGTGTTGAAGTTCAAGAACCAATATCACCCCCACATGTTGATACTCAACAGGAAGAAGACGACTCGAGCGAATCGCCGGTGCTAAGGACAAGACAGATCCAAGACGTATACAACTCCGCGCAAGTCGTTGAAGTGAATGACGATGAAGAATTATACAGTAATTTATGTCTATCCGCAGGATGTGATCCAACAACATACAAAGAAGTCATCAAAAAGACAAGGTGGCGAAACAAAAGGACGATGGCAAAGAGAGAATACAAGAATCGCAGAGTGCGAGGACATATGTAGATGACGATTTGTCGACAAAGACAACCGGGAAAATACGACCAAGCATACACGAGTGGTTATACAGAGAAGTATAAAGAAGGACGAGTCACAAGGAGAAGTGATCGTGAACATCGTACGTATGACATAAGAAGAATCAAGTTTAAGGGGGGAAATTGTTAAATAATTAAACTTGATTAGTGTTGAAGTGTCTAGAAATCTCTAAGAGTGTCTAGGAGTCTTAGTAATTATGAGAGTGTGTAGAAGAGTCTAAGTAGGAGTCTCTAGACAAGAAGTCACTAGAACAAGAAGTCACTAGAATCCTTAAGTGTCTCAAGAACCCACTAGAATATGAAGCTTCTAGGATGTGAAATTACTAGATTCTCAAGTCTCTAGGATCTTCCATATGTAACTATAAATATGTGATGGAATGAATGAGAAACCAACAAGTTGAGTAGACAAACAACAAGTCTCTCATATTCCTCTCCACATCTCTTACACACATACACACAAACACATATTCATACACCAACACGTTGTTGGGGCTGGTGTGATGTTGAGATGCCCGGACAGGGACGAGGCTTCTATTAAAGACGATCTCGTAAAACGCGTTGACGAGAAAAATCGGGAATGACGGAGCTTGGGCACAACGGCTGAGCAGTAGAGCATGTATGTTTCAGAGCAGATGACTATGAAGGATATGACCAGAGACGAGGTATAATAAAGGGAGCCTATGGTGGCAGCTTGGAGGCGAAATGAAGAAATCCAGAGGCAGGCTATAATGCGTCGGTGAATAGGGAATGGTTGTCGGGAAGTGGTAATGTGGCAACGGTGAGCTGAAGCATGGGTCACAGCTTCCTTGGTTCTCTATGTGCCTATCCCAATCCGAACGAAGCCCGGTGAAGCAGAAAGAATAAGAGATTTGATCCCATAAACCCTTGGGCGGCAATAGTGTGTATGCTTGAGCGGCTGTAGACAACACCTATGTGCTGTGGTAATGCTCATTCTTCCTGGTTTTAGGCTTCTCCTCTCCTCGGCAGACTCATCGAAGATAGTCGGGCCTTTCAAGTCCGCCCGGACTCTAGGAAAATCCACCGACCACGGTTTAGAGAGGCCCGCCTTAATTTGTACACATGGGGCTATAAGTGTGACCGTATCCAGGTTTATTGGGGTCACCGATTGTGGGGTTTGGTTATCGGTGATGTCTAGGTTATGTATCCATGAAGGAAACCGAGATAGGTGATACCGAGCAAGAAGATGGCTAGAAAAGGAATGGATAATTTAGAGAAGATTCATTCATTCGTCAAGCATGCCCTTACAATGAACGATTCTAACATATATAATCTATAATATTTATTGCTAAACCCTATATAATATTTCATTGCTAAACTATGCTAACAGCTCTTTATTCTTGCAGAAGAAGTTACTGCGACAACTGTGGCTTATTTGACCCGATTCATCAGGTGGCTTCTGTTAGGTTATAAAGTCTAGGTCAACGGGTCGTCAATCTAGAATTTATCTCCCACTAATGAAATGTCGGGTTCAGTGCTCCTAGGACTAGTCGTTCTGATCCGTGCCCTTATACTCCCTTGGGGTAGTCGTTCTGATCCCTGCCCTTATACTCTCTTGGGGTAGTCGTTCTGATATGTGTCCTTCTCTTCTCTCCTTCTGACCTCCTTTCCTTCTCTCCTTCTGACCTCCTTTCCTTCTCTCCTTCTGACCTCCTGAGGCTTGTACTTCTTACCCCTGGGGCTTGTCCTACTGCTCTATGCTCTTCTGCTTCCTTGGTTCTCTTCTCCTTGCCACCCTGCAAGAGGGGCAATACCAGGCACAGAGGGGGGGTGGTGCCTGATGAACCCTCTCCGATGCCTAAGTCAGTACAGTTTTAGAGAGATAAAGCTAGAGAGATGTCAGAGCAAAATTGTGCAACTTGCCAAGATGATCAAATGAGATGTGAAGGTGGGGTATTTATAGGCAACGATGTCATTAAGGTGGCTTAATGACATCGTTAGCCTTTAAACACAATTAATTAACCTTTAAGCACATAATTAAGACCTTAGGATTCGGAGGAGGTAGGCGGAGTGGACCGAGCATGGGAGTCCGAATGTGGTGTCGGGACCCTTGGGGGGGGAGAAATCCGACCCCCAAGGGTAGGGGTTGGGTGAGGACACCCAACCCCTCCTAGGGAGGGTGGGGTTGGCCAACCCCATCCCTCCTAGGAGGGATCGGGTTGGCCGACCCGATCTCTCCTAGGAGAGATCGGGTTGGCCAACCCGATCTCCCCTAGGGGAGATCGGGTCGGCTGACCCGATCTCCCCTAGGGGAGGTCGGGTGTGGCCACCCAACCTCACCTAGGTGAGTTCGCCTCTGTCGGACGGGCGCTTCGGCCCCGTCCGAGCCGTCGATGTTCTCGCGAAGTGTCCGGGTTGAAGTTTCGATTTACAATTGGCGATGGGACGATAAAAATACAACGGTTTGGAAGTCAACGGGTTCAAATTGGGCGTATATCCATCACATGCCCCCGAGTCAACCAATGGCTTAACCCTTGATTGACTCTATTTCAGGATGGTATGACACGCGCAATTTGAAACCGGAATTTTACCTTCTTGTCTGAATGCCTGCTTACCCATGGATGCGTGCCTCTGACTCTGCCTCCCTGTCTAATGAGATAGAGGAATTGTAAACGTCAGAGTAGCACGGACGTGTGCCTAGGCACGCGTCCGTCTGAGGCGGGAGTAATAAACTTATCTCTGCTACAGGTGTATACTCAAAAAATACAAACTTGCACAGGGGTGTGATACGAATGCAACTAAATGACTTGTGCTCCAAATTCGTGCCGGGATTTCATCTAAGTGAGGGAAAATTTTAATTTTGGCCAAAAATTTTCCTATGTATGGAATGCTCAAAAATAAAACTAACTTGATAATTTTTCTAAGTATAGAGGTATACTTAGCTATATTGGAGAGGGACAAAAATGATGATTTTTCCTTGGCCTTGTCTTTCTGTGGTGGCCCCAGTTGCATACTATTGCCCCCATGGTCTACGAACTGTTTCAGTTCTCCCCTCTGGACGATGTTGTTTATTCTTAGCTTTAGGCTAAAGCATTCATTTGTGTCGTGACCATAAGCCTCATGGTTGTCACACCATCTATCTTTATGATTTCCCACCATTGGGGCTCTCCACCTTGCAGGGGGTGACCATAGCTTTTGGTTCCGCATCTCTCTAAGTACGGTGGCTGGAGTGGCGTTCAGTGGGATGAACTTAATGACATTGATTTCTCTAGCCTTTAAAGGTTCACCCATTTGGTTTCTTTGCTGTGGCGGACGCCACTCCTGCTGCCTTGCATGCTGCGGTGCCTGGGGTGGCTTGCCTTTGTTTGGCCTTTGAGTATCCTCCTTGGCTGCCTGAATTTTGGCCTTCTTGTTTGCCCTGTGCCTCTCAAGGTCAATATGCGTTTTAACTCTCCCTGCAAGCTCCTCCAAGGTGCTTGCTGGCTTTTTGGCCATCTTTTCAGCCAATGTTGACCCAAAGCGACCTAAGTTTCTGATGAAGGCTCGGATTATCTCCCCTTCAGTGATGTCTCCCTGGATGTCTGCGATATTCTGGTTGAACCTAGTATAGTAGCTGGCCAGGGATTCGTCGTATTCTTGTTTTACATCATCAATGGAGCCTGTTCCCTTGAGGAGTTTCCTCTCCCCTAGGTATCTCTGCAGAAACTTAGCTTTTAGCTGCTCCCATGAGTGGATGCTCTCAGAGGGCAGGCTGAAGAACCAATGTGAGGCCACGCCTGATAGGGTGTTTGGGAAAAGGAGTGCCTTGTATCTTTCATCAGTTGTCCTCCCGAATAGAGAAGCCTCATGCTGTTGGATATGCTCTAGGGGGTCTCCCTTTCCATTGTACTTTGCAATTTGCACAGTGTGTAGGGAGTCTGGCACCCTGTTCATCTCCAGCTCCCTTGTGAAAGGGTGGTTCGTCTTGTCACTTAGACAATGCAGGCTGGGTTTCTTTGACTCATTCAATTTCCGGGTTATCATGGCTTCTATCTCCTCCGGGGTGATCACTACCTGTGCCGGAGTATAATCCCTCTGATATCCATTGTAGTTGTAGACTGGGCTTACTGGGTTCCCTTGTCCCTGCTGGTATGGACTGTAGGTGTACTCTTGATACGCCTGCTGGGGTGCTTCATAGAAGTCCTGCCTCCTTGGAGGTCTTGCTTGTCTTTCCTCCCCAAGCGGGGTGTAAGCCCTGTTGTTCTGCTGTTGCCTAGGAGGCACGAATTGTTGCCTTCCCTCTGGGGGTGGCTCCTGGTAATATCTTCTTTGTTCCTCTCGCTGCCCTGCTCGAGGGTGCGAGTAGTGCTCTTCTGTCGGGATCTGCTCCTCCTCATGAGCTTCAGTGTAAGTCCCTTGGGTGTATGCCGGCCTTGCATATGCTGTGTGGGCGCGGTTATCATCTCTTTGTTCCGGCATCCCATATGGGTACCTTTGTGGTTGCTCCTCATAATAGTATCCCTCAGGGGGTGCCGTGTTGTGGGAAGGCACTCCCTGTTGTCCTCTTGCTCTCTGTGGCCTTCTTGCCCGGGGGGTGGAGGCTGTGGAGGACTCAGCCCCAGCTGGGCGTGAAGGTCCTCCCTCCTGGTTGTTCTGTTGCTGAGGAGGTTGTGGTATTTCTTGGGGCTCTGGATGCATTGGCTGCTTCCCAGGGTTAGGCCGCCTCCCTGGGGGTATGGGTTCTCTTCTCCGCCCATTGCCCCCGGGTGGGTGTTGGGGCCTGGACACCCTACTGTTCGTCATAGCTCGTGTAATAGCCAGGCTTTCTGTCCGAAGCCTACAGACGGCGCCAAGTGTTAGGTTATAAAGTCTAGGTCAACGGGTCGTCAATCTAGAATTTATCTCCCACTAATGAAATGTCGGGTTCAGTGCTCCTAGGACTAGTCGTTCTGATCCGTGCCCTTATACTCCCTTGGGGTAGTCGTTCTGATCCCTGCCCTTATACTCTCTTGGGGTAGTCGTTCTGATATGTGTCCTTCTCTTCTCTCCTTCTGACCTCCTTTCCTTCTCTCCTTCTGACCTCCTTTCCTTCTCTCCTTCTGACCTCCTGAGGCTTGTACTTCTTACCCCTGGGGCTTGTCCTACTGCTCTATGCTCTTCTGCTTCCTTGGTTCTCTTCTCCTTGCCACCCTGCAAGAGGGGCAATACCAGGCACATAGGGGGTGGTGCCTGATGAACCCTCTCCGATGCCTAAGTCAGTACGGTTTTAGAGAGATAAAGCTAGAGAGATGTCAGAGCAAAATTGTGCAACTTGCCAAGATGATCAAATGAGATGTGAAGGTGGGGTATTTATAGGCAACGATGTCATTAAGGTGGCTTAATGACATCGTTAGCCTTTAAACACAATTAATTAACCTTTAAGCACATAATTAAGACCTTAGGATTCGGAGGAGGTAGGCGGAGTGGACCGAGCATGGGAGTCCGAATGTGGTATCGGGACCCTTGGGGGGGAGAAATCCGACCCCCAAGGGTAGGGGTTGGGTGAGGACACCCAACCCCTCCTAGGGAGGGTGGGGTTGGCCAACCCCATCCCTCCTAGGAGGGATCGGGTTGGCCGACCCGATCTCTCCTAGGAGAGATCGGGTTGGCCAACCCGATCTCCCCTAGGGGAGATCGGGTCGGCTGACCCGATCTCCCCTAGGGGAGGTCGGGTGTGGCCACCCAACCTCACCTAGGTGAGTTCGGCTCTGTCGGACGGGCGCTTCGGCCCCGTCCGAACCGTCGATGTTCTCGCGAAGTGTCCGGGTTGAAGTTTCGATTTACAATTGGCGATGGGACGATAAAAATACAACGGTTTGGAAGTCAACGGGTTCAAATTGGGCGTATATCCATCAGCTTCTTCATCAATTATGGGCTTCTCTCGGTTGGACCGTATCATTACCTCCCCATCTGAGACCTTGCCCTCAAGGTTGAACTCCGGAAAAGACTTGAACTCATCAATAAATTCCCATGCAACATCTGCAGGAGAGGAGTTGTTCCAGTGGACCAAAACTTGTTGAGCTGGTTGCGTGGCGACGCTTGATAGTCCGAGTCTCGAGCACTGCAATCGGGTATGTGGTTGCTCCAGTTTCGTCCAACGAAAGAGGAGTTGGTTCCGGTGCAGCTCCAACACACTTCTTCAGCAGAGAAATATGAAAGACCAGATAAATTATTGTCGATGGTGGCAGCTCTAGGTGTTACGCAACTTGGCCAATCTTACGTAGAATCTTGAATGACTCATAGTATTTAGGAAAGAAATTGTAGCTTCTTTGATGTTTGAGAATGGCTTGCTTGTAAGGATGGAGCTTCAAGTAAAACATGTCCCCTTCCTCGAAACTCCGTGGGCTACTGTGTTTGTCGGCTTGTTGCTTCATACGGTTCCGGGAACGATCCAAATGAAATTTCACCAGGCGAATTGAGTCTTCACGGTCCCGCAGAAGTAAATCAGCAACAGGTACAACACAATCTCGAGGGACATATGGAATATGCAGAGGAGCCGGAATGCCATAGAGAGCTTAGAAGGGTGTTGTCTTGATCAATGAGTGTGTTGTCGTGTTGTACCACCATTCTGCAAGTGGTAACCATTTCGCCCACGAATTTGGATTGTCTCCAGCATACACCTATGATATCCTTCAAGACACCTACTGCTTGCCCATCCGTTTGAGGGTGATAGGCCGAAGACATCTTGAGCTCGACTCCTTGATAATTAAAGAGATGTTGCCAGAATGCGGTAACAAATACTGCATCACGATCACTAACAATGGACTTAGGGAGCCCGTGGATCTTGTTAACGTTGTCAAGAAATAACTGAGCAACAGTGACAGCAGTATATGGATGGGCAAAGGCTATAAAATGAGCATACTTGGTCAAACGATCGACCACCACCATTATAACATCTTTGCCATGCGATTTCAGATGTCCAGAAATGAAGTCCATCGATAGGTTGGTAAAGATACCTTCTGGTGTGGGCAAGGGCTGGAGTAACCCAGGACTCGCGACATTTTCATTCTTGTTACGTTGGCACACCGAGCACTCACGGATCCATTGGCGCATTTTTTTCTTCGCCTCATTCCAATATACTACAGAAGTGAGTCTTTGGGGCAAAGCATGTACACCAGAATGGCCCCCCACTTGTGCATCATCTCTAGCAATTCTCGACGGAGTGAGTCGTCATGGCCTATAACGATCTTCCCATTTTGCCACAGGATACCATCCTTCCAAGCAAACCGAGTCGGTCCTTTTCCTTGAGAAAATGCAGTAATGAGATCGGAACACACCGGGTCGGAGCTCCAACTCAGTTGTATGTGGGACAACACATCTGGCATGGCGGACACAGTGACAGAGCTTAACGTGGCTTCGGGAATCCGAGACAGAGCATCAGCGATGAAATTCTCCTTGCCCGCCTTGTGGAGTATTTCAAAGTCGAAACCCAATAACTTGGCCAGCCATGTAGTTTGTAATGATGTGGACATTTTTTTCTCCAATAGAAACTTCAAACTTTGTTGATCGGTACGAATGATGAACTTGCGATCGACCAAGTAGTAATGCCATTTTTTAACAGAAAATAAGATAGCCAAAAGTTCTTTTTCATATGCCGAAAAACCTTGGTGTTTAGTCGATAATGTCCTTATTATAAATGTGGGGGGGTGGCCATCTTATATTAACACCGCTCCAATTCCAATTGTCGATGCATCAGTTTCAATAACGAACGACTTGGTAAAATCAGGTAGGGCCAAGACGGGTGCAGTTTGTAGGGCTTCTTTAAGAGCCTAAAAGGCGGCATTAGCTTCCTGACTCCAACGGAAGCTATCCTTCTTCAATAGGTCAGTGAGAGGACGACTCAAGGTGCCATAAGCTCGAATAAACATTCGGTAGTAACCAGTTAGGCCATGAAATCCACGTAGCTGCTAAGAGTAGAGGGAATAGGCCAATTTGCAATAGCTTCAATCTTCTCTGGATAAGTTTTAACCCCAGTCCCGAAGACGACATGACCCAAATACTCCACCTTAGACCTGTCGAACGAACATTTGCTCAACTTAGCATAAAGGAGTGATCACGCAGAAGCTGCAAAACTGCTTGGAGGTGTCGTATATGGTGCTGAAAATCACTGCTATAAACTAGAATATCATAAAAAAAAACACCAATATAAAACGACACAAAAACAGTTTGAAAATCGAGTTCATTAGCCCTTGGAAGGTAGCCGGGGCGTTGGTCAATCCGAATGGCATAACAAGAAACTCGTAATGATCTTCATGAGTACGAAACGCCGTTTTATGGATATCCTCCACACACATTCGAATTTGGTGGAAACCCGATCGAATATCTAATTTGGAAAAAAAAATGGCCCCATGTAATTCATCCAATAATTTCTCAACCAACGGGATAGGAAACTTGTTCTTTATTGTCGCCGCATTGAGCTTGCGATAATATACACACATCCGCCACGACCCATCCTTCTTTTTCACCAAAACTATTGGTGCTGAAAATGCACCACTACAAAGAAGTTCCGGGAGTTACGAAGGAAACTTCTTGAGCTTGCTTGTATGATTCCGCTTTCTAACATGTCAGTGACCATCTTCTCAATGACATATTTTTGAAACCCGGGGTATCGGTACGACCGAATAACAATTGGGGCAACATTGGATTTGAGATTAATGGCGTGGTCCATTGCTCGATGCGGGGGAAGTGAAGTGTGTTCCTGGAAACATCTGAATATTGCTGCAAAACTGTAGTCAATTCATGATTGTTTGGCTCGGTAATGTGCACCGTCGTGTCAGAGACGTTATTTGCTAATTATAAACTGCAAAGGTGGATGGCAGCTACTTGACTTCCCTTGGCAAGTAATTTTGACATTTTGGCAGAACTAGTGAGCTCTACCCTTGCATCACGCTGACCATGAATCTCACAATGCTCTCCTCCATCCTGAAACTTCAAGTAAAGTTTCTGGAAATTCATCGTAACATTGCCAAAATTAGACAACCATTGGACACCCAAAATAAGATCCACTACAACAAATCTGGATTTAGAAGACGCTTGTCAAAGCTTAAGTGACGCTTTAAAGCGTCTTCTAAAATTTTGTGACGCTTTAAAGGACGAAAACGCAAGCGTCCCAGTAGATCACTGTCTCCACTAACTTTGTGACGCTTTAGGAATTCGTCCTCTAATCTACAATACACGCCACGCTTCCAAGCGTCTTCTAATATCACATACTAGGGACGTTTTTTTGCATCTTTTAAACCTATATAATTTATTACGCTTTCAAGCGTCTTTTAATATTACATAGTAGGGTCGCATTTTGCGTCCTTCTATCCTAACCTATTAGGGACGCATTTTTCGTCCTTCTATTCTAATATATATGGGACGCATTTTGTGTCCTTTTATCCTTATATATTAGGACTTTTTTGTGTAACCTCATTGACAATTTTAATTAGATATTATTGACAATTTTAAATAGATGTTTAATAGTATAAATAGAATGCTTTATATATATATATATATATATATATATATATATATATATATATCTATATACCAATATATTATTTGTGTTGGGTCCTCACCCCCAATAGTCATCTTTGGCACCTTTTTATTTTATTAACAAAAAATATATTATATTTAATTCCTATATTTTATAAAATTAATAATTTAGTCATTACTATATTTGAGAAACATTTATTTATATTTAATATTATACTAAATCAGTATTTAAATTTTGTTATTTTTTTAAGGTCGCTTAGTCGGCATGTCATAGTAATTATAATTAACTTACAATCCAATATTCATATCAATTTAAGTCAGCCCTATCATACTCATTCCGTTCAAATTTCGGATAAAATTTCGAATACATGTAAAAAAAATTATTCAACGAATTATATAGATCGAGTGATATATGTTCCGGCTGTTGAGATTTTTCTATCACATAAATCAGCCACTTACAAATTATATATATAACAAGTCAAAATATGGGTGAAATGTGGTTCTTGAAGTTCTCGTATAAATAACATTTTACTCATCGTCCAATATTTATTGACTCAAACTATTAATTTAGTTCTTCTATTTGTTAATCCAATCACATTGTGTACAACCTAATTAATGTTAACTAGATATTTTTGTAAATACAAGTCTAAACTTTATATTTTTGTGATTTAATTTTATCTTTATTTGTTAAATCAAATTTTGTTGGTATTGTGATATTGTATATAATTAAGTTTGTATAGGACAAATTTGTCCATTGATGACTCTAAGTAGTTAAGAACAAGTTTACATTATTGACACTGCAAGTTGATGAGTTAGATACAATTGAGCCATTAATGACCAACGTAATGCTCGACCCAACTAATTTATATATCTAACTACAAGGGTAACTTAGTACCGTAACTGAAGACATTAGTTAACTTTTTACTTAATTATCCACTTCTCTTTCTCATGTTTTGAATTACGTTATGTCGCTCTTCTCTATCACATAGATTCATTTTTCACAACGAATCAACTTGCCCATATTTTACTTTGATTAATTATAAATATTAGTAAACTTAAGATATATTATATATCTGGAAATTCAAATGATTGATTCGCGTGCAACGCACGCGTTCTTAACTAGTATATATATATATATATATATATATATATATATATATATATATATATATATATATATTATATGCTAACAAACAAAACAGAACACACCTATTAATATTTGGTCAAACCACAAATAACTACTAGTATTGTATATATTTTGGTCTAACTTCTTTAAAGCAGCTATTGCAGCTATATTTGGTTCAACAGATAAAGCAGCATAAGTGTCACCTTCCTCCCAAGTTTCCAACCACCTATTGAAAGCTGAAAAAATGTCCAACCACCAAAGTACTAATCTTAAAATTGATTCATCTTCATATTCATAAACATTGCGCGGAACTCTGATTTGGCATTCTCCAAAGCCCTCGCTTGAGCCTCTTGAGCTGCTCGAATCATATCTTCGGCTCTCTCATGAGCCAACCGAGCCTCGTCACGAGCAGCTCGAGCTTCTTCTTCGGTTCGGCTCATACGTGCTACCATATCATTCATCGCCTCCTCACACTCTGAAATCTTCACTTGATATTCCTTGATTACGGTCTCAAGATGCCCTTCACCATGATTCGAAGAGCCTCCAAATATATTAGCATTACTCAGGTCTCTTGATGTTACTCCCATCCCGTACCCTCTAACTCGACCACATTTGTCTAAACCAACAAGTTCATCGTAAATTGCATTCTCTAAAGCTAACTTTTCCGCTTCGGTGATGTCGGGCAATGATCTTTCAGCAATGCAAACTGTAGCTTGTTCCTACATATACAAATAAAAAACCTTCAATAAAATTAACACAAGAATATATATAGCTCACCACTCATACTGCATCTTTTGTAAGATGCACACAGAGATATACAATATTTGAGATTTGTAGCTTGTTACAGAGATGGCAGATTTGTAGCACACAGGAAGGAAACTACTGTTTCACTGGACCGCAACATTCAGGAAGATTTTGTAAGAATGTCTTTGCATACATACGCATCATTATTACGAACATAAAAAAGGGCAGAAGTAAAGTTGATTCCTGTAGAATTAGGAACAATGGAGCTGTGGGCATCATAGAAAGCAAAAATCAACAAAAGATTTATATAAGATATGAATCTGAACTGATCAACGTCAATTGTCTCTAAAAATATCTTGATCATAAACTAAAGATCTCGATACAGGTCTCTTATGGTAATTGGCTCAGATCAGTCGAAAAATTATAGATTGGACAGAGGTGGTAGACTAAAAATCTCTGAAAATAGATACCAAATATCAATTCTCAAATGGTGTTCAGATTCTACTCAAAGTCACAAACCATTGGCAGAGAACACACAAAAGAAACATAACAAAAGCAATAGAACAGTAAAAGCAAAAGAAATTACCATAATCTGCTGTGTATATTCATTTATAAAGCTCCCATCTTTGTGCTTATGCTGGTAGCCGAAAGCTTCCATTCGTGATGGAGACCTATTATTCGCCTCTCGCTACAACGAAAAATTAATGTCAATCCTTGTTTTATTGTTAAAACATTTATGCATATATATTGACCATTTAGATAGACATTTGACTTACAAATCGGTGCTCACGCTCTGCGAAACTTATAGCACCTGATGCGTGTAGTGTACGCACACATTTACGAGCTTCTTTTCCTGCTCTAGAAGCTCTCTACAAGGATAAAATTATATGTCAAGCTAATTAAACGTTAGAGACGAAATTATACAACATATAATGAAAATAGATTTTCAAAGCCTTATATATAAAATTACCCTTTGTTCTATGATATCCCAACGTATTACCAATTCCTTCCACTGATAATCATAGACAAGTTCGGGAACATTGTTGATAATCTCATCCAAGGACCGCTCATCCGGATTGAAGTACAACTTCTTCAAATTGTACTTATACTTCCTCCATTTGTCTCCAACAGATTTCAGTAAGTTCCTCTTTACTTTGATTTTGTTAGGAATTGTGAAGAAATTCTGCAAATATATCATGTGCAACATGTAAAGACGGTAACAAGAGAAACATATATATAAAAGTACAAAAAGTACCTGAATATGTGTCATAATCTGAGCTTTATCAGTTTCGAATGCTTTTTACCAGCTCTTAAGATTTAAGGGACACATATTCCCTTTGCGAGCCACGGTGCCTATAAAATCTGCTAGAATAGACGCCCCTTTCCCGTATGGTCGATCAAATTTATCAAACTTGACTATCACTTTTCGCCCATCTGTAAGTGCCCACACATCTGCAGCATGTGATTGCTCCCTCTTTTTCCGTTTTCGAACTGCAAATTAAGATAGGGTTAATTACCTAAAATAAAAAGATGGTGTCTTTTCTGTTAATTTCTGACAGAATTCAACAATTTTAACTGAATTAAAAGGTCAATTGCCTAATTTGCACATTCATTCAATTAAAAACATTTCATAGTTAGCAATTCTATAGTACAAATGCACAAAAAAAATTGCCACTAGTAAAACTGCACAGTTGCCGCATGAATCTGCAGTAGAACTAAGTTGTTGCAATTTCTCTACTACCCAGCAATTCTGTAGTAAACTAGAGAAAAAATGGTGAAATGTTTGATTAATTGCATTGGTAATTAATGGAAAAGATCTTAATTCTAAAGCTTACCTGGTTGTTCCTGATTATCATCCACATCAGCTGTTGCATCATGTTCATTTCCATGCTCATTCTCATTCTCATGGTCATTCTCCGAATTGTTGATACCTTGTGTGGTAAGGCCTCGCAGTCTTTTTGAATTAATGATAGCCATCTGAATTTTAAGAAAAAGAAAACATGTAGGTGAAAGCTATACTTAAAAATCGAAGTACTTGAAAACTATAAACAATTATTCAATGGAAAGTTAAGACTAAAAAGACAAACCTTGATAAGTGAAAGTGGATATATAAGTGAAAAAGTTATGCAAAAATCCAACTTCAACTAAAAAAATCTGAATGCTGCAGTTTCCACACTCCAACATAGGGGTGGGAATTCGTGCTATCGTGCGTGCTATCGTGCGCATCAGTGATCGTGTCGTGTTAAACTTACTGAACACGAACACACACGATAAGCTTATCGTGCCACATTTTACAAACACGAACACGACACAGATATTTTCGTGCGTGTTCGTGTCGTGCTATCGTGTTGTGAAGGATATTCGGTTGTATATATATATATACGAGATCTTTGAGCAAAAATCAAAATAATTAACTTCATATTTAAAAAACCATGAATTAATATGTCGCTATTCATAAGTTAGTATTATATAGTTTAAAAACACTAAATAATAAACCACTAAATTGAGGTAATAGATAAGATTTTCTCAAAAAATACTTAAAATTTAGTCTTATTAGCACAACTTAATCGTGTTATCGTGCGTGTCGTGTTAAGATACTCAAACACGAACACGGCACGGAAGTTATATCGTGTAAGTCGTGTTCGTGCTATCGTGTTATCGTACTGCCATATGCTAGCACAAACACGGTTTTTTTCGTGCGTGTTCGTGTCGTGCTATCGTGTCGTGTCACAAATTGCCAGCCCTACTCCAACATATCAATCAAGTCCACTAATCTTTTGGTTCATTCATTTTCTATTGGTCCATTGTGAACCCTAAGTAAGCTGGGACAAACTTCTAAATTCACATGTAAGTCAACATTTGTTGGCAAACATTGAGTGTAGGTATCCACATCGCTTTGACCTTCACCTCTTCCACCCATATCATACATGTCTCTTGCTTTTGTCCTAACCACATGTTGCCATCCTTTGTTTTTCGGGTCATCCACATAGAAAACTTGCTTCGCTTGGGAAGAGAAGATAAAAGGATCATCTTTAAGTACTATTCCTGTATGAATCAACCTAGAGAAATTAACTAGAGTGAAACCATTCTCGTCGAGTTTCAAGCCTCTAGGAGAATTTATGTCAATCCAATCGCAGCGGAATAGAATAACCTTAAACCTCCCAAAGTAGTCAAGCTCAATTATATCCTTGATAACCCCATAATAGCTTTTGCCATACGCCTCTACCATCACTCCACTATTTTGAGTTCTTCTTAAAGCCTCACGACTCTTCGTGTGAAAGCGGTAGCCATTGATAATGAAGCCATCAAAAGTTCTGATAAGGTTGTTCGGTCCTCGAGCTAGAGCAATTACATCAGCTGACACACTCTGAGATGACATCTTTGGAATCTAAAATATAAGAACACAACTATTATTGTTTAGGTAAACTATTACTAGTAATGCATTCATTACTATATAATTTCATTAGAGACTTACCTGTCTCAAAAGCCAATTAGGGAATTTTTCAACCAGCCACTTATTTTCAAGAGTTTGGTTGAAATGTCCTCTGTGAGTATGTCGCATAGAATCCAAGAACTGATGTCTATAACTCTCCAACTCATCACTATGAACTAGTACATATCGATGTGCCTGGTCCAATGACATGCGATCAAGACTTTTGCTTTTGGTTGTTCCCAAGAAACGACCACCATACGAGAAAAAATAACTTCCTTCGAGAATTTGGTCATAATTTCTGCGCAAGCGATCAAGACCTAGCTCCATATTTGGAATATACCTTGAGCAAAATGTAACATTCTCAAGTGCAACATAACCTTCAGCTATTGAACCTTCGGGATGCGCTCTATTATGAACAAGTTCTTTTAGTAGACCTAAAAATCTGGAATAAAAATAAAGGAATCTTCAGTAGATGCTTATAAGATAATTCAATTATTTTATATATTATTAAAAAAATGAAACTTGTACCTTTCCATGAAGTACATCCATCGATAGATTACTGGTCCACCTAGCTTTGCTTCTTGTGGTAAATGAATTAGAAGATGAACCATGATGGTGAAGAAACTAGGAGGAAACACTTTCTCCATTTTGCATAGAATAAGCGCAATATCATCTTGCAGCTGATCTAACTCAAGTGGATCAAGTACTTTGGCACACAACTTCTTAAAAAATGCTGAAAGATCTGAAATTATAGCAAGCACAGTCTTGGTTGCAACACCTCTTAATGCAATTGGAAGTATGTCTTGCATTAACACATGAGCATCATGACTCTTAAGATTTGATATCTTTCTATCTTTTAAGCTGACACATCTTGATATATTTGAGGAATAACCATCTGGCACCTTCAAACTTTTCAAAACAGATAGGAACATGTCTTTTTCCTTTGAGGTTAATTCATAACATGCTGGCGGATATTCATTTGGATTATCCTCATAAGGATGAAGTTCATGTCTTATACCTATATCTGCAAGATCTCGACGTGCATTGATGTTGTCCTTACTTTTTCTATCAAGATTCAACACAGTTCCAATCACATTATCAAAAACATTCTTTTCAATGTGCATCACGTCCAAATTATGACGAAGAAGGTTGTCTTTCCAATAGGGCAGCTGAAAGAATATGCTCCTTTTCTTCCATACTTGTTTTTGGGAGGTGTTAGAGAAATCTTGCTCATAATCCATCTCATCAACATTTTCAAAATCCCCGACATTATCACGATCTTCCTCGGCGGCTTCTTGAGTAATTGATGTACTAGCAACATTCATGTTCCTTTTTTTGGTTGATTTGGACACTTTCCCATATGTGAATATTGTCCCTTCAAGTTGATTCAACACATCAGCACCAGATGGTGGGGTAGGAGGCAAGCCAAACTCAACGGTGTTATCAAATTCTTCTTTCTGACCCTCTAAATGGGTGGTCTAATTCAAGCCACCTACGATGTCCCATGAAAGATATCTTCTTCCCATACTTTAGCCAACGAGAATTTGTTGAGGTGGTACAACATGGACAAGCTATATAACCCCTTGTGCTCCATCCAGATAGATTCGCATAAGCAGGGAAATCATTAATCGTCCACATCAGACTTCCTCTTAGAGTAAAGCTTTCACCAACAGACGCATCAAATGCTTGAACTCCAGTCCAAAGTTGATTCAACTCACCAATCAAGGGTTGTAAATACACATCAATGTCATTTCCAGGTCCTTTTTCACCAGGGATAACCATTGACAGTATAAGGGATGATTGCTTCATGCATTTCCACGGCTCCATATTGTATGGGACCAAAACAACGGGCCATGTACTATGTTTTGTACTCATTGTCCTAAAAGGGTTGAAGCCATCACTAGCTAGTCCTAATCGAACATTTAGAGAATCAGATGCAAAGTCTGGATGTAGTAAATCAAATGATTTCCATGTCTCTGCATCAGCTGGATGACGTAATTTTCCATCTTTGGTGCGACCAACATCATGCCATCGCATAGAGGATGCAATATTAGGTGCTAGGAAGAACCTTTTCAAGCGAGGAATCAATGGAAAGTAGCGTAACACTTTGGCTGGTTTTTTACGCCTTTGAGTGCATGTCTCATCTTGGAATGGATCCTCAGTGTTATTCACCTCACCTTGTATCCATCTTGAAGCCCTACATGTTGAGCAAGTCTCAAGGTCATTAGAACTACCATGATATAACATACAATCATTTGGACAAGCATGGATCTTTTCATAACCAAGATCAAGTCTCTTAATTGACTTCTTTGCCTCATAGTAGGATGATGGAAGTGAGCTACACTGGGGAAATGCTTCTTTAAGTAACTCAAGCATCATAGTAAGTAATCTAGATGAAGAGGCACCAGCTAATGCTTTCATGTGGTAAATTCGCAATAGAAATGACATGGTAGTGAAATTTGTACATCCCGGAAAGAGTGGACTATCAGAATCACCTAATAGTTCATTAAAAACATCTCTACCCTCAGCGGCATTCTCATTCTCAGTCGTAGTTTCCCCACCATCCATTTCAAATGTTGATTCCTCACATGATACAGGTGCTGTGTTAGCTTCATTTGTAAAATTATGCCTTATAACACCACTACTACTTATTCGCTGTGAAACTTCATTTTCTCCTAAATTTTGGGTTTGAGCTTCCACATTATATCTCTCCCCATGATATAACCAAGTCTGATTGCCATAGCCAGGCATAAATCCATCACACAAAAGATGTTCATTCACTAGTTCTGGCTGAATAACATGTCTATTGCAGCAAATTCTACATGGACAGTATATATTTCCATTAATTGGTTCGTGTTGAAGAGCAAATTCAATAAAAGCACGCACTCCATTTTCGTAGGTTAAACTAGACATTGGGGTATTAATCCAGCTTTTATCCATGGCTGTCAAATTAATCAAAGTTCAAAATATAAAATAATCGTTATAAAATACACAAAGAACCATACATCTACATTGTTATTTTGTTATGGATATAAAAAACGTTTTCTATGAAATTGTGTGGCTCAAGGTAATTAGTTGTTCAAATGTATAGAATAACATTAAGCACTGCAATTAGTCCACCATGCTGTTATTTACTTGGTTTATTACTTAAGTTGGTCGCAGAGAATATACTCCAATCATACTAGCTAAAGCCTAAAGTCTCCAACTATATATATATATATATAATATATATACATCAAAACCAAATTAAGCCATATCCCGATGATGAAAATCTACCCTTCTACCTTTAAGTTTATATTTATATTTCAATTGGAATCAAAAGGTTTTCAAGTCATGTGAAGCTTACCACAATAAATGAGAAAGTAGTGGTGGTCGAACTTGCTGGCGATTCTCCTGATGCACCTGGACGAATGGATGCAATATTTACAACAAGCTTATTAGCAAGAGCAGTACATATACAATCAATTTAATCATGAAATAACAGTCTATTATCTCTATAGACTTTCTTTCTTCATCGACTAAAGTTTTGAATAATCAAATAATACTAGTGAATTGAGTTTATGCACAAACCATGAACAATACCACAGTTTATCAGATCAAATACTAACACCATAGTTTGCTATCTTGTTTTGCAAAGTTTAATTGTGTCTTACAATTGCTATGACCTCGTTTTACACAGAAAAGGTCATGTTTAGGAGAGAGGCGCTTGATAAATTCAGTTTAGGAGAGCCGAGAGAGACGCTCTGATTTTCATTTTTTTTATTCAAATAAATTGCGACGCTTGATAGAGCGTCGCTGTAATCTCGTTTTGAGTGACGCTATATAAAGCGTTGCTGTAATCTCGTTTTGAGCGACGCTATATAAAAGCGTTGCTGTTATCACGTTTTGAGTGACGCTATATAAAAGCGTCACTGTTATGTTTTGAGTGACGCTTAATGGAGCGTCACAATTTGTGTGTCTTCTTAATGCAATTTTGTTGTAGTGATCGTAGTTGTCCAAAGGCAATAGCAACACATCTACAGTATAAGTGCGGCCCTAGAGGGACCATTTACATCCCTTGCAAGCATATTCACATGATATCTCATGACCGTTAGCAACCGTGACTTTGAATCGAGGCAATCTAACGCTAGCACAACCCAATCGTTTAGCTAAATGCACGTCTAAGAAGTTATGAGTGCTACTTGAATCGATGAGAACTTGAAGTGTCTTGTTCCCAACGACTCTAACCACCTTGATCGTGCTTCCTCCCCATGACCCCGATATAGCATGGACCGAGATTTGTGGGTGATCTTCTTCCTCAAGTCCTGCAGATTCCACCGGTTCTTCTACGTCTTCTGAATCGTCGTTCACATCCATCATGAATAGTTGACGCCTCTTGCAACGGTGTCCTAGAAGGTACTTTTTATCGCACACGAAGCATAACCCATTGGCCCGTTTTTCCTCGATCTCAGCGTTAGAGAGCATGCGGCTGTTCTTAGACCTGACATTTTTCCACATTGGGGGCACTGCAGGTTGGAGTTTTAGCAGGTAGCGGTGACTGAAATTTTGCATTTGGTGTTATAGAAGAGATGGTGGGCCGATGATTGCCCCCAGCTGCATCATAGATTCATGTAACTTAGCTAGAACATAAGCATCATGCATAGTTTGAGGTTGTACCATTCGCACAAGACCCTGCAGAGAAAAATCCAAGATAAAGTGACTTAAAGCTTGTCGTTCCGAAATCTGCTCCGATAGTTGCACTCGAAGAAGAAGACCTTCAAATTGCTTGAAATAATCAACTATAGAACCGGTTTGCCTCAGATTCTTCAAATCCAAGACAGGATCATCAAAGGTGCTTGCTCCAAAGTGTGACTTAATGGCGATCGGATAGTTCGTCCAATTCAAGATTTCATTTTGTTGTTCCTTCATTTTCATGAAGGATTGGTGCCATAGTAATGCATTGTTGGAATTATTGAGGGTAAATATGCAAATTTACAAAGTCCGAGGACCAAAATGCAATATTCTAAAATTCAATGACTAAAAAGCAATTAGTCAAATTTCGGTTACTTACATGTAACTATACCAGTTAACATGCAAAATATAGGCAACACCGAAATTATACGTAAAATCGACACAAAACGAATACGTATTTTATATACTGAGGCCCGTGCTAATCACAGTCTCCTTAAGGCAATTTCGCCCCTCCCCACCCTCGGGTTATGCAAAGGGGTTTATACAAGGGGCGATCACCTCCCAGGATTCAACAGTGTCATCGAATCGTGTTATGCATGCAACACGCTCGACCGAACCGAACCCAATACCTGAACTCAAACAAAGAACAGAAATGCCGACGACAACGGCTAAAAACAACTAGAAAGGTTGAACACGACATAAGTCGAAATCAACCTAAGAAGAACTCTGCAATTCGTCAACACGAAGAACAGAGGAGGAGAAAAATAACTTGGATTCCAAAAATATGGATTCCGAAAATATTGGATACTCAACCAAAAGGAAGAGATCTCATTTTCTTCTACCAAAAAAGTGAAGAAGAAGACTCCTTTATATAGGAGAAGAGAAGGGAGGATGAGAGCTCATCTATTCGATGTGGTACAAAACTCTTTTCACAAATTCCATTCACAAAAAATGGGCTAGATTTAACATAGGGCTCAATAATAAAAAAACATTTGGGCTCTAAACAAGATTAGTCCAAAAAAAAAACAAAAAAAAAAAATTGGCCCATTTTCCAACAATCCCCCACATGAATGGAAATTGAAAATTTAGACACGAATTTTGAGTTCAACGGTCAATACCTGCAAAGGATAGGTAGGGGTAACCCCTTTGAACCTATCCCTTGTGAGATCATGTCTTCTCTACTGACTGGTCGGTAGACGCGATGTCCTTGAACCGACTGTCGTTGGTGTAGATGACGACATAACCCACACAGGTACCTTCCTAGTATGGTTCGGTTCACGCCCTGTGATCCCTAGGCCCTGGATCACTCGCCTGGTTCTGCAAGCGTTTCTAAAAATTGCGCCCTCAACAATTCCTTTCGAAGCGGCCCCACTTCTCACTCGCATAGGTGATTCTATGCTATGTAGTTAAAAACTCGTTTCTAGGTCGTAAAAACGCACGTTTTTACGTCTTTACCTTAAAAAACGAGTTAAAACGTAACAAAATCGTTGTCTGAGTAGAAACGGGTAGAAACGCGTGTAGAGTCGTAAAAACGTGTAGAAACGGGTAGAAACGTAAGTTTCTACCGTTTCTAGAATTTTTACCATAATTTGCCAAATTTTTTCCAAATCTAATAAATTATGTAAAACCCAAAAAACTTATCAACCAAACACAATTTTTTTTTGTCATGGATTGTAATTTATGTGGCAAATCAATTTTTTTTTACTCAAAACCTTTTCATATGACATTCAAGTTCAGCCTTCATTGGTCATTTAATAATAATACTCAAAATTCTTAAACTCCATTGACATCTATCTCTATTTTATGTTTCTTAAACCCTAAAATCTTAAATTCTAAATTCATTTGACCCGTAAATTCTCTAAGTCAATCTACAAAAATTGATTTTCGTGACGACTATAGTGACTACTAATGTGTCCGTATTTTTATATTAAAAATATGTTATCAACTATTAATGAGTATATATATTTTCTATTTTTGTATTACTTGTGCATAATTACATTTATAAATTTCATTTTTAATGGCGGCAAAAAAAAAATCATTTCTAATGTTATTTTAGCAAATATGTAGAAACTTACGTTTCTACGTTCCGTTTTTACGACCCGACTTTACCTACCCATTTCCGTCTCTACGTAGAAACTCGTTTTTGACTGCATAGATTCTATGTCTCAAGGGCATCTTCACGACTCTGAGTTCTCCTTACGAATCATTAAAAGCTTTGTGTGAAAATGACCTTGATTAAGTAATTTCCAATTACTGTTATAAGATCAACACCAGCAAAAGCTTAACCTCTTCTCCATCACTGTTTGCATCATAGGAATGGGCTTTGGGGTTTGACCCCCACAGTGACAACACTCACTCTTGTGATTAGGTTGTCCCATTGAACCAAGTTCTTGGGATCTCCAGTCATCATGGTTGGGTTTTCCATCTCAAGAGTGTTTCCTCGACGGGATTTAGCCCCATTCCTTTCGACGCTTGGCCAAATAACTCTTTGGTTAACCCTTTCGGGTAGCGGATCCGCTATTTATCTGCCGACTTTACGATATCAGACACAATAAATATATTTGAGAGCAACTGTCTAATGGAATTATGACGTATATGTCTAAACATTCCATTATGCAGGTTATACTGTGTTATACAGATTGATCGTCGCAACGTTGCATCAATGTTCTGAAACCAACATAGTCCTCAGACTATCATTTCCTGCAGGAATAATTTTGTTAATCCAACATCTAAATTTAGATTGATTCTTTTGTGAACAACAGCTTCGCAAAGTGTCCCATTTCCCAACCTTTAACAAAGGTTTCATGCCAAATGGGGGGTGCAACACTTATTTCTGCTTTAACATTGTCTCTTAAAGAAAATCTTCAACATTTCATTAGATTGGATTTAATTTGGATTAAACCAAAACAAACCATCAATCTTTGCACTAACACAGGTTTTGGCCAATTAGTAAAATCCTCGAGAAAATGACATAGCCATTCTGCATCTTCGGCACATTTCTCCAATACAATAACACAGACTTGATCGTCGATCTGGCTATGACTGTTTGTTTTGAGGATTTTCTACGACACTGTTGCACCTCGTAAGGTGAATACGTAACCCCTTATACTCAAGGTGATAGTGTCTAATCGGATATCCATTTTGCATCACTATAACACTCTATCACATAAGGATATCTCTTTGTGTAGACCATGATTACGAATATGTCTCAGATACCTAAGTACCCTGATTACCCCGTTCTAGTGGACAACACTAGGGTTACTCGTATATCGACTCAATACACTTACAACGTGAGCGATATCTGGTCTAGTGCATGACATTAAGTACATGACACTTCCAATAATCCGAGCGTACTCAATTTGGGAAAACCATTCTCCCTTGTTCTTTGAAATTACTTACTCGTATCTATTGGAGTACTGACCTCGTTCTTGTCATCTTTGTTGAATTTATCCAAATACTTGTCAATATATGAATTTGACTTAGAATGAGACCTTCTGATGATCTAATGAGTTTTAATCCAAAGATCACATCGACAAGATCCATGTCTTCCAGGTCAATACTCAAATTCAACATAGGTCCAGTGGACCGGACCACCTCATCGTTATTTCCAACGATTAGTATGTCATCAACGTAAAACGTTTTTCATACTTATTTATTTTGAAACGTTTCTCCAATAAAACGCTGTCAAATTTATAAAGCCATTGTCTAGGCATCTGCCTAAGACTATACATAGATTTGACAAGCTTACAGACTTTCTTTTCCTGCTCTCGCGCAGAGAAACCCTCAGGTTTGTTTTCACATCCATTTGATGTATTTCTAGAATTTGCAAGGCTGCAATCGCAAGCACCATCCTTATGAATGTGATTCTAGTTACTTGAGAATATGTATCAAAATAATTCCACCATTCATTTTGTCTATAATCTTTTATGACAAGTCGGGCTTTGTAATTATCAATTGATCCATCTTCTTTCATTTTACATTTGAATATCCACTTGTAGCATAACGGTTTGTCTCCGGGCGGAAGATCCACCAGCTCCCAAGTGCGGTTCTGCAAGATGGACTCAATTTCACTATTGATTGCCTCTTTTCATAGAGGTCTCTCAGAAGAGTTTACATCTTCGTGGTAAGTCTAAGGTTCGGCTTCAAGCATATAGGTCAAAAAACTGGACCATAGGATTTTCAATCCTCGCCCTTTTACTCATCATGGGCTCGACCTCAACATGCCCTCCATGTTCTCGGTCTTGACTATTTTTCCTCTATAGTCTCATATGCTTGCCTCTCCTCTAGACTTAGCCAAAAATACATTTTCCAAAGAAATATGCATTTATTGATTACATTAACGTATCTTTGTGTTTATTTGACACTTTCGACTCAAATCGATACACGTTACTATTCTGAGCAAACCCTATGAAAATGCAATCAACGGTTTATGGAATGTATGTGTCTTTTCCGTAGAGGTATCATAATGTTTAGCAAGACACCCCCCACATTCGAAGGCACAAATCAAACATAGTTTTATCTTCCTTCTTATGGGGTACCTTATTCAAAAGGTAATTGCTAGTTAAAATAGCTACCCCGTCATAACCCTAAAACAAACATGGTCTCAACCATACTATTTTAATTTCTACCAGAAAAATGTAATGTGTTAACACACGAGTTGGGTATGAAGTTATTACTAATTCTCAACCACATCATCATTGATCCTCGGATCATCCTTTTATCGTTGTAGATCCTCAGACCATTAACACATCAACATTTTTTTTTTTCCAGACCGTTGCGTTTCTCAAACGGTATGATCCTCAGACCAATAAAAGGCCTCGACTGTTGCACCGCAAGTGCCAAAACAACATTTTCATATTTTTATCTAATGCACACTAAGCCAAAACCTTGACCGTCGACAACGTTATTAATACTAATTAGTTCAAAATAAACATTAAAACATTGCCCGGTTGGATCGAACCCGCAACCCAACTCCATCGGGGTTTTATGCGGTGTGCAATGACTTCACCGATTAAATCGTGTTTAAGTCAACATTCTCTAAACAGAGAATAATCGTTGCCGCATTTCTCATTGCGAAAACAATTAATAGTTGAAACTCAAGTTTTTGTTTGTAAACCATGAATTTGTTAATTGTTTCATTTTTTCCTTCATCAAGTACACATAGCGATATTTTGTACTATCATCTATGAAAGTAATGAAGTACTTATTTCCCGCCTCGCGTTTGGACATATATTAAGTCACAAACTTCGCTATGTATTTAGACCAAGAAGTTCGGTAATCCTTTCGGCCGAATAAGTTTCGCTTCAACGCAAACTTCACATTTAAGTTATTGATCTATTTTGATTTTAGGAATATGAACCATGTTAGATAACCTCTGCAAGGTATCGTAATTAACATGTTCTAAATTATTGTGCCACAAATTTAGCACAAGAAGGAACATTCTTATCTCATGTTCACTATAGGCACTACGCCCAATGCAAAAACATTTTTATTCATGTTTACTTCAGTCACTACGGCCATTACACTTAAAGTAATTCAACTTCATCCAATCAAATTTTTCGTCTATCTGTATTTAACGTACAGTTCTTTTGACGATTTCGAGTGCTCCCAATAGGGACGCTTCCTCCTCATTTTTTTTTTTTTTTTTAGAATTGTCAAAAAGAATTCCATCTTTTGACTTCAACTTTTGAAGTAAGTCTCGGCGACTTTCCCTGCATTATAGACGGCGGCCTAAACGAGTGTCCAACCTCGGTAATCAAGGCGTCGGTATATGAGATAGCATCACTCGCTAGAATAATAACATTTATAGACCACATCGAGAAGATTGTGGTCTTTCCCAATTTTAGAGTTATCCGCCAAGTGTTAGCTACATTCTCATTGAGGAGCGTTCAAACATTGGACCTATGACCAACCCCTTGGGATAATTAATCCGTAACATCAAATTCGGATTACTAAAATTCAAATAACGATTTGAATTTCTAATTTCAGTAACTAAGTTTAATCACTTCAGTTACAAAAATCAATTTTTTTTTTCTTTTCCGTTGGACAGAAAATAAACTTGGCACAGCTAATTTTGGTTTTAACAAAACCAGACCCACACGGGGCTTACTCTCGTATACAAACGCCACGAGGTACATACGTGCCAAAGTTCAGGAGTGTGCAATTGAAAACTTCCATAACAATTGTCATACACACTCAATCGGCTTTCACCGATTTTTTTTTTTTTTAAATCACATTTTCAACAATGGATTCAACGACCCCATAGGCCTCAACAGCTAAATTGGGTCAAGTCACCAAAGCCTCCTTAGCAAACATATCAATTTCGGATGCCTTAATAGGTTTAACAACCTTGACCATCTCGATTTTTCATAGTAGTCTCAACGACTTAGCGACCTCAATGGTCCTAATAGTCTCAACGGCTTTTGACGACTTTACCAGTCTCGACGACCTAAATGGCCTTAGCGATTTTATCAGTCGCATGTGCTCTCGAGCATGTTCACATTTTCAACATCATTGTTCGACAATATTTGTGAACTTTTAGAGAATAAATAATTTTCTCCAAAAAATTGAATCTCAAAATTCAATTAAGCATCCTCTCATAAAACCAACAAATAAAATTGCCTTAAGATTGTTGGAATTATTGAGGGTAAATATGCAAATTTACAAAGTCCGAGGACCAAAATGCAATATTCTAAAATTCAATGACTAAAAAGCAATTAGTCAAATTTCGGTTACTTACATGTAACTATACCAGTTAACATGCAAAATATAGGCAACACCGAAATTATACGTAAAATCGACACAAAACGAATACGTATTTTATATACTGAGGCCCGTGCTGATCACAGTCTCCTTAAGGCAATTTCGCCCCTCCCCACCCTCGGGTTATGCAAAGGGGTTTATACAAGGGGCGATCACCTCCCAGGATTCAACAGTGTCATCGAATCGTGTTATGCATGCAACACGCTCGACCGAACCGAACCCAATACCTGAACTCAAACAAAGAACAGAAATGCCGACGACAACGGCTAAAAACAACTAGAAAGGTTGAACACGACATAAGTCGAAATCAACCTAAGAAGAACTCTGCAATTCGTCAACACGAAGAACAGAGGAGGAGAAAAATAACTTGGATTCCAAAAATATGGATTCCGAAAATATTGGATACTCAACCAAAAGGAAGAGATCTCATTTTCTTCTACCAAAAAAGTGAAGAGGAAGACTCCTTTATATAGGAGAAGAGAAGGGAGGATGAGAGCTCATCTATTCGATGTGGTACAAAACTCTTTTCACAAATTCCATTCACAAAAAATGGGCTAGATTTAACATTGGGCTCAATAATAAAAAACATTTGGGCTCTAAACAAGATTAGTCCAAAAAAAAAAAAATTGGCCCATTTTCCAACATGCATCACCCTCTAGATGGACTGCCGCAGTGTTGATCTTGCTTCCTGCCGGCGCGGAGTCAACCCGAAAGAAGTGGTTGCAGACCCTTCCATGTCCTCACTACCAAATTTAGGAAAATCGAGCTTACCAATACGAAACGAATGTGGAGTGGTGCTCGAATTCGTGGTGACTGAAGTGATCGGAGTGCCATCGACTCCTTTGTTGGGGGACAACCCCCCTCTGAGAAAGATGGCTGAGTTGGTTAAATATTATTAGTTAGCTAGTCTGTTGCAGTGAAACATAAAGCACCAGTGGTCTAGTGGTAGAATAGTACCCTGCCACGGCACAGACCTGGGTTCGATTCCCGGCTGGTGCACATGATGATTATTGAGCTGTGATGAATAGCTAAATGTGGTGGATAGGGTCCATCACTAGATTCCTACCAAGTGAGGAAATTGTTAGCGTAAACTGAGCTCATCAACTATTTATTTTTTCAATTATGTTTTGATAGAACTTTGAGCCTTGAGGTGCGTATATATTACCTTGAATTCAAAAAGAAATTAATGGCCAAAAAAAGAAATCAACAAGATTGATGCAGCAGGGCTAGATATGTGATTCTAAGCAACTTAGAGGGAATGATGGGGTTAGAACAGGGCTGAGCACAGTGGTAACGCCATTAAAGGTAGTAGTTGGGATGAGACGTGGCCGCAGTGATTGTTGTTTATAGCGGTGGTCGGAGGGAGGTTGAGGTGTGACTTTGACTTCCTCCGGAGAGGGAGCTCCGTACTAGTCAGCATTTTACCCTTAAGATTCTATACGAATGAGAATCAATGTAGGTATAGAGTAAGCTTAATACAAGTGTTGCATGACTCCGACCATCCACGGGAAATAAAAGAAAGCAGTTAGCCTTAAAAATATAATCAAGTGCAGATGGATGATGAGAAAGAAGTAGTTGTTAATTACCAGAAAACAATGAAGGAGGAGTTGAAAGGCGTCTTTTAGGGTTTTGCAGGGTTTAGGGTTTGGATAGGAGGAGGAAGAAGATGATGAGAGTGGGAGTGTTTGAGGGAATCCAGGTTCTCTTAACATATGTTTGGCAAACAAACCCTTTGCTGTTGCAGCATGTTCGGCACCTTCTGTTCGTGCAGTCCTTCTTTGCTTGATTCCCGCAGTTCTCGCACCTCATCGTCCAACAATTAGACGACGACATCTCTAATTTGATGATCATAACACTGTCTATATATATATATATATATGCAACTTGAGATTGATGAGCTAAGTGATTCACCGTTTCACCAATTAACTAGATGTTTCAGTTCAAACTGTATCTTAGTCTAAAAAATGGACAATTCGGATTCAAACTCAATCTGAGCCTTGGAAAATTAATAAAATATATCAGTAATTGGCACTTTACCAATAACTAACTGATCCAATTGAGGCGAGCGGTTATTATTTGTTTCATCACTTAACTAAAACTTTCTTATTCAAACTCAGACCGAGTCTTGAAAATTGAAAAATATCAATTAACAATGCTTTATCCTTTAAAAACTGACACAATCAGTACAAGCGGGAATTATTGGATTATTTTAAGATCTGTTAGCTAGGATTCCTAGTACATATTTGATTGCATGTATTAGCTAATACATGTATTAGTTAAGTATCGACTAATATATTATAATACATGTAAAGTTAATACAACGTTTGATTGAACTATTAGGATATCCTAGTACAATAATTGAATGAACTTTTTATTAGGATATCTTAATGTAATGACTAAAAGACTTAAATACCCTACTTGCATTTTTCAATGAAAATTATATTTTACGTATGATCATTTTTTTAAAAAAGAGAAAATCTAACCAAAAAAAGTAACTTCAATTATTTAAAATATTAAAATAAATAAATATTTTTTCATGAAAAATAATTTCAAATAATAATTAAATTTATGTGTAAATAAATTGTAAAAACTACTTTTTTTAATGTATAAATATCTATATATATATATATATATATATATATATATATATATATATATATATATATATATATATTTATAAAGAATGTAATACAAAACAATTGAAAAGTGATTACCTCGACCAAGGGCGGACCTACATGTAGTTGAGAGGGTGTAATCACACCCCCTCAACTTTATATAATTTGTATAGATATAGTGTATGTTATAGTATATAGGTAAATTTCGCACCCTCTCATTTAGGTAGGAAAAATGCTTGTTGCACCTCTCACTTAAGTGTATACATAAGACTCTATCTAACTATCTAAAATTCTAAATAATAATTTATATTTATTTAAATAAATAAATACAAAAGTATTACCAAAATAATCTGCAATAGTTTTTTGTCTCTAGTTTAGTTTAACGATGGATAGTTTGATCAACGGTTTTTTTAGAAATACTTAATCAACTGATTCAAGCATGCGAGTGACATGCAAATATGTGCAACATATTTAACCGTAATATATCTTAGGCAAAAAGACGTGTTTTTTTAAGGAAAAAAAACATGTCTTTTTCGGTTAATATTAAAGGTCAATCATCCCACATATAAATAAATTTCGAAATTATGATTGCTTGATAGCTAGCACACGATCTTATTTATTTTCACATTTTCAGCCGTAATATATATTTGGTGGCAATACTTCATATATATGTATTATTAATCATTTATGGAATAAATTAATAATTAGCTAAATATGTTTTAGAACATGACGTTATTTAATAAACAAAATATTTTGCATTTACCAATTATATAATAATTCGACATCCAGTCATACTCTTAGTAGTAAGTACATTTTACTTTGGGTTGCACCATTCGCCCCGAATCTAATTCCGCTACCGATTGCACCCCTGACCCCGGGTCTTGGGTCCGCCACTGAGCTCGACCCGTCCTGTTCTGCTCCAGCCCGATCCGACCTGGTCCGAACCAGCCCGATCCGACCTGGTCCGAACCAGCCCGATACGACCTGGTCCGAACCAACCCGACTCATCATAACTAAGACCAACCCGCCCCGAACTAACTCAGTCCGACCCGAACTAATCCAGGCTGTCAGACCCGACCCGACCCGAACTGACCCAGCCCAGCCCGACCCGAACTAACACAGCCCGACTCGCACTAACTCAAACCGAACCGACCCAGCCCGACCCGTCGGGGTCTGGTCCGAAGTATCGGTACATACAGTGATAGTTTGCCATATATTCCAAGGGTAAATTGGCCATTATGAGGTTGGTATTAAATAATGTTTTTGTTTTAGGTGGATTAATTTAATACCAAATTTCTTATACAAGTGAGTATTATAACTAATACCAATAGCAAGTATTAGTTAATACCAATATCAAGTAGAAACAAATTAGATATTAGTTAAGACATGTATTAGAATATCCTAATACATACAATCAAACATACCCCTAGTGATCAAATGTATATATATGAATTCATCTTATGATAAATTAAACTGATTAGTTAAATTCATTAGCTAGTATTATTTTAGTGATTAGTTATTTACATTGTTCTTGGGGCTACCGCTTATTTTCTCTAGCTTTTGCAGATGCCTTCTGTTCTGTACTATCGACCCACAGAATACTATTCTTTTTATCTCTCTCTCAGTTATATCTCGTGTCTCTCATATATCAAAGAATTGTACGTTAAATTATACTATCTTAATTAGAATTTTATAACTAATAAAAAAAAATATTTATAACTAGTACTTTATCACTTATGAGTTGATCTGTGCAATATTGTAAATATAAATTATTCCAAATATTTTTGCAAGGATGTTATGTTGACATATTTGTCAATGTGGGCCCAGTTGTGTTTTTGGTTCTAATATGTTATTGTCTTGTGGGCTTGGCTCTTTGTTGGCTTATTGGATTGGATCGGAGATCGTCGGTTGGCTTTGCCATTAGTCCGCTTAAATCTTGAGGTACTAACTTGGAGATTTGAGATCTTAGGGGACCCTTAAGCATTATGCTCGGGACCCGCCTTATATATAGATAGATAAGGATTAGGGTTTTCGCCCTTAGTCTGATGAGCCACAACACCTAGTTCAACATTTTCTCTCTACTACAGTTAGGGGCTCACATGGTATCAGAGCGATTCTGATGCGATTTTACCTCGGATTTCTTCAATCTTGAGCGTTTTTTCTGTGAGATTTTCCACCTTACATCACTTTTGTGTTCCGTTTATCGATTCGTTTACCAGGATTCATCCTTTGTGACGAATCGTCTTCTTCGTCTTCGATCGCTTCGCTTACTGCAAAACGAATGCTTCACGAGTTCCTATTCTTGAGGCTTGGAGCATCTTCTGGATTTTTGGTGGTTCGTATTTCCGCGACGACCTTTCATCTTCCCTGGCAGTTTTTGGTGATCAACCTCTTCTCTGCTCCTGATTTAGCCGATCTTGATTACAAAAGACTCAAAGCAACTTGATGGCAACAACATGCAAGTTCCGTTCGTAAACCTTCCTGCAGCAACCGAGACGGCTTTGACCTTCGATATTTCATCTAAGGTTCACTCGTTCCACCCTCTTCATCTGCATGCTAGTGATAACCCTGGCCAGATCATTGTTTCTGTTAAACTCGTTGGGCAAGAAAACTATCGCAAATGGATTCGTAACATGCAGATAGTTTTATGTAGGAAGAACAAGATTGGTTTTATAACTGGTTCATGTAAGCGTGATATTTTCGATGAAAAGTTTCATGAACTTTGAAATAGGTGTAATGTTGTCGTTTTCGGCTGGATTATCAATTCAGTCTCTGATGATATTGCGGATGGCATTATGTATTCTGATAGCTCTTTCTATGCCTGGAAGGATTTAAGGGAAATGTTTGACAAAGTTAATGGTTCAAGAATTTTTCCAACTACACCGAGAAATTGCTTTATGTAGGAAGGTCATAGACTGCTTATGTGTTTTCTATACCAAGATCAAAAACTTTTGGACTGAGTATAATACTGTATGTGCCCTACCTCATATTGAAGGAGATTTGTTCAAACAACATCTTGTTCACAAATATAATCAAAGGCTTTTTCAATTTCTCATGGGTTTAAATGAGAATTTTTCAAACATTAGAAGCAATCTCTTGTTGTGGACTCTTCTCCCTTCATTAAACCAAGCTTATTGTATCCTTGTGCAAGAAGTGAGCCAAAGGGACATTAGTGCAACTATGTCTTCTGAGGGGGCCCCTGTTGGGCTCAGTGTATCCTCTCTGGTTTCTGGTCCTAGATCAAATAAACCCAATATTTCTAATGCACTCTGTGATTTTTACAAGAAGAGAGGTCACACTGCAGATAGATGTTATGCAAATGGGCGATTTTACAAGAGACGTTGCAATGAGAATTGCTTCAAATTGAGATATCAGGAGGAGAGAAAATGTGTGATAGGGAAAGCCAGTGTTGCCATTTGGAAATGAGGTGATGCCATTGATGCTGGGAATCAACCAGCACTTTCAGATGGGAGTTCACTTGGATCAGTCACTTTACAAGTGAGCAATTTGACAAGTCCATGCAAAAGTTTGTAGGTGGTGGACTAGTTGTAGCCACTGCAATCACTTCTAATGACAATAATGTTACAGTTGTTGGTATGATTTCTTTATTCTCGCACTATAATAAGGATATGCATTGGATATTGGACATTGATACTAGTAATCATATGACTAACAAGATTGATTGGTTACCAAATTACAAGTCTGCCTCAAGCACCATAGTTCAATTACCATATAGAAAAGCTTCTTATGCAACTGGGATAGGTTACTTCGAATTTGAAAATGGGAAACTTTTGAGAAACATTTTATATTTACCTTATTTATGTTTCAATTTAATATATGTTTCCTAATTGACCAGAGATCTCAATTACACAGTTAATTTTTTTTTCCCAAATGTTGCATTATTACAGGACCTCTAAAGTGGGAGGGTCTTAGCAAGTGGTGAACAAGACTCCGGTCTGCATTTTTTTAAAACCCAGTAGCAGTACAATGCATTTTCTTTATATAGTTCGAATAAGGATGGTATCCATCTGTGGCACAAGCGTTTTGGGCATGCCTCTGTAAAAATTTTACAGTCTTTAGAGTCTCTCCAAAGTTTGAGGAATAAATATTTTGCAATTGATGATTGTTCTTTTTGCCCTACGACAAAGCTTGCTCGTGACCCTTTCTCTGATTCTACTAGCAGAAAAGATGTCACTTTTGATCTTATTCATGCTGATGTCTGGGGACCATATCACACTGCCACTTATGATCATAATAAATATTTCTTAACATTGGTTGATGATCATAGCAGATACCATGGATTTTTTTTCTAATGCAATTTAAGCATGATGTGACAATTTTATTGAAACATTTTGTGTATATGGTCCACACACAATTTAACAAGACGGTTAAGATTTTTCGAACAGACGATGGTGGAGATTTCATAAATGATCATTTACAATCTTTATTAAAGAGAAGAGAATTCTTCATCAAACTAGTTGTTCTTACCACCCCAACAAAATGGGAGGGTGAAGAGAACACACAGGCATTTCTTAGAAATAGCAAGAGTTCTGAAGTTGTAAGGGTTTATTCCAAATAATTATTGGGGAGATTGTGTTTTACAACATGTCATATTATTAATCTTTTGTATACCCATGTTTTAAAAAGGAAATCCCCCTTTAGATGATATGTTTAAAACCAAGCCTGATATTACTCATTTGAAGGTTCTTGGTTGTTTTTGTATTGCAAAGAACTTGTTGCAGTAGATAAGTTGACTGCCAAGGGGATACCTTCTGTTTTTATGAGATATTCTAATTCCTAAAAATGATACAGAATTCTTTAACTTAGAAACCAAGAAATTCTTTATTAGTATAGATGTTAATTTTTTTGAGGATACGTTTCCCTTTTCTGGTAGTCAACAGGATCCTCCTCTATCATTGTTCTGTCAAGATCATTTTGAGAAGTCCCATACTTATGATGGTGATTTAGTTATTAATTAATCACCTGAAGTATAATTGAAAGATGGTTCAGATGTTGGCTCAGATATACATTAAGAGGTAGAGGATGGGGCCAACTATGTTACATCTGTCCTTATAGATCTCCATGTCCATGTTGATGAGATAAATGAAGAGCTAACCGCCTCTGATATCCAACATGTAAGAAGGTCCACTCAAAAACATAAGGCTCATTTGAATGGCAAATAGAGACTATGTTTTGCAATCCACTTCTATTGCTCACCCCATAGAGCGTTCTGTTGGTCAAACTAACATTACTTCTGATTATAAATGCTATCTTTCTAAGTTTTCCAAGTTAGTGGAACCAAACTATTTTGAGGATGCAATTGTGGATTCATGTTGGGTAACAACTATGCAGGATGAGATAGGTGCTCTGGAAGCAAATGGAACTTGGGATTTGGTCTCTGTACCCAATGGTAAGAAAGAAATAAGTTGTAAGTGGGTTTATAAGTTGAAATACAATTCTGATGGTAGCTTAGAACGTTATAAAACACGCCTAGTTGCAAAATGGTATAAACATAAGAATGTGATAGATTATTTTGAGAGTTTTTCACCTGTTGTAAAGATGAACATTGTTAGAGTTGTTTTGGCTATTGCTGCTATTTACAATTGGCACATTTTTCTAATGGATGTGTTTAATGTTTTTCTCCAAGTTGACTTGGATGAAGATGTTTATATGTCTTTAGCCCAAGAGATTTAGCAATCAAAATGGGGATGATGTTGTCTGTCGATTGCGTAAATCCTTGTATGACTTAAGCAAGCCTCTGGGCAATGGAACAAGAAACTCACTGATGCTCTCATTGATGCTGGTTACAGTCAGTCTTTGCATGGTTACAGACTTTTTAACAAATATGTAGGAGATGAAACATGTAGGAGATGAATGAGTTTTATTGTTTGCTTATGTTGATGATCTCCTTATTACTGGTAATAGCCCTACTTTGATTGCTGAGTTAAAACTGGTTTTACAAAACATCTAAGATGAAGGATTTGAGGGAGCCTCGGTATTTCTTGGGTATTGAGGTAGCTAGGTCTGAAAAGGGAATTGTTTTATGTCAAATAAAATATGCTCGGAATTGATTTATGTGGCAGGTTTAGCTGGAGGAAGAACAACCAAAAACCCTATGGAAATCAAGTCTAATTTGACTAGCCAGGCCTATGATGATTTTCTCAGTATAAAACAAAGTGATAAGCTTAGTTCTGATGTTACTCCTTTTAGGAGATTAATTGGAAAACTTCTTTATCTCACATTGACTAGACCTGACGTTTCCTTTTCTGTGCAGCACCTTAGTCAGTTTTTTAAGGCTCCTAAACAATCACATTTAGATGCTTCTCAAAGAATTGTGATATATATTAAGGAAGAACCAGTTAAGGGCTTCTGTTTTCTGCTTACATCAATCCCAGTCTCTCCGTTTACTGTGATTCTAACTGGTCCGTTTACTGTGATTCTGACTGGGTAACTGTGTAGGACTAGACATTCTTTAAATGGGATAATATGTTAAACTTGGTGATTCTAACCAAATCCGAACTTGTAGCGAAAGGGAGAAGATAACATTTCATAAATAGTGGGTGATTGAATCATGAAAAAGTTCTGACACAAGCTTGATGTGTGGCATAGATGTGTGTAACCTGCCAATCTTATCTTCACAGTTAAGTAGAAGAAATCAGAAACTAATGATCCAAATTCAAGAAAGTGATCAATTGTTTCTCTCTAAGAGATTCTCCAGTAATATGATTGGCTTTTGTTTCAAGAATTAAACAGTGTCAGCACAGGATTGATCTAAGAATACAGTTTCTGAATCATCATCATTCAATAACTGCAGAATTACCCATAAAATATAGCATAGATGATGAAGATATTGCATTTCTATGAACATGTTATTATCAGCATCTTCATATCACGAGTCCATTTCCTACCAAAGAGTATATACCAGGAACCACGAACGAACTAGGTTTATTAACAATTGGTACCGATCAAGGAATCAGAGAACAGTATGCTTCAAGCCCAATCCATGCTTTCCCTGGACGCACCCAGCCTTCATATACTGGTACGGAAGCTTCTTCGATGTGTTCATTTTCCCTCTCTTTCCCAGCTTCCTCATCCTCTGCCTTCCTAGCTTCCCGCTCAGGTACCGGGGCACCAACTCGTCATCCAAACCGTCGTCATCCTCATCATCATCATCATCATCTTCATCCTCACGCTCGTTGTACTGATAACCCCTCCGACTCTCGAACAAAGCAATTCTAGGGATTTCGATGAGGCTCGCAATGTGAAGGGCGTAATCGGCGTCGGATCCTGCCGGATCGGAACAATCGGCAGCCTCCTGGACAACAAACGAAACCGCACCGTCGGCATCGGAAAGTTCAGAATCAGCGTCGGAGTCGGTGACGTCGACGAGTTCCCATTGGGAAAGGATGGCGTCGGCGTCCTGCGGCTCGATCGCGATGAATCCGAAGTCGGCGACTTCTTGCTCAACGAAGGAGAGTACTTGATTCATCGCCATGGGAATTTCTCTGGTTCAGTCTTTGTGAAGAAGAAGAAGATGAGGTTCTATGTATCGTCCACGGAGCTCCGTAACCGAGAAATGAAGGAATCGAGGAGAGATAAATAAGGTGCTGCCGTGCTTGGCAAGGATGTACATCTGACACGTGAGGATAGCCAATGAGGAGACGACACGTTGACCGAACAGAAGCAATTATGTGGTATACCGATTATACCGTACTGGATTATAGGTCCGATATCCTCGCAAGTTGAATTTGACAGATAACTTCATTTTTCTACACATTTACGAAAATGTCTAGTTGTATTTTTTCTACATAGATAGATTATTTTATTTTTATTTTCTTGACCAAATATCTCAACTTCGCTGTTTTTTTCTTATGTACTGTAATATATGGTTTGATTTCTAATGATATCAGTCTTTGTACCAAAAAAAGTAAGAGAACCTTAGCAAGTTCAATAGGGAAAGTGGAAAACAACTTGAATGACTGAAACTATCCAACACAAACAGAATCAGATGCCACAAAAGGATCACATCCAACCCCAAAGTTTCTTTCTTTCTTTTTATCAACAACAAACAATAATAACAGAGGATAATGAAGTGCCATCACTAATACAATCCCCTATCTACAAATATATGATATATTAATGATTTCATTCATTCATCTGCAACCTTAATGATTTGGGCAGCAGCAGCAACGGTTGAGACCATGGAGTCGACTCCACACATATTGTCCCCCTTGCAAATCTTGTAGTATCCTCTCTCCCCCCATAACTTCCCCCACGAGTTCTTGATTATCCAGTAAGGCTTCATCTTCAATCTCACCGGAGCGAACCCTGCACACCCATACTCGATCAGTATGACTCGCGATTATGGTACTAAAAAAATGTACTCATAATAGTTATGGTATTATAATATCGGGTTAAGAACATAAAACAATTTCAACTATAGGCTATGTTGCTAAGGTTTAAAATGTTGCTATTTGTTGCCTCAACTATCATTAGTTGATTTCCACTTTTTTCTCTTGAAATCAACGAAACATAAACATTTTTTTAAGTATATCAGATAAGCCTATATCATGAGAAATAAACCTGATACTTCGAAAAAGTGGAAAACGACATTATTTTTTCTTAAAACGTCAATTCTAACATCAAACTCAGTCGAAAAAAGTGGAAAGCAACAAATCTGATAGTTGGACACAAATATCAACACTTTAAATTGGAACAACAATTAGCAACATAGTAGACTATTTTTAGGTTATTAACCCTAAAACAAATATAGTGCAGTTGCGGTATTTGTCATACCCGCACAATAACCTAACCATTTACAGCCTTACCTGCAGACCCGTACCCGACCAGTAAGACTCCATGGTCCAGCCTCTTCGAGCATAGGTACGGGCACGCTACGCCTCCGACGTACGTTTGCATGAACAGCGCATTGATTGCAACTGCAAGGGGGCCGTTCCGGACAAGATTTGCGGCGATTTGGTCCTCGTCGAGTGATACGTCGCTAAAGTTTGCAACCGATGCCACGATCTTGGACTTATCGAACTTGCAGGTCCGGCTGTTGAAGCCTCTGTAAGGATAGTCTGTCTCTCGCATTAGGCCACCGGCTTTTAGGGTATACTCGAAAGCATTGTCCATTAATCCCCCCATGCACCCAGAATCGCAAGAATCTGCTTCATCGGGATCGCACTGCCAAAAGAACGAATCTGTTAAACCACATCATCAACTATGAATCTAAGTTTGATTTCGAACATGATTCATCAATGTCGAAGCATACATGTTTGAATCTCATCTACAGTTTTTCAAAAAAGTAACAACATTGTTTATGTTAAGAATAAAATGTGATTCTTCTATCTTATAAACTCGAACTTGTAAATGAACAAGCCGAGGCGAGCGAAATATCTGTCAAGCTCGACTCGACGAAACACTATCAAGTTCAAATTTTTTAAGCTCAAACTCGGATAGCATCCAAATTCGATATATAGGAGATCAACTGAACTCGTAAACTCATGATACATCGCAATAATTAACATTTGTCATGACTATAAAAATCAAGATTCGATCAATTCGTAATAATTTAGCAATTCTCGAGCTAAAAAAATCGAACCTCGTGATCGCAATCGACAAGCTGCTGCTCGCTGAGAGGAACGAGTTCTCCACTGGCAAGAAAATTGGCTCCTTCCAATGCTCCGGTCGCGCTAAAGCTCCAACATGATCCGCACATACCCTGTTCCACAACACAGAAACAACCGTAAATCAACTGCGTATAAATTTCAAACCAATCATCAATTTAAGGTTATAATTGAAAACATTACTTGGTTTTTGACTTCTGTAACAGCTCCATGATCTCTCCAATCGAAATTCTCAGGGAGATTATCGGTCGGGAGAATTGGAGCCTTGTTTGCGTCCTTAGGCGACCGGAGCTTCCTCTTGAGCCCCAGGAAGTTTCGCCGGAACTCCGACGGAGTCAGATCGGAGAATTGCGTCACGCCGTGTATCGCCGTCGGGTCGAGCCTCTGGTGCCGCCGTGCGCGGCGCAGGTTAGCACTGAAGACACCGAGCCTGTAATCGTGCTCTTCATGGGAAGAGTATAACTTTACGTACTTGGCCTTGAAGAGCGAGAAGTGGTGGTCGACGGTCAAGTTGCTGCCTTCGCCGCCGCCGCCAACAACCTGCCTTATCTTCGGCTCAGCGCCGCTCTCCGGTGGGGAAGAAATGACGGAGACGAAGAGGGTAGAGATGAGAAGCATCAGAGGCAGACAACGACAATCCATGTTGTTCCACTGAGAAATTTCCTCGGAGTAAATGTCGGATTATGAAATTTATATAAATAAACAAGAAAAGTCTTCAACTACAAAAGAAGATATTTAAATTCTTAGATTAATTAATTAATCATTTTATAAATTATGATGCTATATATTAATTTTTTAAGGAAGGATTTCGATGGAATGCCTTAAGTAAGGTGATCGAACCATGTAGCGTTATAAACACTCGTTAGAGAGACGTTCGGGGGTCTACATAATGCACATTTGCATGTGTATTTTAAAGCATGCGTGACACGCTAATATGTACAAAAAAAAAAAACGAACAAATAGTAATTTTTGTTTTGGTGAACACAAATTAATTTAGGTTGAGCAACATAGCGTAATAATACATTTAAAACTAAAAGCTCAAAAATTAATTTTACATCATATAATTGCTGATTTGTGTCACTATTTATTGGTGCATAATTATCATTGGATAACCTCTAAAACTTCCAACTAGTCTCTTAAGTTCAATTCCAAGAGTTAGCATGTTAGGATTTTGTGAGACTTCTTTTTTTATTCGAAAAATTGTTATTGTTTAAAAAAATTAAAAAGATTACGGTACTATACTGTAAAAAAAATATCGTGGTAATTGGTTAACACTAAATGTCCAATTGCTAACTTAACAGATGAATTTAAAACAATAAGGTTGTTAAACCCTTATAAAATAACAGCCAAAGTTGGAAACCTTAGAGTCGAGGAAGAAAAGTCGGCTACATGAAAGAATCTCCGCGTGAAGATATAGAGAAAAGGTCGGTAATTACAAATTTAGAGACGACGCATTTAGAATCGACGATTACAAATAGGAGTACGACACCCCTCAATAAAACCCTTCCTCTTAAGGAAAGGGGAGAGACGGCGTCTTACTTCCCACCGTCTACAAAAGAAACCTTCCTTCTTAAGGAAAGATGAGGTGGCGACCTACTTGTCACCAGTTAAAGGAAATTCTTCCACTTAAGGCAAGATGAGGCGGCAACCTGCTTGTCACCAGCTAAATGGAAGTCTTCCTCATAAGGCAAGGTGGTGGCGACCTGCTTGTCACCAGCTGACTTGCCACCGATTTCCTCCTCCTCTATCACAAATGACGGCCACCGCCCTAAAGCAACCAGTCAAAGAGAAGGACGGCGCCACAAAACCGGTTTGCCAATATCTATACTTATGATTATTCATTACGTTACACTTTTCTACTAACTGATTTCCATATACTGACTTAAGCTTCTGAGTGGAATCAATGGCACAATCCCAACTCCTTTCTCAGGTCCTCGCCAAACACTCGCGACTAGGAGGAGCTAGCGGCTATCAAAATCCCAACAAACCTGAAGGCGCGAACACGAAGGTCAAGAGAAGTCCACACCAAGTTTAACCAGGCGATCTTGATCCAACACAGGTAAAGACATCGTTAAAAGGAAGTAAACATAAAAAAAAAAAAAACAAAAAAACAAGATCGGCCTTACAGCAACATAGTCTCAAACAATGGATAACAACTTGGTGAGAAGGATTCCATCTAATTCAGCAGAAGAGTCAAATCAGTGAAGAAGAATTGAAACTCCCTCAAAGGTGACCTAGGTAACTGATGCCCTGTGCGACAAGCAAATACCAGACAAGACACATAGTACAACAAAATCACAAACAATACCAATAATAAACAAAATAGACCGCATGAAAGGTGTGAATATGGTACAGGTTCCTCCGTGATAAGAATGTCTGAATCTAAACTACCGAAATATCCCTGTCCGCGGAACATTCGCAAAGAACTAACGCAAGTTGGGGATGCTTAAAAAAAAAAATCTCTGCTTCTGTCTAAGGAGAAGGGTTTAAAAAGGATAAAATACGATAGAAGCCGGATCAATATCATATATTGCGGCATTGGGTAATCATGCGGTTGTTTGTGTGAAAAATGAATAGGCGACTATGTGAAACTTTGGTCCCAACTGGAAGGGGTGGATAGTTTAAACTAGTGGGATAGACTATCATTTAATAACGAGATTTAAGATTATAACGGTACACAATATCGCCGGTAAAAGTTATCACGATTCTCCAACTAAATAAACAGTATAGTCGGGAAAATCGAGATAAAGACTTAGAATACATATTCTAATTATTACTCATCATAATTTAAAACTATGTCTATATTAGCATATCATTACCATGTCATTGTCATATGCCATTTACAGAGAAATACATGAAAATTAGTTGACTGTACAAAATAACCGCATTCTAGAAATATAGGTTATCTTCAAATTACATGGTGGACAAATCGACCGTATGGCAAAACATATTGGATTTTGACTTACTAATCCTAAAGTGTAAGTGTCAATCTAGTTGTGCCAGTGTCCCACATATATTAATGGTATATATAGCATGTAATTTAATGTAAGAATTAAAAAATAGAAGACTTTTTGGTCTTGCAAGTGTGTGTGAAGTAGTTTGTTCATGATTCATTCCCACAATTAGAATATGCAACTCTTACAAAAAGTAATTTTTACAAAAATCTACAACCTCCACTCTTCTCCCATTAGTCTTTTTTTTTTCTTTTTTTTGCCAAACTCCTCTCCTCTTACTCAAGCAGTATCAATACATATGGAAAATTTTAAATCCCGCTGCAGAATGGTGTCGTATTCTAAAATTAGTAATTTGTAAATAAAAAAGGAAATTTAGTTATAAATATTAAAAACTACCAACCAGATAACCTGCTATAGTAGGTAATGAAGATAGAGAAATTGCATGTTTAAAAATCAATTTTCCTTTTTTTTAGGCATTCACAACACCCATTCATAGCAACTATACATATTTCTTGTTTTTTTTTTCATTTTTCATACTTTTTTTTTTGCTTACCTTTAAAAAATAAATATAATGTATTATTTAAAGCAACACCATATTAGAATTCATGAATTACACATAATTTTAGATAAAAAAAATATTTTATAATATTTATATTTGTCACTTATAATATATTATGATTAATTAGTATTTTATGTAAGAATTTATTTTTTTAAGTTTTTTATGGTTTCGGTAAGAGACAACCAAAATATAAATTGAGTTATTTGTTTTTTTTTTTTCCAACAAAATGAGTTATTTGTTACTCACAATATAAAACGAGTTTTAAAAATTTAAAAGTAAATTGCATGAGCAGAGGTATGTGGATATGAATTTGTTCTTAAATATATAAAATGTAATTAAAGTAGTACCGTAATTTTTTTTAAAAAATTATTTACAATATATAATGATACAAAATATAAAAATAAATTGATTTTATTTTAAAAAATTATTGTATATATTATTGGGAAAAAATGTGTATTTAATATGACTTTCTTTGTGTTTGTATTTATATTATATATATATTATATTCATAAAAGTCTAGTAAAATAATTTAATGTTAAAAAGTATAATAGTATAAAATTATTATTGTTGTGGTAATCAAGATCAACCACAATTTTAGAGACAGAGACTTACTAGAATGTAACTTGAACAACATTCAAATTAATATAGCATTGTTCCCAAATTTTGTCTCTCCACAATCTCTTCTTTATCAAATTTCATTAGTTGCAGTTAATCTCTCCATTTCGGCCACACAAAAAAAAAAGTTGCAGTTAATCTCTCCTTTTGAAAAAAAAAAAAAAAAAGTTAATCTCTCCCTAAAAAAAAACTCTCCCTTTTGGCTAAAAAAATATTTAGTTGTAGTTAATCTCTCATTTTTTTCAAAAAAAAAATGATAATATCTCCCTTTTGGAAAAAAAAAAAATAATAATAATCTCTCTCTTTTTGCCAAAAAAATAATAATCTATCCATTAATTTATTTCCTCTTATATATAGATATCTCTCCCTGCAAAAATAAAAAATAAAATAAAATAATAATCTCTCGTTTAATATCGTCTAAATTCATATACAAATAGTTTTTACAATTTGTTGGGATTAATATTTTGTCGTTTTAAAACAAGTAAATGCAATACAAGCGTTGGTGGACATGGATAGTATTCTTTAGGTCCTAACATCTAAGCACCGTTTGCTTCTGATGGCAACTTTGGTTCTAGTCAAAATAAAGAACGTGATAAAATAATGAGAGCAACATGTGAGTGTTGATTTAGAATATTGTATTAAAAAACATGACATTTATATATTTTTCCACACATGTTGGATAAAAATATTTATTTCACTTTAAGAAAATTTATTTCGGCGAATATTTGTTACAATAATGATTTTTTTTATTTTTTTAAGTTTTGGATGGTTTCGGTAATAGAAAAACAAAATCTAAACTAGGTTATTTGTTTCTCGCGGTATAAAACGAGTCTTAATTATTTTGTTGTTGGCCAAAACTAGTCTTAAAATTTGAAAATTAAAATTGCACGAGTAGAGGTAGGTGGATATGTAATTTTTCTTAAATATATAAAACACAATTAAAGTAGTACCGTATTTGTTTTTAAAATTATTTACGATATACAATGATAGCAAATATAAAAATAAATTAAATAGTTTATTAACAATAAAATATTTAAAGTATTATTGGAAAAAAATTGTATATAATACGACTTTTAATTTGTGTTTAAATTTATATATATATATAATATTTTTCATAAAAACCTACTAAAATCATTTAGCGTTAAAAGTTTTAATGATATAAAATTATTATTGTTGAGGTAACTTTTTTTAACAGTTAAAGGTCTAAATAACATCTACATAACAGTAAATGATGGAATATTAATTTAAAATTGATTAACATGCAACTTGTTGGTCAGGTAAATTTTATTTTTTATTTATATTTAATGATTTAAGACATTTATAAATGCTTTCTAATATTTCTATTTAAGGAATGCGGGGTAATTCTGCAATGGGACCGGATCATGGTCCAGGTGGTTATATAATATTATCTGACATTTGAACAGAAGTAATATGTGTTTATAATGAACTAACTTATGTAATGTTAGATTTCAGTGTTTATGTTTTGTAAAGTAATATGCGACTTTATTATACATATACATGAGTATACTGTATTTTAATATAATAAGATTTAACTGTATATTTATTTTGAGAACAACTACATTTTGTATCAACATCCAAATTTTAAAATATTAAAAATAAATGTGCATTTTCTATTAAAATTTTATAACCGAAACATTTTGTATGATTTATAAGTTACTTTTTACAACAAAAATATCACATATTATTTTTTTGTAATACACATTATTCTTTATTATAACAATAAGTTATGAAATAGATAAAATAAAAGATAATACTACTAATATTAATAATAAATAATACTAGCAAAATAAGAATCTGATAAAGTACTTTATCTGTTTAATAAATAAAATAACAAAATAGTAAACACTTTGTAATCTCAAGTGTAATCTCATATTACGTATATCCAGTTTTTGATGTAATCTTACATTATAATGTAAGGAGTTTGGTCATAATCTTATATTATAATAAAATTCACATTACAAGCCACATTATATTACTTGATTTATAAAACGACATACTGTGGATGTAATTTGAGATTACATCACACATTACATCCATCCAAACACCCTCAATTTTTTATTTTTGTAGCTCAAGCATCATGGATGAGAGTGGTTGTTGCTATTAATCTCGACAAATATCAAATGGAACGTCACGAATCCTTCGATTTGTATAATCTATATGAAGGAATAATATTTTGTATTTACACAGCAGTCTGTATAAAACAGATTAGCATTAAACTATATGATGATAACTTGACCATCACGTTACTCAGTTTTTCAACAATAAAAACCCTCCATATCCGAAGTTCATCTCAAACCCGAAACACAATGTTTTCTAGATCTGCTATGTGGCCCGCGATAGTCTCTTTAGCGATTTTGACACTAACCGGGATTGCAAACGGTGGTGGGATCGCGATCTATTGGGGCCAAAACGGACAGGAGGGCACCCTGACTGAGACTTGCGGCTCAAGTAACTATCAATATGTTAATCTGGCATTCTTGGCGACCTTTGGCAACGGTCAGGCTCCAATGATTAACCTCGCAGGGCACTGTGACCCGTATAGCAATGCATGTAGGAACCTGAGCTCAGAGATCGAGTCGTGTCAGGCTATGGGAGTCAAGGTGATGTTGTCGATAGGAGGAGCATCCGGGAGCTACTCAATCACCTCCACAGGGGATGCCAAGCAGGTCGCAGCCTATTTATGGAATAATTTCTTGGGTGGCAAGTCATCCTCCAGACCACTTGGCAATGCTGTATTAGACGGGATCGACTTTGACATTGAAGCCGGGGCGGGCCCGTATTGGGCCGACCTAGCGAGGATCCTATCTGGGTATAGCAAGAGAGGCAAGAAAGTGTACTTGACGGCGGCTCCACAATGTCCTTACCCCGATGCTGATGTCGGGGGTGCCCTTCAGACGGGTTTGTTCGACTACGTTTGGGTGCAGTTCTTCAACAACCCTCCTTGCCAGTATAGTTCGGGGGACATCGGAAGTTTGGAGGACGCTTGGAAACAATGGAACTCGATCAAGGCAGGTAAGATCTTCTTAGGACTTCCGGCTGCACCAGATGCAGCCGGAAGTGGGTTCATTCCTGTCGGGGACCTTATCTCGAAAGTTCTACCCGCGATCAAGGGGGGATCCGACAAGTACGGAGGTGTGATGCTATGGTCGAAGTACTACGACAATGAAACCGGGTATAGCTCGAAAATTAAGAGTCACGTTTGAGATTCAGAATTTCCCTCTATCTATGATCAGATATGTAATGTAAGTGCTCTTGATCGGCACACCAATATTGTATGTTTACAATCGATGTTTATATCTCTATTACGACGTATCCATGTAAATGCCATTAGTATGTGTTTAATGAGGAGAGTATATGACCATAAGTCATAAAGACTTCATTATTATTATTAGTTTTTAATGATAAGATTGAAACTAACTAGTAATTTCTCGAAATAAATAAAACCTTATAATTTTATTGACTCGGATTTTAATAAAAAACTCAAGTTTCTCCTTTATCTTCTCTGTTTATTCCATTCTTCTTCCTTCTTCACCCTCCTTGCCCATCATCCTCCTACGACTATACACAAAAAACACGGGAAATAGGAGGTGCATGTTTTTAGTACCCACGACTTGATTCACTTGCTCGCCACACGGGAGCGAACATGGACGAAACTAGGAATTTTGTTCGGAGCAAAAATTGAGCTAGATGCCATCAATCTGCGTAAAAGCATTTCATGGGAAAACATAAGATTTTAAAAATCAAATCAAGAAAAATGATAAAACTTTTAGAATTAAAATTACTTTGTGGTGACAATTGCCCCATTCCCAATTAGCCCTTAATAGCTTCGTCGTCCCTAGTTAAAGGTGCCCGAGAAAGGGCCGAAACTCGCGTTCAACATGATCTACCAGACCAGAAGCTGGTAACCACGGATTTGGGCTAAGACTAAAACTAAATAGGTTACGAAATAAAGTTAATTATGATGATCCTACACTAATTAAATTAACTATTCCCCTAATAATAATTAGATATACTCACCGAGCTGGAGCTCGAACACCCTTCACGTTGGTGAGCTCCAATAGACCCCACTCCCTCAATGTGTTGATGCCTGTATTCATCACTAGTCCCGTGACACCACTATCGGCTAGGCCGGTGCTGCCAGTGAGAGAGTGAGGCTGCTGTTCACAACCAGCGCCAGTTCCCATGAGACCACCGCCGCCGTGGGTGACAGCGGCCAGTTCCCATGAGACCACCATTGCCGTGGGTAGCCGTGGCTCCTGTGGCGTTTGTAGAAAATTGGTAATTTGTGACGCCATTACTTTAAGTGAATCAAATCTCGTACAAATTATCGGCATGTTTGGTTGACCAATGGAATAGGGAATAGGTAATTACAATTCCTTATTATGTTGTTTGGTTACTTTATTATTGTAGAATTATGATTCCTAATTACTAATTTTGAAGGAATAGTTAATCCTACCCTAACCCCTAGGTTTAAGTATTCCATCTTTTTTAAAATAAAATATAGTAATAAAAAACCAATAATAACCCTAAACTAATTTAATTATTATGTAACCATTATATATCAATTCATCACGGCTCACACAGCTACCTCCTCGCGACTGGTGCTGCTCTTTTTCCGACGGCCTGCTACTGCGTGCCTTGCTGCGTGACCTGCTGATTTCCCTGCTGATTCCTTGTTGCTGCTACGTGACCTACTCTTCGTAAGGTTTGTATCTCTTTTCCTTTTGTTTTATTAATTGGTGTGTATGTGTAGTCCTTTTTTTTTTGTTAGATTTAGGTAGGTTAGGTATTATTTTATTATTTTATATTTACTAGTGATTAGGGATCTTCATACGACGATCTATATTAATAACTTTATATATATTTTTTCGTTGAATACAAATTGTATTGTATCAGATTCAAACATGTACTGTATTGCTTGATATAATTGATTGATTCACACTTTATTATGGTTTTTTACTTGTTTCAATATGGAGCTCCATATCTGGAACTTGTTATCCCCATATCAAAAACTTGTTGCTATTTTTTCATATATATATATTGTTTGTGAATATAATTGTTTATGTAAAAAAATAATATTTAAAAAAAAAAACAATTTTCATTTAATAATACATATATAATTTGACTTTTTCAATTTTAATATTGTTAATGTTAATTTGCTTAATATAGATAGCAAAAGGGTATATTTGTCAATTTGAACTTATTCCATTCATTTACCTATAACATTCTATCAACCAAACATAGTATTTGGAATCATCATTCTATATTCATCAAGTCAACCAAACAACATCATATTAATATTACTTATTCCATATTCCTTATTCCTATTCCCTATTCCTTATTCCTTATTCCCTATTCCATGAACCAAACATGCCGATAACTATTTTCTATGGATTTATTATGTTACGAGGGAAATTTCTTAAAAAACTCAAAATTTTGTAAGGGATTTTCAAGTAAGTTTTTAACCAAGCTTTTTGTTAGGAGCCATTTCTATAAAAACAATTGAATGTTGTATTTGTAATAAATTTTCACAACCCTTACAAATAAGGTTATATGTCCCTCACAAATAAATCTCTCACAAACGACTAGGATTTCTTGTCGTGTCATGACCAACGCCAGTTCCCATGAGACCACCATCGTCATGGGCGGCGGTGTCTCTGGTGATCGAGTGAGGCTGGTGCTGCTTATGCTGTTCCTCATCGCCGCCAATTACCATGTCGGTGGTGCCGTGGGTGCTAGCGACGTCATTGAGCTGCATGGGGTTACCAAGTTCGTCGGTGAGCTGGACAGGTTTTCGTACTGGTCGGTGAGCTTGGATAGGGTAGCCGTGTTGGTCTCTCAGGTCTGCCATTTTCGTGTTTTCCGGTGAGGGTATACTGAAAGACGGTGGTAGATCGAGTCTATCTCCATTTAAAGACCAATCTAAGACACGGCGGTGATGCCATGCATGTTAGTATTGACTAGTTGTTAGGGTTTTACACGCCTTCTCTATCACGTGGGAAAACTAGGACACGTGGTGGTTATTGGACCGCCTCTGAATTGGGTTTTTAGGGACAACACCTATAATATACTGGTTTACTTGATTAACTAGGTGCTAACCCTGCGCGAGCGCAGGGCTTCGATTAAACTGTTGTAAACTTAACATTTATTATGTATATGTATAATATTAGTATTAGGCCCAACAAAAATTTAATCTTTATAAATAATTGGGAATAAACATATGACTTACGGGAAGGAAAGCCCTAAACCCTCAGAGTCCCTTGCAAGACGTTATCAGGGTGTTTTTAAAGAGTATGGTTTCAATATGCAACTGCGAATCAAGAAAATCTCATTTCCCATATTAAAGCGTGTCCATTGACAAACTCGTGAACTTAAAACACAAACGGATAAGGACACTAATTGAGCATATAATAACCCATAAACTACATAAAAATTTATTTTGACTTTGAACCTATTGTAATACCATAGTTGGATCGTCTACATATACTACAACAACAAAGGGAATAAGTTCTCATCTAAATCCCGAGAAAGAGTTAATCATTAACCTAAACCCCGAACTCTAAACTCGTGCACTGTGTGGTTCAATGGGCCATTGATCGTGAGCATTTTTTTCAATGATATTTAGCTTTATTATCATCATCACAATTATTTGATATTTAAGGGCATTATTCTGTGAAAATGATAAAAATGTTGAAATCCATCTCAAGTTAGTCTAAGCGCGAGCTTTGTTATGATTACTGCAAAGGATAATCGAGCATAATTTCTCGCGATGATGGCATAGAACATCAGAATGAAATCCAAAATAATCACGCGGTATGTGTCCCTATTAAAATGGACCGAGTTTGTTATGCCAATCAAAGTATCTAACTACATACAGAAAAGAAAAAGAAAAACAATATCATATATATATATATATATATATATATATATATATATATATATATATATATATATATATATATATATATATATATATATATATACTGACCTCTCTCTAGCTGCAAATATAAATCTAGCTCATTAACTCCACTAAGAGGTATTAGCCTTGATTCCACAAATTCAGAAGTACCACTCATAAATCTATAGCTTTTCCTTTTCTTTTCAGCTCTTGTGATCTTGAATCCCTCAAGTCCACTAACTCTGAGTTGCTTGTGAAACTAATTAAGCTCCATATCATCCTGAATCCATCAAATATATCAGATACAGCTCAAGTGATAATCATTAAAGTTTAGGTCAGTAAGATAAAATCAATTGACGTACCATGAGATTGTCATGAAGTGACAAAGAAGCTGAAGCAAACATCAACAGAGGCCACAAACGGCGCAGACGATACCATCTCTTTAAACTTTCAAAACCAAATCAAAAGAACTTCTAAATATACTAAACACCTTATTCACCCAAAGCAGATACACATCTCAATTCCCGAGCTAGAGTTAAGTAAAGCGCATACAAATTTAGGGAGAAGCCTTCTTCTTGACCTCTCAATGGTGGTCTCATCGATTCAACTTCTTTGTTGGATAGATTAAATCTGCAAGAGAAACCTAGGCCATATGAAAAACTATTAGAGTGTAAACTGCACAATTCAATTTAGTACAAACATAAAAATCTTAGAACTCATTCTTAATGTGATGATATCTTCAAACACTTATCTGTAAATAGAAAAAATTCATGATCTCTATATATATACATAGAAATATATATTTTTAAGAAGCAATCTAGAACTTTACCTTTCCTTCTTACATGTTGCGTCCGGGATGAACTAGGTCGTGGGGACGCGTCTGTTTCGCGTAGTTGTGCGGGCCTTTGTAACCCTTCCGTTGGGAGGAGGTTGGGCCACTGACGAGTGTTCAGGCTTGCTCCCGTATGAAGTCTGTGTCTCGGTACGGCTGTGACACGGTAAGGCGGTGACTCGGTAAGGTTGTGACACGGTAAGGTTGTGACCCGATAAGGTTATGACTCGGTAAGGTTGTGACTCGGACGTCGGATCCTGCACAAAGGACCAATGCTAGCACGGAGAGGGGGGGTGGTGCTAGCGGAGCCCTCTCCGATGCCTAAGTCACTATAGTGGCAAAACGGTAATTTCTAGAGAGAGAGAATTTCTAGAGAGAAGTCAGAGCTCAAAATACCAAAGTTGGGCAAAAATGAGAGAATGTGTGAAAATGGGTGGCCAAGGGCTTCTATTTATAGGCTTCCTTGGGACCGGACCCGGTTTTAAAGCGGTTTGACGACGGTTCAAGAAAACAAGCGGTAACCGTCATCCATGTTGGTAATGTGCGAACTTGAATTCTCAACGCGTAACGGTAATCGCGGATATGGTAATCGCGGATACGGTGATCGCGAATATGGTAATGGCGCGATACCCGTAGGGCAATCCGGACCTCGTCGAAATTGGGCGATTCGGCGAGGTCCGGGTTGCCGTGCAATCCGGACGTCCGGGTTGCTGCAACCCGGAGGTCCGGGTTGCACATGCAATCCGGACCTCCGGATTGCATTGCAATCCGGCGGCCCGGTCCGGACGCGCGTAACGCACTTCCGGACCGTTTTTGACCCGTTAGGAGATGTTTTTAAACCGAGATGTAATTTTCGACACGTTTACGAGGCCCGAAATGTAAATACGAACCCGAATTGGACATTTATCCATCACTTGCCCCCGAGTCAAGTAACGGTTTAGAACCTTTCTTGACTCTATTTTAAGTTAGGATATTTGTCCAATTTGAGTTTGACGCTAACCTTTCGGTTTTGATCGTTGGTTGGACGCAAGCATCTTGATTTCGTCCGTCGCTTGGTTTTCCGACCGAATGACTTTGTTTCCTATCATCATGGTTAGTGTAATAGGAAATGTATATGCGCAAGTACGATTATCGTCGGAGACATGAGCAATCGGTAATGCGCTATGCGAACATGTATCTATCCACATGCGTACATAATTAATAGTCATGGCAAGATTGTAATTACGCAATACAAGAAATAGAAATCGTAAGTTTCTAAAATGACTAAGTGATTACCGAATCATCATGTGATTGCAACATACGTGTATAGTAATGGATTTGATACGTGCAATGTCAAGACATGCATAGGAGTAGATATTTTAAGAGGAGAGGGTAGAGTATACCGTAGGGGTTTAGTCTTGAGTGTAGGTAAACTAATCCTTTGATCCTTATCCATAAATCATCTCTTTGGGATTAGTAAATACACACATCCCCATTTATCCTTCCAGCACCTTGGGAGTTCACCATTCCATTCCCTTTGCAGGTAATTCATTCACCCTTTCCCGAAATTGCTTTTGTGTGCAAAATTTCTTTGTCGTCGTGGAGCCTAGACACGTTTTGACAGTTTCGAGTCTGATTTTGGCTTGTTTTTGGAAGTTGACACCATCATTCGACTCGGTTCGTCCCAAGGATTCCAGCGCCACCTTCGGAGCCGCCAGAAGACCTCGCACGCGCCCTCACGCGCCGCCGCGAGTGGAGCCCCTTCGCCGGAGCGTGTGGCCCACGCGCCACCTTCCCGACCTCGCCACGTTGCGGTCCTTACCTTTCCGGAATCGTCTCGACGAGGGGAATCCATTGGAATACATTTCGTCACGTTTTGAGGTAGTTTGGAAACTCGAATTCTTAGGACAGCTTCGACTTGAATGCCGATGTCACCGTGTTGTTGTTTGTTTAAGTCATTTTTCGTTGTCGACATGTGGGACTGCTTGTTGATGTTTATACGTCGAGTAATTGCTTATTGATTGCCATCATTATCGTCGTTTGTCCATAATTTAGGTGATTTTCCATTTCCGTGGGTATTTGATGTAGAATTTCCCGTATCTTCGCGTAGAAGCTTTTTTAGTCGATATGCATGATTTTCCTTCTTGGCGGGTTTTTTGGTTGACGGGGATTGCCCAATAACTTTAGGCATAGTCACTTGTCGTCTTGATGCCTTAGAGAAAAATTTTCCTTAAGCGTTGCCGCGTTTGATTCTTACGGTTTGTCGCGTTAATCCCCCGTTTGCATGATAGCCCCTTAGGACGTTAGTTCCTTCCATGGTACGTATCAACTTTACCATGTGCGTGGAACTTGGTCACGTGCGTTGACTTTTGATACGTGCGTTGACTTTGATACGCGCATTGATGTTGATACGCACGTTAACTTTGATACGCGCGTTGATGTTGATACGCGCGTTAACTTTGATACGCGCATTGATGTTGATACGCACGTTAACTTTGATACGCGCGTTGATGTTGATACGCGCGTTAACCTTGATACGCGCATTGATGTTGATACGCGCGTTAACCTTGATACTCGCATTGATGTTGATACGCGCGTTAACCTTGATACGCGCATTGATGTTGATACGCGCGTTAACCTTGATACGCGCATTGATGTTGATACGCGCGTTAACTTTGATACGCGCATTGATGTTGATACGCGTGTTAACCTTGATACGCGCATTGATGTTGATACACGTGTTAACCTTGATACGCGCATTGATGTGTTGAAGAGGTTGCCCCCCTTGCTCGATGCTTGTTACTTGCTGCACGAAGACTAATAAGTCTTGTATGGAGCGTTTGTTGCATAAGTGCTTGAGCAAGTGTTGGTGCGTGTTTGCACACTGATTGGATTGTTGACAGCACTTTCCAGGATATCATTGGCTTGCAGTTTCTGTTCTTAGCATAATTCTCGAAAGATCCGACGCAGGGGAGCGTTCCTCGAGCGATTCTTAGTTCTTTATGTTGAGCATGACCGTGCTAATTCCTTCTTGTGATAAAGGAAATAGAGTTGAGGGTTGTGCAGAGGTGTCTTCTGCCCCCCGGTCGAGGGACCGGCCCAAGGAGGAGCGTTACTCCTACTGAGGTAAGTATTTGTTGATTGCTGATTTTGATGCCTGTATTGATGATTGTCGCCCTTATGTTGAAGAGCTATGTTGTGCTGAATGTTGAAACAATCATTCTTGTCGTGTCTTTTGTGTGGATGACGGCATTGTATTTGATGTTGACATTATGAACTCTTTGCCATAAGTCCTTAGAGATGATGTTAACTCTTGGTTGCTGTCGGGTTGTCTGCTTCCAGCATGTTGAACCCTTTGTGAATGAGTTGATGTTTGATAATTCTTTGTTCATGCCTTTGCTTGCATGAGATTTCGTCACCTGGACCTGTTTTCAATAATAATCATGTGATAACTTGTTAGTAATATTTCATACCTTGAGTTATCTATGCCGTCCATATGCTTTGGACTTGGAAGATAGGATAGATATCCTTAGATGATGAATGTGATGTCTGTAGTTGCGACTGTACGTCGCGCATTGTTAAGTGTTGTGATCGCCCCTCTTGGCTAGACTCCAAGGCATGGCGAGATGGGTAGAGCATAGGATGTTGCGACCTGCGCACTATAGGTTTTGTTTGGAGATGACGGTGGCAACTTCTGCTTGTTCCGCCGAGTCTGTGTTTATTGAATGTGGATGACTAGTATCGTAGACATAGTCCCTGCAGTCGTGACCGATAGCCACTTCCTGATTGATAAGTTGAGAAGTTCTCCTGATTGTTTGCGTGATGCATTATGCATATTGCCCTTCTTTCCTGAATAGCTTTCCGCTATATGTGTTGCAACCTGCCAAGTATTTTTGCGTATAGCAATATTTCTCAACAAGTAGTGTATTTGAAAAGTGTTATCTTGTCTAAGCAAGATACTAGTTTATACCGTCTCTTAGTTCCACTCTAAGGCGACGTTGTACAAGACCCGACTTGTAAATTTTATGAGTTTTAAACAGGGTGCGCACCTGCCAGCGTGTATCAACCCGCGTTGGGGAAGCATACGTAAAAGTATTATTTGAGAGATGTTATCTTGACTAAGCAAGATACTAGTTTATACCGTCTCTTAGTTCCACTCTAAGGCGACGTTGTACAAGACTCGACTTGTAAATTTTATGAGTTTTAAACAGGGTGCGCACCTGCCAGCGTGTATCAACCCGCGTTGGGGAAGCATACGTAAAAACATTTTTGTTTTTGAAGAAGCATTTTGTGAACCCTAAAAAGCTTGTTGGTAAAATATTTGAAAAAATATTTTGACATTGAATGTGATACATCCAAAAAACCGTGTTGATAAAAATGTTTGGAAAGGTGTTTGATACATAAAATATTTGGCAAAATTTTGGTAAAATGTTTGAAAAAATATTTGTGATACATGATTCCTGCGTCCAGGGACCATGTAACACTTTTTTGAGAATATGAATTGTGATGCATGCTTTCTGCGTCCAGGAACCATGCAACACGGTTTGAAAATCTGTAGTACGGAATTGTCATCTTAACCAGAGGACTTTTGCCGTATAAAACGAACCCTGATGGCGTTCGTAATATGGGAATGCCGTCTAGACAGAGGACATTCGCCATAAAGAGTGCACCCTGAACCGGATATACGCACTTGTTATAGAGTGGGGTCGTTGTCTAAATAGAGAACTTCCGTCACTTAAGGGGTGATCAGCCCCGTATGCCCCTCCTGTTCTGAATCCAGGGAATGGCTATGAACATGAGGATTTGCCTCTAACCAGAGATGTCACAGCATGTCCTTTTTAGAAGTGAACATGGGGCTTGTCTTTAAAAAAGAGGATACCACAACATGCTATTTTGATAGTAGGCCTTGGTGTTAATCCGAGACATTGTTTGTAGCTGACGTCCTGAATAGTCGTCGTTTTGATAATAGTCCGCAGGTTGTCATTGCGGTATAAGTTTATTGTACATAGCTTGATAGCTTTGTGTTGCCGGCCTCTTCTAGAGATAGACGCCTGTATTATGAATGGAGAAATAAACTCCTTGTTGGTGTAGATAATAGATATGTTGGTGTTGTATATCATAAGTCCCTCCTTGAACACAATGCGTAGCTTGTATTGTTGAAGTAGATTTTTGTGCATAGGTTATTACTTGGTGTAATTCCTGAGTAGTAATCGTAGTGTAGCATGTACCTACGAGCAGAGTTATTTTTGTCAGATAATCGCAATTTTTTATAAGTTTGCAAAAGCATGAAGTCATGAAATTTTCTTTTTAGTTATGCATATAATAATTAAAGTAAAGGAATCTGATACAAGGATTCCTTGTTTGTGTAGGAAACTTCCCTGAGTGCGGATACGAAAGGTGTAGATCATGATAAGCATATGTTAGGTAGAATTGCCGAGCACTTGTCAAGTTGGTGCCCCCAAGTCACTTGGCAGTTGTATCGCTGTTTTCTGATTGTTTATATTGTTTCAACTTCTAATAGTGCATGATCTGTCCTTGTGTAATGCCCCCGCCTTGTTTATTATTGCGACATGATTTTTAGTCTTGCGCGTATAAAATGCTTGAGACTTTGTGTTGTTGACGCGAGGAATATGTGTGTAGTTGTTACTTGGCGTTATTCCAAGGTAATATGCGTCATAATAATGTACCTACGAAAGTAGATTTATCCTTTATTAGATATTTAGAGTTCGCACGACGGATTACAAGAAAGCGTCTAGTGATCACTTCTTTCGAAAATTACTGAGGCTAATAAGCATGAGTTGTACTTAATCTTTAAAAGATTTAACATAGATATGCGAAAAAGGAGATAAGGAAGATAAAGGGATTGGTGATGTGTTTGACGTCCTCATAGGTGATTTGTTGGCTAGTTGATTCTGCCACGTGCCACATAGTTTCTCAATGCATCTAGCGTGTTGAGCTCTTCAATCTCCCCTTTTGGGGATGGACAAAAGTTGATGTCATGCCCCCAGGTTTTACTTTGCTTGTGTTGTTCTTCAACATTTTTGTCAAGGAAGGCAGTCGTTGACTCAAGTAGGCGATGAGGTTTACTTCCTAGGAGTTTGAGGTTTGCTTCTTCTGCAGTCATACTGCAAAGATTGTACAACTTGTCCCAGTTGTTTTCGTAAGTGACATTGTTTTTCTGGCGTTTGGCGATAGGTGGGTTATCCTCCGCCTTTTCTTTTCCCTTGCTTTTTCCTGAAGACTTCGCACGAGGCTTCCTTTGATGCTTATTGCCATGGTCGATATACTTCATCATTTTTCCTTCTAAGATCAAGTTGTTTATGTGAAATCTTAGTCCAACACAGCTTTCGGTTTCGTGGCCGTATGCTTCATGATTTTCACACCATTTGCTTTCCTCTTCTCCCAGTGGTCCCTTGTGGAATTTGGAGGGTTTTTTCCACAGCTTGGTTTCTTTTATTTCCTTCAGGATGACAGATAACGGTGTGTTCAAAGGAACACATTTGGCGAGATTGGATTCTTTGATCCTTTGGGCATTTGACTGGAATAGCCTCTTTTGTTGCGGTTGTCTCTTTTTCCAGGAGACGTGTATCTCCTTTTTAATTATTGCCTTCAAGGTTCTTGTTGTCAATCCCGTGATTGGGATGTCGTCGTCACTAGCAGGTTTTTCCCGTCCCTCCTTGTGATAGAAGTCAGCACGTCTTGGCTTGTTCTTGTAGAAGGATCTTCTTTGTGTATTTTGGATGACTCTGCTTGAGTCTTCTTTGGAGGGTTGTCGCCTTGATCAATGAATTGCTTTAATTTGCCTTTGAGGATGAAGCTGTTAATGCGGTTACGTAGGCTGACGCAGCGGTCCGTTTCGTGGCCGAAGACCTCGTGGTTTTCACACCACTTGTCTTTGTCTTTCCCCAACATACTTTTTCCGAAATTGTTCAGCTTTTTCCACATGTTCGCATCTTTCATTTCTCTTAATATCACGGATAGCGGGGCATTCAAAGGGATGTAGTCGGCGATGTTTACTTCATTTGGCTTCTCGAAACCTCCTTGAAAAGGTCGTTTTGGCTGCGGCTGCCAATTTCTTCCTTTCTGACCGCTTGAGGGCAGTTTTGCTTGATTTTGCTTTGTGGGTTGTTTCCATGCCTCTTTTTGGTGTTTTTGTGCTATCACATACCGGTTGCATGAGCGTGCGGCTTCGTGCCTTGGCTATTGGTACTGGAAGGTACCTTTCGTGCACTGCCCCTCTATTCTTTGGTGCAGTGTGTGTTGATGACTTGTGACTCGAGACTTTGTCCCTATCGTCTCAACTTGTTCGTTGATTGGAGGCAAGTAAGGTAACGGGTTGACACCTTTGTACTGGAATGCTCCTTGGTTGGATGGAGGTGGCTGAGCCGCATATCCTTGGTTCTTTAGAGACTCGCGGAATGCGAGTAACTCTTCCAGTGTCGCCATCATTGCTGGAGTAATGGTGGGCATCGGGTTTGTCCTCGTTCTTTGTTCGCCCTGCAGCATTTTTGCTTGGGATTCATCTTCATGTACCTCTGGTTCGAAACCTGGTGGAGGTGCGTGATGTTTCTCTTTTGGCTCCTTGTGCTGTGCGCCGGGCACATTGTCAATCGGTATGGATGAAGCTACGGAAGTAGCATTTGGGATGTGGGAGGGTCCCGACTGGCTCCCAGCTGGAGCTTGGCCTCCTGTTCTTTTGCTTGCCGGGGACTTCTTTAGATGTCCAGGCATTTTCCTTGTGTTTTTTACCTCTTCGGGAGGGTTGTAATCACTCGTCATGATTTCTGCGGTACGATAGCTTTTTGTTCGAATCACGTAGACGGCGCCAATGTTGCGTCCGGGATGAACTAGGTCGTGGGGACGCGTCTGTTTCGCGTAGTTGTGCGGGCCTTTGTAACCCTTCCGTTGGGAGGAGGTTGGGCCACTGACGAGTGTTCAGGCTTGCTCCCGTATGAAGTCTGTGTCTCGGTACGGCTGTGACACGGTAAGGCGGTGACTCGGTAAGGTTGTGACACGGTAAGGTTGTGACCCGGTAAGGTTATGACTCGGTAAGGTTGTGACTCGGACGTCGGATCCTGCACAAAGGACCAATGCTAGCACGGAGAGGGGGTGGTGCTAGCGGAGGCCTCTCCGATGCCTAAGTCACTATAGTGGCAAAACGGTAATTTCTAGAGAGAGAGAATTTCTAGAGAGAAGTCAGAGCTCAAAATACCAAAGTTGGGCAAAAATGAGAGAATGTGTGAAAATGGGTGGCCAAGGCCTTCTATTTATAGGCTTCCTTGGGACCGGACCCGGTTTTAAAGCGGTTTGACGACGGTTCAAGAAAACAAGCGGTAACCGTCATCCATGTTGGTAATGTGCGAACTTGAATTCTCAACGCGTAACGGTAATCGCGGATATGGTAATCGCGGATATGGTAATCGCGGATACGGTGATCGCGGATACGGTAATGGCGCGATACCCGTAAGGCAATCCGGACCTCGTCGAAATTGGGCGATTCGGCGAGGTCCGGGTTGCCGGGTTGCAACAATCCGGACGTCCGGATTGCATGCAACCCGAAGGTCCGGGTTGCACATGCAATCCGGCGGCCCGGTCCGGACGCGCGTAACGCACTTCCTGACCGTTTTTGACCCGTTAGGAGATGTTTTTAAACCGAGATGTAATTTTTGACACGTTTACGAGGCCCGAAATGTAAATACGAACCCGAATTGGACATTTATCCATCATTACACTTGAGTGATCATGTATATATATCAGCTTCATCAAAGCCAATGGCAAGAGTAGGCTAACCAACTAATAAAGAAAATCGCCAGATGAGAAACTCAAGAATGTATCAGGTTCTGGTTCTTGAAATAATATTCTTGGCTAAAACTTCTAATTTTTTTTTTTCAAAATGTGCAAATACATTTTTGTAATCTAGTGCCACAAATGTTCTTCTTGTTTGGAGAGCTTGTAAAAGAAAATAAGCAACATTTAGAAACTTCCAGATGCGACCTCTCCTATAATAATGATCTTCTAAAAATGAACCTTGCAAAATTGAATACAGAATATGATTAGTTAGCAGATAATATTGATTCTTTACATTTAAGAAATTAAAGGCGAATAATTTTTGTATACACATTAAAATGCTACTGAGAGCTTACCCTAAGATATAACAAACTAACACAAACGAAAAAAAAAAAAATGGATCACCGTAAGAGGATTATGGTCAAGAATCCGCTTTATAAGTTTATTTGCATCTGATGAAAGTCGTGGTTCTTATGAAAACTCTGCCATAGATATTTGAGAATCATTATTATTAAGTATAATTATCAGTACATACCAATTGTTTTCATAAAAAAAAATTAAGATTATTATCCATCACTCCCATGCATTTCGCGAACAATACTTGAAAGAATTCACATTTGACATATATTTCTATCAAACAATAAAAATCACATTTTTTGCCAATACAATGATCCCACAATCTTATCATAGGATTCAAATATCAGTATCACAAGTTCAGATATTAAAACTTTGTCAAAGAGTAATATGGTTGCAAGCGGCATCTAGTTTGTTTATGGCGTTGTACCACAACACATGGTGCGTACATTAAGAGTGTTAGAATGTCTGCTGTCCATATGCTGATCAAGAAGTTGCGAAATCATGTTTGTTTATTAAAATATGAAGAAGTTGCAAAATCCTACAGCTAGCTAGCAACTGAAAAACACTCATTCTTTGAACCTTTTTATTCTTCTGCAAATTGTTGCCAACCCAATCCACTGTATCTATCTCTATTGGCAGAAAATAAACATAGTGCACCTGTGAGCACTTTCACTTTGACTGAGTTGTATAAACAAAAAAAAACTGTGTATTTATTATCATATATACAAAGTAGAGATACAACAATAATAACTACCAAAGAAAAAAAAGAAGGGTATGGAACAGAAGTGTGTGCTAAAACCAGAACGAATGGTACTACTACCTGTTAAAATCATCAAGGACAGATGTCACTGCAAAAGAATTGTATTGATGCAAACAGGTCTTAGATAGCGGCTGCCCAAATCTTCTAGATGCTCTTCATCATCGGAACTGAGTCAGCCACTCAGTGATTCGAGATCGGATCTAGGAGATGAGGAAGAAGAGTAAGATTCGGAAAAATCGTGAGGAACAAAACACAATTCATTTTCTAATTTCAAGATATAGTGATGAAATGAAACTAAACAACCGCATACCTCGCCGATGTCCATTCCAACTGCAATGCCCTCATTAATGACTCTAGACAGAGCCGATGCATCTCCAAAGCCCAAATTCACTCCTTGCCCAACCAAAGGATGGACAGTGTGAGCTGCATCACCAATCAAAACAACCCACTTTGAAACTTAATTACTCGCATGTCTCAGAGACAAAGGAAGCACCATTCTATCCAACGCAAATCTCACTGCTAGCGGTGGAACTTCGAATCCGCAACGGAAGTGAACCTGGTCCGTGGTCTGAACGGTGTCGCGGAGTCGAGGACGGAGCGGGACTGGAACAGCGGCGCAGAAACACAGAGACTGACGAATTTTTCGAGCGGCAGCTGGTCGAAAGAGACGAATTAAGTGGAGCGGCGGCGCTGGGCGAATTATCGAAGTGGATGTCGAAGGCGGATGATGGCGGAGCGGCCGGCTGAGCAGGTGGTGGTCGGGGTTGCCTTGAATCTCGGTCTTATGGGAAGAAAGAACTGGAAGAATGCTTAGAATGCCTTCAAATTGGGTCTTAAATGCATTCAATCTGATTCTTAAATGCCTTCAATTTCCAGAGTGGTCTGAAGAGCCGTGAAATTGAAACCGAACAAAAGAAATCAGAGCGCGTGTAACTCAAGCGAGTATGGATTTCCACGTGACATGTCAATAGCACAACCCCTCCTCATGCTAACGTGGCGAAATGACAGACTTCACTTTCTCTTTCCTTTTGCCTTATATAATATATATATAGATTCTCACTCTTATGAAACCTAAATTAATTCTCATTCTTACCGAGTGTATCTGTAAGCGGGAAAATGTTAGTTAGGGAATCCAATAATTTTACATAATTTATATATTCTTTAAAGTTATCATATATAGCACATATGTACACTTCAACTAATACCCAAAGTTAAAAACAAAAAAAAGAAGTTAAAAGACAAAAAATATAAACTATATTTGCTCTCTAATAAATTATAATGTATTAATATAATGCATTCTTTAAATTTAAGAAATAAACTATTATTGTGTAAAAACATATGATTCTTACTTTTTAAAGAATGCTATATAAAATTTTACATAATTATAACATGATTTTCTACACTTTATATAAAATAAAAAAAAATAATAAAAAAAGTAATATCATGTATGATTGTGTATGTAATATGATTATGTATGCTCTTATGAATATATTTCAGTTTCCGACTTTTTAATTAGTGTGTGACCTGCTAAACGCTGCTCTGCATTACATACCTTGCCACAAGGTCCTTGTGGTTGTTTTTCTATCGATTATATATATATACTAGTTAGTTCACCCGCACCTTGCGCGGTTAATAATTTATATTATAAAATTATCATTATACTGTTAATTTTCAAAACAATATATATATATATATATATAGTTATCTCGTTATGTGAAACATAAGTATCATTATATAAGCACACATGTTCTCATTTACAACCATTATTTTTTTTCTAAATGTTCGATCATCATTAGATATCAACATTAGTGAGAGCAAATATAAATATGGGAAATATATATTTCTATGAATTTTTTACAAATTTGTTAGTTTTAGAAGGTAGGTGTATCTGTATATAATATAATTAGATTTTTATTTTTTATTTTATGTTGGACAATATCTAAAATCAATGAAGTATTTTACAAACTACTGGAAGCTACGTTATCTTGTTTTTCTAAAAATGATATGATTATTTATTCCGTGTAGAAGAATGAATATTGTCACTCTTCTATGGTGGCTTTATACTGTGGCTGAGTTAAACTAACTTGTAGATGTTAAATTGTTGTAGGTATAGATATAGTTGCTTCAAAATTTATCATATTATGATACAGTAACTATCTCAAACGCATGTGACACATCTGTTTATGTGAAAGTATTCTCGAAGACCGAATGATGTATAAGTACGATGAATGAATGCTAAATAGTAACGAAGTCTTTATGTATCTATAAAAATATAAGATATGTGACCCGATTCGTGACCAACATATATTTGTTAATGAATATTGTTCTATAATATTCAATTTACACGTCATCATAAGCAGAAAATAAGGGATAAAAAAAAAGTATACGAGTGTACTCGTGTAAATCATTCGGCAAGAGGCATGAATGGACCTTGCATGATTTGATAGAAATATATTTTCAAGTATGAAGTTCTGTTCATAAGCCTTACATTGATTTCTTATGATTAATTCAACTTTACCCTTAAATTATATTGTTTTTTTAAAATAAATAGAAAAAGTATCCATAATTATTTTTATTTAAAAAATCATAAATATGGTTTTTAATTTGTTTCTATAGAAAAATAAAAATATTGAAAAATATTAGACAAAATCTTAAATATTAAGAATAATTTTTCTTAAATAAAAAAAATATAATATTTTGTGTTTTACTTTTATTAGAAAAAATATATCATAGTTTGTTTACTTATTTTTTCCATTAAAAAAAAAACAGGTTTATCTTTTTTTTTTTTTTAAAAAAAAAAAACTAATAAATTTTAATTGTTAAATTAGTAAACTTTCCAATTTGAGATATGCAAGAAGCAACTAATGATTTACGAAATCACCATTTTAGTGTATCTTAGAAATATTATCCATGATAGTAAAAGATGATTATATTCACTCAAATGTTTGATAAAAAAATAAATGGAAAAATGGTAGGCAGTTATGGAAGAAGATGACGTTGGATTTTGTAAAATAAAAATATAATCATAACATTGAATGGTAGAATATATGTATAAATGGAAAGTATATAAGAGATGAAGGCTTCTATAGGAAAATATCATGACATGAATGCGAGAATATTTACATGAGTAAACGCGAGATTAGAAATGGAATGTAACTTATGAGAGATTTTTTTGTCATTTATGAGGATTCATTTTTTTCCACTATGATAATTTATTTTGAATGCAATAATGTATACGATAAAGTTTTTGCTACCATATATAAGACCACATAATGGAGACTAAAAGAAAAATGATAAGTGAGAGGAGGTAGAAGTATGCACTGATATTGTGTGACGATGAGGGAATTCGACATTCTTTGCGAGGAACGACTGAATATAGTGATGACTTTGATGACGATTTATACCTTAGACTAAAAGAAAAATGATAAGTGAGAGGAGGTAGAAGTATGCACTGAGATTGTGTGACGATGAGGGAATTCGACATTCTTTGCTAGGAACGACTGAATATAGTGATGACTTTGATGACGATTTATACCTATGACGTGCTACTATGTCGATCTCTTCCACACTGACGTTTGCTCTTTTTATCTCGGTTACTTATTTGTTGTGCTATATTATTCGTATGTTCTAAATAAAAGAGATTTATTGGGTGCATGTTTGATATTTATTTAAAAATATATTATTTTTTATTATAAAAATGTTATAATAATGTGTTTCCTTTATAAAAAATTTGGATTATTTCTATTCTAATATTTATTATGAAACGATTTTAATTATATAATTATTATATTGCTACTACCAATCTTTTTAGCATAGTCAAATTTGATTTTTTTTTTCACCAGTATTATTATGTGGTTTGAAATATTTTAATTTTCTTATTAATATATATAAAGCAAACAATTAGTTGTATATTGAATTATGTATTTTTAAAAAAATAAATAAATGTATAAAGTTGATGTTAATTATATTTATTGTTCATTTGATTCCGTGGTGTTGTTGATTGTAGACAATTTGATTAGCTAAAAATAATAATGTAGAAGGTGTTTTTTATTTCAAATTAAAGAGTTATTTACATGTTCAATTCAACATAATTAGTAGGAGAGACTAATGATATGGACCAATATATTGTATCATTTGTATATATTGAGGTTCAAAATGATATTTTATTTATAGATTTTATCATCTTGTTCGTGTGTTTTTTTTATTATGTATTAAAATTTGGAAAACTAAATTATACTTATGTAATTACATATTTATTTTATTTTATTGTATTGTATTATTATTATATTATGTTATATAGGTTTAAAATAATCATTTTATTAGTATTCTATATATAATATTCTAACTATCTATATATAATAGTGTCTTAAGTTTCATTTTTATTATAAAAAAATCTCATGTTCTCCCAAAAAAAAGTGCAATTGAAACTAATTTTGCGATTGTAACTTTTATTGGGATGCAAAATTTGAGTTTTTTTTTTATGGTAGGATGTAAAGATTGTAACTTTATAGGGGTGCAAATTTTGAGTTTTTTATATTAGGATGTAATGCTTAATTTGATATATTTGTTAATAAAACGGATAATAAGAGTGAATGAGGAGTGTCGCCTTCATATTAGAGCTCCATGTGGAAGAGTGATTATTATAACATTCATGTAACTTATCAAAAGATTGAGGTGGACCAATGAAATTTAGTTATTTTGACAAATATGAAAGATAAAGTTGTTCAAAAAGTTTTGTAATGATATTGTAACTTCTTTTAGAATCTATCTATATATTATATAAGGTAAGAAGAAAGAGAAGAGACTAACCTGGTAAGGCCACCTCAGCATCTGGAGTTCATGTGAAATCGCCATATCAGCACGCTATTACATACGCGCGTCCGCCCGTTCTCTCCGTCACGCGCGTGCTAGAAGAAAACGTCATTTCCATCACGCATTGAAGAAGGAAGACAACCTCTATTCATGGGCCAAATTTCTATGGGCTTATAGGGAAGTAGTGGACAATTTGTCGTGGTAGGTTTTGTAGTGATATTTTTTTTTATTTTTTTTAGTTTTCTCTGTATTACCAAAAATAAAATAAAATAATAATAATGGTCCAGAACCTCTTATAGGAATAGCTTCGTACGTAATTTCTAATTTATTGAAACTACAGTTTTGACATGTGGTTCTTTTGGTTTGTGCAATTTTTTTTCAAATATTATATTACTGTAACCCCGCGAGCACCTAGTTATATTATATATAGATACTGTTTTGTCATTTTGTTGTCGGTTCTGGATGAGAAAGAAGCAAGCTCATTAAGAATCATGCAAAGCCCAAAGATGATTTAGTATATCAACTCGATTAGAAACTTTTGGCCCAAAAAGACGAGTAGAAACTGGCCCATTATTTTAGTCTTAACTCTCTTTTTTTTAAGTCAAATATAATAAATTGTATATATTTTGAGGTATCACGTTTTTTTTCCGTGGTGACCGCAGTATCATCCCATATAATTTGCACACTTGCTTACAATGAATAAGATTAATATATTTTTTTTGTTTACAATGATTTTGACATTTTGTGAATGCCCAAACTTTTTATTAAACACACCAACTTTCACTCAAAATATTTTTAAGTGTAAAAGTACATTGCAAATGCGCCATCTAGACTCACCCTAAGTCTATTTGAAATCTACATAGGAATCGATTTGTGTGAATAAGAGGTGCAACTTTAATAATATTATATATAATATAAGTGAATTAAACGGGAGCCATTGAATCCAGTGTTATCAGAACCGGACCCCTCCACGGTCCGGTTTGCTTATTTCCGGAGGATGTAAGTGAACCCGATTCTGAAGTCCGGTTTTCACCGAACCGGCCGGTTTTGGGCGAACCGGGCGGTTCACCGGTTCGGACTCCTTTCATTAAAAAAAAAAAAAAAATTGGGTTAACTTACAGAGAGGCAGACCCCGGTCCGGACTAAAACCTACATAAGGGTTAACTTACAGAGAGGTTTTGCAAATCTGCATGTTTTTTACTAAAACCGGTCGGACCCGGTTCGGACCGGGTCCGACCGGCCGAACTGGGAACCGGTGGCCCTGCCGGTTCAGGCCCCGGTCCGGTTCTGATAATGATAACACTGATTGAATCTGAAGGTTGGCTGCATGTTCCGCTCTTTTTTAACACTTATAATATTAAGTTATTATTTAAAAAAATTAGACCTAATTTTTTTTTAATTTTTTTTTTTTTATGAAAGACCTAAAAATATCAAGAACACAATATTCATGCTATACACCCAAAATAATTCATACTCACACAAAATCAATTCGTAAAAGAGATAAAGTGATGATCAATTTTTCTTTTCATTTTCATAAACTTTAATAAAATCTAAATCTGAATTTTTTTTTTTCATTTTCATAAACTTTAATGAAATCTAAATCTGAAATTTCTTTTTAATGATAAAACGTTACACTGCTACAAACATATTAGATAGTTTATTATAAATTGTTGCATGCATCAACAAAGCCCTGCACAATATTGCATCATATTCATATTTTTGTTCTCTATATATATATATATTCCATGAAAGATTCTCCTAGCTTAAGAAAAGCATCCTAGCTTAAGCTGAATATCTTAGCTCATTAGTTATTAATTTGGTGTGTTGTCTATTGTGTTGTCATGGATTCAATGTGTGTAGCTTATATTATGGATTTTGGTGGGATTTATGGATTGGACTTGTGTTATAGATGCAGGTGTAGTGTTGTGCTTGTGGATGCTGGTGGTACAGTGTTTTGTTTTGGTTGTGGAAGATGTTGCTTAGGCTTGGGCATAAAAACCGGTCCGGCCGGACTGGTTCGGAACTGGTCTGGAACCGGACCGTTTGGAACCGGTCCAAATTGGACTGGTTTGTAACCCCTAAATTGGAACCAGTCCAAGGGGTATACCAAACCAGTCCAATTAACCAGTCCGGACCGGACTAGTTTTGAACTGCTTTTTAAGTAAAAAAAAAACGTTTTGACTGCATTTGACGGGTTTTTTTTTTATAAAAAAAAAAATCGGTTTTGGACCGGTTTTGGACCGGTTTTTACGGGTTTTTAATGATAAAACCGGTCCGACATATAAAACCGGTCCAAGACTTGTTTTTTTAAAAAACAGGCCAAAACCGGTTCTGGACCGGTTCTAACCAGTCCATTTTTTTTTTAGACCAACCTAAGCCAATATAAAACCCTAGTCATTACTGGACCGGACCGTTTAAAACAGTTCCGGTCCGGTTCGGAACCGGTTCGGGCTGAACCGGTTCAGTGCCCACCCCTAATGTTGCTGGCTGGCTGGTGGTGCAGTGTTATTAGTTATGGATTGTATAGTGGCTTGTGTTATGGATTGTGTAGTGGTGCAGTGTTTTGAGTCTTTGACTGATTGATTGTGGCATGTGGATTGTTTTATTTTCAGTTTTGGATTTTGATTTGCAGTGTGTTTTTCAGTTTTGGATTCAATGCTGTTCTGTTGGATTTATAAAAAAAAAAAAAAAAACCGGTTTTGGACCGGTTTTTACGGGTTTTTAATGATAGAACCGGTCCGACATATAAAACCGGTCCAGGACTTGTTTTTTCAAAAAAACAGGCCAAAACCGATTCTGGACCGGTTCTAACCAGTCCAGTTTTTTTAGACCAACCTAAGCCAATATAAAAACCTAGTCATTGATGGATATACGCCCAATTTGAACCCGTTGACTTCCAAATCGTTTTATTTCGATCACCCCGTTAATGATTGTAAATCGAAACTTCGACCCAAACACCCCGCCGAAACACCAACGGTCCGGACGAGGCGGAAATACTCGTCCGGACCGCGACGAACTCACCTAGGTGAGGTCGGGTGGCCACACCCGATCTCCCCTAGGGGAGATCGGGTCGGCAAACCCGATCTCCCCTAGGGGAGATCGGGTCGGCCAACCCGATCCCCCCTAGGGGAGATAGGGTTGGCCAACCCTATCTCCCCTAGGGAGGGGTTGGGTGGCCACACCCAACCCCTACCCTTGGGGGTCGGATTTTCTCCCCACCCCCAAGGGCCCCGGCACCGTCTTCCGACTCCCGCACTCAGATTATTTCCGCCAACCTCTCCGTGCTTTAAGGTATTAATTGTGCAATCAGGGACTAATTAATTGTGTTTAAAGGTTAACGATGTCATTAAGTCACCTTAATGACATCGTTGCCTATAAATACAACCCTTCCACCATTCATTTGATCATCTGGGCTAAGTGTGCAATTTAGCTCTGACATCTCTCTAGCTTTATCTCTCTAGAAATATCATTCTTACTTAGGCATCGGAGAGGGTTCATCAAGCACCACCCCCCATCCGTGCTTGATACTGCCCCTCTTGCAGGGTACGAGGAGAGAAGCAAGGAAGTAGAAGGACACGGATCAGAACGACAGGACCTAGGAGTACCGAGCCCGTAGTTTCACCAGTGAGGAGTAAGGTTTAGGCCGACGACCCGTTGACCTAAAACTTAGAACCTAACACTTGGCGCCGTCCGTGGGTTTCGAATAGAAAGCCTGGCAATCACGAGAGCGATGACGAATAGCTTAGCGTCTAGACATAATCGCCCACCTGGGGGCAATAGGCGAGGGAGACAGCCTATACCTCCAGCAAGGCAGCCTAATCCAGAGAAACAGCCTGTACACCCAGAGCCTCAGGTAGCCCCACAGACACCCCATCCTAACAACCAGGAAGGAGGACCTTCATGCCCAGCTGGGGCTAAGTCTTCCACAGCCTCAACTCCATTGGCTAGGAGGCCACAGACACAGGGGGGCAACAAGGAGTGCCATCCCAATACACGGCACCTCCTCAGGGGTACTACTATGAGGCACAACCTCAAGGATATCCATATGGAATGCCGGCTCAAAGGAACGACAATCGCGCCTACACAACCAACACAAGGCCCACATACTCACAAGGAGCACATACAGTGACTCCGGGGTTGATGAGTGCATTGGATGAGCTACTAGCCTATAGAGAGACTTTGAGGAACAGGCAGGGAAGGCAACAACAGCATGAAGAAGAAGAAGTACATGAGGAAGAACAAGTCCCAGAAGAAGAACACCACTCGAACCCTCCAGCAGGGCAGCGAGAAGAACAAAGGAGAGATAACCAAAGGCCACCCCCAGAGGGAAGGCAGCAGTTTGTGCCTCCAAGGCAGCAACAGACACAGCAGGACGCCAGGGCATACACCCCGTTGGGGGCAGATAGACAGGCAAGACCTCCAAGGAGGCAGGAATTCCACCAAGTACCCCAACAGGGATATCAGGGATACGCCTACAGTCCGTACCAGCACGGACAAAGGATCCCAGCAAGCCCAGTTTACAATTATGGAGGATATCAGAGAGACTATACTCCAACGCCGGTGATGATTACCCCGGAGGAGATAGAAGCCATAATAGTAAGGAAGATGAGTGAGTCAAAGAGGAACAGACTACACTGCATGAGTGACAACACAAACCACCCCTTCACGAGGGAGTTGGAAATGAACAAAGTGTCAGACTCCTTGCATACAATACAGATAGCAAAATACAATGGCAAGGGAGACCCTTTAGAACACATTCAGCAGCATGAAGCCTCTCTATTCGGGAGAACTACTGATGACCGCTACAAGGCACTCTTATTTCCAATCACCCTATCAGGGGTGGCGTCACATTGGGTCTTTAGCCTACCTACTGAAAGCATCCACTCATGGGCGCAGCTAAATGCGAAGTTTCTTCAGAGATACCTAGGAGAAAGGAAGCTACTCAAAGGAACAGGCTCCCTAGATGATGTGAAGCAAGAAAATGATGAATCTTTGGCTGATTACTACACTAGGTTCAACCCGAACATAGCAGACATACAAGGCGACATCACTGAGGGTGAAATAATAAGAGCCTTCATAAGAAACCTAGGCCGCTTCGGGTCCACATTGGCAGAAAAGATGGCCAAAAAACCTGCAAGCACCTTAGAGGAGCTAGCAGGGAGAGTGAAAACTCATATAGACCTAGAGAGGCACATGGTGAGTAAGAAAGCCAAGATTCAAGCAGCAAAGGAGGACAATACAAAGCAGAATAAGGGAAAACCACATCAGGCACCTCAACCCATAAGGCAACAAGAGTGGCGTCCGCCTTAGCAAAGAAATCAGATGGGTGAGCCATTGAAGGCTAGGGAAATAAATGTTATCAAGTTCATACCATTGAATACCACCCCAGCAGTGGTCCTGAGAGAGATGAGAAATCAGAAATTATGGTCGCCCCCCGGAAGATGGAGAGCGCCAATGGTAGGGACACACAATGATAGATGGTGTGATAACCATGAGGCATATGGGCATGATACGAACGAATGCTTTAGCTTGAAGCTAAGCATCAACAATATCATCCAAAGAGGGGAGCTAAAACAGTTTATTGATCACGGTGGCAATAGCATACAGCTAGGGCCATCATACAAGGATAAAGGCAAAGACAAGGTAGATTATAATCCCCCCACCTAACAAGAGGGGGACTATAAACATGATACATGGAGGAGTGGCATCAGGTGGCCCAACAGCTAATGCAAGGGAGGTTTATGCATCCAAGCTGAGCTTAGTGCCAAAGTGGAGAAAGAGACCACGAGAAGGAGAAGAGATGAAGATTGAGTTTTCGAAGAAGGACAAGAGTCATATTGTCTTCCCACACGATGATGCTTTAGTCATCACGCTGGACATCGATAATTTTGATGTAAAAAGAATACTGGTAGATGGGGGCAGCTCTGCAGACCTCCTAAGCCTAAGGGTCATGGAAGAGATAGGAAAAACAAAGGCAGACATCAAACCAGTCAACTTCCCTCTGGTTGGCTTCTCAGGGGCAACAAGTTATCCCCTAGGAATGATAACCCTGCCAGTGACCATGGGCCAGGGATGGACACAGCTGAGAGTGAACGTAAACTTCATGGTGGTTGAAAGTCTGGGAGCCTACAACGGGATCCTAGGAAGAACAACCATAAATCCATATGAAATTGTGCCATCTACCGTGCATCAGAAGCTGAAGTATATAACTGAAAACGGAATTGGAGAAGTCTTAGGTGATCAACGTACTGCAAGGCAGTGCTACGTCAACTCCATGAGACTTGGATCATACAAGTCAGACACAGTGGCTATGGTCATGACTGGGGCCATCCAAGACAAAGAGAAGGTGATGAAAATGCTAAGGCAGGGAAAGATGAAAAAGGGAGTTGCACTCTAAGCAGTTCTTTCAAAGACTAGCTAAGAAGAGACAGAGAAGCAAAGTCGTAAGGGTAACGAGCATACCTTGGCAGCCAGAGAATGCAGGAGGAAAGAGAACAAGGGACTCCATCGTAAAGGGTTTCCGATATATAGACGACATCAAGCAAATGCCAAAGGAGTCCATATCAAGCTACTTTGGGAGATTCTTCAGCTATGGTGCAAGCATGGACATCACAAGAAGAGAGGCCGTAAGGGCCTTCCTTAGAAACATGCATCCAACCTCAATCGAAGCATATGGAGGGCTCTATGAGGTGGTCATGACAACCACAATGAGGGAGCTCAAAGAGAGGCTGGACAAGGCATTCGAAAAAGAGATACGGCGATGTGAAGAAGTCCTTGAAGAAGGAAGAGAGACTGACACACCGGAAGGAGGTGTAAACTTCAAATTCACACCCCTTACAGTGAAGATAGAAGAAATTTTTCAGGAAGAGCTCAAGGAATAGCTACCATAATGCAAAGAGGAGGGCAAGGCCTTCCTAGGAAGAGATGCACAGGGTTGGTGTGAGTACCATGGGACCTGGGGGCATCAAACCAATGATTGCATGGTGTTGAAGATAGAAGTGGAAGAAATGATTTACAAAAGATGCCTAAAGAAGTATGTGGCAACAAACACACTCACCACCCCATATCCTTAGTTTAATATTCAGCACTTTGCATGTTCGAGCATTTTAAGTTTTCCAAAATCAACTTTTGAGAAGGAGAACTCAAGAAGTTACTCCGACTCTACAACTATCTTTGATTTCCTCCAAAGGGTGTCTTGATCCACCCAAGGCACCCCAAGTGTACATAAAGCATGAATGCTCCTAATGAAGTAGAAGTTACTCAAAAGTATCTTTCAAAGAAGGTGGTGATATAATCATTATGTTATCCTTACACAGATATGACTTCCAAGTCAGCAACACCCTCGACGCCCCCAAGAGCGTATCTTGAGAGTAGTTTTCATACTACGACCTTCGACGCCCCCAAGAGCGTATCTTGAGAGTAGTTTTCATATTACGAACTTCGACGCCACCAAGAGCGTATCTTGAGAGTGGTTTCCAAAAACTACGAACTTCGACGCCCCCAAGAGCGTATCTTGAGAGTAGTTTCCATACTACGAATTTCGACGCCCCCAAGAGCGTATCTTGAGAGTGGTTTCCAAAAACTACGACCTTCGACGCCCCCAAGCGCGTATCTTGAGGTAGACTTCAAACTACCAGATTCGACGCCCCCAAGAGCGTATCTTGAGAGTGGTTTCTAAAAACTACGACCTTCGACGCCCCCAAGAGCGTATCTTGAGGTAGATTTCAAACTACCAGATTCGACGCCCCCAAAAGCGTATCTTGAGGTAGATTTCAAACTACCAGATTCGACGCCCACCAGGAGCGTATCTTTGGTCTAACTTGCGCCCTATGGGAGCCTATCCTGTAAAACGTTAAGTGCCCTCCGAGAGCCTGTCTCGTGAACAGATTCGACGCCCACCAAGAGCGTATCTTTAGTCTAACAGTACCATATATACCATTTAAAGGGTATCAGAAGAGATCATTACACCATACTAAGAAGGATCCCATGAAAAAATAATTACAAAGCAAAGTTGTATGAAGAACACATAATGTTTTTTCCTTGATGAGATAGCAGGTATGATATGAAGGAAAACACAAAAGAAAGATAAGTAAAGGAAAGAACAAGGAAATGAAGAGTCCATGATCAAAGGAATATATACAGAAGCATATGAAGTACCCATCAAAAGGCGGATGTTCCACACACCGCCAACATAACCATGGAAAGAAGGAAAGCAACAAAACATCCCAAGTATAGCAATCCCAAAATGAACTCGACCCATCAAGGGGAGAAACACTCAACCCATTAAAGGGGAGGAAAAGTAAAGTCATATGTACAAGGATAAAAGAGATATCAGCATATCAACCAGAGCCTGCTGGAGAGTCCTCACGGTCCTGAACCTCTAAGGAAGAACCACCAACAGAGCTCGAAGAAGAGGAGGAAGAGCCTGAACTATCAACATCCACGGGTATAGCATCCACCTGTGCAGGGGCAGGCTCATCAGCAACGGCAGCTTGACCCCTAAGAACGGCCATATAACCGGTAACATATGGTCCAAAGTCACCCAGATCATTAACGGGAAACTGGGGATCAATACGAAAGATGTGATCAACAAGGTACTCTCCGAACTGGTTCATCTCCTGGTTCAACTGAACGTTGTAATCAGCAGTAAAGGCAGAGGAAGCTTTGTACTCAGATACTGCAACAGCTCTCTCCTCCGCCCGGCACCTCGCCTCAAGCTTCGTCAACTCCTCAGCATGGAGTGACGATGCAACATCAGCCTCACGGCGTAAACTACCCACGGTATTCTCTAGTAGAGCTACCTGATCCCTAAGCTCCTGCATCTGCAAGTCAGACAGGCGAGCCTTCTCAGCGGCAGTGGCAAGCTCCGCCTTCAAAGATACCTGGTTATCCTCAAGAGTCTTCTTCTCATCTGCCAGCTCAAGCGCAAGAGACGACATATTCACCATGTCGGACATACCCTGAAAATTCAACAAGGGATAAGTGACTTAGCAAGCAATCACATAAAAGAAGAAAAGGAAGAGAAACTCCACTTACAGGAACATAACGGGATAACACCCCTTGGATGAAGCGCCGGGTCTCTTTAGGGGACTTAGGCTGAGGAACATGATCACCAGGAGTGATGGCACCACGAAGTACGCGAATGCCAACCTCCGGGGTGCACAAGAAGGAACCGCTGCCAATGTGGAACTCCTTCAATCCAGCAAAGGGAGTCCACTCAGCTCCCACGATATCCTCGTCACTAAGGCGCGTAAAGTCCTTCCGACTCAAAGCCGGAGGCCCACCTACACAAAGAAAGCAAAGTAAAGAAAAACACAAGCATAGAAGCATCAATGACATAAAGAAAAAACAAACCTGAAGACCGTGCCCTCGGCTGGGGGGCAGGAGATGGGGAATCAGTGACCACCCCACCATCACCAGCAGGCCGCTTCCCTTTATCAGCTCGGGAGGGCGCCTCTTCGACCACTATCTCTTTGTTGCGAGACAGGGTCGGGGGACGAACACCAGGGGGAGGAGGATCTGCAGCCTTCTTCTTCTTGACAGCCGAGGCCCCGGCCTCAGAGTCGGACCTCCGTGACTTGGACTTAGAAGGACCAGAGCCCTTGCCCACAGAGACAACTCTCTCGGTCACCAAGGGGAGAGTGCCGTAACAATACAAGGAAAACAACATAAGAAAAAACACAAGTATACCATAAGAGGAGAAAGAAAGAAGTATACCAGAGGCCCCAGCAGTCTTCCCAGGCATAGGGGACTTCTTCGGAGTAGAGCTGGAGGGAGCCCTCCTCTTGCTCAAATCAACCGGCGCTGCCTGCACGTTATATGTTTTCCCGTGAAACCAACCTACAAGGGAAAAACAGAAAATAAATATAGATGAGAAGACTAAGTGGCATACCGATTCCCCGGAGTGAGGAGTCAAATTAATCCCTGCCTCATAAAGTTCTGCTCGGTCACCAAGGACACAGAGCAGTAAGACTGGGTCTTGTGGCTCTCATAGATAGTCTTCATAGTCTCTAAGTCCACAGAAGAGAACTCCCCAAAGGCTGGCCAGCCGTCTGATCTGTCCTCATTCAGAACCGGCCAGGTAACGTATCGATCTGTGATAAAGAAGTAGTGTTTGGCCCAATGGCTCGCTGAATTATCGCTCCGAACCACAAAACGAAGAGAAGTATCCCACTTAACTCCGCTCAACCCGAAATCAGCAAATCGGGAATCTTTGAGGAAAGGATAGCGAGTCACGAAACTCGCGAAGCCTACATTCTTCTGATACTGAAACCGGAAGAAGCACCGGAACAAGACCAATGAGTACTTCCAGGAGTACCACTGGCATAGCACCCGGAAACCCACCCAGACGCGAATAGCACTGGGGGCAAGATTCACAGGGGAAATCCTAAAGAATCTACTCAATTCTACGAGCTCATCGCAATAAGGCAGACGTAACCCAAACTGAATCTGGGAGGGATAGACAACAACCTTCCCCCTGGGGGGCTCTGTCACTGTCTGGCGAGTGTTACCCAAAGAAGGGAGGAAAGGGTACAAAGGCTCGTCTAAAGGACAAATGTCACCTAAGGTGACATGCTCGTTGTAATCGGACCTAGTCAGGAAGTTCTCCGACAAAGCAGCGAGACCTAAATCAAAGGCAGTGAGAAATTCCAAGCTCGAATCAGGCTCCGACCAACACCCTGGCTCAGTATACGACTCAGAATCCGACTCCGAACTAATGCCAGGAAAGAAAGTAATGCCACAAATAGAGGGAAAGGAAAACTTACTCATCCTTCGAAGGATATAGCGCCTCTGCCAAGTCTGTGTACGGGAGCACCACCACGAGTACAATACCTGTCATGGCATGACGAGAATTAAGATAAGAAGATCTCCGAAAAATCCGGGCATACCCCGGCACCCAACAAGCAACAACCAAAGATTCAAGGACACCACAACGACAAAATCAGGCAATTCGGCTCGGATCAAAAACCGATTTTCAAGCAAAATTACGGTCATGCCCCTCAATGGAGACCAACACACAAACAACATCACAATATCAAAATTCGAGCGGGAATATTTTAAACGGACCGAAAATTATTTTCGAGCAAGCGACTATCTACGGCAATCACGAATCAAATATCGGCAACTCAAGTATCGACATTTTATACGATAACGAAAACGAAAAGATTGGACCTTTGGAAAACTCGACCCGATTTGATAAACGGGTCTGGAATTCAAATGTTGGGGTCGCCGGAAACCAGACCCCGCCGTCGCCGGAAGTCGTCTCGCGTCGCGCCGGAGCTGCCCCGCCTCGCTGTCGCCCGCCCTTGCCAGACCAGACGCTGTCGTCGCCTGTGGTAGCTTCGCCGTCGTCCGCCGAGCCAGACCCACCTGGTCCTGGTCCACGCCGCCTCGCCCGAGCCGCTAGATCACCTCGTCTCCGTCGCGCCGCCGTGTCCGTGCTGGCCGGAATTCCACCTCCTCCACCGGAATTTCTGGCCGGCCCCCTCCCTTGGTGTGCAAGATTTTCTCCAAATTTTCCATTGCTCTCCAAGTGTGAGGAAAAAAGAAAAAGATGACAATGGTGGCTAAGTGAGGTAATTTCTTTACTCCTCTATATATTTGAAAAGGTGTAGGGTTTTTTAAAGTGACATAATCACAACCCTCCATTTAAAGTTAGAAGAGATCTAAGGGTTAAAGGGAAAACTATCATCTTTACCCCTTAGACTATGGTTATGCATATTTCCACCCAAGTTAACATCCTATAGGCATATTTTTTAGTATCCTATACTTATAAGAATTTTGGACCAAAATTAAAAATTTTCCCCACTTAGGCTTACCCTGTCATGAAATTGAAGCATAGACTCATTTAGCCGTACTCATGTCGCATCCCCACACGTGCGTATATTTTCCAAGTATGAGCCCGTGACAGTATCAGATTTATTATTTTCATCTCAGACGGACACGTGCTAGGACGCGTGTCCGTGCTATTCTGACGTTTACAATTCCTCTATTTTATAAGACAGGGGGCAAAGTCAGAGACACACACCCATGAGTAAGTAAGGATTCCGACAAAAGGTAAAATCCCGGCTTCAAATTGCGAGTGTCAAACCATCCTAATATAGAGTCAATCAAGGGTCAGGCCATTAGTTGACTCGGGGGCATGTGATTGATATACGCCCAATTTGAACCCGTTGACTTCCAAATCGTTTTATTTCGATCACCCCGTTAATGATTGTAAATCGAAACTTCGACCCAAACACCCCGCCGAAACACCAACGGTCCGGACGAGGCGCAAATACTCGTCCGGACCGCGACGAACTCACCTAGGTGAGGTCGGGTGGCAACACCCGACCTCCCCTTGGGGAGATAGGGTTGGCCAACCCTATCTCCCCCAGGAAGGGGTTGGGTGGCCACACCCAACCCCTACCCTTGGGGGTCGGATTTTCTCCCCACCCCCAAGGGCCCCGGCACCGTCTTCCAACTCCCGCACTCAGATTATTTCCGCCAACCTCTCCGTGCTTTAAGGTATTAATTGTGCAATCAGGGACTAATTAATTGTGTTTAAAGGTTAACGATGTCATTAAGTCACCTTAATGACACCGTTGCCTATAAATACAACCCTTCCACCATTCATTTGATCATCTGGGCTAAGTGTGCAATTTAGCTATGACATCTCTCTAGCTTTATCTCTCTAGAAATATCATTCTGACTTAGGCATCAGAGAGGGTTCATCAAGCACCACCCCCCTCCGTGCTTGAAACTGCCCTCTTGCAGGGTACGAGGAGAGAAGCAAGGAAGTAGAAAGACACGGATCAGAACGACAGGACCTAGGAGTACCGAACCCGCAGATTCACCAGTGAGGAGTAAGGTTTAGGCCGACGACCCGTTGACCTAAAACTTAGAACCTAACAGTCATTACTGGACCGGACCGTTTAAAACAGTTCCGGTCCGGTTCGGAACCGGTTCGGGCTGAACCGGTCCAGTGCCCACCCCTACTGAATGATATTCCCTGGCATAAATTATTGTAATTAGAACAATATATAATAATAATAATAATAATAATTAGATAAATTGTTCTAATTTTTCCACCGACTGTGTTCACCTTTTGAAATTTTTCATAGTTTTATTATTGCTTAAAGAAATATATTAAGTATATTAAACAAATTCTTCGCTCTTCCTCAGAGTAAACTCACACATAAACTTACAGTAAAAGGGAAATTATATTCCTAAATCATTATTGTTTTATACATATTAAAATTTGTAAATTTTACTAATTTAATTTTAAATTTGTATTTTTTTTATTCTAAAAAAATTAGATAATTTTAAAAAAATTCAAAATAAAGTTTATTAAAAAAAACTATGATATATATCATTATTTTTTTAAACGGATTTTTTTTCCTATAAATAGAACCCCAAAGATTAGGTTTTTATATTAAGAAAAATATAATTTACAGACAAATTTTTCAAATTATTATTCATTCAATTGTTGTAAATATATTTTAATGATTTTTTTAAAATAAATTTATGATTTTTTAAAAAAAAAAAATAAATAATTTAATTTAAGGATAAAATTGGAATAATAATAAATTGTGGTCTTCAAAAAATAATTAATAATCTATATATAGAACCTTCCATAGTAAACTGACACTTAAACTTAAGAAAAATGTCTATACCGGACTATGTATGAAATAAGATATAAATATACACAAAATATATATATATCATCATTTTATAAGTTTACAAGTATGTCATTCAAAATCTTTTTACATAGTGAGTAATTTCAGCACTTATTTTTATTACTGGTTTTTCTATATTGTTATTTTTTTTTTTATTTATCAATTTTGTTGTTGTTCAGTAAAACGTATAATCAATAACTACAATCTTATATAATATTTATATTTGAACTAGTCTATGGAAAATAATCCTTTTAATAGTAATAATTAGTTCAAGTGGGCATGAGAGTTTATCTAGCTTCAACGTGTGCTTTGATTCGGCCTATCGCTATCTTTGCTTGTGCGTAATTAATAATGATACTTAACATTAAAACAAAACCTTAATCAATTTGGATTAGTGTCTTTTGGACTGTTGTATAACCGAAGAGTTATGACTTCCTTTTGTCTTTAATATAATATAAATTCTAGGTGTTTCGTCTTTCTTATCTTTTTCTCATTTGACAAATATAGAACATGACAAGGATATATATAGTGGAATTTTTATTGGTTGGTGTACAAAATATATATGAGCTAATTTCCTTATTATTCGATGATAAATAATAATGTGATTTGGTTGGTATTAATTAGTTATTTTTAAGGTGATTTGGTAGGTATTGATTAGTCATTTTTTGAATGAGATAATAAATTCATATTTTATTTTTTTTTGTTGTTATGCTTGCCTTAATTAGTCATTTTTATGTGGCAAAAAATAAAATAAAAATAATTAGTCAGTTATATATTTTATTTTTACATTTTTAATAGTGGCGACCCTAGGCCCATCCCGCTACGTAGTGTTCGAGCTCTCCTGCTTAAGGTCTGGATTTTTTTCGACCAGACTTAGCTCACGGAATGGGTCGTTTTATATTTTTACTTCAATCAACCTTCTTCTTCTTTAAGATATTGGAAGGGAGCCAAATAGATGGCACTATTTGGAAGCTCTCAACTGGCCCCATGGAAGGAAGTCACTGCCACGGCACACTTCTTCAGGGGCAACTGCGGAGCACCAACTCCGGCCAAAACCAAGCCTAAAGATTACGCCTACGCATTCCCACCACATGGACTTGTTCTACATCGTCTTCACCCCACCTTCCGCAGTCGGCTCCTTAGACCGGGGAGCCCGCTACCCTCTCTTCCTCCGCACCGCCCCAACATCGACACAACCACCTCCCCCCGAGCCCGCACAAGAACCCCATGATACCCCCTCAACCACCACCACAAGCAACGCACCCACCTCACCAAACCCCATTCGGGCCTTTCCACCCACCCCACGAACATCCACGCCCTCCGCCCTTACAGACGTGCCCCCTACGCACCGGTCGCGAGCCCACTACACGCCTCCTCGCACCATCACGCACCACCACGTGCGTCCGCGCACCTCCCCACGGGCCGCCAAGCCTCACCACGCGCCACCACACGCTCCACAACACGCGCTTCCGCACGCATCGATGCGTAATCGTCCGCCTTCCAAGTGCTCGCGCACTAACACGCGCCAGCCACGCACCTCCCACGCACCACCATCACGCGCCACCCACGCGTCACCGTACGCACCGCCACACTGTCACGTGCTACCACACGTTGCCACGCGCCGCCTCGCTCCGCCTTGGACGACCTCATCCCCATCGTCAGTCGTCCTCGCCTCTCCACGTGTCGTCGTGGATGCTGTCCACCGCTTTAAACTCAAACTCGACTGTATTTTGGTAGTACAGCCTACCCTCCCCCATCTACCCTTCCAGCCGAACGCATAACTCGTCAGAACCAACGCTCCGTTCATCACACAAACGAATGCATGATATGTACCTTCGGGGTACCCACGATATGACCGTAGCCGCGGTCGTATCTCAGTCTAAATCCCTTCTCATAACAGAGAAGCAGAGTACTTCTATGGCATCCCACTCGTGCGCTAGTCCTTCGAGGATGTTCCATAGTTAGGGGCGCTTCGGTAACCTGGTTTCGTCCAGCTCCTACCAATTAGAAATCTCTACACCAGTCATGCAGTCATCTTCGTGTGTTAATGGAGTTGTTTGTGTTTCATATTTACTGTGGGTCCTGTCTGGTATCACTTGTTGTGCAGGTCATCTGTTAGCTTTGTCGTCCTTGAGGAATGTTTTTTTCTTCTCTGAATGGCTGAACTCATTCCTGTATCAGTTGGAATCCTCCTCACCAAGCTGTTACTCTTTTGCCTGGGTCATCTCTACCGTTAAGCCGATCTGGTATTCTAGTTTATTATTTCCGGTTGTAATTATGTTATTCTGTTGGTACTTGCTCTACTTGTTCGGGATTTGGGTGTTTACCAATCCTTCCAGAGCGGTCGTTTTCTAATTTGTAGTTTGTAATAGTTTTTTCTTCAATAAATCGGCGCGATTGATTAAAAACAAAACATTCTTCTTCTACTGTTAGAAACAAAAAAAAAAAAAAAAGACATTTGAATGGGTTTGCGTGAATAAAGTTCAGTTACATGATATCCTCTCAATAAATTGCTTAATATTAAAGTAAAATTATTCGTTTTAAACGAGTATAGACTTAAAAATTGTTAAAAACTTACATGTTTGTATATATTTATTTTTAATTTATGTCTATATATATTTCTCAAAACAACAAGAAAAAAAATCATTGATAATTTGACTTAAAGAATAAGAGGAAAAATATAAAGAAAATTTTAAATAATAAAGAGGAGACAAATTTGGTTTGAATAATAGTATGTATGACGTGTGCGGATTTTTTTCTTCTTTTACCAATAATGATTAATTATAAACTTTGGCCAAAAAAAATTAATTATAAACATAACATAAGCAGATTTTGAATGGTGCAAGATTAGTTGTACTACTACAAGCATATATTATATATATATATAATTAGTAACAAGTGGGTACCATGATGAAATTGAGAGAGACAGACTAATTATTAATTATTAATTTTTTTTTAATGTTTAGTATGCATAATGCCAAGTAAAGTTTAAAAAATAATTTAGAATCTTAAGAAAACCATAACACTTAATTAATTGGCTTACCTCCTCCCATAAAATATAATAAATAAATGAGCTCGAGCCAATTTGCCACACTTTCTGATATATTAATTAATATGATTCAATTTAATTTTTTAATAACTTTTTAATATCATTATTTGAGATGAGTGTATTATACATTTATATTATTTTCGAAGTCAATTTAAACATACTCTTGTATTTTTTTCCACAACCGCAACATGCATAGTCCAGATTTGGTGTCTACTATATAATTTTTTATATATATTATATTATATATAATGTATGAATTTGAGGGAAACAACGATAGTAAAACTGGTGGTCTGCCTAAGAGGAGGAATATTTAGTTGCTTTTTCGCATTTTGTATCACAAGGGGAATTGGAGAAAAGAACAAGCACTATGAAAATCTGCGAGAGAAAGATAAAATAGTGCACGTGAAACACGTGATTGAATATTACTAATGTTACAATAATTTAGGTTAACTCTAGAATTGTCGAGAAGTCATTTAAGTTATTATATAATATAGATAGATAGATAGATAAACATCAATCACATTACAACAATACAACAATAGATATCTCAATCTCTTTATGATTATATATAATTAAAAAGAAAGTTTTTAGCATAGATATGTATTTTCTATGGTAATTTTTGTACAATTACTAGAAGTCCTACTATGTATGTAATCACTTAGAGAGTGTTTTATATTTTATTTTAAATAAATATGATATATATATATATATGACTAATTATTGTAATTAAAAAGAAAGTTTTTAGCATAGATATGTATTTTCTATGGTAAATTTGGTACAAATACTAGAATTCCTACTATCATACATAGAGTATGTCAACTGTCATCACTTAGAGAGTGTTTTCTAGTTTATTTTAAATAATTAGGATATATATATTTGACTTTTTTTTTTTTTGGTAAAGGAAGATTCCCATAATATGAAGCAAACGAAAAAAACGATTACAAGCAGTCTGGATGCACAATAAGGCAGGCCGGGATAAGTGGATAAACTCAAGTTCCCGTGACATTTACAAAAGCAGCCCGTTTAACCAAAAGATGTGCATAGTTAACAAAACGCCGATTAACAAGACGTAAAGAAAAACTACTATGAAGCCGTAACAACGTCCGGATATCATCCAGGACCCCAAAAAGAGACAGTATAACAGTAGTAGGAGACCTAACAGCATTGAACAGTAGGAGAGAGTCCAAGAGGAACACCGTTGGGGAGTTACTTGGGCTTGCTGCTGCTGCTAAAAGAAGGCCGTTTCTACAAGCAAGTGCCTCAGCCAAAAGGGGGTCTGATCCGGGAGAAGAGCAAACAGACAGAGAAATTAAAGATCCATTCTGGTTCCAAAGGGATGAAGCACCAAAAAGAGAACCAGAAACAGTATTTACAGCACCATCTACCATAACCAGTGATCCATCCAGTGGGATAAACTGTTGTAAGCACGTATCTAAGGGGCCGGTGGAGGAGAGTCGCGGGATCTCTCTGCGGGTGCCTGCTAAGGGAGTACAAGCAATCACATTAGTCAATAAAACATCATTAAAGAACAACATAGTTGTTTCTGTTGTGGGTAAAGAAGATCTAAAGACTATACTATTCCTAGTGTGCCAGATGCTCCACATCAAGATGCATTTTTCTGACATAATCTCCATCAAGTTCCTAGAATCGTCAGCTGGACCATGTTTGGTCAATAATAACCAATCCATAATTGTTGGACAATTGATTCTATCCCTCCGTACAGAAAAGGGCGACGCAAACCAGACACGAGAGGCAAAATCGCATTTCCACATAAGGTGATCCCATGTTTCGTCCCTCTTTTTGCAAATAGGGCATAGGGGATCTGCCGTGAAGATCTGACGGTGAAGGTTGGCGGCAAGGGCCAGACCTCCTGACAGACCTTTCCAGATGAACATTTTAATTTTGGGGAGCAGCCGCAGTTTCCATAAGGTACTCCAAAAATTAAAATTAGCGATCTGAATGTGGCCTGAGGTTGACCCATTTTGTTGTTGTTGAGCTGTCGAGTGGATCAAATTGTATCCTGATTTGACAGAGTAAGTTCCAGATGTGGTGTTGTTCCATAGGATTTTGTCCGTGGTATCAAAAAGAGGTAGTATGATGGAGGTGATTTGCTGAATAATCATCGGAGGCAAGACCGTTGCTAACAAGGATACGTTCCATTGTGATGAGTTTGGGATGATGAATGCCGAAACTGATGTGTGGATGTGAAATATGAAGTTCAGGCCAATCACTTAATATACCAAAATTCGGAACCCAGGGCTCATCCCAGAAACGAATAGATGATCCGTTACCCACCCTCCAACGCATTCCAAGCAAAGCAGTTTGTCGCATAGCCAAAATATTTTTCCAAATCGGTGAATGCCCAGTAGAGATAGATGCTTTAAACAAAGAATTATGTGATAGGTACTTACGGCGCATCGTAGAGGCCCAAATGGAGGATTGCTCAGTGAGTACACGCCAAGGCTGCTTGAGCAATAACGCAGTGTTGAAATGATGAGTGCTCCTAAATCCTAATCCGCCTTCATATTTTCGCCTGCATACTTTATCCCAGGCAACCCAGGGGATTCCGGTTCGATCATTAGAATTCTTCCACCAGAAGTTACGAACCAGAGCATTAATTTTGGACGTTAAGTGCTTTGGAAGTCGAAAATTTGCCATGACATATGATGGGATAGAGGCGATTGTGGATTTGATCAATATCTCCTTACCGGCTGGGGATAAGAAAACCGACATCCAACCCTGGATACGGGATGACACCCGGTCCAACAAACGAGCAGCCATCAGTCTTTTGTTTTTTGTCCAATCTAAGGGTAGGCCAAGGTATATTTCAGATGGGCTCATTAACTGGACCCCCATAGACAGGCACAGAGAATGACGTAAGTCTGCAGGCACATTGTGACTAAACATCATGCTAGATTTTTGGAAATTGACGAGTTGTCCTGACTCACGTTCATATCGCTCCAATAGGACTTTGACTGTAGAGAGTGTAGTGTGGGATGCCTCAAGAAACAGCAGGCTGTCACCAGCGAAAAGTAGATGAGACATAGGTGGGCAGTTTCTCCCCGGAGAAATTCCAATAATCGATCCCGAATGTTGAGCAGCAGAGAGATGTGCCGATAAAATCTGGGAGATAAGGATGAAGAGATATGGGGATAAAGGGTCCCCCTGTCTGAGGCCACGTGAGGATTGTATTGGAGGGGATTGACGTCCATTAATGAGGATGGATAGGGTCGGAGAAGAAACACATGTCATAATCCAGTTAACAAAACGCTGCGGAAAACCCATCTTTAAGAGAACACTCTTTAGAAATGGCCATTCAACACGATCATATGCTTTGCTCATGTCCAACTTCAAAGCCAAAAGCCCTTTGGCACCTCTTCGTCTTTTTTTCAAAACGTGAATGAGTTCCTGGGCAAGGAGAGTATTATCCGTGATTTGGCGACCGGGAACAAAAGCACACTGGAATGGAGATATTAATTTGTCAATTACGGATCGTATCCGGTTTGCTAGGACCTTTGAAATAATTTTGTAGGTCGTATTACAAAGGCTAATGGGCCGCCAATCAGATAGGTATTCAGGATTTTCAACCTTTGGAATGAGCACGACGAACGTGTTGTTTAGTTCCTTCAGAAGATGACCAGAAGTGAAGAAACTCTTTACTGCTTTGATAATATCAGGACCAACAATCTCCCATTGTGATTGGAAGAAGCGTGGAGGAAAACCATCGGGGCCAGGCGCTTTATCGGGACACATGTTGTGAATCGCCCTTAGTATTTCCTCATCCGATATATCCATAGCTAGAACCTCCAAGGAAGATGTACTAGCCAGATGGATAGAGTCAATTAGAGAATACTGTTGTGGTGGAGGCGAGGCGTGGAAGAGTTGGGAGAATGACTCGCGAATATGATCTTGAACAGATAATGGGTCTGTTAACCAATCCCCATTCGGGAGACGGACCCATTCCAGCTTATTTCTCTTACGCCGGGCCATGGTCTTGGCATGAAAGAATTTGGTGTTGCGATCTCCAAACATGAGCCAAAGTTGTCTGGATTTCTGACGCCACATTATCTCTTCCTGTGAATACAAGTCATGTATTTGTTGTCGAATGGCCTCACCATTGTTGGCGGAAACAGTATTAGCTTGATCTTCTGTTAGCCGGTTGGTGAGTTCAATGATTTGGGACCTGACATTCCCAAATGAGATTTGGTTCCACTGACGCAGATCTGCACCCAAGCGACGAAGTTTACGAGACAGGAGGAATTGGGAGGAGCCGTTGATGGGAGACTGCCATGAAGAGGTTATAGTGGATGAGAAAGAAGGGTGATTCAGCCACATATTTTCAAAACGGAAGGGTTTTCTCCCAAGAGGCCGTGATTGGGGCTGAGTGTTTAGAGTGATAGGGCAATGATCAGACGCAATTGTTGCCAAATGATATACCGTAGCCTGGGGGAATGCCACAGCCCAGCTAGGGTTGACGAGAACTCGGTCAAGACGTTGGGCAATGAAGTCTGGAGGATCACGTCGATTTGTCCATGTAAAAGATTGACCTTGAAACCCTATGTCAATAAGCTGAGCTTCATTTGTCCAATTATGTGCCCGGGCTAATCTTGCGGATGATGGAGGATTGCCGCCAAACTTCTCCGAAGAGAACCAAATGTCGTTCAGATCACCCATGACGATGGCAGGAGATACGGATTGAGATAAATCATCTATAAGGGCATTCCAGAACATAGGTCTTCGAGATGGTTGTGAAGGGGCATAAACAAAGTAGCAATCCCAAGAAGAATGATTTGGTGAGGGGATAATCGATGTATGGATGATGTGTTGGGAGGTCGAGTTAATGACAACTGAAAAAGTGGAACGCCAAGCGAGAACGAGTCCCCCACTAATACCTAAAGGATGTTGGACATGGGAGTGCGGAAATCCTAATGATAGTAAGGTTGCTACTAATCGATCCGATCTACTCTTTACTTCCGCAATGAATACGAAATTAGGGTTTTCAGACCTAACTAAGTATCCAAGATGATGAACTGTCAGGGTTTGCCCCGCCCCCTGGCAGTTCCAACTTAGAAGCTTCATGACATGCTCGGGTCGTGCCTGTACGGCACCCCCGCAGCTGAGACCCGGGAAGCCCAGGTCAGTAGAACAATCCGACACAAAGACCATTCAATCCAGATAGTAATCAAGCCATTCCAGTAACATTCATAAAGCAAGATATTACAAGATGATAGAAGAATGAGAACCTGTTGGGTAGGGGTGTCATCATGCAATTCACCAGATGGTAGTGATGTGGAACGTGTGGAACTTCCGGAAGCTCGCCTCGGTCTCACTTGTCTGGGTGGGTTGTCTGGATCTATCTCACGAATGACGATTCCAGTAAGTGGACGCTTCCCACTGGTCCTTTTCTTTGGGGGCACACTCCTTTCAGCTGCTGGTTCCTTCCCTGGACGGCGTCCAATCAGTGCCTCCTGTGGTGGCTGGTCCATTCTCAACGAGCCTTCCGGATTGTACGTGGCTGCTGGGTCGTAGAAATCCTCCATGGGGGCAGCTGCAGATTCAAGAATGAGCCTTGGTTGGGTGGCAATGAGGCGTTCAAACAACTCAATAGTGGCTCTATCAATAGCCCCAGACCGTGCTTGTTGAGGGTTCTGAGGGGGGGCTGGTAACTTGGCCGCCAGGGACGCTGCTAACTGAGATAGCGGAGATGGAGGGGCGTAGTAGGCATTTGTTGGTGTGTGGTGGGATCACTTGTAGGGATGAACTGATGGACGGTGGGGGAGGGTGGTGGTGTCGGTGGGGAAGGTGGGCTAACTGGTATGTGATCAAAACCATATAAAGGGTGGTGTTCCGGGTGAATAAAGATTGGTTCTAGAGGGGCGGTGTCTAGGGATTGGGATGAATGAGCGAAAAAGGAGGAGGGGTTAAAAGGAGTCGCATTCCACATTTGCATTCCAATATTTGGAATAGGTCCCAAAACGGGGTGAAGCCCCCAAGCCATCGGGGTAAAAGGGTGGAGCGTCGAGTAGGCCGGATGGATATGAGAGAACGGATTTGAGACAGGTGGATGAGTGAAGTGAGGGCTAGGGATGGAAGGCTGTGGCGGTGCATGGGATGGGGGTTCTGGTATATAAATCCTAGGGTGAGTTGCATGAGTCGGAGGATCAATTCCAGAGAGGTGATATGGTAAGGTAATGGGAGTGGTATGGTGATAGGGTTGGGGAAAGGCAGCATTGATGGGAGTAGGGCTCATGGGGGAGTTGGGTGGGGCGATGACTCCAGTAGTGAAGGGATCAGATAAGGTGGAGGTCGGTGAAGATGGGCCACCAAAGTACCGGTGATGAAGTTGGTACCCTGGCGGAGGCCTAATTACTCCGTTCTGCAGTGCCGTGGTGATATGTCGATCCAGAATGTGATGCTCCTGAGGATTCACGTGGGAGGAAGAAGGACGGTCCCTTGAGCTAGAAGCTCTTGCATCAGGAGGAGACGCAGGAGGCCGATTCCGCCTAGCAAAGCCACGTGCTGGGGTATTACGAGATGGATCTGGGTTGTATGGGATCCAGTTATTAAGGAAACCAGACCCTCTGTTGCCGTGGGAGTATAGAGGTCGAGACGGGTCTCGTATAGCACAGAGCCCAGGGATAGCATCCACACGTTCCATCATGTTTTCCAACTGCTGAAAGATGACGGATTCGACAGATCGACACTGTTCGAGGTTATGCCCTAAGCAACCACACCGGCGGCAAGGGAGGACCATTCGATAACGAATTTGTATAGGGTGGATTTCGTTTTCCCCAAGCAGGCCAACCATAGGAACCACAGGAAGCTCAAGGTTAAGGAAAACCCTAACCCGTGGAAACGCAACTGCCCAAGGACGTTCGTCATCAAACTCCAACTCGAAAACATCACCAACAGCAGATCCAACCAGAGAAACAGAAGCACGGGAGGTGAGCATCATCGGCATGCCCCGGAGCTCGATCCAGAAGGGGACGAGTCTGAAATTTATGGCAGCTGCAGGATCACCCGGGCCGGCATCTTCCAGTACTAAAATCATTCCTTCGTTATTAAAAGGCGAGTTTTGATAGACCTCACGGCGCAGTTCTTCCGTAGGAAAGAGGAAAACCCACAATCCATCTTCCCTACGAACAGTCTCCGGGGCTTGTGGGATTCTCCAGTTAGCCGAAATATATCTCCTAATAATATCCTCTCTGTCACGACGAGTTGAGAAGACACGTCCAACAAGGACTCTTCGCATGTCCACCATTTCTGTGAGATCGGAGTGAAGGGACCAAATAGGATAAAACCCTAAACGGCGACGATGGTATTTTTTTGGAAGAAATAAGACTAGGGGTTTGGCTTGAAGAAGTCCTTTTCCTCAGGTGCACAAAGAACATGGAACGACAGACATTCCTTTTGAAGATAAGGAATACAGATTTGTGTGTATCTGGTTTAATCATTGCTTTCTGACTTCGAAACGCATGCAGAGGATGAACAGGCTCCACGTCGAGAAGAGGAAACGACTCCTCAACAGCTGTTGGTAGCGTGGATAACTGAGGAAGTAACTCAGTGAGCAGACTGCAGTAAATGCAAAACAATTTCCAAAGTAGTGGTTGTCTCGAGCAGAGAGGGGGTAGTAAATAAGGGTAGTTGGATGATCGGAAGTCCAAAGGGCCAGCAGCTTCAGGCGGCAGAACTAGGGTTTGTAAACTAGGGTTTCGAAAATTGAGAGAGAGAGAGCAAGCCCCTTGGTGAAGGCCGCGAGTTGGATTATTATTAGCAGGTAAAGTCTAGTTTTCTTTTTTAATACTTGAATGGACAGGTTATTAATTATTTGTGTGTGGGGTATACCTGATTTTTTATATGTGAGGTGGGTTAACTTCTAAATGATTCGAGTCGAACCGACTCTTTAATACGATTCGAGCTGAGTATCTAGTAAGTTCGACTAGATTTGAATTACTTTATTTGAGCTCGAACTCGGCCTAACTTAATATTTTTAAACTCAAGCCCGACTCAGTGTCATACCAATGAGTTCGAATTCGGGTCACTAAACTTAAAATTGTCAATTTAAATCATAAATGGTGTACCTTAAGTTGAGTTCGTACTCAATTGTAGCTAGCGCTAATGCGCAGACTTTGTATTGAATATATATATACAAAATATTATATAAAGTTCGAATAAGTTGAGGGAAAGAACCTATTTACTGTCTCAAGTTTGCCTCATGTTTCAGTTTGGTGTCTGACGTTTAAATTGAGTGTACCAGGTTTCATTTTGGTTGAAATTTAGTGTCTCAGTATGATTACTTTAGAGAAGTCAATTCCGACGAAACCGACTGTCATAGCCGAGCTCCCAAGCATGCTCCCTTCTCGTCACTTTGTCGGGACCATCACCTAAGAAGTTGGCCACATTTGCCCAAGTAAATCATGCTTTGTTGTCGCTCGAAATCGCTCTGCTAGAAACTTTTTTTTTTTTTTTTTATGTTCAACTTTGGGTGAAATTTGACGATTTTGTGAAAAGTAAAAAGTGATGGATTATAAGTGGATGAGTCGGTTGATGGAAATGGTTGAAAGAAGAGGAAAAGACCGTCGGAGACACCAAATTTTAACAAAAATAAAACTTGTGACAGTCTATATCAACACTTTAATCTTGAAACACCAAACTAAAACATGAGGTTTTTTTAATCTTAGACACTTAATAGGTTTTTTTTTCCCTAAGTTGAGACTCAACTTGAATAAGATTTTAATAAAAGAAAAACTCAAATATGTTCGTGAACATTCACTCTACTAGATTAAAAATAAATAAAAAAACTTAGATGTAACTTAAAATTTAGTTAATTAAATTCAAATATCAACCAAATTAATCACGAATAGAGTTTAACCAGTTTAGCTTGCACTAGAACCGTAAGTTTGGTCCTTAAAAGGGACTGACAATAATACCTACGTTCGCATGGCCAATCATCGGACAAAGAAATGGCGTCAAATCTCAAATAATTTAGAAAACCTATATAAATATAAAATTTATTAAATAATCATCATAAAGGAATAATCAAAGTTGGTCCATTCCCCATGCACGATAGTAATATTCCCGCATCTCTTTTTGATATTCGTCTTTCCTTTTTGAAGAAGTGTAAGTTATATGTGTCACTATTATATAACACGTCAATAAAAGTAAGAATTGGATGCTTCTCGCTTTTGTTCATAATAATATATCAATCATTAAATACACGCGTTATTCGGAAATCTACTCGAGTAATAACATTAATAAAAAAAACGTTAATGAATGTATTAAAACGTTTACAACCTAATAGTTAAAATTAATTTATTATAATAATATATGTAAATTGAAAATATATAATATAATTAATTTTTTCTATGAATTTTATTCTAAAATTTATATTTTGTAATATACTGCTAAATTAATAATCTAATATAAAAGAAAACTCATGAAGTAATGTAACAATAATTATTTTATTATAAATTAAGATCAAGGAGTAAGGACCTTGCATTCCATAGAAAACATAGTTCCATTCCATTTACAACGTCACGACCTCTACCAATAGGAAAATAGATTTAGAAAAATAAAATTAAAACACCCAACAATTTATAATCCCAGACCTTCACTATAGGTGTGAGATCTAAAAGCTGTGATAGCTGTTTCGATACAGACTTTTCGAGAGCGTTTTTTACAGTGACAGATTGTGTAATTTTGATCAATTTTTGGAGCATAAAACAAAGTCCTCGCAGTCGGATACTTTAAATCACCACTTTTCGTTCCGCCCCCTCAAATTATCATGTCATTCAATTGACCCCCAAACTAATTAAGCTCATCTGTGGTTATTCAGTACTGGAACATGTCTGCCGTGGCCAATATGGGCTGGTTCATGGACGCGAAGCTAACCGGGTCGAACCACCCGTCGCCCGAGTCAAACTCGCCCGAGTCACCCGATCCGAACCCGACGTACCCGACGATATCATTTAAGGACTGCAGCCGCTGCTCCAGCTCCGCCGCCTGGACTCTGAGGATGGAGTTCTCTGCCGCCACGGCCAGGAAGTGCTGCGTCACGATGTTCATATGCGCGGCGATCCGCTGGTTCTCCTCCCGGAGCTTCGCCGCCTGGACTCTCAGATCATCGAGGTGTTTCTGTTTCCGGACCCGCGACCGCCGCGCTGACTCTCTGTTCGATATCATCCGCTTCCTCTTCCGCTGATCCACGGCGGCGTGCGGCAGATCCCCCTCCGATCCGGAGTTCTTCGTCATCGATCCGCCGGAGAAAGACGTTCCACTGGAAGAAGCCATGTTTTCGTCCAAATCGAAATTGAAACCTCCGATTATCGTCTTATTCAGTAATTATATAAGTATATATGATTTTATATATATAGTAGAAAAATTAAAGTTGGGATTTAATTAGGGTTTGCAGAAATGAGCAAGAATCATGAAACGTAGTAGAGGAAGTAGAGGAAGACGACGGAGAAGGACTGGACTAAGTGGCTGCGGCGACGAAATGGAGAAGTGATCATGCACTCGAAAAATAAGGTTTCAGCAGGAGTTGGAGACATGGAACTCAAACATTAACACGACTAGGTTAAGCATCTAAGTTGAAGCTTCGATTTGATAAGCTGGAAGAGAGGGAAGAAGAAGGCTAGGGCGAAAAAACTGGAAATAACCAGAGAGAAAGATAGAGAGAGGGGTTGAAGAAAGGGGAAGGAGAAGGGGAAGGTTGAAGGGAGGGTGAAGGGGCGTTTTATAGAATAGGAGGAGACCATCTGGTAGAGTGAAATTACGGTTTTAGCCCTTTGTTATGGAAGATTAGTGGAAAAGGTGGTGTGGAGAAAGATGAGAAAAAGCTATCATTTATTTTGAAAAAAGATAGAGAATTCAATCTACGTAATTATATGATGGATAAATTATTATATGGAGTAAGTTCACCACCTTATTTATAGACTAATCAATTAAAATTTAACAACCCATCATTAATATAATAAGTCTTGAAAACATGATACATAATAATAAAACTCTCTTATCCTTAATATATACGTCTAATTTATTGTTACTCTTAGTTTTCCTTCATATAAAAAATAATTATTTATCCATCAAAATTTCTCTAATAATATTTAACAATATTTTAATCATAATTCGAGAAGTGTCTCGTTTGTCCTCTAAGGTTCACCCTATTTTATACTGTTTTAGAAAAGTCGCAAAATTACCCGACAATTTTCATATATTGATTAGTCACATACTGATAAATAAATAAAATGTTTTCAATCAATATTTGACAAATGTCCAAAAATTTTGTGGTTTTCTTCTAAAAACCCATGTGGTATGGTGAACCCTAAAGGACAAATGAGACACTTCTCGAATTATGATTAAATTATTGATTGAAAACTTTTTTTTTAATCAATATGCAACTAATCAATATATAGCAATTGTCCGATAATTTTGTGATTTTCTTCTAAAAATCTATGGAGTAGGGTGAACCCTAGAAGGCAAATGAGACAATTCTCGAACTGTGATTAAATTAATATAAATATCGAACTCACATACGATTTTCCAGGATAGATGTTTGTTAGAGAAATTTTGATAAATAAATAAGTTATTTTTAATATAGAGAAAAAACTAAGAGTAACAAATTATACATTCCTATTAAGGATGAGGGGAGTTTTACTATTATGCATCATGATCTCATTACCTATTTTATTAATAATGATTTGTTACATTTGTTAGCATATGGTGACGTGGCACCGTAATTTGTAGCCCGTTAATATATGTTGTTACCTAAGATAATTAGGTAAATGTCACATTAGGGCTAATTGGGCCAAACCCAATTCCCATGTGACATGGGAGGCCCAATTTTGGGCCTCCCACCACACATAGGTCGGTCGAAACCCTAGATATAGGGGATGCAGATTTTCTCCTCCTCCCACTATATAAGAAGGTCTTGGGGTCACTCCCAAAGTACACCTTAACACAACTCCTCCTAAGTTGTGATTTGAGAGAAATCACTTTCTCTCAAATAACCTAGTTTCGGCCGGCCACCCTAACACCATAGGTGTGCCAAATTGCTTTCGAGCATTCAGTCCGATGTTCTGTTCCCGTTGAAGAATTGATCAGAGGATTTGATGTGGAGCTTATACCACGTAGGACTTCTTCTCACGAAGAACTTGTACGAGGTTCCGACCGGAGGATCAGAACTCCCTCCACAACATCCTTGGGCAGGAAAGCTATTGAGGTATGTACATAATTCCGCAGCGTAATTCGATTACTTACATGTACATGTTTTAGCATTCCGTAGTATTACGTCCCCGTAATCCAACAGTGGTATCAGAGCGATGTTAGGAGTTCTTGAAATTTTGATAAACTAATGTTCTTGAAATTTATATAAAAAACCGAAATTTATATATATTAAGAACACCATGAGTAATCCAAAATTTTTAAATAAAATTCACATGTTTGATCTTTGAAAACTTAAAATATTCGAAATTAATTAATTTACATGTTTTTATGGATCAAAACCGAAATTCATGTTTGAATTTGAGTTTGATGTTCATGATCTTCAAGAACACGATGAGTTTTATCAAGAACACTTTTTGGATTCATGATCATAGTAGTATTTGATCTTAAAATTTGACAATTTTTCCAATTTTTGGTGTTATGGCCGAAAACCCTAGTAAATTATTAGGTAAAATTTTTAATTTCTTAGGGTCCAAGTAAGATAATTTCGGCCGGCCCTAGTAGATATATATGTTACCATATTTTAATTTTATTAAAAGTAGACAATATATCTATAAATTGGAAAGATAAGGTAAGATTCACATTATATAGTAAAATATATAAACTATCAATATATTTAGCTAAAATATAGGGATAAAGATATATTGATAGGATTTAGTTACTTAAAAAGATTAATAAGATATATTGTCTATATATATATTTTATCCCTAAATATATTTTTGACAATATTTATATGTATATATAGATTTGGCCGAAATTTATATATATATATATATTTATATTGTTAATTGATTTACATCTTATAGATAGAATCTTGACAATATTTATACATATTAATAATATATTTGCCGAATTTGTATATATATATTAGCAATATTAGAAATTATATATATAATTACTATTTTTGTGGGTTAAGTTAAGTTTTTAGTGGACTTTAAAACTCTATTTAGCCCAAAAGAGGTGTTTTGACCAAACCCACTAGGGTTCATGGGCCAATCCAATTTGCATTAACGGAACAGGGTTAAACCAATCCAGATCTTCTTAATCGGATCAACCTAGTTGGGTAGGGTTGAACCAAGGTAACTAAAATGAATATAAACCTAACCGGTTTCGAGTGATGAACCGAACCACAATCTAATTTTATTGAACAATTTCGTACCAAATTAGATTTTTAAAATCGGACCGACCCGAACCGGATTTTAAATTGGACCGAACTAGAATTTTAAAATTTCGCAAATTTTAAAATTTTCAATAAAATAGGATGTCAAATTTTAAATCCAAAATGTTTTCGAACTTTAAAAGTTAACCTAGACAGTGCTATTAGGGTTTACGTTTTAACACGTTTTCAGATAAAACCCTAATACCTAGTTACGATAATGGGGATGGATCTCGGATATGCATGTTTTTGGGACTTGACTAAATTAGTGGGCTGAATTGCAATTGTTTACTTTCTGCAACATATATTAGAACTTTCGTCTTGACTTAGTCAAGCTAGCTGGATAATAAATTGCGAGCATTGAGTTCTGGGATTTAAATATATGGTTTGCGCAATAGAATAGACATGCTATGCTGATTAAAAGTGCCTAGAATCCATGTCTAAGAATTTCGCATGATTGATTGTAAGCATGAATTACAAATCAGCCCCTAATTTTTTCAAAACGTTTTATAACCGAAAATACCAGTCGCCAATTATGCATGATGTATGCGGAAGTTGCATGTTTTGACACGTATGCTAGAATGTTCATGATTAGAAGCATGTGATAATTTACTTTACATAGAATTATGTATGCTAAGGAACATTGGACGCATGACGCGTAAGCATGTTGTTTATTCGATGTTTATGGCGTGATATAATGTTATGCATGCGTAAATTATCGAATAATTTAATAAAATAACAAAGGGCCATTGGAAAACCAAGATCGGGTATGCTTGTTTGAAAATTCCCGTTTCGGTGATTTGCAAAATAATAACCGTTTTCAAAAGACTGATCTATTGGATTGAAGACGACAATGATGTGAACTTTTTCACGGCCCCCTTCCCTCGGTTTACTGGCGGTCGGTTTGGTCTAGATGACTGAGGGATCACTATTTGTCGTATTCCATCTTAATAGATTATCTGATATTTGCAATTCTGTCAAAATGTTTTTGTCTTCCTAAGTTAGCATGATTATCAATGTATCGAGTTTCCATGGCTAAGTTGGTACGCTTCTATGAACATTGCAATCTTGATAGTATGAATTATGATGAACGTAAGGAATGTGTATTCGACTCCTCTCTACTACGATTCCGATAAGCGGAGAGGACAACACGAATGAATATGGTTGTTCGTATGATTTTGACAATGAGAGATGAACGTGATAGTTTGTTTCCCAATAATTGGAGTAGGTTCTTTGATGATCTGAATGCAAATGTGGTGATACATTCAACCTTGGATAAAGTGCTTGAAGAAGACTTCAATTGCGACCAGACAATGTCAAAGCTTGGTGTTCCTTTGCATCTGCCTCGGTAGAAGCAAAGATGCTAAAGCTAGAAATGTTTCGGTTGAATGTGATGTTCTTTTCTTTGTCCATGGATGATGGTGTAAAAGCCACTCGAGACCTTCGCAATAAAAGGTCAACATGGAAAAGATGTATATGGTTGCCAAACATTGACAGGATTCAATAACCTTGAGTCTAGTTAAGCATAGGAACCAAGGCAGTGAAGCGAAAACCTTCTCTACTCACCACAAGAGATCAAATGAAGTCAATTGTGATCTATATATCATGAAATGAACTAGACCCTAAAAGGTTTTATACGATTAATCCAGTGGGTTAAACCCTGTTAATTAAGTGCGTCTTAGACACGCCTCGTATGTCATGTATGTAAAACCGTGAAACGTTTTATTTGAACACAAACCATTTGATGTGATTCACTAGTGAATTTAATCAGATGTGATGTTCAACATGACTTAAAGTTCATATAAGCATGGATCAAACACATGACTTTCATATCAAGAACCATACAATTGTCATTTATCGTTCGTTCGAATTATTAAAATTTTGGTTATTTTGAGATACAGAGTTATTGAATAAAGTAATTTTTGCTCGATTTGAAGCACATTTTGCTTCTCAATTTAACGTTTCGGTCAAAGGGAACGATCTGAAACGAAAATTCAAACCCACGGGTTAGAACCAAAATTCCGGCCAGGTAAAATTGGTCGAACAAGACGAAACGATGTACATACTCCGTCATCTCAGTCAGGTCAAACTACACTGAGTAAATTCATCGATCGCATAGTTCTAAAAGGCGAACCGACTTAATTCTTCTTATTTGTTAGTACTCCATTTAAAATGATTGTTTGCGTAATAATTAAACATGTTCAAAACCGATTAAGTTAAATTTGAAAATAAAACGATTTAAACCACGGGATAAAACTGATTTTTATAAGTCGTACGAGCGTGTGCCTCGAAAGATGGAACACATCGTTTTGAATTACAAATTTAATAAATAAGTGTTTTAATGAATGAATGCTTATTTTTCGTTTATCCCTTGGATATAACTCATTGATAACTACTATGGTCAACATGTATGCTTTAAAAGGCTACTACGATCAAGTAGGATGTCAACTATAGCATTAAAGCGAAAGCATAAATGCATAATCCATGAGATGGATAAATCTCTGGACGAGTTAATAAACGAAAGGAAGCAGTCCGTAAAACGACTCTCCCACTACTAGCCTAAAACGATAAGTTAGGCTAAAAGCAATCATATAATTAAACACTTCAAACGACATAGTCTAAAATTACATAAATGTTAGAATTCAACATTAAACGTCCCTCCGGGATGAAATAAGTTGAATCACATTAATGTAAAACCTATGTTCTAATAAATCGGTTGACGCGTTACCATAATAGCTAAGAAATGATTTGGGTGAAACCTCATCATAAAACAGCATTAATTTGCACATTAAACATGTATTTATCAAGAGTACGGACTACTCTTAAAGAATACAAGTTTAATATTAGCTTGGATTAATGGTAAACGTGATCGAACATGACACACTTGAGGATGGATTTCCAACAATTTGTGAAACAAAACGAACTAAAGTCCTGATCGAATTAAATTGGATAACGGGGATTCTCAGGTCCCACTTACTTCGAGTGGGAGAATGATATAGCATTAGTGAATGCATTAGTGAATGACATGGTAAATGATGATGGAAACGTCTTCATAATAAATCCAGTGGGAGGGCTCACTCCCCCTCACATAATCATCACTAAATGTTAATGCGAATCAAGTCCGACCTGATAATCATAATGCTGAACCATTGGATGAAAATCAAATAAATGACACTACTACCCATTATTTCTAGTGGGAGGAATCAACCAACTTGGTTCCAGATCCTAGTGATCAAGGAATGAATCTCGGAAGTAAAATCCCGAGAACAAAAGGTTATTCTAAGAAAGTTGTAAACCAAAGTTCAAGCACCGCTATTGTTCACAGTGGGAGTAATGCTCCTAGAAGAAGCATTATTCCGAGTGGGAGTAACGATCAGACTTAAGATGAGAATATCAGGCTTAGACTTAGTCTAAGGCAACGAACTTCTTTTAAGAAGTATCCCATCAAGTAAGACATTCGTTCACGAACCAGTGACGGTTCGCCAAAGTATCGGAAGGACCTCAAACTAGGAATGGAGGAAAACAATGGAGGATGAAATTGCCTAAATTAGAACAAATTCGTTTTTGGTCTTCAGTTGATTTATCTGCTAACCGCAGAGCTAGATAATGAAATTTTACTGATGGAAAAAGGTCGAGTAGTGTAAAACTCGAATAATTGCGAAAGGATATACCCAAATTCACGGAGTGGACTTTGATGTAACATACTCACCAACTGTGCGTTACACCGCAGTTAGGGTCATCCTTGCCCTTGTTGCGTGTCTCGATCCAAGAACTGCATCAAATGGATGTTAAGACCGCATTCCTCCATGGAAACCTGGAGGAAGAGATCTATATGGAGCAGCCATAGGGTTTTATCGCTCCTGGCAAAGAACGTAAAGTTTGCAAACTCCAAAGATCTATTTACGGTCTTAAACAATCATCTCGGCAATGGTATCGCAGATTCCACGAGGAAATCGTTGGAAACAGATTTGTGAATCTTCAGGAAGATCCATGCGTTTACACCAAGACATCCGAGCCTAAGTATGTCATCATAACCTTATACGTAGATGACATACTCATTGCTGCGAACGATGTGAGTTTAATGAATAAATCAAATTCCTGGTTGGCATCAACATTTGAGATGAAAGACATGGGAGAGGCCACGTACATCTTAGGCATTAAAATTGCCCGAGATCGTGCCGCCCGGACATTATGTCTATCTCAAGAATCTTATATCAACAAATTGTTGAAGAGATTCAGAATGCTCGATGCCAAACCCGTGGATACGCCGGTTGTGTTCGGGTGCGCGTTGTCAAAGCGTGATGGCCCGTAAAACCAGCAAGAGCTTGAACAGATGAAGAATGCAGAGTATCTCAGCATGGTAGGAAGTCTAATGTACGCCATGCTATGTACTCAACTAGACATCTGTTACGATGTGGGCCTAGTAGCAAGATTCCAATCAGATCCTGGCAATCAACATTTAAAGGCCGTAAAACGAACTATAAGGTATCTGAAAGGTACTGCCGACTATGTTCTGTGCTATAAGGGCAGGCAAATCGAATTAACTGGCAATAGTGACGCCGACCACAGTGGCGATTCGGACGATCGTAAGTCCACCACATGAGGAGTTTTCCTCCTTGCTAATGCTGTCATATCATGGGTAAGCAAGAAGCAATCATGTATCGCGCTTTCCACTATGGAATCAGAATTCGTTGCCCTTTCCAAAAATGCACAAGAAGCAGTCTGGCTGAAAAGACTTCTTTATGCATTGATTGGCACTGACAAAAAGAGCAGACATGTAAAGGTATTCTCTGACAGTCAGGCGGCCATTGCAGCAGTTAAGAATCCAAAGTACCATAGTAAGACCAATACAATTATGCTAAATCTGTCCTGGAAGACAATATAATCGCTTTAGAATACTTGTCCACATACAATATGGTCGCAGACCCTTTGACTAAGCCATTACGTAGAGAGATTTTTGAAAAGCACGTAAAACTGCTTGGATTACGTAGGGCTTGACAAGTGGCTTGTATAAGTGATGGCATTTTTACATTTAAAATAATATTTCTATTGAATAAAAGAATTACAAATTGAGTATATGATCCATCGACGTCATAATGATAAATAACATCAGATTTTACGGTCTATAAACTAAGTCGTAGAAAGAGGTAAAATTCTTCCACCAAAATTATGTCGAATGTGAACCTTGCCTCGTCACACAGGCACGGTCATCTTGTAGGAGAGGGAAACCTCTACCACAACAAGATTGGCTAAGAACCAGGGGGATAAACCTGGTTAAACGAAATGATAACCTGGTCACACGCTTATAGCATGACTTAATCTTCATTTTGTGAATCGCCGTGTTAGACTCCGTCCATCATCAAAATCACATTCAGGTCCAGATGAAAGACTCTGCGATAGCATGATTGACATATCCCACCCCTGGCTTGTCCAGATGTGCTATTGACGCGTGCTTCATACTGCACGTGCCATGTTCGACCATGGGGTCATGCTCGGTTGTGCTAGCTAGAATCCTTTTGATTTAAAGGGCGCATACTTCTTCACCTTGAGTGTGTGATTGATCCCGGGTGTCTTATTAATAGGCACCGAAAGTATCCTCTCGGACTCAGAACTTATACCTAAAGTTTGGCTCAATGTTCGCTTCCCGGCGTACGAGCGTAGAGCCAAAGAAAACGGCCAAGTGACCACGTCTTGGAAACCGGTTGAGTTAGACTAAGGGTATGAGCTATGAGGATGGTCATGTTCATCTATAATTCACCGACTCTTGTGTTCACTAGGTGGCCACCAACCGGATATTAGTTGAAGGTTGTAAACACTTGTACGGATGCCCTGGAGAAGTATTCCTATGTGGAAAACCGGGCAATTGGAGAATTATCAGTTGACCAAGGATACAGTGCGGTACATATTTTATTTTTGACAGGATTGATTTACGAAAGGGAATCAACGTTCTGCGGGCGCTACAATACTCCTAACAGATGAGTAGCACAATGCCCGTCGTATCCGCCGGTCGCACGGCAAACCTCGTATGAACTATTCTGAGACGGAGACAACAATTGAAGACTGAAATATTGATGTTATTGGATGACAATACATTAACATGCACCTTCCCATTCCGGCGAGTGGGAGCTGTTAGCATATAGTGACGTGGCGTTGTAATTGGTAGCCCGTTAATATATGTGGTTACCTAATATAATTAGGTAAATGTCACATTAGGGCTAATTGGGCCAGACCCAATTCCCATGTGACATGGGAGGCCCAAAATTGGGCCTCCCACCACACATAGGTCGGTCGAAACCCTAGATATAGGGGAGGAGGATTTTCTCCTCCTCCCACTATATAAGGAGGTCTTGGGGTCACTCCCAAAATACACCTTAACACAACTCCTCCTAAGTTGTGATTTGAGAGAAATCCCTTTCTCTCAAATAACCAAGTTTCGGTCGGCCACCATAACACCATAGGTGTGCCAAATTGCTTTCGAGCATTCAGTCCGAGGTTCTGTTCCCGTTGAAGAATTGATCAGAGGATTTGCTGTGGAGCTTATACCACGTAGGACTTCTTTTCACGAAGAACTTGTACGAGGTTCCGACCGGAGGATCAGAACTACCTCCACAACATCCTTGGGCAGGAAAGCTATTGAGGTATGTACATAATTCCACTGCGTAATTCAATTACTTACATGTACATGTTTTAGCATTCCGTAGTATTACGTCCCCGTAATCCAACAACATTGGATTGGTCTATAAGTTATGTAGGCGTTTCATCTCTTAATTATAAATATTAAAGGTTTAACTCCCACTAATGACCATGAGAGTGAGAAAATATTCATGGACATCAGGGCTGACCTGGTGCGAGTAAACAATAAAATCTACTCGTTGAGCAAACCTGTTATATGTGTTGCCCTTCTGATTATGTGATCCTCCTAGAACCACCCCGTGAAATAAAAATCGAAAATTCAAATTGATTTCTCAATCGTTTGCGTGCCATTTTTAAAAAATTAGTAAATAAAAAATATATATTTTACTTTTAAAGAGTGTTCATTGATTGAAAATATATTATGTATTTTGAAAGAAATTTATACATTATAATTGAATGTATACTAAAAAAAATTATAACTCATTAGTTATAATAATAATTTGACTAAAAAAATATATAAAATTAGAATGATAAGTCTAACTCGTTAAAATAATTATAATAGTTATATTTTGAGATCAATTATTTTACACGGTTAAAATTTCAAAAATTTTAGTTGAGAATTTCAATTTTTTTTTTAGTTTTCGGCAGTGTGGTCCTAGGTGGGCAACACTCGTAGCATACTTGCTTCAAGTATAGACTAATACCCACTCGCACCGGGTCAGTCCTTAAAAGGTAAGGAATTGATCATGAATATTTTTCCATTCACATAGTCACTAGCGGGATTTGAACCACTGACTTCTAGTTAGGAGAGGAAGCGCCGAACCACTAGAAAATATTACATAGTTAATAGGGTTAACAGGTCTTTTGGTCTATGATGTTTGACAACTTTTGGGTTTTGGTCAATGATGTTTTTTTTACCTAGTTTTGGTACCATATGTTTGCAGATTTTTTCTAGGGGTTAATAACTAAAAAACTGTCCAAGGTTTACCCTATGTTAAAATTAGGTGTCTGAAGTTTGAAATGTTAAAATAGACTGTCCCAAGTTTCATTTTTGTTGAAATTTGGTGTCTTTGTGCGTCTTTTCATCTTCATTCCATCATTTTCATCAACCCACCAACCCACTCGTAATCCACCACTCTTTACTTTTCACAAAATCGTCAAATTTCACCTAAAAATTAAACATTAAAAAAAAAAGTTTCTAGAAGAGTGGTGTAGAGCCATTTTCCAAGGACAATAGAGCGAGATTTACTTGCCCGGATGTGACCAAATTTTTAGGTGACGGTCCCGGCAAGATGACGAGAAGAGAGTGTATGAGAGCTCAAATTTGACAGACGCTTTCGTCGGAATTGACTTCTCTAAAGTAATCACACCGAGACACCAAATTTCAACAAAAATGAAACTTGGGACAGTCCATTTTAACATTTGAAACTTCAGACACCTAATTTTAACATAGGGTAAACCTTGGACAGTTTTTTAGTTATTAACCCTTTTTTCTAGTTTTGGTCTAACCGTTACATTCCGTCCATTTTTTGACATGTACAAGTCACGTGATCCACCCTAAACTTTCAATTTTGTTCAATTTAGTCTCTCTAATACTTTCCTAACCTTTTTTTGGTTCTTTTTAGTCCCAAAGTTTCAAAATTTCAATTGGACCTATTGTCCAATTGGGGACAATTTTGAAACTTGGGACTAAATTGAACAAAAAAAAAAAGGTTAAGAAAGTATTAGAGGGATTAAATTTAAAGTTTAGAGTGGATCACGTGACTTGAACATGTCAAAAAATGGACGGAATGTAACGGTTAGACCAAAACTAGAAAAAATCTGCAAACATATGGTACCAAAACTAGGTTAAAAAAAAAATCATTGACTAAAACCCAAAAGTTGTCAAACATCATGGACCAAAAGACTGTTAACCCTAGTTAATATGAACTTTAGTTGAGAAGTTGTATAGTTAGTTTTAGGCCGACCTCAACAATTGTGGTTGTTCTACCGTTTTCCAAATATGATACTTCTTTACAATGCAACCCTTTAAATACTCAAATCCGAATAATAATCTAAAAGCAAAAGCGAAGTAAGAAAAGATGAGTAATAAAATGAACACATCTCCTTTTTAAATAACGTAGGAAAATAGTGTAATAACCTAATTGACGTATATATTTTATTTCCTCAAACATGACGCTTCTAAACTATCTAACTTAATTTTTTTTAAAGAGCTTAACTAGTTGACATGATTCACCTTGTTAATTGAGTAATTTTCCAACACAATTCCCTCTTATTTATATGTAATTTAGAACCATTGTAGCTTTTCATAATAATAACGGAATAATATTCTAGTGGGAAACGGAAGAAGGATATTTTTTTTTTCTTCTAATTTCAGTTATATATTTGATTTGCTTTTTAAGATGAAAAAAGAGATTTATCAGCATTGGTATATATTATATATAGTACGCACCGGAGTCGGACAGTAAGAATTAAAAAGGACAGTAAGAATTAAAAGTAGTAATCATAAATATTTTTTTAATTCTTAGAACTTACTGATGTTATTAATTTAAAAATAAAAAGTTTAATGGGTAAACTAAATTATTTCGACTGAGATGGATCGACCCGTAAAACCGTACAATAATATTTCGTGTAACAAAGCTTAGAACGGGGGAGGGGGGTCTGTTGGCAAAGTTGATGAGACATGTGACGACTCCACAAACGTCCAGAACCAGCTGTTAACCAACAACCATCAGATCTCATATCAACTCACTCTCTTATGGTAAATGCAAATAAGTTTATTGATGGTAATTTCATTAGAAGTTTCAAATTCAAACCTATGGAGCATGAAATTTAAAAATATTTATAACTAGTATATTATCTTTTATAAAATGATTATTTAGTGTAAATTCTGATTATTATAGAAGTGAAACAAACATATTATAGATACTATTAAATATAAATTACAGGAAAACCTCTTAGAAAATGTCATTCGTACAAAATGACGCCTTGATCACACTGAGTTTGATTCAGAATTGTTTTCGTTATTTTTTTTTTTTTTTATATACATATGAGGGTTAAAAACCTAAAAGTGGTGTCAGGTTTCATTTATATTAAAATTTGGTGTCTCAGTATTAAAATGTTAATATGGACAATTCAAGGTTTCACTCACCCACTCATAATCAATCACTTTTTACTTTTCATAAAATCGCCAAATCCCCCCTCCCAAAAAAAATGTGAACATCCAAAAGAAAGTGTTTCCAACAGAGTAGTGTGGAGCGATTTCAGCCGAAAACATAGCGGGATTTACTTGCGCGGATGTGGTCAGTTTCTCAGGTGACAGTCCCAGCAATGTGTGAGGAAGGGAGCGTGCATGAGAGCTTGAATTTGACAGTCGGTTGCATCGTGATTGACTTCTCTAAAGTAATCACACCGAGACACCGAAAAACAACCAAAATGAAACCTGATACTGTCCATATTATCATTTTAATCTTAATACACCAAATTTCAACGTGTATGAAACCTGAAACTGTTTTTAAATTCTTAACTTTACATACAATATTATTTTATAATTTGGAATTGGAGTGCTATGATTAAACTTTTTAGCGGGATACAAACTCATTTCACAACACGCTTTAGAGAATATCTTACCAAATGACCATGATTCTCTTACAAGCTAAGGTCTTATGTTAGGGGTTGAGAAGAGCAGCTTTTCTTTTGTTCTTGATGATCAAAAGTAATGCAGTAAACGAGTCGAGTCGAGCCGAGTATCTGACAAGCTTGACTCGACTCGACTCAGTTTATTCGAGCTCGAGCTCGAGTTCGAACTCGACCGAGCCTTAATTTTTCAAGCTCGAGCTCGACTCGATTCAATACTCGGCGAGTTCGAGCTCGGCTCGACTCGACTCGATAAGGATAAAAACTTCAATTAAATTATAAATGGTGCACCTTAAAAAACCTCGACTCGATTAGGACTTTGACTCGAACTCGAGCTCAACTTGAATTCAATATATACATATATAATATTATTATGTAAAACTCGGAAAACTCGAGCTCGAACTCGACTCGAATAGGCAAAACAAAAAAGCTCGATTAGGCTCGCGAGCCTCTCGAGTCGAGTACCAGTGAACTCGACTCGGCTTCAGAAAAAGCTCGACTCGAGCTCGACTCGTTTAGCGAGTCAAATTCGAATACCGACCGAGCCAATCTCGAATAACTCACGGGTAGCTTGACTCGTTTACACCCCTAATCAAAAGCACTGCCTTTAGAATATGAGGGGTAATTGGTCCTACTACTCCAACATATATGTGATATTATGATTGTAGTCTAGTCTAGTGCCTTCCTCCATCACCAATCCAAACACAAAGGAATATATAGTGAACGTCTATGTCATGCATATTATTCAATGCGTGCTTCAATTTTGCAGTGATAATTAATAAGGATAGTTCGTTTCACAGCTACCATATTTCGACACGTATTTCATTATATACGCTTTTTATTTAAATTAGAAGAAACCGCGTGAATTGCACGCTTAGCGGCGGATGATATGAAAATTATTAGAGTGGTGATACAAACTGTGAAATATTGTGTGAAATTTCTATAGAAAGTGGTTTAGGGCCCCACCAATGACCAATACATTTGTTCCATTACATTCTCTTTCATATTTTCTCTTGAAATTTCACAGGTAGAAAATTTACTCAAATTATTATAATAAAAATATTAATAATTTAATATCCCGTAAATGGGAACAATAAGTATATTTCAAAAACAGAGATGTATTAGCAATTTATTATAAATATGTATATATTGTAATTATAGTCTATCTATAGTTTGAGTTAAGTAATGGTCTGCATACCATTTTAACTAAAATATCCTAGTAAAATTTATTAGTTTTCATAAAAGGAATTGTATTTCCGTAATATTCTTGTGTCAAATGGAAAACTTATTAAGTATAAAAAAATACTAAAATGAAAAAAAAAATGATATGGCTAATATGATATTTTCGAGGCAATTTCCTTACATGGCTGGACTTATAGCAACTGTCATCTAGTCGACAACGTCGTGAACCGACCTCCAAATAAGAGAAAAGTAGAAAGACTTAGCAAAGTCACCCATCATTGCTACTCGAACCGATATTCCCATTGTTGTTGCTTTGAAGAGTTGAAAAATGGACACAATGGCTCAATTTTATCAATTCTAAGGGATATCCGACCCTTTGTACTATATAATAATTTTATTTGGCCAAATAGCTATATATAATATTAATAATTAATACTTGAAAACACAACATTTCAGCTAAAAAAAGAGACAATATACTTATTAGAGAAAAAATGAAGAGACACAATTGTTGGTGGTAAAAATACTTAAATTTTAAATTAGATAGGTAAATAAATAAAAATAGATATAGTGGTAGAAATGGTACAATTTGAAAAGATATATTTGGTTGGTGGTGATGACTTCCCATATATTTAACAAAGTAGTAGATAATTAATTATAGGTAGAAACAGTGGCGGAGCCAGGAATTTGAAAATGGGGGTTCATTTAAGGGTGGCAGTTTGTGCTATCATGTGTTGATAATCGTGTCGTGTTAAACTTAGTAAAGACGAACATGCACGGTAAACTTATCGTGACACGTTTTACAAACACGAACACGACACATATATTTTTGTGTTTGTTCGTGTCGTGCTATTGTGTTGTGTTAAGTTATTCAGTCGTACATCTTTATACGAGATCTTTAAGTAAAATTAAAATAAAGAACTTCATATAAAAAACTATGAATTTATATATCAGTATTCATAAGTTCGTAATATAAAGTTGACAACTATAAAAGGTAAACCACTAATTGGAGTTTTAAAATCTATTAAATAAGACTATTTTTTTTTTTCAAAAAATACTAAAGAACTAGACTTAGTAGCACAACTTTATCGTGTTGTGATACACGAACACAAAAAAAAACACAATACAAAATTATGTTGTGTTAATCTCTTGTTCTGTTGTTCGTGCTATCTTATTATCATTCCGTCATATGTTTGCATGAACACAATTTTTTTTTGTGCGTGTACATGTGCTATTGTGTTGTGTGAGAAATTTCCGACGCTAGATTCACCACATAAAATATATTTAACAAGCCATATACTATATATAATATAATATTAAGAAGTATAATTGTGTTGTTTAAAAAAATATATCTGGCAATAAAAATAATGTTTAATAAAAACAATGTTTAATGCTTACAAAATTTTATTCCGAAAATTCAATTAGTTCTTGAGCTAAACTATTAATTATCCTAATTTATTAATTTTAATAGCATCTCATTACCTAAATCAGTAGTTTTAAAATGATTATTTAATAAATGCATAAAATAATTCTATATAAATAAATGGATTGAACATCATAGTAGACAGAACAAGGAAAGATAATAAAAAGTATACTAGTCAACAACGTTGCTAAACAACATCGTTTAGTTACAAGAATTTTATATATGTTAATACTAATAGAAAAAAAAAAACTAGTAAAAAATGAGGGACATTCTCAGCTATGCTACGCCCCTTTGTAAAAATATGAGCTTGAGAATGGTTTTCCACGGGTATTTTAGGTGTGAGATTTTTATATTCTTGCAGGTCAAAATGTAAAGAGTAAATTGTCGGTTATAAAAAATTTCATTTATGTAGTTTAATTTGAAATATTTAGTTAATAGTTTTTTTTTAAATAAAAAAAATTTGGAAATTTATTATCTTACTCATGCAATTTTATTTTTATTTTTTAAATGAATAATAAACTAGTAGTGATGAATCGGCTCATTTCGTTACGTATTGTCCGAATTCACATGTTCATTTACAAAAACATATCACACTTACCAGCACCAGCACAATTAAATGGCTGCTTTTCACAAACGTGTGGCAGCCGTCGGATAGAAAGTCTCTACCTTTGATGGATTTATTTTTAATATATTTCAAAGGGGAGGGGTAAAAAGGACAATTTAAAGTAGAAGATTCCTTTTTCGCCAAAGCTTAGCTAAGCCGTGAATTCACTCTATTGCTGATGCCAGCAGAATCTGTAGCTCTTGATTTGGCCGGTGAATTGTCAGACTGCTGTCTTAAAGGTTACAGTGCGGCTGTCGTTTTAATCTGTATGTATGGCTAATTGAACTTGGTAACCTCTTAAATTTTTAACGAGGAGTTTGAATGGATGTAATATGATATTATTTGAAATGTGAGATTATAAGTAATGTGATTGTTTGAAATGTTAGATTACAATGTTTGGTTGTGTTGTAATGTAGAGTCTAATATTAGATTGCAGTGTTTGGTATGTGCTGTAATGTGCATTGTAATGTGACTTTATTATTATTATATTAATTTATAGAGAGTATATTATATTTTAATATGATAAGATTTTAAAAAGAAATTATATTTTAACAACAGCTAACTTCTTAAAGTTTATGTTTTGCGGTTAATACTATAGTCATTTATGAATTCTAAAAACTAAATATGTAAACTCAATATGCATAACTATTAAAATTCTAATAGTTAAATCATTATATGTAGTTCTATAAGATAATTTTTATAAAAAATGCATTGAAAAGACTTTACTCATTTTATACGAATATCAAGTGCATTATTATTTATTATAATAATGAGCTATGAAGTATATAAAAAAAATAGAAACTATTAATAATAACAAAATTATTATCATAATAAGCTATAATGATAATACAAAGTATTTTGCCTATTTAATAAATATTAATAAAATAATAACACTCTATAATGTTGGACGTAATCTCACATTACATCCGTTTTTGGATGTTATCTCACATTACGTTGAATGAAGTTTGGACGTAATCTGAGATTACAATTGACATTACATTACAATGCACATTATGTCGTATGACAAACCAAACAACATAATGTTGATGTAATGTTGGACGTAATGTGAGATGTGATCGGGAATTAAGAAATACAAAAACCATTGCTTTATTTTCAACACTCCGGATAGGCGGAAGGATCTATGTCCATCCCCCTTTCAATCCACATTAATTCATGTTTGTTGTAGTAGTGAGGCGTTGGTACGGAGTTGCATCCATCCAAACACCCCCTAACTGTCTAATTTGGTCCCCTAACTTACAATGTTACACAACATTGTCTAGTATCATCGGTATTTTCTACTATGTTTGTGGAGTATATTATTATTGTGCTTTTTTTATTACTAGGGTGGATTTAATTATAACATACATAAAAACTTTAAAAGTATGAAATTTGTTAACTACACCCAATATTTATATCATACTATTAATAATATCAGTTTCTCTATAGGATTCATATTTAGAACAACAGAAAAATGTAAAAAAATAATAATAATACCACAAGCATAGCGCTTGTGGAGCATAATAGAAAGACTCAGTATCATCCATTATTAGCATAACCTGTAACAATCGAGAATTAGGGTTTGAGTCTTGTGAATTGAGGAATTTTTATAATTAGGACTTTTTTTATTAAGTTTATTGGGTGCGAATGATAATTATTATAGAAGTTGACACTTAACAACATCTCCCAAAAAATAAATAATAATTTGAAAAAATGATGATGTTAGTTCAATTCCAAGTATTTATTCTTAAAAAAAAAGTACAGATACAATTATGTTTGCGCTAGATACTATACTAAATTAAAAATAGAATTAATTAGGTCACGTACATAATATATGTTTGTTAATATTGAATTTTGGTGGAAACTTGTGATATTAACTTACAAATGTTCTAAATTGTTGATTTTGGTTAACCCAGAAGCATGATTTTAGTGTTTGAGAGTTCGATTTTAAAAAATAAAAAGATTCTATATCTAAATAAGAAAAGCATTATAAAAATGAGGGTAAAAAGACGAAGAGAAATGAATATGCATGATTAAGTGATATTTTCATGCTTCACAAAAAAAAAAAAGGGTGATATTTTCATGTCGGTATACAACGTAAAAGTAGATATAAAACTAATGGGGTGACCATATTAATATTGATATTTAAAACATGTAAGAAAACTAATAATTTAATGTCTCTAAATTTTGAAAACATAATTAACACTGCTAAGTGCGAACTAGCTATATTTTTAAGATTTTTATTAAACGAAGTAAATAAGATAATGTATTTAATCAAGCATGCATATTTTGAAAAAGAAAAAAGATTGTATCAAATATCAATGAAGTCTAAAAATAAATAATAATAGGCGGCTATATGTTTTGGGCTGATGAATTGAACCTAACCTAACCTTAAGATAAAAAAGAATTGAACCTAACCTAAGTAATTAAAGCCTACAGTCGAGAGAAGTTGGCTTGGTTCTCCTTTCCTATCTCTTACCTTCCCGACATTTTCCCGACAATTTGTATTTATATATAACAAACAATTCGTTTCCAAATTCTCCAACTCTGCCTTCCACATGAAGTAATCAATTAATAAAAAAAATAAAAATTCAGACACGGTCGGACCGTGGCGGTCCAACCACAACCCAACTGTGTTAAAGTGACACAAGTTGTAATTTTTAACAATTTATAGGGTAATTAATTATTTAAAAAGGATTAAAATGTGGTCAGATATCATTTCTCAATTTAAAGATACTAGATGTATTTATCGCGCATGATGACTTATCAAATATGTATAATTAATAAACTAATATTCAATGAAATTTATACTAACTATTTGTAATATGTTGAAATACTATTTTTAAATAAAATATCAGTCTAAAATTTGAAAAAGTAAACGAAAGACTACAAATTTTGAACCATAAAATACAATTGCGCAAATTCACAAATAAAATTTAGATGCCTGTACCGCATCCTACATTTGGTCGTAGGACCCGTGTCAAACGTCTTTTCTTCAACATATATGGCTTCGATGACCACTGGCGATATCTCGCCGGAGATAGAGATGGCTCTGCCATTGAGACTGTCAGCCGCCCGTACGGCTATCTTCGTTCGACGGCTCCGCGTCAAGCGTCTGTTAAAAACCAGTGACATTTTAATTTCGATTAATTACATACATTAAATCTTGAACGGTCCGAAATTTTAATTGCGATTAATTGCATACATTGAATCTTGAAGGGTCTGAAATTTTAATTGCAATTAATTGTATACATTGAATCTTAAACGGTTCGAAATCAACGAAATTTTAATTGCGATTAATTGCAACTTAAAAACTTTCAACTTCATAGTGCAATCAATGCTATGAAGTTAATGACTACAAAACCCTTAGCTCAATTGACATAAATGCATCGATTAATGTAAAAAAACATAATCATCAGCTCCACATTCACTCTGTTATTATCTTTCTTTTAGAATTTATAATATATATAGATTACTTAAAAAAACAGGACATTGTTACAGGTTTATTAACATTTCATTGTTGATAATAATAGAAATCTCTATCGAATATAATAAATATTATTTTACTAGTTTTATTATATCATTTAAAAGAAATGAAAATGTAAAATATTAATATAAATAATATATTAATATTCAATTGAACGCTTAATTAACGGTCACCGTTGAAATTAGGTGGATGGTCCAACTAAAGACATTTCGTCGTATTTTTTTTTCAATTTATTCAAATCCATCTTAATAAAACATTAGAATACTTCACATGTTCGAAACATACTTATTTTATGTTTAATTTGATGTAAATTGTAACATATGTTAATAATTAATTTACTCAAATTGGACGTTTCAATAGTTAGTTTTAATAAAAAATAAAATAAAATGCGGAGTTAGTCAGAAATTTAGTTATTGACCTAAAAAATATACTCTCTTTAGAAAGAATCCATATATCTTGTTTACAATAAAAAGAATCCATATATTTTCTTTTTGACCAGGAATTCCACATATATATATTCTGCGAGATTTTTCTAGGCTTTGAAGTTCAACTTTATATTGGATTTTGATCAACCTTCTTTTTCTACACACTTTCCTCATCGCCCAGAAGACTCAATAAGGTGCATAGATCCTAACAGATTGTTCCACAGACAAAAGGTTTACGTTTACCGACATGAATCTTACCCTCTTTTCTCGTTTTTTAAACAATATATAAAAATATTGCTAGTGCAATATCAGGTTCAGTATTTTCTAAGGAAGCATTTTCCGAATTTAAATTCGACTATACAACTCAATTTATTAGTTGATTCAACGATTTACAATGACATATATAAGACTTACTTGACATATATAGAAATCCATTTATTTATACATATGTAAAAGCTATATGTATCTTTAAATAAGGCACTATTACATCATGCGACTACTGTCCTGCGAGTAGCATGCGACTATTCTTACATATTACTATCATACCAACCGACTAATGTAATATAATATAGCTGTTCATTGCTTCATCATTTGATCAAAGTTAATGGTTCAAATTGTCTAATCCTGATAATGAAAAATATTAATCGCCAACCCTTTATAATTATAGGATGACCCGGCCAACATTTTATTATTTATTAGTTGATTTGGTACAGTAATGATTTGTTAAGTGTGAAACAAATATATTACGAGTTCTGCCGATGGTCGATACTACCTGCCGATGATTCTCTTTCCAATTTATGTCAAATTGTTAACTGACATGTGGCAGTTGTTAACTTTCTATGGTTTTTTCACTCTTTTTTTCACACTTTAAGGAATTACTCTTTCTTTTATCATAACCACCCATTGGTACAGGGCCCAAATATATATTTTATCTTTATAAACTCTTAAAAGGCACTGAAAGCATACTTTGTCCAATCTTTCTGGGTAAATCTTTGGGCCCACTCTAGTAGGCCTGTCTTAGGTGTATCGGCCTTTATGTTCTGATGATGGAATGCAATCTATCTTAGGCCCAATAAGACACAATCCATCCATCTTATTTAGTCATAGAAAGAACAAAAAAAAAAAAAAAAGGATTTTGGGAAAAGTATGAAAATTAACCTCAGCTCTTAATAACATGCAACGTCCACGTGTCACTCCCCCGCCATACGGCTGTTTGTTTTTTAACCACCAATATTTTGTAACTTCACCAATATGTTTGTAGTCGGTTTTACTCCTCACAAACATTTGAAATATTTGAAGTGGTCATGTGTCATACATGTTTATCATGTAGTGCAAATAATACTACTATGAAAATGTACTAGTGAAAATAATGCTACTGTACTAGTAAAAATATAAAGAAAATAATACTAATGTGTGCACATTAGTGGAAATAATATTACTAAACAGTAATATTATTTTCCACCATTGTTTGTACAATATGCATATTTGATTATTGACGATGACCAAATATGACTACCGAATTCAAATAAGGTTATTTCAGTTATTAAAATAAGGTAAGTATAGCTCCTCAATTGTTAAGATTATTTATGTGCAAAAATGGAGCAAATTTAAACAAAATAAACCATTTTTCTTATTAGGCTTTCAAATCAACATATATATAATAGGCTTGAAATCTAATCATCCAAAGGATAATGTTGTTTCTAAAAATTCCCCTGAGAAATATACTTCACTTCATTCCATTTATAGACAAACTGTGTTGCCATGCATGAAAATGCTTGTTTTCTTAATTTAAGAAAATACCATATATATATATGATGAAATTTGAAACTGCATGAATTTTTTGGGCAGTTATTATTATTATTTTATGAAATTGGGCAGTTATTCACTTCCCAAGCAGATATAATGAAATCAAATTGTTAAGCTTTAACGTTCATCGAAATGGATAATCACTTTGCTGATTAGGTTTACAAATTGGTACGTAGATCATCTGCTCCATTTTTTTTTTCACTTCGCATCTCACTGTTATATTTTTAATACGTGTCTTTGTTGAATTAATTTTCTGATTTATTTTTAAAACCTATTGAATTTGTGACCTTAAAAATAAAATATTAAAGATACAGAGACGTGTCAATATTATCATGAATAAGGAAGAATAATGAAGCATGTATCTGCATTCTACAAATTATTAGGCTTGAAATCATTAAACGGACATTGTTGTTTCTAAATCTGTCCCTGTGAATTATAAATTATTCATTTCACTTATATATATATATATATATAACAATTAAGATGCTTATTATTATTATTTTTGGAAATGTTATTAAAAGAAAATCAGAATCAATATCATTCATTGTCTGGTTGCGAGGCCATATAATAGATTCATGTTTCGTATCATTGCACAATAAAAACAAGGTCTCTCTCTCGACACCACCCACCCTTGTTGCCGGGAGATTCCTCGTCTTAATAACATGCAACGTCCACGTGTCACTCCCCCGCCATACCCATTCTCTTTTGGCCCTACATTTTACTACCCCACATATTTCTAGCTCTCCATTACGCACAGTCTCTTCTCTTCCTCGTCGACTCTCTTAAAATCATCTCTTGGAGGGAGACCCCATGTGCTCATTAATACTGCTGCCATGTTCTTGTCATACTGCGGTTCAGATTCTGTTTTAATCCTCGCCTCTTGTTCTTAAGCAGTACCTCAATCTGTGTTCTTTCGCAGAAAAAGACATGTCCGGAAGCTTTGATCGAATTGCGGCCTCTTGTAAGTGACTCTTTCCCTCTCTTTCATTTCGTCGCCATTGAAGAACTCATTCTGTTGCAGTTCTTGGTTAAATGCACTTTCAATTTGGGATCCATGCTGTTTAAACTTTCAATTTTTCCATCTGGGTTTTATCCTAAATCAGTATTTAGAGCAGAGGGATACACAATCTAGTGTAAAGTTTCAATTTTTCCATCTGGGTTTGATCCTAGATAAGTATTTAGAGCAGAGGGATACACAATCTCGTGTAAAGTTTCAATTTTTCCATCTGGGTTTGATCCTAAATCAGTATTTAGAGCAGAGGGATACACAATCTCGTGTAAACTTTCAATTTTTCCACCTGGATTTGATTCTAAATAAGTATTTAGAGCAAAGGGTTATACAATCTCTTGTAAAGTTCCAAGTTTTTAATTCTGGGTCGGACCCTAGGATAGTAAATGTTAAACTATCTTTTGCAGAGTTGCAATTTTTAATTCGAGTTATTTCATCACGTTTGAATTAAATACTAGGTTTGGTTTTAGCTTTTCCAGTTTCTATAATTTCAATAGTTCCGTAACATGCTGTTGATAATCAAGAGAAAGAATATGAACAATAGAGTAGAGAATATAGAGATATGTTGTGGTTACGACTATGCCTCAATCACAATTCAAACGATTGTCAAAATTGACTTAATGTTCAATTATTGTTTACATTATTGTATCTATCTGGGTCTTAATTTACTTGATTGCAAAATTTGCAGTTTTTGAGGGGTGCATAACCGATGAGCAAAGAGATAAGAGAGTGAGTTCCGATTTCACTGAAGAGGAGAAGCTAACAAGAGCTGCTTCCTTTAAGAAAAGAGCGATCAATGCATCTTCGATTCTGAAAAGAAATTTGAAGAAAAAAAATGCTAGAATAAGAAGTGGAAGTAGAGTTAGCTCCATTTCTATTGAAGATGTTAGGGATACAGAGGAGCAACAGATTGTTGATCAATTTAGGCAGGCGCTAATTTTGGATGAGCTCCTTCCAGAAAAATTCGATGATTATCACACAATGCTGAGGTCTGCATCTTCAGTAAATTCCAGGTTCATCTTTTGATGAACTATTATAATTAATTTCAATCTAGTGACAAATATAATTTGCAGATTCTTGAAAGCAAGGAAATTTGATATCGATAAATCAAAGCTCATGTGGGCAGATATGCTTAGCTGGAGAAAGGAATTTGGGGCCGATTCGATTATGGAGGTACTCAGATTTGCATCATTACCTATCTAAAAACTCTATATCTAGATTCTTTGCTTAATCTGGTTAAAGTTCAAATATTTTTCCAGGATTTTGAATTTACGGAGAGAAATGAAGTGTTGAAATACTACCCTCATGGCCATCATGGCGTGGACAAAGAAGGAAGACCAATATACATTGAGAGATTGGGGAAAGTGGATACTAATAAGCTTCTGCAAGTGACAACAATGGATCGATACATCAAATATCACGTGCAAGAATTTGAGAAAACATTTGCTTTCAAGTTTCCAGCTTGTTCGGTTGCTGCAAAAACGCATATCGATTCAAGTACTACCATTTTAGATGTTCAAGGCGTGGTATGCTACATTCTTTGATGCATTACTTAAGTATATACTGAAGTTGTTTGGCTTTGTTATATGAAACCGATATTTTTCTTAATAGGGATTCAAGAACTTTGGTAAATCTGCACATGAACTCATCAGACGACTACAAAAGATCGATGGTGATAATTACCCAGAGGTAAGATCCATTGCTGTAAAATCCCATCATGATGCAATTTTTTTTCTAAAGGTAGAACTCATTAAATTTAACACAGTAAGTATTGTTGGCTGATTTCCATCTTTCTTGGCATCATTTTAACAACAGACTCTGCATCAAATGTTTGTCATCAATGCTGGTCCTGGGTTTCGGCTGATCTGGAGCACCGTGAAAACCTTTCTTGATCCCAAAACAACTGCAAAGATTCATGTATGTGGTTTTTTTAATTTATGTCTTTATTGATAAATATATAATATTTTTCAAATTTATACATTGGGTTTTCCTTTGATCTCATTTTTGAGTTTTACAGGTTCTTGGAAGTAAGTACCAGAGCAAATTACTTGAGATAATTGATTCAAGGTGCAATTCTATTCAGTTGAATTAGTTATTTAAGTTATTCTGATCTTAGATCATTAATCATTACTGTTTCATCTATAAATTATTGCAGTGAGCTGCCTGAATTTCTTGGAGGAACCTGCAGATGCATCAATGAAGGAGGATGTCTCCAATCCGACAAAGGGCCGTGGCAAAATCATGATATGTCAAAGGTTACTTAAATTTTCTCATTTCTAGCTACATATATATAATGAAAATATAACACAGATTTATTTTTTTCAGTGAAAATCCAAAATTTAATGCGATTCAACTTATGAACAGGTCAAAATTATTGCTGCATCCAATGCTGAATCAAGCTCGGGAGAAGAAGATTCTGCTTCATCAAAAGCTAGGAAGAGTTATAAGCAAGCCCCATTGGTTCCATTTCATGAAGAAGTAAGTTCTAACCTTGAAAATGTTCGATTATACAGAACAAACTGCATCAAACTCAAAAGGATAAAAAAAAAAATTCTATTTTCAAAAAATCAGGTAAAGGCATATCGAACGAAAAAACCCAACAGTACTTCCTTAGGACATGATGACTCGGTTCCCATCGTTGACATTGCTATTGATGCTTCATCGAAGATAGCATTCTCAAGAGGCAGATGTTCTTCTGAAGGTTATCAATCCTAAACTACATATCTAAATTTTATTTTATTTTATTTTAGATATAGTTTGTTAACTTTTGCAGTTTAATGAGTTTAAGTTACTTATGGTGCAGTTTTGGAAAATCCGATGCCTATAGGTGGAATCTGGAGTCGGGTTACAATAACAATCATGAATTTCGTTATTTCATTGTTCACTCTCTTCTATCCGAGAGAATCCCATTCACAGTCTACCCGAGATGCCATTGGGTTGGCAAGGGTTGATTCACTACTGAAAAATGAAAGCCAATTGTTCTCTAGGCCCGACCTTGTTTCTTCTGTATTGTGGAGACTAGCTGAAGTTGAAGGCAAGCTCGATACCCTTAAAATGAAGCGATTAGAGATGCCAAAAAGGAAAGAGAAGCTGCTCATGGATGCTACTTTCCGTGTGGATGCTTTAGAATCTGAGCTTATTGCTACTAAAAGGGTATACTTTGATTGTTTTAATAATGTGGCTAACTCTGAATTACATCATGGTTATACATCTAAGTATATCTTGAGACCCGGTTTTTGTGCAGTTGAATTTAATTCCTTGCCGAAGAAGTTTCCTTCAAATAATATAGCAGTGGTTTTCAATTTTCTGGTGCATTTGTGCTGATAGTTCATCGACTTGGTTTTTGTAGGCTTTGCATGAGGCTCTGATGAGGCAAGAGGAGCTGCTCGGGTACATTGATAGTCGAGAACAGAAGTTACGGGTAGGTTGATTCGATTTCTATGCAAAAACAAAAAAAAATCTACAAAAATAGATTTTGAGACAGATTCATTGAAACATTTTCGTTGTCGATTTACAGATGAAGAAGAAGAAAAAGATGTTTTGCTGGTAGAGTGCGTCTATTTACAGAGAAAGAAGAAGAAAAATATGTTCTGCTTGGGATTCACATATACTTAGTTGTTAAAGTCCTAATCAAGCTTAAAAACAGGAAACGGCATCTACATTTGCTTATACAGGTTCATCATTAAGAGCAAGGGTTAATTTTTCAAACTGCTAGTTGATATTTAGGCTGTTGAACAAATTGATACCTTAAGTTTGCTGTTCTGGGTTATCCTATGCATATACAATTTACTAAATCTGTTAAGATTTTTGTTTTTCTTTGACGAAATCAGTCATGTGCTAGGCACGTGGTGAAGAAAATAACTAGCAATTTATTCGGCTTCCTAAACATTAATTAACAAAATGTGGTGTTATTGTTCATAAGTCATAACGTGACCAATTTCGTCCAAATCAAGACGTAAATTCTAATGAAGTTAGCAATTTGTATATATGTGAAACTTGCGCTAACAAAATATTCAAGAACAAAATCTATTAGCAATTCGTTTGATTTGCTCAAATAACAACTAGTAATTTAATAGTTAATCCTAGCTAGGAGTGTAAAAGTGTTGAGTTGAGTATTTGTCAAGCTCAACTCAACTAAAAACTATCGAACTCGATCTTTTGAAACTCGAACTCGGCTACCATCTAAACTTGACATAATCAAATTTGATTCGTGAGCCCACTTTACATCACAATAAGTTAGTATTTATTATAATACTCAAACTCAACTGACTTCTGTATATTAGAAAATTTAGGCCCGTGAATAGTTCGAGCACATCAGAAGTATTAGCTTCACTCACTTATATTCTTCTTAATAAAGAATCGGTGGCAAAACTTTATATTATCAATTCCGTGGGTTGATATTTACATTAAAAAAGCCAGATATAGTTTCATTTCCATCACTGATCGACATTTACAATACACATTTCGTATGAAAATTTGCGGTCGTGTCATTTAGTTTGAGCGAGATTACCGGCCGAAGGCTTTTCGGTTCACCAGAATGGGTTCATCTGCAATAATAAATGGATGAATCTCATCTCATCTCATCTTTTACTGTGAGACATTATGAGGGAGCTTATATACGAATAAAAAAAATGTATATATATATATATATATATATGTAAGAACTAACCAACTTCTTTTTCTTCTTCTTTTTCTCGACGTAGGCGACGAGCTCCTCTTGTCGAGAAAGTGAATCTTCAAGAGCCTGCAAATAAATATACATCGCATAGCAATTTAGCGCTTCATTCTAAAATAAAATTCTCATATTCAAATCGGTTCATAATCAGCATTTTACATAAGACGCCCCTTAGAAAAAAAAACATTTAAAAACATTTTTAGCAATGAAAATAAATTGGGAAATATCAAAGCTTTTGAGAAAAAAAACAATTTTGGATACATAAATTTCTCTTGACAAAATCGTTATTCATATCGGTTGGCTGAATCTAACTCAACGAGCTAACAGAGAGCAATTACTTATATAATGTTTTGATTAACAATTCACAACTGGAAGGTGCACTCAACATTCCCGCACTATGAAGACTTAAAATACTGACTTAACAAATTCATACGGGTTTGGACTAAAATCAATAAACCCTCTCTCACATTCAGGTCTGACCGAACAGATCTGATACGCAAAGTTAATGGATCCAAAAACCCCAGTTGGTACTCTTAAATATCGTGTTAAATTTTGTATTTGACCGAACTAAGTCCAACAAACTAACATTGAGCCACCCTTTAGATAAGTAAATTTCCATCCTAAAACCAACTGATTAATTACTCTGATTAATAGTCCAAAATTGGGGACAGATTTCATCAGCAAAACCTTTGCAGACGATCCCTTATTTTTAGTGACAGTTTATTTTTGGAAAAGAAGCAATAAAATTTTGTTGATGGGCGTTTTAGCGAGGGTAATTCCAGTAGTGAGCTAGCGTTATGTCAACTAGAAAAGATGATGACCTTTGATGTGGAATTGAGTTGCTGCTCGAGAGCTTCAATGCGGCCAAGAGCAGTGGATAGTTTCTCTTCCTTTTCATGGACAACTGCGGTTTCCTTGGTTCGGAGAGAAGAAGCCATCTCCTCGAGCGCGGCCACACGCCTCACCATAGCCAAGTATTCTTCCTTGGGGATGGAGTTTTCGGGCGGTGGTTGTTGCGGCGGTTTGGTGGAATCGACTCCTCGGTTGACATAGTTGTAAGAAGGGTGGTCTGTAGTGTAGATGTTGGGGTCATTGATTTTAAGGGGCATGGTTCGGGTTATACGAGCCATCGTGGCGATACCCATAACGAGTGCCATTACCCCGCTGAACAGATTCCCTCCGAGGCCGTGATCCCCGCTGCTCCCTTGCATCGGGAAGCAATCTTTTGCCAACGCTAGTTGCTTTAGTGTTGCACTTCTCATCATTGCTGCTTCCATTGCTTTCTCTATTTGCACCTATATTCATATCTAGATATTAGCTACACCCAAATAATCATAATATAATACTTTAGGGGCAAATGTATTAAATCATAAAAAGTTAGATTGTAAATAATTGCAACTTTTAGAGTAAAAAACTACACATTATAACCAAAAGTTGAAACGGAAAACTCACCCTATTGTACTTGTGTCCCTGCCCTTATAACTATATATACACCTAAAATGTTAAGATGTGTATGTGTTTATTGGCTTTATTGCGCACATATACTAATAAAAGGCTTTACGGCACCTCATATCTTACAATGTAAGAAACTGGTCCGGTAAATGTTGCACTATGCATCTTTTAAATGTTGCTATTAAACATATTATTATTGTCAGTAAAAAGGAATATGTTAGTAGTGGTGACTCTAGATTCATCCTGCTACGTAATCTGTAGGCTCTCATGTTCATGGTCTAGATTTTTTCCAACCAAAATTAATGAATAGCCAACGCATGCACTGCCATGTTAATGTAGCTCCACCAGCAACCTAGTATAATCAAGATGTTAGCCCGTTAAGCTCAGTTCTACTCACAGTATGTGGGTCAGGCGGTACCTATTTTTTTAAACAGTTTACCGCGAGGTGACGCCCCTGAGACTGAGGGGTTTCAAACCTGAAACTTCGGAGCCAAACCACATAGGAGTAAGCGATCTTAACCATTAGAGTGGTACTGTTAGTCACTGATTTTTTAAAAAATTATTCTTTACATTCTACTCACTGATTTTCTTGCCTAGAAAGGGTATCTCTTGCTAGGGTTTCTAGGGAAGAAACTTGTCATTACAAAGTGCAACATGCATGAATTTTATCTTTATGTTGATATAAAGCTTACATTTTCCTTAGCTGCAGTACTAGTAGGCTGATGAGGTATTTTGTTCTCGGCAACGACGACCACCGGTGGCGGTGTAACCGCCACTTCTATCGCAACAACCGGTGCGGGTTTGAGCGCTTCACTTTTCTGTACGATCAATGACTCTAATTAAGACATGCAAATTCATTGCAATTTAACAAGACAGTTTTCTAAAGAATAAACTTTCCGAGAAACCCTAATTACATTTGGTTCTGATGGTTGATCGACTGAAGCTGCATTCTCGTTGATCGCCGATGAAGATCGGGTATACTTAGCTTCACCATTGCGAACCTTCTGCATTCCATAAAGAATTAAAGCTCATTGTCATTCTAGCTAAGCTACACCAATCTAGCTTTTAGGGTTAGGGTTTAATTAAAAATCGATCGAGCCAGAAAGATTATTCAACAACCTTCATGATGTTTTCGTCGTTCCAAGGGCCCTTGTCGGAGCGCATGCAGCCTCCCTTGTCGGCGCATGTACAGGTACCGCCCATAAAGTCCGGCAACTGACTGGTCAACATCGAAACAGACAAGGTTACATCAATTAATGTTTAACATGATGTTTTTTTCAGTCAAGAAAATCTGACGAACTTACTCCGCAGCGATGATCTCGAGTAGCTTGCTCTGGTACTTATTGCCGAGGACCTAACGAAAGCAAAGGCGAAGCTAGAAATTTAAGTTAGATGATCATTGACTAAATCGAGAATTAATCTAGCTCAGCGGGGACAGAAACTAGCTAGTGGGAACAAATAATTAAAAAATTTCATGGAATAAATATATGATTTTAAAGAGCTATATATTATATATCAAATCAATTTTGCAAATTTTAGGCCTAAAATTGCACAATAGAAAAAGTTGAGGGAACAAATTGTTTATTAATGTTTATATAGCCTAGTTTTACTATTAGAGTGAACTTAATTTTAACATTTAATTTTTTTTATAAAACTTAAAAAGTATGATTTTCTTTTAAAAACATTTAAACGCCAACATGTTGTTTCTGAATCATAGTAGAAATGTCATTTTTCTATAAGAGTATGTGTAAGTTTAAGTTTTTACAAGTTCAGGAATGTACAACTTTATCTTTATTCTTTTAGGGTAAAAACAATAATTTTAAAAATTTAGGGGACATTTATCCCTTCTGCCTTCGCCTCTGAATATATATAACTGCATCATTAGATAACAATTTTAAATGCATGTACAGTACTAACATGGATCTTGGCAGTTGTCTTCGGGTCGAGGAAAGATTTCACCGTGTTCCACAAAAGCCTAAACCCGGACCCCGCGTTAATGATGAACATACGGTTCAGTGTCTGCAAAATATCGAGCCATTATCCTAATTAGGGTTTAGGGTTATCTCCTTTTAGGGTTTAGGGTTTCGAGTGTAGATTACCTCTGGATAGTTATCCCCGTCGATCTTTTGAAGCCGTTGAATGAGGTCCCTAGCTGCTTTGTTGAAGTTCTTTAGTCCCTGCACCATTACCACCGAAATCGCGTAAGCCGAAAAAAAAAACGATTTTTTTTCTTCAATATTTCTTTCTAAAATAGTGAAAAAAAAACAGTTATACGAGAATTGTGATATACCACGCCTTGAACATCTAAGATAGTGGTACTCTGGTCGATATGTTTCTTAGCTGCCACGGAACATGCAGGGAACTTCACCACAAATGTCCTCTCGAACTCACGTACGTGGTACTGTACATACCGGTCCATTGTCGTAACTTGCATGAGCTTGGTCGGGTCGACTTTTCCGAGCAACTCGATGTAAATGGGTCTTCCGTCCATGTCCACGCCGTGATGGCCTTGCGGGTAGTACGTAAGGACTTCATCGACTTCCTTGAATTCGAAGTCCTAATCAGAGAACTAATCGATATTAGTAAGCGTATTGTCGATTTCTGCATAGTTAAATAACGGTGATTAGAATGTGCATGTTTGAATTAAACTGTAGAATTTTGTTAGAAAATAATAAACTTGTTTCTAGATGTTTAATTAATAGTCTAGTTAGTCTAAGTTAGTTGGGAAAGTGTCATTAAGGCTAGGTAGTTGAGGAGTGACATTAATGCTAAGTAGTTGAGAAGTAAGTCTAGAACTCTCTCTCCTTGTACTCTATAAATAGATGACGAGAATGAATAAAAATCAACAAGTTGAGTAGACAAACGACAAGTCTCTCATTCCCTCTCTACCTCTCTCATACACATACATATTCAAACACCAACAAGTGGTATCAGAGCAAGGTTCAAGGATCGTGATGGCATGACAATCACACAAGTGCCAAGATTGACGAATAACAACTACGATAGATGGTGTATCCAAATGAAGGCCCTTTTGGGATCACTTGACGTGTGAGAGCTCGTGGAGACCGAGTTCGAGGAACCAGAAACGGTGGCGGAAATGTCAAAAGAAGAGACTGAAGAATTGAAGGAGCAACGGAAAAATGCCTTGTACATAATATATAAAGGTCTTGATGAAGCCACGTTCGAGATAGTCGCTCCAACCAAGACATCATACGAAGCCTGGGTTATACTCCGAAAGGCGTACGGTGGCGTCGAAAAGGTAAAAAAAATTCACCTACAAGCTCTTCGTACTTAATTCAAGTCCCTTCATCAAGAAAGCTAGGAATCTATCTCTGACTACTTCACAATGGTCATCTCAATCGCGCATCAAATGCGAAAAAATGGAAAAAAATTTAGAAGATGTTCGTGTCATAGAGAAAATATTGAGATCCCTCGATCCCAAGTTCGACCTTGTAGCTGTGGCAATTGAAGAATCCAAAGACCTGAAAGAAATGTCTGTTGAGCAACTCATGGGTTCTCTACAAGCCCATGAACAACGACTTTCGAAGAGAGGAGAATGTAAATCGTTGGATCAAGCTTTACAAGAAAAGTTGACATTGAAGAATGACGGATCACGAGGCGGCTTCTAAAGAGGAAGATTCACTACATGGAGAGGAAGAGGTGATCGGTGGTCGAACAATAACCACCGGCGAAGTTGATGATGATGGAGAGTCGATCCAAGAAGGAGAACGAGGAAGAGGTCGTGGTCGCGGACGAGCTCAAGGTGGATGGAGAAATAACAAATTAGGAGTTCAATGTTATATGTGCAAAAAATACGTCAATTATGCAGCGGAGTGTTGGTATAACACCGACATTGAGGAAAAAAAATGCAAACTTCGTGGAAAAGATTAACGACGATGGATTTCTTTTGATGACATACAATCAAGTGGAGGAGACGTTGTCCAACACATGGTTCGTCGATCCGGGAGCTTCCAACCATATTTGCGGAAAAAATGAGTTTTTTGCGGGGCTCGATGAAAGACACGGTGGGCATATCACATTTGACGATCTTTCCCAACACCAAATCAAAGGGAAATGTAAAGTTCTCTTTAAACTCAAGAACATAAGACAGCTGTGCATCACAATGTCTATTTTGTTCCGACATGAAGAACAATATTTTAAGTGTCGGACAATTGCTCGAGAAGGGATACGATGTTCGGATGAAGGAGAATACACTCACCATCCGTGATAATAACAACAATGTTATCACGAATGTAGCCATGACGAAGAATCGAATGTTTCCGTTGGAGTTAAGCATCAATGAGAAAAATTGTTTGAAGGTGACAACCATAAGTCAACTCTTTGGAATCTCCGGTTTGAACATCTGAATTTCAAGGTGCTAGAATTGATGGAGAAGAAAAACATGGTAAGAGGTTTGCCCAAGATCGATAGTTTCAACGGCGTGTGCGGAACATGTGTCATCGGAAAGCAACAAAGAAAATTGTTCTAAAAGTACCCATCGAAGTGAGCAGCTGTTCGTCTCGACTTAGTCCACTCCGATGATGCTGACCGATCAAGCCATGTCCATTGGCAGAAATAGGTATTTTTTACCTTTACCGATGATTATAGTGGCGAAACTTGGGTTTATATGATGAAGCAGAAAAGTGAAGTTTTAACAAAGGTTAAGGAGTTCAAGAGCATGGTCGAGAAGCACGGTGGATGTTATTTGAAGTGTTTGCGAATCAACAGAGGAAGCTAATACACGTTACATGAATTTGACAGGTTTTGTAAAGAGAATGAGATCGTGCATCAACTCACCATGCCTCAAACCCCACAACAAAATGGAGTATCGAGAGGAAAAACCGGACGATCCTGAGAGAAATGTCCCAAAAGAATTTTGGGGAGATGCTGTTGCTACTGCTGTTCATTTGTTGAACAAGTTTCCGACAAAGCGGATTAGAGACATGACACAGGAGGCATGAAGCGAAAGGAAGTCGTGCATCGATCATCTTCGAGTTTTCGGGTGTGTGGCATATGCAAAATTGCAAGGAAGCCATAAGTGCGTCATGCTCGGATATGACGAGAATACATGCAGCTACAAGTTATACAATCCCGTCGCAAAGAGGGTTGTGATATCAAGAGATCTCAAGTTCGATGAAGAGCAAGCATGAAGTTAGGAGATGAATAATGACCAACCAAAACATGTTATGGAAGTAGAAGAGCCGCAAAGAAAAGAAGCCTGATATGTTGAAGTTCAAGAACCATTATCACCCCCCACGTGTTGATACTCAACAAGAAGAAGACGATTCGAGTGAGTCGCCCGTGCTGAGGACAAGGCGGATCTGAGACGTATACAATTTCGCACAGGTCGTTGATGTGAATGATGGTGAAGAATTGTATGGTAATCTATGTCTCTGCAGGATGTGAAGTCAAAATGACAACGTGAAGAAAGAAAAAGGCGATGACGCATGAAAAATTTAAGAAACGTAAAGTGCAAAGACACAAATGGAGTATGGGTTGTCGACAAAGACAATCGAGAAAACACCACCAAGAATACTCGAGTTGTTATGACAAAGATAATCACAAGACCAAACAAGTTACAAGAAGAAGTCATGAAGATCGTGTGGACGAAAACTGGAGAAATAAGTTTAAGGGGGATGTTAGAAAATAATAAACATGTTTCTAGATGTTAATAAAGAGTCTAGATAGTCTAAGTTAATTGAGAAAATGTCATTAAGACTATGTAGTTGAGAAGGGACATTAATGCTAAGTAGTTGAGAAGTAAGTCTAGAACTCTCTCCTTATACTCTATAAATAGACGATGAGAATGAATGAAAATCAACAAGTTAGTAGACAAATAAATCTCTCATTCGCTCTCCACTTTTCTCACACGCATACATATTCAAACACTAACAGATTTGACATCAAATAAATATAGGTAACTGCCTCTCAAACGTTTAGAAATGATTAAATGTGCATTTATAGATAAAATTGTATCGACTGAAATTCCAATCGATTTGTCAATCATTAAATTCAGGCCGACCCAATCTTCAAGTAACTCAAACTGTTGCTTAAAGGCCCATAGAAAATAAACGCTCAAAATATTTCTTATTTATAATTACTTATGTAGGCCTAATAAATTCAAAAATCTCCACATCTGCATTGATTAATCTACTAATCACAATTAAATGACTAATTTTCTTTTGACATAAATTTAACTATAAGAAAACAAAATTTATTGTTTATCACCATAATTAATGCTTAAACTTAAGAGTTAATTTATCAAGGGTTTAAAATCTAAATACAGTCTCAGTTTTCACTCATGTTGAAATTTGGTGTCTCATAATTAAAATATTAATATGGACAGTCCTAAGTTTTATTTTCGTTGAATTTTAATATCTCCACGCGTTTTTTCCTTTCTCTTCAATCATTTAAACCAACCCACTCACCTACTCATAATCTATCATTTTTTACTTTTCACAAAATCACCTAATTTCCCCCTAAACTTGAACGCCCAAAAGAAAGGTTTTCCAACAGAGTAGTGTTGAGCGATTTCCAGCGACAACGAAGCGAGATTTACTGGCGCGGATGTGACCAACTTCTAAAGTGACAGTCTCGACAAGGTGACGGGAAGAGAGCGTGCATAAGATCTCAATTTTGACAGTTGATTTCGTCGGGATTGGTTTTTCTAAAGTAATCACACCGAAAAGTAACAAAAATAAAATCTGAGACTGTTCATATTAACATCTTAATCATGAGACACCAAATTTCAACATTGGTGAAACTTGAGACTTTTTTTTTTTTTTTAGATTTTTAACCATTTTATTAATTAGTGGCTAAGAAAGTTCTTTTATTTATGAGAAATTATACCGAAACTCGTTAAATTCCGAAAATTAATTACATATTCTGAATTTTTTGTCATATAATTTTTTAATACCAACCAAAAGAAAAGGTGAAAGCTCCAATTAAAGTTGCTATATCTAACTAACTTTTTTTTTTCAAAATTAATATTGATAATTTTTTTTACCAAAAATGTCTTGAATATACCTAAATTTGTAAAAATCTATTGAGTAATTCTTAGAAAATACATTTCAAATAAATTTGTATATTATGGTAAAAACAAAAAAAATACATTTCTGAATTTTGAGATTAGTCCCATAAAAATGCAGATTTGCCTCTCCATTCATAAGATAAAAGCGTTGCACCCCTAACATTACCTACCTACTTTAACCTTAATATATAATCGTTTTGCATTGATCTAAATTAATATACCTCCATGATAGTATCCGCGCCGAATTCCTTCCGCCACTGGATCATATCCGACCACATTTGCTTCGTCTTCTCGACATCAAACTTCCGGGCCCGGAGAAATCTGCACCGTAATAACACATTCCCGTTACCTTTAAAAACACGACATTGATTTTTCGTTACGAAAAAGCGGTAAAAAAACAACCTAAGTATCATGTGATGGTCATCGTGTCTTGCCGGCAATAAGTCGTCCGAGATGAGTTGCTGTCGGAAAGCTTCGACCTGGCGCAGTTCATCGGCATCGATATCGTCGAGAGATAAGACCCGGCTTCGGTTCTGTCGGCTTTTGTTCATAGAGTTCCGGAACTTTATGGAGGCGCTGCTGCCTTTCTTCCGGAAAGACGCAGCCTTGGTCTCCGCGGTTTCGGCTGCCATGGATCATCCAAGAGGATTTGCAGAGAGAAGATTGTGAAGCAAAATGAAAGAAAAAAGGGGATGGGATGAATGGAAGAGTGGATCTATGTATTGCTGTTGCGGGTCATTCTCTGTATTGACCGAATTCTTCTCTTTTTCAACATTTCTATTCTATTTAGAGATATGGAATTCCGTTAAATAGCTAAGCCAATTTTTTCAAAAAATTAGCAACTACGTAGATCGTCAAAAACTAACTTAATTCTTCCGAAAATTTTATTTAATTATGAAACTGAGAATATATCTCCGGTGATGATTAAAAACTGCTTACTCAAACATTTGAGAAGTTAATGTTTGGTTCATATAATAGAATTAGGAATAGAGAACAGGTAATCACTTGTGTTTGGTTAATTTATTATGTTGAATAAGTATTAAACATAGTAGAAAGCATGTATTGGCTATGAAAAGCATGATTTTCAAGCTCAACAAACAATTAAAGAGTGAAGACGGTGGATCTGTTAGAATCGATTCTCTCAACACTCACAAACGGATTAAAAGAAAAGCAATAGAGAACACAAGATTTAACGTGGTTCGGTCAAATTCAACCTACGTCCACAATTCCCGCGGCTGGCGTTTTTATTAGATATTCACAGAGGTTACAATTTCATAGAATACAATGTTATATATAATAGCGGCAGAGAAAGACTCATAAACCCTACCGGGCCTGGTTGACCCAAAATCGGGTTAGGTCTACTGCCCCCTCAAACCCCTCGTTGACCTTAACGCTAAGGTCAAACGGTGATAATCAGGATCCATAACTCAACAGTTCTCCCACTTAGATACTTATCCAATCTTCCAAGCAAACTCCATTCTCCAAAAGAGTCTCTCATCAACATCAGCATCTCCGTTTCGCCAGCCGCACGTCTTCCGATACAACTACAGAAGACCAACTGAGGCTTTGCACAACTTCAATTTTCCAACATCGGCATATTTTGTCAACATTTCGTACCCCCTATCTTCTCCAAACACATATCCACTTCTTCCACCGCCTTCCGAGTGAAATGGTCGTCTCTGGATGTGTTTTATCCTTGAATGATGGACATGGTTCTTCACCAACTGTATGACACTCTGGCTATCACTGTTGAGAATCTTCCCATGCTGCTTCAAGCCTAGCTCTTCCAGGTAATATTTCAGCCATATCATCTCCTTCTCAGCTTCAGCTATTGCAACATATTTCGCTTCACACGATGAAAGGGCAACGCATTTCTGAAGTTTGGACATCCAACTCACGCGGTTCCACTTATAGTGTAGATGTACCCAGATGTACTCTGACTTGAGACAACATCTCCACTGAGATCAGTATCCACAAAACTCTGCAGTATCACCTTACCATTGCCATAACAAAATGACGTCTTGGACGTACCTCTCAAGTATCTCAGAAGCCACTTCACAGCTTCCTAATGCTATTTCCCCGGGTTTGACATGAACCTGCTAACAACCCCTACTGCATGTGTTATGTCAGGTCTTGTGCATATCATAACATAAATCAAATTCCCAATTGCAGATGCATATGGAACAAGGGTCATCTGTTCTCGCACCTCATCTGTCTTGGGTGACTGCTCTTTTGACAATTTCTTGTGATTAGCCAAGGGAGTAGTCTTGGGTTTAGCGTCACTCACCTTAAACCTGCTCAACGTACTTCTCTTGGGATAGATTTAGAGTGTCTGCAGCACTGTCTCGAGAAATCCTCATCCCAAGAATTTGTTTTGCCTCTCCCAAATCTTTCATCTCAAATTCTGAAGACAGGTTTGCCTTCAGATCGTCAATATCCCTCACGTTTTCTCCTGCAATCAACATATCACCCACATACAAGAACAAGAAAACAAAGGAATCAGTATACTTCTTAAAGTAACAATAGTTATTCTTTTCACTCCCGTGGAACCCGCTCTTGTGCATGAAGGAGTTAAACTTCTTGTACCACTGTCTAAGTGCTTGCTTCAATCCGTATAAGCTCCTGCTGAGCTTACACCCCATGTGTTCCTTGCCTGGAACAACAAATCCTTCTGGATGCTGCATATAGATCTCTTTATCAAGATCTCCATGTAAAAACACTGTTTTCACATCCATTTGTTCAAGGTGCAAATTCTCTGATGCAACAATACTAAACAGTATCCGAATACAAGTTAATTTTACAACATGAGAAAATATTTCAGCATATTCAATATCCTTCCTTTGTAAATATCCTTTAACAACTAACCTTGCCTTGAACCTTTTCCTGTCATCTGCTTCGGTCTTTACCATGAACACTCACTTGCTCTGTAAAGCTCTTTTTCCTGCAGGCAGCTCAGTCAACACCCATGTGTTGTTCTTTTCAAGTGAGCTCATCTCGTCATCCATCTCTTGCTCCCCCTTGATCGAATCCTCCATTTCCAGAGCTTTATCGAAGGACTCAGGCTCCCATTCATCTGTCAACAATAGGTATTGTAGCGATGGTGAATACCTGTCTGGTGGCATAGTGGTCCTGGATGATCTCCTCAACACCTGCTCAGGTGTTACTGGGTCCTCTTCTGGGTCTATCTCTGGCTCGACCTCCTTCATTGTCAATGTCCGAAGTTGATTGAGTTCCTTCTGTCTCCAACTCAACCTCAACTACCACTTGCTCTTGAGTCCCTAAAACCTTCCGATCCTTGTCTTTATACAAGAAATATTCATCAAAGGTCACATCACAGTGTCTCAGGATCTTTCTGTTATTCTCATCCCAAAACCTGTATCCGAACTTGTCAGAACCATAACCTATGAAGTAGCACTTCACAGCCTTCGCATAAAGCTTGTCCCTCTTCTCTGGATCAACATGAACATAAGCAGTACACCCAAAGGTTCTCATGTGAGAATACCTGAGTTCCTTTCACATCCATACCTCTTCATTAATCTTGAACCCCATAGGAAATCAAGGTCCTCTGTTGATCAAGTAAGGAGCTGTGTTAACAGCATCTGCCCAAAACATCTTGGGCAGTTCACAATGGATTCTCATACTCCTTGCACGTTCATTCAAGGCCATGTTCATCCTCTCAGCGATGTCACTCTGTCTTGCCTTGCCAGGAATTGTCCACGTCAGTCTAATTCCCTCGCATGCACAGAACTTTATGAATTCTGACTTTTCATACTTCCCTTCGTTGTCAGACCTCAAGCACTTGATCTTCAGTCCAGTCTGATTTTCAACTTCAGCTTTCCACTTCTTGAAAGTAGAAAACACGTCTGACTTGTGCTTCAAGTAATAAACCCATACCTTCCTACTGAAATCATCAATAAAGGTAACCTAGAACTTGGATCTGCCAAGTGGTATTTAAATATGGAAGGTCACGGGATTGCCAAAAATAGGCTCAGTTTAAATTAGGACAATACATATGTAATAAATATGATGTAATAATCAGAAAATATATAATATATATATCTATATATATATTTTTGGATTTAATAGGGTGAATATTGAGGGAATATTGATTTCCTAATTTTTGGGTGTCAATTTACCTATAAATAGGTACCTATTACATGTAAAAAAAATACACAGAAAATTACTAGAGGAATAAAATATTATTTTTTTTCGAAGTTTGTGCAAATCAATTTTTTTTTCCGCCTGTGCCATCGTCGTTCTGCTCTACCGGAGATCGCCGGAGGTCTGCCTGCGCCGGCGCCCATCTCGTTGCCGGAGATCCCAGGCCACCGCGTCGTCCCAGCCGTCTCTCCGCTGCCGTCCGAGTAGTTAGTCCTGCATCGCCGGCCAGCCACTGCTGCTGCTGGATCTGACCCGCAGCCGGTCCGCCCTGCCGCTGCTCCCTGCCCCGTCTGCCGGACCGCCGTGACGAACCTCGCCTGCCGGACCGCTGCTGTCGTTGCCGCTGAAGGTCGCCGGAATCTGCTGGCTGTCGTCGCTGCCGTCCTTCTCCTGGTGCCGTAGGTAAGTCGCCGTTCTGCTGTTTGTTTTTATTTATTTATATTTGTTTAATTAATTACTGATTTTATTATTATATATTGTTATTATTACTATGGGTGTTATTGTACCATGTTAATTAGAAAGTTAGATGTAAATTAATTAGATAACATGTGTTATGGTACATATGTATGTGGCATGTAACTTTTTGTCATAATTTTGAGCATGTTTAAACGAGATTAGGAGTTTTAGATGTTTAATAATATTTTAAATGCTCAATTTTATCGTTAATAATAGCGTCGCGTAAAAACTAGTTTAGTTTTTTTTTTTTTTTTATAGATTAATTCGTCGTAAAAGCATGCTTCTTTTTTTTTTTTTTTGGCCAACATGTTAATTAAGTACCAAAAGGGCGTGATTAGAAAAATATATATTTTTTTTAATTCGTAATAGAACCCCCGAACTCAAATCTCTTAACGCATGCCAATTAATTTTTTTTTTTTTTTTGGCCAAGCATGCCAATTAATTTACCCAGGTGCTAATTTGTTTTTTTTACCTAGGTAATTTAGGTTTCTAGTTAGCCGTAATTAACTAGTGGTGACTCTTTTCAAAATTGCACGTTTTAAAACGTAAATCGCCTTAGGTCAGATTTTAGGTCCGACACTGGTCCCCAAACATCTGTATGGACCAATTCCAAACGCTCATTCTTGGGCTCCCTTGGGGTATTTGTGAAACTAACTCGTTTCTGCTTCCCCATGACACAGCTTTCACGCTGCCCCATGTCTTCATGTTTCAAGCCCTCTAAAACTCATTTCTCCACCAGCATCTTCATCCTTTAACACTCATGTGTCCTAGTCTATTATGCGATAGACATGAACTGTATGCACTTTCCTGAACAACAGCTGCGTTTATACACCCTTCAGTGGTGTACAAGGTTCCAGTTGAGGCCCCGTGCTACAACCCTAGCACCATTCTTAATCTTCCACGAACCATTCCCAAACTCTTCTGCATAACCTGTGCTATCCAACTGACCAACCGAGATCAGATTCTTCTTGAGACCATGAATATATCTGACATCTTCCAATGTCCACTGATTTCTTACTGGTGTGTGAATGCAGACATTCCCCTTTCCTTCAATCTCCAATGCCTTGTTGTTAGCAAGGTACACCTTCCAAACTTTCCTGACTTGAAATTTCAGAACAACTCCTTGCTCGGAGACGAATGAAATGATGCTCCAGATCTATGATTCTGCTTCTTTGGCTTCGGACAATCGGATCGAAAGTGGTCTTTTCCACCACATTTCCAACATGATCCTTGTGGTCTTCCTGGAGATTTTCTTTTGTTTCTTGATTTTGATTGTCCATGCTGATTTGGACCCTTTGATTTACTCCTCTCCTTTCTTTCAACACTGAGAGCACTTCTAGACGAATCACTAATTTCTCGTTTGCGTTTGATGAACGCAGTCTTTGATGTTCAACCTCCGCAAGTCACAATCGGCAATCGGGGTCTGTAGTTTTTCAGCTTTTCAAGAGTCACAACAAGACGAACTGAGCCTTTGATGTTCAGCCTCTGCAAATCACAATAGAAAATCAGGATTTGAACTTTTCCAGCTTTATGAGAGTTATAAGCCGACAAACAGTGCCTTTGATGTTCAGCCTTCACGAGTCACAATCTGCAATCGGGAACTGTAGTTTTCCATCTTTCTGAGAGTCACAACCAGATGAACGGAGTATTTGATGTTCAGCCTCCGCAAATCACAACCGGCAATCAGGATCTGTAGTTTTCCAGCTATCTGAGAGTCACAATCCGATGAACGAAGCCTTTGGTGTTTAGCCTTCCCAAGTCACAAACCGACAATCAGGATCTGTAGTTTTCTAGATTTCTGAGATTCACAATCCGACGAACGGAGACTTTGGTGTTCAGCCTTCGCAAGTCACAAACCGACAATCAGGATATGTAGTTTTCCAACTTTCTGAGAGTCACAATCCGACGAACGTAGCCTTTGGTGTTCAGCCTTCACGAGTCACAACCGACGATTAGAATCTGTAGTTTTCAATCTTTATTAGAATCACCCCCGACGAATGAAGCTTTAGTATTCAATCTTCGCAAGTCACGCCACTAGAGGCTTTTCCTTGTTGCTCGCCACTAGAGGCATCACCGATTAAGGTTTTACTTTACCGCATCGTTACTGGAGGGTCTACATTCTGAATTACCAATAAGAGCACGAAGCTATCTCGGAGAATTGAAGACCCATAAGAAGAGATAATTCCTAACCAAAATAGGTGTAATTTGGGGTCCTAGTTTATCTATAAATAGGGTCATAATACATGTAAAAATACACACAACAGAAAATCAGCATAATAAAAGATTATATTTTCTCAAAATTCGTGCCTACACACTCTCTCATGTTGGAACTTTTTTTTTTTTTTCACACGGTCAGGCCGATAGACTTCGCCGGAGAGACCTCTTGCCGGTGACCCAGCAGCCACGCCGCACCTCTAGCCCAGCAGCCACGCCGCCCTTCGTCGGAACTCCGACCTGGCCATCCGTCCGTCATTGTTATATTATGGTAAATTTTAATTTGATTATGGTCAAATAGTTCTAGTTTAATTACATGTTGAAATATTGTCTATTGTATTATTTTTAATATAAATAGTTTTAAATTTGATTAGTTTAGATTAATCAAATGATAAAGGGTTAATTATGTATATTCATCATGTTAGTTTGTGTCGATTTAACTACATATGATAAATGTTAATATTATTAGATTTTAGTGTCGTTCATGCTTAAAATCAGTTTATAATTGATTAACAATAAAATTAGGAAATTTAGTGAATTGAGTACCGAAAAGACGTAGTTAAAAAAAATTATATTTTTAATTCGTAATATGAACCCCCCGAACTCGAATTTCTGATCGTAGATCGATTTTATACCTATGTGTTTAATTCGTTATTCGGTTAGGAAATTTTGGATTCTAGTTAGCGTTAATTAACTAGTGGCGTCTCTTTTAAAAATCCATGCGCTTTTCAAAACGTATATCGCCTAAGGTTAGATTTAGGTCTGACAAGTTTAATGTATCTTAGTTTATGGTTTAGGTCACATTTATTTAGGGTATATTAGTTTATGGTTTATGGTATAGTTATCTAGGATATATTGGTTTAAGCTATAATAGTTTATAGTTTAGGGTATATTGATTTATGATTTATAGTACGATTATTTATAGTACATGAGTTTACGGTGAGTACAAACATTTTAGCAATACAATGTAACAATTAATTAATATGAATAGGTTACCCTTATTTTTAGGAGCATTTAATTTTTTTTCTTCCTATAATTACTTGCTCATATGTCAACAAGGGTAATATATATACAATCCAGTCCACACATAATCATAATTTTAACTGATTACACACCGAATTATTGCACACTGATATATGTATGTGTGTAGTTAGTGTGTATTCCAAATAATATCCATTCAGATTACATGCCACATTATTTCGGTGTGGAATTCAGTGTGGAACCTGAATGCAATGAAAAGTCACATACTTTAACCGATTTTTATGCATTTGGTGTGCAATCCGTGTGTAATTACACACCATTACGCTCAATTTAGATCCGTTTTCATTCAGACTGTATTATTTTAATTACTCCACGAATGATTGTAAATCGAAAATTTGACCCGAACACGTCACCCGCAGCGAAATAGTCCCGACGAGAGAAAAAAACGCTCGCCCGGATATTTTGTCGGGTCCGATCCCAATCCTTCGGATTCGGACCTCCCGTTCGACCCCGAAGGTCCCGACGTTTCTCCGACACGTGATATTCCCGCACAAGGGGTGTGCGCGACGTCCAGAACACTGTCCTTCAAATCGTCCCTCGTGATGACGCGACCTCACTTTGCACATCCGACACTTAGAAAATATCACGAACCTTCTCCATGCTTACTAAGGGCTTAATACCTTTATTATTTGTTAACTGTGCTTATTTAGGAGTTAACAGTGTCATTAATCGCCGTAATCTCCTTTGAGCCTGTGACTTGCATGATTTGAGCTCTCCCTTCTCTCTACTTTCTCTCTCTACATCGTTCTGATTTAAGCATCAGAGAGGGTTCATCGAGTACCATCCCCCCTCTATGTGGTCTCGATGTTGCCCTTTTGCAGGTGTTAAGGGGAGCGCGCGTGGACTACATAGGAGTGATGTCCCGACGCTTGGAAGTCTAAACGACCCTCGAGTCAACGTTCTGACATACGAACAACGGGATGTATGAACAACTACATATACGGACATCTAGATACTTAGCCATTTTAAGGGCTTGCAAACCTCTGACAGTCAGACACTTAGCCATTTTAAGGGCTTGCAAACCTCTGACAGTCAGACACTTAGCCATTTTAAGGGCTTGCAAACCTCTGAAAGTCAAACCTCTGACAGTCCGACACTCCGATAGTCTGACAGTCAGACACTTAGCCATTTTAAGGGCTTACAAACCTCCGACAGTCCGACACTCTGACAGTCCGACACTCAGACAGTCCGACAGTCTGACAGTCCGACAGTCAAACAGTCCGACGGTCCGACACTCTGAAAGTCCGATACTTTGACATACGACAACCCGAAGTACAGACTACCCAATATCACAAAGGATCTGACGTCAGTGATCGAACCCAACGTGCATTTCGAAGGAATCAGATCGCGAGGGAAGGAACTACACCCGTAAGATTGTTATTCAGATCGACACCCCATCAACCTGATAAGCGTGTCTTAACACTTGGCGCCGTCTGTGGGCGAACAAGAAGCCATGACAAGCTAACCATGAGCACTAACAACAATACTTCACCACTCCCTGCGAATAGGTGATCGGTTATCCAATGCAAAAGTCATTCATAACAGCTTTTCAAGAGGAAGTGCATTGTCCAACCCAAGAGACATACATACCTCTCAAGCAAGGAAACCACAGGAAAAACCAACGATGGAGTGCTACTCTGTCGTCGCTACCCCTGTCATTGCGAATGTGTAACAAGCATGGAAAAGAGTAAGTCCTGCAAGGGATTCCCATCGCACCCAAGCAAGTAGACATATTCAACAAAACACAAGAGTAGGGAGCCCCAATCATAAGAGGTACTTAACCAAGGAAATGAACAAGGGGCCTTCAACAGCCAAATATGAAAGACGGTGTGACAACCAAGCAACTTGGAGGCACACAACGAAAAATTGCTTGGTACTCCACCTAAATATATAAGTGGATATTAGAAGCAAAAGGCAAAAGAACACGTAGTACCACTCATCCTAGAAGAAGTCACATAAGAGGGAAACAACCTCAACTCCTTGTACGGACTCGCCTAAATTGGCAACAACAACCATTGCCCTCGAAAGGCGATCTCTCACACTCAGGAAAGGCTCAGGTAATTGGCAATATTGAGGAAAGAAAACCCAAGTAAGGATTTAGAAGGTGTATCAAAGACGCACCCTACCTAGAAAATAACATCTGATAAAAGTTACATTATGTGTCCTTCAGGAGCCAATCCTGCGAGTAGTTTTCGACGCCCCCAAGAGCGTATCTTGAGAGCAGTTTTACACTGCGACCACATTCTGTGCCCTCCAGGAGCCAATCCTGCGAACAGTTTTCGACGCCCCCAAGAGCGTATCTTGAGAGCGGTTTTACACTGCGACCACATTATGTGCCATCCAGGAGCCAATATTGCGAACAACTTTCGACGCCCCCAAAAGCGTATATTGAGAGTAGTTCTATACTACGACCAAATTATGTGCCTTCCAGGATCCTATCCTGCGACCTGTGCCTTCCAGGAGCCTATCTTGCGAACAGTTTTCGACGCCCACAAGAGCGTATCTTGAAAGCAGTTCATACACTGCAAATACACCATGCGCCTTCCAGGAGACTGCGATTTGTGCCTTCCAGGAGCCTATCCTGTGATCTGTGCCTTCCAGGAGCCTATCTTACGAACAATTTTCGATGCCCATAGGAGCGTATCCTAAGGAAAAATTTACAACGTTCCCAAGAACATATCTTGAAAAGAAATTCTTTTATACAAGTAAGGTTACATGAGAAATGCAAGAATGTTTATGATGACAATACATGCATGACAAAAATCAAGTGGAGTAATGAAAGGACACTCCGAAAAAAGAGAAGAAACACGACAATAGGCAAGCAAATCACAATTCATACAAAACGACCTATGAAGAAGAGTTGCCTTACAAGTCGCCCAAGACAACCTCTGACAAACTTTAATGTCTTGCATGTCGCCCTTGCATGACCTCTGCTTGCATCTGACCAGAACATCATCAGGCATGACTTTCGACAAGCATCGCCCTTGAACATTGTAAAGCACAACTCATGAAGGGGACATCCCAAAAGCATAAAGGATACAACATCCGACAAGACGAGACAAGGGGACAAAATCCAACAAAAATAGCCTAAACGAAATGCAACTATAGCAACGAAGTTATGAAACACTACTCATGATATAAAAACATAATGTTAAAACATTCATGACAGGTTTGCCAATAAGTACGGAAGGCAAAAGCAAAACTCCATACATCGCGTAGTGGCTATCATGTCCACACATCGCGAAGTGCCTATCATGTCCACACATTGCGAAGTGGCTATCATGTCCACACACTGCGAAGTGGCTATCATGTCCACACACTGCGAAGTGGCTATCATGTCCAGACATCAAGAAGTGGCTATCATGTCCACACATCACGAAACGGCTATCAAGTACATACATTACGAAGATGTTAATACGACCACAAACCTAAAGAGCCTACATCTACCCTTAAGAGGACATCCAAGACAAAGGGAAAATCAATACCCTTCATATACTCAACAAAGGTCTGCACTTATATTTCAACATTCCTGAAAGATACAAGGTAGGAGACGTCCTCTTTATGAAGAGGACCTCTCTATTCCGCGAAATCAACCATAAAACGGAGAATCATGTCAAGAACTTTCGGGGGCATATAAAGAAATGATCCCCACAACGACTACAACTCTGATAATAGTAAAGGCTAAATCAAGACAAATATCCATCAAACTTTCAAGCAGAAATTTGCTGTTAGAGCCATGGCAAAAGAAAGGAACCTCAATAAAAGGCGTTGATTACACCCATCACCAAAAGCAAGAACTATAACGCAAGGACTAATCACATAACCCCATAGGTATGCCAAACGCACCTTCAAAGTCGTCAAACAAACACGAAGATGAAAAATGCAAAATATATGAGGAGGCTAGCAAACAATGATAAACAGTCAGAGTCACAACAAATCATAACAACCTCCAAGCCAACTTGGGGACACCTGCTCCGGAAACAAGGAGACAAGTTCAAGATATCGACATAAGAATATGGTCGAACGCAACAAACCATAATGATACGACACAAAAGCAATCAAGTGCCTCATAAGAATGAAGATTGACTCTGGAAAGAGGTTGATCCCTAGAGGGGGAGAACCCCTGAGGAGAATCAACACAGCAAAGAAAGCAAGGAATCAATCTCATTCCCCATGACCTAGAAAGGAACGATGAACGACTCAAGATCACAAACGAATAACAACGCACCTCAACTCACTCAAAGTAAAAAGAGTTAGAGTCACGTGAAGAAAACTCTCCTACGACCCTCCGCTAAAAAGGAGGAGGCGACTTGAATAAGAGATGTGATCACATGCCCTTTTGCATGGGTCGACTTTCAACTGCAACGTACACCCGACCAAAGGGTGATATCAGTCAATATCGGGGCTCGCAACAGGTTGAATAAACGCTTTCCAAACTGAGCCACCACAAGGGATGCTCTCTTTCTGATCAGAAGAAATCATGCTCCTCTCTCCAATCAAGAAGTGAACACGCACCCATGTCCATCCCCTTACGTAAGTTAATCGAGAGACATACGCAAGGCATGCCAACAACAAGAGCAACGCAGTGTACACAGGCATTGACACATCAACATGAGGTTTAGCACCTCACTTTCAAAAGTTAAGTATAACCACTACGGGGGCAGTGCAGTACACGCGCGTTGACATTTCAGCACGACGAGTAATAACTCACTTTCAGAAGTTAAGTATAACAGGCACAACACAACACACGTGCGCATCAACGTACCGACATGAGGTACAACACCTCACGTCTAGAGTTCAAGTATGCCCGTCACAAAGACAACCCTGCGTGAATAAGATATAAGTGTAGCCAACACTAAGAACAATGCCCTGCACTCAAGACAACGAGCAGACCCGCCACGACGGGCGATATGATACATGTAAAACGAAAATCGGAAAAAAGACTAACACCCCTCATCCGAAATTCAAACACGCCCCACTACGGGGGCAACTCCATGCATAGGCAACTCTACATATGTAGGTCACAAAGTGCGACCGACACCAAGGTCGACTCCTTCTCATGGAAATACAGGGCATGCCTACTACAGGGGCAACCTCGACGCCCAGTTATGAAAGAGAAGCTGTCGGCCGAAAGATTCCACGATCAAAATGCAAGGAGTAGTGCTCTAACACATCCAAGGGGAGGGACAACCCTCAACATGTGTCGATAGACCCCTTTCGCATAAAAGGCAAGAAGAAAGTTTGTAAATATTTTCACCCCCGTGTATATATAAAATGAATCGCAGGGCAAGGTTAAAGAACCGTGCACATGCTCCAACAAATGAAGGAAAATGTCACACCTGTCAAGAGTCGAGGCTAAAAATGTTCGCACTACTACATGGTAGGCAAAACGTTGTGCCCCTTCAAGCCACGGAGCTCACACTCTTGGATAAAAAAGGGAGTATACTTTCACCCTTACACTTACTTTCATATTTGCGATTTACATCCATGAATGCGTCAATGCCTCTATCCACACTTATGGTTACAACATGTTTATCCTTGCATTTCTGCACCCATGATCACAACACGTTTGCACTCGCATCCATATCCATGCTTGCATCCATCTGCATGTTAGCTCACACCTTCTCACGTTTACACGTGTTCAACACTTAGACATTCATAGTCATGTATTCATGTTTACGTCCATGTACACACTCAATACACTCATACACATGTGTATGACTGCATTACGTTGGTAACCCCGACGCTCGCACACACGCGCGCACTCGACGCTCGCACATTCATGTCTACGATTGCAACATGTTTACACACGATCCAGTACTTGTGATTTTACTCGCATGTATGCTAATACAACACATCCATGTCCATGATATGTCATTTTTACACCCATGTTCATTTATTGTCTATCCCATACTTAGAAATTTTCCACACGTGATTAGCATATTTTCCACATATTGAATTACTTCATACGGGCATGCCAACATGAATTGGATTTTCATTCATCTACTATCATAATCCCGCCATCCCCCTTTCCTAACTCGTTTTCTTAAACATAGAAAAAGGAAAACATGATTTTCGTCATACCCGCATTTTTTCGGATACCTGTCTAAATATATACATGTCTGTACTAATGTCTGAATTTTTCTTGTCCCAAGAAATGAGGATAAGATGCGGCAATACGATCATGGACATACGACAGATTCATCAAGAGGTAAAACACGAGATTGAATTGAGTGTGTTATCCTATCTTAAAATAGAGTCAATCAATGGATAAGCCATTGGTTGACTCGGGGGCACCTGATGGATATACGCTCAATTTAGACCCGTTTTCACTCAGACTGTATTATTTTAATTACTCCACGAATGATTGTAAATCGAAATTTTGACCCGAACACGTCACCTGCAGCAAAATGGTCCGGACGAGAGAAAAAAACGCTCGCCCTGATATTTTGCCGGGTCCGATCCCGAAGGTCCCGACGTTCCTCTAACACGCGATATTCCCGCCCAAGGGGTGTGCGCGACGTCCGGAACACTGTCCTTCAAACCGTCCCTCGTGACGACCCGACCTCACTTTGCACATCCGACACTTAGAAAATATCACGAACCTTCTCCATGCTTAATCCCTTTATTATTTGTTAACTGTGTTCGTTTAGGAGTTAACGGTGTCATTAACCGCCTTAATCTCCTTTGAGCTTATATATAGAACTCCACCCCTATTCATTTACTAAGTTGATGTGACTTGCATGATTTGAGCTCTCCCTTCTCTCTACTTTCTCTCTCTACATCGTTCTGATTTAAGCATCGGAGAGGGTTCATCGAGTACCACCCCCTCTCTGTGGTCTCGATGTTGCCCATTTTGCAGGTGTTAGGGGGAGCGCGCGCGGACTCCATAGGAGTGATGTCCCGACGCTTGGAAGTCTCAACGACCCTCGAGTCAACGGTCTGACATACAAACAACGGGATGTATGGACAACTACATATACGGACATCCAAACACTTAGCCATTTTAAGGGCTTGCAAACCTTAGACAGTCATACACTTAGCCATTTTAAGGGGTTGCAAACCTCTGACAGTCAGACAGTTAGCCATTTTAAGGCTTGCAAACCTCTGACAGTCACTTAGCTATTTTAAGGGCTTGTAAATCTCCGACAGTCCGACACTCCGACACTCCGACAGTCTGACAGTCAGACACTTAGCCATTTTAAGGGCTTACAAACCTCCGACAGTCCGACAGTCCAACAGTCCGACGGTCCGACACTCTGACAGTCCGACAGTCTGATACTTTGACATACAACCCGAAGTACAAACTACCCAATATCATGAAGGATCCGACGTCAGTGATCGAACCCAACGAGCATTTCGAAAGAATCGGATCGCGAGGGAAGAAATTTCACTCGTAAGATTGTTATTCGGATCGACACCCCGTCAACCCGATACACATGTCTTAACAGAAGTCAACATTTTTCTTGTAGTGATGCTTAGTAGTGTTGTCAATTACATGCACTAGCAATACAAGTAAAAAGATTGCCTCTTTCAAGAAACTTGTGACACTCTCTACTAACATCGTACTAGTTTTTTTTTTTTTAAAAAAAAAGAAACATCGTACTAGTTTCGCTACAATGATAAAAAAAAATGATATCTATTTGTGTCGGTAAAATGATTCTTGTAGTATGATGATACTTTTTTAGGTTGCCTAAAATCATTTCTAGCGTTAACAGAAGTTAGTTTTCTCTCGTAGTGAATTTAATCCAACTAAAAAACCAGTTAAATAGATATGACAAAAAAAAATGGTATTACGTAAGATTACGTAAACGTGAATCCTATATGTTTATCTATGTAAAGTGAAAAAAAAACACTATATAGTGGTTTTACATAGCAGTCCTTTAAAAAAAACCCACGCGTAAATTTATGTTTTTATATAAAGTATTCCTTAAATATAAGGAATGCTTTATGTTTAAGTAAAATTAATTGTCCTTATTTTTTTTTTCCAAATACAGACGTTCCATTCTATATATATATATAACCTAGCAAATATATATAACGAATATATAAAACAAAATATGTATAATCCTAGCAGATATATAACGAATATATATATAATGAATATATAGCAGATATCTTAGTTATATATATAAAACAAATAACACAAATCTCGTTGTAAAATTAGATAAAAACTTAATTGTAACGACACAATTGAAACTTTAATTATAACTACTTTTTAAATTAGTTGTTAAAATTTAATAATAAAATATGTTTACGTAAGATTGTTAAGTAAAATCATTGTATAGACCTACTATTATTTAAACATTGCATAAATTTATGTATTTTTTAAATCACACATAAAAAGCTTACGTGACACCTTTAAGGAAAACAAAATATGTAATACTATTGTGGATGCTCTTATACGTGTAATTTGTCATTTTATATCTTTATTTAACACATAACTTTAAAAGAATATAAGAATTTAATTCTCTTTTCACGTAAAGTTTTGGTACCTAATTACTAACAAGTAAAATATATTCTCAAATGCAACATAATGGCAAAATAAAAATAAATTAAAAATGCAACATAAGGAATAGTTCCTACAGAACAATTAATTGTTGGGAATAAATTCCTTCTGACAATTGAAGAGAATAATACTAGTTATACATACATTATTATTCTACCAACTTATACTCAGATTACGTGCATCATCAAGTTAATGGGGTATTAATATTTATTGAGTTTAACTCAAATTGAAGTCGATTGAAATTTAAATTGATTTTCTGTTGTTTTTTTTTTTATATATTTAAAATTGTTTTCGTAATTCAGACCTAAAACCAGTATTTTGAAAACTGGATCGGCGGTCGGACCGGGTTAGACCGCGAACCGGGCGTATTAGCGGTCCGGTTCTGATAAACTATATAATTGCACAGTAGAACCGGTTTGGCAAGATAAAACCGGGTTGAACCGGGTCGGACTGGATAAACCGGCACCGGTCTGACCGTAACAGAGAAGAATGTACTTTTTTTTGTCAAGAAAAATATTAATTGGTTGCAGCCAGCCTTTAACCTATTACTTGTTCTGCGAATGATGACGCTCTACCACTGGACTACATGACAAAATGGTGATAAAAGGACAGAAAAATATTTTATTAATATTTACAAATTCTAATAATTTGAAGCAATGAAACCGGATTGAACCGGGTCGGACTGGTTAGACCGGGAACCGGTCATCTTTCCGGACCAAGCGGTTTTAAAAACACTGCATAAAACGTTAACGATCATTTATATCTTCATTTAATACACCACTTCTAAAGAATATAAGAATTTATTTCTCTTTTCACGTGAAGTTTTAGTACCTAACTAACAAATAAAATATATTATCAAATGCAACATAAGGACAAAATACAAAAAGTAAAAATGCAACATAAGGAATAGTTCCTACCTTTCATAAAAAAAAAGGAATAGTTCCTACAGAGCAATTAATTTTGGGAATAAATTCCTTCTAACATTGAAGAAAATAATACTATACATTATTATATATTCTACCAACTTATACTCAGATTCCGTGCATCATCAAGTTAATGGGGTTATTAAAATTTATTGAGTTTGACTATAAATAAAGTCGATTAAAATTTAAATTGATTTTCATTTTTTTTTATATATAAAATTGTTTTTACAATTTCAGATCGGGAGCGTTAGGTTAAAGTCCTCTAAAAAATGTATGTACAACGAAATTCAACCTCGGGTCGCCCCTAAAAACACAACTCGCTTTACAAGTTGGTCCAACCAATCTTAGGTGATTTTCTATTGTTAGATTAAGCATATTAATATTTTTATATAAAATAAATATATTTTATTTTGAAATCTAATATCTTATCTCATCTGAATTTGACGATTCAGAAATCGACTTCAATTTTAATCGAATTCATTTTAGCCGAAGCAAATATTTATTTAGAAATTATTTTGAGAATCCGATCAAATCAATCCTCACTTTCGAAGAAATATATTCTCTGCCGCTTACAAATTGCATCATATATTCCCGGAATCATTATTATCAGCAAAAAGATAAAGAAAAGCTCTTAAAGATAAGATAAGAAAGAACATATCCGACTAAGTATTTCTACATTTATTATTTAAACTATTGGAAAAAAAAAATTATTTAAGTTATTTGAGATAGTTAAGGGCTCAACCCACATTATCGAATTTATAAATTTTAAAATGAAATGCGCTATTTTAAAAGAATAAATACTATACATAACATGAGTTATACATATTAAACCGTTCATGTAATTTTAATTTTAATTATATATATTATATAATTTAAAAATAAATAATAATAAACTGTACAAGTGTAAAAATTAATAATTAATTTGTTAAATTATTATATCTTGCTTTATGTATTGAATTTTTTTTATTCAAATGATATATATGTATTATATAAAATTTTCATTAAAAATTAGGATATATATATATATATAGTATGTGGAAATATGAAATACTTCTAAAACTAAGGGTCTTATAAATTATTTTCAATAAAATGGGACCACATTGTCCCCATTTGGAAATTCATTTCTCTTCATATCATTTAATTACATGCATAATTCTAGCAATGTACAAAAACCTTCCACACTTTAATAACAACAAATATTGATTACATAAATATATTTATATTTATTTACATAAATATTTCACATAATATACTCTTGATCTTCCCTCAAGAACCTCTGTTGCCTCGCAATGAAAGCCTCGATCGTTTTCCGAAACTCATCGTTGCTCAACGAATCCTCCGGGAACGGCCCTTCGATCGACAACACCGCCTTCTTCCCGAAATCTTCAGTCTTGGACCGCTTCAACTCCTTGTCCACCTTAACCCTAGACACGTGGCAGCTGATCCTCTTCTCCGACTGGCTCCTCCTATACACCGTCGTTTTCTCCTCGAATATCACTTTCTTCTCCTCGCACTTTGCCGGAGTTCGGCCCACGCTAGGGTTAGGGTTTACAGTCCTCTCGCTCTTTTGCACGAACTCGTCGTAAAAATCGACCTTACGGTTGGAAAAACGACCCGACGTGGCGAAAAGAGTGATGACTATCGCGTTCCCGATGATGAAGACGAAGCTAGGGCTTGAGATCGTGAACTTGAGGTCCCGGAAGTACTCGCCGGAGCTCTTTACGGCCACCGGAAGGTGAAGGGTGAACCTCGAGACAAGTATCATCAACACACAAAGCTCGATGAGTCGGAAAAAGTTGGCGAGTTTCCGTAAATGGAAAGCTGGAGCGTTCTTCTTCGGTTTTCCGACCTTGAAAACTCCACGGAAGTGTAAGGAGTCCATTTCTGGAGAGGAAAAGGTGATGAACAGATGGTTGTTTTAGGGTTTAAAATATGAAGTTGTGGATTAAGGGTGAGGGAAAAGCCATAGCCCTCCGTGAAGAGAGGTTGCTATTAAGTAGAAGCTTCATGCACAAGTAGAAGAAGATATATAGGGTTGTGATATATATGACACAGAGGTTCTATTTTTGATGGGTTTCTTCTATGGATATATGCTTCACGTTTTCCACTTTTTTAAGGGTTTGTGCCTTATAGCTTTGCTACTTATAGAGGTGGGAATTTTATGCTTTTTAAAATAATTTATAATGTTTTCTTAGATGTGTCTTTTAAAAGTAAGGGAGAACTTGCAAGTTTGTGGGGTTATAGTACATATTATTATGCCCTTTAGTTGGGTCTTATCTGGATTCTTGTTTTTTTTATATAATATATATATTACTTATGCAAATTTAGATTGACAGTGTTTAGTTTAAATTTTTAAGTCCCGTCGACGATAGGAATGTTCCTAGCGAGATTCGAATTTGATTCGCTTTTGATAACACAACTCATTTGACTAGTTAATTAAATTAATATTTAGATTTTAGTGAATCACGTAATCAAGGATATGATTTTTTTTTTATAAATGTATTGATTTTAATAGGCTAACTAGTTAGATGTTCACACGTCAATACTTGTTAGTTACTTTCTTTTTTTGCCGGCTATACTTGTTAGTTACATTGTAAAGTTTAATCACTATATATATAGATTTAAAAAAAGAAAAAATCTAAAGATTCTAGAAAGGTGAAACCTTGTGTGGGTGAGCTTTCCAGAGATAGAGCCATTTATATACAAAACGGGTTCAATTTTTTTATTTTATTTATTATTTTATTATTTTTTAATTATCGGTAAGCAGTGTTTATTTATTCATACTCAAATGAGATCCATGCTAGTTTTTACTAATAATAGTACAATTAAGTAAATCTAAGAGTTATACTAATCTCAATTTCTCCTTTAACCATCCGCTAATTCGACTAACTTCCGCACATTCAAATCTCATTGCTTTGTACCTAACTGACTCGATAACTTGTTGAGAAATCTCACTTGCAGATGTATTCTTGTTTGAATGAATGTGGTCATTACGCAGTGGCGAATCTAGAAGGTTCATAATGGGGTTACGTTATGCAATTTTTTTTTTTTGAAGACATTAACAGTTTTCTTAAGTTTTTTTTTTGGGATAAAAATGCATGTTTTAAAACGATGAAAATTAGTACTTTCTTCAACTACTTATTCAAAATTGTCGTTAAATACTTTTATATTAACTAAGCACAAATAAACCGTATTTGCTTGTGCGAATGTTACAATTTAGTCAAATTAGACTAGAACCAGTTGTGGGTCAATTGAGTCTCAATCGAGTCAAGACATTATTATAACACTTATACAAGTTATTAAATATTGATTTAGATATTTAGAAAAGTATTTGGTTAATTTTGTAAGTTTAAAACGTATTTGACGACAAACTTGGAAGAGTGATTGAAAAGAGTATCAATTACCATTGTTTTAAAAGATGTTGTATATTTTAAAACATATTAGTACTAAAAACTATTTTTTTTCAAACATATTTTATGGTTTATATATTTGTTCTTATTGAACCTTATATTGCAGTACATTAGGTTAGAGTAACTAAAATTTATAGTTATAACAAAAGAGTGATAAATAATAAAACGTACAAGCATACTACTTAAGTGAAAAGCCCCAATTTAAAATTGATGAACTTTTTTTTCTCGAATGGATTGAATAATAGTGTTACAAAATATTAATTACAAAACGTATTTGACGACAAATTTGGACGTGTGATATCGATAGAAAAGAGTATCAATTATCATTGTTTTGAAACATGTTGTACATTTTAAAACATATTGGTACTAAAACATCTTTTTCAAACATATTTTATGGTTTATATATTTGTTCTTATTGAACATCGTGTTATAATACATTAGGTTAGAGTAACTAAAATTATAGTTTAACAAAAGAGTGATGATTAATAAAATGTACAAACATACTATTTAAGTAAAAAGCTCCAAATTTAATTTTGATGAACTTTTTTTCCGAATGTTTTGAATAATAATGTAACAAAATAATAATGAAGTCTTACAAAATATTAATATTGTCTCACACCAAAATAATGTGGATCTTACAACAAAATAATGAGGACCGGGTATAACTTTCTTCAGGAATAAACCTAGGGTTTCAGTAAAAATACTCGATAATATGGTTACGTTCGTAACCACATTATCATTAATATATCTGCCGCTGTCATTACGTGTCTTCCGAGTGAAGTAGAGAATTGCATTCCAAGCCACTTTTCAATAACAACTTGTCAATCCCTCTCCCTTTAAGGTTTTAGACAACCCAAGTTAGTTAAGCTTCCCAACCACCAATTGGTCTGCTAACCTCAAACACTCCAAGAATTTCTGACCATGCTTCCTTGACGATATGGCAGTCAAAGAACAGGTGGTCGCGACTTTCCAATGCATTGTTACATAACACACAATTAGCATTCTGAATATTGGAGTTTGTCTCTCTCATCACCCTTTCCTTTGTGGCAAATCTATCCTGAATAATCAACCATGAGAGAAATGAGTGTTTTGGAATATACTATGTGTACCATACTACCCTAAACCAAGAAACAGTATCTTTCTTAGCACCAAGGAAGTCCCATGCACTGGCCACAGAAAATATGCCATTTTTCCGTCGGGTAGTCAGACCACACAGTCCTTAGCTTGCTGGATCGAGTTAGAAATTTCGACAAGTTGCTTCTTGATACTTTGTAAGCATGGTGACCTTGAATCCTTCATAACCCATTTTCCGTTTCGAATATTACAAAAAAACCTTACCTCCTACGGGACTACATAGATAGTGATAAGGTGTTCGGCGAGCTTGTGGAGCAGGCTAGAAGGGTTTATCGTACCAAAAATTAATTGATTCTCATTTGCCGATTTTATAGCCTATAAGGGGGTATGCGACATCTCTTAACCGCAGCAGCTTCCTCCAAGAGTAAGAGCAAACACTGGGGAGTTTAAGGGTCCAGAGATTCTTTCCTCGGAAAATGTTGGTATGTATCCATGCTACCCAAAGATTTATCGCCTTCTGAAATAGTAGCCAGATGAATTTGAGACCACAAAGTTTGTTCCATATTTCTAGATTTTTTATTCCCAGCCCACCTTCTCTTCGAGATAAGCAGACAATATCCCAACTAACTTTCGCCTCTTTAGCATTTGAGTCTTTTCCCTTCCACAAAAAAACCTTACACTTCTGTTCCACCGAACGAATAACTTTCTTGGGAAGAATGAAAATTGAGCACCAGAAGTTTGACAATGAGAACATAACAGCTTTAACAAGCTGCAATCGGCCAGCATACGATAGATGTCTCGAAGTCCAACTGTTAAGCTTCTTCAAGATTTTCTCTATTAGTGGGTTGCATTCCTTTTCATTTAGCTTCCCTGACACTAAATGTACTCCAAGGTAACCGGCAATTTTCCAAGCTTGAAATCACTCAAGTTTATAAGGTGGGAGATGGTATCATTGGAGAGCCATGCACAAAATATCTCCGTGTTTTGCAGATTGAATTTAAGTCCGGAGAAAGCTGCAAAATCTCTAAATACATCAATTATTGCAACCAAGTAGATGTCACATTGGGAGAAAACCATCAAATCGTCCGCAAAGCTCTAGTGGGTGAGCTTAAGTTTCGAGCATTTAGGATGGTATTTGATGAAGCCAGCTTCCGCTGACTAATGAAACATTCTAGAGAGAACTTGGATAGCAGTACAAAGAGATAGGGAGACAAAGGGTCCCCATGTCTTAGTCCTTTGCCTCTTGGGAAGAAGCCGCACAATTGACCATTTATATTGATTGAGTACGTTGATCCTGTTACACATGTGAATATCCATCTGATGAACAAATGTGGGAATCCTAAAGCTTTAAAGATTGTCTTCAAGAAGTTCCAGTCCACTGAGTCAAAAGGTCTTCATAAGATCAACCTTTATAGTTAAACGGGGCGGGCCTCCATGCTTCTTATAGCAATGTACCAGTTCGTGTGCCACTAGTATATTATCGCTGAATTGTCTCCGTTTCACAAAAACACATTGGCTAGGATCAACAAACTTATGGAGCACTAGCTTTAGTCTATTCGCAAGGATTTTTGTGATGCATTTATTAACAATGTTACAACATGAGATTAGCATGTAGTCTTTGACGGTGGACGAATTTGAAATTTTCGACACCAATGTAATTGCAGTGCGGTTCACTTCTTTAAGCAACATTTTTTTACCGCCGCTATAAAATCTGTACTCACTACCTCCCAGGTGTGTTTGAAAAATTTGATATTATAACCATCTGGACCTGGAGCTTTATCATCTTTGCGTTAGGTGAATTCACGGATTCAAATTAGGATGAGCTTGAATTGAGTTAAGATATTCATAAATTATACTTTGGATAAGTAAAATATCAAATATATATATTTAAAATTATAAGATACCAAAACTACAAATTCCTTATAAGTTAGCTGGTTGCATGATGTTGACTGACATTCCTAGCTAGCTCCCTCCAAATAGGAAAGATGTATGAAGGCACTTGAGTTCATATTTTCTTCCACACTAAGGAAGTGCCACGTTGCAGTTTGTTTATTGCTTTTGCTTTGTGAATAGCTTTGCTTTTCTTCAGTTTAATTAGAGATAGCTTTCACCTTTTAACGGGCGTTCAGTTGGCACTATATTCAATAGTATATGTTTCTTCGAAGACCCACCACCCCAATAATAACCCGCTTGGTCCTACCATTGTCAGTTGTGGTTTAGTAATTTGATAAGACCACCTTTAATGGTACTGTCTAATTCCTAATTCCATATTCTAAATGTTTCATTCCAGAGAGTTCATAGTGTATAGTGTTATTTACTATTGGTCCATACTGGTAAAGATTAAATATGAATTTTTTTCCAATGAGAGTGTCTTGTTCTAAAATGGAAGTTCCTAGTTCCAATTTTTGTCACTGGACGCTGACTAGGCGCCACTACGCGTGACTAGAATTACTAATATTACTGTTTTACCATTATCGAGTGAATAGTGAAGTGAGACAATGCCTACTAGTAGGAAACTCCCACGTTACTATTCATGTAAATGCCAACTTTTTAATATTATTTTATTCAATTGTTTTGCTTCTCTCTTTGATTGTATATATATTATGTTACGCTAAGTCAGATAATGATATGAGCCGTAATCGGTCATTTAAATATTAAGTAAGTTAAATAATAGCACAAACCAAAATTATTATTTTTTAACTTCGAATCAATTTTAGATTTCCATATCTATTTTCTTTATATTTTTCCATGTTGAACAATTATCAATTCTAAATTTTGAAATAGTATAAAATTTCATATTATTAAATATGAAAAATAAATAAATCTTAAAAAATATATTATTTTAATGCATATATATTTCTATCTAATTACTTATATTATTATACGAAAGAAATATATTTTGTTTATGATAAAATTTTATAAAATTTATACATTTAGGATGATATATAATATATTTATGATTTACGTATACTGAAAATTATTAGTAAAAATAAATTATTAATATATATAACTGATTTACTAATATGATCTGATGGATGTGCATAAACGTGAATCGACTGACGGTAATGAATCAAGATATGTCAATCATCGTATGACAGATCTTGTATAAAATATATATCGAAAATAATATTCAATTACGCGATAAAGAGAAACATAAAAATTACAAGAGGATTTAGTCGAACATTTATGACAATTTAGTAATGCGTATGTCAATGTAGTCTCATATATATATATATATATATATATATATATATATATATATGTTAATTTTTATTTTAGTTGGCAACTTTAATGTATTATTTATATATTTTGTGTATTGTAATTTTTAAATTATTGCAGTCATTATTGAAAAATTAGGTGTTTATTTATATATTATATTCTTAAATTTTAGTATAATTTTTTAAATACCAAAATAATCATTTAAAAAAAATAGTACGTAAATAATTGAACTATTACCCTAACGACGTCGAGTTTTGAATTTCGGCATAGTCAAAGTTGGAATCCAAATATTTAATCTAAAATTGACCAACTTTCACGAACTCGTAAAAATGTAAAATTTCATTAAAATCAGTTACTTTTTTATGATTTTGTATTTTTTTTTTTTTTCTAAATATGAATATTTAAATTATATATAATGCTTTTAAAAAATAAAAATTAGATTGTGAGTATGTAATTATGTGGGTCCCAATATAGAAGTGGAATTTGGTAGCGATAGTTCCAATTTTACTGTAGAAGTTACTGTAACAGTGCCATTTCGATGAGTTGGCAGTGACATGAAAGCTGACTTGGAGGCATTAGATACTCACCATTGGAAGTGCTCTAACACCCATTCTTATACGACGTAACTTCTGAATTATGAGTTTCATTCCCATACGATGTAACTTCTGAATTATGAGTTTGAATCGTATTGTTCGATTAAAACCATTTATCTGGAAAAAGAAGGATCGTCGGTGATTTACGAACATACTTTTTTACTATATTAGATTACTGATTGTGCTATATTGACATGTCAATTATACGCTCATTGTTCAAATGTATAATATGCTTTCATATGAATATAAGAACTTATTGTTTTTTTCCAAAAAAAAAACCCCTCTTGGCCCTCACTCCTTTGGCTATATTACCTCTATACTTAGCTTATCTATATAAATATAGACAGAAATAGATGTATATCTTTATCTTTAATTTCTAAAAGTCACCGTGGCGGATCCATACACCTTGTAATAGAGGCTCATTATAACAAATGTACCTGAATGAGGTATTAACTTGGAGTTAATGGCTTCTTGGCAATTTTTCCACTAAATAATAGGGGTTTAAAATATGTTTTTCTTAATAATTAAAATTAAAATCTTAATGCAAACACTCAGGATTTTTTTTTTGGTAGAAAATACTCCGGAATTGGATGACGAAAGTATCGCATTCTCATATACCTACGCTATTGGCAGTAATTATGATCCTTGATAAAGTGTTCCCTAGTGGTAATATATAAGGTAACCATACCGTTGTTTAGGGATCAAAACTAAAATATCCTCATAACGAGTAGGAACGTTTGATAAATGGTGCATGCATTACGTGCAATATTATTATTGTATTGTAAATTGAACTTCTTGTTTTTATTAAATAATATATATATAAGTTTTTCTTGTTAATATATTAATAATTGAGTGGCAGCTGAATTGGAGTCCATTCAGTGTCCTTCTATATTAGTTTTGCTTGCGGGTAACAGAAAAGCACGAAAAGACACCATTAGTTTTGATTTTTCAGGAATATCAAAAGGGCCAAGTACGTAGAAACAACACAAGCTAAACTAAGAGGGTAGGAGGGATATACGATCCCAAGTTCCAGATAGCCCCATCACACTAGCTATTTTACAAATATTATATGCAACATGCACATAATGTATGGGTTTGAAAACCACCCGTATGTTTAAAAGAGATAACATCAAAATATCGGAGAATACACTAAAAAGAAAGGTAGAAACAATGTCTTGAGAAGCAAGCAATCTAACTAAAATTTGGCAATCAGTAAAAAGTTCATTGACCCCAAGATTAGGAGAGAGCATGCTCAATCCAACACGAACAGCTAATGTTTCAGCCAAAAGTGGCTCAGTCCCAAGTAATGCATGCACAGAGACAGCTGCAACTGAGTCTTGATCATCACAAAAAATTGCAACATCAAAAAGCCTATCCCAGCAACATCAACAATTCCACTTGAGATGACACAATATGATGGATCATACTGCATTCCCACATGATCTCGGGGTGGCAGCTGAGGATGAGGCTGGTGACCTTCCTGAGGATGACTGTTACGTGGTGCCACCGGAGCTTGAGCCTGTTGCTGATCCAAATCCAAGGGAATCTAGAATTAATTCATGCATCACAATGTTATCACAATATATTACATTAAAACGAGAAAATACATACTCAATACTAGGGACTGAAGATGTAAATATACAACAACATTTCTTTCAATCCAAATAGACCACATTACAATACATTTTGCAACTAACATATGTTTAAAAATAAATACATCTTGATAGGGAACTCTCATCAGCAACCAGTCTTTTATGGAGGCAAATGGAATGAGGTTTGGCTTCACCATAAATAGACTTGCAAACCAGACTCTCATCGTAAATTCACAATTTCACATGATATGATCCCATGTTTCAAAACAAATCCGACAGAAATAACAAAAGGGATTTGCAACACTAATACGACTGGCCAAATTAGCACCAAGGGGAAGACTGTTTACACATCCCTTCCATATAAACATTTCAATCTTTTGTAACAATCTGAGATTCCAGAGTGTTAACCAAACATTTGAATAGCAATTCTTCGGGATAATGAGGATGTAGCATGTTCCATATTGTCAAAAATAGAAGAATTAAAGTGATAGTTGGCTTTCACAGAGTACAAACCATCAACAAATTTTTTCCAAAAGAATTTGTCATCAAGAGGGAATATGAAAAAATGAATGTCTTGAATCCAAAAGGAGGAAATAGGATGCAGAACACTATTGATGATGTCAACTTTCCAGATGCTAAGAAAATGATCAATAAAATCAGAAACCAGTGAATGTTGATCTTGAGCAGAGGGTAACCTCCATTAGGATAAGTTTGGGCAATTAGGGACCCATGGGTCAGTCCAGAAGTTAACCGATGCCCATGTTTCTATCCTCCAGCTACTACTACTAGATACCAAATAAAACCGAAGACACAACAATATCTTACGAGAAAGTGATCGGTTGGCAGAAGGGTAGGTTGTCCAGAAAGAATCAGTGGACAGGTATTTGGTCTGCATACACGTTGCCCAGATAGAATCTTGGGGTATAAGTAACCTCCACAAATTTTTAAGGAGCAGAGCCTTATTAAAAGAGCCGAAATCACAAAATCTTAATCCCCCATCCTTCTTGGACTTTGTCAATTTATGCCAGGCAACCCAAGGAATCCCTTTATTCGAAGAAGAAGATTTCCACCAAAAGGATTTAATTAAGGGAATCTGTAAGCAAGACATAACATAGGATGGGATAGCAACAACAGTAGTTTTAATCAGGAGTTATTTTCCAGCTGGAGATAGCAAAAAACTCATTCACCCCTGAATTCTGGAGGTGACTCTACTAACCAGTTTAGAACCAACAGAACTTTTCTGGGAGGACAAATCTATAGGTAAACCTAAGTAGAGATCCTCATCAAGCATTTCCTTAAGCCTAATTCTGACAAATATCTAGCCTTATCCATATGATGAATATTTTTACTAAATTTGATACTAGATTTGGCAAAATTAATCAGTTGAACAGATTCTGAAGCATATTGATGAATAATAGAATGAAGAGTCTGAAAGTTCCTATCAGAAGCCTCAAAGAACAGAAAACTATCATCAACAAAAAAAACAAGTGATTAATTGGCTGACAGAATGAGCCAAGTCTGATACCTTTAAAACCATCATAATATTGTGCCCTTGAAAGTTGTAGAGACAAGGCTTCGGCACAGAGAATAAAGAGAAAGGGGGATAAATGCTCCCCTTGTCTAAGACCACGGGTATGGTGGATGTATGGTGGAGGCTAACCATTTGCGTTGATGTACTACTTGATCGTAGTAGCATTAAAGCATTTTTCTAACCATGGTAGTTATCAATGAGTTATTTCCAAGGGATCATAAACGAAAATTAGCATACATTAAAACACTTCATTATTAAATTTGTACTTTAAAACGACGTGTTCCGTCTTTCGAGGTACACGCGCGTATGGCGCATAAAACCAGTTTTATTCCGTGGCTTAAATCGTTTCATTTTCAAATTTAACTTAATCGGTTTGAACATGTTTTAATTATTTCGCAAATAATTGTTTTAAATGGAGTACTAATAAATAAGGATGAAATTAACGGTCGGTTTGCTTTTGAAATTATGCAATCGATGGATGTTTGATTAGGTGAGTGAATGTTTTATTTGATCCAACCGTTTTACTGGAGGATTTACAGATTAGTTATTTGTTTCGGATCGGTCCCGTTTAATCGGGTTGATTAATTTTGATAAGTAGGCCAAATCATGAACTGAATGGTTACTACTTTATTCAATAATTCCGAATCATCATTAACTAAACATAAACATTTATTGATAATACAAGAACTTGTAGACATTGATACTGCACTGAGATACATTACAAAGCTTTTAGAGGTAAAGGAAAAGTAAAGTCGAAAAGGAAAACTCCAGCCATCTTCACCAACGTCTGTGAAAAAAATTCACAAGTGAATCATATCAGTAGACTTAGCGATATAAAACGTTTAACGGTTTTATATATGTGGAAAACGAGGTTTACCTTTTACAGTACTTCATCAGTAGTATCTGTAATACTATGTATCTCGTTTGAGGACCAATTCGATCATGTTTCCTCTGCAATTTCCTTAGTCCTCTTGCGGTGGCGCACAGGGGAACTTTCCAGTCTCTTTTGGTTGTTTTCCTTGAATAGGAACATGGAGTACTTAACTGAATTAATTAAGTATCCTAGTCCATTATCCTCAGCGAACCATGATATCGGATATCCCTGTGCGATATTGATTATCTTTCTCCAATTGGATCTTTCGATCCTTTGGTTACACACGGGTTTTACTCTGGTGTTGTTTGAAAGTAGGTCATCATACTCTATTATTACTTTTCTTGCTTCAGCTGCCTTTCCACTACCAAATCGGAGTTTAAGGGCAGCCCAAAGCTGAACAGCAGAATAATTGAGCGTGAAGTCCTCTGGAACCTCTTTATCCAAGGATGCCAATATCACCTTGCAAGCTTTCTTATCTCCCAAGCCTATATTCCATAATCTGGGAACTAGGTTGTGGTCTGGCGGTACCAACATTTTCTCTCTTATAGTCGTGATACAGCCGTGTGTATCACATGCTATAAGACATTCTCTTACCATCTCACTCCATGCTTCGTAATCCATACCATCCAGATTGCATGGTTTATAAAATCATACCGACCCAGCCATTAGAACTATTACAATTATGATTTCATGCTAAGTTAGGGAGACAATAACATTTTGACAGAATTGTAAACATCGGATTATCTATTAAGATGGAATACGACGAATAGTGATCCTTCAGTCACTAAACCAAACCGACCGCCAGTAAACCGAGGGAAGGGGGTGTTGTGAAAGAGTTCACACCATTGTCATCTTCAATCCAATAAATCAGTCTTTTGAAAACGGTTATTATTTTGCAAATTAACGGAATGGGAATTTTCAAATAAGCATACCCGATCTTGGCTTTCCCATGGCCCATTTTGATTTTGTAAAAATTATCCGATAATTTACGCATGCATAATACTATATCATGCCATAAACATCGAACAAACCAAAAAACAACATGCTTACGTGTCACGCGTCTGATGTTCCTTAGCATACATAATTCTACTTAAAGTAAATTACCACATGCTTTCATTCATGAACATTCTAGCATACGTGTCAAAAACATGCAACTTCCGCATACATCATGCATAATTGGCGACTGGTATTTTCAGTTTAAAAAAAAAACGTTTTGAAAATATTAGGGGCTGACTTGCAATTCATGCTTACAATCAATCATGCAAAATTTCTAGACATGAATTCTATGCAATTTCATTCAGCATAGCATGTCTATCATATTGCGCATACCATACATTTAAATCCAGAGCTCAATGCTCGCAATTTATTATCCAGTTAGCTTGACTAAGTCAAGACGACAGTTCTAATATATGTTGCAGAAAGTAAACAATTGCAATTCTGCCCACTAATTTAATCCAGTCCAAAAAACATGCATATCCGAGATCCATCCCCATAATCGTAACCATGTATTAGGGTTTTATCCGAAAACGTGTTAAAACGTAAACCCTAAGAGCACTGATTAGGTTAACTTTTAAAGTTCGAAAACATTTTGGATTTAAAATTTGACATCCTATTTTATTAAACATTTAAAATTTCCAAAAAAATTTTAAAATTTTGTTCGGTCCAATTTAAAATCCGGTCTGAGTCGGTCTGATTTTAAAAATCCGGTTTGGTCCGAAACGGTTCAATAAAATAAGATTGTGGTTCAGTTCTTCACTCGATACCGGTTCGGTCTAGATTCACTTAGTTACTTTGGTCCGACCCGACTAGGTCGATCCGATTAAGAAAACCCGGATTGGTTTAACCCGTTCCGGTTTTGCAAATTGGACCGGCCCGATAAACCCAAAGGGTTCGGCCAAAATATTACCTTTTGGGCTAAATAGAGTTTTAAAGTCCACTAAAAACTTAACTTAGCCCACAAGAAACATGAATTATGTAAAATAATTTCCAATATTGCTAATATATATATAAAATCCGGCACTTATATATTATATTAATATATATAAATATTGTCAAGATTCTATCTTTAAGATGTAAATCAATTAACAATATATACATATATATATAATTTTCGGCCAAATATATATACACATATAATTATTGTCAAATATATATTTAGGGATAAAATATATATGTAGACAATATATCTTCTTAATCTTTTTAAGTAACCAAATCCTATCAATATATATTTATCCCTATCTTTTAGCTAAATATATTGATAGTTTATATATTTTACTATATAATGTGAATCTTTCCTTATCTTTCCAATTTATAGATATATTGTCTCCTTTTAATAAAATTAAAATATGGTAACAAATATATCTATTATGTTAGGCCGGCCGAATTTTACTACTTGCACCCTAAGAAATTAAATTTTTTACCTAATAATTCACCTAGGGTTTCGGCCATAACACCAAAAATTGGAAAAAATTGTCAAATTTTAAGATCATATAATACTATGATCATGAATCCAAAAAGTGTCTTGATAAAACTCATCGTGTTCTTGAAGATCATGAACATCAAACTTAAATTTAAACAAGAATTTTTCGTTTTGATCTATAAAAACATGTAAATTCCGAAAATTTTAAGTTTTTAAAGATCAAACATATGATTTTTTTTTTTTTTAAAAAATCAGATTAATCATGGTGTTCATCATAAAAATTTCGGTTTTTATAAAATTTTCAAGAACATCAGTTTATCAAAATTTCAAGAACTCCTAACACAAGCTCTGATACCACTGTTGGATTACGGGGACGTAATACTACAGAATACTAAACGTGTACTAGTAAGTAATCTAATTACGCAGCGGAATAATGTACACATACCTCAATAGTTTTCCTGCCCAAGAATGTTGTGGAGGGAGTTCTGATCCTCCGGTCGGAACCCGTACAAGTTCTTCGTGAGAAGAAGTTCTACGTGATATAAGCTCCACAGCAAATCCTCTGATCGATTCTTCAACGGGGACAGAACCTCGGACTGATGTGCACCGAAAATCTCAAGTAAGGGTGATAGGGTTTCTCTCAAGTTCCTCAATAAAGGGACTTATTAATTTGATTGATGTATTAAACCCCTTAGAAGACCCCCTATATATAGCATTGGTGGAGTGGACAAAAGTCCACTCCAACCAATGTGGTACATGGTTCGGCCGAACCATGCTAATTAAGGGGGAGGCCCAATTTTGGGCCTCCCGTGTCAATTAGGGATTGGGTCTGGCCCAATTAACCTAATGTGACAATTACCTAATTAACTTAGGTAATTTTCTTAACATTGACGGGCTATCAATTACGGCGCCACGTCACCACATGCTAACATATATGTCACGTCGTGGGCCTAGTAGCATGTTTCCAATCAAATCATAGCTATCAACATTTAAAAGACTGTAAAATGAGGTATTAGTTATACCTAATTCGTTATCTGAAAGGTACTGCCGACTATGCTCTGTGCTGTGAGGGCGGGAAGTTAGATTTGACTGATTACAGTGACGCCGACCATGGTGGCGATCCGGACGATCGTAAGTTCACCACAAGAGGAGTATTTCTCCTTGCTAATGCCGTCATTTCATGGACGAGCAAGAAGCAAACCTGTGTCGCGCTGTCTACAATGGAATCAAAATTCGTTGCTCTCTCTAAGAATGCACAGGAAGCAGTCTGGCTGAAAATGCTTCTTACTGCGTTGCTTGGTGGTGACGCCGGAAGTAAACCTATAAAGTTGTTCTCCGACAGTCAGGCAGCTATTGCGGCAGTTAAGAATCCGAAGTACCATAGTAGGACCAAACACATTGATGTGAAATATTTCTATGCTAAATCGATGGTAGAAGACAATATAATCACTATGGAATACTTGTCCACTGATAATATAATTCCAGACCCATTAACTAAGCCACTACGCAGGGAGATATTCGAAAAGCATGAAAAACTGCTTGGATTGCGTAGGGTTTAGAAATGACATGTATTGGGATCAAAATGACGTGGCCTTGAACTTCGGGTAACGTACTTCGAGATATCGCCGCAGGCTAGCTCTCTTAGGTATCTTTTCTGACCTCTTGGGTACTTAGTTTCCTTTTGAGGCTTTGTGGGAGGCGAGGACCTGAAAAGGGGTGGGGATGGCCCATGATTCCACTCCGAAGCTTAAGTCAGTAATGGATTTGGAGAGAATAATATGAAGTATTAAGCAAGAATTAACATAATGTTTTAGAATGCACCCCTATTTATAGGGAGATATTACCGACTTTATATGGTGGCTACCCTCTGGGGAGGGTTTCTTTCAGAGTCGGCTTAAGCAGGTGACAAGCAGGTCGCCACCTATGCTCTTCCTTGGGAGGAAGGTTTGCTTCTTAAGGCTGCTAAAGCAGGTCGCCAACTGTCCTTTTCCTTAAGAGGAAGGGTTTCTGATGAGACTTCGATTGTCGACTCGACTTACTCTTTAATAGGGAAGGGCTTTAGGCAGCCTAGTCGCCTTTATCTTGTTAATTGTACTCCGGAAGTCGACTTCTTTGAATGTGATCGTCGACCTTTTATCTTTGTTTTATTATTTTGAACAAGGTTGGTCGACGACTTATCACTCTCGCCTTTTAAACGTGCTCGACTTTATTCTAGTCATGTCGTGTTTAATCGTAACCGAACACTTGCCCCCGAGACTTAAGTCGTCAACTTCAGTCATGAAGAGGATATCTTGAGTCGAGTATAATTTTCGACTACATATCGGCGAGATTTCACCTTCATTCTTCTAGTTTACAAGCTTTTGACGTGTGGATTTGAAAAGATCACCTTTAGTCGAGGCGTGGTGCTCGGCAGATGGCTTTCCTGACCGTTGGAGGTTTTGGAGAAGCTGGAGAGTTATCTCGATAAACTTCTTGACAGGTGCAAGGTAACATTCATGTTGTCAGTGGACGAACCAATGAATGACTGACCTCGGGAAGGCTTCCTTGGGAAGTTGTTCCACCGGTGGAGGCTTTAGTATAATACCACCATCACCTCTCCATTCTTTATCTTTGTCTTTACTTCTGTGACTTGGTTTGATTCTTAGGAAGGAGGTTATTCTTAAGTAAGCAACCGGTATTATGGCTGATCATCCTTCCTCAGGTATTCAGGGGGTATCTTCTTTTTAAGATTGCTAATCTAATCTTCAAAGGTTTTCTGATAACGCGGATCTTTCTTCCTTTTTTAGACTTTATCCAAATGATCCGTCGCAATCATCGCCAGTCTATGGCGCGAGCCTCTTATGCCCCCCAGTCTAAAGGAGCTAACAGCGGGGTATCTATTGATACTCCCATCGATGTTAAGGCTATTCATATGTTGCAAAGTCGTTGTCAAAGCCATCTCCGGACGAAGGCGAGGTAAAATATACTATTCGTCGTTCCCATCAAGATAGGGGTACTTGCTCTTGGCGGAAAAGAAGGCGAGATGTGGATTCTTCTTCTTCTTCGTCAACTCGTCTATCTCCACCTCGTGCCAAGGCGTCGACTCGAATATCCCCTCCTCATGCTGAGGCGTCCTCTAGTGGTCTTCCAAGTTATGAAGGTCCTCCTTTTGACTGGGATATGTTGTTAGGCCTATCTACTGATTTTTCCAAGAATTGGAACCCTCTTCACTCTTTGCAGGGGTATTCTCTTAAAGATGGACAGTCGATCGTCAATTCTAATTTGGCCCTTCATTTATTGAATGCTTATGTTCCTCCTCAAGATCGTCATCGCTTAGGAACGAACCCGGGAGAGGTAGAGAAGGCTACTCATCTTTTTCTCTTGAAACAGGCTGAAGTAAGTGCAACCCCTTTTTTTGTTTATTGAATCCATTCTTTGTTTGTAGTGACTTCTCCAGCAATTTTCCCGTTTGATGATTGATCTCCTTAAGGAGTTACATGCGACCAGGGAGAAGCTTAAATTTCAATGTCTTCTGAGATTGTAGGAGAGGTCCAAAACCTTCGAGAGGAGAATGCCCAATTGAAGGAGGATTTCAGACTAGCAAATGAGACATCTTCCTCCTTGCGGCGAGACCTCCAAAAGAGCGAAGAGTCTCTACAGAGCTCTATTTCTTTAATGAAAGAGCATCGCCATTTGCTGGAGAAGAAGAACAAGGAGAAGGATAACCTCAGAGTTGAGAACATAATACTCCGTGAGAGGGTTGATGTGTTGCAAAAGGAGATGTCGAGCTTGAGGAAGTCTGAAGCTAAGGCTGTGGAAAATTACAAAGCGAGTTCTGCTTTCGAAACAGATATTGAAGTAGCCGCCTCTGACCTACTTTTCCCTTCTTTAAAAGAGATTGTAGCCAATCTGAGAGCGTATCAACCCGACTTCCCTTTTTCTCAAGTTCCTCTTCTTCAGCAGTTTTTAGAAATCCATACTGAAGGGGATGATAGTTTTGTTGTTTCTTCCTCTAAGGGAAAAAAGGCTCTGTAAACAGTTACTTTCTAGGACGCTTCTTTTAAGATCGATCCCTTATGTAATAAATCTCTCTTTATAATAAAAGGTTCTATCACTTGCAACTTTTGATGAATATATGACGTACTTAAACTTCATTATTGTTTCGGGCAAATAGCGTCGATTGTTAATATTGTAGACGTCGACTTTGATCTTCTATCGAGTTCTTGACGTACCTAGGTTTTTCCACCATTTCGGGTACATAAGGTCTGCAATCGATTTGTAGATCTTTTGATTCTTTGATCGAGTTGTCGCCGTACCTAAGCTTTATTACCATTTTGGGCACATAAGGTCGACAATCGATTTGTAGACCTTTGATTCTTCAATCGAGTTGTCGCCGTACCTAGGCTTTATTGCCATTTTGGGCACATAAGGTCGACAATCGATTTGTAGACCTTTAATTCTTCGATCGAGTTGTCGCCGTACATAGGCTTTATTGCCATTTTAGGCACATAAGGTCGACAATCGATTTGTAGGCCTCTTTATGATGGTAATATTGGAGCGATTTCTTGTAAAGATAAAGGGATCTCGAGGGATCATATTTATTCATCGTCTCCTGGATATTACATCAAAAAAGAGACTTTGAAACATTAGTCATAATAAAAAGGCATCTACTCTAGAAGCTTACTATAACTTCTCTGAGCGTCTTGTCGACGTGTTGTAACAGTGTCGCGCCATAGCTTGATCTCCTTGAACCTCGCTAATTCCCTTTGGTGTCGAGAATTTCATTACTTGATGCGCCGTCAACGGGACAATTCGGTGAGGATTGAGAGTAGTTCTACCAATGATGGCGTTGTATGACGAGACGGCATCGATCACTACAAAGAGTATATCCACTTGTAAAACCTTTTCACCTTTTCCCAAAATAGTGGTTAGTCGAATAGCCCCCATGGGGTAGATGGTTTCCCCTGCGAAGCCTATTAAAGGGAAGTTGACTTTCTTTAGATCCCTTATGGTGAATCCTAATTGTAGGAATGCTTGATAGAAGAGTATGTCTGTTGAGCTTCCACTATCAATAAGAACCATTTTAACCTTGTATGTGGATATAAGAAGTAACCACCAAGGCGTCTTCATGCGGCTGATCCACCTTCAACAGATCGCTGGCAGTGAAGCTAATAATCCCGAGCTCAGGTTCTCGAGGTCTTTTTCCCATTACTACCGCCGTGGATATTTGAGCCGCATATACCTCTCGGGCTGAATTTGTTCCCCCTCCTGAGGCGAATCCTCCCGCGATAACATTCACTGTCCCCCTTTGAATGGGGGCGAGATGGTCATGAGGGGGGGGGGGGGGGGTGGTGGGTTTGTCTAGAATTAGTTGGTTAGGTCCACTAAGCAATTTAGCCCGTTAGTTATTTTAGATAACAAGTATTAGGCCCTAAATATATTGGATATATATTTATATATACTAGATGTGGGTGTGTGCGTTGCACACGCGTCAGTCATTTATACTTAATATTGATATGAAACTTTGATGGAATATAAAATAGACAATTGTAGAGTAGGTTGTTAAACAGACTTAAAATAGAGTCGTAACATAAAAATATTAAGATAAGTGAAAGTACAAGATCAGAATGATCCATGAGATAGATAATCTTTTGATTTGAAAAAATACTTCAAATATGAACACATCATAACATTAAGCATATCTTGTATCTTAACAACAAAAATATATCATAACATTAAATAGATATAAACAACTAAAAAAGATGACTAAATTTAACTACCATTAGTATAAATAGACAATATGGACATCAACTTCCATACGTAACACATAAACATTTTCACGAACTACGCAACACTCATGTGTGTGCGTCAGCGAGATCCTTTGTAAATTTGTTAATTACTCCCCCAATAGGGTTAATATGGACAAAAAGCATCGTAAGTCATACTATGGTTTTCAATATAGGATCATTCATTCAATCTGTTGAAAACACAAAGACTTGAAAGAATCAGTCAGAAGGAGTTCCTGAAAGTCAAACAACTGAATTCAAGAAATTAAAGAATTGCTAATTTATCTTTGAGAAACTGGAAAATGACAGGACAATTAAATGAAGCTTAAAGAAAATTTAAGTTAATTCAACAAGAGTTAAAAAAATTATTATAACATAGCAGCAATGCATAGATGTTGATGTAAAGAAGAGAAATAAATCAACATTCTAAAAAAAAAAAAAAAAGAGGGCGCTGACAGAAGTGTAAAAGATACAGCAAAGGTAAAATATGAGTTTGAGGGGAATAAATCTGACCTAATGATAATGTAGCTAAAATCAGACTCACCTGACCGACTGAAAGAAGCGCTTAAAGAAAAGAAAAAAAAAATACAACCTAGGTATATAATTAGAAAAATTATCTACTACATCGGTGCCACCAGCCGGTGGCACCGAGTCACCCAAGAAAAGCTCATATAATTGTCTGACGTGCTTTGATTTGTCCAAACGCTCCACCACTACTAAAAAAGTGAAGAACTCCTGTTTAGATGTAGTCTAAAAAAAGAAGTATCACAATCCATAAACCCCATGATCAAATTATTAGCTTATCAACATTGAATTAATAAGGATACCTGATTGTCTTCCCTTTTATGATATTTTTGCGAGAAAAAGGGTGAAACTTTTTAATAAGACCTACGAGCTCCACCTAACAAAACAACTGGAGTGTGACCGCTGACTATTAAGGTGTGACCCTCTACTGGTGGCTGCTCGTCGTTATGGGAAGTACAGTTAAGTGTAGTACAGATCCAGTTTCCATACTGCCTACATATATAAATGTACCAAATTGCAAATAGAACAAATGCAGTTTGCTAAAAATAAAAGATGTAGCTGTCAATGATGAAATGCACATAGCAGATTGACACAGCTAACAATCGTGAATTGTGGCGCCAGAGTACCAAGATGAGTAAAATTGAAAACTTAAGTGACGTCAATATAGTAGGTGTATTGAAACAACTAACCTGTGAATTATGACCGCTTTTCTCTCTGCCCAACCGCTAGGAGTTATGCAAATTGTAGAAGCAATGAGTTTATAATATTCATGAATAATCCTTTACTTTATTTAATCTCATTCTCACATTTGTATAAGGTTTTCTTTTTTCATAAACAAGTCATCAATTTTTTTAGTCAAACTGAAGAAGTTGATAACATGTTAACTACAAAAGAGGCAACTATCATGCATACAACTTGATTAAATTGAGATTCATATATGTTGAAGGAAAGAATTAAACCTAGATCTAACTCAGTGAGTCTCCTCTACAACTGTAAATGTCTGAAAGAGATCACGGAATTTAAAATTGATGATTCTTTAAAGAGTTACAAATATGATGCTCATACATGCATGATTTGCATTTTAATTATCTTAGTAAATAACTCTTTTGTTCGGAACTAAAAAAATTGAATCAAATTACATCTATAGTTAAACCCTTGTGTGAGAATCCAAAAATACAACCATGGAACCATAACAAAGTGAGACAATTTATACCCTTTAATAATCGAAAAATAGTTAAGTCCATCTACAAACTTTATGATTGCGATATTTGCAAGAACTTTGGAACTACCTAAGTAAACCATAAGCATTAACTGTGAGTGCTATATCAAATTTTCACTCTCCACAATCTACCCAACCATGGAAACATACTTCAAACATAGGGTCAGAAAAAGTCACCTAAAATGGTTAACCTCAATAGTCAATACTCAATCATTGGATAAAGTCTACTGCATGTAGGGTTATACTATTTGGTGAGAAAAATTCATAGTGGTTGACGAATTAAGTTTATATGAAGAGAGGGAACGAACTCCCTTCTTTGGAAAATGAATAAGCCTGTCAAGGAGAGCAATTAAATCAGAACCTAACCATGGCAAAGTAGGGTAACATTTAACTCGTGGATCTCATGTGAATCAGTGCAACAACAATGGGCACATGAGGATCAATCAACTTAGAACACAAAACTGTAACAATTAAAACGCAAACGAAAGGAATTAGGACGTCGGAGTGACATCTAAAAGCTACAATATTGAGCAGTGATGAAGAGTGAACCTCAAATCTCGACTATGGAATGGTGAGACGTTTACGGGATATATTCATGCTCTCTTTCTCACCGACAATCGCCGATCAAAAACTTGTTGGGAAAGTTTTTGGCATCATCGACATGGAGCAAAAGGCCACCAGAATCTCCGAAGCCCATCAGCGGCTCCGCGCCCTAGCTGCTACCCATGTCCCAACGATCCTCTGCCTTCCGGAAATTGATGGCCTCAACATGTATCTGATGATTGGTGTCCCCTCCTTGGAAACCAAGAGGCGTGGATGTTTAAGTTTCGAATGTAGATGTTACGGAGGATATCCAATTGGTGGATGAGCGATACTACCAAAGAGATGAGACTTGAGAGGATGGAGTACTATCAGAAGAAATGAAACGGCGCAGTAAGTAACTTTCGTTTGGATGCTGAATGGGTAAGTGTACCGAAATTGTACCATTTCACAGCTTGCACCTTTTCAATGTGAGAACACCAGCAACTTTTATAATAGTCATAGATATAAGCATGTGTGGCGGTGGCTTAATAGAGATATAATATAGATAGGCATTAGTTGGGTGGTCTACTATATATATAGCTGCCGTGTGTGAGGAGTCTTCTAGGGCAAGAGATTAATCAAGAGTGCCGAACAGCAAGGGTGCGTGGGTTTTGGCAAATATTGCGAGGGTTAGGTTTCTCAAAGTGAGTTGATAGAGACGGGTAGTCTATGTGTGTTTAGAGCATTGTGTAATAGGTCTCTACATGTATTGTGAGAGTGAGTGCTCTATGTGATCTCGTCTTGTAACCCTCCGGTGTTGATTGTGCTAGTGAAGTGGTGCTCCTCCTTTGCCCGTGGACGTAGGTCGCGTTGGCTGAACCACGTTAAATCTTGTGTTCTTTATTGCTTTCTTTTAATCCGTTTGTGAGTGTTGAGAGAATCGATCCTAACAGGGGGATCGGGAATTTCCCCTCGGGCTACGACTTCGCTTCTTTGGGTATTGGGAGGCTTCTCGAAAATTTTTAGAAGTTTACCTCTTTGAATGAGGGTCTCGATATATTGCTTATGGTACATTCATTCGTGTCGTGCCCCCTTGTTTGGTGATATCGACAATAGTCATTTATCTGATGACCCATCATGTTCTTTCTCGCCGGAGGTGGTTTGTTTAGACGAAGTTTCTCCATTTCTTTAAGTACCACCGCCACATTATGTGTAAGAGGGGTATACCTCGCTGGATAAGGGTTAAGATCTTTCCTTGCTCCCAGGTGATTCCCATGTCGGAAAGCCCCTTCTCGCCTCTCCTCTCTCTTGGATGGTCGAGAAGCAGAACCTTCCTCGACTTTAGTCGGAACGATCTGCCTCTTGACTTCTATGGGCGATCTTTCGTGTGACCTCTCCAAGTCGATATACTTCTTAACCTTGATGGCGAGAGCGTCAATCTTTCGTACTGGCTTCATCACCAAGCTATCCTTCAGAGCTTGACTCTGCACTCTGAGACCCCTCCAGAAGGTCCTGATCAACTCGCCGTCAGTGGCGTCTTCGTTCAACTGCTGGAGTATCTTGTGGTATCTAGTATAATAATTGGCTAAGGTTTCATCAGGACCTTGCTCAATTTTATCTAGAAATTCCATACTCTTGAGGCGTTGTCTTTGGCCTATGTGACCTTCTATGAACTTAGCCTTCAATTCTTCCCACGAGTCAATTGAACTGTCGGGAAGACCATAAAACCAAGTGGACGCCTCTTCCTTCAAGGTTGTTAGGAAGAGCCCCGCATAATGGTCCGAAAATAGAAGAGTTATGGGCGTTGATATGGCGAACCGGGTCTCCCTCGCCCGTGTAATCAACGATGTTCCTCGCAAAAACTTGTGGAGGAACTCGAGTGTTGAATAGACTCTTGAAGAAAGGATGAGAAGTGTGTTCGCGAACAATAAGTAGATCATTCGCTCATCTTCTCTTCTTTTCCAATAATTTTTCTACCTGTCCTATAGTGAATAAGACAGGGCCCTTACTCGCCATTTCAATTTCAGGAGCTTTGGGAACCTCTTTCTCCAAGAGATTTTCTTCTACGATCTTCACACTAGAGTCCACCTCTTCCTTCTGGGAGGCTTCTCGAGTGGGTTCCTTTTTATCAGGAACAGTTCCCGCCTGGGTCTGGTTCCAGAAGGCTATGAAGGCCGCCATTATCTCATGAGGGACAGTCGGAGGGACTGTTCTTGCTTCCTCGAGATTGGATAATGACTTGGCATGACTGAGATTCTCTTCACCACCAGTGCCGTTAGCATGAGGCGCGGGTGGGTCTTCTCTGGGTGTTGGACTTGAGGTGGTGGGATTTACTTGAGTTTTTCCCATCTCCTCTATAACGGGGCTTGGAATCTTATTCTTCCCGGAGGCCATGACTTTTTGATCAGTTTCCCACAGACGGCGCCAAATGTTGGGATCAAAATGACGTGGCCTTGAACTTCGGGTAACGGACTTCGAGATATCACCGCAAGCTAGCTCTCTTAGGTATCTTTTTTGAATTCTTGGGTACTTAGTTTCCTTTTGAGGCTTTGTGTGAGGCGAGGACATGAAAAGGGGTGGGGATGGCCCCTGATTCCACTCTGAAGCTTAAGTCAGTAATGGATTTGGAGAGAATAATATGAAGTATTAAGCAAGACTTAACCTAATGTTTTAGAATGTACCTCTATTTATAGGGAGATATTAACGACTTTTTATGGCGGCTACCCTCTGGGGAGGGTTTCTGTTCAGAGTCGGCTTAAGCAGGTGACAAGCAGGTCGCCACCTCATCTTTAACTTAGCTGGGAAGGTTTCTTTCTTTGGCGGTGGAAGCAGGTCGCCACCTATGCTCTTCCTTGGGAGGAAGGTTTGCTTCTTAAGGCTGCTGAAGCAGGTCGCCACTTGTCCCTTTCCTTAAGAGGAAGGGTTTCTGATGAGACTTTGATTGTCAACTCGACTTACTCTTTAATAGGGAAGGGCTTTAGGCAGCCTAGTCGCCTTTATCTTGGTAATCGTACTCTAGAAGTCGACTTCTTCGAATGTGATCGTCGACCTTTTACCTTTGTTTTATTATTTTGAACAAGGTTGGTTGACGACTTATCGATCTCGCCTTTTAAACGTGCTCGATTTTATTCTAGTCATGTCGTGTTTAATCGTAACCCAACAGCATGTATCTGTGATAACATTTTGATATTAGAAAGTTACATTTTGTAAGCGAAAGAATTGCAACTGAGTTTATGATCGATCGACGTCATAATGTTTTGATTACATCAAATTTATGGTCTATAAACTGAGTCGTAGGAGGACGCAATCCTCTGCCAAAACTATGTCGAATGTGGGCCTTACCTAGTCACACAGGTACGGTCGTCTTGTGATGGAGGGAGGCCTCCACTATGCAAGGCTGGCTAAGAATCAGGGGGATGAACTTAATTGAGCAGAATGATTATCTATAATCGAAGTAACTCGACGTGATTCTCGTTCTGCAGATCGCCGTGATGAACTTCATTCGTCATAAATCCACATTTTGGGCCGGATGAAAATCTAAGATAGCATGATTGACATGTCCCATTCCCGTTGACCCAAAATGTTCAGGTATGCTATCAACGCGTGATTCATACTACGTGTGCCATGTTCGACCACGGGGTCACCGCTCGGTTGTGCTAGGCAGGAATCCTCGTGATTCTGGCGGGCGCAAACTTCTTCACCTCGAGCGTGTGATTGATCCCGGGAGCCTTATGAAGAGGCACCCGAAGTATCCTCATGGACTCAGAACTCGTACCTAAAATGGCGACATTAGCATGGAGAAATACTCCTCCTGTGGTGGACTTACGATCATCCGGATCGCTAGCATGGTCGGCGTCACTGTAATCGGTCAATTCTAACTTCCCGCCCTCATAACACAGAGCATAGTCGGCAGTACCTTTCGGATAACGAATTGGGTATAACTAACACTTCGTTTTACAGTCTTTTAAATGTTGATAGCTAGGATCTGATTGAAAACGTGCTACTGGGCCCACGGCGTGACAGATATTCGGATGGGTGTATTGCACGGTGTATATCGAAATACCAACCATGCTAAAAATCTCTCCACCCTTCATTTTTTCACGCCCTGCTGGGTTCTTGGGGCTATCACGATTCAACAGTGCACACCCAAATACCACTGCGCATCCACGGTATTGGCGTCCTGTAATCTGAACCAACTTTCAACTGCTAGTTGGTATAGGTTTCTTGAGATAGACATAAATCCTGGGTAGCCCGATCTCAGGCAATTTTAATGCCTAAGATGTACGTGGCGTCTCCCATGTCTTTCGTCTCAAATACAGATGCCAACCATGACTTTGACTAATTCATAAAACTCATGTCGTTTGCGGCAATGAGTATGTCGTCCACGTACTAGGTTAAGATGACATACTTAGACTCGGAGGTCTTATAATACACGCATGGATTCTTGTGAAAACTCACTAATCCGTTTCCTACGATTTCCTCGTGGAATCTGCGGTATCATTGCCGTCACGACTGTATAAGACCGTAGAAGGACCTTTTGGAGTTTACAAACTTTACGTTCGTTACTAGGAGTAATTAAACCCTCAGGTTGCTCCATGTAGATCTCTTCCTCCAGGTTTCCGCGGAGGAATGCGGTCTTAACATTCCTTCGGTGCAGCTCGTGATCGAGACTTGCGACCAGGACCATGAATGGCCTTAACCGTGGTTTTACGCACAGTCATTGAGTTTCTCTTATCAAATTCCTTTCCGTGAAGCATAGGGTAAGACCTTTCGCAATGAGTCGGGTTCTCCGACTTGTTCCATCAGTGGTGAGCCTTCTTTCAGGGCTCACATTATCCTTATGCCCTTGTGGTTAACGGGTAAATCAACTATAAACTATAATGGCTTTCATTTAGGCGATCTCTCTCATTTATTATTTATTTCCATTTCTCCACTTGAGGTCTTTCCGGTGCTTACCAACAGTTTGAGCGGGGTTTTCACCTTGCTCAATGGGATACTTCTCTTTGACTCTCGTCTAGGCATTATGAGTCCCACTTATTAGTCTGGTCTTTTCTCACACTCGGAATAACGCTTCTTATCGTAGCATCATTTCTATTGGGAATAATCCTCCCACTTGGAACAATGCTTCTTATCGGAGCATCGTCTTTGTTGGGAATAATAGCAGTGCTAGAACCTTGACCTATAACTTTCCTATTACAACCTCTTGGTCTCAAGGTTTTACTTCTGAGATGCATTCCTTGATCACTAGGATCTGGAACCAAGTATGGTTGGATCACTCCCACTGGGAACAATGGGTAATATAAGTAGTTGTGTCATTCCTGGTTCAGCAATTTTGACCATCAGGTTTGACTTGATTCGTCCCAATAGCAATAGTGATTACTTGTGGTGGGTTTGTTCCTCCCACTGGATTTACTATGAAAATGTTCATATTCCCATTTACCGTGTTATTCACTTGAGTTGCTGGTTCAAATATCTCCCACTCGAATTAAGTGGGACCTGATTGTCATCGTTATTCTGCTACGTTTTGATCATGACTATGTTGATTGAAACTGTTCATGCATTTGGAAATTCGCCCTCTTAGTGATGTAATGTCTCATGTTCGGCCACGGTACCATTTAATCCAAGTTGGAAACAGGTTTTTCTAGGAGTAACTGGCATACCCTTGTCATAAATACGTGTTTATTGCGCAAATTAATGTCGCATGGTGATATGATTTAACTCATTGTCACCCTCCATCTAAGATGGTTACCTACCTTACCGATCTTAATGGAACAAAGTTTTACATTTATGTGAATCATCTGTCATCATTCCATATGGAATGTCTTATAGAACGACTCCAACATTATGTAAATATATATAAACTGTGCTTCTTGAAGTGTATTATTTAACTTGAATGCCTAGCCTGACTTTCCGTTCAAGGCTTATTGAAGGAAAATCATTTAACCGACTTCATCCTTCTTTGTTTGCTAACTTATCTCAGAGATTTTATCCCATCTCTAAACTGAGCGTTTTAGGTTTTCACCTTGGCGTCAGTTGATACTTTTACAAGGACGTGGCAGTCTCCGAAGCCTCTACCGATGTAAATGTTATCAATAAATTATTTCCGAAGGAATGCAAATGAAAATTCAGCATATTCAAACACTTCATTGTTAAACTCATTTTATGAAACGATGTGTTCCGTCTATTAAGGTCCACTTGCTCAAGGCGCAATTTACTCTGGGGTTCTCACCTTGGTTAAATCGTTTCATGTATGAATTTAATTCAATTAAATCCATTCGGTTTCAAACATGATTATCATTACAGTTTATTTCATTCAATGGAGTAATAATAAATAAGAAATACTAAATCTTTCGATCTAGCTACGCAATTGATGTGTATGTTCAGTTCAGTTTCCCGACTGAAATGACGGAGTACGTGAATCGTTTCGTTTTATTCGACCACTTTCACCTGGCCAAAATTACGTTTCGGATTGATCCCTCTTAACTGGGTCGATTAATTTTGACAAGTAGATCACAGTTCGAATTGAACGGAAAATACTTTATTCAATAAATCTGAATCTCGAAATAACCAAAATTTTAGTAACTCAAACGAACAATAAATGACAATGGTAGGGTTCTTGATCTGAAGATCGCGTATTCGATCGATGATTGTTGCATAGATAGTCGAGAACTTTAAGTCATGTTGAACATCACATCTGAGTAATTCACGAGTGAATTACATCAAATGATCAATGTCTATATAAAGCATTTTACATCTTCATATACATGACCTATTTGGCGTACTAGAGACGCACTTTATCAATCATGGTTTAACCCACCGTATCATTGTATAGAACCTACTCGGTCATGTTCTCTTCATGCTATGCGGATCATTGTTGACTTCTTTCGAGCTCAATATGGTGAGAAGATAAGGTTTCCCTTTCATCATACATACCACATACATGCTTACGCGTCATGCGTCTAATGTTCCGAGGAACTCATGCTTGCATTCATAATTCTACTTCTAAGTAAATTATCAAACGCAACTACATCATTAACATTCTAGCATACGTGTCAAACATGTAACATCCACATCAATCATACATATTTGGCGATTGATTTTCGGTTTTAAAATTTTTTTAAATATTAGGGGCTGATTTGCAATTCATGTTTATATTCAATCACGCAAGCTTCTAGACATGAATCCTAGGCATTTTCAACCATCATAGCATGTCTATTCTAGTGCGCATACCATATATTTAACCAGGGCTCCGCCCACAACTTTAATATCCAGCTAGCTTGACGCAGTCAAGACAATAGTTCTAATCATGCATAAATATATATTGAATAATAAACAATTGCAATTGAGCACACTAATTTAACCGGTCCCAAAAACATGTATCTCCGAGATCCATCCCCATAATCGAAACAAGGCATAAAGGTTAGCAACCCTATGAGCACTGTGTAGTCCATTTCGAGATTAAAAAAACATTTGGATTTTAAAACTTGACCTCCCTATTTTAATTGACTTGAATTCGGTTTAGAAAATATTGTTTGGTTCAGTCAATTTCAGTCCGTGTTGGTCCGGTTTAGAAAATCCGGTTCGATCCGGTCCGAAAATCCAGTCCGGACTGGCAAAAATCTGGTTCGGTCCGTTTTTAAATTTAAAATCTGGTTCGGTCCGAACCGGTCCAAGAAAATAGGGTTAGGCTCGGTTCAACACTCAAAACTAGTTTGGTTAGATCCACTTAATTACCCCGGTCCGACCCGAATAGGTCGAACCGATTGAGAAAATCCTGTTCGGTTTTGTTTCATCCCGGTTTAACATATTGGACTGGCCCAATAATTCAAATTTTAAAAGGTTGGGCCGAAATATTTACTTGTAGCCCAAGTAGGGTTTTAAATCCATTAAAAAAATATTAAACTTAGCCACCAAGTAACATTAATTATAAAAAACAATTTCTAATATTAAATAAATATATATATATATATATCAGACATTATATAAAACATATATATTTATTGCTAAGATTCTATCTTTAAGAATAAATCAATCAACAATATATATATATATATATATATATATATATATATATATATATATATATATATATATGTAAAATCGGCACAATATTATATATATATATATATATATTATTTATTGTCAATATCTTTAATAGGGAAACAAATAACTGACAATATATTTTCTCAATCTTTTAGGTAACTAAATCTATCAATAATATCTTTAACCCTATTTAAATATTTAGATATATTGATAGTTATATATTTCTATATATTTTAATGTGAATTTATCCTTATGTTCCTAATTATAGATATATTGTTACATTAATTAAAAATTAAAATATGGTAAAAATATGTGTGTGTGTGCCGAAATTTATCCCATATATTCAAGAAAAGTAAAAATTTTACCTTGTAATTTTACTCAAAAAATCGGCACAAACACAAATTAGGAACAAGTGGTCAAATTTTAAGATCAAATTTTAATAAGATCTACAATCCAATGTTTGATTTTGATAAATATCACATTTTTCTTGAAGATCATGAACATCAATTTAACCAAGAACATCAAGAAAATTTCGGACCACCCTTATACTTAAAAATTCGAAATTTTTAAATCTTACACTTTAAAATTTCGGTCTAAAATTTAAATTTTCAAGAACACCAATTTATCAAAATCTTGAACTTCTAACACAGGCTCTGATACCACTGTTAGATTACGGGGAGTAATCACTACAGAAACACATAACATGGTACGTGCATCTAATCGAAATTACGCAGCGGAAGAGTTACACATACCTCAACAGTTACCGTAGTCCAAGATCCTTTGTACGAGGGAGTTCTCGATCCATCGGACAGAACCCGTAGAGGTTCTTGTGAAAGAAGCCCTACGTGGTGTTAGCTCCGCATGAAAGACTCAGATCAATTCTTGACACGGGGACAGATCTTCGGAGAGTTGCTCGAAAGCAATTTTGGCACACCCTTGGTGTAGATATGGTTCGGCCGAAACTTGCTAGTGTGGGATGAGGGTTTTCTCTTTAAAACACTCTTGTGAGGGAATTATGATTAACCCTAAAATATTCCCTAACACCTCTTATTTATAGGAGGAGTAAAGTGGAAAAAAGTCCACTTTACCCCACCTAATTATTTCGGCCGGCCTATGTATTAGGGAGGCCCAATTTTGGGCCTCCCATGTCAATTGGGATTTGGGTCTAGCCCAATTATCCTAATGTGACATTTACCCAAGTTCCTTAGGTAAACTATACATGTTATGGGCTTCCAATTACGGCGCCCATCACCATATGCTTACACATTCTTCTATCGAATTGTCGACGAATCTAGGAGTTACAACCATCTTGGATTCATAATGTCGACAACCAATTTGTAGATGCCATTCTTCTATCAAATTGTCGAAAAATTTAGGCTTTATGGCCATGTTGGATTCCTAATGTTGACAACGATTTGTAGACGCCATTCTTCTACCGAATTTTTGACGAATCTAGGTGTTATGGCCATGTTGGATTCATAATGTCGACAACCGATTTGTAAACGTCATTATTTTCAATGCCTTAAATGATAGAAGACTCGAATGTTTATATGAAAAAGGACTCAGGGGGCTATATATATTCAACATTCCTGAGTATTACATCAAAAGTAAAGTTCAAAATATTAGTCGTACAGAAGAAATATAGGAATATTTAATTAGGCATTGTTTCGATGATTTCTCTTTGATTTTGGTGTTCCATCGAAGTGACGTAACAGCGTTGAGACATTTTCTGATCCCCCCTAACTTCCCTAATTTCGTACGGCGTCAGGAACTTCATGACTTGATGAGCAGTTGAGGGAATGATATTGTGGGGGTTGAGAGTAGTCCTTCCAATGATGGCGTTGTAAGCGGAAGTGGCGTCGACAATTACGAAGAGTATGTCGATTCTTAACACCTTTTTTTTCTTTTCCTACTGCCACTGGTAATTGGATAACACCCATGGGGTAGGTAGTTTTTCCTGTAAAACCTATCAGGGGAAAGTCGACTTTTCTTAAGTCTTTCTTAGTGAATCCTAGCTTTAAGAAGGCTTCATAGAAGAGGATGTCCATAGAGCTTCCACTGTCGATGAGGATTATTTTGACCTCATATTCGGACATAGTAGCTGTGATTACAAGAGCGTCTTCATGAAGTTGAGTTATCATCATGAGATCACCTATTGTAAAACTGATAACCACCTGGTCATGCTCTCGAGGTATTTTTCCCATTATAGTCGTCATAGATATTTGAGTAGCATATACCTCACGAGCTGAGCTTGTTCCTCCTCCCGACGCAAATCCGCCTGCGATACGTTGACAGTTCCTCTTAGGACAATGGCAGGATTGTTGTGCGGGGGAGAATGATATCGACCTCCTAGGCTTCTACTTCGTTTTCTTGGGGCTTTGAAAGGATTTTCTATGAACCTTTTTAACTTGCCCCTTTAGATGAGGGCTTCAATATCTTTCTTTAGAATGAAACAATCATTTGTGTCGTGTTCTTTGACACGGCGGTAGCGACAATATTCGTTCATTTGTCGCCCCATCTGAGTTGGGTCATCCAATCAGAGTTTCTCCATTTCTTGGAGCACCACTGAGATGTTATGTGTGAGAGGGTATAACGCGCCAAGTAAGGATTGACATCCCTCTTTTGAACCTGGCGATTCCCTTGTCCGAAGCTTCCATCTCGTTTATCTTCCTTATTTTGAGGTCAAGATGGGGATTGCTCATCTACTTTGGATGGAGTCGAGTGTTTCCCCAACTTCATAGGTGACTTCTCGTGTGATCTCTCCAGATCAATATATTTCTTGACCTTGGTGGCGAGAGCATCGATTTTCCTAATAGGCTTCATCACCATACTGTCCTTCAGGGCTTGCCTCTGCGACCTTAGTCCTCTCTAGAAGGTTCTGATGAACTCACCATCGGTGGCTAGGGATGGCAATGAGTCGCGGGGCCCCGCTGACCCGCGGGTCGCGGAAGGGTTCAGGGCGGGGCGGTTCCGGGGGGGGGGGGGTCCGGGTTTCGGGTCGCGGGGCCCCGTGGACCCGCCCCGAACTTCATATATGTACTATTTTTTATACTATGTAACATATATCAAATATTAGGGTTAATATAGGACCTATCTAAAATAATAAGGACCTAATAATAAATAATCTAAAGTTAGAATTTTAGGGTTAGAAATTAGAATAGTTGTCCCGCTCCCAGTCCACTCCCGTTCTCTGTCACTCTCCGTCTCTGGCGGTCTCTTCCTCCCGCTTCTCACTTCCTCCGGCCACGGTCACGGGTGCAGCAGGTGGTTCCGGTCACGGCTCTAGCAGGCCGTTCCGGTCACGGCTCTAGCAGGCCGTTCCGGTCACGGCTCCAGCAAGCTCTCCTCCCTTCTTCATCTTCTCCGGCGACAGCAGCTCCAGGCGCAGTCACAACTCCGGTCACAGCTCCGGTCACGGCTCCAGGCGCGGTTACAGCACCTCCAGTCAGGCAGGTTCTTCCCTCAGGCAACGGCTCCGGTCAGCACTCAGTAGCAGCACTCAGGGAGAATCAACAGACACCAACGTTAATTAATCAGGCACGTTCGGGTCGGGTCGAGGCCCCGCGGGTCGACCCGTGGGAAGTTTTGCCCCGCCTGACCTGTCCCGAGAGGCACATGTACTCGGGGCCGAGTCTACAAAGTCAACCCGCGGGGCGGGTACGGGGAGTTGAAAACCCGCCCCGTTGACATCCCTATCGATGACGTCTTCATTTAGTTGTTGGAGTATTTTATGGTATCTAGTATAATAACTGGCCAAGGTTTCGTCGGGACCTTGCTCAATTTTATCCAAGAAGTCCATACTCTTGAGGCGTTGCCTTTGGCCTATATGACCCTCTATAAACTTGGATTTTAACTCTTCCCACGATTCTATCGAGTTGTCGGGGAGGCCATAGAACCATGTAGAGGCTTCTTTCTTGAGGGTGGTCGGGAAGAGCGATGCGTAATGATCTGGTGTCGCCGCTCTTCCTAATAGGGAGGAATTGTGGCATTGATATGTCAGACGGGATCTCCTTCTCCAGTGTAATCGTCGATATTCCTCGCGAACACCTAAGGTGGAACTCAAGTGTCGAGGAGCCTTCTGGAAAAAAGGATGAGAGGTGTTGTCTCTTACAATTAACAGGTCATTCATCCATATTCTCTTATTATCCAGCATATCTTCTACTTGCCCCAGTGTAAACAACACGGGTTCTTTCATAGGGGCATCGACCATTGTGGCCTTCTGTGCTGCCTTGTACTCCGGGGCTTTCGTCTCGGCATTCTTCCCTCTTGCATCTTCCTTCTGGGAAGCTACAAGCATCAGTTTTTTAGAATTTGGGATGGTTCCCACCTAGGCTTGGTTCCAAAATGCTATGAATGCTTCCATTACTTCTTGTGGGACGGTGGTAGGAGCTGCTCTGGTTTCTGCCCTTGGGTCCACCGGGTTTATAGGTGGTTCAGGTTGAAGATGTGTTCCTCAACTGTGTCACTATTATCTTGTGGAGGAGGATCCCTCATCCTCATTGGTTTTCTAAGGGTTAGTAGGGTCTGTTTGAGATTTTGTGATCTCTTCTACAACAGCCACTACTTTCCTTAAGTGATTCTTCGCCGGGGCCATGACTTTTTTTATCACCTTCCCACAGCCGGCGACAAATGTTGGGATCAAGTTGACGTGACACTGGACTTTGGGAATGGACTTCAAGGTGGAGCCTCTCCTTGGTATCGTAGGTGTCTATCTCGACCTCAAAGGGTACTTAGTTTCCTTTCACGGAGTCTTGGAGGTGCTAACCTGAAAAGGGGGTGGGGATTTGCCCATGATTCCACTCTGAAGCTTAAGTCAGTAATGGAATTTTTTTAGAGTAATACTTTGTAAAGTATATTGAATGTAATATAATGAAAATACTCAAGGGTATTTATAGGGAAGATTTACCGAATTTAAATGGTGGCTACCTTCTATTTCTGTCCAATGTCGGCTCAAGCATGTGACAAGCATATCGCCACCTCGCCATTTCTTAAGAGGAAGGTTTCTTCATGGAGGCAGTGAAAGCATGTTGCCACCTCATCATTCCTTAAGAGTAAGGTTTCTTCATAGAGGCGGTGGAAGTATGTCGCAACCTCACCATTCCTTAAGAGGAAGGTTTTGCTTAATAGCATTTGACTGCCGACTCGACTTATGCCTTAAGAGGGGAAGTCTTTGAGAGATATTCGTCGTCATTTGTAGAAGTGTTCTTGGTCGTCGACCTCTCTATATACAGTTGTCGAGATTTTATCTTTGTCTCTTCATTCTGAACAAGAATAGTCGTCGACTCATATTTTGGAGTCTCGACTTAGATGTTCCCGACTTGACTATCAATCAGATGTCTTCATCTTTCCTTATAATCGTAACCCAACATAGGTGACTGATTTTCAGGGCACACCCTGCACCCTGACAATTCATAATCCAAGCAGAAAGTGCCCAAAGGAACTTCCGCAAACATAGGTTTGGGGAGCATATCCAAGTCTAATTTCTTTGAAATAGATACACTATCAGTAGGACAGCTAGAGCACTACTTAAATAAGCAAAATGTTAGGCAGAGAAGATAAACCTCTTATGAACATAATAGTTATGCTAATAGGTAAACATGGATGATACCTTCTCAAAGGTTGGGATACCCGTAGAACTAGTAGGATTCCGGATAAGTCTCATTGGCCTAAAGCGTTGCCGAGGAGGAATACGAGGGAGAGGCCTCACATGTACATGTTGAGGTGTGGGAAGGGGCTCCTCAATGACAAGAGACAATCTACGCCTCTTTCTAGGACGCTTCTCCTCTTCATCAATCTTCATAGGCTCTTTGTCTGGTCGTCTATTAAACTCAGGATCAGAAGGGGCAGATGGTCCCGCCTTGATATTTCTAAAGCCTTCTCATTTTCCTCTTGAGATTTCAACATGATGTGATATTTCTCCATGAGAACATTTGATCTGCCACATGGCCACTCTATCTTGGGGAGCACCTGGATCAAGACCAAGTGCCACTGTAATACCGCAAGATCATCATTACTCTGAGAAAAAAGTACATATTGAGGTAAACTTGGGGATAGGTTGAGGCTCCAGAATTGAAACTGGGATTGGAGCAACCACAACTTGTCGTGCATGTTCAGGATGGGCAGAGGGTCCCTTGGAAGCTCTTCCTAAGATATCCATTTTCAAACTCCTAGAAATCTTAACACTCGAGGAGTCTTCAGAAACAGAATTCCTCAGAGGCTCATTCTGAAATAGAATAGGGTTTCCATGGTAACGGGGCCCCATGGAGAAACCCAAGTAGGGAAGTAAAGTGGAACATAGATAGGTATATGGGGCGCATGCATAGAAAGGAAGCCCAAATCCGCAAAAGGCCTTACAAGATGTTTAATGCCTGGTTGTTGGTGTAAAAAAAAGATGAGGGAATCCAGGTGGAGCAGAAGGGATGTAGGAATCCCAAGTAGAACTGGTGCATGTTGTGGAGGATAACTATTTGTCGGAGGTATTACAGTAGAAAGAGGGAATGCAAAGGTTTCTATATCTGAAGAAGCCAAAATATTCCCTTCTGACATTACATTTAGTAAGTTATCCCCGACAAGATCATATTCCTTTCTTGACTCCTGTAAAATCCTGATTTGGAAGCCTCATTGGCCTGGAAGAAGATGGACACATAAGAGGATTTGCATGCCCATTTTCATTGGTGATTTTCCTCAAACGTGGGGCATCAACACTAGAATGGTTGTTTAGGGTATGATCATCGATGTAAGGCATCCATCTAATTAAGATACCACTTCCCCTATTTCCAAAAGTAAAAAATTATTGTGAGGTACCTGCGGGGGAATCAAACGCGGGTGCTGAGTTGCTTCAAACATACGATCATTTATGGCTTCCACCACCTGATCATCTGTGAGCCGACATTTCGAAATATTATGCCCAACACATCCACAACGACGAAACTGCTGCCCCCTGCCTATAGCAGATAAAGACCTCACTTGATTCTGATCCTACTAGAAGTCCAATAGATGGGAGCACCGACCTTTCCAGATTGAGCTGAATTAAAATCCATGGGTAAGCCATTTCAAGTGCAAAGCCCTCATCAAAATCTACATCAATAATTGGCCACACACTTTCCGCAACCAGACAGGCATTCTCCATGTTCATCAGTCTGGGAAAAATGCCCCGGAGCTCAATCCGGACAGTGACTCTGGTAAAGTCGATATCGATTTCGTGAGAAACAAGCTCAGCCCTAGTCAATACGAAGACTAACTCATCAATGAGATAAGGTCAATTCAACTAAACCTTCAGAGCCTGACTCTCATCTGGAAATTGTAAGACCCACGTCCCATCTTCACGTCGATTTCTGTGAACAACCTGAGGCAATCTCCAGTTAGCCACCGTAAAACGTCGGACTTGATCAATTCGCTCCCGATGGAAACCCAAACACCGACCAAAAAAAATCTCTCCTAGGGAACCATCAGAGATGAACTAGATTTCTCAACAGCTTCAGTTGAAATAAACGTGCGTGAGATGAATTTAGACGAAGCATTAAAATCAGAGGATTTAAAATAGCCGAAGCAAAGCCTCGGGAAAGGCGGGTCGCCTTCGTCGTCAATAATCATTAAGCGGACATGGGGAAGTTGATACAGTGTAGGATTCATCGTAAATAGGGATTTAAATCAAATTGGTACCTGGATTAACAGCCCAAAACGAATTGGTACCTCCACTAAATTTTGTGATAAATTGGTACCCGAGTTAACCTGGGTGTTGCACCGTTAGAATTTCTGGTTAAAACTAACGGAATCTCATTTTTGGCGCATGAAAAGACTAAAATACCCTTATTGCTGAATAGCTACGTAATAGCAATTCAAAACTTTGGAACCCAATATCTCACTCATTTCTTCATCTTTTAAGACGATTTTTTTTTTTGAAACCACATAATTTTTCGAGATCTATGCAACCCAAATAGCCGTAAAGTGATTTTCCCAGTTTTTTTCAATAAATATTGTTTTCCATGTTAATTCATTCTTTTTTGTATCAAACTCCACCACATTCTACACTTATCACCCTTGATCACCCAATTTTTTTACTAATTGGATTCCAATACTGCAATCAAACCGTTGCTTTTGGATTCCAACACTTCTGTTTAAAAACCAAATTGATGTTATACCTTTCATCCAAAAGAAAACCAAAAATGAAAGTTTGTCGAATTAATTGTTATGCAATCTATAACTTACTGGAATTTTTCTTGATGTCTCCAATAAACTATACTGGTGTGTCTCTAAATCAATAAACGTCACTGCAAGAGAACATATGGATCTTAGATAGATAAATATGTTTCATACTTGAAATAGAACAATATGAAAAGTACTTTTAAGGGTATTGGAAGAACTTTTAGAATGGACACCAACAAGAAATAGTTTATTTTCTCATTTAATCTACATGTGGAAATTGATACTCTCAGTATCATGAGGGATGACCTTAATGTGAGAAAATAAGATGAACTTGCATTAAAAGAACCACACAAAGAATTTTACCACTATGTGGCTAGAGACAAACAATAAATTTTCTTTCGAGATATTGCCAAAACTGTTCCATTTGCAATTTTATGTTGGACCATGTCAAGCTTTTAAAATCGAAGACCTGCAGAACTGGTCAATTTTTCAGCATGTCCAGAAAATATATAAACAAAAAAATTGGTAGCTTATCATGCTAAGATTCATATATTCTCTTGTAGTGACGTTTATTGATTTAGAGACACACCAATATAGTTTACTGGAGACATCAAGAAAAATTCTAGTAAGTTATAGATTGCATAATAATTAATTCGACAGATTTTCGCTTTTTGTTTTCTTTTGGATGAAAGGTATAATATCAATTTGATTCTTAAACAGAAGTGTTGGAATCCAAGAGCAACGGTTTGATTGTAGTATTGAAATCCAATTAGTAAAAAAATTTGGTGATCAAAGTTGATAAGTGTTAGAACGCGGTGGAGCTTTATACAAAAAAGATCGAATTAACATGGAAACCGGTGTTTATTGAAAAAAAAACTGGTCAAATCACTTTAAGGCTATTTGGCTTGCATAGATCTCGAAAAGTTATGCGGTTTCAAAAAAAAAAATTGTCCAAAAAGATGAAGAAATGAGTGAGATATTGGGTTCCAAAGTTTTGAATTGCTATTACGTAGCTATTCTGCAATAAGGGTATTTTAGTCTTTTCATGCACCAAAAATGAGATTCCGTTAGTTTTAACCAGAAATTCTAACGGTGCAACACCCAGGTTAACTCGGGTACCAATTTGTCACAAAATTTAATGGAGGTACCAATTCGTTTTGGGCTGTTAACCCAGCTACCAATTTGATTTAAATCCCTCGTAAATATGCATGCAATGGATAACAGCCACGTAAGAACTATGTTAGTGAAGATAAGAGAAAGCAAAATAAAGAGGGGAAACGTCAGCAGTCGAGAAGTAGAGAAACAGATTCGTCACAAGAAAGCCACAAAACCCAAGAAGTAAGCAGGATCAGCGCGGAGGCGAAACTAGGGTTTCGGTAGGCCAATCACCAAAGAGGAGCACTTGATCGCCAATCAAACGCATAACGTGATTTTTCAGGAATTATTATTATTATTATTATTATTATTATTATTATTATTATTATTATTATTATTATTATTATAAACTGAGTGAGTGGCCTCTATAAGAATATAGGATGTTGTTTGTTTGGAAAATATGCACTTAAAATAAAATTATATCGATAAAATTAACGAAAGAGGATTAACAATTTCATGTTGATCATGCAATTTTTAAGACAAATTCACACTAATTCAGCAAATGTCTAATGATGATTATAATTTCAAGGAGGAAATACAGGTTAAAGTGGAACTTGCCATGTTTTGGGATCGCAAGGAAACATATTGACGCCAAAGATAGAGACTTCAATGGTTAGGCGAGGGGATCGCAATACCAAGTTCTTTCATCAAACAACACTCTCATAGCTTCAAATAAAATAAGGTATTGGGATTACAAAGTATTGATAGTACATGGATTGAATCTGAAGGCAGCATTCTTGAGGAGTGCAACTGATACTTTCAGGGTTTGCTCACCATGGAAGGCACGTTTGGTTGGGGACAATTGTTGCATTGTGTCCCCAATTTAATTAATTCAAAGATAAATATGTTAAGTGTACATGTGAGTGAGTTGTACCACATCGATTAGATTAAAGAGTTTGAACACTATATAAGCTTGGTGAGTTACTCCTACTATTACCAATTGGTTTTAGTATGGAATCTCAGTAGACTTATCTAGTTTGTCTGGACTCGCTCCCCGACTTTAATATCCCAACAAAATCAGCTCCTGATGACACGAGTCTACGATGAGGAGATACGTATAGCGACGTTTCAACTTAGGGGCTTGAAAGCTCCGGGTCCAGACGGTTTTTTTGGGTTGTTCTATCAAAAGTTCTAGGATGTGATCGGACATGTGGTTATCCAGGAGGTCAGAGCTTTTTCGACTCGGTTACTATCAATCCTAAACTTTGCCTAATTGATATAGTCTTGATACAAAAAAGTGTCAAACCTGATAAATACCACTCAATTCCGCCTTATTGGCCTTTTTAGTTTCAGCTATAAGATTATTTCCAAAATCATTGTTAACAGGCTGAAATCTTACCTCCATAATATTATAACCCCATTCCTAAGTGCATTTGTATCTGGTAGGCTCATACATGACAACATCACTGCTGCGGATGAGACTTTTCACTATTTGAGGAGACGGGGTAGAAGTAAATGAAAAGAGTGAGCCGTCAAAATAGATACGAAGAATGCATATGATAGGGTGGAGAGGGATTTTCTATTTTCGGTTTTACGTGCCTTTGGGTTCAGAGAGTGGTGGATTTAGCGCGTTGAAAAATGTGCCACGCATGTCCAATATTATGTGGTGGTCAACGGGAAGAATTCATCCAGATTCCGCCCATCAATGGGAATAAGGCAAGGCGGTCCCCTTTCTCCATATCATTTTATTATGGTGGCTGATATTTTGTCTAGAATGATTATGTATGCAGCAGAAAGTCGGACACTTACCGAAATGAGTATAAAGAGAGCATGCCCACGTCTTCACCATCTTTTCTTTGCAAATGACTCGCTCTTCTTCATTACGGCCAATGAGCGAAATGCGAGGTCTTTGAAGGAGATGACTGTGGCGTATAGTCAAACTTAGGGAAAAAGCATCAACTTGTGCAAGTCTTGCATATATTTTGGGGAAAATGTGGATCGTGCTACCAAGAAATCCATTGAAGCCATCTTGTGAATAAAGGTGGTCGAGGACGCGGGGAAGTACTTGGGACTTCCAACGATTTGGGTCCGATCTAAGAGGGAAGAACTCAGTTTTCTCAAGTATCGTGTAATAAATAAAATTCACGGTTGGAAAAATCTCTTCCTCAATACAGCGGGGAGGGAGGTCTCAAGGCGGTTATAATGATAATTCCCTAACGTACTCGATAGCACTCTTCAAATTTCTCAAGAATTGGTGTGATTCGGTGACAAGTACAATTGCTCAATTTTGGTGGGGTGAAAAGGGTGATTGGCGGAAGATGCACTGGAATAGATGGGATCGGATGAAGTGCCAAAGGGATAGGGAGGCATGAGATGTAAAGTATGCAAATATTTAATCTTTCAATGCTTACTAAAACGGCATGACGACTTCACTTCAATCTAGATGCCTTTTGGTCCAAACTTTTGAAGGGCATCTACTATCCGAATAACGAATTTTAGGAGGCAACAAAGGGTGGCCGAGCCTCTTCGGCTTAATCGAGTATTCTTGAAGGAAGGGACACAGTCATTCAAGGTGTAATTTGGCGCATTGTAAATGGTGAATCAATTTGGGTGTTTCATGATGCTTGGGTACCCGGTGTTGCTCACCATCGGGTCGGATAATGCAGCCCGGCGGTTCTAAATATGCGAGTCTCGAACCTTCTACGGCCACTGGAAAGAGATTGAGACCTCACTCCAATCGAGACAATGATCTCCCAAGCCGGACAAGTAGCAATTCGAGCAATCCGAACTCATAGTGAGGCCGTTCCAAATCAAATTGTGTTGCCAAACTCAAGAACGGGAGAGGCGAAGTCGAGCCTTGTCTTCCGTGCTTTGAAAGATGCATCGCCGACCACACGTACAAATGCCTCCACCTCCTCGAGATCGGTTTTATCCGGTGTTTGGCAACACATTTGGAATGGTAATTTTGTGCCAAAGGTAAAACTTTTTCTATGGAAAAGCTATGCAAGAGCCCTACCCAATTTCAATGAGTTAATTGAAGGGGGTTGATATATCTCCTAAACGTTATTTTTGTAATGGTACGGAGATGGTGGATCATGTATTAATTCATTGCCCTTGGACTAAGCCCGTTTAGTTTGGTGAAATGGGTTTTCGGTGGCAACAAGGAAGTGAACCGACTTGGCTCAATATTCTGGAGGATATGGGAGAAAATGAAGAACGGGTGCCTAAATTGGAGGCTCTCTTAAAACTCCAAATGGAGGTTACTGCGTGGGAGATATAGAAGGAAAGGTGTTGGGTTATTTACAAAAGGGGTGTTTCTAAGCAAAAGATTGTGTCAGGTACTACAATCTTTTGCCAAGACATCAATTCTACAAATGTCGAAGCATTGGCCATCTTACAAGCGGTGGAGTTAGTCGTTTTTCATCGGTATGAGAAGGTAGCCATTGAATCGGATGTGGAATACATCATTTGCCAATTTCATGAAGACTCCGAAATTGATTGGAAACTCGACAATATCATTGTTACCATTTGACAAAGAGCAAGTCATATCCTGGAGATTCATTGGAAGTTCATCCGCTGAAGCGCAAAACGATGCGCCAATTGGATTGCATTCAATTCGGGAAGGAGATGCGTCCTTTAAATTGAGTTTCTTTACCCATCATATTTCTTGTTTCTATTATTTTAATTGATTATGCTCCGGAATGGTGTTTCTTTAGTTAGTCAATAAAGAGTTTCCGTTAGCAAAAAAAAAAATGACAATTTCATCATGTGGCAAAAAAAAACAACGTGGAAGGAATTGAACCGACTTGGCTCGATATTTTGGAGGAGATGGGACAAAATGAAGAACGGGGGCCTGAATTGGAAGCTCTCTTAAAACACCAAATAGAGGTCACGTCGTGGGAGAATAGGATCGGTTCATCTACGAAAGGATGTTCCTAAGCCAAAGATTGTGGTGGACCATATCTGATGCTTAAGTGCGGAAATTTGGTGCACCCGATGTTGTAGGGTGGAAAGGGGCACGCATCACCGACAAGGAGACACGAACCATTCGTGGTTCCGCCTGCCGGGTGACACAATTTCAGTTTGTTGTGATGGATCTTGGATGCCGGGAACGAGACGATGTACAATCGATGTTATTGGCCATCTTACAAGTAGTGGAGTTGGCCGTTTTTCATCAGTGGGAGAAGGTGGTCATTAAATCGGATGCGTAATACATCATTTTCAAAATTCGTGGAGACTCTGAAATTGATTGGAAACTCGAAAATATCATTGCTACCTTTCGACAAAGAGCATGTCATATCCCGGAGATTCATTGGAAGTTCATCTGTCAAACCGATGCGCCAATTGGATTGTCATTCAATCCAGGAGGGAGATGTGTCTTTTAAATTGGGTTTCTTTAACCCCCCCCCCCCCCCCCCCCCCCGTATTCTCTTGTTTCTATTATTTTACTTGATTATGCTCTTGATTTATCTTTCTTTAATTAATCAATAAAGGGTTTTCATTGGCAAAAAAAAAATACAATTTCATCATGTGGCAAAAGAAAAAGACAACGTGATTGACCGTTTTTCATCGGTGGGAGAAGGTGGTCATTGAATCAGATGCGGAATACATCATTCGCCAAATTCTTGGAGACTCCGAAATTGATTGGAGACTCGACAATATCATTTCTACCATTCGACAGAGAGCAAGTCATATCCCGGAGATTTATTGAAAGTTCATCCGCCGAAGCGCAAACCAATGCGTCAATTGGATTGTCATTCAATCCATGAAGGAGATGTGTCCTTTAAATTGGATTTTTTTACCCCCATATTCTCATGTTTCTATTATTTTATTTACTTGATTATGCATCTGGTTGATGTTTCTTTAGTTAATCAATAAAGGGTTTCCGTTGGAAAAAAAAAAAACAAAAAACAATTTCACTATGAATGAGATGTGTCCTTTAAATTGGGTTTCTTTACCCCCATATTCTAATGTTTCTATTATTTTATTTACTTGATTATGCGTCTGGTCGATGTTTCTTTAGTTAATCAATAAAGGGTTTCCGATGGAAAAAAAGGCAATTTCATCACGTGGATAAAGAAAAGGACAATGTGGTTGCTAGGATTCGAACTCAGGTCTCCACGGCCACAACGTGGGACTCTTACCAATAAACTACAACCACTCTATTGTTCAAGCTTGAAATTGATTGAAAACTCGACAATATCATTGCTACCATTCGACAAAGAGCAAGTCGTATCTCAGAGATTCATTGAAAGTTCATCCGTCGAAGCGCAAACCGATGCGTCAATTGAATTGTCATTCAATCCATGAAGAAGATGTGTCTTTTAAATTGTGTTTCTTTACCCCCCCCCCCCCCCATATTCTCATGTTTCTATTATTTTACTTGATTATGCGTCTGGTTGATGTTTCTTTAGTTAATCAATAAAGGGTTTCCATTGGAAAAAAAAAAAAAAAGACAATTTCATCATGTGGCAAAAGAAAAGGACAATGTGGTTGCTAGGATTCAAGCCCAGGTCTCCACGGCCACAACGTGGAATTCTTACCACTAAACTACAACCACTCTATTATGGAAACTCGAAATTGATTGGAAACTCGACAATATCATTGCTACCATTCGACAAAGAGCAAGTCATATCTCGGAGATTCATTGAAAGTTCATCCGCTGAAGCGCAAACCGATGCGTCAATTGAATTGTCATTCAATCCATGAAGGAGATGTGTCCTTTAATTGGGTTTCTTTACCCCCCCCCCCCCCCCCATATTCTCATGTTTCTATTATTTTACTTGATTATGCGTCTGGTTGATGTTTCTTTAGTTAGTCAATAAAGGGTTTCCGTTGGAAAAAAAAAAAAAACAATTTCATCATGTGGCAAAAGAAAAGAACAATGTGGTTGCTGGGATTCTAGCCCAGGTCTCCACGGTCACAACGTGGAATTCTTACCACTAAACTACAACCACTATATGGTGAAAACTCGAAATTGTTTGGGAACTCGACAATATCATTGCTACCATTCGACAAAGAGCAAGTCATATCCCGGAGATTCATTGAAAGTTCATCTGCCGAAGCGCAAACCGATGCATCAATTGGATTGTCATTCAATCCATGAAGGAGATGTGTCCTTTAAATTGAGTTTCTTTACCCCCCCCCCCCCCCATATTCTCATGTTTCTATTATTTTACTTGATTATGCGTCTGGTTGATGTTTCTATTAGTTAATCAATAAAGGGTTTCCGTTGGAAAAAAAAAAAGACAATTTCATCATGTGGCAAAAGAAAAGGACAATGTGGTTGATGTTTCTATTAGTTAATCAATAAAGGGTTTCCGTTGGAAAAAAAAAAAGACAATTTCATCATGTGGCAAAAGAAAAGGACAATATTGTTGCTGGGATTCGAGCCCAGGTCTCCACAGCCACAACGTGGAATTATTTCCACTAAACTACAACCACTCTATGGTGAAAACTCGAAATTAATTGGAAACTCGACAATATCATTGCTACCATTCGACAAAGAGCAAGTTATATCCCGGAGATTCATTGAAAGTTCATCTGCCGAAGCGCAAACCGATGCATCAATTGGATTGTCATTCAAAACATGAAGGAGATGTGTCCTTTAAATTTTCTTTACCCCCCCCCCCCCCCCCCATATTCTCATGTTTATATTATTTTACTTGATTATGCGTCTGGTTGATGTTACTTTAGTTAATCAGTAAAAGGCTTCCGTTGGAAAAAAAAAATCTTCATTATGTGGCAAAAGAAAATGACAATGTGGTTGATGTTTCTATTAGTTAATCAATAAAAGGTTTCCGTTGGAAAAAAAAAAAAAAAAAAAAAAAAAAAAAAAGACAATTTCATCATGTGGCAAAAGAAAAGACAATATTGTTGCTGGGATTCAAGCCCAGGTCTCCACGGCCACAACGTGGAATTATTACAACTAAACTACAACCACGCTTTGGTGAAAACTCGAAATTGATTGGGAACTCGATAATATCATTGCTACCATTCGACAAAGAGCAAGTCATTGCCCGGAGATTCATTGAAAGTTCATCTGCCGAAGCGCAAACCGATGCATCAATTGGATTGTCATTCAATCCATGAAGGAGATGTGTCCTTTAAATTGAGTTTCTTTACCCCCACCCCCCCCCCCCCCCCCCATATTCTCATGTTTCTATTATTTTACTTGATTATACGTCTGGTTGATGTTTCTTTAGTTAATCAATAAAAGGCTTCCGTTGGAAAAAAAAAAAGACAATTTCATTATGTGGCAAAAGAAAAGGACAATGTGGTTGTTCATCTGCCGAAGATTCATTAAAGAGCAAGTCATATCCCGGAGATTCATTGAAAGTTCATCTGCCGAAGCGCAACCGATGCATCAAATGGATTGTCATTCAATCCATGAAGGAGAGGTGTCCTTTAAATTGAGTTTCTTTACCCCCCATATTCTCATGTTTCTATTATTTTACTTGATTATGCGTCTGGTTGATGTTTCTTTAGTTAATCAATAAAGGGTTTCCGTTGGAAAAAAAAAAGACAATTTCATCATGTGGCAAAAGAAAAGGACAATGTGTCGAAGAGTCATTGCCCGGAGATTCATTGAAAGTTCATCTGTCGAAGCGCAAACCGATGCATCAATTGTCATTCAATCCATGAAGGAGATGTGTCCTTTAAATTGAGTTTCTTTACCCCCCCCCCCCTCACCCCCATATTCTCATGTTTCTATTATTTTACTTGATTATACGTCTGGTTGATGTTTCTTTAGTTAATCAATAAAAGGCTTCGGTTGGAAAAAAAAAAAAAAAAAAAAAGACAATTTCATTATGTGGCAAAAGAAAAGGACAATGTGGTTGTTCATCTGCCGAAGATTCATTAAAGAGCAAGTCATATCCCGGATATTCATTGAAAGTTCATCTGCCGAAGCGCAACCGATGCATCAAATGGATTGTCACTCAATCCATGAAGGAGAGGTGTCCTTTAAATTGAGTTTCTTTACCCCCCATATTCTCATGTTTCTATTATTTTACTTGATTATGCGTCTGGCTGATGTTTCTTTAGTTAATCAATAAAGGGTTTCCGTTGGGGAAAAAAAAAAAAGACAATTTCATCATGTGGCAAAAGAAAAGGACAATGTGGTTGCTGGGATTCGAGCCCAGGTCTCCACGGCCACAACGTGGAATTCTTACCACTAAACTACAACCACTCTATTATGGTAACTCGAAATTGATTGTAAACTCGACAATATCATTGCTACCATTCGACAAAGAGCAAGTCATATCTCGGAGATTCATTGAAAGTTCATCCGCCGAAGCACAAACCGATGCGTCAATTGAATTGTCATTCAATCCATGAAGGAGATGTGTCCTTTAAATTGGGTTTCTTTACCCCCCCCCCCCCATATTCTCATGTTTCTATTATTTTACTTGATTATGCGTCTGGTTGATGTTTCTTTAGTTAATCAATAAAGGGTTTCCGTTGAAAAAAAAAACAAAAAAAAAGACAATTTCATCATGTGGCAAAAGAAAAGGACAATGTGGTTGCTGGGATTCGAGCCCAGGTCTTCACGGCCACAACGTGGAATTCTTACCTCTAAACTACAACCACACTACGGTGAAAACTCGAAATTGATTGGGAACTCGACAATATCATTGCTACCATTCGACAAAGAGCAAGTCATATCCCGGAGATTCATTGAAAGTTCATCTGCCGAAGCGCAAACCGATGCATCAATTGGATTGTCATTCAATCCATGAAGGAGATGTGTCCTTTAAATTGAGTTTCTTTACCCCCCCCCCCCCCCCCCCCCCATATTTTCATGTTTCTATTATTGTACTTGATTATGCGTCTGGTTGATGTTTCTTTAGTTAATCAATAAAAGGCTTCCATTGGAGAAAAAAAATTATTGTGTGACTAAAGAAAAGGACAATATGGTTGATGTTTCTATTAGTTAATCAATAAAGGGTTTCCGTTGGAAAAAAAAAAACAATTTCATCATGTGGCAAAAGAAAAGGACAAAATTGTTGCTGGGATTCGAGCCCAGCTCTCTACGGCCACAACGTGGAATTATTACCACTAAAATACAACCACACTTTGGTGAAAACTCGAAATTGATTGGGAACTCGACAATATCATTGCTACCATTCGACAAAGAGCAAGTCATATCCCGGAGATTCATTGAAAGTTCATCTGTCGAAGCGCAACCGATGCATCAATTGGATTGTCAATCAATTCATGAAGGAGATGTGTCCTTTAAATTTAGTTTCTTTACCCCCCCCCCCCCCCCCATATTCTCATGTTTCTATTATTTTACTTGATTATGCGTTTGGTTGATGTTACTTTAGTTAATCAATAAATGGCTTCCGTTGAAAAAAAAAAACAATTTCATTATGTGGCAAAAGAAAAGGACAATGTGGTTGATGTTTCTATTAGTTAATCAATAAAAGGTTTCCGTTGGAAAAAAAAAAAAAAAAAAAAAAAAAAAAAGACAATTTCATCATGTGGCAAAAGAAAAAGATAATATTGTTACTGGGAATCCGAGCCCAGGTCTCCACGGCCACAACGTGGAATTATTACAACTAGACTACAACCAGTCTTTGGTGAAAACTCGAAATTGATTGGGAACTCGACAATATCATTGCTACCATTCGAAAAAGAGCAAGTCATATCCCGGAGATTCATTGAAAGTTCAAGCCGAAGCGCAAACCGATGCATCAATTGGATTGTCATTCAATCCATGAAGGAGATGTGTCCTTTAAATTGAGTTTCTTTACCCCCCCCCATATTCTCATGTTTCTATTATTTTACTTGATTATGCGTCTGGTTGATGTTTCTTTAGTTAATCAATAAAAGGCTTCCGTTGGAAAAAAAAAAAAAAAAAAAAGACAATTTCATTATGTGGCAAAAGAAAAGGACAATGTGGTTGTTCATCTGCCGAAGATTCATTAAAGAGCAAGTCATATCCCGGAGATTCATTGAAAGTTCATCTGTCGAAGCGCAACCGATGCATCAAATGGATTGTCATTCAATCCATGAAGGAGATGTGTCCTTTAAATTGAGTTTCTTTACCCCCCATATTCTCATGTTTCTATTATTTTACTTGATTATGCATCTGGTTGATGTTTCTTTAGTTAATCAAAAAGGGTTTCCGTTGGAAAAAAAAAAAAAAGACAATTTCATCATGTGGCAAAAGAAAAGGACAATGTGGTTGCTGGGATTCGAGCCCAGGTCTCCACGGCCACAACGTGGAATTCTTACCACTAAACTACAACCACTCTATTATGGTAACTCGAAATTGATTGGAAACTCGACAATATCATTGCTACCATTCGACAAAGAGCAAGTCATATCTCGGAGATTCATTGAAAGTTCATCCGCCGAAGCGCAAACCGATGTGTCAATTGAATTGTCATTCAATCCATGAAGGAGATGTGTCCTTTAAATTGGGTTTCTTTACCCCCCATATTCTCATGTTTCTATTATTTTACTTGATTATGCGTCTGGTTGATGTTTCTTTAGTTAATCAATAAAGGGTTTCCGTTGGAAAAAAAAAAAAAAAAAAAGACAATTTCATCATGTGGCAAAATAAAAGGACAATGTGGTTGCTGGGATTCGAGCCCAGGTCTCCACGGCCACAACGTGGAATTCTTACCACTAAACTACAACCACTCTATGTTGAAAACTCGAAATTGATTGGGAACTCGACAATATCATTGCTACCATTCGACAAAGAGCAAGTCATATCCCGGAGATTCATTGAAAGTTCATCTGTCGAAGCGCAACCGATGCATCAATTGGATTGTCATTCAATCCATGAAGGAGATGTGTCCTTTAAATTGAGTTTCTTTACCCCCCCCCCCCCCCCCCCCCCATATTCTCATGTTTCTATTATTTTACTTGATTATGCGTCTGGTTGATGTTTCTTTAGTTAATCAATAAAAGGCTTTCGTTGGAAAAACAAAAAAAAACAAAACAAAAAAAAGAAGACAATTTCATTATGTGGCAAAAGAAAAGGACGATGTGGTTGTTGGGATTCAAGCCCAGGTCTCTACGGCCACAACGTGGAATTCTTACTACTAAACTACAACCACTCTATGGTGGAAACTTGAAAATTGATTATACTTTATATTCTCTTGTTTCTATTATTTTACTTGATTATGCTCTTGATTGATGTTTCTTTAGTTAATACGACCACAACGTGGAATTCTTACCACTAAACTACAACCATTCTATGGTGGATACTCGAAATCGATTGGAAACTCGACAATATCATTGCTACCATTCGACAAAGAGCAAGTCATATCCCGGAGATTCATTGGAAGTTCATCCGCCGAAGCGCAAACCGATTGGTCAATTGGATTGTCATTCAATCCAGGAAGGAGATGTGTCCTTTTAATTGAGTTTCTTTAACCCCCCCCCCCCCCCCCCCCCCCAATATTCTCATGTTTCTACTATTTTACTTGATTATGCTCCTGATTGATGTTTCTTTAGTTAATCAATAAAGGGTTTCCGTTGGTATATAAAAAAAAAGACAATTTCATCATGTGGCAAAAGAAAAAAAAAACAATGTGGTTGCTAAGATTTGAGCCTAAGTTTTTACAACCACAAAGTGGAATTCTTACCACTAAACTACAACCACTCTATTATTTTTAAATTGATGTAACGTGACATGACGTCTCACATTACATCTACATGACGTTGTATGGTTTGCTAAACAACGTAATGTGCATTGTAATGTGATATCCATTATAATATGAGATTACGTCCAAAATCCATTCACTGTAATGTGAAATTACATCCAAGACTGGTGTAATGTGAAATTATGTCCAACATTACAGAGTATTATTATTTATTTATTAAATATATAAATAAAATACTTTATATCATGTTCATAGTTTACTATGATAATATTATTATTATTATTATTATTTATATATATACTTCATAAGTAATTGTTAAAATAAATAACAATGCACATGATGTTCGTATAAAATGAGTAAAGTCATTTTCATGATATTTTTTTATGAAATTATCTTATAAAACTACATAAAATGTTTTGATCAATAGAATTTTAATAGTTATGCGTATTGATTTTAAATAGGGTTAAAGGTCCTTTTGGTACCACATGTTTGCAAAAATTACACTGTTCATACCACTAGTATTTTTTCGTACCGAATTGGTACCATATGTTTCCAAACCTTACTGTTTTGGTACCTCCGTTAGGGTTCTGTCAAAAACGGCCGTTAAATGGCATGTGCCATGCACGTGACCAGCCCAAAACTTTCAATTTTGTTACAATTTAGTCCATCTAATACATCCCTAACGTTTATTTTGTTCAATTTAGTCCTAAAACTTCAAAATCAAACAATTTCCCCAAATTGACCTAGCCGGACCTAGCCCTAGGCTAGGTCCGGCTAGGTCAATTGGGACCTAGCCCCAAATTGGGTATAGGTCCCAATTGACCTAGCCGGACTTAGCATAGGGCTAGGTCCGACCCTGGGTCGGGGTCGCCTGGGTCCGGCGACCATGACCCAGGGTTGGACCTAGCCCTAGGCTAAGTCCGGCTAGGTCAATGGTTTGGTTTTGAAGTTTTAGGACTAAATTGAACAAAATAAAAGTTAGGGATGTATTAGATGGACTAAATTGTAACAAAATTGAAAGTTTTGGGCTGGTCACGTGCATGGCACATGCCATTTAACGGCTGTTTTTGACAGAACCCTAACGGAGGTACCAAAGCAGTAAGGTTTGAAAACATATGGTACTAATTCGGTACGAAAAAATACTAGTGGTATGAACAGTGTAATTTTTGCAAACATGTGGTACCAAAAGGACCTTTAACCCTTTTAAATATTTATTTTTTAGAGTTCGTAATGACTATAGTATTAACCACAAAATATAAAGTTAAAGAAGTTAGTTGTTGTCAAAATATATATTTTTTTACATCTTATCATATGAATATATAATATACTCTAATATAAATTAATATAATAACAATAAAGTCACATCACAATACATTAACGCATATCAAACATTGTTATCTAGCATTACACTCTATGTTACATCACAACCAAACATTGTAATCTAACATTACATTACGTAGCTTAACTTACTTATAATCTAAAATTTCAATTAATTTCATATTACGTCCATCCAAATGCCCCTCTGATTTTGATTTAATTCCATGTACATTCTATTAATTTGTTTCCGAGCTGTGTTAAATTTGTATATCCTCTTGTATATGATCGTTCCATACGATCTCCCGTCGTTGTTTCAACTCAACTGAAATTATGTTTGAGTTCATTTAAATCTAGTTATGTTTGAAGTGGACATGAGTTTATAGGTCAAATTGATTGATCAGTAGATTTATGTATCTGTTTGAGTCTACCAAACTAAACTATAAAAAAAAATTATTAGCCGTGTTTAGATTGAGTATATTTTGACTCGACATGTATCTAACTCGACTTATAATTGCACCGGACTTATGATTGTACCGTCAACATGAACTAACACTGATATATTTTCTTATTTTTTGCAGATGGATTTAGAGTCAGCTTGTAATAAATATAATGTAAACTATAAATACTTTTCCGTTCTAGTGTCTCAGCTGAATTTAAAGCCTTAAACTATTGATTATGGGATAATGTATTGAATCAAGTATATCACTAGGAGATCGCGGGGTTACTTACCAAATATGTATAATTATCAAACTAATATTCGATGAAATTTATACTGACTATTTGTAATATGTAGAAACACTATTTTTAAATAAAATATCAGTCTAAAATTTGAAAAAGTAAACGAAAGACTGAAATTTTTGAACCATAAAATACTATTGTGCAAGTTCACAAATAAATTTTAGATGCTCGTACCGCAAGCTACTTTTGGTCGTCGGATCCGTGCCAAGCGTCTGTTTTTCAACAGATATGACTTCGATGACCACCGGCGATATCTCGCCGGAGATAGAGATGGCTCTGCCACTGAGATTGTCAGCCGCCCGTATCGCTTGGTATTTTTGTTCGCCGACTCCGCGTCAAACGTCTGTTAAAAATCAGCGAAATTTTAATTTCGATTAAGTACATACATTGAATCTTGAACGGTCTGAAATTGTAATTGCTATTAATTGCATACATTGAATCTTGAACGATTCGAAATCATGGAAATTTTAATTGCGATTAATTGCATACATTGAATCGTGAATGGTCCGAAATTTAATTGCGATTAATTGTATACATTGAATCTTGAACGGTTCAAAATCAGTGAAATTTTAATTGCGATTAATTGCAACTTAAAAACCCTCAGCTCCCTAGTGCAAACAATGTTATAGAGTTAAGGACTACAAAACTCTTAGCTCAATTGTCATAAATGCATCGATTAACGTAAAAAAAAAAAATCTTCTGCTCTACATTCACTCTTTTATTATCTTTTCTTCAGAATTTATAATATACTAAGTGCATTTTCCGAGCATCGCGCGGGGTGACTTACCAAATATGTGTAATTAACAAACTAATATTAGGTGAAATTTATACTGACTATTTGTAATATGTTGAAACACTATTTTTAAATAAAATATCAGTCTAAAATTTGAAAAAATAAACAAAAGACTGAAAATTTTGAACCATAAAATACCATTACGCAAATTCACAAATAAATTTTAGATGCCCGTACCGCCTGCTACCTTTGGTCGTCGGATCCGTATCAAGCGTCTGTTCTTCAACTGATATGACTTCGATGACCACCGACGATATCTCGCCGGAGATAGAGATGACTTTGCCACTGAGACTGTCAGCCGCCCGTACCGCCTGGTATCTTCGTTCGCCGGCTCCGCGTTAAGCGTCTGTTAAAAATCAGCGAAATTTCAATTTCGATTAATTACATACATTGAATCTTGAACGGTCCGAAATTTTAATTACAATTAATTGCATACATTGAATATTGAACGGTTCGAAATCAAGGAAATTTTAATTGCGATTAGTTGTATAAATTGAATCTTGAACAGTCCGAAATTTTAATTGCGATTAGTTGTATACATTGAATCTTGAACGGTTCGAAATCAGCGAAATTTTCATTGTAACTTAAAAACCTTCAACTCCCTAGTGTAATCAATGTTATTGAGTTAATGACTACAAAACCCTTAGCTCAATTGTCATAAATGTATCGATTAACTGTAAAAAACAAAATTCTCAAATCCACATTCACTCTATTATTATTTTTTCTTCAGAATTTATAATATATATATATATATATATATATATATATATATAGATATCTACTATATTATATTAATTCGGTATTGGAAGTCCTCTAGCCGACACGTGGACAGTCCACGTAGTCGCCGTTTCCTAATTTAATCAGAATTTAATAGGGGTTTTCTAAATTTAGATACATAATATTGATTGGTTGAAAATTAAGAAGTTTTGTATTTTCTAATTTGGTCTCTACGCAATTTAAAGAAACAAATTAATTAAAAGTTTCCATTTAAATAGTAAATCTATACAATTTGGTTCCGGAAGACCATAATGTTGAAGTTTGGAAATTTCTTTACACATAATTAATTAAATACATATAATAGTACGTTAAATAAATATATTATACGTAATATATACATAATAATAATATACCCCAAAAAGTTTCTAATCGTTGATCTTTAGGTTACCATTAATCTAAAATAACTTTTTTTTTCCCGAAAATAAACTAAACCTAAGCTTGGCTATATATATATTTATATACTAGTTATTAACGCGTGCGTTGCACGCGTATCAATCGTCTATATTTCAAAAATACATAATTTATCTTCAGTTTTCTAATATTTTAATATGTAGTTAATACATGGCCAAGTTTAGGGGTTGCGAGAAATGAATCTGGGATCGAAAAAAACGACACAAAGTAATTCAAAACAGGAAAAATAGAAGAGGATAATTAAGTCAAAAAATTAATTATTGTTTTAAATTACGATACTAATTTACTGTTATAACTAATAATGAGTTGGATTAGCATGACGTGAGTTATTAACGACAAAGTTGTATCTAATTTATCAACTTGAGGAGTTAAGAATGTAAGCCCATAATTAGCCACTTAGAGTCATCGGTGGAGCAGTTTGACCTATACAAACGTAACTATACACTTTTCATGCAATTTAATATCATAATACCAACAAAAATTGATTTAACGCTAAAGGAAAAAAAAAATTGGCCAACGGGACGTTAAAGGAAATTTCAAGTCATTAAAATCTAAAGTTTATACTTGATATGTCAACTACTTATTGAACTACTAATTAGGTTACAATTTGATTTAATTGACAGGCGGAAGAACTAAATTAATGATTCGAGACTCTAAATGTTGGACAATGAGTATCAGGTTATCCGTAAAAGATCCAAATTCAAGAACCGTGGTTGACCCATATTTTGACATTTGATATGATTTGACAAGTGACTGATATATGTGATACAAAAAAATCTCAACATGTACTCGAAGTTTGCATGAGTTGAGTACATATCATACTTTATGGGTGGCTCAAATTTATAGGTATATTGTATTAATAAGTTAATGATAATTAATGTAACATGTCAGTTAAGCGACCTTAACAAAAAAAGTTAATGCAATTTATCTAATGAAATTTTTAGTAATACTCAAATATTGTATGGACTAAATCATCATTTTTTTTAAAACACTAATGTCTAAAGTTTATACTTGAATTCAACTTAAATATTTATTCAACTATCAATTAGGAGATACCAAATATGATTGAATTTACAAACGCAAGAACTAAATCGATAGTTCGAGTCATTAAGTATTAAACATTGAGTAACATGTTATATGTAAAGTCAAACTTCAAGAACCACGTTTGATCTATATTTGATATGTTATATGAGTTAGCAAGTGACTAATTTATTTGATACAAAAATGTCAACAAGCGGAACATCCCCAAATCGGTGATATAGTGAATGGAAAAGTGCATCTACCTTACATTTGCACCTATTGAATGCATGTTGACTCTAATTGATAAGTATATTTGATGGAGAAATTAATAATAACTACGGTGACCTACCATTAAGCGACCTAAAAAACTAAAAAAAACAATGTAACTAAATGGTTTGTTTTAGTAATAGTAAAGATAAATAGATGGGTCTCAAAGATAAAAAGACTAAATCGCCAATTTTCTAAAAATAGGGGAACTAAATATATCACACATATATATAATAAAATAAAAAATATGGAAACTAAATATATATATATATATAATAATAAAATAAAAATAAAAATGTTCAAGAGGTTCCTTTTGGGGGTGAGGACAACTCTCACATTTTATATTGGTATAAAGATATATAAGCCCTAATTAGCCGTACCTTGCAAGGTCGCAAGAGAAACTAGCAACCTTAGTGTCGAACGGATCCGATCCCAATCCCTCAAGACATGACCAGCATTACTAAATGAACCAATCCTAATCCCTTAAGACATGGTCAACATCACTAAAACTATATGGTGGAACCAACAACTAGCTAGACAAACATTCTCAAATCGATGCTTCTTCGGCGACCACAATCACGATTTATATGTGTTTGGTCTTTCTTTTTCTTCTTTTAACATGTATTATAGATAATTAATAATTTTATTAGAGGAACGTTTTGTGCAGGATTACAAATATCGCACACACGATCATCAACTTTGAAATGGAAAATTCATACGCTGAGTGATTTTTTCGTTGATCAGGTATATATACTATATATTAATTCAGCATGGAATATCATTATATATGTTGGTTATTTAGAGTTATGAAGTTATAATTTAATACATGTTAGTTTGTATTTGAGCATCAGCAGTAATTCTGATTATAAATAGAATGTGACTCTCATATCATTAGTGTATGCTCTTAGATAATTAATTTTTTTTACATTCTATCTAGAATTCCCGGCAACTCAAGTTATGCTTTGTTAACCAAAAAAAAGTTTGCTTTGAGGTAATAGACGTCAAATTTGCTCAGAATAGCATCAAGGTACGTAACTATTTACTTGCCACGAATCTTTAATCTAGAGCCTCTTGAAGAGAAATGAAGAGTAGGATACATGAAGAAACGTACTGCGATTGTTTACTTCGAGTATTCACATGAACTATAAAATTATACATAAGTTTTTTTTGTTAAGTGTTGTTATACACAAAAGTTGACTCCCGATTGCATCACCAACTATGAAATTATACATAAGCTTTATTATTATTTTTGTTAAGTATTCTACGTAATAAGTTAGATTTTAATCTTTATGATGTCCTCCAATATTAATTTTCTGTTGGTCGATCAACTACTAATTGTTCCTTAGTTTGATTATATTTTTAAATATAATATATGATCTAATATTAAGCCAAGAGAATAACCACGTATAAAATCATTTGCATTGTGATTTTTCCTACTCACACCTCTAGAGCCATCGGGATCGACATACAAACTAAAGAAAAAAGTCATAGAATCCCTTTTTACCAAAATAAATAGTAACTTTAATAGAGTTTTTGTCGCTGAAATTTTTGCAAGATGTACAAAATTCAGATTATAAAGAAGTTTGTAAGAAAAATATATTTAAAGGGCACCCGATCCCTTAAGCATTTGAATTTAATTTTTCTAGAATTTTATAGATTACATACATAATTTAAGTAGTTTTTCTTTAAAATATGTCTACTCTTGGCTTAATATTATATATTATATTATAAAAATATAATTGAACTTAGAAACAATTAGTAGTTTATCATACTTAGTAGTAGTCTCTTCTTAATTTAATATAATTAATGTGATAAGTCGGATGTTGATTGCATATATAGGAAGATGGTACGCATGGAAGAGATGATCAAAAGAACATACATGGGTAAAATGACGACTACCGACCGATCATCACGACCAACCCCACTGGGCCACTATGCCACTGCGTATCACATCGGGCCGAGAAAGGAGTTGTTGACAAGATCAATTAAAAAATTTGTGGTACATCATCATTACCATTAACTTATTTATATCCAACATAATCCTTTTACATACGTAGAGATTTTTTTTTCTTTTTTTATTTTCCACACAATTTTAGTTTATTAGTATTATAAATGTATAGATGAAATTTTCAGTTAAATATTGTCGGTTATTTTTATAATGATTAAAAATAAGAATATTTCTTCTTTGGAGGAGTTTCAAAAAGTTGATGCACAACTCAATCAAACCATAAGAACCATTAGGTCAATGAAAGTTTGTACCGAACATTATTTCATGCAATATTAATATAGTTTATAACTCTTTTTTTAAAATGTGATTTCGTGCTAATCCATCTTTTAGTGAGCAAATTGAGCAACTCAAGTCAAAGTGATATAGATATATGATTCTTCCTAAACATAATTTTATAAATTTCTACTTTATTTATATTTTTATATATAAATATATATGATTTTTATATATGGCAACTATGAAAATATTTTATGGAATTTCTAAAATATAGACATACACATATTCCATGTATATTTAAGTACGTATGTAATATATTTTTATATTTTTAATCATAATTTAAATATTATTAACATAGTTAACAATATATATATATATATATATTATCACTATACATTATTCTTTTGTTACTTTTTATATAAGCATATATAGATTAATTATACACATTTATATGTTAATATATAAAAAAAAATAAATATTTGTATGTTCCAATTTATATCTAAAAATGTACGTGTTTTGTTTGTTCTAGCAGCAACACTAAGACAAATTAATGAATACGATTTAATGAGAAAATTTAGCAGATATACTGTACTGTGTAGGAGGTAGATATTAGAGAAGTATAAGTCTACCTGACCTCAAGAAGAATGTTGACGCTATGAACACTTTTGAAAATTGAACTTACAATATGAGGAACATTATTTTTATTTGTGTAATAACCTATATTAATGAATGGTGGTGCCTCAATTTTTTCAGGATTTGAACAGGTACAGTACAACAACTTAGCAACTACAAGTCTACAATAGTACCTTGGTCTCTCATTTGATGGGACTGTAGAGATTGGACATATCGTGATAGCAGTTATACAATCAACTACATACAACAATTTTCTTTGTTTTTTTTTTCATATATCTAAGAGCGTGTATTAGGAGTTTAATAAATTTTCTATTATTTGAATTTGTTTAGTTTAGAATATTATCACTATTCGGTAAATGGTTTATGTTATGAAAATGGTTATGTTATAATTTTAAATTTGTATATATTTTGATATTTCTAATTTATCATATTATCAAATACATTTACAAGTAACTAACAAAATTAACTAATTATCTATTTTAATGATTAATTTTTTCTCTATTACAATTTTAACAAAAAAATATTTTAATTTTGCGCGGGGTTAGTAGCTAGTTTACGAACTAACACACCAACATAAGAAAAAATAAAAATTAAAAAAAATTAAAAAAACACCAACATTGCTTTCGGATCGGTTTCGAGATTTCGGCCCTACTATATCGATAGATAAACCAAGTAGATGAAGGCCCATTTACATTCTTCTCCACTTGCAATGCTGAGCTGAATTTGCTCCGTCTTGCTGAAATCTCAATCCCGCAACTCCCTCGCTCTATGCTTTGGCGATGGTGGAACCAGTGATCGACGCCCTCAAAGGCTTCGCAAATCACGCGCAAGACCTGCTTTCCGCTCTTGTTCACCGCGACGTCGCCTCTTCCCGCCGGAATCCGGTACGTCGTCCTCTGCTGCCAACTAACACCTACTTTTGCTCACCAAACTCTTCGGAATGTATGCTTCTGGCAGAAGTTTCTTTAATCTGATACGATACGTTTTCGTATCGATTTCAACTCATGGATGTGGTCGGTGCCTCAAAGCGCCGTTGGATAAGCTGCTCTGCCCATGTTTGAATCCTCAATGTCACAATGATTCTCAAATGGCCATGTTTGTTCTAGGATTTGTCTGAGTGATTGTATAGAATTGTAGTGTAGGAATGTGAGTTCTTAGTCATTTCTCCTGCATATGAAGATCAAACTGTTTTCTGGTTCCAATGTAAACGAAATCTGTCGTGAATCAGTATCTACGGCAATCTATTCACTTCAGCAAATGAGGTATCAACGATTTTTTACTATTTGCCCATTTGGGTAGAGAAATTAGCACCTATATTCTTTGATAATTTTTTGTAATCAAACAGGAGCTTTTTTTGTTATCCATTACTAATTTGCAATGAAAATGAAAACTGAATTGATTTGCATCCAATGGTTTCAGATTGAAATACTAAAGCGGCTACAAAGGGAATCGTTTTCAGATGTCATGAAACTAAGGGATAGGCAAGACAAGGTTGAACGACTTCTTTCGTTCTACAATATTTCTAATAAGAGTCCTCGGGAAGAAGGCAGCACGCATGTAAGGGGAGAGGTCAATGTTTTGGGAGGTGTAATTAAGTTGGATGAAGTTGACGAGCAAAGTCATTATTCTCTAAGAAGGGCAGGTATTAGAACAGGAATTGATGCAAGGTTTTCTTTTCAAACTAATCTACGCAAGAAAGATTTGCTAGTCGCAGAGTTAATTGCCTCCCAGAAAGCTGGGGAAGATTTGAGTAGTCCTTCAGGGTGCCCACCACTTTCACTAGCCAAAGTGTACTACAAGGCAGATATCTCTGAAACGTTCTCAGCCATTGCTATACCGGTTGGAGCTCAATGCAGAGATGTTGGGATTGGTACAGGTTCTTTCTATCAGGTGGACACTTTAATTTGTGTTGTTATTGCTAAACTTGTTGGATAACATATTTTTGGCTTTAAGGAACTAGTATATGATCTCCTTCAGTTTATGTGTCAAGTTTTTTAAATGAACATTAGGATTCAAGTGGTTGCCAGTAGAGAATTAACTTCAATAGATCAATCAATCTCCTGCTGATTATGCCTACATGTAAAAATATTTTGCTGATAATATGAGGATATAGTTTTTTCTTCGATCATTTAGTGTACTGATGATACTTTGAGATAGATCATGGTTATGCATTGAGTACTTTAGGAAACTTAAAACTTGGAAAAAAATCATAATTCTTTAGTTTGTCTAAACAAAAAGATGCGGTTTACTTCGTGTCTCAGTTTGTAAAGGCTTATAAGTTATATATTGTAATGAGAAGCTAGACATTTCATTGTATTTGCAGTTTAAAAATTAGCTCAAATCGATGACACAGTAGTTATTCTACATAAAGAACGATGAATGTGTTTTGCTTACTATTATTATCTTCCATGAAATTATAAAAAGGGAATTTAAATAGTGAAGTTAATTTCATCTGCTTGAATCAAGATATTTCTGTTTGGCAGGGAAGGGGTCTGACGGATCATTCATCTTCTGGACCTCCTCTTGCAAACCAACAACATGGAAGCGGCATCGGTATAACAGTGAGGAAATCCAACATTGTTGCTTCATTCGGTCATTTTGTTTCTGGGCTAGAGATGCGACTTGGAAGTCATGAAATCGGGCATATATTCAGTACTTTTGGTCAAGTGATCTGTCAACTCCCGAGAGGAATCCAGCTGACCCTAATGGGTCTTCACCAAAAGCAGGCATTCTCAAACCAACCCATAAGCCTCGGCCCTCTTGCAATTCCTTTAACCCTCCCAAAACGACGTAGAGATTCTGATGTGTCTGAAGAACCCTCTGGTCTGATAACACTTGCCCCAAGACCAAGCCCACGCCTCCCTGATGACCACATAGGTCCAGCAGGGTCTATAGCCCTGGCTTTGGAATCAGAGCTTGATGAGAACACCAAATTTGGAGGCTGGATCGAGATGAAAACATCAGACATGAACACCAAGAGTCTGCGGTGGGCTTGCACTGTCTCTGATGATTCTGAAGATGATTTGGGATGGGGTTTGAGTCTTAGTGGGAGTTCCGAAGGCTTTAGTGGCAGAGATCGGTTCCAAATCGAGCCTTATCTGAAGTTCAAGTTAGGCAAGAAGTTTACTGTGAAGCCAGGTCTTGTACATGTGACAGATGGGGATGCAAGATTTACGGCGTTTTTAGTTCGTTCTTACTGGTCCTGGTAGTTGCTCTAGAAATTCATTCCCCACTCCTCTCTTCAGATTATTGAGAAGGACATTCGTTTACAGTCTTCGAAGAATCTGCCAGAGAGCTAAGAATTGATTGTAGAGTTGAAGCTGTTCGGTTTTTCACAAGGAAACACGTTTCGAGTTTCTTTCAAGTTCATGGCCTTCAAAATTGGTGCTTACAAGATTGGCTACTGTCAAAGAGGACCATGAAGAAGATATTGATGGACTGCAAAACAAGCTTTCACACGAAAGGTACTCATTAAAATCCTGGATACTGAGTTTATTAATTCAGGTACTTAGATATAGATTAGATTATGATCATTAAATGATATTGTAGATGCTTTCTTATCATCTTGCTCTATAGCTGAATTGAAATCTTAGTACTTGTTCGGCTTCGATTTTGTTAGAATCCTCAATAGTTGTGATGTGTCTGTCTTATGATCACCCATTCTATAGACATTTTAGTAGGTCAAGGGTTTTGATAGGATTGCTTCTCAAATAGCATCTCAATTCATATTTTTTCTAGCAAAGCATGGTGGTGGTGCAAACTGCAAACAAAAGACAAGGAAGAAAGGTGAGAAATTAGAAGACAAGATTGTGGGGCAAGGGCTAAGAATCAGAAATATTAGGTGGGTTTTGTTTTGTTACAAAAACGCATATTTACTCTATTTTTAGAATATACTCGCATCAACTAGCTAGATTAAAGTGCTGAATTGGTTATGAATTTCTACTTTAGTGTATATTATTTTAGTGGGGTTACACCCTCATGTGTCTCTGCCTGCTCCTATTGTCAACGTGTCATCGCGCTGCATGGTTGATTGTACGTGGAATCATATTATTGGATGGACTTAATAGTAAGTTTAATGAGAGCCGTTGATTTGGTTTGGTACTATGTATGTATGTATGACAATGAGAGTGGCTAGGCTAGGCTAGGGAATTGTTGTTTCTTGTCGCCTAACTCTCAATCTCCTATGATTTGGAAATAACTTATTGTCATGACATGGTTAATGGGTCCCCCTCACGACCACCATGTTGATTCTATATTTTAATCCACGGTCCATATTCAACTCCTCTGACAAGATACTAAAATATCATTGGTGTGTAATTGATTTTTTTTAATACCAATAAATTATTATCTGAACTTGATTACAAATCACTATTCAATTTTTATTCAATTTTTTTTTTAAATTGTTACTTAAACTTCTAATTTCCGTACAACTTGCTATCTTTCTTACAATTCACGTTAAATTGGTCATAAAATCAGTATGTTTCGGTCACGTATGATAGAGTACTCTAGATGAATTTACTAAGAAATTAAAAATATTGCAGTGGAAAAATTGCAAGTCGACGTTCAATAGAAAGACAGTTGAAATTGGGGGAAGTTAAATTAAACGTTCAATTAAAGATATTTTGATTCATTTCTTTCAATTTACTCTCTAATTTATCTTAGGCACACATCCAAAGACTACGTATTGTCGAAATACACTCATTTTCTATTCAATTTGATGTAAATTGTAACAGATGTAGCAATTCGAAGTCCGGATAGCAACTTGTAGTTAACTTAAAGTTTATGCAGCGGTTTGGTTATAAACCCTTATTTTTTTTGGTAATTTTTTCATGAATCGGAAAGGAGTTCAATTAGGATGATAATAACTGCAATGTATTTATTTCACAACTATGTTTCACATCTATCTATATTTCACAGTTGGACCGGTTTGTAAAATGTAAGTTATTGTTCATCAATATTTTTCATTGAATTTTAAACTCAACACTTGTGATTAAGAATGAAATGGTAAATTGCTACTAAATTTTCCATTTATATAGCTCCAATGAATTTTGATATTGACACGTCTGGTTAATAATGAAATGGTAAACCCCTATCCGATTATGAATGTAATTGATTAATCACAAGACTTTATATATTCTTAAATAAATCATGTGAGAATGAGAAAACGGTGTTTGATATATGGGATGGGAGGCTACATCAAGACACCCATGTGATCTCCAAGGGGTGACCGACGCTCTCGACGGTCCAAATTTTCTTGGAAACCTTTATGTTCTTATTATATATATTTATCATTATAACCTTTATGTTCTTATTATATATATTTATTATTATAGGGTTATTATAATAATTATAACATTCCTACTGATATTTGGATAATAAAATTAGTTTGGGTCTCACGTATGTATAATTTGCTAACTCTGTCAATTTTTTTTATCTTTTTATGATAGAATTACCAATATACATTGGGTACGTGATGAATAATAATTAACAATTAGTTCGATCATTCAAACATAAGCTAGCAATTTATTCAACTAAACAAACATTACTTAGCAAAATTGCTACGTTTTTTATGAATTATTATGTGTGTGACACACGATCGATCAAATTGCGAAATTCTTATGTGAACCCATGTGAAATCTAAAATAAATAATAATAAAAAACCGCTAGCAATTTTTTTCCGAGGGTTAATAGCCTATGAAAGGTCTGAAATTTGACTCATGTTAACCAGAGATGTCTGAATTTTCAAAAGTTAATATGGAAGGCCTGAATTTTCAACTTTGTTGATATAAGAGGTTTCTGTTAATATTTTCCGTTAAAACTGACGGAAGGTGGTCACGTGCTTGACATGTGAATAGAAATAAAATTAAATCTCAAAAACGTCCTTCTATCAGAGTGTGCATCTCACATGCTTGAAATGAAAAGACGAAAATGCCCTAATCGTGGCCGGCCACCACCCCCGGCCGCCGACCACCACCCAAGACCGATGGCGACCACCACCCAAGGCCGACGACGACTACCAATCGGGTCGGTCACCACCAAATCGTGGCCGGCCACCACCCCAATTGGTGGTGGCCAGCCCCGATTGGTGGTGACTGCCACCCCAATCGGGGCCCCCTAGCTCCGATTGAGCCACAGAGGGCTCGGTCGGAGCTCTATTGGGGTTGTTGGCCCCGATTTGGGTGGTGGCCACCACCAATTGGGGTGGTGGCCGGCCCCAATCGGTGGCTTCCGGCTCCGATTGTGGCTGGCCGGCCACGACTTGGGGCAGACCGGCCACGATTTGGCGGTGGTCGGCCCGATTGGTGGTTGTCGTCGGCCTTGGGTGGTGATCAGCGGCCTCGGGTGGTGGCCGATGGACTTGTGCAGTGATGGAGAAAACAATAGGGACTCAGTTGCAAAAATCAAAACTTAAGAATATAAATTTGAGGACTAAATTGAACAAAATAAAAAATAGGGACTCAATTCTTAATTTGACTTCAGGAGTAATTTTTTCATTTCACATTTTCTCAAATAATTGATTAAATAAAACAAAATAATAAAAGGACAAAAGTGTCATTTCATACCATTATATTAAATTTAACCCTAAAAATAGACGGAAAACCAAATATCAACAAAGTTAAAAATTCAGACATTCTATATTAACTTTTGAAAATTCAGACCTCTCTGGTTATCATGGGTCAAATTTTAGACATTTATAGGTTATTAACCATTTTTTCGACTACATCACTTAGCAATAGAAACATACGTAAGTTGTCCATTATATACATGGCATTTACTTTTGGTGCAAATAATGGATATAGATGGAAGCAACTAAGAATATTTGACTAGGGATCCAACCACATAACCAGAGGACACCCTCACCACAAACATTAGGAGTAGGTTTTATTGAAATATTATTATATTTTCACCTCTTAAGGTATGCCTAGCCACTTCCTAATGCCTCCTATATCTTGGCCCACTAAGTATTTCTTGATTTTCTTCAAAATAAACTATTTTAAGTAATTATATATTAAACATAATTAATCTATTTTTATATTTTCTCGACAGGATTTCTTAAGGAGTGTATCAACTATCATCCATAATATATAGTTAGCTCGTAATAAATAAATAGTTGATCATGAATATTAATATATTCATTAGTTTGAGGCGGAATCTGAATTCGAGATATATAGCTAAATGATGAAAGTATTAAAGTGCACCATGTTATTATTCGTTGATAGTTGATAGCATGTTTTAGTTTTGCTATTTAGTTTACCTTTTTGGCCTTTTCTCCTCGTGAATGACTCATCTATGTATAAGCAAAGTTATCATGCGGATCATGGAGTATATACTTTCAACGGTTTACACAATTATTATTATTATTTTTTAAAATTGGCATGACAAAGTATAATGGCTGACAGCAGTTTATAATATAAGTACATAAAATAGCAAATATATGGTTATTATAATATTTCGACATGTTTCTATTAAAAATGACCGGTTCAAGGTTAATAATTATTTTGTCTTACAAAATTGGTACTATCTCAGGATTACATGTTTAAAATTATTATAATGAGATTTTTTTTTTTTTATAAAGGGTTTATTTATAACGAAAATGAATTAGTTAGTAGGAAAAATATTGATAATTTATTGGAATATTGCGTAAGAATTTTGTACATGTCTAACTTCTAATAAAATACTCGTTAGAAAACATTGTAGATTTTTTTTTACAAATTTCCAATTGTTTTATCAAAAAAAAATTTACAATAAATTTTCATTAAAGTTTAATAAAACTAAAATCCTTATAAAATCCAGGTTGAACATTTGTCGTTTTGGAAATAAAAGTATTATTATTCTTGGGCAAAAAAAATCCTTATAAAACCTAAGAGACTTCTTACAAGTTACTAATTTTTTTGTATTGTATTTAAATCTATAAATGTATACAATAAAGTAAAAAAGTTCATTAATTTCAATAATTGTTTGCCAAAACATAAAATGAATTCAATTTAATAATCATAATGATATGACTAATTCCAAACTTTCTTTTTACACGAAAAAAACAATCAATTATAAATTTTGATTTATTTAATTAATTAATATATATATAATTGAATATTATTATGTAAAACTGTATTTTAGAGTTATACTGTTTTATGCAATCACATAACTAAATATATATATATATATATATATATATATATATATATATATATAAATGAAAAATACTCATATTATTATTGCAAAATTTTTATTAGAATATTAAAAAATCATATATATTTTTAAAAGAAAAATATGACAAATTAAAGAATCAGAGTCCTATACCAAAAACAAACAAAAAACTAAAGAACTTTGATCATAAATTGAATTTATATCAAGAGTGTTGGATATATGCCCAATTCGGGTTCGTACTTACATTCTGGACTTCGCAAACACGTCGAAAACCACAAATGGGTCCGAAAAACAAACAATCGAGGAACAAAACGGTCCGAACGCACGTATGCGTCCGGATCAGAACCTCCGGATTTCCATAAGGCAAACCGGAGGTCCGGATTGCCCTAGGCGGTCCGGACCATGCCGGATGTCGAATCCGACGTGGTCCAGATCGTCAACAGGTACCGCGCGCATCCTTTTATCGTCCGAACACTGAGAAAAGGAGTTCTCCTAGACCAAACTTAAATAAACCAGACGACGGTTCTTACTTTCCTTTAAATCGGCGTCGAACCGCACGAAAACTGGGTTCGGTTCTAAGGTTGCCTATAAATAGGAGACCTTGGCCACCCATTTGGACACATTCTCAAGAGATTTGGCCTAGAAGCTCTGACCACTCTCTAGGACTTTCTCTCTCTAGATTCTCATTTAGGCATCAGGGAGGGCTCAACCGGCACCACCCCCCGCTCTCCGTGCCGGTTATTGTCCCGTGTGCAGGTGAAGTCGCGCGAAGCCGATAAGCTTACCTTGCCGACAAGCTTGCACTGCCGACAGCCGTACCTTGCCGACAGCCTACATTGCCGACAACCGTACTTGGCCGACAAGTGCACATTGCCAACAGCCCCTTTGCCGACATCAGAAAGTCCGTTTTCGACACCCGACGTGTCCCCAACCCGAAGTGTCGAAGAGTCCGTCTACCCGGTTGGATTTGGACGCAACACTTGGCGTCGTCCGCGAGATTCGAACAAGAAGCAATCGCTCCCAACGATAGCTAGATGGCAAACGTACACACGATCCATTGAGACTTTGACGCTGGAGGCGAGAGGTCATACAAGCGAGAAGTGTACGTTGCACAGACAACGCGCAAGTCCGAAGATGCTGTCATGAAGGATGTTGTCATGAAGGATCCCCTCATAAAGGATGCCGTCATGAAGGATGTCGTCATGAAAAAAGCCGTCAAGGAAGATGCCGTCATAAAAGATGCCGACTTAGAAGATGTCATTGGCTTCTCTTCAAAAGACAAAAAACACATTGTGTACCCACACAACGACGCCTTAGTCATAACCACGCAGAAACCAACGAAAAGTCAGCCTGGACCTTCGCACATCCCCGAAGCAGCATCCACTGCTTCTTCCGTGCCAGCAAGGAGTGTGCCTGCCGTACAGCACGGCCCATAAGTCCGGACCACACCGCGCGGAGCACCACCGCCCGGATTCGAGCCAAGGAGGCATGAAGAGTTCCTTTATGGGATGCCAGCTGAGGATGTTCAGCAACAGGAAGGAGGTGCCAACCTAGCGCCACCAGTCACACCCGCCATGATGGCAGCTCTTGAAGAACTGATAGCATTCAAAGAGACTCTGAAAAACCAAGGATTTGTTCCGCCACCACCACCGGTCAATGGCTAAGCCGCCCCGGCAAGAGCAGTGTCGCACGACAAGAGTCACAACAACAAGGAGGAAGAGGTCAATACACAGAGGGCACATTCCAGTACCAACAACCAAGACAGGAGCCAACACGCTCATACACTCCGTACGGAAGTATGCAGCATCCGGAAGAAGCAAGGAGACAACCTCCACGTACCCGCTCGCAGCAGCAGTACAAGGAAGTCTCCCTCCAAGGAACAAGTCAAAACAATGCCGACATCCATCGCAATGCTGGATGGAGAAGACTTGTCATCAATGAAGACATCCCAATCACATGTCTCACAGCAAAGGCCTTGGAGGCAATAATCGAAAAGAAGATGCGAGAGTCAAAGTTGAAAGGAATGCATGCGTTGGAAAAGAATGCGTCGCATCCATTTGCTGACAAGTTGGTGTACAGCCGCGTCCCAGACGTGGGAGGAGACAACTATCGAGGAAAGGGAGATCCAATCGAACACGTGCAACAACCCAAGGCGTCTTTGCTAGGAAGGACAACACCGCTCCCGACGTGTCCGCTCCCGACGCATCCGCACAAATCCCGGATTTTCCCGAAAATTCCCAACAAGGGCATGCACCAACCACACCCATGCAATGGAGCCTCAAGAGTTCTATGCGCACAAGACTAAAAATTGCGTTGCAGTAATAAACAAGGCGGGGGCATCACCCAAGTGACAATGCCAGCACCATTGCGGAAGATAGGAATTCAGGAGGGACTCCTATGTTATACGCACGCCTGTGCCAAACCCATCACGTGAGAAGAGTTAAAGAATTATTTCCAACATTCAGGAAGTTTACCCTTGTCAAGAGCACAAGAAGGGTCGTACCACTCAAACGTACGCTGACAGCAAAACATCATCTTCGGCCACAATAAACGAGAAGAGGGGGATTCCACCAGTTTAACATCTCTCAACCATGTGCACAATCGTCATACAACACAACTCCGTGAAGAGTCACAAGTGTACAAAGAAACACATCAAGTAAACTCGGGCCCCTTGGAAGTGAACACATGAAACATACAACGCAAAGCGTACACACTATATTCAACAACGCGCGACACGCATTTGAGGAGGGAAAGATTACTCTTACTCACTCCTAGAAACAAACAAACTTGCATAAAAATGCAAGAAGAGAGAATAGTGAATTTACAAGTCGTCCTCAAGTATGAGCATGGCTGCATGACAGGCACCAAGAGACACCCTCAACACTCGACGCAAGAGCGGGGGCATCTTGCTGAACCCCCGCATACAGAACACAACATCCCCCGTACAAGATACAATCATTATACTATATCAAGAAACAACGATAAGACTACCAAGAGACTTGGGGGGCACCAAGCTGACAAGTGCTTGGCATTCCACCGAAGTGAAAAAGCGAATCATTGCAAGAACACGCAGTACCGTTCCTCTAAGAAAATACACCAACGAGGAATACAACTTCAACATTCTATATGGATTGGTCCCAAGAGGGAAACACCAAAGGGCGATCTCTTCTACTTGAACAAGGTCCGGGTAACACGCGTTACTGCCAAAGGCAAAAATCAGGTATGAGGTAACAACTCCAGAACAGCACTACTATGGATAAAGCAGACCGCTCGAGTAGGACATCTACTCAAGGTAGCCTGATTTAGTCAAAACAAAAACCAAGCTGAACGGAACAGACTAGTCGCGAATAGTCTGATCCAGTCATATTGGCATTGCAGGCGATAGAGCCATATGAGGAGACCTATAACTCCATTCTATTCCCTAACCAATATATATCTCAAAGTATTGCGACTAATTTGAGACAGGTTATATGTACATCCAAGAGATGTCTCAATGACACACACTATCTAGAGAACAACACTAGGAGGAGCTGTATGCAACACTCTCTGGAATTCTCTATCTATGGACATTCTACTTAGGCATCTAAGACAAGTAATGGTCGCGTATACATCATTTGCATTATCGCAACAAGTCTCCAAGTTAATTATAACTCGCGACATCTCAGCGAATATTCTACTCAAACATCAGCTCTCCCCTTGGAAACAATACCAAGCAACGATCATATATACGTATGTGCATCACGCTAAGGAAGCATCGACGCGAATCGACTAAAGGACGCATACAACAGTGCATAGTCTTAAGGGTGAGCAAATTACCCAGTTGGAACCGGAACCGGTCATTTGGTAGGTTCTGGGTAGATGTAAATGGTTCTGGTACGGTTCTGTGATTAAATTTCAAGAACCGGTATTTTCGGTTCCGGTTCCGGGATAAGTTTTCGGGTACCCAAATACCCGGAACCGGAACCGTTATATATATATAAATTAAAAAAACACTAAACATTTAACAAATTTAAAATTGGTTTGTGGAAATTGTTATAATTATTTTTATGATTCACTTGGTATAACATAAATTTCAGTTTCATTTGGCTACCGAGAACCCAGTTCCAACTGGGTATCCAGAACCCGGTTCCAACTAGTACCTAAAATTATATTATTTAGTTTGAAAATTTGTAACCGGTTCCTTAACGGGTACCCGGAACCGATTGGCTCTTAATGGTTCTGGTACGGTTCCGGTTCCTAAATGTTCTAGTACGGTTCTGGGTAATAAAGTTATGAACCGTTTAGCATTGGTCTGGTTCTGGGATACACTAAAAGTACTGGGTACCCAGAACCGCTCACCCCTACATAGTCTCTCTTTGTACGTACATATTCACAAACACATATAGCGGGGGGTACTTGAAAAAGCTCCGCTACCGACATGTGCGCACCTGTCGCGTCCGCACCTATCGCATCCGCGCTTAGGGAAGTTTCCTGCACAACCAAGGAGTCTTCGTATCAGACTCCTTTATTCTATTTATTATATGCATAACTTAAAAGAAAATTCATAACTCCATATTTTTGCAAACTTGTAAATATTGCAACTATCTAATGAAGTTAATCTACTTTCGTAGGTACAATACTATATCATGCATACTACCTTGGAATTACACCAACCAACAACTACAAGCATATTACTCACAACAATACAAGCCATCGCGCTGTGCAATAGTCAACTTATATCAAACGACGACAAATCAACTGTCAACATCAACAAAGAGTATATAAACACTCTCTATCTATAATGACGACTACCCCGATAGCGTCAACAACATACTATATCTTGAGTTTAAACCAAGATCTATCAAAGTGGCATGTTGCGACATCCTCCTTTGAGGGAAACCCCCGTGTTCACAACTACAAAGTGACATGCTGCGACATCCTCCTTTGAGGGAAACCCCCATGTTAACAACTACAAAATGACATGCTGCGACATCCTCCTTTGAGGGAAACCCCCATGTTCACAACTACAAAATGACATGCTGCGACATCCTCCTTTGAGGGCAAACCCCCCATGTTCATAAGCCATTCCCTGAATACAAAACAGGATGCGGCAAACATGTGGGACTGATCACCCCTTCGTGGCGGAAGTCCTCTTGTTAGACGACAACCCCACAAATCAACAAAGTATGAACGACCAATCACGGAATCATACTTCATGAAGACTTATACCTTAAGTGGGCAGCTTCATGTACTCTAAAAAGTATGAACGACCAATCACGGAATCATACTTCATGAAGACTTATTCCTTAAGTGGGCAGCTTCATGTACTCTAAAAAGTATGCATACTCACTCAAGGGTTCATACTCCGTGAAAGCGTATTCCTTGTTAGGATAACTTCACGTATATACGCTAGTAGGAGCGCACCCCTGTCAGGAAAACTCGCCAAACATACAAGTCGAGTCTTTTACAACGTTATCTTGCCAGCAAGCACATAACGGAATAAAAAACACCAAATGCAGCAAATAGTGTCTTGTCATAACATCGCCTTAGAGTGGACCAAGAGACGGTAAAAACTGCAAGTCGCTTCAACGCGGTCTTGTGCAACCCTTCTGGACTAACCATGGGGAGGTGCAGTAGCATCGCAGGGTAAGTACGGGTCTAACCATGGAAAGCCTTGCAACAATGTCACGCGGGATGTGCCCAACTGACGGATGGAAAAACGCATAGCATAGAGCAAGTAGCGTCTTGCCACAACGTTGCCTTGAAATGGTTCAAGAGACGGTAAAAACTACAAGGCGTATGGATACGACCTATGTCCCGTCCCTTGGATTAACCAAGTTGAGACGTAGTAGCATCGCAAAGTAAGTACGGGTCTAACCATGGAAAGCCTTGCAACAACGTCATGCGGGGTGTGCCCAACTGACGGATGGAAAAACGCATAGTATAGAACAAGTAGCGTCTTGTCACAACGTCGCCTTAGAGTGGAACTAAGAGACGGTATAAACTAATGTCTTGCCTCGTCAAGACGAATCTCCTACATGTCAAGTGCCAGTGCCAAGTGCCAAGTGCCAAGTGCCAAGTGCCAAGTGCCAAGTGCCAAGTGCCAAGTGCCAAGTGCCCGCGTCGAGTACATTACTACTTACAACGCTACAAGTACCTAGTGTAGCATCTTGCCATGCCTTAGAATCTAACCAAGAGGGGCGCTCATAACACTCAACAATGCGCGACATACAGTCGCAACTACGGACATCATGTTCATCATCTAAGGATATATATCCTATCTTTCAAGTCCAAAGCATCCGGACAGCATAGATAACGCAAGGTATGAAATACTACTAACAAGTTATCATGCATTCCTATTATGATCATGACAGGTCTATTCGACGACATCGAACATATAAAAGGTTCAAGGAACAACACCTGGCGTAACCTCAACCGCGACATGATGTACAAAGCTTGGTAAAGCACAATCAACTTCAAACATGATGCAAGTGAAATATTCCACTCAACATCTACATGCGCAGCCATGCGGCCCTTATAATGCAATGTACAATCACGCCTTATGTGCGCGAAGGGTGCCATACAATCAATGGCGGACTTAGCAAAATTCCAAGTTAACAAAACGAGGATACGGGGGCAAGAATGACACACCCTCCATAAATCATACATCAAGACGCCAACGCTTGTCTAGATGTCATCACGGCATAATTGCGCACCTCGCTATCATCAGCAACCATCGTACGAAGGATAGTCATCTTGGAATCAAGAATAACAAATTGAGCCTATCAAACAAAGACAACAGTCTCCAATACAACAAACTAAGCACCTAAGTAGCATATACTTAGAGTGAAGAACAAGATGCACGGGGGCAAAACAGACTACCATACGCGCACACCTTCAGCATGCGCGCAATCCCTTAACACACGCGTAACCCCTTAGCACGCGCATGACACCTCAGAAATATTACCGTCAAACAAGCAAGAAAGAGGGATAGATGCAAAATGAAAGATCGTCAATATAAGCAGTATGCTCGCTTCAAGCGACTCCTCTACCAAGATCCGGTCCTTCGACACGAGGGCAGATGGGCGAGTCCGCTGGCAGTAAACTAAGATCACTCGGAATTGCTCGAAGGACGAATCTCGGAGTCGGATCACTTTATTCTGAATCAAGTGAAAGCATCACTAGCGATGACATGTTCACAAGGAAGATAGTGACAGCAAACATGATATAGTGCGCTCATGCTAGAAAGACACGTTGTTCACAAACTAAGTATGAAGACGTCAAGCATCAACGCGTGTATGTCGACGCGTTGGGAAGCGGAAATGATACCTCTTGTTCAAAAACTAAAGATAGTGACAGCAAACATGATATAATGTGCTCATGCTTCGACACGTTGACAAGATACGTAACAACTCATTTCCAAATGATAAGTATAACTGCCATGATCAAGAGTTCGCGTACGCACGTGTCGACATGCCAACGTAAGATCTACTACTTCAGGGTTAAGCGGCTATCATGTCCGCACGTCTCTAAGCGGCTATCATGTCCGCACGTCTCTAAGCGGCTATCATGTCCGCAGAACCAGCTAAGTCTGGATGTGTACACTGGAAGATACGCTTTGACAACTCAGTCTACAAGGATGAACAACAACTTGATCAGCGCGTGTATACGCGACAATCATCAATGCAAGCACTAAGGAATGATCACTCTCCCGATGGAGACAACTACATATCTACAGACTTGTTAGTCTCGATACATCATATAGCGAACATCCCCCTCGGGGGGTAACTCTATGTCAACATGGGGCTCGTCCCGACACTCACATGTTTTGTGTGATCTATGCGCATCTACATAAGACTCTATGTCAACATGGGCCTCATCTCGACACCTACGTGTTCTACGTAATCAACGCGCGTCTACATGATACTACGCCTTCATTTAAGGTGTTCAAGATATTACATCACGCATGTTATGATCATGTACACAACGAGCAACGCGCGCAGTGAACAACGCGTGCGACATATAACAAGCGCCGGCTATCAAAGAATTTTTTTTAAGTATTCCACTATGTCAGTAGTCGACATATGACAAGGTGTCGACTATCAAGGAATATTTTCTAAGTATTCCACCATGTCAGCAGCCGACACATGACAATGTGTCGACTGTCAAGGAATACTTTCTAAGTGTTCCATTATGTCAGCATATCAACATGTCGACATGTGATGGGAGGCCGACTAGCAGGGAATATTTTCTAAGTGTTCTTACATGTCAAGCATGTCGACATGTGATGGCAGCAGTCGACATATGACAAAGTGTCGACTATCAAGAAATATTTTCTAAGTGTTCTATTATGGCAGCTGTCGACATATGACAAGGTGTCGACTATCAATAAATATTTTCTAAGTGTTTTGCCATGACAGCCGACGACATACACCTTATGTCTACATCAAGTCTATGGATACAGCGTACATAGCAACGGATAGATAAAAGATTCTAAGTGTGGGGGCAAGTGCGCACATACAAGCGCATACATATGAGCACGCGCGTACAACTATCGACATACAACGAGATGTCGGCTATCAGGAATATTCTCTAAGTGTTCCAACCATATCGGTTGTCGACATACAACAAGATGTCGGCTATTAGGAATATTCTCTAAGTGTTCCAACCATATCGGCTGTCGACATACAACGAGATGTCGGCTATCAGGAATATTCTCTAAGTGTTCCAACCATATCGGCTGTCGACATACAACGAGATGTCGGCTATCAGGAATATTTTCTAAGTGTTCCAACCATATCAGCTGTGAGCATACAACGGGATGCCGGCTGTCAGGAATATTTTCTAAGTGTTCCAACCATATCAGCTGTGAGCATACAACGGGATGTCGGCTGTCAGGAATATTTTCTATGTGTTCCAACCATATCAGCTGTGAGTATACAACGGGATGCCAGCTGTCAGGAATATTTTCTAAGTGTTCCACTATGTCAGCAGTCGACACATGACAAGGTGTCGAATATCAAGGAATATTTTCTAAGTGTTCCACTATGTCAGCAGTCGACATGTGACAAGGTGTCGACTATCAAGGAATATTTTCTAAGTGTTCCACTATGTCAGCAGTCGACACATGACAAGGTGTCGACTGTCAAGGAATATTTTCTAAGTATTCCATTATGTCAGCAGTCAACATATGACAATGTGTCGACTATCAAGGAATATTTTCTAAGTGTTCCACTATGCCAGCAACCAACAACCGTCAACGCGCGACAAGTTGATGACAATCTACAACCGTCAACATACAACAAGATGTCAACTATCAAGGAATATATTCTAAGTATTCTCCTATGAACGGCAGTCAACAACAATCATGGTAACAAGCATTAAATATCTCAAAAATATTTTCTAAATGTTTTATCATGATTGCAGACAACATATGAGCTCAATGAACAAGGATCAATATAACGACATGCAATTATGTCCGGACACCGGCTAACAATAAACATTGAGCATGCCAAAACACCACTCGAACCATAGTGCAACGTGTTGACAACAATCACAATGCATGAGGGAAGTTTAACAACTTATCTCTATTTTTTCAAAATTTTCAGCACTTAGCCAAAATTTTGGCCGATTTGTGGAACTAACCTCTTGTAGGAATTTTATCAAACACCTTGTGGGCATACTAGAGTAATCAATTTCAAGAGAAAATCAAGATCCAATTGAGCCTAAATAAGGTTGCAAATGTTTTAGCCATACCCGGAATTAGACTCACACCCACGAGACGAACCCGAAAAGTCGACCACCTCCCCGGAAGCCGACCATCGCCGTCGTCGGAGTCCACGCGCTGCCGCTGGTTGCCTCACGCGCCGCCGTGTGCTACACCACGTCCGCCCCTTTCTTCACCGGAATTCCGCCGGTGATGACCTTAGTATGGTTGCCCCAAAATTGCTTGGTCTTCAAATATTTGGCCTCCAAATTTACCACTCCCAAGTTTTCTTCATCTTCAAGAAAGGAGAACACCAAAAGCTACTAATGGTGGAGGATTAACTAATGGGTATTCTCTCTCCTATATCTATCCATCATTATCTATGGATGCATCCTAAAACTTTAATTATTTATTACTAAGTCCTCCAGTAGCATGTTTACATGTTGTCATCTCCTTATCTCAACACTTGAATTTTCTAAGTATGCCATGACTATATACTATGCACACATGATTTGGTACGCACATGACATAACACGCGCATGACTTCACACGCGTTGTATCATTTTGAATGCATGATCCATATCTTTTATTATTATCACATGATTACTTGCATGATTTAATTATCAATCGTCTATTCACATCTTTCACAATCATGCTAGCATCACGTTCATGTTGACGTCATATGTCATGTTCGTATACTTCTATGAGAATTATTACATAAGTTCATAAGCATGTGCGCATCGTTTATCATTCACTGTTATATGTATATTGTTGTTTGCGCTAATCATGTCAACAGTTAACATACCTCCCGACAAAAATTAAAGTGGAGCAAAATCGAAGTCGTCGCGCTCAATTGACAAACAAGCCACCCTTGAGGTCAGCTCCGAATCGAAATTGGGCTTATATCCTAACTTAAAATAGAGTCAAGTATGGTCTGAACCGTTACTTGACTCGGGGGCAAGTGTTGGATATCTGCCCAATTCGGGTTCGTATTTACATTCCGGACTTCGCAAACACGTCGAAAACCACAAATGGGACCGAAAAACAAACACACGAGGAATAAAACGGTCCGGACGCACGTATGCGTCCGGACCATGCCGGATGTCGAATCCGACGTGGTCCGAACCGTCAACAGGTGCCGCGCGCATCCTTTTATCGTCCGAACACTGAGAAAAGGAGTTCTCCTATGCCAAACTTAAACAAACCAGACGACGGTTCTTACTTTCCTTTAAACCGGCGTCGAACCGCACGAAAATCGGGTTCGGTTCTAAGGTTGCCTATAAATAGGAGACATTGGCCACCCATTTGGACACATTCTCAAGAGATTTGGCCTAGAAGCTCTGACATCTCTCTGGGACTTTCTCTCTCTAGATTCTCATTTAGGCATCGGAGAGGGCTCAACCGGCACAACCCCCACTCTCCGTGCCGGTTATTGTCCCGTGTGCAGGTGAAGTCGCGCGAAGCCGATAAGCTTACCTTGCCGACAAGCTTACACTGCCGACAGCCGTACCTTGCCGACAGCCTACATTGCCGACAACCGTACTTGGCCGACAAGTGCACATTGCCAACAACCCCTTTGCTTACATCAGAAAGTCCGTTTCCGACACCCGACGTGTCCCCAACCTGAAGTGCCGAAGAGTCCGACTATCCGGTTGGATTTGGACACAACAAAGAGTTTAAATTCCATTCTTGATTTTGGTAATTATTTATTTCAAATATCAATTGTTAAACTTTGGCCAAAAAAATATCACTTGTAAAATACAACACGTTATATAAATTCGAAACTCTATGAGTTTTATTTCAAATAAAATAATCCGATAATATATATATAATAACACTAAAATATGAAAATAAATTTGATATATAGCTAGGCTGATTGATGTTATTATTGTATTTAAAATATTTAAGATATAATTATGATTTAACAAATATATAAAAGATAATTTAACAAATAGTATATATATATCTATCTGATTTAATTCAATATATATACTTATACTTTGAATGGATCTAGATCAAACTTAGAGAAGGTTTAAATATGTATTACACGCTTATTTCTCCGATGAATACTCATCCAACTGCCAAGGCATAAAAAGCAAATTGAAAACGTCTTTTTTTTTTCATGGGTGTTGTAAAATAGGGCAACATTCTTATAATATTAGATACTCTGTATTTAAAATAATATCCGTTTATAAGTGTTATTCATGTTTTTTATTCTCATTGCTCTAATGAGCTTCAAACTCAAAATATTTGATTAAATAATGAAGTTACTACATTATATTAAGAGATATATAATTCATTAACTATGTAATATAATGTTAGTTATTGAACATATATATTACTCCTTAACTAATAAATCAGGGAATTAAATTTGGTTAGTACGAGAAAATAAAAAAAAATATATTAATAAATATATATTACTTTATTCCATAGGCCACTCGTGAGAAATTAAAAAGTCTAATTTATTTAATACTAAAAAAAGAAAAATAGATTAAATTAATACAAGTGATTCATGAAGTGGACAGCTGTTGGGCTTGAAGTGGTTTCGCCATGCATATAGAGGAGGTGGAGGTGCCTAGAAACTTGGACACTGCAACGCAAATCACTGCCATTCCCATTTCCTCCATTGCTGCACCTTCATTTTCTTCCTCGAGCGAGAGAGAGATAGAGAAACCTCCCCCATCCCATCTGTTATTCAACTACTTTCCTATACATACGCACCTTGAATTGCCATTTTAGCATCTCTTGTGAAGGCCTCATCGGCCAGAAACTCAAATCACGAGTTTCAGCTCCCATATAGACTTACATTCCTCGATTCATCAAGGATCTCACTTCTGGTTAGCCATCGCGATCTCTTCCCCTCTCCTTTCTTTGTGTAATTTACCCGTCAACCGTTGGATTCGGACCAATTCCGTCGTTAGGGCGAAATTTCAGGACTAGCTCCCGTGATCTGGCCATTGTAGATCCCTAGATTTTGCCACGGTTGCTTAAAAAGTTTACTTTTTTAGCTTCGATTCATTATTTAATTGTAGAGTGTATCGTAACCTGCAACTTTAATTCGTTCACACTTCTGCCACCCCTTTCCATACATTACGCTTATTTAATTCGCTATAGAAGAAATTCTGGCTTCCTGGGTTTAATTCCTCTGTACAATTATTTATTAACTGATTCGTGCAATTTCCTCTGGGTTTTTAGAGACTCGATCACCACCTGCTGTTACGGCCATGGATTCTTGCTTTGCTGCTTCGAGCGCCAATGCAATTCTGCCAAAATCGAGCAAAAATGGTCAGAACTCCGGATTCTTTGGAGAAAGAACTCGAGGAAGCCTCAGTCCGAGTGCTTGGAAAGATCAGGTGTCCATAAGTCTAAAAGCAAATCAAAGGAAAGTGAAAAAGAGTCACCCTGGAGCTGCTTTCGCTGTCATCACCTCAAATAGCTCTCCAGAGACTCTGGTAAGTTACTGATCATATTCACATTGATCGTATTTATGCGAAATCCCGGTGTTTTGCATAGGATTCAACCGATTAATTTTATTTTTCTTTGAAAATCAGCAGTGTAATGTAATAGGTATAGCTTTTCCTGTACTATTTCGATTTTGGATTTACACACATTAGTTGGATAATATGAACAAGTAATGATTCAATCTGGATAAATTTGTACGATTGTCATATCCGTATAATTCTTGATTTTTGTATGTTGATCTTGATTGTTTGTAATCAGTTTAGGTTATATTTGATCAAACTGACTAGAATTTTCTGTATTTTACTTGTGAAAAGGAGGCTATCAATTCTCCAATGTTCTATAGACAGAGAGCAGACCCGAAAAATGTGGCTTCTATCATACTGGGAGGAGGCTCTGGAACTCAACTGTTCCCTCTTACAAAAAGAGCAGCCACACCTGCTGTAAGATTTTTTAAACAAAATTAATTTAGTAACTAGTCCGTCCTCTATGATATTATGTTGATTTTCGTTTCTCTAATCACTCTTCTCGTTTGATTATTAGGTTCCAATTGGTGGATGCTATAGGCTTATTGATATTCCAATGAGCAATTGCATCAACAGTGGCATAAACAAGATTTTCGTGCTGACCCAGTTCAATTCTGCTTCTCTCAATCGCCATCTTGCACGAACTTACTTTAGCAATGGCATCAATTTTGGAGATGGGTTTGTAGAGGTATGGATTTTTTTAGCAATTTTGTTTCTGTTGTAAGCAGAAACCACAACGATTTAGAATCGTAGATATCCCGATCTTGAAATTGCGGGGTTGATAAGATAGTGATCAAAATGAGTCCTTTCACTGAATTACAGGTTCTAGCAGCTACACAGACCTCGGGTGAAATGGGAAAGCAGTGGTTCCAAGGAACTGCAGATGCTGTCAGGCAATTTACATGGATGTTCAAGGTACTCAAATAACTTCCATTCTAGTTGTTTTTTATTTTAAAATTAAAACCTTTCCTACTGTAACTTTATGGTACTTTGATAATCCTCACGTACAGGACGCGAAGAACAGAAAGATCGAAAATGTACTTATCTTGGCAGGAGATCATCTCTACAGAATGGACTATATGGACTTTCTTCAGGTAAATAGACTGAACTATTGGACTAGTTTATTTCTTTTTCCATACAACGGGATGATTACTCATTTCACGCTTCTTTTTAACAGAACCATATAGATCGAAATGCTGAAATATCTGTGGCTTGTGCACCAGTTGGAGAAAGGTACTTATTTTTAATGTTCTATGTTCATTTTTCAGTTTAGTAACAAACAAAAATTACAAATTTGTAGTAGATACTAAAGAATTTGAGTGTCTTTCAGCCGCGCTTCCGACTTTGGGTTGGTGAAGATTGATAGCAAAGGGCAGATCATACAGTTCTCTGAGAAGCCAAAGGGCTCTGATCTCAAGGATATGGTGAGCAAAGCATTAGCTGTATCTTAATCTGAATGTTATAAGATCTCAATAGAAATTTGCTCGATTCAAGTTGATTCTTCTTCGGGATGATAATTCTGATCTGGGTTTTCGTAATATAATCAGCGAGTAGATACGACAGCCCTAGGAATTTCTCCAGAAGATGCAGCGAAATCACCATACGTTGCTTCAATGGGTGTCTACATCTTTAAAACAAGTACCCTCTTAAACCTACTAGAAGAAACGTACCGCACAGCTAATGACTTTGGATCTGAGATCATCCCTGCTGCCGTTATGGAGCGTAATGTCCAAGCATATCTGTTCCAAGATTATTGGGAGGATATCGGGACCATTAAATCATTCTACGATGCAAACTTGGCTCTTACAGAAGAGGTAAGTTGTTGAAAATTGGAAATTATTCATAATCTTATATTCTGATGACCGTTTTTTAAAAGAATCGGTTTTTGATCTATCTTGCAGACACCAAAGTTCCAATTTTACGACCCGAAAACCCCGTTCTTCACCTCTCCCGGGTTCTTACCGCCAACCAAGATGGAAAAATGCAAAGTACTTATCCCTCCAATCCAAACTCTCTTTTGATCTTTTTAAAGAAATCTTGCTTCTCAAGGCTTCTGATTTTTCTTCTCTACAGATCAAGGATGCGATCATATCTCATGGGTGTTTCTTGCAAGAATGTACTGTTGAGCACTCGATCATTGGCGAGCGATCCAGATTAGACATTGGTGTTGAGCTCAAGGTAAATCCACAACTGGGTTTTCTTGTGGTTCTTGAATTCTTGAAGATAGCTAGCTAATTAATCCAGCTCTGTTTTCCTCTTGTTCTTTGCAGGATACTATCATGATGGGCTCAGACTATTATCAAACTGAATCCGAAATCGCATCTCTGCTCGCAGAGGGGAAGATCCCAATGGGAATCGGAAAGAACACAAAGATCAGGTACAAAACCGATCGAATCCCGTTAATTTAAGTGCAGAATACAACGATATGCACTAACTCTAATTCGGTTTTGAAGGAACTGCATTATCGATAAGAACGCCAAGATTGGGCAGAATGTTGTCATCACCAATAAAGATGTAAGTAACAAAAATAAAAATCCCATTTTTCTGCAATGTTGTTAATATTCTTGATTATAGGGTGTGGAAGAAGCTGACCGACCAGAGCTCGGGTTCTACATACGATCTGGGATCACTGTGGTAGCGGAGAAGGCGACAATTGAAGATGGCACAGTTATATAAACAGGTTGAAGTGACTTGGAGGAGAAGAAATTGGATCCTTGTGTTTTTTGGGAAGGTGGAAGGAAGGATGGTGAGTTGGATCGCTTCGATTTTGCACCTACAATCAGCATTATGATATATCAGTCGATATGACGTCGGAGTTCCTCGGTTAGTAAGCGTACGAATAAATTGAAATTGCGTTATAGATTAGATATGAGTTGTTTTGAATAATCAGATTCTTGGCCTTGCTGCTGTGCTGGTCATTTTTCTGGGTTTGTAAATGGGATTTATTTGCATCGTTGATGACAACCTTTGTTGATTTTGGTATTTATATTCTGAATTGATTTTCTTGAAGGAAATGTAGATAAAATTGAGGGATTAATTTTCTCTCAAAGTCCATTTTAGTGGAATTTGATTTCAAAATGAGACATTTTTTTTCTTCTCTTTTTGGGTTTGGCTAAAATAGTATCGAGTGTAAATACATAAATTTGCAGTCGTTGGATCTCAAACCTCGGGATAAATAGTGTAGTGAACTTAAAAGTGGAGATACAGATTTCGACGGTTGAGATTCAAAAATTCATGTGTAGTTACACTCGATATCATTTTAGCTTGTTTTTTTCGGAATGTGGTTTTGTTAGCAATGCTCAACATTTGCATGATGAGATTTTCCCATGAAGGGAAAAGACACAAAGGAAAAAAAAAAAAAAAAAAAAAAAAAAAAAAAAAAAAGACACAAAGGAAAGGAACTAGAGTAGAGATATCAACAAAGTTGCTTTTGGGGGTTTCACCTTTTCTTTGAGAAAATTTCAATGTCATAATTTAAAGGTAAAGCTATATTTTATCAAAATGATATCTCATACCGGAACTAAAACAAAGTCAGTTTATTTCAACTCGATTTTTAATTGTAAGATTCAGGAAAGATAAATAATTAGATTTTAAAAGAAAATAAATATTTTTACATGAATCTTGATGTGCATGATATAAAATTTGAAAAATTAAGTTGAAATAAACTGGACTTTGTTTTAGCAAAAATTCGACTATTATATTATATATATCATATTCTTTGCATTGTATTAGGATCAAGACTCAAGAGTTGAGGTTCACTGATGGAGGTGAAAATGATGGTCCCTTAGGTCCAAAGCTATAGGCAATTGTGAAATGGTCCTCCAGCTCATCCATATTCAAGATATTGAATAAACTTGCATTATTCTTGGCAAAAAAAAAAAAAAAAATGAATGTGCATTATTGAATCTTTTTGTAGCCAAAAGAAATACAAATTTTAATTGGTTTAATGGATTGTTGCATTGAAACCTTATGGTTCATATCCATGTTGAATTAGCATATATACTAAATAAAAGACGTCAATACGTGAGTTTTATATTATTTTGTTACAGTAATGTAAGTAAATATGAATGATATGATATATCACATATTTCAAAGAAAGTTATTTAACTAAATTTACATAAAAAAATATTCATAAATTAAAGTAACATAGAAAATACTATATAATAAAAAAAAAAAAAGGACAGTTTCTTAAAAAAAGGACTATATAATAAATAAATAAAATATTCATATATACCCAATAATATAATATTATAGTAAAATAAAACGAAATAATTTTAGGTATACATTAAAAAAATAGAAACTTAATCAACGACATCAATTTTTAATGCTAGTTTTAAATACTTAAAATTGATTGTTATATTAAAAACTTTGATTTCAGAAGTTCTATAACAATATTAAATTTTACCATATATAATTATCTGACTTAACAACTAAAACTGTATGTACAAAAAAATTGATATACAATCCAAAAGTTATGTTGCTCCAAGCGTGTTACTCAAATAACTATCTCTCATATCTCAAATACTAAAATATAAACTATTTTAAAAAAAATTACCGAATTGTCCGACGGGGCTCGTTGGGACAGCGACGGTGAAGGTCTACCGCTCTTTCAAAGAGAGGCAGATGAATAGTGCCATTATTTCCAACGGCAATTACAAACGTCAACGACTTAACGGAGCAGTCTGTCGTGGCACTGTTCATCCACCGCTTTCTCAAAGAGTCCCGACGAATATTTTAGTAGTTTTTTTTTTAAGACGAGTGATAGCCGTTCCGAATTCTACCCCATGACTAGTTCTGAAACATACACAGAGATAGCTATAGAAATTATCATCAACTTTATGTCCACTTTTCAATACATAAAAAGTTAGAATATATCAAAATACAAATTTCAAATTACGGATAGTTTATCATTATTGTTTTTATTAATTAGTTTACATTTTAATATCTGAGATACGAGCTGACCATTTAAGTAATGAAATCTCAAATTTCGAACAAAGACAAGTTATAAATACCCAAAAAAAAATTGCCAAAATTATATATCAAATACTATTGTCTCATCGATCAGACTTTGTCGGGTTTTTGCTCGGAATTACTATCATTACTCATTACTATCATTATCTATCTAAAGAATGACCAGCCAGCTAGCTAGCCGAACCCACATTCCACAAATTCCAATTCCATCATCCTTTCGACCAAAAAAAAAAAAATTTGCATCATCCATCACATCTCCATCTTCAGATTACTAGCTTCCACTCCATCTGCAGAAAACAATTCAATACCAACACTCAATTTTGTAAATAAATATATAAGTCGCAAAACAAATATCATTTGCAAATGTTTTCTTTCATTTTTCGACTCCAAAAAGACGGGCCTTGCGTATCGAGAAAGGTAATTTATTTTGTGTTGGCTCCCTCCATATTTTTTAATGCAACATTCTGATAATTTTCTAAGTGAATGACTTCTAATAAAAAAAATGCACAAAAAATATTTAAAATTGCAGAGAAAATCTCATACAGAATCGTTTGTTTTTTTTTTAACTTATTAAATTCTAAGTGATTGTTTTCCATAAAAAAAATATTTCGCAAATTGCTAATTTTGTTATAGCAGACAAGATGTTAACCTGCAAACTGTTGCTGAGATGGGAAAGACGTTGCTCTGTCTTGATGTAACTCCAGATTATAAAGACTAAGCAGATCGTTATCCCATGCTGAAGGCATCTGCAGTTGCTGCATGATTGAAAGTTTTAGGTTAAGATTCCATTTAAAAGTGTGTTGTTCAAGGTATACAAAATATTCAGTCAGAATTGCTCCTGTATAAGAGGCGAGGCACAGTAATGTAATAGGGTTCAGTAACAAATACAGGGTACGAGTCAATGAAGGTCTCAGGGATCGAAACAGGAGCGCTAATCGTTCTTCGAAGTGCCGTTTCGAGATTGAGTCCCATTTCAAGAGCCGATATCGGGTGTTGTAATGGATTGAAATGAAATGGATTAGACATTGTCGGAAAAGATATCGAACTAGGAATCATCTGTTCATACAAAACCAAGTAATGTCAGTTAATTTAGGGAAAATAACATATATTTTGCATGGGTAATCATAGTAATTGGAGATTTTAACGTACATCTTTTGCAAAGAGGTTTTCGATGTCGAAATCCAACCTCAGGTTCACGGTAGCTAGTTTCATGGACAAGAACTGTTCGTCGGAGGGAAAAAAAATGATCACTCTTAGCTTTTATTCGAGCTAGAAAGATAACACGACACAAATGAACACAAAAAAATGGTGTTTGTGTAAGTATAGGATAGACGATAGTATAAAAATGATTTGGCAGAAGTCAATTTTCGTGCAACTAGTTATTTAATTTATAGAGTTTATCAATTTTACATTAACCAATTGTGAAATCTGATATATGAATTCGCAATTTTTTATTTTTATATATTTGCTAAAAAAATTCTACACTATTCCTTCTTTTCCACGAACGAATGTGAGTAACTTGTTTAGAAGAATCATCCTCGAGAGAAACCCAAAAAACCGGGATTTTTCTACCATGCTTTTGGTTTTTTTATTACTATGGTGGACTTAATTGTAACATATGTAAAACTTTAAAAGTATGAAAAAACATGAAATTTTTTAACCACACCTAATATTTGCATCATAGTATTAATAATATCAATTTCCTTATAGGGTTCACCTTTAGGGCAATAGAAAAATACAAAAAAAAGTACCAAAAGCATGGTGCTTTTGGAGCATGATAGAAAGATCCAGTTTTACCCTCAGAATTTTGGAACTGGTCTCATTAAAATGTTAATTTGCCCTTCTAATTTATAAGATAGAAAACATTGCCCCATAACTTTTATTTCTGACTGTGTCCCTTGTGATAATTATATGCATATGTACCTCAACTTGTCTCTGTAAAGATTGAACATAGTTGATGATCTCATCAAGCATCCCAGCTTTTCCAGTGATCTTATTGCACCCTGGGACTAAATCCTGCAAGAACTTCATTCTCTCACTGATCTTTTCCCTTCGAACCTGCGAAAATCGACCCCCAAACATTACTCAACTTGACATTCATACCCCCATTTGAACAAATGGGACACAAAAGTTCATGTTAAGATTAAGAATTCTTCTACTCACTCTTTCAGCTAAGCTGTGGCTGTCGGTGGCTTGGCCGCGGCGCGCGCGAACGTGGATGAAATCGGGTTTCTGGACCTCAGAGTCCTTTGATGTACTTGCACATGTTTCTTGCTTCTTCTTCTTCTTTGCCTTGCTGCCCACGTTATCGTTACTTTGGTATGAAATCTTGGACTCCATCTCTTCATGGCTTACTTTCACCTTCTTGTCTTTGGTCTCTTCTTCATCCTAAACATTAGAAATAATGCATAATACTTCATTCCTCAACAACAAAAATCAAGTATTGATTCGAATTATCGTAAAATGTGTTAGATAATAAAACCATAATATAAACTTTCTCGGCTTTACCTGAAGTCAGAAATTCTGTTAAGAGCAAGAATTGAGTAATAGGTATATAACTAGTATACAAGTTTATGGTACAAATGTAAAATTTTAAATTACTAAATTGATATATTTACAAATTTTACAATTAATTGAGAGGTAATTGCCTCTCGTCAGTGCACTCACTTCAGAATACACGATATGGTATTAGAGGCGCATGTTCAAATATATGCGGCGTTAATTTTTATTTTTTTGGAAAAAAAAAAGGGGCTTGGAGTGGCGACCCTAGACCTATTCCGTTACGTAATTTTCGGGTTTTCCTGTTCACGGTTTGGGTTTTTTCCGACTAGACTTAACGAACAACCAGCGCATGCATTGGCCCCGTCAACGTAATCCCACCAGCAGCCTAGCAGAGTCAAGAGGCCTGCCCGTTAATCCAACTCGCCTCCTCATATGCTTGACACGGTATGTGGGCCAGATGTGACCTGATATTTTTATATCAGGTCACCGCGAGGTGACACTCCTGAGGGGTTTTGAATCTTGGACATCGGAGCCCAACCACTTGAAAGTAAGCGCACCAAACCACTTGCGAAGGTAAATTAATTTGCAATTTTTTTTTTAAAGTTTCAATTAAGCTACATCTTCACACACGGCGTTAGACTACTATTTAGGACAATTAGTTAAGCAGATGAATTTTCATAGAGTGCTTCTATGATAAGGAGGCCCCTAAAAATGTAAAAAAATAGAGTTCAATCTCATTGTGACACATCATCATTTCTTCTAAGTTTTTATAGGGTGCATCACATGTGATTCTCATACTTATTTAAATATATAATTTTTTTTAACAGATATTTCTAAAACCCTATTGGGTCGGGTGAACACTAGAGGGTAATGTTATTTAAATAATTAAATTATAATTTTTTTTTCCTAAAATTTTATTGGGTCGGGTGAACCCTAAGGGGTAAATGTGTTTAAAATAATTTTATGGTTTTATGGTTTTTTTTTCTAAAAACCTATTGGGTCGGGTGAACCCTAGAAGGTAAATGTTTAAAATAATTTTATGATCCTTTTTTAAAAGATATATTAATTAAGCGAACAATTTAGCCGGGTATATCCTAAATGATAAATGAGTTGACAAAATGTTTTTATATTATATAATCAACTAGATTATTATTTAAAAATTATTTAGGAAAAATTATAGAACTATTCATATAATATTTGACAAATTATTAAATTAATAAGAGAAGAAAACGAAGTTAATCATAATAGAAATTTAAACAATAGAAAAGAAGAAGTAAAAGCTATAAAAATAATAACATAGATTAGACTTATTGTACACCTAATAAAAATTTAAGACAAAGAATGATTTAGCTGATTTTAATTGGACTCTATTTTGTTGTATTTTTAGGAGGCAAGTATTTCTCATTTTCATATCCTATTAAATCCAAATTGGCATAATTATATAAATAACACAACAATCAGGATCTTCGGTTCGAGCCTTCTAATAAAAAAATCTTCGTCGTCATTACATTGCTATTAACAAATTGATCCGATGCGAGTACGGAATATTCCAAGGTCAGCTAACGTACACGAAAAATAAAATAAAAAAGTCAAGAGAGAGTCAAACCTGTTTGGTGAGGGCAGAATCAGGTTTCCTCTTCCTCTCCGGCAAGGAAGCAGCGGAATCTGCTCCGGCCGTGGCCACCATCGCCGCGGCGGCAGCCACCGTGGGAGGGCAGCTAGCTGTTCTAGAAATGGCGCCGTTCAAATTCAACTCAAACGCAGAAGACGAAGAAGAAGAAGACGAGCCAAATTGTCCCCAATACTGATCGGTTCTCAAAGCCGGGTCGGAGTTGACCACCGACGACGGCGGAACGTCGACAACCTCGCCGAGACCCATCAAGTTCCCGGCGGTGGTCAAAAAGGAAGTAAGAGCGCCGCCATTAAAAAAGCAGTCGTCTTCTTGATGCCATCTCAGGCGAGTCCGCTGCCTCTCGAGGACTGTCATTTCAGGGGAGTCGAAACAGTGAAGCATCTTCATCTCTCTTGCTTTCTTTCTCTCTCTAAGCAGTACAGATGATGGAGAAAGGTGGTTTAATTGGTGTATATGATGAAGCAGCGCATACACACGAGAAGTTCTTCTTCTTCTCTTCTGCAAGTACGAAAGAAGAAAGTAGTGGAAAAGCTAAATTTGGTGAAGCCAAACTCAGAGAGAAATAGAATCTGTGTGGTGTGAAGAAACAAAATAAATATGGGTTTGGCTATATATATCCACACATCATTTAACCCTTTTATGACTATATATATAAATATATACTCTTTTATATAGTAAAAATAAAATTATGTTAGAGTAAATTTTTTGAAAATCAGTCATATTGGCGGTTAGAAGAGATGGTGTTATAAGATTGATCTTATTTATTTTTTCAGCTCTTAAGCGGTAAAGTAATAATTATATATATATTTATCTTCTCATGGTTACTAATGAAGATTGAACATCTAATTTTTAGTTTAAATGAAGCGCTTAATTGTTACGCTATATTACGATTATATTTACCTGCTTTTAGCAACTACTCTTATATGTGGGCATTAAACACTTACCCCAAAATGCCTGTTTTTAAATCGCTTTGACTTTGTTTAATAATATTAATCTTTCTATAAAAGAAACTAATAATTTTATTGCATTTTTAGTATTGTTTTGGTAGAATTAGAAGTCTGGAATTAGTAGGTATCAATAATAATAAGAGCTGACTGACACCATTGGACCATCAACTACAGTTGTCAGAGACGGCCAGGGCTAAACTGGTTAAATGGGCCATTGGTCCATAACATAAAACTCTATATAATATATTCTAGTATTACATTATTCTTTCTTATATATGTATATATATATTGAATAAACGTTTTATAATATGATTGTTATATGTATATATAGATAGATTAAAGAAATGGCCAGGACAGAAAAATGTGCAAATATTTTATGGATAACGCATTAAGTAGTAGAACCATAAGCAGTAAGCACTGGTGGTGGACTGCGGGGCCCAGCGGACATGACCGCCACGTGGGACTGTTTCAGTTACCATTTGTCCACAATTTATCTATACTAGTGGTGTCTTTGCTTTGATGGATGGACTGGTGATAAATAATTATAATAATATTTGATAATAAGATAATAGTAATAATTAAATGTATTATATTACTATGTATATATTTATTAATGTATTTAAAATAATTGTTATTAGTTGGAATTGAAACATTTTATTGTAAAGTTTCATTTTCTTTTAAGCACTGCAGTGACATTACTAATGCTGTTTGTTTTAGACTTTTAGTATTTCTCCTTGAAAATTGGTATATATATAATAGATCTAAAGTCTTGTTCATGTTGGTCGCACGCAATTGGAGAAAATTGTTGGTAAAGAAAAAAATTGAGCTTGAAAATATAAATTTATAATCTAATCGATATTATTTCTTTGGAAAATTATAATTTGACAGAGTTGGAAATTGTAATATAAAGGACTTGACTTATGTACTTCGTTTTAACAAATGAGTTACCCAATCTGATGTAATTTTGTGGCCAAATAAAATCTGATGTAATTTTGTTAATACGTTAAAAGTCATATTTATTATTAATATTTTATATTAATATGTATTACATAAAATAAAATGTTTCACTAATCTTAGTCTTTTAAAAAATCCATATGATTTAACATTAATTTTATTTTTTAAAGTTACTACGTAAATATTGTTAGATTATGGGGAGTAATCTACAGAAACTAAAATCATGGTACATGCTAGTAATCGGAATTACGCAGTGGAAGATTCGCACATACCTCAACAGTAGTCCGTAATCCCAAGATCCTTGTAGCAGGGAGTTCACGATCCTCCGGTCGGCACCCGTAGGGTTCTTGTTAAGGAAGCCATACGTAGTATATTCTCCACAGCAAAGCCTCAGATCGATTCTTGGAAAGGGACGGATCTCCGGTGTGTTTGCTCGAAGGAAAATTGGCACACCCTTTGGTGGATGTATGGTTCTGCCGAATGTAGTGTTTCTGAGGGAAGGGTTTTCTCTCAAATCACCACTAAAAGGGAATTGTGATTAACCCCAATAAAACTCCTAACTCCTCATATATATAGGAGGAGTAAAGTGGACAAAAGTCCACTTTAGCCCCACCTAGTAATTCAGGCGGCCTATGTATAAGGGATGCCCAATTTTGGGCCTCCCATGTCAATTGAGATTTGGGTCTGGCTCAATGTCCTAATGTGACATGTACCAAATTAACCTAGTTAACATATACATATAATGAGCTTCCATTTACGGCGCCCATCACCGTATGCTTACAAATATTTATGTACACTTTAAATAATACGTAAAGTTAAGATACACATAAATAATATTTGCTCTCCAATAGTTTTACTTAACTACATTCTTTAAATGTATTTTATTATTAATTTTCTAACAACCACCAATAAGATATTAGCATTAATCATAAAATGAATTAATTTATAAATAAAAATTTGTTATGTAACTGTCAGACCAAAAAATCTAACATATGCGAATAAGGTTTTGAAGAAAAAAAAACGTGCAATTTTAAAGAGTCGCCACTAGTTAATTATCAAGACTAACTAGACACCTAAATTACCTAGAGGAATAAGGAATTATACACCTAGATTTCAAATTGGTCTACGATCAGAGTTTTAGTTTTGGGGGTTTTATTACGAAAATATAAATAAAGTTTTCATTTACGCCATTTCGGTTTGACTAAGTTGCCATTTTATAAAATATCTAATTACAATTAACTCATTTTAACATCTAAACGTAAAATCACTCTCTTAATAATAATACAATAATACATATATCAGACTCTTAATAATACATATTATATAATAAGAGGTCAACCATTGTCATTCAAGATCATACATATATATATATATATATATATATGTATGTATATAACATAATATACGATTAAGAGTATAAAAATATAAATTGAAATTGAATTTACTTTACCTGCTATCAGCAGTGCTTTTGTTATTCTTCTAACGGAAGCCCCACCCACTTGTTTGTGAAGTTCTTAGAATCGCGATTCGGATTGTAGGATCGGCCGATCCTATGAGAGCAAATTGACTCGGATCGCTCCTAGGATCTTTATTAGTTAGGATCGCCTATAATTAGGAGCTGGATCGTAGGATCGTTCAGAATCGTTTAGAATCATAATACGATCGTGATCCGGATCGTAGGAGTTGATGAAGCATTGAATAGAGTTGATGATGTTGTTATATATAATTATTATACGTTATAAGTTTGAATTTTTAAGATTTTCGGATCTTAGTACTAAATTGAACTTCAATGTTTATTTATAACTCTACAACTTAATTTTAATGTCTAAAAAATATTTGGATACTATTTTGGTGATTTATTACTATATTGAGTTATTTTTTCTCTTAAAGAATAGTATTTAATTTTATTGCGAAATAATTACTAAAATTTTGTAGGATCGTACGATTCCCGATCCGATCTTACAAACGATCTGATCCTATCCTCCACAGATCTTAATTAGGATCTCGATCCTAACAACATTGCTTGTCTGTACTTTTTTTTTGTCGAGCTTTGACGTATGGTCGAGATGCTAAATTTGAACGAAGTGGGCAGACGGTGGACGGGTGCTGCGAAATCGTTCGAAATGAGGCTGTGACTGCTGCGGGACGTCGACTGTCAGCTCTGCTATGAGAGGAGGACCGGATGGAGATAGAATTGCCTCGATCGGTATGAGCTGATGGAGGGGAGCGGGGACTGGGCAGCGGAGCCGACGGGCGAGAGGGCCGAGCTGTCGTCGGGGTGGTTGGACAAGGACGACGAGTCAAGGGAAAATGGAGCAGCTGCGTGCGGTGGTCGGAGAACACCGTGGCTAGGCCGGAGAGCACGGTGGTGATGGAGGTCCGAGGCTGAAAGCGTGATTGAGAGAGCTTGGAGAGAGAAAGTTAAATTTTGCACGAATTTCAAGAAATAATATTTTTTTTATTGTTGATTTTTTGATGTGTTGTTTTTTTACATGTAATAAGATCATATTTATAGGTAAACTAGATTCCCAAATTTGGATAATAAAATCTGAAAAATATGCACCATCACTATTCCGTATATATATATATATATATATATATATATATATATATATATATATATATATATATATTACCATATATATCATATTTTTTTGAATATTTTATAATAAATATGCATATACACTGTTTTATTTTAAGCTAACCAATTTTTAGAGACTTCCATATATTTGAACACTTTCTTTTTTAATTGGCCACATGTCGCACATGGTCCAAAATTAGGTGTTTACAGTAATACATAGTGCATTCATAAATTTAAAGAATGTGTTATGTAAAATAAGTGGGTTCCATTTTTAAATAATGTTATCTAAAATCATCGTAGCACGTTTTTATAAACTTTTCATAAAAATATACTAGGCCACATATAAGTAATATTATGTAATACTATTGTGCACACTCTTAAGGTCTAATTTAATACATGGATATATATTTATACAATAAAAGACACTTGATTTCATTTATTATTTTTTCTTTGCCAGTAGTAAAGGGAACCATGCCCCTCTTTACGATGATGTATTTACAAACTTTAAACAAGTCATGTTATTAGGTACATGGTATCTAGACAACGCTTTATCTTAAATAGTGTTGTCAAATCAAATGGGTAAATATATATACAGTTTTATTTCTAAAGTTTTTTTAGTGGGATCCTCGTTAGGACGGCAGTACCCGAGTCATATTTATATCATATATGAAATAATTATTATTTACACCAACATTAGCTCGTAAGGAGAAATATATCGGTATGTTAAGCCTAATTTTATTTGTCTCATTATATGTATGACGTGTTATGTAGGCCAAACGTGATATGATATAAAAAAAATATTTATTTTAACGATTATGCATATATAATTTATCTAATTATAATAAAATGAAAGAAAAACTAGATAGGGGAAATTGGAGGGGTGGTTGGGGTTGTACGTGTACCAGATGCATGGGCAAATGGAGAAAGAGGCGAGAAAGGATGGGAAGGAAGGATGCGTGTGCCTCTGTTACGTGCAGTACGTAATATAGGCTGAGCGTGGGGACCACGCCATACTGCACCACATTGACTCATTGACCATCCCATCTCGCTGCAGATTCCTTCTAGTCGACAGATAATATTATTGCGGAAGTTCATACATAGTGCCTAGATTGTGTCTATATATGTACTTGTATAATGTATTTAAATGCAGATAAATGATTTTTTTAAGAAACATAAAGCAAGATAAAATTATATTCTTCGATAACTTCAATCCAAGTCATTTTATCTACAACTGAATTACATTCGTGATAAATGTGTATCTTCGAAAGTAGAACAACACACTCATACAATTTCAGTATAATATACATAAATTTATATGTTATATATATATATATTTATTTATTTATTTATTTCTGTGAGAAATTCTATATACTATACATAAAGATGTCAAAATTATTTATGTATTTATTTATTTATTTATGCATTTATATTTATTAAGTAAGATTAAAATGAAGTCGATTTTCATTTACACTACAAGAAAAGTCTCGTTTACCAGTAAATTGTTGGCCGACCCGTCGATCTAGAATGTACTGCCGATTACCCACCGGATTACGTCAGATTTGACAAAAAAACTGTTCATGTCCTTTTACTGACAGATTTTTCCGATCGGTTTGGCCAGTAAGCAAGCGGTGGGTACGATATGAAAAATAGCCACTGATACCTGACACATCGTGTCTGGTCGGTCAATCCCAAACGCTTCTCTGACCGATTTTACGAAGTTGAGCCGAAAAAAATATATTATTTTAATACGAAACAGATTCCTCGCTGATTTGATACCACACCACATCCTTCGATGTTCGACGTTTTGGTTGAATTGTCTTGCATACACATCTCGCTCTTTTGTCAACATAGTACAAGTAAGAGAAGGTTAACTAATTTTGTTTATCAAAGTATTGGCATAACCTAAGTCTGAGCAACATGCTAAAACAATTACCCGCTGCTACCTCCTTCACCTCCTTGCACAGCGGCTTCAACGCAGAGTTTTCAGACAATCTTGTTCGGCGGCCAAATGGGTATCCTGCTCCATGCGTTCTGCACGTTCATTACAGATGACTGCAACCGTCAATTGGTAAGTTCCTCCTGAAATTGTAATACACTTATGTTTCGTCCAAACCCGCTTGTTCTGACGGACTTGACGAACCTTCTCTTCGTTCACTGTGTTCGTTCTTCTGACTTGTGTTCCTGACTTCGAGCTTGACGTCCGGACCTGCACGTAAGGGCAATAACCAGCACGGGGGACGGGGGGGGGGGGGGGTGCCGGTTGAGTCCTCTCCGATGCTAAAATGAGTATTTTAGAGAGAGAAAGCTAGAAAGAAGTCAGAGCTCTAAAGTCAATCTCAAGTGAATGTGTCTAAAATGGATGGCCTAGGTTCCCTATTTATAGGCAACCTTAGAACCGATCCCGGTTTTTAAGCTGTTTGACGCCGGTTTAGAGGAAAATGTGAACCGTCGTCTGGTTTGATTGAAGTTGGCTAAGAAAACTCTAACTCAGTGTAATGACACAAACGGGGTCAAAGTCGGAGGACTATCAGAAACAGTAGATGCAAAACTGATCCAAATTACTAAACAGAGTCAAAGTCAAAGGACTATCAGAAACAGAGTTTTCGAACTTAATCGAGAATCAGAACATAACGGATCAGAGATTGCTCTAGTCTTTTCACCACGCCTATGATGCTTGTAGGAAGGCTCCAATGTTTTCCTCAATTGGAAGGATGCAGAGCCCATGTATGCCGCTAGGTCGGCTCCAATGTTTAACCCCCATTGGAAGGATGCAGAGCCCAGATATATCCGCTGGGTCGGCCAGAGTCGATCGATCTTCGTATGCATACACCGGAGGGGCCCTCGTAAGGGTTCAGATCATAGCCAGACTTACAAGCACATAATAAGAGACAGATAACAAACTTCTTAAAATATGTTTTTAGTAACTAATTTCCTATCCAAAATATTATATCGAAACGTATCACAGAAACATTCTTGCAAAATCGATCATATCAAAATATACGTAATTCATAACAGAACTTCAAGCACTTGATCTCAATTTCAAAATACGAAAATTATATTCATACTTGAAAATGGCTTATCTTTGAAATTTCATGCAATGCAGAAAATATTTACTTCGTAAATATAGGAATAAGCTAAAACTACTTACCTCAACCGAACCCCTAAAACTAACGTCAACAGCTCCTTCGAACCGATCTCCCTAAAAATAGTACAATAGTGAGCATAAGACTTTTTGTCCCAACCATAAAGTCCACTAAATTTCCAGCCACTTAATTAGAACTCAAATCTCCTAGGGTCCAATTCAGATTTCAGATTCACTGCTCCCGTCACAGCACATAAAACTAGGCAGAAACCCGATGTCCCATTATTCACTGTTTTTCGACCATCTCAGAAAAATTCCTAAAAATTACTGTAAGTAGAGTTTTAAATAATTAGTCCAATGCCGAAACGGTGTCACGTTTCGACATCCGGGGTGCCCACATGAGTCGGTCAAAATTGGTCGGGCGTGGTCAACTTCATCTTCAACCTAAGACCTGATTTTAACAGATTGCAGAGCTAACTTTGAGGCCTTGTTTCTCACTCGTCCGGGCTCGGTTTTAGGTGTTCTTGATGTCAATGGAAAGCCCTTACAATTAACTACAAGTTCGTTCATTTCTTGTTGCGAAACAATCAGCAAAAATACAACTTTTATTGTCTCAAAGTTCACGGTTTAATGAAATTTCTGAAACTTCAAATCTCAATATCTAACAAAAGACACGATGAAATTCGGTTTCATCACTTGTGTTAGGTTATTTAGGTCACCTAGAGTCTAACCATGGCCATAAAAGAGAATTAAAACATCCAAACTGAAATCCACCGTTAATTACCTTTGAAGCTTTCTCTCTATAGAATTAACCATTCAAGAGCGAACATACTAAACACAGTTATAGACTCTTACATTGTTCGTGATATATACCCTTATTGGAGACTTGTGGAGATTCAATTTCGGCTGTTCCATGTGGGCTTAATCGACCTTCGAAATTTTGTCGTTTCCATCTCCAACCTTCTTCTTATGATCTAAATCCTATATGGTTTGCTTGGTCTGTAAAAATAGGAGGTAGTAGACCTCTTAGCTGAAGCAAACGGCACAAAATCCTCCAAACACTGATATTTGGTGATTTGTAGAGATCCTTACGTGAAACCTTTGTTATCCAAAGGAAGAAAAACAAATTTGGACCTTGAACTTCATCATTAAATGTTAGTAGCCTAGAGTTTCTAAGCTTGCAAGTTTAGTCATCAATTTTGATGTGGGTGTTACAATCTACCCCCCTTAAAAAAATTTCGTCATCGAAATTTGCTACATTGTGCAGGGAGTTAGAAACTACCATCCTTATAGAAATTTTGTCATCGAAATTTAATTGCTACTTTAGTATTCAAACAGTTTCGAGTTGTTCAACATCATGTCCTCCACTAGCTTCCCGTTATCTTTTCTTTCGATATGTTGTTCTTTGTGATCATTCAAATACATAGTGATACAACACATTACTACCTGATCAAAATTTTCTTTCTCACTATCCAAACGAAGGATTCCTCTGACGACAGATCTTGCATAATATTCTAGAAGATGTAACATTTCACATGTCTTCATTATTCACACATCTCCTTTGTGTTGAGAACTTAATCCCTTTGTGCATCCAAAATATTAAGAATTCGCGGGTCGACGCACTTCCTTTCCAAATCTTTAATATATCGTACCATCAAACTTACGTTGAGATGAGTTTCCTCCCAACTAGAACCTCCTTATTTTTAGGGGACATCTTCAACAGGCTTTAACACCAACTTAAATTTCCCGGATTTGTACTTCATTTTTCGGCGTACCTCTTTTGCCTCTATTGTTGTACGAATATGTTCCTTAACCATATAAACATTTTCTCATATTCGCTAAACCAATTTTGATCCCTGAATATTCAAATCCTCTCAATTCATTATAAATAAGTAATGTTGACACCTGCTACCAACTAACTCCTCTTATAGTTTCATCCAAATACTAACTTGATTAAACTTTTGTTGTTGGCAAACTTAACCAATGGTAGGTAGCAATCCCAAGAACCACATAAATTAACTACACGTGATTCCAACATATCCTCAAGGATTTGTATAGCTTACGACATCTGATCATCAATTTAAGGACGGAAGGAGTACTTAAATTCAACTATTTCCCAAATGAGACAAACCCTAGACCCATAACAGAGCAAACCCTAGACCCATAACCATGTGGCTAAGACTGTTAGTCAAGTAAGGACACCCGGGCTATAAGGAGAGGCGGATGTAAGGACGTGAAGATGGAAGTATTAAGGATCCACATGGTTATTCTATTGGGAAGATCATGTATTAAGTCCGGATAATGATTTTCATGTAGAAGAACAAATATATCGATTTTGGATGGGTCGTAGGAACCTTTATCAAGTTTCATATGACTCGGAATGAAGTTCATGGACAGTATTTATTGTAAGAATGTCAATGACTATGGATATTGAAGTTGAGAACCACTTAATGGGAAGTATGGTTACAACATGCTAGGAGATCGCCACGCTATTGGAAAAATATGTTTCAAGACATTCAATCTCACGAATAAGAACGGAGAATCCTGACCAAGAGAAAGAGCTTACTCTAAAAAGGGAGTCTGCTATTGGAGTTGGAAATAAAAAGAAGTTTGTTTAATAAGCAAGCAAATGAAAGTTGGAATTTAGACAAGACTCACGATCAGGCGAATATGACGATTTTTTAAAGTGCTAAGGTCGAAGCATGTAAAGAAATTTATCAACTCATTGAGAAAGAGTTGATTCTGGGATAAAATGGTTAAGTTGGTAATTTAGTAGTAGATATGCTATTAATTCCAGCTAAAGAAGAAATGTTAATTTTGAAGAAGGAAATTTGAATTGCATTCCCAACACGGAAGTACTAGTGAGATATGAAAGGTAAAGTTTAACTTTTATGAAGATTCATATACGAGAATCGAAAGAAGATTTTTTTTATACAAAGAAATGTGACCATTCATTGAGTAGGGAAAATATGGATAATCGAAGTTACGACAAGATTAGTTACGAATATGACACTACAGGAAAATAGGGTTTAAGCAACGCTAAAATTGACTTTAGGCAACGCTTTTTGCGTCGCCTAAAGTTTGGCGACGCAATCCGCGACGCAAATGGAAGCGTCGGCATTGAAGGGAGTCGCCTAAAACTTTGCGACGTTTAGCTTTAAGCGTCACCTAAAAAATAAGTAAATGCGACGTTTTTTTAGCGTCGTCCTATCTAAGGTTTAGATAACGCCAAAAAACGTTGTGTAACTTTTAAGTATAGACAACGCTTTCGGCGTTGCCTATAATTCTTGTATAGACAACGCTTGCTACGTTGCCTATAATTCTTGTATAGACAACGCTTTTTGCGTTGTCTGTACTAGAAGTATAGACAACGCATTTAGCGTTGCCTATACTTATAGACATCGCTTTATGCGTTGCCTATACTTCAAGTATAGACATCGCTTTATGTGTTGCCTATACTTCTTGTATATACAACGGATAAAGCGTTGTCTATAGTTGAAGTATATACAACGTTTTATGCGTTGCCTATACTTCAAGTATAGACAACGATTTATGTGTTGCCTATACTTCAAGTATAGACAACGCTTTATGCGTTGCCTTTACTTCTTGTATAAACAATGCTTTTTACGTTGCTTTGCCACCAGCAATGCAATATATTAAATTATTAATTGGATACCAATTATACTCAAATTCATTAAATCCAAATACTCAAAGTCATCATAAAAAAAGTAGTTGATAGTTTTTTTTACATAAACATAATAGAAGTTCACAACTAAAACAGTAGATAGTTGTCAAAATATAATAGAAGTTTTCACACATGGTTTCTTAAGAAAACAGTAGATAGTCATAAACATAATAAGATAGCATATCTTAAGAAGGTTTGCTCAGTCCAAACCCCTTAAGAATAGCGAACATCTCCGCTCGTGCATCCGCTCGAACATGCTCTAGTGCCTCTGCTTGCTCAACCCTGACACGCTCAAGTGCCTCCGCCTGCTCAACTCGTGCGCGCTCAAGTGCCTCCGCCCGCTCACCTTCAACTATCGACCCACCATTTTGTCCATCACTACAAAACCATTGGATATTAATTTCCAGTTATCGACTGACTTTTAGACTAGGTAATTGAATATGCTTGAAAAACTTTCATCACATAAAATAACATGATATGCAAATCTTAGATGGCTTACTGTTGTTGGCCACAACCATTTCAAGTTTGCAACATATTTGGACCCAATACCTAATCAAGTCACTAGTTTCTCTGAATCACCTGCAATGTAAAAGCCACAATTCATATTCTACTTCATGTGTGTCCAACTCCAACTTGGCTATACAGATAAAAGAGTATGCTAAAATTGCACTATAAAGAGGATTAACAGAATCTTAATTTGCAAGTAGTAGTCATTTCATGGCGGTAGTTGTCAAATATCAATTCTGTTTCGAGAAAAAAGAAAAGCACATCGTTTGTTATTTTGAGTACCTTCCTGTATGGTGACACAATCTGCTACAATGCCACAATCTTTTCTCCAACTTTGTCCTCACGATCCTATTTAGCACACAAGCAAAATGAGTAACATTTATCTCAGTTTGATGGTTGAGACAAGTCAATTAGTCACGAGGGGTACCATAATTTGCCCAAACTGGTTCCGCCCCTTCTCCAACTACTCCTTCACCTGCAGGATATGTGTTCGTGGGTTGAATTCGTAAACCTGCTCTGGCAGCAACGACATAAAACGAACAAGAATTTTAAATTCCATTGGATTTAATCTAATGTAACAACAATCAAACCAGAATTACTCTGAAGATAATGGATCTCACCTGCATAGTAGCAGTTGAAACCAATAGAGCCTCACATTCATTGAGCATGGCCTCTCATGCCACAGTTGCTAATTCAAATGTCAATCCATTCATCTCTTACACCCGTAAAACAAATATAGAATCATCATTCGCCGTTTTCACCCTGCAGAAGAGATGGCAAGAAATCATATCTCATAAAAAGAATATTTAAACTGCATATAATTGGTAAATAGAGCACTTACTGCCAAAAAATTATACCTTGCCAACCTCCAAAATATTCTAGATTTATAGATAGCACATGAAAGATTCTAAAAGGAGAAATATTATACCTTGCCAATCTCCAAAAAACCTATACATGCCTCTCCAAAACTGACATGTTAGTTATTAAACAAAGCAATCTCAGCCCTTAATAGCAAATTCTAGATTACTAACTTGAGTTATTGTCTAAAAGGATCTGTAAGTACGTACTTGCAAAAGTATAACTAAAGAGAGAAAGCTAATCTGATCAACATAATTTTGCGGAAGTGCCTCCCGAATGTTGTGCTCAGTTCCATTGCAAGTTCATACGCCTCATTATTGTTTATCTACACAGTATATCAATTTATTTTGTGATCCACAACCATTATTTCATTCATCACTCCATAGTCTAAACTGAAAAATTAAGAAATAAACACTCACAAAAAAAGATATATATACATAGAGATAGAGAGAGATCAGAGAGACATAGATCACTGTATATAGAGACTTTAACCGCAATATCATAAGCAGGTTTTTTCAGTATTTTTCTTTATGCAGCTTTAAAGTCAATCATAACCTGAAATAATTGAAATCTTAGAATACGAGATGATAGAAAATGGTAAACATATAATGTGAAGTGGCGGATGGTTCCAGAACCACCTCCACGAGGTCACTAAGCTCAATGTTTTCATTTGCAATCCTCTGAAGAAAAGTTCTCTGAACAACGACTATTTCATTAAGAGAAAGCAGGGGACATTAAGTAATTCAATGCCAAAAAAATCAGAACAACTATTTCATTAGTTAGCAAAGGACATCTTAAGCTCAACTAATTCAACAACTGCCGATTTGCTGTCTCAATTACTGAAAAAATAAATTAAGCATCTAGAATGTCTTGTTCATCACCTGAACAGAGTATGAAGATAGTAACTCCAACCTTCCTATAATTTTCAGAACGATTTGGTAACGGAAAAACAAGTTGCTCGGGAAAACGATGGAAAACAAAATTTGCTCGGGAAAACCTAAAACTAAATCAAAGTTGCAAAAATAGCTGACGAATAATACGTGGCCAAAAAAGATAAAGCAACTAACAAAATGAGATGAAGGATACCTAGAAGAGATGCAGGTAATAACAGTGAAACCCTTCTCGGAATTGGTAACACAGAGTCGTAGTACGGAGACCTAGACGAGATGAATCACGGAGTCGTGGTGCGGAATCCTTCAACCCTCGCCTGAGACCTTCAATCCTCGCCGGAGTCGTAGAACGGAGGAGTGGTATCCATCGAGCAGAGTGCAAGGAGACCTTCAAGGCGTCCTCTTATGGTTTTCAGATCCGTCAAATATTTAGGAGATAATACCAATCTGTTAGCAGCAGTGGACTCCTTTCTTTTTGCATGGTTGGGCTTCTTTCCTTGGTCCACGATGGGCTTCTTTCTTTTTAATTTTTAAAAAAGCGTTGCTTAAACCTGATTAGTTAAGCAACGCAAAATAAAAAAGCGTCGTCTAAACCCTAGGTTTTAAACAACCTAAAGAGAAAACGTTGCTTAATATCCACTTTAAGCCGACGTTTGACGAGCGTTGTTTAAAACTAAGAATTAAGCAACGCTCTAGTAAAATGCGTCGCCTAAAACACGAGACTTTAGACGACGTCAAGAGCAAGCGTTGCTTAATATCCACTTTCAGCCGACGTTTGATAAGCGTTGTTTAAAACTAAGCATTAAGCAACACTCTAGTAAAATGCGTCGCCTAAAACCCGAGACTTTAGACGACGTCAAGAGCAAGCGTTTTTTAATATCTGTTTTCAGCCGACGTTTGAAAAGCGTTGTTTAAAACTAAGCATTAAACAACACTTTAGGAAAAAGCGTCGCCTAAACTAAACTTTAAACAACGCTAACTGCTAGCGTTGCTAAATATATGTATGTTAAGCCGACGCTTCCTAAAACGTTGCCTAAAACCCACGCTCTAAAAAAGTTTGCAACGCTTTTTGAAGCGTCGCAGCTTTTGAGTCGCTTAAAATCAGTTTTCCTGTAGTGTCAGTAATTTGTAACCTCTCGAATGCATCGATATAAAGAGATCTTAGTTCCATTATACATGAGTATGTATTGGAAAATCAACTTCACGAATTAATAAAAGTGAGGTTGGGTAAGAAACTAAATGGTTATGTTCCAATTGGATCCCGAGACGTGCTAGCAAATCTCTACATAAAGGAAATTGTAAGACTGCATGAGGCCCAAAAAAATATTATATCAGTCCGTGATACAAGATTTGTGTCCAAAATCTAGGAGAGCCTGCATCAAGCACTTGGGACGAAGTTGAGCTTTAGCACCGCCTTCCAAACCCTGATATTTGGTGATTTGTAGAAATCCTTAGTAAAATCTTTGTTTTCCAAAGTAAGAAAAAAAAAATTTGAACCTTGAACTTCATCATTAAATATTAATAGCTTAGAGTTTCTAAGCTTGCAAGTTTAGTCCTCCAATTTTGATGTGCTGTTACATATTAGGGTTAAAGGTACTTTTCATACCACATGTTTTACCGAATGTGGCTTTTAGTACTGGATGTTTAGTTTTGTATACTTTTGGTACCAAATGTTTGAAAAAAAATGTGGTTTTTGGTACATCCGTTAGTTGGCCGTTAGTTTTGGCCATTAAATGACATGTGCAAGTCACGTGATCGACACTAAACTTTTAATTTTGTTCAATTTAGTCCCCCAAATATATTCATAATTTTTATTTTGTTTAATTTAGTCATAAAGCTTCAAAATCGAACCCAATTGGGACCTATCCCCAATTGGGTAAATTTGACCCAAATGGGGCTATGTCAATTGAATTCGATTGGTTTAATTGAGTCCGATTTTGAAGTGTTATGACTAAGTTAAACAAAATAAAAGTTAGGAATATATTTGAGGGACTAGGTTGAACAAAATTAAAAGTTTAGAGTCGATCCGTGACTTGCACATGTCATTTAACGGCCAAAACTAACGGCCAACTAACGGATGTACCAAAAGCCACATATTTTCAAACGTTTGGTACCATAAGTATACAAAACTAAACATCTAGTACTAAAAGCCACATTCGATCAAACATGTGGTATCAAAAGTACCTTTAACCCTACATATTATTACCAAAAAGAGTAACATATTAATGCATGTCAGATATCACTGCAACATATCTTATCGTAAGTGACCAAGTAGTTCCCTCGGTAGCTATTAATGAAACATATTCATAACGTACAATTATATATTTGAAAAACTATTGAAGGCTAGACATTAAATTAATTAGTGACAAATATGGCCATCATTTTCTTATATATTTGCAGTTAACCACTTGTACACAAAATCTTTCTTGGATAACGACAGTTGATCATGCTAATTGATAACCTGTATTAGATGGCTTTTGGAAGGTTTGAACCAACTGTTGTTAGTGGGACATGAAGGAGCTAGCTACTAGCTAGTTGCAATTTGATACAAAAGTTGAATATATATATATATATATATATATATATATATATAGTGGAATTGTTAGCTAAAGTTTTGAAGTTTGAGTAAGTTATAACTGAATAAATTGTTAGTTGGTTTTTTCTAATAAACATTTGCTATCTTAAGTTTCTTATGTTTACAAATTGCTAACTCCGTTATGATTTCGGTCAAATTTGCCCATTAAGAAATGAAAAAAACGCGGTAAATTGATTGCTGATGTTAAAGCAGTTGAATAAATTGCTAACTGATATTTTACCATCTGTTGAATAAATTGTTAGCTCTGTTAGGATTATCGTCAAATTTGGCAAACATGCGATGAATAAAAATACTGTAAATTTTTAACTGATATTTGTGCAGTTGAACAAATTGCTAATTGATGTTTGTTGTGCATATGCAACACTCGAATAAATTGCTACTTCTGTTAAAATTTCTATTAAATTTTTCCAATACGCGATTAACAAAAACACAATAAATTATGAGTTGATATTTGAACAGACGAACAAATTGCTATCTTATGTTTGAACAATATTCAAATAAATTATTAGTTATTTTTTTCTTCATGTGATGGTTCTATCTAAAAAGAAATCCTAATGAAAGCAAATAATACGCAAAAAAAAATAACTGAGTTATAGCAGAACAATAACACATTTGTTTTTAAACAATTTGTTCGATCATCAAATTATATGGAGCAATTTAATAATAATAATAATACCATTGGATATATATAAATAAATATATAGAGAGAGGTGGGGGGGGGGCATTTGGCTCCACAATGACCGATGATGATGGTTCCTTTCGGGCAATTATCGTCCATATGCTGACCCTACCCTACCCTTTCTTTCTATTGTGTTATTATGTATTATTCGCAAAACTATCAACTTTCTCTCCCAAGCAAATAAGTACGCAGATAAAGAAACTGTGTTGGTCTAATTCATAATTTAAATTAAAAAAGTCCTTCTCAAAGTTCAGCAAAACTATTGGGCCTATGGATATTGGGCCTGCGGTTCAATTATATGGGGCTCAATTATCTTTCTAGAGCTAGCTTCTCATTACACTTAGCTGCTTTCTTCAAGGTTCTCCCAATTATTCCAGCTCTTTGGTTAGACTTCAGCTCAAGAAGTTTGCATATAATCTAAAAGTATAATCTACCAATCAAGATAGAAGTACACGTCAGTAAAAAGCACCAAATCAGAAATATTAAAAAATATATAAGATTAGCAACCTACTTCTTTTATCGTAAATTAACCATAATATAAAACTCGTTCTTCAACTTTTATATATACTAATAATAAGTCTGAACTCATTTCTCAAATTCTCATATATAATAAACTGGTATTAGAGCAAATGGCTCTTTTTGAGAAGGCACAAAGTGGCAAGCCTCGTGAATGGGCGATACATACGTATACATATTCGAGGAGATTTTGACTAAATTAGACCCAAATAAACAACAACCTATTAAATAGGTGATATTACTAAAATCTAAAAAAATGCATCCTGATCATATATATCCCTGAAAATGTGTGCCACTTGTTAGCTCGGTCACAAGATTAGCAAGACTTTTGTAATGTAGAAGTGTACAGTCTGGCCCACTCTGGGGTTATTATTGCACAGTCAAGCCCGTTTGTTTGTGTGTTGGCCCTTTACATTTCAGTCCGGTCCAAATATGTAATTTGTCACTTTGTTATTGCCTGAGGACTAGTTTGAGTAAGTTACAAAGATTGCACCCTTTATTTATGTTTACTAGGTTTAGTATATATTGAAGTGATGTAATAGAAAAAAACGTTGAATACAAATAATTCCTTATATTTACTTCTGCCAGGGTTTCTACCTGTTTTTTCATCTTCTCGATCTTCATTTGTGTGTGGCCTCCGGTTTTCACAAGTAGATCTGTCCACCCTATAGTTTTTCCTTCAACTCATCTTTTTCATTTTTATCTTCTTCAATTTTTCTTATCTTCTAGCAAAATCAAATCCGTGAAGGAAGTTGATTTTGATAATTAAAGATATGATGAACATATACTTTGATATAATTTTTTATGCCATACTTTAATATACTTAAAATAATATATATATTTTTATCTGTGTGGCACTGCCACATCAAAAGTTAGATAAAAATATTAGAAAGAAAGTTAAATTACTTATTAATAATATACATACTTAGTATACGTACTACTATCAAACAACGTGAAAAAAATATATTATACGTACCAAAACCTAACCGAGACAAACATAATTTTAATCCAACAAATAATTATACTGTTTAGACTTTTCGCACGATCACTTTGCTTGACCTACCCACTAATATATCTAGCAAGCTTTCTTCTAGATTCATAGATTCCAACCTTACCTTAATAACCCAAATACGATGCTTTAGAATCGGAATGTAATAGCAACGTATATATTATTCGATACATCACAAAGATATTATATTCCTATATATCTATAATTCGTACAATGATACTAATCAAAGTCATTAATTCAAATGTTTAAAATCAATTTTAAAACTTATAGTTCCTAGTTGTGTAACAATGTGACATGTGTTACAACCATTAATTTTGAATTTACGAAATTAATCTATGTTATAAAGTAATATATTATATAAGGTTAATGTCTAAAAATATATTTGCTTACTTTTATTTAAAATGTATAATATTATTTATTTTTGAATATCATACTTAAGTAGCCGTAACTTTTTTTACTGTACTCTAATTTACAAAAGTTTATTTTCATATAAATGTAGATGCGGAGACTTACATATGATATTATTTATAACTTACTACACTATTACAGTGTATTAATCAACAATAATAACACATGTTCTTTAATATATTCAATTTAAAAACGAATTTATACACAATATGCAGCTCAAGGACATTATAAAATATAAGTTTTTATCGAAGCATAATCGTGGGCACACACGAGTAAATGAGTAATTGAAAATAAAACATATTCAAATGTAGCAAAATATACCTTTTTTTAGTTTTTAAGAAAATTATGGGTGGGAAAGAAAAAGTAAAAAAAGGATAAAAGCATCATCACTTTTTAAGGATAAATTCCAAAGAAAGAAAAATTGGAGAGGGTTATTGTCAAGCTAATGAGTAATCATCATTGGGGCAACCCTATATTATGATGTGGTCAGCCTCCAATGATATTGACCCAACCAAATTCCAGAATACATATATAGGGGACCTTTGTTGCTTTGCCTTTAGGCAAACTCCTTTTTTTTTTTTTAAATCGTATCATATATATACAATGTTTGTCTAATTATTTAAGCAAATAAACTATTTAATATGCATATTAGCAGTTCAATAATTTATTAATTAATCAAAGATGTTAGGTTAAGCATTTTACCGTGCTTACAGACCGACTCAATACGAATAATATTTTTAAGAAATCCAACGTAGTAATTATTAAGTCATGTTGGGCAAAAAAAAGTTTATTAAGTCATGAATTCCTCAAAGGAAAATATACAATATTTGGTTTGTCAAAACGCTTGTTATTCTAACTATGCATATATTTCTATACTTATAATAAGAAATTCTATTATCACAAGTGTGACGTTGTGGTCACTTACAAATTTTATTTTTAATAATATTCATATATTACTTATCCAAAGTGTAATTTAAGAGTTTTTATTTATATCCATTAAACCATCCGACTAAACAGAAAATACACGTACCACACATGTGCCCCTTTATATATATTTACTAACTACATCATAAAATTTATCTCGCAACTATTTAAATCTTTAAACTAAAAATAAAAAATAAAGTGGTGACCTATGCTATGACTCGATTGTCCAAGCCAGGAACTCATCCATGCATGCCGATGTAGGTTCTGAACCGGTCATGGTTCAATTGGGTGACTCATCATGAAACTTACCCCGACCTAAGTAAGGGCTAGATCTGGTCACCAGTGGCAGAGGTATAATAAAAAATGAGGCTACAAACGTAGGTCCATCAGAGATACTATATTTATTTTTGAAGAAAAATATATCACGAATCCCTATTATTTTAGTATAAAATCCTATATTTTATTTGAGATACTAAAATCTCATTATTTATTATTTTGTAAGACCTCTTTATTATTTTGTACAATTTCATTCAATCGGTTTATAAAAAAGTTCATCAATTTTAAATTTGGGTGCTTTTGACTTTAAGAGTACAGTTGTAAGTTTTATTATTCACTTCTCTTTTACTAGACTATGAATTGTATTTACTCTAATCTAATATCCTACGATAGGAGGTCTAATAACTACAAGTATATAAACCATATACTATTTTTTTTTAAAAATGTTCTTGGTACAATATGTTTTAAAATGTACAATATATTTTAAAAAAACGGCAATTGATACTCTTTCAATCACCTGTAAAAAATTGTCGTCAAATACATTTTAAACTTACAAATTAACCAAATAATTTTCTAAATATCAAAATAAACACCTAATAACTTATATCAGTGTTTCAATTGTGTCATGACTCGATTGAAACTCAACTAACCCACAATCGGTTCTGATTCGATTTGACTTAATTGTAACATTAATTTGTATAAGCAATTAATTAAGGCTTAGTTGTGATACTTTAAAAACTGCTAATTAGTAATATTGTACATTTGAAATGTATTTAATAATAATTTTGAATAAATAATTGAAGGAAATACAAGTTATCATAGTTTCGAAACATGTATTTTACAACACAAAAAGTCCAAGATAAATCTTCACACTTTTTTTTATAACGTATAGATCCATTGCTGATGGTCTATTTTTATAATTCCTAACTATTATGTTTTTAAATGTTTGTTCATAAAAAGGAATGATGCTAGGTAGTTAGGGGGTGTTTGGATGTATGTAATGTGGGATGTAATCTCACATTACATCTCACATTACGTTGTTTGGTTTGACAAACGACGTATTGTGCATTGTAATGCAATGTGCATTGAAAAATATGAGATTACGTCCCACATTACGGATTGTTATTATATTATTTATTTAATAAATAAGTAATTTATATTGTCTGTATATATTATAATAATAATAATAATAAATTTTTACATTTTATCTAATTCATAACTCATTAGTATAATAAAGAATAATACATACGATGTTTTTATAAAATGAGTAAGTTTTTTTCGTTTTATTTTTTGTAAAATTATCTTATAAAATTATATAAAATGTTTTAATTAATATAAGGGTTAATAGGTCTTGGTACAACATGTTTGACGTTTTTTGGATTTTGGTGCAACATCTTTTTTTTTTATACTTTTGGTGCAATACGTTTGCAATTTGTAACACTTTTGGTGCATCCGTTAACTGACCGTTAGTTTGACCGTCAAATAGTCACGTGACTTGCACATGACTAGCCCCAAATTTCTATTTTTTTTTCAGTTTAGTCCTCAAATTTATTGTCCTAACTTTTTATTTTTGCAATTTAGCCCCTAAACATTTTCAACCGCACCCTAGAGATAAATTCACCTAGTCATAGTCCGACTTAGCCCATGGGTTGAAACATGGCTAGGTCAATTTAGCCTTATAGTAAAATTGACCCAATTGGACCCTAAGCCTAAATTGACCTAGCTATGGTTCGACCCATGGCTTGGTCGGACCGTGGTTAAGGTCGACCGGGTCCGGTGACTCTAGCCATGGTTCGACCTAGCCATGGGTCGGAACTTGGCTAGGTCAATTTAGCCCTAGGGTGCGGTTGAAAATGTTTAGGGGGAATAAATTGCAAAAATAAAAAGTTAGGACAATAAATTTGAGGACTAAAAAAAATAGAAATTTGGGGCTAGGCATGTGCAAGTCACGTGACTATTTAACGGTCAACTAATCGGATGCACCAAAAGTGGTATAAATTGCCAACGTATTGCACCAAAAGTATACAAAAAAAATGTTGCACCAAAAGCCAAAAGTCGTCAAACATGTTGTACCGAAAGACTTATTAACCCTTAATATAATTTTAATAGTTATGTGTATTGAGTTTAAATATTTAGTTTTTGGAGTTCATAAATGATTATAGTATTAACCACGAAACATAAACTTTATAAAGTTAATTGTTGTCAATATATATATTTTTTTAAAATCTTATCATATTAATATATAATATACTCTCATATATTAATATAAAAACGATAAAGTCACATTACAATGCACATTACAACACATACTAAACACGGTAATTTAACATTACACTTCACACACTACAGCACAACCAAACACTGTAATTTGATATTACATTACGTAGCTCACATTACTTATAATCTCACATTTCAAGTAATCTACGTCCAAAACGCCCCCTTAGTGTTGAATATCTGGAGATGTTGTGGAGAATGATTTACATGCATCCACGTTGTCCCTAAATTGAGGGCCTTTTCTTTTAGGTGGATGCTTGGAGGCTACTTGCAAGAATAGGTTGGGGAAGCTCTAGTGCAACTTGTTTTCCTATAATATACTTATAGCTTCGCATATAATAATATAATATATACTCCGATCGTCCATCGCAGTCTTGAACGATGACGACGCCTTCATTCTTATAACTTTCTATATTTATTCCTATTCCGAAAGGAAACATCGTAGTCCAATTCTACTTATTAATTACAAAAATCTTATATATATATAATTGCAATGTTCTCAAAATCGGACTATGAACGGGTCAAACTGGCGGTCCACTAAAAGATCATACATATGTACAATAAATTCAGTTCAGCGAGTGAAAACTGGGTTGAATTTAGATAATTCGGTGTCAGTTCGCTAGTTCGCTGGTTAAACGATAAAAATTATGGACTAAATTGGGTTTTCAATGTTTGAAATAGCAAATTAGACTGTTTTTTTTTTTTTTTTTTTTTAAATCGATTGAACCAGTTCAGCTAGTCAGATTAAGAACCAATCACCTTATGGGCTCAAAGTCTGGTCGGATTCTTAAAACATTGGATAATTATTTAATAATCTTTATTTGTTGTGTTTTATGTATAGAGGGGTAAATAATCATCATACCACTATATATAAACTTTAACTCAATTACTAATATTTATTCGGACTTTGATTTTTAAAAATTAATTATATAATTTTGTAATCTACGAGCAAATTACTGCATTCATTATAATAATTGGACGAAAAAAGAGCACATGTTTGCCATGTGAGTCTGGTCATGGTTTAGACTTTTTTAATTCTTAAAAAACATGTTTTTTGTTAGGTCAATTTTAAAGGAAAAATTGAAAAGCAACAAATTTGTTACTATTGACATCATATTGCAACAACAAAAAAGCTAAGAGACCAAGTCACAACCTGACATATATTTCAAACTATTTTTAGGTTCTAAACCCTACATTATATATAGTGTTAAATGATCTTTTGGTGTCGTATGTTTGATCAATATTCACTTTTGGTGTCATATGTTTTATTTTGGTAGGTTTTTTGTGTCATATGTTTGCATTTTGTAGACGTTTGGTGTATTCGTTAGTCAACTGTCAAGTTAGACCGTTAAATACTTGTATTTTTTTTTCAAATTAGTCATCTAGTTTATACACCCACTTTTAAATTTTGTAATTTGGTACCTAAAAAAACCCAATTAGACCTTAGGGTCCAATTGACCTAGCCATGAAGCGACTTATGGCTGGGTCGGACCACGGCTAACGGTCGAACTTGATAGTTGACTAATGGATGAACCAAAAGTCTATAAAATGCAAACATATATATGACACCAAAAATCTACATAATAAAACATATAGTACTAAAATGCAGCATTGGTTAAACATATGACACCAAAAGACCATTTCACCCTTATATATATTTGGTAAGTATACGTCAAATATTGCGTGGTACAATAATATGGAAGGCCATACCATGCATGTGGAGAAACTATATATATTGGTATGAGTACCTTTAACAGCTTGTTGACCCAACGGAAGTAAAACTCCAAAATCACTTTATTCACTCCATGGACGGACTATAGAATATAGCAAACAATACTTCCTAATTTTGTACCAAAACATGGAAGAAAACACAAAAAGAGATTAGCTAGTCCACTATGATAAACTTTTGATTTTGATAACCCAAACAAGTCATCAACCAAAAGTTTACAATGTTAGTGCTCAGTTTTATTGTAGTGTAAAAACGATGACCAAGATATGGTGGAAGCAGTAGCGGACCCAGTACCCGATCGAGGTCAGGAGGTGCATTGATCGATTAAAAACACTCTTTATGTTGCATAATTTTCATAATTAATTGATCCGTGACTGTTTTATTAGCAGCACATTTATGTTTCATGTTGAGATGTACTTAGAAAACCCTTTTTGAGTGTAAAACCAACCAATCAAAGTAATGGCAATGTTGTTCTCGGAGATGTTCAGGGGGGCCATTTATAAGTAGAATAATTTTATCACACCAAAATCAATCCGTTTAAAGTAAAGTAATCTTTTCTTTCCCGTGACTAGTGACTGTAAGGTTTCAACTCTAAAACCTATGGTTAATGGATCAAGCTCTAAACCGATATTAAGTTAATTATACATTTAAAGAAGGAAAACCAATTTGGTGAGAGAGAATAGCTAGGTAACATTTATTGGACTCTCTTAGAAAAATAAGTGCAAAAGACACAATCATTGTACCACAATTTGCTAGACCATGTATTATGGTACAGTGGTTCAATATACTTCATCTCTTAATTAAATGTTTAAGGCTTTGAAAATGAAAAAATATCAAACGTATATTTTATCATTTACAAGCTAACTCGGGGTGACTGAAAATTGTTAAGCGTGAACAAATATGCTACATGTGTTTCTTTCCTGATTGATTCTAGAACCACCTAACAGAAATATATATTATAATTAGGGTTTAGCCTTCCTCTTTCTCATATTTTCACTATGTCTTATGTTATTTTATATGTGCTTATTCCTAACAGATATATGGCCTAACCTGAAAATAATAATAATAATGTTTTTGTTAGATGTTGCTGATTTGGCAGTGTTATATTACGGTGTATATGCATAACATTAGTACGTACTGATAAACGCATTGCACGTTGAGTGGCGTGGTCTAGAAATGGAACTATGGAGATATGGGACTGTGCATGGCAATATGTCACGTGATATTATAGCTACACTCAGATTGGTGGTTGGCCTAAAAGATAAACAAGACTTGTAGTATAATTACTCCACATTTAAATTATAATCTACTTTCGTACTGGGTCGATCATCACACCGTAAGTGGTAAAGTGTTTGCCTCAAAAACTTCTTCATTTTCTCATCTTGGTGAAGTTTAGACCTGAAGTCGCTATTTAATGTTTAAAGCGTTAAATCACTACATGGCTATATTCCTGATAGGAGGTCCTTTTAGAACAAAAAATTCATATGTAGCATGTTAGCTCCACATCTAAAATAATTTATACTTGTACTAGATCATCTCATAAATGAGTTAGCCATAAATATTTTTTCGTTCCCAAAATCTGAATCTAATAGAATTTAAACACAAAACCGTTAATTAAGATATAAAGCATTAACCGCCTATATTTCTTAATAATATAGATACACAATGGTTTTTTGTGTAAAGTTGTGTTAAAGATACCCCGGGTTCTACATCTTGTGGTTCCAAAGGAGACAAATCGCAGAAAATAAAAACTCCCACATACAAATTTATTTATATTTCTCCATATATTTTTGGAAGATTATTTATTTGCCAACTGGCTCACCTCCATTTCTCCTTATAAAAGGATGCAAAATCACCACCTCTCCATCACCAATATCACTAAAACTACCTACCTACTTACACATTGTCTCTTCTCTTCATTATTTCTTATCATAACAACATTATTAATTAATGGCATCTAGCTCGATGTCTCGATCGGCAGGCTCGGGCTCGTCATGGACCCCGAAGCAAGACAAGGCGTTCGAGAAGGCGCTGGCAGTGTTCGACAAAGACACCCCTGACAGGTGGCAGAACGTGGCCAAGGCGGTCGGGGGGAAGACCGCTGAGGAGGTCAGGCGGCACTACCAAGTGCTCGTCGATGACGTCATGTACATCGAATCGGGACACGTCCCGTTCCCGAATTATAGGACCACCGGAGGAGGTGGGGGCATCAATGATGAGGATAAAAGGTTTGCCTTATTCTCTCTTTTACGTACCAAACTTATAACCATATACTCTCCTCTTCATAACACGACCAAAATCAACGTATATACCAACCACATAATATAATATTATATGTCTACATGCATGCATGCAAGGGTCCTATTTTCCTTTTATTTTATTTAGGGTTTGATATCGACATCTTAAACGTAAAGAGACCACTTTCATGTGATGTTGGAGTAATGAGATCTTATCTTCTCTTAACCTTTTTATGGTTAAAATTCGGTAACCTTAAATATAGCATTTTCGTCTCAAAAGGAACTTTCCGTACGTATATATTATTATTATATATATATACATACAAGATATTGTATTTTCAAGTACTTTTTTTTTTTGCCAAGTATTTTCAAGTACTTCATATTACCTAAACAAGTATATAATTTTTTGCAAGGTGTTCTAAAAAATGTAATATTTGCAAGATATTTAATTCAAACTTAAAATAATCTACATTCACATCTCATATCAGCATGTAAATAAGAAGTAAATGTTATCATAATATTTTTCCATTTATGAATACAATCCCCGAAATATCTCTCAAAATAATGAAACACTAAATCTCTACATATTATATAGTATATATGGTTTGAGCAAGAAACTTAACCATAATCGAATGGATGTTATTGGCCAACACAAACAATCATTACATGGGCCCTTCTCTTATTGTACTTTTCACTCGGCTTCAGAAATCCTACTGATCTTGACTAATTTTACTGTACATATTTACAAGGATGGACTAATATGCAAATTAAAGTAAACAACGATTATATAACGGGATTTGTAGTAGTTACAATTTAATTAAATTGCTTTTTTTTTTTAGTTCTAATTCATTACATCTCTTAATTTACTAATGTAAGTTCAATTGCATTTATAATAGAATGCAATTAAACATAACCTGTTTACATATTTGTCTTGTGTATGCCTGCCTAATTCATTATTATTTTATATATGCACAGGATGAAGAATGCGAAGCTCCACTGATGAGTTGAAGCATAGATAATCAAGTCCCGACTGTGAGGAGAAATAAAGAAGCAGCAATGATATATTTATATATCATAAGATATATTTATATATATATACGCAATGATTAACTAGTTAATTAATTGTCTAGTTAATTATTGTAACCGCTCCCCAAATCTATTAATGGGAGTGTATTTCTTATTTCAGCCACTAACTAGAGGGGTGGAAAGAACAAATAATGTTCTAATTATAGTCTCAACATTCTAATAAAGTGTTTTATTTTCTCCATACTCATCATCAATATATTTTTTTTGGCCATGTACATCATCTATATATACTCTTCTAAAAAACAGCGCAAAAAAAAAGGCGCATAATTTATATATATTTAATTTTATTATTTTGATTGTGACGGTCTATTAAAAAAAATTGGCTACTTAATAAAAATAATAACTTGAAAGTGCAATTTAACAGATAATTAAGTCACTCTCACATATATAACCGTATAGAAAGATGATATACGCTGAACTAGAGAGTTGTATCTGATAATAGAATAACATTTAAAAATTTAAAAATAAATTATAGGTAATTTCTAGGTTGTTGTTTACATTATATTGTTGATAAATAAATAAAATAGTTTAGTAAAAAATAGTAACATGATAACCTAAATAATTACATAATGAATAGATGGAAGTAAATAATGAATACCTATTGACGGACAATTTGTTCATCTCCAAACAAATACCACTCCTAAAAACCAGTAAGCCTGATCCAGAAAAATACTTGTTAGAACGGACAGGGTTATGAAGGGGGACAACCGCGCATTACTAGCGGCAGCACTGGATGCCAACTGCCAAATTCACCATCTTCAATTTCCAAACTCACCTCATCAACGTCTTCCTCTTCTTTATTACTATCATCCTTCTGCATGTGTAGAATCTGTGGATTTGAATCAACAAAAAATTAAACGTGTTTATTAACACACTCAAAAACTGCAGTGACATGCTTAAAAGGTACTTATTTGTATTAGAAAGTTGTTAGACACGGAACATATGTTTGTATAGTATATAAATAAATAAAAACAGCTTCGTTGCAACTTGTATTTTCATACAAATATTACCCTACGTATATATAGCAAATACTCCCTATCATTGCTTGATTCATTCCTGATTGTTTATTGATATTTGTGCTATATATATTCAGTGAGTGAGTCTCTTAGTCTTATATAAACAAACAAATATATTTGGAAAAAAAAAAATGAAACATTTATATATTTGAAATAATTGAGCTCATATAATTTGACTTAAAGCCTCTAGTTACTTTCAAGCCCATTTGCTTTAGCCTTCTTCACCAGCGTGGCGGTCGTGACTCATGACTCATGCAAAATCAGCTCCCAGGTTCACTAGCTCTGGTCGCTGACGCTGAGACTAAAATTGAGGAAACTATTGGCTACCGCCTAGCCACGAGGTGGTGGCTCGGCCTTGTCTCACAAGCAATATTATCACAACCAGACTTGTGACTGAATCGGAGAGAGGTCCAGTTTCCGGTTCGTTCGGTCGAACCCGATCCAAACTCGGACCGACCGCTGAAACACCTTTTTCACTTGTAGCTTCCCCTTTCCTCCAAAATGGTCCATTATTTGGATGTTGGTAAGATTTGCAGCAGCAAACCCTCTCCACCGAGTAGCAAACTCTCTGCATCGAGCAGCAAACCCTATTCATCCTCTCCACCGAGCAGTCCATGCTGCTCCACCGCCCGCTACCTCCACCTCCACCTCTGCGGCTCACACAGTCCCTTTAACTTCACAGATCTGGACGGACGGGGGCATAGGTCCAGATCTGGACGGACGGAAGGGTGAATTGACGAAATAATTCGGGATCTCACCGGATCAAGTCCAGAGTATGAAGAAATTCAGCATTATCCATTGCAAACTGGAGTCAAATATAGTAGTAGAACAGAATTTCAAGGAAATTTTCTCAAATCCTTCACTTAGGCATTTCCTCAAACACCTTGTGGGCGCAGGTTTTAAACTCACTAATTTTTTGCAGCAATCAATACAAAATTGTAGAAAATTGCAGGAGCAAACGAAATAATTGGCAAACCAATGTCTGAGCTGTGGTCGGTGCAGAAGGAGGCAGGGTGGTGGTCGGTGCAAACAGCGACAGGTGGTGGTCAGTGTCGATAATCGTAGCCGGAATCGAATCAAATCACCACAGCCGAGGAAGAACGGCTCTGATACCAATGATACAAACATAATCGGTAGAACAGAAGGTAGGTAGATTAGGATCCGAAAATTGGAGATTCAAAAAGATTTGATCATAAATGTAGAGATAGAGAGAGTTAAGCTCCTCAACATTTATTCATATTTTTCATAATTCTCTTTTCAACCTCTCTATATATATATATACTAGATTTCTTGCACGTGCGTTGCACGCGCGTTACACAATATATATTTAAATTAATTAGTTCAAATATATGTAATTTGAAAAATAATACAACACATAATAGTAGTTTTTAACCTGAGTTTAGGATAATGTTATTAGAGTATTACCAAAACATAGAAAAGAATACAATGCCCAAACAAAACACTAACTGATGTAACACTATATTGTTAAGAATAACTTGTCAGCATCTTCATAACCACCACCCTCGCCCTTCTCTATCGTCTTATGAGCGGGGATCTTGTTGATTTTGTGGAGTTCATTAGTGATCTTCTGGTCCTTATTATGCTTCCTTCATCTTAAATTTTTAATCCAAATTGGTAACGCTGTCTTGTGCATCGCTTCTGATCATTGTTGCTCATTTATCTTTCAAAATCTCATCCAAAATCCCATTTATGGAGACAACATTTTGCCTTAAACTAAAAATACTTTTTTTTTGTTAAAGGAACTCAACATCAAAGCCTATTTATCAAAATAGATCTCCTGATGCATTAATCAAAATAGCTTCCTCCATTATTCAGTCCAGGTGAAATCTATAGTGATGTCTAGTCAAGAAGCCGCATATACATTTCCTGCCTAATGTCAAAACTTAACAGAAAAATGAACGAGCTAGCATTTGTACTTCAGTATGGTGTAAAAAGTCACCAAAACATGTTCAGCTAGCAAGTAGAACATTAACCGTGAGTTCGACTATCAATTTGTGTAACCCGAATAGAATTGCTATAAAGTGTGGAAAAAGTAGGAAAAAGGAAAAACATAAAAGGTTACTTACTTGTCCACCATCCATTTTGAAGAGATCCTCTTTGTCATCAGTATTTACAGCCTCCTGATTATGCTTCTGATAGCATTTTAAAACTCTCAAGACATAAAGCTCGGATCTTTCTCTCGGGCATCCTTCCCTCTCAACTGCTAAAGTCTCATCATCATCATCATCATCATCATCATCATCATCATCTCACTTGAATTCATATCCCAAACCTCTATCCTTATCCTCTTGATTCGTAAAGTTTGGATCTTGCAAGCAATCTGGTTGATTATCGTACTCGATCATATCTGGCTGCAGGTGCTCTGGGTAAGCAAGTTACTCACTGTATTGATATTCTCGTTGTTCTGGGTAAGCAAGGTAGGTCTGTACTGCTTGTGGTTACATCACACCATAACTGTTAACAACTTCTGATTTGCCATGGGTGTCGTTTGCTTACAAGAGCCTCCCATTCTTGAGGAGTAGAAGATGGAATTGGACCGTAAGCAGATTTGTCAAAGTAGGAAACATTTTCCTTGTTTCTAGGAGGTTCTTCCATGTCATCTTTACCTGGAACAACGTAATCAATTTCCTAGCCCACAAATATGTTATTATCATCTGTTCTAGGAACAACGGGAGCTTGCTTATTCACATGGCGACTTTTACGAGGATGGAGGATCTGTGTTTCAGTTGTTTTCCTCGATACCACATTCTTAGGTTGTATTATCCAATGGTAGAAGTATTGTTCTACCAAGACTCTGCAGTTTTGGGTAATTGAGATAACTGATTAAAGATAAACAATAGACATGCATACTGATGCACTTATACTACAGACAAAACTTCGTGATTTTTTGAGAAAACTTACACACACGGATTTCGCTAAGGGATGGACTTCTCGCACACATACTTGTACCAGATTCAAACAGTATGTCAAATACACATCAACACTCCTGGTTGTCGAGCTCTTCGTCAATAAACTTATGTCATGATAAATATAAATATCAATGTTATTGATAGATCAATGCATGATTATTCTACTTTAAGCATGTGAGAAACAAAAAACAGATGCTCAATCTCCCTAATAGAATGAAAGTTCTTCCTAAATAATGTGATGTCATTAAATTAAAGATGTTAATCTGCTCAAGACTTTTACATTAAGAAAACAAAAATAGATAAGAACGAATGAATATACCTCTTGACTTGACATATTAAAAATCAATCAATATTCTTCTTTATTCTAAGTTTATTGATTTCCCAATATATTTAGTGCATCAATGCTGACTGCAAGAATGTATCCATCATACGTTCTCTATTTTGAACTGTCGCCACATACTACAGTGCATCCTGTTTAGTCTAGCTCCCTAATTCAACATCACTTTTGAATTTGTATTTTTATGTTTCCAAATCACACATGAGTATGTAAGGAGAATTTGCTTTATATATTTTACTAAAAGGCTTACTAACTTATTCCAACAAATTTCAAAGATCTCTTTAATCAATATTGACGCTGTTTTTATTCATTAAATCGAGCACACAAAAAATACAGAGAAAATTGTATAAAAATGACACATATATGTATAAACAAATGACATATTGGTTTCTGCAGCTAACCCATTCATAGGGTAGTCCCTAAATCATAAAAATGATAATTATCAAAACGAAGCATTTTATCGAGCAGGTGGTGGGCGTATATGTATGATGTTTTGAATGGAAAAATTGGTGGGCGCCTAGGAGTGTTCTTTCTAATTAAGATTTAGAATAAAATACTACACAGATTTAAATGCGAGTTTTTTTTTTAACTAAAGATGAAGAGTCAAACCTTTAGACAACATAAACCACGGCAGTGCGCATCGAATAACAATCAACCATGTCAATGAATTTCCGCTTCGATTTGTTGGTTGTGAACAATATGGAGCTGAGAAGGAGTTTGCCAGAGGAGAACTGGTTTAGGACCACTGAGAATGTGTTGAAGTTTATGAGTGGAGACACAAATTCGACGGTGACTATCGAGAAGAAGTGTGAATTGTGAATTGAGGGTTGGAGATGGAGAGTCGGCCAATTTGTGCAGAGTAATTTGGTGTTGCGATTATGTGGAATGTGACGCCTTTTGATAATTAATTGTTGAAGAGCTGCAACTGTTTATCAATTGATTTGAAGGAGGGAACTGTTAGAAGGGAGAGCGGGAAGGGATGAGAGAAGCGCCAATTTGTGAGGACACAACAGAGTGAGGACAAATTTGAATTTTCTGCTTTTTATTTATGTAATAGATGTAATAGATATAAGCAACTAACCCTAATGCATGCTCTAACAATCCCTTCATTTTTAGTACATCCTTCCGAATCAAGTCCAGTTTATGAAGAAATTCAACATTGCTCGTTGCAAATTGGAGTCAAATCTAGTAGTAGAATATAATTTCAAGAAAAAATTTCTCAAATCCTTCACTTAGGCATTTCCTCAAACCCTTGTGGGCGCAGATTTTATACTCATTGATTTTTATCAATCCAAAATTGTAGAAAATCGCAGGAGCAAATGAAAGGATTGGCAAAACAACGTCGGAGCGCGTGGTCGTCGCAGATGAAGGCAGGGCGGTTGTCGGTGTCGATAATCGTAGCCGGAATCGAATCAAATCACCACAGACGAGGAAGAACTGCTCTTATACCAATGGTACAAACCCAATCGGTATAATATAATGTGCATAGATTAGGATCGGAGAATTGGAGATTCAAGAAATGTAGAGATAGAGAGAGTTAAGCTCCTCAACATTCATTCATATTTTTCATAGTTCTCTCTTCAACCTCTCAAACCTCTTATACATATATATAAGCAACTAACCGTTAATATCAATTTTACCCATAAACTATCACATTCAACTATTCCCCCATATTATTATAATAACCGTATACTATAATGTCATAACATCGTTCTTGATGTTCCCTCTGTTTTTCTTATTCCATTTATTTTTTGGCCACATTTACTCCATTTTAGATGTAGGTTTCCTGTAGATTAAGTGATTTTTTTGTTTCAGATTCTGAACCGGCGAACTGCCTGGTCACACTCAAAATCGATCGATTTTCCAAAAAATTGGATATTGAACCAAGTTCGTTAAGAGCATACACAGTGGTATTATGTAAGGATTACGTAAACGTGGGTCCTACATGTTTATTTATGTAAAGTGAAAAAACTCTCTACAGTGGTTTTACATAGCACTCCTTAAAAATGGGACCCACACGTAAATTTATGTTTACGTAAAATTAATTGTCCTCATTTTTTTTCCAAACACAGCCGTTCCATTTCATATGTATATATATATATAACCTAGCATATATATAACGAATATATAAAACAAAATATGTATAATCCTAGCAGATATATAACGAATATATATAGCAGATATCTTATATATATATATATTCCTATATATATAAACAAATAACACAAATCTTGTTGCAAAATTAGACAAAAACTTAATTGTAACGACACAACTTTTTTAGCCGATTGTAACGACACAATTGAAACTTTAATTATAACTACTTTTTAAATCAGTTGTTAAAATTTAATGATAAAATATGTTTACGTAAGATGGTTAAGTAAAACCATTGTAGACATACTATTATTTAAGCATTACATAAATTTATGTATTCATTAAACTACACATAAAAAACCTACATGGCATCTTAAGGAAAGCAAAATATGTAATACCATTATGGATGGTTTTATATCCTCCGGATTTGATCGAACCGGACCGTTAAATACATCCGTCCTGATTCGAACCATGTCGGACCGCCGGTCCAGTGCAGTTCTGATAACACTGCTCACAAGTCAGCTCGGCTGTAGCAAATAAAATCTCAAACTTGGGGTCCATCGAAGAACAATCGGAAACTGACAGTCTACAAGTTCAGAGGCAGTAGTGAAATACCCTTCTGTTTCTCAGTAATAGCGCGAAATACCCTTCTGTTTCTCAGTAATCAGCGACGCCATTGTCCTCCTGTGACGGCGCCGGTGGCCACCATCGTCGACGCCTTTGTACCCGTAAGTTGATACGTACGTCACTCATGTTGCTTTCATCCTCTCTGGCTTAGGTCGATGCCGCTCTTGCATGTTGCAATTGCCATTTGATGTAGTCTCTACTATAATTGGAGCTTCCAGTTGTTTATTTTATGAAGAATTGATTCAATTGAAGTTTGGTGAGATATGTAGCCGGAAGTTGAGATTTTGAATTTGTGATTGAAATAATTAGCTCGTTCAAACAAGAACAACATTCCAGTCTTCATTTTGATATTTATTTTTCTAACTGGAATTCTGTTTAAGATAAATTGGTTTTGTCAATTTCGGTGCTAATATGATCGTTGGTATAGGGAAGGGAGTTAATTCGATGGCTGCTAGTTCAATGGCTGTAGCCCCTTCAAAGCTGTATACAGGTTCTAAACATATTTTGGTCTTGCTGTTCTTGATTGTTGATCCCTGAATGATTTTCTTCTTAACTAGTGTGAATGTTCATTTCGGCAGATGATGTCAGCCTCCTTGTGGTATTGCTGGACACAAATCCATTCTTTTGGAGCACTTCTCCTCTCCCATTCTCCAAGTTCATCTCTCATGTAATCCTTTTCTCACTTTCAAATCCCCTAACCGGTCTTCTTTTTCTCTACTTAATTTTTATGTTAAAAAGTATGCATTTGAAGTATCTGAAATTGTTTGAGCTTGCAGGTGCTTTCGTTCCTCAACTCTGTTTTGCTCCTAAATCAAATTAATCAAGTCGTGGTTATTGCCACTGGATTCAACCACTGTGATTACATATATGACTCATCCTCTGCGTCAAAGCGAAGCTCAGATTCTGGGACTCTGCCAGCCATGTGCTCTAACTTTTTGGAAAGATTGGAAGAATTTGTAACTAGGGATGAGCAATCTGCTGAGGGACATCAAGATGCCGGACCATCTTCACTGCTATCTGGTTCACTTTCAATGGCTCTGTGTTGTATCCTTAGACAATCATGTATCACATCTTGGACTTTTTCTGTTGGCATCATTCAGGCCCTGAGCATGTTGTTTCATTGATAAGCATTTTTCTATTTTGTATGCCACTAACTGATTGAGATTGCTGTACAAAGTGGGGAAATTGAGTTAGGGGTACGTCGTTTTAACAATTATGTCTTATTTTTTTCTTTTTACACAAATGATGAGATTGAGAGAAAGCACATTTTGGTGGATTCATTCTCAAAGAATTGTCTTCCTATATCAGTTAACAGATATTCAAAGGATTTTCCGTTCAGGAACTATCCATCCACATCCTCGGGTAAGTTTCTGATGTAGGATCAGTTCATTTGCATTTCAATTTACTCGTGATTGAATTCATATAGTGTGTTCATGAATCAATTACAATCTTGTGACTGGTTGTTTTAATTGGATATTCCCTCGCATGCCAAACATTGTCAAAAATGAACTTGTAACTGCATTTGCTTGGACTTTTTCTGTATATATATATATATATATACATTATGGATTTTCATTTGAATTAGCATATTTTTCATGGGCACAAGGAGGTTTAATTATTCAAACTTCAAGCGGTAACACGATCTTTTCTGCTATACCAAACAATTTCACCCCATTTCACATCATCAATTGAGTTTTGCCATGTGCACGTAAGAGATACGAAAAGGGTTTTGCAAAAATCATGCTAAACAGAATCAGTAATGGGCCATTTAAGTCCAAGATGAACTCTTGTTCTGGTGAAATGTTAGTATCAAGCTAGAAATATTAGGTCAGTTCCTGTGGGGAATAAGCGTTCCAGACCTACAACATTGCCTACTTAATTTTGTAGAGATTTCAATATGGGAACAGTTGGCTACACTGTGCATCTTGTTATCAATTTACTGTACTTTTCATTTTCTCTGGTTGTGTTGAATTTCGATATAAACTGATGCAATTGAATTTTTCATTTGGTAATTGGTGCAGATCTTATGTTTGCATGGATCTCAGGATGGACCCGAACAGTATGTTCTGAAATATCCTTTCTATTTTTATGTTAACTTTAGTATGAGATAATTGAAAGTGGATTAAATCTCATCTCCAGATACGTTGCCATCATGAATGCAATTTTCTCTGCACAACGCTCCATGGTATGCACTTATTGCCCTTCTAATGGTCATGTTTGATATTTTTTTTCTTTAATCTTGTTTATTGTTTTTTTGAATTGTAATTTTCATGCTTTATCTTTTCGTTGAATTTATCTTGAAAGGGTTATTTTAATAAGCTGTGCTATCAGATTGAGAGCTGAACTGAAGGGTGTTTTTACATGCAATGGGTTCAATAGGGAGGATATCAACATCTGGCTTGAATATGAGCTTTTCTATAGTAAGGGCTAGCTAATGCTATCGTATGGCTTTAGTTAAGAACCAAAAATGAGATTTGTTGTTGATTAGAGACCTTCTACAAAGGTGTTAGTGGTAGTGCTCCTTTTAGGTGGGAAGATGTCTTTGAAACATATGCACAAAAACTATAGAAGAGAACAATCACAGTGCATCATTGACTAATGTACTTTCAGGAGAAAAGTGGGTAAAGGAATTTTGCCAATACTGCAAATTGCTGGTGCAAAGAAAGCGTTTAATCCCGGTCGATGGGAACTTGATCTCCAAAATGCCTTTGTGTTATGGATAAATATATCCAATATAGGATAATATCTATTATTATTAGGGCTAATGTTAGTTATAGAGTTAGTTATATTATATCAATTACTAGCGATAATATTAGATATTTTATTTCCTATTGTTATCTGGTAGAATATCTCATCTCCTTAGAATGTACTAGTCTAGTCCTATTTAAGGGACAAGTTATTGAATAAAACGACAAGCATAAAGTTAATCAGAAACTTAGGTTTCTAAATCTCCTATCCTGTGTAACCATAACACTTTGACTGTGGTGGATCAAATTTCATTTGCTTATAGTTTATATGCCTTTACAATGTGATGGTAGTTGTGGACTTGGGCCTCATTTAATTGTATTTTTCTGCAGGTTCCTATCGACTCTTGTTACATTGGTGCGCAAAACTCCGCTTTCCTCCAGCAGGTACTTTAATTGCTCTTTCTTGCTTTTCACGTTTCCACGGTTTTAGGAACCCTCAAGTGTTATTTTGACATCAAAGTTATTTCTTGGAGATCAGGCTTCGTACATTACGGGCGGTGTATATCTGAAGCCCCAGCTACTAGACGGGTTTTTCCAGTACTTAACGGTAGGTGCTGCACTAATTTGTTTCTTTATTTACTTTTTAAGTCGTTCATGACCTGCCTAATTAACGCGTCTTGACTTCCAACCTTTAGTCCTAATGCAACCTTATTTCACTATGCAGACGGTCTTTGCAACTGACTTGCATTCTCGTGGTTTTATTCAACTCCCAAAGTCCATCGGTGTAGATTTCCGTGCATCGTATGTCAACCTTCTTCCGCATTTAAAGTTTCCTAGAAGTAAAACATTGTCTGAAACTCATATTTCGAGTCATCTTGTGAACTCCAGGTGTTTTTGCCATAAAAAGACTATTGACATGGGATACATTTGCTCAGTATGCCTCTCAATCTTCTGCAAGCATCACAGGAAATGTTCAACCTGCGGGTTAGTAACTAAAATAGTGTCGAATTTGGCCTTGACCCGACCCATGTTGCTATACTAGTAGCCAAAATCTACCAACGAAAAACGAGTTTTTATTTTTTTTGTTTCTATTATTTGCTTGTATTCTAGTAGCTGGTTGTTTGATGTTTTTCTTGTCACCTTTGGAACCATACAGATGCGTCTTTGGTCAGGCCCAATCTGATGCCACTTCCACATCCAACAAAAGAAAGACACCAGAACCATAGAAGATGTTGTATTTCCGGGCATTTTTGGTTGGTAAGACAATTTCTCATCATCAACAATATATATTGGGTTAAGAAACTAAAAATAGTTTCAATTATAGGGCATGTTGCTAATTGTTGTCCCAGTTTTAAAATGTTGGTATTTAGTGTTCCAACTATCAGATTAGTTTAGGGTTTAACCTAAATCCGAAAAATATTTATGGCCAGCACTTTACCTCTTACGGGCTGACCCGGTGCGAGTGGGGATTAGTCTAGGTGTGGAGCGAGCATGCTACGGGTGCTGCCCTCCTGATGAGGGCCCCCTAGGAAAAAAAAAAATGTCACATTGGTTAATTTTCACTTTTTTCTCTTAACAAAAACATGTTTTTTAAGCATCAAATATTTATTAACCGTGAGCAACAACTCAAATACTTCGAAAAAGTGAAATCTAACATGTTTTGTTGCTGAAAATGCCAAATTTAATGCCAAAATCAGTCGAAAAAAGGTGTAAATCAACAAATCTGATACTTGAGACGCAAAATATCAACATTTTAAATCTGGGACAGCATTAGCAACATGACTAAAGTTGAGACTGTTTGTAGGTTGTTAATCCATATTTCTTTCATTAATGAGCAGGACCCGAACCCGGAAATGTTTTGCTGTTTTAATCCATCAAGTTGGAGGGTTGGATAAGTTGTTGAAGTTGAGCCATGATGAAAACAAGAGGTTGATTAAGCTGCTGCTATTTATGGAGGTTCCAGTGTGATGGGCCAGGCTAGAGAGTCAGCCAGTTTGTGTGGATGGGAGATGAAATCCGACCAAATCTGCTTGAATCAATGTCATGTTTGATAGTATTGCTGTAGGAATGTAAGGGGTGTTCTATTGGTATTGTTGGATTGGAATAGGACCACTAATAGAGGGATGAAAAAGTAAAGACTGAAGTTTGAGGACCAGATGTTATAGTATTCCTTTTTGGTGTCCCTGAATATAATTGTGGTGCGTACTCTTTATTTATTGATAAAAAAATATTTATATCACGCTTCACAAATACTATCGGAGCGAGATGGTGGTTTTTGTTCTTCCAGCGAAGCGAAGATCATTCTCTTGGCTCATTCGCCGAGGCGGTGGTTAATTCCGCACTGGCATTTAATATCTTTGAAGTGCCATTTGTTCGAGAGAAGCCATCTTACGTGTCAGTTCGCTGCCTGCTGAACACACACCATCCTTACGGCCTGATGGCTGTGAACCACAGGTATCCTTGCCGAAGGTTCTCAACATTGGCCCGTGTCGGGGGTGCGGGATATCGAATCCTGGCGCGCTTAGACCATTACCGGAACCGGCACGATAGTCGGGTGTACGCCATGTACACGAAGCCTAATTTGTATTATTTTATTGTCCTAAAGGTGAACTCTAGAGGAAAATTATTATTATTAATAGTAGGGTTAATAAACTAGGAGAGGTCTGAAGTTTACCTCATGTTAACGGGAGAGGTCTGAAGTTTAAAATGTTGATTTGAGAGGTCTGAAGTTTTAATTTTGTTGATAACAACGGTCTCCGTCTGTTTTTATCGTTAACTGTAACGGAAGTTGGTCACATGTTTGACATGTAACCGGAAATAAAATAAATTTCAAAAAATGCCCTTCTATCAAGTGTGCCCCTCACATGCTTGAAGTGAAAAGACCAAAATGCCCTTAAGGCCACCATGGATCCGGCCACCGCCACCTGGCTCCGGCGACCACCACCCGACTCCGACAACCACGACTCCGGCCCGGTGACTACCAATCCAGCTCCGACGACCACCACCGTACTCCGGCTACCACCACCACGGCTCCGATTGGGCCCAAATCGGAGCCACCGTCCCCGATTGGGCCCAAATCGGGGCCATAAAGCTCCGATCGGAGCTTTTTTGACTGAGGTGGTGGCCGGAGCCGGTGGTGGTCGCCGGAGTCGAGGTGGTCGTCGCCGGAGCCGGTGGTCGTCGCCGGAGCCGGTGGTCGTCGCCGGAGTCGAGGTGGTCGGAGCTTGGTGGTTTTAGTTTGACTTTAGGGGTAAAATTGTGATTTCACATTTCCTTAAACAAAATATTAAATAAAACAAAATATTAAAGGGGCAAAAATGTCATTTCACACAATTCTGTTAAATTTAACCCTAAAAATGGACGGAAAACCTCAAATCAACAAAGTTGAAACTTCAGACCTCTCAAATCAACATTTTAAACTTCAGACATCTCCCGTTAACATGGGGTAAATTTCAGACATCTCCTAGGTTATTAACCCTTAATAGTATGTTGCAAATATTAGTTGTTGTTAAAAAAATTCATATTTTTTTAATAGGGAAAACAATATAAATGGTCATTGAACTTTACACATTTTTCTATTTATGTCCTTGAACTTTAATTTTTTCTATTGAGGTACTTGAACTCATAAAATTCATTCAGTTATAGTCCTGCTGTTAAATTTTATTATTAATTGTGGTGATAATGCGTTAATTAGACGAAAAATTGATAATATGGACAAGCTGACATGACATGTTTAGGTCACATCATATTTTTTTAATATATATCAATAACTAGAAAAATAAATAAATGAATAAATAAAGAAAAAAACAAAAGAACATGAAATTGGAAGGCACTAAACATGAGGTGGCCATAAACAATGACACGCCAGCTTGTCCATGTCAATATTTTTTACTTAATTAGCGTCTAATCACCATAATTAACAATAAAATTTAACGACGGGTCTATAACAGAATGGATTTGACGAGTTCAAGTACATCAATAGAAAAAAATAAAGTTCAAGGACAGAGACGGAAAAATGAGTAAAGTTCAGGGATCATTTATATTGTTTTCCCTTTTTAATACTTTTGAAGTTTTACATATGTTATAATTAAGTCCACCTTAGTAATAAAATAAAATAAAATAAAAAACAAAACAAAAGTATAATGCTCCACAAGCATGGTGGAAAAGCCCATGAAAAACCATCATTGACAATTGTCTTGATTAACCATGTAATATGGTAATAAAGTGTAGTGAATAATTCTTAATTAGGAGTGCCGAGTTTAAATCAGCTCATTGGAGTCTTGATAGTATAAAATAGGATTAATACATAGTGTATTTACTTATGTTTTATAACGTGACTATTTGATTTAAATATGTGCATTTTGGTTATCTTTGTTTGCTATATGTGATTAAATGTTTATGTTACGTTAAAATGAAAATCCCAAAATACCATTGTATGTTATCAAATTCATCATGTTCTTCATCTAATTCATTATGTTCTTCGTCATATTCACCATATTATTCGTCAAATTCTTCATAAAAAATTCAATTTAAAAAAAAAAAACAAACAATTAGGTTTGAATTAGAACCCAGATACAGTACCTGGGTTCAAATCTGAACCCAGGTGCTGCAGTTGGGTTCAGAAACTAACTCAGGTGTTGCGCCTAGGTTCAGATTCGAACCCAGGTGCTATAGCTGGGTTCAGAACGATCCCAAATACAGCCCCTGAGTTCGAATTTGAATACGACTTTCGCTACTCTAAGGGTTTTGTTTTTAAGAAATTGTTAAAAAAATTTATGAATTCGTTGATAACACGATTTCGATTAAGAAGAACATTCAAATTACTTATGATAGGGGTAAAATTGTCATTTTATAACCATGTAATCACTTTATAAAACATATGTAACTAAACAACAATCACATTAAAAAACAAAAGTAACCATTGAGTCACGCTAATGGATGAAATAACACTATAAAATATACATAGTCAATACCCCACGGGTCCCACCCCAAATTTGATGGATAGTAGTTATCTCTATAATATTATAATTGACAAATATTTAGTCAATATTTGTGGCATTTGTTCTTCCTTTTAGTTTCTTTGTAAATTCAAAACAATTTAATTACTCTTGTGAAATATGAGAGAGTAATGAGAGGTGTATCATTCACATGTACAATAACCATTTATATAGAGTTTACATAAACTTGGGGAACAAGAAATTTATCTACATAGTATCTACAAATAATACTACTTACATATAATATCTACTCTATAAATAGAGAACATCCACTACAAATATATTCATAACAATTACGTTTTTCTTTCTCCAAATTATTTTAAGAGTGATTCAAACAATGCCAAGTTAATTAAAGTCCCAACAATTATTTGATTAGTCCCAAAACAATTAGGACTTTTTCCAATTTCTAATTGAAAAGAAGTCCTAATTATTTTGGGACTAAGCAAATAATTGTTGGAACTTTAATTAATAACAAGTAATAAAAAGACTACTTAACTAACTAAATAGTTTATGATTTTATTTTTAAATTTGAGAAGCGAGACTTTATCTTTGTTACAAATATGAGACTTTATCTTTGTTATTATTATTAATTAAATTAAAGGGAATAAAGAAAAGGAAATCCCGTGTAAGACAATATCATCATGGACTTTTTGAGTTAATAGAAGAAGATTAAGGCAAGAAGCACGACCATAATCCTAACATCATTAGCAAATGATCATCTACAAGTACGGTTTAACTATTTAATATCATCATTAGTAGGGTTTTAAGTGAAATTGTAGCTCCGAATTCAACTCGAAGTTTCCTCAAACTCGACTCAGTTTGCACATAGCTTTTGTAGACCCAACGTGTATTATATGATCCGATACAAACTATATATAGAAAAATCCGATAACAGTTGCGAGCAAGTTCAAATAGAATATATTTAAACTTGACATCGATCCAATCAACCAAAAATTTAGGGAATAGAACCTAAAAATTGTATGGATTTTGATCTGACTGTTAGTTTGGTGTCTCAATTTTAAACTGTTGATATTTGGTGTCCCAATTTTCAGTTTTGTGCCTATTTGGTTTTCCGTTAGTTTTTTTGGTTAAATTTAACAGACTTACTTGAAAAGACAATTTTGCCATTTTTTTTAAAAAACCAACTGACAATCCGGCCACCCACTCCTACTCCGGCCACCCAACTTCGACTACGGCCACCCACCTCCAGCCACCCACCTCCAATCAGTTGGAATTGGTCGGAATTGGCCGGGAATCAGCCAAAATCGTCCGGAATCGGAGATGCTTAGCCCTAAATCAGTCGTAATTGGCCTTAATCGGCCGGGAATTGGCCGGAAATCGGCCGGAATCGGTCGGAACACTAAGCCCAAAATCGGCCGGAATTGGCTGGTCGGGGTTACTTTTGGAATTTTGAAAATTGGCCACTCACGTGACCAGATTCCGTCTAATTTAACCCTAAAAATAGACTGAGACACCAAATAGCAACATATATGAAAATTCGGACAATCATTCTAAACCTCAGATACCAAACTGACACACTGTGTAAAATTCAGACAGTTTTTAGGTTCTTTTCCCGAAAGATTACCTTGGCTCAACAATTTTCAAATTGAATTTAAATATTAATTGAACCGATTTTAAGTAGATCATAAATAACTTAACTTGACGTCGAACCAATTAACCAAAAAGTTTACCTTGGCTCAACAATTTTCAAATTGAATTTAAATATTAATTGAACCGACTTTAAATAACTTAATTCATGTACCTGCTTATATTTACTGGAGTAAATTATTGGATTTGAAATGATGAAATTGAACCAAACCAAAATCTTCCCAATGCGTGAAGGGAAGTGTATATAATAGTTACTTTTATGGTATTGGCTGCCACCAATCTCACATCTAACTCCTCTTCTTATTCATTGATTCGAAGGGAAGTATATATAATGGCTACTTTTATGGTATCTCAAACTATGATACTAAAACTCTAAAAAATATATGACACTAAAAAGTAAATATTGGTAAATATATGATATTAAAATACCATTTAATTCATGATTTTAAAATAAAACCACATTTGTATAAATGTCTACTATTTGTTAACATGTCGAGTTTAGTTCGACTTATACACCATTAAATTTAATGCAAACTAATTACAATTTCTATATTTTGTTATAAAAAATAATTGTAAATCATATTAAATTTAATTCAAGATAAGATGCATTTTAATTATGATTATTATTAGAGTTAACTAGCCAAATGCACCACTATGTTTGACCGTGTTGTTAGATACGTCTTCTTTTTTTGTGTAGTCAAATGCACCATTATGTTTCGAAATGTTGCTAGATGCACAACTATGTTAGTCCACCATTAAATGTTATGTAAAAAATGACGATGATCACATGCTACTAATGTAATATATATATATATATATATATATATATATTGTAATGATTTTAATATTAACAAATTAATTTTTTTTTTTCAATATTTGTATATATATATATTTCATTTTTTTTTCTATTTTTAGTTTTTAATTTTTTTTTTTAATTTGGTATCTAATGTTTGTAATATTTCCATTGCTATGTGACAGTATCATAGTTTTGTTTCAGTTTCACATCAACAATATATGCATCATTAATATTTTTAGATTAAAATTTAATGGTGATTAATTGAGTGTTGTATCTAACAACATTTCAAAAATAGTAGTGAATTTAGCAACACATGTACATTGGGCAATATAATGGTCGGAAGATCTCGTCTTATAAAATTTGTTGCCTGCTCTATTCCAAATCACATTATGAAATGTACCATTCTTCCCACGAGAATTTGCAAATCTTGATAAAATAAACAAAGACTTTCTTTAGGGATCTTCTGATGAAAAAAGGAAGATACAAGTAGAGAGAACTGTGACTGGATATGGTCTTGTAGAATAATTAATCTAAGAATTCAGTTCTTCATATAGCTCTGCAACCATAACATGATCTTCACTATACAACATTTACATAAGTGGGGGTTAAACCTTGATCACAAGTATTCAATTTGTGAACAAGCTGAAAAAGATATTTATCATGTGTAATATGACTAGAAAAGTATATGATGAAGTTGGAGTTCCCAACTTTATGCCAAAAAAATTATGTGAAAATTTTATTGTGTGGCTACCTTCAAATTCTTTGAACCATAAACTTTATAGGTCGGGGTTGAGTTGGAGTGTGGTCTTTACCACAACTAATTGACTTATTTGGAAAAAATATGAATTCTTGGCTTTTTAATAAATGTGTTTTTTCTGCTACCTATCCACTTTGATTGTTGAACTACTAAAGAGTTGACTTCGGTACTAGTCAAACCATCATCTCTCTCTGTCAAAACCACTATCCAAGTCAAATGGACGCATCCACCTAATGGTTGGGTTAAACTCAATACAGATGGTTCAGCTTGAGACAACCCAGGTCCAGCAGGTGGTTATGGTTTGTTAAGAAATGACATTGGAGGGTTGATTATGGTTTTAGAAGTAAGTTGAGAATAACAAACAGTTTTGTGCCAGAACTTTGGGCTCTTAGGGATATTTTTAGCTATGGCTAAAGATCTAAACATAGAATTCATCTATGTTGCGATGGATGTCAAATAAGTCATTACTAATTATTGAGGAACCATGTGATGATAGACCACTAATGTGATTGCAGGAGGTTTCTGAAGTCTTTTAAAAGATTCATACTATGACATATTTATCGTGAAGTAAATAAAAAGGGAGATCAGCTTATAAAAGAAGCCGTGAAGATGGAAATAAAATTTTAAAAAGTTGCCGAATTTCATTTCCTTCCATTTAAAGTTTTATTTGTTACATAGCATTTTAGGTCATTCCCAAGATACTAATTGTCGTAGTAGATGTTGTTTAATTTTTTCTATATTACCAAAAAAAAAACAAAATATATAATGTATTTGACTAGTTAACCCTTATTTTTATTATTTAAATGTCCATGGGCAGGAGCGGGAGATGGTGGGATGATCAGTAAAAGCAGCCGACAGATAGAGTGGCACAAAATCAAGCATCCAAATATTATTATGGTTGGTTGTTGACTGAATATACTTCCGATCTTTCTTGAAAAGTTCTGCTACTAAAACACCTAAATCATCATCCATATAATATAATATAATATAATATAATTTAGTTGGCCAAAAAATAAATCCATATAATATAATAAATTAAATATATCCCTACCTCTTATTTTTATTTTAAAAGAAAAGAATGAGTTGGTAGTGGCCATAGTCCATAGACATATTCCCCTACGTAATATTCAGATTTTCTTGTTTACGGTATGATATCCGACCATACTTAGTAAACAACCAACGTATGCACTGATCTTGTCAACGCTAACCCATCAACAACTTAGTTTATTAGCCAAAAGCCCGACTCGTTAGTCTCAATTCTACTCGCATCCTATATAACTAACGTGATATGCAGGTTAGGCGAGACCTAAAACTTTTTTTTTTTTTTTTTTAATTAAGTCTACGTAAGATTACTCCCCAAGAGGTTTTGAATTGGAATTTCAAAATTAAACTATATAAAAATAAACACTATTATCCACTAAACCAAATACTGACATATCTCTCTATCTCTTATAAATCCACTATCTTTGTAATTTTTTTTATAGTACTATATTTGTAAAGAATGGAAGAATATATATATATATACCAATATAAAATGTGAGGGTTGTCCTAACCCCAAATAGGTACATTTTGAACATTTTATTATTATTATTATATTTAGTTTCCATATTTTTATAAAATTGGTGATTTGGTTCTTATTATCTCTAAGACCCATTTATTTTTATCTTTATTATTACTAAAAAATCATTTAGTTAAATTTGATTTTTTTAAAAGATTGCTTAATTGACAGGTCACCGTAGTTACTATTAACTTCTAAATTTAATATACTTATCAATTAGAGTCATCATTGACATATGATATGCATTCAATATGTTAAAATGTTGGGTGCATGCATTTTTCTATTCACCACATCCCAGATTTGGGGATGTTCCTCATGTTGACATTTTGTATCACATAAATCAGTCATTTGTCAACTCATATAATAACCTATCAAGATGTAAATCAAATGTGGTTATTGAAGTTTGACTTGAAATATAACATGTTACTTAATGTTTAATACTTAATGGCTTGAATTATTAATTTAGTTCTTGTGTTTTAAATTCAATCATATTAGGTATATCCTAATTAGTAGTTGAATAGATAGTTAAGGCGAATTCAAGTATAAACTTCTGACATGGGTGATTTAAAAAATTGATGATTTAGTCCCTACTATATTTGAGAATTACTAAAATTTTCATTAGTTAAATTGCATTAAATTTTTTAGTTAACGTCGCTTAAATGATATCCTACATTAATTATCATTAACTTCTTAATACAACATACCTATAAATTTGAGTCACCTTGAAAGTATGATATATACTCAACTCGTGCAAACTTCAAGTACATGTTGAGATTTTTTATATCACATATATCAGTCAAATGTCAAATCATATAAATAAAATATGGTTCTACCACAGTTCTTGAAATTTGACCTTACAGATAAATTACTCATCGTTCAACATTTAAGGTCTCGAACTATTAATTTAGTTCTTCCGCCTATCAGTTCAAACAAATTGTGTACAACCTAATTAGTAGTTAAATAAGTAATTGACGTAAAGTTAAGTATAAACTTTATATTTTAATGAATTGAATTTTATTTAGCGTTAAATCAATTTTTGTTGGTATTATGGTATAAAATTGCAAGGAAAGTATATAGTTACTTTTGTATAGGTTAAACTGCTTCACCGATGACTCTAAGTAGTTAAGTACTGGTTTACAATCTTCACTCCTCAAGTTGATGAGTTAGATACAACTGTGTCGTTAATAACCCACGTCATGCGCGATCCAACTCAGTATTAGTTCTAACCGCAAATATATATACTTGTAAGGCTAATTTAGTACCGTAACTGAAACAATAGTTAATTTTGTACATAATTAACCTCTTCTATTTTTCCCATTTTGAATTAGATTGTGTCGTTCTTTTTTATCATACATATTCATTTCTCGCAACCAATTAACTTGACAATGCATTAATTAAATATTATCATATTAGAAAACTTAAGATAAATTATGTATCTTGAAACTTAGACAATCGATACGCGTGCAACGCACGCGTTAATTACTAGTATATATATATATATATATATATATATATATATATATATATATATATATATATATATATATATATTAAGGTTCACAAAAGACATATGGACCCTCAAATGATGATATTTCAGCTACTTGAAGGATTGAATGAATAATCTATTTATGGTAAATCCTTCTGGTATGGATGCTTACAGTTAATCCAGCTACTTATTTCACTGGATTTTTTTAAAGAGGGCATTATTTATAATATATTTAGAATATCCGTAAATGGTAAAATGATGTTAGGATTATTTTCTCATTTGAGCATTCCAATAAAGTATAAATAAATTCTAAATATCTAGCAACTAATAGATGAACAAAACGCTGACAATAATAATGTATAGTTGATATCATATCATTAGCAAAATAATGTTTATTTATTTATACAAGTTCAGAATTATGGACTGTGGTTGCTACTAACTAATTAAAAAATGGTTACCATATATAATTAGAATTTTAAAAAATGGCTACCACATATAGATTTTTTTTTTATTATGGTATAAATTATAAATTCATAAAAAAAAAAAATTCAGATTTTAGATATTACATAGACAAAAAGTTGTTACCATATCTAAAAAAATATATGCAGAATTTACCTCACACAACTGTAAAAGTAAATCATAAAAATATAATATCATGGATCCCTAGTGATTACGTACGTATTTATATACTTCTTTGTAAAGACTTAAAAGACCCTTTTGGGGTTGTTTATTTATTGAGGTTTGCTGCTTTGCCCAACAAAATTAGGGCTTGCTACTTTCTTTAATATAAAAGGACCCCTAAATATAATGGGGTTATCATATCAATGTGTTACTAAAAAGTGTTATCAGATATTAAATTCCGAATGTACCATAGAATTTGGCGGTCTTGGTCGGTACCGTCCGCGATTCTACAGTGAAGGTTGTGAACTTAGAAATGAAGAGTGATTTGAAAAAATAATCTTAAATCTTTACCTATCAACTCCTAATAGAATTGTTTGGAATTTGGAAGTGAATAAACAATTTTATCTATTAATAGTCGACAAATTGGCGTACACAACCACAAAAGCAACATATGAATATGACATTTATTTTATTCCTTACCGATTAACTTGATACGTACAAAAATTATTTTAAGCATATAGTATATATGCTACTAATATATAATAAAATATAGAGGCCATCCTAAAAGAAAAAGTGTTAAAAAGAAGTTATTTTTTTAAGAACAAAAGTGAAAAGAGAAATGGGATAGTTTTTTTGACCAGTGAAAAGAGAAGCTAGTGGTTGACTCGAATACACATTTTACTGTGTACTATATACATAAAGCTACGCACTGCTGTGCTCTCTTCTTCCGGTTCACTTATTTTCCAATTCTTCTTAACATAAAAATGTTATTATACATGTTAATAATGAGGATATGATATTAAATCACATCTTGGGTAAATCACATCATAATTACTATCTTATGAAATAATAATTAACAGCGTCAGAAACAAATAACAAAGCACCTTGGCTTGTAGTTATTAATTTTCCAACTATTACTTACACCGAAACTAGCGACCGCCTTCAATTAACTTTACTCTACCAACATGGTAACTACATTCAATATTTCAATCACATGGTCTTACTAGTTTTTTTTTTTTGGCTAATTGGTCTTAGTAATTAATATTTTGTATATTATATTGTAGATATTTCTTTTTGTGGATTCATAACTTTTTAAATCAAGATTTACTATTATTTATTAAGGATAAATATGTAAACATTAAATATATTTGAATAAAAATATATTTTTCCTAACAAATGGGATAAATTAATAATTAAAAACAGTCACTTCTATAGTTCATGTTGTTAATCACTCTTACTGAATTAAAATGTTAATATCTAATATTCTAACTGTTATATATGTTATTTCCAATTTTTTTAATTGAGATTGTGCCTTAACTTGGCATTTTAAGTAATAGATTTTTATTTATTTTATTTTTTTGAAGTGTCATATTTATTATTAATATTTTATACTTATTTATACTTAAAATATATTTTATTTTATAAATTTAAAAGAAAAAAATTAAAATTAAATTCAACATTTTAAATATGAAATGGCTGCAAGTGTAAACAACATATAATTGTACTATTTTTAAGTTCTTGCTCCAGTGGTAAACGAAAGAAAAAAAAGTTCAATGGAGTTAAATGAGACAGATACATGGATGGCTATTTGCTTTCCAGCCAAGGTCTATAAAAGGATGCATCTTTAGTCTTTACTGACTTTCCTCTACACAGTTGGGCGACATAAATTCACCACCACCGGACACCCTTTTCTCCTTCCTCTCTCGAACCCGAATTTGCAGAAAGAAAAACAGATCGATCCCTTCTGCTACTGCATTTATTTATGTAGTTAGTGAACAGTATCGCGACAGAGAGCTTTTGAAATGGAGTATTCATTTATTTATGGATGGCATGGATGGATTAAAATACTGGAGTCCGCTGAGCTGTAGTCTGCGGAATTGCCGGAGGTCAAACCCCTTCCCGGCGCCGGAATTCCCCACTGTAGCTAGAGAGAGAAAGAGTCGCAGCTCTGTCGTGTGGGTTTCTCTCTCTATCTCTACCTCCAAAGCTTGAATCTTGACCGGTCTCTCTTCACTCTGTTATTTAATCGTCGCCTTCTCTCTCTACCCCTCTCGCTTTGTCGATTCTAGAGAGAGAAAATTAGTATATACCCAAACAGTGATTACCAGATTCTGGGTGCGGCGAAAAAACGTTCCTTTCCGCCGCAAATGGCAACCAGGCGGCGTTAGAGCAAGAATCCGAGGATGTTCCGGTCAGATCAGAACGGCTTTCGTTGGTAAGTCATGAGGGATCAGAAAATTGCCTGTTTACTGCTGTTTCTGGTTGTGTTTACTGAGTTAGCACTCGGGCAGCTGAGTTCAGGCGCCGAGCGAGTCGCTCTGCTCCAACTCAGATCCTCGTTAGGGATTAGAAGCAAGGAGTGGCCTAGAAAGGCAGAGCCTTGCTTAAACTGGAATGGCATCAGCTGTAACAGTAATGGTAGTGTTATTGGGGTTAATATTTCTGGGTTTCGAAGAACAAGACTTGGTAGCCAAAATCCACAATTCTCTGTTGATTCACTTGCCAATTTAACCTTCTTACAATCCTTCAATGCATCCAATTTCGTGCTCCCAGGTCAAATTCCAATCTTGTTCGGCCGTAATTTATCGTCCCTCCAATTGCTTGATCTCACTTCATGCTCTGTAATTGGCACCATCCCACCCTCCCTTTCCAATTTGACCAATCTCAGTATCCTCACCTTAGGTAATAACAACTTAACCGGGCAAATTCCTTCGAGTTTCGGTCGATTATCGAGCCTTTCGGTTCTTGATCTTTCTAGGAATTCATTCTCAGGAGCCATTCCTTCCTCTTTTGCATCCCTTGCCAATTTATCCACCCTAGACATTTCCTCGAATTCATTTTCCGGGTCAGTTCCGTTTCGAATCGGAACCATTTTAGCTCTCAAGTCCTTGAATCTGTCAAGCAACAAGTTTTCCGGGTCAATACCTGCCCAACTTGGTAACCTTAGCAATTTGGTTGAGCTAGATCTCAGCTTCAATGAATTTTCCGGTTCACTGCCTTCAGATTTGAGAGGATTAACTAGCTTGCAGACCCTAGTTTTGAGAAACAACAGATTCAATGCTTCGTTTCCTGACGAAGTTTGGTCGATCCCAGGACTGACTTTCTTGGATCTCTCTGGAAATAACTTCACTGGTCTCTTACCCGATATAAGCTTCAGTTCGAATGGACCTGCAGCATCCTTGAATCTCTCGCAGAATTCGTTCTACGGGAATCTTACGCAACTGCTACGCAAATTCACTGATATTGACCTGTCGGGTAATTATTTTGAGGGTAAAGTTCCAAACTTTACACCATCTAATGCAACTCTCAGTGACAATTGTCTCCAAGATGTATTCGACCAACGGTCTATCGATGAATGTCAACTGTTTTATGCTCGAAAGGGTCTCGTGTTTGACAACTTTGGACAGCCCGACGCTGCTCCGGGTCCCACAGAGTCTCGCAAGAAGAAGAACACGAAGAGATTGTACATACTAATTGGGGTTTTGGGAGGATTAGGGCTTTTGACTCTGCTATCAGTCTGTTGCTTATTGTTCTTCATATGTAGGCGTGGGAGGGGACCTGCGAACCACCGGGAGGCCAATGTGGGTCCGGTACCATCCGGCGGGGCCCGCCCTAATAGCGAACCGACCAGCATTGCAAGGGTTGGGGATTCATTTACGTATCAGCAGCTTATCCAGTCCACGAATGAGTTCAGTGATTCGAACCTCATTAAGCACGGCCATTCTGGGGACCTCTACAAGGGTTTCTTAGAAGGAGGGACCCCCATTGTCGTTAAAAAAGTCGACTTGAGAACGGTTAAGAAAGAAAGTTACCCTATCGAGTTAGATTTCTTCGGTAAAGTGCCTCACGGGAGGTTTGTCCCCTTCCTCGGACATTACCTGGAAGATGAGCATCAGAAGTTCCTTGTGTATAAGTACATGCCCAATGAAGACTTGGCGAGTTCATTCTACAGTAAGGGCAACTCCGATGATGATAGTTTGCAGGCTTTGGATTGGATTAAGAGGCTCAAAATTGCGGTTGGAGCTGCAGAGGGCCTTTCTTATCTTCATCATGAATGCAGTCCACCTCTAGTGCACAGGTATGCGAATTTATGCGATGTTTTTGTAGTTATATATGAACTTGATTCGGGTTTTTGCCATGGAATATGGAAATGTATAGAGTAATAGGCTTTTTTATGTATGTGAATGAATGAAGGGATGTTCAAGCAAGCAGCATACTACTGGATGATAAATTTGAGGTTCGGCTGGGTAGTCTCAGCGAGGTTTGTGCTCAAGAAGGGGATACTCATCAAAGCCGGATTACTCGGTTACTCCGGTTGCCTCAGTACGTAATTCATATTATTTTTTTCTCTTCAAAGTTTATTACTTTGGTAGTATCTGATATATTTGCAGCATGTGAAAGTAGTAACTCCATTCAAACTGGAAAATAGTGTAGTCATGAGTTATTTGATAAATTCGGAAAAAATTTATTGCTGAGGGTTTCGGATGTTCGCGTTGTACTTATTTTTACATATATTCGTCGTGTGTGCAGATCATCATCATCGGAACAAGCAAATTCTGGTGAGTCCAATTTTATGATTCTTCGATTGTGCTTTTCTCCTAATATGCAAATTTCTAATGTATTCTGAATTCAAAATTTCCAGATTCAGCAACAGCGAATTGTGCGTACGATGTTTACTGCTTTGGGAAAGTACTGCTGGAGCTCGTAACGGGGAAGCTCGGCCTGAGCGAATCTCCAGATTCCGAGATAAAGGAATACCTCGACCAAACACTGCCTTACATCAACATTTACGACAAGGAGCTCGTGACAAAGATCGTGGACCCGCTACTCATAGTGGACGAGGACTTACTTGAGGAAGTGTGGGCCATGGCTATAGTGGCCAGGTCCTGCCTAAACCCTAGACCCTCGAGGCGCCCTCCCATGCGGTACATCCTCAAAGCCCTAGAGAACCCTCTCAAGATCGTCAGGGAGGAGAACACCGATTCGGGGCGGCTCAGAGCCACGTCATCTCGGGGCTCGTGGAATAATGTCGCATTGTTTGGCAGTTGGCGGCAGTCGTCTGACGTGGCGGTGGTCCCGGGTTCTTTGGCGGCGATAAGGGCTGAAGGTGGTGGTAGCAGCAGTCTGAAGCAGTCGGGGACCACCGGGTCCCAGTCTAATGGAAGCGGACCCAACGGTTCATCATCGCACAGACGGCACTCTAATGAGATTTTCCCCGAACCGGCCGGCGAGCAAGATGTAGAGAGATTTCATGAGTAGGGTTTGAGGTAGGTTCGATTTGGTTTGGGTCATTCTTTTTTAATAACGAAAAGGCGGGTTATTCGTTAGTCGACCCTCGGTTCGGCCTTTGGTTCGAGAGGGGGGGTTTGATGATGATAAGAGGAAATTTGAGTGAGATGATGCCGAATTTGATTGGTTTGATGAAGGCTGCACAATTTTTATGCAGAGTGTGTAGGTGGTATTCTATCGTTTTGTGGTTCTGAAATGTAAATCAACTGTAATTGGTTTATGATTATTTCTTCATCAGACTAATGGAACATAGAGATTTGGCCTAAATTAGACAATTCAAGAATGTAAGTAGAATTGTTCGTATAAGTCACGTGCTGGAAATTTTCATTCTACTAGCTCGCTCGTGATAGATGTAGCTCCTTCATCTAATCTAGGGTGTTGTCTATTCATAAACTATTGGTTTTCTTTGGTTTGTATTATCGGTTCAGACAAGGGATAATAACCAAATTGGTATATGGCCTAACAGTCCAAAACGAATTGGTACTCGAGTTAAATTTTGTGACAAATTGGTACATGAGTTAACTCAGGTGTTGCACCGTCAGATTTTCTGTTAGTTATTGACGGAAAGGGTCACGTGCGATGCACGTGATCCGCGCAACAAAAAGACGAAAATACCCTTATACATTAAACAAATAAAATCAGACCCCTTTCTTCTTTCTCATTCCAATTAGGGTTTTGCAAGTTCAATTTCAATGAATTCTCTCCACCACGAGCTGCAATTTTCGTTCTCCCACCTCCAATTGATGTCTTCAATAGTTTCTAGTAGTGGAAACTAAATTCAATTGCTTGGTTTTATGGTGTTAGGGTATTGGTTTGTCGGATCAGACTGTGTAGGGGGAAAATTATGTTCTACAATTTTAGATCATGTGCAGTACCAATTGTCTCAGGTACTCTTGGCCAAAAAATAATTATTATCAAGTACTTAATTGACAAATAATAATTTTTTCGCCAACAAATTGACAAATAATGATTTTCATATATGCAATTCCATCGTGGAAGATTCTGATGTTGCTGCTGCAAATGTTGTGTACCATAATAGGTGTACCAGATTAGAACAATTAAACATAATTTGTTTACTGTTTTGCAACAACTATAGACACTCATGTACTATATTGCACTACTCCTAAAAATGACATATACCCCAATGAAACATTTAACATAGTTCATATACCAACTTGAAACAGCTTAACATAAAACTTTGCAGAAATTAAATTGCAGAAAGTGTAAACTACAGGATTAAACAATTACTTCCCCGAATGCACATTCACCTATACTTGTCAATAAATCGAAATCATCTGCCCCATGCTCTGCCTTTGAAGGCGCATATACTCTGTCTCCTTCTTATCCAAATACTTGAAAATGCTGTACTAACTAATCTTCCTCGAACATAATGCATCGTTCGCATAATTCATTGAAAGCCATTTTCTTTTACCCAAAATTCTAATTCAATACATATTGACCCGTGCATCTAATTTAGAGTCAAAGCACGAAGAGCAAGGCTTTCTTGCTAGGTAGCCGGTCTTTAGTTAACTCGACCCAGCCAAAACTCACATGTCTTTCTTGGTCGAACCAACCCAACCGGCTTTCATCTTCAAAATTACTTGTAATGCAATCAATATTCTAATTTACTTCATGAATGGATTCCAGATTCATTAGTGACAGAAAAAAAAAAACATTTTTTTCCCAAGTGCCCGAGGTTTTAATCACAACAATCAGTCAAGAACCACATTTTATTAAATTCGACGTGGCTATCAAACTACTAGAAGTCACTGAAGAAATCAATTGGAGGTGTGGGAAATGAAAATCGCAACTCGTGGTGGAGAAAATTCACCAAAATTGAACTTGCAAAAGTCTAATTGGAATGAGGAAGAAGAAAGAGGTATGATTCTAACAGAAAAATCTGACAGTGCAACACTTTGGTTAGCTCAGGTATCAATTTGTCACAAAATTTAGCTCGGGTACTAATTCGTCTTGGACTGTTAGCCCAGGTACCAATTTGGTTATAATCTCGTTCATATAATGCACACCTTCTAGACTTTGCTGATTTAGGAGCTCATACCGCTTTCCGAAACTAATCAAGCTGCTCTTATGAATAAGACTCGCTAACCACAACTCGTTCAGAATGTAGAGTAGGTATATATTATCAGCATGCACAGTACGAGTTGGAATATAGAGAACAATCTTAGGTAGAATAGACGACTGATCCAACCTCGGGATGGTAAGATGTCGCGCGGGCTGATTCCGCTGAGATCGTTAAAAATCCAGGCCCGTGATACAAACATATGACATGATGAAAACACGATAGTACAAATACTATAGAGAACGATCTTGGGCAGAATAGATCAGCCTTCGGGATAGTTGGATGCCGCGCGAGCCGATGCTGTTGGGAGCATTAAAACTCCAGTTCGTGACACAAACATATGACATGATGAAAAACACAATATTACAAATACTATTAGCACGAGGTAATATCCGTGCAATATTTGTGTTTAGGTATCACAACACAAACAGTAACACAATAAAATTATACTAATAAGTTTGATTATTGAGTGCTTTTTTATCAAATAATGTATAATAGCTTTTAAATTGTAACATTTATCAATTCCGCTTTAAGAATTTGTGAAATTTGGTATGTGAAGTCATAATTCTTTTATCATGAGAATTTCTTTAATTTGACATTCACTTCAAAATTCCGTGTGTACAACTTACTAACTTAACATAATATGATATTACGAATTGAACACGTACGAAAAATTCTACATCGTGTTTATATTTGTGAACATATCATGATAAATCTATCGTGCATGTTCATGTTTAGTAGATCTTTCTATCATGCTCCAAGAGCACCATGCTTTTGGTTCTTTTTTTTTTTGTATTTTTCTATTTCCCTTAAGGTGACCCTATAGGGAAATTGATATTATTAATAGTATGATGCAAATATTAGGTGTGGTTAAAGAATTTCATATTTGTTCATACTTTTAAAGTTTTACGTATGTTATAATTAAGTTCACCCTAGTAATAAAAAAACAAAAAACATGGTGCTTTTGGAGCATAGTTTAAGTAGGCCTGTCAACGGGTCACAACCCGTGACCCGTGACCCGCGGGTCGCCGACCATCCGACCCGTGATTGACCCGGGGGTCACCACGGGTCAGGGGTCGCAGACCCGTACCCGGGGTCACGGGTCACGGGTTGACCCGGGTCTGACCCATGACCCGGGTCAAACAAAGTGCTAGCAATTTTTTTTTTTTTTTTCACTACGTGCTGGATATGTAACGTAACCATTTCATTAAATTATACGAAAATCTTAATGGAGATAGCCATTTGTAGATACTTGAACTAAGGTAGCCATTTGATAATGTATTTGGTTAAAATGAAGTCGAGTTAGTAGATTTCTTAGCTATAAGATCAGGCATAAATCTCAATATGACTATATGAGTCTATGACTAATTTAACCGTTGAGAAATCGATTTGTTATATAATTCAGATTTACTACAAATACAGAATGCTAATTATCTTTTGAATAGATTGCTAATTTATTTAAAATATACTTTGGTAGTACAAGTTTCATATTTTTACAAAATGTTAGTTTCATTAGGATTTCTATTTATAATTTGGACGAAATGGGTCACGTGATGAACAAAAATACGGAAAATTGCTAATTATGTTTGTGCAGTTAAGCAGTCTACCTGAAGTGTTTTAGAATTTAGAAATTTAGAATTAAATTTGAATTTAGGAATTTAAAAAAAAAAAAAAAAAAAACGATATTTACACGGGTCACGGGCCGGGTACGGGTCATTGCTCTAAACCCGTACCCGACCCGGCCTCAACGGGTCATTAACGGGTTGACCCGTAAATGACCCGTTGGCGTGTTTGGGGTCACCCGGACCCGACCCGTTCACACGGGTCGTTTGCGGGTCGCGGGTAAATTTGACAGCCCTAAGTTTAAGTCAATGCAATTAGAGTTTGAGGATCAAAACGAGCATTCGGTTTGAATTGGAGGACTAAAATATACAATATTGTCTCCTTATTATCTTGTTGGCGGGGGATTCGGTTATCAATGGCAAACATGCTACTCCACTGTAACAATCTTCATCCCTTCACCTCCTTCCACCGCATTCCCTTCATCCACCGCCAGAACCTCCACCCCTCCGCCGCGGAGACCGAACCGAGCGAGCTCCGGTACCAAAACAACTCACAGGACCCTCCAATCGACCGTTCCGTTCAACTTCCCGCTCAAGACAGGTTAAAGCTTCTCCAACTATCCACGAGCCACAAGCGAACTCCTCAGTTCCCGGGATCCGTCTCCTCGTTCGAAACGCTGAAATCGGTTCCAGGAAAGCCTGAAGGTCTCATCGATGACAATAGTGAAGAAATGATAATGCACGCGCTAAGTGTTCGACGAAAAGCCGCAACCGAGATTTTCAAGGAGGCAATGAAGCAAGGGAAGTTTGGGATTACTTACACGACGAGTTTGGCTGGTGAGGTGTCAGGGTTCATCGATTATGTTATGATCGAGGCAGCCGCTATGAAGCGGTTGCCGATGTTTATGAACGCTTCATTCAATGTTCGTGCTGAGGCTGTTATACAGGATTCTAACGTCGTCCCACTTATAAGGTTCGAGCATTTTGTAAGTACTTCTGTATCTTTCGGAATTGCTGATTTTGTATTTGAATGCCATAGCTCGATTGTCGAATTGGTAGCTGATTAGTTTCTATTCGTACATGTGATCGTGCTGCTGCAGCAGTGAGTGAATGTTTGATATTGTATCATTTTCAGGTGGTTGAAACACAATAATCTGTCATATCCCCAGATAGGGAAGCTGATTTGCATGTCAAAAGGAAATCTTGAATCCGTGAGGCGTGTCGTTCAGTGGTTGAAATCAATTCATGTGAATGGTCGGTTTCTGGGAGTAGCACTAGGGAGGGCAGGGGAGAAGATGCTGCGAAGAAATAGCCACGAGCTAGATGAAATAGTCGAGTATCTGGAGAGTTATGGAGTTCGAAGAGATTGGATGGGATACGTCATGAGTCGGTCTCCTCAACTACTGTCGTATACCATGGAAGAGATTAAAGAGCGTGTCGATTTCTACCTGGATATGGGGATGAACAAGCATGATTTTGGCACTATGGTTTTCGATTATCCAAAAGTTCTCGGCTACTTCTCTATGGAAGAAATGAACCAAAAGGTATCTACTTGAAACCATATTTGGATGTGCTAAAACTGTTTTACCACAGAATCGGAACTTCGGTTTGTTCTGTGTCATAAATAAGCTTGTCATGGTCGGATTTCGGAAACATAACTTTCCTTGTATGCTTTTACAGCAATTACTGGATGGTCCGACTACCCTGTTGAATCCTATTGGATATGCAGGTTAATTACTTGAAGAAATTCGGTTCTGACACTGAATCTGTCGGAAAATGAACCATATTTTGATGTGCTAAAATTGTTTTAGCGCAGAATTGGAACTTTGGTTTGTTCTTTGTCATATATAAGCTTGTCATTGTCGGGTTTCGGAAACATAACATTCCCTGTATGCTTTTACAGCAATTACCGGATGGTCGGACTACCCCGTTGAATTCTTTGTATGCATATGCAGGTTAATTACTTGAAGGAGTTCGGTCTTGACACCGAATCTGTCGGCAAATTACTAGCATTCAAGCCGCAGTTGATGGCTTGTAGTATCGAGGATAGATGGAAGCCTCTAGTGAGATACCTATATTACCTCGGAATTTCCCGAGATGGTATGAAGAGGATGCTTGTCATAAAACCCATGGTTTTTTGTGTCAGCCTGGAGGAAATCATTGTGCCAAAGGTACTAAACTGCTTGTATGCTTAGTCTCTGACCTCTGTGACTGCTATTCACAGGGTAGGGTAGGGTAGGTTCATATAATTGACCCAAATGTTTCCGAAGGTGCGGTTTTTCCAGGACATCGGCATTCGAAATGAAGCCATTGGAAAGATGCTGGTGAAGTTCCCGCCATTACTAACGTACAGTCTCCACAAGAAAATCCGACCTGTGGTTCGTATATTTCTTATCATACTTTCCTTTAATCCCTCATATCGTTATGGTTTATTTGCATCTTTCCGGCTGCATAAGTAACTCGGTCATTTTCGATCGTTATAGGTCATCTTTCTAATGACCAAAGCTGGAGTGAGTAAAACAGATATTGCCAAAGTAATAGCTCTAGCGCCTGAGCTTCTGGGATGTAGCATATACCATAAACTTGAGCCGAATTTTAAGTACTTCTTGTCACTCGGCATAAAACTCCACCAATTGGGACAGATGATTGCAGATTTCCCTATGCTTCTCCGGTATAATGTGGAGCTCCTCAGACCGAAGTATCGGTACTTGAGAAGAACGATGGTGCGTCCTTTGAAGGATCTCATTGAGTTTCCAAGGTTAGCCAGGCCTGCATCACATTCATTCATAATGTGTACCATTTCTTGGATTCTTGATATTGAGACTGAGATTATACTGTATGCAGGTTTATGAGCTATTCTCTTGAAGGTCGTATAATTCCAAGGCACAGGGTGCTGATAGAAAACCGAGTTAATTTCAAACTGAGGTATATGTTAGCGAGCACTGATGAAGAGTTTGAGAAGCGGGTTAAGGCTGCCGTTGAAAGGAGACTTCGGTTCGAGTCTGGTAATTCCAATGCAAATGGAATAGAGGCCGAAACCGAAGATGATGACTTTTCCGGGAATGATGATGAGGATGAATCGTTCAGTTCTGCTTCTGATGATTCTGAATCAGAATCGGACGAATCATTCAGCCCTGCTTCTGATTTAGAATCAAACAGCGAACCATGGATTTAGGGGGAGAGATTTAGAGTTTATTGTAAACTGAATTCATGCAATGTACATAATGATATAGCAAAATATCCACTGTAAATTATTTGATGTTGTAATGGACAAAAGTTGTAATGCAGCATTAAATTTGTCAACAAAAACAGGAATCAAACCAAGATGACGTTCCAGTTCTTCACTAAAACATCAGCAATTAAGCTGCAATAGCCTTCTCCAATTCAGGTGATGCAGCTATGTCTGAGTATATCGGGTGAGGGACGTGACCGTGTTTGGGAATGACATGCACCCATTTCCTTCCGCTCAATTTGTGATGCTCGAACTTAACATTGCCTTCCTTGAGTGCAAAAAGCGTGTGATCTTTCCCAATTCCGACGTAGTCTCCAGGGTGAAATCTTGTGCCCCGCTGTCGGACAATGATGTTTCCGGGAATCACTCTCTGTAGAGGGAACAAAAAATGCAAACTTTTACAATTCCGATTAACTAACTGTATCGAATTAAGCAGAAATGGTACGCTGCAAAGGACTTGCCACAAACAAGAGAGCATCTTGATTTAGTTAACAAACATACTAAGGCAAGGAGAATCTCACCTCTCCACCGAATTTTTTGACTCCAAGATTCTTGGGTTTCGAATCCCTTCCGTTCTTTGTTGACCCGGCTGTCTTCTTCGTGGCCCAACGTCTGAACATTAAGCTTAGAGCTCCACCTGAAGCATCTGGTGACCATGATCACAAGCAGAGGTTAGACTCGCTCGGCCAACGGAAGTCGGGTTTAACGTATGCAAAGATGTTAGATTAACAGATGAAAGTTTTACCAGTGGCACCAGTGTAGACAGGGATATTCGTTACCAAATCCTTGATACTGGCTCTTCGGTACAAGGCTGCTGCGAAATTCATCTTCTAATCTGCTGGAAAATGTAAAATCAATTTAACAAGTAGCATGATTGAACAACTCTCCTATATCAAGTGATCCAGTGGCGTGAGTTTAGAAACAGACACCTTAAGCAAAGAACAATATCACGTTTTCTTGAACAAATGCAAATTTCACTAAACTAGAAAGACAATCTTCAGAGTTACGGATTTGGAAGATACATTTCTACTCTGATCCTACCCAAATTAACAAGATCCTAATGTCTACAACCAACGATTTCCTCCTCAAATGGCAGGAATTTTGCCTAGTCTGAAAAGATAAACAGATAAATCGAAATCCACGGTTCACACAACAAAGAGTTCTTCAAGCTGCCTCAAAACTCAAATCCATCAAAAATCAAAGTTCAATAGAGTTAATACATCACTCTTTCAACTCTAATCAGCTGGAAAGTCACAATTAATACCAGATTGAAGCAATAGAGACTGAACCAACAAAGACTCAGCGCACGTCTCCAGAAAATTAGTCTTCAATCATGAAATGTACCTTTGATTTCTGCTTGCTCTCTACAGCTAGAAGCACGATTACTTCCAAAATGCAGAAAATTGTACGAATATTGATGTAGATTAGAGGTTGAATCCGAAATAACCCTGAGATTGCATTCCTACGTTCTTAATTTCTAACCTAGGGTTCTGGATTTTTTTGTATAATTGCCCTCCTCAAAGAAGGCATTTCTAAAAATGCCCTCCTCAAAGAAGGCATTTCTAAAAAGGCCCAGCTGGCAGGCTCGCGTGTCCAACGCGTGCCAGCTGGGCACTGTCCAGCTGCTAATAGCAGACCGGTCGGACCGGGCCGGATAAACCGGTACCGGTCTGACCGTAAGAGCAAAGACCAATTTTTTTTTTTTTTTTACGAAAATATTAATTGAGTTTAACTAGAATCGAACCCAGGACTTACACTAGAAACGTTGACGCACTACCACCACACTACAAGCTAGAATGTTGACAAAATAATAAATAAAATATTTTTATTTATAATTCTATTATCAATGGAATGGAACCGGGTTCCCCATCCCTCGGGTTTTTTTTTTTTTTTTTTTTTTCACTTTTTACATCTATTAATATTCACTAAATTCAAATTTACAACTCCAAATTCAATGAAAATCTAAAGTTAGCGTCTTTATAATGTAATAAATAAACAATGTGCTATTTTTTTTAAATTTATTTTAGTAATTTCGAAAATTAATGTTTTCATCACCGAATGATGTTATACCACCATAAAACCTAAATTTGGAGCAAACATAATTTTTTAGAAAATGTTCAATTTTTTTTTTCCGAATTGTCACGTATTAGTAAAATCCAATACCAAAAGGGCCTAATTTGAAGTCCGGTAATATATTTTTTGAACATTCTAAAAAATAAGATTTACTCCAAATTTGCATTTTAGGGGGGGTATAACACCATTTGGTGATGGAAACATTAATTTTCGAAATTACTAGAATAAATTTAAAAAAAAAATTAGCACATTGTTTATTACGTTATAAAGACACGAACTTTCGATTTTCATTGAATTTGGTGAATATTAATAGGTGTAAAAAGTGAAAAAAAAAAAAAAAACCGCGGGATGGGAAACTGACAAAAAAAAAAGAAGATTTTTTTGAACATTTTCTAAAAAATGAGATTTGCTCAAAATTTAGGTTTTAGGGTGGTATAACATCATTCGGTGATGAAAACATAATTTTCGAAATTATTAGAATTTTTTTTTTTTGAAAAATAGCACATTGTTTATTACGATATAAAGACCCTAACTTTTGATTTTCATTGAATTTGGAGTTGTAAATTTGAATTTAGTGAATATTAATAGATGTAAAAAGTAAAAAAAAAAAAAAAAAAACCGCGGGATGGGGGAACCCGACAAACGGGTTCCTCAAGACAGAGGAATCCGGTTCAACCGGGTTCAGTTTTATGGTGGTATAACATCATTCGGAGATGAAAATATTAACTTTTGAAATTACTAAAATAAATTTTAAAAAATAGCGCATTGTTTATTTATTACTTTATAAAGACGCTAACATTCGATTTTCATTGAATTTGGAGTTGTAACTTTGAATTTAGTGAATATTAATAGATGTAAAAAGTGAAAAAAAAAAAACCCAGAGGGATGGGGGAACCCGGTTCCATTCCATTGATTAAATAGAATTATAAATAAAAATATTTTATCTATTATTTTGTCAACATTCTAGCTTGTAGTGTGGTGGTAATGCGTCAACGTTTCTAGTGTAAGTCCTGGGTTCGATTCTAGTTAAACTCAATTAATATTTTCGTAAAAAAAAAAAAAAAAAAAAAATTGGTCTTTGCTCTTACGGTCAGACCGGTACCGGTTTATCCGACCCGGTCCGACCGGTCCAGCTGTGCTATTAGCAGCTGGACAGTGCCCAGCTGGCACGCGTTGGACACGCGAGCCTGCCAGCTGGACAGGGCATTTCTACAAATGCCCTCCTTTGGAGGGCATTTCTACAAAAAATCCTAGGGTTCTTGCTGCTATTATTTGCTTCTCTCCTTTTGAGTTTTGAGCAAAAGAAAATGAAATTGGGCTTTATTTTGCAAACATAATTTATTAGTTGGGCTTTGTTTTATTAAAGGCTGGTCCACCATAATCACCTTTGTTCTGGGAATAAAAAAGTTGAGTTTTTTTTTTTCAAATAAGAAGGGGGTTGAGGTAAAAAAATATGGAAAATTCAATTTAAATGATATATCATCGGACTACATGACTTAATACTATACATAATAAATTTAATGGATTTGTTACATGCTACTCATAGGATCGACTATACTGACGTCATTCGCTTTTTTAAACACATCTTCCGATCATATCAGGAAAAAGGCAAATCAAACCTTATTTTATCTTAAATCCAATTAAATAACTAAATCCAATTAAATAATCCATGATTAATTAAACTTACAAATACTAAATTAATCAGTTTAAATAACCTACATTTGGATTACGCGACAAATTTAGTTAATTTGCAACTTCATTTTGGACGGATGTAGCTAATTGCTCATTTATGGAAGTATTGCTAATGCTAATTTTTTTTGTAAAAATATTATATTACAATCTAATAACATAATATTTGATAAAAGAGGTGAATGAAGTGCGACAACCTAATTAGCCGGACACATCTTTTTTATAAATTGGATCGCAATCTAGTTTGCACAACAACTTGTGCTTCGTCGAGTGATCTTCCATGTCACATTTTGAATTGTATTTGCGGTGTGTCAACTATCAAATAGAGCTAATAATGTTGTCGAATCTTCGATCGGAATTTGTTATTGTTTGGCAAATTTGGATTACAATATATTTCGCAACCAACTCAAACACGACCTCTCTCCCTTGATAATTAACTGCAAGTTTGACACCTTATAAAATTACTCTTGTAAAATTCTCCTCCATTGTTCGTCCTCTCAATGCTAGCTATTCGTTTAAAGAAAAAAGCTTAGTAAATAATTGTTTATGTGTTCAGCTAGATGTTTGGTTATTACGAGCCGAACGTAATGGCTCATAGGATTGGACCCGGTCTAACGACCTATCGGGTTTTAGGGTTTACAGAATTTCAATCCGTCTTCTTCATAGTGTACAGAGACGGTGGTTGTTTCAAATTTTCAATCAGACAAAGATGGCTTCCTTCTGCAGATCAGCTCTCATGGCGGGTTCAAGGTCCGTCATCGCTCAATCCAAAGCAGTAGCCCGCAAAACCGTAACCTCGACACCTCTTCCTTCTCCTCTCTCTTCCCCAACCAGATCCATGTTCTCCGCTGCAAGGTACTGAGATGAGAACACCGCGTCTTCAATTAGAATGACGTTGAACTAGTTCCAAACTGAATTTTTCAAAATTGGATCAGATACTGTTCTTCCATGCTTGATCAATTGACTGATTAATTTCAGGGCTGCTTCGGCATTGGGTAGCGTGGAGTCCTTGATGCCACTCCACAGCGCCATTGCTGCAGCTCGGCTTAAATCCAACATTGCTGTTGATTCTTCCTGTTGGAGCTGGCTCTCTCAGGGTACTACTTCCACTTCTCATACTTGCTTCAGTTTTCTTTTCTTCCTTCCATGATCTTTGACAAATTTCTGATCTGATCTGAACCTAATCTATCCATGCTTAATGGTCAATATTTTCTGAATTGATCAATCAAATCGAGTTTTCAGCTGTTTTTGGGTAATGTCAATGCATAATTCATTGATGCCTTCAATAGCTGTAAAGTCTAATATAATTAGGAAAACCTAGTTCTTGATTACATAATTCATCGATGTCTTGCATAGTTGCTAGTCGAATGATCTGGACTGACTAGTTCCTGGTTGAGTTGAGCTTTTCTTTTTCTGACTTGCTCTATTTGGTATATAGGGTTGGCAGTATCTTTGTGACCAAGTAGCTAGAGTCAATCTTCATTATCGTTTTCTTAGAAAATCCAAACTTTTCTGAATTGAGATCAATCAAATCGAGTTTTCAGATTGCTGTTTTTAGGGTAATGTCAATGCATAATCCATTGATGTTCAATAGCTGTCTAGTCTAATATGATTAGGAAAGCCTAGCTCTTGATTGCATAATTCATAGATGTCTTGCATAGTTGCTAGTCGAATGATCGGGATCGACTAGTTGTTTTTTCTTTTTCTGACTTGCTCTACTTGGTATATAGGGCTGGCAGTTCCTTTGTGACCAAGCCACTGGACTAATCGGGGTGATAAGTAGCTAGAGTCAATCTTCATTATCGGTTTCATGGAAGATCCAAACTTTTATTCAGCTAGCTGTTTCAATTCACTTGTACCGTCCAAAACTTATGCAAAACGGGTCCGTAAACTATCTATAGAGTCAATGCCTTATGTCGGGTTGGATGTCTTTGTAGAATCCGCTTGAATTAATGAAACTTCTCAATTGTTGATTATAATCCCTTTCCTATTAAAGAGAAGACAAATAAAGTTTGTTTGACGACATAATCTTGTTCAGTATTTACTCGGGGTTTCATTATCGCATATATGTCTTCATCTTCTTCCTCGGGCATATGGATTCTCCATCTTTTTCTTCTTAACTTGCATTTCTGTTTAAAAACTATGAACCCGGCCGAATGTTCTGCTGCTAACTAGATCAGTACTCTCTATTTCTAGACTTTGCAGTTCCTCTGTGACCCGTGTCTTATTTCCAAATTTACCGATCCGGCGAAAGTTGTGTTGGACATTGTTTTGTTCCTTTCGGTTTGGCAGAGCAATGACAAAGAAATCATTGATGCTGTCTGTTATTGAGGTTGGTTATGTTTATTATATGAGATATTCAGAGCTCAATCAATGCAATTCAACAAAAGTGCATGATTTTGGTGCTATTGAAAGGTAGGCTTCCTTGGAGTGTACTGCAAGTATGATCGAGGCAGTTGACATTGCTAAAGCGATACCGTTATTATGTTTCCAGGGACGACCCGATGTCGAATTCAGCTGGAGATGCCTCATTGGGAGGGTTTTAACCTTAACGCTTTCGGCTCGAAATTGCGGAAGCAAACTTGCATATATCATAAAAGAAACGAGTCGTGCTGAGTATCTGACAAGCTCGACTCGACTCATTTTAGTCGAGCTTGAATGAGTCAAAAATTTCCAAGCTTGAGCAGGTCGGGTTGGTACCGTACTTTAGGAGTTTGAGTTTGGCTCTAGTTGGCTCGTCAAGTTTATAATTGTTCAATTAAATCATAACTGATGCACTTTGATGTAAACTCAATTCGATAGTTAATGTGTGAATATATATAATATTATGTAAAGTTTGTATAAGTTAGAATTCGATTCAAATAGGTTTAAAATAGGCTTACGAACCGCTCATGAATGAACATGTAGTCGACTTCGTATTACAAAAATCTTGATTTAAGTCTACTTGAAATTTAGTGAATTGTATTTGAATATTACCAAGCCGATGTTGAGTAGGTTGACTCCATCCATACATACTAGTTTAATAAAAACATGTTATACGTCGTGGACTGAACGATGTGTTAGTAGGAACATACCTTCGATGGTCTCTCTCTTCAATCATTGAGAAAAGAAACAAACTTTGTTTAAGAATCATTCAATAGAGGAATTTTGTATTATATTTATATGATGGAATATGTCATAGGTTCCTATATTTTAACTCTTAATAATAGATTAATTTCGAGTTGATCCGATATGATATGAGTTATGATTATTCTAATTTATATTTAGAGGTCTGAGATTTAACTATTGAAAATGAAAAAATATTCATTATCAATACTTTTAGTTCTTATAGAGTCGGTGCAAACAGCAAACAAATTATTATAGAATCTGACCTATAAGACATCACGTGGAAATAAATTTGTGTTACGTGTTTTCTTTATATTTGCTATGTCGTATGCTAAACTATGTAAATTTAGATTATATCCCTAAAGAGTTAAAACCATTTTCAATATGGAGTTCTCGTTCTCGGTGAGATTCGAAAGTTCGATTCTAAAAGCGCAGTTGCTTTACTAGTTGGTGTAACTAAGGAATCATATACTATTCTTGTGTGGCTAAACTGGTAATTACTAAACTCATACTACTGAATCATGTAACATAATGTAATAGTTTAACATTTTATTACTTGAATGGAGGTCTCGACTTTAAACTCTACCCGATCTTAAAAATTGAAAAATAAACTTTACCCTAAAGAAGTTCAGTAAGAGTGAAAATTATTTACTCCCTCTATGGGCCCTTGTACTCAACAGCCATGAAAATGGACCCAAAATCAAAATCTACTTTCGGCTCTGTTCCCTTTTATTATCTACGCGGGGGCTTCATTGGCTGTTATTTGGTTTTGGTTGGCTCCAATTTCTTCCTCACCGTATATTCTCGTTGCGCCAAGCAGATCCAGGTGTTCACTGACGCGGAGATCGTGCAATGGAGGAGAAACTGATTAAGCGGCTGGAAGCAGCCGTCGCCCGCCTGGAGGCGATACCGTTGGCCGGAAGCTCTGCTGTAGATGCTGCCGGCGATGCCGATTTTTCAGCTGATCCGGCGATTCGCGCGTTCGATGATCTGATGGCTCAGTATGTCGGTAGGGTTTCTAATGCGGCTGAGAAGATTGGCGGACAGGTACTGGATGTCACCAAGATCCTCCACGATGCATTTGCTGTCCAGAAAGAACTTCTCATCAAAATCAAGCAGACTAAGGTGCTGTACTTGTTACTTCGATTAGTAGTGCTAGTTGTGTGTTTCTTTGTGGAATCGAGCTTCCATTTGTTTTTGAGTATTTGTGGTGAGCACATTGCTTCTTTGGTCAGTACATGTTTGGTGGTTAGTTAGCTTTTATTGTGAGTATTAGGTGCTGACATTGATTGTTGCTCTAAGATATATAACAGAAAAGGGAGGGAGATTGATTATAGGAATGAAATTCTGGTGGTTGATTTTATTACTTTGACCTACCTGGTTATCATTCTGTCATGGAGAGTAGTCTTGGATTAACATAACTAATTTGCATTGTTATGCAGAAACCAGACCTTGCAGGATTGGCTGAATTTCTTACACCGCTGAATGAAGTGATCGCTAAAGCGAATAAATTGTCAGAAGGAAGGAGATCCGACTTTTTTAACCACTTGAAAACTGCAGCAGACAGTCTCACAGCTTTAGCATGGATTGCATATTCAGGCAAAGACTGTGGTAGGTGATGCGCTTATTACTATTTTGTGTTGTTCAAGCATAATTATTTTTTTATTACGCTATCATCTTCTAACTTGGGTGCTATTTTTAAAAAGGTATGAGCATGCCTATTGGACACGTTGAAGAAAGTTGGCAAATGGCTGAATTTTACAGCAATAAGGTAACATTCTTAATATTATGCATTTTAGTGGTTAAATGACTTGAAGGTGCTTCATAGTAATGGGATGTGATAACATTTGGCATACAAGAAAAGTACAGTCTAAGCCAGCACTTCCAAAATGTATTAAGGCTATTGGAAAATAAATTTAATGTTACAAAAAAATGTGATTGATGGCGATAGATGCTACACTGATGTCTGATCATAAATTAGTGAAATTATTTTTATTTCTTTGACGGAATTGGTGAAATTTGTGCTTGTTCCATGTCTATACTAGAAATTAGCCATTTTTTCCTTTTAAACCTTTGTCAAATTTTCACTTTGAGTTGCATCTTTCAGTCATCTCTTCATATCTTGTACCTTGTTGTTAATGTGACTGTTGAGCTAGTTTGGGTCTAATATATTCAGTTTATTTTCTCAGGTACTGGTTGAGTACAGAAACAAAGATGCAAACCATGTTGAATGGGCCAAAGCTCTGAAGGAACTCTATTTACCAGGTCTTCGAGATTATGTGAAGAGTTTCTACCCTCTTGGTCCTGTATGGAATCCGACCGGGACTACGACTTCTGCTTCTTCTAAGGCAGTTTCAAAAGCACCAGGAGGTCCACCTGGCGTTCCACCTCCTCCACCTGCTTCACTCTATAGTTCTGAACCTTCGCAGGCATCCTCTTCACGCCCGAAGGTAGGAATGGCTGCAGTTTTTAGTGAAATCAATTCTGGAAAACCTGTGACTACTGGTCTGCGAAAGGTAACAGCTGACATGAAGACGAAGAACCGTACAGATAGATCTGGCGTTGTTGGTATCAATGAAAAAGAAGCTCGCAGTGCTTCAACTGTTTTCTCCAAGACGGGACCCCCGAAGTTAGAGTTACAGATGGGTCGAAAGTGAGTAAAAGGGTCCTAGTTCTTCATGTGAGGATGTGATTATTATGTTGCTAACATGTTTTTCTCACACAGGTGGGCTGTTGAAAACCAAATTGGAAAAAAGGACTTGGTCATTGATGACTGTGATGCAAAGCAGGGTGTTTACATTTATGGGTGCAAAGACTCTGTCTTGCAGATTAAAGGTACTGGAGTTATTTTTACTACTAGTGACTAAATTCTGAATTCTGGAGGCCAAACTTAAAACTGCTGAGGATTTTTGTACAACTTGCAGGGAAAGTTAATATCATAACTATCGACAAGTGCACCAAGATGGGTGTTGTATTTACGGTTAGTATCATATGAGTTAAAATCTGTTATTATGTTAAATGATCTTTATAGACTGGAGTGAGATCTTATTTCCTCATGGTCTTCCTTTGTAAAACATAGGATGTTGTTGCTGCATGTGAGATTGTGAACTGCAATGGTGTTGAGGTGCAGTGTCAGGTAGAAACTTAGTACCTGATTCTTTTCACTCGGATCTTAAGATCATATGCTTCTTCTCGGTTGCATGAACTCTTGGTGATATGTGGTGAATACAGGGTTCAGCTCCGACTGTATCAGTAGATAACACTGCTGGGTGTCAGTTGTATTTAAGCAAAGACTCCTTGGGTGCATCAATAACAACGGCAAAATCAAGTGAGATCAACGTGTTGGTACCCGGGGCTGATCCTGATGGTGATTGGGTATGTTGGTTCTTCTCTAATTATTTGGTTAAATACATTTCTACTATTTCATTTTTGGCTCTACAACTGGACAAGAAGGAATATATTGGGTAGGTTTGACAATCCATTGACTTTTAAGACGAAGTAACCATTGACTTTCTGCAATGTGGCTCCACGGAGTTGCTTGTACTATCTTTGTATAAATCAATCAACTTTAGTGATAGATCTCCATCTAATGATCTTCATAAGCTTATTTGAGCAAGACGTAATATAGTTATTCCATGTCATTGTCGAACGAGCTTCTTTATTGTGACATAGTGCTGCTCTCTGAACTGGTTATTCCTAGTAACTGCCTATTGACATAGATATATCGGGTTTCTTCCGTTTTGTGAATCTACAGGTGGAGCATTCGCTGCCACAGCAGTTTGTGCACTCATTCAAAGACAAGGAATTCATTACAACCCCGGTCTCTCACTCTGGTGGTTAAACTCAAACACCCGCATCTTACATTGTTCGGTGCGATACTCTATTGAAGTACTACTACAAAGCGCGTTTTTTCTTTATTTATTTTGCGTCATCATGCCTCTTGAACTGCACTAAGAATTTTGACCAGCTCTTGACTGTGCAATCTGCTTATTTATTGATTGATGATGGGAGGTATTTGGTTTTGGTGTGGGTTTATTCTACTGTTGCTGTTGCAGTGCTGCAGTGTTTGTTTGTACAAGGTTTTTCCACAGATTCAGTTCTTCTGGGCTTTTGGAGTTGTGTAGCATCGGTTCGGTTATTGTGTAAGATCTATTATTATATATTTGTATTGAATTGAATTGACAGTACGTTGAGTTATGGATGATTTGTCGGTAGCATTTTAGTTTCGTGTGGGGTGCTGCCGAAGAAGATTAGTACGTGTAAGGATGGAATGGAAGGAATCCAACAGCTTGTTGTTTTTGTCACGTTTCATGTTATTTGGTATCTGTCTGTTGATCCACGTGCGGTCCTGCTTTATTTGACACTTGTCGTGCATATGAAATCACTTGCATTTTATTTGTTTAACGTTAAAATTAAGTTTCTAAACTTAGAAAAACAAGTACTTAGCAAATCCTCATGACTCAACTGGCCAAGCTCTAAGAGCTCAATTGGGTGTGCATCTTAACTCGTCAGCTAAGTTATGGGTAGCTATGATCAAACTTTTTTATTATTTTAATTTTATGAAGTAGTTGTGAAATAAATTTTAAGATATATTTGATATTAAGTTAATAATACATTTTATTTTTTCGTTCATTTTAATGGAAAAGTAAAGTAAGGAATAATATACCGAAAACAGCTGATCACAACAAAAATAAAATAGGCAATACAGTGAACAACTGAACATATAGTTGAGAGCAAGGTTATATAGTTGAGAGCAAGGTTGTTAGGATCGCTATCCAAATCGTAGGATCCTAAGATCCTACAAGGCTAAATCGATCCGGATCGCTCCTAGGATCGCTAGCACTTAGGATCAGAGTAGGATCGAGCGCCGGATCGTTCAGGATCGGTTAGGATCGTGATCCTAAAATATACTAAGAAAAGCATACAAAAATTGAGTTTTTTTATTATTTCAACCACTAACTACAAATTGGAGGCTCATTATACTTATTTATGACATAATTCTAATTATATTTTAATAATAAAAAATTAATTGGTAAATAGAATATCAAAAACGCAAAATTTATATTGTATTTCTTATTCATCTCCATGTATAGTCTCTGATAAATCAAGTAACTTTGTTTACTTAGGATACATTAAACATATACGTTTTTTATAATTAATTTGATACTTCATACGTTTTTTTTATTACATTCTTATTTTCAAATCATTTACAAGTAGAAGTTCGACTAATTATATAACTTAAATGATCAAGGTGATTTTGACTTGAACTTAGATGACATTACAAAAATATCGCGTATGTTTAACATTTGAAGCTGATGAAGACTTGAATGGAGTTGTAATGTTGTTTTAGACAATTATTATTATAATTAGAAGTTTGAATTTTGAACTAATTTAAGGTTATTAGTACTTTGTTGGACTTGGATGTCTATTTAGAAGTGTATAACTTAATTAATAATGTCTAAAATACTTTTGAATACTATTTTGGTGATTTGATATTATATTGAGTAATGTTTTCAAAATAAATTATTATTAATGTGAAATAATTTGTAAAATTTTGTAGAATCATACGATCCCCGATCCGATCATATAAACGATCTGATCCTACCATCAATCGATCCTAGTTAGGATACCAATCCTAACAACCTTGGTTGAGAGTGCTTTTAATTATTTTTAACCGTTAATATTTGATTACAGAAATAATATAGATGTAGTGGTGGAAAATATCGTATATATTCCAATTTGGAAGATTATTATATGTCGGCGTAAAATGGATCTAGTCTAGTTCTGTCTTGTACGATTGACAATTGCAGGAATGAAACAATTAAGTTTGGGGATTGCTGCCAAGAAACGAAAGTGTGGTGAACTGGAAAAATGGGCGACCGCCTGGTCCCACACCACCTAAGCTCATCCCCCTCTCTTCAATTCTTCAATCATGTCATGGCAACTCCTTCCTCGGTGAAATTGCAGCACTATATTATTGACTCACCTCAAATAAATTAAGCTCTCTTAAATTTGACTCAAAATAAAATATGCTCTATCGGATTGATTAAGCTCGAATTGTAAGATTTTAAGTGAAATTGTAAATCTAAGCTCAACTCGAATTTGTTTGACCAGCTTGAATTAGACTCATTATGTTCGTGGCTTTTTAGGCTTTATTATATAGATATATATTAAAGCTCAACATACATTAATGTAATTAAATATGAAAGCACAATAAAGCTCGCGAGTAATTCAAGTCAATTATATCCGAACTCGACTGAAACAGATGTCAAATAGCTTAATTGAGTGCAAATTATTGCAAAGTTTGGGGGTGTATGTTTCTTGTAAAAAGAAATGGGGTGCGAGCCACACATTCAAAGATAAGGATGCTTCCCGTCATCATTTTTGCCATGTTCACATCTTCTTCTTCAGTTCAGTGTGACGAGACCGTTAAAACCCAAACTTCATTCACTTTCACACTAACTCTTCATCCATGGCTGCTTCTCTGCTTTATCAAATCTCACCCAGTCGGTCCCTAGTAACGCTCCTTGCAGTATTCCACGCTCTCCACTTTGCTCGTCAGCTCACTTCCCTCACTATCATCTCTTACTGGTCGATACGGTATGTTGAATGACACCGCTCTGTTTTTGCAGGCTCCGAGTCATTTATCGGTGTAAACTACGGCCAAGTCGCCGACAACTTACCGCCGCCAGATGCCACCGCCAAGCTCCTGCGCTCCACCTCCATCGGACAGGTGCGCCTCTACGGCGCCGATCCCGCCATCATAAGAGCGCTTGCCAACACCGGAATCGGGATCGTAATCGGAGCTTCCAATGGCGACATACCGGCGCTGGCGTCCGATCCCAACGTTGCCGGTCAGTGGATTAACTCCAACGTCCTCCCTTTCTACCCTGCGAGCAAGATCGTCCTCATCACCGTCGGCAACGAGGTCTCCTCGATTTCTTCTGCAATAGTTCCAGATCGCCAATTGATTTCAGTTAACGGAACTGATTTCAGCTTCCGATCGCCAATTGATTGCAGGTTTTGATGAGCAACGACGAGGCTCTGATATCGCAGCTGCTGCCAGCGATGCAGAACATGCAGCGGGCACTGAGCGGCGCGTCGCTGGGCGGCAAAATAAAGGTGTCGTCCGTGCACGCAATGTCGCTGCTGAGCCAATCGGATCCTCCGTCTTCTGGAAGCTTCCATCCGTCGTTCGAGAGCAATCTGCGAGGGCTTCTGGAGTTCCAGAGAGAGAATGGATCCCCCATCGCCATCAATCCTTACCCTTACTTTGCATACCAGAGCGATACCCGCCCTGAAACTCTGGCGTTTTGCCTCTTCCAGCCCAACGCAGGCCGCCCCGATCCCGGCACCGGAATCACCTACATGAACATGTTTGATGCTCAGGTAAGTTGACTCATAGATATACTAACTTGTTGCCTCTAGAAGCTTATTCGTCTGAAGTTCGATTTCGAGCTGAGCTAAGATATTATTTATAATTTACTTAAATAATTTTAACTTTTCAAGTTATCTAAACCTTTGGTGAGTATAATACCAACCCGAACTTAAAATCAATCCAATTTGACTTCAAACAACTTATTAGATTATCGGTTCAATTTCACCTCTATCTAAGAGCCGTTTGATATTTGTGCTTATTTTATTATTATTTTTAAGAAAATGTTATATACTAGTAATTTTTTAACAACCCTAAGCTACTTCCCTTATTTTATTATTATTATTATGGTGAGTTTGTTTAGATTTTGGTAAGCATTTCGAATCTTGATACTGTCCAAATATACTATTAAATAATCTAATCTAACTTGATATAATAAAATTTAAAATAATCTGGTGTGCGTAACCATTTCTGCATTTCACGTTAAGTTATGCTAAGCCAGTAATTTTCCATTCAACCCTTCCATCTAAATGATAAGGAAAAAGTACGTAAAATATATAATTTTTTGATTTTTTTTTATCAATATATTTTAAAACGATGGTAATTATATCTTTCAATCATATACGTTAAATACATTTTAAATTTATAAAATTAATCGATTAGTTTTCTAAAATTAAAATCAACACCTAACAACTTATCATCAAAATCAAGACTTAATTAACTAATCATAATCGTTGAGGTCCTGATTCGATTAGAACTCTCCAATTGGTTGAGATTTCATTTAATTCAGTTTTAACATTAATATATAAAAGGACTTAGTCGTAATACTTTAAAACTATTTAATTAATTTTGTCCATTTGAATTATTTTTAATGATAAATTTTAATTAATAATCGAATGAAGTATCAATTACCATTGTTTAAACCATTTAAAACATGTTATATATTTTAAAATATATTAATATAAAAAAAACTATATTTATTTTTCAAATAAATATGTTGTATTTTTTTTCCGTAATTTTAAATGATAACCAAATAGATGAAGAATCTTTACTTCAGTGGTATATATAATTTTTAAAAATAAATATATTTCTAATTTTTTATATTTGTTTTATTAACTTATTACAAAATTCATTTATAGATTCGTTATTGGCCAAAGTTTAAAAGCTACGATGACGAATACTCCTTTTTACTGGCAGAATACAGAATCAGTTCTTCATCTACTTGCTTTTGTGAATCCTTTTTTATGCCTTTGAGATTTGAAAAGATAAATGATTGGACCACTAGATGCTTCTCATGTAGTTTCCAAAATAATTTATCACGTTTGCAGAATTACTGCTGTAATTTTTTTTACCAATAAAAAAAAACTGCTGTAAATTTATATAATATGTGCAATATGTTAAACAAATGGAATAGGAATATGAATTCTAAGGCAGCGAAAAATTATAAAATTATTTAATAACAAAACATGAAAAATGACGAAACCAGCTCATGATCTTGATAAAAGATCACTTTTAATTAACTTGTTTGGTTGCTAGTTATCTCCTTCCTTCCCTCCTTATTTAGACTTTTAACGTTGTTTGCTTGTTTCTTTTAAGCTTTCTCCTTTTCGATGCTTTATATGTCTCAGTTTTAAGGGTTAACAAGTCTTTTGGTCCATAATGTTTGACAACTTTTGGGTTTTGATCAATGATGTTTTTTTTACTTAGTTTTGGTACCATATGTTTGCAGATTTTTTCTAGTTTTGGTCTAACCGTTACATTCCGTCCATTTTTTGACATGTACAAGTCACGTGATCCACCCTAAACTTTCAATTTTGTTCAATTTAGTCCCTCTAATACTTTCCTAACCTTTTCTTGATTCAATTTAGTCTCGAAGTTTCAAAAATTCAATTGGACCTATTGTCCAATTGGGGTCAATTTTGAAACTTCGGGACTAAATTGAACAAAAAAAAGGTTAAGAAAGTATTAGAGGGACTAAATTTAAAGTTTAGAGTGGATCACGTGACTTGAACATGTCAAAAAATGGACGGAATGTAACGGTTAGACCAAAACTAGAAAAAATCTGCAAACATATGGTACAAAACTATGTAAAAAAAAACATCATTGACTAAAACCCAAAAGTTGTCAAACATGATGGACCAAAAGACCTGTTAACCCCAGTTTTAATATAATGGCTCCGTTTTACAAAAAAAAAAAAAACATGAAAAACAAAAATAAGGATTTAAATAAGAGAAAATAACATATTTAGTGTCTCAGGTTTACTTCATGTGTCAGTTTGGTGTCTCAGTATTAAATTGTTTGATATTTGGTGTCTCAGGTTTCAATTTTGTTGTAATTTGGTTTTCCGTCCAATTTTGGGTTAACTTTGACAGATTGAGATGAAAATACGATTTTGACCCTTATACTCTTTATTTTCAAAGCCACCCATCCGATTTCGACCACCCACCTCCAACTCCGAGCCACCAACCTCCGATTCCGACCACCCACCTCTGATTCTGGGTTGACCGGCTCCGGCGATTCCGAGCATTTTGGGGGTAATTTATGAATTTTCAAATTTATTCGGTCATATGACCAGCACATGACCAGTTTCTATTAAATTTAATCTCAAAATTTGACGAAGACAGCAAATAGAGTCGAAAGTAACATTTTAATCATGAGAAAACAAATTGACACATGAAGTAAACCCGAGATATTGAAATATGTTTTTTTCCCAATAAATAATAATGAGACATGAAAAGATCAAATTATTCTTTAATTTTTTTTTAACTACCACTACGTATAGTAGTTTTTGGCACCTCTAAAGCCGAAGAGTTTCGTTTCGGAGCACTCTACTACAATTAGAGCCACATAGGGTTCCGGGGTCGGAAAGCTCTCAATCGGAGCTCCTTGTAGATCTAATTGAGGTCAAAAAGCTCAAATTGGAAGACTTCTAGCCTCGATTGGAGTCTCAGGGGGCCGGATATCTCTCACTAGATGCTCTTAGATGTTGAAGGTAGACCTTCCGGTGAGTTTTGAGGTCGTCGAATTGGGTGACCAGAATTGAGGCGGTGGACCGCCGAAATTGTGATTGTGGTTGGCCAGAATCGTAGGGGTATATTTGTTTTCGTTAAGGGTTAAAAGTCCTTTTGGTACCACATGTTTGCAAAAATTACACTGTTCATACCACTAGTATTTTTTCGTACCGAATTGGTACCATATGTTTCCAAACCTTACTGTTTTGGTATCTCCGTTAGGGATCCGTAAAAAACGGCCGTTAAATGGCATGTGCCATGCACGTGACCAGCCCAAAACTTTCAATTTTGTTACAATTTAGTCCATCTAATACATCCCTAACTTTTATTTTGTTCAATTTAGTCCTAAAACTTCAAAATCAAACCATTTCCCCAAATTGACCTGCCGGACCTAGCCTAGGGCTAAGTCCGACCCTAGGTCGGGGTCGCCTGGGTCCGGCGACCATGACCCAGGGTCGGACCTAGCCCTAGGCTAAGTCCGGCTAGGTCAATGGTTTGGTTTTGAAGTTTTAGGACTAAATTGAACAAAATAAAAGTTAGGGATGTATTAGATGGACTAAATTGTAACAAAATTGAAAGTTTTGGGCTGGTCACGTGCATGACACATGCCATTTAACGGCTGTTTTTGACAGAACCCTAACGGAGGTACCAAAACAATAAGGTTTGGAAACATATGGTACCAATTCGGTACGAAAAAATACTAGTGGTATGAACAGTGTAATTTTTGCAAACATATGGTACCAAAAGGACCTTTAACCCTTTCGTTAATATCAACCAAAATTTATATTTATCGGAGTCGATGAATAATCATTCTGATACGTGCAAAACGGAGAAAATTAGAGAATTGTAACATTTGCAAAATAACCCATAACTTCCTAATTGACTCTCAAAGGTCCCTAATATTAATACACCATAACACATTCTTAGGTGTGGAGGCCATAATTGCTATTCCAACCTGTTTGGAATTTTTTTTTTTTTTTGGCCAAACAGCCTGTTTGGAATTTAAATTCCATTTTAGACTAAATTCCGTGACACTGAGCTGAGAATAAAATATTTCAGTATATTATTTCTTAATTATTCCATGAAATAAACCTGATGTTACAATCCGACACAGACTGAGTGGCATTGTTGTAATATCCGACAACATCTAGAGCATTTTCCTAGACCCCGGTGGTCGGAATGCTTTGATACTTCTGCGTCGGAACATAAATCATTTCCCGTACTTACTTGTTAGGAAAATGATTGGTATTCCGACCTCAAAACTCTGAAGTGTTCCGACTTGTGTCTAAGTGGCACATGATGTAACTTTTAACAACCTTTGGGCTATATTAATTACCCTCGCATTCGGAACTAGGCGGAGTTTTGTTGTCAGAGGTTCTATCATTCCTCTACTTGTTACACAGTATTGCATTTATTTTTCCGAGTTACTAAAACCTGTTCTGATGTACAGGTTGACGCGGTTCGATCCGCATTGAACAGACTCGGATTCAAGGAAATCGAGATCATGGTATCAGAGACTGGATGGCCTTACAATGGTGACGCCAATGAAGCTGGAGCCAGTGTAGAGAATGCAAGAGCTTACAATGGTAATCTAATTGCACATCTTAGATCCATGGTTGGAACACCGTTGATGCCCGGCAAGTCCGTTGACACATTCATTTTCGCCCTTTACGACGAGGATCTCAAACCCGGGCCCGTCTCTGAAAGATCGTTCGGTCTTTACAAGCCCGATCTTTCCATGGCATATGATGTTGGCCTCACCCAAAGCAGCCAGGTTGGAAAATTGTTGAATTGCCACTTATATTTTGCTAGTGTTGGGCGTGGAAATAGTCCGGTTCCAGTCTAGAGTAAACCGAATTTTTTGTAATGTTTTATTTTTGCAAAATTAGTCTGTTCTGGACCGATCAAAACTAGTTTGCAAAAGACAGTTTCGGTCCAATTCCGACCCGATCCTGATGGTTTACACTCAATTTTTAAAAAAAAAATCAGTTTCAAAATGGTTTCGGTATGGTATAGAACTGGTTCCACACATATATATTTTCATTTTTTTGTACTGATTCTGATTTGTTTTAGAATCGGTCCGACTGGACCTGTTCCAAACAGTCCGGTTCCGTCCTGGATCGATTTTAATGCCCAACCTATAATATTTGCACCAAAATAGCAATTTTCAGTACGGGATTATGAAGTGTTGATTATGTTGCAGACCCCAACAAGTCCTAAGGGCCAGGTGCCAAAACCGAGCCACGGAGGTTGGTGCGTTCCGAAAAACGGTGCTTCGGATGCACAACTACAGGCGGGGCTCGACTACGCGTGTAGTCAGAGCATCATCAACTGTAGCCCCATCAATCCGGGAGGTGCATGCTTCGAACCAAACACCGTAGCTTCGCACGCTGCCTATGCCATGAATCTCTACTACCAGAATTCGGGTAAAAACCCGTGGGACTGCGATTTTTTGCAGACAGCAACCCTAAGCTCCAACAACCCTAGTAAGCCCACATTATCCTAATATTTGTTCACTAATATTCATAGAGCGTATTTAAGTTGATGTTTAGTTGTTTACACGGGTTCAATTATCTTGTATGTATCAGGCTACAATGGATGCTCCTACCCCGGTGGCAGTGGCGGTACCGCATGAATCATGGAAAGAAAGAAGCCTTGTTTTGATGCTACGTAATTAAGTAAGAAGAGGTAGCTAGAGAAATTAATTAAGAAGAAGAAGAAGATACATCATTATTTATTTATATATGCAACAATAATGGTCGATACTTAATAACAAAAGCTTAATGAATGTAATGTATCTTTTAAACCTTGTAATATAATGACATGTGATGTTACGGTTTAATGCTTTAAGTGATGTAAATTTAAACAACACCGTGAAGCTTTCTATCTAAAATAGATAACAGAACTATTGTACGATTGTACAAAATGAGCTAATTTTTTGTTTTGTTTATTAAATAGTTGAGCTACTAATTTTTCCAACTTAAAGTTAGTTTAGCAAATTACTAATTATTGTGAACATTTATAAAATACTAGAATTTTAAGCGCGTACGTTGCACGCGCGTACCGTAATACGTAAAACTTATATTTGTAGTACAAATGCATCTAATGTGTTAAATAATTTGAAAAATAATATAACACAAAAAGGAATGCCCTTTGCCGGCAAGCCACCCTCATCGAGTATTCAACAATTACCATAATAATAACTTAAATAATCCTAAACTACCATACATTTGTACAAGATCGCATCATCATCACACAACCTATCATTACTCTCAACATTGCACCCAATGTAACAGTTTAACATTAACATTTGTAGTAATAAGCCACTGAGTAAGAGCCTTTCCTCTAATGTAACATAGGAATCATTGCGAAAATTATTAACTTACAATCGATACAATGCATTACAATACAATACATAACTGCAATGCAATCTCAAAGATGTTGTTAGAGTCGCCACTTGTACACTGTCCTTGTGGTCGAGCTATCTAATTCACCATCACTCAGTTTCTGCTTCCCACCCTTCTTGTATATCTTATTTAATTCATGGGTTAAGAATACAATAGGGGCCTGAATGTTTGCCCATGTTGCCAAAAGGGGTCTGAATTGAAAAAACGTATTATTAAGGGCCTGAATTTTGAGTTTTGTGTTTTTTCAAGTCTCCGTCCAAATTTTCTGTTAAATCTAACAGAACCACGTGAAAAGACAAAAATACCCTTTTGTAATTATTATACAATTTATCAATTTAATTAATAAAATGTGAAATGTCTAAAATACCCCTACACACTAATAATTATACCCTTAAGGCCACCACACTCCGGCCACCGCCCGGCTCCGGCGACCGCCACCGGCCTCCGATCGGAGCCAAAAAAGCTCCGAAGCTCCGATCGGAGCCCTGTGGCTCCGATCGGGAGCCACAGAGCTAAAGCCCTGTGGTGACCACCACCTAAAGCCCTGTGGCTCCGATCGGGAGCCACAGAGCTCCGATCTGGAGCCCTGTGGCTCCGATCGGAGCTTTTTTAGCTCCGATCGGAGCTTTTCGGTCGTCGCCGGAAGTCAGTGGTGGTCGCCGGAGGCCAGTGGTGGTCGCCGGAGGCCGGTGGTGGTCTCCGGTGTCGGGGTGGTGGTGGTCGCCGGAGCTGTGGTGGCTTAAAGGGTATTTTCGTCATTTTAGGTCAAACATATGAGAGACACACTTTGGTCAAAGGGCATTTTCGGGTTTTCAATTAGTGGTGAAGACAAATTTTGTCCTAACCTCTCACCTCCAACTAACCTCTCACCTCCAACTAAGCAAATGTCCTAACAAATTTGCCCATTGAAAGTGCTCTTACAATCCGACACAGACTGAGTGGCATTGTTGTAATATCTGACAACATCTAGGGCATTTTCCCAGACCCTGGTGGTCGGAATGCTTTGATATTGGAACATAAATCATTTTCCGTACTTGTTAGGAAAATGATTGGTATTCTGACCTCAAAACTCCGAAGTGTTCCGACTTGTGCCTAAGTGGCACATGATGTAACTTTTAACAACCTTTGGGCTATATTAATTACCCTCGCATTCGGAACTAGGCGGAGTTTTGTTGTCAGAGGTTCTATCATTCCTCTACTTGTTACACAGTATTGCATTTATTTTTCCGAGTTACTAAAACCTGTTCTGATGTACAGGTTGACGCGGTTCGATCCGCATTGAACAGACTCGGATTCAAGGAAATCGAGATCATGGTATCAGAGACTGGATGGCCTTACAATGGTGACGCCAATGAAGCTGGAGCCAGTGTAGAGAATGCAAGAGCTTACAACGGTAATCTAATTGCACATCTTAGATCCATGGTAGGAACACCATTGATGCCCGGCAAGTCCGTTGACACATTCATTTTCGCCCTTTACGACGAGGATCTCGAACCCGGGCCCGTCTCTGAACGATCGTTCGGTCTTTACAAGCCCGATCTTTCCATGGCATACGATGTTGGCCTCACCCAAAGCAGCCAGGTTGGAAATTTTTTGAATTGCCACTTATATTTTGCTAGGGTTGGGCATGGAAATAGTCCGGTTCCAGTCTAGAGTAAACTGAATTTTTTGTAATGTTTTATTTTTGAAAAATTAGTCTGTTTGGAACCGGTTCTGGACCGATCAGAACTAGTTTGCAAAAGACAGTTTCGGTCCAATTCCGACCCGATCCTGATGGTTTACACTCAATTTAAAAAAAAAAAAAATCAGTTTCAAAATAGTTCTGGTATGGTATAGAACTGATTCCACACAAATATATTTTCATTTTTTTGTACTGATCCTGATTTGTTTTAGAATCGGTCCAATTGGACCGGTTCCAAACAGTCAGGTTCCGACCTAGATCGATTTTAATGCCCAACCTATAATATTTGCACCAAATAAATCGCAATTTTCAGAACGGGATTATGAAGTGTTGATTATGTTGCAGACCCCAACAAGTCCTAAAGGCCAGGTGCCAAAACCGAGCCACGGAGGTTGGTGCGTTCCGAAAAACGGTGCTTCGGATGCAGAACTACAGGCGGGACTCGACTACGCGTGTAGTCAGAGCATCATCAATTGTAGCCCCATCAATCCGGGAGGTGCATGCTTCGAACCAAACACCGTAGCTTCGCACGCTGCCTATGCCATGAATCTCTACTACCAGAATTCGGGTAAAAACCCGTGGGACTGCGATTTTTCGCAGACAGCAACGCTAAGCTCCAACAACCCTAGTAAGCCCACATTATCCTAATATTTGTTCACTAATATTGATAGAGCGTATTTAAGTTGATGTTTAGTTGTTTACACGGGTTTAATTATCTTGTATTTATCAGGCTACAATGGATGCTCCTACCCCGGTGGCAATGGCGGTACCGCATGAAACATGGAAAGAAAGAAGCCTTGTTTTGATGCTACGTAATTAAGTAAGAAGAGGTAGCTAGAGAAATTAATTAAGAAGAAGAAGAAGATACATCATTATTTATTTATATATGCAACAATAATGGTCGATACTTAATAACAAAAGCTTAATGAGTGTAATGTATCTTTTAAACCTTGTAATATAATGACATGTGATGTTACGGTTTAATGCTTTAAGTGATGTAAATTTAAACAACACCGTGAAGCTTTCTATCTAAAATAGATAACAGAACTATTGTACGATTGTACAAAATGAGCTAATTTTTTGTTTTGTTTATTAAATAGTTGAGCTACTAATTTTTCCAACTTAAAGTTAGTTTAGCAAATTACTAATTATTGTGAACATTTATAAAATATATATATATCTGCCCTATAATCAGCCCAATTCCACCTCTACCATCATTATAAAATTATGATACACATTCCGAAATAGAATTCTGAGATAGTCTGATTTCATTCTCAATGAGACATGTCGTAATATTTAAGAAAATGTTTTAAACTAAGAAATATCCCATAAATTTTCTAGCGAAAGTAATCTAGTATTACATCGTCATTCCCAAGGCAACTATCTTTCTACAGTTTTTTCCAAATTAACCCTCATGCTCTATTTCCTCACATACTGCTATTATTCTTTGTATTTGTATTTAGGTTTGTAAAAACATGTTACCAAAAAAAAAGGGAAAAAATAACATAGCGTAACATATGGGTTGGGTCATTTGTGAGGAGCGGAAAACTCCCCAACTGGGAATAGGTTGGGTCATTGCAAATGGCATGAATATTAATTTTTGGGATGACACTTGGTTAGATAATTAATATTTGAGATAACAGATTCATGAACATTTACTTGTCCATGAGGCTAATTTGCGTGTGAGTGGTGTGTTTCAAAACGGGATTTGGGATCTGAATGTCATCTCTTTGGACATCCCACCCCTTTTGGTGGAAAAAATGAAGAGCATTCCTGGTTCTATTCATATACAGATAAATGACTCTCAAATTTAGATGCTTACGAACTCAGGAAATTTCTCTAATTCCACCGCTTATGATGCCTTAAGTGGACATGAGCTTACTACCAACTATGATAGTTGGGAGTGGATCTGGAAAATTCATGTCACCCCTAGAGTTCAGTACTTCATCTGGCTTGCTTATAAGGGTAGACTTGCCACAACGACACTCCTTAATAGTCGCGGTCTCAACCTTAATTCCAATTGTTCTTTGTGCTTGACTTCGGAAGAAGACATTTGCCATATCCTTAGAAGTTGTGACGCCGCTATTCATGTTTGAGATTCTTGTCAAATCCCTCCAGCAATGTTCAACTCATTCCAACTTCCTTTGGATTATTGGATCAAATTTAATTACAGAGCCCATGATATCACCATCCAATGAGCTGATTGGAGTTCTCTATTCTGCTTATGCCTTTGGAATCTTTGGAAAAACAGGAACATCCGCGTATTTCAGGGGAGTCCCTCTATTCCTGATGCGCTTGGTCTTTCTCTCAAACAAGCAATCGATTTTGACAATGTTAAGTTCTACAGCTACTAATGTCTTCTCTACAGTTCAAGTGAAATGGAACCCTCCTTTGACAGGATGGCATAAACTCAACACAGATGGTTCCTCTCTGGGCAACCCTGGCAAGGCAGGGGCAGGAGGTGTCATTAGAGATTGTAATGGTCAATGGATTAGCGGATTTTCAAGAAATCTAGGATGCACTAGTAGCTTTGTAGCTGAATGTTGGGCTCTTAGAGATGGGTTGATCCTAGCATTTCAGATGGGGTTCTGTTCCATTCACATTGAAATGGATGCCCTTTCTTTGCATCAACTTATCTCTAATGATGATTCAGAAAACATGACAATAATGCCTATTATTTTGGATTGCAGGAGTCTCTTGGCCAAATTTAGTAGATACAAGATCTGACACATCTATCGGGAAGGAAACTCTGTTGCGAATGCTTTAGCGAGGATTTGGTGTCTTCAAGAGCTTGACTTTGTTGTCCATGATATTCCTCCTAGAGAAGTTCGAATTAAGATGTCTAAAGACTTGTTAGGGTTTGCGAACCCATACTTTTTAGAAACAATTAGTTTATTGAATTGTTTCAATACTTCTCTTGTTTAGATTCCTTTTCTATAAAAAAAAACATATGTATTTACTTTTATAAAATAAGTTATGGTTATGAATTATTCTTTTACGATCTAAATATATTATGTAATTCAAAAAAACTCTTTAACATATTTTACATTTAAAAAAATATGTTCTTAAATCAAATAACATAGTAAAAGTTTTAACATTTTTATTACAATATTTAAAACTAAATAATATTTAGTAAATATAGGTTAAAAATTATCTTTATACACGATATAATAATATAATAGTATAAATATATAATATGTATTTTTCTAATGTGTTTTAAGAATCATATTTATCGGTTGTGTCAAATGGCACAATATTAGCATTTGGGGCTAGAAGCTCTAAAATTATTTCACATATCATAACGTGTCATTATCTAATTTGTGCTTTGCTCGGTTTTTTTTTTCATTTAATAATAATATAGTAAAATAACTTATGCATCTTTATATTGATTAACTTGTTAAAGTGATGTAATTAAGTTAGAATATGATATCTTATGTCATTTTAAAGGTCGTAACTTATGATTTCACATTTTAAAAACCGTTTGTAAATCAGAATAACGTAAAAAAAGTTATAACTTTTTTATCACGACATTCAAGAATAAAAATTATTATAGTAAATTAAAGAAAACAAAAAAATTTGTGGAATTAAAATTATATAATATTATATTATGATGTGAATTTTTATGGGACATTTTGATTAATGGTTATGCCTGATTTTAAACTTTACAACTATCTATTTCACTACGTATCATTATCTATTTTCCAAACATAATTATATTTCTTTAGATATCTAAATTTTTTGAATAACTGAATTATCTCTATCTTTTTATATTAAGTTTGATTTGATAGGAAAAATACATTTGTTTTTATCAAACATAAAGATTATAAGGCAACAAAATTAATTATCTCGTCTTTTACTGAACTTAACGAACAAAGGACATTTTTGGAAAGGGAAATGATATAGAAAAAGAAATTCCGGCCGAAATAGAAGACGATAGTAACAGCTCCGTTCATTTTAATACTTTTGAGTTTTGCCGTTTCAGTTTTCATATAATATTTCGACCGTTTTTTGGCAGTTTCCACATTTATTTTTTACTATTACCATTCTTTTCTTAGTCTTTTATTTACCGTTTATTTTTTATTTTAAATATCCATTTTTTATAATGTAGAATATGATGTCGTGCTTTTAACACATTACCCGTTAATTAAATGTTAGTTCTTCAAATCCCGTTGAGAGCCTAGTAATAGAAAAATATTCATAATCACACTTTACCCCTTACGTACAGTGTGGACCAGTCTAAGTTAATGAGTGTAAGTCTCGCTGCTCGGGAACACTAGTGTTGACCACAACGAGAGACACACTGCAAGTATGAATTAGTCTAATTGTGGAGTAAGCATCCAATAAGTCCTACCCTCATAATGGTGACAAGTGTCTTTTGCTCCCACCATTCTAGGGTTCATTCTTAGGGTTTACACCAAACCAATCTAATAGTGACAAGTGTCTTTTGCTCCCACCATTTTAGGGTTCATTCTTAGGGTTTTAGAAAAAGCTTAAAAAAATAGTGGGACACTTGTCCTAATTATATTGGTTTGGTGTAAACACCAAGCCTACACAAGAATTGCCCCCATATAGGACCACCCCATAGGAAGGAAAAATATCTATTCATTTAATCAAATAATACAAAATAAATTTTAAAACCATATTAGTATTTCATTTGTCTTACTAATTATTGACCCGTATTTTGTGTGAAATTTTACTCATATAAAATTTTAAATTATAAAATCATTAACATTTGCAAACTTATTTTGTAACTTAATATAATAATTTACACACCCTCATTTTGTGCGACTTTTATTCAAATAAAAAATTAAGTTATAATAGTATTAATTTGCTTAAAATCATTTTTTAAATTAACATTAATAATATACTATTATATTAATTCTAAAAAATAATTTTTAAAAGTTAATAATATTATAGCTTAAATATTAATATAAATATAACTCAGCGAAATGCGGATCACTATTCACTAGTAAGACACTAATATGCTTTTAAAAATTATAGTAATTAAATAAAATCTAAATGTAAAAGACAAATAAGAGATTAGAATGGCAACAGACTAACATATGTGAGAAGTGACAAACAAATAAGAAAGGACAGAGCTGAAATAAAAAGTTGAAAACGGCGAGAATTGATGAACCGTGCAGTAGCTGTCGTGACTTATTTCGGCAGGAATTTCTGCTCCTATAGCATTCCCCTTTTGGAAAATAAAGAAAGCCAATACACAGTCATTATTGAAGAGGGTCCCACATATGTAATTTCGTCGGAAATTTCAGGGAAATATTTTCAGGCTTTAGCAAAGCCCTAATATTTACTTACTTATATTGGATATTAATCAATTCTCACATTTCAAATTGTATCGGAACAAAATCGGCGACAGTATATCATTTTTCCTTTTTCAATAATATATATATATATATATATATATATATATATATATCTTGGCCAAAATAATAATAATAATATAATATATGGACCTCGCTTCGGTCCCGTTGCGGAATCGTACCACTTACTTTACATAGAAATGTTAGAAATCGATTATATATGTTTTTAAATAAAAATGTATAGTTACCTGCTTAGCAGGTTGCATGTTTTTATATATGTTTTTTTTTTTTTTTTTTTTCACTTTTAGCTTCAGTTGATCATAACTTTTCGTCTTATAAGACCAAATGACTCACAACTGTCTTGTTAGATTACACAGAGTAATCATTACAGATACAAAATCATGGTACATGCTAGTAATCGGAATTACGCAGCGGAAGATTCGCACATAGCTTTAACGTTATCCGTAGACCCAAAATCTTCGCAGGATGGAGTTCACGATCCTCTGTTCGGGACTCGTAGAGGTTCTTGTTAGAGAAGCCCTACGCGGTACAAGCTCCACAGCAAAGCCTCTGATCGATTCTTGGCACGGGGACAGATCTCTGGAGTGTTTGCTTAGAAAGCAAATTGGCACACCTTGGGTGACTATAGGTTCGGCCGAAACACCTAGGTGTGGGGTGGAGAGTTTTTTTCTCTAAAACAATCTAATGAGGGAATATTGATTAACCCTAAAAATCATTTAACACCATGTATTTATAGGAGGAGTAAAGTGGACAAAAGTCCACTCTGCCCACACCATTATTTCGGCCGGCCACTATGCATAGGGAGGCCCAATTTTGGGCCTCTCGTGTCAATTGGGATTTGAGTCTGGCCCAATTACCCTAATGTGACATATACATAATTTCCTTAGGTAAACTATACATATTATGGGCTACCAATTATGGCGCCCATCATCATATGCTTACAGCTCCCACTCGCCAGAATGGGAGGGTGCATGTTAATGTATTGTCATCCAAATCTGCATCAACATTTCACTTCTTCGATATGGTCCTTGCTTCCGAATAGTTCATACGAGGTTTGTCGTGCGACCGACGGATACGACGGGCATCGTGCAACTCATCTGTTAGGAATATTGTAGCGCTCGCGGAACGTTGATTCCTTTCTATAATCAACATGTTATAAACATCATTTATATTGTACCGTGCTGTATCCTAGGTCATCTAGGGCTGGCAATTCGCGCGGGCCGTGAGGGTTCGTGTCGTGCTAGGTTCGTGTCGTGTTCTGGGGGGTCAGCCCAAACACCGCCCAACACTAAGGCGTGCCAATTTTGTTCAGCACGAACACGACACGAGAAAAACACGACACGGCCCGACACGGAAAATCGACATGAAAAATCTATTGTAAATTGAATAAAAAATTCACACATACAATTTTTAAGCTAAAATTTGAAAATTACTCAATATAGAGAGTTTAATCCAAACTTCATAAAGTATCATTGTAAAAAGAGGTTATGCTAACTTTAAATAGGTTTATATCAGTAGAAATTATCGTATATATACATATAACTATCGTGTTATCGTGTCGGGCCGTGTCATCAATATCAAACACGAACACGACACGAATTTTTTTGACACGATTTGGCACGGCCCGATTTAGGCACGACACGAAAATAATTGATCCAAACCCATAATTTTATGTGTCGTGTTCGTGTCGGCCCATCATGCCGAGCCCAAATTGCCAGCCCTAAGGTCAACCGTTAATTCTCATTTTGCCTAGTTTCCACATAGGAACACCTCTCCAAGGCATCCGTACAAGTATTCACAACCTTCAACTAATATCCGGTTGGTGGCCACCTAGTGAATACAAGATTCGGTGAATTACAGGTGAACTTGACCATCCCCATCGCTCATATCCTTAGTCAGACCCAACTGGTTTCCAAAGACGTGGTCACTAGGCCTTTTTGTTCAGCACTACGCTCGTACGCCGGGAAGCGAGCAATGAGGCTGACCTTAGATATGAGTTCCGGGTCCGTGAGGATACTTTAGGTGCCTCTTCATAAGGCTCCGGAGATCAATCACACGAGCGAGGTGAAGAAGTTTGTGCCCGCCAGAATCACGAGGATTCCTTCCTAGCACAACCGAGCTGTGACCCCGTGGTCGAACGTGGCACGCGTAGTATGAAGCACGCATTGATAGCATACATGAACCTTTTGGGTTGATAGGAAACTGATATGTCAATCATGCTATCACAGATTCTCATCTGGCCCGGAATGTGGTTTAATAACGAACGAAATATATCACGGCGATATGCAAAATGAAGATCATGTCGAGTTACTTCGAAACTAGATAATCGTCTTGCTTAATCAGGCTTATCTGCGTCCTCCTACGACTTAGTTTATAGATCGTAAATCTGATGTAATCAAAACATTATGACGTCGATTGATCATAAACTCATTTGCAATTCTTTCGCTTACAAAATGTAACTTTCTAATATCAAAATGTTATCACAGATACTTGTCCTTTCTAAACCCTACGCTATTCAAGCAGTTTTACATACTTTTCGAATATCTCCCTGCGTAGTGGTTTAGTTAATGGGTCCGGAATCATATTATCAGTGGACAAGTATTCCATAGTGATTGTATTGTCTTCAACCATAGATTTAACATAGAAATATTTCACATCAATGTGTTTGGTCCTACTATGGTACTTCGGATTCTTAACTGCTACAATGGCTGCTTGACTGTCAGAGAAGACCTTCACATGTTTATTCTCAGCATCGCCATTAAGCAGTGCAGTTAGAAGTATTTTGAGCCAGACCGCTTCTTGTGCATTCTTAGAGAGAGCTACGAATTCCGATTCCATCGTGGACAGCGCGACACAGGTTTGCTTCTTGCTCGTCCATGAAATGAAGGCATTAGCAAGGAGGAATACTCCCCTTGTGGTAGACGATCATCCGAATCGCCACCATGGTCGGCGTCACTCAACCGATCAATTCTAATTTCTTGCCCTCATAGCACAGCGCGTAGTCGGCGGTACCTTTCAGATAACGAATTATTCGTTTTACAGCCTTTAAATGTTGATAGCCAGGATCTAATTGGTAGGGGTGAAATCAAAATCCGGTTGGTCAGAAAAATCGGTGAAAACCGAACCGGTCCGGACCGAAAAAACCGAATCCGAAATATACGGTTTGGTTTTTGGTCGGATTTTTTTACTCTAGTTCGGTTTTTCGGTTCGGTTCGGATTTTGAGCTTTGAGGACCGTGGGGACCGAACCGACCGTTATGCTAACTAAATATGTATTTAGTTGATATTAATCAATATAATTAATTAATTGGGTTAACAAAAATTAAAAAATAGTCACTTATGAAGATTATTTTTCTAATTTTGTTTTATAATTTATTTAATTATATTAATTGACGCTATTTTTCATTTCGGTTTGATAAATTCCATGAAAATAATGAGAATTTTAAACGGTGATTGTTAATTTTGGATTTTCGGTTTAAACCGAAAACCGAACCGAAAAAACCGTACTACCAATGGACGGTTTATTTTTCCTCATACGGTTTTTTGGTCGGATTTTTTAAAGGAAAAAACCCGGACCGAAAATACGGGTAATCGACCGAACCAAGCAAAAAACCGGTCCGACCGGTCCGGTTTCACCCCTACTAATTGGAAACGTGCTACTAGGCCCACGACGTAACATATATCCGGACGGGTGCATTGCATGGCGTACATCAAACTATCGACCATGCTCAAATACTCCGCACCCTTCATCTGTTCAAGCTCTGCCAGGTTCTTTGGACTGTCACGTTTTGACAGTGCGCACCCAAACAACATTGGCGTTTCCACGGATTTTGGCATCCTGTAATCTGAATCTTTTCAACAATTTTTTTATATAAGCTTCTTGAGGTAGACATGATTTCCGAGTAGCCCAATCTCTTGCAGTCTCAATGCCTAAGATATACGTGGCCTCTCCCATGTCCTTCATCTCAAATACAGATGCCAACCAGGACTTTGACTTATTCATAAATCTCATGTCGTTTACAGCAATAAGTATGTCGTCCACGCATAAGGTTAAGATGACATACTTAGACCCGGAGGTCTTATAATACACGGACGGATCCTTATGAAGATTCACAAATATGTTTCCTACGATTTCTTCGTGAATTTGCGGTACCATTGTCGAGACGACAGTTTAAGACCGTAGATGGACCTTTGGAGTTTGCAAACTTTACGTTCGTTACCAAGAGTAATGAAACACTCTGGTTGCTCCATGTAGATCTCTTCCTCCAGGTTTTCGAGGAGGAATGCGGTCTTAATACTCATTTGGTGCAGCTCGAGATTGAGACTTGCAACCAAGTTCGACCTATTCGGGTCCGGTCGGACCGGGGTAATTAAGTGGATCTAACCGAACTGGTTTTGAGTGTTGAACCGAACCGAACCCTATTTTCTTGGACCGGTTCGGACAGAACCAGATTTTAAAATTAAAACCGGACCGAACCGAATCGGGTTTTTCCGGACTGAACCGAACCGGATTTTCCGGACCGAATCGTATTTTCTGAACCTAACCGAACCGGACCAAAATGGACTGAAATTGACTGAACTGAACAATATTTTCAAAACCGAATTCAAGTCAATTAAAATAGGGAGGTCAAATTTTAAAATCCAAATGTTTTTGAACCTCGAAATGGACTACACAGTGCTCATAGGGTGCTAACCTTTATGCCCTGTTTCGATTATGGGGATGGATCTTGTAGATACATGTTTTTGGGACTTGATTAATTAGAAGGATGAATTGCAATTGTTTATTATTCAATATATATTTATGCATGATTAGAACTGTTGTCTTGACTAAGTCAAGCTAGCTGGAAATTGCATATTGTGGGCGGAGCCTTGGTTAAATATATGGAATGCACACTAGGATAGACATGCTGTGATGGTTGTAAATTCCTAAGATTCATGTCTAGAAGCTTGCGTAAATGAATATAAGCATGAATTGAAAATCAGCCCCTACTGTTTAAAATTATTTTAAAACCGAAAACCAGTCGCCAAACATGTATGATTGATGTGAATGTTACATGTTTGACACGCATGCTAGAATGTTGAGGATGAAGTTACATTTGATAATTTCCTTGTAAGTAGAATTATGAATGCACGCATGAGTTCCTCGGAACATTAGACGCATGACGCGTAAGCATGTGTGTGGTGTGTATGAGGAATGTTACTGGAATATGATAATTTACATGGATAGTAGAATTATGTATGCATGAGTGAATTCATCGGAATGATTTTCCAAAACAAAAAAGAGCATTGGGAAAGCCAAGATCGGGTATGCTTATTTTAAAATTCCTGTTCCGGTAATTTGCGATTAAAACCGTTTTAAGAGTCTGATCTATTAGATAGAAGACGGAGATAGTGTGAACTCTTTCACAGCCATCTTCCATTGGTTTACTGGTGGTCGGTTGGTTTAGATGACTGATGAATCATTATTTGTGGGATTCCATCTTAATAGATATTTGATGTATACAATTCTTTCTCAAAATGTTATTGTCTCCCTGATTCTTGCATAATTATCAAAGTATTAGTTTTCATGGCTGGATCGGTTCCCTTCTACAAACCTCGCAATCTGAATGGCATGGATTATGATGCGTGGAGTGAATATGTAAGAGAACTCCTTGTCGCTGAAAATATACATAGGTGTATTGACGTGAACAAAGGGAGAACATTGGTGAATGAAAAATGCGTCCTTACATACCCTAACGAGTTAAGGAGCTTTATGGATCAGAGAGCTTGCGAGGTGATACTGGCAACCTTGGACAGAGAGGTTGCAGAGGACTTCAAACTCAACCTTACTGCTCTTCAACTTTGGTGCGCCATTAGACTCCACTTCTGTGGAGGTAGGGCAGCCGAATCTAGAGGAGTTGCCCTTATTTCTCAAGATGCAGGTGTTATACCCACATCAGATCTCACGAACGAGAGATCAAATTGGAGAAAGATACTCAGTATTGCGCAAAGGTACCATCTATCATGGTTGGCTGACGACAACAGACTTGGCTACTTGATTGAATCAATCAAATTCATCACGACCCTGTTTGTTGATAGCAAACAAGATCAACTAGAGGGTTCCTCTGCGCTTCACCGCAAGAGATTAAGGGAAGATGCAGAGGAATCAGGATCATCTTTTTGGTCCTCAAACGATCATCCGGTGTGATGAGCGCCAGTTATAAAATTACATTAAATTGTCTCGTTTAAATTACTATCATTGCTTTACCTTATCTTTTAAAAGCTTCATGGATGATCTAGATTTTGCCGATGTGGTTATTTCTCATACTGTTCGATTTTATGTTTGAATTATGGTTATTGTATTTCAGAATTTTTGAATAAAGTAGTTAACATTCGATTGGAAATGAGTTCTACTTATCAAGATTAATCGACTCGGCTAGAATCGAGATCGATCCGAAAAACGAGAAAACCGAAACAACAAGGCTATTGAACATGACCAAAATTAAACACCTCCATGCATCTTAATCACACATTTGAGTAACTTCAATATGCAATCCAGTGATTACGTCGTTCTGAGAATTAATCGATTAAACTCTTTCTTTTTTACTCTATTGAATGCAATAAACTGTAATGATGATCATGTTTGAAACCGATTGGATTAAATTTAATTAAATTCAGAAATGAAACGATTTAACCAAGGGTTTTAAACCCCATAGTAAATTGCGCCTTGCGCAAGTGGACCTCGATAGACGGAACACGTCGTTTTCATAAAATGAATTTAACAATGAAGTGTTTGAGTAATGATGTGCTGAATTTTCGTTTGCATTCCTTCATAAACAACTTATTGATAACGTTTACATCGGTAGAGGCTTCAGAAGCTACCACGACCTTGTAAAAGTATAAGCTGACGCATAAGGTGAAAACCTAAAACGCTCAGTTCAGAGATGGGATAAAATCTCTGAGATAAGTTAGCAAACGAAGAAGGATGAAGTCGGTTAAACGATTTTCCTTCCATAAGACTTGAACGATAAGTCAGGCTAGGCATTCAAGTTAAAAGATGCACATCAAGCAGCACAGTTTGTATAATGTTGGAGTAATTCTATCAAAGGTTCCCTATGGGATGATGAAGATGATTCACATAAACGTAAAACTGTGTTCCATTCATATCGGTAAGGTACGTCGCCATTATAGTTGAAAGGTGATAATGAGTTAAATCATATCACCATGCGACATTAATTTGCGCAATAAACACGTATTTAGGACAAGAGGGCGTCGATTACTCTTAGAAAATACTTGTTTACAGCTTGATTATAAAATGGTGCCGATGTCGAACATGAGACGTTACATCACTATGAAGGCGAATTTTCCAAATGCATGAATAGTTTCGATCAACGAAGTCATGATCAAAACGGAGCAGAATAATAATGACATTCAGGTCCCACTTAATTCGAGTGGGAGAGATTTGAACCAGCAACTAAAGTGAATGACATGGTAAATGAGAATGAGAACATTTTCTTAGTAAATCCAGTGGGATGAATAAACCCTACCACACGTAAACACTGTTGCTGCTGAGACGAATCAAGTTGAACATGATGATCATATAGCTAAACCAGGAATGACACAACTACCTAAAATACCCATTGTTTCCAGTAGGAGTGAACCAACCATACTTGGTTCCAGATCCTAGTGATCAAGGAATGCATCTCGGAAGTAAAACCCCGAGACCAAGAGGTTGTCATAGGAAAGTTGCAAGTCAAGGTCCTAGCACTGCTCTTGTTCCAAATAGAGACAATGCTCCGATAAGAAGTACGGTTCCAAGTGGGAGGATCATTCCCAATAGAAATGATGTTACGATAAGAAGCATTATTCCGAGTAGGAGAATAGATCAGACTAATAAATGGGACTCGCAATGCCTAGATGAGAGTCAAAGGCAAGTATCCTATTAAGTAAGGTATAAAACTGTTGACAAGCATTGGAAAGACTTCAAGTGGAGAAATTGAGGAAAATAATAAATGAGAGAGATCGCCTAAATGAAAGCCATTATAGTCTATAGTTGATTTACCTGTTAACGACAGGAGAGCAAGGATAAGGTGAGCCCTGAAGTAAGGCTCACCACTGATGGAAAAAGGTCGAACAAATCGACTTATTGCGAAATGACTTACCCAATTCACGGAGTGGACTTTGATAAGAGAAACTCACTGACTGTGCGTAAAACCACGGTTAGGGCCATTAATGGTCCTGGTCGCAAGCCTCGATCCCGAGCTGCACCAAATGGATGTTAGGACCGAATTCCTCCAAGGAAACCTGGAGGAAGAGATCTACATGGAGCAACCGGAGGGAGGGTTTCATTACTCCTGGTAACGAACGTAAAGTTTGTAAACTCCAAAGGTCCATCTACAGTCTTAAACAGTCGTCTCGGCAATGGTACCGCAGATTCCACGAGGAGATCGAAGGAAACGGATTCGTGAATCTTCACGAGGATCCGTGCGTGTATTATAAGACCTTCGGGTCCAAGTATGTCATCTTAACCTTATACGTGGACGACATACTCATTGCTGCAAACAACATGAGTTTCATGAATAAGTCAAAGTCTTGGTTAGCATCTGTATTTGAGATGAAAGACATGGGAGAGGCCACGTATATATTAGGCATTAAAATTGCTAGAGATCGGGCTACCCGGAAATTGTGTCTGTCTCAAGAAACCTGTATCAATAAGCTGTTAAAAATGTTCACATTACAGGATGCCAGGATACGCCGATGGTGTTTGGGTGCGCACTGTCAAAACGTGACGGCCCCAAGAACCTGGCAGAGCGCGAACAGATGAAGGGTGCAAAATATTTAAGCATAGTTGGTAGTTTGATGTACGCCATGCAATGCACCCGTCCGGATATCAGTTATGCAGTGGGCCTAGTAGCACGTTTCCAGTCAGATCCTGGCTATCAACATTTAAAGGCTGTAAAACGAATAATTCGTTATATGAAATGTACTGCCGACTATGCTCTGTGCTATGAGGGCAGGAAGTTAGAATTGACCGGTTACAGTGACGCCGACCATGGTGGCGATCCGGAAGATCGTAAGTCCACCACAGGGGGAGTGTTCCTCCTTGCTAAATCCGCAATTTCATGGACGAGCAAGAAGCAAACCTGTGTCGCGCTGTCAACGATGGAATCAGAATTCGTAGCTCTCTCTAAGAATGCACAGAAGCAGTCTGGCTGAAAAGGCTTCTTACTGCGCTGCTTAATGGTGACGTCGAGAGTAAACCTGTGAAGGTGTTCTCTGACAGTCAGGCAGCCATTGCAGCAGTTAAGAATCTGAAGTACTATAGTAGGACCAAACACATTGATGTGAAATATTTTTATGCTAAATCTATGGTAGAAAATATAATCACTATGAAATACTTGTCCACTGATAATATGATTGCGGACCCATTAACTAAACCACTACGCAGGGAGATATTCGAAAAGCATGTATAACTGCTTGGATTACGTAGGGTTTAGAAATGGCATGTATCTGTGATAGCATTTTGATATTAGAAAGTTACATTTTGTAAGCGAAAGAATTGCAACCGAGTTTATGATCAATCGACGTCATAATGTTTTGATTACATCAGATTTACGGTCTATAAACTAAGTCGTAGGAGGACGCAATCCTCTGCCAAACTATGTCGAATGTGGGCCTTACCTAGTCACATAGGTACGGTCGTCTTGTGGATGGAGGCCTCCACAAAACAAGATTGGCTAAGAGTCAGGGGGATAAACCTGATTAAGCGAGACGATTATCTAGTTTCGAAGTAACTCGACGTGATCTTCGTCTCTCATATCGTCGTGATGAACTTCGTTCGTCATTTAACCAAATTTTGGGCCAGATGAGAATCTGTGATAGCATGACTGACATATCCCTTTCCCGTCAACCCAAAAGGTTCAGGTATGTTATCAACGCGTGCTTCATACTACGCGTGCCACGTTCGACCACGGGGTAACAACTCGGTTGTGCTAGAAAGGAATCCTCGTGATTCTGGCGGGCGCAAACTTTTTCACCTCGAGCGTGTGATTGATCCCGGGAGCCTTATGAAGAGGCACCCGAAGTATCCTCATTGACTCAAAACTCATACCTAAGGTCAGACTGAATGCTCGCTTCCCGGCGTACGAGCGTAGTGCTGAATAAAAAGGCCCATTGACCACGTCTTGGAAACCAGTTGGGTTTGACTAAGGGCATGATCGATGTGGATGGTCAAATTCAGCATTCCGCAGATATAAGAATTTCTTTATTATATATATATATATATATATATATATATATATATATATATATATATAGTAATTTGGCAAAAGAAAAACAATAATAGTAACTCGCTTTCTGTCCGAATCGAAATTTAAAGCCCGAAAATTCGGTTTATGGGCTTCGTCTCTTTTTGGAAAAGCCTGGATGAATTGGTCAGCGCGTCAGTCCTCTCTGAGTCAGCTCAGCCTACCTCCAGAACGGCGAAGCTCAATCTTCATCGGATCTCCTACTCCTTCCTACGTTCCCAGCTCCTCACCGGAAGTTAAAGCCCTACATTCTTCAGCAAGGTCTCGCAATTTCAAGCTCGGAGCAGTTAATCCTTAAATGATCGCTTCCGGTTAAGCTTTGGCCCGAAATGTCCGTCACAGAGCTGAGGGAGCGCCACCGTGAGGCGACCGAGACGGTCAATACACTCAGAGAGAGATTACGGCAGCGGCGGCTTCAATTGCTCGATACGGATGGTCAGTCGTGCTCGTTTGTTTAAAATTTTGGTCAATGTTCAGATCTGTATGATGTTGCGCCTTGTTTTCTACAGTTGCTGGATACGCGAAAGCTCAGGGAAGGGCTGCCGTCACCTTTGGTCCCACGGATCTGGTCTGCTGCCGGACATTGCAGGGCCACACTGGGAAGGTAATGACTAACCTTGCACGGTTGCTCTAAGCTCGTTTTGCTGCATGTTGCGTTTTGTTCTGCTTCGCTTGATGCAGATGGAGGAAACTGTTGCTAACTGTGTCCAAGAACTGATGTGCTTGGTTGATTCCTTGATTGAGCAGTTTTCAGTGTCATTTTCCAAGTTACCATGAATGAACCAGCAGTCATTTTATTTTCATTGAACTGCCCCGTCTCAGTAAATAGTCACAATAATTTGCAAAGCCCAAACACTGTCAAGAAGCCATGCTACCCTATGAGTATGAGAGATCGCCAAATGGGAAATGCTCGGATATAGCACTACGTTGCTTATCTAGTACACTATTATAGATTTCTTGAGCAAGCACGTTAGAACTATAATTTGGTAGCACTAGGCCCGAGGCCTTGTTGGTATCAAATTTGTGAAGTCATTGCGCTGTTTATTTAATGAAGATATATTGATCCCACAGTTTTGAGTTTTCTACTGTTAGTCTTGCACAGTTTCCCTGATAGATTGTTAACTTTAGATTTCTAAAACTGCAGGTTTATTCACTTGACTGGACTCCAGAGAGGAATCGCATAGTTAGTGCTTCACAAGATGGAAGGTTAATTGTGTGGAATGCTCTGACCAGCCAGAAAACCCATGCAATAAAGCTTCCTTGTGCATGGGTCATGACTTGTGCTTTTGCTCCCAATGGTCAATCTGTTGCCTGTGGGGGGCTTGATAGTGCTTGCTCTATTTTCAACCTAAATTCAACCCCTGATAGAGATGGGAATTTACCTGTTTCAAGAATGCTTACGGGGCATAAGGGTTATGTGTCTTCATGTCAGTATGTCCCGGATCGAGACAATCATCTTATTACTGGTTCTGGTGACCAGACATGCGTGCTGTGGGATATTTCTACAGGCCTCAGAACTTCTGTTTTTGGAGGAGAATTCCAATCAGGACACACAGCTGATGTACAAAGGTACTTTCACATAAATAAACACTACTCCTTTTGCTGGACATATGCTTCTTTAAATAAATTGATTGCTGGTATTCTTTTGTATGTAGCTTTATCACCGCACTCATGTTCCCAAGTGAAGCTTTTTTGAACCTTAGATTAGAGCTCATTGGTGTTAAATGCTCTGTTATCATCATAATCTTAAGCCGCATTCCTTAGTAACTGTCAGTTAGTTGTTTTTCTCCCTCTAATCTCGGTTGTTTGAGGTAAAAAAATAATAACTTGAATATGAAATGGTGGTTTCATGTTTGAAGAACCTGCGGTCACTCGATGCATTAGAAAATTGTGCAGACAATCATAGCAGACTTGTTAATAATAATTGAGAATTCTTGTCTGAAGTCTATTCCCTGTTTCATCTCAGCATATCAATCAGTGGGACCAATTCAAGAATGTTTGTATCGGGATCTTGTGATAGAACCGCCCGTCTTTGGGACACTCGTGTTGCAAGTCGTGCTGTCCGTACATTTCATGGACATGAGGGAGATGTTAATGCTGTAAAGTTTTTCCCAGATGGCAATAGATTTGGAACAGGCTCGGATGATGGCACTTGCCGCCTTTTTGATATAAGAACAGGGCATCAACTCCAAGTCTACTATCAGCAGCCTACTGATAACGAGGCCGTACATGTGACCTCTGTTGCATTCTCGATATCAGGGAGACTTCTATTTGCTGGATACTCCAATGGTGATTGCTTTGTTTGGGATACACTACTAGCAAAGGTAAATGTCATCGCGTCACGAGATAATAAATCTTATGAATGATTACCATAGGACTCTGGAGTTACAAACTTACAAACCATCATATAGCAACTTAGTGGAACATTAATAAAACAATTAGTCACTTTATCATGACGATTCACGTGGGAAAATTAGGCATGTAAGTTTATATTTTGTACGTTGGGTTTCATTCTGACCCAAAGTGAGGCTGATCAAGTCAACTAGCCAGTTTAGAAATTATTCTGACCCTAATTTTATCTTTCAAAATGAGCTGATCAAGTCCAATAGCCACTTTAGAAAATATTCGGACCTTAATATTAGCCACTGTGAGCTATAATCTGGACTGGTAGAGTGACGATGGAAGTCGGTTTTTTTTTGTCCATCTCCACATCCAAAGCAATCTTTTCATTTTTTTTGGACGATCATGTCGTTTGTGCCAGTTATCTTCTTGATTTATAAAAATAAAATTAAAAAGAATCTCATGTGCTTCATGTTAAAACCCAAGAACAAGACATTTTACCGAGCAAAAAAAAGAAGAAAGAAAGAAGACTTTTGGCACTTGACTTGGCTCCTAAGTGGCTGTTCATTCATGCAGGTTGTATTGAACTTGGGATCGCTCCAGAACTCCCACCAAGGTAGGATCAGCTGCTTGGGTTTGGCTGCTGATGGAAGTGCCTTGTGTACAGGCAGTTGGGATACAAATCTAAAGGTCAGACTCTGATTTAGTTTTGAGTTTTTTCTCTTCATGCAAGATTCTGTGATAGATGAAAGCTAATGCTTCGTGTCAAATGAACTCACACCAACTCATTGCTAAGAGAATCTTATGTAACTTTGTAATGTTCTTCAAATCCAAAGAACCCCTTACTTTATACATTACGTAGGTCATCAATTCAGCATTGGATAAGATTAAAAAAAGATACGAGTGGTTTGGATATAAATGGCACTTGAGATATGGCTATAGTTATTGGGTTTGGAATTTGATAAGTAAATGGATTGATCCATATTATATAATGGATGAGGCTACACCCTCAACTTATCTGTCACTACAGTATACATAAATCTCAAAATGTCATGACATTTCTTCTAACTAACTAATGAAAACCATGTTTTCGAGCATGAAACCCGGATATGGTTATTCCCTGCCTTCTGGTTAATTCAGTTGAAACAGCTTATTCTCAGCTAAATTGCTTCATTTTCTTATCATCCTATAAAGTGTGCAAAATATGTGTTGCTAACAATATTTTTACAAAGCTGTTTGCGCTAGTACTTTGTGTAGTATCATCACTGCCTAACAATATCATATTTTACATATCTCATCATCTGAGCTCTTATATATCTGACCTCTGCAGATCTGGGCATTTGGTGGCTATAGGAGGCTAATTTGATGGAAGAAGAAGGCTGAAACCTTAATCGTGATTCTCACAACACGCAGGCTCGTGAAATCTTAGCATAATCAATCAACCAACCAATCTGTGTTCGTATTGCAGTTGATGTTCCTATAATATATATATAGTACGTGGAGCCTCCTGTATTACTCTTTAAGTACCTTAGGAATGTCCTGAAATCTTGTGGTGATTGTAATGTGTTTCTACTTATCAGATGATTATTATTAAAATGATTAATAAGCTATGAAATGTCTTAATTTTGACCCATGTTAACCAGAGAGGTCTGAATTTTAAAAAGTTAATTTGGAAAGTCTGAATTTTCAACTTTGTTGAACTTTGGTTTTCCGTCCATTTTTATGGTTAAATTTAACAAAATTGTGCGAAATGACACTTTTACCCTTTTTCCGGAGCTTTGGGCGGCCTTGGAATTTTTTTTTTTTTGCTTTAAGGGGCATTTTCGTCTTTTCAAGTTAAGCGTGTGAGGGGCACACTTTGGTCGAAGGGCATTTTCAGGATTTAAGATTATTTCCGGTTACATGCTAAGCATGTGATTAAATTTCATCAGTTTTAACGGCAAAAATTGATGGAGACCTCTTATATCAACAAAGTTGAAAATTCAGACATTCCAAATTAACTTTAGAAAATCCAGACCTTTTCGGTTAACATGAGTCAAAATTCAGACCTTTCATATGTTATTAACCATTATTAAAATCCAAATGTTTTACCATTTTTTCGGCATTTGGAGTCGGGCCAAGCACGGTCGGGTTTATTTGCGACGTTCATGATGAATATATACTGATGAGGTGAGACACTAATAGTGAAATAAGATTATGGTAGAAGTCGCTATAATTATATACTTGGGGATGCATTTCATGCAAACCATTGTTGTATTGGAGGCAAAAATATAGTGAGATTGCACATGTCGTGGGCCACACGGAATTATATAATTGTGAGTTTGAGTTCAACTAAATAGCTTAATATTTGGGGGGAAAAAACTAAATAGCTTAATAAATATATTTAATTATATAAAACTTGATAAAGCTTACGGTTAAATAACTTAATTAGTCTCAACTATAAGTCATGTAGTTAATTATTGTTTTAAATTTAAAATGTTGATGTTTGGGGTCATTTATTAGATTGGTTGATTCCATGTTTTCTTTTAAAATGTATGAAATAAAAATGTATTTTTTAAACATTAAATAAACCCTAAACTATGAACAACAAATATAATATTTCGGAAAATTAAAAAATATGTTTTTATTGTTTAAAACGTTTATTTTAATGCCAAAGTCAGTCAAGAAAAAGTGAAAAACAAATTTGATAATTAAGAGACTAAAAATTAATATTTTAAATTTGGGACAGTAATTAGCAACCTAACTTAAAATTTTGACTGTTTTTAAAGTCTTAACCCTAAAGGTTAAGTCTATTTATTAATTGGAGCATAAACGAAATTGAACTCAGCTTGATACTGAATAAAACTCAAGTTGATTGGAATTCAGAAGGGTCGATTTAAACGTTAACCGAGTGTATCTAAAATAGTTGACGAATAGATAGATTAACTCAATTCCTGTTTCCACCGACTAGTGGGAGTGGGAGTGTATAGATAGATAGATAGATATCGTCGTTATCACTTACTTCTCACCAACCTAGAGAGTTGACTTTTACATCAAATGGGCCAACCTTGCACTCTCATCGTGGGCTCCAGAATAAATCGCCAGCCGTCTTCTATATAGTATAGTAGAAAATCATATCATCATATATAACACGAGACAGACTATGAGAGAGAGTAATACAATAATATAATTTACTTGGAATATAAATAAAAGCAGTGGTCGGCACATCTAGTGTCATTTTTGGGTAAAGAATAATGTGGACTTCTTTTCCCCCATACTTCTAGACAGTCAACTATCGAATCATGCTAGTGGACGATCCATAGATAATTACCACATGTTATGTTAGAACGGTTTGTCACCCTTTCTTGTTTAAACTATTATTATATTTATTTCGCTTTCTATTACTGTTGTTATATCTAGATGTTTCTTTTGACGCTGCATCCCGGTTGTTAATTGAAATACTTGTTGAATGGATGATGATGTTGCTTTGGCTTTTATTATAATATCAATTTTTTGTTGGAAAAATGTATTATTGGCTTGACTATTTTTCTGATCGGGTGAATGGGAAATTGTAGTTCTTAGTACACACGGCCAGAGTTGTCCCGTCTTCGTCCAGATTCGTTGAATTTGACGAATTAATGATCCATAACGGCTTCATTAATAGGGACATTTATTTTTTATTTATTACGGTGCCATTAATATAGGATTCCACCTCCCTATAAATAGAGAGTTTCTATTCTCTATTTTTAATCGAAGACAATCTCAATTGGATTCGAATATTTTCTTTTATGATGTCGATAGGTTTCTAGGTCGCTTCGATCGCAAGTCCTGTTCCTGGTGGAGTTCAGGCAAGGTTCTATTCGACTGGTGGGGCTTCGTGTTAGCTCGCACTGGAATGCCGTTTTATCCTGGGAGACAATCGTCCATGTTTATCCTCTAGCACAACCGATGAGTCGGTGAGGGGGCGAAATTGTCTTAAGGAGACCGTGATCAGCACGGGACTCGGTTTAAAAACATTCGTTTATTTGATTCAGAAAATTCTCCTTTAGAATTCCCCTTTTACGTGCTAATATTTTGCAACAATCTTAAGACAATACGTATTTTAAAGGAGAATTTTATTTTGGAAAATTGAACAAAGGTTTGTTAAAAATCGGATCACATGTTTTGATCGATTTCGAAGATATATGTATGTGTGTGTAATCGTATGATATATATAATAAGATGGATGTATATTTTATATATATTATTCTTGGTAAAGAATGAAACTAATGTCTAATGTTTTATCTTTTTATGCATATGTTCACCCATCACAATTTTGTCCGTGAGTACATGAATTGGGAACGGAGATGTAAATTTGAGAAGCAACAAAACCTGGGTTTTAATCCTAGGCTAGCAGCCACGCCAAAAAGGACAGTTTTTTGTTGCTATGTTTATACATACATGTACTGATGTTGAATGTATTCATTGAGTCGCTTTCTTGGTGCCTTCAATTTTACAGGAGAACCATGATCGAAGTCGTCGCTGAGTCGATAGCAGAGGGTGACCTGTTGTCGGTTAATAACCGTGTGCAAAGGCAGCCCTGGGTGTTCGCAACCCGATGAACACGCTCAAGTTTTGCTATTGGGCTCCGGCTTCGGTGGATTTGACTCGATGACGACCCCGAAGATAATTTCTTCGACCATTCTCGGTTGAAGACGAAGAAGGATGTGTCACGGATCCATCTGAAAAACTTGCGATGTTGGTAGATGACCATGGACATCTCAGGTGTGAAATCGAAAGCTTCAGAGATTCAGTAATGGTGGCCTCATTTGTGGCTCTGTCCATAGTCGGGTTGAGAAGATGAGGTTCATGTTTTAAACCCGAATCGGTGATTCATCCTGGACGTGCGTGGAAGCATCTTCTCGCCGGACGTTGTTTGGACTTTGCATCAGAGAGATCAGCTCCACATACGACGATAGGTAGTCGTTTTTATTCGGGTGAAGAGGAAGAAGAGTCGGGTCGGATTTAGGGTTGTGAAATCCGAAAACCGGTTTGTTTCAGAAGATGATGTTCTTCAACGGAGGAAGGTCTTGGCCTTAAGTCGGGTGAAGAAGACTACTTCTCCGGGTCGGAATTGTTTAACTCGGATCGATCTGATAGTGGATCGGTGGAAAGTGATAACGTTTTCAATTAATTCATTTCCGACATTTAAACGCATTAAATTATTAATTTATTGTCCATAAATCACTAATTTAATGCATTGGTCTAATGATCGACAGGGTGGATTGAGCGTGACTTGGTTGGGGAACCCATAGGTCGCGGGATCGATCCTGCTTCAGCTCTCTAATAGAATTTTAGTTGCTTTCCTTTATTGGTTTACATTAATTGTTGATATTAGTAAATGTAACCAACGCAGGCTGAAGCAGATAACGAGGATTCAAGGGTTCAACTTCAATCCTTCCTCTTTTCACTTATTTTGGCATTTATGAGTTACATTATTTATGCCATTTAATTTGTTATATCACATTGCTTTAACGAAAATGATAAACTGGGTAACTGGATAGCAGGCCAGTTAAAGCGACAACAATTGTTTATGGACGTCCGGGGATCGATTTCCATATACTTTCGATTATAAACAACTTATACTTATGTGTTACTGACTTGCTTAGTCAAGTCATTTTTTGGCAATTGCTAATTGGGTACTCAAAGTATAATTGATCTTTACAGTTTAGTTATTAGTTGTTTGAAACTAATAAACTATTTTTTTTTTTTTTGCATGTATAATGGCGTTCATACGTGCGGCATGACATGGTGGTATTTGGATGATGAACCGTTGGAGCTAAATCACCATAGTGGAAGGTGCCGAATATGGAGGACGATGATGGAGAAAGTCATTCGAAATGACTATGACATGCAATGATGATTACATGCCGGTCTAAGAACCATACCGGTCCGAGGACCACAACGGTCTAATGACCATTATTGTTTTAATACCGGTCTGAGGACCTCAACGGTCTTATGACCATGGTTCTTAGGACCAATATTGATGATATGGGTTCTAGGACCAATATTGATTAAATGGGTCTGAGGACCAATATTGATGAAGTGATAGTCTGAGGACTAATATTTGATGAGATGACGGTCTGAGGACCTCGATAGTCTAATGACCAATGATGATAAATGAAGGTCTGATGACCTATCTTTAATAAAATAATGATCCAAGGATCAATGTTGTGGTGATTGAGAGTTTGTAATAACTTTATACCCAACTCGTGTGTTAACACGTTAAAATTTTATGAAAGAAATTAAAATAATGTGGTTGAGACCATGTTTGTTTTGGAGCCACAGTCAATGTGGGGGGTAGCTTTAAATAGCAGATTCCTATATTAAGGTACCCCGAATAATATTTGAGAACTCTTCATAAATTGTGCAAGGTAGAAAACCTTCGCATTTACAATTGAATATGAGAGTGTCTCATAAAAGCGTGTAAGTATAAATATATGTAGTCAAACGGGATAAAATACACGGCTTAACAACTTCTCTCAGTTGAATTTTATCAGTGACTTTGCGAAGTCCAATGATGGCGTATTATAAATAAACGCGGATCCGCTAACCTTTAAAGGTTAAAGAGAGCGAGTTGATAAATCATCGAAGGGAATGTGACTTATGCCCATGAAGGAAACACTCTTGAGAAGGAAAACCCAACCATGATGACTGGAGATCCCAAGAACTTGGTTCAATGGGACAACCTAATCACAAGAGTGGGTGTGATCACTGTGGGGGTCTTTACCCTCGGGTCCATTCCTATGATGAGAAACAGTGATGGAGATGAGGTTAAGCTTTTGCATTAGATGATCCTCAAGTATCAGTTAAACCACGCATTATAATGCGAATTACTTAATTGAGATCACATATTAAGCAGAGCTTTTAATGATTCGTAAGGAGAGCTCAGAGTCGTGATGATGCTCGTGAAACATAGAATCACCTATGCGAGTGAGAAGTGGGGCCGCTTCGAAAGGAATTGTTGAGGGCGCAATTCTTAGAAACGCTTGCAGAACCAGGCTCGTGTTCCATGGCCTTACCGGATCACAGGGCGAGAACAGAACCAAGGCTAGGAAGGTACCTGTGTGGGTTATGTCGTCATTTACACCAACGACAGTCGGTTCAAGGACATCGCGTCTACCGACCAGTCAGTAGAGAAGGCATGATCTCACAAGGGATAGGTTCAAAGGGGTTACCCCTACCTATTCTTTGCAGGTATTGACCGTTGAGCTCCACTATTCTTGAGTCTAGAAGTTCGTCTAGGTACTCTCTGAATTTCCATTCATGTGGGGGATTGTTGGAAAAATGTATTATTGGCTTGACTATTTTTCTGATCGGGTGAATGGGAAATTGTAGTTCTTAGTACACACGGCCAGAGTTGTCCCGTCTTCGTCCAGATTCGTTGAATTTGACGAATTAATGATCCATAACGGCTTCATTAATAGGGACATTTATTTTTTATTTATTACGGTGCCATTAATATAGGATTCCACCTCCCTATAAATAGAGAGTTTCTATTCTCTATTTTTAATCGAAGACAATCTCAATTGGATTCGAATATTTTCTTTTATGATGTCGATAGGTTTCTAGGTCGCTTCGATCGCAAGTCCTGTTCCTGGTGGAGTTCAGGCAAGGTTCTATTCGACTGGTGGGGCTTCGTGTTAGCTCGCACTGGAATGCCGTTTTATCCTGGGAGACAATCGTCCATGTTTATCCTCTAGCACAACCGATGAGTCGGTGAGGGGGCGAAATTGTCTTAAGGAGACCGTGATCAGCACGGGACTCGGTTTAAAAACATTCGTTTATTTGATTCAGAAAATTCTCCTTTAGAATTCCCCTTTTACGTGCTAATATTTTGCAACATTTTTAAGATTAAAAAACTATTGAATCATGATTTCATGTTTTTGTTTGTACAAATCTAGTTCAAATTGAGTACCCACACAAATTTTCGTTGAAGCTTTTTTTTTATTTTTTTCTGGCTAAATTGCAGTCAATTAATCATAATTGAGGAGAGATAAAAAGTGTTTCTTACACATGCATAATTTTTTTTTTGGCCGAAATACACATGCATAAACTACATGCATAATCTGATAGCTGAAAAATCTAGTTGAAATAAACTCGAGTTTATTTTAGCCGTTTTTTTTAACAATTAGATAGTTCAAGTTTTATTTGTGTATAGTTTGTTAGTTAACAATTTATCTACAAACGAAACCCGATCTACTAATTTTTTTACAAAATAAAATTTGAGCTAACAAATTATAAAAATAAATCAAATTAACAAGTGAAACTTGAGTTAATTAATTTATTAAAAAAATATCCCTTAACAATTTATTTGAGTATTCGAATATGATTTGACAATTTGATAATTAACCCTATAATAATAAATTATAGAAAATGTGCACATAGTAGATATACACGAATATTTTATCATCAACTCATAATAATCATATACTTTTTTTTTGGTAAACTAATAATCATATACAGTTGGAAGAAAGGTGATAAAGTATAGTGCATGGATACTACGTGTCGATAAGCTTCTCCTTTTCTCTTGAAGTCAAACATATATACGTGTGTCAGCTTATATATCACACATAATTAATTATAACAATATTATATATATGGTCCCAACTTGCCCAAAACTAATCTTTCTAATATATATGAGTAGCACTATGTTTCTTACAAATCACTTGAAGCGATCAATAATTATTTAAGATTTAAAATAAATACATATATATTACGAGCGCTACTATTTTTATAAGTTCCAAAGACACTATGTCGAAATATATGTATATGTCAGCATGACACATATTTGCATCATATGTATAATTTTTTTTTTTTAACCATAAATGAATTCACCTTTATTAATCAGCAAACGTCATTTGTACACTTAAAATATATAATATTGATTTATGATGAAGTTATTATGATTTTGTTTTGGTAAACAAGTTACTATGATTTCATTTGGCTGTATTAGGTGATAATTAACTCCATTTGTACTTCTTGGCCAAAAAAAAAACTCCATTTGTACTTTTGTAGGACCCTTTGTTGGAGCCACACCCACACACCACTCATAAACAATGACTACTTTCTTAAAAGAAAAAGTTGCAATAGAGTTCTTTGAATTTAGAAAAACAGTTGATAGAGAGTCAAACTATAGTTATGATGTCTATTTTTTTTTCCATAGTATAACAGGCGTCATATTCTGAAATAATCGGTACGTGTACTAGATCAGTCTATAAGAAGTAAATTTATAAGAAGTAAATTGATGATCATAAAATAAATATACATTCTTAAAGCTCGAACATATTTTGATTCTAAAACCTCTAATTAGAGTATGAAGTATATTAAACCAACATCTCATATTTATAATCGGGAAAATGATTGGCATTCTGAATTCTAAGGAATGTCAAGTTCCGAATATGAGGAGGAATCATAATGGCATCAAAGTTGTTAAAATTTACTCCTATGCCATTCTGAGAGAATCGGAATTTCTCATAACTGACTATTATCAATGAGGAATATATTCCCTTTTTAGTCAACATGACATTCATGCCAATCTTTATTTTGTTGTTTGTGGAGCAAAAAACACTATCAACCACACGAAAATTCAACCTCTAAATCTAGCCTAGCTAGCCTAATCTACATGACAATAGCGTGGCACATCACACAAATGTCTATTATAGTAACTTTAAATCTAAATATAGACATGTGAAGCCCAACCATTAGATCTCCGAGAAACAACAAACTATTTTTCGGGTTTTGTTATTATATATTCATTAAGTTTTGAATTTTAATATATGTGATTTCAAACAAGCCCTCACTATACCGGGGTTTTCACCCAATCCTAGGTATTGTATAAATCATAATACATAGATCATTTTTAGTCAGTCTGAGATCTGTCTTAAATGAGATTTTGGTGATTGAAGTATAAATTGTTAATATTGACTGTAGAAAGTTAAAAAAATTAAATTAAATTAAATTTAGGTTTCCGTCCATTTTTGCTGTTAAATTTGACATAATGGTATTAAAAGTCGAAATTATCTCTGATACTATTATGTTTACTCCGGCCACCACCCTACTCCAGTCGGCCACCACCCTACTCCGAATGGCCACCATCCTATTCCGGACGGCCACCCTAATCCGACCGACCACCACCCTACTCCGGGCGGCCACCACCTACTCCGGACGGCCACCATCATACTCCGGACGGCCACTACCCTACTCCGGACGGCCACCACCCTACTCCGGCCGCCACCACCCAACTAGGGGCATATTTGAGATTTGTTTTTTTTATCGAGTCATCTGACAAGTACATGACTAAGTTCTGTCAATTTGAATAACAGATTTCAACAAAGTTGAAACTTCAGACAGTCAATATCAACAATTTAACTTCAGACATCAAAATCTCACATAGGGTAAACTTCAGATAGTTTATACGTTGTTAACCCTCAGACCAGTTCCAAGTAGACCAATTATTTAAAAGCGAAATTTGTACTAAGGGTATGCCCATCTGGTTTGGATAACCGGCCCGACTTCGAAACTGTTTATAAAGATGATTTAATAGAGACCTACTGATTTAGGTGTTTTTGAAAAGCTAAATTAAAATGCAAATGAGTGTAAATGTTGTTAAATTTGTAATTTAGATCATGAGATAATATAACAAATCTCATGAGAGATAAATTTGATTAGATATCAGTCCTTACGCATATCACAGATGTTTCTGATCTAACAACTGGAAATTCGACTATAATTTAGCACAACCTTTTTAAAAAAAAATAAAAAAGGTATGAACCAGTTCTAACCGGACTAGTTCATTTTTACTCAACCATAGCCACACTAAGCCAAGATATCTAGATCTCAAACTGTTTAAACAGTTCCTATTTTGGTCGGAACCTATTCATGCCGAACCGGTTCAGTGCTTATCCCCAACAATGCCCCTAACATGATCCTAATAGTCATTAACTATACTTTATAGTTTATATTAGAAAATATATTATTATTGGCTACAAGTTGATCAACTAAGTCCTCTATTTTTCCTGAAAAAAAAAGTAGAGAAAAGATATAGAATAACTCTCAATTATCACAATGTGATGTGGTCATTAAAAAAAATGCCCCTTGGATTTGCTAAGGACCAACACATTCTAAATGTAAATACTTCATTACTTCAGAGTCAAATATGCATATGCAATGAAATGCAATAGCATATTTGATTGCATGTATTAGCTAATACGTGTATTAGCTAAGCACTGGATTACGATAGTCTAATCGGTGATTAGTTAATATTATGTTTGGACGAATCATGTATTAGGATCAGTTGTGTATCCATGATATTTATAATAGGGGTAACCTTCGCATAAAAAATTTGCAAAAATTAATATATTTAAATGTATTTCATTTGAAACATAATATAAAACATACAACATGTTACATGTATGACAAAAATGATTTTTAGTACTAACATGTTTTAAGATGTAACATGTTTCAAAACGATAATAATTGTTACTTTCTTCAATCAATCTAGACAAAATTGTACTTAAATATATTTCAAAAGTACAAAGTTAACTGAGTAATTTTTAAGTATCACAAGTAAAGCACTAGTGACTTATACAAATGTTAAATTGAGTCAAATTGGGCAAGAACCAACTGATGATGTCTCAATCGAGTCGGGACACTATTGTGACATTAATATAAGTTATTAGGTCTTTATTTGATATATTTAGAAAAATATTCGGTTACTTTTAAATTTACAATGTATTTTAGGGCAATTTTAGACGGATAACTAAAAGAAATACCAATTTCTATTGTTTTGAAATATATTGTACATTTTAACACATGTTAGTACTAAGATCCTTTTTCTTTCAAACATATTGTATGATTTACATCATTTTCATTTTTCGTATTAAATGTTTATACCATAGGACATTATATTAGATTAACTACAATTCATAGTGTATTAATGAGCTAATTGATTCGATGAGGTATTACAAAATAATAATGAGGTCTTATAAAATAATAATGTGGGTTTTAAACCCGACCAGACACGAACCCGCCATAGCCCTCCCGAACCCATTGGGCCCGGCCTGAAGTCGGCGTAGTTATTATATATTAAGTAATGATAGAGGGTATTTTAGTCATTATGCAATAGGTATTAGGTATTGCATTATTTTTTAGAGTCTTAGCTAATACATGATTAAACATGTAATATGGTGTGGTGGTTCAGCGCATCATCCATTAACCAGGGTTCATTGGTTCAATCCCTGTTAGTGACCAAGGGAATGGAAAAATATTCATGGTCAGCAAGCACATTACCCCTTACGAGCTGACCCGGTGCGAGTGGAGATTAGTATAGGTGTGGATCGAGCATGCTACATGCTCCCCTAATACATGATTTACTATAGAAATGAGTATTAGCTAATTTAATATCAAAGCAAAACAAACAAAATATTAATTAAGCTATGTATTAGTATATCCTAATACGCGTAATTAAAGATACCCTAACCTATATATAGTTAAATACTTTGTACATATATTATATATAGTGCATATATATATATATATATATAACATTATGATTTGAAATATGTATGTGCATTAAGCAATGAATAAAGCCATTATCTTGGCAGGGAGGATTATTAGGTGGCTATATAATGTAGGAGAAAAACTTGGCTACAGCCGAGCCAACACGTGGAGCCTACGTGTTGGCTCGGCAACCAATCAAATGCTGACACGTGTCAGTTTTTACCTGACACATCAACAGTTGTCAGCTGTTGATTGGTTGCCGAGCCAACACGTAGGCTCCACGTGTTGGCTCGGCTATAGCCAATAATTTCTCATAATGTAGTTGCATGCTACGCATCTCGATTGCTGCCTTTTTCTGTTTATTTTTTATTTTTTATCTATCATATATGTGTTAGTATTTTTATCCCATTACTTGATAATTTAATCTAAAGAATCAATTCGTCCATCCAATTTGCTATTTAAAGTTTAAAGGCGATAGACATGCACTTACTCATCAAATTTCAGCTACTAAATTGCAAATTTTCTTGGTGTGCTCAGCTAATAAATTACAAATTTTTGTAAAGTTCAATTATTAAATTGTAAAATTTTCAAAAGATTAGCCAGCATTTCATAAATAATTGAGTAAGACAAGAAACAACATGCATCTTTTAATAACAATTTAAACGGAATTAGCATATTTCAACTTTATATAACTTCCACTAACAAATATTTAAAAATAAAAAGAAAAATCAGCTAAAGCCTTGTCAAACCCAAAATTTAGTAATCAATCATATATATACTAATATTATTTCAACAAAATATTGCTTGGTTTACCAAAAAAAAAAAAACAAAAGATTGCTTGTATTTATCATGGATATGTATTGAAATATTAGTGACGAGACATCTCTATTGTCTAGTAGTGAGAAAGTCAAAACATTGACAATAACATCATGTGCATCATATACTCTGCGTTGTCACACACCAAGTGGTTGGCAGTACCTTCTTTCCTTTAAAAGAAAATGGTCGCTCTGCTATTCCTTTTCTGCAACTAGCTATCATCAACTATTCCCTTGGTCAACCCAACGTCTCTTTTATAAAACTTTATTATCGTAAAATAATTCCTTAATTCGTTAACAGGTCTTTTGGTCCATGATGTTTGATCACTTTTGAGTTTTGATCCATGATGTTTTTTTTACTTAGTTTTGGTACCCTATGTTTGCAGATTTTTCTAGTTTTGGTCCAACCGTTACATTCCGTCCATTTTTTGATATGTACAAGTCACGTGATCCACCCTAAACTTTCAATTTAGTCCCTCTAATACTTTTCTAACCTTTTTTTTTTCAGTTTAGTCCCGAAGTTTCAAAATTGACCCCAATTGGACAATATGTCCAATTGAAATTTTGAAACTTCGGGACTAAATTGAACAAAAAAAAGTTAGAAAAGTACTAAAGGGAATAAATTGAACAAAATTGAAAGTTTAGAGTGGATCACATGACTTGCACATGTAAAAAAATAGACGGAATGTAACGGTCGGACCAAAACTAGAAAAATCTGCAAACATATGGTACCAAAACTAGGCAAAAAAAAATATCATGGACCGAAACCAAAAAATGGTCTAACATCATGGACCAAAAGACATGTTAACCCTTTATTATTTGATACTGGTATTAAAGCACACATATTCAAATACCGGTGAGGCTATTTTGAAAAAAAAAAGTTGAAAAAACTTATATTGAAAATGTAGAGATGGTCGGGCTGAAACACATAGTTACAGACCAAGTGATGAGTTTGATGTAAATTGTTGTTCGCAAACATCAATTTAATAGAGAGTGTTAGAATTATGATTAAAAAAATATACAAAATGCCTTCACTCACAAGTCGAGTATATAGTTAGTCAATGCGTACATCTTATTCCCTAATAGCCTCCGTGCGGATGTGAACCGTTCTAGCCTCGGAGCAAGCATACTATTGATACTTCCCCATTACGAGAATCCATGAAAAAAATAGTTTATTTATTTTTGGTATATATATTTTTTTATTTATAATTAAAATATACACCACAACCATTTCTTTATAAAAGGAATAGTCAAGTGGAGGTGCAATAGCCTTCTTCTCTACATACAAAAACTAGAATTCAGATCAAGAAGAGAGAAGATGAAGCCTGTCTATGCTTTGATGATCAATTTCTCTCTTCTTATGGTAAGAAATACTCTCTGAGTTCATTATCTGATTTCTTGTTATGTATGATAAAGTTTACGAGCTTATATATATATATATATATGTATGTTAGCTTGTAGGGTTCAGCCATGCAAGAAAGAACCCTGCAGAAGACTACTGGAAGCAGGTGGTGAAGGGCCAGGCCATGCCGGAAGTCATTAGAGGCCGTATTCACAACGAACAAGCCTCGATACCCAACGACCTTGACGATCATCGTTTTTCCGTGGATTTCGATACTAGGGCAAACGCGATAATTTACCATGGCCGTCACGGTGGTGATCACAAAGAGGTTATGATCACGAAGTCGTTTGTGGTAGAGAAAGAGTTCGATGCGGATCATCAAGAAGATGAAGATTGGGAGACCGATAAATTTACTTGATATATATATAGATATATATGTATGGGTTTTAGGGTGGACCATATGAATAGGTTCCTACAAAATTAGCTAGTGTGCTTGTGATTTCTTTGGAGTTGCAGATAGTTTAGTTTACTTCTATGTATAATTGCTTGATTCAGTTGTTTTTACCATTATTGGATCACCCGTGGTGACAATATATTGATCGAATGCATCGATCGGAAAATCGAGAGATTTGAAGTTGCGATAATTAAGCGATTGTAGGGTTTGGGGGTCGGTCATCCGTATGATCACGGTGATAATGGTGTGATTTTTGGTCGCTATTTTGAGTTTTAATTAGTCATGATATATAGGTCGAGCTATATAGGTTCATTATATTATGCACATATGTACCGTTAAAGTCCGAAACTTCAGACTTACATTCGACCAACTGTATTCAAATTTTAAAATTTAAGATTTATAATTCAACACAAACCCTACAAAATTACGAATCTAGAAATCAGAAGTCGCGTTAAAGCGATATATATAGTAGGGTTTTGGGTAGGTAATCAGCATGATCATGGTGTTAATGATACGACTTTTGCTCGCTATATTTTGGGTTTTAGTTATGATATGTAGGTTCAAAGTATATAGGTTCATTAAATTATGCACATACAATCAGACTGCCAATGAAACTTTAGACTAATCATTCAACCAACTGTATTAAAATCTTAAGCTTCAATATTTATGTGAAAGCAAATCCGAGCTAACTAAGTCACAAGCTACACAACAGTTGCCGTGGTCGGAACCCAAACGAGATTATCCGCCGGAAAGAAGTGACAGACATGCGACATCGTCCCGGGTTCGATACCCAAAACCCGAAACGACACATGATCGTTGCTCCACTGCGACGTGTCCAGGTGGCAGACCGCCACAGCGTCCACCTCATCTCCATTCTCCCCTACCAAAGAAACCTCAAACACCTTGTTCTTCGTCTTCTGGCTATGGCAGTAGAAAACTGCGTAAGGGTACGCCATTGCATGGCAGGCCACCATCTTCGCCGCCGCCATCTCTCGAGGAACCTCTCGGACGGTGAAGTTCTGGAAAGCGACGCCGGACGGTTCCGTTAGGTGTACGGTCGCCAGAACCTTGAAGCTGACGTCACCGAATACGCTGCTGACGTAATCGAGCATGGACTCCAAGGAGGTGGCGCAGCGCTTGGTCTCTCCGGCGATGGGCGGTAGCTCGCATTCGTGGAGGGTGGTTCGGACGGCGTCGGCCTGAGGGGAGCCGGCGGGGAAGGAGAAGAGGCGGAGGAGGTGAGAGAGGTTTTTCGAATCGAAAGGGATGGATTCGGCTTCTTTTTCCGACAGGAATTTCGGAGACGAAGAGGGGTTTGTTCTGGGTAAGTATATGGGGAGGGTTTTGCCTTTCTTGAGATCCTTCAGTGTGAAGAATATCAGATTTGATTCGTCGAGGTTGTCGGGAACATGTTTTTGGTGATGTTGATCCATGCTGTTCATCTTCCTTGCTGCACCGCCATGGATGTTCTGCAAAAGCTTCGGGTTATATACTATAGGTTTGCAAATGATTCAATATTATGATCGTGTGAAAATGATTGTTAGAGAGAGAGTTTGAAAATTATGAACTCACCACCAAGAGCAGTGAAAGAATAAAGATGCTGCAAGATGCAATACTAAGAGGCATGTTTGTTCAAGTTCAGAGGTTGAAGATGATGATGAGTCTGATAAGAAGACAAGAGAGAGAAATGTGGTTAAGTAGCAATATATATTGAGAATGAAAATATAATATTGGGATTGTCTTTCATTTTATTTTTTTTAAATCACCAAGTTAATTTTTTTTTTTCTCGTGCATCGGACGATCATATTACAATCCTCAAGGACATTTTGGAGATTTATGCTAAGGAATCTGGTCAAATTGTCTATTATGTCAAGTCTAGCATCAGATTTAGTTGGAATGTTTCGGATGTGGACAAACTCTAATTTACTGCTGCATTGGGTGTTCAGGAAATGAAGAACAATGATTTATATCTTGGCTTACCTATAGACTGGACATCCCAAAAACGGGTTATAGGAATGTCTGTCCTCGACAAAATCATTGATCGTATTCATGGTTGGATGAACTCTTTACTGTCCCCGTTGGGAAGGAAGTACTTATTAAGAGCAGTGCTGGTTCCATTGCAACTTATGTTATGTCATCCGTTCAACTGCCATTGGGTATTCTGGACAAGATGAATCAGGTTATTCGTACTTTTTGGTGGAGAAATTCGAAACACTCTAGGGGTATTCATTGGGTGGCTTGGAAGTCGGCAGCGATTCCTAAGAGGGAGGGTGTTTGAGTTTTAGATCTTTCGGGGACTTTAATACGGCGTTGCTTCTAAAGTTTGCATGGAGGGTTATTTCGCAACACCCATCTCCTTTGGTAAATACAATCACACAAAAGTACCTCCATAACACCTCTTTTTGGGAGGCAATCCATAATTCAAGTCAGCCACTTACATGGTGAACACTGATTAACATACGACCACATCTAGTGGAAGGAAGTCATTGGAGGATTGGTTTAGGTGCATCCGTCAGCTTCTGGATGGACCATTGGGTCCTAAATTTTACGTCTCTTTTACATTGGTGTCTTTTGTTAGCATATGATGACGTGGCGCCGTAATTGGTAGCCCGTTAATATATGTGGTTACCTAAGATAATTAGGTAAATGTCACATTAGGGCTAATTGGGCTCGACCCAATTCCCATGTGACATGAGAGAAATTGGGCCTCCCACCCACATAGGTCGGCCGAAACCCTAGATAGGAAGGGATGAGGATTTTCTCCTCCTCCCACTATATAAGGAGGTCTTGGGGTCACTCCCAAAACACACATTGATCACAACTCCTCTTAAGTTGTGACTTGAGAGAAACTCCTTTCTCTCTGGCCTAGTTTCGGCCAGCCCCTATAACACCGCCATTGGTGTGCCAAATTACTTTCGAGCATTCAGTCCGAGGTTCCATATCCGTTGAAGAATCGATTAGAGGTCTTGTTGTGGAGCTACATCGCGTGGGACTTCTTCTAACGAAGAACTTGCACGTGGTTCCGACCGGAGGATCAGAACTCCCTCCACATCGTTCTTGGGCAGGAAAGCTAAAAGGTATGTGTACTAATTCCGATGCGTAGATTAGATTTCTTGCTAGTACACGTTTAGCATTCCGTAGTATTACGTCCTCGTAATCCAACAGTGGTATAAGAGCCTGGTTAGGAGTTCTTACTTTTTTTTGATAAACTGATGATCTTGAATCTATGAAAAATCCGAAATTTTTAGGTTGATGAACATCAATATGTGTTCCGAAATTTTCAACATGAAATCATGTATTTGATCTTTAAAACTTAAAATCTTCGAAATTTATGTGTTTTTGAGGATCAAAACCGAAAATTTTGTTATGAATTTGAGTTTGATGTTCATAATCTTCAAGAACACCATGAGTTTTATCAAGAACACAATTTGGATTTTTTATCAAGGTAGTATTTGATTTTAAAATTTGACAACTTTTCCAACTCTTTGTGTTTGTGCCGAAAACCCTAGGGGTATTTTAGGTAAAAAAAATTAATTTTCTTGGTCACCAAGACTTTAAAATTTCGGCACTAATATAAAAATATATATGTTGCCATTTTTAAATTTTATTAATAGGTAACTATATATTTTAGCAATATTGGAAATTATTTTAAATAATCAATATTTCTTGGTGGCTAAGTTAAGTTTTTAGTGGAATTTAAAACACTACTTAGCCCACAAGACATATTTCGGCCAAACCCTAGGGTTTATGGGCCGGTCCAATTGCTGAACCGGAACGGATAAAACCAATCCAGGTTTTCTTAATTGGGTCGACCTAGTCGGGTCGGACCGTAGTAACTAAATTGAACCTAACTTAACCGGTTTTGAGTGATAAACCGAACCACTATCTTATTTTATTGAACCGTTTCGGACCAAACAAGAATTTTTAAAATCAGACCGAATTGAACTGGATTTAAAATTTGGACCGAACCATTTTAAAATTTTCGGAAATTTTAAATTGTTCAATAAAATAGGATGTCAAATTTTAAATCCAATATGTTTTCGAACTTTAAAATTAGCCTAAACAGTGCTCTTAGGGTTTGTGTCTTAATACACGGTTTCAGTCAAAACCCTAAATGCCTGGTTTCGATTATGGGGATTGATGTCGAACTTGCATGTTTTTAGGGACTGGATTAAAACTGATTTGCAATTGTTTAATTTCTGCATTATATATTTTGATATAATTAGAATTGTAGTCTTGACTTAGTCAAGCTAGCTGGATATTATATTGCGAGCATTGAGCTCTGGGATTTAAATATATGGTTTGCGCAATAGGATAGACATGCTATGCTGGTTGAAAGTGCCTAGAATCCATGTCTAGAAATTCGCATGATTGATTGTAAGCATGAATTTCAAAACAACCCCTAATATTTTCAAAACGTTTTATAAAACCGAAAATTCCAGTCGCCAATTATGCATGATGTGTGCGGATGTTGCATGTTTTGACGCGTATGCTAGGATGTTCATGATAGAACGCGTGTGATAATTTACTTTATGTAGAATTATATATGCTAGGATTATTAGACGCATGACGCGTAAGCATGTTGTGTTCGATATTTATGGCATGGTATGATGATTTGCTAGATGTAGTATAATTATAAATATGCATGCGTAAATTATCGGATAATTTTACAAAATCATAAGGGCCTTGGGAAAACCAAGATCGGGAATGCTTATTTGAAAATTCCAGTTCCGGTAATTTGCAATAGAATAACCGTTTTCTAAAGACTGATCTACTAGATTGAAAACGACAATAGTGTGAATTCTTTCACGACACCCCCTTCCTCGGTTTACTGAAGGTTGGTTTGGTTTAGTGACTGAAGAATCACTATTCGTCGTATTCCATCATAATAGATAATCTGATGTTTGCAATTATGTCAAAATGTTGTTGTCTTCCTGAATTTGCATAATTATCAATGTATTAGTTTTCATGGCTAAGTCGGTACGCTTCTATGAACCTTGCAATCTCGATGGTATAAATTATTTTGAACATAAGGAATATGTATAGGACTCATCTCTGCTACGATTCCGAAAAGCAGAAATGACAATTACGAATGAATATGGTAGTTCGTATGATTTGACAATGATAAATGAACGTGATAGTTTGTTTCCTAAATATTGAAGTAGATTCTTTGATGATCTAAATGCGTATGTGGTGATACATTCAACCTTGAATAAAAGGGGTTGAAGAAGACTTCAAATTGCGACCAGACAATGTCAAAGCTTGGTATCCCTTTGCGTCTGCCTCGGTAGAAGCAAGGATGTTAAAGCTAGAAATGTTTTGGTTGAATGTGATGGTCTTTTCTTTTCATAGATGCTAGTGTAATAGCCACTCGAGACCTTCGCAATAAAAGGGTTTACATGAAAAGACGAATATGGTTGCCTTACATTGACAAGATTCAATAACCTTGAGTCTAGTCAAGTAAGGTAACCAAGGCAGTGAAGCGACAACCTTCTCAGCTCAACACAATAGATCGAATGAAGTCAATTGTGATCCATATATCATAGAGGGAACTTGACCGAAAAAGGTTTTAAACGATTATCCGGTGGGTTAAACCCCGTTGATAAAGTGCGCCTCAAACACGCCTCGTATGTCATGTATGTAAAGCCGTAAACGTTTTACTTGAACACAAATCATTTGATGTGATTCACTAGTGAATTTAATCATATGTGATGTTCAACATGACTTAAAGTTCTCGACTATCTATGCGGTAAACATGGATCAAATACGTGACCTTCAGATCAAGAATCCTACCATTGTCATTTATCGTTCGTTGTTCGTCTGAATTACTAAATTTTGGTTATTTCAAAATTCGGTATTATTGATTAAAGTAATTGTTGCTCGATTCAAAGTTTGGGAGCATTCCGAGAAACAATTTACTTATCAATTTAACGTTCTGGTCAAATGGAACGATCCGAAACGAAATTTCAAACCCACGGGTTAGAACCAAAATTTCGGCTAAGTAAAAGTGGTCGAATAAAAACGAAACATTTTACATACTCTGTCATCTCAGTCAGGTCAAACTGAACTGAATAAATTCATCGATTGTATAGTTCTAAAAGGCAAACCGACTTACCTCATCCATATTTATTCAGTACTCCATTATGGTCTGTATCCGAAAATAATATGCATGTTAAAACCGATTTGCTTTTAAAATTTGGAGACTAAAACGATTCTCAAAACCACGGTTTTTAACCGGGTATGCGCGTGGTGCATGTCACCTCGAAAGACGGGACACATCGTTTTAGAAAACGAATTTAAGTACTTTTATGAATGCGGAATTTTCGTTTGTAATTCTTTAGATATAACTCATTGATAACTACTTAGATTTTATGTAAGCCTTCCAGCTACTACAATCTAATTAGAAAATCAACCATAGCATTAAAAGCGACAGCTTAAATGCATGATCCATAAGATAGATAAATCTATGGATGAGTTAAATAAACGAAAAGAAGTAGTCGATAAAACGACTCTCCCACCCTTAGCCTTGAACGAAGAGTTTGGCTAAAATGCATTCATTAAAACACTTCAATTAACATAGCTTAGAATTACATAATGTTAGAGTTGCACATTAATTGTTCCTGCGGGATGAGATTAATTTAACTCACATTAATGTAAAACACTATGTTCTGACTAAATCGGTTAACACGGTACCATAAAAGCTAATGAATGATCCGGGTAAAACCTTATCACAAAGACGCATTAATTTGCGCATTAAAACAAGTATTTATTAAGAGTACGCGCTACTCTCGGAGAATACGAGTTTTAAAATTAGCCTGGAACAATGGTTTCGTGGATAAACGTGGCACATTATAAAGGTTTGGGGATGGATTTCCAACGCTTTGCAGAACGAACGAACTAGTACTGATTAAAGTTAACGGATGGATGATGAAGATTCTCAGGTCCTACTTACTTCGAGTAGGAGAATTGATACAAGCATAAGTGATTGATTTGGTAAATGATGATGAAAACTTCCTCATAATAAATCCAGTGAGAGGGCTCACTCCCCCTCACACATAATCATCACTATATTTCAAAATGTGAATCAAGTCGGACCTGATAATCATGATAATGAACTATTTCAACTACCCATTTTTCCTAGTGAGAATGGAATAACCAATTTGGTTCCAGATCCTAGTGATCGAGGAATACATCTCGGAGGTAAAAACTCGAGGCCGAGAGGATATTCCAAGTAAGTTCAACCACCACCATTGTTCTCTGTGGGATTAATGCCCCGATAAGAAGCATTATTCCGAGTGAGAGTAACGATCAGACTAAAACATGGGATTAACGTGCCTAGACATAGTCAAAGGCAACGAACTTCTTACGAGAAGTATCCCATCAAACGAAATGTGTTAAACATCTTGATGTTCGTTCTTGAACCAGTGACGAATCAGCAAGCAAAGAAAGGACCCAAAACGAGGGAATGGAGGAAAACAATGGAGGATGAAATTGCCTAAGTAACAACTAATTCGGTTTTAGTCTTTAGTTGATTTATCTGTTAACCACAGAACTAGAAAGTGAAATCTTAGAATTCACTTATGGTGGAAATTTCGAGTGGTGCAAAACTCGAATAATTGCGAAAGGATATACCAAAATTCACTGACTAAACTTTGATAAATACGGACTCACCGACTATGCGTTACACCATAGTCAGGGCCGTCCTTGCCCATGACTTTTCCATGACTGCAAGTCTCGAACTCGAGCATGCATCAAATGGACATTAAGACCAAACATCTCCAAGTAAAACTGGAGAAAGAGATATATGGAGCATCCGGAGAGTTTCATTACTCCTGGCAAAGAACGTAAAGTTTGCAAACTCTAAAGATCTATATATGGTCTTAAACGATCGTCTCGGCAATGGTATCGCGGATTCCATGAGGATATTGTCGGATACGGATTCGTGAATCTTCACGAGAATCCCTGCGTATACACCAAGACCTCCGGGTCTAAGTATATCATCATAAAACTATACGTGGATGACATACTCATTGCTGTGAATGATGTGAGTTTTATGTATAAATTAAAGTCCTAGTTAGCATCAGCATTCGAGATGAAAGACATGGGAGAGGCTACGTACATCTTAGGCATCAAAATTGCCCGAGATCGTGCCACCCGGAGATTACGTCTATCTCAGGAATCATATATCAACAAACTGTTGAAAAGATTCAGAATGCTGGATGCTAAACCCGTGGATACGCCGGTTGTGTCCGGGTGCGCGCTATCGAAGCGTGATTGCTCGAAAAATCAGCAGGAGCGTGAACAGATGAAGAATGCAGAGTATCTGAGCATAATAGGGAGTCTAATGTACGTCATGCTCTGTACTCGGCCAGACATCTGTTACGCTGTGGGCCTAGTAGCAAGATTCCAATCAGATCCTAGTTATCAACATCTAAAGGCCGTAAAACGAATTATCAGATATCTGAAAGGTACTGCCGACTACGTTATGTGCTATGAGCACGATCGGCTCGAATTGACCGGTTATCACTATGATGACGTGGCGCCGTAATTGGTAGCCCGTTAATATATGTGGTTACCTAAGATAATTAGGTAAATGTCACATTAGGGCTAATTGGGCTCGACCCAATTCCCATGTGACATGGGAGACCCAAAATTGGGCCTCCCACCCACATAGGTCGGCCGAAACCCTAGATAGGAAGGGAGGAGGATTTTCTCCTCCTCCCACTGTATAAGGAGGTCTTGGGGTCACTACCAAAACACACATTGATCACAACTCCTCTTAAGTTGTGACTTGAGAGAAACTCCTTTCTCTCTGGCCTAGTTTCGGCCGGCCCCTATAACACCACCATTGGTGTGCCAAATTACTTTCGAGCATTCAGTCCGAGGTTCAATCTCCGTTGAAGAATCGATCAGAGGTCTTGTTGTGGAGCTACATCGCGTGGGACTTCTTCTAACGAAGACCTTGCACGTGGTTCCGACCGGAGGATCAGAACTCCCTCCACATCGTTCTTGGGCAGGAAAGCTAAAAGGTATGTGTACTAATTCCGCTGCGTAGATTAGATTTCTTGCTATTACACGTTTAGCATTCCGTAGTATTACGTCCCCGTAATCCAACATCTTTCAAACATTCTTTTCCAGTTTCGGAAGCTTCTGTGGAATCATACGGAGACAGGAGCAGTGAAGTCTAGCTACAATTACATATGTTTACATCATTCCCTTATTGAAAATCCTATTACGCCTGCACCACCTAAGATCGCTAGTCCTAACTTTTGGGTAAAACTTTGGTATCTCAAAGTTTTGCCCAAAATTAGGATGTTCATCTGGAAGGGTTGCCGCAACAGCTTGCCACTTGGTTGTAATTTAGCTATACGGATCTCCGCTGCTAATCTTTTTTGTGTTTTTTGCAAAGTTAGATTTGAAACTTGGGACCATTTAGTCTACAATTGTTGTTTTGCTAGAAAAGTCTGGTTTGCTAACCCACTCTCGGTTAGGGTGGACCAATTACCTTTTTCGTACGGCTAGGGAGTGGCTTCAGTCAACAGTAGATCGTGGAGAACTGGTTGTGGGTGATTCTGATGTATTATTAATTAAGTGTGTAGTCATGTGAGTGATTTGGTTAGATAGGAATATCATCATTTTTAATAATGCTTGTCCAACCGTAGAGTCTATCATGTATAATTACTATGAAAATGTGGCTGACATTTGTTCTATCAATGGTGCTTCTACAGGCCGACCCAACGCCTCCATCCTTCAGCGCACCACCACGCCCACTGATGCAATAAACACGGAGGCACAGGCTGTGTACAACTCTTTTGCTAGTATAGTGGTAGATCATCGGAAACCACATTCTGGGCCAGATGAAAATCTGCGATAGCGTATAACATTTCCCACTCCTGACAATATGTAAGTTCATGTTATGCTATCGACACGCACTTCATAATGCGCGTGTCGCGTTCGACCACGGGGTCATATTCGGTTTCACTAGAGAGAATCCTCGCGATTCGAATGGGCGCAAACTTCTTCACCTTGAGCGTGTGACAGATCACGGGTGCTTTATGAAGGAGCACCCGAAGTATCCTTACAGACTCAGAACTCATATCTAAGGTCAGACTAAATGATCGCTTCCAGGCGTACGATCATAGTGCTGAACAAAAATGCCTAGTGGCCACGTTTTGGGAATCGGTTGAGTTTGAGTAAGGGTATGAGCAATGGGGATGGTCAAGTAAACCTGTAATTCTCCGACTCTTGTATTCACTAGGTGGCTACTAATCGGATATTAGTTGAAGGTTGTGAATACTTGTGCGGATGCCTTGGAGAAGTGTTCCTATGTGGAAACTAGGCAATTTGAGAATAACAGTTGACCAAGGATACATCGTAACACATATATGTTTACAGGTTGATAATATGTTGGGAATCAACGTTCCGCGGACGCTACAACACTCTTAACCGATGAGTAGCATGATGTCCTTGTGTCTGTCGGTCGCACGACAAACCTCATATGAACTATTCTGAAGCAGGGCTGGATTGAAGAACGAATGTTGATGTGTTGATCGACAACATATTAACAGGAACCCTCCTATTCCGGCGAGTGGGAGCTGTTGGCATTTGGTGAATGGGTCGCCATAATAGGAGCCCTTTAATATAAGCCCAACACCTAAGTAATAGGGTAATGTCACATTAGGGATTTTAGGTTAGGCCTAAAATCCCAATGGACATGAGAGGCCCAAAATTGGGCCTTCCTTTGCTCCTAGACTGGCTGAACTTAACATAAGGGTAGATGTGGGTTTCGCCCACCTCCTCTTATAAATAGGGAGTGTCAGAAATTTATTCAGGGTTAATCACTTTACCTCCTTTGTGTGGAGACAAAGAAATCCCTCTTCCTAAAACTCCCTAGTTCAGTTGAACCCTTCATGCTTAGAGGTGCCAAATTGCTTTGAGCAATTATCCTAGAGATCTATCCCTGCGAGGAATCGACAAGAGGCTTTGCTGTGGAGACCATTCCGTGTGGGCGATTCCTTAATAAGAATCCTTACAGGATCCATCCGGCGGACCGCGAACTCCCCTCAAGATCTTGGGTCTACGGAAAGCAAGAACTGGTATGTGTTCCTATTCCGCTGCGTAATTACTTTAACTGGCATGTACACGTGTTTTTGTCCGTAGTAACTGTCTGCTATATCCTACACAACCCTATAATATCCCCCACCTACCCCTTCCAGTTGAATCCATAGTTCGTCAGTACTAACGTTCTGTTCATCACACAAACCACTGCATGATATTTACCCTTCGGGAGACCCAATATACGACTGCGGTCGTATCCCATCTTCAAACTCTTATCCTAACGGAGAAGCAGAGTATTTATTTGGCACCCCCTTCGTGCGCTAGTCATTCGCGGATGTTCCACAGTCAGGGGTGCTTAAGTTACCTGGGTTCGTCCATCCCCTTCCAATTAGAAATCTCTACACCAGTCATGCGATCATCTTTGTGTGTTAATGTTTGTGTTTCAGATTTACTGTGGGTCTTGTCTGGTATCGCTTGTTGTGAAGGTCCCCTGTTAGCTTTGTCGGCCTTGATGGAGGTTCCTTTCTTCTCCGAATGGCTGAATATGTTCATGTATCAGTTGGTCTCTTCCTCACCAAGCTGCTATCATTTGCATGTGGTCATCTTTACCGTTAAGCCGATCTGGCGTTCTAGTTTATTTACTTCCGGTTGTAATTCCGTTATTTTGTTTGTACTTGCTCTACTTCTTCAGGATTTGGATGTTAACAATCCCTCCAGAGCGGTTATTTTCTAATTTGTAGCTTGTAATCGTTCTTTTTCAAATAAAATCGGCGTGATTAACGATAATAAAAAGGGTATGAGTTTGGACATATTTGATCCAAATTGTCACCAACCTAACCGGCAGGTTGGACTTTTGAGTAAATTGACACTCATAGGTTCATGTACTATTCATTAACCAGATGTCTCGTGTTCAAATTCTGCTGTGTTGTGAAAATGAAAAATTAATTATAAACAATAATTTACTCCTTACAAACTGAACACGAGCGAATAATGCTTATTTTAAGTACGATGCAAACTTGTTACTAGTATTTTGACCTCCCTAACGAGAAAAAAAGTATTCTGACCTCCCATAAGGACACCAACTAGACAGTGTTATTAGAATCAGACCGGAGGTCGGACCGGTCAAGGCACTGATTCACGGTTCATTCGGTTTGAACCGGTTCAAACCCGATTCGATCGATTATAGTGCTAAAAGCAATCTAATGCAGTAGAAATAAAATTACATTCTCTTCTTTGTATTTTCTTTACATAAATAACCCTCATAAAGTTAAAAGATTAAGTTTTTATTCCAAGTATTCCCTCTTCCTCCTCCCCCCCCCCCCCCCCCCCCCCCCCCCCCGATCTCTCTTATTTTAGCTAATCCTCTTCTGTAGCTGTGACTTTTCCTTTCTCCCTCAGTTGATGTTGCACCTTGCGATTCTGTTTGAAGCTTTTGATTCGCTCTCTTATACTACCACCGCGGTTGTTGGTTGTGGCCCCTCCAACTCCTCCATTGCTGGCTGCGGCTTGACATCGTCGGTATCGACCTCTCTCGAACGTTTTGAAGAAGTGTGAAGTTTGATGACCTATTTTAGCTATTATAGAAGTATTGGGTGTTTTATTCACTACAGTTAAAAGTGAATTAGTTATCTGTTATTACTATAAATATTAGCAAAACTACGTTATGATATTTTCAATTGATAAAGTAACGAAGTGAGCTATGGAGATACTTTGCTCTAAGTTCATCTTCAATTTCTAAATCTCAATTTCTAGAGTTCTTCATGGTATTAGAGCACGCTCGATCTGCTTACGTTTACGTTGCTAAGCTCGATTGAGCGATTAGCCTATTTTTTTCGTTTCGTTCCACTTAATCAATCGAAAAGCTACTCTGAGCTGGAATGTTAGGAGGAAATGGAAATCAGCTACCGCCGATCATTCGGCAAGGTGCTTGTGTTAGATTTCGGGGAGTAATCACTACGGATAATATAAAATTGGTACATTCTAGTAATCGATATTACGCAGCGGAAGATTCGCACATACCTCAGACGTAGTCCGTAGTCCCAAGATCCTGCAGCATGGAGTTCACGGTCCTCCGGTCGGCACCCGTAGAGGTTCTTGTTAAGGAAGCCCTACACGGTATATTCTCCACAGCAAAGCCTCAGATCGATTCTTGACAGGGACGGATCTCCGGAGTGTTTGTTCGAAGGAAAATTGGTACACCCTTGTTGGTGGTGGTAGTTCGGCCGAAGTATGGTGGTTATGGGGGAAGGGTTTTCTCTCAAATCACCACAAGAGAGGAATTATGATTAACCCTAATAAAACCCCTAACACCCCATATATATATAGGAGGAGTAAAGTGGACAAAAGTACACTTTACCCACCTATCTAATTTCGGCCAGCCACTATGCATAGGGAGGCCCAATTTCGGGCCTCTCATGTCAATAGAGATTTGGGTCTGGCCCAATGTCCTAATGTGACATTTACCCAATTGTCTTAGGTAATATATACATATAATGGACTTCCATTTACGGCGCCCATCACCATATGCTTACAACTCCCACTCGCCGGAATGGGAGGGTGCCCGTTAATGTATTGTCGTCCAAATCTGCATCAACATTTCACTCCTTCGATCTCGCCCTTGCTTCCGAATAGTTCATACGAGGTTTTCCGTGCGACCGGCGAACACGACGGGCATCGTGCTACTCATCTGTTAGGAGTGTTGTAGCGCCCGCGGAACGTTGATTCCCTTTTCTTCAATCAACCTGTTATAAACAATATAGTGTTGCGCTGTATCCTAGGTCAACTGATAATTATCCATTTGCCTAGTTTCCACATAAGAACACTTCTCCAAGGCATCCATACAAGTATTCACAACATTCAACTAATATCCGGTTGGTGGTCACCTAGTGAATGCAAAAGTCGGTGAATTATAGGTGAACTTGACCATTCCCATCGCTCATATCCTTAGTCAAAACCAACAGGTTTCCAAAGACGCGGTCACTGGGCCTTTTTGTTCAGCACTACGCTCGTACGCCAGGAAGCGAACATTGAGGCTGACCTTAGATAAGAGTTCTGAGTCCATGAAGATACTTCAGGTGCCTCTTCATAAGGCTCCCGGGATCAATCACACGCTCGAGGTGAAGAAGTTTGCGCCCGTTAGAATCACAGGGATTCTTGTCAAGCACAACCGAGCTGTGACCTCGTGGTCGAACATGGCACGCGCAGTATGAAGCACGCGTCGATAACATACCTGAACTTTTAAGTTGACAGGATTCTCATCTGGCTCAGAATGTGGTCTAATGACGAACTGAGTTCATCACGGCGATTTGCAGAAACGAAGATCATGTCGAGTTACTTCGATACTAGATAATCGTCTTGCGTAATCAGGTTTATCTCCCTGATTCTTATCCAGCCTTGCTTGGTTGAGGCCTCCCTCCACCGCAAGGCGACTGTACCTGTGTGACTAGGTAAGACCCACATTCGACATAGTTTGGCAGAGGATTGCGTCCTCCTACGACTTAGTTTATAGACCGTAAATCTGATGTATTCAAACATTATGACGTCGATGGATCATAAAATCGATTGCAGTTCTCTCGTTTATTAAAACGTAACTTTAAATTATCAAAATGTTATCACAGATACATGTCACTTTTAAACCCTACGCAATTCAAGAAGTTTTACATGCTTTTCAAATATCTCCCTGCGTAGTGGTTTAGTTAATGAGTCAGCAACCATGTTATCAGTGGACAAGTATTCCAAAGGGATTGTATTGTCTTCTACCATAGATTTAGCATAAAAATATTTCACATCAATGTGTTTAGTCCTACTATAGTACTTTGGATTCTTAATTGCCGCAATAGTTGCCTAACTGTTAGAGTGTACCACTACGGGTTTACTCACGTATTTGTCACCAGGCAGTGCAGTAAGAAGCATTTTCAGCCAGACCGCTTCCTATGCATTTTTGGAGAGAGCAACGAATTCTGATTCCATCGTAGATAGCGCGACACATGTTTGCTTCTTGCTCGCCCATGAAATGACGACATTAGCAAGGAGAAAGACTCTTCTTGTGGTGGACTTACGATCATCCGGATCGCCACCGTGGTCGGCGTTACTGTAACCGGTCAATTCTAATGTCTTGCCCTCATAGCACAATGCGTAGTCGGCAGTACCTTTCAGATAACGAATGATTGGTTTTACAGCCTTTAAATGTTGATAGTCAGGATCTGATTGGAATCGTGCTACTAAGCCCACGTCGTAACAGATGTCCAGATGGGTGCATTGCTTGGCGTACATGAGACTACCGACCATGCTTAAATACTATGCACCATTCATCTGTTCTCGCTCTGCCAGGTTTTTGGGGCCGTCACGTTTCGACAGTGCACACCCAAACAACGCCGGCGTATCCACGGGTTTGGCATCTTGTAATCTGAACATTTTCAAAAATTTGTTGATATAAGCTTCTTGAGATAGACATAATTTCCGGGTAACCCGATCTCTAGCATTTTAATGCCTAAGATGTATGTAGCTTCTCCCATGTCTTTCATCTCGAACACAGATGCCAACCAGGACTTTGACTTGTTCATAATACTCACATCGTTTGCGGAAATGAGTATGTCGTCCACGTATAAGGTTAAGATGACATACTTAGACTCGGAGGTCTTATAATACACGCACGGATCCTCGTGAAGATTCACAAATCTGTTTCCTACAATTTCCTCATGGATCTGCGGTACCATTGCCGAGACGATTATTCAAGACCGTAAATGGACATTTGGAGTTTACAAATTTTACGTTCGTTACCAGGAGTAATGAAACCCTCCGCTAGCTCCATGTAGATCTCTTCTTCCAGGTTTCCGTGAAGGAACGCGGTCTTAACATCCATTTGGTGCAGCTTGAGATCGAGACCTGCGACCAGGACCATAAATGGCCCTAACCGTGGTTTTACGCACAGTCGATGAATTCATTTTGTCAAACTCCACTTCGTGAAGTTGGGTATATCCTTTCGCAGTTTGTTGGGCTTTGTATCGCTCGACCTTTCCATCAGTGGCGAGCCTTCTTTCAGGACTCACCGTATCCTTGTGCCCCCTGTGGTTAGCAGGTAAATCAATTATAGACTATAATGGCTTTCATTTTAGCCGATCTCTCTCTTTTATTATTTTCCTCCATTTCTCCACTCGATTTCTTTCCAATGCCTGTCAACAGTCGTTAGAGTGAGATTTTCACCATTCTCGATGGGACACTTCTTGGGAGAAGTTCGATGCCTTTGACTTTCGTTCAGGCTAGTTAATCCCATCTTGAGTCTGAACGTTTCTCCCACTCGGAATAATGCCTCTTATCAGAGCATCACTCCCACTGGGAATAAGAGAAGTGTTTGAACCTTGACCTACAACTTTCCTAAGACGACCTCTCGGTCTCGGGGTTTTACTTCCGAGATTAATTCCTTGATCACTAGGACCTGGAACCTAGTTGGTTGGATCCACTCCCACTGGAAACAATGGGTAGTATATGTAGTTGTGACATTACTGGTTCAGCAATGTGACTATCAGTTTCTACTTGATTCGTCTCTACGGCAACAGTGATTTCATATGGTAGAGTTTATTCCTCCCACTGGATTTACTATGAAAATGTTTCCATTATCATTTACCATGTCATTCACTGGTGTTGCCGGTTCAAATCTCCCACTCGAAGTAAGTGGGACCTGATTGCCAGTGTAAACCTGCTCCGGTTTGATCAAGACTATATTAATTTGAAAAATGACCATGCATTGGAAATTCGTCCTCAGGTGATGTAATGTCTCATGTTCGACCACGACACCATTTTCCCAAGCTTTAAACAGGTATTTCTAAGAGCGATTATCGTACTCTTGGTCCAAATACATGTTTAATGAGCACATCAATGTCCCATGATGATATGATTTAACTCATTATCATTCTTTAGCTTTTATGGCGACGCGTCTTACCGATTTCACTGGAACACAGTTTTACATAAATGTGAATCATCTCCTTTCATCCCATTGGGAACGTACTGATAGATTGAATCTAACATTATGTTTATGAACTGTGCTTCTTGAAGTGTGTCATTTGATTTGAATGCCTAGCCTGACTTATCGTTCAAGGCGTATGGAAGGAAAATCGTTTAACCGACTTTATCTTTCTTCGTTTGCAAACTTATCTCAGGGATTTCATCCCATCTTCGAATTGAGCATCTTGGGTTTTCACCCTATGCGTCAGCTGATACTTCTACAAGGTCATGGTAGCTTATGAAGCATACTTCTTTCCGATGTAATTGTATCAGTAAGTTGTTTCCAAAGGGACGCAAACGAAAATTCAGGACTTAATCATCAAAACACTTCATCATTAAACTCGTATTTTGAAACGATGTGTTCCGTATTTTGAGGTCCACACGCGCGCGACGTTTATCACCAAAGGTGTAACTCATGGTGAAATCGTTTCATTTCTGAATTTAATTCAATTTAATCCAATCAGTTTCGCACATGATTATCATTACCGATTATTTCATTCAATGGAGTACTAACAATTATTATTACTGATTATTTCATATAATGCGTCAGACCGTTGGATCTACCGGTTCAGGTTCGAACGCAGTCGGACCACCGGCCTGGTCCGGTTCTGTAACACTAACTAGTAGGGGAGAAGTTCAAAAGGGAGAAAGTGGAAAATGGGGCGTACATTTGGGTGGGAACAGTGGGAAGTGACAATTTACCCACTTTGCACAGTAGATATATATTTGGTCATAAATAATATTATTTCAAATTTTAGGGGCTCTTATGCAAAAAAAAAAAAAAAACTGATTGAAGAAACATTAGCGGAATATGACGACTTCGACCGGTGACGGCAGTCGCTGTTACTGAATCCCGGAACAATCATAGGCTTCGTCATGGAGGAGAAACGCCGCGATGCCGGAACCCTACAAGCATCATCCGCCGAGCCGCATTCGGCTGACCCGCCGACACGCAGAAGGCCGGGGGCTCCGAAGAGGAAGGCTAGCGCCCTCGGCACCTCGAGTCCTTCGTCTCTACCGCCAAAACGGTTCACCCGAGAGAAGCACCTGATGTCTCAGAACCAGATCCAGAATGGTCCCTTGACCAGGGGTCGCCAAGTTCCGGCCGCCTCCGGAGCCGTTGGCTCGGCTCCTTCTGCAAAGATCGAGGAGAAGGCTTCCGCGGCTGCGCTGGAGATATTGGAAGCGGAGGAAGAGAGGAAGGCTATTAAAGCTTGGGAAGCTCTGGAGGCCGCTACTGAAGCTGAATTTGAAGTTCTTAGATCTCGGGATCGGAATGCTCATGTTGTGCCGAATCACTGTGGTAAGTCTTAACCCTAGAATTCATTTCCAGTTCATTTCTTGGCTATTGATGAATGGAAAACTGAAGCGGGGGTAAATGCCGTCTCTTATTATCTGTCACAATGCTTGAATTCATGTCAATTGGCGAGTGCTGAATGTGGAAGGAATAGAAAAGTTCAATACTGTAAAACCATTGGTTTTTGTTACTGAATTTAAGATTGGTTTTGCTAATATCAGGTTGGTTTTCCTGGACAAAGGTTCACTCTCTTGAGGAACGTGCATTGCCTTTTTTCTTCAATGGGAAATCTGAAACCCGAACACCTGAGATGTACATGGATATACGGAACTGGATTATGAAGAAATTCCATACTGATCCTAATTGCCAGATTGAAGTGAAAGACCTCGTGGAGCTTGAAGTTGGGGATTTGGATGCAAGGCAAGAGATTCTGGAGTTTCTTGATTACTGGGGGTTGATTAACTTCCACCCTTTCCCCCCAGTTGATACCACTACGGTTGATGCTGATAATGGTGAAGTGGCAAAGAAGGATCCATTAGTTGAACAATTGTACAAGTTCGAAACAGTGCAATCCTGTTATCCCATTGCCCCTAAGATTAGACTAACTACACCTACTATGGTTTCCGGACTATTTTCGGAACCTACAGTTGCTGAAGAGTCGGTGGAGCCTGAGGGACCATCTGTTGAGTATCATTGTAACTCCTGCTCTGCTGATTGCTCGAGGACACGCTACCATTGCCAAAAGCAGGTGGCTTATCTATTTCTCTGCTAAATTTTAGTTCATAGTTAATGGTAAGTATCTCAATTGAAAGGTCACAACCATAGTGATGTAAATTTATGGAAATCAAAAGTTGAATGCAATCATGTCCATGAGTCTTGGATGGATGGGTTCTTGTCATCGGGACAAGAAACCCAAAATTCTGTTTCCTTATTCTTTGTTGTGTCTGTTGCCGATTTATTAGATTTTCCCTTGTTCAGATTTGTGTTTCTCTATTTTCCTGTGATACATCTTCAATGATTTGAAAATTACAAGGTTATAAGAGTTGTAAGGCCTTTCCTGAATTCATTTGCCAAGTTTCTGTTTGACAAATGTTATTTCCTTTTTAAGTAGGAACCTCTTCATGAGCATGCAAATGGCTGTTATCAAACTATTCTTACTGTCATAGTGGGTGGGAGGTTCAGGAGAATTGTGGCCAATATGTTTAGTGTTGAACTTCCAAATATGTCAGTGTTGGTTAACTTTTATTAGCCGATTCATATTGAAAGCTTTACTTAGTGAATGCTGATAACTTTTATTATTTGACAGGCAGATTTCGACTTATGTACAGAGTGTTTTAAGGATGGGAAGTTTGGCTCTGGCATGTCTTCGTCAGACTTTATTCTTATGGAACCTGCAGAGGTCCATGGTGGCGCTGGTGGAACCTGGACAGATCAAGAGACATTGCTTCTCCTAGAGGCTCTGGAGCTTTACAAAGAAAACTGGAATGAAATTGCAGAGCATGTTGCAACCAAAACAAAAGCGCAATGTATATTGCACTTTGTTCAAATGCCTATTGAAGATTCCTTTATGGATTCTGAGAGCGACGTTAATGCTATGCTGAAGGAAAATGTGGATTCAATGGCTGTATCCAATTATGCATCTAATCCTAAGGAAGCACCAGAAACAAAGGATGATAAGGCTGATTCAGAAGAAGCTCTAGCTCAAAATTCTGCTACTAAGGAAACTGTAAAACAAGAAGATGCAGATACTGAGAAGGTTGAAGATTCTACTAAGAAAGAGGATTGTACAGATGTCAGGGTTGGTGAAGAGAAGTTAAATCCAACAATTGGAACAGAAGTGAAAGTTATAGATGAGAAACAAGAGAGCTGTGCTATAAAGGCGCTTAGTGAAGCGTTTGAGGCTCTTGGTTATTCTTCAACTCCTGAAAATCCCTTATCATTTGCATACGTTGGGAATCCTGCCATGGCTTTGGTAAGCACGTTTATCTGCCTAGTATTCTGATAGTTGCTGGGGTTTAGCTTATATCTTATAATCCTATTCTTAAAAACTGTTGGTAGTTTACGGTTGGAACTTGTTATTTATGAAATGCAAAGAGAAATGGATGATTTTGGTATTTCTGGACTGTTTAGGTAGCTGCTGTTGTTAGTTGTTACATGATCCACACGTCACTGTTGGATTGGTCTTGTTATACGAGGGCAGAAGAATTCTATCAGAGCCTTGTTATGATAGTTTAGGTCGCGTTTATAATTAAAACACTGAATCCTGCTTGGTACCTCCTGCAAATAATGTTCAATTTTCATGATGATTTCTGTTTTTCCTATTATAGGCTGGATTTCTTGCACGGTTGGCAGGATCCGATGTTGCCACAGCGACAGCACACAGTTCTTTAAAATCCCTCAAGTGTGAATCTCCTGGAATGCAGTTGGCTTTGAAGCACTGCTTTATTTTGGAAGATCCACCGGATCATTTCAAAGAGCCCACTGCGTCTCAGTGGTACATTATTTTCTCACCAGCACATTTTGTTCTTCAGCTATTAAAAGACTTGTCTAATTATAGAAGATATTTGTTTACAGTGTTGGGACTGAGACAGCAAGTCGGGATGATCCAGAAAATTTGGATGAAGAGAAATTCCAGAAAGTTGATGGTGATTCCTCTATTGTCGATGGCGATAAAACTGATCCTCCCTCAAATGATACTTCGAAAGCTGTCAAAGAACTAGACTCCGCAAAACAACCGTGTAATTTGAACGTTGCAGTCTCAGAGCTGCAACAGGAACAAACATCAGTTTCTGAGAATGCCCCACCATCAGAGGCTAAGCTATCAGATGAAGATGGCTCTGAAGCTCGAGAAAAGGATGTAGACATGACAGATTCTGTAACATGCAAATCTACTGACCCGATGAAAACTGATTCAGTTGAAACCCCGTCTGGCACTAGGGATGAAGACATGGCATCTGATTCTTTGCCTGCAGATAAGGCTGAGCAAAAGCCTTCACCATCAGGTGATGCTACTTTCTATATATCCTTTGTTTCCACTGTTGATGATTGATCAATTTTTCCATTATATAGTTTACTGCTTATTGAAATCAGTCTCAACTATATGTCATGTGGCTAATTGCTGTCCCAGATTTAAAATGTTGATATCCGGGTTCCCAACTATCAGATTGGTTGATTTCCACTTTTTTTCTCTTAAAATTGACGGAATAAAAACACGTTTTTTAAGCATTCAATAAGCCTAAACCATGAGCAACAATTTGATACTTTGGAAAATTGGAATTTTTTCTTAAACACCAATGTTAAAGCCACAATCAGTCGAAAAAGTGAAAATCAACCAATCTTATAATTGGGACAGCAAATATCAACATTTTAAATTTGAGACATCACGGTCTTTAGTTGGGATTGTTTTTAGGTTCTTAACCCTAATTATAAAGTTTATTGGGGTTTTATCAGTTTTTACGTGCTAAATCATATGCTGAGCAAGATACACGCTTCATTTGAATATTGTTCTCAGAAGCTGAGGATCTGCCTAAAGATCATGCTAAAGAAGACAAGGGATCTGCAGAACAAAAGGATGATCATAAGATGAACAAAATAAAGCATGCAGCTATTACAGCACTTTCAGCAGCAGCTGTAAAGGCAAAACTTCTAGCAGACCACGAAGAGGAACAAATTAAGCAGCTCACTGTTTTACTGATCGAAAAGCAGGTATTTTTTTTCTTCCTAAGATGACTACATTTCCGCTATGTTTATACCCTGAAGATGAAGATATTCATTTCTGGGTATTGTTTACTTCCATAGTTGCACAAATTGGAGACGAAGCTTGCGTTATTTAACGAGATTGACAGTATGACGATGAGGGTTAGGGAACAAATAGATAGGTCAAGACAGAGGCTTTACCATGAGAGGGCGCAGATAATCGCATCTCGACTTGGCTTCCCAGCTTCCTCATCATCTAGGGCAATGGCACCACAATCAATGCCTCCAAACTCGAGGATACCGACGAACTATGCAAACACGGGTCCAAGGGGCCCACCTCCAGGTATGCCCCAAACTCAAAGGCCTCCTCTTGCAAGGCCAATGGGTACACTGCCTCCTAACCCTTCTTTTGGGGGCTTTGCGTCGGGACAAGCCTCTCGTTAAAGATGGAAGTGTTGTTTGTTTGAAAAGTAGATGTGGATAGGTTTTCATCAATTCATGTAGTAGGGTTTTGAGTATCTTCTCAACATCTTTGAGCATGCATGGTTGGTGAAAACTGCTGCTGTTTGTTATGGTAATTAGCGAATGGTGTTGTAGCCTTTAACATGGTAAATTTTATTGTATAGTTAATTTCCCTGCTCTTCTGCCTGCTTAAGTGGTTCCACACTCTATCTCTGTTGACTAAGAATGCGCATAAACTTGATTTTGTCCAAAAGGATCTCCGGGTGAGGTGACAAAAAAGAGTAAGAATATATGACGTGTAAGAATGCGACCAACATTATTCTGGTTCAAAACGGATCTCTACTAAGAAAATTGGTTACAGTTCGAATATGCCTATCACGGAAAAAGATATGGCTATCACGGAAAAAGTTATACTTTTGAAGTTTGTAATAAAACATATTTGGATTTTTCTACCATGCTCTTGGAGCAACATGCTTTTGTTTTTTTTAATATTATGGTAGACTTAATTGTAATATAAGTAAAACTTTAAAAGTATGAAATTGTTTAACTACGCCTAAGATGTGTATCATTCTATTAATAATATCAATTTCCCTTCACCTTTAGGACAATAAAAAAATAAAAATAAAAAATTATACCAAAAGCATGGTGCTTCAAGAGTATGATAGAAAGGTCCAAAATATTTTAGAATAATGATAAAAACTGAGGAACTTACCGTAAGAATTCCCCCGAAATTTAAAGACAGCAAGATTATTTTTCTAGTTTTTTATTTCCTACTATTTAATTCATTGCTTGACAACTATACCCTTTTGAAGTGGAAATGGTATAGACTTTTGTACTTCCCAATTTATTAATTCTACTTCCCAGAAACCATAGAAGACGTGTCGAGAAATATAAATATATATAATAATTTAATAAAAAGAATATTTTAAACTTATTTAAATAATAATATAAATATTTCATATTATTATTAATATGTACTAAACAAACTAAATGGTATAACCAGTGTTATCAGAACCGGACCGGGGCCTGAACCGGCAGGGCCACCGGTTCCCGGTTCGGCCGGTCGGACCCGGTCCGAACCGGGTCCGACCGGTTTTAGTAAAAAAATACAAATTTGCATATCCTCTTTGTAAGTTAACCCTTCTGTAGGTTTTAGTCCAGATCGGGGCCTGCCTCTCTATAAGTTTACCCTAAAAATTTTTTAATTTTTTTTAATGAAAAGAGTCCGAACCGGCGAACCGGTGAACCGCCCGGTTCGCCCAAAACCGGCCGGTTCGGTGAAAACCGGACTTCAGAACCGGGTTCGCTTACATCCTCCGGAAATAAGCAAACCGGACCGGTGAGGGGTCCGGTTCCGGTCCGACCGCCGGTCCGGTCCGGTTCTGATAACACCGTATAACTGTACATATCGAAAACAATTAATTATTATTAAAAGGAAAAAATTAGATTTTTTTAAATAAATCTAAAAAAAGGTTAAAAATATTGAAATATACATTAAGAGTGAATACAATATATTTCTCTAATTGTTAAGGTTTATATGAAAGTTAGAGAACAATGACATTGATTGAAAAATTAGTAGAAAATCTAATAATTTTGAAAAAAGTTAAAATATTGAAACAGATACTGATAGTGAATATTGTTCATTTATCGATTTTTTGAGCTCCATATGGAAAAAAGAGAACGATGACATGAATGTAATTCATTAGAATTTGACATAAACAAATAAAATAAAGCTATTTTACATTTGGAAGATAAAAAATGGGGTAGCAAGCTTACCTGTCAAGATTATATAAATTTCATTAAAATTAAATTATATATAGATTTATTTAAATTAACGATTTAAAAGAAAATAAATAATATTTTATATCACATAAATAATGAGATTTTTTGGAATATACACTCCTTTTATATATATATATATTCATGTTCTATTGTATCGTCAGTTTTTATTGCAGAATGATATTAACTACTTAGTTTATTAATATAATAAAAATAACAAGTTATCAACCACTATAATTTCGAAAAAAATTGTATAAAAATTAAAGTTATATAAAGTGTATACTTTTCGGAATCAATAACTTTAAAAAGTGTTATGAAGTATTTTAAAGTTTATTTTATTTATCAATTTAATTATAATTTTTATAGTTCCACACAATCTTTACTCTTTATGATTTTTATTTTTCGTTAATCAATGTGATTTTATCAAGAAAAATTATGTTATTTATATACATAAAGAAGAAATCACTCCACACACGGCAGAAGATAAGATAATCAACAAATAATAATAATAGTTGGCAAAATAATAATAATAAATAAATAAATAATTTCAAAGGACGGAAGGAGGCTGGCTGAATTTGGAAAAACAAGCAGGAGAGAAAACTAAATCATTTAATATGGTTGAAATATGAAATACAAGGATGCCAACGTGGAAAGGAGTGAACTTTCGGTAAGAATTTCAGGATTTAGCGGCACTCATATTTTAAACAATGGTTAAGAGTTCACTTTATACCATATGTTTTCACAAAATCACTGTTCACACCATTTTTTTTACTAATTTGGTACCGAACGTTTCCATTTTGTACCATTTTCATACATCCGTTAAAGTTCCGTCCATTTTGTCCGTTAAAAGTCACGTGTCGTGCACGTGAGTGACCCTAAACTTTTGATTTTATTTAGTTTAGTACATCTAATATATTACTAACTTTTAATTTGTTCAAGTTAGTCATCAAATTTCAATATTGAACCCTTGATCCAAATTGACCTAGCCTAGGGCTAGGTCCGACCCTGGTCGAGGTCGCCTGGGTCTAGCGACCCCGACCCAGTGTCGGACCTAGCCTATAACAGGTGTTTCAACAAAGGATTCAAATGGAACTTCAACTATCTCTTTGACGACACATCGAACTCCGCCATTTTCGGACACCTTTACTTTGCTTGGCGGACACTACACCATTCTGGTATTGCTTCTAGTTACTGATTTCATAATGGGATGCCAAGAGCTTCTTGTGTTGCCAAATCTTAACAAAGAGACAATACCGACAAGAGTAAATGCCGCATTTGCTGCTCAACTAATCAAATGTATGAATCTTCGTGTTTGGTTTCTTGATGGTTCGTTGATAATGTTGGTTGTTCTATGTTTGGTTCCACTTTGCATAACCTTCCTTATACGAGGAAGTAGTATCATGATCTACTGTTTGTCCAGCAAAAACAGAGGCTTCCCATATTAATTCCATATCTTCCCCTTTGTAGTCCTTTAGCCGATCGACCAGAACTCTGCGACTATGATCGATCTCAGCTAGTGTAGCTTCCCTTTTGTGCCTATGATTTTGTTGCATAACCTGCTCAATTTAAACAATGCTTGTAAAAGAAACCTAATTTTATTCATAACAGATCGAGAAACAAATTCGAACATTTCGACCTATTCAAGATACTCATTAAGGCATTTAACTGAAATTAGTTCGATTCGAGCAGGCAAAACAGTTAAACCAAATACTGGATTTGAGGATTTGACCTGTAGAGACGAGAGCTGGGACTCTAGGGCTTCTAGGGCACCGCAGATGTTGAGCAAATGCTGCGTTTCTCCTCCAAATTTATGATTTTGGATTACAACAACGGATGTAGTGACACTGTTGACGCAGTTGGCGACCTTCGACCTGTAGCTCTTGCTAACACTAATCCAATACCTTGTGCGGCCATTAGCGACGTATCTTGCAGAAAGTAGCAACTTTTCCAATGTCGTTGAAGCTTTTGAAAGGGAAATGGTAGAGAGCAGAGAAGAAGAAGATTCAGAAAGTCGAAACCGGCCAAATCGGAGTGTGGACGGTGGGGTGGCCATGCATTTGCGTGATATTCAAGTGATTGTGGTGCTCGCTTCGCTTCTCTCCGCAGATTACTTCTTTGTTCTTTTCTCCAACCATGGCCACTGTCACAAGGGCTAAATCTCGACCTATTTTTCACGTCCAAATCAAGCACTTGCTGGCATGATGCAAGCAATCACCAGCCAAAACAGAACGATTCCACCAATCCACACGCAACAATAATGAAAGAACGAGCAAATGAACAACAAGATTATTTTGAACACTTGCCTTTATTGATGATAAAGGTTATGACGCCTGATTACACCCTCTCACAAACGCCTCACTTTCACTCTTAAACTTTGCTAATTTGGGTGACAAAGTCTAATCTCAACACAAGGGACAAACCCCCTTATATAGATCAGAATTTCCTAGGGTTTCATAGAGAAATCCTATCTATATCCAACAATCTAGATTCTATCTATACTTAGTTAGGATATATATATTTATAACACACACACACACACACATATATATATATATATCTAACCATTAAAAAACTCACAATTATATCTAATTTTCCTTAAATATAGCAATAGATAGAACCTTCACACATATTGAGCAGATTTGGATATTGGCAGCCAAGGAGATATTTAATTTCCCATAATCTCGGATTCCCCTTTGATTTCACGGGCCTGGACTTGGTTTCAGCTGATTCTGGACTTGCAACCTTCACTGGGCCAAAGCAGGCTTTCCTGGACGCTGGACATGCATTGAGCACGGGCTGGGCATGGGCAAAGCACGGGCGAAGCATCGGCCAGGCAGCAGTGAAGCATGGGACAACAGCAGTGAAGAATGGGACAACATTAGTGAAGCACGGGACAAGCAGCAAGCAGCATGGGCAAGCAGCACTGGACAAGCAGCAGTGAAGCACGGGCAAAGCACTAGTAAAGCACGGGACAAGCACTGCTCAGGTACGGAACAATCAGCAAGATAGCACGGGACAAGTGCTGCACAGGTACGGGAATTCCACTGGATGGACACGGGACGCATTTGATGGACACAGGACAGACTTCTTGGCCAGGGATCGAATCCCACCATCCTCACTTCTCCTTCCAATTATCTAAATCACCCAAAACACACAAATACAACCATGATACACACATTTTGATTTGGCAAGCATGGCTATCATAGCAAAATCCACGCTTCCAAGGTTTTTGGTTTTCAAGGGTCTGATAGCCACCACCCATCTTTCTCTAACCCACTGTCAAATTTGTTTTCTGATTTTTTTTATAAATATATATTTTTGCTAGCTTAATTTTTACATATTTACAAATTGCATTGCTAGTTTGGTTAGAATTTATGTCTCATTCAGACTGAATGGATTACATCGTAGGCACCTTGATAATATCAGAAAATAATTAACGATTTGTTCAATTATTCAAAGTTCGACTGTCAAACCATTAGTTAGCCATTTTTGTTCTGCTGCCCAAACCAAAGCTAGAAGTTTATCGTACTATTATTCACTACGTGCCTCATTTTGTTCAAATTAAACGGAAATGCTAAAAAAACTACCAATTACGTGTAAAACTTAGGGTTAAGAACCTATAAACAGTCTAATGTTTGCTCAATGTTGAAATTTGGTGTCTGAAATTTGAAATGTTAAAATGGACAATCCTAGATTTCATTTTTGTTGAACTTTGGTGTCTCGGTGAGATTACTTTAGATAAGTCAATCCCGACGAAACTGAATATCAAATAGGAGCTCCCATGCATGCTCCCTTCTCGTCACCTTGCCGGGACCGACACCTAGAAGCTGGCCACATCCGCGAAAGTAAATCTCACTCTGTTGTCACTGGAAATCGCTCCACACCAATCTGCTAGCAACCTTTTCTTTCAGGTGTTCAAGTTTTGAGAGAAATTTGACGATTTTATTAAAAGTAAAGAGTGATGAATTATGAGTAGGTGAATGAGCTGATAAAAATGATTGAATGCAGAGAAAAAGACGCGTGAAGACACTAAATTTCAACAAAAATGAAACATTGTACTGTCTATTTTAACATTTCAAACTTCATATACCAAATTTCAACATTAGACAAACCTTGGACTATTTATAGGTTCTTAACCCTAAGACTTATCCTAATAATTTGTTCCATTTGGTAGCAATTTGATAATTAAGCCTAAAAATGAATTTTTTTTTTTTCATCTTACCAAATTAAGATTCACAATTTAGCATATTTGCTTTTGTTTCATCTTACCAAATTAAGATTCACAATTTACCATATTTGCTTAGTGTCAAAAGGTATCTCCCAGTTTATCATATCATACTGGGTTAAAGGTATTTTTGGTGTCACATGTTTGACTTGCGTATGTTTTTGGTGCCATATGTTTCATTTTGTAGGCTTTTGGTGCCATATGTTTGAGAGGCTGTATGTTTTGGTATTTCCGTTAGTCAACAGTTAGTTTGACAGTTAAATACTTTTATTTTATTCAATTTAGTCCTCAAATTTATGTTTCTAAAATTTAATATTTACAATTGAGTTCCTATTGTTTGCTCAAGTCACCGTCCAAGGCCGCCGACCACCACCTCTAAGACCGCCGACCGCCACAAAACGGGCCGGCCACCACCCCACGGCACTGGCCACCACCGCTTAGGGCCGAAAACCATCCCAATTGGTGGTGGCTACAGCCCCGATCGGGGCCGGCCACCACCAATTGGGGCCGCCGGCCCAGATTGGAGCCCTTTGTGGCCCCAATCGGGACCGACGACCCCAATTGGTGGTGGTCGGCCCTGATTGGGGTTGTAGCCACCACCAATTGGTGGTGGTCGGCCCTGATTGGGGCTGTAGCCACCACCAATTGGTTGTGGCCGGCCCCGATTGGGGCTGTAGCCACCACCACTGGTGGCGGCCGGCCCCGATTGGGGCTGTAGCCACCACCAATTGGTGGTGGCCAGCCCCGATTGGGGCCGTAGTCACAACCACTGGTGGTGGCCGGCCCCGATTGGGGCCGTAGCCACAACCACTGGTGGTGCCCGGCCCCAACTGAGGTGGCCACCACCAATTGGGGTGGTTTTCGGCCCCAAGCGGTGGTGGCCGACCCGTTTCGCGGCGATTGGCGGCTTTGGAGGTGGTGGGTGGTTGCCGCCAGCCTTGGACGGTGACTTGAACAAACAATAGGAACTAAATTGTAAATATTAAATTTTAGAAATATAAATTTGAGGACTAAATTGAACAAAATAAAAGTAATTAACGGTCAAACTAACTGTTGACTAACGAAAATACCAAAAACATACAACATCTCAAACATATGGCACCAAAAGCCTACAAAATGAAACATATGGCACCAAAAACCTACACATGTCAAACATGTGGCACCAAAAGTATCTTTAACCCTATTATATTTACAAAGTTAGTTGGTCAAAAAGCTTCCAAACACCAATAAATTTACCCAAAAAATATGTTTCTTATAATAATTACATCTCTCTCCAAATTCAGACCAACTGAATATCCCAAATCTAACACAAAAACTCAAACTTAAAAGTAGAAAAAAAAGTTGCAATATCATCTATACAGAAAGAAACAAAGAAGAGATAGTTCCATAGTAAATGGAACTATATATATATTACTCATTTTATCTCAAAAGACAGAAGGTCCTTGCTAAGCAAGCATTGGATATACACTTCTAGAGGAGCCAACCAAAGATCCAAATAGAGCCCCCTAACCTTTTTACAAACAGGGGATGTCTTGCCTTGCCTGGACAGAAAGATCCTTTCTTTCTGTATATACCCATCCCCTTTCCCACCATAACTATGAATGATTGAAGCTAGCAAAACAGTAAAACAGAAAAAGCTCGAGCCATTTATGGCTCGAATGCCGTTGGTCCAGTCCACCTGACATGAACAAAATAAGTACTTTCCAAGTTAAATCTTATGAGTATGGATATCATCAGTTTCTATCTGCAATCTCTGCAGGCATGTTGAGATCAAAGAACCGAGACTCCTTTCTAGCGCGCTTCCGTGAAGGACATCCACTGTCGTCCGAGTTCCCCAAGCTCGAGGACTGATCAGCTTCTGCTGGCCCTGTTAAAAAATGTTACTTCTGACATGTAAGGCAAGTTTAGCCAGAAGAGTAAAATGAGGCAAGTTCATGATTGTAAAGACAACAGTATTTAATTTCATTAATAGCGGATAACGGTTTTATCTACTTGATTCTAATATATATGGCAAGTTTGACAACAACAAAAAACACCAAGTTCATCATGTTTGTAAAGACAGCAATATTCAAATATCATAAACAGCTATGGATAACATTTTCTCAAAAAAAATATATATATATATAAGGTAAGTTCATGATTCTAAAGAGAGAATTATTACTTTCATTAACAGCTTTGGATACCATTTTTGTCAACTACATTTTAATTGAAGAACTAAAACAAACTTAGTAATGGTAATATAATAGTAGAGGCACTAAATGTCACAAATATAGTAGAGATCAAATCATGACATTTTTTTAACTAAATAGAGTAAATAGGTGCAAATAGAAGGAACTGCTTCATGGTACATGATATACCTTTTGTCCAATACTAACCGAAATTCAACCACGGCTATTTATGTCCATACAATAACTAAATTTCATTAAATAAAATCCGGTACACGACACAACGACTATATGGTGAAGTTCATTTTTACTTGTCCAATGCCATCTCAGAATAAGTTGCATCAGCAATAAAGGTAGCCCATCCACCCAATAAAACTGAATGCGGGTTTTCAGTGGCGCTTACCAGCTATACTGAAATCCGATCTCGGGCAACTAGTAGAATCAGCGTTTGTGACCACACTGGTTGAAAGTTCAGATGCTCTCTCTATACCCTTCGAATGGTAAGGAGCTATATTCACAGTGATTTGGAAAGGCCCTAACAAGTCGTTCTCAATGCATTCGTACCTGCACATACCATCATCACAATAAGAACTTTGGTGTTATGGATAAATATATCTAATATATGATAATATCTATTATTATTAGAGTTAATGTTAGTGATAGATTTAGTTATATTATATCAGTTATTAGTGATAGTGTTAGATATATTATTAGTGATATAGTTAAGTATTTTATTTCCTGTTAGAATATCTTATCTTCCTAGATTGTACTTAAGGGACAGTTCATTGAATAAAACGATAAGCAGAAAGCTAATCAGAAACTTAGGTTTCTAAATTCCTTATTCTATATGTGTACTCATAACATTTGGCCTATATTAATTAATACTGAACATCTAAATACGAAGAAAATACTTACATCTTCTTACAAAGGTTATCAGTTATCACCGAGAGATTGATGACTTGCATCCTTACATCCATCACCTTACCCTCATCATATTGATCGAACGGCTCCTCCAGGAACTTTGAAAGTCTCTCAACATTGCACTCGAGCTGCTGCTGGTGGTCCTCAAAGAGTTGCTGCTTTGTCAAATCATCTTTGAAAACCTCGTCCTCAAACATATAGAACGCAAATGGGTATGAATATAGAAGAACCTTTCTTGACCTGAAAAGCCTATACAACCCTGTTGTCACCCAGCTGAAATCTCTAACAGTTGATTCCTTCTCCTCGGATATAGATACCTTCTCCTGGATAGTTTCCCGCAGCTTATTTTCAAGCTTAAATGAGTCTAGGTGAGCTTTATAGCGGCTATGATAATGCATGTAGCGATAAAGATCGCGCTTTGCACGCTCTGCTTTTTTCTCCTGGTCTTCCTTGTAGCGACCACAACTGTGACCAGAAATAGTTGACCAAGTGTGGTCCCGTCCAGTAGCTCCCCCACATAACCAACTGCATTAACAAACCAAAATAAGAGAGAGAGAGAGAAAAAAAAAAAAAAAAAAAAAAGGCAGGGTTGATGAGATTTGGAAGGGGCACATTAACAACTAGAAGGCAAAATGCATTAACCAACACCAATATTCAATTTAAATACCCAAGTTCGTCTGTATGGCAATTCAGAAAATTGAATTCCAGAGAAGTGAATGCTAAAAACCTCATCTTTACATAGGGATAAAAGTATATTTGCTAACTTAACTTCATGAGTTGCAAATTGATAACCTAAATTTTTTTGGTGACCGTTTTTGCTAATTTAACTTTCTTTCATGGTGTACCGTCCATTTATCTGTTGAGTATGGATAGCGTGTTACTGAGTTAGCCATTTCCCACAATTCGAAAAGTCAAGTAATCAGATTGGAACAATGTAGCAAAATAGAATGCTTTTACACAAAAGCTAAATCATTTTTTTCCATCCTCATTTTATTTTATTTTTAAAAAGAGCAGCAATAAAACTTAAGTTAGCAAAAAGTGACAAAGAAAGCTAGGTTATCAAATAGCAACTTGGGGAAAATTAAGTTACCAAAAAGACTTTTAGCCCTGTTTACATATAAACGCAAAGGGTGCGAATCAGAACAGTGGAGAAAGTAAATGATGTTAAGCCTACAGATCATGATGAAGAGGTTAAGAAGTTTTTACCAAAATGCCTGTCCACAAATGCAGCTTACTAAGTTGCAGCCACCATTCTTTTCCACGGGTTTGTGGCACTTTGGGCAGGGCTTTGTATGAACGGTAATCCAGTTGACTGTCTCCGACTCATCTCGGCACTTCTTCTTCCAAAGATCCCACATCGAGCATGAGCAAGGTGAATGTGCTTCTAATAAACAACTGAAACAGAACTGTTGGCCACATGAACACTCCACTTCGCAAAATTGGTCTTCCTCAACACGTATTGCATTCCCACAATGAGGAGTACTTGGGCACCATTTAACCATTTTATTATCTTCAATATAAGACTCGAGAAGGAAACGATCAAATTTCTTAGCCAAATCAGGATGCTTTATACTGACAAGATCCCTGACAGTGGCTTCATCACAAATGGCGTTGCATTTATGTGCCATGCACCTAATTCGCCTACTTTGACCTTCATTGATCTTCACAATGAAATGCTCAGTCCAACCTATTGAAACAAATAACATAATTCTGTAACCTAGAGAAAAAATAAAACTAGTGGGAAAAACTGAATCCTACACCCATCAGATTTCATTCAAAACAACAAGAATAGGCATTCATATAAGCCAATGGATATATACAAACAGATGGTTTGGCTAGGGATATATGGGTCCCCATTATTATAGTTAGTGTCCAACCAATACTAGATTATCCGTAACCTCATTGCTAAACCAAATAGTAGTAGGTTGATTGAGTCTTGAAAAATCCAGACACACGGACAAGACAAACCAAACAATGCAAGTATCACAAGTCACAACCATGTTAGGAGCAAGAACAAACAGACCCAACTACCTCATTACTATTAAAAAAAGAACAAAGAAACTACTATGAAAAGGTATAAAGCAGTTCGGCAAGAGCAAAGAGAAGGATCTTACAAGAATTACAAAAGCAATGACCACAATCCATCCTTGTGGCAGCAGCACCTGATACCTCCTCGATACAGATATCACACATTACTGTAGAAGAACTCTGCTCAGGACTAATGAGAGACTGATCCTCCACCACAGGGACACCAGCATCCATAAACAAAGAGGATTTGCCCCTTTCAACGAGAACTGAAAGCAACTTTTGCACATCCCATCGATGGTGAATAAGCAGTGTGCGGGCATGTTGTTCTCTCAAGGACAGCACATCCATCACCCTCCACAAATCTTCCCTCTAGGATGATGAACCAATTGAATGATTAATGTCATACTACCACATAAAAATGATGCAAAATAAAACTGACAAAATAGGACGTTACCTGTGCAACCAAAAGTGATTCTTTTGTGATAACCTGTAAAACAAGAGGGTTAATATGAAGAACACCACTTAGTATGCTTATAACAAAATTAAAATCCATTGAGAATCGAAACCTAAATCAGCCCCAAGTCTGCATTTATCACAAAACTAGTACAGAGATTCATAGATTGTATACCTCTTTATAATGATATTCATCTCACATTGATCAGAATCTTCGCAATTGAGTAAAAGTAGGCAATACAGCCTTTTTTCTTTAAAAAATTGGAAATAGCATTGAAACCTTTATAAAATCAGATAGGACTCTCTAAAATCACTACTTATCCTTTTTTTTTTTTTGCCACGATCGCTACTTAGCTTGATTCTTGACGGTACTAACCATCCAGCAAGTAATGGGGCCTAAAATATCCCCATTTCTGCATTTATCACAAAACCAGTAGAGAGATATATATACCTTTTAAGAAACCTCTCCCTAAATTTAAGAATTTTCTGATGCCACGCATCCTAATATTTTGATCAGAACCTTAGAAATTTAGTAAAGAACAGACAAAAAAAACCTCTTTTTTTTTCCAGAAATTGGAAGTAACATTGAGACCTCGGTACAATCAGATGCAAAATCCCTACTTTATATGAAGTGATCAACGAAAAGACCACTGAAGATCAGATAAGCAGCACAATACCCTGGAAGATGGACCTTTGGAAGCAACTGAATTAAATTCGGAATCATCATTATCGAGCCCATCTAGAGATTCCCTGTCGGAGGCATAGTATTCCTCGTCGCTGCTAAAAAAATCATCCATAGCGATTATCGGAGTCTCAATCAAAAGGGCAGCTAATGAATCCGTACAGCGTCAGTTGGGAATTTGGGGATCAGATGGATTAAGCAAACCTAGCTGCGAACTGCAGTGAAGGGCGATCAGCAAAACAGATTGAGAGAGAGAAAGGAAGGGAATTTTCACAGGAATCGTCGCGATATCACGCCGGCGATGACAGTGATGCTTGTAGAGGGATGATAGTATGAACTATGAAGTATGAGCACCTAACCGCATACGCGGATGGAGAAAAAGAGAAGTCTTGAATTTGGTTCAGCGAAAACGAGAATTCGGGGATTATATAATATTGAACTCAGTCGTCGAATCATGTTAACTTTAAATTATTAATAAATCTAATTACGTTCAATCAAATCGGATAATATGGTTTAAAATTCTACAAAATTCTGTTTAGATGAAAATTGATTTATGACTCGCGTGTATTGCGTGGAAATGGTTTCTAACTAATATTATTATATATATATAGATGAAAAGAATATATAAATCTCATTGCTTTCCTTTCTTGTTTTATTATTATTATTATAATAATAATATTACTGTAAATAAAAGTAAATAAAAATATAATATTATTTAATAGTATAAATAAATTGTATAATTGCATTTAAAATTCAGAATTATAATTGTGTGATATGGTATAACAACAAATATTTTAAACTAAACACTTTATAACTGATTTTAAATCTTAAAAAATTGTTTCTTCATCTTTCATTAATCAAATGTGATTTTTTTTCTATAGTTTCTAGGCCAATTATTTTTTTTTTACATTTTTTAAAACAAATTTTAATGCAAGCTTTATAACAGATAAACAATCTGTTAGTTAATCTGTTATTAAATAATATTATAATATTTTGATTGGTTTATTTTATATTTATTATATATATATAACATCTGTTTAATTTTACTTTTTATTATTATAGTACTCTTTATTTCTGAGTATCATTAGTAACCTTTTATACAATATATATCGATTTATAAACTATTTTATTCATATAAAAATAAATGTGAAAAACTTTTAATGACGGATCATATTTTACATTACTTTAGTAAATTAAAAAGAAATAATAAAACAAATATCTTTTATTTAATATATTTATTTTAGAAATTAAATTTGCATCATACTAAAAAGTAAAAATATTGTATTTAATAAAAATTCTCATTTAAGTAAAAAATTACCTATTGGCCAAAAAAAATAAAAATAAAAAATTTACCTGAAATACAGATCGTTTATAGAAATGTAAAATATATTATTATTATTATTAAGAAAAGCTATACCTTTTAATCAAGCCTATTTCTGGATCAACAAAGGCAAGAAGTAATGAATGGCAATCTGGCATACATAAATTGCATTAATAGGAACCAAAGTAGAAAGAAAGGTCCGTTAAGTTACAACCTAGCTTATAGCTGTATCCCCCAATTGCTTTTAAAGCCATTTTCTTGCCTCAGAAGTCAAGAAAGACCTACACTTTTGGCAACCACAATCTTAAACAAGTATTTCAAATCAAACAAACTGCAGATTCATGATCTCAAACCTACGTGTCCGAGTCGTCGTCATCGAGATTGGTCCGAAACAGATAGTTTTCATCGTCCAGTTCATCGTGAAGAAAGTTCATAGATGGCACCTCCACCTTCTCCATAGCCCCCTCACTTTCTAACAATCTCCTTCCCTGCAAAATCTGAGTCAGAAAATGATTTTTTTTTTTTGGTACCATTTTAGGTTGAAAGAAAAGGATAGTGTTTTTAGGTCTAGGTTAAAAACAAACAATTTCTCAAGATTCAAATTTTCACTCTTAAGTTTCACACTTTGCAGAAGTTTGGGATCAAAAAATGCAGGTTCAATAACTAACCAACCTTCTTGAGGACATAGAAGAAATAGTGAAATCCGTCGCCAAAGGTGCTCCACTCCATAGACCACGAAAAGTCTTTAGACTGAAAGAACGGACGTCTAAAATGCGGCTGCAGCCATGAGTTTCTCGTTATGGTTAGATTAAGGCTTCAGAGATATCGTTGAAAATGAAAACGGTAAAATACGCAACCTGGCCAAAAGTGATTGAAATGAAAATTCCATCGGGTTTCAAGACCCTGTGTGCTTCTTGGAGCATCGACATGACTCTATCTGCTGTAGTCGGGCGAGGGTTCCAGGGATCACCACTGTCCACAAACAATACATCCTTCCAACCAATAGAAAAAGAAGTCTCATTAGCACAAATTTTAAAAATAACTAAATCTCTGAAAAGTGTCATAGGGTTTATATAAGATTTACCATTGTTCCCTTCTCAATAACAATATCGAAAAGCTCGTTGCTAAATGGCAGGTCTAGCATGTCTGCTTCAACCACTTTAATTTCTGATGATCAAGACAACATTAAGAGATCATATAAATATCTCCAAGTCTAATGGACCGGATTGATAAAAATTGCTTCTTGATGCATCAATATTAGTACAGAAATGTTTCATTGGACAAGAAACTGGACTTGTATGTAGCGAAAAAGGAGATGAAATCTTGCAGCCAAAGCAAACCAGGGCATAGAATCTTCATTTTTCTCTTCTGGGTATGACAAAAAGGCCTTCCAAGTACAATCAGTATGCTAAACTCAAAATCTGTTCTTTCAGAACTCTACGTACAAAATCGATAAATTTAGAGTCTAAGACTGACTATTTCTTCTCTATTTAATGTCAAAAGATTAATTAATCTTCGCTAGAAGCAGAAAGCAAAATGGAAGTATAATATGATAAGCTCCACTTCTTTTAACATGAAGCAGTACCTTTGTAGCCCTTTGAAACCAGGCGCTTCTGCATTTTTTCCACTGCATTAGCTGACAGATCAATGCAAGTTATCTCTTTTACTCCATCCTCGTATAAATTTTCAGATAACTGGGAGTTTCCACAGCCAAGCTCCAACACCTTCATCATTTTTTTTTTTTACTACAGAAAGTTAGATTAAACCCCACAAAACTAACTCACTAAAAAGTTGCTTAATCATCAATGACAGGTCCTTAATCATCAATTACAGTTCCAAATACAGAAATCTCGGGCAGAAACAGTTCGAAGATTAAAACTAAACCACACATTGGCATACAAGTTTGAGAAATAAAGACTGACTTGACCACTTAATCAACTACCAGGTAAGTTCATAATTAAGCTCAAATTTCAGCTCAGTGACTGGTTAGTCTTTTTAGCAGAAACAGAGATTACATTACACTCACCGAGCAATTGGATTTCACGTGTTGCTGAATTAGGTGACGAAAATGGGAGTAGTCTTTGAACCACTCGTAATGTTCTTCGACAGCAAATCTATCATCCCTGCAGACAAATCAACGTGCCAAGAAAAAGATGAGATATTTACTTACTGGGGCAGTGGAAGAAGCTAGAGAAGTACAGGACAAAAACGAAACCTCGCTACCAGTACTGAGGGTCGAGGTAATCCGAGGCTGTGGACGGAGCAAAGTCCTTCCTTTGCACATGATTCTGGTCATCTGATGAATCCATTCAACGGAATGTCAGGGTTCTGGGTCGTCGGGTCGCGCCGTCGCGATTTCCTCGTTCAGTTGGGTTTTAGCCTTTAGGGGCCTCAACCTCGAGAAGAAGACTACGGTACTATGCAGGTATCCTACTTTCTAAAAAATAAGGTTTAGTAATCAGATTGCTACCTAAATTTTGATAAATTACAAATCGACCTGAATTTTAATCTTTTTTATTTGATATTCAAACTTTTAATTACCGAGCAAAATGTTAACTGTATTTTAATATTCGTCAAACTGAAATTAAAATAAGCATGTTTTAGAAGTCTCTTTGTTACAATTTCTTCTATTTATGTCTTAACAAATTTCGAATACACATTCGAAAACCTCATACGTGTTGCATTGTGCCCCCTAAACTTCACACTTTTTTAAGTCACACAAGTTGCAATGTGCACCCTAACCTTTTCAAGTCCGATGTAAGGAATTTCGATTTCGGTCATAATGATAGATACTGTGATATTTAGAGCAACAATGGTTGAAGACATTTTGGTTCCCATTTTGAACCACATCATCTCCACCTAATTAATTGTCAAATTTAATTTGAAATGTCTTTATCTCCTACAATGGTCAATACACTTTAAAATGTTTATATAATATAAATAAACTAATAAACTATGGAGAGATACTAAATAAACCAATAAAACTTGGAGAGAAAGTATAAAATTAGAAACGTCCATGGACAACTTAGAGGAAAGAGAATAAGGAGAAGGAAGACAATTAGTGGTAAAGACACAAAATGTCTCATCCACATAAGCAAATGTCCACCAAAATTTGTCAATTGAAACTTGAAAGTGCTCTTACGAACGTTGTAATATGGTGTACTGATTTAGTGCATTATTCCTTAACCAGATATTAGAGGTTCCATCTCTGATTTTTGGGCTCTTTACCAATAAGTTATGGATTCGAGTTAGTTTAAAATTGAAACAAAAATTTAGAAAAACACTGATTCAAGTAGCAAAAACTTGATTTTTTTTTTTTATATATATATAATAATAATCTAGAAATACACATTCCAAATATATCAAATTGCTACTCGATGTTTTCCTAATTTACAAATTGTTACCTGAACTTTAATTTGTTAAATTGATTATCTGAATTTTCAATTTCAAAACAAATTGTTACATCTGTTTTAATTCACATCAAAATTCAATTTGGACAGAAAATGAGCATGTTTATGTCACGTGTGATCTTTTTATGTGTACTAAATATGGATTCAAACATAAATTGAAAGTATTACAACAAAATACTTTAAATTGGATGCTCAATTAGACTTCCGCTCAATCCGAACAATGTCTTTCAATTGAACATCCAATTGAAGGTATTCCTTTACAATACTTTAAATTTATGTTTGAATCCATCTTGGTTATACATAAAAATACCACACATGGAGTAAACATGCTCATTTTCAGTATACTTTAATGAGAACTGAAACATAAGTAGCATTTTGCTCTGGATAAAAGTTCGGGTAATCAATTTAAAAAAAATTAAAGTTCATGTAGTTTTTTATAACTCAAAGTTCAGGTAACAATTTGATTGTTCATCCTTTAGTTTATGATTAATTTCAAATCTATCAAAGTCTAAACACTATATATATAAATTAAAATTAAGATGAATTAGGGTTTTTCAGGATTTTGAAAAAAATACCCAAGGTCGATCTTAAAGAAAAAATCCATCCGACCAGGCTTGGGCCTAATTTTGGAAATTGCTTTTTCGGGACGGGCTTGGATAGGAGGACTCCCCGAGCTACTTGGTCTTTTGCTATGTCTTCAAGTTGCCTTGCCTGACTTTACAGACAGAAGCTTCAAGTCGGACGGTCGGGAACTTTGGTCGATCCTCTTCTCAGCATTGTATCGCGCCGAGTCACCAACTCAGTTTCTTTCTTTACTCCGCCTTTTCGTCTTGCTCAAGTCAAGTAAATTCTCAAGCTTCGACCCCAACTGCACCAATGGAGATCGATCCCAAAGAGTACCGTCTCCGTTGCGAGCTCCGCGGTCACGAAGACGATGTGAGTTTAGTGTTACAGTGTTCTAGTTTTCTGTACACGATTCAATCGCCTTATCGTGCTCCTTTGGTTGTTATTTGCTCGTATTGGCTCGAAATTGTCATGTTCTGAGTTTTGCTGATCAATGTGAAATTCTGCGTATCTGTCTCTGTATCAATCAAGAATGAAATATTCAAGCTTTGGCTTCTTAGTGTCTTCTTTTTGTGATCAGGTTCGAGGTATATGTGTATGTGGAAGTGATAAGATTGCTACATCTTCAAGAGACCGAACTGTGAGATTATGGTCATTAAGTGCTTCCGATAAACGCCAATATGAGTCAGCAAAGATACTGTTGGGTCATACGAGCTTTGTGGGGCCATTGGCCTGGATTGCACCTAACCTCGAATACCCAGAAGGTGGAATTGTGTCTGGTGGCATGGACACTCTTGTTCTTGTATGGGATGTAAGTACTGGGGAGAAAGTGCAAACATTGAAAGGCCATCAGTTGCAAGTTACTGGTGTTGTAGTGGATGGTGCTGATATTGTTTCATCTTCTGTTGACTGGTATGTCTTACAGAATTGTTCCTTAAAAAGTCGAATAAATGATGTTATTTGCTTCATTGCTTGTGGAATGCGCTCATACTCTTTTTCTTTTAAATTGTAACTTCGAGCTATAGTGGCCTTAGATGTTTGGATAGCTCTGCCTTTGGAAAGCATTAGGCTTGTGCATTATGCTCTTCTGTATAGATAAAAATAAAATTATCGATGATCATCAGTGTATAAAAAGGTTGTAGTAATTAGAGTAGTTTCCTGAAAGTCTGATTATATAGCACAAGGGCAATCAGAACCATTAATTTGTGGTGTGATGTGACCACTTTCCTCTGTTAGAGCTGCTATCAAATGTTCTTACGTCCTCAATTTTTTTAACCTGTACTTTATGAATACTTTGCTGATTTGATAAAGCATTCTTCTGCATGATCTTTTCACAGTACTTTGATACGATGGAGAGATGGAAAATCTATTGAGTCTTGGGAAGCTCATAAGGGCCCGATACAAACAGTTATAAAGCTCGTATCAGGAGAGATTGTTACAGGTAGCTTTGCCAACTTACACCGTCAAGTGGCCCGTGATTTCACTGCTTTGACTATTAGTTGAGTCATATGAAGAGCACTGAATCTGTTTCAGTTATAAGAATCTGACATTCTTTATTATCAAATACAGGATCGAGTGATACGACTTTAAAGCTTTGGAAAGGGAAGTCATGCATTCAGACTTTTGCTGGGCATACAGGTACTTTCAATTTCAACATTTTACTTGATTGAGTTGAAGTGGATCTAATCTAATCTTATTTACTGAAACATATTGCAGATACTGTGCGAGGTTTGGCCACAATGCCTGATATAGGAATTCTTTCTGCATCTCATGATGGGTGAGTTTGTTGATGTTGAATCTCGGATTGGTATTTGTACAGGATTCTGTTTGGAACTTTTAGCCTCCGTTTCAATTATCTACCTTCTTTCATACGCAAGGAAAACTTTGGTCTTTACTAATTACAATTTATAATGTTTGCTATATCACCATTCTTGAAAAAAAAAAAAATTACACACTGCTATGAATCCTATTTTGTATTGGTGTCTTTGAGTGACTCTTGTATTATTTATTTTGCTTGATGATGTCATATCATTTATTCCTTCTTCTTGTGAACAGTTCTATCAGGTTGTGGGCAGTTACAGGCGAAGTTTTACTGGAGATGGTTGGTCATACTTCTATTGTCTATTCAGTAGATTCACATGCTTCCGGACTTATAGTAAGTGGCAGTGAAGATTGTTCTTCAAAAATTTGGAAAGGTAGTTTTTTTCTTTTTAATTATATATTATTATTTATTGTTGTTCACCTTCATTGAATTTTTTTTTTCTTATAACTGCATTTTTATCTTACTTTTCATTGAAACTGTTGAATCTGTAGATGGAGTATGTATACAAAGTCTTGAACATCCTGGATGCGTCTGGGATGCCAAATTTTTGGAAAATGGGGACATTGTGACTGCATGTTCAGATGGGGTTGCTCGAATTTGGACAACAGAACACGATAGAGTTGCTGACCCACTTGTGCTCGATTCATTTGCTTCTTACATATCTTCTTACAAGATCAGCAGGTAAATATTTCCGATTGACTAGTATTGGAATGTGTATGACTTTATCTTTCTTCTTTCATATAATCGAAGTCTGAAGTTTAACTACTAAATCACACGATAATGTTGTTGAACCAATATATTTATAATTGGTACAATAATTGATTTAATTTTATACTAAATATCTGAGGTCTATTATATATCTTCACCAGGAAGAGGGTTGGTGGACTGAAATTAGAAGAGCTACCCGGTTTAGAAGCTCTGCGTACTCCAGGTATGTTCCTTCTAATGATCATCACAATTCCTATAACTGCACCTCAATCATGTTAATTGTTGTAAGAAACTGAGCTTTATGGCTTATGTAACTGTTCTGTTTTCATTCTGGACAAAATCCAAGACATGCTGACACCCGAATGTGAATTAGCTTCCACAATCCTATTCATGCCATACTTATCCCATCATTTTTCAATTTCAGGAACCACTGATGGTCAGACTAAAGTTATTAGAGAAGGTGATAATGGCGTGGCATATGCATGGAATATGAGAGAACAAAAATGGGACAAAGTATATCTCTCTCTCGACTTGTGAATGTGCGATAACTGAGCTTGTGTCACAAATTTGGTTCTGTATTTCCTGAATCATTTTTTATCTTTGAAACTTCTCTAGATTGGTGAAGTTGTTGATGGACCTGAAGATAGCATGAACCGCAAAATACTTGATGGAGTTCAGTATGATTTTGGTTGGTATCTGTTGTTTATTATTCCTTTTCCGGTGTTTCATTTTCCATATATCTCTTTACATTTATGCCTCTCTGTAATCAGTGTTCGATGTTGATATCGGGGATGGTGAGCCTATCCGCAAGTTACCGTACAATCGATCAGGTACTTTAGGTTTCATCTTTCTGTTATCTTCCGAGTTATATATATTAGTCGTATTTCTTATTTTTCATGGGATTTTTCTTGTGTTTTTTCAGATAATCCATATGATACTGCTGATAAGTGGCTTCTCAAGGAGAATCTTCCAGTTGCCTATCGCCAACAAATAGTGGAGTTCATACTAGCAAATTCTGGGCAGAAGGACGTCACTCTTGATTCATCATTTCGCGATCCCTATACGGGTGGTAAGTGTAATATAAAAAATGACTTACATAATCACAGTTGTTTAAATTGGAGATGTGAATTAACTTTTTTCCTTATCATTTTTCAGCCAGTGCATATGTACCCGGTCAGGCTTCCAGTACGGCAGGTTTGTGTTTCAACTCCAATATGCATAGTTTTTCCCTTGATCACTAATCTTGAGATCTAACATTCTTTGCTTCCTTTGTCAGCTAAATCTTCAAAACCTACTTTCAAGCATATACCCAAGGTAAAAAAAAGAAAAAGGATCGAATCCCGTTTCTACCCTAACCGTTCCAATAGTAGCTCTTTTTGTACTTCATTTCACGTTTGGACTCATTCACCCTTATTTTATGGATTTCATCTGTTCTTGATTATCAGAAGAAAAAAAAAGTTGAATTAATACAATAGGGTAGAAATGGCTCAAACTGAAATGTATTTCAATAAATGCAATGTTTTGAAAACTTAGGCTGCAAGTTGCTCCAAAAATAAGGCCCGGGTTCAATTCATGTCAAAATTCAAAGTCAACTGCCAAAACTGCATTTATTTTTCTTTTATGCATACAAATATAATTCAAGGTGTAGCCTTTTAATCATTGTCTCTTTTATGTATGTCCAGAAAGGAATGCTTGTTTTTGATGTTGCTCAATTTGATGGAATTCTCAAAAAGATAACCGAGTTCAACGGCACTATACTTTCTGACCAGGTTGGTAGGTTTTCATGCTCGGGTGTTTGATTACCTCTGTAACAGCTGACTGGTCATGGTGAATTGAGCAATATAAGTCCATTTTCTCCTTCCAAACTCTATATATGATCTTTGTCATTTTTTTGCAGGAAAAGAGAACCGTCTCTCTGGCCGATTCGGACATGTCAAGGCTCTCTGCTATTGTTAAAGTTTTAAAAGACACTTCACATTATCATACCAGTAGATTTGCTGACGCTGACATTATTCTGTTGCTGAAAATGCTTCGTTCATGGCCAAACACGATGATATTTCCTGGTTAGTCACTCACTTATTATTCTCTTCATATCGCTGACGGTCTCATAGTTTTGGCCAAACACTAGCTTTGTTTGCTTAGATGATAAAGTTTGCTTCTTTATGCAGTTATCGATATTCTGAGAATGGTTGTGCTACATCCTGATGGAGCAGCTTCACTGCTTAAGCACAGTAGCGATGGAAATGGTATGTTGTGTAAATTGTTTTCTCGTCTTTTTCCCTTTTAAGCCATGATATTATTTCTTAAATTTTTATTTTTTTGACTCAGATGTTATTATGGAGATTGTGAAGAGAGCTACAGCAGACCCTGCAATTCCTGCAAATTTTATAACCAGCATTCGGGCTGTAACAAATTTATTCAAGAATTCAGCATGCCGAGAATGGTTGCAGAATCATCGCAGTGAGGTTCGTTGCTCTTAAGTTCTTGTTATTTAACTAAGTGATGTTACACAATTCCGAAAACACTCAAAATTTCTTTTATTTTACTTTATTATGAAAAAATAAATATAAATTTGGTCTTGTTTTTGCAGATTCTCGATGCATATTCAAGTTGCTGTTCATCTTCAAACAAGAACTTACAACTATCATACTCTACTTTAATACTAAAGTGAGTATTATCTTGTTTCTCTTTATCTGTGTAAATTGTTTCCTTTATAAGCTAATTCCATTGCAAAATTCCAAAAACCGACTTTTCTGTACTTAAACAGCTATGCGGTTCTTTTAATCGAAACACGGGATGAAGAAGGCCAATCCCAAGTTCTTTCCGCAGCTCTCGAGGTAAGCTTCCATGGATTGACAAAAGAAAATCTCAACTCTAGATATCAGATTATTATGTGTTCTATAATTGAAGTTGAACCACTTGCTGCTTTTGCAGATTGCAGAGGAAAATTTTGAAGTGGATCCCAAGTTCCGGGCTTTAGTAGCAATCGGCTCTCTGGTTAGTTCGTATATAAACTCCGACATATTTCTTATTAATCTGGTTACTTATCTAAGATTCACTGCTACATTTTTCTTGATGTTTATTAAAGGGGTTAAGAACCTATGAAAGGTCTGAACTATCACCCATGTTAACGGGAGAGGTCTGAAATTTAAAAAGTTAATAACAGAGGTCTGAAATTTCTGTTTTGTTGATAACAGCGGTCTCCGTTAGTTTTTTCCGTTAAAACTAACGGAAGTTGGTCACATGCTTGGCATGTGACCGGAAATAATTTTTTTTCCAAAAATGCCCTTCTATCAAGTGTGTCCCTCACATGCTTGGAGTGAAAAGACCAAAATGCCCTTGAAGCCACCACGGTACTCCGGCGACGACCAATCGTACTCCGGCGACCACCACCGTACTCCGGCGACCACCACCGTACTCCGGCGACCACCACCGTACTCCGGCGACCACCACCGTACTCCGGCGACCACCACCAAGGCTCCGATTGGGCCAAAATCGGAGCCACCAGCCCCGATTGGGCTCCGATCGGAGCCACCGGCCCCGATTGGACTCCGATCGGAGCTTTTTGGCTCCGATCGGAGCTTTTTTTGCCCCGATCGGAGCTTTTTTGACCCCGATCGGAGCTTTTTGGCCCCGATCGGAGCTTTTTTGCTGAGGTGGTGGCCGGAGTCGGGTCGCCGAAGCCGAGGTGGTGGCCGTCAGAGTCGAGGTGGTGGTGGCCGAAGTCGGGTGGTGGTGGCCGGAGTCGGGTGGCGGTGGCCGGAGTTGGGTGGTTTTAATTTGACTTTAGGGGTAAAATTGTCATTTCACATTTAATTAAATAAGATATTAAATAAAACAAAATATTAAAGGGGCAAAAATGTCATTTCACACAATTCTGTTAAATTTAACCCTTAAAATGGATGGAAAACCTCAAATAAACAAAATTGAAATTTCAGACCTCTGTTATTAACTTTTTAAATTTCAGACCTCTCCCGTTAACAGTTCAGACCTTTCATAGGTTCTTAACCCTTATTAAAGATGAACTCGTTGGTTTTTCGAATTCTGCAGATGCTTGATGGTCTTGTAAAGCGTGTAGCGCTGGACTTTGATGTTGCAAACATCGCCAAGGTGGCTAAATCGTCAAAGGAAGCGAAGATTGCCGAAATTGGATCGGACATTGAACTTCTCATTAGACAGCCATGAACATGTTTGCTCTTTTCTGGGTAAGATTCTTCAAACCTTAAGAAATCCAATAGAGATTGATTGAATCTGTTTGCATTCGTGATCTCACTGATAGGTGAAATAATTGCAGTTCTTATGCAGCCACATCGGGATCGTGCTGTGCTGTGCTGTTTCACTGGAGTTAACCGGCGAAGAGGGATTTAACGACCGATCGTGTTCGACATTGTTGTCGTTGAAACTCGGTAACAAGCAAATGGAAATGCATATATTGATAGCCATCATGGAGATATGCTTTCATTGTAGCTTTTAGATTCGTGGTGATTTAATCATCAGCTTGGATCCATGAAATTTCCAGGCATCGATTCTTGCGCCGTATGTGAATCAAATTACTCGTGAACTACTTAAGATCGACTCGGTTAATATTTGAATTCGAGTCTTTTAAATTTTGAGTTGAGCTTATTCTAGTCTTGAGTTGAGTACGAATAAATTTACACTCGACTCAAGAAACTCGTAAGCCTATTCAAATTCTTTCTTCCTAGGAGTCCTTTTGATTCAAGATCGGGTTTATTCAAACTTTACATAATATGTTCAATTCAGTGCTTTCAAATTAGAGATCCATTTAATATTTGAATTTGAGTCTTTACATTTTGAGTTGAGTTTTTTTTCTTTTTCCTTCTAGTATTGAGTTGAGTACGAATAAATTTACACTCTGACTCAAGAAGCTCGTAAGCCTATTCAAATCGTTTCTTACTAGAAGTCTTTTCGATTCAAATGCCTACAAATTAGAGATCCATTTATAATATTTGAATTCGAGTCTTTGAATTTTTAGTTGAGTTTTTCTAGTACTGAGATAAGTATGAATAAATTTACACTCGGATTCAAGAATCTCGTAAGCCGGACCCAATTGGGTTCAATTGGAGCTAGGTCTGGCTAGGTCAGTTTGGGTTTCGGGTTCTGTTTTGAAATTTTAGGGCTAAATTGAACAAAATAAAAGTTAGGGATGCATTAGATGGACTATATTGAAACAAATTCAAAAGTTTAGGGCAGTCATGTGCACGGCACAACTTTTTAACAGAAAAATTATCGGAAAGTTAACGGAGGTATAAAACTTTACTTTTTCCAAACATTTAGTACTAAAATTAGACGGAAAAAAACAAGTGGTACGAAAAGCAGAAATCGCCCAAACTTATCGTATGAAAAGTGCCTTTAACCCTAATATAATACATATATTCAATTCAGCGCTTACAAATTAGAGATCTATTTAATGTTTGAATTCGAGTCTTTACATTTTGAGTTGTGTTTTTTTTTTCTTTTCCTAGTATTGAGTTGAGTACGAATAAATTTACACTCTGACTCAAGAATATCGTAAGCCTATTTAAATTCTTTCTTCCTAGGAGTCTTTTCGATTCAAATGCTTACAAATTAGGGATCCATTTAATATTGGGTTAAGAACCTATGAAAGGTCTGAACTATCACCCATGTTAACGGGAGAGGTCTGAAATTTAAAAAGTAAATAACAGAGGTCTGAAATTTCAATTTTGTTGATTTGAGGTTTTCCGTCCATTTTTAGGGTTAAATTTAACAGAATTGTGTGAAATGACATTTTTGCCCCTTTAATATTTTGTTTTATTTAATATCTTATTTAAAGAAATGTGAAATGACAATTTTACCCCTAAAGTCAAATTAAAACCACCCAACTCCGGCCACCGCCACCTGACTCCGGCCACCACCCGACTCCGGCCACCACCACCCGACTCCGGCGACCACCACCTCGGCTCCGGCGACCCGACTCCGGCCACCACCTCAGCAAAAAAGCTCTGATCGGAGCCAAAAAGCTCCGATCGGGGCCAAAAAGCTCCGATCGGGGCCAAAAAAGCTCCGATCGGAGTCCAATCGGGGCCGGTGGCTCCGATCGGAGCTCAATCGGGGCCGGTGGCTCCGATCGGAGCCCAATTGGGGCCGGTGGCTCCGATTTTGGCCCAATCGGAGCCTTGGTGGTGGTCGCCGGAGTACGGTGGTGGTCGTCGGAGTATCGGAGTACGATTGGTGGTCGCCGGAGTACCGTGGTGGCTTCAAGGGCGTTTTGGTCTTTTCACTCCAAGCATGTGAGGGACACACTTGATAGAATGACATTTTTGAAAATTTATTTTATTTCCGGTCACATGCTAAGCATGTGACCAACTTCCGTTAATTTTAACGGAAAAAAGTAACGGAGACCGCTATTATCAACAAAACAGAAATTTCAGACCTCTGTTATTAACTTTTTAAATTTCAGACCTCTCCCGTTAACATGGGTGATAGTTCAGACCTTTCATAGATTCTTAACCCTTTAATATTTGAATTTGAGTCTTTGAATTTTGAGCTGAGTTTTTCTAGTATTGAGATAAGTATGAATAAATTTATACTCTGACTAAGAAGCTTCTAAACCTATTCAAATTCTTTTTCGATTTAAGATCAAGTTTATTCAAACTTTACATAATAGAGCACCTATATCAATTCAACGCTTACAAATTAGAGATCCATCAGATTCTATTTTTTTAGAAAACACAATTGAGTTCGATATAGGGTGATTTATTTATGATTTGATTGACCAATTTTAACTTTGGCAAGCAAAATCAAGCCCAAACTCATCTCGCGTAAATATGAAATTTTGTAAGACGCACATGACATTTTACCATTAACAGGTGATGTAAAAATGGATTTAGGTCAACTATAGCAACACTTAAAATACTCGAAGCTACCAATTCTTATTTAACAAAAGAAAAAAAAAAGTTTAGTTACTAAAAAGACATGCAAAGTACGAAAAATTCTTCCGTGGCTCAACTGCACCAGTTGTTGCTCCTCACCCTCTCGGAAGCAAGTGATAAAAGTTTAGGGGATTTAAATGACCTTCCATATAATGAACCTTCACCTGTACACACATAAATGTTGAACTAGCTAGCCAGAGCCAAACAAAACCTTGTATAATCAAATCATTCCTACATCTATATATATCAAACTGTAACATAACTATATGTCCCTCCTCGTACCTGGTATAAGCGATGAACCGACTCTACAGGCAGAGTAGACCGCCTCTGTACTTCTCGACCCGAGGCTGTTTTAGGGTCTCCACCCGCCTCATACCCCTGTCAATTACCTTTCCAAGGACACCTTGGTGCATCAAATTGTCCTCTGCCTCGGAGGGAAATGACAATTCCGACCCTCCATAATATCGAAGCACAGAAACACTTCAACTTACTCCCAATGTAATATGAATGAATAACAACACCGGGTCGTCGTTAAGTTGATTGATCAAGCCTCCATATATCCTTCGAGAAGTTCAAATCCACGGTGTCCAACCCTCGTACATGTTGCAGAGATTGTCCAAACTCGAGGCTTGCTTTAGCAGATAATCCACTTGATCCGAAATGCTCACCTCTCTGAAAAAATTTAGTTTACCCCCAAACACAACAGTGAATAAATAGCTCCAAGATAAATACATCAATTATAGCTATAATGATGTAAAGGTAAATCCCTAGTATAGTAAGTACACCTCGAGTCAGAAATATCCCGGCCATCTAGTTTCATCTCTACTCGTCTCAGAACCGACATTGCATAAGTGTTTTTACCTACACGAAACACAAGAGAAGATCATTTAGCATCGAATCATATAAATGAGCGCATTATTAATATGAATTTTGTAACAGGAGGACAATGTTTTATGGAATACAATAATAACCACGGGAAATATCAAAACACGGAAATGATGACAAATATATTCTCTACCTCGGATTACCCGACCATTGATTGGTCTGTTAGTGCTAGGAGCTTCATCATTTTCATCTTTACCACCTGATTTCAACTCTCTACTCTCCTGCTGCAAGGAGTCCACATTTGGAACTGTACTCTCTTCTTCCTCATGTGAGCCTCCACTAACCACTACTGCAGAATCCTCGACTTCAAGCAACTTTGATTGAGACTGTTTCAAAATGAATCACCCTCAAGATCAGCAAAAAATTATAAAACCAAGAAAATGAATAGATTTTACTCATAGAAAAACTACCATCTCTTCAGTAGGGTCAATGGAACTATCCGGAAGGCTTGCTTCCGTAGAAGACAGCTCGGATTCGGAACTACTAGAGCAGATGGTATCAGGTGGAGATATCCACCCTTTGTCTTGCAATGAAAGTCCAGAAATGCCTAAAATACCCTGCGGATCTTCATTGGATGTGGATTGCTCTCCTGTCTCACTGTCCAATGATGAGCCGTCTCCATCAAAATCCGGCTTAGAGATATCGAGCTCCTGAGACTTTTCCTTCTGGCTCTCTCCAACTCCCTCAAAAGCCTTTATATAAACACAACACGATGGAAGAAACAGCTTTAGGACTCTCAGCAGCAAGTAATGAAGGTGAAAATCTTCCTAATGAATGATTAACTCACCTTATGGAGATTACCAGCATGAAGACTTGCTGCTCGTGCCAGCCTTATCAATAAGGAATAAAGTTCATTTGCTGATATTACAAGAAGAGGCAACAAGGGGTTAAATGTTTGAATTGCTTCCTTCACTCTTGAACTGTAAGATTGGTATATAGCTTGTCCATGAATGGGAGAGATCTCCATTTTTGTCTCTCTTTCCCTCGCTATAGCATCGGTCATAGCTGTGACATCTTTTGATAATACTGATTCCAGTGGCAAAAGGATTGAGTTTGCCTGCACAACAGCAAACGACACAAAATGAGATCCGAAATGATGAGGAAAGGTAAATTCAACTCAACAACAGAAACCAATTTTTAGAACAAATGACAGACTGAGTTGTGATTAGACCTTGGAGAGATCTTCCATAAGAGATCTGTGCATGATTGCAGCTTCCTTTCCCAAACTGTGCACGTCATGCAGATCATCAGTAATTGCCAAGACCTAAACGTAAATTGAGAAGTTAGCCACATTCTGCTATAGTTAGCCTAAGGCTACAACAAAACAAAAGATACATATAGGATGAAATGATCCCCCAAGCCGTATGATTACGACACCAGAGAGACTTTCTGCATCACATTTGGTAGTACGAAAGTGAAATGACCAATAATTTAGGAATATCTCCATGCAAAAGTAGTACATGTTAGACAATGATAGGCAATGTTTCAAGCTAGATAAGATGGACACTATGATTTGAAATGGATGGACCTACCTCTTCAAGCATGGAACCACATTCTGATGTCAAGGCTGTATGACTCTTGGAAACACGACTGAAAGCAGATAATGCAACACTCCCTTCGTATGCACAATCCCTCATAGCAAGTACAGTGCTCTGCAGTTCATCTGCAGCGGGAGGAATATGAGTAACGTAGAAATGTTTCAGCTATCCAGAGAAGACAATAAAAATATAAGCTGGCCGGCATCCAGGGCCAACAACTAATAGAGATGTTCGTACAATAATGAACAATCCCGCTAATATATATTAATTTTAAAAAATATAATGATTAACAAAATTATGTTTCAAGGATTGTGACCTGAAGCTGTCTTTGCTTTTAGAGAAGCAATGCTGAGTTCATTAGTGGCAGAATATAAGTCATTAGAAGCAGCTTCCATGCTACTCTGTGCCATCTTCCACTCTTGCTCAATACCTGAAGTGAAGAATCAACATTACATGGTCAATGTGGTCACACTGAAACATCACAAACAAGAATAGCTAGTGAAAAGAACTTACGGCTAAATGAATGATAGCTAACATCTAATCTAGTCACTGCATTGAAGTATGCTTGCTGCCATGCCCTATCATCACCACCAGCTCTAAGGGGAAGAACCTCTCCTGGAACCCATAATATGCCATCTCTTGATGCTTCAAATTCCAACACCGACATGCAAATTTTAATTATATCTGATGCTTTCTCCCGAGAATCCCAGATTAATTGCTGCCTCCTCATTAGATGTTGATGGAATTCAGGAGGAATCCCAGAAGCTTTAGTTGAAGATTGTCCAGCTGCAGCAGAAGTTGGGACACCACAAGCCCAACTCATCGCTCTCTCAAGCTGTCCCTCTGCAGTAAGAGAGGTTCTCTCAACAGATTGCAGCCCCTCCAGTGTTTGAGCTATTCGTGCTGCAGAAGACTGCAGAGACTCCACCACTTTTAATCTGCTGAGATTTGGAATAACAGCACGCAAATCATCATCCGCAGATATATGTTTCTGCAATAAGGCCCTGCTATTTTGGGAAGGGAACATGGAAGCATCATGCATCCACTCCATTTGAACAATCTCCAAGATAGTCTTACAGATAGCCTCTTTAAGTTCTTTCACCTTCTTTTCCATGAGGAAAGCAGCAGACTTTGCAGCTCGTGCAGTTTCATGAGCATTAGAGTACTCTTCAAGCATCAACTCAACCTTTTTCACAGCCCCAAGCTCTTTCTGCACATAGTCAAAGGTGGATTCCTTAGCAACCCCCTGCATTTGCTTCAGATGTTCAATCTCCTTCTCCAACCAGGAACACATGGAAGGAAGGAAACGAGCTTTTAGATACGAAGCAATGTTTTTCTCAAGCTGTATGGCTAGCTTTCTCTTCACGGCAATGAGAAGTTGATCAAACCCTAGGCTTTGATCAACTGATGCAGCAATATCTTGTATGCAAGAATCAACAAAAGAATCCACCACAAAAACTTTCCAAATGAAGAAGGCATGGTTATTCACCAAACCACCCAACTTCCAGACATTCTCAGAAATTGAATGCCCAGAATTAATAAAATCAGCTATGTTAAAAGTTACATCAGCGAAGGCAAAGCCATCTCTTTGTGCGGAAGACACTTCATCAATTGATTCCAATTCAGAGAAGGGCTTAACTAATCCAGCCAACATAGCTTTGCTTCTTGGCACATTCAAGTCAACATCCTCCTCAGCCTTGACAAGAGTCTGAAAATGATGCTCACATGAAAGAAATACACTTTTAATTTCAGATTCTCGCTTCATAAGATAATAAGTACGCTTCTCTCTCTGATTCCATGATTGGTGGAGCTGATCTAGTTGTACCCTACAGGCTTCTTCCTGTGAGGCAAGCTCTTCTGCCTCTTCCCACGAGAGATGGTCCCTACTTTTCATAGCAGCTTCTTTAAGGGCCAACTGCCTCTCGGTGATAAGGCCAACCTTAACAAAGTAGTTCTGTTCTAACTCAACCAAAGATGCCCTCTCCAGTTCAACCTCCAATAGCTGCTCTAATGCAGTATCGATAGTTCCCCGAACATGTGAGATGGACCCAAGCATGTCCATAAACTCCGAGTTGTGGGAAATGGCAGCTCTTACTACATCTTGTAGAGCCACCTCAGTCATTTGATCCACCAAATTAGTGCAGAAATGCAAAACCCTGTTGAAAATGGAAGGAAACATTTCTCCATGGCCATGTTCTCGATCATCTGAATCTACAAGGCTATGCAATGATTCAAATCCATAAAGTTGACTTATTTCATTTACAAGACTGCTCAGAAGGATACATTTCTCTACTTGTTCTTCAAGTTCACCAAACAACATTGAAAAGTCGTACGAGTTGTTCGCTCTTGTGTTGCTGCCTAGGCTCAGTACTCTATCATGCACCTCTTTGTAAAAGGAAATAACTGCCAAATTCAACACAAGTACAGCCTTTTCCTTCTTCTCTGCCATTTCTCTCTGATGTCTTGCATCCCTTGTGCTGTTGAGACTAAGTTGACCGGACACAGCTGGTAAATGGGTGCCATCTTCAGATTGTATGTATTTCATGAAGCCAGAGAGAAGACGCTCCTTAGCTTTTGTTTCAGCCTCAGTGCCAATGGAATTCACCAATTCAAAATGCTCTCGTGTAATTCTATCTACGTCCACCGCATATTTATCCACTTTAAGACACAGATCATCATGAACATTTTGGATGGAATCATGACCTTTGTTCCAAGAATTTGAAACCAAATCAGCAGCATGCCTCCTGGCAAGAGAGATTGTCTCAGATGAAAGCACATTCGAACATAACTGCAGTACTTGGGACCAGCCACTCAAACTACTCGTAGTGTGATAACTCAAAGGAAGAATCCTACGCAAAGCTAAAGAGTACACTTGAAGTGAACCAAGAGCAGCAGCTACACTATGGTCCAGCTCTGCTACAAGTTGTGAGACTTCTCTATCTATATCATGGCATTGGACCTGCGTGGGTTCAGGCACAACAGAAAGTGGAACTCCTGCCACTAATACTGCTGACTTAAGAGAAAAAGCTTCTCCACTTGCACTTAACTTAATCCAAGCATTTGCTTCCAAAATCAAGTCTCCTCGAACAGCATCAAGGACCCTTACATGCTGCTCCATCCAGTTAGTTGCCTCTTTGGCTTTCTCAGTAACAATGGCTTTTGCCTGAGAATACTCTCTAGCGTGATTTTCAAATGATGCTCGGATTTTCTCTGCATTGCTTGTTGCTTCAGCTACAATTGACTTTGTTGATGTCTCATGCAAAATGATATTGGACCTCTCTTGATCAGTTTGATAGAATACAGCAGAAACAAGTTCGTACTTACTTAGGACATCAGCAAATTTCTGGTGCATATGGCCCATGTTAGCTTCAATGACTAAATATATCCGTTTAGGTAAAGAAAAAAAAAAGTAAAATAATTTCACATACCTCGAGGGACGATTCAATTGCTGGTAAGGTAGACAACAAAAGATCTCGATGCTCCTGAAAAAGAGAAACAATTTATTATACGATTTTTTTTTCCAGAAGGATCTCTTTACTTTATAAGATGATGAATCAGATGGAGAACGGACTACTTAGTCAAGGTTCATTTGACCTTGTAGCGAGTGGCAAAAGTAAGTAATATGTAGAGGAAAAAGTTGACTCCCTATATTACATGAGTCCTTTTCAAATTTTGCACATGCCAAATAAGATAAGAATCACAACAAAACCACTAGAATATAAACAGGAGCAGGCATTATAAAACATTCAAATGTTTGGCCATGGCAAGTTTGCTATAACACTACAATTTAAGCTGATAGGAAGTCAGAAGGTAGATAACCAAACACTTCACTCACTTTCATGCCTTATTCAAGAATTAATCTAAAGATGCAACTACAAGGTGTTATGTGTAATCAAGTACCTCCAAGGGAATACGGATTTCCTGTACTCGAGAAGCAAATAAACTCAGGCTGACAGCCAACTCCATACCCTTTCTTTCTTCACCGCCAATTGCTGCATCATGAAAATCTCCCCGAGTCCATTCAACAAGAGGATCCCACACAAAGACCTCCAGTAGCATAAGCAGTATGTCTTTGTTCTTCCTCATGACATCGATTACTGCTTCACAGCTCGATCTGAAAGTTCCTTCTATCCCAGTCAAACCCAAAGCTGCTTCTATTATCTGGGTGAGTCGAAAGGGAACAATCTCCGGGATTTTGAGTCTCTGACCTTTATCAAAGCAGACATTGTAATCAATATGCACTACATCCCCACTGTAGAAATCCACAAGAATGTTGTCCAGATGTCTGTCCCCAAGACCTAAAATGTGCCCCACCATACTCATGGCTGCAACACTCCCAGAATACCTAGAAGTGAAACATATCTCATTAGAAGTGCTTCGCCTTATGAAAAACAACGAAAAACCTAAAGACAGACACATGAAAAGAATAAGTTCACTGAATCCTACCTTTTCAGCTTTGAACTGAAAGCTTTGAAACCTTCGCTAGCACACCAAAGTTCCTGATAAAGAAGCTGACTAGGAACTTCCTTCATGAGATCTAGTAAAACTTTACGTTTAACATCATGGGGCCAATCCCTTCGAGAAATCACTCTTTTTATGCCTTGTTCTTTGAGTGCTGGAATAATCTTACCATAAAACATATCACTTGGGCGGGGAACAGAAGGAGGTGCATCTTTGGTGTCTCCATTAGCTGACTGCTGAGCTAGCTGGGTACGAGTTTGCCAACACTTAAAGACACTGTATATACTTGTCACATTATGCACCCACTGAATAAGACCAGCCCTGCCACTAATTGGAGTGACTGAATAATAACGAACACCAACCAGATGACCACGAGTTGCTTGGGATGTCTGTAGTAAGCTATTAATAGCTTGCAACAGCTGCATTATTCTAGCATCAAGTCGCAAATCTTCCCTTCCTTTTAGCAGATATGTGTATTTTTGGCCATCAGAACCCATAATGTTGATTTTCTTTGGTTTAGTCTTTGTTGATAGAATCATTACTTGATCAAGGAAGGAAGAAATCGTTACAATCCCCTGAGCATCTGTAGTACCACTGTCAGACTCAGAAACTATGATCTGCTTCTCAAGGCCAGGCATAGGTACATCCGAAGATGATAACAAAGCCAATTGAGGTGCTACTTCGCCTAAAGAGACGGATGATTTCCTCTGGCAAGATGCTAAAGATGCAGCTATGTTATCAAATGGACGCCACACATCTGTTATAGCAGAAGCAGATTTTGGGGGAGTCTTAAATGCCGAGATGGCTGATCTTAATTGTTCTGTGTACTGCTGATGAAACCACATCTCATGCGGTGTTTCAGGTTTCCGTGAAGTTGAAGCTAGACGACGTTCTAGAGTAACGAAAATTGGGGCCATCATAGCTGAATATTTAGCAGCATTTATTTTGCTCTTCTCCGTTTGGCTGAGTGTGACATTTGCTGCAATTCGTACAGCTTCTTCTCTAAGGACATGGATACGACGCATCACATCTGGAAGATAACTAAGTTAGATGGACTCAGTTGGTGCAGCCAAAAAAGGCACAGCAGGAAACATATCAACTGCATAATAGTAAGCATGCTTGCAAATCCATTTATCTTTTATGGGAAAAAAAATCTGAAAATGGATTTGCATTGGTCAAAGTACCAGCTCATCTAAACTGGAAGCAGGAAATCTCATTCTACCTGCATGAAGATCTTGAAGGGTACTGAGCCATAGCTCCTCCCAAAGAACTGTCACATTGCCGAGTTCATCTATCAACAGCTGAACATCTTGAATCAGTCTAGGATGTTGCTCCCTCTGCACATGAAATAATTATCCAACATCTTTGAAATCAGTCTGACATACAATAAGGCTTGGATGAAGAAATCATGGCAAGCACCATATGACAGCCTAAAACCCCTGCTCAATCGGTAATAGACTGTGAATAAGGTCCCAGTCTGAAATTTTGATGAAGTAGAAAGATTTTTACTTTTTACATTGTACTTACAACACTGACATAGTTGTACCATTTAGGCCAAATGTCATAAAACCTTAAGGTGATAGGTGAATGCGTGATTTAATCTTTATTTCCCCACACCTAAGGGGACTTTTTGTAATTTAATCTCTATTTCAACACGTTAGACTTTTTTTGGTTCAGTTTGACGTACACGCGCTCTGATACCATGTGAAAATTTAGGCTAAACACTTGACCAACTGTCCTAAAATCTTAAGGTGATAGGTGAAGGCGTGATTTAATCTTTATTTCAACAAGTATCACCATCTAATCAGCTGATAGAAAAGTAAAATCTTGGTAAGGCAATCCATGTCATGAATCTAAATATGTGACTAGGTTATTAAGATGCAACGCAAACTAAACTAAAAATCCTAAATACTAAACAATCAAACCTAAGGGTATGACAACAATAGCTCCGCTTCAGATAAATGAGAATATTACCAAGCATCCCAATATTTGCAGAAGCTCCTCAGAAGGGTTGGCTTCATTCGCATCAAGTAAGGTTGGGTAGACAATGGACCAGGGAGATCGCTTGCCTAACATCATCAACAAGCTTTGAAGTTGGTTACGAACTAATTGTTCTGGATGGGAACTCAAGCGAGCAAATAACTGGGGCGTCACTTCCTACAAGAGTAAATACATCATCAGATTGCATGACCTTAGCTCCTCTCAAGGAAGAAAAATAAAAAGTCTTACTTGCCTGCCAAGGCCATAAAGGAACGGTCGAGAGTGAAGGTTCAAGAATATCATGTAATTCCACTCCATAATTGAGAAGAATGTGCAGCACATACAAAGTAGCCTTCAAAGTGTAGCTGCCAGTTTTCAGTGACTTGTAGCAGGAGCCGACCATCTCACCATTGCATATCATTGAAGAGGAATATGATAGGTACTGTATGAACCCCCTTGCCGCGTGGCCAAAAAGATTCACTCTTCTTCTTCTCAAAGACCACCAAATTTCAACCAACTGATCAATAGCAAAATCTGTGTCTTCTAGTCGAAGATTTGCATGATGGAAGCAAATGCGTATCCTGGAAGCCACAGTCGTAGAGAGACACTCACCACTAGAGTTCTCAGCCCCAGGTGCCCCAGCAGTTGACTCAATGATATTCAGTACTTGTTGCACCAGAGTCTTGAAACAATGGTCAGTGCCTAAATTTTGTGAAGCAATATCATTGACGTTTTCATCTCCCTTGCTGTCCTTCAATAAGCTATTTTCGCCCAACCCAGTGAACATCTGAGAAATCACAATATTTACTTTATCCAATTCATCTTGGTTCAACTTGAATGTACCTGGTTGAACTTCTGATTCAAGAAAAGGGGAAAAATAGCATGACTGAAGAGCTGAATCATTGTCATGTGGGTTAAGCAGGGAATTTCGAGCTTGATTGAAACACCAAGAGCCGTATGACATCCATGTCTTCCCCATGGAGGGACAAATATTAGTCGATAACTTTATGGATGTTCCCGAGATTTCATCAATAATTGCTTGGATACTTATCTTGTCAGAAGTCAATGCAGCCCCTTGGTTAATGCAAGAGAAATCAGCCCTATTAAAATCTTCTTGTAACCTTGGAGCAATTACCTCCAAACACGACTCTTTATGATTATGTAGCCATTCCGAGAGTTTTAGACATGCTTTTGCTTTCAAAAGGGTTTCATCTGCATTTGGAACAAAAGATGCTGAAGAAACCATGCACGGCCTCACATAAGACCAGAGATTAGTAAAAGCGTCTTCATATCTGTCTTCTGCATGCATTAGCAGAACTTGCTCATACTCCAAATTGGAGATCTGAAAATCTCGGAACCTATTCACCGAGCATCTATGGACATGCTTTCCAAGATAGTCATTTAAACGACGAGCCAGCATAAGATTCTTCTGCTTCCGAGCCAACCTAGACAAGTTCATGCAAAGATTGAGAGTAGTTGGAGAACTTGGCGAGATGGTTCTGTAAACCCTCAGAACTTTCAACCAAAGATTGCAATCTTGTCGTGCTATCTCAACTGGACAATGAACCATTTTCACATATGGGCTGACCAAGAAATCATCAAGTTGCTTTGATCTTTCTTGGCTGTCTTTAGCATTAAATGCATCTTCAAATGCCAAGATGCAGTGCAACTGTGTGGCACATAGAGCTGCTTCTTCTACTCCATCAAGCGGTAGAACCGATAGTATTTCCTCCAACATTAGTTTAGCCTTCTGAACATCATGTAATACCCTTTCCTCTTTCCCTTCAACTTGAAGAAGCATTGCTTGTAAGAGCATCTGCTCACTCCTTTGCAGAGCTAATTTAGGATCAAGTGTAAGCTCTCCACTACTCTTTGGTGTCAAGTCAAGGCATGCCCATGCAGCACTAAAATCACTTCTGTCAAAATGAGACAAAGCATGAATGGCATTGACATCATTACCTGCTGCCGTTAGTGCGCCAGAATAACTCTTCCCACCATGTTTAGCACGCAGAGTCTGAAGTTCTAGTAACCATGATTCAAGAGATTCCCAATCAGATACTGCAGAATAACTCTCAATAATGCGTGCAATGGCAAATTGCACACCGTCAGAGCCCATGGAACTTAGAGACTCCTCTATCTGAAGCAAGTGAGTAAAATATGCAGCAGAACGTTCATATTCACCTCTTGCCTGATAAACTAGCCCATTCATCCATGCCAAGCGCCCTGAATCCCCGCTGTAATCTTTGGAATGGGTCTCCTCGTTAAGTAAAGAAGAAAATTTCTGCAACGCCCATGTTTGTAGACCAATCAAAGCCTCTGGTTCATGAGATCTACACAAAGCGAGGGCCATATGCCGCAAGACTCGCAATACGTCTCCAAGGAATCTAGTCTTGATATTCTGAAGATTCTCCAACATCTGCGCCCTAGATTTTTCCGCCAAATTTGAAGCAACGGCATTGTTCAAATCGTGCAACCGCCAAGTACAATACTCAATTGTTGCATGAGGACATTGTAGAGCCAATCCAGCATTCAGCATGGGTTCACAAATACGAGAAAACCATTCCTCACAGACTTTCTTATTCGCACGAAAGAATACAGAACTCGGCCTAGAAACAGATGGCAATATGGCAGATCCCGCGTATGCATTATACACATTTTTTTTCAAGGCTTCAACAAAATCCAACAATAATCTCATCGGCAGCAAGTGAGCGCCGGAAGAATTTATTAAACTAAGACTTCCATCATTTTGCTCACCATCAAGCTGCAGCAAATGAGAAATATCCAAAAGCATTCGCTCCAATGCTGCAAAAGTTTGACTTGGCCCGCCAAGGTTTGTCCTAAGGCGTGTAGCAATGCAGTATCTTGCAGCTTCCTGCATGGCCCACCAGGCAGCAGCTAGGACATTTGCAGAACAAACATTTTCAAGATAGTCTTCATCAATTTTCATATCCAGCAAAGAACCAGAAATTCCAAGTTCTTTTGTATCCTCAGATTGGCTTGGTTGAAGATCCTCTGACTTCTGACATGTCTGAATTAGCCGTTGGATCCAAGAAGAAAGAGGCACCTTCCACCTCTGTGAAATGTAGCTCAAAACTGAGACAAGCTGTTGTGCGTGAAGCCTCTGTGGCAGTTGCTTAAGGGCAAATACCTGCTTCCAGTGCAAGCTTGAGCTGTTGACCCTTAGTAAACCAGGTCCATATTCGATGGAAGGGCCATAGTCACAGAGACCGCATGAATAAATCATATCAGGCAAGAGATGGGAAAGCAGCCCAGTAAATGTGTTCTTTATGTTGTTATCCGGATCGCCAAGTTTTTCAAGAACTATTTGAACTACAGAATAAAAATTCATCGGATGTACAAGTCTCGCCTTTACAAGCAGCTCCAAAACCGGAGTCACATGTGACCTTACTGTTGGTTCCTTATCAGATGCTGTAATCAAAATAGAGTCTATAACATTCCACAACGCACTAAAATGCACAAAAGATCTGAAGAAGTAAGAGTTGGAACTGGTTAAGACAATAATATTCTCACATAACCCTTGAACCCATTCTAATGATACTAACTTTATGGCAAGAGGAGCAGATACGTGAAGTGCTTTCACAAGAACTCCTCCATACTTCCTGAAATGCTCCATTACAGCTAAATGCAGATTCAAGGCAGAAACATCAGTAAGGTTTTTGACAGTCGTAACATCCATTGAGGAGCTCTCAGTGCAGGTAGAACACTTGCTCAAAAATTCAATTTTACTCAATCTTTCCAGCATCACCATGACACTAGCTTGCAACTCAACACTGGCCACTATAGGATACTCGTGAGGATTCAGGTTCTTGGTAATAAAATCTATCAACATATCTGCCCTCTTCAGATGTAAGATAGCAATGTCAGACTTACCAAGCAAACTATCACTTCCACCCAAAGAAACACATGTTAACAGAACTTTCAAATCAAACTTCAACAGCGCAAACAACTCAAGATTTGAGTATGTTCTAGAATCGTTTTCTTGGAAATCATCTCCAGCTGCCAAGGCTTTCTCAATCATTCTTTTCAGAGTTTCTAGTTCAGCCAGTAATGAAGCCATTGCCTGCTCCACAACCCCATTGTTACCGTGTTGCAGTAAGAAGACATACGTAGCTGCAGAACTAGCAGTCACGACATGGTTCGGATGCAAACGCAATTGAGATATTGGAGAGTCAAAATGCATTATTTTCTCTACAGATGATGGGAGGAGGCCAAGCTTCTGCAACGACAATAATTGAAGATTAGTCCTCAAAACACCATGAACTTGAGAAGAGATTGACTTTCCAGCTCCACCAAATGATGTCTCATCATACTTTTCCAAACTCTGAAATAAGGTATCGACAGCAAGTGGATAAAAGTCCGAAAACTTTTCACGTAAGATTTCTGCCAACAGAGTCAAGCACCTCCATAAATCTCCACTCCATTTTGACCATCCAAATCTCCGTCCAATGATTGATAAACAAGTCAATAGCCGAGGAAGCATCTTGCTAAGGGGTTCAGTTATTTGCTCAAGTAAATTCAATTCCAACAATCCAGAAGCAGTTGACTGCAGAACTGTTGAAAAACAAGAAAGCAATGCAAGCAGTCTACCAAAATGCTGAGCAGTTCCAAGGGCATTGTCTTGAAGTAGTGATTCCATGTCACCTAGGAACTTTGAAAGTAATCCAAGAGAGAACTGTAAATTACCAACCCAATGTTTTTGAAATTGCAAGAAGCAATCCATGATCACACGCCTGTCTGCTTCAACGAGGTCTGGCACCAATGCCCATCCAAGAAGAAGATCTACGATATCAAGAAAATGGGGCTGGAAGCATCTAAGGAACTTCAATGAAATCAGAGTTACAATACCAAGAAGTCGATGTAATAAACTCAAGGAGGTTCGTTCATCCTCAAGTAGTTGTTGGCATGCTTTAAGAATAGGCAACGCATATCGCTCAATTCCATTAACATCGCCAACATTGAGAAATTCTCTGAGGCTATCCAATGCCAGCTCTGTCGTCCCATCTCCTGCAGTAACAATGCTGAGCAGTGGGAGGGCCCAACCAATAAACCTATCCACCATAGCACCAAGAAGAACATGATTTTGTCTGCCAGTAGTTGCTAGAGGGATTGAGCACACCACAGCACATAGGGCTCCATATGCAGTGGCTGCAGATTGTCTGATTGCATAGGACCTGACCAATCGTTTGAGATAATCAGTACATGTCATGTGAATCCACATATAATAAAATATGGACAGTCATTGCAAAGTGATAAAGTAAATTATCTATCCAGACACACATAACCATCATAATTATCCAACTAGTGGGTTATTATGACTGGCTCATGGTTACCTATCTCTCTTGAGGTTTTTTTTAATAAATCTAATACATCTATCACAGAATAAATGAATCTGGATCAGTTTTACATGCCTGGCCTGGTAAGGTTCCTGATCAAGTTTTGCTCATGGAATCAAAATGAAAAATCATGCAGTTCTTTCGTTTTATTATAGTTCAACGACAGAACAAATGTGAAACGAGTAACCAAATATATCCCAGATCCCCATCTGTTTTTCCATGCTCAAGGACTAGCTGACAAAGTACTACATGGCTATATTACTACGGTTGCAAATCCGCTGAATGTACATATCATTCTGAGATCATAAGCAAAATGTGAGAGCATTTGTGATCCCAACACTGTAGATTAACCAAATAACGAATCTCGTATATCTTACTATTTCAATAGTTCCTACCTAAAAGCTAACTGCAAAGCTGGCTCCATCTATTCTGCTGACTTCAGTAATCCATGAATTTGAGCGACTAAACTCTCTTGTGATGGAAATTAAAAATCAAAGCAATACCACGAAAAGTAGCACCATAAAATACTTGTACGAAAAATGAATTTGCAATAACTGAAGTATCCATCCAGAATCCAGATACTACAGAACAATCTACAACATAGAAAATTGAAATTACTGAACCGGTTCATTAGCTCGTATATGCATATCTGCATACTGCAAAATCCTCACTAACTAGAACAATTTCAACCAGCGACGTATACGCAATCCATTGCAGCAAAACTGAGCAGTGGAATTGAGAAGAATTACTTGTCAGATAAGAGTTGAGAGAGGCCCTGGGAGAGGTAAGAGGCGGAGTGGGCAACCAGCAGCGAGTTTGGTGGGTAAAGAATCGCTCTGTGGAGTGAGCTAATGGCGCTGAGTCGGGCCGAGTCGTCGTTCTCGGTGGGCTTGGAGGCGGAAGGCGAAACGTCTTTCTTAGGGAGGGCGACGGCGAGAAGAGCAGCCAGCTGCTGCTGCTGGTGGTGCAGACCTTGCATTATGCTATGCTCTGTGGTTCACATCACCTTGCTCTCCTTCATCTTCTTCCACTGCTACAGTTGCAACAACAACGGACTGATATGGTCTTTGTCTTCGATCAAGAATGAAGAAGACGGAAAAAGAAATGTCAAATTTTCCTTGGACTCTATTCAGTATTGACCCTTAAAATCTTAATGTTAGAACAATAGCCCTTATATTTTCAGAATAATTACTTATTTGCATTGTTTTGAAACCGGACGGACCGGCTGTCGGGCCGGGTCGGGACATGAGCCGGGCAAACGAGCTCCCGATTCTAGTAAATAATAGAATGCACAATGAATTAGGTTTGACTTATGAAACTCGATTTGGACAAGTTCGGTTTGGTGCTGGTTCGCCGTTTAAAATATAAAAAACTAGACTGTATTAGACCTGCATGTATAAATGAGGATTGAGTTTTGCCTATTTTTATGGATCCGGTCGAACAGGGTTGAAACGATCGGACTAATAGGCCCATAAATTTAATACCTTGTCGGTTTAAGGTTTGACCCGGTTTTCAAAAGATTGTTGTTGAGTTCGGGATATCCACAAAGAGCTCTGGCATCTTGATCTCCATGTCAAGGCGATATTAGATGTACAAACCAAAAGTACACATGTGGTGCCAAATAGAGACAATATTAAATTCCACTAACAAATGGAAACATACTTGATATCAAGATAGGTGGCGACTTGCTCGTCATCAATGGTCGCCATGACCAACCAGTAAGAAGCAACTCGCCACCGGCACCAGGCAAATATTTCCCATTAAGGAATATGATGTGACGACCTGCTTGGGAAACCCTTCCCAGTAAGAAATATGAGGTGTCGACCTGCTTGAGAGAAAACCTTCAATTGTAAGAAAAATGAGGTGACAACATACTTGGAAAACTTTTCTCATTAAGGAACATGTGGCGGCGACCTACTTGGGAAAACCTTCCCAGTAACGAACATGAGTTGGCGACCTGCTTGGGAAACCATTCCCATTAAGGAATATGAAGTGGCGACATGCTTGGAAAACTCTTCCCAGTAAGGAATATGACGTGGAAACTGTTGGATATACGCCCAAGCTATCACTAATTGGACCCGGTAAATGGGCCATAACCGAATATAATTCGAAATTTGGATCACGGACACGCAAGGCCCAGCACATAGGCCCAAAAAATACCCCGAGTGGCGAAAACCACTCGGGAAAGCCCCGAGTGGAAAAACCACCCGGGAGCAACCCAAGCAAGGAACCCTTGCTCGGGTAGTCCGAGCAAAACCTTAGGGGTACTCGGGCGGGTACCCCCCTCCGTCCGGACGAGTCCCCCTCGTCCGGACCCCTATCCCTCGGACGATATATCGCCCGGGCCTTGCCCTTGAATGCTACATATCAACACTTAGCTATGATAAACCTATCCACGGTCGAACCGGGGTCAAATGCACCTTATTTGCCAACTTATATTACGAATCTGCCACAACCGGACCAGGAAACCACTGGAACCGGGGCGGTTCAATAGGAACTCTATAAATAGAGACCTCATCTCCTCATTTGAAGGTAATCTCTCACTCTCTCTCTAAGCTCACTACCTCTCTCTAAAGCTCATACTCACTTAAGCTTCGAAGTGGGATTACCGGGACCCCCCCCCCCCCCCCCCCCCCCCCGGTGCCCATTTGCAGGTACCCAATGAGATGAAGCGAGGATCCGAGAAGAAAGAAGCCCACGATGTAGAAGTCCGGGAAGAAGAAGCCCACGAAGAAGAAAGCCGAGAAGGAGAATCCCACATAGGAAACTCGTATGCAAACACTGGCGCCGTCTACTGGACTCGAACAAGAAGCACGTAGCTACTACTTGCGATCGATGACAACAACTTGGAGGCAAGTTGGGGGGCCGAGCAGACAGGTGCCCGTGGAAGGAAACAACCAAGCACCTGCAAGGAGAATAAGCAAGTTCTAGTGGTAAGCCAGCAGGTAACCATTGAAAGAGAACGGGAGGGAGTAAGGAACGAGGAACATCCACGTCCTGAGGAACAAAACTCCTCAACAAATGCCCGCCCAAAGCCAACAGTGAACCAGCCACAGCCCCAGCCACCCCAACAAGCAAGAACAAACACCCATACATACAACACCAAGCCCGAACTAATGGTGTTCGTGGCATTGGAGGAAATGTTAGAAAGAAGTGAGCGTCTAAGGGCGCCCTTAAGGCATGAGCAGCCAAGGTACCAAGCATCACCTCCAAGGTCGATGAGGGGACACCGACAGGCAAACTCTAACTCTTTGAACCAGCAATCCCAATGAAGGGGGTATCACCAACAGAGAAACCCCAATTACCAGGAAAACAACGGTCAATGGCATGCTAAGCCCCAAAACAACAAAAAAATGTCGGTCCTCAAAATGAAAGGCAGCAGAATGTGGCAACAATAGCTCTCACGAAGGAGAAGATCGAAGAGCTAATAGCCAAAAAGATCAAGGATTCGAAGGGAAGAGCAATGCACAAACTAAGAGACAGGGCCTCACACCCTTTCACTCATGAGTTGATCAATGTAATGGTTCCACCAAACGTCACAGCGCGTCAAATTCCGGACTATGTCGGGAAAGGAGACCCAATACAACATATCCAGAAACACGAATCATTACTCTTGGAAAGAACGACGGTTGATGACCACTATGCAATGTTATTCCCATCGACCCTAGCAGGAAACGCCTCATATTGGTTCTTTAGTCTGCCAGGCGTCAATAGCCTCATGGGCATATCTGAAGGATAAGTTCATCCAACAATACTTAGGGGAGAGACAACTCTTAAAGGGCGACTCCGCTGGACGATGTGAAGCAAGGATATGATGAAACATTGGCAAGCTACTACTCAAGGTTCAATCAAAACATCTCCGACAGAGCTCGCGAAAGGGGAGATGGTGCGTGCTTTTGAAAGGAACCTATGACGTCGGGGGGCACCTCTGGTGGACAATGTGGAAGTGCTACCAATTAGCTCATTAGATGAGTTGGCGGAAAGAGTCAAGACATACATTGATCTAGAGCGAACGCTCAAATCGGAAGAAGGGTTATGAAGTGCAGGCAAATGACAACAACAAGCCAGCAAAAGGAAAACTCCAACAATCACAGCATCAACAACAGGCCCCAAGAAGACAGGCATGGACGCCCCAGGGAGGAGCAAGGGCAAATGAGCAATCAAGACCCAGGGCATTCATAATATTGTCTTCACCCCCTCACAAGAGAAGCCTCAGTAATCCTGCAGGAAATAAAGAGGCTAAATTTGTGGACTCCGCCAACGGAAAAAATGAATGGGAGAATGGGAAACAACATTGAGCAATGGTTTGAGTACCACGATACCGACGGGCACCACACGGACAATTGCTTCCACCTACAACGTGATATTGAAAATCTCATTCAAGAGGGCATGCTGAAGAACTTTGTGAAGGATGACAGGAAAAGAGAAAGAACCCCTCAGCCAAGGTACAATGGAAAAGGAAAGGGAAATGAAAAAAATGGAGAACTACCCTCCCCACAAAAAAAAAAAAGTTGACTATCAACGTCATCCACGGCGGTTTAGCAGCGGGGGGAGAGACCTCCAACTCAAGAAAGGTTTATGTAGCCCAGGTAAACGAGATGCCTCCACTTGAAAAACGCCAAAGGCCAGTTGAGAACATGAAGATTACGTTCTCAGACGAAGACTTGAAATATGTGGTATACCCGCATGACGATGCCTTGGTAATTACAATGGACATTGCTGGCTACAACGTAAAGAGGATGTTAGTGGACAGAGGCAGCTCCACAGATATCCTCCACATCAATGTGGTAAGAGCAATAGGGAGGACAGAGCGGGATCTCAGGCCTGTTAACTTTCCTCTGGTAAGCTTTGCAGGGGCGACAACATTTCCTCTCGGGATTATAACTCAACCTGTGACCATCGGCGAAGGATGGACGCAAGTCTAGCTGAAAATAACATTTGTGGTAGTAGAAGAGCTAGGGGCTTATAATGGAATACTAGGCCGCACAACCATCAACCCGAACTGCATAATTACATCAACCGTCCATCAAAAAATGAAGTTTCCAGCACCAAATGGCATATGAGAGGTTTTAGGAGACCAAGCAGCTTCAAGGAAATGCTACCTAAATGCCATGATGAGGAGAGGGTTAGGGCTTGCCCATTGCCTTCGTGGAAACACCAATGAGAGATAACAATGGAGGGGTCAAGCAAGGATGGAAGAATATGCTAGGTGCGGTGAAAGGAGTGGTAAGCCGCCTCATGAATGTGACAATGAAGATATTCAAGAAGAGAAAGAGGCAGGAGCCTCAAGAAAAAATTATCGAAGAGGAAGGCGAGAGAAGAGAAGAAAAGAATGAGAAGAGCAAGAAGGCAGGACAATGAATGCTTGGAGGACATCCAGCAGAAAGGAGACGAATTGATACAGAGCTACTTTATAAGGCTAGCTACGGCGGCAGCGGACCTCAAAATCACCAAGAACGGATTTGTAAGAGCATTTTTCAGACACTTAAGGAGGGACGCTGAGGAATACTTCGGAGGACATGGGGGCATAACCGCCATAGAATCAGTTGAAGAATTCAACCACAAGCTGCAGCAGGGCATACAAATAGAGGAAGAAGAAGAGAGAATCTACTACAGGCTCAGTGATGGGAGGACAGTACACTTCACACCACTAAGGAGTGAAGTTGAAGAGCTGTACAACAACGTCCTCTATGACAAAATTCCACCACCGTTGGGAGTCATCAAGGGCCTTCATAGGCACAGAGCTGGAAGGGTGGTATGAATATCACAAGACTTGGGGAAACAACACCAACAAATGCTGGCCCTCAGATTGGAGGTCGAAGAAGAAATACATGCTGGACGCCTCCAAGAGGAGATAGGCTCGGAGGAGCTGGAATTCGACACCACCTAGAGTGGAAGCTATCTAAACCTTTTTCATTTCACGCTTATATATTAGAGTACTTGAAGGAGATCTACGGACACCAATTAGAATTTCCTTATTGTAAAAGATGACAATGGTGCTAAATGAATCATATGTTTTCCAGGGTACAAGAGGAAACAAGAAAAACACCATAACACAAAAAGGGGAAGATCCAAAAAGACAACCCTGAAATATGATAAAGGAAAGATCCATAAGGACAAACCTTACATATGGAAATGGGAAGATCTATAAGGACAACTCTTCCAACCGAAAAGGGACGTAAGACACACAATGTCACACTTACAACCGAAAAGGGGAAGATCCAAAAAGACAACTCTAAATATGATAAGGGGAAGATCTACATGACAACCCTTTCATATTAAAAAAGAGGAAGATCTATAAGGACAACTCTTCCAACCGAAAATGGATGTAAGACCTGTTAAGTTCTGCGTATCGGGTTGACAAGTCGTCGATCCGAATAGCCAACTAACGGGTAAAATCCTCTCTTTTGCAATCCGACTGTTTCCCTTTGCGATCTGTTTCCCCGTATCTTCTCCGTAATCTTCCTTCCCGCGGACTTGCACGAGAGGTAAGCCGGGGGTGGTACCGGCGAACCCTCTCCGATGCTTAAATGAGAACAACATATAGAGAGAGAAATTAGAGAGAATGGAGAGCTCAAATCATGCAAGTAAAATAACTTGGTAAATGAATAGGGGTGAGGTTCTATTTATAGGCTCAAAAGAGATTAAGGTGGTTAATGACACCGTTAACCCTTAAACGAGCACAGTTAACAAGTAACAGAGGGATTAAACCCTTAATAAGCATGGAGAAGGTTCGTGATATTTTCTAAGTGTTGGACGTGCAAAGTGATGGTCGGGTCGTCACGAGGGACGGTCGGGGTAACGGTGTTCCGAAGGTCGCACATACCATTTGGGCGGGGATATCGCGTGTCGGGGGGACGTCGGGATTTCCGGGGTTGGACGGGGGGTCCAACCCCGAAAATTCGGAGTTGGACTAGCTAAGTTCGATCTTCCCTAAGGGAGAGATCGGACCCGGAAAGGCATCCGGGCGAGTGTTTTTCCTTGATCGGTCCATTTTTCGGCGGGTGACGTGCTCGGGTCAAAGTTTCAATTTATAATTATCTACGGGGTAATTAAAATAATACAATCAGAATAGAAACGGGTCTAAATTGAGCGTGTATCTATCACATGCCCCCGAGTCAACCAATGGCTTAACCCTTGATTGACTCTATTTTATGATAGGATAACGCGCTCAATTCGAACCCGTGATTTTACCTCTTGATGAATCCGTCCCGTGTCCGTGATCGTACCTCTATGCCTTATCCTCGTTTCTCGCGATAAGAAAAATCCAAACAGTAGTACGGATATGTATATATCATGACATGTTTCTGATAAATGCGGGCATACAAAAATCACGTTCCCCTATCTTAGCGTTTAAAAATGTAAGTAAGGGTGATGACACAATGGAATCGTGATTGTGGATAAAATGAATATCTAACTCATGTCGGTATGTACGTAAGGGATGATTCTATATGCGAAAAACATACCAATCAAGAAAAATTTATAAGCATAAGATGGATGACACATGGGTATGAAAACTCTATCATGAGTAAAGGTGTGGTTAACTATAGTTAAAGGAGAGCAAAGTTGTCATCTTTTAAATCTTGTCCCTTGAATTCCCTTACCTTGGAATGGATGGTGGATATTAAAAGATTTCAGCAAAACCCTAATCTATTCCATTATAAAAAGGAGGAAGGGTTACCTCATTTTTGCGATCGTCATTCTCCTTTTTCATCTTTCCTCAATTGATCGGGTCATTTACTCAGTCCCACCTTCTTGGAAGTATCTTGGTTCCTCAACCGATCTGTGTGAAGGATCGTTTTTCCAGAGGGTAATTCAGTTCGTTAGTCGTTTGACTGTCTCTGCATCGTGTGCACGCACGTATGATATCTTTTGGTGTCTGGCGTCTTCTCTTGGACATTGCAGATTTTCCATCTTGAATGATTGCCCCCGATTTTGGTAATCTTTCAACCTTCCAAAAGAAGTAAGTTTTTCCTCTTCTTCGTTTTTCCTTGTTCCTTTTTTCATATTAAGCTTTTGGTTGTTTTCCCGTTTTTGTTGTCTTTCGGGGCGGTTGTTTTTAGTGTTGGGACGCGTTCCTATAGTTGACGAGCTTCTTGGAGGGCCAATGGTGGGAGGATCCTTAACGAGGGAGAAGTTTGATTTCAGGACCGGACCCTCGACTGTTCATGCAAAATGGGTTGTTGCTACCAGAGTTCTTTCTCGCGGTGAAGAGGGTTCGTATGTTGGTGGGGGTGGGCTTCCTAATGTTACGTTACCCAGCTCCGACGACCGCCACCACGGCCCCAATTGGGCCCAAATCGGAGCCACAAAGCTCTGATCGGAGCTTTGAGGCTCCGATTTGGGGCCACAGAGCTCCGATCGGAGCTTTTCGGCTCCGATTTGGGCCCAATCGGGACCGCGGTTGTGGTCGCCGGAGTTGGGTGATGGTCGTCGGAGTCGGGTTGTGGTCGCCGGAGTTGGGTGGCGGTCGCCGGAGCTGTGAGTGGTGGTCGCCGGAGTTGGGTGGTGGCCTTAAGAGCATTTTCGTCTTTTCATTCAAGCATGTGAGATGCAAGAAGGGTATTTTTGGAATTTTATTTTATTTCTGGTCACATGCCATGCACATGACCAACTTCCGTCAGTTTTAACGGGAAAAACTAACGAATACCTCTATTATCTACAAGTCGAAACTTCAGACCTCTGTTATCACCATTTCAATCTTCAGACCTCTCAAATTCACAAGAGTCAATCTTCAGACCTCTCCCAGGTTATTGACCCTTTATATAACCCATAAATGGTAGGGATTGAGGGTATTATATTGGATCCGAATGAGCGTGCCTCAGTTGGCTTTCGTGGTTACACCGCTCCTAGACCAGCAAAAAAGGATAAATCAGATTTTGGTCCGGTAATCTCCTTCCAATGCTTAAATGAAAATGAGTGTAGATAATATATGCATCTCTACGAGGAAAATGTATCTCTATGCGAAAAGAGTAAAATGAGTATTTATTAGTAAGGGTTGTAATTAGGATCTTTACTACGATGAACTCCCAACCCAACTATATATCACACAACTATCTAGCATTCTCAGGCGTAGTTTGTAACTTTCATAATTAGGATTACTTTGTCACTTGTCTCTCTAGTCTCTACTCCTGGAGCTCAATTTCCGCGTTGCGTCCCTTGATAGAAGCATCGTCTCTGAAAGTTACCCGTCTCATCTCTAGCGCAACTGTTCTTTTTGGGGGTGTTTGGATGGATATAATGTGAGATGTAATCTCACATTACGTCATACATTACATTTACATTACGTTGTTTGGTTTGACAAGTGACATAATGTGCATTGTAATGTAATGTCCATTGTAATATGAGATTACGTTCAAACTTCATTCAACGTAATGTGAGATTACATTGAAAAACGGATGTAATGTGAGATTACGTCCAACGTTACATAGTGCTATTATTATTTTATTATTATTTATTAAATAGACAAAATATTTTATCTTATCTTTATAGTTTATTATGATAATAATATTTTTGTTATTATTATCATTTTATTTTTTATATCAAAACTCATTATTATAATAAATAATAATGCACATGACGTTTCGTATAAAATGAGTAAGTTTTTTCGTTGTACTTTTTTTAATGAAAATTATCTTATAAAACCATATATAATGTAATAGAATCCACACACATAATATTCTTTTGAATCTTATCATATTAAGATGTAATATACTCTCATATAGATTAATACAATAATAATAAAGTTACATTACAATGCACATTACAACACATACCAAATACTGTAATATAACATTACATTTCACATTCAAACACTGCAATCTAACATTACATTATGTAGCTCTCCATCCAAACACACCATTTAGAGTCGTCGCTTGTTTCGTCTTAATGAGTGTTGTTTCCTCTTGTTTAAGGGTGGGTTGATTATTTTCTATTGGGCCGAGTGTATTTAGGAAGTGGGCTTAGGCCTAATTTCTATTATAGGCCTATATTCAACTGAGGGCATAATTGTCAACAGAAAGCAGCGACTTCGTCTGATTTACTTTCGTCCGTTAGATGGAAAGACAATATACAGAGAATCTGACGGCTTAGAAAGCCCGTTGCTTATACACTATATAGCCATTCCCCCTCTCGAAAAAATCCATCATTTTGATCTCTGAGACTGCCTGATTCTTCCTTTCTCTCCGCTTCTCATACTCTCGCTTGATTTGTTAAGGTTAGCTACAATCATTCTCCTCTGATTTCCATCCTGTTTTCCTTTCTTGGTTTGTAAGTTGTTATTCTAGTTTGCAATTGTTTAATTGGAAACGCGAATAGAGTTTTATGATTTTGCGGCTGTAATGGATTCATTGTTCGTATGAATTTTATGAAATTTGTTTCTGTATACAACAGATAATCATTCGCGACATGTTTTCTGAGATCTGATTAGCTAATTTTTCTAGAAGCCTCTCCTGATTGGACGATGATTTGAGATGGTCGTTTCCGAATGCTTATGAATTTTCAATGCCTGGCTTTCTTCTATTAGATCTAGGTAATGAAATCAATTCTGAGTCGAGAAGAAATAATCTGGCACCATTTCCGGGTTAGAATAAGCTCGAGAGCTTCATCACAAATATTACGAGATAGAAACAAAAGGATTTTTATCCAAGATTGGTAAACTGCATACTGAACAATGATAAAATTTGAGGCAAAGCTTTTACAAATATATGTCAGTGGCATCTGTTTTGTATTTCATTTTCATGTATATGATATGTAAATGTAAAAGCTTTGCCTCAAATTTTCAGGTTTGTTCAATATGCAACTTATCTCGATTGATTAGTAGTTAATGTTTCTGACTTCGATCCGAATCCTTTTGTTTCTACTTCTTAATGCTTCTGATGAAACTTTTGAGCAGCATTGGTTAACAATAATGAGGAAGCTTGTTCCATAAATGTACCTATGCAGATAACTTTAGATAATAGTGACAGAATTTGTTGCTCTCTAGATCAAATTAATGACAATTTTGTATTGATGAGAAGATGATACGCGACAATTGAAATCCACAATCTGTTCTTTTGTAGAAATTGTGACCTAGAATGGCATCGAAGTACATCATCGGCTCACTCCTAGGATCTTTTGCTGTTGCATATGTATGCGATGTTACCATCTCCGACAAGAAGATTTTTGGAGGTAAGTTTGTGGACTTGATTTGCAAAGTTGTTTATTGTTGAGAAACGAAAAAAAACATCAATTAATCATCTATGAGGAATGTTCTTCAGGGACCACCCCGGGTACTGTTTCCAACAAAGCATGGTTGGAAGAAACCGATAAGAAGTTCCAGGCATGGCCTCGCACTGCTGGATCTCCCGTTGTGATGAACCCCATTAGCCGCCAGAACTTCATCATCAAGTCGGATTCTTAAAGGTGGTGCAATCTGTTTTCAGTTTGGAATTTGGTATTGTTCAACTTCTGTAATGTCGAGAATCTAATAAGGGAATGTTCACTGAATTATGCAGGATTGGAAGCTGTTTTTTTCTTCTTGGATCATGTCGAAGATAATTTCGGATCGAATAATTGTGTATTGGGATTAATTTTTTGGCAAACCCTAATTGATTGTTGTTTTCCATTTCTGAGCTTAATTTGAGCTTCATAGATTGTTACTTGTTGTTCAAGGAATCTGCTGTTGCCAAATAATGTTTGGTTCAGACAGAATCTCATAAATTATCTTAATTTTTGGCCAAATTTATTTATTTTATTGAAAAACAATTCATATTCACAGTTAGAAAATTGGGCCCAAGAATTTCTACCTATAAATTCAGATTCATACTAAAATATTGCTGTTATGTGGCCAAATTTTGAACCCTGCAACTGATAATGGTTCATGATTTAACGCTGAATTTATGGAAAAATATTCATAGTTATAGTTTTACTTCTTACGGATGCATTTAATGGAAAAATGTTTACACCTTATGGATGCACTCAATGAAAAATATTGATACTCTTTATTCCTTATAAAGTATGGTTTATTGTTTTGTTATTTAACTATCCAAGAGTTTTATATATATATATATATATATTCTTTAAAAATGCATGTAAACATTTATAGTCAGAGTTATATATATATATAAATTCTTTAAAAATGCATGTATAAGGGCGAAACACAAAAAACAATAAACCTGCTCAAAAAACACACGTGTCTAGCCAAATCATTACGGGTACTCCAGATGTTGCGGCAGTAACTAACTTGCATTTGCAAAATCATATAATAATTTCCAAAAGATATTTCCATCTGTTTTTGCTTTTGTTTGACCGTTCACTGAAACACATAGAAGCTAGTGCACGCCCATCAATCTTGAGGGAAACAGTCATCTTGAGGTATGAATTTGCAGGCATCACCACCAGATGAAGCCATGCAGCACCCTGTTTCTGCAGAAAGCAAGTGTTGCATTTTCTACAAGCTGATAGTGAAGTCGATCATCCAACAGAAAGAGCTGGTAATAAGTTTCACCGGTTTCTTACATAAACTCGTAAACTTTAAAATTCGTCTCCATAATTTTGAAGAACAGAATGAGGGGAATCAGTTGATGAATTGAATTGAAGATACAAAAATTGATTTTTTTTGTTTAAACTCACTCGCACCGAGCCACCTAGTCAGACAGTAAGAGTGTAAGGGGTAAATGATAGCTATGAATATTTTCTGATAAAGTGTTGTTTTTGATAAAGTGCTGGCCATATATATTTTTCAATTCTAGGCCTTAGTGGGATTGAATGTGTTGAACCACTACACCGTATTATATAATTTTTTTTTTAATTTTTTTTGTACACTTGAAACCTTAGTTCTTGGAACTTGAAGGAAATTTTGCCATAAAGAAGTAGGATAGAACTCCCAAAAATGGTGGAGCCAAATTATGAGGAGAAATAACCAGTTCTTGGGATACAAATTAGGTCTAAAGATCAGATTTTTATTTTGATGTATACTTATCCTGGGTTTTGTTTGCTTAGTTTAGCTGGATTGGCAATATCCAATGGAGTATAATTGATAAATGTGTATGCACTTCCAATTTTCAGGCCATTCCTAATAAGTTTAGCCGGAAATTTGGTGATAAACTTTCTGATGTTGTTACTCTTACCGACTCCAATTTGACCAAATGGAAGATTGGGTTAAGAAGGCTTAATCACAGACTATGGTTCCACCACGGTTGGCCGAAGTTTGTGGAGGACCATTCCATCCATGCCGGATCCTTTCTGATATTCAAATACGAAGAAAACTCTAATTTTGCTGTTAACATCTACGAGTTAGTTGCATCGGAGATGAAATCATCATCCGATAATGCAGGTCCTAGCTCTGAACCTGCTCAACCCGAGCAAATAGAAGTAGCTAGAGTCGATGCGGATGAGCTTATTGAAACCCATCCCAACAGTAAATGGAAAAGAAGTACAATATCTGAACTAGGTAAAGGTAACCCTCCTTGATAATGTCTAATTCTTCATTATACCTTTTTCTTAGTCATGTTTCTCGGTTTCTGTAGATGGCTTAGCCAACAAAACGAAGCCCGGGATGGATGTGCATAATAAAAATGCTTCCTTTTTGAAATGGAAGAGAAGACCCAGAGCAGTAACAGATGAAGAAAGAAGATGTGCAGTTCTTGCAGCTGAAAACTTCAAGTCCGACCTTCCATTCTGTCGAATTACGATGCGGGTGTCCTATGTATATTATAGTTTTGATTTGGTAAGAATGGTAAGCCAATAGACCTTCTATTGTGAGTTAATATCACCTAAGTCTTTCTCTTTTGCAGAAGCTCCCATCCGAATTCTCCAAGAAGTATCTTAAAGACATACAAGGAGTAATTCAACTTCAGGATCCCAATGGGAGAAAATGGCCGGTTCGGTGCAGTAATAATAAGGGTAAAACTAGGTTAAACACAGGTTGGCATGGTTTCGTGGTTGAGAATAATTTGGATGATGGAGATGTTTGCATCTTTGAGCTTGTCCAGAGAGATGATATCGTGCTAAAAGTCTACATTTTTCGAGCTGCAAATCCTGAAGTAGTGCAGGCTTCTAGTGAATCTATGCCCGAAAAGAAGATCAACAATGTATATTCGGCCAATCAACAGAAGTTATCCAGCAGTATATGGAAAAGAAGGCTAATGTCTGAACTGGGTAAGCATTTCATTGTTCTTCGGGCTCCAATACATATAAATTTCGGTTTCTCATTTTTTATTTCATTAATTATATGTCTTCTCTTATGTAGGTGACAAGAAAAAGGTGAAGATGGAAGCACATAATAAAGCTTCCTCTCTGAAATGGAAGAGAATACCAAAAACTGTAACGGATGAAGAAAAAAGGCGGGCAGTTCATGCAGCTGCAAACTTTACGTCTCAATTCCCGTTCTGTCAAATGGTTATGCATCCGTCCTATGTATATTCAAACTTTAATTTGGTAAGAACCATAAACAATACTCATTTTCCTGTATTTATCGTATGTATAATAAACGTAGTATCATTTCTATTTGGCAGTTCCTTCCAGCAGGCTTCTCCAATAAGTATCTGCTAGATATACGAGGACCAATCACACTTCAGGATTCAAATGGGAGAAAATGGCCCGCTCGGTGTAGGTATAGGAAAAACGCTGCTATCATAACTACAGGTTGGCGCAAATTTGTGGTGGATAATAATTTGCATGGTGGAGATGTCTGCATTTTTGAGCTTATCCAGGTGGAGGATGATATTATTGTGCTGAAAGTATCCATTTTTCGAGCTGCTGCCATTCCCGAAGAAGAAATAGTGCAGGTTTCTAGTGAATCTGTGCCTCAACAGACTGAGGAGGATGAGCAACAAGTAAATCTTGGTCAAATTATAGATATCGAAGATTCTGCAAATGATTTGATGGAAAAACTGAACAAAGATGTCTATGCAGAAACGGGCATTAGAGTCGATGCACAACAGGAAGCTAACAACTTCAATACTGGTCCTAGCTCTGAGCCTGCTCGAGCCGAGCGTAAAGACATTTACCAGACTGTGATGCTTCAATCGCCAAGCAAAACTCCTACAGGCAAGACTTTTGCTGAATTCAGTGCAGAAAAGACATCCTCGGTAATTGCTGACAGTATTATGAGGCCGGTTCTTGAGATAAGAGACGAGCATGCACCAAAAATAGGAACTAAATTCGACACGGATGAGCTTATTCAAACACAACCCAACAGTAAATGGAAAAGAAGGCTAATATCTGAACTAGGTAAGCCTCCTTAATAATGTCTAATTCTTCATTATACCTTTTTGTAATGATTTTTTTCGGTTTATTTAGATGGCAGACGCAATAAAACGAAGCCCGGGATGGATGTGCATGATAAAAAAGCTTCCTTTTTGAAATGGAAGAGAAGAACCAGAGAAGTAACAGATGAAGAAAGAAGATGTGCAGTTCTTGCAGCTGAAAACTTTAAGTCCGACCTTCCATTTTGTAGAATTATGATGCGGGTGTCCTATGTATATTATAAATTTGAATTGGTAAGAATGTTAACTCAACAGATCTTATTGTGAGATAATATCACCTAATTCTTTCTCTTTTGGCAGATTATCCCATCCAAATTCTCCAACAAGTATCTGAAAGACATACAAGGAGTAATTCAACTTCAAGATCCCAATGGGAGAAAATGGCCGGTTCGGTGCAGTAATAATAAGGGTAATGCTAGGTTAAACGCAGGTTGGCGTGGTTTCGTGGTTGAGAATAATTTGGATGATGGAGATGTTTGCATATTTGAGCTTGTCCAGAGGGATGATATCGTGCTAAAAGTATACATATTTCGAGCTGCAAATCCTGAAGTAGTGCAGGCTTCTGGTGAATCTATGCCTAAAAGTACACCCTCGATGTTTGTTGATGATATTGCATCAGAGAGAAGAGAACATGAAGTAAATCCTGCTCAAAATTCAGGCATAGGCACAGAATATTATGCAAATGATTTCGTGGAGATATTAAATGAAGATATCGACATTATAGCGCCACAATACTCTGCTCCGGGTTGTTCAAAGGACAATAGTCTTTTTGCGGAGTGCATGGCAGAAAAGACATCCTCAATTATTGATGAGACAAGACACAAGCCTGTCCAAGAAACAGGAATTAAAGTCATGGAAACCCGAAAAGAGATTAATAACTTATATCCCAAGTTACCCAACAGCATATGGAAAAAAAGGTTAATATCTGAACTGGGTAAGCATTTCATTGTTCTTTGGGCTCCATCACATCAAATTTCAGTTTCTCATTTGTATTTCATTAATTATATGTCTTCTATTATGTAGGTGATTTCCGCAACAAGAAAAAGGCGAAGATGGAAGCAGGTAATAAAGCTTCCTCTTTAAAATGGAAGAGACGAGCCCGAACAGTAACTGATGAAGAAAAAAGATTGGCGGTTCATGCAGCTGCAAACTTTACATCCAAGTTTCCATTCTGTCGAATGGTTATGCAGCCGTCCTATGTGTATTATAGCTTTAAGCTGGTAAGAACCATACAAAAAACCCATTTGCCAGTAATTTTCATATGGTATAATAAACATATTAACAACAAATCATTTCTATTTGGCAGTTCCTTCCAGCAGGCTTCTCCAAGAAGTATCTGCTAGGCATACGAGGACCAATCACTCTTCAGGATTCGAATGGGAGAAAATGGTCCGCTCGGTGTCGGTTTAAGAAATCCACTGCTATCATAGCTACAGGTTGGCACGATTTTGTGGTGGATAATAATTTGAATGGTGGAGATGTTTGCATTTTTGAGCTTGTCCAGGTGGAGGAGGATACTGTTGTGCTGAAAGTCTCCATTTTTCGAGCTGCTACCATTCCCCAAGATGAAATAGAGCAGCTTTATGGTAAATATGTGCCTCAAAAGATCGAGGGGAGCAAGCAAGAAGTAAATCCTGCTAAACGTATAGATATTGAAGATTATGCAAATGATTTCACGGAGAAATCAGACGAAGTTGTCTCTGAGCATGCTCGAACCGAGAAAATAAAAGTAACTTCAATTAGGTCTCCACAGTCAAAAGACATTTTCCAGACGGTGATTCTTCCATCACCAAGCAAAACTCCTAAAGGCAAGCCTTTTGCCGAATTCAATGCAGAAAAGACATTCTCAGTAACTGCTGATAGTATTGTGAAGCCAGTTCTTGAAATGCGCCCGAAAATAGGAATTACAGTTGATGCGGATGAGCTCATGGAAACTCAACCCAACAGTAAATGCAAAAGAAAGCTAATATCTGAACTAGGTAAGCCTCCTTAATAATGTCTAATTCTTCATTGTACCTTTTTATGGTGATTTTTCTCGGTTTATGTAGATGGCTGCCACGACAAAAAGAAGCCGAGGGTGGAAGTGCATGATAAAAAAACTTCATTTTTGAAATGGGAGAGAACACCCAGAGCAGTAACAGATGATGAAAGAAAATGGGCAGTTCTTGCTGCTAAAAACTTCAAGTCCGACCTTCCATTCTGTCGAATTATGATGTGGGTGTCCCATGTATATTATAGATTTGAGTTGGTAAGAATTTGAACCTGATAGTACTTTTAAAATATTCATTTTCCATAAGTTATGTTATAGGGTTAAGATCCTAAAATCAGTCTCAACTATACGTCATGTTGCTAATGCCGTCCCAGATTTAAAATGTTGATATAGGTGTCCCAACTATCAGATCCGTTGTTTTCACTTTTTTTACTGATTTTTGCGTTAAAATTGGTGTTTTAATCAATAAAAACATGTTGTTTTCCACTTTTCTGAAGTATCAATTTTTTTGCTCATGGTTTAGGCTTATTTGATATACATAAAAACATGTTTTCGTTCTCTCAATTTTAAGAGAGAAAATTGGAAATGAACCAATCTGATAGTTGAGACACATTTTAAATCTGGGACAACGATTAGCAATATGGTCTATATAATTGGGACTGTTTTTATGTTATACAATAGAATATCACCTAGTTATTTCTTTTTGGCAGAACTTCCCATCTGAATTCTCCAAGAAGTATCTGAAAGATATACAAGGATTAATCGAACTTCAGGATCCCAGTGGCAGAAAATGGCTGGTTCGGTGCAGTTATAAGGATAATAGAGGCAGGGCTACTGTAACCACAGGTTGGCGTGGCTTCGTGGTTGATAATAATTTGGATGATGGAGATGTCTGCATCTTTGAGCTTGTCCGAAGGGATGATATCGTGCTAAAAGTCTCCATATTTCGAGCTGCTAATCCTGAAGTAGTGCAGGCTTCTAGTGAATCTATGCCTAAAGGTACACCCTCGATGGTTGTTGATAATATCGCATCAGAAGATTATGCAACTGATTTCATGGAGATATTAAACAAAGATATCGACATTAATATGCCACAATACTCTGCTCCGGGTTGTTCAAAGGACAATAGTCGTTTTGCGGAGTGCATGGCAGAAAAGGCATCCTCAAATATTGCTGATAGTGTTGGTTGGTTTCCTTTTGAGATAAGAGACAAGACTGTCCAAGAAACAGGAATTAAAGTCATGGAAACCCGAAAAGAGATTAACAACTTATATCCCAAGTTACCCAACAGCATATGGAAAAGAAGGCTAATGTCTGAATTGGGTAATCATTTCATTGTTCTTCGGGCTACATGACGTCTAAATTTTCAGTTTTCTCATTTTTATATCATTAATAATTATAGGGTTAAGAACCTAAAAATAGTCGCAACTATAAGCCATGTTGCCAATCGTTGTCCCATACTTAAAATGTTGATATTCGGTGTCCCAACTATCAGATTTGTTGCTTTCCACTTTTTTTCCGATTGGTTTTGGCTTTAATATTGGCAGTTTAAGTAACAAAAACATATTATTTTTCCACTTTTCCGAAATATCAGATTTATTGCTCATGGTTTAGGCTTATTTGATGTTTAAAAACCATGTATTTGTTCCATCAATTTCAAGAGAAGAAAGTGATAATCAACTAATATGATAGTTGGGACATCGAAAGTCAACATTTTAAATCTGGGACAACGACAACATGGCCTGTTTTTGGGTTCTTAACCCTTAAATATATGCCTTTCCTTAATCTCATCTAAATTTCTGTTTTCTCATTTTTTATTTCATTAATTATGTCTTCTCTTATGTAGGTGGTTGCTGCAACAAGAAAAAGGCGAAGATGGAAGCGCGTAATAAAGCTTTCTCTTTAAATTGGAAGGGAAGAGCCAGAACAGTAACCGATGAAGAAAAAAGACAAGCAGTTCATGCAGCTGCAAACTTTACGTCCAAGTTTCCATTCTGTCGAATGGTTATGCATCCATCCTATGTATCTTTTAAGTTTCATTTGGTAAGAACCATAAAAATACTCATTTACCCGTATTAAGTTATAACAAACATTTCAATAACTAGTTATTTTATTCGGCAGTTCCTTCCAGCCGGCTTCTCCAAGAAGTATCTACTAGGCATACAAAAACCAATCACGCTTCAGGATTCGAATGGGAGAAAATGGCCCGCTCGGTGTTGTTATAGGAAATCCAGAGCTGTCATAACCAAAGGTTGGCGCGAGTTGGCGGTGGATAATAATTTGGATGATGGAGATGTATGCATTTTTGAGCTTGTCAAGAGGGAGGAGGATATGGTTGTGTTGAAAGTTTCCATTTTTCGAGCTGCTGCTATTCCCGAAGAAGAAGTAGTGCGGGTTTCCGGTGAATCTGTGCCTCAAAAGACTGTGGAGGGAGAGCGAGAAGTTAGTCTTGCACGCATAGATATCGAACATAATGCAAATCATTTAATGGAGAAACTGAACAAAGAGGTCTATGAGCCTGCTCGAGCTGAGCAAATAGAAGTAACTCCAATTAGGTCTCCACAGTCTAAAGACATTTACCAGACTGTAATGCTTCAATCACCAAGCAAAACTCCTAAAGACAAGCCTTTTGCCGAATCCAGTGCAGAAAAGACATTCTCAGTAACTGCTGATAGTATTGTGAAGCCAGTTCTTAAAATGAGAGGCGAGCCTGCTCCGAAAATAGGAATATATGAACTAGGTAAGCTTCCCTTAGTAATGTCTAATTCTTTGTTATACATTTTTTCGTGATTTTTCTTGGTTTATGTAGATGACTGCCGCGATAAAAAGAATCCGAAGATGGATGTGCGTGATAAAAAAGCTTCCTTTTTGAAATGGAAGAGAAGACCCAGAGAAGTAACATATGAAGAAAGAAGACAGGCAGTTCTTGCTGCTGAAAACTTCAAGTCCGACCTTCCATTCTGTCGAATTGTGATGCAAGCGTCTGATGTATATGAGTTGGTAAGAATTTGAATTGCAGAAATTTTCATTTCCTTAAATCACGGTATGATGTAATGTCACCTAATTGTTTGTTTTTGGCAGTGCCTCCCGGGTGAATTTTCCAATAAGCATCTGAAAGACATAGAAGGAGTAATCAAACTTCAGGATCCTAATGGGAGAAAATGGCCTGTTTGGTGCAGTTATAAGAATAATAGAGCTAAGGTAACCGCAGGTTGGCATGCTTTTATGTCTGCGAATAAATTTGACGATGGAGATGTCTGTGTCTTTGAGCTTGTCCAGACGGATGGTATCGTGCTGAAAGTTTCGATTTTTCAAGCTGCCAATCCTGAAGAATTAGTGCAGGTATCTAGTGAGTCTATGCCTGAAAATGTACCTGCAATGGTTGATGATGATATCGCACTTGACGGGAGAGAGGGTGAAGTAAATTTTGCTCAAAATTTAGGCACCGAAGATTATGCAAATGATTTTGTTGAGAATTTGAACAACGATATTGACATTGTTGTGCCACAAACCCCTGGTTGTTCAAACGGCAATAATGGTTTTGCCGAGTCCATGGCCGAAAAGACATCCTCAAATATTGATGACAGTGTTGGTTGGCTTCCTTTTGAGATAAGAGACGAGCCGAAAAGAGGAATTAAAGTCAATGCATATCATCTCATGGAAACCCTAAAAGAGATTAACAACTTATATCCCAAGTTACCTAATAGCATATGGAAAAAAAGGCTAATATCTGAATTGGGTAAGCATTTCATTCTTCTTCGGGCTCCATCACGTCTAAATTTCACTTTCTCATTTCTATTTCGTTAATTATAAGTTTAAGAACCTAAAAATAGTCAATGCCATGTTGCTAATCGTTGTCCCATATTTAAAATGTTGATATTTGGTGTCCCAACTATCAAATTTGTTGTTTTCCATTTTTTCCGACTGATTTTAAGTAACAAAAACATGTTTTAAATTTTTTCGAATTATCTGATTTATTGTTCATGGTTCAGTCTTATTTTATGTTTGAAAACAATGTTTTTGTTCATGAAAGAAGTGGAAATCAACCAATCCTATAGTTGAGACACCGAATATCAGCATTTTAAATCTGGGACAATGACAACATGGCCTGGGACTGTTTTTCGGTTCTTAACCCTGTTTTTAGGTTCTTAACCCTTAATCATATGCCTTCTCTTAATCACGTCTAAATTTCTGCTTTCTCGTTTTTTATTTCGTTAATTATATGTCTTCTCTTATGTAGGTGATTGCTGCAACAAGAAAAAGGCTAAGATGGATGCGCGTATTGAAGCTTCCTCTTTAAATTGGAAGGGACGAGCCCAAACAGTAACTGATGAAGAAAAAAGACAGGCGGTTCATGCAGCTGCAAACTTTACGTCTGAATTCCCGTACTGTCGGATGGTTATGCAGCCATCCTATGTATCTTCTAAGTTTCGTTTGGTAAGAACCATAAAAATACTCATTTACCCGTATTTTTCATAAGTTTTAACAAACATATCAATAACTAATCACCTCTATTTGGCAGTTCCTTCCATCAGACTTCTCAAAGAAGTATCTACTAGGCATACAAAAACCAATCACGCTTCAGGATTCGAATGGGAGAAAATGGCCTGCTCGGTGTCAGTATATGAAATACAGGGCTGTCATAAGTACAGGTTGGCGCGAATTTGCGGTGGATAATAATTTGGATGATGGAGATGTATGTATTTTTGAGCTTGTCCAGATGGAGGAGGATATTGTTGTGCTGAAAGTCTCCATTTTTCGAGCTGCTGCCATTCCCGAAGAAGAAATAGTGCGGATTTCTAGTGAATCTGTGCCTAAAAAGACTGTGGAGGGAAATCGAGATGTTAATCTTGCGCAACGCATAGATATCGAAGATAATGCAAATGATTTCATGGAGAAACTGAACAAAGATGTCTATGCAGAAAAAGACATTAGAGTTGATGCACATCAGGAAGCTAACAACTTCAATACTGGTCCGAGCTCGGAGATTGCTCGATCCGAGCAAATAGAAGTAACTTCAATTAGATCTCCAGTTTACCAGACTGTAAAGCTTCAATCACCAAGAAAAACTCCTAAAGACAAGCCTTTTGCCGAATCCAGTGCAGAAAAGTCATTCTCAGTAACTGCTGATAGTATTGTGAAGCCAATTCTTGAAATGAGAGGCAAGCCTGCCCCGAAAATGGGAATTACAGTTGATACGGATGAGCTCATGGAAACCCGAAAAGAGATCAACAACTTATATTTGCCCAATCAACCCAAATTAACATCTGAATTGGGTGAGCATTTCATTCTTCTTCGGGATTCTTCACATCTAAAATTTCTTTATTCAAATATTTTTCATGACGTCTTCTCTTATGTAGGTGATTCATGCGACAAGATAAAGGCGAACATGGAAGTGCGTAATAAAGCTTCCTCTTTGAAATGGAGGAGAATACCCAGAACTGTAACAGATGAAGAAAAAAGACGGGCAGTTCATGCAGCTGCAAACTTTACGTCCAAGTTTCCATTCTGTCGAATGGTTATGAAGCCTTCATATGTATATTCTCACTTTAGTTTGGTAAGAACCATTAAAAAAATACTCATTTGCATGTACTTTTCGTATGGTATTTGATAAACATATTAATAACTAATCATTTTGACTTGGCAGTTCCTTCCAGCAGGCTTCTCCAAGAAGTATATGTTAGACATACGAGGACCAATCACGCTTCAGGATTCGAATGGCAGAAAATGGCCCGCTCAGTGTCGGTGTAGGAGATCCACTGCTATCATAAATGCAGGTTGGCGCGAATTTGTGGTGGATAATAATTTGGATGATGGAGATGTATGTATTTTCGAGCTTGTCCAGGTGGAGAACGATATTGTTGTGATGAAAGTCTCCATTTTTCGGGCTGCTGCTATTCCGGAAGAAGAAATAGTGAGGGTTTATGGTGAATCTGTCCCTCAAAAGATCGAGGGGAGCGAGCAAGAAGTAAATCTTGATCAATGTATAGATATTGAAGATAATGCAGAAATGGGCACTAGAGTAGATGCACAACAGGAAGCTAACAACTTCAATTTGACCGATCAACCAGACATTGAACGGAAAAGAAGACTAGCATCTGAACAGGGTGAGTTTTGTTGTTCTTCGGGTTCCTTCACATCACCTCCATATAGATATGTTTTATGTTTCATGATATATATGTCTTCTCTTATGTAGATGAATTTTGCAACAAGAAAAAGGCAAAGATGGAAGAGCGTAACAAAGTGTCATCTTTGAAATGGAAAAGATCAAGAGTAGTAACAGATGAAGAAAGAAGATTAGCTGTTCATGCATCTGCAAACTTTACATCCAAATTTCCGTTCTTTCGAATGGTTATGTCGCCGTGCTATGTTTACTATAATTATATGCTGGTAAGCTATATTTCTCCTTCTAAAATCCTGATTTTTTATGTGTCGCTAAAACTTGCTACTAGTCACATTAATGTAACTGAATCCTTTCAATTGGGCATGCAGTACATTCCAGCATACTTCTCGAAGAAGCATCTGAAAGATATACGAGTAATCAAGCTTCGGGATCCCAATGGCAGAGAATGGCTTGCTCAGTGCAACTATACTAACTACACTGCTAAGTTATTATGCAAAGGTTGGCGCAAATTTGTTGTGCATAATAATTTGCATGATGGAGATGTCTGCATCTTCGAGCTTGTCCAGAAAGAAGAAGATACCATTGTGCTGAAAGTCTCCATTTTTCGAGCTGCCAAACCCGAATAAGTAGTGAAGTGACTGTATTTTCCTGCAAATGCTCGACAGGTGAGTTTTTTCGCACTTACCTTGTTGTACTGGAAAATTTGTGTCTTTTATATGCTTAGTCGACCGTGTGATCTGCGCAAATGACTGATGATTCCGTGCTCGAACGTAAAGAAGCTGCTGATAGGAATGTTGTCGTTCCATGCATAGATTAGCAATATTTTTGGTGTAAATGTGTATGGTTTAAGCATGTATATGCAGTGCTCCTAATCTTTATGTAGTAGTAGAACCCACATTAGAGTGGGGCCTCTGTAAATATGTAAACCTTGTGAAGGAAGGTATATGTAATGTTAGTCCATGTATGTTTTCTAGGGTGCAGACTTACATAATTACTGTTAAAATAATTATGTATTGTTAAAAAGAGCTGGTATAGATGTGAACTTTTTTAATCAAGATAATTCAAGTTTTAAATATCAGGTCCTACCGGGAGTCGAACCCAAGTCGCTGGATTCAAAGTCCAAAGTGCTAACCACTACACCATAGAACCTTGCACAAAATATTAATTCTGGAAAGTAGATTCTTTTGTGTCAAAAATGTTTTGGCACATATAAGAGAGGAGTGGTATTTTTTTTTCTTTTTGGCCAAGAAGAGAGGAGTGGTAATTAACAGTGTAATATGATGTAACAGATTAACATTTAACTTTGAAAATGAAAAAAAAAAAAAAAAAATCATTGCTGAACATGACAGAAGCTGATGTTTAGATATCTGCAAGCAAAGCAACTCCCTTTACAGCATTTTGTAATGCAAATAGTATATTTCTTAATGAAACTTACACTTACAGCACAAGTGACGCTAAACTCCACAACTTTCAGATATATAAATATGAAAACCGCGTAAATACATGTATCTATATAAAACCGCACGTAATTTTAACCGATTCGCGGATATGCTTGCAAGAAGTAGGAGTTTGATTGTCAAAGTTTTGCAACATTCTGCAGTAATGTGGTTTCCTCTTTGTAGAATGAAGTAAAGTAAGCTGCACAAGGGATGGAGGAGAAAGAGAAGGTGACTGAGATAAATCCATGTTATATGTCAGTGGTAGATTTGATATTTTAAGGAGAATTGGTGGGTTTCTTTGGAGTGTCCTTGAAGAATTAATAAAGGGTATTGTCTTCTTTCAAAGAAATATTTTTTTACCTCCACTATGCCTTTTTTTTTTTTTTTTTCTTTTGGAGAAAAAATTGCATCAGTGGGCTCAACTTTAGCCATGGGAGAAATTGGACTCTTAATTTATTTTAGATCAACTTGCAACTTTATATAATTGTTGTTTTTTTTAATAGCATGACAAATTTTAGGTTAGTTATGAAGTTGCTAACTGAAATTTATTAGTCTTTCGGACAAACTACTATAACTATGATTTTTTTTACAATTCAATAACTTAGATTTCGCTTGTAAGAAAATTATTAAGTGTCGAATCTGAATAAAATTTGTCATGATGTTTATACGTAATTAAAGAAAAACTAAGAAACTGACCTAAAATAACATAATTTTTCTTATTCACATAGTTATTCATAAGTATTCACATAACTAAAATTACAGAAATCCATCCTAATATGAGAATCATTCCAAAAATCAACTTTAATGGTTTTTTTTTTTTTTTTTTTTTTCATTTTAGATGAATTTTCTAATTTTTCTTTAATCATGTGAAGATGACTTAATACCATCCAAATTAGATAAAATATTTAACAGAGTTAGAAGAAACCCAACGTAGAAATTATCCAAAAAAATTCAACTAACAATTTGTACAAGTGTCCAAAATCAAATCTTCATAACATAAACAAGTTTTTTTTTTTTTTTTTTTTTTTTTTTTTTTTTTTTTTTTTATCAAGCAACACTAGAAGAGATTAGTATACAATTTGCTTGAAATACAAAGTTAAGGATGTAAGTACTTTCAAGGTTAAATGTTAGGTGTACCGATACAAAAATTACTTTTTCCATTTCCTTTCTCTCTCACAAGCTGAAGCTCAGCTCCTGCTTGGATTTGGTGGGATCAATGGCGTCGGAGAAGGCAAAGCCCACTGAGACTGAAGCCGCCGAGCAGTCCAATTCTGCGGAGAAGAGGTCATGCATTTTCTACAAGCTGATGGTCGATTCCATCATCGAAGATAAAGAGCTGGTGAGTGAATTCCATCTTCTCCAAAAGTTTCGCAATGCAACTTTGAGCTTATCGCCCTCCCAACAAACCAGAATTTTTTTATTTTTTATTTTTCATTTTGGAAGTGGAAAGAAGATCATCTATCTGCAGCGATAATCGTTTCTTGAAGAAGAGATGCCCTTTATCTTCAAAATCATGACTTGAGATTCTTCAGAGACATAGGTTTATCCGCGCAATTTGATTTTCCTTCCTCGCAATTTAAGTTTATGAGGGCCTCCGTTCTTCAATTTTTAACCTAGAATTTGTACTTATTTTAGTAAATGCTGATTACTGACATGAATTTGAGCTATGAGTGTCACTGGCCAAGGATTAGAACTAGGTTTAGTTATTAATGTGTCGGATTTAGTGGAAAATTAAGAGCATGAGGTCAATTTGGCGATCGCTTGGTCTGAGAATAACATTTGATCTTAATAGGAGGATGAATTTTATGCAGATCTCCTTCTGTAGATGCTCAGGTGCCTTGAAGAGATTGATGTGTATTATGAACATTTTGGGTGGCTTTGGGATCAAGGACTGCTTTAGATTTCGAGCCATCTATAGAATTTACTGAAATTTTACAAAAATTAGGGTTAATTCCAATCTTGAAGCCAGTGGTAAGTTATTGTTGCATTTTCAACTTGCAGGCTATTCCGAAGAAGTTCATCCAGAGATTAGGGGAGGAACTCTCTTCTGTTGTTACTCTCATCGACTCGAATTCAGACAAATGGTTGATTGGGTTAAGAAAAGTTGATCAGAAGTTGTGGTTCAATTATGGTTGGGAGAAATTTGTTGAGCACCACTCCCTCCATTCTGGCTGCTTTCTGATTTTTAAATACCAAGGGAGCTCCAAATTTGCTGTTTACATTTATGATTTAGCAGTTTCAGAGATGAAAGTTTCTCCAAAAGTTGGTTTTACATCTCATGAATCAACTCAAGGCGAAAAAGTTCCGTTTAAATATTCGACAATTTGGCAAAATGTTGAACTTTTGTCCTCAGACACTCCCCCAGGTTTCCCAAAGGAAAGCTACTTCAGTAAATGCATGATGACAAATGCATCCTCTTCGACAGTGGCAGAGAATAGTGCTGCTCGAGACATAAGCATTCAAGTCACTGAAACCGACCTTCTGGAACCTCGGGAAGAAACTTACATAAATTTCTCCCAAGAAGCAAACACAAATTGCAAGAAAAGGTTAATATCTGAAACTGGTAAGAGTCTTTGCCTCTTTCTCTGCTAGTTTCATTTTTTTTTGTTACTGTTTTATTTTTGTTCATGGAATTTTGTATATGAAAATGCAGATACTCCAATTGGGACCGAAACTGAAATTGAGTCCATGGAGCCAATTGAGGCTTTCCCCTTAAGGTGGAAAAGAAGATCTAGGGCAGTCACTGATGAAGAGAAGAGAAAAGCTGTTCTTGCAATAGAGAAGTTTAAACCCACCCTTCCATTTTGTAGAGTAACTATGCGACCGTCCTATATATCTTCTCCCTTCACTTTGGTAAGCCCTAGAGTATATATATCTAAGCTTCTTTATGCTGATATAGATAGAACTGTAAGTGATGAAATTGTTACTGTTTTTTGGGTCAGTATCTCCCAACCGGCTTCTCGCAGAAGTATCTGAAACAGGTTCAAGGAGATATCATACTTCAGGATTCTGTTGGAAATAAATGGCCTGCTCGGTACATTGGAAGTGGAACTAGTGCTCGGATAAGCAAAGGTTGGCGAAAATTTGTGATCGAGAATAACTTGAATGTAGGAGATATCTGTGTCTTTGAGCTTGTTCAGGAAGAGAATATTGTGCTGAAAGTCTTCATATTCCGGGTCGTTGAAGCTGAAGAAATATTGCAATGGACCGACCCTCAAAATGGAATGGTTAGTCATTTATCTTACAGTGCAGCTTCATTTTATTCGGCTGAGATGTTGGTGATGGTGGACTGACTAATCTAAGATTCTTTACCCTCTTGGACAACATCATGATGAACTAATCTTTACTTAAATTTATAACTGCCTTACTAGATTAAGAGCAATGATATGACTATGAACCTTAAGTAAAAATGTAATCTTTTCAATTCCTGGAAAACGTTGTTCTGTGTTGCATACTTGCACGATCACTGTTGCCTGAAAATGTGATTTCTTTTCACTTTCACTCTAAGTTTCACACGAACTAGAGTTTTCCTTTTCCATAGGTTGAAAGTATATAGTATATAGGGTTAATAACTAAAAAACTATCCAAGGTTTACCCTATGTTAAAATTAGATGTCTGAAGTTTGAAAAGTTAAAATAGACTGTCTCAAGTTTCATTTTTGTTGAAATTTGGTATCTTTATGCGTATTTTGATTTCCATTCTATCATTTTCATCAACCCACTCACGCACTCATAATCCGTCACTTTTTACTTTTCATAAAATCGTCAAATTTCACTCAAAAATTGAACATTAAAAAAAAACTTTCTAAAAGAATGTGTGGAGCCATTTTCCAAGGGCAATAAAGCGAGATTTACTTGGCCGGATGTGACCAACTTTTTAGGTGACGGTCCTGGCAAGATGACGAGAAGAGAGTGTGTATGAAAGCTCGAATTTGACATACGGTTTTGTCGGAATTGACTTCTCTAAAGTAATCACACCGAGACATCAAATTTAAATAAAAAATAAAACTTTGGACAGTCTACTTTAACATTTCAAACTTCAGACACCTAATTTTAACATAGGATAAACCTTAGACAGTTTTTTAGTTATTAACCCTATATATATACACTGTATATGCATTTGGAAGGTTGAGTGATCGATATTGGGTTTTCGGCAGGAAACAAGTTGATGCAACCGATGACTACTGGTATTCAACAGGAAAGAGATGTGGTTTCTGACAGTGACAGTGACTATGATAGTGTTGTGCTTCTTTAGCAGCAGATTGTGTTGTAGATATAGTAAATTCTGGTGATGCAATTTGTACTTTGTTATTTGTAAGTATTGAATGACAGAAAAGGCACTGTATTTTGTTTGTTTAATGTAGTGTAATGATCTTCAAAGTTTAGCTTTATTTATGGTTTCAATATCAAAGTCATTGTAGTAGTATTTTGATAAATATTTCCGCCTGTTATCGTGTGACCCGGGTTTAATCCCCGGCAAAGGTGTTTAATTTTTTGTCCGTTCATTAAAACACGTCACTTTTTATTTTGTTGATTTCTAATTAAACATTCAAGCCAGTTTTTTTTCCTGGGGTATGTTGAAGTGTCATCAGAATGACTATGTTTGTTCTAAGCCTAGAATAAACATACTCGCACTGAATCAATGTAGAATAAACATACTCGCACTGAATAAAATGTTATAATTATTCTTCACTCCTAGATTTGACCAAGTATTCCCCTGTGACCACTTTTCTTTTTATATATTTGTTGATTTCAAATTAAATATTCAAGTTATCTCTTTTACTTGTGTACTAGGAGATCATGAGGAGGGCAAAACTCTCGGTATGCTTCATCTACTACACTATGTGAATTACAGGTGGATGGGGTTCGGGCAGAGTTTTTTAAGAATAAAACCCATTTATAAATTCTCGTATTTTTATCCTCGTGTTTGGGCGGGCTTGGTTTTAAATCAATTAACACATATATCAAAATACATATTATAAGTATATGATCGATAATTGTAAGCGGGTATGATCGATTTTTTCAAGTTCCCCAAAATTAAATTGGGTTTTAACTCGAGGCGGTTTTTTCGGATTCCCAGTTGTATTCGGGACCATACATGAATCCAGTACCTCTGGTTGTACTATAATGATAAGTTTTCCGTCTGTCACTCAAGTGGTCAGGGTTCAATCCCCAGGTAACGGCTTTTAGGGTTTTTCTATCATTAAACAACATTTAGCTAGAATCTGATCTTACTAATTTTAAATGAAGCATCCAAGTCGTTGTAGTATAGTGGTAAGTATTCCCGCCTGTCACGCGGGTGACCCGGGTTCGATCCCCGCCAACGGCGTTAATTATTTTTTTTCCCCATTTTGAAGAGTAAGAAACATGCAGAAATCCACGGCCACTAATTATGTCGAAGAACAAACACCCAATTATGTCGGAGAACAAGCCTGGAAATCTTGTCCTTGTCATTGGGACCTCGCTTCGGTCACGCAGCGGAATCGTCCCGCTTTCCGTAAATAGTAAAGCCAGAAAACGGTTATATATGTCTTAAATTATTAAAAATAAATAAAAATGTATAATTACCTGCTTAACAGGTTGCAAGTTTTTTATTCTATTTTTTATTCTTTCACTTTTAGCTTCAATTGATAATAACTTTCGTTTTATAAGATGATTCACGGTCAGTTGTGTTGCATTCGTTATTTTACGAGCTTCGATTCAAGACCCATATTGATATATTTCTCTGTAATGTATTCAGCTCACAACTGTCTCACAAATCACACGTGCCAAGTTCAATTATTTTCCCAAAAATATACATGCTTGAATTATGTTCCTAACGCTAGGGCTGTAAACGAATCGAGTCGAGCCGAGTATCTGACAATTTCGACTCGACTCATTTTACTCGAGCTCGAACTCGACCGAGCCTTAATTTTTTCGAGTTCGAGCTCGACTAAGTGCCATACTCGACGAGTTCGAGCTTGACTCGACTCGACTCGATAAAATTAAAAAAAAAAAATCATACTTACATAAAATTATTATTTAAAAATAAAAAAACTCGATCTCGACTCGAATAGGAAAAAGAAAAAAGCTCGATTAGGCTCGCGAGCCTCTCGAGTGGAGTACCAGTGAACTCAAAATCGACTAGACTTTAGAAAAAGCTCGACTCGAAATTTAGTGAGTCGAATTCGAATATTGACCAAGCCGATCTTGAGCAGCTCACGAGTATCTTGACTCGTTTACACCCCCTACTTAACGCATTCGAAATTTACAACTCAATTAAAAATCGAGTGTTAACACTATGTAGAGCTGTAAACGAGCCGAGTCGATCCGAGTATCTCGCAAAATCGACTCGACTCATTGTATTCGAGCTCAAGCTCGAACACGACTGAACCTAAATTTGTCAAACTCAAGGTTGACTCTGTGCCATACTCGACGAGCTCATTCTCGGCTCGACTCGACTCGACTCGCAAACTTTAAATTGTTCAACTAAATCATGAAATTGTGTATCTTAGACCGAGCTCGAACTCGGTTTGAATTGAATATATATATTATGCTAGCTAGGTATATTATGTTATATATAAACTTTTGTTAAGTTATATCTATTATAAAGACCGTTGCATATAAATATTTTGTCAAAGTAATGTATAAACTATTAATATAAATATTCTCCAAAATTTATTAATTATATGCAAATGTAATTTTGTAAACTAGTCATGGTTTGATTTAAAAAATTAATAAAAAAATTAATATATGTAGTATTATTATTTATAATATAAACTCGGGTGTAGTTTCTAATTTTTAAAAACTAATATATGTAATATAACTAATAATCTAAAAATTAAATGAAATTTATATTTTTTTTCAAAAAAAAAGTTGATTTTTATTTTTTAGAACAATTTATTATTTTGTCTTAAAGAACCTTCTTAATAGGTTACAAGTTTAAATAATTAAATTATTTCCTAAAATATTATAACAAACTTTCATTTTTTATTTTAGATTACTATTTTTAGTAGGCGTGACCATTCCGCAGCGGGATATAAGAATTTTCCTTGTCATTGTCTTGCTTTAGTAAAAAAAAAAACAAAAATCAATTGTTGTTTCTTTTTTCTGAAATGGTTTGGATGTTCTAGATTGAATTAGTGAGGGGGGTAAAACCAGAAGGTGTAGGAGAAAGATAAGCATGGCCTTATTCCATATGGGGAATGGCTTTAGATCACTGGTGATATTGATCATGGTTGTTGCAGTTACTACCGCCATCGATACAAATCCAATTTCCGATCCATGTTCCGATGCGAAAGTTCAGAAGGGAGACGGATTCACATTCGGCCTCGCCTTCTCTTCCAAGGACTCGTTCTATCATAATCAGATTCAGTTCTCACCTTGTGATCAACACCTCCGTCTTGCCGGCTCCAAGGCCGTGGTCTCGGTTTTCCGGCCAAAAGTGGATGAGATCTCCCTCCTCACCGTTAATGGCTCCGTGGTACGTAGTTTTATCGAACCGAATATCGTTTCGATAAGTGAAACAATGTTTGATTTTAATTTTTATGATGTTGTTCCTATTGGTGTCCAAATTTGGAGTTCAAATGATGATGTTGGATTTACATACCTTGTTGTCTTTGTTTTAAATTAATTCTTGTTTGTGAGTGTCGGACTTTAATTTATCTCAATCATATTCAATTTCTCTAAAAGTTTAAAATTCAATTGCATGTTAGTCAAATCCATAAATCATTTTACTCGAACTCAAAAGTATGGTTAGGCTCTTGGCCAAAAAAAAAGTATGGTTTGGCATAGAACCGATCCGGCCCGGAAGCGTTTAAAACAGTTTCGATTCAAAAAGAACCCGTTTTTTTATACTGGTTTAATGTAGAAAAGTTGGTCTGTTTGAAATCGATTCTAGATTGGTTCATAATTGTTTTGCCAAAAAAGTCCCGGTCTTAAATTTTAAAAATAAAAAATATATTCAAATCAGTTCTGATCCAGAACAAAACCGATTCCACATAAATATAATAACGACTTTTGGTACCATTTCACTCATTTTTAGATATGGTCTACTTGGAATTGGATCAGAATGGATTTTTTCCCAACCCTACCCAAACCAACCCCCCAAAGGGACAAAAACAAAAGAGAACTCCAATCCAAATTGGACTTTACCATGCATGCAAAAACTACCCCTACCTTTCCAATACAGACATTTTAGGACCATTCTTTCATTTCAACATGCAGGGCGGGTTTATGGTCGCATTTGCCGGCCGAAAATACGCTGCAAGGTCGGAACCGATATTAATTTCCGATGACACGCATACCATTACGAGTTTCACTCTGGTAAATTCAGACTATATCTCATTTCGCTACATTCTTCAAATATTTATCTACTATTGATACTCTTGTTCATATAATTCGATTTAGGTATTTGAGTTTCAAAAGGGCACTCTTATAAACTTGTATTGGAAGAAGTTCGGGTGCGACTCGTGCACAGGAGGCTCGGTATGTGTAGGTGGCCAAGACTGCGCAATGCCAAACGTAAAGTGTGGTAGTCGCGGGTCGTGTAGCATCAACATTCAACTGATATTTTCGGGGACGGATCGAAACGACGCGGTTCTTAACTCGTGGTACGAAGTGAAAAATCTTAGGCAAAATTCACTGTCCAGCCTCTATGGTGGTCTGGTAGACCAGGTTGATACTAGATCTTTGCTTGGTCCTCCTTAGTCAATTGATGTTTGGTTTAGTTATTAATTATTATTATTGTCAAAATGCTATTGGTTAATTTCTTTTACCTTAAGTTAGTCTGTTAGCTTTTATAATCCTCTTTTAAGTCTGATTCAGTTCTTGTATGAAACTTTCGTTATTAGGTTAACCAATAGTCATACGCTTGATCACATATTTATTTGGGTTATTCTCGAATCTGTTGGGAATAAATTCAGAACATATCTAGAGAGTATTAGGGAATTGATCCATGAATTCTAATTGATATACCCCTAATTTAGATAATAACTGACTGATTACACGACACAACGGTTCGGTCTTAGAATTGACTCGGTGTAACTCTGAATCGGAATGAGGTCCAGACTCCTAGAAAAACAAAAACCAACCGTCGGAAACGCCTTGGCCAGACTGGGCCCAAAACCCGTCGAACCAAGGCACCTTGGCCGAATGGTACAAAACGCGGACCGATCTGGTCCAAGACCAAGCCTGGTCTAGGACCGGTCTGTTCCAAGACCAGGCCTGGTCTAGGACCAGTCTGGTCCGAAACTTGGCGGCCAAATCTCAAACCGGGGCAAATCAGTTCGATCAGGCCCCATACCCGTTCCAAGAGCGTAATTGGACACCAACACCCCCTCCGAAGTAAAACAAGTTTAACATAGTCTATCCACGATTAATGAGATAATTATCCAGGGTAAAGTACTATTCCAGGATAGGATTGACCCCTATCCGGGATAGTGGCACAAACCCCTATAAATACCCTCATTATTTCCCTTCGTAGGTTAAGCTCTCTATCTCTCTACAACTACTTTGTTTCTTTATTGGGTTAAGAACATAAGAATGACCTGAATAATGACACATGTTAATATGAGAGGTCTGAATGTTCAAATGTTAATATTAAGAGTCTGAATTTTCAACTTTGTTGATATAAGAGGTCTCCGTCAATTTTTACCGTTAAAACTAACGAAATTTGGTCACATGCTTGGCATGTGACCGAAAATAAACTTAAATCCCGAAAATGCCCTCCGACCAAAGTGTGTCCCTCACATGCTTGACCTGAAAAGATGAAAAATACCCTAAAAGCCACCACGGCTCCGGCCACCGCCACCCGGCGACCACCACCCCGACTCCGGCAACCGCCACCCGGCTCCGGCGACCACCACCCCAGCTCCGGCGACCACCACCCAACTCCAGCGATCGCCACCACGGCTCCGATTGGGTCCAAATCGGAGCTACCGACCGCTTTTGGCCCGAATCGGAGCCACAAAGCTCTGGTCGGAGCGCCGGAGCTGGGGTGGTGGTCGCCGGAGCCGGGTGGCGGTTGCCGGAGTCGGGGTGGTGGTCGCCGGGTGGTGGTGGCCGGAGCCGTGGTGGCTTTAAGGGCATGATTAGTGGGCAGGGGTATTTTAGACATTTCATATTTCATTAATTAAACTGCTAAATTGTTTCAATAATTGTAAAGGGGTAATTCTGACATTTCACTTGGTTCTGTTAAATTTGACAGAAAATTTGGACGGAAAACCGAAAAAAAACAAACATGATAATTCAGATCCTTAATATTAACATTTGAACATTTAGACCTCTCATGTTTACATGGGGCATTATTCAGGCCCTTCTTATGTTCTTAACCCTTCTTTATTTCTCTAAAACAGAAACTGACTTAGGCATCATAGTGGGTTTATCGGGCCTCGACTCGGTCACCCTTTCCTGCATTTTCCTAATGCGAGAGGTACGAGTGAACGTGGAGAAGTGTGAAAAGGACCGGGTCGAAGTGGCACAAGAACCATCAAGTCTGACAATGACTAGATCAAGGGAGCACTAGATCCATGATTGACGCCGTCTTGTGAGATTTGAGCAAAAAGCCATAGCCTACCTTCCGAGATCAATGGCAACCATCAACATACTCTATGGAGGCTTAGCATCGGAAGGAAAAACAGCTAACACAGGGAGGTGATTCAGTTCTCAAGCAAAGATATGAAACATCTGACCAACCCACATGAAGACATGTTGGTTATCATAATGGAAATCAATAACTTTCGCGTCAGGGGAATATTAATAGATGAAGGAAGTTCAACGGACATCCTATCTATGGAGGTATTAAAAAAGTTGGGGAGGAAAATGAGAGATCTGAAACCTCTAGACTCCCATTTGATAAGCTTCAAAAAAGAAATGACCTACCCCAAATGAACAATAGAGCTACCTATCACTATAGGATCAAGACAGAAGCAACTGCACCTCAACATCACCTTCCTGGTGACTAGGGGTGAATCCGGACCGGTCAGACCGGTTTTTAGCTTGTTTCAGTCGGGTACCTACATTTTCGGTCTGATTTTTTTTCCTTAAAAAAATTCCGACCAAAAAATAGTTTGAGAAAAAATAAACCGTCCATTAGTAGTACGGTTTTTTCGGTTCGGTTTAAACCAAAAATCCAATATTAGCAATTATCGTTATAAATTCTTGTCATTTTGATGGACTATATTAAATCAAAATGATAAATTAATTCCATTATTATAATTAAATAAATTATAAAATAAAATTAGAAAAAATCATCTTCATAAGTGCCTCTTTTACAATTTATATTAACCTAATTAATTAATTATATTAATTAATATCAACTAATATAACAAATATTGTATATATTTAATTAGCATAACGGTCGGTTTGGTCCCACGGTCCTCAAAGCTCAAAATCCGAACCGGGCCGAAAATCCGAATTAAAGCAAAAGAATCCGACCAAAAACCAACCGAATATTTCAGATTCATTTTTTTTCCCGGTCCGGACCGATTCGGTTTTTACCGGCTTCGGACCAACCGGATTTTGGTTTCACCCTTACTGGCGACGGAGAAGTTAGACGCATACATCAGGATCTTAGGCACAATCAACAACCATAGGCTTATCGCATCCACCGTGTATCTGAATATGAAATTCTCAACCAACAATGGGATATGAGAAGTCAAAGGGAACCAAAGCATGGCAAATGAGTGTTACTCCAACACATTACTTACCAAGGCTAAAGAACTAAACTCGGATGAACTACTAATAGACGCAGACCCAATGGAAGAATATGGTCGACCTTCACCCGTGAAAGAACTAAGGGATGTGCAAATAGACGAGACATAACGAAAAGTCAAAATAGGAGCTTCACTCTCAGATGAGGAGACAAAACACTATAACTTCCCTTTTGAAAGAATTCAAAGACCTATTCGCTTGGTCACCAAGTGACAACCAGAAATTAGCGAGGGAATAATTTCTCACAAACTGAACATCGACGCATCAAAACGTCTGATAGCACAAAAAAAAAAAAAGACCAGTGGTTGATAACACAAAGGTCGTCATCTGAGAAGTAGTTGGAATGTTAATTGAAGCGAGTTTCGTGTAATAAATCAGATTCCAAACCTGGGTAGCATACCAGTCCTGGTAAATAAATAAAACGAAAAATAGAGAATGTGTGTGGACTATAAAGACCTCAACAATGCATGCCCTAAGGACTCATGCCCCCGCCCAAGGATATATCAATTAGTGGACGCAATCTCTGGTCATGAACTAATGACCTTCATGGATGCCTACTCAGGATATAACCAAATCAAGATGTCCACAGAGGATGCTCCACACATCGCCTTCTACGCAGTCATTGATGTCTAACATTACAAAGTAATTCCCTTTGGCCTCATTAATGCATGAGCCACCTATCAAAGAATGGTGAACAAGCTATTTGGTGATATGATAGGCAAAACAATGGAGGCCTACGTCGATGATATGATCGTACAATCAAAGGAGAAAGGGAGTCACGTCAAAGACTTGCACACAGTCTTCTTGAGGATGCACCAACACCAAGTTCGTTTGAACCTAACAAATTCTTCTGAATCCAGTCAGGAAAGTTCCTCGGCTTTATGGTAAAACAAAGAGGAGTAGAGGTAAATCCAGAAAAAGCTAAAGCAATCAAAGAAATGACATCCCAACCAAGCATAAATAAGTGTAACAACTAAATGGGCGATTGACGACATTAAACTAATTATTCTACATGATTGATGATAAGGCATTACCATTCTTCAAAGTGTTCCGAGCTGACAAGGAGTTCGAATGGACAACCAGATGTGAGGAGTTGTTCCAACAACTAAAGCAGCACTTGCGAACCCTACCCCCATTAGCAAAGCCCTCCCTAGGAGAGACTCTATCTCTGTATATCTCAGTCAGCGATGCGGCAGTAAGCTTTGTGCTAATAAAATAGAATATGAACGTGCAAATGCCAATATACTTCGTCAGTAACACTTTGGCATTGTACGAGATCAATTGCACGACAATAGAAAAGTACCTCTATGCCTTGGTAGTTGCAGCAAGGAAGCTAAGACCTTATTTTCATGCAAACGAGATAACCGTCCTCACAAACTAGCCATTGAAACACCTCATACAATAGCTAGACACATCAGTAAGGTTAGTCTAGTGGGCAATAGAGCTCAACAAATTCTGCATACACTTTGCCCCAACAACGACAATCAAAGGACAAACATTAGCAGACTTCATTGCAGAGTTCACATGTATCAGAACTTGCCCATCAACATAACTAGAAGAAAATAAGCTAACAAAGTAGAACGAAACAGCAATTGACCCAAAAGACATATAGAGATGTACACCGACGATCATCCAATTCAGAAGGTTCCAGAGCCAGCCTCATACTAATCCCGCCGTGTTAGATTTAGGGGATTCAATTACGGATCAAAACTTAGGTACATGCTTGTAAACAAATCACACAGCGGAAATGAGCACATACCAGTTTTGCTTTCCGTAGCCCAAGAACGTTACTAGGGAATTCACGATCTGCCGGACGGTGTCCTGCGGGAACTCTGATTAAGGAGAAATCCGCATAAAATGTTTTCCACAGCAAAACCTCTTCAATGGCCTGCCCGCAGTTGCCGCCTGCCTACCACCTGCCCGCCGCTGTCGTCGGCACCACGCCGCCCGCCTACCACCTGCCCGACGATGCCGTCGACACGCTGCGCCGCCTGCCCGACGTTGCCGTCTGCACACCGCCGCTCGCCCGCCGCCGCCTGGCCGCTGCCGCCTGTCCGCCACCGCTCGACCGCTGCCGCCTGCCCGCCGCCGCCTGCCCGCCACCGCTCGCCGGTTCCTGCCACCACCCCCGTCGCCGCTCATTCCGGATTTTTCATGTTTAATATTGTTAATTTTATTAATTAAAACATTATTATAGTTTGTAAGATAATTTTCATAAAAATTGCAACGAAAAAGAGATAATGAGATGTAATATCACATTACATCCATCCAAACACCGAGTGAATGCCCAGACTAGGCTTATCCATCAAACTATTTCCCAAACTATTCTTCTTTAGAAACTAATTCTCAAAATATGTATTTTCATATTTTTAATAATATATATTATTTACTTTACATCCTAAAGTTTACATTATCTTACAATTGAAACTGAAAGGAAATATAATACAAAGAAAATAAGTAAATTTGAAAAAATTAGAAGATTAAACGTATAAAAAGAATAAAAATGAAAATACAAAATAATTAATTAAGGTAAATGATGAAAATGTACAATAAAAAATAATCAAATTTTTTTTTTAGATTTTAATTCTTAAAAGAATATGTGAAATTAATAGATAAAAGATAAATAAGTTTTGAAACAAATATATAAATGATATAAAAATTATTATTAAAAGTATGAAAAAAATATACTTATTAAAATCAATTCTTAAATTTATTCTATTTATTTTTAAAATTTAAATTAGTTTATCCGTTATTTTTTTCAGTCCCTAATTTTATATAATTTTATAAAATTAACATATTTTATTTAGGGTATATGTTCCATTTTATTTTTATATTTTCATACTTAATAAATCACGAACATTTAGTTTCTTTATATTTTGTATCACCATTTTTTATAAATTATATATTTTGCATTTTTTTTTTTCACATTTACTAATTATTTAGTTTATAATTTTTTATATATAATCCGGCTCTACCGAAATTTGAATGCCGCAGCTTAGCCACCTTAATTTTTTTTATTATTTCATATATTTTTTGTATTATATTTTATTTTAGGATCAATTGTAACTAAATATAAACTTTAGAATGTAAAGTAAAAAATATAAATAATTAAAAAAACATAATTTAAAAATTAATTTTTGAAATCTTAGTTTGAAAATAAATTTGGCTGCCTAGGCATTCACTCAAACACCCCCTTAAGGTGGCAAATATATATCTCTTCAAAGGTGGCAAATATCTTCATACTTCACATAAATATCTTTCATCCTTATCCACTCATCTTTGTCTTTCACAATTATTAGCGCCCACTGGTTTCCCCAGCAGCACTTTTTAAGGAATCCTCTGGTTTTAATCTTTATATCTCATTGCTGCTTTCGGATAATCTTCTTCAATTCTCTGTTCTCTACCAAAGAAAAAAGTAAGATGATGAAATCAGCGATGCTTCCGTCCTGTTCTTCCCTGTCGGGAATCAAAGCAAGGACGGATCTTTCAGCGACGGTCGGGGTAGGTTCCGGTCGGATTACGTGTTCCTCCAGGAACTACGGTAATATTCCAAAGCTCGACACTTTCAGCCGCCCCAGGTCTATGCTCGAGAGGGTCCTCAATGATCAATCCCTGATACAAAAGTGCGAATCCGAGCTTTTAGGTGGTTACTTTACCCTCTCTTACATCCGTCTTTGGAACATGGATCTTTTTGTGTCTTTAGCTACGGTTGTTGATTATTGCTCTGTTCTTAATCCGATTTCGGTGTTCTTAGAATTCAAAGAGCTCACTGCCTCAAATATGGATCTTTTTGTGTCTTTAGCTACGATTATTGATTAATGCTCTCTTTTTATTATTATTATCCGATTTGGGTGTTTTAGATTGCAAAATGCTCATGTGTGTCTCAAATATGGATCTCTTTTTGTCTTTAGCTACGGTTATTGATTAAGTTTTGGTTAATGAGATAACTTGGATATTGATACAGCAAAATATTTCAATTGGATGTTCAATTGGGATTTAATTGATAAATTTGTTTTAAGATCCTAAAAATTGTCTCAACAATAGGTCATGTTGCAAATTGTTATCATAGACCACTTATCAGATTTGGTTTTAGTTTCCACTTTTTCGACTAATTTTGTCATTAAACTTTGGTTTTTCATAATTTCCAAAGTATCAAATTTGTTGATCTTATTTGATGCTTAATAAAAATATTTTCCTTATCCCAATTTAATTTAAGAGAATAAAGTTGAAATCAACCAATTTGATAGTTAACAAAAACAAATATCAACATTTTAAATCTGGACATCGAGTAGCAACACTGTCTCTATAGTTGAGACTGTTATTAGGTTCTTAACCCTAAATTTGGTATTGAGTTTGCAGATCAATCACCACGGAATTAATTAAACATTAAAGTTATTTGATATATATATGTTTAACTTAAACAAAATCCGGGAATCGATTTTGCAAAGTGTTCAAAGTTCAGATAGCGATTTTGTGTTGGTTACTGACGAATGGTCTGTTCTTGTCCTGTTTTCCGGTTTTCAGATTACTGTACTACACTAGAAGGAGATGAATGCTGCAGCTGCTGGGAGGCCTATACCGAACTTACAGATCTGGAAGTAAGTTATTACACTCTTGTAAAACCTGCAAAATTCTACGAAAGTTTTGATTTTGAATATGGATTCTTCGTTTTGCAGAAAGAGATACCGAAAAGGGATGTGGAGGGGCTGATCATACAAGGAAGTGGACACGGAATGAAGTCGCTTATTGGGTCGATACACAGCACTGCCTTGATCTACAAGGAAAGCAAGAACAGAGGTGCTAAGACAAAGTCTCATGTTGTGGAGAACAGAGCAGGCCGAATGTGTCCCGTTCCGGACGGGCTGCCGAAATCGAGAGAGGAGATGGAGGAGGAAGAGGAGGGGAGGATGCCGGAGTCGGACTTTACGCGGTTGCTCAGGAGCAAGGGAACGTATCCTGCTTGGTATACTCATGCTCCTGATCACGAAACTGATTGAGTTTGATATGCATACCTAGTATACTGGAAGACAATTGTGGTATACATTTTGGTTTTGAAGATGGTTTTGAATTCTGTATATATATGTTTTACTGAGTTTTGTACACAGTTATGTTTTGTTATGAAATAGGTTTAAGAACCTGTAATCAGTCCAAGGTTTGCCCAATGTTGAATTTTGAAATTTGGTTTCTGAAGTTTGAAATGTTAGAATGAACAGTATCAGGTTTCATTTTTGATGAAACTGACTGTCAAGTAAGAGCTCATGCACACTCTCTTTTTGTCGCCTTGTCGGGACCGTCATCTAAGAACCTGACCACATCATACGCAAGTAAATCTCGCTCTGTTGTCGTTGGAAATCACTTCACACCATTTGCTGAAATTCTTTTCTTTCAGATGTTCAAGTTTAAGGAGAAATTTGACGATTTTATGAAAAACAAAAAGTGATCTGTATTATGAGTGGGTGAATGCGTTGATAAAATTGATTGAAATGAGAAAAAAAGATGTACAAAGACACCAAATTTCAACAAAAAAGAAACATGCGACTGTTAATTTTAACATTTCAAACTTCAGACTCCAATTTTCAACAGGACAAATCTTGGACTGTTTATAGGTTCTTAACCCTATGAATATTTACTCAATGTGAATCTAGCTCTTCTATTATGCTTCTTGGTTCTCTTAACTATTTGTTTCATTACTCGGGTTAATAGGTGTTTTGGTACAACATGTTTGACGATTTTTGGCTTTTGGTGCAACATCTTTTTTTTTTGTATACTTTTGGTGCAATACGTTTGCAATTTGTACCACTTTTGGTGCATTCGTTAGTTGACCGTTAGTTTGACCGTTAAATAGTCACGTGACTTGGACATGCCTAGCCCCAAATTTCTATTTTTTTTTTTTTTTTTTCAGTTTAGTCTTCAAATTTATTGTCCTAAGTTTTTATTTTTGCAATTTAGCCCCTAACATCGTTAAATAGTCACGTGACTTGGACATGCCTAGCCCCAAATTTCTATTTTTTTCAGTTTAGTCTTCAAATTTATTGTCCTAATTTTTTATTTTTGCAATTTAGCCCCTAACATTTTCAACCGCACCCTAGGGCTAAATTGACCTAGCCATGGTTTCTCTTAACTATTTGTTTCATTACTCAATGTGAATCTAGCTCTTCTATTATGCTTCTTGGTTTCTCTTAACTATTTGTTTCATTAAAAAGATATCGAGCTTAAAAAATTAGTGAATGGTCTTGTCAAAACACAATTGTATAATTTCCCAAGAATATTGTACTGCAATTATCACTTCTGATTCATGGAAGGAAACAGCGAAGGAAAGAAGCTTTGATGCATGTTTCGACCTAGCCTGCGCGGACTGACGGGCTGTCGAATGGGTGTATAGTCCTAGTCGGGGTGTCGGAATCCACGGGTGTCTGATTGTCGGACTATCAGAGTGTTGGGGTATCAGACTGTCGGAGTGTCGGACTGTCGGAATGCCGGACTTTCGAAGGTCCACAAGTCCTTAAAATGGATAAGTGTTTGAGTGTCTGTATGCGTAGTTGTTCGCATGTCTGGGATTGGCGTCCCGGAGTGTCAGCACACTATCTGCTATCTCTTGTTATATCTGTACGCGTGTGTGTTGCGGTGTATGCGCATACGCGCGCCCTGCGGAGTATGTGCGTACGCGCGCCTTGCGGAGTATGCGCGTACGCGCGCCTTGCGGAGTATGCGGGCATCCTTCCAAACACCTGCACACGGGGCAATATCGAGACCACAGAGAGGGGGTGGTACTCGATGAACCCTCTCCGATGCTTCAATGAGAGCAATTCTAGAGAGATAAAAGCTAGAGAGAAGTCAGAGCTCCTAAGCCAATCTCAAACTGACTTGAATGAAATGGGTGGCCAAGACTCCAATATATAGGAACTCTTGAACCCGAACCCGGTTTTGTGCGGTTCGATCCCGGTTTAGTAGAAAAATGTGAACCAGAATCAGATTAATCAAAGTTGGTTATTGGAAAACTCAAACATAGTGTAAGAACACGTAAAGGGTTACGCGCGCAATGGTTGACAGTCTGGACCACGTCGGATTTGGGACAATCCGGACCTGTCCGGTTCGGACGCGCGTGTTCCCCCTCCGGCGGGTTAGCGTTTTAGGCCGTTTTCGTGGGTTTGTCGTGTTTACAAGGTCCAGAATATAAATACGAAACCGAATTGGGCAGATATAGGAATTCTGATTGCGATGGAGCAACGAAGTTTGGCACTCCGATTCTGGAACTGGTTGGCTCAACCCTTCTTGTCTTATCGGGTTTAGACGAATGAGTAAGTCCTCTGTTACTACTCTTCGTTTTACTTGGCTTTTTGAGTCCGAGTCAGACACGAGGTCGACTTAGTGTCAATTCTTCCTTCTGGTTCGGGAGTGAGTCCCAAATCTGAGGATATCGGCACCCCTTCGGGTATAACAAAGTGGAATTTTGAGTTGTGATTTGAGACCACACGTGTCATCACTGTCGACAACACTCTTACTTGACCAGGAATAAAGCGGTCCGACTTCGAGATTCGTCCCTTGAGCAACTCCAAGCGATTAGAATATACTGCTGGTGGCGAATCATCGAAGGCTCTTTCCCACAACAAAGGGAAAGATGTTGAGGTTTGAACTTGCCCGCCTGCCCCTTCTGCCCCCGTGTCGAGGGATCAGATCTCGGCGGAGGAGCCGATTAGAGCTAATATGCTGCCTATGTTGTTGATCTTCCATTGAACTTGTCCATTTATCTTTCTTGTTTGCTCATTTGTGTCCTTGTGGGAGCTATGCGAATCCCTGCGTTTGTGCGCGTTCATTTGGTTTGCTTACTCGATGGTGATATTGCTGGGTATATGTGTGGGTGCCTTTTTTTTCTGAGGGTAGGCGTTGTTTTGCTAAGAATTTGTGTTTGGGCTCTTTCGAGGTGGGCGTGTGTGTGCATAACATGGTTGTTTCTTCTAGGGGTTGGGGAAAGGTTCTTTATGGAGTCGAAACATGCGCGCGCATGAGCTGAGGGTTCGCGCGTGTTGTTGGTTCGTTTTGCTCCTGCAAGTATTGCTCTTTACTATTGTTATAAGTTGTTCGTGCATGCTTCTATCTTTGTTCCTTGTTGAATATGGAACTGGTTGTAGTGGATGTCGTCACTCTCTTCGCCTTTTTAGGTTTTCCAAGGGAGGCATGATTTTTTTTTGTTATGCACTGGCTGGAGTGAATTAGAAAGATTGCTTTTTGGATGCTAAGGTTGTTGAGTTGGGGGCTTCTGCCTCTTGTTTGGAGGGCTCGAGTTGTTATTCTCGAGTACGAGATAACTGTTCTTCGTAAGAAGGTTGTTGATGATGGCGAGGCGTGCGCTGCACACTATGCATGAGAGTGCTTACTAAGAGGGGGAGGAGATCTCCCTTGCTGGGTACAAGAGTTCGTCGTTATTCCGTGATGATGTCTAGACAGGTGCTGGTGTCTTGATGTATGATTTTTCGGAGGGTGTGTACACCCTTGCTCCCCACTTTTCGTTTGATCAGCTTAGTGTGTTTGCTGAGTCTGCCACCGATCAAGTGGTGCCATTGTGCACTCGAGATGCGGCTGCACATCGTGTTTTTATTGTATTCGATGCTGACGGTGATGTTTGTATTGCAACTTGCATGATGTTAACCCTTGTATATGTAGGCTTGGAAGTGTGGTATTGTTCGCGACGATTGTCGAACCTTGAGACTCTTTGTAGAGTATGTAAATAGATATATATGTCCTGCCAACATTGATCGATATATATGTATAGGCATTAGTAAAATAATTATATATGTACCGTTACCCCGAATAGTCGCATAGTGTCATGTTAGACACACATGTAGATGCCGTGTAGGTGCGTTCATAAGGGCCGCGCGGGCGCGTACGTAAGGGCTGTATAGGGTATATAGGTATTGAGCGGAGATTACCACTCGAGATGAGTGTATTGCTCAGGCCTCTAGAGGTGTTGGTACCTCGCATGTGGCATTAGGTTGATTGTGTTCGCTTTACCAGGCTTTGTGTACAGTTTTTGTTCCCCCCGTCTGGGTTGAGGTTACATTTGGTGTTATCCCCTGAATCTTCTATATATATACTTGTTTGTTTGACGTTTTCGTATAGACTTGTCATAGAAACTTTAGAAATGCATGATAACTTATTAGTAATATTTCATACCTCTCGTTATCGCATTTGCCATGTGGTTTGGACTGTAGGATAGGATTAAAACTTCTTGTTTGAATGGATGTAACATCCGTAGTTGTAACAATAGGACATACGTCGTTATGTGTCACGCGCGCCCCTCTTGGTTGTCCCCAAGGCATGGCATAATATATAAGTGTGTGTCAAACACATGTATCACGTACTTGTCGTGTTTGTGGGTAGTAACATGCAAGACTTTTAGAACGACACTTGGCACTCGGCGCTTGGCGCTTGACACTTATTCACATGTCGCCATGTCGTCTTGACGATTCAAGACATTAGTTTATACCGTCTCTTAGTCTATTCTAAGGCGACGTTGTGATAAGACGCTACTTGTTAAGTTTGGTGCGTTTTTCCATCCGTTATTCGGGCACACCCCTCATAACGTTGTTGCAGGGCTTTCCTTTGGCTAGTTCATGTACTTACCCTGCGATGCTACTACGCCTCAACTTGGTTGTTCGAAGGGGCGGGACAGAGGTCGTGTAAAACGCATTGTAGTTTTTACCGTCTCTTGGACCATTCTAAGGCGACGTTGTGGCAAGGCACGACTTGCTAATTTTGATGTGTTTTGCTTCCACTTCTTGGGCACCCACGTTGTAGCGTTGTTGCGAGACTTTTTCGTGTATATTCCAGTACTTAACTTGAGATACTACTACACCTCTACCTGGTTACTCCAAGGGGCTGTATAAGATCGCGTTTGTACGACTTGCAGTTTTTACCGTCTCTTGGTCTACTCCAATGCGACGTTGTGGTAAGAAACGACTTGCTAATTTGGATGTGTTTTATTTTCACTATTTTCTCACCTGCAAGATAACATTGTACAAGACTCTACTTGCAAATTTGGATGATTTTTTTGATATAGTGCGTATAGCGGCGACTGCAGGATGCCTCCTGGTCGATTTGTAGAAATAAACGCTACCCGAATTGATAGTATGCAGTAGGTTAACATGCGGTTCTCCTCTTGCCCGGGTCCTATCATGCATTGGGGGATGGTCCCCGGAAGGGGATGCCATGACCTGTAGTAAACATGGGGATGCCTCGTAAAGAGTATATCGCACCATGCCAGGGGTCCCCGGAAGGGGGTTGCTGCGCCCTGTAGTAAATATGGGGGTGCCTCGTAAAGAGTATATCGCGCCATGCGGGGGGTCCCCGGAAGGGGGTTGCCACACTTTGTAGTAAACATGGGGATGCCTCGTAAAGAGTATATCGCGCCATGCGGGGTGATCAGTCCCTAATGTATGTAGAGAGCGTTTGTGTGCTCCTTGTCGATGTCGATAATAGCCATGTATGCGTTTTAAAGTATAAGACGTTTGTTGTAATTAGAATAATAGCTTGTATTGTTGATGCAAATGGTATGCGTATAGTCCACTACTTGGTATAATTCCAGAGTAGGGTGCATTGTTATCTTAGTAAGTGAATTCCCTTGATTGCACTTTACGATTACTAGAGCCACTTGCAGTGATAGTGGTCTGAATATAGATTGCGCCAATACTCGGTGTAGTTCCTGAGTAGAGTACGTCATTGTTTTGACAATAGAGTTTGTACCTATAAAAAGGCATATACTTCATCAGATAATTGCAATGTTTGCAATATGATAGAGAATGTATGAAGTTCTATCATCTTCTTCAATTTGTGCATGTATTGAAATTTTAATATGAATACTCTCATTTGGTTGACGACGCATGTTATGCGTGGAACTTTTCAAATGTTCTTTTCTGTATGTGTTCGTTGATACACTGGAGTCTGCATTTTCTGGTTGATATGCATCTGAGCTTGCGTAGCATGATGCGCATGTATGTATGTATGTCTTCCAAGGTAGGCTCTTATGCTTGAGTAGTATGCTCAATGAGACGCCGTGAGTTGCAATTAGCTTGGAGACTTGTTGCGATGATGCAAATAATATATATGCGACCATTACTTGGCTTAGATGCCTAAGTAGGGCGCTCGTAGATAGAGAATTCCAGAGAGTGTTGTATACATCTTCTACTTGGTGTTGTCTCCTAAGTAGGGTGTGCCTTTGGTACATCATTTGTGTTTGTACCTAACATGTCTCCAATTGTTTCACATTGACTCGAGATACATATTGGTTAGTAGATGATGTGGAGCTATAAGTCTCCTTGTATGGCTATTCTTCCTGCTATGGTGTCCACCTGGACTGGATTAGACTGAACTATTCGATTCTTGCATCAGGTTCGGCTAGTTCGTTCTATTCAGCTTGTAATGTCAATATGACTGGATCAGACTATTCGCAACTAGTCTGTTCCGTTCAGATTGCATTTTACTCTGACTAAATAAGACTATTCGGGGTAGATATCTTACCCGAGTAGTTTGTTCTATTCAACTTATCATTTGAATAGAGTTATTATCTCTCATCTAAGTTTCGGCAATATGCCGGTTACCTGGCTCTTTTTTAGTAGAAGAGATCGTCTTTCGAGGGCGATACCTGATGTTGATATATATCTTGGGTTGAATCCGTATAGGATGTTGAGGTTGTTTTCCTCGTTTGTGGCTTCCTCTTAGTATGGGTGGTGTCGCGTGTTCGCGTGGACTTTCATTTCCGATCTTCTCCCCTATAGTTAGGTGGGGTGTAAAGCACTTGTTCGCTTGGTGCCCCCTAAGTCGCTTGGCGGTCACACTAATTCTCCTTGCTCAAGCGTGGTGAGTATCTCTTGTAAGTAGGAGATCTCTGAATCTTTGTAAGAGTTGTAGTTCGCGACGTGCCCCCGCTCTTGCAACGAGTGTTGGGCATTTCTCATGGTGACTGCTGTGTGGCAGCGCGCATACTTGAGGAGGACTTGTAAATTCCCTCCCTCTTATTCGTTGCATTTTGATGCAAGTGTATTTGTTGGTGGGATTGAGTAGGTGTAACTGTTCACAGCTTGGATGCGTGTCTCGCCGTGGTGAGAAGCATTGGTACGCTTTGCGTCGAATTTGCGCATTCTTGTGACTCTTCATGGTGTTGTACCCCCGTGGTGGTTATGACTTGTAGCTTAACTTCTTTTGAAGTTGTGCACGTGTCACGGATGTATACATGGTCGAAGAATGTCGAACTTACAAGGTTCCCTGCTTTTCCTTTTGTTGTTATCGGAGGTAGTCCTTATGTTACTTGTAACCTCAGCATTAGGCCACACATGCCTGGGTAGGTGCGTGTAGGCATATGTATTTGCGTCGGATTGTCTGGGACCTATCCATCCGTGTTAGAGTCACCTCCTTATTTGCTTGACGAAGAAGTATTTGTAGGATGTCGGAAATAGCTATGTCGCATTCTCCACGTGATGGGTTTGGCACAAATGTACATATAACGTAGGAGTCGATATTGAATAAATTTTCGCAGTGGTGGTGGGGTTGTTCTTTGAATGGTGCCCCCTTATTTTTTACCGCGACGCAATGTTTGAAGTGTTCGGACTCCTTCATAGAGGTGTAATCAGCGCATGCTCCCGGTTGGGGATTGATGAGCAAATTAAAGATTTTGCATGGTCGCGGCGGATTGAGCTGTTGTGACGGAATCAGCTGATAATAACTATTCTGATTGCATATTTCCCTCCCTTGGTGGGGTTTGGAATCGTTGTCATTGCTTGATTTGTCCGTCTTGGGCGGACTTGTGTACCTCATGTTTTGCGTACGTCATGCTGCGCGCTGCTTGCGCGCTGGTTATTGCACCTTGTCCTCATGGGGTGTTGCTACGTCTAGCGTTGGGTGCGCTGTAAAGATGTACGCACTTTGTATGTGCGTGCGTTTGGTAGCTGGTCGTTAGATGCAGCTTGTTGAGGTAATGCGACTAAGGTCGTGTCCTCCCCCTTTGTGTTCGCTTTTACTCTCACTTTTCCTTGACATAAGATAGAAATTTATAATGTATAGAAATGGTTATAACATTGAGTTTATAGTAAGGGGTTACTCCCTGTGTCAGTCGTGTGAGCTCCTCGGTTGGAGGTCTCGTCAACCTTGTGTTGAATATATATTTGTTTTGTATTGATCGCCCATAGGTACGACCTGCCCTATGTGATTGTATATATATAGTTGCAACTACAAAAGATACGCTTGCGATAGGCATGATAGCGGGCGTCTGGGGGATTCGCATTGGTGCCCCTACCATAAATTCTGGACTAGGTCGTCTTGTCCATGGTTTCTGTTGATGACGATTTCCGGCGGTAGCGATCCATTCGCGGGGCCGGAGTGACAGCGACGCGTGCAACCTGTTGGTCACATGCCGATGGTGGTAATAGGCGTCGGAACGGTGGCAGTGTCAGCGGTTGCTGTTGTGGTGATAAGGGCGATTGTTGCTGCCTTGATGAACACTGTTGTGGGGGCGGCGGTAAACACAGTCGTCATGGCGGTGGTTCCGACGTCAGATTAGTGCAGTGTATCGCAGCGTAGCGCGGCATCGCGCAACGTAGCGCATCATAGCGCAGTGTAGCGCTCCAGTGTTGGTGTTTGCATGCCTCTTGGATAGAGCGGCGCATTTTCTCTTGGGAGGCTCCCGTGAGTGCCTACGCTTGTATTGGTTATTTAGCTCTTGAAGGTGAGTAATGACTATTTGCTCGAATCTCGCAGACGACGCCAAATGTTTCGACCTAGCCCACGCGGACTGACGGTCTGTCGAATGGGTGTGTATAGTCCTAGCCGGGGTGTCGGAACCTGCGGGTGTCAGATTGTTGGACTATCGGAGTATTGAGGTATCAGACTGTCGGAGTGTCGGAATGTCGGACTGGAAGGTCCACAAGTCCTTAAAATGGCTGAGTGTTTGAGTTCTGTATGTTTAGTAGTTCGCATGTCAGGACGTTGGCGTCCCGGAGTGTCAGCACACTATCTCTTGTTATATCTGTACGCGCGTGTGTTGCGGTGTATGCGCATACGCGCGCCCTGCGGTGTATGCGCGCCTTGCGGAGTATGCGCGTATGCGCGCCTTGCCGAGTATGCGTGTACGCGCGCCTTGTGGAGTGTGCGCGCATCCTTCCAAACACCTGCACACGGGGCAATATCGAGACCACAAGGGGGTGGTACTCGATGAACCCTCTCCGATGCTTCAATGAGAGCAATTCTAGAGAGATAAAAGCTAGAGAGAAGTCAGAGTTCCTAAGCCAGTCTCAAAGTGACTTGAATGATATGGGTGGCCAAGACTCCAATATATAGGAACTCTTGGACTGAACCCCATTTTGTGCGATTCGATCCGGTTTGGTAGAAAAACGTGAACCGAAATCAGATTTAATCAAGGTTGGTTATTGGAAAACTCGAACGTTGTGTAAGAACACGCAAAGGGTTACACGCGTCAAGGGTTGACAGTCCGGACCACGTCGGATTTGGGATAATCCGGACGAGTCCGATCCGGACGCGCGTGTTGCCCGTCCGGACCGTTCTAACTCGCGGGTTAGCGTTTAAAGCTGTTTTCATGGGTTTGTCGTGTTTACAAGGTCCGGAATATAAATATAAAACCGAATTGGACAGATATCCCTTAATGCAGATTGGATTCATCATACTACGTAATGCTATATATGTTTAGACTTTTCTGCTCACATTTTAGGATTTTTTTCCAACAACACTTAGTCCGAAAGGACTGATTTAATCAACAATAACCCCATCTGAAAGCAAGTATAGGTAAGAAGTCAGTTTGTTAAGCCTAAGTTGTATATTTTTCCTAAAATTTAATTAATGCTATATAACACTGAAATTAACGGTATATAATACTGAAATTTTATGTAGGATTAGCACTATTCATGTATTGTTACTTTTTTGTATTAATTATTTCAATTGTCCTATTTTCTATTATTATTATTATTATTATTATTATTATTATTATTATTATTATTATTATTATTATTATTGAGTGAGTGTGTCTTAGGATTTAGTAGATTTCATTTTTATGTTGGAGATGCAGTCTAAATATAAAAATAGTGCTACATTTTCTTTTGATCGAGAAATAGTCCAATATCATATATAAATGTTATATAGATAGTGTATACAAATATATTGATAACTCTATATTATTTATTGTAATTATTTAATTCAACATAATGAAGCGATCCAGTGTTTTATCAATTAGTCAGAAATTTTGGGGTTCAAACTTCGACAAGCACTGGGAATGAAAAAAAAAAAAATCAGTGGTACTTTACCCCTTACGATCTGATTTATTGCAAATACAGGGAAGAATCGTCAAAATGCCTATGTTTGGTAATTCAAATACAAATACAATGTATGATGAGTTTCAGAAACAAAAACCTAATAGCGCACTTGTCAAGTGCGCTATGACCGTTGCGCACTTGTCAAGTGCGCTATGACCGTTGCGCACTTGTCAAGTGCACTACAAAAAGTTAATTTCTGCTAGATCGAGTAATTAACATTAATTAATTAATTAAAGCAATTAATACGTCGCACACTTACGAAGTGCGCAACCATGTAACAATCAATTTTTTTACAGTTACAGTTCGTGTCTGACAACAAGCGTGTCAGCCAAACACGTAATGATAACATCATAACGCATCTGACAAATGTGCAATGATTATTAAATTCGTTTTGTATATCTCAGGTGCGCTACCTTCACTTATACAAGCAGCCGTGAATCTGGACTATGTTAACACATGCTCTCAAGTTTTCTCCATAAAAAAATACTTAGATTTTTAGTTTTCGTTTAGGCTAAATCATTTTCATTGCTGATATTGGTTACCAGCGGATGCGTCACTTCTTTACGACCAGGATCGTCACATCTCTCAGCAAGCTGCTGCAAATACGGTAATTTGTTGGTTTTCTGTTGTATAGACACAGTAGCGCACATGAGATATGCGCAACAAATTTAATAATTGCTGCGCACTTGATGCATGATGACATCATCATTACATGTCTGACATGAACAGTAACAGTCCAAAACTTGGCTGTTACATGGTTGCGCATCTCATAAGTGCGCGATGTATTAATTGCTTTAATTAAGTAATAAATACTAATTACTCGATCTAGCAGAAATTAACGTTATATAGCGCACTTGGCAAGTGCGATATTAGGTATTTTAGTCTCTGAAACTCACCATACCTAGTATTTATAGTTGAGTTACTAAACATAGGTATTTGTGGGGTTTTTCCAAATATAGATTATTATAAGAGTAGAGTAAGCTACGAGTGTTTCTCTTCTAATCGGTTCTTTCGAGTAATCCACAAAGGAATTTGTGTTAAGTTGAAGATGGGATGAGGATTTGGTAAAAATCGGTTAGAAATATACGTTGAAGAAATTGAAATATAAGATGGGAAGACAGTGTTACGTAAAAAGCAGGCCATTCAGCGGTACGTGAGCATGTTTCATATACTTGCATGTATGAACTAAAAATACTTACATATTTATCATTGTGACTTGCAATCCAAGCTAACAAACTCTTTTGAGATAAGATAAACTTAGGTTCAAGTCCTAATTCAAGGAGGGCTTACAATCAAGTTTTTAGATAAGATAAACATTGCCAAGGTGACACTCTTTAAAAGCATTCGAAAATACTACAAGTTAAGGGTAAAGGCGAAGCACACTAAGCCCCGCAACACTTCAAGAAGATTATTATAGCCCGATCGGACCCCCAAATTGGACACAAGGAACACTGATCAGAATCACTAGTCTGAAACACAGCTTCAAGAAATAACTCAAGACACTATCGTGTGAGCAAGCTTCCCGACTCGAAAGCACAAAGAATAGGGGAAAAGATCTACAAGTCACCCCGAATACGGGCACTGCCACGTGGTAGTCACCAAGGGAAACACTCGAAACTTTGATAGCACATACATCAGAAATATGAGTACAACGTGCCAACTCTCACATCAAGAGGGGGAAACAGAGAGATGTAAGAACCAACATCCTACCTAAATGTTCAAAGAAGTTAGAGCAAGAGTTGACACCCGTCAAGAAGGCATAACCAAGGAAGAAAACTTGAAGACACATGAAATATGAGGAACATAAATCGCGCCCACCCAAAAGTAAAAGCTTCCCTCCCAACTCGAAGAGATACATCCGACAAGGGTATGACTCAAACCATGGCTATGAATGAAGCAAACAAGCATGCGAAAAAGTAAGTGCTGCAAAAGGCACCCATCGCACCTATGTAAGCAGGCATATTCAAGAAAACACAAGAGTAAGGAGCCCCAAGCATGAGGGGTACTAAACCAAGGAAATGAACAATGGGTTTTCAACGACAAAACATGAAAGACGGTATGACCACTAAGAAACTTGGAGGGCACCAAATGAACAAGTTCTTGGTACTCCACCTAAACATAGAAGTGGAGATTAGAAGCAAAAGGTAACAAGAACATGTGATGCCACTCCTCCTAGAAAAGTCGCAGAAGAGGGAAACAACCTCAACCCCTGTACGGATTCGCCCTAAGTTGGCAACATACAAGTATTGCCCTCGAAAGGTGATCTCCCAGACTCAAGAAAAGCCTAGGTAACAGGCAATATCGCAGAAAGAAAACCCAAGTAAATATTCAGACGACTTACCAATGACGCATCCTACCTAGAAAATACCATCAGGTAAAAGTTATATTATGTGCCCTCCAGGAGCCAATCCTGATAACAGTTTTCGACGCCCCCAAGAGCGTATCTTGAAAGCAGTTCATACACTGCGATCACATTCTGTGCCATCCAGGAGCCAATCCTGTGAACTGCGATATCCAGAAGCCTATCCTGCGAACAGTTGCCGACGCCCACAAGAGCGTATCTTGAAAGCAGTTCATACACTGCGATCACATTTGTGCCATCCAGGAGCCAATCCAGTGAATTGCGCCATCCAGGATCCTATCTTGCGAACAACTGTCGACGCTCACAAGAGTGTATACTGAAAACAGTTCATACACTGCGATCACATTCTGTGCCATCCAGGAGCCAATCCTGTGAACAGTTTTCGACGCCCCTAAGAGCGTATCTTGCGATCACATTCTGTGCCATCCAGGAGCCTATCCTGCGAACTGTGCCATCCAGGAGCCAATCCTGCGAACAGCTTTTGACACTCCAAGAGCGTATCTTGAGAGCAGTTCTAAACTGCAACAACACTTTGTGCCATCTGGGAGGCAATCCCGCGAACATTTTTCGACGTTCCCAAGGGCGTATCTTGTGATCACGCGATCATTTTCAAAATGTTACTACGTAAAGTAATTTTAAACACACTCTGGAGCATACCCTGCGCACACACTCGATGCCCCTAGGAACGTATCCTAAGGAAAAATTTACAACGTCCCCAAGAACGTATCTTGAGAAAACCTTCTTTTATACAAGTAAGGTTATATCAGAAATGAATGTATGATTATGATGACAATGCATGCATGACAAAAATCAAGTAGAGTAATGAAAGGACACTCCAACAAAAGAGAAGAAACACGACAATAGGCAAGCAAATCACAAGTCATGCAAAACAACCTACGAAGAAGAATTGCCTTACAAGTCGCCCAATGTGACCTCTAACAAACTTTACTGTCTTCCATGTCACCCTCAGATGACCTGTACGTGCTTGCATTCTGTCCTGCATGTCGCCCTCTCGTGACCTCTGCTAGCATTCGACTTGAACATCGTCAAGCATGTATTTCGACAATCATCACCCTTGCACATTGTAAAGCACAACTCATGAATGGGACATCTCAAAAGCATAAAGGATACAAAATCCGACAAGACGAGACACGGGGACAAAACCCAACATACATAACCTAAACAAAAGGCAACTATAGCAACGAATGTATGAAATACTACTCATGATATAAAACATAATGTTAAAACATTCATGACATGCTCGCTAATAAGTACGGAATGCAAAAGTACAACTCCATACATCGCAAAGTGGCTATCATGTCCATACATCGCGAAGTGGATATCATGTCCACACACCGAGAAGTGGCTATCATGTCCACACACCGAGAAGTGGCTATCATGTCCACACATCACGAAACGGCTATCAAGTACATACATTACGAAGATGCTATTACGACTGCAAACTTAAAGAGCCTACGTCTAACCTTAAGAGGAGATCCAAGACAAAGAGAAAATTAATACCCTTCATATACTCATAAAATGTCTGCACTTATATTTAAACCTTCCTGGATGAGACCAGATATGAGTCATCCTCATTATGAAGTTAACCTCTCTATTCCACGAGATCAACCAAAAAATGGAGAATCATGGCAAGCACTTTCGGGGGCATATAAAAAAATGTTCCCCACAACGATCACAACTCTGATACTAGTAGAAGCTAACCCAAGGGCAGTCTCCACCAAACTTTCAAACAGAAATTTGCTATCTTAGTTGGAACCATGGCAAAATAAAGGAATCTCAATAAAAAGGCGATGATTACACTCATCACCAAGAGAAGAACTTCAACGCAAGTGTTAATCGCACGACCCCATGGGTATGCCAAACGAGGGCACCTTCAAAGTCGTCATCAAGCCTACATGAAGTTGAAACATACGAAATATAAGAGAAGGCCAACAAACAATGATAAACAGTAAGAGTAGCAACAAGTCATTACAACTCCCAAGCCAACTCGGGTACACCTACTCCGAAAAAGAGGAGAGAATATCAAAATATCGACATAAGAATACGGTCGAACGCAACAAAGCATAATGACACGACACAAAAGCAAGAAATTGTCTCATAAGAATGATGATAGACACTAGAAAGAGATTGATCCCTAGAGGGGGGGGGGGGGGGAACCCCTGAGGAGGATCAACACAACAAGAAAAGCGAGGAATCAATCTCATTCCCCATGACCTAGAAAGGAACAACGAATGTCTCAATATCACAAAAATAACAAGAAAACTCTTCCACGACCCCCCGCTAAAAAAAGAAGAGACGACCCGAGTACGAAACGTAATCACATCCCCTTTTGCATGGATCGACTTTGAACTGCAACGTACACCCGACCAAAGGGTGATATCAGTCAACCTCGAGGCTCGCCACAGGTTGAACAAACGCTTTCCAACTGAGCCACCACAAGGAGTACTTTCTTTCTGATCGGAAGAAATCATGCTCCTCTCTCCAATCAAGAAGTGAACACGCACCCATGTCCATCCCCTTACATAAGTCAATCGAGAGACATACACAAGGCATGCCAACTACAAGAGCAGCGCAGTGTACACACGCGTTGGCACATCAACATGAGGTTTAACACCTCACTTTCAGAAGTTAAGTATAACTGCTACAGGTACAGTGCAGTTCGCCCGCGTCGACATTTCAACACAACGAGTAACAACTCACTTTCAGAAGTTATGTATAACTACTACATGCACAACACAATACACGTGTGTATCAACATACCAACATGAGGTACAACACCTCACGTCCAGAGTTCAAGTATGCCCGTCACAAGGACAACCCTGCGTGAATAAGCTATAAGTGTAGCCAACACTAAGAGCAACACCCTACACTCAAGATAACGAGCAGAAACGCTACGACGGGCGATATGATACATGCAAGTCATAGAACGATAGTCGGCAAAAGACTAACACCCGCATCCGAAATGAAAACACGGCCACTACGGGGGAAACTCCATACATAGGCAACTTCATAGTAGGTCACGAAATGCGATCGACACCAATGTCGACTCCTTCTCATGGAAGTACAGGGCATCCCTACTACGGGGGCAACCTCGACGTCGAATTATGAAAGAGAAGTTGTCGTCCGAAAGATCCTGCGATCGAAGTGCGAGGTACACCAACAAAAAAAACAACCCCCAAATCGCTACAAGGAAAACGACCTTTTGCCTTCCGCAGGAGGGGCAGTGTTTTGACACATCCAAAGGGAGGGACAACCCTCAACATGTGTCGATAGAACCCTTTCGCATAAAGGGCAAGAAGAAAGTTTGTAAGTATTTTCACCCCCCATGTCTATATAAAATGAATCGCAGGGCAAGGTTCAAAAATCATGCACACGCTCCAACAAATGAAGGAAAATGTCACGCCTGTCAAGAGCCGAGGCTAAAAAATGCTCGCACTACTACGGGGTAGGCAAAACGTTGTGCCCCGTCAAGCCACGGAGTTCACACTCTTGGATAAAAAGGGAGTCTATACTTTCACCCTTACACTTACATTCATATTTGTGATTTACATCCATGAATGCGTCAATGCCTCTATCCACACTTATGGTTACAACATGTTTATACTTGCATTCGTGCACCCATGATCACAACACATTTGCACTCGTGTCCATATCCATGCTTGTGTCCATGTGCATATTAGCGCACACATTTTCACGTTCACATGCGTTCAACACTTCTACATTTATAATTGTCATGTATTCATTCTTACGTTCATATACACACTCAATGCACTCATACACATGTATATAACTGCATTACGTTGGTAACCCCGACGCTCGCACACGCGTGCACTCGACGCTCGCACATTCATGTCTACGATTGCAACACGATTACACCTGATCCCGTACTTGTGTTTTTACTTGCATATATGCTAGTACACACATCCATGTCCATGATATGTCATTTTTACACCCATGCTCATGCTAATGTCTATGTTTTCCTATTCCTTGAAAAACAGAGAAAGGGATACCGCGTCGCATATGCGAAAATATGGTAAACTCGTCAAGAGGTAAAACAACAGATGCAAATTGAGCGTATCATCCCATCGTAAAATAGAGTCAATCAAGGGTTAATCCATTGTTTGACTCGGGGGCATGTGGTGGATATACGCCCAATTTGGACCCGTTTTAGTTCGGGTTATGCTATTTTGATAACCCCACACTCGATTATAAATCGAAACATTGACCCGTACATGTCACCCATAGCAAGAAAAGGCCCGGACGGGAAAAAACACCCGTCTGGACCGACCACTGGTCTAATATCCCCTAAGGGAGATCATACCAATTGTCCAACCTCAAGCCTTGGAGGTCGGATTACGCAATTCGACCTCCGAGACTTCGAAACTACTCCCGGAAGACGTGATACGCTCCACCAAGGGGTGTACGCGACGTCCGGGAGACAGTCGTCCGAGTCACGTCTCGTCGAGACCCGACGCCACTTTCCACGTCCAATCCTTATGCAATACCACGAACTCTCCCATGCTTACAAGGGCTTTTACCCTTTGTTATTCATTAATTAAGTACGTTTAGGGGTTAACGGCGCGCGTCATTAACCGCATTAATCTCATTTGTGCCTATAAATAGTAGTCAAGTTCTTCTCATTTGGTACATGATATCTTATCACATATTTTGAGCTCTGTCTTCTCTCTACTTTCTCTCTCTAGACATTGTACTGATTTAGGCATCGGAGAGGTTCGCCGGTTTCACCCCCGGCTTACCCCTCGTGCAGGTTCGCGTCGAGACGGACCGTGAGAAGAGCGGAAGGAAACGGATCGCGAGAAGAAGGAAACATATCGTAAAGAAATGAATTTCACCTGTGAGACTGTCATTCGGATCGACATCCAATCGCCTCGATACACACGTCCTAACAGTGTGTTCGGGTCAATGTTTCGATTTGTAATCGTGTATGGGGTTATCGTGATCATACAATCCGAATAGAAACGGGTCCAAATTGGGCGTATATCCATCATAAGCTAAAATGTCACAAAAGAAGAGAAAAACTGACTCTCTTTAGTTGTTTTTTTTTGTTTTGTTTCCCGCGAGGTGATCTTAGAATGAGCCCCATCAGAAGGACATCACTCATAGCATGTTTGCTCCATACTTAAATCAATCTTACTCTCACTTAATCGGCTTTTAAGAGGTAAAATAGTGACTCTAAACTTTTCAACTGTATAGACTAGTTCTTCCCTCCTTATTAACAAGAGCGCATGTGGCAAGTTATGGATAAAACATCGTTGCTCATCTTTTGCGAAACGAAATATTAACTAACTATACTATATCGGGAGGAATGAACAAAATATAGAAAATTGGTTTGTGATTCAGTCCAGAAAGGAGATGTGCCCTTTCAATTGGGTGCTTGCACCCCATCTCCTTTAGTTTCTTTATTAATTATGGATTGTAATCCGGATTGAGATTTTATTTACGGAATAAGATGACTTTCCTTTTGGCCAACAAAAAAAAAAAAGATTCTTAGGTGCAAAAAATTATTTGCAATTTTTTTTTGCCATGTAAACAGTTTTAAAAAGCTATTATTTATAGAAATACTAACCATAACAGAAACCAAGACTTAATCCTTATTCAAACTATAATTAAACATGGATATATATATTGTTAATCACTAGCTGTTTTTTTTTTTGAAACCTTTCAATTTGATTAGTTACCTGTTCAAACTTCCTAAAAATAGTATCCCTTCAACTAACTGCCACAATTAACCTTCCCTATTTCCACTATATAAAACTCCCGTTAATCCATCCATCCATCCACTCCTATCTCCACCTTAATAAAGTAGCAGCCTTGGGCCTTCCAAGGAGGAGTTACCATGACTAACCATTCCATCATGAAGGCCTTGGGCCGCCTAATAAGCGTCGTCGCCCTCCTCGCCTTTCCGGCACGGCCCTCTTCCGCTCTTTCCAATTACAAGGCATCCTTAATCGCCCACCGCCAACTACTAACCTTCAGAGAAGGCGACAGCGACCTCCCCCCAAACTACGAATACGATGTCGATGTCAACCTCTCTTTCCCTAACCCTAGACTCAAAACAGCCTACATTGCTCTCCAAGCTTGGAAAAAATCTATCTATTCCGACCCCTTTAATACCACCAATAATTGGGTCGGCCCTGACGTGTGCTCGTATCAAGGCGTTTTTTGCACCGAGGCACTCGATGATCCGAAGCTGACCGTCGTTGGAGGTATTGATCTTAACCATGCGGATATTGCCGGGTTTTTGCCGATCGAGCTAGGGCTTCTGACGGATGTTGCGCTTTTTCATGTTAACTCCAACCGGTTCTGCGGGATCCTTCCAAAGAGCTTGTCGAAACTTACGATCATGTTCGAGTTCGATATTAGTAATAACCGGTTCGTCGGAGAGTTTCCGTCGGTGGTGATGACGTGGCAGCAGGTGAAGTACATTGATATAAGGTAAGCTTCATATCTGGGTCTTTCTACTATGCTACACAAGTACCATGCTTTGTTAGTTTTTTTTTTTTTTTTACATTTTTCTATTGTTTTAAATGTGAAACTATCGGTAAATTGATACAAATATTAGGTGTAGTTAAAAAATTTCATACTTTAAAAGTTTTACATATGTTACAATTAAGTTTATTTTAATAATAAAAAAAATATAAAATTATGGTGCTTCATATACATAAATAGAAAATCCCTTCATATTTACACAAAACAAACTAAGTCATGCTAAATGTCATATTATCTTATGAGTTTTTACTAAAACTCTAAAGGTGAATTTTAAAATAAAGGGAGTTAAGGACGCTAGACAGTAGACCGTTTTTCAAGTCCGAACCTAAATGCAAGCCACAAAAGTTAGGAGTTTAGGGTTTTAGGCTAAGGTTGACTAAGAACCAATATGATTTACTCAATGGTCAAGATGGACTTTTTTTGGGTTATAGTTTGTGACAATGTAGAACCACAATGCATCTAGTAACTGCATTTGATATTTTACATATATATATTTTAAAAAAAATTGATATTAACCTTTAGGTCCTGATTTGTCATTGTAGATATAACAACTTCGAAGGAAAGCTGCCGCCGGAGATATTCTTAAAAGAACTCGATGCTCTGCTGTTGAACAACAATCGGTTTACGTCGAGTATCCCAGCCACGATTGGGAATTCAACGGTTTCGGTCGTTACATTCGCAAACAACCATTTCTCTGGATGCATCCCTAACACGATCGGGAACATGCCAAACCTTAACGAGATCACATTCATGGACAACGATTTGAGCGGGTGTTTCCCGCCGGAGCTCGGTCGGCTCGGGAAGTTGGAGGTGTTCGACAGTAGCGGGAACTCGTTCGTTGGGTTGCTGCCTAAGACTATGGAAGATTTGAAAACTGTCGAGGTGATCAACGTAAAAGGGAATAAGTTGACCGGATCGGTGTCCGAAGGGATATGCAAGTTGACTAAGTTGTCCAATTTTACGTTTTCCGATAACTATTTCACGGGGATGGATTCTACATGTGTTACATCGAGTAATAAGGTTGTGTTTGAAGATGGAGACAATTGTTTGTCGGGGAGACCGCATCAGAAAGAGTCGAGCAAGTGCTTGGCAGTGACTAGCCAGCCAGTGGATTGCAGTAAGGCGCAGTGCGGCCAAGGTGAAGGTGGAGGGGAAGGATCTGGGTCGCCGCCGAAGCCAAAAAAATCATTTCCGCCACATGGCAGGAGGGCTCCACCGACTCCGACAAACCCATCGCCAGTGAACCCCCCACAATCACCGGTGGTTCAATCGCCACCGCCTACACCAGTCTTCTCTCCACCGCCAGTGGTTCACTCTCCACCGCCAGTGGTTCACTCTCCACCGCCGGCACCCGTCAGCTCTCCTCCACCAGTTGTCCACTCGCCGCCGCCAGCACCGGTCAGCTCTCCACCACCGGCACCAGTCAGCTCTCCACCGCCAGTTGTCCACTCGCCGCCGCCTGCACCGGTCAGCTCTCCACCACCAGTTGTCCACTCGTCGCCGCCTGCATCGGTCAGCTCTCCACCACCAGTTGTCCACTCTCCACCTCCTGCACCGGTCAGCTCTCCACCGCCAGTTGTCCACTCTCCACCTCCTGCACCGGTCAGCTCTCCACCGCCAGTTGTTCACTCGCCGCCGCCTGCACCGGTCAGCTCTCCACCACCAGTTGTCCACTCGCCGCCGCCTGCACCGGTCAGCTCTCCACCACCAGTTGTCCACTCTCCACCGCCGGCACCTGTCAGCTCTCCACCACCAGTGTTCCACTCGCCGCCGCCTGCACCGGTCAGCTCTCCACCACCAGTAGTCCACTCGCCGCCGCCTGCACCGGTCAGCTCTCCACCACCAGTTGTCCACTCGCCGCCGCCTGCACCGGTCAGCTCTCCACCACCAGTTGTCCACTCGCCGCCGCCTGCACCGGTCAGCTCTCCACCACCAGTTGTCCACTCTCCACCGCCGGCACCTGTCAGCTCTCCACCACCAGTGGTCCACTCGCCGCCGCCGAAACCTGTCAGCTCTCCACCACCAGTGGTCCACTCGCCGCCGCCTGCACCGGTCAGCTCTCCACCACCAGTGGTCCACTCGCCGCCGCCTGCACCGGTCAGCTCTCCACCACCAGTTGTCCACTCGCCGCCGCCTGCACCGGTCAGCTCTCCACCACCAGTTGTCCACTCGCCGCCGCCTGCACCGGTCAGCTCTCCACCACCAGTGGTCCACTCGCCGCCGCCTGCACCGGTCAGCTCTCCACCACCAGTTGTCCACTCGCCGCCGCCTGCACCGGTCAGCTCTCCACCACCAGTTGTCCACTCGCCGCCGCCTGCACCGGTCAGCTCTCCACCACCAGTTGTCCACTCGCCGCCGCCTGCACCGGTCAACTCCCCACCACCAGTTTTCCACTCTCCGCCGCCTGCACCAGTCAGCTCTCCACCACCAGTTGTCCACTCTCCACCGCCGACACCGGTCATCTCTCCACCACCAGTTGTTCACTCGCCACCGCCTGCACCGGTCACCTCTCCTCCTCCGTCACCTGCGCCGATCAACTCTCCTCCTCCATCACCATTAGTGCAACCTTCGCCGCCACCAACACCAGTCAAATCTCTTCCTCCACCGCTAATGGTGCAATCACCTCCACCAAAACCAGTTAGCTCTCCTCCACCGTCGCCAACACCGGTCATTTCTTCTCCACCACCGCCAACACCGGTCCAATCTCCTCCACCCCCACCACCGGTGCACTCCCCTCCACCTCCATCACCAATTCTCTCACCGCCACCACCAGCACCAGTCCTCTCTCCTCCTCTACCAGTCCACTCCCCACCACCACCGCCGGTGCATTCACCTCCACCACCGGTGCATTCACCTCCACCACCGATCTTCTCACCACCACCACCAGTCTTCTCACCTCCTCCTCCAGTCCACTCTCCACCACCACCGGTTCATTCACCTCCACCGCCGGTCTTCTCACCACCACCACCACCACATGTCCATTCACCTCCACCGCCGGTCTTCTCACCACCACCACCACCACATGTCCATTCACCTCCACCGCCCGTCTTCTCTCCTCCACCACCAAACTTCAAAGAAGTTCACCTGCCACCCATTTTTGGATCACACTACTCCTCGCCGCCGCCGCCAGTAATTCCAGGCTATTAATCATGTGATAGCTACTTCATGTCGGGAACATATAATATTATCCGAGTTCAGTTAATGTACTGTATATATAAATTGGAGTTATTTTATTTCATAAAAAACACGATGATTAATGACAGTACATGGAAGCACCTTGACAAATACGAAATTGTGGTTATCACGTAACATAAAAACTGATTCAAGATGGACTCAAATATTGCAATAAATTCAGCATTTTTTTGCCAATATATTCAGCAAATTCAATCGTACTTAATATCACAATAAAATATAAATACAACAAATTGATTTTGACATATATATTTCGAGTTTTACTTTTCGATTTTTAGAAGAACGTTTGGATTGCGGAAGTGTGGAAGTTAATCAAAGACTAGCCGATATTACTCCATATACTCGCACATTAGTGCAACCAGACATACCTAGGGCCGACAATGATTCAGTGAAAATCAAATAACCATATTAGTTAATCGTACCGTTTACCACTATAGCTAACCGCATTATTACTGTAACATCACTAAAAATGTTATGACCAAAACAGATTTAAATCATAATTTTAAGGAGTAATTGGAGTTAATGATGTTTTATTTGGTTAAAACTCACGCAAGAAATCAAGAAGGATTTTTAATTGGAAGGTTGTCAATAATTACCATCTATGAAAAGCTTGATTGAAGGGAAAAATTACGGGAGAAAATGAATTGGAAGTAACTTGTGCTCAAATGAAAGTATACAAACATGCAATTTAACAAAAAAAATCTCATTTATCGGTAAAAAAAAAAAATTACAGGATGCATAAGCCAGACAGATGGAATAAGGGTCGAAGATACAATAGAGAAAGAGACGTCTTGAAGAAAGGGCACACGATCAAGGAATCTCACTGATATGCAAAAATGACCCTCTCGAAGCTTCGCTAGGAAATATGTATGTTGTTAGGAAACTGCAGAAATTGGTGTGGCAGTCTTTGTTAGAAGCCTATTTTACATGAACATATTTAGAATATACTCAAAGGGATCACCATGTGTTAAATTACATGTAATAAGCTTTGAATGGACTCCAAGATGACCTGAATCCGATCTCTGTAGAAATAGTTATGGGGCAACGAAGTTGGCTCTGCAAATCGAAAATTCTGCAGAAAACGAGTTCAGGAACTGAACTTCCTGTGGATCGTTAAAGCGGGTCCGAAATCAGATTTAAGCGTGGTTTTATCCTATACGATCATAACTGAAGGAAACACTTACGCTAATTTTATGATAATTTTTCGAAATAATTAAGTTGACCTAAGACCTGATTGAGTAACTGATGTACAGATGATGATTATAAACTGGATTTCGGTCAATTAGTCGATAGTTGGGATTTATGGTCTGATATGAGGTTAGAAATTAGGGACACCCTTATGATCTGATTTTTATGATGTTGATTAGATTAGGAACACATCTATAGTTCGGGACACATTGAGATTATTTGATGGAGACAGTTGAGGTATGTAGTACTAGTTTGCTTCTAATTTATGAGTAAGATGAATTTTATGCATGACATGGTTTTGATAGATTCTAACTCAATTATTAATCCTATTTTTCAGCAGAAAAACTTGTATTTTCAAAAGTCGGATCAACAACTGAATTGTTACATTTTATAAGATGTGTGGTTGTATACACAAACTATGCATTGTTTTCATATGTGCTATATTCGTAATAATTGTGAAAACTATCTTTGATGTGTGAAATGTTTCTGAAGTGCCTACTCTAATAATATAGTGTTAAGATTTAGTTTCGAATGTCATAATTTTGGATTTAGAATGGCACATTTTTGGATTTGGAATGACACATTTTTGGATTTTTAGGCTCTAATTCATCTACGCGAGACAGCATATCGATACGTTAAATGATCCTATATTTTAGAATGACATGCCAGCCCGACCCAGCGGAGATCTGATTATTCCCTAACCAGCGGGAGAATGCTGGGAGTTTGTTAGGTCAAAGAGCGTAGCTATACGACTTAGAGTCATACTTTGATTAGATGAAACGTTCTCCATATTGTTTGATCACTTTGATTCGTTGAATTTCTCCATACTTTATGCATATCTAAGTTCAAACGTTGCATAAATGTCATTCATGATTTTCTTCAAAGTAAATTTATGTTCGAACTCTTGATCCGGTAGAAGTAAACTAGTGCTACTTACTGAGCATGTGGAACGTGTTGGCATTTGGTGAATGAGCCGCCGGAATAGGAGCCCTTTAATATAAGCCCAATATCCTAAGTGTTATTGGGTAATATCGCATTATAGATTTTGGGCTAAGCCTAAATCCCAATTGACATGAGATGCTCAAAATTGAGTCTCCTCTTTAACACATGGCCGACCGAAGTAGGGTGGACACCTTAGTTGGGTTTTAACCCACCACCTCTTATAAATAGAGAGTGTTAGAGATTTATTTTGGGTTAATCACTTTCTCTCTTTTAGTTGATACAAAAGAAATCTCTCTCCCTATTTACTAAGGAGGTTCGGCCGAAACATCAACACCACAAGGAGGTGCCGAAGTTGAGTGATCAATTTGCCACGGAGATCCATCCCAGTGACCATATTTAAAAGAGTTTCTACAGGACCCGTCCAGCAGACCGTGAATTCCTGGGACTACGGAAATCAATATTGGTATGTGCCTTCTTTTCGCTGCGTAATATGTTACATAGCATGTACCATGTGGTTTTTGTTTCCGTAGTAATCGTCCCCAAATTCCAACAATGGTATCAGTGCCTGTGTAGGGAGTTCATGTTTTATTTTTTTATTTATAAAATTGGCGTTCTTGAGTTTTGGGTAAAACAGATATTTCATGATTTTTTTGTTTTTTAGTGTAATTTGGTGTTCATAATCTTCAAGAAAAACATGACATTTATTAAACATTGGATTATTGATCTTAGTAAATTTTGATCTAGAAATTTGACCACTAACCTTAAAATTTGTGTTTTTGGCCGAAAATTACATGTTAAATTTCTTAATTATTTCGGCCGAAATCAGGTTTAGGTTCACATGATAATTGTGACATTAATTATCGATATATTTTAGCATGACTTTAGGGAAGTTAGAATATTTATTGATATATATATATTAGTTACATGATTGAGAAAATATATTGTTGATAGATTATATCCCTAATATAGAATCTTGATAATAAACATATATATATGGATAGTGTTGGCCAAAATTTATATATATATAATGCAAATATATTAGGAAATTATATCTATAATTAATGTTACTTGGAGACTAAGTTAAGTTTTTAGTGGATTTTAACTTAGTCACGAAGTAACATTTCAGTCGAACCTTTAGGGTAAATGGGCCGGTCCAATTTGCACATCCAGGTCGGGTCGACTGGCGCGGATAACTAGTGGAACCCGAACCGGTCCAACCGGGTCAACCTGGTCGGGTTCAACCTGGTCGGGTTCCACCGGTTCAACCAGGCCAGGTCGACCGACCAGGATTTTCTCAATCAGTCTGACCCATTTAGGTCGGTTTGGACTAGGTACAATAATTGGTCGAACCAAACCGACCCGGTTTGCGTGAAGAACCGAATGACATAATTGGACCGAACTGGTCGAACCGATTTCACCAGACCGTTCATGACAGAATTGACTGGACCATACCAGAATTATCGGACTGACTCAAATCAACTGAAAATAGGTTGGTCAAATTTTAAAATCCAAATGTTTTCGAACTTTAAAATTACCTACACAGCACGAATTTGGTTTGATATTTTTATATTTTATTCAAACATGATGCCTAGTTTCAATTGTGGGGATGAATCTCGGAAATGCATGATTATGGGACTGAATCATTTTGTGGGCTGAATTGCAATTGTTATATATGTTAATATAAATGCATGATTAGAATTGCGTCTTGACTATGTCAAGCTAGCTGGATATTCTATGTTGGGGGCGGAGCCTTGTTTTCAATTAATGAGTTGTGCACTAGGATTGACATGCTATGCTGAGTGATCTTGATTATGATCCATGTTTAGAAGTTCGCAAGTCAGCCCCAAATATTTTAAATCGAATTTCAGTCGCCAAATATGCATGATTGATGTGGTGTGATTACGCGTGATGTGTATGCATGATAGTTCGGGATGTGTATGCATGATAGTTCAGGATGTGGCCGCATATGATAATTTGCTAATGTAGTAGAATTATGGATGCTTGCATGAGAAATCCCCTGAACAATTTTAAAAAGGCATTGAGAAAGCCAAGATCGGGCATATTTAAAAACTCTATGTTCCGGTGAAAGCGATTAAACCGTTTTAAAAAGACTGATCTATTAGAAATGAGACGTCAGCAGTGTGAACTCTTTCACGGCCTCCTTTCATTGGTTTATTGGTGGTCGGGTTGGCTAGATGACTGAGGAATCATTGTTGTTTGCATTCTATCTCATATATATCCGATGTAAGCAATTCTATTTTCAAAATGTTTTAAATTGTCTCCCTGATTGTCGCATGATTGTGAATGTGTTAGTATCGAATGGCACTGATGGATTCATCATGTGCCAATGAGCTTTTTGTTAACATATGGTGACGTGGCGCCGTAATAGGAACCCGTTAATTAAGGGAATTGCCTAAGTTAATTAGGTAATTGTCAATCTGGGCTAATTGGGCCAAATCCAATTAGTAATTGACAAGGGAGGCCCAAAATGGGCCTCCCCCTTTATTATGCATGGTTCGGCCGAAACCCTAGTAACACATTGGTTGGAGTTGCCTTTTGGCAACTCCACCCAATACTATATATAGGGGTGACTCCTAAGGGTTTGAACACACAATTAAGAACAAGGATCTCCATTGAGAAAACTTGTCACCCTAGTCTAATATTTCGGCACCACCAACATCAAGTCCGAGGTTCCATCTCCGTTGAAGAATCAATCAGAGGTCTTGTTGTGGAGCTACATCGCGTGAGACTTCTTCTAACGAAGAACTTGCACGTGGTTCCGACCGGAGGATCAGAACTCCCTCCACATCGTTCTTGGGCAGGAAAGCTAAAAGTTATGTGTACTAATTCCGCTGCGTAGATTAGATTTCTTGCTAGTACACGTATAGCGTTCCGTAGTATTATGTCCACGTAATCCAAAACTTTTGAATGAGACGAATTATGACTCGTGTGCAAACGCATCAATGTACTGCTTGATGATAAGGGTCTGATTGACCACATTCGGAAGATAATGAGCTGTCCATATGCAGACCTGACTAAAGGGCTAGCATATACGCACTTTAAGTGGGAGCAGGATGACAAGAGAGCTAAGAAAATTTTGCAATCTGAAATGTCTTCGGAAATTAAAGTCGAGTATAAGATGTTCTGGTTACAAAGGACATATGGGATGCATTGTTCCTGAAATATGGAAACAACATAGTAGTTCATCTGCACCCACTTATACCTTCTTTCGATGAAAGTCTAAAGAGAGATAGCACTGGTGTACTTGAAAAAGTATATCAACTCCTCAACATGATCAAACCTCTTGAGGATGAGAGTCAAATGGCTGAATGAGACAAAATTTAGGCCATAATCGGGATTCTCCCGAAGTCTTGAAGAGCAACTAGGACTTTACTGACCGTCAGTATTTCCATGCTGGATCTTGCATCTGTCATGAAATTAATCGAGATGGAAGAAACTTGATTGTCGATTGTAACGAAAGAAGCCAAACTTCTCTTGCTGGGCAGAAAAGGAAGTGGAGGAACAATGGTAAGAAACAAAAGGCCATTGATCGTAAAACGTCAACTAAGTCTAAATAAGGCAATCTCCAGGTAAAATCGGAGATTGTTTGCAGGGACTCTAGCCCTCGCCGTATCAGTGACAGAGCGAGTTCCAGCAAATCGCATGCCAAGGTATGCGGCATTGGATATGTTATGGAAGTTTTAGTTTCCTCATATGTCATGTTAACAGATTCAAATCCTACTTGAATTCTTGATTCAGGTGCGACAGACCTCATAACCAATGATAAAATATTATTTTCCATTTTCAGACGTATACTGAAGGGTTCGAAAATAATATACATTGACGACAACTCACAAGTTGAAGTCGAAGGAGTAGGGAATGACAAGACCTTACTTCGTGAGAATGTCCTATTCGCACCTAGAATTCGAAGAAATGTTGTTTATGTTACTTCTCTTATGAATAATGATTTTGCTTTATCATTTGAGATCTCCCTTGTTCAAATAAATTAAGGCAATATCTTTTATGGGCATGCACACTCTTCCAATTGTCTCATTGCTATGGATTTGAATGGAAATGATAAATCGAACATAATGTAGTCAATCTCATCTAAGGAAGCAGAAACTGATGCGACCGGATGACATGCGAGATTGGGACATATAGGCTATGACATAGTGCAAACACTAACTCAGAGAGGGCTTTTGCCCGGAATACCTCATGTGGTGAAAACCACTTGTGAGGACTATCTAGCTGGAAAATCCACCCGCAAACCATTTTGCGGACCACTACGAGCCGAATATCCATTACATTTAATTCATTCCGACATATTCGGACCCATGAATGTCACCGCTAGGGGTGGAAAACATTACTTCGTAACTTTAATTGATGACTTTACCAGATTCGGGTTTACTCATTTGATTACTCGTAAATCCGAGGCTATTGAGTGCTTTAAAAGTTTTCTCAGACTCATAGAGAATCAACATGAGCGAAATGTGAAAACCCTACGCACTGACAGTGGTGGAGAATACCTCTCGAATGAGTTTAAAAAGTTATGCAATGAGAGGGATTGTCCGTCAAACGACGATCCCTTATACGCCACAACAAAATGGTTTGGCGGAACGATGTAATCGTATACTTCTGGACATGGTTAGAAGAACCATGATGTCGCAAGCTCAACTTATGATCTTCTTTTGGGGTGACGCGTTGTTGACAGCCACTCATGTAGTAAACCTTGTTCCTTCAAAATTGGTTGACACAACACCATATGAGTTGTGGACTGGTAAAGAGATGGATCTTACCAAGCTGCGACCTTGGGGTTGCGCAACATACACACATCAAACCGACAGCCAATTCGGTAAGTTGGGACCTAGATGTCTGAAAAGTATCTTCATAAGATACTTTGAACACTCTAAGGGATACGTGTTTGTGGCTGCTAAGGAGAATGGTGGCGTCGTCGAACATAAGTCAAGAGATGGTACGTTTCTTGAGGACGAATTTCCTGAGCTTGGTAACATCAAAACAAACGAAATATTAATAGAACTTGAATATGATGATGATAATCAGGTGCTATTTACTTCAGGTGGAAGATTTGAGGCAGCAACACTAGTGAACGACATGGTAAATGAGAATGGAGATATTTTCATAATAAATCTAGTGGGAGGAGTCAATCCAACCACACAGATCACAGTTGCTGCAGGTGCGAATCAAGTAGAACCTGATCATCAAGTTACTGAACGGTTGGATGAGAATTCTATAATTCCTCAACTACCTACTGATAATAGTGGGAGTGGGACAACCAACTTTGTTCCTGGTCCAAGTGACCGTGGTATTCATCTCGGAGGTAGAATCCCGAGACCAAGAGGTCGCCCAAGAAAAGTTGTAGGTGAAGGTTCAAGTAACGTCATGATTCCCAGTGGGAGTGTTGTTTCTAGTGGGAGCATTGATCCTAGTGGGAGTGTAGTTCTAGATGGGAATAATGAGCCTATACGTAGTCTAAGGCAAAGAGCTTCTCCTAAGAAGTATCCCATCAAGAAGGTGAGTTATTCACTCGGACTTCGATTGATGAACCAGTAACGGTTAAACAAGCTTTGGAAGGACCTCAAGCAAAGGAATAAAGGAAATCAATGGATGAATAGATCACCTCTATGAAAGCCAATTCAGTGTGGTCGTTAGTTGATTTGCCTGCTAACCCCATAACAATTGGGGCTAAGTGGGTTCTGAAATTGAAACTCACTGCTGATGGAAAATTTGAGTGATACAAATCTCGACTGGTTGCGAAATGATATACCCAACTCCACGGAGTGGACTTTGACGAGACATACTCACAGACTGTGCGTTACACCACGGTCCGGGCTATCTTAGCCCTGGTTGCAAGCGTCGATCTCGAGCTGCACCAAATGGATGTTAAGACCGCCTTCCTTCATATGAGCTTGGAGAAAGAGATCTACATGGAGCAACCCGAGGGTTTCATAACCCCTAGAAACGAACGTAAAGTTTGTAAACTCCAAAGATCGATCTATGGTCTTAAACAATCATCTCGGCAATGGTACCGCAGGTTCCATGAGGAAATCGTTGGCAACAGATTCGTGAATCTTCACGAGGATCCCTGCATGTACCCAAGGTTGGTTGGACCAACTGGTAAAGTGAGTTGTGTTCCCCGTGGGCGACCCGAGGTCGAAACCCGCCGGAGACGCCGCATTGGGGAGGACTTTAACCTTAACGCTCCGGGTCCGAACTTGCGAAAGCAATGTAAATATATCCAAAAATCCTTGCATGTACACAAAGACCCATGATTCAAAGTATGTTATCTTGACATTATACATCGATGACATACTCATTTCCGAGAACGATGTGAGTTATTCGAATAAATCAAAGTCCTGGCTAGCATCTGTATTTGAGATGAAATACAAGGGAGAAGCCACGTACATCCTGGGCATTAAGATTGCTAGGGACCGGACATCTCGTAAACTATGTATTTCTCAAGAAGCCTATATCAACAAATGTTGAGAAGGTTCAGTATCTACGATGCTAAACCCGTGGATACGCCGGTTGTGTTTAGGAGTGCGCTGTCGAAGCGTGACGGCCTAAAAGACCAAGCTTAGCGTGAACATATGAGAAGTGCATAGTACCTCAGTATGGTAGGACTATTAGACTGTCGGAATGTCAGAGTGTCGGACCGTCGGAGTGTCGGAGGGTCGTTAACTCGAGGGTCGTTGAGTCCCAGGAGTGTCGTAAGGTTGTGTTGACAGGTTGCTGATAGTTCCAAGCGTCGAGACATCGCTCCTATGTAGTCCGCGCGCGCTCTTCCTAACACCTGCAAAAGGGGCAACATCGAGACCACATAGGGGGGTGGTACTCGATGAACCCTCTCCGATGCCTAAATGAGAAGCAATTTTAGAGAGAGAAAGTAGAGAGAATGCATAGCTCAAATGTGTAAATTTCATCCAGTCCTCAAATGAAAGGAGGTGGGGCTCTATATATAGGCTCAAAGGAGATTAATGTGGTTAATGACACTGTTAACTCCTAACGAGCTCAGTTAACAAGTAATAAATGGATTAGACCCTTAGTAAGCATGGGAGAGTTCATGATATTTTATAAGGGTCGGACGTGCAAAATGAGGTCGGGTCTCCTAGAGGGGCGGTTTAGATAACAATGTTCCAGACGTCGCGTACACCCCTTGGGCGGGGATATTGCACGTCGGAAGGATGTCGGGGCCTTCGGGGTCGTACTGAAAGTCCGACCCTTAAAGCTTGGGATTGGACCAGCAACGTGTCCGAACGGGCGTTTTTTTCCCGTTCAGACCGTTTTGCCGCGGGTGACGTGTTCGGATCAAAGTTTCGATTTGCAATCGCTCGTGGGGTAATTAAAATAATACAATCCGAATGAAAATGGATCCAAATTGGGCGTATATCCATCAATGAACAAATAGGGCGATAGTGGATCACCTTGCCGAATTCCACGGGTAGGCCGAAAAGGATTTGTTCGCTTCCCATTAATGACAATTTGGTACGTCACTGTAGAAATGAATGTGTGGATCATGTTCACCCACCGATCACTGAATCCCAATTTTTGCATGGCCGCTACTAAGAAGTCCCATGTCGTAAGCCTTCTTCATGTCGACTTTAATTGCACAATCCTCGCGTATCACGTTTCCCTTATTTCGCAAGTGGTGGAAGACTTCATGAGCGACCACGATGTTATCTTGAATGAGTCTACCTTATACAAACACACTTTGGAAAAGGCGTAATGAGATCAGATATGTGGGGCTTCATTCGGTTCACCATCACCTTGGAGATTATTTTGTAGACGAAGGGGCATAGACTTATCGGTCTGAAATCATTAGGAGAATTCGAATTTGGTACCTTTGGTATAAGGACAATATATATATACGCCCTAAGGACACGTTTGTTTGCCGGTATTGCGATATCCTAATACCGGTATTAGCTAATACATGCTTAGCTAATACAATGTTTGATTGAGCCATGTATTAGGATATCCTAATATAATGTTTGAATGAACTTTCTATTAGGATATCCTAATACAATGACTAAAAGACCTAAATACCCTTACTTGCATTTTCAGTGAAGATATATTTTACATATGATTAATTTAACAAAAAAAAGTAACTTCAATTATTTAAAATAATATTTTTCTTTAAAAAAATAAAATTTATGTATAAATAGTAAAAACTAGTTTTGTTAGTTTATAAATACGTATATATATAAAGAAAGTAATACAAAACAATTGAAAAAGTGATTAGACCGACCCGTTCTGGTCGGGCCAGCTCTAACTAAACCAAAGCGACATAAAGCAACCCGACCCGAACAGTCCGAATTTCTCAGCACGGTCCGAACCGCACAGCCCGACCCGAACTGACCAACCCGGCCCGAACCGCACAACCCGACCCGGCCCTAACTGACCAGGCCGGCCCGAAATGCACAGCCCGGCCCGAACTGACCAGCACGGCCCGAACTGACCAGCCCGGCCCGAACTGACCAGCCCGACCCGAACTGACCAGCCCGACCCGAACCACCCAGCCCGACCAGACACATTCCGAAGTTTCGATGTAAACGGGGTCCGGCCCGAAGTTACGATGTAAACGGTGAGAGTATGCCATATATTACAAGGGTAAATTAGCAATTATGAGATTGATATTAGCTAATGCTTTACTTTTAGATGGTATTAATTAATACCAAATCCCTTCTATAATTGAGTATTAGCTAATACAAATAACAAGTCGACACAAACACGGTATTAGCTAATACCGGTATTAGGATATCGCAATACCGGCAAACAAACGTGCCCTAAGTCACTCGGAATGACCCCTGATTCAAAGAAGTTCTCGACCGGTCAAAATACATATGTGCCCACAATCCGCCAATATCGCTGAAAAAACAATCCCGGAAAACCATCTGGGCCCGGTGCCTTTGACCCACCTAATCCGAATATTGCTCGTTTAAAAAATATCACATGAGAAAAATTTAATCTTTAAAACGCACAAGAATCAATGATAGTATTACGTCAACTTTCGCATTATTAAATAATATTTTATAATTTAATATTTAAAAAATAATTTTGTTTTCTTTAATTTTCCATAATCTTATTTAATTTTAAATATCGTAATTAAAACATTATAATTTTTTTTTTTGTACTTTGATATCCAAAGAATTTTTTTATGTAAAAGTATAATTGAAGATCTTATGGATGGCGGATGACAATTATTATATATACATTTCTAATTGAATTTGCAGATAAATTAACGTATCATAGTCTAAATTTCATCTGCATCAGAAACCCCAAAACTTAAAATTACTACAAACGGTGACGTTCCTCTCTCTCTCTCTCTCTCTCTCTCTCCCTTCAAACGCACGCTGCCCGTTCATTCTTGCAAACTCCTCCGAGCACATTCATAGTCTGAGATCGCTTCGCTGAAGGTGGAAGACGAAGTTCTGAGTCGAATCCGAATTGGTGGTTTTCTTCTTTGGATGGGCGATTCCTGAGGTTCTTTTAAGCTTGAAAATGGATGATAACGACCGGAAATCGGTGAAGGAAGCTGAGCTGAAACAACAGGAAGCAAAAGCGGAAGCAAGCTCCGGCGGCGGTGGATGGGGCGGCTGGGGGTTCTCATCAAGCATTTTCACGGATCTCCAGAAGGCTGCGGAAGAGATCTCCCGGAATGTACTCTCACCTCCCTGCTTATCTCTTGATTGCAATTTTATATAGATTAAAATCTCCGCCTCTGTCATTTTGTATGATTTTTGTGATCCTTTTGGCTCAATTGAGCTCAAACTCCCTGTAGATTGGCTGCAGCAGCAGTACTTAATAATTATGTTGCTAGTTTTCTTAGTAGTTTGGTTTAGAGTGCTAGATCTGGTTAGTCGGTTAGAACGCAATGCAACCTAGATATTTTTCAGCTTGTTTAAATATTTCGGTTTGATTCAGTGTTCCTTGAGATGAGTTTTGCTTTCATGAGATTCTAGAGCCAATTTGATGATATGGATAGATTGGATTTTGTTATTAATTATTAATTTACCTGTTAAAAGTAGATTTCTTTGTTTTAAGCCACCATATTTGTACTGGTATGATATATATATGTTTGGTTACCGGTTATCGTAGATATTTTTTGTTACCAAAATGCTTCTACACGACGTCTCACAATATAGAAGATATATCCTGACAAGACTGTCTTGAGCGAAATTGGGTTACTGGCCATTATAATTAGCACTCATTGATTGCATACTTTTCAATTTAAGCATATCGTAGTAGAATAGTCACATCTTATTTATAAATGAGGATAAAATGGAGCACTAATTTAATTCAAAGATATGTGCTAACTTGGACACTTTGACGGGGTAGCGCAGCTCTTCTAGTTGAACATTTTCTTTAGCTATGTTGTGCTTTCTGAAAATAGGCTGCTGAAGTTGCTAAAAGTGCTGCAAAGAGCATTTCTGAGATTCAAGAGGAGGATGAGAACACAGAATCCAAGGAGGAGAAGTCGGAGGGATCTGATAGTGAAGACGAAGAGGGTGAGAAACATCAACTAAAGAAATCTGCTTTGGATAAGTTGGAGAAAGCAGGGGAGGATTCAATCTTGGGCCAGGTACTAATGCTTTTGTGACTCTTCTCTTCTGGCTCTGGTGGTCTTCTCTTGCCAATTGGGTCCATCATGCATGGACCCATTTTTCTGTTGCTATGAGAACGTTTGACCTGTAGTAATGTGGACGCTTACCTGTGGGCTGTGGCCGATAATGAGAACACTATCTTTGGTGCCTAAAGGTGATAGCTTCCAGGGTTTATGGTGGACCTTTGTTGTAAAATAAGTTCCAACTTATTAAAGTGGCTGTGATGAGACACAATTGAGATTGTGTCTTGGAATGGCAGCTATGTAGGGTGATCCTCTGTGCAGATTATATATATATATATATGTATATACATTTTCCATATGATCCATCATACTTTTAACCTAGGCTTGATACTTCCATTTCCTAATTATTATTGTTGTTCATTACTAAGTGACATGTGCGAACCTGCTATGTGGAAGTGTATCCTCTTTTGCCCTGATTTTAACATGATAAAGATGCAGACTTGTCTTTTCATAATATGTCTCTTTGTATCAACTTTTGCTTTAATGAAGTGAAATCCAATTGGTTTTAAGATATGTAACATTTACAGAACCGCGATATTTCATGTCAATGATATGGTGTCAAATCTCTTATCCAGGGTCTGAAGGTCATTGATGATTCTGTGGAGAATTTTGCCTCTGGTGCTTGGCAAGCTCTGGGAAATGCTTGGAGAGGGGGCACAGACTTCGTCCACAAGTACGTGTGAAAAGCTATTGTTGATTTATTTTTCTTGTTCCTATGGCTATGGCAAAGGTCTATTAAAATGGTTGACGCATAACTCTTTCAACAATATATTTTTTACTAAATGATTATAAATCGTGAAAATTTAGTAGTTAAGTATACATATTAGGAAGCTACACTCTTGTTTAAAATCATACAGATCCTCAACAAAGATTGGTGCTCCATGCGTTCAAACTCTTGAAAAATCGAGGTAGCTCTTGGATTAGGGGCTGTCTCTTGAGGAACATCTAATGGACATCATTATTTGCTTTGGTTGCTAACCTTGAGCCTATTGATGCATTAATGAATAATGCTTTATCATAATGTATACTCATTTTTGAGTAATCTAGATTAAACTTGCTCATGCATTTATCTCCAGGCTGGAAAACTCTGCGGTCAATCTTGCAGAATCTATCCAGCAAGGTGTACCGACAGCAGCTGGTTCTGCTGCACCTTCCCTACTTGAGGTAAATTTTAGGTGCAGCAACTTCACCGTTTATCTATTGGCCTTAAGCATATGATCTCCATTTTGTTGCAAAATAATACTTAAATACATAGATGTAAAATTAGACCATTTTGTTTACAGACAGGTAAAGCCTTTACAACAAAGGGAATTCAAGTGCTCGAGTTTGTGGGTAAGGAGACAATGGACTTGATTATCGCAGAGACTGGCATTGACATGGATAAGAATTCTAAAGCAAGCAAGGGAAAACCAGAGGACGATCAATTGCTTGAAGAAATGACATTTGATCGTTGCTTTTATATATATGGAGGTCCTGAACAACTAGAGGTGTTTCACTGATTCCTACACCTTCTTACTAAACATTGGTTCTTCATATTGAAGATCATGAGGAACCCATTGTTTGACATGTTTAATTTATTGACATTAGGAGTTGGAGGCATTGTCCAACCATTATGCTCTGCTGTTTAACCGTAGAAAAGCGAAGCTTTCAGCAGAGGAGAAGTCTATATATGATGGAAAGCTTAAAGATGTTCAGCAGATCTTTGATATGAGTGTTGGAGTAGATGGTAATAACTCAGACTTGGACAAAGGGAAAAAAATAGAGGGTGCATCTGCAAATAATGACAATGAGATGAAAGTTCTACATGATTCTAGCGTCAAAAAGGCGGCTAACATGGCTGCTGGGTAAATTTTCCTATAATAATCTCTATTTATGCACCTATATTTAAGGCCTATGCTGAAGTTTTGCATGTAGCTAAAAGGTTTTATTCTGCAGATTCGCCAGCACTCTTTCTGGACTTGCTGCCGCTGAAATGATTCAGAAAACCAGTGGCAGACTTGAAGCACTTCACTCCGAAGGGGTTCATGTATGTAAAAAGAGTTTCAGATCCATTTAAAATACCTGCATAACTTCCTGTTACTTCATTTCATGAAAGTTTAATTATGGTGCTGTTGCATTATTATTAGGGTTAAAGGTACTTTTGATACCACATGTTTGACCGAATGTGGCTTTTAGTACTGGATGTTTAGTTTTGTATACTTTTGGTACCAAACGTTTGAAAAAATGTGGCTTTTGGTACATCCGTTGGTTGGCCGTTAGTTTTGGCCGTTAAATGACATGTGCAAGTCACGTGATCGACTCTAAACTTTTAATTTTGTTCAATTTAGTCCATCAAATATATTCGTAACTTTTATTTTGTTTAATTTAGTCCTAAAGCTTCAAAATCAAATCCAATTGGGACCTATCTCCAATTGGGTAAATTTGACACAAATGGGGCTATGTCAATTGAATTCGATTGGTTTAATTGAGTTTGATTTTGAAGTGTTATGACTAAGTTAAACAAAATAAAAGTTAGGAATATATTTGAGGGACTAAACTGAACAAAATTAAAAGTTTAGAGTCAATCACGTGATTTGCACATATCATTTAACGGCCAAAACAAACGGCCAACTAACGGATGTACCAAAAGCCACATTTTTTCAAACGTTTGGTACCAAAAGTATACAGAACTAAACATTCAGTACTAAAAGCCACATTCGGTCAAACATGTGGTATCAAAAGTACCTTTAACCCTTATTATTATTATACATGCAGAGGCTGTCGGAAATGTGTTGTTATGCGGTGTCTCAGTTACTGATGTTAGGAAAATCCGTCATGTCTAGCAATAACAAAGGTAAAGACGATGAAGACGGGGACACGATGAAGATTGACTGGCCTGAAGATACTGTTGAAAAGGCCAAGTTTATCCGATCAAAGGCACAGTTAATGACTGAAAATGTGGAGGCAGTTTCTAACAGCTTCATTACCGGTTTGTCATGTCCAACCTTCATCTTATCACTTCTTTTCTTCAATTCTAAGCCAAATCCAATATTGTTCTTCGCCGTGTTTCTAAGTTAAATCCGATATTGTCCATCGTTTTAATTTTATTGGCAGGAATATCGGATGTTGCTGAAGCTTACATGGCAGCTATAAAGGGAGTAGCTGCAGATTCAAACGAACCCCATCGCCCCTCGGTTCTGGAGAAAGTGAAGACATTTTCTGAACATCTTCGGTCTGACCAGATTGTAGCGGTCGGGAAGATCCAGGACGGGCTTCAGTATCTGCCGTATCTGGTCTTGTCATCGTCGGTGGCAGCAGCTTGAAGTAACTTTATACGTAAAGCTTGTTCGACTTTTTAGAACATTCCGTTGGTTTGTACATAAAAAACAAAGTGTTCTCCACATTTTACTCGCACTCAGCAGTGTCTCTTTAGGGTTTGGATTGGGAATTATTCCTCCCTTATGTATCTGAAATATGCTAGGGTTAAATTTAGTATTGGACTCACTATTTCAGTTCTCCTATGTTTTATTGTGTCCAATGCCATGTTATACCATGGGAAGTTAACAAAGTTGGGTAGTTTTGTGAACCCAAGTTGGAAACATTTTGGGTTCCAATTAGGGGTGTAAGAAAATTGAATATTTGACAAGTCTGACTCTGCTCATTTTTTTCTGAGTTAAAAAAAATGATGGAGCTTAAACTTTTCAAGCTTGATTAGTCTACGAGTTCGAGCTCGGTTTGCACAATTTAAATTTTTTCAGTTAAATTATAAATGGTGTACATTAGTTTACTTTATTAAATCATAATTGTCTAGTTAAATCAATTTTATAATAAATTATTAATTCCGGACAAAAAAAAAAAAATAATTAGTGGCCAAAAATAAATTATTTAATTATACAACAGCAATCTATGCATTTATTTATACGATATATTTTTTGGTATGGCATTGTATTTATTTTTGGTAAAAGACCAATGATACTCTATATTATTTATTTTTGGCCAAGACTTACTTTATTTTTGGTAATAAACTAACTAACTAACCATACTCTCTCTATTAAATAGTAATTTAGTAACTCATGCAATGTATCTCTCTCTAAACCCTCCCTTCAGATCACATGTTCGGTGTTCCCACACTCTTCATATGCCGCTGTTCCATTCTTTATGTTCCAGATCGTATATCACCGTTACGATCTAGATACGTGTCCTTAAATTTAATATTTTCCTTATAGAGTTCCCCAATTCCAATAGAGTTTTATAAAAAAAACCACAAAATTAAATACGCTCAAATCACGTATCAAGATCTTAACGGTGACACGATCCGAAACATAAATAGTGGGGCAAATTAGTCGAACCATAATACCAGGATTAATTTCACATTAAGTCGAACCAAACCTAACATATCAAGATAATTTAACTATTTATACAAGTGAAATGACATCATAAAACCATTTCTTTGGTATTTCTCAACTCACTTGGTGACTTCATAAGTGATCTATCTATCTAATCTAATTTCTAAGAAAAGATCATACATGCTTAAGCAACACGCAAGCACACTTATTTATATATATATATCTACTATCTACTACCTATTCTACTACCTATATTAAAAGTTCGGGTTGTCCTCACTATAAAACATCACCACTTTTATTAGTAACCTTTCGGAGGCTCTTCTATCTATCTATTACTATATATTATTATTATTATTATTATATTATATAAATGTACTTTATAAACACGATGTTTCAACCCACAAAAACGGACTAATTATCTTCTTAAGAATGGACACATAGTTCGGTATATTTCTTCATCCTTTTTTCCTTTCTCCCAAGAGAGAGAGGAACCGCTGCCTGGGATTTTCCTCTTCTTCTTCCTCAACACTGCTTCTGCCTTCTGCTCACATCTCAATCCCAGTTCCTACGTGTCTCTCTGTATCTATATAAACTCCTCACAATCGAGTCAACCCAATGGCTACATTTCGACACAATCGCACTTCTTTCTCGCTCAGACTGTCATGTTTTTCTCAGTGATTCATCTTCCTCCCCTCTCATGGTCTGCAACAACAATGGCGGGTACAATACCCACTATACACTTTTTGCTTCTCCTTCTGAGCCACGTCGCTGTTCGTGTTGCTTCTTCGTTATCCGGGGACGGAAATGTCTGCATGAAGTTATGGCTTGGGAGAGTTTCTAATATGAAATCGGCTTCGTTTATTGTTGATGTTCGCGCATTAATTGATTATCTAATCATGCTTGATTTCTGATAAATGTTGTTGGTGTTATCATATGGGTCTGCTTTGTTTATGCTAAATTTTATGTATAGTTGCTCTTTAGATGAAACCAATTCGCTCTTCGGATAATGAGGAGAGGCATGTTTTACATGCTTCGCCTTGACATAGCCATAACAGAGAGACTTGTTGATATGTGCATATGCAATATCACTCAACTCCCTCAACCTCTCATCTTGGTCCGCCGCCATAATGCTCGGGCTAAGATCACCGACGTACAGAGACGCCGTCAGCACATGAAAATAAATGCCATGCAACCGTCAATCCATGTAGATAATCTACACTGAATTCTGATTTAAGTCTTTCTCTACTTCAAATTCGCCATAATCTATTTCAGATTAAACTCATTGCCCAAGGTAATTTACATTTCAATTCAAAGAATACATGCACCCGCGCCCTTGCTTATGGTCCCCAACAAACCACTGATGGGTTGAATAATTTGCTCCTCTTAAATTCAAACTTCTACGAGCCTAGAAATCGACGCACCAGTTAGCCACTGTTTGATTTTTTTTTTTTTTTTGCTATAATTCATTGCATCAACTAATACAGTTTGTGTCTATATTTGACAATGCGCAGAAATTGTTTGTCCAAACGCCGCTACAAATTTGAAATTAGGCTACATGATACTTTCAACTTATATAAACGTCAAACACCTTTGTTGTTCTATTCTATCATACTCGTTTGTATTGTAGGCCTTCTGGTGGTTCAATCGTGTTCGTCAACCTCGACTAATTCTCACTCAACACAAGGTTTGTTTCCAATATGCTGTGGTTATTTGTTTAATTCTTTCTTGAAGGTTATTATCAATTGAATAATATCCACGATCAGTCTCCCGTGAACAAGTAATGACAGTCATGATTTCAAGCATATTTTAAATGGATGGAATTTGCACAATTCGGCTGTTAATGAATGGATAACTACTATTATATTCATCTAGCCGAGGGTTGTTATTGTTATTGATTGTCAAAGTCATCAATTAAATGCTAATTTAAGGAGATAAACAGATTACTGAGCTTGCTATCTAGCACTTACTCGAGTGATTACATATATATTATTGGTAGTACTTAGCCGATAGAGATGATATAGTTCTCACATTTAACAAGGGTGGTCTTGCAAGGTTAGTTATGATATTCTCTTACATTGGAGTGACTCAGTTTTTTGTTGCTCAAGTTGAAGCAGCAACTTTTGACTAAAATTTTTTGTTCATGCATCAGATGCAGGTGGCTGCCATGTATCTAACACCCTATTCAGAATCTTCTTAGAGGTAAGCTTGCCTCTCTCATACAATTTTTGGTTACCTTGTATTATTAAGAAACTTTATGCTTATAATGCAATGTCTTGTTTGAAAAGTATTGCTTCATTCAGATTCTAGATTGCGCTTCTTATTTGCTTGAGAGAATTCATATTAATATTACTTGTGAGCAATCAAGGTTACTTCTAAATTCATGTTGTGTCACTCTGTTTCTGTAAGTGGGTTTTGTGGTCTACTTTTAATAATCAACTTCTATCAATGATGCTTAGAATATTTATTGAGTTAAGTAGGATGCCAACAAATAAAGTTTGTCATTGTAGTTGGATTCAGATATTGTTGGAGACTATTTTGGTCATCCATAACGATTCCATATTGTTTTGTTTCGAATTCAAGTATTCTGTTAGAGAAATGTTCCAATATTTAGTGGACTTTAATGTCCTTTAGCCTTGTTTATTAAAATGATGTAGCTGACTATTGCATATACAATCCAGATGTATTTAAATGGTATCGGGCTTTGTATTAGATTTTTAGCAAATTAAAGAACTGGTCATTCATTATCTATAAACGGTTATCTTGATTTTGTACTTAGAGTTGGACAGTTGTAAGACTGGTCCTTTGGACAGTCCTCTGTTTGTGATTAATTTTGAAGTTGTTAGTTTTCTTGTGTTTGACAGTAAATTCTCTTTATTGTTGGGTGTTAGAGATTTTAGGTGTCTTATGGGGTATATTTAGTTTAGAAAGGACATACGGAATTGTTAGAAAATGGACATAGAGAGTTCTACAGTTCGGTATCGGATCTCTTAGCTTGATATTATTATACTGATTCAACCATTCACTTGCACTATAGGATGTCCATATTAGTTTATTTTTCTACATGAATTCAGAATGTAGTCAATTGCATTGCACTGAAGTCAAATGATATTTGTTACATATGAACTTTTGGTTGTGAAGTGTGGAATAACTGCTTCTCTTTCTAGGCACATATCGTAGGTTGTCAATATCTTGGCTTTAGCTCAACAATTACTGTTCAAGTAATATTTTCCCTCAATATATCTTTAACTTCTCATATTAACATCTTAAACTACATGATAATAAGCGTTTTCACAATCACATTATAAGGTATTATTACAAGCTCAACATGGGCATTATCAGTTGTTTCTTCTTGAACTGAGAATTATAAGTTAGTATGTCTTCTGTTGATAACTTTGCTTTTTGTACTTTCTTCTTTTGTGGTAAGGAGACTCCTCCATCCTATGATGTTAAGATTCCTTAGACATTTACCAAAAAAAAAATAATATTCCTTAGACTGAATCATTTATATTTTATTATATGTAGTTATATTCAACATGTATTAAAATCGTTTAGTCATATATATTTCCTAATATCAAACGTTATTCGAATTAGTACGTAACATACATTCATTTTAATGGAATAAATGGATGAAAGAATTTTAATCGACGATTCATATACTTAAAGTACTAAATAACTACAAAAAAATAAAGTATAAAGTTTAGATAACTAATATCAACTTTTTTTTTTTCGTTAGATAACTAATATCAACTTAGCGAATAAATGAGACTCCTTTTAGTTTCTCGCAATGTCATTCACATAACGAATGATTAAAAAAAATGGCAACATACTGAAATTTTTACATATATAATAACATAAGAAATCCAAATATAAAAATATGTACATTTTTTTATTTATAAAACGGAAATGATAGTTCCGACTCAAAAGTTCCAAATAAGTCTGATTCTGAGAGGGTTAATAATTACTCAAAAACTTTGACAAAATTACATACTCTACCACTCACACACATTCGGAATAGGACGGAATGCCCTGGTCAGAACATATATCGCTGCTCTTTATAAAATTAGTTAAACATCATAGTTGCAAACAGCGATGTGAGCAATGCCGCCCTACATTAGTCATTGTGGTGCGGCGGGACTGATATGAGCAACGACGTCACCTCACATTTTTCTCTTTATTTTTTTAGATTTTTTTAATTAATTGTTTATGATTTATGTAGTTTTACTGTTTTTTTTCTTTCTAAAATATGATTATTTAGGGTGAATTTTTTACAATGTTAATTCTAGAAGATAAAACTACTTAAACTGTTTTATCCTCTAGAGTTAATTCTCCAAACTGTTCACCTAACATAATAGGGTTTTAAAAATAAATTATAAAATTACATAAATCATAACACTTAACTTTAAAAATCTAAAAATTAAAAAATCAAATAAATGTAGGGTGGCTTCGTTGTTGACAACAATTACAATTGCTATTTAGTATTAAAAAAAATATTTTTCAAATTTTTATATTTGTGCTTTCTTATAGTAAAAAATTCCACCATACTGATTCCTTATAAAAAAAATTTCCGACTTCCTTTAACATTACTAATATTATTAGCTGCTGATTTATAAATTCTAAGTCATCATTGTACATCATCCGACCTTAGCTCAGTTGGTAGAGCGGAGGACTGTAGTTGCTTAACAGAGATCCTTAGGTCACTGGTTCGAATCCGGTAGGTCGGATTCTTTTTTTGCTTTAATAATTGTTTGCTCACTTTAATCAAACTCTTTCCGTATATATGGCCCGCAAACAAAAACAAAAACAAAAAACTCTTCCCGAGTAAATATTAGCTTAGTAAAAAAAATTAATCTTCGAGTTCATTTATTTATACTGGTATTAGCTAGTGTATATAAATGTCTAATTAAAATGACAACTACTGCATTAAAATGGTATACATAGTTAACTCATATTTTTACGGTGCAACCTCTTGACCAAATTTTCTGAATTTACAACTTTTGATAGCATTTTTAGGTCAAATCCTCCGTCTATAATTAGGGCAGACTAAAAGTTCAGCAAGTATCAGTCACTCGCATTTAATTGAAATACTTATTTGTTTGCTTAGTTCGCAAACAAATTATTCATTGACTCATTTTATTGTAACCCAACCCAAGAATATTCTTTATACAATTAGTTCAGATTAACTGTAATGTTAAAGAGAGCTTATTTAAGATGCAAATTATCTGGTGAGAAGACACTTCTAACTTGGACTTAACACATTCAACTTGTCTTACTAAGTAGATCTGGACTTATTATGAGGCATGTTACTAACATAAACATATACATTTATCTTTCTATTACCATAATCACCCACGAGATTTAATACCATAACAGTCTTTTACTATAAATAGTCTGATACCATAACGGTCAATCAACTACAAATTTTCTGAATTTACAACTTTTGATAGCATTTTTAGGTCAAATCCTCCGTCTATAATTAGGGCAGACTAAAAGTTCAGCAAGTATCAGTCACTCGCATTTAATTGAAATACTTATTTGTTTGCTTAGTTCGCAAACAAATTATTCATTGACTCATTTTATTGTAACCCAACCCAAGAATATTCTTTATACAATTAGTTCAGATTAACTGTAATGTTAAAGAGAGCTTATTTAAGATGCAAATTATCTGGTGAGAAGACACTTCTAACTTGGACTTAACACATTCAACTTGTCTTACTAAGTAGATCTGGACTTATTATGAGGCATGTTACTAACATAAACATATACATTTATCTTTCTATTACCATAATCACCCACGAGATTTAATACCATAACAGTCTTTTACTATAAATAGTCTGATACCATAACGGTCAATCAACTATAAATATTCAACTGCCATAATAGTAATTGACTATAATATTCTGTTACCGTAACAGTAATTATCAATAAATGCTCATCGTTATTTTATATAAATAAATATATTTTTTTGACCGTGGAGATATGGAAAATTATAATCTAAAATAGTGATCTCTCTCTTTGTATGAACGGTAACTATTTGAGCGTCGGAGAGGGATCGCCGGGTTCGCTCTGGTATTGTCTTTTTTTGCAGGTGAGTGCCCGGAATTTGAAGACTGGGGAGCTCGAAAACACCGCGAAAATCATCTCGGTAAATCCAGGATCCAATAACGCTTTATCCAACATGTGGGCTCTTTATTAATGCACATTTTTATTTTCAAGTTATTATGAACTAATGTTAACATAAATTCTCTCCAAGTCCAGTCCGAATCGAACAAATCTAGTGGACTCCGAATTGAACAAATCTAGTGGACTTTTAAGTAAGGCACTGCATTTTTCAATATGACTAATTTTAACAAATTTTCTCATGTATAATAAGCTTGATAAGGATAAATCTAGTATGTGAAGTAAATTGTGACACAAACGGCAAACCCATCGCCGTAAATCGGAACTGAGTCATGATACTATTATTAATTTTAGGGTTAAATATACTTTTCACACCACATATTTGGTTGAATGCGGCTTTTAGTACTGAATGTTTAGTTCTGTATACTTTTGGTACCAAACGTTTGAAAAAAATGTGGCTTTTGGTACATCCATTAGTTGACCGTTAGTTTTTTCCGTTAAATGACATGTGCATGTCACGTGACCGACCCTAAACTTTTGATTTTTGTTCAATTTAGTCCCTCAAATATATTTCTAACTTTTAATTTGTTTAATTTAGTCCCAAATGACCTAGCCGGACCTAGCCTAGGGCTAGGTCCGACCTTGGGTCAGGATCGGCTGGGTCCGGCAACCCTGACCTAGGGTCGGACCTAGCCCTAGGCTAGGTCCGGCTAGGTCAATTGGGACATAGCCCAATTTAGGTCCAATTGGGGCTAGGTCCCAATTGACCTAGCCGGATCTAGCCCTAGGCTTGGTCCAGCTAGGTCAATTGAGTTCGATGGTTCAATTGAAATTGATTTTGAAGTTTTGAGATTAAATTAAACAAATTAAAAGTTATGAATATATTTAATTATATAATAGCAATCTATGCATTTATTTGACTATTGGTAAGGCATTGTATTTATTTTTGGTAAAAAAAACCAACCATATACTCTATATCAAATAATAACTAATGGAATGAATCTCTAAACCCTCGAGACAAAAGGCGAAAGAACGAGTCGAATTCCTAAAAAAAAAAAAAACAGGGGCAGCAAAACCGATCGCGAATCGAAGAGCGGTCACATGAGTGATGATGGAGGATTCGCAAGATCCAGATCCTTACGAATCGTAAGCGTCTGGAATCTTCTGAAAGGTGCGATCGTTTCGTCAAGAGGAAGAGACGAAACAATCACATGCAACAAGAAATTGAATCGAAAGATGAACAACGGTGAAGAGGCGTTTACGGTGGCGGAGGTGAGACAGAGAAATGCCAGAATCGACGAGCAAAGATTTGCTCTGATACCATTTTAGGTTTAACAGAGGGAAACCTAGAAACTGAAGGCGGGAGAAAAAAGATGAAAAGCTACGCACAGGGCTCAAGGGATCTACATTGAGAGTTTCTTCATCTGGTCTCACCTCCTCCTTAACCCTAGTCTAATATAAGAACTACAATATTTAGCAGGGCTCAAAGGATCTACATTGAGAGTTTCTTCATCTGGTCTCATCTCCTCCTTAACCCTAATCTAATATAAGAACTACAATATTTAGTTATATCCCAGACAAAACAAGACTGAAGGAACAATGTAAGCCTAATAACAAAACAGACCAATAAAACCAGGCTCAAGATTTGGGCTTTAACATAAACATAATAAAACAAGTTAAACCCATTACAACAACATAAATTGAGCCCAAATAATAAAATTGACTAACAGCTTGAACTATTAGCTCCTGAAAAGTTTTTAACAATTTTATTAAAAAAAAAGGCTCAAAATCTAATGCAAATCTGAAGATTGTGTGAATTAGAAGCCAAGTGATGCATTTAGTTCGAATTAGCTGCTTTTAAGTATTGAAACCCTTAAACGACATGAGATTTCAAGATCCAATAAATAAATTATTTAATTATATAATAGCAATCTATGCATTTATTTGACTATATTTTTTGGTAAGGCATTGTATTTATTTTTGGTAAAAAACCAACCATATACTCTATATCAAATAATGACTCATGGAATGAATCTCTAAACGATCCATTTATATTATATATATATATATATATATATAAATATAAGCCTATATATATGATATATCCACAAATACTTACATATATTTAAGAAATACATGGCTTTGAATCATCGTACTCTTTTTTTCCTGATCTTCTTCCTACTTGAGAGCCAACCATGGTTGTCATCTGCGAACCGCGCAAACGATGTCATCGGTGTTCCATATACGACCGTCCAGATATACAATTTCGAACCCAGTAACGTGGTTGTTCACTGTAAATCCCAAGATAACGATCTCGGACCTCAGGAACTAGCGCAGAACAGCCACTTCGAATTCAAGTTCCAGCCGAGAGTGGTCATAAGTGGAACCCAGTTCTGGTGTAGCTTTGTGTGGCCTAACCAGCCAGTCAAGTACTTTGATATATACATTGAGGATAGGGATGTGGAAGTATGCAAGCTTTGCCCATGGTATGTAAAGTTGAGTGGACCTTGTTTGAACCTTCAAGAGGGTCCTCAGTGTTTTCCTTGGAATTCATCTCCACCTTCTATCTAATTAGATAATATTGTTGTAATATTTTTATATATATGAATATAATTCGTATTGTTTGGTTAAAAAAATAAAATATATTGAAGTATAAATGTGAAATCATGCCTTCATCTATCGTATTAAGATTTTAGGACAGATAATTAAATAATTAATCTAAAATTTCACATGGTATCAAAGAGCGCATATTCGAATCTTCACATGGTAGACTCTTTTATTAAGGTATTAGACTTTTTTCAAATCTGAACAAGTTGTGATTTATTTTAACAAATCCTCTCTTATGTCTAGTCTCGATCATGACAAATCTAGTATGTAGAGTTAATTGGTATACAAATCAATTACCGTCAATCGAAACAGAGTCATATTACTATGATTAATTCCACATGATATAGTTAAACTTAACGAGCCAACAAAATGTAACTATCTATACAAGTGAAGTTTCGTTATAAAAAGGATATAATTCAATTGCAATACCATATGTGTGGTTTTTGACTTTGTCAACCTACTTTGGGCGATTTCAACAAAGTGATATGTATTGCTTGTGTGTTGTTTATGCTTATTAAGAAGTGGACAATGGATGTGGCACTTTAATTTGCTTCTATTAGCTAGGATACATGCATTATACATATATATACGTGCTTGTGTGTTGCTTATGCCTATCTATCTAATCTAATTTCTAAAAAAAAAAACGCATATATATATAATCGATGTTCCGGATTTAAAATTGATATTATGTATCTTAACTATTAGAGTTGTTGTTTTCCACTTTGTTCTATTAAAATCGACGAAACAAAAACCTGCTTTTAAGCATAAAAAACTTTAAATCATAAGCAACAAACGTGACACTTCTTAAATGTGGAAAACAATATATTTTTGTTGCTTAAAACACTAATTTTAGCAAAAACCAGACGAAAAAAATGGAAAATAACAAATTTGATAGTTTAAGCACCGAATATCAACATATTAAATATGAGCTAACTATTAGCAACATATGTATAATATATAGTTGAGACTGTTTTTAAGTTCTTTTAACTCATATATATATATATATATATATATATATCCTTATCGAAGCAATTAAAGTGCCACATTCATTTTCCACTTGTTGAGTTTTATCTATGGCTCATATGACTACTCCTCTAGTCATCTTCTTGCTCATACTTCTTCACATTCAAACAGGATCATCATCCACCCCACCGTCACCGTGGTCGTCACCGCAGACGCCATCATCACGTCTCTCGAAGAACGACTTTAGTTTCAACCCTTATAAAAAGATTGTCCGAATCAAAAATTCGGACAGTCGTGGATTTACAGTTCACTGTAAATCAAAAGACGACGATCTTGGACGCCATAAACTTAAACAAGGAGAGATTTACGAATTCGAGTTCGTGCCGAATTTCGTCATTAAGAATACACTCTTCTTCTGCAGCTTTACCTGGCCTGGTGAGGCACCTAAATACTTTGATATATATGATGAGACTAGGGATCAGTCTATTGGTGTGATTTACTCATGGTCTGTGTATCATGATCGCCTCTGCTTGGCGTTGACGTTTGTACGTAGGAAAAGATGCTATGCGTACGATCAGAAGGCGCCTGTTATGATATATATATAAATAGTAGGGGTTTTATGGGTTAATTATATAGTGATGGGGAAATATGCAATTATGAAAAATGCTATATAATAGCTAATCTGATGAAACTGAATTAATGAATAAACGGTTGTTTTATTATCTATAGCTCTTCTCCTTTACAGCTCCGGTTACTCAACTGTTATCTTTTCTGATAAATCGTGTTATGTTTTTACCAGGGAATTAAGTTCGAATTTTGCTATAAACATAACCTTGAAAAGAACTTTAATAGTAATATTTTCGATCTGAATTTACGGAAATAATCTTGTATAGAAAAATGAATTTCCTTTTCAGAATAGTAACATTATTGTTTAAATTTGAGCATTTGTCAATACTTAACAATAAAAATTCCTTTCTTTTTAGATAGAAAATCCTTCTAGAAACATTTTTCTAATGCGTGAACGCAATAAACAAAGTCATAGTCGAAGCATCCAAAGTCAAAAGGATCCCAAAGTTCAAACCAAATTATCTTAATTTTATTTAATCATTACTAAACTACTATCATTAAGGTTGAACTATTGTAAGATGGCAAACCGGTTCATATATATTCATCTATTAGCCAATATGGTTTGGGTTTGAGTTCAAGTTCTATGAGTTTACGTATGCTAGTGTGACCGTTTGGTTCAAACGTATGTGTTTTAGTTATATACGCTCACAAATGTGATTGTTTAATTACATTTTTTATTTCTTTATTCTTCATGGTGTTATTCATCAAATTAATGAAGTTTTTCAACAACAAAAAAAACTTTAAATTTTTTTAAAATCAAACTTGGTTCGTATCTGAACCCAACAACTGCTGCAAGTTTGATTTCGAACCCTAAATTCAGTTTTTAATGAATACAATTTTTTTTATGAAAAAACTTAATGAATTTGATGAAAAAATTAAATTGATCAAATATAAGGGAAAAAACGTCGTTTATAACTATTTAATTACATTCGATCAAATATAAGTAACTAAAAAACAATTTTGAACCATTTAATCATATTCAAAAACTAATGTAACCAAACAACCACGCCAAAAAAACAAAAATAACAATTCGATTGCATTGGACAAAAACATAAGTAACTATGTGATATATTCTCTAGAAAAAATCTTTACAACTAGTAAATTACATCTTACAAACTGACATGATAAAAGTTATTATCTTTCCTCTATATAAAAGACAAACACTTTCCTAGCTGGTTCCAACTTCAAAGTACCAAAAATACCCCCACCGAAAACACAAACTAACACCCCCACTAACACATCTATGATCTATCTATAGTATACCCCTGAAGGTAACTACCCATCATCTCCTTCCTTGCCCACCGTCTCGACACATATCTCCTCCCTTCTCATCAAAACACCAATTCAGATTTGAGGAAGCCAAACACCGATTGGAAAAGACCGATTGAAACATAGCGGTTAAAGGCACGTCGTTTGCTGGTGATGCCTCAAAGAAATTTTATTATAATTGTTCGTCACGGTTTGTCTCCCCTTTTTAACCGACAGGCGTCCGCATCATCTGGATTATCGGTATGTAGTTCTTCCCTTCCCTCTAAGATTTGGAAAGATATATATAGATGAAAGATCGGGTCGCGAAATCCATTGTCTTTTATAAGTGTTGTATTTCTTATTAACAACAGATTAGACTCAGAAAGGGTTCCCGTTCTTTTGCTGAAGCTTGTGGGGTTGGATTTACTGAAACAGTTGCTTCTGATTCTGCACAGGTAATGTATGTTATAGCCTTAATTTTTTATACTTGGATTTCTAAGTTATTAGCTTAATGCACCGTGTTCAAATTCTGATTACTTTCTTCTTATTTGTAGGCAGATAACAATGAAAAAATATTATCTCACATGAAGTCTGTTAAAACCCGTTCCTCGAGTTGATGAGTTTCTGATCCGAGGGACACCTCTTTCGGGTACTTCGCTTCCTTTCCTTAATCCGCTTAGCTCGACTCTCTGATCCTTAGCTCCACTCCTTGCAAACCTGCAGAAGGGGCTGTACTGAGCACGGAGAGGGGGGTGGTGCTCAGTGAACCCTCTCTGATGCTTAAATGAGTTCGGGTTCTAGAGAGAGATAATACTTAGAGAGATGACAGAGCTAAATGTGCCAAGATCAAAACTTGTGTGAATGGATGGATTTTTTGGAGTATATATAGGCAACGGTGTCATTAAGGTGGCTTAATGACATTGTTAATTCCTAAATACACTTAATTAATATGTAATGGCACGATTAAACCTTTAATAGCTCGGAGATGTGGGTAGAAAAGTTTAAGTCTGTGCCAGGTAAAAAGGGATACCGGGGTCCTAGGGGTCGGATGGGAAATCCGACCTCCAAGGCCTATGATCGGGTGGATTTGCCCAACCCCTCTTAGGAGGGGTGGGGCTGCCCACCCGATCCCTCCTAGGTGAGGCTCTTAGGTGGGCCCGGACGGATATTTTGGTCCGTCCGGGCCGTTCGCACTATTGATGGAGTGTTCGGGTTAAAGTTCTGATTTACAATCATAAATGGGGCGCTTGAAATAAAGCAATCTAAAGGGGGACGAGTTCAAATTGGACGTATATCCATCACGTGCCCCCGAGTCAACCAATGGCTTAACCCTTGATTGACTCTATTTTACGATGGGATGATACACGCAATTTGAAACCGTGTTATTACCTCTTGACGAATCATTTTCTTGTCCATAGGCGCCTTTTCTGGACCTCATCCTCCGTTTCTCAGAAATAGAGGGAAAAATAAACGTTAGAGCAAACATGGACGTTTTTATACACGTGTCCGGCAAATGTGGATATAAAAATTCAATCTCCTCTTCTATACACTAAATAGTATGTATATGCACGGGGATGCAATGTGATCATGAATATGAACTAATGCAATCCAATTTCATATTATCGTATCTGACACGTGATCATATAGGGTAAATCCTGTTTGTGAAAAAATATTTAGACCGGGTCCAAAAAATTTCTAAGTATGGAAAATTTAGATATATGCCTATAGGGTGTTATCTTAGATAAAAATATGCTTAACCATAGTTAAAAGGGGGTAAAGATGATAGTTTTCTATCTAACCCGTAGATCTTCTTTAATTTAAATGGATGGCGGTGATTGGGTCTCCCTAAAAAACCCTACACCCTTTTAATTATAAGGTAAAAGGAGAAAATTACCTCACTTAGAGCCACCATCATCTTTTTCTTCATCTCACACTCTTGGGGACCAAGAAAATTTCCAAGTCCCACTAGGAGTGTGACCGGCCAATTTCCGGCGAAGGAGGGGTCTTCGGCGCAGCAGCTAGGTGTAGCGGGAGAAGGCGGCACAGGGAGCTCCGGGTCCAGCGAGGCGAGCCAGCACGGGGAGCTCCAGGTCAGGACGGGCGACGCAGCGGGCGATCGCTCCACGTCGGCGACGTCGCAGTGGGCACGGAGGCACAACTGGGTTGAAGACGGCGGCAGATTCCGGCGCTGTTTCGATTGGCGGAGACGGAGTGGGCCAGGGGCGACTCCGGCAAGGCGTGAGGGAGTCTCCGGCGACGGGCCCCTTCCTCCGGCGACCGTGAAATTTAAATTCCGGACCTGTTTTTCAAATCGGTTCGGGATTTCCCAATGTTCGATCTTTTTTCTACCTTGTGAACATGTGAAATGCTCGTATTTGAATTGCCCATGCTTGAATTGTGAGAATTTCCCGAATGCTTGAGTCATGATTGCTGTATTGAGTAGATAGTCATTTGCTTGGAGATGATTCTTTCCCGTTGTATTTTCCTTGTTTGATTTTGGTGTCGCGGAACTACTCGTATGTCGGGTGTTGTTGAGGGGTATAATCGTCTTTTGCTTGAGAGATGGTTTTTTGCCCGGGTGAAATTGTCCGATTTCGTTGTCGTGAAATTGCTCGTACGTAGCCGTTGTTGTTATAGATATATTATGATTTTATAAAATGTACGTATCAATAATTATAGAATAAAAAAATTCGAGAACTTGTAATTAAATGACTTACTTAAATCATTTCTACCATTTTTTTAAATATATGATTATTTTAACATTTATAATATTGTTAAATATCTCTATTTATACAATTAGTTTTTTTGTCAATATTTTAACAACTAAATAAAATTTAGGAAACTGTTATGATAAAAATGAAGCATAAATAAAAAAATTATTTTACTTTTTAGAGGATTATTATTAATAATAATTTTAAAGTAACGTACTAAAAAATCGTAATATCTTTCAAGATTTCATGTGGAAGTGTCTACATATACAAAAAGATGATTTCACTTAAGTAAGTGTAACATACAACCTAGTTAGACCAATAGAATTGAATAAAAAAAATTATTTTATTTCTTGTCAACATTATATTTCCTTACCAAATGTATTACCTATATATTTTATAAAATTAAAAAAAAAAAATCCTCATAATTTAAATATTATGACGACAAATAATACAAAGATCCACATACTAATTTTCCGCAATATGTATTTTAGTATTCCATGAAAATTAATTAATACATAAAAAGCTTAAGAAAATAATAAAATCACTATCATGTAACTTATGCATGCGAAATAAAGAGATGTGATGTTACCAAATTTATGTAACTTTTGTAACATCTTTAAGAGTGAACAATGATCTTTGGAGCACTTGGAACTAAGCCATGTGGCATGCCACATATGATTCACTATGTATGTCATGACACGGAACAATAAAAAATGACTAATTTGACATTAGGAAAGATAAAATAACTTATAAATTTTATTTCAAATAAAATATTATTAAAAATTTTAAAATTATATTATACTAGGCGGAGGACCCACGATTTATTACTTCATTAAAATATAATAAAGTCTGAACTCTGTTTGTATTCATCATACCTTTCATCTGGTGTCGATATGAACCGGTAAAAAAAAACACAATTTAATAAAACGGAAAAGGAGGGAGGAGGTTGAATGACAAATTTATCCTTACATATATTAATGTTTATTAACGTTATTAAATAATTAAAAGGTATTTATGTCTATTAAAAACTGACGGTTATAAAAACATGTTCAGCTTTAATAGTGTATATATATATATATATATATATACCAATATATTATTTGTGTTGGGTCCTCACCCCCAATAGACATCTTTGACACCATTTCATTTTATTAACAAAAAATATATTATATTTAATTCATATATTTTATAAAATTAATAATTTAGTCATTACTATATTTGAGAAATATTTATTTATCTTTAATATTATTACTAAATCATTAATTAAGTTTTGTTATTTTTTTCATGTCGCTTAGTCGGCATATCATAATAATTATAATAACTTACAATCTAATATTCATATCAATTTAAGTCAGCCCTATCATACTCATTCCGTTCAAATTTCGGATACATGTAAAAAAAATTATTCAACGAATTATATAGATCGAGTGATATATGTTCCGCCTGTTGAGATTTTTCTATCACATAGATCAGCCACTTACCAAATTATATATATAACAAGTCAAAATATGGGTGAAATGTGGTCTTGAAGTTTGACCTCGTACAAAAAACATTTTACTCATCGTCCAATATTTATGGACTCAAACTATTAATTTAGTTCTTCTATTTGTTAATCCAATCACATTGTGTACAACCTAATTAATGTTAACTAAATATTTTTGTAAATTCAAGTCTAAGAACAAGCATTATTGACACCTCAAGTTGATGAGTTAGATACAATTGAGTCGCTAACAACCAACGTAATGCTCGACCCAACTCATTTATATATCTAACTATAAGGCTAACTTAGTACCGTAACTGAAAACATTAGTTAATTTTTTACTTAATTATCGTCTTCTCTTTCTCATGTTTTGAATTACGTTATGTCGCTCTTCTCTATCACATAGATTCGTTTCTCACAACGAATCAACTTGCCCGTATTTTACTTTGATTAATTATAAATATTAGTAAATTTAAGATAGTTATTAAATAATTAAAAGGTATTTATGTCTATTAAAAACTGACGGTTATAAAAACATGTTCAGCTTTAATAGTGTAGATATATTGTAGAAGTAAATTAAAGTGCCACATTCATTTTCCACTTCTTCAATATTATCTATGGCTTATATGAATCCTCTAATCATCATCTTCTTGCTCATATTTCTTCACATTCAAACAGGATCATCAACCACCTCACCATCACCATCACCGGCATTGTCACCGGAGACGTCACCATCACGTCTCTTGAGGAACAACTCCGGTAAAAACCCTACGACTGTGCGACTAAAAAATTTGGACAGTCGTGAATTTACGGTTCACTGTAAATCAAAAAACGATGATCTGGGACGCCATAAACTTAAACAAGGAGAGATTTACAAATTCAAGTTCGTGCCGAATTACTTCTTTTGGAATACACTCTTCTTCTGCAGCTTTATCTGGCCTGGTGAGGCACCTAAATATTTTGATATATATGTTGAGACTAGGGATCATACTATTTGTTCCCCGCTTTGCACATGGTTTCTGTATCATCATCGCCTCTGCTTGGTCTTGGAGTCTCAAGGTATAAGCGAATGCTATACTTACCGTCAGAAGGCGCCTCTGTTATGATATATATATAGTAGGGGCTTTATGGGTTAATTATATAGTCAAGGGGCAATGTGAAATTATCAAAGTTGTTATAATATCTAATATGTTTTCGATGAAACCAATGAATGAATTGATGAAGAAACAGTTAATTGTAATAATGCATAAATTACTCTAAAATGTTATCGACTAACAGTAGTGATGAACATGTATAAAATCAGCTGAAAATTAACATATTTTTTCAGCCGAGGTGAAATTTAACACTTAGCGACACTACAAAGATAATAACCACTCAAGCAGTAAATGCAATACTATATATTAAAGTTAATTTTTTTGCAACACAATCGACGGTACTGAATTCAAGGACGGTATAAATTTCCATAACATGACTTGTAATTAGGGGTGTAAACGAGTCAAGCTACTCGTGAGCTGCTCGAGATCGGCTCGGTCGATATTCGAATTCGACTTGCTAAATTTCGAGTCGGGTCGAGTTTTTCTAAAGCTGAGTCGAGTTCGAATTCACCGGTACTCGACTCGAGAGGCTCGCGATCCTAATCGAGCTTTTTTCTTTTGCCTATTCGAGTCGAGTTCGATCTCGATTTTTTCTAGCTTTAAATAATAATTTTATATATGTATATATTGAGTTCAAGTCGAGTTCGAGTTCGAGTTCGAGCTCGAGCTCGAGCCAAAAGCCTAATCGAGTCGAGTTCTAGCTCGAGCTAAGGTGCACCATTTATTATTTAATTGAAATTTTTTCACCTTATCGAGTCGAGCTCGAACTCGTCGAGTACAGCACCGAGTCGAGCTCGAGCTCGAAAAATTAAGGCTCGGTCGAGTTCGAGTTCGAGTTCGAGCTCGAGTAAAATGAGTCGAGTCGAGTCGAGCTTGCCAGATACTTGGCTCGACTCGACTCGTTTACAACCCTACTTGTAATTGTTGAAGTGTGAAAGATAGAGGACCAAACTTCATCACTTCCAAAGTTAGAGGATGTCTTTGTTAATATTGTATAGTTAGGTTGTTAAGTCTGTTACAAAACGAACAAACTATAAAAAGGAAAATTGTACTAGCTTGAGCTCTTTGACAAATAAATGAGATTCAAGTCCATTTCTTGACCTGGTTTTCTTCATGGTATAAGAGCTACGGCTCATCTCCGGCGTGTTTTTTGAGCGGCGATTGCATGTCTGACGGGGAAGCCTATTATAGCAGGGCGGTACCGTCGCTGCGATTCGATTTGTTCAATTCAGCAGCTGCGATTCGATTCGTTTAATTCAGGAGTTCGTTTGATTTGATTTGTTCTTGGATCATTGATTATGTTGTGATTTGAAATGAAGCAGTCACCAATTCCACCGATTCTTCCTTCAGCTCCAGCATGGCCACCACTACGTAAACCCTAAACCATAATCTCGAACTTTTATCTCCAGAAGATCGTTTATACCTTCATCCTTCAGATGCACCTGGTGTTTCCTTGATTGAGTTTCGTCTTACAGGCAGTAATAACTATCAAGTCTGGGTAAGATCAATTTCTGAGGCTCTCATGATTAAGAACAAGATTTGCTTCGTAGATGGATCATTGACAAGGGAGTCATTACCTGAGAATCAGAGATTTAGATGGGATAGGTGCAATGTCATTGTAAAAGGCTGATTGACTTGCTCGGTTGCAAAGAGTTTGACACATGGTTTGATCTATAGTTCTACTGCAGTTGCGGTCTGGAATGAACTTCGTTGTTAGCATATGGTGACGTGACGCCGTAATTGGTAGTCCGTTAATATATGTGGTTACATAAGATAGTTAGGTAAATGTCACATTAGGGCTAATTGGGCCAGACCTAATTCCCATGTGACATGAGAGGCCCAAAATTGGGCCTCCCCACCACATAAGTCGGCCGAAACCCTAGAAGGGAAGGGGGAGGATTTTCTCCTCCCCACTATATAAGGAGGTCTTAGAGTCACCTCCAAAACACACCTTGATCACAAGTCCTCCTAAGTTATGATTTGAGAGAAATCCCTTTCTCTCTATAGTGAGTTCGGCCGGCCCCATAAACACCACTATTGGTGTGCCATATTGCTTCCGAGCATTCAGTCCGAGGTTCTGTCCCCGTTGAAGATTCGATCAGAGGATTTTCTGTGGAGCATATACCGCGTAGGACTTCTTCTCACGAAGAACTTGTACGGGTTCCGACCGGAGGATCAGAACTCCCTCCACAACGTTCTTGGGCAGGAAAGCTATTGAGGTATGTGTACATTATTCCGCTGCGTAATTAGATTACTTACAAGTACACGTTTAGCATTCCGTTACGTCCCCGTAATCCAACACTTCGTGAACGTTTCAGTAAAGTTGATGAGACCAGAATTTATCATTTGACACGTGAATTGTTAAGCAAGGGAGAATGAGAATTTATAATTACTATGTGAAGATGAAGATGCTTTAGGATGAGCTAGCCTCTGTTTAAGATAATTGTTTGTGTAATGCTTGTATTGCTTCACCAATAGTGATAACTCATCGTGATAAAGAGAAGCTCATTCAATTATTTATTGGGTTAAATGATACGTTTGGAAATGTAAGAACTAATCTGCTTATGATGCATCATTTGCCAAATCTGAACTTTGCTTATTCAGTCCTAATCCAAGAAGAGAGTCAAAGATTGGTGGTTGGCTCGATTAGTGATGGTTTGGAGGACACACCTTCAATCTATTATGCAGCTTCTACTGAGACCAATACAAACATCTCAAGGAATGCAGCCTGTGTGTATCAGAATCAAAGAGGTAATCAGTATCATCAAAGGAGAAATGATAGTTTCCAATCAAAGAAGGGAATCATCTGTCCTTATTGCAATAAGAAGGGACATTCTGAAGATACTTGCTGGAAGAAGTGGGGTGTACCAGATCATGTGAATAAGAGGTGGGCAGCTAATGCAAACAGTGTTCAATTAGGTGATCGGAATTTATGCTTTGGAGGAAGCACATCTTCTTCTTCAGGAGGGATTAACAGCATTATGTTGGATAAGAGTGGAATTGGAGCTAATACACCTACTGATACACCTACTTCTCCTCAGATGCCAATTTACACTCATGAGCAGATGAGTAACATGATGAGGTACTTCACTCAGCAACAGTAGACCAGCTTAACACCAAAACAGGATCTGAGTGTGCAAGCTAACATGGCAGGTATGATTTTTTGTGGGTCTACTACTGATACTTCTGCAGATTTATGGATTATAGACAGTGCAACATCTCATCATATGACTTCCAACAAGAATTGGTTGTGTGATTTGAGACTGAATCATTCTCCTAATAATGTGGTTCATCTTCCTAATGGAAAGTTATCCTAGTCACACATGTTGGAAGTTGTGCTTTTGACTCTAGTATCATTCTCAAGACTGTTTTATATGCACCTGAATTTCAGTTTAACCTCATCTCTATTTCCCAGCTGATAAAGGATCATGGCTATATGGTCTATTTCCATCATGACTTTGTCAAGTTTCAGGACCCCTTAAATGGGATGATAATGGGGATTGGAACACTACATGAAGGTCTTTATCTGTTTCAGAAGAAGAAGGTGAAGGCTTTAAAGTCTCAAGTGAAGTCTCAGGTGGTGCCTTGTAGAGTGAATAATGAAGTGTTGGGATTATAGCACAGAAGTCTGGGTCACCTATCCACTCAGAATTTGGGATTATAGCACAGAAGTCTGGGTCACCTATCCACTCAGAATTTGGGAAAGCTTTTTGTGTTTGATTCAGTTGCAGAGAAAAATGTTAAGGATTGTGTTGTTTGTCCTCTTGCCAAGCAAACTCGTTTACCCTTTACTTCAAGTTTGTTTAATACATCTGGGATTTTTCAATTAGTACATCTTGATGTTTGGGGGCCTTATAAATTAAGCAAAATCAATGGATTTCGTTTTTTCTTAACTGTGGTGGATGATTATAGTAGAGCTACATGGAAATATTTGCACAGAAGCAAGGATGAAGTTGTCTTCAGATCAAAGCCTTCTTGGCAATGGTCAAAAATCAGTATGATTCAAAAGTAAAGTGTTTCGCAGTGATAATGGAAGTGATTTATGCAAATCTCTTTGTAAGGAACTGTTAAGAAACTTGGGAATTCTCCATCAAACGTGCTGTGTAAGAACTCCCCAACAAATGTCATCGTGGAAGAGGAAGCATCGACACCTTTTGGTGGTAACCAGGGCTCTGAAATTTCAAGTACACATTTCCAGACAGACATTGGGGTCATTGTATTTTGGCAGCCTGTTATAATAAATATGACGCTTTCCTCAGTTTTGAATGGAGAAATACCTTTTGAAAAGCTTACGGGTCAGAAAGCCAATTATGAACATCTCAAAGAGTTTGGCTGTTTGTGTTTTGCAGTCAATTTGGGCAACACTGATAAACTAAGACCCAGAGCTACAGCAGCATGTTAGATTACGGGGAGTAATCACTACGGACATTAAATCGTGGTACATGCTAGTAATCGAAATTACGCAGCGGAAGATTCGCACATAACTCAACGATGTCAGTAGTCCCAAGATCCTTCCTGCAGGGAGTTCACGATCCTCTGGTCGGCACCCGTAGAGGTTCTTGTTAAGGAATCCCTACGCGGTATGTTCTCCAAAGCAAAGCCTCTGATCGATTCTTGGCAGGGGACAAATCTCTGTAGTGTTTGCTAGAAAGAAAATTGGCACACCCTTTGGTGGGGAGTGGTTCGGCCGAAATACCTATGTGTGGGGTGGATGGTTTTTCTCTCTAAACACTCTAATTAGGAAATAGTGATCAATCCTAAAAATCCCCTAACACCATGTATTTATAGGAGGAACAAAGTGGACAAAAGTCCACTTTTCCCACTCAAATATTTCGGCCGGCCACTATGCATAGGGAGGCCCAATTTTGGGCCTCTCATGTCAATTGGGATTTGGGTCTAGCCCAATTACCCTAATGTGACATGTACCTAATTTCCTTAGGTAAACTATACATATTATGGGCTACCAATTACGGCGCCAATCACCATATGCTTACAGCTCCCACTCGCCGGAATGGGAGGGTGCATGTTAATGTATTTTCGTACAAATATGCATCAACATTTCACTCCTTCGATCTGGTCCTTTATTCCGAACAGTTCATACGAGGTTTTCCGTGCGACCGGCGGATACGACGGGCATCGTGCTACTCATCTGTTAGGAGTACTGTTGCGCCCGCAGAACGTTGATTCCCTTTTCTCTAATCAACATGTTATAAAAAAAAACATTTATATAGTACTGCGCTGTATCCTAGGTCAATTGATAATTCTCCTTTTGCCTAGTTTCCGCATAGGAACACTTCTCCAAGGCATCTGTACAAGTATTCACAACCTTCAACTAATATCCGGTTGGTGGCCATCTAGTGAATACAAGAGTAGTTGAATTACAGGTGAACTTGGCCATCCCCATCACTCATATCCTTAGTCAAACCCAACCGGTTTCCAAAGACGTGGTCACTGGGCCTTTTTGTTCAGCACTACGCTCATACGCCGGGAAGCGAGCATTGAGCCTGACCTTAGATATGAGTTGAGTCCGTGAGGATACTTTAGGTGCCTCTTCATAAGGCTCCTGGGATCAATCACACGTTCGAGGTGAAGAAGTTTGCGCCCTCCAGGAGGATTCCTTCCTAGAACAACCGAGATGTGACCCCGTGGTCGAACCTGGCACGCGTAGTATGAAGCACGCATTGATAGCATACCTGAACCTTTTGGGTTGACAGGAAAGGGATATGTCAATCATGCTATCACAGATTCTCATCTGCCCAGAATGTGGTATAATGACGAACGAAGTTCACCACGACGATATGCAAAACGAAGATCATGTCGAGTTACTTCGAAACTAGATAATCGTTTTGCTTAATCAGGTTTACCCCTTGACTCTTAGCCAGTCTTGCTTGGTAGAGGCCTCCCTCCACCGCAAGATTACCATACCTGTGTGACTAGGTAAGGCCCACATTCGACATAGTTTGGCAGAGGATTGCGTCCTCCTACAACTTAGTTTATAGATCGTAAATCTGATGTAATCAAAACACTATAACGTCGATTGATCATAAACTCAGTTGCAATTCTTTCGCTTACAAAATGTAACTTTCTAATATCAAAATGTTATCACAGATACATGCCATTTCTAAACCTTACGCAATCCAAGCAGTTTTACGTTCTTTTCAATTATCTCCATGCGTAGTGGTTTAGTTAATAGGCCCACAATCATATTATCAGTGGACAAGTATTCCATAGTGATTATATTGTCTTCTACCATAGATTTAGCATAGAAATATTTCACATCAATGTGTTTGGTCCTACTATGGTACTTCAGATTCTTAATAGCCGTAATGGTTGCTTGACTGTCAGAGAAGACCTTCACAGGTTTATTCTTGACATCGTTACCAAGCAGTGCAGTTAGAAGCCTTTTGAGCCAGACCACTTCTTGTGCATTCTTAGAGAGAGAGAGCTACGAATTCCGATTCCATCGTGGACAGCGTGACACAGGTTTGCTTCATGCTCGTCCATGAAATGGCGGCATTGGCAATGAGGAACACTCCCCCTGTGGTGGACCTACGATCATCCGGTCGCTACCATGGTCGGCGTCACTATAACCGGTCAATTCTAACTTCTTGCCCTCATAGCACAGTGCGTAGTCGGCAGTACCTTTCAGATAACGAATTATTCGTTTTACAGCCTTTTAATGTTGATAGCCAGGATCTGATTGGAAGCGTGCTACTAGGCCCACAACGTAACAGATATATGGATGGGTGCATTGCATGACGTACATCAAACTACCGACCATACTTAATTACTTTTCACCCTTCATCTGTTCCCTCTCTGCCAGGTTATTGGGGCCGTCACGTTTTGACAGTGCGCACCCAAACACCACCAGCATATCCACGAGTTTGGCATCATGTAAACTGAATCTTTTCAACAGTTTGTTGATACAAGCTTCTCGAGACAGACACAATCTCCGGGTAGCCCGATCTCTAGCAATTTAATTGCCCAAGATGTACATGGCCTCTCCTATGTCTTTCTTCTCAAATACAGGTGCCAACCATGACTTTGACTTGTTCATAAAACTCATCGTTTGCGGCAATGAGTATGTCGTCCACGTATAAGGTTAAGATGACATACTTAGACTCGGAGGTCTTATAATACACGCATGGATCCTAGTGAAGATTCGCGAATCCGTTTCCTACGATTTCCTCATGGAATCCGCGGTACCATTGCCGAGACGACTGTTTAAGACCGTTGATAGACCTTTGGAGTCTACAAACTTTACGTTCGTTACCAGGAGTACTGAAACCCTCCGGTTACTCCATGTAAATCTCTTCCTCCAGGTTTCTGAGGAGGAATGTGGTCTTAATACTCATTTGGTGTGGTTCGAAATCGAGACCTGCGACCAGGACCATAAAGGGCCATTACCGTGGTTTTACGCACAGTTGGTGAGTATGTTTCGTCAAAGTCCACTACGTGAAGTTGGGTATGGCCTTTCGCCTTGAGTTGAGCTTTGTATCGCTCGACCTTTTCCATCAGTGGTGAGCCTTCTTTCAGGACTCACTGTATCCTTATGCCTATGTGGTTAGCAGGTAAATCAACTACAGATTATAATGGCTTTCAATTAGGCGATCTCTCTCACTTATTATTTTCCTCAATTTCTCTACTCGAGGTCTTTCCAGTGCAGGCCAACAGTTGTTAGAGTGAGGTCATCACCCTTCTTGATGGGATACTTCTTTGGAGAAGTTCGATGCCTTTGACTTTCGTCTAGGCTTGTTTATCCCGTCTTTGAGTCTTAACGTCTCTCCCTCTCGGAATAATACCTCTTATCGGAGCATTTCTTTCAATTGGGATCAATTCTCCCACTCGAAATAACGCTTCTTATCGGAGCATCACTTCTATTGGGTACAAGAGCAGTGCTTGAACCATAACCAACAACTTTCCTTGGACGACTTCTCGGTCTCGGAGTTTTACTTCCAAGATGAATTCCTTGATCACTAGGATCTGGAACCAAGTTTGTCGGATCACTCCCACTGGGAACAATGGGTAGTATAGGTAGTTGTGGCAATCCTGGTTCAGCATTACGATAATCAGGTTCAACTTGATTCGTCCAAACAGCAACAGTGATTACATGTGGTAGGTGTTTATTCCTCCCACTTGATTTATTATGAAAATGTTCTAATTATCATTTACCATGTCATTCACTTGAGTTGCTGGTTCAAATCTCTCCCACTCGAATTAAGTGGGACCTGATATCTGTAATATCTTGCTCCTGAGATCGAGACTCATTATTCTGAAAACTGTCAATGCATCAGAAAATTCGTCATCAAGTATGTAATCTTTACATGTTCGACCACGGTACCATGTCTTTAAGCTGAAAACATGTACTTTCAAAGTGTAGTCAACATACTCTTGTCCTAAATACGTGTTTAATGCGCAAATTAATGTCGCATGGTGATATAATTTAACTCATTATCATTCTTCAGCTTTTATGGTGGCGTGATATACCGATTTCAGTGGAACACAATTTTACATGAATGTGAATCACTTCTCATCATCCCTTAGGGAACAACTGATTAAGTGATTCTAACATTTATGTTTATAAACTATGCTTCCAGAAGTGTTTGAGTTGATTTGAATGCCTAGCCTGACTTTTTCGTTCAAGGCGTACTGAAGGAAAATCGTTTAACCGACTCCATCCTTCTTCGTTTGCAAACTTATCTCAGAGATTTTATCCCATCTCCGAACTGAGCATTTCAGGTTTTCACCTTATGCGTCAGTCGATACTTTTACAAGGTCGTGGTAGCTTCTGAAGCCTACTTCTTACCGATGTAAAGGTTATCAATAAGTTGTTTCCGAAGGAATGCAGACGAAAATTCAGCACATCATCATTTAAACACTTCATTATTAAACCCATATTTTGAAACGATGTGTTCCTTTTTCGAGGTCCACTTGCGCGTAGCGCAATTTTACCGAAGTTTTAATCCTTGGTTAAATCGTTTCATTTCTGAATTTAATTCAATTTAATCCAATCGGTTTCAAACATGATTATCATTACAATTTATTTCATTCTTAACAATAAAAAAAATACTAAATCTTTCGATCTAGCTACGCAATTAATGTGTATGTTCAGTTCAGTTTCCCGACTGAGATGACGGAGTACGTGAATCGTTTCATTTTATTCGACCACTTTTATCTTGCCGAAATTTTGTTTCGGATCGATCCCTCTTAAACGAGTCGATTAATTTTGACAACTAGATCACATTTCGAATCGAACGGAACTTTATCCAATAAATCCGAATCTCGAAATAACCAAAATTTTAGTAACTCAAACGAACGATAAATGACAATGGTAGGGTTCTTGATCTGAAGATCGCGTATTTGATCCATGATTGTCGTACAGATAGTCGAGAACTTTAAGCCATGTTGAACATCACATCTGAGTAAATCACGAGTGAATCACGTAAAATGATCTGTGTCTGTATAAAACATTTTACCGCTTCATACACATGACCTACGAGGCGTTCTTGAGACGCACTTTATCAACATGGTTTAACCCACAAGTTTATCGTATAAGACATTTATGGTCCATTTCTCTCTATAGTATGCGGATCATGGTTGACTTCTTTTGAACCCAGTATGGTGAGCAGTGGAGATTTCCCTTTTACTGTTGTGGTTACTGTACTTGATTAGGCTCAAGATCATTGAGTCCTGTCGATATCAGACAACCATTTACATCTTTTCCATGTTGACCTTTCACTCTGAAGATCAGATGCGGGTTTTACGCCAACATCCATGAAAAGAGAGAAGATCATCACGTTTAACCGAAACGTTTAGCTTTTGCATCATTGCTTCCACCGAAGCGGATGCAAAGGGATACTAAGCTGCAACTTTACTTGGTTGCAATTGAAGTCTTCTTCAACCCCCTTTTACCAAGGTTGAATGTATCACCACATACGCGTTGAGATCATCAAAGAGCCTACTCCTATTCTTGGTGAAACAAATTATTACATTCGTTTCTCAGTGTCAAAATCATACAAACTACAATATTCATCTGTAGTTGTCCTCTCCACTTTTCGGAATCGTAGTAGATAGTTCAACACGTACTCCTTTTATTCATCATGATTCATACCATCAAGATTGCGAGGAATATCGAATCGCACTAATTCAAACAATTCATACTAACACATCGATTATTATGCAAAAAAAAAAAAAATCAGGGAGACAATAACATTTTGAGAAAGAATCGCATACATCAAATAACGATTCCGACAAATAACGATTCCTCCGTCATCTAAACCAACCGACCACCAGTAAACCAATGGAAGATGACTGTGAAAGAGTTCACATCACCGTCGTCTTCTATCCAATAGATCAGTTTTTTAAAACGCTTTTAATCGCAAATTACCGGAACGGGAATTTTAAAACAAGCATACCCGATCTTGGCTTTCGCAAGGCCCTTTTTATTTTGGAAAACCACTCCGATGAATTCACTCATGCATATATAATTCTACTATCTATGTAAATTATCATACGCAAGTAACATTTATCATACAAACCACAATCATGCTTATGCGTCATGCATCTAATGTTCCAAGGAACTCATGCTTGCATACATAAATCTACTTCCAAGTAAATTATCAAATGCAACTACATCCTCAACATTCTAGCATACGTGTCAAACATGAAAATTCCACAACAATCATACATATTTGGCGACTGGTTTTCGATTTTAAAATAATTTTAAACATTAGGGGATGATTTGCAATTCATGTTTATATTCAATCACGCAACATTCTAGACATGAATCCTAGGCATTTTCAACCATCACAGCATGTCTGTCCTAGTGAGCATTCCATATATTTAACCAGGGCTCAGCCCACAATATGCAATATCTAGCTAGCTTGACTCAGTCAAGACAACATTTCTAATCATGCATAAAATATATATATATATTGAATAATAAACAATTTCAATTCAGCCCACTAATTATACCAGTCCCAAAAATATGTATCTCCGAGATCTAACCCCATAATCGAAACAAGACATAAATGTTAGCAAACCTTGAGCACTGTGTATGCCTATTAAGGTTCAAAACATTTGGATTTTAAAACTTGACCTCCCTATTTTAATTGACTTGAATTCGGTTTAAAATATACAGTTCGGTTCAGTCAATTTCAGTACGATTTGGTCCAGTTCGGTCCAGAAAATCCGGTTCGGTTCCGGTTCGAAAAATCCGGTTCGGTCCGGTTTTTTTTATTTTAAAATCTGGTTCGGTCCGAACCGGTCCAATTAAAAATAGGGTTCGGTTCAACACACAAAACCGGGATGGTTAGATCCACTTAGTTACCCAAGTCCGACCCGACCCGATTAGGTCGAACCAATTGAGAAAATCTGGTTCGGTTATAATTCTTCCCGGCTTTACACATTGGACCGGCCCAATAATTAAAATATGAAAGGTTGGGTCGAAATATTTACTTGTGGCCCAAGTAGGGTCTTAAAGTACATTAAAATATTTAACTTAGCTACCAAGTAACATTAATTATATAAAATAATTTCCAATATCAATAATATATATATATATATATATATATATTTCGGCCAAAATATAACACATATATATTTATTGCTAAGATTCTATCTTTAAGATTAAATCAATCAACAATATATATATATATATATATATATATATATATATATATATATATATATATATATATATATAAATCGGCACCTATATATAAATATATATATTATTTAATGTCAATATCTTAAATAGGGTAACAAATATACTGACAATATATTTCTCAATCTTTTAGGTAACTAAATCTATCAATAATATCTTTGACCCTATTAAATATTTAGATATATTGATAGTTATATATATTTCTATATATTAATGTGAATCTATCCTAATGTTCCCAATTATAGATATATTGTTACCTAGTTTAAAATTAAAATATGCTAAACAATATTATTTAATTATATGGCCGAAAATCTTGTTTGCTTGGGGACCAAGAAATTAAAAAATTTACCTAAAATTTTCGGCACAAACAAGTAATTTGGAACAAGTGGTCAAATTTTAATAAGATCTACAATCCAATGTTTGATTTTGATAAATATCACATTTTTCTTGAAGATCATGAACATCAAATTAACCAAGAACATCATGAAAATTTCGGACCACCATAAACATAAAAATTCGAAATTTTAAAATCCTTCTTTAAAAAATTTCGGTCTAAAATTTTAAAACTTTCAATAACACCAATTTATCAAAATCATGAACTCCTAACACAGACTCTAATACCACTGTTAGATTACGGGGAGTAATCACTACGGACATTAAATCGTGGTATATGCTAGTAATCGAAATTACGCAGCGGAAGATTCACACATATCTCAAACGATGTCAGTAGTCCCAAGATTCTTCCTGCAGGGATTTCACGATCCTCCAGTCAGCAACCGTAGAGGTTCTGGTTAAGGAAGCTCTATGCGGTATGTTCTCCACAGCAAAGCCTCTGATCGATTTTTGGCAGGGGACAGATCTCTAGAGTGTTTGCTAGAAAGCAAATAGGCACACCCTTTGGTGGGGAGTGGTTCGGCTGAAATACATATGTGTGGGGTCGAGGGTTTTTCTCTCTAAAACACTCTAAAGAGGAAATAGTGATCAACCATAAAAATCCCCTAACACCATGTATTTATAGGATGAGCAAAGTGGACAAAAGTCCACTTTGCCGACTCCAATATATCGGCCGGCCACTATGCATAGGGAGGCCCAATTTTGGGCCTGTCATGTCAATTAGGATTTGGGTCTAGCCCAATTACCCTAATGTGACATGTACCTAATTTCCTTAGGTAAATTATACATATTATGAGCTATCAATTACGACGCCCATCACCATATGCTTACACAACAATCGTTATGGGATACTCACAAACTCGCGAAGGATACAAATTAATAGATCTTTCTTCAGGGATTTTCTTTGTAAGCAGAGATGTGTCTTTCGGGGAGGGATTTTATCCTTTTCGAATGCAGAAAGCGAAGGATTTCAATGTTTTCTCCCCAGCTCAACTAAAGGGGTTGGTGTTGTAAGCATATGGTGATGGGTGTCGTAAATGGAAGCTCATATGTTACCTAAGTTAATTGGGTACATATAACATTAGGACATTGGGCCAGACCCAAATCCCAATTGACATGAGAGGCCCAAAATTGGGCCTCCCTATACAAGCATGGCCGACCGAATTACTAGGAGGGTAAAGTGGACTTTTGTCCATTTTACTCCTCCTATATATATGGGGAGTTAGGGGTTTAATTAGTTTTAATCACAATTCCCTTCAAGCGGTGATTTGAGAGAAAACCCTCCCCTCAAATACACCATATTCGGCCGAACATCACCAAACACCAAGGGTATGCCAATTTGCTTTCGAGAAAACACTCCAGAGATTTGTCTCTTGCCATGAATCGATTTGAGTCTTTGCTGTGGAGAATATACCACGTAGGGCTTCCTTAACAAGAACCTCTGCGGGTGCCGACTGGAGGATCGTGAACTCCCTGCGACAAGGATCTTGGGACTACGGACTACTATTGAGGTATGTGCGAATCTTCCGTTGCGTAATTACGATTACTAGCATGTACCATGGTTTTAGTTTCCGTAGTGATTGCTCCCCGTAATCTAACAGTGGTATCAGAGCCTGTGTTAGGTTCATGATTTTGATAAATTGGTGTTCTTGAAAATTTAAATTTGGACCGAAATTTTAAATGAAAAAGATTTAAAATTTTCGAATTTTTGAGTTAATATAGGTTCGAAATTTTCATGATGTTCTTAGGAAATTTGATGTTCATGATCTTCAAGAAAAATGTGATATTTATCAAAATCAAACATTGGATTCTAGATCTTCTTAAAATTTGATCTTGAAATTTGACCACTTGTTCCCAATTATGTGTTTTTGGCCGAAACCCTAATTAAATTACAAGGTATTTTTTTTTCTTAGGCACCAAGGAATAAAATTTCGGCCGAATTTTTTTAAATTATATTGTTTACCATATTATTTTTATTCTAGGTAACAATATATCTATAATTGGGAACATTAGGATAGATTCACATTAATATATAGAAATATATATAACTATCAATATATCTAGGGTTAATTAGCAAATTGCTAGCCAAACTTTACATGAAAGTGCAATTTGCTAGCTAGACTTTTTTTCGTAGCAAATTGCTAGCTGAACTTTCTATATTGTGCAAAAAGCTAGCTCCGTCAATTTTTCCGTTAGTTTTAGATGGAAAATACTTTCAAATATTGCTAAAAACACCCTAAAGTTTTAGTATAATAATAAAAATACATGATGTTTTATATTAAATCAAAACAATAAATAATAAATGTTAAAAAATATATTAAAAAACACGCACCTTAAAAATGCAAAAAAAAAAAAAATAATAATTTATTAAAATATTTTTAAAAATTCTATAAAAACATACAATTTTAAAAATATTTAATTTTAATTTTTTTAACTTTGGGATTATATATTTAACTTATATATATATATATATATCTTTTGTATAATATATATAATTATAAATTTTATTCGAGATTTATATTTGCTTTTATATAAAATTTGAGGTTATTTTACAATAATAGTAGAACTTTTGGGTATTTTTATTAATTTTAAAAAGTATATTCCGTCCATAATTAACGGAAAAATTGACGGAGCTAGCAAACTGCACATTAGCAAAAGTTCAGCTAGCGATTTGCTACAAAAATAAGTTCGGCTAGAAAATTGCACTTTCACTGAAAGTTCAGCTAGCAATTTGGTAATTAACCCTAGCTAACCCATATATCTAAATATTTAATAGGGTTAAATATATTATTGATAGATATTAGTTACCTAAAAGATTGAGAAAATATATTGCTAATATATGTTTCCCTATTTAAGATATTGACAGTAAATAATATATATTGTTGATTGATTTAATCTTAAAGATAGAATCTTGGCAATAAATATATATATGTTTATAATAGGTCCGAAATATATATTATTAATATTGGAAATTATTTTATATAGTTAATAATACTTGGTGGCTAAGTTAAATATTTTTGGACTTTAAAACCCTACTTGGGCCACAAGTAAACATTTCGGCCAAACCTTTATGATTTAAATTATTGGGTCGGTCCAATATGTCAATACGGGACGAAATAAAACCGAGCCGGATTTTCTCTATCGGTTCGACCTAATCGGCTCGGGTCGGACCGGGGTAACTAAGTGGATCTACCAAACCGTTTTTGAGTGTTAAGCCGAGCCGAACCCTATTTTTATTGGACCGGTTCGGACCGAACCAGATTTTAAAATTAAAATTAAGCCGAACTGAACCAAATTTTTATTTTTGGACCGAACCGAACCGGATTTTCTGGACCGAACTGGACCAAATTGGACCGAAATTGACTGAACCGAATTGAAGTTTCAAAACCGAAATCAAGTCAATTAAAATAGGGAGGTCAAGTTTTAAAATCCAAATGTTTTGAACCTTGAATGGCTTACACAGTGCTCAATGGTTGATAACATTTATGTCTTGTTTCGATTATGGGGATGGATCTCGGATGTACATGTTTTTGGGACTGGATTAATTAGTGGGCTGAATTGCAATTGTTTATTATTCAATATATATATTTTTTATGCATGATTAGAAATGTTGTCTTGACTGAGTCAAGCTAGCTGGATATTGCATGTTGTGGGTTGAGCCCTAGTAAAATATATGGAATGCGCACTAGGATAGACATGCTGTGATGGTTGGAAATGCCTAGGATTCATGTCTAGAATGTTGCGTGATTGAATATAAGCATGAATTTCAAATCAGCCCCTAATGTTTAAAATTATTTTAAAATCGAAAACCAGTCACCGAATGTGTATGATGGATGTGAATGTTTCATGTTTGACACGTATACTAGAATGTTGAGGATGTAGTCGCATTTGATAATTTACTCGAAAGTAGAATTATATATGCAAGCATAAGTTCCTCGGAACATTAAACGCATGACGCGTGAGCATGAGTGTGGTTTGTATGATGAATGTTACTGGCGTATGATAATTTACGTGGATGGTAGAATTATATATGCATGAGTGAATTCATCGGAATATTTTTCCTAAGTAAAAAGGGTCTTGGGAAAGCCAAGATCGGGTATGCTTGTTTTAAAATCCATGTTCCGGTAATTTACGATAAAAACGTTTTAAAAGACTGATCTATTGGATAGAAGACGACGATAATGTGAGCTCTTTCACAGTCATCTTCTTTTGGTTTACAGGTGGTCCGTTGGTTTAGATGACTGAGGAATCATTATTTTTCGAATTTCATCTTAATCGATATTTGATGTATGCAATTCTTTCTCAAAATGTTATTGCGTCCCTGATTATGCGTGATTATCAATGTGTTAGTATTAATGGCTGCGATCAACAATGTAATCTCCCAAATTAATAAGGTAGTGAGATTGAACAGCAACAATTATAAGATCTGGAGTAAGCGCGCGAGGATGGTAATTACTGAAATGAGAGGTTTGGAGTATTGACTTCGAAGCAAGTCAGGCCAGAGGGAGACCTCACGGCCGAACTGAAGAAATTCCATGATGAAGGGATGCAAAGGACCAAGAAATTCGTTCCGCCTTGTTGTCAATGCTTGAGGATGACATACTCTATGGATATGATCACTATGAGTCAGCCATGGACCTGTAGGACGGTCTTAAGGCAGGGTTTGGTGTTTACACCACAGCCCAAAAGCGGTCGTTAAACATCGCTTTAGAATCATACAAGATGAATCCCAAGCACACAATGAAGGAGCATATTAGTCACATGTCTAACATGCTTGCTGAACTCAAGGAGGCAGGAGAAATCCTGACTGACGAACAGAAGGTCCAATGCTTAATCTGATCATTGCCTGACTTTTGGAATAACATGAAAATGCACCTTACCCATGCCACTCAACTCGATGACCTCGTGAAAGTACGAGTCCATCTCTAGCTGGAAGATGATCGTCTAAGTCTGAAAAGCCGAGAGCGGAAATGCATCTGGCATCATCGCATCCAGCTGAGCAAAAGGGTAAGCGCAAGAGAAAAGGCAAGGGCCTTCAGTTTAAGGCTGATAAGCCTTTAGATCCAAAACCTCAGAAGAAGTTCATTCGGTGGCAAGAAGAGGCAAGCAAAACAGACACGTAAAGAAGAAACCCGAACGTGTTTTAGGTGCGGCGTGAAAGGACACCTTGCTATTGCCTGTACTAATCCTCCCAAGGTACGTGCTGAAGAATAATAATAACCTCATAAGTTCTTCTTGGAATCTTCTCACTAGAAAGTCATTCAATTCACCTCTTTTGGATTACAGAAACGAGAAGGAGAAAAAGCACAAACCTAAGGAGCTTGCCCCGGAAACATAAAGATTGAATGACAGACTTTATCTTTATTTGCTGAATGAATCTCTTCTTAAATTTTCAGTTTAAGAAACTTAATTATAATAATGTTCCTTGAAAAATAGGAAACATTTCATTTTGAGCATGTAACAAATGCTCGGACAAAGTATTGATTACCCATTTTTCAGGCTATTCGATCCTGTTTTATTGATGTTTGATGCATTGCTTATATATATTGCTTATATTTTCTTTATTATTAAGTACTCCATTAAATGAAATAGTTAGTAATGATAATCATGTTCAAAACCGATTGGATTAAATTGAATTAAATTCACAAATGAAACGATTTAACCAAGCGTTAAAACTTCGGTGAATAGCACTACGCGCAAGTGGACCTCGATAGACGGAACACATCGTTTCGAAATATGAATTTAATGATGAAGTGTCTAAATGATGATGTGCTGATTTTTCGTTTGCATTCCTTCAGAAATAACTTACTGATAACGTTTACATCGGGAAGAATTATGCTTTATAAGCTACCACCACCTTGTAAAAGTATCAGCTGACGCATAGGGTGAAAACCCAAGATGCTCAGTTCAAATATGGGATGTAATCCCTGAGATAAGTTTTGCAAACGAAGAAGGATGAAGTTGGTTAAACGATTTTCCTTCCAAACGCCTTGAACGATATGTCAGGCTAGGCATTCAAATTAATTAAAACACACTTCAAGAAGCACAGTTCAAAAACATAATGTTAGAGTCAATCTATCAGGTGTTCTCTAAGGGATGAAAAAGATGACTCACATATATTTAAACTGTGTTCCAATAAAATCGGTAAGACACGTCGCCATAAAAGCTAAATAATGATAATGAGTTAAATCATATCATCAAGCGACATTAAATTGCGCACTAAATACGTATTTAGGACAAGAGTATGTTACCTACTCTTAGAAAATACATGTTTAAAGCTTTTGAAAGTGGTGTCGTGGTCGAACATGAAGACATTACAGCACTTGAGGACGAATTTTCCAATGCATGGAAAGTTTCAACCTAAAAGGTCTTGATCAAACAGGAGCAGGAAATCACTGAGAATCAGGTCCCACTTAATTTGAGTGTGAGAGATTTAAACCGGCAACGCAAGTGAATGACATGGTAGATGATAATGGTAACATTTTCATAGTAAATCCAGTGGGAGGAATAAACCCTTACCACATGAGATCATTGTTGCCGCAGAGACGAATCAAGTAGAACCTGATATTCAATTGCTGAACCAGGAATGACGCAACTACCTAAACTACCCATTATTTCCAATGGGAGTAATCCGAAACACTTGGTTCCAGATCCTAGTGATCAAGGAATTCATCTCGAAAGTGAAACCCCGAGACCGAGAGGTTGTCAAAGGAAAGTTGATGGTCAAGGTTCAAGCACTGCTCTTGTTCCCAAAGGAAACGATGCTACGATAAGAAGCATTATTCCAAGTGGGAGAAATGATCGGACTCTAGATAGGATTAATCAAGCCTAGACGAGAGTCAAAGGCTTCGAACCCATCGAGTAGGGTGACACCCTCACTCTAACGATAGTAAGTGAGCATTGGAAAGATCTCAAATGGATTAATGGAGGAAAATAATAAAAGAGAGAGATCTCCTTAAATGGAAGCCATAATAGTCTATAGCTGATTTACCTGCTAACCACAGGGGCACGAGGATAAGGTGAGTCCTGAAAGAAGGCTCACCACTGATGGAAAATGTCGGGAGGTGAGAAATCCGACTTGTTGTGAAAGGATATACTCAATTTCACGGAGTGGACTTTGACAAAACAAACTTACTGACTGTGCGTAAAATCACGGTTAGGGCCAGTCATGGTCCTAGTCGCAAGTCTCGATCTCGAGCTGCACCAAATGGATGTTAAGACCGCATCCCTCCACGGAAACCTGGTGGAAGAGATCTGCATGGAGCAACCGGAGAGTTTCATTACTCCTGGTAACGAACGTAAAGTTTGTAAACTCCAGAGATCTCTACGATCTTAAACAGCCGTCTCGGCAATGATACCGCAGATTCCACGAGGAAATCGTAGGAAACGGATTCGTGAATCTTCACGAGGATCTGTGCGTGTATTATAAGACCTCCGGGTCTAAGTATGTCGTCCTAACTTTATACGTGGACGACATACTCATTGTCGCGAACGATGTGAGTTTTATGAACAAATCAAAGTCCTGGTTAGCATCTGTATTCGAGATGAAAGACATGGGAGAAGCCACGTACTTCTTAGGCATTAATATTGCTAGAGATCGGGCTGCCCGGAAATTGTGTTTGTCTCAAAAAGCCTATATCAACAAACTGTTGAAAAGGTTCAGATTACAGGATGCCAAACCCGTGGATACGCCGGTGGTGTTTGGGTGCGCACTGTCAAAATCTGATGGCCCCAAGAACCTGGCAGAGCGTGAACAGACGAAGGGTGCAGAGTATTTAAGCATGGTCGATAGTTTGATGTACGCTATGCAATGCACCCGTCCGGATATCTGTTACGACGTGGGCCTAGTAGCACGTTTTCAATCAGATCCTGGCTATCAACATTTAAAGGCTGCAAAACAAATTATTCGTTATCTGAAAGGTACTGTCGACTACGCACTGTGCTATGAGGGCGGGAAGTTAGAATTGAGCGGTTACAGTGACGCCGACAATGGTGGCGATCCGGATGATCGTAAGTCCACCACAGGAGGAGTGTTTCTCCTTGCTAATGCCGTTATTTCATGGATGAGCAAGAAGCAAACTTGTGTCGCGCTGTCCACGATGGAATCAGAATTCGTAGCCCTCTCCAAGAACGCACCGGAAGCGGTCTGGCTGAAAAAGGCTTCTTACCCTCACAATTCCCTTCAAGTGGTGATTTGAGAGAAAACCCTCCCCCCAAATACACCATATTCGGCTGAACATCACCAATCACCAAGGGTGTGCCAATTTGCTTTCGAGCAAACACTCCAGAGTTCTGTCCCTTGCCAAGAATCGATCTGAGGCTTTGCTGTGGAGAATATACAACATAGGGCTTCCTTAACAAGAACCCCTGCGACAAAGATCTTGGGACTACGTACTACTTTTGAGGTATGTGCGAATCTTCCGCTGCGTAATTTCGATTACTAGCATGTACCATGGTTTTAGTTTTCGTAGTGATTACTCCCTATAATCTAACAGGTGTTCCTATTGAAGATCCTATTATAGGTGATATTCCTACTGTTGAAGTTGATCAGTTGGCAACTGATAATATTGCTGACATGCTGGAAGTTCCTTTGGAGGACATGCTGTTAGCAAATCAAGCTCCTCACCCACCAGCTCATCAGCCAAGAAGATTCGCAACAGCCAAAGAACTCTTCCATGTACTCACGGCCAACAACTTGTACTCACTGCATAAATTAAGAGTCTAAGACATGTTAGTGTTTTGAATTAGAATGGTTAATTATCAAAGCTCACCAGGAACCTGAGTTGCAACATAATCAAACTGGTTAAGTATCATGAATGGATCAAACAAAGTTTCCTTGCAATTAAAAGATACATTTAAGAACACGATAGGGGCCTGAATGCTTGCCCATGTTGCCAAAAGGGGTCTGAACTTAAAAAATGGTATTATTAAGGGCCTGAATTTTCATGTTTGTGTTTTTTCTGGTTTCCGTCCAAATTTTCTGTTAAATGTAACGGAACCACGTGAAATGACAGAATTACCCTTTTGCAATTATTATACAATTTATCAGTTTAATTAATGAAATGTGAAATGTCTAAAATACCCCTGCACACTAATTATGCCCTTAAGGCCACCACGGCTCCGGCCACCGCCCCGGCGACCACCACCACCACCCCGACTCCGGCGACCACCACCCGGCTCCGGCGACCACCACCCCGACTCCGGTGACCGCCAAAAAAGCTCCGGTCGGAGCCACAAAGCTCCGATTGGAGCTCCGATCAGGGCCACAGAGAGCTTCGATCGAAGCTTTTTTGGCGGTCGCCGGAGTCGGGGTGGTGGTCGCCGGAGTCGGGGTGGTGGTGGTGGTCGCCGGAGCCGTGGTGGCTTAAAGGGTATTTTCGTCTTTAGGTCAAGCATGTGAGGGGCACACTTTGGTCGGAGGGCATTTTCGGATTTTCAGTTTATTTTCGGTCGCATGCCAAGCATGTGACCACTTTCCGTCACTTTTAACAGAAAAAATAGACGGAGACCTCTCATATTAACATAACTCAAAATCCAGACCCTTAATAATATCATTTTTTAATTCAGACCCCTTTTGGCAACATAGGCAAACATTTAGGCCCCTATTGTGTTCTTAACCCTAATAATGTATTAACCAAAGTGCAAAAATTCAAAGTTTCAAACATTAACAGAGAAAACACACGATTAAAAGAAGCATGGACCAAAACATATGTCCTCTAGAAAAAAAATGCATAGTTTTGAAATTCTTTACGACCATAACATGTTCATATAGTTTTGAATGTGTCTAAGAGCATAGTCCACAAATAACCTGCCTTATGTTTTGTAGTTGATGCATGCTCTTCCAGTCACGTGAATAAAGAAATGCATAGTTTCAACTATAAAGAGAGAGGAGAGTGCACGTGCAGTGCGGTTGTTTGTGGGTAAAGTAACGTGGAGAGATAAAACGGAAAAGGTGGAGGAGGTTGAATGACAAATTTATCCTTACATACATTAATGTTTTTATTAACGTTATTAAATGATTAAAAGTTATTTGTGTCTATTAAAAACTGACGGTTATAAAAACATGTTCAGCTTTAATAATAGTGTAGATATATATATATATATATATATATATATATATATATATATATCTTTATAGAAGTAAATCAAATTCATTTTTCACTTCTTCAATATTATCTATGGCTTATACGACTCCTCTAATCATCTTCTTGCTCATATTTCTTCACATTCAAATGGGATCATCAACCACCTCACCGTCATCGTCACCGGAGACGCCATCATCACGTCTCTCGAAGAACAAGTTCGGTACCAATCCTTATAGAACGACTGTCCAAATAAAAAATTTGGACACTCGTGAAGTTACGGTTCACTGTAAATCAAAAAACGATGATCTGGGACGACATACACTTAAACAAGGAGTGATTTACAAATTCAACTTCGTGCCGAATTTCGTCTTTTGGAATACACTCTTCTTCTGCAGCTTTACCTGGCCTGGTCAGTCACCTAAATACTTTGATGTATATGATCAGCCTAGGGATCAGTTGAATTGTAAGCTTTGCGCATGGTATGTGTATCATGATCGCCTCTGCTTTGTCTGGGAGTTTGAAGGTCTAGAGCAATGCTATGCTTACAGACAGAGGTTACCTGTGTTATGATATATAAATAGTAGGGGCTTTATGGGTTAATTATATAGTCAAGGGGCGGTATGAAATTATGAAAGTTGCTATCTATCTATAATATAATTCTAAAAGGTTGTGTATCTTCTTGACAAGTAATAAAATACATCAATGACATGTCAAAACTAAACAATTATATTGGTCCACGTAACTTTAACTTTCTTCACGATGACATGGCGACGCCATGTATACCATTCTAGGTGCTTAGATATCATCCAAGCACTCTCATTGTATGATAAATCTTGCATTTTTTTAGATTTAAAAAGAAAAGAACTTTTGTCAAATTTTACCATTATAAATAGGTATTTTGCATGATAAATCTTTTTTTTTTTAAAATTATATTATATATATATATATATATAATCAATATTATAATTCTTTGCAATATTCCATTTCATCTTGAGAACTATTATATTTTTTTATTAAATTTTTTGAATTAATACTAATTTAAAGAATAATAATCTACCCAGTCTTTAAAAAAAGAATGTTTATACAAATCATTATGAATAAACTGTTTAGCTCCGCGCTTGCGCGGGTAAATTACCTATAATATAGATATTTGTTAGATAATTTACTTAGATAAGTATATTTTTTATTTATTTTGACTAAAAGATAAGATTATTTATTAGAATATCAAAATAAATGCACAAATATCAAATTGTCTATGTATAAAAATGTTTTTATATTTGATGTAGGCCGTTGATTTGGCAAAAAAATAATAATAAAGATAGTTGATATTGAAATGATATATGATTATATCTTATTTAAGTTATACACAATCTAAACTAAATTTACAGTATGTAGATTGTATGAGGTATTTAATATGTTGATCAATACTATTTAAGAATTTTGCATATTTATATTAACTATTTTTGGCCAAACATATTTGTATTAATGACAATAACATTGAAGAAAAAAAAATTTAAAATACATTTAAGAAATGAAGTATTGTATGAGAATAATTATTTTGGGTATTGTGTAAATCCAAAAAAATGGTTAATTAATATTTATTATCAGTACTTAAACTAATAAATATTTTTTTTATTAATTAATTTACATATCAGAAGATGATAGATAAATATTAGTTATGAAATATTATAGACAATTATTTTAATGGGAGATTAACTTAATAAGGAATAAAGTTTAATTATATCTTATCACTAATAAAATAATATGTTCATAAAATTCTTAAATAAATTTAACAATTTTGTGTTTTTAAATTGTTATCCTCACTTTATAAAAATTTATACTAATAATTAAATATATGGATTTATTGTGATTTTTCTTTTACTGATATGTGACTTTATTATTATTTTGGTTAATACATGAGTTTATTATTAATTAAGACTTTAACTGAAAAAATAATTATAGCTATAAATAAGTTAGTATTTATAGTTACGAAATAAATCATAAATATTCATACTTATCTAATCTATATAAAGATGTGAAAATATCATACGAAATAAAAAATTGAGAATTATGAAAGATTCATTGTGTAAACCATAATTAAAAATACTATGGTAATATTTAATAAATATAATTATTTCTTACCATAAAAATATAAGATTTTCATAAATTCTTAAACAATTTATTAGTTTGGTGTCCAGCACATGGGAATTGAAAATTATTCATGGCCAGCACTATAATTTTTATTATTAGTATTTTGGCTAGTAGATGCTTTATTATTTGATCATACGTTTACTCAAAATAATAATAGTTGTAAGTATATTATTATTTATAATAAAAACGTAGATGTTCATGATCTTTTCTAGAATGAAGTGGAAATATCATACGAATTGCGGAGTTCATACACCTTAATTTGACTAAGATTACAGAAATTATATAATAACAGTTACTAATGATATAAATATACTGTCATATTTTATTATTTAATACTATAGAATTAAATTATATATTTAACATATTTTTTTTCATGAATTTAATAGAGTTCAACCGTTGAGAGACGGTGAGAAAAAAACAGTTGATAAATGCATATATGTGAGAATGTATGTATTCATTATATTATGTATACAATACTTATAAAGTTAATCTTCTCATTAAGAAAGCTTGATTATTAAAAATTACAACGAATATATACCGTAATATTTGACAATCTAATAATGTATAAATTAAAATTATTGATTAAGAAACTTTAATCGTATTAATTAGAAAGAATATATATATATATATCTTTATACCAATATAAAATGTGAGAGTTGTCCTCACCCCCAAAAGGTACCTTTTGAACATTTTTATTTTTATTTTATTATTATTATTATTATTATTATTATTATTATTATTATATTTTGTTTCCATATTTTTTATTTTATTATATATATATATACGTGCTATATTTAGTTCCCATATTTTTATAAAATTGACGATTTAATCTTTTTATCTTTGAGACCTATCTATTTATCTTTACTATTACTAAAAAAACCATTTAGTTACATTTTGTTATTTTTAGTTTTTTAGGCCGCTTAATTGGTAGGTCACCGTAGTTATTATTAATTTCTCAATTAAATATATTTATCAATTAGAGTCAACATGTATTCAATAGGTGCAAATGTAAGGTAGATGCATTTTTCCATTCACTATATCACCGATTTGAGGGATGTTCCGCTTGTTGACATTTTTGTATCAAATAAATTAGTCACTTGCTAACTCATATAACATATCAAATATGGATCAAACGTGGTTCTTGAAGTTTGACTTTACATATAACATGTTACTCAATTTTTAATACTTTATGACTCGAAATATATCGATTTAGTTCTTGCGTTTGTAAATTCATTCTTATTTGGTATCTCCTAATTGATAGTTGAATAAATAGTTAAGTTGAATTCAAGTATAAACTTTAGACATTAGTGTTTTAAAAAAATTGATGATTTAGTCCCTACAATATTTGAGTATTACTAAAAAATTCATTAGATAAATTGCATTAACTTTTTTGTTAAGGTCGCTTAACTGACATGTTACATTAATTATCATTAACTTATTAATACAATATACCTATAAATTTGAGCCACCCATAAAGTATGATATGTACTCAACTCATGCAGACTTCGAGTACATGTTGAGATTTTTTTCTATCACATAGATCGGTCACTTGTCAAATCATATCAAATGTCAAAATATGGGTCAACCACGGTTCTTGAATTTTGATCTTTTATAGATAACCTGGTACTCATTGTCCATCATTTTGGGTCTCGAATCATTAATTTAGTTCTTCCTGTCAATTAAATCAAATTGTAACCTAATTATTAGTTAAACAAGTAATTGACATATCAAGTATAAACTTTAGATTTTAATGAATTGAAATTTCCTTTAGCTTCCCGTTGGCCAAAAAAATTTTCATTTACCGTTAAATCAATTTTTGTTGGTATTATGATATAAAATTGCATGAAAAGTGTATAGTTACGTTAGTATAGGTTAAACACCGATGACTCTAAGTGGCTAATTACAGGCTTACATTCTTCACTCCTCAAGTTGATAAATTAGATACAACTTTGTCGTTAATAACTCACGTCATGCTCAATCCAACTCATTATTAAGTTATAACAGTAAATTAGTATCGTAATGTAAAACAATAGTTAATTTTTTGACTTAATTATCCTCTTCTATTTTTCCTGTTTTGAATTACTTTGTGTCGTTCTTTTCGATCACAGATTCATTTCTCGCAACCCCTAAACTTGGCCACGTATTAACTATAAATTATGTATTTTGAAATTTAGACGATTGATACGCGTGCAACGCACGCGTTAATATATAACTAGTATATATATATATGGTAATGTAATTTAATATTTAATATAATTTCTAAATTCAGAAAATGAGAATTAGGAAAGATGTATTTGTGTAATAAGCTATTTATTACATTCGATAAACAACAATAAGAAGACGAAAAAAATTGAAGTTCCTCCTAATCAAATCAAGAGTAGTAAATCCCTCTAATTTTTTTCTCTAAGAAACAATCATTATAGATTTGTCAAAGATTCGATCGGATCTTAGATAAAAATTTCTTAACTCTTCCAAGTTCTACCAAATTAGATCATACCATCAACGTCAATTAAAACTCATCTAATTTCTCGATATCGCCTTCACGTGTTGCTTCATTCGATACCGGCGTTTGTAAGGATGGAGGAGCACAATTTATGCGGTGGGTTGAGTAACTCTATTTCTTCTCACAAGCACCATACTTTTCTTATTTTGCTGTTTTTCTAAGTATTAACAAATCCTCTATTGGCAAAAAAAAAAAAATCCTTTCATTAATTAATTAATTATTAACTATTATAATGTCATTTTTTTTTTTCCACCAGTGTCTGTTACTATATATATATATCGAAAATATCGTCTTATCTATTATTTTATTGTAACTTAAAATTGTATAATCAATTTTTATTTTTTATTTTATTTTATGTGTATTAAGCCTTCAATTTTTTCTTTTCTTTTTAAGTTTATGAATTATTTTGGTTATGTATTGGCAAAAAATATCATAAATATAATATATAAATATAATATAGTTATGATTTTCTTGTTTTATCAATTCAGTTATTCAAATATATATTCGATTTTTTTTTTTTAAATTTCTTGTGTTATAATGCCTTTATTCTTCCTTGTATTACAATTATCTATACTAATTTATTGGGTACAAAACTTATATTTTTAGGGTGCAATAGTTAGTTTGATTAATTTATTAGTGTAACCGACACTGAAAGTGAATGAGGACATTTTGATTAAATCAAGAGTTCCATGTGGATGATAGAGAAAAGTGAATATGTGTAACTCACTAAGAAGATGACATGGACCAATTAAATTAAGTAATTTTAACATGTATGATAGAGAAGGTGAGGTTAAAAAATTACTTGTCAACATATCATTAAACATTTCAGAATTATTATATATATAGATAATTTAGATACATCAAGTTATTCCTAGGGCGGTTCTTTAGCTGCCACATCAGCAATCTATTTTTTGATTGACCAGTGTAACTCACGCTCATTATCCTTCATTTTCATCTTTCCTTCCTCTGCCAGTTCATCTTCTCTCAGTGTTTTCTTCTCTAATTAAGGGTTGCATGCATTCAATTTGGGTGTTTCGTCCATTCCTTAGAGCATCCACAATGCACAACCCCAACTTCTATCCCACTTTATGCCACATAAGTGTCACATAATCAATATATAATAAAATAAAAAAGTGTCTCGAGGTTGTCTATTACTACTTCATGGTGTCTACCAACTTGGACTTACATATTCTTTTAAATAATAATAAAATTAACACTCTTTTCTACTATACTCTCTCACAATATTAATGATGAGATGTGAGAGAGTGAATCCCTCATTGGAGGGATTGGACAAAAAAAATTGTCCATCTCTAATGCAAATGGACAACTCATCTTGCCACATGGAGGAGTTGTCCATCCTCAATGTAACTGCAAACTCTTTTCTGATTTTAGTGAAAAATCTTTTATTTTATATGTTATTATTTAAGGTATCTGATTTGATTTTGCAGTCATACATGTTAATTATCTAAACTCTAAGCTATTAATTTTCTACATTTTCACCAGTAACTTTCTTACTTGACGAGCTTATGTATTAATTTCAGTTTCATCTTCTTCTTGTTGGATTGCAACTCTTTGGCTGGCTGCGCGTACGATTTCAGGAAGAAAAAAAAAGGTGAAGGTGTAAAAATATTCAAATATCTCTACGAGAAGAATTTTAAAAAAGAGGCTAATTAGTACAACTGTTTTCTCCCCCAAATTATGCAATACCACAATCCTGAAGACAAAGTTCATGTTTGATGTGAAAACGTCGAGAATGGGCAATGATCGGAAGCTGGAGAGGAAGCGGGGGATCTTCCATACTCAAGCAATTCATTCATAATCGAACTGAATCAATATAGTACATCAGCTGGTCTATATGCGAAAACTTTAACCAGCAAACTTAGTTTGTAAAAGATACAAAAGAGTCCCTAAAGTAATTGTTCTGTAATAACAAATATGTCCTCTAAGTTTGACGACGTTTGATTGTACCCTAAACTTCGAATACTCCATACAGATTTTTGACTCCATATCCTTTTAAGAGCTCTCTAAGCTATTGTTTGCCAAGTGCCTTAGTAAGGTGATCTGCGAGTTGATGTTCAGATTCGATTTGTTGTGTTTGGGCCACTCATTCAATCAATAAATTTCTCACGAAGTGACAATCTATCTCTATGTGTTTTGTCCTTTCGTGAAACGTAGGATTTGCAGCTATCTTGATTGCTGCCTCATTATCGCAATACAATGCAGCTGGTGTCTTCTGATCAAAACCAAGCTCCTTCAAGATTCCTCTCAACCAAATAATTTCAGTTGTCACTGCCCCCATACTCCTATACTCAGCTTCTGAGCTTGAACGTGAAATTGTGTCTTCTTTCTTTGATTTCCAGGAGATTATAGCATCCCCTAACTTCACAGAAAAATCAGTGACAATTTTTCTACTCATGAGACAAGACCCCAAATCACTATCACTATAAGCCATTGAGCTAATGAAGAGAATTTGCAGAAGGAAAGAAAAGGCCTTGCCCTGGATTCTCTTTGACGTATCTAATCACTCTTACAACTGCCTTCATGTGCGATTGCTTAGGAGAGTGAATGAACTGACTTAGATTATGAACTGGATATGCTATATCATGCCGTGTTATTGTTAGGTATAATTAATAACCTCCCAATGACTATTATGTACTGCTCCTAATTTTCCAACTTCCTGTAATCTTTGTTCAATTGAAATATTTCATCATATTCAACACTTGTGAGCTTTTGATTTTGTTCCATTGGTGAAGAAATGGACTTGCCTTCCAGTAATGCAGCATCAACAATGAGCTCTAAGCAGTACTTTATATGGTTTAAGACAATCACTTCTCAAGACCAAGAAAGTATTTCAGTGCTCCTAAATCTTTTAACTTGAAGTGATTCTTCAATATGTCTTTCAATTCATCAATTAGCACCATATTGGATCCTGTAATCATTAACATAGACCAGCATATGTACTTGACTTGAACCTTTGGTCTTAGAGAACAATGAATAGTCATATTTGCTCTGATTGTACCCATTCTGAGTTAAACACTCAGTGAGTTTGATTTTACACTGTCTGGACGCTATTTTAAGTCCATACAATGATTTAATCAACCTGCATATTGTTCTTTCATTCCCTTTTGAATCCACCTGCTTAGTGAACCCTTGAGGAACCTCGCATAGACAGTGGCAGAAGCTGAGTATAGGAGTATGGGGGCAATGGCAGCTGAAATTATTTGGTTAAGATGAATCTTGAAGGAACTTGGTTTTGATTAGAGACACCAACTGCACTGTATTGCGATAATGAGGCAGCACTGTCTGTAATCCAGTACTCACTTGATGAACCACTATTGAGTCCACAAAATAACATACCTGACATATTTTCCTTGTAATCTGTAGTATGTTGTTGCTCACTTGTTGACCATTGAGCAAAACACTTCATCATCTGAGCAAATTGATCCATCTGCTCTGTAGTGAAAGAGAAAGGCTTATTGTTGCTGTTGGAACTATTTGTAGGCCCAACTGAAACGTTTGTAGAGAGATTATAGCTTTGATTCTCTTCCACATTACTAACATTGACATTATTAGCCATAAGGTTCTTGTCAGCCCATCTTTTCTTCACATGATCAGGGACCCCGTGCTTCTTCCAGCAAGTATCCTCTACATGACCTTTTCTTCTGCAGTAATTACCAACCAAGTCCTTTTTGTTCTTATTTCCATGAAAAGTTGCATTGTTATTGTTCCGGAAAGAACCACTCCCACTCCCACTCCCATTATTGGCATACATGGCTAATGTACTGTCATAGACTCCACTATTAACTCCACCAAGTACCACTCTTTGGTTTTCTTCTTGGACAAGGACAGAATAAGCAAAATTCACAGTCAGAAATGGGTGTATTATCAGCAAATTGGTCCTAATGTTTGTGAAAGTCTCATTCAAACCATTGAGAAACTGCGTAAGCTTTCGTTTGTCACGATTTTCCACTACTTTAGGTGACACTAAGCAATTTCCACAGAGACACTAAACAACTGCAGCTGAAAGCTCATCCCAAATCATCTTTATATTCTCAAAGTAATCAGAAAATGTCTGATTTCCTTGTCTAGCTTGGTATAGCTCTCTAGTAAGTTGAAATATCCTAGTGCCGTTAATTTTATTGAATCTCTCTCTCAAATCATTCCAAATCACCAAATCTGTAGGGCTATAGATCAAACCACGTGTCAAATTCTTAGCTACAGCTCCAGTTAACTAACATTTACTTCTATCCCATTTGAAATTCATATTATCAGGCACTAAGTCAAGTTGGAAAGAACCATCAGGAAAACAAAGCTTGTTCTTCGCTAGCAAGGCATCTCGCATAGAGCGTACCTAATCCTGGTAGTTATTGCATCTTGTTAATTGATATCCAATCAACGGCATAGACGTAGTGTCTGAAGGATGAATGTACAATCGATCCTCCAGAGGATTCTCTTCGTCAATTTGTTGCGTCGTGGCTGGCATTCGTTGCTGCGAAGCTGCATTTCCTCTCTCTTGACCAGGACTGCGATTATTACCTCCAGTCGACTGATTCGTTGCCATATTAGCAGTCAGATTCGTCGGATTCACTCCAAGTATCGGCCACGCTCCTACATTCAACGGAGTTCCTGTCATAGTAGCTCTTCTACACGCCGGAGATGTCGAAATCTAGCTCTAATACCATGAAAATGTCGAGAATCGAGATTGGGAAATGATCAGAAGCTAGAGAGGAAGCGAGGGATGTTCCATACTCAAGCAATTCATTAATAATCGAAGTGAATCAATGCAGTACAACAGCTGGTCTATATGCGGAAACTCTAACCAACTAACCTAACAAACTTAGTTTGTAAAAGATACAGAAGAGTCCCTAAAGTAATTGTTTAGTAATTAATTGTTCAGTAGTAAGAAATAGGTCATCTAAGGTTGACAACGTATGTTTGTACCCTAAACTTCGAATACTTCTTCATGATGGCATAGAACATCTGATGTTTCTAATAGCTTGAGCACAAAGAAAGATGAAGATCACGAAGAAGAAATATCAGGATCAAGCAGCAACTTCCTTAGCCAAATGGCTTGTTTGGCAGCAGCTGATACTGCAAGAAACTATGCTTCTGCTGTTGATAGGGCTACATCATCTTGCTTCTTTGATCTCCATGAAAAGAAACCTATTCCAAATGTGAATCCATATCCAGAAGTGCTACACCCATCATCTTCTAAACCAGCCCAGTCACGTCTGTGTATCCATACAGTTTAAACTCTTGACATCTTCCAAACTTAATGCCAAAGTGTTGAGTCCCTTTTAAATACCTCACCACACGCTTAGCTTTTGTTAAATGTAACTCACTAGGATGATTAAGGAACCTAGAAAGAACACTTACAGCATATTGAATGTCTTGACGAGTGGTTGTGAGATACATTAAACAACCAATCAACCTTCTATAGGACTTCTCATCAGCTGCACAGGCACCATCATCTCTTTTCAACTTGGGCTTGATTATCATAAGAGTGTTCACCTCTTTAGAATCCTCCATCTGAAATCTTTTGAGAATCCTCTTCAAATACTTCTTTGACAAATAGAAATTTCATTTTGCCTTTGCTGAACTTCTAACCCAAGAAAATAAGTCATTTCTCCTAGGCCAGACATCTCAAACTTCAGCATCATCTTCTTCTTAAACTCCTTAATTGAAGTGGCATTGATACATGTGACAATGAGATCATCAACATACAGAGAGATTATCACCACTTCAGCTCCATTCTTCAAGATATACAGAGTAGTTTCACTTGGACTCCTCTAAAATCCAAGTTCTAGCAGGTAATCATTTGCTATTGGTGCTTGCTTAAACCCATAAAGAGCTTTCTTCAATCTGTACACTTGATCTTCATGACATGTTCTTGTAAACCCCTTAGGTTGCTCAACAAAAATCTCCTCTTTTAGATCTCCATTTAGGAAAGCTGACTTGGCATCCATTTGAGCTACCTTCCATCATTTGTGAGCAGCAATTGAGAGAATCATTCTGATTGTATCTAGTCTAGAAACACGTGCAAAGGTTTCAGAGAAATCAACCCCCCATACGTGAGCATAGACTTTGACTACCAATCTTGCATTGTGTTTGTTGATGGTGCCATCTGGATGTAGCTTTGTCTTGAACACCCATTTGACTCCTATTACTTTCATTCCCTTAGGTCTATCCACCAACTCCCATGTTTTGTTCTTCTCAATCATTTCAAGCTCCTCTTTCATTGCAGCACGTCATATCTCACTTTCACTTGCTGTTGCATAATTTCCAGGTTCAAGAACAGCCATGTTGCACCTCTGATAGATTTCAGTGAGTGCCCTGGACCCCCTATTTGAGGTGTGATCAGTGATTTCTTCCTCATCAAGACTCACCTGCTTCTCCTTCTTTTCATCACTTGACCACTTTCATTCTTCATTTTCAGAAAATGAACATCTCTACTGACAATGATATTTCTCTTCTGGGTTGATAAATTCTGTAGGCTTTAGAGACTGTGCTATAGCCTATAAAGATGCCTTCTTCTGCTCTTTCATCAAGTTTGTCAAGCTTTACTCGAGGTATAATAGCATAGCAAACACAGCCAAACATGAGATTCATCGGTTTTGGCTTTTTATCAAACCATGCATCATGTGGTGTCTTCTTCTCCACTGCTCGAGTTGGAAGCTTGTTCATTAAAAACACTGATGTATGAGCAGCTTCAGCCCAGAAGCTTTTAGGGAGATTCTTATCATGCATCTCACCATATCCATCACAGTTATATTCTTCCTATCACTTACACCATTTTGCTAAGGTGAGAAAGGCCCAGTGAGATGATGTTCAATCCCAGCATCTTTGCAGAAGTCATCAAATCTCTATGTTGTGTATTCAGTGCCATTGTCAGATCTAATGGCTTGAATCTTGTGACCACTTTGATTTTCAATCCACGCTTTGAAGGTCTTGAATATACTGGCAACCTCAGATTTGAACTTCATGAAATAAATTCAGCAGTATCTAGTCATATCATCAATAAACGGGATGCAATACCTACTTCCATTAAAGGAAGGAGAGAGTTGAGGTCCACACACATCAGTGTGAATGAGTTGAAGCTTTGACTTAGCTCTCCGTCCTGACTCCTCAATAATATTTGAATTTATTTGCAGGGTCTGAAGTTGAACAAGGGTAATGACAAAAGGAAGCAATCGAAAGTTGAATGTCAGTAATTTCTTTCTATGCAATTTTTATATTTTCTATAAAAAATGAAAGTTATTAAAAAAAAAAAATCAAACTACAACTATTTGTTTCTTATAAATTCCAGTAAGCTGCCAACTAAGTAGAGTCTGATGGTTTTCTTTTTTGTTAAGAACCTATGAAAGGTCTGAACTATCATCCATGTTAATGGGAGAGGTCTGAAATTTAAAAAGTTAATAACGGATGTCTGAATTTCAGTTTTGTTGATAACAACGGTCTCCATTAGTTTTTTCCGTTAAAACTAACGGAAGTTGGTCACATGCTTGGCATGTGACCGGAAATAAAATAAATTTCCAAAAATGCCCTTCTATCAAGTGTGCCCCTTACATGCTTGAAGTGAAAATACCAAAATGCCCTTGAAGCCACCACGACTCCACCAACCACCACCGTACTCCGGCGACCACCACCAAGGCTACGATTGGGCCCAAATCGGAGCCACCGGCCCCGATTAGGCTCCGATCGGAGCTTTTTTGCTGAGGTGATAGCCGGAGTCGGGTCGCCGGAACCGAGGTGGTGGTCGTCGAAGTCGAGGTGGTGGTCGCCGGAGTCGGGTGGTGGTGGCCGGAGTCGGGTGGTGGTGGCCGGAGTCGGGTGGCGGTGGACGGAGTTAGGTGGTTTTAATTTGACTTTAGGGGTAAAATTGTCATTTCACATTTCCTTAAATAAGATATTAAATAAAATAAAATATTAAAGGGGCAAAAATGTCATTTCACACAATTCTGTTAAATTTAACCCTAAAAATGGACGGAAAACCTCAAATCAACTAAATTGAAATTTTAGCCTCCGTTATTAACTTTTGAAATTTCAAACATCTCCCGTTAACATGGGTGTAGTTCAGACATTTCATAGGTTCTTAATTTTTTTTTTTTTTTTTTTGTGAAAGATGGATGGTTTGGATCATGAAAAGTAACTCAACTTGAATTGTGGTTTGGAATCTCAATTTAGGTGTATGTACTTACGAATGTTTACTGGTGTTGCCTGTTTCTTATCTAGGCTTTTGATTATTGGTGTTGCCTGTGGGTTATCTATGCTCAGCCTGTATCAACAATAACTATGTAGCTATTTTTATTTTAGGAATGACCGTCTTTGTAAATTAACAACTATGAGCTGTATTGTATGCCATTATTTTAGGAATAACCGTCTTTGTTCTCATTGTTCAGTTTAAAGTCGGCCTAAAAAAATACTAGATTAAATCCTGTGTAGTCAGTCTGATGAATTCCAGTGGACACCAACCAGTTTCTTGAATTGTTAGGTTGAGAGATGCAGTTGTGCTGCACTACTACTACTCATGTTCAAATTCAAACTAGCCGCATGTTGCCGTTTCTTCATTATGATTGTGCTCAAGTATATATATGGTAGTTTAGTTATGTTTATTTATGTGTTGGGTTGTAGGGAGGTGTACCACTTGCTCAGTTCATTGTCAATCTATAACCAACAAGGGAAAATAATCTATTTAGTGTCTCGTGTTTACTCAAGGTGTCAATTTGGTGTATCGGAATTAAAATGTTATTTTCGATTGTCGCAGGTTTCAGTTATGTTGTCACGGTTAAATTTTGGGTTAAATTTGACAGAACTCGGTCATGTGACCAACACATGACCGAATAAATTTTAAAATGGCCAAATTAACCCCGGTCGGAATCAGAGGTGGTGGTTGAAATCAGAGGTGAGTGATCGGAATCAGAGGTGTGTGGCTGTAATTAGAGGTGGGTGGCTGGAATCGGATGAAATGAATGAAAGGATTCTCTAACTCTATCTTTGTTTGAAATATTTTGGAAGTATGTATTGTTCTGATATTTTATGGTTCATCTTGTTTGATATGTTATTAAAGTTCGTATTATTTGTTAGACAATTTGTTTGATATTTTTATAATTTATTTTTACTTGAAATATATTACTAAGGAATTCAAGCTAAGTATGGTATGTTTTAAAATCAAAAGATTGCGTTTAAAAAAAAAATAATGATTTTTTTCTATTTACATTCGATATGATTTGATTATGTGTAAAGTTTAATAAATGAGGTTTATTTAAAAATTAACAAAATTTATTAAAAATATTATGATTGACTACATACATGAGAGATGTACGTTTTGTACATAATAAACAATATACGCTTCATTGCAGAATTAGAATTTATAAACTACATTACATTTCCCTAATATGTGTAGCAATGTCTGCCACCTATGTACACTACAAGAAAAGTCATGTTTTCCTACAGGCGAAATCCGATGGCATGTTACGTTTGTTTTTCATGGGATATGGCATGTCGTTAAAACACGAGCTAGAATGCGGTCGGAAACGTTCCTGACAGGCAAAATCGGTCGGGAAACTTTACCTACGGGATATATCCGTAGGGAACAAGATGGTACATTAAATTCGTCGTTAAATTTTTTGACCGATTTCCTGCCGATGTACGGGTGGCCACAGATGTCTAGGAGGCTGCGCTACCGCCCTCTCGACTCCAACTGACCGGTGCTAAAGCTGTCCTAGGGAGCTGCAACCCAGTGTTACTGAATATGCATGTTTAGCAATTGAATTTTCGTTTCGGATGAAAGTCTTTAGAATACCACTAGGCAAACGTTAGCTATGCAGATTTAGTCTCCCGTTCTATTAGTACTGAACCCTTCCATTGAAGTTACATAAGCTCATTGCAGTATGTCGTCTTCAGTTGTTCGGATTTTGACCCGAAATACAACTACATGAGACATTTACGAATATTCGTTGTCGACATTTAGCAACCCTACACCCGATGCCAAAGGTATCCTGGCGAGTCGGTGTTAGGTGAATTCAAATTGTTTTGTTCAGCACCACCCGTATGTGATTCCAATGTTAGACTTTGGTATTGGGTACTAGAACACAGAATGATAGTTTCAGCATGTGTAGACATATTGCCATATATTGTCTTTAACATACTGTTAGGCATGTTTAATGTTCAGTTTACCACTACACATACCCATTACTAATGCTGACTTGTTGCCACACAATAAATACAGTTTCGACATATCACAATTAGAGTCGGCTCAGTTCAAGTCCAACAGATGGAAATAGTGTTTGCAGACAAGTTTTTGTATCTTGCTTTCAAGATTATATTGTTCTTGTTGTACAGTCTCTCTAGCATTGGAAAACATCCTGACTAACTAAGCTGTTTTGCTTCATTAGTACTGCGTTTTACATATGCTGTTTAGACTCGGCACCGTAAAGATCTAGTGGACGGAACTACAGTTCAAATGGAATTGTAATTATTATGTTGACATACATTGTCGGATTGAACTTGAAAATGTAGATTTCATTTTTATTCCATATGAGATGAACGATTGTTTACAAATTTGGGAATTGTACACAATTAGTAACAGTGCAACATTACATGAGAATTTTTTTTAAAAATTCATCTTCCACTTCTCGTCAACTGAATGAACTGGGCGAAACCGTATAACTTTTCTTACACTGTCATGGCCTTCGTGAACCAACGAACTGGAAAACCATTGAACAAAGAGAATGGTTAGACCTTCATGGGGAAGAAAATATACTGTAACTATGTACGAATTGAACGAAAGTACCTATAGGCATTCACTTAATTGGTGAAAAGAAGGTAGCACAGAATAGTCGATTACCTTGAAGAATCGAAGATTGTTGTACAATGCGAAGAAGGATGTTCAAAATTAGTGTGTTTAAGCGCGGATTTTTATAATGTCATCTGTGTCGTTGAACGATGTTTTGCTCCGAAGTGGTTACTCCAGCTTATGCTGCTTAGGCGTACATAAGTTGTCAGGAAGGTTGCGATATACCTTGATGTTTCCGCAGCAGTAATTGCCTGTTAGATTACGGGGAGTAATCACTACGGATACTTAAACAAGGTACATGCCAGTAATTGGAATTACGCAGCGGAAGTATCACACATACCTTTAAGATGATCCGTAGACCCAAGATCTTCTAAAGAGGGAGTTCGCGATCCTCTGGTTGGGACCCGTGGAGGTTCTTGTTAGAGAAGCCCTACGTGGTGCAAGCTCCACAGCAAAGCCTCTGATCGATTCTTGGCATGGGGACAGATCTCTGGAGAGTTTGCTCGAAGGCAATGGCACACCTTGGTGAGGGTTATATGGTCCGGCCGAACTAGGTATTAGGGGGGAGGGTTTTTCCTCTCTAAAACACTCTAATGAGGGAATTGTGATTAACCCAAAAAAATCTCATAACACCTCTTATTTATAGGAGGAGTAAAGTGGACAAAAGTCGCCTTTATCCCACCTAGTAATTTCGGCCGGCCTATGTAATTGGGGAGGCCCAATTTTGGGCCTCCCATGTCAATTGGGATTTGGGTCTAGCCCAATTACCCTAATGTGACATTTACCCAAGTTCATTAGGTAAACTATACATATTATGGGTTACCAATTATGGCGCCCATTACCATATGCTTACAGCTCCAACTCGCCGGAATGGGAGGGTTCCTGTTAAAGTATTGTCGTCCAAATATGCATCAACATTTCTCTCCTTTGATCTGCTCCTTGCTTCCGAATAGTTCATACGAGGTTTGCCGTGCGACGGCGGATACGACGGGCATCGTGCTACTCATCTGTTAGGCGTGTTGTAGCGCCCGCGGAACGTTGATTCCCTTTTCTCCAATCAACCTGTTATAAACAACATTTATATTGTACCGCACTTTATCCTAGGTCAACTGATAATTCTCCATTTGCCTAGTTTCCACATAGGAACACTTCTCCATGGCATCCGTACAAGTATTCACAACCTTCAACTAATATCCAGTTGGTGGCCACCTAGTGAATACAAGAGTCGGTGAATTATAGGTTAAATTGACCATCCCCATCGCTTATATCCTTAGTCAGACCCAACCTATTTCCAAAGACGTGGTCACTTGGCCTTTTTGTTCAGCATTATACGCTCGTACGCCGGGAAGCGAGCATTGAGCCTGACCTTAGATATGAGTTCTGAGTCTGTGAGGATACTTTGGGTGCCTCTTCATAAGGCTCCTGGGATCAATCACACGCTCGAGGTGAAGAAGTTTACGCCCACCCGAATCACGAGGATTCCTTCCTAGCATAACCAAGTTGTGACCCCCTGGTCGAACGTGGCACGCGTAGTATGAAGCACGCGTTGATAGCATACCTGAACCTTTTGGGTTGACAGGAAAGGGATATGTCAATCATGCTATCGTAGATTCTCATCTGGCCCAGAATGTGGTAAATGATGAACGAAGTCCATCACGGCGATAAGCAAAACGAAGATCACGTCGAGTTACTTTGAAACTAGATAATCGTCTTGCTTAATCAAGTTTATCCCCCTGACTCTTAGCCAGTCTTGTTTGGTGGAGGCCTCTCTCCACCACAAGACGACCGTACCTATGTGACTAGGTAAGGCCCACATTCGACATAGTTTGGCAGAGGATTGCGTCCTCCTATGACTTAGTTTATAGACCGTAAATCTGATGTAATCAAAATATTATGACGTTAATAGATCATAAACTCAGTTGCAATTCTTTCGCTTACAAAATGTAACTTTCTAATATCAAAATGCTATCACAAATACATTCCATTTCTAGACCCTACGCAATCCAAGCAATATTACATGCTTTTCGAATATGTCACTGCGTAGTGGATTAGTTAAAGGGTCCGCTAACATGTTATCAGTAGACAAGTATTCCATAGTGATTGTATTGTCTTCAACCATAGATTTAGCATAGAAATATTTCACATCAATGTGTTTGGTCCTACTATGGTACTTCGGATTCTTAACTGCCGCAATGGCTGCTTGACTGTCAGAGAAGACCTTCACATGTTTATTCTCAACATCACTACCAAGCACTGCAGTTAGAAGCCTTTTGAGCCAGACCGCTTCTTGTGCATTCTTAGAGAGAGCTACGAATTCCGATTCCATTGTGGACAGCGCAACACAGGTTTCTTCTTCCTCATCCATGAAATAGCGGCATTAGCAAGGAGGAACACTCCTCCTGTAGTGGATTTACGATCATCTTGATCGCCACCATGGTCGGCGTCACTGTAACCGGTAAATTCTAACGTTTTACCCTCATAGCACAGCGCGTAGTCGGCAGTACCTTTCAGATAACGAATTATTCGTTTTACAGCCTTTAAATGTTGATAGCCAGGATTTGATTGGAAACGTGCTACTAGGCCCATGGCGTAACAGATATCCGGACGGGTGCATTGCATGGCGTACATCAAACAACCGACCATGCTTAAATACTCTGCACCCTTCATTTGTTCACGCTCTGCCAGGTTCTTGGGGCCGTCACGTTTTGACAGTGCGCACCCAAACACCACCGGCGTATCCACGGGTTTGGCATCCTGCAATCTGAATCTTTTCAACAGTTTGTTGATATGAGCTTCTTGAGGCAGACACAATTTCCGGGTAGCCCGATCTCTAGCAATTTTAATGCATAATATGTACGTGGCCTCTCCCATGTCCTTCATCTCAAATACAGATGCCAACCAGGACAGAACTTTGACTTGATCATAAAACTCATGTCTTTTGTGGAAATGAGTATGTCGTCCACGTATAAAGTTAAGATGACATACTTAGACCCGGAGGTCTTGTAATACACGCACGGATCCTCGTGAAGATTCACAAATCTGTTTCCTACGATTTCCTCGTGAAATCTGCGGTACCATTGTTGAGACGACTGTTTGAGACTGTAAATAGACCTTTGGAGTTTACAAACTTTATGTTCGTTGCCAGGAGTAATGAAACCCTCTGGTTGCTCAATGTAGATCTCTTCCTCCAGGTTTCCGTGGAGGAATGCGGTCTTAACATCCATTTGGTGCATCTCGAGATCGAGACTTGCAACCAAGGCCAGAATGGCCCGAACTATGGTGTAACGCACAGTTGGTGAGTATGTTTCGTCAAAGTCCACTCTGTGAAGTTGGGTATATCATTTCGCAACAAGTCGGGCTTTGTATTGCTCAACTTTTCCATCGGCAGTGAGTTTCAGTTTGAGAACCCACTTTGCTCCTATGGCTCTGCGGTTAGCAGGTAAATCAACCAAAGACCATACCAAATTGGCTTTCATTGATGAGATCTCTTCCTCCATTGCATTCCTCCATTCCTTTGCTAGAGGTCCTTCCAACGCTTGTTAAACCATTACTGGCTCGTCAACGGATGTTAGAGTGAAGATTTCTCATCTCTCGATGGGATACTTCCTAGGAGAAGTTCGATGCCTTTGACTACGTCTAGGCTCGTTCCCCCCATCTTGATTTTGAAAGCTACTCCCACTCGGGATAATGCTTCCATTCGGAGCATCACTCCCACTGGGAACAAGAGCAGTGTTAGAACCTTGACCTACAACCTTTCTCGGACGTCCTCTTGGTCTCAGGATCCTATCCTCGAGATGAATTCCTTGGTCACTAGGACCTGGAACCAAGTTGGTTGGAGTGCTCCCACTGGGAACAATGGATAGTGTTGGTGGTTGTGGTGTCGGTCCAGCTACATGATTATTAGGTTCAACTTGATTCATCTCTGCGGCAACAGTGATTTGTGTGGTAGGGTTTAATCCTCCCACTAGGTTTATGATGAAAAAGTTTCCATTATCATTAACCATGTCATTCACTTGTGTTGCCGGTTCAAATCTCCCACTCGAAGTAAGTGGGACCTGATCATCAATGCTATCCTACTCTAGTTCAGTCAATATCTCATCTGTTTTAATTTCGCCAAGCGTTGGGAATTCGTCCTCAAGGAAAGTTACGTCTTTGGATTCATGTTCGACCACACCACCATTTTCTTGAGCTAACACAAATACGTAACCTTTAGAGTTCTCTGAGTACCTTATAAAGATACTCTTTAGTCCTATGGGTCCTAACTTGCCAAAACGGTTGTCAGTTGTATGTGTATAGGCAGTGCAACCCCAAGGTCGCAATCTGGTGAGATCTAATTCTCTTCCATGCCACAGCTCATATGGCGTTGTGTCTACCGCTTTGGTTGGGACAAGGTTTATCACATGAGTGGCAGTCAACAACGCATCACTTCAATAGGAGATAGGTAATTGAGCATGCGACATCATGGTTCTAACCATGTCAAGGAGTGTACGATTACGACGTTCAGCCACATCATTCTGCTGTGGTGTGTAGGGGATTGTCGTTTGACGGGCTATCCCTCTATCTTTGCAAAACTTCTCAAACTCATTAGAGAGATACTTTTTTTCTTTCAAACAACGATAATGTTTGTTTTTTGTGAACTCTTTTGTTTATGCTTGTGTATTGTTTATTTTGTTAGGACAGGCGTGAATGATGTGTTGTTATTGCCATTATGTTGACTGTTCTTTAGGGTTAAACAATACGTGTATCGTGTTTAGTAACGGATCAATTGTGGGTTGACATGGCGTTGGAACATTATCATAAGCTTTGTACATACGCGTACGAAAATAACAGAAGAGCCCAATTCGCCAGCACAAGCAACACTACATATGTTACTTCCTACAGCTAGTTAAAACACAACGAAATACAACCCGGAAATGACTTCTACAGCCACACGCCATATTTAATTTTTTTATTGTTTGAAAGAAGTTAATAGATGTGTCTGCATATCCATTGAATGTGTGAACGTGCTTACTGGATCTGCATAGAACACACTGTTTAATAGGCTGAAAACCGTCGGCCTATTAAAATGTCCGTAAGCAAATCGTTTCGACACGTCTGAGGCATTCGTCTATCGGATTTAGGTAAGGGAATCTCCAGCCGAGCAAGGAGCATCAGGTACCAGTTGGTATTTTTTATTTCGTTCTCACCACTTACTTACCGGTCAAATCAATCGAAAAATCGGTCAGTAAAAGGCCATTGGCACTTTTTTCTTCAAATCAGACGTGATCCGGCGGGGAAACGACAATACACTCCTGGTCGACGGATCGACGGGTCGGTCAGCATTTCTACTGTAGGTAAAACCAACTTTTCTTATAGTGGTACACAGTGTGTGTTGGCAATAATATTTTTATCATGCACTTCGTTAGCATTTTTTTTTTTCGAGAAAATAGAAAATTAAATTTAACTATTATTACTAAAAATAATAACATTGACGGATTAAATGAATTTCTTCAAAACAATATTTTTTTAAAAAAATTAATTGACAATAATAACAATAATCTTAATGCTACTTTATGCAACTTTATTTTTTACCACTGAATGTATGTATTATACACCTACTAATGTTGATAAATTATAAAATTTATTAATACTAAAATTCTAGAAATGAAACACAAAACATTTGTACGATTTAATTAGAGTTGCTCTTGAACACTGCTTATCTTACTTGTATTGTGTTATAGTTTTTTCTTACTTGAAATTTCTTAACTTAATTTACTATTATAATATATTTTTGATAAAACTGTTATTATACTCATATATGTCTATAATAGTAAATTATATTAAATTAACTTTTTGAATCCATTAAAGTATATTTTTCTAATGATTATACTAGATTCATGTTCGCGCTACACACCCGCGTTGTCTTAGGTAGAATGTTACAAATTACAATGATATAATCATACTGTCTCTGAGGATGATACAAGTGCACAATCATTCTAATTCTGAGGATGATATGAGAATACAAACTTATGTAAAAAATTAATTAAAAAATTAATTAAACTATGTAACAAAATGTTCCAAAATTTTAAAATACTTCAAATTAAAAATTAAAATGCTAGAGAGACCGGGAAAAAACAATTAAAGAATTTTCGGTCGCTCTAGCATTTTAATTTTTAATTAGAAGTATTTTAAAATTTTGGAACATTTTGTTACATAGTTTAATTAATTTTTTATATAAAGTTGCATTATTGTATCATCATTAGAATTGACTATGTCATTGTATCATTTTCAAAGTCGGTATAATTATTGTAACATTCTCACAAAGACAATTACGTGTAAGAATCTAGTTATTAATGTTTAAATTTGAGCATGTGTCAATAATTAACTATAAAAGTTCCTTTCTTTTAGATATGAAATCCTTCTAGAAACCTTTTTCTAATGCATAAACGCAATAAACAAAGTCATAGTCAGTCAAAGAAGCCAAAGTCAAAAGGATTCCAGAGTTCAAACCAAATTATCTTTTAATTTTATTTAATCATTACTAAACTACCATCATTAATAAGGTTGAACTATTGTAAGATGGCATAACGGTTCATATAAGAATTAATATTTTGAATAAAAAGTGCAATATTTTGAGTTCGAGTTCTATAAATTTAAAAAAAAAAATGAGTTAATATCTTGTGTGGTTATCTAAGTTTGGTAGTGTGGTCGTAGTTCAAACATATGTGTTTTAGTTATATACGTTTACAAATGTGATTGTTTAATTACACTGAGATCAAATGTCTAAAATACATTTGTATATTTCTTTATTCTCCATATTCTTCATGGTGTTATCCATCAAAGTAATGAAGTTTTTCGGACAAAAACTTCATTTTTTTTTATCAGACATGGTTCGTATATGAACCCAATAGCTGCTGCACAGTTCGAAATCGAATCCATCAGTTACAGCATGTTCGATTTCGAACCCTATCTTCGATTTTTAATGAAGAAATTAGATATTTTTTAATGGAGAAACTTGATAAATTTGATGAAGAATTTAAACTGATTAAATATAATGGTAAAATCATCATTTAAAATTATTTAATTATATTAGATCAAACATAAGTAACAAAAGAAACAAGTTTGAATCATTTAATCACATTCCAAAACATATATAGCTATATAATCATGCCAAAAAATAAATAATTACTTTTTTTTATGAAACGTTTATTACATTGGATATGTATAATTAACTAAATAATATATTAACTCTAAAAAAAAATTATGACCAGCATACTGCACCTTATTCTATTTATAATAAGATAAAAAAATATATCACTAAGGTTGAAATTATTGCCAAAATTAGTCAAATGAAGCCCATTTCATTTAATTAAGTGATACCCACCACCTAACAAAAAATTAAACACAGCCATGAAATGGCCACTTCTATTTCTCATCACCCTCCTCCTATGCTCAATCAACTCGGCTGTGCCCGTACGAAGCAGCCACTTTGTGCTCATCCACGGCTCGTGCCATGGTGCATGGTCCTGGTTCAAGCTCGTTAAGCTGCTAAGGTCATCAGGTCACAAGGTCACGGCTCTAGACCTTGCAGCTTCCGGGGTTGACCCGGAGCAAGCGAGGGATCTCGGATCGATATTAGACTACTTCAAGCCACTCACGGATTACATGTCGTCGCTGAATTCGTCAGAGAAAGTGGTGCTAGTCGGGCACAGTCTCGGCGGGTTAGCGATTTCACATACCATGGAGAGGTTCCCGACTAAGATCAGTGTTGCGGTTTTTGTTAGCGCTCAGATGCCTGGACCGTCCCTCAATGTTTCTGTTCTTAACCGAGAGGTAAGTAAGTATATATAAAGTAGGAGTATATATAATTTTGTTTTATTATATTAAATAATAATACACGCCGTAAAGAAAATTCATGATTTCGCCTCGGTTAGTCCTAATATATCGTATGTGGATCCACAGTCGCTAAGGAGATCAGGTCCTGTGCTGGACAGTCACTACGCCTACGATAACGGCCCCAACAATCCCCCCACCACCTTTGCATTCGGCCCTGTGCACTTGGCTACACAACTCTACCAACTCACCCCCATTGAGGTAGTGTTAATTAATAGCTAGTGTTATGGATAAGAAACAATTCAATAAAATGCGGGTTTATTAGTTTATTTATTATTATTTGTGAAAGTTATGTTTTTACATTTTAATTTGAAATATGTGCACTATCTTAAGAATAAGACGTGTATTTAATTGGCTAACTCGCAGGATTTGACTTTAGCTACCACATTAATGAGGCCACTGCGTTTGTTCAGCGAAGAAGACATGGAAAACGTAATAGTACTAAACGACGCAAACTACGGGTCAGTGTCTCGGGTTTACGTCGAACCCGAGGAAGACAAGCTGACACCTAAGGACCTCCGTGGGTGCTCGAAAATAACCCGCCGGACCAAGTGTATAAGATCAAGGGGTCCGACCATATGGTCATGATGTCACGGCCACTACAACTTTGGTCACTTCTGCTTACTATTGCAACCAAGTACTCATAGAATAAACATGCACAAGAATAAACCTCTAATTAATATGGACTGTTTGATGCATTCAATATCCATCAGAACCCCCTTACTTATATAGAAGTACATATTTGATTTGTAAATTATGTTATGATAGAAGTCCTACTCATGGCGACTTGGTTGAACTGGGAGAAGTTGTAAGTATTATTGCTAGTAAATGTTATGAAAATCAGATCCGAGTCATATCATGAATCGATCGCACTGGCAGTCTGGTTCTAATTAAAGATAAGAACGCATAGTAAACCCAGATCGACGATTGAAAACTGAACTAGACCAGGTAAACATGAGTCAGATCGTCGGTTAAAATGAAAAAATATGGACTTGATCCGAAGGTTTTGAAATAAAAATACTCTTTTCTTTTTTTTTTTTGCTAAAACCTGCAGAATTAGGTTGAACTAGTTCAGATAAGTCGGGTCACAAACTGATCACATTATCGGTTCAAGGTCTGATCATATTTTCAAAACAGTGATTACAGGTCAATCTTTTGGAGAACCTGAATAATCAACTAACATTTAGAACTTTTTATATTGGCGAGTATTCATAGGTGGTACTGCAGAACATATACGACCTCCGAATGAAAAAATTAAACTAAATTGAAGTTTTGGTTCATCCACACGTCATATTACCGTGCAAGCAAAATAAAGTGTGAAATAGATTATGACAGTCAGTTAAGAAAAATAAAGTTATTTCATATTTGTTAAGTTTTATTAATTTTTTATTTAAAGTATAGATAAATTTATTCAACATAGTGGAATATAAATTTTATATAAACAAATATGATATATATATTTTACATGAATTTTATATTTTTATATAAAAAAACCTTAAATATTATGTTTTTTCTTTTAAGAAAATAGACTTTTTTAGTTTTTTTTTGTTGGCATAAATTCTACTATTTTTTATGATTTTTTAAAATAAACTTATGCATTTATTCTATTTTTTAAAAATAAAATAAAAAGGTATAATTTAAAGATAAAACTAGAATAATTATGACTGCGATCTAATAAGAAAACTATGGGCGCTTTACGAATATAACATCCTGAATTTAACTTAATCTCTAAGATAATAATACTTACTAAATTTCCTCGCACTTTTCCTAATCAAACTAAACCATACAAAACGCCTGTGTAGTGTTTCATGTCGGCCTTGTCGAAGAACTTGTCCTGAATCTTGGAAAACACCCGCCGTATCAAAAGGCTATCCGAACCTGCATGTCGCTCAATCCGAGCTTTGCGACCAACTCCGAGCGAACCCGCCGCCCTCTCCAAACACCCGAACAACCAATCACAAAACAGCATCACATGTTTAATATCATAAACATTCGGTCCGAAAACCCCTCCAACGATTTCCAAAAATATGTAGAGATTCTACGTAAGCTTCGGGGCGATACCGGAATTTTCTGTGGTTCGGAGCAGTATCTTCACTAGGTACGCGAAATCATACGTGCTATGGAACGTCACCCATGTCACCGATTTATTTCACAAAATACGAGAAAATCGCGTGAGCCCGAAATTGGCCGAGGGGATACCGTATTTTCACACCACAATTTCTAACTTGAAACCTAAATATCTCCCCCTCCCGATCAACTCCTCCCGATAGAGACCATTGTATAGTATGATTTATATTGCTCAATATTACATAACCAAAGTCTGTATAATAAACATACTAACTTTAGTAGAGTTGCTAAGGACATACTCGTAAATGTATGTATTCTAGTTTAACATTCAGATCCATATAATCGAAGTATAAATATATATTGTTCAAACTTCCCATTTTTTGTTCATTAGATGATTTTTTTTTTTTAATCTTGAATGTCACTATTCAATTATTTGAAATTTATGGGATTCAAATGATTTATATGATTCATATTAAGGATAACAAATAATAGCATGACTTTTGCGTATTTTGATTAATTCATACATTACGTATGCATTAGTGAAGAAAAAACAAATTCAAATATATTTTTTCAAAAAATTCTTAATTTTTTGTTAAAACAATTTTTTTTTAATAAGTGTTGGATTTCTTGATTAATGTTGATAGCTTTTTACATTTCCACGAAGCCCCCGCCTTACACTAAATCAGGACAAATCGATTTGTTTCACTTGATTTGACCCTATAAAAGGCAATCACAAAATTATAGAATCGCTCTTGATTTTTGATTGGTCGCGATATGGCAAAGAGAACGGAACACAGTGTTGTCACAGTATGTGTCTATGTGATTTGAGGTCAGTAGAGGATGGTCCATATATTAATAGAAGTGGCCTATAATAAAAGTTGGTGATGTCCTCACCATCACAAGACACGACCATTCACCATCGGACGCAACCTTTGGCCACCACACCTTCCGGTTTATAACAAACTGGTAGAACCTTCACATAAGAAACAGGCAGAATTGATTCACCGAACCCTTCTATCGTCATTTTCCTTCTCTAATTTGTTATGTTCTTCAACTCCAGTCCATACTAGAGATTTCTCATCTATCTCGCACCGGATGTTACAGATCCAGCGGAGAAGAGCGATAGCTACACTGATGACTAAGTTGAATGTTGCGTTGAAGATAGTCGCTTACGGCCGTGCTTCGCAGGTTGGTTCTCTCTCTATAGATCCGGCGTCAGTATCGCAATGTTTAGGTGGTGGCGGCGGCTGCGGTCGAACATAGATTCCGGTGTCTCTCTCCGAATTCCTGGTATTCGTTGGCGCCTTTTGATTATGTAAAAGCTCCCGCCAACTACTCTGTCGTGACTTGTCTTCTTTCTGTCATGACTCATCCCTTCCTCCTCCTCCATGCAGAATACACTGTTCCCTAAACATTCTCCCCACTTCTCCGCCACATTGGCTTTCAAATTCTGATCGCTCAACTTGAAGGAGTTGAATCATCCATGTTGTCCATGTAGCCTCTCCTCTTTGTGACTCCCTAACAATCGTCTCACATACATCCCTTAGCATCCTCCCTATGTGCATTTGGTACATCTTTTGGTAGAGTACTAATCAAACGCTCAAAAATATGTTTGCTTTAACGCTTGGTCAATGTCCGCCTTGAATTTTCTTAACCACTGTCTTACAACAACTTAATCTTCTCAAACAATTTCTATTACAATTTCGTTATATGACGTTCTTCTGTTATTTCTGAGTTTTAAGTACTATTCGATCAAATGTCTATGCGAGAATGCACCTTCCATCTCTTTACTTTGATTTTCTTTGTCTTATTTCATTAAAAAGCTAGAACTTTGATTTCCCTTTATTGATCGATTCATTTTTCTATGAATACGATTTGTTCTTTCTATGAATGACTAATAGGGTTTGATGGATGTTAAGGTCCATAAATATTCCTCATTGAGAATATTGTCTCAATTCATCTTTAGCATATAATTTTAACAAGTACTTTTCTCATCTGCCATGTTGTATCTTCTCACACACTAATATGAACTTCGTCATTTTCTTCAGATTAGTGTTTTTTTTTTTTACATGATCTCAGTTATTTTCTCCATATCAAATTTTAATAGTTTTGTTTGATGACTTATCTCATTTTGGTGTTATTTGATGGCGTCATCTCCTTTAATGGGAAAGAGCATGAAACCAATTCAATTGCACCTTGTTACTATGCTTTATGTTTGTTGTTTCCGCTTATAAATTTGGAGTGTTCATATGATGTCACTATGAGAGGTCTATGTTTGTTCATGTACAAATTTTGAATCCAGTATACTATTTCAGATAAACCTCTAAAGAATATTAATGTGTTTCTGTATGAACTTCTGAATATTGTTGGTCCATTTGCATTTGAACATGTAGTAAGGGACCACTTCACACTTGGATCTCTTTCTTGTAGTCAATTGGCAGCAATCCCCCTAAAAAATTTATGGCATTCCAATTATTTAGGATTGGGCACAATTCGGTTTATAGCCGAACCGATTTTGAACTGAACTAAATCGTTCAAAACAATTTGGTTCAGTTTTACACTTGGAATCTAAACTGCATTGTATAAAATTATAATATCTGATTTGGTTGTAAACTGGTTATAAACCGGTTCGAACTGAACCGAACAATTTATCTCTCTTTTTTATCAAAACAAAATCATAAATAAGAACTATGAGTAGTATGATATATAAGAACTAATCTAACTATATGAGTTTAGTAAGAACTTAGACATCTAACTACATACTTAGCAATCTAACATAGTAAGTCGATATTAACTAAAGCTAATAATAATAAGTTCAACTTGTCCCTCATTTTTTGAAGCTAAACTTAGTAACCACGTAGTAACTTAGCAATCTTAGGTTTATTTTATTTTTTATTTTTCCAAAAAAACATATAGTATATACCTAATATATGTTATTAAATTTGTAATAAATTGCATTAAATTAACAAAATTAGTCCGGTTCAATAAACTGTTAAACCAGATTATTCTATCATAATCCTAAAGTGCACTATTTAATTATAAAAAATCTGTTTTGTTTATTAAACTGGTTCAATCAAACAGATTCTTAACCGGTTAGGTTCAAAACCAATCCAATTCGCTTGAACTAGTTAATATACCCAATCCTACAATGATTTATTAATTTCGCAGAGAAACCCGCTATTCAATTCAAGTAAAGATTTTGTTGCATTAGAATTCTAGCAAGGTACTAATCACGAAGGGTTCAGCTTTCTTCTTAGGGGTCATCTCAAACACTAAGCTAAGGGAAGGGAGTTAACGCTCTGAAACTGTGTGCTTGATTTCACTTAGATTCCATTCTACATAGTGGGAGAAGGAGGCTCTTAGTTCTGTAAGCAAAGCTCACCTATTTAATTTGCACGTGTTGAATGGAATCTAAGTGAAAAAATAAAAATTAAAGCTCCTTCAAAAATAATATTTCGATGAGCAAAAGAAAAGATACTAAATCAATATTTACTCATGCATGCTTTGTGCATGTTAAATAATTATTAAATCAATTTCTTAAAGCATTTTAATGCTTACAGCATCCGGACTCATCAATAAATAAATATCATGTTACTTATTTCCATAAAGGTATGAAGATCTTTTTTTTTATACTGTAATTAAGGTTTTGTTGTTAATGTTTTATTAATGAAAATAAGAATGTTAATTAATCTTATATTTATTTTGTTAGCTTTCTTTCTATGTATGTTTCCTAACTAATTGTTTATTCTACGTCTTTACTTCATCAGATATTAGTAAACATATATAATAGCAGCATAAGCCTAATGTCACGGACCTGGAGCATACATCCAAGAATCAGCTACATATGGAAGGGATTCAGGCATATATGGCAGTAAAGTATGGAGTAACTTCTAACTGTCCCGATTCAATGTATTCGTCAACATTCGTTGTATTAGGGGATAGTTGAGAAGATGTCACTTACCGTATTAGATTTCTCATTTATTGTATAGTTTCTTTAGAGAGCTATCTTCACTTGTATATACAGGGGTTATCCTCTCATTTTTAATTCATCAACTCAATACTGGCCAAAAAAAAAATTCATCAACTCAATTACATTTCAATAGAATACAAGAGTAAATCTTCATATATTCGAGTGTTCTTCATATTTTCGCGTGAGTTGAGGGAAATGCTGAACTTAGGGCAACCTAAGGCCGCACGAGTAAGGAGGAAACGATATTCTTTCACCAAGCCCGTGACAAGTGGTATCAGAGCAAAGTTCTGTTCCTGATACCGTGACAAATGGTATCAGAGCGGAGTTCTTGACCCAGGGAGATTCGAAGAAATATATATTAACGCCGCGGACTCTGAACGATCGTGGTTGTCCCGAGATGCTTTACTACGAGGATGGCCATCGATAGGGTGCTCTTAGCAAACAAGGTTTCTGATCGAGGAGCTGTTTGACGAAGAAGGTTTAGTTGCGCTATTTTATACGGAGCGCTAGTGGGACTCCAGTGAACTCGGAAGACATGACCGCGAAGGGTTGCCTTCAATCCGAGAGGTCAAGGATGTGCGGTGACATTGCCACCATGGGGAATGGATGCACTAGAGAAGAGAGTAGTCATGTGCACATATTGGCTGCTACGGCTCTTGAAGGAAAAGTGTCTAACGAGGAGGGACGAAAGAGTACACTATGCGGGAGAACTGCTTATATTGATCGGAATATTGCCGAGTAGCGTCCCATGAGGTGGGATATCTCTTAGACGAGAAAGACTAACCTCACGGATGGGGTGGGGGGGGCTCGCAACTGGGGGAGTCCGATACGAAATGGTGGCCTGGAAGACCCAACAGTGACCAACGTAAGCGAGACATGGCGAGGAAGTTGATCTTCTCAGGAAGGAGGGGACAATACGCAAAAAGCAACAAAGAGCGTACTCAAGAAGACAGAAATTTTGATGGCGTGGTAAAGTGCTCTGCTGCAGAAGATATCGTGGAGGTAGCGGGTTCGCGCAACAAGGGCGTTGAGTTGGTTGGGTGGGGGAGAATGTCACGTACCTACAAAAGTGGTGCAAGTTGGAGAACACCAACGTCTACTACGTCCAATAGAGTTTTTGTATATAAAGCTCTTTAGGGGAAAATAGTAGTTGGAAGCCAAGCCAAGACGTGATGGATGTGGATCCCCCCCCCCCCCCCCCCCCCCCACCCCATATATGGGGTGTCGCTTGAAAGCCAATGATTGGTTTCCAATGTTCTGGTTGTTATCGCTAAGACGTTGCATATCATTCGGGATCTTGCTGGTTCGGGAGTTAATGCCGCTCTCCTGATGATGGCCAGGCGGGCCGAAAACCAGTTAAGCTGCTCTCCGGAGCAAAGACCCCTAACCACGACCCGTTCTGTCCGTATGCGCAATGTGAGTTGGGCTTCGATAACTTATCCTGGGAGTAAAGAGGGCTGATCCGGATGTTAAAAGGCCGGATGCCCCGCGGGCGTATTCCGCTGGGAGAGTGGAAGCTCCAAGCCAGTGACACTAGCATGTGCATATCCCTTTAAAATATTAAATAGCATAACCTGTGGGTCTGTAACATATTTTAGAAGTTTTCTCTTATATCATCAAGGTCGATGAATTGTTGATACTCCTCCGAAAATCAGATAGTTTGCAGTTGATAATTACATGTTCCTTACTTCATGAGCAAGTTCTAACAAGTTTTATTTTGATGCAATATATAATTTTCTTTCTCCATCTTCAATATATTCTGCAAGTAATAATTTTTACGTCATTGATTTTGTTGATATATGACTTGATTATTTTACACTAAAGTCCATGCAACTATTCATGCATTAAATGGTGAAGATTTTGGCAAATTCACTTTCGGTGAATTGGTTGGAGATTGTCAAAGATGAAGAGCTATGTTACTAGCTAGGGAGCCATTTGTCAATTATGGTAGGAAGAAAACTACTTATTCACACTATGTTTTCTGGCTATATAAGCATGGTTGATGTGCAGATGAAATATAAGCCAAGACACTCCAAAAGCCATCGTAGTATTTCATAGTTGCTTAGCTACCATACACTAAACCTCTTCATATATACATACACACTCTTTCCATATATCTTTGAGTGTAGTGAGGTTTTATTGAGTGTATTTAGGGTGTGAGTGTAACACTTGTATCTCCTCATTTTCATAGTGCATTTTCTCTTTCGCCTGTGGTTTTTCCCTCTACACCGGAGGGTTTCCACGTTAAATTTTGTGTCTCTTCTATCTGTTATTTTACTTCTCGTTTTAACATCGACTACCCGACTAAATATTTTCTTGTTACCACGCACAATTCCGCAACAAATTGGTATCAGAGCGTTGTAATATTTTAGTCGGGTTATCATTTTTACTACATGGCTTCGGCCATGAAATTTGATGTTGAGAAGTTTGATGGAAAAATTAGTTTTGGCATATGGCGAGTTCAAATGATGGCTGTTCTCAGTCAACATCGGTTGAAAAAGGCTCTTGCAGGAAAGGTGAAAAAGCCGGCCACCATGACAGACGAGGAATAGGATGAGTTGGATGAAAAAGCCCTGTCGGCAATCCAACTTTGTTTGTCCAAAGAAGTGCTACGTGAAGTTCTTAAGGAGGATACAGCTGCAGGCATGTGGCTTAAGTTGGAGTCTTTGTATATGACAAAGAGTCTTGCCAACAAGACCCGTATTAAGGAACGCCTCTTTACGATAAAGATGGCCGAAGGTACACCCGTTCAAACTCATCTTAATGAGTTTAACTCCATCATTGTTGATTTGGAAAATTTGGATGTGGTGATTGATGATGAAGATAAAGCTGTTCTAATGGTCTGTTCACTTCCCCGTTCATATCGTAATTTTAAGGATATCATGTTGTATGGTAGTAATGAGACCCTGACCTTTGATGATGTTAAGCAAAATCTTTTGTCAAAGGAAAAATATGATTTTGAGAATAATTCAAAGGATGAAGCCGATGGGTTATTTGTTAGAGGGAGAAGTTTTGAAAAGGGTGGTAGCAGTAAAAGTAAATCCAGGTCTAAATCTAGAGCCCGCGATAATAAGAAATTTTGTCGCTATTGCAAGAAAAAGGGACATGAAATTTCTGATTGTTTTAATCTGAAAAATAAGCAGCAAAGGGAAGAAAACAAAAATCAGAGAAATACTGAAAAATCTGCCGAAGTTAGTATTGCTCAAAATGAGTCTGAAGGTGAAGTTTTGTCTGTGACTGATTTTGGAACTAGATCTAAAACTGAGTGGATTCTTGATTCTGGTTGTTCTTATCACATGTGTCCTCATGAGGATTGGTTTACCACTTATGAATCTGTTGATTGTGGTATTGTCTTAATGGGGAATAATGCTCAGTGTAAAGCTGTAGGTAAAGGAACAATACGAATTAAGATGCATGATGGTCTGATTAGGACTCTAACCGGTGTTAGACATGTTCCCGACTTGAAACGGAACCTTATCTCTCTTGGCATCCTAGAGTCTCTTGGGTGTAAGTACACAGCTGAATGTGGAGTTTTAAAGGTCTCTAAAGGTGCTCTTGTTTTGATGAAAGCTAACAGATCTGGAAGTTTGTATGTATTGCAAGGATCTACTGTTACAGGTTCTACAGCTGTATCGTCATCCATGTCGGATTCAGACGTCACAAAATTATGGCACATGCGTCTTGGCCATATGAGTGATAAAGGATTGACCATTCTGAGTAAGAAAGGTCTTTTTTGCGGTCAGAGTACTGGTAAATTGGAATTCCGTGAACATTGCGTTCTCGGTAAGCAGAAAAGGTTAAGCTTTGGTACCGGGATTCATAGAACTAAAGGTACTCTTGATTATCTTCATTCAGATCTTTGGGGACCCTCACGTATTCCTTCCAAAGGAGGACACCGTTATTGATGATTTTTCTCGTAAAGTCTGGGCTTACTTCTTAAAACACAAAAATGAAGTTTTCCCAATTTTTAAGAAGTGGAAGGTTTTAATGGAAAATCAGACAGGGAAAAAGGTCAAGCGACTCCGGACTGATAACGGTCTAGAGTTTTGTGGAGGTGATTTCAACACGTTCTGTGAAAATGAAGGAATTGCTAGACACCACACTGTTGCAGGTACACCTCAACAAAACGGTGTTGCGGAACGGATGAACAGAACCATAATGGAGAGAGTACGTTGTATGCTCTCTAACTCTGGTTTGCCTAAAGAATTTTGGGCGGAAGCTGCATCAACGGCATGCTATTTGGTGAATCGTTCCCCGCACACATCACTTGATTTCAAGATCCCAGAGGAAGTTTGGTCAGGTAATCCTGTTGATTAGTCAAATTTGAAAATCTTTGGATGTCCTGCTTATGCGCATGTTAATCAAGGAAAGTTAGAGCCTAGAGCTCGAAAATGCGTATTTGTTGGTTATGCGTTTGAAGTAAAGGGGTATCGTTTGTGGTGCCCTGAACTTAAGAAAGTGATTATCAGTAGAGATGTCACTTTTAATGAAAATGCATTAATTCACTCTGGGAAAGAAATTGTCGGTTCTTCCTCTCTTGACACAGGTGGTTCAAAGAGTACCGACGAGAGGGTGGAGCTTGAGATTGAAGCACCAACTCCTAGCCAGGAGAATATTTCATCCACCATTTCAGAGCCAAGTACATCGGAGGTTCACGATTCTTTGGAACCGGATCATCGTGTTGATTATTCTATTGCCAGAGATAGACCCAGAAGAGAAATTAGAAAGCCTACAAGATACAGTAAAGCAGATTTGGTTGCTTATGCACTTGCAGTTGCAGAGGAAACAGTTGAAGGTGGAGAACGTCATACGTATACTGAAGCTATTTCATGTTCTAATTCTTCTGAATGGCAGGTTGCAATGCATGAGGAAATTGAATCTCTGCATAAGAATGATACTTGGCAGTTGGTAAAATTGCCAAAGGGTCAAAGAGTTGTAGGTTGCAAATGGGTCTACAAGAAGAAAGAAGGCAACCCTGGAGTTGAGGATGCAAGATTTAAAGCACGTTTAGTTGCTAAAGGCTACACTCAGAAACATGGTGTAGACTTTAATGAAGTGTTTTCTCATGTTGTTCGTCACACTTCTATACGTGTACTTCTTGCATTGGTTGCCTTGCAGGATCTGGAATTAGAACAACTTGATGTTAAAACTGCTTTCTTACATGGAGAACTCGAGGAACAAATTTATATGCAACAACCAGAAGGATTTGTTGTTCCTGGAAAGGAAGACTATGTTTGCCATTTGAAGAAGTCTCTTTATGGACTTAAACAGTCCCCGAGACAATGGTACAAAAGGTTTGATTCATTTATGGTTGAGCATGGTTATTCTCGAAGTCAGTATGACAACTGCGTATATCTCAAGAAATTTTCAAATGGATCTTTTATCTATTTGTTATTATATGTTGATGACATGTTAATTGCTGCTCATGATATGTCATTAATCAACCATTTGAAAGATCAACTGAATAGTGAATTTGAGATGAAAGATCTTGGTGCTGCAAAGAAGATTCTTGGAATGGAGATTCGCAGAGATCGTCAAGCTGGAAAATTGTACTTATCCCAAAGTAATTACATTGGGAAAGTGCTTGACAGGTTTAATATGGGCAGCTCAAAACCTGTGAGTATTCCACTTGCAGCTCTTTTTAAATTGCCATCTGACTTGTGTCCGCAGACAAATGAAGAGAAGGAGGAAATGTCAAATGTTCCTTATTCTAGTGCAGTTGGTAGCCTTATGTATGCAATGGTATGCACTAGACCTGATCTTGCACAAGCAGTTAGTGTTGTCAGCAGGTACATGAGTAATCCAGGTAAAGAACATTGGGAAGCAGTTAAGTGGATATTCCGATATTTGAAAGGTTCTGCAGATATTGGATTGGTGTTTGACATGAAAATGGTGATACATAACAATGTTGTTGGCTATGTTGACTCTGATTATGCAGGTGATTATTGATAAAAGGAGGTCTTTGTCAGGATATGTGTTCACTCTATGCAATTCTGCCATTAGCTGGAAAGCTAGTTTGCAGTCCATAGTAGCACTTTCTACTACGGAGGCAGAATATATTGCAATTACTGAAGGAGTCAAAGAAGCAATCTGGTTGAAAGGTTTGGTTAATGATTTTGGTTTGATTCAGGACGTCGTCACTATATTTTGTGATAGTCAAAGTGCTATTCATTTGACTAAAAATCAAATGTATCATGAAAGAACCAAACATATTGATGGGAGACAGTATTTTATTCGGGATGTTGTAGCATATGGAAAAATCATTGTGGAGAAAATTGCGACAGCTCATAATCCTGCGGATATGCTCACAAAACCAGTTACGCAATTCAAGTTCAAGCATTGCTTGGACTTGATCGGTGTTCACCATTTCTGAGGGCCCTTCGGGGCATTGCGAGAGAGGAATGCAAACAACATTTTATTGAGGAGATCATCTAGAATTCAAGTCAAGGTGGAGATTGTTGATATATGACTTGATTATTTTACACTAAAGTCCATGCAACTATTCATGCATTAAATGGTGAAGATTTTGGCAAATTCACTTTCGGTGAATTGGTTGGAGATTGTCAAAGATGAAGAGCTATGTTACTAGCTAGGGAGCCATTTGTCAATTATGGTAGGAAGAAAACTACTTATTCACACTATATTTTATGGCTATATAAGCATGGTTGATGTGCAGATGAAATATAAGCCAAGACACTCCAAAAGCCATCGTAGTATTTCATAGTTGCTTAGCTACCATACACTAAACCTCTTCATATATACATACACACTCTTTCCATATATCTTTGAGTGTAGTGAGGTTTTATTGAGTGTATTTAGGGTGTGAGTGTAACACTTGTATCTCCTCATTTTCATAGTGCATTTTCTCTTTCGCCTGTGGTTTTTCCCTCTACACCGGAGGGTTTCCACGTTAAATTTTGTGTCTCTTCTATCTGTTATTTTACTTCTCGTTTAAACATCGACTACCCGACTAAATATTTTCTTGTTACCACGCACAATTCCGCAACAGATTTGGAAGAATATAAGAATCTATGACTATTTAAAAAGCCAATTTATTAGAGATATGCCAAAATTATTGATCATGTAGAAAAAAAAGTATGTTAGTATTGCAGCTTTGATAGAGATATAATATAGAGGTGTTTACATTCATATTTAGTAGATTATGTATAAAGGACCTACCCTCTATTGTAATCATAATTTTGAGCAATCCATTATATTCTCCATAGCTATTGGTTTTCTCTACTTTCTTTCCTATATTCTACTCAAATACTCTTAAGCTTTCCTTGTACTTGAGAAAAGTGATGGATATACGCTTGATTTGAGCTCGTCTTGGTCTCAAACTTAGTCGCCACGTCGACCCGTGCACGATTGCAAATCGAAATATTGACACAAACACGCCACCCACGGGTAAAAACGGACCAGGCGGGAAAAACACCCGCCTGGACCATAAATAGTCCGATCGAAGAAAACTTTGACCGGACTAGTCCGATCGGAGGGTGCCCCCGACGCCCGGGCGACTTTCGCCCGGGCGACTTTCGCCCGGGCACACCTTTGAATGCCTCGTCGACGCATCTGATACACGCGTTCGCATACGCGGACCCTACCAAACACAGTTGACCCCTCTGATGCCAAACAGGCCCATACTCTGTTACTGTCCACGAATATCTACTATTCCGGGTTAGCACTATCCCTGACTGGGTTAAGGACTCTTGATCTCTATAAACAGAGATCAAGACCTCCTATTCCTAACTTCACTATTAAGTTCTTCATTCTCTTTACTTTCTCTCTCTAGAATCATATTCTTACTTAAGTATCGGAGAGGGTTCGCCGGGCACACCCTCGGCTCACCCCTCCTGCAGGTCAGCAAGGAACGAATCGCAAGGAGGAACGGATCGCAAGAAGGAGCGAATTACGAGAAGCAACAATGGACATACAAGGATCTGTCGTCAGTGATTGACATCGACCGATCACCCTGACGCGCGTGATCCATAAAAAAGGATCAAAGAATATTGACCACTAGATATTATTGTGGGTCAATCTATTACATATATAGTCGGATACTCAACTAATATTAAGAACTTTTCATATTGACGAAGTATTCATCGTTGGTACTGCAGAACATGTATGGGCATTTCATTGTATTATTTCAATTGTTTTCATTTTTCAGCATAAAATATAAATTTATTTAATGATTTTTTGGATAAATTTATTCTTTTTGTTGTTATTTTTAAAATAAAATAAACAATACTTAAGAATAAATAAAATTAGAATAATCATAAATTGTGGTGTTTACAAATATGATTTCTTAAATTTAACTTAATCTCTAACCTACTAAACTTAATAAATTTCCTTGCACTTGTCCTAATCAAATTAAACCATACAAAACGCCAGCGTAGTGTTTCATGTCGCCATTGTCGAAGAACTTGTCCCGGATATTGGCAAACATCCGCCGTATCAAAAGGCTATCTGAACCCGCATGGAGCTCAATCCCAGCTTCGCGGCCAACTCCGAGCGAACCCGCCGCCCTCTCCAAACCCCTAAATAACCCATCACAAAACAACATCACATGTTTAATATCATACACATTCGGTCTGAAAACCTGCCTAACGATTTCCAGAAATACGTCGAGATTCTCCGGAAGCTTCGAGGCGATACCGGAACTTTCTGTGGTGCATTTCACAAGGTACGCAAAATCATACGCGATATGGAACGTCACCCACGTCACTGATTTATTGAACAAAATTCCTGAGAAAATCGCGTGGAGCCCGAAATCAATCGAAGCGATATCTTGCGCCTTAAGAAATAAAATTGATTTCGGGTTGTGCGGGTTGCGATCTGGGTCGAAATCAGAGAAGTTAAACTCCCAGATACAAGAAACCCGGTCGAGCTCGGGGAGGTTACCGTCGCGGTCGGTTAATGTGAGGCCTAATTGGATGAGTTCTAGGTTGTCTACATTTTTCTTGATGTAGTTATACTGGTCGCGGGGCGATCGGCAGTGGGGCGGGATCGAGTTTGACGGGTCAGGGCAGTGGATGCATGACTCCGGGAATTCGGTGTCGTTGGAGATGTAGGGGTAGTGACGGATGAGGCGGCGGATGATGAAGAACTCATCGTGGAGGTTGTGATTCCAGACCTTGCGGATTTGAATGGGTTTGGACATGGATTAATGAATTATTGCACAAGCTAAGTTTTTTTTTAAATGAATGTGTTCATCGTTCTCATATTATCTTTATACCAATATAAAATGTGAGAGTTGTCCTCACCCTCAAAAGGTACCTCTTGAACATTTTTATTTTTATTTTATTTTATTATATATATATATATATATATATATATATATATTATACTTAGTTTCCATATTTTTTATTTTATTATATATATATATATACGTGTTATATTTAGTTCCCCTAATTTTATAAAATTGGCGATTTAGTCTTTTTATCTTTGAGACCCATCTATTTATCTTTACTATTACTAAAAAAAACCATTTAGTTACATTTTGTTATTTTTAGTTTTTTAGTTCGCTTAATTGGTAGGTCACCGTGGTTATTATTAATTTCTCCATCAAATATACTTATCAATTAGAGTCAACATGCATTCAATAGGTGCAAATGTAAGGTAGATGCATTTTTCCATTCACTATATCACCGATTTGGGGATGTTCCGCTTGTTGACATTTTTGTATCAAATAAATTAGTCACTTGCTAACTCATATAACATATCAAATATGGATCAAACGTGGTTCTTGAAGTTTGACTTTACGTATAACATGTTACTCAATGTTTAATACTTAATGACTCGAACTATCGATTTAGTTCTTACGTTTGTAAATTCAATCATATTTGGTATCTCCTAATTGATAGTTGAATAAATAGTTAAGTCGATTTAGACATTGATGCTTTAAAAAAATTGATGATTTAGTCCCTACAATATTTGAATATTACTAAAAATTTCATTAGATAAATTGCGTTAACTTTATTGTTAAAGTCGCTTAACTGACATGTTACATTAATTATCATTAACTTATTAATACAATATACCTATAAATTTGAGCCACGCATAAAGTATGATATGTACTCAACTCATGCAAACTTCGAGTACATGTTGAGATTTTTTGTATCACATAGATCAGTCACTTGTCAAATCATATCAAATGTCAAAATATGGCTCAACCACGGTTCTTGAATTTTGATCTTTTACAGATAACCTGGTACTCGTTGTCCAACATTTAGGGTCTCGAATCATTAATTTAGTTCTTCCGTCTGTCAATTAAATCAAATTGTAACCTAATTAGTAGTTAAATAAGTAATTGACATATCAAGTATAAACTTTAGATTTTAATTAATTGAAATTTCCTTTAGCGTCCCGTTGGCCATTTTTTTTTCCTTTAGCGTTAAATCAATTTTTGTTGGTATTATGATATAAATTTGCATGAAAAGTGTATAGTTACGTTTGTATAGGTCAAACTGCTCCACCGATAACTCTAAGTGGCTAATTACAGGCTTACATTCTTCACTCCTCAAGTTGATAAATTAGATACAACTTTGTCGTTAATAACTCACGTCATCCTCAATCCAACTCATTATTAGTTATAACAGTAAATTAATATCGTAATTTAAAACAATAGTTAATTTTTTACTTAATTATCCTCTTCTATTTTTCCTGTTTTGAATTACTTTGTGTCGTTCCTTTCGATCACGGATTCATTTCTCGCAAACCCTAAATTTGGCCATGTATTAACTACATATTAAAATATTAGAAAACTGAAGATAAATTATGTATTTTGAAATTTAGACGATTGATACGCGTGCAACGCACGCGTTAATAACTAGTATATATATATAGGTAGCTAAATCGGATATATATATATATATATATATATATATATATATATATATATATATATATATATATATATATATATAAGTGAAAATATATTGTATACAGCCCTAGATAATAATACTATATGATATATCGATATATTTTATATATATATTATAATAGGTAGCTAGATCGGATATTATATATATATATATACTAGTATACGCACGTGCGTTGCACGCGCGTGTTTCTATGATTTTACATTATCTAAATTTTCTGTTCTTTTATATAATATAGTGATGATACGCTACATAAAAAGTTAAAAATATAATTTTGATTATTATATTAAATATACTACATTTTTTAATATTTTATAAATAATAAGTAACACATTCAAAGTTTTCTAATTAAGCAATCAACTTTGCGAGCGTGTCGGTACTATATAGATAATAGTTGTAATTTAAGTTTCAAAAGTATAACATTCATTGTAATAAAAATCTATTTGTGAAGATCTATTATAATAATAATAAGACTAAATGTCGTCACCCATAAGTTCAAACTTACTTATGGAATAAGCACACATTTTATTTCCCACCTACATAATTTGTAGGAATTGAACTAATGAAATCTTCCTTGAAGTTTTCTGGTTTTCTTTTAGTACCACGAGTAGAGTAATGATTCAATACAAAGATTTAACTAAATCACCATCCATTTCCAGTATTGATTATTTAACCCTTAAAAAAAGTACTAAAAGACAATATGAGGGAAAAATAAATTCCTTAAGTTCTGAATCACATACAATGGCAGCAATCACATGGTGTATAATATTTGACAACTTTTTGGGGTTTAGATTCAATTCCTCATACATAGACTATATAACAACTTTTGGTTAATAACTAAAAAACTGTTTAAGGTTTACCCTATGTTAAAAGTAGATATATGACGTTTCAAATATTAAACTGTAGTGTTCAAAGTTTCAATTTTGTTAAAATGTTGTGTATCGGTATGATTACTTTAGAGAAATCAATTCCGACGAAACCGACTGTCAAATTCGAGCTCTCATACACACTCACTTCTCGTCATCTTGCCGGGACCTTCACTAAAGAAGCTGACCACACATCCGCGCATGTAAATACTGCTCCGTTGTCGTTGAAAATCGCTCCACGCCACTCTGCTAGAAACATTTTCTTTTGGATGTTCAACTTTTGGGTGAAATTTGACGATTTTGTGAAAAGTAAGGAGTGATATATTATGAATTGGTGAGTGGGTTGATGAAAATGATTGAAACGGAAATGAAAAGACGCGCAGAGACACCAAACTTCAAAAAAAAATTAAACCTGGGACGGTCAATTTTAACATTTCAAACTTCAGACACCTACTTTTAACGTAGGGTAAACCTTGAACAGTTTTTTAGTTATTAACCCTACAAATTTTTTATTAAAAAAAAATGACATATAAATTACCTAAAAGCCAAATCAAAATCAGCCAGTTAAACTCACATAGAGGGAGCTTGCAGCAAATGATAAGTAAAAAACACAACAATCATTGCTCACACACCTCTGCAAAAGATTGATAAACATATTCGAGTTGATTTAATTTATTTTGGATGCAAAAATAAGAAGACCAAGTGGAAGCAATATTGTAGCAACTAACATTTTCGCAGACGTACTGATCAGATCCATATAGATGCACTACTTTCAGGATCAAGAGTTGTGTTCGCCCATCGAACACATCAACAATTTAAAATTTAGTTCCATCACCATTTTGAAGGATGTATGATTATATGTCTCTTTCATCTACCGTGAGTTTCCATGTTTATAGAAGTAGCTACTCAACTGCCAATCAAGATAAAATATTAGAAACCAACAACTACAAGATCAACAAAATGTACTTAGAGGAAGAGCGCCACAAGGAAGCAACCTTTCACATGCTTAAATATGGGAGTAGTCGCGCCTTCAGATTTTAGAATGGTCCACTTTGGCCCTAGGACAAATTTCCAATACAAGTTAAAACCTCACATTTTCTTAGAAATAAGGCAAATATGAACTAAATGCTCTCGAATATTATGTATAACTAATCTAAAATAGACAACCCAAGGTATCTAAATTACTTCAATCACTGAGAAAGTGCGATTAAGTCATCACATTCAAATAGATTTTTAAAGGTAGGATGTAGGCCCTCGCTAGATAATTCGTTGCATCTTTCTATAGATTCCTTTGAAGGTATAGGTGTTGTTTCCAAATACAAGATAAATGCTTGTGTGCATGTCCTATGCAAGGCACTCGTGTCTTTAGATTAAAATATTATTTCCTGAATTATATCTGAAACAATATGAAGAATAGTTTGGGGAAAGCGAATGTACACAGTTTCTCCTCTTGCTTTAGCTTGATCGACTAAATTCTCTATTCATTGATTACATGTAAAACATCGTACCACCATTCTAACAAATCCATACAGCACCAAACTACGAATACCAAATTTAACTTCATCCCTTAATACACAGAAATATGCCATCGCACTGTCAGGAAAATAACGTCTCCTCCGATGTTAAAAACTGAATTAAGTTTTTATGAATGATATAAAGAACACCTACAATAATCACTAACATATATTGTTGGTCTCATTTAACATCGTTATATATGATTAAAGCCAATCTACGTACCTCACACAAGTCAGATTGAAAGATGATACATAAGTGAAAGTTTTGACAGTAAATTCAAGTATACAATATAAACCTTTTCAATTCAGTGAAGTTGATTGTTTACCATTTGATAAAAACAAAGAGATGTTGGAAGGAACAGAAAAAATAGTAAAATTTAAAGAGATAGTGGTACAAAACTAATTAGAAATGGGGAAGAAACGTAAAGGATAGGTGATAGATGTAATTGTAGTTGGAGTCATCTTCAGTACATGATTGGAGCGTGGAACAGCATTGGATTATCACCAGACGACCGCGATTAATTTCACAAAAAAACCTCAAAACCGGACATGCAAATCAGGAAGTCGTGAATTATCCAGCAAATTAGCAGCAGAGACTAACCAGTGTAAGTTCAATGATTCGAGCGTAGACAAGCAGGACTCAAGCGAAAGACGGAGGCAGATCAGAGTAGGACTCCGGAGGCGGCGGGGATGGGTTTAGGCGGATCAACTGCAAGTGGGCTTAGTAAAGACTTCTCCATGAATGGAACTTCTTCCATTCATGGCAGTGAACAACTGACGCTCGTTTGGTATGGCCGGTTGAATTCGATTTGTTAATTTATGTTTAAGCTACCGGTCTGGTTTAGTTATTGGTATGAAGACACCCTTTGGATGAAAGCCACCGGAAAGATGTAACTTTCGGGGGTTTAGTTATTGGTGTCACTTCGAAGGTGTGTGTCTCTTTGGGTTGAGAAAGGTGACTATTAGGGGTGAGGGTCACTCACTCTTTTATAGAAGTAGTAGATAGATAGATAGATATATATAAGTGAAAATACATTGTATATATTTTTTTTTGATAAACCACACCATATATATATAATAGCAGAAGGTTCAAGACAGCAAAGAGTCGGGAATATCCGGGTAAAACCAAATCCCAGACATCCCTTCCCGTGCTGCCTTTTTGCCTAAGTTATGGGCTAGGCAAACACCCGACCTACGAACTAAGCGAACCATTACAGACCCCAAAGTAGAAAACATTACAATATCTGAAAACAAGCTAAACAAGCTAGAAGGACAAGAGTCAGGTACAGCAATATAAGAGTGCAACAAAGAGGAATCCGTAAACACATGGTGAATAGCCGGAAAATGTTGTTGCAGCACTAGGCCCGCTCGAACTGCCAATGCTTCAGCCATGAGTGGATCCGACTCCTCCATACTGTGTACCGCAGCCCCCAAAATAAGTCCTTCAGTCGAAACAGCCACAGCGGTTCCGAAGATCCGTCCAGAATTCCGATCAACCACACCATCCGAGTATATACAGCCAAAATGATCGTGTGGGACTGAGGGAACCTCTAAGGGGCTCCTGAACTGGGAGGTAGCTGAGGGGGAGGGTCCATCAACTCCTGTGGTAACAATATTGGCAGCCACATTATCATTAGTAACAAGATATAAACGACCCATAACAGATTCTACACTAGGAACAACATTATTAAAGATAAAATTATTACGTTCCAACCATAAAGACCACATTACAAGACATTTCTGAATGAAAATGGAAGCTAATTGAGATTTGTCCATGTTAGGATGCTCAAACTCCAACCATTGTGCTACAGTCACTATTGGCAAAAGCTCTGGTCGAACCATCAAAGGGCTTGCGAACCAAACTCGGGCTGCAAAGGGGCATAGCCACATGACGTGATTCCACGTTTCGTAAGCTCTTTTGCAAAAACAGCAGAAAGGATCTGTCTGTCGAAGTCGAATGGCTAAGGAAGAACCAAGTGGAAGGCCGTTGACGCATCCCTTCCAGATGAACATCTTAATTTTTGGGAGAACTCTGAGATTCCAGAGTATGACCCAGAAAGTAGGACTAGCAATCATAGGGGATGAGGTAGTAGGAGTGGATTCAGGTGTTCGTTTGACCGAACAAATAAAGTGGTAGCCGGACTTGACAGAGAAAGAACCAGTACACGTGTGATTCCAGAGAAACTTATCCGAATGAGGAAGAATGGCCAAGGGGATATTGAGTATAGCTAGAACTGCAACCGGATGCAACATGGAGCGTAGAAGATGTTCATTCCACGATCGGGAGGTTGAAACAATGACATCCGCAACAACAAGAGGTATAGGAGCATGCTGGTCTAGTTTCCATTCCAGTAACTTGTGATGGTTTGGGACCCAGGGATCAGTCCAGAAGTTGACTGACGCACTTGTTCCAATTTGCCAACGACTTCCTTCAAATAGATAGGGTCGCAGGGCAAGAAGAGTTCTCCAAGGTAACGAATGGGAGGCAGAAGAGTAAGTAACACTGAAAGGCTCAGTGCTCAAGTACTTGGTACGCATACATTCTGCCCAAAGAGAAGACGTGGATTGGAGGATACGCCATAGTTGCTTCAGCAAAAGGGATTGATTAAAGGATCGGAGATCGCGAAAACCCAACCCTCCTTGTCGTTTAGATTTCGTAAGTGTAGTCCAAGCGACCCAATGAATACCTTTGGTCTTGTTCGATGTCTTCCACCAGAAAGAGCGTATAAGTTGTTCAATCTTATCGATTGCACTACAAGGGATTTGCATGCATGACATCGCATAAGTTGGGATAGAGGCGATGGTGGATTGAATTAAGACAGCCTTCCCAGCGGGAGAAAGAAGAGAACCCATCCAGCCTTGAAGTCTTTGAGTAATTCTGTCAACAAGTTTAGTGCCCACCAATTTCTTCTGCGAGGACCAATCCACAGGGAGGCCTAGATATAAATCAGATTTCTCCATTGCCCTGACTCCCAGCAGAGCCTGGTAATGTTGTTGATCAGCGTCGGAAACGTTTTTGCTAAAATGAATGCTAGACTTGGCATAGTTAACGACTTGTCCCGATTCCTCAGCGTAATCTGACAAGATCTGCTGAACGGCGGAGATACTAGCATTAGAAGCTTCAAAAAAGAGGAAACTATCATCAGCGAATAATAAGTGGTTGATCGGGGGACAAGTGGAACCCGGGCGGATCCCCTTAATCGTGTCATTGGCTTGGGCAGCAGTCAATTTAGCCGATAGGTCTTCCGCGCAAAGGATAAAAAGAAAAGGCGAGAGGGGATCCCCTTGACGTAGGCCTCGTGACGAATTGATAAACGTTGTAGGAATACCATTAATTAAGACAGCCAGAGACGGAGAAGAAATACATTCCATGATCCATTGTTGAAACAAGAGGGGAAAGTGTAGGGATTGCATAATCTGGCGTATAAATGGCCATTCAAGACGGTCGTAAGCTTTGCTCATGTCAAGCTTAAGAGCAATCAACCCTATCTTACCGACCCTCCGTTTTTTCATTACATGAAGCAATTCATGGGCTAGCAAGGTGTTATCAGAGATAAGCCTCTGTGGAACAAAAGCGCTCTGGAAAGGCGAAATAATGGACGGTAAAAAGGGCCTGAGCCTGTTGGCCAAGATTTTTGCAATTAACTTGTAGGAGATATTGCATAGGCTGATCGGGCGCCAATGAGCAAGGGTCTGAGGATGATCGATCTTCGGAATTAGTACAATATAAGTATGATTGAGATCACGTAGTGTATTGCATCCAAGAGATTAGGGGCAACAATGTCCCAAGAGGCCTGAAAATTTTTTCCATTATAGCCATCAGGTCCAGGGGACTTCTCTGGATGCATATCGTGAAAAGCCCTCAGAATTTCAGCATGGGTAACTGTTTGGGAGAGGGAGGCAACTCGGGAGGGAGCAAGCCTAGTGTCAAGGAGCGACGGGAGATTATAAGCAGGGGTGGAACACCTGCTTGGAATTGAATAGATTGTCTATCACTAAGCCAGTTCCCCTCATCTCCAAATATCCAATCCATCCGATTACGAGCCCGACGTACAAGGACGGAAGTGTGAAAGAACTTAGTATTGCGATCTCCAAGATGGAGCCACAGCTGCCGAGATTTCTGTCTCCAATGGGTGTTTTGCTGATCATAAAGATCATCAAGACGTTGCTCAAGCTCCGGATCATGAGGATTAGGTGATGAGGCAGCTTGATTGACAGCAATAAGGGCAAGGATATCCTTAATGGCCGTTTTGAAATTACCAAAAGTCTCCCGATTCCAACGAGCTAGGGTATATCGCAACTTTTTTAATTTGAGATTGAGGATGAATTGCGGAGACCCTAAAATTAGCTTATCCCAAGAGTGTCTTACAGTGGGGAGGAACGAAGGATGAGAAATCCACATTTGCTCAAAACGGAAAGGGGTCTGAGCAGTAGATCTTGAAGGAGAGAGTTGAAGCAGAAGGGGGTATGATCTGAACCCACCATTTCAAGATGAAGGATGTGAGCTAAAGGATGTGAGAGACGCCAATCTAAAGTACAAAGCCCTCTGTCTAAACATTCCCTAATAAGAGGACGCCTGTTCGACGATTGGACCAAGTAAAAGGAGGCCCACTGAAGACCAGATCCAGAAGATTTAAGCTATTCGACCATTCATGAACTTGTAGAAGACGGTTGGCGCTAACCAGATTGCCCCCCTCTTTCTCAGTGGTACACCAAATATCATTAAAATCGCCCATTAAAAGCCACTGAGAGGAGACATCAATAGGAACAGATTGTAATCCAGACCAAAAGGATGGGCGATCTCGGAATCGATAAGGGGCATAGAGTAAGGTAGCATACCAGGCCGGCAAGGATGGAGAAGTCGAGATGAGACAATGAAAGTAATTGTCCGTTTGAGATATGATTGTGAGAGAAAATAAATCCCTCCACGCAAGAACCAAACCACCCTTGGTATCGATTTGGTGCTGAACTGAAATGTTAGGAAACCCCAGGTTGGAGAGCGTTGAAGATAGGGTAGGAATATTGGACTTCACCTCGGAAAGGAAGATTATTTGTGGACGCCAGACTCCAATAAGAAGTTGCAGGTGGCGTAATGTCAAGGCTATTCCCATGCCTTGACAATTCCAGACTAGGGCATTCATTGGGGTAGCGGAATATACCCCAAGGGTATATCCGCGAGTAGCACAGAGTCCATGGATATAGAATCAGAAGAAACCACATCCGGAAAACCTAGGGTTTGGCTATAACTCCTAGTACCTAAAGGCAAACTATCATGTAACCAGTTATTCGCAGCAAGAACAGATTTGGCAATACAGCACGGCTCCGGATAACCTAGGGTATGTCTAGAACACGTAGTACCTAAAGGTAAGCTACTAAGTAACCTATTTTCCTCAGCTAAATCAGGTTTGGCAATAGGGCATAGCTCAGTCAAGTATATATCATCCATATTTTCAGCACGAAACGAGTAATATCCAGTAAAATGAAGAGCATGCCATAAACAAAATAAATGTTGTACCTGCTGAAGAGAATTCAGCCCGGCCGGCACAAAATGACGACCTCTCCTAGGGCGAGAGCATCTAGACTGGGTTCCCGTGGCCTGAGGAGCCGCAGGAAGCAATGAAGTTGCAGGCGCTGGAGGAGAATCAGATGGTTCCTGGATCACAAGGGCAGTGCGACGCCTTTTTCGAGTAGGCAGGTCCATGTCAACCTCCATCGGTTCTTTACCGGGTCTGCGTGTTGAGCTAGAAGGATCAGCGCCCCCAAAACCCTCAGTAGTAGCATTCAGATCAGCAGTTTGATTTTCTGATTGTTGAGATAGTTGGTGGAAGTGATCCATCAACGCAAATTGGGATGCTAGCTCTTGATCACTGAGGAACCGTTCCTGAGCTTGGTCAGTATCCAGTCCTAGGGCTACAGATAGCGCAGCGAGAGCATCCTGTCCTGAATTGAAGTACGGTTGAGCACCCAAAGATATCGGAGGGTTAGTGAAAGAGGTGTCCACCGAAATTGGAACAGCACCTTCAATTGAAATAGGATGAACCTGCTCCACAGACAACGGCAAAACCCTATTAGTAGAGTGAGAATTAGCAGAAGAAACTGATAAAAAGGGAGTGGGTACGGGTGGTACTGAAGGAGACGAGATTGGATTATTAGAATCCATCGGAGACTGCTGCTGCGAAGATCTCATAGAGGAAGAGCTGCCAGAATTTCTATTGTAACCCCAATCATGCTGAACTTGGGGCCTAGCCGGATAGAAAGCATAAGGTTGAAGGAGCCACGGCATACCCCATCCCGGAAAATAAGTGGGTATCAGGACCGGTACCGAAACAGTATTGGAAGAGAAGCCCAAATTAGTGAAGGGACGAACCAGTGCGTCCGACCCATCAGCCGCCGTGTGAACCGGAATAGCTGAACCATCCATATTGATAGGTCGGAGTTGACGGAGACCAGGCGGTGGGTTGCGAGGAAGAGCCTTCAAACGCCGGAGTAGGAGGAGAAGGAACCCTAGGAGGGTTCTGTGGAGCTGCAGCATTCCGATTTGCTTGATTCCGGGCTCTTTCATCTTGGCGACGTCGCTCAGCCTCCCTATCAACACCAGAAGGAGCATTCAACGATGGATCAACAAAGCGAGGCATCCACCTGAGAAGAACACCACTACCACGGTTGCCGTAGCTGTATAAGTCCCTATCAGGGTGCTGGCGAGGGACAAGGCGTTGATTGTTCACAGCCGCTGCCATCCTCCTATTAATGGCTTCAAGGACTTGATCGTCAGGGAGTTTGCATTCAGAGAGGTGATGGCCAAGGTAACCGCATCGCCGACACGGTAACCCTACACGATAACTGATCAAGATATCATGAACTTGACGCGTATCCAGAAGTCCAATCGCCGGAATAACCGGCAGCTCCAAATTAAGCAGCACCAGAACGCGAGCATACGCCGTTCGGATAGCCTGATCTTCACGGAAATCAACTTGTTGAATAGGGCCCACTCTTCCCGCAACTAGATCGATATTGTCTCGATTCATTAAGCTTGGGGGTATACCTCTGAGCTCGATCCACACGGGAACCCTAGTGAAGTCAAAATGAATGTCATGCGTAACCGGATCTGCTCGAGTAAGGACGAGGATCAACCCATCAATTTGAAACGGACCATTCTGGAGCACCTCCAGAGCTTGAACCTCATCAGGAAACTCGAAGACCCATAACCCGTCCTCCCTTCGCGAACCTTGAACCGTAGTAGGGATCCTCCAGTTTCCAGCAGTAAAGCGATGAACAAGATCAACACGATCCCGACGAAAGCCATAACAGCGGCCAAAGAGCACGCGTGACCAGTTCACCATGGAGACAGAATTAGGGTTTTGTGGAATAGCTTGAAGTTGGACAGAAACTCGGTGAAGAAGGGAATTAGGTCTGAGAAAATCGCCTGGCTTGAAGAAAGGTTTATTAATTGGAGTAGAAGAAAACGAAGCGTCCGGTTGTGTTTTCATCATTGAAGTGGATAGATACGGGTCTGGGAAATCCCAAAGGGCAGGCATGCAGATCACAGAGGGGCGCCACGCATAGAGAGAGGAAGGGAATATGGGTAGGTGAAAAAATGACGGCGAGGGGATGCAGGAACACACCGGAGCAATAATGAGTCTGGGTAGAAGGGTTGCAGGAAAAAATCGCCACGAAAGAGAGAGAGGACAGAAGCTGAAGAGCCACCGTAACAACTTTATCTATCTATCTGTTACACTCGTGATTTAATATTTTACGCAAAACTTTTTAATTAAATTATGATTTAATTTGGTTATATTTAAATATAAACATTGTAATAATAAAAAATTTAGACGAATAACTTGATTAATTTAGGTCCTTAAGAGCATACACAGTGGTATTACGTAAATTACGTAAACGTGGGTCCTACATGTTTATTTAAGTAAAGCAACAAAAACTATCTACAGTGGTTTTAGATAGCATTCCTTAAAGATGAGACCCATACGTAAATTTATGTTTTTACATAAAGCATTCCTTAAATTTAAGTAATGCACTATGTATTACGTAACCAATTTTTTATTATAAATTAATTCATTTTATAATTAATGCTAATATCTTATTGGTGGTTGTTGGAAAATTTAATAATAAAATATATTTAAGGAATATGTTTAAGTAATACGATTGCAAAAAAATATTTTTTACGTGTCTTAAGAGCATCCACAATGGTTTTACATAAAATGTATTCTTTAAAGTTGCCACGTAGACATTTATGTACACTTTAAGTAATACGTAAATTTAAGACACACGTAAAAAATATTTTCTCTGCAATCGTATTACTTAAACATATTCCTTAAATATATTTTATTATTAGATTTTCCAACAACCACCAATAAGATATTAGCATTAATTATAAAATGAATTAATTTATAATAAAAAATTGGTTACGTAATACATAGTGCATTACTTAAATTTAAGGAATGCTTTATGTAAAAACTTAAATTTACGTGTGGGTCCCATCTTTAAGGAATGCTATGTAAAACCACTGTAGATAGTCTTTGTTGCTTTACTTAAATAAACATGTAGGACCCACGTTTACGTAATCTTTACGTAATACCATTGTGGATGCTCTAAATTTACGTATTACTTAAAATGTATATAAATGTCTACGTGGAAACTTTAAAGAATACAATTTAGGGTTAATAACCAAATTGCTACCTGAACTTTGGCCCTCTTACAAATTGCTACCTCAACTTTAAATTTTGAAAATTAGCTACCTCAACTTTGAAATTCATATCAAATCGCTACCTCAGTAAATTTTTTGTTAATATAGACAGAATTGAACCACATGTGTTTTTTTCAAATATTTTTCTTCCAAAAATGTCCTTGTCTCTCTTCCTTGCCTCATTGCGTGAAAATATTTCACCGTATTCATTGCTTTATTATTTTATTCTATGTCGTATGTATATCTTCAATTCCAAAAGTTCAGACAAACTTCTACATTACTAATTAACAATTTCTCCATCAAACAAGTTGCAGAATCTAAAAGTTGTTTTGCTGTTGTTTTGATGCAGTAATGGTGTTGTTTCATTGTTGTTTTTTTTCCCGCTTTTTCTTATGCAATTTTTAGTTATGTTTTAATTATATTACGTTTAGGTTATGTGTTATTTTGCTGTGTTATCTTTCTGCAGTAAATATGTTGTACTATCATTGCTGGTTTTTTTTTTTTCACTTTTTGCTGCTGCAATTTTCACTATTACGACGTTTACTTTTTGTTATTTTGTTGTCTAATCATAGCAAATATTTTTCGTTATTCTGTTGTTCAATTGCTTCCAACGAAAGGGGTCTGGGTATTTGTGGATCAAAGTCATAAAAAAATTAATATGTCCTTAAAATATAATACAAATTAAGTTAAATTCACTCCACTTACTAGCATTTTCAGCATTTGTACAACAAGATAAAAGATAAGATAATAATAAGAGATAAAAGAGAAGTTGAAACACTTGAAAGAGACAACTTTAAATCTGTATCTATGTCTGGTACACTTGGAGCTAACATCAAAACACTTTGAATTCCGTTATATTTTCATTAGGATATATATGACATTCGCAAATTCCATACATAATTTTCAGGTGAACAGAGCAAGTAGAGCGGCGAAGTTAACCTTTTTTTATGGTGGAATTGTTAATTAGTAATATACAAGTTTGTCTGAAATCTTGAAATTGAAGATATATATACGACATAGAAGAAAATAATAAAGCAAAGATGATAATGGAGAGAAGATGGTGAAGTATGTTCAAGTAAGGAGGCAAGGAATAAAGACAATGACATTTTTGGAAGAAAAATATTTGAAAAAAAATACATGTTGTTCAATTCTGTCTAAATTGACAAAAAATTGACTGAGGTAGCGATTTGATCTGAATTTCAAAGTTGAGGTAGCTAATTTTCAAAATTAAAAGTTTAGGTAGCGATTTGTAAATGGGTCAAAATTCAGGTAGCAATTTGGTTATTAACCCTACAATTTATTTAAAACCATTGTGGATGCTTTAAGGGAATATAAAGGAATGCACAATATTCCCAATTAATCAGGCCAAGAATTCACATATAGTCTATAAATTGGTGTATTTATAGTAACTTACTAAAAAAATTGTTAATATTTACTATGACAAAAAAAAATTTAATGTTATTTTTAAAAAATAAAATAAGCAATTATAACTTAAGAATAAAATTGAAATAAATAAACTACAAATAGAACTCTCATATTAAAATAGGAAATTATTAAGAGTTAGCCTATATCCGAGATATACCAATTATGAGATATATATATATATTATATAAATGCTAATCTTTAAAAAAAAATTAATTGTAATACTACTTAGACATAATTAACATATTTCGAAACTTCAATTTCGGAATTTGTATATATTGATTAAAAAAATCGGAATTTGTATCAACACTATTAAGATTTGTCCATGGCTTGATATTGGACTGACATTCTACTGAACTGCTCCAAGTCCACTAAAAAAGATTCTAAATAGGCCCACGTTACCAATGACCATTGACAAAAAGTTAATAAAAGCCCTTCAAAAAAAATTTTCTACAAAAATACCATCGTAATTCAAATTTCCAGACTTCCAGTAGCGTCTAACATTTTTGGTGTGGCCATTTTTCAAATCTCGACCGTCGTCCATCCACAACCACTAGCTCAGTTTCTTCGTCCTAAGCAAGCTTATTTTTTTTTTTTTGGTGTAAAGAACGATTCCATTAAACAACAAGAGTTTTACAAAAGATCAAAAAGAACAGACAAGCTAGAGGGAAACAGAGAAGACACCCAAGAACCAGACAACCCCAAACCCGCAGCCTGTCGACAAAGAAGGTGAGCGGGATGAACCAAAGTATGACTAGTGAAACAGACTCTAAAGGAACTATGTACATTAAGGAGAAAACGAACATCATCGAATAGGCATCTTACAACACTGGTTCCCGCAAGTTTCAACTTTCCCTGCTCAATTGGTGTCGGAGTTTGTCAACCAAGGAAGTCAAACCTGGAACCTACCTTCACTTGCTCAACATCTCCCACAAGTTATACTGGATCAGATTCTAACGATCGACCTACCTCACTTCCCTACCACTGATCGCCTTCTCTGGAGCCGTACGCGTTCTGGAAAGTACTCCGTGAAATCTGGCTACCATCTTATTCATTCACTCGCTTTCCAACTACAAAATGGTTCCTCATCGTCCTTACACCAGAGTGGGAATCCCCTCTTTTGGTCTAAACTGTGGTCTCTTCCGGTTTTACCAAAACTTCGGATGTTCCTCTTGAAAGGGCTGAACAACGGCCTTGCCTTTGCTTTTCCACTTCATCGACGCATTCCTTCCGTGGACCCTCTTTGCCCCCTATGTCGAGATCAAAATGAAACATGGGACCACGTTATGTGGCATTGCCCATTTGCCGCTCGAGTTTGGTTTGCCTCCCCTTTCTCGATTCGAACTCAGCTTTTACCATGCAGTAATGTTCTAGATTGGCTACTTTTCCCTGGACCTGTTGGTTGCTCCCTCTGGTGCCCTCAAGATCAACTAGTCTGCAAATGTTTAATCCTATGGAGTGTTTGGATTGAAAGGAATGCTGTGGTGTTTACCTTCTATAGAATCGGTTATGCATATTTTCTCACAGATTAGAACTGACAATTTGGCTGGTTTACTGAATGTTCCAGGGGCAGCAGGACGATCCATCCCCACTCGAGTGACTCATTCCCGTTTGCAGGTGCTGCCCACTTCTGGTTGGGTAGTTCTTACTGATGGTACTGTACATATTGGGTCGGGTAGGGTCTATGGTGCAGCTCTCCTTTTTGATGAAGCTAGGAAGCTACATGCTGCATCTGTTTATTCTGCGGATGGTCAGGACCCCCTTTTTGCAGAGGCTATAGCTTGTCGCTCGGGACTCCAACTGGCAGCAACACACTCCCCACCCTCATCTCCAGTGATGTTGGCGACGGACTCTCTCTTGCTGTCTCTTGCAGTGGTGTCTATTTCGACTAACCAAGCTTATTGGTTTCACATAGTCTATAATATTTGGTATCCCGAAAGTCGAAATCAAACGTCATAATATTTATTATTTAGATCATCAAAACCATTTAAAATTGGAATCCTCTAAGAACTGTTGGAAACCAATCGGTTCCAGATACTTATTAAGGAACTAGTTGTTATTTTTTTTTTTCCAAATAAGTTATTTGGTTCTGACTATCAATTGAATCGAAACTTGAGTTATGGATATCTAGTTGGAATTGAAACATGAGTTATGAGAACCTAATTGGAATTGAAATATGTATTTAATTAATATGTATAAATATTACAACATTTTTCACGAATAAATTTTAAATCTTACAGTAATACAACAATTATAAAACATAATCAACAATCTAAAAAAAAATTAAGATAAGGTGAATAATTATATATTTACTAAACCGATTCTATTTCGAATATTTGAATATCAAAATATTTATAGGAAAAAATCAACGATTTTTAAAAGTTTATATTTATATATTATTAATCGTCCAAAAGGACCGGTTACTAATCGATTCCAGGTCCAACCGGATTTATTTTTTTCTCAGATATACTCTCCAAGCTGATTCAAACTTCAGTCTTCAAGTTCAAAACCCAACAAACAGTTTCAGACTTTTTGAATTTTAAATCTGATGTTGGAGGGAGTGAGGAGAGTGACACTGATGCCAATTTCAGCTTCAACATGTGTTTTCGGTAACCCAACAATTCTCCAGCTTCATTTCTGACCTAAATTCCTCCTACATACAAACATTTCGCGACTACAACCGGCCGGAATAATCTTCTTCAATCTTACTTTCAGGTGGGGCATTCGTTTCCCTTGTCTTGTTTCTTTGACCGAGTGACCATTTCTAAAGTTTTTTTTTTTTTTTTTTTGCAGAATGATGAGAGATTTCAAGTCGGTGCGGCGGATCTCCGGCAAGAACGAGGAGATCGAGAACATTCCACAGTACCCAAAACCTTCTTCTTCAGCTAGTTCTAGCTTGGACTCATCTCGAGCTCCATTGAACGCCATTCAAGAGCCGGAAATCAGTGCTAAAGGTAAAGCTGATAGAACCCCAGTGAAGCCTAAGGTCAGAAATGCTGATTCCACATTGCTGCATCAAACCCCGGAGAAGCACAGCTTGGGGTTTTCTTCACGGAGCCGATACGGGTGGGCGGAATTGGGCGAAGAATCGAGGGTAGATATCAGTGGTTACTCAGCGCAAGCTAGTAGAGGGGTTCCTGTTGGCAATGCTAACATTGCCACTCCTAGGATTACCAGGACGGTGAGCAGAGCTTATTCGAACTATTCTGAGTCCACTTCAACCCAGAATACTCCTACTAAGAGCGTCAATAAGCCTCCATCGACTGTCGGTTTCAGGAATAAGGTTGATGTAAATGGAGGTGGTCGTTTGTCGAACTTCGCTGCATTGTATAAAGGGATTCCTAGCTCGGGTGCTCCTACTTGTGTTGTGAATACAGTTGAAGTGCCTCACTTCGATCTTAAGGAGGATCCATCGTTTTGGATGGATCACAATGTACAGGTATTGCATATTGGGTTAGAGTTAGTAAATTGAAAAAACTTGAAGAAGCAAGATATTTCAATATGTTTGTGGATCAACTGATTATCTGCAGTATTTGGAAATATATGTAGGAGGGGATATGGCATTGTTTGAATCTCTTATACTTTTTTAATTCATCGTACTAGTACTAATGGCAACTGCTGTTCAGGTTCTTATTCGTGTGCGGCCTCTTAATAGCATGGAGCGGAATGCACATGGTTACAGCAGGTGTTTGAAGCAAGAAAGTGCTCAGACAGTCACATGGATTGCACAACCAGAAACACGATTTACCTTTGATCATGTAGCTTGTGAATCTGTGGATCAGGTTTGGTTAAAGAAACGGAATAAATTCAATATTGCCTCAACATAGGTGTTGTTCAGCATTGCTGATTACTTAATTTCTGCAGGATACACTTTTTCGCATGGTTGGTCTACCAATGGTTGAGAATTGCCTATCTGGATATAATAGCTGTATGTTTGCTTATGGTCAGGTATGTAGAACGGTATTGTTGTTAAAGAATTGGTCTATACGATTTGTGGTTTCATTTCGTATCTGTTATGAGGATAACGTGCAATTATTTTCACTTTTGGCTTCATTCTATATACTTAAATGAATTTGGTTTGTGCAGACTGGCAGTGGAAAGACTTACACAATGCTTGGGGAAATTGAAGACCTAGAGCAGAAGCCTAGTGTCCATCGGGGAATGACCCCTCGGATTTTTGAATTCCTCTTTGCACGGATTCAAGCTGTAACATCCAAATTCGGCATAATTGTTAGATTCATTTCATTGACATTTGCACCTGATTATTAATACCAACTATTCAATTTACAGGAAGAAGAAAGCAGAAGTGATGAGAGTCTCAAGTACAACTGCAAGTGCTCTTTCCTAGAAATTTATAATGAGCAAATCACGGATCTCCTTGATCCTTCATCTACAAATTTAATGGTAAGTGTGTTCTTTCTAGAAGGTCAGCATCCATACATTCATTTCGATTTTCTGTTAAGTTTGCTTTCTCCATGTTTAGCTGCGTGAGGATAGCAAAAACGGGGTATATGTGGAAAACTTGTCCGAATTTGAAGTTCAAACCGTGTCAGATATTCTAAGGCTGCTTACACAGGTCATTAACCTAATACTTCTCACATCAATTTCCGCTCTTCATGGATTAATGGAGTCTGACTTAACTATACTTTTGATTTCATAGGGTTCTTCAAACAGAAAGGTTGCAGCTACCAATATGAATAGAGAGAGTAGTCGATCGCATTGTGTATTCACATGCATCATCGAAAGTAGATGGGTGAAAGATTCCACAAGTAACTTACGGTTTGCCAGACTAAACCTAGTAGATCTTGCAGGTTCAGAAAGGTACTTAATTTATTATATATAGAATGTTCTAACTGAAAGTGTATATTTGGTGCTAAGTTTAGGCTAACTGCATATCATGCTACAGGCAAAAAACCTCTGGTGCTGAAGGAGATCGCTTAAAAGAAGCTGCTAATATCAACAAGTCCTTGTCAACGTTGGGGTATTTGCATGAAATTTTATCTTTATTTTCCTATGGAAATTGTTACTTATCTCCATTAGTAATGCGCATGAAACTGTTATGCAGCCATGTAATCATGGTTCTTGTGGACATTGCACACGGGAGGCCCAGACACATTCCTTATAGAGATTCAAGACTGACCTTCCTTCTACAGGTAGCTTCTGAAGCATATTTCTTTCAGTGATTCATTTTTTCTTATTTGTGCGTGGTTCTTAATCAATGTTTCAATATTTTGTTGCAGGATTCCCTTGGTGGGAACTCGAAAACCATCATTGTCGCTAATGTCAGCCCTTCCATGAGGTAGTGTTTCTTGAGATATACTAATGTGCTACCAAAAAAGCTTTATACCCTTGTTTACATTTTTGTAATGTCCTTTTACGTCTGGTTTGAAGCTGTGCTGCTGAGACATTCAACACTCTGAAGTTTGCGCAGAGAGCAAAGCTCATACAGAACAATGTAATGCTCACACTTTGTTGAATGCACTAGTTGTGTTTATGCATAAATCCCTCTTCTTAGCAGCAAATGTTCTAAGTGGTTTCTCTCTTTCTTGTATAGGCTGTGGTCAACGAAGATTCAACAGGAGATGTGCAGGCATTGCAACGTCAGATACGATTGCTAAAGGTTGAGAGAACATTACCATAGTCTTCGAAATTAGAAGAAATATTCTTACTTTGATAAGTCGTGTAGTCTAGAATCTTTATATCAGGGAAAAAATTATTTTTGTCAACACAGGCAGAGCTTGCAGCCCTTAAAAGCCAGAACGTGTCGAGATGTTTGTCATTTGGTGCTATATCGATGAACGACGAGATGTCAAATCAGAGCGAAGCTGATCAACATCAGCAGGATGATTTGCTTGCATTTGAATCTAAGGGTGTTATTAGGATGTCCACTGAACAGGTACTACAAAATTAAGACTTTCTTCAGAATATATTTTCATGAAAAAAACTTTAGACGTTGCCTACAAATTTCTAATTTTCATTATTTGAACTCTAGCTAAAATCTTTGGAGACAACACTTGGTGGTGCCTTGAGAAGGGAGCAAATAGCCGATGTTTCTATTAGGCAACTACAAGATGAGATCGAGCAGCTGAAACATTTGGTATATTTCTTGTCCCTTCTTCTCTATACTAGTGTTTCAACATTGTATTTTTTCTGGAAAATTCTGCAGTGTAACCTAGTGAGAAAGTGAAAATAGTTTTCTTTCCAGGAATAAAGTGATCATATGATATTATCAGCGCCTTCTTGAAATAGAAACAATTTCAATTTCCACACTAAATTTCTAACTCTGTAACTTGCTCATTTTCCGCGTTATTTTGAATGCTTAATCTCAGGTGAAGAAGAGGGAAGAGGAGAATATGCGCACTAAAATGACACTCAAGTTCAGGGAGGACAAGATTCATAGAATGGAGTCAATGGTTGCTGGTTCCATTAGCTCAGATGCATACCTTCTTGAAGAAAACAGAGCACTCTCCGAGGAGATTCAGCTGCTTCTGGCTAAAATCGATAGCCACCCTGAAGTAACCCGCTTTGCTACTGAGAATATTAGACTTCGAAATGAACTACTAAGGTAAACTTTAATTTGAAGGATCAGACTTGAGAAAAGCTGTACCAATTTTAATTGCTGCTTTCCCCTGTTCAAGATTCCAAGAATTCTATGAAGAAGGTGAGAGAGAATCACTATTGGCTGAAGTATCGAATCTGAGAAATCAGGTAAATTTAGTGGGTAAAGGAACTATCAACATTGTTTTGCGGATCTAATGATGTTTGATTTGTTTTTGTATAATTTCAGCTATTAAAATGTACTACTGATGCGGACTCTGAACAGCAGGCGTTTACTCGCTTTAGCTTGCCTCAGGTTCGTAGACATTTAACCTCTAACTGCAAATTTTTGGCTCCAAATTCCTAAAACTATTTTCTTTGATGTTCATCTTTGACATTGAACTTGGGATTATCTCAATTGGTACAGGATGCTACGGAAGGAAAAAAGGAAAACGGTTCTTTCCAGATGGAGGTTGCTTGCTCATACTATTTTTCTGGCCAAGCTGCTCATATTATTTCAGAAACCATTATTTCAAAAAAAATTCTATAGTAGTATGTAACTTGCTTTCACTTGATTCAGTTGGAAAGCACTCTCAAACAATTGGAGGAATGCAGAAACAACCTAAATGGCTGCTTAGAAGAAAATACAAAACTCAGTAGGTAAGGTCTCTCTTCGAAGTCTTGTAGAAATACAAAAGTTAGTAGGCAAGGATAAACCGAATATGGTTGGGGGAATATTTTTAATCTTCACTAACCATTTGGTTAATCTTTTTACCTGATATCTTACAGAGAATTAGATGATCTGCGCTCCATGTTTGGCAAATTTGGTTCTCAGGAGTGTGAAGATTTAGAAAAGGTAACTTTGATCTTTCATATACTATAACTTGTGGGAGATTCTCATTTTCATGATTTGTTCTCTCAAGATTTTTATATAATTGTTATCATGGCTTGATTTCAGAATCCATCTGGAGAGATGCCCATGGAACTCTGCATGGATGAGGAAGAAGATCATAAAGAGATGGATCGAGAGAAACCTACTGCACTATTAAGCAAAAGCAATGGTGAAGAGATTATAGCACTGCAGCTGGAGCTTGATATAATAAAGACCATCCTCGAGGAGGAAAGAGCATTGAAGATTGAGTCAGAAGAAAGAGCATTGAGCTTTTACAGAGATCTTGAGCAGACAAGAGAAGATCTTTCTTCCATGAAAAATCTCTACGAAGATGCAAACTCTGAGCTTAAAGAGACGAAATCTGTGATTGAAGCTCTCGAGTCACAGCAAGTACATTCAATCAATGAGCTTGAGGAGCTGCAGAAGAGCAACGACCATTACAAGAAGCTCTTGAGTATGAAAGAGATGACAAGTAGGAGACTGGTAGATCAAGCACCCAAAGAAGAAGTTGCTGAGACCGAGGAGTGTCCTTTGCGGGTACGGTTGAATAATATGCAGCTTTCTCTGGAGAAAGCGAAGCAAAGGTTCCTTAATGAAGACGAAATGGATCAAGTCCGAAGACAAGCCGAAATTGAAGCTGCGGAAGTGATCGTCTGTATGCAGGAAGAGCTTGCGATTCTTCAGCAGCAAGTCCATGATAGTGAAATCAAAGAGACGGAGACCAAGAAGGGGACAACACTCCTAGAAGCTGAAGTGCAGAAACTTTATGCTGTTAATGAAGAGAATAAACAACTTAGTTTCCTGCTTGAAGAGAAGGATCGTGAAATTTATGCTTTATCAGAAGAATGGAAGATGTTAACGTGCGAGATGGAAGAAGTGCTATCCAATGGGCATGAAGCGATCGATGATGCTTCAAATGAGCTGGAAAGCATATCTGAGAAGAGGGTATGGATCTCGGAGCACTTGACCCAAATGGTAAGAATGTTATCTGAAAAAGAGTTCCACATTGAAGAGCTGAGCAGATGCTTAGAGGATGCAAACAATATGAGGAATGATTTAGAAAACATGCTCAAGTCTTTGAGAGGAGCGACCTTGGTGATTACCGAAGCGCACCAACAGGAATGCATTGAAAAAGAGGCACTGATTCTGTCAATGAATTCAAAATTAGAGGCAAAGAGATATGAATTTGAAAATATGGAAAGTAGGCTGAAACTGGCTGAAGACAACATAAGGAGCATATCTTTATGTTCAACTGCTGCTTTTGTGGTTGTGAATAGATTGTCAGAGGTGAATGCTAAGCATGTTGATGATTTAAAGTTAAAGGGTTCTCTTCTCAGTGAGCAAGCTACTAACATTGAAGCATCTGAGAAGCAGATTGAGTGTCTGCAGGAAGATCTAGCACGGTTAGAAAACACATGTGCTGTTCTTAGAGAACAAGTGGCTGAAGAGCAGAAACATGTCTCTTCTATGCAACAGAAGCTAGAAATCATGGAAGAAGAAGGCATTTTGCAGGCTAGAGATAAGTTGGATGAGCTAAAGAGTGGTGTTTGTTCTTTGAGATCTAGCATGGACATGCACTCCGAGGTAGAGAAACAGGTAAATTGACATCCTTTTTCATGAAAATTCTGCAAAGTATGGAACTTAGTGTGAAGTTTTGTGGGAAAGTGAAAAAACTACCATCGAGGGAAAAAAATGTTCTTCATAGAGATAGCTAATAGTCTTTTGAGATAAAAAAAAGGTTCCATTTGCACTTTAAGTTTACACTTTGTAGTATTGTTATCATATTTGGTACTTTCTAGCATTTTCATTCTTAATACGTTAATGTCTGGTGTCTCGATATTGTTGCAGAATGCTGAAAATTATCAAGAGAATTATATGGAGTTTTCTGATTGTTCTCCCAGAGAGTGTGCACAAGAATTTCTATGTGAAGCAACTCCTGAATCTGAAGGGAACAGCAAAGGCCCTTGTGACAGAGATGTCACCGTTTCTCTTCTCAAAAGAGAAGTTGAATCTGCCGTTGATAATTTAAAGCAAGTGCAAGCTGAAATGGTGAAACTACAATCAGAGAAAGAAGATAGACTAATATTTGAGAAGCAAAACAAGGACAATGTAAATTGTCTTGTAAGTCAAGTTTTCAATTTACAAGCAGCAATAGACAGTTTTGAAGAACAATCTAAACTGAAGATGAAAACTTTCAAGGACAAACTTCAGTCTTTTGAAGAATGTGTGATGGATGTTGGAAATGAATGGTGCAAGGCAAAACAGGTATATCTTCTAAATTTTCTTTCAAATAATAAAGGCTTTAACTTTTTACTTGGTTAAGAGTCAAGTTCAGCGTAATTTGCTAAGATGGGCAGAGATTCGTTTTTTCGATTATGTTGCATTTGCTCATTTAACTACGAAATTGCGTCAAATGCTGATACTTGTCATTGAATAGATAACTTACTGCCTTTAACTGATTGATAATTCCTAAATTACAGTTGCATGAACACGAAGTTGAAGATGCAGAGATAGCTGTAGTTCAAAAATCTGCAGAAACTTCTTTCATCCTTGCTAAATTTGAAGAGGCGCAGGAGACCCTGAGAGAAGCAGATTTGATGATTAATGAGTTGGTGATAGCAAATGAGGCAGTGAAAATTGACATTGAGAGGCACAAGATAGTTGAATCATCGCTTGTGAAAGATAAAGATAAACTAATGAAAGAGGTAGAAAGCTTGGAATCCATTAATGCACAAAGAGATAGGGAGTTTGAGATTCTAGAGAAGCAATTTCTAGAAATTGAAGGAATAATTTCAGAGATATCAAGTAGTTCTATGGAGAGCCTTGTATTGCTAGCCAAAGAGCTGAGTGATGTAAGATCTACTGCTTTGAACTCAACAAAGTCATTGAAGTCATGGCTCGAGGAGATCTGGTCAGAGATCATTGTCAGGGACTGTGCTGTATCAAGTCTGCACCTTTGTCACATGGGTATTCTGTTGGAAACAGTGACTGGGTTGAATGCAGAAAACGGTTTGCTGCAACATGGTTTGCACGAAAGTAATTCTGCCATGTCTAATTTGAGGGAGCATAATTTGAGGTCAAGGAAAGAGCTTGAAGCGTGCAGCTTTCTCAAGGGGAAATTACTATCTGATATAAAGAATGGGTTTGATAGGATCTCAAAGAAAGAAAGAGAAGTTGTAGATTTGGGTAAGAAGATCACCAGTTTCGAGCAAAAAGTATCAGAAATGCAGCTTCAGGAGGAGATGATGCTAGAGAGGTCCAACTCGATTGGTTCACAACTTGCTGTTTTGACCAAGGAGTTGGATTTGAGCAACCAAAGTGCTGTAGCTTCTCTTTTGGATCAAGAGAAGTTTATGCATTCTGAGATAGAGAATTTCATGCTTCTCTCGTGTTCAAGGGACTTGGAGGCATTCGTCTTGGCAAAGGAGATGGAGGAGATTGGTGATGGAAATCTCGTGATAGTTGAGAAGTTGGTGGAAGAAGTTATTTTCTCAAAGGTGAATGCAGAGTTGAAAGAACAGATCTTATTGGACTTCGAGAATGAGAGAACAGTTCTTGTTGAAGAGGCAGAAAGAACAAGATGGGACCTGTTGGTGAAGTTGAACGAGAGTAAATCAAGGATTGCTGAGATGGGTGGAGTTGTTAAATCTCTTCAAGACGATCTTAAATCCAAGAATGATGTTGAGTGTGCAAATCAGAAACTGAAAGATGAGGTCACCGAAATTACTGATGCTAAAATGAGATTGGTGAGTCAAATAAAATCACTTGAATCTGAATACGAGTCCTTGAAAATGGACATGGAGGCGTTGAGAGATGAAAAGAGCTTAGTTTTCCAAGATTTGGCAGAACAAAAATCTAAGTGTGAATCATCTTCAACTTCCATAGAGGCCTTGAACAAAGAGGCGGCTGAGTTGAAGAACAAGGCTGCTGACCTGGAGGCTGTTGTGTTGAAGGACAAAATTGTCATTTTTGAATTGCATCAAGAAAACAAGAAGCTGCAAGGTGATATAAACGGCTTAAGGGAAAAGTACGAGTCGTTGGGAATGGAGATGGAGGCTTTGAGGAATGAAAATAGCTTAGTTCTCCAAGATTTGGCAGAGAAGAGATCCAAGTGTGAGTCATCTTCTACCTCCATTGAGGCCCTGAACAGAGAGGTTTCTGAGTTGAAGGACAAGGTTGCTGATCTGGAAGCCGTTATCATTACGAGCAAGGCTCTTATCACCAAGTTGAATGAAGAAAAGCAGAAGTTGCAAGTTGATGTAAGCATGCTGAAAAGTGAAAACAGCGCGGTTCTTCAAGAATTGGAAGACCAGAAATCCAAGTGCGAATCATCTTCAGCCTCCATAGACGAGCTAAACAAAGAGGCTGTCGTGTTGAAGAGCAATGCTGCTGCCTTAGAGAATAGCATTGCTGGTCTTCAATTAGATTTGGAGTTGAGAAACTTTGAATTGAGTGAACTCAAGGATGCACAGTCTCTCTTCTTGGAGGAATTGGACTTAAAAAATGAAACTCTGCAGGAATGTGTGGATGCTCTGAATTCATTGCAGGCGGAGAATTATCTCTTGAAGAAGAGTCTGGAGACTGCAGAGAATGGCGAGAACGAGTTTATTGGTTTGTCGGACAGCAGGAGCTTTGAGCTTGCAGATGAAATGTTGCAGCGGTCGAACTGTACTTCCAAATTGATAGAAGAGCTCGAGTTTGCGAATTCTAAATGCAAAGAGATGCTGCATGAAAATTTGAATCTTCAAGCTGAGCTGGCACGAAAGGATGAAATTCAAGAAGGATTGGTGTTCGATTTGAGATTGTTGCAAGAATCTGCATCTAATGTTCAAGATCAGAAGGATGAGCTAGAGGAAATGGCAGCTTCGTTGGAGACTCTGGAAGATGACATTGAAGGAATCACTGCTGAGCTGGACAGAGCGGTTGCCAATGGAGAAATGCTCGAGGCTCAGCTCAAGGAGAAAGCAGAGATAATCTCAGCTCTCAAGTTGGATCTTGTAAAAGAAGCTGACTTAGTGAAATTCCTCAAAAAGGAGAACACAGAGTTGAAAGCTTCTGCTGAAGAGACTTTAGCTGCAAAAATATCCCTTGAAGAGGATTTGGCTGAAACAAGAAACTTAAACGAGAGTTTGGAAATGGAACTTGAACAGGTGAATGATTCTATTGATTGCCTCAAGAATGACTTGGACAGACTCAATATAGAGAGGGATGAATTAAATAATGAGGTTAGTGATCTGAAAGAGGAACTGCAGAAGGCTCAAGATGCAGTTTTAAAAAGTGAAGCAATTGCTGTAGAAGCTCAACAGGTATGAAATGATTTACCTTAACTTTATCTTTTCTTCGACTTTGCTCAAAAAAATCCTGCAAAGTCTTAATCTTTAGTGAGAAAAGATTCAGTTGTCACTCTATATTTTACATATGTAGCATTGCTCTTCTGCTTATGTTTTCTGATGTCAATTTTTCGTGATTTGTCAGATAGCTGAGGCAAATGATATCCTTGCCCACGAAAAGGATGAGGAAGTGTCATTGCTAGAGAGATCCGTCAAAGAGTTGGAGTGCACCATAAATGTGTTAGAAAACAAAGTGAGGGTTTGGAAATTACATCATTGTTGGGAAGTAATATCATTTTTGAAAGAAAAAAAAAAATCATATCTTTGATTTCTTGACAGGTCGATATTGTTCAAGGAGAAGCAGAGAGGCAACGGTTGCTGAGAGAAGAACTGGAGTCGGAGCTTCATTCTGTAAAGATTCAGATGGAGAACGTCCGAAATGCCGATGCTGACATGAAACTGTCTGCTTCTATTTCTTATTCTCTAAGAATGAAGGCTCTTCTATTGATGTCATTACTGATGAATTGTCTTATCAATAAATAGGCATTTTGATGAGAAAAAAGCCGAACTTGAAGACGCAATTAAGCAGATAGAGATTCTGGAGAGGGATGCATCACAGAAAGATGCAGAGGTCTGATATTCTCCTTAATACATTAAATTTCTTATCTACATGATTTTTCAGAAATAATCAACTGAGGTTTGATACTATAACTACAGGTGTCTCAATGTAAGGCACATATTTCCGAACTAAATTTGCATGCCGAAGCACAAGCAAATGAGTATAAGCTGAAGGTACATACTAGCAAGATCTAGTTTTTCAATGATTCAAATTAGTGAACCTAAATTTGGAAGATTATTGATTTTTACTGATTTGATTCTTGAGTTTAGTATAAGGAATTGGAAGCAATGGCTGAACAAGTAAGAGCTGAGGGTTCTTCTAATTCTTCCTCCTCCAATCAAATCTTTAATTCAATCCCAAGCAAATCAGAGAAAAATGGTCCAAGACCTCGGGGTTCGGGCTCCCCTTTCAAGTGCATTGGACTGGGGATGGCACAGCAGATCAAATCTGAGAAGGACGAAGAGTTTTGTTCTCTCAGGCAGCGGATTGACGAACTTGAATCCATTATCATAAGTAAACAGAGAGAGGTAAAGGAGGATGATACCAATTTTTTTCAAATTCAAATTCTCATTTGAGTTTGTAATTTGTTTTGCTGCTAAAAAGCTCATTGAAATATCTCAAATTTCTTCAGATATTCGCGTTGAACTCGAAATTAGCTAGTGCCGAGAGCATGACTCATGATGTAATCCGGGACTTGCTTGGAGTCAAGTTGGATATGACATCTTATGCAGTAAGTTCATACTTTTAAAATTCTAGCTCAAAGTTTGATGAATAGTCTGTTATAAATCCTAAAAATTTGATGATTTTTTTCTGTTGTTAATGTTAGTCATTGATGGACTCTCAAGGGGACACAATCTCAGGCAGTCTACCGGGCCAATTTTCTGAATCTCAGCTTCCGGTAACTTAGCTCCGACTAATCTAGCTCAGTTGATGTCAATTATTAGTCCTATGCTTCCTCAGAAATTTAATTCAATTTCTATGTATGGAGCAGGATACGATTAAGTTAAAGGAACAGCTCGACGAATTTGTTGAGGAAAGACACAAGTAAGCTGTCCATGAATTTTTTTGCTTTTTTGCTCTCGCATTTTGGTGTTGAGTTCATTTCTCTCGAGACCATTCGAATTTTAGTAACTTTTTGTTATATATAACTTCCAGATGGTTGAGAGAAATGGAGCTGAAGCAAGGAGAATTGATATCTACTGAGATTGAATTGGAAAAGCTTCGGCAGCACGAGCAGCTGCTTAAAACCGAAAATGATATGCTCAAGGTCAGTTCTTGAGACCAATTATTTGAATTCGAGGACAAAAGAATTTTTTTTAATTAGGTTTTTATCCTTAATCCTTTATTCTTGTGCAGATGGAGAATTCTAATTACCGAAAGAAGTTCGTGGAGCTGGAAGAAGAAATCACGAAGCTCTCCGAACAACAAAACCTCGTGCACCGTATTAATCACCATGCCAAAATCAAGGCAAGTTTTTTTTTTTTTTTGGTTTTTTGTCGAATTGCCATTCATCGATGTACAATAATTGACTGGGATTGCATTCTGCACGAACTACAGGATGAAAATAACATGCTAAAAGCCCGAAATGAAGATCTGTGCAATAAGCTGCAGCGAGCTGATTCTGTGATTTCACAAGTAAAGGAAGAACTCGCTTCATACCGGGCTTCTCTAGGGAAAGTCCCACAAATAGATTTTGATGAAGAACAGCTATGGAAAGACAAGCTTAAGGTTGCTAAACCCGGCAACCCTGTTTTTTTTTTCGGATTTTGTATTGTTGTTTTTGTGCATCCGGTTGATTAAAACCGGATGAATTTACTGCAGGAGAGTGAAGAAGAGAGGACTAAATTAGCAGAGAAGCTTTTGGCCTTGTGCACTAGCATCCTAAGGGTACTTAAATATGCTTCAAGATGATAATTTTCTGTCATTTTCAATTTAAAAACTTGTTTTTAAGTTTTTGGTTCGATGACTTTGTAGGCAGCTGGATTCAAGGGACGCGTCACGCAGTCCTCCGTGACGATTGCTGAAGAGATACTTGATCAACTAAAGAACAAGATCAATTCCATGCAGAGTGAACTGCATGATCTCAAGTCTAAGGTATTATTTATTAGAAACAGCATTTTTTTTTACTTTTTTACTTCTTATTTTTAAATATATAGTTAAATAAATGATTTATGCAATTTTATGATTTTTTTTTTTTTGTTAATAACTAAAAAACTGTTCAAGGTTTAACATATGTTAAAAGTAGGTGTCTGAAGTTTCAAATGTTAAACTATATTGTCCAAGGTTTCAATTTTGTTAAAATGTGGTGTCTCGATGTGATTACTTTAAGAGAAGTCAATTTCGACGAAACCGACTCAAATTCGAGCTCTCATACACACTCCCATCTCGTCATCTTGTCGGGACCGTCACCTAAGAAGCTGGTCTCGCTCTGTTGTCATTTAAATCGCTCCACATTACTCTGCTAGAAACCTTTTCTTTTGGATGTTCAACTTTTGGGTGAAATTTGACGATTTTGTGAAAAGTAAAGAGTGATGGATTATGAGTGGGTGAGTGGGTAGATGAAAATGATTGAAGGGAGACGAAAAGACGCGTAGAGACACCAAATTTCAACAATAATGAAACCTGAGACGGTTCATTTTAACATTTTAAACTTCAGACACCTACTTTTAACATATGTTAAACCTTGGACAGTTTTTTAGTTATTAACCATTTTTTTTTCTGATTGGGTTGGGTGAATGGTTTGACCTATAATTAAACTGTTAAAACAGTATTTTCTGCATTTTGAAAACAGAAGGAAGAACTGTATTATTAACAGAACATTGTTGCATGATATGCAGAACAAGATTTATAGAGAGCAGGTTAGGATGTCTGAGCTCAGGTCACAGCAAACAGGTATGAGTTTACGGTCGGACGAGAACCGTCGAAGTAGAACGCCTAAGAGGACGACACGAGCTTCGTTCGTCTCTACTCTGGATCGGTGATTCAGGTTTTGGACACTATTACAATGATGTTTTTGTTGAGGCTGTATGATTCTGCTGTAATTACGTTGATTGCAGAATCCCGTAATACGAGTCCTGTAATTATGTGCATTTGTAAAATGTACATATGATTTATAAGAAATTTGAAATTATGTTCTGATAGGAACAATGCTGGTGGATTGCTTCGAACATCAAAGTGTTTAAAAGTTCATTTTAGTTGAAATTAATTATGAGCCGAGTATTTGACAAGCTCGACTCGATTTATTTTACTCGAACTCGTTTGAGTCTAAATTTTTTAAGCTCAAACTGAGCTCGGTACCATACTCAATTTGTTTGAGCTCTACTCGAAATGACAAGTTTAAAATTCTACAGATAAATTATAAATAGATTCGAATAGGGTTTTGGCTCAAACTTAAATATATATAATATATATACATATAAAATTATATATATTATGTAAATGTTAAATAAATTCATGCGTTGAGGCGCAACAGTTGACTGGACATCTAGGGGGTAAAGCACTGTTTTGGTGCGGGCCGCGAAGGTACCTAATCGAGGCAAACTTTGAATACTAGATATGACCTCAAAATAATAGGGGTCAAGGTCGACCAGTGAGACGATGGGATAAGCTTCATCGTCGAGAGGGAAACCGTCCGGATTACCAGCTAAAACCCCTAAATGACCGCTCGATGATAAAGGAGGTAAGAGTGCATAGACAACCAGGAGGTTTGCCTAGAAGCATCCACCCTTAAAAGAGTGTGTCTCGATTCGAATATGATTTTTTTTGTCATAGGATTTAAAAAAATAAAAATAAAAAATCTCGTTTACACACTCGAGCTTCTCAAATCGAGTAATAATGAACTATCGTACTTGAATATACTTTTAAAAAAAATCGAGTTAAAATTGAACAGTAAAATTCAAATATTGATGGAGGATATGAATATCTGGGGTTAGTTAATTTTGTTTGGGCTAAGTTGCGCCGCCTCTTTACTCATCTCTCCCAACTGAATTCTCTCCTCTTCAGCTGTCTCTCGTTCTCTCTCAGGGTACATTCAAGCCGGTGCGAAGCTCTGATTCTCTCTATATCGGAATATTCATCTCTAAATTACTAATTTTTATGTGTCTTGATTACTTCTATGCTAGCTGCTGGCAGGTTTAATTATTGCGACTGACTCAATCTATTTTGGCCAATGCATGCTCAATTGTTTAATCTGGGCTTTATATTCATTTCTCCATATTGCATGTTTTCTACGAATACGATCAAACCGCAGCTTTGAATACAATCTAGGTTTGATTATGAATCTGTACGTATGCCGATTCAATGTTCTTCCTTGCGCAGCAGCATTGAATTTTCACAATGTAGGTTCGATTATGAATCTTTATGTATGCCCATTCAGTGTTTCCTTGCGCAGAGTTTGATTCGATAGAGGATAATGACCACAGCAGCATTCAATTGTATTCATTTGCATCCGGGATGCTTTTCCAAGGTTTCTGTACTATTTCACTAATTTTTACTCTCCTTGCTTGGTGAGTGTTTATATATTAACGGGGAAGGTTTCACCTGAATGCTAGGATACCAATGCTGTGAAGATCAAGAGTGGCCATTATAAGAAGCTCTGCACAAGAGCAATGGTGGCCTCTTCTCCTCAGAAGGTTGTGGACAAGGAGGCTAAGAAGCTCCAGAAAGATGCTCGGGTTGCTGTTCTTGGGGCTAGTGGCTACACTGGCTCAGAGGTATGTCATGTTTACTCTTTTATCTAGATTATGCAGATAGCAGAATGTTGTTTTATTCCAAACTGCATTATAATTATGTGGGGAACTTACAAATTGTGAATTACGTATTGGCAGATAATCAGGCTCCTAGCAAATCATCCGCACTTTGATATAACCGTGATGACTGCAGACAGAAAAGCCGGTCAATCAATTGGATCGGTGTTTCCTCATTTGACCGCACAAGTAAAAACTTAATTTCAGAAGTTCCATCATCTTGTTCATAGCATATGCAACCTTGGTATATGTGACTGTGATATTTTCGGATGATGAATCGACTTGCTGCCTGTTTGCAGGACCTTCCCGACTTGGTTGCAGTGAAAGATGCAGACTTTTCCGATGTGGATGCCGTGTTTTGCTGTTTACCACATGGGACCACACAGGTTTCATTATATTATTCAGAGAAAGTGATTTTGATTCTGATTGTATTTGTTTATCTGCTAAAGTTGACAATAATCTATCCTGATCGCAGGATATCATAAAAAGTCTCCCGGAAGATAAGAAGATTGTTGATCTTTCTGCAGTATGTTTCTGTCTCTTACTTCCCATAATTTCGTTTGAATCTTCTGCTTGAAACCTTATAGGATGTAAAAATTTGTTGAGTTCCTAGGATTTTCGGCTACGAGATGTTTCAGTGTATGAAGAATGGTATGGTCAGCCACATAGGGCACCGGATTTGCAGGTAACTCGTGTTTTCCCTTTACTCATAAGCCAAAATTTGCTTTTTATTAAGCAATTCAATCTTGCTAAGCACTCAATTACCATGATCTAGAAAGCAGCTGTATATGGCTTGACAGAGATATCAAGAGAGGAGATACGGAATGCACGTCTGGTTGCTAATCCCGGTTGTTATCCAACATCTATCCAACTTCCACTCGTTCCCTTAATTAAGGTATAGTTTTTTTAAGGGTCAACAACCTGGGAGAGGTCTGAAGTTTGGCCATTGTGAATTTGAGAGGTCTGAAGATTGAAATGGTGATAACTGAGGTCTGAAGTTTGTACTTTATGATTTTTAGGTTTTCCGTCCAAATTTTCTGTCAAATTTAACAGAACCGCGTGAAATGTCAAAAATACCGTTTTGTAATATTTGAATTAATAAAAAGTTTAATTAATATAAAGATGAAATGACAAAAATACCCATATTCATAATTTAAACCTAACCCAACTCCGGCCACCACCACGGCTCCGGCCACCACCCAACTCCGGCGACCACCATTCACAACTCCGACGACCGCCACCTAACTCCGACGACCGCACCACGGCCCCAATTGAGCCCAAATCGGAGCCACCGGCCCCGATTGTGCCCAAATCTGAGCCACAAAACTCCGATCGGAGCTTTGTGGCTCCGATTTGGGGCCACAGAGCTCTGATTTGGGCCCAATCGGAGCCACTGGCCCCGATTGGCCCAATCGGGACCGTGGTTGTGGTCGCCGGAGTTGTGTGATGGTCGTCGGGTTGTGGTCGCCGGAGTTGGGTAGTGGCCTTAAGGGTATTTTCGTCTTTTCATTCAAACATGTGAGATGCAAGAAGGGTATTTTTGGAATTTTATTTTATTTCTGGTCACATGCAATGCACATGACCAACTTCCGTCAGTTTTAACGGAAAAAACTAACGGAGACCTCTATTATCTACAAGTCGAAACTTCAGACCTCTGTTATCACCATTTCAATCTTCATACCTCTCAAATTCACAAGGGCCAATCTTCAGACCTCTCCCAGGTTATTGACCTTTTTTTAACTCGTCATTTCTCTATAGCATCATGGTCCCATTGCTCCTCTGTTCTTTAGTTATTTCATTACTATTACGTCAAAAGATATCCCGTCGTTGATTCTCCATTGAATTGCAGTCCAACCTCATCAAACCCGTGAATATCATAATCGATGCCAAATCTGGTGTCAGCGGTGCAGGTTTGTCTCGCTTCGACAAATACGAGAAGTTAATTGATCCTATTTTTCATTCGGTAAGTTTTTTTAGTCTTATTATTATGTTGGGAGTATTTTGCAATTTGCAGGGCGCGGTGCTAAGGAGTCTAACTTATTCACTGAAATAGCTGAAGGCATAAACCCGTATGGCATTACAAAACATCGTCATGGTGAGTCCTTACTATCAGTATGTACTAGAACGAATTTTCTAGTGCGATTTACCGATATACATCTTTGTGCTCGTTTTTACAGTTCCAGAGATAGAACAGGGTCTGTCAGAGGCTGCACAGTCGGAAGTTACGATCAGCTTCACTCCACATTTGATGCCAATGGTTTATATTCTTGACCATAAATCGTTTCTTCTGAATTTAAATTGCCACCACCGTGCTTTAAAAACGTAACTTTACTCTTTCAGAGCCGTGGCATGCTGTCAACTATTTATGTGGAAATGGTTCTGGGAGTGGCGGTCGAGGATTTGTACAAACACTTGAAGTCTGCTTATGAGGTAACCCGTTTAGACACCGTTCAATACTTTGTATCTGAATTACTTACTTAATTTCCTCGGCAGTATTGGGCTTTGGCGGTAAATGATTATGCTATTTATATTGCAGGAAGAGGAATTTGTTGTCTTGTTAGAGAAGGGAGTGGTTCCTCAAACACGACATGTTCGAGGATCTAATTATTGTCTCATGAATGTCTTTCCTGACCGGATTCCTGGAAGAGCTATCATAATATCTGCAGTATGTTCTCATTTTTTTTCCCGATATAAAATCTCTACTGTCGGTTCTTCTGTCACGTAATGTTGTTTATCGTGATTGCAGATCGATAACCTTGTGAAGGGAGCTTCTGGACAAGCTCTGCAGAACCTTAACCTGATGATGGGATTTCCAGAGAACACGGGACTTCAATCCCCACCTCTGTTTCCCTGATTGTTGTTTAGGTTATATCCAAGTAACGACTAGCCGAGTTTTTTTTAGTGCCAACCCGAGTGTGAAGCTCGTTTGCATTTTCGACGCTGTACTTGTCATTAAGTTGCCCAGATTTTTCAGAATCTAGAACATGCTCACTTGTGTATGTTGCTATGTCAATGGAGAACACTTCCTTTTGTTGTCCATAAAATGTGGCTGGCTAGTATTCTGGGATGAAAAGAGCAATGATGGAAAAGTTTTGGGTACGTGGTGCAATTTTGCATGGGATATGTTTGCACTTTATATACTTTTAGTACCTTCATTAAAATTCCGTCTATTTTGGTCGTTAAGAGTCACGTGTCGTGCATGTGAGTGATCCCAAACTTTTGATTTTGTGCTATTTAGTCCTAATACATCTCTAAAATTTTAAATTCGAACCCTTGACCCAAATTGACCTAGCCGGACTGAGCCCCAATTGGGTTTAGGTCCCAATTGGTCTGGGCCTAGCCAGACCTAGCCTAGGGCTAGGTCCGACTCTAAGTCAGACCTAGCAATGGGCTAGGTCAATTTGGGTTCCGATTTTAAAATTTTAGACTAAACTGAACAAAATAAAAGTTAGGATGTATTAGAGGAGCTAAATTGAACAAAATAAAAAATTTAGGGCCACTCACGTGCACGACACGTGACTTTTAATTCAAAATAGACGGAACTCTAATAGTGATGAGCTGACTTGGAGTCTTCACTGGCGGCCGTGCTAGCATAAATGATAGGCTAAAGTCCAGACCGGAGCGACGGGCTGATGGGAGGAGGTGAGAGGAGGCGGCGACTGCAAGAGATGAACAGAAAGTTAGGGTTTGTCTACATTTTCATCGAGTTTCTTATGCACGGTTATGTTAGTGACTTGGGTTGTTCGGCCTTGAATTTTGACTGGTCTTGGATTTTTTTTTGTTGGGCTTGGAGTTATTGATTTGGTTGGGCTACTTGAAATACACGGTTATGTTAGTGACTTGGATTACTTGGGCCTTGAATTTTGGCTGGTCTTCAAATTTTTGTTGGGCTTAGAGTTTATGATTCAAGTAGTATTTCTATTTCATCAAGTTGCTTAAAAAAACATTGTAATGTTAGTAATTACGTGAGCTAGGCTTGGAGGGGATATTTTTTTTAAAAATGATGAGGGTTTAATATTTGGTATTAAAAAAAATCTTTTTAAATAATCAATCTACTAATAATTTTTTCAGTTTATTTAAGTAGTTTATAATTCCAAAATCATCATCATTATTTTTTTTTATGCGTATATAATAAGTCATCCCTCGTGTCACGCGGAACTAGTACCTTAGTAATAAATAAATTTATAGCGAGTAAAATGATGAGTTAATGTTATAATATTTTTAATTTAAAATTTGTTGGACGAACTAGTAAAGTTAATTTTATTTTACAGTGATTTAAGTTCGAATCCCGTAAAAACCATCTTAAGAGAGGATTTTAACGTTAACATCCCAACTAATTTTGTAATTAAAAATATGTTTAAATTTTTTCTAATAACATCCACAAAACCCTCCCTTCTATCCAATTGGGCTCCCCTTTACAATAGCCGTTCCATCACGGTCTGTGTTGCGAGTTTCCTGCTTCGTCTCGGATTCCCTCTTTTACGTTTCTGATTAAGTTTCTTGATCATCTCGCTTCGCCGTTTGGTGGGATCCTTATCCTTGCGTTCATTGGTTTTGCTCAAAATCCAGTAAGTAAGCTCTCCCTCCACTCTTTGAGATCCAATTAGGGTTTCTTGAAGTGCGTAGAGATGAGGTAGAAGGTCCGTAAGTTTCGATTTGGTGCACGTTAGGGTTCTGACATGTGCTCCGCCGTGAAATTTCTATATTCATGCCATCAGAGAACTTTTGTAATTGCATTCTCCATGTTGGACTCATCTCTTCTTTGCTTTCTGGATCTCTGCGCACCTAGTTCTTCTATGCTCTAAGTTTTGTTTATGTTTTAATTGATTCTGCTAAGACATAGGTAATTCGCCGAAATGCATGTGCCAGTAAATGCTCACTTTGTCTAGTTAGTAGTCTCTCTAGGTTGCAACATTGGTGAATGTTGAATTGAATGTTGGCTGCGCCTGCACTAAACTCGTGCTTTATGTTGATATGCATTATATACTTATGTCAATGCGGATAGTTCTCCCAAAGGAAATGCTGAAAGTTGTTAGCATTTTTTTTGTAATTTTGTATTTGATTGTTATTCATCATAACCTCATTAATCCTTCTTGTGAAGGGTTGCCAAATGTTTCTAGTGGTATTGTTTTTCGTTCCCACGTTTATAATGATAAGCCCCTGCATATGTTGGCTATTATTTTTGTCATTCTTTTATGCTAATGTGGTCTGTCCTTTAAAGGTTTCTATTCAGATAGGGTGAGTTTTTTTTTGGTTTAGGGTTTATATTTAGGATGGGGAACTTTGAGAGTTTGGATTTGCACTAACCAATTGAACTGACAACCCATTGAACAGAAGCTATCATGGCGCACCGATTGCTAAGGGATGCAGAGGCTGATGGGTGGGAGCGGTCAGATTTTCCAATTATTTGCGAGTCTTGTTTAGGTGACAACCCTTATGTCCGAATGGTATGTTTACAATGTAAATTCTCCTTCATACTTGTTGTACTATTAGGATTAAGCTACAAAAGCTTACTTAATCTCAGTGACATCAATGTACAAAAATTCTATGCTTACATGCATTCATATATTAGATCTATCCTTCTCTTTCAAGTTGTGCTTTTGAATTCTTAATTATATCTGAAGTGTTTGTTTCTTGACTCTTATCTATCTATTGCAGACAAAAGCACAATACGACAAGGAGTGTAAAATCTGTCAAAGGCCATTCACGGTTTTTAGGTGGAGACCAGGTCGTGATTCACGGTATAAGAAAACAGAAATATGTCAGACATGTTGTAAGTTGAAAAACGTCTGCCAAGTTTGTCTTTTGGATCTGGAGTACGGACTGCCAGTGCAGGTTAGAGACACTGCTTTATCCATCAGTTCGCATGATGCAATTCCCAAGAGTGACGTCAATAGAGAATACTTTGCAGAAGAGCATGATCGCAAGGTACTCATACCTATCTTGAAAATTATTGGTACTATTACTTCTCCGAAGTGAAAAACAGTACTCATGGCTTGCATTACAAATTCAATTCTAGTGTGGATATAAAATCTATTAATAAGTCCGCTTTATAATAGAGATATTCCAGTTAAGCAAATTCTGGGCGTATAAATGGCTTTACATGAGCTAGTTAGGGTTTCAAATGCTGTTCTCATCTGTCCGTTTTGTAGTCTCTGTATGATCTGATTCTGACCTGTGGCAACTCTAATTAGTATATAGTGAAAAGTTCTTAGGGATGTTAATGAGCTTAAAGCTGTCTTAGCTAATTGTATTACAAATTCAGATAAATTCAAGATGCTTTCTGTATCTTACATGGTTGTTCTCACTGGTGCAACTTATTATATTCTCTGCAGGCAAGAGCTGGATTGGACTATGAGTCATCATTTGGTAAGGTGCAGGCCACTGACACTATTATGAAACTTCAACGAACAACCCCATACTACAAAAGAAACCGAGCCCATGTCTGCAGCTTCTACATCCGAGGCGAGTGTACTAGAGGTGCAGAATGTCCTTATCGGCATGAGATGCCTGAAACAGGAGAGTTGTCTCAGCAAAACATTAAAGATCGTTACTATGGGTATGTCTCGTGCTCAATAATTCTTTCCTCCTACGAAAGAAGCTGTTTTTGTCACATTGTTCCTAGATCCCAGTATATATGTCTTTGAAATCTTATGCGTGAAAAATTTGACGCACTGCTCCGACCTCAATGTGTTAGACTTCCTTTTATAATACGGGTTTAGCATAGCTTCTCAGTAAGATATGAGCTGAAACTATGTCCTGAGCTTTAAGGTAGCTGCTGATCATTTCCATCTGCTGTAACCCCCCGGATGTTGGATCTAGGACCATATTTCAACAATACGTACTACCCTTGACCAAAATTTTGTGCCTATACCATGCATAATTCATAGTTTTCTTCGAATTTTTCTGCAGTATAAACGATCCAGTGGCGCTTAAGCTTTTAAACAAGGCTGGTGAAATGCCATCATTAGAACCTCCCGAGGACGTGAGCATTAGGACCTTGTACGTGGGTGGCCTCGATGCAAGGGTAACCGAGCAGGACCTAAGAGACAATTTCTATGCCCATGGGGAGATTGAGTCCGTCAGAATGGTCCTACAAAGGGCCTGCGCGTTTGTGACATACACGACCCGAGAAGCTGCAGAGAAGGCAGCCGAAGAGCTCTCCAACAAATTGGTTGTAAAGGGGTTGAGGTTGAAACTCATGTGGGGTAGGCCCCAGGCTCCTAAACCTGAAGCCGAAGGGTCAGAAGCTACAAGGGCAGTGACCCACAGTGGATTGCTTCCGAGGGCAGTGATATCGAGCCAAATGCAGCAGCCATCAGGCTCTAATGATCAAACTGGCCCCATACAGTACTATAATTTCCCGCCACCTCAGCAGGACCGGAACTTGTATCCCTCGATGGACCCCCAGAGAATGGGTGCCCTTATTCCTTCGCAGGACGGGTCTTCCGGGTCTGAGAAGCAGCCAAATCCGGGGCAGCATTACCCTTACCAAGGTATGCCTCCTCAAGGTCAGTTCTACCCTCAATACTATCCTTCTCCTTATGGGTACATGCAGCAACGACCTCCACAGCCGCCGCCTTATCAGCAGCCACATCAGCATGGCATGGGTGCACCGCATCAGCAGGGCATGGTGGCACCACATCAGCCACCTGCACCAGCAGCCCCACAACATTATCAGCAGTCTTCAACATCTAATGCTTCTTCATCAACACCTTCAAGCTCTGCAGCAGGTGAGGCTTCGGGCTCGACGCAGCAATCAGCTTCAACTTCGGGGGCTGGACCGGAAAGTTCGGGTCCTTGAGATTCTTCGCAGTAATTGATTTTGTTGGTGCTATTTTGATTATATCTGAACGGGCAAGAATTGTATCCTAAAGTATGTTACAAGTTACAACAATGTATTTTCTATGTGATGACAATTTTGGGCACTTCTGCAATTTTTCAAAGGGTTAAAAAGGTACTTTTCATACCACTTCTTTGAACAGAATTAGTTTTTCATACCACTTTTACTTTTGTGTATACTTTTAGTACCAACTTTTTCAACTTTGTAGCCTTTTGGTATCACTGTTAACTTTAGGTTAGGTTTGGCTAGTGGATTATGGGTTAAAGGGTTTTATTTTTAAATTTTAAGACTAAATTGAACAAATTAAAAGTTAAGGATGTATTAGATGGAATGTATTGAACAAAATCATAAGTTTAGGGCTAATTACGTGCATGACACATGACACTTAACAACCAAATTGGACAGAAAGTTAACGGTGGTACCAAAATGCTACAAAGTTGAAAGGGTTGGTACCAAAAGTATACACAAAAATAGAAGTGTTATGAAAAGCCAATTCTGTTCAAAGAAGTGGTAAGAAAAGTACCTTTAACTATTTTTCTGATTTTTTAAGTCTAAATTCACCACATCATCAAGTTTTGTACGGTTTTTCTAATATGCTTGTGAAGTATCATGTTTGTGCTATTTCTACTACTACTACAGTGTATTTAATTATAACACAAGTAAAATTTTAAAAGTATAATTTTTTTGAACTACGCTTAATATATGTATCATACTATTAATAAAATTTATTTTCGAGCAATAAAAAAAAGGGTTGAGAACTTATAAATTTTCTAAAGATTGCTCTATGTGAGATTTTGGTGTCTGAAGTGTAAATTGTTGATATTGACTGTCTGTAGTTTCAACTTTGTTGAAATTTGGTGTCTCCGTCAAAATTTGCTATTAAAATCGACAAAACTTGGTCATGTGCTTGTCACATGATCCGATAAAAATAAATCACAAAAGAGCCCTTAGTAGGGTGATGGCCGGCCAGAGTAGGGTGGTGACCCGCAGGAGTTGGTGGTGGCCGGAGTAAACATAATAGTATCAAGTAGGGGTGAAACCGGACCGGTCGGACCAGTTTTTAGCTTGTTTCGGTCGGGTACCTAAATTTTTGGTCCGGTCTTTTTCCTTAAAAAAATACGACCAAAAAACTGTTTGAGGAAAAATAAACCGTCCATTAGTAGTCTATTTTTTCGGTTTAAACCGAAAATCCAATATTAAGAATTACCATTATAAATTCTTGTTATTTTCATGGACTATATCAAATTAAAATGATAAATTAATTTCATTATTATAATTAAATAAATTATAAAATAAAAGTAAAAAAAAAAATCTTCATAAGTGCATTTTTTATATTAATTATATTAATTATTATCAACTAATATAACATATATTGTATATATTTAATTAGCATAGCGATCGGTTCGGTCCCCACGGTCCTCAAAGCTTAAAATCCGAACCGAAAACCCGAGCTAGAGCAAAAAAAAAAAAAAGGGACCAAAAACCAAACCTAATATTTCGTATTCGGATTTTTCGGTTCGGTTTTCGCCGATTTTTCGGACCAACCGGATTTTGGTTTCACCCCTAGTATCAATGACAATTTCGACTTTTCACACCATTATGTCAAATTTAACAGCAAAGATGGACGGAAAACCAAATTTCAACAAAATTGAAACTTCAAACAGTCAATATCAACAATTTAAACTTCAGACACTAAAATCTCACATAGGGCAAACCTAAGACAGTTTATAGGTTATTAACCCTAGAAAAAAAAAGTATCATAACCATGGTGCTTGTGAAGCAGAGTAGAAAGACTCGGTTGGTATGGATAACAATGACGTTTCTATTATATTTCGCAAGCATCATGCTTGTAGTATCTTTTATTTTATTTTATCTTTTTTCTATTACCATAATAGTGAACCCTATAAGGAAAGTGACATTGATTCTAGTGTTATACAAATTCCAGATGTGTTAAAAAATCATACTTTTAAATTTTACTTATCTTACAATTAAGTCATCCTAATGATAAAAAGAACACAAAAATAGCGCATTTCTATAATGCTCTTGGAGCACTGTGCTTTTGTCACTAATTTTTTTATTTTTCTATTGCCCTAAAGGTGAACCCCATAGGGAAATTGATATTATTAATAGTATGATACACATCTTAGGTGTAGTTAAAATAAATCATATTTTTTCATACTTTTAAAGTTTTACTTATGTTACAATTAAGTCCACCATAGTATTAAAAAAACCAAAATCATGGTGCTCCCAAAGCATGGTAGAAAAATCCGAAAGAGACCTTTCTATAATGCTCTTGGAGCACTATGCTTTTGTCACTAATTTTTTTTATTTTTCTATTGCCCTAAAGGTGAACCCCATAGGGAAATTAATATTATTAATAGTATGATACACATCTTAGGTGTAGTTAAAAAAAATCATATTTTTTTTCATACTTTTAAAGTTTTACTTATGTTACAATTAAGTCCACCATAGTATTAAAAAAACCAAAATCATGGTGCTCCCAAAGCATGGTAGAAAAATCCATTGGGAAATGAATGATTTGAATCAAGCGAATTTTTATTTAAATCTGAAAAAAAAAATGATAAAAGTTCCTTATTTTTTTTTTAAAAAAAAATCTAACAAAATTTCTCATATATATATATATAATGTTGAAATATAGTCAATAATGTCATTAAATTAAATATAACTAATCACATAATATTCATAAATATTTTAGTTTTAAATATCAAATTATAAGTCACTTAATTCATGATATGCATAATTTAATTGGATAGAAATTATGATAGCAAAATATAAATATTAGCACCACAATGCAACTAATACCTAAAATACACTATTCCCACACCCAAAATGATATTTCGTTATATGGTTTTGACATAGTAGAAGTAGTTGACCTTACCCATTTGGGTCGGGTTTACCATGGACATTAGATGAGGGACGAATTTGGTGCCTAACAACTTGAAGGCCGAAATTAACTCATGTTTATAGGTTTGAGGATCAAAATAAAATTTTCTATTTGGGTCGGACCGGTTCAGTTGAGCAAGAAACCTTATTCACCGAACCGAATCCCTTAACCCCTTGACATCTCCGTTGCCTTATCTCCGATCTTCTGCTATCCTCGGCGGCGTCACCGCCTCTTCCATGGCCGTCTCGCAACGAGCTCTTCTCTGAGCTGCTCTCCTCCTTTCTCTCTCCGTGGAAAGTTTTGGTGTCATTCTGCAATGGCGACAACCTCCAACCTTTTATCTGCATCCCCACATCTCCGAGTTCCTTCTCGCACCTCTTCCGCACTCCGCAGACTCAAGGTACCGCTACGTTGCTCTTCATTTGTATTTGGAGGATACATTATTTTCTGGAGATTGATTATGTATCCTCGATTAGTCGCGGCAAATGGAAATGTGTAGATAATTGTGATCGTGATAGTTCTTGATTGCTCGCCTGGTGGATGGAGAGTTCCTATTGGCTTCTTAGGTTTCTTCATTGCTTAAACGGTAAACGGGATGATTCAGTAGCTTTCACTGCTGACTGTTGATTTTCTTCCATCGGGTACTGGCAGCTGCAAATATATCCTTCTGGAGAAAAAGATGAAGCGCCTCAGTGATTCTGTGCAGCTTTGGTTATATACAAATTGACATCACAAAGCAGTTGGTTAGGAAAGATTGCAGATTAGTTTATGAGTGTATTCATTGGGGTGGAACTGCCTCCTCAATTTTGTGATAATTTACTAGCTAGATTTTCTAAAATATTTGGGATTAACCAAAAAATTCTAATGTATGCTACTATGTTTTGGATGTTGCTGAAGAACCGTTTCATCTTTGCAGTAATCTGGTTGAGGTTGAGGCTGTGTTGCCTATTTCATTTCAGTATCTGATTAGTTGCTAAGCTAGGGTTCTATGAGTTGAGTTGCTAAGCCTATGAAAAATACATTTTTACATTAATTTTGCTCATCTGCAAGTTTTATGCAATTTGTGCTTGTGATAGAATTATGCAGTATCTCTAATATATGTTGCTGGTGCATGGTGTTAAACATGTTTTACTCCAATAATGGGGTAATAGCTGCCTGCTTTTAGGAAAATTTATATCTCTAATAATGCTAGCTCATCTGATTAGGAATTCCTTTCTCTTGTCATGCAGCCTTTCTCTCAACATAATGCGAAATTCAGCGGTTTTAGCGTTAAACGCTCTCTGGTATTGGAGAGCACAAGGCAGCCTAGTTTCACCTGTGCAGCAAACACGGCAGCAGGACACTCCGATGATCCTGAAAGAATCAGTCTTCACCATCTAACAGCTAAGGCGAGGCAATTCTGGGACGGTGTCCCCCAACCTGTCAAGGATTTTCCTTGGAATAGAGCACTGGACAGCTTTATCCAACTCATACTCGATCTTATTTTGGCCACTATCAAGATCTTATCTGTACCACTGTTGGCAATATCTTCACTCAGTGAGATGTCCTACTGTGCTCGTCAAAGGAAGCTGACTCTTGTTCCTTTTCCGCTGCTCGTTGGTGTTGTAGTTGCTGGGATCTTGAGCGACGCAGCACTGGAACTTTCTCCACTTCTTAAGGTCATTTTCCCAAAACCCTGATGCATTTGTCTTTGTCTACCGACAAATTTATGAATATCTTTATGTTCGCCTTCAAGTGTTGTATTGGACTAATAGTAGACGGGTTTAGATAATATAGATGCTAGATCACTATCAGTTTTTTATTTTTATTTTTCGAGTTAATGCATTAGTGCTTAATTCACCAATAAGTTAATTGTCCTGATTATTGTATTAATCAGATGCTATTATTTTTCTTTTGTTGTGTTTTCAGGAGGCACAAGTTCCATGGCATCTGATTACCATTGCAGTGTTCTTCACACTGCTGAAGCTAGTAGGACCGTATTTTCCGTATTGGGGTCGTATATTCATTCCACACCTTGCAAATGGTGCACTAGTGAGGACGATATGGTCTCTTGTGTGTCATAACCAACAACGACAGAAAGGCTTGCCACAATTTGAAAGCACGAACTCTCCTGCTTAAACCAGAACAGCTTAGTTCTCGATCAGGTACAGTTTCTTCACACCTATAATGTATATATGTAAGTGCCTTAGGGAACAATGATAGATGTCAAACTGTTTTTGTCTTGCAGATACATACTCTATTACTCTCTGTAACTGGATTTCTGGGGCAACAACTGAAGCCATTGTACTGCTGAGATGATGATGATATTCGTTCTGGTACAGGATGGATGGATTAAAATGTTAATGGTTAGCTTCTCTTAATGAGACCAGGTTAATAATTGCTGTGTTATGTAGTGTAGTATAACTTTTGCCCTGAATTGTGTGAACTAAGTATGGAGTTATTTTGTGGATATAAGTTGGTTTTCTTGCATGGTTTGCAAATTTTGTGTTCATCTGGCTGCTCTAGTCACAATGATACTGATTGAGAATTTGAGATTGATTGCTTGGGCTTTGTCTGATTGTGGTGCCATTTGAATTTGCTATGTGCTGATGTTCGCAGGTCGCTAGACCCGCAAACTTCTAGTCTAGGCAGGAAATTGATGCCAGCTTGTAGGGCTGAGCAATAGTCCACTAAAACCAGGACTGCCCAAAATCGAGGCCAAAGATCAAGTCTATTTTGGACCAGGATCACTGGTCTTAATTTTGGTCGAAGATTGAAAAGCCTATTTAAGACCAAATCTAATTATATATATATTATTAAAAAATAACTGGAAATCTGGAATGTAGAAATAAATAATAAAAGACATTCTGAAGAACATGAAAGAACCAAGAACGTATCGATCTCGACCTCCAGCTCGACCGCAAAGAAGCTTGCTATGTCCGTCTTTGTCGGCCGCCTACGACACTCCCTTCGTCGGTACAGTGCTTCGTCGGCCATCGGTCATAGACAATGTTAATTCTCATACTTTTAAGTTAGGGTTCCTCTTATCTCTTTAATATTTCTTACGGTCGAAACCATTCCATGCATTAATCTTCCAATTGAATTTTAAATCTCTCAAATTTGCACTTAATTTCTTCCTGGTGTTGATTACATTAGCTCCGTGAGTTAGTCTATGTGCAAACCTTGACCCATGCCCCAATTGAGGGATTATGCTGTTATGGATCTTGATAACCCAAACAACTAATCTATTTAAGCATAACTAGATAATTAAAATAACGAAATGAAATAACTAGGGTTTTCAACGAGGCGTGTCGGGGCGGGTATTGCTTGCCCCGTACCCGCCCCGCGGGTCGAGATGGTCGACCCGTACCCGCCCCATACAGTTCGCGGGGCGGGACGGGTCGACCCGCGGGTCACCTATTAGTGATACATATTATATTATTAGCAATTTAAACCCTAAATTCTATATTTACCATATACAAATTTAATTTAAAATTTAAATCACAAATAATAAATTTAACTTCAAATCCAAATACAAGTCACAAATCCTAATTATTTTAACTATGTATTATATTACCTATATAGTTTTGTATAAATACGTGTAATATATATATATAAATTATCCACATACGGGGCGGGGCGACCCCAAAACCGTACCCGCCCCACGGGTCACGGATCGCGGGTCAACGATCAAAATCGGGGCGGGGCGACCCCAAAACCGTACCCGCCCCACGGGTCACGGATCGCGGGTCAACGATCAAAATCGGGGTGGGGCCCGCGGGTCACGGATTACCCGTGACCCATTGCCACCCCTAGAAATAACTGTTATGTTTTCTTCTTATTCGATAATTGCGTCCCTTATATAGGAATAGAACAGTACAATCTAAATAGATAGTTATAATCTAATAGAGAACAATACGAAATATAATATCTAATATTATCACTAAATAATAGATATAACATTATCACTAATATTAATCCTAATCTATATATATAATATATATAATTTGATTGCAATTAGGTAACTAACTAAGTTGCTAATTTTTTACCATGTCAGCTAATTAAATTCCAATTAGACCGCTTCGATCTCTTTCTTCACTCTTCTTCTTCGTCGTTTCACCTTCGGTTTCATCATTAATCAGTGTCATTTCATATTCAATTCTCCGTCAAAATTGATCAACAACATTGATTTCCAGCGATCCCAATCATTTACTCCCTCTAGTCATTACTTTTTTTTTTAAATCTTTAAATTACCCATCTCATTATCTAAACAGCAATTCGGTTCGATGAACGAATGATTTTTAGAAATGAGCGAGGAGGTGGGTGAGGTGGTTTAGCTCCTTGTCGGAATGTCGTGTGCTCCTATTTGATTGGTTTTCTCTCAAAGATAATCTTTCTTTTAATGTCCGATTGTAGTAAAGAGTTTGAATTTGTGATTTCAGTAGACTCCATCTCAACATTGAGTCAGGGACAGGTGAAAGAATTTCAGTCAAGGTGGAACAGAAGATGAGATAGTTTTGTAAATAGTAGCGAAGACTAAAGAGCTCCCTCGCCGGAATAACGCGAGTCCAATTCGATCGGTTTTCACTCAGAGGTAATCATTCTTTTTATTTCCGATTAGTATAATAGATAGTTAGTTTGAGTTGTTGATTTAAATTGACTCAATCTCAACACTGAGTCACGATCCAGTGAGGTGGAACAACACTGATTTCAGTAGACTCCATCTCAACATTGAGTCAGGGACAGGTGAAAGAATTTCAGTCAAGGTGGAACAGAAGATGAGATAGTTCTGTAAATAGTAGCGAAGACTAAAGAGCTCCCTCGCCGGAATATCGCGAGTCCAATTCGATCGGTTTTCACTCAGAGGTAATCATTCTTTTTATTTCCGATTAGTATAATAGATAGTTAGTTTGAGTTGTTGATTTAAATTGACTCAATCTCAACACTGAGTCACGATCCAGTGAAGTGGAACAACACTGATTTCAGTAGACTCCATCTCAACATTGAGTCAGGGACAGGTGAAAGAATTTCAGTCGAGGTGGAACAGAAGATGAGATAGTTCTGTAAATAGTAGCGAAGACTAAAGAGCTCCCTCGCCGGAATATCGCGAGTCCAATTCGATCGGTTTTCACTCAGAGGTAATCATTCTTTTTATTTCCGATTAGTATAATTGATAGTTAGTTTGAGTTGTTGATTTAAATTGACTCAATCTCAACACTGAGTCACGATCCAGTGAGGGAATTTCAATCAACCGGACAATCTATATATATATATTCTATATAATTCTAAAAGGTTGTCTATCTTGTTGACAAGTAATAAAATACATCAATGATGTTGGATCTTGATCTTCCACGCTGAACCAAGGCTCGACCTTCGGTGCGTCCGGACCTGCACAAAGGGACGGATCGGGTTGAACCCGATGATCCCCCTCCGACGCTCAAGTCAGTTCCCCGAAAACGAATATCCAAGAACTAAAAGTATAGAGAGTATGAATGTCAGAATGTGTAACCTTGATAGGAGATATGCAAACCTATTTATAGTGGAGGGTTGGGTGCATGCATTGATGATGCGCCGACCTTCGTATATGGAAAGTCGTATATTGATTGTTGCCATTCGGGGAATCATTCATTATATGCGGAGCCATTGAATATTCAGTATATTCCGTGTATTAATTGAACTCCTTATTAGGAAACTCAATTATAACGATTTTAGGAAGGTGAATATCACAACCTTCCGTTTGAGACGAAAGGAATATACTCGTAAGACGAAGTCAGTCCTTCTGGTCCGTGTTAGGGTCGACCCTTCCTTTAATAGAGAAGGATCGACCTTCTCCATTAGTGGAGTGGGGTCGACCCTCTCCACACTGAGTGGAGGGGGGTCGACCCTCCCCACTTGGTGGAGAGGGGTCGACCCTCTCTACTTAGTGGAGAGGGGTCGACCCTCTCCACACTGAATGGAGAGGGGTCGACCCTCTCCTCTTGGTGGAGAGGGGTCGACCCTCTCCTCTTGGTGGAGAGGGGTCGACCCTCCCCACTTGGTGGAGAGGGGTCGACTCCCTCCACCAACGGAGAGAGGGGTCGACCCCCTCCACCAGCGGAGAGAGGGGTCGACCCCCTCCACCAGCGGATAGAGGGGTCGACCCCCTCCACCAGCGGAGAGAGGGGTCGACCCCCTCCACTTAGCGGAGAGAGGGGTCGACCCCCTCCACCAGTGGAGAGGGGTCGACCCTCTCCACTTAGTGAAGAGGGGTCGACCCTCTCCTCTAGGGAGAGGAGTCGAGTCTCCTATGTAGCGGGTGTCGACAGAAATGTTTCGTTGAGCCATTCGGGGTTCGTCCAAGGTGAATACTCGTATTAAACATGGATCCATATCCATCATTTTCCCCCGAGGCTGATGTAGGTTTTACCTGCATTAGGCTTTATCCTGCTACCTTGCTTACGAATATGTCGATTTACTCTTCCGTCACCTTCATGATTCGTCAGCTTACTCTTATGCCAACTTGTTCATCGATTCGTCCTTTCGTTGTCGTTAGAGCTCATCCTTTCCCTTTCGTCAACTTAAGGTTTTACTGATTTGTTCCATCGTAAGACCATCGAGTTATAGTTACGGAATGATTTATTCATTCGGTCGAACACATTCGTATGAAGGGTGGTTTATCTACCTCCCCTTTTTCGTAAGACTCCCGAGGAGTAGTTGTGGGATGATCGCCTTTATCAGGTCGAACACCTTTGTATGAAGGGTGGTTTGTCTACCCTTTACGTAATACTCCCGTGGAGTAATTGTGGGATGATCGCCTTTATCTGGTCGAACATCTTTGTATGAAGGGTGGTTTGTCTACCCTTTACGTAATACTCCCGTGGAGTAATTGTGGGATGATCGCCTTTATCGGGTCGAACATCTTTGTATGAAGGGTGGTTTGTCTACCCTTTACGTAATACTCCCGTGGAGTAATTGTGGGATGATCGCATTTATCGGGTCGAACATCTTTGTGTGAAGGGTGGTTTGTCTACCCTTTACGTAAGACTCCCGTGGAGTAATTGCGGGATGATCGCCTTTATCGGGTCGAACATCTTTGTATGAAGGGTGGTGCGTCCACCTACCATTTTTCTTAATATTTTGACCAATATATATAACAAATCACTTATGCCTTTATTCAGAATTGAAGTCAACATCATCTTTATTTTTCTATACATAATATTATCATATATTTAAGCATAAAACTTTCTAAGATGTTCCTCACTAAAAGTGTTGGTGGAGATATTTCCTTCATTGTCTTCCAACCTGTAGGCGTTCACGGCTGGAATGGCTGCGATCTTGTAGGGGGCCTCCCACTTTGGAGATAGTTTGTTTAGTCGGTTCTGTCGCGAGAATTCGTTTCTTCTCCACTGGTGGAGAGGGTCGACCCCTCTCCACTGGTGGAGGGGGTCGACCGCTCTCCACTAAGCGGAGAGGGTCGACCCCTCTCCACCAAGTGGGGAGGGTCGACCGTGCGGACCTCATTCGAACGATGGTGATTATCATCAATACGAATACTACCCCTGGGAGTATTCCCTGGAGGCACCCAATTTGCCGTAGGACGACGAGATGTTTGTTGAACAGGTTTATCCGCCTCTTTCTTCGCTTCTCCCCCCATCGACTCTGCAGCCTTTTTCTTTTTGCGGAACGACCTTGTTTGCTCCAGATCGATATAGGACTTCACACGAGCAGCTAACTCCTCCAAAGTATAGACCGGATTCAGAGTCATATTATCCTCCAATGAAGCACCCAAACGTCCGAGATTTCGCATGAATGCCCTGATAATCTCCTTTTCCCCCAAGTCCTCGTCTATGTCAGCCAAGTTTTGATTGAAACGAGCGTAATAGCTCGCCAAGGTTTCGTCATGTGCCTGTCGAACGTCATCAATCGAATTCGAACCTTTAAGAAACTGTCGGGCTCCTAGGTACCGCTGGAGGAACTTGGACTTTAAGTATTGCCAGGAGGTTACAGAACCCTTTGGCAGGCCGAAGAACCAATGTGACGCTGCCCCCGCCAAGGTGGTCGGGAATAGCAATGCAATATGATTCTCATCTTTGGTACGCCCTAGTAATGATGCCTCATGCTGCTGCACATGTTCGAACGGATCACCCTTCCCCGAGTAACGAGGGATTTCAGCTGGCGTCACACTCTCCGGTATAGTGAAGTCGACCAACTCCTGGGAGAACGGATGCGAGGCCCGGTCCCTCAAGTTATGCATTATCTTGACCCTTGACTCTTCCATTTTCTTAGCGATTAATGCCTCGATCTGCTCAGCCGTTATCCTTCCCCCATCCGGTGGAATAAGAACCTGTGGAGGCAAAGGTGGGGACATTACCGTAGGGGGTACTGGGTGGTACGGTTGATACGGAGGAGGCTGATAGTGTGGATATTGCGGTTGAGAAGGAACTTCTCCTTGTCTGACGGTCGGAGATGATGACACCGGCGGTGTAAATGGAACTTGAGATGGAGGTGGTACCGGCATACCACCATGTGCCCTTATCCTTTCCCTATAAGCCAATAATGCGTCTAGAGCAGCCATAAGGTCAGGGGTTACCTGGACACTCCTTGGGACACCACCTTGAGAAGGCATTGCATACGGAGGAACTTCATATGGTGAAGGCGGTGGTACTCCATAGGAGGGAATTCCATAAGGAAACCCATACGAAGGAGCTGGACCATGTGATGGCATTCCCCTAGCATGTGTTCGTTGTGCCAATGGAGTTGATGCTGAGGATGAAAAATCTCCCTGAGGGCGAGGAGGTCCCTCTTGACGGTTAATCGGACGGGATGGGCCTTGGGGTGGATTTGTGGGCCGAGTTGGTTCCACTGGATGATCTCTTCTTGATGACTGACGAGGCCCATTGGAAGGAGCCCCCGTAGTTTGTCGGCTAGCTGCCATACTTCGCGTAATAGCCACGGCTTTTCGTAAGAAATTCCCACAGACGGCGCCAATGTTGGATCTTGATCTTCCACGCTGAACCAAGGCTCGACCTTCGGTGCGTCCGGACCTGCACAAAGGGACGGATCGGGTTGAACCCGATGATCCCCCTCCGACGCTCAAGTCAGTTCCCCGAAAACGAATATCCAAGAACTAAAAGTATAGAGAGTATGAATGTCAGAATGTGTAACCTTGATAGGAGATATGCAAACCTATTTATAGTGGAGGGTTGGGTGCATGCATTGATGATGCGCCGACCTTCGTATATGGAAAGTCGTATATTGATTGTTGCCATTCGGGGAATCATTCGTTATATGCGGAGCCATTGAATATTCAGTATATTCCGTGTATTAATTGAACTCCTTATTAGGAAACCCAATTATAACGATTTTAGGAAGGTGAATATCACAACCTCTGTTTGAGACGAAAGGAATATACTCGTAAGACGAAGTCAGTCCTTCTGGTCCGTGTTAGGGTCGACCCTTCCTTTAATTGAGAATGATCGACCTTCTCCATTAGTGGAGTAGGGTCGACCCTCTCCACACTGAGTGGAGGGGGGTCGACCCTCCCCACTTGGTGGAGAGGGGTCGACCCTCTCTACTTAGTGGAGAGGGGTCGACCCTCTCTACACTGAATGGAGAGGGGTCGACCCTCTCCTCTTGGTGGAGAGGGGTCGACCCTCCCCACTTGGTGGAGAGGGGTCGACTCCCTCCACCAGCGGAGAGAGGGGTCGACCCCCTCCACCAGCGGAGAGAGGGGTCGATCCCCTCCACTTAGCGGAGAGAGGGGTCGACCCCCTCCACTTAGCGGAGAGAGGGGTCGACCCCCTCCACCAGTGGAGAGGGGTCGACCCTCTCCTCTAGGGAGAGGAGTCGAGTCTCCTATGTAGCGGGTGTCGACAGAAATGTTTCGTTGAGTCATTCGGGGTTCGTCCAAGGTGAATTCTCGTATTAAACATGGATCCATATCCATCAAATGACATGTCAAAACGAAAAAATTATATTGATCCACATAACCTTAACTTTCTTCACGATGATATGGCGACGCCATGTAGACTACTTTAGGTGCTTAGATCTCTTTCAAGCACTCTCATTGCATCTTGCGAGTCGTTACAAACTTTTGTCCGTTTTTGTTCTTCTTTTTTCACTTAATACAATCCACCTTAATTTTTTTTTTAAAAATGGCTACTTTTTTGTACTATTATTTATAATAATTAGATTATAAATTTTATTGTTTAGTAAATATTTGCGTGATTGCGTGAATATATATCTATACATATATATTTATATATATAGGGTTTAGGATTTAACTTCACTTTTCTTAACCTTGCATTTATCAATATTGAATATGGTAATATAATTTTTAATTCACATTTATTATTTTATGATATTTCATTTCTCACGTCCACCAAATGTGTACAATTTATAAAATTGTTAAGTAAAAATGGATGAAAAATACGTAATTGTGCACATGTTAACTTTATTACATATAAAATTTAGTAATTAAAATGTGGTTCATAATTTTACAATTGCATACGACTTTAATGAAAAACTAATTAAATTGTTTAATATACCCATTTATAATGGTAAAATTTGGTAAAAGTTCTATTCTTTTTAAATCTAAAACAAAATGCAAAAAAAAAAAAAAAAAAAAAAAAAAAAAATTGAAGAGAGTAATATGATTGTATGATTAATCTTTTATATATTTTTTTTTTCAGAATTATATTATATATAAAATATATATAATCAATATTATAATGTTTTGCAACATTCCCATTTCATCTTGAGAACCATTATGTTTTTTATTAAATCTTTTGAATTAATACTAATTTAAAGAATGTAATCCACCCCAATCTTTAAAAACACGGTTTATATAAACCATTACGAATAAAATGTTTATCTCCGCGCAAAGGGCGGGTAAGTTACCTAGTTTAAGATAATTGAGTGAATAGTAAATGAGTTATCTTTAATTTTGTTTTGTTCTATTAGAACTTGTTGGAATTGAAATTTTTATGTTTTTTTAATGCCATTGTGCAGTTTTTTTTTTTTTTTTTTTTTAAATTTATTATTGTAGACTTGTAGTTAGATGTCATTTGTAGCATGGTGCTTTAAGTGAATATTATGGTGCCACCAGGTTTCTGTGATCATAAGTGAAGCCGTGTGTGTAGGCTCTTTAGTTATGGCATTTTGGGTTGTAATTATGGTTCCTTTAATTTATATCTCTAAAAAAATATTCTTACTTTGATGTCAGATTCAATTTAATTATTATATATATTAATCTGGTGAAGTTTTGTCTTTTGCTTAATTAGGTCAATAGCAAGTGCAAGTGAGGCAGCAAAGGTGGATAGTTGTACAGAAAATTCTGTATACGCTCTATCCGAACATGCTTAAATTGAGAAGATTGGTTTCAGATTCAGAGGTGGTCAGCGAGGAGAAGCTGAGGTCTGATCTTGCTTAAATTGCCATTTATTCTTTGATTAACACAGTTCGATATAGTGTCAAACATTCGTTATGGAACATAATGAAACACTAATGAGTCAATTAATCATATTGAGAATTCTTAAGTATTTGCTCTATTTGAACCTGCCTTATCTGCTCAAAATAAGTAGTGTTTAATAAGACATCAATCTGAAATTTGAATGCTCTAATGTATGTATAATATAATTTCAAAATAGTTGCAACATTTATTCAACCCGCGCATTACGCGGGACAAATACCTAGTTTTTACATATTTTGTTTATAGTCCATATAATTATTAATTGAATATATACACCGCGAACTAAATAAATATATATATATAAGCAATGAAAATAATGGACGACATCGGATTTTTCAAAGGGTTAAAGGTACTTTTGGTGCCACATGTTTGACCTGTGTAGGTTTTTAGTGCCATATGTTTCATTTTGTAGGTTTTTGGTGCCATATGTTTGAGAGGTTGTATGTTTTTGGTATTTCCGTTAGTCAACAGTTAGTTTGACCGTTAAATACTTTTATTTTGTTCAATTTAGTCCTCAAATTTATATTTTAATATTTAATATTTACAATTTAGTCCTTATTGTTTGTTCAAGTCACCGTCCAAGGCCGCCGGCCACCACCCACCACCACCAAGGCCGCCGACCGCCACGAAACGGGCCGGCCACCACCCCACGGCACCGGCCACCACCGCTTGGGGCCAAAAACCACCCCAATTGGTGGTGGCCGGCCCCAATTGGTGGTGGCCACCTCAATTGGGGCCGGCCACCACCAATTGGTGGTGGTTACGGCCCCAATCGGGGACGGCCACCACCACTGGTGGTGGCTACGGCCCCAATCGGGGCCGGCCACCACCAGTAGTGGTGGCTACAGCCCCAATCGGGGCCGGCCACCACCAATTGGTGGTGGGTACAGCCCCAATCGGGGCCGGCCACCACCAGTTGGGGCCGCCGGCCCCGATTGGAGCCCTCTGTGCCCCCAATCGGGACCGGCGGCCCCAATTGGTGGTGGCCGGCCCCGATTGGGGCTGTACCCACCACCAATTGGTGGTGGCCGGCCCCGATTGGGGCTGTAGCCACCACCACTGGTGGTGGCCGGCCCCGATTGGGGCTGTAGCCACCACCACTGGTGGTGGCCGGCCCTGATTGGGGCCGTAGCCACCACCAATTGGTGGTGGCCGGCCCCAATTGGTGGTGGCCACCTCAATTGGGGCCGGCCACCACCAATTGTGGTGGTTTTCGGCCCCAAGCGGTGGTGGCCGGTGCCGTGGGGTGGTGGCCGGCCCGTTTCGTGGCGGTCGGCGGCCTTGGAGGTGGTGGGTGGTGGCCGGCGGCCTTGGACGGTGACTTGAGCAAACAATAAGGACTAAATTGTAAATATTAAATTTTAGAAATATAAATTTGAGGACTAAATTGAACAAAATAAAAGTATTTAACGGTCAAACTAACTGTTGACTAACGGAAATACCAAAAACATACAACCTCTCAAACATATGGCACCAAAAACCTACAAAACGAAACATATGACACCAAAAACCTACACAGGTCAAACATGTGGCACCAAAAGTACCTTTAACCCTTTTTCAAAATGCTAATCATAACCACTAATAATAGAGAGAAAATAATATGAGTTTTTTTTTAAATCTTTAATATGAGGCTTCAAAGAGCATATAATTATTATTTTTTTTAATACGGACTTCAAAGTACAATGCCATTGGAAAATATAGAAGAAACGAAAAATATTTATTATTATTATTATTATCAACGTAACTGATGAAATGAAATACATGCAGAGATTTTGTTTAGAACAATACGAAATAACATGAACGAACTATATATATCATCAATAGCTAGGCTAGCTAATTTGTCAATAATCACTGATTGATCCCATATATATTTATTAACTCCTAGTTAATAATTTTTCAATAATAATAATAATAACTTATAATTAATAAGACTCGTACAAAATATTATAATCTGAGGAGCTTTGAATTAATTAAATTTCAAAGAAATATTTCTTTCGAAAGAGGCGGTAAAGAGTTGTGACCACCTGGTGGTCCACCTCTGCACCTGTTGATTTTGGAACATCCACGGTGGTACGGCGGTGGTGACGGTGGTGGAGGGGGGCTCGGGTCCTGACCACCTCTGCACCTCTCAGATTTAAAACATCCTCGATCGGTTACTTTTGAAGGTTGTGGATCCATCCGAGCTGCATTCACTTTGAGTTCACTAACCAACACCACGATGCATAACACTACACTAATTGTCTTGCCGATATTATTAATGGAAGAAGATGTCTTCATTTTTCTGTATTTTCTCCTTTATATATCTTTTTCTTTTTATCATACAATTCGTCTATTCCCTTTGCTTATTTATATGCCTCTACCTCTACGTAGTGTAACGTATGTTGTTACTAAATATATCCTTTTTATTCAGTTTTGAATTTGGTTAAGAAAAACACATTAGGACTATATATGAGAACGGTTCACTTAATTAATTAGGTTTGAAAAACTGATTGCTAATTAAGTTGGGCAAAATAAATGTTGTTTATTTACTATCATATGATGTTAATTTAAGCTGCTCAACTTAATTGTTACGATATTTATTTGCATCGTATTTATCACAAAAATTAAATTAAATATACATCTATCTATATATTATATAAGGTAACATGAAAGAGAGTGATTACCTCATAATCTGCCACATCAGCATTTTAGAGCTACCATAGCTCGGTTGTATTGCACGCGCACAGCTCGGTTGACTCCTCTTCTGTAGCAAACGAGCAATTTCTTTCGGACTCTTTAAGAAGCATTCAAATACAAAGCATTAAAATTCAAAGCTTCTCCATAAAATCTCGCCATTGAAATTGGCCAAGCCAGAAATCTGAAACGCCTCTTTTCTCCAAGCAATAAATCGTCCGTCGTAAGGGTTACAGTTCCACCAGATGTCGTCAAGAAATCGCCACTCCATTGGGGCTCAACCCGACGTCCTTTCTTCAGGTTGAGCTCCGTGGTGAATCAGTTTTGATTCTAAGTATACCAATCACTCCCGATCTCGGTCCAGATTTGTAGTATCGTGCCAAGTAGATATTTCCTTCTGTTCAGGTCGCAGCTGTCCCCATCTCCATTCAGGGGTAACTCTAATTTAAAGTGCGCCAATTTCTCTTCAGTTTCAATTATAATCTTTGCATCTTCTTTAATAGAGAATCCACAGTTTAACTCTCATTCTTATTCGGTCGTTCAGATGACTTTGGTTTACAAGAATCCTATGTTAATGCATTTGTTCAGTGGCAATTTATTATAAAGTAGGATAGGAATATACGAAACTGGATTCAGTGTTGATTCAGTTTAAAATTCTGTTGCAGGTGTTAGAATTATGTTGTTATTGATACCCTGTTAATTTTCAATTCTTACAGTAGATTGTTCTGATTTTAATTTTGACAATCCGGTACACAGAAAAGAAGATGTCTATCCTATATCTGGGAATCACTGACCTATATCTGGGAATGACTGATTGATTGTTAAATACCTCTGATTGATATCACAGCAGATATAATTTTCAATGGATTTTGCAGATTTTTAACGATGTGTGATGTGGCCATGCTATGTAAGGCTTAAAGAGCACAGATAATAATTCAAGCATTGAATCTCAACATGTGAAGGTACCATTCTTCAATTTTGTTAGATATATATATATCTATCTATCATAACATGGAGATGAATCATGTTTTCCAATTTTTATGTCTGCGGTTTTTTATAGACGAGGTTATATCCATTGAACGAATATACCATGCGAATGTTATGTATTACTTTCTTTTCCAACGATACACTTAGGTTTTACTCTATTAGAATCATTAAACCCATTCGGGTTCTTGATTGTGGAATCTGACAGAGACCCCAAATAAGCTATCAAGCTCATATTGACAAACCTTACCCACAAATTGATGGGGTTTGTTCTGTCTTTTTACAATTTAGTTTTTAAGATTATAAAATTTAGACAGATTTGAAATTCCATGTCCTTAATTTTGATTTTTCACTAACTATTTTGAGTTGACTTTAGCATATAGCTCTCTCTAATCGGGTAGGAATTTTGTGAGTTTGGAAAATAATTTACATGAGAGTTTTAGTGCCTAATAGAAAACTATTTAGGGCCAACATATTTCAGGTGGGTTGTCTCTGTTTATTGCCTTCATGTTGTACCCGTGCATGTAGGCTGTCTCTGTTTGTCCAAGTATTTTACTTTCATGATTAACCTTCTAATTCTGCTAGAGCTTCCGTGTCCAGTGTTATTGTCATTGATATCATATATTCGGATATGATATTGCTGAATTTAGTTGCTTCCATGTTTTGAATAAACTGCTTACCAGTTGAATTGTTGAGTAAATTTCTTCAAATATGATATTTGCTGAATGAGTGGCTCTCCCTTTATTATACTGTAGGTATCACCAGCACCGGGATGCCTGATAACAGAATTGTAAGTTTTAGAATTGCAGCTGATAACATAATTACATGTCACTAGAAGTTGAAGTTTTCTCTTTGTATTTTTTACTAGCTGTTGGTAGGATCAGAGCTGTAGTTGTGTTTCATTGGGTCTGATATGGTTTAATTTTTGGTTAGTAACTTAGTATCAAGCTGAATGGCAAAAAAAAATTCATTGGGTTTTTCTCTGAAATTTCATTGTTTTACTTTTAGACCAAAATTTTAGATTATTTAGTTTGTGAATTTTAATGAACATAGAATAGGCGAGCTGAGGAAGAGGCATGATAAAGTCTGCAAGTTGGTAATATAGACTATTTCAAACCTGAAGCCTAAATTTGATTAAATTATAGAAATCGGTCTTCTTTATGGATAGGATCATAGGAATACATGATATAAGGGACATATTCCATTATCTAATCTTGCATTTATATTTTGGGATTTATTATTCCCAGTTCTCAATTTGGGATGGGGGAGATAATCAAAATCATGTGTTCCGGTTGAGGAATGATGTTCTCTAATATCTAAAGAATGGGAGTACGAAGGGGAAGATAAGCTCAAACAACTCCTCTGAATGTGACAAATAATGAACAACGGTGAGTATGAAAGAAACTGCCTCATATAAGAAGAATAATAATAAAAAGAGCTCTGACAATTCGTATATGAAGAAGAAGATAACAGCATTGCTCTTTTGAAATTTGATTTCAAGGTTATTCCGGGAATGTGATGTGGACAATATCGGATTTTACAGAAGGATCCTGGACACTGTTCATGGAAGATAAGGTCGTTCATGGATGATAAGAAGGTTGCAGAGTCGGTGAGCCGGTAATAGAAAGCTGTCTTCAAGTTCCTTGCTGTTAAGATCTGAATGGCTTTTCTTTGTTCCTCTTCTTCTTTGAGCTTTTGTTTCTACATATTCGGGATACAGAGCACTAGGAGAACAACTTTAATGGATTTCTTAGGTTTTAGTATAATATTTTCAATGGAACGATGGTTGTATGAGTTTTTTTTTTGTTATTTCCTATTTGTATAAATTCATGTGTATACATTGGCAGTTTATTATCTTTTCTAATAATATAAACATGTGTCACTATATTTAACTCTAGATTTAAATCCACATGGGTAACTTTGGAACCATGTAATATGGTGCAATATGGGGTATGCATTTTTGTATATTTTTTAAACAAATCACTCAACATGTTGCTGGGACAACACTCCTATTATATAGTTTTTCAATAATGAATAATGTGAAAATAACCATGAGAAGAACGACACAAACATGATAGAAGAACTCGAAACCAATGCATCATAACACTTTTAAATCCTATTCCATCTGCGAGTTAAGAACTCTCAACACCAAAAAATTTGAAGATCAAAGACTTGTTGCATAACATATTTAAAATCAAGAAAGTAAAACAGATTTTCAATCTTTTACATATAATGTTAACATTTATATTTTAGTTGGTCCCCCGCGCGTAGCGCGGGGTCAGCACCTAGTATTTTAATAAGTAACCAAATAATTATTACGTATGTTTTGATGAAGTAATATATTATAAAAGAATTTATATCACTATCATTAAGAAGACAAATATGAATATTATTAGTAAGTAACCTATTCACAAGTATACATTTTTTACCCGTCTTAGTGACACCCTTACATGTTTCTTCTTCTTCTTTTAGAAGGCAATTATTAATAATTATTAAAAATTACAAAGTTATTTTAAACTCTTGTATGTACTTATTGGATAAACATCTCCCATCCTACTTACATATTCTATGTTCTATTACATAAAATTTTCATGATACAAATAAAATAATTCTTTAATATAAAATATACAATAATACAAGTTGTATTAGTTTTGTGTATTTTTTTTCTTTCTACAAATATGTTAGTCATAGTATACAGTTGGACGGGATGACACTAGATGGCAAATCGAATCATTTTAGAGTTCACAATGCCCAACAATTCACTATGTCTAATAAGTTTTAGAAAGAAAAAAACAACAATATTAATTGGATTGTATAATATTCTATATTGTATATAATTTTTTGTTTATTCCTTTTTTTTTATAAATACGTTAGGAAGTAGGGTACGAGATATTCATGAATAGATTTGAATCTCAATAAATAGTTTTTTGAGAGTTGTAAACTAAGCTTATATTCGATATTCTTTTTCTATTTAGAATGCTCATATATACTCGATGTACACCGATTTTTTTTTTCCAAAGTGCTTGTTTGGTTTACTTTTAAATTAATGATAGTAAATAAAATAACACATCTTAAATTTAATGATAAAAAATTAAAAAGCCAATTTCTCTCATTAAAATCAGTGGAAAAATAAAATTATATGCAAGTGATATTAATCTATAATCTATATATGTAATATATAGTAGTATATCCGATTGAGAGTCGTTTTTCTAAGTAGGCATATTTTTAATCTTAATTACGAAAGTAAGCAGGTGAAGTTGGAAATTCCAACTTTAAGCAAATCCTCGACTCCCAGTCGAGGATTTGACCAAAAGCTACGGTCAAATCCTCGACTGGGAGTCGAGGATTTGACCAAAGCTTTTGGTCAAATCCTCGACTGGGAGTCGAGGATTTGACCGTAGCTTTTGGTCAAATCCTCGACTCCCAGTCGAGGATTTGACCATAGCTTTGGTCAAATCTGTTTTTTTTTTAATAAAATGACTGAAATTTAAAAAAAAAAATTCCAACATTTCAACATTAAAAAGAAATCATTCCAACATTTAAATACTACACACAAATTCATAAGTTCCATAAATCTTGTTCGTTCAAATACAAAAGACGTTATCAAATACTACATAGTCAAATTCTCCATGGTTGCCCACCTTGGCTGGCCGCTCTCCCACCTTGGCTGGCCGCTCTCCCACCTTGGCTGGCCGCTCTCCCACCCCTACGTCCTCTCACATTTCTTCTCTTCGATGGTCTGGAAGTCTCGGCTGGCTCCTGAGTGAGCTGTGACTGTAGTTGAGCTGTATCCTCTTGATGACTCTGATCGTCTAAATGGTCAGGCACGACGTCATTTTCTTCATCTCCTTCTTGTAGAATACGGTTGAACGACCCGAGTCCACCTGTAATGTCATGCGCGATACGGCACACTTCCATAAGACCATTCACATCATCTTCAATTTCTGCAATTCCTTTTTTCTGGATCTTTCTTGTAAGCCGAGTGGCTTGTTCAAATTGTCTCATCTGGTTCATTATAAGTAAAGTAATCAACTATCAATAAGCAATTCAAAACCACACAAATATCTCAACTATCTCAACTATCTCAATAAAGCAATTCTAAACAACTGTCTCAACTTGTTCAAACTGTCTCAACTTGTTCAAACTGTCTCAACTATCAATAAAGCAATTCTAAGAAACACAAATATCTCAACTATCTCAATAAAACAATTCTAAACAATTCTAACTGTCTCAACTATCAATAAAGCAATTCTAAACAATTCTAACTGTCTCAACTATCAATAAAGCAATTCTAAGAAACACAAATATCTCAACTATCTCAATAAAACAATTTTAACTGTCTCAACTATCAATAAAGCAATTCTAAACAATTCTAACTGTCTCAACTATCAATAAAGCAATTCTAACTGTCTCAACTATTATTAAAGCAATTCTAATCAACACAAATATCTATAATTCAATTTAGAACTTACCAATAACATCATTTTTTCCCCGTGCGGCTCAAACTGCATGGTTGATTCCATAACAACCTCTTCACTCAATCTCTTAATGTCTTTAAAAAGACCAACTCTCACCTTGAAATGCCAAGCCAAATAATCAGATCGAGGAAAGTGAGGGTCAGATTCACGTACAATATGTTGTCCACGTTCATTCCAAAGCCTAATATATAGATCATGTGTTGTCACCCAACCCGCTCCTTTGATCCACCTCAACGAGTGCAACCTTTCTCATTCTTGAATATCACTGAAAGGCTCAGGAATATGCTGATTCATATTAAATTGTCGCAGTACCCTATCAACAAGATGCCACTCAACAATATTGAAGTGGATAAGCGGCACTTTTGCCAAACACATCTCTGCATCCTCCGTACATACTGCAGGTATGTTCTCCAAGCGTCGAGGTGTGTACGGGGCCCACATTACCTTGAGTTATACAACAAATTGTGTTAATGCAACAAAAAAATAATATAAATTAATATTATGATCTGTTAATAAATATCATACTTGGTACTCTTCAAGTGCCTCTAATTCGTCTCTGTAGAATTGACGAACGTTAGGCTTCGGATTTCTCTTGAATGTCTTTGGTGGCGTCCACCTAATTAATATTGTTCACCCTCATTTAGTACAAACAAATAAAAACAAAGTTAACAATTAACAGTTGACCAATTTACCGCATTCCCAATGGAGCTGGCCCTTGAATTTCATCCCCGTCACAAATCGTTGGGCGACCAGCATGCAAATGCTCCCACGACCACAACTACCAAGCATAATAATGAGTATATGTATTTAGTTTTTTTTTTAAAAAATTAAGTGGTTACATAACTAAACATTCGTCATTTTACCTGCAGTAATATAGCACACCCATTGGCCGTCTTGGCATTATCCTTAACAGCTTTGCACATTCCACTATACAGATAACTCAGCGTTGCCGAACCCCAACTGTACCGAGCTGTCTGACTCAAATCCTCGAGATATATGAGGTACTCTAGAGAAACTGTGTTGCTCGATGTGGGAAATAGAAATGTACCCAACAAATGCAGAATGTACCCTCTAGCTCTCTACAAAGTTAGTTCTTCTGTATGTGGAACCCAATCATCATCGTCAGCCTTCCTTTTGAACTTCTTTTTCAGCCAACACAACTCGACGACGTCTGAAGATGGCGGAGTATGACCGAGCAGGTCTGTGCAAAGCTGTTTCAAGTTAACGCGCTCCTCATCGGGACGAAGTGTGTATGTATCTGTCACCGGCGGACCATTAACTCGTAATCCTAGTAACAACTGAACATCTTGTAAGGTCACTGTCATCTCTCCCCATCTAAGGTGGAAGGTGTGAGTCTCAGGACGCCACCTCTCAAGCAGTGCATGGAGTAATCCCAGATCAGCTTTGATCCGGGAGATTTCTGAAGCATACCCAAATCCAGCTAAATCAACATAGCCTCGTGTACGATCATCTAACTCCCAACACTTACCCGCCCTCCATTGACGATCCGGGAGGTCATCACCAACCTGAAAGAATACAACACAATACATTAGTTCAAAATGAATAAAAAAAAACAAGTGATTCATTTAATTTAATTGTTTGAAAAGTGGAGAAATTACAGTATCTAAATGGGCTCTCTTTGACATATGTCGAGATTGACGATACAACAATGATGGATCAATAGGCCCTCTCTCTAGAACCGCCCAGAGGCTAGAGCTGCCCCCTCCACGATCCATGATCTACAAAATAAAGTAAAATATAACAGTTGTATATGAATTTGTATAATATATGTAGTTATGATAAATATTACTGAATACAGAAAAATATGCACCGGACACTAACGTACATCAGTTTTTGCAAGATCTTTTATTATGCCCTAGTTGGGCACATTTACCACATTTTCTCTTTAGACGTCCCTCTCTAGAGTCTATCTCATTGTGTATTCTGGTTTTCTTCCGTCCACGTTTAGATATTAACTTATCGGGATGACAACTGACCACAGGCCCATTCCACCCAGTCCACCACTGCTCGTCCGGGAGGGGGTGAAATTTGGGACTATAAGTGCGCCTATACGCATCTAGACCATAAAATGGATCGACCAATGTAGTCAAATCCAAGTTGGCCTCACGTATTACACACATAGCATGTGCACATGGACGATGAAATAATGTCCATTCACCGCAATTACATGTCTTATTTATGACGTTAACAGTGTAACGTCGTCCTCCACGAGTCAAAACTCCGTATTCTTCACCGTACGAATAAGTCAATGCCCCCATCGTAAGAGACATCTCATCCGCCTTTGCCAACAGCATCCGCACTTTCCTTGGCCATACGTATCCCTTGTCAACTTGCTTTTGATACAGCTTACGACGGTCAACAAAATACGTGTTCAACCTATTAAAGGTTAGTTCCACCAATGTCGTCACAGGTAAAGAACGTGCTCCTTTCAAAACCTTGTTACACACCTCTGCTTGATTCGTAGTCATGACACCATATCGATAACCTGTGTCGTATGATTGTGCCCAATTACTAAAATCACCGCAATCAGTAAGCCACTTTCGATACTTCCCATCGTTCAAGTTCATGAAATCCTCATACAAATTGTCAAACTTCTTCATAGAGGTTGTCCACGCCATTTCAGACCACTTACTCTTCAAGTTTAGATCTTTGAAGTGTTTGTTAAAGTTGCTGGCCATATGGCGCGCACAATACCGATGCAACCCCCAAGGCTCCGGAAACACTTTTGCAACCGCACTTTTTATTGCAGCATGACGATCTGAGATGATGCAGACCATCCTCTCATCCTTTGTCACGTTCTGTCGGAGACGCTCTAAAAACCAAGTCCAACTATCGGTACTCTCCGAGTCTGCAAAAGCAAAACACAAAGGGAAGATCGCGTTGCTCGCGTCGTATGCAACTGCAATAAGCAACTTGCCTGTGTATTTTCCGTAAAGATGGGTGGCATCGATGCTGATTAATGGCCGACAGTGATGAAATCCTTCAATAGAAGCTCCGAATGCCCAAAACCACTTGTCGAAGATTGCTACATCTTGAGTTGGTGTCCCCTTCCACTCATAATCAAACACCGTCCCTGGATTGGATTCACGCAACGCAACCATCAGATGGGGCAACTTTTGAAATGCACTCTCATGTGTTCCAAACATCTTTTCAAGAACTTTTTGTTTGGCGTACCAAGTCTTGCGATAAGACACCTTCTGTTTGAATTTATCTTTCACTACCTCTTGCAAATCACAGATTTTTATCCCTGTGTTATTATATAGATATGGATAAATTAAATCTGCTATAACACTTGAATCTAGTTGTCTGTGCTTCTTCCTACTAGTAGCGTTCGTGCATGTGTGTGGAGCACCAACTGTTGTAATCTCCCAATTCCCTAACTTTTTCTGAGATCCTCGTAAGGACCACATACAAGGTACTCCACCCGCATTACGACACTTGAAATTGACCGTAGTTTTTGTTGATTTTTCAGTGTAGCAATCTCGATAATTCTTAATATGCCACAACTTCACTTCAGTCTTGAGTGCAGCTTTGTTCTCAAAAGACGCACCCTTCTGGAAATCATCCGTGACAAATGACGATTGCCCTCGGTTAACCTCCCAATCATTACAGTCAAATTTACGAATCCAATCACCTGTAACATGCTCAGGAAGAGGTTTCCTAAAATTATTTTGTTGGGATTCCCTGGAGGAGCCAATGACCACAGATTGATTATGTTGGGTGTCACCATCACCATCACCATCACCATCACCATCAACATCAACATCATCATCATCATCTGATGAGGATATTTCAACATTCTGGATAGCATCGAAATCCTCTTCTTCATCATCATTTGAATCATCATCATCGTCATCGTCATCTTCTTCATCATCTTCTTCGTTGTCGGCACACATATCTCTTTGCACGACTCGTGTGGTCACATAGATCTCTATAAACTTGTCTTGACATGTTTCAAAAACTGCATTCATTGCGGCTTGACTATTGATTGGGATAACTTTGTTGTCATCCATCTTCCACTCAAGTTCAACATCAACATGAGAACTAATCAACTGGCACTCTTCAATAACAACCTTTTTCAGTTGGAACAATGTTATGTCTTTTGGTGTCTGAGCTATCACCAAACGACCATCGACATATTCAACAACTCTTCCATCACGTCTAACTCTTCCACCGTAATGACACAATAGATTCACCATGTCTTAAGAAAAAGCAAAGACAAAGCTTAGCTTATTAATTTTCAATGTATTAATAACCATGGATTTTTTTCAATAATTAACTTAGTTCCAATCTCATTAACAAAATAATCTAACTACTAATTAAGTACAAATAATATTCAAATTTTTTTTGGCCAAATCAAATTTAATCATAATTAATCACTAATAATTATGTAAATCGTTCTACATTCATCTCAATCTATCAACTAATAATTATCTAAATAATGTGCATTTCATCGCAATTATGCAAATCGATCAACAATTTAACACAAAAAATGTTCATAATTAAGTAAATATCATCAATTTATTTTAGCCATATCAAATTTAATCATAATTAATCACCACATTATCTATATTCATCTCAATTATCTCAATGTATCAACTAATAATTATCAAAATAATGCGCATTTCATCGCAATTATGCAAACCAATCATCAATTTAACACTACAAATGTTCATAATTAAGTAAAATATCATCAATTTACCTCAATTTGAGTAATTGCCCCAAATTCCGAAATTAGGGTTTCGGATTTGGAGCTCAGACGGCCGACGACGGACCAGGCCGACGGCGGACGGCCAACGACGGACCAGGCGAGAGGCTCAGGCGGACCTGGGCGAGCAGCGGACCCGGGCGAGCGGCGGACACAGGCGAGCGGAGGACCAGGCCAATCTTGGCGAAGATCTACGGCGAGCTGAGACCTGGCGAGCGGAGATCTACGGCGGCGGGAACGAACGGCGGCGGACGAAGAGGAGAGGGGCGGGGACGAACGGCGGCGGACGAAGAGGGGCGGGGACGGACAGAGAGGGGCGGGACGGACGGACGAAGAGGAGGGTCGAGGGAGGGGAGAGGGTTTGGTCACGGGAGGGGAGAGGGTTTGGTCGAGGATTTTAGTTAAATGAAATCCTCGACTGGGATCCGAGGATTTCATTTAAATGAAATCCTCGGATCCCAGTCGAGGATTTGACCAATATTTTGGTCAAATCCTCGACTGGGAGTCGAGGATTTGCTTATATATCTAATTTCGAACTTGACTTGCCCAATCTTGTATTTTTGTACTATAATATGCTTATTTTGGTAAATTTCTCTCCGATTGATATGCATTTATTGATCGATATGTGTGCGTTTTTTTTTAATAACTGTTTTCTAATTTAGTTAGAATTTTATAATAGACATAATACAAACTAAGATATAATATTGGATATAGCTACAAATTTAAAAGATTTTTTTTTATCTCCTATAAATAGCTTTTTGGGAGGGCATTTTTGGGATTTAAGTTTATTTCCGGTCACATGCCAAGTATGTGACCAAATTCCGTCAGTTTTAACGGCAAAAATTGACGGAGACCTCTTATATCAACAAAGTTGAAAATTCAGACCTTCCAAATTAACTTTTGAAAATTCAGACATCTCCGGTTAACATTGGTTAAAATTCAGACATTTCATAGGTTATTAACCGTATATATAACCCTAACATATACCGTTATGGATCTAACTAGTGCCTCACCTAGACTGGACTGACTCACCAATTACCACCGTTGGACGAGTTGAAGTGGGTCCTGATTCAAACAACAAACTCCCTATAGATGGGATGGGAACCCATATGAGCAATTTCAAGTATAGTTTGTTGGGTTGGTGCTCTGGAGATTTTACTTTTAGAATGATATCATAAACAACTGATGGGAACCCATTTGTTTATTGATTGTCTCAAGTTCACAAGTCATCTCTCTTTTGACCATACGTGTCCCCGGAGTTTCCTCTCCCTAGCTAGCTAGTTAAGGTCGCATGGTATCATATCACTCGGCTTTGTGCTGCAAAAACCTATAAGCTTGGTCCTATCAACTATGTACCCTCCCTCTAAACTACTTAGCTTTTCAACAAAGACAAAGCCGAGTGATAGGAAGAAAAGTTGGTCCGAAATGTGGCACCACTTTAAAAGACTCAAAGATGATAATGACAAGGCTATCTGTTATTATTGTCGCGTTATATTTTCTGCGGTTTCCACTTCAGGGACTAGTGGGCCGAGATATCATCTTAATCAACGTCTTGTGTATCTTCATAGTAGAAAGAAAGACAGTAAGAGACAGAGGACAATCTCTCCTAAGATCAATAAGCCATTTGACAATTAAGTTGCTAGGAAAAAAACTTGTAAAGTTTCTCATTAAGGAGGAAAATCCGTTTCGTATGCTGGAGAGTGATGTATTGAAGAATATGTGGATTATTTGCAACCGAAGGCTACATTACCTTCACAGTTTACTGCTGCTCGTGACTGCATTGACTTTTTTCAAAAAAGAAAAGCTCAAGTTGAAACAGTATTTTGAAAAATCAGAGCAAAGAGTTTTTCTTACCACGAATACTTGGACTTCGATTTCAAGTTTGACTTACATGTCTTTGACGGCTCAACATATTGATGATGAGTGGAAGTTGCAGAAGAAGATTTTGAACTTTTGTTCAATTTCAGGTCATACTGGGGATATCATTGGAGCAAGTGTAGAAAGTTGTTTGCTTGAGTGCGGAATAAATAATGTTTTGACATTGACAATTGATAATGCGAGCGCCAATGATAATGCTTTGACTTATTTGGGGAGAAGTTTCGAAACATGGAACACGTTGATTTGGGTTAACATGTCTTTTGGTCCAACATCTTTGATAACTTTTAGGTTTTAGTCCACTATATTTTATTTTGTCTAGTTTTGGTACCATATGTTGGACAAATTTTGGCTTTTGGTCAATTTGTTAGTTGACCGTCAGTTTGACCGTTAAATAGTCACGTGACTTGCACATGCCTAGCCACAAATTTTATTTTGTTCAATTTAGTCCTCAAATTTCTTGTCCTAACTTTTTTATTTTTTGAAATTTAGCCATTAAACATTATCAACCGCACCCTAGGACTAAATTGACCTAACCATGGTCCGACCTAATAGCCATGGTCCGAACCATAGTTAGAGTCGCCCAGATCTGGCTAGGGGTGAGCAAATTACCCAGTTGGAACCGGAACCGGACCGGAACCGGTCATTTGGTAGGTTCCGGGTAGATGTAAATGGTTCTGGTACGGTTCTGGGATTAAAGTTCAAGAACCGGTATTTTCGGTTCCGGTTCCGGGATAAGTTTTCGGGTACCCAAATACCCGGAACCGGAACCGTTATATATATATAAATTAAAAAAACACTAAACATTTAACAAATTTAAAATTGGTTTGTGGAAAATGTTATAATTATTTTTATGATTCACTTGGTATAACATAAATTTCAGTTTCAATTGGCTACCGAGAACCCGGTTCCAACTGGGTATCCAAAACCCGGTTCCAACTAGTACCTAAAATTATATTATTTAGTTTGAAAATTTGTAACCGGTTCCTTAACGGGTACCCGGAACCGATTGGCTCTTAACGGTTCTGGTACGGTTCCGGTTCCTAAATGTTCTGGTACGGTTCTGGGTAATAAAGTTAGGAACCGTTTAGTATTGGTCTGGTTCTGGGATACCCTAAAAGTACTGGGTACCCGGAACCGCTCACCCCTAGATCTGGCGACCCTAACCATGGTCTGAACCATGACTAGGTCGGACCATGGTTAGGTCAATTTAGTCCTAGGGTGCGGTTGATAATGTTTAATGGCTAAATTTCAAAAAAAAAAGTTAGGACAATAAATTTGAGGACTAAACTGAACAAAATAAAAATTTGGGAACTAGGCATGTGCAAGTCACGTGACTATTTAACGGTCAAACTGACAGTCAACTAACAGATGGACCAAAAGCCAAAAGTTGTCAAACATAAGGTACCAAAACTTAGCAAAAAAAAAAGTTGAACTAAAACTCAAAATTTGTCAAAGATATTGGACCGAAAGACCTGTTAACCCCATTGATTTTAGAAGGGAAGTTTGTTCAAGTTAGGTGCGTGACTCATATTTTGAAGCTAACTATCAGGGATGGAATGCGTGAGTTATTTGGTAGCATCTTGAGAATACGATATGCAGTTAGGTTTTTTAGACTATCTCCGGCTAACTTGAAAAAGTTCAAGCATGTCGCTAACTATATCAAATAATTTCATATAGTTGGCAAAAAAATTAATAAATTTATATATAATTTTTAATTTGCATATATTATTGGAATAAATTAGTAAAAAAAAAATCAAACAAATCCTTTAAGTATATTAATTTAAAATAATTTTCGCACAAATAATAAATTAATAACCACATTGAAGCATTAATTTTTACTTGAAATTATTTTTAAGTAATACTTACAATGACTTAAAAGTGAACTGGTTAATATATTCATATGTACACATGTAAATTTTTTATTTTATATATATTTCTCATACCCTAAAAAGAACTATTTGTTCATTCTAAAATCTCCAAAAAAAAAAAATTAATTTTTGTTTATTGATGCATATAATTGAGTTTTAAAAACTTTGAATGAGCCTGTGTAACTCGATTTATTACCGACCTATTAGCCTGTGTAACTCGATTTACAAAATTGTTTCAAAAATCTTGGTTAATAGAATCCGTCCTAGAATGAAGGATTTGATCTCCCCTTTCCAACCTAGCTTCATTCCGGGACGGAGGGGGACGGATAATGTTGTTATGCTTAGGGAAGTTCTTCATTTTGCTAACAAGAAGCAGGGTAAAAAAGGTTGCATGATTTTGAAACTTGACTTGGAAAAAGCTTATGATAGGTTGGAGTGGGATTTTATCAGGAGAACTCTAGTGTTCTTTGGCTTTCCGGGCCCCTTAATCTCCCTGGTTATGAGTTTTGTTTCCTCGTCCTCCATTAGTATCCTTTTCAATGGGGGTAAGTTGGACAGTTTTGCACCATCAAGGGGTATTAGGCGATGTGACCCGATATCTCCATATTTATTTATCTTGTGCATGGAATATCTGGCCTACCTTATTGATGAAGAAGTGATGAACAACAACTGGAAAGGCATTAGCGTGGGGAGGGGAAATGTTCCCCTCACACACTTGTTCTTTGCAGATGATCTTATTCTTATGGCTGAGGCCACCACTAGTAATTTCTTGTGCATTCAGTCGGTCCTTAACAAGTTTTGTGTTTTGTCTGGTCAAAAAGTTAATCTTGGGAAATCTATAATTGCCTTCTAAAAAAACATTCATGTTGGCGATAGAGCGACACTCTCAAACTTTCTCAATGTTAGAGCGGTGGAGAACTTTGGATCTTACTTGGGTTTCCCATTGGATACTTCTAATGCAAGAGCCAGTTCCTTTAACTTCATCATTGATAAGGTTAGAGGAAAATTGTCAGGATGGCGATCTAACCTTCTCTCTATGGCTGGTAGAGTTACTTTAGTTAAGTCGGTTATGTCTTCCATACCATCCTATTACATGTAGTGTACTATGTTGCCTAAAAAAGTTTGCAAAGAACTTGATAGGTTGAATAGAAACTTTGTGTGGGTAGTACAGATCAGAAGAAAAAAATGCATTTGGTTAACTGGGGGGAGGTTACTGAACTCGTTGATTTAGGAGGTTTAGGCATTAGATCGTCTGAGATGAGAAATAAAGCACTTCTTGGGGGTTTAGCCTGGAGACTTAAAACGATGAATGCCCCTTGGACTAACTTGCTTAACAACAGGTTTGAAGTGCAATCTAAATCTCCGTCTAACCGTACGCCTTGCAATTGGAAAGCTATTCATGAGGGCTTAAAAACCCTTCAAGTTGGGATGGGGTGGTCGGTTGCCAACGACAATTCTATTAGATTTTGGGACGACATCTGGCTTGGGAACTTGCATTTGAGATCACTCATCTCGGGGCCCCTCCTTGAGGATGAGAGCACCTTGAAGGTGGGAGATATTTTTCAAAATGGTACCTGGAATTTAGATGCCCTTTCTGTTAACCTCCCTTCTGAGGTTATCTTTGCTATGAAGAGCATTCCTGGAAACTTGTCAGGGCAAATGCAAGACACAATACTTTGGAGACTCTCACATACAGGAATTTACACTAATTCCTCAGCATATGAAGCCCTCACCAGAGGAGACACTTCTTCAACTGTCTCATCGTGGAACTGGATTTGGAAAACTCCTGTCGTGCACCGTATCCATTATTTTCTTTGGCTTAGTTTCAAGGGCAAACTTGCTACCGCTTTGCTACTCAATCGAAGGGGGTGCAACATCTCCCCCTTTATCAGGTTTGTTCTAGGGATGTTGAGAGTATTGATCATATTTTTAGGGTGTGTGGCCCAGCTTTTAAACTGTGGGAAAAATGTCCTATCCCGTCACACTCATTAGCTTCTTTTAGCTTCCCCACGGGTGAGTGGATCAAATTTAACTGCACTCTTAGGGAGAATTTTATTCAGGGAGTGGATTGGAGAACTGTTTTCTGTTATTGCCTCTGGAATATTTGGAAGTGTAGGAATGCATTTATCTTTTGTGGAACTCCGATTACTGATGATTTGTTTAGTGTTTCTCTTTCTCAAGCAAGGTTCTTTCAGGTGCGATGGAAAAACAAACGTCCACAATACCACTATTATCTATCCAAGTTAGGTGGCTTCCTCCGGAGCATGGGTGGGATAAACTCAACACAGATGGAGCCTCGCTTGGAAACCCGGGGACAGCTGGAGCCGGGGGAGTCATTCGAAACCACTGTGGAAATTGAATCTCAGGGCTCTCTCGCAATTTGGGGATTACTAACAGTTTACTTGCAAAGCTTTGGGCCATCCGTGATGGTCTTTCGCTAGCGCTTCATCTGGAGATCAAGTCCCTACATATAGAAACAGATGCTCTGATTGTTCAGCAACTCATTGTTGATACCGTGGAATTAAATGTAAAATTCATGTCTATCATTTTGGATTGCAGGAATCTATTGCTTCAGTTTCGTCGCTTCAAGCTTAGGCATATATATCAAGAAGCTAATTCGGTTACGGATACCATGACCAGAATTGGAGCTCTTCAACAGATCGACTTTGTTATACATTGTGTACTTCCTAGGGAGGCTCGAGCATGTACGCTCAAAGACATTGTTGGGGTCTGCGAACCCCGTTTAGTTAGGAGCAATTATGCTTAGACTGTAGTTCGGTTGTGTTCGTCGTTTTGTCGACACACAACCTTTTTACTTGTTGTTTTCTCCTTATTCTACCAAAAAAAAAAAAAACTTTGAATGAGAGTTATGCATATTTCAAGTTTAGACAAGGAATACTCCAATTCTAGCAATTACAACCATGCAACAAAAACACTTCCTGAATCAAACACCTAATGATCTTAACCAATCTAACAAATGCATCTACACCCACATTTAAGTTAACATTAGTCCCGGGTCAAAGTCGCGCAAGTTAAACTCCCATTTAAAACGAAATTCCGTCCGTAAAATAGATTAGCACATCGTTGATCAATGAAGATTCTGAGCTGATTATCTATACCAAGTAAAAATTGTAACTGTAAGTAAGCCAAAATATGCATAACAAGTACCTCGTATTCACAGTCCCTAACATTATACCAAATTACCCAAACCTTCAATTTCCGCAGCAACCACTCCTTGGGTTGACGCCTATGCGCTTTCACCAAATATGCCTGAGTAACAATCACAGCAAAAAAGATTAGAAGGGCCATATAAGTAGAGGACACTGAAGATATAAAATCTCGAGACGTGAATGCTAATCATCAAATACGGTAAATGCAGATCCAAACTATGCCTATAATTGGCTTTGCCGACACGGTAAGTTCAGTGAATGATACGGATATTTCCCAAATGCAGATTTCAGGTAGATTTTGATGCACTCAGTTAACTTCTTTTCTATACAAATCTGCAGGATCAGTCGTTTCTTAACAGCGCAACAGTCTATCAGCATTCGGCAAGAGCCAGGTTTCTAATTAGATTGCAGAAAAATAAGAACGGCAAGATATAGCAAATTATATTCTACCAAAATTTAAGCAAGTGATCCAATTCCAGAGCAGAATGCTTGCTACTATTGTTCAATACGAACAAATTTAAGCAAGTATCCGATTCCCCAGAAGAGTGCTTGCTGCTATTTTCAGCATGCTTCAAGTTAAGATAGGTTAATGCAAAAGTTTTAGAAGATACCTTCTGCAGAAGTCAGTTACGAAGCGTGAGGTATTGAGGAACATGAACCACATCAGCACAATCACCAAGGTGTCTACTCGAGTAAAGGAAATGACAGAAGCCATAACAAAAAACATAGAATCCAAATAAGACACAGCGATAACTACAATGTCAGTAACATTTGTTACAAGATTTGTTGAATGCAACAAGACATCTTATTATCTTGTATACTACATACGAGGAATAAGCTATAATGATCATTATAATCCAGGTAAGAGCTAAACAAACATATTCACGAGTTGCACAGTGAAAAGAAACATCAGAAAACTTAGAACTTCCCGTGATAACTACAATGTCAGTAAGATTTGTTGTATGCAGCAAGACATCCTATTGACTCGTATTACTACATACGAGGAACAAAGCATAATGGTCATTATAATCCCGGTAAGGGCTAAACACACATTCATGAGTTGCACAGTGAAAAGAAACATCAGAAAACTTAGAACTTCCTGCGATAACTAAACTGTCAGTAAAAATTGTTACAAGATTGTTGTATGCAACAGGACATCTTATCAACTCGTATTACAACATACGAAGAACAAAGCATATAATTCCAGCACGGGCTAAACTTACATATTCACGAGTTGGACAGTGAAAATAAACATCTGAAAACTTAGAACTTCCCACAGCATACAAGAGAATCACTTAATAAGGTATTCCGAATCACAAAAAGACTGATCAAAGAAAGGAATAATCAATCAGTGGGTGCCATTAGTGATTCCGAAACAATGGTTTCAACTGAACTACATGAGGGTGCATTGTATTTAATGATCATGCATTTACGTTCCAATACACACAATCTCAAAATTAACAATTTATATTTACAAAAAGCATGGGACATTTCACAAAGTATAAATTAGATTCTCAGAGCTCGAAACAACAATTTTACGGGATTCTACAAAAATCTACCAGATGAATCTCAATTAAAGGATCAAAGAGCTTCAGACATAGGATACTGAAGAGATAACGCTCCCACCAGTCTAGCATATAGAGTCCAAAAGTGACATTGTAGAGGTGGATCTTGCGCTGAATCAAGTTCATTGATCTGCAAAACCACGCCGATGTCAATCTAAATCTGTTTCATATCGAGCAATCCACTAAAACAAACTGATCACAGCTAAGCTGTTTGAGACGGTATTTCTCGATCTCATCCAAATCAGCTCAAATGAACATGAGTGGCCAAGAAAGAGACAGGGATCAAACCCGATGGTGAGATGGAGACGGAGAGGACGGTGCTTCAAATCTACGAGCTAAGGAAAATTCGTCCCAATCCCCCCGATCTGGAAGTTCGCTGTACAAGACCAATTTCTGAACATTTCCGTCATTTGCTCTCCGATCCATGATGGGCCCGGCCCAGTATTATAATTATTTTTAAATATATTAATATTTTATGGGTTAGCTAGTAACCAAAGGTCCAAAACATTACCCGCTTAACCTATTTATTTATAAATCTTTACCCAAATTTTATATATTATACTATATATATAATTTCGTTGAACTTTTAATTACCAATTATATTCCTACATTTTTTATTATAATTTCCAATAAATTGAACGAAAAAGCATGCATCGGCCAACTGAGGCTTATTAAGAGTCAAAAACTAAATTACTTTCATTTTTTTTAATTAACTATTTAAATTTCTAATTTTCGAACAAATCGATACTCTTATTTCAATTTTGTCAAATTAGATAGATAATGAATATGTTCCGTCTAAATAAAGTTTTTTTTATGTGTACTTAAGATGAATTTAGACATAAATTGAAAGGATTGTAGCGAAATACTTTCAATTGGATATCCGTCCAATTATAATTAATCCAATTAAAAGTATTTCGTTCCAATCATTTCAGTTTATATCTGAATTCATCTTACATACACATTAAAAGGTTTAGATTTGCTAATACATACTCATTTTATGTCAAATTTGACTGAAATTTTAACAATTATATATCAATTTGTTTGAAAATTAAAAATTCTTATAACCACCTTTAAAATTTAAAGCTCGAGGAGCAATTTATAATTGATTCAAAGTTTATATATCAATTTGATTATTAACCCTCTTTTATTTAACACTTTTTTATTTAACAAATGCCCAAGATGAATTCACCAAAGAAATTGAAAGAATATAATAAAATACCTTTACTTGGACATTCAACAAAAAAAAATATAATAGAAATCTAATTCAGCATTGAATAAAAGATATTTCACTGTGATCCTTTTATTTTTTACCGAATCTATTATACCGAATCTATTATGGGTTTTATTATGGGGGTATATGTCAAAACGATCTCATATAGCTACCACCACATACCCATTTCCGTCCAATTTGCTCAAAATTATAATGAAAGCAATTTAGGGTTTAGGAGACCCTAACAGGAAGTTAGCCCCAAAACGCGTTTGCTTCTCCTAGAGTAATCTCTACTCACACTAGGTTAGCCCGTCGTTTAGTACATGGATAATAATGATATGATAGCTAACAACAATGAAAATCAGTTTGCAGACAACAATCACCAATTAACTATTGTCTTCTTCTCTATAGAAAAGAAACAACTTTTATAACTCCACAAACTTCTTGAGGTTCTTCAACCACAACATGTATTCTCTGCTGTCTTTGTTGATCATGTACTCATGTAGGAAGTTGGTTGTGCTGGGTTTGATCCCCCGAATCTCCAGGTACTTGTGGAAACCCTTCTGCAGGTTCTCATCCAAATCCCTGATTCAGCAAACATTAACATTGAGTAAATTCGGTTTTTCAGGCAACTCACAACTTGCAATCGAAAACCATTCGGTGGATATGGCTAGCTTAATTTACACATCTAGAGAGACTGCTCATCATCGAAACAAACTAGCTTCAAATTTCATGGTAAGCACTAACCAGATTGAAGTTTAATTTAATCTACTAATAATAACCAAAGGGAAAATAAGAATCCCTGTTTCAGCAAACATTAAGTTCGGTTTCTCAGGCGACTAACAGCTTGCATTAGGAAGCCATCCAGTGGATATGGCTAGCTTAATTTATGCAGCTAGAGAGATTCATCATCGGAACAAACAAGCTCCGAGTTTTTGTAGTGGCAACCAGATTGAAGTTTAATTTAATCTACTAATAACAACCGAAGGGAAATTAAGAATCACTTACTGGAAATCAGGCCCTTCATAGGCAATTTGATCCTCCGAAGTATCGGGGCTCTTTACAGTGAGGCTGTCAATGGAGATCTCATCAGGGAAAGCAGTGCAGCCAAATTCAAGGCATGGCCCATCACCCTTGGCTACGCTCACGACTAACGGAATGCTGGATTGGTTAGCCTTCTCATTGTCATCACCAGCATCATCTTCTTCATCGTCCTCTCCAGTTACAAGATCCGGCATGCTTACTTCAACTCTTATCTCTTCACCCTCGTATTCTCTTGTCAGAGTGATTGTTTGGTATCCGGGATTATCTTCAATCTCAAAAGGAAATCCACTAGGCACCTCCTCAACCTATTAATATTCAAAAGATTATAGAAGAATGTGATTAATACTAATCCTCGATTTCAGATTCACTCGTTCGTTTACCAAAAGCAGCAGAAAATAACAATCAGCTCCGTCATCAACATTCAAGATCTTGAAAGAACAAAGAAAGATCATAGTTAACCAAGATGCTATAAATGTATGAGGGCTTCTTCAAGAACAATTTCTGTAATTCGAAAATGCAACTTGCAATTCTATTCTATTCCATCGGATCAATGTTTCTAACTAATCTTGCACAAAATACTTGATTCCTCTACAGCTCCATAACATGAACAAAAATGCACAAATTATTTTGTCAAGCCAGTCAGTAATCAAAGTTATGAACGCGACAAATTCTAGATTGTTCATATGCAAAACAAAATCAACAGTATTCAAAAGGTCTCCATGGAATTTCATCAAACATTACCATTCCCCACATCTAAAGGATCAACAGACTTTAGCCACAACAATCAGAGCATGGAACAAAAAAACACCATATAAAAAAAGGAGCACAAAATAATTCGAGAATTCCGTCAAGAACTTACGCGATCATGCTCATCAGCTTCCTCAGAGCACTGAATCTCCGAATCGATGACTCGAAGAAGCGTCTCGTCAGATTTGTTTGTGGAGTAGTGGTGGCTGGGCACGAAATGAGCCAGAAAGGGCATCTTCGTGGAGGGAACATTTGCATGGTTAATCGCCGTGAAGATGGAAGAGTGGTAGTTCCTCTGGCTGCGTAGAGCCCGGGAAGCTAATGGTGCAATGGAGGCTGCTGATCTGCGCAGAATTGAAGCGAACGCCATTTCTTTAGTTGTAGAGAGGGAGAGTGTTGTCCTGCTGGGGGGTTTAAGAGACGAGAAAAGAAGTCTCTAGGGTTTAGGTATTAATTCGTTTATGGTTGATGATTAATTTTTGGGTTAACAATTTTTTTTTTCATATATTTAATTAATTTTGGGCTTAAGTCCATAATGTTTTTTTTTTTTTTGCCTAATTTTGGTATTATAAGTTTGCAGATTTTTCTACTTTTGGACCGATCGTTACATTCCGTCTATTTTTTCTGTTAAGTGACATGTGCAAATCACGTATCCATCATAAACTTTCAATTTTGTTAAAATTTGGGGGAATTGACCCATTGAACTAGGTTTAGGGTGTCAACTCCCCCAAAGTAACCTAGTTCAGTTCGTCCAAATTGAACTACGTTTATGGTGTCAATTCCCCCAAATTTGAACAAAATTAAAAGTTTAGAGTGGATCACGTGACTCACATGTCACTTAACGGAAAAAATGGACGGAATGTAACGGTCGGACCAAAATTAGAAAAATCTGCAAACATATGGTACCAAAACTAGGAAGAAAAAAAACATTATGGACCAAAACCCAAAAGTGGTCAAACATTATAGATCAAAATACCTGTTAACCCTTAATTTTTTACAATGACGTATATAATACATTTTAGGGTTAAATGGTCTTTTGGTGTCATACGTTTGGCCACCGTTGGTTTTTTGTGTCATATGTTTATTTTTATAGGCTTTTGGTGCTATATATTGGCATTTTGTAAACTTTTTGTACATCCGTTAATCAACAGTTAAGTTTGACCGTTAAATACTTTTATTTTGTTCAATTTAGTCCTCCAATTTATATCATTAACTTTTAATTCCAAATAGGACCTAGTTCTAATTTGACATAGTCAAGGTCGGAACTATGGCTGGTCGGACCCTGGCTTGGGTCACCAGATCCTACCCTAACCGGGGTCAGACCCATGGCCATGGGTCTGACCCCAGCTGGGTCAATTTGACCCACCCTAGGGTCAAATTGACCCAGCTGGCTAGGGTCGCCCAGGTCCGACGACCCTAACTAGGGTCAGACCCAGCCATGGGTCCGGCCCTAGCTGGGTCAATTTGACCCTAGGTCCGATTTGGGCCAATTTGACCCTGCCGAAAAGCATTGACTGAGCTTGACCTTAGCCTAGGCCTGACGCATCCACCCATATGATGGTGCACTGAAGGATAGATACCGTATGGTATAAGTTTAGCAGAAAAACACATACTTGTGGTACAAGTTTAATAGAAAAACACAATCTTCTGATGCAAGGAAAAGAAACCCACACATTACAATTTACAGGACACAGCCAAAAAGTTCTTAACATTAAGAGTGGAATGAAAAACAAGTTCTTCACTGGTACAGGATTTTCCCTTCTTCAGTGCCCAGTTCTTTAGTACCCACCTCGCAATGCATCACTTGAAAAGATTACAGAAGCTATCACGCAAAGATTGGCTTTCTGCTACCCCGGGATCCCATCAGCGGCGGTGTGCTACAACAGGTACCAAAGCAAGGTCCTTTTACTGCGACAAAGGACCATCGGCAAGTGTACACAAAGATGTGACATAATACAAACACAAACCAGAAGATTTGCAAACATTGTAAATCCATTCTTCACCTTCCTTCCTGTTCTAAACTTGACAACAACTCGAGACTCCGAGAAAAAAAACCCACTTTCTTTCTTCAATCCACACAAGGATTCAGGGGGAGAAACCACACTCACAGTCACATGGCGTAGATCACCTCACCACTGCTATCAATGTCAAGGTCCGGGTCCATGTCTAGGTCTTCTTCCATGTCGTCATCATCTATGTCGAAAGCTCCAGTTAAGTATTGGTTGAGGTTGGTGGTGCCAGGTGCAGGGATTGTGGCTTCTGATATGATGCGCATGATTTCCCCCATGCTCTGCATTGGCTGATCGGGTTCCTGGAATTGATTGTTCGACGTGCCTTCATCCATGAGGTCAGCAGGTAGGTTCTTTAGGAACCACTCGTGGTTCCTTATCTCAGCCATGGTTATCCTCTATGGCAAAAACCAAAACGAAAAATGAAATGCTGTGTTTTCTATGAAAACGATTTTATGAATCCAAAATTCATGAAGAAGTTTTTACCTCCAAGGGTTCAGCTACAAAGATCCTTGAGATTAGATGGTGACATTCAGGTGATATTTGAACATAGGTCGGAATAGTGTATTGAACGTTTAATATTCTCTGCCAAAAAATAATAAGCATGATTCAAGTTGTGCAACAGGGTTTCTATATTGAGACATGGTAGGAGATAGTTATTACTTGTATCGTCCGACGGAAGTTCTTGGGATCATCGGGGTCCTCAAATGGATAAGAGCCAACCAACATGACATATAAGGTTACCCCACAAGACCACACATCTGCAGTCTGTTTCACCGGACATGTCAGAAAAGACACAGAAATTGCACATCCAGCAAAATAGTGTGTATATATATACCAATTACCATTTACAAACAAATCCGAGCTTATATTTGCACTAGACACCGATTATGTGAACTTATTTACCTTGCCGTCATATTCTTTCTTTAGCAACACTTCTGGAGCAATGTAAGCAGGAGTTCCAACAGTTGATTTTGGTTGTGAATGCAATAAGGAGGACTGTAGAAAAAATGGAAAGAGTAAATATATGTAGATTTGCTGCATACTAACAGTACCGGTGAGGGTGCAGAATGGACCTTCGAATAACCAAAATCACAAATCTTCAGTCGAGGAGCAGGGCTGCCATCCAACAGTGTGTTCTCTAGTTTCAAATCCCGATGGCAGATTTGCTGATGCAACAAAGAGAATCCAAATCAGTAAAATATATAAAACCTTTGTAAACATGTTTCTGTAGATATCTTGTCTTAGATATAAAAATGAGATTCTCAAATTACCATTGCATGACAATAGCTGACTCCTGATATGAGTTGCTGGAAGAAGAAACGAGCCTGCAGCAAACGGAAGAAAATTATACACGCGTACTGACCACATAAATATCAGAATTTTGAAAATCTACTGATTGCAAGTACTTCGTCTTCGCTGAAACGAGTAGCTTGGCAGATCCGCTCAAAAAGCTCTCCACCAGCTGCATACTCCATCACTATAGCTAGATGAGTTGGGGTTAATATGACCTAACAGATGGAGGCATCAACGTCAGCTGTGAGCTTACTGAAGATATAAGAAAAATGGGGAAGCAGAGTCCCGTATAACTGGATATTTCTATAGAAGATGCAAACCTCTCTAAATCTTATAATATTGGGATGCCTCAGTGACCGGTGGTTAATTATTTCCCTTTGCACATTTTCATCTATCTGCAATGGAAGAAAAGTTATTACATAAATAAAGTTAACAGACTTGGATCTAATCAATCAAGATCCGAACTACTTGTAGGTATATAAATTATAATAGACTAACTAAAGCTCTTAGAATGACTATTACAATTTCTATATATGTACGACAGTGCGATTACATTTCATGATTCACATGATTTTGAGGCCCATGGGAAAGAAGAAAAAACGGAAAAACAAAAACATTGTGCGGATATCCATATCTTGCTGCTACATAGAGATGCATAACACTTAACAGTAGATGACATTAAGTGCATCCAAAAGAGGTTCTTGCCTATGAAGGACAAATATTTACTTTAATAGGAAAATTATTTAATTCTCATTAACAAACAGATGTTAACCATTAAGTTACTTCAGCAAACAAATACAATCTCCCTTTTCCAGATGTGATGTTCACTCTATTCATCAGAAACGAACATCGTCCTAAATCAAAATCAAGTTTAGTAATGCACATCTCATAGACAGTGACAGACTATGAGACAGTTACTCTATGGAACCCAGATTCCACAAGAACCTACTAGCCAATAATTGTAAAAAAAACAAAAAGCAACAGCACATTTATGGGGACAACTTAAATGACACTCTTGGATAGAGAACGATAGAAACTTCCCAACAACCGGAATACAAACTTATACGAACAAGGTATACATTTAGCTGCTTCAGCCTGATAAGATTATCTACATATTCCCAAATCCAATCATTTGGGTTGTAATCTTTAGGCCGTGAGGTACTCTCAATAAAATATAGCTCACAAATACACCATACTATAAACACTCCTATGGCACAACTCAAGCTAACAAACTTATCGGTCAGTTCCTGAATTAGAACATTCAGACCTTAAGAACTTCTGGATTAATTTAGAACTGGGCAAACACCGGGCATCATCTAATCTACCCCAAATCATAGTAACCACTAACCTCTTCATAGCCTCCACAGAACCAGAAAGCATAAAATCTACAAGCAAAGCAAGAAAAAGATCACCTTGTCACCCCTCTCGATGTACTTAACAGCAACGAGCTCGCCCGTCTGTCTGTCTCTCATCAGCCTTGCAATCCCGAAATTCCCGGATCCGATGTCCTTCACCAGCTCGTACCGATCATTGTCGTGCATAATCGGCAGGTCCATGCCCGGTCCGACGGTCATCACCGATCGATCCATGGCGTACGAGTATTCTAGTATACAATCAAGAAAAGCAGTCCGAAACCCTAACCTCCTGATCAGCTTTAGTTGCGGAGCTTCTTTCTTGACATTGTAATTGGGGACCGACTCCGACAGTGACAGGAGAGGAAGATGGTAACCTCCACGGCAAGAAATTGAGTCGCTGGCGAAGACCGAGCTCTGAGAAAGAACCGCGGGAGAGATGACGTGGCAAGACAGGGATCGGAGGGAAGAGAGGAGGTGGCTCTCTATGGCGGTGGCGTGGTGTGGAGTGGTGTGGTGGGTGAGGGTCGGTTGTGGAGAAAGGGACTGCAAATTTCCGACTTTTTCGACCCGTCGAATTTCACCCAACTCCAGTCGGGTCGTCTTTATCCTATTATGCATGGTTTAAATTTTTTTTCTTCTGCTAACTTGTGGTGCGATTATAGATTATTTTTTATATACAAAATTGCTTCGTACTTTGGAATAATGAGTGTTTACTCCTAATGAAGTTCTTCAATAGGTTTTAAATTTTATTTCTATTTAAATACGACTTTACTTTACCCGTTGATTCAACTAATCTATATATACATGGACAGAGCTAGGGATGTCAATGGGCGGGTCGGAGCGGGTATCGCCAGATCCGGACCCGCCCCGCGGGTCAATATGGTCGATCCGGACTCGTCCCATGCACTTTCGGGTCGGATCGGGGTCGACCTGTGTGATGTATAATTTATCATTTTAAATCTTAAATTCTAAATTCTATGTTACCGTATCCAAATTCAACTCCAAATTTAAATCATAAATTATTAAATTAACTTATAATCCAAATATAAATCACCCCATTCATTAGAATAATTGTTATTTTGACTATGTGTTATATTACCTGTATAGTTTTATATAATATACATATATTAAATATATATGTAAAATGAAAGATCGGGTCGGCGGGTCGCCGTGAACCCAAACCCGAACCCGCCCCTCGGGTCGCGGGTCGGCGGGTACCCGTGACCCGTTGCCATCCCTAGACGGAGCCAGGAAATTTTGTTCAGGGGGGCAAGAATTAAATTAGAAATAAGAATTTGTATAAAAAAGTTCGGAATAAATATAAGATTTTAAAAAGCTAAATTGGCAAAAAATTACAACTTTTAAGGTAAAAAATGTACATCACCAAAAATTGAATGACTAATTAGTCCTCACGCCTTAATGTTTTGTCATCTATATCGTTTTTAAAAGCGATATTTATTTTAATAATATATAACTAATATAGTATAGTAGAAAGCCAATTTTAGTAAAAGAAAGTTAAAAAAAAATAGTTTTTAACTAAACTTATTTTTATAGTGTATTGCAAACAACTAATAAACCAACAACTTTGAAGTTTTATACTATTTTAACTTCAGATAAAGTTAATTAATTTCAATTAGAGTAAAAATAAGAAATTATTTAATTTTGTTATTTACCTTATTTTTTTTTTATCAGAACTATTTTTTAGCTTAATGTAATTAAATTAACTTAATACATAAATACATTCTAGTTATTAACCGAAAAAACTTAAAATAATAGTTGATTATTTTTTGCCATGCAATAATTACTAATATTGAAAATAAGGCAACACTCAATTTTCTTAGTTTACTATATATATCTTAGAAGAAAAAATAACACTTTGGGGAACCTAACTTTATGCTAATATTATACTTGATGCATATTTTTTTCTCACATTAAAAAAAAAAATCCAAATTTCACACTTATTATCAGTGGGTAACTAAAAATACTTGATAATGATTTTTTCTTTCATGAGAGTCGTATGCAATATATGAAAATTGTCATCGTCGTTTTAATTTTTATAAGTGTTTGTAGGTAAATTGTAACATATGCATGCATGATTATTTTTCATATAATATAATTTGGATGGATTGTATAGAAGTGTAACAATGACACAGTTACATGTCTAAAGCGAAACATTTTATTGGTCCACGTCTATCTAATACTCATCGATGAAGTGACAATGTCATGTGTACACTGATACTAAGTTAAAATTGCTCCAAAGCCTCTCATTCAATCTTTAAAATTGTTTAACTTATTTTTGGTAAGTTTCATTTAACAACATCAATCAATATTTTTAAAATTAGTACTAATTATTTTGTAAGATTCAATTAACAATTATACATTCATTTAGTTATTACAATTAAATTTTTATTTATTATTGTTAAATTGATTTATATGCATTTTCTATTGTGTTACCAACAATATTATTATATTGAATTAACATACATTTTGCAGCGAAAATAAAATAAATAAACATATATAAATATATATCATACATCTCAAGTCAACAATATAGATCCTTATTTTTACAATTAGCCGAATTTAATTCATTTATTACTATTAACTATAATATATTTTTTTTCAATAATGTTATTGACATAATTATTTTTGTGTTGATATTCAATTTGATTAAATGATTAAAAAAGAAATAGTAAAATTTGAAAGCATGAATATGTATGTCTATTCAATCCAATTTAGACAAATAAACTAATCAATCATGATATACATTTTTTTCTATTTACATTTATTTTATGGAAAAATTAATTAAATATATATATTTTTTTTCTAAATTTTTCTATTTAAATTATTTAGTAACTTTAAACAAAAATAATTTAAATATGTATTTTGCATACCGCGCAAAGCGCATACAAAATATCTAGTATTAAAATGACTCCGACTAATGTTTTCCATTCGTGGCTCTTATTGAAACGGATCTTTATAGCCTAGTTAGAGCCACGTGAGACTCTATTGGTGGTCTTAGTAGTACCGAAAAAAGTCACGACTGCTTGTACCCGGAGCCACAGAGGGAACCCGATGATGCGGGTTGACGATGCACCACGAGTTTATATTGTATTCTGCATCACCTCGTCATGGTAACCATACTTCTATCAAAATTGCCCTATGAAATACGAGCTTCCTTAGTACGGGACAGTGTTTAAAAATACAAAAGTGTTTATATCTTTTCGAACCAGAATCTTTAAGGTTAAATTCCTCCTTAAGAAGGCGTCTCTAGCAAGATTCGAACTTGGTTTACTCCTAAGAATTACAACTCGTTTTACCAGTTGTTTTAAAAAAACCTTGTGTTACATGGAGAATTATGGTGAGTGATGGATATAGATCGGTAAGTGTAAGCTAAAAAGGACACGGCCCGGAGAACCCAATCACTGAATTATTAATCCCAAAACCAGCAGGCATAATCCTAATCCGCTCGAACTTCGGACTTGAGGTTCAAGTGGACCGGAGATCCACCCGTGATGAAGCTCCATCCAACTAGAGCTCGAACTAGAAGTCCATCCCATTGGAATTCCATTGAGATGGAGCCCCCCCCCCCCCCCTATTGTTCCACGCGGATTGGAACTCTATACTACTGAAGCTCCACTCAGACCAACTGTGTTTTGGAGCAATGAAATTCAACAACTATAACATCTTATCTTCTGATATCAAAATAATAAGCATCAATGTTATCACTCTACTAATCAGTGATTACGTAAATAACGATTCAGAATAAAGATAAACTTGTATCAAGTTATGGTTTATCTTGGATGATGAGGTAAACTCATCTAAATATACCAATCATTCATTCTCTTTACGTGATTGAACTACCTCTCTTGATGAAACCTAAACTTGTGGGGTGGTCCTGCTCCTTGCTCCGATAACTTACACAAAGTATTTGCAGGAGGTATCTTCGGTGATCCCTCTCTGATGTTAAAGTTGGAGAGTGATCACAAAGATAGAAAATAAAATGTATGTATGAATGAGAGTGGATCTGTTTAATGAATTGAATATGAATGTATTTATACGAGATTTGGGCTCGTCTCTTGGACCAGTCCACCACCTCTATTGGGCCTGACGTTGGATTACCCGAGCAAACGGAAAGCCACCTGTTACTAATAATCAAATCTCGGCATTTGGGTAATCTCATCATTGGCTCAGGGTTTAGAGAGTAGGTGTAAGTCTGTAACACTAACATCACCAACTATACTGATCCACCAAACACTGACAAGAGGTTGGTGATAGTCAATGAGGGCAACGATCAGAACGTTTATGTTGAAGTATAAAAATTAAACCACGTTGATGGGTTCCGATGTAATCGTTAGCCCCGTTAACAGCCACTGGACGGCGAGTAGGTCCAGTGGGCCTCGCGAAAAGCCTTGAAGGCCCAGAGGCCCAGCACGAAGGGTCCCGACTTCAGCGGTCCCGATGTATGAGCTGAACGCTCCCGATAAGAAGCCTCTGAGTAGGCCCCGATATGCCTTAGTAAAGGCCCCGATAATAAAGCCCCACAGAGGCTGGACCTGTCCCGTAGAGACTGAAGGTCCTGGGTGGTGATCTAGAATGAGACAACTCTGGAGTCCCCGACAGTAGTCGAGACTTGTAATCAGAGGATAAGACCGAGAAACCCGCCTACTGGATGAGAGTAGTGGGAGGACGGTTAAGATATATATAATCTCCCCCGAGATACGCAGGGCGTGCCCGAGATACGCGGAGGTACGGGTAAGATACGCGGAGCGTGGGGCGAGAAATATGAAATCCCAGCCGAGATATACGGAATCGTGGCGAGATACACGGAATCATGGGTATAACTGCCAAGCGCAATAACAGGTAACAAGGTAACTCCTCCTTCTATATAAATGAGGAGGTTACCTCAGAAAAACCCTACACTGATACGAACATATACTCTTGCTTACCACCCATTGATTACCGTACTCATTTAAGCATCAGAGAGGATTCTGGGTCACCACCCAGGCCATCCCCTTTTGCAGGACCACGCGGAGCCCAGGAGTCCAAGCATTCCGTCAAGGACGTAACGGAGCTTCGCCCGTGATCCAACATTGGCGCCGTCTGTGGGAAACTTACGAAAAGCCAAGATAGCTTCTACCAGATCAATGGCCGGTGGTGGCAAGAAGAAGCAAGTTCAGGCTGGCAGTTCTCGTCCTGCAGGAACTGTGAATTCCCCGTTGCCGGAACGCATCGCTGAACAAGGTGGTGAGAACCCTGCTCTCTCCCAGACAGGGGAGCAAGGTGATGGATATGAGGTCTCAGTCCGAGACGCTGAGATGAACAGGCAGGATGTCCCGCGTAGGGAAGTGGATGAGGCTCCCCCAAACCCGGTGGGCCGTGGAAGAGAAGGAGTCCCGCGAAGGGAAGAAGGGTCGTCTTCGAACTCGGAGTTGGCCAAGGCAGTAGCGGAGGCTATGCCCATGTTCTTGGCCGCCATGGAGGCCTTGCTGGATAAGAGGGAGGCCGCTAGGAGAGCGGAGGAGTTGCCTCCGCGAGAAGAGTTACCACCACCCCCGCCGAGGGTGGACCCGGAGGGACAGGAGGTTCCGCTCAGGAATAAGGGTAAGGAACCAGCACACCTGGAGAAGTTCGTGGTTGACGGCCCCGGACCGGTGCAGAACAGGACCATTCCCCTGAATGGCCCCATCACCCCCGATCAGGTGGTGAAGATCGTGAGCATCTGCATGGGTGATCAGAAGCAGATGACATCGGAGCTGAGGGATCGGTCCAGCCATCCTTTTGTGCCGCGGCTGATCGATACTGTAGCCCCGCCTGGACTAGGTATTCCAACCATCAAGGAGTATGACGGTGAGGGGGACCCTGTTCGCCATGTGCAGAGGCATGTCCAGGCCTGTATGGGACGAACATCGAACGATGACCTCATATGCTCATTGTTCCCGATAACCCTGGGAGAAAGGGCCATGACTTGGTTCTTCAGCCTTCCGCCGGGGAGCATCACGTGCTGGGCTGATATGCACGATCGCTTCATCTAGCAATATCAAGGTCGGAGACGCCTCCTGAAGAGCGTGAGGACTTTAACCCAGGTGGTGCAGAGGCCCGATGAATCGTTGGCATACTATTACCAACGATTCACTGCTAGTGATGCGGAGATTGACGAAGAAATCTCGGAGGGAGAGATGATCCGTACTTTCCTAAGGAACTTGAGCGCTCCGTACGGTTCTGACCTAATGCATAGCGTCGCCGCGAAGGCTGTGTGGAGTATGGAGGCCCTGCAGGCGAGGGTGAAACAGCAAATCGACGTCCAGGAGTCGAAGATTTCTGCTGGAGAACTTGATCCCCCAAAGTCGGGAAGAGGAAAGCCATCGTCCAAGCTGTCGGACGATCGCAAGGGGAGCGACAAGTCGGAGGGAGGTAGGAACCGTGGTCGTCCCGATAAAAGAGAAGACAAGCGTCCTCCGAGGAAGGACAACCGAGAGGGTCGGGCTGTTCCCATCAATAGCTCGATGACCTCTGTGTTAGCTGTGATGGACAGACAAGGTCTCGCTCGATACCCCCCGAGGAAAGAAGGCGAATTCCTAGGAGGCCGTCCCGATCGTTACTGTCGCTACCATCGAGCCAATGGCCACGACACTGAGAACTGTCGGGAGCTGAAGAAGGAGATTGAAAAGCTGATCCAGAAGGGAAGGCTGAAAGAGTTCGTCGGGAAGGGTCGGTGCCGATCCCGTTCCAGAAGTCGGTCGCGATCCCGTTCCAAGTCCCGCGATCGATCCCCGAAGAAGAAGAAGGTCGAGCATGAGGCCTCGGGTTCAGGTGCCCGCAAGGAGAGGCGCGGAACTATCAACGTCATCCATGGAGGAATGGCGGCGGGAGGAGATACCTCTGCCTCTCGGGAGAACTACGCTTCCCGCATATCTGCCGCGGTGGTGCTAGGCAAACGGTCCCGGTCGTGGACCCTGAAGGAGGAAATGGAAATTTCGTTCTCGAAGGAGGATCTAATAGGCGTGGAGAGCCCTCACGATGATGCCTTGGTCGTGACCCTGGACGTAGACGGATTCGAGATGAAGCGGATCCTGATAGACGGAGGGAGCTCCTCCGATATTCTTTTCATGGACGCACTGGAAGCCATGGGAAAGACGAAGAAAGACCTGACGCAGGTGGACTTCTCGATGGTGGGATTCTCTGGATCCACTTCCTACCCGTTGGGAATGATTACCTTACCAGTAGAGTTTGGTAGTGGCTGGAAATGGAGAGGCGAAACGTGGATTTCGTCGTCGTGGAGTCCGCGGGGGCATACAACGCGATCATCGGGAGGACCACCATCAACCCTCTCATGGCAGTCGCCTCGACGGTCCACCAGAAGATGAAGTTCCCGACTGACAATGGGGTCGGAGAGGTCAAGGGCGACCAGGTGGCATCGCGAAAATGCTATGTTAACGCCACCCGACGAAGAAGAAGGGAGGCCATGACCGTCCTTCAAACCGATACCGATCCTCGAGAGGAGTATGGGCGTCCCGCCCCCATGGAGGATTTGAAGGAAGTGGAGATCGATGGGCCTCAGAGGAAGGTGAAGATCGGCTCTGCTTTGTCGGAGGAAAGAGCCCGAGAGTTGATCGACCTCTTGAAGGAGTTTAAGGAGTTGTTTGCCTGGTCCCCGAGTGATATGCCAGGAATCAGCCCCGACGTGATAGTGCACGAGCTGAAGATAGACCCCGCAATCAAGCCTATCGCGCAGAGAAGGCGTCCGATGGGCGCGGACAAGAGGATCGCGATCCAGCAGGAGGTGGGCAGACTGCTTGATGCTGGATTCATCAAAGAACTCCGATTCCAGACTTGGGTGGCTAACCCAGTGCTGGTGCGAAAGAGTAACGGAAAGTGGCGGATGTGTGTCGACTTCCGCGACTTGAACAAAGCCTGTCCGAAGGACTGCTACCCGCTGCCGAGGATCGACCAGCTGGTGGATGCCACATCGGGACATGAGCTGCTGAGCTTCATGGATGCCTACTCCGGGTACAATCAGATCAAGACGGCGAAGGAGGATGCCCCTCACACAGCTTTCTACGCTGACAGCGACGTCTACCATTACGACGTGATGCCCTTCGGATTGATCAATGCCGGAGCAACTTACCAGCGGATGGTGAACAAGTTGTTCGGGGACATGCTGGGGAAAACCATGGAGGCATATGTGGACGACATGCTGGTGAAGTCCCGACAGGCAGGAGACCATGTCCAGAATTTGGCGGCGGCATTTGAGCGAATGAAGTTCCATCAGGTTCGGCTGAACCCCGACAAATGTGCTTTCGGGGTGAACTCGGGGAAGTTCCTAGGGTTCATGGTGAGCCAGAGAGGAATCGAGGTGAACCCCGAGAAGCTGCGAGCAATCGAGGAGATGCAGTCCCCAAAGACTCATCGGGAGGTCCAGGTGCTGAATGGCCGGTTGGCCGCGATGAATCGCTTCCTATCCAAGGCAAGTGACCGAGCCATGCCATTTTTTGAGGTGCTGAGGGCTAACAAGAAGTTCGAATGGACCGACAAGTGCGAGGAGGCGTTCCAGGCACTCAAGCAGCATCTCCGTACCCTTCCGCCGTTGGCAAAACCAGTTCCAGGCGAGCCGCTCTATCTCTATTTGGCTGTTTCCGATATGGCTGTTAGTTCTGTTCTGATTAAGATTGTCAAGGGCAACCAAGTGCCTATCTATTATGTAAGCAAGGCGTTTGCCAAGTCTGAAATAAAATATCCCGCTATTGAGAAGTATCTCTTCGCGTTGATAATTGCCGCTCGAAAGCTCCGACCTTACTTCCATGCACATGAAGTCACGGTATTGACTAATCAGCCCTTGAAACACTTTTTGAACCGACCGGAGGCGTCGGGGAGATTGGTAAAATGGGCCATCGAGCTGACTGAGTTCCGCATTCATTTCGCTCCGAGGACCGCTATTAAGGGCCAGGCGTTGGCAGATTTTATAGCTGAGTCTACGGCACCCGATCTGGAAGTAACGGGTCCCGCAGAGGGGGCAACCATGGAAGGAGTTCCGACAACAGAACAGCAGCCAGAACAGCCAAATGTGGAGAACACCTGGGAGATGTACACTGATGGTTCATCGAGTGTAGAAGGCTCGGGGGCAGGATTCGTGTTGATACCGCCCGGTGGAGGTGAGCCCTTACGGTATGCCCTGGCGTTGACATTCAAAGCCACCAACAACGAAGCAGAATATGAGGCTCTCATCACAGGCCTTAAGATTGCCAAGGGTACGGGGGTCGACCATTTAAAAGTGAAGTGCGATGCTAGCTTGGTTGTAAATCAAGTCCAGGGGAACTATGAGGCTAAAAGCCCGACGATGAAGAAATATTTGCATGAGGTGCAGACTTTGAAGGGAAGCTTCAAAAGCTTTGATATCGAGGCGATCCCGAGGGAAGAGAACGCGGAAGCGGATGCCTTGAGCAAGTTTGCCCTGGGAGTGGCCCCCGAGGAGAATCGGAAGGTGCATTTCCTAGAAAAGGTGATCATCTCAAACATTGACCCGGTGGAGGTCTGTGCTATTGAGACAGGATCGGAGGAAGAGGAGAAGCCCACTTGGATGACCCCGATGGTCACGTACCTAACTACGGGGGTACTCCCCGATGATAAGGTGGCAGCCGTCAGATTGCGTCGGATTGCAGACAACTACGCGATGGTGGACAACCAGTTATACAAAAAAGGGTATGTAAAACCTTTCTTAAAATGCGTAGCGGAGCCTGACACGAATCGGATCCTAAGGGAACTACACGAAGGAGTCGCGGCCTGTCATGAGGGAGCTCGATCTCTGGTGAGGAAAGCGTTGAACTTGGGTTACTATTGGCCCTCGATGAATAAAGAAGCGACCGCGATGGTCCGATCCTGCGATGCATGCCAGAGGTACGCTCCAAATATCATGGCTCCCGCCGCGGACTTAATGCCCATCAGGAGTGCATGGCCCTTTGCGCAATGGGGAATTGACTTGGTGGGACCACTTCCCCAAGCGAAAGGTCAGTGCAAGTACTTACTCGTGGCTATCGACTACTTTTCAAAGTGGATAGAGGCCAAAGCATTGGCTAGAACGACGGGGCAGCATATCCTCAAGTTCCTTCAGACTCAAATCGTATCCCGATACGGGGTCCCGCGAGTGTTGATTAGCGATAATGGCCCTCCGTTCAATGGGGCTCAGTTGAAGGAGTACCTGGAAGAATTAAACATTGAGCATCAGACCGCTTCAGTCCGCCACGCCCAGACCAATGGCCAGGTAGAGTCAGCCAATAAGGTCGTGATGGATGGCTTGAAGAAAAGAGTCTATGCCTTGCAGGGCCATTGGCTGGATGAGCTCGAGAATGTGCTATGGGCTGTGCGAACAACACCCAAGCAATCAACAGGAGAAACCCCGTTTGGCCTGGTTTATGGCACGGAGGCAGTCGCTCCCGTGGAGATAGCGGTGGCGTCCCACCGCGCAAAATATTACGAGCCTCTGACAAACGAGGAAATGAGACGTCTGGACTTAGACCTACTCGAGGAAAAGAGGTGGAAGGCTGATGAAGTCCAGGCCCGAGTGCGTTTGGCAACAGCCCGATACTACAATCGGCGTGTCAGGTCCCGACAATTCTTCTCTAGGAGAACTTGTCTGGCGGAGGAATGAGTTTGTTCATCAAGACCAGATCAACAAGCTGTCACCAAAATGGGAAGGACCCTACAAGATCGTGGGGATGCCAGCGCCCAATGCATACAAGTTAGAGGATCTCGAAGGCAAGACGTTGAAGCATTCCTTCAGTGGTGAACACTTGAAGAAGTATCATGTTTGATATGAAGCCGCCACGAATGGCGCAAATTGTCTATCAATAAAATCCGATGTAAGCCTACTTTGAATTATTAGTGAATAAAAGAAGTTGCCTTCCAATCAAATTGCTTTCAAATTTATTCTAACTGTTAATAAGACGTCCTGAGTGACGCGACAAAAGCCTTCCGAGGTACGATGAAAGCCCCGCAGGGGACGCGTAAGTCGTCTATATGGCGCGGCCAAAAGCCTTAACAGGTATGGACAAAAGCCCTACGGGGTACACGTAAGTCGTCTATATGATGCAACCAAAAGCCTAGGTATGAAAAGACCCTGATGGGTCCGCGGAAGTCGTCTATATGATGCGGCCAAAAAGCCTTAACGGGTATGAAAAAGCCTTAACAGGTCCGCGTAAGTCGTCTATATGATGCGGCAAAAAGCCTTAAAGGGTACGATTAAGCCGTCCAGTAGAGACGCAGTAAAAGCCCTAAGGGGTGTGAAGATGGCCTTGAAAGGCAGGGACGAGAAACCTTAAGTGGTGAAATCCCGATTTTGGACGAGAAACCTTAAGTGGTGAAGTCCCGATTTTGGACGAGAAACCTTAAGTGGTGAAGTCCCGATTTTGGACGAGAAACCTTAAGTGGTGAAGTCCCGATTTTGGACGAGAAACCTTAAGTGGTGAAGTCCCGATTTTGGATGAGAAGCCTTAAGTGGCGAAGTCCCGATTTTCGGACGAGAAGCCTTAAGTGGCGAAGTCCCGATTTTCGGACGAGAAGCCTTAAATGGTAAAATCCCAAGTTAAACGTCGGAAGGACGTATGAAGTCATTTTAATGGTGCATCGGAACGTTCTGAGTAACGAATTTTAAGCCGCTTTAGATAAAGTGCAGATGAATATCGATGCCAAAACAGATGTAAAGAAAACTACTTATATAAGGGCCAGAAGGCCAAAGAGGTTCGATACAATAGACAAAGGAGAAAGACAACAAGGACTAAAAGATGTAAGCATTAAGCTTGGTCCTTGCGGGAAGGTGGATCCTTAGCAGCATCGGAGGGAACGGAGTTTGGAGGGACTTGGGCAGAAGGCTCCGCAGCTGGCGGAGTCGGGTCCACGGCAGCAGCCTCTTCACTCTCCGCGGGGAGGTTGAAGTACTTCTCCGCAATGGGGGCAAGAGTCTCGGACTTCGTGAAATCAATGGAATCCGCGTAGGCTGTGTACAGCTCCTCGACGGTGTTGAACAACACGTCCTCCATCTCGGACTTGCAAAACTCCACAGCAGCCACCTTGAATTCTTCAGAGTCCCGATACTCCTCGAGGCCCCGCTGGCGGCCCTCCTCGAAGCCCCGTTGGTGGCCCTCCTCGAGGCCCTGAGCCTTTGCCTCAGCCAGCTTGGCAGAGAACTCAGCCCTCTCCGCCTCAAACTTCGCCTTAGCCTCCGCGAGAAGGTCCGCGAAGACGTTTTTCTCGTGAATGAGCTGCTTCTTCTCCTCCTCATTCCGCTGCTGGTCCGCCTGGACCATCTTCCGCTCCCGACGCATGACAGCCTCATGATCGTGAACCTTCTTGAGCAGGTTGGAGGACAAATCATCAAGGAGAGTCTTCTCCTTGGCCATCTTGTTCTTGGCCGCAACAGCCTCGTCGAGTTCTACCTGAAGCTTGGCTAAAGCATCAGGGTTCGATTGGGCCTCCGCCGCTTCCAAAGCACCCTTCAGGGCCAGGATAAGGCCGAAGCAGCGCTGTTGGTTCGCGGTGTCCTGAAAGAAGGAAGGGAAAAGATCAGGACATAAGCAATCAAAGATAAGGGTAATGATGAAAACCAAACAAGGATAGAAGTTTCACCTCCATCCGACGAATGGCCATGTCGCGGATCTCCTCCTCAAGGTCCTCCCGCGCGAAGGACAGGGGCCGCCTCAAGGCTGGAGGAACACACCCCGCCAGCAGATGCAGGGCCAGCCCAGGATCAAGCTCTCCCCGGCGAAGTGGAACCCCTCGAAGGGACTCGATCGGGTTCCAGGGCATCATCCCCTCGTCAGGGGTGAAAACCTTGTAAAGGTTTTCATCCACGGGGAGCGGGGGGACGACCCCGGAACCTTCAGCCAAAGGAGCCACCTCAACTGGCGGCTCGGGAGTTGGCGTACGAAGAACAGGAGGGGGACTCTTGGACACGTCCCTAACAGCGGGCCTCGCTTTCTTGGACCCTGACCTGCCGCGGGGAAGCAGGCCCCCCTCTTCAGGCTCCTCGGCAGAAGGAGAAGCTTCCAAATCGGTCACCTGGCGGAACTGAGCTCCCGCCGGGGCGTCCTCCAGCATCAGTTCTTGTGGAGTTGCAGCCCCCGCTGGAATGATAGCCTCCGTCGGAGCAGGAATCTCCAAGGGACCTGCGGTGGCGGGACGAATGAAGTTAGGAAGAGTACCTTCAGGGCACCAGATGACTTGACGATCGAAATGTCTATTCTTCCCAAGGACGTTGTAGTATCCCGCCTCAAGGACGTGGGGAATTTCCCCTCGAAGGATGTACTTAATCTCTTGGACACGTGCTTTCCGATCAGCAGGGATAAACTCCTTGGGGATCAATTTTTTATATTGATTAATTGCACGACGAACGCGCTTACCTTCCTCGATGGTGGTGACCCCAAAGGCCCGATCTATCTCCTCCCGCCTGGTTTTCTTGGCCCCGACTTGCTCGTCGGTGGAAGGAGCAGCAGATAAGGGGGCGGAGGAGGCAGTACCCTTCTTCACCAGTTTGCGCTTCCGCTTGGAGCCACTCTGGACGGCATCAGTCTCGCCCTGCTTCAGAATGAGATGAGTCAACAGAGAAGCCTTCTTGGCTGCAAAGGTAAAAATAAAATAGTTAGAAATATTACCCAGACGACTAAATCTGCAGAAACAGAATCAAGGAGCCGAACTCCGATGGCAATCAGATTCCGCTCCTGGAGCTTGTTGGCATCGATAGGTATGAAGTTGTCCCCCCAGCGGTAGAGTTGCACCATCTGGAGGGTGTTGAGGTCATCCTCGGAGTAATCCTGGAGCTTGGGGGCAGGGTCCGCCACGACTTCCCATCGAGGCCAGGGGACAGAGCTATGCTGGACAAAGAAGTAGTACTTCTTCCAGCCACTGTTGTCGGAGCCCGAGTCGCGGATCAGAATCCGATCCTTGTGAAACTTCCAAGTTTCGATGTCCCAGCCGAAACGTGAAAGTTGCTCCTTTGTCCACTTGGGGAGTCGGGGGGAGAAGGAGCAGACACCGGATTTGTTGCACTTCATGCCGTAAAAAGTGCGGAACAACAGGAGGCTGTATGTCCATTGCTGGCGATGGCATAGGAGCTGGAAGGCATTCCACACGCGGATGGCGTGTGGAGAGAAAGTACAAGGGTGCGTTTTGTAGAAGTTGCACATCTCCACCATGTTTCCACAGAAGGGGAACCGAATCCCCGCGCTTATCTGTCCAGTAGAAACAAACACCTCCCATGCCCGAGGAGGCGTGATAATGTGCTTCCTTCTACCAGCAGTTTGGGACTCGTAAGGGAAGCGAGGCTCCCAATCCGAGGTGATACACCCCTCTCTAAGGGCAACCTCATACGAACCCTCAGATATTTCGTTGACAGCAAACTCAAAGGCAAAGGGAGCCCTAATCTCAGAAGTAGCTTCGTCTAAAAACGATTACAGACAAGAGGAATTGAGAAAAGAAGAGTAAACAGTAAGCAAATTACAAAAACGTGGAAAGAAGTCCTTACCAGACATGATCGGTGGTCAAAGAAGTAAGAATAAGGAAGATCGGAAAGGTTGAAGGCCTTGATCACTTGAAACACCAGGAGGAGCTGGAGGAGAGCTTCGAATGCAAGGATGGTTGAAAGCGAGAGAGTGCAGAAGAAGTGAATGAGACCAGGGTTTTACCTTTTATAGGCAAAAGGACAATTGAAGGGACGTAATCGTGACCGTTGAAGACGAAACGATTTAATCACAACCGTTGAGCTATGGGACGGTACGGAGGAGACAGCTGGATGGGCTTGATCTGCGCCGTTGAAGAGGAAACGACACGATCTTAATCGACGAGATTTTAGGCACGGAGGAGACGTGTGTGATGTCACAGTTACTTTTTCAGAAAACAGCAGTCACGGTGGTTTAAACGTCGTTTCTCTAGCCCTAGGCATTTAATGCTACAATAGCCGAGGAGTCTCCTTGGATTTGGCAACTGCCCATGGGGCCTGGTGGGCCCAAGGCAATCATAAGAAAGAGACTCTGATATATAACGATCACACGCAAAGATCAAAGCCTCCGACGGTGGTATCGGAAGGTATGAAGACAAAAGCCTCTAACTGAGGTATCAAAAATTGCAAGGATCCAAGCCTCCGACGGCGGTATCGGAGGGCATGAAAGCAAAAACCTTCGACAAGAGAGGTCAAAAAAGTTGGACTGGAAGACATGACGAACTAAAAGTCCCCCATGTCTTGGGGGCAAATGATGGGTTCCGATGTAATCGTTAGCCCCGTTAACAGCCACTGGACGGCGAGTAGGTCCAGTGGGCCTCGCGAAAAGCCTTGAAGGCCCAGAGGCCCAGCACGAAGGGTCCCGACTTCAGCGGTCCCGATGTATGAGCTGAACGCTCCCGATAAGAAGCCTCTGAGTAGGCCCCGATATGCCTTAGTAAAGGCCCCGATAATAAAGCCCCGCATAGGCTGGACCTGTCCCGTAGAGACTGAAGGTCCTGGGTGGTGATCTAGAATGAGACAACTCTGGAGTCCCCGACAGTAGTCGAGACTTGTAATCAGAGGATAAGACCGAGAAACCCGCCTACTGGATGAGAGTAGTGGGAGGACGGTTAAGATATAGATAATGTCCCCCGAGATACGCAGGGCGTGCCCGAGATACGCGGAGGTACGGGTAAGATACGCGGAGCGTGGGGCGAGAAATATGAAATCCCAGCCGAGATATACGGAATCGTGGCGAGATACACGGAATCATGGGTATAACTGCCAAGCGCAATAACAGGTAACAAGGTAACTCCTCCTTCTATATAAAGGAGGAGGTTACCTCAGAAAAACCCTACACTGATACGAACATATACTCTTGCTTACCACCCATTGATTACCGTACTCATTTAAGCATCGGAGAGGGATTCTGGGTCACCACCCAGGCCATCCCCTTTTGCAGGACCACGCGGAGCTCAGGAGTCCAAGCATTCCGTCAAGGACGTAACGGAGCTTCGCCCGTGATCTAACACACGTCTTCACCTATAAGGTTTAATGACTTGGTCAAGTGGTTAGTTTTAACTTTCATAATGTATCAGTATCAGTGCGTGCATGTTCGAATATCCGCAGCGCCGAATTTAAATCTCTATTTAATTAAAATTTCAGGTGTTTGACATTCAAATTATTTTAGCCCACACATGAGGATTTATAGGAAAGTTGGTAAATAACATTTTAGACATCGAGTGGGACTTTCTACATCTTTTCTACATTTATTAAAACTGATTTAAACATCGAGTGGGACTTTCTAGGTTGAAACCCAGTAACCTCTTTATGCAGGTTGAAACTTGACGGAGTAAACCTTGGTTCGGGTGGTCAAGCGTGTGACCCATTACAAGAACTTCTGAAGAAGAAGCGTTAGGGTCCGTGGTGTCTGTCGGAAATAAGCAAATTCCGAAAGTGCCCTTGCTTCCGTTTCTTCCCATTCTCTCGCCACCCGTTACCTTTCTCTGAATTCAATTCACCCACCCCTCCTCTCTTGCATGAGACGCCATTTCCAAAGTACTCTCTTTCTCCCTCTTTCTCCTTGAAGAAGCAATTCGGCGACCAAGCAAGGAATCATGGTGTCGGATTCCGACCTGGTGGCTCGGCTACGCGATATCCTCCGAGACTCCGACCTCGATACGACCACTCCCAGCGCCCTCCGGCGGCAGTTGGAGGCTGATTTGGGCGTCGACTTGTCCGACCGCAAGGCCTTCGTTAGGGAGCAAATCGACATTTACCTCCAAACCCTAGGGGAGGAGGAGGCGGCGATTGATGACGGGGATGTCGAGGACGACCAAAACGGCGGCTCCGGTGAAGGAGAAGAGTGTGATGATAAGAGGGGGAAGAAGCGGCGGCGGTGAGTATCTCCGTCTCTGTGATTATTTGCTTCAATCAATCAGTTTCTAATATAAACTCATTTTCCTTTTAATTGAACTGTTGGGAAATATCATGGTGAAGTTATTTCATTAGCACCATAGTCTAAGTTCACCTGAAAAATGTACTGATTCCACAATACTTTGCTTTCTGACCTCTGAATTTGGCGGTCCTATATATAACTATATAAACTGAAGATTTTGGTAGTTGAAAGGATTCGTTTTTTACTGAGGGCAAGTGATGATGCCATTTGTAGAGCGCAATCAATTACCAAAGTGTTGAAAATCTAAAAGAAGAAAAATTGAATAAAGGAGTCGTCTAAGACTGAACTGTACAGCATGGTTCCCCTATGGATGATGCTTAAAGATGCTATTTTTGGTTACTATATTTACTAGTCTGTCTATTAACTAGTATTTACTTGATTGCATTATAGATTGTGATAGTATCAGACGAAAATAAGAGTCTTCTTGTTATACTTAGCTCGGAATCTGCTTGTAGATGTGTTTTAGTTGGTTTGTTGCTCGTATTGCTTAAAATTTGGGCTTAGCAGGACATCATGTAAATTCTGCATTATTTTATGAAGGACTGAATTTTTGTACTCTGCTGTTAATTGTTCGAATCCTTTGAATTGGTACGTTGTTCTATCAACCACCATACTTTCCTGCTGATTGATTGTAAACATCGACATGGTTGTCTGTTCATTGGGTGGTCTAGATTTCATGAAAATGATTGCAGTTGCTCTGCTTTGCTAGTTCATCGGATAAGGGAAAAGTCAAGAAAAGAGGTGGCTTTACCAAATTATGTAGCCTTTCCCAAAAGCTTCAGGATTTTGTTGGAGTACCTGTAATGGCAAGAACAGAGGTAGCTATTGGACTGGAAGATAAGATTGATTCAAATGTGTATCATTTTACATCATACCTAATTGTTTGCAACTACTTGCGTTTATATTTGATATAGGTTGTGAAGACAATTTGGTGCTATATTCGGGAAAAGGATCTACAAGATCCCAAGGACAGGCGTAAAATATTATGTGATGAAACTTTACACAACCTCTTCCGGGTTAATACTATTGACATGTTTAAGATGAATAAAGCTTTGGCGAAGCATATTATGCCATTAAGCGCTGAAGAAGGTACTTCCTTGAATAAGCTTTTGCCTTGACCTTATTCTGACCCGCATTTTGCAGTTCTGTTTTTGTTCTTTCTTGTCGTTGCCTCCCTATGCTTTATCTATAAAAGTTATTGTATTAACAATTAGTCATTAATTCAAAAAAAAGAACATATTTAGTGTCCCAGTTTTACCCCATGTGTCAGTTTGGTGTCTCAATATTAAATTGTTAATATTTGGTGTCTCATGTTTCAATTTTGTTGCGATTTGATTTTATGTCCATTTTGGGGTTAACTTTGACAGATTGAGCTGAAAAAGACAATTTTGCCCCTTATTTTTTTTTTGCAAAGACACCCGTTCGATTCTGGCCACACACCTCCGATTCCGAGTCACCCACCTCCGATTCCGGCTAGGGCTGATTTGGACATTTTAAATTTTATTCGGTCATGTGCTGGTCACGTGATCGAGTTCTGTCCATAATTGAAACCTAGGACAAGCGAAAATAACATTTTAATCGTGTGACACCAAATTGACACATGGGGTAAACCCAAGACACTAAATAGGTTATTTTCCCTTAATTCAATGGATGTCTTAGTGATCGCATGCTTTGTATGTTTCAGTTTAAGCTTTGTCCATATTTAATTTGTATGCTAATTAACCGACATCTGGAAAACAGAAAATGGCCTGAAGACAGAAAATGAAGGTGCCGATGAGACTTCATCAGCTGGAGAAGGGCCCAGTACAAGTACCGGCAAAGAAGTTGATGAGGAGGAGGATGGAGGAGAAGAGGAAGAAGCTGAAGTGGAAGAACGAAAGATAAAGAAACGAGGCAAGAAGCAGAAGTGAGTATTTGCTGCTTTAGTGCTTTGATTTGCATTTGCGTAGTAGGTATAGCATTTAACACTTTAAAAACGATCCTCCGAGCTTTTTGGTCATATAATCAGTTTATTTGGAGAAACAGAGTTATCCCTAATCATTTTTTGGTACTGCCTTTGTAATACTCTTTATGAACGCTATTAAAACAAGAGTTTATCCGATCATGTAGATCTTCGAAGGAGGATAAAGGTGTTGTCAAGAGAAAAGGAGGCGGCTTTACAAAAGTATGCAGCCTCTCGCCACAACTCCAATCCTTCCTTGGGGAATCTGAACTGGCTAGAACAGAGGTATCTTGATATTTTCTGTTGTATGCATAATAAAGTTGTGGTGGATCTGGGAACTGTCTGAAGTGATTTTGTGCATTTGCTTCTTCTAGGTTGTAAAACGAATGTGGGCATACATCCGGGAGAAGAATTTGCAGGATCCAAATAATAGGCGAAATATTTTATGTGATGACTCGCTTCGGGTTCTTTTTGAAGTAGATACTATCGACATGTTTCAGATGAATAAAGCCTTGACAAAGCACATATGGCCACTTAATGGTGAACAAGGTACCTCTCTCTCCCACGCGCACACATGCACAGAGCCATGTAGGGACGATCTCAATTTTTTGTGATGTGTAATTTTTACCATTAAACCTTTAAACTCTTTCATTTTCTCTTGATTTTTTTTGGGTTAATAACTAAAAAACTGTCCAAGGTTTACCCTATGTTAAAATTAGGTGTCTGAAGTTTGAAATGTTAAAATGGACTGTCCCAAATTTCATTTTTTTTGAAATTTGGTGTCTCGGTGTGATTACTTTAGAGAAGTCAATTCCGACGAAACCGTCTGTCAAATTCGAGCTCTCATACACACTCCCTTCTCGTCATCTTGCCGGGACCGTCACCTAAAAAGTTGGTCACATATGGGCAGGTAAATCTCGCTCTATTGTTCTTGGAAAATCTTCTAGAAACTTTTTTTTTAATGTTCAATTTTTAGTTGAAATTTGACGATTTTGTGAAAAGTAAAAAGTGATGGATTATGAGTGGGTTGGTGGGTTGATGAAAATGATGGAATGAAGATGAAAAGACGCACAAAGACACCAAATTTCAACAAAAATGAAACTTGAGACAGTCCATTTTAACATTTCAAACTTCAGACACCTAATTTTAACATAGGGTAAACCTTGGACAGTTTTTTAGTTATTAACCCCTTTTTTTTATACTAGTTATTTGCCCCGAACTCAATTCTTGCCCTCTGAACAAAATTTCTGGCTTTGTCCCAACGCGAGCGCACACACACTTATGTTTGTAGTCTACTCATATTTTCCTGGCTGGCAGCTGCATCACAGAAAGAGAAGACAGAGGAGACGGTAGCCGAAGAAACCGACTCATCGGAGGTGAAGCCAGAGAAGATAGAAATAGCAACTTCCACAAATAAGGTGAAATCAAAAAAGAAAGAGATGAAAACCGAAGATGAAGAAACAAGAGATGAAGGTAGAGTTTTGGTAATAAATTCCTTTGTGTTATCGTGCAAAAGCGCGTATTTTTCTTAACTACCATTCCAATGAAGCAGAGCCCAAAGAAAAGAAGCAGAAGAAAGGAGGCCTAACTGCTCCGGTTCGGCTCTCAGATGCACTAGTGAAGTTCATCGGGACGGGTGAAAATGAATTACCTCGAACCGACGTTGTGAAGCGAATGTGGGACTACTTCAAACAAAACGGTTTGCAGGTACGACCGACATATAGTATGATTGGAAGTGGTGTGAATAGAGAGATCTTTAGGGTGCTGATGAGAAGAGCTTTTCTTTCTGCAGGACCCGTCGGATAAGAGGAGGATAATCTGCGACGACAAGCTAAAAGAGCTGTTCGAGGTGGATACATTTATCGGGATCTCGGTGTCAAAGCTCCTCACAAGCCATTTTGTTAAGGCAGAGAATTGAGCTTTTACTTGGACAGTGCATATAGTTTTGGGTCCCCCTGTTGTGGGGAAGTTTTGTTTAAGGTAGAGCTCTTTTCCTTTGGCATCATCAGATAAAACATAGTTTTGTTCCTTTGCTTTCAGTTGGAAGCGTTAAGGTTTAAGCTCTCTCTAAGATGGCATGGCGTCTACAGCAGTATTCAAACTCGGTTTGCTTTTGGAAATGCTGTTCGCTTTACTAGATATCCATGTAGTTTCTCTTAAATTGTATTCTCCGGTCTCTCTTCTTTGTAGGATGCTTATTTTGGAATTTACCAAGAGATATGTCCTCTAACATGACAATGAATTAGTGAATACGTTGTTTTGTTGGTTAATAATATGAAGTTGTAAAGACTATTTTATGATTGTACTTATTTACAACAAAACAATTGTTTGTACTGGGAGCTATTAACCTATATTCAACCTAAATATCTCAACAAAGCCTAAAATTATTTTTCATTTGTCCTATTTATTTTTCATTTGTCTTATGGAACCTTATTCCATTTCATATTTGTGGATTTTTTTAGGGATGGGCTTGGAATCAGTTCCGAACCGGACCGAGATTGTTATATAGTTTCGGTCCAACGGAGATTAAGGTCTTTAAAAGAAGTGGTATTTTTGGAACGATTTTAGATTGATTTGCAAAATAAATTTCAATTCGGAAATGAGCCAATCCAGACTGTTTTTAATGAAGGCTTGAATTGATTTAAAAACAAAACAAAAACCAGTGCAAAGCCGGTTTTGGTCCCGGACCGGTTAGAATATATATATATTTACGATTCTTAGTATGGTTAGCCTATTTTAGGACTGGAGTGGTTCCAAATCAGTTTAAATGCCAAATCCTATTTTTCTGTTCTCTATCGCCGTCTTTTAATTTTTATAATTATAATTATAAAACAATTCAGTTCAGTTAAAATTGGTTATAAACCGATTAATTACTAAATCAGTTATTATAAATTTAAATAGTATAATTCACGAGTAAGATGGAAAACCTAATTGAATTAATTTTTTTTTTTTTTAAATAGTTTAGTTTAGGCTTGGAATTGTTCACGATAACGTAACTCATACAAGTAATATGTTGTGGACACAATGAATTGTCGAGGAACACACTGTCGGACTATATATGATGCCATTGCCATGAACAAAATACACGTGAAACATATGTTCTTTTTTCGTCTTTCCATTATAATATATTATCCTCTGTATCAAGCGAGTCATTTTTTTTTTATTAAAGAATAAAAAATGTAGATTCTAGCTTCAAAATGTGGAACGCGCAGATGGAACGAGAATGCATAATAATGGATCAATTAATCATTATTCCACCCAATCCAATTAAGTAACCAAACATCATTACACTCATTCTTTATTTTATATACTAGATGCTGTACCCGCGCGTCGCGCGGGTTAAATGTGATAATATAACAAATATGGATATATTTTGAGAAAATACATTATAAATTATAATGCAATTTTTTTTTTTTAATTTGGGGAAAAATGCATCATTGACCATGAATTGTTTTTTACAATTAAGAAAAAATACATAAAATATATATAAACATAATAATATTATATAGCGATAATAATAATAGTATGATATGCATAATATATAATAATAATAATAACAATATGATTTTTACTACAGTTTACAAAATTAATCCTAGACTATAACTTGGGCTGAAAAGTTAATCATAGACTTTGAGAATTATTTCGGCAATATCAATAATGTAAAACTATGAAACCCTAACTAATTATTAACAAAAAAAAAAAACCGTAGCTAATTAGCAAGCAGTAAACCTACCTAAGAGAAGACATATGTGTAGGCAAATATCACGGGCAGAGAGAGCTAAAGGGAGATGGAGACCGAGAGATCCACTCGCCAGTCGTTCTCCTCTCTCTGCAGCGACAAACAGAGCAAAAGTGAGATGAAGACCAAGAGATATTTGCTTCCGCAGACCGTATCCTCATCCGCTTGGCCGTGTCAAGCCTCGATTGAGCTACCATATAGCTTGTTGTCGCCCTTCTACCTTCAATCGACTCTGCTGCCTTCATCCGCTTCATCTACGGTGAGAGGGTGACCTTTGATTGATACATGGAGTGTTATTCATTTATTGTCTCAATTTTCCAGGTGCGAAAATCATAATTTCAGCAGCAATTCTTCTTCTTTATATAATAGATGATTTTGTAGTAGTGGGATTCTAGGTAGATGAATGGTCATTTTTTATGAATCAGTTTTGTATATGGTAATTATTTATGTGAATTAATTTTCAGTTTTATATAGATAATATTAATGCGAATTAATTGTACAATTGTTTCGATAAAAATAAAATTGTACAATTGCTTATGATAAAAGAAGAGTCTTATTGTCGAATGAATTTTTTTTATAGCGTTAAATTGTTAATTATTGTATTAGCTTTTATTATTTTGATGTGTCTTAATGTGAGGCGTTGAAATTGAAATTTTATTGGCTATAAGACTGATGATGTATCAGCTGTAGGTTTACTCTATTAGTCAAAATCATCGAGATTAGTACAGTTTAGAAGATGTAGAAGATTAGAATAAGAATAACTGCCGCAATAGAGGTTTTGGTTTAAAAATAAATGATATTAATAAATTAAAAGATATAAGTTGTTGATGTGTTATGTGATGTGTCAAGCATATATTCAATGTCTGAGCTAAGACCATCCATCTTAGAGGTGAAGGGAGAATTAATTGTTACCATGAGAATTAATTTGATTGAGAGGTGAGAGAATTAATTGGAGGGAGAAAAGAATAAATTGAAATGATGACGTGTAAACCTCTGATTTGACGATAATGCTGATGTGTCGACACCAGAAGAGCCCACAATCAGGATTAGTATTAGTATAATAATAATAATAATATTTAGATTTAGATTAGATATTTAGATTTAGATATTTAGATTAGATTTAGATATTCCTATTTCTATTTCACAAACCAAAAATTTAATCATTATTCCACCCAATTAAGTAACCAAAAATGTCGTAGGACTCCGCATCACTAACTCCGTCCACTCTTTATTGACTTCGAGTTTGACCCCTTCATGTATCGCTAATGCCTTGACGACTCCATCGCCTTTCAATTTTTTATTTAGTTTCTCACGGGGTGTGCTAGGTGTCACAGTCTAATATAATCCCCCTCGGACAGATTAACACATAAAGTGCCAATTATGAATATTTTTATATTTACAGGGCTCCAACGCTTCTCAATTAGTACGGGCCGACTGCATTAATGAATTCACTAGTCTAGTCATTTACAATCACTCATAAGCCTTATGTTCTCGTATTTTGTCTCATATCAGATTGCTCAAACCTAGCCATAGTCAACCCTCACCCGGGTCTAATTTAGACCAGATTGCTCAGGTGAGCGACTTGGTCAGGATTTGACTCAACCTAGAACTCGACCTTATTGGCTTAACTATTTTTTTTTTCATTGTTGTTGAAAAAAATCTATATTGTTATCGTTAAAAATTTCTTAATTTAAGTTAAATATTTATGTTCTTTTAATATTTTTACTAAATTTTAAATAATTTCATAATTTTACTCATTTTATTTTTAAAATAAATTTCAATATTTTCTAAAACATAAGTTTAATATTTCTGTTTTCCCCATATTTTTGCTAATTTTAAAAATTATATTTTGATGAATTTTACATATATATTTTTGTAGCATATTTTATATTTATTATTTTTATTTTCATTGCTACATTAGCGCAACGTCACGTGCTAAATTAGCACTACGTTAATGCCACATGACATCATGGCTGGAAAATTCCTTATGGTTTTGATATCAGGTAGGAATAATAAGAATCAAAGTTTAGTTTGGTTGATGAGCCTAGTGATAAGAGGCTATCTAGCTTGGTTCAGAGAGTATTTGTTGGGCGAAAGATTTTTTTTGTGTGTTAAATATCGACTGGAAGAACGACAAAAAAAAAACCTTAATTACATAGAGTTCTGCTCCTCCCCTCTCCTTATCAATGTAGGCTTTAAGGGTTAGTGAGAGCAATTTGAGCATCTCCCGTTGACTTGGCAAAAATGAACATTAAATAGTAGAGTGTACCAAAAAATCACATTATGAATATTAAAGTACTATGATTATATAGGTGGACCAAACGAAACATAATGGACAATTTGACCTATTAACTCTTATTTATATACTCATTATACTCTAATGACATGTTTGTTTATAAGAATACACAAAGAATAGGAATTGAGAATCACGATGAAGATACTTAGTTGCAAATAAAGTTTGAAATATGAATCTCAATTCCACCCTTACAAAGAATAACCATTTTTGACCACCTAAAGATTGGAGTTTTTGACTAATATATGCTTATATGAACAACCAAATACAAATATAGACTATTTGAACAATTAATTACAAAAATAGGTCAAACCGAGATATCGTATCTCGGTTTCGGAAAAAAAAAAAAAAAAAAAATTTGGCCAAGGGAAAATACCAGATTTTCCGTTTTTTATTTTTTTATATTTGTATTTGGTTGTTCATATAGGCATATATTAGTCAAAAACTCTAAAGATTGACTATTTCATTCATAATTCCATATTCTACATTTATCATTCCTTATTCCATATTCCCCATTCCAATTACTAAACCTACTGTAAATTTATAAAGGTGATGCAAATAAAATAGTTATTTATCTCTTGGTGAGACTTGTGGCAATGTCACGAAGTAGGTGTGGAAACCACTGTGAGGTAGAGATGGAAAGTCAATCACATATGGTATGGTACCACGAGTTTGTCCTAAACGATAGAGCCTCTGTAAAAGTCGTTGTCAACTTTGATTTGATTCAGATAACACACATTCCAAAGAAAAAAATGCAATGAATCTGAATAAAAAAAGAGAGAAACTTAATTATTGTCCTATATAATTCAATTTAATATAAGTCCTATCGTATATGGTGTTTGAATCAAACCAATCAGAATACGACTAGTGTAAATAATTTTGTAATTTTACCCTCTAACTTAATATTGACAAAAAACTCTAGAAAGGAATAACATTTTTTATATTTTAATTTTAGATTGTAATTAGTTGAAAAACACCATATATATATATACAGTGACGGGTCCAGGACCCAGGGGTCAGTGGGTGCACACTATTTTTTTGTATAGTTAAAAATATCAGTCGGATCAAATATAATTTCGAGTCGAACTAACAAATATTTAGCCTAATGAAATTGTAAATGTACAACTATATATATATATATACTCTTAATGAATAAAAAATTTCAAACATTAATAATATCCAATAAAAATAATAACAAAAATTAAAAAATTTCATAGTCAATTAAAAAAATCAATTAGAATGAGATAAATAAAACTAATGATGTTTTTGTTTTTTTTAAAAAAAACTTACAGAATTGTAAGAATAATTTTTCAATGACGTATGAGACATAAAAGAAATATAAGAGTTTTAAGAGAAGAAGAAATGACAATTAAGAAATGTTTTAAAAAACTTAGACTAAAAGCTAGCTAGTAAATTGACATTGGAGAAAAATATCAAATACAATAGAAAAAAAATTAGACTAAAAGCTAGCGAGTAGTAAAAAGACATTGGAAAAAAAAAATATTAAACATGATTAAAAGTGCAAATGGTGAGACTCGAACCATGGATGGATTAATTAATGTATTTGCGCAAAACCAACTCAACTACTAAGTATTATATATTCATAATTTCCTTTTTAATTTTATATGGGGTCCTTTGCCAATTTTATATGGGGTCCTTCTTGATAATTGCTAATTTTTTGCTCTACCTCGGTCAAGTTAAGCGGTGTCCCGTGACCCCGTACTCAACCATACAAATCCGTCCCTGATATATATATAAGAATGTACATATATTGTATAAATTTGAAGTTATGTTGTATTGTAGTAATTATATGCTACAAAAAAATAACACACAATGGCATGTCACTAAGAATAGAAGTATATCTGTCTTCACCCACCTACATATTTGAAGAAGGTTTGACCCGTCGAAATTCACTAATACTACACCTATTTATATGTCTGAAGATAGTTTGGTCAGTCAAATTCCACTAAAAATAACGACGTTCCCTGCACGGTATCCACTTGAAAACGCTTTACATACTGTCGTTGTTTGCTGATTGCTCGGTTGGATATGGTGGAGTGCTCGTCTATTTAACACGTGCACGCTCAACTATGTTTGCGTTAATAATCTCTACAAGATGATTAACTAGATTTACACAAGGAAACAATGTTGGACCCAGGCGACCCCGACCCAGGTCGGACCTAGCCCTAAACTAGGTCAATTTGGGTCAAGGGTTCGATATTGAAATTTGAGGACTAATTTGAACTAATTAAAACTTATGAATATATTAGAGGGACTAAATTGAACAAAATCAAAAGTTTATGGCCACTCACGTCCATGGAACATGAGTTTTATCGGTCAAAATGGACGGAATTTTAACGGTGGTATGAAAACGGTACAAAATGGAAATGATTGGTACCAAATCGGTAAAAAAAAAAAAAAAACATATGGTATTAACAGTGAATTTCATGCAAACATATAGTATGAAGTGGACCATTAACCCTTATTGTCCTATATAATTCAATTTAATATAATTCCAAAGAAAAAAATGCAATGAATCTGAAAAATAAAAAATAAAGAAACTTAATTCGTGTCCTACATAATTCATTTTAATATAAGGGTTAAGAACCTATGAAAGGTCTGAACTATCACCCATGTTAATGGGAGATGTCTGAAATTTAAAAAGTTAATAACAGAAGTCTGAAATTTCAATTTTGTTGATTTGAGGTTTTCCGTCCATTTTTATGGTTAAATTTAACAGAATTGTGTGAAATGACATTTTTGCCCCTTTAATATTTTGTTTTATTTAATATCTTATTTAAGGAAATGTGAAATGACAATTTTACCCCTAAAGTCAAATTAAAACCACCCAACTCCGGCCACCACCACCCGACTCCGGCCACCACCTCAGCAAAAAAGCTCCGATCGGGGCCAAAAAGCTCCGATCGGGGCCAAAAAGCTCCGATCGAAGCTTTGTGGCTCCGGCCGGGGCCACAGAGCTCCGATCTGGAGCTCTGTGGCCCCGACCAGAGCCACAGGGCTCCAGATCGGAGCTCTGTGGCTCCAGATCGGAGCTCTGTGGCTCTAGATCGGAGCTCTGTGGCTCCGACCAGAGCCACAAAGCTCCGATCGGAGTCCAATCGGGGCCGGTGGCGCCGATCGGAGCTCAATCGGGGCCGGTGGCTCCGATTTTGGCCCAATCGGAGCCTTGGTGATGGTCGCCAGAGTACGGTGGTGGTCGCCGGAGTACGGTGGTGGTCGCCGGAGTACGGTGGTGGTCGCCGGAGTACGATTGGTGGTCGCCGGAGTACCGTGGGGGCTTCAAGGGCAATTTGGTCTTTTCACTCCAAGCATGTGAGGGGCACACTTGATAGAAGGGCATTTTTGGAAATTTATTTTATTTTCGGTCACATGCCAAGCATGTGACCAACTTCCGTTAGTTTTAACGGAAAAAACTAACGGAGACCGCTGTTATCAACAAAACAGAAATTTCAGACCTCTGTTATTAACTTTTTAAATTTCAGACCTCTCCCGTTAACATGAGTGATAGTTCAGACCTTTCATAGGTTCTTAACCCTATAAATTCTTATCGTATATGGTGTTTGATTCAAACCAATCAGAATATGACTAGTGTAAATAATTTATAATTTTGCCATCTAACTTATAATATTGACAAAACCCTAGAAATGACCAACACTTTTTTTTTTTTTAATTTAGATTGTAATTATTTGAAAAACACAACATATATATATGTATGAAGCCATTAAGCCAACAATTATAACCTCCACTTAGTCAAACCCAGTCTAATTAAGCTTGTTGTCCTCATTTGGGAGTTGGGCCTAGAAAATGAGAAATTCATGTTGGACTTGAGTAGTACATCTCATACTTATTAATGCTCCAAATTCTCTATTTTCAACCAATGTGGTACACAAAAATGGGGTATTACAATCTACCTCCTTAATGCGCGCGTCATCCTCGTCGCGACCAAGACCATCATCGTTTGCCCCTAGTAGGTGATCGGAACTCCGGGGGGTCAATAGTCCTTGCTCCGCAATCCAGATCACGGTCCGAGTCCGCTCTGATACCATTCAGTCACGCTCCCAAGCCCAAACGACTATTCCCACTTGGCCTAACACAGCCTTACTAAGTCCGTTGTCCTCACTTGGGCCTATAAAATGAGGAATTCCTATTGAACATGAGTAGTACATCTCATGCTTATTAAGACTCCATATTCTCTATTTTCAACCAATGTGTTACAAAAAATATTGGGTATTACACGGTTATTCTCAAAAGCTGGTATGTTTAAAACCGGTTTTGGACTGTTTTGCCAAACACAATTTCAGTTCGGAATCGAGCCAGTGCGACCATTTTTAATGAAGGTATGAATTGATTTAAAAATAAAACAAAAATCAGTCCAAAACTAATTCTAAACCAGTTTTGAAGAAGTATGTTCATGATTCTTGATCTGGTTTACCATTATAAAACTGAACCGGTTGGTTCCAGGTATTAGGGATATTGGATAAATAAGGAAAACTTATTTTCTAAGATTGTATATATCTTTGTAATATTTTTCTTTCCATATATTATCTGTAACGACTCTATATATGAGGTAATCTTTTGTACATTCAATTAATACAGATTATTATTACTCTATATGGGATAGAGCTGTTTTTGCTCCAACGAGTGATTTTCTTTTCCAAAACTTCACGCCTCAAAGTTCTTCTACTGCGACCTTGATAATCTTCCGCCATCGTAATCCCCTATTGCTCTATCACGGTGTGCCCCTAGTGGTTTGTCGATTCCTTAAGTGTGACTTTGTCCCAAATAAAGCTCAGCACCCATATTCTAGTCCGTGACTAATGTACGTGACTTATTTCGATCGCAATGCCTCAAGATACTCTCACTTCCGCTGGCCTAATCACGATTAACGTTGCTGCTTAACTACCGTTGAAGCTCACACCGAAGAATTATTCATTATGGCGTGTCCAATTTTTACCGCTCCTAATATGATGTGATCTTATTGGCTATGTAGATGGCCAAAATCCTTGTCCGCCCAAGACGATGCAAGTTAACAATGAGAACACACCCAACCCTAAATATTAATTTTGGGTACGGCAAGATCAACTGATTCTTCATGCGATTATTGACTCGGTCACTGAATCTGTCATATCAATGATAAGCCTATCCAAAACGTCTTGAGAAGCATAGACAACTCTTAACAACGTCTATGCAAGTCGATCTCGCTCACGTCTTATATCTCTTAAGGAGCAATTATCAAGGTTAGTGAGAGGTACGAACTCAATCGCTGAGTATATGGGCCAAATTAAGATGATTTCTGATGAACTCATAATTATTGGCTCGCCTTTAGATGATATTGACCTTGTTATTTATGCATTCAACGGACTCGGTAATTAGTTTCTCGGCTGCAATTAGAGCACGAGAAAATCCAATCCTATTTGAAGAGCTCAATGACAAGTTGCAAGAACATGAGCAATTTTTATATCGCAACGAAAACCGAGACTCGGTCACTGCCAAACTTCACTATGCCCAGTCGAAGCATCAGAAAAACCGGAGAAAAGCTTCCCATGGATTTGGACAGCACAACCACCGGTCCAATAAGCATCATCCACAAAACCATGACTTCAGTCCCAATTATCATGGACAAGGAACTCAGCGTGGAAATCAGCATGGCAATCAGCGTGGAAATCAACATGGCAATCAGCGTGGAAATCAACATGGCAGCGGTACTCAACGTGTCATGATCTGTCAACTTTGTGATAGACAAGGCCACAATGCAAAAACATGTCGTATCGCGCCTCGGCCGAGTCCTCCCGTTGCTCATTTTACATCCCATGACTTGGACTCCAACAACTCGTGGTTAATTGACTCGGGCGCTTCGCACCATGTAACGTCCGACTTCCAGAATCTATCTATTCACTCCGATTATAATGGATCCGATAATCTCATGGTCGGCAATGGTGATGGCTTCCCATCACTTATACGGGTCAAACTTCAATCTCAACCCCCTCTGGATCATTTTTATTATCTAATGTGTTATGTGTGCCGACTATCAAACTGAACCTTATATCAGTCTCACAATTTTGTAAGACTAACGGTGCTTCAATTGAATTTTTTCCGACTTATTTTATGGTGAAGGATCTTCGTACGGGAGCGTTTCTATTCCGCGGGATAAATAAGGACGGTGTCTATGAGCTCACTCCATCTCCTTCAACGGCCATGCATGGTGACAACATCCACGAAGACAAGCACTTGGCATGACCGTCTAGGGCATCCGGCGACCAAAACCCTCGACTATATCTTTCGTCATAATATCAATGCTGGAAATAAACCTGATAAAGGGTCATGTAATGCTTGTTCTTGCAATAAAAGTCATCGGCTTCCATTTTTCACGTCGTCTCTTACAAGCAATCGACCACACTTTAAATTATTTATTCCGATGTTTAGGGACCCGCGCCCGTGCACTCTATTGATGGCTTTCGTTACTACGTTATTTTTGTGGGTCACTTCACAAAGTACATATGGCTATATCCGTTAAAACTAAAGTCGGACGTTGCATTGATTTTCCCCCAATTTACACGGGTTGTCGAGAGGTATTTTAATCAACACATCAAGTGCTTGTACTCGGACGGCGGTGACGAATTTATGGCCTTAAAAACGTTCCTCGGGGGAAACGGGATATCTCATCTTCTTACACCTCCTCACACGCCACAACACAATGGTGTTTCCGAACGACGACATCGGCACATTGTCGAAACAACCATGCTACTTCATCATGCCAATGTGCCCTTATCATTATGGTCACATGCGTTTCAAACCGCGGTCTATCTCATAAATAGACTCCCGACTCCAATCTTGAACAACAAGTCATCATATGCACGAATTTTCAAAGAAGAACCGAACTACACTAAACTTCGTGTTTTTGGGTGCCTTTGTTATCCATGGTTGAAGTCGTACAATAACCACAAGACCGATCCCAAGTCTCGTCCTTGTGTATTCGTCGGCTATTCACTTCAACAAAGTTCTTATCGATGTCTTGACATGGCCACGAGTGTTTATCTCGAGACATGTTAGAATTTTTTGAAAACGAGTTCCCGTTCAAAGAGGCAACACCTCCTGTGCACTCAATACTCCCAGCGTGGGACCCGGCCACTGAACTTGCTACTAGCAACATTCCCACTATGCTGCCACCTTCACGTACTGAAGAACAACCACATGCTCAATCATGTCATGCTCCGTGCGTGACTGCTCCGTGCGTGACTGGGCTTGCAACTCAAGAACTGCCAGCTGCCCGTGCTCTACCTCTCCGTGACCAGCAGCTCTCTGCTCCATCTGCAGCAGCGCCAGTTGTCTCTGCTCAGCCACAACAAGTGCATCCGCTAGGAACTCAGCAGCTGCCAGCCGAACAATATAATTCAGCTGCAGCTACTGAATCAGATGGAAACAACTCTATTATTCGGACATACACGATGACCACCCGATCTCAAAATAATATTTTCAAGCCCAAGAGGACTTTTGCAACCACTAAGCATCCTCTACCGACAACTATCGAGCCAACAAGCGCCTCTCAAGCACTCAAAGACTCGCATTGGAGAGCCGCCATGGAAACCAAGTTTAACGCTTGTTAAATATAGAAAGTCTGCATAATTGTATAATAGTTAATTTCCAGCTTTAATGCTTTCCTAGTATAGCTCTTTACTAAATCTAGCTTGTTTGTACAGTTATATATTGTAATCGTTAATTAGTAAAAGAATATACTGAATTCTCCAAATCAGATTTCATGGTATCAGAGCAGGTTGTCAATCCTTACCTGTAATCTTGCCTCTGCTGTCTCGGTTGGTCATCACCGACGCCGTCTCCGACCACCAACCGACGACGTCGTCGACCATCCCTGTGTCTCCGACCATCCAACGCTGCTCTTTTTCAATCTGTTCTTCACAGAGAGGAGAAGATACGTTGGACTGTTCCCGGCTCCGATAACCAGTCCACGCCGTCGTCATACCGCCGCCGCACCTCCGCCGCTACGGTGCCGCGCCGCCACGCTGCCGCGCCGCCACGCTGCCACGCTGCCGCGCCGCCCCTCTGATCTGCTGCGGTAACCCTCCCTTCTCTGCAATTTTTGTGACTGCGTTGCGTAGCTAGGGATTTCAGATTGCTCTGCCGGTTCATTAAATGCCTGGTCTGGTCCGGTCCGGTTCATTGGGTTTGTCTGGTTTATAATACATTACTCTGGTTCTGGTTCGGTTTGCTGCTGGTTTAGTTCACTGGTGCTTGTTTTGACTGGTTTGCTACTGGTTCTGTCCGGTTCTTTACTTGTTTGTGTTATTTCGTCTGGTTCTTGGCTGGTTATTGCTGGTTCTGTCCGGTTCTATAGTGGTCTGTGCATTATTTATCCGGTTCTTGGCTGGTTTATTGCTGCTCTTATTTGTTGATCAAGTATGACAACTCCTATGGCTGCACAACCGAACTTCGCCCAGCTACTAAAGATTCCAGTTTATCTGTCTAACTCTAACTGGGATCAGTGGTCCACATTCGTTGTCACTGGGTTAGACTCGCTCCGAAAAGGAAAATATCTGACAGAAGAACCACAAGACACCGAGGACTGGAAAGCTGAGGATAGCTCTATTCGCATGATTCTTTGGAATGCAATGGAGCCCCACATTCTCTCCACAGTCCACACCTTCAAAACCACTAAAAAGATGTGGGATCACCTCCAGTCCACATATTCTCAGAAAACTAGCATGGCACACGCTTATGCAGTGTCCCAAGCATATGCAAGGTGTGAACAGGGAGATGCTACTTTAGCCGAGTACTTCACCAAATTCAAGAAACTATCTGATGAGATGGCTGAACTGTTTCCGTTTGGTGCGGATTCCGCTAAAACATGGGAGCAACTGAACACACTCACGTTCATTGGAGGCATGTCATCCAGATATTCTTCTGCACGACCAATCCTTATTGGTCAGGCCACCATACCGTCATTGTCTGCCACTTATCACCTTCTGCGGGAGATGTTTCCATCAGATGAGACTGAATCGTCACCTGCTACTGAAACATCGGCATTGGTGACAAAATCTTATAAGGGCAAGAACACAGGTCCAACATCGGTGACAAGTTCCAAATCTGGTAACAACGAGAATGTGCAGTGCCGTTATTGCAAGGAGTGGGGACACATGAAGTGGGACTGCCCAAAGCGCCCAAAAGGACCACCACGCCCAAGAAGTTCCCAACAGCATCCTCGTGCTCAGGTGGCAACTGCTGATCAACCAATCAGCAACAGTAGCGGTTCTAATGATATTGCTGCACTTGTTCAACGCCTTGAGCAAATGGGTTACCTCCGCAACAACATGAACCCGCCGCCACAACCTTCGAAGGATCTTGTCACCCCCCCAGGTATGACTTCCAACTGTCTATTAGCATCGAAATTATCTTGGATTGTTGATTCAGGTGCTACTGATCATATGACTGGTAACAAAAGTATACTGTCAGGACTTGCCCAAACCTTCCAACCACCTGTCCAGATAGCCAATGGCTCTACCTGTAATGTGAAAGGAATTGGAAACACTCAAATTTCACCATACATGCCTTTATCTTCTGTCTTATATGTTCCATCTTTTCCTGAAAATCTTCTGTCTGTAAGCAAAATTATCGAACAACTATATTGCTCTGTCACTTTTACTCCAACTAAATGCATCTTTCAGGAACTGGGGACGAACAAGTTGATTGGAACTGCATATAAAGACAAATGCCTGTATTGCATGGAGAGCTCCCCTCAACGAGTAGCATATCTGAGTACGAAGAGTGCTAAAGAGGTTCATTATCAGCTGGGACATCCATCTCTACAGGTGCTTAAGAAGATCCGACCTGAATTTCATTATGTTTCTGAATTATTTTGCGAGTCATGTGTCCAGGGAAAGCATGTCCGTGCTTCTCATCCCCTAGTGTCCATAGGAGGTCTGCAAGTATTTTTGATTTAGTTCATTCAGACGTTTGGGGTCCTTGCTCAGTGTTATCAGTTTCAGGTTTTCGATACTTTGTTACTTTTGTTGATGATTTCTCTCGTGCTACTTGGATATTTGTTATTAAATCTAGACAAGAAATTTTTGCAAAGTTCTCAATTTTCCGTTCTTTTGTGAAAACTCAGTTTAACACTACAATTAAAACTCTTCGTAGTGATAATGCAAAAGAATACTTCACAAAAGATTTTGAAAAATATATGAATGACAACGACATCGTCCATGAATCCTCATGTGCTTATACACCCCAACAAAATGGGGTGGCTGAACGGAAAAATAGACACATATTAGAGGTGGCTCGCACTATGATCATTCATGGACATGTTCCTCATCGCTTTTGGGCTGACGCGGTTTTAACCGCGTGTTATCTAATCAATCGGATGCCATCCTCATTTCTTGATGGTGCAATACCATATCAAGTACTCTTTCCGTCTGCGCCTTTGTTCCCTGTTTCACCCAAGATCTTTGGTTGTACCTGCTACGTGTATGATCATAGGCCAAGTCGTACGAAACTTGATCCAAAGTCAATCCGCTGTATTTTTGTCGGCTATTCTGGAACTCAGAAAGGTTATCATTGTTATAATCCAAACCTTAGGAGATACTTTGTTTCCTCCGATGTCATTTTTATGGAATCTGTCCCTTTTTCCCTTCACTCTGAACCTCGTTTGTCTAGTATTCCTCCACCTATCATGACTATTCTGACATATCCTGAGGTTCCTGTCGGCTCTTCTTCACTTGAGCATGGTGGATCACCAACTGATACTGCACCTCCGACGCCTCCTATTACTCAGGTATATACTCGACGAGATAAGACTCTTCCTGTTAACACTAACTTTGTCCAAACTATGCAGGATCTTGATACTCGTGAATCCCTAGAACCTTCTTCGTCTCCTCTAGAATCAACTCAACCACCTCCACCATCTGATATTGACCTTCCCATTGCCAAACGAAAAGGTTCCCGTAATTGTCCAAGTACCCGATATCCCATTAACAACTTTTGTTCATATGCTACCCTATCCAACAACCACCGTGCCTTTAAAGCAGGTCTTGATAGTTACTCTGTTCCTAGAAATGTGGCAGAAGCTCTGCGCAATCCAGGGTGGTTTCGTGCTATGCAGGAGGAAATGTCAGCTCTCTGGAACAATCACACGTGGGATCTCTGTCCTCTCCCTCCCGGTAAAAAGGCGGTTGGTTGTAAATGGGTTTTCACGGTCAAGGTTAATCCTGATGGGTCGCTTCATCGACTCAAAGCTCGGTTGGTTGCGAAAGGCTATTCCCAGGAATATGGCCTTGATTATGATGAGACGTTTTCCCCAGTGGCTAAGATGGCGTCTGTTCGCATCTGTCTCTCTCTGGCAGCCATCCGACATTGGCCACTGCACCAATTGGATGTCAAGAATAGGAGGTATACATGACTCAGCCCCTCGGATTTGTTGTTCAGGAGGAGTCTTCCAAGGTCTGTCGTCTACGCAAGTCCCTATATGGTCTAAAACAATCCCCTCGAGCCTCGTTTGGACGTTTCTCCCACGTACTTAACCAATTTGGCATGACTAGGAGTGCCAATGATCATTCAGTCTTCTACAGGCACTTAAAGGAGAAAACCATCATTTTAGTTGTGTATGTTGATGATCTAATCATTACTGGTGACGATGACGAAGGGATCTCGGCATTAAAGAAATTCTTGAGCGTGCAATTTCAGATTACAGACCTTGGTGAGCTCAAGTACTTTCTTGGGATCGAAGTATCACGGTCTCCTGGGAAGATACTTATTTGTCAGAGAAAGTATGTCCTTGATATGCTTTCTGCGTGTGGATTACTTGGGTGCAAGCCTGTTGACTCACCTATGGTTCCTGAGACCAAGCTTCGGCCGGATGAGGGGGAACCTCTACATGATCCTGAAAAGTATCGAAGACTGGTCGGGAAGCTGAATTATCTAACAGTTACTCGACCAGATATCTCTTATCCAGTGAGTGTAGTGAGCCAATTTATGTCAGCTCCGCGCACAACACACTGGGATGCAGCGAATCGGATCCTTAGATACCTTAAAGGGTCCCCAGGTAAAGGACTTGTATATTCTGATCAGGGACATAGTAGGATCGCGGCATTCACCGATGCCGACTGGGCGGGCTGTCCTACTACTCGGAGGTCTACCACTGGGTATTGTGTCTTTTTTGGTGGAAATCTCATTTCGTGGAAGAGTAAGAAACAAACAGTTGTTTCTCGATCTAGTGCGGAGTCAGAGTATCGTGCAATGGCGAATACATCATGCGAGCTAATTTGGACAAAACGTTTACTCAGCGAACTAGGAATTCGTCAGGATGGTCTAATGAGACTATATTGTGACAATGAATCCGCTATGCACATTGCCAAGAATCAAGTCTTCCATGAAAGGACCAAGCACATTGAGGTGGATTGCCAATTTGTTCGAGACCTTGTTGTGGGAACATTCTCTAGTTCTCCATACATTCAACTCATTCCCGTTCGAACAGATCTCCAGCTTGCAGACATTCTAACTAAGCCTCTCCGCAAAGCGTCAATTGATGATCTATGTTGCAAGTTGGGCATGCTAGATATATACGCTCCAACTTGAGGAGGAGTGTTAAATATAGAAAGTCTGCATAATTGTACAATAGTTAATTTCCAGCTTTAATGCTTTCCTAGTATAGCTCTTTACTAAATATAGCTTGTTTGTACAGTTATATATTGTAATCGTTAATTAGTAAAAGAATATACTGAATTCTCCAAATCAGATTTCAACGCTCTTCTTCAAAACGGTACGTGGGATCTTGTTCCAATAAAGCCTCATATGAACATTGTTGGTAACAAATGGGTCTTTAGAATAAAACGAAATTCGGATGGGACGATTGAACGTTACAAGGCACGTCTAGTTGCGAAAGGGTTCCACCAATCCGGGCTTGACTCCAAAAAAACGTTTAGCCCGGTGGTCAAACCTATGACGGTGCATCTCGTACTTGCGTTGGCTGTTTCCTTTGGGTGGTCCCCATGTCAATTAGATGTCAATAACACGTTCCTCCAAGGGTCGCTTGATGAAGAGGCCTTCATGGCTCAATCGGTGGGCTTCGTTGACAAGGATGCCCCAACAACAGTGTGTCGTCTTCGCAAGGCCATTTATGGTCTCAAACAGGCACCGCTTGCATGGTTTATTGAGCTTAGTACATTCCTATCTTCGTATGGCTTTGTCGGCTCCAAATCCGACTCCTCATTATTTACATATACCAGTGGGACTATTCGGGTGTTTCTCCTAGTTTATGTTGATGATATAATTGTTACTGGGAGTTCCAATCAGTTTATTGCCAAGTTCATTTCAGATTTATCGGCTCGTTTCTCCCTCAAGGATCTTGGACCGTTGAGCTACTTCCTTGGCATTGAGGTCTTACAAACCAATGACGGTCTATTTCTCACTTAATCCAAGTACATTCACGAACTTCTTGAACGAGTCGGCATGGATGGAGACAAATAAGTTGCCACTCCCATCGCCACTAAGCCGAGTCTCACACTCGACGATGGTTCTGCTGCGACCGATCCAACCATTTAACGCAGCATCATAGGCGCACTTCAGTATCTGTCGTTCACACGACCTGACATTTGCTTCCCGTGAACAAGCTCTCTCAATTTATGCATAGACCATCGGAACTCCATTGGACGGCTGTCAAACGTTACTCCGGTATTTGAAGGGAACTATCCATCATGACATCTTCCTACATGCTCGATATCCTCTGAGCCTTCGTGTTTACTCCGATGCAGATTGGGCTGCGAATTTGGATGATCGAACATCCACAACGGCATACTTAGTCTACTTGGGGAAGAATGTGGTTTCTTGGAGCTCTCATCGCCAACTCTCGGTTGCTCGCTCTTCGACGGAGGCCGAGTATCATGCCCTTGCAGATGCAGCTGCTGAATCTGTGTGGGTTCAATCACTACTACATGAGCTTAGCGTGGTATTACCTACTATACCGACTTTATTTTGTGACAATATTGGTGCTACTTATCTCAGTGCGAACCCATTCTTCCACTCGCGTATGAAGCATATTGCTGTTGCTTATCATTTCGTTCGTATTTCGTTCATGCTCAAGTGCAACAAGGCCAAATTTGTGTCCATCATATCTCTACGCATGATCAGCTTGCCGATGCACTCACAAAGCCACTTACTCGGGGCCGCTTTCGTGACATATGTACCAAGATTGGACTTTTCGATCAGACGTCCTTCTTGCGGGAGCGTATTAGGGATATTGAATAAATAAGGGAAACTTATTTTCTAAGATTGTATATATCTTTATAATATTTATCTTTTCATATATTATCTGTAACGCCTCTATATATTGAGGTAATCTTTTGTACATCATTGAATACAAGTAATACATATTATTATTATTACTCTATACCAGGTTCCCGATTCGTTTAGATGCCCGCTCATAATTTTTATTATCTTCCATCGATGTCTTTCAATTTTTATAGTTATAATTTATAAAACAATTCAGTTCTTTTTTTTTTTTTTTTTTGGCTAGAATTCGGTTCATTTTAAATTGGTAATAAACCGATGTATTACTAAATCAGTTATTAAAAATTTAAATAGTATGTTTCATGATTAATTAAGGTAAAAAAACCTAACTGAATTTATTTTTTCAATGCAATTCAGGTTAAAACTAATTCAATAATAAACCGAACCATATATATCTTGTGTAATCTTATCTTAGGGTTGGAATTATTCACGATAACGTAACTCATGCAAGTAATATGTTGCGGACAAAATGAATTGTCGAGGAACACACTGTCGGACTATATATGATGTCATTGCCATGAACAAACACTTGTGAAACATGTGTTTTTTTTTTTTCGTCTTTCAATTAGAATATATTCTTCTAATAATCTCATGTATCAAGCGAATCAGTTTTTTAAGGAAAAGAAATAGTAGATTCTGGCATTATTATGTGGATTCAGATTACTTGTCTACTCTTTATATACCTCATATCTTACTTGTCTACTCTTTATATACCTCATATCGTGTATCACCAGTTTGATATTGACACGTGTTGATTTTTTTTTTAAGAATCTATTGAGATTGATGAATCCTAAAAGAAAAATATTTAATCTAACAATACGTGTTAAAATCACAACGTAAGACACGATCCGTGCTAACAAAAGTAGGGCAGATGATTTGAATCCTCGAAATGTTGTGTTAGGAAGTTTCCAATTTAGTAAGTTGAATTAGTTAGTCAGACCGGTTCGAAGATGGATTTAGACCGACCGGTTTAGTCCTTTCTGTTGAATTTCTAACTTTGCAGCACATGTTTCTCGTTTTCAGTTGGTTAGCTGAGTTCTAGCTTAGTTGGAGTAGTGTGCTAATTCTTAGGGATTTTCTGTTTTTGTAGATGCTTTAAATTAGCTGTAATCCTCAGTTCAAGTAATTCAATTCAGTCAGTTTACATTTACGCTCCTTGTTCTTCATCTTTCTCGCTCTCACAAACTTAACGTGTCTGCATACAAGTTCAGGTGTTTGCATACTCAGGTGCTTGCATACTCAGGTGTTTGCATACAAGTTCAGGTGTTTGCATACTCAGGTGCTTGCATACTCAGGTGTTTGCATACAAGTTTAGGTGTTTGCATACAAGGTTCAGGTGTTTGCTGCAAAAGTTACAGCAGTAACCAGGTGTCTGTGTGAGTTTCTCGATCAATCCAGTTTACAAGTGGTATCAGAGCCGATGGTTCGAATCCCGGCGGTGACATTTTAAGGAAAAAATGTCGGAAAACCCCCCTTGGAAGGCCAGGTTGGCCGGGCAGAAAGCCCATGTGTACGGACCAAGTAAAGAGTCCGGGTGTAAACCGATGTTTGCAAACATCAGTTTAATGGAGGGTGTTAGAGAATGAATAAGAGTATACCGAAGGCCTTCACTCACAAGTTCGAGCTTATGGGCTGATTGGTTAAGGTGTACGTCTTATTCCTAACAGAGACAACTGGCGCTGCTGCAGATGGAGCAGAGAGCTGATGGTTCGAATCCCGGCGGTGACATTTTAAGAAAAAAAATGTTGGAAACCCCCCTTGGAAGGCCAGTTGGGCCGGGCAGAAAAGCCCATGTGTACGGACCAAGTAAGGTGTCCGGTGTAAACCGATGTTAGAGAAACATCAGTTTAAGGGAGGGTGTTAGAGAATGAATAAGAGTATACCGAAAGCCTTCACTCAAAAGTTCGAACTTATGGGACAGTTGGTTAAGGCGTACGTCTTATTCTCTAACATGTTGCACAATTAAATTGTAACGTGTAACTGCTGCATACTATGAGATGTAAGGGTGAGTACGGTCACTGATGGATCCAAGATTGGTATTTGGGGCATAAATGGATTAGAGTCAAACGTTAAACCTAAAATAGTGTTAGGAGAGTAATTGTAAGATTTTAAATGCTAAATTGAAAGTAATTTCCCTTTTAAATAAAAAAAAAACAAATTACACAAAATTGAGGGGGAAGTTGCTCCTCGTCCCTTAGTGAGTCCGTGCCGGATTGGACTGGTTGGATTTTTAATTCCGAATTTGTTTACCTCGTTAGAATTGAGAAAATACCCGAAATGAATAGAAAATACAAATTGAGACGGCTCGGGCTATTTGGAATTCAGATCCACTAATTTGATAAAGTTTACTTGTACACTAAGATGGATAAAGTTTAATAAAACATTATTAAGCCTTATCCATTCATTCATATATAAAAACAAATACGTACTTGTCATATTAGTTGGACTCATTCAGCTTCTTCACCAACGACTTATATAAGTGACCCTAAGAAACGCCACGAGGCACCTATATAACCATAATTAAGCTCCATAATTAAATATCGTGCAGTAGACTTAGCGGTTCAGTACTTTTAGTGAGGTCTTGGATACAAACTTTATGAATGAATTAATACAAATCATTCTCAACACTTTACCTATTACAATCTTATAAATGTGAATTATTCGAAATGTTGAGTAGGTACGTTAAGAATAATTCTCTTTAACAGGGAATATATTCCATTTCTAGATTGAATATTTTAGTACTCTCAAGTCTCATTAACTTTTCGATTGATGGCAATCTAGGTCTCACTCTAAAGATTGAGGGGCCGTCTCATATGACTCTTTTTTTGTTCACAAACAGGAATGGGTTAGTAGTGGCGAACCTAGACCCATCCCGCTACGTAATGTCAGGACTTTCGTGTTCAGTTTGCGAGCATATCATACTTATGAACAACCAGCGTATACACTGGCCCCGTCAACGTAGCACCACCAACAGCCTAGTATAGTCGAGAGGCCGGCCCGTTTGGTACGAGTGAGTATAGGACTCCACACCATTAACTTCCTCCATTCTTTATTGACTCCAAGTTTGACCCTCCATGTATAGCTAAAGCCTTGATGATAGCGCGTCTCAAGTTTTTATTTATTTCCCACGGTCTTAGAGTCTATAATCTCGACTCAAATAGAATAACATGTAAGAGGTAAAATGTTGATCATGAATATTTTTCTATTCTTATGACTATATAGCGCCTCTCAAATTAGTACAGAGTTCACTCATTCATTACACTAATAACTTCATTGGTCCAGTCCTATGCAATCACTTCTAAATCTTATATATATATATATATATATATTTTTTTTTTTATTGGTCCCATACCAGATTGCTCAAACCTAGCCATGGTCAAACCCTCACCTGGGTCCAACTCAGATAAGATAATTCAGGTGGGCGTCTTGATTTGGACATAACCCAAAATCTAACTTTATTGACTCAACTTCTCTTTTTAGTTTGTACTTTATTTTTTTCTCTAAATTATTACTTTTAAATATTTTATAATTTAATTTTAATTTTTTTTATTTTTACTAAATTTTAAATAATTTTGTATTTTTTACTCTTTTCATTTTTAAAATAACGTTTAATATTTTTCTAGAACTTAGATTTAATATTTGTACTTTTTCTCGACATTTTTGCTAAATTTTTAAAAATCATTTTCCTGAATTTTACATATATTTATGTCTATTTAAAAAAAAATATATTTTTTTAGATTATTTTTATTTTCACCGCCATATCAACGCAACGTCAGTGATTAGCGTCAGATGGAAATGGACATCAAATAGTAGAATAGAAAAAAAAAAATCATATTATAAAAGTTAAAGTATCATGGATCACATTGGTGGACCAAATTGATCACATGTCGAAACATAATGGACAATTAGACCTATTAACTCTTATTTATATACTCATTATACTCTAACGAAATGCTTTTTTTTACTAGAATACACAAGCAATATGAATTGAGAATCATTATGAAAATATTTGGTTGCAATGAAGTTTGGAATATGAATTTCAATTTCCCTTACAAAGAATAATCATTTTTGACCTCTCAAATATTGGTTATTTTATTCATCATCCCAGTTCTATATTCCCTACTCCAATTACAAAAAATGCCCTAAATTTATAAAAGTAGTGCAAATATGATAGTCATTATCTCTTGATGTGACTTGTGACAATGTCACGAAATAGGTGTGGAAGCCTGATGCGGATGAAATTGTCAATTATGCAATGCCAATGTTGAATTTTGAAGTGTCGGAATACAATTTTTCATGCGGACACGACAGTCTGAGCAATACCCATAGCGTTGCTACAGAGTACACTATTTTTAGGCCAAATTCTTTCATCTATAGGGTCAAAATCGCAGTTTTATGTTCTTTAGGTCGTATTTGTTATGACGTATTTGTTATTTTCGGATTTGTTCTAGGTCTAGGGTTTTACTTCCAGTATTTAAACTCTGTTTAGCCATCTTTGAGATTTCAGTATTATTGAATGATGAAAAAAATAAGATTTTTTTCAATCGCGCATCGAATTCTCGGTATTCTCTTGAATCAATGAGTTTTTGTATCTTCTAACCCCATCACGCTGCATCAAAACCGTTGCGGGGTAGAGATGGAAACTCAATCACATATGGTATGGTATCACAAGTTTGTCTTGATTGATGAAGTCACTGTAAGAGTCGTGGTCAACTTTGATTTTGACTTAGATAACACATTTCAAAGAAAAAATGCAATGAATCTGAATAAAAAAAGTGAGGAACTTAATTCTTGTCGTATATATTTCAGTTTAATATAATTCTTGTCGTATATGATGTTTGAATCAAGCCAATCAGAATACGACGAGTGTAAATAACATTAACCCTAAACTCTAGCAGGGTAAAAATGGAAACTCAATCACATATATGGTATGGTATCACAAGTTTGTCCTGATTGATGGAGCCACTGCAAAAGTCGTGGTCAACTTTGATTTTAACTCAGATAACGCACATTCCAAAGAAAAAAATGCAATGAATCTGAATAAAAAAAGGAGGTACTTAATTCTTGTTGTATATAATAATTTAATATTTTGTTTGTCGTATATAATGTTTGAATCAAGCCAATCAGAATATGATGAGTGTAAATAATTTCTTACTTTTACCCTTGAAAACTTACAATATTGACAAAACTCTAGAAAGAACCTACAATTTTTTTAAATTTTAGATTGTAATTAGTTGAAAATCCCATATATATTTAAGTAGAATTAAACCATTAAGCCAATTAGCCAACCAATCTGGTCGGATAAGATCAGAAGAATACGCGACGACTCGAAAAAGGACCAAAAAAACAGCGAAATTCCTTACTTTCTCTCTCTACCCATCAGAATCTTGTTCTTCAAGCGTCTCTCTCTCTGAGAACAGAAGAATCATGAACATGTTGCATATGAATTTCCAGAGCTAATGCGTTTCTTCTTCTTCGATTCAACTTTGACCCATAATTAGCTGCAGTAAAGAGTGAAGCAGAACATGGAGAAGCTGAGCTTTCATCTCAGTTCCACATATCTGCCCTCCTCAATCACCGATTTCCTCAACGAGCTTCGCTCCATCCCCAGCGCCGCCGCCAGAGCCGCCGGAATCGACAAATTCGTCCGGCGGTTGGAGGGCGAGCTGGCCAAAATCGATGCTTTCAACCGCGAGCTCCCTATTTGCATGATTTTACTGAGAGACGGTTCGTTTTTTGCATGATTCTGCTTAATTCCTGATAATAGAGGGATCCTCAGCTGGGGTTCCAAAATAAAAATACAAACTTTACAATCTCTGGATCGGATTGGAGTTGTGATTCTGTGATTTTTATTTTTTGCAGTGATTAGTTTTCTGAAAAGGGAATCTCTCCGGAATCTTCAGATTAGCCTGCGACCGACCGAACCGGTGCTCGAAGAGTTCGTTCCTTTGCCGAAATGCGAAGATGTAACTGAAAAGTCGAAGATTGTAGAGGAAGAGCCAGCTGATTTAGCAGAGATGAAGGAATGGATGAGCTCTACTAAGCTGTGGAACCCTGGTGATGAATCTTCTTTACCAAACCCGGACCTTGATCCCCAAGTTAAGGTAATGGAATACGATTCCAGAGTCGTTTTTTCGTATATTAGCTATGAATTGACATAATTTTGGTGATTCTGATAGAACAATGCTTCGGATCCGAAGAATAAAGGAAAGGGTGTCCTTGAAATTAAGGATTGGTCGGACAAAACTGGGAATGCAGGTGGTGGAGTGGGTTTTACGCCGCTCAAGAGGCATTGGACTTTTCCGAGTATGGATCATAAGAACAAAGGAAAAGCTTTTCTCGAAAATCCCGGGAATGCAGGTGGTGATGGAGTGGGTTTTAGGCCGATCAAGAGGCGTTGTACTTTTCCGAGCTCAATGAATGAGAATAATGTGGAATTGATCAATGCGTTATCTGCTGCTACTGCTGCTGCCCTTGCTGCCCAGGCGAGCTCTAAAAGCTCGGTTTCTTCCTTTGAGTACAGTCCAATGAGTATCGAGCGGCAACAAGGTTCGAGGAAGCAAAGGAGGTGCTGGGCTCCCGAACTTCACAATACATTCCTCAGTGCCTTGGCGAAGCTCGGAGGTGAAAAAGGTTCGATTTTGATTACCAAAAAAATTGCTCTTTCGTGTTTTAACTATATTAGTTCATTGTCGATCGTGTTCTAGAATGATTAATGCCGTCACTGCGTAGAAATTTGCATAATGTTGATGGTTTTATGATACTCTTCATGAAAACTATGTAGATAATGATATATTTTTCATGACTTGCTTGCCAAGCAAGCATCTAATTCATAAATCTTTCGAATTTGCAGTGGCCACCCCGAAGCAGATTCGGGAAGCGATGAAAGTTGATGGACTTACTAATGATGAAGTGAAGAGCCATTTACAAGTAAGCTCGATATTAATTCCGACACATCTAAAGAAATATAATTCCTGTTTAATTAAATCAGATAATGACACTCGGCATTTATTTTTAACAGAAGTACAGAATCTATACTCGAAAGACGCTGAATGGGGGTGCATCGCAAGGAAACGAGCCTTTCAACTCGGGGAATCTATGGAATCATACTAACAAAGGCGGTGAATCCTCGAGGGCCAGCAATTCACAGTTGAGATCCCCAGAAGGACCGCTACACTTGGTCCTTAACAGTGGTGTAACCACAACCTCCATAACAGGAGGAGATAGCATGGAAGAAGATGATGAAAAAACTGAGAGCCATAGCTGGAAGAAATCTCCTCTATCCCGAAATAACCGAAAGTGAAGGATTTCAATCGAATCGTAGAATCAATGTAGCCGTGTATCATCGGGTCATAAACTTCTTCTGCAGATATAGTAGTATACAAAAATAGGAGATTTATGTATATTTACAGTGAGTATACATAAAGGAGAGGAAGAGTTGCCTTGGGTGAGAAGCCTCCTATTTTTGCAGAGATAGAGAGTTTGCTTCTGTTTGAACGTTGAAGGCTGAGTTTATATTTATTTATAGATAATAATAATGGATTTTTAGGAAAATCTTTTCATCAAACAAATGATTATCTATCGTTGCTGAGTAACTCGGTAAGATTTTTGTGATGAATGTTTTTGCATCCGACATTTGGATTTTCGAACTTCTTTTATTTCGACTTGAACATTGCATTTGGCTTTCTTAATAAGAAGATATCACAGTTAATTAAAAAAAAAAAAAAAAAGTATATATTTTTAAGAACCTTATAACTTGGTTGGTAAGAATTAAGATAACTCTAATGTATGTTTGGAAATCTCGGGGGTTTCGTGTAGCGTTATAGAAGTTTCACACTATACCTATATCTATGATTTTTCTACCATACTCTTGGAGCACCATACTCTTGGTCTTGGAGGACCATACTTTTTTTTTTTTTTTTTTTTTAATTATGGTAGACTTAATTGTAACATGTGTAAAACTTTATGAAAAAGTATGAAATTTTTTAAGTACACCTAATATTTTGTATCATACTATTAATAATATTAATTTTCTTCTAGGGTAGGGCAATAGAAAAAAAAAAAAAAGTACCAAAAGCATGGTGCTTGTGGAGCATGATAGAAAGACCCATCTAAAAATTAGCTATTTAAATTTTGGTTAATAACTAAAAAACTGTCCAAGGTTTATTCTAAATTAAAATTAGGTGTCTGAAGTTTGAAATGTTAAAATGGACTATTCCAAGTTTTATTTCTGTTGAAATTTGTTGTCTCTGCGCGTCTTTTCATCTTCATTCAATCATTTAAGAACACAATAGGGGTCTGAATGTTTGCCCATGTTTCCAAAAGGGGTCTGAATTGAAAAAACGTATTATTAAGGGTCTGAATTTTGAGTTTTGTTGATAATAGAGTTTCCGTCCAAATTTGCTGTTAAATGTAACGGAAATACGTGAAATGACAGAATTACCCTTTTGCAATTATTATACAATTTATCAGTTTAATTAATGAAATGTGAAATGTCTAAAATACCCCTGCACACTAATTATGCCCTAAGGCCACCACGGCCACCGCCACCGACCACCACCCAGCTCCGGCGACCACCACTCAAGCTCCGGCGACCACCACCCCAGCTCCGGCGACCCAAAAAAGCTCCGATCGGAGCCAAAAAGCTCCGATCGGAGCTCTGTGGCCCCGAATCGGAGTTTGAGGCTCCGAATCGGAGCTTTTTTTTGCTCCGATCGGAGTTTTTTTGAGTCGCCGGAGGGGGCGGTGGTCGTCGGAGCCGGGTTGTGGTCGCCGGAGATGGGTGGTGGTCGCCGGAGCCGAGGTGGTGGCCGCCGGAGTTGTGGTGGCTTAAAGGGTATTTTGGTCTTTTTAGGTCAAACAAGTGAGGGACACACTCTGGTCAAAGGGCATTTTCGGATTTTCAAATTATTTTCGGTCACATGCTTGGCATGTGACCACTTTCCGTCACTTTTAACAGAAAAAATAGACGGAGACCTCACTTATACAAAAAAACTCAAAATTCAGGCCCTTAATAATACGTTTTTTCAATTCAGACCCCTTTTGGCAACATGGGCAAACATTCAGGCCCCTATTGTGTTCTTAACCCTTTTCATCAACCCACTCACCCACTCATAATCCATCACTCTTTACTTTTCACAAAATCGTCAAATTTCACCCAAAAATTGAACATTAAAAAAAAGTTTCTAGAAGAGTGGTGTGAAGTCATTTTCCAAGGGCAACAGAGCGAGATTTACTTGCGCTGATGTTGTCAACTTTTTAGGTGACGGTCTCGGCAAGATGATGAGAAGGGGGTGTGTATGGGAGCTCGAATTTGACAGACAATTTCGTCGAATTGGCTTCTCTAAAGTAATCACACCGAGACACCACATTTTAACAAATTTGAAACCTTTGACAGTACACTTTAACATTTGAAACTTCAGACATCTACTTTTAACATAGGGTAAACGTTGGACAGTTTTTTATTTATTAACCCTTTAAATTTTGACTTATTTAAAATTTTCAATTCGAACTCTAATTTTTAGGATTGACTATCTGAATATCTAATTTCTAAGCAAATTGCTAATACTATTATAATTTACGATAAATTGGACCAAGAAAAATGAGTATATCTCGATCACGTAGGGTCTTTTGATGTATACTTAAAATGAATAAGAGAGTAAATTGAAAGAAGTGTAGAAAAAAATCTTCAATTGGACGTTCGATTTGTCTTTCTTCAATTTTAACGGCTTCTTTTAATTAGAAGTCAATTTGAATGTAGTTTACTCAATTTTTTTCAATTTCTTAATTAATTCATCTCGGATACCCATTAAAATACCTTATGTGGTCAGAACATGATCATTTTTTGGTCCAATTTGACAAATTATATCATAGTTTATGAAACCAATTTTATAAAATTAAAGTTTCGATATCGATTTGTAATCGAATGAAAGTTCTAAGTAGTGATTTGTTTATTAACGCTATATATTTCTCCAAATAGGTTTTTTTTTTTTTAATTCAACTACAGTGGTCATTAATTGACAATGACGTACGGATTTTAGTATTTTTCAAGTCATGCAAATACAATGAACATGTCAAATTGGAAAGATATACAATTTAAAATTAAAGGTGATGTCCACATATACTGATTAAAGAAGTTTAAGAAAATAGAGGTATTTTCTAGTGAAAGCTGTTTTTCTGTAAATAAAATAATGAAAGCCCATTAGTTTTAGTTATCATTTGTTTTAATAATAAAAAATATAAATTAAAAATGATATTAAAGAATTATTATTTTGTTCGATTACGTTTTTAAAAAAATGATATATGGCGAAATCGGTAAATATAAGTTTTTAAATGCACCGGAATAAATAATGATGTCACGTCAACTTACACATCATTAAATAATATTTTATAAATTTAATATCTACAAAAATATATTTGTTTCCTTTAATTTGCAATAATATTATTTCTCTTGAATATTGTAATTAAAATAAATTTACGGCACTCTAATTTGCGAATGAATATTTTTTGTGAAAGTAGAGATGAAATATATTTTCATATAAGTAAAACCTCTCATAAAACGCTATAAAAAATCTAAGTTGTGCTAGCTTTGAATATTATCTTATGATTCTACCTTTGTAATTTAATAGGAAAAGTAATTTGGTAAATCTCTTTGATAATGTATGAGCATACACTTTTTGCTTCTAATAAATTGAGAGAATTATAGTACATATTTGGTGTTTGAATTTACAGAACACGGTCCGAATAATACAATTATAGTTGAGCTAAACTGGACTTTTGATGATGCTGCAATTGATGACGTCCAATTTGTAAATTGAAGGTCGTTTACACTGAATTTGTTGAACTAGTAATGAATTAGGTTGGTATACGACGAATTGGTTGAATTGGAGATAAATTGGTTCGATTTAAGATGGATTGATCCACGTTCAGTATATATAGCTAGCCGCTTGGAATTGGGATTGTTCATTCGTCGTATTGTAGAGACAATTAAACCAGTAAGTAAATTGTTAAGTATACGGATATATATATATACTAGCTGGTCGGCGCATGCGTTGCACGTGCGGCGGTCATTTAATCCAATTGTGTTATTATACAAATGTATAAGGAAAATTGATTGAAAATTCTTAGTCTCTACAGTCTAGAGTTCATTTATCAATTACACGTGTAAATATGATCTTTAACAAAATGAACGTAATCTTTGAATGCACTTATGGTTAGCCTTTATGTGATCTTTGTGTGCGCTCGTAGCTGCCTATTATGTTCCCCGACCAAATCAAATATCATATAAACAGTACTCTTTATGGTAATAGGAAGAAGTATCATAACTTCCCTATATTGCGCATAATTAACAACTGATTTTAGTAAATAACAATGAAATACAAATAAGTTAAACTACAAAGAAAATAGTTAAAGTAATGTTATTTTAGCAGACTAATTATCTCTTGCCTGAAGAAGGAACTCTCATAAATTTTTACATCTGATAAAATGAACAGAATAATAAAGAAAAATCAATAATAGCATCATATATATATATATATATATATATATTGTAAATATGATAGATTCTCACTTGGGTAAATAACCCGTAGACAGAATAATCCATATAAATATATTCTCGATCATGAAGGGATGTATCAAAAGACATATATTACTTATTTGGATCTCCACCAACAATTCTTTCCCTTGAGGATTTTACTGAAATTCTAAAAGGCATCTTCTTAAATATGAGAATGAATATATTAGTAAACGAACTGCATTACTAACTTATCTGCACTTATCTTAGCAAATCCACTCTATTAACTTTTCAAATCTTTAACACATTGGTATTTTGAATAGAAAATACCTTAAGAAACCGACATTGATAACAGTAGAATTTTCAACTGAAAAAGAACATAAGATCGGTTCTTTAGTTAACTGACGAGGTTAAGTCACATCATCTACCATTTTTGTATCTTTCCATTAAGAAAAAAACCACTGGTTTAGAAAATCATACTATGAGTATTCACTCCAACTTTGATATTTGATTAGACATATTGAATTAAGAAATTGAAGAAATATAAGAACATACCTTAGAAATACATTATTTTGTAGCTGTACCACCTAAAAAATAAACAATACTATCCAACTGAAGTTTTAATTGATGAAGAATGAAAACACGATGAAAAGTAATCAATATGAAATCTCATCTTACACATATAAGACATTCATCTTAATAGCTCGTTCAAGTTAAACATGAATCACCACAACCCTGTTAAAAAAGTTACAAATCTCACCAAACAAAAATATACAATTCAATTTTAAGGTTGCATCAAAGACGTATTCTTCTTTAAGTGTGAATTTTATCTCCCGAGCATGAATTTCTAAAAAAAGTTTGTTTTTGTAAGTTCATTTTCCGAGCATGAATCATCCTCTATATAGTTTGTTATTGTATTCTACAGCACTATATCTCGAAATTCTTCTTACTCTCTAAATATTACCATGAACCCAAAAATCTCTAGATGTAGAGTAGAATCATTACCTGATCCCAGCCGTCATCATCAATTGTGCCTTTAATGTTTCTGAAAAATTCTTTCAATTGGCTACCTTTTTTTTCCTTTCGGCCAGTGATGCAGCTACTCCAACATATATATCAAAGTTGCGACATTCACAAGTCGTTAAATCTACGTGTTTGTTAGGTAGAGCTCAAGTTATGTTGATCATGAGGAGAAAATGCGAGCTACTGAACATCACTGGAAAGTATAAAAATTTAAAGTGAAATAGTTAACATAAACAAGTCGGTGCAAATACAGTTCCATGTGGTTTTCAACATAAAAAGTTTCTCCTTGCTCATGTTGCCGTCATTGTTTTATGAATCAAGCCACATCACATCATCTTAAAGCTTAAAATTTCAGACAAATAATTTTATGAAGTCATAGTGTAATGATTACCAGAAAAATTGAACTGGTTTATAACTTGAAAAGCTAGGTCAAAAAATTTCTCCGCAAGAGTCTCTGTAATTTCACATCTTCTCCTGCACAAATGAAAGACGGAGGTTTCAGCATTCAGCAACTTTTATACTATGAAAACATTTCTAAATGATTAGTGGAACTATTTGGTGCACAGAAGCCTGTAGTAAATGATAGATTTTCCTGGCTTAAGCAAGGGAAGAACCCTTCAAAATATAAAGTATGCATATACGATAGAGACATTTTGGAATCTATATCCTTTATAACTTCATATTTAGAAATCAATAAAAACTCAAATGTCGCTTTTTGTGTGTTTCCGTAGTGAAGATGCAACCCTCCAAGAGCAATTGCAATATGAGAAATGGTCGGAGATGTTCAAAATACAAAGTTGAAAGTATATTCTAGAGCTTTCATAACTCGTACTTTAAGCACATACTTTCAAATCTATAACCTAATATGTTTCATGCTAGCTACAGGGATAAAGATAATCGATCCTCGGATGCATTTGAAACAGAATTAATAAAAACATAGGTAGTACCACCCAGGAAAGATACTTCAATATTTCAGGCATTGGGACCGATTCAAAGAAACATGTCATGGTTGAGTAACACTGCATCCTAACTGAGAATACAATTATACAACGAGAAAATAATTGGTTCGATAAATCTGAAATAAATTTTCTTTCACAAATGGACCAAAGAAGCATAAGAAGGTTCTTTTAGAAATTACCAGATCCACGAAAGCACTTAGATTTACTGGAAAGATATCAAGCAATGAATACTTGCTCGATTCATATATGCACCAAGAAATATTGCACAAGTGCTGCAAAGATTGTGAATTTAAGTTAAACATTACGGTACAAAAAACTCTAGATATATACATGGAACACAACTGAAAATTATCGAATGCATATTTGCAACGTCGTCTTTCTACCCATCAAATGGATAGACAAGACATGTTACTTCAGTGGCTAACTATATATAATCATAACTGAGAATTCTAGTAATCACTTAATCGAGAAATTTATATTAAACCAATGTTGCATATAGAAGAAAACATTGGTTTAATTTAATCCATTGAACCAATGAATGAAAACACACAGATAATCAATTTAACCTCTACCTATAGTCGTTTTCCTTTTGATGGTTGATTTTTTTTTTTCTCTTAGGCTAAATTTTGCTGCATAAGTGAAAGAACTGAGAAATTGAAGAACCATTGAAGGAATCAAATTTAAGAGGTACTTCACTACATCATTGAGCTTTTCCTCATTGACCTGATGTGCACCGCACTACTATTCACTTATTGTGTCATATGTAAGCGCTGACTAACATTCTAAAACAAAGAACTCATCAAACCCTCTATAATGGAGGCTAGCTTTCTCTATTCATATGCTACTTGGCACTATCATGACGATGTGAACATTCAATACTTTACATCAATATTTTGCTAGGAAAATCCAACCATGAACCGTCACCCACCAAATTAAGGTTGGATCCTCGTGAACTTTTTTGATTTCATCTATGATCTTCCTATTTGTGTGAACATACCCCAACATATTAAAATTAATTTTTCAAGATAACATTCTGTATAGAAAGAACTGTACGGTTTTAGAGCTGGCCATAATTTGGAGTTCATAGAGCATTTGGATCAGGTATGAAAAATCGTAGTCCGTAAGGTCATTTGGACATAATATCAAACACATTGTGTGCGTTGATAAAATTAGATAGAAACTGCAGAAGTTTGTATGCAGTGTAGCCAATGAAAGACGAGAACACCAAATTACATATTAAGCTGAACGGAAAAATAAGGGTACCTGGGCTTCGTGTGTAGAGTCATGCATGTGTAGTTCGCCGAATCACATAGTCGCCACATTCTGAATTTTGCCTCGAAAACGAACAACGATCAACCAAGGTTTAGTTGAAAGAGATTGCAAATGGGAAGGGCATGTGAATCAGTTCAGCAGATTCATGAATTTGCAAAGGTCTGACTGAGAGTTGCAGTTGGGTTTCATCCCATTTCTTCCAAGCCCGGTTGTATCTTTGCAGTTTCCTCCAACCAGGGAGAAAGCTTGTGTCTCCTCGTGATGAAACCAACTCCAACTCCAACACGCTTATTTTGTGTAAACTGAAACGACTTGTCTCTTCGTTTTGACTTTTGAGGCCTTTTTGAGTTCATCTCACACCTTTTAGGGGTGAGGGCCGGCCATAAATTTTATTATGTAGTAGATAAGTGAATTGTACATCGGTTAGCTTTAACGTGCAATTTCGAAAGAGTCGCCACTAGTTAATTAAGGCTAACTAGAATCCTAAATTACCTAAGGCAATAACCAATTAAACACCTAAGTATAAAATCGATCTACGATCAGAAATTCGAATTCGGGGGTTCTATTACGAATTTAAAAAAAAAATGTAATTTTTAATTACGTCATTTTGGTACTCAATTCACTTAGTTTGCCAATTTTACCTCTTTATATATGTTATATCCGATTAAGCTAACGACGTTAGGATTTAATTAAATTTATTATATGAAAAAACATTGTCACCTATAATCCTAAATCTAAAAATTAATTATAACCTATAATCCCTAGTAAAAAATGAAATCTAAAATAAAGAAAAAAAACTTGTAACATCCTTAAGTCTATAACAACCTACTATGTATTCGACATATATATGTATATATACTTAAATAATTAAACATGCTATCCAATTAAATTTAATCAATTTTTTTGGCCAATTAAACTTCATCAATTTACAATTAAACTATTAATTAAATTTGTCCAAACTACATTTTTACTATTAATGAAATATAATATAATAATATAAAAACAGAAAATATAATAACAAAATAATAATAATAATAACAATAAAATAATAAATAAAATAATAATAATAATAATAATTAATAATAAAAACAGGAACGTGAACACACACAAAACTCACATGGGTTATAACAGCAACGGGGATGGCAGAGGATGATAGGACGAGACGACCCGGGGCGGACGGAGGGAAGAGCGAAGACGACGAAGGCCACAAGACGGAGATGTGGATGGCACGACGACCCGTGGACCACATCAACGGAGGTCGGGCAGGCCGATAAGAATTCCGGTGAGGTCTAGTGGTCACCGATAGGAGCGGGCCGTCCGACGGGGGCTGAATAGAGGCTGGGCGGACCTGGAGACGGCCTTCGGTGGCTCAGGGCGGCGCTGGCGGAAGCAGAGCCGAGGCGGACAGAGTGGTGGTCTAGTCGGAGGCGTCGCCGGAAAAACAGAGAGAGAGAGAGAGAGAGAGAGAGAGAGAGAGAGAGAGAGAGAGAGAGAGAGAGAGAGAGAGAGAGAGAGAGAGAGAGAGAGAGAGAGAGAGAGAGAGAGGGAGGGCAGCGTGACAGAGAGGCGTGGCCACCGGCGGGCTGTTGGGCTGATGAGGAGCATGGCGCGGCGGGGCTCCGGAAGTCCGGCGAACTTGGGGCACTGGTCGGGGAAGGACGCAACAAAGGAAATTTTTTTTTATATAATATAAAGCACAAAATGACAAAAGTGCACGGATCCCGAGAAAAGTAGTCTATTATTTTCTGTTTGTGTCTTTCTGTGTGTTTTACAATGTAGAACTAGACCCCTATTTATACTAAAAACATAGCCTAGATTACATATAAAATCTAAATAAAAACATAGCACCCTTAGGTGTAGAATGTTGGTTTTGTAAATCCAATATCCTTTTAACGTTGAAGTTATTGTTGATCCTTGCGATGAGCATAGGTCTGGTGCTGCCCCCTCATTTAGTGCTACCCCTCATTGGATGTAGAAGTGGCTTTTGACTCAAAAATGAGTATTGTGTTGGTTAGGAGAGAAGGAGGTGTTTGCCTTACATGCTGGGTTGAATTTGTATTCCCTGCTTTCGCAGCGTGTTGTCCCGTCCCGTCCCTTGGGCGGGCGTGCGTCTGGTGGGTGTAACTGTTGTACATAGGTATATTGTAGGATGTGATTATATATGATAGAATTCCATATGATTTCCATGGAATGCATATCGTATTAGAACCCCTTGGATGACATTCTCTCAAAGTAGGCGCAATAGGCCATGCTGGTTGTAGTGGCCCTCCTTGTTTGGGGTTATCCTTTTGCTTATAGTGGGGAGATGTGTATGCATGCACTCTCTCTACTATCATTGGTGATGCTTGCCCCCCAGTGAATATGGTTGCTCTTACTAATGCCATATTCTTCTGGGGATGGAGTTATTGATCATCTCTCCCCCCTCTTAGTGTTGTCATATCCTTAACAGAGTGGTTGTTGTTCTATGATCACCTCTAGCTGCCACCTATAGATGTGCTCTGGAAGAGCTACTATAGGTGCATTCATGAAGGGCTATTAGGATGGTGCTCATCATTGTGGAGTGGTTGTTTTGTTCCCTCCTCATCATGCCCCTATTGGTATACTCTGGAAGAGCTTCCATGAGTGCAATTTTGTTGTAACCACTTCTTTGGCCTTCTGACCCGTTCTTGGGTTTTTGGTTGTTGCCCCAATTAGGGGCTTGTCCTTTATTAGGGGTGAGGGAGGCAGTTGTTGATTGACTACCGACCGTGGTGTCTTGGAGCTTGATGGAGTGTTATCCAAGGATTGTTGTTCTCCATTGGACGACGGTTGCTTAACATCCTTTGGTTGTTGCCCCCGGATGCTAGGCTCCTTGAGACCCACGGTAGGTACCTTACTATGTAGCCCCCTTGTTCTCTTGGACCCCCTTATTTATTGCCATCGAGCACAAGTATTAGGCTACGTGCTTTTTGCTCGAATCCGCAGACGGCGCCAGTGTTTGCACACAAGTTTCCTTCGTGGGCTTCTCCTTCCGTTCTCTCCTTCTTCCTGAGCTTCTCCTTATGTTCTCTCCTTTCTCCTTCTAGTATTCCCGCTCCGTGGGCTTCTCCTTCTAGTATTCGCGTTCCGTTGGCTTCTTCTTCTCGTATAGTTGTAAATGGGCACCGGGGATGGGGTTCCCGGTATGAACACTGTTTGTACACGGTGTCTCGAGTGCCTTCTTGCTTCGGACCTCCGCCCTTCCTTCTCCTCGAGATACCTGCAAAAGGGGCAATACCGAGACCAAAGGGGGGTGGTGCTCGGTGTGTCCTCTCCGATGCTTAAGTGAGTTTGATATGTGGCCTCCAAGGGTGAACCCCGGGCGAAATATCGTCCGGGGGTATGGGTCCGGGCGAGGGGGACTCGCCCAGACGGGGGGGAGGGGGGGGGGATGGAGAGGAAATGACATGCAGAGACACTATAAATCAACCAAAATGAAATCTGGGACACCCAAAAGCAACAATTTAATCCTAAGTCAGTCAAGAGATAAACCTGAGACACTATAGGTTATTTGACCCTTATGAATGTTGACAATAGCTAAGACATTTAGTCAAAATTGCAAATGTTGAAATGCAACCAAGCTTAACTTTTCTATTTGAAATGGACAAGGCTAGCAGTGAGCATCCTCTTAAAAAAGCCATAGTCGAATATGCACACGTCACTTGCATATCTTCAACGAGTCTTCCATAAATGAAAGATGCTGAACTCGCCACCAATAGATAGAATAAGACATGAGAATCCACCATCAATAAATAAGCTAGAAATTACTTAAGAAATTCTCGAAACTCCAGGAGCTATAAAGATGGAGAAGAAGAATTATATGTTACAGGACACCATAGACATATGTGTAATGCTTATTTGTATTTTTGGTATTTAGACAGTTTTAAATATGTCGATTATGTAATTTTCTATGAGCATGTAAAACTTTAAAATATTTAATTGTGTATGCTTTTATTGATATTGGTCATATATTCGATTATATTATATTTATTTGAATTTTTTTAGAATAAATAAATAAATTAATAATGATATTTCAATGACAATTTCGTCACAAAAGTCTTAAAAGTATACATCGCGTTAAATTATTGCGACAACATGTCACTTCTATAAAGACTTCTAACGTAATTTGTTGCAATGATATTTTCAAATTTATTGTCGTAATAAGATAATAGAATCCTCACTATAGATAGATTTATTACCGATATATGTGTAAGTATTTCGTTGCAATAATATTACACAATCACCACTATAGATAAACCTATAACTCCTGGTACATGTACAATATTCAGAGCAATTTCATGTCGACTCATCTATATTACCGCATTTTGCCCAATACGAACAACTAACAATAACTTCTCTCCGCATGACGTCGGAGATTTGTTTCTCGCCGATGAGTTTCGTTTCCGATTTGGGGATTCAATCAAGCTACAAGGGTCTTGCCGTGATGTCCCTCTGTGGACAGCTTGTTCTTGCCTAGATTACATAGCACTTTGGTTTTAGTCGATTCTCAATTTGAATTTTTCCTAATAAGCAAAACCCTAATTTTATAATCACCTCCAATCGCCATCCCCACTCCCATTCAACATAATGCCATCGTCACCAATCCTTCACACTTGAGGTGAACAAGCCATTTTCGTTTGCTTTTAGGAAACCCTAATTTCTTTCTTTTCTGTCTAATCTCAGGTAGCGACTGAATGGAGGACCGTCATGGGCAGTAGCCTTTCCCTGATCAAACCAGAACGATTCATAGAACATTACTAGAGGGACTAATCGAGAATCAGGACGTCGATACACACCAAAGAGTTGGATTCCGTTGCGCGGGCCGAGTAATTAGTGATAAAGTGATTAAGGCTCCGGCCATTCATAATGTGCTCAAACATGCTTGGGGAAGATCCACGGGGGTTAAAGTCATGGAGCTTAATTCTGAAGTGGTTCTTTTCGAGTTCGAAAACGAAAAGGATTTTGATGGAATAATGGACTATAGTCCATGGGCAGTTAATGGACATTGCTTATCTATCAAGAAATTGGATGATGGAGCACATTTGGAGGACCTTGATTTTCGAACAGTCCAATTTTGGGCACAAATTCATGGTTTAGAACTAAACAAAATAAATCATGATAATGCTCGTCATATTGGTCGTTTTTTGGGACGGTTCATTGAGGAAGATGATGCTATGGGAAATCGTAGTTCTGATCGAGGTTTTTTGCGTGTTAAGATTGAAGTTGATTCGAAAAAGCCCATTGTGGCGGGTTTTTGGTATCCAAGAAGTGATGGATCACTCCATTGGGCACGAGTAAAGTATGAACGTTTACCCGATTATTGTTATAATTGTGGTAAATTGGGGCACATTGAACGAGTTTGTTTGAGTGAAGTAGTCATGGCCGAAGAGAACGTGAACGAGCCAATGTATGGTCCTAAACTTCGTACGGAGCGTATGAGAAAGAGAGCTGCCAATTGGATACCAATTGGAATGCAAAAGGGAGAATCGACTACGACTCAGCCGGTTCGTCGTTGGAGAGATGTTGTGCGGAACCAAGCTGATAATACCCATCCTGTAGCTGACAATGTACCCCAATCAGATCACCATACAACCCAACCTATACTAGTTCCCCAGCACCGACCTTTAGTCGAGCCACAGCCGCCCCCTTTAAACCCTCCCCTCACTAATAATCAATTGCCCAATACCCATGCTGCAGCCATCCCACCGTCATGTGTCCACCTTCACCATACCACCCTTAACTTGGCCACCTCATATTCAAACCATGAAGAATCTACCCCACCTCCACCAACACTATCCCCACCGAAAGCCAATTCTCCTACTACTACATTACCCACACCCACAATCCAAAACCACCATGAGAGCCCCACAAATATGTCTATACACATGTCTTTGCCCCACCCTTGTCCTAACCCAAACCCACCATTCCATCCTACCTGTACCTTCAGAAGATCAAGCTCTCCCACCCCTGTTCCTACCAATACTGACTATTATGTTGAGCTACCATCAGATGAAGACTCGCCAAAGAGAGAACGAGGTTTGGTGCCATTGAACACGGGTTTAAGTCCAATTTTAAGGAAGATGGCGATTAAGCGGAAACTTCCGGAAGAAGAAGAGGGTGATGGTTTCACCCTAAAACAAGGAATGAGCAAGCGGAGGATAACATATACGGAGGATAATATAGATGCCTTAGTCGATGGGAATGCTTGTGCTAGTCGAAGCAAAGGCAAGGGACGCAATCAACATGGAAGAGGAAGAGCTTCGTCAAGGCATGTTCTAGGGCAGCGACGCGCTGTCAATGCTAACATCACTAATACCAAGGGTTCTGGTGGCTGTCCCACTACAGCCACACGACATCCATGAGTCTTCTATCATGGAACTGTCAGGGGTTGGGATCGGAACTGACAGTTCCTAATCTTACCGATCTCGGAAGGAAGCATCAACCGGAAGTGGTGTTTCTAATGGAGACAAAGAATAAACGTGAAGTTTGCGAGAAGGCTAGGAGAACGATGAAGATGGATGAAGCTTGCTATGTAGATCCGAGGGGAAGATCCGGAGGATTGGCTCTTTGGTGGAATCATGATGTTGATCTTCGTGTCTTATCCAAAGGTAATCACATTATCGATACCACAATTAAGCATGCCTCTTATGATGGTACTCTTTTTATCACTTGGATCTATGGTTCCGTGAATTGGGATGAGCGATTACGGATGTGGGATAAGTTACGACGGATTGCTAGTGGGAGACAAGGGCCGTGGTTGTGTATGGGTGATTTCAACGATATTTCCTATAACTTTGAGAAAGATGGTGGACTTATGAAGGATCCAAGGAAAATGGAAGCTTTTAACAAGATGATGATGGATACGGGGCTTCTTGATGTGGGCTTTAAAGGTCAGAAATTCACGTGGTGTAACAACCAAAGTGGACCTGATCGGATACGTGAGCGACTTGATCGGGGTTTGGTTAATGAGGCTTGGTTTGATGCGTTCCCGAATTCAACGATTTTTCATATGGCGACCATTGGTTCAGATCATTGTCCTCTCATTCTAGAGCTTGACCATCGGGATTTAAGGAGCAGAAGAGAATTTAAATTCGAGGCGTTGTGGTTGTCAGATGTTGAATGTTTAGAAACGGTACGAACAGCTTGGGGGGATGATGGAGGAACACAAGCACAGCCTATATTACAACATAAGTTGTCCAGGTGTCGAGATGCTCTTAAACAATGGAGTAAAAAGAAGTTCCCTAACAATAAAGTCAAAATAAGGCAGCTCCAAGATCAATTGGCCACAATCCAAAATTTGCCAAATGACGAGCATAATCGTGATGAGGAAGTTGAGATTAAAGTTGAATTGGCGGAGACTTGGCAAAGGGAAGAAACTTATTGGAGGCAACGTTCCCGGGTACAATGGCTCAGTGATGGAGATCGTAACACACGTTTCTTCCATCAAACCACTATCGAAAGACGACGTCGCAATAAAGTCCTCCGATTGCAGCAAGCTGATGGTTCATGGGTAGAATCGGAGAGAACAATTCTTAATGAATGCAATCAGTATTTTCAAGGCCTATTCACGGCCGAGGGGACGTCAGGGTGGGAAGATGCATTGAATTGTGTACCTACACTTATCACGGATGAACAGAATGTGGCTCTCACTAGGCCTATTACGGATGAGGAGGTTCGTTTAGCGGTGTTCCAACTTGGCGGTGCAAAGGCCCCTGGCCCGGATGGTTTCTCTGGTATGTTCTATCAAAAGTTCTGGGATGTGATTGGACGTGACGTAATCCATGCGGTCAAAACCTTTTTTGAGACAGGTACTATCCTTCCTAGCTTTTGTTATACTGATATTGTCTTAATCCCTAAAGTGCCTAACCCGATAAACACCACACAATTTAGACCCATTAGCCTTTGTAATTTTAATTACAAAATTATCTCGAAAATCCTTGTTAACCGATTAAAGCCCATCATGCCTAATCTTATTACACCTTTCCAAAGTGCTTTTGTATCTGGCAGGCTCATACACGACAACATTCTTGTCGCACATGAGGCTTTCCACCATCTACGGATGCGAAACGGGAGAAAAAGAGAGGAGGCTGCAATCAAGATTGACATGAACAAAGCCTATGATCGGGTTGAATGGGATTTTTTGTTCGAGTTATTGCGGGTATATGGGTTCAATGATCGATGGATAGGATGGGTAAAGGAGTGTATATCCAAAGTACGCTATTGTGTGGTGGTTAATGGAAAAAAGACGAACCGATTTCAGCCGACACGAGGTATTCGTCAAGGTGACCCTTTATCGCCTTATCTATTTATACTTGTGGCTGATGTGTTGTCAAGGCAGATATTGCAATCCATTGAACAACGGTCGCTTGTCGGAATGATGATCAAGAGAAGTTGCCCGATTATTCATCATCTTTTGTTTGCAGACGATTCTTTGTTCTTCATTAAGGCCGATGAGCGAAATGCGAGGTCTTTAAAGAATGTCTTAGCAACATATAGTCGGGCGTCGGGGCAAAACATCAATCTTTCCAAATCTGGTATTTATTTCGGCTCTAATGTGCGGGACGCAACCAAAGAAGCGGTCGTTAATGTATTAGGAATTAGTGCGGTCAATAATGCAGGCAAGTACTTGGGGTTACCGACAGTATGGGGTCGGTCAAAGAAGGAGGCTTTGGCGTTTCTTAGGGACCGAGTGATGGCCAAACTCAATGGATGGAAAAGTCTATCCCTTAATCAAGCGGGGAAGGAAGTGCTCATCAAATCGGTAATAACGGCGATTCCCACATACACGATGACTCTTTTCAAGCTACCTAAATCGTGGTGTGAAGAAATTACGAGTTTGGTAGCGAAATTTTGGTGGGGAAAACGAGGAGATGAACGGAAAATGCATTGGCGAAGATGGAGTCGCATGACCGTACCTAAGGAGGAAGGAGGTATGGGCTTTCGAGACTTACAAATTTTCAATATTTCTTTGCTCACTAAGACGGCTTGGCGATTACAAAATGAACCAAGTGCATTTTGGGCAAGAGTCTTAAAAGGTATCTACTTCCCGCGCGATGAGTTCATGGATGTTCAAAAGGGTTCACGTTCTTCTTGGGCATGGTCAAGTATACTAGAAGGACGAGAGGTACTTGCGGATGAAGGTGTTTGGCGAATTGGTTCGGGCCAACGTATTCGAGTGTTTCGGGATGCATGGGTGCCCGGAATGGATGGTTACAAGCTGAATATTAATCCGGTAGGTGAGCCATTGCAAAACATGATGGTATCGGAACTTCTACGTCCACCTGAGAATCACTGGAATTTGCAACCGATCGAAAACCTACTAACGACGGATATGGTACATGCGATTCGTGCGATACATGTGGCCCCAACTAGCTCTTCGGATCGAATCATATGGCCAACATCAAAGGAGGGTGATGCAAAACCCAAGCTTGTATACCAAAGACTCCGAGAGAAAGCACCGCCACAACCCAACTCGGCAACTTCGACGTCTTACATGGTATCTAAGAGTGTTTGGGCTGGAATATGGAAGGGATCTACGCTACCCAAGGTAAAACATTTTCTTTGGAGGTCATGTGCACGAACTATTCCAGTATTTGATGAATTGAATAGGCGGGGGATCAATGTTTCTCCAATGTGTCCATTTTGTGATCGATGTGAAACTGTTGATCATGCTCTCCTACAATGTAAATGGACGAAACCAATTTGGCTAGCGGGGGCGGGCATTAGATGGGAAAATGGAAATGAACCGCGATGGCCGGATTGGATCGAGGAGCTAATTGACATGGAGAAGTCTCTGGGATCGACGGGCGCTATGGTACGATTAAAGGTCGAGACTCTCGCGTGGGAAATTTGGAAGGAGAGGTGTCGTGCGGTTCATAGCCGCGATCGACCACGTCCTTCCCATGTGGTTCAATATGCGGCTAGTCTCGTTGAGGAAACATGGCGCATCAATGTTCAGCGACAGCCGACAGCGAGTGACCCCACACCCATCACTGCGGCGACATGGGTCAAACCTCTCATGGGTAAGATCAAAATTAATTGTGATGGTTCTTGGGTGGCGACTTCGAAAAGAAGCGGAATCGGGGTCGTGGCAAGGAATTCTAATGGATCCCTTATCGATGGAAGGAATGGCTTTTTTCATGACATGAACGTACCTAGTGTGGAAGCAAAAGCTATTCTTATGGGAACCCAACTTGCGGTCAATAACGGATGGCAATCAGTGATTATAGAATCCGACTCGGAATATGTAATCAATCAAATCCGTGGGACTGCGAAGACCGGCGATTGGAGGATAAATGACATCGTGTCCACCATCAGAAGACTTGCTGAACAAGTGCCCGGAATTTCATGGTCTTTTGTTCGTCGAAACGCAAATCGTTGCGCCAACTGGATCGCTTTGCAGTCCAGAAAGGAGATGTGTCCTATGAATTGGGTCGTGGAACCCCCATCTCCTCTTATTTCTCTTTTACTTTTAGATTGTAACCCAGATTGAAGTTTTTTATAATAATTAATGCATTATTCTTGGCCAAAAAAAAAAACAACTAACAATATACACATTAACAGTACGGCTAAAATATATATAATATTTCGATGAGTGTAAATATCTCAATAGAAAAATAATAATTATACTTTAAGAACTAAGATATAACACACAACAAAGTTTGAGGACTATTTATGATGTTTTTCCAATTTTATTTGAAAAATATATATTAATGAAAATTAAGAAAATTTGTTTCTCACATTGTGTTTTAGGTGTCAGAGTCTAGTCTAGTATAATCATCAATTTTACCGGATCAACTTGTAAGAAGTAAAGTGCTGGCTATGAATATTTTTTCATTATTAGAATTTGATGATCAAAATTTGAAACTAAAACGTCTAATTAAGTAATGAAGCACTAAACCATTATAATCTAATTAAGGATTTACCAAAAAAACAAAAAGTATCTATATATATATATATATATATATATATATATATATATTCGTACGATTCGTCGTACCCCTTAACACTGTTAATTACCAGCCCGAAACTCGGCCCGTAGTATCTATATATATAATAAAGGAAAGGGAAAGAGAATGGACTCACCTTCTGATGCCACGTCAGCATTAAGGAATTACCAGGCGATGCCACATCAGCATAGTATTTGGGCTTTGTGATTGATATGGTTTGGGCTAGGTTATTTTTTGTTGGGTAAGCTTTTTGAATTATCAAACATTTTATATTCAGTTAAGTAAGGATAATTAAAAGATTAACGTAATTGGTTATAATCCACGTGTTCCTTTTTTGGTATTAATCCTTCACGTGCTTGACTTTGGAGAGTAAATGCAAATCCATTCTTCTACCTATATAATAAAACATTCATATGTAATAATAATAATAATAATAATAATAATAATAATTTGGTTGAGTATATTTTTGGGCCGCAAAAGCCAAAAACAATCTTTTTAGTTGGAATGGTATTTATTATTAATATAAAAAACTATATAGATGCTATAACGGTTAATTGTTGTTACTTAGTCCAATTCAGGAACTAACGCCTCTTCCGGTTTGATCATGTCTAATAACTTTTTTAATTGCAGGTTCTAATAAATTTCTTTAATATTATAATCGGTTTTTAGTATTTATATAGATGCTACCACGGTTAATTGTTGTTACTTAGTCCAATACAGGAACTAACGCCTCTTCCGGTTTGATCATGTCTAATAACATTTTTAATTGTAGGTTCTAATAAATTTCTTTAATATTATAACCGATTTTTAGTATTTATATTTTAGGGCTTTTTCCATATATCAAAATAAGTTTATTGCGGTTTAATGATCTGATCTAATTTTCAGATCGTGGCAAAATAATAATAATTTCGGATTGGTTCTCATACTTTTTATGTTTTTTTGTATTATATTTTTAATTACTTATTTAACATTAAAAATTATTCATAATTTATATTATAAAAATAGCTCTAATCACATTTGTTGGTAAAATAATTAATTTTTATAATAGTATTTTTTTTCTCTATATATATATTAATTACTATTCTACAATTTTATCGCTCATGATATAAATGATCATATTTAGTACTTTGTTAAACCTGAATTTTTTAAACCTGAATATTGATTATAATTAACAACTTGGTCATTATAATTTAGAAAAGTTACATGACAATAAAAATATTATGTTCTTATAAATGTCTAATAAATTATTTAAAGTTTATTTTCCCACATAATTATAACTGTTGTGATTATATTAAATAAAATAATATTATTTATATATATGGACGGAGACACCCCGCGCGGCGCACGGGGCCAGCACCTAGTTGTTATACTTATACTGATTATGCAATAGATGATTTAAGCTCCACAATGGAATGTCATTAGACATTTAATTAGATCATAATTAATTAGACGACGCCACTTGTTAAGTCTTGCTCCACTGACCTTCCACTGAACTATGCAAAAAATAAATAAAGCCTCCCTGTAAAACACGTGTTAAAAAATGTATTTTCCATTAAATAGCAAATTTAAATGCTAAATATATATATATATATATATATATATATATATATATGTATATATGGAAAGGCAAACCATTATAATTCAGCTTTGTCACAAAAAAATATTATAATTCAGCTTGAGAGCTTTCATTTTTATTTTTTATTTTTACTTTTTATTTGAATATGCCACCAATACGTTTGATATATTAAATTCAGTTCTATTCGTTTTCTTTTATATTAAATGAATATACTATATAAAGTATATAAGATTTAATATTTTAATCAAATTACCACGTTATAACTCTTAAGGCTTTTCCGACTCTAGAGAAGATTTGTTTTTCTAAATTATTTTATAGTGTTCTAGTTGTAACAATATCTTGAATTTGCTGTAATGAAGACTTCATCAATTATATATTAGTTGCGACTCTAGACTCATTATACAATGTAATGTTCGGGCTCTTCTACGCTTACGCTCTGAAAATTTTTCTGACTAGACGTAGTAAATAATGAGTACATCACTATCCACGTTAACGTAGCCCCACCAGCAGTTTAGTATAGTACAAAAGTCGGCATGTTAAGTCAAATTCTACTTACCTCCTCTCAGTGGCGGATGTGTTAATTAAAATGTGGTTACGAACGTAACCACATTATCGAGTATTTTTATTAAGACCCTAAGTTTATTCCTGAAGAAAATTATATCCCGATCCTCATTATTTTGTTGTAACATTATTTTGGTGTGAGACACTAAGGTGAGACAATAAGATATCATTAATATTTTGTAAGACTTCATTACTATTTTGTAACATGATTATTCAATCTATCCGGAAAAAAACTTCATCAATTTTGAGGCTTTTCACTTAAATACTATGTTTGTACGTTTTATTATTCATCACTCTTTTGTTAAACTATAAATTTTAGTTACTCTAACCTAATGTATTACAATATGTGGTTCAATAAGAACAAATATATAAACCATAAAATATGTTTGGAAAAGATGGTTTTTAGTACCAATATTTTTTAAAATGTACAACATGTTTCAAAACAATGGTAATTGATACTCGTTTCAACTCGTCCAAATTTTTCGTCAAATACGTTTTAAACTTACAAAATTAACCAAATACTTTTCTAAATATCTAATAACTTATATAAGTGTTATAATACTGTCTTGACACAATCGAGACTAAATTGATCTACAACTGGTTCTAGTCTAATTTGACTAAATTGTAACATTTGCTCAAGCAATTATGACTTATTTGTGCTACTTTAAAATCTACTTACTTAGTATTGTTCATTTGAAAAATATTTAACGACAATTTTGAATAAGTAGATGCAAAAATAACTAATTTTATCGTTTTAAAACATGCATTTAAATCAAAGAAAACTTTAGGAAATAATTTATCTTTATAAAAAAAAAATTATACAACGTAACCACATTGTGAACCTTCTGGATCCGCCATTGCCTCCTCTTATACTAGACGCAGTATATGAGCCAAACATAACTTAATATTTTAATCAGGTCACCCAGATGTCATTTCTCGGAACTTTTCCTATTTTAGTGTTATAGTTGCATGAATGGCCACAAGGCTTCATCAACTATATATATAAGTGGAATCACCACTCATCAAATTTATAAATATTTATATTATAAATATAATATATCATCAACCACGCATTTTAAGTATATTTGTTTTTTCTATATAAATCCGCAAGAAATTGATCTTCCCTTACAATGGTGGCTATGGCTGAGGCGGCTTCTAATAAGAGATCATATTCTCCTGCAAAAAATGGTGGCTACTTGCAAATTACTCACCTTTTTCAACTGATATTGATTCTGTTCATCTCTACGACGTCGTATAGTCTCTCCCCCAACTACTACGGTAGATCATGCCCTCCATTGCTGAGGATTGTAAGGGACAACATGGTAGCTTCTCTTAAGAACGATACCTCACTCGCTGCTTCTCTGCTGCGACTTCATTTCCATGACTGCATCGTCGATGTAAGTAACTCTTCATATATGTATATCTAGAGGTGAGCAAATTATCCTAAGAGAACCGACCAATAAGGTATGGAACCAGTCTGAACTGGTTTTTACTAGTTTATTTTAGAAGAACTATAGTATGTTTAGAACCGGTTAAAAAATGATTTGAAAAATTAGTTCCGGTTCGATTCCGATTATGACATGGCAGTTTTTAAAATAGAAAAATTAGGAACCGATACACATATCGCGGGTAGACCTAAAAGGCTAGAATTATGTGTTACCCAACTACTGACTAGAGTTCGGCACGTAATCGGCACTACAAGAGAATTAGTAATTTGTGACGACGTTTTTTTAAGAGATAAAATCACTCACAAATTACAAAATCTCAAAATTTGTAAGGGCTTTCCTCACAAATTTCTAGCCATGCTTTTAATGAGTCATTCCCGTAAAAAAAAATTTGAATGTTGTATTTGTAAGGTATTTTCAAAATTCATTTACAACAAATTTATATGTCCATCACAAATAAATATCTCACAAGCGACTAGATTTCTTGTAGTGCGGTCCGGTCCGGATTCGAACCGGAACTGTTTAAAAAAATTTATGTACGAAGAGAACTGAATTTTGTTGTAGAAAAATTGGTATGTTTGGAAGCGGTTCTGAATTGGTTTGGAACAATTTTCCCAAAAATAGTTTCAAACCGGTCCAAACCGTTTTTAAGGAATATTTACACTAAATTTAAAATTTTAAAAAACAAAAAAAAAAAACATAAAATCAATCCAAAACTAGTTCCAAATCAGTACGTAGAACCGTTTTTACATAAATATACTAACAGTTCTTAGTATTGGTTCACCCTTTATGGACCTGGTTTTGTTTGGAACTGGTCAGTATGGATCGGTTTCAAACGGTCTAATTCTTGACAAGTGCCGGCCCGGTCGGATCGGTTCTTTTGTCCATCCCTACTGGTTACTCTTACGTGCATGTATGTGCATGCATGCAGGGATGTGAAGGGTCGGTACTGCTTGATGACACTGATGAGATGAAGGGTGAGAAGAACGCTCTACCAAACAAGAACTCTCTCCGAGGATTCGAAGTCATTGACAACATTAAATCTGACCTCGAAAGATCATGTCCCTCCACTGTGTCTTGCACTGATATCTTGACCCTTGCGGCAAGAGATGCAGTCTACTTGGTAATTAATCCAGTTGAATTTTTTTTTTTTTTTTTGAACATTTTGCCAATTCATTTTTTCCATACGTGCAATTTGTTAGTTCTATTTAGATTTCCGCCACTCTTAAACGGAATCTGAGTATATAGTTAAACATTTTTTTACAGTTCAAAAATCAGCTAAAAATTAATCATGTAATATAGTGTAGTAGTTCAGTGCTGCAACCTTAACAAGAGTTTAGAGGTTTAAATCAATTGAGATCCTAAAAATGAAAAAAAAAAAAAATTAATGGTTACGGTGCGAGTAGAGATTAGTCTAAGTGTGGAACAAACATATTACGAGTGTTGCCCTCTTGAGAGGTTACATCCTTAGGACTACCTCACGGGAAACAAAAAAACATCAGCTAGCAATTTGTTCAACTACCCAAATATCAGCTAGTGATTTCTCATGTTTTCATTCATCACGTAATTGGCACGTGTGTTGGGAGACTAAAATGGGAAGCGAGCCCAAACCCACTATATAACCCCATTGAAATTCCATACTAAAATCAATTGGTAATAGTATATAGAGTAACTCACCAAGTTTATATAGTATTCCAACCCTTCAATTTAACCGATGTGGTACAACCCACACGTACATGTACACTTAACAACGTGACCATGCATTTCAAATTAAACGAAATACGTAAATGGAGTTAAAAAATTTGTTCAACTGCCAAAACATTAAGTAACATTAAGTAGCAATTTAATCATTATTATATTTATATCTGCAATTGTATGGGTGTATATATATGCATATGGTGGTATTCACAGTCAGGAGCACCGTATTTTACGGTCTTGTTGGGAAGAAGGGACGGAACGACAGCGTCTGAGGAGTCGGCAAACAAACAGATACCGTCACCTTTCGAATCACTTGATGACATAATTGCCAAGTTCACTTCCAAGGGTCTTGATGATCTCAGAGACGTTGTTGCTCTCTCCGGTATATCTCAATCTATTATCTATACCCCTATTTTGTTAGACTAAAATGAAGTTGAGCTTATTTCAATTCGATTTATCTATAATTAGATTAAACATATTGAATTTTTTGTAAAAAATGTTCTTATTTCTAGAATCTAATTTATTATATTTCAAGGTTAAGAAAGTGCAAGTGCGTTAAAATAAATTCGATTTCCTTTCAGCAACCTCAAATTATAATAATTGTTATTACCTGTTAATTTGGGTGAAATAAATTATATTCTTTTATATAATATACTAATGTCACTGGAATATATGCATATTATTTTTTTATTACTGACTTTATTATAGTAATAATATTTTCAGTCAGTGTAACTCAGCTCTTCATATTTATTTTTATAACAAAAAAATTTGTAAATTAGAAAATTAAAGAAAATATACTTACGACTCATTAAAAAATATTATATTAATTAAGAGTATACAATTATATATTCATTGAAATTATATATATTGTTGTACAAAAATACTTCCCTAGCTAATTTTGGGTCAAAAGCATTACGGTTAAAATCTCTCGTCAGTATATATATATATATATATATATATATATATATATATATATATATCCAACGAGATTCGAATTTAGTATATATATGGAATGAGATTCAAATTCAGTTCTTTAAAGGAATCACACTACACTGATCAATTTACCAGGTGGTTCAACAAATATTTTTAATAATATATATATTATTTAGTTAGAAGTTAACTTTATTGGTAGATTTAAGAGTAAACAAATTTTCAACTGTCGTGTAGAAATAATTAGGATTTTGGATCTATAGAAAATTTAATACTGATTTAAAAGTACACTCTAATTGCTAAAATAATTGACAAGTATCATATTAAGTGCATGGAATGTAACGTATTTTAACTATGTCAAGGGAATTGAATAAGATGAAAGACGTGTATGTATAACTTGAATGAATTAATGATTTGAACAATAAGTGAATGAGCAGTTTAATCTTTACGCGACAACAATAGGAAGTCCGACCCGACCCGATCACATTGATTGGCTCGAGAATCTAAAAGAGGTGCCCTACTCAGGATCCGTCCAACCGACTACACTGCCATCTACCACTTCGACAATGCCTACTATTACAACTAGGACTAGTCATGGAATTAGACCGGAATTGGTTTAAACAGATATAGTTTAAAGATTGGCGGATAATCTTTTATTAGTTTAATTAATGTAGAAAAACTGATCTGTTTGGAACCAATTATTGATTGGTTCGGAAGTGTTTTGTTAAAAACAGTTCCGACCCGGTCAGGACACTTTTTAATTAAGTTTACACTAATTTAAAACAATAAATAAAAAAACAACTCAAAATCGGCTCCTGATCCATATACAGAATCGGCTCCACAAAAATATACTTACTGATTCACTTTTTGTGAACCTAGTCTGTTTGAATCGGTTCAGATTGAATCGATTCGGACTGAACCGATTCCGGACCACACCTCTGATTTGATCGGTTCGCCGGACCTGAACGTTTTTTTTCCAACCCTAATTACAATTACAATCTCCTAAATAAGACGGGACGACTCAAATAGATTAAGCTTTTTTTCACCTGAAACTTAATATTTTATCTATATACTGATTTAAGCTGAATATTCGACGGTATTTTAATAAAACCTACTAACACCATTATACTCCAACTTCTTTACAACCATTCATACCAAACTAATTAAGCTAGGAAGCACTATTCAGATACTCTCTAACTTCTAAATAGCTTTGCTTCTACAGGAGTTAGATGACACCCTCTCAAGATCCAAAAATCGAAGGGAAGTCACTGCTCCTGCAAACTCTCTCGTCGGTCATGAGCATGGAGCTCCTACTCCAGCATACGCCTAAGCCTAAGCCAAAGCCGGAAGACCCACCACAGCGGATAACCTTATTCAACCTCGCCTTCATCGTCGCCAAATCACGGAGTTCGCCTCACCCCCACCCCCCTCACGTCCCCCCTTCATACTCACCATCACCACCACCCCGAGCCCGCACAAAGACCCCCCACCACCACCACAACCACCTCCAAACGCTCTCACGCATCTCCACATGTACGCACGCGCCTCCACGAGCCGCCGCACGCGCCGTCATACGCGCCACCCACGCGCGTACACGGGCATCCACGCTCCACGCGCTGTCCAGACTCCACCACGCGCCCACTTCAACGGCGCGTGCATACCACGTGCCGCCTTGTGCGCTGACACGTGCCTCCACACGTAAGGACGCGCCGCCACGGCCCACCCATCTCCCGCCATGTCGTGCGCCGGTCGCCGACGTCCCTTCACGCGCCGTTGTGGATGATGTTCACCGTTTTAAGCTCAAACTTGACTATATCTTGGCGGTACAACCCTCTACCCTCACCCTCCTACCCCTTCCAGTCGAACCCATAGTTCGTCCGAACCAACATTATGTCCACCAAACCAGTACCTAACATATACCCTTCGGGGTATCTATGATACGACTCCGGTCGCATCCTATTCCCGTCTCAATTCGAGGAGACAGAGCATTTCTTTGGCACCCTCTCCTTGCGCTAGTCCTTCGCGGGTGTTCCTATGGCGGGGGCTCCTTACAGAAATCTCTACACCGGTCATGTGGTCATCTTCATTTTTGGATGGAACTGTTTGCGTTTCAGACATATTATGGGTCCGGTTTGGTATCGCTTGTTGTACAGGTCCTCTGTTAGCTATGTCAGACTCAAGGAAGGTTCTCGTACCTTCAAAGGATTGAGTTCGCTGCTATATCAGATGGATTCCTCCCCTCCAAGCTTCTATCATTTGCCTGGGGTCATCTCTGTCAATAAGCCAATTTGTTGTTTTACCTTTTGCATACTAGTTGTAGTTCTTGTTCGAATGTTTTTTTTTTTTTTTTTGCCTCCGTTGTTTTAGCCGCATCTGCTCTACTTGTTCGGGTATTGGACGTTAACCAATACCTTCGGAGCGGTTACGATCTTCTGATCTTCTGGTAGATTGTAATAATTTAGTTTTTCAATAAATTCAGCGTGCTTAACATAAATAATAATAATAATAATAATAATAATAATAATAATAATAATAATAATAATAATAATAATAATAATAATAAACCATCATGTAATTAAGTCTCTACCATCATCAATCCTTATATAAACGTAAGAACTTAGAAATTGCCATTGATAGTAGTTTTACCCTTTCCTTCTAAGTCTTCCCTTGTATGACAATTTTGTTATAGTAAACCAATTCAAGTTCAATTATCAAATTAATATTGGGCATTGATGGATATACGCCCAATTTGAACCCGTTGACTACCAAATCGTTTTATTTTGATCACCCCGTTAATGATTCTAAATCGAAACTTCAACCCGAACACCCCGCGAAAACACCAACGGTCCGGACGAGGCCGAAATACTCGTCCGGGCCAAGTTAGACTCACCTAGGTGAGGTCGGGTGGCCACACCCGACCTCCCCTAGGGGAGATCGGGTCAGCCAACCCGATCTCCCCTGACCCACCCGATCTCCCCTAGGGCAGATAGGGTTGGCCAACCCTATCTCCCCTACCCTTGGGGGTCGGATTTTCCTCCCCCCCAAGGGCCCCGACACCGTTTTTAGACTCCCATACTCGGTTTATTTCCGCCAACCTTCTCTGTATCCTAAGGTCTTAATTGCGTGTTTAAAGGATAATTAATTGTGTTTAAGGGTTAACGATGTCATTAAGCCACCTTAATGACACCGTTGCCTATAAATACAACTCTCCCACTATTCATTTGGGCATCTTTTGAATATCTTGGCAAGTTGCATAATTTAGCTCTGACATCTCTCTAGCTTTATCTCTCTACAAACACCGTACTGACTTAGGCATCAGAGAGGGTTCATCAGGTACCACCCCCCCCCCCCCCTCTGTGCCTGGTATTGCCCCTCTTGCAGGGCGAGAAGAGAAGCGAAGTGAAGAACGGAAAGACACGGGCTAAGACGACACAACCCAAGAGCACCGAATCCGCAACATCTCCAGTGAGGAACGAGACTTAGGTCGACCGCCCGTTGACCCTAGACTTGGAACCTAACACTTGGCGCCGTCCGTGGGCTTCGAATAGAAAGCCTGGCAATCACGAGAGCGATGACGAACAACTTAGCGTCTAGAGATAATCACCCACCTGGGGGCAATAGACAAGAGAGACAGCCTATACCTCCAGCAAGGCAGCCTATCCCAGAGAAACAGCCTGCACACCCAGAGCCTCAGTTAGTCCCACAGCCACCCCAGCCTAACAAGCAGGGAGGAGGACCTTCACGCCCAGCTGGAGCTGAGCCTTCCACAGCTTCAACTCCACTGGCTAGGAGGCCACAGAGACAGGGGGCAACAAGAAGTGCCATCCCAATACACGGCACCTCCACATGGGTACTACTATGAGGCACAACCTCAAGGGTATCCATATGGAATGCCGACTCAAAGGAACGACAATCGCGCTCACACAACCAACACAAGGCCCGCATACTCACAAGAAGCACATACAGTAACTCCGGGGTTGATGAGCTACTAGCCTATAAAGAGACTCTGAGGAACAGACAGGGAAGGCAACACCAGCATGAAGAAGAAGTTCATGAGGAAGAACAAGTCCCAGAAGAAGAACACCACTCGCACCCTCGAACAGGGCAGTGAGAAGAACAAAGGAGAGATAACCAAGGGCCACTCCCAGAGGGAAGGCAACAATTTGTACCTCCAAGGCAGCAACAGACACAGCAGGATGCCAGGGCATACACCCTCTGGGGACAGATAGACAGGCAAGACCACCAAGGAGGCAGGAATTCAACCAAGTACCCCAACAGGGACACACACCGCACTAAGGGAAGACATACATGCCAGACCAACAAGGATATATGAGTTCCAACATCCACCCTGGCAATGTACACATACAGTCCGTATCACCACAGACATGACTAAGGGACATCCCAAGGAAAGCTCAAAGGGAGGGACATAGTCCCAACAACACAACAAGGCAACCACCTACCCATGATACAGCACGACAGGTCCAAACCCCTTATGCATGACAACCCTTGGCACACGTCCTCCTAGGATAGGGGAGGAGTCGAAAAGACAAGGATTTGAACAAGGGACTCATAGAGTACCACACCACGTTAGCACATAGCTACTACAATGGGAAGTCTCATGGAGAGACATAGTAGAGTGAGATCGCACATAGCATACATGAAGGATACACCTCCACCTAGTCCGCCTTGCAAGGATGCGACCTTATATTCCTCAAGTGGAAGGAATACACACAGACTAATGGAGGAAGACAGTTACATTACCAAGGAAGCAGGGGATATCAACACCTCCACACCCATATCCTCTTATTTAATTTAACTGCATAACAAGTCAACTCCCTAAAAGGGGTAGATTTTGATACTTGATATCAACATGTTTTCCAAGAATGACCATACCGGACGCCTTCGGGCTCCGTGATATATATATACACAGGTGGACCAATAGAAGAATCCATAAAAGGCCGTCGCCAATCAAGAGATGCACAAGTAACAGATTCCTCAATCTCAAAGAACACCTATAAGGTCAAGTTTCTGGGAAAGATCACAAGATGGAAGGCTCACTTACAAAAATAAGTTGAGCACTCCCAACATCCTATAGAGGAACTACCATGAAGGTCACAAAGGATTACTCCTACTATAACCTTCCACTAAGCATCCTAGGGCCAAGTCCATCAAAGGATCCCATCTGGCATTGGTATGCAAGGGGGGCACCAGTCGCAACACGCCCTCCCCACAAACGCCCATTAGCATAAGAGGGGGTAGCCGCGAACATATCTCTCCAAAAATGGAGAAAACCATATCACATAGACAACTCCCACCTTCAAAGGCAACCTATTGATGATACTAGAGAAGAGTCAGGCATGCCTAATACCAAATGACCCCTACTAGTAAAGGTGGTCAGAACATCGACACACCCATTAGGGACACGGCACTGCAAATGAACCAGGAATAAGGATGGAACACATATCCTTACAAGTATCCTTACAAGTATCCTTACAAGTATCCTTGCATTTATCCTTGCAAAAATAAACTCCGTAGATAAAGAGGTTATCTAATAGATGACTATGTCTCTGTTCTCAAAATATGATCTTAACCCGGAGATCCTTGGACTCCGTATTATATATGCAATGAATAACATGTTCATCAAAGATAGGTACACGAAGATTCAAGACAGCGCCATAAAGATTAGACGCATACCTCTACCAAGTACAACACATTGGAGTGTTCATAAACACTCCTTCGCCATCTCACAAGAAAGGAAGGCAACCAAGGATACAAGTCCTAATAGAATAAACATCGGTAGAAAATCCTGTCATTGAAGTCATGCACCAAGAGAGAAACTCTAAAGATGCAAGATTAGCAAAAGAGATAGTGCAACAACTAGAGTATGAAAAAGGAGATACATCTCCTATCAAGAGCCTTAGGGCAGGATAATAGTTCTACAAGATCAACCAAAGAAGAGCTCAAAAGCTTGGGGAGTAAGGTTTCAAGATCGACCATCACACTAGACGCACATCCCGATCAACCACCTTGTCTGCAAATGATAAGACATTTGACTCTGGCATCCCATCAAGAGGAGAACCCCGATAAAAGGGGCACTAGAAAAATATCCCGCCTTTAAGGCCATACGCCGAATACATGATGAATGAAGGTTATGAAAAAACAAAAAATGAGGGACTTGTCAGCTCAACACACCTCAAACACGTATACGTACGCAATACAAATGCAGCCTCTAATGAAGTTATCCAACAAGGAATAGCCAATACGGGGGCAAACCCATGGAAAATCATGGAGCATCACCTGCAAACCTAAAGGAAAACGCCCTTTTTAGATTCAAGTCCTAATTCAAAGGAAGTCTATAATCAACATTCAAGGTGGGAGGAGCATGACTAATGTGACACCCCCTAAAGGCATTGAAGAATACTCCAATGTGAAGGAAAAGGCAAAGCACACTAAGTGCCACAACACTCCAAGAAGATTATCACAGCCCGGTCAGACCCCCCCATGCACGAGCAAAGAGCATGGATTAGATTGACTAGTCTGAAACACACCTACGAGATTAACAACTCAAGACACCATTCTATGAGAGAGCTTTTCAACCTAAAACACAAAGAAGGGGGGGAAAGAATTTACAAGCACCCCTAGGATACAAACACTGCCGCATCCTGGTTATCAAGAGAATGAAAATCACCCCCACCCACCCAAAGCAAAAGCTCTCCACCCAACCTCTAAAGATACATCCGACAAAGGCATTATCCAAACCATGCCTATGACTAAAACAAGCAAGCATGAGAAAGAGTAAATCCTACAAGGGACACTCATCGCATTCAACCAAGCAGACAAGGGAGCCCCGAGCATAAGGGGTACCCAACCAAGAAAATGAACGAGGGGCCTTCAACGGCCAAATATGAAAGGCGGTATGACCACCAAGCAACTTGGGGGGCACCAAACGAATAAGTGCTTGGTAGTCCACCTAAGTGTAAAAGAAGAGATTAGAGGCAGAAGATCACAAGAACATGCAATACCACTTCTCCTAGAAGAGGTCACATAAGAGGAAAACATCCTCAACTCCCTATACGAACTCGTCCTAAGTTGGCAACACACAAACAGCGCCCTCGAAAGGTGATCCTCCACATTGAAGAAAAAGCGTGGTAGCATGCAATATCATGGAAAGAAAACTCAAGTAAAGATCTAAAAGGCGTATCAAAGACACACCCTACATGGGGAATGACCCAAGGTAAAGTAATATTCTGAGCCCTCCGGGAGCCAATCCCGCGAACACATTCGACGCCCCCAAGAGCGTATCTTGAGAGTAGTTCTAAAACTACGAACCTTGTGCCCTCCGGGAGCCTATCCCGCGAACAGATTCAACGCCCCCAAGAGCGTATCTTGAGAGTAGTTTTTATACTACGGACTTCGACGCCCCCAAGAGCGTATCTTGAGAGTAGTTTTTATACTACGACCTTCGACGCCCCCAAGAGCGTATCTTGAGAGTAGTGTTCATACTACGACCTTCGACGCCCCCAAGAGCGTATCTTGAGAGTAGTTTCTATACTACGATCTTCGACGCACCAAGAGCGTATCTTGAGAGTGGTTTCCAAAAACTACGAATTTCGACGCCCCCAAGAGCGTATCTTGAGAGTAGTTTCTAAAACTACGACCTTCGACGCCCCCAGGAGCGTATCTTGAGGTAGATTTCAAACTACCAGATTCGACGCCCCCAAGAGCGTATCTTGAGGTAGATTTCAAACTACCAGCTTCGACGCCCACCAAGAGCGTATCTTTGGTCTAACTACTGGTGCCCTCCGGGAGCGTATCTCGTGAACAGTTTCGACGCCCTCCGGGAGCGTATCTCGTGAACAGTTTTCGACGCCAACCAGGAGCGTATCTTTGGTCTAACTTGTGCCCTCCGGGAGCCTATCCTGTGAAACGTTAAGTGCCCTCCGAGAGCCAGTCTCGTGAACAGTTTTCGACGCCAACCACGAGCGTATCTTTGGTCTAACTTGTGCCCTCCGGGAGCCTATCCTGTGAAACGTTAAGTGCCCTCCGAGAGCCAGTCTCGTGAACAGTTTTCGACGCCAACCAGGAGCGTATCTTTGGTCTAACTTGTGCCCTCCGGGAGCCTATCCTGTGAAACGTTAAGTGCCCTCCGAGAGCCAGTCTCGTGAACAGTTTTCGACGCCAACCAGGAGCGTATCTTTGGTCTAACTCGTGCCCTCCGGGAGCCTATCCTGTGAAATGTTAAGTGCCCTCCGAGAGCCTGTCTCGTGAACAGATTCGACGCCCACCAAGAGCGTATCTTTGGTCTAACAGTACCATATATACCATTTAAAGGGTATCAGAAGAGATCATCGCACCATACTGAGAAGGATTCCATGAGAAAATAATTGCAAAGCAAAGTTGTATGAAGAACACATAATATTTTTTCTTGATGAGATAGCAGGTATGATGTGAAGGAAAACACAAAAGAAAGATAAGGAAAGGAAAGCATATACAAAGGAGAAGTCCATGACCAAAGGATCATATACAGAAGCACAAGAGGTTATCATGAAAAGTAACGAGTTATCCTACCATCCATATCACAAGTCAAGAGAAGTATCTCAAAGGAACCCAACACCACCAAGAAGGATAGCAAAGACATGAAATCCAAAGTTCAAGGCTCTCAAAATAAACTCGACCCATCAAGAAGAGAATTGCCTTACAAGTCGCACAAATCAACCTCCGACAAACATTATTGTCTTGCATGTCGCCCTCGCGTGACATATGCTCGTATCAGACTTGAACATAGTCAAGCACAACTCATGAAGGAGACATCTAAAGAGCATAAAGGATACAACATCCGACAAGACGAGATATCGGGACCTAACCCAACAAACATAGCCTAAACAAAAGGCAACTATAGCAATGAAGGCTCTCCAATGAGAAAGGAATACTAAAGCACAACTCCATACATCGTGATGTGGCTATCATGTCCACACACCCTGAAGTGGCTATCATGTCCACATACCATGAAGTGGCTATCATGTCCACAAACCTTGAAGTGACTATCATGTCCACATACCTTGAAGTGGCTATCATGTCCACATACCTTGAAGTGGCTATCATGTCCACATACCCTGAAGTGGCTATCATGTCCACACACTACAAAAGGGCTATCACTCCCACACATCATGAAGTGGCTATCATGCCCACAACGATCAAAACTACGATACTAGTAGAGGCTAACTCAAGAGCAATCTCCACCAAACTCCCAAGCAAGAATTTGCTATCTTAATCAGAGCCATGGCAAGAGAAAGGAACCTCAATGAAAGGCGATGATCACACCCATCACCAAAAGAAAAATCTTAAACGCAAGGGTTAATAACATGACCCATAGGAAAGCCAAAGACACCTTCAAAAGTCGTCAAATATACATGAAGATGAAATAAACCTGAGACTCGGCCCCTCGGCTGGGGGGCAGAGGATAGAGAAGAGACATCAAGACCTATGATCACCCCATCACCAGCCACAGGTTATTTCCCTTTGTCAAGCAAAGAGGGCGCCTCTTCAACCACTACCTCCTTATCATGAGAGGGAGTCAGCAAGGGGGCACTTGAAGGAGAGCCCCTCGCGGTTTCCTTCTCCTTGGCTGCCGAGGGCCCGACCTCAGAGTCAGGTTTCCACGCCTCGGATTTAGATTGACTTGAACTCTCGCCCACCGCAAGAACCCATTCGGTAACCAGGGGCGAACGTTCTAACAACAAGAAGGAAGCAACATGAGAACAATCATAAGTATATCACAAAGAAAAGAGAATGGAATGAGAACATACTGGAAGCATTAGCAGCCTTCCCTGACTTAGAAAATTTCTTGGCCTGATAAGCAGAACTAGAGGGTTCTTTCCTCTCATCCGATTCAACGGTACGTTCGGAACGCTCTGCCTACACCTTATATGTTTCTCCATGAAATCAACCTACAAGGGGTCATACGAGTCCCCGCCTCATATGAGTCCACCTCGGACACCCAAGACACAGGACAGTCAGATTTGGTCTGACTACCTTGGAAAACGATCTTCAAGGTCTCCCTGTCTGAAGAAGAAAGCTTCCCAAAAGTGAGTCATCTATACGAGCAACCAACGCAAAGATCGACCATTACTCATGGAGGGGCGAGATACGCCTACTACGGGGGCAACCTTAACACCAAGGGAAGAGGGCGAACTTTTAGTTTCCCCAAATGGAGCAACGCTCCAACACATCCGAAGGAAGGGTCAACCCTTAACACATGTCAATAGACCCCTTCGCTCGCGGCGGTAAGAAGAAAGCTTGTAAGCATTTTCACCCTCACTTTTATGGGGAACAAATTGCAGGGTAAAGGTCAAGAGCTATACACACGCTCCAACGAATGAAGGAAAAATGTTACACATGCCGAAGGTCGAGGTTAATGGACAATGCTCACGCTAGTACGAGGGAGGCGGAACGTTGTGTCCCATTGAGTGGCAGAGTTCCCACCCTCAGGTAAAGGAGAGGTCTATGCTCTCACCTTTGCATTTATGCTCATATTCATGATTAACATCTACAGGTACATCAATGTCATCACTCATGCTTATACTCACAACCCGTCCATACATACATACATGTTCATGCTTGCACTCATATGCATGCCCACGTACACACTCCCGTGTGTTCAAACATTTAGACGTCCATGCACATGGCCGCCATATATTTATGCATACATTCATGACTACAATCGCAGCATGTCTATACTCACTCACATCCTTATGTTCCTACTTGCATGTATGCTAGTACACATCCTCATGTTCATGATATGTCCATGTTCACTCCTAGTTAACATCCTATAGACATATTTTCTAGTATCCCATACTTAGAAAATTTTCGGACCAAAATTGAAATTTTTCTTCACTTAGACTTATCCCGGCATGAAATTGAAACATGGACTTGTTTAGCTGTGTTCATGTTGCATCTCCACATGAGCATACATTTTCCGGGCACACACTCATGACGGTGTTAAATTTATTATTTCCACCTCGGACGGACACGTGCTTGGACACGTGCCCGTGCTATTCTGACATTTGCAATTCCTCTATCTTATAAGACAGGGGGCAGAGTCAGAGACACACATTCATGGGTAAGTAAGGACTCCGACAAAAGGTAAAATCCCGGCTTCAAATTGCGCGTGTCATACCATCCTAAAATAGAGTCAATCAAGGGTCAGGCCATTGGTTGACTCGGGGGCATGTGATGGATATACGCCCAATTTGAACCCGTTGACTACCAAATCGTTTTATTTTGATCACCCCTTAATGATTGTAAATCGAAACTTCAACCCGAACACCCCGCGAAAACACCAACGGTCCGGACGAGGCCGAAATACTCTTCCGGGCCAAGTTAGACTCACCTAGGTGAGGTCGGGTGGCCACACCCGACCTCCCCTAGGTGGCCACACCCAACCCCTACCCTTGGGGGTCGGATTTTCCTCCCCCCAAGGGCCCCGACGCCGTTTTTAGACTCCCATACTCGGTTTATTTCCGCCAACCTTCTCCGTATCCTAAGGTCTTAATTGCGTGTTTAAAGGATAATTAATTGTGTTTAAGGGTTAACGATGTCATTAAGCCACCTTAATGACACCGTTGCCTATAAATACAACTCTCCCACTATTCATTTGGGCATCTTTTGAATATCTTGGCAAGTTGCATAATTTAGCTCTGACATCTCTCTAGCTTTATCTCTCTACAAACACCGTACTGACTTAGGCATCGGAGAGGGTTCATCAGGCACCCCCCCCCCCCCCCTCTGTGCCTGGTATTGCCCCTCTTGCAGGGCGAGAAGAGAAGCGAAGTGAAGAACGGAAAGACACGGGCTAAGACGACACAACCCAAGAGCACCGAATCCGCAACATCTCCAATGAGGAACGAGACTTAGGTCGACCGCCCGTTGACCCTAGACTTGGAACCTAACAGGCATGGTTCTTTCTTTCATCATGCAATATCACTATCCATGATTTGAAAACGACAAATATCTTGTTTTGTCACATTCATAAAAGGTTTTTTGTTCTTAGCTCTCTAGTTGCTTTGTGATTTTTAAAAATGAAATACTTAATTTCATTTAAAAGAAAAATAAAATACTTATATATATATACACACACTTTGTCTTTCTTTTCTCGCGTGATGTCTTAAGGAATTAGTCATCAGAATTGTGTCGCCCCACTAGTTTGTTTCACACTTAAAATAATTCACATTCGGTCATTCTATTAAGAGTAAAAAAGTGGTTGTCATAAATATTCTTCATTTCTCAGAACTGAATTCGAGATATCTTGTTAAGAAATGAAACATTGAACCACTATGTTATATTGTATGATTTGTATGTACTCAATCTTTTTTTTGTTCCTACGGGGTCGGTCATCAAAAGGCTATTACTTCTTTAGCTCTATTACTTCTTTAGCTTGATTGCTCCACAGTGAAAATAATTCACGCTGATAGGTTAGACCACAAAAGGAGAGTGTTACTTATAAATATTCTTCAATCCTCAAAATTTGAAGTTGAGACATTTGGTTAATGAATAAAATAATGAACCACTATATTATGTTGTTGGTTTATACGTACTTAATCGTTTCTTTTTCGTGGAGTCTTATAAGAGAGTCATATCAAGAGAGCAACATTTGTAGTATGTTTAATATACATTTTTAGTAATCTCTACTCGCAAGATATAAAGTGTTGTTTAATAAAAAAATCAAACTTTCAAAACTCCAACAAAATTTAAGCAGAACTCTAATTAATGGATAATACCATTAAACGGTTAATACATAATTAAATAGTTTTGTATGCACTTTGTCAAATATCAACAACTACCAATATTGTCCGTCCCTTTTGTTCTTGATTTTGCTTTTTTCTTCCACTTGTTTTTTTCCTCTTTTTTCAGCCATTGATTTTCCTTTCTTCAAATAAATAATAAATTTTTTTTTTCAATGATAATGAATTAGTAGAAAGGACCCTAATTTTATCCATTTAGGCTCTCTTGCTGATTGTTTGAGATTTCTTCAACTAAACTTAGCGAATAACCAGTTTGTTAACGTAGCCGCACTAGGAGCTTAGTATATTAAATGAATCGGCACGTTAAAGCAGTCATACTCACCTCCTCATATGTCTAACACAATAATCAGTATGTAGGACAGGTTGTACCTGATATTTTAATTAAGTCACCATAATCTAAGACCTCTGAAATATTTCGAATCTAATATTTCAAAATCAAACCACATGCATAAAAACAAGCGTTCATAACTATAGCTATTAGATCAATGATAATTTCATTTCAATTTAAAAATAACTATTTCATCTACTACAACTAAGGAAAATACGAAAACTATGAAATGGACCACCCTCTTATTCTTGTCTTTGTGTCTCTTTCTCTCTCCCTCTGTTGGATCTGTATACCAGAGACCCTCCACAATTATTAGACTCTACAGATTCTTATATTCTTGCTCCGGTGAGAATCAATGTCGTCATCGTCGACTCCAGCGGTATACCAACAGCCGCCGCCGCCGGAGGTGACGCAGCAAGCATACACTGCCCACTCCGGCAACGCGTCCGTGGGCCCGCTCATTGCGGCTCTCGCCGTGATCACGGTGCTAGGCGTCATCGCCGCCGTGGTGGGGCGGCTCTGCTCCGGCAGGGCCGTCGTAGGTATCGGCCACTACGACTTCGAGGGTTGGGCTGAGCGTAAATGTGCCACCTGCATCGACGGACGGCTCGGTCCTCCATCGCCACGGGGGCAGGTTCCGTTTCAGGTGGGCAGCAGAGATGCGGCGGTGGCGGCCGGAGGTGATGTGGAAGAGCAGCGGCCACGGAGGGATGAGCAGAAGCCACCGGACGGGTGAGAAGCAGAATCAGGAGTCTTGATTTGGTGAAAGTATTGTAAAGCTTTAACGCAGTTCATTCTCAGATTCTAAATTAATTACTATTCGACTTTTCATTCGGTTCTGTAGAGATTCAATGATAATCTTTAAAAAAAAAGTTAAATTGTCAAATCTGAATATTTTTTATTTTATTTTTAAGATTAATCTCCATTTACAACAATCAGTATATAAAAGTAAAATATGTTTATGCTTGGCAAAAAAAAAAGTAATAATTTATAAATATTTTTTCATTCTTAGAACCTTAATGTATTTCATATTTTATCATCCATCATAATTCATAATAATTACTAGTATTTATTTTCTATTTTTTAGTAAACAAAAATGAATTAGCTAGTAGTGACGATTATAAACTCATCTCGGAACGAATGTTTGGATTCTTCTGTTCATTTGCGAGTATATTAAACATTTGAACAATCAGTACATACACTGTCATGTTAGAACAACCGTACTCTTTTTTCTGGAAAAAAAATGATTTTTTTTTTTGTTCCCGTGGGGTGGTCCTAGGCGGGCCCTCATCAGGAGGGCAGCACCCGTAGCATGCTTGCTCCACACCTAAACTAATCCCCACTCGCACCGGGTCAGCCGTAAGGGGTAAAGTGCTGGCCGTGAACAATTTTCCATCCTCATGGTCACTTGACTTTTCAATCTATTACTCCGTAAGGGGTAAATTGCTGACCATGAACAATTTTTCATTCCCATGGTCACTAGCAGGGATTAAACCTCTGACTTTTGGTTAAGGGATGAGGCGCTGAACTACCACACCATTATTACATGATTAAGAAAAATGATTTTAGTTGAGTGACATAGAACTTAACTGGTATATATAAGAAAGGGTTAAATGTACTTTTGGTGCCACATGTTTGACCTATGTAGGTTTTTGGTGTCATATGTTTCATTTTGTAGGCTTTTGGTGCCATATGTTTGAGAGGTTGTATGTTTTTGGTATTTTCGTTAGTCAACAGTTAGTTTGACCGTTAAATACTTTTATTATATTCAATTTAGTCCTCAGATTTATATTTCTAAAATTTAACATTCACAATTTAGTCCATATTGTTTGCTCAAGTCACCGTCCAAGGCCGCCGACCACCACCCACCACCTCCAAGGCCGCCGACCGCCACAAAACGGGCCGGCCACCACCCCACGGCACCGGCCACCATCACTTGGGGCCGAAAACCACCCCAATTGGTGGTGGCCGGCCCCAATTAGTGGTAGCCACCTCAATTGGGGCCGGCCACCACCAATTGGTGGTGAGTACAGCCCCAATCGGGGCCGGCCACCACCAATTGGTGGTGGGTACAGCCCCAATCGGGGTTGGTTACCTCCAATTGGGGCCGCCGGCCCCGATTGGAACCCTCTGTGGCCCCAATCGGGACCGGCGGCCCCAATTGGTGGTGGCCAGCCCCGATTGGGGCTGTACCCACCACCACTGGTGGTGGCCGGTCCCGATTGGGGCTGTACCCACCACCACTGGTGGTGGCCGGCCCCGATTGGGGCTGTAGCCACCACCACTGGTGGTGGCCGGCCCCGATTGGGGCTGTAGCCACCACCAATTGGTGGTGGCCGGCCCCAATTAAGGTGGCCACCACCAATTGGGGCCGGCCACCACCAATTGGGGTGGTTTTCGGCCCCAAGCGGTGGTGGCCGGTGCCGTGGGGTGGTGGCCGGCCCGTTTTGTGGCGGTCGGCGGCCTTGGAGGTGGTGAGTGGTGGTCGGCGGCCTTGGACGGTGACTTGAGCAAACAATATGGACTAAATTGTAAATATTAAATTTTAGAAATATAAATTTAAGGACTAAATTGAATAAAATAAAAGTATTTAACGGTCAAACTAACTGTTGACTAACGGAAATACAAAAAACATACAACCTCTCAAACATATGGCACCAAAAGCCTACAAAATGAAACATATGACACCAAAAACCTACACAGGTCAAACATGTGACACCAAAAGTACCTTTAACCCTATGAGAAATTATATACATAGAAACGTACATATTAAAGCTAGTTAATATGACATACAAGATTGATAACAAGAACATGCATAGATATTAATTAGGAACACATAGCAGTAAAGTCATTTTAAATTTCCACCTAACGCTTTATTTCTGTCATTGGATTATACTTCTACTTATACGGGTAGTCTGTTCATTAAAATCATCAATCAAAAGCCCTAGAAGAAACAATAAATTAATTCTCAAGTCAAAGTATATTTATGCCATATTTAGGCCATGTCCAACTAAAGTGTAGATGTACTACACACGGAAGTTGAACATTAATGAAGTGTTCCGAGTATATATATGGTTTAGTGGTTTTACATATCGTTTATTAATTAGAAGTTTCGCGTTTGAAGACACTAAAGTCATGCAATGAAAAGATATTTATGAGTGTCATTTTATTGCTTACAGATGTTTTAGGAATTTTTCAACAAAATAACATTATTTAAACAACCAAATACGAAAATAATTTCATATAGCTAGCAAATAATTACAAAAATAGCACAATCCGAGAATCGGATTCTCGGCAAGAGCTGGACCTAGGAACGGAACCGGGATGCTAGCCCCGACTCTGTGATGTACCGGTCTTGTTCGTTTTTTGTTTAAATACTTTTACGGTTTATATACTTTTAGGTTTTTGTTTCTAAAACTCTATTAGAATGGTAAACAGTTAGGCAGGATAAACCTTAGTGCTAAAATTGGATGAACAATTAGGTCGGGTGACCCTAAATTCGGGTGTAAATACTTTTAGAGCTTATATAATTTAGATTTAAAACCCTATTAGATGTGTGAATATAGTTTGGCATTGTGAATTCTAAAGGGCTAAAATTAGGCCGACCGAGCTAATTTTAACACTGTCAAATTGTTGGTCCAATTTTAGCTCTCTAAAGTTTAGAGTGACTAACTGTTCACCCATTATGATAAGATTTTAAGAAGAAAAAAAAATCTTAAACTACATAAATCATTACATTATTTAAATCCAAAAGCCCCGCTCCAACATAAAGCTGGGGGCTAGCATCCCGAGTCGATATCAAGCCCTTGCCGATAAACTGATACTCGGACTGTGCTAGTTTAATAATTATTTTGCTATAATAAGCTATTTTCGTATTTAGTTATTCAAATAGTGTATGTATATGAAAATTTTGAAGTTTTAGTATATGTTGTTTATGTTATGAACGTTTTTCCATTATAATAAATGCCAGTATAGTTGTTTTTATGCCGATATTAACGCTCTTGTTTTTCTGATCTTTCGGAGTCGATCTTTCCTTAGTCAGATCTGCACGGCAAGTTAATCTCTCGTTTTTTGGAGCTTTACTTTACTAATTTACTAATAAGGGCTCGTAAACTCGCCCCTATATGCTTCAAGCTTATGGACACTTCCAGCTCGTACTTGCACATCTTGTTCTTTCCTTATGAAAGAGATCATCGTAACAACACACTGGCTTCGACCCCATACAGTGCACCTCGAGTTCGGTTCGCGTTCGACCAACTGAAGAAATTCTTCCCTTTATCCCTTGCTAAGCCAAGGTCCCAGGTCTCCGAGTCAGCCTACGCTTTTTCGAAGAATCCTACACCCATTTCTCGGGCTCTTTTGGGCTGCTGAACCGTTGTCCCCTTGGATCCCTTCTCTCTGTTAGGGTTTTTCCTCCTATCCTAAAGCCATTCGTACCACTAGTTCTCCGATCCCTTCTAGGGTTCTACGTTCCTCTATCTATCGTCGTCCCATCTTGGTTCAAGGATCCCTACGTGTGTCTGTCAATCGATCAAGGATATGGCGGCCGTAGCTCCATCCATTGATCAAGCTGCAGAGTTTCAGCAAAAGCTGTCGTTGGATGCTCAGCCTAAAGCTTTGGAGATTCCCGAACCGACAAAGAAGCCTAATGTTAATCAGTATGGGTCGGTTGATTCGGGCAATGCTCAAAATGGTTATATATATATATATATATATATCTATCTCTCTTCTCCTATCATAGCACACATGAAAGCCCTCATATCCACTCTTTCACCCCCACTCGGTTCTTCTTATTTCGGTCGAGCCTCCGCTTCTTCGTGAGAAAAAGACTACAACCCCCATCTCCATTGCCATTTCCCTAAGACAAGGCGCTTTTGCTCCGGTCCGGAAAGAACGCCTTAGGGATCACAGGCCTCTTGGAATCTCTTCGCAAATAATATAAATTCCATACTTTTAGAATATATATATATATATATATATATATATATATATATATTGATAATATGGTTTATACTTTATAAAATATATTTCTATACATATGGCTAATTAGTTTAAAACCAAATCAGACCGAACCTTAAAAAATCGAGAATGTAAAGACGGATTTTTTCTTTAAAAAACCGATCAAGCCCGTCCGCGCCATAGTAGTAATTAACCTCACCAACTTTTATTTTGGGCCCAAAATTACCCACCGTTTTATATATGGGCCTTATTCACTTGTGGCGCGTAAACTAACTACAAGGAAAAGCACTTCACTAGCTGACAACTAACGCGGCGCCAACTATATTCTTTAGGGGTAAGCGGTTCTGGGTACCTTGTGATTTTGAGTGTTCCCGAAATCTACCTCGTGTACATCGGTTCCTAAATTTTACTACCCAGAACCTACCCTGTAATAAGTGGAACCGGAACCGCACCAATTGAAAACGATCGGTTCTGAATACCCGTTAGGAACCTACTTATTATCATCAAAATATTCAAAAATTCCAAAATAAAAAATGTTCTCCATGGATTGAAACTCTGCATACGTACCTCCATGCATACAACAATACAAACGATATTACTATATTAGAGATGATTTGGGTGCTGGTGTTGGTTGCGCCGTTGCGGGATGGGAGGGCAATTCAAACGATATTACTATATTAGGGTTAGCTCTAGCTTCATGGGTTTTGGGTGCTGATGCCATTGCTTGACTTCATGCCAAGTTAAAAAAAATAAAAATAAAAATCTAACATGGCCTTTAAGATTTAAGTTCTGCATGCTTATGGGTTTGACAATTTATATATATATACTAAAATATATCGGTTCCGGTTCTCACAACTCAACCCGGAACCGGACTTACAAGGTATCAAAACTAATTACCCGGAACCTACCCAAATAATCGGTTCCAGTTCTGGTTTCATTCGGGTTTTGCTCATCCCTAATATTCCTCATGTTTCTGTACATGCTATTGCTAGTACTTTATCCTTTTCTACTACACTTTTATGATTTTATCTTCTTTTTTTTTTTTTAAATCTTAAATGTAGATATATTATAATTATAATAAAAAGAACATCAACTACAAATATAGAGAAAAAAACAGGTTCAGCAACGATGACAGAATACATGATTTTAATCAAGTTTTCGTAATAAGATTAGTCATTGTTATAAAACCCCAATGGAAGTATTGAAAAACTAAAGATATGTGCAATTTACAGAAAAGAAACGCAGTTAACAACAATAAAATTTAAAAAAAAAAAATCAAGACAAAACCAGATAATAAAGGAACATATGATGTAGAGGACGACATTAGCTAATACAGCACAACAATCAACGATGATTTAACTAACAACAACCATGCTCGACAGTCAGATAATTCCACCAAAGGCCAGGGTTTATTGACGGAAGATCCAACAGCGGATGGTACGGCGAAATTGCGACCAGTACGAAAACTAGACTATATATATTTTTGGGTTAATAACTAAAAAACTGTCCAAGATTTACCCTATGTTAAAATTAGGTGTCTGAAGTTTCAAATGTTAAATTGGACTGTCCCAAGTTTCATTTTTGTTGAAATTTGGTGTCTTTGCGCGTCTTTTCATCTCCATTCAATCATTTTCATCAACCCACCCACTCACTTATAATTCATCACTCTTTACTTTTTACAAAATCGTCAAATTTCACCCGAAAATTGAACATTAAAAAAAAGTTTCTAGAAGAGTGGTGTGGAGCCATTTTCTAAGGACAACATAGCGAGATTTACTTGCGCGGATGTGACCAACTTCTTAGGTGACGCTCCCGGCAAGATGACGAGAAGGGAGTGTGTATGGGAGCTCGAATTTGATTGTCGGTTTCGTCAGAATTGACTTCTCTAAAGTAATCTCACCGAGACACCACATTTTAACAAATTTGAAACCTTGGACACTACAGTTTAACATTTGAAACTTCAGACACCTAATTTTAACATAGGGTAAACCTTGGACAGTTTTTTAATTATTAACCCTATATTTTTTATAATCTGTATTTTCCTTGTTTATTAGAATAATAATTGAATCTTAACCAAATTTTATAAAGTGCAAAAAAAATTGGCTAAAATAAAGTCAACTTTAATCAATTTTTCATCTCATCTGATTTAATAATAATAATCGATAAAAATAGAGCTCAATTAAGTTCGACTAGCAGTGGTGGTCTAGTGGTCAAGAGCATTTACTTCCATGTGATTTGGCTTCGAGGTCCCAAGTTTGAAACCCATCAGGGGCGTCACCTCGCGGTGACCTGTTTAAAAAATATATATGCTGGTGGGGCTACGTTCCTTTTACGTTGGCCAAAAAAAAAAATTAAGTTCGGCCTCATTATAAGCCAAGTGCTTTATATTTAGGGTTAATAACTTAATTGCTACGTGAACATTAATTAAATTGAAAACCGCTATATGAACCTATTTTTTCAAAAAATTCTATATTATTTTTTTTAATTTTTGAACAGATTACTATATTGTTTTAGTTTTCGTCAAATTGAACAAAAAAAATGAGTTGATTTTGCCATTAACTGAGCACTCAATTGAAAAACACCGTTAAATTAATGATCAAATATTAGCTGTTGGAAAAATCATTAGATGCAGTTTATTTTCCTGAATATTTTGCTGACTTCATTTTACGTGTACAAATTGCAAATTTTGTTATATATTTGTCTAATTTAAACATTTATGTGATCAGTAAGTAATGAATAAAAACACATCAATCGTTGATGTTCGTCTAACTAAACATATCGCTAGCAAATATTTCAATAAATGAACAAATTATTAGTTAATGTTCATGTAATTGAAGAAATTTATGGTTGATGTTCAATTAGTCAAATAAATTACTAACTATTTGATTTATTACTTAACCAGAGTATAGGATCATACCTACTCACTAACATATGTACACACTAAGTTCGTTAGTTGATTAGTGTTAGTTAGTGATAGTTAGTGTTATCTGCTCCTAGTATAAATACCATATCATATGTACATTGTAAACTGATTTGGTCTAATAAGAATACATTGCATATTTCAAATCCTCTCCACTAATTATGGTATCAGAGCACCGAGATTTCTTGGAGCCCAAACAACCTTCATCTTCTCGATTTCTTGAAGATCAAGCAAGCCTCTAGATCACTGATTTCTTCTGGATTCTTTGCTTCGATTCAATTGAGTATTGCATTCGGCTCCAGTCTTGATTGACTCTTTGTAAGTCTTCAAGGATCAAGAATTTGTTGCATTTCATTGGATCAGATTAAGTAGCTTTGGTTAGTTGTGATTGATTTGATTGATTGCTTGGCTGCATCTGCTTCGATTGCAAGTCTTTTTCATTGATTCTCTTCCGAGATAATTTGCTCAGTGGATTTTGATCATTTTCTGATTGATTTCGGGAGGAATTTGGATTTGGATTGCTCCGCAAGTTTCTTTGCACCTGGATAGTACATTTCTGGATTGTTGTACTATTGCTAGTTGTTGCCAGCTTGCTCTTTTGTCTGATTCTAGAGATTTTATGTGGCTGTGAGGCCTTCTTGTTGATCAAGACAGATTGCTTCTTTATACATTCGATTTAGATTCAGCTATGGCAGAGAATTTGATTGATGATCATCTTTATCTCCACCCTTCGGACACAACTGGTCTCCTCTTGATACCATTTCAACTCCAAGGTTCTACTAACTATCATACCTGGAGCACTGCCATGAGGGAAGCTCTTTTAGTGAAGAACAAGCTTGGATTTATTGATGGCAGCTTCACACGTTCAAGCATTCCTGTGGCACAATGTTTGAAATGGGATAGAGCTAATGTTATTGTTAAGGCTTGGCTCAGAAACACGGTTGCTAAGGAGCTGGTTAATGGATTGGTTTACAACTCCACAGCATTATCCATATGGAATAATCTCAAAGAGATGTTTGATAAAGTGGATGGCACGCAGCAGAGATCAATGATCTTCATATGGGATAGAGTCTCTCCATGATCTTCTTCTCCACCATCTCAACGCTCTCCTCAGGAATACGAGACATTCAAGCAGCATAGATTCTCTCCAATTACAGCGATGCACGCAATGACAGACTTCGAGGTCACCAGCATCGCCCCGTCGTCCCCCACTCGGTCACCTCGCCGCATCGCCTACTACGTCCAGAGCCCGTCCCGCGACTCTCACGACGGCGAGAAAACCGCCACCTCCTTGTAAAAAAATAACGAAGTGCCGATTTGCACTTGCCCAAGACCGTACTTCACAAACAAGAGAAGAACTCGTATATATATAACTCTCATACTCTAAATATGATATTTTGGAGACTCTTACAACTTGTGGTAGTGGTGGTGGTTGATGTTGTGGTGGTTTTTTCTTGCACTTTGTTACAAATGACTAAACCCCTATTTATAGGGAGCTATAGAATTCTCTAGGCGTAAGAAAACTCTAGACTAAGATCTTACTAGAAGATCTATAGAAATTACATAAATCCTAGAATTATCTAGATACATAAGCTAAGGCCTAAATCACTAGATTATTCTTCAACTTGGACCAACTATCCCTTAGCCCAAATATTTAAGTCTTGGCCCAATAATAGTAAGTTACTCATAGCCCATGATAGTGAGTTCTTCTTGGCCCATGATGGTAAGTCAATGTTGATCTTAACACTCCCCCATCAACATTGACTTTCCTTCATGTTTCTTCTTATCAATGTTGCGCTCTAGTCTGTGCCGCTCTCAATACTTCTGTCGCACTTTTCTGTCTTGATCAACTTGTGGCTTTGAAACTATTTTTCTCACTTCCCTTGATGCCTTGTATATTCCTCCTTCGTCAAAGACCAAATATTTAGTCAACGATGAAATACCGTGTCGACGCTCCACTCCCGGTGACGGCGACATCACTTTGACTCCTGTAGACACCTCCAAGTCCGACTCTTCTTTATATTCATCTTCAGGCAAAGATTGATTCTCAACTACCGGACTTGCAAGGAAGCAAGATTAAGCGCATATGTGATTTTTATCCCGATCACGAACTGGCTTAGTGATCGATCTTCCTGATCCATGCTTCACCACTTGTTTGTCATCGGTTCCACCATGGACGTCTCCACGAGGAATCGAACTCCCCCCTTTTCCATGGACCTTCGCTGAAGAAGTTTTATTTCTTGAACTCGCTCGCCGTTGTGAACAACATATGTTGGGATCAAAATGACGTGGCCTCAAACTTCACGGAATGGACTTCTAGGCTTCGCCTTGGACGTAGCTCTCTCGAGGACTTGATTTCCTCCGGGAGACTTTTAAGGTCGAGCACCTAAAAAGGGGTGGGGATGGCCCCTGATTCCACTCCGAAGCTTAAGTTAGTAATGTATTTGAGAGTGTAATATATAAGTATTCAGAGCAGATTGTTTTTAATTGAAGGATATATCCCCCTATTTATAGGGAGAAGTTTACCGACTTTGTAGAGGCGGCTACTGGCCTCTGATTGGTTGCCTAGGGGCGGCAATCAGCCCTTTGTGATAGGCTGATAGAAGCGGTTGTCAGTCAGCTGGTGACAAGCAGGTCGCCACCTCACCTTTACTTCGGGGGAAGGTTTTCCCTTGGAGACGGTGGGAAGCAGGTCGTCACCTGTCTTTACTTCGAGGGAAGGTTTTCCTTTGGAGACGGTGGGAAGCAGGTCGCCACCTGCCTTTACTTCGAGGGAAGGTTTTCCTTTGGAGACGGTGGAAAGCAGGTCGCCACCTGTCTTTACTTCGAGGGAAGGTTTTCCTTTGGAGACGGTGGGAAGCAGGTCGCCACCTGTCTTTACTTCGAGGGAAGGTTTTCCCTTGGAGATGGTGGGAAACAGGTCGCCACCTGTCCTCTGGAAGATTCTCTAAGTCTCCATAGTCGACCAGTCATTCTTTTGAAGTCGACTTCTTCATGATCGGTAGTCGACCTTTTATCTCCAAATGGTTGGAATAAACAAGAAAGGTCGTCGACTTCTTCTCCTCGCCCTGAAAGCGTACTCGACCTGTCACCTGTAGGAAATCACCATAGACCAAGAACGTACATACATAGACGGGTTTATTTATAACCCAACACTTGCCCCCCCGAGACTCGAGTCGTCAGCTTCATTTACTTAAGGTGAAGGCTTGAGTCGAGTAAAGCCCCATTTTGTGGCGAGATAATTTAATTCTCAGGACTTGTAGATTTTTCCGACTTTCCAGAAGTTGAAGAGGCCCTCCCTCGGGATTAGAATTTCTAACCGTTGGGAGAAGAGATGGTTCTCGCAGCCTCTGACTTGCTCCACATCACCCTAAAGGAGATGGTGGTCAACTTGAGGGCTTACCAGGCGGATTTTCCTTTCTCTCAAGTTCCGATCCTCGAACAATTTTTACGACTTCCCACCGAGGAGGATGATCAACCATCAAAAGAACACGACCGTTCATCTGACGAAGACGACTGTGTTATTGTCTCTCCTTCTAAGGGGAAGAAACCCGTGTAACATGGACTATCAAGAGACTCTCATATCTTCTATGTATGACTTTTCATAATAAATAAATTTATCCAGGCAACACCTAGCTTTTGACATTCTTAACTAGGATCGCATATATATAATTTCCAGGAGGTAGCAGACATACTTTATTTTTACTACCCTTTAGGATTAAAGAATCGATCGTATAAGTAGGAGGTAGTCTTTGATACCTTTAGATCGACAACTTGAGGACTGATTTGTTGATCCTCTTTTGAGTCTTTTTGATCGGGTCCTTATTGTGCCTCAGCTCTTGTCGCTATTTTGAGCGTTAGGACATCCGAGTTGTAGACTTCGATCGAATCGTCGTCGTACCTAGGCTTTGGTCGCCATTTTGGGCACATAATGGTCGACAACCGATTTTTAGACCTTCCATCGAATTGTCGCCGTACCTAGACTTTAGTCGCCATTTTGGGCACATAATGGTCGACCACCGATTTGTAGACTTCGATCGAATCGTCGCCGACTGTATGAAGTCGAGGAGTCAGTGAAGATTGATCATTTGTAGATGGCGACTTTCGGAAGTCGAGGAGTCAGTTAAGACTGATCCTTTGTAGATCTTCGCCGACTGTATGAGTCGAGGAGTCAGTGAAGACTGATCCTTTGTAGATCTTCGCCGACTATATGAAGTCGACGAGTCAGTGAAGACTGATCCTTTGTAGATCTTCGCCGACTGTATGAAGTCGAGGAGTCAGTGAAGACTGATCCTTTGTAGATCTTCGCCGACTGTATGAAGTCGAGGAGTCAGTGAAGACTGATCCTTTGTAGATCTTCGCCGACTGTATGAAGTCGAGGAGTCAGTGAAGACTGATCATTTGTAGATCTTCGTCGACTGTATGAAGTTGAGGAGTCAGTGAAGACTGATCCTTTGTAGATCTTCCATCGAATTGTCGCCGTACCTAGGCTTTAGTCGCCATTTTGGGCATATAATGGTCGACAACCGATTTGTAGACTTCGATCGAATCGTCGTCGTACCTAGGCTTTGGTCGCCATTTTGGGCACATAATGGTCGACGACCGATTTTTAGACCTTCCATCGAATTGTCGCCGTACCTAGGCTTTAGTCGCCATTTTGGGCACATAATGGTCGACAACCGATTTGTAGACTTCGATCGGATCGTCACCTTACCTAGGCTTTGGTCGCCATTTTGGGCACATAATGGTCGACGACCGATTTGTAGCGAGTTTGAGGGTGGTGACATTGGAATGATGATTTCTTTATGAAGAAAGTAGATCAAAGGATCTTTTTTATTCATCAATTCCTGAATATTTCATCAAAAAAGGAAAACTCAACATTAGTTATAACAAATATCTATCATAGAATTTGATTATGACTTCTCTGCTTGTCGTGTCGCGGCTTGATAACAATGTCGAGCCATGTTTTGGTCCCCCCGGCGATAAAGTTGATCGTTCCTCTTGGGGGGGGGGGGGGTGATCACGAGGAGGAGATCGAGATTCCTCTATTGGGCTACGGTTTCGCTTCTTCGGAATATTGGGGTTCTTTTCCACAAATTTTAATAATTTGCCCCTCTGGATAAGGGTCTCTATATCTTGCTTCAAGAGGGTATACCCATTTGTGTTATGCCCCCTTACCTGATGGTAGCGACAGTAAGCATTTACCTGGTGACCCAGCATGTTTCTTCTTGCCGGTGGTGGGTTAGTAAGGCGAAGCTTCTCCATTTCGTGAAGTACTACCAATACATTATGGGTAAGAGGAGTATATTTGGAGGGATAAGAATTAGAATCTCTCTTTATTCCTTGTCGATTCCCTGGTCGGAAGTCTCGCCCACGTCTTTCTTCCCTCCTAGGTGGTCGGGAAGCGAATCCCTCCTCGATCTTGGCGGGTACAAGTTGTTTCTCGACTTCTTTGGGCAGCCCTTCATGCGACCTCTCTAGGTCGATGAATTTATTTACTTTGATGGCGAGGGCGTCAATCATTTGCACGGGCTTCATCACCATGTTGTCCTTCAGAGCTTGGCTTTGCACTCTAAGACCCCTCCAGAAGGTCCGGATCAGCTCGCCATCCGTGGCGTCCTCGTTCAGCTGTTGGAGTATCTTGTGAAACCTTGTGTAGTAGTTGGCCAAGGTTTCACCTGGGCCTTGCTCGATCTTGTCGAGGAAGTTCATGTTCTTGAGGCGCTGCCTGTGACCTATGTGTCCTTCAATGAACTTGGTTTTCAGCTCATCCCACGAGTCTATAGAGTTGTCGGGGAGACCATAAAACCAAGTATACGCCTCTTCCTTCAGCGTGGTTGGGAAGAGTGCTGCATAATGATCAGGCGTTGCCCCTCTTCCCAAGAGGGAGGAGTTTTGGGCGTTGATGTGGCGAACTGGGTCGCCTTCTCCGGTATAATCGTCGATGCTCCTCTCGAAGGCTTGCGGGGGAACTCGAGTATTGAATAGCCTTTTGGTGAAGGGGTGAGAAGTATGATCACGAACGATGAGCAAATCGTTCGCACCTCCTCTCTTCTTCTCCAACAGTTCTTCGACCTGCCCTATTGTGAATGGGACAGGCTCCTTGCTCACCGTTTTGGCCTCGGGAGCTTTAGGGGTTTCTTTCTCCAAGAGATTCTCCTCCTGGATTTTCACACTGGAAGCTACTTCTTCCTTTTGTGAGGCCTCTCAGGTTGGCTCACTTTTTTCTGGAACAGCCCCTGCCTGGGTTTCGTTCCAAAAAGTAATAAAGGCAGCTATTACCTCCGGAGGAACAGCCTGGGGAGCTGTCCTCGCATCTTCCAAAATTGGCAGAGATTTGGAATGGTTGAGGGTTTCATCGCCGCCAACACCATTAGATTGGGGGATTGGGGGATATTCTTGGGGGATCGGCCTCGATGTGGTAGGATCCACTGGTGGATTGCTCCTTTCTTCCACCGGAGTGTTGGAAATCTTGCTCTATTCGGCAGCCATGACTTTTTGATCTGTTCCCACAGACGGCGCCAAATGTTAGGATCAAAATTACGTGGCCTCAAACTTCACGGAATGGACTTCTAGGCTTCGCCTTGGACGTAGCTCTCTCGAGGACTTGATTTCCTCCGGGAGACTTTTAAGGTCGAGCACCTAAAAAGGGGTGGGGATGGCCCCTGATTCCACTCCGAAGCTTAAGTTAGTAATGTATTTGAGAGTGTAATATATAAGTATTCAGAGCAGATTGTTTTTAATTGAAGGAGATAGCCTCCTATTTATAGGGAGAAGTTTACCGACTTTGTAGAGGCGGCTACTGGCCTCTGATTGGTTGCCTAGGGGCGGCAATCAGCCCTTTGTGATTGGCTGATAGAAGCGGTTGTCAGTCAGCTGGTGACAAGCAGGTCGCCACCTCATGTTTACTTCGGAGGAAGGTTTTCCTTTTAAGCAGGTGACAAGTAGGTCGCCACCTCACCTTTACTTCGGGGGAAGGTTTTCCCTTGGAGACGGTGGGAAGCAGGTCGCCACATGTCTTTACTTCGAGGGAAGGTTTTCCTTTGGAGACGGTGGGAAGCAGGTTGCCACCTGTCTTTACTTCGAGGGAAGGTTTTCCTTTGGAGACGGTGGGAAGTAGGTCGCCACCTGTCTTTACTTCGAGGGAAGGTTTTCCCTTGGAGACGGTGGGAAACAGGTCGCCACCTGTCCTCTTGAAGATTCTCTAAGTCTCCATAGTCGACCAGTCATTCTTTTGAAGTCGACTTCTTCATGATCGGTAGTCGACCTTTTATCTCCAAATGGTTGGAATAAACAAGAAAGGTCGTCGACTTCTTCTCCTCGCCCTGAAAGCGTACTCGACCTGTCACCTGTAGGAAATCACCATAGACCAATAACGTACATACATAGTCGGATTTATTTATAACCCAATAATATCTGTCTTGATCATCTCTACATTCTTGAGAAATTTCACATCATTCGAACCAAATAAAACGTACATACCTGAATCGACAGCATTCGCCACTGAAAAGAGATTTATCTTCATTGCCGGAACATGATAAACATTATCGAGCTTGATCGATGTCCCACCGCTACTGTTGATCACAACAGTGCCTTGCTTCTCAACATGGTGAACATTATCATCCGCCGTGACTATAACTTCTCCTCCTTCATGACGACGAAGATTCGAAAATTGCTCCACGTCTCCAGTAAGATGATGACCACAACCGGAATCGACAATCCACTCATTTCCCAAGTTTCGAGCTGTGAATGCATATTTGGGAGTGGTCTTGGTAAGAAAACATTTTTCCCATTCTTCATCTTCGGTTGAAGTCTTAGATTTCACCATGTTACTCTCCTTCAGTCTGGTCCGACAATTTCTCTTCAGATGTCCAGGCTTCCCACACCGGTAACACTTAAGTCTTTCCTGCGAGACGACTCTACATTCCCACCAACATTTTTCCTAGCGTCATTCTTCTTTACCTGAGCCACGAGTGCGCACTGATCTTCCTCCAGCTTGATCCCAGCCATTTGCTTAGCCAACGACTCCTGTGAAGCTAGAAGGTTCTCAACCTCCTCCAAGGATGGTTGTTGAACCCACCCTTGAATCGACGTAACAAACGGTATATACTCGGAACGTAATCCCCGAATAATAGACCGTTTTATTCGCGCCTCCGAAATTGGCTCATCCGAGTTGAGCAAATTAATTTACGAACACAAGTTCTTAACCTTTAAAAAGAACTGTGAAATCGACGACTCACCCTGCTTCGCATTCGCCAGATCTGTCTCCAACATTTGTAACCGCGCCTCGTTCTTCTTGTTGTATAGCTGGTATAGCGTCTTCCAGATCGAACTGGCAGAGGTGCTTCATGAAATATTCTCAAACACCTCTGACGATATCGACCTCTTCAAGGCAAACTCCGCCTTGACATTCCTCCGCTTCCAGCGTTTGATCTCTTCACCGTTTTTAGCGGTCTCCTACGGGGCGGTTGTATCACTGCCTCCAACGACATCCCACAAGTCTTCGCTCACGAGATACGACTCCATGCAGGACTTCCTAATCTGGTAATTAGACTAGTTTAATAGCTTCATTCCTTGTCCAATTACGCGAACGGCAGCATCCATATTTAGAGTTCCCGAGTTCTTCAATCCCGATCTTGAATCGCTCCGCGTTACCGCTAATGTGGCTCTGATACCATGTAAAAAATAACGAAGTGCCGATTTGCACTTGCCCAAGACCGTACTTCACAAACAAGAGAAGAACTCGTATATATATAACTCTCTTACTCTAAATATGATATTTTGGAGACTCTTACAACTTGTGGTAGTGGTGGTGGTTGATGTTGTGGTGGTTTTTTCTTGCACTTTGTTACAAATGACTAAACCCCTATTTATAGGGAGCTATAGAATTCTCTAGGCCTAAGAAAACTCTAGACTAAGATCTTACTAGAAGATCTCTAGAAATTACATAAATCCTAGAATTATCTAGATACATAAGCTAAGGCCTAAATCACTAGATTATTCTTCAACCTGGACCAACTATCCCTTAGCCCAAATATTTAAGTCTTGGCCCAATAATAGTAAGTTAGTCATAGCCCATGATATTGTGAGTTCTTCTTGGCCCATGATGGTAAGTCGATGTTGATCTTAACACTCATTCCACTCCACTCTGGCGCTCAGCCCCGCCGCATAGCCGCCGCACTCCAACTCCTCCATCGGCCACCACTCCCACGAATCCTCATCCACACGGTTCTCCGGCTCGCTGAAGCCCGGTTCCCGCAAGATCTCCCCTAATGACGCCTCACGCGCCTACCGCAAGGGCGAGAAGCAGCGGAAGGACTGCGAAATCATCGAGGAGGAAGGTCTAATCGATGATGACCACCGCCGGAAGGGCATTCCTCGGAAGTGCTATGCCCTAGCCTTCGTCGTAGGATTCTTCGTTCTCTTCTCCTTCTTCTCTCTGATCCTCTACGGCGCCAGTAAACCCCAGAAACCGAAGATCACAGTCAAAGTTTGTTCAAAAGTTCCTTCACTGAATCTAATTTAGTAATTCTCCGATCAATTAACTGTTTCTTCATCTGCAGAGCATTAACTTCAAGCAATTGAAGGTCCAGGCTGGATCCGATGACTCCGGAGTAGCCACCGACATGGTTGCAAACAAATGAACTTGATTTGCTAATCAAGGGATCAATGACTGAACTCACAAACACACTGTAGATCAAAAACCAAACGAAGTAACGCAGAAAAAACTCACTGAAAGCAACTGTATTCAATAGATAAAAACTGAACTACATATTCTGCAAGTTTACAACTACTTAAGACAGAAGTAACACTTGGAAATTCAAATATAAGACAACCTTAACTGCTCCTACAAATCAGGAGATGACATCATAGTCTTATCAAAACCTTACTAAAACAAACATACATCTAACACTTATGAATACACCATGTTTACATACCTCTTAACTATGTAAATATCTAAAACACACTTATGTATACACCATGTTTACATATCTCTAACTATGTAAACATTTGCTCTTCACCAACCTTGACATTCTTGTGCTGCAATATGCTTGATCCTCAAATATCAACCTTCTTTTGCTTACAATGGTCTCCGTCAATTCCACCGTGAAACTCACCTACCGCAACACCGGAACCTTCTTCGGTGTCCACGTCACATCGTCGCCGGTGGATCTGACCTACACTCGGCTCACGAGTGGATCTGGAGCTGTAAGTAATCAGTCCAAACCCTAATTTCTCATCTCCGATCGACGGATTTTGACATTGCGAATTGCAGATTAAGAAGTTCTACCAGTCAAGGAAGAGTCAGAGGACGGTGTCGATACAAGTAACCGGAGACCAGATACCTATTTAAGGCAGCGGTTCTGGCCTGACCTCGAACGGTAACACGGCGGCGCCGGTGCCGCTGAAGCTGAGCTTTACGGTGAAGTCAAGGGCGTACGTGCTGGGTTTGGCTGGTGAAGCCGAAGTTCCACAGGAACATTGACTGCACCATCGCGTACGACCCTAAGAAGCTCAATGCGGCCATATCCCTCGCCAAATCGTGCAAATACAGCTGAAATCGGAGGGATGCCATAGATATTCAAGCTTTTGATTCTGTTAAAGATTATACGTTACAAGATCATCTTCAGTTCAGAAGGTTGATGAAGATTATGAAGTAGAAAGCTCAGCGGGGAGCAGTGGAGTGGAGTGGTTCGGGCAGGTTGTTAGGCTGCCTGGAGTGCCCCATGAATGTCGGGTTGGGTCGGAGATATGGGTCGGTAGTTGCCTTATATAGTTTATAATTTATATATGTGAATTATCAATCAATTATTATGAAGTGTCGTGTTTAATGTTTTTTTTTTCCAAATTTTTTTATCATTTGAGTTGGCACCGATTTATTCAGTCCAAAATGATTTTAACTCATCAAATTTACTGTGCATCCTGATTTTCACTAGAACCAAACTATCAATTTAACTGGTTCATAGACCTATCGGTGCTCCTGTTTGCAAAACATCCTATTACCGAAATCTCGATTTAACTTTTTTTTGTTTCACGTGAGTTATTATATGCGAGACCTTAAAATAATATCAATTTATATAAGGTTAGTCTGTAAATGTAAAATGTTTGACATAAATATTTTGGAGCATCCAAAATCCAAGTTTAAATTTAAAACCTCTAACTATAAAAAAAAAAATGAAAAGTTGAACTACTACCCTAGCGGTTGAAAAAAATATCAATCCCATAATAGTTCGACTCAATATATAATATACTTTAATAGATAATGCATGTATCATGCATGGGGCCAAGAATGTGCAAAGGTCAAAGCTAGTTTTAGTTAGGGGTGGCAACGGGTCACCGGTAATCCGTGACCCGCGGGGCACCGCCCCGATTTTGACCCGTTGACCCGCGATCCGTGACCCGTGGGGCGGGTACGGTTTTGGGGTCGCCCCGCCCCGTTGACCCGCCCCGCCCCGTATGTGGATAATTTATATATATATTACACGTATTTATATAAAACTATATAGGTAATATAATACATAGTTAAAATAATTAGGATTTGTGACTTGTATTTGGATTTGAAATTAAATTTTTTATTTGTGATTTAAATTTTAAATTGAATTTGTATATTGTAAATATAGAATTTAGGGTTTAAATTGCTAATAATATATTATGTACAACTAATAGGTGACCCGCGGGTCGACCCACCCCGCCCCGCGAACTGTGTGGGGCGGGTACGGATCGACCATCTCGACCCGTGGGGCGGGTACGGGGCAAGCGATACCCGCACCGACCCGCCCCGTTGACAACCCTAGTTTTAGTACTATGCAATTATGCTGGATCTTTATGAAATTCAATAGTCTCATCATCAAGTCAACTTGGTATAGTAAAATTGTAGCAATTAAAAGGATGAAGATTGGCAAATATACAGAGCTAATCTAGATCTACACCTAAACCTTTCAGGAAAAAATAATCTACACCAAAACCTACAGTTATTTTTTAGTGGAGTCATATTATTAATAGTCACTAATTCATACTTTTAGCGAAATTCCACTCGTATAAAAATTTATCTTATAATATATTATTGATTTGTTTTGTATATGATAATTTATCTTTTAAACTATTATTACATTAAAAAGATATATATTCCATTGTTGATTAATTTGTTAAAGTTGTTTACATAAACTAGAGATATATGATATTAATATCATATATCATTAGAAGATATTAATATTTACTTTCGCATAAAAAAAACGTTTAATAATAAAACTACTACCGTAGCAAAATTTATGACTTTTTTTATTCGATTTTCATAGTAATTAATATTACAATAAATTAAAGAAAATAGATACATTTATAAATATTAAATTTTAACCAAATTTATTTAACGACCTCGATTTTTTTTTATTTATTTATTTTTTTTTACGTTTTAACCTTCAGAATCGGTGATTATGTCATATGGCACAATGATACACGTTAGAGGCCAAAAGTTTTAAAATTAATTTTAAATCTTAAAATTATTGATTTCGTTTCGTGTCATCTAATTTAATCAAGCATAATTACATTTTCTTAAATTATTAATAAAATAATTAATTTGAAAATTGTAACTAAAAAATTATAATTTTAATTTTTAAATACAAATTTATGCGGTGTAGTTTTAAGGGTTATTGAGAGAATAACAACGATTTTAAACCTACAACTTCTTAGTTTATGAAGACATCAAATAATTATGTAAAATTGTGTAGCGATTAAACGATCATGTATTAACCAAATGTCAAATGTTCAAACCCGGCTAATGAAGCATGGCGCGAGTGGGAATTAAAAAAAAAAAAAAAACATACACACCATATATAATAATAAATAATACAAATAGTACCAACCAATGTACATCCACCATTACCAAAAGAAGGAAAAATGTAAATCCAAACTTTCTTCTATATATGCATAGTTTTGTTTCCATTATCTTCTTTCCATATCTCCACCATGATTTGTCTACAAACCAGAATGTTCTAGATCATCACCAGTATTTAAAATTGCCAACAATTCCTCCTTCCAATAGAAAAACAGAAGGATGCTACTCCCAAACAAGACAACCCATTAATTCACCAAACCAGCAGCTCATTGGAGCTGTCGCCATTATCGTGCATACAGTCAGAGAAGCTTTGACTTCTATATTGCTGCTTAGCTCAAATTGCTAACAGTGTTTTTTCATTTCTTGGTCAAAGATTTGATTTTTGAGAGAGATCGGCGGAGATGGGGCGAACCAAGTGCTTCATGGATATAAGCATCGGCGGCGAGATGGAAGGGAGGATCGTGGTGGAGCTTTTCGACGACGTCGTCCCCAAAACCGCCGGCAATTTCAGAGCTCTCTGCACCGGCGAGAAGGGTATCGGCCCTCATACTGGTGTTCCTCTCCATTACAAGGTATATCCATCCATCTTCAAAGATTCAAGCTTTTTCTGGGTTTCTGTTAATTAATTTCTTTGTCTGCCGAATTTTGAGTCTCTGGTTTTTGTGATAATACAACCTGAGCTTGTGATTGGGTTTGGGTTATAGTATGAGGGTAATGCCAGATTGGTGGGTTTCTGTTTTGATTGAGTTTGTTGGAAAATATGCTTGCAAAATGGGAATTTTAAAGGAGGATCCGAATGAATGTAAGGAGATTAACCGAGTTTTGTGCTGACAATATGTCCCTTATCGACTTTTCGGTTGTGCTAGAAAGATAACATGGCGATTATCTCCAGATAAACGGTATTGTGATGACAGACTAATATGAAGCCCCATCAGTCGAAAGAACATAATAGATCAAACCAGTACGAAGTTAGAAATTCTGTTTACGGAACAAGAAAAGAGTTAGGGTTAAATAACAAGTATTAAAAAAATCAGGGGGTAAATGTAGTATTTTAAAGAGTTAATTTGACAATTATTACAAATTTTAGAATAAAAATTGCATCTCACGTAGAGTTGAATAGCAATTGCCCCACTCGCCCCATTTTTGTGGCTTCGTGGTTGGATGGTACACGACAACATCGATAGAATGAGCTTAGGGAATTGATCGATTGAGATTGAAGAATAGAAGAGGTGAATCTTGACAGGGATTAGGAAACATAATGGTACTAAAATAAATACAAATGAAACGTTCCAACAAATATTAATAATGAGGTCGTTACGTAGGGACTATGCACTGAAAATAATAATTTTTCATTTAAATTGTAATACCATTAACACAATATTCCAACAGAATTGCTGCAAGGTAGTTCATAAGAGTTAGGTTGAACAAGTGCAGCTATTTGTACAAAATCATGGTTTGAATCCATTCGTATTGCATTTACATTCCGTTTCAGGGAGTTCGATTTCATCGGATTATTAAAAACTTCATGGTCCAAGGAGGAGACATTTCGGCCGGAGACGGAACCGGAGGAGAATCGATCTACGGTCCTAAGTTTGAGGATGAGAATTTCGAGCTGAAGCATGAAAGGAAAGGGATGTTATCCATGGCTAACTCCGGCCCCAACACGAACGGATCCCAGTTCTTCATAACGACTAACCGAACTTCCCATCTCGATGGGAAACACGTTGTTTTCGGGAAAGTCATCAAGGGAATGGGCGTGGTTCGGTCGATGGAACATGTTACAACAGAAAGTGATTGCCCCACAGTTGATGTTGTAATTGCGGATTGTGGTGAGGTTGTAGAGGGCGAGGATCTTGGGGTACTCGATTTTTTCAAGGATGGAGATCATTTTCCGGATTGGCCTGTTGATCTTGATGAGAGCCCTAGTGAGCTCTCTTGGTGGATGGATGCTGTTGATACAATTAAGACATTTGGAAATGGTTATTTCAAGGTAATGCTATCAACCAAATTGTGAAACTCTGTTTCACCGTTTGTTTAATATATAAGAATGCTTTCGCAATTTCGGATCGGGAGCGTTAATGTTAAAGTATGCATCCAGTAGTATTTGAACTCAGTTCGCTTCTGGGAATACATTTCGTTTTACTAGTTGGTCCAACCAATTTTCAGTATGTGTCACAGTTTTTGGATGTTGTACTGAAAGAAAGTTAATTTCAGAAGCAAGATTACAAAATGGCTCAAAGGAAGTACCGGAAGGCTCTACGGTATCTCGATATCTGTTGGGAGAAAGACGGGATTGATGAAGGTTAACACTGATTAGCTCACGTTATGATGTTGTTTGATTGAGATTGTTTGCATTGTTGATGTATTCATTGGTGTCATTTTGCAGAAAAGAGTTCATCCTTGAGAAAAACGAAATCACAGATTTTTACCAACAGCGCGGTAAGTAGTTTGTTTATATCGATTTGCATTAAGTTCTTCGTATTGGTTTAATGTTGGATTAATTGTCTAGGCTTGTAAGTTGAAACAAGATGATCCTCGAGGAGCACTTATGGACGCCGAATTCGCAATGCGCGATGGAAACTGTGCCAAAGCATTGTTCCGTCAAGGACAGGCGAGTGTCCGAGATTATACCAAATTTTGATTACATTTCTCCTTTTATTTAGTCTGTACTGAAGTCGGGTTATGCAGGCCCATATGGCTCTGAATGAAATCGATGCTGCAGCAGAGAGCTTCGCCAAGGCACTCGAGTTGGAACCCAATGATGGTATGTCATACTTACCTTAACGTCTAAGCAATGCTGGCAGGAACATCTTTATGATTGTTTATGGAAATTGTCTCTGGATTTACAGGTGGAATAAAGAAGGAGCTTGCTGCTGTTAAGAAGAAGGTTAGTTTTATGTACAAGACTGTTCATCACGGTTACGAATAATCGAGTTAATTTAGTTACTGAATGTTCGGGTTCCGTTTTCCATGCAGATTTCTGCACGGCATGAACTGGAGAAGAAGGCATATCGCCGGATGTTCCAATAATTGTTAAAAAAGTAAGCAATCATTTTATAGTTACATTACTATTATTATGATTTGTCTGAACTAGTAAGGACATTTGCTCGGGTTTGGAGCATTACATCTATAGATAAACCATGCCTAATCAATTATTTACCCCTTATGGTATTTACCTGTCTCTTGAATTTCAGGGTTTGTTCTGGGGAGGAGTTGAAACAAGTTGCATTTTTTTGAAGGATGTGGTTTTTTTTGGCAATAGAAAAAACAAACATTTATATAGAACAGTTTCTGATTTCTCTCAATTGAATCATGTACACAAAACTCAATCTGTCCAAAAATGTGTAAATCTTACTTACCCGGGATGCGACATTGAAGTTGATATCACACAAAACCCGGGTTTCTATGAGTTGTAGTTGTCAAGTCCCAGATCTCTCAAAGAATCAGTTGCAACATCCTTGCAGGCTTGATGATTGTGCTTAGCTATCCTTATGTGTTTTTCAATGCCATTACTGAGCAAAAGCGATTTGAAGAACGTACAGACGACTGAGATTTAATTAACTGTAACAACAAATTTCAAATTTAGTGGTACTGATAAAAAAGAAGGGAAGATTCGTTAATCGTTACATTACCTGTTCTCGGCATTCCACACTGCGAGATTGCGGATCATAATGCAGGCACTTCTCTGCATCTGCTGTGCAGTTGGGAACTTCTGCATAGCTTGAATGGCTACATCTCCTGCTCCTGCTTCCATTTTCAGAAGATCTCAACTTCTCAAGCAGATCACCGAGATGATCAACATTACCTGAAATTTGGGGATTATAATCGAATATTGACTGAAATGCAAAAATTTACCAACCCCGAATGCGGCTTATGCAGGCTAACCTCTTGCAAAATGGAAGGGTCATCGGAACATCGAGCTGAGAGTTTTACGAGTCTATCTAATCCACGCTTTTCGACAATTGCATTCTTATTTGCATCACTTCCTGCCAACTACAAAGGCATACAAGTCATTCTCAAGAGGATTAGCGGTATGCGCATTACTCAAATACGATCAGCTGCATCTAATTAGGGAAAAACTGAATGAATGAATTTTATGATGACTAAATACATAATGAAACTTCGAAAATTGCCAATGTATTTGTACCTTTGCAAGTAAAGAACAGCGGACCTTGGCGGCAACTTTGTTGCTTTGTTCACCACTGTGGTTGATGCATTGGAGGAGGGCATCGATACCGCCATTTTCTGCTATGGTCTCACAAATTTCATCCTGCGGTTTTCACTCATAAATTAAACAAACACCAACAAGACATGGTGATATTATAAGTGCAAAGATTTATTTCAAAATGATTTGCATTCTTTTCATGTGTACCTTAGAACTCTACTTCAGCTTGACAGTCTAGTAAAGAATCTTAAAACTGATAAATGGCGCAATCTTTAAGAACGACAATTACGAGCTATTGGCAGCGCGACTATAAGGCCATAAAGATTCCATGGAACCATGGATACACGAAGATTATTGCAATCTTACCAATCCTAGGAAGTTCTTACAGTGAATATGCAATATGAAAAATCATGAACTTTCAAGGAATTCGTGTTTCCTATAAGCCAAATAAACTTTCTACGCATTCGCACACGAGCTAGAATTAGCAAAAGATAAATGAGGAATGAAATTAGAAGAGTAGTAGCAGGTTACTAACATTTACTGCAATAGACTTCAAGACAATGCTTGCTGAAATTAGCGTGGGAGAGTTAAGCCCATCGTGGAGTGACGCCACAAATGCTCCAGCAATTCCGATTTTTGCAAATCCTCGGACATAACCATATACCTGAAAGTTAAGATCATTCATTACAGAGTCAGTTCAAGAAACAACACTCGGGTTTCAGCTTTTTGACATCAAAGATCCATTTAAAATCAATGGAACACCTAACTTGACCTCAATTAGCAAAACAGTTTAACAATTAACCCTGAAATGCCAAACCAGTAGAGATCATATTGAAGAGTCACATTGATTCAAATATTATTGAAATTGTAACAATGTATGGCCCAGCATAAGAAGAAATAAGTATGTCTAAATCCTTGATTTTACTTGTGAAGCAACAACGCGATTATCATCAGCAGTTAACAAGACACGAATAGCATCGTATAAACTTGGGATATGAGTTTGCTTTGCTTGGTCAGGATACACATCATAAGCTCATCGATTTTAAGTTCCATGAATGCCTGTTTAATAACCTCATTTGCAGTGGCAGCTGCAGCAACTGCTGCGAAACCACTATCGAGGATGCTAGAACTTTGACTTCCATCTAGAATATTCATCACAATTTTGGGTCCACTGCAGTTCTTAAACACCTCTTGACTCTGGATGTCTGTAAAAAATCCAAAAACATAGCAACCCAAACATAATATGAATTAACCCAGCAATGAAATTGTTAAGAGGTGAACCATAAAGATGCTTTAACTTGAAATGAACAAGATGGTACCTAATCTATGCTGCATCTTAGCTAATAAACACAAACAATAAAATTAGACATTTAGAATTGATCAAGCAAGACATTGCATCCACATAAAGTACTAAAAAGTTGCCAAGACATCAGGCTGCACTAGAGTATGTCAACAATACCGTGAAGAAGCAATGCCAATGCTTTCATAGATGAAACAAGAGGCCTCTCGTGTTCTATTTGGATCTTGAAACAAAGGGAACAAACCAGCTCAACAGCACCATTTCTTGTTGCAATTGCTGCATTTCCCGATTCAATGTCAGAGATCAGCTCAATAAGCTTTTCAAGCAGTTGAACCAACTCATTACAGGAATTTTTGTCATTCATCAGATCACAATCGAGCTGCTTCATTCTATCCAGACATTGTATTGCTGGGTTCTCTTTGACACCACCCTCTCCTGGAACACATGTCACAATCCCTGAACATGGAAACAACAATTTGAGGATCGGTACGAAAGAGGATCAACCACATGAGTTTTATGATTCACAGACACTTACTGTTATCAGTTTTTGGTTCAGCAAGCTTACGTTGTATAATTTTGATTAACTACTCTCACTAAAAATTCATCGTACAAGAATAATAACTCGAAGCAACCAGACTAACCAACCTAATTCTTGTAAATTCAGTTCCATCTCACAATTCCATATCTAGTTTCCTATGATAATTAAACTTCATGTACTGTTCCCAAATCAACATAACTCAACCTGCTGCAGTTGAAGATGTCTCTAACCTAAACCATGATCGTCCCTGCAACAACACCTAAACACCAAGCTTTAAGTTTCACTCAATTTATGAACACCTCAAACTGCAAGTATTCAACTATTCACATTATAAACATCTGTTCATGAGCTCCTTCCATGGATTAGTACATCGTATTTGCTTTAAACTTGTAGTGAAAAAATTCACTGTCCGCAAACTTCCATCTATCAGTTGCTTTAGACAAGATATGAGAAAGTCAAGCATGAAAGTGAAGCTGCAAGGATAGGAGGGGAAACGAACCAGAGAGATCGACGCCTTGGAAAGAGAGTGTGTCCATGGCGTCTTGGAGAGCCTCAGCGGGATCCATTCCAAGGTCCTCCATGTTTTCCCTAACCAGATCGTCGAACGCTTGCTGCGAGATCGCACGGCCGCCCTTCGCCGGAGGCCCCATTAATCTGCTCTGCCTCCACTCTACTGCTTTCTTTCTGGAAAAACTGTAATGTAAGTGTAAGTTCGATCTGAAACGGATACGAAATGTTTCAGGTCCTTCGGGTAAAATGCTACGTCTTTAGAGTTTGAGGACGGAGCTGGCTACAAATAATAAAAAATTAAAACGGGAAAAAATTAAAACATAAAGAATTAATTAAAGCGGGAAAAATTAAAAGGTGAAACTTTGAAGCCCAACATTTTTTTTACAACATTTTTTGTAATATGTTTGCACCAAAACTAAAATAATTCTCGTATAATTTTGCACTGAGTCAACTCGTAAAGGGTAAAATATTAGTTATAAATATTTTTCTATTCTCAGAGTTTGGCAGACTTGGTGCTCGAAACTTCTGATTAACTATTGAGCACCAAGGTGACGACCATGAATAAGTACCCAATCCTGAAAGTGGATGACATGTTTGATTGTTTGGCACAAGCATTATGGGTTTGGCACAAGCATTATGGTTTACAAAGCTGTACTTGCAGTCGGGCTAATGGCAAATGAGAATTACAAAGGGTGACGAACTGAAGACGATTTGTATAATTCGTTATGGTTCTTTTGAATTTTGTGTAATGTAGTTTGGGCTTAATAATGCCCTGGCCACCTTTTGTAATCTCATGAACAATGTTCTTTATAAATATCTAGATCATTTCATTGTGGTCTATCTTGATGATTTTGTTGTCTATACTATATATATAGCAATTCCATGCATGAGCATATTAAACATTTGAGGGTGGTTTTTCACTAAGAGAACGCAAAATCGAAAGAAATATTTGAATCTGATTAGATTTCATACAAATATAGTAGTATAAGAAAAATTAGGGGTGAGCGGTTCCGGGTACCTTGTAGTTTTAGGGTATCCCAGAACCAGACCAATATTAAACAGTTCCTTCATTACCCAGATCCGTACCAGAACCGTTTGGAACCGGAACCGTTTCATAACCGTTTAGAACCGATCAGTTCCGGATACCCATTTAGGAACCGTAAATAAACAGTTGAATTTATTGAGGTTCATCTTGAATCATGAAACAAGTAGTAGATACCCGAGCTTAGACATGACGCCTTGATATGTTCGAGCATCAGTATTCAATGAATGGAAAAGTGAAGTTTTGTTTTTTTTTTCATGAAGAGTAGCATCGTCCACTCCAGGAGTTGCTGTGATATCTGAGAGTTTCGAAGTTACGCACACAATGTGACGAGAATTTCTTGATGAAATAAAGCTTCGAAGATTCCCACTTAGCTCCAACGGTGAGAAGAAGAAGCAGCGTGTGTGGCCTTGTGGAAAACATCAAATACTAATTCTATGGACCTACGTTGCTATATTATATATATATATAGGTTAATAAGTATATTTAGTTATTATTACTACTATTATTATTATTATTGTTAATATATAAAATGGGTCCGGTTCCGGGTATTTGGGAACCCGACTACTTACCCCGGAATCGGAACCGAAATTATCGGTTCTAAATTTTTTATCCCGGAATAGTACCTGAGCCGTTTACTTCTACCCAGAACCTACCCAAATGACCGGTTCCGGGTCCAACTGGGTAATTTACGCACCCCTAAGAAAAATTAATGTTCTAAAAACTGATTCATCAATCAGACTTGAACCGGTCACACTGTTAGTCAGATTCTAATAAAAGATTAGAATGCACGATGCATCTATTCAACAAGTGAAAATTAGGTTAGACAATGCTCGAACAAATAAACTAACCTCGATTCGTCAGTTGACTCAGTTTAAATGACAAAAAAAAAAAGAAAACTGATCCAAAATGGGCCTTGAAGTTTAAAAAGGATGATCGGAATAGGTTTTTTCGTTGCTAAAACTGATCAAACTGGAACCCATCACATTACCGGTTTAAATTCCAGTCCGATTTTTTAAATATTGATTAAAATTTTACATAGCTAGATAGTCAGGGTACTGTGTCTCTCGCCTGACACTACCACATTGGGATGTCATTCAGAGTGTTAAAGTGCATAAAATTCACCTAATCTTCTTTTCTCAGCACAGTGTAACATACTCAAGGATGTCAGTATCGGATCCTAACTTGGATCGGTTGAGTGTAAGATTTGGTCGTTTGTAGAATTGAATCTTGATCTTAGAAATAATTTCACATTAAAAATAATCTACTCTTCTCTAGTGAAGAAATAACCTAATTTAATATCAAATCACCAGAATAGTATTATAAAGTATTCTAAACATTAAAATTAAATTCTAAATTTCAAAATAAACATGTAAGTTCAACAAATAAAGTACTGAAAAAACATTAAATTAGTTCAAACTTCTAACTAATAATAATTATCTATAGCAACATCATCAATTATATCCAAGTCTTCATTAGCTCCAAAATCACCACCATCTGTAATATCTTGAATATCATCTAAGTTTAAGTCCAAGTCACTTTAATCATTTGAGTTAATACTCGTACTTGTACTTGCGTGGTTATTTTTACCTAAATGATTTGAAAAATAGAATTCAAGTATAAAAAAGTTTAACTAATGAAAGTTAAAAAGGAAATATCAAGCTGGGCACTTGAACTGGATAAGAAGACTTATAGAATAGGCGAAGAAGAACTGGTTTTTTTGGTTGCAAAGAAGAACAAAATACATATGAATCACATTTGGTTTACCTTTACCCACCAAATATTCATTAAATTTTTATTAATTCATTTATTCTAATAAATTTGACGAGAGGATAAATAAACATTCAATTTATAATTATCCAAATCAATAGGTCATTTGGCTATAAATTTATAATTACTAATTAGTATGTCCATAATTAAAAAATCTCATTTTAGATAGGATCGTGATCCTAACCGATCCTACGATCCGGCGCTCGATCCTACTCTGATCCTAAGTGCTAGCAATCCAGATCTATTTAGCCTTGTAGGATATTAGGATCGTACGATCCTACAATCCGGATCGCACGATCCTACAATCCGGATCGCGATCCTGACAACCTTGGACATACTTACTTGACCCCTAGAATAATTCTCATTACCCCTAGAATAATTCTAATTTGCACCGGATCATCCCGTAAAAATAAAATTAACTATATAAACTGTCACAAAGGTGTAGATCAACATAACTTCCCAGTTCAGATTAATATTAACAAGGTGAAACACATCAACCACTTACTTACTAATGATGAATTACCAAATGTCTCCAACCCAACTGAACCAAATAGTGACCAACAGAGCCACCAAAATACTCATCATCATTTATAAAAGCTCAGCTCTTCTCTTTGATCATTGCATCCTTCACTCAAAAAGGAGAAGTGCTTCATGATCCCAGAAAGGCAACCTATTTTTGGAACTGAATGGAGTACGAACCCGTGTTCGGATCTTTCACAGCTTTGAAGTTGTCGATACTCATCCCAAAACGACCTAACACCGAGTTGCCCATCTCTTTTAGCTTTCCTGCACAAAATTCAAGTGCAAAGCAAGTTATGGCCTTCATGATTGTATGGCAGATCTCAGCAGGTTTACCTTTATAACCCTAAAAAGGACATTATACCTATCATCTCTTCCTTCATCTTCTCTCGCTTTTCAGCTGCGAGTGGTTCTAAGCGTAAGATGATTTTCCGTGATTGGTCATTTGAAGGATCCAATTCCAGGATCTTTTTCCTGTCTGTACCAGTTACAAGAAAGCATAATCCTATAAGTTACCAGTATGGAGGATAAATAGCAACTCATTTCTAGTTATCTGATTCGTATGACACGGTTATGGGACAATATGCAGCAACTCGAGAACCGGATATATAATTCACATGGACAGAAATTAAGATCACTCCATCGGATAGAACTTATTTCACCTTTATTTCAGTAAGCAGATGTTCATGTTTAATTACCTTTCTAAGTTTTATGTAGCATAGCATGTCAGGAAATCACTAGACGGAACTATACTTAATACGCATTGAAGCTAAGTATAACATAATCATCTCAGGAGGAGAGAATCAAATGAGATCCACAAAGTAGCATACTTACCAGCTATAGCTTCTTCATAGTTCTCAAGCTTTTCATGAGCCTCGGCTCTTCTGATCAGAGCTTTCTCATATGTAGGATTAAGTTCCAATGCTTTCTTGCATTCCTTCACCGTTTCCTCATATTTTCCCTACGAAGAGTCGAAAAGGTAAGACTGGCAGTGATTATGAGCGAAGATACTAGAGAGTAGATCAAATTAGGCTTCTGGTAGAATGCTTTCTAGAAATGCTATTTCCAATTTATTCACTTCAGGGCCAAGGCTAACAATGCATTCCAGCGACTGCGTGCTTCGGTGCACTAGAATGAACTGAGTGATCTAACCAGAATTCCTTCAGCATCAAATAAAAACAGTGAAGTAGCAATTTTCACAAACCCTTAAGAAATCGAATTCCTAATATGGTTAACTAAGGATCATAATGCCGAATTCGCGATAGAGTATAGACCCTTTTACATGATCATAGAGAACATTAGTTTTTGGTTCATTGCATCAGGGATTCTATTACTGAAGCATGTGACTGCTCTTCGAAATACACGAATCTATTAATCCATTGCATACATTTAGAGATAATGCTCAAATTACCATTCTCAGGAAACATATTCCACGATTTGAATAGCATATCGATCGTATTTCCACTGTGTACGGCATCTCCGGCACAAGCTGCAAGGAAAGCTCATACTTTGACAATGCCTCTTCAAACTGACCATCTCCATAGAGCTTATTTCCTTCCAATTTTGCCTCATTAGCTTTCGCCAATGCTTCCTGCTTTGAAACAGATGGTGCAATTTCAGAACTGATAATCATACAAGAATCCAAAATCATTTGATAATCAAAACCTAAAATCAACCCATTTCTCTAAACATTTCTAGCCTCAGGAAGCAGCAGAAATGTAAATATCACTAGTGACCTGAACCGAAGGATCATCTTCAGAAGGGCCAGTCTGAGGCTCAGCAGCCTGAGGCTCAGTCGTCTCCGCTACGGGATCCCCGGCCATCGGCTGGACATCCCCGTTCTCTTCCTTGTCGGAGTCTAAATCGGCGTCACTAGCAGTTTCGAACCCCTCGGAAGCGGCATCAGCATCTCTTCCTTTCGCCTCATGCTTCGGTTGAATCTCTTCGGGCTCAGGTTCCTGTTCAATCAGCGCCATTTCCGTCGATCGGAGTGTGTCGATAGATGATCTGTGCGAATTGCGCGATGGAAACTTTCTGAAGCTGTGAACTCCGATTCAATGGAATCAAATTGGCAACTATCGTCATCGTCACCTTCGAGAAAGGTCGTCGTGTCATCATGAAGCTTCTGATCTGCACTGAACTTCGGAGCCCAAACCCTAAACCCAATATTGATCCACTTAGAGTGTTCTGTGGGTGGTAAGGCCCAAACTCAAGAAACCCAATGAAGTTTCTTGATAATTATCATTTTTATTTTTTGTTATTATTATTATTATTATTATTATTATTATTATTATGGATTGAAACATTTTTTTCCGATAAAATGAATGAGTTACTTACTTTTTTTTTTTTTGCCAAAAAATGAATGGGTTACTAATGGTTGACAAATCCTGCTATGTAATGTTCGAATTATCATATTAACGGTGTGAGTTTTTTCCGACTAGATTTAGTGAACAATTGCCGTATGCATTGCTCCCGTCAACAAAACCCCACTAGCAATCTTATATAATTAAGAAATAACCCATTTTGATTCGCATTTTTTTTATGTCTGACATGGTTTGTGGCTCACGCAACCTAATATTTTTAATCAGGTTACAGCGAGATTACTTACCAAAGGATTTGAAACATGAAATTTTGGAATCAAACGCGATTTTCAAAATTAGACCACCGCTTTCAATGATATTATAGTTTGAAACATGTATAAAAAATAACTGCATAAAAAACGGGTCAATAACATTATTATAACACAAACTATTTGTTAACCCTACGTTGGGCATGATTCAACATGGATGAACGTTTACGTTATATAGTAGTTAGTAGGGATCATCATAAATGATTAAAGTGTGTCGTTCATGGTACAAATCGACGATTTGTATAGACAATTATTTTTTTTAATAAATATATTAGGATAATATATACATCTTACCATTAATTTATTTTTATGATATATATATATATAATAACATATAGCATACATCACTGAAATGTATTTCACATTTATTTTCATATAAAATATCGTTTTAAAATTCGAGTATCATAGAAAATATTATGGTGCTTTAATTATGATATTACGCCCCATGGAAACTGTCTACCTGAGACTGTCCCTTGGTCCGTAGGTCCTGACACAATGTTAGAATTCTAGCTTTCCAGAGTAGTATCTCACTGATGGCTCGGGTCCCCCGGAAGGAGGCCTTCTTCGCCTTCCACCTAAGTTGCGCAGGAAAGGCCCAAAGCCAATCCCAGGAACAGTAAAGCTTCATAGGGTCTTTCTGTCCAGGTGCAGGTAGTCCGCATCTTCACAGACATGTCTATTTCACCGAGTCTCTCTCCGAGGAATAATATTGTAATAAAATAAAGTAAATATATATATATATATATATATATATATATATATATATATATATATATATATATAGTAAAATTATATAATAAATAACGTGAATAAGTTTAGTGCTTTTGTAAAGTTTAGAATTATCAGTTGTGCCATATACCTTATTAATTCACATTTGGTGTACAAAACTTTAAAATTAATCTAAAAAATTATAATTTTCAGTTTCTTCATGTGTTTTTATCTAATTTAATTAAACAAACTTAAATTTTCTAAATTAAATTTTTATTTAAGTAATTATACGCAACGCGCGATGAAAAACATACGTCAATTCATATATCTACTACTTCATTCAAAAAACCAACAACTGGGTTCATCAAAGCTACTGCATTGTCACAAGTTGGGTTCACCAAATGGAAACCATGGTCCTCCCCCTTCACCTCCACCACCTCCACTTCCCCTCTCCATCCACTCATCCTCAGAACCTCGCCGTAAAACCGCCCTCGCTCCTTCAACACATCGAGCTCCGCCACAACCACTAACACCCTCGAGCACCCTAGGCCCGACAGGTTCGGGTCCTTGGCCGGGTTTATGACCGGGTCATCCACCCCGGCCACAGAGTTCGGGCTCATGACCTTCCAAAACGTAGCGGCATCCACCGCCGTCTGAGGGTCAAAACTAGCCTCTGAGCCCACGGGCTCGCTCCCTAAGAAGTACGGGTTGATCAGCACGACCCCGCGCAGATCAACCCCTTCTATTTTCTCGCGCCCGAACATTATAGACATGCGGTGCGCGATGTTAGCACCCGCGCTATCCCCTGCAAAGAAAACCCTAGCGAAATCAGCATACCTGCTCAGTGACGAAATTATAAATTTATGTCAGAGTTGAGTTGGTATAAATAAGAGTATGTGCAAATAATTTTTTTTAAAAAAAATTACGGTAAATATAAGACTTTAAATAGCTAAATTTAAAAAGTAGGAAGCAAAATCCGCATGATTCAAAAAAACTTAACCAGTCCGAACCAAAAAGGTTGTACCAAAAATGTTCAATCCGGTTTTGAATGAATTTTTCAACTCTAAATCGGTTTCTCGGTCTATTTTGGCTTTTGAACTTAGTGGACCGTAGAGATCGAACCGACCATACGTATATTAGATATATGCAAAATATATATTAGTTAGTATTAATTAATATAATTAATTGGTTCGTTTAATTTAATTTAATTATACAAGAGGCACTTGTGATGATTTTTCTTCCTTATTTTATTTAACAGTTAATTACCAAAAAGCAAACCGAACTTTGTGCGATTTGTTAAGAAAAAAAAGTTTGATTTTTTTTTTTTTTTTTGCAAAATAGTCAAAGTTTAATTTGGTTTATGACAATTAACCCTTTATTTAATTGTACTAATGGACGTTACTTATCTTTTCGGCTTGATTTGGTTCATAAAAATTATGAACATTTTAAATGGTAAGTTGTATTTTCGGATTTTTAGTTTAAAACGTACTACAAATGATTGGTTTATTTTTTCCTCACACTTTTTTTATCGGTTATTTTTATGAGAAAAATCCAAACTGAATATTTAGGTATATATTCGACCGAAACAAGTAAAAAAAACCGGACCAACCAAAGCGGCTTCACTCCTATTAGAAAGTTGATCGAGTCTGTGATTAGTACCTGTTAAGCCACTCATCCGGACCCAGCCCGTCCAAGCCCGAATGCAGCCCGACCCATTTGAGTGCAGCCCAAGAATCCTCATAAGGGATTGGAATCGGGTTTTCGGGCGCTCTTCGGTATTCGACCGAAACAACAACTACGTTAGCCTCTGAAACAAGAGAGTTCAAGTAGTTATGGTAGGTGGGAGACTGCGCGGATTCGACGCAGAAGCCGCCACCGTGGAAGTAAACAAGGAGAGGGAGCTTTATAGGGTTTTCAGAAACGGAGATGTTATTGGGGATGTAAAGGCGGGCCGGTAAGCCCGTTTCGGTCGAAATAGTTACATCTTTGGAGAGGACACCGGTGTTTTTATCGAGCGAAGCCGGGACTATGGTTGTTCCGATGAGCCGCTCGACCCGACCGTCTTTGTATATTCGGACAAACGGAGATAGATCATAGGCTATGTCGGAATCCATGGAGGGAGTTGTCGGAAGGTAAAATGTAGTAAATTTAGACACATCACTTTATAGGTGAAAGTGTGTTTGTTATAACCCAAATTCCGTTAGTAAGTAGGTAGAAATAATAATATTAGGGTTAATTAGCAAATTGGTACCCGAATTTGCTAATTGGATTTTATTTTGTAGCATTCGGTTAGTTGGACTTTAATAAATAGACAAAAATAGGTAACTTTGTGTACTCCGACGTTAATTTTTTAATGGAATTATAAACGCGTCGGTCACATATGGAGAATTGGCACCCGAACTAGATTTTGCAAGTGTAAGCTTGTTTCGAAAGTCATTCCGGACTATACTTGAAAATAGTTAGCTTTGTCCACTCCGACGTTAATTTTTAGCGGAATTATAGATGTGTCGCTCACGTGATGGAGAATTTGACACTTGAACCAGATTTTGTAAGTGTAAGTTAGTTTCGAAAGTCATTACGGGCTTTATTTGGGGTAATCTCGTAAAAAAGTTCTACGAGTGTCCTAATTTCAACCAGATAAATTTTTCAAACTAATTGACCAATGTTTAATTTTTATATTAATCTTTTAATTTCAAGACAGTTCTGGTTCGGGTCACCTGATCGACTCGTGTATAATTTCATTCAGTAATAATAATTAACATTAGAATGATCAGAGCTAACTATTTGCTAATTCTTGGCCAAAAAAAAAAAAAAAACTATTTGCTAATTCATTAACATTTTATTTCAAAATAAAGTTCCGCTAGAATTTTGTATGTATATATGATCAAAGTTTAACTAGTATTTTAACCCTAGTATTAGAAAAGGAATTATAGTTTCAAAGTCACTTTGAGACGTTTGTATTTGTCTGACCACGTAAGAAGTATGGCTTGAATAATTTGGTTCAAGAGTACATGGTATGATATACCTAACGCAAACCTACATAGTAATTAACTCATTAGGAAATAATTATTGAATTGATGGGTGAGGTTTGGATAGTCAAATAAATTATTAATTAAAGCTTGTTTTTAAACATTCTGTCAACTCGGTTATTCTATATGTATAGTTTGCTAGTTTCGCTAGAATTTTCACTTCTTAGATGTAATTATACATAGTTCTAGAAACATTATAAAGAAGATAGTTAATAATTTATTCGTCTACCTAAACATCAGATTTGCCTTGTTTTTGTTTATCACGGTTCACGTGTTGGACACGTTACTTATTTTTGTGTAAATTAGACGGAAATCTAATTGAATAATTAATAATATATATAACTTAAAAAAAAACTTCAGCTATTAGTCAACAATTTGATACTTAACCCTATTTTTATAAATTTGTCTTGACTTTCACTTTGACTAGCCGTTAAAGATAGTTACTTTTTGAAAACTAGTTTATTTAGTTATCTCCTTCATCTTCATCATCAAGCAACTACCGACATATCTGAACTTCAGGGACTCTCTCTATCCACTCATCGGCAGTTCTTCCTTTTTTTGGAATTTTATATAAATGGTATCATTTAACACGTGGGCTAACTTGTCATGCATATAGCGCATATTTAGATGGAATGAATCACATAGTTTATAATGAAGTATGGACTTCTAATCAGTTGAAGCATATAGGTTGTAATACATATGCATATAATATTATTTAAAGAAATATTAATATGAAATATGGATAGTGTATATATGTATAGATTGTGTACGCACAATATTACTCGGCGAGCTCGACTCGACTGAGTTTCTTGAACTCGAGCTCGAATTCGAACTCGACCGAGCCTTAATTTTTCAAGCTCGAGCTCGACTCGATACTCGGCGAGTTCAAGCTCGGCTCGATAATGTTAAAAAAAATTCAATTAAATTATAAATGGTGCACCTTAGCTTGTCCTCGAATTCGACTCGATCGGTTAGGCCTTTGACTCGAACTCGAGCTCGAACTCGACTTGAACTCAATATGCACATGTATAATATTATTATGTAAAGCTCGAAAAACTTGAAATCGAACTCGATATCGACTCGAATAGGCAAAACAAAAAAGCTCAATTAGGCTCGCGAGCCTCTGAGTCGAGTACCTGTGAACTCGAATTCGACTCGGTATCAGAAAAAGCTCGACTCGACTCGAAATTTAGCGAGTCGAATTCGAGTATCGACCGAGCCAATCTCGAGTAGCTCACGAGTAGTTTGACTCGTTTTTTTATTTTGGCGGGAGCCACATAGAAGAAGATTCTAAAGATCATAAACTGGTAATATGTTTAGAGACATTGTCACTAAGAAATGACAATGGTCTTGGTTCTCACCAAGAAGGTGTTTTAAAGTCTATAGGTAGACTTGGTTGCTCGGCTTTTTAACTATCCAAAATTATATATCATTTTCTATTTTCTACTCATACATAATTAGTCTCTAAAAAAGAGTCTTTTTAATTAACGGCTCTAAAATAATTTTTTCAAGGAGGTCTTCAATGTTTGCTAGTTGTCAATTTTAGGGTTTTATTCTGATTTGTCGAAAACTTTGTAGCAAAACTCTTTACGAAAGCAAATATCACATTTTGAAAAGCAATTATACACGCCTCAAAACAAAAACCCGCAAACTTTTACTTGTGGTTATAGATTCGTTGTTCATAATTAGTCCGTGTACAAGATTCGTAATCTTGTTCATGTTTTGGGTTCGTAGTAATCAACGCTTGTAGTCTACCCTAAAACTATTGTTCCAACACCTTCCTTTAATAGCGTCCACTAACACCGACGTAGTTCGCAAGTTCCAGAAGACGATCACGTCCATCTCCGTCGATTGTTCTCGGAACGACCCATCCCCATCTGCTACGAAGATTCATGGGCATATCAAAATGTTGTAAAATTATAAACTGTATCAATAAAACTATGAAACTATAGGATTTTTTTTATTGTTTTTATTTTTAAAATTTCAAATAATATATTTTTATTTTGGTATTTTGGCTGTAATTAATTAATTTTGATAGTATGTGTGGTATTTTAAAAATTTAATAACTTGTGAATTATTAGAATGTTATTTTATTTATATTTATAGAAAATTTGAGTTATTTTATAATCAAATAAAAACTTTAAGGCGTTTTTTTTAAAGTTTTTTAAAAGCTTCGTTAATAATAACATAATTAGTAGTCGTCTAAACTAGCAAATGACTCTAATTTAGAAGATCAGCTAGCAATTAATATTTATCATAAAACAAAATTTAGTTAGCAAGTACAAATTCAACTAGCAATTTAGTATTTAACTGATCTTGCGTGACCAGAAGAATATATTATTGATACTAGAATAGATTACTAGGTGTTGTTTCCGTACCCGTGTGGGGTGACATTTTTCTATCTTTTCTTGGGTAGCAAACAACACTTAATACTCATTATATGCATATATGTGATCGAATCGAAGAAACGGTATACATAATTTATTCAAATAGTCAAAGTGGATAAGCAATATACAACAAAGTGTTCAAGCAATATATTAATGTATAATGGTTTGTAGTAACTGTTTTATTTTGGGAATACACTTTTTTGTTGAAATTGTTTCTTGGCATTTGTAATGAGACGGCTAAGTTTTCCTTAGATCATCGCATATAACGTGTCAACTATTGTTCTTATAAGTGTATCACTAAAATTTGAGAAAATAGTAGATGATTCATTAAAATTGTGATTACAAATATTATGTAATATATGTGTTAAAATTAATTTGTAAGCACTTACTATCTCTGAAATGCAAAAGCGCTTAACAGATCAGTTAGAAAGTTAGAAGAACAGTTTTGTATGTAGATCGTGCAGAGTGACATTCGTAAGTGACGGTGTGTTCGCCTTAGAGTTTACACTTATTTTTTTAATATTTAGGTATTATATTATTATATGAAAGAAATATATTTTGTGTACGATAAATTGTTATAAAAATTATAGTTTTAGAATGATGTATATTATATTTCTGATTTACGTATATTGGAAATTATTAGTAAAAATACATGATTAATACGTATAATCAATTTACTAATATGATCTTATGGATGTACATAAACGTGAATCTGCCGAAGATAATGAATCAAGATATGTCAGTCAACATATAATAGATATACACCGATTATTGTGAAATAATTGATTCATTGATTTTGATTAATTACTATATTATATCCATAATTATATTTATTAATCATATTGCCCGCCGCGTGGGGACTGCACCTAATGATAATATTACCTTAGTCAAGTAACGTATAATTATTTCAATGAACATGACTATAGTTGGCTTACTGCGTTGTTTTTATATTTTTTTGATGTAATTTTTAAATTATTGCAATCATTATTTAAAAATTTACGTGCTCGTTTTTATAGTATATTCGTATTTTTTATTAGTTTTAATTACCAAAAGAATCGTATTTTTTTTTAAAAAAAAAATTATAGTACGTAAATAAATGATCTATTACCCTAAAGTCGTCGAGTTTCGAATTTTAGGATAACAACACACGTCGGTTAAAAGTGGAACCCTGATATTTGATTTACAATTGACAAACTTTAACGAATTCATAAAAAAAAATATATATATTCAAAAAATCAGTTACATTTTATAATTTTGTACATATTTTCCCTAGTTTTTTTTTTTTTAATTAAAACGGTTTAGCACTTGAATCTCATTATTTGTTGATGTCTGTATTTTTTTTTAATATGAATATTTAATTTATATATACTGTTTAAAAAGTTATATTTGGAGTATGAAATTATGTGGTTCCTAATTTAGATATGGAACTTGGCCTCCAACACGCAGTCACACTTTGATGAGTTGGCAGTGACGTGGATGAACTAGGCACTTACCATTGGGAGTGCTCTTAAGCAGTGTATCAGAACCGGACTGTAGGTCCGACCGGGGTCGAACCGGAACCGGTGCCTCCGACGGTCCGGTTTGAGTAAATCCGGAGGATGTAAGCGAACCCGGTTTGATGTCCGGTTTTTCATTGAACCGGCCGGCTTTCGGCGGACCGGGCGGTCCTCCGATTCACAGGTTCGGTATTAAAAAAAAAAAAAACTTAGAATAAAGACTTAACCCTAGCTAAATTAAAGCTGCTGCTTGGTAGAAACATGAACAGCCTTAGTCTCCTTCCTTCCTTCCTCCCTTCAAGCTCCAATGTGAAGAGAATTTCCTTTAAATGTAACAGAAATCTTGCTTTCTCCTTCTTCCCTCACACAGTCACACTGCTAAAGACTAAAGTCACCTCCTCAAACTAAGGTCGGAGCCTTTCTTCCCCATCTCAAAATCTTCATCAATTTCAAGTAATCTTCACCAACAAGCTGCTAATCGTCCTCGAGCGAGAGATTCTTGCAGTTGCAGATAATGAAGAATCAAACTCAAAAAAATTGAATTCTGGGTTACAACTGGTCCTGGAGCTCCATTACCTCTGACAGGAAGAATGAAATCACCGGAACTTCGAGATTTCCGATTCCGGCAACGGATATGGCTTCCTGACCGCTCTTGTGATCCGAGGTGGCATCTCCTGTCGGTGATAGAGACAGCTCCGGCGCTTGAAGAGCGTGTGGTAGAATTGAAGAGGACTAGAGAGAGGTTAGAAGGAAGAAAAAGAACGGATGTGTGTGAGGTTTGAAGGACGACTATGTTTTTGCTAGGGAAATAGATGAGGGTTTTTAGATGGGTTGGGCTTTTCTGGACAATATTTTAGTATGGGCTGGTCTTATAAATTTTACTAAAAAAATAAATAATAAAATGTAGATAACCGGTCGAATCCGGTTCGAACCGGGTCGGACCGGTCAGACCGCGAACCGGCAGTCTCGCCGATTCGACGCCCGATCCGGTTCTGATAACACTGTTCTTAAGTCCCAAAGTATAGTGGTCAAATTTCAAAGCCTATAGGGGGCATTTGGATGGACGTAATGTGAGATTACTTGAAATGTGAGATTACAACTAATGTGAGTTACATCATGTAATGTCAGATTACAATGTTTGGTTGTGCTGTAATGTGGAATGTAATGTTAGATTACATTGTTTAGTATATGTTATAATGTGTATTGTAATGTGACTTTATTGTTATTATATTAATATATGAGAGTATATTATATATTAATATGATAAGATTTAAATGAATATATATTTTGATAACAATTAACTTTTTAAACTTTATGTTTTGTAGTTAATACCATAATCATTTATGAACTCCAAAAACTAAATGTTTAAACTCAATATGCATAACTATTAAAATTCTATTAATTAAAATATTTTCTATAGTTTTATAAAATAAATTTTACAAAAAAAATGCAACGAAAAAGAGTTACTCATTTTATACAAACATCGTATACATTATTCTTTATTATAATAATTAGTTATGAATTAGATAAAAAGTAAAAATCTATAATTACTATAATATATAAATATAATATAAAATATTTATTTATTAAATAAATTAACACTCCGTAATGTTGGACGTAATCTCACATTACATCCGTTTTTTAATGTAATCTCACATTACGTTGTATGTAGTTTTGACATAATCTCATATTACAATGTGCATTACATTACAATGCATACTACGTCGTTTGACAAACCGAAAAACATAATGTGAATGTAATATAAAACGTAATGTGAGATACCACATTACATCGTCCATACAACCCATAGAGTCGATTTTTGCGGGATCCTAATTTACGTGGATCTCAAAATTTACCGTAGAAAACTCTCATACGTGGCCGGTTCTGATTGATGGGATGCAACAAATTGTCATGGTACGGTAACATAGGAATATTCAAAACGACGCCGCTTAATCCCGAACCTCTCTCTTTGCTCCACTTCGACAGACGAGAATCGCAGACCGAGTCAGAGACACAGGCCGAAAAGACCCTGCTGCTGGTCTTTGCTAGAAAGTGTGAAAAAAAGTGTGAAAAAACCATAGAAAGTTAACAACTGCCACATGGCAATGCATTGCATGATTCTCTTTCCAATTTATATCAAATTGTTAACTGACATGTGGCAGTTGTTAACTTTCTATAGTTTTTTCACACTTTTTTTGGAATTACTCCCTTTGAATTATCGATCGTTTTGGTTTCATAAATAAATCCGAAGGTGGGAAAAACAAGCGTGCACCGCTCCATGCACCCAAAAGCAGCAATCATCACTCCTCCACACGAGAAAAGTGTTGGAAATATTGAGGGTAAATATGCAAATTTATAAAGTCCATGGACCAAAATGCAATTAATCAAATCTCGGTTACTTATAAGTAATTCCTCCAATTAACATGCAAGATATAGGCAACACCGAAATTGTACGTATACTTCGACACGAAAACGAATACGTATTTTTATACTGAGGCCTGTGCTAATCACAGTCTCCTTAAGGCAATTTCGCCCCTCCCCACCCTCGGGTTATGCAAAGGGGTTTATACAAGGGGCGATCACCTCCCAGGATTCAACAGTGTCATCGAATCGTGTTATGCATACAACACGCTCGACCGAACCGAACCCAATACCTGAACTCAAACAAAGAACAGGAAAGCCGACGACAACGGCTAAAAACAACTAGAAAGGTTGAAAACGACATAAGTCAAAATCAACCTAGAAGAACTCTGCATTCGTCAACACGAAGAACAGAGAATGAGAAAATATAATTGGATCCCAAGATTATGGGTTCCAGAAAAATTGAATACTCAACCAAAAGGAGAGATTCCATTTCTCAATGTGTAAAAAGGAGAAGGGAAATGCTTGTTTATATAGGGGAGGAGAAGGGAGGAGGAAAGTAAAACTTTCGATGTGGTACAAATCACAAATTCCATTCACAACAAAATAAAATTGGGCTTGAGAAAATTTGGGCTTAAGTAAAAAAGAGAATAAAAATGCCCAAATAAAATTAGAGTAGCCCAAATGAAAATTTGTGTAGCCCATTTTCTAACAATCCCCCACATGAATGGAATTTTAGAAACTTAGACACGAAATTTGAGTTCAACGGTCAATACCTGCAGAGAATAGGTAGGGGTAACCCCTTTGAACCTATCCCTTGTGAGATCATGCCTTCTCTACTGACTGGTCGGTAGACGCGATGTCCTTGAACCGACTGTCGTTGGTGTAGATGACGACATAACCCACACAGGTACCTTCCTAGTATGGTTCGGTTCACGCCCTGTGATCCCTAGGCCCTGGATCACTCGCCTGGTTCTGCAAGCGTTTCTAAGAATTGCGCCCTCAACAATTCCTTTCGAAGCGGCCCCACTTCTCACTCGCATAGGTGATTCTATGTCTCAAGAGCATCATCACGACTCTGAGTTCTCCTTACGAATCATTAAAAGCTTTGCGTAAAAAATGATTTCAATTAAGTAATTTCAATACCGGCAAAAGCTTAACCTTATCTCCATCACTGTTTGCATCATGGGAATAGGCTCGGGGTTTGACCCCCCACAGTGACAACACTCACTCTTGTGATTAGGTTGTCCCATTGAACCAAGTTCTTGGGATCTCCAGTCATCATGGTTGGGTTTTCCTTCTCAAGAGCGTTTCCTCCACGGGCTTTAGCCTCATTCCCTTCGATGCTTGGCCAAATAACTCTCTTTTTAACCCTTTCGGGTAGCGGATCCGCTATTTATCTGCCGACTTTACGATATCGGGCACAATAAATATATTTGAGAGCAACTGTCTAATGGAATTATGACGTATATGTCTAAACATTCCATTATGCAGGTTATACTGTGTTATACAGATTGATCGTCGCAACGTTGCATCAATGTTCTCAAACCAACAAAGTCCTCAGACTATCATTTCCTACAGGAATAATTTTGTTAATCCAACATCTAAATTTAGATTGATTCTTTTGTGGACAACAGCTTCGCAAAGTGTCCCATTTCCCAACCTTTAACAAAGGTTTTCATGCCAAATGGGGGGTGCACCACTTATTTCTGCTTTAACCTTGTCTCTTAAAGAAAATCTTCAACATTTCATTAGATTGGATTTAATTTGGATTAAACCAAAACAAACTCATCAATCTTTGCACTAACACAGGTTTTGGCCAATTAGTAAAATCCTCGAGAAAATGGCATAGCCATTCACATTTTTCCAGTACAAAAACTCAGACTTGATCGTCGATCTGGCTATGACTGTTTGTTTTGAGGATTTTCTACGACATTGTTCCACCTCGTAAGGTGAATACGTAACCCCTTATACTCAAGGTGGTAGTGTCTAATCAGATATCCATTTTGCATCACTATAACATTCTATCACATAATGATATCTCTTTGTGTAGACCATGATTACGAATATGTCTCAGATACCTAAGTACCCTGATTACCCCGTTCTAGTGGACAACACTAGGGTTACTCGTATATCGACTCAATACACTTACAACGTGAGCGATATCTGGTCTAGTGCATGACATTAAGTACATGACACTTCCAATAATTTGAGCATACTCAATTTGGGTAAAACATTCTCCCTTGTTCTTTGAAAAATACTTACTCGTATCTATTAGAGTAGTGACATCGTTCTTGTCATCTTTGTTGAATTTATCCAAAATCTTGTCAATATATGAGTTTGACTTAGAATGAGACCTTCTGATGATCTACTGAGTTTTAATCCAAAGATCACATCGGCAAGATTCACGTCTTTCATGTCAATACTCAAATTCAACATACGTCCAGCTGACCGGACTACATCATCGCTATTTCCAACGATTAGTATGTCATCAACGTAAAACATTTTTCATACTTATTTATTTTGAAACATTTCTCCAATTAAACGTTGTCAAATTTATAAAGCCATTATCTAGGCATCTGCCTGAGACTATATATAGATTTGACAAACTTACAGACTTTCTTTTCCTGCTCTCGCGCAGAGAAACCCTCAGGTTGTTCCATGTAGATTTCTTCCTCTAAATCTCCATGTATGAAAGTTGTTTTCACATCCATTTGATGTACTTCTAGAATTTGCAAGGCTGCAATCGCAAGCACCATCCTTATGAATGTGATTCTAGATACTGGAGAAAATGTATCAAAATAATCCAGTCATTTCTTTTGTCTATAGTCTTTTATGACAAGTCGGGCTTTGTAATTATCAATTGATCCATCTTCGTTCATTTTACGTTTGAATATCCACTTGTAGCCTAACGGTTTGTCTCCGGGCGGAAGATCCACCAGCTCTCAAGTGTTGTTCTGCAAGATGGATTCAATATTACTGTTGATTGCCTATTTTCATAGAGGTCTCTTAGAAGAGTTTACGGATTCGTGGTAAGTCTAAGGTTCGACTTCAAGCATATAGGTCAGAAAAACTGGACCATAGGATTTTTCAATCCTTGCCCTTTTACTCATCACGGGCTTGACCTCGGTTTCAACCTCGGTCTCGACCTTAACATGCCCTCCATGTTCTCGGTATTGACTATTTTTCCTCTATAGTCTCATATGCTTGCCGCTCCTCTAGACTTAGCCAAAAATACATTTTCCAAAGAAAAATGCATTTCTTGATTACATTAACGTATCTTTGTGTTTATTCGACACTTTCGATTCAAACAGTAGAAATCGATACGCGTTACTGTTCTGAGCATATCTATGCAATCAACAGTTTAGCGCATGTATGCGCCTTTTCCGTAGAGGTATCATAACTTTTAGCAAGACACCCCCCACATTTGAAGGCACAACTCAAACAGAGTTTATCTTCCTTCTTATGGGGTACCTTATTCAAAAGGTAATTGCTAACAAACATGGTCTCAACCACATTATTTTATTTCTTCCAGGAAAATTTTAACGTGTTAACACACGAGTTTGGTATGAAGTTATTACAAACTCTCAACCACATCATCATTGATCATCAGATCACCATCGTATCAATGTAGGTCATCAGACCGTCAAAACATCAACATTTTCCTTAAAACAATATGAGATCAAATTTGGTCATTAGACCGCCACGTTTCTAAAATCGGTATAACCCTCCGACCAATAAACGACATCGGCCTGTTGCACCGCAAGTGCCAAAACAACATTTTCATATTTTTATCTAATGCATGCCTAATGACAATCCATTCACCCACTAAGCCAAAACCTTGACCGTCGACAACGTTATTAATTCTAATTAGTCCAAAATAAACATTAAAACGTTGCTCGGTTGGATCGAACCCGCAACCCAACTCCATTGGGGTTTTATGTGGCGTGCAATGACTTCACCGATTAAATCGTGTTTAAGTCAACATTCTCTAAACAGAGAATAATCGTTGCCGCATTTCTCATTGCGAAAACAATTAATAGTTGAAACTCAAGTTTTTGTTTGTAAACCATGAATTTGTTAATTGTATCATTTTTCCTTCATCAAGTACACATAGCGATATTTCGTACTATCATCTACGAAAGTAATGAAGTACTTATTTCCCGCCTCGCGTTTGGACATATATTAAGTCACAAACTTCGCTATGTATTTAGACCAAGAAGTTCGGTAATCCTTTCGGCCGAATAAGTTTCGCTTCAACGCAAACTTCACATTTAAGTTCTTGATCTATTTTGATTTTAGGAATATGAACCATGTTAGACAACCTCCGCAAGGTATCGTAATTAACATGTTCTAAATTATTGTGCCACAAATTCAGCACAATAAGGAACATTCTTATTTCACGTTCACTTTAGGCACTACGGCCAATGCAAAACCAATTTTATTCATGTTTACTTTAGGCACTACGGCCATTTCACTTGAAGTAATTCAACTTCATCTCAATCAAATTTGTCGTCTATCCGTATTTAACGTACAGTTCTTTTGACGATTTCGAGTGCTCCCAACATGGATGCTTCCTCCTCATTTTTTTTTTTTTTAAGAAGTCCGAGTGGTTCGTACCCGACCCCACAATAGTAATCCGGGACATCAAATTCAGATTACTAAAATTCAAATAACGATTTGAATTTCTGATTTCAGTAATTAAGTTTAATCACTTCAATTACAAAAATCAAATTAATTTTTTTTTTTTTTTTTTCTTGTTGGACAGAAAATAAACCTGGACACGGTTAATTTCGGTTTTGACAAAACCAAACCCACACGGAGCTAACCTTCTGAGTAAACACTCATGTACACATATCACGACGTACATACGTGCCAAGGTTCAGGTGTGTGCAATCGATTCGTTGATTCACACGTACATTTATATCAAATGTAATAATCAGTGTTTTAGACAAGGAAATAAAATTTCCATAATAATTGTCATACACTCTAAATCGACTTTAACCAACTTCCTAATCCAATTTACAACAATGGATTCAACGACCCCATAAGCCTCAACGGCTAAAGTGGGTCAAGTGACCAAAGCCTCATTAGCAAACATATCAATATCGGATGCCTTAATAGGTTTAACAACCTTGACCATCTCGATTTTTCATAGTAGTCTCAACGACTTAGCGACCTCAATGGTCCTAATAGCCTCAACGGCTTTTGACGACTTTACCAGTCTCGACGACCTAAATGGCCTTAGCGATTTTATCAGTCGCATGTGCTCTCGAGCATGTTCACATTTTCAACATCATTGTTCGACAATATTTGTGAACTTTTAGAGAATAAATAATTTTCTCCAAAAAATTGAATCTCAAAATTCAATTAATCATTCTCTCATAAAACCAACAAATAAAAATTGCCTTAAGATTGTTGGAAATATTGAGGGTAAATATGCAAATTTATAAAGTCCATGGACCAAAATGCAATTAATCAAATCTCGGTTACTTATAAGTAATTCCTCCAATTAACATGCAAGATATAGGCAACACCGAAATTGTACGTATACTTCGACACGAAAACGAATACGTATTTTTATACTGAGGCCTGTGCTAATCACAGTCTCCTTAAGGCAATTTCGCCCCTCCCCACCCTCGGGTTATGCAAAGGGGTTTATACAAGGGGCGATCACCTCCCAGGATTCAACAGTGTCATCGAATCGTGTTATGCATACAACACGCTCGACCGAACCGAACCCAATACCTGAACTCAAACAAAGAACAGGAAAGCCGACGACAACGGCTAAAAACAACTAGAAAGGTTGAAAACGACATAAGTCAAAATCAACCTAGAAGAACTCTGCATTCGTCAACACGAAGAACAGAGAATGAGAAAATATAATTGGATCCCAAGATTATGGGTTCCAGAAAAATTGAATACTCAACCAAAAGGAGAGATTCCATTTCTCAATGTGTAAAAAGGAGAAGGGAAATGCTTGTTTATATAGGGGAGGAGAAGGGAGGAGGAAAGTAAAACTTTCGATGTGGTACAAATCACAAATTCCATTCACAACAAAATAAAATTGGGCTTGAGAAAATTTGGGCTTAAGTAAAAAAGAGAATAAAAATGCCCAAATAAAATTAGAGTAGCCCAAATGAAAATTTGTGTAGCCCATTTTCTAACAATATTGTTAGAAAATGGGCTACACAAATTTTCATTTGGGCTACTCTAATTTTATTTGGGCATTTTTATTCTCTTTTTTACTTAAGCCCAAATTTTCTCAAGCCCAATTTTATTTTGTTGTGAATGGAATTTGTGATTTGTACCACATCGAAAGTTTTACTTTCCTCCTCCCTTCTCCTCCCCTATATAAACAAGCATTTCCCTTCTCCTTTTTACACATTGAGAAATGGAATCTCTCCTTTTGGTTGAGTATTCAATTTTTCTGGAACCCATAATCTTGGGATCCAATTATATTTTCTCATTCTCTGTTCTTCGTGTTGACGAATGCAGAGTTCTTCTAGGTTGATTTTGACTTATGTCGTTTTCAACCTTTCTAGTTGTTTTTAGCCGTTGTCGTCGGCTTTCCTGTTCTTTGTTTGAGTTCAGGTATTGGGTTCGGTTCGGTCGAGCGTGTTGTATGCATAACACGATTCGATGACACTGTTGAATCCTGGGAGGTGATCGCCCCTTGTATAAACCCCTTTGCATAACCCGAGGGTGGGGAGGGGCGAAATTGCCTTAAGGAGACTGTGATTAGCACAGGCCTCAGTATAAAAATACGTATTCGTTTTCGTGTCGAAGTATACGTACAATTTCGGTGTTGCCTATATCTTGCATGTTAATTGGAGGAATTACTTATAAGTAACCGAGATTTGATTAATTGCATTTTGGTCCATGGACTTTATAAATTTGCATATTTACCCTCAATATTTCCAACAAAAAGAACTCCTTTTTGTGTCTGTTGGAAAAATTTTGAGCTGTCGGATGCTTTCTCCTTTTCCTTGTTCTTCCTTACGAGCTTCGTTTTGCTGCGGACATGGCGGACGATCTTTGTTTCTTCAACAAGGTGATTTCTTTTTCTCTCCTGGATTAATCCGCATTGTGTAGTGTTAGTTCTATCTTCTGGGTTATCGATTTGAAGCTTTTGGTTAGATCATTAGGGTGTGATTTGTAAGATCCGCTGATAGAGACAGAGAACCCTGATTCTGTTTCCGTTTCTATTTCTGTACATTTGACCTGATTTAGTTCAGAATTTACGCATAATGAACTTTGGTGAACCAATGTGGTAGCTTAAGTTGATGGAAACGTTGTATTAAGGATTAAGAATCTAAAAACAGTCTCAACTATGAGCCATATTGCTAATTAACAGATTTAAAATGTTGATGTTAAGTGTCTCGACTATCATTTGTTGCTTTCCATTTTTTTCTCTTAAAATTGATGGAATAGAAACATGTTTTTAAGCATAAATAAGCCGAAATCATGAGCAACAAATATGAGATTTCAGAAAAGTGGAAAACGACATGTTTTTGTTGCTTAAAACGCTAATTTTAATGAAAAATCAGTCAAACAAATTTGATAGTTGAGACGCCGAATATCAACATTTTAAATCTGGGACATCGATTAGCAACATGACATATAGTTGAGACTGTTTTTAGGTTCTTAAACCTTGTATTAATCCTGTTCATTGTTACGTTAATGCGTTTAACCCTGGATTTAATTCAAATACAGGATTCAATAAGCATAAAGTCGACAAAGAAGTCACCTTTGGTGCTCAGGATGGTTGTTCTGATGTTTGTAATGGTGTGTGGGGTTTACATTTTCTCCATTTGTGCAAAGCAGATTGGGTCCGGACCGAAGGTTGAATTGTTCAATGTGGAAATGGTTAAGAAGCCATGCCCTGAAACTACAGCTGAACCATCGGAAATTCCCTATTTACACTATCCTAGCCCGAAAACCTTTAGCAGGTGGTGCCATTGTGTATTCACGAACATTTGAAGATTCATCGTTGACAAATGTTGATGGAAGATTTCATTTTGATTCATATGCAGAGCTGAGTGTGCTTGCCATCCTGTTCGGTACTTTGCCATCTTGTCGATGCAGAGATCTGGAAGTGGGTGGTTCGAAACCTTGCTAAACAATCATACAAATATTAGCTCGAATGGAGAGATTTTCTCTGTGAAGGTTAGAAAGGCTAATGCTTCTACCATCCTTGCGACTTTGGACACACTTTATAACCTGGACATGCTTACCAGTGCATCGAAGAATGAGTGCACAGCTGCTGTTGGCTTAAAGTGGATGCTCAATCAGGTGTGGTTTCATTCATACTGTTTTCTGTTTTCACTTTTCAATATTTACAAATTGATTTCAGTTTCGGAAAACTTGTGCCATAGGTCGGTGTTTGATCTGTAAATATCTGCCTCACACAGAAGATAGGTTAAATTTGACATTTTTAGGAGATAAAAGCCTTTTAATAATGTAGTTACGCGTTTGACTGCACTGCTAGAACTATCACATCAAGTTCAAAAAGGCATTTTTTTATGGTTAGCTAGTGTTACCTCTGTATAAGGATTAAAGTGTGTAACTAGTAACTTATCAGTTGAAAGGTTTGAACCGACTCATGGTGTAACTCGGGAGCTTTTGAGAAAAATGACCTTTTTGTATAGTGCTTTGATTGATCCATTGTTTGCGTTTTAACGCCTGTCTATATCACTAAGAATGTAATATGAAAGTTGTCAATATTTGGTGTAATTACTGCACCTGGTCTTGCCTTCATTTGCAAAGGTCACGTATTCCAATTTCTCAAACTCGCAATCTTCAGGGTTATTTTTATTTTAAGAACCTAAAAACAGTCCCAACAATAAGCATGTTGCAAATCGCTATCCTAGATTTAAAATGTTGATGTTCGATGTCCCAACTTTCAGATTTGTTGCTTTACACTTTTTTCGACTAATTTTGGCGATTTAATTTATGTTTTAACTTTTAAGCAACAAAAACATGTTGTTTTCCACTTTTCGGAAGTATCTGATTTGTTGCTCATGGTTTTAAGCAACAAAAACACGTTGTATGTGGAATATCAAGGAAGACGAAGTAGGGAAATGAGGAGTAAATGATGATCTTCCTAATTTTACGACTTGCCTAATTAAAGTAATCCAAACCAAAGTAATAATTTTCTCGATCAAAGAATATATGAATGCATTCACTTCACTCAAAAGCAGACTTTGGAGTTGAACAACTTCCGTTGATTCTTCTTTAACAACTTGATAAAGGGTAGCTGACCGGATTTCTGTACTGTTAAATTTACGTATTGTTTGCGCAATTCCGTGAAATAGAACGCTCCATTGAATTGATTTGAATCCATTTCTAGCTAAATGATAATGGTTGGAAGTTCTCATTTTTGGGGTTGGTTAATGGGTGCAGGGACTATTGAAGAACCATGAAGAGATACTTAACTACTTCAAGACCAACGGAGTCTCATTGATCTTCCTTTTCAGAAGGAACCTCTTGCGGAGGATGATATCTGTCCTCGCAAACTCTTACGATCGAGAAAACAAGCCCCTAAATGGGACCCACAAGTCTCATGTTCATTCACCCCATGAGGTCCTCCCACTCTCTATCTTGTGTGTGGGTAAAGTTGACATTTTTAAGTTAATAATTTTAGTGGTTGTTCCTTGGTTTCAGGCGGAGATACTAGCGAGTTACAAACCCTCGATAAATTCAACTTTGATGTTGAAAGACCTGAAGCAAGTTGAAGACATGAGCACGAAAGCATTAGAGTACTTCAAGAGCACAAGGCATATTGTTCTCTACTACGAGGACGTAGTTAAAAACCGCACGGTAAGACAAAACAACTCCCTTCACTTTACCATAGATGATCAAGAAGCAATAGTGTAATGTAATTGAGTTTCTTCATTGTTGATGCTTAAAGATCTGATTTTTATTGTAATAATAATGCAGAGATTAGTCAAAAACCGCACAGTAAGACAAAACAATTCCCTTCACTTTACCCTAGATGATCAATAATCAATAGTGTAATGCAATTGAGTTTCTTCATTGTTGATCCTTAAAGATTCGATTTTTATTGTAATAATAATGCAGAAATTAGTGGAGGTGCAAGAATTTCTCAAGGTTCCCTATCGGGAACTGAAGAGTCGGCAGGTGAAGATACACAAGGGTTCGTTATCCGATCACATCGCCAATTGGGCAGATGTCGAGAAAACCCTGAACGGGACAAAGTACGAGAGCTTCCTCCACGACTACAATCAGAAGTGATGCCCTAGCTAGGTTGTGCTGCCTTGTACATAGCCCCGATTCGCTGTGATTTGCTCTTAAGTTAATTGTCTTCTCTGTTATGATCTTTCTTGAAGGAGTAGTTGCCTGAACAGCAGCAGGGTCCTCTACCTTGTTGAAGTTTTGCGAATGGCAACTGTAATTTGCTGTTGATTCAGTATTCTGATTCCAGCCAGCTATTCAATTGATTCTTTTGTATCACACTTAGACTCCAAGTTTTGTGATTCTTCTACTAATCAAGAGGTGTAATGTTAGAGAACCTTTTTGACGCCAGTCTGTGTCTACTTACAGTGATGGTTCTGTAAGTTCTGTTTTTGTTTGATTCTCAGGACCCAGATCGAGTTCTGGGTCCCACTGACTTGGGTGGTGGCCGGACCTTGGTTGGTAAGGTTGGATTGAGGTGGCTCGACCAAGACACAACCTCTTCGGCTAAGGAGGTTGAATTTAATGTAGCATACTTTTCATGGTTATACTTTAAAGAGTTGTAGCAAAAATGTTCTTTTTTTTTTTTTTTTCAATAAAAGAGCAATCAGCATTCGAATATACAGTTTAAGAATTTAAAAATAATCTCAACTATAGATCATGTAGTTAATTGTTGTCATTGAATTAAAACGGTTGATATTTGTTAACTATCAAATTTATTGTTTTTTTATTTTTTTTAATTAAAATTAACAAAAAAATAAACATATTTTCTAATCTTAAATAAGTTTAAATTATAATATATTTCGAAAAATTGAAAAATAATATGTTTTTCTTATTTAATTAAAAAAAGACACTAACTTTAATCTCAAAATCAATTGAAAAGCAACGGATTTAATAATTAATATACTGAATATCATACAGTTGATTTTAAGTTCTTAACGCTGTAAAAAATGTAACTTTGAATGATGCAGCATCTCAGCATGTGCCTCGAATCCACCAGATGTAAAATATGGAACCTCGAATGATGAGCATGTGCCTCGAATCCACAAATTAATATTTGTATATAGTTTGCATGGCGGTAGCCCTCACTGAGTAACTTGGCTTTAGCAAAAAGGAAGACAAAGAAGCAGAAAAAATGGAGAAGGAGATAGTAGCAGCAACTTATGGTTCATGGAGATCACCGATAACCGCTGACTTAGTCGCCGGTTCTGAAAAGCGGTTAGAGGGTCTCTCCCTCTACTCCGATGGCAGTAACCGCCTCGTCTGGCTCGAAACCCGCCCCTCTGAGTCTGGGTCAGTCCACTCTGTTCTCTCTTCTTCATTTGATTTGACCTACTTGTATACTAGTAGCTCGAACGATTGATTGATCATTATGTTCTTCTGGTATTGTAATTGGAGAAATCATTTTCACCGCATGATCAATCGAGAATTCCGTTACTTTTTGTGCCTTGGTAATGAATTTGAGTTCGATTCTAACTACTAGTATAATACTGAAGCTCGGAAGATTGTTCAAGCTCGAAAAATTGATCATTAGGTTCTTCTGGGACTGTGATTGCCTGATTGTGAGAAATCAGTTTCACTGTATGATCAATCAAGAATCACGTTACGTTTTGTGCCTTGATAATGAATTTTAGTTCGATTCTAACTACTAGTATAATACTGAAGCTCGAAAGATTGATCATTATGTTATTTCTGGGATTGTGATTGGATCACCGAATGATCAATCACAAACCCTGTTACGTTTGTGCCTTGATAATGAGTTTTAGTTTGATTCTAACTAGCTATGCCTAAATAAATGACTCTTCAGGCGAGCTGTTCTTGTCCTCGAACCGGAGAAACCGGGATGCCAACCTGTAGATATTATACCCAGTGGATTTTCTGTGCGAAACACGGTTCAAGAATATGGTGGTGGCGCTTTCCATATCTCAGGGGACCTTCTCATCTTCTCAAACTCCGACGATCAGAGGTTGTACAAGCGGTTTGTCGGGGACAAAGGTTGCCTTTCTGATAATCATACTGTACAATTTTCCTTAACCAAAAAAAAAAATTACTGTACAATTTCAAGTTCAGTTGGTAGGATTAAGTAGAAATATGTATCGATCATGCTGAAAATTGTCGTGGTTTATCAATTTTGCGCTGATAATTCGTTTTACGATGGATGGTACTTGGTAGATTCCGTTCCTGTGCCGCTTACTCCAGATTATGGAGGCTCGGCTGTTCGATATGCAGATGGGGTGTTCGATGCGCGTTTCAATAGATATATTGCAGTACGAGAAGGTAAATTTCTGTCAGTTTGATGTTACTTTGGTATGAACATATTTGTAAATCAAGTTTTATCAGTCATTTATTTAAACACTCATTGTTGTTTGGCCCCAACTCTCGGGAAATCATTCGACAATTTCTTATCTTAGATCATCAGGGCAGTTCGTTGCATCCAACAACAGAAATTGTAAGCATTAGCTTTCATGAGGAGTCCATTCAAGGTAAAATTTACACATTTATGTTTATATTGGTTTACTAATAAATTTAGGGTTAGGAACCTAAGAACAATATCAACTATATGTCATGTTGCTAATATGTGTCTCAAATTTAAAATGTTGATATCCAGTGTCCCATTTATCAAATTGGTTGATTTCCATGTTTTTCTCTTAAAATTGACGAAACAAAAACATGTTTTTAAGCATCAAATAAACTTAAACTTTAAGCAACAAATCCGATACTTAAGAAAAGTTGAAAACAACATGTTTTTGTTGCTTAAAACGACAATTTTAATGCCAAAATCAGTTGAACAAAGTGGAAACTAAACAATCTAATAGTTGGGACACCGTGAATATCAACATGTTAAATCTGGAACAACGATTAACAACATGACCTATAGTTTTGACTGTTTTTAGGTTCTTAACACATAAATTTATCCTGTTAACTCATTAAACTCCACTTTTTCAGAACCAACAGTGCTGGTTACTGGGAGTGACTTCTATGCCTTCCCAAGAATCGATCCAGATGGAAAACGACTAGCATGGATTGAATGGAGTCATCCAAACATGCACTGGGACAAAGCTCAGCTTTGGGTTGGGTATATATCAAAAGAGGGGTCAGTGCTTTTCTCTTCCCTTCCTTTACATTTTAGCGAATTTGGCAGCATCGGAAATTAACTAGATAATGAAATGGCTCGTTGCAGATACATTGACAACCGCATCTGTGTAGCCGGAAATGACCCTTCAATAGTAGAATCTCCCTCTGAGCCTAAATGGTCATCGAACGGTGGGTTACCACAGATAAATTCTAGTAATACTTAATGGACTGATCGACATACGAGTTAAGCTTTGTAGAATCTGAGTCTTATTGGTTTTTACTATATGCAGGGGACTTGTATTTCATCACAGACCGAAATACGGGATTCTGGAACATATATAAATGGGTATCCACTTTGCTTTGTAATTTCCCTGTTAATCTGCTGCAACAAACTGATGTTCATTTGTTCGTTTCTTGCTTTACAATGCGCATAATGCTATGAAAATTTCTATGAACAGGTCGAAGATAAAGGAGAAGTCTTGGCACTTTATAGTTTGGATGCTGAATTTACTTCGCCATTATGGGTTTTCGGAATCAATTCTTACGATTTTCTTCAGACAACTGAGAACGGTAGCTTGATTGCATGCTGCTACAGGTTGCTAATGAGTTTATCAATCGTTCTTTCCGTTATATACTTGAATGTATGCGTAATCTGCTACATTTTTGGTCATACAGACAAAATGGAAGATCATATCTTGCTGTTATAGACGAAGCTAAAAGCTCGGTCTCTGTATTAGATGTTCCTTTCACTTACATAAGCAACATCGTATGTCAAGCTATTCCTTCTTTACCCGAACATCAATTTTCCACTGCACAGTAATTATTTCTGATTTCTGAATATATATGGTAATGAAGATTGCAGGTGGTGATTGTATTTATGTCGAGGGAGCTTCGGCTGTCCATCCGGTTGGACTAGCGAAGGTTAATTAAGTTTCTATCTTTTCATAATAAAGTTATGTCGATAAATACGATCTGTAACTCTTGTTCGTGTGGACAGGTTTTGTTAAACGAAGATAAATCAAGAGCCACTCATTTCGAGATCATCTGGTCTTCATCTTCTGAAAGTGATGCATACAAGAATTACTTTAGTTCGCCTAAATTGATCGAATTTTCAACTAAAGTCGATGGTGAAAAAGCCTATGCGTACTTTTATCCACCACAAAATCCCGATTATCGTGCTAGTCGGGATGAAAAGCCTCCACTATTGTTGGAAAGTCACGGTATGTCTATAGAAAAACCCCTTTTGTGTTCCAATGCAACATAAATTTACAATTTTTTTAAAAAAATTAATGCAGGAGGGCCGACTTCTGAAGCCCGGGGAATCCTAAACTTGAATATCCAGTACTGGACTAGTCGAGGCTGGGCATTCGTTGATGTCAATTATGGCGGGAGCACCGGTTTGTCAATCTCTTTTCACTCAATCTCTTTACGATCTGCACTTGTAAGAATTTCCTTGCTTTTTAGGAACTGGGGATACTAAAAATCGAAACTTTCCTCTTATTTTGAAGGTTATGGTCGGAAATATCGTGAACGACTCGTTGGTGCGTGGGGTGTAGTTGATGTCAATGACTGCTGCAGCTGTGCAGATTCTCTAGTAAGTATAAAAATCTCTCTTTTCCTTTTTTTTCTGTTCTTGTTTCGTAAATCTGAATTCGTGATGCTGTTGAAAGGTGGCCAGTGGAGAAGTAGACGGCGATCGAATCTGCATCACGGGTTGCTCTGCAGGAGGCTACACAACTCTTGCAGCTCTTGCTTTCAGACAAACATTCAAAGCCGGCGCTTCTCTGTTCGGGGTAAGCATTCGCTTCGTTTTTGCACCCGATCAAACGCTGCTACCTGTCTTTTTTCCCGATATTAATGAGGTTTATACATTTTTGAACGATGATTAGATAGCCGATTTGACCTCTTTGCAAGCCGATATGCACAAGTTTGAATTCCACTATATCACTAATCTTGCTGGTAAAATTCTAAACCCTAAACCCGAAAAAAGAAAAGTAGATTTCGTTGATTCTGCTTGATTATACTGGTTGAATAGGAAACGAACGTGCAATGTTCGAGAGATCACCGATCAACTTCGTGGAAAAATTCTCCTGTCCAATAATCTTGTTCCAAGGCTTGGAAGACAAGGTACCCGGAACAATGCTTGTTCTTTAAGGTATTGATCAACACGAATGTTCGAAAGTTTGTAAAATCTTTTCTGCATTGCAGGTGGTAAATCCAGAGCAAGCTCGCAAAATCTACGGCGCATTGAAGAAGAAGGGGTTACCGGTTGCTCTGATTGAACACGAAGGAGAGTCCCACGGGTTTCGCAAGGTAAGCCTTAACCAACTATCGATATACTGTTAACTAACTTTAACAATTTGATCTCTCAACTTTCAATGACGTTGCATTTCACGACCTCGGATCGCTTTTCTTACAGGCGGAGAGCATCAAGTGCACTCTGGAGCAGCAGATGGTGTTCTTCGCTCGCACTGTAGGGGGTTTCAGTGTAGCTGATGATATCACTCCGGTTCGCATTGAGAACTTCGACTGAGGAAATGTGTTTTGCAAATCATAATTTGTAGGTTGTTGTCGAATTGTCGGTTTCAATAGTTGGTGTGTTCTACTTGACAATGTTATCGATCGTGTAATGGCACAATAAGCACTCCTGTTAGATTCAATTCGAGTTCAGTTTTTAGTTATTGTAAGATTCATTTGAGATTTGATTACATGATCTTAAAACATTCAGCTCTGATTGATCATTACAAGGAAAACTGTGAACTTGTTTAGAGATTGCAATTTTGACTTTGAGATCGATTTTCGAGTTTACAAAAACCAAACATCTGGGAAACAGAAGAATAGGATGAGTTACCGAAACAGATAGATCATAGCATCATCAATTGTCATAAACCCTAAATGGTTATAACTATGTCATTATATCAACAGACAACTCCGAATCACCGCCTTCACAATAACACAATCATCCTAATTCCGAACTAGAAAGAGCAATCATCGGTTACCTATCTCGTCGAGAGGCGGTGGTGTAAGTCTTCAGCCAATGCCTGCCTCAACGTTTGGCCGTGATAGAAGAACGACTTCTCGTCTTCGAGAATTCTTGCAGCCGGTCCACCTTCAATGGGGTCCTTCCACAGCTCGGGTTCCGGCTCCCTTGCAATCTGACACAAGTTATGCAAAACACAGCAAGCCACGATCGTCTGTGGTGCGTGATTGATTCCGACATTCAAGTCCTGCAGGATCTTCCACCTTGCTTTCAGCAGCCCAATGGCGTCCACCACCATGTACCTCCCTTTCATCAGCATTCCATCGAACAGGTTCTGTGCAGGAGTCCCGGTCCCTTTCGAGTTGAATGGTGTCATCAGAAAGGGCATCAATGGGTACCCCCAGTCTCCGACTATGTACGGTCTGACGTGGTTCCCTCGGACATTGATGGCTTTGTCCCAGACAACATCGCCGGAGACGAGGCGGTTGTACAGTAAACTGTCCCTGAAGTGGGCAGCATCGTCTGTGGCTCCGGGAGCTTTTACACAGACGTCCCAGAAGATCTTCTTGTGGTCAGCTACAACTTGGAGCAAGATCGAGTCATAACCATATCTGCATCGGTAGGAGCTCGATGGGCCACGGTGGAGCTTCACCGGGCTGCCGTCAATGGCACCACAGATATTCGGGAGAGAAGTGAGCTCCTCGAAGGCCTGGGTTGCCTCGATTAAACGACGGCGGCTGACTGGGATCTTGATGAACTCCGGGTAGAGTTTTGTGGAAAGTAGCCTGGTGACCATGTTGGTGATTTTGGAGACCAGGAAGGGGTCGAGGGAGTAGCGCGCCGCTAGGGTTTTGGCGGAGTAGCCGTGGGCAAGGCGGGAGAGGACCATCGCGACGGCGTAGTCGGAAGGGAGTGAGAGGTTGGAGGCGGCGATGAAAGGTCGGAGCTTGTCGACGACGGTGGTAAAAACCGGGTAGGAGAGGCCATAGAGTGATCGCCACTGGGCGTCGCGTACGGGTGGCTCAAGGGACCAGATGTGCTCGGTGGAGAGAGCTCGGAAGGCGGCGACGGAGAAGTCAGGGGCCGGAGAGGGAGGCAATTTGGGTTTGGAGCGTCGGGTTTTGGATTTGGGATCGGAGGATGAGACAAAGGAGAGAACGGAGGAGAGGGTGAGGAAGAGGATAGGTGCGGCGGAGGAGGAGGTGAGGAGCGAGGTCGGGGAGGAGGGGGAGGCGGCAGCGCCGGTAGAGGAAGCGCCTGAGGGAGAGGCGGTGGGGTCGAGGTGGTTGTGGAGGTGGAGGAGGTTGGAGAGCATTAACAGAAGCGATTGGTCCATAGAAGCGATCGGAATCTGCTCTGATGGAAGAATTAGGGTTTGCAGAGAAAAAGAGGAAGAAGGAAGGAAAAATGGTTTAACACGGTGGTTGTGCCCCCTTCACCAGCAGCGGCTACTATTCCCGAGGGAAAAACTGAAGAAATTGCATCTACGGACTCAACTTTCTATAACGTAATTTGACCCTAAACTTCATCCATTTGCGCCTTGCCGGCATATATCTTTGAAATAATTGCAATTGGAAGCACTGACCCTATTTAAAATATTTATAATGGAGTACGTAATAATTTTGTAAAAAAATTAATATAAAATTTTATATTTTTTTGGAAAAAATTATATAAAACATATAACATGTTTGAAAATGATTATTTTTTTTAGTATTAACATGTTTTAAAATGTATAATTTATTTAAAACGAGAATAATTGTTCTTTTCTTCAATTATCTCTCCAAAATTGTCGTTAAGTATATGTTAAATGTACAAAGTTAAATGAGTAATTTTTAAAGTATCACAAGCACTAATGACATATACAAATGTTACAATTGAGTTAAATCAGACAAGTACCAGTTGATGATCAATTGAGTTTCAATCGAGTTGATACACTATAGTAGTATACATTATTAGGTCTTTATTTTTATTTTTATAAAAATATTCAGTTAATTTTTAAAATTTAAAATGTTTTTGATGACAATTTTAGACTGATAATTAAATCAAGTACCAATTAATATTGTTTTGAAACATGTTGTACATTTTAAAACATGTTAGTACTAAAATCCTTTTTTTTTTTTTCAAACAAATTGTATGATTTCTATCATTTTTTTCTATTAATTGGACATCACATAGAACATTAGATTAATTAAAGAGCTAAATAATAAAATTTACAATCATATTCTCCAAATCCAAAGCTAATTGATTGAATGGGGTATTACAAAATAACAATGAGGTCTTATAGAATTATAATGACTCTTAGTGTCTTACACAAAATAATGGAGTCTTGTCTGGAAAATAATGGAAATCATGATGTAATTTTTTTTTTCAAAAATAAGTCTATAGTCTCAATAAAAGTATTCGATAATGAAGTTACATTTATATATATGAATACACCAAGGATTGAAAGAATTCTCTTTAGGCGTGTAAATGAATCAAAGCCTAACAGCTCATGTACATCAAAATACTCAATAGTCTGGCTGAAACTATTCAAGCACGAGTTCGGTTGAGTCCGATTTTTTTAAAGTAGATCGAGCTTTACTTACTACAATACTCAATATCGGTATGTTCAAGTTCGGGTTGGATTTTGTAAAGTAGATCTTTGTGTTTGAAATTGAATATTAATCCGGATATATTACGGTGTTTGGTTTGCCAAACGACGTAATATGCATTTTAATGTAACGTTCATTGTAATATGAGATTACATCCAAACTTCATTCAACGCAATGTGAGAAGATTACATAAAAAGCAAAACAAAAAAAAAAAACAAATGTAATGTGAGATTAGTCTAACATTACTGAGTATTATTATTTTATTATTATTTGTTAAATATATAAAATATTTTATATTTTCTTTATAGTTTATTGTGATAATAATATTGTTATAATTATTAACTTTTTATTTGTTTATATATTTCATAACTCATTATTATAATAAATAATAATGCACATGATACCGTACAAAATGAGTAAGTTTTTTACGTTACTTTTTTTATATACTAACTAAATATGTAAAATATATACTATATTACTTGATATTAATCAATATAATTAATTAATTAGGTTAACAAAAATTATAAAATAGTCACTTATGATGATTATTTTTTCTAATTTTGTTTTATAATTTATTTAATTATATTAATTGACGCTATTTTTCATTTCGGTTTGATAAATTCCATGAAAATAATGAGAATTTTAAACGGTGATTGTTAATTTGAATTTTCGGTTTAAACCGAAAACCGAACCGAAAAAACCGTACTACCAATGGACGGTTTATTTTTCCTCATACGGTTTTTTGGTCGGACTTTTTAAAGGAAAAAAACCGGACCGAAAATATGGATAACCGAACGAACCAAGCAAAAAACCGGCCCGACCGGTCCGGTTTCACCCCTATATATAATGTTTTAATTAATAGAATTCTAGTAGTTGTGTGTATTGACTTTAAATATTTAATATTTATAATTCATAAATGACTACAGAATTAACATTACACATAATATTTAAAAAGTTTTTTTTTTTTTGTTTGTTATAAATGTCGCCGCAATATTATATAAGACCTAATACCGGAGAAAACTCGGGAAAGGAGGTGCCAACCAAGTACCAGATTCGTTTACATCCGCCGCAGCGGTTACAAAATTATGTGCTAGACGCACATCCGATCTAGGTACTGCGCAAAAGGAAATAGACATACTACATAACAGAAAAACAATGTCCTGAATAACCCCAAACAAAACCGGATTATAGCTTTCAGAGGAGGAAATTATCTGGTCCAGCAATAACGACGAGTCCGTGTACAGGACGTGGTGTTCCTGTGTTCTCGATCTCGCTAACAGTAATCCTGCTTTGCACGCTAATCCTTCTGCTAGTAGAGGGCTATCACCAACTTCCGTGAAAACAGAGGCAGCCACGATCCCACCTGAATCGTTAAACAAAATTGCGCCTTCATATAAACGCGAACGTGTTGTCCGAACTGCCCCATCACATACAATAGTGGGTCTTGTATATGATGGGATTCTTCCCCTTCGGACTATGGAAGTCCCGAGTCGTCGGACTCTGGGTGTCCTGGGGACTCTGGTGGGTCCTGTGGAGCTGAGGGTTGGTACATCTGTATTGTAATTAGAAGCAACAAAGTTATCATGATTAGTACGTAGGATGCTATCCAATGCCGAGAGAGGGCACGGCTTTCTACAGCGAAATATAACATTATTCCTCTCAACCCAAATCCCCCATAGAACAATACATTTATTTACAAAGATTTCACCTAGGTTTGAACTACCCACACTCGCCCTCGTATCAAAAATCCAATCTAACACTGTATTGAAAGGTATTTTCGCTGTGTAGATGCCAAAAATCGACCCAAACCAAACTCTCTGAGCAAAAGGACAAGCCCACGTTAGGTGATCCCATGTCTCGTTTGCGTTTAAACACATTCGGCACTTGGGATTGAAGGAGGGAACGCGGCAGTGAAGATTCTGGCCAATGGCCATCCCGTTGTCGCAACCTTTCCAGACGAACATTCGGATTTTAGGAAGAAGCTTTGCATTCCAAAGTCTTTTCCAAATCGACGAACGAACGGTCATGGATGTTGAAGATGCGTTCCCATGTTGCTCTGAGATGAGCAACGTGTTGATAAAATGATACCCAGACTTAACGGTGTAAATCCCTGTATCATTTTGTAGCCAAAGGAAGTTGTCACTGGTGTCAAAGAGGGGTAGGGTTATTTGAGATATGGTCGTCCTAACCACATTTGGTAGTTGTATCGGCAAGTTGTTCAGTATCCACCTCCCATTTTCGATGAAGTTGCTGACTTTGGTGTATCTGCTATGATTATGTGAGGGTACCCAATCTTTCAGCAGTCCTAGATTCGGTACCCATGGGTCCGTCCAGAAGCAGATGTTGTTCCCCTTACTTACGTGCCATCTTCCCCCTTGCAAAAGAAATTTATGCATCTTGATCATCGTTTTCCAAACTGGGGAATGATACGGTAGTGCCTTCGCAGAAAAAAAGGTTTCAGATTGCAAATATTTGTCTCTGACACATTTGACCCAGATTGAGTCTGTGTTTGTGACAATTCTGTACGCTTGTTTGGAAAGTAGAGCCATGTTGAAAGCACCCATGCTGCGGAAACCCAGTCCTCCTTCCATTTTGGATTTGCACAATGTATCCCACGCAATCCAGGGAATGCCTCTCTTCTCCGGCTTCGAGCTCCACCAAAATTGCCTGTGGGCTTTTTCGATATTCGTTGTGGTCTTCTTTGTCAGACAAATGCAGGACATGACATAAATAGGGATGGATGCTATTGTTGCCTTAAGTAGCGTCTATTTTCCAACTGGTGATAGGAGTTTGTTAGTCCACCCCTGAATCCGGGTTGTGGTCCTCTGGATGATGTTTTTCCCAATTTTGGCCATTTGTTTTGTCCAATCTGTTGGGAGACCAAGATAGATCTCATTTGGTAGCATTGTTCTGACCCCAAGTATGTTCGTGATTTGATCTCTCAATAGACTGCTAAGACTGGGGCTGAAACGGATACTTGATTTGGAAAAATTAATCAACTGGCCTGATTCGTGTTGATATGTATCCAGTATTTGTTTCAAATTGGCCGCATTTTCAGTTGTAGCTTCTAGGAAGAGAAAACTATCATCCGCGAAAAAGAGATGAGTGAACTCCTCAGTGTGCCGACCCGGTTTGATGCCCTTCAAACTTCCTTGCGCTTGTGCTCTTGACAATTCTTGAGACATCATCTGAGATACTAGTATGAATAAATAGGAGACAGAGGGTCCCCCTATCTTAAGCCCTTGGATGGTTTGAACTCTGCTGTAGGACTGTCGTTCACTATCACGCTAAGTACCGAGGTCGACATACATTCCATAATCCAGTTGATATATTTTTCCGGGAATTCCATTTTCACCATCACCCTTCGTAGAAAGGACCACTCAATGCGATCATAGGCTTTGGTCATGTCTAGCTTGAGAGCGAATAAGCCTTTCTTGCCTTTCCTTCTCTGTTTCATGGTGTGGAGTAATTCTTGTGCCAGAAGCGTGTTGTCCGAAATGCTTCGCCCAGGAACGAAAGCCGTCTGAAGGGGTGATACTAATCCAGATATAACCATGCGGATGCGGTTAGCTAGTATCTTGGATATTATCTTATATGAAGTGTTGCACAGGCCAATCGGTCTCCAATCTCTCATCTGGGAAGGGTTCTCATTTTTTGGGATTAGCACAATATGAGTGCTATTGATTTCCCGATTCATCTCCCCTGTTGCGAAGAAGCTCTGCACTGCCAAGGTTACCTTCTTATTGGTGATTTCCCAAGTATGTTGGTAGAACCTTGGTGGGTACCCGTCCGGACCAGGATCTTTGTCAGGCCCCATCTGGGATAAAGCTTTTGCAATTTCGGATACTCTCAGAGGTGCATTTAGCATGTCTTGTCCTTCCGCTTGGACTTTTAGGCACACATTTTCTGGGATGTTTGGATTGGGTAGGTCTCCTCTGGTTGTGAATACCTCCTGGTAGTAGCGCTTGATATGTGTCAATATCTCCTTTGGGTTTGAGATTAGGTCGCCACTATCCGAGGTAATTCTATGTAGGCTATTTCTTCATCTCCTGGCAATTGTAGAAGCATGAAAAAACTTAGCGTTTCTATCCCCTTGTTCCAGCCAAATTTGTATGGACTTCTGTCGCCACATGATTTCCTGGTTAGTATACATGTTGTTCAGATCTATCAAGAGTTCATCGATGACCTCTGTTGCCGCGTTGGTGCATTGGGCTTGATTGATCTGGTCCAGTTTGGTGGCAATCGTTTTATGAACGTGTCCAAATGTCTGAAGGTTCCAAATCTTCAGATTCGCGCGGAGCCTTCTAAGTGTGTTGCATAGTTGGGTCTGATGATCCCCCTCCGTCTGCTGGCTCCACACTTCTTTTAGGAGGTTGGAGAATTCAGAAGGTCTCAACCACATTGTCTCGAACCGGAAAGGCCTCCTTGATTTTTCATTCGGGATAGTGCTTGTTAGGTTTAAGAGGATGGGACAATGATCTGATGCCACCATTTCCAAATGAATCACTTTCGCCTTTGGGAATTTGAGTTCCCATTCTGTGTTTCCCATTGCTCTGTCCAGTCTCTCTCTGACTCTATCATCTCCCGTTCTTCGATTCGTCCAAGTAAATTATTGACCAGTAAATCCGAGGTCCATAAGATCGGCCTTGTTGCTCCAATCGTGTGCTTTGAGAATGCGAGACGTCGATGCCGGTATCTTCCCTTCCTTTTCTCTGAAGTTCCAGATGTCATTGAAGTCCCCTATTGCCATCCATGGTTCGGCTGTAGCTCTCGTGGTTCTGTGTGCTAGAATGTCTCCCCAAAATGCCGGTCTTTTGTCCGGTTTTGCTGGTGCATATACGTAGGATACGTCGGCTTGTTTCACACCTCCGTCGGATGACAGAATCGTGTTGATAATCTTTTGCGAGCTTTGAGGACTTTGACATTAACCGGATTAGCCCATGCAAGTAATAAATCTCCCCTCGTGTCCTCAGGATCGACACAAAACTGGTTACAGAGACCAGCGCTTTCCACAAGTTTTCCTACTCTAATTGCCTGACTTTGACCTCCGAAATGAAAAGGATATCTGGTTTATGAATTTTAAGTAAATTTCTAATGTGTTGAATTGTCAGCTGGCTACCCGCCCCTTGACAGTTCCAGGCTAATATCTTCATAATGATTCCGACTGAACCCTTACTGGGTCAGCCGTACTAGATACAAAAAATAGCCCAATATAATCACATGATACAAAGTGAAAAGACTGGTGCTGGTTCCGTAAAGGGGGTACCTACTGCATGAGTAGGGCCTGTGCTAAATGCTTTCGGCTGATGAGTTTTTTGCATGGCCTTGGTCCCACCGCAGTCCTCGGTGTTCTCTTTGGTTTGCTCTTCGGGGGTGCCTGTGCCTGAATTGCTTGTTGGGTGCGTGCACGCTTCCTTGCTGATGCCATGAGTCCTCCTTCCACGTTCTCAATCTGCATCGGCTCCTTCCCAGGGCGATGCGCTAGTTGGGAGCCCTCTCCCAACTGCCTAGCCATCACCTCCTCTCGGGCCATCTATGAGTGCTCGTGGATCATTGGATTGAATTCAATGTCTGGAACAATGTAGCCCTCCATATTGGTTGCCGATGCTTGTTGAATACCGATCTGAATTGCCAGAGCCGATAACGGGGATTGTGGTGGTGTGTGTCTGTCCGGATAGGTAGGTTCGAGGTAGGCCATGTTTATCTCGGGTGCACCCTGCCAGACAGGTCTTGTTACATCGTAGATCATCTGTGGTGCCGGAAACATGGGGCTTTCCTGTATTCCGGTAAATCCGCCAGTGCAGGCAAAGACAAACGGGTCCCAGAGGGGCTGCGGATTCGGGATCCATTGGGGTATACCCAGAGCATAGGCATTCAAATCCGCCATGTTGTACGGATTGAAGGCGAGTTGTGGGTTCCAGTTGATTTGCAGGAGAGGAGCCTCCCTCCATTGGGCTCTGCTCTAGAAATGGGGCCGATCAGCTTGTGGTGGGACCAAAGGCTGTGCCTGTACGTGTTGTTCATCATGGTGGTTTCCCAAACCAGGCTCCGGTTGGTTCGCGTTTTGGTTCTCATTACCCAGTGGGATGTCGTCCGGGTCACCTCCACATGGGGTGTTTCTGCTTGGGTCCGGGTACCATGTCATTCGGTGGCATAGTTTTGATACTCATCTATTGTTTTTCGAGGAGTAACATGGTTCCCCATCATTGCCTAGAGGGCGGAGCCCCGGTACTGCGCTAACTCTGGACTGCATTTCTCTGATAAGTTCCTTGGCCCCCTCCTTAGTGTATCTGCAGTTTCCATCAATATGCCCCAGTTTGCCACATTTAGTGCAAGGGAAACCACGACGATATCGGATAAAAATGGGTTTTACACTTGGCACATCAATAAGCCAAACGCCCGGTACCATAGATTTTTCCAGATTAATAATGACCCTAATTCTGGGAAAAGCGACCGCCCACGGATTACGAAACCTTGATTCTACTTGGACCACAGTACCAACAGTAGAAGCAATGCGGGTGGCTAGTTCAAGGCTCATAATATTCGGATCAACTCCCCGGAGTTCAATCCAGGTGGAAACCTGTGTTATCTGAACGATCAGCGGTATCCCTGTGGCCACACATTGGTACAAAACCAATATAGTATTTTCAATATTGAAAGGTGAATTGATGAATACCTCCCTCAAGTAGTTTTCCTCGGCAAAAAGGAAGATCCACATATTGTCTTCTCGGAGACTGACGATCGGGGGCGGGTCAAATCTCCAATTCTCGCGAATGTGGCGTCGAACTTGATCCTCCTGTGGACGTAGGTTCGTGACGACGCGTCCAGCAAGCATCAGGGCCCATTGTGCAACCGTTGGCGGGAGATTGGGCTGTGGCGGGCCCGCGGGTTGCCTGTGGGGTTCGGGTTCTAGTGGCCCGGAAAAACTCGGCCCGGCCCAGCAGTGTCGGATGAAGATCTGCTGGTGGACCCATGAAAATGGGCCCGAGAAGATTGCCCCGAGCAAACCATAATACGGGAATTTGGTGGAGCAGGACCGGCTGGTCTGGTCTGTGAAGGGAATTGGGCCGGATTTTCCCTATCGGCTAGAGTGGCCCGGCTAGAGTTGGGCTCAGGGCCCATCTCAGAGTAACCCAGTCCATCTTCAAAAGAAACCTGTTTTTTTTTTTTTTTTTTTTTTTTTTTTTTTTTTCAGATGGCCCAGTGTGGAGTGGAGCCTTTCCCTTGTTGTTTGCCATTGTCGTTTGATTCTTCGAGGCACTTGGAGTTTGACCGGTGGGTGGGTTTCGACGCGTTCTCTGATGCTGGTAGTTCGCCGACACCCAGCCTCTGCGACTGGTAGGTATCGTTGGAGGCCGAGGTAGAGAGTGATATCGGAGATGAGGCGGCACAACTCCGATGAGGATGGGAATTCGACACCTGCTCGTTCTCGTTGCCTTGAAGCTAGGTTGATTCCAATTCTGGGCTCGAATTGAGAATAAAAGAACAGGGCAATTGCTAGAGGGGGTTGCTCGACAGACAGAGCTCCATATTTGGGAGTGTGGGTTCGGAGTTCTGGGTGGGGGGGGGGGGGTGTGTGTGTGTCGTTCTGCTTGAATTGTGGTGGGTGATCCGAGCTCTGGATTTCTGCAATGTTGGAGTGTGAGGAGAATATGCTGGAAGAGGTATTTGCAGGGGAAGAAGGTGAGTTAATACTCTCCATGTCGCAGCTATTCCCTTCGTGATGTGAAAATTGCACAGTGTTGCCTTGAAAGGAGGAGGGTATGAGCGAGACGCCATCTCCAGAGGCTTTAATGCTGTGAGTTGGGGAAGCAACGCTCCCAAATTCAACGATCCCTGACAGATGAGGCAAGGGTTCTTCAGTCGAGGTGATGATGAGGTTCCTGGTGGAGGTGGTTGGGAAAGAGTTAATGGCACCACGACTGTCGGGTGGCCAAGGTGGGTGGCTGAGAGGAGTTATGGGTGCTGATGGCTGATCTGGATGCGTGTTCAAGTGTTGGAGTCTGCTATTTTGAAGAGTTTTGACAATCTGGTAGTAGGGGGATGGCTCGAAGATGATTTTGTGTTTGATTACGTTGTTTCTGTGGGGGTTTTAGGGTTTTGGTTGTGTTGGATGAGAGAGCATCCAAGCTCGTGGAAGATGAGTTCTTCATCCTGCATCTTTTTTTTTTTTTTTTAATCTTTAAAAAGTTAGTTGTTGTCAAAATATATATTCTTTTAAATCTTATCATATTAAGATATAATATACTCACATATAGATTAATATAATAATAATAATAAAGTCACATTATAATGCACATTACAAGACATGTCAAACACTGTAATCTAACATTACATTCCACATTACAACACAACCAAACATTGCAATCAATCATTACACCACGTAGCTCACATTACTTGTAATCTCACATCTCAAGTAATCTCATATTATGTCCATCCAAACGCCCCATAATTTTGAGATTACAAGTAATGCGAGCTACGTATGTAATGTTAGGTTGCAGTGTTTTATTGTTCTGTAATATAGAGTGTAATGTTAGATTATAGTATTTGATATGCGTTGTAATATGCATTATAATGTGACCACATTGTTATTATATTAATCTATTTGAGAGTATATTATATATTAATGTGATAATATTTAAAAGAAGATATATATATTGTCAGCAACTAAACTTTTAAACTTTAAGTTTTGTGGTTAATATTATAGGCTTTTGTGAACTCCAAAAACTAAATATTTAAACTCAATACCCATGAATATTAAAATTATATTAATTAAAACATTTTATATAGTTTTATAAGAATTTTTTTATAAAAATGAAATGAAAAAGGTTTACTAATTTTATACAAACATTGTGCATTATTCTTTATTATAACAATAAACTATGAAGTAGATAAAAAAAATCTAATAATAATAATATTATTATCATAATAAACAGTAAGATAATATAATTTATTTATTTATTTAATAAAAGTAATAATAAAACAATATCACTCTGTAATGTTGGACATAATCTCACATTACATCCGTTTTTTGATGTAATCTCACATTATAGTGAATTTGACGTAATGTCAGATTACAATGGACATTACATTACAATGCGCATTGCGCCGTTTGGTTTTGGGGGACGCAATGTGACATACATAGCACATTACAATCATCAAAACACCTATACGGTGAATGTGCATTGTAGTGTAATGTCCACTGCAATATGAGATTACGTCAAAACTCTATTAACTGTAAACATCCAAAAAATGATGTAATGTGAGATTACGTTCAACATTACAGAGTCTTATTATTTTATTATTATTTATTATATAAATAAATACTTTATAGTATATTTATAGTTTATTATGATAATAATAATAATAATTTTTTTTATATACTTCATAACTCATTATTATAAGAAATAACAATGCATTAGATGTTTATATAAAATGAGTAAAGTCTTTTTCGTTTTATTTTTTTATGAAAATTATCTTATAAAACTATATAAAATATTTTAATTAATAGAATTTTAATAAATATATGTATACTGAGTACAAATATAAAGTTTAAAAAGTCAGTTTGTATCTAAATATTTAAATCTTATCATATTAATATATAATGTATATTATCATATATATTAATAATAATAATAATAATAAATTCAATTTGCAATGCACCTTACAATACATACCAAATATTGTAATATAACATTATACTCTATATTACAACACAATCAAACACTGCAATTTGATATTAATTAACATTAATGGTGATCTCACATTTTCAAGATCACATTACATACATCCAAACGAACCCTTAGGGGGCGTTTGGATGGACGTAATGTGAGATTACAAGTAATGTGAGCTACGTAATGTAATGTTAGATTACAGTGTTTGGTATGTGTTGTAATGTGCATTGTAATATGAATTTATTATTATTATATTAATCTATATGATAATATTTTATATCTTAATATGATAAGATTTAAAATAATATATATTTTGACAACAACTAACTTCTTAAAGATTATGTGTGTGGTTACTATAGTCATTTATGAATTTTAAAGATTAAATATTTAAACTCAAGCACAACTACTAAAATTCTATTAATTAAAACATTATATATAGTTTATAAGTTAATTTTCATATAAAAAAGCAACGAAAAAGACTTACTTATTTTATACGAACATCATGTGCATTATTATTTATTATAATAATGAGTTATGAAATATATAAAAATTAAAAATAAACTAATAATTAATAACAATATTATTATCATAATAAACTATAAAGATAATACAAAATATTTTATATATTTAATAAATAATAACACTCCATAATATTGAACGTAATTTCACATTATATCATTTTTTGATATAATGTCACATTAAGTTGAATGAAGTTGGAAGTAATATTACAATGCATATTACATCGTTTGACAAACCAAACAGCTTAATGTTGATGTAATGTGAGACATAATATAAAAGATTACATCCCAATTGGCGTAGACGGCAAGAGCGAAATCACGAAGAACCAAAACCCTAGAACCAAAGAATTTGCAAGATCGGGGACAGTGTTAGCCAACGCGCAGAGGAATCAATTCAGTCGCGGTGAACCAAGCGGATTACGAAGGAATTCAAGATTAGTTGTTGGGTGCGCAAGAGTGAAGTTGGAATTGGGAGGGGGCTTTCATCTGCTCGAGGCATTAGTATAGGTGTATTAGGGGCTGATAGCTGGTAGAATCGACGAGGAGCGAACCTTTTGTCGATCCTAAGGTAGATTGAGAGGTGTTTGTAGTTTGGATCGTACATTGCAGCCATGACTGAGGTAAATCATAAGTGTGTCCATTTCTCTTGTCAATGTTTATCTTAATGGTCTAAGAACCCGTATTTTGCTACTCATTTTTGTTTTTGGGTGACTGAGGGAGCACTATTAATGATGAATAACGTGAAGTTTTGATTTTCTTGACATGAGATGGCCGAACTTGCTTCTACTATCCATGTTATGCTCTGCTTGAAGCAGTTAAGATTATTCAGTTTGCTGTGGTTTTAAGGTTTTCAAGAACCAATTAGTACCGAAAACAATGGTGTGTGTGCTATAACGTTTGTTCAGACCATGATGTGTTTAGACCGTTGATGTAGTGGATAGTGAAGATTATCAGCGCATATACTGAGATGTTTGCAGTTTAGAACGTAAATTGCAGCCATGACTGAGGTCAGTCATAGGTGTGGCCATCTCTTGTCAATTTTCATCCTAATGGCCTAAGAACCCGCATATTGCTCATCAATTTTGTTTCTGTCATCTTAATGTTGTTTTTGGGTTACAGAGGGAGCACTATAAATGATGAATAACGTGGAATTTTGATTTTCCTTTTCTGAACATGTGATGACTTAACTTGTTTCTACTATCCATGATATGTTCTCGAAGCAGTTCAGATTTTTCAATTTGGTGTAGCTTTAAGGTTAACAGGATCTGATTTGTACCGATAACAATGGTGTGCTATAACATTTATGCAGACCATGATGTGTTTAGATTGTTTAGATTTGGTGAAACAGGGAAGATAATCAGTGCATATAGCAAGCTTATTGTATTCATTTGTTTTATTTTGGTTCAGTTATTTCCTCTTCGGGTTTTGATACGTATCTTAATGGCCTAAGAACCCATATCTTGCTCATCAATTTTGTTTCTGTCATCTTAATGTTGTTTTTGGGCGACAGAGGGAGCGCTCTAAATGATGAATATTGTGAAGTTTTGATTTTCTTGACTGAACATGAGATGGATGAATTTGTTTCTACTATCCATGATGTGTTCTGCTTGAAGCTGTTCAGATATTTCAGTTTTCTGTAGCTTTAAGGTGTCAAGAACCGATTAGTACTGAAAACAATGGTGTGCGGCGTGCGTGGTGCTATAACGTTTGTTCAGACCATGATGTGTTTAGACTTAAGACCGTTTAGCTTTGGTGAAATAGTGATGATTATCAGTGCATACGCCATATAGCAAGCTTATTATATTCATTCCTTTTATTTTGGTTTCGTCATTTCCTCTTCGGGTTTTGATATGTATCCTCTTATGTGTAGAAACTTTTAGATCACCATTTTATATGTTGCAAATTGATTTGTTTCCCTGTGTTTTTGCAGTATTGGGTGAGTCAGCCTAAACATTTCTGCGACTTCTGCAAAATCTTCATTACAAATAACCAAAACACTATCAGAAACCATGAACTTGGTCAACGCCACAAGGATGCTGTGGCTAAGCGGCTCGATGATACGAGGAAAAACAAGGCTGCAAAGGAGAAGGAAGAAAAAGAAGCAGCCCGAGCCATTGAACAAATTGAAGCAGTAAGTATCAGTTCATAAGATTTTCCTTTATGATCCTCATAGAATCCAGGATATGTAGGTGTCTCGTATTTTTCCATTTGGACCTTTATCAAAAGGTTTTACCTTGATCCAAGAATGTGGACTTGTATTAATTGCCATTGTTTACTGTATGTATGTTTTGTTGATGTTGAGTTTGGTGCTTATGTAATCAAAAATAATTTCTCAGAAAGCAAAGAAAAGCTACCAAAAAGATGTTGCAGCTTTCAAGGAGACGAGAGACAGTAACGCTGATGCTCCAGATATTGGTGATGGTAAGTCATTAGACAAGATATATCTTCAGCTTCTTTTTTTCTCCTTCGAAGCGTAATTTCTTTGGTAGGACTGAGTATTCTGGATTCCGTAAAACCCGCCTTCCAAATTGCTATTACTTTGGATTCCGTAAAACCAGCCATCTGCATTCGGATTTGCTTTCATGAGAATTCCCACCATAAATGTATTGTTCACCTTTTTTTGTTTGTTGATGATTAATTGTGGCCTTGGATTCGCATTTTGCGTTTTAAGTTTGATTTATATGTATCAGTTGAGACCTCTGTAATGTTTGGCAGAATGGAGTATTGACAGCGGTTCGGGGTATTACTATAATCAGAGTAATGGACTATTTTACGACCCCAAGTCGGGATTCTACTACTCCGATGCCATAGGTATAAACTCTAACTTGCAGTATCTGATGCACAATGATAACCCTTATAAACTCTGCTCTTTCTAAAACAACAGGTAAGTGGGTGACACAGGAAGAAGCATATGCAGCAACCAAGGTTTCAGCCGGACCAAGTCGTAAAGCACCAAACACTGCTAACCCGTTTTCGACCCTAGTAGCAAATGAAGCTTCCGATAAAAGTAGTGCTGCAAAAGTGCAAAGCGGGCCACCACCCGGTCATGTTGTTTCGAGGAGCTTGAATCCCATGAGAACAGTAAAAGGCGCGACATCTAAAGTTGCTGTGAAGAGAAAGAGACCGGATGAGAAGCCTAAGGTCGTAACTAAAGAAGAGGCGGCTGCACTTAAAGCTCGGGAGGCTGCAAAGAAGCGAGTCGAAGAGAGGGAGAAATCGTCCCTTGGCCTTTACAGGGCTCGCTGAATGTGGGTTATGCAGGACAATGAACAAGATTGCATGAGTAATACAATGTATGTACCTTCTTCAACTGAAAAAACAACAGTAAGGCAGCTTATCTCCAATGTGGAAGTGTTTGCCGTTTGGATTACATCCTTATGTTTGGACCAAACCAAAAAATAGTCCCACTTGCCCCTTTTAAAGTTTTTCTTTTTTGGATTGCGCCGTCTTATGTTCAAAGCAGTGTTATCAGGGTCGAACCGGCCAGGCCACCGGTTCCCCGTTCAGCCGGTCCAAACCAATTCGAACCCGGTCTGGTTCTAGTTCAAATCAGCAGCATCAAGCAGGTAGCAGCACGGGTTCTGCAGTAAACATGTAAGTTTTACACTATCGTAGATCAAGATGCAGTGCTTAAATAAATTACTCGGTCTAATACAGAGCAGATGTGAAATTAAGCCATCTTGCTGCCACAAACACCCCTATTCAAACAACAGAGACATCAGACAAGACTCGTGGATATATACTACTTTTATTCTAAGTTCTAACTCTAATCTAACTACTCAGTCAAATATACTGTAAACACCTTCACCACTTAACCTAACCATTATTAAGTTGCAAGCATGTTTTACCTGATGTAACATAACTGTCAATTCAAGGGTTATCGATTGTGAGAGTCAACTCAAGAGTCTGGAAGCATGTTTTGGCTGCTGTGGTGAGTCTTGCAACTCTGGCACGAGCGATTCTTCCTGGTGCGGGCGATTCTTTCTGTCGCGGACGATTCTTGGCTGCGATGCCCTCGTATCTCCCTCTGTTATTGCATTTTGGATGTAGGATTTCCTGCGACGCTCTCCCTAAACAGATAAAGTGATTGATTTGTTTTTTTACTCTGAACCGACGAACCCCTCGGTCCGTTCAAAACTGGTCGGTTCGCCAAAAAAACAACCGGCTAACAAACCGAATTTGCTTACATACTCCGAATTTGTTCGAACTCGACCGTTAGATCGATTCATGTCCGAACCTGTTCGGACCGCCGGTCTCGTCCGATTCTGATAACACTGGTTTAAAGAGACATGTCATCATTGTCGGTTTTTCTTTTAATTAAAATAGACAGAAATTGGTAAATATTTAAAAATGTAATTTTTTGAACTTAAAATGAATCTATAATTTATTTACAACCTTATGCAAACTTTTATAATAGAGTTTGAGAAACACATTGAATAGATTTTAAATTAAACAAGGGTTTATAGGGCTTTTGGTATAATATTTTTCGGTTTCCCGTGGGGTGTTTCAATAAGGAACCTTCATCAGGAGAGCATCATTCTTACTCAATACCTAAACTAATTCGCTAGCCATGATTATCTTTCGAATTCCCATGGTCACTAGCAATGTTTGAAGCCCTGACATTTGATTAATGGATGAAGTGTTGAACCACTACACCTATTACATAGTTTCTTTCGGTATAATATGTTTGACCACTTTTAGTTTTTGGTGCAACATCTAATTTTTTTTGTATAATTTTGGTGCAATGGGTTTGCAAGTTGTACATTTTTTATGCATTCGTTAACTTTCCGTCTATTTCAACCGTTAAGTAAGTGCCCATGTGCAAGTCACGTGACTTCCCCCAAATTTTGTTCAATTTGATTTCTACTATTTTCTCCGACCAACCACTCTCCTTCTGGTCACCGCCTAAGTCTTTCGGTCACCACCCAAAACCGCTAACCACCCATAAATTTGACAGTGATCACCAATCGGGGCCATAGATGATCCAATCATCCAAATCGGAGTTATGTGACTCTACCTCTAAACGGAGTCACGGAGAGCTCCAACCGAGCCATCTATGGCTCAACCGAGCCAGGCCCCCAGATCTAGAGCCTCAAACTCTATTCCAATAATATGCAACACTTTCAGTCAACTTTTAACTTAAAAGGCAAACTATTGTATATATTGTTGGTTTACTGATTCTGAATTTCACTCATCAATCAAAATGTCAGTGGTCCAAACTCTTAACCGTGCTGATTGTTCAAATGTATGATACGCTCGCAAATAAATAGAAAATCTAAATATTACACAACAGAATCGCTTTAGGGTCGTGATACAAATTCATTCTTAATTTCTAAAAAAAACCATTTCTTCTAGGGTTAATAACTAAAAAACTGTCCAAGGTTTACCTTATGTTAAAAATAGGTGTCTGAAGTTTGAAATGTTAAAATGGACTATCTCAAGTTTCATTTTTGTTGAAAGTTGGTGTCTCGGTGTGATTACTTTAGAGAAGTCAATTCCGACGAAACCATCTGTCAAATTCGAGCTATCATACACACTTCCTTCTCGTCATCTTGCCGGGACCGTCACCTAAAAAGTTGGTCACATCCGGGCAAGTAAAATCTCGCTCTATTGTCCTTGGAAAATTGCTCCACACCACTTTTCTAGAAACTTTTTTTTTAATGTTCAATTTTTAGATGAAATTTGATGATTTTGTGAAAAGTAAAGAGTGATGGATTATGAGTGGGTTGGTGGGTTGATGAAAATGATTGAATGGAGATAAAAAGACGCACAGAGACACCAAATTTCAACAAAAATGAAACTTGGGACAGTCAATTTTAACATTTCAAACTTCAGACACCTAATTTTAACATAAGGTAAACCTTGGACAGTTTTTTAGTTATTAACCCTTTCTTCTAATGGTGGTGCACAATCACTATCACTTATCAGCATATTGATTAAAGGCATACATGCTCTCACGACTTAGATATTGACTTCCAATATTGAAATCATTTCAAGTATCCTTAATTCCTATTATTCAAAGATAGAGACTACAATGATAGCTGGGTGATCTATCATCCTTTCCCATGGCTGCAAAAAATGATAAGAATCCGAGGCTGTGTGATCTACCCGACGAACTTCTCATCCGCATACTCTCCTTACATCCAACAAAATCCGCAGTCGCAACTAGCCTACTATCCAAGAGGTGGCGCCACTTGTGGGCATCCGTTACTAACCTCGACTTCATTGAACGAAACATGTTCCCTAACCAAAGGAACCGGTTCATCGACTTTGTTGACCGGGCAATGTTTCATCGTGGCGGGTCACCTCTGGTGTCCTTCTCTCTTGACTGTGGAATACAAGGCGATGCGACTCGTATCAATCCATGGATTACTTGTGCAATTCAGTGCAATGTTGAAAAGCTCTCTTTAGTACTACTAGATTCGGAACTGCCACTAGACTACTCATTGCCTTGCTCCATATTTGAGTGCCCATCTCTGGTAAAGCTCACCCTAGCAATGCCACCAGGTTATATCCTTGGAACCCCCCAACTCTAATATTATTGTTTCACCTGTCTTAACCCTGTCTCTTGTATTATTGGTCGTCCGGTGATCCTAACCAAGGTCTGATTCAGTCGTGGATCGGACCTTGGCTATATGTTAATTTAGATTAGGGTCCGATTGAGATTTATTAGAAATTAAATTATAACAAAAAGTTAGTGATATAAATTGAGGGACTAAACTAAACAAAATTAAAATTAGAGGGAAAAATCATGTGCAAGGCACGTGCTACTTTTAACGGCTCGGATGCACCAAAAGTATAGAAATAGCAAATGTATTGCATCAAAAGTCTAAAAAAATGTTGTCCCAAAAGTCAACTTTGGTCAAACATATTGTACCAAAAGGCCCTTTAACTCAATACGAAATAAGGGTTAAGAATCTAAAAATAATCATAACTATAGATCATGTCGCTAATCACGATCTCAAATTTAAAATGTTGATATTTGATATTTTAACTACCGTATTTGTTGTTTTTCACGTTTTTCGACTGTTTTTGCCGGACCTGGGCGACTCTAACCATTGTCTAACCTAGTCATGGGTCGTACCATAGCTATGTCAATTTAGCATTAAGGTCCAGTTGAGTCAATTGGTCGACCCTATTGCCAAATTGACAATTTCCAAAGTTTTCAGAAATCGATATTTTTGGTTCAGATTCCAAGATAAGCATCCATACCACAACTAGAAATTTTTAGTCTATATATCTGTACATATTAATAATTAAATGTTTCATTTTTCCAAAACTAAATGTTTATTTACTAAGTTATTAACCCCAATTACAGTACAAATTTATAAATGTATAAGTATTTGCTGACATATTAATGAAAAAATTGAGTGCTTATAATATTGTATTTGTAGAAAATTCATGAATGTAATCGATAATCAGAATTGGTTGATTCCAAACAGTTTCGGTTCCAAACAAATCTAGCACGAACCGTTTAGTGTTGTTCTAGTTTTCGAAATACCCTAAAATTACTAGTACCCAAAAAACGCACACCTCATGTTATATATATGGGGGAAAAAAATCCGACCCAAAGTCTAAAGTAGACGTAAGTCTTTTATTTCATGCGACAAACCGCACACTCATGTTATACTCTAAAAAGCTCTCGTATTAAATGCCCCCAGGTTATATCCATACAACCACGTCGTGTGGTTTGACTTGTCTCACGTACTTGAAACTAGCATGGATCAAATTTGCTGACAGTGAATCAGCTGAGAAGCTGCTTTCTAGTCCGTTGATTCAAGAGTTGCATATCATGTGGTGTGATTGGGAGGATATCGAATCTGTAACAGTTTATGCCCCAACACTGCAAACCTTGGAGATTGTCGATTCAAGCGATGCCGGCTATGACGATGCAGTAATTATCATTGTCGGAGAAAATATGAAATCCTTTAAATATCAAGGGATTCTCAACAACGAATATCGCATTCGTGCATCTCCGGTCAACCTTATCGATGTCGAGATTAGCTTAGGCGAGGATGTGCTGGACTATGAAGATGTTGCCTCCAAGCGTTGCTACCAGATTCTCAGTGGTTTTTCTGGGGTGCAAACCCTAACTTTGAATGAATACTTCCTTGAGGTATATACATACCCATTTTCTTTCATTAAAGAAAACAAATTATGTCTAACTAGTTATTAATTCTTATGTGGTGCGAAAACAAATTAATGTTTTTTTCTTTAAAAAAACAAAACTTAACTTTATAAAGCATAGCAAAATACAAATTATATATATTCATTTTTTCATTTAAAAGTTATGACAATTGAACACATAACATCCACATAATATATTTTAACAAAAACTATGTTGATTTGGCGATTATGTGTCACGTGAAGAAGCATGACCTGATTCTTATGTGTGCGGATTCTATATATCTATAATATAAAAATTATCATAGTTTGCAATTTGCCATGTTTTATAAAATTTCGATTTGTTTTTTTTACATAACACTCAAAGTTAGGTTTGTTTTTTTTGTTGGCCGTATGAGGCATTTGGCCTTATGGGCTTTGTATTTGAGCCCATGTAAGGGAAGTGAATGGCAATTGTATTGCCTTTGTGTTACTCGAAGTACCACACCGGCCAAAATGAGGCTTTTATCCTAGTATATATAATGTTTTGTTGCTTTAATGTGTAACAACTTACTAGATGAAAGGCTCTCTCCACGCGCGCAGGGGGGGGGTGCAAATCCTCGGATCCGAAGCACACCCCGGTTGGCTTAGCTTGTGTGCGCGCCCGCGACGTGCGTACACGAATGTCGGTCCGAAAATCTAGCCTCGCGCGGGTCCGGTTTTGCTAAACCGGTCGGTCGGTTCTTTGACTATTCAAATTCGAAATTTATTTTTTTGAACTTGGTAACAGATGCTTTAAGTGCACTTAACTGTGTCATTTATGGACAGAATTAAATTTAATCATTCACAGAATTAAATTCGAATTTATTATGCTGTGCCATATTGCACTATATAAAGGGCCATAATCCTTCACATTTTCATCACCAATCCACCTCTCCTTCCTACTACGATATTCCTGTCGTGTTCCTCTGCTTCTGTTGATTACCTTCGGTCAGCTACTGTCGAAGTAATATTTTCTTTTACTGCTCCAGTTCGAATTTTTCATACTGCTGTAGTTGCTGCTTTTATCCTTTTGTCTGTTTATATCTGTGTTCATTACGAATTTATAAACTGATTCGCCGTCGTCGTCGGCATAGTATAAAATCCGTTGTGTTCGGGTATTGTTCGGTTCGGTCAGACGTGTTCGTTGCATAACACGTACTGACGACACTGTTGAATCCTGGGAGGTGATCGCCCCGTGTTTTAAACTCCTTTGCATAACCCGAGGGTGGAGTGGGGCGAAATTGCCTTAAGGAGACTGTGATTAGCACGGGCCTCAGTATTACAAAATCACGTTTTTCGTCGTTGTCGATTTTACGTGTAATTTCGAAGTTGTTCATACCTTGCATGATAATTCGGCATCATTATATGTAAGAACTCGAAATTTGACTATTTACGTTTTAGTCACTGAAGTTTCAGAAATTGCAAAATAATCCCTCAACTTTTGTGTTTTGCAGTTTGACCCTGATATTCTGCTAACAGACTTAAGGCAATTTAATAGTTAGATTATCAGGGTCGTTGTTGGATTTATTTCTGAATTTTTGCGGGAAATTTATAACGTTGTTGTTTCTGCGTGTCAGATGGATCTTAAAAACAACAACGTTTCCGTTCCCTTCTCCGCCGAGATGATTCCCGTCACGGATGTGCCAACTTCGGGAACAGGAGGTGAACTCCCGCAACCAACCTTCCCGCAACTAACACTTTCACTCCCACAGCCGACTGTGGCGACCACCGTTGCTGCTGTATCCACCGGCATGAATTTTATTCCCGGTGGTGGATTTAACTTTGCTGCTGCGGGTGCGAGCACATCTGGGTTTGTTCCGAACCTTGGATTCGGGAACTTTGCTGGAGCCCCCGTGACTGGAGGAGTTGCCATGCCACGGATGATGCCCGTGGAGAAACCGGATAAGTTTGACGGGACGGGGTTCAAGATTTGGAGTGAGAAGATGGACGTCTACATCACTTGCCAAGGCTTGCAGAGATTCCTAACGGAAGAGCCCCCGGCAGTTGTTCCGAATGATGCCACATCCCTCATGGCCTTAGAGGCGTGGAAGCACTCAAACTACATATGTAGGCACGCCATCATGAGCTGTCTAACCGACCCGCTGTATCAAGTGTACAGCAAAATGACGTCTTCAAGGGAGTTGTGGACGTCTCTCAACCAAAAATATGAGACGGAAGATGCCGGACGGAAGAAATTCCTGGTTAGTCGGTTATTTGCATTTAAAATGGTTGATAACAAGCTTGTGATGCCGCAGGTGAATGCGCTCCTAACTCTGTTCCAAGAGCTCCATGATGCGCAAATGGCGTTAACCGAGACGTTCAAGGCGGCGGTGATCATGGAGAAACTTCCCTCGTGCTGGGTTGACTTCAAGGGTTACCTGAAGCATAAAACGAAGGATATGTCAGTATCTAAGGTGGTCAACAAGATTGCCACCCAGGAGAATCTCGAGAGGGCGAATCCAGCCCAGGGAAATCCGGTCGGTCCAATGAGGACAGCCAACTCGGCCAGGGCGAATGTGGTAGAACATAACCATGGTCCGAATAGGCAGGCCTCTCGTGGGAAGGGGAAGAAGCCACAGGACAAGGGTGCCAACTTAGGTCCGAAAGGCGGTATCTCGAAGAAGTCCAAAGGCGGCGGCAATTCTTCCAGGGGAGGCAAGGGAACCCAAAGAGGTCAAGGCTCTCAAGCACCACAACGTTTCCAGGGGAGCTGCTTTAACTGTGGCAAGGTAGGCCACAAATCAGTTGAATGCAGGCACCCTAGGAAAAATGAAGCCCACGTGTCAGCGGTCACTGAGGATTTGGAAGACCTTAACTTGATCGCAGTGGTGTCGGAAATCAACATGGCTGACTCCAACCTCAGGGACTGGTGGGTTGACACTGGCGCCACCAAGCATGTCTGCTCAAACAAGGCACTGTTTTCAAGCCTGGAGGAGGTTGACACCGGAGAATCCCTGTACATGGGAAACTCTGCCTCGTCGGCGGTCAAAGGCAGAGGAACGGTCGTGCTGAAGATGACCTCTGGCAAGGAACTCACCCTGACCAAAGTGCTGTATGTTCCGGACATCCGGAAGAATTTAGTGTCAGGGGCCTTGTTGAACAAACATGGTTTCCGCCTTGTATTTGAGTCTGACAAATTTGTGCTTACTAAGAATGGTATGTACGTGGGTAAGGGGTACGAGAATGGAGGGATGTTCAAGATGTCTGTAATGGCCGTTGCGCCTAAAAATAACATGAATAAGAATGCTTCATCTTCTGCTTACTTGCTTGAGTTTCCTAATTTATGGCACGGTAGATTAAGACATGTTAATTTTGATTCTTTACGAAAGTTAATTAACATGGAGCTCCTTCCTAAATTCAAAATAGATCAAGAACAAAAATGTGAAGTTTGCGTTGAAGCGAAACTTACTCGGACTTCGTTTCACCCAGTTGAAAGATTTTCCGAACCTCTTGATCTAATACATAGCGACGTTTGTGACTTGAAATATGTCCAAACACGAGGTGGAAATAAATACTTCATTACTTTCGTAGATGACAGTACGAAGTATTGCTATGTATACTTGATGAAAGGAAAAGATGAAGCTATTCAGAAATTCATGATTTACAAACAAGAAGTTGAGAATCAACTTAATAAGAAAATCAAAGTGTTGCGAAGCGACAGAGGAGGCGAGTATGAAGCTCCATTTGCAGACTTTTGTGCTGAACATGGAATTGTTCATCAAGTCACTGCTCCATTCTCACCCCAGTCAAATGGGGTTGCGGAAAGGAAAAATCGAACTTTGAAGGAAATGATGAATTCATTGTTGATTAGTTCGGGGCTGCCCCAGAACATGTGGGGGGAAGCTATTTTGACTAGCAATTACCTTTTGAATAAGGTACCCCAAAATAAGGAAGATAAAACTCCGTTTGAATTATGGAAAGGGAGGAAACCTTCTTACAACCACCTTCGAATGTGGGGGTGTCTTGCTAAGGTAATGATACCTCCCCCGAAGAAGGTGCGAATAGGCCCAAAAACTGTTGATTGCATTTTCATTGGGTATGCTCAGAACAGTAATGCCTATCGGTTTCTTGTGTATGAATCGAAGGTGTCAGATATACACAAAAATACGATTATGGAATCAAGAAATGCATATTTCTTTGAAAACTTATTTCCAGCTAAGTCTAGAGGAGAAGCTAGTTCTTCAAGACAAGCATATGAGACTATAGAGGAAAATAGTCAAGACCGAGAACATGAGGAGCATGTTGAGGTCCAGACCGAGGTTGAAACCGAGGTCGAGCCCAGGAGAAGTAAAAGGGCAAGGATTGGAAAATCTTTTGGTCCAGATTTTCTGACCTATATACTTGAAGCCGAACCTCAGACTTACAAAGAAGCCGTAAACTCTTCTGAGGGTCCTCTGTGGAAAGAGGCGATCAATAGTGAAATCGAATCGATCTTGCAGAATCATACTTGGGAGCTAGTGGATCTTCCGCCCGGAAGCAAACCGCTAGGCTACAAGTGGATCTTTAAACGTAAAATGAAAGCAGATGGTTCGATTGATAAATATAAAGCCCGACTTGTCGTCAAAGGATTCAGACAAAAGGAAGGACTGGACTATTTTGATACATATTCTCCAGTAACCAGAATCACTTCCATTAGAATGGTACTTGCTATTGCAGCGTTGCGAAATTTAGAAGTACATCAAATGGATTTGAAAACAGCTTTCTTAAATGGAGATTTAGAGGAAGAAATCTACATGGAACAACCTGAGGGTTTCTCTGCGCGAGGGCAGGAAAAGAAAGTCTGTAAACTTGTCAAATCCCTATATGGTTTAAAACAGGCGCCTAAACAATGGCATCATAAATTTGACAGCGTTATGATGGAGAAAGGTTTCAAAATAAATGAGTGTGACAAGTGTATTTACGTGAAAGATACAGATATGGGTTATGTTATTTTGTGTCTTTACGTAGATGACATGCTTATCGTTGGAAGTAACGATGAGATGGTCCAGTCCACCAAGCATATGTTGAGTTCGAGATTCGACATGAAAGATATGGGTTTAGCCGATGTGATTCTTGGAATCAAAATTCTTAGAACATCGGAAGATCTCGTTTTAAGTCAAAGTCATTACGTTGATAAGATTTTAGATAAATTTATCAAAGATGACAAGAACGAGGTGAGTACCCCAATAGATACGAGTAAGTACTTCTCAAAGAACAATGGAGATTCAGTTTCCCAAGTTGAGTACGCTCGGATAATTGGAAGTGTTATGTATTTAATGTCGTGCACTAGGCCAGATATCGCTCACGCTGTAAGTGTTTTGAGTCGATATACGAGTAACCCCAGTGTTGATCACTGGCATGGGGTAATCAGGTTACTTAGGTATCTGAGACACACTCGGAGTCATGGTTTACACTATACTAGGAATCCTTCCGTGGTCGAAGGCTATAGTGATGCGAACTGGGTGTACGATTCCAGAGACACGGACTCTTTGAGTATGAGTGGTTATGTATTCACCTTAGGAGGTGCAGCAGTTTCATGGAAATCCTCAAAGCAAACAGTCATAGCCAGATCCACGATGGAGTCTGAGTTTATCGCACTGGATAAATGTGCCGAAGAGGCAGAATGGCTACGCCATTTCCTCGAGGATGTTCCGAGATGGCCAAAACATGTGCCCGCAATCTGCATTCATTGCGATTGTCAAGCCGCAATCGGCAGAGCGCACAATTTTATATACAATGGAAAGTCAAGACATATCCGTCGAAGACACAGTTCCATTAGACAATTACTCTCTACTGGAATTATCACGATCGACTATACGAGATCAGTTGATAATATTGCGGATCCGCTAACCAAGGGGTTAAACAGAGAGTTATTTGGCCAAGCGTCGAAAGGAATGGGGCTAAAGCCCGTCGAGGAAACGCTCTTGAGAAGGAAAACCCAACCATGATGACTGGAGATCCCAAGAACTTGGTTCAATGGGACAACCTAATCACAAGGGTGAGTGTTGTCACTGTGGGGGTCAAACCCCGAGCCCATTCCTATGATGCAAACAGTGATGGAGAAGAGGTTAAGCTTTTGCTAGTGTTGATCTTATATCATCGGTTAATCCGAATATAGTAATCGGAAATTACTTAATCAAGGTCATTTTCACACAAAGCTTTTAATGATTCGTAAGGAGAACTCAGAGTCGTGAAGATGCTCTTGAGACATAGAATCACCTATGCGAGTGAGAAGTGGGGCCGCTTCGAAAGGAGTTGTTGAGGGCGCAACTCTTAGAAACGCTTGCAGAACCAGGCTAGTGATCCAGGGCCTAGGGATCACAGGGCGTGAACCGAACTATACTAGGAAGGTACCTGTGTGGGTTATGTCGTCATCTACACCAACGACAGACGGTTCAAGGACATCGCGTCTACCGACCAGTCAGTAGAGAAGGCATGATCTCACAAGGGGTAGGTTAAAATGGGTTACCCCTACCTATCCTTTGCAGGTATTGACGTTGAACACAATTTTCGAGTCTAGAGCTACCGTTAGGATTCCAATTTCCATTCATGTGGGGGATTGTTGGCCGTATGAGGCATTTGGCCTTATGGGCTTTGTATTTGAGCCCATGTAAGGGAAGTGAATGGCAATTGCATTGCCTTTGTGTTACTCGAAGTACCACACCGGCCAAAGTGAGGCTTTTATCCTAGTATATATAATGATTTGTTGCTTTAATGTGTAACAACTTACTAGATGAAAGGCTCTCTCCACGCGCGCAGGGGGGGTGCAAATCCTCGGATCCGAAGCACACCCCGGTTGGCTTAGCTTGTGTGCGCGCCCGCGACGTGCGTACACGAATGTCAGTCCGAAAATCTAGCCTCGCGCGGGTCCGGTTTTGCTAAACCGGTCGGTCGGTTCTGTGACTATTCAAATTCGAAATTTATTTTTTTGAACTTGGTAACAGATGCTTTAAGTGCACTTAACTGTGTCATTTATGGACAGAATTAAATTCTGAATTTAATTTAATCATTGACAGAATTAAATTCGAATTTATTATGTTGTGCCATATTGCACTATATAAAGGGCCATAATACTTCACATTTTCATCACCAATCCACCTCTCCTTCCTACTGCGATATTCCTATCGTGTTCCTCTGCTTCTGTTGATTACCTTCGGTCAGCTACTGTCGAAGTAATATTTTCTTTTACTGCTCCAGTTCGAATTTTTCATACTGCTGTAGTTGCTGCTTTTATCCTTTTGTCTGTTTATATCTGTGTTCATTACGAATTTATAAACTGATTCGCCGTCGTCGTCGGCATAGTATAAAATCCGTTGTGTTCGGGTATTGTTCGGTTCGGTCAGACGTGTTCGTTGCATAACACGTACTGACGACACTGTTGAATCCTGGGAGGTGATCGCCCCGTGTTTTAAACTCCTTTGCATAACCCGAGGGTGGAGTGGGGCGAAATTGCCTTAAGGAGACTGTGATTAGCACGGGCCTCAGTATTACAAAATCACGTTTTTCGTCGTTGTCGATTTTACGTGTAATTTCGAAGTTGTTCATACCTTGCATGATAATTCGGCATCATTATATGTAAGAACTCGAAATTTGACTATTTACGTTTTAGTCACTGAAGTTTCAGAAATTGCAAAATAATCCCTCAACTTTTGTGTTTTGCAGTTTGACCCTGATATTCTGCTAACATTTTTTTTAATTAATTATAAATTAAAAAAAAACTATATGTATTTTTTAATTAATGTTTTGTTAAATTAATGTGTGTAAATTACATTAATGTATTTTCCTATCGCATTTAATGATCATAATAGTTACTTGTGTCGCGTGATAAAATAATAAATATTTATAATAAAAGAATTCTAGAAATTCTAGAATTAATTCTAAACATTAAAATTATCAGTTTTCTCGCATAATTTTTTCCTTCTATTTATCACTATTTGATTTAATTAATAAAGTGATATATTTTTCAAGATTATTATTATATTAGATTTAATAAAATTATTACTTTAAAAAAATATGACATAGTATTCTATTTTGCTAACATATATATATATATATATATATATATATATATCTTGTTATTTGCAATTGCCTAGTGTCTAGAACGCGAGGAGGAGCTCCTCAACACAATTCCAGTATTTGAACGTGTAACCGAACTCAACCTAGAAGATCCTTCAGAAAAGATCTGTATGGATAAGGTGGTGATAATGAAGATATTCGAACGATGTCCACATCTTGAAATTCTAAATATTATGGTAATGTTATTGTTTTATAACATAATATTTACGTTATCTATTATTATTCCAAAAAATTCTAACGCATTCTAATATTAGTAATTAAATTGTTCATCATGTGAAATTTAAAATGAGAAATTTATTTTATAATTTATGTTTTATGTTAAAAAAAAATTTCTTAAATAATAATAGTATACATTAAAATTATATATATTTCTTATTTTTAATTAATTTATAACAGTAATATATTTTAATTAGAAATATATAACCCCATATACATTGTTAGAAAATGAAAAGTCTAAATATAGTTTAACATGTTTGATCAAAACTTTTGTTGCCTCTACATTTTTTTGTGATTCTGAATGCACCAAGTTATTTGAAGAAAAAATGGTATATGCACATTTCACTTTTCAGCAATCCTTTAACTATAAGTGTTGTTATATAGTTTTTAAAATTACGAAACTAATGACTATGTCAAAATTAAGTCATAATAGCTTATAGTAATATTATGATGTTTTATTTTTCCGACAGGAACCCTTCTCAACATTGTCTCAATTGATCAATCCTATCCTTTCGTGTTTTCTGACCCATCTTAAGAGAGTCGGCTTTTATCGCTATTTTCCGGATGACGAAGACTGTGCCGTCAATATGTTTCTTAACAATGCCGCTATTTTGGAAGAAATGGAGATTTATTGTAGATTTGATGCCTGTAATGATCACCCCAATAGTTTTTGTGGTACTGGTCATAAGATTGAAGAATATCGACAAGAGTTAAACCGGCGTCCCAAGATTTCGGAAGGTTGCAGAATATCGGCATCGTTCGAAATCACATGCGATGTATGGAATTTCGGCAGAATGAGGTGAACAAAAAATATCTGAAAAATATAGTTGCCGCTCTCTTCAACTCTCGATTCGTCGGCGTGGTCGTTTAAATCGTTCGCATACGACATAACAGATTTTTCTCTATTAGTTTTAGTAATTATACATCATGTAATTATTCGTCCTCCTATATTGGGAGCTTTTAGTTTTCTGATTATGAGACTTTTCATCCTCCTGTTATGAGAAATTATGCCTCTAAATCTATTCAAGTTAATGATAGTCAAAGTCAATCGGCTTAACTTGGTTACTATTTTTCTAAAGTAAACTTTCAGACCAGGTACTCTTAAGATTTTATAGAGTATATTTGGCTCAGATTTGTAAATAATATGTGCAATTTTGCATTTGGGTCACTGGAATATTGGTGGAAACTATGTCTTCCATGCCGTCGAGCAAGTTGGGTTGGTGCGGAGTCCAAGGATCAACATATCAAGTTGATTGGAATATCAGGAGCATCGTCAATTCCATCAAGTACCTTGCTCAGATTTTACCTCGAAAATATTGTAAGTTTGTTTGAAGTAACGCACATTGACGTGTCAACTGGTTGTTATGTTGGAAAAAAATGGTTTTTAATGAGATATATGTCATGTGGATTAGGTATTGTCACTCCATCTCCTCTAGTTTTTATTTTATTAATCGATTGCAATCTTGGTTTTCATGTTTGAATAAAACTTCGAATATTTTCGTGGTATAAAAATGTAAACAAAAAATGTGCTCGTGTAAGCTTATGAATAAACGATAACACGATGTAATTTTTGTGTCGTGTTTGTATTTAGGTATCACGATATGCCGATACCACGATAAAGTTGTGCTAGTAAGTCTGATTCTTAAGTACATTTTTTTTTAACAAATCTTAATAGTTTTTGGAACTATAATTAGTTAGTTAATTTTTATAATTTAGCAACTCTATATTAAAGTTTTGTGAAATTTGACATAGTAATCCATAATTTCAACTATATGAAATTCATTATTTAGATATTTGCTTAAAAGTCAATATACACTAGATAACTTAATACAACATAATATCTGGTACAGAAAATTACATGCCGTGTCCGTGTTTACAAACATGGCACGATACGTTTAGGGCATGTTTGTATGCATGTATTAGAATATACTAATACATGTCTTAGCTAATACTTTGTTTGTTTTGCTTTGGTATTGGTATTAGCTAATACATGAGTATTAGCTAATACTCATTTCTATTATAAATCATGTATTAGCTAAGACCTTCAAAAAATCATGTATTAGCTAATACATAGTACCTAATGACCAAAATACCCCTAACATTACTTAATATATAACAACTACACCAACTTCGAGTCATAACATCGGTCACCGGCCGGACTCCATCGGCTGGACTCCGGCGACCTCCGGCGACCCCCAGCCGGACTCCGGCGATCCCCGACCGGACTTCAATTATTATAATTAAAAAATGTACATATATATTTATGTGCATTTAGGTCTTTTAGTCATTGTATTAGGATATCCTAACACAAAGTTCATCCAAACATTATATTATGATATTCTAATACATGATTCAACCAAACATTGTATTAGCTTAACATGTATTAGAATATCTTAGTCGATAATTAGCTAATACAAATATTAACTAATACATGCAAACAAACACGCTCTTATTGTACGTGTTTTAAAATTGAGTCCGACCGGCCAAACAGGAAATCGGACCCTTAGCCAGTATGGGTCCGGTCCGGTTATGATAACATTTGTTTTATACAGATATTAAGATAGGAAATTGCAGAGATTAGGGCTTTGGGTCCAGATAGCATTAGACAATAGGGCCCACTTTTAGCCCATAATGAAGGCCCCTGAGAGATTAAAGGGATAAAGTGACACGGAATTGGTTGGGGGCCTTGGGGCTGGCTATACACGTCAGCAATCCAGTTCGGAAAAGCCGAACAAATCTCAGCCGTTATTATACGAATCGCGCCAATTAAATCGAACGCCTTCTGAAATGCCAAACCAGCAATCCGTGTGACTCACTACAAGCAATCCAATTTCTTCCTTTTCTTCTATAAATATGCTTCGCATTCGATTCATCCAATCAAACACTTTCATTCCCTCTCTGATTTTGAAATTCCTTTCAAATTTACGAAACTGAAAATGGCGCCCAAGGCAGAGAAGAAGCCCGCGGAGAAGAAGCCCGTCGAGGAGAAGAAATCCGCGGCGGCTGAGAAAGCTCCAGCAGAGAAGAAGCCCAAGGCTGGGAAGAAGCTGCCGAAGGAGATCGGGGCAGTCGCTGGAGACAAAAAGAAGAAGCGAGTGAAGAAATCGACGGAAACTTACAAGATCTACATCTTCAAGGTGCTGAAGCAGGTCCACCCTGACGTCGGAATCTCCAGCAAGGCCATGGGTATCATGAACAGCTTCATCAACGATATCTTCGAGAAGCTCGCTCAGGAGTCGTCGAAGCTCGCTCGGTACAACAAGAAGCCGACGATCACTTCTCGGGAGATCCAGACCGCGGTGAGGCTTGTTCTTCCTGGTGAGCTCGCGAAGCACGCCGTTTCAGAAGGTACCAAGTCTGTCACCAAGTTTACGAGCTCTTAGATCGGATACTGGTGATGAATTTGAAGCGAGATTGGAGCTATTGTTCAATTAAGATTAACAGCTTAGGGAAGTGAGATCAATTGGTGATTTGAGTCAGATCATGTATAATTATTCTTTAGTGTAATGATTTTGACTGCTATGGTGATAAGTTGTATTTTGATTTCTGGAATGTTGATAATCAATGTGCTGTGTTTCTCAATTCTCAAAATGAAGAATGCATAAAGCATAATGAACTTAATGCGGTGAAAATTAAATAATAATAGCTATTTGCATAATTTACTGTAATGGTGCATTATGGTATTAGACTATTAGTTCATAACCATAGTTATAACAATTAAGCTATTTATATATATATATATATATAATATTATTATATATTACTAATATTTGTATATATACATTATTATTATACTATAAATATTAATCAAATTTTCAGTTCTTACCGTTCTAATCCATTCATTTTATTCCAAATCTTAAACTCTCAGATTCATTTTATTTGCAATTAGTTGTGCTCATTGGTTCTCAGAATGTAAGTATTGTTCTTTTTGTTCTTGTTTACTAATTCATTTTGTTGATGCATCTTGTTTACTGCGTTGTTTATAAAACAATAAATGTATGTTTAATTTGGAGTTCTTGTATGAAACAATGGTGTTGTATTGTGTATTAATTTAAATGATTATGGTTTAATCGCGGTGAAAAACCATAATTATGGTTATGGTATAAGTGAAAAAAATATAGTACGTTATGGTATTAATGGTACCCTCACCATTGACAGCCTATGCATAACCTTTTATCTTTTCAAATGTCAAGAACATCCAAATAAAGTCGGAAGTTAAAAATTTCGACTAATAGTAAAATGCTCTCTAAATAGAGAACGTTTGGGCTATTCTCATGACTCTAAACAAGTTACATTCACCATAGATGATATTAAAATTTATTCGAGCACAGATTATACTTATTATAGTATAGTTGTAAAATATGTTTTTCTTGGAAGGCCTTAGCCTTTACATTATTAGTTAAGCATAATTCAACTTGTGATTAATTAACATATTATTATTATGTGTTTAGTTTAATTCTATTATAAATGTTATAAAATAATTCAATGCAGTAAACATAATATTTTGACAAATAAAAATAATGTTACTAACATTATAAGTTCAATATATTGCGTAATGACTCTTACTTTTCCATCTCTTATGCTTATAATTTAATTATTATTATTATATATATTATTTAATATTATAAAGGCTCAATTTAATTCTTATGAAGTATTAAGTGTGTGTAATAATGTAAATATATATATTAATTTAAAATTTTAGTTGTAATATTAGTAAAATAGTTAGATCTGTAAATGAATTTTAAATTTTAAATAACCGTATTTTAATTGTGCATATAACTCGAGCTATAAGAACTTATAACTTGAGCTATAAGAACATACGTAAAAGAGGTTATTATTGTGACAAAGGATTTGTTATATAAGGATGTAAAAAATAAATAGTTCTCGATTACTCGTAAATATGCGTCATCCATTTCTACCAATCCCAGCAATTATTTCCGTAAATTTGAATATAAGTTGCATGATGATTTGTGATATTGTAAACCACACAACTTACAAACCATAAAGTAGAATAATCAATCTCAATGTCGAATTTAAGATCTCTCCTCGAAGAAAAAATGGCCGTCTATCATTATTAACCAGCTGTCGGCAAATTCTTTTTATAGGCCACTGCCATGATTATGTTTGAAACTTTATTGATCGTGTAAATTTACTTTAGTCTTAAGACGTGACTAATCTATTTATATATATTAATTTTAAATAAATGTGTTGGAATGGTGTAACCGTTTTTATGCAATGTTTAGAAAATTGAACGACAGTCGGATTATAATCCGGTCGTATTGACGGTCCGGTTCTAATCAAATATTAGAATACTTGGTGATAGGAAAGTTTTAACTGTTTTGAGCCTAAATATATTTAGAAAGGAAGACTGGATAGTGTTAAATTTTATGAAACCAGCCGAATCGGGATGAATCGGTTCGGATCAGAAATGGACCACCTTAGTATTCAAGGACCGATTTTTCTAAACGTTGCTTTTAGATAGTTAATACATAGTCCAACTTTATCTGGATAGTTAATAATCATGCAAATTGTCAAAAAAATTCAAATCATACTACCTAAATACAATCAAACTGTGTATCATTTCTCCTTAATCAAAACTCATCACAAACAATCGTCATCATATAACATTACTCTACTGCCGTTTATCATATGAAATTAGTGAACTTTCAAAATTTTAAACCCATATAAATATTACTTAATTTAATAATTTCATACATTAACAAAAGATATCGAGCTTAAATCCTAAAAATGAAAACATATTTATATATTTATAAATAAGCACTTTATAGTTTACGAGCTTATTTAATGCAAATGATTTTAAGTGTAAATTAAATATATATAAAAAAAGCTCAAACTAAGATTCTCATAATTAATTAAGCCTCTTCAGTAATATTACATATGCTCATTTAATGAACACGACAACTTAATTACCATATGTCTTTTCTCATCCATTATTTATCATATATAGTTTGTTGAAATAAAGAAAAGAGGAGTCGTATTTACAGTAGTATGCTTAGGAGGTGGGACGTGTAAAAGAGCCAATACCCCGAGCAAGTTCATGAACAGCAGGATTGAACCCCAAGCAACCAAGCAACCCTTGCTTGTACGGCAAGAAAGTCTTCCTCCTCATCTCCTCCGACGCCGCTCTATTCACCGTGTAATGAACCTCGTGTGCCGACTGCCGCCTCCTCCTCCCCGATACCCACGACTCCGCACTATCCGTCGACCGGAAACTACTACAACTCCTCACCGAATCTTCCACAACCGAGCTCGTTTTCCGATTAAACTTCTTTCTCAGAGGGTCGCTGCTCGTTCCTCGTCCTTCTGAGGCGCTTCGGAAGAGCAAGAAGTCCTTGAAGCTCCATTTCCGGTAACCTCGGCTCGAGAGTGAGATCGAGGAGAGGAGAGTGGAGAAGTAGTTTGGTTTATTAGGGTGTTCGACTTTGGTGGTGGTGGGTTCGGATGGGTCGTGGAATGTGATGTCGGAGACTCGGAAAGGCGATAGGGATCGGGTTCCTCTTCGGGTGTAATTCGATGAGGATGATGATCCTGGGTTTCGGTCTCGTCCACGGTGTTGATCTTCCTGTTTGATGGTGGAAACATGTATTTAGATGTGTTTGTTTGAGGTGATAGCAAAATGTAAGGGTAAAATGGGTATTTGGACAAAAAGATATTTGCATACAAAAGCGTATAGTCTTTTGCGAACTAAATCTTTTTAAAATTTTAGTAAACAGAACATAAAAGTTTATTTAGCACGTGTTTTTTAAGCGTACGACAATTGCAGTTTACGGTTTAAGATTTTTTTCGATCATATTTAATGAACAACCAACACATGCAATGATTAATCAATGTAGCGATATAGCAATACTAGCAGTCTAGTATTGAAAAATGTCGATTATTAAGGCAAATTCTACTAGACTTTTTATATAAATTACGCACAATGTTTTGAGAACATGATTAGACTTTGAACCGACAATTGGACCGATTCACGGTCTGGCCGATCTGAACCGACTTTAGCAACAAAAATAAAGCCTAACCCAAATTTCATTTATAAAACCGGGGGCTCATTTTAGTTCAAAAAATGTTATTTAAACCAACAAACCGTATCAATTTATCCGACCCAACCCGAATTTCATTCAGTAAACTGGATTCACTGTACATGTTAAATATGGAATTTCGAAATCATTATTGTGTTGGTCAATTTGCACATGTTAAATGTTATATAAATTAGGGGACGTGAACAGACAAAACTCTTGCAACAAAAGATGAAAAGTCAAATATACCCCTGATTTCGTTTTCCTCTGCTCTTCCAAAGCCTTGGTGAAAGGATCATCAACCTCTTTCTTCTTCTCTGCAACTCTCTTCTTCGGAGAGAATCTCGATCTGGTCGCCGGCGTTCTTGGAGACGCACCCAACGACGCCGTATCAAATTCTCCTGCCGCCCCAACCTGCAACCTCGGCGGCAGCTTCAGCGGCCTAATCTTCCCTCCGTCGAACAGCTCATCCGCCGTAGCCGAAACACAGCTAGCAATATCCAACCGCCCGCTGAAGTCAAACTCAAAGTCGTCGTCGTCATCACCCACGGCGGCGCGTGCACCCCACTTGAGCTTGGGAATTCCAGGCTTTTCTTCCCAGTCGAAGGGGATGGAGGAGACAGCGTACTTCCTGGAGCGGATAAGCTCGCGGCTGAAGAAAGCGGATGAACTCCCGGTGGGACTGGCCGGAGCGCTGAGGTTGTAGAAATGGTGGTAGCCACCGGCGATGTCACCGCCGGCGAAGCCGAAGAGCTGGGGGCTGGAGGGAGCGGTGACGTAAGGAGAAGAAGTAGTGCTGTCGAAGTTGAAATCTTGCTGTCGGAGCAGTACTTGGACCTCCATTAATTAATTATTAGTATGGGAGATTCGTGGAGTCAAGAAAAGAGTGCAGTTGATAATGGGTGATTTATAGTGAGAGAGAGGCGAGGAAGGAGAAGGGAAGGAGATGAGATGTGAGGTGTGTGTGGACACGTTGACCGGAGAGATAGTCAAAATGGTCGTTGTTGTGGGACGACGTAGAAGGGAGCCGCCTTTATTATTCAAACCAACGACTGTCGGGGGAACTTATAGTAAACAGTAGAATACGAATATTACTTGGCCGTGCCAGTACAATTAAGATGTTGTTCCGGTAGAACACTTCAATATGCAAATTTTTTAATAGAGATTTGCTTATGTGAATGTGAGAGGTAGAACAAAATTTATTCATACTACTAATTGTTCATCCATAATATTTTTTTCTTTTCTCTAAGTTGTCCTAAGGACATTTGTATTTTCAAGACATTTATTTTTTTATATATTTTTTTCAACAACAAAATAAAACTAATACTAATTTTTAAAATTATACAACATTGGTTAACTAATTTGTTTACTTTTAGCAAAAAGAAAAAAAAAAAAAACTGACAGTGTAATATTTGCGGATTTGTAATATTTCTTCTTATTGTTATATTGTATAGGCTTCTTTAACATTATATTTTGATGCGAAATTCTTTAACATAATCAAAATCATTGACAACAACAAGAATACTTGACCGAACATATTTGCCAATTTCATAATATATATTAGTGCAAATTTCGTTTAAGTCTACTATAGGTGATTAATGATGTATTTTTATTATTTAATATAAAAATTAATAATGAAATTTTTCATTTTTTTAATATTGTTAAAGATTTAAACTATGTAATTTTTATATATTTCATAGATAATTACTTGAATAAAACATCAATTTGTATGTAACTATGTATGATAATATAATTAGTTAATTAGAAAAATTTATAAGTAAATATATTTGTATTTATTTATATTATATAAAAATCATATATGTCCAAAATGACTTGTCTAATGTGTCCAATATGGTTTTTAGCCATTGTGAGTACTTTTGACAAATTATATTTTTCTCTCTCTAATATGACACATAACTTATGTGGCGCTGACGTGGCTGAAAATGTCCACCAAAATGTCTTTTCCCATTGTGAGTGCTATTAATTCCAAATCTACTCCGCTTCTCATATGTTTGACTCGGTATATGATTCAAATGAAACCTAATTTTTTTAGTCACCGCGAGAAGACGTCGGAGTTTTAATATGGGATTTTGAAATCAAACCATATAAAAATAAGCGCTTTTTACCAGTAAACAGCACTACTGCTGGTGGTCCTAGGAGACTCGAGAGTTCCTAATTTCCTATTTAAATCATTAATGTTTAATTGTTATATTTGAAAAAAAATTCAATTAATTTTGTGAATTTAAAAATATTTTATGACAAATATAGGTACGAAATTAAATAAAGTACTAATTATTATCATAATTATTATTGTTTTGAAAAATATTAAACATTTTACCTTTAAAAAAATGTTGCATCCATTTTGATAAATATAGTACATGTTTTACATACTTCTTAAAAAGTATTATTGGCGTCCTTTTTGGCATTTTTGTATGTTGAGGACATTATTAAATTACGAGTGCTCGAGTACAATAAAATGGTCGATTGTGCGGTCTTGTAGTTTTATTTAGTGTCGGTAGTGTCTCAACTCTCAAGTATGGGTCGTATTATTGTAGAATCAAATCAAACATGATTCAAAAGTTTAGTCGGCTCCGTTAGGGATGGGAAAAAAAATAGGAAAATTAAAAACAGTTCGAAATCTTGTTCGGGTTCAACAATATAAACACCCACAAAAAAATTCATATTTGTACACAAATAGAAAGAAAAAAATATAGTATAAAACGATTATAACAGTGTAATTTTCGTGCCGTGTCTGTATTTAAATATTACAACATGCCACATATGATAAAATTATGCTAGTAATTATAATTTTTGGAGTATTTTTTGAATAGTTGTTTAATAGTTTTTAAACTTCAATTAGTTATTTAATCTTTAAAAATTGTCAACTCTTAAAGAATTTGTGAAATTTAACATATTAGTTCATATTGTTTACTATATAAAGTTAAGTTCCAATTAAACACTTTGTATTTTTGATTAGTGACTAACATAACTTAACATGAAAAATTATGTATCGTATTTATATATGCAAAATATGACATACTAAATTTGTCGTGCGTATTCATTTTCGATACCCGATAATATTATTAATATGCATGATAATAATCATGAAGCAGACATTGGAAACTTCAAATATTTATTATTATTTTTCTTACATTATATATATTATATTATTATATATATTTCATGATCGTTTATTATATATAATAATTACATTATTTATTTTTGGCGGTCACATTATTTAATTCAAATCCGATAAATGACACGTTGGGTCTTGTTATTATTTATTTAGTTATTGGTCAGTCAACCCTTGATTGCTTTTGGGCTTGTGTAGGACCTTTTTGGTTGGTCCAGTGACTCCAGTCCAGTCCAAAACTCTGCAAGATATAACTAAATGGGCTTTTCTTTAGATCTAATAGGACCAGATTGCTTTTCGAATTAACTCAGACCCATTACACTTTTTTTTTTTTTTAATCACAAAATGGATACCTTTTGGCTGGCAAGAAAAAAGTATACCTTTAAATCGAGTAATTTTCAAATATTTACACTCGGAGTAATTTGTAGCTGAAGTTTATTTGAACATAGTTCAAGCTTTATTAGTGAACAAATTGTTAGTTATGATAAATATTATATTTAATTTGAATATATTATTCATGTGGTGACATGTAAATTAAAAAAAAAATTGAAAAAAATACCTAAAATAACAGAATTTTCCTAATAGGAAAAACAATTGGTATACTTTCACGTTAGAATGAAATTTTGTAATATTTGTAATGAATAAGAGTAGAATATAATGATGGCCTCACTCTCTAAGTTCGAAATTTTGGGAAAATTGGCTAAGACGGATATCTTATTATCTACAAGTGTAATAGGAGCCGAAGGTTTGAATCTTAGTGGCGACATTTTAAGGAAAAATATTGAAAAAACATCACATGAAAATTCCGGTGTTGCCGGACTAAACCCAAGTGTCAGACCAATTAAGGAGTATGGTGTAAATCGATATCCGTAAACACCAGTTTAAGGGAGAGTGTTATAGCATTAATAAGAGTACACCGAGCTTATGAGTAAGTTCGAGCTTATAAAAAAGTTGATTAGTACGTATACTCTCTAAAATATGTTTATGAACAACTATGTGAATTCTGAATGATTTTAATTTTAAATTAATTTTTCAAATTTTTTAATTACGTGTAATTCACGTGATTAATTTTATTCATGTATTAAAAATTATATTTAACAAAGCTATTTATCTTTTGAGATAGGTTTGCAAGTATTTTTGAACTTATTATAGCATTAAGGGCAAATGGTTACTTTAAATTCTTTTAAGGGGAAAATTCATTACAAAATACTCATTAAAGGAGGTACGTATACTACCCTCCTAATGAGACCTTTCTAACGAGGGCCCCTGCCCCTTATTAGGACTACTCTAGGGGGGAAAAATATAATGGGTGCGGAACTTTTTAACAACATTAATGATTTAATTTAGCTATGTCCGTTATAGCTTTTGTATTCATCATTAGTTTTTCATAATTTAATCCAGTTTATTAAACGGATCACCTCGTTTCGAGTACAAGAGCACTTCCAATAGTAGTGCCTAGTGCCTAGTTCCATGTTGTAAATTTATTATTGTAGAGAGTGTCTAGTGCCTAGTGCCATTTACTGTTGGTCCCTACTGGTAATGATTAAATAGGCACTTGCATTTTCAATAGGAGTGCCTTGTTCCAAAATGGGAGTGCCTAGTTCCAATTTTTGCCACTGGACGCTGACTAGGCGCCACTAGGCGTGACTAGGATTACTAATATTACTGTTTTGCTATTATTGAGTGAATAGTGAAGTGGGACAGTGCCTACTAGTAGGAACTCCCAAGTTACTGTTCATGTCGGTGCCAACTTTTTAATATTATTTTATTCGATTGTGTTGCTCATCTCTTTGATTGTATATATATTCGGTTACGCTAAGTCAGATAGACAAGAGCCGTAATCAGTCATTTTGAATATTATGTAACATAAATAACGACACGAACCAAAATTACTACTTTTTAACTTTGAATCAATTTCAGAATTTCCATATCTAATTTGTTTATATGTTACCATGTTGAATAACTGTTAATTCTAAATTTTGAAATAGTATAACATTTCAAATTATTAAATATGGAAAATAAATACTACAAAATATTATATTATTTTAATGCATATATATTTTTATATATTTTATATTATATTATTATATGAAAGAAATATATCTTTTTCGATAAATTATTATAAAAATTATACTTTTAGAATGATGTATATATAATATATTTCTAATTTACATATATTGGAGATCATATATAAAAACACATGATTAATGCAATAATCGATTTACTAATATGATCATGGATGTACATAAACGTGAATATGTTGATGATGTTGAATTAAGATATGTCAATCAACGTATAACAGATATACACTGATTACGGTGAAATAATAGATTCAATGAATTTGATTGATCAATGTTATTATATCAACAATTATACTTATCAGTCATTCTGCATGCCGCATGGGGACTGCACCTAATAGTAATTTTACCTTGGTCAAGTAACGTATAATTATTGCAATGAATTGACAATAGAGAACTATGGATATGCACGAACCGGTCGGGCCCGAATATGTTCCGAATTGGATTGGTACTAATTAAAACAGTATGGTCCGGTCTGGACTGATTTTGAAATTAGCACTAAAAATTTTGGACCGATTTTGGACTGGAACTGCAAAAAAAGTCTGGTTCGGTTCAAAACTGGTCCGACCCATTTTCCTATACAAATTTACCCTAATTAAAAAATATATATATAAAAAACTGATCCTCCGACAAAACTGATCCAGTTCAAAACCAGTTCAAAACAGTCTGGTCCAGTCAAAAATCAATTTTTTGAGAAGTATATTAGTGGTTTTTGGTCTGGTTCTCCTCTCGCATAATTGGTCTGGTTCTCAATTTTTTATAATTTTGTATATATTTTCCCTATTTTTTTTAATTAAAGCATCTAATACTTGAATCTCATTATTTATTCATGTCCGTATTTGTAAAAAAATATGAATATATAATTTATATATAATGATATATAATTTATATATAATGCAAAAATTATATTTGAATTATGAAATTATGTGAGTCCCAATGTAGAAGTGGAACTTGGCCTCCACTACTAGAGAGAGTGCCAATTTTACAGTACCATTTACTGTAGCAAATACTGTAGCAGTGTCACTTTGATGAGTTGGCAGTGACGTGGCTGCTGATATGGAGGCACTAGGCAGTTGCTATTGGAAGTGCTCTAAGATCTATTCATTTAATTTGAGACCATGTTTTAGCTTCCCAGAGACTCGTGGTCATAAGCACAGTCCCCAAAATCAAGTGACCTAAGTCTGTGAGAAGCTCGAACCGAAATGAGCCTCTTATTTAGATGTATATGATCTTACGTGACTCATATATATATACATATATATTATTTTAGGGTCAATAACTGGGAGAGGTCTGAAGTTTGGGCCATGTGAATTTGAGAGGTCTAAATTTGAATTAGTGATAATAGAGGTCTTCGTTAATTTTTTCCGTTAACATTAACTGAAATTGGTCATATGCTTGACATGTGACCAGAAATAAAATTAAATTAAAAAAATGCCCTTCTTTCACCTCACACTCTTGAATGAAAAGACGAAAATGCCCTTAATGCCACCACCAACTCCGGCGACCACCACTCAGCTCCGGCGACCGCCACCCAACTCCGGCGACCACCACCCGACTCCGACGACCAACACCCAACTCCGGCGACCACAACCGCGATACCGATTGGGCCTAAATCGGAGTCATCAGCCCCGATTGGGCCCACATTGGAGCCACAAAGCTCCGATCGGAGCTCGGTGGCCCCAGATCGGAGCCACAGAGCTCCAAATCGGAGCTATGTGGCTCCGATCTGGGGCCACAGAGCTCCAGATCGGAGCTCTGTGGTCCCAGGTCGGAGCCGCAGATCTCCGATCTGGGCCCAATCGGGGCCGATGACTTCGATTTGGGCCCAATCAGGGCCGTGGTGGCGGTCGTCGGAATTGGTTGGGGTCGTCAGACTGTGAGTGGTGGTCGCCGGAGTTGAGTGGTAGTCGCCGGAGTTGGGTGGTGGCCGGCGGGAGCCGTGGTGGTGGCCGGAGTTGGATTATGTTTTAATTAGTGAAATTGGTATTTTGTCATTTCATGTTCCATTAATTAAACTTTAGTTTGTTTAAAATATTGTCAAGGGGTAAATCTGACATTTCATATGGTTCTGTTAAATTTGACAGAAAATTTGGACGAAAATCACAAAGTCCAAACTTCAGACCTCAGTTATCACTATTTCAATTTTCAGACCTTATGAATTCACAATGGACAATTCTCAGACTTTCTCACTTTATTGACCCATTATTTTATTGTATATAAAAAAGCCGCAATCGTATATTTATCCTTAATAAAAATATAGATGTAACTTGCAAGTATATTTTTGTTTAGGATATCGAAACGTGAGAAATTACTTGGCGGAAACTTTATAAGCAGCTCGAATGCCAACACGGAATCTTTATCGTCGTCATCATCATCAATCAATCAATCAATCCAAATAGCAGAAGTCACCGTACATCAACCAACCTCAATAATAACGCCGTAATAAGTACCAGAATAGTAACTTTCCCCTGGTTTTTCTCCATATAAAGAAACAACCTTTTCCATCAAACCTCGCCTACCGGACTTCTGCTCTAGATGGAGGCTCCGCCTCCCATCGCGAGCTCTGTTCCTCTTTGTCCGACATATATCAACCCTAATCCTCTCTCACCTTAAAACACTCAATTTCCGTTTGCCTTGCCGGTAAATTAAAGTAAACGTCGTCTCTTGCGGTTTGTTTGCTGGAGTAAAGAGGATGTTTCCGTGGAAGATAGCGAAATCGGCTGAGGCCATGTTCTCACGGTGGGCTGTCAAGAGGGTTTGCAAATTCTTATTGAAGAAGAAGTTAGGGCAGTTCATTTTGGGTGATATTGATTTGGACCAGCTCGACGTGCAGCTCTCCAACGGCACCATTCAGCTCACTGATCTAGCCCTTAATGCCGATTTCCTTAACAAGAAGGTATGCACGGCAGAGCTCTTTTTTTTTTATTTAATTGAAAAGTTGAGGTTCGCTTCCTCAATTTCGAGAAATTGTTGGATAATTGTATAGCTCCTAGCTCCATGCTCTGCAGAACTGCTTCAATTGGTCCAAGTAATGATGCTGGTTTTATCTTATAGAGATTGAGAAGGTATACCCTGCTAAGAGATTTTTTAGGTTACTCATCATCACTAGGCAGTTTTATGCTTCTAAGTTCTTTTCCGAAAATATGGGATGTCAGAATATTTGGAGAAAGTTTTTAGTGGTTAATGTTCGAAGTGGATACTTGTATCTGCTCATAATATTTGCTTTTTCCATGACAATGGTAATCTTAGTTTGAAAGATGCTGTCGGTTGATGAAAGAGTAGCAAAGTGTGCAATCCTTAAATTGGGACCCTTTAAAGCTTGGATATCTGCATAATTCATTGCAGTTGAAGATTTCTGTCGCTTAACATAGTGATTTATGATAGTACATTCCATACACAAGTGGAGCCGTAAGATTTGTTTGTAACAGGGAAGCTAGTGATTTGTACTTCTAGCCTAAAGATTTGTTTTTCTTTTAGCATTTTAGCTGGAAATTGTATGCTCATTTAAACTTGAAACTGTATTGATTGTTTTGATCACTGCTTTCTGTTCTGATACTACATAATGCATGTTATACAGCTCAGTGCAGCTGCAGGTTTATACATAAAAGAAGGATCTATAGGCTCTCTGCTACTTAAAATGCCGTGGAATGGTAAAGGTTGTCAGCTGGAGCTTGATGAATTTGAAGTTGTTCTTGCCCCGTGCAAGCAAAATTCCTCTCCAGATAAAGTTGGAGTAAAGAATCCTTGCCAGGACAGCGATAGTAGCAATTACTCTAGCCTGGAAAAGCATGAGAAAGAGATGCTGACAAATATTATCTCATCTGATGGAGATGTACATGAAGGAGTTAAAATTATTGCGAAGATGGTCAAGTGGTTACTTACTAGTTTCCATGTAAAGATTAAGAATTTGATTGTTGCATATGATCCTCAGTTAGAGAGCAACGAAGATACGACATTGCACCATAATATGATGGTCCTCAGAATAGAAGAAATTGAATGTGGAACTTGCCTTTTTGAAGATATGGGTATGCAGTGTGCTGAAGGAGTTGACAACATTTTCGGAATGAGTCGTCTATCCAATTATGTGACTTTTGACGGAGCAATGGTGGAGCTGGTTGAAGTGGATGATGTAACTAGGGAAACATGCTGTGCAAGTGCCACAGGGACGAGTTCGAGCGATTTAAACTCTGAGATTCTTCCATCTTATTCCAGAAAGCCACTTATTTCTGGGAAGGGAGGTGGTTTCTCTGGTAACCTAAGACTAAGTATTCCATGGCTGAATGGTTCTTTGGATATTCAAAAAGTTGATGCAGATATTTGCCTTGATCCAATAGATTTAAGATTTGATCCAAGCTCAATTAAGTGGCTCTTAATTTCTTGGGAGACATTCAAGTATTTGGGTCAGGCTGAGAAGGTTCATCATAACCCTTGCGAATCTACAGACAGTGTTCAACTGAACTCCATCTCAATTAGCTCTTCACCAACTATTGGTTATCCTAGAGATGCTGATGATGGTTTCTCTTCCGAGGTTTCTCCTTTGGCCGAGCTAGGATCTATTTATGATCTTAAGTTACCTCATCTTATTTCAGACTGGGTTCCTTCATCAGTGGATAATGTCGAACAAGATTTTGATGCAAGGTCAGTTCCTTTTTTGAATTTGTTCTCAATCTAGTTCTTCATAACCGTTGAACATTTGATTGTTTGCGTTTGTGTATCAATTCTTAGTCGCATCGACAATCTGTTATTATTTTTGCAGTGTGGATCAATTTTTTAGTTGCATTGATGGGATGAGAAGTACTCAGTCAGCTCTTGGTGGGAGTGGGGTGTGGAATTGGACCTGTTCCGTCTTTAATGCACTAACTGCAACATCCAGCCTGGCTTCAGGATCATTACCCATACCTTCTGGTACGAATCTTCCGATCTTACACACTTTTGGCTTTTTTCAAGCAGATGTATCAGTTGCAAATACGATAAAACATGGGACAATCTAAATCAAATTATTTTACAATTTCTGATTGATGGGAGGATCAAACATATTTAGTTTTACTAACTGCCTGCAAACTGGCAAAGATTGTTAGTGTCCAGCTGTTAAGCAGTTCCTAACATTGATCTTCTCTAAATTGTCTTAGTCAGTACAAAGTGCATGTTGGTCTACTATTGGTACAAGAAGGTTGTACAGGTCATAAATTGGGCATAGCCCTGCATTTTAGTTACTCGACTAATCTGTTCTTGAATCTTGTGGTTAGTTTTTCTATCATGTATAACTGGCATGCAGTCTTTGGGCTGAGCAATTCAGAAAAGATCCTCAGGAAAAAAAAAAGTTCTTTAGTCATCATTAGTGATCTGTGAATTGATGGCATGTTTTGTTTAAAGAAGACATTCTGGCAGTATATTATGCAAATAAATGTCATTTTCTTTGTTCGTGAGTAGTAACCGGACAGTAGTTTTATCAGAAGACATTTTACACCTTTTTATGCAATCTTATTGATGTCTAAACTCATATTTACTGATGGACACTTTTGGACACTGGACAGAACAACAGCATGTTGAGACCAATTTAAAGGTGACTGTTGCTGGGATCTCTCTTATGTTCTGCTTCCAGGATGAGAGTGACGATCTTCTTCGGTCAGGTTTGAAGCTTTGCCAAGAGAGGATTGCCTACAACTATCATTATCTGGCACTGGAATGTGCTGATATCTCTCTTATTTTAAAGGTAAAAGTTTCAATTTTAGCATCTGTTCCTGCTTCAGCTTCGCACTTATACTTTTTCCTGTACGATTATATATATCTATGCTAATTTAAGCTTTTTGAAAGATCAACAGATATGTCCTCGAGACTTGAAGATAGAGGGATCAATAAGGTCTATTGAGGTTGACCATTACATATGCCAGGTTGACCATGACTTGGCTGTTCTGAGAGGTTTAAAATATGATTTCCCTGGTAAAACATGTATGATTCAACAGTTGCAGTCTAAAGTTGAAGATGCTCTTCCTCAGCGTGCCTCATCAGTCAAAGTTTCCGATAAAACAAGTTCAGGGGCTATTCCTGCCCTAGATATTCCGCTCCAGAAGAATGATGATATAGTCAAAGTTACGTTGTTCAGAACCTCCGGGATCTTGCATTGCAAATTTCTGGTGAAATTTGGCGTGCCAATTGATAATTCAGCCACCAGTATATCGTTCTCGCTGAAACTTCCTCCATTTGTTTTCTGGGTGAACTTCCACTTGATTGCAAAGATGTTGATTTTCATGAGGGAAGTACAGAGCGTTGTACATGAAGTGAAGTTTACACGCAATGACAATGATAGGACAGGTCTTGCTAGTACTGGAAAAGGAGGCCCCGAACCTTGTTTTACTACCTTATCCTCTGAAGAGAGAATTCATGGAATTATATCAGTCCCGGAGGCAAGGATAATACTTTGTGCTCCTTCACAATCTGATGTTGAGCTTGCCACGTACTCGTCCTGGGAATGGAATCGTTTAATTGCTCTTGATCTCTATTCCCCTTTCGATACAAATGAGGACTGTAATGAAAACTTGAAGCCTTCTCCAGATGCAAGTTCAGACAAGAGGTTTTCTTTGGCGGTCGCAAGTTCATTGTGTCTGAATGTTGGAAACCTTGACGTATCCCTCATCACGTCTGCTACTGAGTATGACCAAAGTAGAAGAAGTGCAACAATACGGAAATTTACCTCGCAAAAACTTGTCTCTGTTGCTAATGGAGCAGGCTACTCTGTTATCCAAGTGATTTGGCAGGATGGTCCTGTTACAGGTCCATGGATTGTTGAAAGAGCGAAGTCCTCGGCTTGGTCAAAGGATACTCAGAACAGAAACAAGTTCATGCAAGAACATGATTTTATCTCTGCCACGGCAGTGAAAGATCTTGATGATTCCAATTGTCAAATTCGTCAAGAGATCATTTTGAGCTCTGCTATTCTCGTGCATGTTCATTTGGTTCCTGTGGTTGTTCATTTGGATAGACCTCAGTATGAAGGTATACATTGCTTTATAAATCAGATGATTGAAGGATTCACTTCCAGTTTACAAGATGGAGTTGGTTATGAAGAAGAATCAGCGAAGTTCCAGACATCAATTCTTGTTGAATGCGAGTCCTTTGAATTTGTGGTCAAGCCGGATAAGATAACAGACCTCAAAAGCTCAATGCAAAGTGAACTTCCCGGGTCTTGGTGTAAGCTAACGTTGAGAGTGAAGAAATTTGAATTACTCTATACTTCAGACCTTGGAGGTATTAATGGTGCCAATTTCTTTTGGCTATCTCATGGTGAAGGGAAGTTATTGGGCTCAGTTACCTCAGTGCCTGGTCAAGAATTTATTTTGATCTCTTGCAGCGACTCAACCATAAAGCGGGGTGATGGAGAAGGCTCAAATGCTTTATCTTCAGGATCTTCTGGTTTGGATGTAGCTTCCCTGCAAGATCCGAGGTCCTCTAATGGATACTTATCAGTCACCATCAGAGGTGCCACTGTTATTGCAAATGGAGGTCGGTTAGATTGGTTCGATGCAGTATCTTCTATCTTCGTGTTGTCATCTGCAGAAACTGAATATTCAGGAGAGGCACCATTTTCTGAAGCTGATAGGCAGCCATCTTCTACTTTCTGGTTTTCTCTGAACTTGGTTGATGTTGCTATGAGCTATGAGCCGTATTTAAACAAATTGGTGCTTGATTGCAGAAGTTTTGACTCTGCTTCCATTCATTCTAGTGGCCAGCAAAAAGTTGATGAGCACAGTGTTGCATGTATATTAGCTGTGTCGTCATTGAATCTTACGCAAACTGCTGAAATGGGCTCCAGTTACAATGAATATATAATCGGACTGCAAGATATGGGTGTTCTTCTTTGTGCTGCTTCAGAGCTTGAGTTTCTTCTTGGGGTTTACAGTGCACAGCATCTTCGCAAGGTTGGGTTTGTCAAAATAGCCTGGGAAACATTTTTCCAAGCAAAGCTGAGAACTTACAGTTTGGATGGAATCAAGTGGCATTTAGAATGTTCGAATTCTGAAATTAACGTGGAAACTTGTCATGATACTACCTCTGCTCTGATAAAGTTGAGCTCACAACTTCAACAGCTATTTGCTCCTGATATAGAGGAATCACTTGTGCACCTGCAGCATAGATGGGACAGTCATCAACAAAGTCATGTAGGAAACACTTTAAGTGCTGTGACTGAGCCCGGTAATGGTGAAAATGCCCCATCAACTCCCCAAGTTCACACTTCCAGTGCTAACTCTGAAGATACTCCTGTTATGATTGGGCTGATGGATGAGATATGTGAGGATGCATTTGTCTCTAACACGATTGGGGGATGTTCTACTCCGGATGCACATCATTCTTGTACTGAAGCTCCTAAGTTCTTGCCTCGTGATATAAGCTTAGGTGGGCCAGTTCCCTTGATGAATTCAGAGAACAGTCAAACCTCCGAACTACAAAATGATTTCTCTCCTGAGCTTATAGAAGGCTATTGTTTGTCTGATCTTCGTTCTCTTTCTGAACTAACTCTGAGCACTCAATCATCCGGGGCAATTCCAAAATACAGATCCCACAGTGCGGAAATTATAGATGTTGGAGGGAAGAGCGGATGGTATTGGGATTCATCTTTGACAGTTCTCGATGACCATATGTCAGATACAAGTGATTTGTCAAGCTTGAAACAATCTGTAAATAGTGAGTTTACTTCTACAGACTGTGCGGGCCTTGATGATTGTGAGGCCATGGGACACATTGTTGTTAAGAATTTAAACTTCCGGTGGAGAATGTATGGGGGTACTGATTGGGATAATTCCAGAACAAGTCGAAGTCCTAACCGGGTTTATGGGAGGGATCGGACTGTGTGTATGGAACTTTTGTTATCTGACGTAGAATGTCAATATAATAGTTTCCCAATTGGTCAATCTTGTGTGTCTAAGCTCTCCTTCACATTTAAGGATATTCATCTTCGCGACAATAGCAGAGATGCACCTCTGAAACAGGTAATTTGATAGATCATGGATGCTGTTTTCTTTTTTTCTATTATATATATTTGTGATAGTATATTAATCAGTAGTTTAATAATTTTTCCGTTGGATGAATGTAAATTCCCTATTTTAGGTGCTCAGATACTATCATTCGAAAGATCATCCTAGAGATTCTGCTTCCCAGGCATTCAGGATGGAGTTAGAAGCTGTCAGACCTGATCCTTCAATCCCTCTCGAAGAATATAGGTAACTATTTTTCCTATCTCATCCGTCCTCACTTGGAACATTGTTTCGTTTTATTGATTTTCTAAATTTTTCGAATTACCTGCTTTACAGTTTTATGCATTGGGGCTAAACTAAACTTAATTTGTACTTGAATGAAATCAGCGACAATGACCAGTGACTAATGCAATTACATGCTATCTTTTCTGACTTCTAGGTTATGCATTTCAGTAATTCCACTGAGATTGAATCTTCACCAGCGTCAACTTGAATTTTTCATAAATTTCTTCGGGGGTGAAGATGTTTCACGTGATCTTTCTCCAGATGGTCAGAAGGGTATATATAGGTCTAAGTCATTATCCGTAAGCATGCAAGATCAGTTTTCATCGACTGAAATTGTTGATGAGGCACTGCTCCCTTATTTCCAGGCAAGTTCTTTTCCTATTATTTAATTCAGTTCAGACATACTATTTCCTTGCCACTGTTCTAGTTTGCTTCGTCTGTTTGGAAAGTGGGATATCCAATAGAATTTGAAATTTAAGATTACAGCTTGTTCGAGTCTTAAAATTGCGAGGAAAATATGTTTCACTTGTCTTGTCTGCTGATGTTAACAATGTCCTTCCAGAAATTCGATATAAAGCCTCTTGTTGTCCGCGTTGATTACATTCCAGAGCGTGTTGATTTGGCCGCACTAAGGGGAGGAAAGTATGTGGAGCTTATAAATCTCATCCCTTGGAAGGTATTTCCTTTGATTGTATTACTCCCGAGCCTCTACAGGATCCAACAATTAACTACTGAGCAAATAATTGATCTGCTTTATTAATCTGATGTATTTTTCGCGCTAATTACTAAGATAACGTATGGTCTGAAAAAATTTATCAGGGCGTTAAGCTTCAACTGAAACATGTCCATGCTGTTGGAGTTTATGGCTGGGCCAACGTTTGTGAAACAATTGCCGGAGAATGGTTGGAAGATATATCTCAAAATCAGGTTTGCATATCAAAATTGTACTTCACATAATCTCAAACAAGCAGACTAGTCCTAGTAAAAACCAAGTAAACATAATGATATGCTCATTTTTGTTAATTTTTCTATTTACAGATCAGCAAAGTCTTACGTGGCATTCCTGCCATACGATCAGTAACATCCATTGGAAGTGCAGCAGCGAAGCTAATTTCTTGTCCGGTGGAGAACTATAAGAAAGATGGGAGAGTGCTCAAGGGTGTTCAGAGAGGTAAAAACTTTTGCAGAATTGAACAAATTTTAACTTAAACTATTGGGCTAAGAACCTAAAAACATTCTCAGCTATAAGCCATGTTGCTAATTGTTTGATATTCGGTGTCCCAACTACCAGAATTGTTGCTTTCCACTTTTTTCGAATGATTTTGGCATTAAAATTGGTCTTTTTAGCAACAAAAATATGTCGTTTTCCACTTTTACGGAGTATCAGATTTGTTGCTCATGGTTTATGGTTATTTGATTCTTAAAAAACATGTTTTTGTTTGTCAATTTAAGAGAAAAAAGTGGAAATCAACCAATTTGATGGTTGGGACACAGAATATCAAAATTTTAAATCCGGGACAGCGATTAGCGACGTGTGCTATAGTTGACTGTTTTTAGGTTCTTAACCCCAAGGGAATAGATTTTCTGGGTTGTTCAGACCTTAGGAAGTCTTGAGCTTTGTTCGGTGAATTGATTTTGGTCATCCATGAAAGTATTAAAAAAGTATTTATTCAATAACATTTTCTCGCTGTGCTACATCAGTGTAATATTTTACCAAGATGCTAATTGATTTTTGCTTCTTTTAGGTACAATTGCCTTCCTCAGAAGTATATCTCTTGAAGCTGTTGGTCTCGGGGTTCATTTGGCAGCAGGTGCACACGACATCTTGCTGCAGGCAGAGTATGTTCTTGCAAGCAAAGATTCTGCTCCAGGTCATGGAAAGAGTCGAACCACAACAAATGTGAGGTCAAATCAGCCTAAGGGTGCCCAACACGGCATTCAGAAGGTAGTTACTGCATATGTTTTCCCCAACTATGATTAGTAGAAGCATGTAATTCATAATGACTCGGAAAAACTTCATCAGAATTCCGAAATCTCTACTCGTCCAATTTATAATCGGATGATTTATATATCTTTTTGGTTTCTTATTTATGAAGAAGTTTAATCTGCCATATATACTGGCAGGCCTGTGGGAGTATTAGAGATGGGCTGGGGAAATCTGCTTCGGCTTTGATTCAAAAACCCATAAAGAAGTACCAACTTGGAGAGGGTCCAGGCGCAGCTATAGCAACTGCAGTTCGTGGTGTTCCTACAGCCGCCATATCTCCAGTTTCCGCATGCGCTGGAGCTTTTCATTATGCCTTCCTTGGACTCCGAAACAGGTATGTCTTTGATTCTTCCTTTTTTTGTTATTGAATTTTAAAGTTTAGGATCTATATAATTAAAAATGTGCCAGTGAATCAAAACCCGTATAAAATGAAGGGAACTTTGTCAGAGATTGATCTGATTTTGTATAGTTAGGTTTTGGTATTTGATTGCTGTTGTTGCTCGGTTGCATTGATGAACACAAGCCCGTGCCATTTGATTTGTTGAGTGAATGAAAGGGGATTAAAAAGCAGTGGTTTTAGATAACCAATTGGTGTTTTGATTGATTCATTTATTAAAACTGCAGCCTCGATCCGGAGCATAAGAAAGAATCCATGGAGAAGTATATGGGTTCTGATCCATCCAGGGAATGAACTCAGTTACCACTAACTGCTGATTTTTTAAGTAAGTAAAATAAAAAATTACTACTAACTTGCTTCTGCTCATTGTCTATCAACTAAAAATGATTGCTTTCTTTTATAGAGGGAGCAACTTGGCTTTCGATGTTTTTGAAAACGATCAATCGACTGTAAAAGCTGCTCCGTTTCTTATGAAGCTTACTGTATATAATGTAAGTGCAATCATCAACAAAACTCCTTACTGCTGTCAATAAATCGATCAGGGCTTACTTTTTTTAGAAAAAACTTATCCAGGTATATATCATTCTTTTGGAAAAGCTTTGGGGAAGATTGAAGAACTGTAAATATGCTGCTCTTTATATTTTGACTTTGTTATAGAGTGAGTTGTGGAGGCCTTAAGATATGTATTATTACTGTGAAATGAATCATAAGATTGTGGATTGGGGTTACAAATTTGTATGATTCTTTATGAGCTTGACATTTATTCATGTACATAGTTGTTGGTGAGACATTATTTGTGCTTATACATTGTCGGGTTTAAAACCACCGAGCACTCACAAAGAAAAAGATTCATGACCATCATCTTACACGGTAATTTCGTATAGGGTTAAGAACCTAAAAACACTCATAATTATAGATTATGTCTCGAATTTAAAATTATAATATTTATTAGAGTTAATAATCTATGAAAAGTCTGAAGTTAACCCATGTTAACCGGAGAGGTCTGAAGTTTCAAAAGTTGATATGAAATGTCTGAAGTTTCGACTTTGTTGATATTTGGTTTTCCGTTCATTTTTAAGGTTAAATTTAACAGAATGGTCTGAAATGACACTTTTGCCCGGAAATGTGAAATCACAAAATTACCCATGAAGTCAAATTAAGAATTGAGTCCCTATTTTTTATTTTGTTCAATTTACTCTCAAATTTATATTCTTAAGTTTTGATTTTTTCAATTGAGTCCCTATTGTTTTCTCCGTCACCGCACAAGTCCACCGGCCACCACCAGAGGACGAAGACTACCACCCAAGGCCGACGATGACCACCAATCGGGGCGGCCACCACCAAATCGTGGCCGGCCAGCCCCAATCGGGGCTGGCAGCCACCGATTGGGGCCGACCACCACCCCAATTGGTAGTGGTCGGCCCCGATTGGTGGTGGTCGCCACCTTAATCGGGGCCAGCAGCCTCGATTGGGGCTGGCCGGCCCCGTTTGGTGGTGGCCGCCACCCCAATTGGGGCTGGCCACTACGATTTGGTGGTGGACGGCTCGATTGGTGGTCGTCGTCGGCCTTGGGTGGTGGTCGACGACCGCGGGTGGTGGTCGACCACGATTGGGCATTTTTGTCTTTTCATTTCAAGCATGTGAGGGGGGCATTTTTGTCTTTTCATTTCAAGCATATGAGATAATGACATTTTTTGGATTTAATTTTATTTTCGGTCACATGCCAAGCACGTGACCAACTTCCGTTAGTTTTAACGGAAAAAAATTAACGGAGACCTCTTATATCAACAAAGTTGAAACTTCAGACGTTCCATATCAACTTTTAAAATTTCAGATCTCTCCGGTTAACATGAGTCAAACTTCAGACATTTCATAGGCTATTAACCATATTTATTAGAGTTTTTGACCAAAATAAGTCTACATGCAGAACCAAACCCAAATATAGGCTTAAAAAAAAAAAAAATTCAAATTTGGGTCTGGCCGGGTCGAGGGGACCCGGCCAAGTGAGTTCAATTTTTGGAACTCACTTGGCCGGGTCGGGGGGACCCGGCCAACTGAGTTCCAAATTTGAACTCAGTTGGCCGGGTCGGTGGGACCCGGCCAAGTGAGTTCAAATTTTGAACTCACTTGGCCGGGTCCCCCCCCGGCCAAGGGACATTGGATTCCCTTGGTAATAACCAAGGGAATCTGGCCAGCCAGCAAGGGGTCCCTTGCTGGCTGATATGACCGGTCACTGACCGGTCTGATTGACCGGTCTTATTGACCGGTCTTATTGACCGGTCTTATTGACCGGTCACTGACCGGTCACGGACCGGTCTGATTGACCAGTCAATTTTTTTTTTTTTTTGAAACAGATTCGAATTTTTTTTTTTTTTTTTTTAAATCATTATTTCTTTCTCTATATATACACATACAACCCACCACTATCTAACTTCATACCTCATATAATTCACTACTCTCTAACAATTTCCTACTCTCTTACATTCAAAAATTGCCATTTTTCATCTACTCAATGGCTGCTGAAGGAAGTTCAAGTAGGAGAACTGCTCGCGGGAAGCAACCTATGGGATCATCTGCACCTCTCCTATACCGCCAGAGTACACACAAGTCTGAAATCAGCCACAATGATACTGTAAGTTACTACTTAAACTTTTAATTGCAATTTATGGTTAAAATATAAGTAGTGATACACTTATTAACCATGTAAAGTATATACACGGTAATATGTCATACTGTAAAGGGAAAAGTATGTAAAACATGCAAGATGTTTGAAAAAGATGGTTATATGAACCAATATTTTTAAAACGTACAACATGTTTGAAAAAGATGGTTTTATGGACAAAAATGTTTTAAAATGTACAACAAACTTACCAAAGATTGAAAAATGACGTATTATCCATTTGTTGTCACTAGTCTCATTATGTGGAAACGTGCATATCAAGTTTTTAAAATATAATAATTATTATTATTAGTATATACTACATCCACCCATTAGTAATCATTGTTATGTATAAATTAACTTATTTCTTTAATTATTATTTTTTTTCTAAAAATGTGTTCCGCACGTGTCTAACAAGTGGACGATATGTCATTTTAACATCTTTTGTAAGTTTGTTGTACATTTTAATACATATTGGTCCCTAAAACCATCTTTTTCAAACATGTTGTACATTTAAAACATATTGGTACATAAAACCATATTTTTCAAACACGTTGTATGTTTTACATATTTTTCCCTTATTATATAGATAAAATATAAAAATATGTAGTCAAATATAGTTTCTACATTTTTATCAACGTGCCGTTTTTGTTTGTTTTAATTCGTATTTTGATTTAAAAACGTAAAAATTACGTTTTTACGGCTAATTATATATATATATGTGTGTGTGTGTGTGTAAATACTTATATATATATATATATATATATATATTTATATGTACAATTATTATTTTTAAAATTTCAAATTCATGGAATGATATTTTACCACCTTTAGAAACATGTTGTACATTTAAAACATATTGGTCCATAAAACCATATTTTTCAAACATGTTGCATGTTTTACATATTTTTCCCTTATTATATAGATAAAATATAAAAATATGTAGTCAAATATAGTTTCTACATTTTTATCAACGTGCCGTTTTTGTTTGTTTTAATTCGTATTTTGATTTAAAAACGTAAAAATTACGACTAATTATATATATATATATAAGTATATATATATATATATATATATATATATATATATATATTTATATGTACAATTATTATTTTTAAAATTTCAAATTCATGGAATGACATTTTACCACCTATAGAAACATGATGTACATTTAAAACATATTGGTCCATAAAACCATATTTTTCAAACATGTTGCATGTTTTACATATTTTTCCCTTATTATATAGATAAAATATAAAAATATGTAGTCAAATATAGTTTCTACATTTTTATCAACATGCCATTTTTGTTTGTTTTAATTCGTATTTTGATTTAAAAACGTAAAAATGCACGTTTTTACGGCTAATTGTATATATATATATGTGTGTGTAAATACTTATATATATATATATTTATATGTACAATTATTATTTTTAAATTTTCAAATTCATGGAATGATATATTACCACCTTTAGAAACATGTTGTACATTTAAAACATATTGGTCCATAAAACCATATTTTTCAAACACGTTGTATGTTTTACATATTTTTCCCTTATTATATAGATAAAATATAAAAATATGTAGTCAAATATAGTTTCTACATTTTTATCAACATGCCATTTTTGTTTGTTTTAATTCGTATTTTGATTTAAAAACGTAAAAATGCACGTTTTTACGGCTAATTGTATATATATATATGTGTGTGTAAATACTTATATATATATATATATATTTATATGTACAATTATTATTTTTAAATTTTCAAATTCATGGAATGATATATTACCACCTTTAGAAACATGTTGTACATTTAAAACATATTGGTCCATAAAACCATATTTTTCAAACACGTTGTATGTTTTACATATTTTTCCCTTATTATATAGATAAAATATAAAAATATGTAGTCAAATATAGTTTCTACATTTTTATCAACATGCCATTTTTGTTTGTTTTAATTCGTATTTTGATTTAAAAACGTAAAAATGCACGTTTTTACGGCTAATTGTATATATATATATATATATATATATATGTGTGTGTGTGTGTGTGTGTGTGTGTTATAATGTAATGTGTATTATGTTACATTTTATTATTAATCAAATAGTCGGCCAATATGCATATATTATTCATGTTTAGTAATTTGGACATTCATGATGATAGGTTGAAAAACCTACTATGAGACAGTGCTTGGTTCGATCATACTGTATGTGGAAGATCGACCCGCTAACTAGCAGTTACGTCGAGGCAGCGGGTTTCAAGTTTGCAGGCAAGACATCTGCTATAAAGTTAGATCCTGCACTACTTCATGCACTAGCCGAGAGGTGGCGTCCAGAGACACACACGTTTCACCTTCCACAAGGTGAAATGACTATCACCCTACAAGATGTGTCTATGATTTTAGGGTTACGACCTGACGGTATGCCGGTAACTGATTTCTACCGGAGACATATTGAGGAGAGAGAAGATACAGGTGAAGAGGAAGACCTCAAAAACCGTATAAATGAAGCCACAGCTAACGCGTTCTACGATTGCTTCGGGACCGTACCCGATATAAAGAATTTAAGAGGAACAAGAATGGAGTGTAAAGTAACGTATTTAGATCGATGGAGAGTAGAATATGGTGAGGATGATTATGAAACGACAAATCACGTTGAAGCATTACGTAGGGCAAGAGCATATATAATGATCCTTCTAGGTGAATGTCTATTAGCTAATTCTAGCCAAGGGCATATACCTATGGAATACGCACATTTTTTGCGTGATCTTGGTGAGTGTAGTCAATTCAGCTGGGCATCAGCTATATTGGGCTTAACGTACAGAGGTCTCTGTAGGTGGACCACCAAAAAAGACCAAAAAAGACCCGGTTTGCGGTGTCCTCCTACAGGTATTAAGAATATTTTGAAATACAATGTTTACAGGTTTGTATTGACGGCGTGCTAATTTGAACCGTAATGCAGGTCTGGTGTTGGACGCGTATTGCAGTTGGCAGACCGAAAATGGTGAATCCCCCTGACATTTATGAAACTGTCGGTTGTTGGTGGGTAGGAGCGAAGACCCGAAAAGAAAATGTGGTACCTCTTTCCCGTTTCTATTATCGGGATCAGTTGATTAACATAAAAAAATCAGGGGTAACAAAAAATTTATGTTTATAATATTTCCAGTGTTAATTAAAGTTGTCATGTATATAAAGTAATTATATTACTGTCACTTGCAGATTCGTTGGGAGCCGTACTCGGACAATGTAATGGCGCGAGTGGCTCCAGTCTGCCGGGAGAGTTGGGACTTGTCTAAAATGCGGCTTCCTATGATCCACTTCAATTGCGTGGAATGGCAAAGGGCTGATCGAGTGTATCGACAACTTGGCTTGCCTCAACCAATCCCCGAAAACTTTCCCATTACTCGACGAGAATGGGATGGTCTCCATGCTAAAAGTGAAAAATGGATGAAGACATCTACGAAAACCTGGGAACAAAAGCATGCGAAGTACATCTTGAAGTGGAATAGACGTTGGGAAGATTATGAAGCTCCTGTTCTTATAGGAGCAGAATACATGGTCTACATGAGTTGGTACGCATCTGTCACTAGGAACATCGTATATTACGATGATTTCCCACCAACTAATGAATCAACTAATGAAGAGCCCCCAACAACTAATGAAGAGCTCCCACCAAGTGAGACACCAAACTTGCCGACCCAAGAACCCTTGCAGACGCAAGCACACTTGACGATGCAAGGCTATTTTGACCCACACGGACAGTCCCAACAAGTGCTGGTATATGTTTTTTTTTTTTTACAATTATATAAATCACTATAAACTTATATATGAGATAGTTTTTTCTTAAAATAAATGTTATGTTATTGTGTGTAGTTACGCCAAATCGAACGTATGCTAAAAACTTCCCGGAAGGCGCTGCTTGAAACAGAGGATCTGTACATCACGAAATGCTTACAGGAAAATATTGAACACGCACGTGTTGCGTTTGAAGAAGTCGGGATGCGTAGACATTTTGATGTTTTAATGTCGCAGGAAGTGAACCAAGATAGCGACGAGGATGAGCCGCATATTGCCCAAACAGCCGTTTATAGCACGCAACCTCCGTTATCTACACAAGACACACAGAATCCGTGGGATGGAGCGGGGTATCGGCCATACATACCTTCTCAAAATTTATGGCCCAATACGGGTGGTCAAGGCTCATGGGCCAATACGGGTGGTCAAGACCAATGGTTCAATACGCATTGAAATATTATGATTTCCTCCTTTCGAATGTAATATGTATTAATAAGTTAAGACTATTCGTAACATTTATTTACTCAAAGTTTTTGTTCGTTTCTAAAGTTCGAAATGCTTCAAAAAAAACTTCATAAAGTATGTGACCGGAAAAACGTAAAATTAGAGTAATTCGTATAAATTCTATGATACTTTTATTCCGTCACCGTTTGCACCGTTGGGTTTCTATATACAGTCAGAACTCGTAGTTAAAAAATCATATGTTTTGAAGGAGGTACCAAAAAATAAAATTTGGCCAAATTAGAGCGTTTTAGGGGGGTCAAACAGCATTATGGAGTGAAAACCCATAAATTCGAATTTCTTAAAAAAAATTAAGAAAATTATAGAATGTTAATTACGTTACAAAATGCTTAAGTTTCAAGTTTCGTTGCGTTTGGAGTTGTAGATAATCGGAAATCATCCGTCAAAGTTCATACAATATGTGACCGGAAAAACGTAAAATTAGAGTAATTCGTATAAATTCTATGATACTTTTATTCCGTCACCGTTTGCACCGTTGGGTTTCTATATACAGTCAGAACTCGTAGTTAAAAAATCATATGTTTTGAAGGAGGTACCAAAAAATGAAATTTGGCCAAATTAGAGCGTTTTAGGGGGGTCAAACAGCATTATGGAGTGAAAACCCAAAAATTCGAATTTCTTAAAAAAAATTAAGAAAATTATAGAATGTTAATTACTTTACAAAATGCTTAAGTTTCAAGTTTCGTTGCGTTTGGAGTTGTAGATTATCGGCAATCATCCGTCAAAGTTCATACAATTCAACTTTTACAATTCAAATAACACAACAGACATTACAATAGAAATAGTACATAAGAACAAGTACGATACATACATAAAATCAAGACCCAGATGATGATGCTCCTGATTTAAGTGGACACGTTGTCTTATTGTGCCCTTCCTGCCTACAAATCTTGCATTTTTTCTTCGCTCCAGGTTGACGCTCGTCCATCTCGTTATGAATCCTTGTTTTCCTCCGCCCCCGTCCGGATATTAGCATATTAGGATCAACAACAACAGTTGGACCCGTCCACGCCGGCCATTCAATTAATGGACCCAAAGGTTGAAAACCATGGCGGTACGTTTTCCTGTATTTGTTTATCCTAAAGTAACGGTCAACACCTTCGATATAGCTTGTATTCGCTGCACGGTAGGCGCACATCGCGTGCTTGCAAGGTCGCCCGAACACAATCCATTCATTGCACGTACAATGCTTATCTTCGAGCTCGACGATATACGTGCTTCCAGTACGGGAGCAGACTTCATATCTTGCTCTGTTTACTCCGTATGCGTACTTCGTTGCAGTAAATTCCTTCGAAGCCTCTTCTGCCGTGTTTAGCAGGTCTCTTATATGTTTAAGAAATTTGTGATTCTGAGAAATTTGACGTTCGACCTTCTCGGTTCGCTCCGTCCAGTAAGCATTCATCTTCTTGAATGATTTCAGAAGAATAGCAGTAACTGGTAACCCCCTCGCTTCCTTCAACACAGCATTGAACACCTCCGCTTGATTTGTTGTCATATTCCCGTATCGGAGACCATCATCATGAGCTCTACTCCACGCGCTAAACATTCCACATCCATCCATGAAGCGTTGGTACTTTCCGTTTTCAGCATTGTACCACTGATGGTACTCTCGTTCAAATACATGTTTGTTTGAAGTCCACACCAGATGGCCGAATGCTTTCTTCAGCTCGACATTCTTGAAATGTGTATTGAAGTTGCTCAACAAATGTCGAGCACAATACCTGTGAGAACCAACTCCCTCTGGAAACCACTGCCTGACAGCTTTGAGAATACTAACGTGTCGATCCGACATAATACATACAGGGCGCTTATCCTTTGTCACATGCGTCCGGAGACGCTGTAAGAACCAACTCCATGTATCATCACTCTCTTTGTCGCACAAACAAAATGCTAATGGAACGATTTGGTTATCGGCATCGTACGCAACTGCCACGAGAAGTTTACCGGTATACTTCCCATACAGATGTGTGCCATCGATGCTAATCAAAGGTCGACAATGTCGAAACCCCTTAATAGATGGCCCAAATGCCCAAAACCATTTATCGAAAGTAGCAATCTCACCAAATTGACGCTTCCACGTGTAGTCAAATACCGTGCCCGGATTATAATGCGCAATTGCCGTCATGAGTCGTGGGAAACGTCCAAACGCCGACTCGTGAGTGCCGTAAAGATCATCCATGACTTGCTTCTTTGTGTACCATATCTTACGGTAACTTGGCATCTCCCTCCATTTGTTTCTTACAATTTTTTGCAAGTCAGCGATCTTTATCTTGTGATTATCTTTTACGTGATCGTAAATACAATCGTAGATAATCTTGTTATCTAGATTGCTATTCTGGGTGATCATCTTTTCATTCACACATGAGTGGGGAGGGCCTAACGACTGTATCGTCCATCTACCAAGTATCTTCTTCGTTGCATATAGAAACCACGAACACTCATTGTTCTTGCATACGAATCGGATCTTAGTAGTACTAGATGTAGGAGTTCTGCATTCTCGGGCATTCTTGATGTGCCAACCTTTAACAGCCTGTTGGAGTTCTTCTTTGCTGTTGTACTTTTTTCCAACTTCGAACTCGTTCACATCATATGATGCATAATCGTCTTGAACACTCCAATCATTGGACTGCAGTTGTTCCTCCAAGTCTCCCTCATTCCAATCTTCCGGGCAATAGTATTCTAGCTCTTCGTCATTGGCCTCATCGTCATTGGCCTCATCGTCATTGGCCTCATCGTCAACCGCAGCCAAAACAGCTTCGAGTTCTCCTAAATCCACGATTTCTTCATCTACCCCAACCGGCACTCCAGCATTACCGCATTCTCCTTCTTGGACAGTGCTGCATTCACCATCCGTAGGATCCCCCCCTAATAATCCAAGACGCGACATATGCTCTACTGGGTCATAATCTGCTGGATCATACAACCTCCGTTCAATGTACACCTCTTCAACTGAGTGGACATCGTCATCTTCGTCCCCTATAGGCCTGGGTAGGACAAACACTTCTACCCAGTCGGTAGGAGTGTCCATCAGAAGGCACTGCCACCACTCTTGACTATCTATTTGGACAAACAGTCCTTCATCGTTTACGCACCAAAGCGCTGGTATTTCAATACCAGTAACATTTGATGCAAACAACTTTGCGTCACGAAAGGTGATGTCACGTTCAATTGGGAACTCGGCCATTATACCATCCATGTACTCAACCCTATAACCCCCAAGGTGAACCCATCCGCCATATCGAAACCGTATGGTAAACACATCCGAGTTAACGATTCCCTAATGTTGATGAAATGTGCATTCACAAAATAGTTAAATCGATATAATAATAAAAAATAGTATAATTTAAAATATTACTTTCATATCTCCATGTATAGTTTTAAAAACTATCGTTGAATAAAAATACGTTACATGTTGTCTTACTTCGAAAAAAAAAAATATATAATAATGTTGATATTTATAGCATTCTCATCTACGTACGCAAAAAAAAAAATTATTATAATTTCAAAATATTTGTTTCATATATTTATGTATACTTGTAAAAATTATCATTGACAAGAATAATTATGTTAAATGTTGTCTTATTTTGAAAAAAAAAACACATAATAATGTTAATACTTATAGTATTCTAATCTGCGCAAAAATAAAAAGAATCAGTGTAATTTAAAATATTAGTTTCATATCTACATGTATAGTTTTAAAAACTATCGTTGAACAACATTATGTTACATGTTGTCTTACTTTGAAAAAAAAACGCATAATATTGTTGATATTTATAGCATTATAATCTACGTACGCAAAAAAAAAAAAAATAGTACAATTTCAAAATATTTGTTTCATATATTTATGTATACTTGTAAGAATTATCATTGACAAAAATAATTATGTTAAATGTTGTCTTATTTTGAAAAAAAAAAACACATAATAATGTTAATACTTATAGTATTCTAATCTACGTACGCAAAAATAAAAAGAATCAGTGTAATTTAAAATATTAGTTTCATATCTACATGTATAGTTTTAAAAATTATCGTTGAACAACATTATGTTACATGTTGTCTTACTTTGAAAAAAAAAACGCATAATATTGTTGATATTTATAGCATTATAATCTACGTACGCAAAAAAATAAAAATAGTATAATTTCAAAATATTTGTTTCATATATTTATGTATACTTGTAAGAATTATCATTGACAAAAATAATTATGTTAAATGTTGTCTTATTTTGAAAAAAAAAACACATAATAATGTTAATACTTATAGTATTCTAATCTACGTACGCAAAAATAAAAAGAATCAGTGTAATTTAAAATATTAGTTTCATATCTACATGTATAGTTTTAAAAATTATCGTTGAACAACATTATGTTACATGTTGTCTTACTTTGAAAAAAAAAACGCATAATATTGTTGATATTTATAGCATTATAATCTACGTACGCAAAAAAAAAAAAATAGTATAATTTCAAAATATTTGTTTCATATATTTATGTATACTTGTAAGAATTATCATTGACAAAAATAATTATGTTAAATGTTGTCTTATTTTGAAAAAAAAAACACATAATAATGTTAATACTTATAGTATTCTAATCTACGTACGCAAAAATAAAAAGAATCAGTGTAATTTAAAATATTACTTTCATATCTCCATGTATAGTTTTAAAAACTATCGTTGAACAAAAATATGTTAAATGTTGTCTTACTTTGAAAAAAAAACACATAATAATGTTGATATTTATAGCATTCTCATCTACATACGCAAAAATAAAAAATTCAATATAATTTCAAAATTTTTGTTTCATATATTTATGTATAGTTGTAAAAACTATCATTGACAGCAAAATTATGTTACCTGTAGTCTTATTTTGAAAAAACAAACTAATAATAATGTTGATGTTTATTGCATTATAATCTACGCACGCAAAATTAAAAAGAATCAGTATAATTTAAAATATATGTTCATATCTCCATATATAGTTTTAAAAAATATCATTGACAACAAAATTATGTTACATGTTGTCTTATTTTGAAAAACAAAAAAAGCTAATAATAATATTGATATTTATAGCATTCTAATCTACGTACCCAAAATAATTATCGATATAATTTCAAATTTTTTGTTTCATATTTCCATATATAGTTGTAAAAACTATCATTGACAACAAAATTATGTTACATGTTGTCTTATTTTGAAAAAAAAAAAACACATAATAATATTAATACCTATAGCATTCTAACATACGTACGCATCATACTGTCTACCATTATAACATATATGTATATCTTCAAACTTAGTAAATTTATAGGAGAGGTGCAGATGATACCATAAGTTGCTTCCCGCGAGCAGTTCTCCTACTTGAACTTCCTTCAACAGCCATTGAGTAGATGAACTTTTGAATGTAAGAGAGTAGGAAATTGTTAGAGAGTAGTGAATTATATGAGGTATGAAGTTAGATAGTGGTGGATTGTATGTGTATATATAGAGAAAGAAATAATGATTTAAAAAAAAAAAAAAAAAATTCGAATCTGTTTCAAAAAAAAAAAAAAAAAAAATTGACTGGTCAATCAGACCGGTCCGTGACCGGTCAGTGACCGGTCAATCAGACCGGTCAGTGACCGGTCATATCAGCCAGCAAGGGACCCCTTGCTGGCTGGCCAGATTCCCTTGGTTATTACCAAGGGAATCCAATGTCCCTTGGCCTGGTCCCACCGACCCGGCCAACTGAGTTCAAATTTGGAACTCAGTTGGCCGGGACGGGGGGACCCGGCCAAGCAGTTCAAATTTTGAACTGCTTGGCCGGGTCCCCCCGACCCGGCCAAGTGAGTTCCAAAAATTGAACTCACTTGGCCGGGTCCCCCCGACCCGGTCAGACCCAAATTTGAAATTTTTTTTTTTTAAGCCTATATTTGGGTTTGGTTCTGCATGTAGACTTATTTTGGTCAAAAACTCTATTTATTATCTCAACTATTATATTAGTTAATTTTCACTTTTTTCTCTTAAAATTCATATAATAAATTATGTTTAAACAAAAAATAATCATAAATTATGAGCGACAAATTTGATACTATGAGGTTGGTGAAAAATAACATATTTTTCTTGCTTAAAACATCAAAATTAGTCGAAAAAAGTGAAAACCAACCAATATAATAATTGGAACACGGAATACCAACATTATCATTAGCCACATGGACTATAGTTAAGACTGTTTTAGTTAACCCTTTGTGGTATTATATATATAATTAGAAAAATCTAGTTTGTGATCTAAAAGAGTTGGTTTGTAATACCCAGCAAAAGTAACCTGTAACAATAACCAGCATGAATTTCAAAGTGAAATTACAGCGTTGTACGAAAAATCCCAGGTATTCCAAGACATGACTAGCTATGGTAGGACATGATCACCACGTCAAACAATATGCTCAAACGTATTGATAAAGGCGATCCCCGTGCAATGCCTCAGAATCAACCCATAATATAAACGATCTAACCGAGCTAAACTTGCACAAACTTGATCACTTGGATGAATCAGCAGCCTCAGCAGTGGTGGCTTGAATTGGGCACTGGGATACATATGGTTTGAGCTGCAAGATATAATTTAACAGGAAATCATCTTTGTTAAGGGACAAATTAAGAATGGTTTCCGCTTACTAAAAAACCGTTGGTAAGCAACAAATCCGTGAAGCCGGGAGAATATTGCAAAGTACCTTGAATCCAGTTAAGTCAGGGACAACATAATTTGGCAGTTTCTCTTGCACCACAACATATCCACCTGCATTTCAATTCCATTGCCTTTCTTAGCAATAATTAAGCAACTACAACTGCATGCTAATTTCTATGAGCCTGTTTTCAGTTAATGATTCGGTTCCAATTAACTGAGCACTAGATAAGAATGTTACTTCTTATTAAGTGAAGCTACAGAATCTGCAGATTTGCCAACTATGCGAGCATGTTCAAGAAGGTAACATTTTTCCAATATTATTAACTCTTACCATTTACCACAATAAAATGCTAACCGATCACCTATCCACAAGCCAGTCATTTTTTGTTTCACCGGGAAGTCAGTAAGTAGCAGACATACAAGAGATAAAGCAAGTTTTTATATAGATACTAAGCAGATGAAGAAGACAAAGAGGTTATACCTTTGCGAGTGTGAAACCCAGTAGGCTTGCAGTTCTTTCCCTTGTAGTAATTCCGTGGAGCACGTTTAGAAGAAAGAATGTCTAGTGATGCAGTACGCTTTCTCCTAAAGGCTCTTCCGAGTCCCATTATCAGTCCCAAAGGCATTTTTCTACCCCTTTCAAGATAATATATATACTTCTCCTGCAAACAGAGGGTGTTTAATTAACTCCAACTTCAACAAAAGCTTTTGCATAAAAAAACTGCAGCAAAATCAGAGAAATTTGAAGTCCTTGAGGAAAATCTCAAAATCATCCTAGCACAAAAAGATGATAAAGGAAAACAATGCGAAGTACAATCCTCGGATTTTCACTTCCTAGCAGTTAATTGCTACACAACTATAGAGGAAAATCATCCTAGCATATAAAGAAGATAACAGAAAACAAGGAGAAGTGCAATCCTCGGTTTTTCAATTCCTGGCAGTTAGTTGCTACACAACTAGTGAAGGAAGCAACAAGTATATAATAGAATAGATTCCATCAAATCTCATTCATCATCAATCCGCAACTCGACTAGATTAGTTCAACCATGTCCTTAACAAGAACCATACTTCAAATGGGTTAATTTGGAATTTAGAGCATACAAACAAAAAGTTAGAATCGATAAGTGTGGCATGAACATGAAACAGCCAGATTTGAATCAATGAAGAACTATCTTAAAACTATGTGAAACATCGACGAATGAGCTCTGGAGCTAATAATAAATATATAAAAATTTCAGCATTTACTGAATAGGCATCTGATAGAAAATATACAAACACAATGGCAATGTTTTCAGATGGTATCAACGAAAATGAATCAACTCCATGAATGAGCTCAGCTTCCAGAATCAGTCAATTCTTCCATGAATTAGCTCAGCGGAGCCTAAACCTTCCCAAATCAGTGACAAACTAACAAATAAACAACAGACGGAGAAACAGAGAGCTTACGTCTCCTGCGGAAGTCGACAGAAAGAAGCCTTGAAGACACAGGTGGAGTCGGAGATGGAAGGCTCTTGTCGTAGAAGGTCGACGAAGGTCTGGAGACGGAGACAGAGGCGGAAATTCGATGCTTCGGAGAAGTTGATAAGTGAATGGGCTTCAGACTAATTGGGTCTCATGGGCTCACATGTGGAAACTGCACTGTCTATGTCTAAGGATGTAAACAAGCTTAGCTAACAAACTCGATTCAACTAAACTATACTATTGAATTCGAACTCGAGTTCGTTCAAGCTAACACTTTTAAAATTCAAACTTATCTCGTATCTAGGTTTGACTCGACTAGTAAGTTAAACTCATTATACATGCGATAAGTTTGAATTTTACTATAAAAATCGAACTTAGCTCCAACCCGACTAACTTATGAATATTACAAAGCTTGTTTAGATTTTTTCCGACTAAGATCATTTAGACTCACAATTTACTAATTTTAAATTAATCCAAACTTAAGTATGCTTAGATTTTTTTTTTTATAGATCTCAATCATCTACATACTGACTATTATCAAGTTTGAGCTCGATATAAAAAATAAAAAAGTTCGATTCAAAATTTTCGGAATTGAATCCTTTTCGAATAGCTCAATCAAATAGTTTAACTCAGTTGCGCCCTTTATATCACTGTACACCCTCCTAGCCTATAGAATATGAAATATTATACCCTATATATATTTTACTTTGGAGCAATGTGAGTTGTCTTCTTTAATGTGTGAAGTTGATATGGCACCATACCAACTACCACGCAGAGTTATCCATATGGTCAATAATTAATAATTTAAATTAGAATATCTATCTATGTAATAAGAAATCTTAAGTTTGGCCTTATGTGTGCACAACTGCACAATTCTTAATTATTCTTCACTTAAATATTTTTAGATTTCCTTTATATATATATATATATATATATATATATATATATATAGATCTCAATCATATACATGTGACACATTCCTAGCCATGTGTTAATAATATCTAAAAAAAATATAATTATATTTGATTAAATTAAATAATATCATATAATTTTATAATTTAAAATTAATTTTAGAGCTTTTGAGTTTAATTTACTAATATTTTTCACACGGCATAATCAATAATTATGAACTTTTAAATATACTATTAAATTCTCATGATTTATACTGTTTTTTTTATTATAAATATATATATATTTCTTTTTTTTTATTGTTATACTTTTAACTTTACGTATTATAATTAAAGTGTAGTAAATTTTTATAAGATAATCTAATTTACTAATTGTTTATGTTATGTGAAAATAGATTCAAAGTCTTAATGATATATAAATATCATATGTTTTTAATACACAAATAATAATATAAAAAAACTAATTAAAAATAGAATGCTAAATTCTTTTAATGTAAGTATATTAATTTAACACGTTTTTTTACACAAAATGCAAATTAATGAACATAACATAATTTATCATTAAACTAAATCTAACGCAATGGACGACGGATTAATAACTACTATAATAATAATAAAAGTAGAAAACAATAAATAATGATAGAAAGACTATAAAAGCAATCTAAAATATCAGGCTTTTATATATATATATTTTAATCTCTTTCTCATAATTTTTTGTTAATATATTTTGATTATTATTATCACACTATACTCTGTATATTATATATACTACGGTCTAACTGTATCAACATAATTAATTGATAAATTATAAACGTATTTTGAGTTTTGACACAGTTGAATTGTAATCGAACCACCACGATTAGACTGTGATCAGACCGTTTATCATTTTTCCGCTAAACTCCCCCTATTTATTTATTTATCATTAAATATTGTATTCAACTTGATTTTCGTATGAAAGAGCACGCTGGCTGAATATCACTATCACTATTGAGTGTAGCATACGAGAAACTGCACAGGGTTTTCCCTAAGCAGACTTTCAAGTCTATGAAATGAATAAGAAAGTAATTATAACGAAATCACAAACTAATCTAAAGAATATAATTATGCGATACTGAATCAGATAATGACTGGCAACAAAATCGGTAAGATTTAAAAATAATTATAGAACATGATTGTATATAATTATGCATGCCACATGACCCAATCAGTTTTTCATCAGAATTTTAATACGCTCCATAAAAATTCACGTTATTAATAATCTAAAATCTTATATTGTTACTAAATTAATTTAATAATGATACATGATCAAACAAACAATAATAAGGTCTAAAATAATTTATAAAACTCATGGGCCTAATTTATTGATATTTCGCTACATTATATAACCAAAAAATTTGTACTTTATAAAGCTCATGACCCAATATAAGTGTTAGACCCTAAAATAATTTTTGTTCGCACTGAATCAACTTATAATAATGAGTGCCATAAATATTTTTTAATTCAAAAAAGTATATCTTGATTTGAATCCTAACATTTCAATTAACAAATAAAGCGCTACACAATATCCTTATTTATCTTCTTCCTTATATATGATGTGATGGCCGTGGACTTTTAAACCCCGACAATTTCCACGAAAAGATGGTGTTTGTTTTGTTTCTATATAGATAGACACGAACATTTTTGGTCTAGCAGGAACCTAAGACGAACATATTAATGTTACAAACCAACCTGTATAAGTAATAAATAGAAAGAAAGGTCATACGACATAATAATAATGTATACTTCAATGCAAGATTACGACGATAATAGGTATACCAAGGGCACCAATCACTCTCCGAGGGGAGCTATTCCGGCTTCCGGGTTTCCGTCCGCTCCTCCTCCTCCACCTCCACCACCACCGTCTGTTCCATACATGGCCACCACGGGAGGCAGCCGTGGCTACCGGAGCAATCACGGTGCCGTGGTGGCTGAGCAATGGTCGACCAATCTTTGCCACTGCTGCGATGATCCCGCCAATTGTAAGTACCCAATAATATTATACAGGTTAACAACCTAATCCCAATATTAATTAGGTTTGCAATATGTTGTTTTTAAGTGCTAGCTCTATGTTTAATTGTTGCTAATATGTTATTCATATTTTGTTTTCGTTACTTTTTGATTCTCTGTTTGTTTTTCTGTTAAATTTGACGGATTTGAGTATGAATTTTCTTTAATTCATGCATATTTATACTAATTAAGGTTTAAATTGAATCTAAATTTTACATAAATTCTTTAATTTCATCGTATGAACACACTAATTGAGACAAGTTAAAGGGAAGTAGAAGTATCTTTTTGTTATTTTCTTTTATTTAAATGTTCTTGTTGTTCAATTTAATGAGTCATTGGACCAAAATTTGATAAATTTATTTAACAAAAACAGACGAATTAAAAAGCAACAAAAACGAAACTTAAAACACTTATTAGTAACAATTTAACTTAGGATATATAAAAACAAAATGGTGCAAACTCTGGAGTGAATTAAAGTTCTTAACCCTATTTTATTTTTGGTCACTTATATTTGTAATTAATATATTTTTTTAAATTGTGATATTTATAGTTATACTGATTAATAGAAGTTGACGAATTAGTAAGGCGGAAAGCTGATGCGACACTATTTATGAAATATTCATCTTCGTTTTCATCATTTTCACGTGTTCTTTATGTTCAATCTTTTTTTTTTTTTTAAACTCTAAGTCCGATCAAATTACAGTATATGTTTGAGACTTCATTTCTTTAAAAAAAAAAAAATTAATTTTGAAATGAAAAATTAATGTTGTTTTTGTGTTATTTTTTTTTTTTTATTACTTGCATGACACTGCCACATAAGCAGTTGACGAAATGTCTAGGATCATCACTATTAGTACATTCCTTTTTAACGACAAAAAAACAGTTAACGAAAAATTAAAAAGTTAAAGGAGTGATGATTTATCAATATATATGTTGATACTGAAGTAACAAGTAATTATAATAAGTTGATGATGCATGCAGGTGTAGTCACTCTCTTTTGCCCTTGCATCACGTTTGGGCAGATCGCAGAGATAGTCGACCAGGGCGCCCCGGGTAATTAAATAAATCATCACAATATGACCAAATATATATATACTAGTTATTGACACGTGTATATGTTAATTATATGTAGGGAATAATTGTAAATGTGGATGTGCGGGTAAGGGGGCGGTGTATGGGTTGCTGGCATTTACGGGAATGGCGTGCCTCTACTCGTGCTTCTACCGGTCGAAGCTACGGGGCCAATACGATCTGGTGGAGGCGCCTTGTGTTGATTGCCTCGTCCACTTCTGCTGCGAAACATGCGCTCTCTGCCAAGAGTACCGCGAGCTTAACCGTCGCGGCTTTGATATGGGCATCGGTACGTCCCCATATATACTATTACTAGCTATACCGGAAATGCACAGTTGCACTTATGAATTTTCTCTGCACAAAGTCCTCATTTGTCAATTTTAGTGAAATACGAGTTGGCTTTACTTTCTGCGGTTGTTTCACATTACATGCACATACTATCTATACATACCTCCGTATTTAAATTAGGCTTGAGCTCGGGACGGGACGGGCGGGCTGTTGTATTAGCCCGAGCCCGAATACAAGGGAAAGTCCCGCCCGAGTCGGGATCTCGGGATTTCGCGACGGGCTCGGGCTAGCTCGAAGTTTCAGCAAAAATAAAAAAATAAAAATCTGTTTGAATTTGATTTTGCTTAAAAAAACTCAAATTAAGAAACCTGCCCGAGGTAAAATGGGAATTGTTGCGGAATTGTGCGTGGTAATAAGAAAATATTTAGTCAGGTAGTCGATGTTAAAACGAGAAGCAAAATAACAGATAAAAGAGACACAAGATTTAACGTGGAAACCCTCCGGTGTAGAGGGAAAAAAAACCACGGGCGAGAGAGAAAATGCACTATGAAAATGAGGAGATACTAACACTCATACACACCCTAAATACACTCTTAATAACACCTCACTACACTCTTTAATTATGGAAAGAGTGTGTATAATGAAGAAGAGGCTTAGTGTATCAATCACTATGGAATGGAGTTGATGAACTACGTATATTTAAGTCTGTCTTCAATCCAAGCAAAGGGAGCTGATTTATAGGAGATGAATGGCTTCTGTTGTTGAACACCTATTCTACTGATAGGAGACATATAGCCATCATGACATTTGACTTCTTTAGCCACTAAATAGTGTGCAATAGTGTAGCCAATTTTATTGAATTGCTTTGCCGTGCAAATCTTCCTCTATGTGCCCCCAACCACCTACTTGTCTCCTTCATTTATTGTTTAGAGACTTTTGGTATGGATGAATAGTGTTTAGGTGTGATAGAGTTGAATTTCAAGGCATGTATCAACAATCTCCACATTGACTTGAATTCTGAACGATCTCCTCCATAAAATGTTGTGTGCATTCCTCTCTCGCAATGCCCCGTAGGGCCCTCAGAAATGGTGAACACCGATCAAGTCCAAGCAATGCTTGAACTTGAGTTGCGTAACTGGTTTTGTGAGCATATCCGCAGGATTATGAGTTGTCCCAATTTTCTCCACGATGATTTTTCCATCTGCTACAACATCCCGAATAAAATACTGTCTCACATCAATATGTTTGGTTCTTTCATGAAAAACTTGATTTTTAGTCAAATGAATAGCACTTTGACTATCACAAAATACAGTGACAACGTCCTGAATCAAACCAAAATCATTAACCAAACCTTTCAACCAGATTGCTTCTTTGACTCCTTCTGTAATTGCAATATATTCTGCCTCCGTAGTAGAAAGTGCTACTATGGACTGCAAACTAGCTTTCCAGCTAATAGCAGAATTACACAGAGTGAAAATATATCCTGACAAAGACCTCCTTTTATCAAGATCACCTGCATAATCAGAGTCAACAAAGCCAATAACACTGTTCTGTATCACCATTTTTCTGTCAAACACCAATCCAATATCTGCAGAACCTTTCAAATATCGGAATATCCACTTAACTGCTTCCCAATGTTCTTTACCTGGATTACTCATATACCTGCTAACAACGCTGACTGCTTGTGCAAGATCAGGTCTAGTGCATACCATTGCATACATGAGGCTACCAACTGCACTAGAATAAGGAACATTCGACATTTCCTCCATCTCTTCATTTGTCTGTGGACACAAGTCAGATGACAATTTAAAATGAGCTGCAAGTGGAATACTCACAGGTTTTGAGCTGCCCATATTAAATCTGTCAAGGACTTTCCCAATGTAATTACTTTGGGATAAGTACAATTTTCCAGCTTGACGATCTCTGCGGATCTCCATTCCAAGAATCTTCTTTGCAGCACCAAGATCTTTCATCTCAAATTCACTACTCAGTTGATCTTTCAAATTATTGATTAATGACATATCATGAGCAGCAATTAACATGTCATCAACATATAACAACAAATAGATAAAAGATCTATCTGAAAATTTCTTGAGATAAACACAGTTGTCATACTGACTTCGAGAATAACCATGCTCAACCATAAATGAATCAAACCTTTTGTACCATTGTCTCGGTGACTGTTTAAGTCCATAAAGAGACTTCTTTAAATGACAAACATAGTCTTCCTTTCCAGGAACAACAAATCCTTCTGGTTGTTGCATAAAAATTTGTTCCTCGAGTTCTCCATGTAAGAAAGCAGTTTTAACATCAAGTTGTTCTAATTCCAGATCCTGCAAGGCAACCAATGCAAGAAGTACACGTATAGAAGTGTGACGAACAACAGGAGAAAACACTTCATTAAAGTCTACACCATATTTCTGAGTGTAGCCTTTAGCAACTAAACGTGCTTTAAATCTTGCATCCTCAACTCCAGGATTGCCTTCTTTCTTCTTGTAGACCCATTTGCAACCTACAACTCTTTGACCTTTTGGCAATTTTACCAACTGCCAAGTATCATTCTTATGCAGAGATTCAATTTCCTCATGCATTGCAACCTGCCATTCAGAAGAATTAGAACATGAAATAGCTTCAGTATACGTATGGGGTTCTCCACCTTCAACTGTTTCCTCTGCAACTGCAAGTGCATAAGCAACCAAATCTGCTTCACTGTATCTTGTAGGCTTTCTAATTTCTCTTCTGGGTCTATCTCTGGCAATAGAATAATCAACACGATGATCCGGTTCCAAAGAATCGTGAACCTCCGATGTACTTGGCTCTGAAATGGTGGATGAAATATTCTCCTGGCTAGGAGTTGGTGCTTCAATCTCAAGCTCCACCCTCTCGTCGGTACTCTTTGAACCACCTGTGTCAAGAGAGGAAGAACTGACAGTTTCTTTCCCAGAGTGAATTAATGCATTTTCATTAAAAGTGACATCTCTACTGATAATCACTTTCTTAAGTTCAGGGCACCACAAACGATACCCCTTTACTCCAAACGCATAACCAACAAATACGCATTTTCGAGCTCTAGGCTCTAACTTTCCTTGATTAACATGCGCATAAGCAGGACATCCAAAGATTTTCAAATTTGAATAATCAACAGGATTACCTGACCAAACTTCCTCTGGGATCTTGAAATCAAGTGATGTGTGCGGGGAACGATTCACCAAATAGCATGCCGTTGATGCAGCTTCCGCCCAAAATTCTTTAGGCAAACCAGAGTTAGAGAGCATACAGCGTACTCTCTCCATTATGGTTCTGTTCATCCGTTCCGCAACACCGATTTGTTGAGGTGTACCTGCAACAGTGTGGTGTCTAGCAATTCCTTCATTTTCACAGAACGTGTTGAAATCACCTCCACAAAACTCTAGACCGTTATCAGTCCGGAGTCGCTTGACCTTTTTTCCTGTCTGATTTTCCATTAAAACCTTCCACTTCTTAAAAATGGGGAAAACTTCATTTTTGTGTTTTAAGAAGTAAGCCCAGACTTTACGAGAAAAATCATCAATAATGGTCAGCATATAACGGTGTCCTCCTTTGGAAGGATCACGTGAGGGTCCCCAAAGATCTGAATGAAGATAATCAAGAGTACCTTTAGTTCTATGAATCCCGGTACCAAAGCTTAACCTTTTCTGCTTACCGAGAACGCAATGTTCACAGAATTCCAATTTACCAGTACTCTGACCGCACAAAAGACCTTTCTTACTCAGAATGATCAATCCTTTATCACTCATATGGCCAAGACGCATGTGCCATAATTTTGTGACGTCTGAATCTGACATGGATGACGATACAGCTGCAGAACCTGTAACAGTAGATCCTTGCAATACATACAAACTTCCAGATCTGTTAGCTTTCATCAAAACAAGAGCACCTTTAGAGACCTTTAAAACTCCACCTTCAGCTGTGTACTTACACCCAAGAGACTCTAGGGTGCCAAGAGAGATAAGGTTCCGTTTTAAGTCGGGAACATGTCTAACACCGGTTAGAGTCCTAATCAGACCATCATGCATCTTAATTCGTATTGTTCCTTTACCTACAGCTTTACACTGAGCATTATTCCCCATTAAGACAATACCACAATCAACAGATTCATAAGTGGTAAACCAATCCTCATGAGGACACATGTGATAAGAACAACCAGAATCAAGAATCCACTCAGTTTTAGATCTAGTTCCAAAATCAGTCACAGACAAAACTTCACCTTCAGACTCATTTTGAGCAATACTAACTTCGGCAGATTTTTCAGTATTTCTCTGATTTTTTTTTCTTCCCTTTGCTGCTTATTTTTCAGATTAAAACAATCAGAAATTTCATGTCCCTTTTTCTTGCAATAGCGACAAAATTTCTTATTATCGCGGGCTCTAGATTTAGACCTGGATTTACTTTTACTGCTACCACCCTTTTCAAAACTTCTCCCTCTAACAAATAACCCATCGGCTTCATCCTTTGAATTATTCTCAAAATCATATTTTTCCTTTGACAAAAGATTTTGCTTAACATCATCAAAGGTCAGGGTCTCGTTACTACCGTACAACATGATATCCTTAAAATTACGATATGAACGGGGAAGTGAACAGACCATTAGAACAGCTTTATCTTCATCATCAATCACCACATCCAAATTTTCCAAATCAACAATGATGGAGTTAAACTCATTAAGATGAGTTTGAACGGGTGTACCTTCGGCCATCTTTATTGTAAAGAGGCGTTCCTTAAGACGGGTCTTGTTGGCAAGACTCTTTGTCATATACAAAGACTCCAACTTAAGCCACATGCCTGCAGCTGTATCCTCCTTAAGAACTTCACGTAGCACTTCTTTGGACAAACAAAGTTGGATTGCCGACAGGGCTTTTTCATCCAACTCATCCCATTCCTCGTCTGTCATGGTGGCTGGCTTTTTCACCTTTCCTGCAAGAGCCTTTTTCAACCGATGTTGACTGAGAACAGCCATCATTTGAACTCGCCATATGCCAAAACTAATTTTTCCATCAAACTTCTCAACATCAAATTTCATGGCCGAAGCCATGTAGTAAAAATGATAACCCGACTAAAATATTACAACGCTCTGATACCAATTTGTTGCGGAATTGTGCGTGGTAATAAGAAAATATTTAGTCAGGTAGTCGATGTTAAAACGAGAAGCAAAATAACAGATAAAAGAGACACAAGATTTAACGTGGAAACCCTCCGGTGTAGAGGGAAAAAAAACCACGGGCGAGAGAGAAAATGCACTATGAAAATGAGGAGATACTAACACTCATACACACCCTAAATACACTCTTAATAACACCTCACTACACTCTTTAATTATGGAAAGAGTGTGTATAATGAAGAAGAGGCTTAGTGTATCAATCACTATGGAATGGAGTTGATGAACTACGTATATTTAAGTCTGTCTTCAATCCAAGCAAAGGGAGCTGATTTATAGGAGATGAATGGCTTCTGTTGTTGAACACCTATTCTACTGATAGGAGACATATAGCCATCATGACATTTGACTTCTTTAGCCACTGAATAGTGTGCAATAGTGTAGCCAATTCTATTGAATTGCTTTGCCGTGCAAATCTTCCTCTATGTGCCCCCAACCACCTACTTGTCTCCTTCATTTATTGTTTAGAGACTTTTGGTATGGATGAATAATGTTTAGGTGTGATAGAGTTGAATTTCAAGGCATGTATCAACAGGAATGAAAATAAAAAATTCCACAATTCGATTGTTACAGAAGAAGAGCTAACTCAGCTGTGGACCGACGAAAATCAAAGAGCTAGCGGCGGAGAGCCGGCGACGGACCACACTTACGGATTGCGGTGAACTGGCGGTGTAAATGAACAGCGAGCCTAAGGTGAGGGCGTGAGGAGTGAGGACTAGGCATTGCAGTGGACCAACGAAGGTGTCTCTAATTGTTGGAAAATATAAATCTGAGGGCATTGTCTGAGTGAAGAAGAAAAACCTAAGGGCTTGAGGAGACATGAGAGGGTGAAGAAGAAAATTCAATTTGTTGTCTCTAGCAGTGTTATCAGAACCGGACCGGGTACTGGACCGGCAAGGGTCCCGGTTCATCCGGTTGGACCCGGTCCGACCGGATTATAGCTTGCTGTATGCATTTCCTACCTTGAGCTGTTGAGCATCGGCTTCTCTGTCACTTGGGGGATGATCTTCTTTGAACCAGAAGGAAGAAGCTTCACTCTGCCGCACCATAACACACAACTAGGGCTGGCGATGGTGAGGGTATGGTGCGAATAGCACTAATACCATAACCATACCATTTTCACTCATACCATAACCATAACCATAACCACTGCGGTTATGATTCTTCATACCATAACCATAACCATAACCATGGTTTTCACCACGGTTAAACCATTTAACCACAATCATTCAAACTAATACAACATCATTGTTTCATAAAATACCAGTAAACATACATTCAGTTTCATACACGAAATCCAAATTGAACATAACTTCATTGTTACACTAAATTAAAAAAAAAAAAACACACACACACATCTTCAATCGCTTATCACTTGCAATCATCGATCCTCGTGCGCCATCACTTCCAATCGTGGTTACCTAATAATAAGAAATATAGACATAAATTAGGCATATTTATGTAATTGCTGAATTACTCTCACTTGTCAGTTGACCTATGCAAATGAAGAAGTGAACGAGAGTTTGAGTCTCTGGGAGTGAGAGTGAGAGTGAGACTGAGTTTAACAAATTAAGTTAGATTGAAATTGAATGGTGGGAATTGCTTGGCAAAAAAATAAAGGGTCAAGATTGATCATTGAATGTTAGGAATTGCTTGGCAAAAAAAAAAAAAAAAAGTGGGTGGGAAAGGGAACAAAATAAGAATTATAATATTTGACTAATAATGTATATATATATATATATATAAGTATTAGTAATATATTAATATTATATATATAATATATTAATATTATATATATAGAGGTGATGGTTATAACCGCTGTTATAGACTGAATACCATCACCACAACCATAACCATTGCGGTTACAAGATTCATCACCATAACCGCCCCTCACCATAATGGTGCGGTTAACCATTGCGGTAAATGGTGCGAATAACCATGGTTATTTGATTTTCACCGCACCGTTGCCGGCCCTACACACAACAAATTAACGTATGACACAAACCTTATGACTAGAATCATAAAAGAAGTCGATGCATCCACTAGAAGAAACCTTAAGACTAGAATCATCAATCAATGACACAAACCATAGACCAGCAGTTCATAGCCACACCAGTCACCACGAACCTTAGGCCAGCAGTTCATCTTCACTCGAAAGCATGTCGGAGTCATAGCAACCAGCGTTCCAGCAGACCTTGTAGGACGCGAGGCTGGTCTTTGGGGCCATACCGGCGGCGACCCCGCGCGCGTAGCCGAGGGTAGAGGCTGGGAAGACGTAGCGGTCAGCTGCAATGGAGGTTGTGTGGGTTCCATGGCCGTCGGAGTCCCTGGCTGACCGGAACTCGGCATAATTACGTCCCCTCGTCACTCTCCAGAGACCTCACCTCCAGTGAAATCCAACAAAATGCAGCAGCTGTGCTCTCCTTTGGTGGTCCTGGAGACGAACAAGAAACTGGAGACGGCGAAGATCTGCTGCTGTGTGATGGGGAGGGGGAGGCCGGGGAACAAGAAACTGGAGACGGTGAAGATCTGCTGCTTTGCTCTCCTTCGAGTTAATCCTGGAGACGGCGTAGATCTAGGAAAAATCACCCAAATACCCACTTTTTGAAACTCAAAATACCCAAATATGCATCTATCAGATGCGCCATCTTTCCGTAGGTTAACGGTCAAAACTTTGACCGTTAACCCATAGCGTCTCAACGGTCAAAATATGACCGTTGAGTCAAACGGCGCATCAGAGAGATGCGCCGAAAATCCCGCATCATCACTTAGATGCGCCAAATATCCCAATGGTTTAAAATTTATGTGCTGCGATGTCTAGTTATAGGATTTCTGGGGCACATTTGGGAGATGCGCATCTCTCAGTTGCGGGGTTTTGACGCATCGCAGAGATGCGCCATTTGACTCAACGGTCATATTTGACCGTTGAGCCACTATGGGTTAACGGTCAAAGTTTTGATCGTTAACCAGCGCGAAAATGGCGCATCTGAGAGTTGCGCCGTTGGGTATTTTGAGTTATAGACCAAGTTTCCCTTTATTTTTGTGTTTGAGTTTCAAAAAATGGGTATTTGGGTGATTTTTCCGTAGATTTAGGGCTATTGCAGACGACGAAGATCTAGGTGTAGGGTTTTTTTTATTTATTCTGAACCGGAGAACCGTCCGATTCACTAAGAACCGACCGATTCTCCAAAATACCGAATATCGAACTGGGTTCGCCTACATCCTCCGGATTTGCCTGAAACGGACCTTTGGAGGCACCGCTTCTGGTTTGATCCCGGTCGAACCGCCGGTCCGGTCCGGTTCTGATAACACTGGTCTCCGGCTCTGCTTGCGGCACCAGGAGTGATTGTCTGCTAAGTGGTAGGGTTTTATTTTCTATGTATTGTAGAGTACTTATAATTAGGTAACTATATATAATAATTAAATAAATTCGGGACGGGCTCGGCACTTTCGAGAAAAAAGCCCGAGCCCGACTAAGAAAGAAAATTTTCATCCAACCTTGGGTTCATTTTTACCCATCCGACTAAGAAAGAAAACGCGTCACCGGCGGGTTTCGACCTCGGGTTGCCCACGGGAACACAACTCGCTTTACCAGTTGGTTCAACCAACCTTGGGTTCATTTTTACCCATCCATCTTAAGTCTAATTTAAATACTTATATCTAATCTTGAAACTTTTTTTTTTTTTTTTTTTTTTTTCTATATGAGGTCCAAGTTGGATGTCAATTTAAATAGAAGTCAACGCTTCAAACAAGGGGGATTATTATTTTATTTTTTAGAAAAGGCTCTTAATCTACTCAATGTTTTCCTTTTTATTTATTTAATCTATTCAGTTTCACATCACATCAATATCAGGTAGTCATTTATTATTTCTTCAAATACTATGGAAAAAGTCTATAGTTATTAGTGAAGCTAGCCGATACTCAACATTTTTCGTGAAATTCTACTTATACTAAAATTTATGGCATAATATTGTTATTAATTTACAAATTCATTTTTTAATTAATATATCAAAAAAGCATCTTATTATTGCTAATTTGTTACAATAGTACATATAAATTAAAAATATATAATATCATATATAATTATGAATGTTAATATATTTATTTTCAATTGAAAAAGTCTATACTTGTAAATCCGATTACCGGAGAAAAAAGTTATACTTATTTAATTACAATATTAAAATTGCAAAATATTCTTTAAGGTTTTATTTATATATATATATATATATATATATTTTCATTTTTGAAAAGTATACATCAGATTTATTTGTATAATATTATTTCAAAATTTTTTTCCCATTCTTTAATAGATTTATTTATATTTAAAATTGGGGATTTTGCAATACTCCAAATAATAATAAATCTCCACTTGAAAAATTAAACAAATAAAACAAATCTCCACTTGCATTAGATAATTAGATAGCGTGTAAACAAGATCGAAACACAATGGATTCACCATTTTTTAAAATTTAAATTCGATGGTTTTGTTTAACAAAGCAACATGCTAACTAAATTTTATGATTTCGTAACACTGAAGGATGGGAAGCGAATATGGAAAGGCAGAAGAGGGCCGTAGCCATGGCGCCTCCGGTCACCGGACACGGCATGACCCGATAAATTTATCATCGTCATCGATACAATAGTCCCAGTTTCATTCTCATCATTTTTGTATCATGTTGATTGATCAATTTATAACAGATCTTGTTCGAGTGTTATTTTTGTGTATCACTTGTTATTGATTCGATTGCTAATAAACACGCATAAAGTGCTACGACACAATCCATATTGCATGATACTAACAAGATAACCGGGTTTTGATCGTAATCAATATTCGTCTAACGCGTATATTCTGTCTACTAAATATACAACAAAATACCAGAATGTCAATGTTAATAATCCTCATGCATCTTCAAAATCCAATTCAGAATCTTTACCCGAAAACGCAGTAACTTTCGGTTTGATGACATGGCACATTCTGATGTTGAGGTTTCCGCGCCGTCTCAGCTTGGATCGTGCATCCACCATGCTAAGCACTGAGAGTCAGAATTACGTTTTTAAGTTTCTCATTCCTCAAGAACATGTCAAGAACCGTAATCATTCGATTTCATTTTCTTTTCTTCTTCGAAATCGAATCTTAAAAAAAAAAACTTACTGAATAGTGAGGCCTGGTTTGCTCTTCAGAGCTGGAGGAACACCACCTGAGAACTTGTTATTCTCAAGAGATCTGCATTATCCATACACAATCATCAACCCGAACAAAAGACGACTTTTTTCTGCGTACAAGTTAAACCGATCATCAAAACTTACATTTCTGTCAGATGCGGTAGATTTGCAAATGATTCTGGAATTGCACCTTGAAACTGGTTATTCTCCAAATGCCTGTACGAAACGATCCACAAAACCAATCAATCAGCAAATGACAAAAGAACAAACAGTTTGTTCCGAAAATCGCAGTTTCAGAACATACAGAGTTTTCAGCTCCTTCATGGCTCCCATATCTGGAATTGTTCCTGAAAGTTGGTTTCCTCCAAGCCAACTGTAACCACCGGAAATTAACGAACTATTAACAAATTGTTGATATTCGGCATTCATATGGAAGTGCAGAGAGAATAGTTTTACTCACAGGGTGGTAAGTGCAGTCAAGTGGGAAATGCTCGATGGAAGTGACCCGGATAACCCAGCATTTGTCAAATTCCTTTGAAAAGATAAACACATGAATCAATCATATTGTTAAATCAAAAAAGGGAGATTTTTTAGATGTTTTGCCTTTGAGATGGACAGTTAGTTCTTTCTTGATGAATATCGACTTACAAACTAATAACTCGAGCATATTTTCCCATCAAGCAAGTAACTCCAGTCCATGAATATTTATCGGGTAAGCAAGGATCTCCGCTCCAATCAGATGGTGGGTTGTTAAAACTTCTGGCTAGCTCTTCCATTCCCCTCACTATGAATGCAAAGCAAAAGCAAAATTCAACATCAGATCGAACTAAAAAACATTGAGTAATGCTACCAAGCATGAAACTTAGTGAAAATGAATTTTTTTTCTTCTGATTTTGGAATCTGTTAACTATCATCTTACTCAACCGCTTATTTCCTGAAACGATACAAAAATTCACTTTCATTCTAAGTTTCACACAGGGTAGAATTACCGCTAAACAAAGCAAGAGTCGGAGTAAATGTCGATATTACAATCTCTAGTGAGAGTTCTTCCGGACAACGGCAATAACTGCAAGAGCTCCCCAGCATTGATCAGTGGCCCAACGGGCACCCCTTCTGCAGGAGTCAGAGAAATCTCAGTTTGCCCCGAGAGAGGCCACTGTGCTGAAGAGACAGCAACCCCTTTGGCAGTGGCATTGAGCTTAGAGAAGAAAGTCTTCCCATTTAAAAAGACATCAAAGACTCTCCAACTATATGGGCTCAAAGTCCTTGTATCCTGGAAATACAAGGAAATGTAGTAGACAGTGCTGGGTAGAGACATTTGAGGCCACTTGATTTTTAGCGTCTTCCCTCGGCTTGTTGTGAGCGCATTTGCAAAGGCACTTGCAGGCGGATAGTTCCAGAAGACTGAAGAATCCACTTTGGAATGGCTATCAACAATCGGGTTATCATCCTTGAACGGGTGCCAATAACGGTTGAACTGATCTTCTGGATATCTAGGTTTGAATAGTCACAAAAATCTATTGTTAAAGAATAAAGTAAATTTGCTCCATTACACATTAATCAGTAATCTTAAACTGATCATAGCAAGAAACTGGCCATTCATAAAGAATTGGTAGTTATCTTAGAATTCACCTCTATACCCATTTTCCAACTCAAATTAGTAACTCTTATAATAGTTCGGATTAATGTCACGACCTTATCAATTGACTTAAAAGATACAGAACATCAAGTTGGTTACTTAAAATTTCTCGAAATATCCTTCCTAGTATACTACAACCAATTGTATAAGCACATCAGATGGCGAAAAGACACAGAAAAAGAAACAAAATTGGCAAGTTGGTAAGACGAATTACCCAATTAAGGTGTCGGTGTGGCCAAAAGTCGTTCGAGATACTGTGTTAAGGGCATATTTCGTGAAGTCGGTTGAATTGTAGACAGAATCCTCGAGGTACTCCAGTTCAAGCAATGTAATAAACGGATCGGAAGCAGTCTCCTTGTTCCTTGCGAGGCAAAAACTAAATTTCTTCCCTGTGGCAGCTGCAACAATCTCATAGTAAGAAGTGAGCCCTTTGGCATAATCATCTTTGGTATTAACAGTCCCCCACATTGTTCCTTCAATAATCTGATCGAAAACAGGTGGCTCCTTCCCGCCATCGAAGCCTCCATAGAAATATGAAGTTCTGATGAGGTACTTCCCTCCTTTGATGACTGGAAACTCGTAGCAATATTTTTTAGCATTTTTGTCAGGGAAGTATCTCAGAGTTGATAGTTCAGGGGAGACATTCTGGGATTTAACGACTGTCTTGTTCCCGACCGATATGAAGCCATCATCTGGAATGAAAGTAATGCTTCCTAAAGTTGTCTCATTTGATGATCCACAGCTTAGGAGAAAACCTGCAGTTGGGTTTGGCATACATATCATTAATAATAAAATCACAAACACTCGCAGCTCATACTCATTGGTGCATTTCGTCGAACGGGTAAAAGGCAGTTCTTGATCTCCTCCATGAATGCTACAAGTTACAAATTTCGCAACAAAAATAAAACAGAGATATTCTTTAAAGAGTTACCTCGAGGTGCTGGGTCGGAACAGACAAGTAGAGGGATGCTAACAAGCCAAAGGAGGAAGACATGAAGCAACATCTTTCTGGAAAGGTTTCACCCAGAAAGAAAAAACAAAATTTGGAGGAAGCATTGATTTTAGACAGAGAGAGAAGTTCAGGAGGAGAGAGAAAGCGGGTGGTGGCCATGGAAGGAGAAGGAACTTGGATACTCTTCTCCGAGGATGGTGGACGCGCCAGTGACTCTGCTTAAAGGTAGGAAGGAAGGAAACTGCAGAGAGATACAATAGAGAAACCAAGCTTCCATATTTTTACTCGGATAAATTGTTAAGTCATTTTTTTTTTTTTTTTTTTTTAAATTTTACAAATGGATTAAAAACCTATTTAGTGTCCAGATTTCTCGATGTTATTTTTTGGCATCTCAAAATCAAATGGTTGCTTTTGGATGTTCAGATTTTATTTTGGTTGCTTTTCAGTATTCTGTGTGATTACTTTAAAGAAGTCAACCTAACGAATCCACTGTCAAATTTGAGCTATATGCACGCTTCATTCACGTCACCTTGCTAGGACTGTCTCCTGACAAGCTGGTCACGTCTGCGCCGGTAAATCCCGCTCTGATGTCGTTGAAAGTTGCTCTATACCGCTTTACTGGAAACCTTATCTCTTGAATGTTCAAGTTTAGGGGAAATTGGACAATTTGTAAAAAAGTAGAGATCGAGGGATTATGAGTGGGTGAGTGAGCTGATATAAATGACTAAAGTGAGAAAAAAGGCGCTTGGAGACTCCGAAATGCAACTAAAATGAAATCTAGAACACCTAAAAGTAACAATCTTATCATGACACACTGAAAAACAACATTTATTTTCTTCACTCTTAAGTCTTAACCCTTGACAAATTTTTGTTTTATTTTTATGGGATATATTATAATCTCCACTCGTATCGGATTAGGTTGTAAAGAGTAAAGTATTTGTTATAATATTTGTCTATTTCGAACTCGGGTGAGATTTGAACTCGAGATAGGATTTTAATTACCAATTCTTCCTCAACCATCAGGTTCCCTTCATGGTGAACCTACTATCCTTGAGGGTGTCACCGGCAGAGATTTCTTGGTCTCCGTTTGGGCCAGCACCAGCCTCGAGCGAATCGATGTATTTTGTATCCAGGGGTCTAACTAGATCCTTTGGCTCGCAATACCACTGATTAGACCATCAGATGTTATCCTATCCTAATTCTGAAAAGGTAAGACCGTTCTTGCCAAGGCCGTATATCTTTTTTCAGCCTACTCAAGTCCAACCCATTGGGCCCCCTTAGAGGTTCTAACAAGGGAGCACGCAGATCCCAAAAACGCATAGTTTCCCATCCAAAAATGACTTCTCCAGTCGGGGAACGCATTAGATATTTACCTAAACCTGTTGGTCCTTGAGCGGATCCCACGTTAGCCCCAAGGCGTTGGTCTCTAACTAGAAAAGTAAATGTCTGAGCTTGAGAAGCTTCTGGTCCAGTCGGCCCGTAAAATTCATTAGGATAGACGGCATTATTGAACCAGACAAAGCAACAAGCGATGAAACCAAAAACGGCTAAAGCAGCTAAACTCTAGTTAATAAATGACGCGTTGAAAATGTACACTATATAACATTGTTTTTTTAGTTTTCCATAAAATGTCTGACTCTTTTATATATAATCTCCGCTTGCACCAAATCAACTCATAAGAGTAAAGTTTTAATCGTAATTTCTTTTTGACAATTTGCTCGTTTAGATTTCATTTATAAAATTCTAACTCTCTAAAATAATTTGACTAATCCAAACGAACTGGTCATGCATCTTGTATGTACTTAAAAGGAAAACTGAGAAAATGACTTATAATAAATACACTAAACCGAAATTATAAAACTTAATTCTTACATAAAAAAAACATTTAAAAATCGCATTTTGCCTTGGGACAATTTTCGTTTTTTTCTTTGGTGAACTTTTGGGACAATTTCAATTTCAACATTTTAATTCAATTTCCCATTTTTCTCAAAGTTAACAATTTGTCCAACAATTTTCCCTCTTCCCTGGCCCAACCCAACGGTCAAACAAAGAATAACAGAAATTAGAAACCCTAAACCAGTCGCTTACCTCCTTATTCTTGACGACGGCAGAGAGCAGAGCAGCAACCATGAAGACCTTCGATGTTGGCAGTGGCAACTCCATCTCGTTCGCGCTCTTCACTGATGTTTCCAATTCCAGGTCTCTCTCCGCAACTCGATTCTGAACTAATTTGTACTAGATAATACCAGAATTCTTGATTACCCTTCGATGAGGTTCAGCAAGAACTTGATTCCTCCAAGTTGTAATATTCAGCTCATTTCCATCCCTGCTTGAAGCTTCCCATGCGTAGTCCCTACCTTTAGCTCCATCCGTTATTATGGATTGATTGAGAACTATTTGGTATGAAGATGAGACTGATTGTCTCTATAGGAGGTGTCACCCTTATTGAGAATACGGCTCAATGATAATTATTATTTCTGTCCTTTGATAGAAAAATCTGAGTATTGGGTACCTAGCTACATATTGTGATTGTAACTCGAAATTTTCCATTGTTCAGTCTCCCTCCTACTTCTTTGCTTAGCCATTGTTGAATGGAACTTGTCAAAGATGTTTAGTTAAAAAGAAAAATCAATGCATTTTAAAAAGACGAATCAATGCATATTGTGATTGTAACTCGGGATTTCCATTGTAGTAATCTGCGTACTTGTTTGCTTAGCTATTGTTGAATAGAAAGCGGCAAAGTTGTTTGAGTTAAAAAGACAAATCAATGAATTTGATGTCACTTCCATTGTTTCATTTTTCATATTTTCTGTTTATTCAATCGAGGCTCGAGTTTAGGAACTTCGTGATTTTGTTTCCTATTGTAATAAACCTTTCTCTTGTGTAGGGAACTTCTAGATTCCATGCAAGCTGGAACTTTGGAACCAGAAGTCGCCTTTCTCAATGCTTCACTTGTAATTCTTCTTATACTCACTCGGCTAATTTGTTTTATAACTTTATCCAATCTGTATTTCTGGTTACTAAGTAACATTACTTGGTCTTGGCCTCAGATCCCGGATGTCTTCCCCGTTCTAGCTGCTGCAAATAAAGCACTTTTAACGAAATCACGAGGTTCACTAACAACACGCACTCTCCACTCTGAACTTGTCTACAACTACTCAGGATCCAAGCACGTTAGTATTTCATTGGACTACATTTCTTGCGTCACCACTTTACATTCTCTGTTTCAGTTACTAAAGTTGAATTCTCGTTGTTGTAACGTTGATAGATTACTGAATCATTAAAAAGATGTGGTATCTCTGAAACCTCGACATATGTCCTTGCTGCCCGCTTCAATGCTTCAGCAGATGAGGTATTTTCTTGATATCTTAGATAAATCTATCACTGGAACTGGAACAGGAACACTGTGTTCATGTTTGGTACTTTATGCTGTCAGGTGAAGGCAATGAAAACTCTCATAAAGGGTGTGGAAATTGACTTGGAGGAATTAGATGCAAAAGCAGACAAAGCTCAGATTAAGAAGGTTATTTCGGTTACTTTTTCCTAAAATGTGCTTTCGGATGTGTTGGTGAGGTTTTGTTGTCAATGAATGTTAATACGAGACTTTGAATAGAAAGGCATGCTACTATGAAATTTCATACATTTTACGGGTGATAAACAATGTTAAGTAAACTTGGCAAAGAAACAAAATCTTGATATGACGAGGAATCAGTGATTGAGTTATGATGTTCTGCAGCACTACAAGATATCGGGCCTGTAATTTGTCAATGTATGTTATTATGAGACTTTGAATAGAAAAGCATGCTACTATGAAATTTCATTCATTATACGGATAAACAATGTTAAGTGAAGTTGGCAAAAAAAAAAACCTTGATAGAATGAAGAGCAATCACTGAATTGAATTATGATTTTCTGCAGCACTACAAGATCTCGGGTCCGGAATTGGGAATATCTTCGCTTGCGGATGCTATCACTTGCCGGATCGCAGCAAGGGATGCCTTGTAGAGGATTGCATTGTCTTAGTTCTGTAATCTTGCAATGTTTTTATTTTTTATTCCTGTAGTAACCGAAATTGTGTTGTTCTTCCTAGAAGGTCAGCAGATTGAGCATTGCAATCTAGTAACAACAGCATGTATAGATTATATGCTGTTGAACTTTGTGTTTCATCGTGTCGAGTCAACTTCATTATGGAAAGTGGTTTGTTAGTTCATATTGAACCTGAGGCTGAAAATTGTGTATGGAAGTTTCAGAAGCATGAAACTATTTTAAGATGTTATTGTCTTGAATATTTATTTTGTTTCTGGCTAGTCATTTTGTAGAGAAAAAAAGTATGCATGATGACAATAAGGGGCATTCCGAGAATTGAACTCGGGACCTCTCGCACCCTAAGCGAGAATCATACCACTAGACCAAATGCCCTATGCGATTAGAATGTTCCGTAATCCTTATTTGTCTCTTAAAACTTAAAATAATAACAATAGAAATCTTTTCATTGAAGCTTTAGCCTATGGGAAACTATTTGCCCAGTCTTACTAATTACTATATTTTACACTCGCATTTTATTGGAAATTAACTATTAACTAATAACTAATAAAAGTTTGAGACTGGCTAGTGTAAGTGGCCTCCTTAAAACGTAGAAAAATAAAGACCACTAATATATTGATATGTTATCATTTATTCTAAATTTAAGGTGGGTGTGCCTCAGATAATTTTTTTTTTCTTAGACATTTAATATTTTTTTTCCTTTCAGGTAAATTTTATCCTAATTTTTTGTCGAGAAATTTTATCTATATTTAACTTTTTAATTTTTTTATTGTCACAATTCAACTTTTTTATTCGTCTATATTCATAGAAAAATATTTTAATAATAATTGTTTATAGTTAACTAGTTTTATTCTATATATATATATATATATATATATATATAAATAAGAAAAAAAAAGAATTGTGACAGTAAAAAAATTATCATATAAGAATGTAGAGCATCACCATTTTCCGAAAGCAACGACTAGTCTAACAAGAGTTTTTGTTATATGTTTAAGATTTTTTTAGAATTGTTTTTTTTATGGTTATCTACATAAAATATAATTTGACTAAGTTACATAGAATTATGTCCTATTAGGCATGATATGATTTTTTTTGTTAACTTTTTAGACGAAGAGTTTAGTCGGGTTAACTCTAGATGTTTAAAATTGGAGCAAGAGTTTGGCTGGGTTGATTTTAGATGCTAAAAATCCAGGTGTAAGTACTTTTATGGTTTTTTTTTTTCTATCTAAAACCATATTAGAATATGTGAACAGTTTGATTGATGAACCCTAGGGTGCTAAAATTGGATGAACGGTTCATCCAATTTTAGTCCTCGAGGGTTCACCCTGCCAAACTGTTACCCATTTTAATATAGTTTAAAAAAAATCCATAAAATTCCGTAAACTATCAGTGTTATCAGAACCGGACCGGACACCGAACCGGTGAGGGTGCCGGTTCCCGGTTCGTCGGTCTGAACCCGGTTTGACCCCGGTTCGACCGATTTAGCTACAGTGCTCAAACAGCCCAGCCCACACATATGCCCAGCCCAATATCTCACACAAACCTAACTTTACTCTCACTCCCTCACATTACTCAACTCTACCTACAACTTTGCCTCTACCGCCGAACTCCATGTTATGGGTGATACACTAACATGAATTTGCCTACAGCTTTACCTCTTCCATGTTATGGGTTTAGAGTTTACCTACTACTTTCCATCTACCTCCGAACAAAGCTAACTTCCACGTTCACCCGAAACCCCTCCCTCCACTTTGCCTCTACCAGCAAACAGTCATGCTCTACCTCCAATCACCCCGCTTCCATCTCTGCTTCTATGAGATGAGACCCGCCACGACCAGATCAAGGTAAGAATGGACCTCCTCGGCACCGTAAATGGCCAAATCGAGCACTGGGTAAGAATGGACCTCCTCGGCTGCGACAGAGTAACGATTCAACCAAGTACACGATCTCCTAATGTGAGCAACGATTCAACCAAATACCTGAACTAACGAATCGAGCTGAGCTAAATCGAGTTAATACAGCTACGAGAGATTTTGATCTCCGACGCGATTTTGATCTTTGGTGAAGTCTGTCCTTGACGGCGCTGTTCTGAATTTGATTTTGGAATATAGGGTTTATTAGTTATGTTTTTTTTTTTTTTTTTTTTTTTTTTTTTAAAGAGTCCGAACCGGTGAACCGGAGAACCGCCCGGTCTGCTCAAAACCGGCCGGTTCTCTAAAAAGCCGGGTATAGAAACGGGTTCGCTTACATCCTCCAGATTTGTTCGAACCGGACCGTTGGAGGTACCGGTTCCGGTCCGAACCCGGTCGGACCGCCGGTCCGGTTCTGATAACACTGTAAACTATAAAAGTATTTAAACACACTAAAAAAAATTATGGCAGCTAAGTGCATTCCTAAAAAATACTATATTTTGTAATTTGTGGACTGTTTACTAGTTTATGTTTGGTTTGTTCAAATAGTGCTATTTTGATGAAAATTTCACAAATACATTTTTATTACAAAAGAGCTGAATTATTTTATAGATACTATTAAAGCAAAAAAGAAATGAAAGAAAAAAACTGGATCGAATGGTAGGATCATATATTATACACCATATAATAATATTAGATAAATAATAACGTGGCAGATTAGTCTCTATTTTTCTCTCTTTTTAGGGGCTCCTTATACAAGTATTTCTCTAAAAGTTTATATCATAATTTTATTAAATAGCATTTTATGCATAAATTTATTTTCAAAATTAATATATTAAAATAAAATATGCATTATGTTGTTAATTAATTTATTGATTATATATTGGTAGAAAAATTAATGATTATTTGATTATTTAATAACTATATAATATTATAGTCATTAAAAGAAATAAATATATTTATATAACCAAACAATGTTAAATTATGTAATTTAACGTTACTTTGGTTAATGGTCATGGGTGCCTAGGATTGCTAATAGCTGTGCGAATTGGATTGCGATCCAAGCGAAACGGAGGTCGAGTCTTGGTGATTGGGTAGTGTTACCCCCGCCCTCTCTTTTATCGTTGCTTATTGCTGATAGAGACTTTTATCCGCCCTGAATATTGTACTGCTTTTGCTTTTATATATGCATGAATATCTTTTTGGCCAAAAAAAAAACGTTACTTTGGTTAATGCAAAATAATAATGTAATCTTACATTATTTTAATGTTAAACATATGCCCAAACATATTAATCAAAGATAGAGTGTTGGTCTAGTTGTTAATAGTGATTTTTTTTTTGTTGGCCAAAAGTTGTTAAGAGTGATTACTCTCGTGTTTTGACTCAGAAATTACATATTTGAAATCCTATAGGGAGTCACCTCGCGATGAACTAATTAAAATGTCAGATCCAGCAAGACCCACCTATCGCATTGGGTATCAGAGGATGCGAATAGAACTAAGTTTAATGATGTGCATGCATGATAAGAAAACCCCAAACATTATATAATTAAATGAATCTAGGTTCGCTATTACTAATTTATATTTTTAAAATATTAATTCATCTTTATCTCACAGTATATCCAATTAAACTAATAATAACTCTTCCATTAGAGGTTCTAACATGAAGTCAACTATGATATCTCTCTTTACCTTTTCATCGTGTTGAATATTCCCATATATACATGTCATCACAACTCAACTTTTCATTAAAATCTAAAGAAGCAGTTCTATTTTGGATGATTCAAAATCACACTGAACCAATTATTCATAATTAATATTTTATTATTTATGAATTAATAATTGGTGTAAATATATGTTATTTTAAAAGTGAAATAAACAGTTTAATAAATACTGCTCTATAGGGTATTCCGAATGATAATAAATAAATAAATAAACTCAGTGGGCTACTAATTAACCATTTAAAAAAACATCAATTAAATACATTATTAACCCTAAAATATGAATTTCAATCTAGGTTCTAAAAATAACCCAGAAAGAGTGAAAAAAGAATCCAATCTGAATCTACTTCTCTTGAACTCTAACCAAATCATACAATCATATATATATATATATCTTAATTTCTCCATGAATGGTCATTAATGGAAGCATCAGGGACTCCAAAATCCATCCAACATTTTCAGTTGTTCCATTTCTTCATCTTTCATCCACAACTTCCAAAAATCATCACTTTCTTCCTCTCCTTTATGTTCAGACTTCATAACATCATTAATGGCAGTGGCAGTGCCGCCTCGTGTTATTTCCTTGCGGTCTCTCTCAGTCTCAGTATGGTCGGACTTAACCTCGGACGTTGTCGAGTAGTAGTCCGAGTTTGGGAAATTGAGCTTAGCGCGGGCCCCACGGAACTCAATGGCGGCCCTATCGTAGGCTCGAGCCGCCTCCTCTGCGGTGCTGAACGTCCCGAGCCAAACCCTAACGGCCCGCCTCGGGTCGCGTATCTCGGAAGCCCACTTCCCCCACGGCCGCTGCCTCACCCCTCTGAAATTTTTCTTCACTCTCTTCCTCTTCTTATTACTACAGTCTACTGTCTTCTTCTCTTCTCCGGCGGCCGGCGGTGGCGGCGGGAAGTATTCACAGCCCAGGCAGCCGTCGATCTTACAGGACTGACATAGATCGGAATCGCCGACGAGGAAGGGGGACGTGGAGGAGGCGCGACCGGAGACGACGTCGGTGAGAGTTGCGACCATGACGGAGAATTCCTGCTGCGGAGTTAGGCGGCGGCGCTGCGGCGGTACTGCGGCGGCAGATTTGTCTTTGTCGCTGGAGCTCTGATTCATGCGGCGAACTGCACTCTGTGGGGTTTTTGGTGGTCGCTTCAGATGTTTGTTCTGTTTTAGAAGTCAAACAGCAAACTCGGTTTATATAGGTTTTGGGAAGGACACGTGTCGCGACGAGAAATAGACGCCGAATACACACGGAGGAAGAAAGGGCCAGCTGTAATCAATTTCTTTTGTCGGCACGTGGGAATTTGTGGTCGCAGGGGAAACTACACTCTAGAGTCCAGACTTACTTACCTCTTTTGGTATGGTACAAAGTAAAATGGCCTTTAATTAAAAAACATTTAATGTTTATCTGGTGGCACTAACATATTCAACCTACATCTAAAATGTTCAAATTCAATTGAGAGTTTAAAAAATGAAAAATATTCACAGTCAGCATTATACTCTCAGACTAATATAATGTAAGTGAAAATTAGTCAATGTGTAGAGACGTAGATTAGTGTAAATATGAATTAACATGTTACGAGTGTTAGTTTCTTTTTTCACCCTAGAACCACTTTGCCGAAAACTAAAATAGATGGTAAAACGTCTATTCTCATAGGTGAATATGGTTCAAATTCTACTAGATGGAATATTTTACTAATTCAAGCTCCATGTGTACAAATTGCTAGCTCTATCATTTTTTTTTTTTGTCTTTTTTAGATGAAATTAATTAGATGAAATTAATTACGTATTAGATATATGAATAAGATAATAATAAATTTGTTCAATTACACAAATATCAACTAATAAGTTTTTAATTGTCAAAATATTAGCTATTTGCCATGTGTTTAAAAAGTAATACACCATGTCTATATTGTACGGTTAACAACCTATTTTTTCCACATTTGAAATCTAAGCTAGAAAATTTTGCTCTTTAATCTAGCTAATAATTTGATAACATCATTGCAAAAACCTCTAATATTAGCACTTAAGTTTTTTTTTTTTTTTTGACCAAACACCTTAGTTTAAAAACTGTAATATTAACTATTTCATGTTTAATTACCTCAATAGTTTAATCAATATTGAGTGGAGTTTATTTTATTAATTATAAATGATTATTTTTAAGTAGGGACACGGAATTAGAAGTATATCCACTAGAGTCCTAGACCACTACTCTACTATACTATATATACACTAGCTTACATGCGTGGTGACGTAAGAATTGTGAACGTAGTTAAAGATACGCGGGCTTTGAGTTTGACTTGACTATCCAAAACTCGGTCAATGGTGACGTGGAGTGAGTGAGCTGTCCAGTCCAGTGAGCAGAAAACACGTGTGAACACGCTTGCTTTGCGGCTGTCAGATCAAAAGCAGGAATGAAATACTAGAGCCAGCTGACTGTATTTTTTTTTTTGCTTCATAACTGTTTTTAGTTATTTTTTAGCCAACGACATAACTTGTTTTTAGTTGAATTCATACTATGCGTCAGTTTTTTTCCTTCGTGCAGGTGTTTTAAGAAGGTCAAATCTCCTACCCTACTTCTCTACTTTACTCCATGTCCTGTTATGTAAAACTTTCACAATAATGAATAAAAATAATGTTTTTCGTATACATTATATGCAGGAATTTGATTACAGAAGACATTTTTCAGAAGAAAAAAAAAGTTGCATAAAATTTTTTTTATCGAAAAAATAAAATTCCAAATTTTATAATCATATTAAATTGTGATGCATTATGCAATTTGACAATACAAAAATAATTAATTGCCAAATTTCTAGCTCAAATTCAGCACTAAGAAAAATTAGTACCTAAAGTTTTTTTAAGTACAATTTGCTAGTTTAGGTTCAATCCAATTGTCAGTTTTTCGTTGGAAATACATTAAATTAACAAAGAAATGAGAATTATTTTCCTTCACTTCGTGGACAAATTATTAGTTGAATTTTTAGGACAATTTAATAGCTTATATTTCGTTTTGTGACAAATTATTAACTCGGGTTTCCTTTTGTGGATTTTTTCTAGCTCGGGTTCTGCTTTGTAGACAATTTAATAACTCGGGTTTCCTTTTGTGTACATTTGCTAGTTCGTGTTCCGTTGTTTGGTCAATTTGCTAGATACATAATTAACGACATCATGAATCACGACCTACCAAATTCTTAAAAAAATATAAATTCGAGCTAACAAATTTGTCCAAAAAAACAATTTGTACAAGTGTTCAAATGTGAGTTAGCGATTTACAAAATTACTTTGGTAAAGAATAATGTAGACCATATCTTAATATACTTATAAAACCGGTAACTAATTTACTATACAAGTAAGCATACATATGTATATATATATATAATTATTAAACAAACCCAAAATAAATGGGGACAAATAGTCCCCATTTGGCTAACGTGCCTCCGCCCCTGATTATACAATATGATACAAATGTTACTAGCTTTGTGGTTTTTTTTTTTTTTCTAAAATCCTATTAGGATTAGTGAACGGTTGTGCATGGTGAACCCTACATGGCTAAAGTGAGTCTAGCCATAAAGGCTTCGCACCGCCCAACTGACACTATGTCTAATATAGGTTTTTAGAAAAAAAAATCACAAAACTAGTAACATTTGTATCATATGGTATAATATATACGAAAAAAAATTATTTTTATACATTATCGTGAAAGTTTTAGATAGTACGACAGAGAAGTAGGGCAGGAGATTTTCATCCCCCGTTTGGAGGCGCTACCTTGCTCCACTATTAAAAATAATTGTCATTTGTATTGAATTAGTTTGTATAGAATAAAGTATTAACTGTTCAATTAAAGACATCATTAAAATTATGTGGTCTAATCAAAAGTATTTTACTGCAATTATTTAAAAAAATTCGAAACAATCTTGTGTATTCATCAGAAGACCCCTAGTGGCCAAAGCATACTCATTTTTTATATCTAATTGGTAGAAATTGTAAATGAGAATCAATTTGTTCAGAAATTGAAAGTTTAAGTAGTCAATTTTCAAAAACATAAGTGCGAATAACGATTTATATTTTAGTTAAAGTTCATATAAGAGTTTTGTTACTAACTCACTATTTTATTAACGGAATGTAATTGATTATTTATTGAGAAAAATGAATGAATTATTTACAAAAATAAACAAATAAAGCATTAAGAAAAAATTCTATAAAATACTTTTAATATTGAGCTTAATCAAAATAAAGTCGACTTAAATTAATTGTTTTTTCAACAGTTAAATCATAAGAGAAAATATATTAAATATCATAAAATAATAATAATTATTATTTATTAAATAAATTTCAATGTAATTGATCTAACGATTAAAAAATCTACTTCATTTTAATTGAACCCCTTAATTTTTGCATGAAATCACTGACTAAATAGCAAACCCAACTTTTTTGTGCCGGAAATGTAATTTTACATTCAAACTCCTTCGATCCATGTAAAGTTATAATACTTTACACGTGCACAAGAACGAATGTAACTTTTTATGATATGCAATTTTTATTATAAAATTTGTAATTATTATCAATTTGTTCCCTTTCAAAATCTTACTTTCACTTGATTTTTTTAGTAATTATTTGTCTCTACTTCAGTTCTTGCCCCTGAACAAAATTTCTAACTTCGTCTCTGCACATGCGTATTAACCAAATAAGCTAGCTTCCAGCCACGTATTTATCATCTTCCGAGTCTGTAAGTAACAAAACAATCAGTATATAGCTCATCAGAAACTAATCAAATCTAGCAAACTCGAAAACGCGGTTACCAGATCTTATATCTTCCCCGACTTGGTATTGGAAATTAAATCGATGTCAACATTTGATTTTGATATGTCAACAACAAGAATAGAGAACAAAGCAACAAAATTGCATTGTAGAGAATATGTGTTGACACAAGGAGTTTATATGTTGACAAGATCAAGAGCAATTGTACTGCATATTTATATTTTAATGATTGAAGAAAAGAACGTACATTCATTAATCGACTACACAACTTTATATAACAGTTTGATAACTAAAAAATAAGGAAATCATAATCGACCACTTACTCAGCTAAATAATAAAATCGATCACAGATTTTTGAGAAACTAACATGTGTTCATATCTTCTAGCTAAGACTAAAACTAAATCTGAGATGTTTCAACTGAAACCGATAATGTAGGACTAGAATCAAACTCCAACACTCCTCCTTTATTCAAGGACTGAAAATGAAATTTTTTCTTCTTAGAACTTGAATATCTTGTCTGGTGGTCCTTTGTGGATATCGACTTCAGACTAGCAGCACTATTTACTGAGCTTTTCTTTGCAGTTCACTGGAGTGTTTCATATCCTTTCATTGTTGCAGGTGAAACTTCTCTTTGGCATATTTTCTTTGACCAATGAATATCTCCTCCTCTCCTTGTTTAACTTCAAAACCTGGTGGTTCTTCAACGAAAATAGATTTATCAACAAGAAATTGAGTTTTATTATTCTTGATCATGTCGTCCTCATTTTTCTTTGCTACCTCAACTTGGAACTCTTTAGGAATCTCTGTTTCATGTTCCTTCATTTTCAGCAGTGCCACATTTCTTCTTACAATGTCTTCATTCTGATTTGAAGTGTCTCGGGCTGTAATTTGCTGAATTTCTGAGTTAAAAACCGTAGTAACATGTGCGGACATCTCCTCATGTTGTGTTGACATCTCATCTTCAATTTTTGTTTCATGAACTGCAGCAACCTTTATTGAATTCTCTTCCTCATTAAGATCGAAGAAAAAAAATTCCCTTCATCTTCACCTTTAAAATTTCTCTTCTAACAACATTATGAACAATAAAATATTTGGCTTCAAATGTAACTTTGAATCCTTTATCGATCAATTGTCCTATGCTTAGGGATTTTTTTTTTCAATTTCGGGTACATAAAACACACCAGCGATTACCTTAGTACCTAAATTGGTTGGGATTGCCACATCTCCTTTTCCATTAACAACAAAATGTTGACCATCTCCATTTTTCACCTTGGTTTCTGTAGATAATTTTTAGCTTCTTGAACCAATCTTTGTTGTAAGTGATATGGTTTGTACAACCACTATCAATTAGCCATGCTTATGAATGATTGATGGCTATGTGACATTGGGTTACAAAAATTGTATCTTCATCTTCCTCTTTTGCTATCTTTGCCTATGCGATTGAGATTTCCAGACGATTGATTCGTGCCCAAGCTGTCCACATTTGTCGCCCTTGGTTTTAGTCTCCACCGGCACTTGAAGGGTGCGTGGTCCTTCTTACTTTAATATTTGCAAGGTGGAAATTTTCCTCCTTTCCTTTGTACTGGGATGGACCATATCCAGTGCTTCCATTGGTTTGATTATAATTTTTGTTCTCAAACTTCCTCATTCCATCACTTTCATGCTTCACTGCAAGTGATCCTTCAACAACACTGCTTTGCCTCATTTACCTCCTTTATTCTTGAGCCTGTAAAGAGCTTAGAAGTTCTGATAATTTTAGTGTAAACAACTCCTTCGTATTCTATAAAGAAGCTATAGTTGGCTCGAATTTTTCGGGTAATGAAACAAGAATTTTCTGCACCAATCTACTGTCAGGAAGATCGGTGCCTACCATCTTCACTTTGTTTGCAATCATCACCAATCAGTCGGAGTATTTTTTTTTTATGGTATCCGACTCCTTCATTTGTTGTTGTTCAAACTCACGGATCAAGTTCATAGTCTGCATCCCTCTGATCCTCGCATCACCTTGGTATTCTCTTTTGAGAAAATCCCTGATATCCTTAGTTGACTTGAGCGTCTTGGTGATACAATTGAAGATTAATTGAGTGACTGAGTAGAATAGACATGACTTTGCCTTGGATTTCCTTGTCTTCTTCTCCTTATGAACCTTGATTTTTGCAAGAGTTGGATTGTTTGGAAGAACAGGGATATCATAGTCTTCCTCTATTACTTCCCACAAACTTTGGCCCTCAAAATATGCCTCCATATTTGTAAACACCTAATTTTGATACGCGCGACACGTATATAACACTTTAAAAAATGTTATGTGTAAGGCGTTTAAAAAATGAAGTATCTGAATATGGAAGATCGCGAAGTTTCTAAAGATAGGACTAGCTTAAATTATGATAGTTATTTGTAGGGTTAATAACTAAAAAACTGTCCAAGGTTTACCCTATGTTAAAATTAGGTGTCTGAAGTTTGAAATGTTAAAATAGAATGTCCCAAGTTTCATTTTTGTTGAAATTTGGTGTCTTTTTGCGTCTTTTCATCTTCATTCCATCATTTTCATCAACCCACCAACCCACTCATAATCCATCACTCTTTATTTTTCACAAAATCGTCATATTTCACCTAAAAATTGAACATTAAAAAAAAAGTTTCTAGAAGAGTGGTGTAGAGCCATTTTCCAAGGACAATAAAACGAGATTTACTTGCCCGGATGTGACCAACTTTTTAGGTGACGGTCCCGGCAAGATGACGAGAATGGAGTGTGTACGAGAGCTCAAATTTGACAGACGGTTTCGTCGGAATTGACTTATCTAAAGTAATCACACCGAGACACCAAATTTCAATAAAAATGAAACTTGGGATAGTCCATTTTAACATTTCAAACTTCAGACACCTAATTTTAACATAAGGTAAACATTGGACAGTTTTTTAGTTATTAACCCTTATTTTTTGTATTTATTGCAGAGAATATTTGTTGAATATTTAGAGTATATTTTATGAATATTTAGCATTAATGGTTAGAATAAATATGTAATATTTATTTCCTAGTTAGCTTAGGCTTAAATTAGTATAAATAGAGATGATTTACAATGTAATGGGACAGACAGAAAAACACCATAATAACAATAATACTTTATTTTCCCGGGATCCTTGCGATTTTTGTCTCATAGTGTAAAAAAAAATCCCTTTTGGTTGTCCTCCCGCCGTGACCTCCGCCCAGTCCGGCCGCCAGACAGACGAAGCTCCGCCCGCCCTTCGCTTTGACCTCCTCGCCTGGCCCCGCCGTCGTGACCGTCCGCCGCATTCCGTTCCCGCCTCCTCGCTCGTCTGTTGCTGCCGTGACAACTTCCGCCTCCCTATTCCCGTCGCTACCATCATCCTCACCGAGTCAGACTGGAGTTTCCCTACCGTTTGCCGCGCCTTACAGTGTCGCCGTCTCGTTCCGGCCTGCTGCCTGGCTCGTCCCGCCACCGCGTCCCATTCTGGCCATCCACCGTTGCCCCATCATCTCCGGCGTTTTCCACCGCAGGTAAGAGATCCGCTCCTGCTTTGTTTTTTTGTTTTTAATTTTAATTTTTTTAATATTTACTGATTTATTTATTTGTTTACTTTTATTAATTTATTATTATTAACTGACTGAAATAATTAGATTGATACGAAACGTGCTGGTACCTAAACGGGATGCGATTGCTGTAGCATACCCAGTCCAGAAAATAGACTCCGGCTGACTATCCTTCATCATAATAAAAGATTGATGCCACTGAAGAGCTGCTCATTCCCGATGAATTGTAGCCACACTGATTTTCCAAACCTTCGGGGTCTCTTCCAGCTTGAAATAATTAGCAAAACGATACAACCAACCCACAACATCATCTCCATTGAAACAAGAAACTTCAATTGACTAAATCATAAGATTTGGGGGGATCTGCAGTAGTGGTAGGGATCACAGTGCCCTGAGTAGAAGCATCACCATGAGTAATGATGTCTTTCTGTTTGAACCGCTCCAGTTGTTTGAGGATTGCATTCATGGTGATTTGGATCTCTGAGTAGCCTGATCGTGTCGTTCTACTGCATGATCGTGCCGATCTACCGTCGCTCGCAGTTCCGAAAGTGTCAGATCCACCTCTAGTCTCGGTTGCCATTGGAAGCGAGAATCGCAGATTCTGATGATTAATAAAAACGAGCTAAGGTTGATCTGCTCTGAGACCAATGTTATGTGTCCAAATTTTTTTTTAGGAGAATATGTGGAAGAAGATGAAGAATATCTATAGAAGATAGATAAGACGCATAGAACGGAGAAAAGATAGAGTTCAATTTGCAATTGTATTCATCCTCCTTCAATATGATTACAGAGTAGATTTTTTTTTATTTTTTCCATGAAAAGGAATGGGCTAGTAGTGGCGACCCTAGGCCCATCCCGTTACGTAATGATCGGGCTCTCCTGCTCACGGTCTGATTTTTTTTTTTACTAAACTTTGCGAACAATCAGCGCATGCACTGGCCCCCGTCAACGTAACCACATCATCAGTCTAGTATAGTCAAGAAACCAGCCCGTTAAGCCCAGATCTACTCGCCTCCTCATATGCTCGACACGGTATGTGGGCCAGACGGGACCTGATATTTTTATATCAGGTCACCGCGAGATAACGCCCCTGAGGAGGTTTCAAACATGAGACCTCAGAGTCAAACCACTTGGGAATAAGCGTTCTTGGCCACTAATAATTGTCTAATAATTGCGTAGTGCCCCTAGTTATATAGTTTCACTCATAAAATCCCTAATTTTAATATATAACATATAAAACAGTAAGTTATTCCAAATGTATATGATCGGCTCTGCTCCAATGACAATACGAGAGTAGTGTGTATTTATACATTACAAAGATAAAACTAAAAAAAAAAACATACTGAAAAGAGTAACTTGGAACAAATCTATCTACCTTAGTTGATGTAATGAATCAAACTTCAGTCCTCGGACTCTTCTCTGTCCCTTAAGACAGCCCCAAAGTGTTCCACCAATATGTCGGCAACTAAGGGCGCCAAGTCCTTGCAAGGGACACCCTTCTTATAAATCTCCCCCAAGTGAGAGTCACTCCCAATTCTTCCTCCTAAGAACACATCAGCCGCCTCACACATCTTCCCATTCTCATCCCTAGCCATGCACCCCATGAACCCTATATCCGCCACCTGGACCTGCGCGCAAGTGTTCGGGCATCCCGTCCAGTGCATCCTCACCGGCTGGGTAACCGACACAAGCCTCCCCACTTCCTCTGTCACCTTCACAGCCCTGGCTTTCGTCTCGATAATCGCCTGACCACAAAACTGGTTCCCAGTGCACGCCACGAGCCCTTTCATCAGGATCGGTGGTTCGGGTGAGAACCGGTTCTTTAGAAGGGGTTCCTCAAGTAATGAACTGATCTTAGAGTTTTCGATGTTCGGGATAATGATGTTTTGCTCGACCGTGAGTCGGAGCTCGCCGGTACCGTAGTGTTTGGCGATGCGGGCAAGTTCGTCCATGTCATCGGCTTGAACACGGCCGACCGGGATGTGGAGGCCCACAAAGCTGAGGCCTTCTTGCTTTTGTGGGTGGACACCTAAGTAGTCCCTCCTCTCCCATTGTTTTTGGACAAGGTCTTCAGAGGAGGCCCTGTCTAATGCATTGTTGGGCATTCTCTTCACCACCTCTGCCCTAAATCCTTCAATACCCTGTAAGTTTCCACATTATTTTGTTCAGTTCATCTAATATGTTAGTGTGTATATCTAGATAATTGTTCACTTCATCTCGATTCATCTAGTTAGAGGAATTGCCCTGACACTAACATGTCACAGCTTGTTTGTATTAACTAATCTGCATTTAGATTGATTATAACTCAATTGGCCGAGTCATGGGCTTGCCTGGACTCGTGCTATATATAGTCTCCCAAAGCAGACGACCGAATCTGATATGACTCTAGCCATGTGGAGCTCCAACTAGGTGAATCGAGCCTAGAAATTTAACATTTTTCACTATTAGTAACTCACCAATTCGTCGATCAACCACATCATTCTAGTCCTTTGGCGGTTACCACGTGAGCCGAGGTCGCGAAATGCCTCGAGGATCGCCTTGCAAACTGGAATGATATCATCCCCGGGGACCCATGCATCGAGTGGTATGGCCTCCTCGCATCGCTTGGCACTAAAGAACCCTCCGACTAATAGATTGAACCCGAACCTCCCGTCCTTGGTCGCCGGCATGTAGGCAAGGTCGTTGATGTGAGGGTGCTCGTACAAATCGTGTGACCCGATCACACATACATTCCATTTCCTCGGCCTACACATCAATAGATACTATTATTAGTTCATCACAAATCCCCAACTAGAAAAAATTATGGTTGTTTATGAGAGATTTATTTATAAAGAAAACTGATACATTTATAAGGAAAATATTAAAAATCCTTAGTAAATACCGTGTTCCAAAATAAAACTATTAAAAATTCATCACAAAATTTCTAATAACTTTTCAAAATTGTGATATTTGTAAGAAATGTTGAACAAAACTTAATAAAATCCTTATAAATTCCAAAAAAGAAAAACTATTTATTCATGAAATTTTCCTTCCTAAATTGTTGATTTTCTTGGACTGCCAACAAATTATCTCAACCAACAAATTTCCCTTTTTCTTTTTGCATGGCAAGCAGTTATACCCTAAAATAGCAAGTTCTACTACTCTACACTAAATTGGTCTCAAAATTTCACATGTTATGAGCAAGAGATTGCATATGGCCACTCACAAGTTAGAGACGGCTGGATTGCCGCGAGAGTTGCCGGTTATGAACTGCGAAAGCAAGTTGTTGTAGGGACGGGTATCGACGATCTCATGAGGGTCGATACCTGCCAGGGGGTTCCCGACAGGGTTTCGCACATTGTCCATGCCACTCTGCAAACTCGTCAACCCGACTTCCTCTAGACCTTTGAGTATCTCCGGCACATCGGGTAGTACCACTCCCCGGATTTGCCAGTTTTGACGGGTGGTTATGTCCGCGCAGCCTTCTTCGCCGTACTTCCTTATGACGCTGGCTAGGTACCGGGTTTGCTCACTTGTTGTAACGCCGTTTGGTAACTTCAACCTCATCATAAACCTACCATCTAAGGTTACGGAAATAAATGTCACAAAAAAATGGGGTATAATCAAATTTGGATAGATAAAAGAGTTTCATATTCAATATTTTAGCTTATACATATCAATTTGTTCAGTTGTTTAAATATCAGTTAGCGGCAATTTGTTTAATTGCTCAAACATCAGCAACCAGTTTGTACAACTACTCAGAAGCCTGAACTAGCAATATATTTGATAATTAAAATATATAAAAAAAATGTGATTGAGTTCCAAATTGGGTTTGGCCAAGATATATAGAGTACCAACATGCTAATTTTAGAAAACAAATGAGAAAAACTGTGGAAAATAATAATTTCCGATTGTGCTGAGCCGACAAATTCCGACGTAGAAGAGAGAGGTCAACTTACATTGCTGCTTCCTCCGATGAAACAGGCCGAGCCACTTGAGGCGAACATCGATATCTTCTTTAGTGGTCTTCTCCTTGTCGATATCCTCCATGGCCAACTTGGCGAGCTCTTCGATCCCGTTCTCAGTGAAGAGCTTCATCGGCTCCTTCTCGATCTTCACCTTCTCCTGCGGATTGATCCCCTGCCGGAACTTCTCCTTCAGAATCCAGTACCCTCCCCTTTCCTCAACCCTCGGCTCCAGCCTCGCCGCGTCCACGGCCTCTCCCGCCGCCGACGGTGCGGCGGAGGTCGGGGCAGCGCGGAGCCGCGTCGGTGGGAGCTGCCGGAAGTTGGAGGTGGTCGTTGGGAAGGAAGCTGGGGGATGGAAGCGGACGGATGGGAATGAAGCGGCTGCCATGGCGGTGGGAGACGGTGGTAGCGGCGGCGGTGAGATGGTGGAAGAGAGAGATGGAGTGGAAGGGCATTTTGTAGTGAAGCGGTGAAGCCTTAGGAGAGAAGGAGAGGTTAGCGTTTGAAGGTCTTTTGGTTGATTCCAAGGGACGGGCTATACAGTTCTGATTTGTTTGCCATCCTTCTCTATTCTCCACAAATTTGCATCTGAATGGTCATATACACATTTACTCGTTTACTAGAGGTTTCGAATTTAAAGTCCGTCAAGTCATAATAAGAATAGAAGATTACTCATCATCTATCATTTTATTCATAACAGACGTGAGAATTATTTTAGTATTCGAAACAAGTATACTATATTTGCTTACTTTCCTAGCAGTATCCTTTAAAAATAAGTGATGTGTGTGCGTGTTGTGTTCTTGAAAATATTAAAATTTGACTGATTTCAAGAATAATATAATGTATAATCAACGTCACTAGGAGAACAATTTAAGAGTAGAAGCTTAATAGAAAAAAAGTAATTTAGATTTTATAATATAATATATTATATTAAAAAAATTAAATGTAAATAAATATGCCAAATATTCACAACAAATATATATATAATACAACCAAAAAAAATGACAAGTGGATCAACTAAATCTGTTTCAACCAATCAGATCCAAAAACTAGAGATCGTGATTCGTGGGTCGGAGAATCAAAGCATATTATTTATACACACCCATATATTATAATATAATAATATTTACTTAGTGATAAAAATATTTGGTGTAATTTTAAAGTTGAATGTATTGACATCTTGATTATACTACTAAATTACATATGGGTTAAGGAAATTTATAAGTGGTCTGAAATTCCAAGGAGAGTTCAAGTAGGCAGAATTTTTCCTCTAAACTTGGATTTGAGTTTGAGTTTTTTTAAGTCTAAGTCTATCTCGTTCTAAATTTGTAACTAATCATAATCTTCTAGTATTAGTTATCTTAATTCAATTTTAGTTATCATAATTTGAATTTGTTAAACTTGATGTGTGTATGAGAATTTATATGTTTTTAAAATTTAAATAATGGTAATGATATATAATTTTGTGTCTTTTTTTTGTGTAAATTTCGAGTTCTCCCGTACCCGTCCCGAATTACTAAAACAAAACCACTAATGTGACCTGTTCAAAGCCTGATCCGACTACCTCTTCAGTTTTCAAAACATTGGTGAAACTCGTTCACCAAGTCTAGTGAGAAAAAATCTCTAGACAGTAAAGTCCAAAATGACGTAGCGTTGGGATAGGTATATAATCGTCGCTACAAGGTCCGAAAAATTAAGATAAAAAAAAAGGTCCGAAAAAAAAAGGAAGATAACATCCATTAATCATCAGAATAGTAATTTCTGACTGAAAAATAAATAAAATCTATTATAACTCGCAGTAAAAGAAAAGTCGCTTGGTTTTACAGCCGATAAACTAACTGCTTTTACCGCCGAAAAACTGACTTGTTATGATATACCCACACGCCTAATCAACAATCGTTGTTGCCTCCGGAAAATAACTCAGTCATCTTATCCGGCAACCCTGAACTTCAAGGGGGTACAGTCATATCGTAACTCAGACGAAGATAACTTCGAACATCCCACATGGATTCTTCTCCACGTGGTTTCTGAAATCACCATCGCTGTTGAATCTAAAGCTATACAGAGCCTCCCTCTGCGTCAACCCAACTGGGTATATTCTATACACTTTCAATTCATCCCCTCCCCTGATGCTCTCCGGTCTTTCTCCTTTCCAGATCGGAATATGCTTCGAAGATTCGAACTTGCTCGTCACCGCCATCTCCAGTTCCTTCACCGTTAAATTCCTGAAACGAACTCAAAATTGTCGCTGCAAAATTTTAGACGAACGACTTAAAAATTTAAACTTTGACAAAACGGACAAAGAGAATGTTGAAAAAGAATCTTGCTTGCCTCAAGAACACGGATTCCATCTCGAACCTCCCTCGTTCGCGAACATATAAATGATGAATGTTGTCGGGACCTCGACTGCACTTGCAGGGTCGGTTGATGTTCTTCTCTTCTTTGGCACGGATCGAAGTTGCGAGGTGAATGCAGAGTCGGCACGATGAGTGGACGGCTGCCATGTCTACTAGGGCCTTGAAAGAATCTGATGGCCCTTCGTACTTCCACCTGCAGAAAACACAAAAAAATGTTTTTTTTTTCTTGCAGCATGTTGTGAAACAAGAATTAAGATTTGATGGATTGAGACATTGTTGTTACCTAAGTGTCTGATTATATGCCTCTGGATTCTCTGCAAGAAACTTCATCTTCTTGGCGACCTCAGCTACATCTTCTAGTTCCTTGATGTGAAGTAGGGAATCGGTTGCAGGAGCGAATTCCTGGATATTTGGTGCACCAATAACAACGGGAATCGAACCTACGAAATCAAGAACCAAAATACTTACACATCCAACCCAGTAGTGATTAGATAGTCGTAATGTAACAGGACAATGCTACTATAAGTATGAAATTTAGGGTAAAAGCCGAAGTTTTTTCTATTTACGGAAACTGTTGACGGTCTTATTCGATCATTTTTTCCCTAAAAAGTAAAAAGATTATCTTTTTTTTTCACATTCACTATAAATTAGTAAATTTCACATTTTTTCAGTACCTGCAACAAGAGACTGGAAGAACTTCTCAGTGACGTAATCTTCTTCATTCGAGTTCTCAAAAGCGAAGCTGAATTTGTAGCGCTTGAGAGTTTCGACTTTATCAACTGCAAAGATCAAAGAATTTGATCATTTTGTCGAATGACTCGAATCCCTTATTCTACACTGAGATTTCTAACATCGATGTATAAATATATGTAGTTCCTTACCTCTTCCATCACGGTTTCGATGGCAACCACCATAGGAGTCAATTTTGATGTTAGATTTCTCAAGGGCTTCGAGAGCTTGCAACCGGAAGTTACGGGCCCCGCAATTGGAAATAAAAGCAGCCGCGAGAGCCTTCTCTGTCTTTGGCTGCACCGGTGCCATGATCTCATACTCTGCCCAAGAAAAATATCCGACGGGAACATCCGAGGAGAGGCTTGTTGTCATCACGATATCGTAACCTCTCCTATATATGGATTATACCAAAGAGTTGATGCATTACGCGAAAAGAAAACACGGGAATTTGCAGAAAGAAGAACATGCATATCTCTCAAAATAGAAACATTCCGTAAAAGATGAATCAGGTTTAGGAGAACTGAATGCATGGTAGTTTCTGGGATGAACAACCTATAGTCAAAGCCGATAGCTCCCCGATTCTGATTAATCAAACGAGAAATAGGCGACTGACAATTACGAATTACCATAGCTATTTGCAGTGATCTAATAAAAAATGCACCTAAAAAACATTAATTTGAAGCACACTAAATAGAAATACACAAAAGATGATCAGATTCATTTCTGGCATTGTGTTGATCCGATAAAAGAAACAGAAGGGTATCATCCAAATCTCTCTATACTCAAATTCACAAGAAATTACATCCAACGTCAAATGCTCGTACTAATGTCCTACTTCACTTAAATGCAAATCCATAATGTTTAGTTACTTTCAGCTCATTTCTAATTGGATACTATGCACATTGCTAAGTAAACTCAGAATGTATTATGCAGCTAAGTCTAATTATATCCGTGCTTACCCACCGTCGTGCGTGAGCAATATTGTTCTCCATATAGTACTGCGATGATTCCATAGACCGAATCACGGAAGCTGTTCCGGAAGGTTGAGGAGTACCGAATCCAGCATCGGGCTTTCGATCTCCACTGTGTCCAAACTTACAACCAACTGAACAGGTTTCCCACTCCTTCAAAACACAAAATAAACAGTTTACAAAAAATTCAACTACAATGCTTCATTTGAGCAGTTACCTAGGTCCTAAGATGCATAATTATCAAAGGTACAATAAAAACAGCTAATTTATGCAAATGAACAATACTTCATTACCCTGAACCCTAAATCAATTCAATTTCAAACCTTGTCTGCGCCAGAAACCAAGATAGGATCCTTCTCAAAATCCCTAGAATACAAAACCCTGTCTTTTCTCTCCAACCACTGCTCACAACTCTCATCATTCTCCGCCTCTGAGCTCACATCACCTCTCTCAGTAATACTATCAAACAGCAAGTCGTCCGCCGTCAATTCTACGGACGCCGGCGATCGGTGGAACAAATCGGCCCAAGAGTCGACCAGAGTCACATTCTTAGCCATATCGAGCTGACCCAGAAACGCAATCTCCGCCACAACCACAAGGAACACGAACAGAGGCATGAAGTTGGACCATTTCCGCTTTGAATTCGAAGAAAATCCATCTGAAGAAGGTGACAAATCTCCGGGAGATCTCAGATTTGATCCGACCAGCTTATCCATGGCTATAAGGGGAAAAAAGATCCAATTTTGCGGCAAGAGAAGGGACAAGAACGAGCACAGTTGGAAACAGTGAGCTACGAAGACATCTGATTAGGGATCCTAGTCAAGATTACTGACAAATCCATGAGATCGCTTTGAAGGAAAGGGGAGAAATGTCTGGATAGAGTAAGTCAAGAATCAACAAGAAAGCAGAGATTTTTTTTGTTCTTTTTTCTCTTAGGAAGTCAATGGACTGATGGAGGGGAAATATGAATATTCAATTCGATATGTTGTGTTGCCTTTTTGACGATCCGTTCGTTGGTTTGGTTGGTCATTGATTGACTCACTGGCTATAGAAGTATTGGGGATTAATTTTGATGTTATTACACTATGAAGACCACATTGCAAATACTTAAGAGTTAGTTAGTTAGATATAAAAAGATGCTTCTGTAACTAACTACATTTTACGATTGATCAATGAGAATTCTTGTTTGTTTCTCTCAAACTTCATCTTCAATTCAACATTTTACATGGTATCAGAGCCTAATTCGGCGTTTTCTGGATTGATTGATTGGCAGATTTCTTCGGTTTCTTGCTCAATTTCATCATCGTCTTCGATTTGATCTTAGGACTGACGGGGAAGCTTGAATTTCAAGGCGGTACCGTCGCTACGATCTTCGTTGACATTGATTGATCATTCAGATCAGTCACATTCTTCAGAATGGCTACTCCTCCTCCTCAAGGAAATGTGAATGCGACATGGCCTCGCCTCGGGAATCAATTACCTGAACTTTCTTCTGAAGATCGTCTTTATCTTCATCCAGGTGATACGCCTGGAACCACTATTGTTGGATATGTGTTAACTGGAAATGATAATTACCAAATCTGGATTCGAGACATTACAGATGCTTTGATTGCTAAGAATAAGCTTTGTTTTGTGGATGGAACATGTTCTCGTGAATCTATACCTGTCAATCAGCAGTTTAGATGGGATAGATGTAATGCAATAGTCAAAGGATGGCTTCGGAATTCTGTGTCCAAGGAATTGTCTCGTAGTCTTGTTTATAATCCCACTGCTGCAAGTATTTGGAATGACTTGAAAGAGAGGTTTAACAAGATTGATGGTACTCGTATTTTCCATTTGAGCAGAGAGATTTACCATGCTAGACAAGGTAGTTTGAGTATCTCAGAATTTTTTGGAAAAATGAAGAATTTATGGGATGAATTAGCTGCTCTTGAGGATAATGCACTATGCGCAGCTTGTGTTTCTGCTCCTGGTGTTGTAGCTAACAGAGGCAAGCAAAAATTTGTTCAATTCTTAATTGGATTGAATGAAAGTTTTAGTAATGTCAGAACCAACCTGCTGATGATAAGTCCTTTACCAACATTGAACTTTGCATACTCAGTATTGGTTCAGGAGGAAAGTCAAAGGGCTGTTGTGGGAGCTAGTGATGATTTACCTGAAAATCATGCAGTGTTATATGCTGGTGGATCTGATGAAGTTAATGGTTTTTACTCTAATTCAAGCACGAATTTGGGTCAAAAGGGCAGTTTCAATGGTAATAAAGCTGGATACAAGCCTAAAAAGGAGTTTCATTGTACTTACTGTGGTAAAAAGGGACACACAGAAGATAGGTGTTGGCAGAAGAAGGGTTATCCTGAGCATCTCAAGCAACGTTGGGCTTCTTCTTCTTCAAGTGGAAGCAATGCTTATGCTAACAACGTCTTAGAGGAGTCTTCTGTTATTTCTACTCCTTTACATCATGATGATATCTCTCAGCCTTTGCAATTGGGATCCAGCAATTTACCTCAAGTTAGTGCTACTCAGCTGTATCATATGATCCAATTGTACCTTGATCAGCAGAAGAAAGAATCAATGAAAAATGCTCAAGTGAATATGGCAGGTATGCTTTTTTGTGGCTCAGTAAATGCAGCTTCACACGTTTGGATTGTTGATAGTGGGGCTTCTCATCATATGACATGTAACAAACAATGGCTTTCTTCTTTAAGAGTCAATGATAAGCCAAACATGCTGGTTAATCTACCAGATGGACATGCCTCTCCAGTAACTCATGTTGGATCTTGCAAAATCTCAAACTCCTTAACCCTTGAGGGAGTGTTATATGCACCTGCATTTCATTTTAATCTAATATCTGTTGCTCAACTTTGCAAAGATTTTGGGTTAAATGCTATTTTTAGGCCTAATGAGGTGGTCTTTCAGGACCACTCAAATGGGAAGATAATGGGGACTGGAAAGCTGCTTAATGGCTTGTACCTGTTTCAAGCATCTGAAGTCAAAGTGAATGTGGTGGCTTCAGTTGAAGAGAAACTCAAGGAAGGTTGCAACTCTAATGATTTGGGAATCTGGCACAAGAGATTAGGACATATGTCTGTTAATAATCTTGAGATGTTTTTCAAATTTAGTTCATCGGCCAAGAATAGTGTGCAGAGTTGTACTATCTGTCCACTTGCCAAACAAGTCAGATTACCCTTTCCAATAAGTACCACTTTGACAAAGGGTGCTTTTGATTTGGTTCATTTAGATACTTGGGGACCTTATAGAACTGCAACATATGATGGTTTTCGATATTTTTTAACAGTGGTTGATGACTTTACTAGATCGACTTGGGTTTTCTTGTTAAGAAGTAAGGAGGAGGTGATTATGCACATCAGGAATTTCATCAAGTTTGTTCAGACTCAATATTCCAAGATGATTAAATGTATTCGTAGTGATAATGGAGGAGAGTTTTGCAGTTCTGTCATGAAGGATCTTTTTTGTCAGAATGGGATACTGCATCAAACCAGCTGTGCCAGAACTCCCCAACAGAATGGTGTCGTTGAAAGGAAACATAGGCATCTCCTTGAAGTTGCTCGAGCCTTGAAACTTCAAGCATCCATTCCAGATAAGTACTGGGGTCATTGCATCCTAGCTTCATGTTATCTGATCAATATGATGCCATCTAGTGTACTTCATGGGAAGATACCCTTTGAATTATTAACTGGGTCACCTGTGAACTTAAAGCATTTAAGAACCTTTGGGTGTTTGTGTTTTGCGAAGGATTTGAGAAGCCATGGGAAGTTCAATTCCAGATCAATAGTAGCTGTGTTCATGGGGTATTCTCCATCTCAGAAAGGGTACAAGTTGCTGAATCTGGCCAATGGTGAATTTTTTGTTAATCGAGATGTTATATTTAGGGAAAATGTGTTTCCTTTCTCTTTATCAAGGGATCAACACAGAGTTTTATTCCCTCAAGTTCCCTCAAACATTGATCTTTACACACCAGGGGATAATACTGTTTTCACTGAAGGAATTGATGTCCAAGAATTGCAGCAGGAATTTGAATTTGCTGAGGACCCAGGGGATGCATCAGATCAGCAACCAGAGGATGTTGCACCACTGGATACATCAGAGAATGCACCAGAGGATGATACATCAGAGGATGTGTTGGAAATGCATGATGAAGTCACTTCTTTGCCAAGAAGATCCTCCAGAAGCCATAAGCGTCCCACTTATCTTTCTGATTATGTGCTACAATGTTCCACCGTTTCTTATCAGCAGCTCACAGATTCATATAGCTGTTACCTGTCTTCCATTGACAAAATCTCTGAACCTCACTCGTTCTCAGAGGCTTCAAAGGACATCAAATGGATATCAGCAATGAAAGAAGAAATCTCAGCCCTTGAAGACAACAAGACTTGGACCATTGTCCCTCTACCAGAAGGGAAGCACCCCATAGGATGTAAATGGGTTTACAGAGTCAAATATCAACCAGATGGATCTGTGGAGCGTTACAAGGCACGACTAGTAGCTAAAGGATATACACAAAGAGAGGGTATAGATTTTAAAGAAACATTTTCACCAGCGGTTAAAATGGTTACAGTAAGAACTATGCTCACCATTGCTGCTACAAAGGGCTGGCCAATCTATCAACTTGATGTGAATAATGCATTTCTTCAAGGAGATTTGCTTGAGGAAGTCTACATGGAAATTCCAGCAGGTTTTTCTAAGTCCTCTCAGTCTTTTGAAGGAAGAAAGGTGTGTAAGCTTTTGAAGTCACTATATGGTTTGAAACAAGCATCACGCCAATGGAATCTCAAGTTAACTCAGTCATTGCTGGATTGTGGATATTCTCAAAGCAAATTTGATTATTCACTTTTTAGTAAATTCGAAAGAGGAAAACAGGTGCACTTGCTTGTGTATGTGGATGATATTTTGATCACTGGTTCAGATGAGCACATGATTTCCAAGTTAAAAACTGAATTGCAGACAAGCTTCAAGCTAAAGGATCTTGGTTTACTCAAATATTTTCTTGGCTTAGAAGTTGCTCGATCAAAGGAAGGTATTGTCTTGAATCAGCGCAGATATGCTTTGGAATTGATAGGAGATGCTGGGTTGATTAATGCTAAGGCAGCAGACACTCCATTGGAGCAGAATCTAAAGCACACCAGCATGGAATATGATAAGCTGTTCAAAACAAACCAAGCTGACAAGCCTCTAAAAGACATAGAGCAATATAGAAGAATTGTTGGAAGGCTGCTATACCTCACCATGACTCGACCAGATATTACATTTGCAGTTCAAAATCTCAGCCAATTCGTTCATGCACCTAAAGTTTCACATCTTAAAGCTGCATTCAGAGTTATAAGGTACATCAAAGCAAATCCTGGACAGGGGCTGTTTTTCAGATCTGACAATTCACTCGAGCTTATGAAAGCCTATTGTGATAGTGATTGGGCTTCATGTGCAGTTTCAAGAAGATCAGTGACTGGTTACTGCATCAAGCTAGGGGAATCTCTTATTTCTTGGAAATCTAAGAAACAAGCTACTGTTTCCAGGTCAAGCGCAGAATCAGAATACAGAAGTATGGGGATTACTGTCTCAGAAGTTATTTGGCTGAGGGGTCTTCTAAAGGAACTAAGGTTTGAACTAAAGAAACCAACTATGCTATACTGTGATAATGAAGCTGCAATTAAGATAGCAAAAAACCCTATGTTCCATGAACGAACCAAGCACATCGAAATAGACTGTCATTTTATTCGAGAGAAGCTTGTTGCTGGAATTATCTCGACTAATCATTTGGCTTCGAAATATCAATTGGCAGATCTTTTGACAAAAGCATTGGGTTCTCAGCAGCACCAACAGTTGTTACTTTCATTTGGACTAAAAAATCTGTTCAAAGATGAAGGAATAAAGAAGGAAGAAGAAGAATGATGAAGGGGGAAGAAATGGAGGCGAATATAGAAGTATTGGGGATTAATTTTGATGTTATTACACTATGAGGACCACATTGCAAATACTTAAGAGTTAGTTAGTTAGATATAAAAAGATGCTTCTGTAACTAACTACATTTTACGATTGATCAATGAGAATTCTTGTTTGTTTCTCTCAAACTTCATCTTCAATTCAACATTTTACACTGTCTACCGGTCAGTTTTTCTTTACCAAATTCTAATTCTAAAATCTTTATACAATTTAGAAAATTCCGCTTTATTAAATTAGATAATAAAATTCTATATTTTTAATATATGTTATTAAAAATTATTATATAATTATAATTAGTAGCTCAAACTATATTTGTTTATTTTTTATTTATTAATAATAATATATTATACTTACATTTCTGACTGTAAAAAAATTAATTAATAATAAAATACATATTTTTTTTAAAATATATTAACTTTTAAAACGAATTAATAACATTATAATATATATTTTCATCCAAATAAATTCACGTATAAATGACTATTTTATTATATAGCATAAAATCATGTAACATTGTGTGTAGTGAGAGCATCCACAATGGTTTTACATAAATTGTATTCTTTAAAGTTGCCACGTAGACATTTATGTACACTTTAAGTAATACGTAAATTTAAGACACACGTAATAAATATTTTCTCTGCAATCGTATTACTTAAACATATTCCTTAAATATATTTTATTATTAAATTTTCCAACAACCACCAATAAGATATTAGCATTAATTATAAAATGAATTAATTTATAATAAAAAATTAGTTACGTAATACATAGTGCATTACTTAAATTTAAAGAATGCTTTAGGTAAAAACATAAATTTACGTGTGGGTCCCATCTTTAAGGAATGCTATGTAAAACCACTGTAGATAGTTTTTGTTGCTTTACTTAAATAAACATGTAGGACCCACGTTTAGGTAATTTTTACGTAATACCACTGTGGATGCTCTGATCTATCCAACTTTTCATTTTTAAGTAAATTGAGCTGTGGTTCAAGAGGTCAACCAAGTTTTCAAATCCTATCAAAGACGCTTTATTAGGGAGGGTTTTAATGTTAACATTTTCAATTAGAAATTGCAGAAACAGTTTTATATGTTAACATATTTCAGCAGTGTTGGTAATGACTGCTATTGTGTTAGTTATAAAGAAGTTACATTACCTGCAATTTTTCAACCAGATAACCATGAAGCCAGTTTTAAAGAACGATCTCATTGAAAACACTACATTAGGAAGCAATTCAGTCTAAACAATCCCAACCCAGATAAAAGTAAACAAAGTAATCAATACATAAGTTTATAATATAGGTAAGTGTAACAATTCTTGTTAATGAATGAATTATATTATATAATAAATGTTGTTAGTACAGATGATTGGTTTAATGGATTCCTGTATTTACAGAACCTTCTAATTTCAATTGAATAGAAAGATCATGAGTTCAAGGGTGCCGCACAGAACAAGCCACTACTTGCGCCCACTGCTTCAACCTTGCCTTCACTTTCTCCGGTGCATCACCTTCGTCCACAACAATCAAAAACACCAAATCAGTACTCCATTCTTTCTCAATTTAGGTATCTATCTATCTATATATAAGGATAGCAAATAGATTGAATTGAGTATATTCACAATTTTAGGTTTAAAAATATATATACATTACAAAAGTTTGAGGAGCGATTCACTCTTTGACATGATGTGATTAATACCTAGGTGACAATTTGTGATAAATAATCAAGTCGTGTTAAATTTATTAAACTTAAATACACACAAAGTTTATTATAAATTTTCCATACATATTCGTGTTGTTGCAATATGATTTATTAAATTATTTATATATGAAATCTTTAATGAAAATTCAAAAATTAAAAAATTAGTATATTAGTATTCATACTTCATAATCGGAAAAAAAAAAAAAAAAAAAAAAAAAAAACTAGTTGAATTTTTAAAAGCTACCGAATAAGATTATTAAAAAAGTATTCCAACATTTTCCGTGCGGGTGAACCTCTATACGCACCTGAATCATATATGGAGTCTGGATCGTTGTCGGAGATAGAGGACGCGACAGAGGAGATCGACGACGACCTAGACAGGGATCGCTGGTACTGCCTATTGACGGCCTGATAGAGTTCGAGCGCCGGGAAGGTATCGGAGAGCTTAGGATCGATCTTCGGTGAGTCGAACCTGAATCCGAGCTCCATACAGGCCTTGAGCTCCGCCAGATCGTCCTCGGTGACGCTCTTGGTAGGGCTTCCACGGCTACCGGCGGCGACGGTCTTGCGGCGCTGCCATGCCTCGTCCCTGATCACATCGGGGGACCAGGAATGCTGCTTGCAGAGGGATCCCGGGAGTGGCGGCGGTGGGGCAGAGCGTCGGGGCATAGCGTCCGCCGCCGGTGTTGTGATGGCGAAGAGAGCGGAGGTGGATCTTTCTAGGGTTGTGAGATGGGAGGGTGAGGGTGATTTATACGACGAGACGAGACGAGACGAGACGAGGGAGGGAGGGAGGACGGTTGTTGAGGAATGAAGGGGGGCCCTGAATCTGCGGCGGAGGAGAATAAGTAGGGCAAGGGAGAGTGAGAAGAAATAAAATTTGGTAGTAGTAACGGATTTTATTTATTTATTAAGGAAAATGATTGGGTTACGAATGTGAGTTGAATATATATATATATATATATATTAATAATATAAAGAATATAATAAAATATATTAATCTTTGATATATTTTATTTTATAATATGCTCGCACCAGTCAATTTGTAAGGGTATATTTAGGGATGTCAATAAGGTGAGGTAATTATATAATATAGTATATTTATTTAGCGTTTCATTTTTTAACCAGTTAGAGTTTCCAACATGTTAAGACTTTTGGAATGAAAACAAAATTATAGACAATATCTTACTCCTTACGAGTTGATCAAATGCGAGTGAAGATTAGTATATATGGAGAATAGAGTGAGTTAGATTTGACCAACCTCGTGGGATAAAACTCTTCTCCTATTCGGGCATATCTTCACAGGGTATCAATCCATTTCGTCTAATTTATATCGTGGTGGATATAAAAAAAAAAAAATATTCATGTGGGAAGCCCTCAGAAGCTCCGGGCATATCATCACAGGGTGTCAATGGGACGAGTTTGGCCAACCCCAACCCCACCCTGCGGGAGAATACCTAAAGCTAACTATAAGCAATTCATATTGATTTATAAATTGCTGTTTTTATTATATATTATATTACTCATATAATTTTATATAATATACATATAATATATATAAGATAAATGTGACGCGTTCGCGGGCTCCGCAATCTCAAATAACCTACCGCCCAGCCATATGAGAATATAAATCCATACTTGCCCATATCCCACGGAATGCATGTTCGCTAGGCAATATTGGGGAGGGCCTCACGACACGTTAGCACCCTAAATACATTGTTAGCTATGTAATTTTTTCATTCATAGAGTTCATGTGGGGTTTGAACCTGAAACCTTTAATTAACTATAGTGTAGCGGTTCAGCGCTTCGTCCCTTACTTAAAGATTTATAATTCAAATCCTGATAATTGAAAAATATTTATAATCATCCTTTATCATTTACAAAGTTACACAGTATAATAAATAATTATTTTATATGTAGAGTATGTCTTGTGAATCACCCACCCACAGACAGATATTTAATGTTTGGTCAGGACAGAGGGAATACATACATTACCTTATTTGTAAAGACAAGGGCATTAAGGAGGCCAGGGTGCGTTGCGTTGGTTGTGTTTGTTTGCCTTGTCTGGCATGACATGGAGAACGACTACCTTATTGACTTAACAACTCATAGCTTTACAGGGCATATCAATTAAAGTGGTCTTCTTATATGTCTCGTGGTTCGGTTCGGTTCGGCTAATATGTAACAAAACCATGGGTGAATTCATAAACTTGTATATTAATAACAAACATGTTTGTTACTAGAAATACATAAAGTAATATGTGGAATAGGGTCGGAGTGTTTGGCCATATTCATCAGATTCAGTACGAAATAGAATTCAGAATTCTAAACGGGTCGGAACCTAAATCCCTCAAAATGGTTATTCCTTAACTTCGGTGAATATATATTTTTTTTAATCCATAAACACGCCGATTATTATAAGCATGTAAATGTAAGAGCCAAAAAAACGGTTGAATACGACTAATTCATGAAATGAGGGAGGTTGGGGGTAAACCAGTATTCGGTTAGATCAGTCGTAGCTGCAATAGAAACCACATCGTGCGCTACGCGGACACGTGTTCTATGTACCGAATTAATAAAAATAACAACAATATTTAAAAGATGTCTAATATCCTCGACAACCCTGAAGAGGAACGGGATGCATCCCGAAGAAGAGGAGTTTATTTGTTTTAGTAGTATGCTCGAATTAATGAACATGATATAGGGGCTCTGTCGTGACGACCTTGCTAACAGAAATCTGCCAGACCTGCTAAAACAGGTTTAAAGATAACTTTCGCCACCACTCGAACTCTGACAACCACATCCGATGAGCGCCACGATAGCCGAGAATTTGCCCGCAAACACTACAAAATAATTAAAATTTGGAATTACATGATGCTTCATCGAAGCCGTCTATGACTTCAATCGAGATTAAAAAGCTCAAATTGTGGTCATTCTGGCCCTAATCGTAACTCCTAGCTCTAATTGGGGTTGGAAAGCTCTCTCTCATGAAAGCTTCTCAAACCCCGTCGGAGAGGTTTGTCGGCAACTTCACTTTGCTAGTGACTTTTCCGTTCACTAGTAAGGTTTTATTGAATAAGAAAATAATTATTAGTATTTAGTAATGGTAAAATTAACTTTTTGCCTTTTTTTAACTTCTTATTTAGTGTCTTGACTCATTTACTATTGGTTATTATGTATTCTTTCATTCTATATCTATCCATTTTCAGAGAGTGACGTGCTCACTTACCACAGTAGGATATTTTTTAAAATTTAAATCGTCATTTAAATTAAACGGGTTTTGGAAAAGTATAACAATAAACTGAACCACAATCATTTATGTATACTAAGAATGCCTATAAACTAGGGGTGAGCAAATATCCCGAGAGGCTCAAATTCCCGCCCGTCCCGCTCTGTCCCGTCCCAGAAAGCCCGTCCCAAAAATGTGCCCAAGCTCTAATGGGCGGGACTTTTCTTTTCAACTAGGGATAGGGCTAGGCTAGGGCTTTTTTACGAAGTCCCAAAAGACCCGTCCCGTACCTTTTTGCTAATTAATCAGCTATAAACTATAGTTAGTTAAGTTAACTTTAGTGATAGCTCGGGTTGAAGTTCCATTTGATCTGGGATTTGCATTTATAACTTGTTATGTCAAAATTGTTAGTGACTTTGTGTTAGAGTCTTGGTAAAACTTAGTTTTGGAGTCATTGGTGAACTATTTTGGAGAACCAAGTTATATGTTGAACTTGGTGTTCTTACAAGTGACAAAATGTTTGAGTGATTTTGGTGTTTTATGGTGAACTTTGTGGTATCTGTTGAACTTTGTTGTTGTTCTGTGTTTGGTTATGGTTTAAGTAAATTGAGTATGATTTTTTTTTTTTTTAACTTGGATGGGAATTTGGGTTTGTCCCATTTGTCCCTAGTCCCTATAGTCCCGTGACGGGCGGGCCTTTTCCTACTAGCTAGGGCTCGGGACAGCCATTAAGTGACCTAGTTTTAGGGCTTGGGCCATTTTATAGAAAAAGCCCGTCCATCCGTCCCATGCTCAGCCCTACTATAAACCATAATTGGTTCATAAAATAGGAAATAATAAATATAAAATAAGAATATAGAATAGGAAATTAGTAATATTAATATAATTGATGAATAAAGGTATAAATTGGTTCAAAAGGTATAAAGAATTGATGATTTCAAATTCAACATTTAATTGATAGAATATGGTAGGTAGATAAATAAAAGACGTTCAAATTGATATATCATTTTGTTATCTATATTATTCAATTAACAAGGTTCAACATGAAAATGTCAAATCATAAATTATTAAACGAAAAAAAATGTTATTGTTTTTCTTTAAAAAAAATGAATACTTTTTGATATATTGTAATATCCACTATAACTAATGTAAAGTAAAAATAACATATTAAATATTTATATTATTGTAAACACCTAATTTTGGTCCGCGCGTAGCACGTTCAAAATGTCATATGTGGCGCGTCAAAAAAAGGAAGTATGGAAGGTCGCGAAGTTTCTAAATATAGGACTGGCTTAAAATAGGACAGTGTATATGCATTATTTATTGTAAAATATTTAGAAAATATATTATGTGTATTTATGGTGAAATACATATATATATATGTATGTATATTTTCGGAATATTAAATGCATATTTTTTCAGATTTTGTTTTCCTAGTTTAGGGGGTCCTAGTTTAGCTATAAATATGATCATTTTACATGTAAAAAAGGACACCACAAGAGAAATAATATTACATCAGATGTCGGAACCCGTGCTATTTCGTCTTCTAGTGAAAAAGTTTTTTTTTTTAATTTAATATTATTATTATTATTTAATAATTAGTTTTTTGTTATTTTCTATTACTTATTATTATTATCATGTCGTGTTAATTAGATAGTAAAAATGTAAATTTAATTAGAAACCATGTTTTTGTAAATATGTGTATATGACAGGTAATTTTTAAATTGTATCATGATTTTGAGCATGCTTAATTCCGTTTAGATTTTAACTTAATTAAGAGCTTTTTTAGATGTTTAATAGTTTTTTTTTTCATGCTTAGATTTGTCGTTAATAATAGTTTCGCATAAAAATTAGTTTAGTTTTTTTTTTTTTAACATTAGATTAATTAGTCGTAACGCATATTTAAATTTTAAAACTGGCAAATTAAGTGAATTGAGTACCGAAAGGGCGTAATTAAAAGATCTATATTTTTAATTCGTAATAGAACCCCCGAACTCGAATTTCTGATCGTAGACCGATTTAATACCTAGGTGTTTAATTCGTTATTCACTTAGGTAATTTAGGATTCTAGTTAGCCTTTATTAACTAGTGGCGACTCTTTCCAAAACCCACGTTTTCAAAACGTAATCGCCTAGGTCGGATTTTTAGGGTCTGACAATTTGGCGACTCTGCTGGGAATGCATTGAGGGTTCGGGCTCATTATGTTCACTTTTTGCCATGTTACAATTTTGTAATTTTTATTTTTATTTCACAGATCTAACTTGTTTTTTTTTGTGATTTCAGGTGTGGAGTTAAGTTTTTACGATGACTAACCATTTTTCTTTGTTGTGTATGTATTATTTAAATTTGCACACACCCACTTTAGCGTAATCTCCAAAACGCCTAAAACCCAGGGCGACTAGGAACCCCGGAGGTTTAGTACGGTACGACCGGAGCGGCTGGGCCGCCGGTATGGCTCGGAAAAACTCTACTCGCTTGTGAAGGTCTTATGATCCCTATGATGGGGTGAGGAAACCACCTTATCGGGAACCTATCAGTGGAACCTACCTTGTAGAGCAAAGCCACACATTTTTTTTACCCCCCTAACATGATCCGTTTTTTTGTTGTAAATGTTATCATTACTGTTTGTATAACTTTTATTTCTCATGCATTCGTCTCATTGCATTTTTTTTTAAAGAACAAAGAAAAAACAAAAAAACTTTTTCAGCTAAGTAGTTAGTCATTTAGAAATTTTATTTCCGAACATGCATTTCGTATGCATTGTTTTTTTTAAAAAAAAAAAAAAACCTCTTACCTGAATTTTTTTTATTTCAAACTTGCGTTTCATACGCATTATCTTTTTCTTAAAAAAAATCTTCAGGTAAGTTGTGATTTTGGTTAGCGCGTCGCGCATGTGAAAAAAACATTTTTGGAAATTTTAATTCCCCTTTAGCTATTAGAGCTTCTAATTTCGAACGTGCATTCCATATGCATCATTTCAAAAACTTTTTACCTAAATTGTCTTATTTTAATAATGCATCCAGTATGCATTAATTAAAAAAAAATTTAGATAAATCGTAAGCTCTCTTAGTTTTAGGGCTCTTTGTTTAAAAAAACATTTTACCTGATTTTTTTTTAAAAAGATGTGCATCTCATATGCATTATTTTTGAAAAAACCTTTCAGGTAAATTGTAATTTTTCTTAACTTTCATTTTTAAGTTTGCATCTTGCATTTATTTTTTTGTGCATCTCATATGCATTTTTTTTAAAAAAAAAAACTTTTCACATGATTTTTTTTTAAAAATTTTGAGCAACTAGGATGCATTGATTTTTTTCCCTCATAAAAAAAAAAAAACAAAAAAATTCAGGTAACTTGTAAGTTTTCTCAACTGTACAACCTTCACCTCATGTACATCTCATAGGCATTGTTTTGGGAAAAAAGATTCTTTTTTTAGATTGTAAATCTTCTCTTAGTTGTTGAGCTTCTAATTCCAAACATGCATTGCATTTGCATTTGTTTTATAAAAAAAAAATTTCACTTGGATTTTTCATTTTGTACAACATTTCATATGTGTTATTCAGGTAAACCGGTTGTAAGTTGTAAGTTTCTTATCAGTAAAACTTTAACTTTTTGAGCATGCATGAGCATTTTAAAAAAATCAAAGTGTCATTCGTTTTTATCCAAGGTGTGTTGCACTTTTGCGGCAAAATTGTCATTTCAACATTCGCGTGAGTTAGCATTTAAAAAAAAAAGATTTTGATTCTATTTTTGAAAAAATAGTTTAAATGTGAGGTTGAGTGCAACCATTCGAGTTTAAACAAAGGACAATAAAATCTTTTTGAAAAACTTTGTTTTGAACATCTGTCCTGCGTTCGAGCCAGATAGTGCACTCAGCGAACTCCATGCTAGTGCAAAACACCTTAGATCATAAATTTTGATTCTTTCTGAAATGTAATCAAAATTATGAAATGAATGACATTAGAAGTTTTCCGAAAAATCATGCATGACTTCTTTATTATTTATACTAACTTACATGTTTGGTCTTTTCAGGTACCCTTGGATAGGTATCTGGTACATACAATTGGTGTCGGCCAAATGGGGCAACATAAAAAGAACGTGCAGTCATCCAGTTGCACGAAGAAAAATTGCGCACTCGGAATGTCCGACGCTCAGGTATGATAAAGTGTAGTTGATTTTGCCTTAAGATTTGAGTGTCCCTACTCTTTTTGCAGATCACGTGAACGAGGTCGCAACCACGTGAAATGTGACTGCTCCAAAGAACTTACATGTCAAAATTCCACCCACCATATGTGGAATTCATACGCGTCCCCGAACCAAGCTGTACATCTGTTTTATGGTGAGGTCTAAAACGGTCGGTGGTAACCAAGGGGCATCTCCTATTGAGATCGGTCATGTCCGGAGATGAGAAAATATCAAGAGATCATCGAGAGTCTCATGAAGGTTCAATGTGCTAATCAATGAACATTTTAGATGTCAAGCAAAGAAAACATTATTGTTGGTGCCTTCCATCAGAGGTCTAGGGGCATTTACTTTCCGGCAGGTGTTCATATACAAGTTGTGATTTCTAGATGGAGCAGGAAAATCAGGACATGCAGCAGGTCCAGTCGCATAGCGAGCACATCAGAAAGATCTAGCACCCAACTCGGATAATTATCCAAATCAAAGCTCATGAAAATCATATCTCGTGCATGACCATTTGCGACGAGTCTAACCCAATAGGTGCTAGCCATGGGGCATCCCCGAATGAGATTGAGGCAATAGTCGGGGCACTTGAGAAGCCGAGACAAGAAATCATTTCCTATGTCATACATTGGTCGTAGGGTGAGTCCAGGGCGTCTACATCAGCATGTGTTGACTTGATAAGTCGAGTCTTTCTCCAAAAGAAGTTCTGAGAATTTGAAATTTTCAATATGCCACTAGGGGCATGTTCATAATTGTTGTTGATTATTTTCATTGAATTTTATTTTTCCAAAAAAGAAAAAAAAAAAAGCAAAAAAAAAAATCATTTTTCTTTAGGGTCACAGCCGCCCTTTAATCGGCTACAGAAAAATAAAGAGAGTGTTCATGCAAATCTTGTGAGAGCGTGAAGAAATAAAAGGGTCACAGTTGTCCTTAAATCAACTACAGATAAAAAGGGTCACAGTCGTCCCTAAAACGACTACAAAGAAAAGGGCCTCAGTCACCCTTCAAATGGCTACAGATAAAGAGTTCTCCTGCAACATCAAAAGCGGGAAGTAGGTGAAAGGGCCACAGCCACCCTCCAAACGGCTACGAATAAAAAAGTGACCCCGCGAACCCTGTGAGGGCGGGAGAATAAAAAAGGGCCACAGCCACCCTTAAAATGGCTACACAAAAAGAGTGATCTCGCGAACCCGGTGAGGGCGGGAAAATAAAAGAAAGGATCACAGTCGTCCCTCAAACGGCTACAGTCAAAAGAGCGATCCCGGAACATCTATGGCGGATATTAAGTGAAAGGGCCACAACCACCCTCAAAATGGTTACATACAAAAAGTGTTTCCCGGATCAGAGACAAGGAATGAAGGGCCACAGCCACCCACCAAATGGCTACAATCAAAAGAGCTCCCGCAACATTAAAGACGGTGAGAAAAGGGTCACAGCCACCCTCCAAACGGCTACAAATACTCCCGCATCTAGGCGAAAGATAAAGTACGGGTCACAGCCACCGTTTAATCAGCTATCAAATAAAGAGTGCTTCCGCTAGGTTGAAAACCCGAAAGGGCGGCCTAGGCAAAATCAGGAAATGATAGGCATGGTTGCAAGTTCAGAAATTGCAATCATGGCAAAATGAGAGAAAATAAAAAACTGAGGGGCACGGTCGGAAATCTCTCAATCGGCCGTGGCAAAAGGAGAGAAAAAAGAGAAATTCTCAACAAAAAATAAAAATAAAAAGAAAAGATCCCGCTTGATTGTCGCACCGTGCGCAATTTAGGCAAAAATTAGGGACAAACATTCATGCGCAGCACAGCGCCTTCCAAAGTCAACTTCAGGACAGGCGGGACGGTTACGATCTGCTCTCGCGAGTCACCATTCAAGGATGAGTATGACAGTTACAGTCTGTTCCTACAAGTCAACTTCACGGCAAACGGGACGGTTACGGTTTGCTCTCGTGAGTCACCATTCAAGGATGAGTAGGACTGTTACAGTCTGTTCCTACGAGTCATATTCACGGCAAACGGGACGGTTACAGTCTGCTCTCGTGAGTCACCATTCAAGGATGAGTAGGACTGCTGCAGTCTGTTCCTACAAGTCACAACCATCAGGATCTGAAGTTTTCCAGCTTTCTGAGAGTCACCCCGATAAACGAAGCCTTAGTATTCAGCCTTCGCAAGTCACGCCACTAGAGGCACTTCTCCAACGGACGCCACTAGAAGCTCTTCTCCGACATACGCCGCTAGAGGCATCGCCATAGGGTCTCCGGTACGGTCTGACGTAGAGGTCTTCCGCCACCAGAGATATCACCAGAGGTTTTCCGGTACAGTCTGACGTAGAGGTCTTCCGTTACCACTCGCCACTAGAGGCATCACCAAAGGTTCTCCGGTACGGTCTGACGTAGAGGTCTTTCGCCACCAGAGATATCACCAGAGGTTTTCCGGTACGGTCTGACGTAGAGGTTTTTCCGTTACCACTCGCCACTAGAGGCGTCACCAGAGGTTGTTGGTACTGTCTGACGTAGAGGTCTTTTGTTACCAATCATCACCAAAGGTTTTACTTTATTGCACACCACTGGAGGCTTTTCCTTGTCGCTCGCCACTGGAGGCAACGTCGATTGAGGTTTTACTTTACTGCACGCCACTGGAGGCTTTACTTTTCCGCATGCCCCTGGAGGCTTTACTTTTCTGCACGCCACTGGAGGCTTTGCTTTTTCGCACGCCACTGGAGGCTTTATTTTCTGCACTACCAATGGAGGCACCGCCAACAGGGGCACCGCCGACGGAGGTTCTATTTTCCGCACTACCAATGGAGGCACCGCCAACAAGGGCACCGCCGACGGAGGTTCTATTTTCTGCACTACCAATGGAGGCACAGCCAACAGGGGCACCGCCGACGGAGGTTCTATTTTCCGCACGTCAACAGAGGCACTGCCAACAGGGGCACCGCCGACAGAGGCTCTACTTTTTCATGCACTTTCCGAAATAAGCCAGGAGTTTCCTTGAAGATTCGAAGACTCGACAGAAGATATACTTCCCAACCAAAATTAGTGTTTACTCGTTTTTGTACAAATCCCCTCGAACTTGTTCTACGGGAATTCGCCCAAAGAGGGGCAATCTGTAAACACCTAATTTTGGTCCGCGCGTAGCACGTTCAAAATGTCATATGTGGCGCGTCAAAAAAAGGAAGTATGGAAGGTCGCGAAGTTTCTAAATATAGGACTGGCTTAAAATATGACAGTGTATATGCATTATTTATTGTAAAATATTTAGAAAATATATTATGTGTATTTATGGTGAAATACATGAATATATATGTATATTTTCGGAATATTAAATGCATATTTTTTCAGATTTTGTTTTCCTAGTTTAGGGGTCCTAGTTTAGCTATAAATATGGTACTTTTACATGTAAAAAAGGACACCACAAGAGAAATAAAATTACATCAGATTTCGGAACCCGTGCTATTTCGTCTTCTAGTGAAAAAGTTTTTTTTTTTTATTATTTAATATTATTATTATTATTTAATAATTAGTTTTTTGTTATTTTCTATTACTTATTATTATTAATGTTGTGTTAATTAGATAGTAAAAATGTAAATTTAATTAGATACCATGTTTTTGTAAATATGTGTATATGACAGGTATTTTTTAAATTGTATCATGATTTTGAGCATGCTTAATTCCGTTTAGATTTTAACTTAATTAAGAGCTTTTTTAGATGTTTAATAGATTTTTTTTTTCATGCTTAGATTTGTCGTTAATAATAGTTTCGCATAAAAATTAGTTTCGTTTTATTTATAACGTTAGATTAATTAGTCGTAACGCATATTTAAATTTTAAAATTGGCAAATTAAGTGAATTGAGTACCGAAATGGCGTAATTAAAGATCTATATTTTTAATTCGTAATAGAACCCCCGAACTCGAATTTCTGATCGTAGACCGATTTAATACCTAGGTGTTTAATTCGTTATTCACTTAGGTAATTTAGGATTCTAGTTAGCCTTTATTAACTAGCGGCGACTCTTTCCAAAACCCACGTTTTCAAAACGTAATCGCCTATGTCGGATTTTTAAGGTCTGACAATTATTATTTTTAATTAAATTAAAATACGATCACTTTTAATTAGATTTGCATATATGATATAATACATTATATAATTTATATAATACACAAACTCCAACATAAAACAAATATAAATCTAAACTTAACCAACATAACACAAACTCCAAGTCCAAATTTACCAAGTTTCAACATAACAGCTGCAATGGGCCGGCGACAGGCTGGCGAGCGGCGGCGTGAGGGCGAGCGGTAGGTGGGTAAGCAAGCAGCGGTGGAGGGCGAGCAGAAAAATTCGACATTGCAGTAGGTCGGCGGAGGTCAGCAGTAGGCCACGTTTAAAGATTGGCATTCAGTTGTATACATGGAAAATAAAGAGTCGGCTGCGTGCGTGATTAATAAATTAGGTTAGGTATAATTTATAATTTCAGTTAAAGTGTAATGTTAAAATTGTATTATTGTTTTTATTCTCAGTTCCACTAAAAATTGGACTGGTTATTCTTGGGGGTGAAGTCAAGTTTGAGTATTATTTCAAAATTAGGAATTGTTAATATTTATTCACACACTTAAGTAACCAAATTTCATCATACAAATTTCTCATTCCTTATTCCTATTTCACGAAGTAAACATGTTGTAATATCGTTCAAAGTGGAGCTTCAAGTGCAAATATATTGCAAAATTCAATAAATTTGTGTATATTTTGTTAGCATATGGTGACGTGGCATCGTAATTGGTAGCCCGTTAACATTAAGGATATTATCCAAGATAATTGGGTAAATGTCACATTAGGTTAATTGGGCTTGACCTAATTCCTAATTGACATGGGAGGCCCAAAATTGGGCTCCCCTCCTTAATGTGTGGTTCAGCCGGACCTAGTCCCACATTGGTTGGAGTAGACTTTTGTCCACTCCATCAATCCTATAAATAGGGGACTCACCTAAGGGGTTTTAGACATCAATCTAATTAAGAAGTACCTCCATTGAGGAACTTGAGAGAAACTCTCTCACCCCTTAGTAGTGAAAATTTGGTACCATCATCCTAGTCCGAGGTTCTGTCCCCGTTACTTCTTCTAACGAAGAACTTGTACGGGTTCCGACCGGAGGATCAGAACTTCATCCACATCATTCTTGGGTAGGAAAGCTATTGAGGTATGTGTACATTATTCCGCTGCGTAGTTAGATTACTTGCATGTACACGTTTAGCATTCTGTAGTATTACGTCCCCGTAATCCACCAGTGGTATCAGAGCAAGGTTAGGAGTTCTTAATTTTTTTAATAAACTGATGTTCTTGAATTTTTACAAAAACCGAAATTTTTTGTTTACGAACACCAAAGTATTTCTGAAAATTTAAACAAGAAAACATGTGTTTGATCTTTAAAAACTTAAAATTTTTATAATTTACATGTTTTTATAGATCAAAACCGAAAATTTAGTTTAAATTATTTGAGTTTGATGTTCATGATCTTTAATAACGATGAGTTTTATCAAGAACACTTTTTGGATTCATAGAGTTTGATCTTAAAATTTGACAACTTTTCCAACTAGACATGTATATTCTCTCTGTTTTTTATTATTTTAAGTTTTAATCTTCAGGTACTTATACTAAATTATTGTGCTTAGGAAATTAGCATGAATACTAAGGTCCAATGGTGGTTCAATGAATATTGTGGTTGTTGTTGCTGCACAAACATAAGTAATTAATAGTGTCATAGCCATACTGAGACCATCTTTAAGAATCGTTTATTTCATTCTCATCACAGACTTAGAGATTACCGGTTGTATTTTTTGCTGTCTCCATTGTATTTTCTTCAAAGGATTTTGGATTTTCTAAATGCATTAATAATATAAGTCAGTTTTAGATAAGATGTCGCATTATGAGAATGTGGTTTTGGCATATTAACCTGTTTCAGAGAAGAGTTTGTAATCTTATCAGGTAAATTTCTCTCCTGGATCTTTGATTGGTGATATTTTTAATACACTTCTCTTTTTGCCATTCTGTTGACTGCGCTCGACGACACCATCATACTTATTTCTTAATCGTGTGGCCATTATTGGAAGTGTTGGAGACAAAAACTGGATCTGAGGCCGAAGTCTTCAATGAATGAGCAAATCCTCTGTATTTACTTTGTTTTATTTAAATTTTTAAATGATATTCATATCTGTTATACTCAATATCATTCCTTATTTCCAAAACCATACATCTATTTCAATTTCATTTATTAATTTTAATTTTATTTATACATACATTTTAAGATTTACGATTTAGTAAATCGCCCCGCGCGTCGCGCTGGATCAGCACCTAGTTTTTATGAAAATTAATATATAACCATATTTATGAAAAACATATTTAAAAAAATAAATTATTCTTTATAATAAGTTATCCACAAATACAACATCTCAATACAGCTATAATATAAGTAAAATATTAACCAACCTCGAAATTTTATATCATACATGTTTACAAATTGAAATATACCAAAGATTCTAGAGTTTCTAAATTAGCAATATTTAGCAATTTTTATTGAAATCTACACCTATCAGCAGTAACAGGTATGTATATTCCTATCAGCATGCAAGTCTAAATAACAATGTATTAATCTACATAAATAATTGTAATATTACCGTATCTGCAGGCGCTTGCTGGGACAAGTGACGATCATGGTCGTAAAGAACCGACTGATCCATTGGTTCACTCATATCAGCAATGTTGAGGGAGGGATTTATCCTAGATGAAAACTAAAAAACTAGTAACTTTTTAGAGGATTTCAGTTTTTTGAGAGGATGTAGCCCGCAGTTGTGAAATGCAATTTCTCTATATATAGAGAAAAGTCGTGCGATTGGCAAGTACGCAACGGATATTCGAATATTATATTCGCTGCGCACTTGCCAAGTGCGCAACTATACGTCATCACACACGTGATGGCCTGACAAGTGTGTGATGAAAGCACGGTGTTAACGGTCAACAATTTGACTGTTACAATAATTGCGCACTTGGCAAGTGCGCAAGTTTTACACCATGTTTGGTTCACCATGGAATAATGAATTGTTATTCCTTATTATGTTGTTTGGTTATTTAATTATTGTAGAATTATGATTCATAATTGCTAAATTTGAAGGAATACCTAATCCTAGCATAACCCCTAGGATTGAGTATTCCAACTTTTTTAAATAAAAAAAAATAAAAAAAAAATCATATTTTAACCCTAATTTAATTTAATTATTATATATCCATTATAATCTTATTAGTCATATGCCGTGACTTTCTAGTCTACCAATAAAAGAATTGCTGTGACGGCTGCCTGCTCATGCTGCCCTGCTTCCGCTTCCCTATGAAGTTTAGACTGAAAGTTTGTGTTATGTTGAGACATAGTAGCGGGGGTTTTTTTTTTTTTTTTTGCCATTAGATATGGTAACAGTTGGAGTTTGTCTTATAATATGTTGATAATTGGTAAATTTGGATTAAAATTCTATTAAGTTATAATAAGTTATAGTTTGTGTACTATATGTATATATATACATTATAATGTATTATATCATATAGGTAAATCTGATTAAAAGTGATCAATTTTAATTTAATGGGTTAACAGGTCTTTTGGTCCATGATGTTTGACAACTTTTGGGTTTTGGTCAATGATGTTTTTTTTACCTAGTTTTGGTACCATATGTTTGCAGATTTTTTCTAGTTTTGATCTAACCGTTACATTCCGTCCATTTTTTGACATGTACAAGTCACGTGATCCACCTTAAACTTTCAATTTTGTTCAATTTAGTCCCTCTAATACTTTCCTAACCTTTTTTTGGTTCAATTTAGTCCCGAAGTTTCAAAAACTCAATTGGACCTATTGTCCAATTGGGGTCAATTTTGAAACTTCGGGACTAAATTGAACAAAAAAAAGGTTAAGAAAGTATTAGAGGGACTAAATTTAAAGTTTAGAGTGGATCACGTGACTTGAACATGTCAAAAAATGGACGGAATATAACGGTTAGACCAAAACTATAAAAAATCTGCAAACATATGGTACCAAAACTAGGTTAAAAAAAACATCATTGTCCAAAACTCAAAAGTTGTCAAACATCATGGACCAAAAGACCTGTTAACCCTAATTTAATTAAGAATTATAATTTAACATGTTATTTTTAATTTACAATTCACTGTTATATTAGTTATAGTAAATTTTATAATGTTTATTTTTTTTTTAAATAATAGCTTTTGTAAAAAAATAATCATTTTTTAAAGCAAAAAAAAAATCAATTTTCGTTTAATAATACATTGATGGATATACGCCCAATTTGAACCCGTTGACTTCCGAATCGCTTTATTTTGATCACCCCGTTAATAATTATAAATCGAAACTTCGACCCAAACACCCCGCGGAAACACCAACGGTCCGAACGAGGCGAAAATACTCGCCCGGACCGCGACGAACTCACCTAGGTGAGGTCGGGTGGCCACACCCGACCTCCCCTAGGTAGGGGTTGGGTGGCCACACCCAACCCCTACCCTTGGGGGTCGGATTTTCTCCCCACCCCCCAAGGGCCCCGGCACCATTTTCCGACTCTCATACTTGGATTATTCCCGCCAACCTCTCCGTGCTTTAAGGTCTTAATTACGTGATTAAGGGCTAATTAATTGTGCTTAAAGGTTAACGATGTCATTAAGCCACCTTAATGACACCGTTGCCTATAAATACAACATTTCCACCATTCATTTGATCATCTTGGCTAAGTATACAATTTAGCTCTGACATCTCTCTAAGTTTTATCTCTCTAAGAAACGTATTGACTTAAGCATCGGAGAGGGTACATCAAGCACCACCCCCCCCCCCCCCCCCCCCTCTGTGCTTGATATTGCCCCTCTTGCAGGGAACGTGGAGAAGAGAAGGAGAAGGGCATAAGGATACGGATCAGAACAACCGAGCTCAGGAAGCACAGGATCCGCTAGTTCTCCAGTGAGGAGTAGGATTTAGGCCGGCGACCCGTTGACCTAAAACCTATAACCTAACACTTGGCGTCGTCCGTGGGCTTCGAACAGAAAGCCTGGCAATCACGAGAGCGATGACGAATAGCTTAGCATCTAGGCATAACCGCCCACCTGGGGGCAATAGGAGAGGGAGACAGCCTTTACCTCCAGCAAGGCAGCCTAACCCAGAGAAACAACCTGTACACCCAGAGCCTCAGGTAGCCCCACAGGCACCCCAACCTAACAACCAGGAAAGAGGACCCTCACGCCCAGCTGGGGCTGAGTCTTCCACAGCCTCAACACCATTGGCAAGGAGGCCACAAAGAGAGGGGGAGCAACAGGGAGTGCCATCCCAATACACGGCACCTCCTCAGGGATACTACTATGAGGCGCAACCTCAAGGATATCCATATGGGATGCCGGCTCAAAGGAACGACAATCGCGCCCACAGAACCAACACAAGGCCCGCATACACACAAGGAGCACATACAGTGACTCCAGGGTTGATGAGCGCATTCGATGAGCTACTAGCCTATAGAGAGACTCTGAGGAACAGGCAGGGAAGGCAACACCAGCACGAAGAAGAAGAAGTTCATGAGGAAGAACAAGTCCCAGAAGAAGAACACCACTCGCACCCTCGAACAGGGCATCGAGAAGAACAAAGGAGAGATAACCAAGGGTCACCCCCAGAGGGAAGGCAGCAGTTTGTGCCTCCAAGGCAGCAACAGACACAGCAGGACGCCAGAGCATACACCCCGCTGGGGGCAGACAGACAGACAAGACCTCCAAGGAGGCAGGAAATCCACAAAGTACCCCAGCAGGGATATCAGGGATACGCCTACAGTCCGTACCAGCACGGACAAGGAATCCCAGCAAGCCCAGTTTATAACTATGGAGGATATCAGAGAGACTATACTCCATCGCCGGTGATGATTACCCCGGAGGAGATAGAAGCCATGATAGTGAGAAAGATGAATGAGTCAAAGAGAAATGGACTACATTGCCTGAGTGACAACACGAACCACCCCTTCACGAGGGAGTTGGAAATGAACAAAGTGCCAGACTCCTTGCATACAATACAGATAGCAAAGTACAATGGCAAGGGAGACCCTTTGGAGCACATTCAACAGCATGAAGCCTCTCTATTCGGGAGAACTACTGATGACCGCTACAAGGCACTCTTATTTCCAAACACCCTATGGGGTGGCGTCACATTGGTTCTTTAGCCTACCTACTGAGAGCATCCACTCATGGGCGCAGCTAAAGGCGAAATTTCTTCAGAGATATCTAGGAGAAAGGAAGCTACTCAAAGGAACAGGCTACCTAGATGATGTGAAGCAAGAAATTGATGAATCTTTGGCTAATTACTACACTAGGTTCAACCAGAACATAGCAGACATACAGGGCGACATCACCGAGGGTGAAATAATAAGAGCCTTCATAAGAGGTCGCTTCGGGTCCACACTGGCAGAAAAGATGGCCAAGAAACCGGCAAGCACCTTAGAGGAGCTAGCAGGGAGAGTGAAAACTCATATAGACCTAGAAAGGCACAGGGTGAGTAAGAAAGCCAAGATTCAAGCAGCAAAGGAGGACAACACAAAGCAGAATAAGGGAAAGCCACCTCAGGCACCTCAACCCATAAGGCAACATGAGTGGCGCCCGCCTCAGCAAAGAAATCAGATGGGTGAGCCATTGAAGGCTAGGGAAATAAATGTCATCAAGTTCATACCATTGAACACCACCCCAGCAGTGGTCCTAAGAGAGATGAGAAATCAGAAACTATGGTCGCCCCCCGGAAGATGGAGAGCGCCAATGGTAGGGACACACAAGGATAGATGGTGTGATAACCATGAGGCATATGGGCATGATACGAACGAATGCTTTAGCTTGAAGCTAAGTATCAACAATATCATACAGAGAGGGGAGCTAAAACAGTTTGTTGATCACGGTGGCAATAGCATACAGCTAGGGCCATCACACAGGGATAAAGGCAAAGACAAGGTAGATTATAACCCCCCACCTAACAAGAGGGGGACTATAAACATGATACATGGAGGAGTGGCATCAGGTGGCCCAACAGCTAATGCAATGGAAGTTTATGCATCCAAGCTGGGCTCAGTACCAAAGTGGAGAAAGAGGCCACGAGAAGGAGAAGAAATGAAGATTGAGTTTTCGGAGAAGGACAAGAGCCATATTGTCTTCCCGCATGATGATGCCTTAGTCATCACGATGGACATCGATAACTTCGATGTAAAAAGAATACTGGTAGATGGGGCAGCTCTGCAGACCTCCTAAGCCTAAGGGTCCTAGAAGAGATAGGAAAAACAAAGGCAGACATCAAACCAGTCAATTTCCCTTTGGTTGGCTTCTCAGGGGCAACAAATTATCCCCTGGGAATGATAACCCTGCCAGTGACCATGGGCCAAGGATGGACACAGCTGAGAGTGAACGTCAACTTCATGGTGGTTGAAAGCCTGGGAGCCTACAACGGGATCTTAGGAAGAACAACCATAAATCCATATGAAATTGTGCCATCTACCGTGCATCAGAAGCTGAAGTACATCACTGAAAACAGAATTGGGGAAGTATTGGGCGATCAACGCACTGCAAGGCAGTGCTACGTCAACTCCATGAGACGTGGATCACACAAGTCAGACACAGTGGCTATGGTCATGACAGGGGCCATCCAAGACAAAGAGAAGGTAATGAAATCAAGGCAGGGAAAGATGAAAAAGGGAATTGCACTCCGCCTGAGTAGGCAGTTCTTTCAAGGACCAGCTAAGAAGAAGCAGAGAGGTAAGGCTGTAAGGGTAACAAGCATACCTTGGCAGCCAGAGAATGCCGAAGGAAAGAGAACAAGGGAATCCATTGAAAGGGGTTTCCGATATATAGATGACATCAAGCAAATGCCAAGGGAGTCCATATCAAGTTACTTTGAGAGATTCTTCAGCTATGGTGCAAGCATGGACATCACAAGAAGAGAGGTCGTAAGGGCCTTCCTTAGAAACATGCATCCAACCTCATATGAAGCATATGGAGGGCTCTATGAGGTGGACATGACAAGCACAATGAGGGAACTCAAAGAGAAGCTGGACAAGGCGTTCGCAAAAGAGATAGGGAAACCGGAAGAAGTCCTTGAAGAAGGAAGATAGACTGACACACTGGAAGGAGGTGTAAACTTCAAATTCACACCCCTTACAATGAAGATAGAGGAAATTTTTCAGAAGTACCTCAAAGAAGAGCTAACCACATGCAAAGAGGAGGGCAAGACCTTCCTAGGAAGAGATGCACAGGGTTGGTGTGAATACCATGAGACCTGGGGGCATCAAACCAATGATTGCATGGTGTTGAAGATAGAAGTGGAGGAGATGATTTACAGAGGAGGCCTAAAGGAGTACGTGGCAACAGACACACTCACCACCCCATATCCTTAGTTTAATATTAAGCACTTTGCATGTTCAAGCATTTTAAGTTTTCCAAAAACAACCTTTGAGAAGGAGAACTCAAGAAGTTACTCCGACTCTACAATTATCTTTGATTTCCTCCAAAGGGTGTCTTGATCCACCCAAGGCACCCCAAGTGTACATAAAGCATGAATGCTCCTAATGAAGTAGAAGTTACTCAAGAGTATCTTTCAAAGAAGGTGGTGGTACAATCATTATGTTATCCTTACACAGATATGACTTCCAAGCCAGCAACACCCTCGACGCCCCCAATAGCGTATCTTGAGAGTAGTTTTCATTCTACGACCTTCGACGCCCCCAAGAGCGTATCTTGAGAGTAGTTTTCATACTACGACCTTCGACGCCCCCAAGAGCGTATCTTGAGAGTAGTTTTCATACTACGACCTTCGACGCCCCCAAGAGCGTATCTTGAGAGTAGTTTTCATACTACAAACTTCGACGCCCCCAAGAGCGTATCTTGAGAGTAGTTTTCATACTACGAACTTCGACGCCCCCAAGAGCGTATCTTGAGAGTGGTTTCAAAAAACTACGAATTTCGACGCCCCCAAGAGCGTATCTTGAGAGTGGTTTCTAAAAACTACGACCTTCGACGCCCCCAAGAGCGTATCTTGAGGTAGATTTCAAACTACCAGATTCGACGCCCCCAAGAGCGTATCTTGAGGTAGATTTCAAACTACCAGATTCGACGCCCACCAGGAGCGTATCTTTGGTCTAACTTGTGCCCTCCGGGAGCCTATCCTGTGAAACGTTAAGTGCCCTCCGAGAGCCTGTCTCGTGAACAGATTTCGACGCCCACCAAGAGCGTATCTTTGGTTTAACAGTATCATACATACCATTTAAAGGGTATCAGAAGAGATCATTGCACCATACTAAGAAGGATCCCATGAGAAAATAATTGCAAAGCAAAGTTGTATAAAGAACACATAATGTTTTTTCTTGATGAGATAGCAGGTATGATGTGAAGGAAAACACAAGAGAAGGATAAGTAAAGGAAAACACAACAAAAAGAAGAGTCCATGATCAAAGGAATATATATAGAAGCATACGAAGTACCCATCAAAAGGCAAGTGTTCCACACACGGCCAACATAACCATACGAAGAAGGAAAGCAACACAAAATCCAAAGTATAGCAATCCCAAAATGAACTCGACCCATCAAGGGGAGAGGCACTCAACCCATCAAAGGGGAGGAAAAGTAAAGTCATATATACAAAGATAGAGAGATATCAGCACATCAACCAGAGCCTGCTGGAGAATCCTCACGGTCCTGACCCTCTGAGGACGAACCACCAGCAGAGATAGAAGAAGAGGATGAAGAGTCCGAACTATCAACATCCACAGGTGTAGCATCCACCTGTGCAGGGGCAGGCTCATCAGCAACGGCAGCTTGACCCCTAAGGACGACCATATAACCAGTGGCATGCGGTCCAAAGTCACCCAGATCACCGACGGGAAACTGGGGATCAATCCGAAAGATGTGATCAACAAGATACTCGCCAAACTGGTTCATCTCCTGGTTCAGCCGAACACTGTAATCAGCAGTGAAGGCAGAGGAAGCTTTGTACTCAGATACTGCAACAGCTCTCTCCTCTGCCCGGCACCTTGCCTCAAGCTTCCTCAACTCCTCAGAATGGAATGACGATGCAACCTCAGCCTCACGGCGCAAGCTACCTACGGTAGTCTCAAGTAAAGACACCTGGTCCCTAAGCTCCTGCATCTGCAAGTCAGACAGTCGAGCCTTCTCAGCGGCAGTGGCAAGCTCCGTCTTCAGGGATACCTGGCTATCCTCAAGAGCCTTCTTCTCATCTGACAGCTCAAGCACAAGGGACGACATGTTCACCATGTCAGACATACCCTGAAAATTTAACAAGGGGTAAGTAACTGGAAAAACAACCACATGAAAGTAAAAAGGGAAGAGAGACACCACTCACAGGCACATAACGGGATAATACACCCTGAACGAAACGCCGGGTCTCCCTAGGAGACTTAGGCTGAGCAGCACGATCACCGGGAGCGATGGCGCCGCGAAGCACACGGATGCCAACCTCCGGGGTGCGCAAGGAAGATCCGCTATCAAAATGGAACTCCTTCAACCCAGCAAAAGGAGTCCACTCAGATCCAACAATATCCTCGTCAGTAAGGCGCGTAAAATCCTTCCGACTCAAAGCCGGAGGCCCACCTATACAAACAAAGCAAGATAAAGAAAAATACGAACATAGAAACATCAACGACATAAAGAAGAACGAACCTGACGACCGTGCCCTCGGCTGGGGGGCAGGAGATGGAGAACCAGTGACCACTCCACCATCACCAACAGGTCGCTTCCCTTTATCAGCTCGGGAAGGTGCCTCTTCGACCACTATCTCTTTATCGCGAGACAGGGTCGGGGGACGAACACCAGGGGGAGGAGGATCCGCAGCCTTCTTCTTCTTGACAGCCGAGGCCCCGGCCTCAGAGTCGGACCTCCGTGACTTGGACTTAGAAGGTCCAGAGCCCTTGCCCACAGAGACAACTCTCTCGGTCACCAAAGGAGAGTGCCCTAACAATACAAGGAAAACAGCGTAAGAAAAAACACAAGTATACCATGAGAGGAAAAGAGAAGGAAGCATACCAGAGGCCCCAGCAGTCTTCCCAAGCATAGGGGATTTCTTCGGAGTAGACCTGGAGGGAGCCCTCCTCTTGCTCAGATCGACCGGTGCTGCCTGCACGTTATACGTTTTCCCGTGAAACCAACCTACAAGGGAAAAACAGAAAGTAAATATAGATGAGAAGACTAAGTAACATACCGAACCCCCGGAGTCAGGAGTCAAACTAATCCCTGCCTCATAGAGATCTGTCTCGGTCACCAAGGACACAGGGCAGTATGACTGGGTCCTGTGGCCCTCGTAGATGGTCTTCATAGTCTCTAGGTCCACAGGAGAGAACTCCCCAAAGGCAGGCCAGCCGTCTGATCGATCCTCATTCAAAACCGGCCAGGTAACATATCGATCCGTGATAAAGAATTAATGTTTGGCCCAGTGGCTCGCCGAGTTATCGCTCCGGGCCACGAAACGAAGTGAAGTATCCCACTTAACCCCGCTCAACCCGAAATCAGCAAATCGAGAATCTTTGAGGGACGGATAGCGAGTCACAAAACTCGCGAAGCCTACCTTCTTCTGATACTGGAATCGGAAGAAGCACCGGAACAAGACCAATGAATACTTACAGGAGTATAGTGACACAACACCCGGAAGCCCACCCAGACGCGGATAGCACTGGGGGGCAAGGTTCACAGGGGAGATCCTAAAGAACCTACTTAATTCTACAAGCTCATCACAATAAGGCAGCCGCAATCCAAACCGAATCTGGGAAGGGTAAACAACAACCTTCCCCCTGGGGGGGCTCTGTCACTGTCTGGCGGGTGTTTCCCAAAGAAGGAAGGAAGGGATATAAAGGCTCATCTAAGGGACAAATGTCACCTAAGGTAACATGCTCGTTATAGTCGGACCTAGTCAGGTAGTTCTCCGACAAAGCAGCGAGACCTAAATCAAAGGCAGTGAGAAATTCCAAGCTCGAATCAGGCTCCGACTAACACCCCGGCTCGTTACACGGCTCAGAATCCGACACCGAACTAATGACAGGAAAGAAAGCAATGCGATGAATAGAAAGAAAGAGAAACTTACTCATCCTTCGAAGGATATAGCGCCTTTGCCAAGTCTGCGTACGGGGGCACCACCACGAGTATAATACATGTCACGGCGCGACAGGTGTCAAGATAAGGAGATTTCCGGAAAGACCGGGCGTACCCCGGCACCCGACAAATAACAACCAAAAACTCAAAGGCATCCGACAAAGGTAACAAACACGCGCCAAGGACACCACAACGATAAAATCGGGCAATTTTGCTTAAACCGAGAATCAATGCCCGGGCAAAATTACAATTATGTCCCTCAATGGGAGCCAACACGCGAATGGTGCCACGACGTCAAATTCAAGCGGGAATAGTTTAAACGGACAAAAAACTATCTCCGGGTAACCGACCAAAAAACTTTTCCCAAATCGGCGGCTATCTACGGCAATCACATATTCAATCAAGAACCGGCAATCGAATATCGGCAATTCAAGTATCGACATTTTATACGGTAACGAAAAGGAAAAGATTGGACCTTTGGAAAACCCGACCCGATTTGATAAACGGGTCCGGAAGTCGAGCTTTGATGTTGACCAAAACCAGCACCTCGCCGGAAATTTGATTTCGACGTCGCCGGAGCCGAGCTACGCCTGGTCCCGCCTGCCCCGCCGCCGTGGCCGTCCGCCGGAGTCGCAGGAGCCCTCGCCGTCGCGAACTGCGGTCTCCGCCTCAGCCACCCTCCACGCCGCCGCGAGCTGGGTCGCTGTCCCGATCAGCATCCGTCACGCCGCCGTCCTCCGCCGGTCTTCTCCTCGCCCGAGCTGCTGGTCGGAATTCCTGGTCCTCCACCGGAATTTCGGCCGGCCTCCCTCCCTTGGTGTGCAAGAATTCCTCCATTGGTCTCCAAGTGTGAGGAAAAAAGAAAAAGATGACAATGGTGGCTAAGTGAGGTAATTTCTTTACTCCTATATATATTTGAAAAGGTGTAGGGTTTTTAAAGTGATATAATCACAACCCTCCATTTAAAATTAGAAGAGATCTAAGGGTTAAAGGAAAAACTATCATCTTTATCTCCCTTAAACTATGGTTAGACATATTTCCACCCAAGTTAACACCCCATGGGTATATTTTTAAGTATCCCATACTTAGAAAAATTTTAGACCAAAATTAAAAATTTTCTCCACTTAGACTTACCCCGGCATGAAATTGAAGCATGGACTCGTTTAGCTGTATTCATGTTGCATCCCCACACGAACGTATATTTTCCGAGTATACGCCCGTGACGGTATTAGATTTATTATTTCCATCTCAGACGGACACGTGCTTGGACACGTGTCCGTGCTATTTTGACATTTGCAATTCCTCTATCTTATAAGACAGGGGACAGAGTCAGAGACACATACCCACAGGTAAGTAAGGATTTCGACAAAAGGTAAAATCCCGGCTTCAAATTGTGCGTGTCATACCATCCTAAAATAGAGTCAATCAAGGGTCAGGCCATTGGTTGACTCGGGGGCATGTGATGGATATACGCCCAATTTGAACCCGTTGACTTCCGAATCGCTTTATTTTGATCACCCCGTTAATAATTATAAATCGAAACTTCGACCCAAACACCCCGCGAAAACACCAACGTTCCGAACGAGGCCATAATACTCGCCCGGACCGCGACGAATTCACCTAGGTGAGGTCGGGTGGCCACACCCGACCTCCCCTAGGGGAGATCGGGTCAGCCAACCCGATCTCCCCTAGGGGAGATAGGGTTGGCCAACCCTATCTCCCTAGGGAGGGGTTGGGTGGCCACACCCAACCCCTACCCTTGGGGGTCGGATTTTCTCCCCACCCCCCAAGGGCCCCGGCACCATTTTCCGACTCTCATACTTGGATTATTCCCGCCAACCTCTCCGTGCTTTAAGGTCTTAATTACGTGATTAATGGCTAATTAATTGTGCTTAAAGGTTAACGATGTCATTAAGCCACCTTAATGACACCGTTGCCTATAAATACAACCTTTCCACCATTCATTTGATCATCTTGGCTAAGTATACAATTTAGCTCTGACATCTCTCTAAGTTTTATCTCTCTAAGAAACGTATTGACTTAAGCATCGGAGAGGGTACATCAAGCACCACCCCCCCTCCGTGCTTGATATTGCCCCTCTTGCAGGGCACGTGGAGAAGAGAAGGAGAAGGGCAGAAGGATACGGATCAGAACAACCGAGCTCAGGAAGCACAGGATCCGCTAGTTCTCCAGTGAGGAGTAGGATTTAGGCCGGCGACCCGTTGACCTAAAACCTATAACCTAACATACATGATTTTACATTTTCATGTTTAATACTATTAATTTAATTAATAATAAAATAGCTAAAGGGTAAATCTACCAATTAAGACTTATTCTATTCTTTTATGATAACATTTTATCAACTAAACATTCGATTTTGAATCTTTATTTCATATTCTTCATGTCAACCAAACAACATCATAATAATATTACATATTCCCTATTCCTATTCCTTATTCATTTTTCTTTATTCCTATTCCGTGAACCAAACATGCCGTTAAATTCAAAAAAATTGCTAATTAATACTTGCCAAGTGCGAATTTAGATATATATATATATATATATATATATATATATATATATATATATATATATATATATATATAAATTTAGGTAGAGAGATGAATTCAAATGTAACCAAGAGCTAGGGATTTCCAAATTTGCAATTTCCAATGCACATATTAATGTTCAGTTGCTGGAGGATTTATGAGCTGCGGTAAGCGTCTTCCTTCATTTCCCTAAATTTTGAGATAATCTATATCTATAAATAAATATATAAAATTGGTGTAGAAAGAGAATAAGGGAAGCAACATAATGTAGCCACGTCAGCTTTTCCCAATGGAAAAAAAAAATCTCCAAGAAAATATTAATCAATATTCGAAAAAATCATTAAGTCATTCACATCAATATTTGTAAGCTGCAATAATCGAAAAAAAAAGTCACCGAGGAAAGATTCAATTCCATAAAAATGGAAAAAAGATCATTAACTCATTTAAAGCAGTATTTTTTTAACAATATTTTTTTTTGTAATCCAACAGACTCTTTGACGTTCAATTCGGTAGACTCTTCTTTGGACCGAATTCAGTCAACTAGACCATCTTCTCATTCAATCTTCATTATTTTCAATATGAAGCATCTCTCTTGGAACTAGAAGACAAACCATTAAATTTCTCGGAACTAGAAGAAAAACTGTAAAGTCGCTGTGTAAATGTTAATTATTAGCTATATATATATGTACAACACCTCTGACATGGCTCACCATTTCCGGCGTATATATTTACCTATGTGCATATCCCGCGCAAAACAAAACTGTGGGGACCGACCCAAATTCTGGAACTACAGGGCTCTATTTGAAGACTTAGGTAGAGGACTGACCTGGGAACGCACATGTGACGACGACGGACAGCGATCAAAGTCTAGGCGGTGAAGAGATCGGAATGTGTTAGATCTGAATTAAACAAACCTGAGACAAACACATATCTGACAGATCCAAACTATTTACCTTTGATACAAAAATATTATACACAGATTTGACAAATCCAAACCCTACTGACCCTAATCAAACAATTTACATTTGATTTTATCGGTTTTTTATCGATCTGGTCAGAGGAAGAACACGAGGAAGCGGATCTGGTCGCTATATCCAACACCGGACGTCAGGAGCGGGGCATGCTTGACTCGGCGGAGGCGGGCGGCTTGAGTTGGTTGAGGCAGGCGAGGAGACGCAGGCGGCTCGAGCTGACTTTGGCGGGTGGTTGGAGTTAGGGTTTAGGGTGTGTGCTGGGAGTAAGGGAACAAAATCAACATATGATGGGAGCGAGAAAGGTTTCTGATATATCAATTACCATATATGTGGAATTATAAACATTTACAAAGAAAAAGTCTGATTATTATGTTCTTTTTTTCATTGTATAATATACTATCGTTATCTATATAAAACATTAGTGATTACTGTTTTATAAAAAATATTTTATAACTTAATTATCTTTCAAGTTTATGAAAAATTTTATATATATATATATATATAGACGTTGTAATTTATATGACATTAATTAGAGGGTTAAAAATATTATTTTCTTATAACATGAAGTTATATATATATGTATATATATTATTTATGATTATTTTTTCCATTCAATCGATGTGATTTCCTCTAATAAAATTATATACACACTCGAAAGAAGTCATCTCGCGCGATGCGCGGGAATAGTACTCTAGTTTGTCCAAATAATCGTCGTACATTATTTTTGTATTTGATAACATGTGATTTTTCCATAAATATCTCCCTATCACTTTTTTTTTTTTTGTTGGTTTTATGAGAGAAATACATCACTATCACTATATCCCGTCAAGTGTCGGAAAAATCCTAAACGGTCCTGATTAACCCACTTTGCAGCACATCATTGGATGCTGTCACATCATTATTTCAATTGCGTCACCTAGGTGGTCAGCCTCCACCACCCCAAGTCCCAACCACCTTAAAAACGCGACTCGTGTCAAGGATTAGAAGACACTTGTCGACTCCACATACTCCACAGAGACTATTGCGCTGAAGAAACGACAGCTCTCCGCAGCCTTCCTCCTAAAAATAGGCTATAATAAAGGTAAATTTAATGATAAAGTCGCCATTTTTCTACTTTTGCAGCTCCAAATTATAATTTAAAAAAAAAAAAAAAAAATTCACCCCCTTTCTGTGAAGATTTGATTTGATCTGTGGATTTAGATCCAGTGCTCTCCTTTCTGGGTTTGTTTTGTTTGGATTGGAGTAGATTAGGGATTGCAGTAGGGATTCAATTCTCGTTCTGGGTTGTTTACTGAATCTCGATTTGAAATTGTGCATTTGCTGAATAGTTTAAGGGTTTGGAGCAGATGGGTTGGTCTAATTTGTTTGGATCTTAATCAAGCTGGGTTTCATTTTCGCATTCGTTGAAATTAGAATGAATCGATGTGTTGTCAAGTCAATGAGATAATTCTCTTCTACGATGTTAAAGTTTTTATTACTGGTCAGTGTAATCGAGTGTCAAGTTCGACTCGGAGTCATTTCACTCGAAATCGACCGAACCTAAATTTTTTAAGTTCGAGTTCGGCATGGTGCCATGCCACACTCGACAGTTCGAGCTTGGTTTGACTCGGCTAGCTAGGTTTAAAATTTTTCTTTTAAATTATAAATGATGTACTTTAACTCGAATTCGACTCAAATAGAATTTTGACTCGAGTTCGAAAAATTTGAATAGGATTTTGGCATTAAAAAATTAGATTAGGCTTGCGAGCCTCTCAAGTTGAGCAGAAATGAACACATATTCGATTCCGTATCGGAAAAATCTTGTCTCAAAATTAGCGTGTCAAATTCGAATATTGACCGAGTCGATTTTGAGGAGTTCACAGTTTATCTCTTCCACACACTGTTATCTCGTACTATGTTTTGTATTCGTATGCAAAGAATAGTAGTACAGCCACTATGCTCCAACTTGATCTGCATGTTCTGAATTACACATTGTGTGGTTTCAATAATTTGTGTCATATCTTTAATTTTTGTGCGATGAATTTTAGTTTTGTTCATGAGATTCTTGATAAAAGTTGTCCTTTTTCCTCTGGTTTAGTGGCTAGGGTTGATTGAGAAAGTGGAAGGTAGTGTTTGCCATGTTATATGCACCGCGTCTCCCAATTTATGGCTTGGTTTACTTTTGCATGTTTCATCATTTTCCGTAAGAGTGTGCTGAACGCATTCACTCACAAATTCGAGCTTATAGATAATTGGTTAAGGTGCACATCTTATTCGGAACTATAAATCTGAAACCCCAGCTGGTCACTTGTTATCACAACTTTCACATCTGTTTCTGCAGAAACTGGGTTTACTATGAACTTCAGCAACATAGGGGATGCATTTTCTGGGAAACCATTATCTCGACAACCCTCGGTGTACGCGCTAACCTTTGATGAGTTCCAGAACACCTGGGGCGGTAGCCTCGGGAAGGAATTTGGATCGATAAACATGGACGAGCTTCTGAAGAGCATCTGGACTGCTGAAGAGAGCCATGGAATTTCATCTTCCAGTATTGCTGCTGAAGGGAATTTGCAGAGGCAAGGGTCCCTGACTCTGCCTCGAACACTTAGTCAGAAAACGGTCGATGAAGTGTGGAAGGACTTATTTAAAGATGAAGGTCACAAAGCCTTGCAGGGTATGCCCCAGAGGCAGAGGACTTTGGGGGAGATGACACTTGAGGAGTTTTTGCTAAGAGCTGGAGTTGTGAGAGAAGATGCCCAAAAGATCGATGCTTCGGGTTTTGGCAACTCATCAAACAATAACAATGCTGCTGCAACTTTAGCTCTCGGGTTTCAGCAGATGAACAGTGCAGGTGTTCATGGTGGTGGCACTCAATTTGCAGATAGTAATAAGTTCGGTTCGAGTCATAGTCCTAGTTTAACATTGGATGTTGGTGAAATTAAACCACAATTTCAGCAGCAGCAGCAGTTTAGCAATGCGGTGACAACTTTGGCTTTTTCCGATTCCCCGGGAAAACGCAAAGAGTGGCTTGTTGATCAATCGATTAACTTTTCAACGGCTCGATGTGGCGGAGTGCAGAATGGTGGTGTACCCGTGGTTCCAATTGGGACTCCAGCAAATCGGATGATAGTTGCCAAGAGCAGCAACATGGAGCAATGTTCGTCTACTTCACCGGCTCCTTACTCGTTCGGGCGTGGAAGGAAACCGAATGGTAATCTGGAGAAAGTAGTGGAGAGAAGGCAGAAGAGAATGATCAAGAACAGAGAATCTGCTGCGAGGTCTAGGTCTCGTAAACAGGTAGAAAAGATTTAATATTTTGCAGCCCGGATGAACTTTTAAGCTTTTTACGGTAAAGGGTTATCGTGGTAAAGGAAAAGATTTTATTTTTGCAGGCATATACACTGGAACTGGAAGCAGAACTGGCAAAACTCAAAGAACTGAACCAGGAATTGCAGAGAAAGCAGGTCTGTTGATGTTGTTTGTTACCTTTATTATGAATGAGTTGATTAATGTGATATTTTAGAGGTGATATGTGAATGTGTGATCGCATGGGTGGGTTAAAACATTTTTATAGATCTCACGAGTGGGGTAAAACATTTTTATAGGTGAATGCGTTTTTTAATTTTTATACTTTGTGAAAGTTTATGTGTACATCAATCGTCCTAAAATCTTAAGGTTTTCTTCATGTGTGGGGTGAAACATTTTAAGTAGAATTGAGGTTTTAACTTGACTCTATGAAGACTTCGCAACTGGAATAAATATGTTTAATCGAATTGAGGTTTTAACTTAGCGTTGTTGCGGAGATTTTAACCTGTGCAATTAGAACAGTTTGAGTAAAGTATTTAATTAAAGTGTTAAAAACAGTCTGATGGATAAAATATGTTACGATTTGAAGTCTCAGTTTTTTTTGTTTTTTTTTTCCCTATGTCTGAAGCATCAGATTTATTATTTTCCACTTCTTTTTTCTCTTAAAATTGACGGAACAAAAATATTTTTTTAAGCTTAAAAAAACCTAAACAAACCATTAGTAACAAATCAGACATGTTTTGTTTTAAACACGCCAATTTAATACCAACCAGACGGAAGAATGGAAAGAAACAAATTTGATAATTCGGACATAGAATCGCAACGGAGATTTGAACCATGACGATCACTTGACCAACTGTTAATTAAAAAATATAAGGTGATATGTAAATGCGTAATTTAATCTTTATACTTCAATAAAATGGACGCCGTCCGATAACTTGCTCGATTATTTTGCAGGACCTATTCGAGGACATGCAGAACAATCAGGTAAATCTTCATCTCCTCCATTGTTATTGATTTGCAGAAGGATATGATGATGAACACCATAACCATCTTACTTTATATAATAATAGGTTCAGCAGACAGTAAACGGGCACTGGGGAAGCAAGAGGCTGCGCCTACGCAGGACACTGACTGGACCATGGTAGATTGATTATTACTGTAATCTGGGTTGGTTGGGTATGGATTGGAATCTGGTGTAAAATTTTGACCGACACGACAGTGATGAAGTTATTATGGTTTTAGGATGTTGTGTTTAAGGTGGTGGTAGATCATCTGTGTTTGGGTTTGGGGTGATGTTGTGTAGAAGTGTAATAAGTTGGGATTATTAACCTGTCTTCAGCATTATTATTAGTGAAGAAAGACAGAGACTAGGTTTATCCATATCACTGTTTTGCATTGTATGGACGGAGTAATTTTTTTTTTAATTAATTATAATTATATATATTAATAATATATAAAAATTTATAATAAATACATTTATAGCATTTTGGGGCAAATATATTATTTATTTAATTTATTAGAATAGAATAGACATTTAAAGAATTTTTTTTAGGGTAGGTTACCCTAAACTTTTCGGATCTAAATGATCCCACTTTATGGGTCCAACCCGGGGAGTTCAATGGTGAAGCTGCCTGAAGATTTGTCTACCTCAAGAACAAATTTAAGGCAAGCCTGAAAAAGGAGCAAATGTAAGTTCATTGCTGCATTGATTGAGTGAAAAGGAGCTTCCTTTTCTTACTTGGTGTACAAGTAATTAGAACAAAGTGCCATTTGAGTATGGTGGTGGGTATGCAATTTTTTGACGTTTTAACCCGAAAAGTTGCAGTAAGACTGGATCGATGCTTGGAGCTCGGGTTGCACAGAGGTGTTTGGTTGTATTGTGCATGTCCTGCAATTTTGCAAGGGGTTTCTTCTTTATTCCTTGTGATGTTCATGTATGAAGAAGCTCTGCTGCCATGAAGTTGTTCTAGTTTAACGAAGTTTCTGTTCAGATGAGGAGAAGAGTGTGTGAAATGGTTTCTTTATGGAGGTTGAAAAGTGAACATTATTGCTTGTTGTGGTCATTAAGGCAAGGTGATGATGTCACTTTGATGCAAATATTGCAAATTGCACTTTTTTTTGTGATTCAGACGTTCAAGTTTTAACCATTTTACCTAATTTTGTAATATAATATCTCTCGGAATTTCCTTTTTAGACGAGATTAGTTTTATTCGGATTCTTACTATATATATATATATAGTAAAACTGATTAAATGATTATTTATTTCAGATTCCAAATACTCATTTTCCTATGAAGGTAAGTATACACATTAACCAATTTACTTAATTTTGTGATATAACCTCACTCGATGGTAAGTGCACACTCTGCCAATTTACTTAATTTTAAAATATAATCTTATTTGGAGCACCGTTTTTGAAGAGATTAGTCTTATTCTCATTCTTACTTAAAATATATAATTGTAGAATAGTTTAAATATATATATATATATATTTCAAACAGGTCACCGCGAGGTGATGCCCCTGAAGAGTTTCAAACATGGGACCTCAGAGTCAAACCACATGGAAGTAAGCGCACTTGACCACTATTGCTGGTGGTTTTCATTTCAAAATTCAAAACATCACTTTTTCACATTCAAGTTTTGATCAATTTACTTAATTTTTATAGTATAAACTTACTCGGTGCTTCGTTTTAGACGAAATTAGTTTTATTCACATTCTTACTCGACATATATGATTGTGGAATGATTTAAAAGATTTTTAATTTTAAACACTAAAAGCACCACTCTTCAGATTTAAAATAGTGTTAGAATCCAATAGGGAGAAAATCCAATATGGATTCAGATTACATGTCCCACTCTTCGTGCCCTTGTCTCGTCGTTTAGATCTTGACCGTTCTTAGATTTAATATTTTCTTTTGGGATTCACTAGTCCTAATAGGGTTTTAGAAAGAAAAAAAATACAAAATTAATTACACTAATAACATGTGTCAAGGTCTTAACGGTGAGACACAATCTATGACATGAAGAGTGGAACATAGGTGGTCTGGATTCATCCAATAATAAATCAAGAAAATAACTATTTTCTCAAATATTTTGGAAGAAAATATTCATGTTTTTTTAAAATTATTTTCAGTAAAAATAAAAATAAGAGACTCTTTTCTATAAAAGGGATCTAAATCCAAAATCAGCAACAAAAAAACATAAAACCAATTCAGATTTCCCCCATCGCGGGGATCATCATCATCAAACAAAAACACATCCTCTTCATCTACCCCATAATGTAAAAAAAACTCAAACTTGCAGAACAGAACAGAACAGAACAGGCTTGCATCTGCACCAGCCACAGATCTCTGTTCTTTCTTTCTTCATCGTAAATTCTGTTTTTCTGATTTGGTTTGATGTTCTTTTCCGACACTCGATCTCTCGCTTTACGTACCCCTGAAAATCACAATCCACCCTTCAACATCCTTTATTTAGATGGATCAAACTTAACGCTCTTCTTGTTGAAATCAAGAAACAGGACACGGATTCTGCCTTAATCATCCTCCATGCTCTGTTCTATGGAGGTCACCTTTTCTCTCTCTACAGTTTCTCTCTCGAGTTATTTCTGTCTGTTCGTAAATTTTCATCTTGATAATGTCGATTTGCAGAGAATCGTTGTATCCCTCGCCGTGACGCTAGCTTCTCTCCTATGCCTCTCCTCTGCTCTTAAGGTAATGCATTTTTCTGAATATTGAAACAGAAAAACAAAAAAAAAAGATTTGATTTTTAATGATGTCTTGTTCTTCGGGGAATCCTAGGAGGGACGAACCTGCATCACGAGCGACAATTGCAACCCGGGTTTGCACTGCGAAACGTGTATAGCGAACGGAAATGTACGGCCGCGATGTGCTAGATACCAGGCCTTTAATCCCTTCAAAAGGGTATGGTGTTCTTAATGCTCTGTTCTTTTGATATTCTGGGTTTTATTGGCCAGATCAATTCAATTTTTATGTTTCATGGGTTAATTTTAATTGATGGCTAATGTTTGAATACTCGAACAAATATGTGTACAATTTTGCTAGCTCTATTATGATTTTCGTCATTTTTTTTACAGAATCAGCACTACGTGCCCAGCACACAATTCATAAACGCAACAAATTGCTATGTGATGACTGTCAAACAAATTATATTTATTTATATCATCACGTGTCGAGCATCTGTGTGTTTCGGTTCAGTATATACATAAATTCTAATAGAGCTGGTATGTAAAAATAACTAAGTGTCGATTTGCACTTGCCCAAGACCGTATCTAGTAGCTAATGAAAAACTCATATATATAACAACCCTCTTACTCTAAATATGATAGGAGTATTTTACAACTGGTGGTGGTTGTGTTGTGGTGGCTCTTGCTACAAATGACTCACTCATATTTATAGGGAGTTATAGAATCCTCTAGGCCTAAGAAATATCTAGACTAAGAATTCCCTAGAAACTAGTCATATACTCTAGATTTTTCTTCAACTTTGACCAACTTTCTCTAAGCCCAAATCTTCAAGTCTTGGCCCAATAATGGTAAATTAATCTTAGCCCAATAATGGTAAATTAATCTTAGCCCATGAAGGTAAATTAGTCTTAGCCCATGATGATAAGTCAATGTTGATCTTAACACTCCCCATCAACATTGACTTTCCTTCATATTTCTTCTTGTCAATGTTGCGCTCCAGTCTATGCCGCTCTCGATACTTCTGTTGCACTTTTTTGTCTTGATCAACTTGTGGTTTTGAAGTACTTCCTGCATTATCGAGGGCTGAACTCTTAGCAAGCGACAATGTAACTTGTCGACGCTTGTTTCTCATCGTCGGAACATGATAAACGTGATTGAGCTTGATCAATGTCCCACCGCTACTGTTGATCACAACAGTGCCTTCCTTCTCAACATGGTGAACTGTGTCATCAGCTGTGACTATAACTTCTTCTCCTCCATGATGACGAAAAGTGGAGAACTGGTCTTAGTCTCCAGTGAGGTGATGACCGCAACAGGAATCTACAATCAACTCATTTCCCAAGTTTCGAGTTGTGAATGAACATGTTGGAGTGGTCTTGGTAAGAAAACATTTTTCCCATTCTTCATCTTTGGTTGAAGTCTTAGATTTCACCATGTTACTTTCCTTCAGTTTGGTTCGACAATTTCTTTCAGATGTCCAGGCTTCCCACATCGATAACACTTGAAGTCTTTCTTACGCGAGGACTCTGAGTCACCACCAATTTTTCTCCTGGCGTCATTCTCCTTCACCTGAGCCACGAGCGCGCATTGATCTTCCTCCAGCTTTATCCTGGCCTTATGCTTAGCCAGCGACTCTTGTGAAGTTAAAAGGTTCTCAAACTCCTCCTAGGATGGTTGTTGGACCCACCCTTGAACGACGTAACAAATGGAATATAATCAGGACGTAATCCCCGAATAATAAACCGTTTTATCCGCGCCTCCGAAATTGGCTCCTCCGGGTTGAGTAATTTATTTTCATAACACAAGTTCTTCACATTAAGAAAAAACTGTGAAATCGACGACTCACCTTGTTTCATTAGCCAGATATGTCTCCAACATCTTTAATCGCGCCTCGTTCTTCTTCTTGTTGTATAACTGGTCTAGCGTCTTCCAGATCGAACTGGCAGAGGTGCATCGTGAGATATTCTCAAACACCTCTGACGATATCGACCTCTTCAAGGCAAACTCCGCATTGGCATTCCTCCGCTTCCAGCGCTTGATCTCTTCACCGTTTCTGGTGGTCTCCTCCGGGACGGTTGTATCACTGCCTCCAACGATATCCCACAAGTCTTCACTCGCGAGGTACGACTCCATGCAGGACTTCCAAATCTGGTAATTGGACGAGTTCAGTAGATCCATTCCTTGTCCAATCACTCGACCGGCAGCATCCATATTTAGAGTACCCGAGTTCTTCAATCCCAATCTTGAATAGTTCCGCGTTAATGCGAAATTAGCTCTGATACCATGTAAAAATAACGAAGTGCCGATTTGCACTTGCCCAAGACCGTATCTAGTAGCTAATGAAGAACTCTTATATATATAACTCTCTTACTCTAAATAGATAGGAGTCTCTTACAACTTGTGGTGGTGGATCTAGTTGTGATGGTTGTGTTGTGGTGGCTCTTACTACAAATGACTCACTCCTATTTATAGGGAGCTATAGAATCCTCTAGGCCAAAGAAATATCTAAACTAATAACTCTCTAGAAACTACTTAGATCCTAGAATTATCTAGATAGACAAACCTAGCCATATACTCTAGATTTTTTCTTCAACTTGGACCAACTTTCTCTAAGCCCAAATCTTCAAGTCTTGGCCCAATGATGGTAAGTTAATCTTAGCCCATGAAGGTAAATTAGTCTTAGGCCATGATGGTAAGTCAATGTTGATCTTAACATGGTAAACCGCTGCATGAGATAACCGAAAAAAGTTCAAAAACAACCATCAACTAGAAATTTGTCTGACTGTCCAAACATCAGCTAACTGTTTGATAATTAACTTATATAATTATCTTTTTCCTAAAATTAAGGATGTTTTTATTGTTTGGTTTGTTATTGAACAGGTCATGAACTTGCCGTTTAATCACTATTCATGGCTCACGACGCATAATTCCTTCGCATTGATGACGGCAGTGAAATCCGACAGCGGAGATGTCATTCTATCGACAAGGAACCAGCAGTATCCCATTAAAGATCAACTCGCTGTGAGTCTTTCCGACCCTCATAACCCTAATTTATTTGTTTTTGTGTATCCTGTAATTTAAGTTTACTTGAAACCTATTATGTGTATGGTAGTGGTTCATAATCTTTCCTATCTACCACAATTCCGGAACTTATACCTAAATTATTGGATATAATAATAATGAACTATGCTACTCATCAGAACCTACACTGTTTTTAGAAAAACCAATTATATAAGCTAGTCTCGGGTCAGTTCTGACTCCATTCGGGTAATTTGTTCAACCCTAGCTAACTTTTATTGTGGGCCAAGTTAACTGCATCAACCAATTATTAGCGGGTCAAGATTAAATTTTGAAGTTACTCGATTGCAGGATGGAGTTCGAGGGTTAATGCTCGACATGTACGACTTCCAAAACGATATATGGTTGTGCCACTCTTATCGCGGTAGCTGCTACAACTATACAGCTTTCGTAAGTGCAGTAAAATCATTGAAAAATTAACACTTCATTCATTATGGTTTACGGTTTAGGGTTAGTTAAATGACAACATCAAGTATATATATCTAAATTGTTCTTTTAGGAACCCGCGATTGAAGCATTGAGACAAGTCCGAGATTTTCTGGAGAAAAACAAAAATGAGATCGTGACGATTATCATTGAAGACTACGTGACGAGCCCGAACGGGATTGGAGGGTTGTTCGATCGGGCTGGGTTGAGGAATTTCTGGTTTCCGGTGTCGGAAATGCCGAAGAACGGCGGGGATTGGCCGACAGTGGATAACATGATTAGGAAGAATCAAAGGTTGTTAGTTTTTACGTCGAAAGCACAGAAGGAAGCAACGGAAGGTATCGCGTATCAATGGGCATATATGGTGGAAAATCAATGTAAGACTAGGAATCAAAATCTTTTAGATACATGAGAAAATACGATTTAATAAATTAGTACCTGGTTTTATACGTAGATGGTGATGCGGGAATGATTCAAGGTTCATGTACAAACAGAGCTCAATCTTTCCCAATGAACGCACCGCAACGGTCTTTAGTCCTAGTGAATTATTTTCCTGACGCCCCGAACGTCGGCAGAGCCTGCGCGGACAATTCGGGTCCGTTGATGGATATGTTAAGCACTTGCCATGAAGCTGCCGGCAAGAGATGGCCTAACTTCATTGCGGTCGATTTTTACCTGGTAACATAATACTATTAACTTTACATTACTTCTAATTCAACTAGCTAAACAGAAACATCTATAAGATAGGTAGTTACTTAAAAAAAGTTTTATCAGCAGTGCTGGTTTAGTGGTTAAGAGTGTTTGCTCCTATGTGGTTTGACGTTGAAGTTCAAGGTTTGAAACTCCTCGAGGAGTTACCTTGCGGAGACCTGATTAAATATTAGGTCTTGATTCGTCCACATACCGCATTAGGTATAAGATGATGCGAGTAGAAATAGACTTTTATTCAGGGCCCGCATACTGCGTCAAGCATAACAAGAGGTAAGTAAAACTAGGTTTTTAATCAAGTCCCGCTTGGCCCACATACCGCGTCAGGTATATAAGGATGTGAAACCGGTCTTAACGGGTCAGTTTCTTAACTATAGTAAGATTCTAGTGGGGCTACTCAATAGATACGCTAGTTGTTCATTAAGTCAGTTCATAAAATAAACTCAGAATATGAACAGAAGAGTCCAAAAATTACATAACATAATGAATTTAAAGTCATTCATTTTCTTAGAAAAAAACAAAAAAACCCTAACCATAGACTCCTTAACAATATATATAGCAAACACACTATCACCACTCTTTATATATCTCGACCTAAATTTAGACAGTTAAAAGGGGTTACTATCCGAATCGCTACATGAACTTTGCCTATTTTACAGATTGATGTCCGAGTTATTTTTTAAATTGTTACATTAACTTTTAATTTTAGACTATTAACTAACTCCGTCACCTGAATTTTGACCCTTTTTTTTTGCCAAATAATTTTGACCGTTTGATAAATCGATACTGAGACTTTTGGTTTTTAAAATTCCGCTACATCAACTCTCGATTTTAGACCCAAAAAAGGCTAGCTCGATCACTTTCGGTAATGATCTCTCTTGTACTTTTACTGAAACATGTAGCGAAGTGACGGGGGAGGAGCTGCAGCTGCAACTGATTTTGCAAATGGAATGATGGCTTGTGGCTGCGACTGCATTCGAAAATGCAAGGTTGGGATGATGATTGATTAATCAATAAGTCATTTATTTATTTATTATATATATTACAGTTAATAAAAGAGTATATGGATTAATATTACTATGAAAATTTGTTTTTTTTTTTTTAATAATTACTATTATTTTTCAGTTTCCTATGAAATTCGGAGACTGTCCAGCAGACGACTCGAATACACATCTATCGGGTTCAGGTGGTGGCTGGCGAGTAGATTTGCGGTGGTTCCTCTTCACTGTGCTTCTCATATCTCTTGTGATCTTCTAGATGATGAAATATTCCAATTATTTTTGCCCCAAAAAAAAATATTCCAATTATTACACGAGTTCCAATTTTTGTTAATTTTTTCTTCCATTTTATAACCTCCATTGGATTATTATATATTAATGCCCTTTTTATCAAGGGTTGACATTTTGACAATGTCAATACAAACATAGCTGCTTCTATATTTATTTTTAATAAAAAATTATTCTTGATAATAATAATAATAATAATAATAATAATAATAATAATAATAATAATAATAAGGGAGTGGCTAAAATTAAGCCCGAGATCAAACACGCGTCTTAGCACCTTCTCTGTCTTCATTCCTCCTTTTTTTTTTCTCTGTCAGTGTCAGCGCATTTCCCAAAACTTCCTATCTCTTCATTTTTTTTCTTTTGTTAATTATTATAAATGCATTTATTTTTTTCATCAAAGTTGAATTTTTTTTCCAGGCAATAAATATATTTATTTAATAGTTTTTCTTATTTTGAAATAATTGTCAGATTTTCTTACTCTAGCACATTAATTATTTTAATCTTAATTTTGAGACGGTCCATTCCCATTAAATAGTTTGTTATCAATTAATTTTGGTGTTTGAGAAAATATTAACATATTTTTATCTAATTAAATATTTAAAAAGTATAACAACATTTATATTATATATGTAACTTTTTTTTTCACTTTATTAAACTTTACATATATAAAAAAAATATTATTAAAAATGATATTTTTTTTTATTTCAACCCAAGTTGATACCAAATAGATTTGGTATTAATTATTATACAGAAAAGATCGTAGCAGGAACCCGCTTACCTAAGTTTCTAAATCCGCTAATGATTTTATATGACTAAAATTGGATGAACAGTTTATCCAAATTAAACTGCCAAACTGGTTTACCAATTCTAATAGAATTATAAAAAATAAAAAAAACATAAATCTATATATATCTTAAATCAAACCCGAAAAAAAAAAAACTAATTTTTTCTTGTGCTGCTGACATTACATACAAATTAGTTGTGTATTTGCTTTTGAACAATTTATTAATTTCGTAATATATTTTTCAAATATTGTCGATTTGGTGAAAAATAGTAAATAATTTACCGAAAACATGGCCAAAATGGTTTTAACAGAAGAAAAAAAATACATACAATTAACAAAATAAAATAAAATTGAAGAAAGAGAAAAGATTTTTTTAATCCAAGAATTGAGAAGTTGAAGAGAGAGATGAGAATATGGCACGGTATTAACTAATACATGCTTAGCTAATACAATGTTTGATTGAGCCATGTATGAAAATATTGCGATATCCTAATACCGGTATTAACTAATACATGCTTAGCTAATACATGCTTAACTAATACAATGTTTGATTGAGCCATGTATTAGGATATCCTAATACAATGTTTGAATGAACTTTGTATTAGGATATCCTAATACAATGACTAAAAGACCTAAATACCCTTACTTGCATTTTCAATGAAGATATATTTTACATATGATTAACTTAACAAAGATAAAATTTAACAAAAAAAAGTAATTTCAATTATTTAAAATAATATTTTTCATAAAAAAAAAAATCAAATTTTTGTATAAATAGTAAAAAATATTTTTGCTAATGTATAAATATGTATATATATAAAGAAAATAGTACAAAACAATTGAAAAAAGTGATTAGCCCGACCCGGGCCTAACCCGAACTAAACCAAACCAACATAAAGCAACCCGACCCGAACAGCCCGAATTGCTCAGCCCAGCCCGAACCGCAGAGCCCGACCTGAATTGACCTGCCTGGCCCGAACCACCCAGCCCGGCCCGAACTGACCAGCCCGAATCACCCAGCCCGGCCCGGCCCGAACATGACTCGGCCCGACCCGTGTCTGAAGTTTCGATGTAAACGGGGTCCGGCTCGAAGCTACGATGTAAACAGTGAGAATTTGCCATATATTACAAGGGTAAATTGGTAATTAGGAGATTGGTATTAGCTAATGCTTTACTTTTAGATGGTATTAATTAATACCAAATTCTTTCTATAATTGAGTATTAGCTAATACCAATACCAAGTTGACACAAACACGGTATTAGCTAATACTGGTATTAGGATATCGCAATACCGGCAATCAAACGTGCCCTAAGTGTTGGAAGTTGGGCACGGACCAAACTGAGAGGAGAAGACAGATAAGAATCTCGCCAATAGCGCGTTCATCTCACTAATAAATCCAATGGTCATGAATTCGACTGATTTGTCAGTCGACTTAACTTTAGCCTTTCCCTAATAATAATAATAATAATAATAAACAAACACAATAACATAAAGAGATGAGCTTTTAATAAACTTGTTAAATTGTTAACTGAAGATTTTTTTTTTCTTTTGCATTTAGTTAGCTTTGTTTCAGTCCAATCGATTTGGACCATCTCTATCACATCCCCAGCATGTGATGGGAAAAAAAAAATTTGGGGAATTGTACACTGAAAAATACATCAAGTAGCATAACGATAAAACGATAATATGAGGTAATATTTGTGCCATGCAAACATAACGATAAAATAATAATACGAGGTAACGTCTTTGTCGTGTGCGCGTTGTCAATAACTTGATAAAGTTATTTTGGTAAAATTGATTCTTAACTACTTTTTAAATCAGTACGATAAGACGACACAAAAATGTGCAGTCTGTCATTGATAAATCTAATTCTTGATTACTTTTTAAATCAATTCAGCACAAAAAGTTACACCTCGTGTTTGTATTTTTTAACACAGCACAATAAATATATCGATATATTCGTATTTAGTAAGTTTAACAATACAGAATGATAAAAATACACATATAGTGTGCACAAATCTTATATATATATATATAGGGGAGTATATATTAATATAGCATCCAAAAACATTTGTTGGATGAACATACATTCTTGCGTCTTTTAAATCCTTCAACACTTGATCATGCACTCATACAATACAACCAGACAAACCAGTTGTCTTACAAATGGGACACAGATTCTTCTGCATCAGCCATTGTTTGATGCACTCCACATGAAAGTCATGTCCACAATCCAGCAACCCCACATCATCTCCCTCACCATATTCTTCCTGCCATTATCCATCATTCACAACAAACCCATAAACAATCACCAACATAATATACAGAATCCGGTAACATGATACTGAACCTAAAACCAGTCTCAACTATATAACTATATGTCATGTTGTTAATCAAACAATCGCTGTTAAAATGTTGGATATTCGGTGTCTCAACTATCAGATTGGTTGATATAACAAAAGCATGTTTTTTAAGCATCAAATAAGCCTAAACTATGAACAACAAATTTGATACTTCGGAAAAATATAGAACATGTTTTCTTTGCTTAAAACACCAAATATAACGTCAAAATCAGTAGAAAAAAGTGGAAAACAACAAATATGATAGTTGGGACACTGAATATCCACATTTTAAATCGGGTCAATAACCTGGGAGAGGTCTGAAGATTAGCCCTTGTAAATTTGAGAGGTCTGAATATTGAAATGGTGATAATAGAGGTCTGAAGTTTCGACTTGTAGATGATAGAAGTCTCCGTTAAAACTAACGGAAGTTGGTCATGTGCATAGCATGTGACCAGAAATAAAATTTCAAAAATACCATTTTTGCATCTCACGCAGTGGCGGATGGTTGTTGAATAATGTGGTTACGAACGTAACCACATTATCGAGTATTTTTAGTGGTACTTTAAGTTTATTTCTAAGAAAAAATATGACATGATCCTCATTATTTAAATGTAAGATCCTCATTATTTAGTGTAAGATCTAAATTATTTTGTCCAAGATACTAAGACCCTATTATTTCGTCAAAAATTGTCATCAAATACATTTTAAATGTACAAAGTGAATGAATACTTTTCTAAATATCGAAATCAAAACCAAATAAATTATATAAGTGTTACAATAGTGTCATGACTCGATTAAAACTCAACTCATCCACAATTGGTACTGGTCGGATTTGACTCAATTGTAACATTTGTATAAGCAGATATGGTTTACTTCTGGTACTTTGAAAAGTACTGTGTACATTTGAAATATATTTAACGACAATTTTGGATAAATAATTGAAAAAATTATGTATTATCATCGTTTTAAAATATGTATATTTTAAAACATGTTAGTACCAATAAATAATTTTTTTAATACATTTTATATAATTTTATTAAAAATATGTTAAATCTTCACTTTTTTTTTTCTGTTTAGCGTATCCTCATTATCGAGGTTCTGGATCCGCCACTGATCTCACGTGCTTGAATGAAAAGACGAAAATATCCTTAAGGCCACCACCCAACTCCGGCGACCACAACCCGACTCCGACGACCACCACCCAACTCCGACGACCACAACCGCGGTCCCGATCGGGCCCAATCAAGGCCAAATTGGAGCCACAAGGCTCTGATCGGAGCTCGGTGGCTCCGATTTGGAGCTCTTGGCCCCAAATCGGAGCTCTGTGGCTCTGATCTGGAGCTCTTTGGCCCCAGATCGAAGCCACAGAGCTCCGATCGGAGCTTTGTGGCTCCGATTTGGGTCCAATCGGGGCCGGTGGCTCCGATTTGGGTCCAATCGGGACCGTGGTGGCGGTCGTCGAACTTGGGTGGCGGTCGCCGGAGTTGTGAGTTGTGGTCGCCGGAGTTGGGTGGTGGCCGACCGGAGCCGTGTTGGTGGCCGGAGTTGGGTTATGTTTAAATTATGGACAGAGGTATTTTTGTCATTTCATCATATATTAATTAAACTTTTTATTAATTCAAATATTGCAAAAAGGTATTTTTGACATTTCATGCGGTTCTGTTAAATTTGACAGAAAATTTGGACGGAAAACCTAAAAATCACAAAGTCCACACTTCAGACCTCAGTTATCACCATTTCAATCTTCAGACCTCAAATTCACAATGGCCAATCTTCAGACCTCTCCCAGGTTATTGACCATTTTAAATCTAGGACAGCGATTAGCAACATGACCTATAGTTGGAACTGTTTTCAAGTTCATAACCCAAAATCTCTACTTGAACAAGAGATTTCTGACCTGGCAAACACAGCAAGGTTCAGGATCCTGCTGCGTGGCGGTTCGGGTAGAGACGTCTTTCTTCTGCTTCTGCATCATGTTCTTCATAATGGTTTCCTCCTTCAGGCCGGTGTTCACATCTCCGATGCGTTCTCCCAATGCCAGCAACTCCTGGTAATCGAACCACAATAGGGATGTGAACAAAAGTAAGGTTTAATCGATATTTAGAGAATCGGTTTTTTTTTTTACCTCATAGGACATGTTATCGACATCAAGCCGCATATCTCGGTGCCTGTCATGCATCTCCGCCAAACTCTGAAACATGATCGGCTCAAAATACATGTAATCCTGATAAAATGGAAAAGATGAAAACTTGTAACTTTAATCTAGGCTCGATGAATGAAACATATGTTTTTGCAGTTCATACCAAATTTTTTATTTGCCATATCACTATGAAAATGCTTTTCGGTTTCTCGATGATCTACTAGGTACAAACTATAACCAGTACTTAATATAGAGATGCAGCAAAAGGTAATCCACAACTAATTTCACATAACAAAACTTAATCCAATAGAGCCAATGAAGAGGAAATGAATTGTATTGATGCATTTTCATGCACAGCACGATGAAATTGTGCCAGTTTTCTGCCTCCCCTGATTTATCACTAACCGGAAGGTAAGAGGAGCTATAAGTAACCGGAATAAGAGGATATCCATCACCTAATCTAATCAATCAAGCAATTTATATATATATAACAATAACAGATAATCAACAGAGTTTTATAAGAACACAGGATTGAATGGATGGAACAAAACCTCAGCTCGTACATTTTCGCCCCTTCTGACAGCATTTAAGACTTGACGAATCTAACATTAAGACAAAAAGGCATTAATGTTAGCTCATTTTGTACTTTTTGGCCCTTTTAGAGTTCAAATCTTGTTTAACCTTCATATCTCATTGTACCCATGCTTATGCATCACGGCCAAGTTTAAAAGATCAATATATATATATATATATATATATATATATATCATAAAAAAATTAGGGTTAAAAACCTAAAAACAATCTCAACTATGCTCATGTTGCTAATCGCTGTCTCAGATTTAAAAAGTTGATGTCACAGCGATCATATTGATTGATTTCCATTTTTTTCTCTTAAAATTGACGAAACAAAAATATGTTTTTAAACATCAAATAAGCCTAAATCACGAGCAACAAATCTGATACTTCGGAAGAGTGTAAAACAAAATATTTTTGTTGCTTGAAACGTCAATTTTAACGCCAAAATCAATCGACAAAAGTGGAAAGCAACAAATTTGATAGTTGGGACATCGAATATCAACATTTTAAATCTGAGACAGTAATTAGCAACATGACCTATATTTTAGACTTAGGTTCTTAACACAAACTTCTAAGGGAAAAGAATGTTATGGAGATACAAACCTCGGCTAATATCCGGTGTCTCCCTTCGAAATCTGCAGCTAGAACCCGCAAAGATTCAGACATGCCTGACATGTCACCACCTCTATCTGTAGAGAATGCAGATCTGTGAAACAGTTGACGATGGCTCTGTGAAGTACTACCGGATCCCATTGCATGCTCCTGGGGAGTTGAATTACCGAAGGATGGTAAGGGGAAATGATTACTCTGTCCTCCAGATTCAGATTCAACAGACGGAAACAAGGACCAGGGTGCTGATTCAACCGATCGTTGCCTATTTGATGCAACCCTTCGGTGAGAAGCCCAGGAGGGGTTCGATGACCAAGAACCTGCACGAATAGAAGAAGGATGACCACTTGCCCTGCTTGTGCTGCCAGCTGCTACATTCCAGCTTGCTGAATCGTGTGTCATATTTCTTGAATCAGCAGCAAGATTTTCTGGAGTGTATCTTGGAATACCTCTGAGATTGGGTTCATCTCGTGATCCCAGATCGATCCCTCCAGGAACAAAAGAGCTATTAAGAAAATTACCGGTTCTTGAATGAGGGGCACCATTCCAGGGAAAAGCATGCATATTTCTTGAAAACCGAGGAGCATGTACTGAATTTAACTGGGTCTGTGAAGGACTTGTATTAACTGAAACTCCCCTTGATGATCTCAAGTCAAGAGAATCACCAGATGGCCCGGGCCTTTGCAAATGATTCAGAGGAAAAGCATTAAGACGCCTGACAAGTCCAGATCCTGCAGGTGATACGTTATACGGGATCGGTTCCTGCTGGTGTCCCGAATTTCCTCCCCTGGAGGTAACTGCACTACCACTAATGCTTAGATGAGGAAAGGATTCATTAGAAGCTTCTCGTGTACCAACTGTTGGGCTTTGACTCATCGGCTCAAAGAAGTTGCCTCTAGGAGTATTCCATGATGAAGGTGGAGATGATAAGTTCATAATATCGGAAGTATTGTTATTACTGCTAGAAGGTTCACCGGGCCATGAAAAGTTATCATCTTCAGGAGCACAATCCGAGCTTGTAGAGGGTTGAGACGATCCAGAAGTACCTTCAAAAGCCTTCCTCTTACAAGATGTGCCCCAAGAAGCCATGGAAGAGCTCGAGCCACCGGTTCTCTCCTCCATATGAATAGAGTTCCCTGAAGAATTACCAGAATTCCTCAACGAGGTGCCAAAGGAAGTCCGTCTATCTAAATCTGAAGATCGGTCTTCTTGACTAATACTTCCACCACTTCCCACATATCCTACGTGCCTAGATGTCATTGGATCGCCCGGGATCCCGGGAAAAAAGGCGTTATGGTGTTCCAACTCCCTTCCTGCTGAACTCTGACCTGCTCCAGTACAAAAACTTCTAGAAGGAGACCAACCAAGTTCCATTTTCATCTCAACACATTCCGAACTTGGTAGAGAACAGGATTGACCCAAGTTCCAGCCACCGAGTCCACTATCATGACTTGAAGCAGTTGATCCTGCTCCATCGGTTGAGTCCATGTAAGTCGGATTTGACCTGTTGCTTCGATAAGCCTGCTCACTCATGGGATCATTATTGGGGAAAGATCCCAAACTAATATCAACATTTTCGGGATCAATAGTACTCCTCTGCCCCTGCATTGTGCAAGGGTCTTCCTCCTAACAGGGATCTTATAATGGTTCCTTTCTAAAAGCCGATATGCAGAGAAGACTTCTAGGCACCGCACTGCATCATAGAGGAATCTGTCTTACCCAAACTGAGAAATCGAAGCCATTTAGAAGCCATAAAAATTAAATCAGTCAAACCCCTTAGTGTGTGAATCAACATAACAAAATAACACACTGATTTTTAACTAACTATACAACACATTTACATGAAATAAGATATTGCACCTTCATTGAGTTAAAAACCGACTTATGCATTGAGCATTCCGTATTTAATCATCATTAACTGAGTGCCAAGCCTTATGATCATGATTAAGCTAGCTATTACTCATACTAAATCTGCACCTGCTACAGCTTTAAGTGATATGCTTTTCATATCAACTCTCCATCATGTATACCGATTCGGATTCACCAACATGACAATCGAGATAACATGCTCAAGCCTTGAGATGGCCCCCAAAGAATCATTCCCTTTAGTAGTATCGATTTTGTATAGTCCGAAAAAAAAGCATCACATCCAGTAGCTTAGGCTCCTATAAGCAATTTCTAATCAATGCATCCTACTTCTGCTGAATTGCCCATTTCATAAGTCAAATTCATACAGTTACTAATCCAGTGGAGAAAAACAAGATAACAGCAGCAAGCAGATGAATAAAATTGGCGATCAGATTAATGCATCAACAATAGTTCAGTATAAAACACGGAATGCACTAACACCAATCACCCAAGCTACTTCCATATTCATCATCTCCTCTAAAACCAATCCAATTGAAGAAATTCACACATGCAAGAGAAAAACGCCCCAAAAATCGGACTCGGTTCTCCAGATCTCAGCAATTGAATAAAATCTCTAAACCCAGAAGCTTCAACCATGGATTAAACGAAACTAAAGCGAAGAGATAACAATCGAAGGAAATGATCACCGATTCGATGGATCGATTACAGGATGACGGCAAGAATCAAGATCAACGGCAACCGATATCACCGCGGTGGAGGTGGAGAATGTGATGTTTGGCAAGGAATAAAATAATGGGTAAGATAAATTGTGGGTAAGGTAAGGTAAGCAGCTGGAATGGGAATCATGAGGGTGGGCTTTTCTTGAGTAACTCCCTCTCTATGTGTTCTCTTCTGAATTCTTTTTATTATTATATTATATTATTATTATTAAATAAAAATGAATGAATATTTTCTGGAGGGACACAGGAGGAGGCAGTAGCAAATTAGTGTGTTTGAGAGAGATAATTAATGTGTGGAGAAGAGTAGATTAAGGGGGTTGAATGTTGATTAGCTCCGTGTGTGTCTTGCTTGCACACTTAAATAATTAATAATAGATTATGAGTTGAAATCTAGATCGAAAATGTTTATACTTGGCACTTTATCTTTATGAGTTAACACGATGTGAATAAAAAATAATCTAAATATAGAGCAAGTATGTTGACTAACTAGTCTAGATATAAAGCAAATATAGTATTATCTTCTTAATGAGGCCTTATAATCACCCGTTAGGAGTGATAATTGGTCTAAAAGTGAAATAAGTATGTTACAAAGCTGATCAAAACCTCTAAAACCACCAGCGAAAGAAAAAAAAAAAAAAACTCCATTTAATTAGTAACATTTTCTTTATAGTAAAAAAAATGCCAACAAAGTAAATATATATATAGAAATACCATTGTTAATGGTTGTTAATTGGTATATGGTTAAATACCAAATAGTTAATTATATCTATATACATATTTGTTTATAATTGTTCTAAGGTTACATACTAAATAGCTATTTTTTTAGCAAAATAGTTAGCTGGCTTTCCGAAACTAGCAATTGGAGGATAACTTTGTACATTTACTGCTTAAAAATTAACGAAATTTCTCATGTGAAGAGCATATGCTGTCACATAAAATTTGATTTAATTATGAAATTAAGAATATTCCCGACAAAATGCAGAGAAATGCTCACTCGAACGTTTCGAAAGCTGAATATGCATTTGGCGGAACAAATTGATATGGAGAAATATAGTTGAAGTGCCTCACCAAAAAATGGGCAATTAACAATAAAAAATGCAAGGGTATTTTAGTCATAAATATATGTTGACGCCAATTCCAGACGTCCAAGTGTTCCACACGTGAGTTAATTTATTAGTTTTTAAGCATAAAAATAATGGAACTAAGAGCATCCACAATGGCATTACATAGTATTACTTAAATATGAATTTTACATATTTTTTATGCAAAGTGTATAAAAATGTGTTATAAGAGCTTCCACAATGGTTTTACATAAATTGTATTCTTTAAAGTTGCCACGTAGGCATTTATGTACAATTTAAGTAATACGTAAAGTTAAGACACACGTAAAAAATATTTTCTCTGCAATCGTATTACTTAAACATATTACTTAAATATATTTTATTATTAAATTTTCCAACAACCACCAATAAGATATTAACGTTAATTATAAAATGAATTAATTTATAATTAAAAATTGGTTACGTAATACATAGTGCATTACTTATATTTAAGGAATGCTTTATGTAAAAACATAAATTTACGTGTGGGTCCCATCTTTAAGGAATGCTATGTAAAACCACTGCAGATAGTTTTTTTTTGTTTTACTTAAATAAATATGTAGGACCCACGTTTACGTAATGTTTACGTAATACCATTGTGGATGCTCTAATGATTTTACGTAGCATTCCTTAAAAGTAGGACTCACCTACTTTTGCATAGCCTATTTCTTAAATTTAAGAAATGACCTATATATTACGTAATCATTTTTTAATTATAAATTAATTCAATTTATAATTAATGCTAATATCTTATTGGTGGTTGTTGGAAAATTTAATAATAAAATATATTTAACGAAAATAGTTATGTAAAACCATTGGAGAGCAAATATTGTTTATATATTTCTTAACTTTACGTATTACTTAAACTGTACATAAATGTGTACGTGACAACTTTAAAAAATATAATTTATGTAAAACCATTGTGGATGCTCTAAGAGCATCCACAATGGTATTACATATTTTGCTTTCCTTAAAGGTGTCTCGTAGGCTTTTTATGTGTCGTTTAAGGAATACATAAATTTATGTAATGCTTAAATAATAGTAGGTTTACAATGGTTTTACTTAACCATCTTATGTAAACATATTTTATTATTAAATTTTAACAACTAATTTAAAAAGTAGTTATAATTAAAGTTTCAATTGTATCGTTACAATTGGCTAAAAAAAATTTGTGTCGTTACAATTAAGTTTTTGTCTAATTTTGCAACAAGATTTGTGTTATTTGTTATATATATATAATCATTTTATATATATAAGTAAGATATCTATTGTACATTCATTATATATATATATATGGAATGGAACGACTGTGTTTGGAAAAAATAAATGAGGACAATTAATTTTACGTAAACATAAATTTACGTGTGAGTCCAATTTTTAAGGACTGCTATGTAAAACCACTGTAGAGAGTTTTTTTTTTCACTTTACATAAATAAACATGTAGGACCCACGTTTACGTAATCCTTACGTAATACCACTGTGGATGCTCTAACTAATTTATAGTTTCTCAAAGTTCAGCTAGATATTTGCTCTAGAAAATCAACTAACTATTTACACTTTTGTGAAAATTATACGTGGCTATTTGATAACACTTCTCTAAGATACTAATTAATCTAATATAAATTTAAAAATATAACTTTGATTGGTTAAATTAAATAATGACATGTAGCGGAATTGGTAATTGAGATTTAAAATTAACTATCTAAAACTCATTTCCCAAATGCATATTATTGTGCGATGTGTAACGACCATCGATTCTTAATTTTAAATCGCACTAAAAGAATCAAATGAATATACTATTATTTACAATATAAAATATTATCTATCAATGAATATCATAATTAAAGAGTTATAACTTTTTTATATTACTTTAGTAAGCAATTTTTTTAATATTAAAATACATGTGAGAATCTTTCAAATGGTATATATATATAACTTACATAGATTCATGAACAGTAAAACATATATATATTCTTTTAATATACTAATTTTAATGAATTTTCACACAAATTCAACCTAAGAACATTATTATAATACAAATTTTCATCAAATATAATTGGGTAAAACGTTCAAATAAGTTAATATTAAATTATAATTTTTGCTAATGTTTAAATTACTATATATATTTAAGAAAAATGTGTTATATTAATTTTATTAAAAAAACTATCCATATCTATTTTTTTTTCATGGTGATATTTTCATAAAATAACATATATTATGTAATATGAATAAAAATTTGTATACCTAATTTATTTTTAATTATGTTATATTTTTTACTTGGTAGATTGGTAAATCAAATATTGAAAGCCATTGGTTCCAATCATTTTTTTCTAGAAAGATCCGGCATTTTATTCAACCATGCAAACTAGATTATAATCGATCAATAAAATAGAAATTATGGGAGATAATGGTAACAACACCCGATCCATATGGTATGTTTTTCTTTCTAGATTGCATAGGAACCAATTTAGCGCATCCATGTGCATTCCTACGGACAAACTTCTAATACTTTCGAGATACAATCTGAGCAAGGTAATTGATGGAATTGACAATGTTCGTGATGCTCTAATTAGGGGGTGTCAATGGGTCTCAGGTACCCGCCCCAATTTGCCCAGCTGACCCCGCGAGATATGGGACGTGTCCGAGTTTGGGATCGCCCCGCCTCGTGGACCCATGCATGTATTATACATATATATAACATATGTATATTATTTAAAATTATATGAATAATATGACGTGTAGTCAAAATAACAAGGGTTCTAATTAGTTTGGTGATTTGGATGTGAAGTTAAATTTGTAATTTTTATTTTTCGAATTATGAGTTGAATTTGGATACTGTGAATATAGAATTTAGGGTTGTAATAATTGATTGTGTCCCATTTGGGGTGACCCGCCCCGCGAGATGTATGGGATGAGTACAGGTCGACCATATCGACCCGCGAGGCGGGTCTGGGTCTGGCGATAACCACCCCGCCTTATTGACACCCCTAACTCCAATTAACTTCATCAGTTGGTCTTTGAGCATTTGTGTTGGAAAAATGGGCTAATTGTTTTGTGAAATTAATTTTGGACTAATCTTATTCTTATTTATAGCCCAATTTTTTATGAGCCCAATGCTAGCCCATACTTGAGTGAATGTAATTTGTCATTTTTTTTGTACCATATTGGTTGGTTTCACCAACATCCTCCCCATTCACCTCATATATAAATGAGTCTTCATCTTCACTTTTGGATAAAATAATGAGAAATGAAATATCTTCCTTCTTGATTGAGTATTAAATTTTTCGGAACCCATAATCTTGGGATCCAATTATATTTTTTTTCATCATATGTTCTTCGTGTTGACGAATGCAGAGTTCTTCTAGGTTGATTTCGACTTTGTCGTTTTCGACCTTTCTAGTTATTTTATTTATACCCGTTGTCGTCGGCTTTCCTGTTCTTTGTTTGAGTTCAGGTATCGTGAGTTCGGTTCGGTCGAACGTGTTGCATGCATAACACGATTCGATGACACTGTTGAATCCTGGAGGTGATCGCCCCTTGTATAAACCCATTTACATAACCCGATGGTGGGGAGGGGCGAAAATTCCTTAAGGAGACCATGATCCGCACGGGCCTCAGTATAAAAAATACGTATTCGTTTTGTCTCGATTTTACGTATAATTTCGGTGTTGCCTATATCTTGCATGTTAATTCGTATAATTACTTGTAAGTAACCGAAATTTGACTAATTGCATTTTAGTCATTGAATTTTAGAATATTGCATTTTGGTCCTCGGACTTTGTAAATTTACATATTTTACCCTCAATATTTACAACGATCTTAAGGCAATTTTTTATTTGTTGGTTTTATAAGAGGGTGCTTAATTGAATTTTGAGATTCAATTTTTTGGAGAAAATAATTATTTATTCTCTAAAGTTCACAAATAGTGTCGAACAACGACGTTGGGAATGTGAACATGCTCGAGAAGAGAGCACATGCGACTGATAAAATCGTTAAGGCCAGTTAGGCCATCGAGACAGATAAAGTCGTCAAAGGTGTTGAGGCTATTAGGACCGTTATGTCGCTAAGTCGTTGAGACTACTATGACTAATCGAGATGGTCAAGGTTGTTGAACCTGTTAAGGCATCCGAAATTGATATGTTTGCTAAGCTGAATTTGATCACTATACTCATTTTAGTCGTTGAGACTTGTGGGGTCGTTGAATCCATTGTTGGAAATGAGATTAAGAAATCGGTTAAAGCCGATTGAGTGTGTATGATAATTGTTATGGAAATTTTATTTCCTTGTCTAAACACTGATTATTACATTTGACATGTATGTAAGTGTGAATCAACGAATTGATTGCACAACCATAAACATTGGCACGTATGTACGCCGTGACGTTTGTACAAGGGAGTTAGCCCCGTGCGGGTCTAGTTTTGTTAAAACCAAATTAACTGTGCCCATGTTTATTTCATGTTCACATGGAAAACAAATATATTTGATTTTTGTAACTGAAGTGATTAAACTTAGTTACTGAAATCAGAAATTCAAATCGATTTTTGAATTTTAATAATCCGAATTTGATGTCTCGGATTGATTACTACTGTGGGGTTGAGTACCAAATACTAGGACTTCTAAAAAAAATCTCAAGGAGTTGGTCACAAGTACAATTTTTGAATGCTACTCAATGAGAATGTAGCTAACACTTGTCGGACAACTCTTAAATTGGGAAAGACTACAATCTTCTCGATGTGGTCTATAAATACGATCATTCTGCGAGTTATCCTTTCGCAGATGCGGGTGCGGGGTTGGACACTCGTCTAGGTCGCCGTCTATAATGTCGGGAAAGTCGCCGAGACTTACTTCAAAAGTTGACGTCAAAAGATGAAATTTTTTTTGACAAATTCTGGAAAAAAAAAAATAATGAGGAGGAAGCATCCCAGTTGGGAGCACTCATAATCGTTAAAAGAACTGTACGTTAAATACAGATAGACGACAAATTTGATTGAAATGAAGTTGAGTTACTTTATGTGTAATGGTCGTTGAAGTAAACATGAATAAAACTGTTTTTGTGTTTGGCCGTTGTGCCTAAAAGAAACATGAAATAAGAATGTTCCTCATTGTGCTGAATTTGTGACACAATAATTTAGAACATGTTAATTACGATACCTTGCGGATGTTATCTAACATGCTTCATATTCCTAAATTCAAAATAGATCAAGGACATAATTGTGAAGTTCGCGTTGACACGAAACTTACTCGGTCGAAAGGCTTACCGAACTTCTTGGTCTAATACATAGCGATGTTTGCTATATGTCCAAACGCGAAGCGGAAAAATAAGTACTTCATTATTTCGTAGATGATAGTACTAAATATTGCTATGTGTACTTGATGAAGGGAAAATATGAAACAATTAAAGAAATTCATGGTTTACAAACAAAAACTTGAGTTTCAACTAAACAAAATAGTTAAATGTTTTCGCAGTGAGATATGCGGCAACGATGATTCTCTGTTTAGATAATGTTTGCTTAAACACGATTTAATCCGTGAAAATTGTTCACCGCATAAACCCCGATTGAGTTGGGTCGCGGTTTCGATTCCACCGGGAACGTTTTACGGATTAGTTTTAGTTTTGGACTAATTAGTATAAATAACGTTGCCGACGGTTAAGGTTTTGGCTTAGTGAGTGAAAGAGTTGTCATTATGTATGTATTTGATAAAGATCTGCAACCCTTCATTCCTAAAACTTCGGGTAATTTTGGCACTTGCGGTGCAACGGGCCGATGCCGTTTATTGGTCTGAGAATCATACATTTTTTTAGAAATGCGGCAGTCTAATGGCCAAATTTGATCTCATATTGTTTTCAGGAAAATGTTTATATTTTGACGGTTTGAGGACCTACATTGATAAAATGATGATCCGAGGATCAATGAGATGTGGTTGAGAGTTTGTAATAACTTCGTACCCAACCCGTGTGTTAACACGTTAAATTTTCTGGAAGAAATTAAATAATGTGGTTGAAACCATGTTAGTTTTATAGTAATGATTAATATGGGTAGCTATTTTAACTAACAATTACCTTTTGAATAAGGTAACCCATAAGAAGGACGATAAACTCTGTTTGAGTTGTGCCTTCAAATGTGGAGGGTGTCTTTTTAAAAGTTATGATACCTCTACGGAAAAGGCGCATACATGCCCTAAACTGTTGATTGCATTTTCATAGGGTATGCTCAGAACAGTAACGTGTATCGGTTTCTTCCGTTTGAATCGAAAGTGTCGGATATACACAAATATACGTTAATGTAATCAAGAAATGCATATTTCTTTAAGAAAATGTATTTTTTGCTAAGTCTAGAGGAGAGGCAAGCATATGAGACTATCGAGGAAAAATAGTGAAGACTGAGAACATGAAGGGCGTGTTGAGGTCGAGACTGAGGTTGAAACCGAGGTCGAGCCCGTGATGAGTAAAAATGCGAGGATTGAAAAATCCTATGGTCGAGTTTTTCTGACCTATATGCTTGAAGCCGAACCTTAGACTTACCACGAAGTCGTAAACTCTTCTGAGAGACCTCTATGAAAAGAGGCAAACAATAGTGAAATCAAATTCATCTTGCAGAATCATACTTGGGAGCTAGTGGATCTTCCTCCCGGAAGCAATGCACTAGGCTACAAGTGGATTTTTAAAAGGAAAATGAAAGCAGATGGTTCAATTGATAAATAAAAAGTCTGACTTGTCATCAAAGGTTATAAACAAAAGGAAGGACTGGATTATTTTGATACATATTCTTCAGTAACTATAATCACATCCATAAGGATGGTACTTGCGATTGCCGCTTTGCGAAATCTAGAAGTACATCAAATGGATGTGAAAACAGCTTTCTTAAATGGAGATTTATAGGAAGATCTACATGGAACGACCTGAGGTTTTCACTGCGTGAGAGCAGGAAAAGAAAGTCTGTAAGCTTGTCAAATCTCTATATTGTTTTAAACAGGCGCCTAAACAATGGCTTTATAAATTTGACAGCGTTTTATTGGAGAAATATTTTAACATAAATAAGTGTGACAAATGTTTTACGTTGATGACATGCTAATTATTTGGAGAACAATGAGGTAGTCCGGTCCACTTGACATATGTTGAATTTGAATATTGACATGAAATACATGGATCTTGTCGATGTGATCTTTGGGTTAAAACTCATTAGATCATCGGAATGTCTAATTCTAAGTCAAACTCATTATATTGACAAGATTTTGGATAAATTCAACAAAGATGACAAGAACGAGGTCGCTACTCCAATAGATACGAGTAAGTATTTTTCAAAGAACAAGGGAGAATGTTTTTTTTTTTTTTTTCCAAATTGAGTACACTCGGATTATTGGAAGTATCATGTACGTAATGTCATGCACTAGACCAGATATCGCTCACTTTGTAAGTGTATTGAGTCGATACACGAGTAACCCTAGTGTTGACCATTGGAAATGGGTAATCAGGTTACTTAGGTATCTGAGACATACTCCTAATCATGGTCTACACTATATAAGATATCTTTCTGTGATAGAAGGTTGTAGTGATGCGAATTGGATATCCGATTCAAGAACAATTGTGAACATTTTCTCAAAAATAGACACTACCACCTTGAGTATGAGTGGTTATGTTTTCACCTTATGGGGTGCAACAGTGTCGTAGAAAAATCCTCAAAACAAACAGTCATAGCCAAATCGACTATCAAGTCTGAGTTATTTTACTGGAGAAATGTGCAGAAGATGCAGAATGGCTATGCCATTTTCTCGAGGATTTTTCTAATTGGTCAAAACATGTGTTAGTGCAAAGATTGATGAGTTTGTTTTAGTTTAATCCAAATAAAATCCTATCTAATGAAATGTTGAAAATTTAGGAGACATGTGTAAAGCAAACAAGTGGTGCACCCCCATTTGGCCTGAAAACCTTTGTTAAAGGTTGGGGAATGAGACATTTTGCGAACCTGTTGTCCACAAAAGAATCAATCTAAATTTAGTTTTTGGATTAACAAAATTATTTATGCAGAAAATGATAGTCTGAGGACTTTGTTGGTTTGAGAACATAGATGCAACGTTGCGATAATCAATCTGTATAACACAGTATAACTTGTATAATGGAATGTTTAGACGTATACGTCATAGACATTATAATTTCATTAGAAAGTTGCTCTTAAATCATATTTATTGTGCTCGATGTAGTAAAGTGGCAGATAAATAGCGGATCCGCTACCCGAAAGGGTTAAACAGAGAGTTATTTGGCCAAGTATTGAAAGGAATGGGGCTGAAGTCCGTGCAGGAAACACTCTTGAGAAGGAAAACCCAACCATGATGACTGGAGATCCCAAAAACTTGGTTCAATGGGACAACCTAATCACAATAGTAAGTGTGGTCACTGGGGGTCAAATCTCCAAATATGAAAATTCACATTTTATATACACATCCGAACCAAATTTATCCATAAACTGTTAGTTCTACTTTTTTTATTTTCCCCAAGAACTGTTAGTTCTACTTGATATGAAATTTTACTTCATAGAAACAGTAGCCAAATTGAAACAATCCATTTTAAAAATTATTTTGTTACTGCGCATAGATAGTTGCCGAAAGCAAAAGTTCTTATGATAGAAAGATGGAAATCTCTCAAGATGGAAGAACAAACTTATTGGTAGAAAAAAAACTGTCGACAATTGAAAAGTTGAAAAACTTAGAGGGGTGATGCTAGAGCATGTGAAAAAAACTGTGAAAAATCTATAGAAAGCATTTGGAGAAGTTTAAAATTTCACACTTTAAAGATTTATCCAAACTTAGAGAAGTTTTGACTAGGTTTTTGGAAAAGAGGAAAAGTATATAGCGATTTTTTTCTCGAACAAATTCGACTTCAATATTTCCAACTAAGCTAAGATTTTTCATATCATATTGGCAAAAAAAAAAAAAACTTGTGTCACATAATATTGTGAAGTGGAATTCTATTACGTAATACAATTATGAAAAAGTAAGTCGTAATTCGGTGTAAAAATATTAGATTATTTTAAATGGACGTTATTTTCTTAATGGGTTACCTAAAACACCAGGCTGGACAATAAAACATATAAGTACAACAGTAAACTAAACACACAACTAACCATTATACACTCTCCATAACTTCATTGCATTCAACTCGAATCACTTCTTCTTCTTTGCAACCGAAGCTCACTAATCAAGGCCTCTGCGTCAGTAAAAGACGACCCGCCTTCTTCAACCGCCTTCTCAGCCTTCTCCCTGAGCTCTCTAGCCCGTCTCCTCATCTCATCCGCCTCATCACCGCCATCCATCAACCTCCTCACAGCCGCCTCGATCTTCTCCCGCCCCACCACCTCCTTAGGCTTCACCACCCACGAACTCCACTCCATGCTCCCAACCTTAACCCCAATCCTCAGCACATCAGTGATCAGCTTCTCATTAAAGAACTGCTCTGCAGATACTGGGAAAGTTACCATTGGAAGCCCGGAAGCCACGCCTTCCAGTGTCGAGTTCCACCCACAGTGTGTCATGAATCCACCCACAGAAGGATGATCCAATATCAATAACTGTGGTGCCCAACCTTTGATAATCAACCCTTTGTTAGATTCCTTAATCCTCTGCTCAAACCCATCGGGAATTTCGTCACTTTCACCGGATTTCGCTGTTTTCTTGACAACCCAGATGAAGTTTTGGCCCGAAGACTCGAGCCCTAGTGCTAATTCCTGGAGTTGTTCAGGGGATAGCCTTACCAAGCTACCAAAACTAATGTAAATGACAGAATTGGGTTCTTTAGTGTTGAGCCAATTCAAGCATGTTTGGTCATCAATGGAGGATTTATGGCCTCTCACAGACTTATCCTCAATGTTTCGGTTGCATAGAGACACTGGACCAACAATCCATGCCTTGTTGCGTAGCTTGTTCCTCAAGTAATCAGCATATACTGCCTCCAACTCATAAAAGCTATTGACTAGAACACCGTAACCGGGTTTCGGTGGAGGGCCACCGCCACCAGGGGGCTTGCCAGCAAAGTGTGGAAGCTGGGACTTGGTCATTTCGATCCTGCCAGGGAGATCTGGAACTATGAAGGGCTCAAACTCGGAGGAGACATTGTCTTGAGGTTTGTGGATCATCATGAGCTCTTGTGCACATCTTGAGAAGCAGCCGTTTCCATTGAATACGATCCTCGGCACTCCGATTGTATCAATAGCCTGTTGAGAGATTGATAGTGGCAATTCAATTTTCTGGTTATATCTAGCATGACCTATTTCAGGAATCAAGATGCATACAACTTTTCTTCATTAATAAATCCACTGCCGCTGCAATTTCAACGTTGGCAAGGTAATATATTGTACAATTTCAAAATCCCTAATTCAACAGATTCGGTAATTAGTCCAAATTCAATCTTTGATTGAAAAATTATTTCATTTTGAGCTGGAAGGGGACCAGATTATCAACAATTAGGGTTTAGGGTTCAAGAGGATACCGAAAGATGGCTGGATTTTGAGTTACCTCGGTGGACCAGCGATGGAACGTGTCGACGACGATGCAATCGGGTCTGGCCTGCCGGAGAAGCTGCTCGAGGGGTTCTCGGAGCACCGAAGTGTCAGTGAAGGGAGGAGCGGACATGTCTGCCGTCGGGGATTCGGCGTTCTCCGGAAGCTGGAGGTCGTGGACGGAGATGGGGCGGCCGGCTTTCTGGTCGCCCTCGATGGATTTCTGGAAGGATGGGGCGGAGGACGGGGAGGCGAGGATGGTGGAGTTGGCGCCGTGGGAGGCGAAGACACGGGCGATGTCAACCATCGGGATCTGGTGGCCGCCGCCGACGAATGGGAAGAAGAACATTTCGAGTGGTGTTACTGATGGCGGAGAAGAGGAGGCCATGATTGTAGGAGAGTGAAAATTGGTTCATGAATTTGAAAGAGAGGCGACGTATATATACTATCCGGCGCGCCAATTTTTCCGCATTTTTATCTGGCTATTTTTCTCTTCGGGCTTTGCTAAAACATGTGAGTGAGACTCCGTGTGAATTTTCTTACCAAAGTTGCTTTTGTCACATGAATTTTGAGAACAAGTGGGATCCTTAATATATTTTTTTTATTTTTATTTTTCAAATTTATCCTCCCATTTCCATTTCAGGGGTGTTAACGGGTTGCGGAGGCCATACTTCTGGCCCTGATTTTGCCCCGCCGACCGCGTCCCATGAGATATGAAACAGTTATGAGTTTAATTTTTCACGTAACAGATTCAGGTCAGGGGTCGTAGATCTGTATATTATATATATATATATATATATTATGTATATTTTATAAAATAATAAAATTAATGTAACATCTATTCAAAACACTAAAGATTAAAATATAAATCAAGTTTTCGATGGATTTGATGTATCTATAGTTAGGATTTATGATTTGAATATAGAGATCAATTTGGATATAAAGTTGAGAAGTGGTGAATATTATATAGGTTTGGAATTCGTGGCCCGAACCGCATTGGTCTTTCCGCTGGTTTTATTTTTTACCCATAATATCCCGGAATGCCTAGAAAACTATGAAATCACCGCTGCTTTTACTAATGGACCCCACATGTCAAGAGAGAGATAGATACAAGCTCTATAATCTCGGAGGGATTAAAGTGCAATTTTCAAATTTTCTTGCTAAACGATTTAAACGGACGGATATAATTACTTTACGGTTCTTAACCGAAAGCGTACTCTCTCACGAGTCACGCCCTCATGGTAATGATCATGTGCGTACGCGGCACACGCACCAGCCTCACTGTTACCATTTCCTCCTTTTATTTTAATTTTCTACCTCTTTCCTCATTTATTTCTTTTCGGTTTCTCTTCTTGGGCTAAATTATTGTCTATTGCTTTTTGTCCTTTAGCTATTTTTTTTTTTTTTTCGTTTTGTTCTGTTTTTTTATTTATTATTATTATTATTTTTTCAGAAATACTATAATAATAATAACTAATATAGTACCGAGTTTAAAAATTAGTTTCGGTATAAGATGAAAATTAATTATCATGACAATATTTATTTTTAATAGAAATTTTTACTATTGAGAAAAATTAACAAAATAGTTTATTATATATTATTAACTTGTATGTGATGAAAAATCTTGGTGTATACTATAATATTATTATTGCTTATTATTATATGAGAAGTGTCATTAATTTTGTAGTTTTTTTCTCCTAAAATATTATTGGATACGGTGAACACCGGGTAAATTTCAGTTGTCTATGGTTCAAAAAGCCTATATACTTTTATACTTTTTTTTATAAAACTAATAACACACTTATCAAGTGGCATAAAATACATTTGTCATATCTACAAAGCACGTGTTTCCTAAAAACCTATTGGACTTAGTGAACACTAAGACACGTTTGATTGCACGTATTGGGATATCCCAATACACGTATTAGCTAATACTTTATTTGTTTCCACTTGGTATTGGTATTAGCTAATACTTGGTATTAGCTAATATTCAATTATATAAGGAAATTGGTATCAACTTATACCAACTAAAAGTAAAGCATTAGCTAATACCGACCTCATAATGACCCATTTACCCTTGTAATATATGGCAAACTCTAACGATTTACTTCGAACTGGACCCCGTCGGGTCGGGTTAGTCCGGGTTCGGGTCGGGCTGGGTTGTGCGGGTTGGGTCGGGCTGGGCTCGGCGAGGTCGGGTCGGGCTGGGCGAGGTCGGGTCGGGCCGGGCGGGTTGGGTCGGACTGGGTGGGCCGGGCTGAACGATTCGGGTCGGTCGGGTCGCGTCGAGCTGAACAGATCGAGCCGGGCTGGACTAATCGGGTCGGGTTGACCTGGTTCGGGCTGTGCCAGGCTGGAACGGGTCGGGCTGTGCCCGGCTGGAACGGGTCGGGTCGGACTAATCACTTTTTCAATTGTTTTGCACTACTTTCTTTATATACATAGATATAGATATTTATACATTAATAAAAGTAGATTTTATTATTTATATATAAATTTGATTATTATCTATTTATTTTTCATGAAAAAGATTATTTTAAATAATTGAAGTTACTTTTTATGTTAAATTTTCTATTTGTTAAAAAAAATCATATGTAAAATATAATTTCATTGAAAATGCAAGTACGGATATTTAAGTCATTTAGTCATTGTATTAAGATATCCTAATACAAAGTTCATTCAAAAATTGTATTAATAAATACTAATACATGGTTCAACCAAACATTGTATTAGCTAAGCATATATTAAAATATCTTAGTCGATGCTTAGCTAATACATGCAATCAAACATGCCCTAAATGATTAAGTAAATTTAAGTCCTACGGTTCAAACAACCCAATATATTTTTTAGAATTTTTTTTTTTATATATAAAACTAATAACGGTTATAAAGTGGCAAATTTTTTTTTATCATATATACAAAGCTCATGTAATTAACATTATAATATAAACTTTTATCTAAATAATTTTTTTTCAACACAAAATGACTAATTAAAGTATTTAACTTTTTGTTTGTATAATTAATATTTCATTTGGCCAAAAAAAATTAATATTTCATTATTTATTTGTTTTCCAAAACTATTCTTTGGTTGATTATTATATATATCATTATGAAATAAATAATAAAATAACTAACATTTAAAATAGGTGACAGAAAATAATCTATTTTGGCAAAATAATAATGAGATATTAATTAACAATTTTTATGAGAAAATTAGCCACATGATAAATGTTATTAGTTTTATAATTTATTTTCTAAAAATATATTGGATTATGTGAACCTAAATGACTGAAATTTACTTAACAATTTGAGGTTCACCTAGTATAATAGATTCATAAAAAAAATTTATGAAAATAATGAAACTTCTCATATCACAATGACCAATAATAATATTATAATATAAAATTTAATTTTAAGTTTTTTTGCATAGCATGCGAGTGTATAATAAGTTAATATCTGATATTTTTTATTATCAAAACTAAACTCAATACTTTATTAGTTATTATTATTTTTGAAATAATAATAGATAATAACAAAACAAAAGTCCCAACAAAAAAAAAAAAGAAAGAATGAGAGAATAGTGGTTTTTTTTTTCTTTCTAAAGGACGAAAAGTAAGAAATGAGATGAGACGATATTTTACTCATAGAGAAAAATCGAAAATAGATAAATTTTTAAATATAAGAAAATTAAAATAGAATGAGATAAGGCTAAACAGTGGCATTCTATAATTGAGGTGGTGTACGGTGTACCCTACCTAAGAATTACCCATCATAAAGACCACAAGTCAAACTTTATTTGGCAGTTGGATGTGGATCGGAATACAGATTATTATGATTACCGATCCGATCCGCATTTAAAATTAATTAATAAAATGTTAATATTTACAAAAAGTAGGGATGCTTTTAAATCATTGTAGCAAGTCCCATAATATCCCCACCATGAGATGTATGGAACATGGATGGGTCTACCAAGCAAAACTCAGCCACACCCCATTTACACCCCTATTTACTTATTTAACAAATTGTCTTACTCTTAAAAAAAAATCAATTTTTCTTTCATATCAAGTTTTATTTTAACTAATATAAACTGATAAGAGTTAATAACTGATGGATAAATGTCCAATTCGGGTTCGTATTTACATTTCGGGCATCGTAAACATGTCGAAAATTACATCTCGGTTTAAAAACACCTCCCACGGTATCAAAACGGTCCGGAAGCGCATTTACGCGCGTCCGGGTTGCGCGGCAATCCGGACCTCGCCGAATTGCCCAAATTCGACGAGGTCCGGATTACCTTACGGGTATCGCGCGACTACCGTATCCGCAATTAGTTACGTGTAGAGAAGTCAAGTTCGCACATTACCAATATGGATGACGGTTACCGCATGATCTTGAACCGTCATCAAACCGCTCTAAAACCGGGTCCGGTCCCAAGAAAGCCTATAAATAGGAGGTCTTGGCCACCCATTTTGGGACATTCTCTCATTTGCCCAACTTTGGTATTTTGAGCTCTGACTTCTCTCTAGAAATTCTCTCTCTCTAGAAATTACCTTTTTGCCATTATAGTGACTTAAGCATCGGAGAGGGCTCCGCTAGAGCCACCCCCCCCCCCCCCTCTCCGTGCTAGCATTGGTCCTTGGTGCAGGATCCGACGCTTGAGACACAACCTTGCCGAATCACAACCTTACCGAGTCCCAGCCTTACCGAGTCACAGCCATACCGAGACACAATCCTCATACGGGAGCAAGTCTGAACACTCGTTAGTGGCCCAACCTCCGACAGAAGGATCACAGCCCGCACAACCACAGACGCATCCTCACGACCTTGTTCAATCCGGACGCAACATTGGCGCCGTCTACGGGATTCGAACAACAAGCTACCATACCGCAGAAATCATGACGAGTGATCACAACGCTCTCACTAAGGTCAATCCGTCAAAAACCAGGAAGCGCTTTAGACGGCACAAAAGGTCCATAATGTCTACCGTGCCAGCAAACAGTGTGCCATCCGCACAGCACGGCCCAAAATTTCCAGGCATCCACGTGATACATGGAGGTTTCGGAGCAGGAGGCTAAACATCATACGGGAGAGAAATTTACGCTTCCCTGATGATCCATGAGCCTAGGGGCAGTCAGCAAGGAGACGTTGTCCTAGAGGACGCCATCGGCTTTTCTTCGGAAGACAAGTCGCATATAACATTTCCACATAATGACGCCTTGGTCATAACCATGACAATCGACGGCATGGACATCAAGCGTATCTTGGTTGATGGAGGAAGTTCGCCCAACATCATCACGAAAGACGTCATCCTAGCTTTGGGAAGGAAGAAGGACGTCAACAAAATGAATTCACCCTTAGTGGGGTTCATGGAAGATACAAGTTACCCATTGGGGTCCATAACACTGCCAGTTATACTGGGAGAGGGCAACTCACGTCTCCAAATTGCAATACCATTTATGGTAGTGCAAAAGCTGGACGCATACAATGGTATCTTAGGATACGCAACCATGAATGCGTGGGGAATGGTGCCATCAACAGCACACCAGAAGATTAAATTCCCAACTGCAGCCGGAATCGGTGAAGTCAAAGGAGATCAACTGTTGTCAAAAAATTGTTACAACGTGGCAATCCAAAATAACGTCAAGCCTGATGACATGCCCATCATTGATGATGATCCAAGAGAAGGCCGTGCCCGACCGGCCCCAGTAGAGGAGTTAAAACACATAAAGATCGAAGAGCCAGACAGAATGGTCCAAATCGGAGCATCCTTGTCAGAAGATGAAGTGATAGAGATCACAGCACTCCTCAAAGAGTATAAAGAGCTATTCGCATGGTCACCAAGCGATATGCCCGGAATCAGCGCATAAGTCATTTCCCATAAACTCAACATCAAGCCAGGAACTCGAGCAATAGCCCAGAAACTTCGACCCCTCGGGGGCAACAAGAAGCTGGCAATTAGAGAAGAGGTGGGAAAACTGCTTGACGCAGGATTCATCGAAGAATCAAGATACCAAACATGGGTCGCAAACCCGGTGTTGGTTCCTAAGTCAAGTGGCAAGTTAAGAATGTGCATCGATTACAGAGATCTCAACAACGCATGCCCAAAGGATTCATATCCTCTCCCAAGAATCGACCAACTAGTCGATGCCACTGCCGGCCACGAATTAATGTCCGTAATGGATGCATACTCTGGATACAACCAAATCCCGATGTTCAAAGACGATGCACCGCATACCGCATAATATGAGATTATATCCAACATTACATCACGCCTTACTTGGTTACTACTAATCATAGAAAACGGAATCTTTGTTTTTCAAGTTCACATACATGTGTTCACACTTCAGTGTCGGTTGAAGGTGCTCTTTACATAGTCTTGGTCTCTTGGATGAAAGCGTTTACCAAAAAAAATGTTGGATGAAAAAAAATATGTCAAATTAGGTGACATGATATCATGTGTCACCGCTATGAAGTTTTAAACGGTACCAAAAATATTATATGACATAATAACTAGTTAAATAATATAATTGAATGATTATTTTTGTTTTAGGTAATAATTTAATTATTTATGTTCCGGAATGTAATTAAATGGTTCAATATGATTTATTTAGTCATTTATATTTTTTAATTTAACTAAATAATTATAAAATGATGATTTTATAATTACATTAAATCAATTCAAGTATTCTTCATTTCTTCATATTTTTCATCGTGTTCTTCATATTCTTCATTAAGTTTTTCATTAAAAAAAACTTCAATTATTTCTTTAAAAAATTTTAAAAAAAAAACACGGATTCGAATCCTAATCCTAATTAGGTTCAGATTCGAACCACTAGCAGCAGCTGGTTTCAGTTGAACCCAACTACAACTGAACCCAGCAGAGCCTCGTATGGGTTCGATTTGAACCCAACATGAGATCTGATCAGTTCAGATTTGTATATGGTGTACGATTTTGGAAAAATAAATAAATTGAAAATTAGATTTTTAAATGAAAATTCTTATTTTTTTTAATAAAAAAACTTAATAAATTTGACGAAGAACGTGATGAAGAACATAATAAAGTATGATTATAGAAATTGTATTTTTGAAATTTTATCAAAATGTACCAAACTGTCACATTTGTAAATATATGTAACTATAAATCACACGTTTGAACCAAACAGTCACCCTGACAAACATAAATAACCAAACTATGTGTCTATTAACTCTATTCATATTATTAAACTCTGATATCATACATAATTTACCAAAAAAAGATATCATACATATTTTTTTTTCATTTCATACATTAAATTAAATAAATAGGAAAGGTGTGTATTTTAGAATATACTAACTTGCATTTTTTTTTCCATCAAAGAAGTGCCCAATAATCAAATAAAATAAAATTCTGTAAGAAACACATAATTTAATTGTTTTTTAATATATAATATAGTGTAGTTGTTTAACCTTTTATTCATTAATTAGAATACTTTGACTTCTAATTATATCCAAACTTTGGAATGAAAAGATATTCGTACCATTGGCAATATATATATATATATTCGTTCCAAATTTTTACTCTTTAATAATAGAGTTAAAGATCCTTTTGGTACCACATGTTTGCAAAAATTACACTGTTCATACCACTAGTATTTTTTCGTACCGAATTGGTACCACATGTTTCCAAACCTTACTGTTTTGGTACCTCCGTTAGGGTTCCGTCAAAAACAGCCGTTAAATGGCATGTTCCATGCACGTGACCAGCTCAAAACTTTCAATTTTGTTACAATTTAGTCCATCTAATACATCCCTAACTTTTATTTTGTTCAATTTAGTCCTAAAACTTCAAAATCAAACCATTTCCCCAAATTGACCTAGCCGGACCTAGCCATGGGCTAGGTCCGACCCTGAGTCATGGTCGCCGGACCCAGGCGACCCCGACCCAGGGTCGGACCTAGCCCTAGGCTAGGTCCGTCTAGGTCAATTGGGACCTAGCCCCAATTGAGTTAAATTGGGGCTAGGTCCAATTGACCTTGCCGGACCTAGCTTAGGGCTAGGTCCGACCCTGGGTCAGGGTCCCCTGGGTCCGGTGACCCCGACCCAGGGTCGGACCTAGCTCATGGTTAGGTCCGGCTAGGTCAATTTGGGGAAATAGTTTGATTTTGAAGTTTTAGGACTAAATTGAACAAAATAAAAGTTAGGGATGTATTAGATGGACTAAATTGTACAAAATTGAAAGTTTTGGGCTGGTCACGTGCATGGCACATGCCATTTAACGGCTGTTTTTGACGGAAACCTAACGGAGGTACCAAAACAGTAAGGTTTGGAAACATATGGTACCAATTCGGTACGAAAAAATACTATTGGTATGAACAGTGTAATTTTTGTAAACATGTAGTACCAAAAGTACATTTTAACCCTTAATAATAACTAATCTGTTGCGTTCTAACATTAGGACATCCCGTGACTTTTTTTTTCGCACAAATGAATGAGTGGCTAGTAATATATAGTAGGCTTCGAATGTCAAATTAGCTGACAGGCTATCATGCGTCACCGTTATTGGACTGACACTTGACACGCCGCATGCTTTAACTCATGGCCGTCTTTTATCACGGATGGCAATTAGGGATGGCAACGGGGGCGGGTTTTCGCAGCCCCGGATCCGCGAGTCGGCCTGGCTGATCCGCCCCGGCCAAATGGACATTTCGGGTCGGGTTGAGTCGGGTCAACAATCCCGCGGGTCGACCCGTGGGGCCCCGACCCGCCCCTTCATGTGAACATTTTTTTTTTTTTCACTTTTCAATATTAATACAATTTTTTTTGTTCAAATATTACATTATATATAAATTCAAAACATAAATCTAACACCAATCATATATAAACAACAAACACATCAAATTCATTACAAATGCAAATTCAAATCCAAACACCAAATTAACAAATCCTAATAATCTAAATATACATCTATTTGTAATTTGGTCCATGTTATTTAGGGTTAAGAACCTATGAAAGGTCCGAACTATCACTCATGTTAACGGGAGAGGTCTGAAATTTAAAAAGTTAATAACAGAGGTCTGAAATTTCTGTTTTGTTGATAACAGCGGTCTCCGTTAGTTTTTTCCGTTAAAACTAACGGAAGTTGGTCACATGCTTGGCATGTGACCGGATATAAAATAAATTTCCAAAAATGCCCTTCTATCAAGTGTGCCCCTCACATGCTTGGAGTGAAAAGACCAAAATGCCCTTGAAGCCACCACGGTACTCCGGCGACCACCAATCGTACTCCGGCGACCACCACCATATTCCGACGACCACCACCATACTCCGACGACCACCACCGTACTCCGGCGACCACCACCAAGGCTCCGATTGGGCCAAAATCGGAGCCACCGGCCCCGATTGGGCTCCGATCGGAGCCACCGGCCCCGATTGAGCTCCGATCGGAGCTTTGTGGCCCCGGCCGGAGCCACAGAGCTCCGATCTGGAGCTCTGTGGCTCCGACCAGAGCCACAGAGCTCCGACCAGAGCCACAAAGCTCCGACCAGAGCTTTTTGGCCCCGATCGGAGCTTTTTGGCTTCGATCGGGGTCGGAGTCGAGTCGCCAGAGCCGAGGTGGTGGTCGTCGGAGTCGAGGTGGTGGTCGCCGGAGTCGGGTGGTGGTGGCCGGAGTCGGGTGGTGGTGGCCGGAGTTGGGTGGCGGTGGTCGGAGTTGGGTGGCTTTAGTTTGACTTTAGGGGTAAAATTGTCATTTCACATTTCCTTAAATAAGATATTAAATAAAACAAAATATTAAAGGGGCAAAAATGTCATTTCACACAATTCTGTTAAATTTAACCCTAAAAATGGACGGAAAACCTCAAATCAACAAAATTGAAATTTCAGACCTCTGTTATTAACTTTTTAAATTTCAGACCTCTCCCGTTAACATGGGTGATAGTTCAGACCTTTCATAGGTTCTTAACCCTGTTATTTATATAGGTACTATATTAACCATATTGTTTAGTAAATGTTAGATCATATTAATATAAAAAAAAATAAATTAAAAAAATATATTATATATATATATATATGCATTTCGAGGCGGGTCTACGGATCCCCGGGTCTCTAGACCCGGACCCGCCCCGAGCCCGACCCGACCCGGACCCGTGACCCGCGGGTCGGCGGGTCAAAACCGGGTCGGGGCCCCGCGGGTCAGCGGGGCCCCAAGACCCGTTGCCATCCCTAATGGCAATCGGTGGTGATCATAGAGTATAGAGTCAGATTCAAAGTATGTAATCAATTATTTTTAAGGGACTGTATTGTGCCTTGCTCGACGAAAAAACCGTTGTGCAAACTGGATCCCTTTACAATCCAGAAAGAAGGCGTACTTAATTAATTGGGTTTACGTGCCCTAATTGAAAATCGGACCGGCTCTTGAATTGACAAGGTGCCCTAATTCTTATTCGACATATCTGCTTTAAACATGTTGGGACTGAGACTTCCGAGGAAAACTTGGACTCGACCACTGACGCGCCTTGACTTGCACAAATGGATAAGTCAGAGTTGTTTCTTACATTCCACTTCGAAACTTAAGTTAGTCATAAAAAAAAAATATTATATAGCTGATTTTGTAGAGAGAAAATATGAATAATTCATAATGAAAAATTATAAAGAAGCTATTTATAGAATATGATAAGTATGATAACTAATAGTATCATATGATAAGTATGATAACTAATAGTATCAGATAAAGAGGACTCGTCACCTCCACTCTTGGAGTCTAGTCTCCCTTGGGGGAAGTGGCGTCATATCCTCTTCCCTTTGAAGAGAACGCGACGCATTCTCCTTCTTTGGGAGAATACGTTGTGCCAATGCTAGGTACGGTTGACCCATTTTTTATTACCTTGCTTTCTTCGTAAAAAGGATAGTGACATAGTTTATTCATAAAGTTCGAACTTACCCAACATAAAAATTTAGATGTAACATTTCCGACATATCTTATAACAAGTGAATGCGACATTTCATACCATCTTTAGATCGATATCTATTAACAATAAGTTGACCAGTTCCAATAAAAAATAAATGGTTAATAATTAAAAAATTGTTCAATGTTTACTCTATGTTAAAATTAGGTGTATGAAGTTTCAAATGTTAAACTGTAGCGTCCAATGTTTCAATTTTGTTAAAATGTGGTGTCTCGGTGTGATTACTTTTGAGAAGTCAATTTCGACGAAACCGACTATCAAATTCGAGCTCCCATACACACTCTCTTCTCGTCATCTTGCCGGGACCGTCACCTAAGAAATTGGCCACATCCGCGTAAGTAAATCTCGCTCCATTGTCGTTGGAAAATCGCCCCACACCACTCTGCTAGAAACCTTGTTTTTTTATGTTCAACTTTTGGGTGATATTTGACGATTTTGTGAAAAGTAAAGAGTGATGGATAATGAGTGGGTAGATGAAAATGATTGAAGAGAGATGAAAGGACGCGCGGAGACACCACATTTCTACAAAAATGAAACTTGGGACAATCCATTTTAACATTTCAAACTTCAGACAACTAATTTTAACATAGGGTAAACTTTGAACATTTTTTTAGTTATTAAATAAATCTAGCTCAATCTTCATTTATAAACATACATATCCAATATGGTATTTTTTTTATATTTTTTTTTAATCAGTACCAGTTCGATTGGGTCCAACCTAGGGCTGTCAAATTTACCTGTGACCCGCAAACGACCCGCAAACGACCCGTTCACGGGTCGGGTCCGGGTGACCCCAAACACGCCAACGGGTCATTTACGGGTCAACCCGTTAATGACCCGTTGAGGCCGGGCCGGGTACGGGTTTAGGGCAATGACCCGTACCCGGCCCGTGACCCGTGTAAATATCGTTTTTTTTTTTTTTAATTCCTAATTTAATTCTAGGGTTTAGGGCAGGCGAGGCGCAGAGCGGCACGGACAGACAGATCATTCACAGAAGAAGTCCAGACTCCAGACAGGTGAGGTGAGGCGGCAGCGGCACTGACTCCAGACAGTCAAGACTCCCAATATTGGCATGTTCAGTTGTCCAATATTACTAGGCATGTTCAGTTGTCACCATTTTGGTTCATTTTGGTTAAGTTGTCACCATTTTGGTTCAGTTGTCACCATGTTCGACCCGGGTCACGGGTCAGACCCGGTCAACCCGTGACCCGTGACCCCGGGTACAGGTCTGCGACCCGTGACCCGTGGTGACCCCCGGGTCAATCACGGGTCGGATGGTCGGTGACCCGCGGGTCAGGGTCACGGGTTGTGACCCGTTGACAGGCTAGTCCAACCCGATGTAATGCACATTCTACTATTTTACTAGAATCAGACTGCTGATATAGCCAGTTCATGGTCCTACCACAGGTCCGGTTTGCAAAACAATGATTTAGACAGATCTAATAACTGAATAATGAACTGAAATTTCTATACAAGCTATTTTAGTCATTACAAAGTTTTGAATCATATAAGAAACTACAAATCCATTCAGTTACAGTTTCCACTTCCATTTCCATTTCCATTTCCATTCCTACATTCCATTTCCATGGGAACAAACCAATATATTCTGGCAACAACAATATACCCCAATCTCAGTTCAAATAGAACTTATGCTGCAAGCCTGCAACAACTACAAGTTTCATAATGCCACATCCACGATTCGATACAAAATTCCGGCATCTATATACTATATATATATCGCCGATATATACCCCGACCCTAACCGACAAATAAGATGTCAAACTATAAAATCACTCCGGCTCCGACATAAAATAGAATGTGATTCAACAACACATTTGCAAATAATTCAGCTTCATTGACAAGAATTTGTCCCCTGCATGTAAGTGGAAACTTCCATGAGAAGAATTGCAGAAACAAAAACCGAAAAATAAAAATAAAAATCCTTGAAACATATCACATTGCATATCTTTGGTATCCACCTTTTTATTTTGTGTGTGGGTTGACAATGCTACGGGAATGATGTAATTAATCGTTTGCTGTTTGTTTCCGAATGTTAGATTTACCTAAGAAGAATAAGAATCACGTTCAGCAACTTTCTTGATCTGCAAGGCAGCTCCAACGACATTTACCCTTGTGAGGATTCCTGCCTATGAAAAAACGGGCAATAAGTATAAACGACTCTATCGAATAACGCTATACAGAGTAAACGAGATAAAATTTCGCACCAATTTGCCATTGGCATCTACTACTGGTAGTCGGCGGAATTTCGTCTCCAACAACAACCTAATGACAGAAATAAGGTTAAAAAATCGATCAATAACGGAAAAAATGTTTTTTTTTCTTAGTAAAGAGGAGGCATTTCATCAAATAGCATAAAGGTTCTTCCTTTCTTGATAAAGAGAAGGTATTTAACGAAAAAATGGAAGCAAATTCGTTACCGAACAACGTCTTCAAGATTTGTTGTTTCACGAACAACAAGGGTGTGGGTGTCATCAAGTCACCGACAACTTTTCCATGCGTCTTGCTCAACAGACTTTGAATTCTATTGAATGTCTGTTTCGTACCTCAGAAAGTTAAGACTTTGCTTCAAAAGCTCAGAGATAAACATGATTATCAAGTTTGAAATGCTTTAAGTTGATCTAAACACGGAAGAACCAAAACATTTGGTTAAACAAACAACAAAAGCTATGTGTGTATTTATGTTGAATTTAATATAGGGTTAACAAGTCTTTTGGTCCATGATGTTTGACCACTTTTGGGTTTTGGTCCATAATGTTTTTTGGCATAGTTTTGGTACCATATGTTTGCAGAATTTTTCTAGTTTTGTTCCGACCGTTACATTCCGTCTAAATTTTATGTTAAGTGACATGTGTAAGTCACGTGATCCACCCTAAACTTTCAATTTTGTTCAATTTAGTCCCTCTAATACTTTTTTAACATTTTTTTTTGTTCAATTTAGTCCCGAAGGTCCATTGAAATTTTGAAATGTTAGAACTAAATTGAACAATAAAAAGGTTAGGAAAGTATTAGAGTGACTAAATTGAACAAAATTGAAAGTTTAGGGTGGATCACGTAACTTGCACATGTCAATTAACATAAAAAATGGACGGAATGTAACGATCAGACCAAAACTAGAAAAATTATGCAAACATATGGTACCAAAACTATGCCAAAAAAACATCATAGACCAAAACTCAAAGTGGTCAAACATTATGGACCAAAAAACCTGTTAACCCTTTAATATACGGTTCGAGTGGAAAGTTTGCGGGAAAAAAAGACCTATTTACATACTTTCCAAGAACTCTCGACGTCCGGGAAAATGCTCACGTCACTGTGACCACTGCCTGGTATCCACAAACAAGATAGATTAACCAGTGCAAATCATGAACATTCTGTAAATGTAATAACTAGGAAGATCGATACTCGAGCCTCAAGGTAATTTACAAAGCAGTAAGCTCAGTTCATTTGTTACCTAATATAGAGTCGAGTGCTAGCAAATCATAATCTGAAACAACACCAACCTTGCACACAAAAAAATGATGCTTTGCTGATCAATCAAACTCGAGAAAAGAAATATGCATACAAGACATTTTATTTATGTGTTTCTTCCAACTTTCAAGGTGAGATTTTTCATGACAACTAAGTAGCATAGATGAAAACAAAGGATCAGTTTTCTTTAATTGCTTCGATCAATTAAAGAACAATGTTCTTAGCTTACCAAATTCCAATTATCGTCAATCACAGGAAGGCCAGATACTCTGTTTTCCACCAGGAGCTCCAATGTTGTCATTATCAGAAGAGAATCATCAACTAAACAACAATAGCATCCTTATGAGATTCAAGGAACACATGTACGTACCTTCATCAATACTAGTGGTTGTCTTCACAACATGTAACTTCTCTTTCTTTGTCATAAAATCTCCGACTGTATAAGTTCCGTGTCGTGGCTGAAACTTAAAAAAAAATAGAAGATTAGAAACACAAACATTGAATTTGCAATCTCGTGAATTCGCAACTAATGAAGTGTGGATTCTGGTAGAACTTAAACATATACATATAATAATAACAAACATATAAGCATCTGGACAGTGACAGTGCACATCTTCAAGACACAACCAATGCAGCTTAGAAACATTGTAGATAAGTAGAATTTGCATTGGTTCCAATGAACTGGCATTACCAAAGATTGTGTATGTCATTGTTAGTGTTCCTATTTAATACAGATTAAATAGTATCACTAAACGAATACGTGGGAAAGAAATGGGGTTAAGAACCTAAAAACAACTCCAATTATAGGACATGTTGCTAATCGTTGTCTCAGTCCCAACTATCATATTGACTGATTTCCACATTTTCTCTTAAATTGACTAAACAAAAACATGTTTTTAAGTATAAACCTAAATCATGATCAACAAATCTGATACTTCGAAAAAGTGGAAAACAAACTGTTTTTGTTGCTTAAACACCACTTTTAATGCCGAGATCAGCCGAAAAAAGTGGAAAGTAACAAATTTGATTGTTAGTACACCGAATATCAACATTTTAAATCTATGACAATATGACATATAGTTTTTAGGGTTAAAGGTCCTTTTGGTACCACATGTTTGCAAAAATTACACTGTTCATACCACTAGTATTTTTTCGTACCGAATTGGTACCATATGTTTCTAAACCTTACTGTTTTGGTACCTCCGTTAGGATTCCGTCAAAAACGGCCGTTAAATGGCATATGTCATGCACGTGACCAGCCCAAAACTTTCAATATTGTTACAATTTAGTCCATTTAATACATCCCTGACTTTTATTTTGTTCAATTTAGTCCTAAAACTTCAAAATCAAACAATTTCCCCAAATTGACCTAGCCCCAATTTAACTCAATTAGGGCTAGATCTCAATTGACCTAGCCGGACCTAGCCTAGGGCTAGGTCTGACCCTGGGTCATGGTCGCCGGACCCAGGGTCGGACCTAGCCCTAGGCTAAGTCCGGCTAGGTCAATTTGGGAAAATGGTTTGGTTTTGAAGTTTTAGGACTAAATTGAACAAAATAAAAGTTAGGGATGTATTAGATGGACTAAATTGTAACAAAATTGAAAGTTTTAGGCTGGTCACGTGCATTGCACATGCCATTTAACGACTGTTTTTTACAGAACCCTAACGGAGGTACCAAAACAGTAAGGTTTGGAAACATATGGTACCAATTCGGTACGAAAAATACTAGTGGTATGAACAGTGTAATTTTTGCAAACATGTGGTACCAAAATGACATTTAACCCTAATTTTTATGTTCACAACCCAGTAAATGGAGGTTTTTTTAACTCAGTTCTTTATATACTTCCAAATTCCATAAATCCATCAATTTACCTTCGTCTCCCTCCTCTGGCTTCAATTTTACTCTATTTCCATATAAATCCGTAATCCAACAGCTAGCTTCCAAAGTACATGGAAGAAAAAACCGAAATTTGAGAGGATCAAGAAAACAATAAAAAAAAGCTCTCTTTCCTAAACGAAATTCACCCAAGCTGACAACTCATGGTCATGGCAGCATAAGGAGACAAGACAGCAGAAACTGGAAAAAAAATTATGGGCACAAGAAATTACATGGATGGAGTTTGAGACGTTGACTCCTGTGGCTGCAAGAGACGCGAAGCTGCGCCAATTCCTTCTGGAACCCAACCCAGAAACCGAAGGTCTTCTACCCAAACGGTGTTGAGTGCATGGTAACTGATTGTGGCCCTTTACCGATGAGTAAGCCCTAGAAATCGACATTATAGAGAGAAAATTCGTTAAAGAGACGGAACCCATTTCCCGATTAGGCTCTCTATCTCCAGAAAATCCCTCGATTGCAAGAACCCATAATTTTTTTTCTCCAGATTTGGCGTGAAAAACTGTTCAAAGAGAGGATATTTCAGAGGAGTGAATTCTGATTGGCGATTGATGTAACTGGAAGCGGACTAAAAAGGTCGGTAAATGTCAAGTTTCACGCTGCAAGGGAAGCAACTGGGTCGGTCGCTGTGTGGACCAATTGAAGCTACGGGACAATAAAGTGTAGGGTGATATTTGGGTTGAATCTCTAGTGCGGTGGTGACCAGAATGTGAGGTGATTATGCTTCCACATCCCAGATGTAAAGGTTAGAAGAAAAACTCCAGTCCTAATCGGAAACGCAAAGCAATTACGTCGGCTTCTTGCACATTTTGCTTATACTCCAATCCAATGCTCTATTTTTTTTTTTTTTTGTTCGCGGCATTGAATATGGTGGGAAAAAAAATCTCACTTTCCGTTTCCCCCAAAGGTTTGAGTTGTTTCTATTATTTTCCTTAAAGTTCATTTAGGTTTTTTTTGTAAATAAAAGAAAAACAACTACAACCATTAGTCAATTTACCATCATAAATGTTTTCTGTTTGTCCTTGACAATCAAACAACAACGGAAAAGATACAAAATCTGGAAAACTGAAATGCACAATAAACAAACTATCCATCTTTCTCACTTACTTGACGAGTATATCAGCTACTTTGTTAGCTTTCCGAAAAATGTGTATAAACTTACAACCTCTGAATGATTCAAGAAGAGTCAAGTCATGCAATTAAAAATTAAAGGCATTAGAAGTATATAATGACTGGACTTCTGTAGGATTAACTTTATGGCTTCTTTTGCATCTGATTCGACATATATGAAATATATATTCAATTTTTTTTGCTAATGACAAACCATCTCTGAGAGCACAAAGATCACCAACAAGACTTTTTGTTAACTTCATCCTCCTTTGAAATCCGCTAATACAACCACCTCATTCATTTCTTAAAACACTTCCAGCTCCAGCAGGACCTAAATTTCCTATGACAGAACCATATGTATTAAGCTTGGTCCAACCATGAGATGGGGGAGTATAACACACATTAATAACTGATATTGTTCTCAATCTATTAGGCTTTTCAAGGAGGGTGTACATATCTCTAGATTGAGAAACAATAAGTTGAGACAAATTTTGACAAAAAAAAAGAGTATTCTTGAAGGGAAGACTGATTCTATTCTTCTAAATCAACCATATAGTTGTAGTAAAAACGCGACTACAATTTAACCACAAAGGGTGTTGAGAGATGTTCCTGCAATTTGAGTAAATCCAATCAGATATACTTTCCGAAAACAAATTATGAGTAGTATGATAAAACTCAAGAGAAAACCAAATGTTTTTTGCGACACGACAATCTTGAAGGACGTGGATGACATCCTCCTCCTCTTGGTTATACTAAGAGCATTGGGGAGAAATATTATCGCCTCTTCTGTTCAGCTGTTGAGTTGTAAAGATCCTTCCATGATTACAAAGTCAGATAAAAAATTTAATCATAGGAATAGTTTTGCAAATCCAACCTCTTTGGTCAACGTTCTCATACACAAGGTTTATCTCTTTAAAGAATTCGTGGACTGAGGAAACAATAGGATTTTCATTAGAGGAACCAATCAAAAATCTTTCATCGATCCTTTCAGAGCTGCTGATATGAACAACAAAAACTCTTTCCTTAATGAAATCAGAAAGCTGAAAAGAAACACCAGATATATCCCAGATCCCTAAGGGACTAAGAATGTCTTTAACCTTCAAAGAAAGCTCAATTACAGGGAGGGAGCCATGAATGAGACTTCTCAAATATGAGTCATCAATTCATTTTTCATCCCATAAACTTACTTGATCCCCATTCCTAATAATCCAGCCTAACCTTTCTTAAAGGGTTTTCTCACATTCCTTATTCGATTGTCATGTGTTAGATTACTATGAGTAATCACTACGGATACTAAATCATGGTACATGCTAGTAATTGAAATTACGCGGCGGAAGATTCGCACATACCTCAAACGTGATCCGCAGTCCCTAGATCCTTCTGCGGTGAGTTCACGATCCACCGTCGTAGAAGTTCTGGTTAAGGAAGCCCTACGTGGTATAGTTTCCACAACAAAGCCTCTGATCGATTCTTGGCACGGGGACAGATCTCTGGAGTGTTTGCTTAGAAAGCAAATTGGCACACTTTGGGTGAGTAGCAAGGTTCGGCCGAAACACTTGGTGAAGGGGGGGGGGGGGGGGGTTCTCTCTAAAACACTATAATGAGGGAATTGTGATTAACCCTAAAAATCCCCTAACACCATGTATTTATAGGAGGAGCAAAGTGGACAAAAGTTCACTTTGCCCACACCATTATTTCGGCCGGCCACTGTGCATAGGGAGGCCCAATTTTGGGCCTCTCATGTCAATTGAGATTTGATTCTGGCCAAATTAACCTAATGTGACATGTACCTAATTTCCTTAGGTAAACTATACATATTATGGGCTACCAATTACGACACCTATCACCATATGCTTACAGCTCCCACTCGCCGGATTGGGAGGGTGGCTGTTAATGTATTGTCGTCCAAATCTGTATAAACATTTCCGAATAGTTCATACGAGGTTTGCCGTGCGACCGACGGATACGACGGGCATCGTGCTACTCATCTGTTAGGAGTATTGTAACGCCCGCGGAACGTTGATTCCCTTTTCTCCAATCAACCTGTTATAATCAATATTTATATTGTACAGCGCTGTATCCTAGGTCAATTGTTAATTTTCCTTTGGCCTAGTTTCCACATAGGAACACTTCTCCAAGGCATCCGTACAAGTATTCACAACCTTCAACTAATATCCGGTTGGTGGCCACCTAGTGAATACAAGAGTCGGTGAATTACAGGTGAACTTAACCATCCCCATCGCTCATATCCTTAGTCAGACCCAACCGGTATCCAAAGACGTGGTCACTGGGCCTTTTTTTTCAGCACTACGCTCGTACGCCGGGAAGCGAGCATTGGGTCTGACCTTATATATGAGTTCCGAGTCCGTGAGGATACTTTAGGTGCCTCTTTATAAGGCTCATGAGATCAATCACACGCTCGAGGTGAAGAAGTTTGTGCCCGCCAGAATCACGAGGATTCCTTCCTAGAACAACCGAGCTGTGACCCCGTGGTCGTACGTGGCACGCGTAGTATGAAGCACGCGTTGACAGCACACCTGAACCTTTTGGGTTGACAGGAAAGTGATATGTCAATCATGCTATCACAGATTCTCATATGGCCCAGAATGTGGTTAAATGATGAACGAAGTTCATCACGACGATATGCAAAACGAAGATCATGTCGAGTTACTTCAAGACTAGATAATCGCCTCGCTTAATTAGGTTTATCCCCCTGACTCTTAGCCAGTCTTGCTTGGTAGAGGCCTCCCTACACCGCAAGACGACCGTACCTGTGTGACGAGGTAAGACCCACATTCGACATAGTTTTGGCAGATGATTGCGTCCTCCTACAACTTAGTTTATAGACCGTAAATCTGATGTAACCAAAACATTATGACGTCGATTGATCATAAACTCATTTGCAATTCTTTTGCTTATAAAATGTAACTTTCTAATATCAAAATGTTATCACAGATACATGCCATTTCTAAACCCCACGCAATCCAAGCAGTTTTACATGCTTTTCGAATATGTCCCTGCGTAGTGGTTTTGTTAATGGGTTTGCTACCATGTTATTGGTGGACAAGTATTCCATAGTGATTATATTGTCTACTACCATTAAAATTTAGCATGAAGTTATTTCTCATCAATGTGTTTGGTCTTACTACGGTACTTCGGATTCTTAACTGCCGCAATGGCTGCTTGACAATCAAAGAAGACCTTTACAGGTTTATTATCGACATCGCCACAACGCAGCGCAGTTAGAAGCTTTTTGAGTCAGACCGCTTCCTATGCATTCTTAGAGATAGATACGAATTCTGATTCCATCGTGGACAGTGCGACACGAGTTTGCTTCTTGCTCGTCCATGAAATGGCGGCATTAGCAAGGAGGAATGCTACTCCTGTGGTGGACTTACGATCATCCGGATCGCCACCACGGCAGGCGTCAATGTAATCGGTTAATTCTAACTTCCTGCTCTCATAGCACAGTTCGAAGTCGGCAGTTCCTTTTTCAGATAACGAGTTATTCGTTTTATATTCTTTAAATGTTGATGGCCAGGATCTGATAGGAAACGTGCTACTAGGCCTACGGCGTAACAGATATCGGGACGGGTACATTGCATGGCGTAGAACAAACTACCGACCATGCTAAAACATCCTGCACCCTTTATCTATTTATGCTCTGCCAGGTTCTTGGGGCCGTCACGTTTTGACAGTGCGCACCCAAACAACATTGGCGTTTCCATGGATTTTGGCATCCTGTAATCTGAATCTTTTCAACAATTTGTTGATATAAGCTTCTTGAGATAGACATGATTTCTGGGTAGCCCGATCTCTGGCAGTCTCAATGCCTAAGATATACGTGGCCTCTCCCATGTCCTTCATCTCAAATACAGATGCCAACCAGGACTTTGACTTATTTATAAATCTCATGTCGTTTACAGCAATAAGTATGTCGTCCACGCATAGGTTAAGATGACATACTTAGATCTGGAGGTCTTATAATACACACATGGATCCTTGTGATAAACTCATAGATCTGTTTCCTACGATTTCCTTGTGGAATCTGCGGTACCATTGCCGTGACGACCATTTAAGACCGTAAATGGATCTTTGGAGTTTACAAACTTTACATTCGTCACCGGGGTAATGAAACCCTCCAGTTTCTCCATGTAGATCTCTTCCTCCGGGTTTCCGAGGAGGGATGCGGTCTTAATACCTACCAGGTGCAGTTCGAAATTGAGACATGCGACCAGGACCATAAATGGCCCTCCACGGTGTTTTTACGCACATGTGGTGAGTATGTTTTGTCAAAGTCCATTCCGTGAAGTTAGGTATAGCCTTTCGCAACAAGTCGAGTTACGTATTGCTCGACCTTTTCCATCAGTGGTGAGCCTTCTTTCAGGACTCATCCTATCATTGGTAAGCAGGTAAATCAACTATAGACTTTAATGGCTTTCATTTAGGCGATCTCTCTCATTTATTATTTTCCTCCATTTCTCCACTTGAGGTCTTTCCAATGCATGTTGACAGTCGATAGAGTGAGGTTATCACTCTTCCAGATGGGATACTTCTTTGGAGAAGTTCGACGTCTAGGCTTGATTATCCCATCTTTGAGTCTTAACGTCTCTCCCACTCGGAATAATGCCTCTTATCGGAGCATCTCTTCCAATTGAGATCAATTCTCCCACTCGAGATGATGCTTCTTATCGGAGCATCACTTCTATTGGGTACAAGAGGAGTGCTTTAACCATAACCGACAACTTTCCTTATACGACTTCTCGGTCTCAGAATTTTACTTCCAAGATGAATTCCTTGATCACTAGGATCTGGAAACAAGTTTGTGGGATCACTCCTGTCATACCCTAAAGATCCGACCTAGGGCGAATTACGTTTTGAAAACGTTGATTTTGAAAGAGTCGCCACTAGTTAATTATTAGGCTAACTAGAATCCTAAATCACCCAAGCGAATAACGAATTAAACACCTAAGTATAAAATCGGTCTTCGATCAGAAATTCAAGTTCGGGGGTTCTATTACCAATAAAAAATATAGATCTTTAATTACGCCCTTTCGGTACTCAATTCACTTAAGTGCCACTTTTAAAATTTAAACATTCGTTACGTCAAATTAATCTAACATTTTAAAAAAAACTAAACTAATTTTTACGCAAAAACTATTATTAACAATAAATATAAACCTTAAAAAAAAACTATTAAGCATCTAATTCTCCTAATCGAAATAAAATCTAAACAAAACTAAACATGCTCCAAACTCGATACGATTTAGTAATTACATATCATACACATATATTCACAAAAACATGTTATCTAATTATATTTACATTTTAATTACCTAGCCAACATAATATAATAATAATAAAGAATAAACAGAAAATTTAAACAAAAAACAAATTATTAAATAATAACAATAATAATAATAATTAAAAAAAAAACTTTTTACATGCAGGAAACTCACCTCACAGGGGAGGTATTGACAGAAACGGCGCCGGCGGCCCTGACCCCGGCAACAGCAGTGGTGGCGGGTGGATCCGGACGGCAGCAGGCAGGCGGCACCAGCAGGGACGGCGGGCGGCGGCGCGAGCTCCTTCACAGCACAGACGGGCGGTGTTGACAGCAGCAGTAGCGGCGGGCGCCGGTGATGTCAGGCGGGCGGAAAAGAGCGGCGGCGGGCGGTGCCTTGGCCTGACCGGGACGGCTGTGGGCGAGCGGCGCGATTCAGAGGTCTTGGCGGTGGCGGGCGAGTCTGCCGGAGCTCCGGCGAACTAGAGGTGAAGTCACAGGCGGGAGGAAGGACTTTTGGAAAAAAAAAAAAAAAAATTCACTTGAAAACAAATCTGCACAGGTTTCAAAATCTGATGTAATATTATTGATGTTGTGTATTTTACATGTAGCAAAGGACCCTATTTATAGTTAAACTAGGACCCCTAAACTAGGAAAATAAAATCTGAAAAATGTATGAATTTAATATTCCGAAAATATACACATATATTTATATATTTCACCATAAATACACATAATATATTTTCTAAATATTTTACAATAAATAATGCATATACACTATCCTATTTTAAGCCAGTCCTATCTTTAGCAACTTTGCGACCTTCCATATTTAAATACTTCCTTTTTTTGACGCGTCACATATGGCATTTTGAACGTGCTACGCGCGGACCAAAATTAGGTGTTTACAGCTTGCCCCTCTTTGGACGAATTCCCGTAGAACAAGTTCGAGGGGATTTATCCAAAGACGAGTAAACACTAATTTTGGTTGGGAAGTATATCTTCTTTCGAGTCTTCGAATCTTCAAGGAAACTCCTGGCTTATTTCGGAAAGTGCAAAAAAGTAGAGCTTCTGTCGGCGGTGCCCCTGTTGGTGGTGCCTCTGTTGGCGTGCGGAAAATAGAACCTTCGTTGGCAGTGCCCCTGTTGGCGGTGCCTCCATTGGTAGCGCAGAAAATAGAACCTCCATCGGCGGTGCCTCCATTGGTAGTGCAGAAAATAAAGCCTCGGTTGGCGGTGCCCCTGTTGGTGGTGCCTCCGTTGGCGGTGCAGAAAGTAAAGCCTCCAGTGGCGTGCGGAAAAGTAAAGCCTCCAGTGGCGTGTGGTAAAGTAAAATCTTGATCGATGATGCCTCCAGTGGCGAGCGATAAGAAAAAGCCTCCAGTGGCGTGCAATAAAGTAAAACCTTAATCGATGATGCCTCTAGTGGCGAGCGATAAGGAAAAGCCTCTAGTGGCGTGTATCGGAGAAGAGCCTCTAGTGGCGTCAGTTGGAGAAGTACCTCTAGTGACGTGACTTGCGAAGGCTGAATACTAAGGCTTCGTTCGTCGGGGTTGACTCTCAGGAAGCTGGAAAACTTCAGATCCTGATTGTCGGTTGTGACTTGTAGGAACAGACTGTAACATTCCTACTCATCAATTGAGTGGTGACTTGCGAGAACAGACTGTAACCGTCCCGCTTGCCGTGAATTTGACTCGTAGGAACAGACTGTAACAGTCCTACTCATCCTTGAATGGTGACTCGCGAGAGCAGACTGTAACCGTCCTGTTTGCCGTGAATTTGACTCGTAGGAACAGACTGTAACAGTCCTACTCGTCCTTGAATGGTGACTTGCGAGAGCAGACTGTAACCGTCCCGCTTGCCTTGAAGTTGACTCGTAGGAACAGACTGTAACAGTCCTACTCATCTTTGGAATGCGACCTGCGAGAGCAGACTATAACCGTCTCGCTTACCGTGAAGTTGACTCGTAGGCACAGACTGTAACAGTCCTACTCGTCCTTGACTGGTGAATCGCGAGAACAGACCGTAACCGTCCCGCTTGCCGTTTGGAAGACGTTGTGTCGTAGAAAATATGCTCGCGCATGAGCGTTTGTCCCTAATTTTTGCCTAAATTGTGCATTGTGCGACAACCTAGCGGGATCTTTTTTTCTCTCTTTTATTTCTCTTTTTGTTTTTGTTTTTTTTTTTTTTTTTTTTTTGTTTTTTGTTGAGAATTTCTCTTTTTTCTCTCCTTTTGCCACGGCCGATTGAGAGATTTTCGACCGTGCCCCTCGGTTTTTTTATTTTCTCTCCTTTTGCCATGATTGCAATTTCTGAACTTGCAACCATGCCTCTCATTTCCTGATTTTGCCTAGGCCGCCCTTTCGGCTTTTCAACCTAGCGGAAGCACTCTTTATTTGATAGCCGATGAAACGGTGGCTGTGACTCGTACTTTATTTTCCGCCTCGATGCGGGAGTATTTGTAGCCATTTGGAGGGTGGCTGTGACCATTTTCTCACCGTCTTCAATGTTGCGGGAACTCTTTTGATTGTAGCCATTTGGAGGGTGGCTGTGGCCCTTCATTCCTCGTCTCTGATCCGGGAAACACTCTTTATATGTAATCATTTTGAGGGTGGTTGTGGCCCTTTCACTTAATATCCGCCATCGATGTTCCGGGATCGCTCTTTTGACTGTAGCCGTTTGATGGACGACTGTGACCCTTTCTTTTATTTTCACTCCCTCACCGGGTTCGCGAGATCACTCTTTTTGTGTAGCCATTTTAAGGGTGGCTGTGGCCCTTTTTATTTTCCCGCCCTCACAGGGTTCGTGGGGTCACTTTTTATTCGTAGCCGTTTGGAGGGTGGTTGTGGCCCTTTCACCTATTTCCCACTTTTGATGTTGCAGGAGCGCTCTTTATCTGTAGCCATTTGAAGGGTGGTTGTGGCCCTTTCTTTGTAGTCGTTTTAGGGACGACTGTGACCCTTTTTATCTGTAGTTGATTTAGGGACAACTATGACCCTTTTATTTCTTCACTGCCCTCACAAAATTTGCATGAGCACTCTCTTAATTTTTATGTAGCCGATTAAAGGGCGGCTGTGACCCTAAAAAAATGAGTTTTTTTTTTTTTTTTTTTTGCTTTTGCTTTTTCTTTTTTGCTCTTTTTTTTTTTTGCTTCTTTTTTTGAAAAAGAAAATTTAACGAAAACAATCAACAACAATTACGTACATGCCCCCTAGTGGCAGATTGAAAAAACCTTCTAGAGAACGACTCAGTTAATTGAGTCTAAACGTCGGTCGTGTCGACGCCCTGGATGGACCCTACGTCCAATGAATGACATAGCCAGTGATTTCTAATCTTGGCTTCTCAAGTGCCCCGGCTATTGCACAATCTCGTCTGGAGATGCCCCATAGCTAGCACCAATCGGGTTAGGCTCGTCACATTCTATATGAATGGTCTGGTTGAGGAAGGCCACAGATGGTAGGTAAAGCTTCAGAGGTTTGGAACTTATCCGAAGTATCTGGGACAAACTCGGCGGTCGATATCAGAATGGTCGGCAAGCAAAAGACCGCGTGCGAGATGTGCTCTTCAGGGGACTCGATTGAAATGATTGTCAAATTAATCAGACCTGCAAAAAGAGTAGGGACATGCTCAAATTTCAGGGATAAAATTGATCACATCTTTTCTTACCTGGGTGTTGGATTTTTTTAAAGCAGGCAATGTGCTCGTTATGCGACTAGCCCTTCTGCATGTCCTGATTTTCCTACTGCATCTAGAAAACACAACTTCTATATGAATACCGGCCAAAAAGTACAAGCCCCTGGACCTCTGACGGAAGGCACCAACAATAATGCTTCATTTGCTTGACATCTCAAATGATCATTGATCGGCACATTGAATATTCTGGGGACCCTTGATGATCTCTTGATATTTTCCATATTCGGACATGTCCTATCTCAATGGGAAATGCCCCTTGGTTACCGCCGACTGGTTTAGACCTCGCCGTAAAACAGATGTACGGCGTGGTTCGGGGACGCGTATGAACTCCACTCATGGTAGGTGGAATGGAAGTTCTTTGAAGCAGTCACATTTCATGTGGTTGCGACCTCGTCGAAGTGGTCGTCTGATCTGCAAAAAGAGTAGGGACACTCAAATCTCAAAGAAAAATAAAGTACTATTCATCGTACCTGAACGTTGGATATCCCGAGTGCGCAATTTGTGCTTCGTGCAACTGGATGGCTGCACGTTCTTTTTGGTTGCCCATTTAGCCGGCATAGCTTATATGTACATGATACCTTAACCAATGGTACCTGAAAAGAGTGAATGAAAAATCAGTCCAGAGAATATGAGAAATCATGCACGATTTTTTGAAAGCTCTAATGTCATTCATTTCATAATTTTGATTGATTTTTAAAAATGAATCAAAATTTATGATCTAAGGTGTTTTGCACCATCATGGATTTTACTGAGTTTGCTGAGTGCACTATCTGGCTCGAACGCAGGACAGATGCTTAAAACAAAGTTTTTTTAAAAAGGTTTTCTCGTCCTTTGTTTAAATTCGAACAGTCGCACTCAACTGTACAGTTAAACTATTTTTTTCAAAAAATAGAATCAAATCTCTTTTTTTTTAAACACTAACTCATGCGAAGGTTGAAATGAAGATCTTGTTGAAAAAGTGTTATACACCTCGGATAAAAAATGAATGACACTTTGAGTTTTTTAAAAAAATGCTCATGCATGCTCGAAAATTAAAATTCTACTGTTAATTTTTTTTTACAGTTTACAGCTTACCTGACGGGTACATATTGAATGCATGTACGGAATGAAAAATCCAGGTAAAGTTTTTTTATAAAAAGAAATGCAAATTCAATGCATGTTTAGAATTAAAAACTCAACAACTAAGAAGATATTTACAATCTATCTAAAAATGTTTTTCCTAAATCAATGCCTATGAGATGTACATGAGATGAAAGTTGTACAGTTAAGAAAACTTACAAGCTATCTGAAAAGATTTTTTTGTTTTTTTAACGAGGAAAAAAAATGCATCTTGGTTGCTCAAGATTAAAAAATCAGGTGAAAAGTTTTTTTTAAAAGAATGCATAAATGCACAACAATAAATACAAGATGCAAACTTAAAAATAAAAGTTCCACAACTAAGAAAATTACAATTTACCTGAAAGGTTTTTTCGAAAATAATGCATATGAGATGCACATTATAAAAAAAATCAGGTAAAAGGTTTTTTTTTTAAACAAAGAGCTCTAAAACTAAGAGAGCTTATGATTTTCTAAAAAGTTTTTTTAAATTAATGCATATTTGATGCATTATTTAAAAATAAAACAATTCAGGTAAATTTTTTTTTTTGAAATGATGCATGTGGAATGCACGTTCGAAATTAGAAGCTCTAATAGCTAAAGAGGAATCACAATTTTTTTTCTAAAATGTTTTTTTGCATGCGCGACGCGCTAACCAAAATCACAACTTACCTGAATAGTTTTTTTAAGAAAAAAATAATGCGTATGAAACGCAAGTTTGAAATAAAAAAAAAACAGGTAAGAGGTTTTTTTTTAAAAAAAAACAATGCATACAAAATGCATGTTCGGAAAGAAAATTTCTAAATGTCCGACCACTTAGCTGAAAAAAGTTTTTTTTTTTTTTTTTTAAATGCAAGAAGATGAATGCATGAGAATAAAACTTACACAGTTAAAAAAAAAACTTACAGTTTTCCTGACGACTCTTTTTTTACAACAAAAAAAAAACACGGATAAAACACAACATGTTAGGGGGTAAAAAAATGTGTGGCTTTGCTCTACAAGGTAGGTTCCGCTGATAGGTTCCCGACAAGGTGGTTTCCTCACCCCATCATAGGGATCATAAGACCTTCACAAGCGAGTGGAGTTGTTCTGAGTCGTTCCGGCGGCTCGGCCGCGCGGTCGTACCCTTACTAACTCTCCGGGGTTCCTAGTTGCCCTGTGATTTAGACATTTTGGATATTACACTAAAGTGGGTGTGCAAATTCAAATAATGCCACAAAAAGAAAATGTCAATTAATTACTCTAAAAATATGTACCTGTCACACAAAAAAAAAAAAGTTAGAATGGTGAAGATAATAAAATATGAAAAAAAAAAAAACATGGCAATAGGCGAATACAATGAGCCCGAACCCTCTAAACTTCCCCAGCAGAGTCGCCAAATTGTCAGACCCTAAAGATCCGACCTAAGGCGAATTACGTTTTGAAAACGTTGATTTTGAAAGAGTCGCCACTAGTTAATTATTAGGCTAACTAGAATCCTGAATCACCCAAGCGAATAATGAATTAAACACCTAAGTATAAAATCGGTCTTCGATCAGAAATTCAAGTTCGGGGGTTCTATTACAAATTAAAAATATAGATCTTTAATTACGCCCTTTCGGTACTCAATTCACTTAATTGCCACTTTTAAAATTTAAACATTCGTTACGTCAAATTAATCTAACGTTATAAAAAAAAACTAAACTAATTTTTACGCAAAAACTATTATTAACAATAAATATAAACCTTAAAAAAAAACTATTAAGCATCTAATTCTCCTAATCGAAATAAAATCTAAACAAAACTAAACATGCTCCAAACTCGATACAATTTAGTAATTACATATCATACACATATATTCACAAAAACATGTTATCTAATTATATTTACATTTTAATTACCTAGCCAACATAATATAATAATAATAAAGAATAAACAGAAAATTTAAACAAAAAACAAATTATTAAATAATAACAATAATAATATTAATTAAAAAAAAAAACTGTTTACAGGCAGGAAACTCACCTCACAGGGGAGGTATTGACAGAAACGGCGCCGGCGGCCCTGACCCCGGCAACAGCAGCGGTGGCGGGTGGATCCGGACGGCAGCAGGCAGGCGGCACCAGCAGGGACGGCGGGCGGCGGCGCGAGCTCCTTCACAGCACGGACGGGCGGTGTTGACAGCAGCAGTAGCGGCGGGCGCCGGTGATGTCAGGCGGGCGGAAAAGAGCGGCGGCGGGCGGTGCCTTGGCCTGACCGGGACGGTTGCGGGCGAGCGGCGCGATTCAGAGGTCTTGGCGGCGGCGGGCGAGTCTACCGGAGCTCCGGCGGACTGGAGGTGCAGTCACAGGCGGGAGGGAGGACTTTTGGAAAAAAAAAAAAAAAAACTTTTTCACTAGAAAACAAATCTGCACATGTTTCAAAATATGATGTAATATTATTGATGTTGTGTATTTTACATGTAACAAAGGACCCTATTTATAGCTAAACTAGGACCCCTGAACTAGGAAAATAAAATCTGAAAAATATATGCATTTAATATTCCAAAAATATACACATATATTTATGTATTTCACCATAAATACACATAATATATTTTCTAAATATTTTACAATAAATAATGCATATACACTATCCTATTTTAAGCCAGTCCTATCTTTAGAAACTTCGCGACCTTCCATATTTAAATACTTCCTTTTTTTGACGCGTCACATATGACATTTTGAACGTGCTACGCGCAGATCAAAATTAGGTGTTTACAACTCCCACTGGGAACAACGGGTAGTATAGGTAGTTGTGGCATCCCCGGTTTGGCTCTACGACAATCAGGTTCAATTTGATTTGTCTCAACAGCAACAGTGATTTCGTGTGGAAGGAGTTTATTCCTCCCACTGGATTTATAATGAAAATGTTCTCATTATCAGTTACCATGTCATTCATTTGAGTTGCTGGTTCAAATCTCTCCCACTCGAATTAAGTGGGACCTGATGAAAGTAATATCTTCTTTGATCAAGACTCATTGTACTGAAACCGTCAATGCATCAGAAAATTTGTCATCAAGTATGTAATGTCTCATGTTCGACCACAATACCATTTTCTAGCTGTAAACATGTACTTTCAAAGAGTAGTTCGCATACTCTTGTCCTAGATACGTGTTTAATGTGCAAATTAATGCGCACGGTGATATGATTTAACTCATTATCATTCTTTAGATTTTATGGCGGCGTGTTTTACCGATTATAATGGAATATATTTTTACATTAATGTGAATCACTTTCTCAATATCCCATATGGAACGTTTGGCGAAATGACTACAATATTATGTTTACAAACTATGCCTTTAAAAGTGTGTCATTTGATTTGAATGCTTAACCTGACTTATCGTTCAAGGCGTAAAGAAGGAAAATCGTTTAACCGACTTCATCCTTCTTCGTTTGCTAACTTATTTCAGAGATTTTATCCCATCTCTGATCTGAGCATTTCAGGTTTTCACCTTATGCGTCAGTCGATACCTTTACAAGGTCGTAGTATCTTTCGAAGCCTACTTCCTACCGATGTAAACGTTATCAATAAGTTATTTCCATAGGAATGCAAACGAAAATTCAACACATAATCATTCAAACACTTCATTATTAAACTCGTACTTTGAAACGATGTGTTCCGTCTTATGAGGTCCACTTGCGCATAGCGCAATTTTACCGAGGTTCCAACCCTTGGTTAAATCGTTTCATTTCTGAATTTAATCCAATCGGTTTCGAACATGATTATCATCACAAATTATTTCATTCAATGGAGTAATAATAATAAAGAAAGAGTTTTAATCGGTTAATTCTTAAAGCTACGCAATCGATGGATTTTAATGGCATGATCTAGTCCATAGATTTAGATGTAGGAGAAAATGTATGGATTTGCTTGATTCTACCATTTATAATGGCGTTTTTTGTTATTTACTTATTTCGGATCGATCCCATTTTTAATCGAGTCGATTAGTCTTGATAAGCAGAACTCTTTTCGAATCGAAAGGTAACTACTTTATTCAATGAAACCGAAACAATGTAATCCAAAACATAAATTAAAGAAAAACCAACACTGAACAATACTGGGTCTCAGATCTCAAACTCGAAGCAATCATGAAAAAGTTTGATGGATTAGTTGTCTTAACCGAAATGTACCTAAAAGATACTGATATCATGGCGAGTAAAGTACCGGATCATCGTTTAGACTCCTTTCTGCTGGGGGTTGCCAAGCATTTCAGCATACCGATGAATCTTTCATCGAATGCCTCAGGCTCCTTTGGAAAATTTCCTTCTTTATCATCTTTTTCGAATAGGTCTATCGTCGTCTTAATCGATTTGATCAAACACGTTAGACCTTTCTCGTTAACAAACCATGAAAGAGGAAAAATTCTCATTACCTTCCGAGCCCGTGTCCATACGTCCAACTCATCATCGGGATCATGATAGGCTATTATGCCGTCATCACTGCATAGAATACTGAAGTATTCCGCCATCAAGGCTCTAGCTAGCGGCCTTACCCTTACCGTAGCGAAGGTATATGGCACACCAAAGATGCAATGCGCTGAGGAGTACAATTCTCCTCCTACTTCAGTTGACAACTGCAAGAGAATCAACTCTCGTGCATTACGATCATTCCTCAACCTTTTCTTGCCGTTGCTTTCATGTGGGTTTTTGTATTCATCCAAGTTCAACCTATCCGTGGTCGGATTGACCTGACCGTCGAGATCCGCAGCGATCAAAAGATCCATAACATTATCTCTCCATGCATCGTATTCCATGCCGTCCAGATTGTGTGGTTCGTAGAACTGTACTGGGTCAGCCATGAAAACTAACACATTGATGGTTATGCAAAATTAGGTAGAGAATAACATTTTGAGAAAGAATTGCATACATCATATATCTATTAAGATTGAATCCGACAAATAACGATTCTTCAGTCATCTAAACCAACTGACCACCAGTAAACCAATGGAAGATGCATGGCTGTGAAAGAGTTCATATTACCGCCGTTTTCAATCCAATAGATCAGTATTTTAAAACGGTTTTAATCGCAAATTACCGGAACGGAAATTTTAAAACAAGCATACCCGATCTTGGCTTTCCCAAGGCCCTTTGTATTTTGGAAAATATTCCGATGAATTCACTCATGCATATATAATTCTACTAACCATGTAAATTATCATACACAAGTAACATTCATCAAACAAACCACACACATGCTTACGCGTCATGCGGCTAATGTTCTGAGGAACTCATGCTTGCATACATAATTATACTTCCAAGTAAATTATCAAATGCAGCTACATCCTCAACATTCTAGCATACGTGTCAAACATGAATCATTCACATCCATCATACATATTTGGCGACTGGTTTTCGATTTTAAAATAATTTTAAACATTAAGGGCTGATTTGCAATTCATACTTATATTCAATCACGCAACATACTAGACATGAATCCTAGGCATTTCCAACCATCACAGCATGTTTATCCTAGTGTGCATTCCATATATTTAACCAGGGTTCCGCCCACAACATGCAATATCCAGCTAGCTTGACTCAGTCAAGACAACAATTCTAATCATGCATATATATATATATATTGAATAATAAACAATTCCAATTCAACCCTCTAATTAATCCAGTCCAAAAAATATGTATCTCCGAGATCCATCCCCATAATCGAAACAAGGCATAAAGGTCTTACCGTTATGTAAATAATATATAACCCTTGAGCATTGTGTAAGCCATTTTAGGTTCTAAACATTTGGATTTTAAAATTTGACCACCCTATTTAATTTAATTGACTTGAATTTGGTTTTGAAAATTCAGTTCGGTTCAGTCAATTTCGGTCCGGTTGGGTTCAGAAAAATAAGGTTCGGGTCCGGTTCTAATTTTAAAATCTGGTTCGGTCCGAACCGGTCCAATTAAAATAGGGTTTGGTTCGGTTCAACACACAAAACCGGTTCGGTTAGATCCACTTAGTTACCCCGGTCCGACCCGACCCGACTAGGTCGAACCGATTGAGAAAATCCGGTTCAGTTTTATTTCGTCCCAGTTTGACATATTGGACCGGCCAAATAATTAAAATATTAAAGGTTGGGCCGAAATGTTTACTTGTGGCCCAAGTAAGTTTTTAAAGACCAAAAATATTTAACTCAACCACCAAGTAACATTTATTATATAAAATAATTTCCAATATTATATATATATATTTCGGCTAAATCACTAACACATATATATATATATATATATATATATATTTTTTTTTTTTTTGTCAAGATTCTATCTATAAGATTAAATCAATCAACAATCTATGTATGTAAAATTCGGCTTATATATGTTAATATATATATTTATTTATTGTCAATATCTTAAATAGGGTAACAAATATACTGACAATATATTTTCTCAATCTTTTAGGTAACTAAATTTATCAATAATATCTTTGACCCTATTAAATATTTAGATATATTGATAGTTATATATATTTCTATATATTAATGTGAATCTATCCTAATGTTCTCAATTATAGATATATTGTTACCTTAATTAAAAATTAAAATATGGTCAACAATATTTTAATATGTGTGCCGAAATTTATTTTCTTGGAGACCAAGAAATTAAAAATTTTACCTTGAAAAATCATTAAAATTTTCGGCACAAACACCAAATTAGGAACAAGTGGTCAAATTTCAAGATCAAATTTTAATAAGATCTCCAATCTAATGTTTGATTTTGATAAATATTACACTTTTCTTGAAGATCATGAACATCAAATTAACTAAGAACATCATGAAAATTTCGGTTTTACCATCAACATTAAAAATCGAAAATTTTAAAATTTTCTTTTAAAAATTTTGGTTTTCTTTAAATTTCAAGAACATCAATTTATCAAAATCATGAACTCCTAACACAAGATCTGATACCACTGTTAGATTACGGGGAGTAATCACTACGGATACTAAATCATGGTACATGCTAGTAATCGAAATTACGCAGCGGAAGATTCGCACATACCTCAAACGTGATCTGTAGTCCCTAGATCCTTATGTAGGGAGTTCACGATTCACCGGACGGCACCCGTAGAGGTTCTGGTTAAGGAAGCCCTACGTGGTATAGTCTCCATAGCAAAGCCTCTGATCGATTCTTGACACGGGGACAGATCTCTTGAGTGTTTGCTTAGAAAGCAAATTGGCACACCTTGGGTGAGGAGCAAGGTTCGGACGAAACACTTGGTGAAAGGGGGGGAGAGGGTTTTTCTCTCTAAAACACTCTAATGAGAGAATTGTGATTCACCCTAAAAATCCCCTAACACCATGTATTTATAGGAGGAGCAAAGTGGACAAAAGTCCATTTTGCCCAAACAATTATTTCGGCCGGCCACTATGCATAGGGAGGCCCAATTTTGGGCCTCTCATGTCAATTGGGATTTGGGTCTGGCCCAATTACCCTAATGTGACATGTACCTAATTTTCTTAGGTAAACTATACATATTATGGGCTACCAATTACGGCGCCCATCACCATATGCTTACATCATGTGCATGTACTTGACTTGGTTTGGCCCCTTGTAAGGTTGCAATATTTGGTCTTAAGAATAGAGGCCCAGGGAGCCAAAGACTTACTCAATATTTGCAATCATAGCTATATTTCTATCCCTACTAGCTGGTATTGGTAAACCACCTTGCTCTTTAGGTAGTCTAACATTGTCCCAGCTAATGGCATGCATTTTTCTCTTATCATCGGTGGAACCCCACAAAAAATTATGATTAATTTTATGTAACTAATTGCTCGTGGAAACAGCCGGTAAAGTGCATTGCATAATGTGAGAATGAATGAAAGATAACACAAAATTTATCAGAATGTTTCGACCAGCCATCGAGGAGTTTAGACCTCCATCCATAATTTTTTTTAATTTTACTTTATTAATCACAAAATTAAAGTATTTTTTGTTTCTATCAGAGAGGTCCATGAGAAAAAAATGTAATTGCTCAAGTTATCAACTTTATTTAAACCCAAACAACAAGACAACTGATAGCAATGTCAACATGCAGATTACTGGGGAATATGACTTGAGATTTCTCAAAATTTATTTTGTTGACTGGATAAATTGTAAAATTGTTTAAGAGTATGCTTAATAGCAGAACCGTTGCCAAAAGTAGCATCCCCAAAATGATAAGATTATCAGCAAACAATATGTGTAAGAGAGGCAGAGAACATGATTGGTTTCCAATTGCCTTTTCTAGTTTCCTCTTCCACTAAAAAAACTCGTAATCCATATAAAGAATGAGCAGATAGGGGGAAAGGGGTCCCATGTCGGATTCCTCCTTCGTTAAAAAAATATCTAATTGACTCACATTCAACAAAACCAAAACTGAAGTAGACGATACACAACTTATGAATAACATCAATAAGCCTTTGAGAGAACTACCCCTTATTTAGTACCTGTAATATACTTATTTTATATTTATAATAATTCCAACTTGTATCCAATCAGTATATAAGGTTAAAGGTTGAAATGTAAATTATGAATTATGAATATGTATTTTCAAACCATAACTGATAGCCTTAGGGGGTGTTTGGATGACTGTAATGTTGGATGTAATCTCACATTACGTCCCACATTACATCAACATTACGTTGTTTGGTTTTCCAAATGACGTAATGTGCATTGTAATGTAATGTCCATTGTAATCTCAAATTATGTCCAAACTCCATTTAACGTAATATGAGATTACATCAAAAAACGGATGTAATGTGAGATTACGTCCAACATTACGGAGTGTTATTATTTTATTAATATTTATTAAATAGACAAAATACTTTGTATTGTCATTATAGTTTATTATGATACTATTTTTGTTATTATTAGTAGTTTTTTATTTTTTTTTTTATCTACTTCATAACTCATTATTATAATAAATAATAATGCACATGATGTTCGTATAAAATGAGTAAAGTTTTTCAATGCATTTTTATGAAAATTATCTTATAAAACTACATATAATGCTTTAACTATTAAAATTTTAATAGTTGTCAAAAGAATTCATTCATTGATAAGCAAAATGTCTATTACATCATGGCGGGATAAATTCCCGATCCTTATTAACTAAAAATAAAAGAGAGGGCGTGGGTTGAATAACCTAATTGTCAATACACGACCTCTTCCTGAATTGTACCGCGATCCAGTTTGCACATTCGTTTGCATTTCTAGGGATGGCTCGCCATTTAACTTCTGATATTTGCGAAGCTAATTGATGAATATTCTCCACGTAAGGTTTGAGCTGCCAGTGGGTAACATGGTCTTCCATCGTTAGTGCTAGGACTACTTCTCGAGCATCTGACTCTACTTCTAGTTGTGCATATTGAGTTTACATATTTTGTTTTTAGATTTCATAAATGACTATAGTATTAACCACAAAACATAAACTTTAAGAAGTTAGTTGTTGTCAATTTTTTTTTTAAATCTTATTATATTAAGATATAGTATAATATAATAATAATAAAGTCACATTACAATGCACATTACAACACATACCAAACACTGTAATCTAACGTTACACTCCACGTTACAGCACAACCAAACACTGTAATATAACATTTCAAGTAATCTCACATTACAGCACAACCAAACATTGTAATCTAACATCTTAAGTAATTTCACATTACAGCTCACATTACTTGTAATCACACATTTCAAGTAATCTCACATTACGTCCATCCAAACGCCCCGTTAGCGTCTCATAGCCTAAGGTTATGTGAACACGTCATCACCATTTGCCTAATCATAGAAACTAACTAATTAAATTATAACGTAACAATTTTAGTAAATTCAAGAGCTTCAATAGAACAAAAATAAAAGTGTAAGGATGTCGATAGAAAAATATAAACTAACCAAACTGTTAGCTAAATTATTTGAAAATCCAACTCATTACCGAACTCTATTTTAATCAATTGATTAATTAATCAAATTTTCGTGAATAATCAATTAGATATCTCCACGTCTCCATCCAACAACACAACGTTAAAATTTAATAAAATTTGTCACCGCACCTCACGTGATTGACAATGCAAATCATGTAGAATGATTAATTGAATATATATGTGAGTTTAGTTACATTTAAAATGTGGACTAATTGTTTGAATTTTAGAAAATCGGGTTTGTGTTGATGTTGTTTCTCTTGATATAATCTGGATATACGTTTTCATGAACGAATGTAACCAATCCAATCGATGACATGACAAATTCCGTTAAAATTTAATATTAAATTAGATGTTGATACCTATTTACTTATTTACAAACGTCTAATTATTTTAAAAATAAAAGTTTAGCTAGTTACCTTTCTGAGGATCTACCTTCCTAAAAATGGAAGGAATTAAAATTACCCCTAGAAGCTAGATTTTAATATTTTATTTTAGTAGTGAGTTAGCAATTTATCAAATTACATAAATATTAATTAATAATTTGTTCAATCAGCATTAGTAAAAAAAATGAACTAGCATTTTTTTTACACGCAATTTTAACCTTAAAGATCCTGTTGGCAACTTACTAAAAGTCAGTTATATAACTTCGTCAGCAACAAAGTTGCGCCTTTTCAGCACAAGTAGATCATCCGCTACTCTTTAAAACCTGCAAACGCATTACTACACTCTCCATCACACGCGCCGCCGGGCATTTCCACCCTTACCGGCGCCTACCCATCGTCCCCTCCTCTCTCTACACCATCCCCGTATCCTCACCTATATACAGTATCCAGAAACTCCAAAGACTTACAGAAAAAAACCATCATTTACCTTCTCTGTTGCGTTCGATTCAAATTCAATCGTTCTCCTTTTGCAAAGGCTCTGCATTTTCCATCTTCTATCGTTGAGTTGCAGAGGAGAGTGAGAAAAAACCCTAAGAACAGAGATTCTGAAGATGGCTCAAGTTCAGGTTCAGCCTCAAGTTCCAGGTCAGGTTGTGGCTAGTGGGTTGAACCAGCCTGTGACGACGTCGCTTTACGTCGGCGATCTGGACACTAACGTGACCGATTCACAGTTGTATGATCTTTTCGTTCAAGTTGGGCCTGTAGTCTCTGTTCGTGTCTGCAGGGACTTGTCTACTCGGCGATCGCTTGGTTATGGCTATGTAAACTACACTAATCCTGCTGATGGTTAGTAATCTTTCTTTCCCATTTAGGGTTTCATTTTTTATTTGCCATCGGTAAATTTCAATGCTTGGAAAATATGCAGAATTTTAGTCGATCATTGTTAATGTGGAGAAAATCTTTGATCTGTGTGTTGTGGCGGCATGTTTAGATTATTATTTTTTTTTTTTTTGGCCAAAGAAAACCTCTTTATTAATAAAACAAAGAACAATATCAATCCGGAGCTAAGATTATTTATTTATTGTTCTTGAATTGAATTTTGGGTTAAGAAGCTAAAAATGGTATACGTCATGTCGATGATAGCTGTTCCAGATTTAAAAGGTTAATATTCGGTGTCCAACTATCAATCAGTTGGTTTCCACATTTTTATCTTAGATTTGACAAAACAAAAATATGTTTTTAAGCATCAAATAAGCCTAAACAATCCATCGAAAAAGTGGAAAACATCATGTTTTTGTTGCTTAAACGCCAATTGTAACGTTAAAATCAGTAAAAAAAAGTGGATAGAACAAATCTAATAGTGGGTACACTAGATAAATAAAAATATTTTAAATCTAAAACAACGATTAGCAACGTGGTCCATAGTTTGGACTGTTTTTAGGCTCTTAACCCTTGAATTTTTAATATGTATGTTTGAGTCAGAGCATGTTTGTTCTGAATTGTTAAACCATCCATTATTTATGATCATAGGAGCGAAAGATTAGAGATTTCCCACATATGAATGTATTTAAGGTTACTTGATTCAAGGCTACTATTGTTCTAGTTAAATATCTGTAAAATCGGAATTGTATTGTTCTATCAATCCATGGAGATGTTTACTGATGGAAATCAGTTCTTAATTGGTAGAAATCACTTGTTAGTTTGGTCCAGCATTTCAACTTCGAAGAATTAATCATAGTTGAAACCTGTGCTAATCTATGCATTGCTTGTTATTTGTTATAGCTGCAAGGGCGCTGGAGCTACTGAACTTCACTCCTATAAATGAGAGGCCAATAAGGGTTATGTATTCTCATCGAGACCCGAGTATCCGCAGAAGTGGGGCAGGAAATATCTTCATTAAGGTGCACCTATCATTTTGTTGTCTAGTTTTCACATTTTTGCAGTTGCAGCAACCTCATATTGAATGATTCAAAGTTTTTTTTTTTTGACAGAATTTGGATAAGGGAATTGACAACAAAGCCTTGCACGAAACATTTTCTGCGTTCGGAAATATTCTCTCTTGTAAGGTCGCTACGGATCCATCTGGTCAGCCAAAAGGCTACGGCTTTGTTCAGTATGACAATGAAGAATCTGCCCAGAACGCTATAGAGAAGCTGAATGGTTTGCTGTTGAATGACAAGAAAGTGTTTGTGGGACATTTCCTGCGAAAGCAGGAACGAGAAAACGTTGCTGAAAAGGCGAGATTCAACAATGTATACGTTAAGAATCTCTCTGAGTCAACAACTGAGGAAGATCTAAGAAATATATTTGGGGAATTCGGTTCGACTACCAGTGTCGTGGTGATGAAGAATGCAGATGGTAAATCAAAGTGCTTTGGATTCGTCAACTTTGAGCGTGCGGATGATGCTGCCAAGTCCGTCGAGGCTCTCAATGGAAAGAAGTTTGATGATAAGGAGTGGTATGTCGGGAAAGCTCAGAAGAAATCCGAAAGGGAGGTTGAATTGAAAACCAAATTCGAGCAAAGTATGAAGGAAGCATCTGATAAATTTCAAGGAGCTAACTTGTATGTAAAAAATTTGGATGATAGCATAGACGATGAAAAACTGAAGGAGCTGTTCTCCCCGTATGGCGATATTACATCGTGCAAGGTTTGACACGTTCTAAGACTCGATACTCTTCATTTTACATATAGATACCGTTGAAATAAAGATTAAATCACGCATTTACCTTACACATTAAGGTTTTAGGACAGTTGGTTAAGTAGTTAGTCTAAACTTTCACATAGTATCAGAACCTTCACAGATACTAAACATTACCTAGAGGTGAAAAGGCAAACAACATGTTTCTGTTGTTGGTAAAATTGTGTTTATCTTTTGTTATAGCTAGCTTCATTGATGATTTCATATGGACTATACTGACATTTGAATCCCGCAGGTTATGCGGGACACGAGTGGAATCAGCAGAGGATCGGGTTTTGTTGCTTTCTCAACTCCTGAGGAGGCAGCCAAGGCAGTATGTGACCTTTTACTCTATTTTCAATATTGCCAACTTGATTTTGCTTATTGCATTATGCTTACTGATAATCGAACAATTGATGTGAGTGATATAAAAATGCGATTTTTAGCTTTCTGAGATGGCTGGCAAAATGGTGGTAAACAAACCGATATATGTCGCCCATGCACAAAGGAAAGAGGAGCGAAGAGCCCGGTTGCAGGTATACATTCTTTCCTTGAATGTGCTTTTGAGTTACTGAAATGTTATTACATTCTGCTGCAAATCACATTTGCTTCACTCTGTATCTCGATTCTTAGGAAATTTAAGATTTTGAACTGCATAATTCGGATCTTATAGGCTCAATTTGCACAAATGCGACCTCTTCCAATGGCGCCTTCTGTTTCTCCCCGCATGCCAATGTATCCCCCGGGTGCTCCTGTTCTTGGAAACCAGATATTTTACGGTCAAGGCCCACCAGGAGTTCTTCCTCAGGCGAGTAATTTACCTTTACTTCTAAAATATGCTACAATATCCCGATTATATGTTGAATAATTTGTGTTGAAGTTGTAAAATTTCCATATTGCTGCTCTGCTCTCTGATTTGTTCCAACATTCCTGAAAGCATGATGCATTGGGAAATCCAGATTAGTTGCAGTGGTTACTGTTAAAGTTTAAACCTTTTTCGGTTTAATCAGATGGATCTTTCTTGCACACTATGAAACTGATGTCATGATAATGTATGTAAGTAAGATATATGTTTTTGCAGGCTGGGTATCGATATCAACCTCAAGTTGTTCCGGGAATGAGGCCGGGTGCGGGCCCCATGCCGAACTTTATGATGCCGATGGTTCAGCAGGGGGGAGGACATCAAGGTCAGCGCCCTGCTGGAGGGCGTGGAAACGTAGCTCAGCAGACTCAGCAGCCACTTCCTATGATGCAGCAGCAGGTTCATGCCCTCAATTTAATAAACCTGTAAAAAAACAACTAAACAATACAATCATTTCAAGGATTAAGAACCGAAAAACACTCCTAGCTGTAGACTATGTTGCTAATCGCTGTCCAGATTTAAAATATTGATATTCGATTCGTCAATTGCTTTCCACTTTTTTCGACTGATTTTGACGTTTTAAGCAACAAAAGCACGTTTTTCACTTTTCGGAATATCAGATTTGTTGCTCATGGTTTAATCTTATTTGATACTTAAAAAACACGTTTTTTCCGTCAATAATACTAGAATAAAACTGGAAATCAACCGAACTATCAGCATTTTAAACTATCATCAACAATTATCATTTCTTTAAATCTTATTTGTCCTCATTGCAGATGCTTCCGAGGGGTCAAATGTTCCGATACACGCAGGGGCGAGGCATGCCTGATCACCCAGGTGGAGTAATGAACGTGCCATACGACATGGGTGTTGCACCGATTCGCAACTCAACGGCTTCTCAGCCTATTCCAATTACAGCATTGACTAGTGCTCTTGCAAACGCTTCTCCTGAAAAACAGAGAACGGTAGGCACTCTCTTTCTCCAGAATGGCTTTATTTGAGGGAGAAGATCTTTAATTTTGATCGAGGTCGGGTTTGGTTTTCTTGGTAGAACGATCAACATGCGGTAAATTAAACCGATAAGATGTTGTGCTTTGTTCCTAAAAAAACTCGACACTTTTGCGGGTTCATATTTGATAAAAATTTAGTTTTTGGTGGTGTGTAGATTACTGATCCTTCGCACTGCGGTGTTTCCGCAGATGTTGGGTGAAAATCTTTACCCGCAAGTTATGCAACTCGAACCAGATGCAGGTGCTAAAGTGACCGGCATGCTTCTTGAAATGGATCAAACCGAAGTGCTGCACCTTCTGGAATCACCCGAGTCATTGAAGTCTAAGGTTGCAGAAGCCATGGAGGTTCTTAGATCTGCACAACAGCCGGATACTGGAGGAGCTGCTGATCAATTGGCTGGGTTATCTCTCGAATGAATCAAGTTCGCCTCTTTAAAGAAAAAAATGGCGGAAACGAGTCAGATTTGGAAAATTATGGTTCTTTATTCATCAACTTTGGATCATTGGGGAAATATTGGTTGAGTAGGCTAGCTAGATAGATAGGTATTCTTTTTGCTCATTCAATTGAAACACAATTGCAGCAAGTTTTGGTTATCAATAAAACACGTCTTTGTGTCAAAGATTTGCTTTTTAGAGTAAAACTATCTTTTTGGTTTCATCATATATTCTTGGGTTAAGATAAAAACAAAATAGTTCCAAATATATGCTATAATACTAATCACTCTATCAGATTTAAAATATTGATGTTCGTTTTCTCAAATATTAGATTGATTGATTTCCATCTTCTTCCGAATAATTTTGACTTTAAAATTGGCAATTTAAGTAACAAAAACGTATTATTTTCTACGTTTCAAAACTATTAAGTTTCCGGATAATTTTGACTTTAAAATTGGCAATTTAAGTAACAAAAACGTGTTATTTTCTACGTTTCAAAAGTATTAAGTTTGTTGTTCATAATTTATACGTTTAAAAAAACAGATTTCAGTTATCGATAAAAACACGTATTTATGTCAAAGTTAAGTAAGTATCCGTTTTTGGGTTTCAAAGTTTATATTTTTAGAGTTGGAAAACCGTTGGAATCGGTTACTCTATTAAGGATTTTGAAGGAGGCCCATAGTGTATAGGCAAGATTCAAGCCCAGAGGGATTTGAAACCCTAAAATCCATCGACTGTGAATCGCTGACAGCAGCATAACGTCACTCCCTTTGGGCGTAGTACATCTGCTGTCATTGCTCTTACTTTCGCTTGCGCTTTATATATCTGAAGCTCCGCCGTGTCTCTCCACCGTCACCGGAGACGAATTATCGTCGACCCCCTCTCTATCCCCTTCCCTCTCCTCCATATCCCAAAAAACACCAAAAAAAATTTGTATTTTACCGTGTTTGAGGATCTTGATTGACTGATTCTATCATCATCTTCTTCCTTTTGTTAGGGTTTTTGCTATATATTCCTATTGTCATCGAATTGCTTGAGGAGAGGGAAGAGGGAGAATCTATCAAAAAGCCCAAAAAAATCGAAAAACCCCCCTTCGAAAATACCAAAAAGGATACTTTTTTAGGGTTTTCCTACGATGGCGCAAGTTCAGGTACAGCCTCAGTCTCCGGCTCAGGGTGGCGCGAACGGCGCGGCCAACCAGTTCGTCACAACCTCGCTCTACGTCGGCGATCTGGATGTAAACGTCACCGATTCTCAGCTGTTCGATCTGTTTGCCCAAGTTGGTGCAGTTGTTTCTGTTCGTGTCTGCAGGGATTTGTCTACTCGTCGTTCCCTTGGTTATGGATATGTTAACTACACCAATCCTGCTGATGGTTAGTCTTCTGTTATACCCAATTCTCAAAATTTGTTTGCCTAATTGTTGGTGCTTGTACCATGCTTGGGAGACGTTTCTGCATTTGTTCTATAAATAAATAAATAGGGAAGAATTTGTTGTTTCTTGTTTTCAAAACAATGAAATCCCTCTACATTGGATTGAAAGACTTTTAAGCTCAGCGATGCTGTTTCTCTGAGTAAGTTTCTTCAAATTTTGGAAATCGTGGCATGACAGATGATATTTTCCTGTGTTCGTGTTCACAACATGTGTCCAATCTTCTATAGGAAGTTTGAAAGGGTCAATCATGTAAGTGTGTATTCCTTTGAACCAGTATATCTATACCTATGCTAATATATAAAAGTAATATAAAACAATATCCATATAAGGTAGCTGGATGTTTAACGGCTGTTACAAAATTGGGTTTTGATCGGGTTTTATACATTGTCTTGTGTAAGTTTGATGTTGCATGGATGCATTTGATAAGTTAATATTAAACAATATCCATATAAGGTAGCTGGATGTTTAACTTCTGTTACGAAATCAGATTTTGATCGGGTTTTAGACATTGTCTTGTGTACGTTGCGTCGTTGCATGGATGCATTTGATAAGTTAATATTAAACAATATCCATATAAGTTAGCTGGATGTTTAACTTCTGTTACGAAATCAGATTTTGATCGGGTTTTAGACATTGTCTTGTGTACGTTGCGTTATTGCATGGATGCATTTGATAAGGTAATATTAAATAATATCCATATAAGGTAGCTGGTTACAGTGTTGTTAGCGCCTCGTCGCCTAAGACGATGAGGCGATGAGATTAGAGGGTCCTGTGCCTCGCTTGCCCTTTAGTCATTATAGGAATAAATTATTATTTTTCCCAATCTATTACTTTCTAGAGTTAAATAATTAAAGTTCATAGTTAAAAAAATAGACAAAATTAATAGAATACTAGGACTTTGGTCTCAAAGTCTCTTTATTCGACATCTATTATTCTTATGCGTCTTTCCTTTATGCTAGTAGGTTCAATATCTACCTAATTAGATTAAATGACCTACTACATTAGGTTTGCCGATTTCTTTTCTATATGATAAGAATTTTCGTTGGATTATTCTAGTTGGTATTTGCAGTACATGTTATCATTATTTTTAGTAGTACAACACTATGCCTAAGTGCACCTCTATCAATGAGGCGATATTCAGCCTCGCCACCTCAGGGCGCCCTAGACCATTGACAACATTGGCTGGATGTTTAACGGCTGTTACAAAATTGGATTTTGATTGGGTTTTAATACATTGTCTTGTGTAAGTTGTGTTGTTGCATGAATGCATTTGATTGAATTTCCTATTTCTGTTCTGCGTTTTAATTTACTGGTTCTGCAGCTGCAAGGGCATTGGAGCTGTTGAATTTCACACCTCTCAATGAAAGGCCGATTAGGGTAATGTATTCTCACCGTGACCCGAGTGTCCGAAAGAGTGGAGCAGGCAACATATTCATTAAGGTATGCCTAGTGTTTGCAGTTTTTATTAATCACATTTACTTATTGTCTATTTTCTAATTTTCTTTTCTATACATGTCGTCTCTTTGACAGAATTTGGACAAAGGAATCGACCATAAGGCCCTGCACGAGACGTTCTCTTCATTTGGGAATATCCTGTCTTGCAAGGTCGCCACAGATTCCTTGGGTCAGTCAAAGGGCTATGGCTTCGTTCAGTATGACAATGCGGAATCTGCCCAGCTGGCTATATCGAAACTGAATGGCATGTTATTGAATGGGAAGCAAGCCTTTGTTGGTCCTTTCTTGCGCAAGCAGGAACGAGACAATGTTGCTGAAAAGACTAAGTTCAACAATGTTTATGTGAAGAACCTTGCTGAGTCAACCACCGAGGACGATTTCAAAAAGGTTTTTGGTGAATTTGGACCACTCACTAGTGTTGTGATCATGAAGGACGCAGATGGCAAGTCCCGGTGTTTTGGTTTTGTCAACTTTGAGAATGCAGATGACGCTGTTCGTGCTGTTGAGGTTCTTAATGGCAAAAAATTTGACGACAAAGAGTGGTATGTCGGGAGAGCTCAGAAGAAATCCGAGAGGGAAGTTGAACTCAAACAGAAATTTGAGCAGACCCTGAAGGAAGCTGCGGATAAGTTCCAAGGGGCGAACCTGTATGTCAAAAATTTGGATGATACCATCGAGGATGAAAAGCTTAAAGAGCTCTTCTCTCCTTATGGCACCGTTACTTCATGCAAGGTATTTGTCGTGTTATGGGTCTGGATAACTGAAATAATAACTAGATAAAACTAACATAACGGAAATAACTGATAACTAAACCAGATATTTGAAATAACTTAAATTCTCTGCTTATTGTTTTATTCCATAACAGTACAATGAATGGAGATAATATATTCTAGCTAATAAGAATAGGAAATATAATATTTAATATATCACTAATTATTGATATAATATATCCAACCCTATCACTAACATTAACCCTAATAATAATAATTTTGATCCTATATCAGATAATTATATACGTAACAGTGGCACGTTTAAAAAAAAATTTACCTTTGTCATTGTTGAAATATTGTTTAATACATCCGAATTTCAAACAGGTTATGCATGATTCAAATGGAGTTAGTCGAGGTTCTGGGTTTGTTGCATTCTCAACTCCAGAAGAAGCAGCTAAAGCGGTAAGCATAACATCTTTATTAAGAAAAGGGCAAAAATTCGTTTCCTTTACGTTACTTTAAATTGTTATAAAGAACTGCATTTTATGGACTAACTCGCCTTTTGCTGTAGAAGTACTCACATAAGGCATACCATATCTCGTTGCGACTTCATATGTTGTAGTTCTCTTTCTGTATTACACGGGAGTGATTCACTTTTCTTATTTCCCGGTCTTATAAAAAAACTATGCAAGTGTTCACTTGAAATTGGGTCAGCTAAGATGTGATCAGAATATGGTGTTTCTATAGCAAGCATTTATAAATTAGGAATTGCTCATGCAACTTGGGATAGCTACAGCCTATTTATTTTGATATTAGTGTTTATCTCCATTATTTAGTTCTCTTGACTAAGTGATTTGTCATTTTAATAGCTTGCTGAGATGTCCGGCAAAATGATTGTCAACAAGCCGCTCTATGTAGCACATGCTCAAAGGAAGGAAGAGAGGCGAGCCCGATTGCAGGTCTGCACTAAATTTTCTGCTATCTACTTAAATTTTTTTTTTTAATAGAGATTATGGAGCTCACTCTTGTTGACCCTTTGATTTGAAGGCTCAATTTGCTCAAATGCGGCCACTGGCGATGCCTCCATCAGTTGGACCTCGCATGCCGATGTATCCTCCCGGGGGTCCAGGTATGGGTCACCAGCTATTCTATGGTCAAGGCCCGCCTGCCGTCCTTCCTCAGGTTAGAACGACTCCACATTCACTTGAAATTCGTAATCAGCGGCAGAAGTTCATTTCCAATGCTTCCGAACCTCGAGTTATCATATGCTTTACTAAAAATAATATTTTTGCAGCCTGGTTTTGGATATCAGCCACAAGTAGTTCCAGGAATGCGGCCCGGTGGAGGCACGATGCCGAATTTCATGATGCCGATGGTTCAGCCGGGTCAGCAAGGCCAGAGACCGGGTGGTAGGCGTGGTGGTGTTGGTCAGCAGAATCAGCAGCCACACCCTCTAATGCAGCAGCAGGTCAGTTCTTATTTTATCTAGTGTTTGTAACCACTTGGTTTTTTTGTAGGGTTAAGAACCTAAAAACAGTCCCAACTATGGGTCATGTTGCTAATCGATGTCACAGATTTAAAATGTTGATATTCAATGTCCTGACTATCAGATTTGTTGATTTCCACTTTTTTCTCTTAAAATTGACGGAACAAAACATTTTTTTTAAAGTTCCATGTGCAACTAATCGGATACTTTAGAAAAGTGGAAAACATGTTTATGTTGCTTAAATTGTCAATTTTAATGCCAAAATCAGTCTAAAAAAAAGTGAAAAAAAAAAAAAACTGATAGTTGGGACACCGAATATCAACATTTTAAATCTGAGACAGTGAGTTGGGACTGTTTTTAGGTTCTTAACCCTTTTTGTATCTGATGGAAGAGGCTTATCGGGTTTTGTGTTTACAAAAAAATGCAGATGATGCCTAGAGGAGGAGGAGGAGGGCGAATGTACCGTTACCCTCCACCGCAAGGCCGTGGCTTGCCCGACCTTCAGGTCCCTCCGGGAGGGATAATGACAATGCCCTACGATGTCAATGTACTGCAGATGCAGCGAGACAACTCTGGAGTCGCCCAATCAGTTCCTATTGGTGCTCTTGCAAGTGCTCTTGCCAATGCTCCTCCCGAACAGCAGCGAACGGTTAGCTACTTATCCCAAAAAATGAAATTTTTTTTGCACGACATGAGCAGTAATTGTAAATCTGATGTTTGTGCAGATGTTGGGTGAGAATCTTTATCCGTTGGTGGAACAACTTGAACCGGACTCGGCGGGTAAAGTGACGGGAATGCTTCTGGAAATGGATCAAACGGAGGTGCTGCACTTGCTTGAGTCGCCCGAAGCACTGAAATCGAAGGTGGCTGAAGCCATGGAAGTCCTTAGGAATGTTGCAGCACAGCAGAGTAATGGTGGTGCAGCAGCAGCTGATCAGCTTACTAGGCTGTCTCTCGAGTGAGTGGCGAGCTCAACCGTGGCTCGAAAGGGCTGCGGTGTTGGTGATATGGTTTTCTTGTTTGGGAACCTGCTGGTTGTTACTCTTGAAACAAGTTTGCTTAGTATTTATTTGTTTAGGTTAGTTGGATACCTTAGGAATTGGGATTGATGTTTGGTTTGAGTTTGAGATAATTGTTGGAACCATGTTTTCTATTTATGGATTGGATTTGGCGATGCTCTGTGTTGTGTGTTTCTGCTTTATGTTTTCTTTGTGTTGGTGGTTTGATGTAGATTTACCAACTCTTGGGGTCAAATTGATTCAGCTAGGGCTCTATAATTGAGTCGATTGGGACCCCTAGCTCGTGGGTCGAGCTTTATATAAGAAATTAGGGTTAATAACTAAAAAACTGTAAATTAGGTGTATGAACTTTTAAATGTTAACTGTAGTGTACAAGGTTTCAATTTTGTTAAAATCTGGTGTCTCAGTGTGATTACTACATAGAAGTCAATGCCGACGAAACCAACTGTCAAATTCGAATTTCCATTCTCTCCCTTCTCGTCATCTTGCCGGGAGCGTCACCTAAGAAGCTGGCCACATCTGCGCAAGTAAATTCCGCTCCGTTGTCGTTGGAAATCGCTCCACACCACTCTGTTAGAAATCTTTTCTTTTGGATGTTCAATTTTTGGGTGAAATTTGACGATTTTGTGAAAATTAAGGAGTGATGGATTATGAGTTGTGAGTGAGTTGATGAAAATGATTGAAAGGTGATGAAAAGATGCGCAGAGGCACCAAATTTCAACAATAATTAAATCTGGGACAGTCCATTTTAACATTTCAAACTTCAGACACCTACTTTTAACAAATGGTAAATCTTGGACAATTTTTTAGTTATTAACCCAATAAATTATACTATGTATGAGACCTACCATATGGCGCTGATGTGGTAGATCTTCAACCAATGAATTCGTGTCATGTGTAATATTCCACTCTCTCTTAACACGTGACACAATTTTATTTTATTTTTTTTGCCATTACACGTGACACAAATTCATTGGTTGAAGGTCTACCACGTCAGCCCCACGTGATAGATTTGATCCATAAAATAATTTCTCCATATATGGATAAATTGAGTAAATAGATCAATTGAGTCAAGGTTGATCCGAAAAAAAATGTACTTAATTACAATATTTTCAAAACACGTAAAACTAAAATAGGATTAAGAAATTAAATACATTGTAAACTATAAAGAGTTAAAAGGTACTTTTAATACCATAAGTTTGATCGAAATCCACTTTTGGTACCGTACGTTATTTTTTGTCTACTTTTGATACTAAATGTTTCAAAAAAATTATGTTTTTAGTACATCCGCTAGTTGACCATTAGTTTTGGCCGTTAAATAGCATGTTCAAGTCACGTGACCCGCCCTAAAAAGCAAAAAACATGTTTTTACTACTTAAAATATCAATTTACGCAAAAATCAATCGACAAAAGTGAATAACAACATATCTGATAGTTGGGACATCGAATATTAACATTTTAAACAATAGGACAACGAAGAGCACCTCAACTTATTATTTGAACTGTTTTTAGATTTTTAACCCATCAAAATATTATTCGGGAAAAAAAAAACGTGGCACCATTAAGTAAACTCATTAACCCGGATTGGGCAACAATCAGATTGCAATTTGCATACACCAACTACTAATAACAAAGTATAGCACAAGATTTACTTTCTTCTGTTAACAAATAAGAAGCAAAATATGTAAATTTAGGCTGCACAGGCCCTATAGTTTTACTTTTACCCATCCATAGACACTACTAAACCACTTCTAAACTGTGTATCACAACGTTACAGTTCCACTGCTCCATCATTACCTCGCCTTCTCATCCTCAACCCTCCATCAACTTCCCCGACCAAACCCGAACCATCAATATTCTCACTCGTCGGAGCCTCTGCCTCGTTATTATCTTCTTTGAAATTATGCAGCCTCCGACCAATCAAGTAGCGGTCGTCACGGATGGAGTTGTGGAGATTTGTAAACCACACGTGGAATCTTTTCCCGCAGAAGCACACGAGGCTGAAGCTGAGGCATCCTAACCAAGCGAAGCGATACACTGCAGAATTGACCACTAACGGGTACCCGAGCACTGGAAATACCCCTCGAGCTAGAACGTAGGGCACGCAGAGGGCTGTTAGGAGCTTCATCACAATTGGGACTACAATTTCTTGAAGAACCCAGATGCACTGCAGCCTCGAGAACCCATCTTCTCTTACCCTCTCGAATTTTAGCCTCCAAGTTTCGTCCACAAATGGTAACATTTGATCCAACATAACCTGTTCATTGAAAGGACAGTATTTTTATCAAAATTTCTGATGAGGTGGCAGAATTTTCATTTGACGATCAAGTTCGAGATCACATCTTAATAGTCGAATGAATCAAAACCATTTACGATCAAAATGATAGGAACGGAAAATCATATTCTAAGATGTGGAACTTACTAGTCGGGTCCATATCTTGAGGAAGATAAGACCAAGTGCCCAATCCTGATACAAGAGGAATACAGGGCTCTCATCAACAGGAACCCGCATCGGGACGATAACCAAGAGTTCAAAAAGAAGCCCGATCAACACTGGAATGACAAAGATCTGCAGCAGGGAACAATAATAAGACGACATAAAGGCGTAACATTTACAGGTGGCAGAAGACACGGTAGCTCAAATAAATAAGTAGATTGCTTCTTCGGCTGTTTACCCATATGGAGAGCAAAGCAGAACTTTTTGCTACAATGCAACACCATTTCCAGATTTGGCGAAGCAAAACAACGGCTCGCTTTGACCTTATGTGCTTGATGGTGTATCTTGCTCCAGCTAAGGCCGTCCAGATGACGTAGCTCCCGATAATGAAAGCATAGAGATCTGTCATCAAAGAAAATCGATTATTTTAGAGTGAGGAAATTAGGTGATTAATATAAAAGATGGGCACTTGAGCTATTAATGTAAGCACCGTACCATTGCACTTGATGCCGTGAGTTATTGGAAGAAGAGGAATTGCATTAAACAATTTACGTCCCAGTGAAACTGGGACAACTATCAAGGCTGAGTTGAAGACGAGTAAGGTCATCCAAGCCACCATCAGCAATAGTACAATACGAAGGACAAAGCTGTACCTGCTGTAAGATTTAAAAAGTATATAAACAACTAGTCCAATCTGCAGAATATATACAGAGCAAACCCCGACAAAGAATCAGTGCGGCTAATATGGAGAAGAGAAGTTGAACTTTTGGTGGGATTTTTCTCTATCAGGAAAGGACAATATACTCATAGCCAAAGCACAGGAAGGTTCAAAATGACCAGACATACAAACTTATGATGGCAGCTTAAATAGGTACAACATTTTACTTCCATCGCTGAATTTTATTTTATACAAGATGGCTACATGAATTGCATTAATAAATAGGATAGTATGAAATTCCAAGTTCGGTCTTCATTGTAAAATTGAAAACCCTTTCAAATGTAGATGCACATAATACAAAGTGTCTGAGTGCAGAGGCCAAATTGTCAAAAACCGAAAATTGAAGAGTACCTTCTGTAGTACCCGGAAAATCCAGAATAAAGCATTGAATTCTAGTCGAAAGAAAATTATTGGGCATTTTATACTGTAACAAATTGAATAAACACACAAAATCAAGACTAGAGAACTAGAGTATTTAGAGATAAAAAAATACTACTAAAGTGTTAACTACTTACTCGGAATCGGACTCCTCATCAGTTTCATAATCTTCGGCAGAATCAGGATTCTGCAACAATGCAGCTCTGTTGGGATCATCAATAGCTGCAGCAACTACCATTGCTCGTTCCTGCCCACGAAGTGGTGCTGCCTGCAATCTATCATGCCTACCTGGCTCACCATTACCGTTTTCCTGAGCACCGTTGTTTTCATCAGGTCTAGGCAGCAAAAAGTCAGTCAGACCTAAAGCCCATCCAACAGCCATAAACCAATAGCGAAGAAGTGATTTAATCGTAATCCGCAGCTTAAAATGCTCGATGGCAAAAGGAATACAAATTTGAAAGAGAAGCATATCAGCTGGTATTTCCGTGAATGGATCAGATACTCTACAAAAAGGAATAAACACAAAAGTGATCAGAGGAATGAAACACAATTGGTAATGTCCTGATCAGAGACTTAATTCGGGCACATAATGGGTACTCACGATATATCCAGTGGGAAGATGGAAGGTATCATCCGCATAGCAAGTTTAACTGGTAGAAATACCAACATGACAATTAGACTCCCATATACAGCCACTGACAACAGGACCCTTCGAGCATGCTTGTGCACAGGATCATCAATCAGATCACGGAATGGATTGTAATTTGGATCAGCAGGGTCTCGTAGGAAATACAGAACTCCATTACGCAAAACCTGAAAGACATTTTAAACAAAGCAGAATAAGTTCCTAGGTAAGATACAGCATCAAGTCGGATTTGCAGAAAGCACCAGTGGCAAGTGAGCATACCCCGCGAAGAAGACTAACAAAGATACTTATTTGTAGCATGTACACAATGCCAACTACCCAGTGAACCAATGAGCTTGCTAAAGGTGAAACTGAAAAGAACTGTACTCTATGAGTCATTGACTTCCCAAACATCCGTATTGTGCAAACATCAAGCCACCATCCGCACATCAATGGGAAAACCCCAAGTTCAATTACCAAAAGGAATGCAACTTTAATCATTGTCATCAAATGCCTCATAGCTGCCAAGAACTGCCTTAACAGAGATGGAATTGTCTCAGCTATTGATGCAATGCCATAAAGCCTCCCCATTGTCAAAGGCTCACCCCTTGTATAACGGATCAAAGAGATGATCCCAAGGTACACTACCAGTCCAAAGAAAATCAGCGAATACCCAATGGCAAGAGTAGTGACATCAGAAAGCCTCGATGTTCCAAGAGGAGCTGATTTAAGAAGATCTACTGAGACTTGCACAGTTCCATTATGAACTTCGTCGGCCCCACCTAACGTTGCATTGAATACTTCTACAACCTTGCCCATCAGGTCATTGTCTTGTCCGTCGGATAAGTTTGTAAGAGCAGTGAGTGAATTTTTCAGAGTAATATTTGCTAATGTTAGGGCTGAATCTGCAAGTGGCATGACCTTTGACAATACACGACTATTAGCAAACAGCCATGACATATAATATACTGCAAACCGTCCTAGAGAAAACGGAAGGAAGATTATAACACCGAGGAAAATCATGTTGCTTGCCAAGACCTGCAGAAGATAAACAGAAGTATGTCAAAAGCTATATATATAAAAACAGGAGAAATGTTCAGAAACGAGCCTAGGATCTGAAATACTATTGTAGCTTAAACTAGAAATATGAACATGCTAACCGAAATGAGTCATTCACTGATTGAAATATTAATTCGAACTTACCGTAAATGCATTTTCAACCAGATGAAATACAGGGCCTTGCATCCCAACCAGCTCATCAAAGGGAACGTCCTCAGCACCATCAGCATCATCTAGACCATCAAACATCTGTTCAACATGAGCTTCTAGACGAGCTGCCTGCATCTCCCACCTGGCAGCAACATTTTCCGCATTTCTTCTAATTAGCTGACCAGCACCACCAATTCCTTGAGCACCACCCACGTCATCACCATTTCCTTCAGCAGCTTGATTCTGGTTTGGCTGCCCCAGTGGCCTTCTTGCAGCCCGTGCACCATTTCTCTCCCCATCATCTTCTCTCTCAGCATCTTGACCTCCAAGCTCTCTTAGATGTCGGAAATAGTCTCTTAGAGAAGTAGCCCCAAGAAAGATGAACACGATACTTGCAGAGAGAAGAAATCCATGTAGGCAATCCGTAAGGATGATAGTAGTAGATATGTGGCTGAGGAATAATCTCTGAGCTTCACCAAAACTCCTCACAAAAGCCAAACGCCAAATCCAGAAGGTGATAAATGGTATGATAAGAAGCCAGACAGAGAGCACAAAACTGAGACGTAGGAAGAATTGCACAACATGACAAGCTTTCATTCCCATGCCTATGATAAACTCCTGAAAGGGGAGCCTGGAAGGAGCATTCTCAGCATAGACTGGAGAAAATGCAAATGCATGCTTGCATACCTGTAGCATCCCAATTTTCCATTTCATCAGAAAAACAAGATGAAACGTGAACACGGACATAAATATTTTAAACCGAGCATGAACTGTTATAATTAACAGTTATTTAGGAAACAGAAACTAATTGAACAGCAAATCATAGTTCCATAAGGAAGACTTCTCCTATCAATGCTTCTTTGTTTTACCAAAATATAGGCTAGATTTTAAGCACAAGGTCCTTCTACAATTCACTAAGCTGAAATAGTTCACCCACAATTCCCAGAAATGGAATTGACAAAAGCTCTTCCACTACTAGACCATCCATAGCAATTTAAAGGAACATTTTGCAGAAATCACACCAAGCTAGATTTTTTTATTTGGGTTGCTTTCCCATCCCAATTTAGCAGTTCCTCCTCGAATAGCATACCTCGCACTGGCGATTGTTGCTGTGGTCAAGCCACTGGAGGAGACACTCCTGATGAACAAACTTAATACTCCCGCTGCACGCACACGGGTACCGAAGAGGATTGTCAGAATCACCAGGGTTCCGGCAGATCCGGCACACATCCTCCTCTTCATCTTCGTCGTCGTACCTGGCAGCCGAAGGGTTCGCCGGTCCAGAATCATTCGTCTCCGATGTCGACGATTCAGGGCCGCCGGATGCAGATGATGAGGCGTCCACGGAAGGCGGCGCCGCCGGTGAAATCTCCATAGAACAGACTGGGAAGGAGCAGGATTCAGGCAGCAGGCCGGCGGACCGACTGGACGAACAGATGGTATGATAATGAGGGACCTGATCAGCGAGGATAACTCGGGGCCGGAGATTGAAGACGGAATGAGATTGAAAGTTATTATTTTTCTTCCCAACTCGCGAAATTTCTTTCCTTTTTCGGTAGAAAAACTGGCGAACTACCCCTCCTTAAAAAAAAAAAACATCAAATTCCAAAAAAGGTCATAATTTTCGTCAATTTGACATAAAATAATCATGTTCAAACTTAATTTAGTGTATATATACAATATGAATTGGCAAAAAAAAAATACAATATGAATTTAAGAATAAATTAGAAAAAAAATTAACGAAGTTTAACTGAACTTTCATACAATGTTTTCAATTGAATGTTTAATTGAATATATATTTAAGGATTAAGAACCTAATCACAGTTTCAAGTTTGCAACATATTACTTTTAGGTGTTTCAAATTTAAATTGTTACTAATATGTGTCTCAGATTTAGTTTTCGTTGATTTTTAGTTTTTCGTCCGTATTTCGGTTAAAATTCGTAAATAGCATTTAAAAAGCATAAAATTTAATATTAATAGCATTTAAAGAAGAAAAAAATAACAAAATGACATTTATGCCTCCCTTTTACTTGTTTTAATTAGTGTGTACATACAGTGAAATTGAAGAACTTATACAAAATTGAGGTTCAATTTAAATTAATCGACATAAATATACATAAATTGAAGAAAATTCATACTCAAATCCGTTAAATTTAACGAAAACATATGAAAAATCAAAAGGCAACAAAAACGAAACCTGAAACACCTATTAAAGCAACACAATACAAACTTGATACAGTAATTAAATTTTTTACCATATATTTAATTGGAAATTAAACTAATATATATTTTATAGCAATCTTTTCAATTGTTCAAGTTGTTTCTAAGGAATATAACAATTTACTTGGAAATTGTAAGTTTAAGTAATTAATTTTTTTATAAAAGAAAGTTCAGATGTTTATTGTAATTTAATAAAATTCAAGTAGATTTTTTATTACTTATTTTTAAATGCTGATGTGCGTTTTTAATCTAAAATTCTTATTATTAGTGTTTATTTTGGAGCGTGTGAGTAACTTTTTTAGAAGAACGATCCATATCAAACCGCGTCCCAAGGATAGTATGGTTATTTCAGGTTCGCTCCAAAACTTAGTCCTTATCCAAAGTCACTCCCCACACTTTACAGCTATATGCAATGGCCAATGGCATCCACGCTTAAAGAAGCATTTGAATCAGAACAAACAGCAACATCATTCAATGGCAAACATAGTGATCATATTGCTTCGAATCGTTGATGATTTAAACTTCAATGCATTCGATCAAAATTGAATCTTTCTTAATCAGAAGTATTATCAAATTATGGAAACTCTCTAGAACCCATAGACAATGTTCTTGATCCTTAAGAATTGTAAGCATAAGAGAGACAGAACTTGCCACTCGAATTCTCCTTCAACGGTAACTCTTCTGGAACCTTGCACGAGCACCACGACCACCGAACTTCTTCGGCTCGCATCGTCTTGGATCAGCCACTAGCAATGTCCTATCATACCTAGAATACAAACCACCATGCCGTCATTTTTGGTAAGAAACAAAAGGATCAGCAATTTAGATTAAAATCCATAAAGGAGCACAATCTAGTTTCAATCGAGGACGCAGCATGTGACCGATGGCAGAGTAATGGATGCATATTCAATCGGCAATTTCATTCATAGCAGTACATGATCAATGGCAGAAACAAGAAAAATAGATAACGTATGCATTTTCAAATTTCAAATCGATTATTTCATTCAATTAGATAGTGGATGCATATTCACTCAGTTATTGCATACATCGCAGTATGAAATCAATGGCTGCAACGAGAAAAGTAGATTACGGATGCATTTTCAAATCGATTATTCCATTCAATTACCAGAATATCCTTGATCTTATTGATCAATGGCGGAATCGAGAGGAGTAGATTTGATCAATGGCGGAATCGAGAGGAGTAGATTTCATACAGTTATTTCTCATTGATCTAAAATGGATGCATATTCAATCGGTAATTTCATTCATCGAACTATACGATCAATAGCAGAAACGAGAAAAGTAGATAACGGATGCATTTTCAAATCGATTATTGGATTCAATTACCTGATCAGAATGTCCTTGATCTCCTTCTTGGCCTGCTCATCGACATACTTCTGGTAGAAGGATACCAATGCCTTAGAGATGCTCTGACGAATGGCGTAGATCTGCGAAATGTGACCCCCTCCCTTCACTCTGATACGCATGTCAACCATGGCGAATCGGTGTTTTCCGAGCAGCTGAATCGGCTCGGTCGCCTTCATTCGGAGGATCTCCGGCTCCACTAGTTCGATCGGGACTCCGTTTATTTTGACCAGGCCCCTACCGCGCTTACAATGCGTAACCGCTACCGCGGTCTTCTTCCTGCCGAAACATTGCACGGACTGGCTCTTCTCGTCGATAGCTGCCGCCATGGTGTATTGTCCGCCGTCTCTGCTTCCTCCCTGCAATGTAAAATCTTGCGCCCCAGTGGAAGTGTTGAGGAGCTTATATTACTGCCGAGGCGAGGCTAGGGTTTTTCATCTTTCGGGCTCCAACTTGAAAAGGTCCGTTTGTCCCGAGTCCACTTGTCACTCATTATCTCTCTTATCAATTAATTTATGGATGGATACCGAACCGGTTTGAACCATACGGGTTCGGAGCCGGCCCGAAACTGTTTAAAACCGTCCGGTCAGAACTGAATTTGAAGTTAGTACTTAAATATTTGGACAGGTTCTGAGTCGGTTTCAGTCTGGAACTGTAAAAAACAGTCAGGTTTGATTCAGAACCGGTCCGAGCTGTTAAAAATCAATATAGCAGATTCATGTCAAAACTGGTCTAAGACAGTCCGGTCCAATTTAATTTTTTTTTTTTGAAGCATACTAACGGTTTTTCGTCTGATTCTCCCCTTGAAGAACGGTTTTTTTGGAACCGGTCCAGGCCGGACCGTTTTCAAACGTTTCGGTCTGGCCAGACCGTTTGCCTATCGCTAATTTATATGTTTGACAATACAAAGCCTTGGATGTAAACTAATCAAGTTATTCATAAGCTATTCGACTTCGAAATTCGAATTCAAGTTGTTAAATTTCTGAGTCGAGCTTGATTCGAGCTTTATCTGGTATCGAGTTGACTACGAGTACATATATACTCGACCTAGAGAAACTCGCGAGCCTAATCAAGCTTTTGCCAAAATCTTATTCGAATCGGGTTCGATCTCGAGTTCAAGCTCAAGTTTATTTAAACTTTATATAATATTATCTATGTGTATATTCAAGTTGAGATCGAGCTCGATAAAAGTCTATTGGAGTCGAGTTTGAACTAAGGTGCACCATTTATGATTTAACTCAACCATTTGAAACTTGGCGAACCGAGTCAAGCCGAGTTCGAACTCGTCAAGTATAGGACCGAGCTGATTCGAGCTTGAAAAGTTTAGGCTTGGTCGAGTTCGAATTCAAATAAAATGAGTCGAATAGTCGAACTTACAAGATACTCGACTCGACTCAACTTAATTACACCCCTAGCATAACTACTTCATTATGTTCATTCATATATTCTCTATTCTTGACCGCATTTCTCCCATAGTTTATTGGATTGAGCTGTTCAGTTTATAACAGTAATTAAGAGCTAGATTATGGAGCATTGGCCTATGAAGTGATGGCTTGGAAAAAACAACAATGATCAACGTGATTGTGAACAATACAAACTCGGAGAAGTGATATGAAAAATCTAATGGTAATCAATATAATCATAACGAATGAGGACGTTGGCCTCCTTATAGGGAAAAGTAAGTTATGGTTTATATCATTACATTGTATGAGATTTGTACCACATTAGTTGTATATGCATTAATTATGACGTTCTAAGCCAATTGAGGCATTCTATTTTATAGACAAGTTTATAGATTTTAGATTTTCAGTTTGGTTTGTAACTATTATTGTTAAGATTTAACACCCATGGCAAAATATAAGATTGTACCAAATTGGTTGTATAAATAATTATTATGGGCTTTATAAGCTAATAAGTCATACAACCTAATAGAACAATTCATTTTGTGTATTTCATTTGATTTATAAACAGGTGGTTGAGCTTTGAATGGTAGCCTTGAAATAGTTGCCTTGGAAAATCAACCATGACTAACAACAAGTGGTGATTCACAACATAGCTGTGGCCTAAACAATTCAGTGGTGACGAAGTATAACTTATGTATGCACGTGCAACTTTTTCATTTAAAATTAACAGAAAATTGGCTAACAGAATATTTTAAAAGATAAATAAATCAACAAACAAATATCTTCAACTCAAAAGCTGCATTTTCTCTAAAGAAGAACACTAAATGTGCATTTACAATGTAAAAACATGGCAAAATTTGAACAATGTTACCTTCTATCCATCATTCAACTCCAATCAATGGCTACAAAGAATTACTTGAATCATCATGCTCCTCCTTAACCAAAGCAGAAGCCAATGCATCCCTCAAATCCGAAGCCCTTTCGTAATCACAACCCGCCCACAAACTCGAATCCCCCGGATCCATCTTCCCCAGATCGTTCTTCACATCCCGCAACGATCCATCGCTCAACGCTGAGTAATCCTCCCGTATCAGCATCGCATTATGCAGAATCGAACAAGCACCAATACACGCAACCGCACCCTTCAAATCCTCCTCCAGTGGCCTCTCCAAGATCCCCCATTTTCGAAGACTCGATACCGTTCGAATAACCGGGAAGAGCATCGACTCGTGTACTGAATTGAAGTACTCCTCGCCGGACCCGGGAACCGACACTTCGTAAGGCACCATCAGCCATGGCAGCAGTGGATAGCTTTGGTTACCGACGATATACTGATTCGCTTTCAGCAGCGGTTTCCGATCGATATCGATGCTTAGGCTCGATTGTTTCAGCACAAAGGAATCGGTTTTATTGCCGTTGAACCCTGCAACGATGTTTAAGATCCGACAAGACGAATCGGAAACGACTTGAACCGCAATGCTGTCGGATTTGCGTTTGAATCTTACGCAGCTGATCGCACCGCAGCAGTTAGGTAAACCCGAAGTCGATTCGAATTTTTCGGAAATGGGATCGAGCTCGTTAGGGTTTGGGAACCCTATCCAGAATCGGAAATTGGTGCAGAGGACTCGGCACAATTGCTTAGTGCAGAACCGTGACGCGGCCACTGGAACCCTAAAGCGACTCGATATTTCAGCGTAATCGCTGCCAGTGGCTAAACGGAAAAGGCCGATTCCGAGGCGGAGCTCGGCTGAGAGGGTTAGAGGCGATCCGACGGGGTCGCGGCAGTCGAGGAGTGGCTCGAGTAGCCCGGTGAGCCACTCGAAGGTGGAAGACGTCATCTTGAAGAAAATGACGAATGAATCGAGGTCCCTTGTCGGAACCGGAGGTGTGCGGGGAGGTGGTTCCTGTGAGGGGCTTCGCGTTCGCTTCCGCTTCTTCCGCGAGAAGGGGAGGAGAGAGGCGGCGGCGGCGGCAATTTCGTGGAGAGAGAGGAGGGCGGCGGTGGAATCAGTGGAGAGTGGGGAAGAGGGAGAAGGTGGAAGGAGAAGTAGGAGGAGGATCTGAGAGATGAGGATGGAGAGGAAAGCCGCCATTTTTCTGGATTCCATTGAAACATGGGTATCGGAGAAATTTTGGGAGTCAATCGACGGCGGTCTCTTGGGAATTAAAAGTCAGAAATCGATTCAGAGAGAGAAAGCTGCGGCTGTCAGGGAGATCCGGTCAACTCTTGACTCTTGAGGATGTTTTCCTTTTTTACTGCGAGAATGCAATATTTATTATTATCCCTTTTACCGAGAGGAGTGTAAATTCTTAAAATGTGAACTTTCTTGCGAAAATTATTGTGAAAGTAAGAGAGAGAAAGTTGGTGTAGTGTAAATTTCAAATTTTATCGTGGGCCCATTCCACTTTCTATATATTAAATGTGTTGGGTCCTCAACCCCAAAGGACCAAAAGCCACCAACCCACCAACATGCACCAACTCGACCCGGTACCAACTTCAGCAGACACCCGTGCCAACTGTTGCATCGATAAATGCAATTCGGAACAGAACCAAACTGCAGCAGACTCGCACCCACTTTTGCAGCGATAATTGCAACTCCGATCAACACAATCTTCCATCTATCCCGACCCGGTCCGTACTGAATTAGACTCCACCGCTACCTCTTCCAGCGATAACTGCCAACAATAGCACCGCTACACAGATCCCCAGCCAACCATTCTTCCCAAATCCCCAGCCACAGCCGCTCGCCAATCACCACCATCAACTGATCACGACCACAAGGAAATACTTGTTCGTGGAAGAAGGTTGAGCGAGAATTTGCATCGTTGGATCTTTGTACCAAAATTTGCTTCACTCTGTCCGATCGTCAATGGTGAGTAGGGAAAAAACCACCATCTAAGCATTCTTTTGCAGTCTAATCTATCTCTCTACTATTCAGTTGAAACTGATCAAAACATATAGACATGGTAATCAAAATATAGAACACATTTTTCAGTCTACTATCTAAGCCTGATTGAGAACCTATGCTATGTGTTTGTGAAAATGCTTGTGAGAAAACTTATAGCTTAGCTGCTGAAATCTGTATAGCAACCTTGAGGTATTGCAAACCTAAAAAAAAAAAAAAAAAAAAAAAAAAAAAAAAAAAAAAACCACATTCATGTTTTTTTTCTGATGCTGTGTTGCAACTTAGTGTCTACTGTTGATTCTTTGCAGCGGTACTTGTTTTTTGCGACAAAAAAGTACAATAAAGACTTATGTAGGGTAGTAGTAAATTGTTCTTCTGTCAGCTGGACAAACATTCATGTTTTGTCTGCTGCTGTGTTGCAACTTCGTGCCTGCTATTGATTCTTTGCAGCAGTTAAAAAAAAAGGGACAAACAAGTAAAACAGAGCCTTATGTAGACTATGAGTAAATTGTTATTATGTCAGCTGAACAACTGAACGTACAATAAATAAGCTAGATTGCTTGTGAACAACTCTTTGTATTGGTAAGTGCAAATGCAATAAACAACTTGAACAATTTTGATTATCTTCTTACATCTCTTTTTATTGGTAGCTGCAATAAACAACTTGAACAACTGATGGACAACAAACAGGTGCCATTGAAGAAAGAAGATTGCCTATAAAAACAATTTCTACAAAATCAAACCGGGCATCTTCATGCCTTTTGGTATGGTGACGCTTCATCTACTTTCAACTTGAAATCATTCACATTCATCTATATTAGCTTCTATTTGTAATTTTTAATCTAATTGCAGATAAAGAATCACGTCGTCAGTTTGATCAAGAGAAACGAGCTGCCTTTACGCCAACTGAAAAAAGAAAAGCAGATTCTTTACGGTTAGAACGACGTAAACGACGGCGTGAAAATGGTCTGTTAGTTGGCGTGACTATCATACCTTCTTCTTCCGCGAAAGCAACCTCTACTACAGGTTTTCTTCTAATTCATCATATGTTAATGATCACTTTAATATTTAGCCAAAAATATACATGCTTCATAAAATGACATTGAGGTTTCATATATTTTTTCAAATTTAACAAAAATCTATACGTCCCAATGGAGAATGCACTTACCTGATTTAGAAATTCTTCATGCGCAGTTAAGTTAAAAATAATATCCTCTTTAACTCCCCTAAGTTTGATTGCACATCCGTTATATGGTTAGTGGGTAAAGCAACACACATAAATAAACAAATAATAAAAATTGAATATGCAAAATTCGAATTTAGGGTTGCTTTTTCTTAGGGAACTTCTGATGATGACAATAGAGTCGTGACAATCTAATTGAAAGAAATGTATCTTTCTTCCTTAATTTTTTGCTAAATAGGTGGAAAATATATGGTACATTATTTGGAGAAATAGTTCTAAAATGTAACCATCTATACCAACAAATGAGCAGATTTAATATGAAAATATATATAGCATGATATGCAGAAGTTTCATAATTTGATTAATTCATTTCCAACTGAAAGAACATTGAAGAACTGGTAGAGCATTTCTATCATATTGAAGAAAGTGAGACACTTCAACATCTTTCATTGTTCTTTCAGTCAAGTCAGTGAGGTCATTGGTTTACTTTTATCTTGCTTCTGATCTAGCTCTGATTTTCTTGTGCCTATACATGGAAATCAGAAGCGGGAAGAAGGCTCCCAAAGAAACAACTTATTAGTCCGTGCAGGAAGTATTATTGGTAGTACAAGCTCATCTCAGGATTCAGTTTCAATAGTAGAACATCTCTTACGTTGTTAAATTAATAAAAAAAATGTCTTATGAAAAATCATGAAACTGTGATTTTTTTATGATTCCTTGTTTCCTTATAACCTGGTTTACAGCAGCAACTAACCAGGTTTGTTGTTCTCTTTTTATTCTTTTTTATGTTTTGTTGAATTGTCATTTTCAAATAATTGAGAATGTCATATTGTGGATTAGAATGCCAGGTAAATTATATATTTTCACCCTTCAATGATTGTACATATCTATATAAGAGTCCTTAAGGGCATTTTCAAAAGCTTGATGTCTCGGAAATAAACTTCAAGGTTTAATATCATAACAATGGAAGGACATGGGGTGGCAAAAAAAGATTCTTTCATAGATTTCTCATTTCTCGTAAATAATTCTCTCTTTTTTAGGTAGTGTTTCATTGATCCATTAGCTCTTTTCTAAAAGAAAAATAGTGCAGAGGTTGTTCTGCATCACCATTGCTTTTATATTCTATACTCTTTTTCCAAAGAATTGAAGAATATGTTGTTCTTTGCTACGAGATTCTTGATATTTTTTCCAATTCTTCTTAGGCTATATCAGTGCCCAACAGAAATTATTTATCTTAGAAAATGATATGGTTATCTCTTTAGCTTTAGCTATAAGTTCTTCTCGAAGGGAGCATGTCCAAACAGCATCCTAACTTGCGTTCACACCTTCATATGTATATAGGAGGCCTTTACGGCGTGTTTGGTTCATGGAATGGGGAATAAGGAATAGGGAATAGGAATAAGGAATATGGAATAAGTAATATTAATATGATGTTGTTTGGTTGACTTGATGAATATGGAATGATGATTCCAAATACTATGTTTGGTTGATAGAATGTTATAGGTAAATGAATGGAATAAGTCCAAATTGACAAATATACCATTTTGCTATCTATATTAATCAAATTAACATTAACAATATTAAAATTTAAAAAGTCAAATTATATATGTATTATTAAACGAAATTTTTTTTTTTTTTTAAATATTATTTTTTTACATAAACAATTATATTCACAAACAATATATATATATGAAAAAATAACAATAAGTTTTTGATATGGGGATAACAAGTTCCAGATATGGAACTCCATATAGATCCAAGTACAAAACCATAATAAAGTGCGAATCAATCAATTATATCAAGCAATACAGTACATGTTTGAATATGATACAATACAATTTGTATTCAACGAAAAAATATATATAAAGTTATCAATATAGATCGTCGTATGAAGATATCCCTAATCACTAGTAAATATAAAATAATAAAATAACACTTAACCTACCTAAATCTAACAAAAAAAAAAAAAAGGACTACACATAATTAATAAAACAAAAGGAAAAGAGATACAAACCTTACGAAGAGTAGGTCACGTAGCAACAATAAGGAATCAGCAGGGAAATCAGCAGGCCACGCAGCAAGGCACACAGTAGAAGGCCGTCAGAGCAAGAGCAGCAGCAGTCGCGAGGAGGTAGCTGCATGAGCCGTGAGGAATTAATATATAATAGTTACTGTTGGATCACGGGCGAAGCTCCGTTACGTCCTTGACGGAAAGCTTTGGACTCCTGGGCTCCGCGTAATCCTGCAAAAGGGGATGACCTGGGTGGTGACCCAGAATCCCTCTCTGATGCTTAAATGAGTATGTGATCAATGGGTGGTAAGCAAAAAGTCTAAGCTCGTATTAGATGATGGTTTTCTGAGGTAACTTCCTCCTTTATATAGGAGGGGAAGTTACTCAGTTACCTGTTACTGCGCCTGGCAGTTTTACCCATGATTCCGTGTATCTCGCCACGATTCCGCATATCTCGGTCGGGATTCCGTATATCTCGCCCCACGCTCCGCGTATCTTACCCGTACTCCGCGTATCTCGGGCACGCCCTGCGTATCTCGGGGGATTTATCTTTATCTCTAACCGTCTCCCACTACTCTATCTAGTAGGCAGGTTTCTCGGTCTTTATCCTCTGATCACAAGTCCCGACTCCTGTCGAAGACTCCAGAGTTGTCTCATTCTAGATCACCACCCAGGACCTTCAGTCTCTACGGGACAGGTCCAGCCTCTGCAGGGCTTTATTATCGGGGCCTTTACTAAGGCATATCGGGGCCTACTCAGAGGCTTCTCATCGGGAGCATTCAGCTCATACATCGGGACCGCTAAAGTCGGGACCCTTTGTGCTGGGCCTTCTAGGCTTTTCACGAGGCCCACTGGACCTACTCGCCGTCCATTGGCTGTTAACGGGGCTAACGATTACATCGGAACCCATCAGTTACAAAATAATTAAATTAGGTTAGGGTTATTATTGGTTTTTTTATTGCTATATTTTATTTTAGAAAAGATGGAATACTTAAACCTAGGGGTTAGGGTAGGATTAGCTATTCCTTCAAAATTAGTAATTAGGAATCATAATTCTACAATAATAAAGTAACCAAACAACATAATAAGGAATGGTAATTCCCTATTCCCTATTCCAATGGTGAACCAAACATGCCTATAGAATTTTGGAAGGCTTCATTCCTTTCTAAGAAAACAACTTTTCATTTAATATCGGAACAATGGGATAGACTATGGCAAGGAAAGGATCCTTCCATAGATTTCTAGTAAATCCTTTTATTTCTTTTAATTGGCAAATATTTCATTTCTTCTTAAAAGCAAAATCTCAAAATAGTGCACAGTTTGTTCTGCATCTTTATTACTTATATATTGTATGTTTTTTAATATTTCAGGGGTGGAGAGCTCATATCATCTACAACAGCAATTGCTTGTCAGCAAGCAATGAACTAAGGGATATTAACACACCGGACGACATCGAAGAGATAAGACGCCATCTAAGGAAGCTCCAGAAACGAAGCTCATATTAATTTCGGATCAATACAATGGTTCTTTCAATCATATATAAAGATAATTTATGTATGAAAATCTTGCAAAGAAGACACATCAGAACCGATTTATGCGTTCAGTTTGTTAGATACCATGGTCAATCCAATTGATTTCTTCAACTTGATTAGAAGATTATGCAACAATTTTTGAATTTAAGGATCGACTATTTGTTGACCTCGCCTTCAAAGTTTGCAGAAGTTGTATAACCTTGTAGTCATTACTCGGATCTTCCTCGAATTTATCACTTCATTTGTTACATTTTAAGATAATGTAACTCATTATTCATAAGATGGACTAACTACAAATAAGTAGAAAAGTCCGAACTAATTGAATACTTGTATCAGAAAATATAATAAACTTATGTTAATATAAAATTATATTTTCATAAATTTTCAAATTTGTTATATCTGATTGATTGAATGATTCAAATAATGGAATAAAATAATCAAGTTGGGGAATGTGTGTTGGATGTGTTCTTAGCACAGGGTTAATCAAGACTTTGGTGGTGGTAGAATATATCTTAAAGTATGAATGTGAATAATGATGTCAGTTGTTCAAGCTTAAACAACACTAATAAAATAGAAGAGATGAGTGAAAATGAAGTTAGAAATTTAAAATATACACATTTTCAGAAAGACGCTGAAAATGAAACCGAAGATGACAAACAAAAATGGTGTTGGAAAAGAATTGCATTTCTATGAACAATTTGGATAAGCAATGATAACATTTAAGTTTGATGCAGATCTAATAAAGAATCTTTGAAATTCATGTTCTTGAAAATAAACTATGGAGATGTTTATGAGTCAAGTAAGAAGGAGTGTATGAGTTCCACGGAGAGGTGGATATTTTCTATAAAGAGAATGTTCTGGTATTCGAAATTTGGCTATGCTCTCGTGTATGATGTTCAATCTAATGATGTCCAAACTACTAAAAACTCAAAAAAAAATCTTCCTTGGCAAACATTGAATATGTTATTGTTAGCTATTATCAGGGTCAAATCTGCAAAACTGAAAAATTGAGGGATCAAACCGCAATTTCTGAATTTCCGAGGACTAAAATATAATTAGTCAAATTCCGAGTACTTACATATAATTATCACGAAATTATCATGCAAGATATAGTTACTCCGGAATTACACGTAAAAATGACGAAAAACGAATACGTGATTTTTAAGTACTGAGGCCCGTGCTAATCACGGTCTCCTTAAGGCAATTTCGCCCCACTCCACCCTCGGGTTATGCAAAGGAGTTCAAACACGGGGCGATCACCTCCCAGGATTCAACAGTGTCGTCAATACGTGTTATGCAAAAAACACGTTTGACCGAACCGAACCTAATACCTGAACACAACAGGATATGAAAAAACACCGACGACGACGGCGGAATAATAACACACACGAATCGACAATAAAAAATACTGCACTGCAACCAACAGCACCTGAGCAAGACACAGAAGAACGATATGAGGATTATAGGAGGAGTGTGATGTGATTCTCGGATTGTGAGTATTCAAATGAGAGGGATATGGCTCCTATTTATACTAGTCTCAGCTGAACCTTGCATTAATGAAGTGAATTAATTAATCTGCAATCATACAAAACTAATGACAGCAATTAACTTCAGTAATGGCAACTGTTCAGTTCCACTTCACTTCAATGCAGACTGGTTCATTGAACCTGGACGGAACCAGAGACCGGTTCAGCAAAACTAGACCCGCGCAAGGCAAGCATTTCCGGACCGACATTCGTGTACGTACGTCGCGGGCACGCACACAAGCCAAGCTTACCGGGGTGGCCATTCGATCCACTCGACTGCACCCCCCCCCTGCGCGCGTGGAGAGAGCCTTTCATCTAGTAAGTAGTTACTAGTATAAAATGTATTACACAATATATACTAGTAAATACCACTTAAAATGGCCGGTGTGGTACTTGTTTAAAACAAGTAACTCACGGCACTTGATCAATTTTCATTCAACCAACAAATTGAAATGGGCCTAAACCCAAAGAAACCCATAGGCCATGTCCAACCAAGGGCCATGTCCAACAATCCCCCACATGAATGGAAATTGGAATCCTAACGGTAACTCTAGACTCGAAAGTTGTGTTCAACGGTCAATACCTGCAAAGGATAGGTAGGGGTAACCCCTTTGAACCTAGCCCTTGTGAGATCATGCCTTCTCTACTGACTGATCGGTAGACGCGATGTCCTTGAACCGACTGTCGTTGGTGTAAATGACAACATAACCCACACAGGTACCTTCCTAGTATAGTTCGGTTCACGCCCTGTGATCCCTAGGCCCTGGATCACTAGCCTGGTTCTGCAAGCGTTTCTAAGAATTGCGCCCTCAACAATTCCTTTCGAAGCGGCCCCACCTCTCACTCGCATAGGTGATTCTATGTCTCAAGAGCATCTTCACGACTCTGAGTTCTCCTTACGAATCATTAAAAGCTTTGTGTGAAAATGACCTTGTTTAAGTAATTTCCAATTACTATGTTCGGATTAACCAATGATATATCAACACCAGCAAAAGCTTAACCTCTTCTCCATCACTGTTTGCATCATAGGAATGGGCTCGGGGTTTGACCCCCACAGTGACAACACTCACCCTTGTGATTAGGTTGTCCCATTGAACCAAGTTCTTGGGATCTCCAGTCATCATGGTTGGGTTTTCCTTCTCAAGAGCGTTTCCTTGACGGGCTTTAGCCCCATTCCTTTCGATGCTTGGCCAAATAACTCTCTGTTTAAACCCTTGGTTAGCAGATCCGCAATATTATCGACCGATCTCGTAAAGCTGATGGTGATAATTCCGGTAGAGAGTAATTGTCTAATGGAACTGTGTCTTCGACGAATATGTCTTGACTTTCCATTATAAATGAAATTGTGCGCTCTGCCGATCGCGGCTTGACAATCGCAATGTATGCAGATTGCGGGCACAGGTTTTGGCCATCTCGGAACATCCTCGAGGAAATGGCGTAGCCATTCTGCCTCTTCGGCACTTTTATCCAGTGCGATAAACTCAGACTCCATCGTGGATCTGGCTATGACTGTTTGCTTTGAGGATTTCCACGACACTGCTGCACCTCCTAAGGTGAATACGTAACCACTCATACTCAAAGAGTCCGTATCTCTGGAGTCGGACACCCAGTTTGCATCACTATAGCCTTCGACCACGGAAGGACTTCTAGTATAGTGTAATCCATGACTCCGAGTATATCTCAGATACCTCAGTAACCTGATTACCCCATGCCAGTGATCAACACTGGGGTTACTCGTATATCGACTCAAAACACTAACAGCGTGTGCGATATCTGGCCGAGTGCATGACATCAAATACATGACACTTCCTATAATTCGAGCATACTCAATTTGGGAAACTGAATCTCCCTTGTTCTTTGAGAAGTACTTACTCGTATCAATTGGGGTAGTGACCTCGTTCTTGTCATCCTTGATAAATTTATCCAAAATCTTATCAACGTAATGACTTTGACTTAGAACGAGACCTTCCGATGTTCTATGGATTTTGATTCCAAGAAATACATCGGCAAGGCCCATATCTTTCATGTCGAACCTCGAACTCAACATATGCTTAGTGGACCAGACCATCTCATCGTTACTTCCAACGATAAGCATGTCATCTACGTAAAGACACAGAATAACATACCCATTATCGGTATCTTTAACGTAAATACATTTGTCACACTCATTTATTTTGAAACCTTTCTCCATCATAACGCTGTCAAATTTATGGTGCCATTGCTTAGGCGCCTGTTTTAGACCATACAGGGATTTGACAAGCTTACAGACTTTCTTTTCCTGCCCTCGTGCAGAGAAACCCTCAGGTTGTTCCATGTAGATTTCTTCCTCTAAATCTCCATTTAAGAAAGCTGTTTTCACATCCATTTGATGTACTTCTAAATTTCGCAACGCCGCAATAGCAAGTACCATCCTGATGGAAGTGATTCTGGTTACTGGAGAATAAGTATCAAAATAATCCAGTCCTTCCTTCTGTCTATACCCTTTAATGACAAGTCGGGCTTTATACTTGTCAATCGAACCATCTGCTTTCATTTTACGTTTAAAGATCCACTTGTAGCCTAGCGGTTTGCTTCCGGGCGGAAGATCCACTAACTCCCAAGTATGATTCTGCAGAATCGATTCGATTTCACTATTGATTGCCTCTTTCCATAGAGGACCCTCAGAAGAGTTTACTGCTTCTTGGTAAGTCTGAGGTTCAGCTTCAAGCATATAGGTCAGAAAATCTGGACCGTAGGATTTTTCAATCCTTGCCCTTTTGCTTCTTCTGGGCTCGACCTCGGTTTCAACTCCGGTTTCAACCTCGGTCTCGACCTCAACATGCCCCTCATGTTCTCGGTCTTGACTATTTTCCTCCATAGTCTCATATGCTTGTCTCGAAGAGCTAGCTTCTCCTCTAGAGTTAGCTTCGCCTCTAGACTTAGCCGGAAATTTATTTTCAAAGAAATATGCATTTCTTGACTCCATTATCGTATTTTTGTGTATATCCAACACCTTCGATTCATACACAAGAAACCGATATGCATTACTGTTCTGAGCATACCCAATGAAAATGCAATCAACAGTTTTTGGGCCTATTCGCACCTTCTTCGGGGGAGGTATCATTACCTTAGCAAGACACCCCCACATTCGAAGGTGGTTGTAAGAAGGTTTCCTCCCTTTCCATAATTCAAACGGAGTTTTCTCTTCCTTCTTTTGGGGTACCTTATTCAAAAGGTAATTGCTAGTCAAAATAGCTTCCCCCCACATGTTCTGGGGCAACCCCGAACTTATCAACAAGGAATTCATCATTTCCTTCAATGTTCGATTTTTCCTTTCCGCAACTCCATTTGATTGGGGTGAGAACGGAGCAGTGACTTCATGAACAATTCCATGTTCAGCACAAAAGTCTGCAAACGGAGCTTCATACTCGCCTCCTCTGTCGCTTCGCAACACTTTGATTTTCTTATTAAGTTGATTCTCAACTTCTTGTTTGTAAATCATGAATTTCTGAATAGCTTCATCTTTTCCTTTCATCAAGTATACATAGCAATACTTCGTACTGTCATCTACGAAAGTAATGAAGTATTTATTTCCACCTCGTGTTTGGACATATTTCAAGTCACAAACATCGTTATGTATCAGATCAAGAGGTTCGGTACATCTTTCAACTGAGTTAAACGAAGTCCGAGAAAGTTTCGCTTCAACGCAAACTTCACATCTTAGTTCTTGATCTATTTTGAATTTAGGAATATGCTCCATGTTAATTAACTTCCGCAGAGACTCAAAATTAACATGTCCTAATCTACCGTGCCATAAATTAGAATACTCAGTCAAGTAAGCAGAAGAGGAAGCATTCTTATTCATGGTTTTCTTTGGTACAACGGCCATTACAGACATTTTGAACATCCCTCCATTTTCATACCCCTTGCCTACATAAACACCATTCTTAGACAGCACAAACTTGTCTGACTCAAAAACAAGACGGAAACCATGTTTGTTCAACAGAGCCCCTGACACTAAATTCTTCCGGATGTCCGGAACATACAGCACTTTGGTCAGGGTGAGCTCCTTGCCAGAGGTCATCTTCAGCACGACCGTTCCTCTGCCTTTGATTGCAGACGAGGTAGAGTTCCCCATGAACAGGGATTCTCCGGAATCCTCCTCCTCAAGACTTGTAAACATCGCCTTGTTTGAACAAACATGTTTGGTGGCGCCGGTGTCGACCCACCATTCCTTCATGTTGGAGTCAGCCAAGTTCACCTCTGACACGACCGCGATCAAGCTGAGGTCCTCCATGTCATCAGTGACCGTCGCCATTTGGGCCTCCTGTTTCTTCGGGAACCTGCACTCAAAAGATTTGTGGCCTACCTTGCCACAATTGAAGCAGTTGCCTTGGAAACGTTGTGGTGCTTGAGAGTCTTGACCTCCTCGGGGTCCCTTGCCTCCCTTGGAAGATTGTCCGCCTTTGGACTTCTTAGAAATACCGCCTTTCGGACCTAGGTGGACACCCTTGTCCTGTGGCTTCTTCCCCTTCCCACGAGAGCCCTGCCTACTCGGACCCTGGTTATGCTCCACCACATTCGCCTTGGCCGAGTTGGTCGTCCTCATAGGACCGACCGGATTTCCGTGGGCCGGATTTGCCTTCTCCAGATTCTCCTGGGTAGCTATCTTGCTGACCACCTTAGATACCGACATATCCTTCGTCTTATGCTTCAGGTAGCCCTTGAAGTCAACCCAGCTCGGGGGAAGTTTCTCCATGATCACTGCCGCCTTGAACGTCTCGGTTAACGCCATTTGCGCATCATGGAGCTCTTGGAACAAATTTAGGAGCGCATTCACCTGCGGCACCACAGGCTTGTTATCAGCCATTTTAAAAGAAAATAACCGACTAACCAGGAATTTCTTTCGTCCGGCATCTTCCGTCTCATATTTTTGGTTGAGAGACGTCCACAACTCCTTTGAAGACATCATCTTGCTGTACACTTGATACAGTTGGTCGGTCAGACAGCTCATGATGGCGTGCCTGCATATGAAGTCCGAGTGCTTCCAAGCCTCTAAGGCCAAGAGGGATGTGGCATCATCTGGAACTATTGTCGGGGGCTCTTCCGTTAGGAATCTCTTCAAGCCTTGGCAAGTGATATAGACGTCCATCTTTTCACTCCAAATCTTGAACCCCGTCCCGTCAAACTTATCTGGTTTCTCCACGGGCATCAGTCGTGGCATGGCAACTCCTCCAGTCACGGGGGCTCTAGTAAAGTTTCCGAATCCAAGATTCGGAACAAATCCAGATGTGCTCGCACCCGCAGCAGCAAAGTTAAATCCACCACCGGGAAGAAAATTCATGCCGGTGGATACAGGAGCAGCAACTGTGGTCACAACAGTCGGCTGTGGGAGTGACAACTCCGGAAAGATTGGTTGCGGGAGTTCACCTCCTGTTTCCGGAGTTGGCACATTCGTCCCGGGAACCATTTCGGTAGAGAAGGGAACATTAACGTTGTTGTTGTTAGGATCCATCTGGGCAAACAAAAACAACAACGTTAGAAATTTTTCCGCAGAAAACCAAATTCAGAAATAAATCCAACAACTACCCTGATAATCTAACAAAAAATTGCCTTAAGACTGTTAGCAATTATCAGGGTCAAATCTGCAAAACTGAAAAATTGAGGGATCAAACCGCAATTTCTGAATTTCCGAGGACTAAAATATAATTAGTCAAATTCCGAGTAATTACATATAATTATCACGAAATTATCATGCAAGATATAGTTACTCCGGAATTACACGTAAAAATGACGAAAAACGAATACGTGATTTTTAAGTACTGAGGCTCGTGCTAATCACGGTCTCCTTAAGGCAATTTCGCCCCACTCCACCCTCGGGTTATGCAAAGGAGTTCAAACACGGGGCGATCACCTCCCAGGATTCAACAGTGTCGTCAATACGTATGCAACAAACACGTTTGACCGAACCGAACCTAATACCTGAACACAACAGGATATGAAAAAACACCGACGACGACGGCGGAATAATAACACACACGAATCGACAATAAAAAATACTGCACTGCAACCAACAGCACCTGAGCAAGACACAGAAGAACGATATAAGGATTATAGGAGGAGTGTGATGTGATTCTCGGATTGTGAGTATTCAAATGAGAGGGATATGGCTCCTATTTATACTAGTCTCAGCTGAACCTTGCATTAATGAAGTGAATTAATTAATCTGCAATCATACAAAACTAATGACAGCAATTAACTTCAGTAATGGCAATTGTTCAGTTCCACTTCACTTCAATGCAGACTGGTTCATTGAACCTGGACGGAACCAGAGACCGGTTCAGCAAAACTAGACCCACGCAAGGCAAGCATTTCCGGACCGACATTCGTGTACGTACGTCGCGGGCACGCACACAAGCCAAGCTTACCGGGGTGGCCATTCGATCCACTCGACTGCACCCCCCCCCCCCTGCGCGCGTGGAGAGAGCCTTTCATCTAGTAAGTAGTTACTAGTATAAAATGTATTACACAATATATACTAGTAAATACCACTTAAAATGGCCGGTGTGGTACTTTTTTAAAACAAGTAACTCACGGCACTTGATCAGTTTTCATTCAACCAACAAATTGAAATGGGCCTAAACCCAAAGAAACCCATAGGCCATGTCCAACCAAGGGCCATGTCCAACAGTTATCTATTAAGTGTTACCTACATTCAAAATCTTATTATTTCTAATGTAATCATTACAATTATATTTTAACTTCATACTACAAGGCACATAATACTTGTGCAGAAAAACAATGTTAGAAGCATGCGCATGCAACGTATGCGCGAATTCAACTAGTTATTATATATTTCTAAAAGTAGTTAATTATCAAATTGTTGACTTGTGTTTGAAAACAAATTGGTATGTGTATGTGAATGAATATTTTGAGAGCTTAGGTTTCTCATATATCATAAAGGCGAACCCTATCCCTAGCAGAGAAGAAATTTAGACTTGTAATTTTGCGGCTCACCGGATTTAGGTTAAGTCATGTTTCTTCAATGTAAATTATTTTAGTCTTAATAGCGAAATCATTCAGGTTTGTCTCTTGATTATATTCGTTGATTTTTTTATTCTTATTTAGGTTCAAGTTTTGATTTAGTTGAACAAATTTTATACTAATTTCGATTCAATGATAATTGTATATTTTGAGAGGTGATCATCTCATTATAAACCTAGATGTACATCTTAAAACTGAGGTGGGGTGTGTTAGATATGATTCGAGACAACCTTACAAGGGTCGACAACATTAAAGTCGGGAATCCTCAAAAGTCAAGTCAACAAATAGTCATATTTGAATTAGGAATACAAAGACAAACAGTCGATACCGATATAAAAGGAAGTCGACAAGCATTACGACTTCTGAACAAGTGACGACCTGCAGCTCGTTTAAGGACCCTCCTTCTTAAAGGAAAAGTCGAGTAGACGTCAGGCTCTAAGAAGAAACATTTTCCCTTAAGGAAGGGGCGCCAGCTGACAACCTGCTCACCGCCTTTTAGCATGAGAATACTTTCCTCCTAAGGAAGGGGTACCAGCTAGCGATATGCTTGTCACCTAGTTGGAGAAAACCTTCAACACTAAAGATTGATGAGGTGGCGACTTACTTGTCACCTACTAACATTTTACCACCTCCGTCCAGCCAATCAAAGAAAGGCGGCCAACGCCACTGAGCAACCAATCACAAGCAAGCTGCCACCATGGATAAAGTCGGTACTTTCCCCTATAAACAGGGGAGCCCTTTCATTATTTAAAGGACTACATTAATATATTTTTACAGTATTCTCTCAAATTCCAGTACTGACTTAAGATTCGGAGTGGAATCAGGGGCAAATCCCCACCCATTTTCAGGTCCTCGCCTACCAAAGCGCCCTAAAGGAAACTAAGTACCCATCGAGGTCGAGATAGACATCTAAAGAAGTTAGCTAGCAGCGAAACCTCGAAGTCCATTACCGGAAATTTCAGGTCACGTCATTTTAATCCCAACATAGTGAATTTCATTAAGTGCACTTTCAATGGGCAAATTTGCTAAGACATTTGCTTAGGTGGAGGTGAGATGTTAAGACAAATATTGTCCATCCCACTAATTGTACATGTACTTTCTTATTCTCTTGCCTCTAACTTGTCCATGGACATTTTGTACATATTCATATTTTGTTATAGATTTTTAATCTCTCCATATAATATCTAATATTATATTATATAATAATCAAAATTGAGACAAAAATTGTCTTTGCCATTGTAAGAGGTAAAGACATTTCAAATTAAATTAATATTTTTTTGACAATTGATGATGTGGAGGTGAGGTGGCTCAAAATGGCAACCAAAATGGCTTTGCCCATTGTAAGTGCTCTAAGAAGACAGTGATCCGCACGGGTCTCAGTTTTAAAAGAACTCTTATTTATGTCGATTTTTTAGTGCAATTTTGTATGTCGCATGCTATACAAGTTATTCAGGAGAAATTATTGATTGGCTCGGCTTTACCACGTGGATATTGACCTGTTACCCCTCACCCAATAACATCGTGACATGTGTTCATTTCTTTTTTATTTTTATTTTTCCTGACTGAGAATCATTAATTCTCTCCGATTGCCTCTCTCATCTTTTTACTTCTCCAGTTTTCTTTTCTCTCTCTCCTCCCTTCACATTATTAGTTACTTTTTTTTTCTTTATCTGTTGCTTAATATTATTTTATTAAAATTACTTATATATATATATGTATGATATACTAGATGTATTTCCCGCGCATCGCGCGGAATGACTTACCAAATATATATAATTAACAATCTAATATTCGATAAAATTTATACTGACTATTTGTAATATGTTGAACACTATTTTTAAATAAAATATCAGTCTAAAATTTGAAAAAGTAAATGAAAGACTGAAAATTTTAACCATAAAATACCATTGCGCAAATTCACAAATAAATTTCTTATGCATGTACTGCATGTTATCTTTGATCGTCAGATCCATGTCAAGCGTCTGTTCTTCGACGGATATTGCTTCGATGAGCACCGAAGATAGAGATGACTCTGCCACTGAGACTGTCAGTCGCCCGTACCGCCTGGTATCTTCGTTCGCCGGCTCCGCGTCAAGCATCTGTTAAAAATCAGCGAAATTTTTTAATTTCGATTAATTACATACATTGAATCTTGAACGATCCGAAATTTTAATTGGGATTAATTGCATACATTGAATCTTGAACGTTTCGAAATCAGAAAAAAAAATTTAATTGCGATTAATTGTATACCTTGAATATTGAACGGTCCGAAACTTTAATTGCGATTAATTGTATACATTGAATTCTTGAACGGTCAGAAATCAGTAAAATTTTAATTTCGATTAATTGCAACTTAAAAACCCTCAGCTCCCTAGTGCAATCAATGTTATGATAATGACTTCCAAACTCTTAGCTCAATTGTCATAAATGCATCGATTAACGTAAAAAACAAAAATCATCAGCTCCACATTCACTTTATTTTGTCCGAAAGTGCTTTAACAAAATTTAATTACAAAATTTCAACGAATAAGTTTTTTTATATAATAATATTTATTACATGTGTTTTATTAATTTTATTTTTATTTTATAATAATTAATTTGGTTCGCTGAACCTTAAGGAAAATTGAGACATTTATCTAAAAATAATTGCATATTTTTTGATATAATATATATTAAATGCTAGTACTATTTTTTCTTTTTCTCTAAAAATTAATTGGGTACAATTGCAATTTATATAGAAATTATTAAAAGACAAATAACATATGTTATATATATATATATATATATATAATATATATATATATATAAACTAAAATAATCGATTTTAAAAAAATGAGTAAATTTTTCGTTTTGAGAATTTATTGAGATAATTAATAAAAGAACGGTGTCATCAATGACAAGACTTGAGAGTTGAGAGAGAGAAAGAGAATAATTGGATTATTTTTCAATATAAAAGTCAAAAAGTAAGAGAGAGAGGGAGAATAAGAGCATTTCCAATGGTAAAAGACATTTTGAAGGATATTTGCCGCCACATCAGTGCCACATAGACTATGTGTCATAGAAGAGAGAGAAAAATAAATTTTGTCCAAAGTCTTCACAATGTGCAAAACCCATTTTTGACACATTAGGCAAGCCATTTTGGATTTATATGGTTTTTATATGATTTAAGTAAATAAAATGTATTTAATTATAATTTACTTTTTAATCAACTAATTATATTATTATACATACAAATACATATTTTATTCAAGTAATTATCTATGAAATATATAAAAAAATACATAATTTAAATCATTAATAATATTATAAAATAGAAAATTTCATTGTATTAAATTTTTTATTAAATAATTAAGCTACATCATTAATCACTCATAGTAGACTTAAACAGAATTTGCACAAGTATTATGAAATTGTCAAATATGTTCGATCAAGTCTACTTGTAGTTGTCGATGTGTCTTATCACGAAGTTGGATATTATTTTTTATATACCTCTCATAGTCACAATAATATATAACATTTTATATACTACAAACATTTTATTATTATTTGTAAGTCATTTTTATTTTTGTTAAAAATAAATAAATAAATTAGATGTCTTGAAAACACAAATGTCCTAAGGACAACTTAGAGGAAAGAGAAAAAAAATTATGGAGGGACAATTAGTGGTGTGGACAAAAATTGTCCTTGTCTCTCAAATCCACATAAGCAAATGTCTTGCAAAATTTGCCCATTGAAAGTGATCTAAGTGACTGCTCATCAGAAATAAAAAGGGTAATGAACACATGTCACGATATTATTGGGTGAGGGGTAACAGGTCAATATCCACGTGGTAAAGCCGAGCCAAGCAATAATTTCTCGTTATTCAGCGTTATTACGTGTAAATCATCAATACTTGACTAGTTGCTAATTAGTTCTTATATTTTCAAATTATTATAATCAGATCCTCAATTTTCTTAAATTGTATATTTACCTTTTGTAATTCCAACTATTAGCATTCTGCTAAAAAGCTATCCATATAAAAAAGCATTATTAAGTCATACAAAACCTATTACGAATTTATTTGTTGGGAGCTGAGATTGTTCTAGAAGTTGACATGACTTGGAATAGCTCGTGAGAAAAACGCAAGTGAATGGTTGTGTAATCGTCATTGATGATTCCATCAGGCTTTTTCTTTTATTTTTTGTAAACGACTCTATCAGACTCCCAAATAGTTGTAGTAATATATGTATATATAACAATCATAAGCAAAACTCAAGAAACTATATATCAATCTCTCAAGTCAACTGCAGTTCATAGCTTGTGAAGAAGAAGAATCATGGGCGATAAGAAGCTCCACATTTTCTTCTTCCCATTCATGGCGCCAGGCCACTCCATCCCTATGGCTGACATGGCCAAGCTCTTCGCCATGAGAGGCGCCAAGTCCACCATTATCGTCACACCATTTGACGCAGATGCCATTTCAAAATCGATCGACAAAACCCAGAAGCTCGGATTCGACATCCACACGGCAACCATCCATTTGCCACTAAAAGAGGTAAGTACGCTTAATACACAATTTGATATCATATTAAAGCTAATTCACCACGGCCGGTGGTGGTTGTATGATGGCAGATGAATTTGGGTCGACCAATCCAGTGTGAAATTTAGAGAGACACTTGTTTTGATTTTTCCGGCCGCCTTTAACAGGTGGGCCTGCCGGAAGACTTCGAGTTCAAGCATCTCACGCTTTCCAAATCTCCGGAGGTGCTGCTGAAGTTCATGGCAGCGGTGACGCTGCTGGACCAACCGCTGGCGAGGCTGATCGATGAGCTCCGCCCCGATGGTATGGTGGTCGATGGGTTCCTTCCTTGGACGAGCATCGTCGCCACAAAGTTCGGCGTGCCACGGCTCGTCTTTCACGGGATTGGTTTTTTCCCACTGGGGATCTCACATGTCTTGGCACATGACCGACCGTTTGATCATGTTTTGGACGACTCAGAACCCTTCCTGGTTCCAAATTTTCCAGGTTCTGCCGCTATGGTTACTAACTAAAAAAAAATGTACAAAGTTTACCTTATGTTGAAATTAAGTGTCTAAAGTTTCAAATGTTAAATTGTAGTATCCAAAGTTTCAATTTTGTTAAAATATGGTGTCTCGGTGTGATTACTTTAGAGAAGTCAATTCCGACGAAACCGACTATCAAATTCGAGCTCCCATACACACTTCATTCTAGTCATCTTGTCGGGACCGTCACCTAAGAAGTTGGTCACATCCGCGCAAGTAAATCTCGCTCTATTGTCATTGGAAAAGTTAACGATTTTGTGAAAAGTAAAGGGTGATGGATTATGAATGGAGTGAGTGGGTTGATGATGAAAATGATTGAAGGGAGATGAAAAGTCGCGCGGAGACACCAAATTTCAACAAAAATGAAACTTGGGATAATACATTTTAACATTTCAAACTTCATGAGACACCTAGTTTTTTAGTTATATATATATTGTAAATTTTGACAAGTCATGTTATTGTCGTAACACAGGTAACATAACCCTAACAAGAGCTAAGCTACCTGGTTTTTTACTCGAAGAAACGCAAATCACAAAATTCCACAGAGAGGCGAAGGAGTCGGAGCTCGCATCGTATGGAGTCATCGTGAACAGCTTCTACGAGCTCGAGTCGGTTTACGCCGACCATTATAGCGAGGGGTTGGGGATAAAATCGTGGGGCATCGGACCGATTTTGATAGCTAATAAGAGCACTGAAGACAAACTCAATGGAGGGAGGCAATCGAGTTCGACCGACCACCATGAATGCTTCAAGTGGCTCGACTCGAAGGAACCCGATTCGGTGATCTACATTTGCTTCGGGAGCATGACCAACTTTCGTGCCGATCAACTCCATGAAATTGCCGTGGGGCTCGAAGCTTCAGGGCACCAGTTTGTTTGGGTGGTGAAGAAGGATGAAACTGTAGAGCAAGGGGCAGAGGAATGGCTTCCTCAAGGGTACGTACGTAACTCATCATATTATTATTATCTTTATACCAATATAAAATGTGAGAGTTGTCCTCACCCCAAAAGGTACCTCTTGAATATTTTTATTTTTATTTTATTTTTATTTTATTTTATTTTTATTATTTATATATATATATATATATATATTATATTTAGTTTCCATAGTTTTTTTTATTATATATATATATGTGTTATATTTAGTTCCCCTATTTTTATAAAATTGGCAATTTATTATTACTAAAAAAAACCATTTAGTTACATTTTGTTATTTTTAGTTTTTTAGGTCGCGTAATTGGTAGGTCACCGTAATTATTATTAATTTCTCCATCAAATATACTTATAAATTAGAGTCAACATGCATTCAATAGGTGCAAATGTAAGGTAGATGCATTTTTCCATTCACTATATCACCGATTTGGAGATGTTCCGCTTGTTGACATTTTTGTATCAAATAAATTAGTCACTTGCTAACTCATATAACATATCAAATATGGATCAAATGTGGTTCTTGAAGTTTGACTTTACATATAACATGTTACTCAATGTTTAATACTTAATGACTCGAACTATCGATTTAGTTCTTGCGTTTGTAAATTCAATCATATCTGGTATCTCCTAATTGATAGTTGAATAAATAGTTAAGTTGAATTCAAGTATAAACTTTAGACATTAGTGTTTTAAAAAAATTGATGATTTAGTCCCTACAATATTTGAGTATTACTAAAAATTTCATTAGATAAATTGCATTAACTTTTTTGTTAAGGTCGCTTAACTGACATATTACATTAATTATCATTAACTTATTAATACAATATACCTATAAATTTGAGTCACCCATAAAGTATGATGTGTACTCAACTCATGCAAACTTCGAGTACATGTTGAGATTTTTTTGTATCACATAGATCAGTCACTTGTCAAATCATATCAAATGTCAAAATATGGGTCAACCACGGTTCTTGAATTTTGATCTTTTACAAATAACCTGGTACTCATTCATTGTCCAACATTTAGGGTCTCGAATCATTAATTTAGTTCTTCCCTCTGTCAATTAAATCAAATTGTAACCTAATTAGTAGTTAAATAAGTAATTGACATATCAAGTATAAACTTTAGATTTTAATGAATTGAAATTTCCTTTAGCGTCCCGTTGGCTAATTTTTTTTTTCCCTTTAGCGTTAAATCAATTTTTGTTGGTATTATGATATAAAATTGCATGAAAAGTTTATAGTTACGTTTGTATAGGTCAAACTGCTCCACCGATGACTCTAAGTGGCTAATTACGGGCTTACATTCTTCACTCCTCAAGTTGATAAATTAGATACAACTTTGTCATTAATAACTCACGTTATGCTCAATCCAACTCATTATTAGTTATAACAGTAAATTAGTATCGTAATTTAAAACAATAGTTAATTTTTTGACTTAATTATCCTCTTTTATTTTTTCTGTTTTGAAATACTTTGTGTCGTTTTTTTCGATCACAGATTCATTTCTCGCAACCCTAAACTTGGCCATGTATTAACTACATATTAAAATATTAGAAAACTGAAGATAAATTATGTATTTTGAAATTTAGACGTTGATACACGCGTGCAACGCACGCGTTAATAACTAGTATATATAAATATATAGTTACTTTGTTCGAGTGTCGAATTACTCGATCCATGAGTTCAAACTTATAGGACAATTAATTAAGATACATATCATATCCTTTACTTGGTATATAAGAGCGTGCATGTTCTTAATCAGGGATGTAGTTACATTGAAACGAAGAGTGCAATTGCATCATCAACTTTTTGTAATGCAATAAATTGTAATCATTGTCAATTTAGCCCCTTAATATATGATACATTTACTACTAAACAGAAGATCTGGCTTCGTCCCAATTCTAGTCCTGGCAAAGCCCTTTTAGCAAAAAATGTTTAAAAAAATTCCTAATAAACCTAGGTGGAAGAGTTAAAGCATATTATGTATGAATTCAAATGAGGTCAAGATCGAATTTACTAGCCTGAAACTCATAGATCCAAGTGAGATCAATGCGGGTGGTCAGGAGGATGCTGACTTATGTATAATAGTGTATCGAATGCCACTTGGTATCAGAGTGCACAGGTTCTAGTCCCGGTTCTGCCGTTTAAAAAAAATGTCCTCTCAAACAATTATTACCCTAAATTTTTTACCCTACAATTTATAATTATTGTTAGTTTGGTCCTTTAAAATCCATGCTATTTTTACCTAAAATTTATAATTCTTGTTAATTTGGTCATTTAAAATATTATATGTGCCCTTAATTTTTTGTATACTAGTTATTTGCATATAACTAAATTTTTCCTTCATATACAAAATTTATGGTTTCATCATTGTGTATACGAGTGTATCGAATGCTTTCACCCAAATCACACGACTTACTATTTACTCAAGTACTAGTTTGAAGTACTTGACACGCGTTATGCAATAAAAATGCCTTAGTTTTATAACAATCGTGACAATTTTTACACCATTTTTGGTTCATGGAATGAAATTAGGAATGAGGAATGTGTATTCATATTATGATGTTTGGTTAATTTAAAGTGTGGAATAGGGAAATGCTAATTACTAATTTTGAGGGTATACTCAATACTAGACTATTCCATGCTTTCTAGAGTCAATAATAAAAATTAAAAATACAAATTTAACCTTAAAATATTAAACCAAAATTATTATTATTATATATTGCAACTGTCTCTATTACCAAAAAAATAAAAATAAAAACGGCGTCTCCGAAATTTACCTCCAAGTAAAAATTTAACCTTAAAGACTTAAACCAAAATTATTATTATATATTGCAACGGTCTTTATTACCCAAAAATAAAAAAACTGCATCTCCTAAATTTACCTTTTACATGCGCCTGCATTGCCATGGTCCTTGTCTGCCGTGGTCCTTGACTGCTGCTGCCCTGCCACCGCCCATAAACTATAATAGTTGAGATTTAGTAAATTTGGATTGTGTTATGTTATAATATGTTGGAGTTTGTGTATTATATATATATATAACGTATTATATCATATAAGTAAATCTAATTAAAACTGATCAAGTTTAATTTAATTAAGAATAATAATTTAACATGTTATTTTTAGTTTAGAATTCACTGTTATATTAGTTATAGTGAATTTTACAATATCTAATAAAATCAATTTTTTTAAAAAATTTAATATTTTAAAAAATGATCATTTTTTAAGAAAAAAAATTCATTTTTCGTTTAATAATTTAAGATTTTCCATTTTCATGTTTAATAATATTAATTTAATTAATAAAATAGAAAAATGGTATATCTGTCAATTAGGATTTGGATTTGGAATTCTCATTCCATATTCCTTATGTCAACCAAACAACATCATATTAATATTACATATTACATATTCCCTATTCATTATTCCTTATTCTTATTCCACTAACCAAACATGCTGTTAAGGTACGAGGAAAGAATGAGGGAGACGGGTATAATTATAAGAGGATGGGCACCTCAAGTATCAATTCTGGAGCACAAATCAATCGGCAGTTTCGTAACGCACTGCGGGTGGAACTCGAGCCTCGAAGGGATCTCGGCTGGGGTGAGCATGGTGACGTGGCCCGTAGCGGCCGAACAATTTTACAACGAGAAACTGTTGGCTGAAGTGCTTAAGATTGGGGTCCCGGTCGGTGCGAAAAAATGGACAATGTCAGAAGGTGATGAGGTGGGGAGTCAAATGGTGGAAAGGGCGGTAAAGAGGATAATGGTGGAGAAGGAGATGAGAGCAAAGGCGAAGGAGCTTTCGGAGATGACTAAAAACGCAGTTCAAGAAGGTGGTTCTTCTTATTTAGCTTTGACTTCACTACTTGATGAGTTGGCAAGTAAGAAAAAAAATATAAGTGAGTAATGGTAGAAAGGAGAAATTACTTACTAGAAAGTGTAAAATTGATAGTGAAAGTTGAATATTTTCTAAGAAACAGTTCGTTTTCTCACTTTGCATTTGTTTTTTTAAAGTATGTTTTTTCACATTCGCTCTAAATTTTACACTTCTGAGCATTACTTTTTAATTAAAAAAAAAGTTGAACTTCATATTGAAATTAAAGCATGACTTGTGTAAACTTAAAGTGTTTTTTAATGACTAAAATGTAAGTGTGTTGTCTTTAAGTATATTAAAGATGAGCTAAATTAGACTTGGAAAAGAAAATAAAATGTGAAAATGTGAAGAGCACTTTATTGTTTTGAAATCTTATGTCGTACACCTTCATCGTCATCGTTAGTGACTGTGGATAACTAGTGCTTGGGTGTTTCAGTAGCTAATTCATCCCTGGCAATGGAAATAGAGATAAAGTGCTTCGAATAAAAAAAATTCGACCAAAACAAATAAAAGGGGCAGGGTATTATGGTTTTGAAAATATATTTTTGTCAATTTCAATCGATGACGTAGTTACGTGCTCGTCAAATGAGGGATTCAATTAGTTTTAAATCATAAAATTAACGGACGTACCTAATTGCCAGTTAGGGAAAAAAAACCAGCTAGCTATTTGCTCTTAAAAAAGTTTAACTAACTATTTGCACTTTTGTAAAAAGTTTAGCTACTTATTTGATATTTAGCCCTTCTACCAACATGTACAATAAACTTAAAAATCACACCACAAACTATTTTAAACCACCAAAACCAAGTCAACCCATGAAGAACTTCACACTTTTGAATTGGGAGGGCATGAAGACTATAATCACCCTTCACACTTTCAAAACCAACCACACTTACAATTAAATATAGAAGCCCGCAACATTCAGATGCTGCTCTCCTAATGAGCCCACCAGAACAACCATTGGAAAAAAAACACGCAATAAATATATAATTACTACATATGTATCTTTACATTTTCTTTATTCGTCTTCGTCTTCTCCATTAGAGGAAGACTCCGGCCTCAACAACGGCGGTGATTTTACATTTTTGCAGAACTCGAAAGCGTATTCTTTGTCCGGCCTCTTTCCGATAACAAAATGCGCCAATCCATCTATTCTTCGCAATAAATTCTCTTCGCAGAGGAACTCCGCACTATACCTCATCTCCACTTCCCTGTTGTAATCGTGGAGGAAGATATGAATCTCACTGTTACCACCCTTCTTGCTCCTTGCGAAAACCGCCGCAGTGAAAATCGCTGACATTCGCCCCGGTGAGTTTGCAGCGAAACCTTGTGGTCCTACAATCAAGAGAAAATATGGTGAAATTTTGAAGACTATCCCACTATAATCAAGTAGATCTCAAAGTTGTGTGCATTTACAACTTACTACATTTTGATGTTTATTTTTTATTTTTTTAAAGAAAGACGAGATGCAAAGAAAGATCCGGAGTTCTACTACAAAATGTAATATTTAGTTTAAATAAAATTTATTTTGTACTCTTGGATTTTTTAAATTAATTTTAAACAATCTTGCTTGGGTCTTTAGCGATATGTGGGGATTATATATTAATTAGGTATTGATCCGTGCAAAATTTTATGTTGATTTAAAGATACTATAATAATGTAATTGACTAACACTTTGTATGATCTTTTACTTTTATAAATTAAAAATTTATTAAAAAAATTATATGTACTCTTTTATTGATTAATTTGCTAAAATGATATATATATATATAAGTTATAAATATATTATATCATATATCATTGTAAAACTCTTTATATTTACTTACACATGAAAAAAAATTGTTCGTAAAATCATAGGACCGCATAAAAACTTACAACTATTTAATTACAATATTCCAAATTAGATAATTCAGTTAATAAAATGAAACAATTAATTTTATAGATATTAAAATTAGAAATTATTTAATGACGTGAATTTTTTTTGGTGCGTTTTAAATCTCAGAATGGTTGTTTATATCACATTGCGCAATAATACACATTTAGGGCCAGAAGTTATACAGTTGATTTTAAAATTTAAAATTGCTGATTTCACCAAATATTATTATTTAATTTAACTGAGCATGATTATATTTATTTTTATTAAATACTTGAGCAATACTTTTTTTCCTTTTGCAAAAGAGCAATAAAAAAGTTAGTAGTATAAACAACATAGTAATATTAATGTACATATTTAATAAGAATATTAAAGTTAGGTAAGAAAATTCATAAACCTATTAAATAAATAGATATATCTTTTATATTACTCAGGCAAAAATATATTTTCTAACCGCCACCAATAAGTTTACACGAATACCCTTCTTAACTTAGGTTGAGTTAATTAATGTACTCAATTACTTAAGGTTTGTGGTAATTTCTCATTTTTCAATAATCGAAGAAAAGATATAAAAAATTATCACTGCGAAGACTCAAACTACGATTTAATGTATAAAAGTCACATTCGTTAACCAATTATAACAATAAACCACATGTTACTCTTTTAATGGTATACTAGACATTGGCCCGCACTACGCGCACGCATTAAGGGATCAAAAGGTTCGAGAATGATACAAGATCCCGATCTGACCGACCACAAGTATAATACAAGAGTTAGTACTATTAAAAATTAACTTAATTTTATATCAAATTTATAAAATTCTTAAAAAATTAAATTAAAATGCTAGAGGGGGCCAGGAACTCTTTAATGGATTTATTTTTTTATTTTTTTTACTTTAGCCCCTTTAGCATTTTACTTTTATTTATTTTTTAAAATTAAATTGATATACATTAAATTAAATTTTTTTTATAATAAGATTGACTTTTCTATATTCTCAGAATCAGCCTTATCAGACTTTTATATCATCATTAAAATCGCTTGATCTTTTAATGTGCGCGCGTTACACGGTAAGTAACCATGTCATGGATATTAGTTAGATCAGATAGATATTTCTATCATGCTCCAAGAGTACCATGCTTTTGGTAAAAAAATTTGTATTTTTCTATTGCCCTAAAAGTGAACCCTAGAGAAAAATTGATATTGTTAATAGTATGATGCAAATATTAGGTGTGGTTAAAAAATTTCATTTTTTTTCATATTTTTAAAGTTTTACATATGTTACAATTATGTACACCATAATAATAAAAAAAATCAAAATATGGTACTCTCTGAGCATGGTAGAAAAATCCTAAATTAGATGTACTTTTAACCGTAGCATTATTGTACCTGAAGGAATCTTACATTCTCCTAGGACCCGTCGAGTTTTATTTTTTATTTTTATTTTTATTTAATAATAACAATAATTTAAAAAAACTAGTATTCCTTCGTACTGAAATATATATTACACTAACCATTCCAAAAAAAAAAAAAAAAAATTTCTTTTAGCAAGTCTAAACTTTTTTGTTTATCAAAGAAGAAGTCCGTGTGTGATAATTATCTAATAATTACAAATAAAAAATCATTTTGTGGGGTTAATTATCAATCAAATTATTGATTGATATACTATGTCTATGTCTATGTGTACTGCTTTTTCTTTTTTGCATTCAATGGGTTGTTCGAGGAGTCCTCAAAAGCAGCAGCACATGTAGAAAATTTATTTAACTTGAAATATTTTACACTCGAACTTCACAAATAATAAAATTACTGATCATAAATATTTCAATTCTCAGGTTTTATGTGTTGAATCAAAAACTTTAATTAATGGATAAATTACTAAAATGCTACATGGGTAACAAATTGCTCGACTCTTCAAACATCAATCTGCAATTTTACATAGCGGCACTTTATATACATATGAAATTTCAGTAACAATGTTTTTAAAAAGATCACTAATTATTTGTTTAGAAAAAAAGTATCGTAAAATATATAACATGTTTATAAATGATGGTTTTAATATTAACATATTTTAAAATGTACAAAATATTTTAAAACGATGGAAATTGGTACTTCTTTCAGTCGTAAGTCCAAAATTGTCTTTAAATATATTTTAATTTTAAATTATAAAATTAACATAATAATTTTCTTAATATTAAATTCAAGGCAAACTTATATTATTGTTACAATAGCGTCCTGAGTCGATTGAAACTTAATTAATTCACAAACAGTTGCAGTTCGATTTAACTCAATTGTAACATTATTATTATATGACATTAGGCTTAATTTGTGATACTTTAAAAAATTATCTGTCAGTTTTATACATTTTCAAAATGTATTTAACAAAAATTTATGTATTTAGTACCAATCACCATTTTACATGTCATATATTTTAAAACTGTAAAAAACTATTTTTTAAAAAACATGTTTTACTTGAGAAAGTGTCGGTGAGAGCGGTAAATTACCATCTATCAAAATGACATCCCAATCGACGTCGTATATATGGTTGGGCAAATCGTTCAGCGCAAGCCGGCAGTCCGAAAACAGCAGATTCTGCACCGGCCGGCACTCGTCGCCGGCCTTCTCCTTCGCCTCCCTCATAAGCTCCGCCTCCTCCCTCACCTTCGTCGTGTACTGAACATCGTACGCCTCCACCCCCTTCTGCCTCTTCTCTATCCACGCCACAGCGTACTCGCTCTCGTCGAGAACCACCGTGCGGCCGGCGAAGTTGAGCGCGCCGAAGAGCACGGTCTCGTGGGCGATCCCGAACACGAGGAGGTTGCAGGGCCCGCGGCGGCGGAGGACGGCGGCGATGGCGGACAGCTCGGCGGCGGTCATTTGGGCGGTGGCGTTGGTGGTTGTGGTGTAGTGGATGAGCGCGGCGGAGACGGAGACCGGGAGAGCAAGTCTGGCGGCGGCGGGCGTGGCGGCGGGGGCAGAGGTGAGGAGAATGAGGGTGGTGGCGGCGGTGAAGAAGGCGAGGAAGAAGAGGAGCCATAAGCGGTGGTTGTTTGACGGTTGTTTGTGGATCGAAGGGTGGAAGAGGATGAGGTTTGCATTGCCATTGGTGATCTTCATATTCTGACTTCTTCAGAGAAGAAGAAGAGATAGAGAGAGACAGGTTTGAAGTATCAAGTTTGAAATGAGATTTATCTCTTTACAAACTCTTGGCCTTTTTCTTTATGTGATGCTTTTTTTTTTTGTTCAAGGTGTCAGATCATTCAATAATTTCTGTTCGCACCGAATTTGTTTGGAAAGATTAAAAGGTTGTATATGAATACTTTTAGATTTTTAGGGCTCAGATTTGAACTGCTAAAACATCTAGTTAAGATATAAAGTGTTGAATTACTAACTAGATCAAATATCAAATCATAGAATAGTCGTCGTGTCACAGTGGATCCGTCCATAAATATTAAAGTGTTTGTTATGTATATTTTTCATTTATAGGGTTCGGACGGGTTTGAATTTGAAACATTTGATTTAAGGAATGAAGCGTTAAATTAGATGCCAGACTATAGAATAATTCTAATTTGCACAAGCTCCATAAAGATTAAAGTGATGACTATGGATATTTTTCCGTTTTCAGAACTCGGATGAGTTTAATGAATGAAACGTTAACTTACTACACTAGGTGTTAGACTCATAGAATAATTATAGTTAGCAGTAAATCAACCCATATAAAGGTTAAAGGGCTGGATATGAACACTTTTCTATTTCCAGGGCTCGAGCGGTTTTGAACCTGAAACATCTGATTAATGGATGAACTGTTGAATCACTATAATAGGTAAAAATAATTTCCGTTCGCATCAGATTCGCCCATATATGTTTGAGTGCTTACTATGAATATGTTTTCAATTACAGAGTTCATGTGAATTTGAATCTAAAATCCTTAATTAATTAATAAATTAAGCATTGAATCAATACACTATACCATATTAGTTACTTGGATGATAAGCAAAATAGTAAACACATACTATTGGTACTATACTTATATTTGGTAAGAATAAATATGTCTGATATAATAATAATTCTTTTTTTGTGATACAACACAATAACCTGGTGGAAGAGCCATTGGAAGTGGAAGTAGTATGGAAGTTAGGGAAGACAGAGGAGGTTGCGCATGAAATTGAGAAGACCTCCCTAAAATCAAGAGAGACTAGTGACTACTAGTCTAAACTAAACTGATTGATGACTTATGATGTTCAAGTAGATGAATTAATTAGTAATCAAATATATAACTTAAATTTAAATAATTTTATCAGTTGTTAAATTAAGCGCGCGCATTGAGATATATATAAAAATATACTAATTGTTTTTTTTCTCTCCTAAAATCATAATTCAAACTCTTTACTAATCAAGTATTTTTTTTGGCCAATGAGATTATCAAGTATCTCAGGACCACATAATTTAAAAAGAATTTGGTCCACCATGGGTTCAAATTATAAACTACTTCCACATAACTTAATATGGAGTTTTGTTAAGAAACTTTTCAGCGAAACTAATGATGTAATATTCTTTTATTTACAGTTTGAGGATTTCTTAATAAGATTTAGGTCAAGTTTGATCGCAGGTATTGCGATATTCTAATACACGTATTAGTTAATAAATGTTTAGCTAATACAATGTTTGATTTTGTCATGTATTAGGATATCCTAATACAATATTTGAATGAACTTTGTATTAGGATATCCTAATACAATGTCTAAAAGACCTAAATACCCCTAAATAGATATATACATTTTTTTTTAATTTTTATTATAGTTGAAGGCCGGCCGGGGGTCGCCGGAGTTTGGCCGGGGGGTCGCCGGAGTCCGGCCGTGGGTCGCCGGTGGCCGATGTTATGAGCCGAAGTTAGTGTAGTTGTTGTATATTAAATAAGGTTAGAGGTAAATAAGTAATTTCAGATTTGGTATTAATAGTAAATCATTTTTAGTTGGTATAAGCTAATACCAAATTCCTCCTATAATTGAGTATTAGCTAATACCAAGTATTAGCTATTACCAATACCAAGTGGACACAAACACGACATTAGCTAACACGTGTATTAGGATATCACAATACCGGTAATTAAACGTGTCTTTAGTGAATAGTCACAAGCAGTTTAATATAGTCACTATATCGATCTGTTAAGACAAATTCTAATTGACTCCTATTTAATCAGATATCAAGAAGTGACTCCTTGAAGGGTATTGAATTTAAAATTTCGTAACCAGACCAAATCACATAAGAGTAAACGTTCTTAATAATTAGACTCTATTGTCAGTGGAGTTTTGTTAAGAAATCAAATGAGAAAAAAAACCTATCTTCTCAAAAATTATAATTTATAAAGATAATCAATCATTTTCTAAAATAATTTTTTTTGGCCAAAATTTTCTAAAATAATAAAAGACATTACAGCAACTCTTATGCCTTATAATAATTAACTATTTCTCTGATGAAATGAATGAATAATTAAAGAGAGTGGGTAAGGATAGAGGTGGCTGCAGACAAACAGATTTATGAGAATTAAATTCTATATGACATGAAGCTGGCCCTGCTTTCAATTATTATAATTAATTAACAAATAAATAGAGAATTTATTTGCTAATAAATAGATATTTTGAAAAATAAGATTAAAATCCATTCAGTGAAATTGAAACTTACTGTATTTTACGGTCAATTTTATAAGTTGTTCCAATCAATTTTAAGAAGAGATGAATGGAGATGGATATGCAGTTTACGTTTCCCTGTCTAACCGTACATTGTGTCAAATAGATTTTTTTAAAAATAAAATAAAACTTATAAAAAAAGTTATTCTTATTTGTTATCGTGAAACTTTTAAACTTTTATATAATAGAGCAATGAATATAACAAGAAAGTAGAGTAATAAAGGTTCCGAAATCATCTTGTAAAAATAATGACCATTAATATTTTCCTTTCATTAAGCTCCATTGCTTCACTTAGTTTTGAAGTTGAAATTTCCAATTAATGGATTACGCACATTACATGCTAAGGTATATAGGGTATTGTTTAATGCCGCATAAATTTCAGGGTAAGCGGTTTGATTCCACTAACACTATTAATTAGGGTTGATGAGGACTTAGCTTGACTAATAGTAATTGCTGTTTTAGTACTAATTTAGGAGTTTCGTAATTAATGACTCTTCCTTTTTACTTTCTAGTGGATACATACATTGATACACACCTTTTGCCCACTCATCAACTCCTAGATTGTGACTCACTTTTAAGATCTTCACAAAGGCCGTAAGTAGAACAGTGGCTAAGTGGAATTAAGTGTTGTTAGTATTGGATTGCAAAATATACCCGTTCACCAATTCATCTCTTAATAAAAAAAATTGGATTTAAAGCTTGTCGAGCTTTGGGATGAGAAAAATATTTATTATTAAAATTTTACATCTTACACGCTTACCCGATTAAAGCGGTAACTATTTTAGAGTTTGACACATAAAACTTCATTGTAAACTAAAAAAATTACAGTTCATAAATTTTAGGTTTGGGCTAAAATCGACCAGGCCAGACCGGAACCAGCAGTCTGAACAGCTTCCAAACATTCCTAGTCTACAAGGAGCGAACCAATACTAAGAACAATTAGTATATTTATATGGAACCGGTTCTTTATTGAACTGAAACTGATTTTGGACTGTTTATTTATTTTATTTTTTAAATTTAGTGCAGACCTTCATTAAAAACGCTCAAGGCCGGTTGTAGACAGGAACTGTTTTTGACAAAATAGCAGTTCCAAAACAGTTCCGAACATACCCGTTTTTCGAGCATAGCTAACCAAAATTCTATAAATGAATAATTAGATATCATAAGTCATCTTAACTGATTAATTTTTTTTTTTCTTTTTGTAATCTAACTGATTGATTAAGTATTGGTTGGTTAGATTTTAAAAAAGGAAGTGCAAATAAAACATGGGGCGATGGGAGTGTCGGTGATTGCGGCCATACACATACAGTCTCTTAGGGGCCCACGGAGGAAGAATCCAGATCCACACATTTCATTCCACCAACCCGACCAGAATCTTTCAATTGCTTGGTCCAACAACAGATTTCCTTTCCTATGATTTTTTTTTCTTTTTTACATGATTATTTTCCTAGACTAGATTGAAAGCACACCCGAGAGTACGTCAGTGACAATGTTTTTTTTTTTTTTTTTTTTTTTTTTCACGGGTAGTCCTAGGGGCCCTCATTAGGAGGGCAGCACTCGTAGCATACTTGCTCCATGCCTATATTATTCCTCACTTGCACCGGGTCAGACTGTAAGGGGTAGAGTGCTAGTCATGAGCAATCTTCCATTCATATGTTCACTAGCGAGGATTGAACCCAGACATCTGGTTAATGGATGATGCGCTGAACCACCACACCATTATTACATGGTTGACAATACTTTATTGTAGTCTGTGGTCATCTATCAATTGCGAATAACTGTGTAATATAATGTAACAGATCTTCGTTTATTTATTAATAATCAAAGTATTGGGTCCAAAGTCTATTGAGCTATGAAAATGAAAAGTATACATGGTCAGCATGCTATTTGTGCTTTATCAAAAAAAAAAAGCATGCTATTTGTGCATTTAGTTATGAGAAATGACACATAATACCGCGGCGGTCCAATTACAGTTTACTGTGTCTAAATGGCATGGTTTATAATTTAAAACAACTTATAATGCAATTAATTATATAGATATAGTCGACTGCCACGGTTGGTCTGTATATCATTTCTTTTGAATATAGGTGTGAAGTAAGTATATCACGCATAATGTTATCCTAATAGGGGTTCTTATAAAACTTCATATATATAAACAAAAAAAAGTTATAGGAACCCGGCTAAGCGGGTTCCTAGTACAGTCTTAAGGAAAAAAAAAACAAATCAAATTGGCATTAATGCAGATCGGAATTTAAATACCGTAGGCTAATTTTTTAAAAAAATTGTTTTTAAAATTGATAGAGTGACAATGTTTTTTTGGAACGGAAATGCTAAACGTTCTGATATGAGCAGTCTAACATGTCTCTGGAGTCAAGTTACCCCAAAAGTTATAACAAATTACAAGACATGTCACGACGATAGAAGTCAGAACATGTCGGAATGTTCTGTCGGGACTTCTATCAGTCCTCTTTTTTGTAATGTCTTTTGCTCATGTAGCTTTAGCAATTAAAAAAAAACTCATTTTTCATAATTTTAAGAGGAACATCGTGGTTACTTGAGTATTATTATTACTAATTTTTTTAAAGAAAATTTAAATTTTATCACTATATTTATACAAGAACTCTACTCGTTATCCTAAAGTCAATCGTTTCTATTTTTTTTTTATATAATAATACCTCGTGAAGAAGCCTTAGGAAAACCCCAAGAAAAAAAACTCATAAAAAACAATAAAATAACTAAAAGATGTTACGAAAGTAGAGAGTAATAGAATAGAGAAATATAAGGATAATCTTATTATCACACATAGGGGGCCTTATATAGGGATTACATAGACTTGGAGAGAAAGTAAAGTCAATATATGAAAGGTCTAAATAAGGAAGAAGATATATACACATAATATTGACATCCACTTAATATATTCATAACACTCCCCCTTGAATGTTCATAAGAGAATTGTGCCTCGTTAAAAACTTACTAAAAAAACCAGTGGGATAAAAATCTAGTGAATGAAAAAGAGAACACAATTATGAATCCATTTTGTAAGTTGCCTCGTTAAAAACCTTACCAGGAAAACCCAGTGGGACAAAACCTTGGTTAAGGGAAAAAGAGTGCAGCGGTGTAGATTCTCCCCCTGATATTGACATCGCGTAATTTCATTAAGTCGACGTAATTCAATCGTGTTCGCCAATATTCCAGACGTCGCAGTCGATAAAACATTCGTGAAAAGATCTGTTAGATAGTCACATGAACAAATTCGTTGGATGAAGAACAACTTGAGGTGAATGTGTTTTGTATGTCTCCTTAGATATATCAATCTTCAACTCCAGCTTTATAACCTGCATTATCCTCATGTATATACAATATAATGCTACATTTGAAAATTGTACATTTGATATTCCCGGTTCCATAAATTTTCATTAATGACATAACTCATTGAGATCTCTTTATTTTAATTACTTTCAGGTACCTGAACCACTTATGGGATTTCGTATTTAGTGGTCTTTATTTCGGGAAATCACCTCCATAATAAGACCATATTTATCTTTTCAAGCTCCATTCTTCTTTTAAAAATTTATTTGGAACCGGTATCGCACGCTTCAGACGTGAGTTATTTTTCATTATAATTTGTCCTACCGGGACATTAAAAATTTGAGCATTTACAGCTGGTACTTGACTTATGACTTTATGGGTCACAAAGTCATTGAATTGGCAGTATCTGAAAAATGTTTATCTCTTTGAACTTCAGGTTCATATTATCATTGTGCGAGGATCTAGATGAGATAAGCACAATATTTTTTTTCTTCAATTTCTTTCGTGTCAGCTGTTTCTTTTCTCCCCCTAATGTTGGAAAAAGTTGATCATCAATGACAATCAGCAACTCTTGTTTTAAATATATATCAACCATTGTTCTCAAATAATTGATTTATAGACAACATAATTTTTCCAACATTCCGGACCCATCTTAGTGCGTTGCGGTGGAGCAATTCAAATATATATCGCACTTCATAAAATTCATAAATGGGAAATTAGTCTCTTGACTAAAAGTTTGTTGTAATGGGGAGAACAGTGATTTAAAATTATCTTGATGCGCAATTATACTGCTGCTTGCATAATAACATGCATTTATACTCAATTTTGCTCTCATTGGTAGAAGTTTAGCTATTTGATTGGAGGCTCTTTGTAACTTTTACGCTCACCCGCAAATCTAGACATGTTATTATCCAAATCTTGTAGTAAATATCAACTTTCAATATGATCATAATTCTTTATTGCATAATCTGAATTTTGTTCTTGAAAATTCATAATCAACACACATGTGACCATATTGTAGATGCATCTTTCAAAATAATATTTCGGACCACATGGCAGGTGAACGGGCCCATATTCACATTTTATAATTTTCCTAAATATCAGGATTTAATCATGACGATCACACAATTAATTTTCTTTGAGAGCAAGCATCATAATAATTTTTGGAGAATCTTCACGTTCTTCCAAGTAGTTTCTTGCGCAACATAAGTGATCCAGAATGGTCTGTAATCGGTCACGTCAAATATCATATTATATGGGTAAAACTTTGGGTTTACCTCTATATGAATCAGTAAACTTCTGGTTTACCGAATATATAATCAATCACGCCAATATTGGCGGTAAACTTCTGGTTTACCTGATTTTTTTTCTTCATAATCCTGATAACACAATCCGGGTTTTTTTTTTTTTTTTTTTTTTTTTCCATATTCATCATAATGATGATTGTGGATTAATCCCATTCTTTATAATAATAATAATAATAATAATAATAATAATAAATGAATAAAATATATGAAATCATAAATAAAAGTAATGTATAAAGCGTAATAATATAATTTCATATAAATGCTCGTAATTCATGATCTTCATGATCATTTATAGCTCAAAATATTTTAGAATCTTCATGATTCTTATTCGTAACTCAAGATTTTTAAGGAGTTTTTTTTTTCATGTCTCAATATATCTTAGGATATTCACATCATATTTTTATCTTTTCAGATCATTCATTCGAAATATTTCAAGATCTTCAGGATCTCTTATCATAATTTAAAATCTTTAGGGATCTTCAATCTCGTTAATTCATAGTCCCAGATATTTAGGATATTCAGGATCCTTTATTCATTTCCAGATCTTCATGATCCTTTATGCATAACCCATGATCTCTTAGGATCTTCAGATCCCTTATTTACAATAATTCATGATACACATGATTTTTTTGTATACATGAAGATCTTTAATTGATATATACGATGTTTCAAATCCTTTTTTTTTTCATACATTCAAGGATCTTCCGGATCCTAAAATTATCAATTTTTGATCTTCTGAATAACTATTGATCTCCGATATCATTTTATAATGAAATGCAATGAACATAAGGATATATGTATATAATAAATATAATGCAGTGCAAGAAATAAAAAGATAATTGTAAATGCAGTGCAATAAAATAATAACTATATATGTAAATATAGTGCAAAAAATGTAAATATAAATATAAAAATTAAGGGAAATATAAATTCATAATTCTTGATCTTCAGATCGTAATATCAGATCTTTAGGATCCGATATTCATAAAGAATGCAATTTGCTTGATCGTAATATCACAGTGTTAACAATTAATATATGAAAGAGTATTTAATTTTCTGCTTAGGCTAAACTTTGCCTATTTCACCGCACTTTATAATATCGTCAAATTTCACATTGCATAATATCATCAATTTTCTGCTAGCGTCATCGCGCATCTCAAAATTATCATTCTTCCAAATCAATTGGACTTTGCATTCTTTTCTTTCACTCTTTATTTGTAAGATGCATCATCGTTCTTTATCAATATCATGATGATGCTAATTGTATATTTCATCTCTTTCAAAATCAACTATGTCCATGAAACATGATAATTATAGAGTATTTGTATATGTACTCTTTCAGGGTCATTATAATCGTAGATTGTACCACTTTACGAAGTTTAAGATATTCTCATTATAATCATGAACTCGCTTCAAGGAGTTAAGGATACCATCTTATAATCATAAACTACAACACTCACTTCAGGGGTGTAGTATATCATTGTTACAGTTATTAATTGTACACTCGCTTCAGGGAGTGTAATATATCTAGTGGGCGATGTGTATAATTTTGGTTCATCAATTACATATGGATATATTTCAGCATCTAGCCGCATTTTTTTTTCATTATAACTCATGTGTTACACACTCGCTTCTGAGAGTGGAGTCATATCAATATATATAATTTTATACATGAAATGACTTTCACTTGTATGTGTATTCAATATAAATACCACAAAATAAAAAAAAACAAAAAAAAAAACTTTAATGATGTAATATCATGTATTGTATAATCGAATCTACAAAACCTGACATATTGTGTGATATGTCCCACCGCGTCTCGTAAATCCGATGTATCGCCTCATATAATAGTTTCTGAAATTGAGCGCAACGTTGGCGTTAGGAAAATCGTCACCTATATATATAATATACACAACATAAGAAGATCATAAGGTGTATGTGTAATGATGATAAATATAAGACGTAGTTCAAAATTGGAGATAGGCTTCTCGATTCATGGCTTTTCCGTGACGATTCGATAAGCAGACGAACGGAACAAATAAATAATCAGATGCCTAAAAAGAAAATATGAGTCGGATCGTGCTGATAACGTGTTACGAAAATAGATAGTAATAGAAAACAGAGAATTTAAGGATAATCTTATTATCACACATAGGGGGGGCCCTTTTATAGGGATTACATAGACTTGGAGATGAAATAAAATCAATATATGGAACGTCTAAATAAGGAAGATGATATATACACATAATATTGCATAGAAATTTTAAAGAATAAAAAATAGCATCAGAAAAAAAAAGCAACACGGTGGATTTGAACCAGTGAACTAAAACTCAACACCTTGTGCCTTACCATCTCAACTACAGTGATATATACACTGAGTGGCTTTAGGGATGGCAACGGGGCGGGGCGGTGCGGGTTTTGCTAGACCCGTGCCCGCCCCGCGGGTCAGCTAGGTAGATCCGTGCCCGCCCCGCACACATCACGGGGCGGGTTTTGCTGGTAAATTTTTTCTGTGAGTCGCCCCGCGGGGCACCGCCCCGCGATTTTCTTTCACTTTTGCTAGTAATGTTTTCATATATCAATTTGAATGTATCTTCTAATTTATTGTTACGCCTATCTTGATCGATTCTTAATGTATCTACTTATGTAAAAGGATGAATGTTTCACTAATTGAAAATTTGAGCTTATATTTTAAATGCATTTTAAAAAAATTGACGAAGGTAGCTGTTTACATGAATACCTGCGGGCCGGTAGCTAGTCGGTGGAGTCTCTCGTCTTTAGCTGGAGGTGCGGTGTCCGGTAGCTAGTCAGTGGACGCGGCCGGTAGCTGAAGCTGGACTCGCGTGAGAAGAGAGAAGTCTCTCGTCTTTAGCTGGAGGTGAGGCGCCGGTCTCTAACTCTCTCTATCGTCTCTGTAGCCGCTAGGAAGGATTAAGGAAGGGAGAGAGAAAAAGTGTAAAGCGGCAGTGAATGGTAAGTGGTAACCTAACCCTAAATAATCTGTTCAGTTAGCCAACTTTAATAATAATATTTATACGTCCCTTTATAAAATAACAAATATATATAAATGCTTATTAACTTTATCTCAGTTTCCACGGCGGGGCGACCCCCAGACCCGTCCCCGCCCCGCGTGAGATCCGCCCCGTGACCCGTGGGGCATGGGTTTTCGGGCCAAAATCGGGGCGTGGCTCCGCGGATCGGCGGGGCCCCGCGCCCCGTTGCCACCCCTAAGTGGCTTAATACTTAATAGTGTCCTTCACAATATTTAAAGGGATTTTTTAACAATGTTTTTATATATATATATATATTAAAAAAAAAACCCGAACCAAGCAATGTCCAAAAAAATCCACTTGATACCCGGAAAATTCTTATATCCCGCTGCGGAATGGTCACGCCTACTAAAAATAGTAATTTAAAACAAAAAAGGGAAGTTTGTTATAATAACTTAGAAAATAATTTAATTATTTAAACTTGTAACCTATCAAGAAGGTTATTTAAGACAAAATAATAAAATGTCTTAAAAAATAAAAATTATATTTAATTTGTTTTTTAAATATAAATTACATTATTTTTTATATTATAAGTTATATTACACATGTTAGTTTTCGCAAAATTATAAACTACACCCGAGTTTATATTATAAATAATATGACTACATATATTAATTTTTTAAATCAAACCATGACTAATTAATACAAAATTATATTTGCATATAATTATTATATTTGTGAGAATATTTATATTAAAATTTTAATTTAATATTATATTTACATTACTTTGACAAAATATTTATATAGAGTCTTTATAATATATACAACTTAACAAAAGTTTATATATAACATAATATATCTAACTAGCATATAATATATATTCAATTCAAACTGAGTTCGAGCTCGATCTAAGATACACAATTTTATGATTTAATTGAACAATTTAAAGTTGGCGAGTCAAGTCGAGCCGAGAATGAGCTCGTCGAGTATGACACCTAATCAAACTCGAGTTTGAAAAATTTATGTTCGGTCGAGTTCGAGGTCGAGCTCGAGTACAACGAGTCTAGTCGAGTCGAGCTTGCCAGATACTCAGCTCGACTCGACTCGTTTACAGCCCTACACGTTACAATGATTAATGTGTTAACACTCGATTTTTACTTGAGTTGTAGAATTTGAATGCGTTAAGTATGGAGTGTAAACGAGTCAAGCTACTCGTGAGCTGCTCGAGATCGGGCTCAGTCGATATTCAAATTCGACTCGCTAAATTCCGAGTTTAGTCGAGCTTTTTCTAAAGCTGAGTTGAGTTCGAGTTCATTGGTACTCGACTCGAGAGGCTCGCGAGCCTAATCGAGCTTTTTTCTTTTTCCTATTCAAGTCGAGTTCGAACTCGAGTCAAAAGCCTAATCGAGTCGAGTTCGAGCTCGAGCTAAAATACACCATTTATTAATTAATTTTTTTTAAACTTTATCGAGTCGAGCTCGAACTCGTCGAGTATGGCACCGAGTCGAGCTCGAGCTCAAAATATTAAGGCTCGTTCGAGCTCGAGTAAAATGAGTCGAGTCGAGCTTGTCAGATACTCGGCTCGACTCGTTTACAGCCCTAGCGTTAAAAACATAATTTAAGCATGTACATTTTTAAAAAAATAATTGAACTTAGACACGTGTGACTTGTTAGACAGTTGTGAGCTGAATACATTATAATAAATATATCAATATGGGTCTTGAATCGAAACTCGTAAAATAACGAATGCAACACAACTGACCGTGAATCATTTGGTCTTATAAAACGAAAGTTATGAACATTTGAAGCTAAAAGTGAAAAAAAAAAAATTATATAAAAAACCTGCAACCTGTAGAATAAGTAATTATACATTTTTATTTAATTTTATTAATTTAAGACACATATAACCACTTTCTGACCTTACTATTTATGGAAAGCGGGACAATTCCGCTGCGTGACCGAAGCGAGGTCCCTTGATACCCACTACTGTACATAGTTGAATTGTGATCAGACCGTATATCATTGTTCCGAAGCATTGATTATTGTCTGACACCTGTCTATTCAAATGTCAACGTTTTCTCTCTCTTTCGTTTTTTCTAAATACCAATAGTGCCCTTTAGATGTTCTGTCGTGTAGCTATTGTTCCTACTTCCATCAGACACTTTCATTAACTTCTCTCGCTCATGAATCAATTAACTTCTCTCGCACATCAATTACTTTTCTAAAGAGAAAAAATAAAAGAACAATTTTTTTTTAATGAAGCCAAAACACAATACATAGTTACATACTAATACTGTCGACTTTCATTTATCGAGTATTAGAATGATTATAAGTTATAAATAATTACAGCTCGAATGTTTTTTTCTAAACTATTCACATTTTTACTAATTAATAATAATAAACTACACTTTGTGCGGTATTTTTATTAGGCTGGCAATTCGTGCTGGCCGTACGATTACGTGTCGAGTTAGGTTCGTGTCATGTTTTGAGGGATCGGCTCAACCACGGTCCAACACGAAATCGTACCAATTTAGTTAATCGTGAACACAATACGAGAAAAACACGACACGAAAAATCGGCACAAAAAATCTATAGTAATTAAATAAAAAATTCACACAAAAGTATTTTTAAATTAAAATTTTCAAATTATTCAATATATAGAGTTCAATCTAAACTTAATAAAATATAATTGCAAAAAGAGGTTAGGCTAGGTTTAAATAAGTTTATTTTAATAGAAATTATTATATATATTCATATAAATATCGTGTTTTCGTGCCGGGCCGTGTCAACAATATAAAACATGAAAACGACACTTTTGAGACGATTTGGCACGACCCGATTTTAGCACAATACGAAAATAATTGACACAAACTCGTAACTTTTCGTGTCGTGTTCGTGTTCATGTTGGCTCATTGTGTCGTGCACGAATTGCAATATTTTTATATTAATAATAATATTATATATTTAAAGAATATATTCATCTTATTTTTTTTTATTAATTTGTTGCAGTTGTGTGTAATTTACGATGTAAAATGTCCTAGAATGTAAACTACTGGATAAATGATATAATATAGCTCCATAGGGTGTAAAAAAAACAAATAATATTGTGTTTGATTCAGCGTAACTCGGTATATTTATTTTACTAAAAAAAACTCAATGTATGTTTATGAAAAACTCAGATAAATTATTATTGTGCTAGGTTGTATTGTGCTCCTTTTATTAATATTTTTTATTAATAAAAAATTATCTCTTTTGTCTCTTATGAATTTGGGAAAAAAAAACTTGAAAGTTGAAAGAGTTATTAAAGAGCGAGAAAACAAATACTATTCATAAAGGACTGAGAAAATAGAAACGTATCTTTAAAGGGCATTATAGGCAGTTAGGTAAAGAAAATGAGAGAGAAAACACTTTACCTTTTAAACGACAGGTGTCAGACAATAATAGGTACGTCGGAACATTTCGGATGTTACAAGACGGAATCTCTATCATTTCTCTTCTCTTAATTTATGGTATGGAATAAGCATATTAAATATAATGTTATTCTAATAGGAGTTCCAGTAAACACTTTATGGAAAAATAAATAAATTAGATGATAAAAGGAGTTGTATGTAATACTTGAAAGTTAACATAATTCGAATTCTTTTAGGGGATGTCTGGATGGATGTAATGTGGGATGTAATTTCACAATACGTCACATATTTCATCAACATTACGTTGTTTGGAAAACCAAATGATGTATTGTAAATTATGTAATGTAATATGCATTGTAATTTGAGATTACGACGGGTTGGTCAAAACCCGTTGACCTCTCAACGTAATGTGAGATTATATCCGTTTTTGGATGTAATGTGAGATTACGTCCAACATTACGTAATGTTTATTATTTTATTATTTATTTTATCTCCCACCTTTATATTTCTTTTTATTTATCTCCACTTTTTGTTATCAATCATTTTTTTGGTAGTCTATTTCACTCTCAGTTATATATATATACCCCTAATTAATTGGTAAAAAAAAAAATCTAAACTATTATTTTACAAGAATAACTTCTCTTTCTAGATGTCATGTTAGATTTATCGGTTCACTTCATTACTCATTTTTTATAAAAAAATACTGCATACAATATTAGTATAAAATGAAACTCTCTCGCGTAATTTTTTTAATAACATAGCTAGTAAGAATGAAAATTTAGCTCTAATAATTTCAATTTTGATGTTTAAATATTAAATATAAAGTTTACATATCAAGTTACTTTTCTTTTTTTTCAAAATAAATACATATTTAAATTTGTCATATTAAGATATAATATATTTTTAAATAGATTAATATTATAATAATCACATTACAATGTGTTGGGATATGACTTGAGATAGCCTTAAACGGGTCGACACATTCAAAATCGGAACATTGAAGCATAAAGTCGACGACCATTTTAGTTCGCATCAGAAGAACAAAGGCAAGTATCGACATGTCTTCCTTAAGGCGACGATACTAAAGCCAACGATATAAGAAGAAGTGTCGACTCTCTATAAAAATCCTTCCCCAGATACAATGTAAGGCGAGTCGACAACCAAACCATATGAAGAACCCCTTCCCTTTAAGGAAGATGTACCAGCTGGCAACCTGCTTGCCGCCTTCTGATTCAAGGAAACCCTCATCTCAAGGTAAAGCTAAGGTGGCAACCTACTTCTCACCTGGCTTGAGTAACCTTCAACATTAAAGAATGATGATGTGACGACATGCTTGTCACCTACTGACACACCACCGTCCCCCAAAACCAATTAGAAAAAGGCGGCCACCGCCACTGAGCAGCCAATCATAACATAGATGTCGTCACTTAAAATCGGTATAAATCTATAAATACTCATGTATGAATACTGATGGGTATACGTCCGATTCAGGTTCGTTTTATATTATTCGGACTTCGTTTACACATCAAACCCACTAAAGGACTTAGAATTATTCACCCGCGACGGTAAAAATGTTCGGGACGTGCGCGTACGCGTCCCGGGCCAAAAAACCTCATCCAGATTATTTTTTGGTAGCAACATGTTTTAAAATATACATATTTTAAAACGATGATAATTGATACTTTCTTCAATTATTTATCCAAAATTGTCGTCAAATATATTTCAAATGTACACAGTACTTTTCAAAGTATCAGAAGTAAACCATATTTGCTTATACAAATGTTACTGTTGAGTCAAATCCGACCAGTACCAATTGTGGATGAGTTGAGTTTTAATCGAGTCATGACACTATTGTAACACTAATATAATTTATTTGATTTTTATTTCGATATTTAGAAAAATATTCATTTACTTTGTAAATTTAAAATGTATTTGATGACAATTTTGGAAGAAATAACAGGGTCTTAGTGTCTTGCACAAAATAATTTGGATCTTACACTCAAATAATGAGGATCTTACATTTAAATAATAAGGATCATGACATATTTTTCCTCAAAAATAAACTTAAAGTACCACTAAAAATACTCGATAATGTGGTTACGCATTATTGAACATTCCTCCGCCACTGCCACCACCTTCATCTCCTAGTGAATGAAGCCACACACACTAAGGGAAAAAATGAAGATTATTACTATTGTTTATTTATGTATTTAATTTTATTAAAATTCTTTTGATTATTTGATCATTCATATTATAATTATTGTTTGTGACCACCAATTAGATGTTTCGTTGAAATACAATCCGGAGGAAAATTCCCAATATATCTACGACATATAATATATTAGATACAACACACGAGATTTCATAATATGTATCATACTCAATTTTGTGGTACATGACATTATAGTAAATATTATATCGATTTTTTTTATGAAAAATAATCATTTAATACACATATAATGTGAATGATATTTCGTGCATAAATTTATATGTATTGATTTACTCCACTCCCTGAAGCGAGTGTAGATGCATATGAGTTATCACAAAAAAAAAAAAAAGTATGCTTTAGCACATGAGCGCTCAATGCTGAAATATAACCATGTGTAAATGGTAAACGGAAATTATACACATTGCCCACGAATAAGAGTTGTTGATTGTCATTGCTGAATAACTTTTCCCAACATCAGGGGAAAAAGAAGCTGCTGGCAGAAAAGAGATTGACTGAAAAATTATAATTATCTCATTTAGATCATCGCTCAATGATAATATGAACCTGAAGTTCAACGAGATAAATATTTTAAAATACTGTCAATTAATTGATTTTATGAGACCCAGAAAGTCATAAGTCAAGCACCAACTGCAAATGCTCCAATTTAAAACGTCCCGGCGTGATAAATTATAATGAAAAATAATTCACGTCTAAAGCATGTGATACCGATTCCGAATAAATTTTTTAAAAGAAGAATGGAGCATATAAAGAATAAGTTAATGATATAAGTTTTCATTTTATATTAACAAAAGGGCAATTCCGCACAATATATCGTTTTTAAAGTTTAGTCTATGTTTTCATTCATGTTGCGCACTTTTTGTAACACAATCAAAGTAATGATTATCAAACTTGTTGTAAAGGGATTCTACATGTCCATTTGACCCTCCAACTCCCACAAAGCAGAATACCTTTCACCGTAATAAATATAAATGTCTCTGAAAGTGAAAGCCAAAACTGGTAAAGCGGTTCCGTTCCCGTGAGCGACTCGAGATTAAAACCCGTCGGAGACGCCGCCTTGGGGAGAGTTTTAACCTTAAACGCTCCCGACTCAAAATTGCAAAAGTAATGTAAATATATATTAAAAAAATATATATAAATTTGAGTTTATGAGATATTCGGTAAGTTATACTTATTATTTCTAATAAGTATTAATATGCACATGTTTCATTTATGGTGATGCTATTTTTAAAAGAAAAAAGGTTTAAAGTGGCCGAGTTGAAATTCATCGTATAAGGACCCAGTGATAGTTAAGACTGAGATAATCGGGCTAAAAATTCATAGTATCAAGAAGAGATAACCGAGTTGAAACCCTTTATAAATGGACTAAAGTTGGTTAAAGTTGAGATGGTCGGACTAAAAATTCATAGTATCAATCCAACTGAGGTCAATATCAAGATAATATGATCCGAGATAACCAAGTTGATGCCCATTATAGATCCAACATGTTAGAGTTGATGTGGTCGGATTGAAGAAAACTCAGGATCGATTTAAGTAAGGTCAATATCGATTTGGCCGAAAGAAAGTTGAATATGTATAAGAATATACCAAATAATTCACCCCTTAAGTTAGAGCTTATAAAATAATTATTTAACATTTACGTCACATATGTATCTTCATTTGTAAGTTGGAGCTTTCTCAAAAGCTGCAGGGAAGAAGGATCGAGGAACAAGAACTTCAAGGCAAACCCCAGTTGAAGGATATGGGAGACGCGTATTCTACAATTGAACGCCACTGAGCCTCCTCCACCGCGTATTCTTCAATTCAAGCCTTAATTTGATTAACTTTGACAAGATCCGATCCAAAAATCTGATTTTTTTCAGCGCGTTATTATATTGAGCGGTGACGATTATCAGTTAGTATTTAAAGGCCGCCGCTTTCATCTCAAGGGAAGTCAAACTTGCAGCATCAAATCTCTCTCTCGAAATCGAATCCTTTTTCTTTGTCCGGTACTCATCAGCATCTATAGCTCTATCGTCTTCCTCCCATGTCGATTTCAGGAATTCAGGGTCAGCTCCTCGAGATCACAGGTACATTTCCCAATCGATTTGCTCTACCTCCTCTATTGATGCCTTTCAGTATATATTGAAACCCTAATCTTCTTTTTTCTGTGATTTTTACAGTTGTCGGTTGCAATAAATTGAAGGACACCGAGTGGATCTCCAGGCAAGATCCGTACGTCTGCCTTGAGTATGGCAGTTCTAAGTTCCGTACAAGAACTTGCACTGGTGATTGATTGCCTCTACTACCTTAATCTGTTCAAAGCTAGGGCTCAATTTGTAGCTATAATTGCTTGCTCATTTCCTAATTTCTGCTTAATTTGTAAATTCTGAGTATGAATCTTTGTTTAATTGATATAGATGGAGGCAAAAACCCAACTTTTCAAGAGAAGTTCGTGTTTTCGCTCATCGAAGGCCTAAGAGAAGTAAATATTTCAGTTTGGAATAGCAATACCCTAACATTCGACGACTTCATTGGGAATGGAAAGTAAGGATTTACAGTAATCTACTTTTGCATTTCGATTTGCATTCTCGGGTGGCTGAATTCAGGATTTCAGAGTAATCTAACTTTGTTTTGGCATCTTGCTTTTGTAGGGTTCAACTGCAAAAGGTTCTTTCCCAAGGTTACGACGACAGTCCATGGACTCTTCAAACTAAAACTGGCAGGTAATGTTTGATAAAGATTAGCAATTTGATCAGAATGTGGTAGTAAATTCGCCGAAATTGTTGTTGTTCATACGAGATGAAGTGATTAAGTTTCATAGACCGTATTGGGTTTCTTGTTCTTGTTATTGACATTATGTTTTAGATTCCCAAACTACACTCATGTAAAGGTTTATACGGGACATTATCGAAATAGATGATATGAACTACGTCATACTATGTTTTCAGAAGGATAAAACATATTGAGTTAATTTTTCTATGTGAATGTTTGTCTTGCTATCAAAATATATCTGCTTAAACGAGTTACTATCGGTTTGTCTTCTAAACCTCTTCAAAATCATTTATTGTGGAAACTAAAAGATGAAAAGATGTTCGTTCTTTGAATCCATATTGTTCCCATGAACTAGAGTCTGCCTAGACATAATGTTCCTTTTTTCTTTCCCCCTTATATTTGCAGATATGCTGGAGAAGTACGACTCATACTGCATTACACAAATGCCAATGTAAGTAGAATTTCTTAAGCTCGGAACAACGAAAGATAACAAAAAAAATGTCATCTTTCACTAACTTTTCTAGAAATTACGATTCTAAAAGTTAACGTTTTGCAGAGGCCAATGATGAGTTCGGGTCCATCAGCTAACCCGTATTCAACACATGGACCGATGTATTCAACCCCGCCTCCTCCTACTTACGGTGCTCCACCACCATCAACAGCATATGCTGCACCACATGCATATGCTGCATATCCTCCACCACCATCTGCTTATCCTCCACCACCACCACTGTACGGTGCTGCTGATACTTCTGGTTATGGTCAACCGCACTATCCTCCTCCTCCTCAATCTCATTACCCTCCTCATTCAGCATATCCACCCAATCCTTATGGACCTCCTCCTCCAGGCGCACCGTATGGCCCACCAGGTAACTCGAGACTATCAGTTATATCTCTATCTAGTATGTGTAGATGATAAATTATTGACCACAGATTATTATGTTTGATGTTTAGAGAGTTGTGATTGGTTGAGACAACTGGTCACAAAAACAAAAAGAAAGTTTTTTTTTTACATCAAGAAAACAAAAGGACAATTTAAAAAAAAAAAAAACAAGAATCTATTTTTCTACAAAAAGGAAGATGGTCCAAGAGATTTATTTTGCTCGTTCGTAAACATAGGTTAATTGTTCTTATAACATTGTCGAAAGGAGCTATCTTTTTGTTTGTTCTCCGTTTTTAGCTCGATCTGCAAACATAATCTTATCGATGGTGTTGTTTGTCTGTGAATTGATCAGGTTCTTATCACGGTCGCTACCCACCTCCGTACTGAGCAGAAGCGCGTAAACCCTTGATTCTGTGAAGAAATAGGTTGAGGTTCTTCAGAGGCAAAGCTGCTGCTCTTTTCTTTGTAATGGAATCCTAGTGCTAGTTATGTGCATGGTGTGTATAGTTTTGACAGAAGACTGAGTGTTGATTTTAATGAATTTGTTAGTCTCCAAAACTGTGAATATCCTACTCTAGTGATGCAGCTTGCATATATTAATGTTTTGCCTCAGTCTGCTTGTTATTTTTGGGTTAAGAACTTATGAAAGGTCTGAACTATCACCCATGTTAACGGGAGAGGTCCGAAATTTAAAAAGTTAATAACAGAGGTCTGAAATTTCTGTTTTGTTGACAGCGGTCTCCGTTAATTTTTTCCGTTAAAACTAAAGGAAGTTGGTCACATGCTTGGCATGTGACCGGAAATAAAATAAATTTCCAAAAATGCCCTTCTATCAAGTGTGCCCTCACATGCTTGGAGTAAAAAGACAAAAATGCCCTTGAAGCCACCACGGTACTCCGGCGACCACCACCGGCACCGATTGGGCTCCGATCGGAGCCACCGGCCCCAATTGGGCTCCGATCGGAGCCACCGGCCCGAATTGAGCTCCGATCGGAGCCACCGGCCCCGATTGGACTCCGATCGGAGCTTTTTTGGCCCCGATCGGAGCTTTTTGCTGAGGTGGTGGCTAGAGTCGGGTCGTCGGAGTCGAGGTGGTGGTCGCCGGAGTCGGGTGGTGGTGGCCGGAGTCAGGTGGTGTCGGACCTAAAATCTGACCTATGGCCAATTACGTTTTAAAAAAGTGGATTTTTGAAAGAGTCGCCACTAGTTAATTAAAAGGCTAACTAGAATCCTAAATTACCTAAGCGAATAATGAATTAAACACCTAGGTATAAAATCGGTCTACGAGCAAAGATTCGAGTTCGGGGGTTCTATTACGAATTAAAACACATGGTAATAATATCGTCCTTTCGGTACTCTTTTCACTTAATTTGCCATAAATTGCATAATTCGAGTTAAAAAAGCCACACACAAAAAAAAAAATTTAATTGTTAATAAAAACCTATGTAACAAGATTGTTAAAAGAAAAATCTACATTGAAAATAAAACAAACTAAATGTCAATATACCTTTATATTAATAATTAAATCTAATACGGTGACATATGATTAGATAGATACAAATATAATAACAATGATAATGTCTTAGGAAAACCTCCGTTTTTGTGTTTCAGGCCAAGGTCCATGATGAGTTGACTATGGCAACTTCTTCCCTCTCCAAGAAAGTGACGAATCAAAGAAATGGTGCTTTCGGTGGCTTGGTGGCTGTGCGGGGCGGACTCGGCAGAGCAGACCTTGGTTGGAATGATTCCTCGGGCTGGATACGGTGAAGAAAGCAAATACAACTATACAAAGTACAAACAATAATAATTAATTAATAACAATAAACGAACCAAATAAAATATCGATTAACCTAAACACAAAAATTAGAATGAATCTTCCTTGTAATTATCTTCTGTATTTTTCGTCCCCTTACAAGCTAAATATACTAGTATATATATAGTACCTAGGTCTAGTCTAATTTGAGTAACAAATATTGCTGATTTATTCTACTAATAAATACTAAATATTCAGAAATTTAATTAAATATTCAACAAATATTTTATGTAATAAATACGTAAACTATCCTAATTTTTGCAGGAGCCATTCTTGGAAGCTTCTTGACTTGCCATACTTAGACATTTCCTCATTTAGCACGTCACATGTCATGCGTGTCGCGCGTGGTCCAAAATTAGGTGTTTACAGGTGGCGGTGGCCGGAGTTGGGTGGTTTTAATTTGACTTTAGGGGTAAAATTGTCATTTCACATTTCCTTAAATAAGATATTAAATAAAACAAAATATTAAAGGGGCAAAAATGTCATTTCACACAATTCTGTTAAATTTAACCCTAAAAATGGACGGAAAACCTCAAATCAACAAAATTGAAATTTCAGAACTCTGTTATTAACTTTTTAAATTTCAGACCTCTCCCGTTAACATGGGTGATAGTTCAGACCTTTCATAGGTTCTTAACCCTATTTTTGGAGCGATTTGGGTTCCTCGCAAGGGAGCATTTTTTGGTTATTTTACAATTATATTCTCATGAGCATAACCTATCTTTATCATAACTCAAACAAACCTCGATTTCCCAGTTTAGTCGGATTGGTTTGGAACTGGACACATTGAATCAAATCGATCCGAATCGGTTCACATAAAACTGGTTTTTAAGTGTGAAATTGAAGTAGTGTTCAGTTTTCAAATGTTTTTTTTAAAGAGTTGAAGCGATTCATAATTGGACTAGTTCGGAAATGATTCGAAACAAATTTGAGCCGGTCAAAACAAGTTTTAAAAAATTGTTCCGAACTGTTTTTAACCAATCAAGTTCTAAACGGTTTCGATTACCAACCCTAGTTTTAGAGTAAGTTGTTCTCGATGGTCGCATCCCATCAAGAGGAGAGTGAAGCATCAGTAAAATGCGGAACTCCACACCTTTCTTTTGTAACACTGCACCGAGTTAGCCTGTAAGAATTTAAAGGTATAAGAATTTAAAGGGCTTGTTATGAATATTACTCATATTGAAAGACCCAATGAAACTTGAACCCAAAATTTATATATTATTATTAATTAAAAATAAAACCTTCAATCTTTACACAACTACACCATATTCCATGTAGACTGTAGAGTGAGTAATGGTCAAGAAAAGCCCACTAGTGCTGGGCCGAGAAAAGCCTATTAAGCCTAAGGATATTATAAATTAAAATAAAATAATTCACTTCCGGGGATTTGCCACTAAATCACAGTAAATTGCATTTTGCTGGACACTCTCTCTGTCATCATCCCCGGCCGGTGCTACTTGCTAGCTAGCTGCTAACACAAAAGCTATGCAGACGCTACTCTTGCCGGCGGCAACCTCCGGTACATTCTCGTCGGCAGCGGCGTCCATGCCCAGGACACAGCCTCAACTACGTCGCGTAATCAATCATCATCAATATCCGCTCTCCTCGTCCTCCCCCATTCCAAACTCTGTTCCCAACCTTAAACCCCATCAATCTAAGCTCAAACCCTTTCAATCTCTTTCATCTAGAGCCAGAGAATTGAAGCCACTTTTCAGCGCGTCCAATTCTTATGGTTCCACTTCTCGGACTGATGACGAGGCTAGACTTGCTCAGGTATCATCTACGATCTATAGCATTCATTCTTTTGTTCATTAAATGGCAGAAACTTGATGAAATTCTATTTCGATGGTATGGAAATATGAAACTGACTCGCAATTGCGGAATGGTGCCCCTTTATTGATGCTCATAATCGCACATCGTTTGGTTTCATGTAATTTCGCCTGGTAAAGAAATGTCTGGTTATGATGCATCGAGACTTAAGTTCCGACAATTTGCTAAGTTCGAGTGTGTGAGCTCATTTTCTGTTAGATCTCCTGTTATCATCTAGCTGAAGGTGAATGAATCTCAGTAACATTCGGTATGTAGCCTTAACCGATGTATTGGTGTAGCTGCATTGTAGATATCAATTGGTTGATTGTTAGTTGAGAAGGATAAGGTAGAATGGAAAGGGAAGGTGAGCTGAGAAATGTGGATACCAATTTCATGGCTAAATTTCCAGCAGCTCTGTTGATGACCTTTCACAAATTTGATCCAATGCCCGTGAGAAATAGACGGAGATAGACTCCGTATTGTTCTTTTTTATCGTATTCGCCTGTCTGATCCCGTCACCAAATGTTAAGTAGTAAAGAAGATTCACTGTATTGTAAGTTGTAAATTTGTAATGAAGCACATAATAGGTTTTGAAGAGAGTGTCATGTTTGGATTCTGAAAACATAATTGTACATTTTAACGACTACTTTGAAGCCGATAGTTTATAATCTATCTGTTCAACTTAGTTGGTGAAGAATTTGCATCCGTTGTATTTTTTAAAGAATAACCTTTTGTAATCTGGGTTTGATTTCTTGGTTTGATTGTGTACTCGGTAGGTAGCTAAAAGATTGGATAGCACTTCAAGGTATTTCAAGAGGTTGGGGAGTTTGGGCTTCTGGGGGCAGCTCGTATGCACCATTGTGTCGGCCGTGATTCTGTCATTTTCCGTGGTTATAACTGGGAAAGTATCGTCACCAGCTACCTTCTATTCCACTGCCGGAGGGATTGCGGCTGCATTCATTTCTGTCTTTTATTCATATGGTTATATTAAACTATCCGAGGCTCTACGAAGAACTGCCAAGGACCCCTCAAAGGTACTTTAACCATCGATTCTTCGAAATTTCACTACTTTCCTTGGATTAATCGGTAACTGAGTATGAAAATAAGGGCTTAACTCTCATTTGGCTTGAATATGATTGATATATTCGGATGAAAAATGCAAATTGCTTGTAAAATTTTTGCATTTTGTTGTTGGACTGAGTATAAAGAGTAAGGATTAAACTTGCTTTTCTACTGGATAGGTTAGATTCCGTGCTTTGCTTGGGTTCATATTAAAGAATAGGGTTAAGAATCTAAATGTTAATATTCGGTGTTCTAACTATTAAATTGATTGATTCACTTTTTTCTTAAATTGACGGAACAAAAACATGTTTTTTAAACACAAGTAATCCAAAACCATTAGCAACAAATCTGATATTTTGGAAAAGTGGAGAATAACATTATTTGTTGTTGCTTAAAACACCAATTTTAACTCTAAAATCAGTTGAAAAAGTGAAAATCAACCAATCTGATAGTTGAGACACCAAATATCATCTATAGCATGTTGTAAAAAGTGAATCAATCTACTAAATCCCCGTGCTGATCTTATGGTCCAGGCGCCTCCCCGAGCTGAAGTGGTGAAAGGTTTGAAAAATGGGATTGTACTGAATCTGCTCGGAATGGGCGCCGCCATTCTTGGCATGCAAGCAACCGTAGGTTTACTGGTTGCGAAGGCTCTCACTACCTCAACAAGTCCTTTTTACCAAGGAATTTCTCCGGGTTACAGTCCTGTACTCGCATTGGACGTCTTCCTAGTTCAGGTAAAACATCTTCGTATATATTGTAAATGCGTTATTGATGATGGTTATTCGTATGAGATATTTCTATTTCTGCTCAGGCATCGGCAAATACGATCCTATCTCACTTCTTGGGGCTCGTTTGTTCGTTGGAGTTGTTACGGTTTGTCACCACCGTGCCAGCAGACGGTGTCCCTGTACCACGAGCTGCATGATTGTCCAAAATTTCTTGTATTGGTTAATAAGTTTCGAAAATTCGGATTATTAGGGTTTTGGAATGTCTTTTTTTTTTTTTGGGTGCTAGGGTTTTGGAATGTCATTACTAGGCTAATTTATGAAAGGGAAAACTCTTTGAAGTTGCATTTTCTGTAGTTTCTTGTGTCTAAAGAAACAATACAATTTCTTCACCAACAATTCAGTTTAGTCGGATTGTTTAGCAACTCAACGTTTCGTCTTTTAACTGAAACTAAAGGTATCGGAATTCAAACCTTCGACTGGAAAATTTTCATATCCTACTTTAACCCTTACGTGTTGACACTACGTGAGTAAGAATTATGCACGACAATCCGAGTGCTTCCTTCACACTACTATGATGCCAAAAGGATAAGTCTCATAAATTTGTGTTGCTAGAAAACATTACATATAACAAGGTAGAGGGTTATGCACCTATGACAACCCGATCGATGAACTAAACTTATGGTTCATTGCCATCATCGGAATTTTCTCCATCGGAATCGGAGGACTCTACTTTCGGATTTTCAATTTCTCCACAATCAGAAGAAGTCACTTTGGTCTTCTTCTTCTCCCTCTTCTTCTGCTTTGCCTTTTGGCGCTTGAGCCGCTTTTTTTCCGTTCGCCCCTCGGTCGCCTTGAGCCTTTCCTCTCTTCTTTGGATGAACTCTGCCATCTCTTTCCGCTTCTGGTAATCCGCATCCATTCTCGAAAGCCGGTCTTGCTCTTTCCGTCTCATTTGTCGGTACTGTTACATAGCCAGGCAACTTGTTACTAACAAGATTAAGGACAGCCAAAAGAGCAATACGAAACAACCAAAGTTCCCGGGTTGAATTCATGATTCTAATGACTGATTTGCAATGCATCTGCATCGAGCATGATTCTCCAATACCCTAAAACTACTACGAAACTACAATCTGAAGCTCAAATATATGTCACCAGCTCGATCTATTGCTATATACGTCACGAGCTCGATCAAACTTGTTACTTATAAGATTAAGATAGGACAGTCAAAAGGGCAATAACAAACAACGAAAGTTCCCAGGTTGAATTCATGATTCTAATGACTGATTTGCAATGCATCTGCATCGAGCTTGATCCTCCAGTACCCTAAAACTACTATGGAAACTACAATCTGAAGCTCAAATATACGTCACCAGCTCGATCTATTGACATGCAATTTTCTCACCTTGAAAAATGTCGATAAATGTAACCAAACAGGCAACAAGGGAAACTTTAAATAGCTTATGGCCTGTTTACATAAATTTGTTCCCCAATGTTCGGTAGATTGCAACTACAAAGTACATAAATCATTGCACCTAGTTGATGCTTAATAACTAGAATTAATCGATTCACTAGTAAGAAACCTTGCATGATGATCGAAAAGCTGTTAATTTCTCTTTTCCATTGAGCCAGTGTCAAATTGAACTTTATTTGAACACTTGCCTCATCCGTTCAAACATCCATAAGGGTCAAGAACTATTAGCAAACCAATGGGGAAGTTGTTTAATTGTCTCGTTCAGGTAAACCAAGTCACATGAATATCAAACAAATCAATGGAACAGAAATACACAAGAATATGCGATTTTGGCAAATCAGCAGCGAAGTTGTTTAATTTGGCTCAATCAGCTCAACCATTTCAGACGAATATCAAGCAAGCTAAAAGTGAATGGAACAGATATCGACATTAAAGCGCGATTTTGGCAAATCAATGACGAAGTTGTTTAATTTGGCTACTTCAGGTAAACCAATTCACATGAATATCAAACAAATCAATGGAACAGAAATAGACAAGAAGATGTGGTTTTGGCAAATGAGCAGATAACTTGTTTAATTTGGTTCGATCAGCTAAACCATTTCAGACGAATATCAACCAAACTAGAAGTGAATTGAACAGATATCGATAACAAAGCACGATTCTGGCAAATCGTTGTTTAATTTGGCTCGACCAGATAAACCAATTCACATGAATATAAAACAAATCAATGGAACAGAAATACACAAGAAGTTAATATTTTGGTAAATCAGCAGCGAAGTTGTTTAATTTGGCTACGATCAGCTAAAAAATTTCAGAAGAATATCAAGCAAACTAGAAGTGAATGGAACAGGTATCGATAACAAAGCGCGATTCTGGCAAATCAATGACGAAGTTGTTTATTTGGCTCGACCAGCTAAACCAATTCACACGAATATCAACCAAACTGGAGCACAAATAGAACAGAAATCTACAGCAAAGGCGATTCCAATCTCAAAGTACATACCTGATGGAAGTCACCGGAGCCGGAACCTGCAGAACTACCGGAAGTGTTGCTAACACGGACAGGGACGTTTTCGAGAATGCGGCGGAGCTTAATCTCCAAGTCCTCTTCCTCCTCCTTGAACTGTGGATGAGTGTACTCAACTAGAGCATTGGACGAACCTCCGGACGGCGGCCTTGGCGGAAGCGCTAGTTTCCCCGGCTCCGCCACCGGGACCATCTGCAGGTTTGAATCTCTAGGTTTTCCTGACGACATAGTCGTATTGAAGTTGAAGCTAACCTTGCTAATGGAAGCAACAATCAGAGGCGGTCGATCTACAGCTCGTCTAGCCTATGCGAAATTGAAAGAGATGAGACCACCTAGATCAATCAAATAGTTCATGTATGGGGTTCAGAGATGGAGGAGAGCGGGCAGACCTTATTATCACTATCACTAGTAGGGGTGAAACCGGACCGGTCGGACCGGTTTTTTCCTTCTTTTTGTTGGGTATTTATATTTTCGGTCCGGATTTTTTTCCTAAAAAAATTCGACAAAAAAACTGTATGATGAAAAATAAACCGTCGATTGGTAATACGGTTTTTTAGTTCGATTTTCGGTTTAAACTGAAAATCCAATATTAGCAATTACTATTTAAAATTCTCATCATTTTCATGAACTACATTAAACCGAAATGAAAAATAATGTCCAATAATATTATTAAATAAATTATAAAATAAAAGTAGAAAAAAAATCTTCATAGGTGACTATTTTTACAATTTATATTAACAAAATTAATTAGTTATATTGATTAATATCAACTAATATAATATATATTGTATATATTTAATTAGCATAACGGTCGTTCGGTCCCTACGGTCCTCACAACTCAAAATCTGAACCGGACCGAAAAACCGAATTTGAGTAAAAAAATCCGACCAAAAACAAACCGAAAATTTCGGATTCGATTTTTTCGGTCCGAACCGGTTCGGTTTTCACCGGTTTTTCAGACCAGCCGGACTTTTGTTTCACCCCTAATTAGGAGTTTAATTGAGTCGAGTATGCAAGCTCAACTCGACTAATTTTATGTGAAGTCCCCTAAATTTTTTAAATTCGAGCTTGCTACTATTATACTCAACGAGTTTCAAGTTTGATTCGATTAGCCAATTTCTAAAATTATTCAATTAAAGCATAAACGGTGCACTTTAACTCAAGTATGTTTTAGTTTGATATCGAACTTGACTTGAATTGTATATATATTATATAAAAGTTAATAACTAAAAAACTGTCCAAGATTTATCATATGTTAAAACTTAAAAGTAGGTGTCTGAAGTTTCAAATGTTAAACTGTAGTGTCCAATGTTTCAATTTTGTTAAAATGTGGTGTCTCAGTGTGATTACTTTAGATAAATCAATTCCGACGAAACCGACAGTCAAATTCCACACACTCCCTTCTCGTCATAATGCTGGGACCGTCACTTAAGAAGTTGACCACATCCGCGCAAATCCCGCTCCAATGTCGTTGGAAATTGCTCCACACCACTCTGCTAGAAACATTTTCTTTTGGATGTTCAACTTTTTGGTAAAATTTGTAAATTTATTTGAAAAATGAGTGATGGATTATGAGTGGGTGAGTAGATTGATTAAAATGATTGAAGTGAGATGAAAGGACGTGCATAGACACCAAATTTCAACAATAATGAAACATGAGACAAACTATTTTAACATTTCACACTTCATACACCTACTTTTAACATAGGGTAAACCCTGGACAGTTTTTTAGTTATTAACCCTATATATAATATTATATAAAATTTTAAAAAAAAAAACAAACGAGTTCGAACTCAACTGGAATAGACAAATATCGAATAGGTTCATGCGCCTATTGAGTCGAGTACCAATGAACTCGTACTCAACTCCGTACTAGAAAAAACTCAACTCGAGCTCAACTAGAAATGTAGCGAGTTGATATTGAGTAGCTTACGATTAGTTTTACTCATTTACAACCCTAATTATTATTAATTATTACTGGACTTCTCATCAATTTCATGCTATAAAATTTATAATGCCATGTTCTCAATTATCAGTTGCCTATTATTTTCGTTATTGTCCTTAATATTTTCTTTAAATGAATGGATTAGTAGTGGTGAACTTACACTTACCTTGTTACGTAATATTTTAATTCTCCTATTTTTTTTCATTAAAAAGAATGTGTTAGTAAAAACGATAAATGTTTAGATTTTTTTATTTACGGTCTGATTTTTTTCCGACAAAACTTAATGAACCCCTAATAAATACACTAGCACAGTTGTTGTAACTCCACCGGCATTGTAGTATAGTTTGGCTAAATTCTCCAATTCATATGCGTTCACATATCATATATTCTAACAAGGACATCACCCAGTTAAAGTAGCACTATCGACATTTGTGGACTGGTATAATATTTGAGAATGTTAACTCTTATACGGTTTCAAATCCCATACTGACTTAATCAAAATAATTTTCGGAGAAAAGAGGAGGGTTGTCTATCGGGCCTTAAAAATAAAAAGAAAAGGACCACTAAATCACTAAACCCGATTAGATGAAGCAACGAGCCGACCCGTCGTCTGACTTCTGGTGCAGAGGAGATCGCGAGGCAGTAATCTCAGAGGGAAGGAAGAGGAGATAGATCTTCAGTCGAATCGATCAGGTTCAATTTCGGCCAACGGAACAGTAGAGGGATCGATCAATTTCGGAGACTGGGATGTTACCGACATCGTCGAGAGGACGGGCTTCGTCCTCAAGCTCTCGAACTAACAACCCAATGTTCCTTCAGTACCTCCGGAGAATCGTCAAGGTAGTTTCGACTCTATCTCATCGTTGTCTGGGTAGAATCTTTCAACTCTACTGCCAATGATAGTGAATATTGATCTTGTGGTCAGCATTTTGTGTTTGATTTTTGCATTTTCAAGCTCTCAAGATCTGACTGTCTTGAAACTCTAGATCTTCAGCAAGAAATTGTGATATCACTTAGATATTTCATTGTCATTAATGTTAATTACCATCAGTGCTCAATGATTTCTTTCAAAGTCTTGCTAGATGTGGGTGTAATTCAGATGCACATGTTGGCATCGTTTGTAATTCTATCTTAAGTGCTATGATGGTTTTAAATTGAACTTGTCCCTCGAGGAGTCTAAAGAGTTCCAGTTGTTTGAAAGTTAATATTATACATTACTATAAAGCTTTGGCGCTCAGAGCTTTTCGATTTGCTTATTATTGTTACGTTTGAATAATTTGTAAGTGAGTTTTTTTCATTATGTCATTTGAGAAGCCTGTTCTTAATCCAGAAAACTTTTACCCTGAAAAGATATAAAGGATTGTAGCATTGTAAGTTGGTAGGAAGGTACTGTTCGTGGGTTGATTACCATCCAGATTACCTATAACTTTTGCTAGAGTTGTGGCATATCATATGAAGTTATGAGCAGGGAAAAACATATGCTGAGCATGTTGGTGCTCAATAGTTGGCAGCTTAGACGGTTAACACAAGGCACTTTAGAAAGTGCATGGTTTGCTTCTATCGTATTTTGTTATTTTCCCATGTTAATTGTCATTCAAGTTTCAAATCAGCAGATTTTGGGAGCCGTTTTCTGCGGATTATTCTGATATGCCTGCTCATCTTACTCCTATGGCTTTTCTGATGAAGTCTTTATTTTGTTTCGTAGTGGCAACAAATGGATATTGAGTATTCATTTTGGCAAATGTTTCATCTTTGCACGTCGCCAAAAGTTGTGTAAGTGTATCTGGTGACCACTATTGATGTTTGCACCTCACTTTGTAAAAGTACAGATCTTTACACTAATCGATTGAGCTATCCAGTATTTTCTTAAATCATGTCACATGTTCATTTGTATCTTACTGTAAATTAAAAACTTCTCGAGTTATGCTTTAGTCACTAGTCAACTTATTTCTGTTCATCATGCATGTGGAATTGGGCGCTGGATGCAGCTATCAGCATACTAAGTATCACAAGCGTAAGTCTATCGGTACCTCCTAGCTTTCTTTCATTTGGAATTTACTCGAAAAGGGTCTTGGAGTTATTGAGCTTTCTTCAGTAATAAATTGTCCCCTCTAGTTTCCATGTGAGTGCTTACTAGGATGTTGGTTTCCCTCAGTGGGGAAGACACCCCCAATAAGTTGGATAAGCTTATCCAATTTTATTGCACATATGTCTCCATTTGAGATTCTAAGCGTCGTTTCTATTAATGGAATTTTTTATCTTGGCAGATAGCCAAAATTGATACTTACTCTGTCTTGTATCTTCTTCATTTCAGAGACTAAGAACCAATGGGCACGTGATGATCCTGCTTTTGTTGTGATCTGCACTGTTCTTTTGGTTGTTGCATCAGTAGCTTATTGTGCTGCGTAAGTAGCTTGTCTGTTTTCTATCTAATTAGTAAGAAATGATTATTCTTTTTTTCAAAGCCTTTTGTTAGGTTATAAGCATTCCTTTTAATGCTAGATCATAAAACTACGCACTCAACATAGATTTTACAAGTTTGATAGTAGAAGCCTAGAACGTACGGTACTGTAGTTCAAGTAACTGTACTGCAAAATTTGTCCATCTTTAATTTAAAAATGCATCCCTTTCATTTCGTAAATTTTAGGCTCTTCAAGCTCTTGGAGAATAAATTATGTTATGAAGGACTTTAATAAGTAGTGTGTCCTGTCCTTAAAACAGCATTGGTAGGGTATAGGAGATGCAGATGTTTTCTGCCTCCATATACAAAATAGATGATCCAGTTGAGCAAATTGAAGTTCATTTTCAGTTACTTATTTTCCTACAAGGTTGTGAGTCTTTGGGAGACCTTCCATGGACCATTTCTGAATTTAGTTTTGATGTAACGTACCTCAATTTTCAGTCCTCTTGTTCTTCTGGCTATGCTTCTGATTTCGTTCTTTTCTGGACCAGCTACGATCATAGTGCTGCCCATGCTGCTGCTGTGATCTTCTCGGTGTTATTTACTCATTTTTTGCTAGCTGCGGCGATACTGGCTACAATTTGTTGGTAAGAGACATTTTTTTTTTGGGTTAATAACCTATGATAGGTGAATTTTCAACTTTGTTGATATTTGGTTTTCCGTCCATTTTTAGGGTTAAATTTAACATAATGGTCTGAAATGACACTTTTGCCCCTTTTAATATTTTGTTTTATTTAATACATTATTTGAGGAAATGTGAAATGACAAAATTACCCCTGAAGTCAAATTAAAAATTGAGTCCCTATTTTTTATTTTGTTCAATTTAGTCCTCAAATTTATATTTTTAAGTTTTGTTTTTTACAATTGAGTCCCTATTGTTTTCTCTGTCACCGCACAAGTCTACCAGCCACCACCCGAGGCCGCCGATCACCACCCGAGGCCGCCGATCACCACCAATCGGGCCGGCCACCACCAAATCGTGGCCGGCCAGCCCCAAATCGTGGCCGGCCGGCCACGAATTGGTGGTGGCTGGCCCAATTGGTGGTCGTCGCCGGCCTTGGGTGGTGGTGGTCGTCGGCCTTGGGTGGTGGTCGGCGGCCGCGGGTGGTGGTCGGCGGCCGCGGGTGGTGGCCGGCCACGATCGGGGCATTTTCGTCTTTTCATTTCAAGCATGTGAGAGGGGGGCATTTCGTCTTTTCATTTCAAGCATGTGAGAGGGGGCATTTTCGTCTTTTCATTTCAAGCATGTGAGAGGGGGGCATTTTTGTCTTTTCATTTCAAGCATGTGAGAGGGGGGCATTTTCGTTTTTTCATTTCAAGCACGTGAGGTGCAAACTTTGATAGAAGGACATTTTTGGGATTTAATTTTATTTCCGGTCACATGCCAAGCACGTGACCAACTTCCGTCAGTTTTAACGGAAAAATTAACGGAGACCTCTTATATCAACAAAGTTGAAATTTCAGACCTTGCATATTAACTTTTGAAAATTCAGACATCTCCGATTAGATTGTGTCAAATTTCAGACATTTCATAGGTTATTAACCTTTTTTTTTTGGGGGTAGAAGACCCCTTTTATGACTTGTTATGGTTTTCTTATTGTTGTGGTGATGTATAGTGTATACTCCAGTTCTGGAGTTTTCTCTCACATAAACACAGATGTGTTTACCTGTATTTGTCTACTGCATCATAGCAGACATGTGGAAGAATATATGAGACAACAACATAAATAGGCTTTCCTGTCTTGTTTAGTAATTGAACTAGGATTATTTAATGCCATAAGTAATGTATTTCTTGCAATTCCTGCAGGTTTCTTACGAACAGTTACCTTCGAGAGGAGGTTCAAAATAGTCACGTGGTTGAGCAACGTGTTGAATGGCAAGTCTTCAAACTTCTTTCTGCTTGATTTGCTCTTCTTTGCAATAAAATAAGCACGTAACCTAGCCAGCATTTTATATATGACTAAATAAAGTGCTTAAGAAAGTTTGTTGGATTTCATCACTTGATAGGACAATAATCAATTTTTTCTTAAATGGTTTGTAGTGGAACCCGACCTTCTCTGATTCATATGACACGCCATATATTTATCAAGCACCCCGTATTTTTGGTGTTTATGAAGATCCTAAGTCTTAGGTTTCCATTTATGTCTGACTGAACTTTCTAATGTACATATAACCATCTTCTCTTGATTTTGAAGGTTGTATGCATTTGATGTGCACTGCAACTCGTTCTTCCCAGTTTTCGTTCTGCTTTATGGTAATCTAAGCTTTTTTATGTACAGTAATATGAGATTCCTTTAGATTTTTTTTAATCATGAGATTCGTTATTGTTGCAGTGATACATTATTTCCTTTCTCCTCTACTGATTGCCCACGGCTTTATCCCGGTATTGCTATCAAATCTTCTCTTCATGGTCGCAGCTACATATTACCATTACCTCAACTTTCTAGGTTATGATGGTGAGTTACTGCCCATTTCCTCCTTCTAGCCATTGTAACACTTTCAATGAGGACTTTATGGTTGTGGATGTTAATTTTGCAGTGCTCCCATTTCTTGAGAGAACCACTTTCTTTCTCTACCCAATCGGAGCTGTGATCGTCCTCTCTCCAATATGTAAGTTATTTCGTCGATTACTTACTACATATACGGTTGTTTGTGTTTGTAATGCATCTGTTTGTGCAGTAACATTGAGTGGCTTCAACCCCTCGAGATACTTGATGAACATCTACTTCAGCCAGAGACTATAACCTGGCATTTTGACTGCCCTGCCCTGCGTATTTCTAGCTTCGCCTCTGTACTTGATTCGCTCGGGTACCCCTAAGGGTCGAGAAGACGATATATTCGTCCCTCATTTGTACGAAAAAGAAGGGAAAAAAACACGGACCATAATTGTAAGAGAGTGCGGTCGAGGAAGAAGTTGTTTTGATGTAGAGAGAGAGCTACTTGTTTTCATCAGTGTGAGGATATATTATAATGTATTATAGTCTCCAAGTATTCATCTCTTACAGAGTTGTGGATCTTCTGAAATTCCAGTAATCAAAAGCTGAGAAATTGAGTTGAAACTAGGCAGTAGAAATTAAGAAGCTTAGGGTGCAAACCGACCAGAACTGGTTCTTAATGGTCCAGTTCTGAATCGGTTTAAATGGCGAACCATACTGATAGTAACCGCTCTATTGAGAGAGCTTTAATTTTCAACTTCCAACATAAAAATGCTGAGTTCACAACAAACAAATTACACATTGCTTTTAATTTCAAACCATAACAGTCGGCCGAGTATCATATCTAGCAACAACTAGTCGAGCTTGCTACCAGCAACGTCGACAACAAAACGGTAGCGTACGTCGTTCTTCTCAAGCCTGTGGAAAGCAGTATTGATGTAATCCATCTTCACCACTTCGATTTGAGACTTGACACCCTTCTCTTTGCAGAACTCAAGCATATCTTCCATCTCCTTCACGCTTCCGATGAAGCTTCCCGTTATCGACTTTCTCCCTTCATAAAATAACCCCAAAAAAGACTTCAAACCTTAAAACCCTATATTTATGCCTACATTTTTCTAGCTCCGTTGGAATAAATAATTAGCAATTTGTTTAACCGTACAACACTAGCTAGCAATTTTCCACATTTTTGTACATCATGTGTTGAATACATTGTCCATTCCATCCAAATTAGACAAAAATCTTAACGGAACTAGCAATTTGTACTTGTGTGACTGAACTCTAGTTAGCAATTCGTTTGACGGTCCAAATTCAACGTAACAATTTACCACGTTTTTTTACCATTATGTATTGTTCTCATAACTCATTTCATAAAAAAAAAATTACCAAAAAAAAAAAAACCAAAAAAAAAATATCATTAAAAAAAAAAAAACCCTAACCACGCCATCAATTTTTGTATATACACATGCAGCCAAACATTAACTAGCAACAATTTGTTACATTGCCTAAATACCAGTTAGCAATTTTGCTACGTTTTTGTTAATCATGTGTTGGACACATAACTCATTCCGTTTAAATTAGACGGAAACCCTAACAGAACGATCAAATTTTACCCATGTAAAACTTAAGTTAGCGAAATATTCATAAAAAGAAAGAAGCCTAGCTATATGTTTGTTCGACTGCTTAAATATCAGCTAGCAATTTGATAATTAATACGGAAAAAAATAAAAAATAAAAAATGTATAACGTACCTCCCATGACGATAGGGGAGAAAAATTGAAGAGGAGCGTTAATAACACCCATCAAGATGAGCTTCCCATCGAGCTTCAACAGGGTTAGGTATGGCTCGAGAGGGTGGACCACAGGCACCGTGTCGATAACATAGTCTAAGGAATCAACAGCCGCCTTCATCGACTCCTCGTCGGAGCTCACTAGGTACTCGTCGGCGCCAAGCTCCTCCACGGCCTCCTTCTTTTTCTTATCGGAAGAGCTTATCACCGTTATATGGTGGCCCATTGCCTTTGCGATCTTCACTCCCATGTGTCCTACGCCGCCTAGCCCTAGAATGCCACCCCGTAGGCCGGGCTGGGTTAGCCCGAAGTGGACCAGTGGGCTGTAGACTGTCACCCCGGCACATAGTAGTGGGGCCACTTGCTCGGGCTCCATCCCTTTAGGGATCTTCACCACGAACCTAGAAACATATCATTTTAGTCTGTGATGATGGATTCAAAAAATTTATAATGGCCATCACTATATAATGCTCAAAAGCTGGATCGTGGTTGAGCTTTGAATGGGTTAGTTTGACCACAATGATCAATTGGCCTGAGTGGCCTAATTTGGATTTGAGCATGCCTGGGTTGGGTGTAGTGCAGATGGATCTATTTGATCACAGTGGTCAATTATGTTCTATTGAACCATATAAAGTTGGACTCAACACAAGAGTCGAGCCTTAGATGGTTTCTAATCTGGATCATAACTCACACCCAATCTGAGGTTTGTTCGGAAATTAAAATTGGAGAGCGAACACAGACCCATTACATAAATTCACTAAAATTTCATACTAAAATCAATTAGTAATAATGGAGTAGTCCACCAAACTTATGTAGTATTCCAACTCTTCACTCTACGGATCGTATGGTACAACTCAATACACTTACCAAGGTTTTCTAGATGGTTCAATTTGACCACAAGGGCCAATTATATATATTATGTTGACCTTTTAGTAAGGCTCGATCCGAGACTAGATTGGACGTGGAAAGTGATACCGTTGAACCTATTAATTCGTAAAAAAATATAGATGGTGATGATAGAATAACTTACTTGGAATCTACAACCATTTCACGGGCAAATCCACCTTGTGTGGGTTTCCCATCGAAATAAACATCGTTGTAATTCCAGATCTTCTTGTTGCAGTACTGCTCCTTGTCCGTCTTACACGGGCTGCACTTCTGGCAACTACCCACCACCAGCCCAACACCAACCATCTCTCCCACCTTAAACTTTGTCACCTCTGCCCCCACCTCAATCACCTCTCCGACCACCTCGTGCCTGTGCGTAAATATGTATCTTAATTAAGTCGACTTTATTTCAACTTGATTTTCACCGTTAAATTATTATACACATAATTTTTTTTGTAAGCAACAATTTTTATTTACTTTGAAATATGATTTATTATATTTCCTGAACTGAAAAATAGAGTTGAAATAAATAATGAATTAAATGGTAAGTTAATTGCATATACCCAGGAACCATAGGGTAGTTGGACATGCCGAGATGGTTCTTAGCTTGGTGAATGTCTGTGTGGCAGACTCCGCAGCTTATAACCTTGACGTATACATCATTCGGCCCTGTGTTTCTGCAAACGTAACAACATTTCAGGTTTAAACCCCGACAACACATTATGTGAATGATTTTATGTGTGTAGCAATGATATTACACGGTTATTGTCTTCCTCATAGACGTCCCTCCTAAAACACCCATGCTGAAAATCTATCTAAATTTTTTTTTTCCAATGAATTGAAGACTCTCATTTTATTTCCATGTATTATTTACTATATATATGTAAGCAACAATATAACCATGACAAAAAAATTGATGTCTGGATTCGAGGAGCTTTGGAATGAAAAAAATTCATTGTAAGCAGTTTGCTTACTAAGGACTCACTAATTGGAACTGCAAACAAATATTATTATTCTAGGATAGGATAGGATAGGAGTGGGTGGCATATAGGATACGCGACAATATATAACTCGAATGAGATTTAATGTTGAGACTCAACAGCACCTTATTCTTTAAGGACATATTTTGTAGGAAAATGAATGAATAGATAGATAGAGAGAGTTACCTGAGAGTGTAAGTATAAGGGGAGAGAAGGCCAGTTGGATCAGTTGCTGCCCATCCTACGGTCGTCCTCTCCGTTTCAAAGCTACCCATTATAATTAGCTTCCTTCCTTCCACACTTTACTAGAGAAAGAAGATGAGAGCTTCTGTGGCAATTAATGCTTGCTACGCAGCTATCTCATGAGAAAGAAGAATCTATATATATTATTTCTCAATCATTAAATCAACACAAATAATAATTTATCAGATAATAATAAAAAAAATCATAATATTCCTAATTTATTTATATATATAACTTATAAAAAAAACAGAGATTAAATAAAATTTAATTTACTATAATAATAATCTTACTAAAAAGTGAAACAAAAGTAAAAGGTTGTTCATGAGTTGCTATCATTATTATAGACGTGTCTCTCAGCCACAAAGAGTGGGCCATGTGGTTGTGGTACTTGGTAGGTGAGGCGAATTTTACTTTTACTTGCTAATAATTTTATCTTTTTCTTAATTGTTTTTTTTTTGGCCAAAGTTTTCTTAATTGTTTATTATAATAATATAGACATGTTGATTAAGTTAAAACTTAAAAGTGATTCCCTCGTGCTAGCCCCAAAACAAATGTTGGATACGGTAGTGATTTACAGTTTTATTCTAAAACACAAGTCTTTAAGTTTAATTTTATTGTGTTTTAAAATATTCATAACAAATATTTTACTTTTGTTTTTACAATCTGACTTTATATAATTATAAAGTATGATTTTTAACATATACAATAAATATATTACAAGTGTTATTCTCTAATAATGTGCTGGATAAAGCACTCCACGAATAAAAAAATAAATTAAGAAAAGATAGTTCATGTCGAACCTCCAACATTAATTAAATTTAAAAAAATGGATATGGTAGTTTGCAATGAGTTGTTATCATTATCATGTAATGTATGTTATGTATACAAAATAATATACAATATTCTTTTTGCCAAATATAATATACAATATTCAATGACAATAGATTAAATTAAAAGAAGTTATGGATAATGTCTCATTATTATAACATATATGCAGAATTGCCGAGGCAAATTCACTTTAATTTAAAAGTACTTATATAAATGGAATAGGCAAACTTTTTTCACCAAAAAAGAATAGGCAAACTTTATTATACTTTTAAGTAAAAGCTTTGGAGTTTGGTGAGGAGTTTCTACCGTAGTAGCTAGTAAGTAGGTAGACGACAGAGACTAAAGTCACCAAACCAATCAACGTGTTTTTTTATGAATAATTCTTTCATTTAAAAATAAATAGCAAACATCATTTTGAGTTACAATCTAAAATTAACCTATTAACTCAAGTAAACTATTATGTAGTAAATTGTTGATTGTAAATATTTTAGTACTCTTAAGGCTAGTAAAATTTTAATTCAAGACTTTTGGTTAACTGTATATTCAACGTTCCCCAACCTATTTAAATTGCAGTAAATTCGTTAACAATCTTTGATTAGGATAATTCGGCTGTCAAGATCATGAAAAAAAACGTTGTTACCACGCAACAAGATCGCTACCTTTAAAATTTTGTATTAGTTTTGCGTGAAGACGTACGTGAACATGACATATTTCTACCTTTGACCTAGATATCTTCTTATTATGCCCGAAACCATCACCTCTTTGTTAGAAATTAATTTCAGATCAGTAACAGACTAGAAGGTGAAGTCGGAGAATGTTAAGTAATTAGACTAGAAATATCTTTATATAAGTCATCTCAATTATTAGATTTGACTTTGGTTCAGTAAATTAAATTATTACATTAAATATTTTAATAAATGTAATATAACATATTGAGTCGCATAATTAATATATAATATATGCAGATACACTTACCTTAATATAAGGAATTTAGAGATACACTTACATTTTTGCAATAGATTTGATACAAATAAGATTTGCACTTTGCAGTTGTTAAAATATTTTCCTTGCCATCGGCTAAATATAAACATCAGTAGGGTAAATTTTAAAATATGAATGTTGCGTCCTGGATGAACTGGGTCGTGAGGACGCGTCTGTTCGCGTGGTTGTGCGGGCTTTTGGGCTGTAACCCTTCGTCGGGAAGAGGTTGGGCCACTGACGAGTGTTCGGTTGATTCCTGTGGAGGTCTGTGTCTCGGTACGGCTGTGTCTCAAGGAAATGTATGAGTCTTGGGAGGCGGTGGACTGTGCGCAAATGCGGATGTCTGGGCAACGGTTCCTGCACGAATGACCAATGCTAGCACGGAGAGGGGGGGGGGGGGGGTGGTGCTAGCGGAGCCCTCTCCGAAGCTTAAGTCACTATAATGACAAAAGAGTAATTTCTAGAGAGAGAATATTTCTAGAGAGAAGTCAGAGCTCAAAATACCAAAGTTGGGCAAATGAGAGAGTGTGTGAAAATGGGTGGCCAAGGCCTCCTATTTATAGGCTTCCTTGGGACCGGACCCGGTTTTAAAGCGGTTTGACGACGGTTCAAGAAAACAAGCGGTAACCGTTATCCATATTGGTAATGCGCGAACTTGACTTCTCTACGCATAACGGTAATCGCGGATACGGTAGTCGCGCGATACACGAAATGCAATCCGGACCTCGTCGAAATTGGGCAATTCGGCGAGGTCCGGATTGCATTGCAATCCGAGGGTCCGGTCCGGACGCGCGTAACGCACTTCCGGACCGTTTTGACTCGTTAGGAGACGTTTTTAAACCGAGATGTAATTTTGACGTGTTTGCGAGGCCCGAAATGTAAATACGAACCCGAATTGGACGTTTATCCATCACTTGCCCCTGAGTCAAGTAACAGTTTAGAACCTTTCTTGACTCTATTTTAAGTTAGGATACTTGTCCAATTTGAGTTTGACGCTAACCTCTCGGTTTTGATTGTTGGTTGGACGTAGGCATCTTGATTTCGTCCGTCCTTTGATTTTTCCGACCGAATGACTTTGTTTCCTGTCATCACGGTTAGGGAAATAGGGAATGTATATGCGTAACGTGCAAGTACGGTTATCGTCGGGGATATGGACAATTGGTAATATACTATGCGAACATGCCTCTATCAACATGCATGCATAAGTAATGGACATGGCAAGATCGTAATTACGCAATGCAAGAAATAGAAACCGTATGCTTCTAAAATGACTTAGTGATTACCGAAATATGAATCATGCGATATGGGATCATACGCGTATGATGACAAGTTTGATACGTGCAATGTCAAAGTAATCATGTATGTAGAGATAAATTCTTAGAGTAGGGCGGAGTATACCGTAAGTATTTGTAGATATATTACTCCTTTGATCCTTATCATCAAGGAGTCTCTTGGAAGTAGTCGCTTGTTGCTTAAAGAAATATTTCCTTAAGTGTTGTCGTATTTGCTCTTCGCGGTTCGTCATATTAGTTGCGTTGCTTGCATGATAGTTTCTTGAGATGTTGATCCTTTTTACCGCACGTACCAACTTTGCTATGTGCATTGACTTTTGCTATGCGCGTTGACTTTTGATACGCGCGTTGACTTTTGATACGCGCATTGACTTTTGATACGCGCGTTGACTTTAACGGTTGAGCGTCAGGTATAGATTGTTGGTTATTGCCTGCAAGTATGCTAAAACATTTAGAAAATATTTAAACGATATCTAATGCTTGTTACCATAGATGTCGTCGTATGAGCTTTGTCGATGAGCGTCGTAGGTGTGCTTAGGGGGCATAGTTACTTGTTGTATGCAATCCATCTTTGTCGACATGTATGTGCGTACATGGAAACACTTAGAAAATATTTTCTCCTTATCGACATGCATCCTTGTCGACATGTATGTACGTACATGGAAACACTTAGAAAATATTTTCTCCTTGTCGACATGCATCCTTGTCGACATGTATATACGTACATGGAAACACTTAGAAAATATTTTCTCCTTGTCGACATGCATCCTTGTCGACATGTATGTACGTACATGGAAACACTTAGAAAATATTCTCCCCTTGTCGACATGCATCCTTGTCGACATGTATGTACGTACATGGAAACACTTAGAAAATATTTTCTCCTTGTCGACATGCATCCTTGTCGACATGTATGTACGTACATGGAAACACTTAGAATATATTTTCTCCTTGTCGACATGCATCCTTGTCGACATGTATGTACGTACATGGAAACACTTAGAAAATATTTTCTCCTTGTCGACATGCATCCTTGTCGACATGTATGTACGTACATGGAAACACTTAGAAAAATATTTTCTCCTTGTCGACATGCATCATTGTCGACATGTATGTACGTACATGGAAAAACTTAGAAAATATTCTCCCCTTGTCGACATGCATCCTTGTCGACATGTATGTACGTACATGGAAACACTTAGAAAATATTTTCTCCTTGTCGACATGCATCCTTGTCGACATGTATGTACGTACATTATGCGTGCGTATTTGCCCTCGCACTTAGAATCTTTTCACCATCTCTTGCTATGTATGCCGTATCCGTATGCTTGATGCGAACACAGGTTATATGCCAACTTCTGATAATATGCTGACACGTGGTTGTATGCCGACAGCTTGCAATATGCTGACCGTCATCCTGAGTCAAGTACTTAGAAAATATTCCACCATTGTAATTTTGTATGCTGCGAGTATGCGCTCAGTGTTGTCACACAAGGTTAATGTGTTGAAGAGGTTGCCCCCCTTGCATGATGCTTGTTACTTGTTGCCCGAAGACTAATAAGTCTTGTACGTACGTGGTTGTCTCACATGGAGCGTCTGTTGCATAGGTGCTTGAATAAGTGTTGGTGCGTGTTTGCGCACTGACTGGATTGTTGATAGCATTTTCCAGGATATCAGATCTTGCTGTCCTCTTGTCAGAATTAGTCTTCCCACGGTTGTTACCATGAGAGAGTCCACTATCTCCATTTTGATGGGAAAAAGCTTGTCTTTGCGGAATGTGTATAGAAATCCATTTGTTGAGAGGAATGTTCATACAAGTGCCCCCGCTACTCTGGAGTCTTCGGGCACGGTCGCGGTGAAAGGCTTGTGAGTGAGACGTCCCATTGTATCTTCTTTGAACTTGTTAATTTTCCAAGTTATCGCTGGCTTGCAGTTTCTGTTTTTAGCATAATTCTCGAAAGATCCGACGCAGGGGCGCGTTCCTTGAGCGATTCTTAGTTCTTTATGCTGAGCATGACCGTGCTAATTCCTTCTTGTGGTAAAGGAAATAGAGTTGAGGGTTGTGCAGTGGTGTCTTCTGCCCCCTGGTCGAGGGACCGGCCCAAGGAGGAACGTTACTCCTACTGAGGTAAGTGTTTGTTGATTGCTGATTGTCGCCCTTATGTTGAAGAGCTATGTTGTGTTTTATGTTGAAACAATCATTCTTGTCGTGTCTTCTATGTGGATGACGACATTGCATTTGATGCTGACATTATAGACTTTTTGCCATAAGTCATTATAGATGATGTAGACTCTTTGTTGCTGTTGGGCTATCTGCTTCCAGCATGTTGAACCCTTTGTGAATGGGTTGATGTTGATAATTCTTTGTTCATGCTTTTGCTTGCATGATATTTCGTCACCTGGACCTGTTTTCAATAGTAATTATGTGATAACTTGTTAGTAATATTTCATACCTTGAGTTATCTATGTTGTCCATATGCTATGGACTTGAAAGATAGGATATATATCATTAGATGATGAACATGATGTCCGTAGTTGCGACTGTACGTCGCGCATTGTTAAGTGTTGTGATCGCCCCTCTTGGCTAGACTCCAAGGCATGGCGAGATGGGTAGAGCATAGGATGTTGCGACTTGCACACTATAGGTTTTGTTTGGAGAGGACGGTGGCAACTTCTTCTTGTTCCGCCGAGTCTGTGTTTATTGAATGTGGATGACTAGTAACGTAGACATAGTCCCTGCAGTCGTGACCGATAGCCACTTCCTGATTGATAAGTTGAGAAGCTCTCCTGATTGTTTGCATGATGCATTATGCATATTGCCGCTATATGTGTTGCAACCTGCCAAGTATTTTTGCGTATAGCAATATTTCTCAACAAGTAGTGTATTTGAAAGGTGTTATCTTGGCTAAGCAAGATAGTAGTTTATACCGTCTCTTAGTTCCACTCTAAGGCGACGTTGTACAAGACTCGACTTGTAAATTTTTTGAGTTTTAAACAGGGTGCGCACCTGCCAGCGTGTATCAACCCGCGTTGGGGAAGCATACGTAAGAGTATTATTTGAGAGGTGTTATCTTGGCTAAGCAAGATACTAGTTTATACCGTCTCTTAGTTCCACTCTAAGGCGACGTTGTACAAGACTCGACTTGTAAATTTTATGAGTTTTAGACAGGGTGCGCACCTGCCAGCGTGTATCAACCCGCGTTGGGGAAGCATACGTAAAAACATTTTAGTTTTTGAAGAAGCATTTTGTGAACCCTAAAAAGCTTGTTGGTAAAATATTTGAAAAAATATTTTGACATTGAATGTGATACATCCAAAAAACCGTGTTGATAAAATTTTTGGAATGGTGTTTGATACATAAAATATTTGATAAAATATTTGGCAAAATTTTTGGTAAAATATTTGAAAAAATATTTGTGATACATGATTCCTGCGTCCAGGGACCATGTAACACTTTTTTGAGAATATGAATTGTGATGCATGCTTTCTGCGTCCAGGAACCATGCAACACGGTTTGAAAATCTGTAGTACGGAATTGTCATCTTAACCAGAGGACTTTTGCCGTATAAAACGAACTCTGAAGGCATTCGTAATATGGGAGTGTCGTCTAAACATAGGACATTCGCCATGAAGAGTGCACCCTAAACAGGATATACACACTTATTATAGAGTGGGGTCGTTGTCTAAACAGAGAACTTCCGTCACTTAAGGGGTGATCAGCCCCGTATGCCCATCCTGTTCTGAATCCAGGGAATGACTATGGACATGAGGATTTGCCTCTAACCAGAGATGTCACAGCATGTCATTTTTTAGAAGTAAACATGGGGCTTGTCTTTTAAAAAAGAGGATACCACAACATGCTATTTTGATAGTGGGCCTTGGCGTTATTCCAAGGTATTTTGGTAGTAGGTCTTGGTGTTAATCCAAGATATTGCTTGTAGCTGACGCCCTGGATAGTCGTCGTTTTGATAGTAGGTCTTGGTGTTAATCCAAGACATTGCTTGTAGCTGACGCTCTGAATAGTCGTCGTTTTGATAGTAGGTCTTGGTGTTAGTCCAAGACATTGCTTGTAGCTGACGCTCTGAATAGTCGTCGTTTTGATAGTAGGTCTTGGTGTTAATCCAAGACATTGCTTGTAGTTGACGCCCTGAACAGTCGTCGTTTTGATAGTAGTCCGCAGGTTGTCATTGTGGTATATAAGTTGGTTGTACACATAGCTTGATGGCTTTGTGTTGCCGGCATCTTCTAGAGATAGACACCTTATGTTATGAATGGCGAAATAAACTCCTTGTTGGTGTAGATAACAGATATGTTTGTGTTGTATAACATAAATCCCTCCTTGAACACAATGCTTAGCTTGTATTGTTGAAGTAGATTTTTGTGCATGGGTTACTACTTGGCATCATTCCAGAGTAGTAATCGTAGTGTAGCATGTACCTACGAGTAGAGTTACTTTTGTCAGATAATCGCAATTTTTATAAGTTTGCAAAAGTATGAAGTCATGAAATTTTCTTTTTAGTTATGCATATAATAATTAAAGTAAAGGAATCTGATACAAGGATTCCTTGTTTGTGTAGGAAACTTCCCTGAGCGTGGATACGATATGTGTAGATCATGATAGGCATGTATATATGTTAGGTAGAATTGTCGAGCACTTGTCAGCTTGGTGACCCCCAAGTCGCTTGGCAGTTGTATCGTTGTTTCCTGATTGTTTATATTGTTTCAACTTCTAATAGTGCATGATCTGTCCTTGTGTAGTACCCTGACTTGTTTATTATTGCGACGCGATTTTTAGTCTTGCGCGTATAAAATGCTTGGAACTTTGTGTTGTTGACGCGAGAAATATGTGCGTAGTCGTTACTTGGCGTTATTCCAAGGTAATATGCGTCATAATAATGTACCTACGAAAGTAGATTTAACCTTTATTAGATATTTAGAGTTCACACAACGGATTACAAGAAAGCGTCTAGTGATCACTTCTTTTGGAAATTACTGAGGCTAAACAGCATGAGTTGTACTTAATCTTTAAAAGATTTAACATAGATATGCGAAAAGGAGATAAGGAAGATAAAGGGACTGGTGATGTGTTTGACGTCCCCATAGGTGATCTGTTGGCTAGTTGATTCTGCCACGTGCCACATAGTTTCTCAATGCATTTAGCGTGTTGAGTTCTTCAATCTCTCCTTTTGGGGATGGACAAAAGTTGATGTCATGCCCCCAAGTTTTACTTTGCTTGTGTTGTTCTTCAACATCTTTGCCAATGAAGGCAGTTGTTGACTCTAGTGGGCGGTGAGGTTTGTTTTCCGGGAGTGTGAGATTTGCTTCTTCTGCATTCATACTCCAAAGATTGTACAAATCGTCCCAATTGGTTCCATAGGTGACGCTGTTTTTCTGGCGTTTGGCGATAGGTGGATTATCATCCGCCTTTTCTTTTCCCTTGCTTTTTTCTGAAGACTTCACACAAGGCTTCCTTTGATGCTTATTGCCATGGTCGATATACTTCATCATTTTTCCTTCCAAGATCAAGCTGTTTACATGAAATCTTAAGCTGACACAGCTGTCTGTCTCATGGCCACATACTTCGTGATTCTCGCACCATTTGCTTTTATCTTTTCCCAATGGGCCATTGCGGAATTTAAAGGGTTTTTTTCCACAACTTGGTCTCCTTCATTTCTTTCAGGATGACAGACAATGGTGTGTTCAAAGGAACACATATGGCGAGATTGGTATCTTTGAGCCTTTGGGTATCTGACTGGAACGACCTCTTTTGTCGCGGTTGCCTCTTTTGCCAGGAGACGTGTATCTCTTTTTCAATTATTGCCTTCAGGGTTCTTGTTGTCAATCCCGTGATTGGGATTTCGTCGTCACTAGCAGGTTTTCCCTGTCCCTCCTTGTGACAGATGTCAGCATCGTCTTGGCTTGTCCTTGTGGAAGGACCTTCTTTGTGTATTTTGGATGACTCTGCTTGAGTCTTCTTTGAAGGGCTGTTGCCTTGATCAATTTGCTTTAATTTTCCTTTGAGGACGAAGCTGTTAATGCGGTTACGCAGGCTGACACAACGGTCCGTTTCGTGGCCGAAGACCTCGTGGTTTTCACACCACTTGTCTTTGTCGTTCCCCAGCGTACCTTTTTTGAAATTGTTCAGCTTTTTCCACATGTTCGCATCTTTCATCTCTCTCAATATCACGGATAGCGGGGCATTCAAAGGAATGTAGTCAGCGATGTTTACTTCTTTTGGCCTCTGAGAATTTCTTTGAAGACCGCTTGATGGCGGTTTTGCTTGATTCTGCTTTGGGGGTTGTTTCCATGCCTCCTTTTGGTGTTGTGCTATCACGTACAGGTTGCATGTGCGTGCAGCTTCGTGCCTTGGCTTTTGGCACTGGAAGGTACCTTCCGTGCATTGCCCCTCTATTCTTTGGAGTAGTGTGTCTTGATGACTTGGGAGTTGAGATTTTGTCCCTAACGTCTCAACTTGTTTGTTAATTGGAGGCAGATGAGGTGACAGGCTGACACCTTTGTACTGGAAGGCTCCTTGGTTGCATCGTGCGGAGAATGCATTTCTTGTTGGAGTGAAGAAAGTATTGGATGTGGCAACAGGGATGTGGAAGGATCCAAGTTGTCTTTTTATCGGCTTCTGCGAGGTTATGGGCAAGGCGTTGTGGTATGCGGTGTGCTCCTTGTCTTTTGATGAGAGATCAATGACATCGTCAAATGCGGCATCCTTTATGTCAGCGTACTCCAAGATGGTGTTATCGGTGTCGTGCATTGTCTTGGCGGTATGATAGCTTTTTGTTCGAATCACGTGGACGGCGCCAATGTTACGTCCTGGATGAACTGGGTCGTGAGGACGCGTCTGTTCGCGTGGTTTTGCAGGCTTTTGGGCTGTAACCCTTCGTCGAGAAGAGGTTGGGCCACTGACGAGTGTTCGGTTGATTCCTGTGGAGGTCTGTGTCTCGGTACGGCTGTGTCTCAAGGAAATGTATGAGTCTTGGGAGGCGGTGGACTGTGCGCAAATGCGGATGTCTGGGCAACGGTTCCTGCACGAAGGACCAATGCTAGCACGGAGAGGGGGGGTGGTGCTAGCGGAGCCCTCTCCGAAGCTTAAGTCACTATAATGGCAAAAGAGTAATTTCTAGAGAGAGAATATTTCTAGAGAGAAGTCAGAGCTCAAAATACCAAAGTTGGGCAAATGAGAGAGTGTGTGAAAATGGGTGGCCAAGGCCTCCTATTTATAGGCTTCCTTGGGACCGGACTCGGTTTTAAAGCGGTTTGACGACGGTTCAAGAAAACAAGCGGTAACCGTTATCCATATTGGTAATGCGCGAACTTGACTTCTCTACGCATAATGGTAATCGCGGATACGGTAGTCGCGCGATACCCGAAATGCAATCCGGACCTCGTCGAAATTGGGCAATTCGGCGAGGTCCGGATTGCATGCAACCCGGACGTCCGGGTTGCAAACGCAATCCGGACCTCCGGATTGCATTGCAATCCGGAGGTCCGGTCCGGACGCGCGTAACGCACTTCCGGACGGTTTTGACCCGTTAGGAGAAGTTTTTAACCGAGATGTAATTTTGACGTGTTTGCGAGGCCCGAAATGTAAATACGAACCCGAATTGGACATTTATCCATCAATGAATAAGAATGTGTCCAATGCCTTAACAAACTTTTTTATAAGTCTGAACTTGTGAGTGAAAGCGTTGCATACGTTCTTATTCATATTTTAACATCCAACCTACTAACGTTTATGTTTAGCCAATAGAAAGGAAAATACTTTAACATCCACCCTACTGATGTTTATGTTTAGCCATTCACAAGAAAATAGTCAAGAATTTCCATTTTCTTCGAGATATATAATAAAGATAATAATAATAATAATAATACGGGCTATATAGTATATATGTATAGTAGGGCACTGAACCAAGAAGTTGGGCCGCTTTTTGTCTTTAGTAATAAAAGCACATCAATTTATTTAAACTGCAGTAGCCCACAATTCAAGTTCGGCTTTGTGGACACGTTTTTGGTGGGCCTAAAGAGCCCAGTAATGAATATTTGTTTTGGGCCAGTCATTTTCGGCCACTAGTCATTAATAAATCTCAAAGATCCTCTTAACATTTTCTTCAAAAAAAAAAAAAACTTAATTAAAGCATGGCTAAATAGAAATGAAGCTTTGGCTGATGCGAGTTGGAAAATTTGAAGCCCATGGTGGAGTTGAAGGGATTGTTCTTAGGGCCGGCAATGGTGCGGTGAAATTCAAATAACCATGGTTATTCGCACCATTTATCGCAATGGTTAACCGCACAATTATGGTGAGGGGCGGTTATGGTGATGAATCTTGTAACCGCAATGGTTATGGTTATGGTATTCAGTCCATAACCGCGGTTATAACCATCACCTCTATATATATAATATTAATATATATATATATATATTACTAATACTTATATTGTTATATATGTACATTATTATTATACTTTAATTGTTAGTCAAATATTATAATTCTTATTCTCTTCCATTTCCCACCCACCATTTTTTTGTATGTATTTCTTATTATTAGGTAACCACGATTGGAAATGATGGCGAATGAGGATCGATGATCGCAAGTGATAGGCAATTGAATATGTGTTTTTTTAATTAAGTGAAACAATGAAGTTATGTTTAATTTTGATTTCGTGTATGAAACAATGAATGTATGTTTACTTTTCTTGTATGAAATAATGATGTTGTACTAGTTTGAATGATTGTGGTTAAATGGTTTAATCGTGGTTAAAAACCATGGTTATGGTTATGGTTATGGTATGAATAATCATAACCGCAGTGGTTATGGTTATGGTTATGGTTATGGTTATGGTATAAGCGAAAAAAATATGGTATGGTTATAGTACTAGTGCTATTCGCACCATACCCTCACCATCGTCAGCCCTATTTGTTCTCCACTCTATTGTCGCAATCATAAGAAGAAGACTCTAAAATAGAAAAAGAATGTCTTTTTACAATTCAGTTAAGTGCGCAACTAAAAACTCACCTCTTACTTTAGCGCTATTCTCGTAATAATTATTGAGATTCAACAACTCCTAAGAAGAATAATATAAGTGGATCGAACAATTTTGGGTAATCCCAAATTTATTCCCAATAGTAGGAATAACACCCCTACTTCAAGCGCAAGTATGTATCGACATAATCACTCTAACTAAATCTGTAATCGGGGGAATTGATAAACCACGTGAGCTGCATAAATGTGTAGGACTGAGGGCTTATAGTATATGAGTCGGCCCAAGGGTAAGGCCACTTAAGCTAGGGCTTTAGGCCCCAAAAGAAGTAAGGTCTCATATATATTATTATATAGCTAAATCTACTTAAACACGTGTCAAAAAATGTTCAGTTCATAAAAATAAAATAAAAAAACGAATTTCCATTATTTTTTATGCTTGATCAGGTTCTCTTTTCGAATTTTAATCGATAGGCTTTTTAAAAAATATGTCTACTAGAAAAAAAAAAGTGAAGGCCCCGAATTTTATTTTAGCTTTAGGCCTCGATCTCTCTTGGGCCGACCTTGATAGTATCCATTTTCTTGATTCAGCTTTTTCTTCGCTTTGATAGTGAATCACCTACTTAAAAAAGGGGACGTGTCTGCACACTCAATTTGAGACTACTAATGTATGTATATCATTGTTCTTTTCACGTAGGGTGTCTTAAGGGCTCTTTGCAGGAATAATCGTAACATGTTTGTTTTATTAAGTCACGTAATATATTTGTTTATGAAGTTGTTGGATTTTGGCTATTTTTTTTAATAAAGTTGGTTTTGGGCTGGTTTTTGGACTAATGGTTTAAGCCCAATTTTTAAATTAAGCCCAACTATTTTTAGCCCAAAATTGAGTGAATGGAATTGTGAAAAACATTTTGTACCACATCGAATAGATGAGCTCTCCTCCTCCCTTCTCTTCTCCTATATAAATGAGTTTTCCTCTTCACTTTTTTGGCAGAAGAAAATGAGATCTCTTCCTTTTGGTTGAGTATCCAATATTTTTGGAATCCAAGTTAATTTTCTCCTCCTCTGTTCTTCGTGTTGACGAATTGCAGAGTTCTTCTAAGGTTGATTTCGACTTATGTCGTGTTCAACCTTTCTAGTTTTTTTTAGCCGTTGTCGTCGGCATTTCTGTTCTTTGTTTGAGTTCAGGTATTGGGTTCGGTTCGGTCGAGCGTGTTGCATGCATAACACGATTCGATGACACTGTTGAATCCTGGGAGGTGATCGCCCCTTGTATAAACCCCTTTGCATAACCTGAGGGCGGGGAGGGGCGAAATTGCCTTAAAGAGACTGTGATTAGCACGGGCCTCAGTATATAAAATACGTATTCGTTTTGTGTTGATTTTACGTATAATTTCGATGTTGCCTATATTTTGCATGTTAACTGGTATAGTTACATGTAAGTAACCGAAATTTGACTAATTGCTTTTTAGTCATTGAATTTTAGGATATTGCATTTTGGTCCTCGGACTTTGTAAATTTGCATATTTACCCTCAATATTTCCAACAATATTAAGGCAGTTTTATTTGTTGGTTTTATGAGAGGATGCTTAATTGAATTTTGAGATTCAATTTTTTGGAGAAAATTATTTATTCTCTAAAAGTTCACAAATATTGTCGAACAATGATGTTGAAAATGTGAACATGCTCGAGAGCACATGCGACTGATAAAATCGCTAAGGCCATTTAGGTCGTCGAGACTGGTAAAGTCGTCAAAAGCTGTTGAGGCTATTAGGACCGTTGAGGTCGCTAAGTCGTTGAGACTACTATGACTAATCAAGATGGTCAAGGTTGTTAAACCTATTAAGGCATCCGATATTGATATGTTTGCTAATGAGGCTTTGGTCACTTGACCCACTTTAGCCGTTGAAGGTTATGGGGTCGTTGAATCCATTGTTGAAAATTGGAAGTCGGTTAAAGCCGATTTATAGTGTATGACAATTGTTATGGAAATTTTATTTCCTTGTCTAAAACACTGATTATTACATTTGATATAAATGTACGTGTGAATCAATGAATCGATTGCACACACCTGAACCTTGGCACGTATGTACGCCGCGATATGTGTACATGAGTGTTTACTCTAAAGGTTAGCTCCATGTGGGTTTGGTTTTGTCAAAACCGAAATTAACCGTGTCCAGGTTTATTTTCTGTCCAACAAAGAAAATTTTTTTTTTATTTTTGTAATTGAAGTGATTAAACTTAATTACTGAAATCAGAAATTCAAATCGTTATTTGAATTTTAGTAATCTGAATTTGTTGTCCCGGATTACTATTGTGGGGTCGGGTACAAACCACTCGGACTTCTTAAAAAAAAAAAAAAATCTCAAGGAGTTGGTCATAGGTCCAATGTTTGAACGCTACTCAATGAGAATGTAGCTAACACTTGGCGGACAACTCTAAAATTGGGAAAGACCACCATCTTCACGATGTGGTCTATAAATGTTATTATTCTAGCAAGTGATGCTATCCCATATACCGACGCCTTGATTATCGAGGTTGGACACTCGTTTAGGCCGCCGTCTATAATGCAGGGAAAGTCGCCGAGACTTACTTCAGAAGTTGAAGTCAAAAGATGGAATTCTTTTTGACAATTCTGAAAAAAAAAAAAATTAAAAAAAAAAAATTGAGGAGGATGCGTCCCTATTGGGAGCACTCGAAATCGTCAAAAGAACTGTACGTTAAATACAGATACACGACAAATTTGATTGGATGAAGTTGAATTACTTTAAGTGTAATGGCCGTAGTGCCTGAAGTAAACATGAATAAAAATATTTTTGCATTGGCCGTAGTGCCTATAGTGAACATGAGATAAAAATGTTCCTTTTTGTGCTGAATTTGTGGCACAATAATTTAGAACATGTTAATTACGATACCTTGCAGAAGTTATCTAACATGGTTCATATTCCTAAAATCAAAATAGATCAAGAACTTAAATGTGAAGTTTGCGTTGAAGCGAAACTTATTCGGTCGAAAGGATTACCGAACTTCTTGGTCTAAATACATAGCGATGTTTGCGACTTAATATATGTCCAAACGCGATGCGGAAAATAAGTACTTCATTACTTTAGTAGATAATAGTACGAAATATTGCTATGTATACTTGATGAAGGAAAAGATGAAACAATTAACAAATTCATGGTTTACAAATAAAAACTTGAGTTTCAACTAAATAATTAATTGTTTTCCCACTGAGAAATGCGGCAACAATTATTCTCTGTTTAGAGAATGTTGACTTAAACACGATTTAATCTGTGAAGTCATTGCACCACATAAAACCCCGATTTAGTTGGGTCGCGGTTTCGATCCAACCGGGCAACGCTTTCCAGTATATTTTTTGGACTGATTAGTATTAATAACGTTGCCGACAGTCAAGGTTTTGGCTTAGTGGGTGAATGGATTGTCATTAGGCATGCATTAGATAAAAATATGAATCCAACCGCAGCATTTTTTTTTAAAAAAATTTTTTGTTGTTTTGGCACTTGCGGTGCAACAGGTCGAGGCCTTTTATTGGTCTGAGGATCATACCGTTTGAGAAACGCAACGGTCTAATGGCCAAATTTGATCTCATAATGGTTTAAGGAAAAAAAAAATTGTTGATGGTCTGAGGATCTACAACGATAAAAGGATGATCCGAGGATCAACGATGAGGTTGAGAATTAGTAATAACTTCATACCCAACTCGTGTGTTAACACATTACATTTTTCTGGTAGAAATTAAAATAGTATGGTTGAGACCATGTTTGTTTTAGGGTTATGACGGGGTAGCTGTTTTAACTAGCAATTACCTTTTGAATAAGGTACCCCATAAGAAGGAAGATAAAACTTTGTTTGAGTTGTGCCTTCGAATGTGGGGGCCATCTTGCTAAAAATTATGATACTTCTACGGAAAATACGCATACATTCCCTAAACCGTTTATTGCATTTTCATAGGGTTTGCTCAGAATAGTAACGTGTATCGATTTGAATCGAAAGTGTCAAATAAACACAAAGATATGTTAATGTAATCAATAAATGCATATTTCTCTGGAAAATGTATTTTTGGTTAAGTCTAGAGGAGAGGCAAGCATATGAGACTATAGAGGAAAATAGTCAAGACCGAGAACATGGAGGGCATGTTGAGGTCGAGCCCATGATGAGTAAAAGGGCGAGGATTGAAAAATCCTATGGTCCAGTTTTTTGACCTATATGCTTGAAGCCGAACCTTAGACTTACCACGAAGACGTAAACTCTTCTGAGAGACCTCTATGAAAAGAGGCAATCAATAGTGAAATTGAGTCCATCTTGCAGAACCACACTTGGGAGCTGGTGGATCTTCCGCCCGAAGACAAACCGTTAGGCTACAAGTGGATATTCAAACGTAAAATGAAAGAAGATGGATCAATTGATAATTACAAAGCCCGACTTGTCATAAAAGATTATAGACAAAAGGAATGGTGGGATTATTTTGATACATATTCATTTAGGATGGTGCTTGCGATTGCAGCCTTGCAAATTCTAGAAGTACATCAAATGGATGTGAAAACAACTTTCATACATGGAGATTTAGAGGAAGAAATCTACATGGAACAACCTGAGGGTTTCTCTGCGCGAGAGTAGGAAAAGAAAGTCTGTAAACTTGTCAAATCTATGTATAGTCTTAGACAGATGCCTAGACAATGACTTTATAAATTTGACAGCGTTTTATTGGAGAAATGTTTCAAAATAAATAAGTATGAAAAACGTTTTACGTTGATGACATACTAATCGTTGGAAATAACGATGAGGTGGTCCGGTCCACGGGACCTATGTTGAATTTGAGTATTGACCTGAAAGACATGGATCTTGCCGATGTGATCTTTGGATTAAAAATAATTAGATCATCATAAGGTCTCATTCTAAGTCAAACTCATATACTGACAAGTACTTGGCTAAATTCAACAAAGACAACAAGAACGAGGTCAGTACTCCAATAGATACGAGTAAGTAATTTCAAAGAATAAGGGATAATGTTTTTCCCAAATTGAGTACGTTCGGATTATTGGAAGTGTCATGTACTTAATGTCATGCACTAGACCAGATATCGCTCACGTTGTAAGTGTATTGAGTCGATATACGAGTAACCCTAGTGTTGTCCACTAGAACGGGGTAATCAGGGTACTTAGGTATCTGAGACATATTCGTAATCATGGTCTACACAAAGAGATATCCTTATGTGATAGAATGTTATAGTGATGCAAAATGGATATCCGATTAGACACTACCGCCTTGAGTATAAAGGGTTACGTATTCACCTTACGAGGTGCAACAGTGTCGTAGAAAATCCTCAAAACAAACAGTCATAGCCAGATCGACGATCAAGTCTGAGTTATTGTACTGGAGAAATGTGCCGAAGATGCAGAATGGCTATGTCATTTTCTCGAGGGTTTTACTAATTGGCCAAAACCTGTGTTAGTGAAAAGATTGATGAGTTTGTTTTGGTTTAATCCAAATTAAATCCAATCTAATGAAATGTTGAAGATTTTCTTTAAGAGACAATGTTAAAGCAGAAATAAGTGGTGCACCCCCCATTTGGCATGAAAACCTTTGTTAAAGGTTGGGAAATGGGACACTTTGCGAAGCTGTTTTCCACAAAAGAATCAATCTAAATTTAGATGTTGGATTAACAAAATTATTCCTGCAGGAAATGATAGTCTGAGGACTTTGTTGGTTTGAGAACATTGATGCAACGTTGCGATGATCAATCTGTATAACACAGTATAACCTGCATAATGGTATGTTTAGACATATACGTCATAATTCCATTAGACAATTGCTCTCAAATATATTTATTGTGCCTGATATCGTAAAGTAGGCAGATAAATAGCGGATCCGCAACCCGAAAGGGTTAAACAGAGAGTTATTTGGCCAAGCGTCGAAAAGGAATGGGGCTAAAGCCCGTGGAGGAAACACTCTTGAGAAGGAAAACCCAACCATGATGACTGGAGATCCCAAGAACTTGGTTCAATGGGACAACCTAATCACAAGAGTGAGTGTGGTCACTGTGGGGGTCAAACCCCGAGCCCATTCCTATGATGCAATCAGTGATGAAAATGAGGTTAAGTTTTTGCTTGTGTTGATCTTCAATCATCGGTTAAACCAAGGATAGTAAATGGTAATTACTTAATTGAAATCACATTTTACGCAAAGCTTTTAATGATTCGTAAGAGAACTCAGAGTCGTGATGATGCTCTTGAGACATAGAATCACCTATGCGAGTGAGAAGTGGGGCCGCTTCGAAAGGAATTGTTGAGGGCGCAATTCTTAGAAACGCTTGCAGAACCAGGCGAGTGATCCAGGGCCTAGGGATCACAGGGCGTGAACCGAACTATACTAGGAAGGTACCTGTGTGGGTTATGTCGTCATCTACACCAACGACAGTCGGTTCAAGGACATCGCGTCTACCGACCAGTCAGTAGAGAAGACATGATCTCACAAGGGATAGGTTCAAAGGGGTCACCCCTACCTATCCTTTGCAGGTATTGACCGTTGAACTCAAATTTCGTATCTAGATTTCCAATTTCCATTCATGTGGGGGATTGTTGGATTTTGGCTTTTTTTTTTTAATAAAGTTGGTTTTGGGCTGGTTTTTGGACTAATGGTTTAAGCCCAATTTTTAAATTAAGCCCAACTATTTTTAGCCCAAAATTGAGTGAATGGAATTGTGAAAAACATTTTGTACCACATCGAATAGATGAGCTCTCCTCCTCCCTTCTCTTCTCCTATATAAATGAGTTTTCCTCTTCACTTTTTTGGCAGAAGAAAATGAGATCTCTTCCTTTTGGTTGAGTATCCAATATTTTTGGAATCCAAGTTAATTTTCTCCTCCTCTGTTCTTCGTGTTGACGAATTGCAGAGTTCTTCTAAGGTTGATTTCGACTTATGTCGTGTTCAACCTTTCTAGTTGTTTTTAGCCGTTGTCGTCGGCATTTCTGTTCTTTGTTTGAGTTCAGGTATTGGGTTCGGTTCGGTCGAGCGTGTTGCATGCATAACACGATTCGATGACACTGTTGAATCCTGGGAGGTGATCGCCCCTTGTATAAACCCCTTTGCATAACCTGAGGGTGGGGAGGGGCGAAATTGCCCTAAGGAGACTGTGATTAGCACGGGCCTCAGTATATAAAATACGTATTCGTTTTGTGTCGATTTTACGTATAATTTCGATGTTGCCTATATTTTGCATGTTAACTGGTATAGTTACATGTAAGTAACCGAAATTTGACTAATTGCTTTTTAGTCATTGAATTTTAGGATATTGCATTTTGGTCCTCGGACTTTGTAAATTTGCATATTTACCCTCAATATTTCCAACAGAAGTCACATCGTGTTAGTATGTAAGAAATACGTATTTGGCTTTTTTTTTTTTTTTTTTCCACTCACGGTGCTCTGCGAAGTTAATTTATAATCATTTCCTTTGAAAAGAACATTCATAATGCACCAATCATCAACGTATACATAACAAGCTAATTAAGGTTTTCTTTTAACGTTGTGTGAAATTTTAGACTGGACACTAATTAATTGCTCGAAAACTTTAAGGTCGTAATAAGAAAATGCGTATGTTTTATACTTAACAGTTTGAACGTCCATCATGTAAAACGTTTAATTAAACTGGAGTTTAAACGAAACGGTGTATAGATTTAACCATACTTTGATTCTATATTTAGATTGATTAACTATTCTAAAACCTTACGATAATAAGTGAGTGCATAGTTTTATTTTTTTACTTTAAAATAATTATTGTAAAAAGATAATTGATTTAAGAAATAATAATTAATGTAGAAAAATGTAGTTTCTTTTTCAATTATAAACAAAATGATAGTGTCGACTTTAAAAATTTATCTCACATTACATAATGTTTAAGAAAAATTGCACTTGGAGAGTAAGTTAATCAATCCACTTACCTTTTTTCATACACTAAGCATTTATTATTACTAGGTTCTGTACCCGCGCATCGCGCGGGTTATTTATTATTATGTCAAATTAATAAAATTATATTTTTAACAATAATTTATTTATTTTATAAGGTGTTGATAATTTATAGTTTTAAATTTAAAATATTTTTAAATAATAATTAATAAAAAAGTGAAAATAATCAAGAATATGATGTTAATAGAAAAAATTGATGGTACAATAATAAGTTAGATATTCAAATGTTAAAAAAGTAGAAAATTGCAACTTGACAAAATAGTAATAACAACAATAATAATAAATGATAATATATTTACTCATTATTTTTAAAAAATATATAATAATTACAAAAAAAAAATTATTAGTTATATATTATATTTTTTTTGTCTTAGTAACAGTTAAGGTCTAAAAAAAAGTTTCAGCCAACCTGAAATGCTGAGAAGATCTACCAAACCCATTCTGAAATTGTAGCTGAAAATGAGTCGAGATTTTTGTAGGAGTGTTAACTGTTAAGGCGTATCTGGTGGGATCCCTACATGTTACAACAGAGCGACCGGAATCAAAGCATATATGGCTCCTTCATGTCATATCCACAATCTACTGCTCCATCCTGATGATAGTGAGAGTGATCACTGACCAGTGAAGTCTTATTCATGTATTACTATAGAGGTATCAAGATTTATTTTCCCCTACATATATTTTTTTGGTTCACTATCGATCAAACTCACCAAAAAAATTAAAATATGGTTGATGTGTCGGCACCAGAAAAGCCCATAATCAGGATTAGTATAATATTAAGATTATATGTATATCTTCAATGTGATATGACTTATCAATTTTTCACACCCTGGTCTTTGCTTCTAGTTGTGGATACTGGATAGAGTGCCCCGACTCCGTAGAATTCTGGGAGGTTTGAATATATATAATTGTAGAAGATAAGAAAGTAACAGCTCCAAATAGTATTAATTAGTTAACTCTAGCTATCCTATTCGTCCTAAAACTTCAACTTTAAGGTAGCATATATATAGCACGTCTTTAATTCTCTGTATCCGGCCCAGTCAGTTTGTTTATACATGAATTTCCCCAAATAATAATGCTAGCTAATACACTCAGGCGGATGCGCCGCTAATTAAAGGCCGAGCCTTGAGGATGTCAGTTTTCCTCTTCAATTTTCACGGTCCTATAATTTTAAACTTAAATATTTAATTATATATTCTCAATTTAAAGTTGTCATTTTCGCCTTTTTTAACATTTCTAATTTATATTTGCTCGTATTCTAATTTTTCACAATCCAATATAATATCATTAATCTATACTAAATTATATTCTATATATATATATACGATCAATAAATTAAGTGGAGCATAATTCAGCAATAAAGAACCCACATTGCAAATGGTTATGTATAATATTAAACAGTAGAAAAAACTATCACACATTCATCATTCACTATACTAGAGCTTAATGTTTCAAACGCTGAAACTCTAAAAATTGAAAAATATTACTGATTAACATTTTATTTTTACGAGTTGATACGATAAAGTAAAGACACATCTAGGTGTGAAGTAAGCATATTATACTGATGTTGTCTATTGAAGTATAAAGACTAAATCATGCTTTAAGGTTTTAAGACAGTTGGTCAAGTGGTTAGTCTTAACTTTCACATGGTATCAGAGCCCGGGACGGGCCTGGGCATGGGAGAGGGTCTGCTGAAATAAGAGAGCCCTCACGGTGATAGGGAATGTTGAAATAGACACTCCACCGTGAGTCTGGAGTACCACACCGGTTGGTACATGTACAATCGAGTAGTATATAAGCAAGAGAGCCACCTCCTCCTATCACCAATTGGTTTTAGGATGGAACCCCACTTGCATATATGATTGCTCTCTGGCCCGTTGGGTTTGGCTCGGTCCAATGTGGAATCTAACATGGTATCAGAGCGCGCAGGTTTGAATCTCCGCAGCGCCGAGTTTAACCCCTTATTTAAAGTTTCACGTGTTGGACCTTCAAAATGTTTCAGGCCACACGTGAGGGGGTTGGTCTTTATAATTCAACATTCTCCCTCATGTTGGTCAAGTGGTTAGTCTTTATACTTCAACATTCCCCCTCACGTTTGGCCTGAAACATTTTGAAGGTCCAACACGTGAAACTTTAAATATGGGGTTAAACTCGGCGCTGCGGAGATTCGAACCTGATGAGCCCTTAGAACCACCCGTGAAAAAAAAAGCATTATCACTTAAAAAGCATCGATCAAAGACGACCAACATTAAGTTTGATACAACATGTTTTTCCCGCGGAAACTCAACAGGGACGTATGATATCTGCATGCACGCAACCTTAAAAAACATGTGATTTTACAGTAATTTTAGTTCACGTAGAAGAGAATGGACAAAAAGAGAGAAACCCTGGTGCAAATGAACTATACATTTTTTTTTAATAATAAAATGAACTATACATTGAGACATTAACATTTGATTTTTTTTTTTTTAATCCCGTAGAGTGGTAAAATGATGGTCATGAAGATTAGTGCCCCTTTCCCGGGCTCGGCCCTGACCTCATAGTCCATTGAATGGATTTGGCGTTGACGTAAGTGTGTCCTGGCCCGCCCCGGCTCGGACCCGATTTGGCAAGGCTCAAGAACCGTGTCTTCTTCGATAATCCTTCTTCGTTTCTCGGTTCAAGTTCGGGTGTGTTCACCAGTTTTAGTGCTCGAGCGTCGATATGCTTGGTCGAGATCAAGAGAAAGACGAGGAAGACAAGAATTAATGAACTAAGGGACAGTTTTTGCTTAGACATCGCTATCTGTTGTCTCTTGGTGAAAAAACAAAGAGATAATTAGGGTTTTGTGAAAAAAACAGACCAAGAATTGACAATGGCAGCAATGGAGGCTGCTCATCACGTATATATAGAGGGTTGCTTCTTCTGTAATATAATCCAGCTAAGAAGAAAGAATATTCCTCATCGTGACAGGTTAATTATTATATGTAAATTGTTTGTGTATTCTTACGTGTATTAATAGAATGATAAAAACATTAATTGTTAAAATATGATGCATTCTCTTTCATAATTTACTATGATAAAATGACTTCAATTACAATTCGCTTCATTTTAATCAAACTTGTACGCAGTTTCTCGGAACAAGCTGCTAGCTGGGTCTAAATTAATTAAGTAGCGATTCAATAAATTGCGGAGCAAGAGAATCGTTACTGAAATATGTAGTCACGTTCCTTTTCCTCACATTTTTTTTAATCAAATCACATTATTAGTAATTAAGTAATTAGGACATTGTGAAGTCAACTATACTACACGGTTGCGTATATAATAATATAGTACGGAGCCGAACGTAATTCTAAATTACTACATTTAGTAAGCATGTAATACGACGTAACATTTCAACATTTAATTTAGGGTTAAAGATTAATTCTTTTAGTGCCTTATGTTTAAACACTGTGACTTTTGGTATCATCAAATATTTTTTTTAAACTTTTGTTGCTATATATTTAGGAAGTTGTGTGTTTTTAGTGTTTTCATTAGTCAACAGTTAGTTTGATCTCTGTGGCTCAATCGGTATCGGGGGGCCCCGAATTGGAGCCCTCTGTGGCCCTAATCGGGGCCGGCGGCCCCAATTAGTGGTGGTCGGCCCCGATTAGGGTTGTAGCCACCACCAATTGATGGTGGCCAGCGGCCTTGGGCAGTAGCTGGAGTAAAAATTAGGGACTCAATTGCAAAAAATAAATCTTAGGAATATAAATTTGAGGACTAAATTGAATAAAATAAAGTATTTAAATGTCTAACTAACCGTTGACTAACGAAAACATAAAAAACATACAACTTCTCAAACATATGACACTAAAAACCTAAAAGAATAAACTTACAGCACCAAAAGTCAATAGTGGTTAAATATATATATGGCACCAAAATACCATTTAACACTTTAATTTATCATTTAGATATTTTAGGTTCAAACTTTATTTAAGCCATACAAATAAAAAATACTCATAACTAACAATTTATATGAAAAGAATAACTAATAATTTATGAGTAACCCGCTAGAAGCATAAATTGATGTAAAGCAAAAATGCTATAAATTCTGCCAGGGTCGTTCCAAACACATTTGTACTTTTTTATTTATTACATAGAATACCTTCATCTCACACCCTACATAGATATTTCTACCATACTCGTTTCGTACACATTTGTACTATTTTTTTTAGAAAAACCTTATAGGCTCGTTCCAGACAAATTTGATACATGGAATAATAACAAGGACATAAACTCAGCAGTGCCAATCAAAACGAACTCTGATACATATTAAATTCCGCATTATGTATATCAATCGCTCCTTTTAAGTAGACCCATTTTAAGTAGACCCCTCCTGAAAGGTCTAAACTATATGTATAAAGTGGCAACATGGAAGATGATTATGTGGCACGAGATGTTCTACTTTGAGAAGGACACGATACTATCACTAAAGGATAAGATTTTCTAGGAAAATCGAACGATTTGTGAAGACATGATTTATGTTAACAAATGAGATGCTTATATATTCACAATGATAAGAAATACTAGAAAAACGGCAACATATATGAACATACTATTTAACATTACAACGATAAAATCTACCATCAAAATAACCAAATTGTCATAAACTGTTTTAACTCTCTCTGTGATATGTGTCGACATTACTGAAGGTATCTCTGGGGTGTGTGACCGCTTAATTGTAGGGTTTTGGTGACATTTACTTTCGTTGGAGATCGAGTCGTTCAAATTAACGGTAGTAATTACGGGGCGGTTGGGGAATAAATACTCTATGGATTGAGTCAATATAATAGTTTAACAAAAATTACCATTTATGCCCATTGAGGTCAACATCCGATCTCATTGTGAGAGAAGGACAATTGAAATTTGCAGTAAATATCAAACTGAGAAAGTCGAAGATGAACAATGAACACTATTACTTGATCTTACAAACTACTGATTACAACGCTTGAATAGATGAATCGAAAACGTAAAAATAAATAACATGATGTCCACTAACAGACCCATAACATGAATTAAACAAACAACTCAAATAATCAGCTAAAAATCAATAACAGATGCAAAAATCGCAGCAGGTGGGTGAACTAGAGTTGGACCGGACTTGCTGGGGAGGTTTAGCTTGGGTCGGCCGATTCGAATCTTCCTCAATTGATTTTAACATAAAATCAAATCTCCAACGGCTACTTTAGACTTCTTCTTCTTCAATTAGGGTTCCAATGAAGCTCCTCGGCTTGATTTCAACAAAGGAGGTAGCGGCGGATAATTGCTTTAGCATGTTGCTCATGGTTAGGTTATGACGAGACTTTGATAAACAAACGTAGTTAACATTTTCTTACTTGTACTATGTTGACAATAGACTAAGATGTGTCTGCAAGACAGTTCAACAAAAACGTCGAACATCGAAGGATATGATGTTGCATAAATTCGGTGGGGAATATGTTTCGTATTAAAATAATATATGATTTCCGCTCGACTTCGTTAAATCGGTCAGAGAATCGTCTGAGATTTTTCGATCGTGCATGGGTGATGGGACGTCAGGTACCGTGGGTGTTTCTCATTTCGTACCCGCCGCTTGCTTACCGATCATTTCAGTCGGAGAGCTCGGTCAGGACCAGTTTTCCTGTCAAATCGAACGTAATTCGATGGGAAAACGACAGTACTTTCCCGACCGACGAGTCGGTCAGCAAATCTGCAACAGGTAAACAACCATTTTCTTGTAGTGTGACCCGTTGGAATCATAAATTACGTGAAAAAAATGCTATAAATTATGCAAGGCTCGTTCCAAACGCATTTGTACTATTTTTTTTAGAAAAGCCTCATCACAGCCCCTACGTATCCTGCCAAGCTCATTATGGATCCGGACACATTTGTACTATATTTTATTTTTTTTAAAGAACGTAATCTCACACACAGGCTCGTTCCAGACAAATCTGATACATAGAGTTAATTAACAAGGGGACACAAATTCAGCCCTAACCGGAACCATATTTTAATACTATGTTAAATTCCGCATTTTACATGCATATCAATCGTCCATTTGAATAGAGATCACTCTTCAAAGGTCCAAACTATATTCTAGATGTGAAGAAAAAATACTACAGAGTAGTTTGTAGTTTGTTTTGTTTGAGACACATTTCTACTTTTTTTTATAATATATAGAATAACTTCATCTCACACCCTACATAGATATTCTACCATACTTGTTTGTACACATTTGTATTATTATTTTTAGAATAACCTTTCAAGACAAATTTGATATATGAAATTAATAATAGGGATATTAACTCAACACTACCGATCCAAACAAACTACGATACATATTAAATTCCGCATTATGTATATCAATCGCCCCTTTTTAAGTAGACCCCTCCTCAAAGCCCAACCTATATGTATATAATGGCAACATGGAAGAGGATTTCGTGGCATAGCGATTAATTGCTAGCTCAAATGGTTTATATATATATATACATATACACACCTTGGAGAGTTTTAGTTTAGGACATTAAAGTGAAAGATCCACCCACGATGAATATTGCTTGCTTGAGCGTCAAACGTCTCCATATGCACGACATTTTCTTCAAACGTACGGTAATGAATAAAAAATATGTAGCAATAGGTTAATTACCAAATTACTATTTTACGCTTTAGTCTTTAGATAAATTGCTAGTTGAAAAGTTTTGTTTTGAATAATTTGATAGTTCAAATTTCGCTTTGTAGACAATTTGTTAGCTCAAGTTTTCTACTTGTGGACAATTAGCTAATAATTTATACACAAACAAAAAATATGATAGCAAATTATTCACAAAGCAAAAAATGAACTAGCAAATTGTCCAAAACAAACTTCAGCTGCAATATGTCCAAAAAAAAAAAAAACGAAATCTTAGCAAATTGTAAAAAAAAAAAAAAAAAAAACTTCAGCTAACAATTTTTCCAAAAGCTGGAATGTAAACTAGGAATTTGGTTAGTAACTGAACATTAATGGCTACCTTGCCTAATGAAAATTTATGATTTTTAGGAGCAATTGAGTTTTTTTCTTAATAAAAAGATCAATATGCTAGAAGTTGTTATTATAAGCTCATACTACGTAATGTTCAGACTCTCATGCTTAAAATTTGAGATTTTTCCTGATTAAATTTAGTGAACAACTAGTATATGCACTGACCTGCAAACGAATAATCTAGTACAATCAAGGGGTTGACCCATTAAACCTCGCCTTAATAGTGTAAAAAGAAAAACTAATTTTGAATGTTTTGACCAAGAGAAACTCACAGTGCTTGTAGATGTGTAATGATCTTTTACTTGCACTAAACGCCAGTAGAGTCCCAAACCATGACGACTTCTCTTTTATTTTTTAAATTACTTGTAGAAGATATGCATATATATAATATTTTAAAAAATTAACGGTGAATGAAATTAAGTAGTTAGCTTTTCTTTTAGTTCTTGACAGAAGTGATGATCTGTCTTTGTGGCTTCAATTCTTATCGCGTAATTAACCAAAAATCTATTGTTAATTTTCTACTAAAAAATTTTAAAAATTATTTTACTACCTAATTTTTTTTTAATTTTATTACCTTCACGTTAGAAATATATATGTAACGTGGTACCTACAACTTGTACATTCATATTAACCGAGTCAAACTATAAATCAAGTAATCAACAGAAAACAAGTATCTACGAAGTTTTGTATAAAATCAAATGACAATGGAAGGAAAGAGCTATATTACAAATATATAGTGATCATTTTCAAGTGGAATGTGGGCGTCTAGTATGTATAGGAGTGAGGTGTCAGTATTTAATAAAAAGACTAAAAGTTGTGTAGTTGCTAAAATTAGGGTCTTGTTTTTGATGCATGTCTTGGTTCAAGGAATGCTCTATTCTATGGATAAATCATTAAATCTCAATCGTTATAGTGTCTTCGCTAACCATTGAACTATAGGAGTGGAGTATAAAGTGTTAACTAAAAATATTTTTCAATTTTTGGCATATTAGAAGGATAGTATTCAGGGAATACAAGTTACACAGTTAAAATAATTTTCATTAATACTAAATTAACTTAATTATATAGGATAAAGTGTTTACTCATAATATATATTTTTAAAATCTGCATTTGAGAATTCTGATTAAATGATGAACCCTGTAAAGGAATGATGATAGGTCTTTATCCAAATAATTAATTTCGTAGTATATAGAGAGTGATGACATTTCTAGATATCGTCATGTTCATGAATCATGAATAGCCAGCCTTCAACCAAATGCATTCTCTTTCATGTCAAAATTAGTATGTTCCTAATAGCGATGTCAGTGGGGGATTGTGCCAAACCCGCCCCGCCCCGTGAGAACAAGAGACCCCGTCTACCATTTCCACTCTATATATTTAGGATTGCGGAGTGGGGATTAAAAAAAAAAAAAAAAACATCCCTTGCAGTGCACCCCGCCCCACCTCACGAAGTTATAGTCTTATTTATATCACAGTGATTTTTATCGTGGTGTACCGCGATACAATTTTTTATTTAAGTTATGAAATTCAAATCACATAATATAAATACTAATACTACAAAATTTCTACTACAGTATATTAATCCCTAAAATTTATAATATATATATAACTTAAACAAGTGGTCGTCGGGTTCACGATGCCCCGCGACCCGAAATCAACCCAATATCATGCGAAAATGTGCATATTTCAATTCCATATATACCGTACGTCCATAACAACGCGCGTTGACATCCATCCCTATTATAAACAGTTTTAATATATAATAATAAGTTAGTTAAAGATCACTCACTATATAGAAGAAGTTGTCCTTGGTGTTAACATATAGAACCAAGTTGCCATGACTATTCCTTTAGGTGGCGGCACCTCAACTATTCAAACCCCCACATGTCTAATTTTGAGCTTCAACACTTACAACCCAAACCTTCCTATAAAACCCTACTATCCCATGCACACATCCTAAAACCACTCAAACACGTCTATCATATTCATATATATACAACAAAATTTATCTATATATATATATACTAGTAAGGAAATTCTTGACGGTATCGAGTTGAAACAACCTCTTCTTCTTGAATACCCCGATTCAGCTCCAAAGAATTTCCCGCATATACATATTCACGACTCGAGGGTGGTTCCTGTGAAAATTTATGCTGCCCACTTGATCAACTGTTTTAAAAAACCTTAAAGCGAAAGGTGAAGTCGCGGTGAATAGATCTATATATATATTTCAACAGTCTCGTATGGCGACAAAAGTTAAGGTTAAATCTTTGCATGTTGTGTCCTTATTCCTTGTACTTGGTCTGTTGCTGCTGTTTTCTGCAAATGGTGGACATGGGAGGGTGCTGAAGGAAGGTGGTTTGAGTATGGAGGTTCATAATCATGTGTTGAAAGAGTTGTCATTAGGGGGGGCAATGAAGAACACTGGGCCAAGCCCAGGAGGGGGTGGGCATAGATTTGAGGGTGTTGTTGCCACACTTGGTGGGCTTAAAGAGTCTGGCCCAAGCCCAGGAGAAGGCCATTAATTTAATTTTGTTAATTATTTTCTCTTAAAATAATTTATTTTTTTCGGTTTCCGACGTGTATCCTAAGGTGCCTATTAGATGGCAAGTTTCGCACTTGAAATAATTCATACTTTGTAATGTGGTTAGTAATTAGTATTGGCTACAAAACTACAATAGATAAAGTCTTGTTTATAAATGTTATATAAATTCGTTGATGCTTTTCTTTAGACAATTTATTAGCTTAGATTTGTTTACAAAATTGATAGCTCTGTCAAATATTGATTGAATTAGACGTATGACTTGCACGTGATGAGAGACTGACCTAAAATAAATGAATTCTCGGGTATTAGATGTATGGAACATTCTTATTATGTTTATATCACACCTGGAATAATATATACTTGTAACATGTTTAGTACATGCACACAACATTGCATGACCATAAAGATTATATAAAGTGGTTGATGCTTTTTCTGGACAATTTGTTAATAGAAGTTTCGATTTGGACAAAAATGCTAGCTCTATAAAAGATCTATATATCTATATAAATTTCGAAGTAAAGATAATAACAGAACGAATGTGGAGCTGAATATTTTGTTTTTTACGTTAATTAATGCATTTATGATAATTGAGCTAAGGATTTTTTAGTCATTAAATCCATAACATTAATTGCACTAGGGAGCTGAGGGTTTTTAAGTTGTAATTAATCGTAATTAAAATTTCGCTGATTTCGAACCCTTCAATATTCAATGTATACAATTAATCGCAATTAAAATTTCAGACGTTTAAGATTCAATGTATGCAATTAATCGCAATTAAATCTATATATATTATAAATCTATATATCTATATTCTATATATATTATAAATTCTGAAGGAAAGATAATAACATAGTGAATGTAGAGCCGGAGATTTCGTTTTTTACGTTAATCAACGTATTTATAATAATTGAGCTAAGGGTTTTGTAGTCATTAAATCCATAGCATTAATTGCACTAGTGAGCTGAGAGTTTTTAAGTTGTAATTAATCGTAATTAAAATTTCGCTGATTTCGAACTGTTCAATATTCAATGTATACAATTAACCGCAATTAAAATTTCAGACCGTTCAAGATTCAATGTATGCAATTAATCGCAATTAAAATTTCCCTGATTTCGAACCGTTCAAGATTCAATGTATGCAGTTAATCTCAATTAAAATTTCGGAGCTTTCAAGATTCAATGTATGTAATTAATCGAAATTAAAATTTCACTGATTTTTAACAGACTCTTGACGCGGAGCCGACGAACGAAGATACCAGGCGGTACGAGCGGCTGACAGTCTCAGTGGCAGAGCCATCTCTATCTCCGACGAGATATCGTCGGTGGTCATCGAAGCCATATATGTTGAAGAACAGACGCTTGACACGAATCCGACGAATAAAGGTAGCATGCAGTACAGGCATCTAAAATTTATTTGTGAATTTGCGCAATGATATTTTATGGTTACAATTTTAAGTCTTTCGTTTACTTTTTCAAATTTTAGACTGATATTTTATTTAAAAATAGTGTTTTAACATTTTACAAATAGTCAGTATAAATTTTATCGAACATTAGTTTGTTAATTATATATATTTGGTAAGTCACCCCGCGCGATGCGTGGGAAATGCACCTAGGTATATCTAATTTTGACTAAATTACTCACGTAACTTGTGCGTGATGAAAAAATTAATCTAAAATGAATGAATTTCCATCTTTAACACATGGACCTCCATACTTGTATGAACCTCCATAGTCAAACCACCTTTCTTCAGCACCCTCCCATATCCACCATTTGCAGAAAGCAGCAACAGACCAAGTACAAGGAATAAGAGACAACGTGAAGAGACTTAACCTTAACTCGTATTAGATGGACAATATTGTTATGTTTACTTCATACCTGCTGAGATAATTCATACTTATACTGCGGTCAGTAGTTATTTTTTTTGTGAATCGGTTAGTAGTTAGTACTTGTCACAATCCACAATAGACATAGTGTGACTATATAAAGTGACGGATACTTAATGGCGTAGTCAGAAATTAAGGTTAGGGGTGCAAGATTAATGGTCAACTTTTTTTTAAGCCATATTACAACCTAAAAAAATTCGAATACCAAAATGCGTTGAAAATTAAAACAAAGAATTAAGTAAAAATTAGGATTTTGGAAAAAAAATATATAGAAAATTAAATAAATCCTTAAAAACTATAAAATTACATAAACCCTAATTTTTAAAACTTCATTGAGTTGTTCTTATAGTTGTCGGGTTAACCCTAGATGATAAAATTCTTTAATTTTTTACTAACCATATGCCATACTTTACATGCAACTTATTATGATTTCAGAAAAAAAAAAAAAACCCATAAAATTACATAAATTATTTGAAAAAATTTTACAAACATAAATCCAAAATGAAAATATGGGTGTCGTTGTTCTGAATAGCGGCGTCCCTTCCCTTCCCCCCAAAAAAATGTGGGGACAAAGCTACTTTTCAGACTACGATGGTGGTTATTTTGGTATTTGGCTAAATTTTCGGCATGCTTTGGTATTTGTAATTTCTTAGGTTTCTATATGGGTAAAAAAAATTCAAATATTATATATAAATAATTATTTAAAAAATAAAAAAAATACTTGTGAAAAAAAAAAACTAACAAAATATAGGCTAATGATTTAAATCATATGAAAAAAACTAACAAAATATAGGCTAATAATTTAAAGAAAACACCAACTAATTACGAAGACTATTACGAGTTTCATTCGTTAAAAATGAAACATAATATACTTATTATCAACAAACTCAGATACATGCATCTTTCTCAATGAAAGTCACCAGACAAACGTTTGTCAATTTACTCCTCATTGAATTACGCTATGACAAACAAACTTTTGCTAATTTTTTTGGTAATATTTTTGTAAATATTTATTTGAATAAATATATATTTTAATTTAAATAGTTATATATAATATGATATATGCACTTATACATACAGTCTACTACCCTCCCATTTCTACCCCTTCCAACTGAATCAATCATTCGTCAGAACCAACGCTCCGTTCTCAGGACAAGCCACGCATGATATTTACCCTTCGGGGTACTCACGATACGACCGCGTTAGCGATCGTATCTAGTTCCCTTCTCCTAACAGAGAATCAGAGCATTTCTTTGGCACCCCCGACGTGCGCTAGTCCTTCGTGGATGTTCCACAGGCAGGGGTGTTTCAGTAGCCTGGTTTCATCCAGCCCCTACCACTTAGAAATCTCTACACCGGTCATGCGGTTATCCTTGTTAGTCTATGAAGTTGTTTGTGTTTCCGATTTATTATGGGTGTTGTCTGGTATCGCTTGGTGTGCAGGTCCGCTGTTAGCTATATCGCTCTTGAGGAAGGTTCTTCTACCCTCCGAAGGGGTACGGGTGCCGCTTTATCAGATGGACTCCTCCTCTCCAAGCTTCTATCATTTGCCTGGGGTCATCTCTTCCGCTTATCTGTTTTCTTGTTCTAGTCTATGTATATTTAGTTGTTTTTCAGTGTATTGTTGTTGTTGTTTCTGTTGTTCTGTTAGTACCTACCTACTCGACAAATTGCAAGATTTACATAATACTTGCGTTTTTACTCTTTTTAAACTTCTCGTGGTAAAAAAAATACACCCATCTATACAGAGGAGAACGTATACAACACATCATAATACAGCATTTACATATCCAAGCCAGGACGTTACGTGCTCTACAAGAAACCATCTCATCTCATCGAAGGCTTGTTCAAGAACTCGACGACTTTCCCCACGACCTGAAAAACTCGATCATGCTCTCGTAAATGTCTTTCTTCGCCGTTAAGCCCAGGAGGAAGTCTATGTGTCCATAATTCTCTAGATACACCAATTCGGGTTCCGACTGCAATTCACCGAGCATTAGCTTCACATCTTCAATGTCAGATAAAGCATCGCTTCCTCCGTAAGCCATCCACAAGGGCACGGTCTTCGGTACTAGTGTAAGGTCGAATTTTGGTGGTTTTGACTGTCCGTAGACCTTAATGTTCTTCAGGATTCCGTAGTCGAATCTTGAAAATGTCCCCTTTCGGATCACTAGAAAAGAAGAGCATTTGTAAAAAAAAATCACGAAAACATACATAAAAAGAAGTCGATGAAGAAGCGTACTTTGAAAAAGATGGCGTAAATTCTTCATCGATGACGGATGAGGTTCGTATTCGAGATAGAAGTCCACACGCGAGTTATTGAAGCAGCAGTTTTTTCCTACACAGCAGCATTTAATTCCTATTTAGTCATACCCATTTCGTATAAAAGTAAAATATCCATCTCGCTTTACTTGGAACGTAATTTACTACGAACGATAAAGTGAAAAACTTGCTAAATGCGGTAAAAAGCACGGCAATGAAGTTCAATGGTTCGGATATAAACCTGTAATGGAAGTCAGCAAATCATTGCACTCTATGTGGCCGTCACAAATCATATCCATAAGGCGAACATCGAAATCACTGCACATAATTTAAAAAAAAAAAAATCAAAATTTTATGGAACCGACGAAGGGCTGTTGAGTTGGAATGATTTAAACGAACCTTCTGAAGTTAAGCTGATGGATGCCCATTGCGACTAGCATCTGTCCGGGAAAAATAAAAATTTATTTTTGACAAGCGGAGGTACTCGATGAGAAGATTGACGATGCTTACCTGATCGAAATGTGTAAAAACCATTCTCTGAACAAGTGGAGAAGTGATATGCCCCAAGTATGAAATCGGAGATAGAAGAGCAGCAGCTTCGACAGTTTCTGCTATCTCGGGTTGAGTTAATGCTGCCAATGACATGATTGTCCCCTGTAAAGGGTTTAGGGTTTAGTGTTTAGGGTTTTGGCAAGCAAGAAAACAGAGAGCAAAGAAAACAGCAAAATACGAAACAACGTCGACCTGGGAATGGCCGACAATGAAAATTTTGGAGACGGTTGCTGAACTTATGAAATTAAGCATCTCAGCAAGATCATACAATGCTAGCTCTTCCCAACTCCAATCCCAGAAGTCCTGGGGTAGCAAGTCAATCAAGCACAGCATAGTAAGTAATCAATAATGAAGCTAACCTAGAAAATTGCATTAATTTGAGGAATAAGAACCTAAAAACAGTCTCAAGGCTTTCAACTATAGGCCATGATGTTAATTGGTATCCCATATTTAAAATGTTGATATTCGGTGTCCCAACTATCAGATTTATTGCTTTCCACTTTTTTCGACTGATTTAGAGTACACAAGCGTTCATCGTGAGGGCCTATGAAACTCACCAAAATCTGCAGTTCTTCGATTTTGAAGATCAGCAGAAACATATTATTACCTTGTCTTTTGCTGACAGTGAAATGTGCCCGTGACTCCAGCGTGTTCCCCGCACATTACCAACCCACACATCAAAGCCTTGATCAGCGAGAATGAAACCTAATGATTGATTTGGAGAATCTAGAAACCAGGCATCACCTGCCTGTTAATCCCAAGTCAGAAACAGTCCCAGAAAAGCAAAAGTTTTCATTGATTCTGCATATTAACTCTGAAAATCAAGACAGATCCTTCAATGGTTCGAACTGCACAAGCTTAACTACACGTATTCAAATCAGGAATGTACGCTAAACAATTGGTTAACCGAGAATTGACAAGTGATAAACAAGGCAAAGTTCATCTTAACAAGCAAGGAGGCTGTAAGCATAAAACTAAGGGTTATGAATCTAAAAACAGTCCCCCAACCATTGGTCATGTTGCTAATTGTTGTCTCAGCTTTAAAATGTTTATACTCGGTGTCTAAACTATCAGATTGGTTGATTTATATTTTTTTTCTCCTCAAATTGCGAAACAAAAACATGCTTTTTAAGCATCATTTAAGTCTAAACTATGAACAACTAATCTGATACTTCGAAAGTGGAAAACATGTTTAAGTAGCTTAAAACGACAATTTTAAGCTTGAAAATAGTGGAAAACAATAAATCTAACAGTTAGGACACCGAATAATAATATCTTAAAAGCAATGATGTCTGTTTTTAGGTTCTTAATCCTACAACTAACAGAAACTTTGGGGAGAATCTAAACATCTTTATACTGGAAAAATTCAAGTATTTACTAGTTTTCTTCATCACACTGAGGTCCTGGCTACTTAGACAACAAACAGTGAATTGAAAATCATCAGGCAGCTAAGTATATCACCATAAAAAGCCCATGCTGCAACAGAACTGGACGGCCACGCTCTGATCCAAGAACTATGTCACTGCTTGAAACGCGATGAAGCGCCAACAAGAAACCGTCTTTTGTTTGTACCTGTAAAAAGAAAAACGCAATTTTGAGTTCAACAGAAGAATCGTGCATCTTTCGTCAATCTGATTGTCTCAATTCCTATGAAAAGATAAAGTCAATCTTGAGAGATAAAACAGTACAGTGAATTCAGTGCAGTGATAGCCGGCGGGCTCAATGATATCGGAGCAGAGAGACTGGGACTCCGGTCGGCGAGGGAGATTGAGGCTCCCATCAATGGTGGCTGTGGCGATTGCAAAAAGAGGGAGGAAGTAGCTTAACAAAACCACCACTGTTACCGTCTTCAGCATCGAAGGAGACATTTCTGGAGAGAAGGAAATGGAATTTGCCCTAAATCCAATCCATGGCACAGCCTGAGTATCTATCAATCTGTCTGGTGCATAATTGTTGCGGTTGAGAACCGTGCTGCTGAAGGAGACGATTCCTTCATCTTTACCCCATTAGGCAATAATAGATTAATAGTACCTTAATAACCAAACCAATCCGAACTATGCACAGGGTGTCCATGGGCGGGGCGGGTAATGCAAGATCCGGACCCGCCCGCTGGTCGGTATGGTCAACCCGTATTCGTCCTATACGTGGGTGGGTCGCCCCATGTAGGATATAATCTATTATTATAAATCATAAACTCTACACTTTATATTCAACATATCTAAATAGAATAACAAATTACAAATTTAACTTCAAATTCAAATCACCAAACTCATTAAAATTATTGTTATTTTGACTATGTGTTATATTACCATATAATATACATATGTATAATACATAGGCGGGGCGGGGCGACACCAAACTCAAACCTGTACAAAACCCACGGGTCGTGGGTCGGTTGGGCAAAATCGGGCGGGTAGCCATGACCCATTGACACCCCTAGAACCATGGTTAGTCTTTTTTATGGTTAATAATCAAATTGCTACACCAACTTTGGTCAATTTACAAATTGCTATCCAAGCTTTGATTTTTTTTTTTTTAATTAGTTATTCGAACTTTTAATTTCCAAGCAAATTGCTATATTTATTTCAATTTCATTCAAATTGGACAGTAAATGAGTATGTTTACGCCATCGCCATCCATGTATAACAATTATGGAATCGAACATAGTTACAACTATTGCAACAAAATATGTTCAATTGGAAGCTCAATTGAATTTCCTCCTATTTTGAACGACGCCTTTTAATTGAGCGTCCAATTGAATGTGATTTGTTGCAATTCTTCCAATTTATATCTGATTTCATCTTGTGTACACATAAAAATATAACACATGGCGGAAACATACTCAATATCTTTTCAATTTGACGAAATTTTTGAAATAAATGTAGAAATTTCCTTGAAAATTAAAAGTTCAGATAGTCATTCTTAAAAGTTAAAGTTCATGCAGCGATTTGTAAATTGATCAAAACTCAAGTAGCAATTTGGTTATTTACCACTTAAAAAAAACATAAAACGATGCTAATTTGTAAACTATCAGCTTAGTACCATTAGCATTTTAGAATAAAAATTGACAGATAGACCATTTTTCTATCTATATTAACCAAATTGACAATATTAAACATGAAAAAGTTGAAAAGAGCGGCGGTAGGGGCGGGCGAACGGTGGTGGCAGACGAACATCGGTGGCAGTCGACGACGGGTGAGCAACGGAGGTATGCATGTGGCGGCAGCGGACGAGCAGCGACGACGGGCGAGCAACGACTGACGGGAGTGAAACCAGCAGGAATGACAGCGGAACCAGGTAAAACGAGCAGGCACGACGATGGAACGAGACCGCACTACAGCAAGTCGGCAGAAAGTCGACAGTCGGTTGTATACATGAGAAATGAAGAGTCCGCTATGTGATAAGTATATTATATTAGGTAAAATTTGTAATTTCAATTAAATTGTAAGATTTGAATGATCATTTTTTTGGTTGAGCGATTGATTAGTCCCTTAAAATTAGAAATTTAGAATCTTTATTGCACACATTTAAATAATTAAGCATAATCATATTGATTGTCAATGCATTATTCCTATTCTTATTTTACAAACCACGCATGCCGTAAAAATCTAAAAAGAACGTACGACGCAGTGTTGACCCAGAAAGCACACCAAGTAGACCATAAATCTAGGCCTAATGTTGCACTAAAATCTCCGCTCATGATTAGGGCCGGCAATGGTGCGGTGAAAATCAAATAACCATGGTTATTCGCACCATTTACCGCAATGGTTAACCGCACCATTATGGTGAGGGGCGGTTATGGTGATGAATCTTGTAACCGCAATGGTTATGGTTGTGGTGATGGTATTCAGTCTATAACCGCGGTTATAACTATCACCTCTATATATATATAATATTAATATATTATATATATATAAATATATTACTAATACTTATATATATATATATATATATATATATATATTATTAGTCAAATATTATAATTCTTATTTTGTTCCCTTTCCCACCCACTTTTTTTTTTGCCAAGCAATTCCTAACATTCAATCTTGACCCTTTATTTTTTTGCCAAGCGATTCCCACCATTCAATTTCAATCTAACTTAATTTGTTAAACCCGGTCTCACTCTCAGAGACTCAAACTCTCGTTCACTTCTTCATTTGCCTAGGTCAACTGACAAGTGAGAGTAGTTCAACAATTACATAAATATGCCTAATTTATGTCTATATTTCTTATTATTAGGTAACCACGGTTGGAAGTGATGGCGAATGAGGACCGATGATCGCAAGTGATAAGCGATTGAAGATGTTTTTTTTTTTTTTTTTTTTTTTTAAATTTAGTGTAACAATGAAGTTATGTTTAATTTGGATTTCGTGTATGAAACTGAAAATATGTTTACTTTTATTTTATGAAACAATGATGTTGTATTAGTTTGAATGATTATGGTTAAATGGTTTAACCGTGGTGAAAAACCATGGTTATGGTTATGGTTATGGTATGAAGAATCATAACCGCAGTGGTTATGGTTATGGTTATGGTATGAGTCAAAAAAATATGGTATGGTTATGGTATTAGTGCTATTCGCACCATACCCTCACCATCGCCGGCCCTACTCATGATTGCACCAAAATCTTGGTTCAAGTTTACCAATAAAACTCGGTCTATATAACCCAAAACAGGGCCCAAGGCCCAAGCCCAGAAAACGCGGCTGGAGTAGTCCAGAAAAAGTCGGCCCAATGTTTTCTAAAGATCCCGGCCAGAAATTCTCAATATAACGCGGCCCAAGCGCGGTTAAAAAGCTGGTTAGTAACTTCACGCTGAATTTCAGATACTTGCCTACTCGGGGTTGACAAGAAAGTCTGAATTTACCAACTATTTTTCCCTATGAAAAATGAGAGGTGAAAAGCCTCTCTCAACAACACGTGACATTTTTAACTTATATATTTATTATACACGTTATTGTGACAAATTAATCGTGAACGAAATGTAAATATTCTTTTATTGTAATATATATAAAGTAAAAAAGAAAAACACCACTTTAAGTGAAATTTCACTAGCTTACTAATAATAATTTTTTTTGGGTTAATAGTTCTTTTGGTCCAACATGTTTGACAAGTTTTGTGTTTTAGTCATATATCTTTTTTTTTTTTGCCTAGTTTTGGTATTATATGTTTGAAAACTTTTGGTTTTTGATCAATCCGTTAGTTGACCGTCAGTTTGACATGTGACTTGCACATGCCTAGTCCCAAAATTTTATTTTATTCAATTTAGTCCTCAAAATTATTGTCCTAACTTTTTATTTTTGCAATTTAGCCCCTAAACATTATCAACCGCACCCTAAAACTAAATTGACCTAGACATGGTCCGGCCTATGGCTAGGTCGGACCATGGGTATGGTCGCCCAGGTCCGACGACCCTAGCCATGGTCCAACGTAGCCATGGGTCGGACCATGGCTAGGTCAATTTTGCCCAATGGTCCAATTTGATCAATTGGACCCAAAATGCTAAATTGACATAACCATGACCAACCCATGGCTAGGTCGTACTATGGTTAGGGTCACCCAAGTCCGGCGACCCTACCCATGGTCCGACCTAGCCATGGGTCGGACCATGGCTATGTCAATTTACTCTTAGGGTGCGGTTGATAATGTTTAGGGGCTAAATTGTAAAAATAAAAAGTTAGGACAATAATTTTGAGGACTTAACTGAACAAAAATAAAATTTTGGGACTAGGCATGTGCAAGTCACATGACTATTTAACGGTCAAACTGACGGTCAACTAACGGATTGACCAAAAACCAAAAATTTTCAAATATATGGTACCAAAACTAGGAAAAAAAAAAATATATGACCAAAACCCAAAAGTTGTTAAACATGTTGGACCAAAAGACCTATTTTTTTTTTTTTTTTTTCATTGGAAATATATGTCATTGTTGCCTTGTTGGGGTCAACGTGCCGTCTAACATGTACTTACTAGTCAATTAACATCTCCAATCTCCTCAGTTAAGCTCTCCATGTGTCTTCAATTCAAAAGATGGTCAATTATGTTATGTAGGAACAAACACAAAACACCAAAACTTAATAAAGTGTAAACTAACTTCACCCAGAAAACCAGCCTTAATTTATGCAATCGCATCAACTTATATGTGTCCTATATATATTCTGTAATTCTTAATGGCCAAACATCTCTTAAGAATCCAATCCTTCAACCATGATTCTCCACAAAATGACATTCTTACTATGTTGTTCTCTCACCGCCTTATCATCCACCCACGCAGCCACATTCTCAGCAACCAACAACGCAACAGCCACGACAGGTGGATCCCGATTCGCCACCGAGATCGGGCTCAACTACACTCTTCAAATAATGAACTCTTCCACAGATTTCATATGGAAAACATTCAACCAAACAGCACCTAGTGATAGAAGATCAGTCCAAGAGGTAACCCTCTTCATCGACTCCGTAGACGGAGTGGCTTTCACCGTAATCGACAGCAGTGAAATCTATGTCAACAGTGACTACTTAGGTAACTACTCTGGAGCAGATGTCAAATTCGAGTTCACCGGGATTGTGTACCATGAAATGACACACGTGTGGCAGTGGTTTGGGAACGGGTCGGTTCCTGGCGGGGTAACGGAAGGGATAGCGGATTTTGTGAGGCTGAAGGCGGGTTTTGCCCCGTCACATTGGCGGAACCCAGGGCAGGGAGAGAAGTGGGACCAGGGATATGACGTCACGGCCTTGTTCCTAGACTACTGCGAGGGACTCCGTAATGGGTTTGTGGCTGCACTCAATAGGAAGATTGGGAATGGCTATGATGAAGGGTTTTTTGTTGAGATGCTTGGGAAGACAGTGGATGAACTGTGGAGTGATTACAAGGCTAAGTATGGGAACTAGAGTCACAAGTACTCTATTGGGTTAAGAACCTTAAAACAACCTCATCTACAAGTCATGTTGCTAATCACTGTCCCAAATTCAAAATGATATTCGGTGTCCCAACTATTAGATTTGTTGCTTTCCATTTTTTTCGGCTGATATTGACGTTTTAGGCAACAAAAACACGTTATTTTCCACTTTTCTGAAGTATCAGATTTGTTACTCAAGGTTTATGCTTATTTGTCACTTTTAAAAAATATTTTTTGTTATGTCAATTTTAAGAGACAAAAAAATTTGGAAATCAACAAATTTGATAGTTAGGACAATCAATATCAATGATTTAAATCTGAGACAACGATTAGCAACAAGACCAATAGTTGAGACTGTTTTTAGGTTCTTAACCCTACTCTGTTTTACTACTACAAGAGTAATGTCTCAATCAAAAAAGCATACATTAGGCTTAAATATCACATATGAGCTCAATATTCAGCTTTACTTCTATTTAATAGGCTTCATCTTGCAAAATACAGCATGGTTTAACCCAAAACGACACGTCTAAGGCACGGTAATTATTATTGAACACGCTTTTAAAACCCGACTGCAGCATAGTGAGTTTTTGTCATAAGAGATCTCTAGTATAGGTTGAGATCGTGCGAAAATGCGACAATACCTCATGAGTCTGTTTAAGACTGTATTTGACGAATTGCCAACACCACTTCATCAATTGACTGGAATTTCCGCCTTTCCTTCAAAAGTGTTTTTGCAAGATTAAGCGCATTCCTCTCGCATTCAGCACGTTTGTTTGCATCAGGGATTGACTCGAAATCCTCTACATGGGCTACCCCAACAATTCTCCTGCAGTTACATAGACATAATACATTAGAACAGCAAATACAAATCGTTTTTTTGTAAAAACAAAATTTTATAGTATAGCATCTGACCGAATCATTTTGGCAGCGCCGAATCCAAGGGTGTCATGGAGGAGATCTTTCACATATTTTTTTTGCACGAGTTGTCGGACTGTATCATTATTATAAATCCCGGGAAGGTATGCCTCCCCAGTGCCATCCTTGTTTTCATCCCACAAGGCAACAAATTTCTTGTGAAAAAGATTCCAAGTCTCTTCAATAGTTGATAGAATCCACTCTTATATGCCTGTATCAAATTCCATTTTGACAAAATCATCAGTCAAGGGCTAAAAGATAGAAAAAGATGTCACCATTTTCATAAGAGGTAAAAGATATGAACTTTAGTTAAAGACTGAAGAAAAATAATTATTGCAGTTTGGGCCTACTTACTTTTCTATCATCCCCTTCCTTCACATGCCCATCTTGAGAAAAGAATGCCAAGATCAAATTCCCAATGAAGGCTCCAATATCAAACCCCATTGGCCCGTAAAATGAAAATTCAGGATCTATGACCTGAGTTGACTCCTCAGTAACCATAACAGAACCTGTGTGTAGATCTCCATGTATTAAAGCCTGTGCTCTTTCACAGAACCTGAGATGCCATTCCAGTATGCAACATCAGCAAACAAATACAACATCCTTTCAGTAAATGATACGAGTAAAATTTGGAAGTGACATACATGGATTTCAACTCAGCAACTGCAAGTTTTAAGTCGTTGTCCTCTCTGACAGCGACAGCATCCTCATCCAGAAATGGTGAGGTCCAGCGATTGTATTCAGAGACTTTATAAGGGTCGGTAAATACAACCTGCTCAGTCAATCTACATAACTCAACATTCCCACAAAATTCTGCCACTGCAATGCACCAATGATGAAGTACATCAGAGACAGATATGCCTTCCTTTCTTGTGTGCTTGCAGAAAGACGGATTATAAAATATACATAACCGTGATCACAATGTATGAGCTAGACTGAGAATCAAAGAACGCTTCACTTTTTCATTTCATAGATAAGAGAGCTATAAGACTAACTATGCAGTGTAGTAATCAAGCTATTAATCCTCAACTTATTTAGCAAGATAGACTATGTCTTCATCAATTGGGGAATGACCAGGTTTCCCCTCCTATGCCTCTCATACCAATAAGCAAAGCTGTTACATAGAACTAAGCTATTCAAAACCTTCGACTTACCAGCTCTTTTGTGATCTGTGGTGGTATTATAGAGGAGGGAAGTGAAGAAAAGTGTCCTAGCCATATATTCCGACATGTGCTGTGCAAGTAGTGGATATTTAACTCCAGCAATCAACCCTTTCCTCAATATGATGTGTGGAGGCTCCAAGTAGCGCATGCCAATCAAAGACATAGTTTGATCGAAGTGATAAACTTCTGGAACATGATCCGAGCACAAACGACCATGCTCCTTCAGTGTCAGGGCCTCAAAATATGCACGTTCCTTTGTCATAGGCCATGATTCCCCAATACAACGAATGTAGGGAAGAGCCTGTACATACTCAACTTTTAGTCACTAGTAAACAAACACAGCAGCAACTGTCATTTACATCATTCACCTTGAGTTGCATCTCATTTCTCACAGTTAAAGATTAGTTTGTTCGATGTTGCTATGATCAAATGCATACAAATAATTTATTTCCAAGCATCAACTTTTACTTTTTATCTCTATCTGCAAGAAAAATTACATCTATGATCTCAACTATCAAACCAAAACCTCAATTTTTGGCCAATTCCTGACGGATTACTTACTAAAAAACAAATCACTATAGAATTTCATCAATTTCTATGCAACCGCACCTCCAATTTTCTAGTAATGTAGGCGGTTCATCGTTACTCGATAACCAACTAAATCAACTGCTCTACAATGTTTAGTAATGCGATTGAAGGAAGTAGGACCACCTGCTTGATGACGACAGATCCAGAAGGACCAACAACGATGTAGACAAAGTTGAGGTTGCCATCGCCGACTTCTTTAACCTCGAGATCATCGAAACTGTCCCCGAGCTTCGAGCACAGGGACGGAGTCGACTTAATGTAGTCAACCATCAGAGACTTGTCGTTCAGCGGCCGGAACTCGGAGAGCGCCATCTAATACAATGCCGCGGCGGCGGTTGGTCTGGCGGCCCGTTGGGACTTGGGAGTGAGAATTGAGACTGGCGTGATTCGCGTCGGATTGCCAAAAGAAGAAAGGCGTGATTCGTGTCAGAGGAGCTGAGATCAAGTTTGGATGGATGAACCTGGTCCTTCTTTGTGGAAATGGGGATTTTATAGCTCCCCAACAATTTTTACTTTTAATAATTATTAATTATACCCTCCAAATAGACAATTATTAGAATGTGTACCTAAAATCTGACCTAGACGACATACGTTTTTAAAACGTGAATTTTGAAAAAAGACTCTACTAGTTAATTATAAGGCTAACGAGAATTATAAATTGCATAAGCGAATAACGAATTAAACACCTATGTATGAAATTGGTCTACGATAAAAAATTCGAATTCGGGGGTTTTGTTACGAATTAAAATAATTTTTAATTACGCCATGTCGGTACTCAATTCACTTAATTTGCCAATTTTATTTTTTAATATACACGTTACATCCAGTTAATCTAACGATGTCAATATTTAATTAAATTTTTATCATATGTAAAAAAATAGTGTCAACTATGAACCTAAGTCTAAAACAAATTATAACCTATAACTCTTAATAAAAATGAAATCTAAAATACTAAAAAAAACTTCTAACTTGCTATCAAATTAAATTTAATCAACTACAATTAAACTACTAATTAAATTTAACTAATTACACTTTAACTATTAAATAATTATAATATAAAAATAATAACATAAAATATAATAACAAAACAATAATAATTAACTAATAATAATTTTAAAAAAAACAGAAAATGCTCATTTGAATTGAAACAACGACGGGAAGATGGCCACCGGCGGGAGAGCTAAGCAACGCGAGGTCACGGGCAGGCGGACGAATGGGAGATCTGGGCGACACACGGTCGCGGGCAGGCGGACGATTGGGCTGGAGCGGGCGTCGTGGCGGCGGGAGTGGTGGTCCGGCGAGGAGGGCTGCAGGAGGTGAGAGAGAGAGAGAGATAGAGAGAGAGAGAGAGAGAGAGAGAGAGAGAGAGAGAGAGAGAGAGAGAGAGAGAGAGAGAGAGAGAGGTGGCCGACGCGAGGTTGAACAGGGCGGCCGGAGCGGACGACGTGGCGAACGAAGCGGACGGCGTGGCGCGCGAGGCGGTGGTCTGGTCGGACTATAGGGGTCACCGGCGAAGGGAGGAGAGAGAGAGAGAGAGTGAGAGAGAGAGAGTGTGAGTGGCGGTGGAGCTGGCGAGGTCAAGCGTGGCTGGCCAATCAGGCGGCCGGAGGACGGGTGGCGCGGTGTGGTCGTCAGAGGGCGGCGCCGGAAGCTTCTCCGGCGGGGAAGAGATAGAAGGGTTCTTACAAAAATTTTTTTTTTTACAGAAAAGGACAAATTCTGCACGGAAACCGAAATCAGATGTAATATTATTGATGTTGTGTGTTTTTTATATGTAAAATGACCCTATTTATAGCTAAACTAGGACCCAAAACTAGGAAAATAAAATCTGAAAAATATGCACCATTAATATTCCGAAAATATACATATATATTTATGTATTTTGTGCTACGAAAGTAGATAGGTAATAGAAGAAGGAACTTGAGGATGATCTTATTATCACACATAGGGGCCCTTATATAGGGATTACATAGACTTGGAGAGGAAGTAAAACCAATACAAGGAAAGTCTAAATTAGGAAGATGATATATACACATAATATTGAACTTCCACATAATATATTCATAATACTCCCCCTTAGATGTTCATAAGGGAATTGTGCCTCGTTAAAACCTTACTAGAAAAAACTCATTGGGATAAAAATCTAGTGAAGGAAAAAGAGTACACAATTATGAATCCCTTTTGTAAGCTGCCTTGTTAAAAACCTTACCAGGAAAACCCAGTGGGATAAAACCTTGGTTAAGGGAAAAAGAGTGCAACGATGTAGATTCTCCCCCTGATGTTGACATCACGTAATTTCATTAAGTCGGCGCAATTCCACATTTTTTACCAATTTTCAAATTTCGCAGTCGATAAAGCTCCGGGAATAAATCCGCACATAATTGTTGGATGTTATGTTGTCTTCTTCTCAACATCGTGGATGAAAAATAACTGTAGAGAAATGTATTTCGCCATGTCGCCTTTGATGTAACATTATTCTTCAACTGAAACTATATAACCTGCATTATCCTTATATATACAAAATAATGGTACATTTCATGATATAACTTGCATTTTGCATAGGCAAGCGATTTATGACTTGATTCAATCCAATAATAAGCTCATGTAATTCGTCCCTCGGAGATACATAAATATTTTCTTAACATTGCTTGATGGATATACGCCCAATTTGAACCCGTTGACTTCCGAATCGTTTCATTTTGATCACCTCGTTAATGATTGCAAATCGAAAATTCAACCCGAACACCCCGCGGAAACACCAACGGTCCGGACGAGGCCGAAATACTCGTCCGGACCAAGTTAGACTCACATAGGTGAGGTCGGGTGGCCACACCCGACCTCCCCTAGGGGAGATCGGGTCAGCCAACCCGATCTCCCCTAGGGGAGATCGGGTTGGCCAACCCTATCTCCCCTAGGAGGGGTTGGGTGGCCTCACCCAACCCCTACCCTTGGGGGTCGGATTTTCCTTCCCCCCAAGGGCCCCGACACCGCTTTTAGACTCCCATACTCGGTTTATTTCCGCCAACCCTCTCCGTACCCTAAGATCTTAATTACATGTTTAAAGGATAAATAATTGTGTTTAAAGGTTAACGATGTCATTAAGCCACCTTAATGACACCGTTGCCTATAAATACAACTCTTCCACTATTCATTTGATCATCTTGGCAAGTTGCATAATTTAGCTCTGACATCTCTCTAGCTTTATCTCTCTACTAAAACCGTACTGACTTAGGCATCGGAGAGGGTTCATCAGGCACCACCCCCCCTCTGTGCCTGGTATTGCCCCTCTTGCAGGGCGAGAAGAGAAGCGAAGCGAAGGACAGAAAGACACAGGCTAGGACGACACAACCCGAGAGCACCGAATCCGCAACATCTCCAGTGAGGAACGAGACTTAGGTCGACCGCCCGTTGACCCTAGACTTGGAACCTAACACTTGGCGCCGTCCGTGGGCTTCGAACAGAAAGCCTGGCAATCACGAGAGCGATGACGAACAACTTAGTGTCTAGAGATAATCGCCCACCTGGGGGCAATAGGCAAGAAAGACAGCATATACCTCCAGCAAGGCAGCCTAACCCAGAGAAACAGCCTGCACACCCAGAGCCTCAGGTAGCCCCACAAGCACCCCAGCCTAACAAGCAGGGAGGAGAACCTTCACGCCCAGCTGGCTAGGAGGCTTCCACAGCTTCGACTCCATTGACTAGGAAGCCACGGGGACAGGGGGGCAACAAGAAGTGCCATCCCAATACACGGCACCTCCACAGGGGTACTACTATGAGGCACAACCTCAAGGGTATCCATATGGAATACTGACTCAAAGGAACGACAATCGTGCCCACACAACCAACATAAGGCCCGCATACTCGCAAGGAGCACATACAGTGACTCTGAGGTTGATGAACGCATTGGATGAGTTGCTAGCCTATAGAGAGACCCTGAGGAACAGGCAGAGAAGGCAACACCAGCATGAAGAAGAAGAAGTTCATGAGGAAGAACAAGTCCCAGAAGAAGAACACCACTCGCACCCTCGAACAGGGCAGCGAGGAGAACAAATGAGAGACAACCAAAGGCCACCCCCAGGGGGAAGGCAGCAGTCTGTGCCTCCAAGGCAGCAACAGACACAGCAGGATGCCAGGGCATACACCCCTCTGGGGGCAGATAGACAGGCAAGACCTCCAAGGAGGCATGAATTCAACCAAGTACCCCAACAGGGACATACACCGCACTAAGGGAGGACATACATGCCAGACCAACAAGGATATAGGAGTTCCAACATCCACCCTGGCAATGTACACATACAGTCCGTATCACCACAGACATGACCAAGGGACATACCAAGGAAAGCTCAAAGGGAGGGACATAGTCCCAACAACACAACAAGGCAACCACCTACCCATGATACAGCACGACAGATCCAAACCCCTTGTGCATGACAACCCTTGGCACACATCCCCCTAGGACAGGGGAGGAGTTGAAAAGACAACGATTTGAACAGGGGACTCATAGAGTACCACACCACGTTAGCACATAGCTACTACAATGGGAAGTCTCATGGAGAGACGTAGTAGAGTGAGATCGCACATAGCATACATGAAGGATACACCTCCACCTAGTCCGCCTTGCAAGGATGCGACCTTATATTCCTCAAGTGGAAGGAATACACACAGACTAATGGAGGAAAACAGTTACATTACCAAGGAAGCAGGGGATATCAACACCCCCACACCCATATCCTTCCCATATCCTCTTATTTAATTTAACTGCATAACAAGTCAACTCCCTAAAAGGGGTAGATTTTGATACTTGATATCAACATGTTTTCCAAGAACGACCATACCGGACGCCTTCGGGCTCCGTGATATATATATACACAGGTGGACCACTAGAAGAATCCGTAAAAGGCCGTCGCCAATCAAGAGATGCACAAGCAACAGATTCCTCAATCCCAAAGAACACCTATAAGGTCAAGTTTCTGGGAAAGATCACAAGATGGAAGGCTCACTTACAAAAATAAGTTGAGCACTCCCAACATCCTATAGAGGAACTACCATGAAGGTCACAAAGGATTACCCCTACTATAACCTTCCACTAATCATCCTAGGGCCAAGTCCATCAAAGGATCCCATCTGGCATTGGTATGCAAGGAGGGCATCAGTCGTAACATGCCCTCCCCACAAACGCCCATTAGCATAAGAGGGGGTAACCGCGAACATATCCCTCCAAAAATGGAGAAAACCATATCACATAGACAACGCCCACCTTCAAAGGCAACCTATTGATGATACTAGAGAAGAGTCAGGCATGCCTAATACCAAAGGACCCCTACTAGTAAAGGTGGTCAGAACATCGACACACCCATTAGGGACACGGCACTGCAAATGAACCAGGAATAAGGATGGAACACATATCCTTACAAGTATCCTTACAAGTATCCTTACAAGTATCATTGCATTTATCCTTGCAAAAATAAACTCCGTAGATAAAGAGGTTATCTAATAGATGACTATGTCTCTGTTCTCAAAATATGATCCTAAACCGGAGATCCTTGGACTCCGTATTATATATGCAATGAATAAAATGTTCATCAAAGATAGGTACACGAAGATTCAAGACAGCGCCATAAAGATTAGGCGCATACCTCTACCAAGTACGACACATTGGAGTGTTCATAAACACTCCTTCGCCATCTCACAAGAAAGGAAGGCAACCAAGGATACAAGTCCTAATAGAATAAACATCGGTAGAAAATCCTGTCATTGAAGTCATGCACCAAGAGAGAAACTCTAAAGATACAAGATTAGTAAAAGAGATAGTGCAACAACTAGAGTATGAAAAAGGAGATACATCTCCTATCAAGAGCCTTAGGGCAGGATAATAGTTCTACAAGATCAACCAAAGAAGAGCTCAAAAGCTTGGGGAGTAAGGTTTCAAGATCGACCCTCACACTAGACGCACATCCCGATCAACCACCTTGTCTGCAAATGATAATCTGGCATCCCATCAAGAGGAGAACCCCGATAAAAGGGGCACTAGAAAAATATCCCGCCTTTAAGGCCATACGCCGAATACATGGTGAATGAAGGTTATGACAAAACAAAAAAGGAGGGACTTGTCAGCTCAACACACCTCAAACACGTATACGTACGCAATACAAATGCAACCTCTAATGAAGTTATCCAATGAGGAATAGCCAATACGGGGGTAAACCCATGGAAAATCATGGAGCATCACCTGCAAACCTAAAGAAAAACGCCCTTTTTAGATTCAAGTCCCAATTCAAAGGAAGTCTATAATCAACATTCAAGGTGGGGGGAGCATGACCAATGTGACACCCCCTAAAGGCATTGAAGAATACTCCAATGTGAGGGAAAATGCAAAGCACACTAAGTGCCACAACACTCCAAGAAGATTATCACAGCCCGGTCAGACCCCCCCCCCCCCCCCCCCCCCCCCATGCACGAGCAAAGAGCATGGATTAGATTGACTAGTCTGAAACACACCTACGAGATTAACAACTCAAGACACCATTCTATGAGAGAGCTTTTCAACCTAAAACACAAAGAAGGGGGGAAAGAATTTACAAGCACCCCTAGGATACAAACACTGCCGCATCCTGGTTATCAAGAGAATGAAAATCACCCCCACCCACCCAAAACAAAAGCTCTCCACCCAACCTCTAAAGATACATCCGACAAAGGCATTATCCAAACCATGCCTATGACTGAAACAAGCAAGCATGAGAAAGAGTAAATCCTACAAGGGACACTCATCGCATTCAACCAAGCAGACAAGGGAGCCCCGAGCATAAGGGGTACCCAACCAAGAAAATGAACGAGGGGCCTTCAACGGCCAAATATGAAAGGCGGTATGACCACCAAGCAACTTGGGGGGCACCAAACGATCAAGTGCTTGGTAGTCCACCTAAGTTTAAAAGAAGAGATTAGAGGCAGAAGATCACAAGAACATGTAATACCACTTCTCCTAGAAGAGGTCACATAAGAGGAAAACATCCTCAACTCCCTATACGAACTCGTCCTAAGTTGGCAACACACAAACATCGCCCTCGAAAGGTGATCCCCCACATTGAAGAAAAAGCGTGGTAGCATGCAATATCATGGAAAGAAAACTCAAGTAAAGATCTAAAAGGCGTATCAAGGACACACCCTACATGGGGAATGACCCAAGGTAAAGTAATATTCTGAGCCCTCCGGGAGCCAATCCCGCGAACACATTCGACGCCCCCAAGAGCGTATCTTGAGAGTAGTTCTAAAACTACGAACCCTGTGCCCTCCGGGAGCCCATCCCGCGAACAGATTCAACGCCCCCAAGAGCGTATCTTGAGAGTAGTTTTTATACTACGGACTTCGACGCCCCCAAGAGCGTATCTTGAGAGTAATTTTTATACTACGACCCTCGACGCCCCCAAGAGCGTATCTTGAGAGTAGTTTTTATACTACGACCCTCGACGCCCCCAAGAGCGTATCTTGAGAGTAGTATTCATACTACGACCTTCGACGCACCAAGAGCGTATCTTGAGAGTGGTTTCCAAAAACTACGAATTTCGACGCCCCCAAGAGCGTATCTTGAGAGTAGTTTCTAAAACTACGACCTTCGACGCCCCCAGGAGCGTATCTTGAGGTAGATTTGCAACCTACCAGATTCGACGCCCCCAAGAGCGTATCTTGAGGTAGATTTCAAACTACCAGATTCGACGCCCCCAAGAGCGTATCTTGAGGTAGATTTCAAACTACCAGCTTCGACGCCCACCTAGAGCGTATCTTTGGTCTAACTACTGGTGCCCTCCGGGAGCGTATCTCGTGAACAGTTTCGACGCCCTCCGGGAGCGTATCTCGTGAACAGTTTCAACGCCCACCAAGAGCGTATCTTTGGTCTAACTACTGGTGCCCTCCGGGAGCGTATCTCGTGAACAGTTTCGACGCCCTCCGGGAGCGTATCTCGTGAACAGTTTCAACGCCCACCTAGAGCGTATCTTTGGTCTAACTACTGGTGCCCTCCGGGAGCGTATCTCGCGAACAGTTTCAACGCCCACCTAGAGCGTATCTTTGGTCTAACTACTGGTGCCCTCCGGGAGCGTATCTCGTGAACAGTTTCGACGCCCTCCGGGAGCGTATCTCGTGAACAGTTTCAACGCCCACCTAGAGCGTATCTTTGGTCTAACTACTGGTGCCCTCCGGGAGCGTATCTCGCGAACAGTTTCAACGCCCACCTAGAGCGTATCTTTGGTCTAACTACTGGTGCCCTCCGGGAGCGTATCTCGTGAACAGTTTCGACGCCCTCCGGGAGCGTATCTCGTGAACAGTTTCAACGCCCACCTAGAGCGTATCTTTGGTCTAAATACTGGTGCCCTCCGGGAGCGTATCTCGCGAACAGTTTCGACGCCCACCAAGAGCGTATCTTCGGTCTAACTACTGGTGCCCTCCGGGAGCGTATCTCGCGAACAGTTTCGACGCCCACCAAGAGCGTATCTTTGGTCTAACTACTGGTGCCCTCCGGGAGCGTATCTCGTGAACAGTATTCAACGCCCACCAAGAGCGCATCTTTGGTCTAGCAGTACCACACATACCATTCAAAGGGTATCAGAAGAGATCATCGCACCATACTAAGAAGGATCCCATGAGAAAGTAATTTCAAAGTAAAGTGGTATGAAGAACACATAATGTTTTTTCTTGATGAAATAGCAGGTATGGCATGAAGGAAAACACAAAAGAAGGATAAGTAAAGGAAACACACCAAGGGAAGGGTCCATAACCAAAGAACTACACACTAAGGCACATGGAGATATCATGAGAAGAGAGATAATCACCCTGTCATATATACCATGAGTAAAGACAAGTGTATCAAACAAAGATGGCAAAACTAGGAAAGGTGGAGTTTCAAACTCTAAGAAGAACCTCAATCCACAAACTCGCGAGACCACCACAAGAGATAGGTGTACTACTTCCTCATCTTAGCAATATGCCTAACAGCGAAGTCAGACAAATCACCAAGCTGAGAAAAAGGAAAGTCAGGAGCAATCATGTACATACGCTTGAGAATCGCCTTTAAAGAAATACGCTTAGCCACAGAGCAGCGAACATCAATAGCAGCCTGATAAGAGGAAGAAGCCTTATACTCAGTGATAGCACACCCTTTCGCCTCCACACGAAACATCTCCTCAAGGGACACCAACTCAGTAGCCCGAAGTACTTCATCGCGATAAGACCTTTGTCTCAAGGCCTCAACCTCTTCCTTGAGAAGGGCAATACGACCCTCCAAATCTCGGCACTGCAAATCTGTGATACGACTATGCTCCAAACAACTAATAAGCTTGGAGTTAAGGGAGACACAAGTGTCCTCGTGCACCTTTCTCTCCTCAGCAAGATCAATAACAAGGGTGGATAAATTAACAAGGTCGGCAATACCCTGCGACAAAAACAAAGGATGAGACATATAAAGCAAAAATGAAATGTCCTAAAGGGTAAACACGGCTAAGAAAAGTTACAGAAGCATAGCGAGCCAACATATCATGAGCCAATTCATAAGCTGCCTCCGACCCTTTAGAAGGGGGCACACGATCGGCAGGAGGAACAGCAGACTGCAGAACACGAACTCCAACCTCAGGAGTTTGTAAAGAAGATTGATTGTCAAAACGAGCCCCACGCCCATAGTAAGGCGCCCACTCAGACCCTACAATCCCATCAACAGGAGGACGAGACAGTTCCTTTCGACTCAGACGCGGAAGACGAAGTCTACCTACAGCAAGATACGGAGTAAACACCAACATACACTAAAGAAACTCAGACATTCGAGGACTTACCAAACAAGGAAGAAGGAAAAGATGGCTCCCGGACCCTCGATTGGGGGGCATCAATATAGAAAGAAGATGGTACCCTAACATCACCACCACCCTTACCTCCAATAAGAGGACACCTCCCCGCACCATAAAAAACCGATCTTTTTACAATCGAAGGTCCGGTCCCGGAGTTAACTACCCCCACCCGTACTGGCCTCTTACTCCTCATCAATCACCGGGGAGTTCTGCTGATCGAAAAAACGCAAGCTTAGCCCAAGGAAAACAGAAAGCGGACAGTGGACATAAGATAAAACTCATTTTCCTAAAACGACGAATACAAATCCAAAAGGTAAGAATAGAAAAATGACATGGGAAGACCCCCCAGGCCAACAAGCAGGGGCCGGGGGCAAGGGGGGATAGTTATAACCCCCAGTATAAAGAGACCCCACTGGCCAATAAGCAGAGGCAGGGGGCAAGGGGAGATAGTTATAACCCCCAGCATAGAGAGACCCCACTGGCCAACAAGCAGAGGCAGGGGGCAAAGGGAGATAATCATAATCTCAGTATAGAAGACCCCACACGCCAGCAAGCAGAAACACGGGGGCAAGAAGATCAAAAGAGGATGAACCAAACAGGACTATATCACCATGAAGACCCACAAATCAAAAACGAGACAAGTAAAGAAACAGCCGAGGGAGAGACGGGATTATGTCTCCCGAAAACAACACTTACACAAAGCAAAAGACACGTACCTCAATACGACACGCGTCCCAAGAAACGAATCCAACCAAGGATCATAACCGACTAAAAGAAAAGGGAAAGGAAAAAGGACAATGAGAATGAGGTAATCACTTACCCCTTTTATAGTACAAGAGAACAGGGTTTTTTCTAAAATCGCCAAATCGACACCGTTGATTTTTAGGAAGGAAAAATTCAAGGGTCAGATTTAAAAACTGATACCCCTAGTTCTCATTAATCGTGGTTACACTCACACCTACCACAATTAGTATTCTATGGGTATATTTTTAAGCATCCCATACTTAGAAAAATTTTAGACCAAAATTAAATTTTTCTCCACTTAGACAAATCCCGGCATGAAATTGAAGTATGAATCCGTTTAGCTGTATTCATATTGCATCCCCATGTGTGTATGTATTGTTCAAGTATACGCCCATGGCAAGGATAGATTTATTATTTCCACCTCAGACGGACGCATGCTTGGACACGTGTCCGTGCTATTCTGACGTTTGCAATTCTTCTATCTTATAAGGCAGGGGGCAGAGTCAGAGACACACATCCATGGGTAAGTAAGCATTCCGACAAAAGGTAAAATCCCGGCTTCAAATTGCGCGTGTCATACCATCCTAAAATAGAGTCAATCAAGGGTCAGGCCATTGGTTGACTCGGGGGCATGTGATGGATATACGCCCAATTTGAACCCGTTGACTTCCGAATCGTTTCATTTTGATCACCCCGTTAATGATTTCAAATCGAAACTTCAACCCGAACACCCCGCGGAAACACCAACGGTCCGGACGAGGCCGAAATACTCGTCCGGACCAAGTTAGACTCACCTAGGTGAGGTCGGGTGGCCACACCCGACCTCCCCTAGGGGAGATCGGGTCAGCCAACCCGATCTCCCCTAGGAAGGGTTGGGTGGCCTCACCCAACCCCTACCCTTGGGGGTCGGATTTTCCTTCCCCCCAAGGGCCCCGACACCGCTTTTAGACTCCCATACTCGGTTTATTTCTGCCAACCCTCTCCGTACCCTAAGGTCTTAATTACGTGTTTAAAGGATAATTAATTGTGTTTAAAGGTTAACGATGTCATTAAGCCACCTTAATGACATCGTTTCCTATAAATACAACTCTTCCACTATTCATTTGATCATCTTGGCAAGTTGCATAATTTAGCTCTGACATCTCTCTAGCTTTATCTCTCTACAAAAACCGTACTGACTTAGGCATCGGAGAGGGTTCATCAGGCACCACCCCCCTCTGTGCCTGGTATTACCCCTCTTGCAGGGCGAGAAGAGAAGCGAAGCGAAGGACAGAAAGACACAGGCTAGGACGACACAACCCGAGAGCACCGAATCCGCAACATCTCCAGTGAGGAACGAGACTTAGGTCGACCGCCCGTTGACCCTAGACTTGGAACCTAACATTGCTCAAATTTCACAAAATTAGTGAAGAACTAAATCTTGCATATAACCAATAATATAGCATATCCAATATAGTTAGCTAGAACGATGGAGCTCATGTAGCATCATATAAGGTACTTTTGGAACATTATGTTCTTTATAAATCTTACATTATGTTCTTTATAAATCTTACGAGGACGGAAAATATATTTATCCACATCTAACAATCTTATAACTCAACAAATGCGGTTTGTCCATGTCAAATATTTTTAAGACATTTTTTATAAGACAAGAATATTTTCAATCTTTTAAGTACTCGATATTCAGGCCGAGCTAGACCTTTGTTCTTTCAATATATTTTGTCTTAATTTAATCTCATCAATAAATTGATTGTATTTAAAAACTCTTGAGGAGTTTCAATATCTTCAAATACAATAGCAACAACCATTATGCAAATTCATCCATCAATTTTTTTGGCAATGAAGGCACAGAACACCGGAACAGAAGAAACAATATGAAATATTGTAATCCCAAGTAACCTTACATCTTTTGGCCAAAAATAAAAAGTCACCTTACATCTGGACCAAATATAATACTCCTTGAAGTAAAACTATATGTCAAGAAATCAACAAATCTAACTCTAAGACTTCGAGTACAAGTTAATCTAAATTCTGACACGGCATCCATATACAATGATAACCACAGAAATACATCATCATCTACCAGTAAGAAATTCTTGATTGTGTGTAAGGTTTTAATACTTACCAAATAAAGAGCACATCATCAAGTTTTCTTGAGATGTCTTTCACCCAAAAAGGATGCTTACTTCCTAAACTTATCATAATATGATGAATAATTTCGGATAAACAGAGCAATGAACGAGTATACGTAGTTTAAGGGTCACATGCAAAAAAAATTACGATAGTGAGTGGCTATAACCATAGTATTGGAAAAAGAAATTTTCTCCATTTGATGCAGTACCACAGCTTATTAGAGTGAATACTAAATATCGAGGATGATGAATGAATGATGCCCGTCTCTCTAAGAAGCTCTAAAAGACAAAATAATTGATATCTAAAAACTCTCTGATGGAATAATTTTTTGTTTTTCGCATTAATGTAAAAATGAAGCCTTACTGAGCTTACTTGAATGGAGATGGTGAGTATGCTGAACTCGACGTCTAAATGATGGTTTCTATCGATCTCTCTCCAAGAAATCTTGTATATTTAACCTGGAATTTATGCAGTGTAATAAGCAAGGAAATGCATGTTAGCTAGCCTCAAATATCTACTTGCAAACCTTTTAGGGTGCAAGACAAGATCAAATGGACAGTTTTATATTATAGTCATGGATACCATTAGTTAGCTTCATTTGTGTACTTTCCATCATACTTTCTCTGGTTCATAAAACAAATTTATTGCATCTGTAACAACATGGAGTATATCCTTATCAATATTATATATCATGGTAACGGTAGTTTCTAGGTCAGAGAACCACCCACCACAAAGAATTTCTTCATCTAATATGTTTTCCTCACTGCGGTTTACTTAAAAATATTTTATATACAAAGCGTGTTATGGATATAAATTTATTTAAACTACATATGTCCAAGTAATCAGATGTTCTCAACGCTTCATATATATTGAAAACCAATTCTTACTTGGGTCATCATGTATATGGTTGTAAAAAAATCGGTAAATTAAATAGTATATACAACTAAAAGTTATGATGTTAGGATACCTGGGTTTAGGGTTATCTAAGTTTATATTCCGAATCAGCAGCATCCACAACTTAGTCGTACTTCATTGGAGCCTCACATCAAGCAATGAGGCTAAATGTTAAGTTTCATTTGAAATAGAGCAGTTTCCGGAACGCAGTAGTACTTCGTAGTGCCCGACAGCAAGCGTAGAGAGTTGAATGCGATTGAGTTCTAATTGTAATCAATCATGAATTGGAGCCGATTATTATGTGAAGAAGAGTCTCAAATAGATTAGGCCGAAGTTGAAGAAAGGTCGACATAAATTGAAGGAGATTGTCTACGGATATGGGCATTGGATCAACCGAGCATGAATTGGAGCGGATGATGAGTTGAATAAGCCTACATATAAACTGGTATTGTAGAAGAGAAGAGAACAGATTTTGGATTTTGGCGCAGGATTGCTGTAACGATTGAACTGCTAATTTAATATTGATAATTGGCGGTTAGATTTCTTGCAATCCAACGACTGCAAAGGCATGGAGGTGGAATGTTATGTCGATTGGTTGTGAGGCCACCATGAACCTTTATTATAGTAATCTAGATCGGGTTTCGCTCGTCGAAGCTTGATCGAAGTTTGGACGATGTTTGAACTTTCAACAGAAAAGCAGGTGGACTATACTTGAATCGAAGTTCAGGCAGAACGCGTCAGAGTATGAGAATGGGAGGAAGCGACAGTTGATATAGAAAACACGGAAACAACAGATTGAACAAGGAGCATAAGAAAACAGAGTATAAGTATATCTCGTATGTACCGTTTCAGATTTGTTCATCGAATTGGCTGAGAATGGTTGAGTGAAACGGCATGTCATGTGATAGAAAGAGGAGGGGAATTTGAGAATTTGGCTTTATGTAGCCATCCAACTCCAACAGAGGACAGATTGGTAGGGGAAAACGATGGATGGTGGATTTGGGAAGAAATTGACGTGGTGGGCATAAAACATTTTTGGTAAAAGGGCTGTTAAACAATGTGTCCATTCGTTGTGAGGAAATGACAAACATTTATTATAGATATAGATATGTTTTTACAAATAATTTAGTTTTTAGCTAAATCTCCTGGACAATGTTTGGTAAAAAAAATAATGTTTAAAAAAAAAAAATCAATTTACCCTTAAAAAACAAAGAATGTAGTCGCTGTAATTCTTTCCATCGACACACATTTCACAGTGAAAGGGTTCGGGTGAAAGAGTCCAGCCATAAATTGTTGGAGAAAACTGAAGAATCCAGTCGGGGTCGGCGAATTCCATGAATTGAATACACTGACCGACTTCACTAGATTTAGACTTTCGATAGGGAGGCGAATCTGGAGGCATCAGGCCGCGTAGCTGGCCGACATACAAATACAATGGATGAAGATGGTAAAAAAGAGCCGCAAAAGCAAGAACCTCCGAGTCCAAGCAATTCCCAGAAAACCAGTAAGCTATTCACTTCTTCACCCTTCATCTCACTCTCGTCAACCAGAAATTAGGGTTTTCTTTTGGACAAATAATAGCTGTTGCTCGATTTCCCTATTAGGATTTTCTTTAGGGTTTAAACAAGAAAAGCTTGAACTGTCGTGGCTGATGCCGCTTATATAAGATCATGTTTCGCAGACTCTGCGTGTGATGAAATGATTTTGCTGGAACAGCTTAATGGATATTCAAAATTAGATTTTTTATTTTTTGGCCGATGGTGAAAATTAGATGAATGGCCACATCTCTGGGTTTAGGAATGGAGCCTTCTGATTCCTAGGGTATCATCTCTAGGTACTAAGTCAAAATACAAAATTAACATTAATCGCATTTAGTTTCCTCTGAAGAAAAGATAGAATCAGTAAATTTGTGTTCTTACTGGACTTGCATCCGGTACCAATGAATTTCAGTATAAAATGTATGCATATGGGAACAAATTGATGTCTTTTCTGGACACTATTATTTCATCCTTACGATTCAGAAAGGTGTTTAATCCCAAGATGCTTTTGGAGTTGAGCTTTACAATTTCGAGTGTAATCCAGTATCGATGCTTGCTTTGAGTACAGACTACAAACTGCCCTCATGTTAATGAGATTTCATCCTTTTACTGTTCGGGGATGGAAATTTACAATTTTAGATTGGTCTTGTATTTCCCTTTTAAAATTTCGAGTGTAATAAAAAATGCTTGCTTTGAGTACAGACTGCCTTCATGTTGATGATATTTCATCCTCTTACTGTTTGTGGATGGAGATTTACAAATTTTGTCTAGTCTTGTATTTATTTCCATTTTTCAACTTCACTACACAATGGTTGAAATATTTTCAACTTGATTGGTTTGGTTTGGTTGTAACCTCTCAGATAAAAACATCCTACAATTGATGACTTTGTTTTGCAGTTTCTGATGATGAAGAAGTAGACTATTCTGTGAAGCCCGAGTTTTACTGATCTGACCTGGACGATAAAGATGAGAAATGGGTTGGGAAGAAAAGACATGGCTGTGCCTCTGATGCTGTACTTAGCTGCCCAGGATGTTTCACAACCCTCTGTCTAGAATGCCAAAGGTACAACTATAATACTGCATTATAGTAGGATCTTTTCAGTTTTTACTATCCCAGATTATTACACATTCGATCTAATCTTTATATAATGCCCTCTGCCTATGACTAACTGAATTTGCTTACGGATTTGCAGGCATGCGAAGTATGTGACCCAGTATAGAGCGATATTTGTGGTAAACTGCACGGTTAATGATGGAAAAGTAGAGCAGAAGAAAAAGAGAAGTAGCAGCAACACAAAGAGGAAGAGAAATGAAGAAGAAGAAGGTGTTGATGGTAGTGAAATAATAGATGGAGGAGAGTTAGTTAAGAATGTTTGCTGTGAAGTGTGCTCGACTGTGGTCGGAGTCATGGATGAAGATGAAGTTTACCACTTCTTCAATGTTCTCCCCAGTGAAGCTTAAGTTCTCTCTTAAACATTTTGTATGGCTAACACTAATTTGCATGTCTCACTCTTCAATTAGAAACGTTTGCTCTTCACTGCTTGAGTTTGTATTTTATATCTGTTGGAAACCTAGTTTAGTCTTCTTAAAGGGTTAAGAACCTAGAAACTATGTTGCTAATCGCACTACAAATTTAAAATGTCATATTGTATGTCTCAGCTATGAGATTGATTGATTTCTACTTTTTTAACTAATTTTGGCGTTTTAAGCACACAAAAAAACTTGTTATTTTTTACTTTTTTTTTATAAGTATTTTACTTGATTTAGGATTATTTAATGCATAAAAAATATTTTATTCTATCAATTTTAAGATGAAAAAATGAAAACTAACCAATGCAATAGCTGTGTCACTTAATATCAACAGATTAAATCTGAGACAGAGATTATCATGTATAGTAGTGCTGGTTTTAGATTCTAAACCAAAACATAAAGGATTAAAGACCCTACAAATGGTCCTATTGGCCATGTTGCTCGTGATCCCATATTTAAAATGTTGATATTTGATATATATTTTCAAAATGTTGTAGTTTTAAATAAAAAAAAAGGGTTAAGAACACAATAGGGGCCTGAATGTTTGCCCATGTTGCCTAAAGGGGTATGAATTGAAAAAACGTATTATTAAGGGCCTGAATTTTGAGTTTTGTGTATAAGTGAGGTCTCCGTCTATTTTTTCTGTTAAAAGTGACGGAAAGTGGTCACATGCTTGGCATGTGACCGAAAATAATTTGAAAAACCGAAAATGCCCTTTGACCAGAGTGTGTCCCTCACATGTTTGACCTAAAAAGATGAAAATACCCTTTAAGCCACCACAGCTCCGGCGACCACCAGCACCCGGCTCCGGCGACCACCACCCATCTCCGGCGACCACCACCCCAGCTCCGACAACCACCACCCCCTCCGGTGACCCAAAAAAGCTCCGACCGAAGCTTTTTTGGGTCGCTGGAGGTCGCCACAGCTGGGGTGGTGGTCGCCGGAGCTGGGGTGGTGGTCGGTGGCCGTGGCCGTGGTGGCCTTAGGGCATAATTAGTGTGCAGGTGTATTTTAGACATTTCACATTTCATTAATTAAATTGATAAATTGTATAATAATTGCAAAAGGGTAATTTTGTCATTTCACGGATTTCCGTTACATTTAACAGCAAATTTGGACGGAAACTCGATTATCAATAAAACTCAAAATTCAGGCCCTTAATAATATGTTTTTTCAATTCAGACCCCCTTTTGGCAACATGGGCAAACATTTAGGCCCCTATTGTGTTCTTAACCCTAAAAAAAAAATCATGTTACTTTACACTTTTCCAAAGTATCTTGCTCTTGGTTTAGAATTATTTAATGTATAAAAAATATGTTTTTACGGAAATTTCAAAAGAAAAAAAAGAATATTAACCAATCTGATAGTTGTGTCACCGAGTATCAACACTTAATTACCGTTGGTGCTGATTTTAGTTTGTTGACCAAAAATAAAAGGTGGTTTGATAAGGAAGGATTCAAAGTTGGATTCGTTTTCTGGTAGTTAGCCATTGTTGTTAACTAAAAGGACAGCCAACAACCAAGGAAGAAGAGAAGATAATAATAATAATAGGTAAAAGTATTGATGGTTGTTAATAAGAAGAGGAGGTGTGATATATACAATCAAATAGCATTGAGGAAGGAGGGCACGCACTATTGAAGAATACAGTCCAGGAGTAAGCAGTAGGTTTAATACCCTAAGATTAAGCAAAAACAGCAGCATCCTTGACAGAGTCGTCGTCGTCGGTGTTGTTGCCGGCAAGGTCGTTAAACTAGTCCTCGCGGGTATTGCTTGCTAGCATGACCGCCAATAAGGCCAGTCTTAGCAGTTGGGCAAATGTAGTCTGTGCCTTTGTGGATGTTGTTAATCCAGTGACCCTGCTCCGTTAACACCGGCCATATCAACAACTAATCCTGCCAGTCCTCTGATACCATCATATACACAATGGTAAGCAAAACACTCATTTTGTTTAAACTAGTAACAAAAAGCATGAAATATATGCAACAAGATAGATTGTATGAGGTGAGGTGGCTTACAGAGAGATATTGAAGAAGATGAAGAAGCAGGTGTTGTGGAAGAGAGCAGACATAGGAATGGATCTTCCCTGGTAGGGATGAATAAGGGATAAGTATCCGACCACCGTACTTGCAGCCAGAAAAATAACGGATAGATATCCCAGCAAAACAAACAGATCCGATTTATACTTGCACATTCATTCCAGTTATCGCTATTGCTGTTCCTATTGCTGGCTGCCAAGATATGAACACACTCATCATCATCCTCTAATTCTCTCTCAAGAAACCCCAATACATTCCAAATTGCTAGCTGATGTTCAATCAGTCAAACAAATTGTTAACTGAATTTTTTTTTTAATATTTTGCACAGCTGCGTATTAGCTCCATCAGGATTTACATCTTTTTAAGACGGAATCACCAAGCTTAGGACGAAGAAGATAGCTACAATTTGTTCAAACTGCCCAAACATCATCTAGCAATTACACTCGTATCTATCTGTCCAAATTAGATGGCAAATATTATGGATCTAGCAATTTGTACACATATGAAACTTGAGCTAACCAAATATTCAAAAAAATGGATTTGTTTGATTGGTAAAACATCTGCTAGCAATTTGATAATTAACTCATATATATATATGAATAAATTCTCTGAAAAGCATAGAAGCAGAATAGCACAGATTGATTGAGAACAGGAGGATCAGATTTGTTATTTGCAGCAGAAAATGCATAAAGAATCATTACCAGACTCAATTCTGGGAAACCTATCAACAGAACAAGTGGTACCTTCTTAATTTCAGCAAAAATTCCAAATAGGAAGGAGAGCATGCCGATACGGCTAAGACGATGGCTAGTAGTTTCGAAATGCAATTAAGACGATGGCTACGGCTAAACCCACGATGCAGGAGGCCATTACTACAACTACTATGGAGAACTTTGTTAACATAAGATGTTTTCGTCCTAGTTCGTTCGAAGCTCTCACACTTCATGCATCACTAGGTTGATAAGGAAATAAAACAGAAGGGAATATAGTATTTACCAAATAGATAAAGCATCAATAGAAACTTGTGCATTCTTCAGATATCCATCAAAAAGGATCAAAGCCATTAAATACCAAATTTCCAAGCTACAACAAGGTAAATATTAGCGGTTTGTTTTGAGAAAAGTAAAACAGTTGATTAGTTCTATAACAACATATTTGTTTGCAAAAATACATAAGGGATAGGAATTGAGAATCATGATAAAGATGTTTGGTTGCAAATAGGATTTGAAATATAAATATCAATTTCATTTATCATTTCCTATTTCCTATTCATCATTCCTACATATGTTCAAAACTCTCACAATGCATATATATCTTCCCCTAAAAATGATTATTCCATTCATCATTCCATATTTCCAATTCATCATTCCCTAAACTCCAATTTTATACCAAACTCGCTGTAAAACTTTATGCAGTAAGATTTTAGATGGCTTAGTTGTTGAATTAATAATATATTTAACTTACTTTCTAGCTAGCTAGAAAAGGACTTAGCCGGACCTAGCCATGGGCTAAGTCCAACCCTGGGTCGGGGTCATCGGACCCAGGCGACCCCGACCTAGGGTCGGACCTAGCCCTAGGCTAGGTCCGGCTAGGTCAATTGGGACCTAGCCCCAATTGAATTAAATTGGGGCTATGTCCAATTGACCTAGCCGGACCTAGCTTAGGGCTAGGTCCGACCCTGGGTCAGGGTCCCCTGGGTCCGATGACCCCGACCCAGGGTTGGACTTAGCCCATGGCTAGGTCCGGCTAGGTCAATTTGGGGAAATGGTTTGATTTTGAAGTTTTAGGACTAAATTGAACAAAATAAAAGTTAGGGATGTATTAGATGGACTAAATTGTAACAAAATTGAAAGCTTTGGGCTGGTCACGTGCATTTAACGGGCGTTTTTGCCGGAATCCTAACGGAGGTACCAAAACAGTAAAGTTTGGAAACATATGGTACCAATTCGGTACGAAATAATACTAGTGGTATGAACAGTGTAATTTTTGCAAACATGTGGTACCAAAAGGACCTTTAACCCTTTATTATATAAAGAACAATGGCCAAAAAAAATTTATTATGTAGAACATTTACATGTACGATTTTACATATATAGAATAGAAAAGAACTCCATGTGATTTGCGCCCTATTATTTGATATATTACACGCAGTTAGTTGACTTGTTTAAAAGCGTTTTGGTTTAAGAAATCGAACAAAATATTTTTGTCCAAAAAATATAAGTTGAAGAATATGGAATGGAAATGAAGAATTTAGAATCAAAATATAGGGAAAGAGGTGGTACTAGCCACTAACTAGAGATAACAAAAATATTTTGATTAAACCATTTGTATTGTAATGTAAGCTACTGATTGTTTATTGAGGATCAAATCTGAGATTTTTAATCTCATATTACCCCACATAATATGTTATTTAATTTCGCATATTAAATGATGTAGTGTGAACATATATAATGTTAGTTGGACACTTCTAATTTTACTATGAGATTTTCAATCTCAGTGACAAAAGATAAAATATTAAAAGTATAAGGATTCAACAATAAAATATCGGTTATGCTACACTACCACCACGATTCTCTACCTTCTATAAAATATTATTATTTTAACTCTTTTATTTATATACTATCCCATCTAGTTTAAAATTACATAGATCCCTCCAGTTTAAAATCCATTCGTCCTCTTTAACCAACAATTTGTGGATTCACCAACCTCCGGTTGAAAATTCATTCGTACACATTGCATAGTTCTTTTTTTTTTTTTTTCATTTCTTTTTTAGGATTAGTGTACATGATATAAAATGTTAAATGTATCTTTATTAGTTTTTTTTTCTTCATATTTTGAGTTCTCATTTTTCTTTTACTTTTCATTTGTCAAATTAGTATTTTGATATTCTAGACGGATAAGAATGTATCTTAAATCTGTTATACATATCAATTAAAATCTCTCAACCCTACTTGATTAGGACCCTAACCCCTTCTCATCAATGGACTCCTGACGTAAATCTTTACCGGTGGCTCGAGTCATTATAGAAATTGTCCTACCATTTCACATTTTTTAAATTCATTATCAAAATATTATTGTTATTATATATATATATATATATATCGTTATTCACTAGTTGACACATTGCATAATGTTGATAAGTAATGATTGAATTGTAAGAATACATTAACTTGTCAGCTTTGATCGTATCATAATTTTTTAAGTACATAACCTTTTTTTAAGTAGTTCGCATATTTATGATTTTGACACTATATGGTGTTTAAATGTTTATAATAAATTTTATGTTTTACCATTGTTATATCATTTTTTTATAGGTGTAGTTTTATTTCCTTTTTATTTTTGTTGCTAAGTCAGTTTGAACCACTCGCAAGTTTATGGACAAAATAGTAGAATTTAAACAATTAATAGAACGTAAGAGAGTTGAATTGGAAAATTGAGAAAGAGCCACATAAAAACACTTGCTAAAAATAGATATTAAAAATTCAATTGATAATATACAAATTGTTTTATGAATTTCAGATTTTCACTCATTTTTTTTAAAACTTCATCATTTTAGAAATTTATTTATATTTAAAAAAATTGAAAATTTTCGATTTTTTAATCATATATTGAAAATAATATATTTAAAACAAACATTATACTTCATATCTACATTAAACATATTAGATACATCACGCGTCAATCACCTAATCGCTTAATGGAAGATTTTGACGACTGATGCATCGAATTACATGTAAAAACATGTTACATATATAATATATTTTTGATCCTAATTTTATCAACAATGACGATGATGATACTATTTGTTGTACATCGTCACTGAAACATATGGATAATTTATACAAAGCATTTTATTATGAAAATATGTTCATATTTTCAAACAAGCTTATGAGGCACAGATTGATATGCAGAATTGATTTAATAAATATTATTATCCCACTGGAACATATTATTAAAATATTAATTTGACAAAAAAAATTGACAACATATTGAGACCTCAAAGTATATAAAAAAAAAATATACATTTAACATTCATCATGTACTACATTAATTGCGTAGTGTATCTCACAGTGCGTAGGGCTTCCAAGTAATATCTCAAAATTTAAAATTAATAGGAATTGACTATTGATTTTTTAAAATAGAAAATACAAGCTAGTACAAAGAAATAATAAATAAATAAAATAATTTTATTGTATGATCTATATTAAAAGTTATTTTCATTGAGTTTATTTTAATATGATAAAATAAATTATGTAATATAAAGAATGAATAAACCAACAGTACATGACTTTTAGTTTTAATTATATAATATTAATATAAATTAGTATAAGTTTTATATATGTATAATAATATAATAAAATTAAAAAGCTATCGTCAATATATATTAAAAAAGAAATAGTTGGTGAATTCATAAATTGTTGATGAAAGAGGACGAGTCGATTTTAAACTGGTGAGATTTTATGTAATTTTAAACTGGAGGGATCCTTATGCAATGTGTGTAAGAATTGTGGATAGTAAATAAATAAAAGATTTAAAATATTAATATTTTATAAAAGGTACATTATCGTGGTAGTAGTGTAGCATAACCGATTTTATATTGTTGAATCCTTATACTTTGAATATTTTAATTTTTTGTCACTGAGATTGAAAATCTCAGAGTAAGATTAGAAGTGTCCATATGTTAGTTGGATAGTAAACTTATATTACGATGGGTTGAACAAACCCACAAAAATCCGTCTAAAACTAACTATATAAAGAATCCAAGAAGATCAAACTGTTAGAAAATTTGGGCTCATTTATATTTTTACTAAGGCTAGTTTTTTGGGCTTAGTTAAATTATTTTTGTTCAAGCCCATTGTTTTTACTCTAGCCCAGCCCAATTTGTTTTAGTGAATGTGGAAATTTGTTTGTACCACATCGACCACTTCAAGCATCTCCTCCCTTCTCCTCTCCTATATAAAGGAGTCTTCCTCTTCACTTTTTTAGTAGAAGAAAATGAGATCTCTTCCTTTTGGTTGAGTATCCAATATTTTCGGAATCCATATTTTTTGGAATCCAAGTTATTTTTCTCCTCCTCTGTTCTTCGTGTTGACGAATTACAGAGTTCTTCTTAGGTTGATTTCGACTTATGTCGTGTTCAACCTTTCTAGTTGTTTTTAGCCGTTGTTGTCGGCTTTCCTGTTCTTTGTTTGAGTTCAGGTATTGGGTTCGGTTCGGTCGAGCGTGTTGCATGCATAATACGATTCGATGACACTGTTGAATCCTGGGAGGTGATCGCCCCTTGTATAAACCCCTTTGCATAACCCGAGGGTGGGGAGGGGCGAAATTGCCTTAAGGAGACTGTGATTAGCACGGGCCTCAGTAAAAAAAAAAAAAAAAAAAACGTATTCGTTTTCGTGTTGAACTTCACGTATAATTTCGGTGTTGCCTATATCTTGCATTTTAATTGGATGAATTACTTGTAAGTAACCGAGATTTGACTAATTGCATTTTGGTCCTTGGACTTTATAAATTTGCATATTTATCCTCAATATTTCCAACACAAACAGTCCCTGTGCCGACCAAAGACGAGACCAGATGAGCCGATATCTAAAATCAGACTTTAAATTTTTGTAATTGAAGTGATTAAATTTAATTACTGAAATCAGAAATTCAAATCGTTATTTGAATTTTAGTAATCTGAATTTGATGTCCCAGATTACTATTGTGGGGTCGGGTACGAACCGCTCGGACTTCTTAAAAAAAAAAAAAACCAAGGAGTTGGTCATAGGTCCAATGTTTGAACGCTACTCAATGAGAATGTAGCTAACACTTGGCGGACAACTCTAAAATTGGGAAAGACCACCATGTGGTCTATAAATGTTATTATTCTAGCGAGTGATGATATCCCATTTAACGACGCCTTGATTACCGAGGTTGGACACTCGTTTAGGCCGCCGTCTATAATGCAGGGGAAGTCGCCGAGACTTACTTCAGAAGTTGAAGTCAAAAAATGAAATTCTTTTTGACAATTATGGAAAAAAAAAAAAAGAAAAAAAAAAAAAGAGGAGGAAGCGTCCCTATTGGGAGCACTCGAAATCGTCAAAAGAACTGTACGTTAAATACAGATAGACGACAAATTTGATTGGATGAAGTTGAATTACTTTAAGTGTAATGGCCGTGGTGCCTGAAGTAAACATGAATAAAAATGTTTTTGCATGGGTGTAGTGCCTATAGTGAACATGAGATAAAAATGTTCATTCTTGTGCTGAATTTATGGCACAATAATTTAGAACATGTTAATTACGATACCTTGCAGAGGTTATCTAACATGGTTCATATTCCTAAAATCAAAATAGATCAAGAACTTAAATGTGAAGTTTGCGTTGAAGCGAAACTTATTCGGTCGAAAGGATTACCGAACTTCTTGGTCTAAATACATAGCGATGTTTGCGACTTAATATATGTCCAAACGCGAGGCGGAAAATAAGTACTTCATTACTTTCGTAGATGATAGTACGAAATATCGCTATGTGTACTTGCTGAAGGAAAAAATGAAACAATTAACAAATTCATGGTTTACAAACAAAAACTTGAGTTTCAACTATTAATTGTTTTCGCAATGAGAAATGCGGCAACGATTATTCTCTGTTTAGAGAATGTTGACTTAAACACGATTTAATCGGTGAAGTCATTGCACACCGCATAAAACCCCGATGGAGTTGGGTTGCGGGTTCGATCCAACCGGGCAACGTTTTAATGTTTATTTTGGACTAATTAGTATTAATAACGTTGTCGACGGTCAAGGTTTTGGCTTAGTGGGTGAATGGATTGTCATTAAGCATGCATTAATAAAAATATGAAAATGTTGTTTTGGCACTTGCGGTGCAACAGGTTGAGGCCTTTTATTGGTCTGAGGATCATACCGTTTGAGAAACGCAACGGTCTAGAAAAAAAATGTGTTGATGTGTTAATGGTCTGAGGATCTACAACGATAAAAGGATGATCCGAGGATCAATGATGATGTGGTTGAGAATTAGTAATAACTTCATACCCAACTCGTGTGTTAACACATTACATTTTTCTGGTAGAAATTAAAATAGTATGGTTGAGACCATGTTTGTTTTAGGGTTATGACGGGGTAGCTATTTTAACTAGCAATTACCTTTTGAATAAGGTACCCCATAAGAAGGAAGATAAAACTATGTTTGAGTTGTGCCTTCGAATGTGGGGGGTGTCTTGCTAAAATTTATGATACCTCTACGGAAAAGACGCATACATTCCTTAAACCGCTGACTGCATTTTCATAGGGTTTGCTCAGAATAGTAACGTGTATCGATTTGAATCGAAAGTGTCAAATAAACACAAAGATACGTTAATGTAATCAATAAATGCATATTTCTTTGGAAAATGTATTTTTTGGCTAAGTCTAGAGGAGATGCAAGCATATGAGACTATAGAGAAAAAATAGTAAAGACCGAGAACATGGAGGGCATGTTGAGGTCGAGCCCATGATGAGTAAAAGGGCGAGGATTGAAAAATCCTATGGTCCAGTTTTTTGACCTATATGCTTGAAGCCGAACCTTAGACTTACCACGAAGACGTAAACTCTTCTGAGAGACCTCTATGAAAAGAGGCAATCAATAGTGAAATTGAGTCCATCTTGCAGAACCACACTTGGGAGCTGGTGGATCTTCCGCCCGGAGACAAACCGTTAGGCTACAAGTGGATATTCAAACGTAAAATGGAAGAAGATGGATCAATTGATAATTACAAAGCCCGACTTGTCATAAAATATTATAGACAAAAGGAATGGTGGAATTATTTTGATACATATTCTCCAGTAACTAGAATCACATTCATAAGGATGGTGCTTGCGATTGCAGCCTTGCAAATTCTAGAAGTACATCAAATGGATGTGAAAAAAACTTTCATACATGGATATTTAGAGGAAGAAATCTACATGGAACAACCTGAGGGTTTCTCTGCGCGAGAGCAGGAAAAGAAAGTCTGTAAGCTTGTCAAATCTATGTATACTCTTAGGCAGATGCCTAGATAATGGCTTTATAAATTTGACAGCGCTTTATTGGAGAAATGTTTCAAAATAAATAAGTATGAAAAACGTTTTACGTTGATGACATACTAATCGTTGGAAATAACGATGAGGTGGTCCGGTCCACTGGACCTATGTTGAATTTGAGTATTGACCTGAAAGACATGGATCTTGCCAATGTGATCTTTGGATTAAAACTCATTAGATCATCAGAAGGTCTCATTCTAAGTCAAACTCATATATTGACAAGTATTTGGATAAATTCAACAAAGAGGACAAGAACGAGGTCAGTACTCCAATAGATACGAGTAAGTAATTTCAAAGAATAAGGGAGATTGGCTTTCCCAAATTGAGTGCGCTCGGATTATTGGAAGTGTCATGTACTTAATGTCATGCACTAGACCAGATATCGCTCACGTTGTAAGTGTATTGAGTCGATATACGAGTAACCCTAGTGTTGTCCACTAGAACGGGGTAATCAGGGTACTTCGGTATCTGAGACATATTCGTAATCATGGTCTACACAAAGAGATATCCTTATGTGATAGAGTGTTATAGTGATGCAAAATGGATATCCGATTAGACACTATCACCTTGAGTATAAGGGGTTACGTATTCACCTTACGAGGTGCAACAGTGTCGTAGAAAATCCTCAAAACAAACAGTCATAGCCAGATCGACGATCAAGTCTGTGTTATTGTACTGGAGAAATGTGCCGAAGATGCAGAATGGCTATGTCATTTTCTCGAGGATTTTACTAATTGGCCAAAACCTGTGTTAGTGTAAAGATTGATGGTTTTTTTTTGGTTTAATCCAAATTAAATCCAATCTAATGAAATGTTGATGATTTTCTTTAAGAGACAAGGTTAAAGCAGAAATAAGTGGTGCACCCCCCATTTGGCATGAAAACCTTTGTTAAAGGTTGGGAAATGGGACACTTTGCGAAACTGTTGTCCACAAAAGAATCAATCTAAATTTAGATGTTGGATTAACAAAATTATTCCTGCAGGAAATGATAGTCTGAGGACTTTGTTGGTTTCAGAACATTGATGCAACGTTGCGACGATCAATCTGTATAACACAGTATAACCTGCATAATGGAATGTTTAGACATATACGTCATAATTCCATTAGACAGTTGCTCTCAAATATATTTATTGTGTCCGATATCGTAAAGTCGGCAGATAAATAGCGGATCCGCTACCCGAAAGGGTTAACCAGAGAGTTATTTGGCCAAGCGTCGAAAGGAATGGGGCTAAAGCCCGTCGAGGAAACACTCTTGAGATGGAAAACCCAACCATGATGACTGGAGATCCCAAGAACTTGGTTCAATGGGACAACCTAATCACAAGAGTGAGTGTTGTCACTGTGGGGGTCAAACCCCAAAGCCCATTCCTATGATGCAAACAGTGATGGAGAAGAGGTTAAGCTTTTGCTGGTGTTGATCTTATAACAGTAATTGGAAATTACTTAATCAAGGTCATTTTCACACAAAGCTTTTAATGATTCGTAAGGAGAACTCAGAGTCGTGAAGATGCTCTTGAGACATAGAATCACCTATGCGAGTGAGAAGTGGGGCCGCTTCGAAAGGAATTGTTGAGGGCGCAATTTTTAGAAACGCTTGCAGAACCAGGCGAGTGATCCAGGGCCTAGGGATCACAGGGCGTGAACCGAACCATACTAGGAAGGTACCTGTGTGGGTTATGTCGTCATCTACACCAACGACAGTCGGTTCAAGGACATCTACCGACCAGTCAGTAGAGAAGGCATGATCTCACAAGGGATAGGTTCAAAGGGGTCACCCCTACCTATTCTTTGCAGGTATTGACCGTTGAACTCAAATTTCGTGTCTAGATTTCCAATTTCCATTCATGTGGGGGATTGTTAGAAAATTTGGGCTCATTTATATTTTTACTAAGGCTAGTTTTTTGGGCTTAGTTAAATTATTTTTGTTCAAGCCCATTGTTTTTACTCTAGCCCAGCCCAATTTGTTTTAGTGAATGTGGAAATTTGTTTGTACCACATCGACCACTTCAAGCATCTCCTCCCTTCTCCTCTCCTATATAAAGGAGTCTTCCTCTTCACTTTTTTAGTAGAAGAAAATGAGATCTCTTCCTTTTGGTTGAGTATCCAATATTTTCGGAATCCATATTTTTTGGAATCCAAGTTATTTTTCTCCTCCTCTGTTCTTCGTGTTGACGAATTACAGAGTTCTTCTTAGGTTGATTTCGACTTATGTCGTGTTCAACCTTTCTAGTTGTTTTTAGCCGTTGTTGTCGGCTTTCCTGTTCTTTGTTTGAGTTCAGGTATTGGGTTCGGTTCGGTCGAGCGTGTTGCATGCATAATACGATTCGATGACACTGTTGAATCCTGGGAGGTGATCGCCCCTTGTATAAACCCCTTTGCATAACCCGAGGGTGGGGAGGGGCGAAATTGCCTTAAGGAGACTGTGATTAGCACGGGCCTCAGTAAAAAAAAAAAAAAAAAAAAAAAAAACGTATTCGTTTTCGTGTTGAACTTCACGTATAATTTCGGTGTTGCCTATATCTTGCATTTTAATTGGATGAATTACTTGTAAGTAACCGAGATTTGACTAATTGCATTTTGGTCCTTGGACTTTATAAATTTGCATATTTATCCTCAATATTTCCAACACAAACAGTCCCTGTGCCGACCAAAGACGAGACCAGATGAGCCGATATCTAAAATCAGACTTTAAAATCCAACTCACCCCTTAAAATCTTATACTTGGCAGTTTGGATGCAATTAAAGATGTCTAATTTAACAATATTCAGCTAGCTAATAATGCAGGCGAATGGGCAAAAAGATATCCATTTGACGTTGCTAAGATGATTTGAGGAGTCCATATGTATTTCTACCGTGCTTTTTACAGGGATGATGACAACTGTGAGTTTCATTAATTGTGGTAATGTTAGTTGGTGGTAGGGTTAACTATTTATAGGACATGTAGGTTTAGTTCCGAATTAATAATAATAATAAGATGTTATTCTCTTCAAATTATTATACAAGCTCGATGTTTACACCAAACTAATGGGCGAGTGGTGCGGGCAATTGAATTGTTTCTCGGGGGTCTTCGTTATATTTCTCAACATCATCGGCAACCTTGATGGGTTCAACGCCACTCCATTTCTTTATTCTGTCTTCAGCCATTGATGTCTGCAAACATACATTGGCTTACAATTAGTCTAATGGTCATGGTTTTTAATTTATAATCAAACACACAAACACTGTTAATTTACCTCTTCGTTCCAGTTTGTTCGATAAATCATGAAGAATAGAACACCTGTTTGAATTATTGTCCCACACAACATCCCAGACCAAATACCCTGAAAATATATAATAAGAATTAAATATATGCAGTCTCATCAACAGTCAATCAGGTTATTGTGTGTATCAAATAAAAATAACTTCTGTAGTTCGACTGCACCAGTTGTTGTCCTTCACCTCTTACAATAATGTAGAACCCGACTGAGCCTAGGAAGGGGCTTATAGTCGAGCCACATGGAAGAAAAACTCATCAAATACTAACTAATGAATGGCAAATTATTACTTACCGTCACTCCCCAGTTGAGCTTAAAACCAAAAAGAAGACCAAGAGGAACTCCGAACACATAATAGCATACAATGTTCACATAGGCAACTAGTGCTTGCCATCCCCCTCCAATAGCCACCCCTATATATATGTACACACGATGTTAATATATATTTACTAAAGTAATTAGTATTAAGTAACTAAGTAAGTAGGTGTATATATATAATAAGTACCTGATAGAACAGGTTGGATGGTGTTGATGATGATGCAAAAGGCGAGCAATGGAGTGAGGTCCTTTACCACATCGTCAACGGAAGTGTCACTTGAGAAGAGGGATGGGTAGTAGTTTCGAGATGCAATTAAGACGATGGCTACGGCTAAACCTACGATGCAGGAGGCCATTACTGCAACCACTATAGAGAACTTTGCTGTCCTAGGATGCTTTCGTCCTAGTTCATTTGAAACTCTCACACTGTATACATCAACATTAATGCATGTCAATTTTTTCTATGCCTAAGTTGATCTACTATAGATTATTATTCTGGCCACTAGGTTGAAGATCAGTTACCTAACTGCAATATTAAATCCAAAAGCCGCCATGTATACCCAACCATATATGTTCATGCTGCAATATCAATGATGTAATTTAGTAATAATAATAATAAGGAAATAAAAGGAAGGGAATATAGTATTTACCAAATAGATAAAGAATCAATAGAAACTTGTGCATTCTTCAGATATCCAGCAAAAAGGATCAAAGCCATTAAATACCAAATTTCCAAGCTGCAACAACGTAAAGATTAGCGGTTTCTTTTGAGAAAAGTAAAACAGTTGATAAGTTCTATAACAACATATTATATTTGTTTGAAAGAGTACATAAGGAATAGGAATTGAGAATCATGATAGGGATGTTTGGTTGCAAATAAGATTTGAAATATAAATATCGATTACATTTATCATTTCCTATTTCGTATTCATCATTCCTACATATATATGTTCGAAATTCTCACACTGCATATATCTTCCCCTAAAAAAGATTATTTTATTCATCATTCCCTAAAATCTATTTCCGATTTACACGGTGTAAAACTTTATGCAATAAGATTTTAGATGGCTTAGTTGTTGAGTTAATAATATATTTAACTTACTTTTTAGCTAGCTAGATTAGCACTTACCAGATCATAACAGCAGAAGCCAATGTCAACTTGACAAAACTCCAAAGGTTCTGAAATGCCTTCCAGGAGAAGCCGGACCAGGCACTTCCACAGGTTCCGCTGAAGAGGTATATGAGTTTTGCAATCACAATGATCCACCACGAACCGTTCAGAACTACCGCCGCTCCCACTAGGCCCCACCCTAGCTTCAGTATAAATAGCCAACTTAGAAATGTATGTAGCACTAGCACCACAGCTGCAATCAACGCCATGGCCATGATCTTGCTCTGCGACTGCAAAAACTTAGACACTGGATAGTTCATGGCATATGCAAATAATTGCGGGATCATCCAGATAGCAAACGTGCCTGCCGCATCTGATATCTCCGTTGTTTGCCCTATCAACCTCAGAAAAGGTGAGGCAAACACATAAAGCGGACAAAGAACTAAGGCAGTTGAGTTCATAATGATCATTGATCTTTGCAGGTAAATGCCCATCATATCATGTTGTCCGGCACCGAAGGCTTGTCCGCATAGTGTCTCCAGCGCGCTTCCCATTCCCATCTATATATACTAACTAATAGATGAGCAAATACACAACTAACTAGCTAACTACCATGAAGTGATTATACTACTAGTAGGAGAGTCCAAACATTATGTAGTAGGATGAGTTTAGAGTCATCATTATATAATATATAATACTACTACATTTCCTGGTTCTACAGACAAATTCCGTTGGAAAAAAGTTGGTCTACTAGGCTGGAAAACCTATAACAATGGAATTTCTTTTCCTTTGCTACAGGTACCCTTTTTTTTTTTTTTTTTTTTTTTTTTTTTTTATAGAACGCTACACAGGTACTTTAGGCGACAATATATAATATTGTTGGAAAAATACATATAACTGCCACAAATTTCATGCGTAAATCATTTTCTAACGAAATCATTATCTATGGTAAATTTAAAGTTGACAAAAACTAAGGAAAAAGCAATACCGACGATATTTGAGTTATGTCGGCAAAAGTTATATATATTTGAGATTAACAACCTAAAATGTTGCTAATTGCTGTATCAGTCTATCAGATTTAAAACTTTAATATTTGACATTTTAAGAAACAAAAAATATTTTATATTTTCAAGGACAATCCAAATTCGAATGCCGCTTTTTCTCAACCCTATATATTTATTAGTTAAATACATTTATACCATGATGCCCCAGGAGAAGCCGGCGATGACAGAATTCTCTATCGAAAAAGCCGCGAGAGCGAGCGTGCTGACATGGCCGACGAAGACTTGAGTGATGGCACCGAGGGTGTACTGACAGATGCTGGTGAAGACGGCCGGGACGGCCAAGTAGCAGAGCTTCTTCGACTCCACCGACAACTCTCCAAAAAAGTCTTTCACTCCTCTTATCGGAGCAATGTCCTCCTCCGCCGGCACCTCCTCCTGAGAGAGAAGAAGCTTCTGGATATCGTTCTCCATGTATATTAGAAAAAGGAAAGATTGAAGACGAATGCATAAACTTAGAGCTACATTAGTATTATATAGAACATTTACATGTACGATTTTACATATATAGAATAGAAAATAACTCCATGTGATCTGCGCACTATTATTTGATATATATTACACGCAGTTGACTTGTTTAAAGGCGTGTTTGTTTTAAGAAATCGAAGTCTAAAAATATAGGTTGAATATGGAATGTAAATGAAGAATTTATAATTAAATATAGGGAATGAGGTGGTACTAGCCAGTAGCCACTAACTAGGGCCGATCATAGATTAGATCGATAATAATTGGAGATAACAAAAATATTTTTGATTAAACCATTGTATTGTAATGTAATCTAATGATTGTTTATTTAGGGGTGCTTGGCGGATGAAATATGAGATTTGTACTTCCATATAACGCGACATAATATGTTATTTAATTTCGCATAGTAAATGATGTAGTGATAACATTTTTAATTATGCGTGAGTTGGACAAACCCACAAAAACCCACAAACCTTTTAATTTCATATAGGTTGAACAAACCCAAAAAAAAAAAAAAAAAGTTTAAAGGTACTTTTGGTGCCACATGTTTGACTTGTGTAGGTTTTTGGTGCCATATGTTTCATTTTGAAGGCTTTTGGTGCCATATGTTTGAGATGTTGTATGTTTTTTGTATTTCCGTTAGTCAACAGTTAGTTTGACCGTTAAATACATTTATTTTGTTCAATTTAGTCCTCAAATTTATATTTCTAAAATTTAATATTTACAATTTAGTCCCAATTGTATGCTCAAGTCACCGTCCAAGGCCGCCGGCCACCACCCACCACCTCCAAGGTCGCCGACCGCCACGAAACGGGCCGGCCACCACCCCACGGCACCGGCCACCACCGCTTGGGGCCGAAAACCACCCCAATTGGTGGTGGCCGGCCCCAATTGGTGGTCAATTGGGGCCGGCCACCACCAATTGGTGGTGGGTACAGCCCCAATCGGGGCCGGCCACCACCAGTTGGGGCCGCCGACCCCGATTGGAGCCCTCTGTGGCCCCAATCGGGACCAGCGGCCCCAATTGGTGGTGGCCGGCCCCGATTGGGGCTGTACCCACCACCAATTGGTGGTGCCGGCCCCGATTGGGGCTGTAGCCACCACCTTGGTGGTGGCCGGCCCCGATTGGGGCCGTAGCCACCACCAATTGGTGGTGGCCGGCCCCAATTGAGGTGGCCACCACCAATTGGCGCCGGCCACCACCAATTGGGGTGGTTTTCGGCCCCAAGCGGTGGTGGCCGGTGCCGTGGGGTGGTGGCCGGCCCGTTTTGTGGCGGTCGGCGGCCTTGGAGGTGGTGGGTGATGGCCGGCGGCCTTGGACGGTGACTTGAGCAAACAATAGGGACTAAATTGTAAATATTAAATTTTAGAAATATAAATTTGATGACTAAATTGAACAAAATAAAAGTATTTAACGGTCAAACTAACTGTTGACTAACGGAAATACAAAAAACATACAACATCTCAAACATATGGCACCAAAAGCCTACAAAATGAAACATATGGCACCGAAAACCTATACAGGTCAAACATGTGACACCAAAAGTATCTATAACCCAAAAAAAAAAAATGTAACTGAAGATTACGAGAATATATTAGGCTTTTTATTTTATTATTATTTATTAAATAGAAAAAATAATTTGTTTAATATGTGTCTTGTGGTGGGTATTATTTACTTTTAGTCTACTTGATCATTTTTTTTTTTTTTTTTTTTTGCTATCTTATATCATCTCATTAGTTTTAAAGAAAAATAAGTACGATCTTTGTACGAATAAAGTCACTTACGTAACCTTTTTTTATCATTTTTTTATGAAACTTATCTCATAAAATTATCTAAAATGTTTAATTAATAGAAGTTTAATAGTAAGTAGGAAGTGAGAATTTAGTTTTAATATTTTTAAATTTGATGTTTTGATAATTCTAAGGTATTAATCTAAATATAAAGTTTAAGAAGTAAATTGTGTTGGGAATGCGATTAGATTCATAAATAAAAATGCTATCAATATAACAACATGTCGAGCGCTTACCTAATTAATATGTGGTTATATTAATAGCATTTTTATTAATGATCTATGCACGAGTCCTTGACTGAAGATAATCTCGATTCTCCAATCGAAATCTTTCAACCAACACCAAGATAACCTTGCTTCCTTTAGAACAACTTGCAGCACTATATTACCAGCAAGAAGACATCTATCCAGCTAGCAAGGAATGCTCTTCTTTTTCCCCAGTCTGCTAATTCGAATTCTTAAGGTAAACATGGTGCTCAATTATGACACAAATGACAATAAGCCGAAAGAAGACACATTTAACTTAGGGTTAATAACTAAAAAAACTGTACAAGGTTTACCCTATGTTAAAAGTAGGTGTCCGAAGTTTTAAATATTAAACTGCAGTGTTCAATATTTCAGTTTTGTTAAAGGTGGTGCTCAGTGTGATTACTTTAGATAAATCAATTCCGACGAAACCTATAGGATAAAACTTGAACAGTTTTTTAGTTATTAACCATTTTAACTTATTGATTCAAAGTTTCCTCATTATTAGAACACACTACAGAGTTAACCACTTCAAAAACTATACTATACAACCATCAGAAGTCAGAACTCCACTAAAGTTTAAAGACCACCAATCTTTAACTAAATGCATTTGTAGAGAATCCGGAGAAGTAAATACCAGCCAGCCTTGTTGAACAAAGAGAGCAGATGCAAGAACTCATGTTGCCTACAAAATCCCCCTCCTTCAACACATTTATAATCTTCTGTTTGAACTCCATCTCATCTTCTCCCCCATCATCATATCATCCACTTCAATCTCCTCATCTTCATCATCATTATCATTATCCTCAAAATCCAAATTTTTTATTTCCGAACTCTCCACGGACCCACCGCTTTGTTGCAGTGTCTTGTAGTTCTTCTCAATCATGGAACAAACCTTCTTTTGTCTGAAAATCGAACCTAGGGTTTTGTTCTTTCGGTTGAAGCAGATATTCGTTAACCCGGCAAACTGTCGGACAAGATTTGGGTGCCAACCTTGAGGAGGTGTGAGACTCGGGCACAGAGTTGTGTGTTTGCTGAGAGGCAGCTGTAGATACTGTCTCATTGCGAATTCCCTCTGGAGCATAATAATTGCACATCTGAAGCCCGGCTGGTGATTCAGTAACTGTTTTATAAGGAGAGAAGAAATTTGGTATGGGATATTTGACACACATATGTCCAAGTAGGGAAGTTTAGTCACTAGCACATCGCCTTGGATGACCTGTAAAATATAACATTGCATCAGATAAGAGAGATTAGTTAGAGAACATCATCACATCAGATCCAAAGATAGAAAAATAGCAACAAGATGCTTATGGGCTGCGGGGAATGTCCAAACATCCAATACACTGTTGATCAATGCAAACAATTGCATTTCAAAAAAGCATCACTTTCAGTTAAATATACAATTCCATCATCACTGAAGATCAATGGTAAGGCTTGGATTCTATTCCACTTCCGGTGCTTCAATATACAGAACTTTTGAAGACTTTTAGCAGCCACATATAGAGTTGCATATCTAGCAAAATGCTGAGAATTAATTGTATTCCCCTTCAATTGCTACATGCTGGAAATTACACAACTACATACGCTTATTCAAACGTTTTCAACATTCACAATTCTTAACATCACAAAATTCTAGAAACTATTGGCTCATCAGCAAGACTTGCAGAAAACAGGGAACAGGAAATAAGTGAATTTGTCAAGAATAGTTATTAATTGGTTATACGGTTAGGCGATTCGAGTACGGAGAGCCCTGAAATCGGCGCTGGAGCTCGAAAACCATCCGATGATCATATTCCACCGCAATAACAGACTTTCCAGCTTCAAGAAGCTTCGCAGTAAGATTTCCAGAACCTGGACCAACTTCCAGGATGACATCTGTGCTCTTGATACCAGATTTCTGGACGATTGTGTCGATAATGGGACCACTTTTCAGTATGTGCTGACCCTTTGATTTATGGAATGATATACCACTCTGGTATGGAGCTGCCAACAGCTTCTTCACTATTCTAATTTCTAACAAAAGAATCTAAACGGCTGGGTTGGATACAAACATAGCACATTAGAGCTCTCATCAATCAAAACCTTGTATTACTAGTAATACTACCTTACTGATGATAGTATCTATACATACATACACATACATACAGATGAGAAGACCATGCAGAGCTCAGTGAAAATGAGCATCCACGTCAGCTAGCTAGCTAGTTACTGATTGATTGATCAAAACTCAAAAGCTATAATTAATAACCGAACCATCATTAGATTTCGACAAGAAATCCATTGCCACACTTTTTTACTTTATTAGCCTAAATAAGCCTTGTCTGCATTGGCGAGGCGCTCTTGAAACATAGACCACTCTTTCCGGCATCTTGTTCTCACTTGCAATTACATACTATTTCATTAAAGCTGATCATACTGCTGAGTCAGTGCGAGTGGAGATTATTCTAGGCCTGACATGTTAGACAGATAAAGAAACTACTATTTCTTGCTAAAGAAAGCAATGACTAATGCAGTAACTTCCACTTTCAACCATGAGGATACAATATGACCAAGCTAAAGAAACTACTATTTCTTGCCAAACTTCATTGACTACTTACCCCTTCCCATGGAGCTTTGCCATTCTCCGGCTCGCCCTGAAATTTTTAGAATTCATGCACAATTGTGTTAGCACAAAAAGAAGCAATCAGAATGTCACCAAGGAGCTCACAATATCTCAGGGAAGTAAGCTTAAAGTTACTATATAGTAAGTATTACAGATTGTCCATACATAATACAGAGAGACAACACACCTGGCTCCCTAGAGAAGAAATTACGTGATGAACAATCCACTGTGAATCAACAACTCCAATTTTTTCATGTGCGGGCTGAACAAACAAATTTCATACCTGATTAGGATAAGGTACAATTCCTGACATATTTTGAGCAGCTAGTAGTTATGGTAAAATAGCAATCAGAAGTTCGTTAAGTTTGTTTAGTTGACAAATTGCAAACTTGTCTGTTCCTAAGTAGTAACCACAGAAGTGCAAGTCGAAGGAGATGATACCGCTACACATCTTCTAAGAGCAAAGTCCAATCCCCATCCATGAACCAAATCATTCTACAAGTGTGGATTAAAAAGGAACAAAAAGATTAGCTGTTCACAGTATCATAACTAAAATTGAGTCATTTGTGTCACTGATGGGGTAGAATGTAGAAAGTACCTGAATCATATGCCATACACAGCGCCAAGCTTCTCGAGAAAACACTGGAGCCATGACTTCCACAAACCTAACCAGATATATACTTAGCTAGATCAACATGAGAACTGAAAAGATAAATCTGACAACTTTTTTCTGCAGAGAGAGAGATAGAGAGTACGCTGCGCATGGGGGTAAACGTGGATAACTACACTGATAACAATTGTGATTCTCATTCATTCACCTCAAATTCATTGATTTACAATAGTGATATAGGAGATACTATGACTTATTAGGAAAGAACATACAAGGAAAGGTAGTAATCTTCTATTCCTAAAATACATTTAAACTTATGGAAATTAGATATGATCCTAAAATCACTCCTTGATTTTTGTTCTCTGACACTCCCCCTCAAGTTGAGTAGTGGGTTTCCCGATGCTCAACTTGCCGAGAATTTCATTGAAGACCCTACTGTTCACTGCTTTTGTTAACATGTCTGCTAGTTGATCTTCGGATCTTACAAACGGTAGCTCCACAATTCCAGCTTCTATGTTGTCCTTGGTAAAGTGTCTATCAAGTTCCACGTGCTTTGTACGATCATGTTGTACTGGATTTTCTGCTATGCGAATTGCTGCCTTATTATCACACATGATTCTGATTGGTTCTGATGGAGGGAACCCAATCTCAGTAAGCAGCTTCCGTAACCACATCACTTCTTTTAATCCTTGTACAACTGCTCTGTACTCGGCCTCGGCGCTAGACAGGGAAACCACTTTTTGTTTTTTGCTCCTCCAAGTAACTAAATTTCCACCAACTAGGGTGAAATACCCATCCGTCGACTTCGATCCATGAGATCACCTGCCCAGTCTGCATCAGTGTACCCTTGTATCTTAAGGTGTTCGTTTTTCTTAAAGTGTACCCCATGACCAGCGGTTCCTTTCAGATACCTTACAATTCGACGAGCGACTTCCATATGTTCCTCTTGAGGTTTATGCATGAACTTGCTCACCACTCCTACTGCATACGCAATGTCGGGGCGAGTATTTGAGAGATATATGAGTTTTCCCACAAGTCGCTGATATCTTCCGATGTCTGCCAGCTTTGCTCCTTCCACCACTTGAAGTTTATGGTTCACTACTATTGGTGTGTCAGCAGGTTTGCAGTCGATCATTCCTGTTTCGGCTAACAAGTCCAAAACATATTTCTTCTGGCAGATAAAGATCCCATGTTTGGACCTTAGTACCTCAGTTCCCAAGAAGTACTTTAAATTCCCTAAATCTTTCATCTCAAATTCGGTGAATAGGTTCTCCCTTAGTTTTGAGATTTCCTCTACATCGTTCCCTGTAATGATCATGTCATCAACATATATAATCAAACAGGTTACGAGTCTACCTCTCAATTTAAGGAAGAGAGTGTGGTCTGAATTGCTCTGTTTGAACCCATATTGTTTCATTGCTAGAGTGAACCTACCAAACCAAGCTCGGGGTGACTGCTTGAGTCCATAGAGCGATTTCTTCAATCAACACACTTCTCCTTTCTGGAACCCTTCTGAGAACACGGGTGGTGCTTCCATGTACACTTCCTCTTTCAACTCCCCATGTAGAAAAGCGTTCTTCACATCGAACTGATGCAGTGGCCAATCCTCGTTGGCTGCTACTGAGAAAAGTACCCTAATTGTGTGAATCTTGGCTACAGGAGAGTACGTCTCAGAATAGTCGAGACCATACGTCTGAGTATAGCCTTTTGCCACAAGTCGAGCCTTATACCTTTCGATAGTTCCATCTGGTTTGTGTTTGATAGTAAACACCCATCGACATCCAACTGGCTTCTTCCCCATAGGCAGAATACACCTTTCCCACGTGCCATTTTTCATCAGGGCTTCCATTTCCATCTCCATTGCATGTGTCCAGTTCTTTGATTCCAGTGCTTGTTGTAGTGTGGTCGGAACCGGTTCAGAACATAAAGATGTGCTGAAAGCCTTGGCTTCGCAAGACAATCTTCCACTAGCTATGTTGGCCATTGGATATCTCGAGCTTCGACTCTCCTTCTCCGGAGTGTACCTTCTGGGTGGAACTCCCCTATTTGCCCTCGGTGGTAGTACATATCTTCCTACCGTTTCTTCTTGCACCGATTCATCTCGTTCTGCTACTATTTCATCATGATTAGAGTAAATGAATGGACTTTCAGGGATCTCAGTATTACTTACATTGGGCATCAAGTCGGAGGGATTCTCTTCAGCAACACTGGGTTCCGCAGGTTGTATAGGAGTGTTGGAGGATGAATTTGACTCGTGAATTTGGTACTGTGATCTGTTCCAGTCATAACCACTTCAGAGGATGGAAGCCATCTTAGCCAAGTCAGTGCGTCCCGACAATCACTCTCCCCCTGACCACTGGGTTGGGTATGGTAAAAATACTCGGTTTCAAGGAAGTCACAGTTCATAGTAGTGAACATGTGACGACTTTTAGGATTGTAACACCGGTATCCCTTCTGGTTAACTCCATAACCCACAAATACACATTTTTCAGCACACGGATCAAATTTGGTTCGGTGGATTTTTGGTATGTGTACGAACACGGTGCAGCCAAATATGCGTGGTTGGAGAGTAAGGGCAGGAGGTATTTTTGTAAACGATGACAAGGCTTGTATCGGCGTTTTGAGTTTGAGTATCTTGGTGGGGAGGCGGTTGAGAAGATATGTAGCAGTGGCTAGGGCCTCAGGCCAAAAAGACTTAGGGACCCGAGACTCAATTAGAAACGCCCGAGTCATTTCCAACAGGATCCGATTTTTCCGTTCAGCTACACCATTTTGTTCTGGTGTATGGGGACATGTGGTTTGGTGGATTAATCCATTGGTTTGGAAAAATTGATTCATAGAAGTGTTAACAAATTCACCTCCATTATCGGATCGCAAAATTTGGATATTCTTTTGGAACTGAGTTTTGATCATATGATAAAACAAGACAAATTTCTCGGGAACCTCAGATTTATGTTTCAAAAAACACACCCACGTCATGTGAGTGCAATCATACACAAATATCAAGAAAAAACGAAAACCCTGTCCTCCCGTAACAGGAGCAGGACCCCACACATCGGAATGAATTAAGGAAAAAGGCAAATCGACCCTTGTATTATTTGGTTTGAAGTTTTTTTTATGGCTTTTGGCTAATAGGCAAGTCTCACAATTCAACACTTTATTGGAAGGAAATAACTTGGGAAATAAAAGTTGTAAATAACCTGTGGATGGATGTCCCAATCTCCGATGCCATAGCCAGGCCTCCCGATCCGTTGTCCCATGAGCCAGCATCACAGTACCTTGTTGAGTCACCTCATCCACGTAATACAACCCTTGGCGCTCAGTGCCACGTCCAATAATCATCCCCGTTCTGATGTCCTGTAAGATACAAAAAGTTGGGTTCATCAGCACAGTACAATTAAGCTCCTTAGTCACATGACTAATCGATAGCAATTTATGTGCTAACGAAGGTACATAAAGACAATTGGAGAGTTTCAATGTGGGTGAAATTTCAGTTGATCCTCCTCCTTCAACCGAGACTATTCCTCCGTCAGTTGTACGTATATGTGTCTTTCTGGGCTGTGATGAGGATATAATATCAGAAAATTCAAAAGTCATGCTGTCAGTAGCACCACAATAAAAAATCCAAGACTATCCAGCTTTCTGCTAAAGTTATGGGCCACATTTGCTTTTCCCAAAGAAGAGGGGCCTATAGGCAATTTTTCAAACTCTTTACCTAATAATTCACGCCACTCATCTTCTCCTTCCCTAGCTAGGTCAAGCCGCTGGTTTCTTTTATTCTAGCAGCTGCCATGCCTCTGAAAGCTTCTTCTCCAGAGCTTCCATGGTGGTTCGAATTCGCGACTGCAGCTGTCTTTCCACCACTTCTGTCGGCCGATCTATCACCACGTTTTTCATTCCACCAGTCAGGATACCCGTTTATCTCAAAGCACTCATCCTTGGTGTGTCTGCTCTTGCCGCAGTGGCTGCATTTCAGTCGCGACTTGTCTGGCCGTGATGGTGGTCCGCCGTGCGTCTTTCCGGTAGAGCTTGGCCGGCGTTGTCCCTTCGAAACCAGACCCAATCCGTCGAATTCACTTGGCCTAGTGACAGCTAAACCGGCCGCCACGCCCTGCTGTGATGACGAAACTCCCGAGGTTGTCCCGAGAATGTTCTGATGGGCGGTCTCCTTCCGAACGGCGGCGTAGGCTTCCTCAGCTGACGGTAATGGGTCCCACCTTAGTATCTCTCGCTTGATTGGATCGTACTGTCGGTCGATGGCATTCAAGAATTGGAACAATTTTTGTTCATCTCAGATTTTGTTGCAAGTCCCGATGTCTTCTGCTGAGGTCATAGGGTTTGGGTCTCTCCGATCGATTTCTCCCCAAATCCCCTGCATCACGATCCAGAAATCTTCAAGTGGTACGCCGTTTTGCTTGATCTCATTTGCTTTGACGTGTAAATCGAACGTCTGCAACTTGTCCTTCCCACTGCTATAAGTGACCACAAGAGCATCCCATAGAGATTTTGCCGTGGGAAACTCGGTTAGGTTGCTGGCAAGTGCTGGTTCGATATTTTGAATGAGCCATGATAATACCACAAGGTCGTCTTGCTCCCATTGCTCGTACTTGTCATCTGTTGGATCTGGTGGTGCAGGTTTTCCTGATAAATGACTCAGCAACACCTTTGATTTTCCTCCTATAGCCACTCGGATCATTCAAGCCCACAGTGCATAATTTTGGCTATTTAGTTTGAGGTTGATCTTCAAACTATCTGAGAGGTTTTGTCTAGGGGGTTGGTTATGATCATTGAGGCTAAGCTTAAGGAGGCTTGCTATCTGAGTTGTTAGGTCATCGTTGGAGATGCCTGTTTGGTTGGTTGAGTTACTGTCGTCGTCAGACATGGCAGCTCAATTTTTTTTCTGGTTATCGGTAAGGTAAGTTGGTGGTAGATGATGAGAAATTAAGAAATGTTTGGTCCTAGAACCATTATAACCTGCTCTGATACCATGATAACAATTGTGATTCTCATTCACCTCAAATTCATTGATTTACAATAGTGATATAGGAGATACTATGACTTATTAGGAAAGAACATACAAGGAAAGATAGTAATCTTCTATTCCTAAAATACATTTAAACTTATGGAAATTAGATATGATTCTAAAATCACTCCTTGATTTTTGTTCTCTGACATACACCAGCCTGGTTTCTCCTCTGTATCCCTGATTTTTATATTTTAGCATAAAATGTTGAGGAAAAAGATTCCAAAAACATGAAATTCAAAAAGTTCCAACAGCGTGAGTGAGTACATGTGAACTTCTCTATCGCCCCTTCTTTTAGTCATCTGCCATGTAAGTCCATTATTAGGTTCAAGACCTGGCTGAGAAATATCCAGACCATACTTCTTGACCACCTGAATATATCTGATATGTTGCACGGGATAAGAACATTAAAGAAAAATGACTGTCATCCTACGCCTTCAAATTCGCTGCCTTAGTAGCAAGTGTCAGCTTCGTGTCATAATCCACCTTCATAACCGCCTCCCTCTGCAACATCTGGGAAAAGCGCCCTTCAAGATTATATATCTTATTCTTCTCTGAATCATCCAACTTCAGACTTTGAATCTTAACCCCCAAGGATCGAACATTCGCCTTAGATGCCGCCAACTCCACCTCCTGCTAACTCTTTCTAGCATGAGCAATGTCCCTCTCACGGGACACATCAATAGAAAATGAAGATAAGTTCAGCATATGGGATAACCTGAAAGACAACAAACAAAACATCAAAACGGCAAACACAGTAGAGAAGAGAAATACAAAGCCTACACAACTTACAGGAACAAAATGGGACAACATCCCCTGAACGGCACTCTGTATAACGGCAGTATCGACAGGCGTAGGCAAACGATCAGCAGGGGGAACCATGGAATCCAGTACCCTAATGCCAACCTCGGGCGTCACTAAGGAACAATCCTTGGGGAAATGAAGGTCGCGAGTGGAAGACATCGGATTCCACGCTAGGCCAACAAGTTCATCAGCATTCAAAGAAGGAAGACTGGCCAGTCCTGCAAAACATAAAGGTTAAAGAAAAGGCATAGCACAAGGACAATCACAAAAAACTAAGTACCCTCCACATCACAATACCTGAGGAAGCAACAGGTGAAGAAGGTCCAAAGGTCTCAATAACATCATCCACAACACCGAACACCTCGGCAACAACGTCCTCGATGTTAGATTACGGGGAGTAATCACTACGGATACTAAATTATGGTACATGCTAGTAATCGAAATTACGCAGCAGAAGATTCGCACATACCTCAAACGTTGTCCGTAGTCCCAAGATCCTTCCTGCAGGGAATTCACGACCCTTCGGTCGGCACCCGTAGAGGTTCTGGTTAAGGAAGCCCTACGCGGTATGTTCTCCACAGAAAAGCCTCTGATCGATTCTTGGCAGGGGACAGATCTCTGGAGTGTTTGATAGAAAGCAGAACGGAATACCCTTTGGTGGTGGATAGGTTCGGCTGAAACCCTTGTGTGGGGTGGAGGGTTTTTCTCTCTAAAACACTCTAATGAGGAAATAGTGATTAACCCTAAAAATCCCCTGACACCATGTATTTATAGGAGGAGCAAAGTGGGAAAAATCCAATTTGCCCACTCCAATATTTCGGTCGGCCACTATGCATAGGAAGGCCCAATTTTGGGCCTCTCATGTCAATTGGGATTTTGGTCTAGCCCAATTACCCTAATGTGACATGTACCTAATTTCCTTAGGTAAACTATACATATTATGGTCTACCAATTAAGGCGCCCATCACCATATGCTTACAGCTCCCACTCACCGGAATGGGAGGGTGTCTGTTAATGTATTTTTGTCCAAATCTGCATCAACATTTCACTCCTTCGATTTGGTCCCTGCTTCCGAACAGTTCATACGAGGTTTGCCGTGCGACCGACGGATACGACGGGCATCGTGCTACTCATATGTTAGGAGTATTGTAGCGCCCGCGGAACGTTGATTCTATTTTCTCTAATCAACATTTTATAAACAACATTTATATAGTACCGCGCTGTATACTAGGTCAACTGATAATTCTCATTCTACCTAGTTTCCACATAGGAACACTTCTCCAAGGCATCCGTACAAACTAATATCCAATTGGTGGCCACCTAGTAAATACAAGAGTTGGTGAATTATAGGTGAACTTGACCATCCCCGTCGCTCATATCCTTAGTCAAACCCAACCGTTTTCCAAAGACGTGGTCACTGGGCCTTTTTGTTCAGCACTACGCTCGTATGCCGGGAAGCGAGCATTGAGCCTGACCTTAAATATGAGTTCTGAGTCCGTGATGATACTTTTAGGTGCCTATTCATAAGGCTCCTGGGATCAATCACACGCTCGAGGTGAAGAAGTTTGCGCCCGCCAGAATCACGAGGATTCCTTCCTAGCACAACCGAGTTGTGACCCCGTGGTCGAACGTGGCACGCGTAGTAAGAAGCACGCGTTGATAGTATACCTGAACCTTTTGGATTGATAGGAAAGGGATATGTCAATCATGCTATCACGGATTCTCATCTGGCCCAGAATGTGGTTTAATGACGAACGAAGTTCATCACGGTGATATGCAAAACGAAGATCGTGTCGAGTTACTTCGAAACTAGATAATCGTCTTGCTTAATCAGGTTTATCCCCCTGATTCTTAGCCAGTCTTGCCTGGTAGAGGCCTCCCTCCACCGCAAGACGACCGTACCTGTGTGACGAGGTAAGGCCCACATTCGACATAGTTTGGCAGAGGATTGCGTCTCTACAACTTAGTTTATAGACCGTAAATCTGATGTAATCAAAACATTATGACATCGATTGATCATAAACTTAGTTGCAATTCTTTCGCTTACAAAATGTAACTTTCTAATATCAAAATGTTATCACAGATACATGTTATTTCTAAACACTACGCAATCCAAACAGTTTTACGTGCTTTTCGAATATCTCCCTGCGTAGTGGTTTTGTTAATGGGTCCGTAATCGTATTATCAGTGGACAAGTATTCATAGTAATTATATTGTCTTCTACCATAGATTTAGCATGGAAATATTTTACATCAATGTGTTTGGTCTTACTATGGTACTTCGTATTCTTAACTGCCGCAATGGCTGCTTGACTTTCATAGAAGACCTTCACAGGTTTATTCTCGACATCGCCACCAAGCAGCGCAGTTAGAAGCCTTTTGAGCCAGACCGCTTCTTGTGCATTTTAGAGAGAGCTACAAATTCTGATTCCATCGTGGACTGCTCGACACAGGTTTGCTTCTTGCTCTTCAATGAAATGGCTGCATTAGCAAGGAGGATCACTCGCCCCTGTGGTGGACTTATGATCATTCGGATCGCCACCATGGTCGGCGTCACTGTAACCGGTCAATTCTAACTTCCTGCCCTCATAGCACAGTGCGTAGTCGGCAGTACCTTTTAGATAACGAATTGTTCGTTTTACAGTCTTTAAATGTTGATAGCCAGGATCTGATTGGAAACGTCCTACTAGGCCCACTGCGTAACGGATCCGGACGGGTGCATTGCATGGCGTACATCAAACTGCCAACCATGCTTAAATACTCCGCACGCTTCATCTGTTCACGCTCTGCCAGGTTCTTGGGGCCGCCACGTTTTGACAGTGTGCACCCAAATACCTCCGGCGTATCCACGGGTTTGGCATCCTGTAATCTGAATATTTTCAACAGTTTGTTGATATAAGCTTCTTGAGACAGACATAATTTCCGGATAGCCCGATCTCTAGCAATTTTAATGCCCAAGATGTACGTGGCCTCTCCCATGTCTTTCATCTCAAATATAGATGCCAACCAGGACTTTGACTTGTTCATAAAACTCACGTCGGTTGCGGCAATGAGTATGTCGTCCACGTATAAGGTTAAAATGACATACTTAGACCCAGAGGTCTTATAATACACGCACGGATCCTCGTGAAGATTCACAAATCCGTTTCCTACGATATCCTCGTGGAATCTACGATACCATTGCCGAGACGGATTTTTAAGACCGTTGATGGACCTTTGGAGTCTACAAACTTTAAGTTCGTTACCAGGAGTAATGAAACCCTCCAGATACTCCATGTAAATCTCTTCCTCCAGGTTTCCGAGGAGGAATGCGGTCTAAATACTCATTTGGTGAGGTTCGAAATCGAGACCTGCGACCAGGACCATAAATGGCCCTTATCGTGGTTTTACGCACAGTTGGTGAGTATGTTTCGTCAAAGTCCACTCCGTGAAGTTGGGTACAGCATTTCACAATAAGTCGAGCTTTGTATCGCTCGACCTTTCCATTAGTGGTGAGCCTTCTTTCAGGACTCACCGTATCCTTATGCCCATTTGGTTAGCAGGTAAATCAACTACAGACTACAATGACTTTCATTTAGGCGATCTCTCTCATTTATTATTTTCTTCCATTTCTCCACTTGAGGTCTTTCCAATGCATGCCAACAGTTGTTAGAGTGACTTCATCACTCTTCAAGATGGGATACTTCTTTGGAGAAGTTCGATGCCTTTGACTTTCGTCTAGGCTTTTTTATCTCGTCTTTGAGTCTTAACGTCTCTCCCATTCGGAATAATGCCTCTTATCGTTATAGGAGCATTTCTTCCAATTGGGATCAATTCTCCCACTCGAAATAACGCTTCTTATCGGAGCATTACTTCTATTGGGTACAAAAGCAATGCTTGAACCATAACCAACAACTTTCCTTGAACGACTTCTCGGTCTCAGAGTTTTACTTCCAAGATGTCCTTGATCACTAGGATCTGGAACCAAGTTAGTCGGATTACTCCCACTGGGAACAATGGGTAGTATAGGTAGTTGTAGCAATCCTGGTTCAGCATTACGATAATCAGGTTCAACTTGATTCGTCCAAACAGCAACCGTGATTACATGTGGTAGGTGTTCATTCCTCCCACTGGATTTATTATGAAAATGTTCCCATTATCATTTACCATGTCATTCACTCAAGTTGCTGGTTCGAATATCTCACACTCGAATTAAGTGGGACCTGATATCGTAATATCTTGCTCCTGATTTGATCAAGACTCATTATTCTGGAACTTTCAATGCATCGGAAAATTAATCCTCAAGTATGTAATGTCACATGTTCGACCACGGTACCATGTCTTTAAGTTGTAAACATGTACTATCAAAGAGTAGTCTACATACTCTTATCCTAAATACGTGTTTAATGTGCAAATTAATGCCGCATGGTGATATGATTTAACTCATTATCATTCTTAAGCCTTTCTTTTATGGCAGCGTGTCTTACCGAATTTTGTGGAACACAGTTTTACATGAATGTGAATCACTTCTTATTATCCCTTAGGGAACAACTGATCAAGTGACTCCAACATTATGTTTATAGACTATGCTTCCAGAAGTGTTTGATTTGATTTGAATGCCTAGCCTGACTTTTCGTTCAAGGCGTACTGAAGGAAAATCGTTTAACTGACTTCATCCTTCTTCGTTTGCAAACTTATCTCAGAGATTTTATCCCATCTCCGAACTGAGCATTTCAGGTTTTCACCTTATGCGTCAGTCGATACTTTTACAAGGTCGTGGTAGCTACCGAAGCCTACTTCTTACCGATGTAAATGTTATCAATAATTTATTTCCGAAGGAATGCATACGAAAATTCAGCACATCATTATTTAAACACTTCATTATTAAACTCATACTTTGAAACGATGTGTTCCTTTTTCGAGGTCCACTTGCGCGTAGCGCTATTTTACCAAAGTTTTAACCCTTGGTTAAATCGTTACATTTCTGAATTTAATTTTAACTTAATCCAATCGATTTCAAACATGATTTTCATTACAGTTTATTTCATTCAATGGAGTACTTAACAATAAAGAAAGATTTATAACCGGTTCGTTCATAGAACTACGCAATCAATGGATTTTAATGGTATTTTTGATTTTACTCAAAGAATTAGATGTATGAGGAAATGTATTGAGATGTTTGATTCAGCTATTTCTAATAGCCTTATTGCTTCGGTTTACTTACTTTTCGGATCGATCTCGTTTCTAGCCGAGTCGATTAATCTTGATAAGTAGAACTCATTTCGAATCGAATGGTAACTACTTTATTCAATAATTCCAAAACAATAATAACCAGAATTCAAACAGAAATGAACAATAGGAAATAAAAATTAACAATATTGGGATCTCAGATCTCAAACTTGAAGCAGTCACGAAGAAGAATGATGGACAGGTCGTCTTAACCGAGTTGTACCGTGAAGATACAGTTCAACGTTTAGAGCTTTTGTTACCGGGGGTTGCCAAGCATTTTAGCATACCAATGAATCTTTCATCGAATGCCTCAGGTTCTTCGGAAAGTGTCCTTCTTTATCATCTGCTTCGAATAGGTCTATTGTCGTCTTAATCGATTTGATCAGACGCGTGAGCCATTTTTCGTCAACAAACCATGAAAGAGGAAACATCCTTATTACTTTCCGAGCCCTTGTCCATACATCTAACTCATCCGCGGGATCATGATAGGCTATTACACCGTCATCACTGCATAGAACATTGTAGTATTCTGCCATTAAGGCTCTAGCTTCAGCGGCCTTACCCTTACCGAAGCGAAGGTATATGGCACACCAAAGATGCAATGCGTCGAGTTGTATAAACTCTCATTCTACTTCTGTTGTCAGCTGCGAGAGGATCAACTCTCGTGCATTACAATCCTTCCTCGACCTTTTCTTGTTGTTGCTCTCATGGAGGTTTCCATATTCGTCCAGGTTTATCCTTTTCGCTGTTGGATTGACTTGATCGTCAAGATCCGCAGCGATCAGGAGATCCATAACATTATCTCTCCAAGCATCATAATCCATGCCGTCCAGGTTGCGAGGTTCGTAAAACTGTATCGGTTCAGCCAAGAAAACTAACAAATTGATAATCAAGCAAAATCAGGGAGACAATAACATTTTGAGAAAGAATTGCATACACCAGATATCTATTAAGATTGAATCTGACAAATAATGATTCATCAGTCATCTAAACCAACCGACCACCAGTAAACCAATGGAACATGGTTGTGAAAGAGTTCATATTACCGTCGTTTTCAATCCAATAGACCAGTCATTTAAAACGGTTTTAATCGCAAATTACCGGAACGGGAATTTTAAAACAAGCATACCCGATCTTGGCTTTCCCAATGCCCTTTTTATTTTGGAAAAACATTCCGATGAATTCACTCATGCATATATAATTCTACTATCCATGTAAATTATCATACGCAAGTAACATTCATCATACAAACCACATTCATGCTTACGCGTCATGCGTCTAATGTTCCGAGGAACTCATGCTTGCATACATAATTCTACTTCCAAGTAAATTATCAAATGCAACTACATCCTCAACATTCTAGCATACGTGTCAACCATGAAATTCCACAACAATCATACATATTTAGCGACTGGTTTTCGATTTTAAAATGATTTTAAACATTAGGGGATGATATGCAATTCATGTTTATATTCAATCACGCAACTTCTTAGACACGAATCCTAGGCTTTATAAATCATCACAGCATGTCTATCCTAGTGCGCATACCATATATTTAACCATGGCTCCGCCCACAACATGCAATATCCAACTAGCTTGACTTAGTCAAGACATCATTTCTAATCATGCACAAATATATATTGAATAATAAACAATTGCAATTCATCCCTCTAATTAATCCAGTCCCAAAATCATGTATCACCGAGATCCATCCCCATAATCGAAACAAGGCATAAAGGTTTTACCGTTATGTAAATAACATTAACCCTTGAGCACTGTGTAGGTCATTTTAGGTTCAAACATTTGAATTTTAAAACTTGATCGCCCTATTTTATTTTATTTAATTGACTTGAATTCGGTTTTGAAAATCATTTCGGTTCAGTAAATTTGGGTCCAGTTTGGTTCGGTCCATTAAAATCCGGTTTGGGTCCGATTTTGAAAAATCCGGTTTGGTTCGGTTTAAAATCAGGTTCGTTTCGGTCCGGTTTTAATCTTAAAATCTGGTTCGGTCCGAACCGGTCCAATTAAAAATAGGGTTCGGTTCAACACACAAAACCGGTTCGGTTAGATCCACTTAGTTACCCCGGTCCGACCCTGACCCGACAAGGTCGAACCGATTGAGAAAATCTTGTTCGTTTTTAATTCGTCTTGGTTTGACACATTGGACCGGCCCAATAGATAAAATATGAAAGGTTAGGCCGAAATGATATATTTATACATATTTCGGCCAATTAGAAACACATATATATATATATATATATATATATATATATATATATATATATATATATATATATATTTATTGCCAAGATTCTATCTTTAAGATTAAATCAATCAACAATAAAATATAGATTATATTTATTGTCAATATCTTAAATAGGGTAACAAATATACTGACAATATATTTTCTCAATCTTTTAGGCAACTAGATCTATCAATAATATCTTTAACCATATTAAATATTTAGATATATTGATAGTTATATATACTTCTATATATTAATGTGAATTTATCCTAATGTTCCCAATTATAGATATGGTAAACAATATAATTTTAATAATATGGCCGAAATTTGTTTGCTTGGAGACCAAGAAATTAAAAAATTTACCTTGTAAATTTACTAAAATTTTCGGCACAAACACATATTTGGGAACAACTGGTCAAATTTTAAGATCAAATTTTAATAAGATCTACAATCCAATGTTTGATTTTGATAAATATCATCTTTTTCTTGAAGATCATGAACATCAAATTTCCTGAGAACATCATGAAAAATTTCGGACCACCTTATAACTTAAAAATTCGAAATTTTAAAAGTTTTCGGTCCAAGGTCTAAAATTTCAAGAACTTCAATTTATCAATATCATGAACTCCTAACACAGACTCTGATACCACTGTTAGATTAATGGGAGTAATCCCTACGGATACTAAATCATGGTTCATGCTAGTAATCGAAATTACGCAGCGGAAGATCGCACATATCTCAAACGTTGTCCATAGTCCCAAGATCCTTCCTGCAGGAAGTTCAGGATCCTCCAGTCGGCACCCGTAGAGGTTCTGATTAAGGAAGCCCTACGCGGTATGTTCTCCACAGCAAAGCCTCTGATCGATTCTTGGCAGGGGATAGATCTCTGGAGTGTTTGCTAGAAAGCAAATTGGCACACCCTTTGGTGGTGGATAGGTTCGGCCGAAACCCTTGTGTGGGGTGGAGGTTTTTTCTCTCTAAAACACTCTAATGAGTAAATAGTGATTAACCCTAAAAATTCCCTAACACCTTGTATTTATAGGAGGAGCAAAGTGGACAAAAGTCCACTTTGCCCACTCCAATATTTCGGCCGGCCACTATGCATAGGGAGGCCCAATTTTAGGCCTCTCATGTCAATTGGGATTTGGGTCTAGCCCAATTACCCTGATGTGACATGTACCTAATTTCCTTATGTAAACTATACATATTATGGGCTACCAATTACGGCGCCCATCACCATATGCTTACACTCGAGATCACAGGAAATAGGATATTTCCCCTTATCCTGGGCAGAGGCACGGGAGGACTCGTTCACCTTCTCTTTATCACAAGAAAGCTCTGGAGGGTTTCAAACAGCATCCACACCTTTCCTCTTTCGCGGAGGTGTATCTGAAGGCCTAACCTCAAAGTCGGACTTCTTCAGAGAGGGCGAGAAGGATTTGCACCTCCCTTCACAGCTGAAAAGGACATAAAAAATAGAGAATTAGAAGAAGAAAGACATATATAAATACAAGCCGTATGAGGCAAAACAAAACGCATACCCGGAGCAGCACAACCAGGACGAGCAACCTTGGACGATCCAGGAGAGTCACAAACAAGCGTCTTCTTACTACCAGCAACGGGCCTCACAACAGGTGCAGGCTCCTGTAAAGAAGCAGCTTGATCAAAGAACCCACCTACAAGAAAAGAAAGAAAAACGAACAAAGCCTCGTTAACATACCAAGGAAGAAGTAGCACAAATTCCAGCATCAACCAACTCTTCTTCAGTCACTCCTAGCACAGTCTTATGAGATCGACACTCGTGACAATGACATATAACTTTCAGGGTCTCCCAATCGGAGGAGGACAAGTCTCGAAAATAAGGAGGGACATCTATACCAACATCTTGACATAACGTCCAGGTAGTAAGCCGATCAGATACAAAGAAGCACTGCACCCCCCACAAACCACGAGAACTCTCATTACGAGAAACGAACCAGTATATAGTATCCCACTCCAAATCACTAAGGCCCAGTAGACAGAAACCATCACCCCCCATAGCAGGAAAATGATAAGTAAATGTATACATCCCAGACGAACTCTGGAATCTAAGCCGAAAGAAACAGCGAAATATTACGAGAGAGTACACCCAAGACTCTCTAAGACACAACAAACGGAACCCAACCCAAGTACGGTGAGCACTAGGAACCAGCTCAAGAGGGGATATCCCATAATAACGACAAAGATCTTGCTAATACGGAAATGGCAAGCCAGACTTGACCTGACGAGGATACACACACGACATGCCATCGGGAGGAATGGTAACGGTACCTAAAGACACCCCAGAAAGAGACTCATAAGGATAACAAGGCATATCAGCGGATTCTAAGCTGGCAAGCTTAACAACCTTATGGTAGTAGGAAGCTTTAAGCCAGTTGCCTAGGGGTAACAGAGTGGACGCATGCGGATCAGAATCAGAAGAAACAGCAGAATCAGCGTCAGCACCAAAACCCAACCTAGATTCGGACACACGTGCTAATCAGATGTGGGCAAAAACTAGAAGCTAAACCTAACTCCTCATCAGCACAAGAAGAGGCCATGGAGGAACGAAAGGAAGACTTACTCAACATTGAAGAAGATTAAGCAACCCCAAATCGAAGAAAAAGAGGACAACCCAGAACACCTGTAACAAAGCAGAAACACAATCAGCAGCCACATAAAAACAAAGAGATTCAAAACATATATATATGCATCTACATGCAGCACGCTGCATTCAAAAAAGGTGGAGTATTCAAAATCCCTCCTAAAAAATTCTAAGTGTTGGTGTTGCACATATATGCAACGCGCTGCATTAAAAAAAAGGGGAGTATTCAAAATCTCGCCCAAAAAATTTTCTAAGTGTTGCTGTTGCACATATATGCAACGCGCTTCACTAAAAAAAGGGGGAGTATCAAAAAATCCCTCCTAAAAAATTCTAAGTGTTGGTGTTGCACATATATGCAACGCGCTGCACTCAAAAAATGGGAAGCATTCAAAATCCCGCCTAGAAAATTCTAAGTGTTGGTGTTGCACATGTATGCAACGCGCTGCACTAAAAAAAGGGGGAGTATAAAAAATCCCGCTTAAAAAATTCTATGTGTTGGTATTGCATCTATATGCAGCACGCTGCATTCAAAAAAGGGGGGAGTATCAAAAATCCCGCCTACAAAATTTTTAAGTGTTGGTTTTCCATCTATATGCAGTACACTGCATTAAAAAATAAAATAAAAAGGGGGGGGGGGAGTATTCAAAACCCCGCTTAAGAATTCCTAAGTGTCGAAAAAATCGTATTTTGCATCGAGACACATTTCAAAAATAAGGAGTATTCAAAATCTTCTTCAAAAAACTGCTAAGCGTTGAAAAAAATTTATTTTACGTTACGACACATTTCAAAAGGGTAGAGTATCCAAATTTTCCTAAAAAATCACAAGTGTTGAAAAACGTTATTCGGCAACGCGATACAATCTGAAAGAAGAACTTTTCAAAATCTCCATACAAACTAACAGTTAAAATATATTCATTACTACGCAGCGATGTATACTAAAGGGGTTCACCACTGAAGCCTTCTCATATACGCCTCCACACAAGGAGTATACATCAATACATAAAAAATACCAATCCAAGACAGAAAGTAAGATGTCAACTTCATATCCAGACCAACCAAACCATCATGATTCAAGGGCAAAGAAGCACAGAACATACGAGTATACATGCCAAACAACTACAAGCAAACAACGGTATTTATCCATTCAGCAAACGAGGTGAAACAGCAATCCAATTCTCATACAATTTTTCATATCCATGTTATACAAATTTTCAATTGGTGACAAATATAAAATAGGGAAAAGCATAAGGGAGCAAAAATCGAACATTTAGAACTCGAAACAGACCACCAAAATAGTGGACCCAACCAACTCGGTCCGACTATAACCCGGTTCAGCCGAACCGGGTATCAAACCGGTCCCGCCGGAGCTGCAGCTCCCCGTGACAGCACCGCCCAGCACCCGCCCAGCCGCCGCCCAGCACCCGCCGGAGTTTCCTCCACCGCCACCGGACCCAATTCCGGCAAACCCACCCCAAGACCGGCCAAGTTTAAAACTTGGTCAAACTGAGACTTAAACCAAATTCAAACCACACAAATCTTTAATCCTAGCTCCATATAGTGTTTTGCTAAGAGGAATTGAAAAAAGAAGGAGAAATGGAGGTGGGAGAAAGAGTTAGGGTTTGGAGTAGGAGAGGGAAAGTAATAGTGAAAGTGGAAGAAAGAAATGAAAAAATGAAGGAAAAATATAAGGAAAGGGTTATAAAGAAAAATGTGAATAGCTTTTTGGTGATTTTAAACTACAACCATACATTTCAACACATGGTGGAGTAATTGCTAAGGCATGGAGGAAACACAACAAGCTTAAGTTCTTATCACCTCATGTCATGCATTTAAAGGCATCTGGATATAAAAGGTAATTAAATTACAAAATATCCAATCCAGTACTGACTCTCCAATTTTCTCGTGAAAAATCGATACAGCATGCTACATGTACATCAACTAGGGCTGAGCAAGAAGCCCGAAAAGCCTGAAAGTCCGAATATCCCGACCCGAGCCCGTCCCGAAAATCCCGTCCCGAGATGTAGCCCGAGCCCGGTCGGGCGGGATTTTTCTTCCCAAGTCGGGCTCGGGCTCGGGCTTTTTCTTAAAAAGCCCGAAAGTCCCGAGCCCGCCCGAATATATGTATATATTATATATATTTAAGTTTAACCTAAGTCTACTAACTATAGTTTAAGTAACTTTACTATAGTTAAAATAAAAAAAATCCTAGAATTAGACTATGGATGATGTTTGAACTTATCGAATTTTGTATTGATGTGTTGAACTTGCATGTATTTGAAATGGATGGACCTCATATTATGATTTTTTTTTTTTTTGGTTCAAATTCGGGCTAGCCCGAGCCCGAATCCCGATGTCCCGACTCGGGCGGGACATTTCCTTTAGGTTCGGGCTCGGGCTCGGGCCAAAAATATGAGTCCCGAAATTTTCGGGCTCGGGCTCAGGCAAAAGCCCGCCCGTCCCGTCCCGAACTCACCCCTAACATCAACCCATAAATTAACACATGTCATGTTAAACATCATAGAGTCACGTGTAAAACCATATTCCAATGTGCTGAGCACAACATATTTTTTCAAAACAACATATTTTTTTTCAAACAACATATTTGACATGTTGCATAAAAATCCAATGACTGAAAAAGTGCATACAATTATATTCCACAAACACTTAGGAATATATATATATACACATCTATGATTACCACACAGTATGTTATATCCGTACTGATAACTTGGGCTATGATAATTACAAAAGACATGACAACGAAGATCATGAGCCAGCAAGTTAAAAGGAAGAACGACATCATCAAAAGAGGTAACATGTATCAAGCATGATCAATTTGGGTGTCTATCCCGTTTAAAATAGAGTCAAGAAACAGTTTGACCATTACTTGACTCAGGGGCAAATGATGGACATACACCCACCTTGACCCGTTTTGACCTGACTTAATTACCGCACAGATCCAAAGACGTTTCTAAACCGAAACTTGGAAAACCTCGAACCCGAAAAAGTCCACCAATGAAAGGCCGGGCGAGGATAAATCGCCCGGAAAAAGAACAAGTTCGGCTAGGGACACCCCCTAACCGAACATGTTCGGTTAGGGCAACCCCTAGCCGAACATGTTCGGCTAGGGACACCCCCTAACCGAACATGTTCGGTTAGGGCAACCCCTAACCGAACATTTTTTGACCCGGAGGGCCTCCCTCCGGGCCACGCTGTTTCTGAACTCCCCAAAAACATTATCAACTCCTCTGATGTTTAGTAAAGCCTAATTTTGCTTTATCTTAATTAATACATGATTAACGGACTAATATTGCGATTAGCAAACTAATAACTCTAGTCCTATAAATAGGACCCTTGGCCATTCATTTCAAACAAGTTGCCAAGTTGAATTTGCTCTAGCTTCTCTCTAGACATTTTCTCTCTCTAGCTAGTTCTCATTTAGGCATCGGAGTGGGCTCACCGAGCACCCCCCTCGCTCGGTAGCCCCTTTTGCAGGTAGACGTGGAGGAAGACTCAAGCTCGGAGCTAGGAAACGGACATCCGACAAGACATTTTCACAGGTTTACGTGGCGGAGGAACAAATCTCAAAGCTAAGGACAGCATTACCGAAGAGACACCCAGACGAATCCACGAGAATCATCACAATTATGTCGGGTACCGACCGATTGGTTCACGCGAAACCAGACCGATTGGAAGCGTGTGAGGTTTTTCTCTTGCCATGTATTGAGATCGGATTTTATTATACATTCGGGTTTTCTGTGATGAATGCAGTACTCAGTAGAGGCATCTGTTGGAGATACGAGGTGTGGTTTTTCGGATGAAATCAGCAAATGAGAACTTTCATGCTTATGTGCTTTCATGTTTTGTCATTTGTTGATGCTGAGCTAGGTTTGTTTGATAGAAAGTTGCTGAGAATGATGTAACACCATCAATCTATGGTTGTCTCACTGATAATGCGGATTGGATCATGCTATCTATATATATATATAATCGGAAAAGCAACCTTTTATCATCGGTAATTCGTTCTTCGTGCATCATTTTAGATTTCGAAGCTGACATGCACGATCATGTTTAGCTTCAATTTCATCTAACACTAGTTAGAATTCTTTAGTTGTAGCATAAATATGGGAAATTTCAGTTTCTTCGGATCTTTATGGATAGTAACCGAGTGATATTTTAAAGTTTGAGGAGCAAAGCTTGTTTTTTTCACGGGGTGCCTCTTAGGCTAACAGTATTAATAATATGATTACTTTGTTTATATATATATATATATATATATATATATATATATAATAATTAATACTCACATTGAATAAACCTAGGGTTAACAGCAGTGTTATCAGAACCGGACCGGACCGGCGGTTCGACCGGGTTCGAACCGGAACCGGTGCCTCCAACGGTCCGGTTCGAGTAAATCCGGAAGATGTAAGCGAACCCGGTTTGATTACCGGTTTTTTCGTAAACCGGCCGGTTCTGAGCAGACCGGGCGGTTCACCGGTTTGCCGGTTCGGACTTTATAACAAAAAAAAAAAAACTAATGAAACCCTACATCCATCCAAACAGAGGAGGGCCGCCGCCGCACGGTTAGGAAAGTTGAAGTAAAGTCACCTCCTCAGTAAGGCCGCCGCTCTTCGCTATCAATTTCAAATCTTCACAAATTTCAAGTAATCTTCACTAAAAAGCTGCTAATCGTCCTCGAGCAAGAGATTCTTGCAGAGATGGAGACAATCTCATCGAGAGTGGACCGTACATGAAAAAACAGAGACTGACCTGTTTATCATAGAAGCAAGCAGTGGTGGAAGCTAAGAAACTCAAACTTGATCCAACTATACCTTCATTTTCACTAACACGTTTTGCATCTCCAAATAGATTCAGTGGAGGATCCTCTTGAGATGAGAAGTCGGAGCTATCAAATGCTGATAGCGAGACACACTCATCAAAGTATGTCATGGCTTCTTCTGTCAAGTGTCAAGCGCTTTGACATCTTGCTGCAAAGTGGGTTGCTTTATCAAACATTAGAAGAAAGTAGAAACATCTGGCACCTGACTTAATTTTCTTGTTGGGCGATTCTTTTGCAAGGTGGAACTCGTTGGATCTGAAAGAATCTCCTTGGGATGGAACTAAATAGCACCACCAGCAATTAACTCACTGCATATGTCGTTTTCTCTTCCATAACAGTCGGACCGGGTTCGAACCGGGTCGGACCGGATGAACTGGGAACCGGTGCCCTAACCGATCCGATACCCGGTCCGGTTCTGATAACACTGGTTAACAAGTCTTTTGGTCCATGATGTTTGACCACTTTTGGGTTTTGGTTCATGATGTTTTTTTTACCTAGTTTTGGTACCATATGTTTGCAGATTTTTCTAGTTTTGGTCCGACCGTTACATTCCGTCCATTTTTTACATGTGCAAGTCACGAGATCCACCCTAAACTTTCAATTTAGTCCCTCTAAGACCTTCATAACTTTTTTTTGTTCAATTTAGTCCCGAAATTTCAAAATTGACCCCAATTGGACAATATGTCCAATTGAAATTTTGAAACTTCGGGACTAAATTGAACAAAAAAAAAGTTAGGAAGGTCTTAGAGGGACTAAATTGAACAAAATTGAAAGTTTAGGGTGGATCACGTGACTTGCACATGTCAAAAAATGGACGGAATGTAACAACGGACCAAAACTAAAAAAAATCTGCAAACATATGGTATCAAAGCTAAGCAAAAAAAAAAACATTATGGACCAAAACTCCAAAGTGGTCAAACATCATAAAAAAAAAAAAAAAAAACCTAAAGGATATATTCGGCGTGTTTGAACCCAAGAACCTACATCTTTCACTTGAGCCACCAAGACATTAATGGAGATTTAAGTGGGAAAGATTTTTCCTCCTACTCCAATTTAAGTGAAAGTGACCCACAAGTATGCACGTGTTGAGATTTGGTTGTCATTGTTTTTCGTAATGAAGATTTGGTTGTCAGTTGTTGCTTCGTAAAACCAAAAACCAACTGACTATATCTTTTTGTTTGCATCCGTCACGTTCAATGCTATTGTCAAATTGGTTTGGTTAAACTGAAGTTGAAGTTGAATTTATTTAATTTTTATTTTTTAATTGTTAAATTAGCATATTGTGATATATATTGTAATTTGTGTAAGAAATAATTTTTATATATTCTGAAATCAGATTAACTTTCTTTACTGACTTAACTATTAAGAAATTAAATAAACTCAGATCTCATTTTAGTAATAGTAACCTTCAAATAAATTTGATCTCATTTGGATATTTTTCAACCATTCTGTCACATGTTGAACATTTCCAAGCTGATTTTTTTTTTTAATTTCACATTCTTAGAAATATTGGATTCCGATAATTCAATCCGCTCTGCTCTTACAGTGTTACCTTCTATCATTTCTGAGAAAGACTTTGATTATATTATCAGAATATTAGAGTGTAATAATCTCGGTTAAAATTGTCCAAATTATTTATATACAAGAAAAAAGGATTAAGAATCTAAGAAAAAGGTTAGATTTCCTCGTGATTCAGACAGACAGCTAACCTGCAATGATATGAATACAATAAGTAACAATAATGAAACAAAAATTGCCGGATCTACTGTCGCCGGTGGGTCCCACCTTACATGCCGTGTGGCCCAATTCAATTCGGTCGTTGTCATTCACATCTGTTTTCTGCTCTCTAGCTCAGCTCAGGAATAATAATAATACGCAGATTCAAAACTTGTTTCGAGCTCTTGATTTTTGGGATGGAGGACGATGAGGACTGGGTTGTGGTGAGGCCACCCTTTGAAAAGGACCACTGGAACCCGTCTACAGACAAAGAAGACGACGACGACCCTTCTTCTTCTGCGAGGCCTCTCAAGGTGACGTTCCGTGAGCCATCCAAGCACTGGACTGATGCTCTGCCCATTGGCAATGGCCGCCTGGGTGCCATGGTGTGGGGCGGCGCCGCCACAGAGACTCTGCAGCTCAATGGTACTTCACTTCTACTCTATTTCTATCACTAGTTGAGTTTTTATGCTATCAAATGTCCGGATTGAGTACGACTTCATTTATACTCGGACTCGAAAAGGTTCGCCTCTGAGTTTTTTTAATACCAAAGACCTATTCAAAATCGAGTTCGAGCTTATTCGAGTTTTACATAATATTATATATATATATATATATGGCTATTCGATACGAGTTCGAGCTAAGTATATCATTTAGGATTTAACTTAATGATTTTAAGCTTGACAATCCAATCTAGCTTGAAAATTTTAGACTTGAGCTCGAACCAAATGAATAACACCCTAATAGAGGGTCACCACTGAAATTTCGTGATTCTGTATTCAGCTCCGGAAGTTTTCATGATTCCGGATTCCACTAAAAAAATCAAGATTGTTGCTTGATTGCTAAGGAACCTTAAGTTTGGTTCCTTGTCGGACACATATGTCTGATATAGCAACTTTGTGGAGGAATGAGATGAGAATTGCAATCAATAAGGAAAGGCAACTGGTTGATATACATGTTTTTTTTCTTCTTAAAATTGACAAATAAAAACATGATTTTTAAATATTAAATAAACCTAAATCATGAGCAACAAATATGATAATTTTCTAAAGTAAAAAATAACTCGTCTTTATTGTTTAAAATGTCAATTTTAACGCCACTTTCAATTAAAAAAATGTGAAAATCAATCAATCTTATAATTGAGACATCGAATATCATCAACATTTTAAATTTAGGACAACAATTAACAACATGGTCTACACTTAAAACTCTTTTTAGGTTCTTAACCCTTTGGAGAAAGTTATGTTTTGATATACATTTTTTAAATTTGGGAATGATCACATTTTTTTTTTCAACTAAATCAGTAGCATATTTAGGCAAATATTATCGTGCATTTGTTTTCCTCATCTGTAGAGGATACACTGTGGACTGGAAAACCAGGGAACTACACAAACCCGAATGCACCCGAAGCATTATCAGTTGTCAGGAAGCTTGTTGATGCTGGTCAGTATAGTCAAGCTACTGAAGAAGCCGTTAAACTTTCCGGAGATTCTTCTGATGTACAGATCTTTCTCCTTGTCAAACTCTAAATATTGTTTCTTCATCACTAATTGAACTTGATAAAGCAAGATTCAACAACTTATTACTGGGGTTTTTAGTAAATGTGTAGAAATAAGATTTTTACTTAATCTTTAATACACCCTTCTGATGTAATGATCTTTTCTATTGGTGGTTTTACAGTAAATGTGTAAAAATAAGATTTTTACTTAATCTTGAATATACCCTTATGATGTACTAATCTTTTCTGTTGGTGGGTTTTCCAGTAAATGTGTAAAAAATAGATTTTTACTGAATCTTGAATTTACTCGTCTGATGTATGATCTTTTCTGTTGGTGGAGTAAATGAATAAAAATAAGATTTTTACTTAATCTTGAATATACCCTTTTGATGTACTGATCTTTTCTGTTGGTGGGTTTTCCAGTAAATGTGTAAAAAACAGATTTTTACTGAAACTTGAATATACCCTTTATGTAATGATTCTTGTTTTGATGTTTGTGAAGGTGTATCAGCTTCTTGGAGACATGAACATAGAATTTGATGCTTCTCATGCATCATATGTCGAAGGCACGTACCTCAGACAGCTCGATCTTGACACGGCTACAGCTAAAGTAAACTATGTGGTGGATGAAGTTGAATTCACGAGAGAATACTTCGCCTCTTACCCCGATCAAGCAATAGTTTTGAAACTTTCAGCAAGCAAACCAGGCAGAATCTCATTTACTACATCCTTGGGCAGCAAGTTACCGAACCGTTCATATGTGAATGGGGTAAACCAAATTATTATGGAGGGAAGCTGCCCTGAGCGAAGAAACCCACCAACACTCGATAAGAACGGAATCCAGTTTAGTGCAGTGCTTAAGGTGGTGATTAGTGAGGCCAATGGCGGTATTAGTACTTTGGATGATTCAAAATTGGTGGTTAAAAATTCAGATTGGGCTGTTCTTGTTCTCGTTGCTTCTTCCTCATTTGACGGTCCATTCACGGATCCTTCAAAGTCCAGTAGGGATCCTACTAAACAATCAATCGTGTTTATGGACTCAATCGGGAAATTTGCGTACTTTGATCTTTTAACACGTCATTTGGATGATTATCAGAGTCTTTTTCATCGAGTTTCACTAGAGCTGTCGAAGAGTACAAAAGGCGTTAATTCCGGGAAGAAATCTTTTCAAATGATGAAACTTGACAATGAAGATGATGATAGAACTACAGCTGAAAGAGTTAAATCTTTCCAAACTGATGAAGATCCATCAATGGTGGAACTTTTGTTCCAATACGGACGGTATCTGCTAATTGCTTGCTCGAGGCCCGGAACTCAGCCTGCAAATTTGCAGGGTATTTGGAATAAGGATATTGAGCCACCATGGGAGTAAGTGATACAGTTCCTCTATGCCTTCTACTAAATTTACAACAAAAACCCGACTTTGCATGAACCATGTCCAAAAGATATCATCATCATCATCTCTCAACTCTTCAAAGATCCTATTTTTCGAGGTCTTTTCCAGAAATCCTCATCTTATTGTATTTTAAAAAAAAAAACTGCATTTGTTTACTTCTCAGTGGTGCTCCTCACTTGAACATTAATCTGCAAATGAACTATTGGCCTTCACTGTCCTGCAATCTAAGGGAGTGCCATGAACCCTTACTTGATTACATCTCGGTCCTTTCGGTTTCTGGAGCTAAAACTGCAAAGGTAAGAGCTGCTTTAGCTTCAGCATATGTAAAAGACTAGTTTTTTTTTAATCAGAAGTGTTGTTTAATGAATTAGGTGAACTATGAAGCAAATGGTTGGGTTGCACATCAAGTATCCGACATATGGGCAAAAACATCGCCCGATCGAGGTCAAGCAGTTTGGGCTCTCTGGCCAATGGGAGGAGCATGGCTCTGCACCCACTTATGGGAGCATTATACCTATACCTTGGACAAAGTAAGATTTGATCATTTATAACCGTGTTTACTCTAGGAATCTTGTTCTTTATGAATTGAAGAACATGAAATGCAGAAAAACAGAGAAAAATATGCAGAACATATTGATATGAATCAAAGGGATGTATACAAGATACCTACTTTGTAGCTGTTTGTGTGCAACACTTCTGCACTACTCCAACTAACCCGAAAACATGCTAACTAACTCAAATGGAGACTAACTTCTAGCCCAAGAATTAGCAACTGTGCTGACTTGACAACAAAGAAATCGAGACTTAACAGATTTCCTAACTTGAGCTTATTCAACTAACATAACGAAACCTGAATTAACTAACAAATCTTCAATTTTCTAACAAATTTCTAACATTTTTCTGCAATGATTAGGATTTTCTGAAAGAGAAGGCATACCCTTTATTGGAAGGATGTGCTTTGTTTCTGTTGGATTGGTTGATCGAGGGACGTGATGGTTACTTGGAGACCAATCCATCCACTTCTCCAGAACACACTTTCATTGCTCCAAATGGGAAACCTGCAAGTGTAAGCTACTCAACTACCATGGACATCTCTATCATCAAAGAAGTCTTCTCGATTGTCGTTTCTGCTGCCAAGGTAAAGTTTTTAACTTGGTAATTCCATTCAATTTCCTTAAATTCTCTTGTTCATAGTATTGTCTCTTCAAAAAACAGATTCTTGGGAAAAATGAAGACACCCTTGTAAAAACGGTCGTCGATACTCAACCAAAGCTTTTACCAACGAAAATTGCTCGTGATGGTTCTATCATGGAATGGGTATTTCTTCTTCAACTTGATCTCACCCAAGTTTTTTACTTTTATTTTTGGGTTAAGAACCTATGAAAGGTCTGAACAATCACCCATGTTAACGGGAGAGGTCTGAAATTTAAAAAGTTAATAACAGAAGTCTGAAATTTCAATTTTGTTGATAACAGCGGTCTCCGTTAGTTTTTTCCGTTAAAACTAACGGAAGTTGGTCACATGCTTGGCATGTGACCGGAAATTAAATAAAATTCCAAAAATGCCCTTCTATCAAGTGTGCCCCTCACATGCATGGAGTGAAAAGACCAAAATGCCCTTGAAGCCACCACGGTACTCCGGCGACCACCAATCGTACTCCGACGACCACCAATCGTACTCCGGCGACCACCACCGTACTCCGGCGACCACCACCGTACTCCGGCGACCACCACCAAGGCTCCGATTGGGCCAAAATCGGAGCCACCGGCCCCGATTGGGCTCCGATCGGAGCCACCGGCCCCGATTGGGCTCCGATCGGAGCCACCGGCCCCGATTGAGCTCCGATCGGAGCCACCGGCCCCGATTGGACTCCGATCGGGGCCAAAAAAAGCTCCGATCGGAGCCAAAAAGCTCCGATCGGAGCTTTGTGGCTCTGGTCGGAGCTCTGTGGCTCCGGTCGGGGCCATAGAGCTCCGATCGGAGCTTTTTTGGCTCCGATCGGAGCTTTTTTGGCCCCGATCGGAGCTTTTTGGCCCCGATCGGAGCTTTTTTGCCGAGGTGGTGGCCGGAGTCGGGTCGCCGGAGCCGAGGTGGTGGTCGTCGGAGTCGAGGTGGTGGTCGCCGGAGTCGGGTGGTGGTGGCCGGAGTCGGGTGGCGGTGGCCGGAGTTGGGTGATTTTAATTTGACTTTAGGGGTAAAATTGTCATTTCACATTTCCTTAAATAAGATATTAAATAAAACAAAATATTAAAGGGGCAAAAATGTCATTTCACACAATTCTGTTAAATTTAACCCTAAAAATGGACGGAAAACCTCAAATCAACAAAATTGAAATTTCAGACCTCTGTTATTAACTTTTTAAATTTCAGACCTCTCCCGTTAACATGGGTGATAGTTCAGACCTTAACCCTTTATTTTTCCTCTTGGACAAAACTCAAAACCATGGGACTCAAAGATTTTTTCTTGTTGTAGGCACAAGATTTTGAGGACCCGGAGATCCACCATCGACATGTATCACATTTGTTCGGTCTCTTCCCAGGACACACAATTACTATCGAGACAACACCAGATCTTTGTAAAGCTGCAGATTACACACTCTACAAAAGAGGTCTCTTTGCATATATATAAGATGTTACTTGCTAAAATTACTTACATTTTCATTGCTAAAATTGTTTACATTTTCCGGCAAAATAGGTGAGGACGGTCCGGGATGGTCTACTACATGGAAGGCAGCCCTCTGGGCGCGGCTACACAATAGCGAACATGCTTATCGAATGATCAAGCACATGTTTGACTTGGTTGATCCAGATAAAGAGGCTAACTATGAAGGAGGGTTATATAGTAACTTGTTCACGGCTCACCCGCCTTTTCAAATCGACGCAAATTTTGGGTAAGTAGCATTCATTTGATCATCCGTTTCTTGAACTAACCCACATTCAAGTCAAGTTTGAAAATTTTGAGTAAATCAGTAAAACAAAAAAGAACAAATTTTATTTTATGGATAACAATGTTAATGATGGCCAAAAAGGCGATAATGCTAGTAACGATGTTATTGTTCGTATCAGCTTTTCAGCAGCAATTGCAGAAATGCTTGTTCAGAGCACAGGGAAGGACCTTTACTTGCTTCCTGCCATTCCCCGTGATAAGTGGGCGAACGGTTGCATCAAAGGATTGAAAGCTCGGGGTGGACTCACGGTAAACATATGCTGGAGAGAAGGCGATCTTCATGAGGTCGGTCTCTGGGTAAAAAAGGATCATAATAACTCTATGGCTGTTAGACAGTTGCATTACAGGGGCACAACAGCAACAGTCAAAATTTTGCCTGGTAAAGTATACACCTTCAGTGGAAAGTTAAAATGCGTGAAGACGACAAACCTTCTGTGAGTGATCATCGGGTTTTCGAGTATGCTGATTTGGTTGCTTTGATGATCATCATCAGCTTTGTTATTTTCATACATAGAGAGGCGGATTTGTTTTGTATCTTGTACTTGTGAGTATTATGAATTAAAGAGGTTTTCTGCTTATGTAATATACAACAATCCTGGAAGTTTGACTAAATTTGTCTAAGTATGAAAGTATAAGGATACAATCAAATATATTTCTGGAGTTTGGTTGCATTTCAGCAATTTTCTCACTAACCCAAACTTGGATTGGACGAGGCCATTTGTAAAAATCATGAGGCCTTTGAGGCCCAAAGGATTTTGTAAGAGGCTATATTAATCAGGTGATATGCATATAATTTTTTTGATTTAACTAGATTAAGTTAAATAATGTCATTTTAAGCTCTAAGGATTTAGGATATTACTTTCACCAGCTTCAACATCATTAAACAATCTTTTATAATTTTAATTTACAAAAACAGTTTTCTTTTATTTAATTTACTATGATATAACACTATTTAACTTTAAATGTTGTAACTAAAGAAGCTTCAACATCATTAAACAATCTTTTATAATTTTAATTTCCAAAAAAAAATTTCTTTTATTTAATATACTATGATATTATACTATTTAATTTTAAATGTTGTAACTAAAGAAGCTTCAACATCATTAAACAATCTTTTATAATTTTAATCTCCAAAAACAGTTTTCTTTTATTCTATGATATAATATTATTTAATTTAAATGTTGTAACTAAAGAATCAGTATTTTTTTTTTACCGTTGGTTAGTGGAGGAGGAACTTAATGAATTGTCACCCTATTCTTAAATACTTGCAATAAGATCTTGGATGTATCTTTAAAGAAAAATATTTCATACTCTCATTATAGTTTTATAAGAACCCCATTTAGTTGAGCAACAAGTGTCTCATTATCCATAAACTTAACAGTAATTTTAATTTTTGACATATTTGTTTAATATAAACACAGCTCATTTTAATACTTCAATATACCACAGTGATATGAGGCTTATATAAGAAAAATACGTAATACTCAAATCCTGCAGAAATTTATCATTTTCTGGGTCCAAATAAGAACAGCTGGTTCAATCATGTTGGGTTAGGCTAGTGGAAACACTCACCCGGGTTTGGGGTATGACATAATGGAATTAGAGCAGACTCAAGACTGTAATTGGACTTGTAGGAAAATGGTCCGACCATAGCTGGAAAGTATCGACCATTAAAGTTTCGATTACTTACCAGAAGTAAATATTTTGAATTGCGCGACGACGATTACACCGTGTGCATTAAAGGTATAAATTGTAATACCCCAATGTATCACATGGAATGAAAAAAGTGATATGATGACTATATAAGTAGGAGATTTACTAAAAAGCTAAACATTAATATATATTTTTCTAAAACCAATTGAGAATAAAGAATTCAAAAAAATTACTAAAACTTAGAGGCGTAACATATATTTAAACTGTTTAATTTTCTTTTGTCTTAATTAGTCAGAATTAGGTTTCCTTACTTGGAGTTGGAACATCTAAATTATGTTTTATTAATTGTCAAATAAATGGTTTGTAATAATAGTAATAAATAAGTAGTGAATTCAAATTTCAAACAATGGGTGGCTGCTAAATTTGGACTCCTCCCCTCGGGGGAAGACAGAAAAACAACAACAGGTGAACTGACTAAGACTATGTTGTCTTTCTGTCTCTAGAAGGTTGAAGATCTGCAATTTAATCTAACTTATTATGAGTTATGACTTATGAGGCAAGGCATAAAAAAATGTTATGAAGTTGAGTCGTGCCTAACCATGTACTCCTGTCAATATTTTACCTAATCTGCGAGTGACCCATGTATAACTTGACATGAGTCGAATTTGAGTTACGGATTCCGACTTTTGGGTCATTTTGACCCAACCCGTCCTTTAAATGAATTGTGTTTGAATTTTAACTTTTGATTCATGAGTTAACTAACCCGCTGACGCATGCATGTATAAATATATATTGACTGAACAATATATATTTGTCGTATAAAAATTTAAAACTAATATTTTTAATATTCACTTATATGATTTAGTTTGAATGCAAATTTCTACGGTTTTATTAGACACGGAATTTAACAATGAGTGATTTAGTTAGTTGTCCACTAACCACTGCCGTCGTCTGTCTGAAAAGTTTGTATTGTATTGGGTATTTATACTTTGGGATGTGATATATTTTTTTTTTTTATCTATTTTGGTCTTAATGGTATTTAAAGTTTGAAATATTTGAAACATTAGTCATATGTTTAATTTTTTTTCTATGCGAAATTCGAGCCAGGCCATGAAATAGTATGTTTAAATTTTAGAATTTGGTATATGTTTGCATTTATGATATTTAAACTTTGATGAATTTGGATCTTAAGGGTTTTTTTTTTCAAACTTTTTGCATATCAAGTAGTGTAAAAATAAATGAATGTATAAACTATTTTTGTTACTTTTTATTTTGTATCTTTTCATTATTTTTGTAGTTTTAAAATTTAAACTTGTAACTATTTTGAAATAAATTTATTTGTGGCAGTTGTAAAAGAGGAGTGAAACAGAGAGGAAACATCCTGGCTGGACGATACAATGACAATGTTGTCTGTTGGGGACACGGGAGTTGGGCTGGGCTTCTCCTTGTGGTTCACGTGCGTCAGATTTATCACCAGTCAAACCTTCTCACCTTTTGACTTGGAAATATAACAACACTGATTAAAACACCCTACGCACGACTTGCTGGTTTTCACCTTCCTTCCTGTTTCCTCCACTTTATTTTTTTATTATATTTCTTTTATTTATTATTATTTGTATTATATATATATATAATTAAAAAAATGTATGTTTGCACAGACATTATAATTTCCACATTCTAAATAATTTATTATGTTTGCTTGGATCATGGATGTATGTATCAGTTCATCATTAACTATTAGTCAATAGTTAAATATATGATATTCATAAGAAACTTGTATACAGTCAATAAGATAGCTGTGATGTTTGTTTTACAATTAGATTAATTTGCACTAGATTATCTTATAAAAAAGTAAAGTGTTGGTTATGAATATTATCATAAATGTTTTGAAAATCGAAACGGACCTTGAACCGTCAAGGTGGTCAGCGATTGGTTCCCGATATGAATTGGTTCAATCTGTTTTAACAAACAAAAAAAAAAACCATTCAAATCTTCCTTTATAAACCTTTAGGCACATACCATATTTTTTTTTATTTAAACGGGCGAACAAACACCGGATTATATGATCCAACCCGGGTTTCACGTCGAACTAAGTTCATTGTGCATTATGAACTTTTACCTAACCAAACCGCTAATGTGACCGATTCACGGTCTGACCCGGTTTAATCAAATTTTCAAAATATTAGTTAAATACCTGACTTCTTGGTTTGAACCGGAGAGTTTGTATAACTATATAATAACACAATAATTGGGTAGAACTTATATAAGTATATATATTTATAAAGTAACTAAAAGACTTAAATACCTTTATATACATGTATAATTTTTTTTTTAGTTTGGTTGTCTATTATGTATTAGATAATACTATGATGTATACGTCTTATTTAACTAATAAATAATTTACTATATGAATAAATATTAATTAATATACTAACAAAAAGTTAACAATCACTGGTAGTTTTACTAAAATATTCTAATACATTGTTAGTGCACAAACCATACATGCAGTTAATGAGTGGAGAAATTTCGAGAATATGAATGACTTGTAAAAATAATGAAGTGTCGATTTGTACTTGTCCAAGACCGTACTTTAACAATAATAAAAGAACTTGTATATATATACATATAACTCTTTTACTCTAAACATGATATATTTGAGATTCTTACAACTTGTGGTGGTGGTTTTTGTTGTTGTGGTGGTTTTTGCTTGATCACTACAAATGACTCCACTCCTATTTATAGGAGCATAAAGATCACTCTAAACTCTAGGAAATCTCTAGATTAAGAACATCCTAGAAACTCTTTAGAAACTACTTAAATCCTAGAATTATCTAGATACCTTAACCTAGCCAAATTCTCTAGATGTTTCTTCAACTTGGCCGAACTTCCTCTTAGCCCAAATCTTAAAGTTTTGGCCCAATGATGATAAGTTGGTCCTAGCCCATGATGGTTCTTCTTGGCCCATGATGATAAGTCAATGTTGATATTAACACTCCCCACCAACATTGACTTTCCTTCATGTCAATGTTGCATTTAGATCTATGTCGCTCTTGATTGTTCAATCGTACTTTTCTGCCTTTGTCAACTTGTGGTTTTGAAACTATTTTTCTCACTTTCCTTGATGCCTTGTTTATACCTCATTCGTCGAAGACCAAAATATTAATCAACGATGAAGTACCGTGTCGACACTCCACTCCCGGTGACGACGACATCACTTTGATTCCCGTAGACATCTCCAAGTCCGACTCTTCTTTATATTCATCTTGAGGCAAATATCGATTCTCAACTACCGGAATTTGCAAGGAAGCAAGAATAAGCGTATACGCGATTTTTATCACGACAACGAACTGGCTTAGTGATCGATCTTCCTGATCCATGCTTCACCACTTGTTTGTCATCGGCTCCACCATGGACGTCTCCGCGAGGAATCAAACTCCCACTTTTTCCATGAATCTTCTTTGAAGAAGTTTTATTTATTGAAGTCGGTATCACGAACATGTCGTCTACTCGCTCCCAATGTGAACAACATCTGCCTTGATCATTTCCACATTCTTGAGAAATTTCACATCATTCGGACCAAATAAAATGTACATACCTGAATCGACTACATTTTCCACTGAAATGAGATTTTTCTTCATACCCGGAACATTATAAACGCTATCGAGCTTGATCGATGTCCCACCGCTACCGTTGATCACAACAGTGCCTTCTTTCTCAACATTGTGAACGACATCATCTGCCATGAGTATAACATCTTCTCCTTCATGACGACGACGATTCAAAAATTGCTTCACATCTCCAGTAAGATGATGACCACAACCGGAATCGACAATCCACTCATTTCCCGAGTTTCGAGCTACGAACGCACATGTGGGAGTGGTCTTGGCTAGAAAGCATTTAGCTCATTCTTCATCTTCGGTTGAGGTTTTAGATTCCACCATGTTACTCCTTCAGTTTGGTCCGACAATTTCTCTTCAAATGTCTAGGCTTTCCACATCGATAACACTTGAAATCTTTCATGCGAGATGACTCTGCATTCCCACCAATCTTTTTCCTGGCGTCATTCTCCTTCATCTGAGCCATGAGCGCGCACTGATCTTCCTCCAGTTTTACCCTGGCCATTTTCTTAGCCAACGACTCTTGTGAAGCAAGAAGGTTCTCAAACTCCTCCAAGGATGGTTGTTGAACCCATCCTTGAATCGACGTAACAAGCGGTATATACTCGGGACGTAATCCCTGAATAATGGACCGTTTTATCCGCGCCTCCGAAATCGACTCCTCCGGATTGAGAAGATTAATTTCTGAACACAAATTCTTAACCTTTAGAAAGAACTGTGAAATCGAAGACTCACCATGTTTCGCATTCGCCAGATCCGTCTCTAAATCTGTAACCGCGCCTCGTTCTTCTTATTGTATAGTTGGTCTAGCGTCTTCCAGATCGAACGGGCAGAGGTGCATCGTGAAATATTCTCAAACACCTCTTACGATATCGACCTCTTCAAGGAAAACTCCACCTTGGCATTCCTCCACTTCCAGCTTTTGATCGCTTCACCGTTTGCAGCGGTCTCCTCCGGCGCGATAGTTTCGCTCCCTCCAACGACGTCCCACAAATCTTCGCTCACAAGATATAACTTCATGCATGACTTCCAAATCCGGTAATTGGACGAGCTCAGTAGCTCCATTCCTTGTCCAATCACGCGACCGACAACATCCATATTTAGAGTTCCCGAGTTCTTAACCCCGATCTTGAATCGTTCCGCGTTACCGCGATAATTGCTCTGATACCATGTAAAAATAACGAAGTGCCGATTTGCACTTGCCCAAGACCGTACTTCAACAATAATAGAAGAACTATATATATATATATATATATATATATATATATATATATATATATATATATATATATATATATATATATATATAACTCTCTTACTCTAAATAGTATATATTGGAGATTCTTACAACTTGTGGTGGCGGTTCTTGTTGTTGTGGTGGTTTTTGCTTGATCACTACAAATGACTCCACTCCTAATTATAGGAGCCTAAAGATCACTCTAAACTCTAGGAAATCTCTAGTTTAAAAACATCCTAGATACTCTCTAGAAACTACTTAAATCCTAGAATTATATAGATACCTTAACCTAGCCAAATTCTTTAGATGTTTCTTCAACTTGGCCCAACTTCATCTTAGCCCAATAATGGTAAGTAGGTCCTAGCCCATGATGGTAAGTTCTTCTTAGCCCATGATGGTAAGTCAATGTTGATCTTAACATGACCAAGTCCATTAAAGGTTGCTTGTCCATCATCTTTACTTCTAACAGAATCTATTGAACTTTTTGAGAGCATCTCCCATATACATCAACTAATAATCTATATATGTATGTATACGAGTATTTGTAATTTATATTGAACCCAACGTTGTAACAAGACATTATATATATATTCGTTGAAGTATAAAAGTGAAATTATATTTTTACCGACAATCTTAAGGTTTTATAACAATTAGTCTAATAGTTAGTCTAATTGTTCACACGGTATTAGATCGGACATTTTTTAATCTAGTGATATAGAAATGTTGAAAACTTCATATCAAAGACCGAGGTGGACAACTGAAATCCATAATATGGATTCAAGTGAGGTAAAACCGAGGTGGTTGGGAGAATGTTGAAATGTGTATAAGAGTGTGTTAAATAAAGTTGATTAAGATGCATATTTTGTTTTGAACATGGTTTTATAATGCACATGTCCGTATCTCCGCTACGCTGAGTTTAAACTCATTCGTTAAAAAAAATTACATGATGGCTTTAAATGTTTCAACTCACGCATGAGACTGGATTTTAAAAAATAAAGACTAAATGGCGCTTTTAGTTTCAATTATTACTTCAACATTTTAAGACAACTAATTAAATGGCTATTTTTTTTGGCCAAAATTAAATGGCTAATTCAAACTTAAGGCTTAAGCAACTAAATATTATGATTTTGTGTATGGTCTGTATCAAATTAATTAAATGATGTTTTTTAATGGAAATTTTAGCTATATATATAATTTTGTTTCTTACTGAATTTTCTAGGTGTATCAACCGGATTAATTCGGTGTAATAAAACAACTTGTAGTTTCAGGAAAAATACTATAAAGTCTGCAATCAATAAGAAACAAAACAATTAAACAAAACAGTTAATTAATAATAATAAATAAAAATAGGGGACAAAACCAACAGGAAAGATTCTTTCCTCAGCAACAGCAAAGTATATCTCACTTCTCCAAACTGTTCATCAATCCATTCGTACATAGTACAACACAACACACTCCAGCGTGTTATTTGCTGTACGGAATGTAGTAATAATTAATAATCATTTTAAATTAGTTGCTTAATTAATTAATAAGCTCGAAATTATTTAGCAACCTACATTTGAAAAATTAAAAATAAAAATAAAAAAGAATAAAATTAATTTAACCAATCATGTGCATATTTCAATTATGTAATATAATATAGTGATTTAGAATGTCACTTATTAACTAAAAAATCATGATTTAAAACTCTACTAAAACTTTACTAACTAATTCGGTGAAAATAGAATTTAGATTAGATATGGAATAAATAAGTTACAATTTTGACAAGACCTTCATGATGGCCTATCACAAAAATAAAAAGATCATGTGCACATTTCGTACCATCCAAGAGGTCGGTTGGTTTTTGTCTTCAAAGAAATGCAAATTTGAGATTAGGTCTTTAATTATAATTAATATCAAATTTGTATTTAATTATGGTTTACGGTACCCTTCAGTTACATGCACTAAACAATCGACAAGAGACGATATTCTTTTTCCTCAAGTTGTCCTAATTAACTAATTATTTTTTGGTCTGATTAATTGAAAATTATTTACATGTATAAGTTATTATTCAAATGGAAAAAAAAAAGTTGGAATTATTTTAAAAAAATAACTGTTGCATGATTTTGTAATTTTAGAAGAGACCAAGTTAAGTCATGTTTAGGGGATTATTAAATTGCGTATTTAGATATTTATTATCAGTATGCCGAAATTTGAATTGTAGCTTGAACATTTAATTATCCAACGTAGACCGGGTGAAAAAAAAAACTGGTCTGAATGGATTGGTTTGGAACTAGCTTCCAAGTAGATTAGTTCAGTAAACCAGTTCTTTTTTACTTAACCACAAGAGTTCGTTTCATACTACTTCTTTAACCGAAATCCACTTTTAGTAATATTTTTTTTTTATACACCTTTGATATTAACGTTTTGCATTTTGTACACTTTTCATACTACCGTTAAAATTCTGTCTGATTTGGACGTTAAGTGTCATGTGCCGTGCACGTGAACAACCCTAAAATTTTGATTTTGTTCAATTTAGTCCTTCTAATACTTTCCTAACTTTTAATTTGTTCAATTTAGTCCTAAAATTTGAAAAACGAACTATTGACCCAAATTGACCTAGCTGGACCTAGCCTAAGGCTAGGTCCGGCTAGGTCCCAATTGACATAGCCGGACCTAGCCCCTAGATGGTTCGATTTTCAAATTTTAGGACTAAATTGAAAATATTAAAAGTTAGGAAAGTATTAGATGAACTAAATTGAATAAAATCAAAAGTTTAGGGCTACTCACGTGCACGACACATGACACTTCACGTTCAAATCGGACAAAATCTTAACGGTTGTATGAAAAGTGTACGAAATGCAAAACGTTGGATCCAAAAGTGTACAAAAAAAAGATCCAATACCAAAAATGGATTTCGGTCAAAGAAGTGGTATGATTTTTTCTTTTTTTAATTGAAATAAGATTAGAACCAGAACTACTTAAACGTCCGAGTTGGAATCGGTTTAAGCCGAACCGATCAGGTGCTATTCCTAACATATATATACAGTAGGGGTGGGCACTGAACCGGTTCAGGCCGAACCGGTTCCGGACCGGACCGGAACTGTTTTAAACGGTCCGGTCCAGTAATAACTAGGGTTTTTTTTTTACTTAGGTTGGTCTAAAAAAAACTGGACTGGTTTGAACCGGTCCAGAACCGGTTTTGGACTGTTTTTTAAAAAAACAAGTCCTGGACCGGTTTTATATGTCGGACCGGTTTTATCATTAAAAATTAGTCCAAAACCGGTCAGAAACCGGTCAAAACCGGTTTTTTTTTAAAAAAAAATAGTCTCAGTCAAAACGTTTTTTTTTTCTTAAAAACGGTTCAAAAACGGTCCGGTCCGGACTGGTTTATTGGACTGGTTTGGTATACCCCTTGGACTGGTTCCAATTTAGGGGTTACCAGTCCAATTTGGACCGGTCCACTCCGGACCGGTTCCAAACGGTCCGGTTCCAGACCATTTCCGAACCAGTCCGGCCGGACCGGTTTTTATGCCCAAGCCTAATATACAGATATATATGACATATATAGATTATCATATATATGAAAGAGTTACATTCATCACAATGGAAAAATTGGTATCATTATTGACATCCAACGGTGAAGTATACGATCTATAATTAATTACAGTCATAGTCTAACTAATTATAATGAGTGTGGACAAACGGTTCATATCGAGGACGGTATAGATGTAGTCATGTAACAACCTTACAAACAAAAAGAATGACCTTAATAACTATTAGGTCCCCCGAAAATGACTGAATCCCTTAGGGGTGTTTGAATGTTTGGAATAGAAGTAATATGAGATTAATTAAAATGTAAGATTACAACTAATGTGAGTTACGTAATGTAATGTTAAATTGTAGTGTTTTGTTATAATGTAGAGTGTATTGTTAGATTACATTGTTTGATTTTGTAAGGTGTAGTGTGATGTGATTTTATTATTATTATATTAATCTATATCATAGTGTATTGTATCTTAATATGATGAGATTTAAACGAATATTTATTTTGAAATCAACTTACTTCTCGAACTTTATATTTTGTGTTTAATAAGTATATTCTGTTTATGAACTATAAAAACCAAATATTAAAACTAAATTCGGATAGCTATTATATTATATATTAATTGAAACATTTGTATAATTTTATAAGATATTTTTTATAAAAAATACCATAGATTTTTTTTACTTATTTTGTATGAATATCGTATACATTATTTGTTATTATAATATGACTCGTGAAATATATGATAAATAGAAAGACAATAATAATAGTATAATAAATACCATACAAAGTACTTTATCTATTTAATAATAATTATTAACAAATTTAATAAATAACAATAAAATAATAAACGCTCCATAACGTTGAAAATAATTTCACATTACACCCGCTTTTGGATGTAATCTAACATTACAGTAGATGGAGTTTAGATGTAATCTCAAATTACAATGGACTTCACATTACAATACACATTACATTCTTTGGTTTGCCAAACAACGTAATGTAGATATAATGTGGAACATAATATGAGATTACATCTCACATTACTTTCATCCAAACACCCCTTAGTAATTTTGGTTGACATAACTCATTTTGTTGACATAAATGAATATATATAATAGACACTATTTGGAAGCTCTCTCTCAAGATCCAAAAACTGAAGGGAAGTCACTCCTCAATGCAAACTCTCTCGACGGCCATGAGTATAGAGCAACTCTTCCTCCAGCATACGCCTAAGCCAAACCGGAAGCCCCACCACAACGGATGACCTTGTTCAACCTCGCGTTCATCCATCTCTCCGTCTCCACCTCGCCAAATCGCGGAGTCCGCCTCCCCCCTCACGCCCCCCATCATCCCAACCGCGGCGGATAGATGAATGCAATCTCTCGGAAGTGCGCACACCATCCCCCCTCAAGACCGCACAAAGATCGCCCAATACCACCACAACCACCTCCATCCGCTCCCACACGACTCTACATGCGCGCATGCGCCACCCATCACACTCACGCGCCACCCACGTGCCTACCGCAGTGTCACCCGTCGACCACGCGCCTCCATACACGCTGTCACGCGCCTCCGCGGCCCACCTCCTCTCCCAACGCGCCGTGCGCGGGTCGCCCTCGTCCCTCCACGCGTCGTCGTGGATGTTGTTCACCGCTTTAAGCTCAAAATTGACTATATTTTGGCGGTACAGGCCACTAACCTCCCCCACCTACCCCTTCTAGTTGAATTCATAGTCATCAGAACCAACGCTCCGTTCTTCACACAAACGACTGCATGATATGTACCCTTCGGGGTACCCACAATATGACCGCAGTCGCGGTCGTATCTCATTGTCAAACCCGAAACCCTCATTGTCAAAATCTTATCCTAACAGAGAAGCAGAGTATTTCTATGGCACCCCACTAATGCGCTAGTCATTCACGGATGTTCCACAGTCAGGGGCGCTTCGGTAACCTGGTTTCGTCCAGCCCCTACCAGTTAGAAATCTCTACCCTAGTCATGCAGTCATCTTTGTGTGTTAATGGAGTTGTTTGTGTTTCATATTTACTGTGGGTTCTGTCTGGTATCGCTTGTGTGCAGGTCCACTGTTAGCTTTTTCGGCCTTGACCTCAAATAGTTTTTTTCTTCTCTGAATGGCTGAACTCGTTGTTGTATCAGTTGGACTCCTCATCACCAAACTGCTATCCTTTGCCTATGGTCATCTCTACCTTTAACCCGATCTGGTGTTCTAGTTTATTTACTTCCGGTTGTAATTCTGTTATTCTGTTGGTACTTGCTCTACTTGTTCAGGATTTGGATGTTTACCAATCCTTCCAAGAGCGGCCGTTTTCTAATTTATAGCTTGTAATAGTTTTTTCAATAAAATCGGCGTGATTGATAAAAAAAATATGAATATATAATAGGGTCTGACTAATTAAAGTAGTATGGACTTCTATCTATAGTCGTTAAATCAGACACATTAAGATTTGTGTGATAACTGAAATATAATTATTTTTATTTTCTAAAATTTGATTATTTATATATCCTAATTTAGCTAAGTCTTATATAATATTGTGAATATATGGTAATTAATAAATAATAATAATTTTGTATTTTTCTAAAAAGTGAGTGATTTGATTTGTAATATTTGATTTGTATTTCACATCAGTCAAACTAAAAAGTGGAAATATAAAGATTGTAATATTCTACTATAGCGGTTTAGTATTCATCATTGATCAGAAGTTTTAGGTTTAATTTATGTCTGACTTCTGAGAAACATTATTTTGAAAATCAGATCAAGAACCAGCTACACAGGCGATACAATTTTAGTAAAATGCACAATGAATCGGATTTGACCAAATCAGAGCAGTAGATGTTCGTTGCTTCAAATAATAAAATAATTCAGACTAAACTAGACATGCTAGTTTATAAATGAAGTCTGGACTCGATCAAATTGTTTTCTAGAACCGAGCAAATAGGTTTGAATTAGATCAGACCGACATCTGACCACTTTATCAGTCTAAGATCCGGTTTGGTTTTCAAAACATTGCTAAGAATGGAAAAATAAAAGGGTTAATAACTAAAAAACTGTCCAAGGTTTACCCTATGTTAAAATTAGGTGTCTGAAGTTTGAAATGTTAAAATGGACTGTCCCAAGTTTCATTTTTGTTGAAATTTGGTGTCTCTGTGCGTCTTTTCATCTCCATTCAATCATTTTCATTAACTCACCAACCCACTCATAATCCATCACTCTTTACTTTTCACAAAATCGTCAAATTTCACCTAAAAATTGAACATTAAAAAAAAGTTTCTAGAAGAGTGGTGTGGAGCCACTTTCCAATGACAATAGAGCGAGATTTACTTGCCCGGATGTGGCCATTTTTTTAGGTGACGGTCCCGGCAAAATGACGAGAATGGAGTGTGTATGAGAGCTCGAATTTGACATACGGTTTCTTCGGAATTGACTTCTCTAAAGTAATCACACCGAGACACCAAGTTTCAACAAAAATGAAAATTGAGACATTCCATTTTAACATTTCAAACTTCAGACACCTAATTTTAACATAGGGTATGTTGGATCACGGACGAAGCTCCGTTACGTCCTTGACGGAATGGTTGGACTCCTGGGCTCCGCGTGGTCCTGCAAAAGGGGATGGCCTGGGTGGTGACCCAGAATCCCTCTCCGATGCTTAAATGAGTACGGTAATCAATGGGTGGTAAGCAAGAGTATATGTTCATATCAGTGTAGGGTTTTTCTGAGGTAACTTCCTCCTTTATATAGGAGGGGAAGTTACTCAGTTACCTGTTACTGCGCCTGGCAGTTTTGCCCATGATTCCGTGTATTTCGCCACGATTCCGTATATCTCGGCTGGGATTCCATATTTCTCGCCCCACGCTCCGCGTATCTTACCCGTACCTCCGCGTATCTCGGGCACGCCCTGCGTATCTCGGGGGAGATTATCTATATCTTAACCGTCTTCCCACTACTCTCATCTAGTAGGCAGGTTTCTCGGTCTTATCCTCTGATTACAAGTCTCGACTACTGTCGGGGACTCCAGAGTTGTCTCATTCTAGGTCACCACCCAGGACCTTCAGTCTCTACGGGACAGGTCCAGCCTCTGCGGGGCTTTATTATCGGGGCCTTTACTAAGGCATATCGGGGCCTACTCAGAGGCTTCTCATCGGGAGCATTCAGCTCATACATCGGGACCGCTAAAGTCGGGACCCTTCGTGCTGGGCCTCTGGGCCTTCCAGGCTTTTCCTCGAGGCCCACTGGACCTACTCGCCGTCCATTGACTGTTAATGTGGCTAACGATTACATCGGAACCCATCAGGGTAAACCTTCTACTGTTTTTTAGTTATTAACCCAAAATGAAAATATTAATCGTCTGCACATTTCTATTTATATGTTAGTCCGATACGAATTGAAATTATTATAAATGTGACATGTTACGTGTGATGCTTCTCTTATGGGAGCCTTAGATTTATACATATATATAGTTGTTATTAGTTCATATTGGATCGATAATTTGCCAGTTTCTATATAGTTAGGCGGTTGATTCCTGAATGGTGGATATATGTCCAATTCGGGTTCGTATTTACATTTCGGGCCTCGTAAATACGTCAAAAATTACATATCGGTTTAAAAACGTCACCCAAGGAGTCAAAACGGTCCGAAAACGCATTTACGCGCGTCCGGACCGGACCTCCGGATTGCGCGGCAATCCGGAGGTCCGGATTGCATTACGGGTATCGCGCGACTACCGTATCCGCGATTACCGTTACGTGTAGAGAAGTCAAGTTCGCGCATTACCAATATAGATGACGGTCACCGCATGTTCTTGAACCGTCATCAAACCGCTTTAAAACCGGGTTCGGTCCCAAGGAAGCCTATAAATAGGAGGCCTTGGCCACCCATTTTCACACATCCTCTCATTTGCCCAACTTTGGTATTTTGAGCTCTGACTTCTCTCTAGAAATATTCTCTCTCTAGAAATTACTCTTTTGCCATTATAGTGACTTAAGCTTCGGAGAGGGCTCCGCTAGCACCCCCCCCCCCTCTCCGTGCTAGCATTGGTCCTTCGTGCAGGAATCGTCGCCCAGACACCCGCATTTGTACACAGACCACCGCCTCCTGAGACACAGCCGTACCGAGACACAGACCTTTACGGGAGTAAAACCGAACACTCGCCAGTGGCTCGACCTCTTCCCAACGAAGGGTTACAGCCCAAGAGCCCGCACAACCACGCGAACAGACGCGTCCTCACGACCTTGTTCATCCCGGACGCAACATTGGCGCCGTCTACGTGATTCGAACAAAAAGCTACCGTACCGCAAAATCATGACGAGTGATCACAACCCTCCTGAAGAGGTGAAAAACCCAAGGAAAAGGCCTGGGCGTCCCAGGAAATACCCGGCAAACAAAAGAACAGGAGGCCAAGCTCCAGCTGGGAGCCAGTCGGGACCCTCCCACATCCCAAGAGCTACTTCCGTAGCTTCATCCATACCGACTGACAATGTGCCCAACGCACAACACAGAGAGACAAGGGACAAACATCACGCATATCCACCTGGTTTCGAACCAGAAATGCACGAAGATGAATCCAAAGCAGAAATGCCGCAAGGCGAACAAAGAACGGGGGCAAACCCGATGCCCACCGTTACTCCAGCGATGATGGCTGCGCGGGAAGAGTTACTCGCATTCCGCGAGTCTCTAAAAAACCAAGGATATGCGGCTCAGCCACCTCCGTCCAACCAACAACATGCTGCGCCAGCAAGAGAGATGTCGCAAGACACTACTCGCTACGGCAATCCTTTCCAGGGCAGGAACCAACACGCAAGACATGAACCTGCACGGTCATACACTCCTTTCCAAGGAGCCCGTCAGTGGAGGAACGAAAGGCAGCCCCCATTCTACCACCCACAGCAGCCAACGAGGGATGATCCTTTTCAGGCCACAAGTAGGGATCAATCTGACATCTACCACAACAATGGTCGGCAAAATCCTTCAACAGGTTATGCTGAACCGGTAAAAGGGTTTACCGCCGAGATGTTAGAAGAAATGGTGGAGAAGAAGATGAAGGAAGCAAAAATGAAGGGTATGCACGCTCTTGAAGAAAGGGCGTCACATCCGTTCGCTGACCACTTGGTGAACAGTCGCGTCCCAGACGCACTGTATCGAATTGGAGGAGACCTCTACCGTGGAAAAGGAGATCCAGTTGAACACGTGCAAAAGCACGAGGCCTCTCTGCTAGGCAGAACGAAGAACCCACACCATTTCGCAATGACGTTTTCACAAACTCTTGCCGGGACTGCAGCACACTGGTTCTTCTCACTGCCATGCGGAAGCATTACTTCATGGGCAGACCTGAAGGCCAAATTCATTCAACGGTACATGGGCGAGCGCACATTGTTGAAAGGGGCAAACGCTCTGGACGACGTCCAACAACAAAACGAAGAGTCTCTTGCCGACTACTACATCCGCTTCAATCAGAACATCTCTGACATTCAGGGGAACCTGACAGAAGGAGAGATTGTTCGAGCGTTCATTCGAAACCTCGGACGAAGAGGCAATGCCCTAGCTGAAAAAATGGCAAAGCGCCCAGCGGAATCCATGGAGGAGTTAGCCGCAAGAGTCAAAGAATACATAGACCTCGAAAGGTTCAGAAGCCAGAACAAGGCAAAAATCGCTGCAGCAAAGGCAAAAGATAATCCAAAACAGAACCAACCAAAACCACACTCAAGTGGTCAACAAGGAAGACATTGGCAACCTCAGCCGAAAAGACCTTTTCAAGGAGATTTTCAGAAGCCAAAAGAAGTAAATCTTGCCGACTGCATTCCTTTGAATGCCCCGCTGTCTGTAATTTTGAGAGAAATGAAGGACGCGAATATGTGGAAGGAGCCAAACAACTTCAGGAAAGGCCCACTGGGGAGAGACAAGGACAAGTGGTGTGAAAACCACGAGGTCTTCGGCCACGAGACCGATAGCTGTGTCAGTCTGCGCTTCCGAATTAACAACTTCGTCCTCAAAGGCGAATTGAAACAGTTTGTCGATCAAGGCAACAACCCCCCGAGAAAGGCTCAACCAGAGTCATCAAAAAGAGGAAACAAGGGAAAAGAGAAGGTCAATGACAACCCTCCGCCAGCTAAGCGAGGTGTAATCAACGTCATACACGGAGGGCCTGCCGCCGGAGGACAAGTATCTAATGCTCGGGACATTTATGCATCCCAAGCAGCAACACTGCCGAAGTACGGAAAGCGCAAGCAACCTGAGCAAGAAGACGCAGTCATCCAATTCTCCAGGGAAGACTTAAAGCATATCGTTTACCCCCACGATGATGCTTTAGTCATAACCATGGACATTGACGGGTACGATGTGAAAAGAATTCTTGTCGATGGCGGAAGCTCCGCTAACATTCTACATGTCAGAGTCCTAGAGCAACTGGGAAGATCTGTCAAGGACTTGTCCCCAGGAACTTTCTCACTAGTCAGCTTCGCTGGAGCAACTACACAACCCTTGGGTACAATCACACTTCCTGTCATCCTTGGTCAGGGGTGGAGAGCATTACATATCAACGTCACTTTCGTAGTTGTAGAATCTCTCGGAGCCTACAACGGAATCTTGGGACGAACAACGATCAATCCCTATGTGATCGTGCCCTCCACCGTCCACCAAAAGATGAAGTTCCCTACGGAACATGGGATTGGGGAAGTGCTAGGAGATCAGATAACCGCAAGACGTTGTTACGTCAATGCCTTGAGAGCAAAGCACCAATTCCATGTGGCCATGATAAATTCCTTCAAAAGGCAGAAAGTTGTTGATGAAAGAAAGAAGCAACTGGTGGAACAAGCTGTTACAGTTTGGAACCCACAAGAAAGCATCCAGTTCTCGCCATGGCACCAGATATGGCTCGTTAAGCAGGGAGAAGACGAGCCAATCATGGAATACTTCATCAGATTCGCCTCCAACGCCTCAACAGCGAAAGCAACAAGAGAAGAAGTGATAAGTGTGTTCTATGCAAACATGAACGCCAAATCTTTCCTTCTCTTTGGACGAACTCATGGATGGCAAACAACAAAAACCATGGCAGATCTAAAAGATAAGCTTGAAACAGCAGTCTTATGCGAACAAGAACTGAGGTGGGGTACACCCCTCAGTTGGGACAAAGGAGTTCGAGCAAAAATGAACAAGTAGGAAGACGCAAGCATTGATATCGACAACATCTTCACACCGTTAAAAACGGTTGCTGAAGACATTTACGTCAACCTACTGGAAAACAAGCTCCCAAGTCCACTTGTCCCGAAGACAGCTTTCTTGGGCAACAACATCAGAGAATGGTGCAAGTACCACAAAACTTGGGGGCACAACACAAACATGTGTCTACCATTAAGGTGGGAAATTGAAGAATGCATCACGCTAGGTGCACTAAGGCGATTTGTTGCAACCGACTCCGCGACGTCGTCATCAAACCAGCCATAATGAAACGGGAGAAACAACTATCTTTTAGATTACTTTGCGCATTCCTAGTATTTCTAGTATAATCAATGTAAATACGCGCAAGTATCTAATAAAGTCAATCTACATTTGTAGGTACACATCTATCTCTTGCACGCTATTTTCTGGATTAAACGCGAAGCAACTAAACTACGCGCTTATTATCTACATCAATAATCCAAGAAATTATGAAACGTGCAAGCAAAGTCTATCATGCGTTATGACAACGTTTATCATCAACAACAATTTACCCATATGGATGACCACATAAAAAGGCATCATCATAGAATCAAACACTTGGAGTTAAGCCCAAGACACTTTCAAAAACAGCATATCGCAAATACACATAATGGATGATATTTGCATACCTACACCAACAAGGAGTTTATTTCTCCATTCACAAATCGACATCTACATCAAGAAGGTGTCAGCAACACAAAGCAATTGCGCTATGTTCACAGCCAACTTACATGACGCAAAGACAACTTGCGGATTATCTTCAAAAAGGAACTTATAGCAATTCTCTACTCAAAGGGACGACTATCCAAAGAGCCGTCACTTACAAGCAATATCTTGGATTAACACCAAGACCTGCTATCAAAGGGGGCATGTTTACTTCTAGAAAAAAATGACATGCTGTGACATCTCATATTAGAGGCAAATCCTCATGTTCATAGCCATTCCCTGGATCCAGAACAGGATGGGCAAATACAATAACGGGGCTGATCACCCCATAAATTCCGAATGTCCTCTGTTTAGACGACAATCCCATATAACGAATTATTGGTAAGGGTTCACTCTTCATGACGGATGTCCTCTGTTTAGACGACAATCCCATATAACGAATTCCTGGTAAGGGTTCACTCTTCATGGCGGATGTCCTCTGTTTAGACGACAATCCCATATAACGAATTCCTGGTAAGGGTTCACTCTTCATGACGGATATCCTCTGTTTAGATGACAATCCCATATAACGAATTCCTGGTAAGGGTTCACTCTTCATGGCGGATGTCCTCTGTTTAGACGACAATCCCATATAACGAATTCCTGGTAAGGGTTCACTCTTCATTGCGGAAGTCCTCTTGCTAGATGACAATTCCGTACTATAGATTTTCAAAATCGTGTTGCATGGTTCCTGGACGCAGAAAACATGCATCACAATTCATACTCTCAAAAGTGTTACATGGTCCCTGGACGCAAGAATCATGTATCACAAATATTTTGCAAAATATTTTGTCAAGTATTTTATCAAATATTTTATGTATCAAACACCTTTCCAAACATCTTATCAAACAAGGATTTCAAGGTTCGCAAAACTCTCTTTCAAAACCCAAAAAGTTTTTACGTATGCTTCCCCAACGCGGGTTGATACACGCTGGCAGGTGCGCACCCTGTTTAAAACTCATAAAATTTACAAGTAGAGTCTTGTACAACGTCGCCTTAGAGTGGAACTAAGAGACGGTATAAACTAGTATCTTGCTCAAACCAAGATAACACATTTCAAACATACTACTTGTTAAGTCGCTATACGCGAATCACTTAACAAGTTTCGACAGATATAGTGACAAGCTATGCAGGAAGACGTACAACATGCATAACGCATCGTACATACAATTTTGAATCAAAAGTGGCTATCGGTCACGATTGCGGGGACTATGTTTACACTACTAGTCATCTGGGTTCAGGAAACACAGTAAGCGATAACGGTATGAAATATTACTAACAAGTTATCATGCAAACTGCTGTGTATAAAACAGGTTCATACGACGTAATTCAAAGCGAACAAGTCACAAGCAACAATCAGACAACAACTCCAACAAGTTTCTAAACATAGAAGCAGGGGGGCGAACGGGCTCATAAACGAGTTCAACATATCGATAAGATGACACAAATCAAAGGAGTCCATCATCCCTGACAGGGCTGGGCGGAACAGGCAAAAGTTGCACATTAGTGCCGCCACCATCTTCTCCAAACAAAAATGCAAACTCAGATGTTGCAGTATCTAAGCGACGAAGCTCGGCAACTTGCCCAACAGCAGACTCCGCATATGGCCCTAACTTGTCAAAAGGAAAGCCAGGAGCAAGAATGCTCACTCTACGAATAATTTCCTCAGCAAACTCGCTGAGCATAGGAGTGGCCTTCGCTGTAGCAGCAGCAGTAACTGCGCTATCAAATCCAGGAGTAGAAGGGAACTTGCTAAGTCCCTCTTCAATACCAGCCTTCATTTCTACCTCGCGCACTTTCCGACAGGCAACCTTGTGCTTGCCTGCGTTATCAGAAATTGCCTTCTCAATGGCGGCATTCTCAGACTCAAGCTGAACAAGGCTGGCATGATCAGAATCATAACGAGCATCAAAATCCATCTTCTTCAACGAAAGACGGCGCACTTCATCCTTAGCTTCCTCAAGCTCCTTGGACAAAGTAGCAGCCTTGTCAGTAATGGCACGCCTCTCCTGGACAAGCTCCAACATGAAGGAGGCCATGTGCACCATATCAGAAAAAACCTGAAAACAAGGAGATAATAAGCATACGTGTTCGGGAAAAACGAACATAGCAAAGTGAAAAAAGATACTCACTGGAGTGAATCCAGATAATGATCTCTCAACAAAAGTTCGTGCCTCATCGTCACTCGAGGGTCGAACAACTCGATCACCAGGAGGAATGGATCGATGAAGAACACGCACGCCAACTTCAGGCATGCTTAGCTGGGAGTTCTTGGGAAAAGTAAGATCTCCTGCCATGTATGGCATCCACTTACCATCTGAAACATCACCATCCAAAGGACGAAGCAAATCCACACGTCCAAGTGGCGGGATCGCTACATGCAAACCAAAAAGCGTTATGCAAAAGCCAAAAACAAAGCGTACAAAGGCACAGAATCAAGTGTCCAGCTTATACCAGAAAGAAGAGAACGTTCCACCTCGGACCGCTCCTTCGAGCGGGGGGCAGACAACGCATCCTCGCAACCGTCAACTTCCTTCCCTTTATGGCAGGTAGGAGTAGGAACGGTCACAGTAGTCTTCGGACGCTTCGAACTGCTCGAAGAACGCGCCCCAGTGGTGGACCGTTTGGAAGAGTCAGGAACAACAACAACGCGGTCAGTAACAAGCGTCGTACGACCTGCAAGTAACATGCAAAGTTACAATCCAACCTAGAAAACACATAAGGAAGATTGTCCTTTTAAAACCATCTACCTTTTCCGCGTCCAGAAGCCGCCGATGATCCAGAAGCAAGTGGGGGAACGATCCTCCCGCTAGAAGCAATCTTGCGAGCGGCCGCCGTCTGCAAAGACGAGATTTTTCCGTCATCAACATACCGAAGCTGCAGAAGGGAGCACGTGGATCCCAGCATCAATCAATTACTGATCAGATGCACGCAATGAGCAAGTAAAACCGCGCGATTGTTGACAGTGATATATCTGTTTTATCACTTCCTTATCCGACAAAGAGAGTTCCCGAAAAGCAGGCGCGGGATCAAACTTCCGAACATACTCGACATCCCAAGTCGTCCCCGCATCATGAACAAAAAAGTAATGATGCCTCCAATGGTCGGCAGACCGATCCGCGGTAGCAACTAATCGGTAACTAGGATCCCACTTGGCTTCCCCAAGACCAAGTTCCTCAAAACCATCGCTCTACAAGTTCGGCCAACGAACTTTCACACCGCACAATCCCGCTGAGTCTGAACTCTTAAGCTGGTAGAAGCAGCGAAAGAGGGTGCGGGAATAACGCCAGGACTGCTTGTGAAGCAACACTCTGAAACAAGTCCATACTCGAATCCCGTTGGGTGCAAGATCTAAAGGGGAAATCCCGTAACCGCTACAGAGCTCAACCAGGTCAGAACAGTAGGGAAACCGCAAACCCTCTCTAACGTGTGATGTGTACACGACGGATAAATCTGCAGGTGGAGGAGTAGTATCTCCTAAACTGCTATCAGGGAGTACCTCAAAGGGGTAAAAAGCCTCGGTACAAGCGTCGAGTCCGGAAGCACTCGCATACAAAGTGAATAGGGATCTATCCAAGCGGTTAGTATAATACCTAACCAACGGCTCAGTCTCTCCAGCAGGAGATGCCCCAACAAAAGGACCAGCAGCTACACCCTCATCGATGTCTAAAACACTATCTGCCGGCAAAGCCGGGTCTACTTCCAAGTCATCCTCTATATCGGAATTAAAGGGAGTCTGCGATAGAGGAGTGGTGGACTTACTCATTGTATCAACGTGATCAAAGGGAAGGAAGCTCCGCAAGAAGTTACTACGATCCCACAATCTGCAAGAAGCAAGCGAAAGTCAACGCGCGTATCAAAGTCAACGCGTGTATCAAAGTCAACGCGCGTATCAAAGTCAACGCGCGTATCAAAGCCAACACGCGTATCAAAGTCAACGCGCGTATCAAAGTCAACGCGCGTATCAAAGTCAAGGCGCGTATCAAAGCCAACGCGCGTATCAAAGTCAACGCGTTTATCAAAGAGTCAACGCATATAGCCAAGATCCACGCACATAGTAAAGTTGGTACGTACCATAAAAGGGACTAACGTCTTAAGGAGCTATCATGCAAACGGTGGAATTAATGCGACAAACCACAAGGATCGAACACGGCAACGCTAAAGGGAAATATTTCTCTAAGGCGTCAAGACGACAAGTGACTATGCCTAAAGTTATTGGGAAATCCCCGTCAACCAAAAAACCCGCCAAAGGAAAAAATTACGCATACCGTCTAAAATCTTCTACGCAAAGACACGGGGGCACTATATCCAAACGGGGAATTCTACCTCGACTATCCACGGAAGTGAAAAATCGCCTAAGTTATGGAAAAACGACGATAATAACGGCAACCAATCAGCAATTACTCGACATACAAGCATCAACAAACAGTTCCACACGTCAACGACGAAAAATAGCTCAAACGAACAACAATACGGTGACATCCGAAATCAAGTCGAAGCTGTCCTGTAAATTCGAATTTCCAAATTACCTCAAAACGTGACGAAAAGTATCACAATGGACTCCCCTCGTCGAGACGATTCCGGAAAGGTAAGGATCGCGATGAGCAGAGGCCGGGAAGGTGGCGCGTGGGCTTCACGCGCCGGCAAGGATGTTTCTCACGCGGCGGCGCGTGAGGGCGCATCCGGCATCTCTTGGCGAATCCGAAGGCGGCGCTGGAATCCTCATGACGAACTGAGTCGAACGGCGGTGTCAATCTCTGAAAACAAGTCAAGGATCAAACTCGAAACTGCCGAGATGTGTCTAAGCTCTACGACGACGAAGAAATTATGAACACACAAGCAATTTCGGGAAATGATGAATGAATTACCTGCAAAGAAGATGGAATGATGAATTCCCAAGGTGTTGGAAGGATAATTGGGGATGTGTGTATTTACATATCCCAAGAGATGCTTTGATGATAAGGATTAAAGGATTAACTTATCTACACTCACGCCTAAACACCTACGGTACACTCCACCCTCTCTTCTAAAATATCTACTCCTATGCATATCTTGATATTGCACGTATCAAACCCGACACTCTACATGTATGTTGCCATCGCATGATTCATGATTTGATAACCACTAAGTCATTTTAGAAGCATACGATTTCTATTTCTTGCATCGCGTAATTACGATCTTGCCATGACCATTACTTATGCATGCATGTTGATAGGGGCATGTTCGCATAGTGTACTACCAATTGCTCATGTCTTCAACGATAACCGTACTTGCACGTTACGTATGTACATTCCCTATTGCACTAACCGTGATGACAGGAAACAAAGTCATTCGGTCGGAAAATCAAAGGACGGACGAAATCAAGATGTCTACGTCCGACCAACAATCAAAACCGAAAGGTTAGCGTCAAACTCAAATTGGACATGTATCCTAACTTAAAAATAGAGTCAAGAAAGGTCCTAAACCGTTACTTGACTCGGGGGCAAGTGATGGATATATGTCCAATTCGAGTTCGTATTTACATTTCGGGCCTCGTAAACACGTCAAAAATTACATCTCGGTTTAAAAACGTCACCCAAGGAGTCAAAACGGTCCGGAAACGCATTTACGTGCGTCCGGACCGGACCTCCGGATTGCATAGCAACCCGGAGGTCCGGATTGCATTGCAACCCGGACGACCGGATTGCATTACGGGTATCGCGCGACTACCGTATCCGCGATTACCGTTACGTGTAGAGAAGTCAAGTTCGCGCATTACCAATATAGATGACGGTCACCGCATATTCTTGAACCGTCATCAAACCGCTTTAAAACCGGGTCCGGTCCCAAGGAAGCCTATAAATAGGAGGCCTTGGCCACCCATTTTCACACATCCTCTCATTTGCCCAACTTTGGTATTTTGAGCTCTGACTTCTCTCTAGAAATATTCTCTCTCTAGAAATTACTCTTTTGCCATTATAGTGACTTAAGCTTCGGAGAGGGCTCCGCTAGCACCACCCCCCCCCCCCCCCCCTCTCCGTGCTAGCATTGGTCCTTCGTGCAGGAATCGTCGCCCAGACACCCGCATTTGTACACAGACCACCGCCTCCTGAGACACAGCCGTACCGAGACACAGACCTTTACGGGAGTAAAACCGAACACTCGTCAGTGGCCCGACCTCTTCCCAACGAAGGGTTACAGCCCAAGAGCCCGCACAACAACGCGAACAAACGCGTCCTCACGACCTTGTTCATCCCGGACGCAACACTGACCAATTCAAATTAAAAATGAAATTTCTAGAGATAAACTAACCTAACTAGCTAGTGAACTATTTAAGTGTGTTAACAATAAACACTATTTTAAGTAATTTTTATATATATATATATATGTTTTGTTAATTTATAATCTAATCATTTGAACTGTTAATCATAATTATATATAAACCATCAAATGGTCCCTGACTCCCTGATAATAATCTTATCATCGACAGAGAGACATCGACAGAGAGATATTGAAGTGTCTCTTTCTTTGTTCCTTTTTGTCACCTTTTGTCTAGTAGTAAACTAGTCCATATCCATGTCTTGTAAATATGTGTGCATGGTGCATTAAAATTTTGAAGACCTAACCATGAAAGCAACATGTCTTTGTGCATGTGGATCCTGAAATTTGGAATGAATGCTTATTATTTTGGACTACAGAAATATTTGATTCCGATTTAGTAGATACAATACATCTATTGCCAAGCTAACTCAATTATAAATGTTATGGTTAGAACTAGGGTTGGTAATGGGTCGGGTTTTATCCGCTCACGGATAAACAACACCATATATAAGGTATGGATACCCGCACTATGGATTTGCGGTGTTAATATGAATTTTAAAATTAATCCACGTGGATACGGTTGGATATGAATAATCCGTGGATAATCTATATTATTCTTTTTGTGGTCGATCAGCCACGAACCGGATTTGCCACTTCCACGACTCCAACCGGTCATTGCCACTAATATAACCGGCCACCACAACCACTCCGGCCAGCCACCGCCAAACTCCGGCGACCACCACCGCGACACCGGCGACGACCACCATGACTCCAGCTACCACCGCTCAACTCCGGCGACCACAACCACGACTCCGGCGACTCGTAAGCTAACTCTTTCCCAACAAGTCTATATCAACAAATTGTTGAGAATGTTTAATCTCCAAGATGCCAAACCCGTAGATACGCCGGTAGTGTTTGGGTGCGCGTTGTCGAAGCGCGAGGGCCCAAAAGACCAGGCAGAGTGTGAAAAGATGAAGAGTGCAGAGTACCTCAGTATGGTTGATAGTTTGATGTACATCATGCAATGCACTCGACCTGATATCTGTTACGTTGTGGGCTTAGTAGCGCGTTTCCAATTAGATCACGGATATCAACATTTATGAACCGTTAAACGAATTATTTGATACCTAAAAGGTACTGCCGACTATGGACTGTGTTATGGGGGTAAGAGATAAGAATTGTCTGGGTTCAGTGACGCCGACGATGGTGTCGATTCGGATGATCGTAAGTCCACCTCAGGAGGAGTATTTCTTCTTGCTAATGTCGCCATTTCATAGATGAGCAAGAAGCAATTATGTGTCGTGCTGTCCACAATGAAATCCGAATTTGTGGCCCTCTCTAAGAATGCACAGGAAGCTGTCTGGCTTAAACGACTCACGTCGAGGACGGGAATAAGCCTGTGAGGATTTACTCTGACAGTCAAGCAGCGATTGCGGCGGTTAAGAATCCGAAGTACCATAATAGGACGAAACACATTGATGTTAAATATAATTATGCGAAGAATATGGTAGAAGACAAATTGATACATTAGAATACTTATCCTCTGAGAATATGGTTGCAAACCCATTAACTAAACCACTACGCAGGAAGTTTTCGAAAAGCATGTCAATATGCTTGGAGTGCATAGGGTTTAGGAGGATAGTATCGTGTCAAACAAAATTTTTACTTTCGAATTTTCCAATTTGAATGGATGGATTGCAATTTGAGTTTATGATCTTACGACGTCATAATGTTTGAATTACATCGGAATTTACGGTCTATAAACTAGTCGATGGAGTGTAAAACCTCCCAATTAAATATGTCGAATGTGGGCCTAGCCTCGTCACACAGGCTCGGTCATCGTGATGGATGAGGCACCTCCACCATGTCAAGACCGGCTAAGAACCACAGTGCTTTCGAAAAACCTAGTTAAGCAAAACCATCATTTGGTTTCGGGGTAAGACGACATGATCTTGTTTTGCATATCGTCGTGATAAACTCAGTTCATCAGAAACCACATTCTGGGCCAGATGAGAATCTGCGATAGCGTATGACATTTCCCACTCCTGACTACTCATGTTAAGCTATCGACGCACACTTTATACTACGCGTGCCATGTTCGACCACGGGTTCAGGCTCGGTTGTGCTAGATAGAATCCTCATGATTCAGACGGGCACAAACTTCTTCACTTTGAGCGTGTGACTGATCCGGGGTGCTTTATGATGGAGCACCCGAATTATCCTTACAGACTCAGAACTCATATCTAAGGTCAAGCTTAATGGTCGCTTCCAGGTGTACAAACGCAATCCTAAACAAAGGCCCAGTGACCACGTTTTGGAAACCGGTTGAGTTTGACTAAGGGTGTGAACTATGAGGATGGTCAAGTTCACATGTATTTCTCCGACTCTTGTATTCACTAGGTGGCCACCAACTAGATATTAGTTGAAGGCTGTGAATACTTGTACGGATGCCTTGGAGAAGTGTTCCTATGTGGAAACAAGGAAATTGGAGAATAACAGTTGACCAAGGATATAGCGCGGCACAGAGATGTATGCAGGTTGATTACGGGTTGGGGAATCAACGTTCCACGGACGCTACAACACTCTTAACCGATGAGTAGCACGATGTCCGTTGTGTCTGTTGGTCGCACGACAAACCTCGTATGAACTATTCTGAAGCAAGGACTGGATCGAAGACTAAATGTTGATGTGTTGGTCGACAATATATTAACATGCACTCTCCCATTCCGGCGAGTGGGAGATGTTGGAATTTGGTGAATGGGTCGCCATAATAGGAGCCCTTTAATATAATACCAACAATTAATGTAATTGGGTTATGTCACAATAGGAATTTTGGGCTAGGCCTAAAATCCAAATTGACTTGAGAGGCCCAAAATTGGGCCTCCCCAATACCTAGGCCGGTCGAACTTGATATGTTTAAGGAGGTGAGATTTATCCCACCTCCACTATAAATAGGGATTGTGATGGATTTATTAGAAGCGAATCACTATCTTTACCTAAGTGTTGAGATCAAAGAAATCCCTCCCCCTATTCTCTATAGTTCGGTCGAACATCACAAGTGCCTAGGAGGTGCCAAATTTCTTTGAGCAATTTACCCTAGAGATCCATCCATGTCAGGAATCTACAAGAAGCTTTGATGTGGAGACCATTCCTTGTACAAGATTCCTTAATCAGAATCTTTACAGGAGCCGTCTGGCGGATCGGTACTCCCCTGTAAGATCTTGGGACTACATGAAATCAGTTACTGGTATGTGCCTCTATTTCGATGCGTAATTAGATTACCTGGCATGTACACGTTTTTTGTTTATGTAGTATTTATCCCTTATATCCAACATGACTTATATTAAAGGGCTCCTATTACGGAGGCCCATTCATCAAATGCAGACAGACACATGTCTAATATGCTTGCTGAACTCAAGGAAGCTGGGTGTTTGCACACGAGTTTCCTATGTGGGCTTCTTCTTCCTGAACTCCTCATTCGTGGGCTTCTTCTTCCCGGACTTCTACTATGTGGGCTTCTTTCTTCTCGAATCATCGCTTCCTCTCCTTGGATACCTGCAAATGGGTACCCGATGAGGTCCCGGTAAGCCCACTCCGAAGGTTAAGTGAGTATGGGCTTTAGAGAGAGGTAGTGAGCTTAGAGAGAGAGTGAGATATTACCTTCAAATGAGTAGATGAGGTATCTATTTATAGATTTCCTATTGAACCGCCCGATTCCAGTGGTTTCCTGGTCCGTTATGGCAGTTTCGTAATATAAGTTGGACTTGACCGTAAATAATGTTTATTTGACCCCGGTTCGACGGTAGATAGGTTTAATATGGCTAAGTGTTGTTATGTAGCCTCCAAGGGCGAGCCCCGGGCGAAATATCATCCGGGGGTACGGTTCCGGGCGAGGGGGACTCGTCCGGACGGATGGGGGGGGGGGGGGGAGGGGTGGGTTAGTGCCTTGATCGGGCTACCCTAGAAAGAGACCTTGCTCTGGTTACTTTTATGGGTTTCCCCCGAGTGGTCTATCCACTAGGGGCCTTCCCGAGTGGTTTTCGCCACCCGGGCTGTTTTTTCGGGCCTTCGTGCTGGGCCTCGGGTGTCCGTGTTCCAAGTTTCGAATTATATTCGGTTATGGCCCATTTATCAGGTCCAATTCGTGATAGCTTAAGCGTATATCCAACATTTTCCCCCGAGTCAAGGAATGGTTTAACCTTTTATTGACTCTATTTTATGCGGAATATCGCCCAAGCGAGTTGTTAGAAGTACCATTGTGACGATCCCGGTCTTTATCGAGTGCTCGAGTCGCATCGTGAATCCTCTTGCCCCATGTTTAGAGAAGCTTAATACATATACGAAAAATGATTTTATTAGATTTAAGCAAGATCACGTTATATGATAATATTTTATGCGGGTAAGAATTACGAGCATTGGTCTCGTTTTACTTAGCCTTCGGACTGTGTCCTTTTGTTCTTGTCTCCTATTTGTTGGAGTTTTTTTAGAGAAAAATATCTTTCATATCCTTTATAAGGCATGCTTTTGGACTCCCTTTCATTATTTTCCCCTCCTTCATCTTTTCTAGAGCATTTCTTCTTCTCCACCTTTTCTAGAGCACTTTCTCCCATTCTTCAACTTAGGTTTTCTCATCCACCACCTTATTTCATTTTGCCACCCAATCAACCTAATTAAGTCAACACATTTCTCATGGAGCTCTCTTAGGTTTTATTTGAGGTGGAATTTATGCTTGCATTTGTGGATTGGATACTAGGCCGGCCGGAGTGGGAGTGGCGCGATTCCGACCGATGGCTCGGTGACGGGTGACGGACGACTAGGCGGCGGCGGTCGGACCCAGGTTGCGCTGCGGGCGAAGTCGGGCGTGCAGCAGGCGGAGTCGACTGTGGGCGGGGCTTCGATCGGCGTCTCCGGCGACTGGAGCTCCTTGTGGCGGCGGCGTTCCTCTCCGGCGGCTGGGGGGGTATTCCGGTGGCTGGTTTGCTTTGGACCGGTTCGGTTTCGTTCCCTCAAAGGTTCGATCTTTTTAGCCCCTCATTGTTGTGTGTTCTCCATTGATTACTATAAAGGCTAGGACCTTGCCATAGATAGTTGAGTTGCTTCATTGTGCATTGTTGGTTGGAAGAGGAGGATTGTCTTTGTTGTTGAGTTTGGAGCATCTTTGAGGTGAGTGTTTGATATAGATGTTTCCCCCTTAGGAATTTGGTAGTTGCTTGTTGTTTGGGTGCCTTAGTGCTTTGCCTAGATCACCCCTTGCTTGTATAGTTGATACATGCCCTCATGGAGGATGTTTAGTTCCACCCTTCATTACCTTAGGTAATGTTGAGGTGATTTTATTTGTTCCCCCCCCCCCCCCCCTTTAAGGTTCTTTTCCATTATTTGTTTATCATAGTCCCCCCTTTGACAAGTAGTATCGTCCACGCACCTGTCTTTTGCCCCCGTAGTAAGCATTTGATCTTTGTGCACTTTGGGACGTACCCTTGGGTATGTCGGTCTTGATGGATTTATATGGTACATTGAGGTGGGGTTGGTAATTTCTGACGGACCGTCGTTTTTTCTTTCCATTGAGAGGCGTGCTTTAGGTTCTTTTCCCGGGCTAAGGAGCGTCGTTTCACTTCCCCTTCAAAATGAGTAAGCCTTCTTCTCCTAAGGCTTCCTGTGGTGGCCTTGCTTCTAATGCTCCCATAATCTGTTATCCGCATAAGAATTTTTTTTATGGGAAGGCGGTTTCCGCATCCCGACTTGAGCCCGGACTACGTCATAAATATGTCTGATTCTGATTCGGAGGTCGAGTTGCAGCCCATCCTTGAGGATGAGCAGGCTTTTCTTCGTGACCCCGTGTTCTTATTTGAGGTCTACAGTGAGAACTTGTTGAGTAGGAAAGGGTTTCTCTCCCATGCTAGGACGACATGATTGTTTGGCTTGGGGAAGTCGTTTTACCCCTTCACCATGCCGCACCGCTATACTGGCAGCTCCGTTACCCCTCCACCGGATGGGATGGCGGTGGTGTATATTCATCAGGTTAAGGCCGGGCTTCGCTTCCCTTATTGTGCCGAACTTCGGGAGCTTTGCAAGTATTACTGAATTTCCCCTCTTGAACTTGCCCCCTATGCTATCCGTGTTTGGGTCGGATTTAGAATGTTATATCACCGCCAACACTGGGCTTACTCCCTTCGTCTCTTCTGATGCTTCTACCGTATCCAGCATGGTGGTGAGTCAGGGTTCTATTCCCTAGTGATCTGGTACCCCTTGTTGTCACATAAGGGGTTCTCAGGATTGGGTGCTGCTAAGTGGAATAACAAACATCGGTTCGTCCTTTCCTTTGAAAATGGTAGTGGCCATTGGGAGAAATACTACTTCTTCCTTGAGGATCAGGGTGTTTCTTGGTCCTTGGATACCCCCTGTTGACGGATGTGCATCCCGATTTTTCCAAACTTTCCACGTCCGATAGGCAAGCCCTGAAGCTGATATACATTGGGAACACGATGGCTTCCTTCGATTCCATACACCGCATCTTGGAGGAGGAGCTATTGGCCACGGGGATTCGAATGATGCCCCCCGTCTTACCTTTGGTATGCAAGCCTTTGAGTTATTAATACTTGTGACTTCATTGCTTTGTCTTGTAGGTTGGTTTCAATATCGGCCTTCCCTGTTTCAGGAGAACGACGATGTTGGTGAAGACGTCCCTTCGGAGAGGGAAGTTTCAGTTGTTTCTCCTCTTCCTTTGCCCGTGGTTGAAACTCCTAATACCATTTCACTGTCGTCCGGGGCTGTGAAACTTTCCTCTGGTACAGTGTTTGTGGTGTTTTTTTTTCTACGCTTACTTTTCTTATGCTGTACTCACCCATGTTTTGTTGATTTTTAGGGAAGTCCACTTATATCTCTGCCGCGCAGATCTTGGCTAAGATCAAGTCGAAGAGGTCTAGCTTGGAGGTGGAAGCCTCTAACTCTAAGGCTCAGAAGATAGCCTCGTTCCTTTCTCGATCAGGAAAAGTGGGTTGGTTCGTTTCGTCCTCCTATCTACCCAATTCTCTGTCTTCGTTCGTGATTATGTTGGGCGAAAGGTAGTTGTAGAGGAGCGGAAAGCCACTCGACCCGAGGGAGAGGAGCGGCTGTGAAACGGCGATTCCCCCTTTCCATTGAAGTAGGGAGGGCCTCCTTACCCACCATTCTGGCCTATTAGGAAGATTCGCACATACCTCTACAGTTGTTCGTAGACCCAAGATCCTTGCAGGAGGGAGTTCACGATCCTCCGGTCGGCACCCGTAGGGGTTCTTGTAAAGGAAGCCCTACGTGGTATATTCTCCACAGCAAAGCCTCTGATCGATTCTTGGCAAGCAGACAGATCTCCGGAGTGTTTGCTCGAAGGAAAATTGGTACACCCTTTGTGTTGATGTGGGTAGGCCGAATGTGGTGTTTCTGGGGGGAAGGGTTTTCTCTCAAATCACCACTTAAAGGGAATTGTGATTAACCCTAATAAAACCCCTAACTACATATAAATATATGAGGAGTAAAGTGGACAAAAATCTACTTTACCACCTCCTAAGTTTCGGTGCCATCTAGTATAGGAAGGCCCAAATTTGGGCATCTCATGTCAATTGAGATTTGGGTCTGGCCCAATGTCCTAAAGTGACATATACCCAATTTACTTAGGTAACCTATACATATAATGGGCTACCATTGTACGGCGCCCATCACCATATATTTACAAAATATGTGGAATGCGCACTAGGATAGACATGATGTGTTGGTTGGAAATGCGTAGGATTCATGTCTAGAATGCTGCAAGATTGAATATAAGCATGAAATGCAAATCAACCCCTAATGTTTAAAATTATTTTCAAATCAAAAACCAATAGCCAAATTTGTATGATTGATGTGGAAGTTTCATGTTTGACACGTATGCTAGAATGTTGAGGATGAACCATGTTTGATAATTTACATGGAAGTATGATTATATATGCAAACATGAGTTTCTCGGAACATTAGACGAATGACGCGTAAGCATGAGTGTGGTTTGTGTGATGAATGTTACTGGCGTATTATAATTTACATGGATGGTAGAATTATATATGCATGAGTGAATTCATCATAATATTTTTCCAAAATAAAAAAAGGGCCTTGGGAAAGCCAAGATCGGGTATGCTTGTTTTAAAATCCCATTTCCGGTAATTTGCGATTAAAACCGTTTTAAAAGACTGGTCTATTGGATGGAAGACAACGATAATGTGAACTCTTTCACAGCCATCTTCCATTGGTTTACTGGTGATCGGTTGGTGTAGATGATTGATGAATCATTATTTCTCGGATTCCATCTTAATAGATATTTGATGTATGCAATTCTTTCTCAAAATGTTATTGTTTCCCTGATTTTTGCGTGATTATCAATATGTTAGTTTTCATGGCTGAACCGATACAATTCTACGAACCTCGCAACTTGGACGGCATAGATTATGATGCATGGAAAGACAATGTTATGGATCTCCTGATCGCTGCGGATCTTGACGATCAAGTCAATCCGACGGCGAAAAGGATAAGCTTGGACGAATATGGAAACCCGCATGAAAGCAACAACAAGAAGAGGTTGAGGAAGGATCGTAATGCATGAGAATTAATTCTCTCGCAACTTTCAACTTAAGTAGAAGGAGAGTTTATACAACTTAGCGCATTGTATCTTTGGTGTGCCATTTACCTTCACTTCGGTAAGGGTAAGGCCGCTGAAGCACGAGCCTTAATGGCAGAATACTGCAGTATTCTATGCAGTGATGGCGGTGTAATAGCCTTTCATGATCCCGTTGACGAGTTAGACGTATGGGCAAGGGCTCTGAAAGTAATGAGGATGTTTCCTCTTTTATGGTTTGTTGACGAAAAAGGGCTCACGCGTCTGATCAAATCGATTAAGACGACAATAGACCTATTCGAAGCAGATGATAAAGAAGGAAACTTTCCGAAAGAACCCGAGGCATTCGATGACAGATTCATTGGTATGCTAAAATTCTTGGCAACCCCCCGGCAACAAAAGGTCTAAACGATGATCATTACCTTCACGGAACAAATCAGTTAAAACGACATGTCCAACATTCTTCTTCGTGACTGCTTCAAGTTTGAGATCTGAGACCCCAATATTGTTTATATTGGTTTTTCCTATTGTTCATTTCATGTTTGAATTACGGTTATTATTGTTTCGGAATTATTGAATAAAGTAGTTACCATTCGATTCAAATGAGTTCTGCTTATCAAGATTAATCGACTCGGCTAGAAACGAGATCGATCCGAAATGTAAGCAAACCGAAGCAATAAGGCTATTGGAAATAGCCGAATCAAACAACTCCATACATTTAATCCTACATCTAATTCTTTGAGTAAAATCAAAATGCCATTAAAATCCATTGATTGCGTAGTTCTAAGAATGAACCAGTTATAAATCTTATTTTATTATTAAGTATTCCATTGAATGAAATAATATGTAATGATGATCATGTGTGAAACCGATTGGATTAAATTGAATTAAATTCAGAAATGAAACGACTTAACCAAGGGTTAAAACTTCGGAAATGCGCATCGCGCAAGTGGACCTCGAAAGACGGAACACATCGTTTCAGTATATGAGTTTAACAATGAAGTGTTTGAATGATTAGGTGCTGAATTTTCGTTTTCATTTCTTCGGAAACAACTTATTGATAACATTTAGATCAGTACGAAGTAGGTTTCGAAACTAGCATGACCTTGCAAAAGTATCAGCTGACGCATAAGGTGAAAACCCAAGATGCTCAGTTCATAGATGGGATAAAATCCCTGAGATAAGTTTTGCAACGAAGAAGGATGAAGTCGGTTAAACGATTTTCCTTCCAAACGCCTTGAACGATAAGTCAGGCTAGGCATTCAAATCAATTAAAACACACTTTAAGAAGCACAGTTCAAGAACATAATGTTAGAGTCACTCTATCAGGTGTTCCCTATGGGATGAAAAAGATGACTCACATGTATGTAAACTATGTTCCAATAAAATCGGTAAGACATCGCCATAAAAGTTAAAGAATGATAATGAGTTAAATCATATCATCTTACGACATTAAATTGCGCACTAAACACACATTTAGGACAAGAGCATGATAATTACTCTTAGAAAATGCTTGTTTAAAGCTTTTGAAAATGGTGCCGTGACCGAACATGAGACATTACATCTCTTGAGGGCGAATATCCCAAATGCACGGACAATTTAAATCTAAGTAGTCATGATCATAACGGATCAAGATATCACTGACAATCAGATCCCACTTAATTCGAGTGGGAGATATTTGAACCGGAAACTCAAGTGAATGAAATGGTAAATGATAATGGAAACATTTTCATAGCAAATCCAGTGGGAGGAATAAACCCTACCACATGAGATCACTGTTGCCGTAGACACGAATCAAGTTGAACCTGATTGTCATATTGCTGAACCAGGAAAGTCACAACTACCTCTACTACCCATTGTTTCCAGTGGAAGTGATCCGATCAAACTTGGTTCCAGATCCTAGTGATCAAAGAATTCATCTCGGAAGTGAAACCCCGAGATCGAGAGGTCGTCAATGTTCAAGCACTGCTCTTGTTCCCAAAGGAAACGATGCTCCGATAAGAAGCATTGTTCCGAGTGGGAGAAATGTTCCCAATAGAAGTGATGCTTCGATAAGAAGCATTATTCCGAGTGTGAGAAATTATCAGAATCTAGATGGGATTAATCAAGCCTAGACGAAAGTCAAAGGCATCGAACCCATCGAGCAAGGTGAAAACCTCGCTATATCAACTGCTGTCAAGCATTGGAAAGACCTCAAGTGGAGAAATGGAGGAAAATAATAAAAAAGAGAGATCGCCTAAATGAAAGAGATTATACTCTATAGTTGATTTACCTGCTAACTACAGGGGTACAAGGATACGGTGAGTCCTGAAAGAAGGCTCACCACTGATGGAAAAGGTCAGGAGGTCCGAAACCCGACTTGATGCGAAAGGATATACCAATTTCATGGAGTTGACTTTGACAAAAAAAACTCACTGACTGTGCGTAAAACCACGGTTAGGGCCAGTCATGGTCCTGGTCGCAAGTCTCAATCTCGAGCTACACCAAATGAATGTTAAGACCGCATTCCTCCACGGAAACCTGGAGGAAGATATCTACATGGAGCAACCGGAGGGTTTCATTACTCCTGGTAACGAACGTAAAGTTTGTAAACTCCAAAGTTCCATCTACGGTCTTAAATAGTCGTCTCGGCAATGGTACCGCAGATTCCACGAGGAAATCGTAGGAAACGGATTCGAGAATCTTCACGAGGATCCGTGCGTGTATCTGTTACGCCCTGGGCCTAGTAGCACGTTTCCAATAAGATCCTGGCTATCAACATTTAAAGGCTATAAAACAAATTATTCGTTATCTGAAAGGTACTGCCGACTACGCACTGTGCTATGAGGGTGGGAAGTTAGAATTGACCGATTAAAGTGACGCCGACCATGGTGGCGATTCGGATGATCGTAAGTCCACCACAGGAGGAGTGTTTCTCATTTCTAATGCCTCCATTTCATGGACGGGCAAGAAGCAAACCTGTGTCGCACTGTCCACGATGGAATCGAAATTCGTAGCTCTCTCCAAGAACGCACAGGAAGCGGTTTGGCTGAAAAGGCTTCTTACTGCGCTGCTTGATGGTGACATCGGGAATAAACCTGTGAAGGTGTTCTCTGACAGTCAGGCAGCCACTGCGGCAGTAAAGAATCCGAAGTATCATAGTAGAACCAAACAGATTGATGTGAATTATTTTTATGCTAAATCTATGGTAGAAGACAATACAATCACTAAGGAATACTTGTCCACTGATAACATGATTGCGGACCCATTAACTAAACCACTACGCAGGGAGATATTCGAAAAGCATGTAAAACTGTTTGGATTGCCTAGGGTTTAGCAGTGGCATGTATCTGTGATAAAATTTTGATATTAGAAACTTACATTTTTGTAAGCATTAGAATTGCAACTGAGTTTATGATCAATCGACGTCATAATGTTTTGATTACATCAAATTGTCGGTCTATAAACTAAGTCGTAGGAGGACGCAATCCTCTGCCAAAATTATGTCGAATGTGGGTCTTACCTCGTCACACTAGGGCTGGCAATTCGTGCGGGCCGTGCGGGTTCATGTCGTGCCAGGTTCGTGTCGTGTTCTGGGGGTTAGCCCAAACAAGGCCCAACCCGGCCCAATATGAAAAACTGGCACACACAACCTATAGTAAATTGAATAAAAAAAAAATAGAATTTAACCATTTTAGTTCAAAATATCGTGCTATATCGTGTTATCGTGTCGTGCCGTGTCACTAATATCAAACCCAAACCTGTAATTTTCGTGTCGTGTTCGTGTCGACCCATCGTGCCGAGCCCAAATTGCCAACCCTACGTCACATAGGTATGGTTGTCTTGCTGTGGATGGAGGCCTCTATTAAGCAAGGTTGGCTAAGAATCGGGGGGATAAACCTGATTACGCAGAACGATCATTAATCTACATTCTGGGCCAGATGAAAATCTGCGATAGCATAATTTGACATGTCCCATTCCTTTGAACTTATAATTTCAGGTATGCTATTGACTCGTGCTTCATACTACGCGTGCCACGTCCGACCACGGGGTCACAACTCGGTTGTGCTAGGAAAGAATCCTCGTGATTCTGGCGGGCATAAACTTCTTCACCTCGAGCGTGTGATTGATCCCAGGAGCCTTATGAAGTGGCACCCAAAATATCCTCACGGAATCAGAACTCATATCTAAGGTCAGGCTCAATGTTCGCTTCCCGGCGTACGAGCGTAGTGCTGAACAAAAAAGCCCATTGACCACGTCTTTGGAAACCAGTTGGGTTTGACTTAGGATATGAGCGGTGGGGATGGTCAAGTTCACCTATAATTCACCGAATCTTGTATTCACTAAGGTGGCCACCAACCGGATATTAGTTGAAGGTTGTGAATACTTGTACGGATGCCTTGGAGAAGTGTTCCTGTGAGGAAACCATGTAAAATGAGAATTATCAGTTGACCTAGGATACAACGTGACACTATATAAATGTTTTTTATAACAGGTTGATTGGAGAAAAGGGAATCAACGTTCCGCGGGCGCTACAACACTCTTAACAGATGAGTAGCACGATGCCCGTCGTGTCCACCGTTTGCACGGTGAACCTCGTATGAACTATTCGGAAGCAAATGACTAGATCAAAGGAGTGAAATGTTGATGCAAATTTGGAAGACAATACATTAACAGTCACCCTCCCATTCCGGCGAGTGGGAGCTGTAAGCATATGGTGATGGGCGCCGTAAATGGAAGCCCATTATATATATATGTTACCTAAGATAATTGGGTACATGTCACTTTGGAACAATGGGCCAGACCCAAATCCCAATTGACATGAGAGACCCAAGATTGGGCCTTCCTATACTAAGCATGGGCCGGCCGAAATTTAGGTGGAGGTAAAGTGGAATTTTGTCCACTTTACTCCTCCTATATATATGGGGAGTTAGGGGTTTTATTTGGGTTAATAACAATTCCCTTTAAGTGGTGTTTTGAGAGAAAACCCTTCCCCCAAGAACACCAAACTTCGATCGAACCATATATCCACCAAGGGTGTGCCAATTTGCTTTCGAGCAAACACTCCAGAGATCTGTCCCTTGCCAAGAATCGATCAGAGGCTTTGTTGTGAAGAATATACCACGTAGGGCTTCCTTCACAAGAACCCCTACAGGTGCCGACCGGAGGATCGTGAACTCCCTCCTGCAAAGATCTTGGGACTACGGACTACTGTTGTGGTATGTGTGAATCTTCCGCTGCGTAATTTCGATTACTAGCATGTACCATGATTTAGTTTCGGTAGTGATTACTCCCCGTACTAACACTTATACCATCTTTGGATGAATGTCTAAAGAGCAACATCATCGGTATTCTTAAAAAAGTATATCAACTCCTCAGTATGGTCAAAGGCATCGAACTTCTCCCAAGAAGTATCCCATTGAAAAGGGTGAGTTATTCACTATGACTTCGGTTGATGAGCCGGTAACGGTTAAAAATGCTTTGGAAGGACCTCAACGGAAACAATGGATGAAGATTTCAGTCTCTATGAAAGCCAATTCGGTATGGTCTAGTTGATTTACCTGCTAACCGTAGAGCCATAGGGGCAAAGTGGGTTCTGAAATTCAAACTCACTGTTGATGGAAATTTCGAGCGGTACAAAGCTCGACTCGTTGCGAAAGGATATACCCAACTTCACAGAGTGGACTTTGATGAGACATACTCACCGACTGTGCGTTACACCACAGTCCAGGCCATTCTGACCTTGGTTGCATGCCTTGATTTAGAGCTGCACCAAATGGATTTTAAGACTGCATTCCTCCACGGAAATATGGAGGAAGAGTTCTATATGGAGCAACCAGAGGGTTTCATAATCCCTGGAAACGAACGTAAAGTTTGTAAACTCCAAATATCGATTTATGGTCTTAAACAATCGTCTCGGCAATGGTACCGCAGGCTCCACGAGGAAATCTTTGGAAATGGATTAGTGAATCTTCACGAGGATCCATGTGTGTACACTAAGACCTCTGAGTCGAAGTACGCTATCTTGACATTATATGTGGATGACCTACTACTTTCCGTGAATGATGTGAGTTACATGAATGAATCAAAGTTCTAGCTGGCATCTGTATTCGAGATGAAGGACATGTGAGAAGCCACATACATCTAGGCATTACGATTGCTAGGGATCGGGCTGCTCGTAAACTATGTATCTCTCAAGAATCCTATATCGAATGTCATTTATAATATTGTATTACAAGTTACCATCTAAGAAGGAAAGTTTTTTTTTTGGATAAAATCTAAGAAGGAGAGTTCAAAAATACAGTTTACGCCAAGTATGTTATGTCCAATAATTGTAATTAGATGAGGCCCTTTCAGGTAACCAGTTTAAGTCCAATAGTTTAGTTCCTATGGTAATGGTGACATGACTTGAACCAACTTATGCCAACATAGTATAACAGACGTTCAGTAGACGTACATAAGGTATGTAAGTGTTGGCATTTGGTGAATTGGCTGCCCTAATCGGAGCCCTTTAATATAAGCCCAACACCTAAGTAATGGGTAATGTCACATTACGGCCTAAAATCTCAATTGACATGAGAGGCCCAAAATTGGGCCTCCCCTTTATATAATGGTCGGCCGAATTAATGAAATCTGCGATAGGATATGGCATTTCACACTCCTGGCAATATGTAAGTTCATGTTATATTATCGATGCACACTTCATACTGCGCGTGGCACGTTCGATCACGTGGTCAAGCTCGGTTGTGCTAGGTAGAATCCTCGCGATTCAGATGGGCGCAAACTTTTTCACCTTGAGCGTGTGACTGATCCCGGGTGCTTTATGAAGGAGCACCCGAAGTATCCTTACAGACTCAAAACTCTTATCTAAGGTTAAACTCAACTAACGCTTCCAGGCGTACGAACGCAGTGCTGAACAAAAAGGCCTAGTTACCACGTTTTGGGAACTAGTTGAGTTTGACTAAGGGTATGAGCGATGGGGATGGTCAAGTTCACCTGTAATTCTCCGACTCTTGTATTCACTCGGTGGCCACCAACCAGATATTACTTGAAGGTTGTGAAAACTTGTGCGGATGCCTTGGAGAAGTGTTCCTATGTGGAATCTAAACAATTGGAGAATAACAGTTGACCAAGGATACAGCACGGCACAAATATGTTTGCAGGTTATTCACAGGTTGGGAATCAACATTCTGCAAACGCTACAATACTCTTAACCGATGAGTAGCACGATGTCTGTTGTGTCTGTCGGTCGCACGGTAAACCTCGTCCGAAGCAGGGCATGTGTTGGATCCTGACTCTTCGTGGGTCGTTGACTCGAAAGTCGTCGGGTCCTTGAGGTGTTGTGTAGTTATGCTAACAGGTTGTTTGAGCTCGCGGGTGTCCGACGGTTGGGATGTCGCACTTTCGGAGTGTCGGAGAGTTGGAGCGTCGGACTATCGGACTGTTGGAGAGTCGGAGCGTCGGAGTGTCGGACTATAGGACTGTCGGAGAATTGGGGACTTGCAAGCCCTTAAAATGACTAAGTGTTTGAATATCTTGCAGTGTCTGCGCATGCGTGCACCTTGCGGAGTATGCGCATATACGCGCCTTGCAGAGTATGCGTGTATGCGCGCCTTGCGGAGTATGCGCGTATGGTGGAGTATGCGCGCCTTGCGGAGTATGCGTGTATGCGCGCCTTGCGGAGTATGCGTGTATGCGCGCCTTGCGAAGTATGCGTGTATGCGCGCCTTGCGGAGTATGCGTGTATGCATGTCTGGCGGTGTATGCGCGTGTTCCTCCTGAGACCTGCACAAAGGGTAATATCGAACACCACGCAGAGGGGGGTGGAGTGCGATGAACCCTCTCCAATGCTTAAATCAGAGATCTAGAGAGAGAAAGCTAGAGAGAAGTCAGAGCTTCCTTGCCAACTTAAGTTGTGAAATGGTAGGGAAGGTTCCCTTAAATAGGGGCACCTTAAACCCGAAACCTGTTTTGAATGGTCCGACGTCGGTTTAATATAAATGTGAACTGGGCGTGGACGAGCGTAAAGTTGACGTCAGGAAGCCCTACACGTGTCCTGTAAATATATATAGGGGTTCGCGCGTAATCGCGGAAGTAATCAGGACGAGTTTTTCGTGCGTGTCCTGGACCGTTTTAAACTCGTGGGTGATTATTTTAGAACCGTTGGTGGGTTTGACATGTAAACGAGGTCCGAATAGTATAAAACGAACCTGAATCAAATGTATACCCATCATTTGCCCCCCCCCCCCCCCCAAGTCAAGTAGTGGCGTGGCCCTTGCTTGACTCTATTTTCGATAGAGTATACGTTCGATTTGAGCTCGGGTGTTACCTTGGCGTGGACTTACTATCCGTTGGCATGTGGGCCTTGACATTGCGTATCCCGTCTCTTGTTTAATACGAGCCACTATAACTGCTGACATGGTTAGAGCAGCGATAATATGTATGCAATATGTACATATATAACAATATGAATCTCTATATGCCACATGGATATAAACACTATCATGTCTGCAAACATGGTATACGCGCGTATGTGAGCAAAAACGCGACGTGTGATGTCATGAGATTAAACATGTAGGTATGGGCATGTATATATGCGATGACATGGTTATAAGTATATGTGTGCCGAGATTATAATACTAAACACGTGATATGGATAGGCAAACGTGTGCATATATATGTAGACATGCATATGTACGCGCAAGTATGTAAGCATGTGTGTATGTTAACAACTTATACAAAAGAGTTAGAAAAAATTAAGAAGAGGTAAAGTCTTTACCCTCACACTTCACAGATGAGTGTGTGTTACGGACGCGCAGGTCCTGAGACTGTTCGCATCCGCCGCATCGTTTACGAACGCCTCATTATAGGAGTATATTCGCAATGTATATGTCGAGAAACGAGGCCTTTGTCGATATAGTATTGCCCCCGGAGTGGGAGTGTTTGTAGTGACAGAGACGGGTATGCGGACGTATGTGCCATATAGGCTCGTAGATAATATAGGTGTATGTAGATGTCGATTCTAACCCTGGGCGCACTAGCCCCTTAGTCGCGAGGTGTTAAACCTCCGACGTGTTGTTGATGAACATCCCACGATAGACATGTGTTAGGTCGCGCAGACGCGCGTAGTGTCGTATAGGCTATATAAGTGTCGTATTGGCTGTATAAGTGTCGGGACGAGGCCCTTACTGACATACAGTTGCCCCCGTATAGAGGATGTTCGCTATGTAGTAGTCTCGAACACGGGGTGTTGACCCTTGTGCTGACTGCTACTTGGGTTTTCCAAAGTTGGGTGCATTCAGCAACTGCTACTTGATACTTCCGAGGTAGGGAGAAGGCCAGAGGTCGACGAGGCGACGTACCCTTCCATGTCGTCGGTCAGTGGTCGGTGAGGCGACGTGCCTCTCCATGTTGTTGCTGCTACCTGGCGTTTTCAAGGTAGAGTGCATCCTGCGACCGCTACTTGGTTGTAGATATGTTGATGTGACGCGCAGACATGAAATTCGTTTGAAGATTTGCGGACATAATAGCCACTTAGAGGTGCGTTGACATGATAGCCATTTCAACAAATGCGGACATGATAGTCGTATAGAGATGTGTGGACATGATAGCCACTTGGTGTATACGTTAGGTGCTTTGTATGTGAGGTGGTAGATCTCGCATTAACATGTCGACACGTGCGTACGGTGTTGCACTTAGGGCTTATACTTAGAGTTTGGAAGCGGATCGTTACCCCTTGTCGACGTGTTGAAACATGCGCTAGCTGCGCCATGTATGTTATTATTATACTCAGTTTCTGGATGAGAGGTACTGTTTGCCCTCTTAGTGTATCGACGTGCATGTGCTACGCTAGGTGTCTCCGTACTTAGTTTTTTAATGGGAGGTGTAAATCCTCATTTTCAGTGCATTGACGCACGCGTGCTGTGCTTTGCATCTCTATACTTAACTTTCGAATGGGAGGTGTTGCTCCCCCTCTTAGTGTATTGACGCGCGTGTGCTCTACGTTTGGTATGGTAGTTCCTGTGAATCTCGCAAGCTGGCGATCTTAGACTAACACTGTTACACTATGAGTTTTTACGACTTCATGTTTGAAGGTCGTTCTTCTAATGTGACGAATCGCGTTGTTGCTGTTGCGGACACTCTGCCTCGTTCCAAGACCAAAAAAGCTGACTCCGAGGTGTGTCCCTCGAGCGATCCCAAGCGATTGAAATATGGCAGTGGCGAGGCGTCGAACATTAATGGTCAGGCTTCCGCGCCTGCTATGTCTGCCCCTCGGTCGAGGGACCAGACCTTGGAGGAGAAGTCTCCTCGTTAAGTTGTGTAACTTGCCTTTATTTTCTTGCTATACTGTTATGTTTGGGCCTTCTTGTTTATCTTTGTGTGCGTTCATAGGTACTGCGCCCCTTTCCGCGCTCACCTGCTCCCCCTGTGGTGGACTTACGATCATCTGGATCGCCACCATGGTCGGCGTCACTGTAACTGGTCAATTCTAACTTCCTGCCCTCATAGCACAGAGCGTAGTCGGCATTACCTTTCAGATGACGAAAAATTCATTTTTCAGCCTTTAAATGTTGATAGCCAGGATCTTATTGGAATCGTGCTACTAGGCCCACGGCATAACAGATGTCCGGACGGGTGCATTGCATGGAGTGATCCACGTATAAGGTTAAGATGACATACTTAGACCCAGAGGTCTTATAGTACACGCACGGGTCCTCGAGAAGATTCACGTATCCGTTTCTTACGATTTCCTCGTGGAATTTGTGGTACCATTGCCGAGACGATTGTTTAAGATCGTAAATGGACCTTTGGAGTTTACAAACTTTACGTTCGTTACCAGGAGTAATTAAACTCTCCGGTTGCTCCATATAGATCTCTCCTTTCCAGGTTTCTGAGGAGGAATGCGGTCTTAACACTCATTCGGTGCAGCTCGAATCCGAGACTTGCGAGCAGGACCATTTTGGCCCTAACTGTGGTTTTACGCACAGTCAGTGAGTGTGATTCGTCAAAGTCCACTCCGTGGATTTGGGTTTATCCTTTCGCAACAAGTCGGATTTTAAACTGTCCGACTTTTCCATCGGTGATGGACCCTTTTCGGGATCCATCTCATCCTTACGCTCCTGTGGTTAACAGGTAAATCAACAAAGACTATAATGGCTTTCATTTAGGAGATCTTTTTCATTTTATTATTTTCCTCCATTTATCCGCTTGAGGTCTTTTCAATGCTAGTTAAACCGTTTCGGGTTTGTCTACAGTTGTCAGAGTGAGGTTATCACCCTTATTACTGGGATACTTCTTTGAAGAAGTCCAATGCCTTCAATCGTATCTAGGCCCGTCAATCCCATCTTGAGTCTGAACGACACTCCCACTCGGAAAAATACTTCTTTTCGGAGCATCACTCCCACTGGGAATAAGAGCAATGCTCGAACCTTGATCTTCAACTTCCCTTTAACAACCTCTCGTTCTCGGGATTTTATCTCCGAGAATGAATTCCTTGATCACTAGGACCTGGAACCGAGTCTGGTCGGATCACTCCCACTGGAAACAATGGGTATCGATGGAAGATGTGGTGTTATTGGATTAGTTTCATCCAGTGATTCAGCACTCATCATGAATATCAGGTTTAACTTGATTCGTCCTATCGGCAACAGTGATTTTCGTGTGGTAGAGGGTGTAATCCTCCCACTGCATTTATTATGACAATGTTTCCATTATCATTTACCATATCATTCACTAGGGTTGCCGGTTCAAATCTTTCTCCCGCTCGAATTAAGTGGGACCTGAATTTCAATGATAAACTGCATCTTTTAATCAAGATTATATCTGTTTAAATTTCCATGCATTGAAAGTTCGTCCTCAAGAGGTGTAATGTGTCACGTTCGACCACGTTACCATTTCAAAGCTATAAACATGTATGTTCAAAGAGTAGTCACCGTACTCTTAGTATAAATACTTGTTTAATGCGCCATTTTAGTGTTGCATTATGAAATGATTTAACTCATTATCATTCTTTAGCTTCATGGTGCAGTGTCGTTAACCAATTTTATTGGAACAAAGCCTTACATAAATGTGAGTAATCTTTCTATCATCCCAGAGAGATCGTATGATATATTGACTCTAACATTATGTGATTCAAACTTTGCTATATGAAGTGGTGTGAAATGAATTCCTAGCCCGACTTTCGTTCAAGGCTAGTAGAAGAGATATCGTTTAACTGACTTCATTCTTCTTTGTTTGCAAACTTATTTCAGAGATTTTAGCCCATCTCCGAACTGAGCGTTTAGGTTTTCACCTTGTGCATCAGTTGATACTTTTACAAGGTCGGGGTAGCTTTTGAAGCATACTTCTTTCCGTGTAAATGTTATCAATAAGTCATTCTGAAAGGGACGCAAACAAAAATTCAGCAAATAAGAACTTCATTATTAAAATTGTACTTTGAAACGATGTGTTCCGTCTTTCGAGGTCCACATGTACGCTATAAGGCATTATTTACGAAGGTTTAACCCTAAGGTAAAATCGTTTCGTTTCCAAATTTAATCCAATTTTAATTTAATCGGTTTGTATATGATTATTACTAATTATTTCATTTAATAATGTACTAATAATTAAGAAATACTAAATCTTTCGATCTAGCTACGCAATCGATGGGTATGTTTAGTTCAGTTGTCCCGACTGAAATGACGGAGTATGTGTGTCGTTTAGTTTCATTTAGCCTCTTTTACCTGGCTGGAAATTTTGGTTCTAACCCGTAGGTTTTGTATTTTTCGTTTCGGATCGTTCCCTTTTAACCGAGAAAGATAAATTGATAATCAAATTGTGCTTCGAGTCGACCAACAATTACTTTAAACAATAACTCCTAATCTCGAAATAACCAAAATTTTAGTAACTCAAACAAACGATAAATGACAATGGTAGGGTTCTTGATCTGAAGTTCGCGTATTTGATCCATTCTTGTCGCATAGATAGTCGAGAACTTTTAAGTCATGTTGAACATCACATCTGAGTAAATTCACGAGTGAATTACATCAAATGATCTGTATCTGTATAAAACATTTTACAGCTTTATGCACACGACCTACGAGGCGTGTTTGAGACGCACTTTATCAACGGGGTATAACCCACCGGATTATCGTATAGGACATTTATGGTCCAGTTCTCTCTATAACATGCGGATCGAGATTGGCTTCTTTCGAACCCAGTATGATGAGCAGAGAAAGTTTCCCTTTTACTACTGTGGTTACTGTACTTAATTAAGCTCAAGGTCATTGAGTCCTGGCAACATCATATAACCATATACATCTTTTCATGTTGAGCTTTCATTCTGAAGATCTGATGCGGGTTTTACGCCAAAATCCATGAAAAGAGAGAATACCATCACATTCAACCGAAACATTTCTTGCTTTTGCATCATTGCTTTCACCGTGGTGGATGCAAAGGAATATCAAGCTGTAACATTGTCTGGTTGCTATTGAAGTCTTCTTCAACCCCTTTTTACCAATGTTGAATATATCACCACATACGCGTTCAGATCATCAAAGAACCACTCTTATCCTCGGGGAGACAAATTATTACATTCATCTCTCATTGTCAAAATCATATAGATTGTCCTCTCAACTTTTCGGAATCGTAGTAGAGAGTTCAACACATACTCCTTATTATTCATCATAATTCATACCATCAAGATTGCGCGGAATATCGAATCGTACTAATTCAACCATCTCACACATTTATGATTATGCACAAATCAGGGAGACAATAACATTTTAAGAAAGAATTGCATACATCGAATATCTATTAAGATGGAATACGACAAATAATGATTCCTCGGTCATCTAAACCAAACTGACCACCAGTAAACCAATGGAAGGGGGTTGTGAACGAGTTCACGTTATCGTCGTCTTCAATCCAATAGATAGGTCTTTTAAAACGGTTTTATCGCATATTACCGAAACATAAATTTTAAAATAAGCATACCCGATCTTGGCTTTTCCAATGCCCTTTTATGTTTTAAAAATTCCCGATGAATTTACTTCATGCATATACAATTCTACATTTCATGTAAATTATCATACGCAAGTAACATTCATCACACTAACCACACACATGCTTACGCGTCTAATGTTCCGAGGAACTCATGCTTGCATACATAATTCTACTTCCTAAGTAAATTATCACATGCAGCTACATCCTTAACATTCTAGCATACGTGTCAAACATGCAACATCCACATCAATCATACACATTTGGCGACTGATTTTCAATTTTAAAATAATTTAAAACATTAGGGGCTGATTTGCAATTCATGCATATATTCAATTCCGCAACATCTAGACATGAATCATAGGCAATATCAACCATCACAGCATGTCTATCCTAGTGCGCAAACCATACATTTAACCAGGGCTCAGCCCACAACCTGCAATATCCAGCTAGCTTGACTTAGTCAAGACGACAGTTCTAAACATGCATAAATATATATAGAATAATAAACAATTGCAACTCAGCCAACTAATTATACCAGTCCCAAAAACATGTATATCCGAGATCCATCCCCATGATCATAACGAGGCAATAATGTTTAATTAATATGCGAATATTCGTAAACCCTTGAGCACTGTGTAAGCTAACCGGAGTTCAAAAACATTTGGATTTTAAAACTTAACTTCCCTATTTTATTTAATTAACATGAATTCGGTTTTGAAAATTTGGTTTGTTTCAGTCAATTTTCGGTTCGGTCCAGCAAAAAACCGGTTCGGGTCTAGTCCGGTGTAATCCGATTCAGTTCGGTCCTGTTTTAATTAAAAATTGGTTCGGTTCGAACCGGTTCGATAAAATAGGGTTCGATTCGGTTCAACACTCAAAACCGGTTTGGTTAGATCCACTTAGTTACCCGACCCGTCCCGACTAGGTCGAACCGATTGAGAAAACCCGGTTCGGTTTAAAATTTACGTCCCGGTTTAATACATATTGGACCGGCCCAATAATTTTAAAATGGGTTTGGGCCGAAATGATTACTTGTGGGCTAAGTAGGGTTTTGATGTCCACTAAAAACTTAACTTAGCCACCAAGTAACATTAATTATATAAAATAATTTCCAATAATAAATATATATATATATATTTTCGGCACAAATTAAATATATACATATTTATTGCCAAGATTCTATCTTTAAGACAAAATCAATCAACAATATATATATGTATATATAAAATTCGGTTTACATATATATAATATATTTTATTTATTGTCAATATCTTTAATAGGGAAACAAATAACTGACAATATATTTTCTCAATCTTTTTAAGTAACTAAATCTATCAATAATATCTCTTACCCTATTTAAATATTTAGATATATTGATAGTTATATATATTTCTATATATTAATGTGAATCTATCTATATGTTTCTAATTATAGATATATTGTTACCTAATTTAAAAATTAAAATATGGCAAACAATATATATAATTGTTCCGGCCGAATTAATCAATCTTGGTGCCTAAAAAATTAAAAAGTTTACCTTGTAATTCATTAGGGTTTTCGCCCAAGAACATGAAATTAAAAACAAGTTGTCAAGTTTCAAGATCAAATTTAATAAGATCAACAATCCAATGTATGATTTTGATAAAAACCTTGTTTTTCTTGAAGATCATGAACATCAGTTTTACCAAGAACATATGAAAATTTCGGATTCACCAACAACCCAACAATTTGAAAAATTCAAAAAATTTAAAATTTCCGGACCAAAATTTCAAACTTTCAAGAACACCAATTTATCAAAATCATGAACTCCTAGCAAAGACTCTGATACCACTGTTAGATTACGGGGAGTAATCACTACGGACACTAAAACAAGGTACATGCTAGTAATCGTAATTAAGCAGCGGAAGAATCACACATACCTTTAGCACAGTCCGTAGACCCAAGATCTTGCTGAGGGAGTTCGCGGCTCTTCGGTCGGCACCCGTAGAGGTTCTTGTTAGAGAAGCCCTACGTGGTATAGTTTCCACAGCAAAGCCTCTGATCGACTCTTCAGCAGGGACAGATCTATGTAGTGATTGCTAGGAAGCAAATTGGCACACCCTAAGTGCTAGCAATGGTTCGGCCGAACTAGAGGTGTGGGAAGGAGGGTTTTTCTCTCTAAAAAACTCTAAGGAAGGATTAGTGATTCTCTCTAATAATCCCCTAACACCACATATATATAGGAGGAGTAAAGTGGACAAAAGTTCGCTTTACCCACTCCAAATATTCGGTCGGCCACTTTGTATAGGGAGGCCCAATTTTGGGCCTCTCGTGTCAATAAGGATTTGGGTCAAGCCCAATTACCCTAATGTGACATTTACCCAAGTTTCTTTAGGTAAACTATACATATTATGGGCTACCAATTACGACGCCTATCACCATATGCTAACAGGAACACCCCGCGTAACGTTGTTGCAAGGCATTCTGTTGGCTAATCTAATTACTTGCTTTGTAATGCTAGCACGCCTCTACTTTGTTAATCAAAGGGGCGTGACAGAGGTCGTGTAATACGCCTTATAGTTTATACCATTTTTTAGTTCATTCCAAAGCGACGTTGTAGCAAGACACGACTTGCCAATTTGGAAGTGTTTTATTTTCCGTACTTTGAGTACCCCCCCCCCCACCTCCATATCGTTGTTGCGAGGCGTTCTGCTAGCTAGTCCAGTTACTTACCTTGCGATGCTACTACACCTCTACCAGGTTATTCCAGGGTGCTGTACAAGGCCGCATTACAAGACTTGTAGTTTTTCCCGTCTCTTGGGCCATTTCAAGGCGACATTTTTGGCAAGACAATACTTGCCTGGTTGAAGTGTTTTGTTTCCGTTATTTGTTCATGGACAAGATAACGTTTTACAAGACTCGACTTGTAGATTTAGAGAGTTTTTCGCTGCTTTGTGCGTTGTGGCGATGGTAGGATATGCTCCTACCGGCGTAGAAAGGTGGTACGTAATAATGAACGCTACTTGTGGGTAGTAGTAGGTATCATAGGGCCGCCCTCGTAAAGAGGATGTCGCACCATGTTTCATGGGGTTGCCCTCGTATAGAGGATGTAGCGCCATGTATTGTGTGGGGGTGAATCACGCCCAAGTGTTTAGTAATCTATACTGGGTGTCATTTTCAACAGTATGATGTCATGGGGTTGCCCTCGTAAAGAGGATGTCGCGCCATGTAAATGTGTGGGGTTACCCTCGCATAGAGGATGTCACATCACGTAGTGGATGATCGCCTCTTGGTTGAAAAAATCCAAGGAATGGTTGTTATAATCATGGGGTTGCCCCCGATGGGGATGTCGCGCCATGTTATTTGTAAGTTATCCTTAGAAAAATTTCCAGGATGTAGTTGTATAGAGTAGACATAATAGATGTCGCACGAGAGAGCATATTGAGTGCTCGTTGTTGACATCAAGTGTTGACGTGTTGGTGGTGTATGATATAGGCCGTTTGATGTGTTTAGCGTAATAGGTTGTTTTATTGGTGCAAGTTGTATACATAGAGTCCACTACTTGGTATGATTCCACAGTAGGGAGTATGTGAGAATAACGTACCTACGAGAATACATTAACTTCATTAGATAATTGCAATTCTTGCAATATGATAGAGAATAGATGAAGTTCTAATGTCTTCTTCAATTAGTATATGTATTTAAACTTTTGTATGAATACTCCCTTTGGTTGACGACGCATGTTAAGCATGGAACTTTTCAAACGTTCCTAGCTGTATGTGTTTGTTAATATATTGATGTTTGCGTTCTTTAGTCGATGCACGTAGTTGCATCCATGTCGTGATGCGCATATACGTGTGCGATCGCTATTTGATGTTGCTCCCAAGGTTAGATCCAATATATGTGGTGAGTATTCCGTAAGATACTGTGATGACATCGTTCGGGATGTACATGCGATCACTATTTGTTGTGATTCCTAAATAGTGTCCGATGTTTGAGTAGTATGCTCGACGGAGTGTTGTTAGTTGTCATTAACTTTGAGGCTTGCTGCGATGATGCAAGTAACATATATGCCACTTCTACTTGGCTTGGATGCCTAAGTAGAGTGTTCGTAGATAGAGAATTCCAGAGAGTGTTGTATACAGCGTCTACTTGGTGTTGTCTCCTAAGTAGAGTGTCTTTGGTACATCTCTTGTATCTATGTATAACCTGTCTCAAATTGTTTCGCATTGATTCGAGATATATATTGGTTAGTAAATAATATGGAGCTATAGGTCTCCTTTATAAGGCTATGTCGCCTGCCATGTCATCCATCTGGACTAGATTAGACTGAACTATTCGATCCTCATATTAGGTTTGGCTAGTTCGTTCTGTTCAGCTTGTAATGTCAATATGATTGGATCAGACTATACGCGACTAGTCTGTTCCATTCAACTTGCATTATGCTCTGACTAAATCAGATTATTCGGGGTAGATATCTTTCCCGAGAAGTCTGTTCTATTCAGTTTAGTATTTCACATAGAGTTATTACCTATTACTCGAGTTTTGGCAATATGCCGGTTACCTGGACCTTTTTGAGTAGAAGTGACCGCCTCTTGAGGGCGATTCCTGGCGTAGATATCTTAGGTTGAACCCGTATAGGATCTTGAGGTTATTTTCCTCATATGTGGCTTCCTCTTAGGAAGAGTGGTGTTGCGTGTTCGCGCGCTCGCGTGTTCACGTGTTCTTTCACTTATGATCTTCTCCCATATAGGTAGGTAGGGTGGCAAGCACTTGTTTGTTCGGTGTTCCCCAAGTCGCTTGGCGGTCACACCGTATTTCTTTGCTCAGTTGTAATGAGTATCTCTTGTAAGTAGGATATCACTGAGTCTTTGTAAGAATTGTTGTTTGCGATGTGCCCCTGCTCTTGCGATGAGTGTTGGGCATTTCCTTTGGTGACTTCCGGGTGGCAACACCCTTATATAAGAAAGACTTGTAAATTCCTTCTCCCTTACTTCTTTCATTTTGATGCAAGTGTATTTGCTGGTGAGATTGAGTAGGGGTAATGGCTCTCGTCCGGACGTGTGTCTCGGACTGCTGAGCCGCACTTAGTTTTTTCTTAGGCGGGTTTCCGAGTATTTTTGTGCGGAACCTCGAGTGTCGTAGTTTCCGTACAAGAGGTTATGACTCTTCATGGTGGTGTGCTCCCCATTGTGGTTATGACTTGGTAGCTTAACTTCTTTTGAAGTTGTGCTTGTGTCACTGATGTATACATGGTTGAAGAATGTCGAACTGACAAGGTTCCCGCTTTTCCTTTTGTTGTTAACGGGTATAGTGCTTATGTTATCTTTAACATCAGCATTAGGCCGCACATGCGTGGGTATGCGCGTGTAAGTGCATATGGGTGCGCGTAGGCACATGTATTTGCGCCAGATTGACTGGGACCCTTCCATCCGTGTTAGAGTCACCTCCTTCTTATTTGCTTGGTGAATGAGTATTTGTGGGATGTCGGAGATAGTTCTGTCGAACTTGGGTAACGTTCCACAATGTTGGTGATGGGGTTGTCCCTTGAATGGTGCCCCCCCTTGTTTTTACCGCGATGCAATGTTTGAAGTGCTTGGATTCCTTCATAGAGGTGTAATCAGCGCATGCCCACGGTTGGGGATTGACGAGCAAATTAAGGATTTTGCGCGGTCGCGACGTATTGAGCAGTTGTGTTGGAATCGGATGATGATAATTGTTCTGATTGTATGTTTCCTTCCCTTAGTGGGGTTTGGAATCGTTGTCATTGGGTCATGTATACCTCATGTTTTGTGTCCGTCATGTTTCGCGTTATATGCGCGTTGGTTGTTGGATGCAAGTTGTTGAGGTAATGCGACCAAAGTCGTGTCTTCCCCATTTGTGTTCGCTTTTATTCCTATTTTTCCTTGTCATAAGATAGAAATTTGTAATGTATAGAAATAGTTATAACATTCAGTTTATAGTAAGGGGTTACTCCATGTGTCATTCGTGAGAGCCCCTCGATTTGAGGTCTCGTCAACCTTGTGTTGAATATATGTTTTCTTTGTGTTGATCGCTCATAGGTACGACCTGCAATTATGTTACCGTATATATATAGTTGTTACTATAAAGGATACGCTTGCGATAGGCATGCTAGCGGGCATCTTAGGGATTCGTATTGGTGCCCCCACCATAAAGTCGGGACTATGTCGTCTTGTCAATGGCTTCATTCGACGAAGATTTCCAGCGGTAGCGATCCCTTCGCCGAGCCGGAGTGATCCCTACACATGAAAACTGTTGGTCGAACGTCGATGGTTGGTGTTAATAGGTGCTGCAACTGTGGCAGTGTTAGTGGTGATAGCAGCGATTGCTGCTGCTTTGGTGCACACTATTGTAGGGGTGGCGGTAGACACGGTCGTAATAACGGTGGTTACGACGTCAGAGTAGCGTAGCGTAGCGCGACGTGGGTCGGCGTAGCGCGACGTGGTTCGGCGTAGCGCGACGTGGGTCGGCGTAGCGCGACGTGGGTCGGCGTAGCGCGACGTGGGTCGGCGTAGCGCAGCGTAGCGCGACGTGGGTCGGCGTTGCGCACCGTAGCGCGACGTGGGTCGGCGTTGCGCACCGTAGCGCGACGTGGGTCGGCGTTGCGCACCGTAGCGCGACGTGGGTCGGCGTTGCGCACCGTAGCGCGACGTGGGTCGGCGTTGCGCAGCGTAGCGCGACGTGGGTCGGCGTGCGCAGCGTAGTGCGACGTGGGTCGGCGTTGCGCGATGTGGGGCGGCGTAGCGCGACGTAGCGCTCCAGTGTTGGTCTTTGCATGTCTCTGTGTTAGACTATGCATCACATGTTGGGAAGCCTCTATGAATGTCAACATTTGGATTGGTGCATCATCATGTTGGTGTTCATGAGCATGTTTCATCTTCTAGGATGTGTATGCTTTCCTTGCATAATTCCACCATGTATGACGTATATGTTTTCCATATAGCCGCTGTTGGTTAGCGAGTGCTTATTTGTTCGAATCTCGCGGACGGTGCCAAAATGTTGGATCATGACTCTTCGCGGATCGTTGACTCGAAAGTCGTCGGGTCCTTGAGGTGTTGTGTAGTTATGCTAACAGGTTTTTTGAGATCGCGGGTGTCCGACATTCAGAATGTCGGACTGTCGGAGAGTCGAAACGTCGGACTACGGACTGTCGGAGAGTCGGAGCGTCGGACTGTCGGACTGTCGGAGAGTCGGAGTGTCGGACTATCGGACTGTCGGAGAGTCGGGGACTTGCAAGCCCTTAAAATGGCTAAGTGTTTGAATATCTTGCAGTTTCTGCGCATGCGTGCACCTTGCAGAGTATGCGCATATACGCGCCTTGCAGAGTATGCGCGTATGAGCACCTTGCAGAGTATGCGCGTATGAGCGTCTTGCGGAGTATGCACGTATGGTGGAGTATGCGCGCCTTGGGGAGTATACGTGTATGCGCGCCTTGCGGAGTATGCGTGTATGCATGCCTGGCGGTGTATACGCGTATGGTGGATCAGTATGCGCGCGTTCCTCCTGAGACCTGCACAAAGGGTAATATCGCACACCACGCAGAGGGGGGGGTGGAGTGCGATGAACCCTCTCCGATGCTTAAATCAGAGATCTAGAGAGAGAAAGCCAGAGAGAAGTTAGAGCTTCCTTGCCAACTTAAGTTGTGAAATGGTAGGGAATGTTCCCTTAAATAGGGGCACCTTAAACCCGAAACCATTTTTGAATGGTCTGACGCCGGTTTAATGTAAAATGTGAACTGAGCATGGAAGAGCGTAAATTTGACATCGGGAAGCCCTACACGTGTCGTGTAAATATATATAGGGGTTCGCGCGTATTCGCGGGAGTAATCCGGAGGTCCGGATTGTTAGACAATCCGGACGAGTTTTTCGTCTGGGACATGCGTGTGCATGTCCCGGACCGTTTTAAACTTGCGAGTGATTATTTAGAACCGTTGGTGGGTTTGACGTGTAAACGAGGTCCGAATAGTATAAAACGAACCCGAATCGGACGTATACCCATCAGCATGGATCGAAGAATAAATGTTGATGTGTTGGTCGACAACATATTAACAAGCACCCTCACATTCCAGCGAGTGGGAGCTGTTGGCATTTGGTGAATAGGCTGCCGTAATCGGAGCCCTTTAATATAAGCCTAACACATAAGTAATTGGGTAATGTTACATTAGGGATTTTGGGTTGGGCGTAAAATCCCAAATGACATGAGAGGCTCAAAATTAGACATCCCCTTTACATAATGGCCGGCCGAATTAATGAGAGAGTAAATATGGGATTTTCCCACATCCTCCTATAAATAGGGGGTCTCGGAATTTCTATAGAGTTAATCAGAAAATCACTCCCTTCTTCTATGTGTTGAGACAAAGAAATCCCTCCTCCCTATAGTGCTAGTTCAGCCGAACCCTTGTAAATAGAAGGTGCCAAATTGCTTTGAGCAATTACCCCAGAGATCCATCCCCGAGAGGAATCGATAAGAGGCTTTGTTGTGGAGACCATTCATCATAAGTGATTCCTTAACAAGAATCACTACAGGATCCGGTCGGTGGACTGTGAACTCCCAGAAGATCTCGGGACTACGGCAAATGAGAAACTGGTATGTGTCCCAATTCCGCTGTGTAATTAATTTACCTGGCATGTACACGTGTTTCTTGTCTATAATAACTATCCCCATATATCCTACAGAAAGGACCTCGAAAAAAGCAGCAAGTTCATACCACATACCAAAGTTTCCATACAGGCAAACATAATTATTTATAGTGGCACCACCCGTTAACTAACGCAGAAACTGTAGGATTATGGTGATTAATCCTGCAAGAAGAAACCCTAGGTACGTGCTAGGTGACTAGTTACGGAGCGGAGATAGTGAACATACCTTAAACCTTTCTTGCAGCCCAAGATCTTCGAGGGGAGTTCTCGATCCACCGACCGGTACCCTGTAGAGGTTCCTGTTAGAGAAGCCCTACGCGGTGTGATCTTAACAGCAAAGCCTCCTTCGATTCTCACGGGATGGATCTACTTGGAGTAAATTGCTCGTTGCAATTTAGGCACCTCATTGGTGTGAGGCTCGGCCGGCCTAGGTTAGGGACTAGGGGGAAGGGTTTTAATCTCAACACTTGGGAGGAGAATTAGCACTTAAGAAGTCACCCCAAGGTCCCTATATATAGGAGTGGATGTGGGAAAATCCCACCTCCTTACTCCTCTAGGTCGGCGCCGAACCCATGTATGTGGGAGGCCCAATTTTGGGCCTCCCATGTCACATGAGATTTTAGGCCTAGCCCAAAAACCTTAATGTGACCCATTCCTAATTTCTTAGGTTAATGGCCTTCAATTAATGGGCTACCAATTACGGCGGCCCATAACCCCAAATGCTAACAGCTCCCACTAGCCGGAATGGGAGGGTCCCTATTAATATGTTGTCGACCAACACATCCACATTTGGTCTTCGATCCAATCCCTGCTCCGAATGGTTCATACGAGGTTTGCCGTGCGACCGGAAGATACGGCGGGCATCGTGCTACTCATCTGTTATGAGTATTGTAGCGCCCGCGGAACATTGATTCCCTATGTCCAATCAACCTGACATAAATAAAGTACCGCGTTGTATCCTAGGTCAACTGTAAATTTTCCAATTGCCCACTTCCCACTTTGGGACACTTCTCCAGGGCATCCGTACAAGTATTCATAACCTTTCAACTAATGTCAGGTTGGTGGCCACCTAGTGAATACAAGAGTCGGAAAATTTCTGGTGTACTTGACCATCCCCATCGCTCATACCCTTATCAAACCCAACCGATTTCCAAGACGTGGTCACTAGGCCTTTTTTGTTCGGCACTGCGCTCACACGCCGGGAAGCAAACATTGAGCCTGACCTTAGGTATGAGTTCTGAGTCCGTGAGGATACTTTGGATGCTCCTTCATATATCATCAGGGATCAGTCACACGCTCTAGGTGAAAAAGTTTGTGCCCGTACGAATCTCGTGGATTTTATCTAGCACAACCGAGCATAACCCCGTGGTCGAACAAGGCACGCGTAGTATGAAGCACGCGTCGATAGCATAACCTGAGTTTGGTCAGGAAGTTGGGAAATGTCATATGCTATCGCAGATTCGTCATCTAGCCCAGAATGTGATTTATTACGAACGTGGTTCGTAACGGCGATCTGCAAAACTTTGATCATTGTCGTGTTATTCCAAAAACCAATCATTCTGCTTAACCAGGTTTGCCACCGTGGTTCTTAGCCAGTCTCGACTTAATAGAGAATCCCTTCTCCGTCAAGACGACTGAGCCTGTGTGACGAGGCTTGGTTCAAATTCGACATTATTTTATTGTGGAGGTTGACCCTCATACGAATAGTTTATAGACCGTAAAATTCCGGATGAATATTTAAACATTATGACGTCGTAATAATCATAAACTCAAAATTAAATTTATTTCTATTTCATTTCAAAAAGTTGTCATCACGATACTGTCTACTTAAACCATACGCAGTCCCAGCATTTTAACATGCTTTTCGAAGACGTCCCTGCGTAGTGATTTAGTTAATGGGTCTGTCATCATACTTTCAGTAGACAAGTATTCTAAAGTGATAACATTGTCCTCAACCATATTCTTAGCAAAATTATATTTTATGTCAATGTGTTTCGTCATGTTATGGTACTTAGGGTTCTTAACTGCCGCAATTGCTGTTTGACTGTCAGAGTATACCTTCACATGTTTACTCCCGTCCTCGACGCCAAGCAATGCAATTAGGAGCCTTTTAAGCCAGACCGCTTCTTGTGCGTTTTTAGAGAGGGCTACGAATTCAGATTCCATAGTAGAGCACGACACATGTTTTCTTTTTGCTCATCCATGAAATGAAGGCATTAGAAAGGAGGAATACTCCTCCTGAAGTAGACTTACGATCATCCAGATCGCCACCATGGTCGGCGTCACTATATCCTAACAGTTCAAGTTTTCCACCCTTATAGCACAGAGCGTAGCCGGCAGTACCTTTCAGGTATCGAATTATCCGTTTCACAGCCTTTAGGTGTTGAGTGCCAGGATATGATTGGAATCGTACTACTAAGCCAACAGCGTAACAGATGTCCGGTCGAGTGCATTGCATGGCATACATTAAGCTGCCAACCATACTTAAGTATTATGCACTCTCCATCTGTTTACGCTCCACCAGGTTCTTCGGGCAGTCACACTTCGACAGCGTGCACCTGAGCGCAACCGACGTATCCACGGGATTGGCATCCTGTAGTCGGAGCCTTTTCAACAATTTATTGATATAGGCTTCCTGAGATAGACATAGTTTACGAGCAGCCCTATTCCTAGCAATCTTAATGCCTAGGATGTACGTGGCTTCTCCCGTGTCTTTCATCTCAAATACAGATGCTAGCCATGACTTTGATTCATTCATGTAACTTACGTCATTTGCGGCAATTAGTATGTCATCGACATATAATGTCAAGATGACGTACTAAGACTTGGAAGTCTTCGTGTACACGCACGGATCCTCGTGAAAATTCACGAATCCGTTGCCAATGATTTCCTCATGGAACCTGCGGTACCATTGTCGGGATGATTGTTTAAGACCGTAAATAGATATTTGGAGTTTACAAACCTTACGTTCGTTGTCATGGGTAATGAAACCCTCCAGCTGTTCCATATAGATCTCTTCCTCCAGGTTGACATGAAGGAATGCAGTCACATCGAGGCTTGCAACCAAAGCCAATATGGATCGTACTGTGGTGTAACGCACAGTAAGTGAGTAAGTCTCGTCAAAGTCCACTCCGTTGAGTTAGGTATATACTTTCGCGACAAGTCGAGCTTTATACCGCTCGACAGCTCCATCAGTTGTGAGTTTCAGTTTCAGAACCCACTTGGCACCTATTGTTCTGCGGTCAGCAGGCAAATCAACTAAAGACCAAACAGAATTAGCTTTCATAGAGGCGGTCTCATCTTCCATTGCTTTCCTCCATTCTTTTGCTTGAGGTCCTTCCATAGCTTGTTTAACCGTTACCGGTTCATCAACTGAAGTAAGAGTGAATAACTCGCCTCTTTCGATGGGATACTTCTTGGGAGAAGTTCGTTGCCTTAGACTTCGTCTAAGCTCGTTTGTCCCATCTTGAGATTGAACTTCACTCCCACTGGGAATAATGCTCGTTATCGGTGCAATACTCCCACTGGGAACAAGGGCGCTACTTGAACTTTCACTAGCAGCTTTTCTTGGACGACCTCTCCGTCTCGGAATTCCACCTCCGAGATTAATTCCACGGTTACTATGACCGGAAATCGGGTTAGTCGTACCAGCCGTACTTGTTACAGTAGGTAGTTGCGGTAAAATTAGATTTTCATCCATGTGTTCGGTAGCATGATCAGGTCCGACTTGATTCGCATCTGCAGCAACAATGATTGTTGTGATCGGATTGACTCCTCCCACCAGATTTACTATGAAAATGTCTCCATCTTCATGTACCATATCATTCACTTGTGTTGCTGCCTCAGTTCTCCCACTCGAATTGAGTGGGACCTGATCGTCATCCTCTAGTTCAATCAAAAGACTTCGTACGTTTATTTAAACTAAGCTACGGAAAGTAAACTCACTAATGTAATGTCTCATGTTCGACCACGTCACCAATCTCCCTAAGCTATTACACATATGTATGCTTAAGAGAAACATTTCAGTAACTCATGTGGTACTATGTGTTTTAGCAACAAGAATGTTGCTATTTTGGTAAGATTACACTCATTACCAATAGCTTGTTTGGTGTCGCGTAACCGATTGTTCATTAATTAGGTTCACCATATAACTTGTAAATAATCCAATAACTCACCTTATATAAGGGATGTTATAGGTTAGAATTTACTGTTCATATTATTGACTTTATTAATGAAGTGTGTATATCGTTTTAATGCCTTAGCCAATCCCTTGTCGTTAGAGGTTACTAGTGGGAGACGTCGTTTAACGGACGTTCCTTTTCATTGCTCACTCATACTCCAAGGTTTTAACCACCGTGGAATGTGCGTTTAGGTTTTCACCTAACGCTCGTTTAAAATTCTCGACGAGAATGTTGTATGAGTAGAACCCTTTAATGGGTATTCGTGCAAATGAAAATTTATTTCCAGCATTAAATCAAAGACACACGTAATGCTGAATTTTGTATTTCGAATCGTTGTACTCCATCTCTCGAGGAATACACGCGTCGTGCGTATTTTACCTGGTGTAACCCGAGGTAAATCGTTTCGATTTTCAAAATTCAGCTTTAATCTGTTTCATACATGTTCATCATTATAAATTTTAACAATGGAGTACTAACAAACAAAGATAAACCTTGAAATCTGTATGTTTATTACTAAACGGTGTAAAAAAAGACTAAGCAAGTAAGGATGGTCATAACTTCCAATCCTTTATATATTTGGGGTAATCACTCCAGCTTTACGTTCATTCCTCTTCTCGGTCATGTAATTCAAAAGATAATTTGAATTAATTTTCAAGAATTTTTTAGAATTTATGACTTTCATCATTCTTTCTCTGAATGTACCTTAGAAGGACTGGTACAGGCAGCCAGGTGGCCTTTTACACCACACCTGAAGCACGTACGAGTTTTCTCTCGTCGTGCGCGCTTTCTTTACCTGTTCTTACCACCATTTTGCTTAGGTTTGTTCTTTTTTTGTTGGTTTGGACCACCCTGTTTGTTAGCCTTCTTCTGAACACCTCTACTCTTTCTCTTACGCTTACCATTTTGCACAGCCGAAGAGGATGATGCAACATGCATCTCAGCTCTAGGCTTTTCAGCCTTAAGTCGATCATCTTCCAGCTCGAGATGAGCTCGCACCTTCTCGAAATATCGAGATGGGTTGCATGGGTAAGGTGCATTTTCATGCTTGCCCAAGAGTCTGGTAAAGATCGGATGACAGATTGTATTTTCTGTTCCTCAGACAAGATTTCTCCTGCCTCCTTGAGTTCAGCAAGCATGTTAGACATTTGTCTAATGTGCTCTTGCATTGTATGCTTGGGATTCATTTCGTATGAGTCAAAAGCGATGTTTAACGATCGCTTCTGGGTTGTGGTGTAAACACCAAACCCCATCTTGAGACCATCTCATAGGTCTTTAGCGGACTCAGTGTTATCATACTGGTAAAGTATGTCATCCTCAAGCATAGACATCAAGGCGGAACGAATTTCCAAATCTTTAGCATTCCATTCGTCATAGAATGCTTTCTGTTCATCCGAGAGTTCTCCTTCCGGCCTAACATGCTTTGTGGTCAGGTGGTCCAAACCTTTTAGTTCGGTAATTACCATATTTGCACGCTTGTTCCAGATTTTATAGTTCTTGCCATTTAATCTCACCCCCTTATTTAGTTGGGAGATCACATTGCTAATTGCAGCCATTCTTACTAATACATTGATAATCTTGCATAAGAGAGAAGACAAAACCTTTTTGAAAAATGAATTGTATTCATCGGACATCTATGAGATAGAAGATATCAAATAATGATTCCTTAGACATCTAACCCAACCGACCAACAGTAAAGCCCGAAGGAAGGGGGGTCGAGAAAGAGTTCACATTACCGCTATCTTTCTTTCTAATAGAGCAGTCTTTGAAAACGGTTTAATCGCTTTAACCAGAAGCATGTTTTTAAACACTGATATTGGCTTTCCCAAGGCCCTTTTTGAAAATGTTTCTAGGAACTACAGTTTGCAATATAATTCTACTATCCCAGTAAATTATCATGGCATATCACATCCAAGAAACCAAACACACCTCATGCATACGCGCCATGCGTCTAATGTTCCGAAGAACTCATACTTAGCATATATAATTCTACTTCCTAAGTAAATTATCACATGCTAATACATCATGAATATTCATGCATACGCATATTTACCAATATATAACCAATCAACAATATATATACATATATATAATAGGTAACATAGTATTATATATATATATATATATATATATATATATATATATATATATATATATCTTCTAGAAATATATTATTGTCAATATTATATATTTATGAATATATGTTTCATCCATAATATATATTTTCTCAATCTTTAGGCAACTAATATATATATATATATATATATCAATATTATCTATACTCTTAAAATTATGTTAGATATATTGATAGTAAATATACACAATTATCTTGTGAATATTGTCATAATTTTGGCAACATGTAAATTTTGGCTGAAACATATAGGGAATATTTTCGAAAATTTCGAACTAAACTAGGTTACTTGTGGACAAAGAATTCAAAAAATTCACCTTGAACACCTATAGTAAGGTTCGGCCGAAACTAACATGGAAATAGGGTTTGTAGTCAAATTTCAAGATCAAAAATTTTTAAGATCAAGAATCCAAAGTTTGAATTTGACATTGCTTTTCTTTAAGATCATGAACATCAGTTTTACTTTGAATATTACGAAAATCTCGGCCAACATTGGTGTTACCCAAAAGTCGAAAATTTTAAACTTTGAACACAAGCTTTTAACATTCGGTTCGGAACTATCCAAGAAAATCCAAGAACATCAATTTTATCAAAATACGAACTCCCTAACACAGGCTCTGATACCACTGTAGGATTATGGTGATTAAAAATGCAAGAAGAAACCCTAGGTACGTGCTAGGTAACTAGTTACGCAGCGGAGATAGTGCACATACCTTAAACCTTTTTTGCAACCCAAGATCTTCGAGGGGAGTTCTCGATCCACCGACCAGTACCCTGTAGAGGTTCCTGTTAGAGAATCCCTACGCGGTGTGATCTTCACAGCAAAGCCTCATTCAATTCTCGCGGGATGGATCTACTTGGATTAAATTGCTCGTCGCAATTTAGGCACCTCCTTGGTGTGAGGTTCGGCCGGCCTAGGTTAGGGACTAGATGAAAGGGTTTTAATCTCAACACTTGGGTGGAGAATTAACACTTAATAAGTCACCCTGAGGTCCCTATATATAGGAGTGAAGGTGGTAAAATCCCACCTCCTTACTCCTCTATGTCGGCGCCGAACCCATGTATGTGGGAGGCCCAATTTTGGGCCTCCCATGTCAGATGGGATTTTAGGCCTAGCCCAAAATCCCTAATGTGACCCATTCCTAATTTCTTAGGTTAATGGCCTTTAATTAATGGGCTACCAATTATGGCGGCCCATAACCCCAAATGCTAACAGATACTACAACACCACAAACATACCATATATCAATCGCTAGTATATGGTGACACTCATAATATATTTAGGAGAAACCTCAAAGTGAATGCACGGCCATTCCCTAATTTGTTCGCGATGTAAAAATCCATCCATCATTTCTTAAATCGGTATCGCAGAGGACGTTCACGCACTGATAGATGATAGTACATGTGCTTAGCAGGTGTTGTTTCAACCTCTACTTTCCACATCCTTCCAACAGGATCTATAATCTCCACTTTACTCAAGCAGTCCAGCCGATTGTAAACAACAAACCTCTTTGGAATAGTCTGCACAGTCCAACGGAACTGTCAATATGTATACAAACACAAAGAAATAAAACGAACACTTCATAATCTTCTAATGAAACGTGAGATGAGATTACAGATGGAACTTACACAGCTTGACTAGCTATCGGTTAATCTAATGTTGCAATCATGACCGCAATTGTCTTTAGCACCACCGTCACCTAAACAACTTAATTCATCAGATGAAACTTCTTCCTCCTCACCAGATGAACTTTTTTCCAGAGCTACAGGTGCTTCTTTCAGAATACCGTGTTGATTAAAAAAGTTCAACAGGCATCAAATCTTCTTCAACTAATGTGAAGACGATAGTATCTCCATTCGTTAGACAGACATCGTGTGCGAACTGGTCACAACCGTCGGTGAAGGTGCAACTGGTGATCACATTGAGATAGTCTCTTTTTTGTTCCAACTTCACATCTCAAATACAACCATCGGGAAAATCTCCCACCCCATACGCCAAACGAAGTTTGTATCGACCCTGCCTCACCATCCAGCTCGTCGAAACATCTTCAATCGAATGCGTAGACATTTATTTATGACAGTGTTACCCCGAACTCGTTTCACAATCTATAAGTGTATTACAATTTCAGGATAAACTTACCAATTGACTGTTGTAGTCATCTGTAATGAACGTGCAGAACGGGAGGAACAATATACTCGTTTGGCGCCGAACAAGATTGCCTGAAACCCCTGCGTTAAAGCCGATGTGCAAGGAGGTGAAGGACGTAGTGGCGGGTAATTGCTTTAGCATGTTGCTCAAACTTAGGTTATGCCGAGTCTTTGATAAACAAAACTAGTTAACATTCTCTTACTTGTACTATGTTGACAAAAGAGCGAGATGTGTCTGCAACACAATTCAACCAAAACGTCGAACATCGAAGGATGTGGTGTAGCAACGGACCGGTGGGGAATACGTTTCGTATTGAAATAATCAATGTTTTCGTCTCGACTTCGTAAAATCAGTCGGAGAAGTGTTTGGGATTGAACAGTCGGACACGGTGCGTCAGGTACCAGTGGGTATTTTTCATTTCGTACCCACTGCTTACTTATCGGCCAAATCGGTCAGTAAAAGGCCAGGAGCAATTTTTTCGTCAAATCAAAAGTAACCCGGTAGGGAATCGGCAGTACATTCCCAACCGACGGGTCGGTCAATATTTTTCCGGTAGGTAAACCCGACTTTTCTTGTAGTGATATTTTTTTAAAAAAATTCTCAGAACTCCGATGAGGTTTAAACCTAAAATTTCTGATTAAAATATGAAATGTTAAACCGCTACATCATATAATATATTATATGTTCACATAAATATAGTGAATGATGAAAACTATATATGCATAAGATTGGTGTGTCAGCTGCTAGAGTTTATGTATCACACATCTATAATTTATATATGTTAGATAGATATTAGTCACTTTACTCACTCACTTCTGTTTTATAATATTGAACAACTTATGTTACACGGAATAAACAAACCCTAGCTAGTCAAAATTAAACATAATAAAGAACTTATAATTAATTCCCTTATATTCAAGCATGGACCTAACTCTAGCAACTATCCTGGCAGATGGGACACGAGAATAACTATAAAATTGTTGCTTCATAGTTAGGGTCATTATTGTCGTGACATATAAAGAACCCAAAAATAAAAGAAAATGTAAGGTATCAAATTGTATAAAAATGGTTTAATAGACTGAAATATTGACTATAGGCAGCTAGTGATATTACGGTTGATATGCGATGGTCGTTTTTTAGTCACGTCGAAAAAATCTTAAACTGTGAATAAGAAAGTCTAAACATTTACGTAATAAATGGGTTTGTCACTACAACTAGCGCAGACTTTTTTAAGCAAACAAAAATTAGTGATTTTGCAAAATACATATAAGTTGCTCCAAAAAAAATTAACCCTTACAATATTTGATTACAAAAGAGAAATTTAATTGGGACCCACTTTTATCATATTAAACCACTTCAATATATATAATTCAATTGGAATTGAGCCAAATAGATGGCACTATTTGGATGCTCTCAACTGGCTCTCTGGAAGCAAGTTTCCGCATCGGCAAACTTCTTCAGGGGGAACTGCGGAGCTCCATCTCCAGCCAAAGTCAAGCCTACGCCAACGCCAAAGCCAAAGCCTGAAACCGTGTCTCAAAGGTTGGCCTTGCTCGATCTCGCCTTCGCCCCACACCTCACCGCCGGCTCGTCTAAGAGCGGAGTCCACCTCCTTCCCTCCACGCCCATAAACACCCTACCCTCCCAGCCACGACAGATAGATATGACATATCTCTCGGAAGTGCACACACCGGGCTCACCATCACCACCACCACCGAGCGCACACAAAGACGGCCCGATACCACCACAACCACCCTCGTTCACCTCCACGCGCCTCCGTCGAAACCCACACATCCCACGAACATCCACGCCCCCCACACCTAAGCCTAAGCTGGAAGCCCCACCACAGCGGATGGCTTTGTTCAACCTCGCATTTATCCCACTCTCTGCCTCCACCTCGCCAAATCGCGGAGTCCGACTCACCCCCTCCCACTTCACGTCCCCCCATCCACCTTCACCATCACCACAACCCCCGAACCCGCACAAAGATCCCCCACCAACACCACCACCACCACCACCTCCACACTCTCCCACGCGCCGACACTCGCATTCACGCGCCAACACGTGCTGCCACACGCGTCACACGCGCCGTCCCGCGCGCCACCCACGCACCGCCACGCGCGCCGGCCAACTGCCAGCCACGCGCCTACTGCAGTGGCGCGTGCATCCCACGCGCCGCCATACGAGACGACAAGCGCCTCCACGCACCAGGACGCTCTTCTACGCGCCGCCACGGTCCACCTCCGCCACCAACATGCCGTGTGCCGGTAGCCTGCGTCCCTCCACGCGCCGTCGTGGATGCTGTTCCCCATTTTAAGCTCAAACTAGACTACTTTTTGGCGGTACAACCTACTACCCTCCCCCATCTACCCCTTCCAGCAGAATCCATGGTTCGTCAGAACCAACGCTCCGTTCTCGGAACAAGCCACCGCATGATATTTACCCTTCGGGGTAACCACGACACGACCGCGGTTGCGGTCGTATCTCATTTCCTTCTCCTAACAGAGAAGAAGAGCATCTCTATGGCACCCCCGAAGTGCGCTAGTCATTCGCGAATGTTCCACGGGCAGTGGTGCTTCGGTAAACCGGTTTCATCCAGCACCTACCACTTAGAGATCTCTGCACCGGTCATGCGGTCATCCTTGTTGTCTATGGAGTCGTTTGTGTTTCCGATTTATTATGGGTACTGTCTGGTATCGCTTGGTTTGCAGGTCCTCTCTTAGCTATGTCACTCTTGAGGAAGGTTCTTCTACCCTCCGAAGAGCTACGGATGACGCTGTATCAGGTGGATTCCTCATCTCCAAGCTTCTATCATTTGCCTGGGGTCATCTCTTCCGTTATTCCGTTATGTTGTTCTAGTTTATTTACTTTTAGTCGTATTTTCGATGTTTTGCTCTGTTGTTTTGTTAGCACCCGCTGTATTAGTTCGAGAATTGGATGTTTTCCAATCTCTCCAGCGCGGGTTTTCTCTAATTTGTAGTATGTAACATTTTTTATTTAAACAAAGTTCGATTTTCATAAAATATATATAATTCTTACTGACTTCAACCATATAGTTTTAATTAATTAAATTATTATTATAGTTAGATACTTTTATTTGTAAACATAGTTAGAGACTTAGATGTATACCAGTATACTGAAAATATTTTATATATATAAATAATAATAAAAAAAACTCAATAATTAAATATGTAATATTGTGTAGTTAATTGCTTCATTTCTTGATTAAAAGTTTCGAGTTTAAATTAAAGTGGCGTCCTAAATTTTTTTTTTTTTTTTAAAAAAAAGTTAATACTTTATCAAACTGGCACTAGTAGTGATAGCAGTAGAGGATCCAGGAACCCAGCTAAGTGAGTTCCTGTTACGGTCTTTTGTAATATTTAGAATGAGTCATATCGATATCAATTCGGGTCGATTTTTTTTTTTTAAATGTAACTGTAATGACATTTTTAGAATAAATATCAATTTGTACAATTGATGATGAAAAGAATTATCATTGTACATTGTACTAATAAACATGTACACTTCATTAAGAAAAAGAAACAAAACTACGTTCTATTTGTCAAAATGATAGAAACCATTAATTTTTGTGGGAAAAAATAAATACTTCATATGAGAAAAAAAAAATTGCTTACTGAGTAAAAAGTTAATTTTGGATTGCTATAAAGTGTCTTTTTGCTATAAAAAAAAAAAGTTGGAACGAAATGAAGTCAAGAATCGGGCTTTCAACCTGGTAAAATGTATTGGTTTATGTAATACAATAATACTAATATGTGAAAGATTGTAGATCGTTTTCTAATTATAAAATTATTCTTCAAATATGAGTTTTTATTTAAAATGTGCCTTTTGATAATAAAAAATTGGAAAAATTATAATAAATCATTTAGAAAATTATTATCTCGAAATATAAAAAGAAAAAAAATCCTCGCATGGTCCAAAAATTGTCTAGAAAAAAAAACAACAAGCGAATTTATTATGTTGATTATTAGGGTTAATAACTAAAAAACTGTCTAAGGTTTACCCTATGTTAAAATTAGGTGTCTGAAGTTTGAAATGTTAAAATGGACTGTCCCAAGTTTCATTTTTGTTGAAATTTGGTGTCTCGGTGTGATTACTTTAGAGAAGTCAATTTCGACGAAACCGTTTGTCAAATTCGAGCTCTCATACACATTCCCTTCTCGTCATCTTGTCGGGACCATCACCTAAAAAGTTGGTCACATCCGGGCAAGTAAATCTCGCTCTATTGTCTTTGGAAAATGGCTCCACGCCACTCTTCTAGAAACTTTTTTTTTAATATTCAATTTTTAGGTGAAATTTGACAATTTTGTGAAAAGTAAAGAGTGATGGATTATGATTGGGTTGGTGGGTTGATGAAAATGATTGAATGGAGATGAAAAGACGCACAAAGACACCAAATTTCAACAAAAATGAAACTTGGGACAGTCCATTTTAACATTTCAAACTTCAGACACCTAATTTTAACATAGGGTAAACCTTGGACAGTTTTTTAGTTATTAACCCTAATTATTATTATTAAAAAAATTGGAAAAACTATAATGAATAAATAGTTAGGAAATTATTATCTCTAGAAAAAGGACATAATCCTCGCACAGTCGAAGAGTTTGTCAAGAGAAAAAACCCACAAAAACAGAGAAGCTACACGATGTAATCGAACCCGTAATCTTCAAGTAAAAGTCCTTATGCCTTTCGAGCTCGGCTACAGGAATAACTCATTCAAGTGGTGTCCTTCTGAATTATTAACCGAATTCCCATAAAAATATTAACGAAAATATATATATTTACAAAAAAATTCCCAGCCAAGCGGTGTCCGGAAACCCGCTTGAGATATTGTAGATCCGCCCCTGGGTGATAGAGATTATCTAAAGTGTAGAGTGAGTATATTTTAGGTGCTGCATTTATATATTATATTATGGTGATGTCAAATATTCATTCTATTTAAATTCAATCCAAGTTCTAAATTGAAAAAATATTCAAAATGAACACTTTATTTATCATAAATCGGTCGATGTTAACATAAATTATAATAATGTTTGACACTTATGATACCTTATGAAAAAATAAATAATGCACTGTCGGTCGGTTAATGAAATTTTATTTCTTTTTTATTTCAATATAATTATTTACTAATATTTGACCAATCAAAATTAATAAATTCGTTCATTGTTGCAACGGTTGCTAACTTGGTCCATCTCAGCTTCTACAATTAGTTAAATTTAGTTGTCTCCCCCATCAATGGTGACATCCCCATCAATGATATATTTAATTTTATTTTATAATAGTAATAATTGCTTACGCAATTTATTCCCCCTATTAGTGGCCTTAATAATAACAATGTTAAAAAATGTAACGAAGACTTTCCTACTAAAAGAATAGAAATTTACGAATAGATAGATTAACTTCATCTATTAAGTAAATATTAATTTAAAATTAGGGTTAATAACCTAGGATAGACTTGAAGTTTGATCTATGTTAACGGGAGATGTCTAAAGTTTCAAATGTTGATTTGAGAGGTCTGAAGTTTTAACTTTGTTGATAACAACGGTCTCCGTCTGTTTTTACCGTTAATTGTGACGGAAATTGGTCACGTGCTTGGCATGTGACCAGAAATAAAATTAAATTCCAAAAATGCCCTTCTATCAAAGTGTACCCCTCACATGCTTGAAGGAAAAGACGAAAATGCCCTTAAAGCCACCACGGCTCCGGCCACCGCCACCCGACTCCGGCCACCACCACCTCGGCTACGACGACCACCACTGAACTCCGGCGACCACCACCGACCACCAACACGGCTCCGATAGGAGCTCTGTGGCTCTAGATCGGGGCCACAGAGCTCCAGATCGGAGCTCTGTGGCTCCAGATCGGGGCCACAGAGCTCCGATCTGGAGCTACAGACTGGAGCTCTGTGGCCCCGATCTGGAGCCACAGAGCTGAGGTGGTGGTCGCCGGAGCTGAGGTGGTGGTGGCCGGAGTAATTTGACTTTAGGGGTAATTTTGTCATTTCACATTTACTCAAATAAGATATTAAATAAAACAAAATATGAAAAGGGTAAGAATGTCATTTCACACAATTATGTTAAATTTAACCCTAAAAATGGACGGAAAACATCAAATCAACAAAGTTGAAACTTCAGACCTCTCAAATCAACATTTGAAATTTCAGACCTCTCCCGTTAACATGGGGCAAACTTCTGACCTCTCCTAGGTTATTAACCCTTAAAATTATGTTCATTCCTTAAGAAAGGAAAAATATTTGTAATCAGCACTTCATTCCTAATGTGCTGACTTGATATGAGTAACTTAGATATAGAACAATCATATCACAAGTATTGTTCTTCTAAGAACAGGCGGGAAAAAAAACACTTTACCAATAACTCTTATGATTGATTAAATTTGTACAAGATTAGCGATGTTGTACCAATAACATTAGAGGCTAAAGAAATGATCACATTATTCCATAGAAATATAACTACGTTTTAAATAGTAACACGTCGTGAAATAGATAATTTCAAAGTTTAAAATTAATTGTAGAATTTCATTCTTATTTGAAAGAACTTCATTTAGTCTCAAACACTTGTCCATTGTGCATCATCAATCCTTTTTTTTTTTTTTTTAAATAATGAATTACAAATGTTCTAGATTTCTTTTAAAAGCTTTATAAAAATATATAATATAATATATTTTATTTACGTATATTACTAAAATAACAAAATTAAGATGAAATGCTAAGTATATGTTAATTAAAAAAAAATACTGCGTAAAACAAAAATCACAACTATAATAACTTATTCTTTTTATCAATTATCTATATATAAATACCGAATGAAAGATAAAAACAGAGTGAATGTTGAGCTGATAATTTTTTTTACGTTAATCGATGCATTTATAACAATTGAGATAAGGGTTTTGTAGTCATTTAACTTCGTAGCATTGATTGCACTAGGGAGCTGAGGGTTTTTAAGTTGCAATTAATCGCAATTAAAATTTCGCTGATTTCGAAATGTTCAAGATTCAATCTATACAATTAATCGCAATTAAAATTTCGGACCGTTCAAGATTCAGTGTATGCAATTAATCGCAATTAAAATTTCCCCGATTTTGAACCGTTCAACATTCAATGTATGCAATTAATCGCAATTAAAATTTCGGACCGTTCAAGATTCAATGTATGTAATTAATCGATATTAAAATTCCGCTGAATTTTAACAGACTTTTGACGCATAGCTGGTGAACGAAGATACCAGGCGATACGGGCGGCTGAGAGTCTCGGTAGCAGAGCCATCTCTATCTCCGGCGAGATATTGCCGGTGGTCATCGAAGTCATATATGTTGAAGAATAGACGCTTGCCACGGATCCGACGACCAAAGGTAGCATGCAGTACGAGCATCTAAAATTGATTTGTGAATTTGCGCAATGATATTTTATGGTTCAAAATTTTCAGTCTTTCCTTTACTTTTTCAAATTTAGACTGATATTTTATTTAAAAATAGTGTTTCAACATATTACAAATAGTCAGTATAAATTTTATCGAATATTAGTTTGTTAATTATACATATTTAATAAGTCACCCCACGCGATGTGTTGAAAATGAACATTTATGTAAAATTTAGTGCAATACATAAGTCGGATAATTGATTTTTCTTTTTATAACTAACGTGCGCTATTATCCTTTCGTAGTTAATTAATTTATCTATTAAGTTAGAGTTGCAATTGTCTCTAAGAGCATCCACAATGGTGTCTTGAGGTTGTCTATTACTACTTCAATGGTGTCTACCAACTTGGACCTACATATTCTTTTATATAATAATAAAATTAACACTTTTTTCTACTATACTCTCTCACAATATTAATGATGGGATGTGAGAGAGTGAATCCCTTATTGGATGGATTGGACAAAAGAATTTATCCATCTCCAATGCAAATGGACAACCCATCTTACCACATGGAGGAGTTGTCCTTCATTTTTGTCTTACACTGTGGATGCTCTAAGAAGGACTTGGTAACGGGAAATTATGACCATTAATTAATGTTATTAGTGGCTTAATTAACCAACTAGGCCATTACTTGGTTTGGAATTTTTTTTTTTTTCTGCCAGAGTTTGGAAATCTATTGACTCTGTCGCAGACCAATTAATTTATGAGTATTATAGGAATTTGATTTTGCATGTGTAGACTTGAAATTAGACTAGGAAACACCCAAGTTTTAAAACCATAATCATTTTTTTTTCTATCAAAAGTAATGAAGACTTTATATTTATGCTGCGTAATATTCAAATTCCCATATTTACGATTTATAGTCTTTTTTTCGATCAAACTTAGTAAATAAGTAATACATATATTGATATCATCGACATAACTTCGTAATCAAAATACCAATTCATTAAGTTCCAGTTCTACTTTGTGATTAATAATCTATATATATTATTATATAAATTCTAAAGAGAGAGAATAAGAGGAGTAATCTGGAGCAACCACGTTAGCATAGTGAGCCGATTAGAAGCCGCAACATCACTCTTTAGTATTGTTGTCAAAACTGGTTAACGGTTCGACCGGTCTGATTCCTGGTTCATCCAATCCAAAAAGCAAGCAGATTTCGGACAGTTCAATATTCAACGTATGCAATTCATCGCAATTAAAATTTCGCTGATTTCGGACACTTCAAGATTCAATGTATGCGGTTAATCGCAATTAAAATTTCGCTAATTGCAGACCGTTCAAGATTTAATGCATGCAATTAATCACAATTAAAATTTCAGACCGTTCAAGATTCAATATATGCAATTAATCGCAATTAAAATTTCGCTGATTTCAGACCGTTCAAGATTCAGTGTATGCAGTTAATCGTAATTAAAATCTCGGTTCATCCAATCCAAAAAACAAGCAAATTTCGGACCGTTCAAGATTCAATGTATGCAATTAATCGCAATTAAAATTTCGGACCGTTCAAGATTCAATGTATGCAGTTAATCGCAATTAACATTTTGTTGATTTTGGACCGATCAAGATTCAATGCTTGCAATTAATCGCAATTAAAATTTCGCTTCAATTCAATATTCGGAGGAGAGAAACAAGACGCCTTCAATTCAATGTAGATGAGATAATCGAGGTGATTTCAATTCAATGTAGATGGGATAATCGAGGCATCTCCTTCAGATTTCTCCACACATCTTTTGTATAAATATATATTGAAGAATAGACGCTTGACGCGGAGCCGGCGAACGAAGGTACTAGGCGGTACATGCGGCTGACAGTCTCAGTGGTGCCCTCTCTATCTTCGGCGAGATATTGTCGATGGTCATCGAAGCCATATCTGTTGAAGAGACACTTGACGCGAATCCTGAGACCGAAGGTAGCAGGCGGTACGGGCATCTAAAATTTTATTTGTGAATTTGCGCAATGGTACTTTATAATTTAAAATTTTCATTCTTTCGTTTCTTTGTTCAAATTCTAAACTGATCTTTTATTTAATAAAATTAGTGTTTCAACATATTACAAATATTTATTATAAAATTTATTTAATATTAATTTTTAATTGTACATATTTAATAAGTTACCTCAAACATTGCGCGGAATATGTATCATAGTTATAGGAAATTTAGGAACTGAAGAGGAAGGCAGTCCACACGTGATTCGTCCTTTAAACTACAACTTGTCAAATCTTTGGTGAATCTTGCGGCGGTTATCTGCAGCTCCAATCCTTGCTGTGTTGCTGGCAGCTGCAGGTGTGTTGAGGTTTTGGTTCTCTTTAATTAGGTTTTTTTTTTTTTTTTAATTGTTCCCTCACAAAGGGTGTAAAATATATTTACTGAAATATTTGTTGCATATTATTTATTTATATAATTAAATAATTGGTAAATTTTTATCATGTACATCTAATTAATTATTATTTATATTATTATATATAAATATATATATAAAAAAAAAAACTAGTTTTTTTTTTTTTTACAAATAATAATGCTCAAGTTAGATATATGCTAAAGTTACATGATCCTAATTCACATATACAATTACCGGTTTTTAAAATTAAAATATCGACGCAAATTATGAGTATTTAATTATAATGGTAAAAAATTCTAAAATATGTTATAAATAAATGAAGATAAATATATTTGTAAAAAATTCATATATGATGCATATATTCTTCACTATTTCTATTATAATAACTCATATTAATTCTAAATACTTACATGTCGATATATATTGTTAATTTTACCTCCTAGAACTATATTTTTGTTTAAAAATATCGTTTTAATTAGGGTGCTTACATGTTATATTATTTGATTTAATTAAGAGAAATTATAGATTTGAAAAAAAAAGGTTCGATTAAAATGCAGTCGACTGTAAATACAGTCGAAACTGCAATCATTAGATCAGAAAAGAAAATAAACTATATTTCAAAAGAGATGTGTAATTTACTACAAGAAATTGATAATTTGTGATGATATTATTTTAAGGGAATCAAATCATTTACAAATTATAAGAATTTTCTAGAGATTTATTTTGTTTTGAGGGAAATTTCTTATAAACTCAAAATTTTGTAAGGGATTTCAAGGAAATTTTAGCCAAGCTTTTTACTAGGAGTCATTCCATTAAAAAAAATTGAATGTTACATTTGTAAGGAATTTTCACAATTCTCTTACAAATAAGGTTATATGTCCTCACAAATAAATCCATCACAAATGATTATGATTTTTTTTTTTTTTTTTGTAGTGATTAGATCTCAACTGTTACACAAATTTTAATGTGCTTGATCTAATGGCTGAAAATTCAATTGTATTTGCAGTCGATTGCAATTTAACCCAACCTTGGTAACAATATTCCTTTTTATCTTATGTTTTGTTTTTGCTAATATATAAAATATGATATATTTTTGGTAAACAAAACACATAATGTGATATGCATAATAAGTTGTGTGTACTTTATTGAACCTCAATAAATATATGGCGTTTCATTAAAAAAATGGGAAAAAAAACATCAATAAATAAGGGACAGAATTCTAGCTACACAATCAATAAGGAGGTGATTGAGCAATTCCACTTAGTAGTCTTGGTCAAAACTTTAAAATAAATAAATACTATATATATTGAGTATCCATTTAGAACAGAAACAGCACAATGACAAGGATGTTCCGGCCTCTTAAACATGTCATGAGGTAGTTGGCCAGTGATGCTCTTTCAATAATATTCATAAAATGAAATGAATAGATGTTCTTTCTTACGACGATCTCAAAAAACAATGTCACGGTTTATTATAAAAACTTTTAAAAAGACAAGTTTTTGTTTGCTAAGTATATATTATCATCACAAACTTTTTTTCTCGAATAAAAACGGTGTTAGATTACTTAGACATTGACGCATGAAATTGTCAAATAATTCAAAACATAACAACACTTTTAAAAGAGTAGAAAAGAAAACGTTAATATAAAGAGCCGCCAAAATTTGAATAGTTTTAAATATTTTACTACACTTAATTAATTGTCGTCCCACTCCAAGAAGTCATCTAAACATTTTTTATATAGAGAGTGTTTCACTTAATTATGCAAATTGCAAGATATGAAGTCAATTAAAACCTAACAGTTATTATTTAATATTTATTACACTAAGATAAGATATATGGTCCAAATAATATATTAGGGTTAAGCTCCATACTCTGGGTGTTATAACTGCTCCATCAAAATTAGGATAACACATATCACATTTGTTGTTCCATACTAAAAATGATTTATACCCGCAATGGGATATCCCATTTGTTAAATACGAATATTATTTCACTCACTAAACTCCAGCAAGTTTTGAAGTTGAGATTTTTTATTAACGAATAAAGCGATACATTATTATAATATTACTTAGTCAATTCAATTATATGGAACACAAATCAACTATACATATCAATATTTAAGGAGATAATTACGAAGCGATTTAGTACGACACGCTTTGAAGTGGGATTCGGCTTTTGCCAGCTACAATGGGCATGCTATGCTATTATAATTGTATATATATTCAAGACAAAATTGGAAGTGGATAGCAGCCTTTTCTGCATGAATGCATGCATCTTGCCTAAGCAAACAGAATTCTCATGATTAATAAATTAGATTAGGATACGTGCTAAGTCAGAAAAAAAAATAGGTAAGAAAATTGATAATTTTAAAAGTTTATAATCAGATTTTAAATTTTTTGGTTTTACTATTGAATGCGTTTTATTGTATTACGTAACATAATCAACAATTTTCGACTTTTATTGATTGATTTATATGTTGATGTTGACAGATTGAGTCGATTTAATAATTTATCGGATTCGAGTATTAATTATTTTAAAACTTCACACTAAAAACACTTATGCCAACAAAATAAATAAAAAATATCGATCTGTATACAAAGACATGGCATGGATGTGGGCAGATGTCAGAAAGATGAGTCGCCGTGAACAGTGGAAGCTGCCCCCTTCGCCGGCAAGCCGTCGCTGTCGACGACGAACACCTTTACCCGAAAATGGGCCTCCCTGTTCATAGCTAGACACTCTCCTCCCCACTTTGCTCTCTGCTGATATGCATGGCGATCATCACCCAACCCTACTTGCCTGTCTCTTCTTTATATATATATATATATATATATATATATATATATATATATATATATATATATATATATATATATATATATATATATATATATATATTCTATTGTATTGTATGGTTTTGGCAAATAAAATATATATTAATTATATGGTTCGATCTAATTAGAGTAATAGGAGCTGCCAACATGCACTAAAATCAGAACATTTACTCGTCATACATTTTGGTAGCAATTAGGGTTCCATAAATTATTTTTTCAATAATTTAAAAGAATGAGTTAGTAGTGAGTAATTTAAATTTATCATATATTTAATGTTCGAATTCACATATTCATTTGGAAGCATGTTATATATTTTAATAACTGGCGCATATGTACTAATCGATTTCATAACGTACATAGTTTCACCAGCAGCATAATATAGTGAAGATGCCGGTACATTAGGCATCAATCTTCATTTTCCAAATAAATGATTTTAATCAAGTCATGATTTAAGGGATTCAAACTCATAACTCCAAAATCAAATTATACAAAAATAAGTATTCGCAACTGCTAAACCCCAACTGCCAATATGAATTTTCTACTCAATTAGACGTCATCGTAAATACTAAATAGAATCAATAAAATAAAGTTATATAACATGAAGGTATAATGTAAAACAGGGTTTCATTGCATAGTTCCCAATTTTTTTAATTGAAGAAAGTATGTATGAAGAATTAATTTGCTAAACGGTGTAATATTAATATATATAATGTATGACGTAATCACAAGGTTCCACATTATGTCCATCAAACTCACGCCTCAATTATCAATATCCTTCAAAAGGATATATGATAACCTTCTATACACATTACACACTAGCATGCATGTCAAGCGTTTAGTACAATGCATCAAATCAATTCGGGTCATGGTCCCTAATAAAATTTACGCATTTCATTGAGGTCATGGTAGACGATGATAGAATACAGAAACTTCAGCCAAGAGAGCTTAGTAATTCAGTTATTAGCATTATACAACATATGTCTCATCTTAATATACATATGAGCTAATTATCAAATTATTAGACAATATGGGTGATTATGCCCAACAAATACTGAAATCCAGATGGAGCTAGAATATTGTACAGATGAGATAACTGAGTAAGGAAAATATTAAAAAAGCATTGGTTATTAATTTATTCGACTCCATAAATATTAGATAGTAAATTGATTTAAAAAAATTGTCATAAAAAGAATGGAATAATAATAGTAACTTTAGACTCATCCAGTTGCGTAATGTTCAGACTCTTATTTTCACGGTTTGATGTTACTAAAATTAATAAATAATCAGCGCAAGCATGTAGTAATTCAATCAAAAGAATAGTCTGAATAACTGGATGGATCAGTTATATACAACAGTTCTAGTCGATTGCTCTTATTTCTGATATAGCATGTGGGGATCATGTAACTAACGATATATATGTTATACAAATTTTTGATAGAAACAAATATTAAATTGAAGTCCAACAAAAATCACGTATTCACCTCTCTCTCTCTGAGACTGAGACTTTCCCTGCCTATGTGTCATGGGTCCCACCCCTGTCCCCCTTTTCACCCTACATCCTCTCTTGTTCCTTTTACTTTCCCATTTGTCACTTTCCACCCTCCTCCGTGTCTGTCTCCCCTTCCTCGATTAGCTTCCAAAAATCTGCAGTTACAAATCCAGAGAGTAGTCATCGTCTCCATGCAAAATGTTTGACCCACTAAACTACTTCTATAATAACACACACTATAATCAATCTTACACGATTTTCATGCGCTTTTCTAATTCATTTGTAAAATTCACAGTAATCAATAATAATTTTTTTTGCAAAAAAATATATAATAATAATAATAAATGTTACGTATCTTCAAGTACCGGTTTCATCAGATACAAATTTAGACATGTCTATTAGGAAGTTATCTCGGTCATGAATACTATAGTTTAAATGAGAATTCTACAATAATCTAATGTTGTTATATATGGTGTTCCTCCAAAAAATATCTTATATGCTTAAAAGAAATGTTTGGAATCTGTGAATCTCTTCTGCTTAAAAAAAAACTCAGTGGTCTGTTTTTCGGACACACCACCTTTATTTCTTGTGTAATCCTTTCTACCTAAAATATATATATCTATTACTTATAGCAACTATATGTAATATATAGTGTAGCGGAACAGTGTTTTATGAATAATTCAAATTCTTTTTGAATTCTGAGACTATCCATTTTAGTTCACTCCTTAGGAGTTAATTTAGTGATATTAGTCTAGAGTCTAATAATGAAGCTAACATTCTCCATACATGGATCCATCCCTGCATATAAACGATGATATAAGTACCAACTATAAATTTGAGAGAAGAGACATTATAATATGTGGTACCATCTATATGCTTCATCAGTATCGTGTACGCATGAACATTTTCATGAACATGAGTCCGTTTGGTCTTATAAGCTCACGACATCTCACACATTTGCACATTCATTTGTCGTTAGATAATGTCGTGTATTATAATAATAAATATATATATTTAGCTATTCTATTATATACAATAGATATGGTTCATAATTTTTAATAATATATACTAAATAAATATACATAATTTCTTATAATAGAGTTATTATTTTAGTTTGTAAATTCATAAATTATTTTAACTAACTCTAATCATATAAAAAATTTACAACAAATGATAATTGGAATAAAAGCCATATACGATATATAAAAACTATGGTTCTGAATTGCGTTTTTGTAATTACAAATTTTACACATGCTTGTTCCTTAGAAACGTATAATATTATAGGATTTTTTTTAGAGGATGAATTAGTAAGTATCCGAGTAGTATCAGTTACAACTTGATCCAAACAAAACCGAATAAAAGGTGATATGGATCGATAATAACATATTGTTCTTTTGTTTATATTTTTGCATACTAACATCTTATAACAAGAACGCTATCAGAAATCTACTTGTTTGTGAAATATTTATTTATAAGAATACATAAATCTAATTATAACAAAGTTTGAAAATCTCTTACAAATACAATATTTAAAAAAATTGAATGAATGACTCCTAAGAAAAGTATGGCTAGAAATTTGTGAGGAAAAACCCCTTGCAAAATTCAAAATTTTATAAGGAATTTCACTCGAAATTTAATATATCACTTGAAAATTCTTATAATTTGTGAATAATTTATTCTCTTGAAAAAACGTCATCACAAATTACTAATTTTCTTATAGTGGAAATTTCACCAAATTAATATATTGATAGATTTTTATTTTTTATCGCTGGTATGGTCCTAGGGGATACATTAGAAAAGCAACACAATGTAGCATGTACATACTCATACTAAAACTAATTCTCACTCGCTTCTGTTAATCTGGTTCATACTTATATTAATCATCACTCGCCGGTTTATAAGAAATAAAATGTTAATAATAAGTATTATTTCATTACCAAATTCTCAACCCGATTAAAGTCATAATATTTAAGTTAATAGGTGATGTACTGAATCAATATATAATTTTACACGGTTGCGATGATAGATTTATGTTGCGCTAACAAATAGGAGAGACAAAACCAACAATGTAACACATGTATACACGGTTGTTGTGTTTCTTATAATTTTGGCTCATCACACTACGTACTGACGTGGCACGCTTCCCCTCCCGGCCCTATATATAAATCGCCTCCCGCTCTTCCTCCCCATCCAAAACAACAGCACTACTTCCCCTTCAAACACTCCCCCTTCTTCTCCACAAATACTTTCTCTCTCTAAAAATTCATACTCCTCTCTCTCTCTCTAGAAGAACCGCCATGGCCGTTGACTCCGTGCTCTCATCTCCTCTGGGCCCTCCGGCATGCGAGAAGGACGCGAAGGCGCTGCAGTTCATCGAGGAGATGACACGCAACGCCGACGCCGTGCAGGAGCGGGTCCTCGCCGAGATCCTCACCAGAAACGCCAATACGGAGTACCTGCGGCGGTACAATCTCGGCGGCGCCTCCGACCGTGAATCCTTCAAGTCGAAGATTCCGATGATCACCTACGAGGATCTCCAGCCCGAAATCCAGCGCATTGCCGACGGCGACCAGTCGCCCATCCTGTCGGCTCACCCCATCTCCGAGTTCCTTACAAGGTAATGAATTGTTTTCCGGTGATCAGACTGATGAGAGATGGATTTTCCGGTGATCGTAATGTGCATGCTCCACTAACGCTGACAAAATATTAAATAAACAGTTAATTATCGAATTACTAGAATATTAAATATTGAGATAAATAATACTATCATCTTTTATCAAATTATTAGCTTCAATTTTACTTTATGTATAAATTATTAATTTCGTTGATTATTCTAATTTACGCTTAATTTGATCGAAATTAATCATATGATAATTTATATAAAAGTTTAGACTAATTATTTAACTAACTATTTTAAAATTTTAAAGTGATAAATAATGTATAGTTTAATTTTATACTTCAACCTTCTTCTTATATGTGTGGGTTGAATCATTTTAAGGACAATCGTATGAAATATTTTAATAAATGGTTTAATTTGGTACTGCAGAGATTCGAATTTGGACGCACTAATACTATCTAAATGTTTAGAAATTTGTACATCTGGTGATGTGATTAATCTACAATTTCACAACTTAAATATAATTAAAAAAAAATTAACATGAAATGACGAAATTAACTTAGTGTCCATAAAAATTCAATATATTGTTAATCGAAATTAGAAATGTTGTAGAAGTTCTAACGTTGAATTTTATTTTATTTTAAATTGCAGCTCAGGAACATCAGCTGGAGAGAGGAAGCTGATGCCGACGATTCAAGAAGAGCTAGATCGTCGCCAATCACTCTACAACCTTCTCATGCCAGTCATGAATCTGTAAGTGCTAAGGAACCTCCCCCCCGATCCCAATTAATTGCACATGCCACCTCTTCCTTTTTTTAATCCACGGTCAAAATAACCCTTTCCTATCAAATTAAATATATTTTATATTAATTATTAACTTGAGTTCCAACCTTAATAATACAAAAATATTCACTTAATTTTATGAGTGATCCCGGAAATTACTTTAAAATCTTGTATTTAGGACTGAAAAAAAATAATTAAAAACCTATAAATAATCACAAATATTGTTAATCGCTGTCTCATATTTAAAATATTAATATTAAGTGTCCTAATTATCAAACTTGTTGATTTCTATTTTATTTTTTTGAATTAAAATTTACTGAACAAACACAGATTTTTTAAGAATTAATTCATCCATTGTCATAAACTGATTATTTTTTTTCTGTGACAGATGTGTACCTGGACTGAACAAGGGCAAGGGTCTCTACTTTCTCTTCATCAAGTCAGAGACCCGAACTCCAGGCGGGCTCGTGGCCCGACCCGTGCTGACCAGCTACTACAAGAGCAACCACTTCAAAACTCGTCCGTACGACCCGTATAACGTGTACACCAGCCCGAACGAGGCCATCCTTTGCACCGACGCCTTCCAAAGCATGTACACCCAAATGCTCTGTGGGCTCCTCGAGCGAGACCAAGTCCTCCGGCTCGGGGCAGTCTTTGCTTCGGGCTTGCTCCGGGCCATCCGGTTCCTCCAGCTCAACTGGCAACAACTAGCCGAGGACATAAGGACCGGAACCCTGAACCCGCGGGTCACCGACCCGGCCATCCAAGCTTACATGGGTCGGGCTCTGAAACCCAACCCGGAGCTCGCGGACTTCGTGGCCCACGAGTGTGTCAAAGACAAATGGGATGGAATTATAACCCGAATGTGGCCGAAAACGAAGTACTTAGATGTGATCGTGACAGGTGCGATGGCGCAGTATATCCCGACGTTGGAATACTATAGCGGGGGTCTACCGATGGCGTGCACAATGTACGCCTCGTCTGAATGTTACTTCGGGCTTAACCTTAACCCGATGTGCAAGCCTGCGGAAGTTTCATACACAATAATGCCACACATGGCGTATTTCGAGTTCTTGCCCCACGAACCCGAGTCATCGCCCCGCTCCGACCCGAAGCTGGTTGACTTGGCGGATGTGGAGGTGGGCAAGGAGTATGAACTTGTCATAACGACATACGCGGGTTTGTCGCGCTACCGGGTCGGGGACATCCTCCGGGTCACGGGTTTCCACAACTCCGCCCCGCAGTTCCATTTTGTCAGGCGAAAAAACGTGTTACTCAGCATCGACTCGGACAAAACCGACGAGGCGGAGCTTCAGCAAGCAGTCGATAACGCCTCGAAACTACTTCAACAATACAACGCGAGTGTGGTCGAGTACACGAGCTATGCCGATACCAAGACGATCCCTGGCCACTACGTGATTTACTGGGAGATGCTCGTGAAGGACTCAGCGAACCCCCCTAGTCGGGACGTGCTCGATAAGTGTTGTTTGGCAATGGAGGAATCGATGAACTCGGTTTACCGTCAGTGCCGGGTGGAATGCGGGTCGATCGGGCCGCTCGAAATACGGGTTGTGAGGAGCGGCACGTTTGAGGAACTCATGGACTACGCGATTTCACGAGGCGCGTCGATTAACCAATACAAGGTGCCGAGGTGCGTGAATTTCACGCCGATTATGGAGCTACTCGACTCGAGAGTGGTGTCGACACACTTTAGCCCGGCCTTGCCGTACTGGACCCAGGAAAGGATTCGGTGATTCCGAACCCTAAAGGCGGTGCATGAACGAGACTATATGGCTGATGACTGACCAGTATAGACTCATGGTCACATATGTCACGACTCAAAGTGCATCATCATCCACTTATAACATCTAAATCGATCTCTTTTCTATTCTAGTGCTCTCTATGCATCCTAGTCAATGAGATGGTCAACTAGATTTTTTTTTTTTCATTTGGATTTGTTATAGTAAAAGTATGTGGAAATTAGTCTAAGTGTAATAGTTGAATAGGTAACATCGTCAGGCTTTGTTGTTTTTTTTTTAACAAAAATGAATGCGTTAGTAGTGATCACCATATACTCATTATGTTGCATAATGTAGTGCTATTATGTTAATTTGTAAACTTATTATACATTTGAATAATCAGTGTATATTGTGTCAACATAGCATCATCAATAATCTATTATAGTAAAAAAAAAAAAAGTTTGTTAAACATCAATCATCATTTCCTATGAAATTATTTTAATTAAATCATTGAAAAATTCGAACTTGCTATCCGAATCAAACAGTATAAGACTAAATGCTCACAAGTCACAACTACTAGGAACAACTATAGGTGGTTTGTTGAATCGTTATATAGTAAAAGCATGTAACATTTTCTCTAGTGTCTGCCCTGTTGGGAATGTGTCACATCATGTTATGCCAAATGCCTCCAATGTTTTTATTTTTATTTTTATTGTATGTTAGAGACTGTCTTTAAAATAATTTATATTCACATCAAGTCATCTGTAAGTTATAAAATACTGATTATAGATATTTTTATAAAACAATAACTCAAAATATTTGATTTAATAAGATAAAACGTTAAACCAATTAATTTTAATGCATCTAATGCTAAGAAAAAGAAAAACAAAAAATGTGGACATCATCGTATTGGTGGCCTGGCCCAATACGTACGTCCACGGATTGGTGTGGACTTTGACTCATCAAACATTCGTAAGCCATCAAATCCACTAAAAGAGAGTGCACTGTTGTGATAAGAAGAAGATAAATCCACTTTTCCTTCCTTTTCCCATGTCTTTTCATGTCTACCACACGCTTCCAAAGTCAATTCTCATGGCGTGTGGACGTTCATTTAAAAACCGAAAATATTTTTTCTATTTTGTAGGTTATAATATATATATATATATATTAATTGGTTTAAAATTGTGCTTATTCAAATTCAAAAATAAAAAAAAATCGAAAAAATCAAGAATTTAGGAGCAGATTTTATTATTTAAAAAACCCGCATGCCCTAATAAACGGCAACGTATCTGAAATTGAGGTAATTATATAAGATTGTGTTGTGGTTACGCATGTCACCATTTAACTAAGAAATGAGTCTCCATCAAAACTTTTACATTTTACGAGTTGATCATGTGCGAATGTGAATTGTTTTATGTGTGGAGCAAACATTCTAAAAGAATGTTACATTAAAATGTGAAATATAAGATGTAGTTAAATTAAGATATTAGCTTAGTGTGTAGATACACAAAATAAACAAATACGGTAATTTAAAAGGATTTAAGAATTGTAGAATCGATCTCAGGCATATTTTAATCAATTGAACTAAACAATTTAATATAATTTTATTAGTGTATCAAAAGTGATATATATGTACCGAGCTGAAAATTACTGCTATGAATTATCTTAGAGAGTACAAATTGTTCTCTAAGAATTTGACAAAAAAAATTAAATAATATTATACAGAAAAGACAAAAATAACATTTTTTTAAGGGAAAACGAAATCCTTGAGATTTTTAACTACAAAATATATTTACTATATTATTAACACATTTCTCCAACTTTATATATATATATATATTAGTTTTTAGAATAAAAACTAATATAACTTACAATATAAATTGCTAAATTTTATAATTTGTGATTTTTAAAAGTAATGCATGGGCTCACTCATAATTATTTTTCTCAAGAGTTTAAATTAATGTGTTGAAAATCAGACCTTAAATCGGCAAATTAGGCGTTTTCTAGTCTGAGCTGTCCAAACCAGCTAGCTCAACCCAATTCGACCGGATTCGGTAAAAACCAATCTAGCCCAGTCTTCGTTTTTAAACATTCAAGCCTATATCAGTCCAGTTTTTTATATTCATTTGAACTGATCAACCAACAACGATGTATTTGGTCCCAACGGTTTATTCCAATCTTTTTACCACAATCGGACCGTTAGCGTGACCGGTTGACTGGACGATCCGATCCAATCCAATCGCTGGTTCGGTTGTCGAAACATTTTGATTTAAAAACTAATATATTTTGACTTCCCGAAAAAATGAGTCTAGCTCTAGGCATCTAGCAAGCATGCCAAAATGGGCCAAGAATTGCTTGAGAAGCCCTCTAACATGATTCAGACCGAAATTTTCTTAACAGGCTGGGCTCGAATACAGTGAGGCCCGACGGATCAGGTCAGCGCATGTCATGGCAGAGAAAGTCGCACCGATTACGATACGACGGAGACGAACAACTAACAAGGGACGGTGACCGGCAATCGAAGCACGCATTCTCCGGCGATGGAAGTCACGGTGGACCAAAAAGAGTTGAAAGCTGCCGGCGCTGAGCCATTGAGTGAAGGCCGGAGTGGACTCCGCATTCACGGCTGGGAGGTCGAAACTCGAAAGCGTTCCATTCTCAACTCATCCTCTCTCGAACAGTTAGGTCCCTGCATCTTTGCATATTCAGCTCATATGTACCTTAACCATCTATGAGAAGCTCCTTGCAATTTTATTAGAGCTGGAATTTGATGCTTTTGGGCTGCTATATTGGGGAAACAGATGATTTGCTCTTGACCCTCGCTTGGTAGTTTGCACACAGCTGCTCAAGTTCGGCGGATATGTTGTTAATTCTGGAATCACTGTTAACTGGTGCACTGAAAAGTTTTACTGTTTTAGGACTTCTATATCTGCCACTATTGAACTCTAGATGCTGATTTGAGGATTTAGATAGAAATGATCAGCACTTAGTTCTGAAATTCTTCTGTTTCCAAATTGCTAAAATCTGGAAAATTCATATAGTCTTTAATGACACATAATGATGCGTAGCTGCTATCTGACTTAACTTGTCATCATGTTTTCAAATTTCACATGAATGATAAAGATAAACGCATGATGCTGTGCTTTCAGATGGGAACAAAAGCTTGGGACATCACACTTCCCGGAGATGATATTTGGGAACAGTTCACTCATCCTGAAACACTTAAGTAGTGGCACTGTACTTCATTTCAATGCATTTGACGCTCTAGTTGGTTGGAAGGAAGAGGCTCTTCCACCCGTTGAGGTTCCTGCTGCTGCACTATGGAAGTTCAGGAGGTAATTTGATCTGCTTATGCTTACCTTATTTACCTTTGTAAGCCAGAGGTCAGATTCAGCTGGACTGGCTCGTATTTATAATATACATGAAGAGGATATACAATATGCTGGTTAATCAATAATCTTATTACTTCTTGTTCATCTCTTGGATCAATATAGTGTTGATCTTCGTTGAGCGGTTTTAGGTTAGTATGTCCATTGCCCAAGCGTTAAACTTCCATTGCTTATAGATAGATTAGGAAAGATAAATCAGTAAATTATATCATGTCCCATGGGCTTATATCACTAATTGATTCCGCAGCAAACCTTTCCAACAGGTCATACTAGATTATGACTATACATTTACAACACCTTATTCTGGAAGTGGAGGAATTGAGGCAGTGGCAGAGGTACTTTTCTTTCACTTAGATTACACTTTTTTCTAAATGATATTTTCCAAGATCATGCTTTGTGTCTGATAGTATTGTAGGCAGCTGAACTCATGTTATTTTTTTGTAGGAGTTTTGAGTTAGAAATATGTACTCTATATTTGATACTATTTTCTTTTTACCTAATGCTTCAACGTTTTTTTCTAATCTTCTCTAGGATCAGCATAAAGTGGAGGGAGTCCCCATGATTACAAGCAATATACAGTGGGATGATTGCAAAGAACAAATTGACCTGGCTGCTTTGACCGTAAAAGAGCCTATTCTCTTTTATGACGAGGTCTGAACACTATGTACCAAGTTAATTTAAGGTTTTCACCATATCAGAGTTTTGTATTCTATTTTACCTGTCCTTGATGATTGCTCTTGTTCTAAAAATGTGCAGGTAATTCTGTATGAAGATGAATTGGCTGATAGTGGAGTGTCACTTTTGACTGTCAAAGTGGTAATCAGTTTTACTTCATTTGCTCAAAGTTTGTGTTAATGATGTATCTACTAACTACTAAGATTCAGTAAGTTAAAATCTATTTGAGGACTGCACTTCTAATCATAGTCATATCTTCTTTCTTTTTTCAGCGAGTCATGCCAAGTTGCTGGTTTATTCTGTTGCGCTTCTGGGTAAGACACATATTCTCGACGGATTTCATGTTACAAACAGCCCCTATAGAAAATTAGATTAATGCACTCGTATGCTCCAGTAATATAAGCGAATGCACAAAAGCACCACCATGTCTCAAGATGTTGCCCAATGCACCTTTCGTCAAAATTTCATCTATTTCAGTGGTTAAACATGCTGATTTAGCGAAGTCAAACAAGCTACATCAACGCCATGTAGCAATAAACATAAAAGAAAAAAAAAGATAGTACATAATGTTCATGAGAATATGAAATAAATATTAAAATTTAATTTACAAAAATAAAAATAATTTTTTTAAAAAACAATTTGATAAATTTAAAACACCAAAAATTATCTCTTAAAAAAATTACAGGAAATACAAGGGTGGCAACTCTTTATGGTCGTTCATGGGTCAAGGCTAGCCCTCGAGCCAAAAATGACCCAAAGATCACATAGAAATCAGAACCCACCCAGGGGTTTACGATCTTTTGGTCAATTGGCTAAGGCCAGGGGTGACTCTTTCTGGGCCGGTCCTAGGCCAGGGCTAGCCCCTAGCTTGAGCCAGTCTGACCCATGTGTCCGAAGTCTGAACCCCTTAGGTACTTTTGTTTTTTCCTTTCATTTTCGGATTTTACGTTTTTTTAACTCTTTAGATGTAGAGAGCTGGCAAAACCTCATAGAAAACCGTTCTATCTTTTACGCCCCTACTATTTTAGTTAATCACAGTATAATCTTCTTCTTTTATAGACTACCTTTTACTTGGTTACTGAGAAATAAATGCACCAAGTAACTTACTATTGTCATACAGCTTAGAGTTGATGGAGCACTAATGAGGCTGCGGGACACACGCCTGTACTGCGCATTCAAAAAGAATGAGAATCCTGTCATTCTTCGAGATATTTGCTGGAGGGAAGGAAAATACGAAACTTTATCCTCAGTAAGTATCTATTGTCACCATTCCGTTCATCGTAAAACCACCTTGTTAATACTTTCAGAGCTATGTGTTGACCATCTTATTGTTATGAGGCTATTCATCTTAATCGTTTCAATGCCTCTGCTGAAGAGAATAGGATTTTTCGATCTAATATCGTCACAATCTTTTGTTTTTTAAGAAAGATGTTTCACGTCAAACTGTGTGTAATTTAAGTTTAGGTCTGCTATTTGAGTTGTGGAGCTCCATTGTCTCCATTAATCATTTCAATGGCTCTGCTGAAGAACTGTTGTGAAGGATAGACTCAATGTGTAATTGTCAACTACTTCACTATGCTTGTCTGTTCCCTTTTGTGTAAACTAACATATTGCCTATCAGCATCTTCTGCGCTTTTATCCACAGTTGCACATACTGTGGTAGCACTGCGTTCGCCTTTTGTTCTTTTTCTGCTATCTACTATTTTAAGTGGACAATTTGCATTTTTATATATAATGTATTTATATATGCTTGATTGTTAATTCTACCTGATTTTAGTGCGCTGAGTTGACTTTTGATTGTGCAGAAAGGGTATCCATCTGATCCAGCGTATTATAACGATCCAAGCATCATTAGCCAGAAGCTTCCAGTTGTCATGCACAAGACCCAAAAGCTTGTATTGCCTGGTAATTCGTAGGGTGGCAAATTATCTTCAACCTGAAGGAGAACTTTGGATGTTCAATAGCTCAGTAGTACTACTTATTTGTGATCCTCTCTCAGGAGTCTCTATCAACTGCTGTTTCTACAATTTGCTGGACCCACATTTGTAGTTTGTACACTGTGTTATCAGCATATGTTTATACTAAATCAGACAACTTTGTTCATGGCTAAGTGATTTCTTTTTCAACCTTCTATTATTATGAGAGTGAAATCAAGTTAAATATAATGGTTTTGACTTGTCATATTCACAACTTCATGATGACAGCACCGATGTGAAATCATTTATGGCTTGAAAAGTCGTGTAATACTATCTTTGATGCAAGTTCCAGTATAAGGTTTTCACTGCTCCATTGTCTCCAATTACAAATCTCATAGTATTATGATGAATTCAGCAATTACTTTCTGTTGAGGAGTCTGCTGTTGCTGAACAAAGTATGTAAAGGAAGCTCAATTTTTTGTCGATGGGCTCTATAGATGTAGAAATGCTCAGGTTTGGAGACTGGACAATTCTGAACCTGGGATGAATGTTGAAACATCGAAGTATTTTCTATCTGATATAAATGATATGGAAGGAGTAACGCGCTGCTTGTTATGTTATACAAGTTAGTACTTTCTATACCATATATATATTCAGATCTGGCACAATTGTTGTTTTCCTGTCAAAATTTAGAGTTGACTTGATAACGGCTTTCTGCATGTTGATTGATTAAGTGTGATTATCGTAAAAAAAAACTTGTCTGCAGATTATCTTATGCAACGCAGGTTTAGTTAAATCGGTAAATCTCTGACTCTAGACATTTGATGGAAAGTGGAAACTGAAATCTGTACATAGCTTTCTTGATCTACTAGTAAATGCATACACAATACAAGAAGGTTGTTCAACATCTTGGGCATTATTTGCTAGAGAATATGATGCTTTTGTGGTGCCTAGCTGATCATCTGATGGCTGCCTTTGGAATCTTACATGATACAGAAACAAATCAAGTGCTGTACGGTATGCAAGAAACTAAGGTAAGAGTTCCCGAAACACAAGAGCGTGATTGTATAAGATTACAGGCTGAGATTTAAATCAAGCTTGAGTGGCTTTGGTGGTGGCTGCTGATGACGCGGTTGTATTTGTTGTTGCTGTTGGTTTTGGTGATGTTGTTGGTCCATTCTAAAACTGCCTGGCCATATCATATCCAATGCATCCTCAAGCATGAAAGGAGTCCACCCAACACCATATCCTACTTGGGCTTCATTGAATCGTGCTACCACACCAGCTCCATCCCTGCTAGTGCTTGATTTGTGGACCAAAGAATGGGGTTGGACACCGAGTGATCGCATCATTGCAGTGTTTGGGTTCAAACCCATCATCGACATCATCCTCTGTGAGTTCTGGTATCTCCGAGCCGCACCTCTCTCCCTCTTGTGAGCATTCTGATGTCCTCCTAAGGCCTGTGAACTGTAGAATTTCCTCATGCAGAAGTTGCAGGAGAAGACTTTGCTCGGACCTGATCTTGATTGGGATTCAACCTCCCCATCCGTTGATGGTAAGTTTGTTCCCAAGCTTAAACTGAGCCACTCCTCTTGATTGTTTTCTTCTTCTGCTCCCTCATAATTGTTGTTGAATCCTTCTTCTTGAGGGTGGTCAGTACTTGCAGTCATGTTATCTATCTGAAAGATCATCGCAAGATTCTAATCAAGAAATTTTTTTGAACAGGTGGAGGAGGATATAGATGATGGTGGTTCACTCTTTAAAAGTGCTTCTGATCAAAGAGGCGAAGTTATATATGGAGAGAAAGCAGGTACGCTGGGTATTGAAATATGGAGTTCTGGATTTTTTTTGGTTCTTCTGCCTCTATAAATTGTATCTAGTGGACCATCTTTATGATGCTTGGGATTCCAGAGGGCTATTCCGACGTCATCTTCACTACAGTTGCCCTCTCTAGCTACACTTAGGATTCTCTACATTCTCCCTCTACCTTTCTTTTCTCTCAAACTCGTATACAACTTTAAGTTGTTCTCTATCAACTCAACAAAGGAACAACCACTGATGACTGACTGGTATCTAGAAAGTCAGAATGAGGCCTAGATTTGGGTGTGAACTACCTCTCTCACTTGATATGCAGCTTTTGATTGGGGAGTCTTTATAAGGAGTGTTCATGCTTTTATATTGCGAGACTAGACTACCCTTTAGTTATATGAGCCTACTGTTTGGAAAAGCTATCCGGTCATCACTGCATGCTTAGTGATAATGAACCTGAAACTCAAGTTTTTTTTTTTTTTTTTTTTTTTTCGGGATAAATTAATTTCTATGGCGATTATGGTTTTCTCCTAGGATGTTTTATGTTTTAAGGATGGATTAAGATAAACCAACGAAGATAGAAATTAATAGCAGTGAAGAAGACATGCTGTGTGGCGGTTCCCACCACCTTTAAACAAGTCTGATAAGCTCAAAAAGCTGGATGGCTGTTTATTGAAGTGAGTGGTGGCTGCAGGGTTCAGACTTCAGTTTATGTTTCAGAAAATGCCCTTTCATTTAATGTTTAGTGGGTCCAAGAGAATTGACCAGTATTTTGATATTTTCTTAAATAAATACAGGAACAAATGTGTTGGATCCATCAAACATCCCAAAATACCTAATACAATAGTTTTAATGCAATTCTGGCTTCAAAGAACACAAATACGGACAAACACATCTATCTATCACAAAGAAAGAAACTTTATCTAAACCTCTATTGGGTAAAGAAGATTTTGATGAGACTGGATTGGGGAGGATCTTAATTCCACAAAGTCCTTACTTTAGCCCAATAATGATGATTAAAGTTGGTAATGAGATAGACTGTGGTATCTGACTAAAACTTTTAATATATTCTATTGTATTATTATATGCTTTTTGGTGGTTACTTTAAGAGCAAGAGTATCTTTATGTAGATGTCTTCATGCTGAGGCTTTCTTTGCTGTTCTTCTTTTAAGCTTGTAGTGGGCAGAGTTATGTGCACAGCAGAAGTGCACTTAAGGAGCCAACTTGCAGGTAAAATATTCCCCACTTTTTCTTTTTTATTTCATAAATGCTGTTGACAAAGGACAAAGGTGCTCAGTTCCCCATAATTTAAAAAGGCTATATTTTTCTGCACTTGGCTGAATTCAACACAACACATGATAATCACAAATCTGCCTTTTATACTCCATTTAGCTGCCTTTAATTTTTCAATTAATCTATAAAGTTGTAGGTCTTTTCTAGAAGGGTTAAGAACCTTAAAACAGTCCTAATATAGACTATGTTGCTAAATGTTGTCCCAAATTTATGATATTAAGTGTTCCAACTATCAGAATGGTTGATTTCTATTTTTTTCTTTTAAAATTGTCGGAAAAAAACATGTTTGTTAAGCTTCAAATTAGCATTAAATATGAGCAAAAAATTTAATACTTTGGAAATGTGCAAAAATAACATGTTTTTATTGCTTAAAACGTCAAACCAAAATCAGCCGAAAAAGTGAAAATCAACTAATCTGATAGTTGAAATACCGAATATCAATATTTTAAATATGAGACGGCAATTAATAATATGACCTATATTCTAGATTCTAACCCGGGGCTCCTGAAAGTCCTCAATGACCCTGAACCAGTTAGGCATAGGCTTTGCCTAATTAGTGGCCCAAATATAGAGTTGTTTGCACTTAGTGTATTTAGTGGGATTCTAATTTCTCATGTTAAGATGTAGGCCTTATCAGCTAGGCAAATCCCTGTTACTATAACCTTGTTGCCTTCGTTTAGCCTAACAGGTTAATGGAGCTAGCTAGACTAATATCAGAATATCAGTTCTTAGCTTCAAAGGAGAAGTTGGGTTATTGGAGAGAGGAATATTAGGTGAATTATTACTTATATTAGTAAACCTCTTTAGAATGACCACTAGTTTTAGATGTGAAAAGGGTCTTGCTTTTGAAAAGAATCCACTAACCCATCTGTCAACTTCAAGTCCTCAAACTTAAAAGTAATCAACGGAGTAGGATTTGCATAACGAGTTTACTTAACGCAAAAGATTCATTCTCCAAAGTTGGTCTCTAAGAGCTCGATTCAGCAGCATAAATACATGCATGGGTTAAGAACTTAAAAACAGTAACCACTATAGACCATGTTGCATAAATCGGTGTCTCAACAATTAGATTTGTTGCTTTTTACTTTTTTTGACTGATTTTGGTGCTAAAATTGACGTTTTAAGTAACAAAAACATATTTTCTATGTTTCTGAATTGTCGTATTTGTTGCTCATGGTTTAGGCTTAATTATTTGATACTTAAAAAATATGTTTTTTTTTTGTCAATTTTAAATAAAAAAAAGTAAAAATCGAACCAATCTGATATTTGGGACATCGAATATTAAAACATCCTATATCTGGGACATCGATTAGCAACATGAACTATAGTTAGGACAATCTTTAGATTCTTAACCCTAATAACATGGATATTCTGGATATGGTGAGGTAACCTAATCTTTCAAAATACCAACCATTATATTAATTAAACTCCCAATCAAAGTAGGAAACTGATAAACACGAACCCATGGAAGTATGCGTTGATTTGGATATATGTGACCACATGAACGTGGAAGCAAATCAGATTTGGCTGTCTGCATGGAGAGAAAGTAGCCTGGCTTTTCCTTTTCTGAATTATTATTATAATTGTGTTACTTTGTTTGTCCACACGTATCTATCTGACTCTCCAGTACAAGGAGAAGCTCTGAAATAGCCAGAGAAGTACTTCTAATTGTGGTCCTATTCTCTTCAACCTTTTTTTTTTTTTTTTGGAAAAACTATACACAGTTTCAACTATAGAACATTTGCTAATAGCTCTATAAGATTTAAAAGATATTAAGTATCCCAATTATTAAATTTGTTGCATTCCACTTTTTTCGAATGATTTTGGCGTTAAAATTAGTATTTTAAGCAACAAAAAAACAGTCTCAACTATACGTCATGTTGCTAATAGTTGTATAAGATTTAAGTGTCTCAATTATTAGATTTCTTGTTTTTCACTTTTTTCGAATGATTTTGACGTTAAAATTGGTGTTTTAAGCAACAAAAACACGTGGTTTTCCACTTTTTAGAAGTATCTCATTTGTTGCTCATGCTTTACGCTTATTTGGTTCTTAAAAACATGTTGAGACTGTTTTTAGGCTCTTAACAATTTTTTTTTTAATACAGAAAAACTGCCGGTCTTTTTAGCTTCAAAATTCCATGTGATATGTGTCCCAATTATCATATTTGTTGATCTCCAATTTTTTCGAAATATTTTAGAGTTAAAATTGGGTTTTAAGCAAAAAAAAAAAAAATTGGTTTTACACTTTTTCGAAGTATTTGATTTGTTGCTCATGGTTTATGCTTATTTGGTTCTTAAAAACATGTTTTTGTTCCGTCAGTTTTAAGAGAAAAATGTGGAAATCAACCAATATGATCGTTTGAGACACCAAATATCAACATTTTTATATATGTGACGGTAATTTAAGAACATGATCTATTTGAGATTGTTTTTAGGTTCTTAACCCTTATTTTTTTAATACATAAATATTGCCGGTCTTTTTAGCTGCAAATTTCCATGTGATCTGCTTTCTCTAACAGTTATAGGGTTGGTTTATGAACTGTACTTAACCAGCATGGTTGAAGAAGATGATCAAGAAATGGTGGTTCATAATTTTGTCGGTTTTTGCTTCGGTGATTAAACTTCTGATGCACCTAGTTCGTTCGGTTGCCAATCAACCAAATATTGCTTTCATAATTGCTACATATCAATGCATGAAGATGGGATCTTGAAGTGGTGGCTGATATGGACCACCTTGGATGAAAATGCAAAGTATGAATACCTAAATACAATGGTCACTCTTTGCTTTGCTTTTCTTTTCCCATTACCAGAATCAGTTCTCCTCCAATAGTCTATCTCTTTTCAGGGATGAATAGGATAGGAGCTACACCCCAGGGACTTAGTCCGATATTATCCAACCTTCCTAAGAGCATCCGCAACGCTGTCCTCTATTTTCTGCCACATCAAAGCAAATTTATCAAGTACATCATCAAAGTGAAACTGCCTAGAAATTCTCTATCACTAAAAAAAAAAAAACTAACACATTTTTTTCTCATTGTAACGTTGAAACAGCAGTGTTAGGATTGTAGCGGGGACAAGGTGCAGAGAAATGACTTGAAGAAAGACATCATGTGGAGCAATGTACAGCATGGGGGCGCCACACCCTTGAGTTATGACACAACAAATTCAGGTATGCTTTATACGGTTGAGATACGAGTTTAAATGTTAACACGCGACCTTGAGGTATTTACCTGATTGCTTTACTTAGTTGCTTGGAGGTTAAGTAACTAATCAGTGTGTATAGATTTTTTTTGGGTATCCTAGGAGCTAGCGTCAGGAGTATTTGTAACATGCTTGTACCACACTTAGAATAATTCATACTCGCACTAGATTAGTCCGTAAGAGGTAAATATTGATCACAAATATTTCTCATTCCTAGGGCTAGTGGTGTTTGACCTGAGACCTCATTCGGGAAATGTATTTTTTCTCTAAATAATTTCTTTGTCATTTGATCTCATAGCCTTCTGTTAGACATGAATAAATTTGACTTCGGTTAAGGGAAGAAGTGTTGAACCACTACATCATATTACATGGTTGTTTGGGTAAATAGATGTGGTCAACAGTTTACAACTGACCAAAGCAATAAAAGAGGAAAGGGAATGGGTGGGTAGCAAATTGAAATGGACAAATATGTTAAAACATAATGGAAACAGAACACCATAAACAACACTCACACATGTAAAGGCAAGGGACAAGACATAGAGTTTAGGTAAGTAGGCACCAGTTTGTCTGTTTCCTGATTGAGTAGGATATGGTGACCCTTACTCTTTTCTTCTATACATTATAGTTGCAGTCGACATCATTTTAGTCCTACACTTTCATTTTCATATAACGTGGATTGTTCAAGTGTTTACCCTAAACTTCTTCTCCTAAAATCAAGCAAACTGCCCCATGCACCAGCTGGAGTAAGGTTCCACACTCAAGGTTGGCAGTAGGGTGGCCTTTCAGGAGGTTGGCAGTAGGGTGGCCTTAAGCTACGTGTTTTCGGGCAGGGCTAGCTAAATGTTAAATCCCTTCCCAATGCAGCGTCTACAGCAGGATCCGCATCTCTGGATCACAACTCACTTTACAAGTTAATCTAACTAATCTCATGTTTCTAACTAGATTTTAGTTTTTAAAAGCAAGTATTTTTACATCGATACTTTCTTCTTAACTAGTTATGCGGGTTTCTTTAAAGTGCCCAAACATTAGGGCTACCCTAACAATTTATTGAGACAAGTCCCAAAATTTTCTCATATTCTTTTAGAGTTTGACTAAATTGCAGTTGACTGTAAATACAATTGAATTTGCAACTATTAGATCAGACACTTTGAGATCATTATAACGGGTTGAGATCTTATTAAGTTTACTTCTCTTGAAATCTGATGCATTCTCTTTTCTAAAAGTTGATGCATTATCTTTCTACTGGTATAACTACTACAAAAGTGTATTTTGCAATGGAGAAAGAAAAGAAGAATGAAGAAGAATAGCATCATCGAAGTGGGGCACGAATGCAGTGAACAAAGAGAAGCAACCCTCGTGGTACAGGGCAGTGCAATTAATGGTAGACCCATCATCACATGTGATTGTGTTGTAACAGTTTGTTATGGGACTCACTTACTAAACCCTTCATTCCTTTCTTTTCCTTGATCATTATTATTGCTCTTCACATTGCATGGTAATCTGAGCAACTTGCACTTCCATACACTACCCCTTTCCTTGTGCGTCTTTCTTTTCATGTCGGGACCTGGCATGTACCGGGTCCATCCGTAAGAGGTAATTTGCTAACTATTAAGTTTTATCATCCCCAAGGTTCGAACTCAAAACTTCGGTTCAACTTTCCCGTAAGAAGAAAAAACTAACTAGTCCTCATCCCAGAACCAAAAAAAAAAAAAAAAAAAAAAAAAAACAAAGAGAACAATCAAGAACATGGTCATAAAGGCACCATTTCAGGTTAAACAATGAAGGGTATTACAGAAAAGAAGCGGGATGTGTTTCTTTAAATGGTCCAAGTGATATCAAATACCTAATCACAAGCACAATATAGAGGTCTACTTCCCACTCATGCGCAAACATTAAAATATCAATAAAAAGAGATAAATTGTTGGTTGGTTATGAATATATTTTCTAACTCTCAAAATTCAATTCTGAGTTACTTGGTGAATGAATGGAATGTTAAATCTCTATAAATGGTTTTACTTTTACCTTCCAATAGCTATCTAGCTAGCTTTTGCCCCCTACTCGAAATGAGCAAACTTAATAAAGTAATAGAATAAAATGTAGTCAATCCAAAAGATTTGAGCAAACTTAAATTAAGTAATAAAATAATATGTAGTCAATCCAAAAGATTTACAGACAAAGGGAAGTGGTCCATAAGGATATCCATACATTGATATAGATTATACTTATACATCTTCTTATCAGTAAATCTCCAAACAACCATATTTTATTAGAAAATAGAAAACTCAACAAATTATAGTATGTTGCAATTAGGTGTTTCAAATTTTCTTTTTGCAATTCAGTGTCACGGATTTTTTTAGTTGCGATCGAGTCTGACGTATCATATTCGTTCTATTTCACTTTTTGTCCAAATTTATCGTTAAAACTCACAGAACGAAATCATGTGACATGTTTTATGCAACAAAATTTAACACGTGAGACAGAGAGACACAAAGAATCTGATACATTAGATAGCCCATCGCAACAAAAACTTGTGTAACTACCAAGATTTGATTAGATTTCTATATTCTAAATCCGATTTATCCTCTCATATTCTAAGGAATGTAAATTTAAATATATCTACAGTCAAATGCATTTAAAAAAATATCAGGTCCCGCCTAGCCCACACACCGCGTCAGGCATATGAGGAGGCGAGTAGAACTGGGCACGAGCCGACTTTATCGCAACAAAAACTTGTGTAACTACCAAGATTTGATTAGATTTCTATATTCTAAATCCGATTTATCCTCTCATATTCTAAGGAATGTAAATTTAAATATATCTACAGTCAAATACATTTAAAAAAATATCAGGTCCCGCCTAGCCCACACACCGCGTCAGGCATATGAGGAGGCGAGTAGAACTGGGCACGAGCCGACTTCTTGACTATACTAGGCTGCTGGTGGGGCTACGTTGACGAGGCAAGTGCATGCGATGTTTGCTTGCTAAGTCTAGTCGGAAAAAACCCAGACCGTGAGCAGGAGAGCTCGAACATTATGTAGCGGGATGAGTATAGGGTCGCCACTACTAGCCCATTCCTTCAAAAAAAAATAAATCCGTATGCAATGAGAAATGGTGGGCAGGGCACGCTATATATATATAGTGATACGATGTATCTCGTCCCATTATGTGTGCAGGTTTTAGATTCGTGGCTTTAGCAGGGTATTTCAGCTGCATGGGATTGATTGTATACAGCATAAAAAAATCAGGAATTTTGTTTAGGGGCAAAAATTGAACTTTAAGGTTGACAATCAAATCCTGTTGGATCACGAGGCGAAGCTCTGTTACGTCCTTGACGAAAAGCTTGGACTCCTGGGCTACGCGTAATCCTGCAAAAGGGGATGACCTGGGTGGTGACCCAGAATCCCTCTCCGATGATTAAATAAGTATATGATCAATGGGGTGGCAGCAGTAATCTAAGTGCGTATTAGAGTCTGTGTTTTCTGAGGTAACTTCCTCCTTTATATAGGAGGGGAAGTTACTCAGTTACCTGTGACCGTGATTGGCCGTTTTGCCCATGATTCCGCATATCTCGCTACGATTCCGTATATCTCGCTACGATTCCGTATATTTCGTTCAGGATTTCATATATCTCGCCCCACGCTCCGCGTATCTTGCCCACTCTCCGAGTATCTCGGGCACGCCCTGCGTATCTCTGGGGAGTTTATCTATATCTTTAACCGTTTTCCCACTACTCTGTCTAGTAGGCGGGTTCCTCGGTCTTATCCTCTGATCACAAGTCCCAACTCTTGTCGGGTACTCCAGAGTTGTCTCATTATAGGTCACCACCCAGGACCCTTTGTCTCACGAGACGGGTCCAGCCTCCGCGGGGCTTTATTATCGGGCCTTTACTAAGGCATATTGGGGCCTGCTCTGAGGCTTCTCGTCGGGAGCCTTCAGCTCATATATCGGGACCGCTTAAGTCGGGATCTTTCATACTGGGCCTCTGAGCCTTCCAGGCTTTTCACGAGGCCCACTGGACCTGTTACATGAAATTGGAGAAGCGGTATTGTTCTGGCAAACCCCTTTCCAACGGGACGGAATTGGTCCATATCCTTCATCACTAAAGGATTTTGATTCCGGCCAAACACCAGTATCGAGGTGTCCAATAATAACATCTTCACCAAAATTAGCCTTCCTCCATAATGAATTGTGTGGAACTGCACCACTTTTATGTTCTAAACCCATGAATTTCCATGAGTTGGTGGTTTGGATCTTATTCATCCCGTTTAAGAATACAGAGATCACATCTGGATTCTTTCTAATTTGGGCCGCTTCATCTTCAGTTAGAACGGCTGCAAAGCCATTTATGTGCTTCTTATATGAGTAAAATATAGCATCTTTAGCCTTCTCATAACTCCCAAGATATTTACTGAGAATCTCGTAATGTGATTTCTCGACTGCAGCGTGCACTTCTGGGGCAGCATCACGGCCATGGGAATGCGATCCCAAATACACAATATAGGCCTTCTTTTCTACGGCTGAACAATCGCCATGCAAAGAGATCAGTAGTAAGAGAAAGAGAGCAACACAAATCACTGACTTAATTGAAACCGCCATTTGTTGTGTCTTCTCTTTAATTTGTTGATTAATTAATTGACTGATTGATTTGGAAGAGGAATTGCCCTTATAATAACTTCATCTATAACTAACAATCATCAAATTCACCACCTAGCATATGCGTGCACGACCAAATAAGACAACTATGCATGAATGTATTTCAACTCGAGTTAATATATGATACTGTTGTGCAAGAATTGAGGTTATGACAAATAATAATAAATAAATAAAAAAAGAATCAGGGACAAATATAAAATTTAAAGGGCTAAATTAATAATAATTGCAAATTTTATAATAAAAATTACACATTACAAAAGGTTGATGGAGTGTAATAAGAACCTCGCCACTTGGTGGCTCCGTCCCTGCCGCCAAGAATACTAACATCAATAAAAATTTGAGTTTCTCCCACCGATCCTGGCTAGGAAAAAAACTTAATATTGATTGATACTATAGTCATTTATGAATTCTAAAGACTAAATATTTAAACTCAATACACATAACTACTAAAATTCTATTAATTAAAACATTAAATATAGTTTTACAAGATAATTTTCATAAAAAATGCAACAAAAAATATTTACTCATTTTATACGAACATCATGTGCATTATTATTTATTATAATAATGAGTTATGGAGTATATAAAAAAATAAAAAAAGCTAATAATAATAACAATATTATTATCATAATAAACTATAAACACAATACAAAATATTTTATCTGTTTAATAAATAATAATAAAATAATATCATCCTTTAATGTTGGACGTAATCTCACATTACATCCGTTTTTTGATGTAATCTCACATTTCGTCGAATGGAGTTTGGACGTAATCTCAGATTACAATGCACATTACATTACAACATACATTACGTCGTTTGACAAACCAAACAATGTAATGTGAGTTATGTTAGGAATATATATATTTATCATTATCTATTTCCTTATTATATTGTTATAGATTTAGTCTTTGTTATATATATATAAGTACATGTACTCAACCCTAGAACAAGAAAATAATACAATTCTCGTTCTTCTATAATTACATCACACATTACCATCCATCCAAACACCTTAAAGATATTGTTGGATTTGCGTATCTTACCGGATTATAGATGTTTTTTTTTTCGTATGTGATACTTTGATGATTGTTGAGGTCAATTATTGGATGCTTAGCCTATTTGTTTTTAGTTGTATTTCCCTTATAGTAAAACAACTAGTGGCTTTCCCCACGCACAGCGCAGGTTGTTGGTTTTTTTTTTTTTTTGTTACGATGGATAGAATTTGAGTGTTTTGTTTAATTTGAAATTGAATTAAACCTGGTTAGTTACATTTTGTTTTTATTTTATTTTATTGAATTTGAGTTTTTTTTTTTTCAACAGATTTACAATTTCCTAGTTAATAATATCAACTTATCCACAATTAGAATAAAATCAGGTAACAATTTACTCTATAGCAGTATAAATAGCAATACCACTTTATCAGGCCAAAAAAACTTGAAAATAACAGTTAATCAGAAGTCACAGAAGCAACACAGAAGCCAGACTTCACATCCTAGGCAACAATCAATCCTCAACTGAATACAACTTTTAAACACACACATTTACTTGATCCTCCTCTAATAGTTATCAATGGAACATAAGAAGTAAATCAGTCACCATTCATTTGGTTTTCTGCAGTTTTAACATAGATGATTTTTCATTATCAACGAATAAAATTCTCTTTTTCATATATATATATATGCAGAACTAAAATTACCAAAGCAGGAAAATATTTGATTTTGTTTTCCATTGCTTAATTAGCAATGTTTCTCTATTTGGATCATTATTTACCTATCGATTTATTTGACAATCTAAAGCGTGTGAAAATATGTATCAACCAAATAATAAGCCAAAACAGATGACATAACAATTTTAATCAAAATTAGTGAAAGAAATCACCATATTTGATTTATCTAAAGTCAGTAAAAATAAATAAATTAAAAATAAGTAATATGTTTATGTATATGAAAAATATAATTAATCTGTTATTTTTCAACTTTAAAATTGAATATTAAATTCAATTTTAAAAACTAAAACTCTCTCATAGTTAATTCAAAATAATTCTCTCATCTTTAATTTTTTCTTTCTCTAATTCTATCATCTTTAATTCTCTCATATTTACTCTCATCTTAATTTTTTTATTTAATTCACCCATCTCAACACTAAATTAATGTAACTACAGAATATGAATAGACAAACACATATACCAAATGAATAGACATTCCAGTCTATAAATTGGCAACACCGTTGATGGATAGATTAGACACGTGAAAGCTTCTAATTTAGGTTAATCTAGGATAAGAGGTAAATGAATAGAAATTATTCGGAATCAAATTTAGTGATATTGTTGGCAAAAATAAAATAAAATTCAGTGATATTTAAATTCATCTCGATATATTATGAACCTCATTTGACAATCTATGAACCTTTTTTTTGTCGTCGAACAAATTATGAACAACACATGCACAATAAGCAAATCTCTGACTTGATCATATATTGGGCCAAAAAATAAGACTTGATCATATCAAATAATGGGTTGCATAATAAGAAACTTGATCATACTAATATAAGGCTGGTCCAATTAGTTAGTTTTATATTGGACTGCACAATAAGAGAGACTTCATTAAATACTGGGCTGGACCAATTTGTCAACTCTATTAAAAAAAACCTAACTGAAATACACTCCACTCCAATCAAGCCCAAGCATGCTCGCTAGCAGGTATATCCACTCCATATTTTTTCAGCGCCACATACACTCACACATCTGTGAACTTGTGAAAACCCTAGGTAAGAGAGCAATAGATGTAAAAAAAGGGAGAGAATGAGAGATGGTGACGGACACCCACATCATAGCCACCACGCCCCGCCACATCCACCACCCATTTCGCTCACCCGCCGCTAGATCTGTCATCTTGATAGCCATTAGCCATACCATGCAAGACCTTCACCATGAGAGGCCTTCAGCCGCCTACGAACGTATTCGGGGTTGCGTATTCATGTAGACATGCAGTAGATGAGTCGTGGCATGTGTTGCGTCCTGGATGAACTGGGTCGTGAGGACGCGTCTGTTCGCGTGGTTGTGCGGGCTTTTGGGCTGTAACCCTTCGTCGGGAAGAGGTTGGGCCACTGGCGAGTGTTCGGTTGACTCCCGTAAAGGTCTGTGTCTCGAAAAGGCGGTTGTGTCTCAGGCGGTGTCTGAGTCTCAAAAAGGCGGTAATCTGTGCACAAGTCTGAACGTCCGAGCGTCGATTCCTGCACAAAGGACCGGTGCTAGCACGGAGAGAGGGGGGTGGTGCTAGCGGAGCCCTCTCCGATGCTTAAGTCACTATAGGGCTAAAAGAGTAATTGCTAGAAAGAGAATATTTCTAGAGAGAAGTCAGAGCTCAAAATACCAAAGTTGGGCAAATGAGAGAGTGTGTGAAAATGGGTGGCCAAGGCCTCCTATTTATAGGCTTCCTTGGGACCGGACCCGGTTTTAAAGCGGTTTGATGACGGTTCAAGAGCATGCGGTAACCGTCATCCATATTGGTAATGTGCGAACTTGACTTCTCTACACGTAACGGTAATCGCGGATACGGTAGTCGCACGATACCCGTAAAGCAATCCGGACTTCGTCGAATTTGGACAATTCGGCGAGGTCCGGATTGCCGCGCAACCCGGACCTCCGGATTGCCGCGCAACCCGGACCTCCGGATTGCCGCGCAACCCGGACCTCCGGATTGCCGCGCAACCCGGACCTCCGGATTGCCGCGCAACCCGGACCTCCGGATTGCCGCGCAACCCGGACCTCCGGATTGCTGCAATCCGGACCTCCGGATTGCTGCAATCCGGACGTCCGGATTGCAAGCAACCCGGAGGTCCGGACGCGCGTAAATGCGTTTCCGGACCGTTTTGACTCCTTGGGATACGTTTTCAAACCGAGATGTAATTTTGACGTGTTTACGAAGCCCGAAACGTAAGTACGAACCCGAATTGGACATATATCCATCACTTGCCCCCGAGTCAAGTAACGGTTTAGAACCTTTCTTGACTCTATTTTTAAGTTAGGATACGTGTCCAATTTGAGTTTGACGCTAACCTTTCGGTTTTGATCGTTGGTCGGACGGAGGCATCTTGATTTCGTCCGTCTTTTGATTTTCCGACCGAATGACTTTGTTTCCTGTCATCACGGTTAGTGCAATAGGGAATGTACATACATAACGTGTAAGTACGGCTATCGTTGGAGACATAAGCAATTGGTAATACATCATGCGAACATGCTTTCATCAACATGTATGCATAAGTAACTGTCATGGCAAGATCGTAATTACGTGATGCAAGAAATATAATCCGTACATTTCTCAAACGACTTAGTGATTATTAAATCATGAATCATGCGATATGTAAACATGCATGTAAAATGACGGATTTGATACGTATAACACCAAAACAATCATGTATAAATGCTTAGAAGAAGGCGGAGTATACCGTATGTACTTGTAGATGCATTACTCATTTGATCCTTATCATCAAGGAGTCTCTTGGAAGTAGTCATTTGTTGCTTTGATGCCTTAGAGAGATTTTTCCTTAAGTGTTGTCGTATTCGCTCTTCGCGGTTCGTCGTATTAGCCGCATCGCTTGTATGATAGCTTCTTGAGATGTTGGTCCTCTTTACTGCACGTACCAACTTTGCTATGCGCGTTGACTTTTGCTATGCGCATTGACTTTTGCTACGAGCGTTGACTTTGGCTATGCGCGTTGACTTTTGCTACGCGCGTTGACTTTGGCTATGCGCGTTGACTTTGGCTACGCGCGTTGACTTTGGCTATGCGCGTTGACTTTTGCTACGCGCGTTGAGTTTGGCTATGCGCATTGGCGCTAATGGTTGAACGTCAGGTATAGACTGTTGGGCATTGCCTGCAAGTATGCTAAAACACTTAGGAAATATTTAAGCGATATCTAATACTTGTTACCATAGATGTCGTCGTATGAGTCTTGTCGATGAGCGTCGTAGGTGTGATTAGGAGGCATAGTTACTCGCTGTATGCAATCCATCTTTGTCGACATGTATGTACGTACATGGAAATACTTAGAAAATATTTTTCTCCTTGTCGACATGCATCCTTGTCGACATGTATGTACGTACATGGAAACACTTAGAAAATGTTTTTCTCCTTGTCGACATGCATCCTTGTCGACATGTATGTACGTACATGGAAACACTTAGAAGATATTTTTCTCCTTGTCGACATGTATGTACGTACATGGAAACACTTAGAAAATATTTTTCTCCTTGTCGACATGTATGTACGTACATGGAAACACTTAGAAAATATTTTCTCCTTGTCGACATGCATCATTGTCGACATGTATGTACGTACATGGAAACACTTAGAAAATATTTTTCTCCTTGTCGACATGCATCCTTGTCGACATGTATGTACGTACATGGAAACACTTAGAAAATATTTTCTCCTTGTCGACATGCATCATTGTCGACATGTATGTACATACATGGAAACACTTAGAAAATATTTTCTCCTTGTCGACATGTATGTACGTACATGGAAACACTTAGAAAATATTTTTCTCCTTGTCGACATGCATCCTTGTCGACATGTATGTACGTATATGGAAACACTTAGAAAATATTTTCTCCTTGTCGACATGCATCATTGTCGACATGTATGTACGTACATGGAAACACTTAGAAAATATTTTCTCCTTGTCGACATGCATCATTGTCGACATGTATGTACGTACATGGAAACACTTAGAAAATATTTTTCTCCTTGTCGACATGCATCCTTGTCGACATGTATGTACGTACATGGAAATACTTAGAAAATATTCCACCATTGTAATCTTGTATGCTGCGAGTATGCGCTCGGTGTTGTCATGCAAGGTTAATGTATTGAAGAGGTTGCCCCCCTTGCGTGATGCTTGTTATTTGTTGTACGAAGACTAATAAGTCTTGTACGTACGTGGTTGTCTCACATGGATCGTTTGTTGCATAAGTGTTTGAATAAGTGTTGGTGCGTGTTTGCGCACTGACTGGATTGTTGATAGCATTTTCCAGGATATCAGATCTTGCTGTCCTCTTGTCAGAATTAGTCTTCCCACGGTTGTTACCATGAGTAAGTCCACTATCTCCATCTTGATGGGAAAAAGCTTGTCTTTGCGGATAGCTGATGTGTATAGAAATCCATTTGTTGAGAGGAATGTTCATACAAGTGCCTCCGCTACTCTGGAGTCTTCGGGCACGGTCGCGGTAAAAGGCTTGTGAGTAAGACGTCCCATTGTATCTTCTTTGAACTTGTTAATTTTCCAAGTTATCGCTGGCTGCAGTTTCTTTTTTTAGCATAATTCTCGAAAGATCCGACGCAGGGGCGCGTTCCTCGAGCGATTCTTAGTTCTTTATGCTGAGCATGACCGTGCTAATTCCTTCTTGTGATAAAGGAAATAGAGTTGAGGGTTGTGCAGTGGTGTCTTCTGCCCCCCGGTCGAGGGACCGGCCCAAGGAGGAGCGTTACTCCTACCGAGGTAAGTATTTGTTGATTGCTGATTGCCGCCCTTATGTTGAAGAGCTATGTTGTGTTGAATGTTGAAACAATCATTCTTTGTCGTGTCTTCTATGTGGATGACGACATTGCATTTGATGTTGACATTATGAACTCTTTGCCATAAGTCCTTAGAGATGATGTTGACTCTTGGTTGCTGTTGGGCTGTCTGCTTCCAGCATGTTGAACCCTTTGTGAATGGGTTGATGTTGATAATTCTTTGTTCATGCTTTTGCTTGCATGATATTTCGTCACCTGGACCTGTTTTCAATAGTAATTATGTGATAACTTGTTAGTAATATTTCATACCTTGAGTTATCTATGTTGTTCATATGCTTTGGATTTGAAAGATAGGATATATATACTTAGGTGATGAATATGATGTCCGTAGTTGCGACTGTGCGTCGCACATTGTTAAGTGTTGTGATCGCCCCTCTTGGCTAGACTCCAAGGCATGGCGAGATGGGTAGAGCATAGGATGTTGCGACTTGCACACTATAGGTTTTGTTTGGAGAAGACGGTGGCAACTTCTGCTTGTTCCGCCGAGTCTGTGTTTATTGAATGTGGATGACTAGTAACGTAGACATAGTCCCTGCAGTCGTGACCGATAGCCACTTCCTGATTGATAAGTTGAGATGTTTCCTGATTGTTTGCATGATGTATTATGCATATTGCCCTTCTTTCCTGAATAGCTTGCCGCTATATGTGTTGCAACCTGCCAAGTATTTTTGTGTATAGCAATATTTCTCAACAAGTAGTGTATTTGAAAGGTGTTATCTTGGCTAAGCAAGATAGTAGTTTATACCGTCTCTTGATTCCACTCTAAGGCGACGTTGTACAAGACTCGACTTGTAAATTTTATGAGTTTTAAACAGGGTGCGCACCTGCCAGCGTGTATCAACCCGCGTTGGGGAAGCATACGTAAAAGCATTATTTGAGAGGTGTTATCTTGGCTAAGCAAGATACTAGTTTATACCGTCTCTTAGTTCCACTCTAAGGCGACGTTGTACAAGACTCGAGAGTTTTAAACAGGGTGCGCACCTGCCAGCGTGTATCAACCCGCGTTGGGGAAGCATACGTAAAAACATTTTAGTTTTTGAAGAAGCATTTTGTGAACCCTAAAAAGCTTGTTGGTAAAATATTTGAAAAAATATTTGTGATACATGATTCCTGCGTCCAGGGACCATGTAACACTTTTTTGAAAATATGAATTGTGATGCATGCTTTCTGCGTCCAGGAACCATGCAACACGGTTTGAAAATCTGTAGTACGGAATTGTCATCTAACCAGAGGACTTTTTGCCGTAAAGAGTGAGTCCTTTAAACAGGAATTCGCACTTGTTATATTGTGGGGTCGTTGTCTAACCAGAGAACTTCCGCCACTTAAGGAGGGATCAGTTCCGTATGCCCATCCTGTTCTGAATCCAGGGAATGGCTATGAACATGAGGATTTGCCTCTAACCAGAGATGTCACAGCATGTCATTTTTTAGAAGTAAACATGGGGCTTGTCTTTTAAAAAAGAGGATACCACAACATGCTATTTTGATAGTAGGCCTTGGTGTTAATCCAAGATGTTGTTTGTAGCTGACGCCTCTGAATAGTCGTCGTTTTGATAATAGGTCTTGGTGTTAATCCAAGATACTGCTTGTAGCTGACGTCTCTGAATAGTCGTCGTTTTGATAAATAATTCGCAGGTTGTCATTGCGGCATATAAGTTGATTGTGCACATAGCTTGATGGCTGTGTTGCCGGCACTTTCTTGAGATAGACGCCTGTATTATGAATGGAGAAATAAACTCCTTGTTGGTGTAAATAATAGATATGTTGGTGTTGTATACCATAAATCCCTCCTTGAACACAATGCTTAGGTTGTATTGTTGAAGTAGATTTTTGTGCATAGGTTACTACTTGGCGTAATTCCTGAGTAGTAATCGTAGTGTAGCATGTACCTACGAGTAGAGTTACTTTTGTCAGATAATCGCAATTTTTATAAGTTTGCAAAAGTATGAAGTCATGAAATTTTCTTTTTAGTTATGCATATAATAATTAAAGTAAAGGAATCTGATACAAGGATTCCTTGTTTGTGTAGGAAACTTCCCTGAGTGCGGATACGATAGGTGTAGATCATGATAGGCATGTATATATGTTAGGTAGAATTGCCGAGCACTTGTCAGCTTGGTGCCCCCCAAGTCGCTTGGCAGTTGTATCGCTGTTTCCTGATTGTTTATATTGTTTCAACTTCTAATAGTGCATGATCTGTCCTTGTGTAATGCCCCGCCTTGTTTATTATTGCGGCGCGATTTTTAGTCTTGCGCGTATAAAATGCTTGGAACTTTGTGTTGTTGACGCGAGTAATATGTGTGTAGTTGTTACTTGGCGTTATTCCAAGGTAATATGCGTCATAATAATGTACCTACGAAAGTAGATTTAACCTTTATTAGATATTTAGAGTTCGCACAACGGATTACAAGAAAGCGTCTAGTGATCACTTCTTTTGGAAATTACTGAGGCTAATAAGCATGAGTTGTACTTAATCTTTAAAAGATTTAACATAGATATGCGAAAAAGGAGATAAGGAAGATAAAGGGATTGGTGATGTGTTTGATGTCCTCATAGGTGATTTGTTGGCTAGTTGATTCTGCCACGTGATACATAGTTTCTCAATGCATCTAGCGTGTTGAGTTCTTCAATCTCCCCTTTTTGGGATGGACAAAAGTTGATGTCATGCCCCCAAGTTTTACTTTGCTTGTGTTGTTCTTCAACATCTTTGCCAAGGAAGGCAGTCGTTGTCTCAAGTGGGCGGTGAGGTTGGTTTTCTGCGAGTTTGAGATTTGCTTCTTCTGCAGTCATACTCCAAAGATTGTAAAAATCGTCCCAATTGGTTACGTAAGTGACGTTGTTTTTCTGGCGTTTGGCGATAGGTGGATTATCATCCGCCTTTTCTTTTCCCTTGCCTTTTTCTGAAGACTTGACACGAGGCTTCCTTTGATGCTTATTGCCATGGTCGATATAGTTCTTCATTTTTCCTTCTAAGATCAAACTGTTTATGTGAAATCTCAGTCCAACACAGCTTTCGGTTTCGTGGCCGTATACTTCATGATTTTCGCACCATTTGCTTTCATCTTCTCCCAATGGTCCCTTGTGGAATTTGGAGGATTTTTTCCATAGCTTGGTTTCTTTTATTTCCTTTAGGATGACAGATAACGGTGTGTTCAATGGAACACATTTGGCGAGATTGGACTCTTTGATCCTTTGGGCATTTGACTGGACTAGCCTCTTTTGTTGCGGTTGTCTCTTTTTCCAGGAGACGTGTATCTCCTTTTTAATTATTGCCTTCAAGGTTCTTGTTGTCAATCCCGTGATTCGGACGTCATCGTCACTAACATGTTTTTCCCGTCCCTCCTTGTGACAGATGTCAGCATTGTCTTGGCTTGTCCTTGTGGAAGGACCTTCCTTGTGTATTTTGGATGACTCTGCTTGAGTCTTCTTTGGAGGGCTGTCGCCTTGATCAATGAATTGCTTTAATTTGCCTTTGAGGACGAAGTTGTTAATGCGGTTACGTAGGCTGACACAGCGGTCCGTTTCATGGCCGAAGACCTCGTGGTTTTCACACCACTTGTCTTTGTCTTTCCCCAGCGTACCTTTTCTGAAATTGTTCAGCTTTTTCCACATGTTCGCATCTTTCATCTCTCTCAATATCACGGATAGCGGGGCATTCAAAGGAATGTAGTCAGCGATGTTTACTTCTTTTGGCTTCTCGAAACCTCCTTGAAAAGGTCGTTTTGGCTGAGGCTGCCAATTTCTTCCTTGCTGACCGCTTGAGGGCGGTTTTGCTTGATTCTGCTTTGGGGGTTGTTTCCATGCCTCTTTTTGGTGTTGTGCTATCACGTACCGGTTGCATGAGCGTGCAGCTTCGTGCCTTGGCTGTTGGTACTGGAAGGTACCTTCCGTGCATTGCCCCTCTATTCTTTGGTGCAGTGTGTCTTGATGACTTGTGACTCGAGACTTTGTCCCTATCGTCTCAACTTGTTCGTTGATTGGAGGCACAGGAGGTGACGGGTTGACACCTTTATATTGAAGGCTCCTTGGTTGGACGGAGGTGGCTGAGCCGCATATCCTTGGTTCTTTAGAGATTCGCGGAATGCGAGTAACTCTTCCAGCGCCGCCATCATTGCTGGAGTAATGGTGGGCATCGGGTTTGCCCCCGTTCTTTGTTCGCCCTGCGGCATTTCTGCCTGGGATTCATCTTCATGTACCTCTGGTTCGAAACCAGGTGGAGGTGCGTGATGTTTGTCCTTTGGCTCTTTGTGCTGTGCATCGGGTACATTGTCAGTCGGTATGGATGAAGCTACGGAAGTAGCTCTTGGAATGTGGGAGGGTCCCGACTGGCTCCCAGCTGGCATTTGGCCTCCTGATCTTTTGTTTGCCGGGGACTTCTTGGGACGTCCAGGCCTTTTCCTTGTGTTTTTTACCTCTTCAGGAGGGTTGTGATCACTCGTCATGATTTTGCGGAAATGTAGCTTTTTGTTCGAGTCACGTAGACGGCGCCAATGTTGAGTCCTGGATGAACTGGGTCGTGAGGACGCGTCTGTTCACGTGGTTGTGCGGGCTTTTGGGCTGTGACCCTTCGTCGGGAAGAGGTTGGGCCACTGGCGAGTGTTCGGTTGACTCCCGTAAAGGTCTGTGTCTCGAAAAGGCGGTTGTGTCTCAGGCGGTGTCTGAGTCTCAAAAAGGCGGTAATCTGTGCACAAGTCTGAACGTCCGAGCGTCGATTCCTGCACAAAGGACCGGTGCTAGCACGGAGAGAGGGGGGTGGTGCTAGCGGAGCCCTCTCCGATGCTTAAGTCACTATAGGGCTAAAAGAGTAATTGCTAGAGAGAGAATATTTCTAGAGAGAAGTCAGAGCTCAAAATACCAAAGTTGGGCAAATGAGAGAGTGTGTGAAAATGGGTGGCCAAGGCCTCCTATTTATAGGCTTCCTTGGGACCGGACCCGGTTTTAAAGCGGTTTGATGACGGTTCAAGAGCATGCGGTAACCGTCATCCATATTGGTAATGTGCGAACTTGACTTCTCTACACGTAACGGTAATCGCGGATACGGTAGTCGCACGATACCCGTAAAGCAATCCGGACTTCGTCGAATTTGGGCAATTCGGCGAGGTCCGGATTGCTGCGCAACCCGGAGGTCCGGGTTGCTGCAACCCGGAGGTCCGGTCCGGACGCGCGTAAATGCGTTTCCGGACCGTTTTGACTCCTTGGGATACGTTTTCAAACCGAGATGTAATTTTGACGTGTTTACGAAGCCCGAAACGTAAGTACGAACCCGAATTTGACATATATCCATCAGCATGCACTGGGCTCATGAAGTTTGGGGAGTCGCGGACCGAGAGATGTGTATCTAACCAGGTTCGTTCTTTGTAACACGAATATATTAATATTCAGTTTCACTACCTCGACCTTACAGATCCGTGCAAGATCTGACCCGAAACATCTGATCACTCGCAGATCTAATGGATTTTGAGGCAATCAAAGGACAGATCGGCTGAATTTATAGCTGCAGAACATTTAGAAGTGCCACTACGATGATTCTCTATCAAGATAGTCAAGAAAGATGGATTCATAGATAGATCTAATGATGGAATATCGAGAGAGCCAGTTTGGGACTTAAATACATTGTTTCCGGAAAACGGTTTGCACCGATTCACGTTCTGCTTTAATCGTTTAATTTAATTGAGATTGCATTTAACTTAAAATTAATTTCTGGTTGTTAGTGATGCGTTACTTTGTATATTAGTGATGCGTTACTTTTTTCTGTTGATTTTGTGTCGTTGATGCTTGTTGATTTTTGGTTGGGCTGGTATGCTGATGTGTCAAGCATAGATTAAGCCTCTTATCTTGACCATCAACATTAGAAGATTTTGATAGTTTCATATCTGCGTTTAAAACTTTACCTACTTAATTATGAAAGATTAAAGAGGGTTGAATACGCGAGATGATAAAGAGTTGTGGAAAAAAAACAGTTGCTGATGTGTTCAGTTTTGATAGGACGTAAATGCTGATGTGTCAGTCTTAGAAGAGCCCATAACCAGAATTAGTATAATATTAAGATTAAGATATTAAGATTTACCTACTTAATTATGAGAGATTAAACTTTAAAGAGGGTTGAATACGCGAGATGATAAAGAGTTGTGGAAAAAAAAACAGTTGCTGATGTGTTCAGTTTTGATAGGACGTAAATGCTGATGTGTCAGCCTTAGAAGAGCCCATAACCAGAATCAATCTATATATAATATATAATTCCAATAGGTTATGTAGAATTTCGACATGTAAGAAAATAATTCGGTTACATGTCAAAATAAACTTATTGTATTGGTCCATGTCAACTTATGTATCTCTCCGATGACGTGGCGATTCCATGTAGACTAAATCAAGCACATAGATTTCCTCCAAGCTTCCTAATTGCATGTTGGAAGCCGTTTCATTTTTTTTGTCCGTTATTTTTAAAATTAATATTAATTGTTAATGACAATACACTATAAATAAATACTAAAAATGACTATGTTTTATTTTATCAATAAAGAATTATGTTTTTGCTAACCTTTTTTTTAATAAGTTGATTTTACTATTACAACTATCGATTTTATATTGATTTTGGATAAAAAAAATATTAGTATATGTATATTTTAATATCTAATATAATAACATATTAAGAATATATTTATTTTATTTTTAGTATATTTTATTTCCCGCCACCACCAAATTTGTACAATACTTTTTTTATGGATTATGTAAATAAAAAATATAGAATAAAATTTATATATCACATATAATATAATTAATTATAACTGTATCGTAAAGTAAATTACTTAGATATAAATTGTTATTCCTTCATTAGTTTTACATTATTAATCACTTATCAAATTGAATAGATCAATACAAAATTAAGTATATTAGTAAAATTATATAAAAAATATTATAAGTAATTTCATAGTAATAAATTAATTAAAATAAATTAGAACTTATTGTAAAAAATAGGGGTCGATGATTAAATTGAGATGTATTATATATGTTAATTTTTTCGTCATAAATTATATTTTAATAGAAAAAATAATAACGTATAATTAAATATTATTATATAGCCTAAAAGTAAATTTCTAGATATCAATTCTTTTATTTTCTTTTATTTTCTCGACTTTGTTAAAAAAAAATTTAAGTGTATAAGCATAACGATTAACGATATATCAGTATAATAACGGTGTAGGTTAAATAGAAAAAAATATATAAAGTAATTTAATCGTAATAAATAAATTAAATTATTCTTAATTATTAAATGAAACATACAACGAAAAATTATACTTTTTTAAGATTGAATGAGTGGTTTTGTCTTATAAATTTATAAGTAGGTTTTGGGAACTTAAAATTTATATTGATATTATACTTGATACGTTTTTTTCTCACATTAAAAAAAAAAACCAAATCTCACACTTATTATTGGATAAACAAAAATACTTTATATATATTTTTTCTTTCATGAGAGTCTTATGCAATATATGAAAAGTGTCATCGTCATTTTGTTTTTTAATAATAAGTCTGTGTATATGAAAATGTAACATATTTAGGCTTGATTATTTAATATATAATATAATCTTGATAAATTTAATATGGTATTGACAAGTAAGCAAAATAAAAAATGCATTATTAAAATAAATGAAACAAGAATAAATAATAAAATAAATTACATTTTAATTAAGTTTCCAATGTATATACCGCGCAAAGCGCGGGTTGGCCATCTAGTTAGTATAATATTAAGATAACAATTTATGTTTGCATAAAATGTACGCATTCTTTCATGCTTGTGAAACCATTTGACGTTTATGGCCCAAAAATAAATCATAGATGTGTCTTCTCTGTTAGGCCTAAGATGTTCTGAATTTGAACAATTAATGGACCGGCCCAGACAAGATGTTTATTTTGGGCTAATTTTGTTATTCTTATTTATAAATAGGTGAGGTGTACTTTCAGGAATTTTGATGTAATGAGAGGTTAGATTAAAATGACTTCTAATGTGTACACTAAATCAATATAATTATGATAAAATGTCCTATTTTTATGAATACTTAAAAAAAAAAAATCTCTAAAGATGAACCTTAGAATAGTGGAACTAAAACAATTGTCTGAATTATATTAGATTCGTGTAAAGAAGTAAAGAATATATTTCTTTATTTGGCCACAAATAAAAAGCAGTTTTTTTTTTCATATATTCAAGGATAAAGTTATTCACATGACATTGTTTTTAGGCCTGGGCTAAAATGAAATCAACTGTAATTCAAGTTGATTTATCAATTGTTAGATTATGAGAGAAAATGCATCATATGTTAAGATATAATAACAAAAATAGTTTATATGTTTTTTATACATATCTCAATGCGTTTGCTCTAACGAATGGAAAATTGATATAAATTAAAATTGACTTCAACACCCTTTAAGGAATGAAGTGTTGACTAATACCCCAAATTAAGTGATTTAAATGATTTTTTTCATGTAGTGTGGTCTTAGGTGGGTGGCCCATCGGCATGGCAGCACCTGTAAACATGTTTGCTTCACATCTAAATTAATTATGAATCACATGTTTTTTTTATTCCCGTAAGGTGGACTTAGGAGGGGCCCTCAGGAGGGCAGCACTGCACCATGTCTACTCCACACATAGACTAATTATCACTCACAACGAATGCATCCGTAAGGAGTAAAGTGTTGATCATAAATATATTTTCATTCGATGTTTCACCAACAAGATTTCAACTACTGATATCTGATTAAGAGATGACACATTCTATACCATATTACATAGTTGATTTAACCGTTGTTTAAGTAAAAGTTGATCTGGTCTACACGTGGCTGCACGTGCATAGTGATATCTAGGGCGGAGCAAAAAAAAACCCGACAAACTCGAATTCCCGAAAAACCCGCCCTAGCCCGTCCCGAAATTGGGCCCGGGCCCGTACGGGAGGGACTTTTACTCCCAACTAGGGCTAGGGGTAGGGATTTTTTCAAAAAAACTTGAAAATCCCGAGTGTCCCTAGTTATTTACCCTAACTCAACAATTTACAACTTAAATAATCTAATTATACTTAAACTAGGTGAATATAAAATAAAATAAAATAAAGTCTAATTAGTAAGTAACTAACGTAGCTTCATTTCTTTCTTCGTCAAGGATCGTTAACTGTCTGAACGTTCATTTTTAGCTTTTCATTTAAATATTCTTTGCACTAGATCATTTGTTTATAGTTTTAGATTTTACCATTTAAATCTTCAACTCTTTTCAAGTGATGGAGCTGGTTGGGAGTTGATTTGGAGCTGGTTTGGAGTTGATTTGGAGCTGACTTGGTGTTGCAGTTGATTTGGAGCTGCGTTGAGCTTGAATGCTAGTGTATTATAGAACTTAATCTACGTGTGTGAACTTAATGAATTGTTTGTGAACTTGATGTATGTGATCGTGAATCGATGTATGTGTTGGTGAATTCAATGTATGTGTTCGTGAATTTGATGAATGCTTGAACTTGGATTTGTATTTGAGTTGAAAAATTAATGTTTATTTTCATTCTTAGGTGTAAACTAGGGTTGTCCCTAACCCGTCCCGAATTTGAAAAGTCCCGACCAAGTAGGGACTTTTTCAAATGTTTAACATAGGGTTAGGAATAGGGACAATGGTGGAAAATCCCAAAAACTAGAGCTAAGAACATTTTTTTGAAAAATACCGCCCGTCTGTGACGAGCTCACCCCTAGTGATATCCCTTGTTAGGTTCTAGACTCTTCTCTAATAAATAATTCAGTACGACCTACCATTTACCAAAGTAACACCCAGTGAATAAATAATGGGACCTATCATAAATTCATTTAATGCCGTACGACTGAATTATAAATTCATTTACCACCTATCATAAAATTCAGTGCCTTACTCGTGGAAATGAGTTGTTGCCCTTTAGCCAACCGGTATATGACATGTGTACATAAGTCAGCTATTTACGGAATTAGATCTCCTGTCCTACTTTTTATATTCCAGATCTTGCACCACCGTTATGATCTTCGCATGTGTCAAAATTAATTATTACACTAAGGACACGTGTCAAGATCTTAACGCTGATGCATAATCTGGGACATGAAGAGTGGGGCGGGTGATCTGAAATCGGCTACTTACCGCTACGTGTCTTATGTTGGTTGGCAGAAGGAGCAACACCTCATTGCCACGTGTTGGATCGAAGGTAGATAATAATTTCTAGTATTTTTAGTGACACTTCATGTTGAAATTTATTTAATGTCGTACGTCTGAATAATAAATTCATTTAATGACTTACCTTGACTTGGCAGGTATTTTTAAGAGAAATTATTCTCTACCTCCGAGCCAGCACGTGTAAATGACGTGTTGCCCCTTCAGCCAACCAGTATATGACATGTGTACATAAGTCAACTACTTACTACTACGTGTCTTATGTTGGTTGGCTGAATGGGCAACACTTCATTGCCACGTGTTGGGTCAAAGGTATATAATAATTTATCGTATTTTTAGTGAGACTTCATGTTGACCCTGTAAGATACATTGCCTGCAATTATGGCGGAGTTATTAAGCGTACTGTCATCAATGAAGTTTTAATGGTTAATAAGTGGTTTGACTATGCCTCATATGTTTGAAATCTCTTAGGAAGTTACCTCATGTTAACCTTATTAAAAATAATACGTCCTAATTGATTCACATACCGCGTCAGACATAAGAGGAGACGAGTAGAATTAGATGTAACAGCACGTCTCTTGACTATATAGGCTATGTACGTTCGTGAGTTAGTATATGTGCTGATTGCTCAGGAAGTCTAGTTGGAAAAACTCTAGACTATGAACATAAGAATTCGTTTAAAATATCCGGTTATGCTTGATCAGCATACCGCGTCAGACATTGGAGGAGGCAAGTAGAGCTGGATTTAACGAGTCAACCTATTAACTACACTAGGTTGTTAGTGGGGTTAGAGCATCCAGAATAGTTTTACATAATTTATAATCCTTAAAGATGCCACATAGACATTTTTGTAGACTTTAATTAATACTTAAAGATAAGATTTAGTTAATTATTTTTTGTTCTTAAATGAATTTACTTAACTATATTCCTTAAATATATTATATTATTAAATATTTCATAACTACCAATAAACTATTAGTATTAATTATGGAATTGATTAATTTTGATTTAAAATTTAGGATATGTAATGATGTGTCTACATAGTGTATTTCTTAAATTTAAGGAACACCTTATTTAAAGTGGATGGGGTCCAATTTTTAGAAAATGTTATGTAAAACTACTGAAGCTACTTTTTCATACATTAAAAAAAAAAAAAAAAACATTGTGGATGCTCTTACATTGATGATTGATGGGATCTCAATATGTTTACTCATAACGCTATACAATTCAATGTTGTTAGTATCAGGATCCTAACTTGGATCAATTAGGGTAGGATTAAATTGTTTGTAGGATCGGATTAGGGATTGTAAAATTTTACAAAAAAATTACAAATTATTTAACAATAAAAATAATATTTTATTATTTAGTGAATAAACAACATAATGTTGTATAAAATCACCAAAATAGTAATAAAAAACATTCTAAACTTTAAAATTAAGCTCTAAATTTCTAAATAAACATTAAGTTCAATAAAAAAAAAAAGTACTAGATAACCTTTAATTAGTTCATGTAATCTATAACTAATAATAATCTATATATTATATAAACCAAGATCTGAGAGAGTAAGAGAGTGTTTGTGCTGTTGCCACGTCAACAAAATTTCACACTTGCCAGTGCATCCCACGCGCCTCACTTACCTCGACTTTTAACTTTCCCAGCTCTACAGATTCCCAAACTCCTAGCTCATCTATCGTTTACAAAAAAACATATTCCATCGGACTCCGTAAAAAAACGATTGTGACTGCTTGAGTCCAAGCGTTATGAGATTGCGATTTCGACAACGTTCTGAGTATTCCGACTGATTGGTCGATTCAGCGGGACGGATTGCTTGATTCCGACTGCATTCAGGCAGTTTGCTCAATTCCAACTTCGCTTCATTCGCCGGCGAACTCGCCTCTGTTAAATCGGTGTCGGTGTCACTCTTCGGGCACCGATCGTGGCCACTCCGCTCCAACTCGCCCACGTTCAGCTAAACTGCTCGAGTCCAAGCATGATGAGACTGCGATTCCGACGAATTGTTCATTTATGCCACCGTCCCTCTGGTATATGTAACACGCTCCCCAGATGATTCACGCGGACCGCTTTTCTCCATGGCGGTTCACCTTACAAACCCTGTCCGATTGACATAAATGACAAATCATGTTAGATCAACTGCTCTCGCGACATGGTTGCAGATACCCTATCGTATTCTCCCTCATCTTCCTCGGATCTCCTTTTTTTTACAAGATTAACACCAATTGATTTTGTTCTCTTTAATTGTCAAGTCATGTGTCAGATTCGTTTAGGGGTTTTGAGCTGATTCTCTCACGACATGGGGGGTTTGTGTGTTGGATTCTTGTCAGACCTAAATCTGATTCAAGGCGAATTGCGTTTTGAAAACGCGGATTTTGAAAGAGTCGTTACTAGTTAATTATAAGGCTAACTAGAATCCTAAATTAGCTAGGGAATAACGAATTAAACAACTAGATTTAAAATCGGTCTACGAACAGAAATTCAGATTCGGGGGTTCTATTACGAATTTACAACACATGGAATTAATCTCACCCTTTCAATACTCTATTCACTTATTTGTCAATTTTATCCTTTAAATATACATATGACTTTGATTTCAAATTTATAATTAAAAGTAAAATAAGTTTGAAACAAATGTTAAATTACGTTAATTAGAAACTATCAACTAAAAACATTCAATTTAAATAAAACTATAATTATATAGTAAAATAAAACCTATAACTATAAGCACTAAACAGACCATCTATCGTTAAACAAATCCTAGCAGACTACGTATCATATTATCTATCATAATACCCATTACTATCACACGTGATATATATGTATATTATAATAATGAATAAAATAATATACATAAACATCTCCAAACTTATAGAGACAAGCCTGTGGATCTTAGTATTGAGACTGGACTTACAAGACGACTGAACTGGTGAACTTGATCAAAGGCTGGCTTTGGCTAACAGCGAGGCAACGACAACAGAGACCGGGATTCGGCGGTGTGGTCGAAAGGACGTCGGGGATGGCTAGCTGGGTTGTCGATGCTCGGAGCGGATGTGGACAAAGGTTGGGTCACCAGAGAGCGCGAAGATTGGGCACCAGCTTCGTCAGGCCGGTCACCGGTGAGGGAAAGGCGAGATGATGGCGAACGGAGGAGGAACGCGGCGCAACGACAGCGATGTCGGGTCCAAGCAGACTCGTCGTGGGGATGGACTTCGGGCCTGTTATCTTGAGGAAGAAGAGGATGATTCAAAAACTTGAATATAATAATAATAATAATAATATCAAACTAAATAAAAAAAAAAAAAGAGTAAAGAATCAAAACGAGGAATGTTGGTTTTATTTCTTTAAGCTTTTTCCTGTCGTCTCCCCCTCTTTACAACGATGACCAAAGTCCATATATATAGGTACAATAATACCTAGGGTATACATGATTTTAGGAAAATCAAATCCTATTAATTTATTATCTATAATAAATGCTAAATATTCTAATCTAATGCGGAAATAAATATTACTGATTTATACGAATACATATAATATCTTAATATACGATGGAACATTCCTGGAAGCTTCTCGACTTTCCATATTTAGAAATTTTCTCATTTAGTTTGCCATATGTCATGCGTGTCACACGTGGTCCAAAATTAGGTGTTTACAATTCTTATAGATAATACCGGTTCGTCGGTTTGCAAGAATCAGAGCTCCATGTGTAATCCAGTTGAATCTGACTTTCTATTGATCATCCATTATTTGTTGCATGTGTTTACTGGTTTTCATAGAATCACAGACTATGTAAGCAGATTTGGCTTTATTGAAATTGATTTGGATTTATTGAGATTGATTTAAATATGTAAGTTTTTTTTTATTTTTTTTGTCAACAATATGCTATCTATAACCTAATTTAGTCAAGTTTATGGGTGGTTTATCTGCATAATTGTTCAATTTTAGGGTCCACTTTACCATATTCAACAAAACAAGTCGCTAATTTGTTTACAATATTTGTCAACAGTTGCTTTTGTCGCTGCTTGAGTTTTTAATTTTAAATTTCTTGATCATTTAGATCTGTGCATTTGTAGCGGTTAGTGCAAATAGATGCAATCTGAGGCAGGGAAAAGAAATGGATTAGTGTATTAATCAGTTGGAATATATTCATAATTTTTTAAATATTTAACTAATTGCTTATATATATAATGCAAATGTCAGGGGTAGCCTTAGATCTCAGTTCGACCTTGCTCTATACGGAAGATAACTGGAGCCTTAGAGGAATTAGGAAGACTTTCGAGGACTGTACCGACTTCAATTCCTTCAAGAAAATTTCAGAATTGTGTATTTTGAGAGGAATGTGTAGATGCATTCAGAGTTTCAAGAGGAAATGTGGGAGAATTCGGGGTCAAAGGCAATCCCTTACGGCTGCTCATAAATAGGAGGTGCATTAGGGGGGAGGGGGGGATTGAGGTTCATTTGGTGCTTGAGAGCCAACTACATGAAAGTATATGGTTCTGGCTACTTCCTAATCCTCACACACTCAATAGATTTAGCGTAAACTCACTTAATTTGTTATTTGCATGTCTTGAAAAGCATGTATAACTATTGCTTCTGATTGATTTCCTCCAGCAAGCTCAAGTCTGTCGATTTCTACAGGTTAGATTTGATTTCCATGCTTATACTCTTACAATTCATCTGCTAATACTAATGTGTCGTGTAAATGCTTTGTATCGATCTAAAACCTGTTGAATTATTGTGATTTTAACTCTTTATTTCTGATGTTGTATGTGATTGTTTACTTATTAGCTTCTACTCTTGATATCATAAATGATCAATTTAAGTTAATGAAGTTGAATCATATCATTTGCAAAAAGATCATTGTTTCAAGAGAATGTAATTATGAATTTGCAGTGAAATTGTGCAGAACAGAAATAGTGTGGATTAGTGGAGGCAAAGCTTTCACCTAGGTCCAGATCAATAAGTTGTTTGTTGAATTTAATGGATGATTTTATCCCAATAACACAGTTGCAGATAATTAATGTTGCCTTGCTATTATGGAATCAATTGCTAACTCAAACATTTTACATGATTTATAGGTTTCTTCAAGGATCATAGATTTGCCATAGGTTTTCGATCTTCGAGAGCCGCCATTTATGGTTCAGAGTTGTTCAAAGCACGAAGAGAGGTATGTATCTTTGAGAAAGTAAATTGCTTGCAATTTGTTTTTCGTAATGTCTATAAGAGTCTCTACATCTTGATACTAACTCGATGCATAACAAATTTACCTATTTTGGTTTCTTTTTTTATTCTCCCACAAATTTGCATAATAATAGCTGATTCAGAATTTTTTCCGGTGTTCTTCGTAGCATAGAGATGATTGATTTGGGAATCCTTGGAGCTGTGACTTCATAGGGGTTAATAAGCAAATGAGGTGTTGGGCTCAAGAACTCCACAATACATTCCTCAGAGCCTTAGCGAAGCTTGGAGGTGAAAAAGGTTCGATTTTAAATACCCTAAAAAATTGCTCTTTCATGATTTAACTATCTATATATACCAATATATAATTTGTGTTGGGTCCTCACCCCCAAAAGTCACTTACCTTCCAAAAGGTTCCACACATACCTTTCAAAAGTTATCTACCCTCTAAAGTTTAAACCAACCTATTTCGTCCGGTTTGGATTAAATTTTATTATCAAACCGGTTTACACTGAAATCTTACCGCACATGCACAATCTATGAAAAAAGTAGGGCCGTTGGATATAGAACCAAACAGAGACAATTATAAATGTCGATAAGCCAAAGAAATCCGTAACTGTTGTAGCTCTAAGCTAAGATTTAATATATGATATGTGACGCGTTAACGATTCAACATATTTAGGGTCACAAATTTATTTTTATGTATGCGGTTCAGAATTTGAAAAACACACTCAGTGAAGCTGCCCGTTTAATTACATATGATGTCCCAACTATCAATGGACAATCATGCAAAAACTCTGATTTTTTTCTATAATGATCACTAAATTCTATACATGTTACTAGATAAAAATAGACTTATTATATTAAACGTAATTATCATAGTTATACTTTAACAACTTATATAAATAACAATCATAGAAATATGCATGTGCAAAGCACATGCAGAAATTAACTAGTATAAGTTCATTGTTGACCGTGTTCTTGAATGATTAACGTCGTCATCGTGGAGAAATTTTTATATTGTTGATGGTTTTTTTTTATATGCTTCATGTAAACTATAATGATTGATGAATATAAACACAAAATTATATGTATTCCCAGTTGTTCTCTTCATCATCTGGGTTTATATTTTTTATGGCTTGCTTACTAAACAAGCATCTAATTCTTACTCAATATTTTGAATTTGCAGTGGCCACATCAAAGCAGATTAGGAAGTGATGAAAGTTGATGGACTTACTAATGATGAAGTGAAGAGCCATTTATAAGTAAGCTCGATATTAATTCCAACATATCTAAAGAAATATAGTTATATTTGATCAAATCAGATAACGATAGTCAAGTTTTTATTTTTTATTTTTAAAACAAAAGTACATAATCTATACTCGAAAGATGCTAATTAGTGGTGCATTGCAAGTAAACAAATATTTCAACTCGGGGAATCTATGGAATCTGAACTACGAATACGGTGAATCCTCAAAGTCTAGCAATTCACAGTTGAGATCCCCAAAAGGACCGCTACACTTAGTGCTTAACAATGGTGTAACCACAACCTCCATTGTTGGAGACAACATGGAAGACGATGATGAGAAAAATGAGAGTTATAGCTGGAAGAAATTTCCTTCATCCCGAAATAAGTAACAGTGAAGGATTTCAATCGAATCGTAACCTCATTGTAGCCGTGTATCATCATCGTCAACACGAGTCATAAACTTCTGCATATATTATACAAATATAGGAGGAGATAATATAGAATAACTAGAAGGTAAAGAGATTTATGTATAGCTAGTGTATACATAAAGGAGAAGAAGAGTTAGCTTGGGTGAAAAGCCTCCTAATTTTTGTAGACGTAGAATTTGCTTCTGTTTGAAGTCTGATTTTGAGATCCCCAATTTTTTTTTGCAAATTTCCTTTTTAGATATGGATATTCAGGATAATCTATATGTAATTGCTTCACAATTTGCTCAGAGATTCTGCTCCTTAAGGCATGAAGTATCGTTGTATAGTAAGAGGGTTGATTTTAAGTTACCCTTTGATTGGAGAAGCCCTAAATTGGAAGATTGAAGATAGAATTATTAGTTGAATCGTTAATAAGTTCGTAGGGGTTAATTGAGATGAATGATGTTAGTTTTAGTGGATTGATTAAATTGAAGATAAATTGGTTTGATTAAGATGGATTGGATTACTATGAACTATTGATCAATTTATGTTGATGAAATTTTGTTTGGCCAATCATGCTGATGAAGTTGATTATGAGGATATGTATTATCTTATAGTAAATAGTAAGGTGGATTAGTTATGCTTTAAGTAGTGTTTTGAGAACCTTAACGGATGGCGAATCAGCGAAGTGGTCGATTTGTGGTCCGGCTGGGCCGACCGTGTTCATGATAGGATAAAAATGTTAAATAATAAAATAAATGGTTTGATTCTCCATAGAAAAATATGATTCTTTTTAGGGAAAGAATCATCACAGGTCTACCTCTTTTTTTATGAAATGGTGAGTTCAATTTGAACCACCGCCATCTGGTCTACCCTTTTTGAGATAATATATATAGATTGCAGTTGCCTGAATGATGCTGGAAAAAACTGTGAAGTCTCAATAGAAGCATATTTAGGTTCAAAATGTCAAGAATAACAACATTCTCTTTCCACTTTATGAATACTTGACATGTGTCACTTGATAACTTTCTATGAATTTTTCACAAAAAAATTCACAGTTTAAAGATTTACTCATCTGGATACTGGTAATGAATATAATATGATATGACGGATTTTATTGATATTTAAAGTTCAAGGTTTATAATAGAATAATTCAAGTAATGATGATTTTAACTGATACTTTGAAAATGAAACACTCAAGAGTCTTGGAGGTATACATCTGTTTTATTTAAAACCAAGTAAGTTGACACATAATTTCAAATTTTTCGATATATTTTAATATTTACGGTTTAGCAAGTCGCCCCGCGCGTGCGCGAGGTCAGCACCTAGTTATATATAGTATCATCATCAACTTTTTTCAAGTATTCATCAACTTCAAAATCATCACCATCCGCAATATTTGAAACTTCATTTAAATTTAAGTCCATAAGCCAACTTAGTTCTTCCTTTGACGAGGAAGAACTACGAAAATATAATATGAGCTATGACGTTATGTTTACCTATCAAACTTTATTTTATTTATTTATCATTATAATTTGTCGACTAGGGTTACATAAGTGCAAATCGATGGCTATTTGACCTAAACATTGTAATTAGTAGATACTTTTATAAAATAAAATAGATAGGATTTTACTAGGATCGCGATTCTGCACGATCCTACGATCCAACACTAGATCCTACTCTGATCATGAGTAATCGCAATCCTAATAATCTTAATACGATTACAATCCGTCTTTCTTCAATAAATACAAAACACGAGTGAATTAGCATCCAATTCAACGGTCCCTGATATATGTACAATAAAATGCGCCAATTTAGTTTGGGGCACTGATTTAGTAACTATTGGAAGAAAGTTGTTTTATTACCAATTCTTTTAAGAATCGCGGGTCTTTTAGCACATCACATTCATGTATTTATGAATCATGTAAATAGATGGGAAGAATTTAATCACTTTCTCAAGTTTGTACCGGGTTGCTGATATATGTTTCAAGTTTGAATTGTTATTAATAGTTGTTCTAGGTTTCGTTTCGTTACTAATAGGTGTCTTAAGTTTAATTTTGGTTTCTATTTTGTTTTTCGTCCGTTTTTTGCTATTAAATTTGAAGGATTTAGATACCATGTATATTTATGTCAATTAAATTAAATTGATCTTCAATTTTTCATAACTTCTTCAATTTCATTGTATGTACCCACTTAGGGATGTCAATGGGGCGGGTCAGGGCGCGTATCGCCAGACCCGGACCCGCCCCGCGGGTCAATATGGTCGACCCGGACCCGTCCCATGCACTTTCGTGTCGGGTCGACCCGTGTGAGGTATAATTTATCATTTTAAATCTTAAATTCTAAATTCTATGTTACCGTATCCAAATTCAACTCCAAATTTAAATCATAAATTATTAAATTAACTCATAATCCAAATATAAATCACCTCATTCATTAGAATAATTGTTATTTTGACTATGTGTTATATTACCTGTATAGTTTTATATAATATACATATATTAAATATATATGTAAAATGAAGGCTCGGGTCGGATCGGATCGGCGGGTCGCCGTGAACCCAAACTCGAACCCGCGGGTCATCGGGTCAAAATCGGGTCGGGTACCCGCGGGTCGGCGGGTACCCGTGACCCGTTGCCATCCCTATACCCACTAATTGACATAAGTTAAAGGGAAGCAGAAATGTTATTTAGTTCTTTTCTTTAAATGCTCTTGTTGTTGAATTTTATGGAGCATTAGGCCAAAATCCGTCAATTTTAACAGAAAAAATTATGGAAAATAATAAATAAATAAATAAAAAAGCGTAAAACACGTAACACCTATTAACAACAGTTTAAACTTAAGACACCTAATTAAAAGCAACAATGTGCAAAGTTGAGACTATTACTGGGTTCTTAACCCTAAATATATATTAATACTCTTAAATGGTGTTTTATTTGCTCTTATATCTCTCCTTAGATACTGAGTAAATCAAATCTTAGTTTTCGTTTTCCTTGTGATGAACCGTCTCTTCTATAGATATTAAGGAGTTTACCATAGATCGAAAAAAAAAAAGTTTTCATTGAATTTTACGGTATTAAGTGGATCACACCCTAACCATGTAATATCGTGTAGTAATTCAGCTTTAACGTGCCACCCATTAAATAAAAGATTATGATGCGAGTAAATATTATTATATATTTTGAATAAGCATATTACTAGTATTGTTCCCTTTATGATGACCCTCTAAAACCGCAGCGGAACAAAAAAAAAATCTAATCTCGCAACCAACAACAAATTATATCAAACAGAATCATAGATGATCAACCCATGTAAATGCATCACGAATAACAAAGAGAATAACAATACTCGCACTTTTTTTTTGCCATGTATACTCATAGCACTTTATTAACAAACAACAAGGCCAAACCCTCTCCCCTCAATTAACTAGGTACTATATAGATTTCAATCCCGTTGTTAATTAAGGACACTTGGATTTGCCCTTTGAGTTCTTCTTGTCGCGATAGCAAGGGCACTGATGCTTGTTGCAGTAAGTCCCTGATGGCACGCACTTGCACTCGTTGCAACAAATGTTGCAGTATTTAAGGCACCGATCCATCACCCCTGCCTTTGCACACCTTGACTTGCATTTCTTTGGGCAGTATTGATGATAAGCTTCTATTAATCATGTAATATCGTAATCATGTAATATCGTGTAACAGTTCAGCATCTAGTCAATTATGTTTAAGTACTAAACCCAAAAATTAATTATTAATTAACGTAGTTGATGAGAGGTTAATCAATAACTTACTTGAAGAGGCCATGGCAGGCTCAATGAAGGTGGAACTGAGGATGATGAAGGAGCAGAGCAAGACTCCAAATAGAAGCTTCATGATTATTGTGGACTGGACTAGATGAAGCTGAGTGTGCATGTGGTGGGACTTGAGTCATGAAGGAAGGATGTGTGTGAATTTATATTGAGGTTTGGGTTTATGGAGATGGGAGAAGAAATCTCTCAATTGAAAAAATAATATCAAACCTTGAATATTGCATAGTGAGATTGTTCTAATATCAATAATTTTTTTTGTATAATAAATTGTTATGTACGAACAAATGGAATATGGAATGACTAAAATTATATCGGTGCTATAGCGTTTTTTATGAGGTTGGCAAGGATGATCGATGTTGGTGTGGATATTTAAGGACCAACGTATTAAGTAGGTTGAAGCATCGTAAACTTTATCAATTCCATCATCTTGTTTGGAATGTACCTTGATTTTTTTTTTAAAAGTTTGTCCAAAGTAACATATATAGATATGTCAATTTAGAAAGGAGATATAAGCTAAGGATGAGATGTTGTTACTCGATCTTCCTTAGTTTCCCATGTAATTATTGGAATGTAATTCAAACTTATTCATTAATTCAATGGAAAAAAATTAGGAAATTGTCATTTATTTTTTCAGATAAAATAAATAAATTTTTTCTTTTGATGTACAAATACAATTTTGGTTATTTACTTGATCATAAGTTTGTTCATGTGCAGGCTCTATGGGGACTAAGGGAATAACTATTCTAACAGAAGACAAATTTGGTAATAGATTTTTTTTTTGAAATTTTTTATCTGAACTTTCGTGTTTATTTGCGAGCATATCATATTTACAAATAACCAACGTATGTACATTCGAATTCGTAACATCGGTGTCAAACCACATGTGAATCAGCGCTCTCAACCACTAAACCACAACGGCTAGTGGTTTGCATAATTATTATTAGAAAAATGATACAATATTAAAAAGTGAATATATATATCCTTAAATAAAAAACTGCAAATTTAAATGGAAAATACTTATATAAGGGGCCTCCTTAAAACAAAAGAAAGTAGAGACCAATTAAATTATTACACATCATCAATTTTCTCAAAGTTTAAATAGATGCATTATAGTTAATTACCTCCTAAACAATCTATCTATATATAATATAATTTGGTTATGTTTTATGTAATGTTGACAAATAATCTTTTTATAATACTTTCTCTCACTTATGTGTTAAAATAACTTCATTTGATTGGTCCATATCAAAATATGATGAGTTAAATTCATGTTACAATTCTCTCACATCCACATGGCATTATAGATTTGAGGAAAATCTCCTTAAGCATTCTCATTAGGAGTTACAATCACAAGTTAGTAAAATTAAAGTTTTGCAACATAACATTAGAAAAATGCAAGTTTTACACATTAAAAATTCATGTATTAAATTTAAATATATATTAGCCAATGACGTAAAATTAGTTTCATAAACTAAAAAGAAAAAAGCACGTTTTACTTTAAAAATATTCATGTATTAAATTTAAATATATATTAGCCAATGACGTAAAATTAGTTTCATAAACTAAAAATACAAAACAAACCACATGTATTACATTACATCTATAGATTTTTATGTAAGTTAAGAAAAAATATTGCAGTAAATATACTTTAGCAATTTAAATTAATATAAATATTTCAAAATACATTTCATTTTCAAGTTAGTAAAATTGAATTTTGAACGTTGTATAATAGAATAAAATCTAATGAAATATAGTTTTATAAATATACATAACAAAATTAGTTTAAATTAGTTTTATAAATAATTTTAAATAGGAATGAATAAGATAAGAATGAATAAGAAAAACCACATATTAAAAATAAGATAAGAATGAATAAGAAAAACCACATATTAAAAATAGGAAAAAAAATAAAATGATTAAAAATAATAATGAAGAAATACAATTATAATAGTGGATATATTATAAAATAAGATAAGAATGAATAAGAAAACCACATATTAAAAATAGGAAAAAAAATAAAATGATTAAAAATAATAATGAAGAAATACAATTATAATAGTGGATATATTTTTAGTTGATATAATTAATAAATAAATATAATCTTTTTCGTAAATAAATATAACAAAACAAACAAAAAAATTAAGTGTTCAGATTAGATGAAAAGTATAATAATTAACATTTTTAATAATCTTAATTTATGTTTTAGTTTTTTGAATCTATTATATTGATATCTGAAACATTGAAATTTATATTTTATGTACAAGTAGCTCAAATTAATATGATTAAAAAAAACTTAGCAAAGTACACATGATTGGATAAATGTTATCTTATTATCCATGGTTAAATATTTAAAAGTTAATAATAAATTGTTTTATAAATATATATTAATTGTGTTTAATAAGTATATAATGATATATTTATAATTTGGATGATTTAACCTTTTATTGTTTTCATAAAAAAAGTCTTAATTTTTATATCTTCTACTATTTTATTTAGTTCAATATCCTGATTTATATTTAAATTAAATATTCTATTATTACTCAGCTGAAATAACTATTTTTCTATAATAATGAGTAGTGGTTTTTTCCCTAATAATGACCAATGTATTGTAATATGTCATTATATACATTTTATTTAATATAATACCGAACCAATATTTATTTATACAAAATTTCCATAAAAAATATATATTTATGAATGTTTTGGATAATTCCAAATTTCATTAATATTTTAATTATTTACATATTATTTTTTAGATTCAATGATATTTACTTTTTATATAGATTTTTCCCTACATTTTATATAATATTAAGTTTTGTTTCATTTATTTGTTAATTTTTTTTCCAAGTTTTCAAAACAAAGATCAATAAATAATATTAATACTATTTTGTGAAAATTTTATAAATAAATTATTACCGCGTGCAACACGCGGGTTTACCATCTAGTCAAAATATAGTTCTAAACCAGCATCAAACAAAGCATCATCAAACAGACCGTCACAGAGTATTAAACAGAGTGTTAAACAGAGTGTTAAAACAGATGTCAGAGTTCATAACTCCTCTCCTCTCCTCTCCCAACAATATCTGATCAAGAACGTGCCCTCGCTTCTGCAGCATCAAGGAACTCCGCTACGCGACGTGGTAAAGCACCATGGTTGACCTCGTATATTATAGACTAACTATAATATTTGTGTCTATCAAAATCATGTCCAACTATAGTACGCAGGAAAATAAACTTTTATAATTGGACTATTCAACTCGCTTATAATGGCGGATAAATCCAGTAAATATGCATAATCAAAATGAAATTTCTTTATAAACAATCATTTGACATGGTAGTTGTCAACATTCTACATGCATATGAAAATTGATTAGATGATAGCAATGTTTCAATAGACTAAGATGAATTAAAACTAATCTTATATATCATGATCATCACTTGTCCATATTTTAAAGTTCGAAGAGTTGTAGCTACATAGTTTGGATTGTGCTTAAGTTCCTAAATATTTATGAGGCACTGGATTTATTTGTTTTGCAGAACTTGATCTTATATATGGACCTTCCGAATATTAAGGAACTTCCCTTACAAGGGAAATACATCGTAAGTGTTTCTCTTAGGAACTGTTGATAATCATACCATTTAAAGAAGCATGTTTAAGACTTCGTTTTCCAAGAATGTGTACCAAGACTGTAAGGGAACATTGGAACTTACAACTATGGCCTTATAATATTTTATAAAATTACATATAAATTATATTTAGTGCAAATGTAATATAGTGTTAAACTAATATAGAGGGGGAAAAAACACAAAGCTAAGATCAAATTAAAATTGATTACTGATCACACATAAAGTATGACATTATTTACTGATTGTCAGAAATAAAGTATGACTTTATCTATTTATCATACATAAAATATGAAATTATCTCCCGAGTACGAAATTATAACCCAAGAACCAATTTTAGTGTCATTCTTGCTCTTCAAAATCCACAAGACTAGATGAGACTCAAGACATCGATAATATATGTAAATGTTGTATACAAATTCATCAAAATGTAGTATACAAACTCAAGACATTTGATATGATAGTTGTCAACATTCTACATGCACATGGAAAATGATTAGATGAAAACAATGTTTCGTAAGACTAAGATGAATTAAAAATAACATTATATATCATGATCATCACTTGTTCATATTGTAACGCTCGACGACTTGTAGCTATATAATTTGGGTTGTCTTTAAGTCACTAAATATTTATGAGGTTCTAGATTTACTTGTTTTGTAAAGTTTGATTCTTCTGAACCTTTCGAACATTAAGGAACTTTCCTTACAATGGATATACACCGTAAGTGTTCCTTTTAGGAACGGTTGATAATCATACCATCTTCAAGAAATATGGTTAAGACTTCGTTTTCCAAGAATAAGTACTGAAACTATAATGGAACATTGGAACTTACAATTATGGCCTTACAATTTTTATAAAATTGCATATAAATTATATTTAGCACAAATTTAGTATAGTGTTAAACTAATATAGATGAAAAAAAACATAAATATAAGATAAAATTAAAATTAATTACTGATTACACATAAAGTATGACATTATCTATTGATTTGACATAAAATATGAAATTATCTCCCGAGTACGAAATTATAAGTCAAGTAACCAATTTCAGTGTCATTTATGCTCTTCTAAAACCTACAAGACTAAATGAGACTCAAGACATTGATAATATATGTAAATGTTATATATATATTCATCAGAATGTAGTATAAAAATACAAGACATTTGATATGATAGCTGTCAACATTCTACATGCACATGGAAAATGATTAGATGAAAACAATGTTTCGAAAGACTAGATAAATTAATACTAACATTATATATCATGATAATCACTTGTCCATATTGTAACGTTCGACGACTTGTAGCTATATAGTTTGGGTTGTCCTTAAGTCCCTAAATATTTAAATATTTATTTATAAGGTTCTGGATTTACTTGTTTTGTAGAGCTCGATCCTTCTGGACCTTCCGAACATTAAGCAACTTTCCTTACAAGGATATACACCGTAAGTCTTTCTTTTAGGAACTATTGATAATCCTCCAAGAAACATAGTTAAGACTTCATTTTTTAAGAATGTGTACCGAAACTATAATGAAACATTGGAATTTACAACTATGCCATTATAATATTTTATAAAATTACATATAAATTTTATTTAGCTCAAATGTAATATAGCGTTAAACTAATCTAGATGAAAAAAAAAAACATAAAGATAAGATAAATTTAAAATTGATTACTAATCACACATAAAGTATAACATTATCTACTGGTCATTAGAAATAAATTATGACATTATTTATTGACCATTAGACATAAAATATGAAATTATCTCCCGAGTACGAAATTATAACCCAATGAACCAATTTTAGTGTCATTTTTGCTATTTAAAAACCCACAAGACTAAATAAGACTCAAGACATTGATAATAAATGTTGTATACAAATTCATCAATATGCAGTATAAAAAAACAAAAGAGGTTTGATATGATTGCTGTCAACATTCTACATGCACATGGAAAATGATTAGATGAAAGCAATGTTTCGAAAGACTAAGATGAATTAAAACTAACCTTATATATCATGATCATTACTTGTCCATATTGTAACGTTCGGCGACTAGTAGCTATATAGACTGGGTTGTGTCCCTAAATATTTAAATGTTTATAAGGTTATGGATTTACTTTGTTTGCAGAGCTTGATCCTTCTGGGCCTTCCGAACATTAATGAACTTTCCTTACAAGGGATATACACCGTAAGTGTTTCTTTTAGGAATTGTTGATAATCCTTCAAGAAACATGGTTATGACTTCGTTTTCCAAGAATGTGTACCGAAAATATAATGGAACATTGGAACTTACAAATATGACATTATAATATTTTATAAAATTACATATAAATTTTATTTAACGCAAATGTAATATAGTGTTAAACTAATCTAGTGGGAAAAAAACATAAAGTTAAGATCAAATTAAAATTGATTACTGATCACACATAAAGTATGACATTATCAACTAATCATTAGAAATAAAGTATGACATTATCTATTGATCAGACATAAAATATGAAATTATCTCCCGAGCACGAAATTATAAACCAATTAACCAATTTCAGTGTCATTATGCTCTTTGAAAGCCCACAAGACTAGATGAGACTCGAGACATTGATAATATATGTAAATATTGTATACAAATTTATCTAAGTGTAGTATACAAACTCAAGAAATTTGATATGACAGCTGTCAACATTCTAAATGCACATGGAAAATAATTAGATAAAAGCAATGTTTCGAAAGACTATGATGAATTAAAATAACCTTATATATCACGATCACCACTTGTCCATACTGTAATGTTCGACGACTTGTAGCTATATATTTTTTGTTGTTCTTAAGTTCCTAAATATTTCTGAGATTCTGGATTTACTTGTTCTGCAGAGCTTGATCCTTCTGGACTTTCCGAACATTAAGGAACTTTCCTTACAAGGGATATTAACCGTAAGTGTTTCTTTTAGGAATTGTTGATAATCATACTATTTTTAAGAAACATAGTTAAGACTTCGTTTTCCAAGAATATTTACCGAAACTATAATGGAACATTGACACTTACAACTATGGCCTTATAATATTTTATCAAATTACATATAAACTAGGTATTTCCCTCACGCTCCGCGCAGGCTTCGTTATTTTATGTAGTAGTCGTTTTACAATAATGTTACATAATAGTATGTATGATGTATATTCTTTTTTTTCTTAGACATAATACAATCCATTAATACAATCTCAACTATAGGTAAACACTTGTAATAGAAATGTGATAGATGTGAATATACGTGAATGAAGACATTAGACATTTAGATCCGGGTATCTTATGTAGACCTTAAACAAACATAGAGTATAAGTTATAATAAGAGCGTCGATGAAAAACTATACATGACAGTGTTTCAACAGTCAAACAAACGTAAAAAAATACTTATTCACGCAACACTAAATACGATACAAAAACATTGTATGAGATAACAAATTGGAATCTAAAAAAATACTAAGGAAAGAAGGACTAATTTGATTAACAAAAGTCGTATCTTATAATAGGTCTATAGATATCACTTATTGAGCTTAATGGCAATATAATTGAGAACTATCACCATTTCCATGTACATTATATTCAAAGAGATTGAAGTTGATTAGGCCACTGTGAATCCTAAATGAAGATCACAAACCTTAGTTCAATCGTGACATGTGAATCCTAATTGAATTAAATTAGGAAAATTTCGCACTTACTTTTAATCGGAGCTTAAACTGACAAAACATATAAAGGGAGTCTATAGAAAGATCGACGACAAATCAAATTAGTGTTTTGCAAGTTGGGAGCTTAAGAGTGAAGGGATCAGGTGGTCTGAAATGTGGAGGGGGATGAGAAATTGACGGGTTGTTTGGCTCTTGAAGTGGAAGAAGAGCGAGGAACAACTTCAGCAACATCATCGGTTTCTGTCACGGATCTCTAATCAGATACCTTTCGACACCGCCATAATCTTTGATCCGACGAACTGTTGGAGCCGACATCCTTCTATCAAGGATTGTTTAGATCGAGATGAAGAAAATGATCAAACAAAAAAGGACATAGCTAAAGGGGAAGGAATATTTGCATGTATTAGGTAGGAGAGAGAAGAGGATGGGTGTTTAATACACATTTAGTGAGTTATTATATAGAAATAGTGATCTATAGATTAAGATGAAGGTGGAAAATGAAACGTTAAAGGTGGAAACCAGAAAGCGTCAGAAGAAAATCAACTTAAGGAGGGCAAAGAATGGCCCCGCGCAAATCAAAATGGAGAAACGCGTCAAATTCACTACCCAATTAAAATATTAGTAGCCTACGTGACAACAATTAAGAAACCTAAATGTGAGAGGAGAGAGGTATTGCAAGTTTATATTATATAGATAGATAGATAATATTGAGCACAAATGTAATAGACTTAAACTAATATAGAGGGAACCCAAGGTTGGTTGGACCATCTGGTAAAGCGGGTTGTGTTCACAAGTGCGACTCGGGTCGAGTCCCACTGTAGACGCTAATATATCTCCACTTGAAATGATTAAAAATACCCTATTGGTGAAATAACAAGAAACATTTCGTATCCCCCCTCTCTTTCACAGTCTCGTCACCTTCCCTCCTAACTCGTCTCGTTAGTAGAAACCTCCCCTAGAAACCATACTCTCCCTTCTTCTTCTTTTAAAATTTGTTAGGGTTTCGTCAATTGTGACTGATTTCTACGAATTTGTGCCTTTTATTTGTCGAAATCGTGATTTAAGGTGCAAGAAGTGAACTTACTTGGGTAGATAGTCTCAGCTGAAAATTAGTGAAGACCCACAAATGCTCCAGATGCTTAGACCTGGTACACACAACTGCAACTGCCCACATACAATCTCTGACAGCATTGCTTCTCCAACCTCACCAACATATTAGCGTGGATATGTATGACACATGCTCGATGTTCAGTACCGGGGCATGTCTCTTGAAATGCAACAATAATCCCTACAAATACAGATAATCCAGACATGTACTTAAAAGCAACACCAATAATAGTTCATGTACTCTAAAGCAACATTTAAGTTATGACAAGTACTCAAAATTAAACCAATAGGAACAGTCATTAACAAAAGACAGATACTCCAAATTAACACTATCAGACCAATCATTAATAGATAAGACTCTAACACCATAGTACCGGTAAAATGAATTTTTTTCCTTCACAATTTGGACAATCAAACACATGACTTTAACACCCTAAAACCATGCAATCAAATTGAATTTCCACAACAATGGAAAAATCATGACAAATATAAGCAAGGAAAATACAAACCTGTTTCGACTCATGCAATAAGAGAAGATTTGTGGGTCTTCACCAATTTTCAACCGAGACTATGATATACCCAAGAAAATTCACTTCTTGAACCCTAAACCACGATTTCGACAAATAAAAAGCACAAATTCGCCGAAATCAGTCACAATTGACGAACACCTAACAATAAGGGAGGGTCTGGTTTCTTGGGGGAGGTTTCCACTTACGAAACTAGTTAAGAGGAAAGGTGATGAAACTGCGAAAAAGAGGAAGGACATGAAGTGTTTCTTGTTATTTCATCGGGATGATATTTTAGTCATTTAAAGTGGAGATAAGTTTTGAATTTTCGCCAAAAGTGGTCATGTGCATCACACATGACATTATCTATCCAAAACTATCGGTTTTTTTAGACGGTGCAACACCTGGATCTTTTCAGGCACCATTTTGTCGCAACAATCGTCTCGGGTTCCAATTGTATTGGCATGTTATCTCAACTACTAATTTGATTATAATTCATATAGTTTTATAATATTTATATTTATATTTGGATGAAATATTCTTTGGCAAAAAAAAGGTTTGGATGAAATATTAACATCATCATCGATTCGGGTTAGTTAAGAGAGGAGGAGGTGTCAACATCTCAGAGAACCAAGACGAGCTTTTCCATGGACGTTCCACCACTGGATTACCTCCGTCTCTTCTTCCCTCCCACTCCCACAGTTTCGATCTGCAAACACAGAGAAGGAGAGACACTTTGAGCCTGATCTAAGGAAACGACTCCGGCAATCTAAGGAGATTCTTCTCCCCTCCTCCCTCCTTCACTCTCTCTGTCTCGCTGCATTCCGAGATTCACAGCGAGTTCGATTCAGAGAGAAAAATGTACAGAGAATCGCTCATGAGTTTGCGCAGTTTCGGGGGAGGATGGTGCAGCTTCCTCTGTATTTGTGTTTTCATCCTTTTGGTACCTGCTGGTTCGGTCAGAACCGAACAGGAAATTAGGGAGAGGTTCTACGGTAATCTTCTCAACTCGACGCCTCCTGAATCAGGGGATGAAAGTATCGCGAAGATGTTCGGTGATGTTCTGGATAAAGAATTCGCCGAGAATGATCGCCGCGAAGGTAATTTGTATGAGTTGCGTTGCTTGTTAATTACATAGGCTCCTATCTTCTTCGGTATTTACTGATTCATCATCATCAAAAAATAATTTATTCAAAATGCTATTTTATTTAGAAAATGGTTTTTTTAATGTTTCTGCTTTTTAGGCTTATGATTTAACTAAATTTAGGGTTTGAGTCATTTTATGGTTTATCTAATGTTAGAGTTTACTTTGTTTTAAATTATTGTTCTTTTAAAATTTTATTTAATTGGGTGAACAGCTTAGCTAGGTAAATTAGATGGCTAAAATTGGATGAATGGTTTGACTTGTTGAACCGTAAACGTCTAAAATTAGGTTCACCCGATCACAAATTTTAGCCCTCTTTTCATCCGGTCAAACTGTTCGGCCAATTTTAGCCCTCTAGGGTTCACCTAGCCAAACTGTTCACCCAATCTAATAGGGTTTTAGAAAAAAAAAATTAAAAAATATCTAAACCCTAAAATTATTCAAATAATAAATCTTTAAAAAAATTGATTTTTTTCGTGAATAGAATAGCAAAAATCTGAAAAAAAAAAAAAAAAAATAGAGACAATTTGTAAGGATAATTTTTATACAATCATAAACTAAATCAGCATAGGAAAAAAAAAACCTATTAATCATGCTTTTTTTGTCCAAAAAAAATAAATTAATCATGCTATGTTTAGTGATGCGTTTGGTGATTTTATTGGGTGCAACTCAACTATTTTATATTGTGGAATTTGTCTACATGTCAGGCTCTCATTGGACTCTGTTTAATTAAAAAAACGGGGTCCCCCGTATCTTAGCCACCCTCAATTTAAATATGTCCTCAAAAGTTAGGCGCACTTTTCCTATGTCGTTTCAAAACGTTACGTTACGTTACGTCACGTCTTCTTCCATCTCCTTCAAGAATCACGCCTCACATCACAAAAACAATTTAGGGGTGCATTTTCCATTTCTCATGGGCTCGCCTCTATGTTACTGTCGGAATTTCTCACGGTCTCGATTCGGAAGCCCAAAGGTTCAACTAGAGACGCTGGTTGTTGCGTCCTAAAGTATTTTTGGATTCGATGAACAAGACACTTTCGAGGGACCAATAATACGAAGCACATAATGATAACGGATACCAGTGCTGGCGGCGGCGGTAGTGCTGACTCCGACCACCGGAAGGTTCACTATGTGGAGTGTTTGGGCGTCCTGGTCCCTGAATCTGCTCATCAGATAGCACATGTATGTATGTGTCAGTATGTAAAAGTTTGATTTATTTCCCCTAAATCTATATTTCTCGGCTTAATCTTATACAACTCCAAATTTCTGAATGGTAGTGGCTCATATTCAGAACCAGAAATATGTTGACTTGCATAGCGTGTTCGAAGCAGCAACAGCCAAGATAACTCAGAGATGGAATCTACACCCTCAGGAAGATGATGCTGTTGATACCCTTACAACAAAGCAAGCCATCAAAAACCTCACTTCTCAGGTAAATCATTTGCATTACGATTTATGACCCAGATTTCCATTTTGTTCATATTCTTGGTTAATTAATCATGACCTAATTAATTTGTGCTTTTAGTGACATGGCTTTGAAGGCTTCAGGAGCATACAAGAACTGCAAGCGCTGTTTCATATCAAGCAGCAACCAAAACTATGCAGATTCAGAAACAACATCTGACTGTGCTCGATTTTTCACAGTTCCTATAAAAAGGCAGGAAGTGCACTTTCTACTCCTAAGATTTGGGGGTAAGGAAATGTAGGCAAGGCTTAAGGGGCTATTGAGTGGACATATGACACCCACTTCAGTGAACGGACGAATTGAATATGTTGTTTTCATGGAGGATGATGAACCGAAGGAAATGGTTGCTCAGGCTGAGCCCGCCGTCCTTATCACTTCTGTGTCATTGCCCGAGGGGGAAACAAATTGAAGCGGCTCCGTTACAGGTACTTTAAACTTTTGGTGTAAACTTAGAAAATGATGTGTTCTTGTCTATCTGCACAAGTCTGCATGATTTTACATTGTTTGATGATTCATGCTTGTTTAGATATTTGTGTTGGAGGTTGCTAGACATATTGTGAAACTTTAGGGGTGTTCTAATCTAACAGAAAATTACACGGTGTGAAATGCAAAGTGAAGTTCATAATGAAAGTGAAGAACTTTACTATTTTAGAAAGAAGTGATCGAGTAAGATAGTCACAGCTGAAATGAAAAAGATTTTATTTTCATTGTGAACCTCAATTTAAGTTTTAACTGGTTCTGTTTCATAATCTGATACTGAAGACCAAGATTTTGTTTTACTTGGCCCATTGTCAATACAAATCATCTGTCAATACCCTAAACTCTAAATTGTAACTAAACAGTTACCCTTTGCCATGATTGAAATTGAAGTTGTCCCTAACAAGTACTTCAAACATATTAGATAATGGTATTGTTGGTAATGTAGATTAGTTTCATTATCATATACTTAAGAATGGCATGATCGTCCTTGGAATTGATTTTATCAGTCGAGAAATGTTCAACAAATGGTAACCACAAAAATGGTGGACAGAAAACTATGAGAAGGAGATGGTGCTATACAATGTTCAACACTTCAATCGCCAGTCTGTCCCTCTCTCAAGTCTCAACACCGGGATATGAAAATGAGGTAAGCTTTTTGTGAATCTAAATCACACTGTGATTGAAAATCTCTATTTTTTAATGATGTTTGTTAAACTCATTGTTTGCCCAATTTTTGTTCAGATCTTAAAGGATGAATTAGTGAAGGCGACCACTACCGGGCAAAGAATGCCTCCCTCATAACTACATCCACTAAACCCAACATGACATTTCAAATTCAGCCTTAATTTTTTTTTTTTCACTAACAACCTTAATCTATTACAGAAAAGCAATAGGGGAGGGTACAATTTTGAAATTCAGCCTTTATTTTCTGTAAACGATTCACCACGGGATGAAAACACATAATTTGGGTTAGGCTGGATTATCCGGACCTACGATTTGAAGAAAGATTTGATGATCAATATCTATAGTACCTTTCTTTTAAGTTCATCCATAAGATCTCTATGTATTCTATAAAGCCGATAAAGCTCATGTACCTGGAAAATAACACAGTTCAACAACCATATGGAGATGGCTCAGGTATTTACTGTTGATTCTCATTCTTCTGATGTTTGGGTCTGTTGCTTGTGCTCTGTGATGGTATAACTCACTTCACTGTTGTATTATTATTATTTTTATAGTTACAATGAATCTGATCAACTTGTTTGTAGAGTCTGGACCTCGTGTTGAAGTCCGAGTCCGTTTGGATGCTCATCAAACTTCACTCATCATGAGGTTAGTGCCTACTGTTGGATCTGCATGCTCTTATTTTATTGTCAGTTGCAGGGTTGTGTGATATAGATGTATTTTGTTCTTTTAACTTGAGACTGATCACTGATTAAATAATGTTCATGACTCGACGAATGAAAATCTCAAAGCTAATGCTACATAATCTGCTAGGTTTTCAATAGTGCTGCTCCTCAGAAGGATTCGACTAAAACAAGGGGTGAACATTCTAAGGATCTTCCTAAGAACAATGATGAGGCATCTGTTCATTCAGCTAAGTCGAAACCAACATCAGGGTTACCTCCTGAGTTTTCTATGCTCACAGACAACAAGATAAAGCGGGTATGAGGACTGTCGCACCTTGTAAGAAATACATTACTTGTGCATAGCTAATAGCTTGTCTAAATTTAGGACTGTATTTGATGCTTTAGTATGCGAATAAGCCAGTTAATACCACCAGCATGCTTCAGAAGATAATATACCAGACTTGGGTAAGCAATAAATAGTGTTGTATGAAAGATCAAAATATGAATCATAATTTGGAACTCTCTGCTTGAAATCTTGAACCTGAGAGGAAACCATGTATTTACTGATATTTAGGTTGAAATAGATTGTTTTATTGGGTAAATATGAGAGGCTCATTTGTAATTAGTTCGTAGAGTACCTCTTGATGCTGTATTGGTGGGAAAAGAAACATATTTAGCTAATCTTGGTTTTCATTGCCATGTGTCAGGATAGTCTGCTCATATTTAACCCATTGATTCAGCACGAATAGGAGGAAATGCTAACGTTGAAAAGTAACATATTAGTACTTCTGGTGTAAAGCCTACAAGGGTTCTTAATTTATCTTCAATATGGTCATTGAATTAGTCGCATTTTTAACGGGACTAGAAGTCGGCTCGCTTTTAAGAATTGCAATTCTTTTTACTAATTGATCGAACAAACATTCAATTTTATGGATCCACATCTGAATTCTCTGATTTACAGCTCGCATTAAATTATCTATGGGCCTTATTTTCCAATTCCCCGAATCACATGGGCCTAAATCTATCTACCTGCCAAGACCAGGCAAATTTATTTTTGTTGATTGGGTTCGAGCCCAAAATGAAACCCATGGCCTGAGCCTCCTTTGAACATGATGGCATTGGTTAGCCCAAATAAAAAGAGAAACAAACAAAATAATTATCTATTATATTAATTCGTTACCGGAAGCTCTTAGGCCGACACGTGGACAGTCCACGTAGTCACTGTTTCCTAATTTAATCGGAATTTAATAAGGGTTCTCTAAATTTAGATACATAATATTGATTGGTTAAAAATTAAGAAGTATTTTTCTATCCTATTTTGGTCTCTACACAATTTAAAGAAACAAATTAATTAAAAGTTTCCTTTTAAATAGTAAATCTATACAGTTTGGCACCGGAACACCATAGGCCGCCACGTCATTACTGTACGTATATATACTAATAAATTTATACAATATATATATAAAACTTCACCTAAATTAAAAATCACGGCCAACTCCTAAATAATAACCTAAATTATAGCAAAATCACATAACTAAATAACTTAAAAAAAAAAAAAAAACCAAATACTATTATAGTCACGGCCAACTCTTATATAATAGCCTAAATTATAGCAAAATCACGTATTTAAATAACTTTCTAATATTATATAATATATTTTTTTTTTTTTGGTAAAAGAGATCCATAAACTAAGAAAGAGTCAATACAAACTAGTTAACATCAAAGGAAAGGCACGACGGGATAAGTGGTGTGGGCCAAGTTCCCGTAACATGAAGGATCGATGCCTTTTTACAAAAGTGGTGCGCTCTACTAACAACAGACCTAGGAGCAAACATAACTGAAAAACAAGGGCTAATTAACAGTAAGTGCCTGATGTCTTCCAAGATCCCAAACAGCAGTGGGTGCGTGGACGAAGTCGGTAGAAGAGTAGACAACTATAAGTATATACAAGTTACGACCCAACCCTATATAAGTATATTATATATATATATATATATATATATATATATATATATATATATATATATATATATATATAAACCACAAAAAATAACCCAACGAATTACAACCACCTAGCCTAGGCACCATTAATAAAAATACTATTTTACATATAAAAAAAACTAAAGCTATTAATTTTGCACAAGAGCATAATATATGGTAAATATTAAGTGTGACCATAGGCGTTTATCTACTATCTACTATATTATATTAATTCGGTATCGGAAGCCATTTGGCTGACACGTGGACAGTTTGTCCAGTCAGCGTTGTCTAATTTAATCGGAATTTAATAGGGGTTATCTAAATTTAGATACATAATATTGATTGATTGAAAATTAAGGAGTATTTTTACCTCCTATTTTGGTCTCTACGCAATTTAAAGAAACAAATTAATTAAAGTTTCCTTTTAAATAGTAAATCTATACAGTTTAAAAATATTTACATATAATATATTAGATCAAAAATATTTATACATATATATGTATTTAATCTTCAAATCATTAATGTTAAGTCATATAAAATATTCAAAGAAACTATATAAAATGTATATTATATATACCGTAACTAACAACTTAGGAAGACTTTATTTTATAGAAAGGAAGATCTACAATATAGCATGTATATATTGTATATTATTTACAAAATATTTATATAATATATAGCTAGCCCTACACATTAATAAACTCCAAAGACTAAACCGAGACAAAAGAGAATAATACGTCAACGGGATTTACTGTTTTTTTTTAAAGAATGAACAACGGAAACCAAATCTTGGCCAAAAAAATTAAGGAAACCTAATATTATTAAGTACCCTAAATATTTTTCTTTATTTATAATGTGTATTATATATATATATACATTAATATGCCCCCTTTCGTACTTTGAACTTTGACATCGAACATGCCATTTTAGGGCGTAGGGTATGATGAATGCGTTCTGTATAATTATATGTAAGGAAGGAGATGACGGTTTTCAATTCTGTATTCTCAAAAAACATATATGTTCTATATAAATATTACCATCCTACTAGCTAAAATGATGGCTCTAATTCAAACAGTACGAGCTTATTATTATTATGTCAAAATAGCATGTCAAAATTTTGAATCTTGGAGAGTTTACATATGTATTGCATTGTATTTTTCTGTATGTATTAGATTAATTTGGTGTTAAAGGTTTACATAATTATATGATGCAGGCAATTTCAATTAGCTAGCTGGAGCCGGAAAAAGATTGATGCGGAAATGGATGCAAGTTAATAGAGAAATCTAAAAATTAAATTCATGACATAACCTTCGAAGACATTGTGGATGCGTACTCAAGATATTTGCAAAGTAATCGTCAAGTGAGTTATATTAGTTTAATTCTCTATTGGTACCAAATTATAGCAGAAGACGGTAATTTGTTGTTTGAGTCCGGATCGCAGAAGACGGTTTGTTTATTTAGTTTTCGTGATTGTATCAAAACAACTACTAGGTTAAAATTAAGGGTTAATAACTAAAAAACTGTCCAAGGTTTACCCTATGTTAAAATTAGGTGTCTGAAGTTTGAAATGTTAAAATGGACTGTCTCAAGTTTCATTTTTGTTGAAATTTGGTGTCTCTGTGCGTCTTTTCATCTCCATTCAATCATTTTCATCAACCCACCAACTCACTCATAATCCATCACTCTTTATATTTAACAAAATCTTCAAATTTCACCTAAAAATTGAACATTAAAAAAAAGTTTCTAGAAGAGTGGTGTGAAACCATTTTTCAAGGACAATAGAGCGAGATTTACTTACCCGGATGTAACCAACTTTTTAGGTGACGGTCCCGGCAAGATGACGAGAAGGGAGTGTATATGAGAGCACGAATTTGACAGACGGTTTCGTCGGAATTGACTTCTCTAGAGTAATCACAACGAGACACCAAATTTCAACAAAAATGAAACCTGGGACAGTCCATTTTAACATTTCAAACTTCAGACACCTAATTTTAACATAGGGTAAACCTTGGATAGTTTTTTAGTTATTAACCCCTAAAATTAATCATTTATGTTTTTGTTTTGGTTTGTGTAGGAATTATTTTGAACGGCAATAAAAAGTTGGTCACTAGCGGTGCGAACTCCACGAGAATATTCACTATTTAGTTCGGAGCATGCAAGTTCTGTAAGAACATCACTGGATGCTAGGTTCACTAAGCAAAAGGTTTGAACTTTCAATGTCCTTATATATAAGTAATAGTGTGTAACTCTACAAATTCATGTATATTGTAGGAGAGTACATATATAGGAGAGTGTACTTAACAATTTTTTTTCATAATTAACATTAGTTTTATATATTAGTTTTTTGGCCATTGGTATTATATATATTAGTTTTTTGGCCATTGGGTTAGTAGCTAGTATAATATAATGATAATGGAACATATCTAATGGCTGCAAATTTAACAATCAATTCATTACATAGTGTTAAGATTCAAATAACACCGATACAAATTTTAGTAGTTGGTAATTTCAAGTATCTAAACCCCGAGCTTCACTTTAAGTATCTAATCTCCCACCAAACAATAAAGTTTGCAGTTTGCACCTCCAATATTACTAATTAATGCATGAATGACGGGCAAGCTCGGAAAACATGGGCCTTTAGGTTAAGAGCCCGAACTCAAATCCGAATTTTAAAATAAACAAAGCCCGCATGTTCGGGCTCTTTATTTAATTCAAGGCGGTTTCGAGATGGATTTATGCGGTCTTTAGTTTCTTGATTTTTTGTGGCCACACTTGTATAATATAAAAATAATATTTAATTGTTAATAACTCTTTTGTGGCCAATTTCCGGCGAGTAAGGCCATTTACGGCCGACTTAGGGCTATTTCGACCGATTACGGCCGATTCCCGGTTAATTTAGGACTATTCCGACCGATTACGGCTGATTTATGGCTATTCCGGCCGATTACGGCTAGGGATGGCAACGGGGCGGGTCGGGGCGGGTTTTTGCAGCCCCGGACCCGCCCCGCGGGTCGGCCTGGCTGACCCGGCCCCGGCCAACTGGCCTTTCGGGTCGGGTCGGGTCAACAATCCCGCGGGTCGACCCGCGGGGCCCCGACCCGCCCCGCCATGTGAACAATTTTTTTTTTTTTTTTCACTTTTCAATATTAAATACAATTTTTTTTTGTCAAAATATTACATTATATATAAATTCAAAACATAAATCTAACACCAATCAAATATAAACAATAAACACATCAAATTCATTAGAAATTCAAATACAAACACCAAATTAACAAATCCTAATAATCTAAATATACATCTATTTGTAATTTGGTCCATGTCATTTATATATGTACTATATTAACCATATTGTTTAGTAAATGTTAGATAATATTAACATAAAAAAAAATAAAAAAAAAATATTATACATATATGCATTTCGGGGCGGGTCTACGGGGCCCCGGGTCTCTAGACCCGGACCCGACCCGACCCGACCCCTAATTACGGCCGATTCCGACCGATTGGAGGTGGGTGGTCGGATTGTCAGTTGGTTTTTTTTTAAAAAGGGCAAAATTGTCTTTTCAAGTAACTCTGTTAAATTTAACTCAAAAAACTAGCGGAAAACCAAATAGGCGCAAAATTGAAAATTTGGACATCAAATATCAACAGTTTAAAATTGAGACACCAAACTGACACATAGTGTAAAATCCAGACAGTCTTTAGGTTCTACTCCTATATATATATATATATATATAGTAAAAAGTAAGTTGACATAAACATTGAACTAAACTAATTAGATTAAAAAAAAACTTACTAATTAGTTACGTTAATATATAATAGTAATCACGTAATGTGGTGTAGTGGTTCAACGCTTCATCCCTTAAGTAAATATCACATATTCAAACCCTACTGAGAACTTATGAATAAAAAAAATTATTGTCAGTATTTTATCCATTACGAGCTGTTCTAATGGGTGTAAGAATTAGTACAGATGTGCGGTAAGTATGTTACGAGTGTTGTCCTCCTAATAAACCCCCTAAAACCACCTCACGTATGGTCAACACTTTACATGTTATAGGTTGACTCAGTCCTTGTAGGAATTAATCTAAGTCTGAAGTAAGTATGCTACGAATTAGTCTATGTGTGGAGTAAGTATGTTACGGGTGCTGCCCTTCTGATGGACCACGTAGAACCACTCAACGGATAGCCATCACTTTACCTGTTATGGGTTGACCCAGTGCGTAGTAGCCAACACTTTACTTATTATGGGTTGATCCAATGCGTGTAAAAATTAGCCTGAGTGTGAAATAAGTATGATACGGCAGCAGTGGCAGAGGTATGCATTATAATGGGATAACAAAAGTCGCCCCATTATCGAGTAATTTTATGGGACTCTATGTTTATTTATGAATGAAAATATACCATGAACCCCATTATTTTAGTTTAAGACCTCAATATTTTGTGTAATATACTAAGACCCCATTATTATTTTGTAAGACCACATTATTATTTTGTAACACTCTCATTCAATCCATTGGGAAACAAAAACTTATCAATTTTAAGTTTCGAGACTTTTGACTTGAAGAGTGCGGTTCTAAATTCTATTATTCACATATGTTTTCTAGATTATGAAATGTAGTTACTCTAATTTAATGTCTTACAGGTTGTCCAATTTTGATAAGTATGTAAATTATACAATATATTTGAAAAAAAGAATAGTTTTTTGTTCTACTATGTTTTAAAATATACAAATATTCCAAAATAATGGTAATAGATACTTTTTCCAATATTCTCTCCAAAATTTTCGTCAAATACAGTTTAAATTTACAAATTAATCGAATACTTTTCGAATTATCAAAATTAATATCTAATAATTTATACTAATGTTACAATAAAGTCCTGACTCGATTGGTACACAATCGTTACCGGTTTGATTTGAATCAGTTGTAACATTTGTATAAGAAATTATGACTTAATTGTGATACTTTGAAATATTCTCAGTTAATTTTGCACATTTAAAAGATATATATTTAACGAATTTTGAATGGATAATTAAAGAAAGTACCAATTATTATCATTTTGGAACATGTATATTTTTAAAGGGCCAGTAACCAAATTGCTACTTGAATTTTGAGAAATTTGGAAATCGTTACCTGAACTTTACTTTTTCTTTATTTAAATTGGCAACCGAACTTTCAGTTTTCGAGCAGATTGCTACATCTGTTTCAGTTTCCGTCAAATTGGATAGAAATTCAGCATGTTTCCGTCGTGGGGTCTTTTCATGTGTACACACGAATGATTCAAATATAAATTGAAAGTATTGTAACGAAATACCTTCAATTGAATGCTCAAATGAAAGACATTGTTCGAATTGGGCGGAAGTTCAGTTGAACGTATTTCGTTGCAATACTTTCAAATTATATTTGAATCAATCGTGGGTACACGTGAAAAGACCATATGTGGCGAAAACATGCTAATTACTGTCCAATTTGACGGGAATTGAAACAGAGGTAGCAATTTGCTCGTAAATTGAAATTTCGGGTACCCAATTTTATAAAATTAAAGTTCAGTTAGCGATTCGTAAATTGTTCAAAGTTCATGTAGCAATTTGGTAATAACCCTATTTTAAACATGTTAGCATAAAAAAAAATATTTCAAACATGTTGTATATTTTACATAATTTTTTCCAAAAATATGGATTAAATCTTAGCAAAATAAATTTTTACACATGCCTCTATAATTAACATCCTAACTTTAGCAGATGCTACTGTTGTTGTCCTACTAATAATCCCGCGAAAACATATATTTTTTGCCAAAAAAAAGAATGGTATAATAGTGACGACCTTAAGCCCATCCCGCTACGTAATGTTTGAGTTCTATTGTCTAGTTCGACTCGCCTCCTCATATGCCTGACACGGTGTGTGGGCCAGACGGGATCTGATATTTTTTAAACAGGTCACCGCGATGACGCCCTAAGGGGTTTCGAACTTAAGACTTCGAAACCAAAACTACATGGAAGTAAACACTATTTACCATTAAACCATTACTATTAGTGGTGGCGAAAAAATATATATATTAGGAGAATTTGGTCACTACGACTGGAAGTGGTCTATGCGGTGTAGACGACAGTTGCCTCCCTTTAGAAAAAGCAGCAGCACATCTTCATCTTCATGGAGAAAAAAGGGGTATGGAGAAAGTTAACAAAGAGATGATGGGTGGGCCCTTCAAGCTTTTATTATGCATCTGCAATTCTACATGATGGAGCCCATGGCAATGGCTTCATCTATCTCTAGTTGCCCTAAAATAAGAAGATTCAAGTGCACGTGCCTTTGCTCTTAAAGTCGTAAAGACGAAGTTTGGTGAGGCATCCAACATGAACATATACATTAATTCTAAAGATGAACTCTAAAATGGTTGGAGTTAAAAATACTTAAAAGTCTTTTAATTTGATTTGGTGTAAACATTGCCTTTATAAAAAAAAAAAAATTACTCATAAGTTATCGTTTCTAGAGAGATTCGGACTCAGATGACATAATGAGTGGTTCATTTATTAAAATGAAGTTAAGAGTTTATTAAAAAATCTCAATCACAATTTTGAGTTTATAGTTACGTTAGTTATGACATGTTTTATTCCAACATCTAGTATCAGAATGTACATATACAAATCACGGTGATACCAATTTTTAAAAAAAAATGTTGAAAAAAATCTCTCAAAAAAAGGCTGAGGGTAGTCGGGCCGAAGGCCGTGGTTACAGACTAAGTGATGAGTCCGAGTTAATACTGTTGTTCGTAAACATCAGTTTAACGGAGGATACTGAAGCGTGGTTAAGAGTATACCGAATATATTCACTCACAAATTCAAACTTATGAGCAAATTGGTTAATGGGTACATCTATTCTAACATAACTATTCTTATATAATAGGGTTAATAATCAAATCACCACCTAAACTTTGACAAAAATACAAATCTCTACCTGAACTTTAACTTCTTTTTTTTTTTAAATTAGTTGTATAAACTTCTATTTTTTTAGCATAATGCTACATCTGTTACATTTTTTTTGTCAAATCGGACATAAAAAAGAGCATGTTTCGATCATGGGGTGTTTTGATGTGTACTTAGGATGAATTATACAGTAAATTAAAAGGATTGCAGCAAAATGACTTCGATTGGACGTTCAATTTGACCTTCCACATTTCTAACTATCTCTTTCAATTGAACGTCAATTGAATGTATTTTTGCTGCAATCTTTTCAATTTCTTAGTTAATTCATCTCAGATACCTATCAAAAACATCACGAAGCCGGAACATGCTTATTTTATTTTAATTTAACGTAAATTACAATGAGGTAACAATTTACTCAGAATTTGAAAGTTCAGATAGTAATTTTTAAAAAATAAAAAATAAAATAAGTTTTAGTAACGATTTATAATTTAATCATAGTTGATACAGCGATTTTGTTACTAATCCAATATAATTTTCCGATCCCTCGTTTTTCAGAATCCAAAAATGTTAGTTTTGTGCCACGTCATAGCGTTGGATGTTGGTTGGACACAGCGTGATCAATACTAAAGCATGCAGTAAATATCTAGCATATATATCATGGAATTTATTTTTATTTTTTTTATTTAAAAAAACTTTGATGGAAGATGCCTTTGTCTGTAAGGAAACCTTAATTCTTTCATCTTCGTACTGTGTTTGCCTCAGCTTTCCCCAACAGTGTTGTTGTAATACATAATACATATACTACCCACGCTCAAATGCAATTATATCTGCCCGCCGTGAATTAAATTCGAGCCCGTTTGAAAATTCTAAGTATATGTGTTGGTCTATAACTAATATTAATTCTTACAAAAATTAATTTTAGAGGAAAAAATTATAATTAATGGTGTAAATATTTTGTATAAGAATTATTTTTGCCTAATCAATGTATTAAATTATAATATAAATTATTTTATGTATATTTTTTTAAGAGTTTGAGTATTTTTTTTTTTTATCGATTATAGATAGTAGCTAGCAAAAAATATATAAATCTCATATTTTTTGAAATATATATTGATTTTTTATATACATTTTTATATATTTATTAGTTTTAAACCGAACCATCAAATAATTCCATAAATCGAGAGCGAATTTTCTCAATAGAAAACTCGCCTGATCCAGCTGATGTGTATCCCTAACTGCAACACTCAAGTGACATAGATAAATTATCAATCCATATTACCAAAAAAAAAATTATCAATCCTGTAATTTTTTATTTTTTTTTAATAAAAGGAGCCTATTATATAACATAACCACGCATAAGGAAAACATACATGCAAACAACACAAAACACAGCAGCCTAACCCCACTAAACAATAGTCAAACCTTAGAGGACAGATGGTGTAAACCAGCTATTAAAATGTTCAACAAAATGGGATTTTTAGCAAGACCGTGAGCTGGTGAAACTAACAATTTAGAAACCTTATTGAAAGATAAATATGGAAAGTTAGAACTAAGAACATAAATATCCGAAATCACCCAAAAAGGTCTGCATGTGCAGGAGTAGGATTTTTAACAGTAGCAACTAGAAGACTTGAGTCAGTTTGCAGGATGAAAGAATGTTGTGAAAACTGTTGTGCCATTATAAGACATGCTCTGCAAGCATGAGCCTCCGCTAATAGGGGGTCTAAACTGGGGGGAACTAACAGTAGTTATCCCCATCAGACTATCAGCTTCATCAAACAAAAGGGAAGCTCCTAAGGTAGAGTGGGTCTCCATATTTACAGCGCCATCCGTGATGAGCCTCCACATACAGCGTGGGGGAGAACCCCCTACATTCGAGGTGCTGGGGGTGGGGGGGGGGGGGGGGGGGGGGGGTGACGATGATCCTCCTTGATCTGGTACCTGGTGTTGGGATCAAAATGACGTGGCTCTGGAACTTCGGGTAATGGACTTCGAGATCTCGCCGAGGGCTAGCTCACTCAGGTATCTTTCTTGACCCCGTGGGTACTTAGTTTCCTTTGATGGCTTTGTGATGGGTGAGGACCTGAAAAGAGGTGGGGAAGGCCCTTGATTCCACTCCGAAACTTAAGTCAGTAATGGATATCGAGAGAATATTATAAAGTATATGATAGAACTTAACTTAGATAATGAAAGTGAGCTCCTATTTATAAGGAGATATTACCGACTTTTAGTGGCGGTTACCCTCTTGGGAGGGTTTCTGTCCTGAGTCGGCATAAGCAGGTTGCCAGCTGATACCACTTCCTTAAGAGGAAGGTTTCGTGGTATAGAGGGTGGCGAGCAGGTCGCCAGCTGGTGCCTCTTTCTTCAGAGGAAAGTCTTCTTTGAGGTGGCGAGCAGGTCTCCACCTGTCATTTTCCTTATGAGGGAAGGTTTCCTCTAAGTCTCTGGAGGTCGACTCGACTCATACTTTAGTAGGGAAGCTTTGGTCCTCGACTTGACTTACACTTCAGGAGAGGAGCCTTGAATGACCTTCTCGCCTTGTTCTTTATGACTTCTGTCTAAAAAGTCGACTTCCTCAAATGTGATCGTCGACATTTTACCTTTGTTTCATCATTTCGAATAAGGTTGGTCGACGACTTATCGATCTCGCCTCTGAACGTACTTGGCTTTATTCTAGCAATGTTGTTTAATCGTAACCCAACACTTTCGCCCGAGACTTAAGTCGTCAACTTCATTCATGAAGAGGAGGCCTTGAGTCGAGTATAGTTCGTGAATATATGCGAGCAAGATTCTGCCTCTATCAATTTATTTAGCCCTTGGAGTATAGACTGGAAGGGAACATCCTGAGTCGATGCAAGGTTTTTAGCTTGATGGCTTTCCTGACCGTTGGTTCTGGGGAAGCTGAAGAGTCACCTCAATAAACCCTTGACAGGTGCGAGGCAACGGTCATGTTGTCAGGGAAGACCCAATGAATGATTGACATCGGGGGGACTTCCTTGGGAAGTTAAGCAGCGGATATTTTTTAGTATAAATACCAAAATTTACTATTCACCTTTTTACTTCTTGCTCTCGTTTTCATTCATCTTGGCGAATCAATATAGTGCCTTTTTCATCAACCCTGATTCGCCTCATTCTTGCACTCCTGATGAGAGGATTTTAGTTGGAATCGCCACTGCTGGTCCTGCTGATCCTGTTCGAGAAACTTCTTTCCTTCGATCTCTTTCTCAGACTCCCATGGCTACTCAATTCCAACAAGGTAGGTCGCAAGGGTTCATCCCTTCCTTTCCTGAGTCTCCCAAAGAAAATAAATTGTCTAGCACCGCTTTCGTGAAAGCCGTGACCCTAGTAAATTTGAGCGATCATGAAGACCCTCGTTATGCTGGTCCCCCCGGACAAGGATATAGAGCTAGGGATGGAGAGGTCTCATTATATGCGGGCCATATTGAGGCGGGGCTCTGATTTCCTTTCTGCACAGAGTTGGATGAACTCTGTGAGCATTATGAGATACATCATTGCCAACTCACAGTCAATGCTATCCGCTTTTGGGTTGGTTTTCGGTGTTTGTGCGACGTCTCTAGTTGGACGTACACCCTTCAAGTCTTTAGATGCTTCTATCAATTATTGAGAAGCAAGTAGTCGATCTTTGTTTTCAAAGGTCGATGACCCTCAGATGACCAACTTTCTTGGAAATCGGCCAAGGAACTGGTGGTTGGTCTCAAGTCTTATAATGCAAATTGGAAGCATTATTACTTCTTCTATCGAGAAGGCGTCACTTGGCCCATATCCCTTCCCATTGGCGCTGATGGTCCCCCCACTCTCCGTGGATTAACTCCTGAGGAAATCGCCACGGTCGGGCAGATTCACGCCGTCGTGACCTCGAAAGAGTTTGAACCGTGGAAATCTGTTGAAGATACAACAGAAGAGACTCTTATTAGATCCTCAATTCATCTTCGCACTGAAGATCTTCCTCTTGATTGGGTAACTTCTTTTTCATAGTAGCTTTTTTAAATTCTCTTCTGATTTCATGTAGGTCTCTTTAAGAAGCTTTTTGATGCTCGTGGTCAGGCGGCAACAGGAGTGCCCTTGGACGATTCTGCGGCGACCAGCTCTGAGGTCGCCTCTGAACAACCCTCCCTGGCGGGAGCTATTACTGAGGCTGCCCCCGATTTCTGAGAAGGGGGAGTCTGCTGAAGTCGATGCGAGGACCTCTCGGATGAGGACGAAAAGGCCTACCAAAAAGGGTGTCGACAAGCCCATTAAAAGGGGAAGGGTGGTCGACGCCGTTCCCATCTCAGAGTTCCCGGAGACGGTTTTCTTAACCGCTCCCACAATCTCCAGCCCCCAAACCTCCAAAGGTAAGAATTTTCTTATTCCTGATTTTATCTTCGTAGAACTTTTCCAACTTCTTTTCTTCTCGCAGAAGTCGCTCCAGAGGAGAGGGGCTGTGGTGAAGCTTCCTGTTCCCAAGCCATGACTGGCTTGAAGTTTGAAGGTCCTCCCTTCACTTGGAAGATGCTCCATACTGCCCCCGAGTTTTCGTCGGGTACTGCTGACTGGAATCCCCTCGCCTCTCTGAAGGGTTACCAGCTGAAGGAGGGACATTCCATTGCTAATAGAGAGTTAGCCCTCCACCTCATCAATGGCTCCATCCCTCCTCAGGATCGTCCCCGCCTTCCCATCGAGTGCGCTGGGGAGACTGCTCGTCTGTTCTTACACCGGCATGCCAAGGTAAAGAGAACCATTTTCTTTATCGTAATAATTTTTTGAGGTCGATCCTGTACTTATTTTTTCACGTTCCTTTTAGGCCACTCGAGATTTTCGTCAAGTCGGTCTGCTGATCGTCGATTTGGACGAGGAAGTTTCCTCTTTAAAAGGGAGACTCACCTCGGTGGAGTCGGAAGTGGAAGAGGTGCAACACCTCAAAGGAGAAGTCACTGGCTTAGAGGAGGAGCTTCTTCGCCTGAGGGAGACCTCCGTTAATATGACCGAAGAACTCGCCTCCCTGAAGGACACCTTAAGGGCCTCCATGACTCTTGGGGCCTTGCTTGATGATGCTCGTCGTACCTCTGCCAATTTTCTAAGGGCCTTTCGTGCCAAGGTGGTTTCTCATCAAGAGGAGATTGCCTTGCTGAAGGCGGAGATAGAGGAGCATAAGAAGTCCGCCTCCGAGATCATTGCTGACTACAAGGCTAGCGTTGATTTTGAAACTAATACCGCCGTAACCAGTGGGTAGATGCTTCTTTCCAGCTTTGCCTCGGTGGTAGAGGATATAAGGGCCATGGACCTTGATTTTGACTTCTCGAAAGTGGTGGTTCTTCGAGAGTACTTAGCAGAGGAGGCTAGGAGTAGGAAAAATGTATAGATGTTTCATTTTTCTTTTCCCTCCTTGATGTAATCAGTACTTATTAATGATAGAAGGGAGACCTTTTTGCAGTTCTCATGCCTTCATTCTTATTTAATCTTACGATAAATTCGCCCAAGATCAAAGGTTTCCTTTTTAAGAACAAGGTAGTACTTAATCGATTTTCTTAGAGAAAACGTTCAAACTCTGTATAATCGATATTTAATATTTAAGAAGGATTTTATCCTTAGAAAATCGGACGTGTCTTCTGAGTCATCGATCCTTCTGAGTGATTTGGTCGATATCAGATTCCAGATTCCGGGTGATCGGTATATGACTTTGAGAAGATCAGCTTGTAGTACTCCTCTCTAAAGTAGTCGACCGATCTGAGTGATTTAGGTGATATCAGATCGTTGATAATCGACTCTTGTTTGTCTTCAATACTTATCTTTTCAAGTAGTCGACCGATCTGAGTGATTTAGTTGATATCAGATCGTTGATAGTCGACTCTTGATTATCTTCCATACTTATCTTTTCAAGTAGTCGACCGATCTGAGTGATTTAATTGATATCAAATCGTTGATAGTCGACTCCTGATTCAGAAGTTCAGTACTAAACCTCTTTCGAGTAGCCGACCAATCTGAGTGATTTAGATGATATCAGATTGTTGATGGTCGCTCTCGATTTGGAAAAAGTTCTTCAATACTTAACCTCTTTCGAGTAGTCGACCAATCTGAGCGATTTAGATGATATTAGATTGTTGATGGTCGCTCTCGATTTGGAAAAAGTTCTTCAATACTTAACCTCTTTCGAGTAGTCGACCAGTCTGAGTGATTTAGATGATATCAGTTTGTTGATGGTCGCTCTCGATCTGGAAAAAGTTCTTCAATACTTAACCTCTTTCGAGTAGTCGACCAATTTGAGTGATTTAGATGATATCAGATTGTTGATGGTCACTCTCGATTTGGAAAAAGTTCTTCAATGCCACCTCTTCGTCGACTAATCTGAGTGATTTGGATGATATCAGATTATTGATAGTCGATTCTTTGAGTATTTTGACGAAAGGGCTCAGAATTCTTAGAATAAAAAGGGGCCTTAAAAGGCTATATTTATTTATCCTTCCCGAGTCTCACATAAAAAGCATCATAAAACAAACACTAGCCTTAACAGATAAACCAAGTTACTTTTCTTAATTAGGCGCTGTTTCTATGACTTCTCTTTGATTGCGATGCCGCATTGAGCTGACGTAGCACCGCCGGGACGCGGTTTGATCTCCTCTCACCTCCGCTATCCCCTGTAACGTTGGGGACCTCATTACTTGATGAGCGGTTGACGGATTATCTGATGAGGATTGAGAGTAGTTCTTCCGATGATGACATTATATGCTGAGGCAGCGTCGACGACCACAAAAAGTACATCAATCGTTAAGGTCATCTTTCCTTTTCCCAGAATCATTGGTAGCTAAATGGCTCCCATTGGATAGGTAGTTCTTCCGGCAAATCCTATGAGGCGAAAGTCGACGTTAATGAGATCTCTTATAGTTAGCCCCAAATTTTGGAAAGCTTCATAAAAGAGTATATCCGTCGAACTTCCACTGTCGATGAGAATCCTCTTTACTTCGTATTCCGCCAGTGTGGCGGTGATAACCAAGGCGTCATCGTGAGGGTGAGTAACCATCATCAAATCGTCAGTGGTGAAGCTTATGGTTATCGGGTCGATTTCCTTATGTCTCATTTCATCCTCTTGTGAGGTTCGAGCAGCGTAGACTTCCCGGGCGACACTAGTTTCTCCTTCGGAAGCAAAGCCTCCGACGATGACATTTATCGTCCCCAGTTGAGTCAGGTTAGGATTGTCATGAGGGGGGATCGAGAATTCCTCTGAGAGCTACGGCTTCGTTTAATTCCTTGGCGCTCTAGAAGGTTTTTCAATAAACTTCTAACAGTTTACCTCTTCGAATCAGCGCCTCGATATCGTGTTTTAAAGCAACACATTCGTTTGTGTCGTGCCCTTGAAGTCGATGATAGCGACAATAATCATTCACCTGAGATCCCATCGGACTCTTTCTGACTAGGGGGGATCATCTAGTCTGAGTTTCTCCATCTCTTGAAGTACCACTGATATATTGTGCATGAGAGGAGTGAATTTTTCAGAATAAGGATTAGGATCCCTCTTCATTCTTAGGCGATTTCCATGTCGAAAGTTCATTCTCGCCTTTCTTCTCTCGGATGGTCGAGAGGCAAAATTTTCTTCGGCTTTGGTTGGAGTGATCAGCCTCTTGGCTTCTATAGGCGATCTTTCATGTGACCTCTCTAAGTCGATATACTTATTAACCTTGATGGCGAGAGTGTCAATCTTTCGCACCGGCTTCATCACCATGTTATCCTTCAGGGCTTGGCTCTGTGCCCTGAGACCCCTCTAGAAGGTTCTAATCAACTCGCCATCAGTGGCGTCTTCATTCAACTGATGGAGTATTTTGTGGTATCTAGTATAATAATTGGCTAAGGTTTCGTTAGGACCTTGCTCAATTTTATCTAGAAAGTCCATACTCTTGAGGCGTTGTATTTGGCATATGTGACCTTCTATGAACTTCGCCTTCAATTCTTCTCATGAATCAATTGAACTATCAGGGAGACCATAAAACCAAGTGGACGCCTCTTCCTTCAGGGTGGTGGGAAAAAGCGCCGTGTAATGGTCTGGAGTTGCCCATCTTCCAAAAAGGGAAGAGTTATGGGCGTTGATATGGCGAACCGGGTCTCCCTCGCCTGTGTAGTCCTCGATGTTCCTTGCAAAGACTTGTGGAGGAACTCGAGTATTGAATAACCTCTAGGAGAAAGGGTGTGAAGTGTGGTCGCGAACGATAAGTAAATCATTCGCTCACCTTCTTTTCTTCTCCAATAGTTCCTCTACCTGTCCTATAGTGAATAGGAAATGGCTCTTGCTCACCATCTCGACTTCTGGAGCTTTGGGGATCTCTTTCTCCAGGAGATTTTCTTCCACAACCTTCGCACTAGAGGCCACCTCTTCCTTCTGGGAGGCTTCTCGAGTCGGTTCCTTTTTTTCAGGAATCGTTGCCGCCTGGGTTTATTTCTAGAAGGCTATGAAGGCCGATATTATCTCCTGAGGGATAGCTAGAGGGACTGTTCTCGCCTCTTCCTGATTTGGTAGTGACTTGGAATGGCTAAGATCCTCTTCGCCACCAGTACCATTAGCTTGGGGCACTGGTGGGTCTTCTTCTGGTGTGACTTGCTTGAGTGTTTCCCATCTCCTCAACCACAGGGTTTGGCATCTTGTTCTTCTCGGAGGCCATGACTTTTTGATCTGTTTCCCACAGACGGCGCCACATGTTGGGATCAAAATGACGTGGCTCTGCAACTTCGGGTAATGGACTTCGAGATCTCGTCGAGGGCTAGCTCACTCAGGTATCTTTCTTGACCTCGTGGGTACTTAGTTTCCTTTGGTGGCTTTGTGCTGGGCGAGGACCTGAAAAGAGGTGGGGAAGGCCCCTGATTCCACTCTGAAGCTTAAGTCAGTAATGGATATCGAGAGAATATTATAAAGTATATGATAGAACTTAACTTAGATAATGAAAGTGAGCCCCTATTTATAGGGGGATATTATCGACTTTTAGTGGCGGTTACCCTCTTGGGAGGGTTTCTGTCCTGAGTCGGCATAAGCAGGTGACAAGCAGGTTGCCAGGTGATACCACTTCCTTAAGAGGAAGGTTTCGTGGTATAGAGGGTGGCGAGCAGATTGCCAGCTGGTGCCTCTTTCTTCAGAGGAAAGTCTTCTTTGAGGCGGCGAGCAGGTCTCTACCTGTCATTTTCCTTAAGAGGGAAGGTTTCCTCTAAGTCTCTGGAGATCGACTCGACTCATACTTTAGTAGGGAAGCTTTGGTCCTCGACTTGACTTACACTTCAGGAGAGGAGCCTTGAATGACCTTCTCACCTTGTTCTTTATGACTTCTGTCTAAAAGTCGACTTCCTTAAATGTGATCGTCGACCTTTTACCTTTTTTTTCATCATTTCGAATAAGGTTGGTCGACGACTTATCGATCTCGCCTCTGAACGTACTTGGCTTTATTCTAGCAATGTTGTTTAATCGTAACCCAACACCTGGTATATTTGAAAAAATAACATCCAAATCAGTTAACAAAGAAGACAGAAGCGACATAATACTGGGAATATCTAGTCTACTTTGTCTGAAAACCACCACATTCCTTGCCAACCAGATAGACCAAAGCACATGACACTTTTGGGACACAAGTCTCCTTCGTTGGAGATTAGTAATGCAAGACTCTTCATTCTAAGATAACCATTCCATAACATATGAGATAGGCAGAACAATTATATTCACACCAAGATTGATGGCAAACCAGATTCAGGTAGCAAAATGACAGTTCCACATTAAGTGATTCTGAGATTCAGCTTCTTCCAAGCAAAAAGGACAGGTTGGGTCAATACTGGCTATACGTCGCTGGAGATTTAACCCAAGAGCTAGACCCCCATTGCAACTATTTCAGACGAACATCTTAACTTTAGGAGGCAATGGTAAATACCAAAGTTTGCTCCAAGAGGTAGGATTAATAGTCATTAGGGGTGTAGAGTTAGAACCATAATTATGAAAGTGACATAAGGAACGAAGCATATGATATGCTGACTTCACTATGTAAGAACCTGACTTGTGATACAACCAAAAAAAATGATAAGGTGTTGAAAACATATGAATGCTTATCTCGGTTACAACCTGCACTATTAACGGATGTAAAATCTCAAATAAATGATGAAGTCTCCAAGATCGTGAATTGGGGTCAATAAAAGAGGCAAAAGATCTTGGGTTGCGTTCATTCACACTTATCCTCCATTGAATTGGAGATGAGGCATTTGAGACCCATGAATCAGTCCAAAATCAATAGACTGACCAAATTCAACCAACCACCTACTGGATATACAGAAAAGAGGTCGAAGACTAAATAAGGTCTTCCACATAGCTGAATGATTAGCTGAGCAAGAAGCTGTGAAAATGGAACGACCAGGGAAATACTTATGTTTGATAATAGATACCCATAGGGAATCATTATCAGTAACCAATCTCCGGAGTTGCTTAAAAAGCAATCCAATGTTCTGAATATGAAAATCATTAAAGTCTAATCATCATTCCTTCTTACTCCGGGTAAGTTTTGTCCAAGCAATCAAAGAAATTCATGACCTTTCAGAAGAATTTTTCCACTGAAACTGTCTAATAATCTGCAATGTGAAAAGGAATTTTAAGACAACTCATAACATAAATAGGAATAGAGGAAGCTGTTGACTTGATTAGAATTTCATTTTCCGCTAGGGATAAAAGTTTAGACATCCAACCTTGAATCCTAGTCCCTACTCTATCAATCAAAGAAATCCAATGGAACGCTTCTGGGAAAATCAATCTATGGGAAGCTCTAAATACTTGTCGGAATCCTACATCTCTAGGACCCAAAAGATGTAATTACTTACTGACGAATGTTAGAGTGGACATTCCTGCTGAATTTGATAGAGTATTTGTAGAAATTAATACGTGTCCAGTCTGCATCACATAATCAACCAAAAAGTTTTGAAGAATACTAAGCTTAGCTACTGTAGCTTTCAAAAACAAGAAACTATCATCAACAAACAATAAATAAGATATGGCTTGACAATTGAATCTTGGTTTGATACCCTTGAGAACAAAGAGTTGTTGTGATAAAGAGAGTTGAATAAAGAGCACCTCATCGCATAATATAAACAAAAATGGTGATAGAGAATCACATTGACGTAAGCCTCTAGTTGGGAAAATGATGGTAGAAGGAGATCTATTAATAAGGATGCTCATAGATGTTGAGGTAACATACCTCATAACCCAAGATATGAAGGTAGGTAGGAAACCAAGGGTTTCTAAAACAGTTTTGAGAAAAAGGCTATTCGATTATATCGTAAACCTTATTCATATCCACAGTTTTAATGCCATAAACATATACGACCAACTCTCATTCTTTTGATAGTGTGGAGCAATTCTTGAACAAGTAAGATATTATCTGTAATGAGTCTACCATGATGGGGCATATCGCCTGCGAACTACGGCTCTATCGAATTTGGAGGGGTTTGGTGGACATGGAACAAGAAACACGTTAGCATTATTAGATACAATGTTAGTAATAACGCCCGCTAATGAGAAAGAATTATGACCTTTTACATGAAAAATAACAATATTCATTCGAACCAAATTTCTTATATAATCAAGTATTTTTGTATAAGGAGTTCTCTTAATGGATAAGGTAAACGCGAATTCTAACAAGTGGCCAATTATTATACAAACTAAATAAATCATCACAAGACCTTAAATATTCAGTATAAAACTTGAGAGTGTAAATGCTTTCGTTTTCATATATATCATATAATAATATAATTGAATAAGGATAGTATTGATACCCGAGTACGTAAGGACTTAAATTCTCATTTGACTTGATGAAAAATCAATTTTTTGAGAAAAAAAAAATTGGTACCTAACGAGGTGACTTCTTGATTATAATAAACGATTTGTAGTGTTATATTGATTGCTTGTGCTGACTGTTCAAATATATAATATACTTATAAATAAATAAAAGAATATAAATGGTATTGGCAAAAAAAATGATACAAATGGTAGGGGGATTTTGTAGGATCTTTTGAAAGTATCAATGCTTTAAACTTATTTTTGTAAATATTTTATTTATAATTTTACCCAAAAATTTGTAAAATTAAACTGAATAATCACAATGATTATAAAAGTGAATGTTAATATATTTTTTTTTTGAATTTAAATGTTAAGGTTTACATCGTAGAAAATAAAAATAACAGTTTTTAAAAAAACACAAAAAAAAAAAAAATTCGGAGGCAAAAATGAAAATAAAATAATTACTAATAAGAGACAAATAATGCTCTTAAAATTGAAGGATTAAACCATAAATAAAATAATTTTTAAACAAAAATAATTTATGAAAGCAACAATAGTTTAAAATGATGTTAGATAAATCGGTAGATGACGCAATGTGCTTATGGTAACGACCACTAATCTATTCTTTTTTGCACAAAAAAAATTATACCCTAGGGAATGTGGCGCCGGTCTTGAGACTAACTAAAGCTAGCTAGCTAGTTGGATCATATAGTTTGGTGGCGTGGGTGCAATATCAGTGACGGCAGAGCTGGCTAGTGGATTATTATTCACTGATTCGATATCATAGTCCAGTGACTATCTAAACAAAATATTATATTACAAATAATAAATAAATAAAATATTTACTTTTTTTTTTTTTTGCCAATCATAAAAAATTAAATAAAATAAATTAATAATATCTATTTTAGATACGTAATGTTTGAGCTCTCTTATTTAAGATACTAAATTTTTCTTGATAAATTTAATGAATATTCAGTGCACATGAATTTAAGTATCAAGGTAGTCCACTACTTTATGTTATAATGTAAAAAAAAAAAATTGTTAGTTGCGTGGTGTGTAATCTAATTTATATTATATATACATATACATTTTTTTCTAACTAGAGAAGAGTGATGAGAATGTAAATATTTATATATTTTATTTATTATTATTATGGTGAAAAACTACCCAATAGACGAAGAAGAAGATGTATTTGTCATGTAGTTGTTCATGTTTTAGTGAATTGTCTTAATATATGAAGCCACACAACAAAACAACCAATAGTGTTCACAGAGTAGCCCGTCAACGGCCGCTGTCAATAGCACTATCCTATACTAATGGCGCTATCGTTTTCCATTTGCGCTCTTTAATATATTATTATATACTTCAAATTATAGTATGCTTTTATTACCAACAGATATAGAGTATAGTTGTTGACACTATTCACTTCATGTATTGTTTTGCTTCGGGGGTTATAAATTCGAATTTTCCAGTTTACTTGATTAAAATCGGTTTCTTAAGAAATGAAGACTTTGGATCTAATGGCCAACTTTTTACCTCTATATATATATATATACTAGATTGTTGGTCTTGTTATATTGATGTGGTCACCATATATATTGATAGTTTGTTCAATTCACTACAAGAAAATGTGATGATACATACGGTCAAATATGTACTTTTCAATACTATTTTAGTGCTTTTATATTGTATTATGTTGTTTATTCACGAATAAATTTTTTTATTGCGAAATAAATTGTAAAATTTTGTAGGATCTTACGATCCCCAATATAATTCTACTTTCCACCGATTCAAGTTAGGATTTCGATTCTAACAACCTTGGTTGTACGTACTAAAAGAGCTTATCAAAGGTCTTGGCATATCACCTTCATGCATGTATCATGGGCATGGAGTTTTAAAACGTAATTTAATAGAATTGACATGTTTAGCCTCCTTCCTCTTTGTGGATGCACAACTAACTTTATGTACACTGAGAATCGACCCCGGACCGCCCATGTAAACTCAACTCGCTTTAAAGTTGGTCCAATCAACCTTAGATTTATGCTCAATATATATCATTCTTGACAGCTTACACTCACACTACATATACGAATAACAAATGCTTCATCCCCATTCAGTATGGATCTTTGTTAAGGGTCTAGCTCGTAATTAGAACACATGAACTATTTTTCGTTATGCATTGACTGTTTTTTTTTTTTTTTTTTTGCTGAAAGTTATATTTCATTAATTAAAAAGGTTACAATAAATAACAGTACAACAACGAAAGAAATAAAAAGGTTACAGCAGTAAAAACAACTAAAATGACGTCATATGCATTGACTGTCACTTGGAAAGTGGTATCAACTCCCAAATTAATAATGTTCTAAATGACGTCATATGCCTTAATTGATAACATCACAGCGTTAGCTTACAGGAAAAACTAGTTGGAATTCAATAATCAACACCTTTTAAGAAGAAGGTACCGTGTTATCTATACATTATTTTGTAAGTTTAATATCTAGTGTTTTGTAAAAAAAAAATGTAAGAAACATAATAATTTATTACGTGTAATGTTTTTATTTGAACTATTGTATCGTTAAGTTTACATTTTAAGTTTTAACTACCAGAATTCTAGCTAAAAATGGAACTAAATTATTTAGATATCTTAATTAATTTCGTACCTACTATAATATAAAACTAGATTTTGCAATTCAACCGAGAAACAGAAGATGGCCAACCTGGTGGGACAAGCGGGTTAGCAGCTTTGCCTTTTTCAGTCTCTTCTTTAATTATTAATTATATTTTGACTACTATATTACTTTTATTTTCACGGGTAGTTTTAGCCTTCTAGGTCATCAAGAGAGCACCACTGCACCACTTATATTATGTTTATTGAAACATTTAGACTAATTATTATTTACACAGAATTAACTCGTAAAAAATAAAAACATTGTTTATATTTTTTTTTTTTGTCATGATAAAATGCATGAGCTAGTAATGACAACCCTACACTCACTCTGTCACGTAATGTTCGGGCTCTCTTGGTCTAAGTTTTTTATCGACCAGACTTGGCGAACAACCAGCGTATACACTGATCCCGTCAATGTAACCCCACCAACAACCTAGTATAATTAAAAGACCGACCCGTTAAATTCAATTCTATTCGCTTTCTCATATAAATATTTTTTTATTTGTCAAATCTTAAATGAGATTAAACGCTTTACGTTTTATGTGACATATTAAACTATTATATCACGTTTAATATTATGTACTTGACCACTCCATTAACTGAGTTCCCATTGACTCGCAATATTTTGGTGCGAATTTGAGTTTGAGTGTGTCTAATATTTCTTTATTAATTACTATTACTTATTTATTTTTAGGATTAATTATCTAATTGCTATTAAGTTTAGACAATCTGACTAATTGTTTTTTTTTATAATTTGTTAACTTACATTTTGTTTGTGGACAAATTATATTAACTCTATTAAATATTTCGTTCAATCAGAATGAAAATTAGTCACATAACTTGTAAGTAACTAAACATAATGAGAAACTTATATTAATGGAATTACCCTAGAATATTGGACTTCTTATTAACACGGATCTCATCATTAAAAATCTTAAAATTACAAAGGAAATATATGTATTCTAAAAAAATCGAGAGCAATCCTATCATTTTAGGTTCAGAGCAGATTCAATACAATAGTAGTTCTATTTCCTAGTGTCATGTTGTAAATTTATTGATGGACATACGCGTGATCCGGGCTCGGTTTTAATTATTCGGACCTCATGCACGTACGGGACTCACCGTTCCTCCCCAATTTCAAGCTAACCGGGGAAAACCGGGCAAGTTCGAACTTGCCCGGCATCCCCGGGGGGCTTACCCGGAAAATTCCGGGTAAGCTAGGCTTACCCGGAATTTCCGGGTAAGCCTAAGCTTACCCGGAATTCCGGGTAGGCCTAGGCTTACCCGGAATTCCGGGTAAGTTCCACACCCGGGGGGTGTCGCGCACACCCCCCATTTTACCTCGGACGTATACGGAGACCCGGTTTTTACATTAACTCCTATGTGTCCGAGACCTTTGTTTCAGAGGCGCGCGCGTCCCGTCCATGACAGCCGCCTGAGTCGCGCGTCAGAACCCTTTTCCCGAAGCTTACCCCTACATCCCGGTTCACATTTCCCCATTGAACCGGGTCAAAACCGGTTTACGGTCCAAGGTTGCCTATAAATAGCCACCTTGGGGGTGAACATTTTCAAGTAAATTCAATTCATTCCAAAATCACTTTGGGCAAGTTCGGGAAAAAGCTCTGACTTCTCTCTAAAAACCCTCTCTTTCTCTCTCTAGAAAACTACTGATGTTGAGCGTCGGAGTGAGCACGCCAAGCACCCCCCCCCCCCCCCTCTCCACGGGGACTGCTTGGTAACGCTCCTTTGCAGGTGCCGACAGATGTCCCGTTAGAGACCCAGAGAGACTTGCCCTCATTTGGAAGACAAAGCTAAAGCCCGCGCGCGACACTAGAAGGCGGATTTAGCTCACACCTAACTAGAAGACCTCGACGAGTTATCCGGCGTACAGCCCGCAATAACTTGGTCGAAACACTTATCACCGTAGAGAATTCATAGTGTCATTTACTGTTGATTCCTACTAGTATTTATTAAATAAAGATTTGAATTTCCAATAAGAGATCCTTATTTTGGAATAATGATATCTTATTGGAAATTCAAATCTTTATATATATAATTCTACTATGGTAAGTTAGATGATGACACGAGCCGTAATCAGTCATTTTTAAAATTAAGTTAAATAATGATACGAACCAAAATGACTACTTTTTAATTCGAATCAGTTTCATAGTTTCAAACTCAATTTGTTTATATTTTACCATGTTGGACAACCGTCAACTCATAATTTTGAAATAGTATATATTTACATATTATTAAATATGAAATAATTTTTTTACTGAAAATATTATATTATTTTAATGCATATATATTTATATATATTTTACTTATTATATTATATTATTATATGAAATGAAGATATTTTGTTTAGATACATTGTTATAACAATTATATTTGTATGATGATATATAATAGGGTTAATGGTACTTTTGGTACCATATGTTTGACCGAAATCCGCTTTTAGTACCATATGTTTTTTTTTGTCTACATTTTGGTACCAACGTTTCAAGAAAGTATGTTTTTAGTACATCCCTTAGTTGTCTGTTAGTTTTGGCCGTTAAATGGCATGTGCAAGTCACGTGACCCACCCTAAACTTTTAATTTTGTTCAATTTAGTCTCTCTAACGCATCTCTAACTTTAATTTTGTTTAATTTAGTCCTAAAATTTCAAAATCGAACCCAATTGACCTAGCCGCAATTGGGTCCAATTGACCCAATTGAGTCCAATTGACTCAATTGGGGCAAGCTCAATTGGACCTAGTCCAGTTGAATCCCAATTGGACTAGTACTAATTAACCTAACCATGGGCTAGGTCAACTGAGTTCGATTTTGAAATTTTTGGACTAAATTATATAAAAAAGAAGAAGTTAGGGATGTATTAGAGGGACTAAATTGAACAAAATAAAAAAATTTAGGGTGGGTCACGTGACTTGCACATGCCATTTAACGGCCTAAACTAACGGTCAACTAACGAATGTACTAAAAACATACTTCCTTGAAACGTTTGGTACCAAAACTAGATGGAAAAAACATATGGTACCAAAAGCGAATTTCGGTCAAACATATTTGTGATTTACTATATTGAAAATTATTAATAAAAACACATGATCAATAAGTATAACCGATATACTAATATGATTTGATAATGTGCATAAACGTGAATCTGCTGAATCAAGATATGTCAATCAACAAATAACATATATATACTGATTATCGTGAAATAATAGATTCAATGAATTTGATTAGTCACTATTATTTTATCAATAGTTATATTTATCATTCAACAAGCCCGCCGCATGGGGACTGCAGTTAATAATAATATTACCATATTCAAGTAACTTATAATTGTTACAAGAGGAGTTTGTCGAACATCTATGAAAATTTAGTAATGTGTTTGACAATTCTATATAGTCTCAAATATATATATATATATAATTTTTATTTTACTTGGAAACTTTAATGTACTGTTTGTATATTTTTTGTAATGTAATTTTTAAATTATGGAAATCATTATTTAAAGAATTATTTCCTCATTTATATATAATATTTGTAATTTTTATATGATTTTTTAAATACAAAAAGAATTGTAGTTTTTTTAAAAAATATTATAGTTGGTAAATAATTGAACTATTACCCTAGCGACGTCGAGTTTCGAATTTTGGGATGACCAAACACGTCGGTTAAAGTTGGAATCCAAATATTTGGTCTAAAATTGACGAATTCTTATCAAATGTAAAATTTAATTAAAAAATCAATTACATTTTTATGATTTTGTTAAAAAAAAAAAATTTAAATTAAAACGGTCAAACATTTGAATCTCATTCACTGCTTTCTTTATGTCCATATTTATAAAAATATGAATATTTAATTTATATATAATATTTGAAAAAATCATATTTGGAGTATGAAATTATGTGGGTCTCAACATAGAGGTGAAATTTGATCTCCACCATTGGAGAGTTCTAATTTTACTGTTGTAGTTACTGTAGCGGTTCTACTTTGATGAGTTGGCACTTGACAATGATATAGCATCTGATGTAGATGAACTAGAGACTTAAAATCGGAAGCACTCTAATATAAAATTTGATTTTTCTTTAATTACGTTTAGATTATATAGAATATTTAACAGAGTCAACTATTTATCCACAAAAGGAACTCAAGTTTAGCCAATTGTAAAAATAAAACTTAAAACTTTAGTTATCAAATGATTTGAGTATCAACCTACACAGTCATATATATAATAAATGTTTGTCCTGTCCTCACAACGAATGGACACATTGTTTCACAACCCTTTTACCAAAAATGTTTTACGCCCACCACGTCAATTTCTTCCCAAATCCATCATCCATCGTTTTCCCCTACCAATCTGTCCTCTGTTGGAGTTGGATGGCTACATAAAGCCAAATTCTCAAATTCCCCTTCTCTTTCTATCACATGACATGCCGTTTCACTCAACCATTCTCAGCCAATTCGATGAACAAATCTGAAACGGTACATACGAGATATACTTATACTCTGTTTTCTTATGCTCCTTGTTTAATCTGTTGTTTCCTTGTTTTCTATTTCAACTGTCGCTTCCTCCCATTTCTCATACTCTGACGCGTTCTGCCTGAACTTCGATTCAAGTATAGTCCACCTGCTTTTCTGTTGAAAGTTCCAACATCGTCCAAACTTCGATCAAGCTTCGACGAGCGAAACCCGATCTAGATTACTATAATAAAGGTTCATGGTGGCCTCACAACCAATCGACATAACATTCCACCTCCATGCCTTTGCAGTCGTTGGATTGCAAGAAATCTAATCGTCAATTATCAATATTCAATTAGCAGTTCAATCGTTACAGCAATCATGCGCCAAAATCCAAAATCTGTTCTCTTCTCTTCTACAATACCAGTTTATATGTAGGCTTATTCAACTCATCATCCGCTCCAATTCATGCTCGGTTGATCCAATGCCCATATCCGTAGACAATCTCCTTCAATTTATGTCGACCTTTCTTCAACTTCGGCCTAATCTATTTGAGACTCTTCTTCACATAATAATCGGCTCCAATTCATGATTGATTACAATTAGAACTCAATCGCATTCAACTCTCTACGCTTGCTGTCGGGCACTACGAAGTACTACTGCGTTCCGGAAACTGCTCTATTTCAAATGGAACTTAACATTTAGCCTCATTGCTTGATGTGAGGCTCCAATGAAGTACGACTAAGTTGTGGACGCTGCTGATTCAGAATATAAACTTAGATAACCCTAAACCCAGGTATTCTAACATCATAACTTTTAGTTGTATATACTATTTAATTTACCGATTTTTTTACAACCATATACATGATGACCCAAGTAAGAATTGGTTTTCAATATATATGAAGCGTTGAGCACATCTGATTACTTGGACATATGTAGTTTAAATAAATTTATATCCATAACACGCTTTGTATATAAAATATTTTTAAGTAAACCGCAGTGAGGAAAACATATTAGATGAAGAAATTCTTTGTGGTGGGTGGTTCTCTGACCTAGAAACTACCGTTACCATGATATATAATATTGATAAGGATATACTCCATGTTGTTAACATATGCAATAAATTTGTTTTATGAACCAGAGAAAGTATGATGGAAAGTACACAAATGAAGCTAACTAATGGTATCCATGACTATAATATAAAACTGTCCATTTGATCTTGTCTTGCACCCTAAAAGGTTTGCAAGTAGATATTTGAGGCTAGCTAACATGCATTTCCTTGCTTATTACACTGCAGAAATTTCAGGTTAAATATACAAGATTTCTTGGAGAGACATCGGATAGAAACCATCATTTAGACGTCGAGTTCAGCATACTCACCATCTTCATTCAAGTAAGCTCAGTAAAGCTTCATTTTTACATTAATGCGAAAAACAAAAAATTATTCCATCAGACAGTTTTTAGATATCAATTATTTGTCTTTTAGAGCTTCTTAGAGAGACGGGCATCATTAATTCATCATCCTCGATATTTAGTATTCACTCTAATAAGCTGTGGTACTACATCAAATGGAGAAAAATTCTTTTTCCAATACTATGGTTATAGCCGCTCACTATCGTAAATTTTTTTGCATGTGACCCTTAAACTACGTATACTCGTTCATTGCTCTGTTTATCCGAAATTATTCATCATAATATGCTAAGTTTAGGAAGTAAGCATCCTTTTTGGGTGAAAGACATCTCAGGAAAACTTGATGATGTGCTCTTTATTTGGTAAGTATTAAAACCTTACACACAATCAAGAATTTCTTACGGGTAGATGATGATGTATTTATGTGGTTATCATTGTATATGGATGCCGTGTCAGAATTTAGATTAACTTGTACTCGAAGTCTTAGAGTTAGATTTGTTGATTTCTTGACATATAGTTTTACTTCAAGGAGTATTATATTTGGTCCAGATGTAAGGTGACTTTTTTTTTTGGGGCCAAAAGATGTAAGGTTACTTGGGATTACAATATTTCATATTGTTTCTTCTGTTCCGGTGTTCTGTGCCTTCATTGCCAAAAAAATTGATGGATGAGTTTGCATAATGGTTATTGCTATTGTATTTGCTAGATATGTAAGTCATCTCTCTTTATCTTCCCTCACGAAACCATTTTAGTACCAATTTGGTTTATTAATTCGCCTAACCTAACTATAACATTTTATCATGGCAGGATTTTAGTTGTTTTTTTTACTTAAATTAGGGTTGAACTAGGCATTATTCCTTGCAATTTATATCGTCAAGAGACAAAACATGACAGAACTGCATATGTTGTAGTCTCAGACACTACCAATTACGGCTCCCCTCTATTAAAGAAGTGGAAATTGATGGATAGTGGTGAAAATCAAGTACTGCGACACTTGTATATGCTATAAAGATCTCATCGTTTACATTGTTCAATCTGCAATACATGTGTGGAGAGATTTGATTGCTACTTCCCTTGGGTAAGGATGGGCATCAGCTTTTGTAATTATTATTCATTCTTAATTAAGTTGTTTATTAACATTTATGAAGCTATATATAATATTATTTTTTTAATCACCAGTCGCGCGTGCAACGCATGCGCCGGTCCACTAGTATATTTATTTATTTGAAAGTTGAAATAATACCTTCGCAGGTGAATATATCAATCAAAGAAATGAACGTGCAAAAATATACTTGAATCAAAACATTATAAAAAGAACTATATTAGTAATTACTGTGTATCAGTAAAAAGAATAAAACCATGAGACCAAGCACATGTGTGATCCTATTATTAAAGGGAAAATTATATTTTATATATATGCATTATGTTATTCAGCATGTTACCCGGACATAAATTTGCAACTAATCAATCTATAAGAAAAATATTAATTTCAGTGGCTATAATAAGTCTATAATTCAGCTAAACTATATATTTATATTATAATAATATTAAAATCAGCATAATATCCACTGACACATACATAATTACAATTCCATGCATTAGACCTAAACCCCAAAATCAGCAAAAGAATACTTCTATTTTAGTATTATTATTATTATTATTATTATTATTATTATTATTATTATTATTATATATCATGTTTAAGAGTCAATCATTATGTTTTTGCATCCCATATGATTTAGAATATTAAACAAAAGCAACGTTCTAAAAATCGGACCGGATGGTGAACCAACAAGGTGGCCGGCTCAAAGTCCGACCGGTCCAATTATGTTTGGATTGGTTTGACCGGTTTTAACAAAAACATAAAGGGATTATACTCAAATTGTTATTTGAGATAACACGTCAATACGAAATAGTACCCGATACGATTTTGTGATAAATTGGTATCTGAGAAGACCCAGGTATTGCACTGTCTGTATTTTGATTAATTTTGGACATGAAAGGTCATGTGCGACGCATGTGACCAGTATTGGCTGAAATTCAAAAAATATATCTACATGAATCGACCAAAATACCCTTCCAATGTAAAAACACTTCATCTCCCATTCTCCTTACAATTCTCTAGCAATCTCCACAGTCCACGACCTCCTCCACTCCAAAGGCCTTCCCACCGGATTCCTCCTTTAGGAAGTGCTCCTACATCCTCTCCGACGATGGCCGCCTCGACGAGTCGTGCCATACCCGATTCGAGAATCGGGTCTACTACGAGAGGGTGATCACTGCCAACCTCACATACAGCAGCCTCGCCGGTGTGGTGGGCCTCACCCAGGAGGAATCTTCCTCTGGCTTTCGGTGAAGGACATCATCGTCGATGACCTTACCTCCGACCTCATCCTATTCGACATCGGTGTGGCCCACAAGTAGCTCTCCCTCTCCGAAGATCCTCCCGACTGTAAACCCCATGATCAAGGTGTCCATTCTTTTTTTCCGTTCAATTGTTGGCCTCTAGCGCCGCCGCTACTTTGGCCTTAATGAGAAACAAAACGAAACCAAATTGCAGGATATAAATTATTATTTGTATAAACTCTAGAAGAAACAGATTTTTTCCTTACAGGTCAATGAGGTGACTCATTCGTCTCTGAAATCTAACACTGAGTTTGTCGAGAAAATGTTCGAGCGGTGGCTATCTTTACTTGAGACCAATTGTGTGGTACGTGATCCTCTATTTTGGAATTCAAATCAATCATGTTTAAACAAGATGTTCTTAGAATATATGTGGTCTCTAATTGAAATGAGGGATGTTTCTCGCTGCATTTTCTTGTTGACGTTGAGTCGTATTGTGCATGTAATGTAAGCACTAGTATTTTCCTTTTTTTTTTTTTTTAATGCAAGAATATGACTATTGTGTAACCAAAACAGAATCACTTGCTTTATGAGGATCTGAAGATGACTGTTTGTTAAGTGAATAACTTGTGATCAAAACTCGTATTCTTCAATTGAGTTGTTTGTTGTAGTTGGCTTTGGTGCAATCTGTTTGGTATCAGAGTTCATAGTTCTGTAGATACCGTTTTTAAATATTCTCAGCAATCTTACAACATGATAACTTATACCCCCTACATATTCAGAAGGAGAAAACTTTCTCATTCTAACAGATATTCAGATTGCACATTGTAACAGTAGAACAAAGAACATATACCACATTGCAACAATTAAGCAAATGTCATATACAAAATTGAAACAATTAAACAAATGTCAAATACCATTGAAACACTTAAACAAATGTCATATACAACATTGCAACAGTTAAAAAATATTGCACCTGCTGATATTTTTCCAGCTTTTTGTCTTCACCACTTATCATGTTCTTCAATTCAAAACAGAAACCCAATTGTATAGTAGACATCATGTATATGACATTTGCTGGAAATTTTCCCAAGTACCAGGCGTTTTCACCACATCAGTCCATTCACTATTGCATTTTCGTCGAGCGAGTGTGTCCATTGAACTACTAGAAGACATTGAAAATATCAATTTGAGGTGCAGACAAAGAAAATCTGCATATGCGGCTGAGATTTGGGGAGAGGGTGAAGAAATTGAAACTCTTGAAACCCTAATTGTAAGTTGAACCCTAATTGTAAGTTGAATTGAATGAGGAAGAACAAATGATAATCCTTATAACAATTTACAGTAGAAGGGCATTTTAGTCAGTTAAGGTTATTAAATTTCTTAAATTGCCGCCAAAAGTGGTCACTTGTGTCGCACCTGACCTTTTCCGTCCAAAACTAACGAAAATACAGACGGTGCAAAACCTGAGTCTTCTTGGGTACCTATTTGTCACAAAAATTGTCTCGGATACCATTTCGTATTGACATATTAACTCAGGTACCCATTTAATTATAATCTCAAACACTAATCCAATTCAGTTTTAATTTTCATGACTAAACCTTCAATACCTATTCAGTCCACATCCAAACCGACAAACAAACATTGAATTTAACGTTCCAATTCGGTATGTTTGCCGGTTCATCCATTCAACATGATTTTGTGATATATTGTTTTCTCTTTTACTTGAACTTGACTGTTGCTATGGCCAATTTATAAAACATTGAATAAAAGGCTCTTTAAATTAAGTGGCACTCTCTTTAGCTAATTTTTCTTTTTACCAATATCTAGCAAATATTATTGAGGTGGCTGAGATTGTTTATGTTTCGTTCAAACCCGCTTGACGTAACAGACTTAACGAATCCTTAAGTTGATCGTTGTGTCGGGTTCTTCTACTTGCGCTCCTAACTTCACGCTCGTTGTCCGAACCTGCACACATGGGCAGTAACCAGCACGGGGGGGGGGGGGGGGGGGGGTGTGCCCTCTCCGATGCTTAAATGAGAATTCTAGAGAGAGAAAGCTAGAGAGAATTCATAGCTCCTAAGACAATCTCCAGTGAATGTACAGTATGAAATGGATGGCCTAGGTCCCTTTTATAGGCAACCTTATAACCGACCCTGGTTTTTGTGCGGTTCGACACCGGTTTAAAAGAAAGTGTGAACCGTCTTCTAGTTCTATCAAGGTTTGCTATTGGAAAACTCTAGCTTATTGTAAAAACACAAATGAAACGCGTGTGCTGCAGACGACGACTCGGGTCACGTTGAATTTGGGAAATCCCGACGTGATCCGGGTCGTCGGGTGCAATCGGAGGTCCGGTCCGGACGCGTGTGTCGCGCGTCCGGACCGATTTGACCCTCGGGAACGTATTGTTGACCCGTTTACGTGATTTTGACGTGTTACGAAGTCTGAAATGTAAATACGAACCCAAATTGGGCAGATATCCATCACTTGCCTCCGAGTCAAGTAATGGTTCAAACCTTGCTTGACTCTATTTTAAGATAGGATAAATGCCCAATTTTAGGTTCGGTGCTGACCTCAAGATTGATTGATCGTCGACTAGGCACGCGGGCCTTGATTTTGCCTATCCTTAATTTTTCTTGGCGAGTAATTTGTCATCTGCTGACATGGTTACTGTAGCAAAGATGTGTATATAGAATAAATGTATGCGAAGAGTTATAAATGCATGTGATCATATTTATGGATGTTGACATGCATAAGAATGTACTGATCACGAATGTGTTAGTCATGGACGTAGTCAATACGGACGTGACAGGTGCATCTAAAGTAATAAGGACATACATGATGCAATGACGTGTAGTTGATAATAAAATCATGCAATCAATTATATAATGATGAAAACATGGATCATGGATTAAGATAGATGAGATGATCACAAATAAATCATGGATATATAACACATGAGTATGATTGCATATGTCGAGTCTAAAAATGACGTGTGTTGTAACATGTGTGTAAAGACACTTAGTCATGTAATTAGGGACTTATAAAAAAGAGAGAGGGATCAAGGGTTACCTATAGGTGCAAACACCATTAGTGAGAATGAGAGAGAGCATTCACTTGTCAAATCTCCACATTTAATAGTTTTTAGGACCACTCTTATTTCTTGAAGGAGAAGAAACCTTGGTGTAGCAAATTTGGGCACTAAGTCACATTGGTCGGCCACATTTAATCACCACCAAGATGACGGGACGACGGTGACGAGCTGCGGCGGCACGGTGGCGGCTGGAGCGGCGGCGCGTGGCCCTCACGGCGGCGGCGGGACTTTCCGGCGGCCTTTGGTGGCGTTTTTCATGGTGGTCCGATCGTCTTGAGGTGGTGAGCTCAATTTTGGGTATGGCTAAACCATTTGCAACCTTGTTTGGATCCAAATTGATCTTTGTCTCTTGAAATTGATTACTCTAGAATGCCCATAAGGTGTTTTTTAAAATTCCTATAAGAGGTTAGTTCCACAAATCGGCCAAAATTTTGGCTAAGTGCTGAAAATTCATGAACATGATTGTAAGTAGTAATACTCCCCTCATGTATGGTGGTCATTGTTGACATGTTGCACCATGATGTAGATAGTGTTCAAACATGCTTGACGTTGATTGTTGATAGTTGATCATAGTTATCTCCCTCATGATAAAACACTTAGAAAATATTTCTTGGTAGTCGACGCTTACTACTTGACATCCGTCGTCTGTCGTCTGTTGTCATGGTGGAACACTTAGAAAATATTTCTGGGTAATCGACGCTTGCTACCTGTCGCCTGCTATCACGGTGAAACACTTAGAAAATATTTCTTGATATGTTGACGCTTGCTACCTGTCGTCTGCTATCATGGTGAAACACTTAGAAAATATTTCTTGATAGTTGACGCTTGCTATCTGTCGTCTACTATCATGGTGAAACACTTAGAAAATATTTCTTGATAGTTGACGCTTGCTATCTGTCGTCTGCTGTCATGGTGAAACACTTAGAAAAATTTCTTTGCTTAGCTTAGCCCCATGACCATACTTAGTATAGTGATTAGCATGTCGTCAACCCATTCACGCGTCCACTTGATATTATAAACATGATTGTTGTAGAAGTTGAATTCAATCTTCTTTTGACTAATAGGAACACACGTCGTGGACGTGACTATTGCATGCGTGTTCATTGTGCGCGTCGCTTGTTGCATGCATGATCGTAGCGTGCGTGATATAGTATCTTGAACACTTAGAATTTCCCAAGCATGTTGAACTATATATTGTATTCTTTAAACAATGGTATATCATTATGTAAGCGCGTCGCTTGTCACGTACGTACTCGACGCGTGTGCACTCGTCGCGCGTGTTATGTCCACTTGAATACTTAGATTTTTTCTTGTACGTCAACATACATGTTGTAGTCCTGCATTAATTAGAAGATATATGCAACTATAAATGTTACTGCCATAGTCATATTCACACTTGTTACCTTAGATAAAGGTGTAGTATCATGTAGGCGCTCGTAAGATTGTGTAGACGCGTAGATAGTCGTGTAGAACACGTAGGTGTCGGGACGAGGCCCGTGTCGACATAGAGTTGCCCCCCATAGGGGATGTTCACTATGTGATGTATAGAGACGAACAAGTCTGTAGGTATGTAATTATCTCCATAGGGAGAGTGTTTGTTGATTGGTGCTTGCATTGATGACTGTCGCGTATACACGCGCTGATCAAGTTGTTGTTCATCCTTGTAAGTTGAGTTGTCAAAGCGCATCTTCCAGAGTACAAATCCGCACTTAGCTGATTTTGCAGACATGATGTGTCGAGTCTCGTGTTGACTTTTACTTAGATTTTCCGAAGTAAGGTACACCTCAAGATCGTTACTGAGTCTTTCCAAGGTAGGGTGTATTTGGTCGACCGTTACTTGTTGTTTACAAGGTAGGGCACAGATCAATGGTCGACGAGGCGACACTTCTTGTTATGTAGGTCAAAGGTCGACGACGTGACATGCCTTGTTGGAAAATGAGACAAGGGTTGACGAGTCGACGTGCTTATCCCTTTCGTTGTCACTACCCGGAGCTTTCAATATAGAAAGCGTTCTGTGACCACTGCTTGGTTGTAAATATGCTGGAGTGTCGCGCCAATATATGGGACGTTTGGCGATACGTGGACGTGATAGCCACTTCGAGACGCGCGGATATGATAGCCGCTTGGAGACGTGTGGACATGATAGCCGCTTATAGATGCGCGGACATGATAGCCGCTTAATCTTGAAGTAGTAGATCTCACACTGGTATGTCGACACGCGCGTACACGTCCTCGCGATCATGGAAGTTACACTTAGCATTTGGAGATGAGCTGTTACACCTCCTGTCGACGTGCTGAAGCAAGAAGGCCTCCTGAGTCCGTGAGGATACTTCGGGTGCCTCTTCATAAGGCTCCCGGGATCAATCACACACTCGAGTTGAAGAAATTTACGCTCGTTGGAATCACTAGGATTCTTATCTAGCACAACCGAGCTGTGACCCCGTGGTCGAACATGGCACGCGCAGTATGAAGCACACGTCGATAGCATGCCTGAACTTTTAAGTTGACAGGATTGGGATATGTCAATCAAGCTATCACAGATTCTCATCTGGCCCAAAATTTGGTTTAATGACGAACGGAGTTCATCACTGAGATTTGCAAAACGAAGATCGTGTCGAGTTACTTCGAAACTAGATAATCGTCTTGCGTAATCAGGTTTATCCCCCTGATTCTTAGTCATCCTTTCTTGGTAGAGGCCTCCTTCCACTGCAAGACGACCGTACCTGTGTGACTAGGTAAGGCCCACATTCGATATAGTTTGGAAGAGGATTGCGTCCTCCTACGACTTAGTTTATAGACCGTAAATATGATGTATTCAAACATTATGACGTCGATGGATCATAAAATCGATTGCAATTCTCTCGTTTATTAAAAAATTTAACTTTAAATTATCAAAATGTTATCACAGATACATGCCACTTTTAAACCCTACGCAGTCCAAGCAGTTTTACATGTTTTTCGAATATCTCCCTGCGTAGTGGTTTAGTTAATGAGTCCGCAACTATGTTATCAGTGGACAAGTATTCCAAAGTGATTGTATTTTTTCTACCATAGATATAGCATAAAAATATTTCACATCAATGTGTTTAGTCCTACTATGGTACTTTGGATTCTTAACTGCCGCAATAGCCGCCTGACTGTCAAAGTATGCCACGATGGGTTTACTCACGTCTTTGTCACCGGGCAGTGCAGTAAGAAGCCTTTTCAGCCAGACCGTTTCCTGTGCGTTTTTTGCGAGAGCAACGAATTCCGATTCCATCGTAGACAGCGCGACGTAGGTTTGCTTCTTGCTCGTCCATGAAATGGCGGCATTAGCAAGGAGAAAGACTCATCTGTGGTAGACTTACGATCATCCGGATCACCACCATGGTCGGCATCATTGTAACCGGCCAATTCTAACGTCTTGCCCTCATAGCACAGTGCGTAGTCGATAGTACCTTTCAGATATCGAATAATTCATTTTACAGCCTTTAAATGTTGATAGTCAGGATCTGATTGGAATCGTGCTACTAGGCCCACGACGTAACAGATATCCGGACGGGTTTATTGCATGGCGTGCATGAGACTACCAACCATGCTTAAATACTCTGCACCCATCATCTATTCTCGCTCTGCCAGGTTCTTGGGGCCGTCACGTTTCGATAGTGCGCACCCAAACACCACCGGCGTATCCATGGGTTTGGCATCTTGTATTCTGAATATTTTCAACAATGTGTTGATATAAGCTTCTTGAGATAGACATAATTTCCGGGTAGCCCGATCTCTAGCAATTTTAATGCCTAAGATGTACGTGGCTTCTCCCATGTCTTTCATCTCGAACACAGATGCCAACCAGGACTTTGACTTGTTCATAAAACTCACATCGTTTGCGGCATTGAGTATGTCATCCACGTATAAGGTTAAGATGACATACTTAGACCCGAAGGTCTTATAATACACGCACGGATCCTCGTGAATATTCATGAATCTGTTTCCTACGATTTCCCCGTGGAATCTGCGGTACCATTGCCGAGACGATTGTTTAAGACCGTAAATGGACCTTTGGAGTTTACAAACTTTACGTTCGTTACCAGGAGTAATCAAACCCTCTGGTTGCTCCATGTAGATCTCTTCCTCCAGGTTTCCGTGGAGGAACGCGGTCTTAACATCCATTTGGTGCAGCTCGAGATCGAGACCTGCGACTAGTTCCATAACTGGCCCTAACCGTGGTTTTACGCAAAGTCGATGAGTTTATTTCGTCAAAGTCCACTTCGTGAAGTTGGGTATATCATTTCGCAATTAGTCGAGCTTTGTATCGCCCGACCTATTCCATCAGTGGTAAGCCTTCTTTCAGGACTCACCGTATCCTTCTGCCCATGTGTTTAGCAGGTAAGTCAACTATAGACTATAATGACTTTCATTTAACCGATCTCTCTCTTTTATTATTTTCCTCAATTTACCCACTCGAGACCTTTCCAATGCTCGTCAGTAGTTGTTAGAGTGAGATTTTCACCTTTCTTGATGAGACACTTCTTGGGAGAAGTTTGATGCCTTTGACTTTCATCTAGGCTAGTTAATCCCATCTTGAGTCTGAACGTTTCTCCCACTCGGAATAATGCCTCTTATCGGAGCATCACTCCCACTGAGAATAAGAGCAGTGTTTGAACCTTGACCTACAACTTTCCTAAGATGACATCTCGGTCTCGGGATTTTACTTCCGAGATTAATTCCTTGATCACTAGGACCTGGAACCAAGTTGGTCGGATACACTCCCACTAGAAACAATGGGTAGTATAGGTAATTGTGATATTACTAGTTCAGCAATATGACTATCAGGTTCTACTTGATCCGTCTCAGCGGCAACAGTGGTTTCATATGGTAGGGTTTATTCCTCCCACTGGATTTACTATGAAAATGTTTCCATTATCATTTACCATGTCATTCACTGGTGTTGCCGGTTCAAATCTCCCACTCGAAGTAAGTAGGACCTGATTGTCAGTGTAAACCTGCTCTGGTTCGATCAAGACTATATTAATTTTAAAAACTGACCATGCATTGGAAATTCATCCTCAAGTGATGTAATGTCTCATGTTCGATCACGGCACCATTTTCCAAAGCTTTAAACAAGTATTTCTAAGAGCAGTTATCATACTCTTGGTCCAAATACATGTTTAATGCGCACATCAATGTCGCATGATGATATGATTTAACTCATTACCATTCTCTAGCTTTTATGGCGATGGTCTTACCGATTTCATTGGAACACAGTCTTACATAAATGTGAATCATCTCCTTTCATCCCATCGGGAACGTACTGATAGATTGACTCTAACATTATGTTTACGAACTGTGGTTCTTGAAGTGTGTCATTAATTTGAATGTCTAGCCTGACTTATCGTTCAAGGCGTATGTAAGGAAAATCGTTTAACCGACTTTATCCTTCTTTGTTTGCAAACTTATCTTAGGGATTTCATCCCATCTTCAAACTGAGCATCTTGGGTTTTCACCCTATGCGTCAACTGATACTTTTACAAGGCCGTGGTAGCTTGTGAGGCATACTTCTTTCCGATGTAATTGTATCGGTAAGTTGTTTCCGAAGGGACGCAAACGAAAATTCAGCACTTAATCATAAAAAAAACTTCATCATTAAACTCGTATTTTGAAACGATGTGTTCCATCTTTCGAGGTCCACACGCGTTCGACGCTATTTACCAAAGTTTGAACTTATGGTTAAATCGTTTCATTTCTGAATTTAATTCAATTTAATCCAATCGATTTCGCATATGATCATCATTACTGATTATTTTATTTAACTAATTAATAAAGAAAGATTTATAACTGGTTCATTCTTAGAGCTACACAATCGATGGATTTTAATGGCATTATGATTTTACTCAAAGAATTGGATGTAGGAGAAGATGTATGGAGTTGTTTGATTAGGCCATTCCCAATAGCCTTATTGCTTCGGTTTAGTTATATTTCGGACCGATGTCGTTTCTAGCCGAGTCGATTAATCTTGATAAGCAGAACTCATTTTGAATCGAATAGTAACTACTTTATTCAATGAATCTGAAACAATAATAACCAGAATTCAAACATAAAAAAAAAGAACAATAAGATAAATAACGACAAATGGTTTAGATTCTAGATCATCCACGAAGCTTTAAGAGATAAAGGTAGAGCATTAGGAGTACTATTGCCAAACGATATATACTATTTATTACACTGTTATCGCTGGTGTTTATCACACTGGATTCTCGTTTGAGGACCAAAATGATGATCATGTTTCCTCCACATCGTCCCTTGATCTCTTGCGGTGAAGCACAGAAGAACCTTCTGGTTCCTTTGGTTTGCTTTTAACAAACAGGGTCGTGGTAAACTTAATTGATTCAATCAAGTAACCAGTCCCTTGTTGTCAGCTAACCAAGACAGCGGGTACCTCTGTGCAATACTGAGTATCTTTCTCTAATTTGATCTTTCGTTTTGATGATCTGATGTGGGTTTTACACCCGCATCTTGGGAAATAAGGGCAACATACTCAAACAACACTCTTCTGGCTTTGGCTGCCCTTCCTCCACCGAAGCGGAGTCTGATGGCACACCAAAGTTGAAGAGCACTGAAGTTGAGTTTGAAGTCCTCTACAACTTCTCTGTCCAAGGTTTCTAGTATCACCTTGCAAGCTCTCTGATCGTCAAGACACCTCAATTTATTAGGGAATATAAGGTTGCCTTGCTCATTTACCAGTGTCCTTCCCTTATTCACATCAATACACTTATGTGTACTTTCAACGAAAATGAGTTTTCTTACATATTCACTCCATGCATCATAGTCCATGCCATCCAGATTGCGAGGCTCGTAGAAGCGAATCGACCCATCCATGAAAACTAACACTTTGATAATCATGCAAAATCAGGGAGACAATAACATTTTGAGAAAGAATTGCATACATCAGATATCTATTAAGATGGAATGCGACAAGTAATGATTCGTCGGTCATCTAAACCAAGCGACCACCAGTAAACCAATGGAAGATGGCTGTGAAAGAGTTCACATTACTGTCGTCTTCAATCCAGTAGATTAGTCTTTTAAAACGGTTTTAATATCAAATTACCGGAACGGGAATTTTAAAACAAGCATACCCGATCTTGGCTTTCCCAAGGCCCTTTTTTTAATTTGGAAAAAACATTCCGATTAATTTACTCATCCATATACAATTCTACCATCCATGTAAATCATCATACACAAGTAACATTCATCACACAAACCACACTTATGCTTACGCGTCATGCGTCTAATGTTCTAAGGAACTCATGCTTGCATACATAATCTTTCTTCCAAGTAAATTATCAAATGCGGCTACATCCTCAACATTCTAGCATACGTGTCAAACATGCAACTTCCACATCAATCATACACATTTGGCGACTGATTCTCGATTTTAAAAAATATTTTAAACATTAGGGGCTGATTTGCAATTCATGCTTATATTCAATTACGCATCATTCTAGACATGAATTCGATGCAATTTCAACCATCAAAGCATGTCTATCCTAGTGCGCGTACCATATATTTAACCATGGCTCCACCCCCAACATGCATTATCCAGCTAGCTTGACTCAGTCAAGAAGACAGTTATAATCACGTATAAATATATATCGAATAATAAACAATTGCAAATCATCCCACTAATTAAACCAGTCCCAAAAACATGTATCTCTGAGATCCATCCCCATAATCGAAACAAGGTATTAATGTTTAATCGTTATGTAAAATAATAAACCTTTTGAGCACTGTGTAGGCCGTTAGAGGTTCAAAACATTTAGATTTTAAAACTTGATCACTCTATTTTAATTGACTTGAATTCGGTTTTTAAAATTCGGTTCGGTTCGGTTCGGTTCAGTGAATTTCGGTCCGGTTTGGTTTGGTTCGGTCCAGACTGGTTCGTTTCAATAAAATCCGGTTCGGTCCGGTTTTATTTTCAAAATCTGGTTCGGTCCGAACCGGTCCAATAAAATAGGGTTTGGTTCAACACACAAAACCAGTTCGGTTAGATCCACTTAGTTACTCTGGTCCGACCCGACTAGGTCGAACCGATTGAGAAAATCCGGTTCGGTTCAATTCGTCCCGGTTTGACATATTAGACCGGCCCATTAATTAAAATCAAAGGTATGGGCCGAATGTTTACTTGTGGCCTAAGTAGGGTTTTGAAATCCATTAAAAATATTTAACTTAGCCACCAAGTAACATTAACTATATAAAATAATTTCCAATATTATATATATTATATAAATATTTCGGCCTAAATACTAAACATATATATATTTATTGTCAAGATTCTATCTTTAAGACTAAATCAATCAACAATATATATATATATGTAAAAATTCTGCATATATATATAAATATATATTATAATTTATATTTATTGTCAATATCTTAAATAGGGAAACATATATACTAACAATATATTTTCTCAATCTTTTAGGTAACTAAATTTATCGATAATATCTCTAACATTATTAATTATCTAGATATATTGATAGTTATAATATTCTATATATTTAATGTGAATCTATCCTCATGTTTCCAATTATAGATATATTGTTACCTATAATAAAAATTAAAATATGGTAAACATTATTCCATCAAATTTCGGCCGAAATTAGCTTTCTTGGAGCCTAAGAAATTAAAAATTTTACCTTGTAATTTTAGGGTTTGGCCGAAATAAATACTAAATTGGAAACAAGTGGTCAAATTTCAAGATCAAATTTTAATAAGATCTACAATTCAATGTTCGATTTTGAAAAAAAAAAAAAATGTTTTCCTTGAATATCATGAACATCAAATTTCCTAAGAACATCATGAAAATTTCCACATAACATCATAAAAATCGAAAATTTTAATTTTCTTAACTTAAAATTTTCGGTCCAAATTTTAAAACTTTCAAGAATACCAATTTATCAAAATCATGAACTCCTAACACAAGCTCTGATACCACAGTTAGATTAGAGAGGAGTAATCACTACGGATACTATAAACATGGTACATGCTAGTAATCGATATTACAGCGGAAGATTCGCACATACCTCAGACGTAATCCTTAGTCCCAAGATCCTGCAGCAGGGAGTTCACGGTCGGCACCCCTAGAGGTTCTTGTTAAGGAAGCCCTACGCGGTATATTCTCCACAGCAAAGCCTCAGATCGATTCTTGACAGGGACGGATCTCCGGAGTGTTTGCTCGAAGGAAAATTCGCACACCCTTTGGTGGTGGTAGGTTCGGCCGGACTTAGGGTGTTATGGGGGAGGGTTTTTCTATCTAAAACACTCTTAGGAGGAATTAATTATTAATCTAATAAAACCCCTAACACCCCATATATATAGGAGGAGTAAAGTGGACAAAAGTCCACTTTACTCACCTAGTGTATTTCGGCTGGCCACTATGCATAGGGAGGCCCAATTTTGGGCCTCTCATGTCAATTGAGATTTGGGTCTGGCTCAATGTCCTAATATGACATTTACCCAATTGTCTTAGATAACATATACATATAATGGGCTTCCATTTACGACGCCCATCACCATATGCTTACAGTCTTCACTATTCGAACCCGATTTATTATACAAGAGATGTCCAATTGAACCGATTCATGTTTCGACCCGATCTGATCGTCGACCATGTTCGGTTTTCAAAACAAGGCGTGTAATTGGCGTATCCATATGTATTAATGCGGTTACAAATGTCACCACATTATCAAGTATTTTTATTGAGACTTTATCTTTATTCTCGAAAGAAAATACTGTTAGATTACGAGGAGTAATCACTACGGAAACTTAAACATGGTATGTGCTAGTAATATCAATTACGCAGCGGAAAGTTTACACATACATCAAGAGTAACCGTAGTCCAAGATCCTTGCTCGAGGGAGTTCGCGATCCTCCGTAGAAGTCCTTCTGAAAGAAGCCCTACGCGGTATAAGCTCCACAGCAAAGCCTCTGATCGATTCTTGGCACAGAGACATATCTCTTGAGAGTTTGCTCGAAAGAAATTTGGAATACCTTCGGTGAGGTACTTGGTACGGCCGAACCTATAGTGTGGGGAGGAGGGTTTTTCTCTATAAAACTCTATTGTGAGGTAATTATGATTAACCCTGAAATTTCCCTAACACCTCTTATTTATAGGAGGAGTAAAGTGGACAAAAGTCCACTTTACCCCCTCTATAAACATTCGGCTGGCCTATGTATTTGGGGAGGGCCAATTTTGGGCCTCCCATGTCAATTGAGATTTGGGTCTAGCCCAATTATGCTAATGTGACATTTACCCAAGTTCATTAGGTAAACTATACATATTATGAGCTACCAATTACGGCGCTCATCGCCATATGCTTACAAATACACCCCGATCCCCATAATTTTCCGTGTAAAATCCCCATTATTCATGTGTGACTCTAAGACTCTCATTATTATTTTATAAGACATCATTATTGTAATACGTCATTCAATTTCAATACATTAGCTTTTAACTTGAAGACTATGGTTGTAAATTTTATTATCTAGCTCTTTAATAAACTATGAACTGTAGTTAATCTAATATAATGTCCTATATAGAGGGGTACGATCCCTCTCCCTAAGGAGAGGAGATCGTCTCCTCTCCTATTAAAAAGACTCCAATGTCCACTTCAAAGTGGTCGACCTCTTATCTTCTCCGAATAGAAGAATGACGAAACTCCATTGACTGAGTCTAAATGTTTGATCCCCCTAGGAGTATGCATAGACAACTTTCCATACAAAGAGACTCGGTGCATCATAAATGCATAAGTCGGTTTCCATATGGGTAATCCCCTATAAATATAAGCTCAATATCTCTTATCATTTTTTACTAACTCTTTGATATTACAGTATATATTTCAGTTCTTAGACTTGTTTTCTGAGGACTGGCTTAAGTTTCAGAAGGGGATCACCGGGTAAAACTCCGGTTCATCCCTTTGTGCAGGTTCGGGTGCGCGGACGGTCGGGTTCAAGTTTCATCCGGAGATCAAAACCCAACATACAACATGTTTCAAAACATTATTAATTAGTACTTCATTCAATCACGCGTCTGAAATTACCCTCAAATACGATTTAATTAAAAAAATTAACCGAGTATTTTTCTAAATATTAAAATAAAGACATAAAACTTATACTACTGTTACAATAGTGTCCCGACTCGATTGAAACTCAATTTATCATTAGTCGGTTCTTGTACGATTTGATTTAATTGTAACAATTGTATATGTCATTAGTACTTTACTCCGTACATTTGAAATATACTTAATGACAATTTTGTAGATATTATTGAAGAAAATAACAAATATTATCGTTTTGAAACATTTTGTATATTTTATGTAAAAAATAATTCGTACATGTTATATGTTTTATATAATTTTCCTAATAAAATATAATTATATATTAAATCTTCACAATTTTTTTACGAAGCGTACCCATTATAAATTACCTGGAAACGCGACTGTTAGGGGTGAAACCGGACCGGTCGGACCGGTTTTTTGCTTGTTTTGGTCGGGTACCTAAAATTTTGGTTCGGTTTTTTTCCTTAAAAAAATCCGACCAAAAAACAATTTGAGAAAAAATAAACCGTCCATTATTTGTACGGTTTTTTCGGTTCGGTTTTCGGTTTAAACCGAAAATCCAATATTAGCAATTACCATTTAAATTTTTCGTCATTTTCACGGATTATATCAAATCGAAATGATAATTATTTTCCATTATTATAATTAAATAAATTATTATAAAATAAAATAAAAAAATAATATTCATTAATGCCTCTTTTACAATTTATATTAACATAATTAATTAATTATATTAATTAATATAAACGAATATAATATATATTGTATATATTTAATTAGCATAACGGTCGGTTCGGTCCCCGCGGTCCTCAAAACTTAAAATCAAAACCATACCGAAAAACCGAACTAGACTAAAAAAATCCGACTAAATACCAAACCGACTATTTCGGTTTCGGTTTTTTCGGTTCGGGCCGGTTCGGTTTTCACCGATTTTTCGGACCAACCTGATTTTGGTTTCACCCTAGCGAGTGTAAATATGTGATTTTACCATCCACATTGAGTATCATATTTCGCTACGTCCTTTATGAATGTGATAACTGAAATATGGTTCTCGAGAATTATTTTGATATCGATAGAAAAATAGCGCGTGTATCATTACTATTATTATCTATAAACGTCGTATAGAATACGTTACATGATCACATTATTGTTTCATTACATTACATGACATAAAAGGAAAAGAAGACGAAAAGAATGAAATTACTATTTTCGTAAATACGAATCTCTCTTTCCCCACCTCCCTTAATTTCTGCTTCTCTGTCTCCCACTCTTCACACTTCCTCTGCAACTAGAAAAAAAGCAGTTCACTCTCCACCACCCTCATTCTCTGCTCCATGAACAGACCTCACTGCCGCCGGTTTCTGCTCCGTCTACACTAGACGATCAGAACCTACTAGTGTTTTCATCCGCGATCAGTTCTTGCTTCGTTGATTCCGCTATTTCTCAGTTCCGTCCTTGCTTCGAATCATCAATGGAGAAAAAGCAAGGCTTCTTCGCGTCGCTTAAGGAAGAGATGGTCCGGACGCTGTCGCCGGCGCGTTCTCGTTCCTCCAGCCCCGCTCGTTCATCGTCGGGTCTGCTGCGGAGCCTGAAGAAGAAGCCTCAGCAGCGGAGCCAGTTCGCCGCCACTTCGGAGCCCCTGATCTGGAGATCCGGCAGTCTGGCGCTTGCGCCGCTGATGGAGGGACCGGATCCGGACGGAGACGACGCCGCGGATCTCAAGAGAGGTAACGGATCCAGCCTGGGGCACTGGATGAAGGGACAGCTGTACAGGACGCCGTCCTCCGTCAATAGCGCCGTCGCGTGTAGCCAACGCGCCGATCTGAGGATGCTGCTTGGGGTGCTCGGTGCAGCCCTCGCTCCGGTGCACGTTAGCACTCTGGACCCTCTCCCTCATCTCAGCATCAAGGATACTCCCATTGTAATATCTCTTTCCTCTATATATTTCCGTCTGTTGAATTGAGTGACACAGATTTAGCTTCATGCATGTTCATATAATCATGCAATTTCCCAGTTGCTAGCCTTCAATGGTTAAGCTAAATTTCAATCTGGAAGGGGAAGAGAAATCTTCGGAGTCTTGATAATGATTGTGGGGGATTGATTTCCTCATTTGAGCTGGATATTAACTAGGATTTAAAGGGTCTTGCATGAATTTCAATTAATTTCTGCAGGTTTTTATAGCTTGAAGCATTTATCATCAACTTAATCGGCTGTGTTTCTCGAAATTTTGTCTTCTGTCCCGATTGAGCAGATACAGATGAGTTCAACTTCTCCATAAACCTATTCGATAGGTGGTGTAGAAAACAAAGATGCTTCCGAGTTCCGATATAGCAATTTGTGTTCTATGAATCTTAATTTGCTAAAAGATGAGATTTTCGTTTGAGTTATTAATCGCCGTTGATATGGTTTTGTGAGAGCTGTGTGATATTATTGAGTGTGGTACTAAAAATCAATGTATTGCAGGAAACTTCATCTGCACAGTATATTCTGCAGCAGTACACGGCTGCATCGGGAGGACAGAAGATCCAGAACACCATCAGGAACTCGTATGCGATGGGGAAGGTGAAGATGACAACATCAGAGTTTGAAACTGCCAATAAGGTGATAAAAAACAGGGCTTCTGCCCAAACTGGTGGCTTTGTTCTGTGGCAGATGGATCCCGATATGTGGTATGTAGAGCTTGCTGTTGGGGGTAGCAAGGTTCATGCTGGCTGCAATGGGAAACTTGTTTGGAGGCATACTCCATGGCTTGGGGCTCACTCTGCAAAAGGCCCTGTTCGTCCCCTTCGCCGCGCACTTCAGGTTTCTATCCTTCCTGATGAAGCTATTTCATTCAGTCTTTATGAGAACTGAAAAAATGGAAATGGGTAACACTTGATTAGATAGATGATTGAAAAGGGAACTGATTCGATTAAAAATACATGGAATCCTTATCCTTTGACATGCTACTATCATCCTTGGGGAAAATTGCACAAAAAAAAAAAACTTTTGTATTTCTTTTTTCTCTGAAGAACAAAATCTACTAATGGTTTCATTCATGAAATGGTCAGATATTATATGTTCTCGTTACCGAGAATTACCCAATTGTAGCATCAGTTTATCCGGAACAGAAACAGAGAATAATGTATCTCGGGATCTACCTTTTGATTTCAGGGTCTTGATCCCCGGACCACAGCGAGCCTTTTTGCCAATGCGAGATGCATTGGAGAGAAGAAGCTTAATGGTGAAGATTGCTTCATCCTGAAGCTATGCGCAGACCCTCAGACACTAAAGGCTCGGAGCGAGGGCCCCGCAGAGATCATAAGACATGTCTTGTTTGGCTACTTCAGCCAAAAGACAGGACTCCTTGTCTACATCGAGGATTCTCACCTGACCCGTATCCAATCCAGTGGAGGAGACGCAGTCTATTGGGAAACAACCATAAATTCATTCCTCGGCGACTACCGACCCGTAGAAGGGGTCATGGTTGCTCATTCGGGCCATTCAATTGTAACCCTTTTCAGGTTCGGTGAAACGGCAATGAGCCACAGCAAAACAAGGATGGAGGAAAGTTGGACGATTGAGGAAGTTGCATTCAATGTCCCGGGACTATCCGACGAATGCTTTATTCCACCTGCAGATCTGAGATCAGGCTCGATCAGTGAAACCCACGAGCTTAATCACGAGGACAGGGGGAAGAACAACTCAATTTCCAGCCATAGAGCCAAAGTTGCAGCCTTGGAGAAAGAACATGAAGGTAGCTTTGAAAAGAGAGGATGGAAGATGGAACTATAGTGAAGTGATCAACTAAATAGTTAATCAATCTGTTCATAGCCTTCTAAGTTAAATTAGTAGTAGCTAACCGAAAAACAAAGTGTTTGTTATAGTTCGGGTCGAATTTTTTTGGGGGGTGTGGTATGCCTCTATGAATCTGTAAATAGAGCATAATCATTCACCTGGGGAGGAGGGGGAGTAGATGAATCTTTTCTTTCTATATACTCTTTTTAGTCGCAGGTTCCGGCAAAGGAGTCGGAGGTGAGCTCGGTGTTCCAAGTAGGAATCGAGCAATGGAGGTCGAGTTTTTCGGTTTACCTTCCATTAATTTACTGATGATGATGTTTGTTTTAGTAGATGGTGTGGTGGTGGGAATGTATGGAACTGAATACAATCTGTAATTCCTGATGTTTTTACTTTTACTGGTGTTTCATTAGAGATATCATGAGGTTGGTGTTAGAAAGTTAAGTAGCGAGCAAGTGTGTTTGGGGCCCATCATCATCACTTATTACCCCCCAAACAAAAAAAAAACTTCACTTCTTTGAGTTCTTTATTTGGAGTGGTTTTTACTTTGAAACGAGTGGGAAAAGGAATAATTTTTTTCGTAATTGTTAAATGTCGACTATTGTTATTTCTAAGAATATTGGCTTAGCATCTAAAATAATAGTTTTTTTTATTTTTAAGCTTACTTGCTTAATATATCTAAAATAATATCGGGACCATAAATAAATATTATATCATCAAAACTGAAACGTCTACATTTTACTGTGAAACAAGTGGGAAAAAGAAGACTTGTTGGTGGGTTGGTCAATAGAATGGCTTTCTTTATGGTGGTGGGCCATGCTCTTTTCTTACTAAGGCTGTGCTTGGTAGGTGGCAGCATCTTTTAATAGTTTTTTTTCTTATATGACCCTAACAGCCCAACTCTTTGGCCGAAAAAAAATATGACCCTAACTAGGGTAAAACATTCTTAAGTTATGGCGCCGTTATTAAGAATATAATATCCGTATTCCGTACCGTATTAGTTATTTTTTTTTTTAAACATGTCTTTTAGTCCATAATGTTTAACGACTTTTGGGTTTTGATCTATAATTTTTTTTCTCTTAATTTTGGTCTCATATGTTTGGATATTTCTATCATGCTCCAAGAGCACCATGTTTTTGGTAAAAAAAATTTGTATTTTTCTATTGCCCTAAATGTGAACCCTAGAGGGAAATTGATATTATTAATAGTATGATACAAATATTAGGTGTGGTTAAAAAATTTCATATTTTTTCATACTTTTAAAGTTTTACATATGTTACAATTAAATGCACCCTAGTAATAAAAAAAACCAAAAGCATGGTGCTCTTGGAGCATAGTAGAAAAATCTCATATGTTTGCATATTTTTCTAGTTTTGGTCTTTCTGTTACATTCCGTCCATATTTTCCGTTAAGTAACATGTGCAAGTCACGTGATACACCCTAAACTTTTAATTTTGTTCAATTTTTAGTCCTCTAATACTTCCCTAACTCTTTTTTTGTTCAATTTAGTCCCAAATTTTTAGAATTGACCTCAAACTTGTCAACTAGGTCTAATTGACCCAGCCCTGGGCTAGCCCATGACTATGTCCGACGACGGTCGGGGTCGCCAGACCCAGGTGACCCCAACTGGGATCGACCCAGCCTTGGGCTAGCCCAGGACTGGTCCAATTGGACCTAGTCCAATTGAGTGCGAGTTGACGCTAAAACTAGAAAAATATGCAAACATATGAGATCAAAACTAGGTAAAAAAAAAAACATCATGGACCAAAACCCAAAATTTGTCAAATATTATGGACCAAAAGACATGTTAACCTTTTTTTTTTTTTTCGAAACCGTATTTATTCATGCACCATAATTATTGTTACTATATTTTTAGTATGGTGAAACCATAATTCGGATTGGAAAAAAAAAAAAGGACGGTCCGAAAACCCAATGAAAATTGAACTTGATCGGATCGAAAAAACTAAACCTGAAATAGTCTGTTTAGTTTTTGGTCGGACTTTTTCACTCTAGTTCGATTTTTCGGTCTGATTCGGATTTTGAGCTTTGAGGATTGTGGGGATCGAACCGACCATTATAATAATTAAATATATACAAAATATATTATATTAGTTGATATAAATTATATAATTAGGTTAATATAAATTGTAAAATAGGCACTTATGAAGATTGTTTTCCTACTTTTATTTTATAATTTATTTATTATATTAATGGACATTATTTATCATTTCGGTTTGGTTTAGACCATAAAAATGATGACAATTTTAAATAGTAATTGCTAATTTTGGATTATCTATTTAAACCGAAAATCGAATCGAAAAAACAGTACTACCAATGGACAGTTTAAAGTAAAAAATCGAACCTAAAATATAAGTACTCGACTGAAACAAGCAAAAAACAGGTCCGACCAGTCTGGTTTCACCCCTATTTTTTTTGTACCAAATTTTCATTATAATCGCGGGTTTGTACTAGTATTTCTATCACAGATCGTGCGTTACCGTTAAGATCTTAACACATGTCATTATATTTAATATTTTCCTTCTAGGGTTCACCAATCACAATAGGCTTTTAGAAAAAAAAAAAAAACTACAAAATTAATTACACCAAGTACACGTGTCAAAATCACAACGTCGAGGCACGATCTAGAGCATGAAGAGTGGGGCAGGAGATCTGGTTTACCTATATACATATAATTTTTAATGGTGATCATATCCATTGTTGGATCATAAAATTCTGGCTAAGCTTGGAGTCGGCTCTTCCGGTCTCGCCTGGGTGTCGACTTGAAGTTCTCAGCTCCTTGAGGAAAACTCTCTTGGCGTGACCTGAAAAAGGAAAATAGGCGGGGTATTGCCCATGATTCCACTCTGAAGTTTAAATTAGTATAGCATTGTGGTAGTCAGAATCTTTTTGAATGAATGTAGGTTGGCAATGGTGGTAGACACCTTTCTCTCATGAGTGGAGATGGGGGCAAAGTGTCATTAGGTGACAAGTTGGTCACTACCTCTTTTTCCTCAAAGGAAGGGTTTTCTTATAAGTAGGTGACAAGCAGTTTGCCGCATCTTATTCTTTAGAATGAAGTGTTTTATTCTAAGTAGGTGACAATCAGGTTGACACCTCTTTTTAATGATAGTTGATGTTGACTTTCCTGTCTGGGAGGTTGAAGACTTTCCGTATTGACGACCTTCTAGGGGGTCGACGAATTTCCGGGTAGGCGACCTTTCAAGGGGGTCGACGAATTTTCGGGTTGGCGACCTTCTGGGGGGTCGATGACTTTTCAGTGGGTCGCCGCTAGTTCAGCTCTTCAATGAGGTCCCGACTTTTCTGTCTGGGAGGTCCCGACTTTAGTGGTCCCGACTTTACTGTCTGGGAGGCCCCGACTTTATTGGTCCTAGCTTTAGTGTCTGGGAGGCCCCAACTTTAGTGGCCCCAACTTTAGTGCCTGGGAGTCCCTGACTTTAGTGGTCCCGACTTTCGTAGTCCTAATTTTAGTGGTCTCAATTTTAATGGTCTCTACTTTAGTGGTCCCGACTTTACTGTGAGGTTGCCGCAAAAATCGTATACTCTTGGTATTGTCGTATTTGATAAAATCACGATCCAATAATGGCCCCTAGAGACTTCTGTGATGTTTTTTTGGCATTATCTGGGTCGAGATAAAAAGAAAGACCTAATATTTGCCATTTGGGAGTGACAACCTGATGTGACAACCGTTGAGGTTAATGGTCAGTTTTATGACTGATCCCTTTTGGGCCTTTGTTTCGTTAACGTAACCTTTTTAGAGACGACTTTTTCGGAGGCGGGGAATTTTTCTGAGTCAACGACATTTTCAGACTCGACTACTTTTTCGGAGACGACGACATTTTCAGAGTCGATGACATTTTCAGAGTCAACGAATTTTTCGGAGTTGATGACTTTTTCTGAGATGACGAATTTTTCAGTATTAATGACTTTTGCGGAGTCGACAACTTTTTCGGAGACGACGAATTTTTCGGAGACGACGAATTTTACGGAGTCGACGACTTACTGAGGCTAAGAGTCAGTTTTTTTTACTGATCCTTTTTGGTCCTTTGTTGTTGTTGCCGACTTTTCGGAGTTGTCTACTTTCTTAGGCTAAGGGTCTGTTTTATGACTGATCCATGTTAGATCGTGTCCCTCGAGTCGTCGGGTCTCTGATCCGAGTGGCACTTCTCACAGGTTATTTGTTCTCTTTCTTGATCCGTCTAGCTTGTCTGTCTGATCCGTGTCCTTCTTATCTTCCGTCTTCCTTCTTTTCTCTGACCGACATGCAATAAGGGCAGTACCAAGCACGGAGAGGGGGGGGGGGGGTGGTTCTTGGTGAACCCTCTCCGATGCTTAAGTCAGTCTGATATTTCTAGAGAGATAAACTAGAGAGAAGGCAGAGCGAGAGCTAGTGAATAATCAACATGATGGAAATGAATAGGATACGAGTAGTATTTATAGGCTTCAGGAGGATTAAGGTGGCTTAATGACATCATTAATCCCCTAAGCGTATTTAATTAACTCATAACCGTAGGGTTAGACCCTTAGAGAATGGAGAGGTAAGCAAAATAATCTAAGTGTGGGATGGGTGAGAAAATGTGTCGCGGCCCTTGGGGTCGGACGAGAAATCCGACCCCGAGGCTTAGGGTCGGGTAGGCCTGTCAAATCTCTCATGGGAGAGGGGGGTAGCCTACCCGACCCCTCCTAGGAGAGATCGGGTTGGCGGACAGATCGGGTGGGCAAACCCGATCTCTCCTAGGAGAGACCGGGTGAGGCCACCCGATCTCACCTAAGTGAGACTGTTGGAGGGGTCCGGACTCGGTCCGTCCGAGCCATTAATGCTATTGGTGGGGTATTTTGGTCAAAGTTTCGATTTACAATCACAAGTGCGGTGATCAGAATAAGACAGTCCGAACTAAAACGGGTTCCAATTGGGCGTATATCCATCAATCCCTTTTGAGCCATTGTTATTGTTGTCGACTTTTTGGAGTCGGCGACTTTTCGGGGCTAATGGTCAGTTTTATGACTGTTCCCTTTTTATGTTGTTGACCGATTTCTTCAGATCGTCGAGGAGCTTAGGTTACCTTTCGCTATTTTCAGTCGAACGAATGATTCTTATCAGGTCTTGATGTAGATGTCGACTGATTTATGTCAAGTCGTCGAGGAGTTTAGGTATTACGACATTTTACTCTTTTCAATCGAACGAATGATTCTTATTAGTTATTCGATGTAGACGACTGATTTCTTTCAAGTTTCCGAGAAGCCTTAGGTTGAAGAACCTTTTAGCTTTTAATGTCGACGACTGATTCTTATCAGTTTTTTTTATGTAGACGACTGATTTCTTTCAAGTTGTCGAGAAGCCTTATGTTGAAAAACTTTTTAGCTTTGGATGTCGACGACTGATTCTTATAAGTTCTTTTAGACGACAGATTTCTTTCAAGTCGTCGAGAAGCATTAGGTTGAAGAACCTTTTAGCTTTTGATGTTGATGACCAATTCTTATCAGTTCTTTGATGTAGACGACTACTTTCTTTCAATTCTTCGAGAAACCTTAGGCACGATTTCGCCATCCACTAGAGATTCAGTTCGACTGTTCAATGCAGTCTCAACAGTCGTATGATGGTCGTTCCTTTCGCCCGTCGTCCGTCCGCCGGTTCTAATCTCGTTCGCCGACCGTTTTTATTCGATGTGCAAGTTGTTGACACGTTTTATACCACCTCCGGTATGTTTACGGTTATCCCTTTCTATTATTATTATAGGGTAAACACAGATAAAACTCTATTTTGCTTGAATTTTTACTTTCGTGTATAATTTTGTCTAATATATTGCACCTCACTTTGATGTAGTGATGATCCAAATTTCATTTTTTGTTTCTAAAATAGAGATTCTCCAGTCGGCATCAGCAATATTAGCAAATATCAATCATCATGTGGGCAAAGAAATCACAGAAGCTGCTAACTCTTGTAACTGCAAGATAAGTGATGGTACTAATGTGCTAACTTTGTATGATTGATTGTTATTTGCTGCAATCTATTTTCATATTTCTTTAATATTTTCTTTTAAGTACAAATTATGTAAAAGAAAATTGAACATCTTTCCATCATTCTTAGTGTTGTGGTTGAAAGAGTGTAGGAAGATGATTATATATGTATACGTATAATCTTAAATTTTTATCTGGTTAGGTTGTTGGTGGAACATTCACTAAAGAACTTGGTTCGGATTCCATAGTTGTTGTTGAGAATAAAAAAGGTCTCAGTTGGGAACTTAGAGTGGATTAAAAGGTACATACAAATTTCGTAGTAGTAATGAAATAGTTTATCAATTTGGATCCATTATTGCTAAAACAATTCTGAGAGGATGTCCTATGCTAATAAGTTCTGCAATCAACTGTGAGCAATTAGATGAAAAAAACTATAATTACCAATCTGATTGATTCATTGCAAGGATGTAACATATTAAAGAATTTACATCCACGAGTTAGGTTGTCATAAGGAGTCAAAGTACGATTCTTCTTATGTTCTGTGTATTAGATATTAAATATTAGCAACCACTGTTCCATCATTCTATTAGTATATTACAAATGATTTATCTAATAGTAAAAGTTATCTAACTCATCTGGATTGGACTCGGGAATGAATAATAATAGTTATAATATTTTGGTCTACTGTATTATCTATCCCCATACGATATCTTCTTCCAACCTTAAAATGTGTGTGATTTGGTGCTCTTCTACCATTGACACAAAATTGTTTAGTCTTAGTAGGTTGACAATTTAGGGTTGGATATTTGATATCGCATTGAGGATTTTTTTTTTGGGGAAAACATTATTATTTAGGAAATAAGAAAAACAAGAGATGTACGTATTTGGTGTTTTTAAAAATTGTAAAAGGTTTTAGTGTATTATAAAAGGCCATGATTATTAATGAGAATTGAGAAACATCAATTTAAACTAGAGATGGGGCTCTTTAATTTTGATATTTTTTATATTAATTTTGATATAAAATATCTTTTGTTGTGATCTAAGATACTGGGCAATTCAAACTGTTGTTGTAGGGAAGTTAAAGCTTGTTGAAGTAACACAATAATTTATATCGAGATTCAGTTTCAACTTTTTAGGGTGTCTTTGAATATTAAGGACTTGATCCATCATTAGAACATCATGTTGAAGACTTATCTCATAAGCTGCAAGCTTTCCCTGTGGATTTAGAAAGAAAAATTTAACAATTGACAATTAAGTTATATTTTCGCTTATTTCTTAATTATTATGTTTTTTTTACCAATTGTTTATAAAAGTTTGTTAAGTTTAGATAGACCATTTAAAACACGATATTGTTGTTGAAAGTATGGTTTTATAACATTTATCCTATGACTTTAATACTTGGTACAAAAAAAGGTCAATAATATGTGAAATCAACCATGTATGTAAATTTCGATTTAGAGTATAAGTTGCATACTGTCTAAATCCAGTTAATAAATGGATTCTATACCCAGCCTAATTAGTAAGGGTCAATAACATCATTGTCATTGACTGATTTTCTCTTTTTTTGCTAGATATATATATTTTTATATGATTATGTGTAAAACGGTAGCTGCTTCGATCCACGTTAAGCAGCTCAAGAAAGGACTACACTCTCTTCATCATTCACCTGATCGTAGTATCTGGATCTCCAACACTTAGCAGGCAGCAATCGTAGCAGAGTGATGGAAATGGTAGTGATCAGCAACCTGCTGAGGCCTTGGTACTAGAATAAGGCACTATAGAAATTTGTACGTTCAAATTCATGGTCCAAAATTGTGATGGAAATGGTAGTGATCATTTAATTGTTGCATGTAAAGTGTACACTTAATCTACAATTTCAAAGCTTTTAGTAGATAGAAGATGTAACAAATACTAAAATTAAAAAAAAAATGGTATTCATTTAACTAATTAGAATTTCAACAATCCATCTTACTGTTTATCAATTCCTAAGTGGAATTTAATTTTTTTTAAAGAGTTTCAATAAGTCAGTTCACTATTCATTGATATATCTTAGTATGCACCGCTAAACAAATCTCTAAAGTATATGTATGTCACTTCTCAATTGTCATGAAACTGTCTTTACTTTAATGTTTGATGAAAGTTCAGAAGTGTTATTAACGTGTCACTCCTGATTCTTCAAATACTCGTATAATTACTATTTTTATAATTTTTGTTTGTATTGTAATAACTATGATTAAAAATTCGAAGACAATATGAGATTCAACAACAATATGAAAAACTGCATGTACATTTCTAAAAATTCGAAGACAATATAAGATTCAACAACAATATGAAGAACTGCATGTACATTTCTAATCTTGAAGTTGACAGACACTCTGCGAAGCTGGTGATTTTGCCGCGCATGATATCTGATGTGGGAGGTCTTGAAGTGTTCTATTTTGGCGTGCGAGTGGTGTATTTCATAAAGAAACGGCGATCTGAGCAAGACCCATAGTAAACTATGGGATTTGACGTTTTTTGGCCAAATTCATTCGTTTAGGGGTCGAAATTTCAGTTTTATGTTTCTGTCAGTTTTTTTTTGTAATTTGTCGGTTTTGTTAGAGGCTGTTTGCAAATTTCGGATTTTTACATAGGGTTAGGGTTTTTATTTTCAGTATTTAAGATATGTTTAGCCTTCTTTATATTAAGTTTATTGATATATGAAAAAAAAAAAAAAAAACTAAGGTTTCCTCTATCCTGCGTCAATTCCTCGGCATTCTTCTGTATCAACGAGTTCTTGCGCCTCTATCCAACAAATTCTCGGCATTCACCTAGAATCAACGAGCCTTTGTCCCATCTATCCCCATCACGCTGCATCATATTGATATCAGAGCCGAAGATTATGCGCGATGCCGTTCCTTGATTGGCTGGCACCAGATCATACCAGAACTGCTGTTGTTCTTGATAATCCAATTTATGATGAGTACGTTGAAGATAAAGACGTCACATCGATGATCGACCATCACCCCACCTTCCATGATCCTGAATTCATCATCTCCCCGATCGCCAAGAGCGAATTTGTATGCCTCTTGACCTCCGATTTCGGGTACAAGCCACAAAGCAAATCAACCCCAACGTTGGCACCCAGACCACACTCGAGCACCGCTTCAGGTGAAAATTTTAATGATGTTGGGGCTGAGTGTTTTATTCTTCCTGCTTCCCATTACTGGCATTTGTTGCACAAGATTCGAGAGCGAATCTTCTCTTCCCCGGAGAGAATGATGTGGGAGATCTTGAAGTGTCAGATTTTGGCGTGCGAGTACTATATTTCATTAAGAAATGGCGATTTGAGCAAGACCTATAGTAATCTATGGGGTTTGACGTTTTTCAGCCAAATTCATTCGTTTAGGGGTCGAAATTGCAGTTTTATGTTTCTATCAATCTTTTTTGTAATTTTGTCAGTTTTGTTAGAGTCCGTTTGCAAATTTCAGATTTTTACCTAGGGTTAGGGTTTTTGTTTTCTGTATTGAATATATGTTTAGCATTATTTACATTAAGTTTATTGATATATGAAAAAAACTGAGGTTTCCTCTATCATGCGTCAATTCATCGGCATTCTTCTGAATCAACGAGTTCTTGCGCCTCTATCCAACAAGGTCTCGGCATTCCCCTAGAATCTACGAGTCTTTGTCCCATCTATCCCCATCACGCTGCATCAATATCCAAACTATTGAGTACGATTAGGAAAACTCAAAACTTTTTTCTTTAGTTATTGAATTTTGGATAAGTTCCTTAATATACATGGATATATACTATGTTATTGAAATTTTTACAAATATATTTTAATTTTCTTTGTAAGATATTAATATTAGGGTTAAGAATCTATAAATTGTCTGAAGTTTCATCAATGTTGAAATTTGGTGTCTGACATTAAAATGGAGGGTCCTAGGTTTCATTTTTGTTGAAATTTGGTGTCTCGGTGTGATGACTTTAGAGAAGCCAATCCCGACGAAACCGACTGTCAAATTTGACCTCTTATGCACGCTCCCTTCTCGTCACCTTGCCGGACCGTCACCTAAGAAGCTGGTCACATTCGTGCAAGTAAATCCCGCTCCGTTGTCGCTTGAAATTGCTCAACACCACTATGTTGGAAACCTTTTCTTTTGGTTGTTTAAGTTTTGGTGGAAATTTGGCGGCTTTGTGAAAAGTAAAAATCGATGGATTATGAGTGGGTTAGTAGGTTGATGAAAATGATTGAAGGGAGATGAAAAATACGCGCGGAGACACCAAATTTCAACAAAAATAAAACTCAGACAGTTTATAAGTACATAACCCTTATTCTTATTATTATACTATAGTAAATAATAATATAATTCGAAACAATTGCACACGCAGAAATAACTAGTATATATATATATATATACTAGTTATTAACGCGTGCGTTGCACGCGCATAAATCGTCTAAGTTTCAAAATACATAATTTATCTTCAGTTTTCTAATATGATAATATGTAATTAATACATGGCCAATTTTAGGGGTTGCGAGAAATGAATATGTGATCGAAAATACCGACACAAGGTAATTCAAAATGGGAAAAATAGAAGAAGATAATTAAGTCAAAAATTAACTATTGTTTTAAATTACGATACTAATTTACTGTCATAACTAATAATGAGTTGGTTGAGCATGACATGAGTTATTAACGACAAAGTTGTATCTAATTTATCAACTTGAGGAGTGAAGAATGTAAGCCCGCAATTAACCACTTAGAGTCTTCGGTGGAGCAGTTTGACTTATACAAACGTAACTATACACTTTTCATGCAATTTTATATCATAATACCAACAAAAATTGATTTAATGCTAAAGGAAATTTCAATTCATTAAAATCTAAAGTTTATACTTGATTTTATGTCAATTACTTATTTAAATACTAATTAGGTTGTACACAATTTGATTTAATTGACAGACGGAAGAACTAAATTAATGATTCAAGAAACTAAATGTTGGACGATGAGTACCTGATTATCCATAAAAGGTCAAAATTCAAGAACCGTGGTTGACCCATATTTTGACAATTGATATGATTTGACAAGTGACTGATCTATGTAATACAAAAAAATCTCAACATGTACTCGAAGTTTGCACGAGTTGAGTACATATCATACTTTATGGGTGGCTCAAATTTATAGGTATATTGTATTAATAAGTTAATGATAATTATGTAACATGTCAGTTAAGCGACTTTAACAAAAAAGTTAATGCAATTTATCTAATGAAATTTTTAGTAATACTCAAATATTGTAGAGACTAAATCATCAATTTTTTAAAACACTAATGTCTAAAGTTTATACTTGAATTCAACTTAACTATTTATTCAACTACCAATTAGGAGATACCTAATATGATTGAATTTACAAACGCAATAACAAAATCGATAGTTCGAGTCAATAAGTATTAAACATTGAGTAACATGTTATATGTAAAGTCAAACTTCAAGAACCACGTTTGATCCATATTTGATATGTTATTTGAGTTAGCAAGTGACTAATTTATTTGATACAAAAATGTTAACAAGCGGAACATCCTCAAATCAGTGATATAGTGAATGGAAAAATGCATCTACTTGACATTTGCACCTATTAAATGCATGTTGACTCTAATTGATATGTATATTTGATGGAGAAATTAATAATAACTACGGTGACCTACCAATTAAGCGACCTTAAAAACTAAAAATAAAAAAATGTAATTAAATGGTTTTTTTTAGTAATAATAAAGATAAATTAATGAGTCTCAAAGATAAAAAAAAACTAAATCGCCATTTTATAAAAATAGGGGAACTAAATATAACACGTATATATATATATATAATAAAATAAAAAATATGGGAACTAAATATAACATATATATATATATAAAATAAAAATAAAAATGTTCAAGAGGTACCTTTTGGGGGTGAGGACAAGTCTCACATTTTATATTGGTATAAAGATATATATAAATGTACTAATTTAAAAACAAACTAAAAGTAAATTAAAAAGAAAGAAGACTCCACTTTTAGCTTTCTAGCGTCCAAGTCAATGATGTTCTTTTCCCCTAAAGAAAGAAGACTCTATTTTTAATTAAAAAAAATGAGATTTGACGTATTTAATATGTAAATTATAATTATATTGGATGGTTAGGTTTAGATTATGGCGTTGACTTGGTGTGACGTTTTTATCAATGCATATGCCTACGCATGTAAATAATATTAATGTTCTGTCAACCCTATTATGTAATATGCTGTAATATGATGAAGTGGTGGTATAACACTTCAGCCGTAATTAGATATTACGAGTTTATATTTTGTTGAGAATAAATAAGTGTTTATATGTATTACTTAATTGTTTACGAGTTGATTCAGTGCTGGTAATGATCAGTTGACCGAATATAAATAAAGAATTAATTTACATATATAATAAAAATGTTACATATACATGTTGCCATTTAATGGGTCCCTATAATCAACTAAATATATATATATATATATATATATATATTCTCCAAATCAGATTTGTAATTTTTTTTGAAAATGATCATGTGGTCAATTGGAATCTCCTTCACATGTGGAGTTTGGTACCCTATAGCTAACATACTGAATTATTTTATTTTAACATATAATAAAAACTCCATATTATTATCTATATTATATATATAAAGCACTGCATAGGGTAGCATGTACTCCATATCTTTCATCAAACTATAGTGTAGTTGCCTCTTCAACTTACTCAAAGAATAATCGCAATTAGGCAATTAACCAGTTCATTGGAAGTTTAGATTTTACTTTTTGTGCTATATATATATATCAAGATCGACCATTTTAAAAAATATCGTTAATGTTGTTCTATAACCTAATTAAAATATCAAGTCTCTCATATAATTGATATAATACGTCAGACTCAGACATAAAAAGAGACAAGTAGAACTGAGCTTAATGAACTGGTATTTTAACTATACAAAGCCTAGGGTGCTCTTAACGAATAGCTTCTTTACTATATATACTAGGTTGTTGTTTGGGGTATATTGATGAAGACACTGCATGTGCCGATTTAGTTGGAATCATTCTCAAAAGCTCAAACATTGCATAACAAAATGTGTGTAGATGATCTTACTTATAACTCATTCATTTTCTTAAAAGAAAATAAGTTATTATTCAAACAATTTTATTTTTTAATTAATAGCTAGGGAATCAGTAATCTGTCAAAGTCGTTGATTAATGGAAGAGGAATCTTCAACAGAAACTTGGTTAGTAGTTAATTTAAGGGTTAAAGGTATTTTTGATACCACATGTTTGATCGAATGTGGCTTTTAGTACTGGATGTTTAGTTTTGTATACTTTTGGTACCAAACGTTTGAAAAAAATGTGGCTTTTGGTACATCCGTTAGTTGGTCGTTTGTTTTGGCCGTTAAATGACATGTGCAAGTCACGTGATCGTCTCTAAACTTTTAATTTTGTTCATTTTAGTCCCTCAAATATATTCCTAACTTTTATTTTGTTTAACTTAGTCATAACACTTCAAAATCGGACCCAATTAAACCAATCGAATTCAATTGACATAGCCCCATTTGAGTCAAATTTACCCAATTGGAGATAGGTCCCAATTGGGTTCGATTTTGAAGCTGTATGACTAAAGTAACAAAATAAAAGTTATGAATATATTTGAGGGACTAAATTGAACAAAATTAAAAGTTTAGAGTCGATCACGTGACTTGCACATGTCATTTAACGGCTAAAACTAACGGCCAACCAACGGATGTACCAAAAGCCACATTTTTTCAAACGTTTGGTACCAAAAGTATACAAAACTAAACATACAGTACTAAAAACCACATTCGGTCAAACATGTGGTATGGAAAGTACCTTTAACCCTTAATTTAACGATGATCTGGACTTTTTTTCTCCATGAATCATGACCCAACTAGCTAACTAGAAATATGCAGGAAGGATCTTTAGGAAGCTGGATACCTTGTTTCATTTTCCTGATATTATATATTTTTAGGGTTCCAAGATAAATAATATATTCTTCAACTTACATTAATATTAAGGGTTTAGAGTTTATAACTGCATCATTAGAATTTTGATTCAGTTATAAATTACGATCTGAATTTAATTATTTTTTTAAATTTGTCTATTTCAACTTCGAATTTCGAATAAATTATCACTTCGGTTACAATTTCCGTCAAATTGAATATAAGAATGTTCTGACTATGTTGGGTCTTTTGATGTGCATCTAAGATGTTATAATAAATTGAAAGAATTACAAACAAAAAAATTTCAATTGGATCTCCAACCGATTACAGTGTTTCTTTTCAATTGAGCGTCCAATTGAAATTATTTTGAAGTAATACTTAAAAAAAAAAAAAATTCATCTTAAGTACACATAAAAAGATCTCACGTCACAGTCACTTACTTCGTTTCTGTCTAATTTACATTAATGTTTATATATAACTGAATCATTACCAGAAATTTGATTAAATTATATTAATCAAATTACATGAATTAATATTAAGGTTTATAATTAAATCATTACCTGAACTTGATTCATTTTTAAATTGCGATCTAAATTTTAATTTTTTAAATTTGGCTAATTAAACTTCCAGTTTTCGAGCAAATTATTTGTTTGTTACAATTTTCATCAAATTGGACTTAAAAGAAGTGTGTTACTATCGCGAGTTCTTTTTATGTGTACCTAAGATGGATTATATAATAAATTGAAAGAATTGCAGATAAAGATCTTCAATTTGAAGCTCAATTGGATCTCAAACCAATTCCAACAGTGTCTTTCAACTGATCATCCAATTGAAAGTATTTTGTTGTAATCATTCTAAATTTTCTTGACGATTCCAACCAACCATGAGTACACGGAAAAATCTCATGGTTGGTTGGACCAACTTGTAAAGCGGGTTATGTTCTCAGTGGCGAATTGAGTTCAAATCCAGTTGGAGACGCCAAATTAGGGAGGACTTTAGCCTTAACGGTCCAGTCCCAAAATTACGAAAGCAACCTTGTATATATATATATATATATAAAAGATACACATCATCTATATATCAATATATAATTTGTGTTGGGTCCTCACCCCCAAAAGTCACCTACCCTCCAAAAGGTTCCATACATAGCTTCCAAAAAAGTCACATACCTTCTAAAGTTTTTTTTTTTTTTCATATCAAAAACTTCTAAAGTTTAAACCATACTATTTTGACAGGTTTGAATTATTTTTTATTTATAAAACCGGATTTGACAGAAATCTTACAAAACCGGCACAATCTATTAAAAAAAAAGGGACTTAGAATATAGAACCAAACTGGCACTATTATAAAAACCAATAAGCCGAAGAAATCCGTAAATTTTTGGTTCTCTCAACTCTTATTTAATATATGATGATATGTGATGTATCAACGATTCAACGTATTTAGGGTCACAAGTTTATTTTTATGTATATGGTTCAGAATTTGAACAACACACTCTATAAAGCTGCCCGTTTTATGTTCCATTACATATGATGTCCCAACTATTAAATGACAATCATGCAAAAATCTCTCCTCATAATAATCACCAAATTCTACACATGTTACTAGAAAGAAATAAACTTATTATATTTAGAGTTAATAATAAACTCTCTGAGGTTTGGCCATGTTGAAATCTGGTGTCCGTCGTTGAAATTGACTGTCTCATGTTTGGTGTTTGTTGAAATTTGGTGTCTCCTTCTATTTTTGGGTTAAGTCGAATAGAAGTGTATCACGTGACCGTCACGTGAACTCGATAAAATGGATATTCCAAAAATGCCCCTCCATAAAAAAAAAATCTGACCTTCCATTACCTAGCGAATTTACGAAATTACCCCTTCTAACTAAATCAACAACTATAGGGTTTTTGGGCGGTGGCCGGTGGGAGTAGGATGGTGGCCGAAAGGAGTTGGGTGGTGGCCGGTCGGAGTTGGGTGGTGGCCGCCGGAGTTGAGTGGTGGCCACCGGAGTTGGGTGGTGGTTGTTTTAAATCTATGGGTAATTTTGTCACTTCATATTTGTGTTTCGCAACATTCTGTCAAAATTAAAAGCAGTTTTGGACGGAAAACCAAATTTCAACAAAGTCCATACTTCATATAGACCATTTTAACACTTTAAAATTCAGACACCAAATTTCAACACGGTCAAACCTCAGACAGTTTATTAGTTATTAACTCTTATATTTAATATAATTATCATAGTTATACACTAACAACTTATATAAATAACAATCTTAGAAACATGCATGTGCAAAGCACATGCAGAAATAACTAGTAAGATTTCATGTGATCATCACTAACTTAGTTTATGTCTAATTTGACAAAAGAATATAGTGAATATTGTTATAATTTGCTGAGAAATTGTAAGTTCGGTAACAAATTTTAGAAAATTAAAGTTTGGATTGTAATCGGATGCATCAATCTGGTTATTAATTATATAAACCCTAATATTAATAACTCAAAATTAGTTGAACTAACGGGTAAATCGAGTTGTGGTATTCAAAGGCAACCTAAATTCGAATTCCACTAGAGACGCAAGCTGGTCCGAGAGCGTTAAGTTTAAATTCCTTATTATAGTGTTTTCAACGAGATTCAAACTTAGTTCGCTAATACGAACACAACTCGCTCTACCAATTGGACTAACGAATTTTGTGTTTCTCTTACTACAATATAATATAATCCTTAGAAAGAAATTATTGTCGGCAGCGGTAATATTTCATCATCTTCATCGTCTTCCACTCCTTATTCGTCTTCTTGGAGAGTGTGAAGTGACTGCATTAATTTAGTGAGGGCATTAATTTCATTCAATATGCCATGCCCTAGCTGCTATTCTACCACTACTGTTACTATTATACTGTCGTAGCATTTCGGAGAGGCATTGCCGATTTTGATGCTAGTCCACATTAATGACCTCTCTGACTCAATTCGTGGCCATATTAATAACATGTGTATGTGTGATATCCTCATCTATTTGCGACAATTCATGCAATATTGTGTTTGATGTAGTTGTTCAGCGTTTATCCGATAATTAGATGTTCTGGATTTAAATCCGTGCATCCACGATGCTTTTATATAAATTATATTTTTTAAAGTTATCACGTAAACATTTATGTACACTTTAAGTAATATGTAAAGTTAAGACACACGTAAAAAATATTTTCTCTGCAATCGTATTACTTAAACATATTCCTTAAATATATTTTATCATTAAATTTTCCAACAACCACCAATAAGATATTAGCATTAATTATAAAATGAAATTATATTATATTTAAAAATTGGTTACGTAATACATAGTGCATTCCTTGTATTTAAGGAATGCTTTATGTAAAAATATAAATTTACGTGTGGTATGTAAAACCAATGTAAATAGTTTTTTTTTTTATTTTACTTAAATAAACATGTAGGACACACGTTTACGTAATCTTTACGTAATACCATTGTGGATGCTCTAAGTGACATACAATAGTAATATTGAATGAGGAAGAAAATAATTATTCTTGAGGAACGAGATCTGTCAACTAGAAGTCTAGAACACTCAATTTGTGTCCATATTAATATCATGTGTAATGTGTTATATCCTCACATCTAGGGTTTTAACTTTCCGTATCTAACTATATTTGCAGGAAACCATGTAATATGATATGATGATTCAACGTTTATCCTTTGACTAGATGTCTCGGTTCAAAATTTTCTAAGTGACACTCAGTAGGAATATCGAATGACAAATGAAATAATTATTCTTAAAGATTATTCTTAAAGAAATTAAGGGGCTGTCAACTACAACACCCAACTCGTGTCCATATTAATAAGGCGTGTAATGTGTTTTATCCTCACATCTAGGGTTTAGCTTTCTGCATCTAACTATCTAGGGTTTAGCTTTCTGCATCTAACTATTTGCGATGAGCCATGTAATAACTGTCCCAATTTTGACCCATGTGTCAGTTTGGTGTTTAAGGTTAAAATTCAATGTCTTAATTTTCATGTGTTGCTATTTGGTGTCTCCGTTAAAATTTGAGGTTAAGTTGAACGGAATCTGGTCACGTGATAGTCATGTGAGTGGTCAATTTTCAAAATTCCAAAAATACCCCTGACCATAATTAGGATTCCGGCCGATTCCGCCAAACCCACCTGATTCCGGCCAAACCCACCTGATTCCGGCCAAACCCACCCGATTCCGGCCGATTCTGGACTATTGCGACCAAACCCACACCTATTTCGGCCGATTACGGCCAAACCCACCCCGATTTTAGCCTGTTGCGGCCAAACCCACCCGATTCCGGCCGATTACGGCCTAACCCACCCCGATTCCGGCCGATTACGGCCAAACCCTCCGGCCGACTACGGCCAATTCCGGTCGATTATGGCATATTCTGGCCGATTTAGGGTTAAGCATCTCCGATTTAGGATTTAGGGTTCTGGCCAATTCCAGCCGATTCTGACCGATTGGAGGTGGGTGGCCGGAGTCGGGGTGGGTGGCCGGAGTCGGGGTGGGTGGCCGGAATCGAAGGCTTTGAAAAAAAGGGTAAAATAGTCTTTTCAATTCAATCTGTTAAACTTAGCCCCAAAATCTAACAGAAAATTAAATAGGCACAAAACTGAAAATTGGGACACCAAATATCAACAGTTTAAAATTGAGACACCAAACTGACACTCGGGTCAAAATTCAGACAATTTTTAGATTCTATAATAGTTCAGGGTTTATATTTATATGTTTCGGGTTTAATTTCGTCTAAGTGACATCCTGTAGGAATATTGAATGAGGAATGAAAGAGTGATTCTTAAGAAACGAGATCATTCTTAAAAGACGGGTTAATAACGAGCGAACATGTTTTTGATTCGGAAATCCTATTGCTCGTAGTTTTATAAATAAATAAAGGGTTAAAGGTACTTTTCATACTACATGTTTGGCCGAATGTGGCTTTTAGTACCGGATGTTTGGTTTTGTATACTTTTGGTACCAAACGTTTGAAAAAATGTGGTTTTTGGTACATCCGTTAGTTGGCCGTTAGTTTTTTCCGTTAAGTGACATGTGCAAGTCACGTGACCGACCCTAAACTTTCGATTTTATTCAATTTAGTCCCTTAAATATATTCCTAACTTTTAATTTGTTTAATTTAGTCCCAAAACTTCAAAATCAATTCCAATTTAACCATTGAACCCAATTGACCTAGCCGGACCTAGCCTAGGGCTAGGTCCAACCCTGGTTCGGGGTCGCTGGACCCAGCCAAACCTGACCCAAGGTCGGACCTAGCCCTAGGCTAGGTCAATTGGGACCTAGCCCAATTTGGGTCGAATTTGGGCTAGGTCCCAATTGACCTAGCCTAGGGCTAGGTCCGACCCTGGGTCAGGGTTGGCTGGGCCCGGCGACCCCAACCCAGGTTCGGACTTAGCCCTAGGCTAGGGCCGGCTAGGTCAATTGGGTTCGATGATTCAATTGGAATTGATTTTGAAGTTTTGGGACTAAATTAAACAAATTAAAAGTTATGAATATATTTGAGGGACTAAATTGAACAAAATCGAAAGTTTAGGGTCGGTCACGTGACTTGCACATGTCACTTAACGGAAAAAACTAACGGCCAACTAACAGATGTACCAAAAGCCACATTTTTTCAAACGTTTGGTACCAAAAGTATACAAACCCAAACATCCGGTACTAAAAGCCACATTCGGTTAAACATGTGGTATGAAAAGTACCTTTAACCCATAAATAAATAATAAACAAAGGAAAAGGAGAGAAGGGGAGCAGCAAAAAGTATTGGCACTGTCTATTGGGCTCACTTCTATTCAAAGTGGACTATAGATGTGCTGCTTCTTTTTAGGTGCAAATAGATGGGCTTCAGAAATCCTTGCTAACAACCAACCATATCTAGCTAGACAGAGTATGGTGAATTTTTTTATAGGCAACGTTATCAAAACCGGACCGAATATCAAATCGGTTAACAGTCCGGTTTGAACCCGGTTCGACAGTTCTAGAGCTAAGAGACATAAATACATAATCACTTTTAAATTTCACATCGTCCCGAGTCAAATCCAACAGACCAAGAGTGAGCAACCATTTACATAAGTGGAGTTTCATCTTAAAATCAATTGGTGATATGAGGAGGTAATTCACTTGCTTATATAGTTGCTCTAACCTATTTTAGAATCGGTGTGGGATACACACACCATACTCACGGTGACTCTTCAACACTCCCCCGCACTGTGAGGGCTCTTTTAACTAAGGCAACGGCTTTTAAATCCGAACGGGTTGTGACTAATTTCAACAAACCCCCCACTCTCATGCCCAGACACAATCCAAACACAAATATGGTACATGGAGTCAACAAAGGGGACACAAACCCAACACAGCTAATAATCGGAACCAAACTCTGGCTCTGATACCATCTTAAATTCCTCCACATTGGGCCGAGTCAAACCTAACGGGTCAAGAGAGAGCAACCATTTACCCAAGTGAAGTTTCATCCTTATACTAACCGGTAAAAGTAGCATAAGAGAAAGTAGCATACCTGATTATATAATCACTTGCACTGGTTCTCGGCTTGATCCAGTCAGACCATATGTCTGGTTCTGATAACACTGCTTATAGGTTCGAACCGAACCAGAATCGAAGAGACCGATACCATTTCAAAAGGTCTTAATAGTCATAATTCGATTCTAAAACTGATGAGGACGACTGTTTCAAACTTGAAATATATATAGGGTTAAACGGTTTATTGGTGCAACATGTTTGATCAAAATTGGCTTTTAGTACAACATTTTCTTTAGACTTTTAGTGTCCGTTAGTTGACAGTTAGAATTTTGGGATTTGCTAGGATCCTTTGAAAGTATCCATGCTTTAAACTTATTTTTGCAAATATTTTATTTTTAATTTTACCCAAAAATTTGTAAAATTAAACCGAATAATCACAATGGTTATAAAAGTGAATTTTAAGATTATTTTTTTGAATTTAAATGTTAATGTTTACATCGTAGAAAATAAAAATAATAGTTTTTTAAAAAAAAAAATAATAATAATCAGAGGCAAAAATAAAAATAAAATAATTACTAATAAGAGACAAAGTATAATGCTCTTAAAATTGAAGGATTAAAATATAAATAAAATGATTTCTAAACAAAAATAATGCATGAAAGCACCAATATTTTAAAATGATGTTAGACAAACCGTAGAATTTTCCATCTACTTTTCATTTTTTTTTATGTCAGTCCCCCAAATTTTTATTCTTAATTTACAAATTAGTCCCTAAACAATTTCAATTGGATTCTAGGTTGAATTAACCTAGCCATGAGTATGATGTCCAAATCCATCATATCGCACCGATATGTCCTCATTTGACTGAGTATGTGTGGAGGATAGTTGTAAAGAAAAAAGGGTTCGTAGTTAAAGCATCTGGTTGGCCTATCACCGATGAACCCGATCTATACCTTAAGTGAGCGAACAAGTATATATATGCATGACAATGCGGAGAAACCAAAAGCAATGATAATAATTGTGAAAGAGGAAGGAATTTGAGGGATGAAATGCAGAATGTTTGGGAATCTTGTGGCGCAAGTATGATGAGGTGGTGGCACCCGGTTTTGGGTTACGTACTTGCTAACTCGGATAGAGGGGCAACACCGCACAATTGCCGGTCCTATTCTTGCAAAAGTGACCATCTGGAAAAATTATTTGTTTGTTGATCTAGTTCCATGCTACGTATGTGGTTGCTTACTCTAACTATTGACTTTGAAATTTTGCAGGTATGTGATGGAGAGTGGATGTTTATTTCTCGAGATGAAGGCGTAGCGTTATCCATAGTGGAGAAGAAGAATCAGTAAAAGATGTTTTCAGCGGGCCGGCCGAGATTTGAATTCGGTTTGCTCCAGAACAAAATTCGTTTCAACAGTTTGTTCCAAGTTATGAAAAAAAATGTTTACAGCATGTTTGATTTGTGGAATTGAGAATAAGGACTAGGAATATTGAATACATAATAGATATATTAATATAATGTTGTTTGGTTGACACAAGGAATGATGATTCCAAATTCAATGTTTGGTTGATAGAATGTTATATAAATGAATAGAATCAGCATAATTGACAAATTTATACTTTTACTATTTTATTAATTAAATAAATAATATTAAACATGAAAGGCAAATAATATATTATTAAACAAAAATTGATTTTTTTAATGCAAACCATCATTATTTTTTACAATTTTTTTTTTTAAATTATAATTTTGTTTCAAAAACAAGTTTTTTTTGAAATATTGTAAAACTAACTTTTTTTACCTTGTTGTAAAATTAATTGTAACTAATGTAATATATATTGGAACGTAAAACAATCAATGATCATATTAATTAATACTATAACGTCTGATAAAGTCTATATGTCTAACAATGCTCTAAAAAAAGACAAAGTCTATATGTCCAACAATGCTCTAAAAAACCCAATAAATATTTTTTTTTAAAAAAAAATCATGAATTCCCCTCTGGTCCTCTACTGATCAATAACCAATAACAGTAAGCAACATTCAATTATCCAACAACATATCGATGCTAAGTAGATGTGTAAACCATTATTTCTCTTGTTGTGTATGTCCAGATTATTAAGTTTGAAGAAAACAAGGCAATGTTACTGTTTTATTAAGTATGAAACAAACTTACTATTTTATGAAACATTCACGATCAGTAGGTACAAGGAAAGCAGCAGTTCGATCAAGGAAGTAGATCAGTCGGCAAGGCGATCAAGGACGACGGTAGTTAATGCTGGCCGCAGTCGGAAGCATGCAATCGACCACCATAAGCAGTAATGCACGGGGAGTAGACGTCCGTGTTGTTTTTTATAATAATAAATAAATTAGGTTAGAGATAAATTTGTATTTGTATTTTTATTGTTAATTATAACAAACTTGGAATACTTAATCCTAGGGGTTAGGCTAAGATTAAGTATTCCCTCAATAAATAGGAATTAGTAATCCTTATTCCATACAATTAATGAACCAAATAATATAATAGTAATTACCATTCCCTATTTCTAATTATATTCTTTGAACCAAACATGTTGTTAATCTTTGTGGATAACCTTTGGTATTCATTGTATCTAACCTTTAATGCGAAGTTTTTGCGATTATTTGATTTATGAGCGCGTCTATGGTAAGGAGGCCCTAAAATGCAAAAAAGTAGTGACCAATCTCAAAGTGACACATAAGCATTTCTTCTAAATTTTTATGGAGTGCATCACATGTAATTATCTTACATGTTTAAGTATTAATTGTTTCTTTTGACTAATTCTTTTATAACTCCAATTAAGTTTAGTTGATTTATATATATTTCTTCTTACACAATATATATATATATATATATATATTTCTTCTTATCCAAAAAATATATATATTTCTTATTTGTTAGCAAGTTTTCTTATTCGACTAATTTTGTAAGAATGTCATATTTATAGCGAGACAATTAATGGATAATAATTTATAGTAGCTTTGTCGCCTTTTTTTTCTTCTAAAATTCTATTAGGTCGGGTAAACCCTATAGGGTAAATGTGTTTGAATAATTTAAGATAAGATTTTTTTTAAAAAAATATATAACTGAAATTTGAACATACAAAAATATGAGTAAAAGTTAGAGATATAATTACATGGAATAGACTTACTGTACATTTAACAAAAACTTGTGATAAACGTTGACGTGTCACTCTGCAATTTGTCTCATTTTCCTCCACTAATGAGACTCTTAGCTAAGTATTATTCTTTATTTAAATTGCTGCATACTCTATCTCTCTCCTTATGGTGGATTTGATAGTTTCCGAATGAGGATTTAGATCACATGTTCCACTCTTATTATACCAAATTGTGTTTCACCATTAAGATTTTAACATTTGTCATTACATTTAATATTTTCCTTCCACAGTTTACAAATTCTAAATAGGATTTTAGAATAAAAAAATCACAAAATTAATTACAGACATACACGTATTAAATCACAACAACAAGACACAATTTAAAACACGGAGAGTGGGATAGATGATCTGAATCCGCAAAATGATTTTCATTTCATATGAAAAAACTGATAGTTATGATTATCAAAATTAGATAAACTATATTTAGTAGATAAAAGTAACAAATATATATGTACTATAGGCATGATAATTATATATCATTTAATTCAAAAATAACATGAATCTTTTTTAATACACTTTAAAGTTTAGGTATCGGTTAGACATTATAGTACACATTTTAAAATCGAAAGAAGTTATATAATTAATTTTAAATTTCAAAATTATAAGTTTCATCATATATCATCAAATTTAGTCTTATCAGATATATATTTTACTCTTTGCAACAGAGTTATATTCCTTTAAGATAGATATTTTAATTAATCAAAATTTGGTGTCACACGGCGATCACGTGATATAAATGTGCGCTAAATTTCTCACTATTATATTTAATTAATTAATTATTAATCTATATTACGAAATGTATTGTTTGTACGTGCAGTCTGCATGGAATGCATACAGCTTCACTTCATCACCACCTTCAGCAACTTTTCTTTCTCAATTTCGAATTGGAAAATGATAGTTTGGATAAAATAAAGTCGAGTTTATTTCAACTCAATTTATCGATTGTCATCCAGAACTGAAACAACTGAACTGCTTTGAGAGCTTCGTGACCAGTTCAGGGAAGATCCACCAAAGATATGGACTCATTCGACTAACTAGTGATCCCTGAACTCATTCATTAACATAGAGATTTCCCTGAAATAGGGGATTGGTTGATCGAAAAGCTCAAGCAGGAGTAGGACATTCCATACAAATCTTTCAGATCCGCTATTATATTATGTTCAGGAGATGTTACGACGCAACGCCGCTCGGGTCCGATTGGTGGCTTTAACCGAGAATATCTCTGCAGGTGCACTGATTCGATTGTCCTCCCGGCGTGCGAACCTGTCCCGCTTCCTCAAGCCCTTGTGGTGGTCCAAGTAGACCACCACCACCGTGATGTCGTCATGGAAGTATCGTCTTGTTCCTTTCTCCATCTTTGCTAGTTCTTTGAAATCCATCTCCTCCTTCTTCGCTGCCTCTCTAATGGCGGCTCTCACTAACCGCCTCGCAATTCCCTGTTCGTAAGAAGACAGACGACATAATGTAAGCAACAATTGAGGGAAAATATGTACTTAAAATACTATGATCCTTATGTCTACTCAGAAAACGACTATTGTTACGTTTTAAAAGCTCAGTTTTTTAAGGTAAAGAAGTAAAAACGTGCGTTTCTACGACTTAGAAACAAGTTTTTAACCACATAAGATCCCACCAAAATGGATTTCAAATTGTGATTGGTTGAAACATTTTGAGGAATAATCTTAAAGAAGTGTATGGAACTACTTACAGCTCTCGGGCTTTTGAATACGATCTTGACCACGGTTTCATCACTCAACTGCTCCCAGAGACCGTCGGATGCAAATACCAGAAACAAGTCACCAGCATTGATTTTTCGCTTAATGATCGAGGGCTCTGCTGTCACGACCGCTCTTTTCAAGTGCATTGGGCCTTCAAAATGTTGAAACAATGGGTTTCTGTTGAACTCGGGTTTCTTCAAGTACACGTCACCAATAGATCGAGATACCTGGACAAAACAGGGCTTTTTAGAACACCCAACTCGAAAACAGAGCATTTTTGCATCATCAATCAAGGCAAATTGAGCTTTTTATCTACCAAAAATTGAATCTTTAAGATTCCTTAATCAATCAAAGTGTATATATATATATATGGAAGTGAAGATGGACAAGTGGAAACCATGAGATAAACGATGGCGATTGCTGCGAAAGCTCCATCTCATGGATCAATAGCCTCTTGCTGTTTTCACTTGGCAATCAACAAGAGGCAATGCAAATTGCAAGGCATATGATTTCCTGGAACATTGACAAGTCACAACCCGATTTAACTAACTAACTATAACCCGATCTATGATCATCACCTTTCGAAAAAATGCAAAATTTCCAAGACCATGTAATAAAGAGCAACATTATAGTAAATCATACAGCATCAGCAAACCAAGCATATATGATTAAATATACTATTTTTTTTTCCAGAATTGTCGGTAGTACCTGAATTATGCCTTTGATTCTCCAAACGCCACGGTTACAGATGACGATACGGGAATCGTCGGGGTGGAGATCTCTAACTTCCTTCCTGACTGCCTCAACACAGACATTATGGTCTGTGGTCAATCTCTCTGCTACTACTGAGCTCTTCATTCCTTCTGGAGCTCTTCGACCAAGAACAGCTCTTGAATCTCCAAGATTTGCCACGTAAAGAACATCGTTAGTGATAACACCCACCAAGCAGCAGGACCCGACCGAAGCAATTTTGGGTCGTGCTGGAAACGAAGTGCGGACCAATTGTAAGAAATCTTCTTCGGTCGAATCAAAGGCTTTTTTTAAGGCGTCTGAGGATAAACCACCTTGCTCTCTTGAAAATTCTGTATGAACAAGAGAGGATAGGATGATTATCATTATATGCTACTGTATAGTTCAAAGATTAAAAATCAAAATTAAACATATAATAATCTTTAAACGCAAATTTTTTAAGACCTGCATTTTTGCAGATAGATATTTACAAATCATAAATGTATATACCGAAATGTTCGATATACAGAAATATGAGCTACTAGTATACAACCCGGAAAATCATTCATCTCAAGAAAGGCAACTTTTTTATTAACCTGGGCACATCAAAATCCTTCACTAGGACTGGATCATAACACTGTTGGATTGGAGCTCAACAATAGATTGTTGAAAAAAATCATACAGTGTATATTCGATTTAGAGAAATATGCGCTGCTAGTACCCGGAAAATCATTCATCTCCAGAAAGGCAACTTTTTATTAACCTGGACACATCAAAATCCTTCACTAGGGTTCATAGATCTTAATACAGTTGGATTGGAGCTTAACAATAGATTGTTGGAAAAAATAATCAAATAATTCAAATTCAAAGGGCAAGGTTATCTAGATTGAGGATATCTCAGTCATGTATATACATGATCAACAAATGCACATCTAAAAAGCTACCACCTTTAACAACAAACATCAAAATTAAGGAAATGCAGCAATTAGCTTCAACATTTCATTTACATTCAACTAAATTTCAGCAAATTAATCATGAGCCACCACCGGAGCAAGGTTTGGATCAACAAAGAAAAAAGGAGGAATTAAAATAGTGGACATACTATTGATGTAAGGAAAAAGCTTCTCCTTGACGAATCTAGAAGCTTCGGGACCGCCATGGCCGTCGTAAACCCCGACATAGGTAACATTCGGCGTCGTTAAGACCTCGCCCTGATCTTCAAGGTTAGAATTTGCCTGAACAACGGCGATTGAGTAATCACCGAGGGCGTGAGGCTTTAACTCCTTATGCCACAATCCATCGACGCCGTTGCCGTTAAATCTCCCCAGGCACCTCTCCAATGGCCGGAAACATGACCTCATCGTCGCGTCACGAGATTCACTACAAAGCTAGGTTTCTCAAATCAAAACGGGAACTTGATGGTGGTTAAGGTGTGGAGAGGACGATTGTTGAAGGAGATGAAGAGGGAGAGAGAAAAAAGGTAAGGAAATTAAAGAAAAGCAGAGTCTTGGGGAGGAAGAGACGCGCATATAGATTACGTTTACAGAGTGTGTAGTGGGATGCGTTACCAGAAAATAAGGTGGAGGATAATACCATCTCATCTCATTCCTCGTATTTCTTTCTGTTGTGTTCCTTCTCTGTCACTCGGTTGACTTTGACCTGATTTATTTATTTAATTTTTTTTTCTCGAGTGACCTGATCTTTTTATATATAAATATAAAATAAAATATATATAATAATTTCACCAAAATACAAATATCTACCAAATTTTGAACAAATTATTAGACATGTTTTAATTTTCATCAAATTATATAGAATCTGAGTATATTTTCTCATATATGGGATCTTTTTATGTGTATCCAAAATAATCCGGATATAAATCGAAAGCATTATAATAAAATACATTCAAATAGACGCTCAATTAGAATGCACCGTTCGAATTGGGTTGATATCCAATTGAATGTATTTTGTTGCATTACTTTTAATTTATATTTGAATCCATCTTGGTACACATGAAAAGACCTCATATGTCAGAAACATGCTTATTTTCTGTCAAATTTGATGTAAATTTAAACAGATGTAACAATTTGCTTAGAAATTAAAAGTTCAGATAGTTATTTTTGAAAAATTAAAGTTCAGATACTGATTTGAGAATTGTCAAAGTTACAGTAGCAATTTTGTTACTAACCCTATATATATATATATATATATATATATATATATATATATATATATATATATATAATACCATTTTTTTTTGCTTGTAAATATCTTGACAAACTATGCATAGTAGTAGTGATTTACTGGTTAAGAGGGTTGTTTATTTTCTAATATTTGATTTTGAAGTTAGGTTTGAAACCCTTAGAGAGTTACCTCTAATTGAGTTAATTAAAATATTAGGTCATGTTTAGCTCACATAGTGTGTCCGACATATGACAAAGTGAGTAAAATTTTGTTTCGGGTCGTCATCTTGACTATAATATTAGGTTCTACTTACTTTAATACTGTATCGGGCATAAGAGAAGACGAGTAGAACTGGACTTAACCGTTCGACGTGTTTATTGCCTGCCACCCACACTAGGATAAATGGAGTTTATACTCGGTTTCTGGTGATACTACATTGACGAGCCAAAAAATATATACACCACCGTGTAGCGGTTTAGCATTACTTCATCTATTAATAATTAATTAACTAGAAGTTTTGAGTTCGAATCATGAAAATGAAATATAAAAAAAATCATAACTAATAATTTAGTGTATAAACTGACATATTACAAGTAATGATTATTTTAGCACGGGTCGCTGCACTTAGAACACCCACTAAAAAAAATAAAAATATCAATAAGAAGCAAAAACTACTATATCCCTATAAAAATAAAAAAAGAAATATTCACATTTTTTAATATTACTAGTTTTGTTGCGCGTAGTTGCACGCGCGTGAAGTAATATATATTATTAAATAATACAACATATAATAATATTTTAAAGGGTACCCTATTTTAAAACAGTCGAATTGAAATAAATAGAAGTGACATTTTATCTATCACCAGTATTGATTAAATTGGATTTAGTAATTCCAAGTATAAGCAAATATGCCCAATGAAATTTTAGTTCGATTTTGAATGCGCTTGACATATAATATTTTCTTCCGTTATTGAATTCTTTCATTCCACACCATCTCTTATATATTTCTCTTCTTGTACTTCAGCAACGTCGTCTTACAGGTAATCAAGTAACATGAAATTATTCCAGGATAAGGGATATAACGTTAACATATGAATGTAGTTTGTACTGTATTGACTACAAAGCAAAAAGTCTAGATATTGATGAAATATTGATACTAATATATAAGAATGTCAAGAAGAAATTATGTTTAAATATAACATTTTCCTTTTGGAAGATTGAGCAATCGTGCTTGGGATCTTTCAATTTCATCATCCATAAGAAGATAGAAATCTAATTGTTTAGATGCTCCATCTTCCTTTAAATTATGCAATAATTCGTTGATTTTCTAATTAATATAATAACAAAAATTATTGATTGAAAGAAACAATCACATGGAGTACTTTGGTGGCATCAGTCATCAACATCGCTAGGGATGGCAACGGGGCGGGTTTTTGCAGCCCCGGACCCGCCCCGCGGGTCGGCCTGGCTGACCCGGCCCCGGCCAAGTGGGCCTTTCGGGTCGGGTCGGGTCAACAATCCCGCGGGTCGACCCGCGGGGCCCCGACCCGCCCCGTCATATGAACAATTTTTTTTTTTTTTTTTTTAAACTTTTTAATATTAAATACAATTTTTTTTTGTCAAAATATTACATTATATATAAATTCAAAACATAAATCTAACATCAATCAAATATAAACAACAAACACATCAAATTCATTACAAATACAAATTTAAATCCAAACACCAAATTAACAAATCCTAATAATCTAAATATAAATTTATTTGGTCCATGTTATTTATATAGGTACTATATTAACCATATTTTTTTATTAAATGTTAGATCATATTAACATAAAAAAATTAAAAAAAAAAAAATTATATACATATGGATTTCGGGGCGGGTCTACGGGGCGGGTCTACGGGGCCCCGGGTCTCTAGACCCGGACCCGCCCCGACCCGAGCCCGACCCGCCCCGGACCCGACCCGTGACCCGCGGGTCGGCGGGTCAAAACCGGGTCGGGGCCCCGCGGGTCAGCGGGGCCCCGAGACCCGTTGCCATCCCTAAACATCGCCCTCAGTCGCTAAAAAGCCTTCCACATCCACTTTCTTATTCTTATTTTTCTTGTTTGTCAAGTATGGTGAGTAAATAAATATAATGTTCATCCAGTATCCTTCTTTCTTATTCTTATTTTTCTTGTTTGTCATGTATGGTGAGTAAATAAATAAATATAATGTTCATCCAATATCCTTCTTAGAAGAAGTGGTCGATCTTCGCAAGGCCATACAGATGAAACTCCTTAATGTCCTTATAATGGTATCGACACAATCTGTTATGACTGCATCTTTCTCACCATTAACAGTCTTAGGCAACAAACTCAATACCTCGAGCTCGAGCACGAGCACGAACGACTGTGCATGATAACATGATCCTACAGAATATTAAATTCCACAAACCGACCATTTTTTAGTTAGTAATAATCAACAAATAGAAAATTATGTGAGGACACATGTCATGTGTGAACACTGAGATATCCATAGTGTCACTGTCTTCACAAATGGTGCGTGTGATGAAACCATAGTTGTGCGGGTACACCACTTATGAGTACAACACCCGATCAGCCTAAATCAACTAGTCACTCGGGTATATGATGCAATTATAATCAACAGGTGATTTGCATAATATAAGTCGAGATTCTCACCTTTATGAGGACACTTACCTTGTCCAACTCATACTTAACCTTGCTTAGTTTTACAATCTAATCCGCATATATATATATATATACAACAAGATATACATAGAATTCATGTGACAACTAAAGCTATTTCTGCTAACAATATACATTCTTGGAATACCATACAAGAAAGATTCACATCGTAAGTTATTTTGTAAGAAGTAAACTTGCACAATAAAAAATAGATGGAGCACCCGATTCTACAAATTCATAACCGAAGAACATCACAGTATTGCATAATACCTAGTTAGTTCATCAACTATGAATAAACTAATAGCAGTATTATGAACTTTTAGTTGAAAGATGGAGAGATTTACCTAGTTGTAGATCTTGACATCAGCCATAGATGTCCTCGACTGTGAATACAGATTCTCTCATTCGGGGGGATGAGGCAGTGTAGCGAAAAAGTGATTCTCACAGTTGCTTCTATGTCCATGGTTATCACTAATAAAACATAACTTAACAACTGGGACATGCAATGGATCATGGGTGTTCCATATTAGGTAAGGCTTAAGAGCATTCTCAAACACTAACTATAAGAAATCGTTAGTGCATAATGATCTTTTCCAATGTTCAATTGTTGTAAGTACAAGATATACTCATGTTCAATTGTTGTAAGTAGAAGATATACTCAAAGTTCATGCCAATAATTTGATTATTCCTACTATAAAGCTACTATAAACCCGAAAGAGAAATGAAATATAACATTATTTTTATATATGCAAATGAGGAAAAAGAGGATTGACTAAAATGAGGTCTGCTTTTTCAACCGTGGGATTTGAAGATGTGACCACAATGAGTTCCATTATAAAATCCAACTGTTGAAAATGCCAAAACCTCAATTGTGGCCGACCTCATTTTACCTACGGTAGAAGAAAAATGTGCAGTCCCAGTTTACAAATGAGGAATAATAGACTATCATATGCAGGTTATTTTGGTCACTAACTGAAGCATTTCGTCGAGCAGTTGGTGTGTATAAATGTATAAATAAAAGAATCGCCAGTGAGCATTACGAATTTCTTAATTAAAGACGAAATAATGTTATTTCTTCCAGGTTATTCCGTAGAAATAAATTCAGAGAGTCAATAAGGTAAATATACTTACAGGATTTGAACCGTAAGTTGTAACGAAATTGGAAGATGGTATATCCGCAGATAAGGGAGTCTCCATTAAAGGGCAGCAAGCCGAATTCTCTGCGCAAGAGTTTGTCGAATGAGGACAGTGTGTGACAATTGGAGATGCAACCAGAGCAGCTCGCCGGTTTTTTCATTGTGTTATTGAGTAAAATAAACGTGAATGTAAATTAACAAAAACGGTAACAATTCTGTAATTCATCGTTACCTCAAAGGATGATCATTTTACTCTTATAGACCGCAGTAATGATTAGGCCAAATATGGGCTTCTTCATGAAGAGTATCGATTGAAGAAGACGGCATGGTTTGTTCTTTGACATCAGATGGCACATGAGAACCTATTGTTTGTGAAAAGGTACTTGAAGAGAATATACATGCGATGGAAAAAGAGGCACAGGAGAACCTTTTGTTTGTGAAAAGGTGTTTGAGGACGTGAAGAGGTTTGCAATTTGATTTGAATGAGGACTTTGAAAGAAACAGGCGGGAAGAAATGGGAGGTAAGTGGGAAGAGAAGGCCGGAAGAAATTGGACGCTAGGCGGGAAGAATGTGAGGACATTTGAGAGGTGAGGACAAATTTAAATTTACAACTTTTTATTTATGTAATAGATAGATGCTCCATCTTCCTTTAAATTATGCAATAATTCGTTGATTTCCTAATTAATATAATAACAAAAACAATTGATTGAAAGAAACAATCACATGGAGTACTTTGGTGGCATCAGTCATCAACATCGCCCTCAGTCGCTAAAAAGCCTTCCACGTCCACTTTCTTATTCTTATTTTTCTTGTTTGTCATGTATGGTGAGTAAATAAATATAATGTTCATCCAATATCCTTCTTTCTTATTCTTATTTTTCTTATTTGTCATGTATGGTGAGTAAATAAATAAATATAATGTTCATCCAATATCCTTCTTAGAAGAAGTGGTGGATCTCCGCAACGCCATACAGATGAAACTCCTTAATGTCCTTATAATGGTATCGACACAATCTGTTATGACTGCATCTTTCTCACCATTAACAGACTTAGGCAACAAACTCAATACCTCGAGCTCGAGCACGAGCACGAACGACTGTGCATGATAACATGTTCCTACAGAATATTAAATTCCACAAACCGACCATTTTTTAGTTAGTAATAATCAAAAAATAGAAAATTATGTAAGGACACATGTCATGTGTCAACACTGAGATATCCATAGTGTCACTGTCTTCACAAATGGTGCGTGTGATGAAACCATAGTTGTGCGGGTACACCACTAATAAGTACAACACCCGATCAGCCTAAATCAACTAGTTACTCGGGTATATGATGCAATTATAATCAACAGGTGATTTGCATAATATAAGTCGAGATTCTCACCTTTATGAGGACACTTACCTTGTCCAACTCATACTTAACCTTCCTTAGTTTTACAATCTAATCCGCATATATATATATATATATATATATATATATATATATATATATATATATATATATATATATATATATATATATATAGAATTCATGTGACAACTAAAGCTATTTCTGCTAACAATATACATTCTTGGAATACCATACAAGAAAGATTCACATCGTAAGTTATTTTGTAAGAAGTAAACTTGCACAATAAAAAACAGATGGAGCACCCGATTCTACAAATTCATAACCGAAGAACATCACAGTATTGCATAATACCTAGTTAGTTCATCAACTATGAATAAACTAATAGCAGTATTATGAACTTTTAGTTGAAAGATGGAGAGATTGACCTAGTTGTAAATCTTGACATCAGCCATAGATGTCCTCGACTGTGAATACAGATTCTCTCATTCGGGGGATGAGGAAGTGTAGCGAAAAAGTGATTCTCACAGTTACTTCTATGTCCATGGTTATCACTAATAAAACATAACTTAACAACTGGAACATGCAATGGATCATGGGTGTTCCATATTAGGTAAGACTTAAGAGCATTCTCAAACACTAACTATAAGAAATCGTTAGTGCATAATGATCTTTTCCAATGTTCAATTGTTGTAAGTACAAGATATACTCATGTTCAATTGTTGTAAGTAGAAGATATACTCAAAGTTCATGTCAATAATTTGATTATTCCTACTATAAAGCTACTATAAACCCGAAAGAGAAATGAAATATAACATTATTTTTATATATGCAAATGAGGAAAAAGAGGATTGACTAAAATGAGGTCTGCTTTTTCAACCGTGGGATATGAAGATGTGACCACAATGAGTTCCATTATAAAATCCGACTGTTGAAAATTCCAAAACCTCAATTGTGGCCGACCTCATTTTACCTACGGTAGAAGAAAAATGTGCAGTCCCAGTCTACAAATGAGGAATAATAGACTATCATATGCAGGTTATTTTGGTCACTAACTGGAGCATTTCGTCGAGCAGGTGGTGTGTGTAAATGTATAAATAAAAGAATTGCCAGCGAACATTACGAATTTCTTAATTAAAGACGAAATAATGTTATTTCTTCCAGGTTATTCCGTAGAAATAAATTCAGAGAGTCAATAAGGTAAATATACTTACAGGATTTGAACCGTAAGTTGTAACAAAATTGGAAGATGGTATATCCGCAGATAAGGGAGTCTCCATTAAAGGGCAGCAAGCCGAATTCTCTGCGCAAGAGTTTGCCGTATGAGGACAGGGTGTGACAATTGGAGATGCAACCAGAGCAGCTCACCGGTTTGTTCATTGTGTTATTGAGTAAAATAAACGTGAATGTAAATTAACAAAAACGGTAACAATTCTATAATTCATCCTTACCTCAAAGGATGATCATTTTACTCTTATAGACCGCAGTAATGATTAGGCCAAATATGGGCTTCTTCATGAAGAGTATCGATTGAATAAGACGGCATGATTTGTTCTTTGACATCAGATGGCACATGAGAACCTATTGTATGTGAAAAGGTGCTTGAAGAGAATATACATGCGAAGGTAAAAGAGACACAGGAGAACCTTTTGTTTGGGAAAAGGTGTTTGAGGACGTGAAGAGGTTTGCAATTTGATTTGAATGAGGGCTTTGAAAGAAACAGGCGGGAAGAAATGGGAGGTAAGCGGGAAGAGAAGGCCGGAAGAAATGGGAGGGTAGGCGGGAAGAATGTGAGGACATTTTAGAGGTGAGGACAAATTTAAATTTACAGCTTTTTATTTATGTAATAGATAGATAGATGCTCCATCTTCCTTTAAATTATGCAATAATTCGTTGATTTTCTAATTAATATAATAACAAAAATTATTGATTGAAAGAAACAATCACATGGAGTACTTTGGTGGCATCAGTCATTAACATCGCCCTCAGTCGCTAAAAAGCCTTCCACATCCACTTTCTTATTCTTATTTTTCTTGTTTGTCATGTATGGTGAGTAAATAAATATAATGTTCATCCAATATCCTTCTTTCTTATTCTTATTTTTCTTGTTTGTCATGTATGGTGAGTAAATTAATAAATATAATGTTCATCCAATATCCTTCTTAGAAGAAGTGGTCGATCTCCGCAAGGCCATACAGATGAAACTCCTTAATGTCCTTATAATGGTATCGACACAATCTGTTATGACTGCATCTTTCTCACCATTAACAGTCTTAGGCAACAAACTCAATACCTCGAGCTCGAGCACGAGCACGAACAACTGTGCATGATAACATGATCCTACAGAATATTAAATTCCACAAACCGACCATTTTTTAGTTAGTAATAATCAATAAATAGAAAATTATGTGAGGACACATGTCATGTGTCAACACTGAGATATCCATAGTGTCACTGTCTGCACAAATGGTGCGTGTGATGAAACCATAGTTGTGCAGGTACACCACTAATGAGTACAACACCCGATCAGCCTAAATCAACTAGTCACTCGGGTATATGATGCAATTATAATCAACAGGTGATTTGCATAATATAAGTCGAGATTCTCACCTTTATGAGGACACTTACCTTGTCCAACTCATACTTAACCTTGCTTAGTTTTACAATCTAATCCGCATATATATATATATATATACAACAAGAGATACATAGAATTCATGTGACAACTAAAGCTATTTCTGCTAACAATATACATTCTTGGAATACCATACAAGAAAGATTCACATCGTAAGTTATTTTGTAAGAAGTAAACTTGCACAATAAAAAACAGATGGAGCACCCGATTCTACAAATTCATAACCGAAAAACATCACAGTATTGCATAATACCTAGTTAGTTCATCAACTATGAATAAACTAATAGCAGTATTATGAACTTTAGTTGAAAGATGGAGAGACTTACCTAGTTGTAGATCTTGACATCAGCCATAGATGTCCTCGACTGTGAATACAGATTCTCTCATTCGGGGGGATGAGGCAGTGTAGCGAAAAAGTGATTCTCACAGTTGCTTCTATGTCTATGGTTATTACTAATAAAACATAACTTAACAACTGGGACATGCAATGGATCATGGGTGTTCCATATTAGGTAAGACTTAAGAGCATTCTCAAACACTAACTATAAGAAATCGTTAGTGCATAATGATCTTTTCCAATGTTCAATTGTTGTAAGTACAAGATATACTCATGTTCAATTGTTGTAAGTAGAAGATATACTCAAAGTTCATGCCAATAATTTGATTATTCCTACTATAAAGCTACTATAAACCCGAAAGATAAATGAAATATAACATTATTTTTATATATGCAAATGAGGAAAAAGAGGATTGACTAAAATGAGGTCTGCTTTTTCAACCGTGGGATTTGAAGATGTGACCACAATGAGTTCCATTATAAAATCCAACTGTTGAAAATGCCAAAACCTCAATTGTGGCCGACCTCATTTTACCTACGGTAGAAGAAAAATGTGCAGTCCCAGTTTACAAATGAGGAATAATAGACTATCATATGCAGGTTAATTTGGTCACTAACTGAAGCATTTCGTCGAGCAGGTGGTGTGTATAAATGTATAAATAAAAGAATCGCCAGTGAGCATTACGAATTTCTTAATAAAGCGAAATAATGTTATTTCTTCCAGGTTATTCCGTAGAAATAAATTCAGAGAGTCAATAAAGTAAATATACTTACAGGATTTGAACCGTAAGTTGTAACGAAATTGGAAGATGGTATATCCGCAGATAAGGGAGTCTCCATTAAAGGGCAGCAAGCCGAATTCTCTGCGCAAGAGTTTGCCGAATGAGGACAGTGTGTGACAATTGTAGATGCAACCAGAGCAGCTCGCCGGTTTTTTCATTGTGTTATTGAGTAAAATAAACGTGAATGTAAATTAACAAAAACGGTAACAATTCTGTAATTCATCGTTACCTCAAAGGATGATGATTTTACTCTTATAGACCGCAGTAATGATTAGGCCAAATATGGGCTTCTTCATGAAGAGTATCGATTGAAGAAGACGGCATGGTTTGTTCTTTGACATCAGATGGCACATGAGAACCTATTGTTTGTGAAAAGGTGCTTGAAGAGAATATACATGCGATGGAAAAAGAGGCACAGGAGAACCTTTTGTTTGTGAAAAGGTGTTTGAGGACGTGAAGAGGTTTACAATTTGATTTGAATGAGGACTTTGAAAGAAACAGGCGAGAAGAAATGGGAGGTAAGCGGGAAGAGAAGGCCGGAAGAAATGGGAGGCTAGGCGGGAAGAATGTGAGGACATTTTAGAGGTGAGGACAAATTTAAGTTTACAGCTTTTTATTTATGTAATAGATTATATATTCTAGAACTGGTTGTTACGCCCAATGCACCCGTGAAAGAAAAAAAATTAATGTATCCTTTAGAAGTTGCATGCACAACCCGCGCTAGAAAAGCCACATGCACAACCCGTGCTAGAAACTACTCAAATATCATTGTCGGAGCCGGTGGGGCTCCTCGGAGAGACGATTCTTAAGCGTATTTTACAATTGTTTATAGGGTTAATTAGCAAATTGCTAGCAAACTTTACATGAATATGCAATTTGCTAGCTATACTTGTTTCCGTAACAAATTGCTAGATGAATTTTCTATATTGTGCAAAAAGCTAGCTCCGTCAATTTTTCCGTTAGTTTTGGATGGAAAATACTTTCAAATATTGCTAAAAACACCATAAAGTTTTAGTATGATAGTATAAAGACATGATGTTTTATATAAAATCAACATAATAAATAATAAATGTTAAAAGATATATTAAAGAAAAAACGCACCTTAAAAATGCAAAAAATTAATTTATTAAAATATTTTTAAAAATTCTCTAAAAACATACAATTTTAAAAATAATTAATTTTAATTTTTTTTAACATTGGGATTATATATTTAACTTATATATATATATACTTTGTATAATATATATAATTATAAATTTTATTTGAGATTCATATTTACTTTTATATAAAATTTGAGGTTATTTTACAATAATAGTAGAACTTTAGGGTATTTTTAGTAATTTTAGAAAGTATATTCCGTCCATAATTAACGGAAAAATTGACCGAGCTAGCAAATTGCACATTAGCAAAAATTTAGCTAGCAATTTGCTACAAAAATAAGTTTAGCTAGCAAATTGAAGAAACAAACCGCGCTCAGCATTTTTTTTTTTTTTTGTTTCCCGCAAGGTGGTCCTAGGGGGGCCCTCACCAGGAGAGCAGCACCCGTAGCATGGTTGCTCCACACCTAGACTAGGGCTGGCAATTTGTGACACGGCACGATAGCACGACACGAACACGCACGAAAAAAACCGTGTTCGTGCTAGCATATGGCAGTACGATAACACGATAGCACGAACACGACTAACACGATATAACTTCCGTGTCGTGTTCGTGTTTGAATATCCTAACACGACACGCACGATAACACGATAAGGTTGTGCTAATAAGACTAAATTTTAAGTATTTTTTGAGCAAATCTTATCTATTACCACCAATTAGTGGTTTATTATTTAGTGTTTTTAAACTATATAATACTAACTTATGAATAGTGACATATTAATTCATGGTTTTTTAAATATGAAATTAATTATTTTGATTTTTGCTCAAAGATCTCGTATATATATATATACAACCGAATATCCTTCACAACACGATAGCACGACACGAACACGCACGAAAATATCCGTGTCGTGTTCGTGTTTGTAAAATGTGGCACGATAAGCTTATCGTGCGTTTTCGTGTTCAGTAAGTTTAACATGACACGATCACTGATGCGCACGATAGCACGCACGATAGCACGAATTGACACCCCTAACCTAGACTAATCCCCACTCGCACCGGGTCAGCCCGTAAGGGGTAAAGTGCTGGCCATGAACAATTTTCCATTCCCATGGTCACTAGCGGGGATTGAACCCCTGACCTCTGGTTAAGGGATGAGGCGCTGAACCACCGCGCTCAGCATTGCTACCAGGAAAAGCAATACCACTAAACTAATATATATAAATAGGGTTAAAGGTCATTTTGGTACCACATGTTTGCAAAAATTACACTGTTCATACCACTAGTATTTTTTCGTACCGAATTGGTACCATTTGTTTCCAAACCTTACTGTTTTGGTACCTCCGTTAGGGTTCTGTCAAAAACAGCCGTTAAATGGCATGTGCCATGCACATGACCAGCCCAAAACTTTCAATTTTGTTACAATTTAGTCCACCTAATACATCCCTAACTTTTATTTTGTTCAATTTAGTCCTAAAACTTCAAAACCAAACCATTTTCCCAAATTGACCTAGCCGGACTTAGCCTAGGGCTAGGTCCGACCCTGGGTCATGGTCGCCGGACCCAGGCGACCCCGACCCAGGGTCGGACCTAGCCCTAGGCTAGGTCCGGCTAGGTCAATTTGGGGAAATGGTTTGATTTTGAAGTTTTAGGAGTAAATTGAACAAAATAAAAGTTAAGGATGTATTAGATGGACTAAATTGTAACAAAATTGAAAGTTTTTGGCTGGTCACGTGCATGGCACATGCCATTTAACGGCCGTTTTTGACGGAACCCTAACGGAGGTACCAAAACAGTAAGGTTTTGAAACATATGGTACCAATTCGGTACGAAAAAATACTAGTGGTATGAACAGTGTAATTTTTGCAAACATGTGGTACCAAAAGGACCTTTAACCCATATAAATATCCACTAAAGGAATAAGATTCCATTTGATTCCAATATTTTCAAGCACGCTATACTTTTTTTTTAATCTTAAGATTAAGAACCTATAAACTGTCTGAAATTTACTCAATGTGAGATTTTGTCTGAATTTTAAAATGTTGAAATGAACAGTCCTAAGTTTCATTTTTGTTGAAATTTGGTGTATTCGCGCATCTTTTTCTCTCCATTCAGACTTTTTCATCGACCATTTCACCCACTCATAATCCACCACTTTTTACTTTTTATAAAATCGCCAAATTTCTTCTAAAACTTGAACATCCGCAAGAGTGGTGTGGAGTGATTTTCAGCAACAATAGAGCGAGATTTACTTGTGCGGATGTAGCGACCTTCTTAGATGACGGTCCCGGCAAGGTGACGAGAAGGGAGCGTGCATAAAAACTTCTATTTGACAGCCGGTTGGTTTCATCGGGATTAGCTTCTCTAAAGTAATCACACTGAGACACCAAATTTCAACAAAAATGAAACCCCATTTTAACATTTTAAACTTCAGACACCAAAATCTCACATGGAGCAAACTTCAGACAGTTTATAGGTTATTAAACCTTAATCTTAAGCACAACATACGTTACTTTAGACAGAACGTATTCTTACATGTAAATTATCTATACATACCTATTCTTTCTCAGCCCCAACAAGTCTCATATCATCATCAACTCCAGCCAACTTCATGCACAACAAAGCTTACACACAATCACTCTCATCACAAAAAACCTCTTAATCCATCACACAAGAATCCTGAACCGAGGTGACATAAACCCTACAACAAAACACTCACCACGCACGGTTATTGTTCAACATTAACGTGTTTCTGTAATAGCTTTACGGCAGTAAGGACAATCCCCGCAAGTCCGAATCCATGGATCCAAGCAAATAGAGTGGAACCTGTGATTACAGGGCAAGCAGACGAGTTTATCGCCTTCGGTGAAGCTCTCCAAGCATATACTGCAGTCCTTAGAGACACTATTTTCTCCACAAAAGATTTCCAAAGAAAGGGCGTCGATCGCATCCTGAGAGAGGCCGGGTGGCTTCTTCGCATAGGCGGGGTCTGGTCTATCTGCAGGCAAAGTTAGGTTGTCTATGCGGAGAGAAGTTGAGGAGGAGGATGATGATCGGTTAGAGAAATCCGCACCCCAGTCGCTTGCATCTGCTAGCCTCCAGTGATCATCGAATAGATGGTCGTTGCCTGTTGTTCTCAGCAGATCTCTAGTGCTTCGGCTGTGGGGTTTGCAAAGATCACGAGGTTCATTCAGCCAATTTATTCAAAATAGGAAGGATCGACATTCTCAAAGACATTTCATTCTAAGATCTTAGGGTTAAGAATCTAAAAAAAAAGTCACAACTATAAGTCATGTTGCTATTCGTTGTCCCAGATCTAAAATGTTGATATTCGGTGTATCAACTATCAGATTGGTTGGTTTCCACATTTTTATTTTAAAATTGACGAATCAAAAACATGTTTTTTAAGCATCAATTAAGCCTAAATCAAAAGCAGCAAATCTGATACTTAGGAAAAGTAAAAAACATGTTTTTTGTTGCTTAAAACGTTAATTTTAACGCTAAAACCAGTATAAAAAAAAAAAAAAAAAAAAAAAAAAGTGAAGAAACAAATCTGATAGTTGGGACACAGAATATCAATATTTTAAACATGTGACAGCGATTAACAATGTAACGTATATTTGAGACTGTTTTTAGGCTCTTAACCAGTCAATTTATTCAAAATAGAAAGGATTGACATTCTCAAAGACATTTCGTTCTAAGATCTTATGTGAACCAAGATATAGCTGATGGCCTAGTCATCATGGAGATCTTTGATTGTAAAGACTCAAAAGTATAGCATTTGGATTGAAAAAGCAACTATAAGTGTTGTTTTTTTCTTTTTCTGAAAGCAAACTTTATGGTTTCGGATAGTGTCATGAAGGGATTGTTAAATAGATTACCTGCTTCCAGAAAGAGAAACCCCTCTGAGTCTTTCGAGAAGCCTTTCCCTTGCAAGCAATACTGATCCAGGAAGCCGGTCGCTTGAAGATAAAACAGGTGGTGGTGGCCTCCTTATGTTTCTTTGAGGTTCCGCATTTATACTATTACTTGAAGCAGACGGTCGATTGCTTTGGTCCTGGGGAACTGTTGCGCGCTCCTAAATGCAAAATACAAGATCAGAATCAGCAGACCTTCTGGAAATCTAGTAAAAGATTACAATGAGTTGTTCGGTCCGTAATAAAAGAAAGACCAACAGGACAGGCATAGTAACTTTTTAAATCTGAATGCTTTTGTGAAATTTGGAAGCAAAGTGCATAGCTGAGGCTGAGCAACAATATCCATCTCATGCACAATAATCGAAAAGCAGTTGGACTAGAAGATCTACGCTCTGAGGACAAGCAGATACGTTATCAAGTCACAACTCCCCAATCCACCCAATAGAAGTTGAAATGCAACACCAAAGAAGTAGAAACTATGGCCCATCACGGTAGAATCATTTTCATTTAGTTGAAAACGAATGCCAAATAAATGTCATAAAGGAAGCGAAAGTCCATGTGAGGATTTGCATTCAATTTCTAATAACAACAATAAGAAACTTCCCTGCCAAAAAAATATATTATTTGAACAAATGCATTGAGAAAAGTAGGGTGATCATCAAGAAAGCCGCTTTAGCTAAAATTGAGCAGTTTCTTGAAAACTCGCTTCGGATATGAAACTTTGAGAATTCAAAGATGTTCTTGTTATTCCCAATAGGACAAACCTGTAACAGACTGATTCTTCCATCCCAACAGGACGGACCTGTACTAAGAAGTAAGACCCCAACAGCAAATATTACATTGGCTAGGAAAACGAAAGAGAAATCTTCATATTTGCCAACTTCTGGACCTTTTCATAAACATTCAGACTTCAGACATTGCACTGCTGGAAATTAACTAGCAGTCAGACATCTTAACATCATAATCAAGGGGACTAAAGAATAACAAGAGTTATCATTCTTCAGGTCATCTATAACCTACAAAGTATGCTAGACTCTACACTACTGTCTGTTTTAATGATTCCTCCCAAGAAAGCCTATTAAAAATAAGAAGTGCGTCTTAACCAACTGTATGAGCCCAAAGTTGTGAGTGAAGATATTTGTCACACTCTTTTATATACTTACTTGAACTTCAATATCTATCGGCCACCTCGGCCTTGACCTCACACTTAGGCCTATATTATGAGTTTCAGCACGGCTAACTCAGCATTGACCAACTTGGGTCCATACAGCACACTCTTACATATACTTCAACATACTCCTGGCCTTGACTTCACATTCTCACATTTTTACATAAGTTTTGAGAACTCCAAAATAGCTACTTTCCTTATCCCAACTCAGAAAATCAATTAAATGGAGCTCAATACATCCAAATAAGGGAATTATCAATCGGAAAATGCAAATCGGAAAAAGAATGCTGATATTCACCCAAAGACTTCAATTCAATGCGGCAAAGATGCACAAAATGCTTAATTGGGAAGAAAAGATAGCAGAAGAGGATCAACAACGATTACCAGGTGGGAAGCGCGGTGGTGACGGAGATGCGGCGAACGGCGGAGAGGATCACAGCCATCCAAATCGTGGCGGTGATGGCTTTGACTTTGCCGGCGAGGGTGGTGAGCTGAATGGAGATTTCGATCGGCGGAGTTGTCAAAACCCAATCCGGTACCGCTCACGGAAGCATCGTCAGCTGCTGCTACCGCGGCTCGATTCAGACGAGACCTACGGTTGTAGAACAACTCCGAAGCGCTCGGCATACAAGGACAGGTCGTAATACAACGCCAACGAACAGCTTTGCCACAGAGCCTCGGATCTAGCTAAGCTCTCTGGAGTGCGGATTAGTGGCCGGAGCTGGTTAGGTGAATTTCTAGAGCACTGGAGAGAAGAAAAGAAGACTGGCCAGGGAAAGGTAATAACCAACCAAGATAAGAAAAGATTCAGCTTGTGGAGAGAGAGATGGAGGATATAATGTTTTTGCACCTAAGATAATCGACTCATATACTACACGACACATAATTTTTGTGTTGCTATATTGAGCTGGGTTAATTTATGGAGTTATATATATTTACATATGAAATTTTTTGAGTAAATACTAAAATAATAAATTTTATTTGGTAAAAATTTAAATTAAAATATTAGATTTCACAAGTTATTAATATAAATTTGAGAAATTCTAAAAATTAAACAGTTCATTGTAATTTTAAAAGCTATTTAAACAATATATTTTTTTTTAAAGAAAAATTTAAGAATCTTACTTAGTAAAACAATTTTATCGTGATATCGTGTTGTGATACATAAACACAAATACATTACGAAACTTACATCATGTTAATTGTGTATGTAATATCATTTTAGGGTTAATGGTACTTTTCATACCACATGTTTAACCGAATGTGGCTTTTAGTACTGGATGTTTATTTTTGTATACTTCTGGTACCAAACGTTTGAAAAAATGTGGCTTTTGGTACATCCGTTAGTTGGCCGTTAGTTTTTGGTCGTTAAATGACATGTGCAAGTCACGTGATCGACTCTAAACTTTTAATTTTGTTCAAATTAGTCCCTAAAATATATTCATAACTTTATTTTGTTTAATTTAGTCCTGAAACTTCAAAATCGAACCCAATTGGGACCTATCCCCAATTAGTTAGATTTGACCCAAATAGGGCTATGTCAATTGAATTCGATTGGTTTAATTAGGTCCGATTTTGAAGTGTTGTGACTAAGTTAAACAAAATAAAAGCTAGAAATTTATTTGAGGGACTAAATTGAACAAAATTAAAAGTTTAGAGTCGATCATGTGACTTGCACATGTCATTTAACGGCCAAAACTAACGGCCAACTAACAGATGTACCAAAAACCACATTTTTTTCAAACGTTTGGTACCAAAAGTATACAAAACTAAATATCCAGTACTAAAAGCCACATTCGGTCAAACATGTGGTATGAAAAGTACTTTTACATGTGTTTTCAAGAACATAGTGTTTTCACATGTGTTCATATTATATAAAGAATTGCCAACCCTAGTTCTAGGCTCCAATGAAATTCAAATTCGGCTTGAAGTGGTCATTTTGAAGAGAGATAGAAGTAGTAATCTTAAATCACGTAATATTGTGCAGTAGTTCAATATTTCATTTATTAGAGGTTTCAACTAGTTTCGAGTTTAAAGTCCATTGGAGCACAGAGAAAATTGTGAGAGTCCGGAAAAAGAAAAAATATTTATAATTATCACCTTATTTTAAGCAATAAGAGAGTCGCATTCCTAATAAGCTCCTTTATAATATCATACGAGGAAAATAAAATAAAATTAAATTAAAGTATTCATCTTACTACTTAATAATTAAATTGTTATCTAAACTTTTGACCGTTCACAAATATCTATTCAAACTGTGTAATTTTTAAAATTTTGCTACCTCAATTTTTTTAAGACCAAAATGCTATCTCTATCATAGTGTTCATAAAAACTGGATAAAACCGACTTGAGCCGCAATACTTCTTTTAGTGTCAATTAACTAAAATTGCCCATGCCTAACAAGACAAATCACTACCCAAACAGTTTGATTTTTTAAATTTAAATTGTCAACCTCAACTTCCAACTTTAGACAAAAAAGGAAAACAAAAACTACATCCACTTTAACTTTGTATCGTGAATGAACATGAAATTTTAACAGACAATGAGAGAGCGCGATTATTTTATGGTTAAATGTACTTTTTATATCACATGTTTGGCCGAATGTGGCTTTTAGTACTGGATGTTTGATTTTGTATATTTTTTGTACCAAACGTTTGAAAAATGTGGCTTTTGGTACATCCGTTAGTTGGCCGTTAGTTTTTTCCGTTAAGTGACATGTGCAAGTCACGTGACCGACTCTAAACTTTCGATTTTATTCAATTTAGTCCCTCAAATATATTCCTAACTTTTAATTTGTTTAATTTAGTCCCCAAACTTCAAAATCAATTCCAATTTAACCATTGAACCCAATTGACCTAGCCGGACCTAGCCTAGGGCTAGGTCCGACCCTGGTTCGGGGTCGCTGGACCCAGCCAAACCTGACCCAAGGTCTGACCTAGCCCTAAGCTAGGTCCGGCTAGGTCAATTGGGACCTAGCCCAATTTGGGTCGAATTTGGGCTAGGTCCCAATTGACCTAGCCGGACCTAGCCTAGGGCTAGGTCCGACCCTGGCTCAGGGTCGGCTGAGCCCGGCGACCCCAACCCAAGTTCGGACCTAGCCCTAGGCTAGGTCCGGCTAGGTCAATTGGGTTCGATGATTCAATTGGAATTGATTTTGAAGTTTTTGGACTAAACTAAACAAACTAAAAGTTATGAATATATTTAAGGGACTAAATTGAACAAAATCGAAAGTTTATGGTCGGTCACGTGACTTGCACATGTCACTTAACGGAAAATACTAACGGTCAACTAACGGATGTACCAAAAGCCACATATTTTCAAACGTTTGGTACCAAAAGTATACAAAACCAAACATCCGGTACTAAAAGCCACATTCGGCCAAACATGTGGTATGAAAAGTACCTTCAACTCATTATTTTATTAAGAAAAAAAATCAAGTAGCAATTTTACAAGGCTAAATGTAGGTATTATATATAATATTAAACTAAACTTAGTGTATCATATTTGACCCTAACTTAAATTACACCGACACCCAACATTATACTACACCTGAATCTAGATTAGTCATAGCTAATTTAACAATTAAGAACAAGATTAAGAACATAATAACTAAACCCGGACTAATCGTAGCCATCAGAGTATTCGTCTTCATCGCTATCTTGCTCGTAAATTTGGTACTCTGGATCACTCCCATCATCTGCAACATTTTCCAGATCATCTTCAGCTGCTGCATTTTGCAACTCATCCTCCTCCTCATCAGCAGCAGCAGCAGCAACCTCTTCTCCATTTCCAGACGGAAAACTACCAAAGAGCTCCTGCAAGTACGTCCTCGACACATTGTCCATCTCCGGATCTGCAGTAATTTCATGTATATATAGGAAAACTCGAGTCCACTTCAAATCAGATAGATCATCAAAGTTTAAAAGGATATTCTCATAAAGAGGCAATTTTGTATTCATATATATACGCGGTGAATTAAAAGGATACAATATGTCTGCAGAGATATATCCCCTTCCTCGGGCACCTAGACCACGAGAAAAATAACATGAATTCATAAGATAATGTCATCAATCAATATATAAATGGAAAACTAAAGTCGGGTCTCACCGGATCATCAAGTGCATCAAAGGCATCAAATTCCTCGTCTTCATCGTTGTCATCAAGCTCATCTTCCTCTTCCTCTTCCTCGTCCTCTTCCACATCACCCTCCTTATCTGCTTCTTCGATTTTGTCTTCAGTATCATCATCTTTCTCCACATTTTCATTTTTCTCCTCATCTATAATTCATCATCGGTTGTAAATCATATGTATATACAATTAAGTTGAAAATAGTGTCGTGTACCTTCATTGATTTTTTTCTGTTTGTCACTCTTAGAGATGTCAATGTGAAATTTCGCCCTCTTCAACCTCTCAAGCCGATTCGAGTACTGCTTCAGTAACATCTGTGCACCTGATTTTGGGTATACTGATAAAAACCTCACCATAGCACGCAATCTTATAGCTTCAAGCACATTTTCTGTAAACCATCCCGTTTTGAACTGCAATTTCAAATTCATCGGTATAATCAACAGCAGTTGCAATTGCTTAATCGAACAATATATTTTATTTGGTAATGGCATTGGTTTATCAGTAAATGGGTGTGTTAGCTCTTGAGGAGCATTACCGGAACGATGACTTGCTTGAGTAATTTCATGCATCGAAGCAACAAAAATAGATCAAAATGAAAGCTTACTCACACTACAGGTTGCTTGAGCCGGTGAATTTTTTATCTCTTGCTGGATGAAGTCATCTTCAAGCTCAAAAAGTTGCAACGGAATGTGAAACTTGTATGGAAATACTCGAAAGCTGCATATGTCTCCCCACAAACACTTTGACCTTACAAAAATAAAATAGAGAAACTAGGTAACTTCCTCTAAAAAAAGTAGACGCAATAAGAATGACACAACAGTAACAATATTCACAGTTAAGAAGTTTTACCAAGACAACAACTAAGTAAAACAAGTAAAATAGTTTTACCAAGTAAAAAGATAAAGTATCTAGATTCATGTATAAGTAAAGATGCCATTCGAAAAAAAGTTACTCTTTAGAAGAATGAAAAGATGGCTTAACCTCTTTGCTAATGAAAAGTTACTCTGTTCGACTCTCCACTCAAGCACATAGTAATGATCCAATCATATTAATACATAGTGAATCACAAATTTTGAGGGACAGTTGAAATCATATATGAATTCAAGTTATGGAGGGAAGCAGAAGGACTTACTCATCAGTTGCAAGCCTGTCACAGAAACTCTGCAACTGTTGTGGCACTCGAAAATCAATTCCTTGATATCTGTCCATTTGAAGGTCAGTTTAAGATAAGAACAAATGCAGAGAAAACATCTAGAACAATTTAATGACTTTTGCATCCAAATCTAACCTAACAAAGGAATCGTGGAGTATAAATTTTTAGCTCAACTAATCAATGTTTTCATTGATCACAAAATAATCAAAGAATAGATCAGGAAGCATTCTCACATGCGAGAATCAGGATCTTTGCGCGGATCATATCCTTTTTTGATCCAGAACTTGAGATAAGGTCCGTTGTTAAAGTAGTACGCCACGTTAACCAAAAAACTGCAAGCTCTGAACATGGTTCACATTAGAGGAAATAAACAATACTTTAAACTCCATTTTTCATTAAAAAAAAGTATGCAGATAAATCTCCAACAGATTTCCCACCTCTTAAAAGCATTATCTGCACCATCAAATCCCAGTTGGCGGAAGCGTTCAATCAGAGATTTTTTGGACCATATAGGGCGCTCATCAAACAATTTAGCAACCACCATCTGCCTTGCCCATTCATCTGAATTCGGAACCACCCATTTCTCCCAATTTAGTTTCTTAGGTATCTGTAAGGAGAGTTAATTCAAACTGTCTAAAAGTACCATCTACTTACTTTCTCATATGAATAACTCAAGACTAGGCTACAGTGTCTTCTATGACAGAAAATAAAATGGAACTCCCTATTCAGGTGATTCATGTCTAAATGTGGTTAGTTAAAAATATAGATACGGCTATTTATGTTTGCTTCATCACAGAAGATCTTAGATTGTATGCATATTTATATTATATATATATCGCCTAAGTCTAATATCCATCCATACTGTGGCTAGAGAGATTAATATTGGCGTCACAATAAACTGAATAGCTAAGGATATCTTTAATCTTGAAATCAAGTGCCAAACTCCTCTCAATTACCACCTGCACAAACATTAAACATATAATAATCATCAGCTCATGATTCATATGTCTCAGTACCGACTGAATAGTCTACCATACAGATGTTCACCTGAAAGTCTTCAGCAACAAATTCCGGTCTCTTCTTCAAACTTGATGTAGGCGGTGGCCGACTTAAACTGGAATACAAATATAAATGGGTGAGTCACATGTTTGTGCATTCACTTCTAAAATGGACAAGTTTGTAAACCTTATCGAGTTATCATTTTGCACCATTTTTTGGCCAGTATGATTTTCTAACTTATTTTGGTACGAATTGTCACTTTATCAAGTTTTCTACTGAGTTAACACTTTAAAGACATGTCAGGCAAGCTGTCTTTCTGGGCTTCTTTATTGAAAAGTTCACCAGGGTTTTATCCTTTATAGCTACGAAATCCTAAAAAAACTACCTTTTTTATTGTTCACACCGAGCACTTGATTACTAAGCACATAGCAATCTGTAATAGACTGCCACTTCCCATGTCAGATGAGTATTAACTTCGAGATCCTTTAAATGAAAATGAAGAAAGATGGCTTCACAATTCAAGTCTAATATAACTGAGAAACTAAAGAAACTCATAGAAACTTACACTAAAGTTGTAGGCTTATCCTTAGCTGAAAAGAACTGGGGCACTAGCAACATAAGATCCTCATTGTCCATGTCTATAAGGCCAGTCTTTTCTACAAGGTCCACGATGAGAATTAAAAAGAGGTTAAGCAACAAAAACATAATGCAAGTTAGTAATATTTTGTACTGAAAAGAGTAGCCTGAAACAGAAACTTTACCAAAATGTTGCTCGACTTCGCTCCATTTCCTCTTCTTACTTCGAGACATATCCGCGTGAACAGCAACTACATGCTGATAATCAACCATTCCTGTGGAACATCCAATTGGAACCACACACAATTATACGATAATAAGTTAACACTAGCAATATAATGATAATTGTATAAACTGATTAGACAGCCAACCATCAAAATGGTATGCCTCAGGGATCTGAGCCACAATATCAGCAGAAATCTGCCCCTGATCCTCCACATCACTGTTCGAAGTGCCATTAGTATATTGATCAGCTTGCAGCTTAGTGCTTTCACTATTGTCATCAGGAACATTACCATCACCAAATTTTTTGATCCCCTTGGAGATTCTCAGCAGGAAATTACTGCCATTTTCACGAAGCTCTCCATTCGCAGGGATGGAGTATGGATCTTCGGGACGGAATCGAAGCTCCAAATTATTGGCTTTGGAGTTACGCGCCTGAAATTACGATTTCAAGCTGCTAAGAAAAGTTGAACATCTAATACGGAACAAATGTACCGAATGAAAAGATGACTTCATTCTGAACCTTCTGAATCCCTTCAACTCCACCAAGAACCTCGACGGCGCGAGATAACGACGATGGATAGCCAGGAAAGTGAACCGCGAATGTGCTAGTGCTGGGCAAGTAGCCACGAATTGTTCCATCTTTGATCACTACCATTGCCGTTGATCCTGTTGATCGAAATCAAGTGAAACTTCAGTAGACTGCTACAGCTAGTTCAGAAGCTTAGCTCAACATGCCCTTCAATGGAAGCCGCAATAGGTAGATGGAGAAGGAGAGAAGCGCATACCTTGGCGACAACGGAATTTCGCGCGGCCTTTCAATTCCCGTGGTTCAAGCCGTCGCCGATGAAGAAGACCTGGCAAATTCTTCGCGGCATTGGTGTCTGGTTTTCGTTTCCTTAATGGGTAATGGGCCTGGCCTCTTTGAGTAAATACCGACAGCTTACTCGAACTTTGAGTTCTCTAGGAGCATCCACGATGGTTTTACCTAAATTGTATTCTTTAAAATTGCCACATAGACATTTATGTACACTTTAAGTAATACGTAAATTTAAGACACACGTAAAAAATATTTTCTCTGCAATCGTATTACTTAAACATATTCCTTAAATATATTTTATTATTAAATTTTCCAACAACCACCAATAAGATATTAGCATTAATTATAAAATGAATTAATTTATAATAAAAAATTGGTTACGTAATACATAGTGCATTACTTAAATTTAAGGAATGTTTTATGTAAAAACATAAATTTACGTGTGGGTTCCATCTTTAAGGAATGCTATGTAAAACCACTGTAGATAGTTTTTGTTGCTTTACTTAAATAAACATGTAGGACCCACGTTTACGTATTCTTTACGTAATACCACTGTGGATGCTCTAATTCCAAATTAAATTGAGTTTTTGACTAAAATAGATCCGAATAAACAACATAATTTTTTTACAGTTGGCGGAAAAAAAATAAAAAATTGGTTGGCCGGATGGGCCAAGTGTGGTTTTTTTTTTTTCGCTTTGTTTTTTTTCTTTTTTTGAATAGAAGTTGTAAAAACTAATGGTTTGTAATTTTTTTTAAAAATTTATTGGACATAGTGAACCCTAGAGAGCAAATTGACACATTTGTCTTTTAGGGTTCACCATGTCCAATAGGTTTTTAGAAAAAAAAATTATTCTACGAAATGTCAATTTTCTCTTTAGGTTCACCATGTTTAATAGAATTTTAGAAAAAAAAATTAGAAGACAAATGTGTCAATTTGCCCTAAAGGGTTCACCATGTCCAATAGGTTTTTTTTAAAAAAAAATTACAAAATCATTAGTTATTACAACTTCTATTAAAACAGCAAAAAAAAAAAAAGACAAAACCACACTTGGCCGGGTTGGGCCCAACCCGGCCAACCATTTTTTTTCGGCCAACTGTAAAAATAAATAAATAAAAAAATGGCCAGGTTTTCCCAACCCGGCCAAACCTAGATTTGTAAAATATTTTTTATGTGGCCTATATTGGTATTTGGTTGTTTATTGATGTCTATTTTGGTTAAAAACTCAATTAAATTGCTATTATAATTTATCTCAAATTGATTAGAAAATTAGTATATACTGACTATTATGTAAGGTTTTTTTTTTTTTAATGTGTACTCGAGATAAATTCAAAAATAAATTGACATAATTGTATTACACATTTAATTTATATTTTATCGCAACCCTTTCAATTTATTGTCGAATACATTTGAGTACATATAAAGAAAATCTCATGTGATGCCCCATTCTTATTTTATGACCAGTTTGACGAAAATTATAACGAATGTAATAATTTGCTCATAAATTAAAAGTTTATATAACAAATTTTTATAGTAGTTCAAGTAGCAATTTATAATTGAATTAAAGTTATGCAGTAATTTGGTTATTAAAAAAATTATTCATTAGGGACAAGGCTATATAATACTTAAGTATCATACTTTGAAAAATAAAATGATATTAGTTAAAAAAAAAAATATGAAATTTTATTAATATATATTCCTAACCTTTTTTTATAGTTTAATGTTTTTAATATATGCTTACTTTTTTTTGTTGGTTTGATCTCTATATTTTGAAATAGTAAAAAATAGAAAAGTATAGACCACGGGTCAAGTTGCCCCTTGGCTTGGTGGACATGGTCAAGTCGAGCCCAGAAATTAGTTACTAGGAGACCCGATTTAGGTTGGACTCAGCCTTAGGTTAGGCTCGACTTTAATTAAAGTCGAATCAGCCTAAGTTTTTTTTACTATATTTAAAATTTATATTATACTATTAATAATATGTTAAATTTCTGTGCTTCAGGAGGAGGTAGACGGGACGAACCTAACTCTTGATGAAACTCTAGATGATTAAAATCCACACTACTGCAAAGTACTGAGAGAAAAAATTGCTGCAAGAGAGGCAACACACAAAGCAATGGAAGCATCTTGGTGTCAGATACTTAAAGCAGCACTCTCAAATGTCTATACATTCTCTTCGGTGAGCTTTTTATCCGTTGATGATTTTCTGAAGCATATTCACTATTTGTGGTTCTAACCTTTTTACTACGGATTTATGCTGCAGAATACAAAGAAAGCAGATACTGAATTGGAGAATGCCGAGAAAGCTGCAGCTGAAGCAGCATCTGCTTTGGGAGTGATCATGAACGATGAACCAAGTTGTCCTCAGAAGCAAGCCTTCTCGAATCGAAATGTCTTCCAAGAAAGGAGGGGAATTTACTACTCTCGCTGTCACAGCCTCCTTTGTGACCCCATTCGAGGTGGACAGAGAAGTAGCAGCAGCACTCAAAGCTGCCTTCCTTCACCTTGCAAGTTCTTCATCATTCAGCAAAGATGAGTTCAAAGACCTAGTGCAGAAAATCAGTCAAAACCCAGATAGTAATCTGACAGAATACTCTTCAGATAGTGAATATGTTTTTGGGTCTGATCAAGAGAAGAGCCCTTCAAAGCCAATTTTGCAGAGGAAGCAAAAGAGGAGGTTGTCCCTTGAGAAGCTTACTAAGGAGAAGATTGTGTTTATGATGGTTGAGAGGCTCAAATGCTTACATGAAGACGGACTTTCTTCACTGGCCACCGTTGTGGCAACCTGTGGTCTAAATGCAGCCTTAGCTGAAGTCGGGAGTGGTAAAATCAACGAGCATAATAGAAGAGCTTCTTCTTCTTGTTCTAGCAGGGCTGAGCCTGATCTTCTCCCCAGTTTAGACAAGTTACTGGTTAAACACGAGACGAAGCTTGAAAGAGAAGCCAAGAACACTAACAGGAATGAGATCAAGGATGAAGCAAAGGGTAATCAAAATGAAAATTGCGATGGAAATGTCAATTTGGAGCTCAAAATAGAGGTGCAAGAGGCCAAGACTACTCATAAGAGCAGGAACCAGGTCACTGGACGCGTTGGAAATGTCAGTTTGGAGCTCGAAATAGAGGTGCAAGAGGCCAAGACTACTCATAAGAGCAGGAAACCGGTCACTGGAGAAGAAGCAAATGCAAACCCTGTTACTGAAATTCCAAGTCTCGACAATATTCTTGTGAAACGTGTCTTCAGGCTCGAACATGAAGTTCTAGAAGCAAGAAACAATAGAAAGCACGATGCACTAGAGGCCTCCAATGCAATGAAGTTCAAGAAACGGGTCAGCTTGGATAAGCTTTTGGAGAAGGAAAATGTGAACTTGAATGAGCATGAGAAGGAGCAGAGTCTAGACAAGATCATGATTAAGCCAATGAGCAGATTAGAGAAGGAAAAGATGCTTGCTTTGTCGGCAAGAACCGACTACGATTATCAGAAGAGCCAGCAAATTGGGGATAACTGTGAGAGTGTAGACAAGATCTTGGTTAAGCCAATGAGCAGATTAGAGAGGGAAAAAATGCAAGCTTTATCATCAGGAAGCAACAACTATGAGTATAAGAAGAAAACCCAAATGATGCCAAATGTGGATGATTCTGAGAGCTTGGACAAGGTTTTAGTGAAACGTGTCTCGGGGCTTGACAAAGAGAAAATGAATCTCAGTTCTAAGGAAGAGTTCTTGCCCAAGGTTAAAAGAAGTGAGAAGGATATGAATCTGCAGAAGGGTGGTGGTCTTGAAGAAATCTTGGTCAAGCATAGACCGAGACTTGAAAAGGAAAGAGCAGAAGCATCTAAACAACAACCAGTTGAAGAAATTACGATGTCAGCGTCTCGGAAAGAAGCACGGGAGAATGAGTTGCAAGATTGTTGGGGAGGATTGAACTTAGGCAACTCCATGAAGACTCACATCTCCTAACTTGAAAAAGATAAGGTAAGTTAATAACATTCTGGGTTCGTGATTTCGATTATTAATATGGTCTTTTACGGTATTCGATCAATATGGAACCGACTTGGAGATTATTAATCTGTTGTTTTGTCTAGGCTGCTTGGATTCAAGCTGAAAAGGAGGAAAGAATGTAAGTAAATAAATGGAAGCTGAATTGTATTGTTGGCTTTGTATATTCTGTCATTGTGTGTTTGATTGGTGCCTTAAAGAACAGATGGGCAATATATTGTAAAAAAATAACATTTTTGTTGGACAAAGTCTCGACCTTTGGAAGTATGTAAAAAGTATTCAAAGCTGTGTTTTATTTTCATGGTGGAGAGATCATCACTATTGAAAGGAAGAGTTTAGGTCAAAGTTGATGGACCGTGATGCAGCCGCCATTTGTGGTGAAGGTCAAAGTTGCAATAAAACGACCAACGTTTTGCTTACTTAATTACTATTAATTACCAAAGTTGCTAACTAATGTTTTGGACAAACGATTATTATGAGTGTTCTAGTCTGGTCGTTTAGTATTGATGCGCGAGTTTTTTTGTTGTTTTTATCACATCCAAAACAGATGAATTTCTTAACAGATGCGCGAGTATGGCTCTAATTTCATCCCGATACATACTTTTCGAATTCTTCTACTAATTTGCTAGTATATGGCTCATGCAATAGCCCCATATTTCTCAGAGAATAATTTTAATCAAATCACTCGAAAAATTTCTCATAACCCAGAAGCAAACCGTGTAGAGATACCAACCATTATACATACGGCTGGCCAAAAAAAAAAGGTTGGTTACGGTTAAGTCTTAAATTTGAAGGTTTAGTTAAACTCATCAATTTTGTTTTTATTGAAATATTGTATATCTATTATCTATCTTTTCATATCAAAGTAGTACGGATAGCCGTTTGACGCGCTTTAACTTTAAGCGTGAACTTGACTCCCTCTCCTTGTCTGTTCTTCTTCTGAAGTATGCTGCACTGTGGTGTGGTGTGGGCCCCTCCAGTCTTCTGACCAAATTGGCTCTGAAAACTCCAAAGCAGTTATCATTACTTTCTACCAATATCAACTAAACTTCTTCTTCTTCTTCTTCTTCTTCTTCTTCTTCCCCAAAGCAGTTTTATTGATTTTGTTTCTTCAAGTTGTTCTGAAGTTGCGCCGATGGATCATCGTCTCCATCTCTCCGCCTTCTGCCTTCTCATCTTCGCCTTTCTCCTCCGCCCTGCTGCTGTCTCTTCTAGTTCTGAAGGTACCCACAACCAAATCCGCTCTCAATTTGTTTGCTCTGAACCTGCTTCTCCGCCATGTAATTGTCCTTTTCCCATGTCTGAAACAATGAAAGCAACCTCCTTTGAACATCTTTGGTTGCACAAGTCAAATGGGTAGATTAGATTAATCTTCAACTTCACTGATGCTATGTAATTAGCTGCCATTTTAGTTTGATTGAGCTTAAAAATGGTGCTTTTGTAAGCTTTGATCTGTTTTTGCCGTGCAAAAGTTTGATATTTTCTATATATTGCTGACCAAAAGTTGGTAAAACTAGTGGATTACCAGATCAAACAAAGTTCGAAATTGCAGAAGCAATATTGTATAGCAAAAAAAAAAAAAAATCTAATGTTTTATCTTTCAAAACACTGGTTTCGTGAGTTTGATATGTTTTTGCCTCAAAAGTGTGATCTTTTCTATATATTGGTGATTCTGGGGATCGTTTCTAAATTTTTTATACCGAAGATTGGTTGGACTACCGGTTAAAAACGAGTCGCTTCACAGGTCAAACTAAATTCGAGTCCTTTAGGAGATGCCTTTTTTTAATGCACTTTAACCTATATGCTCTCTACTGAAATTGTGGAAGCAATTTTGTATACAATTTTTTCCCCTAATTTTGGATATTTTAAAAATGCTGCTTTTGTAAGTTTGATCTGTTTTTGCCTCAAAAGTTTGATATTTTCTGTATGTATTTGTGATTCTAGTGATCATATTTGATTAGACTTCTCACTGTATTCGCCTAATTTTTTTTTTAAAACTTGTAGGAAATGCACTGCACAGTCTAAGAACAAGACTTTCAGATCCCAACAATGTCATGCAGAGTTGGGATCCAACTCTGGTCAACCCTTGTACCTGGTTCCATGTCACTTGTAACTCCAACAACCATGTTATTCGTTTGTAAGATGTTTCCTTCTTCTTCATTCGTTAAATCATGTTCTTAATTAGAAACCCAGGTTTATTATCAAGTTCAGGTTTTTGGGTCAGTCGAACAAATTGCTAGCTGAAGTTTATTTTTTAACATTTGCAAGCTCAGCTATTCTGTGCTAATAGTTTGTTAAGTCCGTCAGGATGGATTTCTGTCTTTTTTGGATGGAATCAGTTTGTTCGACTGCGCAAATATCAACTAGTAATTTATTCTATCATCTAAACATCAACTAGCAATTTTCCGCATTTTTGTTCATCATGTGATCCATTATGTCCAGATTAGACGGAAATCCTAAAGTTGAGCTAGCAAAATGTTGAAAACCAAAACTTCTGCTGGCAATTTGATAATGAACCCTTAGAGATTCTAAGAACTGACAATTCCATGTTGTTGATAATTTGCAGGGATTTGGGTAACTCAAATATCTCGGGGACTTTGGGTCCGGAGCTCGGAAATCTGAAACATCTCAAGTACTTGTAAGTTCTACTCCTCATCACAAAATCTTATGCCATTTTAGACTTAATGATTCAGATGTTGTTGGTTATCGTTCTTCGACATTAGAAATATCTTTTGAAATCGATTCCGAATCGATTTTTGCGTGTTGTATTAGTTGCAGAGAACTTTATAAGAATGAGATTAGAGGAAAAATACCAAAGGAGTTTGGGAACTTGAAATATCTTATAAGCATGGACTTGTATGGCAATAATTTGGAGGGACGGATTCCAAAAACATTATCCAATTTAAAATCACTCAGATTCCTGTAAGCACTTTCAATTCCTCACAAAATAGTATTCATTTTCATAAATGATTCATCTTATCATCATATACTTTGTATATGTCGATTTTCCAGTCGTCTTAACAACAACAAGCTAACCGGACCTCTACCGAAGCAGCTCACTCGACTCTCAAACTTGAAAATCCTGTAAGTCGAAAAAGGTTTTGTCGATTTTACAAACATGTATAAATTATTTGAACATGAAACTCAACATTTTTTTACATGGCAGTGATGTATCTAACAACGATCTCTGCGGGACAATTCCAGTGGACGGTCCGTTCAAGAATTTTCCGATGGCAAGGTTTGTATAACTTTGAATTATGATTATATTACTGCAGAAGAAGAAGAAGATGAAGCTTTGAGGCTCTTTTTACCTTAATTAATCTGTGTTTTGTTTTTTTGGTTTGCCCAGTTTTGAGAACAACAGATTCAAAGGACCTGAGCTGCAGGGGTTGGTTTCATATGACTTTGGATGCTAAGGAAATTTTGTAAGTTGCAGCATGCGATGATATTCAGTTACACGTTCGAATTTAGAAGAAAATTTGTTAAAACATATATGTAGTTTCTGGTATATTAGAACGCACAAGTTACTCTCGTGTAAAGACGGTTTAAAAAGATAACATTAAGCGGAAATGCGACATTTGACCAAGGGCAGACACGAAACAACAATAGAAAGGGGTGAATTGTTATCCTCAATTTTTTTGCCATATGCAATTTTTATTTAAACTAGTGGGCAACGCATGCGTTGCATGCGCGAGGTCGTGTCTCTCCATGATATTGTGCAACTAAAAGACCACCGGAATCACGTCAAATAATTGTACCAAATTTAAGAATGATTAAGTCTTAGTAAATATAATCTGTAATATAAATAGTCATTGAGCACATTGTACCTATGTAGTACATGTTGGTTACTCGTGTTAGCTACACGCTGACTATTTCATTTTCAAATACAACGGAATTCGTTGCACTCAATTGTTTAATGACAAACAACACGAAGCATTTGACGATAAAACAACAATACCGTGAATATTTTGTAATGACATTAACTGAGCTATCACCAATTGTAGTAAGATGTTTTTACATTATTCTAGAGCAAGAGCTTCAGGTTATAATTGATTATCCAAAGGTAAGTGGTGCATGTATACTGTAATAAAAAATCAGCTACACATTATCGTTATGAATCATCAGATTGATGATGAAAAGTTAAAATGTAGGAAAATGAAAAGATAAGGCTTGATATATGGAAATTCGTAGTGAAATATTAGTACAAAATTACAGAGCTATTCCAAATTCATGTAAAGCATGAACAAATTAGCTAGGCAAACATAGGTGTTTGTAAGGCTATTTGGGCAATTAAACAAACAATTGTGTGCAATTTTCTTGTGTATGATTTCTTATAGGTACACAATTGCAAAGTTTGTCAGATAGTTTAGCCGCCAATAAGAGTTGATCCTGGAAAACTACTGGAAAACCAGAATTCGGCAACATTTGGAGCACGTCTCAATAGGGTAAAAAGAGATACAAGACTTAATATATAAGAATAATTAAGTTAAAGGAATTGAATAGATAAGCTAATGATAGAGCAGATTATTAGTATCAAGCTTAACTTTGGAACCGAGGCAAAACTTTAAATAGATAATTCAAGAATGACCAGTAACCATTACAGTAATGAAATGACAGTGGTGTATGTTGATCGCAAGAGCCAATTGGTCAAGTTAATCGCCAACAATTACATATTGCCAAATCAAATATCAACCCATAAGCACCACAATTAAATCGGTAGTTCAGGAGAATGAAATTGAGAGGGGGATATGCGTACCTAGAAATTCGACGTGTCACTGGGCTCAAGGGTATGGTAGATGTTGTATTAATCGAATGTTGACGAATCCCATACTAGTCGGACGGTTTTAGGGGTTCGGGGGAACCTGATTACATGAAGAAGGATGACAATTTACTCGATAAACATCACATATAGAGATCATTGCAGAGATTTGTACCAACAATCCTCCCCAGGCACCAACAACCCTCGTCTTCCATGTCTCCCTCGACCGTCTCTATCCATTCATCCAACCATTCCCATCAAACCCAAAGCGAAAATCCATCCTTCATTCCTAATATGCAACAAAGAGTGCAAGACAATAAGATTATGGTAGAGTGAGGCTGTTGCACGGGAAGCATTAGAAACTGAGACAAAAGAAAGAGTTCTTTTTCAAAATAGATAGATAGCTTGGGTGGAAGGTATGGGTTGTTTGTTTCGCTCGAAGAGATGGTGAAAGGGATGAGCCTCTTCATGCAAACGACGTGTCTAATCATGGCTCTTTCTGTCCGTCTTTGTGACTGTCTTTCTATTAGTAGGAACGTTGCGATGGATGGAATCAACTTAAAGGTTTGGTGTGACGGTAGATTTGGTCAGCCGAAGAGGTGCTAGGTTTAGTGGCAGCTTTTGGGGGTGAGAACATGTGGTGCTTTTAATATAGGGTTAAGAACCTATGAAAGGTCTGAACTATCACCCATGTTAACGGGAGAGGTCTGAATTTTAAAAAGTTAATAACAGAGGTCTGAAATTTCTGTTTTGTTGATAACAGCGGTCTCCGTTAGTTTTTTCCGTTAAAACTAACGGAAGTTGGTCACATGCTTGGCATGTGACTGAAAATAAAATAAATTTCCAAAAATGCCCTTCTATCAAGTGTGCCCCTCACATGCTTGGAGTGAAAAGACCAAAATGCCCTTGAAGCCACCACGGTACTCCGGCGACCACCAATCGTACTCCGGCGACCACCACCTTACTCCGTCGACCACCACCGTACTACGGGGACCACCACCGTACTCCGAAGACCACCACCAAGGCTCCGATTGGGCCAAAATCGGAGCCACCGGCCCCGATTGGGCTCCGATTGAGCTCCGATCGGCGCCACCGGCCCTGATTGGACTCCGATCGGAGCCAAAAAAGCTCCGATCTGGAGCTCTATGGCCCCGACCGGAGCCACAGAGCTCCGATCTGGAGCCCTGTGGCTCTGGCCGGGGCCACAGAGCTCCGGATCTGGAGCTTTGTGGCTCTGGTCGGAGCCACAGAGCTCCGACCAGAGCCACAAAGCTCCGATCGGAGCTTTTTGGCTCCGATCGGAGCTTTTTTGGCTCCGATCGGAGCTTTTTTGGCCCCGATCGGAGCTTTTTGGCCCCGATCGGAGCTTTTTTTGCTGAGGTGGTGGCCGGAGTCGGGTCGCCGGAGCCGAGGTGCTGGTCGTCGGAGTCGAGGTGGTGGTCGCCGGAGTCGGGTGGTGGTGGCCGGAGTTGGGTGGTTTTAATTTGACTTTAGGGGTAAAATTGTCATTTCACATTTCCTTAAATAAGATATTAAATAAAACAAAATATTAAAGGGGCAAAAATGTCATTTCACACAATTCTGTTAAATTTAACCCTAAAAATGGACGGAAAACCTTAAATCAACAAAATTGAAATTTCAGACCTCTGTTATTAACTTTTTAAATTTCAGACCTCTCCCATTAACATGGGTGATAGTTCAGACCTTTCATAGGTTCTTAACCCTTTAATATAGGTAGTAGATTTTGTAATTATTGTTAATTAGACCTTTTAAAATTTTATATATATTTACGCCTCTAATTTTTTATACTAATTATCTGCTCAATTCTTGCCATCTGAATAATATTTCTAGGTTTGTCCATGCATAAAGCAAGTTCGATTGTATATATTAATATATTAATAATACAAGACTTTAACTAATACTTTGTTTGTTTTGATTTGATATGTATTAACTAATACTAATTATATATGAGTATTAATTAATACTAATTTCTATGGTAATTTTTGTATTAGCTAAACATCCCAAAAAATAATACATTAGCTAATACATAGTGGGTTACCAAAATAATCATATCCTTAATAAATAATGACTGTCGACTTCGACGAGTTTGAACTATGTCTCGGTGAGTTCGGGTCGGACCCCGATGAAATCAAGTCGGACTAATGTACGTTCAGACCTGGCCCTTGTGAGTTCGGGTCAGATCTCGATGAGTTCATGCCGGTTCCCGATGAGATCGGGTCACGTCCCGATGAATTCGCATCTGGTCTCAACGAGTTCGGACCAGTCACCAATGAGTTCGGCTTGGGTCTCAATGAGCTCGATTCGGGCCTCGAAGAGTTTGAGATGGGTCCTGATGAGTTCGAGTCGGGTCCCGATGAATTCGGGTCGGATTCCGATGAGTTCGGGTAAGACCCAGTGAGTTCGGGTCAGGTTCTGAAGAGTCCGGGCCGGATCCCGATGGATTTAGGCCAGGTCCTGGCGAGTTCTAATAGGGTCTCGACGGGTTCGGTTTGTGGCACTTTTATATAATAATTAAAGTTTTTTTTTAATTATTCACATGTAAATATATAATCTCATTAAAATATACATATAAGAGTATTTTGATCTTTTAGTTACTGTATTAGAATATCTTAATACAAAATTCATTTGAACATTGTATCAGAATATTTTAATCCATATTGCTTGGTTAAACATAATATCAGCTAAACACCATTAAAATATTTTGGTGGTTTGACTAAGCTTCTGAAAATATAAAGCATCCAACTTTTCATGCTAAAAATTGTTTAAAAATTGATTAAAGAAACGAAGTAAATCCTCTCTTATTTGAAGGCAGATGAGAAAGGCCCATGTTTACCAATTATTGGGCCTATGGAGGCGGAGCTAGTCTAGTCGAGTATTGGTCATTCAATAATTCTGAGTTCTGACGTTAGTTTTTGGGCCTGAAACATGATTTTTGTTGGGCCTGAATAGAAGGATGTGAGCCGAGCTGTTTCTTTGGTAATAATAATGTGAGCCGAGTTTGAGTTTCTGTATCACATCGGGTTTTTTTCTTTTACTATTAATTATCACACCGGGTTGAGTAATTTAGTGTTAAAACTTTTTCCAAATTTTTTAATAGGATAACTCAATTTCCTTATGTAAATATAACTCGCTTTGTTTCAAAATATTGTACTCCTTAAAGTTCTATAGATTAGATTCAAGTATTAAAACGGTAATAAATGGAAATCTAGATTTTCGAATAGCTAGATCACGTCGGACAAATTGCTAATTATTTTTTTTTTCCCAAATATTTTACTTGCTCAAATTTCCAATGTGTGCAAATTGAATCCGTTAATATATTTATTTGATTTTGACGGAACGGGTTACGTGCTCATATGTGATGAACAAAAAAGCAGCTATACTAGTTCATGTTTAACGAATTGCTAGCTGATGAATTGAAAAAATTGCTAATTGATGTTTCAGCAGTAAAAAATTGCTAGCTATTCTTTCATTATGTGTTGGACAAGTGACTAGCTTGTATATAATTAACTGTAATGCTTCGAATGCATTTTCTAGTAGACGTTGAACCGGTAACCCGGTTGTTTCGCTCAAAACCGGCCATTTAAAACGCATGTGCACAATACATAGGTTTATTTAACGGAATATATAACTTTTTATTTAAAACAACAATTTTCAAACGTGTTACATCTAAACAACCACGAGGCTACGTGATGACGAGAGGGGGACATTGCCCCCTCTGAACCCCTATGTGAAGTGTAAAGCCTCTATGAAATATACTAAGAAATTAGGATGAGTGTTTTTTCTTAAGGAATATAGCAATTTTTGCCCCCTCTAAATTAGAGATAATATACTTTAATTTAAATTTGTCCAAATTCAATTAATTCTTAGTAATGAAAAGAAACTATTGTGGAATTTTTAGGATATAACGATTTTTGTGTATAATTTTATTCTTATATTATTATTATTATTAATAACGTAGGAATAAAAAAGATAATTAGCTTATCTAACTGTGTGATGATAATTGCAGTTGGTTAGATTATTAATAGATTTTGAAATTTTTTGCGATCGTAAATTTTAGTATATTTCATTTGAGCCGATTGATACTAGACTATTAGTAGTTAGTAATTTTAGTTTTTTTTTTTTTCCTAAGTAGTTATTAATCATATAATTCCACTATTTTCTATGTGCCAATTATTTTCTAGGTTTTAAAAAGAAAAAATTATTTTGATTTTAATAAGTATGGATAAAATAGTCATAAAAAAGCGATAGAAGAATCCCAATTGAAATTACCATAAATCACTTGAAACAACATTTTGAAGAATTCAATATAAATGACATTCCTTCATATCATGGCTTGAGATTTTTTTTTCTTCAATTAATTTAGATAAAATCGAAAGAGAGCTATTGTAAAACATTTACTTATTACTGTTGAATATTTTGATAAATATATAAGATATGAATTTTTCATAATTATTTAATTATTATACAGTTACTAGAAAGTTTGCCCCCTCTGACTATATTTTCTGGCCTCGTGCCTGCATCTAAAACATACGACTAAAAATATGTTATATCTAAAAATATTTTTGACAAACATGTTAAATCTTTATTATACTTTTCCCATTATTTGACGACTAATGGTTTAGCTGAATTGACGAAATATTGTTTGTATATATGCATGTGGCAGTAGAATCATGCACGAGAAGGCGCACGTTTTCACTGTGAAGAGTATTACTTTGTTAGGTTGGAGCTGATGAACATAGATGAAACATTATATTATAGCATTCAACATTGTGATGTTAATAATAATAACCCATCTATATATGCTTGTATCATTGTGGACATACATTTAATTGCCATAATAATTAGTTAAAACCGTGTGCTAGTGCTACGTACTATGGACTTCTAGTTATGAAAGTGTTGGGGGGCATGATCAGTCTTGTGAGCAAAGAAATGTTCAATTAGTGGAGGAGGGATCCAAAAAGTTGATACCATGAGATTTGCCCAATAATTATGTTTAGAATAATTCCACCCAACTTTTAAATTTTTAATTTTTCGGTTTTCCACTGGTGTTTAGCAGAGGGGTTAGGGTTCGTCGGATTAAGGATGAAGAATTGAATCGTTGCATTATATCAAACAGATATATATTTAACCTGAGGAAGTAACTAGTATGTTAAATCTATCGAAACTTGAATGAACAGTCAACACTTTACCAATTACATATTGAAGAGTGTGGATTATTCTAGTTAGATATAGAGCAATCATATGACAGGTGCTAATATCGATAACCCTATAGAACATCCCGTGAGAAACAAGAAAACTAGTATATTATGTGTTCTTTCTCTGGTTTCAGTTTACTATGTCCCTAACTTCTTCTGCAGCAACTAGGGGAAACATAATGCAGGTCTAGGTGTGGTGTATAGCCACATTATCCACTTATATATATATATAATGATGAAGAAGATGGATTAGCTAGGTAAGCTATATAGGGCGTAATGTAATAATTCAGTAGAGAGAGGGAGGATTCCACTTTCGGCTTTGGAGATAACTGAATATTCATTAGTTAATTACCTTTTCAGAATATATATATATATATAATTTGAGAAACGATGATCGATACAAAATAATGCCCCTTTTTTTCTCCAAGGAGCCTGCAGTTAAAGAGCTCTATGAATAATACTCGGGTGCAGGTGAAGGAGAAAGATCATACTCACGACTCTCTGTCTAAGTGGTATGATTTATAATTTATTTTTTAAATTTACACGACAATTAATTATCTAGACACAAGAATGTGACGGTGGAACCGTGTATCATTGATTTCTCAAGTAATTTTGATGAAAGAATTAAAGAGATGTGTGTATTATACTAGCTAGGCTTGAAGTCTTTCTGTGTGTGTTAGAATTGCAGTAAAAGCAAAGCAGTCTTGCATATATATATTGTCCCTGTTTGAGGATACACATTTCATGGAAACTTGGGCATATTCTTTTCACTTTCCATTGCATTCATACCTTACTTATAATACATATCTTTCTACCTAGCTAAGAATAAAATCTAGCTAGGGTTTAATCCGTGATAATATATGACCAACTATGCTAGCTAGCGATATATAGGGTTAATGACCTAGTAGATTATTTTGCTTATTTAGTAAATATTATCCGTAATTTCTTACACACTATAAGAAATGCGGATTGATGAAGAAGGGCTTGTTCAAAAGAATCTTCATAACTAGTGTTTATCTGTTAGGGTCTCATTCGGTGCGAGAGCATGATTTATTTTAGGTGTCAATACCTATCATCCTGTATCATTTTTCTTATCAATATAATATAATAATATAGAATGGAAAATCTTATAATATCCATATATTTTCGCTAATTTAGATTAGCATTTGTTTGGTATTGCAATTAGTTTAGTCATTTTTTATTACGTTATACATTTATGTAAAATCTAAATTAGTGAATATATTTTCTTCATTTCTTTAATGTAAGTCACATGGAAGCTACACTTGTTGGAATCAAGTGGCATAATGAGATTGCGGAATGATTGAAGTACAAGCTACGTTATATATGTCTTTTTTGATTGATCATGCTCATGCATGCGTTGCAATTAAGTTCTCCCATGTGTACATGAATTATTATAAATTACAAGTATCATCCATGGCAATAATGAAAAAAAAAAGGAGTTAAAAGTAAAATGTGTATCTTAACAAAATAATAATAATAATAATAATAATAATAATAATAAGTTCGAACTATTATGAGTGGGAAGTCTTCGTGTCAAGCTCTTTTATACATACTTTAAGAGCATCCATAATGGTATTACATAGTATTACTTAAATATAGTTTTAACATATTTTTTTATGTAAAATTATAAAAACGTGCTATAATGGTTTTCCATAGATTTCCTTAAAAGTGGGACCGACGTATTTTTACTTAACATATTTCTTAAACTTAAGGAATGCACTATGTATTACGTAACCAATTTTTAATTATAAATTAATTCATTTTATTATCAATGCTAATATCTTATTGGTGCCTGCTGGAAAATTAAATTATAAAAGATATATTTAAAAGGAATATATTTAAGTAATACCGTTGCAGAGCAAATATTGTTTACGTGTGTCTTAATTTTACGTATTACTTAAAGTGTATATAAATTTCTACGTGCCAATTTTAAAGAATACAATTTATGTAAAACCATTGTGGATGATCTAATATCGTATTCATTTGGGTCTACACTATGGGTTTCGTCCGACCACTTTAGCCTTAGGTGAAGGTTTACAACTTTTAAAACGGGTCGCCATGATTTATGAATTTGCACGCTCTAGTATTATGTTAAGAATAAAACGTGAGCATTAACTAATTTTCGCGTAAGTTCGAATTAATAGATGAAGACATTTTTTACGCTATTATTATACATACGTTAATATAATGGGAAACTTAACTTGGAAAACCCCTAAGAGCCTCATCAGGAAGACAATATCCGTAACATATTTGCTCCACACATATACTAATCTCCACTCATAATGAGTGAGCCTGTAATAATTAACATGTTGATCATAAATATTTTTTCAATCTCCGAACTCCAATAAAATTTAAACCTGTAATAATTAACATGTTGATCATCGTAAATATTTTTTCAATCTCCGAACTCCAATGAAATTTAAACCCCAAACCTGCTAAATCACTGCGCATATTACATTGTTAGTACGAGCTAGCTAGTTAGCGGTGAGGTATTCGTATATCCTACCAATAAACATTATTTGAGCGTCATCATAGCGTGGGGTTGATGTCATTATAAGCCCCACGAAGAGGGCTTCTTGATGTGGGGTATATATTGTTCAAAGAGAGAGATATATATAGTGGAAGCGATGCCGTTTATATCATAAGATGTTTGAATGGAAAAATAATATAATAATAATATTCAAATAAAATAAGAACATGGCCACACAACCCATGTATATACATATATAATCATATATATACTCATATTAATGGAAATACTTAATTAACTAAACAACGAAAAGTTAAAAGGGATTGGGGGACCAAAGAAACCATGCGTGCTACAAGAAAAGGCCCCTAAGAAAAGTATGTTTTCGCGGGTGTAATTGGTGTTAGTTTGTTTATATATATATTATTATTCTTTCTCTCTCTCTCTTTTCTTTGAGGGTATGCCTAGAGCTGTCGATGGTGACGGTATGGTGCGAATAGACTAATACCATAACCATACCATATTTTTTTCACTCATACCATAACCATAATCATAACCACTGCGGTTATGATTCTTCACACCATAACTATAACCATAACCATGGTTTTTAACCACGATTAAATCATTTAACCACAATCATTCAAACTAATACAATATCATTGTTTCATACAAGAAAAGCATACACGAAATCCAAATTAGTATAACTTCATTGTTTCACTTAATTAAAAAAAACACATCTTCAATCGCCTATCACTTGCGATCTTCGATCCTCATTCACCATCACTTCCAATCGTGGTTACCTAATAATAAGAAATATAGACAAAAAAATGGTAGGTGGGAAAGGGAACGGAATAAGAATTATAATATTTGACTAATAATTAAAGTATAATAATAATGTATATATATATATATATATATATATATATAATAATACAAGTATTAGTAATATATGTATTAATATTATATATATAGAGGTGATGGTTATAACCGCGGTTATGGACTGAATATCATGACCATAACCATTGCGGTTACAAAATTCATCACCATAACCGTCCCTCACCATAATGGTGCGGTTTACCATTGCGGTAAATGGTGCGAATAACTATGATTATTTGATTTTCACCGCACAATTGCCGGCCCCTGTGCCCTAGAAAATCAGTAGCCAAGCAAGCAGGAAGGAGAAAGCAGTGTCGGCCCTGAAGCCTGACCTTAACAGAGTGGGTAAAAAGTAAAGGGTATCCGTACGCTGTGAAGGTCCAAAGTTTTTTTTTTTTTGGTCCAAAGGTTCAAAGTTATATATTATATGTTGGTGGGTTACTACTTTGTTTTCCAAAACATGCATGGTATATATAGTCAGTGTATTTCTAATTTGAGTTGACAAGGGCGAACGCTTTCTCCTTAAAAGCCACACATTTGCTTTAAGAAGCTATAATCAACGATTTAGGATACATGCATGCACGGCATGCTTCAACATGTATCTATCCATCGCTTCATCATATATATATATATATATATAAAATTGATAAATATATAGGTGTAGCAGCGTCCGAGTAAAATGTTACATCTCCGTCCATTTTGACGGAAAATAAATGGATAAATCATATCTTAACACCTCAGATAGGTGATGTACCAAGTATTTAAAAAGATATAGTAAAATACTAAAAACACCAAGCAGTTTAGACATTGATTCTAATAGAAATAAGACGTACGGCCTAGTAGCCAACTTACATAAGTTCGAGTGAATATTTTGATATACTCTAACACCTGATGTTTTTGCGAACATCGGTTTATATTGAACTGGACTCTTCACTTAATTGTCTGTAATTATGAGCTTCAACCCATCTACACCTCAACATTTCATGGAGGTTTCAATAATTTTTTAAACGACGTTTATTACCGGTATTTGAAACTGTGTTTTGTGGTACCACATTTATAGAGAATAAGATGTACAGTTTAACTAACTTACCCAAAACTCTAACTTTCTGCTACACTCTAATACTGAGTAGGTTTTGTTACCTTACATATAGGCAATGTTCCACGAAGTTAGCGTTCCCTAGCAAAGTAATTATGCTGCTAAAAGGCAATTTGGAAATGATTTTGATCCTTGCTGAGTATCATGATTGCACTTCATATATAGTACCCACAGGCTAATTAATCATGAAGCTGTTAATTAACTCTTTTTTACTATTCTCATTTCAAATAAAAGGAATAAATTATAATTAATACGCCGATCCGTTAATACAGTTCTACTCGTACATTACAATACTAAGAGGAGAAACAGCTACGTACACAGCAGCACCAGTCTTGACAATAACTACATTTTCTCATATTATTTTACCTCAAAAGATATAAGAGTGCAATGGTTTTTAAGGGCAAACACAGCAACTAGTTTGCTAGAAGCACGTGCCATGCATTGTCTTGTCTAATCACTAGTGCTGCGCCAGTGCGCCCTTCATAGGTTTCAGCATATATTTAATTTTTTAATTACTAATTATTAACGCGTGCGTTGCACGCGTATTAATCGTCTAAGTTTTAAAGTACATAATTTATCTTCAGTTTTCTAATATTTTAACATGTAATTAATACATGGTCAAGTTTAGAGGTTGCGAGAAATGAATCTGTGATCGAAAAGAACGACACAAAGTAATTCAAAACGGGAAAAATAGAAGAGGATAATTAAGTAAAAAAATTAACTATATTTTTAAATTACGATACTAATTTACTGTTATAACTAATAATGAGTTGGATTGAGCATGATGTGAGTTATTAACGACAAAGTTGTATCTAATTTATCAACTTGAGGAGTGAAGAATGTAAGCACGTAATTAACCACTTAGAGTCATCGGTGGAGCAGTTTGACCTATACAAACGTAACTATACACTTTTCATGCAATTTTATATCATAATACCAACAAAAATTGATTTAACGCTAAAGAAAATTTCAATTCATTAAAATCTAAAGTTTATACTTGATTTTATGTCAATTACTTATTTAACTACTAATTAGGTTGTACACAGTTTGATTTAATTGACAGACTGAAGAACTAAATTAATGACTCGAGACCCTAAATGTTGGACGATGAGTACCAGGTTATCCGTAAAATATCAAAATTCAAGAACCGTGGTTGACCCATATTTTAACAGTTGATATGATTTGACAAGTGACTGATCTATGTGATACGAAAAAAATCTCAAACATGTACTCGAAGTTTGCACGAGTTGAATACATATCTTACTTTATGGGTGGCTCAAATTTATAGGTATATTGTATTAATAAGTTAATTGTAATTAATGGAAGATGTCAGTTAAGCGACATTAACAAAAAAATTAATGCAATTATCTAATGAAATTTTTAGTAATACTCAAATATTATACAGACTAAATTATCAATTTTTTAAAACACTAATGTCTAAATTTTATACTTGAATTCAACTTAACTATTTATTCAACTACCAATTAGGAGATACCTGATATGATTGAATTTACAAACGCAAGAACTAAATTGATGGTTCGAGTCAATAAGTATTAAACATTGAGTAACATATTATATGTAAAGTCAAACTTCAAGAACAACGTTTGATCCATATTTGATATGTTATATGAGTTAGCAAGTGACTAATTTATTTGATACAAAAATGTCAACAAGCGGAACATCCCTAAATCGGTGATATAGTGAATGGAAAAATGCATCTACCTGACATTTGCACTTATTGAATGCATGTTGACTCTAATTGATAAGTATATTTGATGGAGAAATTAATAATAAATACGGTGACCTACCAATTAAGCGACCTAAAAAACTAAAAATAACAAATGTAACTAAATGGTTTTTTTAGTAATAATAAAGATAAATAGATGGGTCTCAAAGATAAAAAGACTAAATCGCCAATTTTATAAAAATAGGGGAACTAAATATAACACGTATATATATATAATAAAATAAAAATATATGAGAACTAAATATATATATATATAGTATATATATAATAAATTAAAATAAAAATAAAAATATTCAAGAGGTGCATTTTGGGTGAGGACAACTCTCACATTTTATATTGGTATAAAGATGTAATCTAGTCTATTAAATTCATTACTCGTTAGTAAAATGTCTAGAGTTCAAATTTTCATTGAATTATAGAATTGAAAAAATATTTATATCGAACATTTTTTACACATTGCAGTCTAAAACTGTGAAGTGAAATAACACCATTTTATATATTACAAAGACAAATATGTAATTGCGATTTACTTATTTATATATTTAATTGTACTTCCACATGTCTTTCCAATAATTTAGTTTAATCAAGTAGTTAATTACATCTTAATTAGTTAGCAAAAGTTAGGTAGTAGTGGGCATGTTAAGTATCTATATATATATATATAATACGAACTATAGCGATTCATCTGAGCCCTATGACCATCACTTCACCTGTTACGGATTGGCCTGAGCGATTATAAATTGTAGACAAATTTAATAAATAAAGTTTGGCAGGACCAAGTCTGGATTTTTGTTCACATGGACAAGAATTGAAATATGATCAAAATAATTAAAATTTTTAAGAGGCAAATGTAAAACTTTAAAGAGTCATATTAAGAATTATTATACTTTTTAGGGTCAAATTTACACCCGCTAAAAGTTAAGGGGTAATTCCTCACTCATTCCTTAATAACTTCATTTATGACAGTTGAGTTTTTTAATATATAATTAAATCGGTAGTGTAAATGTTAAAATTCTTGCTAATAAAGCGTTATTAGCGGGATTGAAACTTAATCCATCCCTAAAAACTCATTTAACGATAGCGATAAACAATTGTAAGTAATTACATTAGCTTAAGATTCGAGAGAGTCACAAGTCACGACACAATGCATGTAAAAGAAAAGAACCCGAAAGGTCAATAAAAATAATTAGGGTAATTAGAGAAGATTTAAGAGCACTTTCAATGGGCAAATTTTGCAAGACATTTGCTTATGTGGATGTGAGAGGCAATGACAAATTTTGTCAATACCACTAATTGTCCTTCCATAATTTTTTTATCTTTCCTCTAAGTTGTCCTTAAGAGCACTTCCAATGGCAAAAGACATTTTGAAGGACATTTACCGCCACGTCATCGCCATGTCATTGAAGAAAGAGAATAATGGAATTTGGCCAAAGTATTCACAATGGGCAAAAGTCATTTTGGACACATTAGATAAGCCATTTTGGATTTATATGATATAAATAAATAAAATATATTTACTTATAATTTTTTTAATTAACTAATTATACTATCATACATACAAATCAATGTTTTATTCAAGTAATTATCTATGAAATATTTAAAAAAAAAAAATACATGATTTAAATCATTAATAATATTATAAAATAGAAAATTTTATTGCATTAAATTTTATACTAAATAATAAAGTTACATAATTAATTACTCAAAGTAGACTTCAACGTAAAGAGGCCACTAGGTATATAATATATAACAATTTAATATTACAAATGTTACCATAATTTTTATTATTAAATTTGTAAGTTATTTTTTATTGTTATTAAAAATAAATAAATTAATTTTTTATCTTGGAAACACAAATGTCCTTAGGACAACTTAGAGGAAAGAGAAAATGTTTATATAAGCACTTCCAATGGCAAAAGACATTTTGAAGGACATTTACCGCCATGTCATCGCCATGACATTGAAGAAAGAGAATAATGGAATTTTGCCAAAGTATTCACAATGGGCAAAAGTCATTTTGGACACATTAGATAAGCCATTTTGGATTTATATGATATAAATAAATAAAATATATTTACCTATAATTTTTTTAATTAACTAATTATACTATCATACATACAAATCAATGTTTTATTCAAGTAATTATCTATGAAATATTAAAAAAAAAATACATGATTTAAATCATTAATAATATTATAAAATAGAAAATTTTATTGCATTAAATTTTATACTAAATAATAAAGTTACATAATTAATTTCTCAAAGTAGACTTCAACGTAAAGAGGCCACTAGGTATATAATATATAACAATTTAATATTACAAATGTTACCATCATTTTTATTATTAAATTTGTAAGTTATTTTTTATTGTTATTAAAAATAAATTAATTAATTTTTTATCTTGGAAACACAAATGTCCTTAGGACCAGTGTTTTGAAAACCGGACCGGGCCTTGGACCGGAAAGATAACCGGTTCCCGGTCTAACCGGTCCGACCCGGTTCAACCCGGTTTTTTTGTTTGAATTGATTAGAATTTAGAAATAAATTTATAACATATTTTTCTGTCATTATATTTACAAGTTGTCAAGTAGTTTAGTGGTAGCATGTTGTAATTTTCAAAGGAGGTCATGGGTTCGAGTCTTGGTATCTCCAATTAATATTTTTCTTAACAAAAAAAAGGGTGTTGCTACAAACTGTGAAATTTCATGTGAAATTTTAGAAAGTGATATTGGGTCCCACCAAGCACCAATACATTTGTTCATTTACTTTCTCTTTCTTACTTTCTATTGAAATTTCACAAGAAATTTCACATTTTAAAGATTTACTCCAAAAAAAAGTACATCCTTCTCTCTTTCGGTCAGACCGGTGCCGGTTTATCCGGTCCGACCCGGTCCAACCCGGTTTTATCCTGCCGAACCGGTTCTGCTGTGCAATCCTATAAATTATCAGAACCGGACCGCTGATACACCCGGTTCGCGGTCTGACCCGGTCCGACCGCCGGTCCGGTCCGGTTTTCAAAACACTGCTTAGGACAACTTAGAGGAAAGAGAAAATGTTTATATAAGGACAATTAGTGATAAGACATAAAATGTCCTTCACTCTCTCTTCCACATAGGCAAAATGTCCAAAATGTCCTAACATATTTGCCCATTGAAAGTGCTCTAAGGACAATTAGTGGTAAGACATAAAATGTCATTCACTCTCTCTTCCACATAGGCAAAATGTCCTAACATATTTGCCCATTGAAAGTGCTCTAAGACATTTGTGTTTCCAAGACATTTAATTAATTTATTTATTTTTAACAAAAATAAAAATGACTTACAAATAATAATAAAATGTTTGTAGGATATAAAATGTTATATATTATTGTGACTATGAGATGTATATAAAAAATAATATCCAACTTCGTATTAAACAAACATATCGACAACTACAAGAAGACTTAATCGAACATATTTGATAATTTCATAATACTCGTGCAAATTCCGTTTAAGTCTACTATGAGTGATTAATGATGTAGCTTAATTATTTAATAAAAAATTTAATACACTGAAATTTTCTATTTTATAATATTATTAATGATTTAAATTATGTATTTTTTTATATATTTCATAGACAATTACTTGAATAAAATATTTATTTGTATGTATAATAATATAATTAGTTGATTAAAAAGTAAATTATAATTAAATACATTTTATTTATTTAAATCATATAAAAACCATATAGATCCAAAATGGTTTGCCTAATGTGTCCAAAATGGGTTTTGCACATTGTAAGGACTTTGGATAAAATTCATTTTTTTTCTCTTTTCTATGATACATAGTCTATGTGGCGCTGATGTGGCGGCAAATGTCCATCAAAATGTCTTTTACCATTGTAAATGCTCTTAAAACAGAATGGTGAAACCGAGGAAATTACTTGTTGGGAAATTGAATTATTTAGTTATTGTATTGAATTGAGAAAGGTGAAGAGACAAGAGAGAGAGGTGGGTACTTACTGGTGGAGTGTGTTCCAAGACACAATCATTACATGGTCTTGGGGAAGAGGATGGCGTGGAAATAGACACTAGTGAGAATGTGTGCAAAAAAAGAACATGACCTTCGAGTTGCTTGCTAGGTTGTATAGCTAGCCAAGGACATATCCTTTTTTTTTTTGTTTTAGGAGTGAAATAGGTATCTATTTTTAAAATAATGTACTAGTGTAATGGGTAAAATGTTCATTATAAAATATTTTAATTTTACACGATACTTCTTATTACGAAATAAAATGACAAGTCGTTGGAGGAGTGAGCCATACCCACTATATAATCTCAGTGATTGATGGATCTTGTTCAGCTGTGCTTCCAGGATCTGGTCTTCATTAATCTTCTCTTATTTATGATCCCACAAGAAAGACGAACTCTGTTGTTTCCCGGTAAACTCATTCTGATGCCTAAGCCAGTCTCGATTCTAAAGAAATAAAGAGACAGAGCATAAGTAGAGAGAGAGTGTGTGATTCACCTGAAATAAGTAAAGTGGGGTATTTATATAGTTTGAGGACCTTTATTGATATGAGTTAATCTTGTCCATAATAGGGTTATTCTACGATAATTATCTTATTAACTGCGGATAAGTCAAGTCTAACCTTATTTAGCTACGAAGGGGGTTCAAAATGTCCATGCAAGGATCTAAGTTACTTTTCCCGTAAGTGTTGAGGTGATGATAAATGAGTTGCTTCCATTGAAGCAAACCTAGTACATTTGTTCATATTCCGTACGTCTTCATAGATTGGAAGTTAGCCTCTTAGGACTTGGTTTGAGCTGTCAAGCTATTCGATAAGAAGGTGGGTGGGCGAAGGTAAACGCACAATCCGAGTGGATTGGGTCCACTCGGATTGGTTATCCGAGTGGATCCCTTCCACTCGGATCAGCAGGTCTGAGTGGGCTTGGTCCACTCAGACCGACCTTGATCCGAGTGGATCCGTACCACTTGGATCATTTCCCCCAATTCAAGTGGTTTGGTCCACTCGGATGGGTCAGGCGGATCGGGTCATCTTATTAGGCGAAATCATCATTGAAGGTAACATAGAACCTGGATCCGCCAAATGATGAAACTAGACCTGGCCCCAAACATATGTATGTACCATTTCCAATCGCTCATTCTTTGGCTCCATTGGGGTTTTCGTGAAACCGACTCGTTTCTGCTTCCTCATAACACATCTATCACAGAGTCCCATAACATGTTTCAGACCCTCTAAAGCTCCTTCCTCCACCAACATCTTCATCCATTTAACGCTCATGTGTCCAAGTTTGTTATGCCACAGACATGAACTGGAAGCACTCTCCTGAATAGCAGCCGTGTTATACACCATTTAATATTGTACAAGGTTTCAAATTTAAGGCCACGTTCTACAACCATAACACCCATCTTGATCTTCCAGGAGCCTTTCCCATACTCCGCTGCATAACATGTGTTATCCAACTGACCAACCGATATCAGATTCTTATTGAGACCAAGAATGTACCTAACATCTTCCAGTGTCCACTGATTTTATGATGGAGTGTGAGTGCAGACGTTCACCTTTCCTTCGATTTCCAAAGCTTTGTTATGAACAAGATACACTTTTCCAAACTTTTCAGACTTGAAATTTCGGAACAACTCATTTATTGGAGACGAGTGAAACGATGCTCCAGAATCCAAGATTCAGGATTCAAAAAAGCTGTCCACATTGAGGATTAGGGCATCCCCAATGCTTTCCGCTGAGTTCACAAATCAATATCATTACTACATTTCTGATTTTGATTTTTCTTCTTTGGATTCAAGCAATCACTTCGAATGTGGCCTTTTTAACCACAGTTCTAACATGATACTTGTGGTCTACCGGGAGGTTTTCCTCTGTCCCTTGATTTTGAGCGTCCATACTGATTTGGACCATTTGATTTGCTTCTCCCCCTTATGTCAACACTGAGAGCACTTCCTGATGACTCACCAATTTCTATGCTTGAGAATACTTTCTCTGAGAACAACATCTCGAATTTCATCAAATTTCAGCTTCTCAGATCCACGGGAACTACAAATCGTGGAAACAACAGTATCCCACGACTTGGGCATAGATAACAACAAACAAAGCTTTAACCTCATCCTCAAAGTTAATCTCAACAAAACTTAGTTGTGAAACAATCATATTAAATGCATTTATATGTTCACCAACATAACCACCTTCAACTATCTGTAAATTGAACAATCTACGCATCAAGTATACCTTTTTCATTGTTGATGGTTTCTCGTACATGTTAGACAACACCATCAAAATGCCTGTCGTTTATGTATTTTTTACAATGTTAAATGTTATATTCCTGGACAGACATAATCAGATCAACCCCAAGGCTTGTCGATCCTTGAGCTTCTACTACTGCTCCATCATAGACTCTTCTACTGCTGTTCCATCATGGACTCAGGATTCTCCCCAGACAAGGTTCCTACAAATCTTTCTAATACAAATAATTTTCAATTTGCATCTTCCAGAAACCGAAATCGTTTCCATCGAACTTTTCGATTCCAACCTTCGACATCTTCAGTGATCGTGTTGAATCTCCTTAGCTCTGATACCAACTGTTAGGATCGATTCTCTCAACACTCACAAACGATTAAGAAAGAAAACAATAAAGAATACAATATTTAACGTGGTTCGGTCAATTCGATCTACGTCCACATGCAATGGCGACTGACGCTTTATTAGTTGTCTCGGTTACACTTTACATAAAATATAATTCTATATATAGTGGCAGATAATTAACTCATAATTCCTAATAATTCGGGTCAGCCCAACAATTATGCCCAATTATTAAATGAAGATACATAACTCAACAATATATATTCTGATAAAATCTGAGATCAAGACCGAAGCAAATCACAGCGATGAATCCACAAACAAGTCTGTGAGAATAACAGAATACACCCTAAACTATCAAGCAGTAACAAAATAGACTTCAAGCTTGTAATTAGTGGCATCCAGGACCTCAAAACTCCCCCACAAGCTTGAAGACTATGAAACTCCCCCACAAGCTTGGTCATCTGCAGCAACAGAAACTTCACTAGTGAAAATATTCTTCATGCCAATCTTGTGAGCTAAATAACGATGCTGCTTGGTCACCAGGGATTTGGTGAATAAGTCTGCCATCTGATCTTCAGAACGAATATAACGAAGCTGCACAAAACGCTTTAAAAACATATCACGAATAAAATGGCATTCAATATCAATATGTTTAGTACGCTCATGAAAGACGGGATTTGAAGCAATTTGAATAGCAGCTTTGTTATCACAATATAAAGAAATGGGATCAGAATTAGGAAAACCTAATTCAGTTAAAAATCTACTAAGCCAAATAACTTCAGTGAGAGTTTTGCCCATAGTAATATATTCAGCTTCAGTAGAAGAACGAGAAACAGTAGACTGTTTCTTGACTTTCCAAGAAACAGGAGAATTTCCCAGAAAAACAATATAACCTGAAACAGATTTCCTATGAACAACATTGCTCCCCCAGTCTGAAGCAGATAGAAAAATGCCCTTACCTGGCTCACCTTTAATGTAACGTACAATTCTGATTGCAGCCTGAAAGTGAGAAATCTTAGGAGATTTTAAAAATTGACTCAGAAATTGCACAGTAAAGGATATGTCAGGCCTCGTCATAGTCAAATATAGAAGCTTACCAATTAGTCTCCTATAGGAACTTATATCATCCAAAAGAGTATCAGAAGAATTAACTTTCAAATGTGTATCATATTCAACAGTAGTTAACTTGAGATTAAGTTCCATAGGAGTACTAAAAGGCTTGCAAGCAGAAAGGTCAAGCTCAGAAATCATCTCTAAGACATACTTGCGTTGGAAAAGAACAATGCCTTCAGGGGACCTGGCAACTTCAATACCCAAAAAGTATTTTAAGTCACCAAGGTCCTTCATTTTAAAATTGCTTTCCAACACAAGTTTTGATGGATATACGCCCAATTTGAACCCGTTGACTTCCGAATCGTTTTATTTTTATCACCCCGTTAATGATTGTAAATCGAAACTTCAACCCGAACACTTCGCGAAAACACCAACGGTCCGGACGAGGCCGAAGCGCTCGTCCGACCGAGTTAGACTCACCTAGGTGAGGTCGGGTGGCCACACCCGACCTCCCCTAGGGGAGATAGGGTTGGCCAACCCTATCTCCCCTAGGAGGGGTTGGGTGGCCTCACCCAACCCCTACCCTTGGGGGTCGGATTTTCCTTCCCCCCAAGGGCCCCGGCACCATTCTTGGACTCCCATACTCGGTCTATTTCCGCCAACCTTCTCTGTATCCTAAGGTCTTAATTATATGTTTAAAGGTTAATTAACTGTGTTTAAAGGTTAACAATGTCATTAAGCCACCTTAATGACACCGTTGCCTATAAATACAACACCTCCACTATTCATTGAAAAAGCTTGGCAAGTTGCATAATTTTGCTCTGACATCTCTCTAACTTTATCTCTCTAAAACCGTACTGACTTAGGCATCAGAGAGGGTTCATCAGGTACCACCCCCCCCCCCCCTCTGTGCCTGGTATTGCCCCTCTTGCAGGGCGCGAGGAGAAGAGAAGCTAAGGATGGAAGGACACAAGCTAAGGCAGCACAACCCGAGAGCACCGAATCCGCAACATCTCCAGTGAGGAACGAGACTTGAGTCGACCGCCCGTTGACCCTAGACTCGGAACCTAACACTTGGCGCCGTCCGTGGGTTTCGAATAGAAAGCCTAATTATCACCAGCCAGATGGCAAGCGTATATGTCATTCATGGAGGTTATGGAGCTGGAGGAGAGTCAGCGAATGCTAGAGAAGCGTATATGGCACAGTTAGATAACCATAAACCAAAGGACGAACAAGCAGAAGGAAAGAGAGAAGATGTAATACAATTTTCAAGAAGAGACATGGAGCATGTGTTACCAGAAAACAAGGATGCCCTAGTCATAACAATGAAGATCACTGATATGGACATTGGAAGAATCCTGGTAGACAGTGGAAGCTCACCTAACATCATTAGCAAGAAGGTCCTCAATATACTGGGAGTAAGGCCAAGTAGCATAAAACAGGTTCACTCCCCCTTGGTGGGATTTTCAGGAGAGCCAACATACCCACTGGGGGCGGTCACATTACCCGTGACATTGGGGGTAGGCCAGAAGCAGTTAAAAATCGATGTCCCTTTCCTCATCACAGAAGAGATGGACGAATACAATGGAGTCCTAGGTACCACCACAATCAACAAATGGGGCATGGTACCATCAACACTATATCAGAAAATGAAATTCCCCACAAGCCAAGGAATAGGAGCAGTAAAGGGTAACCAGAAGGTAGCAAGGAAATGTGCAAGGATCGCATTAAGCAAGAAGTAGAAAACAAGAGAGGTCCTACTAATAGATGAGGACCCAAGAGAAGATCACGGGAGACTAGCCCCCATGGAGGAACTAAAAGAAATACTCATAGAAGAACCCGATAGGAAGGCAAAAATCGGGACCGCCTTATCTCAGGAAGAGGAAAACCAGTTAGTAGCTTTACTAAGGGAATACAAGGATCTGTTCGCCTGGTCACCAAGCGATATGCCAGGAATATCAAAAGAAGTAATCTCACACAAGCTCAATATAGACGCGGCAACGCGACCAATAACAAAAAAGGTAAGGCCAATGGGAGGAAGCAAAAAGATAGCTATCCAGGAAGAAGTGGAAAAGCTATTGAAGGAAAATTTCATCAAGGAGATTAGATTCCAAACATGGGTGGCAAACCCAGTACTGGTAAAGAAGGCGGGAGGAAGTTGGAGAATGTGCATCGATTATCGCGACCTAAACAAAGCATGCCCTAAGGACTCATATCCACTACCAAGAATAGATCAGTTAGTGGATGCAACATCAGGTCACCAACTAATGAGCTTCATGGATGCATACTCAGGATATAACCAGATAAAAATGGCCCCTGAGGACGCCCCTCACACAGCATTCTACGCTGATAGCGAGATATACCATTACACGGTGATGCCTTTCGGACTCATAAATGCTGGAGCGACATACCAAAGAATGGTCAACAAAATCTTCGGGGACATGATAGGAAAGACAATGGAGGCATACGTGGACGACATGATCGTTAAATCCAAAGAGAAGAAAGACCATGTGGAGAACCTTCGCTCAACGTTTGAGAGGATGAGGCAATACCAAGTCCGCCTAAACCCAAAAAAATGTGCATTTGGGGTACAGTCAGGGAAATTTTTAGGTTTCATGGTAAGCCAGCGAGGCATAGAGGTAAACCCCGAAAAACTACAGGCAATTGAAGAAATGCAGTCACCTACGAAGCACAAAGAGGTTCAACGACTGAACGGGAGGTTGGCAGCTCTTAACAGATTCCTATCCAAAATAGGAGACAAGGCATTACCCTTCTTTGAGGTACTAAGGGCAAACAAGAAATTCGAATGGACACCAAGATGTGAGGAAGCCTTCCAGCAACTCAAACAACATTTAAAGACACTACCACCCCTTGCAAAGCCTACACCAGGGGAGCCCCTCTACCTCTACATCTCCGTGAGCAACGTGGCAGTAAGCTCAGTGCTAATAAAAGAAGAAAACACTGCACAATTGCCGGTATACTTCGTAAGCAAAACATTGGCAAAGTATGAGCTCAACTACTTGCCAATAGAAAAGCACCTCTATGCACTGATTATATCAGCAAGAAAGTTGAGACCGTATTTTCATGGGCATGAAGTAACAGTCCTCACAAACCAACCATTGAAACACCTCCTCCAAAGACCAGACACATCAGGAAGACTGACCAAATGGGCAATTGAGCTAAGCGAGTTTCGTATTCACTTTGCCCCCAGAACAGCCATAAAAGGGCAGGCTCTAGCAGATTTTATTGCCGAATTCACCGGAATTAATCCAGACGAAGACTTGGGAGAAGTCAAAATTACAAGGGAGGCAAGTAGTAGTCAGGAGAAACAACCAGAAGAATTATGGGAGATGCATACCGATGGGTCATCCAACGGGGGAGGTTCAGGTGCAGGCCTCTTACTATACCCACCAAACAGTGATACACCTCTGCGCTATGCCATGGCACTCACCTTTAAGGCAACGAACAATGAGGCTGAATACGAAGCACTGATAACAGGCCTGAGAATAGCCAAAGGAGTAGGGGCAAAGCATCTAAGAGTTAAGTGCGATTCTCAACTAGTTGTCAATCAAGTGAAAGGAATCTACACTGCAAAGTCCGAAAACATGCAGAAGTACTTGCAGCAAGCCAGGGACCTAATAAAGAGCTTTCAAAGCTTCGACATTGAGTCAGTCCCAAGAGAACAAAACCAAGAGGCAGACGCCTTAAGAAAACTAGCCCTAGGGGTAGAAGCAGACAAAGAGGTTCACTTTATAGAGCAAAGAATGGAATCAGTGATAGAACAAATGGAGGTTCTAGTAATAGATGAAGCAGAAGCCTGGATGACCCCAATGCGTCAATACATCATGGAAGGAAAACTCCCAAAGGATAAGGGAGAGGCAGTTAAGATCGAAAGGATGGCTAGAAATTATGCGGTGATGGATAATGAACTCTACAAGAAAGGGTACTCCACACCCTTCCTCAAATGCATAACATACCCAGAAACAGAGAGAGTACTTGCAGAACTCCATGAAGGAGATGCGGGGTGCCATGAAGGAGCACGATCAATAATCCGGAAAGTCTACAACCTGGGATATTATTGGCCATCAATGAGCAAAGAAGCAGCAGACTTGGTGCAAAAATGTGATCACTGCCAAAGATACTCCAGAAATATAACAGCCCCAGCAGCAAAGCTAAGCTCCATCTCGGGAGCCTGGCCATTTGCACAGTGGGGGATTGATCTGATAGGCCCCCTACCAAAAACAAAAGGCCAGAAGACTTGCATAATAGTAGCAATAGATTACTTCTCCAAATGGATAGAAGCAAAGGCAATGGGAAAGACAACAGACGACCAAGTCGTCAATTTCATCCAATCTCACATCGTCTCGAGGTACGGGGTGCCAAAAGCAATAATAAGTGACAATGGCCCACAATTCAAGAGCAAGAAACTGCAGTGGTATTGCGAAAGGCTGAATATAGAGCACCGCTTCGCATCAGTAAAGCACCCTCAGACAAACGGGCAAGTAGAGTCGGCAAACAAAATAGTGCTAGATGGCCTAAAGAAACGACTCCATGCTACCAAGGGAAGTTGGGTAGATGAGCTGGAAAATGTTCTATGGGCAGTGCGAACAACACCAAAGATAGCCACAGGAGAAACACCATTTGGCCTAGTATACGGGACCGAAGCGGTGGCGCCAGCAGAAATGGCGGTATCATCCCTAAGAACCACGTACTTCGAAGAACATGAGAACAACAAAGCAAGGCTCTTAGACTTAGACCTGGTGGAGGATAAAAGGTGGAATTCAGAAGAAGCACAGACTCGAATGCGCTTACTATCCGCAAGGTATTACAACCGCCAAGTCAAGGAAAGGCAATTCCACATAGGAGAACTAGTGCTCAGGAAGAACGAATTCTCACATTTAGACCAATTCAGAAAATTATCTCCAAAGTGGGAAGGGCCATATAAGATAGCGTCGGTTCCATACGCAAATGCTTACCGCCTCGAGGATGGGGATGGGTATATCTCCACAAACACCTTCAGTGGGGAACACCTAAAGAAGTACTACGTCTAAGAAGAAAGCACAAGCAAAAGACCATATCCTTGAAGTTATTCCAAGTCATTATATATAATTGTTTAAGTTTTTCAAAAACAACTTTTGAGAAGGAGAACTCACGAAGTTACTCCTACTCTACAACTATCTTTGATTTCCTCCAAAGGGTGTCTTGACCCACCCAAGGCACCCCATGTGTACAAAAAACATGAATGCTCTTAAGGAAGTAGGATTTCCTTCAAAGGTATTTTCCAATGAATGTGGTGATATAATCATGAAGTTATCCTTACACAGATATGACTTCAAGTCAACAAAGAATTTCGACGCCCCCAAGAGCGTATCTTGAGAGTAGTTCTAAAAACTACGAACCCTGTGCCCTCCGGGAGCCTATCCCGCGAACAGATTCGACGCCCCCAAGAGCGTATCTTGAGAGTAGTTTTTATACTACGACCTTCGACGCCCCCAAGAGCGTATCTTGAGAGTAGTGTTCATACTACGATCTCGACGCCCCCAAGAGCGTATCTTGAGAGTAGTTTCTATACTACGACCTTCGACGCACCAAGAGCGTATCTTGAGAGTGGTTTCCAAAAACTACGAATTTCGACGCCCCCAGGAGCGTATCTTGAGGTAGATTTGCAACCTACCAGATTCGACGCCCCCAAGAGCGTATCTTGAGGTAGAAAAAACACTACCAGATTCGACGCCCCCAAGAGCGTATCTTGAGGTAGATTTCAAAGTACCAGCTTCGACGCCAACCAGGAGCGTATCTTTGGTCTAACCTGTGCTCTCCGGGAGCCTATCCTGCGAAACGTTAAGTGCCCTCCGAGAGCCAGTCTCGTGAACAGATCTCGACGCCCACCAGGAGCGTATCTTTGGTCTAACCTGTGCCCTCCGGGAGCCTATCCTGCGAAACGTTAAGTGCCCTCTGAGAGCCAGTCTCGTGAACAGATTTCGACGCCCACCAGGAGCGTATCTTTGGTCTAACCTGTGCCCTCCGGGAGCCTATCCTGTGAAACATTAAGTGCCATCCGAGAGCCTGTCTCGTGAACAGACTCGACGCCCACCAAGAGCGTATCTTTGGTCTAACAATACCATACATACCGTTCAAAGGGTATCAGAAGAGAGCATTACACCATACTACGAAGGATCCCATGAGAAAGTAAATTCAAAGTAAAGTGATATGAAGAACACATAATGTTTTTTCTTGATGAAATAGCAGGTATGGCATGAAGGAAAACACAAAAGAAGGATAAGTAAAGGAAACACACCAAGGGAAGGGTCCATAACCAAAGAACTACACACTAAGGCATATGGAGTTATCATGAGAAGAGAAATAATCACCCTGCCATGTATACCATGAGTAAAGACAAGTGTATCAAACAAAGATGGCAAAACTAGGAAAGGTGGAGTTTCAAACTCTAAAGACAACCCACAAACAAAAGCAGTAGTAAGAAGACACCACAAGAAGAACCTCAAGTCACAAACTCGCGAGACCACCACAAGAGATAGGTGTACTACTTCCTCATCTTCGCAATATGCCTAACAGCGAAGTCAGACAAATCACCAAGCTGAGAAAAAGGAAAGTCAGGAGCAATCATGTACATACGCTCAAGAATCGCCTTTAAAGAAATACGCTTAGCCACAGAGCAGCGAACATCGATAGAAGCCTGATAAGAGGAAGAAGCCTTATACTCAGCGATAGCACACCCTTTCGACTCCACACGAAACATCTACTCAAGGGACACCAACTCAGCAGCCCGAAGTACTTCATCGCGATAAGACTTTTGTCTCAAGGTTTCAATCTCTTCTTTAAGAAAGGCAATACGACTCTCCAAATCTTGGCACTGCAAATCTGTGATACGACTATGCTCCAAACAACTAACAAGCTTGGAGTTAAGGGAGACACAAGTGTCCTCGTGCACCTTCTTCTCCTCAGCAAGATCAATAACAAGGGTGGACAAATTAACAAGGTCGGTAATACCCTGCGACAAAAACAAAGGATGAGACAGATAACGCACGAAAGAGAAATGTCCTAAAGGATAACACGACTAAGAAAAGTTACAGAAGCATAGCGAGCCAACACATCACGAGCCAATTCATAAGTAGCCTCCGACCCTTTAGAAGAGGACACACGATCAACAGGAGGAACAGCAGACTGCAGAACACGAACTCCAACCTCAGGAGTTTGCAAAGAAGATTGGTTGTCAAAACGAGCACCACGCCCATAATAAGGCGCCCATTCAGACCCAACAATTCCATCAACAGGAGGACGAGACAACTCCTTCCGACTCAAGCGCGGAAGACGAAGTCTACCTACAACAAGGTATGGAGTAAACACCAATATACACTAAGGAAACTCAGACATTCAAGGACTTACCAAACAAAGAAGAAAGGAAAGATGGCTCCCGGACCCTCGATTGGGGGGCATCAATATAGAAAGAAGATGGTACCCTAATATCACCACCGCCCTTACCTCCAATTAGAGGACACCTCCCCGCACCATAAAAAACCGATCTTTTTGCAATCGAAGGTCCGGTCCCGGAGTTAACTACTCCCACCCGTACTGGCCTCTTACTCCTCATCAATCAACGGGGAAATCTGTCAAAACGCAAACTCAGCCCAAGAAAAACAGAAAAGGGATAGTAGGGACAAGAGGAAACTCACCCTCCTAAAACGACAAATACAGAATCAAAAGGTAAGGATAGAAAGAGGGTATAGAGAGACCCCACTGGCCAATAAGCAATGGCAGGGGGGCAAGGGGAGATAGTTAAAACCCCCAGCATAGAGAGACCCCACCAGCCAACAGGCAGAGGCAGGGGGCAGGGGAAGATAGTTAAAACCCCCAGCATAGAGAGACCCACCAGCCAACAGGCAGATGCAGGGGGCAGGGGAAGATAGTCATAGCCCCCAGCTAGAGAGACCCCACGGGCCAACAGGCAGAGGCAAGGGGCAAGGGGAGATAGTCATAATCCCAGGTTAGAAGACCCCACACGCCAGTAAATAGAAACATGGGGGCAAGAAGATGGAAAGAGGATGAATCAAACAGGACTATATCACCATGAAGACCCACAAATCAAAAACGAGACAAGTAAAGAAACAATCGAGGGAGAAGCGGGATTAAGTCCCCCAAAAGCAATGCTTACACAAAAGAAAAGACACGTACCTCAATGCGACGCGCGCCCCGAAAAGTAAGTCCGACCAGAAATCCCACCGTCAAAAAGAAAAGAAGAGAAAAGGACAACGAAAATGAGGTAATCACTAACCCTTTTTATAGTACAAAGGATTAGGGTTTTTCCAAAGCCGCCAAATCGACACCGTTGATTTTTAGAAAGGAAAATTTTAAGGGACAGATTCAAAAACTAGTTCCCATTAACCACGGTTAAACTCACACTCACCATAGTTAACATCCCATAGGTTTATTCTTGAGCATCCCATACTTAGAAAAAAATTTTAGACCAAAATTAAATTTTTCTCCACTTGGGTAAAATCCCGTCATGAAATTCAAGCATGAGTCGCTTAGTTGTATTCGTATTGCATCCTTATGCAAGCGTGTATTTTTCGAGTATACGCCTGTAACAAGGATAGATTTATTACTCCCACCTCAGACGGATGCGTGCTTAGGCACGTGTCCGTGCTATTCTGACGTTTACAATTCCTCTATCTCATAAGGCAGGGGGCAGAGTCAGAGGCACACATCCATGGGTAAGTAAGCATTCAGATGAAAGGTAAAACCCCGGTTTCAAATTGCGCGTGTCATACCATCCTAAAATAGAGTCAATCAAGGGTTAGGCCATTGGTTGACTCGGGGGCATGTGATGGATATACGCCCAATTTGAACCCGTTGACTTCCGAATCGTTTTATTTTTATCACCCCGTTAATGATTGTAAATCGAAACTTCAACCCGAACACTTCGCGAAAACACCAACGGTCCGGACGAGGCCGAAGCGCTCGTCCGACCGAGTTAGATTCACCTAGGTGAGGTCGGGTGGCCACACCCGACCTCCCCTAGGGGAGATCGGGTCAGCCAACCCGACCTCCCCTAGGGGAGATCGGGTGGACCAACCCGATCTCCCCTAGGGGAAATCGGGTGGACCAACCCGATCTCCCAACCCGATCTCCCCTAGGGGAAATCGGGTGGACCAACCCGATCTCCCCTAGGGGAAATCGGGTGGACCAACCCGATCTCCCCTAGGGGAGATAGGGTCGGCCAACCCTATCTCCCCTAGGAGGGGTTGGGTGGCCTCACCCAACCCCTACCCTTGGGGGTCGGATTTTCCTTCCCCCCAAGGGCCCCGGCACCATTCTTGGACTCCCATACTCGGTCTATTTCCGCCAACCTTCTCCGTATCCTAAGGTCTTAATTATATGTTTAAAGGTTAATTAACTGTGTTTAAAGGTTAACGATGTCATTAAGCCACCTTAATGACACCGTTGCCTATAAATACAACACCTCCACTATTCATTGAAAAAGCTTGGCAAGTTGCATAATTTTGCTCTGACATCTCTCTAGCTTTATCTCTCTAAAACCGTACTGACTTAGGCATCGGAGAGGGTTCATCAGGCACCACCCCCCCTCTGTGCCTGGTATTGCCCCTCTTGCAGGGCGCGAGGAGAAGAGAAGCTAAGGACGGAAGGACACAAGCTAAGGCAGCACAACCCGAGAGCACCGAATCCGCAACATCTCCAGTGAGGAACGAGACTTGAGTCGACCGCCCGTTGACCCTAGACTCGGAACCTAACAAGTTTCAACTCAGATATAAGTCTTTGACTATTTCCAAAGATAAGAAGATCATCAACATAAACCAAGAGGATAACAATTTCAGAATCCACAGTTTTTGTAAACATGGAATACTCAAGTTTGGATTGCAAATAAGCAGCAGAAAGCAGAGCCTCAGTGAGCTTATTATTCCACTGCCTTGAGGCCTGCTTTAGGCCATATAAAGATTTCTTTAAAAGACAAACCAAAGTATTATCATGCTTTTCAAAACCAGGTGGAACTGTCATATATACTTCTTCAAATAGATCCCCTTGTAAAAAAGCATTGTACACATCCATCTGGTAAATGGGCCAAGAATTAATAGAGGCCAAAGCTAGAACTATCTAACAGAATTCATTTTGGCAACATGAGAAAATGTTTCATTATAGTCAATGCCATATTTCTGTTTAAAACCTTTGGCAACAAGTCTAGCTTTAAACCTTTCAATGGAACCATCAGATTTATATTTAATACGATAAACTCATTTTGAGCCAATAGGGACTTTACCAGAGGGAAGGGTAACCAGTTCCCAAGTACCATTATCTTGTAAAGCAGTAACTTCTTCTTGCATAGCAGCAACCCAAGCAGGGTCCTTGGAAGCTTCCTCAAAGTTCCTTGGTTCACAAGCCTTAAATATAGAAGAAAGATAACAAGAAAAAGGTGCAGATAATTTCTTGTAAGAAATATAGTTGTGAATAGGGTAGAGTAAAGAGGAACTTCCCATATCATAGGATTGCTGCCATATAGGTGGTTTGACAACACGTCCAGACCTGGTGGTCTTGACAATCTGTTGTTCAGAGGGGTCAGAACCATCAGGAACCACTATGGGTTCATCATATGGTAGATGGGTATCAGAAACTTGTTCAGTTTCATCATCAGAAGGGACATCTTAAATAAAATCAATATCATCATTATGGATAGTGTCAATATGAGTGGAAGAGGGCCTATATAATGCCTCAGAATTTTGAGAATCATGAGAAGTAAAATCATTGGCATCTGATAAGGGTGGTTGTTCAAAGAAAATAGGTAACAAATCTGGTTTGCATTTAGCAAAAGGGAATACAGATTCTTTAAATATAACATCTCTGCTAACAAAGTATATTTCATTTTTCAGGTCATATAATCTGTATCCTTTTTGAGTATCAGAATATCCAAGGAAAACACTTGGAATGGCCCTAGATGCAAACTTGTCTGAAACCAATAAGTTCTTTGCAAAAGCAAGACAACCAAAAACCCTCAAGTGTTTAACAGAAATAGAAGACCCTTTAAAAACTTGAAGATGACACTTTCCATTCAGAATTGGGGTGGGCTTCAAGCTTGTGGGGGAGTTTTGAGGTCCTGGATGTCACTAATTACAAGCTTGAAGTCTATTTTGTTACTGCTTGATAGTTTAGGGTGTATTCTGTTATTCTCACAGACTTGTTTGTATTTGTTTTTGTTATTTAGGTCTGTTTATTCATTCTTTTTTTAAATTGGTTTTCAATCATAGCAAGAAAGTTCTTTAAAATTTGAGGAACATCAGACTTGAATTGTAACAAATATACCCAAGTGACTCTAGAAAAGTCATCAACAAGAGTAAGAAAATATCTTTTATTATCATGAGTAACAGAATGGTAAGGTCCCCAGACATCAGCATGGATCAAATCAAAGATAGCAGCAGCCTTAGAATCAGATAAGGGAAACCTAGGTCTAGTAATCTTGGCTTGAGGACAAATGGTGCAAGTTTGGAAATCAAAATCCTTATTCTTATGAAATTTGAGAGAATCAATTCAATGAATGGCCTTGCTAGAGGCATGACCTAATCTAAGATGCCAGAGGTTCAAATCATGATCCAGAGAAGCTTTGAATCCAACATGAATATCCTGAGTAGAAAAAGGTTTGAACAGATAGAGTCCAGAATCAGTCATACCACTCCCCAAGACCCTCCCATTTGAGGGGTCCTGTAAAACAACACAGTTTGAAAAGAAAGAAACAGAACAATTCAGATCTTTAATCAATTTTGAAACAGAAAACAAATTATATTTGAATTGAGGAAGATAAAAAACGTTCTGAATTTTCTGATTTTGAAGCAAAGAGTGGTTTCCAATGCCAGACACATTGCAATGGGTACCATTGGGTAATTGAACTTTGGGGCCATCAATATGTTTAAAATTTTCAATCCAATCAATTCGATTTGTCATATGATTGCTAGCACCAGAGTCAATGATCATGTAAAAGATTGGAAATGCCAGAAAGGGAAATACCAGCAGAATTGGGATGGGCATTTTGAGAAATAGGGTTGCCAGAAACAGTAGAAGAAGCACCATGCCCCATGTTTTGAATAAACTTTTCAAACTGACTTTGAGTGAAAGTGATGAGGCCATGGTTATTCTCAGAGGAGGAAAGGGATTGGGTTTGGGTTTCATCAGAAGTGCTACCAGTCCCGGAGGAGGCAGCATTAACTTTTGAGACAGAACCCTTGCCTTTCAAAAAGTCTCTGTACTTAAAACAGATGTCCATAATATGCCCTTTCTTTTTGCAATATTCACAGCCTTTGGCATAACACCTCTCAGTCGTGTGCCCCTTCTTGTGGAAAAAATCACATTCTAAATTGGTATTGGGGGCACGTTTGGGTTTTTCAAAATTTATACCAGAATTTCCAGAAACAGGATTGATAAAAGAGGTAACATCAGAAGCAACAACACACTGGTTTTCTTCCTGAGTGAGCATATTATACACTTGGTTCACAGATGGCAGTGGATCAAGCAATAGTAACTGACTTCTGATAGCAGAGAAGCTATCATTCAAGCCCATAAGCAGTTGAAAAAGTCGTTGGTTCTCCTTGTGATCCAAGTGTTTTTGAAAGAGGTCACCAGGAATGAAAGGCAGAGAACACATCGAATCATAATCAGCCTAGAGAAACTTCATTTTGGTAAAAAAAAGTGGTGACATCATCGAGGCCTTGTTTACAAAGCACAATATCCCTATGAATCTGATAAATTCTGGATCCATTTTTCTTATCAAACCTAGTTTTAAGATCAGTCCAAGCGAGATGAGCACTGGTTTGATACATGATACTATTGGCAAGATCACGGGAAACAGAATTCAGAATCCAACCAAATACAACCATATCACATCTATCCCAGAGTTCATGAAGAGATGCATCAAATTTGTCACGAGTAAATTTGCCGTTAATGAAACCAAGTTTGTTTTTCCCATGCAAGGCAATGAACATAGCACGACTCCACATAGGATAATCATCAGAATTGGCAAGTTTCACAGTGACAAAACTCAGGCTAGCATTATCAGAGGGATGCAGGTAGAGAGGGTGATGTGCATGTACCTCAGGGTAATCAGACAGATCGATTACCATCTTACCAGACGAGTTAGGGTTTTGAAGATCTTTGTTCGGTTTCATGTCGCCGTCTCCATCCATCACGAGAGAGGATTAGTTGAATCCGAAAGATGAACAAGAATCGTGATTCGCGAAGAGCGAAGGAATCGCGAATACGAAGCGTCGCGAAGTCGAATCGTCAACACGCAGCGGGACAATCAGGATCGAGAAGCGAGGCAAGAAATCAGCCTACACAGCTCTGATACCATGATAAAATCTGAGATCAAGACCGAAGCAAATCACAGCGATGAATCCATGAAAATCTAGAACCCTAATTTTGTGAAGAGAGCATTTCTAGACTTCGTCGAAGGTGTTCCTTCAATTGGACCTTCTCCATTTGAACCCACACCTTAATATAGTGTGAGAATTGTTCAAATTACAAATCGGCAACAAACAAAAAAAGAATGAATAAACAGACCCTAAATAACAAAAACAAATACAAACAAGTCTGTGAGAATAACAGAATACACCATAAACTATCAAGCAGTAACAAAATAGACTTTAAGCTTGTAATTAGTGGCATCCAGGACCTCAAAATATTCCTCAGTATAGTTTACACACTAACAGTAGGGCTTGAGATATCCGCATACAATACATGCGAAATAATACACAACCCAATCATAGCGATTTGATCACGATCCTGACTGTATTTATATAGCTAATTGTTATATAAGTTATCGAAATTTGAAATCATGTCATTTAAACACAATCAGAAGACTCTTGTCGGACCGTATATCATTTCTCATAATATTATTATATAGAGAATGAAGGAGATAGAATAGAATAGAGATATGAAGTAAGAGGAGGGATTAGGGTTAGCTAGCTAGGGCGAGGAAAGGAAGGCTTTTATGATGACAATATACGCACCAGAGACCAGCTTTATTTTTGGTCGTCTTTGGTCGGTCGACAAATCTGCTCGTTGACCGTGCAGTTCCTTCTTTCTCTGTCTTTTAATTTCTTTGTGTTTTACGTTCTCTCCGTCTATATATATCTCCATTCTCTCTCTAGCTATAGCTATAGCTATTATTAGCTAGCTAATCACTAATTGTTTCTCATTAACTCTACACACTAGTACATGATCAAACACTAAACATCTATCTTAATTAAATCCTACTCTTAATCATACATTCTCATACACTCATATACGCTTATCTTTTCATCTATTTTATACTCTATTTATAACACGTTGTTTAGCTAGAGCGCGGTTTTAGCAAAAATCAGAATAGTAACAAACAACTATCATAGTAAATACTTTTAGATCGTTTTTATTAGGGATAACCAAATCACTACTTGAAATTTCACATAATTATAAATTTTGTGCCCGGTATTTTTTAATTGGCTACTTAAACTTTTAATTTTTGGGTAAATTACTACTTCTGTTATAATTCTCGTCAAGTTGGACATAAAAGAAGTATGAACCGACCACATAAATTTTTGTAATGTGTACTTAATATGAATTCACTAATAAATTGAAATGATTGCAATATAATATTTTCGATCTTTGAAACATAGTAAAATTATAATTAAATATATTTTTCTACAATACATTCAATTTACTATCGAATTCATCTTAAATATAAATATAAAAAAAAAAATTCTTTTCATAGCCAGGTATGTATGTATGTTTCTCTTTTTCTTTCTTTTTTTTTCAGCCTCTCCACTTGTTGATAGATACAAGCAGCAGTAATGGAGGAGGAATGAATTGAGAATGCCGTAAGAATAAAGGAAAGGAGAGGGAGTGATTTTTTCTCTGCAAAGAAAGATGGCATAAGTAGCTAGTGCCTGTAAGTCAGTAGTACTAGTACTTCCCCATTCTATAATTATACATATTTATATATCGAGACTAGTGGAAGAAACCAACAAGATACCAACAAACTAAATTGCCTTTATTATTATTATTATTTTAATAATAACAAGAAACTCATATAATAAAAGAAAATATGAAAATCAAAGTTAGAATTTTACTTTAATCAGAAAGTATATACATATGTATATGTATTGCAAGTTTGCTTTCTAAGAAAATTTGTTATGATTGTGCAACTTAATTTTATTATTTATTCAAAAAGGCATTTTCTAATATTTATACTAACTTTTTTATTTGTTTATTCTTTCATCTCTATATATTGATTGGAGTTTTAACAAAAACAATTATATAAACAAATGAAAATAAAACCATTACATATTAAAATATATATCGCGTCAGACATATAAGAACACAAGTAGAATTAGACTTTCTTTACTAGATATTAGCTAGATTGTTAGTGAGCTACGTTTGATATGATTAGTACATGCGCTGGTTGTTTACTAAATCTAATCGGAAAAACTGCAGATGGTAAGCAAAAGTGTCCAAATTACATAGTGTGATAGATTTAGGGTCGCCACTACTAACTTGTTCATTTATTGGAAAAAAAAACTAGTTTTGATAATAAAAAAAATTGGCAAACAAATTTGATAATAAAAAAAATTGGCAAACAAACTAGTTTTGATAATAAAGGAAACTTTTACTAAAAGTAAAAACTCACCATCTAGCTAGTTAGTTTTTGTTTCTATTAAATATAATAAGAACCACTTTCGTAACATTTTCAGCCTATGTAAACATTTTTTTAACTAAAAAAATACCAATGGGTGAATTGAGCTGTATTTGTAAGTGAACCGAGTTTGAATTCCACTATAAACTCACTAATTGGTAAATTGAGTCGCATTTATAAAGGTGAATCGAGTTTGATTTTCACTAAAGATACACTATCTGGTAAGTCGAGCAGCATTTATAAAGGTGAACTGAGTTCGAAATCTACTAAAGACACACCAAATTGATAAATCAAATCGCATCTATAAATGTGAATCCAACTCGAATCTCACTAAAAACACTATTTTGAAGGAGAATTTTAATCCTAACATTCCAAATCCCGAAAGCAATCTTTATTCATTTAAAAAAAAACGACCTTGAAGGCTTTTTCCAGTTACAAGGATAAAAGGAGACACCCTCTCCATTTAAACCTACCAATTGAAAGACATTTTAGAGCGAGAAAGAACAGAAAGTTAGAGAGAGAATCTGTGGCAAATCCAACCCCAAGCACAAACCTTGTTCTTTCTGCCCCCACAATCCAAGATCGAATCCATATCCAAAAACCAACATCATCGTCCCATTTCTGAGAATTTAAGGATCCAGATCATGCACGTCTGCAACTAATTCCCCCGACAAAGATTCTTCCATGAGCGGAATCATGAAGCAAGAAGATCAAGGCGAGTGTTCTCAGAGCCTCCAGCCCTACCACGAACCGCAGTTTTTCTTCCCGGCCGCCACCTCGGACATGTTCGGAGGCGTCACCGTCGGCGGCGGCGGAGGGGGTTTGGTTTTCCCTGACGCGCCACCGTGGTCTCTCCCTCAACTCCACGCTAGCTTCAACAACAACCCTAATCACTTCTCCGGGAACCGAGACCACGTCGATCCGTTTCTCCTTCCGCCGCCGCCGACGATGCCGTACGGCGGTTTCTTCAACCGGAGAGCCGCCAGTTCGCTACAGTTTGCGTACGATCATGGGCCGCCGTCGGACCACCAGCTGAGGATCATAACGGACGCTCTCGGAGTCGGGGCGGGTCACGTGGGTGGGGCGCCGTTTGGGCTTCAGGCGGAGCTGGGGAAGATGACGGCGCAGGAGATCATGGACGCCAAGGCCCTCGCCGCCTCGAAAAGCCACAGTGAAGCTGAGAGGAGGAGAAGAGAGAGGATCAACAACCACCTTGCTAAGCTCAGAAGCTTATTACCCAGCACTACCAAAGTAAGAAAAATTATACTACTCTCTTCATGGAAAAAAAAAACATAATTTCATGGGAAAAGAAACATGTTTTTTTTGTTGCAATTTGTTGAGTGGAGAAATAAAATTTTCTGCATATTTCTTTTAGATTTTACATAAGAATAAAGGCTATTTGCATTCAAAGATCCTCACTATTGATTCTAAATGGAAGATTAGTGGACAATGGTTCAATATGCCACTATAAATTTTTGGCTTAAATGAAATAGAGTTTATTTCAAGTCGTTTAGATTATGCATATTAAAATTTGTATTAGAAATATATTTTCTCTCATAAAATCTTATTGATTCTCTAAAACTGATCTAAAGAGCTGAAAATTTGAGTTAACATAAACTCAACTTCATATTAGGCTACCCAAAATATTATTGGTTAGAGAATTATATTAACCACCTAGCGTTCGGTTAAAATGAAGTTGACTATATTTCAAATCAATTTATCAGCCGTTAAATTATGTATAGCGGAATGTTTTTAAGAAACAAATTTTATCATGAAATTTGATTGATTATATAACCTTTATCTTACAGCCCGAAAAAATAAGTTAAAAATAAACTTAGCTTCATATTAGTCGACCCATATTAGCCACTTTAGGGTTTAGTTAAAAAGAAATTTACTTTATTTCAATTTAATTTATCATCTGTTAGATTATATCGAAGTTTGGTTTAGACGCGTTTTTTTCCCTCATGAAATCTGATTGATTCTCTAATTTATCTTTCTGGATGAAAAATCAAAGTTAATATTATTGGTTTTTTTATGGATGAATATTCTTTTTCTATCATCTATTATAGATTCTGTTTAGGCCCTTATAGGGCAGTTTCATTTTCGAGGAAAAAAGGTTTGCGATACTGTCTCTTGGTTGACAAGGTAAAGAGGAACCATAGCCAGTTGAAAAAGCTTACAACCGAAAACTCTTGCCTGGTTTTGGAGTAACCGATAAAGAACAGACAAAACTAGCTCACCATTGTCAGTCCTTGTTCAACATACCATGCATGCTCCTCTCTCTATATACACATATATATTCATCAAGGGGTTTAACACTCTTATAAACTAAGGGTTATGATAGGAATGTAGGACAAAATTTAGGGTTAAGAATCTAAAAGCAATCTCAACTATATAGATGATGTTACTAATCACCATCCTAGATTTAAAATGTTGATATTTGGTGTCTCAATATTAAATTTGTTGCTTTCCATTATTTTCCGACTGATTTTATCACTAAATTTGCATTATAAGCAAAAAAAAAAAAAAAAACATATTTTCCTAACACTATATAACGAGTATTTTACCCCTTATAATAAGACTCCCCTGTGGGTATGGAGATAAATTTCTTATATAAAACCTAGTACTTAATTACAATGGTGAATAGTATTATATTTACTTTGGTTTGTGCACATATAATACAGACAGATAAAGCCTCGTTGCTAGCCGAAGTGATCCAACACGTCAAGGAGCTGAAACGTCAAACGTCATTAATAGCTGAGACGAGCACGATCCCGACCGAAATCGACGAGCTCACGGTGGACCCGTCCGATGTCATCGACGAGGACGGTCGGTTCGTGGTCAAAGCCTCTCTGTGCTGCGATGACCGGACTGATCTCCTTCCCGAGCTCATCAAAACCCTCAAGGTATATATTGAATAGAGAAGGTTCTGCATATGAAAGTTTAGACTGATCGCTTAACAAACAGTTCTAAAAGCTTAAGTTGATAGGTGAATGTGTAATTTAATCTTTATACTTCAGCGATGCATTTATATTACGTAACTTTGAGCAATACATTACATTTTTTTAGTGATTGCATTGCTCTCTACATTCTCATAAAATTCCTTTCTAATACAAGGCATTGAGGCTAAGGACCCTAAAAGCCGAGATCACCACCCTCGGTGGCCGAGTGAAGAATGTGTTGTTCATCACCGGGGAGGAGGACGATTCAAGCAGCCACGTCGGATCGGATCACCACCACCACCATCAGCAGTATTTGATAAGTTCGATACAGGATGCACTTAAAGCCGTTATGGAGAAGGCTAACAACGGCGGCTGTGGAGGCGACGACACTTCTTCTGCGAGTGTTAAGAGACAACGTACTAATAATATAAACAACATCCTAGAACACAGGTCTCTTTAACATAAGAAATGTGATTAACGATAACTTATATATATTTTGGTGTTTTTCTCTTGGTCTGGTGTATCTATTTTCTTTCGTTTTGAGATGTTTCGGGTCTTTTTCGGTACCCGGCACGCTCGCTATCGGGAACGACAACCGTTTCTGGCGGTGCCGTCCGGTGTTTAATTATCTTGTGTGTTTAATTGTAAGTCTTCATCATCGAACTATCAACAGAGGCTGCATGGTATAATATATCCAACAGATATGTATATATATCGTACTTGATTTTGTGATTTTGTTTGGAATTATTATCGTATATTTTTCAGTTTTCGAGTAAAAAAATATCTAAGTTAGCATATCTGGTAGAGTCTGATCTGGTTGTGGCATGCCATTAACATATGATGATAGGTTTAGTTGCTAATTATAGATTATGATTCTGTCTTTGGGTTTAATTTATAAGGGAATATCTTATTCCCTTATATAATTAGGGTTTATAGTGACAACTTACATGTATTGGAATGAGTCTGCGATCGATTTTTTAGAACGTCATAGATATTTTGCATGGAACAAAGCATTATATATATAGCATGCATTTAAAGATCCTCGCTACGAGAAAATTATGTGAATGAAATTTTTTCTGAGAAATAATCCCTCAAATTTATAAAGATTTCTACCGGGTTTATCGATTGGGAATTTCTGTCTATTAGGGTTAATATAAACTATATATTAACTTTCTATATATAATTTGTGTATTAGGGTTGATATATAACTACTGTCATTTAGGGAAAATATGAAATATATTTATTTTTCATAATGATAAGAGACCTAAAATCAAGGGTCCGAAAAATGCAATAATTTATTAATTTTTTAGATGCTTATCATAATTATTGGTAATCATAATTATTTGGTAGTCAATTTCAAATTAACCTCCATATCCATATGAGTTTTAGAAGGTTTACCGCTACTTAGTACTAAACCAAACATCAGTAATAAGATTTAATGCATATTTTTTTAGGGGAAAATTACCAATTCGTCAAATATTTAGTCTAATTTGAATGGAATCGATTACATATGCATTTGCGATAAACTAAAACACGGTAAATTTTCAGCTAATGTTTGGGAAAACTAAAAAATTGCTAGCTAATCTTCGTCAATTGAACAAATTACTAGTTGATGTTCAGGAAATCGAACAAATTGCTAGCTGATATTTGGACGATCAAATAAATTTCTAACTAATATTTGGGCAATCGAACTTATTGCTAGTTGATTACATCCAAATTAGATGTATATATATTAGTGGAGCTAGCAATTTATAAATATAGGAAACTTAAACTAATAAAATATTCGAAAAAAAAAGAACTTTAGTTAACAATTTTATCCGATTGTTAAAACCTGAGCTAGTAGTTTGATGATTAACCTTTATTCATACTATACCAGCAAGCTCAGGTGATGCAAGAGAGCGATTCAGATTCATATGGTAGAAAATTACAATGCAAAGATTTCAAAAGAAATTTTAGGATAATTCTGTTATTTTATGTTTTTTTTGGGTTTTCTTCAACTACGTTCAAATTACACGTAACCAATACGTCTAAATTAAATAAAATATTTGATGAAACTAATAATTTATCCACATGCAAAATATGCTAACAATTAATTGTCCAAAACATTCACTTACTCAAACTTCAACTTGTAATTTAATAATTAACCAGACTAAAACTATATTATATAATTCGCCATATATATATATATATTTAGAAAATAAGTGATGAGTAATACTTATATGTACAGTTGTGCATGTCATAATCTTGACAGAAAATAAAAAGTAAATGTCATTTAGCTATCTAGCAAAATGGCAATATATCCATCAATTCCACCAACCAACTAATCCTCCACTGCCAATCCACTTGTATTTGTCCATTTTTTTATAGACACATTCGTGTCGTATTCTCATATGCACACATGATCTTATATATATGGTCATGTTTTCTTGGTATGGTGCAATCTTTTGCGCTTGTCAAGCTACTTATATAATTACAAATTGGAGATATCACTAAATACGTATGAAAAAAATTAAAGAGAACGACGGATGTCTTCAAAGATCCCGAATAGAGAAAGTGAGTTAGGAGATACAACAAAACTCTAGCATGAGGAAGGAGAAAAATCGCAGAAAGAAAAGAGAAAAAGGAAGATGAGCAGTTACGGGGTCATTAACATTAATTAGTTTCTTCAATTACCAATATCTCACCCTAAATATTGTTAATCTCAGCTTGGGCTCGGCTGATTTTTGGGATCGGTCAATCTTGCTCTCTCTTTTATTTTTGGTAGCCTTATTTGTTTTGGGCTTTTGTATTTTATGTATTGGATCTGTTTGTAGACTTTTATTTTCTTGCTGGCCTTTTAGGTTCCTTCAAAGACTTTGGGATATAATTGACATTTATATTTAGATTTAGGGTTGAGGAAGAGGACTTACCGGTTGAAGGAACTAGGTCTAACGATCCTCGACTTTTGTTGTCTCCTTCGTTGGTATGTTAGGGTTTCCAGTTGCGGTGAATTTCTTGAGTGATTTCTAAGTGAAATTTGTCATGGTATCAGAGCTGAAAGGCGCTTCTTGCCTTTCCTCTTAATTATGTGGCCTCAGATGCGTTACTTTCTCTTTGTCTCGACGTTTCCGTTTAGCGACTCTTCGTTTCGTGATCTCTTGAATCTCTAGATCAGAGTGGTTGCTTTGTGTTCTCTGCTCATGTTTGTTGTCTTCGGGCGCGTCTCTCTTTGTCCTTGCCGGTGGTGTTCGCTCAACTTGCAATTGACGTTTTTGTTTTGAAAAGATCTGAGGTTGTTTATCTTCTCCGAGTCTCATCAGTTCTTGCTCGCCAAATTTGATGTTGAACCCCAACGACAAACAAGACGATGGTCATTATGGATCGAAGAAGGCACTGGATGCAACCGATCAAGAATACCGCGACGCAATGACTTTGGTAAACTCTTTTCACCTTCTCTTTCTACATGCTAGTGATAATCCTGCTGCTAGGATGACCTCTGTGATTTTGACTGGCGTTGAAAATTATCTGAAATGGAGTCATGCAATGAGATTTTTGTTGATTGGAAAGAACAAATATGGTTTTGTGATTGGTGTTTGTGTATGTGATAAGTTTAGCCATGTGTATCACGATATGTGGGACAAATATAATGCTGTCGTGTATGGATGGATTGTTAATTTCATTTCAGATGATCTTGCAAGCTCTATTATGTATTCTGAGAGCACTTTTCTAGTATGGAAGGAACTAAATCAACAATTTGATAAGGTGAATGGTTCTAGGGTTTATCAATTGCACGGAGAGATTGTCTTGACACGACAAAGTTTAGATTCAATCTCTACTTTCTTCACCAAGCTGCGTGTTCTTTGGGGAGAATTGATGATGCTTGTTCACTTCCTCACACTGAGGGTGAACCATTTGAGAAGCACCTGGAACACAAAGAAAATATGAGACTTTTTTCAATTTCTTATGGGATTGAATGATACATATTTAAACAGTCAAATTTGAATATAGGGAGAAATCTCCTCTTATAATCATTGCCTTCAGTCAATCAAGCCTATAACTATCTGATTCAAGATGAAAATCAAAGAGGAGTTTCTTTTGACATTACTGGTGCTGCTGTGATCATGGTCAGTAACTTGACATCCATTGGGGATAAGCCAGCAGGGAATCAGACTCTCGAATGTACCTTTTGTAAAAAGAAGGGACACACTGCTGATAAATGCTTTGCTAAGGGTTGTGATTTTTGTAAAAGGAATGGTCATATTTGGGACAACTGCTTTAAACTAGGGGATCAGATGAAGAAAGTGAACAATGTTAAGGCTAACATTGTTGCCTCTCAGATTGGTAGTAGTGATAGCTCAGAGATTGAGGGAGTTCAAGGAAGTGTGACATTAACCTCTGAACAGTTTGACAAGTTGTTGCAATCAATGAGGCTTGCGGGTAGGACTGTTGGAGTAGCAGGTGCTGCCACAAACACCTTAGAGCACGAGCAAACACTGCTGGTATATCTTTAAACTCCTCATTTTATGAAAATAGAGACTGTTGGATACTTGATAGTGGTGCCACAGATTATATGACTTTTAGGAAAGCCTGGCTAAAACTTGAAAAAACAGTTTCTAGGACAAATGTTCTTTTACCTAATGGTGATTTTTCTGAAATTAAAGGAACAATTTACTAAGGATAGAAGGTTGCAACGTGTTCGTTATATACCCTCCTTCAACTATAATTTTATTATCTGTTTCTAAATTGTTAGATTACGGGGTGTAATCACTACGGATACTAAATCATGGTACATGCTAGCAATCGAAATTACGCAGCGGAAGATTCGCACATACCTTAAACGATGTCCGTAGTCCCAAGATCCTTCCTACAGGGAGTTCACGATCCTCCGGTCGGCACCCGTAGATGTTCTGGTTAAGGAAGCCCTACGCGGTATGTTCTCCACAACAAAGCCTCTAATCGATTCTTGGCAGGGGACAGATCTCTGGAGTGTTTGCTAGAAAGCAAATTGGCACACCCTTTGGTGGTGGATAGGTTCGGCTGAAACCCTTGTGTGGGGTGGAGGGTTTTCTCTCTAAAACACTCTAACGAGGAATTAGTGATTAACCCTAAAATTCCCCTAACACCATCTATTTATAGGAGGAGCAAAGTGGACAAAAGTCCACCTTGCCCACTCCAATATTTCGGCCGGCCACTATGCATAGGGAGGCCCAATTTTGGGCCTCTCATGTCAATTGGGATTTGGGTCTAGCCCAATTACCCTAATGTGACATGTACCTAATTTCCTTAGGTAAACTATATATATTATGGGCTACCAATTACGACGTTCATCACCATATCCTTACAGCTCCCACTCGCCAGAATAGGAGGGTGACTGCTAATGTATTTTCGTCCAAATTTGCTTAAACATTTCACTCCTTCGATCTGGTCCTTGCTTCCGAACAGTTCATACGAGGTTAGCCGTGCGACCGGCGGATACGACGGGCATCGTGCTACTCATCTGTTAGGAGTATTGTAGCGCCCGTGAAACATTGATTCCCTTTTCCCTAATATGTTATAAACAACATTTATACAGTACCGCGCTGTATCCTAGGTCAACTGATAATTCTCCTTCTGCCTACTTTCCACATAGGAACACTTCTCTAAGGCATCCGTACAAGTATTCACAACCTTCAACTAATATCCGGTTGGTGGCCACCTACTGAATACAAGAGTTGGTGAATTACAGGTGAACTTGACCATCCCCATCGTTCATATCCTTAGTCAAACCCAACTGGTTTCTTAAGACGTGGTCACTAGGCCTTTTTGTTTAGCAGTACGCTCGTACGCCGAGAAGCGTGCATTGAGCCCGACTTTAGATATGAGTTCTGAGTCTGTGAGGATACTCTTAGGTGCCTCTTCATAAGGCTTCTGGGATCAATCACACGCTCGAGGTGAAGAAGTTTGCACCCGCCAGAATCACGAGGATTCCTTCCTAGCACAACCGAGCTGTAACCCCGTGGTCGAACGTGGCACGCGTAGTATGAAGCACGCGTTGATAGCATACCTGAACATTTTGGGTTGACAGGAAAGGGATATGTTAATCATGCTATCACAGATTCTCATCTGCCCCAGAATGTGGTTTAATGACGAACGAAGTTCATTACGGCGATATGCAAAACGAAGATCGTGTCGAGTTACTTCGAAACTAGATAATCGTCTTGCCTAATTAGGTTTATCCCCCTGATTGTTAACCAGTCTTGCCTGGTAGAGGTCTCTCTCCACCGTAAGACGACCGTACATGTGTGACGAGGTAAGACCCACATTCGACATAGTTTGGCAGATGATTGCGTCCTCTTACGACTTAGTTTAAATCTGATGTAATCAAAACATTATGACGTCGATTGATCATAAAATCAGTTGCAATTCTTTCTCTTACAAAATGTAACTTTCTAATATCAAAATGTTATAAAAAATACATGTCATTTCTAAACCCTACGCAATCCAAGCAGTTTTATGTGCTTTTCGAATATCTCCCTGCATAGTGGTTTAGTTAATGGGTCCGCAATCATATTATCAGTGGACAAGTATTCCATAGTGATTATATTGTCTTCTACCATAGATTTAGCATAGAAATATTTCACATCAATGTGTTTGGTCCTATATGGTACTTCGGATTCTTAACTGCCGCAATGACTGCTTGACTGTCAGAGAAGACATTCACAAGTTTATTCTCGACATCGCCACCAAGCAGTGCTGTAAGAAGCCTTTTGAGACAGACTGCTTCTTGTGCATTCTTAGAGAGAGCTACGAATTCTGATTCCATCGTGGACAGCGTGACAAAGGTTTGCTTCTTGCTCGCCCATGAAATGACGGCATTAGCAATGAGGAACACTCCCCCTGTGGTGGATTTACGATCATCCGGATCGCCACCATGGTCGGCGTCACTGTAACCGGTCAATTCTAACTTATTGCCCTCATAGCACAATGTGTAGTCGGTAGTACCTTTCATATAACGAATTATTCGTTTTACAGCCTTTAAATGTTGATAGCCAGGATCTGATTGGAAACGTGCTACTAGGCCCACGGCGTATCAGATATCCGGACGGGTGCATTGCATGGTGTACATCAAACTACCGGCCATGCTTAAATACTCCGCACCCTTCATCTGTTCACGCTCTGCCAGGTTCTTTGGGCCGTCACTTTTTGACAGTGCGCACCCAAACACCACCGGCGTATCCAGACATCCTGTAATCTGAATCTTTTCAACAGTTTGTTGATATAAGCTTCTTGAGATAGACCCAATGTCTGGGTAGCTCGATCTCTAGCAACTTTAATGCCTAAGATATACGTGGCCTCTCCCATGTCTTTCATCTCAAATATTGATGCCAACCAGGACTTTGACTTGTTCATAAAACTCATGTCGTTTGCGGTAATGAGTATGTCGTCCACGTATAAGGTTAAGATGGCATACTAAGACCCGGATGTCATATAATACACGCACGGATCCTCGTGAAGATTCACAAATCCGTTTCCTACGATTTCCTCGTGGAATCTGCGGTACCATTCCCAAGACGACTGTTTAAGACCGTAATGGACCTTTGGAGTTTATAAACTTTACGTTCGTTACCAGGAGTAATGAAACCCTCTGGTTGCTCCATGTAAATCTCTTCCTCCAGGTTTCCGAGGAGGAATGCGGTCTTAATACTTATTTGGCGAGGTTCGAAATCGAGACCTGCGACCAGGACCATAAATGGCCCTTACCGTGGTTTTACGCACAGTTGGTGACTATGTTTCGTCAAAGTCCACTCTGTGAATTTGGGTACAGCATTTCGCAATAAGTCGAGCTTTGTATCGCTCGACCTTTTTCATTAGTGGTGAGCCTTATTTCAGGACTCACCGTATCCTTATGCCCCTGTGGTTAGCAGGTAAATAGACTACATACTATAATGGCTTTCATTTAGGCGATCTCTCTCATTTATTATTTTCCTCCATTTCTCCACTTGAGGTCTTTCCAATGCAGGCCAACAGTTGTTAGAGTGAGGTAATCACTCTTCTAGATGATATACTTCTTTGGAGAAGTTCGATGCCTTTGACTTTCGTCTAGGCTTGTTTATCCCGTCTTTGAGTCTTAACGTCTCTCCCACTCGGAATAATGCCTCTTATCGTTATCAGAGCATTTCTTCCAATTGGGATCAATTCTCCCACTCGAAATAACGCTTCTTATCAGAGCATTACTTCTATTCGGTACAAGAGCAGTGCTTGAACCATAACCAATAACTTTCCTTGAACGACTTCTCGGTCTCGGAGTTTTACTTCTAAGATGAATTCCTTGATCACTAGGATCTGAAACCAAGTTAGTCGGATCACTCCCACTGGGAACAATGGGTAGTATAGGTAGTTGTGGCAATCCTGGTTCAGCATTACGATAATCAAGTTCAACTTGATTCGTCCAAACAGCAACAGTGATTACATGTGGTAGGTGTTTATTCCTCCCACTGGATTAATTATGAAAATGTTCCCATTATCATTTACCATGTCATTCACTCAAGTTGCTGGTTCAAATATCTCCCACTCGAATTAAGTGGGACCTGATATCGTAATATCTTGCTCCTCGGGGAGTTAGCTGCACCCACCAATGATATAAATATTTGATCAAGACTCATTATTCTGGAACTGTCAATGCATCGGAAAATTCGTCTTCAAGTATGTAATGTCACATGTTCGACCACGGTACCATGTCTTTAAGCTGTAAACATGTACTTTCAAAGAGTAGTCTACATACTCTTGTCCTAAAGACGTGTTTAATGCGCAAATTAATGTCTCATGGTGATATGATTTAACTCATTATCATTCTTCAGCCTTTTTATGGCGGCGTGTCTTACCGATTTTAGTGGAACACAGTTTTACATGAATGTGAATCATTTCTCATCATCCCTTAGGGAACAGCTGATCAAGTGACTCCAACATTATGTTTATAGACTATGCTTCCAGAAGTGTTTGATTTGATTTGAATGGCTAGCCTGACTTTTCGTTTAAGGCGTTCTGAAGAAAAATTGTTTAACCGACTTCATCCTTCTTCGTTTGCAAACTTATCTAAGAGATTTTATCTCATCTTTGAACTGAGCATTTCAGGTGTTCACCTTATGCGTCAGTCAATACTTTTACAAGGTCGTGGTAGCTTCTGAAGCCTACTTCTTACCGATGTAAAGGTTATCAATAAGTTATTTCCGAAGGAATGCAGACGAAAATTCAGCACATCATCATTTAAACACTTTTATTATTAAACTCATACTTTGAAACGATGTGTTCTTTTTTCGAGGTCCACTTGCGCGTAGCGCAATTTTACCGAAGTTTTAACCATTGGTTAAATCGTTTCATTTCTGAATTTAATTCAATTTAATCCAATCTGTTTCAAACATGACTACCATTACAGTTTATTTCATTCAATGGAGTACTTAACAATAAAGAAAAATTTATAACCGGTCCGTTCATAGAACTATGCAATCAATGGATTTTAATGGCATTTTGATTTTGCTCAAACAATTAGATGTATGAGGAAATGTTATGGAGTTGTTTGATTCATAACAGCCTTATTGCTTCAGTTTACTTACTTTTCGGATCGATCTCGTTTCTAGCCAAGTCGATTAATCTTGATAAGTAGAACTCATTTTGAAATGAATTGTAACTACTTTATTCAATAATTCTGAAACAATAATAACCAAAATTTAAACATAAAATTGAACAGTAAGAGAAATAACCACAATGGCAAAATTCCAGATCATCCATAAAGCTTTTAAGAGATAAAGGTAGAGCATTGAGAGGATGTAAACGAGACATTTATTGTACTTTATCACTGGCGTTCATCACACCGGATGTTCGTTTGAGGACCAAAATGATGATCCCGTTTCCTCTGCATCTTCCCTTGACCTCTTGTGGTGAAGCACAGAAGGGCCCCTCGGTTCATTTTGTTTGATTTCAACAAACAGGGCTGTGATAAACTTAATTGATTCAATCAAGTAACCAAGTCTGTTGTCGTCGGCCAACCATGATAGATGGTACCTCTGTGCAATATTGAGTATCTTTCTCCAATTCGATCTCTCGTTCGTAAGATCTGATAAGGGTTTTACACCTGCATCTTGGGAAATAAGGGCAACATACTCAAATAGTACCCCTCTAGCTTCGGCTGCCTTTCCTCAACCGAAGCGGAGTCTAATGGCACACCAAAGTTGAAGAGCACTTAAGTTGAGTTTGAAGTCCTCTGTAACCTCTCTGTCCAAGGTTGTCAGTATCACCTTACAAGCTCTCTGATCGGCAAAGCTCCTCAACTTATTTGGATATGTAAGGACGGCTTACTCATTCACCCATGTTCTCCCCTTATTCACATTAATACACTTGTGTATACTCTCAGCGAAAAGGAGTTCTCTCACATATTTGTAAGCATATTGTGATGGGCGCCGTAATTGGTAGCCCATAATATGTATAGTTTACCTAATCAACTTGGGTAAATGTCACATTAGGGTAATTGGGCTAGACCCAAATCCCAATTGACATGGGAGGCCTAAAACTGGGCCTCCCCAAATACATAGGCTGGCCGAAAGTTTATGGTGGGGTAAAGTGGACTTTTGTCCACTTTACTCCTCCTATAAATAAGAGGTATTAGAGAAATTTTAGGGTTAATCATAATTCCCTCACAAGAGAGTTTAGAGAGAAAAACCCTCCTCCCACACTACAAGGTTCGGCCGAAACAAGCAACTCACCAAAGGTGTGCCAAATTGCTTTCGAGCAAACTCTCTAGAGATCTGTCCATGTGCCAAGAATCGATCAGAGGCTTTGCTGTGGAGCTTATACCGCGTAGGGCTTCTTTCACAAGGACTTCTACGGGTTCCGACCGGAGGATCGCGAACTCCCTCGAGCAAGGATCTTGGACTACGCTTACTCTGGAGGCATGTGTAAACTTTCCGTTGCGTAATGATATTACTAGCACATACCATGTTTAAGTTTCCGTAGTGATTACTCCCAGTAATCTAACAGTGGTATCAGATCCTGTGTTAGGAGTTCATGATTTTGATAAATTGTTGTTCTAGAAATTTTTAATTTTGGACCGAAAATTTTAAAGTAAAAAAATTTAATTTTTTATTTTTATTTTTAAGGGTTTTATGATGGGTCCGAAGTTTTCATGTTCTTGGTTAATTTGATGTTCATGATCTTCAAGAAAAATGTAATATTTATCAAAATCAAACAATGGATTGTAGATCTTATTAAAATTTGATCTTAAAATTTGACCACTTGTTCCTAATTAGGTGTTTGTGCCGAAAATTCTAGCAATTTTCAAGGTAAATTTTTTAATTTCTTGGTCACCAAGTAAAGAAATTTCGGCACAAACATATAAAATTATTAAAATAACATTGTTTACCATATTTTAATTTTTAATTAAGGTAACAATATATCTATAATTAGGATAGATTCACATTAATATATAGAAATATATATCACTATCAATATATCTAAATATTTAAATATGGTTATAGATATTATTGATAGATTTAGTTACCTAAAAGATTGAGAAAATATATTGTCAGTATATTTGTTACCCTATTTAAGAAATTGACAATAAATAAATAAATAAATAAATAAATATATATATATATATATATATATATATATATATATATATATATATTATATATTGAACCGAATTTTGCATATATATATATTGTTGATTGATTTAATTTTAAAGGTAGAATCTTAACAATAAATATATATATGTTTGTGTTTGGTCCGATATATATATATATTTAATATTGAAAATTATTTTATATAATTAATGTTACTTGGTGGTCAAGTTAAATATTTTTGGACTTTAAAACCCTACTTGTGCCACAAGTAAGCATTTCGGCCCAACCTTTTAAATTTTAATTATTGGACCGGTCCAATATGTTAAACCGGGACAAAACAAAACCGAACTGGATTTTCTCAATCGGTTCGACCTATTCGGGTCGGGTCGGACCTGGGTAATTAAGTGGATCTAATCAAACCGGTTTTGAGTGTTGCACTGAACTGAACCCTATTTTCTTGGACCGATCGGGCCGAACCAGATTTTAAAATTAAAAACGGGACCGAACCAGATTTTGCCGGACCGAACCAGATTTTTTGGACTGGACCGAACCGGATTTTCTGAACCGAACCGGACTGAAATTGATTCAACCGAACAATGTTTTCCAAACCAAATTCAATTCAATTAAAATAGGGAGGTCAAGTTTTAAAATCCAATGTTTTTAAACCTCGAAATGGACTACACAATGCTCATAGGGTTGCTAACCTTTATGCCTTGTTTCGATTATGGGGATGGATCTCAGAGATACATATTTTTGGGACTGGATTAACTAGAGGGCTGAATTGCAATTGTTTACTATTCAATATATATATTGATGCATGATTAGAAATGTTGTTTTGACATAGTCAAGCTAGCTGGAAATTGCCTGTTGTGGGCGGAGCCTCGGTTAAATATATGGAATGCGCCCTAGGATAGACATGCTGTGATGATTGTAAATGCCTAGGATTCATGTCTAGAATGTTGCGTAATTGAATATAAGAATGAATTGCAAATCAGCCCCTAATGTTTAAAATTATTTTAAAACCGAAAACCAGTCGCCAAATATGTATGATTGATGTGAATGTTACATGTTTGACACGTATGCTAGAATGTTGAGGAAGAAGTTACATTTGATAATTTACTTGTAAGTAGAATTATGAATGCAAACATGAGTTCCTCGGAACATTAGACGCATGACGTGTAAGCATGTGTGTGGTGTGTCTGATGAATGTTACTAGCATATGATAATTTACATGGATAGTAGAATTATGTATGCATGAGTGAATTCATCGATGATTTTTCCAAAACAAAAAGGGCCTTGGGAAATCCAAGATCGGGTATGCTTATTTTAAAATTCCTGTTCCGGTAATTTGTGATTAAAACCGTTTTAAAAGACTGATCTATTGGATTGAAAACGACGGTAATGTGAACTCTTTCACAGTCATTTTCCATTGGTTTACTGGTGGTTGGTTGGTTTAGATGACTGAGGAATCATTATTTGTCGGATTCAATCTTAATAGATACCTGATGTATGCAATTCTTTCTCAAAATGTTTTTGTCTCCCTGATTTTTGCATAATCATCAATGTGTTAGTATGAATTGGTTGAATTAGTGCGATTCGATATTCCTCGCAATCTTGATGGTATGAATCATGATGAATAAAAGGAATACGTGTTGAGCTCTCTACTACGATTCCGAAAAGTGGAGAGGACAACTACGGATGAATATAGTGGTCTGTATGATTTTGACAATGAGAGACGAATGTAATACGTTTCACCAAGCATGGGAGTAGGTTCTTTGATGATCTGAACGCATATGTGGTGATACATTCAACCTTGGTAAAATGGGGTTGAAGAAGACTTCAATTGCAACCAGGCAATGTAGCAGCTTAGTATCCCTTTGCATCCGCCTCGGTGGAAACAAGGATGCAAAAGCTAAATGTTTCGGTTAAACATGATGGTCTTCTCTCTTTTCGTGGATGTTGGCGTAAAACCCGTATCGGATCTTCAGAATGAAAGGTCAATATGGAAAAGATGTATATGCTTGTCTGATATTGACATGACTCAATTACCTTGAGCCTAATCAAGTATAGTAACCACAACAGTAAAAGGGAAAACTTCTCTGTTCGCCATACTGGGTTCGAAAGAAGTCAACCATGATCCGCATATCATAGAGGGAACTAGACCATAAAGTTTTTATACGATAATCCGGTGGGTTAATCCATGTTGATTAAGTGCGTCTCAAGTACGCCTCCTAGGTCATGTGTATGAAGCGGTAAAATGTTTTATACAGATACAGATCATTTGACGTGATTCACTCATGAATTTACTCAGATGTGATGTTCAACATGGCTAAAAGTTCTCTACTATCTATGCGACAATCATGGATCAAATACGTGAGCTTCAGATCAAGAACCCTACCATTGTCATTTGTCGTTCGTTTGAGCTAATAAAATTTTGGTTATTTCGAGATTCAGAGTTATTGAATAAAGTAATTGTAGCTCGATTCGAAGCACAATTTCCTTATCAATTTAACGGTCGGGTGAAAGGGGACGATTTGATACGAAAATTCAAACCCACGGCTTTGGAACCAAATTTTCGGCCAGGTAAAAGTGGTCGAATAAAACGAAACGATTCACGTACTCCGTCATCTCAGTCGGGACAACTGAACTGAACATACACATCGATTGCGTAGCTAGATCGAAAGATTTAGTATTTCTTAATTATTAGTACTCCATTGAATGAAATAAACTGTAATGATGATCATGTTTGAAACCGACTGGATTAAATTTAATTAAATTTAGAAATGAAACAATTTAACTAAGGGTTTAAACTCCAGAATAAATTGCGCCTTGCGCAAGTGGACCTCGATAGACGGAACACGTCGTTTTCATAAAATGAATTTAACAATAAAGTGTTTGAATAATGATGTGCTGAATTTTCGTTTGCATTCCTTCGGAAACAACTTATTGATAACATTTACATCGGTAGAGGCTTCGAAAGCTAACACGACCTTGTAAAAGTATCAACTGATGCATAAAGTGAACACCTAAAACACTTAGTTCAGAGATGGGATAAATTTCTGAAATAAGTTAGCAAACGAAGAAGGATGAAGCCGGTTAAACGATTTTCCTTCCATAAGCCTTGAACGATAAGTCAGGCTAGGCATTCAAGTTAAAAGACACACTTCAAGAAGCACAGTTTGTATAATGTTGGAGTCATTCTATCAAAGGTTCCCTATGGGATGATGAAAGATGATTCACATAAATGTAAAACTGTGTTCCATTGATATCGGTAAGGTACGTCGCCGTTATAGATGAAAGGTGATAATGAGTTAAATCATCTCACCCTGCGACATTAATTTGCGCAATAAACACGTATTTAGGACAAGAGTACTTCCGTTACTCTTAGAAAATACATGTTTACAGCTTGATTATAAAATGGTGTCGAGGTCGAACATGAGACGTTATATCACTAAGAGGGCGGATTTTCCAAATGCATGAACAGTTTCAATCAAAGAAGTCATGATCAAAAAAGAGCAAAATAACAATGACAATCAGGTCCCACTTAATTCGAGTGGGAGAGATTTGAACCAGCAACTTAAGTGAATGACGTGGTAAATGAGAATGGGAACATTTTCATAGTAAATCCAGTGGGAGGAATAAACCCTACCACACGTAAACACTGTTGCTGTTGAGACGAATCAAGTTGAACCTGATGGTCATATAGCTAAACCAGGAATGACACAACTACCTAAAATACCCATTGTTTCCAGTGGGAGTGAACCAACCATACTTGGTTCCAGATCCTAGTGATCAAGGAATACATCTCGAAAGTAAAACCCCGAGACAAGAGGTTGTCATAGGAAAGTTGAAAGTCAAGGTCCTAGCACTGCTCTTGTTCCCAATAGAGACAATGCTCCAATAAGAAGCATTGTTCCGAGTGGGAGGATCGTTCCCAATAGAAATGATGCTACGATAAGAAGCATTATTCCGAGTGGGAGAAAAGACCAGACTAATAAATGGGACTCGCAATGCCTAGACAAGAGTCAAAGGCAAGTATCCTATTGAGTAAGGTAAAAAAAAAAACTGTTGACAAGCATTGGAAAGACCTCAAGTGGAGAAATGTAGGAGAATAATAAATGAGAGAGATCGCTTAAATGAATGCCATTATAGTCTATAGTTGAGTTACCTGCTAACCACAGGAGCGCAAGGATAACGTGAGCCCTGAAGTAAGGCTCACCACTGATGGAAAAAGGTCGAACAACCCGACTTATTGCGAAAGGACTTACCCAATTCACGGAGTGGACTTTGATAAGAGAAACTCACTGACTGTGTGTAAAACCACGGTTAGGGCCATTAATGGTCCTGGTTGCAAGTCTCGATCCCGAGCTGCACCAAATGGATGTTAGGACCGCATTCCACCACGGAAACCTGGAGGAAAAGATCTACATGGAGCAACCGGAGGGTTTTATTACTCCTGGTAACGAACGTAAAGTTTTAAATTCCAAAGGTCCATCTACGGTCTTAAACAGTCGCCTCGGCAATGGTACCGCAGATTCCACGAGGAAATCGTAGGAAACGGATTCGTGAATCTTCACGAGGATCCGTGCGCGTATCACAAGACCTCCAGGTCCAAGTATGTCATCATAACCTTATACGTGGACGACGTACTCATTGCTGCAAATGACATGAGTTTCATGAATAAGTCAAAGTCCTGGTTAGCATCTGTATTTGAGATGAAAGACATAGGGGAGGCCATGTATATCTTAGGCATTAATATTGCTAGAGATCAGGTTACCCGGAAATTCTGTCTGTCTCAAGAAGCCTATATCAACAAGCTGTTGAAAAGGTTCAAATTACAGGATGCCAAACCCGTGGATAGGCCGATGGTATTTGGGTGCGCACTGTCAAAACGTGACGGCCCCAAGAACCTGGCAGAGCGCGAACAGATGAAGGGTGCATAATATTTAAGTATGGTTGGTAGTTTGATGTACGCCATGCAATGCACCCGTCCAGATATATGTTATGCCGTGGGCCTAGTAGCACGTTTCCAATTAGATCTTGGCTATTAACATTTAAAGGCTGTAAAACAAATAATTCGTTATCTGAAAGGTACTGCCGACTATGCTCTGTGCTATGAGGGCGGGAAGTTAGAATTGACCGGTTACAGTGACGCCGACCATGGTGGCGATCCGGATGATCGTAAGTCCAGCACAGGGGAAGTGTTCCTCCTTGCTAAAGCCGCCATTTCATGGACGAGCAAGAAGTAAACCCGTGTCGCGCTGTCAAGGATGGAATCAGAAATCGTAGCTCTCTCTAAGAATGCACAAGAAGCAGTCTGAGTGAAAAGGCTTCTTACTGCGCTGCTTAATGGTGACGTCGAGAGTAAATCCGTGAAGGTGTTCTCTGACAGTCAAGCGGCCATTACGGCAGTTAAGAATCCGAAGTACCATAGTAGTGTAAGCATATGGTGATGGGTGCCGTAATTGGTAGCCCATAATATGTATAGTTTACCTAATGAACTTGGGTAAATGTCACATTAGGGTAATTGGGCTAGACCAAAATCCCAATTGACATGAGAGGCCCAAAATTGGGCCTCCCTATACTAATGGCCGGACGAAACTTATAGTGAGGGTAAAGTGGACTTTTGTCCACTTTACTCCTCCTATAAATAAGAGGTGTTAGGGAATATTTTAGGGTTAATCATAACTCCCTCACAAGAGTGTTTTAGAGAGAAACCCTCCTCCTACATCTACTAGTTTCGGCCGAAGCACTACCAACACCGAAGGTGTGCCAAATTGCTTTCGAGCAACTCTCCGAATATCTGTCCCCGTGCCAAAAATTGATCTGAGGCTTTGCCATGGAGCTAACACCACGTAGGGCTTCTTTCAAAAGAACCTCCACGGGTTCCATCCGGTGGATCGAGAACTCCCTCTTACAAAGGATCTTGGACTACGGTAACTGTTGAGGTATGTGTAACCCTTCCGCTGCGTAATTCCGATTACATGCACGTACCATGTTTTGTGTTTTCATAGTGATTACTCCTGTAATCTAACAGTGGTATCAGAGCCGTGTTAGGAGTTCATGTTTTTGATAAATTGGTGTTCTTGAAAATTTAAAACTTTGGACCGAAATTTTTAAAGAAGATTTTAAAAAGTTTCGAATTTTAGGGTTTTGTGAGATAGGTCCGAAATTTTCATGTTCATGGTAAAGTTGATGTTCATGATCTTCAAGAAAAAGATGATATTTATCAAAATCAAACATTGGATTGTAGATCTTATTAAAATTTGATCTTAAAATTTGACCACTTGTTCCCAATTAGTGTTTGTGCCGAAAATTTCAATTATTTTTCAAGGTAATTTTTTTAATTTCTTGGTCATTAAGCAATGAAATTTCGGCACATACATAGAAAATTATTAAAATTATATTGTTTACCATATTTTAATTTTTTAATTAAGGTAACAATATATCTATAATTGGGAACATAAAGATAGATTCACATTCATATATAGAAATATATATCACTATCAATATATCTAAATATTTAAATAGGTTTAAAGATATTATTGATAGATTTAGTTACCTAAAAGATTGAGAAATTATATTGTCAGTTATTTGTTTCCCTATTAAAGATATTGACAATAAATATATATATATATATATATATATATATATATATATATTATATATTATGCCGATATTTACATATATATATATATATTGTTGATTGATTTAATCTTAAAGATAGAATCTTAGCAATAAATATATATATGTTTATATTATTGCCGATATATATATTAATATTGGTAATAATTTTATATAATTAATGTTACTTGGTGTCTAAGTTTAATATTTTTAATGGATTTAAAACCCTACTTGGGTCACAGGTAAACATTTTGGCCCAACCTTTTAAACTTTAATTATTGGGCCGGTCCAATATGTTAAACCGGGACGAAATAAAACCGAACCAGATTTTCTCAATCGGTTCAACCTATTCGGATCGGGTCGGACCGGGGTAATTAAGTGGATCTAACCGAACCTGGTATTGAGTGTTGAACCGAGCCGAACCCTATTTTCTTGGACCGGTTCGAACCGAACCAGGTTTTTTTTTATAATTTAAAACCGGACCAGAATGAACCAGATTTTCGGACCGAACCAGATTTTCTGAACCGGACCGAACCGGATTTCTGAACCGGACCGAACCTGACAAAAACGGACTGAAATCGACTGAACCGAACAATGTTTTCTAAACGAATTCAAGTCAATTAAAATAGGGAGGTCAAGTTTTAAAATCCAAATGTTTTTTAACCTTGAAATAGACTACACAGTGCTCATATGGTTGCTAACCTTTATGCCTTGTTTCGATTATGGGGATGGATCTAGGAGATACATTTTTTTTGGGACTGGTTAAATTAGTGGGCTGAATTGCAATTGTTTATTATTCTATATATATATTTATGCATGATTAGAACTGTTGTCTTGACTGTGTCAAGCTAGCTGGATATTACATGTTGTGGGCGGAGCCCTGGTTAAAAATATGGTATGCGCACTAGAATAGACATGCTGTGATGGTTGAAAATGCCTAGGATTCATGTCTAGAAGCTTGCGTGATTGAATATAAGCATGAATTGCAAATCAGCCCCTAATGTTTAAAATTATTTTAAAACCGAAAACTAGTCACCAAATATATATGATTGATGTGAATGCTACATGTTTGACACGTATGCTAGAATGTTAAGGATGTAGTTGCGTTTGATAATTTACTTAAAGGTAGAATTATAAATGCAAGCATGAGTTCCTCGGAACATTAGACGCATGACGCGTAAGCATGTTTGTGGTATGAATGATGAATGTTACTAGCATATGATAATTTGCATGAGTTGTAGAACTGTGTATGCGTGAGTGTATTCATCAGAATAATTTTTCCAAAACAAATAGTGCCTTGGGAAACCCAAAATCGGGTATGCTTATTTTAAAATTCCCGTCCCGGTAATTTGCGATTTAAAACGTTTTTAACAGACTGATCTATTGGATAGAAGACGACAATAGTGTGAACTCTTTCACAGCCATCTTCCATTGGTTTACTGGTGGTCGGTTGGTTTAGATGACTGAGGAATCACTATATGTTGGACTCTATCTTAATAGATATTAGATGTATGCAATTCTTTCTCAAAATGTTATTGACTCCCTAATTTTGCTTGATCATCAATGTGTTAGTCATGGCTGCGATCAGCAATGTAATCTCCCAAATGAATAAGGGGGTGATGTTGAACATCAATAATTATAAGCTCTGGAATAAGCGTGCAAGGATGGTGATCACTGAAATGAGAGGTTTGGAGCATCCGACTACAAAGAAAGTCAGACCGGAGGGAGACCTCACGGATGAACGAAAGAAATTCCATGATGAATGGGATGCAAAGGACCAAAAAAATTCATTTCGCCTTGTTGTCACTTCTTGAGGATGACATACTCTATGGATATGATCACTATGAGTCTGCCATGGACTTGTGGAACGGTCTTAAGGCAGGGTTTGGTGTTTACACCACAGCTCAGAAGCGATCGTTAAACATCGCTTTAGACTCATAAAAGATGAATCCCAAGCACACAATGAAGGAGCATATTAGACATATGTCGAACATACTTGCTGAACTCAAGGAGGCAGGAGAAATCCTGACCGACGAACAAAAGGTCCAATGCGTAATCCGCTCTTTGCCTGACTCTTGGAATAGCATGAAAATGCACCTTACCCATGCCACTCAACTCAATGATCTCGAGAAAGTGTGAGTTCATCTCGAGCTGGAAGAGGATCGCCTCAAGGCTGAAATGCTAAGGGCGGAAATGCATATTGCATCCTCGCATCCAGCTGACCAAAAGGGTAAGCGCAAGAACAAAGGTAAAAGACTTAAGTGTAAGGCTAACAAATCTTTGGCTCCAAAACCTCAGAAGATGTTCAAGCGAAAGCAATTCGAAGGCAAGAAAAAGCAGGCAAAACAGACACGTAAAGAGGAAACTCGAACGTGTTTTAGGTGTGGCGTTCACCTTGCTATTGCCTGCACAAATCCTCCCAAGGTACATGATGAAGAATAATGAAAACCTCATAAGTTCTTCTGGGACTCCTCTTACTCGAGAGTAATTAAACTTTTCTATATTGATTACAGAACCGAGAAGGAGAACAAGCACAAACTTGAGGAACTTGCCCCGAAAATACAAAGATTGAATGAAAGACTTTATCTTTATTTGCTTTGCTAAATGAACTTCTTCTTAATTTTCAGTATAAGATACATGATAATAATGTTCCTTGAAATATAGGAAACGTTTGTTTTGAGCATATGAAAAATGTTCGGTCATAGTATTGATTATCATTCCTCGAGCTATTCGATCCTTTTAATTATCTGTTTGACGCATTGCTTACATATTAATTATAAATCTTATTCTATTATTATCACTCCATTGAATGAAATAAACTGTAATGATAATCATGTTTGAAAGAGTTAAAACCGATTAAATTAAATTAAATTCAGAAATGAAACGATTTAACCAAGACTTTAACCCCAGAGTAGATTGTGCAACGCGCAAGTGGACCTCGATAGACGGAACACATCGTTTCATTACGTGAGTTTAATATTGAAGTGTTTACATGATGACGTGCCGAATTTTCTTTTGCACTCCTTCGGAAATATGACTTACTAATAACATTTACATCAGTATGAAGTAAGCTACGTAAGCTACAACGACCTTGTAAAAGTATCAACTGACACATAAGGTGAATACCTAAGATGTTTAGTTCGGAGATGGATGAAATCTCTGAGATAAGTCGGCAAACGAAGAAGGATTAAGTCAGTTAAATGATTTTCCTTCCAGAAGCCTTGAACGATATGTCAGGCTATGCATTCAAATCAAATGACACACTTCAAAAGACACAGTTTAAACATACATAATGTTGGAGTCGTTCTATCAGAAGTTCCCTATGGGATGATGAAAGATGATTCACAAATGTAAAACTATGTTTCAATTAATATCGGTAAGGTACGTCGCTATTATAGCTGATGGGTGATAATCAGTTAAATTGTATCACCACGCGATATTAATTTGCTCAACAAAACACATATTTAGGACAAGAGTACATCAGTTACTCTTAGAAAATACCTGTTTAAAGCTTGGATTGTTAAATGGTACTGTGGTCGAACATGAGACATCACTAAGAGGGCGAATATTCCAAATGCATGAACAGTTTCAATAAACATAGTCATGATCAAAATATAGCAGAATAACGATGACAATCAGGTCCCACTTAATTCGAGTGGGAGAGATTTGAACCAGCAACTCAAGTGAATGACATGGTAAATGAGAATGGGAACATTTTCATAGTAAATCCAGTGGGAGGAATAACCCTACCACAAGTAATCACTGTTGCTGTTGGGACGAATCAAGTCGAACCTGATGGTCAAAATTGTTGAATCAGGAATGACACAACTACCTATATTACCCATTGTTCCCAGTGGGAGTGATCCAACCATACTTGGTTCCAGATCCTAGTGATCAAGGAATGCATCTCGGAAGTAAAACCCCGAGACCAAGAGGTTGTAATAGGAAGTTTTAGGTCAAGGTTCTAGCACTGCTATTGTTCCCAGCAGAGACGATGCTCCGATAAGAAGCATTGTTCCGAGTGGTAGGATTATTCCCAATAGAAATGATGCTACGATAAGAAGCGTTATTCCGAGTGGGAGAAAAGATCAGACTAATTAGTGGGACTCATAATGCCTAAACGAGAGTCAAAGGCAAGTATCCCATTGAGCAATGTGAAAACCCCTCTCAAAATGTTGGCAAGCACTAGAAAGATCTCAAGTGGAGAAATGGAAAGAAATAATAAATGAGAGAGATCGCCTAAATGAAAGTCATTATAGTATTTAGTTGATTTACCTGCTAAACACAGGGGCATAAGGATAAGGTGAGCCTTGAAAGAAGGCTCACCACTGATGGAACAAGTCGGAGAACCCGACTCATTGCGAAAGGTCTTACCCAATGCTTCACGAAGAGGACTTTGATAAGAGAAACTCAATGGCTGTGCGTAAAACCACGGTTAGGGCCATTCATGGTCCTGGTCACAAGTCTCGATCACGAGCTGCACCAAAGGAATGTTGAGACCGCATTCCTCCACGGAAACCTGGAGGAAGATATCTACATGGAGCAACCGGAGGATTTAATTACTCCTGGTAACGAATGTAAAGTTTGTAAACTCCAAAAGGTCCTTCTACGGTCTTATACAGTCGTCACGGCAATGGTACCGCAGTCTAAGTATGTCATCTTAACCTAATATGTGGACGACGTACTCATTGCCGCAAACGACATGAGTTTCATGAATAAGTCAAAGTCCTGGTCGACATCTGTATTTGAGATGAAGAACATGGAATAGGCCACATATATCTTAGGCATTGAAACAGCCAAAGATCGGGCTACCCGGAGGATATATCTATCTCAAGAATCTTATATCAACAGTCTGTTGAAAATAGGTTCAGATTACAGAATGCCAAACCCGTGAATACGCCGGTGGTATTTGGGTGCGCACTGCCGTAACGTGGCAGCCCCAAGAACCCGGCAGAGCGTGAACAGATGAAGGGTGTAGAGAATTCAAGCGTGGTTGATATTTCGATATACACCGTGCGATACACCCATCCAGATATCTGTCACGCCTTGGGCCTAGTAGCACGTTTCCAATCAGATACTAGCTATCAACATTTAAAAGACAGTAAAACGAGTTATTAGTTATACCTCTGAAAGGTAATGCCGACTATGCACTGTGCTATGAGGGCGGGAAGTTAGAATTGACCGGTTACAGTGACGCCGACCATGGTGGCGATCAGGATGATCGTAAGTCCACCACAGGAGGAGTGTTTCTCCTTGCTAATGCCGCCATTTCATGGACGAGCAAGAAGCAAACCTTGTTACGCTGTCTACAATGGAATCAGAATTCGTAGCTCTCTCTAAGAATGCACAGGAAGCAGTCTGGCTGAAAAGGCTTCTTACTGCACTGCTAAACGATGACATCGAGAGTAAACCTGTGAAGGTGTTCTCCGACAGTCAGGCAGCAATTGCGGCAGTTAAGAATCTGAAGTACCATAGTAGGACCAAACACATTGATGTGAAATATATCTATGCTAAATCGATGGTAGAAAACAATATAATCACTATGGAATACTTGTCCACTGATAATATGATTGCGGTCCCATTAACTAAGCCACTACGCAGGGAGTTATTCGAAAAGCATGTAAAACTGCTTGGATTGTGTAGGGTTTAGAAATGGCATGTATCTGTTATAACATTTTGATATTAGAAAGTTACATTTTGTAAGTGAAAGAATTGCAACTGAGTTTATGATAAATCGACGTCATAATGTTTTGATTACATCAAATTTACGGTCTATAAACTGAGTCGTAGGAGGACGCAATCCTCTGCCAAAACTATGTCGAATGTGGGCCTTACCTAGTCACACTGGTACGGTTGTCTTGTGATGGAGGGAGGCCTCCACTATGCAAGGCTGGCTAAGAATTAGGGGGATAAACCTGATTGAGCAGAATGATTATCTATAGTCGAAGTAACTCGACGTGATTCTCGTTCTGCAGATCGCCGTGATGATTTTCGTTCGTCATAAATCTACATTCTAGGCCGGATGAAAATCTATGATAGCATGATTGACATGTCCATTCCTGTTGACCCAAAAAGGTTCAGGTATGCTATCAAGGCGTGCTTCATACTACGCGTGCCATGTTTGACCACGGGGTCACCGCTCGGTTGTGCTAGGAAGGAATCCTCGTGATTCTGGCGGGTGCAAACTTCTTCACCTCGAGCGTGTGATTGATACCGGGAGCCTTATGAAGAGGCACCCGAAGTATCCTCATTGACTCAGAACTCGTACCTAAGGTCAGGCTCAATGTTCACTTCCAGGCGTTCGAGCGTAGTGCTGAACAAAAAGGCCCAGTGACCACGTCTTTGGAAACTGGTTGGGTTTGACTAAGGGTATGAGCGATGGGGATGGTCAAGTTCACCTGTAATTCACCGATTCTTGTATTCACTAGGTGGCCACCAGTCGGGTATTAGTTGAAGGTTGTGAATACTTGTACGGATGCCTTGGAGAAGTGTTCCTATATGGAAACTAGGCAAATGGAGAATTATCAGTTGACCTTGGATACAGCGCGGTACAATATATATAAATGTTGTTTATAACAGGTTGATTGGAGAAAAGGGAATCAACGTTCCGCGTGCGCCACAACACTCCTAACAGATGAGTAGCACGATGCCCGTCGTATCCGCCGGTCGCACGAGCACGGAGCAGATCAAAGGGGAGAAATGTTGATGCGGACTTGGACAACAATACATTAACAGACACCCTCCCATTCCGGCGAGTGGGAGCTGTTGCATATGGTGATGGGTGTCGTAATTGGTAGCCCATAATATGTATAGTTTACTTAATAAACTTGGGTAAATGTCACATTAGGGTAATTGGGCTAGACCCAAATCCCAATTGACATGAGAGACCCAAAATTGAGCCTCCCTATACTAATGGCCGGCCGAAACTTATAGTAAGGGTAAAATGGACTTTTTTCCACTTTACTCCTCCTATAAATAAGAGGTGTTAGGGAATATTTTAGGGTTAATCATAATTTCCTCATAAGAGTGTTTTAGAGAGAAAACGCTCCTCCCACATTTACTAGTTTTGGCCGAACCATTACCAACACTGAAGGTGTGCCAAATTGCTTTTGAGCAACTCTCCGAAGATCTGTCCCCGTGCCAAGAATTGATCTGAGGCTTTGTTGTGGAGCTAACACCACATAGGGCTTCTTTCACAAGAACCTCTACGGGTTCCGTCTGGTGGATCAAGAACTCCCTCGTACAAAGGATCTTGGACTACGGTAACTGTTGAGGTACGTGTAACCCTTCCGCTGCGTAATTTCGATTACATGCACGTACCATGTTTTGTGTTTCCGTAGTGATTACTCCCCGTAATCTAACAAGTAGGACCAAACACATTGTTGTGAAAGATTTTTATGCTAAATCTATGGTAGAAGACAATATAATCACTATGGAATACTTGTCCACTGATAATATGATTGCGGAACCATTAACTAAGCCACTGTTGGGTTATGATTAAAACTCGATGTTAAGCATAAGAGTCGAGTACGTTTAAAGGGCAGGAAAAGAAGAGTCGTCGACCTTTCTGACTCGTCTTAACGAGATAGGGATACAAGGTCGACGACAACTTATGAAAAAGTTGACTTCCAAAGTACGACTGCTCGCCACTAGAAGAAACCTTCCTTCGAAGGTAAAGACAGGTGGCGACCTGCTGGTCACTATCACCAGAAGAAACCTTCCTTCGAAGGTAATCATAAAGCGGCAACCTGTTCTTAACTACCACCAAAGGAAACCTCCCTACAATGGTAACTACAGGTGGCGACCTGCGACAAAAGCTTCCTCAGTAAGAAACACTTAGCTGGAGACCTGCTTGTCACCAACTGACTGCTCACCGTCTCACTCAACCAATCACGGAAGAGGAACCACCGCCCCTCAGCTACCAATCAGGGCATAGCAGCTGCCCTATAGAAAGTCGGTAATCTGTCCCTATAAAGAGGGACTGCTTTTTTCTCATTAGGGACATTCGGTCAGTTCTAAATACGTTCATATATTATTACTCTCAAATCCATTAGTGACTTAAGCTTCGGAGTGGAATCAGGGGCCATCCCCACCCCTTTTTCAGGTTCTCGCCCCACACAACCTCTTAGAGGAAAACTTAGCGTTCGAGAGAGCTAAGTCCGAGGCGATACTTGGAAGTCCATTTCCCGAAGTTCAAGGCCACGTCATTTTGATCCCAACATTTGGCGCCGTCTGTGGGAACCGGAGATCAAAAGGTCATGGCACCACCAAGAAATCAAACAAGACAGTCAAACACGGATAGCCGACGGTATATTCCAAGGACCAAACGAGACCTTGAAAGATTACTTTAGGCGATTCCAAGGAGGATATACGGGGGGCGAGCTCTCAGAGAACGAAACCATCCGGACATTCTTCAGGGGGTTAGGATCCCCGTCTCGATCCTTAACCCTCACTCAAGCCATAACCCCGGTAAGAAGCCTGGAAGGATTAATACAACTTGCTAACCATCATGTGGACATAGAGCGAGCACAAAGGGGGAGATGGATGGCGGAGGGTATATTCCAAGGGTCGGACGAAACCCTGGAAAATTACTCTAGGCGATTTCAAGAAGGTTATACGGGAGGCGAACTAATGGAGGGAGAGGCCATTCGAATGTTCTTTGGAGGATTGGGAGTTCAAACTCGACCTCTGGCCCTCACTCAACACACGGAGCCAGTAAGAAGTATAAAGGAACTAGAAGAGCGAGTAAACTTCTACATAGAAGTAGAGCAAGCTCAGAGGAATCGTCGCCTCCAACAAAGGCATCCACAGAGTAGGGGCGAAAGCTCATCTCAACGGAAGATCTCGTCCAGAGAATTCCGGCGAACTCAGCAAAGGTTAGAGAGATTTCATTTAAATGAGGAAAGTCGATATTCTACTCCCTGTTGTGAGCACTACCGGCAAGAGGGGCATAACATGGAGGATTGCCTCCTCGAAAGAAAAGAATTAGAATTCATGAGAAGGGAGATCCAACGCCACCATCGACGTCGCTCTCACGAGTCAAGGAGATGGAGAACGCCCCCGGGGAATGATATCAACATCCTAGCTGGAGGATTCGCAGCGGGAGGAGAAGTAACCTCGGCCAGGGACCAGTACGCTGCCCGCTACACTCCAATAAGCCCCTTGAAAAGGCCGGGAGAATTGGAACCAGTGGCGATTACCTTCTCAATGGAAGATCTATCGGAGACCTCTCAGCCCCATGAGGATGCATTGGTAATCACCGCTCAAATCAACGACAAGGAGGTTAAAAGGATACTGGTGGATGGAGGAAGCTCCACAGACGTAATAACCTTCAACGTTCTCGCCACCATGGGATACAAAAGAAAAGATCTGCAAGAGATGACTTCACCTTTGGTGGGATTCGCGGGAAGAACGACTTATCCCTTAGGGGCAATACAACTCCCCGTAATCCTAGGGCGAGGATGGAAAGCCTTGCACCTAAAAATTCGCTTTGTGGTAGTCGATCAGATCCACGACTACAATGCGATATTAGGGAGAACCACCCTCAATCCCAACCATATAATACCTTCCACCGTTCATCAAGTAATGAGATTTCCTACCCATCATGGGTTAGGAGAAGTCTGGGGCGATCAAGAAACCTCTCGACAATGCTACGTCGACCTCCTCAGAAGATCAAGTCAAAGAGAAGCCCTCTCCATCGTTACAGAGGAGGACCCTCGAGAGGAGGGAGGACGACCGGCCCCGATGGAAGAATTAGTCGAAATCGTCCTAGAAGGGAAGGAGAAGAAAGTGAAGATTGGAGCAGCTTTACCCCCGGAGTTAGCCCAGAGAATAACTGCCCTCTTAAGGTAATACAAGGAACTATTCGCCTTGGAACCCAGCGACATGCCAGGGATAAATCCAGAAATTATCTCTCACGAGCTAAGGATAGATCCCGCCATCAAACCCATAGCCCAGAAGAGAAGATCTATGGGGGCAGAAAAAAAAAGCCGCAATCCGCCAAGAGGTTGGAAAATTAGTGGAAGCAGGTTTCGTCAAAGAAATACGATTCCAAACTTGGGTCGCCAACCCGGTCTTGGTAAAGAAATCCAACCAAAGATGGAGGATGTGTGTCGATTTTCGAGATCTCAACAAAGCATGTCCAAAAGATTCCTATCCTCTTCCAAGGATTGATCAGTTAGTCGACGCCACTTCAGGACATGAACTCTTAAGCTTCATGGACGCCTATTCTGGGTATAATCAAATACGAATGCATCCCAAGGATGAGGCTCATACGGCGTTCTATGCTAACATCGACATCTATCACTACACCGTCATGCCTTTTGGTTTAATAAACGCGGGAGCTACTTACCAACGTATGGTGAATAAGCTTTTCAAACCTATGATAGGAAGGAACATGGAGGTATACGTAGACGACATGCTAGTCAAAACCAGAAGGGGCACGACCATGTTCAAGATTTAAAAGAAGCCTTCGCATGCATGAGACGTCACCAAGTAAGATTAAACCCCACTAAGTGTGCATTTGGGATCCAGTCGGGGAAGTTTTTGGGTTTCATGGTCAGTCAGAGAGGGATCGAGGCCAATCCAGAGAAGGTGACCGCCATAGAAGAGATGTCCTCACCTGCCTGCCATAGAGAAGTACAAAGTCTGAATGGGAGACTGGCCTCACTGGGAAGATTCTTGGCAAGATTGGGAGATAAGTCCCTCCCTTTCTTTAAAATCCTACGAGCAAACAAGAAGTTTGAGTGGACGATCGAGTGCGAAGAAGCCTTCCAACAGTTAAAAGCACACCTTCACTCGCTCCCCGCTTTAGCCAAGCCTTTGCCAGAGGATCCCTTATTCCTATACTTAAGTATCAGCTCAGCAGCAGTGAGCTCGGTTCTCATCAAAGAAGCCGACGACATTCAGATGCCCGTATATTATGTTAGCAAGCTCTTTGGCGTAGCCGAGGCTAACTATATGGAAATCGAGAAGTATCTGTATGCTCTGTTAATAGCGGCCAGGAAGCTCCGACCTTACTTTCACGCCCATGAAATTACGGTGCTCACCAATCAACCTTTGAAGCAACTATTGCAAAAACCTGACATCTCTGGGAGGATGGTTAGATGGGAAGTCGAGTTAAGTGAATTCCGCATCCACTTCGAACCTCGAAAAGCAATCAAAGGCCAAGCATTGGCCGACTTTATAGCTGAAAACACATCAACGCCAGACGCACAACCCATTATCCTCCCGCAAGAATAGCATGTGAAGACAGCATGCCATGGATGTTGTATACTGATGGATCATCTTCCGCCTTAGGATGCGGAGAAGGTCTAGTATTAACGCCACCTGATGAAGAGCCACTTCGCTACGCTCAAGCCTTAACTTTTCGAGCAACCATTAACGAGGCTGAGTATGAAGCCCTGCTAACAGGCCTCCGAATAGCTAAAGGTATGGGCATTACTAATTTGAAAGTACGGTGCGACTCTGAGTTGATCGTCAATCAGACGAACGGAACGTATGTCGCCAAAGGAGAAAATATGAAGAAGTACGCTGAAGAAGTACGAAGGCTCGTTCGAGATATGCCTCACTTCCGAATAGAAGCTATTCCTCGAGAGGAGAATAAAGAGGCGGACGCCCTCAGTAAGTTCGCCCTAGGAAATGCCCCCCCAACCACGGTGCACTTCGTCGAAAGATCCCTATTTTCAGCGGTAGAAGCAAGAGATGAAATCCTTAATATTCAGGCTCCCGATTCTTGGATCACCCCCATCCAAAACTACTTAGAAAAGGGAACTCTCCCAGAAAACCCAGTAGAAGCAACTCAAATTCAAAGAGCAACTGGACGCTTCGTGATCTTAGATGGATATCTCTACAAAAGAGGATACTCCATGCCCTACCTTAGGTGCATAGCCGCTCCTCAAACGGAAAGGATAATGGAAGACCTACATGGAGGGGAGGCGGGTTGCCACGAAGGAGCCAAAACCTTAGTACTCAAGGCATTGCGACAGGGATTCTATTGGCCGACAATGCACAAAGAAGCAGCAGCGTTAGTTCGAGCTTGCTTCGCCTGCCAAATTTACGCTCCAAGGATCGCCAAACCACCAGCAGATCTTACTCCCATGATGAGCGCCTGGCCCTTTGCTCAATGGGGGATTGATCTTATTGGACCCCTACCCCAATCTACAGGTCAGCGAACGCATATCGTGGTCGCCATCGACTACTTTTCTAAATGGATAGAAGCCAGAGCTCTAGCATCCACAACCTCTTTTCAAATGATTAAGTTCATACGAGAACAAATCATATGCCGGTATGGAGTCCCTAAGATCCTTATTAGCGAAAATGGTCCCCAGTTCGCTAGTGATGAACTCGCCGACTTCTGTGAAGAAATGTTGATCAATCATCGATTTGGCACTGTACATCACGCCCAAACAAACGGGCAAGTAGAGGCCGCCAATAAGACAATCCTCAATGGATTGACGAAGAGAGTAGCCGCTCTAAAGGGGAAATGTGTTGAAGAATTAGACCAAGTTCTATGGGCACTTAGAACCTCGCCCAAAAGAGCCACGGGAGAAACTCCGTTCAGTATGGTTTATGGATCGGAAGCAGTCTCACCCATCGAAGTGGCCAATATCTCCCAAAGAGTCGAGGCATACCAAGTTAACCAAAACGATGAACAAAGAAAGATCGACATGGATTTAGCCGACGAAAAAAGATGGACTTCGGAAGAAATTCAGGGAAGAATGAAGCTCGCCACCGCCAGATATTTCAATCGAAAGGTAGGACGGCGCCAATTCTTCCTAGGAGAAAAAGTTCTGCGAAGAAACGAATTCCTGACAACAGACCAAAGAGGAAAGATGGTGCCGAAATGGGAAGGACCTTACGTGGTCGCTGAAATACCATGCCCCAACGCCTACAGATTGGAAGATCCTCGTGGGCAACGCCTCAATAGGACTTTCAACGCCGAGCATTTAAAGAAATTCTATGTTTAAATCTCTGATATATTTCAATTACAGCGAACTAATGAATAAAGATATTGATGGGTTCCGATGTAATCGTTAGCCCCGTTAACAGCCAATGGACGGCGAGTAGGTCCAATGGGCCTCGTGAAAGTCTGGAAGGCCCAGAGGCCCAGTACGAAGGGTCCCGACTTAAGCGGTCCCGACATAAGAGCTGAACGCTCCCGACAAGAAGCCTCAGAGTAGGCTCCGATATGCCTTAGTAAAGGCCACGACGTGCCTTAGCAAAGGCCCCGATAATATAGCCCCGCAGAGGCTGGACCTGTCCCGTAGAGACTGAAGGTCCTGGGTGGTGATCTAGAATGAGACAACTCTGAGTCCCCGACAGGAGTCGGGACTTGTGATCAGAGGATAAAGACCGAGAAACCTGCCTACTAGATAGAGTAATGGGAGACGGTTAAAGATAAAGATAAATCCCCCGAGATACGCAGGGCGTGCCCGAGATACGCGGAGTATGGGTAAGATACGCGGAGCGTGGGGCGAGATATATGGAATCCCAACCGAGATACACGGAATCATGGGTACAACGGCCAAGCATGGTCACAGGTAGCTGGGCAACTCCTCCTCCTATATAAAGGAGGAAGTTACCCCAGAAAACTGATTCTCTCTAATACGCATTGAGATTACTGCTATCACCCCCATTGATCACATACTCATTTAAGCATCGGAGAGGGATTCTGGGTCACCACCCAGGTCATCCCCTTTTGCAGGATTACGCGGAGCCCAGGAGTCCAAGCTTTCCGTCATGGACGTAACGGAGCTTCGCCCGTGATCCAACATTGGCGCCGTCTGTGGGAAGCTTACGAAAAGTCAAGATAGTTTCTACCAGATCAATGGCCGGTGGTGGCAAGAAGAAGCAAGTTCAGGCTGGCAGTTCTCGTCCTGCAGGGACTGTGAATTCTCAATTACCGGAACGTGTTGCTGAACAAGGTGAGAACCCCGCTCTTTCCCAGACAGGGGGGCAGGGTGATGGTTATGAGGTCTCAGTCCGAGACACGGAGATGAACAGGCAGGATATCCCGCGAAGGGAGGAGGACGAGGCTCCCCCGATCCCGGTGGGCCATAGAGGAGAAAGAGTCCCGCGAAGGGAAGAAGGGTCGTCTTCGAACTCGGAGTTAGCCAAAGCAGTAGCAGATGCTATGCCCATGTTCTTGGCTGCCATGGAGGCCTTACTGGACAAGAGAGAGGCTACCAGGAGGACAGAGGAGTTGCCTCCGCGAGAAGAGCTACCTCCACCCCCTCCGAGGGTGGTCCCAGAAGAACAAGAGGTTCAGGAGGTTCCGCCCAGGAATAAGGGTAAAGAACCAGTGCACCTGGAGAAGTTCGTGGTCGACGGCCCAGGACCAGTGCAAAACAGGACCATTCCCCTGAATGGCCCCATCACCCCCGATCAGGTGGTGAAAATCGTCATCATCTGCATGGGTGATCAGAAGCAGATGACATCGGAGCTAAGGGATCGGTCCAGTCATCCTTTCGTTCCGCGGCTGATAGATACCGTTGCCCCGCCCGGGCTAGGTATTCCGACCATCAAGGAGTACGATGGTGAGGGGGACCCAGTTCGCCATGTTCAGAGGCATGTCCAGGCCTGTATGGGCAGGACTTCGAACGATGACCTCATATGCTCATTGTTCCCGATAACTTTGGGAGAAAGGGCCATGACTTGGTTCTTCAGCCTACCGCCAGGAAGCATCACCTGCTGGGCCGATATGCACGACCGCTTCATCAAGCAGTACCAAGGTCGAAGGCGTCTCCTGAAGAGTGTAAGGTCCCTAACTCAGGTGGTACAGAGACCCGATGAATCGTTGGCATACTACTACCAACGGTTCACTGCTACTGCCGCGGAGATTGATGAAGAAATCTCGGAGGGAAAGACCATCCGTACTTTCCTGCGAAACTTGAGCGCTCCGTACGGTTCAGACCTAATGCACAGCGTAGCCGCGAAGGCTGTGTGGAGTATGGAGGCCCTGCAAGCGAGGGTAAAACAGCAGATCGACGTCCAGGAGTCGAAGACTGCTGCCGGAGAGCTTGATCCTCCGAAGTCGGGAAGAGGAAAGCCATCGTCTAAGCTGTCAGATGATCGCAAGAGGAGCGACAAATCGGAGGGAAGTAGAAACCGTGGTCGCCTCGAGAAAAGGGAGGACAGGCGTCCTCCGAAGAAGGATAACCGCGAAGGTCGTAGCGTTCCCATCAATGGCTCGATGACTTCTGTGTTAGCTGTGATGGACCGGCAGGGTCTCGCCCGATACCCTCCGAGAAAAGAAGGCGAATTCCTAGGAGGCCGTCCTGACCGTTACTGTCGCTACCATCGAGCCAATGGTCACGACACTGAAAACTGTCGGGAGCTGAAGAAGGAAATTGAAAAGCTGATCCAGAAGGGGAAGTTAAAAGAGTTCGTCGGAAGGGGACGGTGCCGATCCCGTTCCAGAAGTCGGTCACGATCCCGTTCCAAGTCCCGTGACCGATCCCCGAAGAAGAAGAAGGTTGAGCAAGAAGCCTCAGGTTCAGGTGCCCGTAAGGAGAGGCGGGGAACTATCAACGTCATCCACGGAGGAATGGCGGCGGGAGGTGATACCTCTGCTTCTCGGGAAAACTACGCTTCCCGCATATCTGCCGCTGTGGTGCTAGGCAAAAGGTCCCAGTCGTGGACCCTGAAGGAGGAAATGGTGATTTCTTTCTCGGCAGAAGACCTGGTAGGCATGGAGAGCCCTCATGACGACGCATTGGTCTTGACCCTGGACGTGGATGGATTCGAGATGAAGCGAATCCTGATAGACGGAGGGAGTTCCTTCGACATCCTTTTCATGGACGCTCTGGAAGCCATGGGAAATACGAAAAAGGACCTGACACGGGTGGACTTCCCGATGGTGGGATTCTCTGGTTCCACTTCTTACCCGTTGGGAATGATTACCTTACCGGTGGAGTTTGGTAGTGGCTGGAAGATGGAGAAGCGAAACGTAGATTTCGTCGTAGTGGAGTCTGCGGGGGCATACAACGCTATTATCGGGAGGACCACTATCAACCCTCTCATGGCAGTCGCCTCGACGGTCCACCAGAAGATGAAGTTCCCGACTGACAACGGAGTCGGAGAGGTCAAGGGTGACCAAGTGGCATCGCGAAAATGCTATGTTAACGCTACCCGAAGGAGAAGGAGGGAAGCCATGACTGTCCTTCAGACTGATGCCGATCCTCGAGAGGAGTATGGGCGTCCCGCCCCCATGGAGGATCTGAAGGAGGTTGAGATTGATGGGCCTCAGAGGAAGGTGAAGATCGGGTCTGCTTTGTCGGAGGAAAGAGCCTGAGAGTTGATCGAGCTCCTGAAGGAGTTTAAGGAGCTGTTTGCCTGGTCCCCGAGTGATATGCCAGGAATAGCCCCGACGTGATAGTGCACGAGCTGAAGATAGATCCCGCAATCAAGCCTATCGCGCAGAGAAGGCGTCCGATGGGCGCGGACAAGAGGATCGCGATCCAGCAAGAGGTGGGCAGACTGCTCGACGCTGGATTTATCAAAGAGCTCCGATTCCAGACTTGGGTTGCTAACCCAGTCCTGGTGCGAAAGAGTAACAGGAAGTGGCAGATGTGTGTCGATTTCCGCGACTTGAACAAGGCCTGCCCGAAGGATTGCTACCCGCTCCCGAGGATTGACCAGTTGGTGGATGCCACATCGGGGCATGAGCTGCTGAGCTTCATGGATGCCTATTCCGGGTACAACCAGATCAAGATGGCGAAGGAGGATGCCCCCACATAGCTTTTTACGCTGACAGTGACGTCTACCATTACGACGTGATGCCCTTCGGATTGATTAATGCCGGAGCAACTTACCAGCGGATGGTGAACAAGTTGTTCGGAGACATGCTGGGGAAAACCATGGAGGCATATGTGGATGACATGCTGGTGAAGTCCCGACAGGCAGGAGACCATGTCCAGAACTTAGCGGCGGCGTTTGAGCGGATGAAGTTCCATCAGGTGCGGTTGAACCCGGACAAGTGCGCTTTCGGAGTAAACTCGGGCAAGTTCCTAGGGTTCATGGTGAGCCAGAGAGGAATCGAGGTGAATCCGGAGAAGCTGCGAGCAATCGAGGAGATGCAGTCCCCGAAGACTCATCGGGAGGTTCAGGTGCTGAATGGCCGGTTGGCCGCGATGAATCGATTCCTATCCAAGGAAAGTGACCGAGCCATGCCATTTTTTGATGTGCTGAGGGCCCACAAGAAATTCGAATGGTCCGACAAATGCGAGGAAGCGTTCCAGGCACTCAAGCAGCACCTCCGTACCCTTCCGCCGTTGGCGAAACCGGTTCCAGGCGAGCCACTTTATCTCTATTTGGCTGTTTCTGATGTGGCTGTTACCTCTGTTTTGATTAAGATTGTCAAGGGCAACCAAGTGCCTGTCTATTATGTAAGCAAGGCATTTGCCAAACATGAAATGAATAATCCCGCCATTGAGAAGTATCTCTTTGCGTTGATTGTTGCCGCTCGAAAGCTACGACCTTATTTCCATGCCCACGAGGTTACGGTGTTAACCAATCAGCCCTTGAAACACTTTCTGAACCGACCGGAGGCGTCGGGGAGATTGGTGAAATGGGCCATCGAGCTTACGGAGTTCCGTATACATTTTGCTCCGCGAACTGCTATTAAGGGCCAGGCATTGGCGGATTTTATAGCTGAGTCTACGGCACCCGATCTGGAAGTAACGGGTCCCGCAGAGGGGGCAACCATGGAGGTCCCGATAGCAGAACAAGCCCCGATAACAGAGCAAATAGAACAACCAAATGAGGAGAACACCTGGGAGATGTACACTGATGGTTCATCGAGTGTAGAAGGTTCGGAGGCAGGGTTCGTATTGATACCGCCCGGTGGAGGCGAGCCCCTACGATATGCCTTGGCGTTGACGTTCAAAGCCACCAATAATGAAGCGGAGTACGAGGCTCTTATCACGGGTCTCAAGATCGCCAAGGGTACGGGAGTCGATCATCTAAAGGTGAAGTGTGATGCCAGCTTGGTCGTAAATCAAGTCCAGGGGAACTATGAAGCCAGGAGCCCGACAATGAAGAAGTATTTGCACGAGGTGCAAACTTTGAAGGGAAGCTTCAAAAGCTTCGATATCGAGGCGATCCCGAGGGAAGAAAACGCGGAAGCAGATGCCTTAAGCAAGTTCGCTCTGGGAGTGGCCCCCGAGGAGAATCGGAAGGTGCATTTCCTAGAGAAGGTGATTATCTCAAACATTGATCCGGCGGAGATCTGCGCTATTGAGACAGGATCGGAGGAAGAAGAGAAGCCTACTTGGATGACCCCGATGGTCACATACCTGACTACGGGGGCACTCCCCGATGACGAGGTGGCAGCTGTCAGGTTGCGTCGGATTGCGGATAACTACGCGATGGTGGACAACCAGTTATACAAAAAAGGGTACGTAAAGCCTTTTTTAAAATGCGTGGCGGAACCTGACACGAATCGGATCCTGAGGGAGCTACACGAGGGAGTCGCGGCCTGTCATGAAGGGGCCCGATCTCTTGTGAGGAAAGCACTGAACCTAGGCTACTATTGGCCTTCGATGAACAAGGAGGCGACAGCAATGGTCCGATCCTGCGATGCATGCCAAAGGTACGCTCCAAATATCGTGGCCCCCGCCGCGGACTTAATGCCCATCAGGAGTGCATGGCCCTTCGCGCAATGGGGAATTGACTTGGTAGGACCTCTTCCCCAAGCGAAAGGTCAGTGCAAGTATTTGCTCGTGGCCATCGATTACTTCTCAAAGTGGATAGAGGCTAAGGCATTGGCCAAGACGACAGGACAGCAGATCCTCAAGTTCCTTCAAACTCAGATCATATCCCGGTATGGGGTTCCTCGAGTGTTGATCAGCGACAATGGCCCTCCGTTCAATGGGGCTCAATTGAAGGAGTACCTGGAAGAGTTGAACATCGAACACCGGACCGCTTCGGTCCGTCATGCTCAGACCAATGGGCAAGTAGAATCAGCCAACAAGATCGTGATGGATGGCTTGAAGAAGAGAGTCTACGCCTTGCAGGGCCATTGGCTGGATGAGCTCGAGAACGTGCTGTGGGCTGTTAGAACAACACCCAAGCAATCAACAGGAGAAACTCCGTTTGGCCTGGTCTATGGCACGGAGGCAGTCGCTCCCGTGGAGATAGCGGCGGCGTCCCATCGCGCAAAATACTACGAGCCTCTGACAAATGAGAAAATGAGACGTCTAGACTTAGACTTACTCGAGGAAAAGAGGTGGAAGGCTGATGAAGTCCAGGCTCGGATGCGTCTGGCAACAGCCCGATATTACAATCGGCGTGTCAAGTCCCGACAATTCTTCGTGGGAGAACTTGTCTGGCGGAGGAACGAGTTCGTTCATCAAGATCGGATCAACAAGTTATCACCGAAATGGGAGGGGCCTTACAAAATCGTAGGGATGCCAGCACCCAATACATACAAACTAGAGGACCTTGATGGCAAGACGTTGAAGCATTCCTTCAGTGGCGAACACTTGAAGAAGTATCATGTTTGATATTAAGTCGCCGCGAATGGCGCAAGTTATCTATCAATCCGATGTAAGCAAAGCTTTGAATTATCAATAAAAGAAGTTGCTTCCAATCAAATTATTTTAGATTTATTCTAATTGTTAGTAAGACGTCCTGAAGGGCGCGACGAAAAGCCTTCCGAGGTACGATAAAAAGCCTTACGAGGTATGCGTAAGTCGTCTATATGATGCGGCCAAAATCCTTAACGGGTACGGACAAAAGCCTTACGGGGTATGCGTAAGTCGCCTATATGATGCGGCCAAAAGCCTTAACAGGTACGGACAAAAGCCCTACGGGGTATGCGTAAGTCGTCTTTATGATGCAACCAAAAGCCTAGGTACGAAAAGGCCCCAATGGGTCCGCGTAAGTCGTCTATATGATGCGGCCAAAAGCCTTAACGGGTACGAAAAAGCCTTAGCAGGTCCGCGTGTCTATATGATGCGGCCAAAAGCCTTAACGGGTACGAAAAAGCCTTAGCAGGTCTGCGTAAGTCATCTATATGATGCGGCCAAAAGCCTTAACGGGTACGAAAAAGCCTTAGCAGGTCCGCGTAAGTCGTCTATATGATGCGGCAAAAAGCCCTAAAGGGTACGATTAAGCCGTCTGGTAAAGGCGCGATAAAAGCCCTTAAAGGGTACGATTAAAGTCGTCAGAGTTGGCGCGGTAAAAGCCCTAGGGGTGTGAAAAATCATCTTAAGTGATGTGGAAAATGGCCTCGAAAAGCAGGGACGAGAAACCTTAAGTGGTAAAGTCCCGATTGGACGAGAAACCTTAAGTGGTAAAGTCCCGATTGGACGAGAAACCTTAAGTGGTGAAGTCCCGATTGGACGAGAAACCTTAAGTGGTGAAGTCCCGATTGGACGAGAAACCTTAATTGGTGAAGTCCCGATTGGATGAGAAACCTTAAGTGGTGAAATCACGATTGGATGAGAAGCCTTAAGTGGCGAAATCCCGATAAGACGAGAAACCTTAAGTGGTAAAGTCTAGAGTAAAGCGTCGGGAGGACGTATGAAGTCATCTTAAACGGTGCATCGAAACGTTCTAAGTAACGAGTCTAAAGTCGCTCCAAATAGCGCAAATAACTATCAGAATCAAAATAGTTGGAAGATGAAAGAAATTGCTTATATAAAGGCTCGAAGGCCAAAGAGGTCCGACACAAAATATCAAGGAGAAAAACTACAAGGACTAAAAGATATAGAGCATTAAGCCTGGTCCTTGTTGGAAGAAGGGTCCTCAGCAGCATTGGAGGAAGCAAGGTTCGGAGGGGCCTGGGCAGAAGGCCTCGCAGTCCGCGGAGTCGGATCCACGGCATCAACGGGAGCTGGGTCCACGAGGTTGGTAACAGAAGGCTCTATAGGGTTAGCCGTTGAAGGATTGACTATCGGGGTCATGGGATCGAGGAGTTTCCGATGAAGAAGTAGCTCCTCTTCACTCTGAACTTGTGGTATGCATTTCCGGCCTTGAACATCGGTTTCTTTGGTGGAAATGATACATCCTTCCCGGAGAGCTACATCATAAGCAGTGCTGAAAATTTCGTTCAGAACATAGTCGAAGTTGAAAGGCTTCCTTCCCTCGAAACCAGATCCACTGTCTGAAATCAGCCATTGAAAGGAATGATTCGGAAAACCACAATCAAGCTAAGTAAAGATGAAGGCAAAACAATAGGGAAGAAAACCTTACCCGACATTGTAAAATCTCGGATCACTTGAAGAGCAAAAGAAACGGGGAGAAGAAGCTTCGAGTTCGAAAATGGATGAGCTTCCATAAATGGAGACAGTGAAGGAAAATAGTACCAGGGTTCTAGCTTTTATAAGCAAAAAGACAAGCTGGACAGACTTAATCTGGACCGTTGAAGACGAAACGATCTAATCTTGATCGTCGAGACTATGGGGACTGTACGGAAAAGACGTTGATGACGTAATGAGTGCTTTTTCAGAAAGCAACAATCACGCAGAGTTGGGAGTCGTTTCATAATCCCTAGCATTTAATGCTACAGTAACCGAGGAGTCTCCTCGGATTTGGCAACTGCCCACAAAGCCCAGTGGGCCCGAAGTAATCATGAGTGAGAGACTCTGTCATATGACAACCACGCGCAAGGTAAAAGCCTCCGACTGAGGTATCAAGAAACGTAAAAAATAAAAGCCCCCGACGGCGGTATCGGGAGGTACGAAGACAAAAGCCTCCAATGGAGATATCAAAAGGCCTGAAGATAAAAGCCTCCGACGGCGGTATCGTGAGGTATAGAGACAAAAGCCTCCGATAGCGAGGTCAGAAGATCTAGAACTGGAAGACACGACGAACTAAAAGTTCCCCATATCTTGGGGGCAAATGATGGGTTCCGATGTAATCGTTAGCCCCGTTAACAGCCAATGGACGGCGAGTAGGTCCAATGGGCCTCGTGAAAGCCTGGAAGGCCCAGAGGCCCAGTACGAAGGGTCCCGACTTAAGCGGTCCCGACATAAGAGTTGAACGCTCCCGACAAGAAGCCTCGGAGTAGGCTCCGATATGCCTTAGTAAAGGCCACGACGCACCTTAGTAAAGGCCCCGATAATATAGCCCCGCAGAGGCTGGACCTGTCCCGTAGAGACTGAAGGTCCTGGGTGGTGATCTAGAATGAGACAACTCTGGAGTCCCCGACAGGAGTCGGGACTTGTGATCAGAGGATAAAGACCGAGAAACCTGCCTACTAGATAGAGTAATGGGAGACGGTTAAAGAAAAAGATAAATCCCCCGAGATACGCAGGGCGTGCCCGAGATACGCGGAGTATGGGTAAGATACGCGGAGCGTGGAGCGAGATATATGGAATCCCAACCGAGATACACGGAATCATGGGTACAACGGCCAAGCATGGTCACAGGTAGCTGGGCAACTCCTCCTCCTATATAAAGGAGGAAGTTACCCCAGAAAACTGATTCTCTCTAATACGCATTGAGATTACTGCTATCACCCCCATTGATCACATACTCATTTAAGCATCGGAGAGGGATTCTGGGTCACCACCCAGGTCATCCCCTTTTGCAGGATTACGCGGAGCCCAGGAGTCTAAGCTTTCCGTCAAGGACGTAACGGAGCTTCGCCCGTGATCCAACAGATATAATTCATTTACTCTGGGTGTCAAAAAACAGGACTCCTCGACTTCCGAAGGTCGTCATCTACAAAGGAGCAGTCTTAACTGACTCCTCGACTTCATACAGTCGGCGATGATTAAGGAGCAGTCTTAACTGACTCCTCGACTTCCGAAGGTCGCTATCTATAAAGGAGCAGTCTTAACTGACTCCTCGACTTCATACAGTCGGTGATGATTAAGGAGCAGTCTTAACTGACTCCTCGACTTCCAAAGGTCGCCATCTACAAAGGAGCAGTCTTAACTGACTCCTCGACTTCATACAGTCAGCGACAATTAAGGAGCAGTCTTAACTGACTCCTCGACTTCCGAAGGTCGCCATCTACAAAGGAACAGTCTTAACTGACTCCTCGACTTCATAGAGTCGGCGACGATTAAGGAGCAGTCTTAACTGACTCCTCGACTTCCGAAGGTCGCCATCTACAAAGGAGCAGTCTTAACTGACTCCTCGACTTCATACAGTCGGCGACGATTAAGGAACAGTCTTAACTGACTCCTCGACTTCCGAAGGTCGCCATCTACAAAGGAACAGTCTTAACTAGGGATGTCAATGGGGCGGGTCGGGGCGGGTATCGCCAGACCCGGACCCGCCCCGCGGGTCAATATGGTCGACCCGGACCCGTCCCATGCACTTTCGGGTCGGGTCGACCCGTGTGAGGTATAATTTATCATTTTTAAATCTTAAATTCTAAATTCTATGTTACCGTATCCAAATTCAACTCCAAATTTAAATCATAAATTATTAAATTAACTCATAATCCAAATATAAATCACCCCATTCATTAGAATAATTGTTATTTTGACTATGTGTTATATTACCCGTATAGTTTTATATAATATACATATATTTAATATATATATGTAAAATGAAAGCTCGGGTCGGGTCGGCGGGTCGCCGTGAACCCAAACCCGAACCCGCCCCGCGGGTCTGCGGGTCATCGGGTCAAAATCGGGTCGGGTACCCGCCGATCGGCGGGTACCCGTGACCCGTTGCCATCCCTAGTCTTAACTGACTCATCGACTTCATACAGTCGGCGACGATTGAGGAGCAGTCTTAACTGACTCCTCGACTTCATACAGTCGGCGACGATTAAGGAGCAGTCTTAACTGACTCCTCGACTTCCGAAGATCTCCATCTACAAAGGAGCAGTCTTAACTGACTCATCAACTTCTGAAAGTCATCATCCGTCGAAGAGAACGATAAAGCGGAATTGGAGGCCATAACAACAAGATAGAAAGGTAATACTCGACACGACCCCTTCCCCTTATATTATAAATAAAGAGAAATGATTCATGTCTCGGGGGCAAGTGTTGGGTTATGATTAAAACTGGATATTAAGCATAAGAGTCGAGTACGTTTAAAGTGTAGGAAAAGAAGAGTCGTCGACCTTTCTGACTCCTCTTAACGAGATAGGGATAAAAGGTCGACGACAACTTATGAAAAAGTCGACTTCCAAAGTACGACTGCCCGCCACTAGAAGAAACCTTCCTTCGAAGGTAAAGACAGGTGGCGACCTGCTGGTCACTATCACCAGAAGAAACCTTCCTTCGAAGGTAATCATAAAGCGGCGACCTGTTCTTAACTACATCCAAAAGAAACCTCCCTACAATGGTAACTACAGGTGGCGACCTGCTTAGAGAAAGCTTCCTCAGTAAGAAACACTTAGCTGGAGACCTTCTTGTCACCAAATGACTGCTCACCGTCTCACTCAACCAATCACGGAAGAGGAACCACCGCCCCTCAACTACCAATCAGGGCATAGCAGCCGCCCTATAGAAAGTCGGTAATCTGTCCCTATAAAGAGGGACTGCTTTTTTCTCATTAGGGACATTCGGTTATTTCTAAATACGTTCATATATTATTACTCTCAAATCCATTACTGAATTAAGCTTCGGAGTGGAATCAGGGGCCATCCCCACCCCTTTTTCAGGTTCTCGCCCCACACAACCTCTAAGAGGAAAACTTAGAGTTCGAGAGAGCTAAGTCCGAGGCGATACTTGGAAGTCCATTTCCCGAAGTTCAAGGCCACGTCATTTTGATCCCAACAGCCACTACGCAGGGAGATATTCGAAAAGCATGTAAAACTGCTTGGATTGCGTAGGGTTTAGAATGACATGTATCCGTGATAACATTTTGATATTAGAAAATTACATTTTGTAAGAGAAAGAATTGCAACCGAGTTTTGATCAATCGACGTCATAATGTTTTGATTACATCAGATTTACGGTCTATAAACTAAGTCGTAGGAGGACGCAATCCTTTGCCAAACTATGTCGAATGTGGGTCTTATCTAGTCACACAGGTACGGTCGTCTTGTGGTGGAGGGAGGCCTCCACCAAACAAGACTGGCTAAGAGTAAGGGGATAAACCTGATTAAGCGAGACGATTATCTAGTATCGAAGTAACTCGACGTGATCTTCGTTTCGCATATCGTTGTGATGAACTTCGTTCGTCAAACCACATTCTGGGCCAGATAAGAATCTGTGATAGCATGATTGACATATCCCTTTCCTGTCAACCCAAAAGGTTCAGGTATGCTATCAACTCGTTCTTCATACTACGCGTGCCTCGTCCGACCACGGAGTCACTGCTCGTTTGTGCTAGGAAGGAATCCTCGTGATTCGGGCGGGCGCAAACTTCTTCACCTCGAGCGTGTGATTGATCCCGGGAGCCTTATGAAGAGGCACCAGAAGTATCCTCATGGACTCAGAACTCATAACTAAGGTCAGGCTCAATGCTCGCTTCCCGGCGTATGAGCGTAGTGCTGAACAAAAAGACCCAGTGACCACGTCTTGGAAACTGGTTGGTTTGACTAAGGGTATGAGCGATGGGGATGGTCAAGTTCACCTTCAATTAACCGATTCTTGTATTCACTAGGTGGCCACCAGCCGGATATTAGTTGAAGGTTGTGAATACTTGTACGGATGCCTTGGAGAAGTGTTCCTATGTGGAAACTAGGCAAATGGAGAATTATCAGTTGACCTAGGATACAACGCGGTACAATATATAAATGTTGTTTATAACATGTTGATTAGAGAAAAGGGAATCAACGTTCCGCGGGCGCTACAATACTCCTAAAAGATGAGTAGCACGATGCCCGTCGTATCCGCCGGTCGAGCGGAAAACCTCGTATGAACTATTCGGAAGCATGGAGAAGATCAAATGGGAGAAATGTTGATGCGGATTTGGACAACAATACATTAACAGGCACCCTCCCATTCCGGCGAGTGGGAGCTGTAAGCATATGGTGATGGGCGTCGTAATTGGTAGCCCATAATATGTATAGTTTACCTAATGAACTTGGGTAAATGTCACATAAGGGTAATTGGGCTAGACCCAAATCCCAAATACATAGGCCGGCCGAAAGTGTATGGTGGGGTAAAGTGGATTTTTTTCCACTTTACTCCTATAAATAAGAGGTATTAGGGAAATTTTAGGGTTAATCATAATTCCCTCGCAAGAGAGTTTTAGAGAGAAAAACCCTCGTCCCACACTAAAAGGTTCGGCCGAAACAAGCAACTCACCAAGGGTGTGCCAAATTGCTTTCGAGCAAACTCTCCAGAGATTTGTCCCTGTGCCAAGAATCGATCAGAGGCTTTGTTGTGGAGCTTATACCGCGTAGGGATTCTTTCACAAGGTCTTCTACGGGTTCCGACCGGAGGATCGAGAACTCCCTCGAGCAAGGATCTTGGACTACGGTTACTCTTGAGATATGTGTAAACTTTCCGCTGCGTAATTGATATTACTAGCACATACCATGTTTAAGTTTCTGTAGTGATTACTCACCGTAATCTAACAATATTCACTCCATGCATCCCAATCCATGCCATCCAGATTGCGAGGCTCGTAAAAGCGAACCGATCCAGCATGAAAACTAACACTTTGATAATCATGCATAATCAGGGAGACAATAACATTTTGAGAAAGAATTGCATACATTATATATCTATTAAGATTGAATCCGAAAAATAATGATTCTTCAGTCATCTAAACCAACCGACCACCAGTAAACCAGGAAGATGGTTGTGAAAGAGTTTACATTACCGTCGTTTTCAATCCAATAGATCAGTCTTTTAAAAACAGTTTTATTCGCAAATTACCGGAACGAGAATTTAAAACAAGCATACCCGATCTTGGCTTTCCCAAGGCCCTTTTTATTTTTGAAAAAATATCCAATGAATTCACTCATGCATATATAATTCTACTATCCATGTAAATTATCATGCTCAAGTAACATTCATCATACAAACCACAATCATGATTACGCGTCATGCGTCTAATGTATCAAGAAATTCATGATTGCATACATAATTCTACTTCCAAGTAAATTATCAAATGCAACTACATCCTCAACATTCTAGCATACGTGTCCAACATGAAAATTACACAACAATCATACATATTTGGCGACTGGTTTTTTATTTTTAAAATAATTTTAAACATTAGGGGCTGATTCGCAATTCATGCTTATATTCTTCAATCACGCAATTTCTTAGACATGAATCCTAGGCTTTCTCAACCATCACAACATGTCTATCCTTGTGCACATACCATATATTTAACCAGGGCTCCGCCCACAACATGCAATATCCAGCTAGCTTGACTTGTCAAGACATCATTTCTAATCATGCACAAATATATATTGAATAATAAACAATTTCCATTCAGCCCTCTAATTAATCCAGTCCCAAAAACATATATCTCCGAGATCCATCCCCATAATCGAAACAAGGCATAAAAGTTTTACCATTATGTAAATAACATTAAACCCTTGAGCACTGTGTAGTCCGTTTTAGGTTCAAAACATTTGGATCTATTTTATTTAATTGACTTGAATTCGGTTTTGAAAATCATTTCGGTTCAGTCAATTTCGGTCCGATTTGGTCCGGTTCGGTTCGGTCCATTAAAATCCGGTTCGGAAAAAACCGGCTCGGTTCGGTTCGGTTTAAAATCCGGTTCGGTTCGGTCTGGTTTTAATCTTAAATCTGGTTCGGTCCGAACCGATCGAATTAAAAATAGGGTTCGGTTCAGTTCAATACACAAAACCGGTTCGGTTAGATCCACTTAGTTACCCCGGTCCGACCCGACCCGACTAGGTCGAACCGATTGAGAAAATCCGGTTCGTTTTTAATTGTTCCCGGTTTGACACATTGAACCGGCCCAATAATTAAAATATGAAAGGTTGGGCCGAAATGTTTAATTGTGGCCCAAGTAGGGTTTTTTAAAGTCTATTAAAATATTTAACTTAGCCACCAAGTAACATTAATTATATAAAATAATTTCCAATATTAATAATATATATATATATATATATATATATATATATATATATATTTCGGCCAACTACAAACTTATATATATTTATTGCCAAGATTATATCTTTAAGATTAAATCAATCAACAATATATATATATATATGTAAAAATCGGCTAACATATAAAATATATATTATATTTATTGTCAATATCTTATATAGGGTAACAAATATACTGACAATATATTTTCTCAATCTTTTAGGTAACTAAATCTATCAATAATATCTTTAACACTATTAAATATTTAGATATATTGATAGTTATATATACTTCTATATATTAATGTGAATCTATCATAATGTTCCCAATTATAGATATATTGTTACCTTGATTAAAAACTAAAATATGGAAAACAATATAATTTTAATAATATGGTCGAAATTTGTTTGCTTGCACAAACACATATTTGGGAACAAGTGGTCAAATTTTAATAAGATCTACAATCCAATGTTTTATTTTGATAAATATCATCTTTTTCTTGAAGATCATGAACATCAAATTTCCTAAGAACATCATGAAAAATTTCGGACCACCCTATAACTTAAAAATTCGAAATTTTAAAACTTTTCATTTAAAATTTTCGATCCAAGGTCTAAAATTTCAAGAACACCAATTTATAAATCATGAACTCCTAACACAGGCTCTGATACCACTGTTAGATTACGGTGAGTAATCACTACTGATACTAAATCATAGTACATGATAGTAATCGAAATTACGCAGCGGAAGATTCGTACATACCTCAAACGATGTCCGTAGTCCCTTGATCCTTCCTGTAGGGAGATCACGATCCTCCGTTCGGCACCCGTAGAGGTTCTGGTTAAGGAAGCCATACGCGGTATGTTCTCCACAACAAAGTCTCTGATCAATTCTTGGCAGGGGACAGATCTCTGAAGTGTTTGCTAGAAAGCAAATTGGCACACCCTTTAGTAGTGGATAGGTTCGGCCGTGTGGGGTGGAGGGTTTTTCTCTATAAAACACTCTAATGAGGAAATAGTGATTAACCCTAAAAATATCCTAATACCATGTATTTATAGGACGAGCAAAGTTGACAAAAGTCCACTTTGCCCACTCCAATATTTCAGCCGGCCACTATGCATAGGGAGGCTCAATTTTGGGTCTCTCATGTCAATTGGGATTTGGGTGTAGCACAATTACCCTAATGTGACATGTACCTAATTTCCTTAGGTAAACTATACATATTACGGGCTACCAATTACGGCGCCCATCACCATATGCTTACGTAAACTTGCTAGTGAATTGAATTCTAAAGCAACTTTTTATCCAAAGATTGACACTCTGCAGGACCTCTCAAATGGGAAGGTCTTGGGGATTGGGAATGAGAATTCATGTCTTTATTGTTTAAAAAATGGCTTTCCTTCGATGTGGTTCAAGCCCACCCAAAACCAGCTGTATCAACGATTCGTTAGGTCCTCTCATCTAGATCCCATATTTTGGGTGCCCTAAAGGTGATCTCATCCTTCTGACCGCTACTCTTATCGACCTTTAAATTTGAAGGTAAGGTAATATTTGTATAAAATTCTAAATTTACACATATCGCACATATTTGTATATATTAATATTTGTATAAATTTGAAATCTACACATGTCTATGTAAATTAATATATGTATAAAATTTCAAAATTAGGCAAAAATTGACCTTTTTTTTAAAAAAAAAAATTGGAATTTATTATTTATAATACTAATAAGTTGTCTACAATTACATCTAGAAACTGAAATATTTGTATAATTTTCAAAATTTTAGAATTTTTTATATAAATGTATATTTATCAGAAGTAACAAGTATGTATATTACTATCATCATGCAAGTCTGAATAACAATTTGTTCATTTACATACACAGCTGTAAATTTAAATATGCTCATAATATTATTTACCATATCTGTCGTAGCACGTTGATTGATGTAACAATCCTAGTCATACGGAAGTGACGAATCCGCTGGTTCAACCATATCTAATTTTGGATGAGAAAATTATGATGTATTCACCAGATCTGAAGCCTAATTCGCGGTACGAATATATAACGCAGTTGCATAATTGAGGATTGCGCAATAGAGGTTGCGCTACTGCGAGTAGTGCAACCATGTTAATGCAATGTCTGACAACACGACTGTCAAGATATACGACTGTAACAGTCACATTTGTGACCATTACGGGGTTGTGATGCTTCCAGTAGCGCAAGTCCTTAATTACGTAATTAATGTAAAAATAAAATTAGTCGTTTAACAAAAAACTAGGGTAATTTTGCGCATTTCATAGTAGAGCAACCCAAGTTGCGCTAACCCAAAATTTTAGTCTACCAGACTCACCATGCTTTATATGTGTTTGAATTACCAAATATATATATTTAGGTCAAAAGTACTTTTAATCGGCACCAATTACCATTATTATAATTTTTCCCTTTTTTTTATAATTGAGAAAAGCGCCTTTGTCAGTTTGTTGATTTCAAAAATCTTCGTAGAATAAAAATGGATTAATAAGAAAGCAAAAAAACAAAATCAAGAAATAGGAAAGAACACGAACTTAAAACCCATAATTTCGATTTTCTAGTGCTTGCGTCATCAGAAGATTGCCGCTGGTGGTGAGATACCGGCGATCTACCGCTCCCCTTCATCGTATTCCAACATGGCTCGGTCTCGGTAATCAATCAGCTAAAACCCCTCGATTTCTGTCTCTATCCTGTAGCTGCAGCACAGACAGTGTTTACTGGGGTTGACTCCAGCAGAACCTAAAACATATGATCTCAACTGCCCATCTGTTTTTCAAGTCTCTAAATTTCCGCTTGCAGAATCTAATGCTGGCGATTTCAAAATCAATTAATGGGTTTTATGTTACTATTAATTTTTTTTCTCTTTCCAATGACTCCAATTGACTGAACTGTTGAACTGGAATTCTTTGTGAGATGCAGTAACCGTTGATTTTCTTATAAAGTTAACATTTTTACTATTCTCTTAAGCATTTTGACTAATTTAGTTGGCACAGTAAGTGATTCCAACTAAAATGTATTTTTTCTCGAAGCTGCAGTATTTATACATGGTTGGAATCTTCTGTGAGGTTGTAAGTTGTACATTGTCAAATTTAGATGACGTTCTTACTTGGGTTGATTATAAACACAGCTTTTCTGAAAGTATTTTACTTTCTTTGATGTATTTTGTTTTTGTAGCTCTGTTATAATTTTCCTCTCTAGTTATGCAAATTTTTTTATGGCAGCAACTGTATTCTCTTAATTTTATATATCTAGACACGAAAATTGAATTTTAGGTCATTTTGTTGGTGTATTTAGAGATAAGAAAGTGATACATTCTTTCAATCGATGCCCAAGTGTCTTCCAATGTAAAGTGCAGTTCTCTAGTTTGGTGACACTGGTTGATAGAACTGTTTAAGTTTAACAATGTTGTTGCTTCTGATTTCTTGTAGATAACAATTTTTTAGGTTTAATTGTCGTTTTAGTCTAAAATTAATGTTTTAAGCTGTTGTCATTTTGATTAGACCATCTTGGTTTGTTGACAACACTAGAATTGCCTCAAAAATCAAGAGTGCATCTGGCTCATCTAATTCCGGGAACGTTCAATGGGAGAGCAATCCGTGCAAAGCCTGTCCTAACTGCAAATATGTTATCGATAACAGTGATGTATGTTTCTCTAATGATTCTTATGCTATTGTTATTGATCTTCTAAAATTAGTCTTTCTTCCATCCAAGCTTTTGAAAGCTAGATTTTGTCTGGTTGTTACTTCTTCTTGTTTTTCCGAATTTGTCTCCATAATCATACGTTTATTTTCAACAAGATTATTTTTATTCGACCCCAGAATCTTGATTTCTTTACTTATGACGGTACTCAAAGAAGTTGTAATGTTGGATTGTTGAACTTATTTGTGGGGCCAAACTATTTTTGTGACCTGCACTTTTAACCAGGTTGTTCAAGCTTGGCCAGGACTACCCAAAGACGTGAAATTCGACCCATCTGACCAAGAAATCATATGGCATTTGCTTGCAAAATCCGTGTATGGAGGCTTAAGACCCCATCCTTTCATTGACGAGTTCATACCCACAGTTGCTGAAGATGATGGAATCTGTTACACTCATCCTCAGAACCTACCCGGTTAAGAAGACAATCCATTTATTTTCGAAAATTAAAACCCTCATCAGTTCTTGAATCTTGTGATCAACCAATCGTTTCTTTACAAGTGTCAAGCAAGATGGAATCGTGTCTCACTTTTTCCATCGCGCCATCAAAGCATACAACACCGGGACTATGAAGCGTCGAAATATACTCGACGATGATTTTGGGGATGTTCGCTGGCACAAAACCGGAAGGACTAAGCCAGTGGTTCTTGAAGGGGTCCAAAAAGGGTGCAAGAAGATCATGGTTCTCTATGCAAGTATAGGGTGAGGCGGGAAATCAGAGAAGACTAACTGGGTGATGCGCCAATACCACCTGGGAACAGAAGAGGATGAGAAGGACAGGGAATATATCATCTCTAAGATATTTCATCATCAGCAACAACTCAAGTTGGGAGATAAGAATGAAACTGATCTTGTGGAAGTTGTTGAGCCTCTTGTTGCGAAAGTGGATCCAGTGACTCCTGAACCACCTCGCTATGATGCCCTATAGGGAGTTGCTAAAGGAAACTTGACTCCTTAAGTAAGAAATCGATCTTCCACCTTTTTCGATATATTTATTCAAGCCAAAAGATTGTGTTTTTAAACTAGATTTGTCGGCATTATTCCACAAGTAAAGAAAAATCCCACCTTTTTCGATAGATTCAATCCAAAAAGAGTGTGTTTTTAAAATTTGATTTGTCGGCATTCCTCCACAAGTAACAAAAATTCAACCTTTCTTTAAATACATTCAACCAATAGATTTTTGCATTAGAAAAACTAGTTTATTCAACATGACCGTCCACAAACCCTAAAAACTTACCTTTTCTGAAAGATTCAGGCCAAAAGATTTAGCTTATAAACTAGTTTTTCAATGCTACTCCACAAGAAAATGTCCCTTTTTAATAGACTCAACACAAGAAGAATTCTACCTTTATCAATAGATTCAAGCCAAAAGATTGTTTCTTTACCTCCGCAAGTAAGAAAAAAAAAGTCCACTTTTTCAGTGGATTTCAAGCCAAAAGACTGTTTGAAAAATATTAATTTTTTCAATGCCACTCCACAAGTAATAAAAAGTGCCACCTTTTTCAATAGATTGAAGCCAGCAGGTTGTTTCTAAAACTAGTTTTGTCCATTTTCCAAATTCCGTAAGAAATAAAAAAAATAAAATAAAATAAAATAAAAAAGTAATTTTGCGTACTGAATTATGCTATTTAGTTTTGCATGATAAATACCTGGGATTTGCTGATTTGTGTTTCTTTTCACTCCTCGACAACTAGCATGTTTTGGATTATCCATTGGAATGTGAGCCTCAAGAAGCTGAAAACCCGAGCGATCCGGATCATGTTGATGAAGAAACTGCTGCAAATCCAATGGCTGATGATGAAAATGAAGGGCAACCACAGAGTCAAGAAGATCCCAAATGGTGGGACAATGAATCGCAGTACCTCCTTGACTCTCAACAGCTATTAGAAGGACTTTCCCTCTGCGGTGAGTTTCTTCAGAGCCAATCTCCAAATCGGGATGGAAATTCAAAAGACGACTCGTCGAAGAACAAACCCCGCCTCTTTGATTACGCTAAACTGGGACCTGAGGACTTGAAGAAGGATTTGAATGAGTACTTTTAGGTTATAGGTTTCAGGTCAACGGGTCGTCGGCCTAAATCCTACTCCTCACTGGTGAACTAGCGGATCCTGTGCTTCCTGAGTTGGGTCGTTTTGATCCGTATCCTTCTACCCTTCTCCTTCTCTTCTCCACGCGCCCTGCAAGAGGGGCAATATCAAGCACTGATGGGGGGGTGCTTGATGTACCCTCTCCGATGCTTAAGTCAGTACGTTTCTTTCTAGAGAGATAAAACTAGAGAGATGTCAGAGCTAAATTGCACAATTAGCCAAGATGTTCAAATGAATGGTGGAAAGGTCGTATTTATAGGCAACAGTGTCATTAAGGTGGCTTAATGTCATCGTTAACCTTTAAACACAATTAATTAGCCCTTGATCACATAATTAAAACCTTAAAGCACGGAGAAGGTCGGCGGAAATAAACTGAGTATGGGAGTCGGGAAGCGGTGCCGGGGTCCCTTGGGGGGGAGAAAATCCGACCCCCAAGGGTAGGGGTTGGGTGTGGCCACCCAACCCTTCCCTAGGGGAGGTCGGGTGTGGCCACCCGACCTCACCTAGGTGAGTTTGCCGCGGTCCGGATGAGTATTTTTACCTCGTCCGGACCGTTGGTGTTTCCGCGGGGTGTTTGGGTCGAAGTTTCGATTTATAATCATTACGGGGTGATCAAAATAAAACGATTTAGAAGTCAACGGGTTCAAATTGGGCGTATATCCATCACATGCCCCCGAGTCAACCAATGGCCTGACCCTTGATTGACTCTATTTTAGGATGGTATGACACGCGCAATTTGAAGCAGGTATTTTACCTTTTGCCGGAATCCTTACTTACCCCTGGGTGTGTGTCTCTGACTCTGCCCCCTGTCTTATAAGATAGAGGAATTGCAAATGTCAGAATAGCACGAATACGTGCCCAAGCGCGTATCCGTCTGAGATGGAAATAATAAATCCAAAACTGTTACGGGCGTATACTCAGAAAATATACGCTCGTATAGGAATGCAACATGAATACAGCTAAACGAGTCCATGCTTCAATTTCATGCCGGGGTAAGCCTAAGTGGAGAATTTTTTTAATTTTGTTCCAAAATTTTTCTAAGTATAGGATACTTAAAAAATAAACCTATATGGTGTTAACTTGGGTGGAAATATGCCTAACCATAGTCTAAGGGAGGTAAAGATGATAGTTTTTCCTTTAACCCTTAGATCTCTTCTAATTCCAAATTGAGGGTTGTGATTATGTCACTTTAAAAAACCCTACACCTTTTCAAATATATAGAGGAGTAAAGAAATTACCTCACTTAGCCACCATTGTCATCTTTTCCTTTTTTCCTCACACTTGGAAACCAAGGGAGGAATTCTTGCACACCAAGGGAGGGGGCCGGCCAGAAAATCCGGTGGAGGAGGTGGAATTCCGGCCAGCACGGACACGGCGGCACGGTCTTAGGACGGCGGCGGAGGTTCCCGGCGGCACGGCGGAGGCAAGGTGATCCGACGGCTCGAGGCGGCGTAGACCAGGGCGGAGACAGCAGAGGACGACGAAGCTGTCACGGACGACGGCAGCATCTGGTCCGGCGGAGGCGGTGCAGCTCCGGCGTGACTCGAGGCGGCCTCCGGCGACCCCAAAATTTGAACTCCGGACCCGTCTATCACATCGGGTCGGGTTTTCCGAAGTTCCACTCTTTTCCTTTCCGTTATCGTATAAAAAGTCGATATTTGAATTACCGCTATTTGATTGAGTGCGTGATTGCCGTAGATGGTTGTTTGTCCGGAGATAGTTTTTGCTCGTTTAGACTATTCCTGCTTGAATTTGACGTCGTGGCACCATTTGCATGTTGGTTTCCGTTGAGGGGCATAATCATAATTTTGCCCAGGAATTGGTTTTTGGTTCGAGCGAAATTGCCCGATTTTATCGTTGTAGTGTCCTTAGCACGTGTTTGTTACCTTTGTTGGATGCCTTTGAGTTTTTGGTTGTTGTTCGTCGGGTGCCGGGGTATGCCCGGTTTTTCCGGAAATCTTCTTATCTTGGCACCTGTCATGCCGTGACAGGTATTATACTCGTGGTGGTGCCCCCGTACACAAACTTGGCAGAGGCGCTATATCCTTCGAAGGATGAGTAAGTTTCTCTTTCTTTCTTTTCGTCGCGTTGCTTTCTTTCCTGCCATTAGTTTGGTGTCGGATTCTGAGCTGTATACTAAGCCAGGGTACTGGTCGGAGCCTGATTCGAGTTTGGAATTTCTCACTGCCTTTGACTTAGGTCTTGCTGCTTTGTCGGAGAACTACCTGACTAGGTCCGACTATAACGAGCATGGCACCTTAGGTGACATTTGTCCCTTAGATGAGCCTTTATATCTCTTCCTTCCTTCTTTGGGAAATACTCGCCAGACAGTGACAGAGCCTCCCAGGGGGAAGGTTGTTGTCTATCCTTCCCAAATTCGGTTTGGGTTGCGTTGGCCTTATTGCGATGAGCTCGTAGAGTTGAGTAGATTTTTTAGGATCTCTCCTGTGAACCTTGCCCCCAGTGATATTCGCGTCTGGGTGGGTTTCCGGGTGCTATGCCAGTGGTACTCCTGGAAGTACTCCTTGGTCTTGTTCTGGTGCTTCTTCCGGTTTCAGTATCAGAAGAAGGTAGGCTTCGCGAGTTTCGTGACTCGCTATCCTTTTCTCAAAGATTCCCGATTTGCTGATTTCGGGTTGAGCGGAGTTAAGTGGGACACTTCTCTTCGTTTCGTGGTTCGGAGCGACAATTCGGCGAGCCATTGGGCCAAGCACTATTTCTTTATCACGGATCGATACTTTACCTGGCCGGTTCTGAATGAGGACCGATCAGACGGCTGGCCTGCCTTTGGGGAGTTCTCTTCTGTGGATTTGGAGACTATGAAGACTATCTATGAGAGCCACAAGACCCAGTATTACTGCCCTGTGTCCTTGGTGACCGAGACAGACCTCTATGAGGCAGGGATTAGTTTGACTCCTCGCTCCGGGGATTCGGTATGCCACTTAGTCTTCTCATCTATATTTATTTTCTGTTTTTCCCATGTAGGTTGGTTTCACGGGAAAACATAAAACGTGCAGGCAGCGCCGGTTGATTTGAGCAAGAGGAGGGCTCCTTCCAGCTCTACTCCGAAGAAGTCCCCTATGCCTGGGAAGACTGCTGGGGCCTCTAGTATACTTCTTTCTTTCTTCTCTTATGGTATACTTGTGTTTTTTCTTACGCTGTTTTCCTTGTATTATTAGGGCACTCTCCTTTGGTGACCGAGAGAGTCGTCTCTGTGGGCAAGGGCTCTGGACCTTCTAAGTCCAAGTCACGGAGGTCCGACTCTGAGGCCGGGGCCTCGGCTGTCAAGAAGAAGAAGGCTGCAGATCCTCCTCCCCCTGGTGTTCGTCCCCCGACACTGTCTCGCGACAAAGAGATAGTGGTCGAAGAGGCGCCTTCCCGAGCTGATAAAGGGAAGCGGCCTGCTGGTGATGGTGGGGTGGTTACTGGTTCTCCATCTCTTGCCCCCCAGCCGAGGGCACGGTCGTCAGGTTCGTTTATCTTTATGTCATTGATGCTTGTATTTTTCTTTACCTTGCTTTATTTGTATAGGTGGGCCTCCGGCTTTGAGTCGGAAGGATTTTACGCGCCTTACTGACGAGGATATCGTTGGGTCTGAGTGGACTCCTTTTGCTGGGTTGAAGGAGTTCCACTTTGACAGCGGTTCATCCTTGCATACCCCGGAGGTTGGCATTCGTGTGCTTCACGGTGCCATCTCTCCTGGTGATCGTGCTCCTCAGCCTAAGTCTCCTAGGGAGACCCGGCGCTTCGTTCAGGGTGTGTTATCCCGTTATGTACCTGTGAGTGGTGTCTCTGTTCCCTTTTTACTTTCATGTGGTTGCTTTTCAAGTTACTTATCCCTTGTTGAATTTTCAGGGTATGTCCGACATGGTGAACATGTCGTCCCTTGCGCTTGAGCTGTCAGATGAGAAGAAGGCTCTTGAGGATAACCAGGTATCCCTGAAGGCGGAGCTTGCCACTGCCGCTGAGAAGGCTCGCATGTCTGACTTGCAGATGCAGGAGCTTAGGGCCAGGTGTCTCTACATGAGACTACCGTGGGTAGTTTGCGCCGTGAGGCTGATGTTGCATCGTCCCTCCATGCTGAGGAGTTGAGAAAGCTTGAGGCAAGGTGCCGGGCGGAGGAGAGAGCTGTTGCAGTATCTGAGTACAAAGCTTCCTCTGTCTTTACTACTGATTACAGCGTTCGGCTGAACCAAGAGATGAACCATTTTGGCGAGTACCTTGTTGATCATATCTTCCGTATTGATCCCCAGTTTCCCGTCAATGATCTGGGTGACTTTGGACCATATGTTACTGGTTATATGGCCGTTCTTAGGGGTCAAGCTGTCGTTGCTGATGAGCCTGTCCCTGCACAGGTGGATGCTATACCTGTTGATGTTGATAGTTCGGGCTCTTCCTCCTCTTCTTCGGTCTCTGTTGGTGGTTCTTCCTCAGAGGGTCAGGACCGTGAGGACTCTCCAGCAGGCTCTGGTTGATATGCTGATATCACTTTATCCTTGTACATATGACTTTACTTTTCCTCCCCTTTAATGGGTTGAGTGTTTCTCCCCTTGATGGGTCGAGTTCATTTTGGGATTGCTATACTTGAGATTTTGTGTTGGTTTCCTTCTTCGCATGGTTATGTTGGCGGTGTGTGAAACACTTGCCTTTGGTGGTGGTATGCATGGTGTGTGGGACACCTGCCTTTTGATGGGTACTTCGTATGCTTCTGTATATATTCCTTTGACTATGGACTCTTCCTTTCTTTGTGATTTCCTTTACTTAACTCTCTTTTGTGTTTTCCTTCATATTGTACCTGTTATCTCATCAAGCAAAAACGTTATGTATTCTTCATACAACTTTACTTTGCAATTATTATCTCATGGGATCCTTCTTAGTATGGTGCAATGATCTCTTCTGATACCCTTTAAATGGCATATATGATACTGTTAGACCAAAGATACGCTCTTGGTGGGCGTCGAATCTGTTCGCGAGACAGGCTCTCGGAGGGCACTTAACGTTTCACAGGATAGGCTCCCGGAGGGCACAAGTTAGACCAAAGATACGCTCCTGGTGGGCGTCGAATCTGGTAGTTTGAAATCTACCTCAAGATACGCTCTTGGGGGCGTCGAATCTGGTAGTTTGAAATCTACCTCAAGATACGCTCTTGGGTGCGTCGAAGGTCGTAGTTTTTAGAAACCACTCTCAAGATACGCTCTTGGGGGCGTCGAAGTTCATAGTTTTTTTAAACCACTCTCAAGATACGCTCTTGGGGGCGTCGAAGGTCGTAGTATGAAAACTACTCTCAAGATACGCTCTTGGGGGCGTCGAAGGTCGTAGTATGAAAACTACTCTCAAGATACGCTCTTGGGGGCGTCGAAGGTCGTAGTATGAAAACTACTCTCAAGATACGCTCTTGGGGGCGTTGAAGGTGTTGTTGACTTGAAGTCATATCCGTGTAAGGATAACATAATGATTATATCACCACCTTCTTTGAAAGATACTTTTGAGTATTTTCTACTTCATTAGGAGCATTCATGCTTTATGTACACTTGGGGTGTATTGGATGGATCAAGACACCCTTTGGAGGAAATCAAAGATAGTTGTAGAGTCGGAGTAACTTCTTGAGTTCTCCTTCTCAAAAGTTGTTTTTGGAAAACTTAAAATGCTTGAACATGCAAAGTGCTGAATAATAAACTAAGGATATGGGGTGGTGAGTGTGTCTGTTGCCACGTACTCCTTTAGGCCTCCTTTGTAAATCATCTCCTCCACTTCTATCTTCAACACCATGCAATCATTGGTTTGATGTCCCCAGGTCCCATGGTACTCACACCAACCCTGTGCATCTCTTCCTAGGAAGGCCTTGCCCTCCTCTTTGCATGTGGGTAGCTCTTCCTTGAGGTACTTCTGAAAAATTTCTTCTATCTTCACTGTAAGGGGTGTGAATTTGAAGTTTACACCTCCTTCCAGTGTGTTAGTCTCTCTTTCTTTTTCAAAGACTTCTTCCGGTTGCCCTATCTCTTTTGCGAACGCCTTGTCCAGCTTCTCTTTGAGCTCCCTCATTGTGCTTGTCATGACCACCTCATAGAGCCCTCCATATTCTTCAAATGAGGTTGGATGCATGTTTCTAAGGAAGGCCCTTATGGCCTCTCTTCTTGTGATGTCCATGCTTGCACCATAGCTGAAGAATCTCTCAAAGTAGCTTGATATGGACTCCTTTGGCATTTGCTTGATGTCGTCTATATATCGGAAACCCTTTTTAATGGATTCCCTTGTTCTCTTTCCTTCTGCATTCTCTGCCTGCCAAGGTATGCTTGTTACCCTTACAGCCTTACCTCTCTACTTCTTCTTAGCTGGTCCTTGGAAGAACTGCTTACTCAGGCGGAGTGCAATTCCCTTTTTCATCTTTCCCTGCCTTAGCCTTTTCATCACCTTTTCCTTGTCTTGGATGGCCCCAGTCATGACCATAGCCACTGTATCTGACTTGTGTGATCCACGTCTCATGGAGTTGACGTAGCATTGCCTTGCAGTGCGTTGATCACCCAAGACTTCCCCAATTCCGTTTCAGTGATGTACTTCAGTTTCTGATGTACGGTAGATGGCACAATTTCGTATGGATTTATGGTTGTCCTTCCTAGGATCCCGTTGTAGGCTCCCAGGCTTTCAACCACCATGAAGTTGACGTTCATTCTCAGCTGTGTCCATCCTTGGCCCATGGTCACTGGCAGGGTTATCATTCCTATGGGATAACTTGTTTCCCCTGAGAAGCCAACCAAAGGGAAGTTGACTGGTTTGATGTCTGCCTTTGTTTTTCCTATCTCTTCCAGGACCCTTAAGCTTAGGAGGTCTGCAGAGCTGCCCCCATCTACCAGTATTCTTTTTACATCGAAGTTATCAATGTCCATCGTGATGACTAAAGCATCATCATGCGGGAAGACAATATGACTCTTGTCTTTCTCCGAAAACTCAATCTTCATCTCCTCTCCTTCTCGTGGTCTCTTTCTCCACTTTGGTACCGAGCTTAGCTTGGATGCATAAACTTCCCTTGCATTAGCTGTTGGGCCACCTGATGCCACTCCTCCATGTATCATGTTTATAGTCCCCCTCTTGTTAGGTGGGGGATTATAATCTACCTTGTCTTTGCATTTATCCTTGTATGATGGCCCTAGCTGTATGTTGTTGCCACCGTGATCAACAAACTGTTTTAGCTCCCCTCTCTGGATGATGTTGTTGATACTTAGCTTCAAGCTAAAGTATTCGTTCGTATCATGCCCATATGCCTCATGGTTATCACACCATCTATCCTTGTGTGTCCCTACCATTGGCGCTCTCCATCTTCCGGGGGGGCGACCATAATTTCTTTTTTTCTCATCTCTCTCAGGACCACTGCTGGGGTGGTGTTCAATGGTATGAACTTGATAACATTTATTTCCCTAGCCTTCAATGGCTCACCCATCTGATTTCTTTGTTGAGGCGGACGCCACTCCTGTTGCCTTATGGGTTGAGGTGCCTGAGGTGGCTTTCCCTTATTCTGCTTTGTATTGTCCTCCTTTGCTGCTTGAATCTTGGCTTTCTTACTCACCCTGTGCCTCTCTAGGTCTATATGAGTTTTCACTCTCCCTGCTAGCTCCTCTAAGGTGCTTGCCGGTTTCTTGGCCATCTTTTCTGCCAATGTGGACCCGAAGCGGCCTAGGTTTCTTATGAAGGCTCTTATTATTTCACCCTCGGTGATGTCGCCCTGTATGTATGCTATGTTCTGGTTGAACCTAGTGTAGTAATCAGCCAAAGATTCATCATTTTCTTGCTTTACATCATCTAGGGAGCCTGTTCCTTTGAGTAGCTTCCTTTCTCCTAGGTATCTCTGAAGAAATTTCACTTTTAGCTGCGCCCATGAGTGGATGCTCTCGGTAGGTAGGCTAAAGAACCAATGTGACGCCACCCCTGATAGGGTGTTTGGAAATAAGAGTGCCTTGTAGCGGTCGTCAGTAGTTCTCCCGAATAGAGAGGCTTCATGCTGCTGAATGTGCTCCAAAGGGTCTCCCTTGCCATTGTACTTTGCTATCTGTATTGTATGCAAGGAGTCTGGCACTTTGTTCATTTCCAACTCCCTCGTGAATAGGTGGTTCGTGTTGTCACTCAGGCAGTGCAGTCCGTTTCTCTTTGACTCACTCATCTTTCTCACTATCATGGCTTCTATCTCCTCCGGGGTAACCATCACCGGCGTTGGAGTATAGTCTCTCTGATATCCTCCATAGTTATGAACTGGGCTTGCTGGGATCCCTTGTCCGTGCTGCCTTGGAGGCACAAACTGCTGCCTTCCCTCTGGGGGTGGCCCTTGGTTATCTCTCATTTGTTCTTCTCGCTGCCCTGTTCGAGGGTGCGAGTGGTATTCTTCTTCTGGGACTTGTCCTTCCTCATGGACTTCTTCTTCTTCATGTTGGTGTTGCCTTCCCTGCCTGTTCCTCAGAGTCTCTCTATAGGCTAGTAGCTCATCCAATGCGCTCATCAACCCCGGAGTCACTGTATGTGCTCCTTGTGAGTATGCGGGCCTTGTGTTGGTTGTGTGGGCGCGATTGTCGTTCCTTTGAGTCGGCATCCCATATGGATATCCTTGAGGTTGTGCCTCATAGTAGTATCCCTGAGGAGGTGCCGTGTATTGGGATGGCACTCCTTGTTGCTCCCCCTCTCTTTGTGGCCTCCTTGCCAATGGAGTTGAGGCTGTGGAAGACTCAGCCCCAGCTGGGCGTGAGGATCCTCCTTCCTGGTTGTTAGGTTGGGGTGCCTGTGGGGCTACCTGAGGCTCTGGGTGTACAGGTTGTTTCTCAGGGTTAGGCTGCCTTGCTGGAGGTATAGGCTGTCTCCCTCGCCTATTGCCCCCAGGTGGGCGGTTATGCCTAGATGCTAAGCTATTCGTCACCGCTCTCGTGATTGCCAGGCTTTCTATTCGAAGCCCACGGACGGCGCCAAGTGTTAGGCTATAGGTTTCAGGTCAACGGGTCGTCGGCCTAAATCCTACTCCTCACTGGTGAACTAGCGGATCTTGTGCTTCCTGAGTTTGGTCGTTTTGATCTGTATCCTTCTGCCCTTCTCCTTCTCTTCTCCACGCGCCCTGCAAGAGGGGCAATATCAAGCATGGAGGGGGGTGGTGCTTGATGTACCCTCTCTGATGCTTAAGTCAGTACGTTTCTTTCTAGAGAGATAAAACTAGAGAGATGTCAGAGCTAAATTGCACAATTAGCCAAGATGTTCAAATGAATGGTGGAAAGGTCGTATTTATAGGCAACGGTGTCATTAAGGTGGCTTAATGTCATCGTTAACCTTTAAACACAATTAATTAGCCCTTGATCACATAATTAAAACCTTAAAGCACGGAGAAGGTCGGCGGAAATAAACTGAGTTTGGGAGTCGGGAAGCGGTGCCGGGGCCCTTGGGGGGGAGAAAATCTGACCCCCAAGGGTAGGGGTTGGGTGTGGCCACCCAACCCTTCCCTAGGGGAGATAGGGTTGGTCCACCCGATCTCCCCTAGGGGGGATCGGGTTGGCTGACCCGATCTCCCCTAGGGGAGGTCGGGTGTGGCCACCCGACCTCACCTAGGTGAGTTTGCCGCGGTCCGGATGAGTATTTTTACCTCGTCCGGACCGTTGGTGTTTCCGCGGGGTGTTTGGGTCGAAGTTTCGATTTATAATCATTAACGGGGTGATCAAAATAAAACGATTTAGAAGTCAACGGGTTCAAATTGGGCGTATATCTATCAAGTACCAGAATTTGGAATTCGACCCGGCTGATCTTGACACTCCTCCTGATTTTTTTTTAAGCCAACTTGTAAATCCGAGTCTTTTCTCTTTCCATTATACCGAATTTTCCTAGTTTGATAATATATATATGGGTTTTGTGTAGGAGTTTGGGTCACAAGAAAGCTTCATTCGTTGGGGAGGCAGCAAGGTGATTGCTGACACTGAGTTCTATCTGGGCGGAATCTGTACACAATTTTACTGCTTCTCATATTGGCTTAGTTTAGTGGCCAAATTGAAACAACAATAGGGAAGCCTTTTGTTGGGTATATTTCATTTTGTTATCTATGTGAAGGGCCGGCTAAACAATCAAGTGAAACATGTTAATAATGCAGTTTTTGTGTTTCTTTTGAGATTAAGCCAAGTTTGTTTCATGCCCTACTTTTTAGGTGGTACATAGAGTGACATGTGTCACTTTTACGTTTGTCTACAAAATTTTCACTTATCGCTCTCTCACTGGCTGACGATTCACCATCCGAAAGCCAGCTGTTAACTTCGATTTATGTAATAGTTTCTTAAAAAACATATGTCAAAGTGTTCATTGGACAAAGAGGTACCAACTCAATGTCACTTGTTACATTTGAGCCAAGCAATAGTTTCTGTAAAGGACCCTGGTATAGCTGGCTACAACTTATACTAACAATATAGAGCTAAGGCATCTTGCCTTGTTCATAGGTAACATGTATTTCCCTTGTAGGGAACTTCACCTTGTCTGCCAGTTTGGCTGCCCTTTATAGAAGTACAATTGTAGGGAACTTCACCTTGGTCTTGCTTCTATACAAGTAAGTACACTGAACCCAAATTTATATATTTATGTCTGACTTCTGAGGATTCATATTATACGTTAATATCTATTATATGTTCATTCATTTATTCCGGAGAAATTATTGATAGTGTATTGTTTGTGGGTTCCTCTAAAGGAATTAGATTATAATAATAATTGATTATATGCACGTGGGTCACTCTTATTACCGACCCCATTAAACTTAACTCTATAGAGATCAGTTCGCCTTAATAATTGTATATGCATGGCCGACAATTGATGAAGTTTAGTTTAGGAATGTTTGGCTCCACGTATTCTAATAATTTAATAGTTGATTCAATATTTGAATGAAATGTGTATTAATTAAGACCTGTCATTTGTTTTGCGGATTGATGAGTTCCGATGGAGTTGCCGGAGTCCGATCGGGCTTGTGGGGAGTCCCCGGAGTCCGATCGGGCTTGTGGCGACTCCCCGGAGTCCAGCTTGAGTTAAAAACATTACTATAACTCATTGTTTGTAAAAAAAATTGCGTCTTTCCAGTATCTTAAAAATTTGAAATGGTTGTTAATTTTTCTATCAATTTTGAATGGAATGTAATCATGTATTTAACATGTGATTACTAATCGCATTTGAATGGACAAAAATAATTTCATATTCGTTTTCTTCTTTATCTTCCTCACCCTCCGAGGAGAATTCGAAAGTCTAGTCGGAGGAGACAGGAGCAGAAAGAAGAAAAATATGGCATTTTTGTTAGTTCAAGTGTCATTATTATTATATGTCAAACACAACACATAATCACTATCGGTATAAAATGGACGGAAAAAATAACAATGAAGCAATTTGGAATTCAAAATATCAAATAGTCACAAAAGTTTCTTAAATATCAATTTATGAAACGGTATTTTTTTTCTTGTATGCTAAAGATTCCAATCCATTCATCAGTCCCCTGAAACCTAATTTCCCTTCACGTGTCTCCGCCTCCATTTTTCCTTACCGTTTGGGTTTCCTAGACGGATTCTCGCCAAGCTTAATCTGACAGAGGCCTGCGCGTACTGCTTCCCCGTTGCATGTCTCGTTCTTCTAAGCCGGCAATCATGGCTTCCGTTCCTCCAGATATAAAACCGCCTTACTCTCCCCAAAAAAACCCATCTTCTTCATCACTCAAATCCCTTCCCTTCAGAGGTCGTCGTGTATTTGAACGCCCCTGTGTACCCTTCTCCACAAAAAATAATCATGACTTTCCAAAATCACCCATGGATGAAAATCGTTTCTCTCTTGTCGGTCGGATTCTCTGTCACCGCTGCAATAGAGAGGCAATAGTTCGAAGGTTCATCGAAGAAAATTGGAGGATACATCAAGCCCCTGAGGTCGTTTGTTAGCCCCTTAGAAGTCAAGCATATTGGAAATTATGTATTTGGCTATGAAGAGCATGCTTTCCAAGCTCAACAAGCAACTAAAAGAGCGAAGCGGTGGATCATAGCAATGTGCGGGTGATTTCGTGAATGATTGGTTTTAGCTTAGGGGTGAAGACAATGAATGGGTGTTGATGTTTCAAGGATGGATGTCCCAATGATGGAAGTGTGGTCGTGATGCCTTAGTCCATGCTCAAACAAGTGCTACTGTAAAGTGCCACAGAGAGTGCATCCATAGTGCAGCAGCAGTGTCCCCCCAAGTGCCTTGTCTAGTGTGCATAATCAAGGGAAGGAGGAATGATGCTGGCCCAAGGGTTTGGAGTTCGTGTTTGAGTGATCAAGAAGCAATCTTGGAGTGCAAGAAACGTTCTTGATGGCTGCCCCAAGTTATGTCATTGCCCTTATGCAAGCACAAGCTGCCCAAGTCAAAAGAAGAGCCTAGTGACTAAGAGTATGTGCCCTTTTATGTCCAATTTGAGGGAATCCGCCCCAAACCGACTTAGGAGCTTTCTTGGACGCCAAGTTACTCTCCTTAGCCGCCCTAATCTGAAGTCTTAGCCTCCAAGCAAGATCAAATCCGCCCCAAGACTTGGAGATCAAGTTCTATGCTGAAATATATCTTCAAGGAGAGATTTATGGTGATATAGATATATATATATTTGGTTTGATTGTATGCTAAGTATATATATATGTTATGAATATATATTCTTAGCTATAGATAGATATATTTATGTGGGAATAGATATATATAAGAGTTGGCTAAATATATATATTTACTTGATAGGATTTAGATCTAGATATAGATAGATATATCTAGGAGAGATTTGTGGCAGCCCTTGGGTTATCAAAGGAACTGCCTCTCCCTTTGAATTCCGGGTGCTTGGGAGTGATTTAAGAGAGTCTTGGTGAGTGGTAAGTACTTAGATTTCTTGATTAAACTATGTGATAATGAGCAGAACTCGTGGTGAGGGCTGAATGAAGTGCAGGTGTGAAATTGAGTGCTAGTGAGGCATTTTAGTATTCAGGCGCCAAGCCTTTGTTAATGAATAAATGCAAGTGTTCCACTACTTCTATTATGCGTTGATTCACCTTCTTCTTCTTCATGTTATTGGCTCCATTTTACTCGTTGGTTCCTTGAAGTGTCAATTAGTGCGATCTTGTGGATTTTGTTCGTGACTAGCCGTCGAAAGCGTTCCTAGTTGCGTTCGTGTTCTGTCTTGGCTGGTGATTGGAGGTGCAATAACGCCAGCAATGAGCTTTACTTAGGCAAAAAAATCTAGGTGAATTTAACCCCCTGTGACAGTGGTATCAGAGCTCAAAGTTGTGGTGATTCCGTAGTGGTTTCTTGGCGAAGAAGTCACTCGTGAAGATCGAGGATCAAGTGTGCTGTGCGTGCGTTGTGGTTTCCTTGGGAAAGGAGATGCCTTTTGAAGTTGAAGATCATGATGAATGAAGAGAGGATTGTCCAGCTAAAGCTATCCTTGAAGGATGCTGCCAATGCGGAGACCGAACCGATGAAAACCTTGTTTGAATGGTTGTGCGGCCTTCCCGATGAGTTGGCCTATGTGAAGTGTTGTTGAAGGTTTCAGAGGCAGGGGTTGCAGATGCAGAGGGGAGTGCAGCTGAAGCTATGACAAGAGTTAATGATTATGAGAAGCGGCTGCGAGAGATCGAGCTGGTAGACCCGAAGACTGCAACAGCTGATGACGGTAAGCAGGTTGAACTTCAAAATCCGCGATGTTGTGATGGCGTGGAGCAGGTTGCGTCAAAGTCAGGTGATAAAGATAAGGTAAAGGCGAATTATCAACCAAAGCATGATGACCCGAACATGGCGAAAGAAGAGAAGAAGACGAGTTGGTGGAAAGACCTAAAGACGCATCTGGGATGCTTCGTTTGCGGTGGCCCTCACAAGTCTCGAGATTGTTCTATGAAGGACAAGCTGAAAGCTTTGAGAAAGAGAAGCGGATCGTCAAGCATGGATAAGAAGACGCAGATCAAAACAGCTCCAAAGCAGGTGCTAGGGGCGATGATGACAACCAAGGCGACGACAGAGCTCGGGTTAGACTATGTTAATGGTTGTCTCGCAGGAAAGGAAGAAGTGGTGATGATGGATACTGGAGCTAGTAATTCATTTTGCTCGGAGAGGGCATACGCGAAGCGTGGCTTCAAGATCGTGTAGAATTCAAACCATGTGAAGGCGGTGAACTCGGAAAGAGTTGCGCTGAGCGGCATGGTGCATGTCCAAGTGAAGATGGGAGACTGGAGCGGTCCAGTCGATTTCCTTGTTCTTCCTATGGATGATTTCATACCACTTTTCCATATATTTCCCAAGGGACCGTTACGGTAATTGTTAGGCTCTCGCCACATTTTGTTCTCCTTCATTTCTTTCAGGATGACTTCTTTCAAGATGACTGACAGTGGCGCATTCAGGGGCTGTAGTCTATATTGTTGACATCCTTAGGTTTTTGGAACTCGCCTTGATGTGGTCTCTTAAACTAAGGCTGCCACTGCCTGTTGTGTTGATTCCCCTGGGGTTGCGTTGCAGGTCCAGACTTGTTTCTGTTGTCTTTCGCGTGCGCGGCGCCCATCTTGGCTTTGTTGTTTACCCTGAACCTTTCAAGGTCTACGAATTCTTTCACTCTTGATATTAACCCTTCAAGAGTTTCGGCATGGTGCTTGGCCATCTTTTCCGCGAGTGAGTATCCTCGACGTCCTAGGTTTTGAATGAACGCTCTTACAATGTCGCCCTCCGAACTGTTCGACTGGATGTTAGTAATATTCTGGTTAAAGCGAATATAGTAGTCTGTCAAATACTCTTCATTCTCCTGACGTACGTCATCCAACGCGTCTGATCCCTTTAGAAGCGTACGCTCTCCCATATACCTTTGAATGAATTTTGACTTCAAGTATGGCCTTGAGTCTACACTGTCGCGCGGGAGCGAGAAGAACCAATGTGCTGCAGACCCTACCAGGGTTTGCGGGAATGTCATAGCTAGATGGTGTAGGTTGGTAGTCCTTCCCAAAAGTGATGCTTCGTGCTGCTGCACATGCTCTATCGGGTCTCCTTTCTCCCTTTACTTCTCAATCTTTACATTGTATAGTGTGTCTGGCACCTGATTGTATGCCAGCTCTTCAGTGAAGGGGTGGGAAGCATTCTCAGCTAAGTCATGTATGACCCTCATTTTCAATTGCTTCATCTTCTGCTCTATTAGAGCATCCAAGCCTTTTGCTGTCAATCCCGTGATAGGGACATCTTCATCTCTTACCGGATCCTCCGGTCAGCGTTATGATAACCACCAGTGTGATGTTCCTGACTCATTCCCTAGTAAAAACTTTCTTTGTGCTACTGATGGGGAGGTAGAGATGGATGTCTCCATGACTCTCATTGTTGTTGCGCCCCTACATAGGGTGTGTAAGAGCGTATTACCTCCTCCCTTGCATTGTAATGTTGGTGGGTAGCAGCTGAGTGCTGTCATTCTTCGCGTAGTGAAGTTTCTTGTCGGGTAGTGTCATGCGACACTGCTCTTGGCAGCGGTGGCTGCCTATATACTGGCGGCGGTGGTGGCAGTGCATATCCTTGGTTCCTTAGGGCCTCCAGGAAAGCCAAAAGTTCCTCTATTGAAGCCATCATAGCAGGTGTGACTGTCGGCGCAGTCTGTGATCCAAAACCTTGGTGTTGGGGCTCCTCGGTGGGCATCCCGTAAGGATGTTCCTCACTCCTGGGTACTCTGTACTCGAAACCAAGCGGCGGCGCGTCGTCTTAAGTGTTGTATGTCTGCTACTCGTGCTGCGCAGGGCGCGCACTTGAGGTTGGGACCGAAGAGGCTGTGGACGTGGCCTCTGGAATGTAGGAGGTTTACATTGTCGGGAGCCCATGCCTTTTTTCTTCTCTGGGTTTACATTGTCAGGAGGTTGAGTATTGCTCGTCATAGCTGTGGTGCTGAATGGCTTTTGTGTTCGAATCTCACGGACGTCGCCAAATGTTTCGACCTAGCTCGCGCGAGATAACGGGTCGTCGAATACGTGTGTGAATCTCTCATCGAGGTGTCAGAACCCGCACGTTCCTCCTGCACATGTACACGGGGCAATATCGAGACCACGGTGAGGGGGGGTGGTACTCAGTGAACCCTCTCCGATGCTTCAATGAGATCAATTCTAGAGAGATAAAAGCGAGAGAGAAGTCAGAGCTCCTAAGCCAATCTCCAAGTGACTTGAATGAAATGGGTGGCCAAGACTCCAATATATAGGAATTCTTGGACCCGAACCCGGTTTTGCGCGGTTTGATCCCGGTTTAGTAGATAAAACATGAACCGGAATTGGGTTTAATCAAGGTTGGCTATTGAAAAACTCGAACGTAGTGTAAGAAAACGTAAAGGGTTACGTGTGTCAATAGTCGACGGTCTGAACAACGTCGGATTGGGACAATCCGACGTGGTCCGGATTGTTTGACAATCCAGACGAGTCCGGTCCGGACGCGCGTGTTGTCCGCCCGGATCGTTCTAACTCGCGGGTTAGCATTTTTAGGCCGTTTTCGTGGGTTCGACGTGTTTACAAGGTCCAGAATATAAATGCGAACCCGAATTGGGTAGATATCCGTCAACCATGTCCAATCAAGTTTATCCGAAACCCTTGCTTTGCTTGCCGATGCCCAATCTAGAAACCCTGGCTTTCCAGAAGAAGCTCAGCTCAGCTCCAATCTCGTATCTCGTCCATTTATTCTCAGGAGGAGACTCTTTGGCGACAGAAATCCCGTCAACTTGGGCTCACTTGGGGGATCGTAACACTCGTTTCTTCCATGCAAAAGCTCTAGCTCGCCGAAAGATAAACCGTCTTTGCTTGATTCGTCAACCCTCTGGGGAATGGCTCACTCGCCTCGATGATGTTCAGTCCTATACTATGGAGTACTTCTCAAATTTATTTTCCGCGACGTCCCCACCTTCGCACTACCCCCTGGTTGATTATTTACCTCAATCCTTTCCGCCCAATTTAGGACCATCACTCATTGGAGCGGTTACTGAACTTGAAATTACAACGGTGCTTCATCAGATTGGTCCGGATAAAGCCCCTGGACTAGATTGCTTCCCTCCCAGGTTTTTCCAGCACATTTGGACTGAGGTCGCAACGGAGACTATCCATGCTATTCAAAGATTTTTTGTGTCTGGGCATCTGCTCTGGGAACTCAACAACACGCTTATCACTCTTATTCCTAGAGTTGATAATCCGGAGTTTATCTCCGACTGGCGCCATATCAGTCCCTGCAACACTTCTTACAAACTGATCTCTAAGATCCTTACAAATAGGCTACGCCCGGTCCTTAATATGATTATATCACTGTTTCAATCTTCATTTGTTCCGAGGAGACTCATCTCTGATAATACGCTACTCGTCCAGGAGATTTTGCATTCTCTGAAGAGACGTCGCCGTGGTAATATTGGTCTTTTAGCGCTAAAGTTAGGCATGAGTAAAGGCCTATGATAGGGGTTGAATGACATTTTCTCCGACGTGTTCTTGACCGGCTGGGGTTCCCTCCAGTGTTCTCCAGCTGGCTTATGGAGTGCATGACTACACCTTCCCTCTCTATCCTAATCAACGGGCGCCAGACACCTCCCATCCAGCCTACCCGAGATCTCCGCCAAGGTGATCCGTATCTCCATATCTTTTTATTCCGGTCACCCAGGTTCTATATTTTCATCTAATCCTTGCCCAGAATTCCCAATCTATGCGAGGAATTCGCCCGTCTCGTCACTGTGAGCCCATTAATCATCTCCTTTTTGCTGATGATAACCTACTCTTTCTTGAAGATACGGCTCAATCGCTCGATACGATTACATCTTTGTTGGCTCAGTATGAATTGGAATCAGGACAACTTGTAAACTTCTCGAAATCTAGCTTGTTGTTTAGCCCCAATATTTCACCTGTTAAGAGGTTGTCTCTTTGCGAACGACTGGGAGTTCGTGAAATGGGCCCGGCTGAATTGTATCTTGGCCTTCCACTCGACTGGATAAAAAGCAAATCTCTTACAGCGAACTCGATTGTTGATGGAGTCTCGTCCAGGATCCAAGGTTGGATGTCGTCACTCCTATCTCCATTAGGAAAGGATATACTCATTAAATCTACAGCTTTGACAATTCTGTACTTTGTCATGTCTTCCCTAAAGCTTCATCTCCATGTTACTTAAAAAATTGATGCCCTGGCTCGTGCGTTTTGGTGGAAGTCGTCGAAAGATAGAAATGGCATTCCTTGGATTTCCTGGGCACGTATGGTTATCCAAAAATCAGAGGGCGGTTTGGACTTTCGTCTATCCTCGGATTTTAATCTGGCTCTCCTTCTCAAACAAATGTGGAGACTCCTATCTTGCCTGGATTCGCTTTGGGCTTCTTGCCTTCACACAAAGTATCTGTCCAAAGGCTCGTTCTTTACCCTAAAGGTTTCATCCAACTGCTCCCCGGTTTGGCGGACTCTACTTTCCTTACGGAAATGGGCTATCCTCGTCTTTCGCTGGCATATCGGGACCGGGGAAGCTGTCGACTTTTGGAAGGATCCCTGGGTACCAAACGTTGGACTCCTTATTGACTAGTCAGAGATCTTCAATTCTTCAACGCCCTTACATGTGTCCTCCTTTATTGATCCACAAACCCAAACATGGAGAGTATATTTATTGAAGTTCTACCTACCCCAGGAACTCGTTGATCTGATTGTTCTGATGCTGCTATCACTCTTCCAAACCCCATATGAACTCCTTTGGATACACTCTCCTTCTGGGACATATACGGTCAAGTCTGGTTATCATCTTATCCGCTTTGTCACCCATTATCAGCTTCATGGCTCGTCCTCTAGTCTTCCCCAGTCTGCTAGTTCAAACTTCTAGAAAATACTGCAGAAACTCCGTATTCTCCCAAAAGTTAGAATGTTCTTCTGGAAAGGCTGTAACGGAGGCCTCGCCCTCAACACAAACCTGGTTCGTCGGGTTGCGTATTTTGACACTTCTTGCTACCTATGCCAGGAGGAACCGGAAACGTGGAATCACCTTATGTGGAAATGTCCCTTTGCATTTCGGGTTTGGTTTGTTTCACCCTTCTCCGTTCGTACTGACCGTATCCACAGCCCTTTAATAATGGATTGGTTACTATTTGATCACCACGGCCCACACTCGGACGCTCTTGCCCCAAATAATGCTTTGGTCCATAAGTGTCTCTTATTATGGAGTATCTGGAATGTTCGGAACATAACTGTGTTTAAAAATGAGTGTCATACAGTTGAGAAGGTTTTACACTTTTATAACAACCTTTGTTATGATAATGTTATTGCTTGCTCTGTGTTGCCAGGACGACCGGCTGGGCCCCCCTCGGGGGATCCGAACTGATTCACAGGCCCCTGCGATCATTTATCCCGTCCCTTGGCGATCTTATTGTCACGGACGCTGCTGTAAATACTCGTCTTGGTTTACTCTTTGGCACGACTCTTTTGTGGGACCATCATGGATCTCTTATCGCCGTAGCAGTAGTTTCTATCCCCGGACACGACCCTCTTTTGGCTGAAGCCCTTGCTTGCCGTATTGGCCTTCTCTTGACTTCTGCACGTTCTTCGGCACCACGTACCTCGGTGTTCCTGACGGATTCCCTCCAGTTGTCACGAATGATTCGGTCTCGGGTCTCATTGGTGGGTGTCTTAGATGATATTAGGTGTATGGATAATGTTGTTTTTTCTTTTATATATGTACCTCGTGCGGTTGTTTCCCCAGCACAGACTTTTGTTAAACATGCATCATCCCTTAATGTTACGGGAACTTGGTTTACACCACTTATCCCGGGATACCTGGATGAGCCGTCACCTTTCTACTGAACCTTGCTTGTATATATATATAGCTTTATCAAAAAAAAAAATATATTCCCTATTATTTTCCATTTAACATTATATTACATTTTTCACACAACTGAACTGTGTGGTCGCAGTAGAAGGAAGACAGAACTGTACACGTGGCAGAGCAAGGTTGGTTGCAACAAATGATTCAACGGGGTCCGCCAATAATAAGAGATAAGTCGAAAATGTCAAAAAAAAAAGTCTGCTCCACCACCGGACATGATAAGAGGATGATAAATGGGCCCTGTTTGGTTTAGCCCTTTAACATAAACAAATAATTATTTAACATAAACAAATAATTTTTTTTTTTTTTTTTCACTAAGAGGAATATATAGGAGGTGACTACGTGTACATGTTTACTTTATATTTAAATTAATATTCGTTGCACTGGGAGTTAAGAATATTTTTTCATTTCGATAGTCAATTATAAATGTTTGAACACATATCATTTGGTTAAATTAAATGATAAAGTGTTAAATTGTTATATCATATTATATAATTATTGTTTGTTTTGGTCGAAGACAAGACTGTTGTAAGTGTGACTTGATGGACCAATTTGAGATATGTCGTTTGGTGAAGACATGAAGATCACTAACTAGAACATGGGTGGAAGATACCCATTGATTTTATTCTTTTTTTATTATGCTATTTCCAACTATATTTAATTTAGGGTTCAACTAAAATACTTTGATCGTATTTACGGTTATTAAATAAATTTTTTTTTCCAAATTATTAAATAAATCACATTGAGATTTGTATAACAATTAGATTTGAATAAATTTTATATAATTGAAACATAATTCATTCTGTTTTATATATCTAATGGAAGTAAATTCGACTGTATTTGATTGCATTTTAGCAAATTCTTTAATTTAATATAAGTAACATATAAATAAAAATTTACGTGTTACCAAATAATATGATGTAACTATTCATTACATTACACATATCATAAATAGTATTTTAAGTTTTGCCCCTTACACACTCATCTAGACTTCCATATTGTGATAGTGCTCCTAATCAAGCAAAAAGACAAGTAACTGAAGATATGTTTATTGTATAAAAAAGCACTAACTAGCATTGTCTCACTTTAAATGGTTATTATAATTGATTTAGATAGAGTGTCTTTAGAGACTGCAATCTTACAATTTGATTTATACACCTAACTAGCATTGTGCCTTTTCGAAACTGTTCGGGGGCATCAAGCTCTATTCACTAAAATAATCAGTCTCTATTCACTAAAATAATCTCACAATTTATCAGTGATTATCATAAATATTTTTCTATTTTTTCATTCATACTATTTGAACCAGGATCTCTAGTAAGAGTTAAAAAGTTGACTGCTAATCCATATTAATTACATGCATGAATATCATTACTAAATGCAAGGACAATGCCACCTTTGTATTAGGCCAATTGTCCAAAAAAAATCTACATTTTTTTTTTACTTTTGAAAAAGATACTTATTCTTAATTTAACCTTTTAAAATCTTATATTTTGACCCGCCTATAATTTGTTACCCCTAGTTTAATTCTTGTCCACGAAGAAACCATGTATTCATATATGATGCTTAAAGGACTTGCTAGCATATCGTTAAGACTGCGGGGTTGTGGAAGAACTAAAATCAGAACTCTATTGAATTGCAACATATCAATTACTAATTAATGGAAAAGAATAAAGAATATGAGATTCATATGGTGGACAAAATATGATGGTACAAAGCCATATAAACGAATATATATATATATATATATATATGACTATACTTCAAATCTAATTTAACCTAACCTAGAGTAGCTATATATTAGAGATATTTTACATATCTTTTTACTTCATGATCTGCCGCCACAAAAACTTTTAGTCGATTAAAAGTGGATTGTCACGTAAGCACCAACTAATCAGCACGGTCCTTTTCCGGGGCCTATATTATTTCTTGAGGCGCAACCGAGTTCACCGAATTCCATCATTGAGCCACTTTTGATCCATGGTCATAATCATCGGAAGAAAATGTATTGGGGATGAAATATGGTGGTGGTTCACTTCAGTCGTGCCAACAGAGAAGCATGACGACGCATCTTCTGATGATGTACAGCTTGGCTCTCTGCTCCTTGAGGACCACGCCGAAGCCTCTCCCGGCGGAGAGCCGTCTCTTGCTGCTTCCATTCCTCATCTTTTATAATGAATGAATTTGCGGAGATGTGGTGGGTTAGCTAGTAGCTAGCTAGGGTTTCTTTTATTGATGGAGGAGAAGGGGAAGAAATGGTTTGGTTTTATAATGAAGAAGAAGAAGAAGAAGAAGAAGAAGTGGGATAGAACCAAGTGGAGAAGAAGACACGTCAATGGTCGTTTAAAGAGACAGCTATTGGGGCAAGCTAGAGCGTGCAACTGTCCCCTTTCTTCCCCGACAATCTCTATCTCTCATCTATCCTTCTTCATCTCTCTAATATGTTTCCTTTCACAAATATAATAATCTCCACATCTTTACAATTTAGTCTATAAAGATTTATTTTCATTTTTACAGTTTGATCATCAATACATTTACTTGATCGATGAAGGGTTGAATTTATGAATACAAACGACTCAAACTATTAATGGGTTATTGATATCGACTCATTTATTACTTGAATTTGTCTTTAGATATACGTTACTCGAACCTGCTCGCGAACCTTCTCAAACCTGCTTGTGAATCACTTCATCTTTCTGACAAGGTTCATCTCTCATCTCTCGGTATCTTTAACATGATTACTCGATTATAAATTAATTTTCACTCATACTAAGTTAGCCTGAAAAAAGATAAAGTCAAACTATGAATATTTTCCACTCATATAATTGAGGCTCGCTAAGATTCCTAATTAAGTAGCGAAGCGCTGAAATACTACATTATCTTGCGATATGATTATTAGTAACTGACCTTTTTTACTATATTCATACTAATGGAATTTCAAAGTTATCACTTGATCAATTGTGCTAAATATATAAGATGATAGGTGAATGCATGGTTTAGCATTTATTTTAACACTTTTCGGCATTTATGTGTGGGCTAAAACATTTTAGAAGCTTACTACATAAAACTTTTAATTATTGAAATACCTTGGTGTTACGAATTCGAACATCCACAATTTAATACCAGGTATGAAATTTCGACTAAATCACTTAGAATTATTGTAAAACTTAAAGGATCAATAGCTAGGTGAATGCGACATTTTTAATTGTCAAGATAGAGTTGACCAAATTCTATAAATAACTATAACATGTTCTGTATATACATAAATATTTTATTGTGTATAATATAATAATTTACATACATACACCTATTTGCCAATAAAAACAATCGTCGTTGAATTTATTACATGTGTGGGAACATCATATAACAAGCAAAGGTGGACATTAGGTAACTATATGGGTACAGAAGAAATAAAAAATATTTAACCAAGTTGCGAAGGGGTGTTCTAAAATTGGAATCAAATTTCGCTGGATTTGACTATTTATCTATAAAACTTTGCGATCACTTATGTCTAGTTAAACAGAAGCTAGATAAATGAAACCTCTAATAATTATTAAACGGTGTTTGCATACGCTCTTTAACAGTGTGAAGTTTAGATAAATCACCAGACTATAAATGTCCCTAAAACTTGAGATAATAAGTTAAAGTGTGATTTTACGTTTATTTTCAACATATATGCCAAAAAATGCACAATTTGAAAGATAAATGGTTGAGGATATATGACCAGAACTTATTACTACTCATCCTAATTGCTCGGTGTCAATTAGTTTTTAGTAAAAAGAAGACTAGACAGTACAGTTCTATGGAATAAATCTACATGCATTGCAAGTTGGTTCAACTATCTTTAACGATATTTTGTGAGACATATCCAGTGTTTGTGTTAAAAAATATCAGATTTTAAAAGGGTTAACAGGTCTTTTGCGTTTGACAACTTTTGGGTTTTGGTCAATGATGTTTTTTTTACCTAGTTTTGGTACCATATGTTTGCAAATTTTTTATAGTTTTGGTCTAACCGTTACATTCCGTCCATTTTTTGACATGTTCAAGTCACGTGATCCACTCTAAACTTTAAATTTAGTCCCTCTAATACTTTCTTAACATTTTCTTTTGTTCAATTTAGTCCCGAAGTTTCAAAATTGACCCCAATTGGACAATAGGTCCAATTGAATTTTTAAAACTTCGGGACTAAATTGAACAAAAAAAAGGTTAGAAAAGTATTAGAGGGACTAAATTGAACAAAATTGAAAATTTAGGGTGGATCACGTGACTTGTACATGTCAAAAAATGGACGGAATGTAACGGTCGGACCAAAACTAGAAAAAATCTGCAAACATATGGTACCAAAACTAGGAAAAAAAAAACATCATGGACCAAAACCCAAAAATAATCAAACATCATGGACCAAAAGATCTGTTAACCCATTTTAAAAAAGAAAAAAAATTGCAAAATAAAATAGCGCCGTGTATGTTGGTTTATCATATATTATATAGTTGTATTGATTGGAGGCTATATATATATATATATATGAAAAGTGAGATATACTATATATTTTTCAAATCAGAGATATCAAAGGAGAGGGAGGGACAAGAAGATGCTGTTGGCAGCTTGATGTTTTAAACAGGCCAGTTTATTCAGTTGCACATTGGATGTGTTAGCTGTTTGTTGGTAGGAGAATCCCTAGCCGTAGGATCAATCCTTTCCTTTGGTATCCCAAAATGATCTCCTATATTATTGTAATGAGTTTATTAGCTAAAATGCAATCGATGGTAAGTATAGTTGGATTTATCGAATTTAGATAGACAAAATATTTGTGCAACAATTTATATCTGATTAAGCTTTTTTTTTTCTTTTTAAAACTTACTCATTCTCAAAATCTCGTGCTAAAGAGTGTGGAGGTTCGAAGACAGCTTGACTTCGTCAAGCCTGTATGAGTATCTAACAATTTTAAATTCAGTTATATTTATAGTCAAGTGCATTTTAACTAAATCATAGTATATTATAAATTATATATTCTATCAGTTTAATAAGCCCTAGCCATAATAAAACATACTCTTAAAAGTTGGCATTCAAAGAAAAACATAATTTCAGGATATTATGTCCCTATATATTGTTTGCTCCATTATATTGTTGGTGTTGTAAATAACTAGGCGATATATGAATTTGTGGTTTAGTTTTTACACGTAAGTTTAGTTGAGACATTAATTAGAAAATACATCACAGTAACTTTTAACTTTAGCACGAGATTTAAGCATGTGCATTACAGATATTATATGAAATTTTAGATTAATCGCCTAATAAATTGTCTTAAAATCTTAATTATTTTTTTGGTAGTCGACAGTTCAATCATAATTCATAAGGGAGCTAGGTCAGAATGCACGTGACCTCCTTATGATTTGGAACGGGCATTGCCACCAATATATTATATTTATATATATACAGACTCATAAACGCAATAAATTATTCTATTTGCTTTTCTCGATCAACTTCAACTTTAATGGCTACTCCAACTGGTAAGCATGGAGTATGGACTCCCAAAAAAAACCTAAACAAATAATTTTAATTGTACGGTTCCATATTGTTTACAGTTGTGCTCTATCGAGTTTCTACGAAGCTCTGCATTGCATTTATAATAAGGGTTAACTATCAAAATAACCATGTATTTTATTATAGTGCAATGGTTCATGACGCCACTATTTAACTAAATATATATATTATAATTCAAATCCCATTGAAATTTTAGTATTTGAAATATATTTATAGTCATCAATTTACTCTTTACGAGTTGACTCAGTATAAGTGGAAAATAATTTAGATGTGGAGCAAAAATGTTATGAGTGCATGAAGCAAAGAAAAAAAAAAAAATTAAATACTAGAAGAATTTTGGTTTTTTTTTTTTTTGCCATGAAATACTTTTTATTGCAACTTCAAAATACAAAGTTCAAATAGAGGGAATATTACACAATTCGCTAACAATAAATTCAAAAGAGGGGGTGGGGGTTTAGAAACCCAATCATCAAGTCGCATCCCCTTTCTGGTTTGCTGCGCAATCCAATTCATACATTCATTTGCCGTTCTACTAACTACTTCCAAGTGATATTCTCAAGATCGTTGGCTAAGTGAATGATATTCGCCACCAAGGAGTCGACCCGTCAATCGCTCATTCCCTGATTGGATTTGCTTGATGGTCACCTCGGAATCGGACTCGATTACGACCATACTCCATTGACATTCACGTATGAGCTTAACTCCTTCTAAGATAGCCTCCGCCTCAATTACGTCAGGTCCATGTAACTTTGATATTCGATTAACACCACCTAGAACCGTCTCATTACTATCCCGAGCTATAACACCATAACCACCAGTTTGTCTAACTTCATCCCACAAGGCGTCGCGATTTACTTTAACCACACAATCGCTTGGTCTTTCCCAAGTGGCTCTCCTCGTAGAAGAACTTTGGTTCATTGTGCAAATTGCTAGCTAAAATGTGGATTAGTCTAGTTGTGAAGAAAATAACAAAATAACAAAATGCTAGATGAACTTTGGTTCATTGTGCAAATTGATAGATAGACTGATGAATTAGTCTAGTTGTGGAGCAAGTATACCACATGTGTAGGGAAAAAAAGTAATAACAAAATGCTAGCTGAACTTTGTTTATTGTGCAAATTGCTAGTCATACTTTATTTCTTAGCAAAATGCTATTTGAACTTTTATGAATAGGTAAATAGTTAGCTATGTCCACCTTGACGTTAATAATTGGATGGAATTATACATATGTCAGTCACGTGATGTAGCACTCAAATAAGGAATGTTCTAAAATTAAATAGAGTACGTAGAATTAAACCTCAATCAATTAGTTAATTTAAAATCAATTAGGTTTGAAAGACCTACATTGTTCAAATTAGGGCACCTCCGTCGAATATTCTCCCGGGAGGTTTTCAAGGGTTTTCTGTCGGATGTCTAATCATTTCTCTAATCTTTCAGTAGTCATATTTATTGTATGACGATGAAAATCGTATAATATGTTTAACGCATATATATACTAGTTATTTTCGCGCATGCGTTGCAAGCGCACGTTCTAAATTTTATACTCAAATACATTTTAGCTAGAAGAATACATAATTTGCAACATGAAATTAGACATGGATATGCACAAACATTTAAGCCAATAAAACATTACATATCTATAATCACGTCAAAATTCTCAATAATCTAGAAACATCCACTTAAACAAGTGGAATGAACCTTAAAATCAGTTACAAGAAAATCAATAACGTACATCGTATTTAAGATGTACAACATCTTCATATTTAATATTAAATAATACAATAAGTGAATGTTTTTTTCATGTAATATGAACAAATTCAAACATGAGTAATAATTTGTAAAGAAAATTAGAAGTTTACATTTAAATTGTTGATCAACCAACCTAAAAAATGTTTTTGTCGACAGTGAATTTGTTTAGTGTCAGAGTTTTCTGTCATCCTCGTCGTGATTGCTACTTACAATCATATTTTTCGATGAAGAAACCAAACAACTATACATATACCAAAAACGAACTACCTAATTAAGAAACAAACATGTGAGAACCAATGGCAATTGTGATATATAACAACGTAAGCATAACAATAGAATTTCTCCAAAAAGCAACACATAGGTGATCATATTACAGAAATATAATCATGGTCTCGGTATAATACTATGATTTTGATAACCATCCTCACCATAGAATGGTATGCAGAAGTTCCATATTGCAGTCAAGACTTATGGAACTTAAAGATGATTTAAATTGAGTTTGAAAAGCCTATTAATTTTAATACGCACAATGTTTACTATGCATACATAATTGACATACCAAAAGCAAATGATGTACTGTATACATATTGTAAACTAAATTACGTAGTTCAAGTAAGAATATTTCTTTAAAGTCTTATCTGCATAATTGGAGACACAAAATTATATTTTTTCTAATTAACTTGGATTTACTTAGCTTTTGAAAATGTCTAACTTGGTTAGCGATCAACCGGTGAGCAGCCTTTCTAAAAGAAAGTGCGGACTCTGGTCGCAATCACCATTGCCTTAATTTAACCATACACACATATTGATCATGAATAATCATTGTCTCCAAGGCTTTTGTGACCATAGTGACACTCCAATGAGAGCAGATAATACTGAAATGCCTTAATTCCAATATTAACACTCCAGATACAATTCTTCGTTGATAACCTCCCAAAATTACCAACCATAACTCATATTCTAAATTTTTATCAGTTTATCTTTTTCAAGATTGCAGAGATGATGGAAATAAATACATTTATAACTTTAGATAAAATCCTTCAGGGATCAGGTTCGTGTAGTTCAAAATAAGTTCAACTTTGTAAGTATCAATTTCAATGATGTCTGCAACTGCAACACCGGGGCGCTGTGTTTTCGTTACAACATAAGTGGCAATTCAATGGACATGAAAAGTTTCTAAGGGATTAGTGAAAAGTTATAGTTTATTTTTTATTTTATTTTTTAAAAACTCTTAATTTTATGAGTTGTATATCTCTAAATTTTGATTTTTGCAAATATATATATATATATATATATATATATGAGTAAAATTACTTGGCACATACTTCTAGTAGCAGGCGGGTCATAATTGAAATTGCTCAATTCGAATAAGTTTTCAAATCTTTTTCTGCACTCGACACTGTATTGAGCCGGCTCCTTGCATTACATCTGCTCTTGAAGGAACAATATCAAGAGCATCCCAAATATGCAGAAGGAAAAGTTGTTGAATCAGCTAAAAAATCTTATGCCTTAAAAATCTAGCTAAAGAAATTAGCTACATAAGAAAATGCACACTAAAAGTTTAGCAACGCATGTTTTATTTTCATTCCACAAAATAGATCTGAATATTGATACATCATCAAAGCATATCTATTTTTCCGACTATTAGTTATAGTGCAGATACTCATAACTTTCAATTAATAATCATGGTCGATCTCACTGTTACCCATGTCATCTCGCAGTAGATCTATGAGCTTTCACGAGCTTTCATCTTTCAGGTGCACCCCGGAGCCATATCAAATAAAATATTCTCAACTCATATTCCATTTAATAAAGAATGGTATCCCGGAAGATAGAAACAGTGGGATTTGAATTAATATAATATTATTCTTTTTCTCGGATTCATATAGGGAAATTCACTAAAGCACGTATAAAAAAAGAAGGGGTAAATAACTAAAAAAATGTCCAATGTTTACCCTATTTTAAAATTAGGTGTCTGAAGTTTGAAATGTTAAAATGAACTGTCCCAAGTTTCATTTTTGTTGAAATTTGGTGTCTCTGTGCGTCTTTTCATCTTCATTCAATCATGTTCATCAACCCATCAACACACTCATAATCCATCACTCTTTACTTTTCACAAAATCGTCAAATATCACTTAAAAATTGAACTTAAAAAAAATGGTTTCTAGAAGTGTGGTGTGGAGCCATTTTCAAAGGACAATAGAGCGAGATTTACTTGCCCGGATGTGACCAACTTTTTAGGTGACGGTCCCGGCAAGATGACGAGAAGGGAGCGTGTATGAGAGCTCGAATTTGACAGACGGTTTCGTCGGAATTAACTTCTCTAAAGTAATCACACCGAGACACCAAATTTCAACAAAAATGAAACTTGAGACATTCCATTTTAACATTTGAAACTTCAGACACCTAATTTTAACATAGAGTATAAATCTTGGACAATTTTTTAGTTATTAACCCAAAAAGAAGTTAAAAAGACACTTCATAGTCAGCTGCTAATTCGTGGAATAAACTGTTGAAATGGACGGAATAATAAATTCACAAATATCATCAGTATATAAATGAACACATGCAATACCTATATCCAGTAAGGTAGAGCAATACTGTTTTTCAACTACCGGATTGCTCAGTAAAAAAATTAGTCATTTTTAAAATAATCACAAGTCCAACTGACAAGACATAGCTATTAATGGATTATGAAATAAAATCTAGCAACCGCTAAACATCCATATTCACGCATCCACAAGTAAGGGAGAGGGGGGAGGATATGAACATACATTTTTAAAGAGATTCTATGGTAGGTGTCTCGGCAATGTGGATGCAGTTATACTGATCATGTTTGCCTCATTCAAGGAAAAATCACCCAAATACCCACTATTTAGAAATCAAACACAAAAACAATGGAAAATGAGTTCCCGTAACCAGAATCACGCCAGATGCGCTCAAACATGGCGCATCTCCGAAATGAGCCATACAGTTAATACCCCTTAATTAGCATTAATTACCCTTTTTTGAAATTAAAGGAGCAAAAATATTGCTACTGCCAAGAATCGAAACCAGGTCACTTACGTAATAGACGAAAATACTAACAACTACACTACAACGTCTTTTGTTAAAAATTTATTAAACTTTTTATATTATTATTAGTTTAAGAATTAAACACAGGTCACCCGCGGGATAGGTAAAAATTCTTACCACTACTACAATGACTTTTGTTTAGAATTAATTAAGCTTTGTATATTTATTTGTCTATGTAGTTTTATTTATTGTTTTGTGTTAATATATTGTTTATTTACCTACGTTTGCACCATGTGACCGAATGATTACTTTTTTGAAGTGATTAATGGTTACATTCATTTCAGAATATGGCAGAATTGTTAATAAAAAGTATTAAATAAAATAATTTTGAACAATTATGTCATATTCTGAAATATATGTAACCATTATTCACTTCAAAAAAGTAATCATTCGGTCACATGGTGCAAACGTAGATAAATAAACAATATATTAACACAAAACAATAAATAAAACTACATAGACAAATAAATATACAAAGTTTAATTAATTTTTATCAAAAGTCATTGTAGTGTAGTGGTAAGAATTTCTGCATATCATGCGAGTGACATGTGTTCAATTCTTAAATTAATAATAAATATAAAAAGTTTAATAAATTCTCAACAAAAGACATTCTAGTTTAGTGGTTAGTATTCTCACCTTTCATGTAAGTGTCACGTAAGTGATTTGGATTTGGTTCTTAACAGTAGCAATATTTTTGTTCAATTAATTTCAAAAAAAAGGTAATTAATGCTAATTAAATGGTATTAATTGTATGGCTCATTCGGAGATGCGTCATGTATGAGCGCATCTGGCAAATGTGCTAGTAGTGATTCTGGTTCCGATAACTCATTCCAAAAAACGAATAATTGGGTGATTTTTCCCTCATTCCAGCCGTCCAACACAATCAACGCCAATGTCTTCCCTTGGAAAGCTTAGGGCAATCCTACAACTTCCACGACACGCGAGAGTTCCACATTTCTCCGCTGAATAACAAATCAAATCATATTTTGCCACAATACCAGTCAATAAACCGAGAAATTAAAATGAGTATTAAAATTTAAACCGTCGCAAATACCAATTTGCAGGAAAAATCTACTAAAATCGAATTCAACATATACTTAAACAGCAAATGCCTACGGATATCAGTTATCAACTCTATTACCCTAACTTAGGATGAATAGTAATCTGTTGGAAAAAAAAAAAAAAAAAGAATCGTAATTTTGACATAGAACTGACGATGAGAATGATAAGTTGGACAACTGATGAAGCGCCCGAATAAATCCAGTTCATGTCAACTGGCCAGGAGATTAATTCTAAATGAATATTTACCGAGAAAAATACCAATTTATTACTACAAACCCTAAAGTTAGATCATACCCTCAACTAAGGAGCAGGAGAATGAACAATCCGTTAATCCATACCCCTGAATTCTAAAGCCTAATCTTTTTAAATTAAATTGCAGTTATCTCCAAAAGGATTACAGTTAGTTCTAAAAAGTATTCTTCAAGCTATTAAACCCGAAACCCAATTCGGAACTTGTCATAAGTTTCAGTACGCACTCTTACATAAAAAATGGAATCATCAATTCAATTAGGCATAAATATGTATCCTACCATATACATCAACCTAATCCTAATCATATTCCCAAAAGCAAAAACTTTTGTTTGAGAACCATACCTGTTGACTTCGTTATACCTCTGTGGGCGAGCGAAACTCCAGCGGCAAGCTTAGGAAGACAGGCCGACGAGCGGCTGGCGAACGGAATCACCAGCCGGCGAAAAAGCGAGATAGTATCTAGATTTTTCCTCGACTTGTCGGTGCTGGTAACTGTCAATAATTAATTAGTCAGAGAAGTCGCGGGGCGCTTGCGGATAGGGCTGGCGATTGTGAGGGTATGGTGCGAACACCACTAATACCATAATTATACCACATTTTTTTACTCAAACCACAACCATAACCATAACCATTGCGGTTATAATTCATCATACCATAACCATAACCATGGTTTTTAACCACGGTTAAATCATTTAACCTCAATCATTCAAACTAACACAACACCATTTTTTTATACAAAAAATCCAAATAAAACATACATTAATTGTTTCGTACACGAAATTCAAATTAAACATAATCTTGTTCACTTAATTAAAAAAAAACAATTCTTTAATCATTTTAGGGTTAGCGCAACTAATTGAAAATAAGTGAATTGATGCCGTCTAAATGAGAGTCTGAGAGATTGAGACTAAGTTCTATATTAGGTTTCAAATAGAATAAATGCACTATATTAAATGGATGAAAAATAAATAGTCTAGATTGAATGCATATTATAAGATTTGATTAATATTTATATAAATATTAGTAATGTTACTAATGTATATATATATAGCAGTGATGGTTATAACCGCAGTTATAGATTCAATACCATAATCATAACCATAATCATTATGAGTACAAAACTCATCACCATAACCACACCCCACCACAATGGTGCGGTTAACCATTGCGGTAAATGGTACGAATAACCATGATTATTTGATTTTCACCGCAATGCCGGCCCTACTTTCGGGTGAGCAATGTGTCGAAAGAATTAGTACCGCAGTGGCAAAGCGACGGGTGGGTGAGCGGCGGTCGGGCGAGCCACGAGCGGCGACAGAGCGGGTGGAGGTACATTCTCATTTTTGGGTATGTAGTGATGAGAATTGAGAACGGGAACATGCGAAAAGTTCAATCTCTTCTATTTATTGCGGCAGTTCGGTGGGATTTCGGTCCAACCCGACTTAGGTTTATATTTAGATCGAACCGGCCGAGGAACACTGGTTTAAAAGTGGTGTCCTTAGAATTTAAGGCACCCCGGTAGAATCCATTTGTCAAGACTATATATATATGAAATATTCACTTTTACGATAACTCGAGCCCATTCTGGATACAAAGAACACTTGATCAATTGACAAAGTCGGTTTATGGGCAAAAGTATGACTCTGACCCTAAAGTTCCCGTCACTTCGATTAAGGTGGTCATCTAAAAAAACGGGCCGATTTATGGGCTTTATTCTAAAGCTTAATGTGTAGTAAATCGGGCTTCGTCGGCCCGAACCCTTAAATGGGCCTTTCTGGGCCCAGACCCATGCGTTGCCATTAGATTCTTATCTTATAAGGCTTTATTTTTGACACTTGGACAAATTAATAACTAAGTTTAATTTGTACAATTAATACATTAGATTTCATTTTGTTAATTGATAACTGAGGTTTTGTTTAAACAATTTACTATATCATCGTTTTTGTGAACTTTGTTAGATTATGTTTCGTACATGGATAATGATTTATTGCCTAAACCAGCTTTATGACTCTTTGAGAGGTACATAAAGCATTAGTTATGGATGATTTTTCTATTGTCACTTCTTCTTACGCTTTCATTATTTGTAAGACTGTCGAAAGTAAATGAGTGGTACATCAATATGTACCACGACTGGATCAGGTAAGCAAAATGAAAGAGGTAGCTATCACATCTGCAGCTAAAGGCCAACAAGAGTTGAGAGTCCAGACTCTGACGAAACCAAATTTTAAAAAGAAATATAAGCTAGTAAAGTTTTCACATAGTACAATCTGAACTAGCAAATTGTACAAAATAAAAAATTTAACAAACAGTTTTTCGAGTTCTCATACGTGAACTAACAATTTATCTAAAAAAAAACTTCATTGTGAGAACAATTGGTCTGTTTTGTTTCGAATGTAGCTTCAATTTGTTAAGTAAAAGTTTAGTGCAAGGACTTATCACTTATCAGAAAACTAGCTAACTGTACTGATACCAGATAGTCTATCTTCTTCAAGCAGCGGCGTACCTATGTACAAAAATGGGTGACAAATATCATCCCATTATCGAGTTTTTTTATTGAGATCCTAGGTTTATTAAAAAAATAAATATATCATGAACCCCAATTATTTTGGTGTAAGCCTGTCATTATTTTGTGTAAGACACTTAGACCCCTATTATTTTGGCGTAAGAACATCATTATTTTGTGTAACGCATTAAGATTCCCATCATTGATGTAAGACCTCATTATATTAGTGTAAGACTCTCATTATTTTAATTAAGAGATTTGGACCCCATTATTATAAGATTTTGTTATTAATTTGTAACACTATCATTCAATCTATTCGGAAAAAAGTTCATCAATTTAAAGTTTTTGGTCTTTTGTCTAAAAGAGTACAGTTGTAAGCTTTATTATTCACCTCTATTTTGCTAGACCATGAATTGTAGTTACTCTAATCTAATGTCACGCGGAGGTCCAATAAAGAAAAGTATATAAACCATACAATGATTAAAAAAGATTGTTGGTAAATTGATATGTCTTTTAATCACTCGTCCAAAATTGTCGTCAAGTACATTACAAATTCACGGAATTAACGGAATACTGTTTTAAAAATATCTAAATCAAGACCTAATAATTTATACTAGCGTTATAATAGTATCTCGACTTGATTGATACTAAATTGATCCAAAATCGGTTCTGATCTGATTTGAATTGTAACATCTGTATAAGCAATTAAAACTTAGTTGTGATACTTTGTAACGACTCGGTTTATTTTGTACATTTGAAATGTATTTAACGATAATTTAGGATAAATAAATAAAGTAAATACCAATTATTATCGTTTAGAAACATGTTGTACCTTTTATAACATGTTGTATTTTTGCATAATTTTTCTAAGAAACTATTATGAATCTTCGAAGAAAAAAAAAACGTAGCGTACCCCATTATGAATTTTCTGAATACGCTAGTGTCTTTGAACCTGCAGCTTGTGTAAGTTGTTTGATTATAGTAAATCATGGACAAAGTGGAGTTTCATCTAAAACCGATTATGTGAATTTAAAAAATGATAATACTAGCGTACCCTTGGAAAAGTCGTCTTTTGTCAAATAATGTTTATGAATCTGATATGTCTATACACTCGAGTCTACTTTTAATGTGATTATTTGTTTCTCCAAGATATTAAATAATATGTTTAAAAACATATTTAGCGTCTCAGGTTTAACCCATCTTATTTTTGGGTGTCCCAAAATTAAATTGTTGCTTTTGGGTCCTAAGTTTCATTGTTTCATTTTGGTTTAATTTTCGGTGTCTTGGTGTCATAACCTTAGATAAGTCAATCTCAACGAAACCGACTGCCAAATTCTAATTTCCATGCACACACTCTTTCCATCACCTTGTCGGCACTCTCACCTGAGAAGCAGCCCAGTTCAAACAATAATTATTAGAAGGTCGAGTACCTGAAGAGCTCAATTCAGTTGATGTTCATGGTGGATGAATCGAGTAAGTTACAGTCGTTAAGAAATGAGTTAATAGGTCTTTTGGTACACCAATTTTGACTTTTTAGTGCAACATGTTTATTTTTGCATAATTTTGGTGCAATACGTTTGAAATTTGTACACTTTTGGTGCATCTGTAAGTTGACCGTCAATTTTAACCGTTACCCACGTGACTTACATGTAACTAACCCGCAACTTTTATTTTGTTATGTTTAACCTCTATTTATTTCCCTAGCTTTTTTTGGGTATAATTTAGTCCCTAAAAGTTTCAACTACACCCTATGTCTAAATTGGCTTGGCAGGCCCTGACTATGGTAGCCCAAGTCCGGTGAACCTAATAGGGTTTGACCTAGCCATGAGTTAGACTATGTTAGGTCAATTTAGACCTAAGGTTCGATTGAAAATATTTTGGAACTAAATTATACAAAAAAAAAAGTTAGAAAAATAAATAGGGGACTAAACTAATTAAGTAAAATAAAAGTTTGGGGCTAGTTACGTGCAAGTCATGTGGATATTTAACCGTCAACTAACGAATGCACCTAAAGTGAATTCTAAATGTATTGCACTAAAAATGTACAAAATAAAAAACATATTACACCAAAATTGTTCATGTTATCTCAAAAATTTATTAACATTAAGAAATTACCTTTTTTTTTTTTTTGCAGCGAATATGAATATGAAATCCGCATGCAAAGTAACTACCAATGCTTCATTTCATTTTTTTTTTCTACAAACAGCTTGTCCAGTAACAAGGGATTGTGCGGGTTACCCTCATTGCCTTCGTGTTCATTAATCTGGGGAAACGGTGGCTTATCTTCTGGTGCCAAAATTGCTATCGGTATTTCATCCCTTTTTCGTGTTCATTGTTCTTCTGGCTTCGTTTTATGCATATTGCAACCATAGACGGATGCACAACTATGACTTTTCTTATACCTCACGAATTGATGTGTAAATCGATCATTATACAAAATATATTGTCCAACTCATATATCAATTAATTAAGTTAATGTCAAAGGGCATGCAAGTATACCTTCTCAAAGTAGGTAGTACTTAAAAGTCATGCATAACGAGACCAGTTCAATTCACAAAATTATAAAATGTCACTAAATCGTGTTTTCTCGTAGATTTTTTTAAAAATAATAATATATTTAAATATGATCTATATCTTATTTTTAATTAATAATTTGTTATTGTGATATAGCTAAGTTAGACATATATAATAGAATTTAAAATTAAATAGGTACATGAGATAAACATGTGTTAATAAATTTGTACCTGAGATATTTTATGACTTTTAGGTATATGAGAAGTCCAAACTGTTGTACCAATCGAAACTTTGTCCAAATTGACCTAGCCATGAGCTCGACTCGGACTAGGTCAATTGGGAACTAGGTCACATTGGATCCCAATCAAATTTAGGTCTCAATTGACTTAGCACAGGTCGAGCTCAAGGTCAGGTCAGACCATGGTTGGTGTTTCGACCAAGTTAACGCGGGCTGTCCGCTGAGTAACTTGTCGATGTCTTCGGGTTGGGCGCGAGCTTGTCTGGGCCAAGTCCGTCTCCTAGGGTCGTGAGCGGGCCTTTGGCTTCGTCTCCAAGATCGCACTAAGTCCTTCGGGCTCTCTTGCTAGCTGCCTGTCCGTACCTGCGAGAGGAGCATTACCAAGCAACTCCCGTGGAGAGAGGGGGGGTGCTTGGTGTGCTCACTCCGACGATCAACATTAGACAGTTTCTAGAGAGAGAAAGTTTAGAGAGTGGTCAGAGCTTTTCCTAATTCTCCACCAAAAGTGACTTTTAAAATGTTTACCCCAAGGTGGCTATTTATAGGTGTTAAATTATGGGATCTCAGTCAACGGGATGTCGGCTTTAATCCCACTCCTTATAGGGGGGTATGTGTGATCCGGTCTTCTCAAGTCGCCTTGTCTTTTCCTATGTCCTTCTTCCGTTCCTTCTTCTCTTGGTTCCTTCTCTTCTTCTCTCCCTTTGCCCTGCAAAAGGGGCAATACCAGACACGGAGGAGGGGGGGGTGGTGCCTGGTGAACCCTCTCCGATGCCTAAGTCAGAACTATACTTCTAGAGAGATAAAGCTAGAGAGATGTCAGAGCTAAATTGTCCAAATAGCCAAGATGTCCAAATGAGTTGTGAAGGTGGGGTATTTATAGGCAACGATGTCATTAAGGTGGCTTAATGACATCGTTAACCTCTAAACACAATTAATTAACCTTTAAGCATATAATTAAGACCTTAGGATTCGGAGGAGGTAGGCGGAGTGGACCGAGCATGGGCGTCTGAGAGGGGTGTCGGGACCCTTGGGGGGGGAGGAAACCGACCCCCGAGGGTAGGGGTTGGGTGAGGGCACCCAACCCCTCCTAGGGAGGGTGGGGTTGGCCAACCCCATCCCTCCTAGGAGGGATCGGGTCAGCCGACCCGATCTCTCCTAGGAGAGATCGGGTTGGCCAACCCGATCTCTCCTAGGAGGGATCGGGTCAGCCGACCCGATCTCTCCTAGGAGAGATCGGGTTGGCCAACCCGATCTCTCCTAGGAGAGATCGGGTTGGCCGACCCGATCTCTCCTAGGAGAGATCGGGTCGGCTGACCCGATCTCTCCTAGGAGAGATCGGGTTGGTCCACCCGATCTCCCCTAGGGGAGATCGGGTCGGCTGACCCGATCTCCCCTAGGGGAGGTCGGGTGTGGCCACCCGACCTCACCTAGGTGAGTCCTTCATTGTCGGACGGGCGCTTCGGCCCCGTCCGAGCCGTCGGTGTTCTCGCGAAGTGTCCGGGTTGAAGTTTCGATTTACAATCATAAATGGGACGATAAAAATACAACGGTTCGGAAGTCAACGGGTTCAAATTGGGCGTATATCCATCAATAGGCAACCTTGGACCGTGGACCGCTTTTGGCCCGGTTCAATGTGGAAATGTGAACCGGGATGCAGGGGAGAGCTTTGGGAAAAGGACTCTGACGCGCGTCTCAGGCGGCTGTCACGAGCGGGACGCGCGCGCCTTTGAAACATAGGTCTCGGACACATAGGAGTTAGTTATAAATCGGGTCTCCTATACATTCGAGACAAAATGGGGGGTGTGCGCGACACCCCCCGAGGTGCTAAGCTTACCCGGAATTCCGGGTAAGCCCCCGGGGGTGCCGGGCAAGTTCGCGACTTGCCCGGTTTCCCCCGGTTAGCTCGAAATTGGGTTTCGTAGTGGGTCTCGTGCGCGTACGAGGTCCGAATAATTAAAACCGAGCCCGAATCATGCGTATATCCATCACTTGCCCCCGAGTTAAATAATGGCTTGACCTTTGTTTAACTCTATTTTAAGATAGGGTATACGCGTGATTCGGGTCGTCCGCTCACCTTGAGTTTTGACCTACCAATGGTGGATACGCGCGGCTCAGGCGAGCTTCTTGCCTTAGTTTTTTGAGATGGTCATGCTTGACAACTACGCAAAGGGTTAGTAGCACAACGGACTACAAGTAACATGATAAATGTGGTTTTGGAAAAAATGAGGCGTGAGCACACATGAGATTTTTCGGGTTTGTAAGATGATCGAATACATATGGAACGTTCATGCCATGACTAATTGTACTAAAACGATAATAAATCATGAAAGTTTTGATAAAACGTTTTTCATGCAATATGATGGTTTTCGGGAGCCCGTCGTCCGAGACGGCCGTCTTGACGGCGAGACGACGGTTTTAGTAAATGAAATAATGTCGGGTTTGGAAAATCACATGTGATGGACTTAAGCAATAATTCTCATGAATATGTGCAATCATGGTTTATGATGTTAACATGAATGTGATGACATGATATAAATGATGTGAGCACATAATCAATAATTGAATCATGAAAATAATCATGTAATAATAAAAAACATGAATCATGCATTTTGAGATGACATAGTGCGCGCTAGATTATGTGCGCATAGCATGTAGTCATGATTGCTAAAAATGAGTCTAGAAAATAGTAAGTGTTGTAATAAGAAGATAACAACGTACTGTCATGCAATTGATCATGCAATGACGGAAATATAAATCATAGCATGAATAAATGATATGACGACAATTAACTCATGTACGTGTAATATGTAAATCGTGGATATGTGCAATGCATGACGATGACGTATGTATGACGTATGTGTAAAGGATGCATAGTCATGTACTAAAAGACTTAGAAAAAATAGAGACAGGTAAAGGGTTACCCACACACTTATGAGGGAGCGTGTATCACGGACGCGCGGGTCCTAAGCTTGCGAGGTGTGATGCATCCGCCGCGTCGTTGACGAACAGAGAATGTTCGCAACGTATATGTCGAGAGACGAGGCCCTTGTTGATATAGTATTGCCCCCGGAGTAGAGGTGCTTGTAGTGACGTGATAGCGCTAGCCTAATGACTCGTTACCATGGTTGTCGTTATTTGATCTTTGTCGACTGCCGTTGATTGCCGTCATAGGAAAATACTTAGAAAGTATTTCTTGATGGTCGACACTTTGTCATATGTCGACTGCTGCCCTAGTGGAACACTTAGAAAACATCCTTTGATAGTCGACACCTCGTTATATGTCGACTGCTGACATGGTGGAACACTTAGAAAATATTCATTGATAGTCGACACCTCGTCATAAGTCGACTGCTGACATGGTGGAACACTTAGAAAATGTTCCTTGATTGGCTCTTTCTTTCATGACCATACTACCATCCATATGCGTGCTAGCTGAGTATGCGTGCGCTTGTATGTGCGCGCTTGTATGTGTGCGCTTGAATGTGCGCGCTTGTTCCAACACTTAGAATTTTTTCCTTGTCTGTTGCCATGCATGTTGTCACTATAGGCTTGATGTCGACGTAGGGTAGGTGTCGTCATAGTGGTTGATATGTACAGGGGGTTGCCCCCCTCGTGGGGTGTTCGCTATGTGATAAGTGGAGACTAACGAGTCTCGTAGATATGTAGTTGTCTCCCATGTCGATGGTTACTGGGATCTTCCGAAGTAGGGTGTGTTCCATGACTGCTACTTGGTTTTTCCAAAGTTGGGTGCATTCCACGACTGCTACTTGGTTGTTCCAAAGTTGGGTGCATTCCACGACTGCTACTTGGTTGTTCCAAAGTTGGGTGCATTCCACGACTGCTACTTGGTTGTTCCTAAGTTGGGTGCATTCAGCGACAACTACTTGATGTTTCCGAGGTAGGGAGAAGGCCAGAGGTCGGCGAGGCGACGTGTCCTTCCATGGCGTCGGTCAAAGGTCGGCGAGGCGACTGCCTATCCATGTTGCTGCCGCTACCTGGCGTTTTCAAGGTAGAGTGCATTCTGCGACCGCTACTTGGCTTTCCCCAAAGTAGAGTGTGTCTAGCGACCGCTACTTGGTTTTCCCCAAGGTAGAGTGTGTCTAGCGACCGCTACTTTATTTTCCCCAAGGTAGAGTGTGTCTAGCGACCGCTACTTTATTTTCCCCAAGGTAGAGTGTGTCTAGCGACCGCTACTTCGAGATGTGTGGACATGATAGCCGCTTCGAGATACGCGAACATGATAGCCACTTAGTGTATCTGTTAGGTTCTTCGTATGTGAGGTGGTAGATCTCACATTGCCATGTCGACGTGTACGCGCGTGCGATGCTGTGCGCGCAGTGCTGCACCTAGTGTCCGCTGCTACTATACTTAGTTTCTGAGCGAGAGGTGTTACTCCTCCTCTTAGAGCGTCGATGCACGCGCGTTTGGTAGGAGGTGTACGCGCTTCTCAGATGTGCGTGTTTGGTAGGAGGTGTACGCGCTTCACACGGCTCTCCCAAATCTTGTAAACTGATGATCTTAGAATAACAGTGGTACGCCATGACTTGTCGTTGCGTTCCCACAGACGGCGCCAAGTGTTTCGACCAAGTTAACGCGGGCTGTCCGCTGAGTAACTTGTCGATGTCTTCTGGTTGGGCGCGAGCTTGTCTGGGCCAAGTCCGTCTCCTAGGGTCGTGAGCGGGCCTTTGGCTTCGTCTCCAAGATCGCACAAAGTCCTTCGGGCTCTCTTGCTAGCTGCCTGTCCGTACCTGCGAGAGGAGCATTACCAAGCAACTCCCGTGGAGAGGGGGGGGTGCTTGGTGTGCTCACTCCGACGATCAACATTAGACAGTTTCTAGAGAGAGAAAGTTTAGAGAGAGGTCAGAGCTTTTCCTAATTCTCCCCCAAAAGTGACTTTTAAAATGTTTACCCCCAAGGTGGCTATTTATAGGCAACCTTGGACCGTGGACCGGTTTTGGCCCGGTTCAATGTGGAAATGTGAACCGGGATGCAGGGGAGAGCTTTGGGAAAAGGACTCTGACGCGCGTCTCAGGCGGCTGTCACGAGCGGGACGCGCGCGCCTTTGAAACATAGGTCTCGGACACATAGGAGTTAGTTAGAAATCGGGTCTCCTATACATTCGAGACAAAATGGGGGGTGTGCGCGACACCCCCCGAGGTGCTAAGCTTACCCGGAATTCCGGGTAAGCCCCCGGGGGTGCCGGGCAAGTTCGCGACTTGCCCGGTTTCCCCCGGTTAGCTCGAAATTGGGTTTCGTAGTGGGTCTCGTGCGCGTACGAGGTCCGAATAATTAAAACCGAGCCCGAATCATGCGTATATCCATCAGTTGGGGTCCTCTAGGTCAGGCAAACCTAACCATGACGGGACGTAGCCCTATGCTTGATTCGGGCTAAGTTAATTGAAACCTAGTTTCATTGGTGCAATAGTTTAGACTTTTCAAGTACCTAAAAGTCACAAAATTTATCTCAATACTAATTCGTCTACACATATTATCTCATGTACATTTTTTATTTAAACCCTATATAATATCATATGTGATTGGAAATTTGATTTACAAATGATTTTGTTAACCTAAAAGTAGAGCTGAGAATAAATCAAATCTGTATAAAATATTTTGATTCTTTAATTACGGTACTCAAAATTAGACAATATTATAGTAACTAGTGTACTTTCCCCGCGCATTGCACAGGATGATAGGTTAAATACTGATAGATAATGCAATAAAACGAAAAAAAATTATAACAATAAGTTTTTTGTTTATTGTATAGTGTTAATATACTAAAATTCTCTGTATTATTAAATATATATAATTAACTTGAATTGATTCACAAATATTATACAAACATTTCATCAGCAATATTTGTTACTTATTACTTATGCATAAAACATGAGTAAAGCCAATTCTGTAGAATATTTGTATAATTTATGTTAATCAGGTCAAGAAATGAAACAATGTATATATAAACGACAATATAAAAAAAATGATGAATTATAATTAATCAGAACTTTTGGCCAAAAAAATAAATAATCAGAACTTATAATCTAGATAAATAGGGGAAATTAATAGCAATCTTACGGTTCTTACCTGATTAAGTGGCAAGCTAGGTAGAAATCTGTCTAATGCAGTTCAACAATTTTTTATATACCATTCAACTAATAATATATATTCGGTTGAATACTCATTGAATCTTTTAGCAAATAAAACAAACTAAACAAAATAAAATACCCAATAAAAGCTAAGTCCCGTCATACTAGGCTGACTATACTAGACTGCTGGTGGGGTTACGTTGACGGGGCCAGTGCATGCGCTGGTTGTTCGCTAAGTCTGGTCGGAAAAAAACCCAGACCGTGAGCAGGAGAGCCCGAACATTACGTAACAGGATGGGCCTAGGGTCGCCACTACTAGCCCATTCCTTTTTTTTTGGCAAAAAAATAAATAAATAAATAAAAGCTAAAAGGCCTAAACATTGGATAAGGCCCATTAATGGATAACTATAATCTATTGCATTTGCATACCTAGCAGCCAAGAGAGGTCTACATCCATGCCCCATCTCCCATCTCGATATCTTCTGTCGCAACCGCTACTGCAATCGTAACCTCAAACACCAGTTAAGCTCTCTCTTTAACCGATTGGTTTCTGATTTCGTATATTCTATTTCTACCTCCGTCGCCATCGACAATTGCGATTCACGCATTTCTTTGCTTTACGAAGTCGTCTTCAGTGTACAACTGGTTCTCCTCACAAACGGGCCCTTCAGTTACAGTAGCGCGAATCGAGTCCTGTTTTTGGATGCGGAATTGCGAAATTCAGTCGCGTGGACGCCTCCGATCTGCTCAATTCATAGCTGTTTGATTGAACAAATTTTGGTGGATTCAAAGCTTGATGTATCAATCGAAGAACAATATGAGGTAAATAGAATGATTTGACAGTAAAAACTCAGAAATAGTGTTTTTTTCTTGAATTAACGCATTTATTAGTTATAAGTTTGATCGGACATAACCTTACCTTAAGATTGTTGTATATAAATGTTTGGTCGTGTCTTTGCTCGAGCGTCCAACTCAGATTCTGTATCATCTATTGTTGTTGTAGTGGATGTGTCTGCGGCTCAGATCGTCATCTTTCTTCTGCAATAGATTTCGATATAAATTTTCTATTATGAGAAAAGCTCTAATGTGCTCAATTTTCTATCATACCCTACATGAAATCGAAACTGCTATTTATATCATTTCTTTCTTGTAGGTTATCATCTTGGGCATTTGAAGAGATGCACTGTTTTGTGTGCATTATTAGAGGATGAACCATGCATATATAAATATCTTGAAAATTGGAAAGGCTTCTGCAATTTCCTTTAAAAGACGCTTCGATGTTGCAGTTGGAGTAGTTTCGTGGATGCTGTATATATTTAAGTTTAGGCCCACTGTGGAGATGAATGTTATAAACACCTCAGCTCTCTCTTCAACTTAATCATCTCGGTTTTAGTAAATGTAATTTTTATCAATCCTTAAGCTCAGTTGGAAAGATTAAAATTTCAATCTCTCAGCTCCTCATACAATATAGTATTCTCTTTCTATCTAAATTTATATATATATATATATAGATAAACTAAATAAATATATGTACACGAATTAAAATTATAAATGGCATGAATTTTTATAATGCATTTTAAAGTTCAGATTAGTGGTTATGATACTATAATACCATATGATATCAAAGCTTAAAAATCATTTTAAATTTATATTTATTAGTTTCATCGTATTTTATCAATTTTAATGAGAAATTATTTCTTGGACCAAGTCCACCAACTAGTATATGGACCTAACCAATTAAAAATTGACAACTCACAAATAATATGGTAAAGATCTATGTCACGAAGTTGAGGATCATATACAACTTTACTAATTTGAACCATACACCATTTTAGTAATTTTGCTCTCTCAATCTTAATTGCTACATCAATTAGTTGGAAAAAAATATATTTTATTTTCTTACATTTAATTTTATGCACTCTCTTCTTTTTTAGATAAATAAATGTATATTGTTTTTTTAAACCCTATTAGACATGGTGAACCCTAGAGAGCAAGTGTCTATTTTTCTAAGGTTCACCTTGCCCTCTAGGGTTCACCATGTCTAATAGGGTTTTAGAAGAAAAAAAATAATATATATATATATATATATATATATATATATATATATATATATATATATATATGAAGAGAGTGCAGAGAATTAAATATAAAAAAATAAAATAAAATTTTCCAAATAATTAATGTGAGAGAGCAAATTAGTAAAATGGTGTATGATCCAAATTAGTAAATTGTATATGATCATCTACTTTGTAGTATTGATCTTTACCATATTATATGTGAGTTGTCAATTTTTAATTGGTTAGGTCCATATTCTAGTTGGTGGACTTGATCCAAGAAATAATTTCTCAATTTTAATCCACTACATTAAATATATTTCTCTAAATGAGCGTCGGATTGACAGTCAATCTCGAGTACTATATATATATAACGTTCTTACATAAAGACAATGTCTACGACTTTGACTACCATGCATCCCATGCATACACTTCTGACGTGAATATTATTATTATTATATATATATGGATGTGTGTAGTTTTGAGCTGGTACTATAGGAATTAATGTGAGCCAAATTATCAGCTGACCTTTCTTAAATCATTGTTTACTTTTTTTTTTTTTTTCGGAGTGTCTTTTAGGGGTCATTAGGAGAGATTAAATACATTGTTCCGCACTTAAAACAATTTCAACTCTATCGAATTCAACCTAGCTATAAGTAGTAATGTGTCAACTATGAATACACTACAAGAAATCCTAGTCATTTATGAGGGATTAGTTTGTGAGGGGTGTATAACCTTATTTGTAAGGGAATTATGAAAATCCCTTAGAAATACAACATTCAAAAAATTTGTAAGAGAATGACTCCTAATAAAGAGGTTTGCCAGAAAATTCCTTGAAAACTTCCTTGAAAATCTCTTTAAAATCTCTCAAAACATAAAAAATCCCTAGAAAATTCTTATAGTTTGTGAGGGAATTGGTTCCCGTAAAAAATTGCGTCACAAATTGCCAATTTTGTTGTAGTGATATTTTAAGTACTGAACTTTTACATTATATTATTACATATTTATTTTAATATCATTATTGACAGAGAAGACGCGTAGTTTAGAATCTAATCCACTGTACCAAAGAAAAACTAAGGCAACAGCCAACAATAAGATTGTCATTCCGTTGACTTCGTTGACCTCGATCTATGATCATCATATATAGTGTGACTTTATCATCATCAACAACAAAAGAACAAGTGGTGCATAATATAATATATATTAAATATCAAGTTATCGCATACTGATAAATTAAATATTCAAGCTGTATCATGAAATGTTATATATTAACGTAATGCGTATAGTGGGTCACATGTGTAATATATTATAATTAGATATATAAATATAAATATTGGCAAGTAGCTAGCTCGGTGGCATGATAGATCAGGTATGGAGCTAGAATTCGTATTTATAAGGACACAGTTAGATTATGGGCAGATATATATATACTAGTTATTAACGCGTGCGTTGCACGCGTATCGATCATCTAAATTACAAAATACATATTTTATGTTAAGTTTATTAATATTTATAATTAATCAAAATACAATATAGGCAAGTTAATTCGTTGTGAGAAACGAATCAATGTGATAGAGAAGAACGACACAACGTAATTCAAAACGTGAGAAATATAGGATAATTAAATACAAAATTAAATACTGTCTTCTGGCCAAAAAAAAAAAATACTGTCTTCAGTTATAATATTAAGTTAGCCTTACAGTTGGATCTATGAATGAGTTGGGTCAAGCATTACGTGGGCCATTGACGGCTCAGTTGTATTTAACTCATTAACTTGAGGTGTCAAGAATGTGAACTTATAATTAATCACTTAGATTCATTGATGGGCAAATTTGACCTATACAAACGTAATTATACATTTTTCATGCAAATTTATTCCATTATATCAACAAAGTTTATAACATTAAAGAAAAATTTAAATCACAAAAATATAAAGTTTATACTTATAATTACAACTTATTTATTTAACTACTAATTAGTTTGTACACAATGTGGTTGAATGGACAAATAGAAGAACTAAATTAATATAGTTTGAGTCCATAAATATTGGACGATGGGTAACATGTTATCTGTAAGAGGTCAAACTTCAAAAACCACATTTGACTTGTTATATATATATGTTTTTGGTAAGTGGTTGATCTATTTGATAGAAAAGTCTCAACATGTGGAACATATATCCCTTGATCTCTATAATTCGTTGAATAAAAAAAAATACATGTACCTGAAATTTGAACGGGATGAGTATGATCAGTTTAACTTAAATTGATAAGAATATTGAATTGATAAGTTAATTATAATTACTATGACTTGCCAGCTAAGCGACCTTGAAAAAATAATTAATTTTAAATAATGATTTGGTAATAGTATTAAATAAAAATGTGTCTCAAATATAGTAAGGGCAAAATTATTAATTTTATAAAAATATAGTAATTAAAAATAATTTTTTTACTTAATAAAATGAAAAGTTGCAAAAGGTGTCTATTGGGGGTGAGGACCCAACACAAATTATATATTGGTATATAGATATATATATATATATATATATATATATATATATATATATATATATAAAATAAAAAAACCAGATTATTGTAAACCTTTAGTTTTTAAATTGTCAAATTAAAAACAATTATAATTTCTAGAGGAAAAGATATACACATTACAAAAACTTGATTGCTTTACTCGTCTCTACTTTAAGTAGATACATAATTATAGTGGTAGAGCTACCACTATAATTAGTATGTGATGGGTTCCGATGTAATCGTTAGCCCCGTTAACAGCCAATGGACGGCGAGTAGGTCCAGTGGGCCTCGTGAAAAGCCTGGAAGGCTCAGAGGCCCAGTACGAAGGGTCCCGACTTCAGCGGTCCCGATACATGAGCTGAATGCTCCCGACCAGAAGCCTCTGAGTAGGCCCCGATATGCCTTTGTAAAGGCCCCGATGATAAAAGCCCCGCAGAGGCTGGACCTGTCTCGTGAGACAAAGGGTCCTGGGTGGTGACCAAGAATGAGATAACTCTGGAGTCCTCGACAGGAGTTGGGACTTGTGATCAGAGGATAAGACCGAGAAACCCGCCTACTAGATAGAGTAGTGGGAAGACGGTTAAGATATAGACAAACTCCCCCGAGATACGCAGGGCGTGCCCGTGATACTCGGAGAGTGGGCAAGATACGCGGAGCGTGGGGCGAGATATACGGAATCCCGAACGAGATATACGGAATCGTAGCGAGATATGCGGAATCATGGGTAAAACGGCCAGTCACGGTCACAGGTAACTGAGTAGCTTCCCCTCCTATATAAAGGAGGAAGTTACCTCAGAAAACACATCATCTAATACGCACTTAGATTACTCTGCCACCCCATTGATCATATACTCATTTAAGCATCGGAGAGGGATTCTGGGTCACCACCCAGGTCATCCCCTTTTGCAGGATTACGCGGAGCCCAGGAGTCCAAGCCTTCCGTCAAGGACGTAACGGAGCTTCGCCCGTGATCCAACATTGGCGCCGTCTGTGGGAAACTAACAAAAAGCCAAAATAGTTTCTACCAGATCAATGGCCGGTGGTGGCAAGAAGAAGCAAGTTCAGGCCGGCAGTTCTCGCCCCGCTGGAACTGTGAATTCCCCGTTGTTGGAGCATGTTGCTGAACAAGGTGAGTACCCTGCTGTTTCTCAGACAGGGGGCATGGTGATGATGAGGTCTCAGTCCGAGACACGACGCTGAACAGGCAAGATATCCCGCGAAGGGAGGTGGATGCTCCCCCAAACCCGGTGGAGCACAGAGAGGAAGTCCCGCGAAGGGAAGTAGGCTCTTCTTCAAACTCGGAGTTGGCCAAGGCAGTAGCAGATGCTATGCCTATGTTCTTGGCAGCCATGGAGGCTCTGTTGGACAAGAGAGAGGCTGCCAGGAGGACGGAGGAGTTACCCCCGCAAGAAGAGCTGCCTCCACCCCCTCCGAGGGTGGTTCCAGAAGAACCGGAGGTCCAGGAGATTCAGCCCAGGAATAAGGGTAAGGAGCCCGCGTACTCGGAGAAGTTCGTGGTTGATGGTCCCGGACCAGTGCAGCACATGACCATTCCCCTGAATGGTCCCATCACCCCCGATCAGGTGGTGAAAATTGCCAGCATCTGCATGGGTGACCAAAAGAAAATTACATCGGAGCTAAGGGATCGATTCAGTCATCCTTTCGTTCCACGGCTGCTAGATACTGTCGCCCCGCCAGGGCTAGGCATTCCGACCATCAAGGAGTACGATGCTGAAAGAGACCCGGTCCGCCATGTTCAGAGACATGTCCAGGCTTGCATGGGAAGGACCTCGAATGATGACCTCGTATGTTCACTGTTCCCGATCACTCTGGGAGAAAGGGCCATGACATGGTTTTTCAGCCTACCGCCGGGGAGTATTACGTGCTGGGCTGACATGCATGACCGATTCATCAAGCAATATCAAGGCCGTAGGCGCCTCCAGAAGAGTGTAAGGTCCTTGACCCAGGTGGTGCAGAGATCCGATGAATCGTTGGCATACTACTACCAACGGTTCACTGCCAGTGCCGCGGAGATTGATGAGGAGATATCGGAGGGAGAGACTATCCGCACATTCCTTCGGAACTTGACTGCTCCTTATGGCTCCGATTTGATGCACAGTGTAGCCGCGAAGGCTGTATGGAGTATGGAGGCCCTGCAAGCGAGGGTGAAACAGCAAATCGACGTCCAGGAGTCGAAGATTGCCGCTGGAGAGCTTGATCCTCCGAAGTCGGGAAGAGGAAAGACATCGTCCAAGCTGTCGGATGATCGCAAAGGGAGCGACAAGTCAGAGGGGAGTAGGAACCGTGGTCGCCCCGAGAGAAGGGAGGATAGGCGTCCTCCGAAGAAGGATAACCGCGAGGGTCGTAGTGTTCCCATCAACAGCTCGATGACCTCCGTACTAGCTGTGATGGATCGGCAGGGTCTCGCACGGTACCCCCCGAGGAAGGAAGGAGAGTTCTTAGGAGGCCGCTCTGATCGTTATTGCCGATACCATCGAGCCAATGGTCACGACACAGATAACTGTCGGGAGCTGAAGAAGGAGATAGAGAAGCTGATCCAGAAGGGGAAGCTTAAGGAGTTCGTCGGAAGGGGAAGGTGCCGATCCCGTTCCAAAAGTCGGTCGCGGTCCCGTTCCAAGTCCCGTGATCGATCCCCGAAGAAGAAGAAAGTTGAGTCGGAGCCCTCTGGTTTCGGTGCCCGTAAGGAGAGACGGGGGACCATTAACGTCATTCACGGAGGAATGGCAGCGGGAGGTGACACCACCGCTTCTCGGGAGAATTATGCTTCTCGCATCTCCGCTGCTGTGGCGCTAGGCAAGAGGTCCCGGTCGTGGACTCTAAAGGAGGAAATGGTGATTTATTTCTCGACGGAGGATTTGATAGGCGTGGAGAGCCCCCACGATGACGCCTTGGTCATGACCCTGGACGTGGACGGATTCGAGATGAAGCGGATCCTGATAGATGGAGGGAGCTCCTCCGACATTCTTTTCATGGATGCCTTGGAGGCCATGGGAAAGACGAAGAAGGACCTGACGCAGGTGAACTTCCCGATGGTGGGATTCTCCGGATCGACTTCCTATCCGTTGGGGATGATTACCTTACCGGTGGAGTTTGGTAGTGGCTGGAAGATGGAACGGCGGAACGTGGACTTCGTCGTGGTAGAATCCGCGGGAACATACAACACTATTATCGGGAGGACCACCATCAACCCTCTCATGGCAGTTGCTTCAACCGTTCACCAGAAGATGAAGTTCCCGACTGACCATGGTGTCGGAGATGTCAAGGGCGACCAGGTGGCGTCACGAAAGTGCTATGTTAATGCCACTCGACGGAGAAGAAGGGAAGCCATGGCTGTCTTACAGACCGATACTGATCCTCGAGAGGAGTTTGGGCGTCCCGCCCCCATGGAGGATCTGAAGGAGGTAGAGATTGATGGACCTCGAAGGAAGGTGAAGATCGGATCTGCTCTGTCGGAGGAGAGAGCCCGAGAGTTGATCGAGCTTCTGAAGGAGTTCAAGGAGCTGTTTGCCTGGTCCCCGAGTGATATGCCAGGGATCAGTCCCGACGTGTTTGTGCACGAGCTAAAGATTGATCCCGCGATCAAGCCTATCGCGCAGAGGAGGCGTCCGATGGGCGCGGATAAGAGGATCGCGATCCAGCAGGAGGTGGGCAGACTGCTCGATGCCGGATTCATCAAGGAGGTCCGATTCCAGACTTGGGTAGCTAACCCGGTCTTGGTGAGGAAGAGTAATGGGAAGTGGCGGATGTGTGTCGATTTCCGCGACTTGAACAAGGCCTGCCCTAAAGATTGCTACCCGCTCCCGAGGATTGACCAGTTGGTGGATGCCACATCGGGACACGAGCTGCTGAGCTTCATGGACGCCTATTCTGGTTACAACCAGATCAAGATGGCGAAGGAGGATGCCCCCCATACGGCCTTCTATGCCGACAGTGACGTCTATCACTACGACGTAATGCCCTTCGGACTGATAAATGCTGGAGAAACTTACCAGAGGATGGTGAACAAGTTGTTCGGAGACATGCTGGGAAAGACCATGGAGGCGTATGTGGATGACATGCTGGTGAAGTCCCGACAGGCAGGAGACCATGTCCAAAACTTGGCGACGGCGTTTGAGCGGATGAGGTTTCATTATGTTCGGTTGAACCCAGACAAGTGTGCTTTCGGGGTGAACTCGGGGAAGTTCCTAGGGTTCATGGTGAGCCAGAGAGGAATAGAGGTGAATCCTGAGAAGCTGCGAGCAATCGAGGAGATGCAGTCCCCGAAGACTCATCGGGAGGTTCAAGTGTTGAATGGCCGGTTGGCCGCGATGAATCGATTCTTATCCAAGGCGAGTGACAGAGCCATGCCATTTTTTGATGTGCTAAGGGCTCACAAGAAGTTTGAATGGTCCGACAAGTGCGAGGAGGCATTCCAAGCACTCAAGCAGCACCTCCGTACCCTCCCGCCGTTGGCGAAACCGGTTCCAGGCGAGCCGCTTTATCTCTATTTGGCTATTTCTGATGTTGCTGTTAGTTCTGTTTTGATTAAGATTGTCAAGGGCAACCAAGTGCCTGTCTATTATGTAAGCAAGGCATTTGCCAAATCAGAAATGAACTATCCCGCTATTGAGAAGTATCTCTTTGCGTTAATTATTGCCGCTCGAAAGCTCCGACCTTACTTCCATGCCCACGAGGTTACGGTGTTAACCAATCAGCCCTTGAAGCACTTTTTGAACCGACCGGAGGCGTCGGGGAGATTGGTGAAATGGGCCATCGAGCTTACGGAGTTCCGTATACATTTTGCTCCGAGAACCGCTATTAAGGGCCAGGCATTGGCAGATTTTATAGCTGAGTCTACGGCACCCGATCTGGAAGTAACGGGTCCCGCAGAGGGGGCAACCACGAAGGTCCCGATAGCAGAACAGGTCCCGATAATAGAACAGCCAGAACAGCCAAATTCGGAGAACACTTGGGAGATGTACACTGATGGTTCATCAAGTATAGAAGGATCGGGGCAAGGATTCGTATTGATACCGCCCGGTGGAGGCGAGCCCTTGCGATATGCCCTGGCCTTGACGTTTAGGGCCACCAATAATAAAGCGGAGTATGAGGCTCTCATCACGGGCCTTAAGATTGCCAAGGGTACGGGGGTCGATCATTTAAAAGTAAAGTGTGATGCTAGTTTGATCGTGAATCAAGTCCAAGGGAATTATAAAGCCAAGAGCCCGACAATGAGGAAGTATTTGCACGAGGTGCAGACTTTGAAGGGAAGCTTCAAAAGCTTCGACATCGAGGCAATCCCGAGGAAAGAAAATGCGGAGGCAGATGCCTTGAGCAAGTTTGCTCTAGGAGTGGCCCCCGAGGAGAATCGGAAGGTGCACTTTCTGGAGAGAGTGATTATCTCAACCATCGATCCGACGGAGGTTTGCGCTATTGAAGCAGGATCGGAGGAAGAAGAGAAACCCACCTGGATGACCCTGATGGTCACATACCTGACTACGGGGGCACTCCCCGATGATGAAGTGGCAGCTGTCAGGCTGCGTCGAATTGCGAACGACTACGTGATGGTGGACAACCAGCTATACAAGAGGGGACATGTAAAGCCTTTTCTGAAATGTGTGGCGGATCCTGATACGAATCGAATCCTGAGAGAACTGCACGAGGGAGTCGCGGCCTGTCATGAAGGGGCCCGATCCATTGTGAGGAAGGCGTTGAATCTAGGCTACTATTGGCCTTCGATGAACAAGGAAGCGACAGCGATGGTCCAATCCTGTGATGCATGCCAGAGGTACGCTCCAAATATCGTGGCTCCCGCTGCGGACTTGATGTCCATCAGGAGTGCCTGGCCCTTCGCGCAATGGGGCATTGACTTGGTGGGACCTCTTCCTCAAGCGAAAAGTCAGTGCAAATATTTACTCGTGGCCATCGATTACTTCTCGAAGTGGATAGAAGCTAAGGCGTTGGCCAAAACGACGGGGCAGCAGATCCTCAAGTTCCTTCAAACTCAGATCATATCCCGGTATGGGGTTCCTCGGGTGTTGATCAGCGACAATGGCCCTCCGTTCAATGGGGCTCAGTTGAAGGAGTACCTGGAGGAATTGAACATTGAGCATCAGACAGCTTCCGTCCGCCATGCTCAGACCAATGGCCAAGTAGAATCAGCCAACAAGATCGTGATGGATGGCTTGAAGAAGAGAGTATACGCCTTGCAGGGCCATTGGCTGGATGAGCTCGAAAACGTGCTGTGGGCTGTTAGAACAACACCCAAGCAATCGACGGGGGAAACTCCGTTTGGCCTTGTCTATGGCACGGAGGCAGTTGCCCCCGTAGAGATAGCGGTTGCGTCCCATCGCAAGAGGTATTATGAACCTCTAACGAACGAGGAATTGAGACGTCTAGACTTAGACTTGCTCGAGGAGAAAAGGTGGAAGGCTGACGAAGTTCAGGCTCGGATGCGTCTGGCAACAGCCCGATATTATAATCGGCGTGTCAAGTCCCGAAAATTCTTTGTGGGAGAACTTGTCTGGCGAAGGAACGAGTTCGTTCATCAAGATCGGATCAACAAGCTATCACCGAAATGGGAGGGACCTTACAAGATCGTAGGGATGCTAGCCCCGAATGCATACAAGCTAGAGGACCTTGATGGCAAGACGTTGAAACATTCCTTCAGTGGCGAACACTTGAAGAAGTATCATGTTTGATATTAAGTCGCCGCGAATGGCGCAAGTTATCTATCAATCCGATGTAAGCAAAGCTTTGAGTTATGAATAAAAGAAGTTGTTTCCGATCAAATTGCTTTTAGATTTATTCTGACTGTTAGTAAGACGTCCTGAAGGACGCGATAAAAAGCCTTCCGAGGTACGATAAAAAGCCTTACGAGGTACGAGTAAGTCGCCTTTATGGCGCGACAAAAAGCCTTTCGAGGTACGGACAAAAGCCTTACGGGGTTTGAGTAAGTCGTCTTTATGATGCAACCAAAAGCCTAGGTACGAAAAGGCCCTAACGGGTCCGCGTAAGTCGTCTATATGACGCGGCCAAAAGCCTTAACGGGTACGAAAAGGCCCTAACGGGTCCGCGTAAGTCGTCTATATGACGCGGCCAAAAGCCTTAACGGGTACGAAAAAGCCCTAACGGGTCCGCGTAAGTCGTCTATATGATGCGGCCAAAAGCCTTAAAGGGTACGATTAAGTCGTCTAGAAGGACGCGATAAAAGCCCTTAAGGGGTACGATTAAGTCGTCTAGAAGGACGCAATAAAAGCCCTTAAGGGGTACGATTAAAGTCGTCTGGTTAGGCGCGATAAAAGCCCTTAAGGGGTACGATTAAAGTCGTCTGGTTTGGCGCGGTAAAAGCCTTAAGGGGTGCAAAGTAAATCATCTTAAGTGATGTACGAAATTGTCTTGAAAGGCAAGGATGAGAAACCTTAAGTGGTGAAATCCCGAGGAAAATGTCACGAAAAGACATGAAATTACACTAAGTGGCTTGGACAAGAAACCATAAGTGGTGAAGTCCCGAATGGACGAGAAACCTTAAGTGGTGAAGTCCCGTGTAGACGAGAAACCTTAAGTGGTGAAGTCCCGAGTAAAGCATCGGAAGGATGTATGAAGTCATCTTAAATGGTGCATCGGAACGTTTTAAGTAACGGATCTAAGGTCACTTTAAATAGTGCTAACGATCATCGGGACTAAAACAGATGAAAGAAAATTGCTTATATAAAGGCTCAAGGGCCTGAAGGTTCCGATACAAAAAGATAAAGGAGGGAAAATTACAAGGACTAAAAAGATAAAGCATTAAGCTTGGTCCTTGTTGGAAGTCGGGTCCTCAGCAGCGTTGGAGGGAGCAAGATTCGGAGGGGCCTGAGCAGAAGGCTCCGCAGTCCGCGAAGTCGGGTCCACGGCATCAGTCTCTTCACTCTCCGCGGGGAGGTTGAAGTACTTCTCCGTGAAAGGGGCGAGGGTCTCGGACTTCTTGAAGTCGATGGAATCCTCGTAGGCTGTGTAGAGTTCTTCGACGGCATTGAACAGGACGTTCTCCACCTCGGACTTGCAGAACCCTACAGCATCCACCTTGAAATCTTCAGAATTCCGATACTCCTCGCGGCCTTGCAGACGGCCCTCCTCGCGACCCTGCAGGCGACCTTCCTCGTGGCCCTGAGCCTTGGCCTCAGCCAGCTTAGCCTCGAGCCCCGCCTTGGCCTCCGCGAGAGCTTCCGCGAGAACACCCTTCTCATGGACGAGCTGTCTCTTCTCCGACTCGTTCCGCTGCTGATCCGCCTGGACCATCTTCCGCTCCCGACGCATGACAGCCTCGTGATCCTGAACCTGCTTGAGCAGGCCCGAAGCCATCTCGTCAAGGAGAGTTTTCTCTTTGGCCATCTTATTCCTGGCCGCCACAGCCTCGTCGAGGTCCACCTGGAGCTTGGCCAACGCGTCGGGGTCCGACTTAGCTTGAGCTTCCTCCAAAGCACCCTTGAGAGCCAGGATGAAGCCGAAGCAGCGCTGCTGGTCCGCGTTTTCCTAAGATGGAAGGGAAAAAGGATTAGAATCCGATGGTCGAAGGCAAAGAACAATGAAGAAAATAAAGCAAAGGTAACGTTTTACCTCCATCCGACGGATGGCCATAGCACGGAGCTCCTCCTCGATGTCCTCCCGCGCCAAGGATATTGGCCGCTTCAAGGCGGGAGGAATTGACCCTGCCAGCAGATGCATGGCCAAGTCAGGCTGAAGGTCCCCCCGTTGAAGTGGGACCCCTTGGAGCGACTCGATCGGGTTCCAGGGAATCGTCTCCTGGTCGGGGGTGAAAATCTTGTAAAGATTTTCATCCACCGGGAGAGGAGGGATGACCCTGGAATCATCAGCTGGAGGAGCCACCTCGGCTGGAGGCTCGGGAGTCGGAGTGCGGAGCTCGGGAGGAGGACTCCGGGACACGTCCTCCACGACGGGCCTCAGGATGCTCCGGCCTGGCTTGCGGCGGAGCAGGCCACCTTCATTGGGCTCCTCGGAGGAAGGAGAAGCCTCCAAATCAGTCACCTGACGGAACTGAGCTTCCGTCGGGGTTTCCTCCGTCACCGGCGCCTGTGGAGTCGTGGCCCGTGCTGGGGTAGCAGCTCGCCTCGGAGTGACAGCCTCCGATGGACCTGCGGTGGCGGGACGAATAAAGTCAGGAAGAGTACCACGAGGACACCAGATGATTTGACGATCGAGGTGTTGGTTCTTTCCGAAGATGTTGTAGTATCCCGCCTTGAGAACGCGGGGGGTTTCCCCTCGAAGGATGTATTTGATTTCTCGAACCCGCGATTCCCGATCAGCGGGGATAAATCCTCGGGAACCAGCTTTTTATATCTTTTAATAGCACGACGGACACGCTTACCTTCCTCGGCGGTAGTGACCCCGAAGGCTTGGTCAATCTCCTCCCTCCTGGCCCGCTTGGCCACGATCTGCTCCTCGGTCGGAGGGGCAGCAGAAGGAGTGGCGGAAGAGGAAGCTCCCTTCTTCAGCGATTTCCGCTTCCTCTTGGAGCCACCTGGGACGGCATCAGTCTCGCCCTGCTTCAACATGAGATGAGTCAGCAGAGAAGCCTTCTTGGCTGCAAAAATAAAATGACAAAGTGGTTAGAATAATTACCCAGATGACTAAATCTTTGGAAACAGAATCGAGGAGCCGGACTCCGATATGAATCAAGTCCTTCTCCATGAGCTTGTTGGCGTCGAGGGGTATGAAGGAGTCCCCCCAACGGTAAAGCTGAACCAGCTGGAATGTGTTGAGGTCATCCTCGCTGTAGACCTCGAGCTTGGGGGCAGGGTCCGCCACGACCTCCCATCGGGGCCATGGGACATAGCTGTTTTGGACGAAGAAGTAATACTTCTTCCATCCGCTATTATCAGACCCCGAGTCGCGAATCAGCACCCGATCCTTGTGGAACTTCCAGGTCTCGCTATCCCAGCCGAAACGTGAAAGTTGCTCCTTTGTCCACTTGGGGAGTCGGGGGGAGAAGGAGCAAACACCAGCCTTATTGCACTTCATTTCGTAGAATGTGCGGAAGAGCAGTAGACTGTACGTCCACTGCTGCGGAGGCACAGAAGCTGGAAGGCATTCCACACGCGGATGGCGTGCGGAGAGAAGGTACAAGGGTGTGTCTTGTAGAAGTTGCAAATCTCCACCAGGTTCCCGCAGAAGGGGAATCGAATCCCCGCGCTTATCTGTCCGGCGGAGACGAACACTTCTCCCTCTCGAGGACGCGTGACGATATGCTTCCTCTTGACAGCAGGCTGAGACTCGGAGAGCAACCTCATACGAGGTCTCAGAAATCTCGTTAATAGCAAGTTCAAAGGTGAAAGGGGTCCTAGCCTCAGAACTAGCCTCGTCTAAAAACGGTTACAGACAGAAAAATTCAAGAAAAGAAGAGAGGATAATATCAGCAAACCACGAGAACAGAGAAGGGAAACCTTACCAGACATTGTCGATGGATGCTTGGTGAAGATGAAGAAGGATTGGGGAGATTGAAGGCCTTGGATCACTTGAAGAGTAGAAGAACCTTGGAGAAGAAAACTTCGAATTCGAGAATGGCAGAACTTCCAGAAACTGAGAGGGTGAAGAAGAAGTGAATAATGCCAGGGTTTTAGCTTTTATAAGCAAGAAGACAACTGGAAGGATTTAATCTTGACCGCAGAAGATGAAATGATTCGATCCTGATCGTCGAGATTAAGAGGACGGTACGGAAGAGACGTGGTGACGTAATAAGTGCTTTTTCAGAAAGCAACAGTCACGCCGATTTAAGCGTCGTTTCATAATCCCCAGCATTTAATGCTGCAGTAACCGAGGAGTCTCCTCGGATTTGGCAACTGCCCATAGAGTCCAGCGGGCCCAAGGCAGTCATGAGTGAGAAACTCTATCATACGACAATTGCGCGCAAGGCAAAAGCCTCCGATTGAGATATCAAGAGGCCTGAAGACAAAAGCCTCCGATGGCAATATCGGGAGGTATGGACATAAAAGCCTCTGACGGCGAGGTCGGAAGGTCTGGAACTGAAAGACACGACGAACTAAAAGTCCCCCATGTCTTGGGGGCAAATGATGGGTTCCGATGTAATCGTTAGCCCCGTTAACAGCCAATGGACGGCGAGTAGGTCCAGTGGGCCTCGTGAAAAGCCTGGAAGGCTCAGAGGCCCAGTACGAAGGGTCCCGACTTCAGCGGTCCCGATACATGAGCTGAATGCTCCCGACCAGAAGCCTCTGAGTAGGCCCCGATATGCCTTTGTAAAGGCCCCGATGATAAAAGCCCCGCAGAGGCTGGACCTGTCTCGTGAGACAAAGGGTCCTGGGTGGTGACCTAGAATGAGATAACTCTGGAGTCCTCGACAGGAGTTGGGACTTGTGATCAGAGGATAAGACCGAGAAACCCGCCTACTAGATAGAGTAGTGGGAAGACGGTTAAGATATAGACAAACTCCCCCGAGATACGCAGGGCGTGCCCGAGATACTCGGAGAGTGGGCAAGATACGCGGAGCGTGGGGCGAGATATACGGAATCCCGAACGAGATATACGGAATCGTAGCGAGATATGCGGAATCATGGGTAAAACGGCCAGTCACGGTCACAGGTAACTGAGTAGCTTCCCCTCCTATATAAAGGAGGAAGTTACCTCAGAAAACACATCATCTAATACGCACTTAGATTACTGTTGTCACCCCATTGATCATATACTCATTTAAGCATCGGAGAGGGATTCTGGGTCACCACGGGTCACCACCCAGGTCATCCCCTTTTGCAGGATTACGCGGAGCCCAGGAGTCCAAGCCTTCCGTCAAGGACGTAACGGAGCTTCGCCCGTGATCCAACAGTATGTATCTACTTAAAGTAGAGACAAGTAAAGCAATCAAGTTTTTGTAATGTGTATATTTTTTCCTCTAAAAATTATAATTGTTTTTAATTTGACAATTTAAAAATTAAAGGTTTACGATAATCTGAGGGTGACGATTGACCGTATATTATAAGAAAAAAAAATCATAAGTTACAATGAAGACTCGTTTACAATACGATTCCGACAAGTTTATCTTATGCAACAGAGGGGAAAAAACAATTTTTCAATTATAATATTTTCCATAAATTTTTCTAATATTATATTATATATATATTAGTAGCCCAATTCCAAGGAGGAATTATTGACTACATCGGCTTCAACAGGTGGAAGCCACATGGTGCCCCTCCATCCACTAAGAAGAAGACATGTGTGAAAAAGAAAAAAAATAAAAACTCTAAAATAACAATTGTCACTTCCTGATTGGTGATAGTCCACCAGCTGTCCTCCACCTGGTAGGACCGAGGTAAGTTATAATTTCTCAATTCCAAGTTGCGAATAATTTGACTTTTTGCAACATGGCCTCTTTATGGACGCCATGTCGGCAACATATTCCAACTTGTATCGGATAATGCCTTTCATTATTTTATTTTATTTTATTTCTAGTTAGTTTGACAAAAAAAAAAAAAGGAAAATAATATAAATTACTAAAAAATAATTGTGTTTATATACAGTATTGTGGATATATGTTTTTTGTTATAATATAAAGAAATTACATTGATCTTCATTCCCCTATAGAAATAATTAACTTGCTAATTACTATATGTGTGTGCAATAGTAACATCTAATCTAAATAATTAAATATCATAGTGAAAAGATCGTGTGGCCCAACAATAATTCTCTGTTAATTGTTAGGTAGTGATCGAATTTCGGAGTCCATTGATTAAGTCAAAGTAAACTAGACCAATATTAGGGGGTCCAATTTTGTAGGGTCCAAGAAAATGAAACTCTAGAAGCAAAATAAGAAGAGTTAATAATTAATTTGTTATATAAACTTTTAACCCGATTACAAATCATTACTCGAACTTTGTTTTTTTTTTTTTTGAAAAAATAATTAATGGAATTTTCAATTTACGAGCAAAGGACTACATATGTTATAGCTTCCGTCAAGTTGATATAAAATAGGCATCTACCGACCATATGAGGTCATTTAATATGTATTCAAAATAGATTCGACAATAAATTGAAATGATTGCAACGAAATATGTTTAATTGAATATTGTATTGAAGTCCAATTAAAGGTTTCGCTGCGATTGCTTTAATTTATTGTTGAATCATTCTCTGGTACTTATTAAACAACGTGGTCGACGCATGCTCATTTTGTAAAATTTAACGATAGTAGTAATTTGCTCGTAAATTGAAAATCTATAGAGCCAATTTTAAGAAAACAAAATCTGAGTAGCAATCTTAGATCAAAGTTCTGGTTGAAGTTTGATTATTAAACATGAATGATAAATGAACAAAGTTGGTTAGGGACTTAGAGCATCCAAAATGCATGATCCCAGCTTATATCCCCCTTTATACCACAAGTGTCACATAATCAACAAATTATTAAAATAAAAAATGTCTTGGATGTGTTTATTACTAGAGCTGGCGTGGTATGGTCCTGGTCAAGACCAGACCAAGACCATGCAAGACCATTTGTAAATGGTCCTCCTCCAAATGGTCTAGGACCAAACCAGGACCATTTGGACCATTTAAAATGGTCTTGGTCTTTTTGGTTCTGGTTTTGGTCCAGACCATTAGGACCATTTTTATTTTTTATGTTTTTTTAGTTTAATTTAATATTTTAAAATTTGTCGAATATTATTTTTGTAATAATCATAAGTTGAAAATTCACTTATTATAATTATATATATAATATATTGAAGTAGAGGAAGATCCGACCCGTGCCCGTGGAGACGGTGATTGGTAGGGGTGAAACCGATCCGGTCGGATCGGTTGTTTAGCTATTTTGGTCGGGGACCACATTTTTCGGTCCGGATTTTTTCAACGAAAAAAGTCCAACAAAAAATCTGTGTTGAAAAAAATAAACTGTCCATATTTAGAACAGTTTTTTTCGGTTTAAATAAAAAAACCAAAATTAATGATCAATATTTAAAATATCTCCAATTTCTTAGAAAGTATATTTAGAGTTCCAAAATAAATAAAAATAGAAACATAAAACTCATTTACGGTTGTTCGGATCGGTCCGGTTTGATTTTGATAGTTTTGGTTTTGAAGTGCTACGAGGTTAAAATCTTTACAAATGTGGCATCTCAATTAGAATTTGAAACTTCGGCAAAAAAAAAAAAAAAACTAGAATTTGAAACTCAAATCACTAACTCATAAAATAGTATTTACGTAATTAATTTTAACACTTTTCTCTAGGTACTATATTAGTAATTAACTGAATCACATATATCAAAAAAAAAAAAATAGAGTTCAAGCAATTAGTAAAACAAATTACACTTACTAATATACTTAAAAAAAAAATCAGACAACACATTACCGGTCTATTTATAGTTTGGTTTGTTCGGATCGGTCCGATTTGGTTTTTGGCGATTTTTCGGACCTACTGAGTTTTGCTTTCGGCCCTAGTGACTGGTGAGACTAAATGAGAGTGATTGGGTGAGAGTCGAGAGTTCAAAATTGGTTTTATTATTATTTGCAAATTCCAATTTTTTTTAAAAAAAAATTAGATTGGTCTTAAATGGTCATAAATGGTCTCAATGGGCTTTTTCGGTCTTGGTCTGAAATTTAGACCAAGACCAAAGAAGACCATTGGTCTTGGTCCAAAATGGACTTGGTGTTATGGTCTTGGTCTTGGACGGTCTAGGTCTTGGTAATGGTCTTGGTAAACCATTGCTCACCCCTATTTATTACTACTCCAGTAGTGTCTACAATTTTAACTCCAACTTGACCCTACATGTTATATATATATATAACATTAACACTTTTTTCTTCAATACCATGACAAATGATGAGAGATAAAGTAAAACGTTGATAATTGAGACACATGCGAGAGAGTCAACTCCTCTTTAGAATAGAAGGGGTTGGACAAATTTTTTTAAACATCTCCAATGCAAACGTTCAATCTATATTGTCATAGATGAGTTATCCTCCAATTTTTACTTACACTTACACTACTTACACTGTGGTCTGTGGATGCTCTTAACTTGAGGAAAAAAAATTGGTGCATTTCAGCAAAATGTTATTTTGTGTATGTGGATTCAAGTGGAGAAAGAAAGAAACATATAGAAAATCAAATAACATTCTTCTTATCCTTATAATTATTATGACAAGTGGGATGGAATGACAAGCTTCACCAGCCAATAGAAGGTGGCATACGTGGCAGATCAGAGGCATCGGGCCCCAACCTCTGACCAATGAGAGTGCTACACTGGTATTTTTCTGTTTTCAGTATGGAGTCAACAAAAGCAATTCGATCTATTGGCCAAAACTAAAGCAAAATCAACTGGTTTTTTCTTTCTTTTTTTTTTTTTCTCTTTTTCATTTTTTTTTTAGTTTGGTTTTGATAGTAGTCGACTTAAGGGATGTTTAGATGAAATATGAAATGTATTCTAATATTATGTTTTATATTACATAATTTTACAGGCTAAATAATGCTATATATATTTAATATGGTTGATCATATATATTGCCAATATGTGCTAACCATATGATGAGGTTATAACTGGTTACAAAAATCCACTAAATCGAGTAATGTGAGATTAAATATGGAAATAGTTGAGGTTATGCTATGTTATCAGTTTCATATAAAATTTGTGATAAAATATTCATTTATCTATTACATAAATAAAAATCTCAATATTTAAAATTGTCCTCACATCAAAATTTGTCCTAACATTAACTAATTTCCCGCCAAAATACTTGCATGCCTCTTGGTTTTTAATGGTCAACAGGTGCCTCTTCATTTCTTATATTCTTCCCAAATATGTCGTTTCATTATCAGAGCATTTCCTAACTTATAGAGAAAAGAGCAGAGATGTACATCGATGTCAAAGACAAATACGCTACAGTCTTCTTCAATCGGCACTCTTCCGCCTCCGCTCACGGCCACGACTGCCTCCGACGCCAACCTCCGACCCTAATACGTGGTTCAGCCGCCACTTGCTCTCTGCCGCTCGCCGATCTTGTGTGTCCGCACCAACACCTACTTCGTTCGGTCCGTACAACGATTGCGACGCACATCGTTTCGACCACCACTTCCACCGCAAGATCGTCGCCATCGACCGACTGTGCCTCTCCGCCAGTTGCTTCGCTTCCATTTCCAGTGACAGGTGACCAAATTTCAAAACGAACGGCCCGAGCAATTGAGTTCTGATTTCAGCCATTGCAGTCGCAGGTACCAATAATTAGCGACTCCCCAGAAACGGTTCTGGCGATTCATCAAAGGTTGTCTCTCACTTTTAAATTGTGGAATTGACCAGTATGCTGCTGCGTGTTGATGATCTTGCTGCTTAACTTTGAAAAAACAAATATATAGTGACCATTGTTTAGCTACTGTCTTTATCTATTGTGTTGTCGTTGTCTATCAGTATTTCTGATATCAGTGATGTTGCTTCTTCTCTATCTTCCAGATTGCCGTCCATTAAGTGTTCGATGAAATCCTGTGAAAGTTCCTTTTGTTGAGTTGGTACTTGCTGTCTTAGTTGGTTGTCGAGATCGTATCAGATGATGTCTTTTGATTGGAGCTATTGACATGTCAGGAAGGGTGGAGGTTTGCAGTAATAATGAATTACAGAATGGTAAGTGAATTGGTTTATTTAGATGCACTAGGTGACTGCACATGCGTTGCACGCGCGTCGGCAGTTTATGTTTTAGAACAAATATTTGGAAGACAATGTCGGGATGATATGAACTGTAATAAGACAATGTTACATCCAACGACAAAGGGAAGTTATGACAAACATTTGAAATGTTTTCAAACATCACAGACAAACAAACATAGAAAAGTTTCAATATAAACCGGTGTTATTTCCACCGAACTGTCCAAAAGCATCTTGGTAGTTGTAATAACCTGAAAGATGTATCCAATGAATATGATGAGTAAATTAAAAATAAATAATAACAATATCAATATTTTTAATTATACATGGTTTTTATATGATGAGTTTGGAAAATATGCAGACTATAAAGTCGGTTTATAAGTAGTTTAATTTATTTTGGCCAATTATAAGTAGTAATTGATAGCAACTTTTTGAAATTTTCAATACTAATCTTTGTTATATTTGGCAATGTATTAGAATTAAATGTTACATTAAGACTAACATTGCATTGCCCACATTAAAATGTAAGAGATTCGGGTAGAATATCATATGCTATGAGATTCCCACGATTTCGATTGTGATCGGTTGCCTTTTCAATCTTGACGACGAAAGCTAATGTTTGACCCTTTATTTTCTTCATAAGGACTTTTGATTTACCTTCAATCTACCAAAGTAGTGTAAAGAAGAAAGACGTCATTACAACAAAAGAAACCAAGTGTTTATTATATATATATATATATATATATATATATATATATATATATATATATATATATATATATTTTCTGATAGGGCAGAACAAAAAATAGTAGTTTTTAAATTATATATATTGTAACTATGTATATATCAATTCACCGCGTAAGAAAATTTATGTATATTTACAACTTAAGTAAGTCGGTTTCTTGTAGATGAAGTGTAATTTAAGAATAACAATATGGTTATTTGTTAAATTGTTAAGAAAAATATACCTGATCTGGTGAGGTAATGAACTTCTTAGCTGAGCATCCAATAATCTTTTCAACACCTTCAAACACTGTAATTGTTGCTTGAGCAGTACCATCATCCACAATTAACTTGAAGTTATACCTATCAACATATAGCATAAATCATTATACAACATATACATTTATTATTTATACATGTAAATGTAATTCCCGATTATTAAACTATCATAATCCAAATGGAAAAACTGGTTTCGTTACGTATGAACAGAGCAATACAGTTTATACATTTGTGAAGAATAAGGTTTTCCGTTCTCATTTGAGATAAAGCAAAATTAATGGTGCATCCATTTATGCACCATTGTTTTATTTAACGTTCTTTATTATATAATTATAGAATAAACATAATATTACTTGTAGGGTAATTAAGAGTCAGCAAATGCACCTTGGGGTGACTTGTATGTTGTTAACGGCACAAGTTGGACAATGCAACTGAGAAGTTTTGTTAATGGTTTTTTTGTTGCAAGTGTTACATCCGTAGTACCATGTATCGACATCTTCAGGTACGCTGATAACTTTTGCTTTTATAATGTAATAAGTATTCTACAATTGAAATCAAAGAATAAATATAAATTTACGAAGTATAATTATGGAGTAATATTGTTAAAATAAGAATAGTAAAACGAAAGGTTAAACTGTGCTGAAATCGTACCTTGAAATCAGCTAATTCACCCTTTGTTAACTCAATGAGTTGCTTCTGCTCAAAATGTGTAGATGTTGATGGTTTAGTGGAACATGGTTGAGAACCAGTTTCAACAGTAGTCAACCTATTATGATAGGGCTAAGTTAGTAAATGTTCGGTATATTTATTGACTTAGGTAGGACGTAGAATGTACAAACCACTGTTCCATGCCTTCAGTATTTATGATGTCTGGGTTTATGTCCACTGTTGAAAAGATAGAGATGACAACCCTATTGTTCCTGAAAATATTTATAATTACTAATGTCAAATGTATATACGCAGGTATTAAGCAAACAGAATCTCCATATAGTACAAATGATGAACGAAGGAAATAAACAAGAATATTTACGTAAACAGAATCTCCATAAGTTGATTTTTTGTAGAACAAAAAATCATATTATTCTCAGAAAGTAACGTAAAAATGAAGAACTTAAAGGGGGAAGTTTGTGAGACCATATGTTGCTTTTAGGTAAACATTAGAGACGCATAATACAGCGTAAGGAAATGTTTCAAAAATATTGTAAAAATAACGGAAAATGATTTGGCTTAAAATTTCTAATTTTTTTTATATTTAAAAAAGGAATCAGATTGATGACAGGAGGTAATGTTGAAACAAAGAGAACTGATGTGAGGTATTTTTGTTAATACATAGAGAAGATGGTATTACAAGAATAGTTATTAAGGTAATAAGTCCGGTTAAATGTTTGTACACACCTTCAGACTCTAATCTTACTTTTGCTTTTGAAATTGCCACAATTGTTTTGTTTGCAACAGAGGCAAACAACTGCTCTCCTTCAGTGATGGCAATATCTCCCCATAAAGTTATCACAATTTGACAGGACCTGCATGAACGATTATATTAAGACGATGAAAATGTAATCTTATGAGTGTGCATTTTACACAATACATTTAGATCGAAAAAACAATTATTAAATACGATAGTTTTAAGATCTATGATTTAATTGAACAAATATTTAATTAGAAGAACATACAGAGATGATGCAAAAAATTCAACTGGCCATAATATGCAAAACTTTAAATGGCTAGGATGATAAGTAGTTCTAACTATATAATGAAAATAGTTAGACATACATTTTATTGTTCAAGATCATGATTACATTTATACCTTAAATCACCAAGACGTATTGTGCGCATTTGAAGTAATTCCCTTGTGCCACGTTTTTTAACCTCCTTCAGTGGATCTACATTGAGCAGAAATCCTATAACATCTGTAAAATGTAATAAGTTGTTAGATTGTGTTTTTTAGCATTAATGAAGAACAAGTTTTTAATAATACTAATACTACTTAAAAAGAGTTGTCATTGATTAAGATAATAACATTTACCAATAAGTTTATTTGTGCCTAAGTGCTGATTTAGATCTTGGAACTCGACAAAGTTGTAGTGCAGTAAACTTCTGTCAAGCGGTGGACTTGCTTTGGTAACAGTTACAGCTGATGTAAGTGTGAGTTCAAAGTCCTCATGCACATTTGGATATTGTGGCTTGATTTTGTTGACAATACCATTGGAGATCAGATAGGTTTCATGCATGCTTAGATTTGACCCAATCTTTTGGATTTGCTCATTAAAGATGACGGCTTGGATCAAAATTCCCTGTGTACATAAATATTAACTGAAACTGGTTGTCGAAAGTACACAAGTATAATTTGCATGAGATAATTATAGTTATAAGATAATCATAAATGTGTAAATTTATATATACTACTGAACTTCGGAATCCATAAGTACAATTTTTTGAATTGATCATTGGCCTTTAAGGGTGTCGTAACTTTGTATTGGACATGTGCGTATGACTCTGGCCTTGATAGTCCAGTCGCGGTCCAAATGCCGAAGGGAGGAGACGGGGACAAATTCAACAGCACTAGATTCCAGTTCTGCTTCACCTGCTTCCTCTGTAAAATAAGCCAATGGATGATATGTTAATAAATGTATTTTAATAAAAGTAGTCTTCAATTTTGAAAAAAAAAATGATAAGTTCTTCAAAATCCGAATTGTTCTGGTCTTTCAGTATGAGTTTTCTCCGATGTTTTTTTGCAGTTGCAGGACTGTTGGTTTCTGCATTGTCTCCTTCGTCTGTCTGTTTAAGATCAGACGATATAGCATAAGGAGTAGGTGTCTGAAACATTGGTACTTCCTTCTTAACTGGGCGTCCACGTTTCCTAGATAATTTATTTGGTTCAGAAATTCCTGCAGTGGGCTCGCTAGGAGAAGTGGGGTCTTGAGAAGACTCTCTTTTCTTACGGAGTATCCTCTTTCTTTTTGTGGATGGTGGTGAAAACTGGTCCTCATTTTGTTTATCACTCACATTACTACCTGTTACGAATAATTAAAAGAATGGTGAGGAAGAGATTGTTGTAAATGTTATTACATCAAGACTATTGGTACTTTTAGAATTTTACTGACCTGATGATGCGGCATCCGAAGCCTTTGATTTCTTCACTAGGAATGAACTGATAATGATATCATCTTCATCTTCTTCTTCTGACATTTGTTTCTGAGCAGTTCCTCTTTTCCTGCGACCCATAATTGATTTTGTGAGAGGAGTTATCAGTTGCAGGCAAAGATAATGTAAAAATTGGGAAGTTAATCGTGCAGAGAATTTTTTTTGAAGTGGAGTGTTTGCAACTTTTTTTTTTTTGTTAAATAGTGTTTGCAGTTAGTGTGGCAATTTTGTACCAGTTCCATTTATGAGAGTAGATATGTACCTTAAACCAGGTCGGTTTGGTTGCTGAACCGGAAATGATAGAACGCCGGTCTGTTAATGTGAATTAGGCGGTTTGATTTTTCATTGTGATTGAAAGAGTAGTACAACCCAATTTGTAGCAGAATGGAGTATCGATGGCATCCATTTGATCTAGGTAAACACCCATGGCTTGCATTCTCGTGTACACCTCCGTTTGATCGCAATAAGATTCATAGTATGCTAGGGGTGTTAGTAGTCATCAAGTTCATAATGACCTCCATCTAGATAGCTAGCCACTCAAGCAGACAATAAGTGTGAAAATTTTACTGATTTCTTCGTATTTAAGGTGAGTGAGAGTGTGTTCGGTCACTGCTGAAATCAGAGTAACACAGTGACAGAAAAGCTTGCAGCACCAGCAGAATGAGAAACAGAGGTAGTCAAATTCTTGGTTAGGACTATGAACAAACAATTTATGTGCATTGTATTATATCCTAACAAAACAGCAGTTGCCTTATTTGTATGTAATAATTTGATAGTCACAGAGAAACTTGCAGCAGCACATTCAGAACAAGAGGTACTTGAATTTGAGATTATGAGTATGAACAGACACTTTATGTGCACGGTGGTGGAAATGTTGAGAACGTATGAATGGGTAGTATGCAGTGAAATTTAGAGGGGATTACCTTTGTGCAGTTCCGAATGTTTGATGGGCAAAAACCCTCTCCACGAAGTGAATGAATGAATGGTAGGTCGCAATTTGAGAGTGCAGTTGCTGGAATTGGTGATTGTTGGCAAGCAGGAAGGTTGAGTTCGTGGTTGCAGAGTGTACGAACCTCTTCCAGCGAGTTAATGAATGAATGCCTAAGGATGTTGGAGGTGGGGAGTTCCTTTTGTGGATTAATGGAAGCAGGAGAGTGAATGGTTGCAGAGAAATAATTTTGGTGAAGAAGAAGAGAGTTGGAGATGGAGGTGAAGAAGAAGAGAGTTGGAGATAGAGGGAATGAAGGAAGAGGGAGGGTGAGTGTAGGCTGTGCGATGGACAGATCGGTGGGGCCTAGTTTTTTTTTTTTTTTTTTTTTGTGGAAGCAAAAGGCTAAACCGGCGTGAGGAAGAGGGTGGGGGTTGTTGTTTGTACGTTGTGGATTGGAGAGGTATGTGGGGCACATGTTTTGTTTTTTTGGAAGTTGTTAAGCAGAAATGTAAAACGGTATGTCTGTTCGGTGTGAGGACACCGCATACATTTATAATAGGTGATAGATAGTTATTATACTAACTAACACAACTGAATAATCTATGAACTATTGTTGTAAAAATTGCTTACATGGTCGATTCTCGATTGCATTCATTTTACATATATCTATATGGAGTGGATATATACATATATATACTTAAAATACAAGGCCTATTATAATAATAATTCATGTCATTATGAAAGTCTAACAACGGGCACTTTGCATTGAGAATGAGCAAATCAAAATTAATGTAGTGATGGTCCTCTTGACCAGTTGTAAATCTCTATATATAATCAAATTTTGGAGATGATGGTTAGTCCTAGGGGTGAGCAAATATCCCGAGAGGCTCAAAATCCCGCCCGTCCCGCCTAGCCCGTCCCAAAAAGTCCGTCCCAAAAATGTACCCAAGCCCTAATGGGCGGACTTTTCTTCTCAACTAGGGCTAGGGCTAAGGCTAGGGTTTTTTTACAAAGTCCCAGAAGGCCCGTCCCGTCCCTTTTTGCTAACTAATCAGCTATAACCTATAGTTAGTTAAGTTAACTTTAGTGATGACTCGGGTTGAAGTTCCATTTGATCTGGGATTTGCATTTATAACTTGTTATGTCAGAATTGTTGGTGACTTTGTGTTAGAGTCTTGGTAAAACTTAGTTTTGGAGTCTTTGGTGAACTATTTTGGAGAACCAAGTTATGTGTTCAACTTGGTGTTCTTACAAGCGACAAAATGTTTGAGTGATTTTGGTGAACTTTGTGGTATGTGGTGAACTTTGTTGTTGTTATGTGTTTAGTTATGGTTTAAGTAAATTGAGTATGATTTTTTTTTTTTTTTTTTGAACTTGGATGGGAATTTGATTTGTCCCATTTGTCCCTAATCCCTGTAGGCCCGTGGCGGGAGGGCCTTTTCCTACTAACTAGGGCTCGGGATAGGGCTCGGGACAGCCATTAAGTGGCCCTAGTTTTAGGGCTTGGGCCATTTTTTAGAAAAAGTCCGCCCATCCGTCCCATGCTCAGCCCTAGTTAGTCCTAGAAGCAATAGAGATTGATACATGTCACAAATTCACTGGCAAGAAGAGATTGATACTTTTGTAGAAGATGTGCCGATCAATAGTCTGGAGGATAACTTTCCAATTGTCCTGTTTTTGTTTTTGTTCAAGCTGCAAAAAAATTTACATTCTAATTGATAAAAGACCAATTATCTATTGACTAATCGTTTAAGAAATGAAGTTCCATGTTTTTGTTATGCTAATTGAAAGAAATAGTATCTGGTTGATCTTCCATTTTAGCTCATAAGCAGGCTAATCTTGTTCATGTTAGTTTTGTGCAGGGTACTTGTGGAGAGAGCAGTTCTGTCAATAGAAAACTCTTTCGGTGGAAGCATTCACCGAAACTATGATCTTTTACTTCATCACCGACTGCATATTGTTGAGGAAGTTAAACTAGCTGTGAGGCATTGCTTGTTGGCTAATCATGGGTTAAATTGGAAGATCTCAAACAAGTTCTTAGCCATCCATAGGTACGAAAATAATATAGTTAATTGAATTTCCATTAAGACGATACTAGGTCTAGAATCTTATCTATATAAGCTGTGTAGGGTATAATGATATAGTTAATAATAAATTACCATTACTGCCAAAACCTACTTTAGCTCCCCACAATCACAATTTAACAAATGTGTTTACAAAGTAGGAGTATCTTCATTGTTTTTCAGATACTTTTTTTTACTGAATATATATATATATATATCTTTAAATTACAATGTATAAATATAATGAGTGAGAAAAGAATTAAATGTTGCAGGTGGATCTACAAAGAAGACGTCCATTCACAAGCCGTAGCAAACAGAGTCTGTACAAGTTGAAGTGGAGGGCTCTGACCAAAAAAAGGGTTAATGTCCAACTGATAGATAGATGATCAATTGCTAATAATAAATATGCACAACAGTAGCTAAGAATTTTTGGATGTCACCGACCTACGACGTGGCTAAGAGGTGGTACCCATCCGACCAGTGAATTTTTGTGACATGTGTCAAAGTATCAATCTCTTCTTGCCAAGCGTCGCCAATTTATTGGCCTAAAGGATACCACCTTTTAGCCTCGTGGTATGTCAGTGCCATTCATAAAATGCAAACACATAACCATTTAAATATTTTTATACATGACATATGTTTGATTACCATTACTAAAGTTTTGTAAACCTTACAAACACGTATCGTATCTCTATCATCATTATTATTTTTCTTACTGAACGATGAGGAGTGTCAAAATAACAAGCTGAAACTATAGAAGAATGAGAATTGTATTATTGATCTTATTTAGGGTTGAGTACATGTACCTATATATATAGATACAAGACTATATCTATAGCAATATAATAAGAAACATAATCTGATAATATACTAAGAATATATCTATTCCTAATCTAGATATATTTATCTAAATATAATAAGATATATTTATCTATAATATATCTTATTCCCTTATACGCCCCCGCAAGACGGACGTTCTGACAAGAATGGCCGATCTTGATACGAAGAATATTAATGAATGCCCCAATAGTCCAATCGTCATCGACGGATGCCCGGAGATGTCCAGTCGGCAACGGCGAAAGCCCGGAGATGTCCAGTCGGCACTGCGGTAGCCCGGAGATATCCATCCAGTCGGCACGGCGGTAGCCCGGAGGTCCAGTCGGCAATGGCGGAGACCCGGATAAGTCCAGTCGGTCAGGATGCTGCTGGTCACGATGTTCACGTTGGTGAACAATAAGCAAACGACGGAGGTGAATTTGCTCGTTGGAGCAAACCTCTTAATTCCAACAAAAAGGCAGCAAAAATGCAGCAAGTCTCAATCAGAAAGCTTGAAGCTAGTCACGGAGCCACGGAAGAGTCCTCAGGTGTAGCGATCAGATACTTTCGCTCGTTGGAGCTAGTAGGATCGAGGATGCTGGTAGATAGAAATACCGCCATGAGCATGGGCCGATAAAAAAATTACGCTCGTTGGAGCGGGTACCAAAAGATCGGTGCATAAATCGTCGATACGGAAGCAGGGATTTATTGTCTTATTAGAAAATAAAGAAAAAAAAAATCTGAAATTAGAATTGGCCAGGGGGCGGCCGGCATGACATCTTCATAGTTGACGGCGGTGCCGACCGCCCCTGGACAGCGGCGATGGTGGGCGGCGGCTTGTAAGTTGTACTCGTTGGAGTTAGAAAGGCTCTGATACCATATAGAAGAATGAGAATTGTATTATTGATCTTATTTAGGGTTGAGTACATGTACCTATATATATAGATACAAGACTATATCTATAGCAATATAATAAGAAACATAATCTGATAATATACTAAGAATATATCTATTCCTAATCTAGATATATTTATCTAAATATAATAAGATATATTTATCTATAATATATCTTATTCCCTTATAGAAACCACTACAAAATCTACTAGGTAATTAGTTCAACTTCATAATCAAAAGGCGTTGACAATTAGTTCATTACAAAATCTATGATTATTATAAACATATTGTAATGAACTAAATATTTAGTAATCTATGATTATTATAAACATATATATTATTTATAAAGTTCGGTCTTCTCATGATTTTTTTAATCATTATTTTCATGATCACTCCAATGCACCCATCTTCTAAAAATGCTGGAAAATAATTAGAGTGGTTGGACCAACCGAATTATGATATCTATGAACAAATTAATTTTGAATCTCACAGAAGATACTATCGTAAAAAATATGTAGAAGCTAAATTTGATATTGATTTATGTATATTATGATGAGTATATATATATATCACTAGCTACTACAAGAAAAATAGATTGTTGCGACTTTAGAATTAACTTGTCGCGGCGCTAAATTTTGTCCTTATGAAGGTAGCAACGCAAATCGATATGTCGTTTCTGATCACCGTCGTAGTAAACTCTGCGACGCTTTGAAGCAGCGTTGTTAAACTCCTAACAGACATGACTTTTTTGCTTGCGTCGCCGGTGCATGCAAATGGCAACACAACTAACCGTCGTTACAATATTTTTTTCTTAAAAATTGTGTTACCTAAATCAAAACTTAACCGCTTTGAAAAACGTCGAAATAATACAAGAAGAAACGACGCTACTACGAAGGGTCGCCAAGTTTGAATAAAGTTGATTATTGTGAAGATGTTTGCGACGCTTGAGTAAGCGTCGTCAATGAAAGTCATCTAAAACTCTTTTTCTAGTAGTGTATATAAAAGATAAATTAATAAGGTGGCTAAAAGTCCTTACATGTCGATATCTCGATTATAAATTAAATTGTTGGTGTAGTTATGCTAACGGAACTAACGTATGCGTAAGCTCGGAAATAAACCCGAGACGTAATGTGATAAATCTAAAGTTCGACACTATTTTTTTTATTATGAAAAAAAACTATGGCAGCGGCTGCATGAGGTATTATTATTCATTAAATAGATTATTATTAAATAATAAGGCGGCGTAGCCAACTGGAAAATATTAGAACACGGGATGTTTAAATATAATAATTGATTGATGATAATCCTAGTAAAAGCGCCCCGTACTGTTGGGTAATTACTAATTAGTAATTAGTGCAGTGTACGTATAGTAGCTGCACGTCATTCGAAAACATTACCATATACTTTTCCACGTGTACATTTACTATTTGTACCTTTTAGTTTCTTTAACACAGTTGGAAATGATTATTAAAAACACTCAATTAAACTGTAACCGAGATTATCATCATGAATCTGATTTATAATATGCCAAAGTCAGGATCTTCATTTGAGAATGAATTGTGATAAATCGATCGGGGAATAGATACGCATGAAGTCATAATGGGTGGTAGGATAATTGTTCATTTCAACTTTTTTATGATAATATATGTAATTTTTATTCTAAATTTTATAATTACTATTGGTCGGCGCTTCACATAATTAAAAGAAAAAGGTTCTTAATAATTAGTGGAATTTGTCAAACTGATAAACAAACCAACAACAATAGAGGAACAATTTGAAAATATTTATATATATATATATATATATATATATATATACCAATATATTATTTGTGTTGGGTCCTCACCCCCAATAGACATCTTTTGTACCTTTTCATTTTATTAACCAAAAATATATATTATATTTGGTTCCTATATTTTATAAAATTAATAATTTAGTCATTAGTGTATTTGAGAAACATTTATTTATCTTTAATACTATTACTAAATCATTATTTAAATTTTGTTATTTTTTTAAGGTCGTTTAGTCGATATGTCAGTAATTATAATTAACTTCATGTCAATTTAAGTCAGCCCTATCATACTTATTCCGTTCAAATTTCGGACACATGTACATTTTTTTATTCAACGAATTATATAGATCGGGTGATATATGTTCCGCCTGTTTAGATTATTTTATCACATAAATCAGCAACTTGCCAAATTATATATATAAGTCAAAATATGGGTGAAATGTGGTTCTTGAAGTTTGACCTCGTACAAATAACATTTTACTCATCGTCCAATATTTATGGACTCAAACTATTAATTTAGTTATTCTATTTGTTTATCCAATCACATTGTGTATAGCCTAATTAATGTTCAATGAATTTTTTTTTTTTTTGTAATTTCAAGTCTAAACTTTAGATTTTTGTGATTTAATTTTTCCTTTGTTGTTAAATCAAATTTTGTTGGTATTGTGATATTGTATATAATCACGTTTGTATAGGTCAAATTTGTCCATTGATGACTCTAAGTGGTTAAGAACAAGTTTACATTCTTAACACTTCAAGTTGATGAGTTAGATACAATTGAGCCGTTAATTACCAATGTAATGCTCGGCCCAATTCATTTATATATCTAACTATAAGGCTAAGTTAGTACCGTAACTGAAGACATTAGTTAATTTTTTTACTTAATATCACATAGATTCGTTTCTCACAACGAATCAACTTGCCCGTATTTTACTTTGATTAATTATAAATATTAGTAAACTTAAGATAAATTATATATTTTGAAATTTAAATGATCGATGCGCGTGCAACGCGCATTAATAACTAGTATATATTAACAGAGAAACACTGACTTACGTTATCACGGTAACACCTCTAACTTTAGAATGCAATGTTGTTCATACTTCATACAACTCCTCGTATGCTCAATAAACATGCAAAAAGTAAATTTCTCTATTGATGGGCCCTGGCGAAGGCCGTTAGGCCCCTTAACGATTGGCTAAACGGCGACTAGGCCTGGTGGACTAGGAGCTGGGCTGCTGGAAAGCTAAGGGCTCCGACGGAAGGAGGCCCCGATATTGAATGGCCACGAGCAAGTATGGCTCCGACAGGGAAGAGCCCTGAAGATATCGGACCTGGACGTAGTCGGTCCCGATATGGGAGTTGACACCACTCCCGGAAACTGAATCCTTAAACGATGTAACTTGGGAGTCTCCGATAACGATCGAGACTCGCCAGTAAGAGCACAATCCCGGAAATCTCGCCACGATTATAGTGGTGGTATAATGGGCGAGATATGCGGGATACGAATAACTGTACGAGATACAGGGCAGAATATATGGCGAGATACGTGGAATAGCGGATCACAATCCAACCACCTAATCAGGTAACTGGGATAACCTCCCTCTATAAAAGGAGGGAAGTTATTCCAGATTAGGGTTACGTTTTACACACATTGACATTGCTTGCCTATTCTGTTGATCGCCATACTTACGTTAAGCATCGGAGAGGGATTCTGGGCCACTGCCCTCTATCCCCTTCTGCAGGATTACGAGGAGCTAAGGAATCCGTCATCGTAACCGGAGTTCCCGCCGTGATCCAACATTGGCGCCGTCTGTGGGAAACGCAACAAAAAGCCAAAAAGTAAGTTTGCTTTCCTTTGATTCCTTATCATGGCTGGCAACAGACCGCAGCGTTCAGGCAAGCAGGTGCCGGCCGCCAGCAATCCTCCTGAGGATGCTGCCCAGCATCAGGATCTGAGAGATGAGGGCGACAGCACTCGCCGGAACGAAGCACCTTCCCCGAATCCGGAGTTGGCCAGGGTAGTGGCAGAGGCCATGCCCCTATTCATGGAGGCTATGGAGGCCCTCCTAGACCGAAGAGAAGCTGCCAGAAGGCAGGCTGATCTACCACCGCTCCCTCCGCGGCGAGACAATCCCAGAAGGCAGGGGGACGACAACTTGCCTCCACCTCCTCCATTAAGGGAACAGCCTATTCCCCCTAATCCAGCACCGGCGGAGAATTTTGTGGTCGATGGACCGGGGCCAGTGCAGCAAAGGACCATTCCCCTGAATGGTCCCCTCACTGCCGATCAGGTGGTGAGAATTGTGGGTATCTGTATGGGAGATCAGAAGCCCATGATGTCGGAACTGGGGAGTCAGGAAACCCATCCCTTCGTGCCCAGGCTGATTCATACCTTGGCCCCTCCAGGCTTGGGTATCCCGAAGATAGACGAGTACGACGGGGACGCAGACCCGGTCCGCCACGTACAGAAGCACCTGACAGCATGCATGGGCAGGACCCCAGATGAGGATGTTATCTGTGCCCTGTTCCCAAGCACCCTCGGGGAGAAGGCGATGACCTGGTTCTACAGTTTGCCCACTGGATGTATCACCTGCTGGAAGGATATGCATCAGCGGTTTATCGCCCAGTATCAAGGACGTCGGCGACTTCTAAAAAGTGTTCGGACCCTGCATGAGGTGGTCCAAAGGCCCGACGAATCGCTGGCCCAATACTATCAGCGTTACACGGCTGGCATGACTGAGCTGGATGAGGAGATATCGGAGGGCGAGGCCATCCGTACCTTCCTGAAGAACCTTAAACCCCCTTACGGTTCCGATTTACTGCACAGCATCGCGGCCAAAAATGTCTGGAACATGGAGGCGCTCCAGGCAAGGGTGAAACAGCAAATCGACGTCCAGGAGTCGAAGATTGCCGCCGGAGAACTGGCTCCTCCCAAGGGGCGTGAAGGAAAACACTTGTTCAAACCATTGGACAACCGGCACAAGAAGGATAACTCCGAGGGTAGTCGGAGTCGAGGACGTTCTGATCGGAGGGAGGATAAGCGTCCGAGCAGGAGGGACAGTCAGAAGGAAGAGTTTACCCCTCTCAACAGACCTTTGAAGGAGGTCTTAGCAGTGATGGAGAAGCAAGGCCTCGCCCGTTTCCCCAAGAAGAAGGAAGGAGAAAAATTGGGCTCCCGCACCGACCGTTACTGCCGATTTCATCGGGCCTCCGGTCACGACACTGACCAATGTCGAGAACTGAAGAAGGAAATAGAGAAGCTTATCCAGAGGGGTAAGTTGAAGGAGTTCGTGGGGGACTCACGCTGCAAGCCCCGCTCACGATCTCGGTCGAGGTCCAAATCTCGATCGAGGTCCCCCAGGAAGAGAAGGTCCGACGTAGAACCTTCGGAGGGCCCATCCGGGTCCCGACAGAAGAGGATTATTAATGTGATCCACGGAGGGTTCGCTGCAGGAGGAGACACATCGTCCTCTCGGGAACGTTATGCCAACCAAGTACCAGTCGCAGTGGTTTTGGGGAAAAGATCGCGATCGTGGACCCCGAAGGAAGAAATGGAGATCACCTTCTCGGCGAAGGATCTGGAGGGAGTAGAGACCCCCCACGAGGATGCCCTAGTAGTAACACTGGATGTAGGAGGATTTGAAGTGAAGAGGATCCTCATTGATGGAGGGAGCTCCTCCGACATCCTCTTCTCCGACGCCCTGGAACAGATGGGAAAGAAGAAGAAAGATTTGCGGGAGGTTAACTTCCCGATGGTAGGATTTTGTGGCACGACCTCTTATCCGTTAGGGGTTATCACACTGCCCGTGTGGTTCGGCAGTGGCTGGAAAATGGAGAAGCGAGATGTGGAGTTCGTGGTGGTCGAATCCACAGGAACGTACAATGCAATCATCGGAAGAACCACTATCAACCCTCTGATGGCGGTAGCCTCGACCGTCCACCAAAAACTGAAGTTCCCGACCGAGAATGGGGTAGGCGAGGTGAAAGGCGACCAGGTGGCGTCGAGACGGTGCTATGTCAACGCCACCAGGAGATCAAGGAAGGAAGCTATGTCAGTGCTCCAGACAGACACTGACCCTCGAGAGGAGTTTGGGCGTCCTGCCCCCATGGAGGACCTAAAGGAAGTCGAGATAGACGGGCCCGAGAGGAAGGTGAAAATCGGATCTGCCTTATCCGACGAAAGGGCCCAGGAGTTGATTGTGCTCTTGCGAGAATTTAAGGAGCTGTTTGCCTGGTCCCCGAGTGATATGCCAGGAATCAGCCGGGACGTAATCGAGCACGAACTGAATATCGACCCTGTGATCAAGCCAATCGCCCAGAAGAGACGTCCGATGGGGGCAGACAAGAGGATTGCAATCCAGCAGGAGGTTGGCAGGTTGCTCGACGCTGGGTTCATTAGGGAGATCCGATTCCAGACGTGGGTAGCCAACCCAGTGCTGGTAAGGAAGAGCAACGGGAGGTGGCGGATGTGTGTCGACTTCCGCGACCTGAACAAGGCCTGTCCGAAGGACTGTTATCCGCTCCCGCGGATCGATCAACTAGTGGATGCTACATCGGGACATGAGCTGCTGAGCTTTATGGATGCGTATTCTGGTTATAATCAGATAAAAATGGCGGAGAAGGATGCCCAACACACCGCCTTCTACGCTGACAGCGAAGTCTTCCAGTACGATGTCATGCCTTTTGGCCTGGTAAATGCGGGGGCGACCTATCAGAGAATGGTGAACAAGCTGTTCGGGGATATGATCGGAGATACCATGGAAGCTTATGTAGATGACATGTTGGTGAAATCCCGACAAGCATCGGACCATGTCGGTAATTTGGCTATGGCCTTCGAGAGGATGAAGCTCCACCAGGTCCGACTGAACCCAGCTAAATGCGCTTTTGGAGTCCATTCCGGGAAGTTCTTAGGCTTCATGGTGAGCCAGAGGGGGATCGAGGTGAATCCCGAGAAGCTGAGGGCGATAGAAGAGATGCAGTCTCCAACCAACCATAGGGAGGTGCAAGTGTTGAACGGTCGACTGGCTTCCATAAATCGCTTCTTATCCAAGGCCAGTGACCGATCGATGCCATTTTTCAAGGTGTTAAGGGCCAACCGACAGTTCGAATGGACTACCGAATGTGAGAAGGCGTTCCAAACGCTCAAACAACACCTCCGCGACCTCCCGCCACTGGCGAAGCCAACTCCAGGCGAGCCGCTCTATCTTTATTTGGCCATTTCTACATTTGCAATAAGCTCTGTTCTAGTTAAAGCTGTCAAAGGCAATCAGATTCCTGTCTATTATGTAAGCAAGGCGTTTGCCAAGAGTGAAATGAACTATCCTCCGATTGAGAAGTATCTCTTTGCGTTGATTATTACTGCTCGAAAGTTACGGCCCTACTTCCATGCGCATGAAATTACGGTGTTGACTGATCAGCCATTGAAACACTTCTTGAACCGACCCGACGCGTCGGGGAGACTAGTAAAGTGGGCCGTGGAACTTAGCGAGTTTCGAATTCATTTCGCTCCGAGAACAGCTATCAAAGGGCAGGCATTGGCTGACTTTATAGTTGAATCTACTATTCCCGATCCTGAAGTAACGGAAACAGTAGAGGGGGCAACCACCGGGAAGACTGACGAGGTCCCGATGGAAAGACAGTTGGAACAGCCAAATAAGAAGAACACCTGGGAGTTGTACACAGATGGCTCCTCAAGCTCAGACGGATCGGGTGCAGGATTCGTATTGATTCCACCAGGTGGGGCGGAGCCGCTTCGATATGCATTGGCCTTGACATTTAAAGCCACCAATAACGAGGCAGAGTATGAAGCTCTTATAACAGGACTGAAAATCGCCAGGGGTACTGGAATCGAGCATCTGAGAGTGAAGTGTGACGCAAGCCTGATTGTAAATCAGATTCGGGGACAGTATGGAGCAAAGAATCCAATCATGAAGAAATATCTTCAGGAGGCTCAAACATTAAAGGAGAGCTTCAAAAGTTTCGATATAGAGGCGATCCCGAGAGAAAAGAATGTGGAGGCCGATGCCTTGAGCAAGTTTGCCTTGGGGGCACCTTTGGAGGAGACTCGGAGGGTACACTTCTTGGAGAAGGTGATTCTATCGACGACCGATCCATCGGAAGTATACACTATCGGGACAGGGTCAGAAGAGAAGCCCACGTGGATGACCCCGATAATTGTGTACCTAACCACGGGGGCACTGCCTGAAGACAAAGTGGCAGCAGAACGACTGCGACGAATGTCAATTAACTACGCGATGGTGGATAACCAGTTGTACAAGAAGGGTTTACTCTCGACACCTTTCTTGAAATGCGTAGCAGAACCTGACACGACCCGAATTCTGAGAGAACTGCATGAAGGAGTCGCAGCCTGTCACGAGGGCGCCCGATCCATCCTGAGAAAGGCGCTGAACTTGGGATACTATTGGCCTACGATGAATAAGGAGGCAACAGCGCTTGTTCGATCCTGTGACGCGTGTCAGAGATACGCCTCGAACATCACAGCCCCCGCTGCTGATCTGACGCCCATTGGGAGTGCTTGGCCCTTCGCACAGTGGGGCATTGACCTGGTGGGACCCCTTCCGAAAGCAAAGAGCCAGTGCACACATCTGCTGGTTGCAATTGATTACTTCTCGAAGTGGATCGAGGCTAAGCCCTTAGCCAAGACAACAGCGGGACATATCATTAAGTTCCTCCAGACCCGAATCTTGTCAAGATATGGGGTGCCGAAGGTGATCATCAGTGACAACGGTCCTCCATTTAATGGGGCCCAGTTGGAGAGATTCCTAGACGAGTTCAATATCGAGCATCGGACGGCATCCGTTCGTCACGCCCAGACCAACGGGCAGGTGGAGGCTGCTAATAAAATCGTGATGGAGGGCTTGAAGAAAAGGGTCTATGCTCTGGATGGAAAGTGGCTAGACGAGCTGGAGAACGTGCTGTGGGCGGTCCGAACGACACCCAAGCGGTCAACAGGTGAAACCCCGTTTGCACTTGTTTATGGGACAGAGGCGGTCGCTCCTGTGGAAATCGCTGTGGCGTCCCACCGAACCAGAAGCTATGATCCCTCGACGAGTCCAGGAAAAGCCAAGATAGGACCTTTGACGAATGACGAAACCAGGCGCCTGGAGTTATCCTTGTTAGAGGAAAAACGGCTAGAGGCCGACATAACGCAAGCTCGGATGCGTCTGGCGACGGCCAGGTACTATAACCGGAAGGTCAGGTCGCGACAGTTCTATGCGGGGGAGCTAGTCCTACGTCGGAATGAGTTCGCTCTCCAGGATCGGATCAACAAGCTGTCTCCGAAATGGGAAGGGCCTTACAAGATCGTAGGCATGCCGGCCTCAAATGCTTACAAGTTAGAAGATCTCGACGGCAAAGTATTACGAAACACCTTTAGTGGCGAACATCTGAAGAAATGTCATGTTTGACAAATAAGTCGTCCGTAGAGGCGCAACGATGTAATCAAGTCGCCCTGAGCGGTGCATATCATGTTAAAGACATCAATCAATAAAGAGGTTACTTCTGATCAAAGTGTTCCTAAGTTATCCTTAAGTTATTAAGGTTCGATTAAAAAGCGTCATTGGACGTCCGAAAAATCCTTAAGTTATTAAGGTTCGATTAAAAAGCGTCATTGGACGTCCGAAAAATCCTTAAGTTATTAAGGTCCGATTAAAAAGCGTCATTGGACGTCCGAAAAATCCTTAAGTTATTAAGGTTCGATTAAAAAGCGTCATTGGACGTCCGAAAAATCCTTAAGTTATTAAGGTCCGATTAAAAAGCGTCATTGGACGTCCGAAAAATCCTTAAGTTATTAAGGTTCGATTAAAAAGCGTCATTGGACGTCCGAAAAATCCTTAAGTTATTAAGGTTCGATTAAAAAGCGTCATTGGACGTCCGAAAAATCCTTAAGTTATTAAGGTCCGATTAAAAAGCGTCATTGGACGTCCGAAAAATCCTTAAGTTATTAAGGTTCGATTAAAAAGCGTCATTGGACGTCCGAAAAATCCTTAAATTATTAAGGCTCGATTAAAAAGCGTCATTGGACGTCCGAAATGTCCTTAAGCCTTTAAGGTTCGCTTTTAAAAGCGTCGTGAGACAACAGAAGGCCTTAGGATCCGATAAGAGAGTCAGGGGGAGCATAACCGAAAAAGAAAACATTCTTAGAAGGCTCGAAGGCCCAAAAGGTTCGGTACAAAAGAGATAATAAAAAAGAAGTACAAGGACTTAAGATTTTAAACACCAGGGGCTGAGTCTTCGGAAGGCTTTGGAGGGGCAGACTCATCGGCGTCTTCGGAGGAGCTTTCGGAAGGAAGGTTGAAATACGCTTCTGCGGCTGGGCCGAGAGTCTTGGACTTTCTCAAGTCGATGGAGTCCCCATAAGTCTCATTGAGCTCTTCAACAATATCGAGGATGGCGTTCTGTAGGTCTTCTTGACAATGCTTCGCCGCATCCTCCTTAAAGTCCTCCGAGCTTCGGTACTCCTCGCGACCTTGGACCTTCGCGTTTGTTAATTGGGCGGAGTGATCCGCCCTCGCCTCTTCTAGCTCCGCCCTCGCCTCTTCTAGCCCAGCGACGGCCCTCTGCTTCTCGAGCTTCAGCCGCTCCGCAGTCTCCTGCAACGCCGCCTTCTCGAAAGCAAACTGGCCCCGATCCGCCATGGCCGCCTGCTGCTCCCGCTTGAGCGAGCTCTCAAGACTTAGAATCTGCCGCTGTTGAGATTGAGCCTCTTGAGTGAGCTTGGCTCGGAGCTCCTCAGCCCGCCTTTCGCCCTCCTCCGCTCGGAGCCTTGACGCCTCGGAGGCAGCTAAGTCCTCCTGGAGCTTGGTCAAGCTCTCGAGGTTGGAGTTGGCCCGCTCTCGCTCCAACGCCGCCCGCAAAGACAGGATGTAGCCGAAGCAACGATCCTGGTCCGCGATTTCCTGAAAAGAAAATGTAGCTTAGTACTCAAAAATCGGAACGCCCCCAGATGAACAAAAGAAAGATTCGCTTACCTCTATCCGACGGATGGCCATCTGCCGGATGTCAGCATCGATGTCTTCCCCTTCCAGAGAAAGGGGACGCCTCAAAGAGGGCGGGACCGAGCCCGACACCAAATGCAGGGCCAGGTTCTTCTCCTGGCACCCCCGATGCAGAGGGATTCCCTGAAGGGACTCCACTGGTCTCCAAGGCTCGGAGCCCTGGTCCGAAGAGAAGGCCCGATAGTAGTCCTCGTCCAAGGGGAACGGAGGTACTACCAGGCGAGGCTCCTCAGCTTCCTCACTCACTCGAGCTTCGGGGGTCACACCCCTAACTGGCGAGGGTGGTAGAGCAGAAGATGACGGCGGCGTGGTAGGAAGTGGAGATGCCTTCCCACCAGATGACTTCACGGGAGTCAACCTTGATTTCCCTCGGAGGATGAGGTCTTCCTCCTCAGTTCGATCATCGGAAGGGGAGTCCTCCAAGCTGGTCACCCGACCAAATTCGCCCCGGTCTTCCGTCGGGGCATCCTCCACCACCGGCTCCGCCGCAGGCGCAGAGTCCGAGCCAGCTGCAGCAGGGGCGGCGTCCGCAGGACCTGCAGCGGGGCGAATAAGTCGAGGGATTAATTTGATATCAGTGTGCCAGATTAAACAACGCTCCATAAATCTTTCTTTGCCGAAAAAGCCATAATAGCCCGCCTCGAGAACATGTGGAGTTTCCCCTCGAAGGATGTTCCCGACATCCCTAATTCGTCCTTCCATATCGGAGGCTTGAAGATCCTGAGGTACTAACTCCCTATATCTTTTAATAGCACGAAAGACTTCCTTACCTTCCTTTTCGGAGCGGACGTTGAAGGCGGACCGGACAACATCCACATTAGTCCGCCCCTAGGAGGTGGGGGCCTCAGAGGTCTTTGCCTTCTTCTTGGACGGCCCCGAAGTGGCAGAAGTCTTTCGGTGGGAAGGCTTCTTCTTGCGCTTCAGTGAGTGGGAGGCATCGGTATCCTCCTGAAACAGACGGACGGTCAGCGATGCTCGAGGGGCTGTAAGCAGTAAAAAAGAAATAATTAGAAGATTACCCAGAGAATTACATTGGAAACACCGTCACGAACTTTTCCCCCAGCCATGGGATCGATCAGCATAATCCCAATCTTGACCCGCTGTTGGTCAGTGACAGAGGTGGCCTCGAAGGGCTGGTAACCCTCCTCCCAGCGACGAGCCTGGATAAGCATCAAGGCTCTCCGAGTCTGTTCTGACCACGAACGGAAAGACACGGGAGGATCAGCCTCCACGATGGTCCTCGGCCACTCAATAGGACCAGGCTGGATGAAGAAATATTGCTCCTTCCAATTGGCATTATCGTTCCCTTTGTCGGAGATGATGGCCCGCTCCTTGCAGATCTTCCAGGACACCCTCCTGTCCCAACCCATCTCCTTGTACTGCTCGTCGGTCCCCTCAGGTTGACGGGGAGAAAAGGAGCAGATCCCATCCTTGTTGCAAGTCATCTTATAGAGGACCCGCCAAAGCTCCAGGCTATAACTCCAATCTTCTGCGTTGATGTCGCACCACACCTGGAAGGCAATCCACGTACGAATCGCATGGGGGGAGAAGGTCGTGGGGTAAGTTTTGTAGTGATTGCACAACTCTACCCAGCTTGGACAAAAAGGGAGTCGAATCCCCGCACGAATTTGCCCCGGAGAGATAAACACTTCGTCTCCTTTGGGGAGCGTAACTTGAGTATTACGAGAATTGAACTGGGACTCCTCGTAGGGATAACGAGCCCCAAAGGAAGATTCAAAGATGCCACACTCGTTACAAGCCCTCTCATAATTAATAGGCGCGAGGGAGTTCTTCAAGTACTTGAAGACGAAGGGTGGTCCAGCAGTAGCAGATCCCTCGGCTGAAAATCGTCGAGGAAGGAGGAAGGGGAAAATTGAAACCTAGGAAGAATCGAAGAAAAAAAAAAAAAAAAAAAAAAAAAAAAAAAAAAAAACTCCCTCGAATCCAAACAGGATCCCAGAAGATCTTGAAAAGATCCAAGGCAAAGGCCTCCGACGGAGACGCGGAAGAGTCCGATGTCGGAAGACGCGATGCACTATAAGTCCCTCACGTCTTGGGGGCAAATGATGGGCCCTGGCGAAGGCCGTTAGGCCCCTTAACGATTGGCTAAACGGCGACTAGGCCTGGTGGACTAGGAGCTGGGCTGCTGGAAAGCTAAGGGCTCCGACGGAAGGAGGCCCCGATATTGAATGGCCACGAGCAAGTATGGCTCCGACAGGGAAGAGCCCCGAAGATATCGGACCTGGACGTAGTCGGTCCCGATATGGGAGTTGACACCACTCCCGGAAACTGAATCCTTAAACGATGTAACTTGGGAGTCTCCGATAACGATCGAGACTCGCCAGTAAGAGCACAATCCCGGAAATCTCGCCACGATTATAGTGGTGGTATAATGGGCGAGATATGCGGGATACGAATAACTGTACGAGATACAGGGCAGAATATTTGGCGAGATACGTGGAATAGCGGATCACAATCCAACCACCTAATCAGGTAACTGGGATAACCTCCCTCTATAAAAGGAGGGAAGTTATTCCAGATTAGGGTTACGTTTTACACACATTGACATTGCTTGCCTATTCTGTTGATCGCCATACTTACGTTAAGCATCGGAGAGGGATTCTGGGCCACTGCCCTCTATCCCCTTCTGCAGGATTACGAGGAGCTAAGGAATCCGTCATCGTAACCGGAGTTCCCGCCGTGATCCAACATCTATCTCATTACCAGTTAACTCATTATGCTAAATAATTATCCTCATCCAATTTGGTCAATCACGCATCTTGTATCCTTGTTGAATCTGTAAGCTGAAAAAAAAAAGTAGAATAAAATCAAAGGGGCCAACGACTACTTAAATGCTTTCTAATATAATCATCATTAGCTTTCCTCCAGATTTAGTCTAATTATTCTATTTTTGCAAGTTCGTTCAAAATTCACGATAATATTAGATTACTCAAAAATTCACGATACTCAAAAAATCATAGTAAAAGAAAACAACTCAACAAAACAATAAACCTAGTAGCACTGAAACTGAAAGTAAGTCCCAAACATATATGTAGTTGTCACTAAGCGTGAAGTATCATCCCTTTGTAGAAACCACTTAATATTATTCAATAAGATATGATCATAAGTTAAATCTATATAATGTTGAAGCCGATGGTTATTATCACTGATTAAATAAGTCTCATGGTTATTTGATAAGATCTAACCTAGCATTTAGTAATAGAAACTATTTGAATATACCTCTTTTGTTCTTATTTATTTAGTTTTTTTCAATGAAGTTATCTTGACGTAGATCTTTGAGATATGTGGTATCGATGAATCATCCGTTGAATACTTGTTCATAGAATAATAACGATAAATAAAGAGGCATATCTTTAAAGTGAAAAATATTACATTTTGCATTTTGGTGCTTTTGTTTCCGCATTTGGAACTTAAACCGATTGTAGCGTGATTTGTAGCTCAAGCAACATAGTGGAGCTTCTGTATCAAGCCATATATTCCTAAGCATGCACCTCTGTGACTGTATTCTCTTTTCCTCATGAAAAACCTCCATTAGGATTCTTAATTGCCTACAAATTGGAAACAAATTTTAAAATGTAACATTTTTATAATGAGTTCAATATTTAATAACGGTTTGAAAGAAAGAAATCAATGATGATACAAAAAATCACCATTTAAAAGAAGTGAATCAAATGTAAATATCTTATTGTAATTTTTAACCGAGTCAAGAAAATTAATGTTAAAAAGCTCTTTCACTAATCAATTATATAATCCTAAGAAACAATAAAAACAGAGCCAAGCCCGAAACTTATAACTAATTCTCTTTCACCTTAGTTATATTTCCAGAGTTTAATTGTAAAATTAATGGAAATGAAAGATGGTACCTTTAGATGTTCAACTCATTGATTTCATCATTCTTTACGCAAAATACTTCAGGAATATTAGCACATTTTTTCAGGAGCTCAAGATCTTGATCCTTCAAGTCACTACCATCATTCATTAGCAAAATTTATTTGGTTAAATGCAATCAATGATTTAACCAAATCATGAATATCAATTCTTGAGTTCGTCTCCTCCCCATTCAAAGGACTCTGCTCGGGTTGAGATAAGTAGGCGAGTATAAGGTCCAACGAAACAAAATATCAGACATACCAATATTTATCACATCCTTCATCTTCTTCTTCTGAACACATAAGCAACATCTCGGTGGCAAGTGTGGTAGATGACCAAAAGAGATGCAGATTACGTCAAGAAGGGAATTAAACATTTGGATACTTTTTTTTCAAGAACATTTGTAGAGTTAGAAAAAGAGTAAGATTAGGGTGGTTAACTAAAAACACATATGGCTGGTTAATTAGGGTAAACACAAACTTCATGTTGATACAATCCAAGACTTGAACCCTTCATTGACCAGCTCTCCACTTTGACTCGATAACAATGGTAAACATTTAATTTGGAGAAAGTTAGTAAAAAGCGCATTCCAACATTCCACCTACTTAGCGTATCCATTGATCTTAATTCGATCCATGTTCATAACATAAATGCAAGAAAAATATTTTCAATCTTAGGTATGGTGATACAAGCAACAACAATAAGATAGAAAATGAAAGTTGCAAAATCCAGAGCATAACCAAATCCATAAGTGGCATAAATAAACCGGTGATATTCTTTTTGTTACAATGTGTCAATTTACTTATTATGCAACTTGAAGAGTTATTACAGGCATAAATTTTGATAAAATATCTATAAACTAAAAACTATTGCCAAATATGAGCATGAGAAATAGGACAAAAATCAAATATATATGTGGGAAATCAACTGTTTATATTCTTTCTTATTGTAAAGTGCTTGTAGTAACCAGTAAGGGAGTAACAATATAAATGGTAAGGGAAATATGAACCCTTTTCTTTTAGCGAGATTGAACTTAACACCAAAGCTAATGCATTTCTTTCGTTCACTTTCATTTCTACAGTCTTTTCAACGATGTGTTGATAAAATTGGTCAAACCCACATAGTGTTCCCCAATCACCATATGTCCACTGAGCTTAAATGCTCCTAAAATAAAAATAAATAAATCCATTTTTGAATATAAATATATAAAATGTTAAGATATTGTTTTCGTAAATTTTATTGTAGTACCTCAATATTCAATCTATGTTAACTGGAAAAAAAAAAACCCTAAACTTCTTTCTCAGTAATAATAAATAGCATGGCAGCTTTATAGATAAGCATTTATCTTGTTTGCACGTACAACCTAAGGATCAATAAATCACTATATATTGAAGATATGAAATCTGATATAATCAAAAGAATTTTACACGCAAATAGAGTTGTCTATCTTGATGGATTTATGCCCAATTCGGGTTCGTATTTACATTCCGGACTTCGCAAACACGTCAAAATCACGTAAATTGTCAAAACACGCTCCCGAGGTTCAAAACGGTCCGGACACGCGACACAGGCGTCCGGATTGCCCTAGACGACCCGAATCGTGCCAGGATCGTCCGAACCCAACGTGACCCGAGTCGTCGTCTGCAGCGCATGTATCCCATTTGTGTCCTCACACCAAGTTAGAGTTTTCTAATAGCCAATCTCGATCAAACCAGACGAAGGTTCACACTTTCCTTTAAACCGACGTCGAACCGCACAAAAACCGGGATCGTTTCTAAGGTTGCCTATAAATAGGGAGCCTAGGCCGTCCATTTCATTTTACATTCACTAGAGATTGGCTTAAGAGCTCTGACTTCTTTCTAGCTTTCTCTCTCTAGAATTCTCATTTTAGCATCGGAGAGGGCTCAACCGGCACCACCCCCCTTCGTGCCGGTTACTGCCCCTGTGTGCAGGTACGGAAGACAAGCTTGAAGTCAGGAGTGTGGAATTGAAGGACCAAACACAGCGAACAAAGCGAAGATCCGTCGAGTCTGTTGCATCAAGCGGGTTCAGACGAAACATTTGGCGCCGTCCGCAGGATTCGAACAAGAAGCTATATTGCACCACAAGCTATGACGAGCAATCATCCTCCTCCCGACAGTGTCAACCTGCAAGAAAAGAAGAAAGGCCCAGGCCGCCCGAGGAAGACGAGTGTTGAGCAATCAAGCAGACTAGTTCCAGCAAGGAGTCAGCCGAGACCATCTCACATCCCTGAGGCAACCTCAACTGCTTCCTCCGTACCTGCAAGAAGCGTGCCGGCAGCACAGCATGAACCAGTAGTGCACAACACACCTCCGCCAGGGTACGAGCATGGAGCGTATGGAATGTCTGCAGGAAGCACGTAAAGAGGCGCAAACCCAGCTCCAGTAGTGACTCCTGCCATGATGGCTCCGCTGGAAGAGTTGTTAGCTTTCAGGGAGACTTTAAGAAGCCAAGGATATATGCCACCTCCTCCACCACCGCCACCATAAAATGGTCAGGCCATGCCAGCAAGGGCAATGTCAGGCAACACTGCCCGCCAGGAGACTCCCTTCCAGGGAGAAGAACAATATCCGGAAGATACATTCCAGTATCAGCAAGCAAGGAATGAATCAAGACAGGGAGCGACGCGTTCGTACATCCCAAGGGCGCAGGGTCAAGAAGAGACGTGGAGGCAACCCCCGCTTCCACACTCACAACAATACTACAAGGAGAGTTCTTTCCAGGAAACAAGCCAAGAGCATGTAGGGATGCATCGCAATACCGGTTGGAGAAAACCAATGGTCAATAATGACATTCCAATCGCAGGGATCACGTCGAAGGGGTTGGAGGCCATGATTGAACAGAAGATGAAAGAATCTAAAATGAAAGGCATGCACGCGTTGGCTGAGAACGCGTCTCACCCTTTCACGGATGAACTTGTGCACACCCGTGTGCCTGTCTGTCTGATGTGCTCTACGGAATCGGATAGACAAATATCGAGGAAAGGGAGACCCAATCGAGCATGTGCTGCAGCACGGAGCCTCTCTTCTCGGGAGAACCGATAATCCTCATCATGTGGCCATGACGTTTCCCCAAACTCTGGCAGGAACGAAAACGCACTGTTTCTTCTCGCTTCCATGCGGGAGCGTAACCTCTTGGCCATATCTGAAGGCAAATTTCATACAGCGATATATGGGAGAGCGCACGCTCCTAAAAGGATCGAACGCATTGAATGATGTACAACAGCAAAACGAAGAATCGTTGGCGGATTACTACAACCGTTTCAACCAAAACATTGCTGACATTCAAGGCAATTTGACCGAGGGGGAGTTCGATCATTTATAAACAACTTAGGTCGTAAAGGATATGCACTCGCTGAGAAGATGTCCAAACGCCATGCTGATACACTTGAAGAATTGGCATCAAGAGTAAAAGAGTTCGTGGACCTGGAAAGGTTCAGGCAACAAAACAAAGCTAAGATGAGCGCTGCTCGTGAAAATGACAACAGCAACAATAAGCCAGCGAGACCACCGCAAGGCAACCAGTAAAATAGGCAATGGCAACCACAGCTGAAAAGGCCATTTCAGTCGGACTTCCAAAAGCCCAAAGAGATTAATCTCGTTGATTGCATTCCTTTGAACGCACCATTGTCTGTTATCTTGAAAGAGATGCAAGAAACCAAAATGTGGAAAGAGCATTTCAACTTCCGCAAAAGCCCGTTGGGAAAAGAAGAAGACAAGTAGTGTGAAAACCATGAGGTATATGACCATGAAACAGACAGCTGTGTAAGTCTGAGATTCCGCATAAACAATTTCGTGCTCAAAGGAGAACTAAAGCACTACGTCGACCAAGTGGACAAACGTCCAAGGAAGGCCAATGCAGAGTCGTCAGTAAAAGGCAAAGGCAAAGAAAAAGCAAATGATAACCCACCTCCTGTCAAAAGAGGAGTAATCAACGTCATTCACGGGGGCCCAGCTGCTGGGGGTCACGTGTCTAATTCAAGATATGTCTATGCTTCACAAGTAAAGACACTTCCTAAATATGGGAAGCGACGCCAACCTGAAGAAGACGACGTTGTCATCCAATTTTCAAGGGCGGACATGAAGCACATTGTCTACCCTCATGACGACGCCCTCGTTATCACAATGGACATCGATGGATATGACGTGAAGCGCATTTTAGTAGACGGAGGCAGTTCTGCCGACATATTGCATGTGGGATGCTCGAACAATTGGGAAAGACAATAGCAGACCTTACTCCTGGGACCTTCACTTTGGTTAGCTTCACTGGTGCTGCAACTTGTCCATTGGGAACAATTACATTACCAGTCATCTTTGGCAAATGATGGAAAACGCTCAGCGTCGACGTCACCTTCGTGGTGGTGGAAGCTCTAGGAGCATAAAATGAAATCTTGGGAAGGACAACAATAAACCCTTACGAGATCGTTCCATCCAATGTTCACCAAAAGATGAAGTTCCCAACAAGAAATGGAATGGCGAAGTACTTGGAGATCAGACAACGGCACGAAAGTGTTATGTCAACGCACTACGAAGTAGACAACACGTCACTATATCAATGGTCGACACGTACAAGAAGAGAAGATTGAACCCTGAGTTTGGTAATAGAGAAAGTGAAGAACAAGTTTTAAGCCTCGTAAGTCTGCCAGAGAGAATCTGCTTCCCATCATGGCAAAGTGTTTGGGATGTCAAGCAGGGAGATGATGAGCCAATAATGAGTTATTTCAGAAGGTTTGCCTACAACGCCGCTCTTGTTAGAGCAACAAAAAGTGATGTGATCAACGCATTCTTCTTGCACATGAATGCTCAATCTTTCCTCCTTTTCAAAAGAATTTGTGGATAGAAAACCACTCACACAATGGCAGACTTAAAAGATAAGCTGAACACTGCTATCACATGTGAACAAGAGCTGGGATGGGGTACACCTCTCAGCCAGGAAGGGGAAGTTCAAGTCAACAAGCAACCAAACGGAGGCATAGGTGTCAACAATGATTACATCTTCACTCCACTAAACACGGAGGTTTAGGAGATATACGTTAACCTCCTAGAGAACAAGCTTCCCTTACCACTCGAACAAAAGATCGCTTTTCTAGGCAAGGACATTGATGAGTGGTGTAAACACCACAAGACATGGGGGGCACGACACCAATGATTGCTTGTCTCTAAGATTAGAGATTGAAGAGATCATCGTGCTAGGCGCATTAAAGATTTATGTAGCACACAACCACCTTGCTCCGCCATCAAGCCAACAATGAAGGCGGCAGACTCATTATCTATACATTTATCTACATATTGTTTACTAACTCTAAGTCTTTCTAGATTGAATGTGATAGTACTCTATTTGTAACTTTGTAAATGCAACAACTATCTAATGAAGTCAATCTACTTTCGTAGGTACATTACTACGTTATACATACTACTTTGGAACTACGCCAAGTAGCAAACTACGCATATATTAGTTGCACCAACAATACAAGCTATTGCGCTATATGCAAACAATCGACTTATATTATACAATGCCAACATATCTATTATCAACATCAACAATGGGCACATAAACGCTCTCTATCTATAATGTCGACTACTCTAAATAACGTTGACAACACACTACATCTTGAGTTCAAACCAAGATTTATCTACAAGTGACATGCTGCGACATCCTCCTTGTGAGGGCAACCCCCATGTTCACAACTAAAAAATGGCATGCTGCGAAATCCTCTTGTTAGAGGCAAATCCTCATGTTCATAGCCATTCCCTGAGTTCAAAACAGGATGCGGCAACTTTCAAAGGGACTGATCACCCTGTTTTGGCGGACTTACTCTTGTTAGACGACAACCCCAGGCTGCTACGAAGTATGCTTCCCCAACGCGAGTTGATACAATATGGCGGGCGTCCTCTTGATAAACGACAAACCCATACAATTACAAAGTATGCTTCCCCAACGCGGGTTGATACATCATGGCACGACATCTTCTCTATAGAAGGCAACCTCATGCTATTACAAAGTATGCTTCCCCATCGCGGGTTGATACACGCTAGCAGGAGTGCACCCTGTCTCAAAAACTCACCAAACTTACAAGTCGAGTCTTGTACAACGCTTTTTTGCCCGTGAGCATATAACGGAATAAAACACACCAAATGCAGCAAGTAGTGTCTTGCCACAACGTCGCCTTGGAGTGGACCAAGAGACGGAAAAAACTGCAAGTCGTTCTAAAGTGGTTTTGTGCAGCCCTTGTGGACTAACCATGGAGAGGTGCAGTAGCATCGCAGGGTAAGTACGGGAATAGCCATGGAAAGCCTTGCAACAACATCACGCGGGGCGTGCCCAACTGACGGATGGAAAAACGCATAGCATAGAGCAAGTAGCGTCTTGCCACAACGTCGCTTGAAGTGGTTCAAGAGACGATAAAAACTACATGGCGTATTGGTACAACCTCTATTCCGCCCCTTGGGTTAACCAAGTGGAGGTGTAGTAGCATCGCAAAGTAAGTACGGGTCTAGCCATGGAAAACTTTGCAACAACGTTACGCGGGGTGTGCCCAACTGACGGATGGAAAAACGCATAGTATAGAACAAGTAGCGTCTTGTCACAACGTCGCCTTAGAGTGGAACTAAGAGACGGTATAAACTAATGTCTTGCCTCGCCAAGACGACTCTACTATATGCCAAGTGCCAGCGCCAAGTGCACTCGTGCCAAGTGCCAGCGCCGAGTGCGATGCTATCACATGATCTTGCGTGTTACTACCTATAAACACGACAAGTACTCAATACACTCATTACGCTATTCCTTGGATTTAAAACAAGATGGGCACTCATGACACTTAGCGACGAACGTCCTATGGGAACAGCTACGGATGTTATATCCACTACAACAAAGTAATCATTCTATCATGCAAAGTCCAATATATACGGACGACTACGATAACACAAGGTATGAAATACTACTAACAAGTTATCATGCATTTTCACTACGATCATTTAAGGTCTAGACGACAAAATTCCAAGCAAGGAGAATATAAACAAAGCTTCAAGGGTCAACTCCCAGAGCAACCCCAACTCAAAACACGGGAACCAAAATTTATGTACAAGAGTTTGACACACTCATGACAATCAACATGACGCCACTCACGAGGTGTCATCATCCCCAGCTTGACCGGGGGCAACCTCCATGATCTCAGCAGAGGTGATAACAAGGTTGATACCATCATCATCACCAAACAACATCTCATAGTTGGCATCCTCAAGTGCCAAATGATGCAAAGCGTTAACATGTCCGACAACATAATTCGCGTAAGGACCCAGCTTGTCAAAAGGGAAGTCGGGGGGGGGGGGGGGGGGGGGGCAAGAATGCTCACTCTACGGATGTAATCCTCTGCAAACTCTCCCATAAGCTTATCAGACTTCACCTTAGCGGCGACATCGACCGCACTAACAAAGGCAGGAGTGGTTGGATACTCAGCAAGCCCCTCCTCCTTGCCAGCCTTAAAACCCTCCTGGCACGCAGCACACAACGCTATATCATGCGCTTTAACATCCTCTGTGATCTTCTTTTCAAGAGCAACGATCTCTGCCTGAAGCTCGTCAAGTCGAGCCCGACGAGAATTGTAACGAGCCTCAAAATCCGCTGCCTTCGAGTTAAGAGTGCGCATCCTCTCCTTGGATTGAGCAAGCTCATGACTAACAGCGTCGCACTTCTCAACTGCAGCCCGCTTCTCGCTCGTAAGCTCCATCACAAAGGACATCATGTTCACCATGTCGGCAACAACCTGAGAACAACGCAAAAAGAAACAAGGCATAAAGGTGTCACAACAATGCATGCTTTCATACAAATAACAAAAAGGGTTAACAGGTCTTTTGGTCCATGATGTTTGACCACTTTTGGGTTTTGGTCCATGACGTTTTTTTTTTTTTTTGCCTAGTTTTGGTACCATATGTTTGCATATTTTTCTAGTTTTGGTCCGACCGTTATATTCCGTCCATTTTTTGACATGTCCAAGTCACGTGATCCACCCTAAAATTTCAATTTTGTTCAATTTAGTCCCTCTAATACTTTCCTAACTTCTTTTTTTGTTCAATTTAGTCCTGAAGTTTCAAAATTTCAATTGGACATATTGTCCAGTTGGGGTCAATTTTGAAACTTCGGGACTAAATTAAACCAAATAAAGGTTAGGAAAGTATTAGAGGGACTAAATTGAAAGTTTAGGGTGGATCACGTGACTTGCACATGTCAAAAAATGAACGGAATGTAACGGTCAGACCAAAACTAAAAAAATCTGCAAACATATGGTACCAAAACTAGGCAAAAAAAAAACATCATAGACCAAAACTCAAAAATGGTCAAACATTATGGACCAAAAGACCTGTTAAGGCACCCTCAACATAAGCTTGTGTCTCTTCATCAGTCGACGGTCGAATGCGTCGATCGCCAGGAGGAACGAACCTATGCAGCACTCGAACTCCTACCTCCGGAATGCTAAGTTTAGAATCCTTAGCAAATCGAGGACCACCGTTAGCAAAATGTGTCCAGTCACTCCCAGAAATGTCGCCCTCCAAAGGACGAATCAAGTCAGCACGTTCAAGCGCTGTGAAGCAAATAAAAATCATAATAATGCAAGGATAGCAAAAGAAAGAAGCAAGCGACACATACCTCGGCGAAGATTACGCTCCTCCACGGGTCGGTCCCTCGACCGGGGGGCAGAAGGCGCCTCAGTGCGACCTTCCACTCATTTTCCTTTCCCGCAAGAAGGAGTTTAGCTTGTCGCACCGATCTTAGCGCGCTTGGGGTCATTCGAGGCATGGCCGCCGTGTCGGATCTCTTAGCAGGAATGCTGGAGTTTGGAGCAAGAACAACGCGCTCAGTCACGAGTGGTGAGTGACCTGCAAATAAAGTCAAGTTAAGAACAACAACTTGGAAGAGTAGTAAGCCAAAATAAAATCACAATGAATCATCTTACCCATCAATCCCTTACCGCGACCATGACCGGAAGCTTTAGGAGGAGCAGGAGACGACACGACCTTATTGGAAGAAGAGATAACATGAGCAGGATCCGTCTGCAAGGACGAGCTCTTTCCATCAAACCAACCTACATAACAACATAATAAGAAGTTATAAGGCTTTCAGCATACCGAATCCTCAGAAGAAAGCACATGAATCCCGTCATCAGTCAACTCCTGATCTGATGCACGCAACAAACACTGATACGTGCGCGCTTGCTGACACTGATATATATGCTTCGAAACCTTCTTGTCGTCCGAAGAGAGCTCAGAGAAGGCGGGGGACGGGGATCTCGGATTGGTGTTCTTTGGATGTCCGACAAAGGGGGGAAACCTGGTGGGGCGACCAAACCTGAGCTGGGTGGACGAAACTGGTCTTCAAGTGGCATAAATCCCGGAGGAGCTCGAGGCAAAAGTTTATGGGTGGCCAGCGGAACCGAGGCAAGTATGGGTCCATAGCAAACAACTCCAGAGCGATTAAACGTCATATCGTACCGCGTAGGATCAGACGGGACGAGGTGTTCCACAGGTCGTAGATATGGCGGCCTGCAGTGGATTTCGGTGGGAGGGTTGTAGCGGTAGTGGTCGTGGTTGGGTCGGTGTTGTGTCGTTGGCAACGACCGGACGCCGTAATAGACGATACCGGACGCATCAAAGTAAAACGAGGGTTCCGTAGTCGACATGGGATGGCAGTGCAGCGAGGTGGAGATGGCAGAACGAGGTGATGCTACGGTAGTGATGAGAAGTGAAGAGGTGAGGCGGCAGTGAGAAAGCAGGATAGTTGGAGGCGGCAGAAAGAAAATTTCTAAACTAGGGTTTTGATGTGTTTGAGAGAGAAATTGCTAACTCCTTGGTGAGAGTCGGTGCGACATGACCAAAATGTTACATAGAAGAAACATATAATATATACTAGATTACTAGCTACTTATTTATTATATTTATTTACTATGAGTTGAAGATTATATATTATTATTATTTGTAAACATTAAAACATTCCCCCTTAGTTTTCTGAAATTTCTAGTCCATCCCTAAACTTTTCTAGATTGTGACTTATGAGAAAATACATAATAGTAAATACTAACATAAGGAGAATTTTAGCGGGTGGAATCTGAAAGGGGGGCCAGCCAAGAAGATGAAGTCGGAGATGATACTAATTGATTTGTGAAGGTGAAGTGAATATGGATATAATTTTGGATAATGAATCGAATGATTCGGGTCTGTACAAGCCACATTATATAACCTGATAAATCTAGTTATAACTAATATAATCAACACCCTTGGCCAAAAAAAATAAAAATAAAAATCAACACTTTTGAATAAGTGATGTAATTATTTCATTTTCCTGTATTTTTTTTAGAACTAATATTAGTTTTAACTGGCTTCGTCATTTTATTTAATAAATCCAAATTTAAATTTGTTAGATTATTGGCCATTTTGAAAATAAAGTACGCATGTTTATTTTTTCTATAAGATGGCATTTTTGTTTATTTTTTTAAAAAAAGTACCATACCATGTGTAATGTTTTTGGATAATAATTACGGAGGTCCGTACGGATTGGGTGTGGACTAGAAGTAGGGGTGGCAATTGCTGACACGACACGACGACACGATCTGACACGGACCTGCTTTTTTTCGTGTCCTGATCTACACGAAAATCTGACCGTGTCTGATAGATCTGTGACACGACTAGACACGTTTTTAGGCAAGTCCGTGTAGATCTGATCTGTAGGTCCACACGATAGACACGCATCGACACGACTTATTTGAAACTTAATATTTATATAAAGCCCAATAATTTTGCCAAAAAAAATATATAATGATCAATTATAATTTTAAAAATATTGCAACTATTTAGTACATTAATCTATTTAAAAAAAAACTTATAATATGATTGTCTGTAATAATAAAAACTTCTATTGGCAAAAAAAACTTATAATATGATTTCATGTGCTAGCTTCAAGATAACTTGAAATTTAGAAATCGGCTTATTTTGTTTGTAATGTTCGATTTTTTATATTTAAGTAATTTTTCTTTATGAACTTATTATTTGTATAATGAGAAGATTCAATTATTTCTCAAAATATGATGGTGCTTGATTTAGGATGATTTTGTAACATTTGTAAAAGTTTTTGGGCTAAAAAGTGTAATATTTTTTGGTGTAAAAACAAAATTCTGTGTCTCGTGTCTGTGTTCCGTGTGACACGATATCTGCCAACTCCCGTGTGACACGAGAACTGTCTGTGTCATATTTAAAGTGATCTGTTTAGACACGAGAGATCTGTTGACACGTATGTCAGTAGTGACACGACACGAATCGACACGACACGACCTGTTTGCCACCCCTAACTAGAAGGTGCCAAAATATAATAAATAAATAAATAATAACAATAGTAAAAGTTATTATTATGCGATATTTTCCATTTTGGCCAATAGAAACGAAGCAAAGTTTGGGAGGAGAAGTTTTTTTTTTGGTAAGGGGAGGAGAAGTTGATAGAGTCATGAGCTGCCAACTGGCAGGAAGAGAAAATCTTGTTGGATGAGAGCAACACCCATCAATCAGAAAATATCATTTTTTTTTTTTTTTGGTGAAGAAAATATCAATTATTAGTTTATTATTATATATATATAATGGCATGGCATGGCATGGCCAAAAATAATTATTATATTAATTAATAATAGTGTTTCATGAATATCGATTATACACTACAGAAATAGTAGTGGTTTAGTGATTAAATTAAGCGTATTTTTATATGGTTTGGGTTAAAGTTTTAAATTCAATTTTTTTTTTTCAGAAAGTTACCTTATGAGGATCTGATTAAATATTAGATTCGATAACCGATATATTGTGTTAAGTATAAGATAATGTGAGTAAAAAATGGCCTAACAAGTAGGCGGAGTATAAATCCCGACAAACTCGAATTCCCGAGAAACCCGTCTGGGTCCGTCCCGAAGCTTGTCCCGGAATTGGGCCCGAGCCTGTATGAGAGGGACTTTTACTCTCAACTAGGGCTATGGCATTTTTCAAAAAGTCTTGGATGTCCCTAGTTATTTACCATAATTTAACGATTTACAACTTAAATAATTTAATTATACTTAAACTAAATGAGTATAAATAAAATAAAATAAAATAAACATGTATCCTAATTAGTAAGTATATTAGCGTAGGCTGCGTAGCCAGACCCCACAACCCACTCCTGATGTATGTGTTCGTGAACTTGATGAATGTTTGAACTTGAATTTGTATTTTGGGTTGAAAATATTAAGATTTATTTTCATTCTTAGGTGTAAACTAGGGTTGTCACTAACCCGTTCCGAATTTGAAAGTCCTAACAAGTAGAGACTTTTTCAGATGTTTAACTTAGGGCTAGGACTAGGGACAGTAATGGAAAATCCCGAAAACTAGGGTTAGTGATATTTTCCTTAAAAAATTCCGTTCATTTGTTCCGAGCTAACCCTACTAGCATGTTAATCTCTTAGTTATATTAGGTTGCTAGTGATATAATATTTATGTTGTCAATGCATAAACTAGTTGTTCATTAAATATGATCTGAAAAAAAAAAAACCCTCGTACTGTAACGAAAAGCATAAAAGCCAGAAAACAAAGCGAAATGAAATTAATATCGTTACTACTACTTTATTTTATAGTGAAAAAAATATATATCTACACCGATGTTGTAGGACCCATTGACATCATATCCTAGTGGAGTGGCCAAAAGCAAAGCGTGGCCGATACTACGAGCACCGCAGTCGAAAAGGAATACCACTCTTGCTCTTATTTGTTTTTTTCTTATATATATATATATATATTTAGTATATTTGTGAAATTAAAGTCTTGTATGCATATCCATCTAGAGAATGTATGTACACTTACTTACAACTAACAGTTGACTATTTATTTATATATACAATATGTATATTATATATATAACTATTAATATATATATTATTTGTAACTCAAATAATTAACACGTAGTATTATACTTTAATACATTACCTGAAATAGCAAGTCCAATCAATCTTATTTGAGCCTCATGTCATGACACACATTTGGATTAGTGTACGTAGTCCGAGAAAGTACGTACAAACCAGATACAGTGACATTGTTGTAATATTTGTACGTAATTTGGTACTTTATGAATCTAATAATATTAATTTGACGAAATTATGTGTTTTTTAAAATAAAAATAAATATTACAGATATAATATGTTTATTAAAGCACGCGTTAGGTTTGGTTGGATTTGATATATGGTTTGTGTGTGTTTATCTATGTAGCTATAGCTAGAATGGGATTGGTGGCATAAAAGCCAAGACACTACACAGCGAATAATAATAGAGTAGATTTTGGTGATAAGAATAATAATGAGACCAAATGGGCAAAGTTGTAGAGAGAGAGAGAGAGTAGCTTAGTTAGGGACATATATAGATAGATATGGGGATGGCATAGCTCAGGGGGGATGCATTTTTTTTCTTCATTATCATAATGCATGGATTGGTCCACTCCTTCATGTGAATCCCATCAACTTGCCCATGTTTTTAGGTCCCACCCTTCCCTTTACCTATGCTATGCTGTTTTAGCACTTCCTTCATTACCAACACTTTATTCTTATACATCGACATGTTACAAAAATAATTTATTTTAAGTATGGAATAATTTTATTAAGATGAAAATCTTTAAATCACACGACAATATATATATATATAAGGGATTAAGCTATATTATAGATAAATATATCTTATTATATTTAGATATATATATTTAGATTAGAAATAGATATATTCTTAGTATATTATCCGATTATGTTTCTTATTATATTGCTATAGATATAGTCTTGTATCTATATATATAAGTGAATGTACCTCAACCCTAAACAAGATTAATAATACAATTCTCATTCTTCTATAATATATACCATAATGTGGTATCTAATATCTATATATACTATATTATAATTTAATTTAAATGTATTAAAATGTAATTTAAATAATGTAATGTGATATAGTATTTCGGCCATTCATCCAAAGACATGTAGAAGTGAGGAGTTAATTATTTGCTATTGTTCAACTCTTGCCTAGTAAACAAAATTTGGCTTCAATCCTGGCTATCTTTTTTTTTTTTTAAAAGCGAGCCCATATATTAATCAAAGACAGATACACAGGCCATCTACTAGGAGAAGATTAAGTAAGAAAAGTTGATGGGATTTCTGGGCTAAACCAAGTCCTGGAAAAGGATCCCACACAAGCTTTCTTACCTATCCGATGTGCAACATGCACCAGGTTCCGTCTCCTAAAGATAATAGAGATACCAGTACGATTACAAAGTTCTAAAATATCCGAAAATACACCGAATAAAACAGCAGGACAAAGATCAGGTTGCCTGATGAGGTCTGTCAAAAGTTTCGAGTCGGTCCATAGTGTAGTGACACCATTGAAGGGTAACACCATACTGAGTCCCGTTCGAACTGCAAAAGCCTCAGCCAACAGAGAGGAGGTTCCTGATGTCTTCGTGATTGAAACACTACTAATGGCTCCCTGAGCATCCAACAAAACAGCAGTCCCATAAAGCAATCTAGAAGAACGGTCAACAACACCATCTACAATGATGCAGCAAAAGGGATGGTGGGTATTCAGACCATCTACGGCAGAGCCCGGGATCCCGGTGGCTGGGTTTCCCCAGAATCTTGGTCGTCCTATATCCAATGAGCAAGAAATCAAATTGTCAGTGATAACAACATGATAACGAGAAATTACAGACTCTATAGTGGGCTTAACATTATTGAAAATAAAATTATTACGTTCTAACCAAATGGCCCACATAACAATACACTTTTGAATCAAAATATCCTTATCTAAAACAGACTGATGATTTGGATAATAGGAAAGCCAGTCCTGAGTGGTAAGAATAGGTAAGAGATCCGGTTTCACCATAAGGGGGCTAGCGAACCAAACACGGCAAGAAAATTCACACTTCCACATCAAATGGTCCCAAGTTTCAAAAGCTTTCTTGCAGAAACAGCAGAACGGGTTGGCAGTATTGAGTCGTTTGGCTAAGTTAAGATTTAGTGGCAGGCCGTTAACGCATCCCTTCCAGATGAACATTCTAATTTTAGGTAAAAATTTAAGATTCCAAAGAATCACCCAAAAATTAGGACTAACAATTCTAGGGGGTGCAGATGAGGAAGAGGTTGAAGCAGATCGAGAAGATTTGATAAAGTGGTAGCCAGATTTAACTGAGTAAATGCCATTGTCTGTATGATTCCAAAGAAACCTGTCAAAAATGGGGAACATAGGAATGGAGATGTCTGTGATCCAATCAATAGCAACCGGGTGAATTAGTTCTCTCAGTGCATCCTCCCGCCAAGTTCGAAGGTCTTGATTGATGAAATGTTGAACTTGGTTAGGAGTATCCGGGGCCGTAGAAATTCTCCAAGAGAGGAGAGACGAGCAAAAGGGTACCCATGGGTCCTTCCAAAAATCAATTGAGGCACCATTGCCAACTCGCCAGCGACAACCTTCTTTAAGGAAAGGTCGAAGGTTTAAAATGGTTTTCCAGGGGAGAGAATGATTAGAGGAAGAGTAAGCCGTCCAAAAGGAACCGTCGGATAAATACTTTTGACGAATACAAGTTGCCCAAAGGGAATCATTGGATTTAAGGACACGCCAAAGTTGTTTCAACAGAAGTGCCTGATTAAAGGAACGAAAATCACGGAACCCTAAACCCCCGATTCTTTAGATTTGGAAAGCTTATCCCAAGGAATACCCTTTGAAGAAGAAGAACCCTTCCACCAAAAGACTCGGATGATCTGTGTTAACTTAGAGAGAGAGTTCCAAGTGGGATATTCATACAGGACATTGCATAAGTAGGAATAGATGCCACCGTTGACTTGATAAGAATTTCCTTACCCGCGGGGGAAAGTAAAGAGGCCATCCAACCTTGGATACGTTTTGAGACACGATCAACCAGTTTAGCACCTACTGCTCCTTTTTGCGATGACCAGTCAATTGGCAGACCTAAATAAAGGTCCGAGTCTTTCATTTCCTGGACACCTAAAGAATGTATAAAATGCTGACGCACATGAAGAGGAATGTTTTTACTGAATCGGATACTAGACTTAGAGTAGTTGATGAGCTGTCCGGATTCCGTAGCATATAGGGTCAGGAGTTCTTTAGGGAAGAGATATTTCTGTCTGTGGCTTCAAAAAAGATCAAACTATCATCCGCGAAGAAAAGATGAGTAATCGGTTCACAATTCCAAGCTGGTTTGATTCCTTGAAATGATCCTTGGGTCTGGGCTAAGGAAAACTGAGAGGATAGAGTCTCCGCACAAAGGATAAATAGAAAAGGTGAAAGTGGATCTCCTTGACATAGACCACGAGAAGGAGTGATGAATTCAGAGGGTTGACCATTTATTAAGAAGGCCAATGAAGTTGAAGTGATACACTCCATGATCCACTGTTGGAAAATAGATGGGAACTGAAGAGCTTGCATGATACGCTGGAGAAAGGGCCATTCCACTCTGTCAAAAGCTTTACTCATATCCAATTTCAGTGCGACTAAACCTTTTTTTCCCCGACGACGTTGTTTCATAACGTGAATGAGTTCTTGTGCCAAAAGGGTATTATCTGAAATCAGACGGCGCGGAACAAAGGCACTTTTGATAGGGGGAGATAATGCCTGGGAGGATAACCTTCAGTCGATTAGCCAGTATTTTAGAAATTACTTTATAAGTAGTATTGCAAAGGCTAATAGGTCGACGATCCGAGAGGTGTTGAGGGTGATCCACCTTTGGGATAAGAACAACAAATGTTTGATTGAACGTAGACAAAAGGGAACCTGACTGGAAGAACTCGCGAACCCCCGAGAGGACCGTATTGGAGATAATATCCCATGTTGTGTGGAAGAATTTATTAGAGAAACCATCTGGTCCGGGAGATTTATTCGGGTGAAGTTGCAAAAAGGCTGAGAGAATTTCCTGATTAGAAACTGGGTGTCCTAGACTCGCCACGGAGGTGGAGGGAACCCTATTATGTAATAGATCAGGTAATAGGTAGGTGATGGGCCTAGGAGATGTTGTAAAAATGTTTGAAAAATAGTTGAGAACATGGTTATGGACTTCGTCGGGAGAAGAAATCCAGGAACCCGAGGCATCCTTGACCCAATCCATCCTATTGATAGCCCTTCGAGCTAAAACTGCCGCATGAAAAAATTTAGTATTTCGATCTCCCGAAGTAAGCCAGTGTTGTCTTGATTTTTGCTTCCAATGGGTGTCCTGAAGTTGGTAAAGGTTCTCCAATTCTCTGGAGTATCGATCTAACTGAAGCTCGTCAGCTCCAAGACGTTCCGCCTCAGAAATGAGGGAAAGAGTATGTTTGATTTGGGTCTTGAAGTTGGCAAAAGTTTGGAAATTCCAGTATTTGAGATGATCTTGGAGTTTAATGAGCTTCCGAGAAAGGATCTCCTAAGACGTTCCCGAAACGGAAGAATCCCAAGAAGATTTAACAGTATCCAAGAAGGTGGGATGGGAAGTCCACATTTGTTCAAATCGGAACAGGGACGAGGTGGTGGTATTTTGGGGAGAGAACCTCAGGATAAGAGGACAGTGGTCAGATCCTATCATATCTGAATGAAGAAGAGTCGCCCGTGGAAATTCAAGTCTCCAATCTAACGAGCAAAGGACCCTATCCAGTCGTTCACGAATACGGGCGGGTCCTGAACGTCTATTAGACCACGTGAAAGGGGAGCCAACAAAACCTAAATCCATTAAGTCTAAATCATCAGACCACATATGGGATTGTAATAGGCGAGAGGCGGAAACTGGGTTGCCCCCAAACTTTTCAGAATTAGACCAAACATCATTAAAATCCCCAATGAGCATCCATTTAGTCGAAGTAGTATTGTTAAAGGTCTTAAGGGCCGCCCAAAAGGGATGGCGGTCGATAAACATGAAGGGAGCATACAGGAATGTGGCATACCATGGATCAAAGGTAGGAGTCTGGGTGATGAGACAATGAAAATAATTGCTAGAAGAGTGAATTATTGTGAGGGAAAAAATATTTTTCCAAGCAAGGAGAAGACCACCCTTGGATTGGTCAGGCTCTTGAGTATAGTAATCTGAGTAACCTAAATTCTTGAGTACCAATGTTAAACGAGCCAAATTTGATTTAACCTCAGATAAAAAGATAATGCAGGGTTTCCAGGCTCCAACCAAAAATTGGAGGTGGCTCATTGTCAGGGCTCGACCAATACCCTGACAATTCCAGGCTAGGCAATTCATTGGAGAGGCGGAATATGTCTCCAGGACATATCCGCTGAACAGATAATACTGACTAATCCTAAATCATCTGAAAAAGGGTCAGACAAGCCTACACTATTAGGTAACCTAGGGGAATCTGTAATACCATGAGAAGAATAGACTTTGTCGTAAAACTTGCACTGCCATAACTGAGACAACTTAGATACCTGGGCATGAGAAGTGGATTCTGGCTGGTGAGAACTGATCCGAATAAAGCGTCGAGGCCGCTGACGACGAACTGAGGGAGGTGACCTAGGAGCTGTCCTTGGAATCGACTGAGGATCTGGTGGTGGGGGATTGTCAGCAATAATGATGCCAGTTCGACGACGTTTTCGTGGAGCAGGATTGGGGTCGTCCTCCTCTTCGATCGGTTCCTTGCCAGGTCTTCGATGGCTATTACTTCCTCCTGCTTCAGATTCGATAAGGGGATTAGGGTTAGAAGGAAGTGGGTTCCCTCCCTGGGAAACATCAAGCTGCATATGTTCATCATCCCGTCCCTGAGAAATCTGGTGAAAGTGTTCCATGAGGACCAGTTGCTCAGCTAATTCTTGGTCATCAATAAGTCCTCCTTGTGCCGAGCCCGAGTCAAACCCTAGAGCCACAGATAATAAAGTAAGGTCCTCCGTACTTTCAGATAAAATAGGGGCATGTCCCAGACTAGAACCACGATCAACCAAGGACAAGTCTGTAGAAAGTGGTAACGGATTGGTCGCAGGTTGGGGTGGTGCCAATTCCAGAGGAGCTGAGTGGGCAGTGGATGAATGAGGAGTATCCGAGTTATAGTTGAAATCTTGCCCCAAAGGTTGTCTCTGCATGGCATTAAAAGCTTCGTGAGAATAAATAAAGGGATTAGTGGTCCCCTCCGACGAAGTGGCAACAGGAATAAATAAGAAAGGTGGAGCCATCCAAGGAATATTCCACCCTGGAAAGTAGTTGGTCATCAGCACCGGTACTGGAGTCAAAGGAGGAGTATTAAAGGCCAGATTGGAGAGAGGCCTAATTAATTGTTCCATCCCCCCAGAATCGAGGAGCTAGAAGCCAAATTCTGTGAAGGTCCAGCTTGCATGGCAGAAGAGAAACCAGGAGGACTACGAGAAAAGGGCCCCTGAGGAATCGGGGGAACAGCTGAGCCAGAAAAGGAACCCTCTGAAGAAGCAAATGGAACCTGATTAGCCCGAGGAAGATCCAGACCAGCAGAACGAGGGGGACCACAGGTGCATGTCGATTTGCAGGTTGACCTTGTCCATTCATTTGCTCAGCAAACCCATTCTCTTGAACTCCACCGCGTGCACGGAAAATATCTTCTCCAGAGGCTGTATTGAGTTCAGGATCATCGAAAAAACGCATCCATCTCATAAGGACGCCACTCCCCCTGTTGCCAAATGTGAACAAGTCTCTAGTCAAATTGCTGCTTGGAACAAGAAGAGGATGTTGGATGGCCTCAATCAGTCTTCTGTTAATGGCTGCCATCGCTTGGTCCTCAGGAAGACGACATTCAGCAAGATTGTGGCCGTAGCAGCCACAGCGCCTGCATGCAAGGCCCAGACGATAACTGATTAACACTTCGTGAGAAATTGTTCCTTCCAGCAGCCCGATCGAAGGAAGAATTGGACGCTCCAGATTTAAGAAAACTCGAACACGTGCAAAGGCAGTCTCTAGGGCTCGAGCATCCTGGAATTCAGTGGTGATTATCGGACCGACTCTTTCAGCAATTGTTTCAATATTAGATCGAGTCATAAGGTGAGGTTGAATTCCCCTGAGCTCAATCCAAACAGGCACCCTAGTGAAGTCAAAGGTGATTGCATGTGAAATCGGGTCAGCTTGAGTAAGAACCATGACTATGCCATCAATCTGAAAAGGTCCATTTTGAAGCCTCCAGAGCCTGACGTTCGGTGGGAAACTCGAAGACCCAAATTCCATCCTCACATCGAGTGCCGCGAACTGCCTGAGGAAGCCTCTAGTGGCTAGCTGTGAAGCGATGAACAAGGTCGACTCTCTCCCTTCTGAAACCGAAGCATCGCCCAAAAAGGAGACGATTCCAATTTGCCATAACTTTTACTGGGGAAGCCAAAACAGAGACAAAGATTCGATGGAGCAGAGAAGAGGGTCTGCAGAAGTCTCCTTGTTTAAAGAAAAGATGAGGGGGTAGGGAAGGAGAAGGAGAAAGGTCGGTTTCCTTTTTCATGATTACATTCTGAAGGTCGCAGAAAGGGGGAGCTGTAGCAGACATGCAATCCATGGTCGATTGCCACGTCACCGAGACGTGGGCTCCGAAAACGAGGAGAATCAGAGCAAACTCACAGAGGGAAGGGGAAAGCAGGGGAGATGAAGAGACCGAGAAGAAACAACAGGCCCGATGTGAAGAAAATTGAAGCCGCCGTGTTTGAGAAGTTAGGGTTTTGGGAAGGAAATGTATCGCCGCTGTTGAGAGAGAAGGGATGACGTCAGGTTGAAGAACCAGCGTTTACTAGAGATCTCAGATTCAAATTTCGCCATGTCCTAAAATGAAAAAAATATGCATAGTCCACGTATCATTTATTAGTGACCCCACTGTAAATGGAGATTATCTAAATATAGATAAAGAAAGCTACCTTAATTATTTATGACGTATATAATTTGACTCTAAAATTTATGATTTTTCACGATTGATCTTTTAAAATTTATATTTACCTCCTTAATTTTTTTTACGTTAATTATTTGATCATAAATTCAATTGTTGCGGTATGCTATCCCCGAAAAGACAACACCCGTGGAATAATAAAACAAAAATATTTTTGTTGAATCTGCCTACAACACTCCATCCTGCCACGTGGATTCGATACAACTCCCCGCAACTTGGCACTCGTCTTTGTTGTCGTCGACCGACGGAGTAAGTTATTCCACATGATGTGCCTTTCGAAACATGGTCCTAGTACGTGTTTCTTTCTAGATGTTTGTTTACAGGTTAAATTGCTCATGTTGACACCGAATGTTTCTGTTTTTCACTTTTACTTTACCCACTCAATCCATGTTTCCTTTTCAGTGGAAATTCTTACGTAGGGTTGGTTTTTACACCAAGTCAATTAAAACATAACAAATGTCTTTACACTCCATCATTTTAGGGTTCATTCTTGGGGTTTTAGAAAAAACCACCAAAAGAGTGTAACACTTATCATGATTTTATTGGCTTTGTGTAAACACCAAACCTACACAAAAATTGCTCAATTTTCAGGTTTTACCCATATAATATAAATCTGTTTAAAACTTAAAGAAAATACATTTTAAAATTGTAAAAAACAGTAAATTTCAAATATTTCATTTTATACTTCAAATAACGGTTTAGTCTATTCCGTTAAGTTGGATGTAAAATTAAAAATGATAGTATTCAATTTTTACCGTAACGTAAAAGGAAAACAAAAAACATCCAATCAATAGGGGCGAAGTTGCTAATTGAAATGATATTCAAGCTAGAAAGAGATCGTATAATAACAATTGAGTTTTCGAACTCCCACCCTCTCTTCACTTTCTTGAATAAAATGTCATATTCGGGCCCAAAAAAAGGGGTTTTATCTTTTTAACAATATTTCGAATTTAAAATATCTGCCATATATAAGATATGCATTGCCATGCTATCTACTTATACCTAAATTAAAGCTTGAAAATGTTAATGGTAAACCTACCTATACTTGGAGCAAGTTGACTTTAAACTTAACAAGACAAAAAGAGGAAATTGCCTAGCTATGTGGCTACAATTAATGGATTATCATTGTTGGAAAAAAAAAAATAATGGATTATCTTCAACCATAGATGGATGTATATGCTAGTTTATATATTATTATAATATACAACAATATTTGAAAATCGGACCGGCTTGGTCGGTTCTTGTTTCAATCGGTTTTAGCAATAAAACAACTCAGTATAATTTTCATATATAAATAAGTTTTTACGTCCACGTATAAGAAGGTATGATTCATTGCCATTTCAACCAGCAAATCGGTGTTGATTTTCACAGTCCGACCACCGACTCACTCATTAAACCAGGTTGGTATGCATTTTGATATCTTAATTGAACCGAACCGAAGCTATGATCAATTCATGATACGGATATATACGAAGAGGCATTTATTTTTACAAATAATATATTAGGGGTGGCAATTCGTGCTATCGTGCTGTCGTGTTAAACTTACTGAACACGAACACGCACGATAAGCTTATCGTGCCACATTTTACAAACACGAACACGACACGGATATTTTCGTGCGTGTTCGTGTCGTGCTATCGTGTTGTGAAAGATATTCGGTTGTATATATATATATACGAGATCATTGAGCAAAAATCAAAATAATTAACTTCATATTTAAAAAACCATGAATTAATATGTCACTATTCATAAGTTAGTATTATATAGTTTAAAAACACTAAATAATAAACCACTAATTGGAGGTAATAGATAAGATTTGCTTAAAAAATACTTAAAATTTAGTCTTATTAGCACAACTTTATCGTGTTATCGTGCGTGTCGTGTTAGGATACTCAAACACGAACACGGCACGGAAGTTATATCGTGTTAGTCGTGTTCGTGCTATCGTGTTATCGTACTGCCATATGCTAGCACGAACACGGTTTTTTTCGTGCGTGTTCGTGTCGTGCTATCGTGTCGTGTCACAAATTGCCAGCCCTATAATATATTTGACCGGAATTTCACATACTCCAAATAACATTGTCTTGTCTCGTGCATGTGGACTAGGCTAGGCTAGACAAAAATAGGAATATCAGCTACGAAAAAAAAACTTGATAGAAAAGGAAAATCCTTCGTGGCTCTAATAATTTTAGATATTATATTTTATTTATAATAATTAATAAAACTAAAAATATAAGGAAAAAAATATCTTTTGTACTTCTCCCTCTCTCACTAAGAATCTTCCTGGTACCTTACCATATGGGAACAGTATATACTTGGAGTTGGAGTTGACCCACTTCGCTAGTCACCTTATCTCTCACTAAGGTAAATTAATTTCACTTAAACACCAAATTACAATGTTATTTAAAAAAAATAATTAGTATTATCACTTATATTACTATTTTCTTATTTTATTTTAACATAAAATGTTTGGAATTATTATTTAAACTTTCTAGATATGTATATATATTAAATTGAATTTATGGAAAAGCTTAACATACATTTATCAACTTTTTATAGAGAAGTGTTTGTTCAAAAGAATTTCACTCTACCAAAATATAACTCACATTTCAATAAATAAAATTATTATTTGTTAATGTAGTATATATACATATATTAAATTTAATAATACTTTGTATAATTTTGCATACTAAATAATGTAATCTAGCATTATAATTTACAATTTAAGATTACTTTTTATATTACATCAGTGATTACAATCCAACTCACAAATCGCAAAATCATCGATCCAACTCACAAATCGCAAAATCATCACTAGTCTCACGTTTCACTTGTCATATAATAAGTATCAAACATTAGGGGCAAAATCAAAATTTGGTGGGTCTGAAAAATTGGAAGAAATCGATTTGGTCTGAGTCGAAAATACCAGAGTAATAATGTTCGGTTTGATCTTCTTACATTTTTTTACTATGGTTTGATTTTCAGACCGATTCGGCTTTTGAACTTTTAGGTCCGTAGGGATTCAACCGACCGTATGTTAAAATATGTATACAATATAATGATATTTCTTAAATTAGTTTGTATTAATTAATAATATAATTAATTAGTTTAATATAAATTGTAAAAAATGCACTTTTAACAATTGTTCTTGCTACTTTTATTTCGTATTTTATTTGCTTATATTAATAGATGTTATTTATCTTTTCATTTTGATATGTTCTATAAAAATCTTGTGCATTTTAAACGATAATTGGTATACTCGGACTTTCGGTTTAAACTGAAAAATCGGACCGAAAAATCGTATTATAAATGTACGGATTATTTTTCCATACACATTTTTTTGGTCGAGTAATTTTTATAGGAAAAATCTGACAAAAAATATAAGCAGTTGACAGAAACATATAAAAAATTAGTACGACCAGACCAGTTTAACCCTACCAAACACACCAGAAAAAGTAACTTTTAGAGATCATATTAGGTCTTACATACTTTAAAACTTATTTTAGAAATTTAGGCATTAGTTTTGAATAAAGACACCATCGATAGTGGTTATGTATTGGTCAATAGCGCTTACTTTTATATAGTTTGGCCCACGTAAAGTTAGGGTGAAATCAGACTGATCATGCCTCTTTTTTACTTGTTTCACTCGGATACTTATATTTTTGTCCGGTTTCCACGTAAAAAAACCTGATCAAACAACCGTTTGAGAAAAAATAAACCGTCCATTTGTAAAACCGTTTTTTGATCCATATTTTTCAGTTTAAACCGAAAATCCAAAAATTAGCAAATATCATTTAAAATGCTCATAATTTTCATGGACTATATCAAACCAAAATGATAAATAACATCCATTAATCTAATTAAATAAATTATATAAATTAAAAGTAGAAACATAGCTTCATAAGTACCTCTTTTAAAATTTATATTAAACTAATTAATTGATTAATCTAACATTATATATATTGTATATATTTAATTAACATAATGGTCGGTTCGGTCTATAGGGTCCTCAAAGCTCAACGTCAGAACTAAACCGAAAACCGAACTAGAGTAAAAAAAATCAGACCAAAAACCAAACTGAGTATTTCATATTCAGTTTTTTGGCCCGGTTCAGTTTTCACCGGTTTAAGACTAACTAGATTTTGGTTTCACCCCTTCATAAAGTCTCATATAACCCACATACCGCTTCAGACATAAACGAAGAGGAATAGAAGTGAGCTTAAAGATTAATGATTTTGCTAGACAACTTGTGAAGCTACATTAATAGAACTACTACATACACTAGTTATTTACTAAGTCTGACCACAAAAAATTCAAATCATGAGCAATAAAGTCCAAAATATTACGTAAAATGTTAAGTTTAGAGTTGTCATCCAACTACTTATTCAAAAAAAAAAATATTGAATATAATTTTTGGCCAAAAATTTGAATAAAACTAACCACCAATTAGTTGTTGACATATATATCTCATTTGGTCATAGTAATCTATCATAATTGACCCATTATTTTATCCCTTGCCTCTTTTAGTCATATGCTATCTTTATTTATTTAGTATTATTATTCAATATTTCAACTAAAACTCCTATATATATAGGTTCATCTGACTTCAGCCTTTTCAACAACACAAACACAACACATATTCATCTTCTCCTTCCTTAGACAGCATCTCCTTCTCTCCACTTAAACAGCACAAAAATGGATGGCAGTTCCGAAGAGAGCACCACATTAAGCAATGACCTATCCACAACCTCCACACCACCCCCGATCCCTCTGGCGAAGGCTCCGGCGCCTGGAAGTCTGTGTCGCGTCGGTAGCGGTGCAAGCAGCGTGGTTCTCGACTCCGACAGCGGCGCCGACGCCGAGTCCAAGATCGTCTCTGACCACCGGAAGCTCCCTTCATCGAAGTACAAGGGCGTGGTGCCGCAGCCCAACGGCCGGTGGGGCGCCCAGATCTACGAGAAGCACCAGCGCGTGTGGCTCGGAACCTTCAACGAGGAGGACGACGCCGCACGCGCCTACGACACCGCCGCGCAGCGGTTCCGCGGCCGGGACGCCGTCACCAACTTCAAGCTGCCGGCGGACGACGCCATCTGCGAGGTAGAAGCCGCCTTCTTGAACGCGCATTCCAAGGCGGAGATCGTGGACATGCTCCGCAAGCATACCTATGGCGACGAGTTAGAGCAGAGCAGGCGGAACTACTCCGCCGACGGTGGCCGCCGTTCCGCCGGCGCTTCCGGATCCCGGCCGAGACTGGCCAGGGAGCTTCTTTTCGAGAAGGCTGTCACGCCTAGCGACGTCGGAAAACTGAACCGGCTCGTGATCCCGAAGCAGCACGCGGAGAAGCACTTCCCTCTGCACGGCGGAGCAACCGCCGACGGGAATAGCAACAAGGGCTTGCTTTTGAATTTCGAGGATGTCGCCGGGAAAGTGTGGCGGTTCCGGTATTCATACTGGAACAGCAGCCAGAGCTACGTATTGACTAAAGGGTGGAGCCGGTTCGTGAAGGAGAAGGGTCTGTGGGCAGGCGACACGGTCAGTTTCCAGCGGTCGACTTCGCCGGAGAGACAACTGTACATTGACTTCAAGCGGAGGGGAGCCGCTGTGGAAGCGCCGCCGCAGATGGTAAGACTGTTCGGAGTCAACATCTTCAGCGTGCAGGCGGTGGCGGTGGCGGTGGCGGTGGCGCCGAACAGTGTGAGTGGTGGAAAAAGACTCAGAGCTGACGTGGACTTGTTGGAATTTGAATGCAGCAAGAAACAGATGGTGATTGGAGCTCTATAGGATTTACTCTAATGAGATCAGATTATAATATTCAGATCAAATTAGGTGTTAATTAAATTAATTAATTATTTTTTAGTTTTATTTTTTAATTTTGTATCGTCTAGTGGATTTCCCTAGTTTGTTTTGTCCAATTATTGTATATTTCAAATATAGTAGAAAAAGAAAGCCACAAAGCCAACTTAGTATCATTTAGAAGATGGGTTAAATTCCGAATCAAGCAAAACGAATCAAAGAGCATTTATTTATACAACCATGATTTAATGATCTAAAAGTAATTAGTAATAAAAGAAGGTGACTTAATTGCATACATGGTGCTCAGATTAAACTCACAGCAACAACGTGGTATTGTTTTAAACTCTCGTGTCTTTTAACACTTACCCGACATTGTGATAACTCTTTATTAAGGTGATGGCATATCAAATCTGAGCGAGTTGTCTTTCAACTAACCCCATCATCTTACATGGAGTCAATAACGGAAACACAAATTTAGCACCGTCAATCAGAATCATATTATAATACCATGTAAAATTCCACATTAAGTTGAGTCAATACCAACAAATCAAGTGAGAGCAACCATCTATACAATGCAACAAGGGTTACATTCTAAACCCGAATTATTAAAAGAATGGGGTGACTCAATTGCCTATATGGTGCTCAACTTAAACTCACAAGCATCGGTACTGTGGTAATTTTTTTTTTTCAAACTTATAATGAGGCGGGTGTAATAGTGACTTTAAAAAGATGACATAATGGTTTAGTGATTCGCCACTTAGCCTGAAGTCTTAAGCCTTTGGATTGAGAAAGTTTTCATGGGTAGCATTTACCTCTTAATTGCCTATACACTTCAAGTGTAATTTATTCTATTAACTGAACTTAAAATGCATTGAGAATAAAAATTACTAAATTTGTTCACAAATTTAGGGTTTTCTTAGTCTGTATATATCCTATGTATTGCCATAAAAAGACATGATTCCTATAGCTTGATTCCTTACCCTACCCTAGGTAACCACGATGTAATTTTTCCTTTACAGTTGAGCGCCATTATATACATTGATACATACGTACTAGAAAATTTGAGTTATTTATAAGAGAGGTCAATGGGTGAATCATGCATGTACATGTACGTACATACAGAAGTACATGACAACATAGTATATATATATATATATATATTAAAAATATGCAGTCAATTAGCTTGACGCGTAACTGATGTGTTATATAATAATAATATAATAATGCATGTGTGGCCATGTGGGTATGTGTGTATGAAAAATAATGTACGGGCATTTCAAGATATTGAATATATATATATATATTACTTATAAAACTTGGACAATTTAGGATATAAACCACGAGGCTAACTACAACTCGATTTCTACCAAAAAAAAAAAAAAAAAAAAAAACTACAATAGATTATGAGGAAGTAAGCCCGGGTCTAAAATAATGTCCGTATTCCCAAGTATCCGTAATATTGCAAATGGCTGCTCTCTAAACGCTACTTGATCATGAGCAATATATAGTAGTAATAAAAAAACGATATATATATATTTTTTTTATAAATGCACAAAGACTGTAACTCCAATAATAAAATATAACTTTACAGACGCGCCAAATTGTAGACTCTTTTTGGTAGAAAAATTGTAGACTTCACTTAGCTGTTATTAGCTGATGATCTGGTCAAACAGTTGCAGCCAGATAAAAATAATCAACAATTATATATATTTGCTCCACTTGTATATTTATCAGTTTCCCTATTGGTCAAATTAATAATTTCAACCAATTATATAATAATAATAATTATTATAATAATGAACCCTAATAAATAAATAAATACCTGGCGAAAACCATGGAGTTCATCAAATTTTAATTAATATATATATATATATATGATTGACCAAAATAAAATAAATAATTATATAGTGGACATGTCATCTCTTGTATTAGTATTAATTACTAGTAATTAGCAAGTAATGAAGATTGTTGACACTAGTTTAATTAGCAAGTAATCAAGAGTGTTGACCCTAGTGTTTAATTAAGAGACTTGGAGGCTAAGATGTTGAAATAATGTCATTATGGCATAATGAATTATGAGATGCTGATTTGGCCAAAAAAAAAAAAAAAAAGAGAGATGCTGACCAAGTCTGGTTAGGTTATCTTTCTTCTCATCTTTTAGATAATATATATATATAAATCTTATTAAATAGAAAAAAAAAAAAAAAACAATATCTGAGACTGATACATAGAAAATATTATACGGAAGTACGATTTGATACTAGCTAGTCTAACTAGTATTTTTTTTAACCAAAAAAAGTCTAACTATTTGTTAAAAAAAAAGTATATAGGTTTAATTAATTGAATCAAATAATTACATGTAAAATTAACATTGTTGGTCAACGAGAGATTTTCTTGTAATTCTGGATATTTTTTAAAAAATAAATCTCACCACCTAAATATGTAAGAAAGAAAGGATTTAAAAAAAAAAAGTATTTTAACAAAGAATCCACATCATTAAATAAATATATATATCATATTAAAAATCTATAACCTGTTATTACTGTCCTCGCTATCAACAGTCACAGTGCTTCACCGGGCAACTCTTCACAATTCATCCATCCTTCACAATTTTACTGTTGCAACCATTCATGTCTTGCAACCATTGCTGAATCATTAACTGCTTCTCATTTGACTCCTCTAATTCATTCTCTATCTATGTTTGAACAAAAATAAAATTACATATTATCTAGGAGCAAGAGATGAGGACTTGGCTCTTCACCGCCGTGTAAAGCCACCATCAGGTTAATTGCCGCCTATTTTACATTTGCTCTTGATTTCATACTCCTAAAAGTGTAACGACTGCAAACTCGAAGTTCATTATCGGTATTGTCCTCCACATCTCCATTCTATCGTATTTTCTTCATTATCATTTCTCTAGCGTGCGACATTTTTCTGAACATCACAACCCCTATTTCTGCATTTGCTTTCAGCCTAATTGGCCACATTTCAATTTGTTTTGACCCCAAGGAAGTGACAATCGTAGCCTCGATTCTAATAAGTATATACGAAAACCAGGCTACGAGTCGATTAAACTCAGTTCGGGGTGAATTTCGCACGATGTCTTGGGGACCGGGCTGGAAGAAGCCATCGGAGATCTTCCACCTCACTCTCACCTATCACCTTGAAGACCTGGGCTCCCTGAAGAGTCATCAACCCTCATCATCAAGGTAACTGTCACTGTCACTGTCACTGTCACTTAATCATCATCGTTACCGATTTATTCGTCATAAAATTTGACGGGAATGTGATCTTGGTTGCAGGATTGATTTCTATTGGACAGTGAATGATGATGATGACCAAGTTGGTCTTAAGTTTTTGCTGCAGCTGATGGTGACAATGTCAATGCCTACGGTCTTGGTGGACTTGAATTGCAACCAAGTAGGTGCAATCTCTGTGCAAAAGAAAGTGGTTATGAGTCAAGAGTTGCTGAAAGGGTACTGCTGACTAAGGTTTGCAAGCTCTGGACAACAGAAGATGGCACTTGAGTTTTCATGCAGCTTTTGAAGTCGAGTTATGCGACTCCACAGTCTAATTAATACAGTTGAAGGTGAGTCAATCTTGGCCTATGGAGAGCAATTGAAGACTGTCACCGCCATGCTTCAGCGATTGCTGTTTAACTGTGAGTTCAATAGTTCAAGTCATTCTGCGTCTGTTAGATTTAACATTAGGCTGCCTTACACAATGTTGGTCTTACAGAAAATTAGGTATTTATTATTTGTGTTTTATGAAGCCTTCAATTTTTCTTCTATTTTTTTAGTAGCTTAAGGAACTCCGGTGCTTGCCTTTCACTTCTTTGGTTTAGAGTGCACATCGAATTAGAATGGAAATTCTTCTATTTTATATATGGAAAGGCAAGCATGTAGTCTGCATATCGAAATTAGGTAGTTCTGAGAATTGGTGTTGGTGGATTAATGGAAGAAGTTTCATAGTTGTCTAAGACTTCATTTTTTTTTGGGTTAATAACTAAAAAACTGTCCAAGGTTTACCCTATGTTAAAATTAGGTGTCTGAAGTTTGAAATGTTAAAATGGACTGTCCCAAGTTTCATTTTTGTTGAAATTTGGTGTCTCGGTGTGATTACTTTAGAGAAGTCAATTCCGACGAAACTATCTGTCAAATTCGAGCTCTCATACACACTCCATGTTCGTCATCTTGCCGGGACCGTCACCTAAAAAGTTGGTCACATCCGGGCAAGTAAATCTCGCTCTATTGTCCTTGGAAAATGGCTCCACAACACTCTTCTAGAAACTTTTTTTTAATGTTCAATTTTTAGGTGAAATTTGACGATTTTGTAAAAAGTAAAGAGTGATGGATTATGAGTGAGTTGGTGGGTTGATGAAAATGATTGAATGGAGATGAAAAGACGCACAAAGACACCAAATTTCAACAAAAATGAAACTTGGGACAGTCCATTTTAACATTTCAAACTTTAGACACCTAATTTTAACATAGGGTAAACCTTAGACACTTTTTTAGTTATTAACCCTTTTTTTTTTTATATATAGAAAAAATTGGGAATATAATGTTGCTTCTATTCCTAAATATTGATATAAATGATGCCCGATGAATCCTCGAATTTGAAACCAAATGATCACTTCTCATGTTCAAAGACTTTTTTAAGCTCTTCTATTACTTCAAATTTGAAATATGAAAATGTTTTAGGCTGATAGCTGAACATCTCACTTTATACCTCCAAGACGACTTACAAAATGCCTCTTTACGTTTTTCAGTTGAAGAAAAATTATTGATGGGAAGTCTTACTATGTATTAGGATTATTGAAAACTGTACATATTTATACTTGAAAAGTACAATGACAGAACTGTCCCTTTTTTAATGTCAGTCCTATATTAAGTGGTTGGTACTCAGTTCTACATTAAGCTGTATTCTGGTCTTTGTGTAAATAGTTTCATTAGTATCTCACCATGTCTGATTAATTGTCAGACATTGCCCTTAGAAGTTACTCAATTGTCGCACCATTAGAACTTATACACCTTGATAATAACAATAAGCTTTCAGTATTTCCATCTGAATTTGGTGAACTGAAAAGCTTGAAAGTTCATAGGATTGATAACAAAATGATGGTTTCTGTTCCTGCCTTCGTGGTATTTTTTTTTCCTTGAACCTTTGTTTTTCCCAAATGTAATGGTGATCTTCTGAAATTTTAATAATTGCTTTGAGTTTTTACTTTTTAAGCAGCAGAACTTCGACAATGTATTCAACTTTTGGAAGTATCGTTAGAACACAATAAGCTGGTACGCCCCCTTGACTCTAGGTCATTAATGTGCTTCTGATTCGGTGGCTGCTAAATGTTCAGGTATAGTAATCCACAATATTTTTAAGGTAAGTCGTTCTCTTCTTCAACTTGGTTAATTTTTGTGATTATTTGTTTGAAGTCATTATCGGATACAATTCGTTATAGTCGTTCTCTACAAACTTATTCAATCTAAGTCGATGTCTTCTTCAACTTTAGTTCAATGTATTTGTTTATCTTCTTCAATTAATTGTCCCCATGCGCTGCTTCAACTGAAAGTTAATCAGCTCACCTTCTGCTTCTTGTTGTCAAACGTCAAAGAAGTACTCTACTTGGTTATGCAGATTTGTTTAGATTAGAACTTGATTAGATAAAAGGAACTTTCACGATTGCATATCTACTTAGACTTTCAGTTTTATTTAATTTAATATGCCATTAGGTTGAGTACAAATATTGTTGTGCATCTATTTTCCATTTGACAATATATATAAGGTGTTTGTTTTATTGTCATATCATACCATATTAACAAGTTAGTCCATCTCAGGAGCTTTTGTTTTTGTCACTTTGTTTCTTTATTAACTTATTTTAAATATCAGTAAGCTATATGAAAATGCCTATACTCTATATGAATAAAAATGTCCATCCACTGTATGAAATTGTCTTTCTATGTTGTTTGTCATTTTTCTTTAGCGTCTTCTTGTTCATATTTCCTGATTACCAGTGCAGGACTTGGGGTCCTTAGCATACGTGATTGGTTGTTGCGAGAATGTCCAGCTACAATAAGGCACCTCTAAAACACCAAATATTTTTTTCAGCTTGACAAAGACGTATGCATTTAAGCTTTCATTTTCTTTACTGACAAATCATATCATAGATACGTCATTATTAATAACATATGAAATAAACATATCTATTAGTAATGTGGAGCACTAACACATCTGGAATCATAATTCTGGCCAAATATCTCTTTCATGAATTTATTTGATTCAAGGCCTAATAACAGAAGAGAGGAATAACATTGATCATGTTAGATAGAAGGTCTTGGAGAAGGGGTTAGCTTACTCGAATTGGTAAGCCAGTTAACTATTTGGCATAGTAGTTTTTTTTCCACCACTATTTGGCTCGATAGCTTATACTGTTATTTCTTGCATATAAGCAACATAGAATTAGAATACACATATAACCTTTGAATCCTTGGATGTTTTGGTGCATCCTTTTTAACTCAAAAGGTTAAACCCCATGTGCTTCTCGGTTTGTTAAGAGTTGATGGTAGGTTCACTAAGAATGTATGGATTTACCTTCCTTCAAAAAAGCATATTATGTCATTTATGGATGTTTAACTAAGCAATCATACTGCTCATCTAACTTGATAAATGGATAAATTTGATTAGGTGTTAAATGTCATGCAAGGTTCGCATTCACCCAAATCCGATACCTTGCCATGTTGAATACTTCCACAAAATTTTACTTTCTTGCTCTAATTTCACATTCTTTTTGAAGTATGAACATAACTATCTTGTTAATCATGTGTTCTAACAAATTTCTAGCAATATATTTCTATTAGTTAAACGCACTGTTGATGACGCTTTCAGTCACGCTGGAGAAAACATTGTTTTTGCTAATTAGGTAGTTAATAAATCTAAAAAGTAAAGCGTAGATTTCCCCCCAATTTTTTTCATCTTAGCTTTTTTATTTAATGTTGCTTCGACTGCTTAATGAAACTCGTGTAATTATCAATGTTCAATGCTTACAAGTTATTATGTCTGATACGAATAGTGGCTTTTGTTTCATCAGGTTGCTTCATTTTAGCAAAGACGAGGTCTGCAAGTAAAGTGAAGCAATCATGATATTTGTTACTATTTACAGATTTATTTTTAAACTTATTCATTCAAATATTTTGCTTGAGCTAAATTTGATGGTGTCAATATATTCGTACAATGCAAGTAATTATTTTGAATAATTTACATATTTTTTTCTACAAGATATCATTCAAGAATGTACACAATTAAATGAAACTTAATGGTAATTGTTAAATGATGATGAGCTGGAATCCTCAACCGCCGCGCATTCAACAAACGCGCAGACCACTAGTATTATTAAATAGTCGTATTATTTGTTTTACAATACTTTGATACGGTTGCAGTTAAATGACCCAACATGAAAATATTTATAATAAACATATAAATATTATATATTTGCAACAAACATTCACTGCAAAAATCTATCTATCAATATATATTATAAATTTTGAAGGAAAGATAATAACAGAGTGAATGTGCAGCTGATAATTTTGTTTTTTACGTTAATCGATGCATTTATGACAATTGAGCTAAGGGATTTGTAGTCATTAACTCCATATCATTGATTGCACTAGGGAGTTACGGGTTTTTAAGTTGCAATTAATCGCAATTAAAATTTCGCTGATTTCAAACCGTTCAAGATTCAATGTATACAATTAATCGCAATTAAAATTTTGACCGTTCAAGATTCAATGTATGCAATTAATCGCAATTAAAATTTCCCTGATTTCGAACCGTTCAAGATTCAATGTATGCAATTAAAATTTCGGACCACTCAAGATTCAATGTGTAATTAATCGAAAATAAAATTCCGTTGATTTTTAACAGACGCTTGACGTAGAGCCAGCGAACGAAGATACCAGGCGGTACCGGCGGCTGACAGTCTTAGTGGCAGAGCCATCTCTATCTCCGGCGAGATATCGCCGGTGGTTATCGAAACATTATCTGTTGAAGAACAGACGCTTCCCGACGACCAAAGGTAGCATGCGGTACGTGCATCTAAAATTTATTTTTGAATTTGCGCAATGGTATTTTATGGTTCAAATTTTTCAGTCATTCGTTTACTTTTTCAAATTTTAGACTGATATTTTATTTAAAAATAGTGTTTCACCATATTACAAATAGTTAGTATAAATTTCATCAAATATTAGTTTGTTAATTATACATATTTAATAAGTCACCCCGCGCGATGCGCGCGATGCGCGGAAAATGCATCTAGTATATACTAATTATGACGGTAAGAGACTAATAATATATAAACCACATTTTGACACTGCATTTAGCCACGTTAACAATTTAAATTAACACTAAAACTCAATAATTAAAATTAATGATCTTAGTAAAACTATTTGGCTTCTCATTTTAAAGTTTTTTTTGGCCAAATTCTCATTTTAAAGCTTCAATTGTCTATTGTAGTTGACATTCAATTTTCCCAAAAATGGCGGCATCTCTTCTTCCAACTATTCATTCAGTTGGATTCAATTAATTTTTTTTCCCAATAATCAAATCAATGCAATAAGAGATATACAACAAATGACCTACAAAAAGGAAAATATGACTTATTATTAAAAAAAATCTTTATTAACTTTTTTTTACTATAGATTAAAAAAAAACTAAAAAAAAACAAAAGAATATATTAACACTATACAAATAATAAATAAATTATTATTATGACTTTTTATGAAACATTGTTTTATTAATTATTATTCATACTAGATAATTGACTCGCGCTTTGCGCGAAGTGTACAATTTGCTCGAATTACCGTTGTAAAATATATGCTAACTATAAATGTCAAAATATTATAAATATATATATACAAAACTAAATAAATTACATATCACTTTAGAATCAAATAGTGTATTAATAAAAAAAATTCAACGTAAAAAATGAAGATGCTTTTATTATTATTATATATATTTCGATTAATATTATTTAACTTAATATTTTGGAGAAATATTTTGTAATGCTACCATTTTTTTATATAATGGCTACATTGCTTCTTTGGAACATTTGTCTTCACAAAAAATTGTATCAAAATATAGATAATTATATTGACAAAAATATATATTTTATTTATATTTAAATACTTGTTTGGTTTTTTATTTTGTGTATTTTAACTATTTGATTTGTTTTTCTTTTATCTTCTTTCATGTTTTTAAATTATTGAAGTTAAATTTTAGTTATGTATTGGCTAAAAGATATATTAAGCACAATATATTTAATGTAGTTTTATTGTTTCGTTATTTATTTTGTAAAAATTTTTTTTTTTTTTCGGATAAGTATTTTTTATATCCTTTCTTATTTTAATTCTTAATTTTTATGTTCCACATGATAGTGAAAGTTTCTAAAGTAATATACAATGTGCAAAATTTATATTTTATATACTATTATGTGCAAGACTTAATTTATTTAATTTGTAACCGTAGCCGAAATTGATTTATTTTGGATTTTTTTCGATGTTTATTATTAACATACCCAATATTATTTTGTTAAAAAAATTGTTAACTTTTTTTTGAATATATATATTAAACACTTATATTTCATGGGAAAAAATTATATAATCATATTATTAATTGTTTTTCATCCTAAAGTTATTTTTGTTCAGTTTAAAATGAAATATGTTTAAAAAATTTATAAATGCTTTACTATATCATCATTTTTATCAAAATAGGAATCTTCTTTTTTTACGAATTTAGTCATAAAACCAAGTTTCTCAATTAATACATTTTTAATAAAATCATTAAAATAGTGGCACAAAATTTCACTTATATTAAGAGTTTAATTTTGAAAATTTAATTAAAAATTAATTTTAATATAATACATTTGAATAATTTAGTATGTATTTTATTCGTCCTAATATTAGTGGGTAAAAATTTATTACCATTAATAAATACTTATTTCTTAATAATATATTTATACTATCATATGACAACAATAATAATTAGTAATCCAATATTTAATACTATTACAGTTTATTTGACATCAACTTAATATAGAAAATTGGCATTTAATTATTTATGGAAAAAAATATTTTATTAATACCACAAAACCATAAACATTCCTAAGTTTTGTACTAATTTTGTTTTTTCCAAAAAATATTAAATTTGTTCTATTCATATTACAATCTTCAATTTAATCGCTACATAATGATATTGCTATAATCAGTCTTAATAATAGTATTGATTTTTTTTTTTTTTTCAATTATTCCCATCATCAAGTTTTAAGAATTCCTAATTATAATGGTTAATTAATGTGGCCAATTTTTTTAATGTTTAATAATATTGGATCAATTTATGTAACAGACCCTTTATGTAATAACTATATGCGTGCCCTATTATATCGATGAGTAAAGGAAATTTACACGTTAAAGGAAATTTTGGATTCATTAATTCAAAATTATTAATTAAGAATATATATTACATTGTAATAAATGCTAATTAAACCCTAGCTCTACAAATGTATAATTTTTTTTATATATATATATATTTGTTATGGAAGTAGAGAGGTAATGGAAGAGGGAATTTAAGGATGTCTTATTATCACACATAAGGAGCCCTTATATAGGGATTACATATACTTGTGGAGGAAGTAAATTTAATACTAGGAAAGTCTAAACAAGGAAGATGGTATATACACGTAATATTGAACATCCACTAAATATATTCATAACACTCCCCCTTGGATGTTCATAAGGGAAATGTGCCTCGTTAAAACCTTACTAGAAAAAACTCATTGGGATAAAAATCTAGTGAAGGAAAAAGAGTACACAATTATGGATCCTTTTTTGTAAGCTGCCTCGTTAAAAACCTTACCAGGAAAACCCGATGGGATAAAACCTTGGTTAAGGGAAAAAGAGTGCAGCGGTGTAGATTCTCCCCCTGATGTTGACATCGCGTAATTTCGTTAAGTCGGCGCAATCCAATCATGTTCGCCAATATTTCAGATGTCGCAGTAGATAAAGTCTCCTTGAAAAGATCCGCTAGATAGTCATATGAATAAATTCGTTGGATGAAGAATAACTTGAGGCGAATGTGTTTTGTATGTCTCATTTGAAATAACAATCTTCAACTCGAGCTATATAACCTGCATTATCTTCATATATATATATATATATATACAATATAATGCTACATTTGAAAATTGTTCACTTCCATGTTATAACTTACATTTGTGTAGCAAATTAATTTAGGTCTTGATTCATCATGATATTAAACTCATTGAATTCTTACAATCATTAAGGTACTCATAAATGTGTTTATCTATGCAAAATAGATTCAAGACATTTTTTTTTTTTTAGGACAAGATTATTTTCAATCTCTTAAGTACTCGATCTTCAGGCCGAGCCAAACCTTTGTCCTTTCAATATATTTTGTCTTAATTTTAACATCATCAATAAATTGATTGTATTTAAAACTCTTCAGGAGTTTCAATATCTTCAAATTCTCCCCCTCACGCGATGCCCCTTTCGGCTATAGCGTGATCAATTCATCTTATCAAAATATCAGTTTTCTTGATTCGCATAATATCATCTGATATATCTTAGCTCAAATGAGCTATACATTGTGGAGAATATAACATAAATTGCCTGTATTATTTTAAATGGTACAATATCTTTATGATCCAACATTCTTGGAAAAATTTCATGCTAGCATTTTCAATCCTTCTAGGATTTTCACTTTAATTTTGCTATCAAATTAGCCACTCAAATAGGCTATAAGTAATTCGTATAATGAGACACAAAGTAAAACTTTTTATGTACTGCCAACGTAGTAATATATCAGAAGGTGATCGCTCCACCAAATGATCCATATAATAATAGCCAGGATTCTGCATATAACATTTGTACCACAGGCTGTGCGTATCTCACGACGCAATTTATTTATGCGGGAAATAATTTGCATACACTGACTTCCACCTTCTACATTTTTAATGCTAATACTGGCGTCTTTTCAAACTTTTGCCCAATCGTAATGATTCTTTAACATATTGAGCTCAAGATCCTCGTATTGTTTTAAGTTTTCACTCAAAAATAATATTCAAAACAGTTGTCGACAACTTGATATGCATAGTTCCATAAATTCCCATTAATAACATAACTCATCGAGATCTTTTTATTACAATTATTTTCAGGTACCTGAACCACTTATGGAGTTTCATATTTAGTTATGTCTCTTTTCCTTTTTGGGAAATCGCCTCCGTAATAAGACCATATTTATCTATTTTCTTTCCGTGCTCCATTCTTGTTAAAAATATTTGGAACCAATATCACACACTTCAGGCGTGAATTATTTTTCATTATAGTTTGTCCAACCGGGACATTTCAAATTGGAGCATTTGCAGCCGGTAATTGACTTATGACTTTATGGGTCTCATAAAGTCACTTAATAGGCAGTATCTGAAAATGGTTATCTCTTTGAACTTCAGGTTCATATTATCATTGTGCGAGGATCTAAATGAGATAATAACAATTTTTTTTCAGTCAATCTATTTTCTTGCCAGCTGCTTATTTTCTCCCCCTAATGTTGGGAAAATTTGTTCATCAATGAAAATCAGCAACTCTTGCTTTAATATATATCACCCATTATTCCCAAATAATTGATATGTATCCAACACATTTTTCCCAACATTCAAGACCCATCTTTGTGCAATTCGGTGGAGCAGTTCAAATATATATCGCACATCATAAAATACATATATGGGAAATTTGTCTCTTGACCAAAAGTTGGTAGTAATGGGGAGAACTGTGATTTAACATTGGCTTGATGCGCAGTTATATTGCTGCTTTCATAATAGCATGCAGTTGTTCTCAATTTGCTCTTATTGGTAGCAGTTTAGCTATTTAATTGGAGGCTCTTAGTAACTTTTATGCTATACTGCGAATCTAGAAATGCAATTGTCTGATTCTTATATTAAATATCAACTTTTAATATCATCATCATTCTTTATTGCATAATCTTGAAATTTTGCTATTGCAAATTCGTGATAATTAATGCAAATGAGACCATATTGTAGATGCATCTTTTAAAATAATATATCGGTCCACATGGCAGGTGAACGGGCCCATATTCACCTTTTATTATTTCCATAAATAATGGAATTTTATCCCGAACTTAGTTGATGATGATCACATAATGAATTTTCCTTTGAGAGCAATTATCATAATGATTTATGGAGAATCTTCAGGTTCTTCCAAATAATGTATTGCGCATCTTAAGTGATCCGGAATGGTCTTTAACCGGTCACGCCAAATACTGTATTATATGGGTAAAACTTCTGGTTTACCTCTATATGAATCAGTAAACTTCCGGTTTACCGAATATATAATCAACCACGCCAATATTGGCTCGTAAACTTCTGGTTTACCTGATTTTTTTTCATAATCCTGATAACACAATCCGCATGTTTGTTTTTTTTTTTTTCATCTTCATCATAATAATAATTGCGGAGTATTCACATTCTTTATAATAATATATACTGTATATGTAAGATATAAATAACAATAATAAAAAAATGTAAAGAAATAAATAAATAACTTCGTATAAATGCTCAATTTCATGATCTTAGGGATCACTTATAGCTCAATATATTAGGATCCTTGTTTGTAACTCAAAATCTTTAATGATCTTTTGTTTATATCGCAAAATCTCTTAGGATATTCAAATCTTATTTTCATGATCCCAGATCATTCATAAAAATAATTCAGGATCTTCAGGATCTCTGTTCATAATTTAAGATCTTTAGAGATCTTCAATCTCGTTAATTCATAGTCCCATATATTTAGGATCTTCAGGATCCTGGATCCTTTATTCATTCAAGATCTTCTAGGATCTTCGTGATCATTTCTTCATAACTCATGATCTGTTAGGATCTTCAGGATCCTAAATGTAGTAATTATTGAGCTTTTGAATAACTCTTGATCTTCTTGATCATTTTATAATAAAATTTAGTGAGCATAATGATATATGTTTATAATAAATAAAATGCAGTGCAAGAAATAAAAAGTAACTGTAAATGCAGTGCAAGAAATATAAATATAAATATAAATGCGGAATTTGTAAATGCGGAATTTAAAAATAAATATGAATATTCATAATCTTAATCTTTAGGATCATAATGTCGGATCTTCGGGATACGATATTAGTATAGAATGTAATTTTCTTTATCGCAATATCCCAGTATCAAATAATATTTGTTATTGAAGCCAAACTTTGCTTAATTTCATTGCGCTTCATAAAATTATCAATTTCCGCGCTGCATAATATCACTAATTTTCTGCAAGCGTCACTGCGCATATTAAAATTATCATTCTTCCAAATCAATTGGACTTTGTATTCTTTTCATGCATTCTTTATTTGTAAGAGGCATCACCGTTCTTTATCGATATCATGATGATGCTAATTATTTTATCTTTTTCAAAGTCAACCATGACATGATAACAATAGTAAAATCATATTCCTTCAAAGTCAATCATAAACTGCCGCACTCACTTTAGGGAGTGACCAATATTTTTATTGTAATTATATGATGCAATACTCACTTTAGGGAGTGCAATATATTATTATTGCAATCATAAACTGTAATACTCACTTCAGGGAGTATAATATGACATTAAAAACATATAAACTCAACACTCACTTCGGGGAGTGGAGTATATCATCTCTACGATCGTAAATTGCAACGCTCACTTCAGGGAGCGAAGTATATGTAATGGGCAATACATATAACTTTTGTTCATCAATTACATATGGAAATATCGAGCAACCATTTAATGATAATGTAATGTATCGTAAAACTTTGATTGATGAGATAAATCTAGACAAAACAATAAAATTTATTAGAATATATAATATGAAATAATAAATAAGAGTACTAGTCGATATCAAATAATAAACAGATTCTCCATTGCAGTTTATATGTAGAGCACTCGTGCCAAGTCACAATCTTCTTCCTCATCATAAGTATCATATCCAGAAGACAACCGCGAGGGATACCAAATTGGCAATATTAAAGTGATGTCGTGTGCAACTTAAACGAATGCCACATCCATGCATCCCTATATTATAATATACATACATACAATATATAAAACATTAGATGGAAGGAAATTCGAAAGTAAACAAATGGAAAACGAATAAAGAGGGACGGTGGAAAATATAATCGCGGCCTCTTGTTGATTATGACGTTAACAATCTTCGATTTTCTTCAGAGCGTGATAAATTAAATTTCGAGCAGTTCGTGTTGATAACGTGTTACGGAAGTAGAGAGGTAATAGAAGAGGGAATTTAAGGATGTCTTATTATCACACATAAGGAGCCCTTATATAGGGATTATATATACTTGTGGAGGAAGTAAATTTAATACTAGGAAAGTCTAAACAAGGAAGATGGTATATACACGTAATATTGAACATCCACTAAATATATTCATAACAATATTGAAATATACACTTATTGAGATGAAAAATAACCAGTTCAATATGTCGTTGAAACTCATATCTCAATCGATTTAAAGAAGACGAAATTAAGAGAAATAATTCGATGGAGAATTCGTGAGTTGCTTTGTTTGTACTTCAATATTCAATTACATCAATAGTTTTACTTGATTTTCTAAAATATAAATTTCAGCATAGTCGAAATCTAATGTTTGATTAATTTCTTACCAGCCAATTTATTTAACTTTATGTATAGCTTCTCAATATCTGCTTCATATCTAGTAATTGTTGTGAGTTTGTCCATACAGTGAACATGTTCGATAATGAATGGTACTTCCCTAGGCAGATTAGGTACAAACTTGGACTTGTTGAGAATTCTAAGGGGAATTACAGATTGAGTGAGAGAAGAACATTGCGGGATTGGATTGTGCCAATTCGAATAGTAAACGGACTGTTTGTCGTAGGGTTAGATGGAAGATTAGACGACTTAAGAGATGCCTTGGATTGTGGCTTGGCATACTGCATTTTTTATTAGATGATCGACGTGGTTACAATATTGGTTTTGCATATTACCACATTCTCATAGCAGCAATGTCTCCATTTCTATATGTAAGTAATAAAAAGAATAACAAAGCTGTAATATAAATTTGTATGATTTTTTTTTTTAATTATTATGTTCTAATTCTTTGTTCTTTTATTCTTCCATTTAGTGTAATTTTCTAAAGTAATTTGTTGGATGCAAAATTTACACTTTTATATTATTATGGTTCAACACTTAATTTGAGTAAATATATTTGTTATAATTCTTTGATCTTTTATTATTATTATTAGTGTACTTTTATTTCTAAAGTAAACTGTTGGGTGTTTTCTAAAATAATTTGTTTAGTGCAAAATTTACATTTTTATATAATTAAGGTGCAACACTTAATTTGATTAATTATTTTAGTGTAACCGACACTAAGAGTCAATGTGGAGTTTTTGATTAAATCTAAAGCTCCATGTAGATGATAGAGAATAGTGACATATATGTAACTCACTAAGAAAATGATATGGACCAATTAAATTGAATCATTTTAACACATACGCGAGAGAAAGTATCGTTAAAAAATTACTTGTCAATATTATATCAGATCTTTTAGAATTATAAATGGTACCAACTTTTGGGCCGATTTATGGTACCATTGGCCCGTAATTCGGCCCAAGTTTTATCTTTTCCCTTCTACCTTCATTTCCTTCCGTTATCTTCGAAAAAAATCCGTCTCCTTGCTTTCATTTCCGCTTCTGAATTTCACCAGAAGAAAATGGCGGCAGCGGCTTCTAGTAATCTAGGCCACTGGTCTTCTCTGAAATTCGCAGCTTCTTCCCATGGAAGCAACTTACCATCATCGTCAAGTTCTTCTCTCTTCAGGGGATCGCCGCTCACCTTCTCAGTCACTTCTCTTCCCGGTACAGTTTTCCGCTGCCGATTCGTTCTCTGCTCTCGCCGGAGCGCATTTAATTGATTCCCGCAATTGTGTTTGATTCACAGGAACGCAATCGTGTCCGAGGAACCTGGTTCGTATTCAGTGTAAGAAGCCCTCTCCTCTAGAGGAGGCATTTCGAGTTAAGAGGTACGCTTATATGGTGATATCGGCTAGTTTGGAGTATGATGAGCTACAATTTTATGATTAATTGAATTTTCCCAGAGAACGTGAACTTCAGACTAAGAATAAGTTCAAAAGAAGGCCGCCGTTAAGGCGTGGAAGAGTATCACCAAGCCTTGTTGTTCCTGATGAAATACAGAAGCCTCCTTATGTAGGCTCGCCTTTGCTGCCAGAACTTGCTAGTGAACATCAGTTCCATGATGCTGACGGCATTGCTCGTATGAGGGCTGCGTGCGAGCTTGCTGCTCGTGTTTTGGATTATGCTGGAACTTTGGTTAGGGTAAGTGTGGACCATTAACTAGTCTCTTTCTTAAAGAATTACAGCTTGACACGATGAAGCTAAACTAACCAGGTTATGTATTGTATCGTGCCATTGTTTATATGTGTCTAACCTTGATGCTCAAGTTGAGTTCAAATTCCATTTTTTTGGAAAGTATGAACGAACTTGCATTATGATTGTAGATATAAGTTGGTAAGTGTTTCAAGAACTGCTTAAAGTTTTCTGTATTATGGTAAACAATGTCCACTTGTGTACCACTTCTAAATCAATATCATGACATAGTAACATTTCCTCATATAGTTTGAATTCCCGTGAGTTAAACTTAAAAGTTCGGTGTTATCTCATTTCTTCGATAATCATGTATAAAATGCTGTTGCTGTTCGGATATATGATGTGATGTGACCCTCATTGTATCTAGCTTTGGAAACTGCATCAATCATGTTCTTTTCTTGTGTTCTTTGAATCCTTTCACTTTGCTGTGTTTGGAAACAAATTAGTAAATCCTCTCAAGGATCCGAAGCATTGTATTATTTATTTACCATAGTTTTTAGGGCAGAGTAGGAACAAAATGACATTTATCCTTTTCGCAAATTGTGGTTAATTTTTTGGATATAAGTATAGAGACAATTAATTAAGAGTGATCATTGCTTAGATGTGGAATTTCTTTTACTTTTATTTGGACTGCGTTGCGTTCTAAATGTTATCCTTGATAAATTCCAGCAGATGCATGGCACTTACATTGCCTAACACTTAGGAACTTACTACTGTTACTTTATACCTTACCACATTTACCAAAGATATGTTCTTATCGTGAATTTCAGCCATCTGTAACGACTGATGAAATTGATAAAGCTGTTCATAAAATGATCATTGAAGCTGGTGCTTATCCTTCACCTCTTGGCTATGGAAAATTTCCGAAAAGTGTTTGCACATCAGTTAATGAGTGCATGTGCCATGGGGTACCAGATTCTCGTCAATTACAGGTATTTACTGATACAAAGCTTGCTTTCTGTATTTACCTCTTTCCATCAGTAAAATTTATAGCTTCTTTTGTGCAGGATGGTGATATAATAAACATTGATGTGACAGTCTATTTAAATGTAAGTTCTTAGTATTTCAATCAGTACTCATTTCTCTCTAACTATGGCTTACCTTCACATTCTAGAATATGAAAACATAAACTCATTTTACTCTCTTGGGGTGGAATTCTACAAACAAAAATATGAATTCCGATCCAAGTTAGCGAACGAAATGAACCTATCCCCCGAACTGCAAACCTATCAAGTAATTTCAAATGTGATCACCACTTGTACTGTTGGTTTTGTTTTGATTTTTCATCTATAACGTGAAAACTTATGCTATACATCGTAGTTTTCCTACAGTTATGTTCATTTGATTCATTTGTCAGTGACATAAACAAAATTGGTGTACTGAAATATGCTTATCTTATGAAGTATATGCAAGTTAATATATCTTAGACTTAATTGTATGACTGACAATTCTGGCAGTAACATGGGTTGTATTCTCTGCTAGGGCTACCATGGGGACACCTCAAAAACATTTCTCTGTGGGAATGTCAATGAAGCTATGGCACGCCTTGTGAAGGTGAGCAACCATAATTTGTCTGATTCATTAGTCTTCTTCTTCATCTCCATCTAGATGATGTAGATGTAATTTTCTTTTCATGATAGGTAACTGAAGAGTGCATGGAGAGAGGCATAGCTGTTTGCAAAGACGGGGCAAGTTTCAAGAAAATCGGGAAAAGAATAAGGTGTCTTTCTTATATCATTTCTCTGTTTCATGCTTGCAAGTTTCTTTCGCTATAGTCCTATGATTGATTATAGTTTGAGAATTTCCTTATGGAGGTTTTAACTAGATCTAGCAACCAGTCACGATTCGTACCTTCAGAATAAATCACAATAATTACCCCAAACCGATACTGTACTTACCATCAAATGAATAATTAGTGTTTTTCCTTAAAAAAGGCATAGTTGAACAGATTTCTTGGAATGATAATGTTGCTCAACAGATTATTTGTTGGGTACTGATGCCTTTGTGTATATATATATGTTCCTGTTTGAACAAAATGCATCAGTTTGAAGTTTCCTCTCCATGCTTGATTTCAGTGAACATGCACAAAAATATGGGTTCGGTGTGGTTGAACGATTTGTTGGGCATGGTGTTGGCACCATTTTTCATTCAGAACCAGTAATATATCATCAGGGTAAGCTCATTCTTTTGTTTATGTTTGGATATTCATGTTATTTTGCAGTGAGATGGATGATAAGTTACACACATTAATAGGACTTGTTTATGATTCATTTGGCAGATAATGAAGAGCCCGGTCGCATGGTTGAAGGTCAGACCTTTACAATAGGTGAGCCATCACCTTTACATAAGAAAAGTCGCATACTTTGCCATATCAATCGACTTGCAAGCACACGCCTTCATGTCCACGCAGTAGCGTTAACTGAAACGGTTGTGTGTTTTCTCTTTGCAGAACCGATCTTAACTATGGGGAGCATCGAGTGTGTGACATGGCCGGATAATTGGACCACTTTGACTGCTGATGGCAGCCCCGCGGCTCAGTTCGAACATACGATTTTAATCACCAAAACAGGTGCCGAAATTTTGACCACATACTCAACATAAGATTTGCTTACACTTCTTATGCAATGTGAAAGTTTAGGGTTCAGTTCACTGCCTAGATTCAAGTGAACACAGTTGCTAGTAGTATATCATTAATCAGTAATTAAGAAGTTAAATATATCTCCCTTTTATGGATGCAATGTTCACATTATGGTAGTGTAATTGCTGAACTATATTGTTTGCCTTGTCTTGATAAAATTTGAGTTGGGTATGTTTTGTGCATTGTTGCTTCCAAATGTTTTAAAATAGGATTGATAAATTGCACAAATGTCTTGAGAAATTTCATGAATGGAGAACACAAATGCTAGCTCAGGTTCGACTAGTCGGGAGATTTTTATAGCATTTTGCTAGTTTAGAAATATGTCAATATAATTTGGATGGAATTATGACGTATCTGGTACATGATAGAACAAAAACGCTACAAATTGTTTGTTGATGTTCGAGCTATTGACTAAATTGATAGCTATTTTTTTTTCATATGAACACGTGTAATTCTGTTCAAGAAAGGCTGAAATTGATAGTTCGTGTAATTGCACAAGGCGCTAGTTATTTTTTTTCATCCGACTACGTGGGCGATTCTAAAAAAAAGAAAAAAAAAGAATGAAATTCTGACAGAATTGATAATTTATAATTTTATACACTTAGATAGAAAAATATTCACAAGAAAAACTTTAAGTACCTAATTTATCTTACTGAAAAATTGAGCTAGCAGTTTAAAAATTGACCCTCGTTATAAACATGGGAAAGGATTATAATTTTATTTATCAAAAAAACATGGGAAGGGATAAAAGGGTGGTGGCCCCTGGATGGTGCGAAAAGGCAAAGCTATGGCGGTGTTTGGTGGTCCATCCAGCAATGACTATATCAATTATCAAGTATCAACATAATAATAATAATAATAATAATAATAATATATAACTATTTAATATCGTGTATATCTGTTGAATGTAGTATCTTTTACTTTTTTGGCCATGAGTTTTATTTATTATTATAATTTTTAATTTTAATTTTTTTAATTAATTCAATTTATCCTCTGTTGGATCACGGCGGGAACTTCGGTTACGGTGACAGATTCCTTATCTCCTCGCAATCCTGCAGAAGGGGAATAGAGGGCGGCGGCCCAGAATCCCTCTCCGATGCTTAACGTAATTACGGTGGTCAACAGATCAAGCAAGCAGTATTTGTGCGTATGTCAAAAACGTAACCCTAATCTGGAATAACTTCCCTCCTTTTATAGAGGAAAGGCTATCCCAGTTACCTGATTAGGCGGTTGGATTGTGATCCACTATCCCACATATCTCGCCGTATATCTTGCCACGTATCTTGTACAGTTATTCGTATCCTACATATCTCGCCCATTATACCACTACTGTGATCATGGCGAGATTTCCGGGATTGTGCTCTTACTGGCGAGTCTCGATCATTATCGGAGACTCCCAGGTTGCTTCGTTGAGGATTCGGTGTCGGGGAGTGGTATCAACTCCCATATCGGGACCGACTACGTCCAGGTCCGATATCTTCGGGGCTCTCCCCTGTCGGAGCCATACTTACTCGGGGCTATTCAATGTCGGGACCTCCTTCCGTCGGAGCCCTTAGCCTTCCCGCAGCCCAGCTTCTAGCCCAACGGGCCTAATCGCCGTTTGCCAATCGTTTAGGGGCCTAACGGCCTTCGCCGGGGCCCATCATTTGCCCCCAAGACGTGAGGGACTTATAGTGCGTCACGTCTTTCAATATCGGACCCTTCCACATCCCAGTCGCGGGTCTTTGTTTGAAACGTTGGGGGCCATTGCCCTACTTTTGTCGGAGGCCTTTGCCTTGGATCTCTTCGAGATCCTTTGGGATCCTGCTTGGATTCGAGGGGATTCCTTGATCAGACCAGCATTTAATGCTGATAGGAGGTGAAGGGGCGTTTCGGGCTCCGCGCGCCTGCTTTCTGAAAAAGCACTTTTCAACCGCCCCGGTACGTCATTACTCTTGTCTTATCTGTCCCATGCGTCCTGACGGTTCAGGTTAAAACCGTTTCGCCTTCTTTGAATTAACGCGTTTCCCTTTGGACGATTCTGATTGAGTGGTTTTGAATTCTACGGCTCAGATTGCCCACCCCTTCAGTTCTTCTTCCTTCTCTTATAAAACCCTAGCCCCAGACACTGTTTTACCTTCCTTTTACCTCTTCTTCTCTGCGATCCCAAGAGCTTTGATTCCCCAGGTTTCGAGTTTTCACCGGCGATTCAAGCACTTCAAATTTTTCCGATCAAGCCTTCAGTCACTATGTCTGGTAAGATTCTTCTTCTTATTATTCTTTTCCTTTTCATCTTTGATCTTCTTAGGTTTCAATTTTCCCCTCCTTCCTTCCCTCGACGACTTTCAGCCGAGGAATCTGCCATTGTTGGGTCACCTTTCGTCTTCAAGTATCTCAAGAACCTGCTTGCGCCTATTAACTACGATAGGGCTTGTATAGAGTGTGGTATCTTCGAATCCTCTTTCGGGGCCCGCTACCCCTACGAGCAATTCAGTTCTCGTGATGCTCGGATTACGCTCCCCAAAGGAGATGAGGTGTTCATCTCCCCAGGGCAGATTCGTGCGGGCATCCGACTCCCTTTCTGTCCGAGTTGGGTGGAGCTGTGCAACCATTACAAGACCTACCCCACGACCTTCTCTCCACACGCAATCCGTACATGGATTGCCTTCCAAGTGTGGTGTGATATCAATAAGGAGGACTGGAGCTATACCCTGGAGCTCTGGCGGATCCTCTACAAGATGTCCTGTAACAAGGATGGGATCTGCTCCTTTGCTCCCCGCCAACCCGAGGGGACCGATGAGCAGTATAAGGAGATGGGTTGGGACAGGAAGGTGTCCTGGAAGATCTGCAAAGAACGGGCCATCATCCATGATAAGGGGAATGACAATGCTAACTGGAAGGAACAATACTTCTTCATCAAGCCTGGTCCCATCGAGTGGCCGAGGACCGTCGTGGAAGCTGATCCCCCCGTGCCCTTCCGCTCATGGTCGGAGCAGACCAAGAGGGCCTTGATGCTTATCCAGGCCCGTCGCTGGGAGGAGGGTTACCAGCCCTTCGAGGCCACTTCTGTCACTGATCAGCAGCGGATCAAAATTGGGATTATGCTGATTGATCCCAAGGCCGGGGGAAAAGTTCATGATGGTGTTTCCAATGTAATTCTCTGGGTAATCTTCTAATTATTTCTTGTTTCCACTGCTTACAGCCCCTCGATCATCGCTGACCACCCGTCTGTTTCAGGAGGATACCGATGCCTCCCATTCGCTGAAGCGCAAGAGGAAGGCTTCTGCCCAATCGGGGCCGTCTCGGAAGAAGGCGAAGACCTCCGAGGCGCCAAGGTCTGCCCCCACACCCGAGGGGCAGACTAACGCGGACGTGGTCAGGACTGCCTTCGGCGTTCGTTCCGAAAAAGAAGGTAAGGCAGTTTTTCGTGCTATAAAAAGATATAGAGAGTTAGTTCCTCAAGACCTTCAAGCCTCCGACATGAAAGGACGGGTCAGGGATGTCAAGAATATCCTTCGAGGGGAAACTCCACACGTCCTCGAAACGGGTTATTACGACTTTTTCGGCCAAGAGAGATATATGGAGCGTTGTTTAATTTGGCACACCGATATCAAATTAATTCCTCGACTTATTCGCCCCGCTGCAGGTCCTGCGGATGTCGCCCCTGCTGCACCTGCCTCGGACCCCGTGCCTGCAGCGGAGCCGGTGGTGGAAGATGCCCCGACGGAGGCCCGTGGTGAATTTGGTCGGGTGACCAGCTTGGAGGACTCCCCCTCCGAAGATCAAGCTGAGGAGGAAGGCTTAATCCTCCGGGGAAAATCAAGGTCGACTCCTGCTAAGTCACCTGGTAGGAAGACGTCTCCACTCCCCGTCACGCCGCCATCGTCACCCGCACCGCCAGCGTCACCAGTTAGGGGCGCGACTCCCGAAGTCCAAATAAGTGAAGATGAGGGGGCTCGCTTGGTAGTACCTCCATTCCCCTTGGATGGAGACTACTACCAGGCCTTCTCCTCGGAGCAGAGCGCCAAGCCTTGGAGACCGGTGGAGTCCCTTCGGGGGATTCCTCTACATCGGGGGTGTCAGGAGAAGAACCTGGCCTTGCACCTGGTGTCGGGCTCGGTCCCGCCCTCACTGAGGCGTCCCCTCTCGCTGGAAGGAGAGGACATTGAGGCGGACATCCGGCAAATGGCCGTCCGTCGGATAGAGGTAGGTACACTTTGCTTCTATTCATCTGGAAGTACTCCGACTTTTTAAATACTAAGCTATATTTTGCCCTCAGGAAATGGCGGACCAGGATCGCTGCTTCGGCTACATCCTGTCTCTTCGGGAGGCTTTGGAGCAAGAACGGGCCAACTCCAACCTCGAGAGCTTGACCAAGCTCCAGGAGGACCTAGCTGCCTCCGAGGCGTCAAGGCTCCGAGCGGAGGAGGGTAAAAAGCGAGCCGAAGAGCGGGCCGAAGAGGTTAGGCAACAGGCTGAGGAGGACAGGCAGCGGGCCGAGGAGGTCAGGGCCAAGCTTGCTCAAGAGGCCCAATCCCAGCAAAGGCAAATTCTAAGCCTTGAGAGCTCGCTTAGGCGAGAGCAGCAAGCGGCCTTGGCGGATCGGAGCCAGGCTGCCTTCGATAAGGCAGCGTTGCAAGAAACTGCTGAGCGGCTGAAGCTTGAGAAGCAGAGGGCCATCGCGGAGCTAGAGGAGGCAAAGGCGGATCATTCCGCCCAAATAACAAACGCGAAGGTCCAGGCCCGCGAAGAATATCGGAGCTCGGAGGACTTCAAAGCAGACGCGGCAAGACATTGTCAGGAAGATTTGCAGAATGCCATCCTTGATATTGTCGAAGAGCTTAATGAAACCTACGGGGACTCCATCGACTTGAGGAAGTCCAAGACTCTCGGCCTAGCCGCAGAGACGTACCTTAGCCTCCCGTCGGAGAGCTCCTCCGAAGACGCCGACGAGCCTCCTACCGATCCCTCTGAGCCTGCCCCTCCAAAGCCCTCTGAAGATTCAGCGCCCGAGGACCGAGTTTAATTTGTTAAATCTTAAGTCTTCGTACTCCTTCCTCATTATCTCCCTTGTATCGAACCTCTTAGGCCTTCGAGCCTTTTATTACTGTCTTTTTCGATTATGTTCTTCGTAGCGCTTTTATCGGGCCCTAAGAACCTTAAGGCTTTCGGACGTCCAACGACGCTTTTTAATCGAACCTTAAAAACTTAAGGATTTTCGGACGTCCAATGACGCTTTTTAATCGGACCTTAAAACTTAAGGATTTTCGGACGTCCAATGACGCTTTTTAATCGGACCTTAAAAACTTAAGGATTTTCGGACGTCCAATGACGCTTTTTAATCGAACCTTAAAAACTTAAGGATTTTCGGACGTCCAATGACGCTTTTTAATCGGACCTTAAAAACTTAAGGATTTTCGGACGTCCAATGACGCTTTTTAATCGGACCTTAAAAACTTAAGGATTTTCGGACGTCCAATGACGCTTTTTAATCGAACCTTAAAAACTTAAGGATTTTCGGACGTCCAATGACGCTTTTTAATCGAACCTTAAAAACTTAAGGATTTTCGGACGTCCAATGACGCTTTTAAATGTATCGAGAACAACTCAGGAATACTTTGATCAGAAGTAACCTCTTTATTGATTGATGTCTTTAATATAGCATGCACCACTCAGGGCGACTTAATTACATCTTCGCGCCTTTACGGACGACTTATTTGTCAAACATGGCATTTCTTCAGATGTTCACCACTAAAGGTGTTTCTTAAAACCTTGCCGTCGAGATCCTCTAACTTGTAAGCGTTCGGGGCCGGCATGCCTACGATCTTGTAAGGCCCTTCCCATTTCGGGGACATCTTGTTGATCCGATCTTGTAGGGCGAATTCATTCCGTCGTAGGACCAGTTCTCCTGCGTAGAACTGTCGCGACTTGACCTTCCGATTGTAGTACCTGGCCGTCGCCAAACGCATCCGAGCTTGCGCTATGTCGGCCTCCAGCCGTTTTTCCTCTAGCAAGGATAACTCCAGGCGCCTTGTTTCGTCATTCGTCAAAGGTCCTATCCTGGCTCTTCCTGGGCTCGTCGAGGGCTCATAGCTGCTGGTTCGATGGGACGCCACCGCGATTTCCACGGGAGCGACCGCCTCTGTTCCATAAACAAGTGCAAACGGGGTTTCACCTGTTGACCGCTTGGGTGTCGTTCGGACCGCCCACAACATGTTCTCCAGTTCGTCCAGCCATTTTCCGTCCAAAGCGTAGACACTCTTCTTCAAGCCCTCCATCACGATTTTGTTGGCCGCCTCTACCTGCCCATATGCTGTTCGATGCTCGATACCGAACTCGTCTAGGAACCTCTCCAACTGGGCCCCATTAAACGGAGGACCATTGTCACTGATGATCACCTTCGGCACCCCATATCTCGACAGAATTCGGGTCTGAAGGAACTTAATGATATGTCCTGCTGTTGTTTTGGCTAACGGCTTAGCCTCGATCCACTTCGAGAAGTAGTCGATCGCGACCAGCAGATGTGTGCACTGGCTCTTTGCTTTCGGAAGGGGTCCCACCAGGTCAATGCCCCACTGTGCGAAGGGCCAAGCACTCCCAATGGGCCTCAAATCAGCGGCGGGGGCTGTGATATTCGAAGCATATCTCTGACACGCGTCACAGGATCGAACAAGCGCCGTTGCTTCCCTATTCATCGTAGGCCAATAATATCCCAAGTTCAACGCCTTCCTCAGGATAGATCGAGCGCCCTCGTGACAGGCTGCGACTCCTTCATGCAATTCTCTCAGAATCCGAGTCGTATCGGGTTCGGCCACGCATTTCAAGAAGGGCGTCGAAAGCAGACCCTTTTTGTACAACTGGTTGTCCACCATCGCGTAATTAATTGACATTCGTCGCAGTCGCTCCGCTGCCACTTTATCTTCAGGAAGTGCCCCCGTCGTTAAGTACACAATTATCGGGGTCATCCAAGTGGATTCCTCCTCTGCCCCTGTCCCAATAGCGCACACCTCCGACGGATCGGTGGTCGATAGAATCACCTTCTCCAAGAAGTGTACCTTCCGACTCTCTTCCAAAGGTGCCCCCAAGGCATATTTGCTCAAGGCATCAGCCTCCACATTCTCTTCCCTCGGAATCGCCTCGATATCAAAGCTTTTGAAGCTCTCCTTCAAGGTCCTAGCCTCCTGAAGATACTTCTTCATGACCGGATTCTTTGCTCCATACTGCCCCCGAACCTGATTTACAATCAGGCTAGCATCACACTTCACCTTCAAATGTTTAATTCCGGTGCCCTTTACGATTTTCAGCCCCGTTATGAGAGCCTCATATTCCGCCTCGTTATTGGTGGCTCTAAATGTTAGGGCCAATGCATATCGAAGTGGCTCCGCCCCGCCTGGCGGAATCAACACGAACCCCGCACCCGATCCGTCCGAGCTTGAGGAGCCATCCGTGTACAACTCCCAGGTGTTCTCCTTATTTGGCTGTTCCGACTGCCCTGCCGTCGGGGCCTCTTCAGTATTCCCGGTTGCCCCCTCTACTGTTTCTGTTGCTTCAGGATCGGGAATAGTAGATTCAACTATAAAGTCGGCCAATGCCTGCCCTTTGATAGCTGTTCTCGGAGCGAAATGAATTCGAAACTCGCTAAGTTCCACGGCCCACTTTACTAGTCTCCCCGACGCATCGGGCCGGTTCAAGAAGTGTTTCAATGGCTGATCAGTCAACACCGTAATTTCATGCGCATGGAAGTAGGGCCGTAACTTTCGAGCAGTAATAATCAACGCAAAGAGGTACTTCTCAATCGGAGGGTAATTCATTTCACTCTTGGCAAACGCCTTGCTTACATAATAGACAGGAATTTGATTGCCCTCGACAGCTTTAACTAGAACAGAGCTTATTGCAAACGAAGAAATAGCCAAATAAAGATAGAGCGGCTCGCCTGGAGTTGGCTTCGCAAGTGGCGGGAGGTCGCGGAGATGTTGTTTGAGCGCTTGGAACGCCTCCTCACATTCAGCAGTCCACTTGAATTGTCGGTTGGCTCTTAACACACTGAAAAATGGCATCGACCGGTCGCTGGCCTTGGATAAGAAGCGATTCATCGAAGCCAGCCGACCGTTCAGCACCTGCACCTCCCTATGATTGGTCGGGGACTGCATCTCCTCTATCGCCCTTAGTTTTTCGGGATTCACCTCGATCCCCCTCTGGCTCACCATGAAGCCTAAGAACTTCCCGGAATGGACTCCGAAAGCACATTTGGCTGGATTCAGGCGGACCTGGTGGAGCTTCATCCTCTCGAAGGCCATTGCCAAGTTGCCAACGTGGTCTGATGCTCGTCGGGACTTCACCAGCATGTCATCTACATAGGCTTCCATGGTACTCCCAATCATGTCCCCGAACAGCTTGTTCACCATTCTCTGGTATGTCGCCCCCGCATTCACCAGGCCGAAAGGCATGACGTCGTACTGGAAGACTTCACTGTCAGCGTAAAAGGCGGTATGTGGGGCATCCTTTTTCGCCATCTTTATCTGGTTATAACCAGAATAAGCATCCATAAAGCTTAGCAGCTCATGCCCCGATGTAGCATCCACCAGTTGGTCGATCCGAGGGAGTGGATAACAGTCCTTCGGGCAAGCCTTGTTTAAGTCGCGGAAGTCGACACACATCCGCCACTTCCCATTGCTCTTCCTCACCAGCGCTGGGTTGGCTACCCAAGTCTGGAATCGGATCTCCCTAATGAACCCAGCGTCGAGCAATCTGCCAACCTCCTGCTGGATTGCAATCCTCTTGTCTGTTCCCATCGGACGTCTCTTCTGTGCGATCGGCTTGATTGTGGGGTCGATATTCAATTCATGCTCGATCACGTCCCGACTGATTCCTGGCATATCACTCGGAGACCAGGCAAATAACTCCTTGAATTCCTTCAATAGGGCGATCAACTCCTGAGCTTTTTCCTCGGGTAGGGCGGATCCGATCTTTACCCTCCTCTCGGGTCCATCTATCTCGACTTCTTTTAGGTCCTCCATGGGGGCGGGACGCCCAAACTCCTCTCGAGGATCAGTGTCTGTTTGGAGAACCGACATAGCCTCCTTCCTTGATCTTCTCGTGGCGTTGACATAGCATCGTCTCGACGCCACCTGGTCGCCTTTCACTTCGCCGACCCCATTCTCCGTCGGGAACTTCAGTTTCTGATGGACAGTCGAGGCTACTGCCATCAGTGGGTTGATAGTGGTTCTTCCAATGATCGCATTGTACGTCCCTGTGGATTCGACCACCACGAACTCCACATCTCTCTTCTCCATCTTCCAGCCACTGCCGAACCACACAGGCAGCGTAATAACCCCCAATGGATAAGAGGTTGTGCCGCAAAATCCTACCATCGGGAAGTTAACCTCCCGCAAATCTTTCTTCTTCTTCCCCATCTGCTCCAGGGCGTCGGAGAAGAGGATGTCGGAGGAACTTCCTCCATCAATGAGGATCCTCTTCACTTCGAATCCTCCTACATCCAGTGTTACTACTAGGGCATCCTCGTGGGGGGTCTCTACTCCCTCCAGATCCTTCGCCGAGAAGGTGATCTCCATCTCCTCCTTCGGGGTCCACGACCGTGACCTTTTTCCCAAAACCACTGCGACTGGCACTTGGTTGGCATAACGCTCCCGAGAAGACGATGTGTCTCCTCCTGCAGCGAACCCTCCATGGATCACATTAATAATCCTCTTCTGTCTGGACCCGGATGGGCCCTCCGAAGGCTCTGCGTCGGACCTCCTCTTCCTGGGGGACCTCGATCGAGATTTGGACCTTGACCGAGATCGTGAGCGGGGCTTGCAGCGCGAGTCTCCCACGAACTCCTTCAGCTTACCCCTCTGGATAAGCTTCTCTATTTCCTTCTTCAGCTCCCGACACTGGTCAGTGTCGTGACCGGAGGCCCGATGGAATCGGCAGTAACGGTCAGTGCGGGAGCCCAACTTTTCTCCTTCCTTCTTCTTGGGGAAACGAGCGAGGCCTTGCTTCTCCATTACCGCCAAGACCTCTTTCAAAGGCCTGTTGAGGGGGGTAAACTCCTCCCTCTGATTGTCCCTCTTGGTCGGACGCCTATCCTCCCTCCGATCGGAGCGTCCACGACTCCGACTACCCTCGGAGCTATCCTTCCTGTGTCGGTTGTCCAATGGTTTGAACAACTGCTTTCCTTCGTGCCCCTTAGGAGGAGCCAATTCTCCGGCAGCGATCTTCGACTCTTGGACGTCGATTTGCTGTTTTACTCTCGCCTGGAGCGCCTCCATGTTCCAGACTTTTTTGGCCGCGACACTGTGAAGTAAGTCGGAGCCGTAGGGGGGATTGAGGTTTTTTATGAAGGTGCGGATGGCCTCGCCCTCCGATATCTCCTCATCTAGCTCGGTCATACCAGCAGTGTAACGCTGGTAGTATTGGGCCAGCGATTCGTCAGGCCTCTGGACCACCTCATGCAGGGTCCGAACACTCTTCAGCAGCCGTCGACGCCCTTGGTACTGGGCGATGAATCGCTGATGCATATCCTTCCAACAGGTTATACATCCAGTGGGCAGACTGTAGAACCACGTCATCGCCTTCTCTCCCAAGGTGCTCGGGAACAACGCGCAGATAACATCCTCATCAGGGGTCCTGCCCATGCACGCTGTCAGGTGCTTCTGCACGTGGCGAACCGGGTCCGCGACCCCGTCGTACTCGTCTATCTTCGGGATACCCAGGCCTGGAGGGGCCAAGGTATGGATCAATCTGGGAACGAAAGGATGGGTCTCCTGACTCCCCAATTCCGACATCATGGGCTTCTGATCTCCCATGCAGATACCCACAATCTTTACTACCTGGTCGGCAGTGAGGGGACCATTCAAGGGGATAGTCCTTTGTTGTACGGGCCCTGGTCCATCGACCACAAAATTCTCCGTTGGTGCTGGATTGGGGGGCATGGGCTGTTCCCTCAACGGAGGGGGTGGCGGCAGGTTATCGTCCATCTGCCTTCTGGGAGCATCTCGCCGCGGAGGGAGCGGCAGTAGATCGGCCTGCCTTCTAGCAGCTTCTCTTCGGTCTAGGAGGGCCTCCATGGCCTCCATGAATAAGGGCATGGCCTCTGCCACTACCCTGGCCAGCTCCGGATTCTGGGAAGGTGTCTCGTTCCTGGATCCACCAGGGGGGTTGTTCCTTCGCGCGGTATCGTCTCGGCGAGTGCTGTCACCATCGTCTCTCAGATCCTGATGCTGGGTAGCGTCCTCAGGGGGATTGCTGGTGGCCGGCACTTGCTTGCCTGAACGCTGCGATCTGTTGCCAGCCATGGAATGGAATCAGAGGGAAGCAAACTTACTTTTGGCTTTTTGTTGCATCCCCACAGACGGCGCCAATGTTGGATCACGGCGGGAACTCCGGTTACGGTGACGGATTCCTTAGCTCCTCGCAATCCTGCAGAAGGGGAATAGAGGGCGGCGGCCCAGAATCCCTCTCCGATGCTTAACGTAAGTACGGTGGTCAACAGATCAAGCAAGCAGTATTTGTGCGTATGTCAAAAACGTAACCCTAATCTGGAATAACTTCCCTCCTTTTATAGAGGAAAGGCTATCCCAGTTACCTGATTAGGCGGTTGGATTGTGATCCACTATCCCACATATCTCGCCGTATATCTTGCCACGTATCTTGTACAGTTATTCGTATCCCACATATCTCGCCCATTATACCACTACTGTGATCATGGCGAGATTTCCGGGATTGTGCTCTTACTGGCGAGTCTCGATCATTATCGGAGACTCCCAGGTTGCATCGTTGAGGATTCGGTGTCGGGGAGTGGTATCAACTCCCATATCGGGACCGACTACGTCCAGGTCCGATATCTTCGGGGCTCTCCCCTGTCGGAGCCATACTTACTCGGGGCTATTCAATGTCGGGACCTCCTTCCGTCGGAGCCCTTAGCCTTCCCGCAGCCCAGCTCCTAGCCCAACGGGCCTAATCGCCGTTTGCCAATCGTTTAGGGGCCTAACGGCCTTCGCCGGGGCCCATCATCCTCGAATTTTGAGATTGTAAAATTTTTATGGTTGGTATTTTATCCTTACTAGATCCGGTGGAGTGAACAGTTTTAAAATACACATATAATAATACTATGTATGAAATAATAATTTTTTTGGTATATACAATTGTGGTCGCTCCTGTGAAGACAACTCGTTTTATCAGTTGGTCCAACTAACATTGCGTATATATGAAATAATAATTAATAATAGATAAATGACATAATCTTCGAAGGTTCCACGACCTCGTGATTCCTCTACTCTCACCACCATATATCTAAGGATGAGCTCGGGACGGGGATATACTTTTTTCTGAGCCCGAGCCCGACTTCATGGAAATGTCCCGACCGAATCAGTACTCGGGCTCGGGCTAGCTCGAGTTTGAATTAAAAAAAAAAAAATCAAACATTTAGTCCAATTTGAAATGCCATCAACACAAAAATAACCAAGTTCAAACACCAAATTAAAACACCATCAACACTTCAATTCATAGCAAAAAAAAAAAAAAAAAAAAAAAAAAACAATTCAACATAAATATTAAGAGTTCAAGTCTTCATCTCAAAAGTTAAAAGAGACCAACTTCGACACCATGCCCTTCAAATACTATTAGGTTTAAGTTATTAGGGTTTTTACTTTAACTGTAGTTAAAGTTATACATGACCATAGTTACTAGTTAGTTAGGTAAAAATATATTATATATATTTAAATATATACGAGCGGGTTCGGGACATTCGGGCTTTCAAAAAAAAAAGTACGAGTTCGAGTTAGGAAAAAAAATCCCACCCGCTTAGACTCTAGCCAAATTTCAAGACGGACTCGTCGGCCTCGTTGAGCTTTCTGCTGAGCCCTACATATATATATATATATATATATATATATATATAATCTATGTATGTGATTTGTCGTAATAAAACCTAACCTCAACAACATGGTATATTCAAATAAACCTTTTTCAGTTTGTTTATCTTTGATAACCACATATAAGATAATGTGGTATATGTGTTGTTTCATTCTGAATTTTCATTTCATTTATATATATAAAATTTTAGAAGTCGTATATAATGATAGAAAACGAATATATTAGTTAAAATACGAATGATATAATGATTTTATTTTAAACAAATTAGTGAGGCAAGGCAAATCTTTTAAAGACTTCCATCCAATACGGTTTTGGAGCAATAATGTTAGATGCAATAAAATAAGCACCATAGAGTGGAGACGGGAGATGGTATTACCAACTTTTGCTATAATCAGTCCAAGAGTAAATTTTTAAAGTGTAGATTTTTAGTGAAAAATTCATAGAAAGTTGTCAACTGACACATGTTATGTAATGATTGTTTATAAAGTGGAAAAAAATGTTGTTATGATTAACCTCTTAACCTAGAAATACTTTTATTAAAATTTTATAGTTTTTTTTTTCATATGTCCGAACATTACTCATCTACTCAATTCACTTTCTGTGCTGATAATGAAGGTTTTTTCATTATTAAAATTAGAATTGAAAACGCTTTAATAGAGAAATGAGGTGTTGAAAGCAACGTGAAGTATCTACGGAATATAACCAAACAAGATCAAATTTTTTTGGCCAAGGCATTATTTTACCTTATCCGGAGAAAATGGAGCAGAGATAATGGTGACGTCATCAATGCCATCATCGGAATATTCAACCCAACCAACGAAAGTATCAACGAAAGATTCGGTTTTTAGGTTCGCGACGGCCCGACTTTGACACATCTCTCTCTCTCTCCTTCCTTATTTCTCCACCGTACGATTCAAAATTACTACGTTTTTTTACTAACAAAAATTACCACGCATTTTCAACCGTACATGCATACAAAGAATTAAGGGTGTCAATTGATCCAACTGATTTTGGCCAAAAAATAAAATAAAAAATTGATCCACGGATCAGTCATGAGTTGAGTCTATGGGTTAAATATATGCTCAAATTCCACGTCTATAATGAGTTGATTTTCCATAGCCAACTCAACTTATTGTCTGGCGAGTTAACTTATGAGTCTGGATTTGTTTCACTCATTTCAAGAAACTAATTTATGTTTAGTTTGCCACCACAAGGGCTTAACAAGTCCGGCTCTTAATATTAGGTTGCCGGTGGGCTTTAGTCGATGGGTCAATACATATGTCAGTTTCCACTAAGTTTAGTTTGAAAAAAAATTCTAAACTATAAGTACGAGAGTCCGAACATTATGTAACGGAATAAACGAATGATTGACACTACTAACTCATTCGTTTTTATAGGTAAAAAAATAAAAAGATGTCTCGTTTCACTTATGGGTCTAGCGAATCAATTTAAAGTCAGCTATTTATCTAGTATTATCGCAGATTAACTCGCTTGGTCGGTAGACCCACATCCAAAAATTATTATAACCATTCATACATCATCCTTTCAATTCCAATCCAACCCAATCGTTCATACATACGTTACATCATGTTTCATAACTACAAATATAAACTAAAGTGATTGGAAGATTTTGAAGTGTCGAATTTTTTCGTGTAAATATATGTTTTTATGCAGCAACGACGATCTGAGCAAGACTCATAGAATATTATGGGGTTTGACTTTTCGGCTAAACTCATTCGTCTAGAGGGTTGAAATTACAGTTTTATGTTTCTTTAGGTCTTTTTTGAAATTTTCGATTTTGCTTGTATTAAGTTGTTAATTTCATATTTATCATAGGGTTAGGGTTTTTGTTTTCAGTATTCAAGACTTTGTTAGCCGTTATTTACATTCAGTTGAATTATATATGAAAAAAATTGAGATTTTCCCCAATATCGCATCGAATTTTCGGTATTCTGCGGCATCAACGAGTTTTCGTGCATTCTACCCTCCATCTATCTCCATCACACTGCATCAGATTGGTATCAGAGCCGAAGATTCTACGCAATGTCGTTCCTATATTGGCTAGCACTAGATCATACCAGAACTGCTCCAATTTATGATGAGTACGTTGAAGATGAAGACGTCACAACGATGATCGACCATCACCCCACCTTCCATGATCCTGGATTCACCATTTCCCCGACCGCCAGGAACGACTTCGAATGCCTCTTGACTTTCGATTTCGGGTACAAGTCACAAGGCAATTCGACCCCAATGTCGGCACCCAGGCCACCCTCGAACACTGTTTAGCGTGAAATTTTTTATGCTACTGGGCTAACTGTGTTCTTCTTCATACTTCTTATTATTGGCCTTCGTTGCGCGAGATTCAATGGTGAATCTTATCTTCCCCTGTATGATGTGGGAGATTTTGAAGTATCGGATTTTGACATGCGAGTACACTTTTCATACAGTGAGTTCTGTTCTCATGGTTGAACTAAGTTCAAATCTGCTAATTTAGCAAAAAATCAAAATCAAATCTGCTAAAAATGAGGACACCTTAAAGAGAATTTTAAGGTTAACGCCGCTGATTCTAAAGAAAATATTACATAATTGATGAGAAAAAAAGAAACAAACAAAAGAATAAAAAATTCCCCAAGAGTCATATTCGGCTTGTTGATTCTCTCTAGATCCCTTCCATATTCCCTTATACCACCCCCTCTCTTCTTCTTCATCTTCCTTGTTCGGATCTTCCTATGCTCCACCTCCTAATTATACACTAACCACCATATATATTATCTGCTTTTGATCTCCACTGTGTTTATTATTAGGATAGGATAGGATGGATCTAGATAATTACACACAGAAAATGCAGGACTATATGGATTCACTCCAGAAGGAGAAGACCAAGATCCTTGTTTTTCAGAGCGAGCTCCCTCTCTGCTTAGACATTGTCTCCCAAGGTAATTTCTTTTTCCGATCTAATCAAAATTTCATCTTTTTAATAATAAAAAAATCTGGGTTTTGATATATATTTGCAGCGATTGAGTCATGTAAGCAGCAGTTGTCGGGAACGAGCACGACCGAGTACAATGTTAACGGACAGTCGTCGGAGTGTTCGGAGCAGACAACGTCCACGGAAGGGACGCCGGTGTTGGAGAAGTTCATTCCGATGAAGAGGGATGAAGATGATCATGAAGAACGTTCTTATTTGCAGCAGCAGCAGATTAATGATACTAAGAAGAAATCTGATTGGCTTACATCTGCTCAGCTCTGGAACCAAACCCCAGATCCACTTCCCAATCAGGTACTTAATTAATCTGCTTATTCAAACGCCGTACACTAGCTAATTGTTCAATTTTTTATTTTTTTTTCGAATATATTCATTTCCGTTCAACTATGGCTTAACTAAGTTAGCGAAAACGGGATAGACATTTTTCTCTTCAAGCTAACTATTGCGTAAATAAAATGTTGGAAAATCGGGTTAATAACTCATTTGGCTGCTTATTAAAATACATTTTTAAAATGTTGTTTAAATGATTTAAATTTATTTTATTTAGTCACTTATATCTTATTATATCTTATTAAGTATATTTTACGGTTACTAAATTACTGTTTTATTCTTAGTTTGTTCTTATCATTATTCGTCAAATTAAATAAGATTTTCATCACATTTATTAAAATAAAAAATTCAAAATTAAACCCTAGGTTCGAACTGCTGTTATGGTTAGGATTTGAACCAGGGGTTCAGTTTTGTAAAAAATCGCTAGTATTTTCAAATTTGTTTTTTTTTAAAGGAAGAATGTGAATAGTAAAATGAATTTGATGTTGGGAGGTTGCAGGATGTTCAGCCACCGCGGAAGGTGGTGGAGGTAAAGAGGAACTATGGAGCTTTCCAGCCATTCCATAGTGTTCCAAAGAGCAACCAATCATCAGAGAAGTTGAATTTACCTACTCCGGTAGCAGCTACAAGTTCCACGGCTGAACCGGCCTCCGGAAGCGGCAGCAAAAGAGAAAAGAATGGCCAGAATTTGAGAAAACAGAGGCGGTGCTGGTCGCCGGAGCTTCACCGGAGATTCTTGCAGGCTCTTCAACAGCTGGGGGGTTCTCATGGTACGTCCATAGACCGTAGTCAATATTCTTTAGTGGGCGGTAATTACCAACGGCGGTTAGAAAGAAGTACAAGGGGTAAAACATCAACTTTACAAAGTCCAAGGACCAATATAGCAATGCTGTTTTAATTAAGATACGTCGTAATTAAGAAGGTTTGCATGTTTTTGCAGCTGCCACTCCTAAGCAAATCCGAGAGCTAATGAAGGTGGATAGCCTCACAAACGACGAAGTGAAGAGCCATTTACAGGTCGGTTTTAGTTTTTAATATACAATATTTTCTCAATTTAGCTAGGATCGGATGTAAAAATTCAACTCAATTTACCAAACTAACCTTATGATATGTTGGTTTTTACCCTAATGACCCTTTTTTAATTTCCTGTATTTTTTCATTAATAAAAAAAAAAAAGGGATTACGACTATTTTATTTTTGTAAAAGAAAATTTAACGTAAAACTGGATAGAAAATACTAAATAAGTTTAACTCATAATTTAGTGAATATATTTAGAATAAAAAAGAAAATTAAATGAGCTCAAATCGTATTGACACAAACATATAAGGGCAAAAAAGACCATTTATTATCTCTAGTAAATATTAGATTTGGCGAGACAACCTGAGCTCAAGTTCGATTAGTTAAATCTGGTTGATCGATAATAATATTATGTATATTTGAGCTTGACCTGCTTAGAATTTATTGAGTCAATAGGTACAAAAAAATTGGGGCGGTAATAGAATAAAAAAATTGACTATCTCTTAATCTAATCTATTTTAGTTTGATATGTTTTGAACCATTCATTAAAATTTCATGACACGTGCTTAGTGTAGGGATAGACCGATAGAGAGAGGTGATATAGGATGTGCATCCATACGGTTATGCGATTGTTAATTAACTTGATAATAAACTACTACTAATAATTTAATTACTACAAAATAAAAATGAAGGACTATTCACATTGAAAGGCCTTAACATGCATCGTGTAATTATAATCTACCAGTTCAGCGATTTATCTCTTAATTAGATGTCAGTTATTCAAACGTCGTTAGTGTTATGGGAATGAAAAGATATTCATAACCCTAGACTTTAATTAAATTTCACTTAATGTTATTATGAATTTTTATGTTCGTAATAATTTTATTTCGGTGTCTGAACTTCTATAAATTTTCTATCTGGTTCAGAAATTCCGACTACACACAAGGAGACCGAGCCCGTAATACAAAACAACTCCTCTCAACCACCGCAGATCGTGGTGGTCGGTGGCATATGGGTCCCACCTCAAGAATACGCTGCCATGACGAAAACGGATGCAACCAAAGCCAACTCGGCTAGCGGAATATATGCCCCGATTGCAACCACTCTCGGCCAAACCGCAAATATCAGTCCCCGGATCGGCTCCACTAAAGGCCTCGCAAAACCGACAACCTATATCAGTGTCGGAAGAAAGGAGCAGCCACCGCACGGGAGGCGAATCTCCATCGACTTCATCATCTAGCCATACAACCACTGCTTCCCCTATGTATTTAGTTTGAGAATTACGGGTATGATTATAGTTGAGTGTTTATAAGGCGATTTTTTTAAAACAAATGTAAACAATTTTTAACTGAGGATTCATATTACTACTGAGGTCATATTGTGGGAAACTTCTTATTTGACGTTTTCTAGATGAATGAGATTGAATTTAGCCTAAGTGTGTTTTAAGAGTATCCACAATGCAAAAAATGGAGGACAACTCCTCCACGTGGCAATGTGTGTTGTCCTTTTGCGGTGAAGATTGACAAAATTTCTTGTCAAATCCCCCCAATGAGGAATTCACTCTCTCACATCCCATCATTAATATAGTAATATTGTATAAAAGAAAAAAGTGTTAATTTTATTACTATTAAATGAACATGCAAGGTCAACTTGGTAGACACCATCGGAGTAGTGATAAACAACTTCAAAACACTCTCTTTTAATAATATATTGATTATGTGGCGCTGATGTGACATTAAGTGGAATGTGAGTTGGGGTTGTGAATTGTGGATGCTCTAAGGGACCTTTTAATTAGATATCATCACTTTTAGCGCACTTATTAATAATTTACACCCGCATTGCAGCTTTAATGAGTAGAACTAGCTATAATTTTTTTTTTTTTTTTTTTTTCATTTTCAAGACTCAGCAGAGTTTAAATCAGAAAGTTTTAGTAGATGAAACACTGAATCGCAATATTATATTATATACACGATTTTTTCTGTTAGGGGCCCACATCATGATGACATTAGTAGCATGTTTACTCCCACTTAAACTAATCTCTACTCCCACGTCATAAAAATAAAATATTGATTATAAATATTTATTGTCTTCCCAAGTTTAAACAATTAACATCTTAACTAAAAAAGCGTCTGTATTGAATTACTGCACCATATACATGCCTTTCCTCGATCATAACTTCATAAGTAACCACATTTTTCCACTTATTTTATATGGGTTTATATAAAAGCAGATTGTTGGTTACTAGTAGGAACAGACTTTGAGAAGAATCTTAGAAAAAAAATGACAGATCCCTTGTGCAACCAAACATTGTCTAATCAGCAATAAGATGAAGAAATGTCTAGAATCTTGACCCAAGAGAAACACTGCATTCTGAAAGTTAGGAGGAATCTAATAATATCTCCATTTTGTTAGGTAACCATTATTCTTCTTCCACATATATAATATTACACACTTCAGGATAATAATATTCTATGCTGCGTAAAGGTCTAGCTAAATATTGTAGCCGTAGGGGTTAATTTTTCGGTTCTTAACTTTTAATATTATTGTTACAATAAAGTTTAAGTCAAAATTATGCTAAAACTTAACGTCAAAATCAGCCAAAAATTTGAAAAATAACAAATTTGACACATTAGATATTTAATCACAAACAACAAAGCTAAATTATACCATTTCAAAATTTTGTGGCCCTGCACATTATTTATTTTTCAGGTGGAATATTCTACCATCTCCCCCAGGCCCCAAATCATATACTATTAAATTAAATAATTATATTTTTGTGCAACAACTATTAAATAAATATGAGGTAAATGTATTGGTGCTATCGGGTAAATATGCTATTTTTATACTATAAAATAATATATATATACATAGAGGATAGGATAGTAATCAACTTAAATAATAATAATAATAATTAAATAAATTCGAGTAACAATTAATTAACCTCGCCGAAAACGCCAAGTAGCTGTATTCGATCCTCGAATGTTGTCCAATATATATCCCACGTTGCTTAATGATATGTCTGTCACTTGTCATACAAGCAGTGTTATCAGAACCGGACCGGACCGGCGGTCTGACCGGGTTCGAACCGGAACCGGAGCCTTCAACAGTCCGGTTCGAACAATTCCGGAGGATGCAAGCGAACCCGGTTCGATAGCCGGTTTTTTTGGAAAACCGGCCGGTTCTGAGAGGACCGGGCGGTTCGCCGGTCCACCGGTTCGTTTAAAAAAAACAAAAAAGATAAAACCCTAAATCATCAGATCCGCCGCCATGGACACCATCAACGCGAATTAGCAAAAAGCTCGCCGCCACGGACAAACTCCATGACCAAGAAGATCTTGGTCCTAGTAGCAAGAACCTCTTTGAGCTCCACCACGTTTGTGTGACGAACCTGATGCATAACCGAGATCTCTCTCTTGATTCAATCTAATAACTGCATGCTTCCAGCTCCAATAAGTTAGGCTTCAAACCGATTGGGGCTCTAATTGATTTGAATCTGAATCAGGAGGGGACTTTGGCTGCTGCAGGAGGGGGAGATGCAATTGCTGCCGGCATCCACCAGCCATGACCACCGTTGCTGCTGCGCCGTCCAATCGCCACCGACCGGAGTCACATATGCAGCAACCACCTGTCTGCCGTAGCTGCTGTTACTCCCGCCATAGCTGCTGGCTTCCTTAAACCTCAAACGCTGCTGCTGGCTTCCTTCAACCTCAAACACTGCTGCTGCTGGCTTCCTTCAACCTCAAACACTGCTGTTGCTGGCTCCTAGATAGATGAATCTGAAACGACCAAGAACACCTAGATATATAGATTAGGCAGTGAAAAATGAAGATGACCTTATTGTATGTAACATGTTTGAGACTGAGCATTTCATATTTTAACCGAAAGTTTTGGATTTAAATTTTATTGGAATACTGAGAATGAAAAAAATATTCATATTCAATATTTTATGTACGAATTGATTCACTGAAAACAAGTATATTATAAGTGGAAAAGATTTAGCTAAGATTTTGCTATCCAAATCAAATAAAATAAGAGAGAGAATTATCTTCTTTATTCTTTCATCTAAAGAAGCATAAATTACATTTTTAATATAAATTTAATAAGACTGTTAGCTTTAGGAATCATCTTAGTAGGACTTGGTTTGTCCAGAAAATTACTTTTCTAACTCGTGTTGTTTGATTTCCTTGAATCAATATATGCATTGCTTTAAAAAAAAAAAAGATGCCAACCAAGCACATATGTTTTATAGTTAGGGTTAAAGGTACTTTTCATACCACATGTTTGACCGAATGTGACTTTTAGTACTGGATGTTTAGTTTTGTATACTTTTGGTACCAAACGTTTGAAAAAATGTGGTTTTTGGTACATTCGTTAGTTGGCCGTTAGTTTGGGCCGTTAAATGACACGTGCAAGTCACGTGATCGACTCTAAACTTTTAATTTTGTTCAATTTAGTCCCTCAAATATATTCCTAACTTTTATTTTGTTTAACTTAGTCATAACACTTCAAAATCGGACCCAATTAAACTAATCGAATTCAATTGACATAGCCCCATTTGGGTCAAATTTACCCAATTGGGAATAGGTCTCAATTGGATTTGATTTTGAAGCTTTATGACTTAATTAAACAAAATAAAAGTTATGAATATATTTGAGGGGACTAATTTGAACAAAATTAAAAGTTTAGAGTCGATCACGTGACTTGCACATGTCATTTAACGGCCAACTAACGGATGTTCCAAAAGCCACATTTTTTCAAACGTTTGGTACCAAAAGTATACAAAACTAAACATCCAGTACTAAAAGCCACATACGGTCAAACATGTGGTATTAAAAATACCTTTAACCCTAATTTATATTTATATGATCGCTCCTTTTAATTTACACAATTGAGTTCTCAACATAACCAAGAAAGATGTTTATTGAAGGTATGAATCTTTTTTTTAATAATATATAAGTCATATATATATATATTTTTGCCAATACATCCAAATTCAATTATTCATATAATTAAACTATGAGTCGATGACAACACATATAAAATAATATACAATATTTAATAAACATTAACTTTATATAAATTTAAATAATTATATTATTAAAAAATATCGAATTCCGCGCAATAGATATATGATAATATTAGAAACAGAATCTAGTAAGAATATTCATCAATTCAAAAGGAAAATAGACAAACGTATATGACTCTCCAATGAATCTAAAGGCCAAATGACTCTTGGTTGTTTCGTCTTCTTATTAAATTATTATTATTGTTAATAAATACAATGAACTGCTGTAATTTAAATAAATAATATTTAATATGTATATGGTTTTTTTTTTGTTTTTTTTATCTTAAACTACAAATATAATAAACACACGAAGGAAACACATACACCAGCTAGCTAAGACATCCCCAATGGGATTGGGATGTCCGAAGCAAGCCAAGATCCAGTTACAACGAGGTCCGCCGCACGATTAACAAGTCTGTGTGCTTTGGAAATCTTACTTCTAGGGACAGCGAAAGTAAAAGCCGAAATAGAAACAACAAGATTCTTAATATCCTGGACGACAGAAAAAACGGTCGGGTTGCAACTTGTCGAAGAGGGATCTAACTGATTCAGCAGAAGTGTCAAATCCGTGAACAGGACATGGTTATCCTGAGGAAACGATTGAGCTAACAGTAGACCTGCCCGGCATGCCAGTCCTTCCGCCAACAGGGGATTGTCTCCTGGTGCCGATACTACAGAGGCGGCCACGATTCTCTCCGAATCATCCAACAAAAGTGCGCCTCCGAAAACTAGGAACGAGCCGGCCCTAACTGCGCCGTCACACACTATAGTGGGCCTGGTGTGTGACGGCATACTCCTCCTGGCCGTCAAGGTGAAGGGGGCGCGTGGGGCGCCTTGGTCTCCTGAGTTACAAAAGGCATCCAAATTATCAATAATAACAGACTGTAAACAAGCCAAGGTACTAACAGGGTCCGGGCGCCTATTTCTAAATAAGACTGCGTTCCTTTCTAACCAAATACACCACATTACAATACATTTATTCACAAATAAATCAGCCGCAGGGACACTCAGGGGAGTGTGCGGGTGGTAGAACAACAAATCGAAAACGGAATCTCCGGGTGTGTCTTCCACATGTATCCCGAACGATGACCCAAACCAGATTCTCTTTGCAAAAGGGCATGACCACATAAGGTGGTTTCAGGATTCCGAAGCTTCTGAGCACAGGTGACACTTTGGGTTGAAAGAGGGAATTCGCTTATGTATGGCTTGTCCCAGGGGCAAACCGTTCTGACAACCTTTCCAGATGAACATTCGATTTTTTGGAATTAGCTTGGCATTCCAGATTTTGTTCCAAGGAGTCGAATTAGCGATCAAAGAGGTTTTTGCTGAATTCCCCTGCTTCTCTGAGATGAGGAGCGAGTTAATGAAGTGGTATCCGGATTTCACGGTATAGCTTCCTGATTCATTGTGCAGCCATAAAAAGAGATCTGGTGTATCAAAGAGCGGGAGTTGGATCTGGAGGATTGCCGTTCTAATCAATGTAGGAATTTCGGTGGGAAAATTCGTGAGGTCCCATTGTCGGAGTGAAATGAAATCACTGGCTTTTTTGCCGAAGTCACGGTTGATGTTATTTGGCATAGTTGTGGGGATCAGCCAGTTCTTGAGGATACCAAAATTTGGGACCCATGGGTCTGTCCAAAAATTGATTTTTCTTCCATTACCTACATGCCATCTTCCCCCTAGCCCTAGGACAGATTGGAGTTTTACAAGTGTTCGCCAGACCGGTGAGTGGTAGGGGTATGCTTTAGCAGTGAAGAAGGAGTTTCGCCTCAGGTATTTCGCTTGTATGCATTTTACCCAAATGGAAGGTTGGTTTGTCATTAATCTTGCAGCTTGTTTTGTGAGGAGTGCTAAATTGAAAGCATTCATGTTCCTGAAACCTAAACCCCCTTGTGTTTTCGATTTACAAAGTTTCTCCCAACTGATCCATGGTATACCCCTCTAGTCAACCTTTGTGTTCCACCAAAACTGTCTATGCAGTTTTTCCAGGTTATCCGTGGTTTTCTTTGTGAGATTTACGCAAGACATTACGTAGGTTGGAATTGCTGCCGCCGTAGCTTTTAGTAGTATTTCCTTGCCTGCATGTGAAAGCAGTTTTGTCATCCAACCCTGAGACGTAGTACGTTGTATGAGTCCCTCCCCAATCTTTCCCCTTTGTTTTGCCCAATCTACCGGAAGCCCCAGGTAAATTTCGTCGGGGAGCATTTCCCTTACCCCAATGATGCTTGCCATTCTTTGTCCTTCCTGTTGGGAGATATTCGGGCTAAATCGAATGCAGGATTTGTTGTAATTGATAAGTTGTCCCGATTCTCGTTGATAGGTATCAAGAACATGTTTAAGATTCGTGATATTATCAACTGTCGCTTCAAGGAAAAGAAAGCTGTCATCCGCAAAGAGAAGATGTGTGATTTCCTCAGTATGCATCCCTGGTTTGATTCCTTTTATTCTTCCATCAATCTGCGCTCTCGACAACTCTTGGGATAGCATTTGGGAAATAAGGATGAATAGGTAAGGTGAGAGCGGATCACCTTGTCTCAAACCCCTTGTTGGTTTGAAATACTCCGACGGGCGTCCGTTGATAACCACATTTAGCCTTGTTGAGGAAATGCATTCCATGATCCAATGGATGAACTTGTTCGGGAAAGCCATATTTAGCAGTACTGCCTTTAGGAACGACCATTCAACCCGATCATACGCTTTGGACATATCCAGTTTCAGTGCCATCAAACCTTTCCTGCATCCACACCTTTTCTTTATAGTGTGCAAAATCTCCTGGGCAAGAAGAGTGTTGTCCGTGATGCTTCTCCCTGGTACAAAAGCGGACTGGAAGGGGGAAATGAGTCTGGAGATGCAGGTTCTCAGCCTATTGGTAAGTATCTTGGAAATCGTTTTGTATGTTGTATTACAGAGGCCAATTGGTCTCCAGTCCGCCATCTCCTGTGGGCAGATTTTTTTAGGGATGAGTACCAAATTGGTAGAGTTGATTTGCTGACTGAGCTTGCCGGTTGAGAAAAAAATCTTTCACCGCCTTTGAGAGATCTGGCTTTGTGATTTCCCATGCGTGTTGGAAAAATCTTGCTGGGTAACCGTCTGGCCCTGGAGCTTTATCAGCCTGGAACTGTGCAAGCACTTTAGTGATTTCCAGCTCGTTTGCTTGGGTAATGAGTTTTACCCCTTCTTCTTCAGGGAGTATTAGAGAATTCCTTTGAGGGATTTCCGGGACAGGGATATCACCTCTAGTTGTGAATACATGCACAAAATAGTCCCTGATGTGTTTTGAAATTTCTTCCGGTTTAGTCAGGCACATTCCATCGGTTAAGGAGATAGAATCCAGACTGTTTCGCCTTCTTCTTGCTATTGTGTAGGCGTGAAAGAACTTGGTATTCCTGTCTCCCTCTTTTAACCAGATTTGTCTCGATTTTTGTCTCCACATAATCTCCTGGTTAAGATAAAGGTCCTTAATGTTAAGGAGTATCTTATCAATCTGAGCAGTAGGGAGATCCATCCTTTGTGCCTCATTCAGGTTGGATAGCTCACTTTTGATTTGCATCTCTACGTGTCCGAAAGTGGAGCGATTCCAAACCTTGGGCGCGCTTTGAAGTGTTGAGAGGTTTTGGCACAAATGTTTTTGTGGTGGTGTATGGCTATTAAGTGCCCAAGAGGTCCTTAAGAGCCCAGTGAATGAGGTGTGTCTGAGCCACATTGACTGAAAACGGAAGAGGCGTTGGGAGGTTCCAGATAGATTCGCCTCATTGGTTATTAGTAGGATTGGACAATGATCTGAGGCGATCATTTCTAGATGAATCACTTTTGCGTTAGGAAAATTGCCTTGCCAAACCGTATTTGCTAGCGCTCTATCCGGTCTTTCCCTCACTCTATCTTCTCCTACACGCCGGTTGCTCCACGTAAAGGGTTGCCCCTTGTATCTGAGGTCAAGAAGGCCTGTTTGATTTGTCCAGGAGTGTGCTCTTAATATCCTCGATGCACTTGCTGGAATCTTGTCCTCCTTTTCCTCAAACTCCCAAATATCATTGAAGTCACCAATGACTATCCAATGACTGTTCTGGGTGCGGGTTTCTCGGAACTGAGACAGATTATTCCAGAAAAGGGGCCGGTCTTCCGTTATTGAGTGCGCGTAGATGAATGATGCTTCCCACGGAGGACTAAGGGGGGTGGTAGAAATGATCGTATGGATGGCATTAGGATTTGCAGATAGAACCTTAATTTGAGCCGGTGCCTTCCAGGCGAGAAGCAGTCCTCCTTTCGTCTCGTCAGGATTGATGCAGAAATGAAAATCAAGACCCGATCTATTTACAGTCTTAACTAGTCTACCCAACTGACTCTTCACCTCCGAGACAAAAAAAAAATATCTGGCCTATGAATTTTAAGTAACACCAACACGTGTTGAACTGTCAATATGCTTCCTGCACCTTGACAGTTCCAAGCTAACACTCTCATAATGTTTCCGGTCTAGCCCATATTGGGCTGACCGTACTAGGAGTACAAGGAGATACAACAATATCACTAACAAGCTGGTGAACATTGTAAATCTCAGAAAAAAAAAAAAAGAAAAAAGTACCTCCGAATCAAAGTGTGGTTTCTCTGATCCCAATCGAATGAAAGTTTTGCGCTTTGGACGTGGTCCGATAGCCATCCTAGCCGTGCGACGTGGACGGGACGGGGCTCTCGGTATGAGTATCTCCGGGTCGCCAGTTCGGACTCGTTTCCTTTGTGGGGACGAGTCTTCTTCCTCCACCACTTCGGTTTCAGCTATTTCCTTTCCCGGTCTCTGACCCAGACGGGGAATTAATCCCGCTAAACTTTCCTCATCATCTTCTATTTCCACAATTTCCATGATGGCAGGCTCTTTTGCTGGGCGATGAGTTAGTTGGAGGCCCTCCTCCAACTTCCTACTCACCGGCAAACTTTCCTCCGGAAGGTCTTCTTTAATTGTTGGATTAAAAGCCAAATCTGCCGTGAACGTTCCCACCTCCACCCGGTTCGGGTTCTTCTGGGTCGATAGTCTTTCAGCTAAGTTGGACAGAGGGGAGGATGGTGGTGTAATGATCACTTGCAGCGGGTTGTGTAGTAACGGCACCGTAAATTCCGGGGTAACCTACCAGTTCATAAAGGTTTGTTCCTGGAGGAGCAAAGGCGACTGTACCCAAGCTGAATGGGGTTGGATATAGTGTGTTTGCTCGAGAGCTTGTGCATTCTGATTCCAGTTGTACAAATCAACCAGTAATGGGTTACCCTCATCCGTCTCCGGGTTGCTTGACTCACCAATGTTGGAATGCGAAAAACGAGAGCTCTTGGATAGGTTGGGTGAAGTCTGCTTTAATCCCAACCAGATCCTCTCCTCCGCGGTGAAATGATCAGACTCCTCTCCTTTTTCCTCGGAGTTTGTGTGATTTTTGGTATCAAAGGACGGTCTATTGTGCATTTCACCGACTGAAGACTGTCCCGCGTTCCGTCCCGGAGGTTTTGTGGTTTCCAAGTCGCGTCCATCCGGAGTATTGTACTGACCATCCGCGTCCCAATAGATCCAGCGACAGAGATTTCTAGCCCCACGGTTGCAGACCGGAGTGTACCAAGGCTCACCTCCCTGTTTTGTTAGTACTTCGAAACCCGGGATGGAATTTATCCTCTGTTGCATTTCCATAAGGAGTGAGTTTGCATCCTTTAGGGAGTGCTTGCAATCAGCTCCAATGTGTCCCGCACATCCACAGCGGGTGCATGGTAGTTTGCCCCGGTACCGAATGTAAACTGGCTCTTTGAAAGGGGAATGTAGTAACTTGACCCCCGGTGGGACCGCCCTATTTAGGTTAACAGCTACACGAACTTTCGGGTAGGCTATCACCCAAGGTTCTTCAAGAATCTCATCTAGATGTTCAATTTGTAGGACCGTTCCTACTGTTGCGACTACCCTAGTGATCACATCAAAGCCAATAGTGTTCGGGTCGATGCCCCTAAGTTCGATCCACATAGACACCTCGGTCATTGGGAAAGTTCTAGGAATTCCGAAATCTCTACATTCGAACATTAACAGTAGAGCATTATCAACCACATATGGGGCGTTCAGCATAACTTCACGTAGGTGTAGTTCATCACTGAAAACGAAAATCCAAAATTGGTCGTTGCGGAAACTTACTCGGGGTGGTGGGTTGAATTTCCATACCTCGTGTGCCATCTTTCTAACTAGGTCCGGGCGTGGCCTCGAACCCGGGGCCATTTTTCCGGCGAGCATTCTGTTCAGCGGTGACGCATTGCTGATGCATGGCCTTGTCATTTGTTGGTGTCGCGGTGGGTGGTTCTCTTGAGCTTGAGGATCCATGTAGTTTGAGGTGCGGTCGATGAGGTCCCGGAGGGGAGGTGACGGGGAGCAAGGTGGTATAGTTGCAGGGGTTAAATGGCGGGGAGGGCAGCTTTGTTTAAAACAAGCTAAGTTAGTTGAGAGGGGTAACCTAGCAATATATCGAGTGGACCGGAAGTTGACAATTTCCTCAAACCGGTTAAGAGGCGTCGGTTTTAGCTGCGGGCGGTTCAGTGGGGTGGAAGGTACTCTCGGCCGGTGGGTGTAAGCTGCGGGCGTTTCAGTGGGGTTTTTTTGTTGAGTGTTAAGAGGAAGAACTCTGGGCCGGTAGTTGGAAGATGGGCTGGGTTGACAATTAGGTTTGTAAAGATAGGGTTGACTAGTTGGTGGGCTGGGGCAACTGTAGTTTGGGCTACAGTCTTTTCCGGCGGGCCGAAGTTCTTCGTGCTGGGACGATTGAGCGTTGAAGATCTCACCTCTGAGAAGGTCGGGAGCTGATTCTAAAAAACACTTCGTTGGTGGGGTAGCGAGTGCGGTGGCTCTCCGAAGAACCGGTGTGAAAGTGACTCTAGGAGGTAGAGAGTAGATCAAGACGCGTCCGGGCACTGGGAAACTCCGGGCATCTCGAGATGTAGTCGGTGGGGCGAAGTCCTTTGGTAGGGAGGCGTTCGCTGCTGATAGTGGGTGTGAGTGGATGTTTGTATTCTGGGGAGGTAAGTGGAAAAGGGGAGGGTTAAAATTTCGCAGCAGAGGAGATAAGTAGGGGGGAGGTGAAGGGGGTATGATTGTTGTTGGAGCAGTGGAGGAGGAATTAATACTTGCTGCCCCGATGTGACTCCCGGCGTCATGATTGAGAATTGCAGAGGTCTCTTTAGCAAGATGGGGTGTAGAGTCTTCTGTGTCATCTTTAGAACGAAGGATTTTTGAAGATTGGGAAGAGAAAATATGAATAGGGTTTCTTCCAGAGGAAAATAAATGCGACGACGGGGTGTTTATCTGTCTTGGTAATGAATTGTAAACCAAGTTGTGGTGATTGGATACAGATAGTTCTGAGGAAGAGGATGGAGATGAGCGTAGTTTGGCTTGGGTATTCTCTTTGCTTTAGGGTTTTGCCGGGTGTGAGAGCGCCCGTACTCATTTCCGATGATAAAATCAACGGTTGCGGGAGCGAGTAAACAGTAAAAAAGAGAAGGGCACAGTTGAGCCTTGAAAGGTTACCTTTCGTTTCTCTCCGGATCTCATGGAGATTGAAAAGATTAATATGTATATGGGTTGTTGTGTATCTTCTAAGGATCTACGGATCAAGATCCATGCATTGGTCGTAGCTTTGGAATATTCCCCACTTCAACAGTTAGCTACTCATATCAAAGTGAAAGAAGTTAGTGGTCTAAATTATATACATATAATATATTATGTCATTTAGAATCAATTCACATATTCTTTTATAAGAAAAAAGTACTCGTAAATAAAGTATTATAAAAAAAATTATTATTAGTTAATTACGAAATTTAAAAGAATGCAATATTATAATAAACTAAAGAAAATAAGTATAATTTTAGACATTAGAATTATTTAATGACATGATTTTTTTTATTTATTTATTATTTTTTTACATTTTAAATTCATAAACTTATTTATTTATTATTTTTTTGCATTTTAAAACTCATAAACTCATGTTATGTCAAGTAGCACGGTAATACATATATAAGGTCATAAATTCTAAAATTAATTTTAAACTTTAGCATGTATTACCGTTGTGTCATTATTTAATTTAATCAAACCCTTCAATCAAACAAAATTATATTTCTTTAGAAAATCCAGCAGAATTATATATTTCTTTAGATATAGTTATTAATTACATATGTTATCAAGTATTTTAAAATTATAATTTAGAAACATGAAAGGGTAGTTAAATTAAAAAAATAAAAATAAAAACAAGAAATAATGCCCAAATATGGCGAATGCATAAATCCAAGCGGGATTATGTGGTGGTATTCATCCAGCCCACGAGTTTTTAGGCCCAAAAAATAGACAAAAGTTAGCCCATATAGAAAAGCCCATGATTATAAACTTTACGCTTCTTTTCTTTGTCAATTGGAAACAACCGTTTTTTGGGGAAAAAAGGGGGGGGGTAAGAATAGCTGCTTATGCATACTAGGAGGAGTCCATATTAAAAGGGCGGCACATGTAACATGTTTAACATCTAGACTATAATGGGTAAACTGATGCCTTTCTTATGGACTCCTCCTAAAACCATAATGCAGGAAAAAAAAAAAAAAAAAGTTAAAATATCAAGGTATTCAAAGGCCTAAGTTGTTCTTACCTTATTTTAACACTGACTCTATCATGAGATAACGTTTCGTTTCTAACCTGTTTGCTTCACACACAGAATAATCTTCATTTAGATCGGAACAGCCTATAAGGATAAATTGTTGATCATACATATTTTTCCATTCTCAAAGCTCTAATAGAATTTAAACCTAATACCTCAAGTCAATGATGAAGCGATACACCATATTACATGATTGTATCCCGTAATACTTTGAATAATCATTTCCAACCACTTAATATATTTTAGCTAATAGACTCAAATTCAACCAAGTTCCGATAATGGAAAATATTCATTACCATACCACTTACGGCTGACTTGGTGCGAATATAAATATTCTAGGTTTAGAGCAAACATGTTACAGATGATGTCATCCTAATATACGTACGCATAAAAATACTTATATACAAATAATAAATAATACAAGTGCATAAATATAATTTTATAGGGAATATTAAATTGATATCCAACTTTGGAATATTTATAATATTACACACTGATTCGTTTAATTATTCGGTGAACATTTGGACAAATATCATTCAAACTATTCTGACATACTTACTAATGAAAACACATTTCAAAAAACTTCATGCATGCGCATGAGACTTATTTTTCCAGCAACCAACCAAACAAAGATTTGGTTAATTGTTTGTTAATGATCTCTTGTTCATTCTCCCCCTCCATCTCTTTTCTTTTCCTGCAAAACCATGAAAAAAATGTACTTGATTCATATTTGCAGATTATTTACCAATAACGAAAACATCGGGTCGGGTTGGTTTGGTTTGGTATCTCTACATGATAGGGTAACAGATGAAATTGTATTAATTCAATAAACACGTTATATGTACTAGAAACCTGTCCGTGCTATAATTTAGAAAAATATGGTAAATCAGTCGAACTAAAAGAATTTGAGGAGGCAAATATAAGAGTTTAAAGAGAGTCCAAACAAATTACCTGAAGGGAGCAGTGTTTTAGTAGGAAGAGGAATGAAAACTCCAGTGCCGCCATATTTATTGGGCAGTAATGGCGGCCGCCGATTCGGGAGAGGGACGACGCTCTTCATATGATCAAACTCACCCTGTGGCGGCGGCCTTGTTACTGCCGGTGCCGGAAAAGAAGAGACAGGCATGCGGTGGTTCTCCTGGTAACTTCCATTAGGGTTTTGCAGCGACAAGGATACAAGGCTCTTGTAATCTTCATCATCATCATCCTCTCCTATTAACTGCAACATACGCTTCTCCAGTTCTGCGTAAGAAAAGTCACCGTCTTCATCCGAGGTGGCGCCGTAATTTTCCGGCCAAATATTGGTGGTAACCCTACAATTGTAAGAGACGTCCATTGAGAGAGTAAGAGAGAGAGAGGCAGTTTCTAGTGAGAATGTTTTGTTTTTGGGTGGTTATTATTATTATTATATATATATATGTGGGGTGAAAAATGCATGCATGAGAAAGGTGCTCTGTTTATGGTCAAATATTTTATTAGGGGCGCAGAGAATATAAATTATGTACATTTAAACTAGTTGAATCATCGTAATGACACAACCATTTAGCATTTCATCTCTTAATTATTAGAATTCTTAAATTGAGAGTTAATAATAGGAAAAAAGGGTAATGTTCTTTTGACAAGGAACGTTTTAGACTGGTCTAAACATACGTTACTCACTTGTCGAGTTGCTAATAATTTTTTTTTACTCAAAACTAATTAATTTTATTTAACTTGCAAATAAAAACACATCAATGTTGAATTGACAATGTTATAATAGGGTTAAATAATCAATTTTACTGTTTATAGATCTAAATTCTTATTATTATTTCGACGTAGTATATCATGCAATTTTTTAACTCTAAAAAAAACTAGAATATTTCATATATTTAAATAATATATTATATTATTGAATGTATTTTTAACTCTAAAAATTACTAAAATAATTTATAGTTAAATAATATTATATTATTAAAAATCATATTATATTATTAAACTTATTTTAAAATTAAGCATTATTTTATTTTAAAGCATATAGATACATTAAATCAAATATTTATAAAAAGATCACTGTACTCAGATTTTAGAAATCTGTATTTTTAATATGAAAAAAATGACTTGGAATTTTTTATTAACATATAATATTATATATTTTAATTTACGTTCATTACGTTGATAAATTAATAAAGAATAAGATGCATATTTGTTTAAAATATATTAATAACTATTTTTTTATTCAGGAAAAAAAAAACTATTTTTCAATTTAATTAAAAGTATAAATAGCTAGTTATCTTATGTATGTTTGATTATTTACTAATAATAAAGTCTCTCTCTACCTAATTAATTAGTTGCATTTAAATGGCAGATTTACACGTAATAATCATGGGTATTTAAGTTCAAACATTGCTTCGCATAATGAATCCACACCACACATTTAATTTCGCAATAATTTCTATACATGTTCATTAATTTCACGATTTAAAAAAAAAAAAAAAAACTAATTTTTTCATATAATTCCATCATTCATCTCTTCTCTCTCTTATTACAACCAGAAGAAGCGCACTGATCAATATGATTCTTATAATCCATTTGCCTCTTCTTTTTCCTACCATAATTCATCCTTCCTGCATAACATTAACACAGACCAATTAATTAGTACTCTATCATCATATTCTAAATACATGAACCTTAAGGTTTAAATATTATATATATATATTAGATACTGGCACACACACATAATGCATTTTTTATTTTTCTCATGAAAATATTATAATGATCTGATTAAACTGACTCCGATAATAATACAAGATTACAATGATAGAGCCTTATTAAGAAAAACTAAATCAAACCATGTAACTAATATAGTGTTATAAACTTAAAAAATATATTTAAACAGAATCGGACGTTAAACCGGTAAGGTGGACGGCTCCCGGCCTGATCCAGTTAAACCGGTTTGATAGATTCTAGTAAAAAAAAACAGGCCCAACATAATCTTCAATTATAAACATACAGGGCCAACTCGGATTTATTTATTAATTGAACAGGTGAAGCAGCTACTTGTCCGATCCGGTCCAACTCAATCTTGACCAGTTGTCCGGACTGATTTTCAAAACAATGACTAAAATACTCACAACAATCGGAAGCAAAAACACTCACCACCAGTATAGCTATGATGAGAAGTTTGAGATTTGATGGTTTGAGGGATGAAAACTCCAGTTCCGTTGCTCTTCTGCCACGGTGCCGTACCTGCAAATCCTCGGTGGTTTCCGTAGTTCTCCGACATCAGATAATCAGTTCTGACAGCCGCCACGTCAGCAGACGTTGCATGTTTCGTTGTCGGACTTATCGAAGGCTTTATTAGGGGTTTTCCGCGAAAAACCGAAGCGTTGTGATGAGCGACAATATCATCATCCTCTTCATCATCATCTGCAGTTAAACGCATGATCTGACGTTCAAGCTCTGCATAGTAGAGATCGTCTTCGAAACTGGCCGGTTCCGAGCGACGGTGAAGAAGCTGATGATGATCCAGTTCCATCATGGTCGCTTGGAAGTAGCAGTACATGATGAACTCTATAATTAAAAGCTTTGAAGGAGGCTTGGGTTTGTCAACTAATATATATGGAGGAAGAAGAGAAGTGGAATTAGTTAGTTAGTGGAGTTTGAGTTTGTGGTCAACTAATTCAAATGTAGGCGGACTAAATAATAAGGTTAGGTGAAATACACTAACCTCAACTAGCTAGCACCTTCCAACTCCATATGCATCTACAATAGAATCTTCCCCACAACATGTACATCCATATATTTAGGGGTTAATAACTAAAAAACTGTCCAAGGTTTACCCTATGTTAAAATTAGGTGTCTGAAGTTTGAAATGTTAAAATGGAATGTCCCAAGTTTCATTTTTGTTGAAATTTGGTGTCTCGGTGTGATTACATTAGAGAGTCAATTCCGACGAAACCGTATGTCAAATTCGAGCTCTCATACACACTCCCTTCTCGTCATCTTGCCGGGACCGTCACCTAAAAAGTTGGTCACATCCGGGCAAGTAAATCTCGCTCTATTGTCCTTGGAAAATGGCTCCACACGTCTCTTCTAGAAACTTTTTTTTAAAGTTCAATTTTTAGGTGAAATTTGACGATTTTGTGAAAAGTAAAGAGTGATGGATTATGAGTGGGTTGGTGGGTTGATGAAAATGATTGAATGGAGATGAAAAGACGCACAAAGACACCGAATTTCAGCAAAAATGAAACTTGGGACAGTCCATTTTAACATTTCAAACTTCAGACACCTAATTTTAACATAGGGTAAACCTTGGACAGTTTTTTAGTTATTAACCCTATATTTAGGGATGAAAAAAAAAAACAGGTCCGATCGGACTGGTCTAGAATTTATCTAGCTCGGGTCGAGTCTAATGCTAGGTCCAACCATGGTTAGGGTCGGCTAGTTCAGGTGACCCTAACTATAGTTGGACCTAACCCTAGACTCAATCTGGACTAGGTCAATCAAGTTAAAAGTTCGATTGAAACAAGTTTATGGACTAAAATTTTCAATTAATGATATAAATTGGAGAACTAATTAAATTTAACAAAATAAAAATTATGGGCTAGTAACGTGCAAGTCACATGACTATTTAATGATCAAAATTAACAATTGACTAACAGGTGCACTAAATGTGTATGTACAAGTTCCAGACATATTGCACTAAACGTATGAAAAAAAATGTATTGCACCAAACGATAAAATTGGTCAAACATGTTGTATTAGAAGACCAATTAACCATGTAATTTCATATTATCTCCATTTTGATTTCTCTTTTGTATTTTACTTGTTCAAATTAAATCTTGTGACGGAAACGAAAACTTTATAGTTTATAGGAGGATGTTGAAGTATGTATAAAAGTGTATTAATTAAATTTCTTCACCTAAAGTTTAAGTTTATGAGACAGTTGATTTAAGACACATTTCTTATTTATATAAGATACATAAATGAATTTTGATCTATTATTGTTGGCATTTGGTGAATGGGCCGCCGTAATAGAAACCCTCTAATATAAACTCAACATCCTAAGCATAATTGGGTAATGTCATATTAGGTATTTTGGGCTGGGCCTAAATTCCAATTGACATGAGATGCCCAAAATTGGGCCTCCCCAATATGCTAGCCGGCTGAACTAGGGATTAAATCCCTTAATGAGTTTTAACCCACCACCTCTTATAAATAGAGAGTATTAGAGATTCATTTGGGGAATCACTTTCTCCATTTTAAGTTGAGAAAAAAGAAATCCCTCCTCCCTAACACTAGTGTTTCAGCCGAAACACCCATTGAACAAGGAGGTGCCAAATTGCTTTGAGCAATTACCCCGAAGATCCATCCCAGTGACCGATTGAAAATAGGTATGGAGACCATTCCTTGTAGATTTCTCCTTCACAAGAGTTCCTACAGGACCCGTCCGGCAGACCGTAAACTCCGTGTCACGTTCTTGGGACTATGGAAAGCAATATAGGTATGTGCGTTCTTTCTGCTACGTAATTAATTACATAGCAAGTATCTTGTAGTTTTTTTTTCCGTAGTAATCGTCTTATAATTCTAACATTGGTATCAAAGTCTGTGTAGGGAGTTCATGTTTTTTATAAAATTTGTGATCTTGAGTTTTAGGTAAAACTGATAGTTCATGAATTTGTGTTTTTTGTAAAAAAAAAAAAAAAAAAAAAAACTTGATGTTCATGATCTTTAAGAAAAACATGACTTTTATCAAAATAAACATTGGATTATTTTCTTAGTAAATTTTGATCTAGAAATTTGACCACTAACCATAAAATTGGTGTTTTGCCGAAAATTACATGTAACATTAGTCAATAATTTCGGCCCCATGTAATGTATTTGGCCAAATTTTTGGGTTAGATTCACAAGATAATTGTGACATTAATTATCGATATATATCTAGCATGATTTTGGGGATGTTATATATTATTGATAGATATTAGTTGCCTAAGATTGAGAAAATGTATTGTTGATAGATTTATATACCTAATATAGAATATTGATAATATATATATATATATATATTTGGAAACTATATCTATAGTTAATATTACTTGGTGGCTAAGTTAAGCTTTTAGTGGATTTTAAAACCCTACTTAGCCCACAGGTTTTATTTCGGCCGAACCCTATAGGGTAAATGAGTCTGTCCAATTTGCACATCCGGGTTGGGTCGATTGACCCGGATAACCGATGGAACCCGAATCGGTCCAACCAAGTCAACCAGGTCGGGTTCCGCCAGTCCAACCGGGTCGGGTTGACCGACTCGGGTTTTCTCAATCGGTCTGACCCATTCGAGTCGGATCAGGTACAGTAATGGGTCGAACCAAACCGTCCCGGTTTGCGTGAAAAACTGAACTGAATGCCTATTTGAACCGGACCAGTCAGAACGAAAGTGACTGAACCGGACCAGAATTTTTTGACTGTCCCAAGTCAACTGAAAATAAGTTGGTCAAATTTTAAAATCAAAATGTTTTCGAACTTAAAATTACCTACACAGCGCGAATTGGTTTAATATTTTTACATTTTATTCAAACTTGATGTCTAGTTTGGATTATGGGGATAGATCTCGGAAATGCATGATTATGGGACTGAATTGCAATTGTTATATATGTTGATATAAATGCATGATTATAATTGCGTCTTGAATATGTCAAGTTAGCTGGATATTGCATGTTGGGGGCGGAGCCCTGTTTTCAATTAACGATTTGCGCACTAGGATAGACATGCTATGATGAGTGATCTTGATTAGGATCCATGTCTAGAATTTCAGATGACTGATTGATAACATGAATTACAAGTCAGCCCAAAATATTTTAAATCAAAATTCAGTCGCCAAATATGCATGAATAATGTGGTGTGATTACGCATGATGCGTATGTTAGATTATGGGGAGTAATCACTACGGATACTAAATCATGGTACATGCTAGTAATCGAAATTACGCAGCGGAAGATTTGCCATACCTCAAACGTGATCCGTAGTCCCTAGATCATTCCACAGGAAATTCACGATCCACCGGACGGCACCCGTAGAGGTTCTGGTTAAGGAAGCCCTACGTGGTATAGTCTCCATAGCAAAGCCTCTGATCGATTCTTGGCACGGGGACAGATCTCTGGAGTGGTTGCTTAGAAAGCAAATTGGCACACCTTGGTGAGGAGTAAGGTTTGGCCGAAATACTTGGTGAGAGGGGGGAGAGTTTTTCTCTCTAAAACACTCTAATGAGGGAATTGTGATTAACCCTAAAAATCTCTTAACACCATGTATTTATAGGAGGAGCAAAGTGGACAAAAGTCCACTTTGCTCACTCCTAATATTCGGCCGGCCACTATGCATAGTGAGTCCCTTTTTTGGGCCTCTCATGTCAATTGGGAATTGGGTCTGGCCCAATTACCCTAATGTGACATGTACCTAATTTCCTTAGGTAAACTATCATATTATGGGCTACCAATTACGACGCCCATCACCATATGCTTACATCGTACGCGTGATAGTTTCATGGATGTGGCTGTGTATGATAATTTACTTCTGTAGTAGAATTATGTATGATTGCATGAGAAATCCTCAGACAATTTTAAAAGAGTCTTGGGAAATCCAAGATCGGGTGTATTTGAAAATTATTGTTTCGGCAAAAGCGATTAAACCGTTTTTAAAGAGACTGGTCTATTAGAAAGGAGACGTCGGCAGTTTGAACTCTTTCACGGCCTCCTTCCATTGGTTTACTGGTGGTCGGGTTGGCTAGATGGGTGAGGAATCATTGTCGAAGTACAAATTTAATGAGAAGTGTTAGATTTGAAGCTTGAAATAAACTTTCATCTGCAAATATCAACTTCGGATTTACTCATGTAATTTCTAATGGAGAATAAATTCGAGCAAAATGTGAAAACCTAATGCACGATCAGAGGTGGATAAAACCTCTGGAATGAGTATGCAATGAAAGTGTTATTGTCCGTTAAACGAAAATCCTAATGCGACATTACAGATATGGTAAGGCGAAGCATCTTAATCATACACTTCTTCGACATGGTTAGGACCATGATGTCGCAAGCTCAACTTCCGATCTCCTTTTGGGTGATGCGTTGTTGACAGCCACTCATGTAGTAAACCTTGTTCATTCAAAATTGGTGGACACGACACCACATGAGCTGTGGACTGGTAAAGAGATGGATCTTACCAGGCTGGGCCCTTGGGGTTGCGCAGCATACACGCATCAAACCGACAACCGATTCGACAAGTTGGGACTGTTGCGTCCTGGATGAACTGGGTCGTGGGGACGCGTCTGTTCGTATGGTTGTGCGGGTTTTCGGGCTGTAACCCTTCGTCTGAAAGAGGTTTGTGCCACTGACGAGTGTTCAGTTGATCCCGGAAAGGTCTGTGTCTCGAAGCGCGGTTGTGTCTCAGGGGGACGTCTGAGTCTCAGAAGGCGGTGGTCTATGCACAAATCCGGATGTGTTTGGGACATACTCACCGACTGTGCGTTACACCACAGTCCGGGCTATCTTGGCCCTGGTTGCTAGCCTCGATCTTAAGCTGCACCAAATGGATGTTTAGATCGCCTTCCTTCATTGGAACTTGGAGGAAGATATCTACATGGAGCAACCAGAGGGTTTCATATCCCCTGGAAATGAACGTAAATTTTGTAAAATCCAAAGATCGATCTATGGTCTTAAACAATCGTCTCGACAATGGTACCACAAGTTCCACGAGGAAATCGTTGGCAACGGATTCGTGAATCTTCACGAGGATCCCTACGTGTACACTAAGACCTTTGAGTCGAAGTATGTTATCTTGACGTTATATGTCGATGACATACTCATTGCCGCGAACAATGTGAGTTATTTGAATGAATCAAAGTCTTAGATAGCATCTGTATTTGAGATGAAAGACATGGGAGAAGCCACGTACATCATGGCAGTGGCGGATCCAGGAAATTAATAATGTGGGACATTTTCGATTTTTTTTTTCTTTTCATAAGATGATGCCATAAAGAATGATGATTGAAAAAATTATATTATACATTACTTTGTAATAAAATATGTATGACACTTTTTGACAATTAAAATAATTATATTATCTATAATTATATTTTACGATAATTCGTTGTTTTAAAGGGATCTATTATATCATTATTATTAGTAACCTTCGAACTTTTCAAATAACAAAGTCTATAATATACATAAACTATATAAAAATTCAATAATATCATATAACAAAGTGACTCTAGTTAATGATTAAACCTTTTGTGAAAAAAAAATTATACATTAACTACTTTAAAGTGTTTGGAATTCGAAAGATTTAAAGAAATTACATTTATTTAAAAATTATTACATAAAGTCAAAATTACATAACTCATATGATATATAAATATATAAAGTATATTTTGAGAATAATACATGGACATATTTAGTAGATAGTAATTGCATTCATAAACATGGACTTTAAAAGATGGTTCTTTACAAGTTTGAGCCATAATATGTAAAAAACACTATTTTTAAAAGTATGATACTACTGTAGTATCATAGTTGGGTCATGAATCATGATAGTATTACATTAAAAAATCTATATACCAGTGGTAAGTGTAGGTTTCATTATCTGGCAATGGAAGGTAGACATGATGGGAATTCAACATATGTCGATGGTTTATAGGTTTAGTTGCTTAAGCGTCTCTCAAATTGTGAAATCATCATCACCTATTGTATAAGTAGTAGATGTACTTGTGGAAATATTGGGGACATTTTGTTTCCAATTAGTGATGGTGCATCCGCCACTGCATCATGGGCATTGAGATTGCTAGGGATCGGGCTACTCGTAAACTATGTCTTTCTCAAGAAGTCTATATCAACAAATTTTTTTTTTTTTTTGGCCAAATATCAACAAATTGTTGAAATGTGCAATATTTACGATGTTAAACCCGTGGATACTCCGGTTGTGAAGCGTGACGACCCAAGAGACCAAGCTGAGTGTGAACAGATGAAAAGTGCAGAGTACCTCAATATGGTAGGCAATTTGACGTACGCCATGCAATGCTCTCGTCCAAATATCTGTTACGATGTGGGCTTAGTTGCATGTTTCCAATCTAACCCTGGTTATCAGCATTACGAGCCGTCAAACGAATTATTCAATATCTTAAAAGTACGGTTGACTACAGACTATGTTATGAGGGTAGTAAGCTAGAATTGCTGGATATAGTGGTGCCAACCATGGTGGCGATCTAGATGATCGTAAGTCCAGCTCCGTAGGAGTGTTTCTCCTTGCTAATGTTGTCATTTCATGGATGAGAAACAAGCAATCATGTGTCGCGCTGTCAACGATGGAATATGAATTCGTAGCTCTCTCTAAGAATGCACATGAAGCTGTCTGGCTAAAGAGACTCTTGACTGCCCTGCTTGACGTCGAGGACGGGAGTAAGTCTTTGCGCATTTACTCTGACAGTCAATCAGCGATATGGGCAATTAAGAACCTTAAGTATCATAGTAGGACGAAACACACTGATGTTAAATACAATTATGCGAAGAGTGTGGTAGAATATAAGCTGATCACAATTGAATACTTGTCCTCTGAGAGTATGGCGGCGGACCCATTGACAAAACATCTACGCATGGATGTTTTCGTAAAACATGTTAAAATGCTTGGACTGTGTAGGGTTTAAGAGGTTTGTAATGTGTCAATAACATTTTTGAAATTTGAAGTAATATTTGAATGAAAGAATTGCATTTTGAGTTTATGATCTTACGACGTCATAATGGCTAAATTACATTGGATGTACGGTCTATAATCTGGTCGTAGGAGTGTAAAACCTCCAACAAAATATGTCGAATATGGACCTTGCCTCGTCACACGGGCACGGTTGTCTTGATGGAGGGGGAACATCGGCATGTCAAGACCGGCTAAGAACCATGGTGTTTCGAAAGATAAAACTGGCTAAGCAAAACGATCATTTGGTTTCGGGGTTACACGACATGATCATTGTTTTGCGGATCGCCGTGATGAAATATGTTCGTCAATAAACACATTCTGGGCTAGATGGGAATCTACGATAACATATGACATTTCTCATTCCTGACAATATGTAACTTCAGGTTATGCTATCGACGCGCACTTCATAGTGCACGTGCCACGTTCGACCACGGGGTCAGGCTCGGTTGTGTTAGGTGGAATCTTCCGAGAATCTGATGGGCGCAAAATTCTTCACCTTGAGGAGTTACTGAAGAGTGCTTACTGAAGGCGTGTGACTGATCCTGGGTAAGGCTCTGATGAGCGTGTGACTGATCCTGGGTGCTTACTGAAGGAGCGCTCGAAGTATCCTTACCACTCAGAACTCATATCCAAGGTTGGACTCAATGTTCGCCTCCAGGCGTACGAACGCGTGCCCGAACAAAAAGGCCCAGTGACCACATACTAGAAACCGGTTGAGTTTGACTAAGGGTATAAGCAATGGGGATGGTCATGTACACCTGTAATTCTCCGACTCTTGTATTCAGTAATTGGCCACAAACAGGATATTAGTTGAAGGTCGCGAATACTTGTACGGATGCCTTGGAGAAGTGTCCATATGGGGAAACTAGGCAATTGGAGAACAACAGTTGACCAGGGATACAGCACGGCACAGAGAAGTAACAAGTTGATAATAGGTTGGGAATCAACGTTCCGCGGATGCTACAACACTCTACCGATGAGTAGCACGATGTCTGTTGTGTCTGCCGTTCGCCTGACAAACCTCGTATGAAAAACTCGGAAGCTGGACTGGATCGAAGAATAAATGTTGATGTGTTGGTCGACAACATATTAACAGGCACCCTCCCGTTACGGCGAGTGAGAGTTGTTGGCATTTGGTGAATGCGCCTCCGTAATAAGAGCCTTTTAATATAAGCCCGACATCCTAAGCATAATTGAGTGATGTCACATTAGGGATTTTGGGCTGGGCTAAATCCCAAATGACACGAGAGGCCCAAAATTGGGCCTCCCCAATATGCTAGCCGGCCGAACTAGGGATTAAATACCTTGGTGGGTTTTAACCCACCACCTCTTATAAATAGAGAGTGTTAGAGATTTATTTGGGGTTAATCACTTTCTCAATTTTAAGTTGAGACAAAAGAAATCCCTCCTTCTAACACTAGTGGTTCGGCCGAAACACCCATTGAGCAAGAAGGTGCCAAATTGCTTTGAGCAATTACCCCGGAGATCCATCCTAGTGACCGATTGAAAAGAGGTTTTGCTGTGGAGACCATTCCTCGTAGATTGCTCATTCACAAGAGTTTCTGCAGGACCCGTCCGGCAGACCGTGAACTCCCTGTCACGTTCCTAGGACTACAAAAAGCAATATAGATATGTGCATTATTTCCACTGCATAATTTGTATAATATGCACCTTGTGGTTTTGTTCCGTAGTAATCATCCCCTAATTCCAACAATCATCATAAAAATTGTGTAACATAAATAGTGCCTTTATAGTTAATCACTCTTGCACCCTTACTCACGGTTTTTGGTCCGCAAGTGTATCAAGTATGATGTGGTGAAGTCAGAAACAATTTATTTCCTAATTTTTTAGATTTGTTCTTAAATCAAATTTTATTAAAAAAAATTCATATCCAACTTTTAACTTACGAATATATCTGATGCAGTTTGTGGGTCGGACGGAAAATTATGTTTTAGTCAGGTCATCATGATATGACTCATCGAGAGGTTTCAAATCTGACACTTCAAAACTAAATTATATAAAAGTAAACGTTTTTAACCATTAAGACTATGATTTTTATCCGACTTAATTAGAGAGTAAATGTGGGTCAATTTTTACATTCTAGAGAGTAGAGAGTCCTCAAAAAGTAAAAAGTAGTCTAATCATCGGTACTAGTCAACGCATAATATGATGCAAAAAACTGAAACCTAATCGTACGATTATCCCGAATAAATGGCCGCAATTCTCTGAGTAAGGTAAGTGAAACCCGAAAAACAGAAATTAACCTTGAAAATAGTGGTGTTGGTGAAAATTAATCTTTTTCCCATGCAAAAACATTACAGCCTTGGTGCTCTCTTCTTTTTTCCCTCCCTAAACCCTAAATCCCTTTTTTTTTTTTTTTTTTTTTGCTCTCTTTAAGTATGTCCTTCCTTTCTGTCGAAACGATCGGCTGTATATACTAAAGCCCCATATCTATCTATCTATCTAGCTAGCCAAAAAAACCAAAATTTAGCTAGCTAGCTAGCTACAAACTTACAATGATGTTCAATGACCCGAGGCAAGGAAGAATGCGACCGCAGATGCATCACGTTCCGGTTCAGATGAACGAAATGCCTCATGTGGTCATTGAAAATCCATGGACCACCGGTATCTTTGGTTGCTTTGAAGATGTCCAGAGTTGTAAGGAATTTGCTTACATTTCCTTATTTGAAGGATTGGTGGTGTTAGTGTTTTGATAATTAACTAGGATTAAAATTATGGATGTATAATTCAAGATTTCTGAGTTATTTTCAAAATTCAAATAAGGATTGGACGAGCTAGAGGGCTCAAATGGTCGAGTTATTTTCTACAAAAAAAAAAAAAAAGTATAAACTATTTTAAAAGCTTCTTTATTTCTTTCTAGATAGTTAATTATTTGTTACTCTGATATGATTATATTCAATTAATTAGGGTTTGGTAATGGATGCAGGTTGTTTAACGTTTTGGTGCCCGTGTGTCGCGTTCGGACGGATGGCGGAGATCATCGACCACGGTACGACTTGTAAGTTTCTCCGGCATGGCATGGCTAGCTGCTCTTGTATAAAGATAAATGCAATATACATGGTATAGTACGTAATTTTGAGGGTTAATAATATTAAGGAAGGAAGGTTTGTGTTATTGTAGCGTGCATGGTAAGTGGAACACTATACGCGTTGCTGCTGTCGACATGTTGGTTGCATTGGTTCCATTCATGGGCGTACCGTTCCAAATTGAGAGGCCAGATCTTCTTACAAGAGACCCCCTGCAATGACTTCCTCCTCCACGTCTTTTGTGACCTCTGCGCCTTGTGTCAAGAGTACCGCGAGCTCCAAAATCGCGGCTTGGATATGTCCATCGGTCTCTCTCTCTCGTTTTTTTTGAAATATAAAGATTAAACTACTTTTTCATCTTAAAGCTAGCTGTAGGAATGAGTATCGAACCGGTTCTTATCATCCAGTCCGTAACTGTTTATTCTCTCCGGCGCCAAGTCAAACCCTAATTTAATTAAAAAGTTATCATAATTGACTTAGAAAATATTTTAGTCTTTCTTGCTAGAGGAGTTTTGAAGTATACAACTCTTTCACTATATATCGCCTTAAGATTTTATGATAGTTGGTCGAAGTGGTGTTCGTATGTGTTTCTTCCACGCACTCTCTTGATATATTTTGGAAATGGATGGATGCAGGGTGGCATGGGAATGTGGAGAGGACGAGACGAATCTCCGAAATGTGTCCTCCTCAGTCGATAGGCATGGAGCGTTAGGGCAACCCACTGCAGTGTATGTATAATGGAGGAGAAGAAGTAGATATGTATAGCTTTATAGTATAGGTAGTAGTAGTCATCCAACTTGTGTATCTATCTAATGTTGTGAATCAAAAAGCTGCTTTATTCATACTATTTCCGCATTTCAACGTTTAATAGTTAGTTTGTAAGTTTTATATTTTGTTCTTCAAATAGTGCTTGCTATCTTAAAAAAAAAAAAAAATTATCAAGTTGCTAGCTCTGTGGTTCCATCGAGATTTTTTTCTAAATATTTAATAGCTCACGTTTTTCACGTATGTACAAATTTTTATCTCAATTTGTAATTTGGATTTTACGCTCGAGTAATATATAGATTTGAATAGAATCATGTGTGCCAATTTCGCATGACAAAAAAGAAGGTTAAGAACCTAAGTAGTAAATATGTGTCAATTATAGGTCATATTGCTAACTATTGTCCCAAATATAAAATATTAATATTCAATATTCCAACTATCAAATTTATTACCTTTCACATTTTTTTTCTGATTTATTAGCATAAAAATTGATGGTTTACGTTTGTTAGAAGAGGTTAAACCTCTCATTATTGCAAACGTGGTGCTACTCTGCAACAAAAGTGGAAAAGAAAAAAAAAACAAGTTGGGTTTCAGACGAAGTTGGGCCGGTTTCCGAGTTCTTTAACCCCACCCAATAGCACCGGAGGTTACTCTAGAAAAAAACTATTTCTTTATACACACCGCTTTTGGATGATATTTAAGCAGCAACTGGCAAAGAGCCACAATTACAGTTCAGCCAAATTTGCTTCTACATCAAAGCTCCAAGTCCTGTGAACTTTAAGCTGGTAATGCTTACCTTTGGACTTTAAGCTGGTCAGCTCCATTGGTTCGGTTTCTTTCGACAAAACACGACCAGTAAATTATACATACTAAGCACAGGAAAGAGCCAGCCATTTAGTTTCACCATAAACTCGCACAGTGTCTACCCCAAAAACAGCATGGACGCAATGCAATAGATAAGCATCTTACCCCCACTTCGGTATCTCAATAGCTAGCACGGTTTTCGGTTATCATCAGCTAGAATGAAAATGACATCAAAGACTGGCCAGAAAAATATACATGCATTGAGTATAAATATGAATCAAGGCTCCACTTTCAAACTTAATCATTCAAATGCTCAAGTGAATTTTAGCATGTACATGAACCTTCTTTTATTAGAATATAATCTCTCATAACAAAAAAAAAAGATATTTAAAGCATATGTAAGAATGTCATTAATAAGACAACAAGAAGGTGCAAGATATAGCAATAATTAGTTTCTAAGGTTAAGAACCTAAAAACAATCCCAACTATAGGTCACGTTGCTAATTTTTGGCGTTAAAATTGGCGTTTTAAGCAACTAAAACACATTTTCCACTTTTCAGTACCAGATTTGTTGCTTAAAAAAGTTGTTTTTTGTTTTGCTAATTTTAGGAGAAAAGGTGGAAATCAATCAATATGATAGTTGAGACACCAAATATCAACATTTTAAATCTGGTACAGCAATTAAAACACGGTAAATCAATCAATATGATAGTTGAGACACCAAATATCAACATTTTAAATCTGGTACAACAATTAAAACACGGTATATAGTTGGGACAGTTTCTAGGTTCTTACCCCTAGATTCTATGAGCCCAGTGTAAACCACATTTGGATTTCCAATTACACCATGAAGGTACCTTTCCTAACCTACTTGTCTATAGAAAGTCAGTCATCCTGGAACTATATCATGTTGAAAGCTCTTTCTTTCCTCTCCTCCCAACAAATCCAAGAAAAATAACAAAGGGTTATTGATGCAATGATAATCCTCAGTTTTTTCCCCGAGATATGAAGTTGTTGAGATAATATCCAATGAGAACAGTTATCTCACTATAAAGTGTAATGAATTAAGTCTCTACTGTAACATATACTTTCCAAAAAGAGTGGATTGATGAAGTAAAAAAGCAAACAGCTCAACAAATCCCATATTCAAGGGCTCAAATACTTACTTAGATCACTAAATTGAATTGCAGCAGATGGAGTTAATCAACCTATTTTTTCATTTATTTATCTATTAATAAAACACAAATACATGCATGAAGATGCAGCAGCCGTGTCTAGAGCATACGGAAATAAGATATAAACAAGAGCACTGACCATATCAGAAGCATAAAGCTTGAAAAAGATTAGGATATGAAACATAGACACAGCGATAACTACACGGGACTTCAGCATACTTACAATGATCAGCGTAGAAAGGACTGTCCCCTTCCCTAAAAAGAAAATACCAATATATTAGATACTATTTTCCTTTAGGTTACCAAAAAAACCATAGGGCGGACAAAGGTCATGCAAATATCAATTCAACTACTCACTGTCATTCTTTGCTCTTATCATCTTGGAACAACCTCCAAACTGTAGTACCTCCACATTGACCAGCCCATGAACAAGTAAGATAACTTTGTTAGGACATACGCATTTTTACAGAAGATATGTAAATATTGAAAAAACAAAACTACCAAAAATTTGTGTACTAGAACATATAGAAAAGCTAAGGACTACTATAATACCTAAAGTTTATATAGCTAAATGTCCTTCACTCAACACTTTGTTGACTCCATATCATTCAGAATCGAGACATAATTGGTGAGACAGACTTCATACGAGAGCAAATTTCTATGTCTTAGAAACAATATCCAACAAGCTCAGTAAATAGCACAGAAACCTTACCATTACAATAAAAGGTAACTCAAATGCAATTATAAAATAACATTTTATATGAATGACAACAGAAGAATGGATAAAATATAACCATACACAGTTTCAGAGCCTAATAGAACAAACACTCCCAATTAACGAACCATGATACCTTCTCTAAGGTGCCTTAAAAGAGCACCTAAGCACCGGAGGAATTCCTCAGAGCAATGTCAGATATCCTGAACCAAAAACAATGTTAGGCTCTCCAGGACCCAAAGAATCCAAATAACTACAAACCAAGAAAGAAAGCAAAAGAATGAAAGAAATATTAATGGATAGAGTATCTCGACACAGCAATGGGCCAACCAAGAACCATGATAATTATCAAACTGAGAAACCTACTCAGACATCTTAGAATAAGGTCACAACTGATGTATTCCTGCTATGTTTAATTTCCAAGACATTCAATAGCAGAACCATGCTAAAGTTGCATGGAAATATAAGATGTATGAAATTTTTTGATGGCCATAATCAAGAACAATTACAAGGAGTAACACCTTCAGCGAGTATCTTACAATAGTAAACAGTAAATTCCACGGAAAGATCTGCCAGTAAAGAGTTACTCCCGACAACACATCATTCACATCGACCTCATCCGTCCAACTCCATCAGTTTTTTTCTTCCAGCGCACGAAATGCCAACAGAGAGAGCGACGATGATTAGATATTGAAACAAGATTAGATCTTAGTGAATTATCATGTGGAACAGCATTCTGGAGTGAAAATCATCAACATTGTTCACTTGCCCGTAATGAAAGGATGACTTAATGCTTGCTGAACAGTCATCCTCTTGTCTGGATCCAACACAAAAACTTTGTCCAGAAGATCCTTAAAATTAGCCAACATTTTTGGATCTTCACCAGGAGAACCTTTAATTATGGTTCCAATATCTTTTGGCTTTATGTTAAGAATCATTCTTTTAATCAACTGCAAAAGAAAATTTTGGAGTTCATTAGTCGAGAGAGAAAAACTAGGCAGCAACAAATAGACAATAGGAACAAGAAGAGGATCCTCAAGTCTCAACAAGAATACATGCCTTTTTTGTGACTGGATCCTCCTCCGTAGAAAGAAAATTAAGATCCTGATCGTAGTGTTGGTCAATAAATCCACCCTGCAAAGAACAAATATTAGGAAACCAACACTAATCAACATGTTCTTTTTTCTGTCAGCAGTAAAGACATGCTCCAAAGAGAGAGAAAGAGAGACCTTTCGTAGCATTTTCTTAGGAAAAGATCCCTTCAGTTCCATGTGAAGCCGAAGCATGTCATTGTTAGAAGGGCCTGGGAATAGAACTTTACCGGTATAAAGCTCATATAAGGAGCAACCCACAGACCATATATCCATCGGATGATCATAAGGCAACCCAAGAACTGCAGCATAAAACTAGAGATTAGTTTCAACAGATACTACAGCTGTAAGATTACAGATATCAAAGATCCAAGCAAAACTAATTTGCAATCTGTATAAGCTTACTTATTTCTGGGGCCCGATAAAAGCGGCTAACAAGGTAGGGCGTGATCTCATTCTTTCCAGCATACATGGCATTACCAAAATCGCACAGCTTTAAGACATTTTTTGCCTCATTTACCTGAATCAATTACACAAAACAAGACTAAGAGAGGACAATAATAGTTGGAAGAATCACTCTAACCAAATTAATGTAATACTCACCAGCATATTATCAGGCTTTATATCGCAATGTAGAACTCCACAGTTCCTAAGATGCTTCAGAGCAATAAAAAGTTGTTTGGCATAAGTTCTCACCGCAGTTAATTTAAGACCAATATTTCGACCAAACTTTTTCAACACCTCACGAAGGTTCATGCTAAGAGATTCAAAAACCAAACACAGATGATTCCTGTACTTGAAGCTTGAAAGCAATCTGACACAGTGTCGCTTGTCATCTGGATCTGCACCTACTATTTTGTTCAAGATACCAAGCTCCTCAACACCAGCTTTATACCTGGCCCACATAAATGTAAAATGATTTAGCTAGAGGGTCACATATGAAGCAGATTCATATAAGCAGCGAAGGAATTAGAGAGACAGAATGATAGATTAACACAAATACCCACATGGCCTCCTTGTTACGCAGTATCTTCACTGCCACTTCCTGTGGTTCACCAATACCAGCCTTTAGATCCTTGGCACGAACAACAGTAGAAAAAACTCCCTTCCCGTGTGCAGCAAGAATTTCATATCGACCATCAAGTATTTCACCAAAGCGATAACCTAAAGAAATAAAGTGATTATCAATTATAAGGGAAACTTTAAACTAGAAGCTATGCCCAGATAAATGCATAGCTATGATTAAAAGTACAATGCAACTCAATTGGAAAGTTAAAATGATCAACTCCTTACTGTAGTAACCCTCTGCATCATCCCAGTTGTCATGAAGACCACTCCTTTCGATCTGTAGTCCACCACCCTTGCCCTGCAAATTAAATCAATACTGGGAAAGTGTTATGTTCGGTAAGATGTATCGTAGGATGTTTAATGGGTAGATTCATTAATAAGGGTAGATTCATTCTTACCTTAATTGGTTTAAGTCTTATTAGGCAATAATATATTTTAGGAGATCTTGTAATCTCTATATAAAGAATATGATGTAATGAAATAAACAAGCTTCCAACAATTAATCTTAGTCCCCTAGAGAGATTAGGGTTGATTAGGAAGTAAGCTTTCATATTTACATACATTCTTATGTTCTTAGTTCTTCCAATATTCGGGTTCGTAACAGAAAAATAAGAACCAATCATATAAAAAGGATGTACAGGAATTACACTTTAATACATTCAAGGTGACCGTGAAATTAATCATTAGAACCAGAAATGATACTGTTATTTGATAGAGCTAGTCTTTTACATTCCACATAAGTAGGGGTTGGCGCAGTCGGGTTCGGTCGGGAATTTTGAAGAATAAATCCTGCCCACCAAAGTTCGAGTTAGACTCGGGTTCGGGCTCAGTCGGGAAATATGAGGAAAAAAAACCCGACCAACCTCGGGTTTCGGATTTTTCGGGCGGGTTCGGGTTAGACCAATTATAACAAGTATTATAGCAAAATCTTTAATTAGTAGGAAAATTCTACAAAGTGAGAAACTTTTTAATATGATTCACATTCTCTAGTGGTCTCTCTACACTACCTCATAAAAAAGATATTTCATCCATTCACTGATGAGTCAAGTTTCATCTAGAAGTGCAATGCTAATTGCTGGATGCTAACAAATCGAGTTGCTTACAGGATGAGCATTGTTTCAGTACTTGGGGGGTCAGAGTCAAATTGGTAGGGGATCAACTTCAGAGACTTATGCTTTTCTTCTCACTTTAATTCTTTTTCGGGACAGAAGCCTTATGCTTCAATCTACCCAATATAGCCGAACCTATGAAGAATCACAGCCAGGATAAGCATACATATGGCCAGAATCAAACTAGATCTTCCAAGCATACATATAGTGTCGTCTTCTGTACTCTCTTTTTGCTAGGTAAAGTAACGCATGGGCCTAGCATTTTTTTTTGGGCCTAGCCCAATCTTGAACAAAACATGTGGTTGTATCAACTATAGTTCGGACGGGTTCGGTGCAAATGGGCTTTTCAGCTCAGAGCCCGAACCCGAGCCCGAATTTTCGGGCGGGAATTTTCAAACCGGCCTCGGTTTTTCAATAGGGACGGGTTTTTCGGGACGGTTTTCCTCGGGTTTCGGATTCTCGGTTTTTTATTCCCACCCCTACATATAAGTGGCAAACATAAATGAGTCGACTGTCATTATAGAGAAAAGAATATGACATACCGATTTGCGAAGTCCAGTAGGTGATTCTCCAAATATGTCATCATAAAACATGTCAGCAGATGTCTCGCTCTACTCAAAGCAAATCAGGGGAAAAGAATATCAAAATCCATAGTAAGATAAAGTTGCCATAAAAATTAGTGTCCAAAGGGATCAGTAAACTGCCATAAAGCATCAAGAAGATTCTAATAAAAAATATTATATCAGAAGAAGCAGACAAACCTTTGGTATGCCCTCTCCAAGCCCACTAGCACCCGTGGTGGCATGTGCATCGCTTCCATTAGTTTGTGGTGACTTTGTAAATGAAAATGATTGATCATTATCCCCAGTTACTCTACCTCCAGAGGGTCCTGAGACAGCATGAGCTGGGGTCATTGATTCAGTCGGTAACCCTGAAAAGTCCTTGTTCTTTAAGTAAATTTTCCAATTGCAACTTAGGTATCTGAACCTAGATTAGGAAAAGCAACAGAAATCTACGAACAGTGTAGCATGCAGAAGTAACAACAGCAAGGCTATAAATAGCATCAGGAAACTCCTTTCAAGCACGCTGAAGCAATTGGGCATAAACAATGAAGCATAAACAACGAACTAATGAGATAATGACTGGATTTGGAAGTACTCAAGTTCTTATATAAAGCCACAACACACCAAAACGAGTTAATGAAGGTCAAATGTACCAGAAGTCAGAAGACACCCAGAAACTACTGAGTCACCAGTTTGCAAGCCACCGCCACACAAATAAAGGAAATAAATATTGTGCAACTAAAAATAGAATCTTGTAATTAAAATACACACCTATGCTTGAATTCTCTGGCAGGATTTCAACCCCCTGCTGTTGCACCTTTTCTACCTGTTGCTTATTCTTGTACTTCTCCATTATGGCTTGCCTACGCCTTCTACTCTCCTCCTTAATCTTCTCAATGTCCTCCTCTTCATCCAGAGTTAGATCAAGGGTAACATTCTCGTCCATATCTTGCTGCTCATCGCCATAACTGCAGACATACATAATAATGAGTTGTCAGAAGCCTAGCAGCATAAAGATAGAGACATATAGATTAAAGAAGTTACTGCTAAGGAAAATAATACCTTTTAGGTTTACTTTGGCCATCTTCCGTACGGGTTTTATTCACAAAATAACCTTCCCGTACATCCTCCTTTCTAGATTCAACATGACGACTCCCCCGTTCATCATAGCCTGAATGTTTTGCATGTTGGTATTTATCAGAATATCTATGCCCATCTTTTGAAGATTCGTACTTTGTTTTATAGCTCTCAACATCCCTGTCACGGTCCCTGTTTTTATTATCTGAATGCAACTTCTCTAACTTCCTTTCTGTACTCCTGTCCTTGACCTTTATTTCCCTCTCCGTGTACCTTTCCCTTTTACTATCTCTGCTCCTATCTCTTTCCTTTTCCTTGCTACTGTCCCTGTCCCTATCTCTGACCTTCTCCCTGCTTCTCTCCCTTTCTTTCTCTATTTTTCTGTACCTATCAATGCTTATGTCTCTACTGGATTCCCTTCTGTCATCCCTCTTCCTTTCATGCTCCCACTCCCTGTCCATGCTCCTTTCACGCTCTCTCTTCTTTTGATAGTCCCTGTCTGCTTCTACATCCCTCTTCTTTTCTTTTTCTCCCCTTTTCTGTTCACCATCAATATCTCTCTCCCTACTACGACGAACATCGTCCCTCCGACTGTCTCTTCTGTTATTGTCACTTCCTTCCCTCCCATTACTTCTCGGAGCATCTCTGCCATGTCTATGGTCCCTACTTTCTCGATTCTTCTTATGATCATCAGAATCATAGTCATCCCTGCTTTTTTCAGCATAGTCAGATGCCCTTCTGTGAGTTGCATTATAATGCGTCTCACTTTCTTCCCTCCCATCACTCCTCAAAAAATCTCTACTACCATGTCTATAATCCCTACTGTGTCGAGTCTTCTTATTATCATCAGAATCATAGTCATCCCTGGTTTTCTCAGCATACTGCGAGTTAGATCCCCCTCCATGCATAGCTTTGGGATGAGTGTCTTCAACTATTAGAACACTTTGAGAACGAGACCTCTCCCTCACAAATTCTCCAGAATCTGCATTGTCTTCAACATAATCACCATTCATGTATCTTCCTAGATGTGGAGAGTGTGGTAGTTCTTTAGATCTCTCATCATAACTGTGAGATAAAAATCTGCTCCGACCAGTCAAGGCACTATCTTCGGAATCCCTCAAGTCAATGTCTTTGTGTCTCTTTTTCTTGTCATTTCCTTTAGAAGGAAAGGCTCTAGGCTCCTTATGCTTCTCTCTACTGTCATCAGCTTCAATACTAAAATCCCCAATTTGAATTCCATCCGCAGACAATTGATACTTATCATCAACTTTTTCTGCATCATCTCCCTGTAAGATAAAGAGCATTGTACATAAGCTTCAGAACAATGAAGCGAAGTACCAGCACATGAAAAATAAGATCAACATAACAAGAACAGTAAGCTCTTACAAATCAATAGTAACCCATCGATCATTGATTCCTATAACAACCCGTCAGTCTAATCAGTCCCTCGGAAATCGACACAAGATTGAATATATGATATTCAGCACTTCTCTATAGTTATTCCTGTGGGAATTCACTACTGTAACGCAATGTTAGTAAGTCATATGTCCAACATAAAGCTCTCTAGGTAAATCTTTGACGTTGGTTGCAAACTACAGGCCCGCAAATTTGATTAAGCAGTTTAAAGAATTTGATAGAGGATTAAAAAAATATATATTTCATATATCTATTACTCCTTAGAATATGTCACAAATTTGAAACACATATTATCACAGTACTATCTGTGTTGTGAATGAAACTTCTCATCCACACAAAAATATAAAGTAAAAACGTAATAAAATCAGTCCTAACCGTCTCCTAAATACCAAAGCTAAAAAAAATTAAGACAATGAGCAGAAGGTCACAAATAAAATAACGGAGATACTATCTATTACTTCTTAGAATCTGTCAAAAATTTGAAACACATATGATCAGAGTACTATTTGTGTTGTAAATTAAGCTCCTCACCCACACCAAAAAAAAAAACATAATAAAATCAGTTCCTAATAGTCTCCTAAATACCCAAGCAGCCAAGCTAAAAAAACTAAGACAGTGAACAGAAGTTCACAAATAAAACAACGGAGATATAGCAACAGGGCAGACCAGATTTTGCAGTTTGGATTGTCCAGCAGACCTGACTTCATCTGAATGAAGTCCCTCCTCATCTAGGATTTCCCCTTCCTCTAGGTCATCATTGGGCCTCGAATTGGGGGCATGAACTGACGGAGGAGCAGGTGGCGGCGGAGGAGAGTTAGTATCCTCTCCCTGAACTTTAATTTCGTCTCCATGCTTTTTGCTGCTGCGGTTGTGGCGATGGTGGCGGTGCTTATGGCGTTTGGAAGTCCTCTCGACCTCCTCGTCTGAGGAAGAAGAAGATCGTCGATGCCTCCGGCGAGAATCGCCACGACCGTCGCTCGGCATCCGTGAATTGCAGCACGATTTGGGGGTTAGGGTTGGGGTTTTGACTGGATTACGCGCGAGGAAGGAGAGGGAAGATGCGAATCCGCGGGTGCCTATGGAACTTTCAGTTGCAGCTTGGCCAACGTTTTCTTTCGTCAAGCCAAACAGGCCTGTGAGATAAAACGCACAGCTTTGCGATTACTGTATCTATATATATATATATATTTATTATTGTGTTTTCACTTCTCAATATATATATATTAAGTATTAATTATATATATATATATATATATATATATATATATATATATATATATATATAACTTCTCATATTTGTATATATATATTTTACGAGACTCTAGGATTTAAGATGAGGGCAGCACATATATCATACTCAGAGCTCAGCTGAATTTTAATTTATAACCTTATAATATATATATTGAAATCCATAAGAAAGAGAAGCAATCCATGTTTTTAGGAATTGTAATACTGCAAAGAAATATTGGATTTAGTTTTAACTCAAGTAGATGAGCTAGTTAGTACTATTGTGAAATCTAACAAAATGAGAACTACATCCTTGATCTATGTTAAATGGTACACTCATCTTAGTGATTGGATTAGACTAAATATAAATGTATTTTCATTTGGTTATCTAGGACTTATAGGCGGATGGGTAGTGTTGAGACACAAAAATGTAGATTGGATATGTCGGGTTCAAAGAAAACTTGGCATCACTTATAGCTTGATTATGAGTTGTGTACTTTAAGAAACGACCTAAACTTAGCTTAAAGTTTGGACAAAAAATCGATTTTAAGGAGGCACTTAATCATATTTGAAGAATTGATTGAGGATAAACCCCTACAACTTTAATTTTAGATTATAAGAAGTTTCTTTTGTCGCTTAATCATTTTAAGTTGTGACACATCTTTAGGGAAGCGAACACATTTGTATAATATTTTGTTAACGAAGCCATGAAGATGGATGAAGTTTCTTTTACTTTGCATAGTCTCGCTAGGAAACTAGAGTCTTACATTATGTGCGACTGTTTGTGTATATCCCATAGTCGGGTTGAGAAGACGACTACTAAATTACAATCTAAGAGCATACTCTTTTAATTAGATGAAATTCATATACTTAATAATGTATTTATGAAGATAAAAAATGAGCTTCTTTCGTGTATATATATATTATGTAATGAAACTAGGTTGTTTTTTAAAATAAATATAAATTAGAATTTTTTTTTTTTTTTACCATCAATTAGATTGTTTAAAGACTCCAACAGGCAATGTATTTGCAATCAAATTAATTTATAGATAAACATGTATGAAATTGTATCTAAAATTATAGGTATGAATTTTAAGTTTAGTTCCACAATATAAGAAATAAATCGTTGAACAATCCGTGCGTGTTTCAACATGCAAGCCCCAGATCTCCAAATGGAGAGTCAATAAAACCTGTCTTGAACGACTTTTAGGAGCAAGAGTAATCCGAGATTTAATTTTTATTACGGAATGTGTAAATTACAACATCTCTTATTTTCCCTGTGACACTTTATTATTTTTTCCTACTAAAGTTAGGTGGAAATGGAATTCACTTAAATAATATATGGTCGAAAACAATTTTGTAGATAATTCATATAGTAGCTCCTAAAAGTTCCTAGCAGTCTAAAAAAGAGAAACCAAGTACCATTATTAAGTAGGAAAGCAATACGAAAGATAAATCATAAATGCATTCGTACTTTTTTTTCCAAATGTATATATAAATTGAAAATTGGTGTCATGATGATTACCCAAAAAAAAAGAAAAACTAAATTTAGTGTTGGGCCTGATGGTCTGAAATCAAAAGGACGACCGGGCCGCTAGCAAGCCCACATTGAGCCATTGTCATCGATGGCGGGCGGACATTACAGAGTAAGCACTCACTAAGCATTAGAGAAGCTACCAAAAATACGGAGGCGATGTAAACACAGTGACAGACAGTGGTAGCTCAATTCCTCCAACGAATTCTCTGCCTCGTCTTCTCCGCCCCCTCCCTCTTCTTCTTCTTCTTCCCTCCTTGTATCCTCTCTTGCTCTGTTTTATTCTCGCTCGACTCATCAACCAAACATTCTGCTCAGTTCAAGGCAACAACTCCAATGGCGTCATCCGTTCTCCCCAATGCTTTCCTATCTTCATCCAAGTCCATATCCTTCTCCTCCTCCGTTGCCTCCCTTCCGCTCGTACGCCCTTCCGCCGCATTTCCTCGCCGCCGGAGAACCTTCACTGTCCAGTCTAAGATCCGCGAGATCTTCATGCCGGCGCTCAGCTCCACCATGACTGAGGGCAAGATCGTTTCCTGGATCAAGTCGGAAGGAGATGTGCTTTCCAAGGGAGAGAGCGTGGTCGTGGTTGAGTCAGACAAAGCTGATATGGACGTGGAGACCTTCTACGATGGGATCCTTGCCGCTATTGTAGTCCCTGAGGGGGAGACTGCCCCTGTTGGCGCTCCAATTGGGCTGCTTGCGGAGACAGAGGATGAGATTGCGGAGGCCAAGGCCAAGGCTGCTGCGAGTTCGGGGTCTTCTTCCACTTCGGCTGATACCACTCCTGCAGTGACTGCCAATCCTGCCCCGGCAATTGCTCAGCCACCGCCACCGCCACCGCCTGCTGCTTCGGCCAAGCCGTCAGGGAAGATCGTGGCAACTCCGTTTGCCAAGAAGTTGGCGAAGCAGCATAAGGTGGACATCAACAAGCTGGTGGGTTCTGGTCCGTTCGGTAGGATTACTCCAGAGGATGTGGAGGCAGCTGCTGGAATCAAGCCTTCCAAACCAGCGGCTCCAGTAGCAGCAGCATCTGCTCCATGTGCTGCACCCACAAAAAAACCAGCTGCTGCAGCTCCAGCTCCCCCTCTGCTACCAGGGGCTACTGTTGTGCCGTTCACGACAATGCAGTCAGCTGTGTCAAAGAACATGGTGGAGAGCCTCAGCGTCCCGACTTTCAGAGTTGGATACCCTGTAGTGACAGATGCACTTGATGCTCTCTACGAGAAGGTATGTTGTATGAACTTGGTCGAAAACCTTTAGCATACTGAGATGATCCAATTGCATAAACATGGGTAAGCAGGGTACATGATGTTAATGTCACATCTACATGTATACCTTCTCCAAAAATGTCTTTTGGAATGTATCAAATACTTGTATAGCCTGAGAAAGCTGTTATTTTCCTGTTTATTACTGCTATGATATGGCTGGTAACGGAATCTTGTGTCTATAGGTGAAGCCAAAGGGTGTCACCATGACCGCCTTGTTGGCCAAGGCAGCAGCCATGGCTCTGGCTCAGCATCCCGTTGTAAATGCAGGCTGCAAAGACGGGAAGAGCTTTACTTACAATAGCAGCATTAACATTGCAGTGGCAGTGGCAATCAATGGTGGGCTGATAACACCAGTTCTTCAAGATGCAGACAAGGTTTTGCAATTTCCCTTTTAATTTTATTTCATTTATCTTTGCATAGCTTAGAGCTTTGTCAAAGCTTTGTACTTTGCAGTTTTCTTATTTGCTATGTATTGGAACAGATGGATCTGTATCTGTTATCTCAAAAATGGAAAGAGTTGGTCGAGAAAGCTCGCTCAAAGCAACTTCAGCCCCATGAGTATAACTCAGGTTGGACATAATATTGGGAACTTCCTAGATGTAAATTGGGAGCTCTTTTGATTTTCTATTCCACTATTTTCAGAAGTAAACTTAAAAACATGGTTGTATCTTGACAGGAACGTTTACCCTCTCTAACCTGGGCATGTTCGGAGTAGATAGATTTGATGCTATTCTGCCACCTGGCCAGGTACAAGAAATGTTTCGTCTCCTAAATAATAGCATTAGTGTTAAGTTTCCCGTGTGATGACCTTTACTGGAAGTCTGAAACTTTTGTGATGATATTCAGGGTGCTATCATGGCTGTTGGAGCATCAAAGCCCACTGTAGTGGCTGGTTCTGATGGATTCTTCAGTGTCAAGAGTAAAATGCTGGTATGTTTATCTGCTGAATGTCTATGCTTACTTTTCAGATTCGACGATTCTGTTGATTAATCGTATAACTTGAGCTTGGATTTCCTGCATTTCTTTGTATTTAAGTTTTAGAGTTTAGACATGCATTGGATTATCTAGTTCGGGATAATTTTGGAATGAAATCTCTAGATTAGAGCCCTGGTTACTGTTTTTTTGTGTTTGTCCATATGAGACGTGTAGGTGCATGATGAACTTGGCTAAGCCATACATAGTTCAATCCAAATAGAGAAACCTTGATAGGCTATGATCCTAGAAATGGTTTTGAATCACTCAAACAGGCAGCAAGATGATTAGTCAAGCCTCAAGTTACTAACCATATCTTGATCAGCACTATTGGTTTGCCCTTTTTTAGTTATGTTTCTTTTTCATAGATTAGTGGAAACTCGTGATACTTCAAAAGCTTCATAATTCTGCAGCAGTGTAAGTGGCATCATCATAAAACCGATACGGTTACGAGCTTAGAAGTTATATTTGAAGGAAAAATGAAAAGTACTAGTTACTGCTATTCCCGTGGGACGGTTTTAAGATAAGAGATTAAGAGACTTAGTTTAGACAGCCTGAAGTTCACTCACTCTGATGTTTACTCAATTGATTCAAAATGAGATGAAATATATTTCAGGTGAATGTCACGGCTGACCACAGAATCGTGTACGGCGCTGACTTGGCCGCGTTCCTTCAGACCTTTGCCAAGATTGTCCAAAACCCTGACAGCCTCACACTGTGAGAAGAGAAGCCTGCAAATGAGTGTGAGTTTGTTATATTCTTTATTTTCTCTGCGATCTAAGCTAATCTAGTTCTTCATGGTGGTGCATTGTACTTCATCATTTTCCTCCGATCTCTAGAGCGAAAATTGTAGCCCGACTACTGCGATTGAGTGGGCATATTTTGATAGGTCACATTCGGAAATTTAAATGTCGGACCATTTTTACATCTACTTTGGCACTGTTAGAACGAAACTAATATACTTTGTCTGTGTGTCATTCCATTTCTCAGCAATAAACTCGAATTTCTCTCTTATGGATATTTATTTACACCGAACTTGAACTATCAATTATCATAATAGTTTGTGCACTCGGATGGATACCTATATAAATATAATGTTTTTGTAGTATGTGTATTATCTATGCAAGAACTTGATACTGGAAGTTTTAAAAAAATTAAAGTGCGTTTTTTTTTGCCGCAAAAAATGGTAATAAACAAATATATTAAGTCATCTTATATATAAAATTGTAATGAGTTACACAATTTTTTTTTTATGAAGGATAATATATTAAATAAACAGTCCAAGCAAGTACAATACTAGGCTAAAAACCAAAACGAAATATTGGGGTACTGCCATGTACCAACAATACCGTATTGGGGTACTGCCATGTACCAACAATACCGCATTAACCGCCCAAGACACTAACTTATGCGATAAGGAAACCACAATTCTAGTACCAAAACATAAGCGAAAACTAGGATAACATCAAGCAAAAAACGACCTAATATCTGAAACAACCCCAAACAGAGAAGGTGGAAAAGCCGAAGGGGATGTCACTGTAGTCAACACAGCCAAAGAGTATGACAACAAGAAACGAACATCCTGATTCGAAGACCGAGCTAACAACACTCCCGTTTGACAAATTAAACCTTCAGCCAAAAGCGGGTCGTCTCCAAAAGCCTTACACACCGAGATAGCTACTATATTACTAGAATGATCCAAAAGAGCTGCAGCACCATACACCAAAGATTGTTACCTTTCGTACCGCTCCATTCACAAGAACAAACCAAGAGTTGGTGGGTGCTGAAGTGTGCCGGATCAGATCCTGGATTCTGCCGTAGACCCTGGCTGGCTCTAGAATCACCGAACAAAAGACAAGATTGTCATTACAAGCATTAGAAATAAAGAACATAACAGACTCTGCAGATGGGGTATCAGCGGGGAAAACAACATTATTCCGTTCAAGCCAAATACCCCACTTAACTAAACATTTATAAGAAAATAAATCCACCGAAGTCCCAGACACGACAACAACATTAACAGGGTTATTTAACCAATCAAGTAACGACCTAGGCCTATCCTGCGTACTAACTCTAAGACTAGATGCGAACTAAACTCTTAGGGCAAACGAGAGTTACACAATTTGATGATAACAAAAATTAAATATAACTAATAATTATTATTTTACTCCTTAAAAATGATGCAATATATCTATTTATATTCAACTGATCAAATAATAATTTAGAAGAGTGTCACCCATACCATTTCTCATCTTATTTTTGAGATACTTCATGGCTAAAAACGATCTCTCAGCCCTTGATATTGCTACTGAAAGAGTCTAAGTATAAATTTGATTAATTGTAATATGTTTTCCATCTTAACAAGCTTTATCTAGAATTCCCCTAATCCATTAAACCTCTCATATTTTCTCATTTAAACATTGAATGTCGAGAACGAGAAGAATGTATGAAGATTGACTTTGTAGTTAATAAGTTCAAACTCAAATCTTTTAGTTAATGATTTATTAGTTGAACTGTCATGCCGTCTTATGACAGTTAATATAAGTAAATCGGGGTTCAATTTGAGTATAATGTTCAAATGGTCAATATACGTTTGTTTTTTGTTTTTTTTTTTAAGTTGATGTGTACCACTGATTCCATTGTTTTGAAAACATGACCAGGCCGGATTGTGAATCTATTACACAGGCGGTCATATCTACTCCTAAAATAAAAGTCTCGGATGTCCTCACACTGAAGAGTCACCGCGGTTCCCAGAAGGCGCCACTGAACGCTTTCTATCTTCTCTCCAAAGAACAAACTTCTTCTTCCAACCTCCCATCTTCTACGCAACCGACGTCATCCGTTGTCTCCATTAACTTCATTTTTCTCTCCAATCTCCAGTGGATCAACACTAAATCTTGATTCTGGAATTCAGTCTCACAATCACCCGCTCGACCACCGTTAATCGACATCAGATTAGAAAACGGTAATGCTACAACAACTTCATTGTTCTCTCCAATCACCAACGGATCAACACTAAATCTTCAGTAGTGAATTCCGTCTCGCAATCGGTCGCACGCTCAGCATTAATCTGTGTCAGATTAGAAAACAGTAATGCTACAAAACTTCAACTTACTGTCCATTTTTTCATTTTTTTAACATGCATATTTCTCTTGATATCTCCATTCCTTATATCTTCACAAACTCCCTACAGTAGAACTACAACAACTTGGCAATATACATCCTTGCCTTATTCTTCTTTCTTTCTCTTAATTCCACAAGGTGTTTGTTAAAATGTCTCAGTGTCCTCTTTCTATATGTTTAATTGTTTTAACCATGTATCCGGAACATGAATGTCCTCCAACTATAAAACAGTAAAGATCTTGATTGATATCGGTTGATATCTGCCAAAACACTCATCATAGTTAGTGGATTTAGCGGCTCGTGTCTTGGTATAGATAATTTATTCTCACATATGGTGTTTAATTCATGTGTTCTCACATATCATCTTCTATTTATTTAACAAACAACTAAAAGATTCTTCTACTAATATTAGATTGTTTTCAACTTGACAAACTTTTGGCACTCTTAAACCATCATGTAAAACATAATTGAGTGAGTCAGTAATGCCTATGCATCTATTTTATTATTTATTATCAAATTAAATTTGATGGTAGGTGGTTTTTCTTTGAGTTTCTTGAATATTTCTTGTTCAGTATCATTGAAAAAAACTGGTGACTTAGTGTGTTTTGTGGTTCACCTTATTTTCACTAAGATTGTAAGTTTACTTTCTGGTGTATTACACACCATATTCATACATCGTTTCTAAAAAAAGAATCCAAAAGGTATTTACTCAATTGAGGTTTACAATGCTTAAATAACTGCTCAGAAGACCATTTATGAATTGTGGAAATATAAACCTCATATAATATTAAATAGATAACTATATTGTATGTAAAAAATGTTTTGATTAGAATCAAATTGCATTTCTTCAATATGCTAACTTGAGGCCTGCTTATTTAATTATATTATAGTGATTTATTGATCTTTGTTTAGAAGTGCAAACAAGACTAGAAAATGCAATAAGGAGAAATTGGCATTACACTTTACATTGTGTCTGCACAACAACGCTGTTATGCAATTTATGCGTTGTGTTAGAATCTAGCAGACTGAGCTCATATCTGGTCTAAATGTTCAGGATTTGGCTTCAGTGAGTTTCATGAACAAGTCAAAGTCCTGGTTAGCATCTGTATTTGAGATGAAAGACATGGGAGATGCCACGTATATCTTGGGCATTAAAATTGCTAGATATCGGGCTACACGGAAATTGTGTCTATCTCAGGAAGTCTATATCAACAAGTTGTTGAAAAAGTTCAGATTACAGGATGCCAAACCCGTGGATACGCCGGTAGTATTTGGGTGCGCACTGTCTAAACGTGACGGCCCCAAGAACCCGGCTGAGCACGAATAGATGAAGGGTGCAGAGTATTTAAGCATGGTTGGTAGTTTGATGTACGCCATGCAATGAACCCGTCCAGACATCTGTTACGCTTTAGGCCTAGTAGCACGTTTCCAATCAGATCCTGGCTATCACATTTAAAGGCTGTAAAACGAATAATTCGTTATCTGAAAGGTACTGCCGACTATGCTCTGTGCTATGAGGGCGGGAGGTTAGAATTGACCGGTTACAGTGACGCCGACCATGGTGGCGATCTGTATGATCGTAAGTCCACCACAGGAGGAGTATTTATCCTTGCTAATGCCATCATTTCATGGACGAACAAGAAGCAAACCTGTGTTGCGCTGTCAACAATGGAATCGGAGTTCGTTGCTCTCTCTAAGAATGCACAGGAAGCGGTCTGGCTGAAAAGGCTTCTTACTGCGTTTCTTGGTGGTGATGTCGGAAGTAAACCTGTAAAGGTGTTCTCCGACAGTCAGGCAGCTATTGCGGCAGTTAAGAATCCGAAGTATCATAATAGGACTAAACACATTGATGTGAAATATTTCTACGCTAAATGGATGGTAGAAGACAATATAATCACTATGGAATATTTGTGCGGACCCATTAACTAAGCCACTACGCAGGGAGACATTCGAAAAGCATGTAAAACTGCTTGGATTGCATAGGGTTTAGAAATGGCATGTATCTGAGATAACATTTTGATATTAGAAAGTTACATTTTGTAAGCGAAAGAATTGAAACTGAGTTTATGATCAATCGACGTCATAATGCTTTGATTACATCAAATTTACGGTCTATAAACTGAGTCGTAGGAGGACGCAATTCTCTGCCAAAACTATGTCGAATGCGGGCCTTACCTAGTCACACAGGTACGGCCGTCTTGTGATGGAGGGAGGCTTCCACTATTCAAGGCTGGCTAAGAATCAGGCGGATAAACCTGATTGAGCAGAATGATTATCTATAGTCGAAGAAACTCGACGTGATTCTCGTTCTGCAGATCGCTGTGATGAACTTCGTTCGTCATAAATCCACATTCTAGGCCGGATGAAAATCTGTGATAGCATGATTGACATGGCTCATTCCTGTTGACCCAAAAGGTTCAGGTATGCTATCAACGCGTGCTTCATACTACGTGTGGCATGTTCGACCACGGGGTCACCGCTCGGTTGTGCTAGAAAGGAATCCTCGTGATTCTCGCGGGCGCAAACTTCTTCACCTCGAGCGTGTGATTGATCCCGGGAGCCTTATGAAGAGGCACCCGAAGTATCCTCATGGACTCAGAACTCGTACCAAAGGTCAGGCTCAATGCTCGCTTCCCGGCGAACGAGCGTAGTATTGAACAAAAAGGCCCAGTGACCACGTCTTTGGAAACCGGTTGGGTTTTACTGAGGGTATGAACGATGGGGATGGTCAAGTTCACATGTAATTCACCGATTCTTGTATTCACTAGGTGGCCACCAGCCGGATATTAGTTGAAGGTTGTGAATACTTGTACGGATGCCTTGAAGAAGTGTTCCTATGTGGAAACTAGGCAAATGGAGAATTATCAGTTGACCTAGGATACAGCGCGGTACAATATATATAAATGTTGTTTATAACAGGTTGAGTGGAGAAAAGGGAATCAACGTTCCGCGGGCGCTACAACACTCCTAACAGATGAGTAGCACGATACCCGTCGTATCCACCGGTCGCACGGCAAACCTCGTATGAACTATTCGAAAGCACGGAGCAGATCAAATGGGAGAAATGTTGATGCGGATTTTGAAAATAATACATTAACAGACACCCTCCCATTCCGGCGAGTGGGAGCTGTAAGCATATGGTGATGGGCGTCGTAATTGGTAGGCCATAATATGTATAGTTTACCTAATGAACTTGGGTAAATGTCACATTAGGGTAATTGGGCTAGACCCAAATCCCAATTGACATGAGGGGCCCTAAATTGGGCCTCCCTATACTAATGGCCGGCCGAAACTTATAGTGAGGGTAAAGTGGACTTTTGTCCACTTTACTCCTCCTATAAATAAGAGGTGTTAGGGAATATTTTAGGGTTAATCATAATTCCCTCACAAGAGTGTTTCAGAGAGAAAACTCTCCTCCCACATCTAATAGTTTCGGCCGAACCATTACCAACACCGAATGTGTGCCAAATTGTTTTCGAGCAACTCTCTGAAGATCTGTCCTCGTGCCAAGAATTGATCTGAGGCTTTGCTGTGGAGCTAACACCACGTAGGGCTTCTTTCACAAGAACCTCTACGGGTTCCGTCCGATGGATCGAGAACTCCCTCGTACTAAGGATCTTGGACTACGGTAATTGTTGAGGTATGTATAACTCTTCCGCTGCGTAATTTCGATTACATGCACGTACCATGTTTTGTGTTTCCGTAGTGATTACTCCCTGCAATCTAACAGTCTCACCATCCACACTTTTGCATTTATTTATATATTATTAATCTTCTTCATCTTATACCATTTTTCAGTTTTAAACTAGAATTAAATAATCTATTTACTTTTTTATATTTTTTCTAATGTGTTTTATATTTGTTTTTCTTAATGACATTATACTTGCTTTTAATCTAATTTTTTTTAAAAATTTATTAATTGTATAGTCTCTTTCATCTTATGTCATCTTTTCAGTTTTAAACTCGAATTAAAACATATCTTTATTGTTTAATATTTTTTTTACAGTATGTAATATTTGTTTTTCTCAATATCATTATACTAGGTTTTGATCTAAGTTTTTTTTAAAAAAATCTTTATTAATTTTCATTTTTCTTCTCTTAAAACTATTATTTTTCGGCAAAAAAAACTATTATTTTTATTTTATGTATCATTTCTCTTCATGTATCATTTAAATATTTTTTTTAGAAATTTGTAAGTCTTTTTTTTTTAAATAAAAACATTATTAATTTTTATTTATCTCATTTTAGTTAATTTTTATTTATTTGTTTGATAATGAACAATTATAATTTTTGTTATGTTCTTTATGTTTGTATTGGATATTATCAATGTTTGAAGTTTTTTTATTCATTATGATTATATATATAGTCGTACTTTAACAACTTTATTATGGTTTTTTTGTTAGTTTTGACCAAAATTATATTTGATCCGACCGATTTTTAACTATAAAAAATTATTGTGCACCCACTAACTCCTGAGTCCTGAATTCGTCATTGTATACATATAATATCGTTAATAAATGTGATTATTTTTTATGTGGGTAAATGAAAACTCCAACAAGAATTATATATTCGTGCACTACAAATTAAAATTCTAAATAAAAGCAAACAACTATAAGAAATTATTAAAATGAAATTATTACTAATAATTAATGATCATTTGATTTAAAGGAATGATTCATTGATATCAATTAAATATATAAATGATACAATCAAATTTTTAATAAGGAATGTGTAGCTATTTTCAAGAAATAAAAAATTAATTACAATTATATATATAATCTAGAATGAAATTACTAATAAGGAATGATTAATTCATTTCAATAAATACAAAATATTTGGTTTCTTATTATGAAGCCTAATTACATTACATTTGCTATTCTACAATCTATATATATAAACAATAAAATTTGATATTTTTTAAACTATACGATTCATACAACAGAGATAGTTAAAAGGAGAAAATTGAATACCATAGAAGATAAGAAAATGAATTACGACCCATTTAGCAGCGAGACGGTGACCTCTGCAACAAGTCTACAATTGGTCTATATTCAAGTGACTTAGTTGATGATATTCATACTAAGGTTGATAATACTGCACTATATGTAATTGTAGGATTACAATCTATTATAATAACATTCCAACCGTTTGAGAGATCCATAAAAAAAAAAAAAAAAAAAAAAATTGTAGATACTCTTTGAAGATATTTTATTAGAATGATTTTCATCTATTCATCTAACATAACGATTTAATTATTAATTGCACAGATTAATAAGGTAAGGTTTTCTAATACGTGTAAGGAAAATAAAACACTCTATATTAGAATGGTTTTGCAACTTGTCGTGTCCAAATTATAAAATTTGCCTCCATTCAGATCTAATTAAATTGCATATTGTTGTTATTGTGGATGTTTATTTATTATTACCGTTATTATTGACTCATTGTACTGGAAAGCAGGGTTGTGAGATCGAGATTCTAAGTTGGATCAGTGGAATGTGGGATCTGATTGTTTGTAGTATCAGATCGAGAATCGTATGATCCTATAAAAATTTACAAATAATTTCACAGTAAAAATAATCTACTCTTCTCTAGTGAATAAATAACTCATCACCAAAATAGTATTCTAAACATTTGAGAAGAAGACGAATAGAATATGCGAAGAAGAACTGATTTTTTTTTTTTGTTGCAAAGAAGAACATAATACACATGAGTCACGTTTGGTTTACATTTACCCACACAATATCCATTAAATTTTATATTAATTCATTTTTCTAATAAATTTGTCAAGGAGGGTTAATAAACATTCAATTTATAATTATCCAAATCAGTAGGTCATTGGACTATTAATTTATAGTTACTAATTAGTGTGCCCATAATTAAAAAATCTAATATTAGATAGGATCGTGTAGGATCACGATCATAACCGATCCTGACTGATCCTGACTGATCCTGACTGATCCTACGATCCGACGCTCGATCCTCTCCGATCCTAAGTGCTAGCAATCCTAGGAGCGATCCAGATCGATTTAGCCTTGTAGGATCTTAGGATCATACGATCCTACGATCCAAATCGCGATCCTGATAACCTTGTTGGAAAGAAAGCTACGTCTTAACATATATACTAGAAATGAAGTTACAGCTTAGCATAGATACTATAATCTCTTTTCCCAACTGAAAGTATTATATTAAGTTGATAACCTTTAACGGTTGAATATGTTAATTTATCACTATCATATAGTAAAATGAAAGAGTTTGGAGCTCATCTATGTAAGAATAAGTAATTATGTTGACAATGTTATACCAACTAAGTAAATAAAAGATGAGATGGACTATTCAAATTAGATTGTTCGTACATGTTATTGATGTTTTAATTATTGTCAAAATCTCTTTTAAAACATAAGAATTATATATTATATATAGATATAGTCATTAATACTAGGGTAAATCTTTAAAATATAAAATTTTTATTGAAAAATCCAAAAAAGAACTTTTAATCCATCTAATGTATCTTATTTTATATATATTTATTATTATAATAAATAACAATTAAATCTTTTAGAAGATACTCTATAAAGTTTGATATGACTAGTGTTATTTAGGTGCTTAAACAAGTCAAACAAGTCAAGTTGGGTAAGAGACCGGCTCGGTCAATATCGAATATCGCTAAATTTCTAGTTGATATTGAGTCGAGCTTTTTTTGGTACAGAGTCGAGTACCAGTTCACTGGTGTATTCAATTCGAGAGGCTTGCAAGCATATTCGAGCTTTTTTGTTTTGCCTATATTTGAGTGAGTTCGAGCTCGAATTTTTTTCGAGCTTTACATAATATTATATATATTCAGTTAAAATTGAGTCCGAGCACGAGCCAAAAGCCTTATCGAGTCGATTTCGAGCTAATGTGCACCATTTATAATTTAATAGAACAGTTTTAAAATTGGCGAGTCGATATAAGTTCGAACTCGTCGAGTACGGCACTGAGTCGAGCTCAAACTTGAACAACTTAGGATCGGTCGAATTCGAGTTCGAGTAAAATGAGTCAAGTCGAAATTGCTATATACTCGACTCGTCTTGGCTCGATTACACTCCTAGTATTATTAATAACAATAAAATTATAGTATATCTAATTTATTTTATGTTACATGAATCCTCATCTTTAAAATTTATATATAGGTGTGATTTTTTTTATCATTATAAAAAAATTATAATTATTAAACATGTTTTTAAACAATCATATCATCATCGTATAAATCAAAGTAGTCTAAAAACTAAATAGTGATTACATATCAAATATATATCCACATATAAAACAAGATACTTTTACGAGTCTATATATAATTAGTAAAGGGTACAATAGGAAAGTAATATAGAAAAACTGAAGAAAGTAAAAATGAATAGTTAACAGCATTAATTACGTGATAAAGGTAACTTTTGACAGAAATTTCACAGAAAAATTACTTAGTTTAAATCATTTCTCAAAATAATACAGACAGAGGAGAGGAGACGAGTTACATACACGAGTATCAAGTGTGAGCTGGTAACCTAGGAAATCATAAATGACTCAATAGCAGCAGCTCACCACTTGTCGTTGAAAGGACGGACAAGCGTTGTACCTTCCTCGGGAGAAAATAATAAAGGGCGGGAAAACTTTTTTTATTTTTGGCGCGAAGGTGGTCTGGTGGGGTCCATAATGGCAGCTTTTAGCGTATTGAAGTGATTCTAGCCGTTCGATTGATCATGAGATGCCTCTGTTGTCAATATTAGGATTCAGGGCCCATTTATACCATACCTACAAATAATTTTTATTTTATTCTGGATTATGTTTAATAATGCACATTAGTTAAAAAAAACTCTTAACTTCTAATTTTATTACTATGTAATTATAAAATTTAAAATTAGTTAATATTAAAGTAACAAAAATAAATAAATAAGTATACCTTCATCTATTTTCAAATAATATGATAATATTTAAAAATAATTATGTTTCATATCGATTTTAAAACTTAGAATAGCATGTTGTTACATGTGACAAAATAATATGAATTTGGAGTTATAACTTATAAGCTCTATACATAGATTTTAAACATCATAATAGTAAATTTCATAATGTGTCATTATCTAATTAAATTTAATATAATTATATTTCTTTTATTTATATTTTACTATAAATATTATTAATTAATTAAGATTAGAAAAATCTGACTTTTCCATTAAATATATCCTTTTTTATAATTTTTATTTAATTATAGTCCATCAATGTGTCACTAGTACATTGGTAGTGATTCTTATATTATTAGTGTTTCGACCTGACCCGCGTGAGATAACGGGTTGTCGAATGTTCGGGTTATGTCTCGTGTAAAGTCTTCAAGTCCGCGCTGTCAGCAACATGCGTCCTCTACACACCTGCACACGGGGCAGTAACTAGTACACGAAGAGGGAGGGGGGTGGTGCTAGTTTAGCCCTCTCTGATGCTTCAATAAGAATCTTAGAGAGATAAAGCTAGAGAGAAATCAGAGCTCCTAAGCCAATCTCAAAACAAGTTAAAATGAAATGGGTGACCAAGATTCCAATATATAGGAGCTCTTGGACCCAAACCCGGTTTTGTGCGGTTAAACTCCGGTTTAATAAAGAAATGTGAACCGGAGTCAGGTTTAATCAATGTTGGCTATCGGGAAACTCGGACTTAGTGTAAAAACACGTTGGTAGAGTACGCGCGTCGAGGGCGGCAATCCGGACGAGTCCGGTCCGGACGCGCGTGTTGCCCGTCCGGACTGTTCCGACTCGCGGGTTTAGCGTTTTGATCCGTTTTCGTGGGTTTGACTTGTTTGTGAAGTCCGAAATATAAATACGAACCCGAATTGGGCATACATCCATCACTTTCCCCCGATTCAAGTAATGGCTTGACCCTTACTTGACTCTATTTTAAGATAGGATAAATACCCAATTTAAGTCCGGCACTGACATCAGGGGTTGTCTTACCGACAGTTGGGCACGCGGGCCTGGATATCGCCTATCTTTGAATTTCTGGGCGAGTATCTATATATCTGCTGACAAGGTTAGTACAACATGTATGTATATATAATGAAAATACTTAAGTATTTGTAAATACACGTAATCACCGACGTGGACGTTCGCGTACGAGTCAGACATGTGTAAATGAAAAGATACGTGAAATGCAACATCATGTCAATAATAATAAAATCATGAAATTAATCATGTGATGATAAAAACATGAAACGTGAATTTAACCAATGATATAAACATAGGTAAATCATGGGTATGCAAAAATGCAAGAAAGGTCACGCGTGCTTGTAAATGAGTGTGTGCATATGTAAACACATGTAAGCACTAGAGTATGCACTTAAGGAGTTCGAAAAAATAGAGAGGAGGTAGTAGCTACCCATAAGTATAAATACCACAAGGGTGTGGGAGGAGATCACCTCTTTGCTTAGTCTCCATACTTAGTCATAATAGTGGTCTCCTTTATTTCTTGGGGAGTAATACATTTGGGGTCCAAACCTTATTAGCCACCAAGTTATTTCGACCGGCCATCCAACCACCATCCATCAACGGTGGAAGTTGCGGTAAAAAAAGGTGGCACAGCCAGGAGCTCCGGCGGCTGATCCAACGGCGCGTGGAGGACAGCGGCGACGCGTGGTGATTTCAAGGCGGACGACGTCGATTTTTCCGGTGGCGCGTGGAGCTCGTGTTGGTGAGTCTAATTCCAGGTTTGTCTAAACCCTTAGCCACCTTGATTATATCCAAATTGAGCCAAATTGAATCTTGAAAATGCTTGAACCAAATTGCCCACCATGTGTTTGATAAAATGCCTACACCATGTTAGCTTACCAAATTAGGCCAAAATTTGGCTAAGTGTTGGATACATGTAAACATGATATAAGAAGAGTTACTTCCCTCATGTGTAGTAACTGTTGGTGACATGGTACTCCAAGACATACATAGTGTAGAAATGCATGCTTGATGATGACGGTTGTTGCTCCAAATATGTCGAATCACTTAGATGATAATTCTTTGATCCAAATGGTTGCATGATGATGCTAGTATAGTTGTTTGCATAATGTCGATCCATGTACGCGTAGACTTAGTGACATAGTCATGCTCACGGTAGTAGTTAAATTCCATCATTCCTTGTAAAATATAAAGATAAGCATACACGCGTGTATGGGCTTTGCACATGCGGATCTCACGCGCGCGGACCTCGCACGCGCAGACTTCGCGGATACACACATGGTAGCATGATGTCGCGTGTTGTAGTATCAAGTACTTAGACTTTTTCTGAGCATGTTGATGTATGTATGTATTCCTGCATTAATCAAATGATATATGAAAATATATATGTTAGTGCCTTAATAATATTTACACTTATTACCTTAAACATAGGTGTATAGTCGCGTAGGAGTGTGCGTGGTTGTATAGACACGTGTAATCCCATAGAGGTGTAAGGTCGTAGAGACCGAGTAAAACATGTAGGTGTCAGGACGAGGCTCGTACTGACATAGGATTGCCCCCGTATAAGGGATGTTCACTATGTAGTATGCAGAGAATAACAAGTCTGTAGATATATAGTTGTTCCCGTATAGGGGATGTTTGTCGCGCAGTGCCTGTATAGGTGACTGTCGTTTACACGCGCGTTGAGTAGGTTGTTGTTTGTATTTGTAGGTTGAGTCGTTCGAGCGTATCCTCTAGAGTACACATCCAGATTTAGTCGATTTTGCAATCATGAGTAAGTTCTCGATACCCACTCCTGGTATTGCTTTCCGTATAGATGCTAGTTCGGAGTCCGGGTCGGATCCTATTCCAGTATCCGATTATGAGACTGGGGCCTGTAAACACTCGATTTTGACCCGGACGTAACGTCATTACATGTGACGTGTCATTTTCAGATGTGTCACGTTACGATGTGTTCAAAATGCTCATGTGCATATTAACGTAAATAAATAAATATATATTTTTTTAAAATATCTCGGATATATTTGGAATATATCAAAATATATATTTATATGTAATAGTTATTTATCAGTAAGATAATTATCTACATAAATTATCTGTAAAGTATTTAGTCGTAGTTATTTATCTGTAAGATAATTATCTATAGGTATTAATTTCCTATTATTTAAGGATAATTATCTGTAGATATTTATCCGTATAAATTTATCGGTTAGTTATTTTATCATTTTAATATTTAGAAAATCTTATCTGTAATCTAGGCTAGCTCTACTATAATTAAGGGTCCAGTTTTACACTGTAAAGGAGACGGAGAAAAAACAATAACAAATTCGTTCCATTCCTCGATCAATTTTATAATTTTAGTTTGATCATCATTATTAGTTACTATTTATTATTATTATTGTTATTAGTTAATCCATTAAAGCATTGGTTTTTGTAGCACAACCGTCCTTCTTCAACATCCAAGCCATCTAGCCTTTCGTGGCCACAGTGACCATGCTCCACACCGAAAATAGTATATCCACACTCTCTTACGGTTTAGCATGTAACTCGTCCTTCGCCACCAGCGCCATCTTGCTGTATCACTGACCGGAGCATCCAGTCACTGAATCTCACCAAGAACCGAGCCACCTCTGATCATCACCAATCAACAACCCTCACCAACTTGGCCACTAGTTCCGATTCGATATCGATCAACCTCATCTTCCTTATTCCCATCTTCCTTCCATCACTATTATATGATATATATATATATGTAATACATTTTAAGTTTTTGTGTTCATTAGGTCGACGCCCGCAATTCAACTTTAATGGAGTCGTACCACCTCCCATTGTCCTCCTCATGAAGCTCGACCCTCTCGTTTTCCCTCGATGGAATTACCACCGCACCTCCGGTCACCTTCTCCAGGTCGATAATCTTCTTCCCTCTCCAAGCGATAGAAGCAAGGCAGCATCGGCTTGGTCTCGATCGTCATCCCGATCACCGAACTCCAAGGAATCCACTGTTCGGCTCCAACTACTAGCAATCCACAGTTCCGGCCTTCCCGATCACTTTCCTCCGAGTCTCGTCGGACCCCGGCAGCCAATTCGGACCTTTCCTCGCTACAATCACTTCTGATCGGACTAGACCACCACACTCTTTTTTCTTACCGAACTTTTGTCTAACCCCGGCTCCATCGTTCCGTCGCGCCGATCACCCTCCGTTATCATTGGTTATGTTGTCCGTCCGTATCCATGTATATGTATTTGCTGTTAGATTACGAGGAGTAATCACTACGGAAACAAAAAACATGGTACGTGCATGTAATCGAAATTACGCAGCGGAAGAGTTACACATACCTCAACAGTTACCGTAGTCCAAGATCCTTTGTACGAGTGAGTTCTCGATCTACCGGACGGAACCCGTATAGTTTCTTGCGAAAGAAACCCTACGTGGTGTTAGCTCCATAGCAAAGCCTCAGATCAATTCTTAGCACGGGGATAGATCTTCAGAGAGTTGCTCGAAAGCAATTTGGCACACCTTCGGTGTTGGTAATGGTTCGGCCGAAACTAGTAGATGTGGGAGGAGAGTTTTCTCTCTAAAACACTCTTGTGAGGTAATTATGATTAACCCTAAAATATTCCCTAACACCTCTTATTTATAGGAGGAGTAAAGTAGACAAAAGTCCACTTTACCCTTACTATAATTTTCGGCCGGCTATTAGTATAGGGAGGCCCAATTTTGGGCCTTCCATGTCAATTGGGATTTGGGTCTAGCCCAATTATCCTAATGTGACATTTACCCAAGTTCATTAGGTAAACTATACATATTATGGGCTACCAATTACGGCGCCCATTACCATATGCTTACAGCTCCCACTCGCCGGAATGGGAGGGTGTCTGTTAATGTATTGTTGTTTAAATCCGCATCAACATTTCTCCCCTTTGATCTGCTTCGTGCTTCCGAATAGTTCATACGAGGTTTTCCGTGCGACCGGCGGATACGACGGGCATCGTGCTACTCATCTGTTAGGAGTGTTGTAGCGCCCGCGGAACGTTGATTCCCTTTTCTCCAATCAATCTATTATAAACAACATTTATATATATTGTACCGCGTTGTATCCTAGGTCAACTGATAAATCTCCATTTGCCTAGTTTCCACATAGGAACACTTCTCCAAGGCATCCGTACAAGTATTCAAAACCTTCAACTAATATCCGGCTGGTGGCCACTATTGCGTCCGGGATGAACAAGGTCGTGAGGACACGTCTGTTCGTGTGGTTGTGCGGGCTTTTTGGGCTGTAACCCTTCCGTCGGGAGGAGGTTGGGCCACTGACGAGTGTTCGGATTTGCTCCCGTAAAGGTCTGTGACTCGGTTCGGCTGTGTCTCAAGAGGCGGTGGTCTGTGCACAAATGCAGGCGTCTGGGCGGCGATTCCTGCACGAAGGACCAATGCTAGCACGGAGAGGGGGGGGGGTGGTGCTAGCGGAGCCCTCTCCGATGCTTAAGTCACTATAAGGGCAAAAAGGTAATTTCTAGAGAGAGAATATTTCTAGAGAGAAGTCAGAGCTCAAAATACCAAAGTTAGGCAAATGAGAGAATGTGTGAAAATGGGTGGCCAAGACCTCCTATTTATAGGCTTTATTGGGACCGGACCCGGTTTTAGGGCGGTTTGATGACGGTTCAAGATCATGCGGTAACCGTCATCCATATTGGTAATGTGCGAACTTGACTTCTCTACACGCAACGGTAATCGCGGATGCGGTAGTCGCGCGATACCCGTAAGGCAATCCGGACCTCGTCGAATTTGGGCAATTCGGCGAGGTCCGGATTGCCGCGCAACCCGGAGGTCCGGTCCGGACGCGCGTAAATGCGCTTCCGGACCGTTTTGATACCGTGGGAGATGTTTTTTAAACCGAGATGTAATTTTTGACACGTTTACGAGGCCCGAAGCGTAAATACGAACCCGAATTGGACATTTATCCATCACTTGCCCTCGAGTCAAGTAACGGTTTAGAACCTTTCTTGACTCTATTTTAAGTTAGGATACTTGTCCAGTTTGAGTTTGACGCTAACCTTTTGGTTTTGATCGTTGGTCGGACGCAAGCATCTTGATTTCGTCCGTCGTTTGATTTTCCGACCGAATGATTTTGTTTCCTGTCATCACGGTTAGTGCAATAGGACATATATATGCGCAAGTATGGTTATCATCGGAGACATAGGCAATTGATAATACACTATGCGAGCATGCCTCTATCAATACGCATGTATAGGTAATGGACACGGCAAGATCATAATTACGTAGTGCAAGAAATAGAAACCGTACGCTTCTAAAACAACTAAGTGATTACCGAATCATGAATCATGCGGTTGCAACGTACATGTAAAGTGGGGGGTTTGATACGTGCCATGTCAAGATACGCATAGGAGTAGATATTTTAAGAGGAGAGGGTAGAGTATACCATAGGGGTTTAGGCTTGAATGTAGGTAGACTAATCCTTTAATCCTTATCCACAAAGCATCTCTTTGGGATATGGAAATTCACACATCCCCATTTATCCTTCCAGCACCTTGGGAGTTCACCATTCCATTTCCTTTGCAGGTAATTCATTCACCCTTTCCCGAAATTGCTTTTGTGTTCAAAATTTCTTCGCCGTCGTGGAGCTTAGACACATTCTGACAGTTTCGAGTCTGATCTTTGGCTTGTTTTCAGAAGTTGACACCACCATTCGACTCGGTTCGTCCCAAGGATTCCAGCGCCGCCTTCGGAGCCACCAGGAGCCACCGGACGCGCCCTCACGCGCCGCCGCGTGAGAAACTCCTTCGCCGGAGCGTGTGGCCCACGCGCCGCCTTCCCGGCCTCGTCTCGTTGCTGTCCTTACCTTTCCGGAATCGTCTTGACGAGGGGAGTCCATTGGGATACTTTCCGTCACGTTTTGAGGTAATTTGGAAATTCGAATTTTCAGGACAGCTTCGACTTGAATGTCAATGTTACCGTATTGTTGTTCGTTTGAGTTGTTTTTCGTTGTCGACATGTGGGACTGCTTGTTGATGCTTATATGTCGAGTAATTGCTGATTGATTGCCGTCATTATCGTCGTTTGTCCATAATTTAGGCGATTTTTCATTTCCGTGGATAGTTGATGCAGAATTCCCCGTTTGGATATAGAGTCCCCGTATCTTCGTGTAGAAGCTTTTTGGTCGATATGCATAATTTTCCTTCTTGGCGGGTTTTTTGGTTGACGGGGATTGCCCAATAACTTTAGGCATAGTCACTTGTCGTCTTGACGCCTTAGAGAAAAAAATTTCTTAAGCGTTGCCGCGTCCGATCCTTACGGTTTGTCGCGTTAATTCCACCGTTTGCATGATAGCTCCTTAAGACGTTAGTCCCTTCTATAGTACGTATCAACTTTACTATGTGCGTGGAACTTGGTAACATGCGTTGACTTTTGATATGCGCGTTGACTTTTGATACGCGCGTTGACTTTTGATACGTGCGTTGACTTTGATACGCGTGTTGACTTTTGATACGCGCGTTATACGCGCGTTAACTTTGATACGCGCATTGATGTTGATACGCGCGTTAACTTTGATACGCGCATTGATGTTGATACGCGCGTTAACTTTGATACGCGCATTGATGTTGATACGCGCGTTAACTTTGATACGCGCATGGATGTTGATACGCGCGTTAACTTTGATACGCGCATTGATGTTGATACGCGCGTTAACTTTGATACGCGCATGGATGTTGATACGCGCGTTAACTTTTGCTTGCTCCTTGCAGGTTGTGGGATTGTAGTAATTTCTTGCGGAGCTTCCTTCCCTTTGATCGCGTTGATACAATGAGTAAGTCCTTCATTCTTACTTCGAACATTTTTTAGCATTTTGACATTCATAAAGGATAGCTTTTTGAACGGCTATATGACTTTTTTGAATTCATATTGCAGATTGGTTTGCCGGAAAGAGTTCGTCACTTCATGCGGCGGCTTCGCGTATTGCTTCTCGTGCCGATCCGGCTTTGGTGACCCCTGCCCCCATCACTCCTACCAATTCGGGGCGTGATCTTGGCAAGGGGTCTTCTACTCATGTGATTGGGGATACTCCCCCAGTGTCTGATTCTCGCGTTTCTTCCAAGCGGACTGACACAGTGGCGCGTGGACCGACTGATCCCAAGCGCTTGAAGCCAAATGCGACTACTTCCACTCGTAAAGGCAAGGAAGTCGCGAGTCGTAATGTAGCATCATCTGCCCCCCAGTCGGGAAACCGACCTGTGGAAGGCCGCGGACTTTGTAAGTATACTTTTGATGAATGTACTCTGCGGTTTTGTTATTTGTTTTTAACTACTTTTTCTTTCTTTGTCGTAGCGGTTCCCCCTCTCAGGCGCGACCATCTGGTGTGCCCGGTTGGGTTGGACATTACCGGGGATACCTGGGCTCCTTTTGGTAATGGTGGAGTTTATTTCCCCAAGGAGTCTTCACTTCGCACTCCAGAGGTTGGAGTTCACGTGTTGCGTAGGTGTGTTCCACCAGGTGATAGGCGTTCTTGCCCAACAACTGATGAGGAGGCTGAGGCTTATGCACAGGGTGCTTTATCCCGATTTGCTCCTGTAAGTAACTTGATTCTTCTACCAAGTTTGTTGCTTTTGCGATTTATGTTTGGCTTATCGCGTTGATATGTGCAGGTTGTAGCCGACATGGTGAACATGTCATCTTTTGTCATGGAGCTTGTGAGCGCGAAGCAGGCGGCTATGGATAAGTGTGACGCTGTGCGCCAAGAGTTGTTGCGAACCAAGGAAGAGGCTCGCGTGTTGAGTTTGAAAGCTACTGCTTCTGAGAGTCGTTATGAGGCGCGCCATACTCACTTGTCAAAGATTGAGTCTGAGATGATCGCTCTTGAGAAGAAGGTTACATATGATCTTCATTCTCAAGGAGCGGAGTTAGCTGCTCTTGGTAAGGAGAGTCGTGAAAAGGGCATACAAGTGGGTTTCACCAAGTATTTGGGAACTTCAGACTTTGAAGCTGCTGTTGAGGAGAAAGTGAACAACCTGATGAGCGAGCGTTCTGAAGATTACTTCACCCGTGTGAAGGATCTTGACCCTGGGTTCCCTTTTGGCGAGTTGGGGCCATATGTGAGTTACGCTCTTTCTCACATTGAGGCGCTGAACCTTTTGGAGTGTGGCCATCCAAACTACGAGGTGTTGGTCAATGATAGTGGAGATGTGAACGTCATTGTCACTTCTCCCGAGTTTATGGAGGTTGCCCCCGGGCCTCCTGGTGGTGCTGTTATTTGAACTGCTCGTTTTACATTGAGCATGTTGGGCTCGTTTATGAATCCGCTTGCCTCCTGGCTTCTATGTTTAGAAACTTGTTGGAGTTGTTGTTTGACTGTTGCTCGTGACTTGTTCGCTTTGAACTAAGTCATATGAACCTGTTTTATGCACAGCAGTTTACATGATAACTTATTAGTAATATTTCATACCGTTATCGTTTACTGTGTTTCCTGAACCCGGATGACTAGTAGTGTAAACGTAGTCCCCGCAATCGTGACTGATAGCCACTTTCAATTCAAAATTGTCCGCACGATGCGTTATGCATGTTGTACGTCTTCCTGCATGGCTTGTTACTATATCCGTCGAAGCTTGTCAAGTGACTCGCGTATAGCGACTTAACAAGTAGTATGTTTGAAATGTGTTATCTTTGCTTGAGCAAGATACTAGTTTATACCGTCTCTTAGTTCCACTCTAAGGCGACGTTGTACAAGACTCTACTTGTAAATTTATGATTTTTAAACAGGGTGCGCACCTGCCAGCGTGTATCAACCCGCGTTGGGGAAGCATACGTAAAACTTTTGGGTTTTGAAAAAGAGTTTTGTGAAACCTAAAAAGGTTGTTTGATAAAATGTTTGAAAAGGTGTTTGATATATAAAGTATTTGGCAAAATATTTGATAAAAATATTTGTGATACATGATTCCTGCGTCCAGGGACCATGTAGCACTTTTGAGAGTATGAATTGTGATGCATGTTTTCTGCGTCCAGAAACCACGCATCACGGTTTTGTAGTACGGAATTGTCGTCTAGTAAGAGGACTTCCGCCGTATAGAGTGAACCCAAACTGGGAATTCGTAATATGGGATTGTCGTCTAAACAGAGGAAATCCAACATGAAGAGTGAACCCTTACCAGGAGTTCGTAATATGGGATTGTCGTCTAAACAGAGGACATCCATTATGAAGAGTGAACCCTTATCAGGAGTTCGTAGCATAGGATTGTCGTCTAAACAGAGGACATCCATTATGAAGAGTGAACCCTTATCAGGAGTTCGTAGCATGGGATTGTCGTCTAAACAGAGGACATCCATTATGAAGAGTGAACCCTTATCAGGAGTTCGTAGCATGGGATTGTCGTCTAAACAGAGGACATCCGTTATGAAGAGTGAACCCTTACCAGGAGTTCGTAATATGGGATTGTCGTCTAAACAGAGGACATCCATTATGAAGAGTGAACCCTTATCAGGAGTTCGTAATATGAGATTGTCGTCTAAACAGAGGACATCCATTATGAAGAGTGAACCCTTATCAGGAGTTCGTAATATGAGATTGTCGTCTAAACAGAGGACATCCCCTACTTATGGGGTGATCAGCCCGTTATCGTATTTGCCCATCCTGTTCTGAATCCAGGGAATGGCTATGAACATGAGGATTTGTCTCTTTCCTCCACATGCTATTTTGATAGTAGGCCTTGGTGTTAATCCAAGATATTGCTTGTGGATGACAGCTTCTTGAATAGTCATCACCTTGAGCAGAGAATTGCTATAAGTTCCTTTATTGTAGATAATCCGCAAGTTGTCCTTGCGTCATATAAGTTGGTTGTGGACATAGCGCAATTGCTTTGTGTTGCCGGCACCTTCTTGAGATAGATGCCAATTTATGAAAGGAGAGATACACTCCTTGTTAGGGTAGATAATAGTTGTTGTAGTTACTTTGTTTTGTTTCCAAGTAACGTACATAGAGTAGTCGTGTTCCTACGAAGATAGAACGACTTCATTAGGTTTGTGAGATTATTACAGAGATGCCACTTTATATAAGGGAGTGGTCTTTTAAACAAGTAGATGCATTATGGAAATAAGAGCAAAAGGGCTTGATACAACAGCTCCTTTTGTGATAGAAGATTATCCTTTTATCCGTGTAATTTCTTCAGGTGTCCTCCACTAAATGTATTTGTAGAGATATTGCCATCTGCATCTTCAAGGCGATATGCGTTGATGTACGGGATGGATACGACCTTGTAAGGGCTTTCCCATTTTGTAGACATCTTGTTGATTTGATCGAGATGTGAGAATTCATTCCTTCTCCACACCATTTCTCCGACGTGGAATTGTCTTTCTTTCACCTTCCTGTTGTAATATCTTGCGGTTATCAAACGCATGCGTGCCTGATTGTGCTCGGAGTTACGCCTTTTTTCTTCAGCCAAGTCTAAGTCTAGACACATGTCTACTTCGTTGGCTTGTGCGTTGAAATGGGTTGTGCGATAGGATGAGACAGCAATTTCGATGGGAGCGACTGCTTCCGTTCCATACACCAGGCTGAATGGTGTTTCTCCAGTTGACTCCTTTGGAGTTGTTCGAAGTGCCCACAGAACACTGCTAAGTTCTTCTGCCCATCCTCCTTTTAATGCGTGCACTCTTTTCTTGAGACCGTCTAGGACAGTTTTGTTGGCGGCTTCGACTTGTCCGTTGGTTTGAGCATGGCGGACTGAGGCGAAACGGTGGTTAATGTTGAGTCTTTCGCAAAATGTTTGAAGCCTTGAGCTCTTGAATTGTGGTCCGTTGTCGCTGATTAGGACCTTCGGAACTCCATATCGCGCGATGATGTGATTTCGGATGAAATCCATTATTTGTGCATCGGTTGTTTGTGCCAATGCCTTTGCCTCAATCCACTTTGAAAAGTAATCGATTGCAACGACGATGTACTTGGTTTGGCCTTTTGACTTTGGAAGTGGACCCACCAAATCGATCCCCCATTGTGCGAATGGCCAGGAGCTTGCAATTGGGCTTAGCTCGGCGGCTGGTGCCGTGATACTTCTTGAATAAAGTTGGCATGATTCGCATTCTGTGACCAAGTGCGTAGCTTGGTGCTTCATGGTTGGCCAATAGTATCCCAAGCTCAGAGTTTTGCGTATTAGAGATCTTGCCCCTTCATGGCAGGCTGCTTGGCCTTTATGTAAATCTTCTAATACTTTTTGGCCCTCCCGGGAGGTGATGCACCTTAGGTATGGTGTTGAAAATCCTTTCTTGTAGAGCTCATCATCTATCAATGCGTAATTGACGGCTTGTCTCTGGATTTTTTGGGCTTGAACTTTGTCCTCGGGGAGCTTGTGGTCTTTGAGGTATGCCAATATTGGGGTCCTCCAATCTGGATCTGGATCGATGCACAAGACTTCGAATTTGTCAATTACTGACAAGATTCTGTTTTCCACGAAATGTGTTTCTTTGCCTTGTTCATTGCCTTGTGCGAATTTGCTCAAGGCATCAGCTTCTTGATTTTCTTCTCTAGGCACCGCGGTGATGTCGAAAGTATCGAAGCTTGTGATGAGGTCTTTTGCTTGCCCAAGTACTTTTGCATATTTTCTGATTTTGCAGCGTATTCTCCTTTAACTTGGTTGACAACTAATTGCGAATCGTACTTCACTCGTAGATGTTTAACTCCGACACCTTTTGCAATTCTTAAGCCAGTTATCAATGCTTTGTACTCTGCCTCGTTGTTTGTTGCTCTAAATGTTAAGTTTAGAGCATACTTTAATGGATTGGATCCATCGGGAGGAATTAGGAGGAATCCGGCACCTGATCCCCCTATGTTTGAAGATCCGTCGGTGTACATTTGCCATACTTCGATATGTTCTTCAATTTGTTGAGGTCCAACTTAGGGGTCTGTGTCGGGAGTTATTCCGGTGAATTCTGCGATGAAGTCTGCCAACGCTTGCCCCTTGATCGCCGTTCGAGGAGCAAAGTGAATGCGGAATTCACTTAGCTCTACTGACCACTTTGTTAGCTTTCCTGACATGTTTGGCTTTGACAGGATGTGCTTCAGGGGTTGGTCTGTTAAGACTGTTACTTTGTGTGCGTGGAAGTATGGCCTCAGCTTCCTTGCTGCTATTATAAGCGCGTACATGTATTTTTCGATTGGCATGTAGTTTACCTCGTACTTTGCAAGTATCTTGCTTACGTAGTAGACTGGAAGCTGGGTAGTCCCCTTTTGTTTGACAAGGACTGAGCTGACTGCTGTGTTGCTCACTGATATGTACAGGAAGAGGGGCTCTCCTGGAATTGGTTTTGCCAATGCAGGCAATGTGCGCAAGTGTTGTTTTAATTGTTGAAAGGCCTCTTCACACGCTGGTGTCCATTCAAACTTCTTGTTTGCACGCAAGACTTCAAAGAATGGGAGTGCCTTGTCGCCTATTCTGGCAAGGAACCGGTTTAAAGCAGCTAGGCGGCCGTTTAGTTGTTGGACTTCCTTATGTCTCCTTGGGGACACCATTTCTTCAATCGCTTTCACCTTCTCTGGGTTAGCTTCTATCCCCCTCTGGCTCACCATGAATCCAAGGATTTTTCCTGATTGTACGCCGAAAGCGCATTTTGTTGGGTTTAGGCGGACTTGATATTCGCGCATTCTTTTGAAGATTGCTCGCAAGTCATCAACATGGTTGTGCCTTTTGGTTGACTTGACGACCTTGTCGTCCACGTATGCCTCCATTTTGGTTCCGATTAGATCGCCAAAGATGGTATTGACCATTCGCTGGTATGTTGCTCCTGCATTGATTAGGCCGAATGGCATCACCGTGTAGTTGTATATTTCACTATCTGCATAGAATGCAGTATGCGGCGCATCATCCTTGAACATCGGGATTTGGTTGTACCCTGAGTATGCATCCATTACAGACATTAATTCATGACCGGCAGTGGCATCGACTAGTTGGTCGATTCTTGGGAGAGGATATGAATCCTTTGGGCAAGCGTTGTTGAGATCTCTGTAATCGATGCACATTCGTAACTTGCCATTTGACTTAGGAACCAACACCGGGTTTGCAACCCATGTTTGGTATCTTGATTCTTCGATGAATCCTGCGTCAAGCAGTTTTCCCACCTCTTCTTTGATTGCCAGTTTCTTGTTGCCCCCGAAGGGTCGAAGTTTCTGGGCTATTGCTCGAGTTCCCGGCTTGATGTTGAGTTTATGGGAAATGACTTCTGCGCTGATTCCGGGCATATCGCTTGGTGACCATGCGAATAGATCTTTATACTCTTTGAGGAGTGCTGTGATCTCTATCACTTCATCTTCTGTCAGGGATGCTCCGATTTGGACCATTCTGTCTGGCTCTTCGATCTTTATGTGTTTTAATTCCTCTACTGGGGCCGGTCGGACACGACCTTCTCTTAGATCATCATCAATGATGGGCATGTCATCTGGCTTGACGTTATTTTGGATTGCCACGTTGTAACAATTTTTTGATAACAGTTGGTCTCCTTTGACTTCACCGATTCCAGCTACAGTTGGGAATTTGATCTTCTGGTGTGCTGTGGATGGCACCATTCCCCACGCATTTATGGTTGCGTATCCTAAGATACCATTGTATGCGTCAAGCTTTTGCACTACCATAAATGGTATTGCAATCTGGAGACGTGAGTTGCCCTCTCCCAGTATAACTGGCAGTGTTATGGACCCCAATGGGTAACTTGCATCTTCCATGAACCCCACTAAGGGTGAATTCATTTTGTTGACGTCCTTCTTTCTCCCCAAGGCTAGGATGACGTCTTTCGTGATGATATTGGGTGAACTCCCTCCATCGACCAAGATACGCTTGATGTCCATGCCGTCGATTGTCATGGTTATGACCAAGGCGTCATTATGTGGAAATGTTATGTGCGGCTTGTCTTCCGAAGAAAAGCCGATGGCGTCTTCTAGGATAGCGTCTCCTTGCTGACTGCCCTTAGGCTCATGGATCATCAGGGAAGCGTATATTTCTCTCCCGTATGATGTTTCGCCTCCTGCCCCGAAGCCTCCATGTATCACGTGGATGCCTAGAAATTTTGGGCCGTGCTGTGCGGATGGCACACTGCTTGCTGGCACGGGAGACATTATGGACCTTTTGTGACGTCTAAAGCGCTTCCTGGTTTTTGACGGATTGACCTTAGTGAGAGCGTTGTGATCACTCGTCATGACTTTGCAGTATGGTAGCTTTTTGTTCAAATCCCGTGGACGGCGCCAATGTTGCGTCCGGGATGAACAAGGTCGTGATGACGCGTCTGTTCGCGTGGTTGTGCGGGCTTTTTGGGTTGTAACCCTTCCGTCGGGAGGAGGTTGGGCCACTGACGAGTGTTCGGATTTGCTCCCGTAAAGGTCTGTGACTCGGTTCGGCTGTGTATCAAGAGGCGGTGGTCTATGCACAAATGCAGGCGTCTGGGCGGCGATTCCTGCACGAAGGACCAATGCTAGCACGGAGAGGGGGGGGGGGGGTGGTGCTAGCGGAGCCTACTCCGATGCTTAAGTCACTATAAGGGCAAAAAGGTAATTTCTAGAGAGAGAATATTTCTAGAGAGAAGTCAGAGCTCAAAATACCAAAGTTGGGCAAATGAGAGAATGTGTGAAAATGGGTGGCCAAGACCTCCTATTTATAGGCTTTATTGGGACCGGACCCGGTTTTAGGGCGGTTTGATGACGGTTCAAGATCATGCGGTAACCGTCATCCATATTGGTAATGTGCGAACTTGACTTCTCTACACGCAACGGTAATCGCGGATACGGTAGTCGCGCGATACCCGTAAGGCAATCCGGACCTCGTCGAATTTGGGCAATTCGGCGAGGTCCGGATTGCTTTGCGCAACCCGGAGGTCCGGTCCGGACGCGCGTAAATGCGCTTCCGGACCGTTTTGATACCGTGGGAGATGTTTTTTAAACCGATATGTAATTTTTGACACGTTTACGAGGCCCGAAGCGTAAATACGAACCCGAATTGATCATTTATCCATCAGCCACCTAGTGAATACAAGAATCAGTGAATTACAGGTGAGCTTGACCATCCCCATCGCTCATACCCTTAGTCAAACCCAACCGGTTTCCAAAGACGTGGTCACTGGGCCTTTTTGTTCAGCACTACGCTCGTACGCCGGGAAGTGAGCATTGAGCTTGACCTTAGGTACGAGTTTTGAGTCCATGAGGATACTTCGGGTGCCTCTTCATAAGGCTTCCGGGATCAATCATACACTCGAGGTGAATAAGTTTGCGCCCGCCAGAATCACGAGGATTCCTTTCTAACACAACCGAGCGGTGACCCTGTGGTCGAACATGGCACGCGTAGTATGAAGCACGTGTTGATAGCATACCTGAACCTTTTGGGTCAACAGGAATGGGACATGTAAATCATGCTATCACGGATTTTCATCCGGCCCAGAATGTGGATTTATGACGAACGAAGTTCATCACGGCGATCTGCAGAACGAGAATCATGTCGAGTTACTTCGACTATAGATAATCATTCTGCTCAATCAAGTTTATTCTCCTGATTCTTAGCCAGCCTTTCATAGTGGAGCCCTCCCTCCATCACAAGATGACCGTACCTGTGTGACTAGGTAAGACCCACATTCGACATAGTTTTGGCAGAGGATTGCGTCCTCCTACGACTCAGTTTATAGACTGTAAATTTGATGTAATCAAAACATTATGACGTCGATTGATCATAAACTCAGTTGCAATTCTTTCGCTTACAAAATGTAACTTTCTAATCAAAATTTTATCACAGATACATGTCATTTCTAATACCTACGCAATCCAAGCAGTTTATCCATAGTGATTATATTTTCTTAATTAGGCGCTGTTTCTATGACTTCTCTTTGATTGCGACGCCGCATTGAGCTGACGTAGCACTGTCGGGAGGCGATTTGATCTTCTCTCACCTCCCCTATCCCCTGTAGCGTCGGGAACCTCATTACTTGATGAACGGTTGAAGGGATTATCCGATGAGGATTGAGATTAGTTCTTCCGATGATGGCATTATATGCTGAGGCAGCGTCGACGACCACAAAAAGTACATCAATCGTTAAGGTCGTCTTTTCTTTTCCCAGAATCATTGGTAGCTTAATGGCTCCCATTGGATAGGTAGTTCTTCCGGCAAATCCTATGAGGGGAAAGTCGGCGTTAAGGAGATCTCTTCTAGTTAGCCTCAAATTTTGGAAAGCTTCACAAAAGAGTATATTCGTCGAACTTCCGCTGTCGATGAGAATCCTCTTTACTTCGTATTCCGCCAGTGTGGCAGTGATAACCAAGGCGTCATCGTGAGGGTGAGTAACCATCATCAAATCGTCAGTGGTGAAGCTTATGGTTATCAGGTCGATTTCCTCATGTCTCCTTTCATCCTCTTGTGAGGTTCGAGCAGCGTAGACTTCCCGGGCGACACTAGTTTCTCCTCCAGAAGCAAAGCCTCCGGCGATGACATGTATCGTCCCCCGTTGAGTCGGGGTAGGATTGTCATGAGGGGGGATCGAGAATTCCTCTGAGGGCTACGACTTCGTTTCCTTGGCGCTTTAGAAGGTTTTTCAATAAATTTAATAGTTTACCTCTTCGAATCAGCGCCTCGATATCGTGTTTTAAAGCAACACATTTGTTTGTGTCGTGCCCTTGAACTCGATGATAACGACAATAATCATTCACCTGAGATCCCATCGGACTCTTTCTGACTAGGGGGGATCATCCAGTCTGAGTTTCTACATATCTTGAAGTACCACGGATATATTATGTGTGAGAGGAGTGAATTTTGCGGAATAAGTATTAGGATCCCTCTTCATTCCCAGGCGATTTCCATGTCGAAAAGTTCCTTCTCGCCTTTCTTCTCTCTTGGATGGTCGAGAGGCAGAACTTTCTTCGGCTTTGGTTGGAGTGATCAGCCTCTTGGCTTCTATAGGCGGTCTTTCATGTGACCTCTCCAAGTTGATATACTTCTTAACCTTGATGGTGAGAGCGTCAATCTTTCGCACCAGCTTCATCACCATGCTATCCTTCAGGGCTTGGCTCTGTACTCTGAGACCCCTCCAGAAGGTTCTAATCAACTCGCCATCAGTGGCGTCTTCATTCAGCTGCTGGAGTATTTTTTGGTATCTAGTATAATAATTGGCTAAGGTTTCGTCAGGACCTTGCTCAATTTTATCTAGAAAGTACATACTCTTGAGGCGTTGTCTTTGGCCTATGTGACATTCTATGAACTTCGCCTTCAATTCTTCCCATGAATCAATTGAACTATCAAGAAGACCATAAAACCAAGTGGACGCCTCTTCCTTCAGGGTGGTGGGAAAAAGTGCCGCGTAATGGTCCGGAGTTAGCCCTCTTCCTAAAAGGGAAGAGTTATGGGCGTTGATATGGCGAACCGGTCCCCTTCGCCTGTGTAGTCCTCGATGTTCCTCGCAGAGACTTGTGGAGGAACTCGAGTATTGAATAACCTCTTGGAGAAAGGGTGGGAAGTGTGGTCGCGAACGATAAGTAAATCATTCGCTCATCTTCTTTTCTTCTCCAACAATTTCGATTAGGGGTGGCAAACAGGTCGTGTCGTGTCGCTAGTGACACACGTGTCAACAGATCTCTCGTGTCTAAACAGATCACTTTAAATATGACACATGCAGATCTCGTGACACACGGGAGTTGGCAGATATCGTGTCACACGGAACACAGACACGAGACATGGAATTTTGTTTTTACACCAAAAAAATATTACACTTTTTAGCCCAAAATTTTTACAAATGTTACAAAATCATCCTAAATCAAGCACCATCATATTTTGACAAATAATTGGATCTTCTCATTATACAAATAATAAGTTCATAAAGAAAAATTACTTAAATATAAAAAATCGAACATTACAAACAAAATAAGCAGATATCTAAATTTCAAGTTATCTTGAAACTAGCACATGAAATCTTATTATAAGTTTTTTTTATTTGTCTATATAAGTTTTTATTATTACAAACAATTATATTATAAGCTTTTTTAAAATATTTTAATGTATTGAATAGTTGCAATATTTTTAAAATTATTATTGATAATTATATATATTTTTTGGCAAAACTATTGGTCTTTATATAAATATTAAGTTTCAAATAAGTCGTGTCGATGCGTGTCTATCGTTGGACCTACACATCAGATCTACACAGACTTGCCTAAAAACGTGTCTAGTCGTGTCACAGATCTATCAGACACGGTCAAATTTTCGTGTAGATCAGGACACGAAAAAAAGCAGGTCCGTGTCAGATCGTGTCGTGGTGTCGTGTCAGCAGTTGCCACCCCTAATTCTGATACCTGTCCTATAGTGAATAGGACAGGGTTCTTGCTCGCCATCTCGACTTCTGGAGCTTTGGGGATCTCTTTCTCCAGGAGATTTTCTTCCACAATCTTCACACTAGAGGCCACCTCTTCCTTTTGAGAGGCTTCTCGAGTTGGTTCCTTTTTTTCAGGAACCGTTCCCGCCTGGTTTTGTTTCCAGAAGGCTATGAAGGCCGCCATTATCTCCTGAGGGACAGCCGGATGGACTGTTCTCGCCTCTTCCGGATGTGGTAGTGACTTGGAATGGCTGAGATTCTCTTCGCCACCAGTACCATTTGCTTGGGGCACTGGTGGGTCTTCTTCTGGTGTGGGTCTTGAGGTGGTGGGACTTGCTTGAGTTTTCCCATCTCCTCAACCATGGGGTTTGGCATCTTGTTCTTCTCGGAGGCCATGACTTTTTGATCTGTTTCCCACAGACGGCGCCAAATGTTGGGATCAAAATGGCGTGGCTCCTGAACTTCGGGTAATGGACTTTGAGATCTCGCCGGGAGTTAGCTCACTCAGGTATCTTTCTTGACCTCGTGGGTACTTAGTTTCCTTTGGTGGCTTTGTGCTGGGCGAGGACTTGAAAAGAGGTGGGGAAGGCCCTTGATTCCACTTCGAAGCTTAAGTCAGTAATGGATATCGAGAGAATACTGTAAAGTATATGATAGAACTTAGAACTTAAATAATGAAGGTGAGCCCCTATTTATAGGGAGAATTACCGACTTTTAGTGGCGGTTACCCTTTTGGGAGGGTTTCTGTCCTGAGCCGGCATAAGCAGGTGACAAGCAGGTTGCCAGCTGATACTGCTTCCTTAAGAGGAAGGTTTCGTGGTATAGAGGGTGACGAGCAGGTTGCCAGCTGGTACCTCTTCCTTCAAAGGGAAGTCTTCTTAGAGGCGGCGAGTAGGTCTCCACCTGTCTTTTCCCGAAGAGGGAATTTTTTCTTCTAGGGAAGTGGAAGCATGTCGCCACCTATACTTTTCCTTAGGAGGAAGGTTTTCTGATAAGACTTTGATGGTCGACTCGACTTACTCTTTAAATAGGAGAGAGCATCAGACAGCCTAATCACCTTCTTTCTTTATTAATCGTAATCTGGAAGTCGACTTCCTCAAATGTGATCGTCGACCTTTTACCTTTATTTCATCATTTCGAATAAGGTTGGTCGGCGACTTATCGATCTCGCCTCTAAACGTACTTGGCTTTATTCTAGCAATGTTGACCCAACAACAAGTATGGTTAGTAATCCATTTTGCGTCACGACGCATTCAAAAGGGGGGAGTATCCAAAATCCTTCCAAAAAACTAAGTATAAATGAGATTTCATTTTGCGGCACGACGCAAAAACCAAGCATGGCTAGTAGATCATTTTGCGCCATGACACATTTCAAAAAAGAGTAACCATACCTCAACACAACAACTCCAAGGGAAACAAGCATACATGGCATACGACAACCCAAGAAAAATGACCACACATTGACTACAGAATTTCTACTATTCCTAGGGAGGTACCCAAATTCTCTATTGCAAAATCAATATGATTTGATTTAACCATACATTGCAAGTGTTAGTATATTTGGCAAGGAAAAGGTACACATGAAGAAACAAAACCATATGGAAACAAGACAGAGCAAGCCCGGTCCAACAAACACCAACTGGCCCAACAAGAGAACCGGACAACGAACCACCACGGAGGCCAACCACCACCGCCGAGCCCAGGCCACCACCAAAAAGACCACCAAAGAAAAGCTCGAAATCGACTCTCAATCTAAACACAAACCAATATGTGTGCAAGCCCACGATTGATACCTAAAATACAATAGGAAGATGGATGGGAAATGAAGAAATTTCTAAATTCGAGAGAGAAAGTGATATTGAAATTATGGAGTCTACAAGTAAAAAGGGATGTGGTCTTCCAATATAAAGTTGAAGAGTAGGGTTTTAAGGAAGGAGACACAATCCTAACCACCCATTTCAAATAAAAGAGATCCAGTGGCTAGGGACAAACTATAAAGATGGAGGGAAATATTGTAAGGAAGGGAGGTAAAACAAATACATATCCTTTCATACACCTCACATCATGCATCTAAGAGCATTTAGATATGAAAAATGGCTAAGGCATAAAATCCTCCATACAGCGCTGATCAACCATTATAGATATGGAAAAATGACTAAGGCATGAAATCCTCCATATAGCGCTGATCATCCATTTTAGATATGAAAAAATGGCTAAGGCATAAAATCCTCCATACAGCGTTGTCTCTCTATTTGTGCTCTAAAAGGGACGCAGAATGCTACATGTATAGTAACCCATATTAAAACACATTCCATGTTACTCATAATAGAATCATATACAAAACCATACTCCAACGTGCCCAGCACAACATATTTTTTCGGAACAACATTTTGGACATGTTTGCATAGAAATCCCACGATTGCATGACATTTTAGATATGTTAGTATCGAAATTCCACGTTTATATTGACACCATGTTATCATTAAGATTCCATGTTTACATGCATTTCTGACATGACATTCGCAACAAGTTTACAATCTCGACACAGTTTCTGTTACCGTGAAAGTGTCTAACACTTAAAATTTTTCTCAAAAACGCATGAGGAAAAGCATGTATAAGCACATCTGTGACCACCACATATTTGTGTTATATCCGTACAGATAATTTTGACTATGATAGTTACAACAGACAGGATGGACAAAAAAGCGATCCAGCAAACAAAAGAGACACAACGTCGTCAGAAGAGGTAACATATATAAAGCAGGATCAATTTGGGTGTCTATCCCGTTTAGAATAGAGTCAAGAACGGTTTAAAAATTCTTGACTCGGGGGCAAATGATGGATATACACCCACCTTGACCCGCTTCGACCAGACTTAATTAGTGTACGAACCCAATGACGGTTCTAAACCGAAACTTGGAAAACCCCTAACCCGGAAAAATACACAGACAAAAGGCCGGGCGGAGATTAAATCGCTCAGCAAAAAGAACAAGTTCTGCTAGGGCTCCCCTAACAGAACATGTTCTGTTACTCCTCCCCTAACCAAACATGTTCTGTTACTCCTCCCTTAACCAAACATGTTATGTTACTCCTCCCCTAACCAAACATGTTCTGTTACTTCTCCCCTAACCAAATATGTTCTGTTAGTGCTTCCCCCTCCCTCCGGGCCATGCTGTTTCCGAACTCCCCATAAATATTACCGACTCCTCCGATGCTTAGCAAGACCTAATTTCACTTTATCTTAATTAATGCATGATTAACGAACTAATATTGCGATTAGCAAACTAATGACCAAGAGGTCTATAAATAGAACCCTTTGCCATTCATTTCATGGCCAAGTAGAATTTTGCTCTAGCTTCTCTCTAGACATTTTCTCTCTCTAGCAAATTCTCATTTAGGCATCGGAGTGGATTCACCGAGCACCCCCCTGTGCTCGGTAATCCCTTTTGCATGTGAACGTGAAAAAGGACCCGAACTCGAAGTTGAGAAACGGAGATCCAGCAAGACATTTTTATAGGTTTACGAACAAGAAGAGTTATCTGGGAGCTAAGGACAACATTATAAGAAAAGCATCCGTACAGGTCCACGAGGATCAACAAAATTCTGTCGGGTACCGACCGATTGGTTCACGCAAAACCGAACTGATTGGAAGCGTGTCCCAACACTCGTCTTACTTGTTTATCATCGTGGCGGATGTGTTGTCGAGATTGATGGTGGACGGTATCCACTCATAGAAGTCTATAAGGTATCCAAATGAAGCTTGGGTGCCCAATCTTGCATCATCTATTCTTTGTGGACGACTCGTCTTCTTCATCAAGGCGACAATTCAAAATGTTGAGGCCCTTGATTCGATTATGAATGCTTATTGTATGTCATCGGGTCAGAAGGTGAACCTGGATAAATCGACAATATATTTTGGTATATGTTTAGGTAAGTACGAGAATAGAGATTGTGAGAGTTTTGGGATTGAGAGAAATCTGAAATCCGGGGAAATATCTTGGGCTACCGACGATATGGGGAAGGTCGATGCGGGAGGCCTTGGGATTCCTAAAGGAAGGCATCGTCTCAAAACTAAAAGGGTAGTAGTCGTTGCTTTTAAAAAATGCAACCCATGAAGTTCTCATTAAGTCAGTGGTGACGGCGATGCCAACGTATGCTATGAGTATATCTTTATTACCCAAGACGTGGTGTGCTGAGATTAACGCTCTTGTTGCTCGGTTTTGGTGGTGTCAGAAAAACGAGGAGAGGAAGCTATATTTGAAGAGTTGGGCCTCATTAACCCGACCTAAGACATGCGGAGAATCGACTTTAATGAACTACAAACGTTTAATGTTGCGCTTCTATCTAAGATGACGTGGCGATTAATGCAAATTTCGAGTGCTTATTGGGTCAAGATTATCCAGGGGCTTTATTATCCTCATACAGAGTTCAAGACGACGAGAAAATGGGTGACGGCTTCGTGAGCTTGGTCGAGTTTATTAATTGGTCGTTACGTGCTAATGGAACATGGGTTATGGACCTTATGGAGGATCGAGGATGGTCGTGGTGTCAACGTTTTTCAAGACCTTTGTTTTCCGGGGTTGCCAAATTTTAGGCTCACATACCCACGTGAGCAGCTGGACACGTTGCGAGTGTGTGATATCATAGGTGAAGATCGATAGTGGAGTCCCTCGGCCAATCAGCAGCAAATTGCGACCGAGCATATTTATCAGCGATAGAGCGAATTCCGAATCTCACTAAGCATGTGCATGTTAGGTTTTGTTGGCCTTATACAATATTTGGAGAATTAAGTGTTGATTCAGTGTATCACCAACTTACTTGCTCTGAGGTAGGTGCCGCTAATGTGATTGTACTGGCGCAGTCAAGGTTTCCTGGGCTCATATGGAAGTACGTTTAGTCGATTAGCGTGTTACCGAAGGTCCGGTCATGTATGTGGAAAATCCATGCCAACACACTAGCTTTGAAAGAGAATTTGAAAAGGCAAGGGATGCATGTGGATCCAAAATGTCCATTGTGTATAGAATAGAAATCAGTTGCTCATATATTGTTTGGGTGACATGAACATGATTGGTTCGCAACGATGTCAATTTGACCAGAACTAGTTAGGGCTGCCACAATTGAGGATTTGATTGCGCGTATAAAACATGCTTTTGGGTTGAGTAAACGAGAGCGTACATAAAAATTGTCGCTTATCGGGCTCACATGTTAGATGATTTGAAAAGAAATGTGACGGGGGATGTATGACTGGGTTGAGTAGAATCCGAGAAGAACTATGGAGGTGACGCTGCGAGATTTTAATTAGTTTGTGGGAGCATGGTCACCGCAATATGTTGTGCTGCAGTAGGTAAATGCACATGTGCTGGGTTCCGGACAGGGCATTTCAGTTCGCTGGTTGGCACCCCCCGATAGGTTCATTAAGGTTAATTGTGATGAATCTAGGGTAAGTTCTATAGACGGCGGTGGTGTTGTAGGCATTGCAAGGACAAGTTTTGGTGACCTGTCGATGGTTTCTCCTTTATTGTGACTGGATATAGCAACCTTGAGATGGAGGTGAAGGTCGTTGCTGAAGCAGTCGAGCTTGTTATTGTGAAGGCATGGCAACAGGTTGTTATTGAGTCCGACTCTAATGAGGTCATATACAATATATTTGGCTCGAATCAGCGAGTGAATTGGTGTATCGAGACACATGTGAATAACACCCGAAAGCGGACGAAGCATATTCGTGAAGTTAAATGGTCGTCGGTTCCAAGAAACACAAATACTTATGCTAACTGGATTGCAATCCATGCTAGTAAGATGTCGTGTATTTGTAACTGGGTATCACTACCCCCACCCTCTCTTTTATATTTGTTTGATTTGGATGTGACTTTGTACCCGCCTTGACGCTTTTGTATTGTTTTGTGTGTTTTGGAATGAATCTTTTACTGAAAAAAAAAAAGAAATCGCAAAACATAAGTTATTTATAAAGAAAATTAATATTCTAAAATATTACGATAAAATATAAATTAATTCATATTGCGTAATATACTAATATATACATTATATATTCTATAAAATATAAATTGTTCATATTCCATAAAAAAATATTAATTATAAATTAAAAAACAGTAATTCAAAACACAATAATATTTTATTTTTATTTCTTCTGAAAATACAATGTCAAACAAACTCTTTGTAACCAATGTGTTCCTGCAGGTAATTTTATGATCGGCCCTATCTGGAGGATAACATCCGTAGCATGCTTGCTCCACATTTAGATTAATCGCCACTCACACCCAGTTAGTCCGTAAGAGGTAAAATGTTGGTCATCAATATTTTTCTATTCTCGTGGTCACTAGCGGGGTTTAAACTTTTGATTTTTGATTAAGGGATAAAATGCCGAACCGTTAAAATATACTACATGATTATTTAAAAATAGGGTTAAAGTGTCTTTTGGTGCCATATGTTTGACCAGTATAGTCTTTTGGTGTCATATGTTTTATTTTGTAGGTTTTTGGTGTCAAACGTTTACATTTTGTAGGCTTTTGGTGCATTCGTTAGTCAAATGTTAAGTATGACTGTTAAATACTTTTATTTTGTTCGATTTAGTCCTCAAATTTATACACCTAACTTTTTGTTTTTGTAATTTAGCCCTAAAATAACTCAATTGGACCCTAGGGTCCAATTGACCCAGCCATGGTGAGACCCATAGCTGGGTCGCGGCTCAGGTCGCCGGACCTGAGTGACCCCATCTGTGGTCCGACCCAGCCATGGGTTGCACCATGGTTGGGTCAATTAGAACCTAGGGTCCAATTGAGTTCTTTTAGGGCTAAATTGCAAAATTAAAAGTTAGGTGTATAAATTTGAGAACTAAATTGAACAAAATAAAAATATTTAACGGTCAAACTTAACATTTGACTAATGGATGCACGCTTACAAAATGCAAACATTTAACACAAAGAACCTACAAAATAAAACATATGACACCAAAAATCTACGCCGGTCAAATATATGACACCAAAAGACCTTTAACTCTTTAAAATATATTCATCCATAAACGTTTTTTCGCTAAGAAAGGAAAAGGAGGTAAACGAAACGGTCTTGCCTTGTTTATCCATTAAATTAATGGCAATAGTTTATTTCCTTCCATCCTATTTATTAGTATTTAATAACAATTTTTGATTGCTTGGGAAACGGTGATTGGCCATAGACTCGAAAGTCGAGACTCGAGAGAGAAAGAGACGACAGACAAGACAACGGCCGGAGGTACAGGTAACATAAAATTGGTCTGGTAATACCGTCGTGAGGCATATATATATAAGTATTAAGTATGCGATTATACTATTCACCAAAAAAAGGTAGGCTATTATACTAAAACTAATTTTAATACGCCGATCTCTTGACTACATCAAATTTCTGGTGGCTATTTTTATAGGTCAATGTAAAGATTGGTTATTCATTAAATTTAGTTGGAAAAAATTCAGTACTATAATCAATAAAGCCGAATATTATGTAGCAAGATTGAATTATAGTCGTAGCAATACTACATAGTTTTTTTTTTTTAATGAAAAAAAGTTATTATTAAGGCTAAGTGCAACCTAGATAATTCCTGCTAGTAAAATAAAATGTTGGTCATATACCTTTTTATATTTTTATAATTAAATCTGAAACCTCTATTAAATGAAATATTGATCCCACTCTTGACAATAATATTATATGTTTTTTTCTGGGAAAAAAGAAGAAATATTGAATTATTACAGTATATTATATAATTATTTTTTTAACTGTGTGTCTTAGCTAGCAGAGAGTAATCGCAATTCACAATAAGTCAGTTTTGAACATACATATTTTCTTTTTACCAAAGAAACATACATATTTTCTCAATTCCAGAGTTTGTGCGATATTTAAATCCAAAATATATATGTTTGAGAATGAAGCGTCCAAAATATATACCGTTTTTGGTAAATACCATATTATAGGGTGGATCGGTATATTTTAATCACAAACAAAAAGATATATTTGTATTATAATATAAAAAGATATATTTGTATTATTATATATTATAAGATATATTGGTATTCAATATTCACAGAGATTTGCGTTTGTTGAATTTGTTTTTCCGTTATGATCGCCCTGTGAAGGGGTTTATCTATCAGACTGCTGCTACTCTACTCAGTCTCCAGAACCGATAAAAACCCTTTATAAGCGATGTTTGTCATCTTCTACAGAGACCAAACCGTAGCCATAGATTCCTGATCCTCCCTGCTTCCGCTATATATCTATTAACATTCCGTCGCTATTACTTCCCTTTTGCTCTAAGTTGAATCACTTCTTCTCTTTTAGGGGGAGAGCCAGGGCGAAACAGAGGGGGACTGGAGTAGCTATATGTCTGTTGGTTCTGAATCCGCAGCAATTGTGACTCTGTTTCAGCTCTGTTTTTGCTTCATGCTCTGCTTCTCCGAGCAGAGGTCAAACCTGGTGTCATCGTCTCCTTCGATGCGTTTGAGGCCAAGAAGGTAAGGTCCTTTGCTTTCTGGGTTTTGATTATTATTATGTGGAATCTGTAATGGGTTTTGATTTTGGTGACAAATCGTTAATTTAGGGTTTTGATTTTGGCGATGAATCTGAACTGGGTTTGTTCTTCTGCTCTGTTTTTTTTTTTTTGTGCAGGACTTGTTCTGGTGTTGAATCTTTTGGTGGATTTCACTTAAAGCGATTTTCTGATCTTTTCTTGTTCATCAGAGGGGGATTATCTTGATTCGTACTCGGATCTGTTTTTTTTTTTAATTTTAAAAAAGATAAGATTTTTTTTTATTTTAAAATTTTGCTTACCCATATTGAGGGGTTTGACCATGGTCGGAGTTCCAGAGACAGTGAGCATGGTGTCGATTCCGGCCAATTTCTGCCGGAAACCAAACAAGAAACCCAGAATCCACGGTGACCCGAAACCGACGAGGAAGATCCGGGTCTTCTGCCGCGACCCAGAAGCCACCGACTCTTCCTCCGATGAGGATGAGTCGGAGAGGAGTCACCAGAGACGGCTGAAGTCCGGCGAGAAGCTCTTCGTCAAAGAAATCACCCAACCTGTCTCCGCCATCAGCCACCAAGCGCTGGTTCCTGAGTCAGTAGAGGCTTCATCCCAGGACAGTAACGACGGCGTCCGGAGAAAGTTCCCCGCCACGCGCCGGCCGTCAAACTCGCCGTACAAAGGAGTTCGGCAGAGAAAGTGGGGCAAATGGGCGGCGGAGATCAGGAATCCGTTTGACCGGAACCGCATCTGGCTCGGAACCTACAACACACCCGAGGAGGCCGCCGTTGCTTACGAGGCCAAGCGGCTCGAATTCGAGGCTGCAGCTAAAGCTAAGGCCAACGGCGGCGCCTCTGCCTCTACCGCCACCGTGGCCGTAACCAGCACCACCATCTCCGATGACTCTGTAAGCGTGGTGTCTCATTCTCAGTCGCAGACCTCCCCTGCGCCGACCCCCGAGCTGGACACGTCAGCCTCCAAGGCCACCACTGCCATTACAGCCGCTATCTCCGGCAACGTGGAGTCGCATATCCCGTTTGAGCTTCCGGAATTTGACCTCGGCGAGGACTTAGACTCTCTGTTCGCAGATTTTGGTGGCCAATTGGATGATTTCTGCAGCATTGAGGATCTGCAGCTATGTGGATTCGATTCGGATGAACCCAGTGAACTACCCGACTGCGATTTTGACCTCGGAAACGATGATTTTGGCCGGTGGATTGATGAGTCGACCTTCAATATAGCCTGCTCCTAAATTTTGCAGCTAGGAAGATGATAAGTTTTGTCCGTTTAATTATGCGTGTATTAGGTATAGAAATCTCTCAAGAAAACTGCAGGATCTTGGAGAGATTGAGAGTGGTTTTGAGTTTAATTTTATTTGTTTGTTGACGAAGAAGACACCGTTTTAGGGTTAAGACTTTGGGTTTTCTGGTGCTGTTAGAGCCGTCCAATGCGTCTGTTGTTCTTAAATTTCCGGCGACTTCTTCAATGTTCTTGCATTAAAGTTTTATATGTATCTTTTATTGTTATATTATCGTACTAAATTTCTGTTGAACTTCTATTTTGTGGTTACCTTTGTGAAAGTAAGAGTTTGAGGACTGATTTCATGATTTTAAAAAAGTTTTAGTGTCTTTTATATGAGAATGTTTGAAGAGTTTTTTATCGTGCTCTATAAGCATCATGATTATGGTTTTTTTCTTTTCTATTATCTTTAATGTGAACCCTAAAGGGGTATTGTTATTAGTAGGCTAAGCATGAGACGGATGAACGGGTTTTTTTCTAAAAAATGGCCAAAGCCCTAAAACTAGGGCCACTTAATGGCTGTCCCGAGCCCTAGCTACTAGGAAAAAGCCCGCCCGCCACGGGCCTACAGAGACTAGGGACAAATGGGACAAACCCAAATTCCCATCCAAGTTCAAAAAAAAAAAAATCATACTCAATTTACTTAAACCATAACCAAATACAGAACAATAACAAAGTTCAACACATACCACAAAGTTCACCATAAAACACAAAAATCACTCAAACATTTTGTCACTTGTAAGAACACCAAGTTCAACACATAACTTGGTTCTAGTTCATCAATGACTCCAAAACTAAGTTTTACCAAGACTCTAACACAAAGTCACCAACAATTATAACATAACAAGTTATAAATACAAATCTCATATCAAATGGAACTTCAACCTGAGCCATCACTAAAGTTAACTTAACTAACTATAGTTTATAGCTGATTAGTTAGCAAAAAGGGACGGGACGGGTCTTTTGGGACTTCGTAAAAAATCTCTAGCCCTAGCCCTAGTTGAGAAGAAAAGTCCCGTCCATTAGGGCTTGGACACATTTTTGGGACGGGCTAGGGCGGGACGGGCTAGGGCGGGACGGGCGGGATTTTGAGCTTCCCGGGATATTTGCTCACCCCTAGTTATTAGAAATAATGTAATTCAAATTTGAGTAGTCACGATTTTAAACATTTATCGATGTTACGATTAAGTTCTCCTTAGTGTAAAAAGTACGAAAATGATGGTGCTTATGAAGTATGATAATAATATATCCATGTTTGAAGATGAAACTTTTTGACTAAAAAATATAATAATAATAATCATATAAAATGGTGATACAGTTATTATTGGGCTTGAGAAAATTCTGGAGTAACTATTAGTGGAGTACTTTGCAAGATAAAATATTTCGTGAACAGTTTGGAATTGTGCAGATCAAAAGACAATAAAGGGTCGGGCTTTCGCAATATAAATGCTTTCAAACTCGCACTGCTCTCAAAGTAGGCTGCAGGAATTATCACAAATCAGGATTCAATTTGGGTTCAATGTATATGCAATAGGTATTTAAGACATAAATTCATATTCTCAACTGCTGATCCCTACTACTATCCAGTCTAGCGAGCAATGGTTAAGTTATAACATTTCCTCTTGCGAGGAGGAAGATGGCATGTCGGGGACAGATAGAAGATCAACTACTAAACAGATACATGGGTTCCGAGCTAGGTTTCCTGAATGATTGGATACCTCCCAAGTTCTCGCTTCCAGCTGTAACTGTGCATCATTTTATAAACAACGGATCATGGCTAATTGAAGCGTTAACTCAGCTCCTACCTCCAATCACCCTTCCCTTATTTGAAACCAATGACATGTTCATTTGGTTCCACAATGATACTGGACTCTACTCTATTAAGTCCAGTTATCATTTCATCAACTCGCTCATCATCTCAAAGCAACAGGGTCTTTGTCAGTCACCTCTATGATCGCTAGTTCGTCTCCTTGAAAGAAACTTTGAACATCCATACTTACTCCGAAAATTCGAAAGTTCATCTGAAAAAGTTGCAACATCGGTCTGCCTCTTGGGCAGAATTTTCACCGACGGATTCCCTCATTCTAATTGAAGTGTCATCTTTACTCTTGCACAAATGAGACTTGGGATCACCTTATATAGACTTGTTCATTCGCTCAAAGAGTTTGGTTTGGATCTAGTATATGCATACACTCGGGTACCACTCTGTTCACAACGACGTTTGGGTGGCTTTTCGACACTCATTCTCCCCGCTCACCTTACCCAACGGGAGAACTCCTATTACAAAAATATTTGGTTATATGGGGGATTTTGTTAGAACATTTTTTGAGTAAAAATCACAAAGGATATCTCGATTTTGGGGTTCATTACTAATAGTATGTGTGATAATGCTAATGCGTTTTTTTTATCCAGGCCGACCAGGCCCTACCAGACTCGACAGAGCCGTGGTCCGACGGGAACATACCCCATTACCTGTTAGACCCACTCTAGTTTATGATGGGGCAGTACAGACTCGTAATAGAAGTATATTCAGAGCAGCCATTTTGCACCAAGATTTTGGTGGAATCTTACCTGTCTCCGTTACTTCGGCTTCCGGCATTTATCCACTTTTTGGCGGAAGGTTTGACTTTTAGGGCAGGATTACTTTAGCAAGGTCCAATCACCAGGAATCTCAACTTCTATACATAAACTCGACCATTTTGCTAAATCAGATTGAATCCACTTCTACAACTTGCAACCCTTCCTTGTTTGGGGTCATCCAAGATATAAGAATGTTAATTAGGGTACTTTTTATATGATTGTTGTTCCTAGAAATTATATTTTTTAGCACACAAGGTTGTTTACCGCGCTGCAGCAACTAATATAATATGATACTGGTTCGCCTCTGATATCCCGCATTTTCTATTGGAATCATAGGTGTCCCTTTGTTTGGTTTTGTTATAATATCGACATTTAAGATACAAAATAAATGGTGTAACGTTTCAGCCTTTACCACTTAATCAGATATGAGTGGTTCAAACCTTACTGTGAGACTGAGAATGAAAAGATATTCATGATCAACACTTTACCCTTTACAAATCGCACCCGGTACGTATGAGAATTAATCTAGGTGTGGAGATTCCTCAAGACACCCGTGAAAGTATAAAAATGGGTTGACTAAAATGCATTCGATTCGAATTTTTAGCTCTTATATCATACAAGATAATGTATCAGATTTCAGGAGTAATAAGTATAATTTAATCTCATTTGTTGCATAAATTTCAATTTGTCTGGTTTAACAATCATATTAATAGTCAACAATATTTTAGCAAAATCATGTTGTAAATTATAACAATATTTTGTCAACAATCATTGATACTGCACTGAGATACATTACAAAGCTTTTAGAGGTAAAAGAAAAGTAAAGTCGAAAATGAACACTCCAGCCATCTTCACCAACGTCCCTGAAAGAAATTCACAAGTGAATCATATCAGTAGACTTAGCGATATAAAACGTTTAACGGTTTTATATATGTGACAAACGAGGTGTACCTTTTACAGTACTTCATCAGTAGTATTTGTCATACTACATATCTCGTTTGAGGACCAATTCGATCATGTTTCCTCTGCAATTTCCTTAGTCCTCTTGCGGTGGCGCACATGAGAACTTTTCAGTCTCTTTTGGTTGCTTTCCTTGAATAGGAACATGGAGTACTTAATTGAATCTATTACGTATCCAAGTCCATCATCGTCAGCAAACCATGATATCGGATATCCCTGTGCGATATTGATTATCTTTCTCCAATTGGATCTTTCGATCCTTCGGTTACACACAGGTTTTACTCTGGTGTTGTTTGAAAGTAGGTTATCATACTCTATTATTAATTTTATTGCTTCGGCTGCCTTTCCACTACCAAAACGGAGTTTAAGGGCAGCCCAAAGCTGAACAGCAGAATAATTGAGCGTGAAGTCCTTTGCAACCTCTTTACTCTTGCCAGTAAACCGAGGGAAGGGGGTGTTGTGAAAGAGTTTCGTCTTCAATCCAATAGACCAGTCTTTTGAAAACGGTTATTGTATTGCAAATTACCGGAACGGGAATTTTCAAATAAGCATACCCGATCATGGCTTTCCCATGGCCCTTTTTGATTTTGTAAAAATTATCCGATAATTTACGCATGCATAATACTATATCACGCCATAAACATCGATTAAACCAAAACAACATGCTTACGCGTCATGCGTCTAATGTTCCTTAGCATACATAATTCTACTTAAAGTAAATTACCACATGCTTTCATTCATGAACATTCTAGCATACGTGTCAAAACATGCAACTTCCGCATACATCATGCATAATTGGCGACTTGTATTTTCAGTTTTAAAAACGTTTTGAAAATATTAGGGGCTGACTTGCAATTCATGCTTACAATCAATCATGCGAAATTTCTAGACATGAATTCTAGGCAATTTCAATCAGCATAGCATGTCTATCCTATTGCGCATACCATATATTTAAATCCCAGAGCTCAATGCTCGCAATTTATTATCCAGCTAGCTTGACTGAGTCAAGACGACAATTCTAATATATGTTGCAGAAAATAAACAATTTCAATTCAGCCCACTAATTTAATCAAGTCCCAAAAACATGCATATCCGAGTTACATCCCCATAATCGTAACCAGGTATTAGGGTTATATCCGAAAACGTGTTAAAACATAAACCCTAAGAGCACTGTTTAGGTTAACTTTTAAAGTTCGAAAACATTTTGGATTTAAAATTTGACATCCTATTTTATTGAACATTTTAAAATTTTTGAAAATTTGAAAATTTGGTTCGGTCCATTTAAAAATTCGGTTCGAGTCGGTCTGATTTTAAAAACCCGGTTTAGTCCGAACCGGTTCAATAAAATAAGGTTGTGGTTCGGTTCATCACTCATAACCGATTTGGTTAGGTTCTATTTAATTGTTCCGGTTTGACCCGACCCGAAAGGGTCCACCCGATTAAGAAAACCCAGATTGGTTTAACTCGATCCGGTTTTGCAAATTGGACCGGCCCATAAACCCACAGGGTTCGGCCGAAATATATCTTGTGGGCTAAGTAGAATTCTAAAATCCACTAAAAACTTAACTTAGCCACCAAGAAATATTAATTACATAAAATAATTTCCAATATTGCTAATGTATATATATAATTTCGGCATATATTTAAATATATATATATATAAATATTGTCAAGATTTTATCTTTAAGATGTAAATCAATCAACAATATATATATATATATATATATATATATAAACTTCGGCACATATATATATATATATATATATATATATAATTATTGTCAAATATATCTTTTGGGATTAAAATATATATATACAATATATTTTCTTAATCTTTTATAGCAATTAAATCTATCCATATATATTAACCCTATCTTTATCTATATATATTGATAGTTAATATATGTTTCAATATTATATTGTGAACCTATCCATATTTTCCAACTTATAGATACATAGTTACCTTTTAATAAAATTAAAATATGGCAAACTATATCCCTAACCTAGGCCGGCCGAAATTACCTTGATTGGACCCTAAAAAATTAAAAAATTTACCTAATAATTTACTAGGGTTTTCGGCACAAACACCCTTAATTGGAAAAATTGTCAAATTTTAAGATCAAACACTACTATGATCATGAATCCAAAAATTGTTCTTGATAGAACTCATCGTGTTCTTGAAGATCATGAACATCAAACTTAAATTTAAACCAAAAATTTTGGCACCAATCTTTAAAAACATGTATAATCCGAAAATTTTAAGTTTTTAAAGATCAAAGTCATGAAATTAAGTTTAAAAATTTCTGTGTTCATGATGTATAAAATACAGTTTTTATAAAATTTCAAGAACATCAGTTTATCAAAAATTTCAAGAACTCCTAAACCCTGCTCTGATACCACTGTTGGATTACGGGGACGTAATACTACAGAATGCTAAACGTGTACTAGTAAGTAATCTAATTACGCAACAGAATAATGTACACATACCTCAATAGCTTTTCTGCCCAAGAATGCTGTGGTGGGAGTTCTGATCCTCCGGTCGGAACTGTACAAGTTCTTCGTGAGAAGAAGTCTTACGCGGTATAAGCTCCACAGCAAATCCTCTGATCGATTCTTCAACGGGGACAGAACCTCAGACTGATGTGCACCGAAAATCTCAACTAACGGTGAGAGGGTTTCTCTCAAGTTCCTCAATGGATCAATAGAGGGACTTCTTAATTTGATTGATGTATGTAAACCCCTTAGGAGACCCCCTATATATAACATTGGTGGAGTGGACAAAAGTCCACTCCAACCAATGTGGTACATTGTTCGGCCGAACCATGTTAATTAAGGAGGAGGCCCAATTTTGGGCCTCCCATGTCAATTAGGGATTGGGTCTTGTCCCAATTAACCTAATGTGACAATTACCTAATTAACTTATGTAATTTCCTTAACATTGACGGGCTACCAATTACAGCGCCACGTCACCACATGCTAACATCACGTTCATGACACATGACACTTAACGGCCAATTTGGACGGAAAGTTAACGGTGGTACCAAAATGATACAAAGTTGAAAGAATTGGTACCAAAAGTATACAAAAAAATAGAAGTGGTACAAAAAGTGGATTATGTGAAAAGAAATAGTATGAAAAGGTACTTAATCCCTTGTTAAAATATATATATAGTTTTTGACACCTATATATATCTTTTTTTTTTTTTTTTTTTTTTTTTTAAATGTGGTCATATCTGCTTCCACAATTTCAGACTGAAAGCGTTAATGTTAAAACCTTTATAAAGAGGCGTCTCCAACGGGATTAGAACTCGATTAGTCCCTGAGAATACAACTCGATTTAACGGTTAGTCCAAACAAATTATATAATTATATCTTCATAGTTGAAGAACTTGTGCAAAAAAAAATAATTCTTATATAAAAATATCATAGGCAAATAAATATATTATTGTTGGACGAATATTCCAAAAAAGGAGGAAATAATAATTTCTCTTTGTTGAGCTGCCTTCCATTTCTAATTTTTTTTACCACCGTTGACTGCACACTTTCTCTGGTCCTGCAATTTCTTTCTTCTTTTTATGGACTAAACTATGGAGCGGCCGCTGCTTCATGCGGCCTGTTAATAATGTATTTTATTTTTAATATCTGGTTTAATGATTTTCAGCCTGGTCTGGTTCGACTAATTCCGCTTTAACAGCGTTAGGATCTCCCGTTAAATTTGTTTGGATGTACTATGACCCAACAGCATAGTAGTGGCTGCACCTGACAACCTTTAATATTTAATTCTATTATGTTTGTTCCAATTGATATATGAAATCAATAGCAACTAAAATTATTTTATGTGCATGAATTATATTCCATAATATTAATTAATTATTTAAATGTCCATTTTTTTATTTACTCTGGTGGTGGTTTTCATTTAGGGTATGAATAAGGTTTATAGTAAACTTGACTAGGGGTTTAGTATTTTCACTAAGCCTTAGTGGTTGTATTTTTTTAAAATTTAATATTTAATTCTATTATATTTGTTCCAATTGATATATGAAATCAGTAGCAACTAAAATTATTTTATGTGCATGAATTATATTCCATAATATTAATTAATTATTTAAATGTCCATTTTTTTATTTACTCTGGTGGTGGTTTTCATTTAGGGTATAGATAAGGTTTACAGTAAACTTGACTAGGGGTTTAGTATTTCCACTATGCCTTAATAGTTGAATTTTTTTAAAATTTAATATTTAATTCTATTATATTTGTTCCAATTGATATATGAAATCAGTAGCAACTAAAATTATTTTATGTGCATGAATTATATTCCATAATATTGATTAATTATTTAAATGTCAATTTTTTGATTTATTCTGGTGGTGGTTTTCATTTAGGGTATGGATAAGGTTTACAGTAAACTTGAGTAGGGGTTTAGTATTTCCACTATGCCTTAGTGGTTGAATTTTTTTTAAAATTTAATATTTAATTCTATTATATTTGTTCCAATTGATATATGAAATCAGTAGCAACTAAAATTATTTTATGTGCATGAATTATATTCCATAATATTAATTAATTATTTAAATGTCTATTTTTTTATTTACTCTGGTGGTGGTTTTCATTTAGGGTATGGATAAGGTTTACAGTAAACTTGACTAGGGGGTTTAATATTTCCACTATGCCTTAGTGGTTGAATTTTTTTAAAATTTAAAATTTAATTCTATTATATTTGTTCCAATTGATATATGAAATCAGTAGCAACTAAAATTATTTTATGTGCATGAATTATATTCCATAATATTAATTAATTATTTAAATGTCCATTTTTTGATTTACTCTGGTGGTGGTTTTCATTTAGGGTATGGTTAAGATTTACAATAAACTTGACTAGGGGTTTAATATTTCCACTATGCCTTAGTGGTTGAATTTTTTTTAAATTTAATATTTAATTCTATTATATTTGTTCCAATTGATATATGAAATCAGTAGCAACTAAAATTATTTTATGTGCATGAATTATATTTCATAATATTAATTAATTATTTAAATGTCTATTTTTTTATTTACTCTGGTGGTGGTTTTCATTTAGGGTATGGATAAGGTTTACAGTAAACTTGACTAGGGGTTTAGTATTTCCACTATGCCTTAGTGGTTGAATTTTTTTAAAATTTAATATTTTATTCTATTATATTTGTTCCAATTGATATATGAAATTAGTAGCAACTAAAATTATTTTATGTGCATGAATTATATTCCATAATATTAATTAATTATTTAAATGTCAATTTTTTTATTTACTCTGGTGGTGGTTTTCATTTAGGGTATGGATAAGGTTTACAGTAAACTTGACTAGGGGTTTAGTATTTCCACTATGCCTTAGTGGTTGAATTTTTTTAAAATTTAATATTTAATTCTATTATATTTGTTCCAATTGATATATGAAATCAGTAGCAACTAAAATTATTTTATGTGCATGAATTATATTCCATAATATTAATTAATTATTTAAATGTCCATTTTTTGATTTACTCTGGTGGTGGTTTTCATTTAGGGTATGGTTAAGGTTTACAATAAACTTGACTAGGGGTTTAATATTTCCACTATGCCTTAGTGGTTGAATTTTTTTTAAATTTAATATTTAATTCTATTTAATTTGTTCCAATTGATATATGAAATCAGTAGCAACTAAAATTATTTTATGTGCATGAATTATATTTCATAATATTAATTAATTATTTAAATGTCTATTTTTTTATTTACTCTGGTGGTGGTTTTCATTTAGGGTATGGATAAGGTTTACAGTAAACTTGACTAGGGGTTTAGTATTTCCACTATGCCTTAGTGGTTGAATTTTTTTAAAATTTAATATTTTATTCTATTATATTTGTTCCAATTGATATATGAAATTAGTAGCAACTAAAATTATTTTATGTGCATGAATTATATTCCATAATATTAATTAATTATTTAAATGTCAATTTTTTTATTTACTCTGGTGGTGGTTTTCATTTAGGGTATGGATAAGGTTTACAGTAAACTTGACTAGGGGTTTAGTATTTCCATTATGCCTTAGTGGTTGAATTTTTTTAATATTATATTCCTTATCATTACTATTATAATATATAATATAATCATATAAATTGATACCCTAAAATAATTGGAAAAAAAATAACTTGATATTATTAATATATATTTATCCAAATAATGCCTAAGGTATACATTAATATAAGTGAATAGAAAAAAATTATTGGCTAGAATCGGTGATTTAAAAGAGAATTTAGTAAATTTGAACATAATTATACTAGAATAGAACTACGTATGCAGTTAATAAATAGTAAGATAACTTTTGCACAGTCATGAAAATATAAATATATATATATATTAAATAAATGGGAAAAAAAGAGTCTTTATCTCTCTTACTTTTTGGTACGGTTATTGAAAAATAATCTTAAGAAAAGGGAAAAGAAGATTCTGTCTCTCTCTTCTGCTTATCTTCTTCATCTTCCTCATCAACCACGAGAAGAACATCAATGGCGGAAGAACAAAAATAACAACATTTTTGTTTTCTTCATTGCAGTTCAAAATCTGACCATAAGGACAAGCAAGTAATCTCTTACATTAACACATATTTTCAGAGGGGGCAAACTTAAGCAAGTCAATTTTTATCAAAAACTTATAAGTATCTATTTGAGCATCCATGGAGTTCAGGAGGGGCAATTGCCCCTTCTGGACTTTATATAGCTCCGTCCCTGTCTGAAGCTCCGTCAAACTGGACTGACTACAGACCCAAAACGGAACGTATAGTAAACGACAAGTTCAAACGTCACTTAAAACTTCACATCCGGTCTGGATAAATCTTCGAACCGTGGTCTAATTCACTTAAGTGATGTGATATGATGTGACAAGAACCACTAAACCGTATTTTTTCACTTTTTTGGTTATTTACAAGTTTGCCATTAAATACAGGCCTCTACTTGGTGAAAATTAGGCCGCTTGAAGCAGCGGCTGTTGCATAGTTTAGTCCTCTTTTTATACTACTTTAAGAGCAAGTATACAGTGAAATCATACGGTGACCCTCATACTTTACCTCGAGGGAAAATTGCACCATGAACATTTCATGATTTTGATTCATGGCACCTGGATAGATAATATGTACAGCAATAAATATTTGGGTTAAAAACAAAAAAAGTGTCAACAACTGGCCATGTTGTTTCTTTTGGCGCTTCAACTATTTTGTGTTTATATTTGGAAATCCAAGTATAGAAAGATATAGTTGACTAATAGATTTTCACCATGTCCGCGTTAAAATAGAGAAAAATGCTTGTGAGACCTTACATGACATAATTATGGGGTTATAATTAATGTTACGTGAGAGTCACTTGACTAATATATCTAAAGTAATAAAAAAAAAGTTGAGATGACAAATAGTAACATGACCAATAGTCGATGTTGTTTTTAGTTTCTTAATCTTTAATCTTTATTTACTTTAGAATATTAATATTGCTTAGACTAAGGGCAAGTCAATTAAGCACTATTCAAGTATCACAATTAGATTGGATACGTTATTATTAAATTAAACAAAGTTGTTCAACTACCTATGAATGAAACGTTTCCTAAGCACTTGTGTACTTTTCCGACTAAGTGGATCCTTAAGGATTAATATTTTAGCCTAAATCATGGAGATTAGTTTTCTTGGGAAGTATTCTATTTTTTTTTAAGAATTTTTATTAAAAGAATAACACTTAGTTTTAGTATACTTATTTTTCACATGTAATAATATATACTTGTACTGAATCATTCCATAAGAATGGAAATGTGAACCATTCTGTAAGAATTGAATAAATACGTTTTCTCGTTACTTAATTTGATTTTTGTGTTTTGTTTGTTTATTCTTTGAACCTACACTCTAATTTCACTTCCTTTCATATGATTTTTTTTTTTTTTTTAATGAGATCCTTTCATATGAATTGCTTGTGGTGGAAGGGGAGGGTGTTTGGTGAGTCAGCAATATAGTGTGTGTAGACTGAAGTGCATGTTTTCCTCCACAATATTACTATTTAACTAGTCATTACATAGCAATTTAGGCGACATTCTATTTATAAAAAATTTATGTTATAGTATTATTCACTCGTGCAAACTCGAGTTTTTAAATTAATTAGTTTATTAATATATCAAAACAAACATATTCCTCTTATTATTAATTAAATATTTACAGTGATGTACATAAGTTAAAAAATATATAATTTCATATGTCATTCAGAATGTCTCAATCTCGATTTTTATACGAAAAATCCAGTGTAGACCAAAGTACCGTAAAAAAGTCATGAACATTTGATTACGATATCAAAAGAAAATAATATTATTATATTAAAATAAAGGAAATACATATACGTTTATATACTTGTTAAAATTTAATGACGTAAAAACTAATATGACAGTCTTGTTAATTTTGATGACTTTTAAAGTTTGAATTTGCCGATTCCAAAATATATATATATATATATTTTAATTTAGTTGTTCAGAATCAGGAGAATTGTGATTTTTTAGATAAGAAAAATATGAACATTTTCTCCTGATCTATTTAATAGTTTTAATTAGACCCCAATATCGGGGTTCATACTTCATAGTCTCAATTCTGATGGAGACGTGGTCGCCTATAATAAATAGCGACCTAATTTTGGTCGGAACTTAAATGAAGAGTCTCGGAATGAGTCTCAATTTGGGTCTTAATAAATGTGTTGTGTAAATATGTAATTTGGCCAAAAAAAAAAAAAAAGTAAATATGTAATCAAAGAATCATTTATTGGAAGTTGCACCACGTGCATTCCAATATATATATTAGGTAGATATTACATAATATATATTAATATATATACGATTTCGAATCTCCTGTAAATGGCTTAAAATCATTTAATGGGAAAATAAGGATTGGCATACACTGGGTCGGCATCATTAATATATTAAAATGTTGGTATTTCTATGTTGATGAAATCAATGAGTGTTTGCTTTAGGTGTATGCTTTGTTGTTGAAATATATAATAATAATAAAAATTTCAAATAACGCTGCATATATTTAATAAATTTACATAACTTAAATTTATTTATTTGAAATTTTTCCCGAATAGTGTGCGGGGTAGGGTTAGTGGCTACTAATAATAATAAGACACTAATTATGGGGAGTTGTTAATATTAAAGTGTTTGGGCCTAAACAAAAACTTTCTAAAAAGTATCGGTTCCTCTTCATTAGGGTCCCATAAATTGGCCCAAAAATAGTCCCATAGATGGGCTGGCTTTTCTGTCAGTCCCGGTATGAGTCGAGCTTCCATGAAATTTCTACCCAAATGAAATGCCTTCTACCTGGGCCGATGGGCCGTTTTGCTCTCCTGGTGTATTGGGCCTTTCAGAGCCTGTCTAAGTCACAATTATTGGAATCAATTTTGCATACCCATGTTTGACATGTTACACTTTACATCAAAATGCATATAATAATCTTTTGAACAAAAGAGCAAAAAGTATACTCCGTTATTTATCCTTCAGAACCAGGCGTTAACTAGTAACGTGTGTGGCACATAATCGAGTTTTAAATTCAAAAAAATAATTATTCAACATGTTATGTTGAAACTACCATTTCATTTAATTATTAAATGAAAGTGAAATAGCTAATTTGCATACAATGTTTGGCCCATATTACAATTTGCATATCTCGTGATCAAAATACATATCAGCGTTTAGCCACATATCAAGAACCCTAAAACCTAATTTTAAATTACTTTGGTGATAAAAGAGTCTAATTTCAGGTCAAACGTGGTATGATTTGAAGATAGGGTATGCAAATGGCAATATGATCAGTATGCAAATTAGTCATTTCCTCTCATTTAATAACCGAACGAAATGATATTTTCAACATAATATGTTAAAATATTATTCTTTCAAATTTAATACTCGCCATATGCCATACACGTGACTAGTTAGCGTCATATTCGGACGAATCATTTAATTAAAAGTTTTGCCTTTTGCACTTGTGGTCAAATGTGGGTATGCATTTCTAACATATAGTATGCAAATTGCTAACCTTAGTATGCAAGTTGACTATTTCTCCTATAAAATGATGAAGTTAGCTTCAAATCTAGACTTATTTATTAAAAGAATTTGAATTTAAGACGTATATGATGAATAACACGAAAGAATAAATGGTCACTTTTTTCAAAATTGATATTAATCAATGTGTTCAAATAACAATATTTTGTAACATTTAGTAGTAGTATTAAATGTCAAAAGTTTTGACAAAAATATAGGTAAACATTTTTTTATTGGCCATGAAAGTATAGGTAAACATATATAATTAGATATGTGATTAATTCTTTAATGTTCCTTGGCATAAAAAAAGTCTTTAATGTTCCATAGCTATAATATAAGATGGCGGTTATATTATGTTTCGACCAAGTTACCGCGGGCTGTCCGCTGGGTAACTCATCGATGTCTTCGGGTTGGGTGCGAGCCAAGTCCGTCTCCTAAGGTCGTGTACGGGCCTTCGGCTTCGTCTTCAGAATAGTGGTAAGTCCTTCGGGCTCTCTCACGGACCGTCCGTCTGTACCTGCGAGAGGAGCATTACCAAGCAACTCTCGTGAAGAGGGGGGGTGCTTGGTGCGCTCACTCCGACGATCAACATTAGACGATTCTAGAGAGAGAAAGTTTTAGAGAGAGGTCAGAGCTTTTTCCAATTCTCACCCAAAGTGACTTGAAAGTGTTTACCCCCAAGGTGGCTATTTATAGGCAACCTTGGACCGTAGACCGGTTTTGGCCCGGTTCAATGTGGAAATGTGAACCGGGATGCAGGGGAGAGCTTTGGGAAAAGGACTCTGACGCGCGTCTCAGGCGGCTGTCACGAGCGGGACGCGCGCGCCTTTGAAACATAGGTCTCGGACACATAGGAGTTAGTTAGAAATCGGGTCTCCTATACATTCGAGACAAAATGGGGGGTGTGCGCGACACCCCCCGAGGTGCTAAGCTTACCCGGAATTCCGGGTAAGCCCCCGGGGGTGCCGGGCAAGTTCGCGACTTGCCCGGTTTCCCCCGGTTAGCTCGAAATTGGGTTTCGTAGTGGGTCTCGTGCGCGTACGAGGTCCGAATAATTAAAACCGAGCCCGAATCATGCGTATATCCATCACTTGCCCCCGAGTTAAATAATGGCTTGACCTTTGTTTAACTCTATTTTAAGATAGGGTATTCGCGTGATTCGGGTCGTCCGCTCACCTTGAGTTTTGACCTACCAATGGTGGATACGTGCGGCTCAGGCGAGCTTCTTGCCTTAGTTTTTTGAGATGGTCATGCTTGACAACTACGCAAAGGGTTAGTAGCACAACGGACTACAAGTAACATGATAAATGTGGTTTTGGAAAAAATGAGGCGTGAGCACACATGAGATTTTTCGGGTCTGTAAGATGATCGAATACATATGGAACGTTCATGCCATGACTAATTGTACTAAAACGATAATAAATCATGAAAGTTTTGATAAAACGTTTTTCATGCAATATGATGGTTTCCGGGAGCCCGTCGTCCGAGACGGCCGTCTTGACGGCGAGACGACGGTTTTAGTAAATGAAATAATGCCGGGTTTGGAAAATCACATGTGATGGACGTGATACGAGAAATCATATATAAAAAATGTTTTCAAGTAGTTGAGACCATTTGAAATAACTTAGTTAAATTTAGTTAAGTCCCTTGATGGTGAAAATCCAAGTTGTTAACAACTTTAAAAAATGGAGGGTGGATGTGAGTGTACCTCTTGGATGTATGGTGCTTGCTAGGTTGTGTAGTCCACCTCCTTTGTGATAGTTTATAAAACTATCAATATTTGTATAGGCTTTGAGAGGGTATTTTGAAGAGGGTAAGGTTGTGATTTAGGAATTCACTTTAGGGTACTAGTGTGACCCCATTTTGGCCGGCCACCACCAGGACTACCACCGGCGAGATCACGGCGACCCGGCAGCGGCGAGGCGGCGGCGGCGGCTTCACTGTTTACGGGTCCAATTTGGACCCGATTTGGCCCGTTTTCGAGTCCTTCTCGCCGGGTATTGATCGGTAATGTCCTCTCCTTCCTTTTCTTGATGGTAATCGGTCCTTTAGGGCTGCAAATTCGAATTTCAATAAGGTGCATGATAGGTGTTTGATGAAATGCCTAAGTGAAATTTTGGCTTGATTTTTCAAAATTCGTTTTTGGCCAAACTTTAAATGTAGATAGATAGAGTTACGGTTAGCGAACTCCCTTTGTGAAGAGGCCCTTAGGTTTCGGTCAACCGAGGTGAAATCGTGGAGGTTCGAAATCGGACATATTTGAGCAAAAAGTTCGACCCTTTGTATTTTGATGCGGGTGACTTGATATGATGCCCCCGAGTATGATAATGACTCCTCGATTATTTGTGAGTAGATAGTCGTGCCCCCGGAGTTTAGGTGATCGCTCGGTAGCTTATGCTTATCGGAGGCTTAGTTGACCCGAATGCTCTTTGAATTGTTCGGGTAGGGGTAAGTTTCCCCGTGACATGTAATGGGCTTGCTTAAGTGTATTTGAGCTGCTTGTATGTGCCCCCGGAGCCTTGAGCCGTTTTGGGGATAAAATTTGATCGAAATGTGGTCGGATGGCATTTTGGTAATTGCATGTCTTGGATTTCTTTAGCTCCTGAACTTATCGCTTTGTGGAATGCTTGAATACCTGTGTCACATTGCACAAATATATGGAAATTTGATTAGTAGGTGGCCTAGGCCTTTGGTGAGCGTAGGGACTTTTGATTCCCGAGCGGGAGGGTCCCTAGTTGTTTGCCCGCGGACAGTTGGTCCGTTGGGTTGGATGCCCTTGCAAAGGACTTGATGAATGTGGTTGATGTGTTGCCTTGGTTTTTGATTGAGTTGTGTATGGTTTTTGTAGGGCTTGGTTGACGGGCTTGCAAGCGCGTGTCTTTGATACTTAGGAATCTTCCCAGAAACTGTCACCCCCGAACTACTGAGATGAGTGAGTCTCCCGATTCCCTTCTTTGCACATATTACTTTTCTTATGATGGTTTGGAGATAAGCGAGGACACCCCCCTTTTACTCCAACTCGATCTTCCCGGGACAGGTGTTAGTCACGAAGCCATTGCGATGACTCAGACCTATCCTCCCAATTGTATTACGACTGAGGAGTTTGTGGAGAGCGTAGATAAGTCGGGGGTCTGTCCTCTTTCTGAAGCATTCTTCCCGTTTGACATATGCAAAGATGTCGAAGTTGGCTCAGTTACCGTTCCTCCCGTGGACCTAGATGTAGTTTACACGGGACAGATAGAGGAGGGCTTGCGTTTTCCTTACTGCAAGGATCTTGTCCGCTTATGTCGTCATTTCCACATCTCGCCCCTCAATCTCTCCCCTGCTGCTTTTCACGCGTGGACCTGTTTTCGTATTCAGTGCCACAAGCACTCATGGGCTTACTCCTTGATTCTCTTTCGGACCTTCTACCGCCTGGAGCGACGAGACAAATCGGGGTTGTCCACCTTTTGCAGTCGGTGGCCTTGCCTTTCCTCTTTTGGCTTTGGGGGTGCCAAGTGGAAGCCGAGCGGGCGGTTTGCCACCCCTTACCCTCGCTCCCAGGAATGGCAGAATCATTATTTCTTTGTGAGCGACGTCGGGACTAAGTGGGAGACGTGTCATGTCCTGGAGCGTGACCCTGTCCCCTCCTTTTCCGAGTATACCCCTCAGGATGAGAAGGCCTTTCGCGAGATTTTTAGCGACAATCAGGCGGGGGTTATAGTCCCTTTGACTCAGGGTTCTGAAGAGGAGTTGCTTGACGCAGGCATCATCGTATCTTCTTCCCAGGGTGTCTTGGTATGCCTTCGAATTTTTATAACCTTGTCTTATGTTATCCTGTAGGTTGGTTTCTTAACAAGCAACCGGCATTGCAGACTGATGCTGCGCGAGGGCTCCCTGTTGCTGCTCCGGCCCCTACTGAAGGGCCTCGTCATGGGCGAGGAAAAGGACCTACGGGTAAAGTACTTCTCCCTTTTTATCGTTTTCGGCTGTATTTCTGTTTGTAGTTCTAACGTTTTCTTCTTCCTGTTTGCAGGTCGCGCGCCTGCTGAGAGGGAGCGGGCGGAACCCGTTGCTGACTCTTCTCGGCGCCTCTCCGCTAAGAGGACCGATGTTGCGGCGCGTGCCTCGGGTGATCCTAAGAGCTCGAGAGTTGAGGGGACGTCTGTCTTGCCTTCTCGTGACATGAGGAAGTAAGTTGCCGAGCGCGTCCCTGCTGCCCCCGGGCCGAGGCATGGGACGGCGGACGAGGTCCCCCCAGGTTCATGTATGTTCACGCGACAAGAGGAAGCATGTTGATGAGCGCGTCCCTCCTGTCCCCGAGCCTATGCATGTGAAAGCAGAGGAGGTTCCCCCTGTATCAGGTGTGTGGTATCTCTTTTTATGTACTTAGCATATTTTGCTTGTATGCTTGCTTATGTTTGTGCTTTGCAGACATCCCTCCACTTCCTTCGCTTCGCAGAAGTGATCTTGTCCGTCGCTTTGAACGCGACGTCACAGGTGGTGTGTGGGTGCCCTACTCGGGTACGCGCCTTCGTTTTCCCAAGGATGCGTCCTTGAGCACTCCTGAAGTTGGTGTTCGGGTGGTGCAGAGGTCTGTTCCCCCTGCAGACCGGAAGGAGTGCCCCCCGAATTCTGCTAGTGCGCGCGCCTTTGTGGAGGAGAACGTTGGGGTCTTCGCTCAGGTGAATGTTTATCCTTCTTAGAAGTGATTCGTTCATTGTTGCACTTGTTTTGATAGTTATACTCTTTTTGATGCAGGTTAATGCTGATATTGCCAACTTATCATCTTTTGTCATCGAGCTTTCTGATGAGAAAGATCAGCTTCTGGAGAGCCATGAGGAGCTAATGAAGGAGCAGGTCTCTTTGACTGAGGATGCGAAAGTCCATGCTGGGGAGCTTCTCATATTATCTGATGCACTTGCCTCGAGTCAAGCTCGTGTTGCCGAGATCCGAGATCAGCTGTCTGCTGTGAAGGATCGGATGGCCCTTCGGGAGGGGGTGCGGGCTGCCGAGTTGCAAAAGGCGAGGGAGGACGGCTTTTCGAAAGGCAAGGCCGGCGCTTTTAAGCGGTATCCTCAGAGCGAGCCTTTCCTTTCCGCCGTTCAGGCGAGTTATGAGTCTTTGAAGAAGGAGTTTCTTGATGACTTCGTTCCTCTGATGCATCGTCTTGCCCCCCAGTTTCCCTTTGAGAAATTGGATGCTGCTGGTGTGATTGGTTTGAGTGATTTGGGGGGGTCTTCCTCTCTTCAGGTGGAGGACACCATTAGTGCAGATGGTGAGCCGATGTTTAGCTTTGAGCGGGATGCTGATATCTTTGGTGATACCCCTGCATGTGATCCCTTTGCGACGGAGGACTGCGAGGTTGATGTGCGCCATCTCTTTGACTAGGTTGATATGGACCCTTTGTGTGTTTGTTTGTTCCTTTGCATGCGTAGTATTTTGGCGCAGGACTTGTTTAGGACTTGTCTGTTGTTTGATGTTTGGACTTGCTATCGTAGACCTGTTTGATCTTATATATATATACTTGTCATGAATGCATTAGATAGATGTGATAACTGAATATCTCCTTGTTATTTTAGTCATAACATAGGATAGTGAAGTGCGGATAGATTAGTACGTCCGACACTTTTTGTGAGGGGGATCCGAATGTAACCGCTTTCTCTCTTGTGCAAGGATGTGAATAGATTAGTACGTTCACATCCTTGGTTAGATTGTTGGATTGCGAAGTGTGGATAGATTAGTACGTCCAACACTTGCAACTTTTATGAGAAGGGGGGAACTCTAAGGAACCGCTTGGCCTTCTTTTGCAAGGATGTGAATAGATTAGTACGTTCACATCCTTGTATTGTGGCGAAGTGTGGATAGATTAGTACGTCCGACACTTACATTTGTTTGCGAGGGAGGATTCCTAAGGAAACGCTTGTCCCCCGACTTTTTGCAAGGATGTGAATAGATTAGTACGTTCACATCCTTGCATTGTGGCGAAATGTGGATAGATTAGTACGTCCGACACTTGCATTTGTTTGCGAGGGAGGATTCCTGAGGAACCGCTTGTCCCTCGACTTTTTGCAAGGATGTGAATAGATTAGTACGTCCACATCCTTGATGAAAATATTCCAACTCCTTGGATGAGTCGTGCGTCCTTTGCTTTAGTTGTAGTGATGAGCCTTGTATAGGTTGGCATGTTGTCACTGTTGTTGTGTTTTGATGCCTTGATTGTAAGCTTTGGCGTTGTATGTGAGTTAATAGTGTGCCTACAAGAGACATGAATTTTGTTAGTATTTACGACATAACTTCATTTGATGCGCAAGTATGGAGTTACACATCTCCTTCTTTTAAAGTAATGAAGACTAAAAAGCTTGATACGACGGCTTTTAGTTCTATGTTTTCCTTTCTTGTTTATGCATGGAATTTCTTCAAGTGTCCCCCGCTGAAAGTGTTAGGCAATTCGTTCCCGTCAATATCTTGGATGCGATATGCATTAATGTATGGGACCGCTACTATCTTGTAGGGGCCTTCCCACTTGGGGGACATCTTGTTGATTTGGTCCAGGTGTGAGAATTCGTTTCTTCTCCACACCATTTCTCCCACATGGAATTGTCGCGCCTTGACCTTTCTGTTGTAGTATCTGGATGTGGCTAGGCGCATCTTTGCTTGAACTTGCTCCGATTTCCATCTTTGTTCATCTGATAGCTGAAGGTCGAGGCGTCTTTCTTCCTCATTGGTTTGGGGGTCAAAATGCGTCGTTCTGTATGAAGAGACGGCGATTTCGATAGGTGCCACTGCCTCGGTTCCATAGACTAGGCTGAAGGGTGTTTCACCTGTTGATTCTTTGGGTGTTGTGCGCACAGCCCATAAAACACTGCTTAGCTGGTCCACCCAACCCCCTTTCAGAGCATGGACTCTCTTCTTTAGTCCGTCCAGGACTATCTTGTTTGCTGACTCGACCTGGCCGTTTGTCTGTGCGTGATGCACTGATGCAAAACGGTGGTCTATCTTGAGACGTTCGCAGAAATTTTGCATATTTCCACTCCTGAATTGGGAATCGTTGTCGCTAATGAGTATCTTCGGGACACCGTAGCGAGCCACTATGTAGTTTCGGATGAAGTCCATGATTTGTGTGTCTGTGATGCACGCCAGTGGCTTAGCCTCAATCCATTTTGAGAAGTAGTCGATTGCGACGACTATGAACTTTGCCTGGCCCTTCGATTTTGGGAGTGGACCGATCAAGTCAATGCCCCATTGTGCGAATGGCCATGCGCTTGAAATTGGGCTTAATTCCGCTGCTGGAGCTGTGATATTCCTTGAATATAGCTGACATGCTTCACATTCTGTCACCATGTTCGTTGCTTGAGCTCTCATTGTTGGCCAATAGTAGCCCAAGTTCAAGGCTTTGCGGATTAACGCGCGAGCTCCTTCGTGCGAGGCAGCCATTCCTCCATGGAGTTCTTCTAGTACCGTTGTTCCTTTTGTGCTTGTGATACACTTTAGGTAGGGTGTAGAATAACCCTTTCTGTAGAGTTGTCCCTCGATCATGGCGTAGTTTACGGCTACCCTTTCGATCGTGCTTGCTTGAGTTTTGTCTCGCGGTAGGGTCCCTCCTGCGAGGTATGCTTGGATTGGTGTCATCCAAGTTTCCTCTTCGTCAATGGCCATTACTTCGAATTGGTCTATGACGGATATTATCCTGTTTTCCACAAAGTGTGTCTCTTTGCCTTGTTCATTGTTTTGGGCATACTTGCTTAGAGCATCGGCCTCCTGGTTTTCTTCTCGTGGGACGGAAGTTATGTTGAAAGTTTTGAAACTTTCTACCAACTCCTTTGCTTGTGTCAAGTATCTCTGCATGTTTTCGGACTTTGCAGTGTACTCTCCTTTGACCTGGTTGACGACCAGTTGTGAATCACACTTTACTCGTAAGTGTTCCACCCCAACTCCTTTGGCTATCCTAAGGCCTGTTATTAGTGCCTCATATTCTGCCTCATTGTTCGTCGCTCTGAATGTTAAGTTCAAAGCGTACTTCAAGGGGTCTGAGCCGTCGGGTGAGATTAGTAGTAATCCTGCCCCCGCGCCTCCGGTGTTGGATGATCCGTCCGTGTACATTTCCCAAACTTCTGCGGGTGGGACATTTGTTTGGACTTCAACTTGTGGCTCGGGCTCGATTCCTGTGAACTCTGCTATGAAGTCTGCCAAGGCCTGCCCTTTGATGGCTGTCCGTGGAGCGAAATGAATGCGGAATTCACTTAACTCTACAGACCATTTCGTCAATCTCCCTGACATGTTTGGTTTTGCAAGGATGTGCTTCAAAGGCTGGTCTGTGAGGACCGTTATTTCATGCGCGTGGAAGTAAGGCCTTAGCTTGCATGCTGCTATCACAAGCGCGTACAAGTGCTTGTCAATTGGTACGTAATTGACTTCATACTTGGCCAGTGTTTTGCTCACGTAATAGACCGGGAGTTGCGCCCCTCCTTTTTCCTTTATTAGTACAGAGCTAACTGCCGTGTTACTAGTTGATATGTAGAGAAAAAGAGGCTCCCCTTGAAGTGTCTTTGCTAGTCTTGGGAGCGTCTTCAAGTGTTGTTTGAGTTGTTGGAAGGCTTCTTCACAGACATTTGTCCATTCAAATTTCTTGTTCGCGCGTAGCACTTCGAAGAAAGGGAGGGCTCTGTCTCCGATTTTGGCCAAGAATCTGTTCAGGGCTGCGAGGCGCCCGTTGAGCTGTTGTACTTCTTTGTGCTTTGTTGGAGAGGCCATTTCTTCAATTTCCTTCACCTTCTCAGGGTTTGCTTCAATGCCCCTTTCGCTCACCATAAATCCAAGTATTTTTCCTGACTGTACCCCGAAAGCGCACTTTGCGGGGTTTAGTCTTAGTTGGTACTGACGCATTCTCTCGAAGATTATGCGTAGGTCATCTGCGTGGTTCTTTCTTTTCTTGGATTTCACGACCATATCATCCACGTACGCCTCCATTTTATCGCCAATCAGATCTCCGAAAATGAGATTGACCATTCTTTGGTAGGTTGCCCCTGCATTGATTAACCCGAAAGGCATAACTTTGTAGTTGTAAATTTCGCTGTCAGCGTAGAATGCCGTATGTGGGGCGTCCTGCCAAAACATTGGGATTTGGTTGTATCCCGTGTATGCATCCATAACTGTCATCAGTTCATGGCCCGCAGTCGCATCTACCAATTGATCAATCCGTGGGAGCGGATATGAATCTTTTGGGCATGCATTGTTGAGGTCTCTGTAATCGATGCACATTCTTGACTTGCCATTTGGTTTAGGAACAACTACAGGGTTGGCTACCCAAGTTTGATACTTGGATTCTTCAAAGAAGCCTGCATCACGCAGTCTGCCTACCTCCTCGCGGATGGCCAACTTCTTGTCTCCTCCTATCGACCTTAGCTTTTGTTTCACTACTCGAGCATCTTTGTTGATGTTGAGTTTATGGCAAATGACATCTGGGCTTATTCCGGGCATGTCCTTTGGGGACCATGCGAATAAGTCTTTGTATTCTGTTAGGAGCGCTGTGATTTCAATCACTTCGTCTTCTGATAATGATGCTCCTACGCGCACCATTCTTTCTGGCTCATCGATTTTGACTTCATGGAGTTCGTCCATCGCTGTAGGCCTCCCGTAGTCATCTCTTGGGTCTTCGTCGATGGTGGGTACAACTGGCATGTTTCCCCTCAAGTTTTGTTGTAGCGCAACATTGTGGCATTCTCTTGCTACTTGCTGGTTTCCTCTAACTTCTCCCACACCTGCAATGGTTGGGAACTTGATCTTTAGGTGGGCCGTTGAAGGCACCATTCTCCATTCGTTCATGGTCGTGTATCCGAGAATGCCATTGTAGGCGTTTAGCTTCTCGACTACTATGAATAGTACATCGATATTCAGACGTCTTTCTCCTTCGCCCAAAGTTACCGGAAGGGTAATGGTGCCCAGCGGGTAGCTGGTATCTCCCATGAATCCCACTAGAGGTGAGTTCATTGTTTGTATGGCCTTCTTTCTTCCGAGTTCTAGGACAATGTCTTTTGTTAGCACGTTTGGGGCGGAGCCTCCGTCTACCAGAATTCGCTTTACTTCCATGTCATCAATAGTCATTTGAATGACTAAGGCGTCGTTGTGGGGGAACGTTATGTGCTCTCTGTCTTTGGCTGAGAAGCCTATGATGTCTTCCATGATTGTGTCTTCTCCGTCTGGTTCCTGTGGCTTTTCACTTTTCCCGGCGGCGTACCTCTCCCTTGCGTAAGAGGTTTCGCCCCCTGCACTGAAGCCTCCGTGTATGGTGTATGTGCTTTCCATCTTGCTTGTTCGTTTGAGTAACGCAGACTTTCTGTTCGAAGCCCGCAGACGGCGCCAAGTGTTTCGACCAAGTTACCGCGGGCTGTCCGCTGGGTAACTCATCGATGTCTTCGGGTTGGGTGCGAGCCAAGTCCGTCTCCTAAGGTCGTGTACGGGCCTTCGGCTTCGTCTTCAGAATAGTGGTAAGTCCTTCGGGCTCTCTCACGGACCGTCCGTCTGTACCTGCGAGAGGAGCATTACCAAGCAACTCCCGTGAAAAGGGGGGGGGGGTGCTTGGTGCGCTCACTCCGACGATCAACATTAGACGATTCTAGAGAGAGAAAGTTTTAGAGAGAGGTCAGAGCTTTTTCCAATTCTCACCCAAAGTGACTTGAAAGTGTTTACCCCCAAGGTGGCTATTTATAGGCAACCTTGGACCGTAGACCGGTTTTGGCCCGGTTCAATGTGGAAATGTGAACCGGGATGCAGGGGAGAGCTTTGGGAAAAGGACTCTGACGCGCGTCTCAGGCGGCTGTCACGAGCGGGACGCGCGCGCCTTTGAAACATAGGTCTCGGACACATAGGAGTTAGTTAGAAATCGGGTCTCCTATACATTCGAGACAAAATGGGGGGTGTGCGCGACACCCCTCGAGGTGCTAAGCTTAACCGGAATTCCGGGTAAGCCCCCGGGGGTGCCGGGCAAGTTCGCGACTTGCCCGGTTTCCCCCGGTTAGCTCGAAATTGGGTTTCGTAGTGGGTCTCGTGCGCGTACGAGGTCCGAATAATTAAAACCGAGCCCGAATCATGCGTATATCCATCATATTATATTAATTATCATAAAGAAAATATATAAATGGAGCTGGTGCATTGTCAACAGTGGATTAATGGCAACTTTACTCACCGCCCCTCTTGATTAGTGTCAGTTGTCACCAACTTGAGAGAGATTATAAGTTAAATAGTAAGAGTAATAATGTGAAGATTGTTCATGCAAATAACATACGTAAAGGAAAATTTCGAAAATAATATTTTAATAATAATTACACGTCATAGATTGTGTCTGTCGCATGTTCTTGGCAAAGGGAATCTTTCACATATATTACAACACAGGTTGACCAAAAAGTATGGTACGAGTAAAAATCTAATGTGTCCGTGTTTTCTTTTAGTTTTCCTCGGGTGGTTATTAGGGAGAAATATTTTTCTAACACATTTACTACATTTACATTTAGACTAATTACTTCTTGCACTAATTAGTTCGTAATGTATTTGATAGTGACCATAAATATTTTGTCATTCTCAAAATATTAACATGGTTTAACCCTTTCAATGGTGACATGATGAATCATAACGTGACAGTATACTTCGTGATCATGTTCGTCAATTTTGTTTTTATTCAAACCCGCATGACTGTTCTATGATTTTTTTTTTAATGATGAAGGTGAATATTATGAGTAAGATTTGATTGATCTAACAACTATGTCTAACATAATTCTGGGCCAGGTCGAGCCACGCAACTTATTAATTACTTATTAATTGATCAAAATTCTAAATAAGATAACTTGTCTTAACCCAAACTTATACTAGACACTGTCTCCTGTATTAGATGATTATCCTTAAGATGGGCACGTGCCAAAATAATTACTAGCTATCAGAGTCACATACTATTAAATAATCCAATTCAGACAGTTAACATATCTAAAACTAAAAATAAAAAATTTAACTACTTAAAAGTCAATAACCATCTTTGTTATTAAAAAAGACATGATTTCTGACATGCACCCACCCAACTTTTTGTCTGTTCTGAAATGGATCCCCAAAACTATTATTGTGGACTTAATTAGACTCTTGGACAGTCAGTACCACTACCACACCCACTTGATCAAAAAGCATGCACTGGTGTGGATAGCCGTCAGTGTCTGAAGTGGACTTCTCGGCGTATAATAACCAAATTGCTTCCCGAATTTCCATCAATTTATTAATGGAAATTTGAATTTAAATTTTTATTTTAAAATTGGCTATCCGAAAATTTTAATTTCAAAACAAATTGCTACATCGGTTTCAAGTAACGTCAAATTAGACAGAAAATAAGTATGTTTATTCCAAGTGAGATCTTTTCATACATACGTAAGATGGATTAACACATAAATTGAAAGTATAACAATGAAATACTTTCAATTGGATACTCAATTAAAAGACACTGTTTAAATTGGGTGGAAGTCTAAATGAGCATCTAGTTGGAAGTATTTTGTTGCAATACTTTTAATTTATGTTTGAATCCATCTTGAGTACACCTGAAAAGACCTCACGTGACGATAACATACTCATTTTCTATCGAATTTGACATGATTTGAAATAGAGGTAGCAATTTGATCTGAAATTGAAAGTTGAGTAGCTAATTTTTAAAAAAATTAAAGTTCAGGTTATAGTGTGTAAATTGGTCAAAGTTCGGGTAGCTATTTGGTAATTATTCCTAAATTCTAATAACATTTAGCTATCTCAATTAATCACAGAGAAAATTATAAGATAATTAGATATTTTCTGTGTTTTATTGTTTTTCATTAAAATATATGATATTTTTTTTGTTTTATTATTGGCGGTGTTTTGAAAATCGGACCGGCCGGCGGTCTGACCGGGTCGGACCGCGAACCGGCCATATCAACGGTCCGGTCTAGTAAATTATGGAACTGCACAGCAGAATCGGTTTGATAAGATGAAGCCGGGTCGGACCGGATAAACCGGTACCAGTCTGACCGTAAGAGAAAATAACATGTTTTTTTTTAAAAGAAAATATTAAATGCGCCCAGCTAGACTAAAACCCATGACCTATTATGTGAAGAGGAGTGATACGGATTCCGACGTTCGGAATCCAAAGCATCCGAATTTGACCTTAAATGGCATATTGTAATTAAGTCAAACATGGATGACATTTTGTGGTTTCCTCACATATCGGAGGACTACGGAATCTTAAATCGGATTCCCTATCTTTTCCGATTATGTGAATAAAAATGCGCTACCACCACACTGCTTATGAGAATGTGTAGAGAAGAGCAGATAAATAGAATTTATTAGAATTCTTAATTATATTTATTCAAATGAATGGAACCAGGTTGAACCGGGTTTGACTGGGTTGGACCGGTTAGACCGGAAACCGATCATCTTTCCAGTTCAAGGCCCGATCCGGTTTACAAAACACTAATTATTGGGCAGCTACATTTTCGAAATAATAACAATATATAGTAGAAAAAAAAATCACATAATTTATGTTTTTTTTTCCCTTGGTTATTGTAGGTCTATATCAGGTCAGGAAACGTGTGTTATGGCTGTTTTATATATAAAATAATTATACTATTAAAATGTTAATTATAAATATTTTTCTATTATCGGGACTCGAACATAAGACTTTAGATTACGAGATGATACACCAAATTACTACCCCTTTTAATGGTTACATGATTTATGTTGTTTATGATATTTATGTACGTTTAAATGTTTCCACTCACAATTAAGCAAAGTGATTTCCTCAAAAGTATTTTGAAATTCTTAATCTTGAGACATACAATACAAAGTTCAATCTGGTTCAAGCTTATATATCTGAGTTATATTTTTTGGCCAAGATATAACTGAGTTATATAATAATATAAAAAAAAAGAGAAAAAAAAAAACAAGAGTACAAAGTGGAAGTTAGCCAAACCCTTAATACTTGGGGGCAAATATCACCCTTGCCAATTAATGAAGTGTGCAACTCCACAGATTATTGTTGCCCTATAAAGTAGGAGATATATACTTAAAAGAAAATTAGACAAATTATGGGTTTAACTTTTATGAAAATCGATTGTTTGTCTCAATTCGAGGCTACAAGAAATATTTTATTTTAATTTTTTTTAGTAGTAATCAAAGCGTCTATAGTAACTATATAATATAGTGTAACGATTTAGAACTTCATCTTTTAGCTAGAGTTCAATGGTTTAAATTCCACAAAGATCCTGTGATTTAAAAAATATTTATAACATGCACTTTATTCTTATGAACTGACTCGATGCAAGTATAGATTGATTAAGTATATAGTAAGCATGTTATTCCCTCAGATCACTCGAGGAACATGACACCAAAAATATGTTTATCACTTTGAATAATCATGTTAAGAGAGTGTAAATAATTAAATAAGTTGAGGATATGCATGAGCTTACGTGGTAGACGTAGGGTTTGCATGGATCTGCAAGTCCATGCAGTTTCAGATAATTCTAGGTTAATTTTTGTGGAAATATATATAATGTAGTTTTTATTATTATTATTTTTTAAGTAGTTCATTCAGTCATTAGGTAAATGGGAGTATGAATTTGGAACTCAATAAAAAATAAGACTCGGAATGACATATATAGAGACACCAATCGCCTTATGATATATAAGAACATTCTTAACATTAAAGCTAACAACCTGAATGAAATAACAAGATGAAATTTCTGGCCAAAACTATATTTTAGGAAGCGAGTTCAACGTGATCACCTAGCATGGCACCTCGATCTAGGTTGTAACAAGACCCGAACTCAGTCCCTAATTAAGTCTGAACGTAAATAAAAATAGCGGTTTACCGTTAGCCTACAATGTTGCCACGTAATTAGGCACCTGATTAGATTTTAAGAAAGATAAAATATTTCTTATACATATCTCAATATACATGATTTATAATGGTTAAAAAACCGAGTTGCGTTTTCCCTAAAGGGATATTTGTAGAAGCATATGATATATGGATGTGTAGCTGATGAAAACAGCAATAATTAGCCAGCACACTCCAATCCAACTGCTAACCAATATTGATTGATATGGACTCACTCACTCTACTTATTACTAACTTCTCCCACGACCTACCAAACCCTAACTTTATCGTTTGTCTCATCTCCCATACGTTTATCTTTTCATCATCGATATATCTTTACTCTAACTAAAATGTCAAAATTCAACACTTAAATGTTAATAATTCAATATGAGTGTGGATTATTCTATGAACAGAGTAAACATAGACGTGTGCTGCCATTCTAATGAGTTCTAAATCCTTAGTAAAAAAATGTAGGTTTAGAGTTATATATGCTTGAAACATCTATACAATTTTAATTTTTTAAAATCTAATAATCAAACTTCATAACAATTTTGTTCTAGTATTGTACACGTGCCACCATCTAGATGATGATATTGATTTGAGTTATTATTGTCTTTCTCTTTAGGGCCACCAATTAATTAATGAGCGGCTGCATTAGAATGTCGGTCAACCACCTTCGGTTTAGAACTTCTCCCAGGAAAAAACAGTTTAACGTTGAGGTTACCCGAAATTGAGAAATGATAGGCATTCCGATGCCTACATTCCGTCGTGTTCCGAGATTAATCTATTGCCTGACACGTGTGTGCGAAGAAAACTAATTTTTGTTTCTTTTGCTTTTTGAGTTGTTTGTATTTTTTGCCCCTGTCTCGGTAGTAGTATCTCTAATAATAATTAATAAATGTAAAGAAGAAAAACTTCTCTCTTACTTTATCAGTTGTCCTTATTTAAGCTTTTTTTTTTGAGAGAAAAAAATCTTCAATTTTTTTTGTGTGTTAGTGATGGTCTATTCTAGCTTTTTTGGGAAAAAAAATTCAGTTAAAGCTTTGATAGGAACTTTATTATACGAAATGGTTTCAAAATTACCATAATTATTTGTCTTTATTTTCAAAATATTCTCCTAAATAAATATATTATTAGAAAATATAATATTTTTTTTGTTTTTCTTGAATTTAAATAGTTTTATCATCTAGATTTAACTAGACTAAACTTTTTTCCAACTCAATAGATGTTTAGAAAGAAAAGATATATCTAGGGACCATCCGCCCAAATCGTTCGTTTAACCAATACGTTATTAAAATATAATATTTTTAGTGTTCACTCGGTCAAATCGTTTGCCTAATCCAATAAATTTTCTAATAAAAAAAACTATAAAACTACACATACACCTAAAACTACATAAAACCAATAAAAAAAGACAAACATCTACACAAAAAATTAAAGGAAACTGCGAAAATATACTGTATCGCTTCAGAGGCACATATTATTTTGGTAAATAGTTTTTAAACTTGTACTATTTCTTTATTTGGTTTTAGGGGAATATATTTAGGGGAATTTTTTTTCTTGTTGTTTGACATTTTTTATTATAAAATTGCACTCATGTTTATTAGAGATAAAATATATTATATTATATTATATTATATTATGATAAATTTATATTAGGATTAGATATATTTTTAATATATTATCATATTGTGTTTTTCTTATTATATTGTTATAGATTTAATTTTGAGTCTATATATATATATGTATTTGTACTCAACCTACATTAAAATAATACTATTCTTATTCTTCTATAATTTTTTCCTATTAACTTTTTTTTTTTCAATCAGCGAATTTTGTTCGTATTGCATCAGCACGTTGGAATTTGGGAAATTTATCCAAAATACTATATATAGAACACATGAAATGTGCATGTAGGTAAAATGATAAAGAAAACAATATGTATTATATTAAATATTAACTATAACGTATTTATTTGTTATAAATTTATTTAATAGTCTTGTTTATACGTGACCAAAAAAAATCTAAATTTATTAATAAGATTTTTTTTTTGCCAATTATATTAATTATTGTTATAAAATGTCATAACCCCATTTTTTGTTAAATTGTTTAACGAATAAATGTACCATTCGCTATACCAAAAAAAAAGAAAAATGTACCATTCGCTATTTTGCACCTTTAGAGCACTTCCAATAGGAAGTGCCTAGTGCCTCCACATCAGCAGCCACGTCACTGCCAACTCATCAAAGTGGCACTGCTACAGTATTTGCTACAGTAAATGGCACTGTAAAATTGGCACTCTCTCCAGTAGTGGAGGCCAAGTTCCACTTCTACATTGGGACCCACATAATTTCATAATTCAAATATAATTTTTGTATTATATATAAATTATATATCATTATATATAAATTATATATTCATATTTTTTTACAAATACGGACATGAATAAATAATGAGATTCAAGTATTAGATGTTTTAATTAAAAAAAAGGGAAAAATATATACAAAATTATAAAAATGTAATTGAATTTTTGAATAAAAATTTACATTCTATAGGGATAAGAAAATAACCGGTCCGGTCGGTTCGGAACTGGTATAGACTGGACCGGTTCCAAACAGACCAATTATGCGAGAGGAGAACCAGACCAAAAACCAGTAATATACTTCTCAAAAAATTGATTTTTGACTGGACCAGACTGTTTTGAACTGGTTTTAAACTGGATCAGTTTTGTCGGAGGATCGGTTTTTTGTTTTGTTTTTTTTTTTAATTAGGGTAAATTTGTATAGGAAAATGGGTCGGACCAGTTTTGAACCGAACCAGACTTTTTTTACAGTTCCAGTCCAAAATCGGTCCAGAATTTTTAGTGCTAATTTCAAATTCAGTCCAGACCGGACCATACTGTTTTAATTAGTACCAATCCAGTTCGGAACATATTCGGGCCCGACCGGTTGCATATCCATAGTTCTCTATTGTCAATTCATTGCAATAATTATACGTTACTTGACCAATGTAAAATTACTATTAGGTGCAGTCCCCATGCGGCATGCATGCAGAATGATTGATAAGTATAATTGTTGATATAATAACATTGATCAATCAAATTCATTTAATCTATTATTTCACCATAATCAGTGTATATCTGTTATACGTTGATTGACATATATTAATTCAACATCATCAACATATTCACGTTTATGTACATCCATGATCATATTAGTAAATTGATTATTGCATTAATAATGTGTTTTTATATATGATTTTCAATATATGTAAATTAGAAATATATTATATATACGTCATTCTAAAAGTATAATTTTTATAATAATTTATCGTAAAATATATATTTCTTTCATATAATAATATAATATAATATAATACGTAAAATATATAAAAATATATATGCATTAAAATAATATAATATTTTGTAGTAATTATTTTCCATATTTAATAATTTGAAATGTTATACTATTTCAAAATTTAGAATTAACGGTTATTCAACATGGTAACATATAAACAAATTAGATATGGAAATTTCGAAATTGATTCAAAGTTAAAAAGTAGTAATTTTGGTTCGTGTTGTTATTTATGTTATATAATATTCAAAATGACTGATTACGGCTCTTGTCTATCTGACTTAGCGTAACCGAATATATATACAATCAAAGAGATGAGCAACACAATCGAATAAAATAATATTAAAAAGTTGGCACCGACATGAACAGTAACTTGGGAGTTCCTACTAGTAGGCACTGTCCCACTTCACTATTCACTCAATAATGGCAAAACAGTAATATTAGTAATCCTAGTCACGCCTAGTGGCGCCTAGTCAGCGTCCAGTGGCAAAAATTGGAACTAGGCACTCCCATTTTGGAACAAGGCACTCCTATTGAAAATGCAAGTGCCTATTTAATCATTACCAGTAGGGACCAACAGTAAATGGCACTAGGCACTAGGCACTCTCTACAATAATAAATTTACAACATGGAACTAGGAACTAGGCACTAGGCACTACTATTGAAAGTGCTCTTATCTAAGGAGAGAGACAAAGTATAGATATAGAGTAGAGAGCAGGCTTTTACAGTACTACTATGTACATTTATAATAAAATAATAAATGCAGGGGCAGTAAAGTCCAAATAATAAACAAAATAAAGTAAAAACGTTGCAGCTTTTAGATATACACGCGTCAAATTTTTATTGGGTTATCGGACATTGGCGGAATGTAAGCATCGGAATGCCTATCATTTCTCCCCGAAATTAGAGAATTTTTTAATAATATAAATAAATTAATAATATATATTAAAAATAAATGCAATGCAATGCAATATCATATTATATTATATTATATTATACACACGTTAAGACAATATATATTATTTACACAAATAAGAAGGAGAACCAAACATTAATATTTTGATTCTCCTGTTTATCTGCTTAGTTATTGTAATGGGATGGACATATAGTTGCTACTAATAGTCCATTTATTTTGCTTTACAAAAATATATATATTATTAAATGGTTTAAATTTGCTATTGCACTAAGACCTATAATAAAGTATTTAAAAACTTATACTTTGTATTTATTACTATACACAAAATTAGAAAATATTCTAATAATATATATTATTTATATTAAAACAATAAATATTATGCAATACCTCATATGGTTGTGTACTACATTTGTTTGAAACAAGAAATTTGATACCTTAATAAGCAAGAGGGTACTAGTAATACTCAAGTCCAATAGAGAATTTCTCATTTTCTAGGCCCAAGTGAGGACAACGAGCTTGGTTAGGCAGAGTTGGGCTAATTTAGTGGGAACAGTCGCCCGGGCTTAGTTAGTGGGGACAGTCGCCCGGGCTTTGTGGCGTAACAGAGTGGTATCAGAGCCGACCAGGGCTGTAACCGGGCATGCAAAGCAAGAGTTATTGACCCCTAGAGTTCCGATCACCTACTAGGGGCAAACGAATCTGGTATTGGCCGCGACGATGACGTCGCGTGCTCGTCGTGCGCATTAAGGGGGTGGATTGTAATTTCATATATTCTTGTGTACCACATTGGTTGTAAATTAGAAATTTGAGGTCTTAATAAGCAAGATGGGTACTACTCAACTTCAACATGAATTCCTCATTTTCTAGGCGGAAGTAAAGACAATATTGGGGAATAAAATATTAGGAATTCATATATTTTATTATGTTCTAATTGAGTTATGTTAGAAATAGATATATTCCTACTACCTTATTAATATCTCTTTCCTTATTACATTGTTATAGATTTAGTCTTGTATCTATATATATATATATATATATATATATATATATATATATATATATAGGCACATGTATTCAACCCTAAATAATATAATAATACAATTGTCATTCTTCTATATGGTATCAGAGTCTTTTGGCTCCAACGAGTATAACTTACAAGCCGCCGTCCACCATCGCTGCTGTCTAGGGCCGGTCGGCACCGCCGTCAGCTATGCAGTTGTCATGCCGGTTGCCCTCTACCTCACTCTGATCTTAGTTTTTTTAGCAAGACAATAAATCACTATTTCCGTGTCGACGACTTCTACACCGGTCCCCTGCTTTAGCACCAACTGACGACGCCACCACACTGATGGCATCTACTATTGTCATGCCCGCCTCCATTCTTCTCCAACGTTGCCGACTGGACCTCTCCGGGCATCCGCCGATGAAGACTGGACTATTCGAGCATTCATTAATATTCTTCGTATCAAGATCAACATTCTTGTCAGAACGTTCGTCTTGCATGAGAGTATTAGGGAATGCAATATATTAGTAATTAATATATTTTATTATGTTCTGATTGTGTTATATTAAAAATATATATATTCATAGTATCTTATTAATAACTATTTCCTTATTATATTTTATAGATTTAGCCTTGTATCTACATATATATGTACATGTATTCAACACTAAATAAGAAATAATACAATTCTTATTCTTCTATAGATAACAAGCTTAATTAGGCTGGATTAAACTAGTAGAGACAGTCACTCAGGCTTGGGCATGACATATTATTTAATAGCTTGAATTGATACTCACTAAGAGGCCTAACAACTTCATATGGATTTAAGTGTCGGACGACATTGAAGCTTTAGAATTAAAGTCGTGTAATTATTTGATATATTATATGATGGATATACACCTGGGTTGACCTCACTAAAACCCGAATACTCGCCACGTCGACTCCAAACACGGTTATAAACCAAAAATTGGACATCGAGTGACCCGGAACCCGAAAAACACTACCACGTGAAAAACGCGATCCAGACAAGCGAAGTTGTCCCGGGTCGCGAAAGCACGGATGGAACGCCTTCCATCCGACCAGTGGAGGAAACTCCACTTGTCCGGACAGAGGAGTGTCCGTCCGGACCACCTCGGACGGACACCCCCCATCCAGACAAGTCCGGGATCGTCGCGTCACCCGCGCGCGGCCCCGACGTCCGGGCGACCCTTCACCCGGGTTACGCTGTTATTGGTCACTACGAGTTCCCTAGGTCCGTTTAAACATACCTGGATATCACCAAACACAGTAGGCCCCTCCGATACCAAACATGAAATATTCTCGCCCTACCCGCGTTTACGCACTATCCCGGGATAACCTCATCCCTAGCCAGATTATTGTCCCACAATCTCTATAAATAGAACACCTTGCCATTCATTTACATGTTAAGTTCATATTGAATAGCTCTTAACTCTCTCTAGAACATTTTATCTTTCGACCCCATACTCATTTAAGCATCGAGGGTTTGCTGGACACCCTACCGGCGTAACTCTTCTTGTAGGAACGCGAGGAGATGGACAAGAAGGGAAGATCATATCAAGCGAACGAACGATCCCGAAGCGAACGGATCACCCAAAGATGGCAACCCGATGCACGTGATAAAAAATTGGCGTTGTATGCACGATTCGAATGAAAAACCCGGCCGTTACACGATCTATGACAGCAAGTCAGCAATCGGGGGAAGCCCCTCAAGAGAGGGATGAACCTCCTCTAAGAAACACAAGACCACTAATTCACCCGAACACACAAGTACCTCAACCCTCCAACCAGCCGGGACCATCTCGCGTGCCCAGGCATGAATCATCGACAACATCGCAAAGGTCTCGAGTGGCTTTTACACCAGCATCCATGGAAAGAGAGAAGACCATCACATTCAACCAAAACATGTCTAGCTTTAGCATCCTTGCTTCCATCGAGGTGGATGCAAAGGGATACCAGGCTGTAACATTGTCTGGTTGCAATTGAAGTCTTCTTCAACCCCTTTTTACCTAAGTCGAATGTATCACCATGTTAAGACGTGTGTCTCGGGTTGATGGGTCTCTGGTCCGAGTAACACCTCAGGGAATTCACGATCCTCCGGTCGGGACGCGTAGAGGTTCTTGTTAGAGAAGCCCTACGCAGTACAAGCTCTACAGCAAAGTCTCTGATCGATTCTTGGCATGGGGACAGATCTTTGGAGTGTTTGCTTGGAAAGAAAATTGGCATACCCTTGGGTGACTATAGGTTCGGCCGAAACCTAGGTGTGGGATGTAGGGTTTTTCTCTCTAAAACACTCTAATGAGGGAATAGTGATTAACCATAAAAATCCCCTAACACCGTGTATTTATAGGAGGAGCAAAGTGGACAAAAGTCCACTTTGCCCACACCATTATTTCGGCCGGCCATGCATTGGGGAGGCCCATAATTTGGGCCTCTTATGTCAATTGGGATTTGGGTCTAGTCCAATTACCCTAATGTGACATTTACCTAATTTCCTTAGGCAAACTATACATATTATGGGCTACCAATTACGGCGCCCATCACCATTTGCTTACACTAAAATCATGCTAGAATATATCGATAGTAATTATCACAATCATCGTGTGAATCTAACCCAAATTGTGGCTAAAAAGATTTAACAACATAGTTGCCGAAATTTCATTAAAATTACGCTAATTAAATTTCGGCCGAGATTTAATTACTTGGGGCCTAAAAAGTTAAAAAAAATTTACTTTGTAATTTCATGTAGGGTTCGGCCGAAAACATGTAATTTTAGGGTTAGTGGTCAAATTTCAAGATCAAATTTTACTAAGATCAATAATCCAATGTTCAAGTTTGATAAAGGTCACGTTTTTCTTGAAAAATCATGAATGTCAGTTTTAACAAAAACACTCAATTTCACGATATCAGTTTTACTAAAACCACCAGTTTTACTAAAATCTCAAAAACACCAATTTATCAAAATTATGAACTCCCTAACACAAGCTCTGATACCACTATAGGATTATAGAGAATAAATACTATGGAAACAAAACAAGGTACATGCTATGTAAACGAATTACACATCGGAATCAGGGGCACATACCTACAATGCATTCCGTAGACCCAATATCTTCAAGGGGAGTTCTCAATCCGCCGGACAGTTCCCGTAAGGATTCAGGTTAAGGAATACCTACGCAGATTGGTCTCCACAGCAAAGCCTCTTATCGATTCTTTAGCAGGGACGGATATCCGGAGTAATTGCTCGAAGCAATTTGGCACCTTCTTGGCTAGGATATGGTTCGGCCGAAACTTTCACTAGGGAAGAGGGATTTCTTGGTCTCAACACTTAGGAGAATATGACTAGGTGAGTAACCCTAAATTAATCTATGACACTCCCTTTTATAAGAGGAGGTGAGACAAAACCCACCCCACCCTAATGAAAGTTTCGGTCGGCCACTTATGAGAAGGGTGGCCCAATTTGTGCTTCTCATGTCAATTGAGATTTTAGGCATAGCCCAAAATCTCTAATGTGACAATACCTAATTAAATCAAGTAACAGTCTCATATTAATGGGCTCCTATTTACGGCGACCTAATCTCCAAATGCCAACAGTTAGGCCTATGAATAAATCATTTACATGACTACATATATTACATGTTAATCATTTACATGATTAAATATATTTACATTTCCATGATTACATATATTTACATATCCATGATTACATATATTTACATGTCCATGATTCATGCCAATCATTTACACGATTACATATATTTACATGTCCACGATTCATAAAAATTATTTATAGTAAAATGTATTTATATATTCGTGATATGTCATAAAAATTATGCACATACTCATACATACATTTTCATGATTACATCTATTTGCATGATGATCCATGATTACACATCTATGACATGTTACATATTTATGTTTATAATTGCATCTATGATAATGCTAATTTTACATGTTGTCTTATTCTCGCAAAGAAGAAGGGACAATCATCAAGCCTCATGCCTCGCCTTGAGCCAGGACCATTAAAAAGGTAAAATCAAGCACGTGAGTTCAATACGGGTGTGCATCCCATTACAAAATAGAGTCAAGTAAGGGTAAAACCATTGCTTGACTTAGGGGCAAATGATGGGTTGACCTCACTAAAATACGACTTAGTCGCCACGTCGACCCCAAACACGATTATAAACCAAAATTTGGACATCGAGTGACCCGAAACCCAAAAAACACAATCCCGAGAAAACGTGACCCAGACAAGAGAAATTGTCCCGGGTCGCGAAGGCCCGGATGGAACGCCTCCCATCCGGACCGGTGGAATCCTCCACCGGTCCGGATAGAGACCCCTCCATTCAGACCAGTGGAGGAAACTCAACTGGTCCGGACGAAGGCGTGTCTGTCCGGACCACCCCGGATGAACACACCTCCCCCTCATCTGGACAAGTTTGGGAACGTCGCGTCACCCGCGCGCGGCCCCGACGTCTGGGCGACCCTTTGCCCGGTTACACTGTTATTTGTCGCAACGAGTCCCCTACGCCCGTATAAACATATGTGGATATCACTTAACACAGTGGGTCCCTCCGATGTCAAACATGACATATTCCCGTCCTATCCGCGTTTTACGCATTATTCCAGGATAACCTCATCCATAGCCGGATTATTGTCCCACAATCTCTATAAATAAAACACCTTGCCATTCATTTATAGGTTAAGTTCATATTGAATAGCTCTGACCTCTCTCTAGAACATTTTATATCTCTAGACCCGTACCCACTTAAGCATCGGAGAGGGTTCGCCGGACACCCCCCCCCCCCTTCGGCACAACCCTTCTTGCAGGAACGTGAGGAGCTGGACACGAAAGGAAGAGCATATCAAGCGAATAACGATCCCGAAGAGAACGTATTACCCGAAGACGGCAACCCGACGCACGTGATCAAACATTATAAGTAACTTTAAATTTTTTGAAATGTTTTAGACTTGATTTTAAATAGTATAGAATTGTCAATTACGTTTACGTATTATTATTTGACTTAATATTTAAGTATAATTATATTTAGTTAAATTATAGGGTTAAGAACCTATAAACAGTCCAACGTTTGCCCAATGTTGAAATTTGGTGTCTGAAGTTTGAAATGTTAAAATGGACAGTCCCAGGTTTCATTTTTGTTGAAATTTGGTGTCTCCACGTGTTTTTCCCTCTCCCTTCAATCATTTTCATCGACCTACTCACTTACTCATAATCCATCACTCTTTACTTTTCACAAAATCGCCAAATTTTCCCCAAAAAGTGAACATCCAAAAGAAAGGTTTCCAGGAGAGTGGTGCGAAGCGATTTTCAACGACAACAGAGCGGGATTTACTAGCGTGGATGTGGCCAGCTTATTAGGTGACGGTCCCGGCAAGGTGACAAGAAGGGAGTGTGCATGGGAGCTCGAATTTGACAGTCGGTTTCATCGGGATTGACTTCTCTAAAGTAATTACACCAAAACACCAAATTTCAACAAAAATGAAATCTTTAACTGTCAATTTTAACATTTCAAACTTCAGACATCAAATTTCAACATTGGACAAACCTTGAATTGTTTGTAGGATCTTAGCCCTAAATTATATTCGATCAAGAACCTACAAAGTATACAGGCCAATGCCTATCAGCCTATGTATGATTTTTCTTTATTAATCTTGTAAAGTGGCCAAAATATATATGCCACATTTTTATAATAATAACCTATATAAAAGTTTGGGTCGTCATGGATATATCTCGGATATAGTCATATAGATATTAATTATTTATGATATTGATCCGATTCAGTAGGACGTTGTGGATACGCTTTCAATATCATAAACATATTTTCCTTATATGGGATCTTTGTTATTATTATATGCTCACGTAGAAGAGAAGTGTGTATAGGGAGTATTGAAGATTCGGTTTTCTTGTTGGATGATATATAGAGTTCAATTTGCTGATGTCGAGATTGTTACACAGGTTAGTGTTTGTTTGTTTTTTATTTATAGTATAAAAATTAAATTTGCGGTTACATTAACTCAATGCACCACTATAGTTTTTTACTGTATAAATTTTAGTCGTTCAAAATGTTGATGTAAATATAATATATATTGCAGGTGTGATCATGTGATCAAACCAGCCATGTCCACTACGAGTGTCAAACGGAACGGAGTCCACGTAAGTGTGTAAATCTGTAACTATATACAAAAGAAACATCCCAGGACCAAAATGTTCACTTAACAAAATATTCGTGTGTCCAAATATTAACTAGTTGTAAAAATTTGTTGCGTGTTTGTTTATTATGTGCTGGGAGTAACGTGACCAATTACGAGGGCCACTTCATACCACTTGTTTGTTGGAAATCCACTGTTTCTAAGTTTCAATTTTTGTGTCAATTTGGTACAAAGAGTTTCCATTTTGTACCGTTTTCATAATCCGTTAATACTCCGTCAAAAATGCCGTTAAATGGACATGTGTCATGCACGTGAGTAGCCCAAAACTTTCAATTTTGTTCAATTTAGTCCCTTTAATACATTCTTAACTTTTATTTTGTTTCAATTTAGTCTAAAATTTCAAAACCGAACCCTTCACCCAAATTGACCTAGCGGACGTCCAACCCTTGGCCGAGCCAGGGTTGAATCTAGCCTAGGCTAGGTCTAGCTGAGTTAATTCGGACCTAGCCCCAATTGAAAATTGGTACCAAAAAAAAAAAACATCTAGTATACACAATGCAAACAAGTGGTATGAAGTGGACCATTAGCCCTAATTCAAATTAGACTGAAGTTCTAATAGATCTAATAATTTGTACATATGTGAAAATTATACTCGCAAAATATTTAAAAAAAAAACTTTCAATTAGTAATTTATTTAACTGATCAAGCATCACTAATATCAAGTTATCAACCACATATTTTTAACATTAGATAATAATATGACATGAAAAGTTTCTTGCACGATACACCAAACAGATTGGGTCATCATTAGATAGTTCTGAAGAATATTATATAGCAATTTAATAGTTGGAATCATCTATATTTGTGCAAGTTTCCTTTCACATTTTTGTCATTCGTAGATTTTAGTTTCATTTATCTTTATACCCAACAATATGTCTATTTAGGACTGAACTCGGAATGAGAATGACAGGTTTTTTCAGAAAAAAAAAATTAGCTCAAGCGTGAGCACAATAAATAAAAGTTTCGTCTGAATCAAGATTTTGGATCTTATTTAGGTTAGCCCGGAATTTAAACAAAAATCTGAAAAAATATTTCAATTTCTGAAAGAGAAATTTGAATTTCAACCCTTAATAAGAATAACAGTTTTTTACCATCTCTTAAAAATGACCATCCATCATTCTCTATTTCTGTTATGTACCACTACAAGAAAAATCAGTTTTATCTACCGCAGAATTGCTGACCAAGCCGCCGGTCGGGAACGTACTGCCGTTTTCCGACAGTATTACGTATGCGTCGACCAAAAATTTACCCCTAGCCTTTTACTGACTGATTATCCCGACCTTTTCTCGCTATAAGCAAGCGGTTGGAACGAAATTAAAAACACCTACCGGTACCTGACGCTCTATGCACGGCCGAAGATTCCCTTTCGCTTTGCCGACCGGTTTTTTTACAAAACGAATTTCCTACCGATTTGATGTTCGTCGTTTCTGTTGAATTGTGTTACAGATATATGTCACTCTTTTGTCAACATACTACGAGCAAGGGAAGGTTAACTAACTTTGTAAATCAAAGTCTCGGCATAAACCAATGCTGAGCACCAACATGTTAGGAGGCCAAATGGGTATCCTGTTCCCCCTGTTCTGCACGTTCATTTCAGATGACTTCAACAGGAAATTGGTAAGTTCCTCCTGAAATTGTAATTATACAATTATAGATTGTGTGAACGACGTAGGGGTTACACTGGTGTGTACAATTTTGATTTTATGTACTTCGACGAGAAATATTCTGGATAGTGAGGCAAGACAGATACAAACTACATTTGACGTATGGGGTGTGAGGTTTTTCTAATGGTTGCATTTGAGATGTGAAGTTGGAACAGAAAAGAGACTCTCACACTGTGATAACCAGTTGCACCTTCACCGACGGTTGGGAAAATTCGCGCAGGATGTCTGCCTAACGGCTGGAGATACGATCATTTTCAATCTGGAAGAAGAATATTTGATGTTTTTCAAGTCTATAATCAACACGATCTTCTGAAAGAAGCACCTCTACCTGCAGAAAACAGTTCATCTGGTGAGAAGGAAGAAGTTTCATCCGATGAATCAAGTCGTTTAGGTGATGTCATTGGTGGACACAACCGCGGTCGTCAATGCAACATCACAGTAACCGGTAGCAAGTCAACCTGGGTGAGTTCAATCTGTAATCTAATCTTGCATTTTATTAGACGATTAGGAAGTGTTGCTTTATTCAGCTGGTTTTGTATAAGTGTTGACAGTTTCGTTCGACTGTGTGTGCAGACTATTCCAACAACATTTGCTATTTACAATGGGCTTGACTGCTTGAGTTAAGTGGAGATTGAAGATCCTGCTGGAATGAGGTGGACAATAGAGGTTGAAATAGCACCTCCTAAGCACATGTACAATCATCTACGGTGCGTGAACGTCCTCTGCGATTCCGGTTTAACAAAGGATGGAGGAAATTTTACCTCGCGAACAAATTAGGAAAAGGGCCAGTACATTCACTTTGATGTTTCTCCTGAAAGTACTCTGATTGCCACCATATACTAGTTGTTGATATATGATATGTTTGTGCTCTTGTAGCTTCTGCATTAATTAACAGGTAGTGCTACTTTAATTATTTTTGTGTGTATCAAACATTTTGATATTTGATATGAAGTTGCTGCTTTGTTCGAGGTGCTTACATACTTATGTACATGTACTGAACCTAAGCTACTACTATGTTGCCATAAGTTGGTTAAACTCATATCACCATTAACATAGAAACCAAACTATTGAAGTTAAACTGTTTAATTGTTCTTCTCTCACAGTAATATACTTTGTCTAAACACATGTATTTTCAACTGTTGTTCTCTCACAATGAGATCAGTTGTTGATTTAAAGCGGCATAACGGTAGTTTTTGTTAAACCGTTGCATTGACTCAATCAACATAAATTATGGCTTCACAAATCGTGTGAGTTTCCTAGAAAATCGTATCCCTTTAGTGATAGTACCGTCTCCTTCTTAATATAAATTGTCATCTACATTCAAACACATCTAACGAGTTGTACAGTGCATCCAAAATATTTATGTCGACTTATATATAAATTGCTATGTCGACAATTACAAAGGAAAGAAGATGATTTGGTATTTCGACACACCTCAACAAACCAGTTGACATAACGATGTTGACAAAGTTCTAATACGTCTCACAAGTCTGAACAAAATTATAAAGGGTTAATAACTAAAAAACTGTCCAAGGTTTACCCTATGTTAAAATTAAGTGTCTGAAGTTTGAAATGTTAAAATGGACTGTCCCAAGTTTCATTTTTGTTGAAATTTGGTGTCACGGTGTGATTACTTTAGAGAAGTCAATTCCGACGAAACCGTCTGTCAAATTCGAGCTCTCATACACACCCCATTCTCGTCATCTTGCCGGGACCGTCACCTAAAAAGTCGATCACATTCGGGCAAGTAAATCTCGCTCTATTGTCCTTGGAAAATGGCTCTACACCACTCTTCTAGAAACTTTTTTTTTAATGTTCAATTTTTAGGTGAAATTTGACGATTTTGTGAAAAGTAAAGAGTGATGGCTTATGAGTGGGTTGGTGGGTTGATGAAAATGATGAAATGAAGATGAAAAGACGCACAAAGACACCAAATTTCAACAAAAATGAAACTTGAGACAGTCCATTTTAACATTTCAAACTTCAGACACCTAATTTTAACATAGGGTAAACCTTGGACAGTTTTTTAGTTATTAAACATATGGGTTATGTAGAAAATAAAATCGTTAGTATATTATATCCACATAACTACGACTTATACAGACAATGAAAAGTAGTTACTTCCTATAAGTCACTCTAACCATTTAAACTAATAAGTACAAAATGAAGATATACAACAAGGTATGGTTGAATCAGATTTTCCATGAACATGCAAAACACGACTCACCGATTCTATTTCACGTCCGGTGAAAGAGAATGGGGTGAGCCGGGTTTTGCTTGTGCTTTTTAAAAAAATCAGTTGTACCGTAAAGAACATAACATCAACAACGGTGACTTGATACATCGTGAGGGACTACACAAATAAACGGCTCCATAACCTTAAAAACGATGACTTAAACAATCATGAAGGCCTGCTAAAATGGACGTGCGCGAGAACATGACTTCTCAAAGTACTGCAAACTGAATTGTCATCCTGAGATTTGCATGCACTTTTGAGCTCGTCGAAAGAGCAAAACCTGTCCCACACTCACATGAACTCCCATAAGTGGGGAGACAAACCTCCCTTCCTTACAAGAGTTCATAATACGTCTTTCTATGACGTCAAGAGTTCATAATACATATTTTTAGAGAGTATGACGAAAGTTACAAACATGTGACTGTTGTATGTCTGCAACGCCATCAACAATAGAAGCGACAGACGCTTCGACGATAAGGATGGATTCTGACTTCACCAAACTACTGTCAAACGGGCGAAGACGAATGAACGCTGCATCCTATCAATGACAGAATAAACAGAGGGGCCACGTTTATATAACAACAATAAGTGAACTCGTATGGAGACATTACAAAACCTGAAGAAGATGTGGCCTGCACAAATTCTCAACAGCTTAGACTCGTGAATGCATAACGTGAACATATAAGAATCATAACCGTTGTGAGTGAATGAAAAGTGAAAGGAACCGCCTCGTATTTATAGCCGTTGGGTTGAAGTAATTCACACAGTCTTTTAATTAAGCCCAACTATACAGTAATTACTGTGCTCCACCAACAGACCCGCCCTTTAATGACCACGATGTATTTCCTGCAAAGCTAACAGTCACATAATCCCGACCATTGGTTTTTCACACTTCCCCTAGACATAGATTAAAGTCGATATATATCACTTTGAACGTGATAACAGATTTATCTGACATTGTTTATACTTTTGATGCAAATAACTGTTGATTTAATCTGTTGATAAATGTTTCCATTACATTCTTATTTGCTTAAATATTCTCAAGCCATTCAACGTATTGATGTCATGTATCTTTTTCATCGCACAATGTCGACATATGTGTTTGGTTGTCGACAATTAGTTTGTGACAGATCACATTTTCGATCACAGCCATCTTTTTTTTTTCTCATACAAATATATACATCTAACAACGTTAATTTACAAATGTCAAATGAAATGAAAGAATTAAATTACAAAAATATGAACTCCATGTTACAACCTATTAACGTGATCTCTCTCATCATTTAGAATGCTTTCACTTTACTATGGTCACATTAATGTACATAGATGTCAACATGACAATACTTCTAGGCTGACATAGTTTTTAAGAGTTGTCAGCATGAACGGGCACATTCGACTTCGTGTCCTCTCTCATCATTTAGAATGCTTTCACCTTACTATGGTCACATAAATGTACACAGATGTCAACATGACAATACTTATAGGCTGACATAGTTTTTAAGTGTTGTCAACATGAACGGGCACATTCGACTTCAAACTGTGAACAGAACTTAATGTGTACATATGAATAGTTATTACAGACAGGGACGAATCTACATGTCTATTTACGGGGTCACGGGACACCGCTTAACTCGACCGAGCTAGAGCAAAAATTAAGTAATTACCGATAGGACCCCGTGTATAAATTGGAACGGACCCCGTATAAAAAAATTCATAGGAAACAATTAATATATATTGCTTGGTAATCTAGTGGTATAGCGTGTGAATGTAACTAGTTGCATCATTTGTGGTTCAATTCTCATGAATTACAGTTTTACCAATATTATTGACAAATCTTTTTACAATTTTGTAAGTATTGTTTACATGGTTCATTTCTCATTATCCACACTTTTGCCTATATTATTATTAACAAATATTTTTTAAATTTTGTAAGTACTGTTTACAAAACATTATAAAAAAATCATAATATTTATTTATCTCATTCTAAGTTTTACCTTTATTATTATATATATAATTTAATCTCATATATTTTATGTCATCTTTTCAGTTTTGAACTAGATTCATAAATATTGTTATTTTACTATTTAATAATATATTTTACGATTTTTCTTTCTTTGGTATGTTATTATTAATATTTAATGTTTTTTTTTTATAATTGAAATTTAACAATTTTTTAGGGAAACTTTTGTTAGTTCGACCCGATATTATATTATTTATCCGACCGAATTTTTTTAAACTATGAAAAAATTATTGTGCACCCACTGACCCCTAAGTCCTAGATTCGTCACTGATTACAGACCAACAGTATTGTGGATGAGTTTTTAATTACACTAATTTGTTGAAGTCGTTGTGCTTAGTGCGTTGAAAACAAGGATTCGTCTCCTTCAACTTGCTTATGAGCAGTAGAAAATTCTCGCCATCTTGAACCCAGCAGTCCCGAACTGGAAAGATAGTTATTTTCATATTGATCTCCATTTTCGTCCTCCTATGTAATCGTACTATCTTCAACATGTAAATTTCTTTGCAGAAGCCTTCAGAAGTCGTTGTTATTAATTCATCAACAGTTAATTTGAATCTTCTCCAACAACTAATTACGCGTCAGGATGCTGTTGTCTGTGTTTTGCCTGCGTAGGCAAAACACAGACAGCAGCATCCAGACACGTATACCAATTTTCCTATGTGTTCCCCAAAGGTGAACTCATAAACTAGTGAGAGACATGTTGGTAGAGACGGAATTTGTAAAATGTACATATGGCTCAAAATTGCATAATTCATCTTTTGAAAACAACCTGACTAACCTTATTAATTAAACAACCAATAGGTCTGTCTCTTCGATGCCATCTACGACAATACTGACATCCCCTGAATGAAAAAGTACCACATGATTTCATGTTAACACGATGGGGGCTAACACAAAATGCTAACTCGCAAACTTAGTAAAAAAAAATAAGACAAGTTGCATTTGAGAACGAGAAGTTAATTAACTCAAAATCTATGACTGAAATGGATAAAACTGCATGTAGTGGGAAGAAGCAGAACATTATGACTCACTGTACATTGAAACAAATCACCCTCATTTTATAGCCGGAGGGTGAGATCTGTGAATGGATCGGGACCGTTCATTTCAAGTGATAATATATGCCTTTTTTTTTTGCCCCATCGAGTTAACAGACCCACCTATAGGTGAAAGCTCTCTTCCCCACCGACAGACCCACCAATTATTCATTTTTTAAAGTGAATGATTTTCAAAATATATTACTTTTCAGGCTAAATGTTATCCATTTCATGATACATATTCCGTATATAAAATGTTATCATTTTTCTGGTTAGATAAAGTATTCTCGTTTATGTTGATACATTAGAGCACTTCCAATGGGCAAATTTGCTAAGACATTTGCTTAGGTGGAAGTGAGAAGTTAGGACAACTATTGTCCTTCCCACTAATTGTCCATGGACAATTTGTACATATTCATATTTTCTTATAGTTTTTTAATCTCTCTCCATATGATATCTACTATTTATATTATATAATAATCAAAATTGAGACAAAAAATGTATTTGCCATTGTAAGAGGTAAAGACATTTCAAATTAAATAAATTAACTTTTTTATGACAATTGATGATGTGGAGGTGGGGAGGCTCAAAATGGGAACCAAAATGGCTTTGCCCATTGGAAGTGCTCTTAATCCCATTGTCGTAGTAACAGTTATCGTTGTCGCGGTAAAGTCGTTTCATTTTGAAGATAAAACACATACTTTTAATCCAAAAGACCGGCCAACGTGTGGTGAGCATAACATGTACTTATGTCGAAAGATGTCCTTGTATGTCGACAATAGTTAGTGATAAAGCACATGTTACACGTCACTTGTGATATACAAAGTGGTTATACAATCCAAAGTGGTATTAACTCAAAGTGGATGAAACATATAATTTATGTAATATAAACCAAACACGCTACAATAGTTTAGTACATACGGCTCCTTCATACAGGTATCCAGTATCCACCTATCTTTACATAAGGACTGTAAGTTATGTATTGCATAACTTTTTATGAATATTAATTATTAATGTATTCATACGAATATTGTACATCCAAAATTGTTGAACAAATTTGTAATATGATTCAATAAACTACGACGTTTTATCCTAAAAAATTCAAAACAAGATACAATGGCATGTACATGTAATTATTTCAAACATTATCACTCATTTTATTGCAAACACTGTGATTTCTGTCGAAGTTTGAATTTTCTGCTTAAAATGAGGGAGACAAGAGTGGCGGGGGAAATTCAAATTTATTTGGACTAAATTTTTAGATTTTTCCTCCTATATTAAAGTACTGTCTTCATAAAGGTCTTCTCCTCCACTCACCTTGTTTTCCATTACCACTGATCCAACGACGAAATCGCCATTAATTCCTGCGATACCTCAGATTTAGGTAAAATCCCCACTATATTAAAGTGGTTTCTTCATCAAGTCTTCTCATCCAGTCACCTTGTTGTCCAGTACCACTGATCCAACGGTGAAATCGACATTAATTCCGGTGATACAGCAGACTCATGTAAAATTACACACTGCTTTCGTTTCTAATCCTATACTTCCACCTAGTACACTGCTCACCTTGTCTATTCATTGTAGCTCTGTTTTACATCTACATTGGTTTGAATAGCTTGACCACTTCAGGCCTTAGCCCCGGGTTCACTACAGCTTCTGTTACAGACGTACTGTACATCAAGGTGAGACAATCTGCGGTGTTAAGAAGATACTTTTATGGATATAATTTTCTTGAAGGTTGTGAAATGTTCAGCTTGATTTTGGTTCAGTAGGCATACCATATAAACACAATATGTCGACATACCCTGTTATGAATGTATGAATAAATTTTTTGGTTACATCAGATGTTGCCCAACGCGTAAACATAGCATATTCGGAATAAAAGTAAACTCCTGAAAGCATCATACGGGAACTTGCACACAGTACGTAATTCAATCAATTTGATTTGAACCCAGCCGATTCTAAATGTGTTATGTCAAAACAGTATTTGACATGTCAACAAGTCGCTATTAGCAACGGAAACGTGCGGTGCTAAAAAATAACTTTCAGGATTGACCCACAATAAGGTGAATGCAACAAATAGCAGTTCATTTCTATACTCAGAAATCGTCTATTTGATCTGAACCAACCAACACCAAAGCCTAACATTGGAATTCACCAAACACCGACTCGACAGACTACCTTTGGCATCGGGTGCGGGGTTGTCAAATGTCCACAACGAATAATCGTAAATGTCACCCGTAGTAGTACTTCGTTCCCTCAGTCGGAACAACTGAAGACGACATACTGCAACAAGTTATGCAACTGCAATGGAAGGTTTCAGTACTACGGAATGGGTGACTAAATGTGTGTAATTAACGTCTGCCTAATGGTAGTCTAATGGCTTTCATTGGAAACGAAAAATCTGCTACTAAACACGCATATTCAGTAACAGTAGGATGCAGCTCCCTAGGACGGCTTTAGCACCGGCCAATTGGAGTCGAGAGGGCGGCAGTCCAGCCTCCCAGACTTTTGCTGCCATCCTAACAGCGGCAGGACTTCGGTCGGGAAATTTAACGACAGACTTAATGTACGGTCCTCTTCCCGACCGATGTTTTCTCTCAGCAAATATTTCCGTCCGCTTTTTCTCGTCAGGAACGTTTCCGGCCGAGTCCCTCCTATCGTTTTTACGAGAGGCCCTATCGGACGGAAATCTACCAGAACAGGCCATTTCCGTTTGAATTCCAACCGATTTGACCCGTACGAAAAATCGATTTTTGTTGTAGTGTATATTGTTATTGCTTTCGAATAAAATGGTATGTGTTTGGGATTATTAGGTTAAAGTAGATATAGAGGACGAATTAGAAGAAGTTGTAGAGAATGATTGCTTTGAGAGATGATGATTTGGTGCATAAAATAATAAAGAAAATAGAATTCTTGATTAAGTCCTAACTATTTCAACTGCCTTAATCAGAAGCCAATTATAGTAATGAGCAAGCACATAATGGCAGGGACATAATCCAACCTAACTTTCCCCACACCACCCCCCCCCCCCCCCCCCCCCCCGATTTAGCTATCTCACATGTAATTTTAATAATAATGTTAAAATATTAATAAGACAAGAGGTAAAATGCTAATTATAGAGATTTTTATATTCACTTGGTTTCAAAACCTTAAATTTCTATTAAATAATATAACGTTAAACTGCTACATCAGTTTTAATTGAATTATCACTAAAAGAGAACACTTGTTTATGTAATATCAAAATTTCGGTGTGTAATCCTATTATGAACCAAAAATAGCAATTATTGGGTTAATCTAAGCTGTATATGAGTCGAGTCAAGTATCCGTCAAGCTCAAATAGATTTGACTAAAAAGTACTAGACTCAAACTTGGTCGAGCTCAAACGTTTTAAATTTAAACTTAACTCGTATTCAAACTTGACTCGTAAGATTATTATACATTCCAATAAACTAACTTTTCTTGTAATTATAAAAATCAAGTTCGACTCGATATTTCACTCATACAAGTCAGGAGTAGCTCTCCAGAAAAGACGGCTATAAAATTAGGAGGTTGTTGTGATACATATGTATCGTATATGCCAAAATAAATGAAAATTTTAGCAACAAACAAGTACTTAATACTGTGACAGATAGATACACCAATCATATGCCAAAATAAATGAAAATTTTAGCAGCAAACAAGTAGTTAATACTGTGACAGATAGATACACCAATATTACATATGCTATAATGCTTTGGATGTGTATGGGTGTTTAGTTATTTCCATGTTTGGGTTACTCAACTATATATAAGGTTGTTACGATCGAGAATCGTAGAATCCTAAAATCATAATAGTATGACCGTTATAAGATGTGTAGTTAAACCGAGTTGAGTTGAGTATCTGACAAACTCGATTCGACTCGAATCGTTTTACTCGAACTCGACTGAGCTTAATTTTTTAAAGTTCGAGCTCGACTCGGTACAATACTCGACGAGTTCGAGATCGGCTCGTCAAGTTTAAAATTGTTCAATTAAACATAAATGGTTCACTTTAACTCGAACTCGACTGGATTATACTTTTGACTCGAGTTCGAGCACAACTTGAATTGAATATATATAATATTATATAAAGTTCGAATCATATTATAATTGTTATATAAAGGTCAAACTCGTACTCGACTCGGCTTCAGAAAAAATTCGACTTCAATTTAGCAATTCGAATTGGAATATCGACATAGCCGATCTCGAGTAACTTACGACTAGTTTGACTCGTTTAGGCCGCTAATCGACATTCTTTAAGATTTTAGCTATGAGAAAATCAGATGATAGATTATTTAACTTAACTAAAATCGTAAGATTTTAATATCTAGATCGTAATCCTAGCAACATAACTTTATATATGGATCACAATTTCTATATTTTATTTATGAAAAAGGTAAAAATTTAGGAATTAAATACGAAAGTTGAGTGAGCGTTGAGTGACGTGAAGTCCCTCATTTAATCTCCTCATCTGCCCTCAATTGAATTGCACTCCTTTCACGGGTCCCGTATGCCTTTAAATTCTGCTCTACCTTCTATCCCCCCTTCTTCACACACTAGCTAATTAACCCCCACCTCACCCACAACATTATATCGGTCCGACCCGGATCAAACCGAAAATGGCACCTCCGGAGTTCTCGAACTCCGTCAAGCTCAAGTACGTGAAACTCGGGTACCAATACCTAGTCAACCACATTATCACCCTCACCCTCATCCCACTCATGGTGGCGATCGGCCTCGAGATCCTCCGCCTCGGCCCCGACGAGCTTATCAACCTATGGAACTCACTCCACTTTGACCTAGTCCAAATTCTATGCTCTTCCTTCTTCATCATATTCATCGCCACGGTTTACTTCATGTCGAAGCCTCGCACCATCTTCCTCGTCGATTACGCGTGTTTCAAGCCCCCGGTCACGTGCCGGGTCCCTTTTTCAACTTTCATGGAGCACTCAAGGCTTATACTAAACGATAAGCCGAAAAGCGTCGAGTTTCAAATGAGGATCTTGGAGCGGTCGGGTCTCGGGGAGGAAACGTGTCTCCCGCCGTCGATTCACTACATCCCGCCGAAACCGACGATGGAAGCCGCGCGTGGCGAGGCCGAGCTTGTGATTTTCTCCGCCATGGACGCATTGTTCACGAAAACCGGGCTAAAGCCGAGAGACATCGACATATTGATCATTAATTGTAGCCTCTTCTCCCCGACGCCGTCGTTATCGGCCATGGTGATTAATAAGTATAAGCTTAGGAGTAACATCAAGAGCTTTAACCTCTCTGGCATGGGGTGTAGTGCCGGTGTCATCGCCATTGACCTAGCCCGGGACCTCCTTCAAGTGCACCCGAACTCTAACGCGGTTGTCGTCAGCACCGAGATCATCACCCCGAACTACTACCAAGGTAATGAGCGGGCGATGCTCCTTCCGAATTGTCTGTTCCGAATGGGGGGAGCCGCGATTTTGCTATCGAATCGGCGGTCCGACCGTAGGCGAGCCAAGTATAGACTTGTCCATTTGGTCCGGACCCACAAGGGAGGTGACGACAAGGCCTACCGGTGCGTGTTCGAGGAAGAAGACAAGGAAGGTAATGTGTAATTTTTAGATAGCCGAACTTGCACCCTCTTATACCATGCGAAAGTTTAGACGTGGTTTAATTTTTATATTTCGAACAGGTAAGGTGGGCATCAATTTATCGAAAGACCTCATGGCGATAGCCGGCGAGGCTCTAAAGTCAAACATCACGACGATCGGGCCGCTAGTCCTTCCGGCTTCGGAGCAGATCCTCTTCCTCATAACCCTAATCGGTCGTAAAATCTTTAACCCTAAGTGGAAACCCTACATCCCGGACTTCAAACAAGCGTTCGAGCACTTCTGCATCCACGCAGGTGGCCGAGCCGTCATCGACGAGCTACAAAAGAACCTCCAACTATCAACTGAACACGTGGAGGCCTCGAGGATGACACTTCACCGGTTCGGGAACACGTCATCCTCATCTTTATGGTACGAATTGAGCTACATTGAGGCGAAGGGGAGGATGAAAAAGGGGGATCGGGTTTGGCAGATCGCGTTTGGAAGCGGGTTCAAGTGTAACAGCGCGGTGTGGAAGTGCAATAAGACGATCAAGGCGCCGATAATCGACGGGCCGTGGACCGAGTGCATAGACAGGTACCCGGTTCATATCCCTGAGGTGAACAAGCTGTAGAGACGAAAGAGAGGCCGACCAGACAAGAAGTTTGTACCTAGTTGTTCATTAAAATTTGTTGCATAACGTTGCGCTTGAAATTGGTCACAATGCCTCAAAATTATGTTTGGATCTTCGCTAAACCCAAAAAAAGAAAATTGTGTGAAACTGCATTTTACATATGTATGCTTCATGATTTGTTTCTGCAATACAGTTGTATTGGTTACAGTCGTGATAATGATAAATTTGCATACTGATATGTCATTTTCTCAGATTCTTAAGAGCGGCAGCTCCTAAAATCATCTATATGTGCACCAAATCAGGTTGTAAGAGGTATAAATGTTGATCATAATTTTTTTTTCTTATTAACAAGGTGTCCTAGTCCTAGATACACTACAGGAAAACAGGGTTTAAGCAACGCTAAAATTGGCTTTAGGCGACGCATTTTGCGTCGCCTAAAGTTTGGCGACGCAATCCGCGACGCAAATGGAAGCGTCGGCAATGGGGGGAGTCGCCTAAAACATTGCGACGTTTAGCCTTAAGCGTCGCCTAAAATTAAGTAAAAAACAACGTTTTTTTAACGTCGTCCTTATCTAAGGTTTAGATAACGCCAGAAAACGTTGTGTAACTTTTAAGTATAGACAACGTATTTTGCGTTGCCTATACTTCAAGTATAGACAACGTATTTTGCGTTGCCTATACTTCAAGTATAGACAACGTATTTTGCGTTGCCTATACTTCTAGTATAGACAACGCTTTGTGCGTTGCCTATACTTCTAGTATAGACAACGCTTTGTGCGTTGCCTATACTTCTAGTATAGACAACGCTTTGTGCGTTGGCTATACTTCTAGTATAGACAACGTATTGTGCGTTGCCTATACTTCTAGTATAGACAACGCTTTGTGCGTTGCCTATACTTCTAGTATAGACAACGCATTTTGCGTTGCCTAAACTTCTGCGTTATATATATTAACGCAGCAATGCAATAATATTAATATATTATAAACCAACAATGCAATATACAATATACATTCATTCTACCCAAAAGAAAGCCATCATAAACAAAGTAGTTGATAGGTTTGTACATAAACATAATAGAAGTTTACAACTAAAACAGTAGAGATAGTTGTCAAAATATAATAACTGACAAGTAGATAGTCATAAACATAATAAGAACTCATATCTTAAGAAGGTTGGCTCAGTCCAAACCCCTTAAGAATAGCGAACATCTTCGCTCGTGCATCCGCTCAAACACGCTCTAGTCCTCTGCTTGCTCAACCCTGACACGCTCAAGAGCCTCCGCCTCTGCTTGATCCTTCCCTTATGATACTAGTCTTTATCTCTTGATAATCTGCTTCTAGTGTCTCAGGTTCTAGTTCCACGCCATCTCTCTCCCCATGGAAATTCCAAAGTTGTTGGTCATAATTCCGTATGAACCCTACACAAATAAGATGTTCCTCCACCAACTTTGGAGTCTGGGTATACCGGTTGTAACAATTCTTACATGGGAAATAAATATTACCGTTAACCGGAGCTTTCTCAAGGGCAAATTTAATGAAAGCTTTCACACCATTTTCATAGGCCGAGCTTGATCTAGATAACTTAACCCAACTTTTATCCATTTCTGTCAAATCAGCACCATACAACAATCAACAATGGAAAAGTGGAAAAATAGAAAAACAACATGTAAAGATAACCTCTAAACTTAGTACTTGCTTTCAGATCTAAAAGTTAACTTTGTAATTGTAATTAATATTAAAATTGTAATTGTAAAGAAATCAAGTGTTATTCTAATATAGGAGAGCTAGGAGCATGTATTTAGGTATTGTTACTATCTTCAAATCTTTGTTTTAACTAAATAAAGGTTTGATAATGCAATACAGAGAGCGCGTACCTGAGTCACAATTGATCTACCGAGGAATCAAACCGTTGAGGAAGAAAATGCAGAAAGGAATCAAACTTCTAGTTTAGGGAATTTGCTTTTAACTGCAACCAGAAAAAAGAAGGGAAGATAGAAACAACTCAGTTATGGCACACATGTAGACCCATCTTTAATTTACACTCTATAAGTATATACTTATACAAAATTCACTCAAATTTTTCATACAACATTAATATGATCTCAAACCCAATATCATATGGAAAGACCAAAAAATTTCAGCATCCTCAAAAAAAAATGTAATTGGTTCTTTAAAAGCACAATGGCTAGAGAATTCAAGATAAAATTTCTGAGCACGAAAGTTGATCCATTGGTCTGTAACACTTAAGAAATTGCCTTTATGGATACCAAAGCTTTTGTCCAGGTTCGATTTTAAAAGCACTACATATGAAATTATAAGTTTTAATTACTGATACTCTTGATAGTGAAATTATAAGGGATAGAACACCTAAGAAAGTAAATGTCTCCAACTTGGAAAACTCATTCTCACTCTCTGCAAAGCCTTCATGTCCAATAAAGAAGAGGGTTCAAGTTACACTTTATCAAAATCTAGTAAATAATAAAAGGCCGTAGCTCCACCTTTCTAATAATAAAACGTTTAATCATCATCAACTTCCTCATATTTGTTCTGCAGCAACAGCAACAACATCCATATCACAAACACACGGACAGGATCATACCGATCAGACTACATCCATTAATCATGATTATCATCTAGAGCCCAGTCTCAAGGTACTTCAAAATCTACTTCTACTTTACTACACGAGAAAAAGTGAACTGGCTATAAACTGAAAGCATGACCAGGATCGGACCTAATCTAGAGTGACTGAATGAAAAGACCTAGAATCGCAGGATTAACCTAAGAAAACGAGTGATGAATGAATGAACAAACCTGGAATCGCAGTGGATCAAGCACCTTGGCACCTGGAATCGGAGTCGCTCGGAGTCATGATTAGAAGCAAGTGAAATTCAGCTGGAATTGGAGTCGCTCAGTGAATAGCAGCTAGAATTGGAGTCGCTCAGTGAAATTCAACTCCACGAGAGAAAACTGAACTGGCTATAAACTGAAAGCATGACCACGATCGGACCTAATCTAGAGTGACTGAATGAAAAGACCTAGAATCGCAGGATTAACCTAAGAAAACGAGTGATGAATGAATGAACAAACCTGGAATCGCAGTGGATCAAGCACCTTGGCACCTGGAATCGGAGTCACTCGGAGTCATGATTAGAAGCAAGGGAAATTCAGCTGGAATCGGAGTCGCTCAGTGAATAGCAGCTAGAATCGGAGTCGCTCGGAGTCGCTCAGTGAAATTCAGTGTTCGTGACCTAATTCAGCTGCTTGCCATCCTGATTAGTGTTCCTTTCATTCAGTGACCTAAGAGCAGTATTTTTGGCCAAAAAATAAGTTATCCGATTTTCGGTCCGACCGGTTCACTCCGGTTTATAAAAAAACGTTGCTTAAACATCAAAATACGTTGCCTAAACAGATAATTAAAACAACGCATAAAGAAGCGTTGTTTAATAACTATGTTAAAACAACGTTTTTATTAAGCGTTGACTAATATTAATTTTAAGCCAACGCTTGATCGTAACGTTGGTTAAACCTATTTAATAGGCAACGCTAGAATAAAAAGCGTCGCCTAAAGAAAACTTTAGATTACGCTATGAACATGTGTTGCGTTATGTTTGTGTTAAGGCAACGCTTTACCAAACGGTGCCAAGCGTTGCTTTATGTTTGTGTTAAGGCAACGCTTTACCAAGCGTCGCACCTTTTGCGTCGTCTAAACCCTGATTTCCTGTAGTGATATCTATACCTAAAATAATTATTTTTTTCGACAACCACCTATCAACAAAGATCTGTTCACTATAAATATTTTTTTCATTTTCAAAATTCGAATATATATAAAAATACATCTGATTATTGCTTTCCGTATGTAGTTTGATATATCTGATATATCATGTACAGTCATCAAAACCATGCACATATGATAACTTTTCCCAATATATATATATGTGTAAAAGATAAATTAAAGTCACGCTTAATTATCATTAACATCATTTGTCCTCGATCAGGTAATTTCCTTTTAGAGTGTAATAGTTAATAATATATAGAGTTATGGTATATGTTCCGAATATCACACACTCTGAGATCGGACACGGAAAGAGTATGTACTGTGTAATTATTAGCAATTTTTGGGAAAAAATCCACTACACTCACAATTGGATCTTGTAATAAGAGACATATTTGTGACGTTTATCAATTTCCTTCTTTTTATTAAATTTCCGGATATATAATTACAATTTTATTTTATTAGATATAATAGTAATGTTACATTAAAGGGTGGTCATATATTAATTGCGCACATCTTTTTTTTTTTTTTTCGCGGGGTGGTCCTAGGGACCTTCATTAAGAGAGCAGCACCCGTAGCATGCTTGCTCCACGCCTAGACTAATCACCATTCGCACCGAGTCAGTTCGTAAAGGGTAAAGTGCTGGTCATGAACAATTTTTCATTCTTATGGCCACTAGCGAGAATTGAACCCATGATATCTGGTTAAGTGATGAGGCGCTGAACCATAACATCATTGTTACATAGTTAATTGCGCACAACTTTCTTGGTGTAAGCTATAGCTTTCAGAGAACCTCCACACAGCTACTGCCCCGTGCACAAAAGTCTACGAAATGTACATGGGAAACGTTAAAAACCTCGTTATCTACACTCTACCAATTTAAGCTAGTTAAGATTAGGCTCGACAAAGTATATAAAATGCACCGACATTCATTCCCTGGCCTTACATATATATATATATACTAGTTATTAACGCGTGCGTTGCACGCGTGTATCAACGTCTAAATTTCAAAATACATAATTTATCTTCAGTTTTCTAATATTTTAATATGTAGTTAATACATGGCCAAGTTTAGGGTTGCGAGAAATGAATCTGTGATCGAAAAAAACGACACAAAGTATTTCAAAACAGGAAAAATAGAAGAGGATAATTAAGTCAAAAAATTAACTATTGTTTTAAATTACGATACTAATTTACTGTTATAACTAATAATGAGTTGGATTGAGCATAACGTGAGTTATTAATGACAAAGTTGTATCTAATTTATCAACTTGAGGAGTGAAGAATGTAAGCCCGTAATTAGCCACTTAGAGTCATCGGTGGAGCAGTTTGACCTATACAAACGTAACTATAAACTTTTCATGCAATTTTATATCATAATACCAACAAAAATTGATTTAACGCTAAAGGGAAAAAAAAAATTAGCCAACGGGACGCTAAAGGAAATTTCAATTCATTAAAATCTAAAGTTTATACTTGATATGTCAATTACTTATTTAACTACTAATTAGGTTACAATTTGATTTAATTGACAGAGGGAAGAACTAAATTAATGATTCGAGACCCTAAATGTTGGACAATGAATGAGTACCAGGTTATTTGTAAAAGATCAAAATTCAAGAACCGTGGTTGACCCATATTTTGACATTTGATATGATTTGACAAGTGACTGATCTATGTGATACAAAAAAATCTCAACATGTACTCGAAGTTTGCATGAGTTGAGTACACATCATACTTTATGGGTGACTCAAATTTATAGGTATATTGTATTAATAAGTTAATGATAATTAATGTAATATGTCAGTTAAGCGACCTTAACAAAAAAGTTAATGCAATTTATCTAATGAAATTTTTAGTAATACTCAAATATTGTAGGGACTAAATCATCAATTTTTTTAAAACACTAATGTCTAAAGTTTATACTTGAATTCAACTTAACTATTTATTCAACTATCAATTAGGAGATACCAGATATGATTGAATTTACAAACGCAAGAACTAAATCGATAGTTCGAGTCATTAAGTATTAAACATTGAGTAACATGTTATATGTAAAGTCAAACTTCAAGAACCACATTTGATCCATATTTGATATGTTATATGAGTTAGCAAGTGACTAATTTATTTGATACAAAAATGTCAACAAGCGGAACATCTCCAAATCGGTGATATAGTGAATGGAAAAATGCATCTACCTTACATTTGCACCTATTGAATGCATGTTGACTCTAATTTATAAGTATATTTGATGGAGAAATTAATAATAATTACGGTGACCTACCAATTACGCGACCTAAAAAACTAAAAATAACAAAATGTAACTAAATGGTTTTTTTTAGTAATAATAAATTGCCAATTTTATAAAAAATAGGCTGAACTTCAATGGACTTATATTCTGTTAAGTGTGTAAGTGTAACCCTAGTGAGGACTGAGGTAAGTTTACTTTTTATTTATAAATTTAGTCCTTACTGTTTATAACCATATTGTATTATAAAATATCATAATATACAAATACTACAGGGCGGGTCTATGGGGCCTCATGACCACAGACCCGAACCAGCCCCGCCCCATGTGTAGCTAGACCCGAACACGTCCCGTTTTCCGCGGGTCGGCGGGTCAAAATTGGGTTGAGCACTCGCGGGTCATCAGGTACACGTGACCCGTCGCCACCCCTAATTAGGAGTCTCTAGCTTAGGCGTGGACTTATACAATTGAACTGCTAAATATGGATTAACTAGAAAGGACGCGTGTGTTGCACACGTAATGCACTATTGATGTGTTGTGTACAAATATGCACATACACGAAGGAAAGATGGATATAATGTTCCTTTCATTTCTGAATTTTTTATAATCTTATATTTATGTATTTAGTTATAAAAATAAATAGCACAATAGTCTATATATTTTTATAATTTAGCAAAGAAAGCTACAATGGAAGTGAAAAAAGAGAGCGGCTAAGACAAAGAAAAGTCTAAAATTTCCAATAGAGTGAGCTAATACCACTAACAAAACATAAATAACCAAATATTTAATTAACTATATATATATATATATATATATATATATATATATATATATATATATATATATATATATATAATTAGGACAATGATTTGTTACTATAATTGTGATATTGAATCATCATATCCAAGACCAGGAAGAAGAAAAGACAAGTCGTGACCTTTACTATGTAAGTATCTATGATTAATATCTACAAAATTCATTGCACTGTATTGACCCGACTTCGCCCATTTAACAGATACCTGAAGTTTAATTATTATTATTATTATTATTATTATTATTATTATTATTATTATTATATATTGGCAAGGAAATGAGGTGCAACTCTCCATCTAATCATTATCTAGATGTTGTTCGATCTTCTATCTATCTATGACAATTTTTTCTTATGTATTTATGAGCATTAGTTAATGTTGTTTTATTTTCACCAAGTAGTTAGAAGATTAAACTCCATGTTGTCAAAAGAGCAACCATCGAAACTTGATAAAGATGCATACCTTGATATGTGACGTGCCTATCATTGAGATGAATTATATGTTGGATTACTCAAAATTCAACAAATCACATTCTAATCAGTTGGTGTAAGGGTGTTTGGGGCAACCTAAGCGCTCGATCATATGGAAATGGACAATGGACAGTCGGTCACCGTAGAGTGCCCCTGCTGCGACCACCAACCATCCAACCACCAGGTCTACCGCCACCCATCGTGTCCAACGCCGCCACCACGTCCAGCGTCGTCGTCCAGTTCGGATTCAACGGAGGAATCAACAGACAACACTAATCAAGGTGTTATAAAAGTTAGGGTTAACAGGTCTTTTGGTCCATGATGTTTGACAATTTTTGGGTTTTGATCAATGATATTTTTTTTACCTAGTTTTGGTACCATATGTTTGCAGACTTTTTCTAGTTTTGGTCTAACCGTTACATTCCGTCCATTTTTTGACATGTACAAGTCACGTGATCCACCCTAAACTTTCAATTTTGTTCAATTTAGTCCCTCTAATACTTTCCTAACCTTTTTTTTGTTCAATTAAGTCCCGAAGTTTCAAAAATTCAATTGGACCTATTGTCCAACTGGGGTCAATTTTGAAACTTCGGGACTAAATTGAACAAAAAAAAGGTTAAGAAAGTATTAGAGGGACTAAATTTAAAGTTTAGAGTGGATCACGTGACTTGAACATGTCAAAAAATGGACGGAATGTAACGGTTAGACCAAAACTAGAAAAAATCTGCAAACATATGGTACCAAAACTAGGTAAAAAAAAACATCATTGACCAAAACTCAAAAGTTGTCAAACATCATGGACCAAAAGACCTATTAACCCTAAAAGTTAACACATGTGTACTTTAGAACTAAGTATTATAAAGTTAACATATGTGGGTAACTAATGGTTGGTTCTAACATCTAAAGCTCGGTAAATATGATTAGATAAATGTGTGCAAACCTTCCTATTGGTTCGGTGTGTAAGCATCAGATTTTAGATTTTTAGTGCGTCCAAAAACCTCAGTGGCAATCCAGCCTTCTGTGGCGTCCCGGGTCGGGGCCCCGAGGGTCGCCCCGTGGGTTTTTTTTAACCGAAGAGATCCGCCCCACGATGTACATAGGGCGGGCACGGGTCAACCCAATATGCTAAGCATTTCAGCCGAAATTATGGAGTAGCCCTAGGTGGGCTTTGCTAACCTCCTCTTATAAATAGGAGGTGTTAGGGGATTTCTTAGGGTTAATCACTCTATCTTTAATTTGACAAGAAAAGAAATCCCTCTCCCTAATATACTAGAGGTTCGACCGAACTACATCCAGCATAAAGGAGGTGCCGAAATTGTGCCAAATTTTTACCCTAGAGATACATCATGTCACTGGATTGAAAGAGGCTTTGCTGTGGAGACAAATGCCTGTAGATTGCTCTTTAACCAGAGTTCCTGCAGGACCCGTCCAGCAGATCGAGAACTCCCTCAGTGACGATCTTGGGCTACGGAAGATAAACTGATATGTGCTCCTTTCCGCTGCGTAATTAGTTTACCTGGCATGTACACGTGTTTAATATGTAGTAACTATCACATAAATCCACAAGTCGTATCAGAATCTGTGTAGGGAGTTCATAATTTTTGATAAAATTGATGTTCATCATTTTTGGTAAAACTGATATTCATGTTTTATAGTAAAATTGGTGATCATGGATGTTCTTACTAAAACATTATTTTTATCAAAATTTAACTTTGGATTTGTGATTAAAGTAACATTTGGTCTAGAAATTTGACCACCAACCCTAAATCTGTGTTTCTGCCGAACCTATAGTGTTCAATTTTTTTTTTTTTATTTCTTCGGCGCCAAGAAACCTAAGTTTCGGCCTAGGGTGCTTTAGAAATAAAATATTGTGATATTAATTACTGAGTTATTCATGCATGATTTTAGGATATAGATATATATGATATTAATTTATTGCCTAAAGATTGAGAAAATATATAGTTGATAGATTTATATCCCTAATATAGGGCAGCCGAAATTATATATATATATATATATATATATATATATATATATATACTGGGCAAATATTTGGAAATTATATATATTATATTTATTGTTACTTGGTGGCTAAATTATGTTTTTGGTGGAATTTAAAACCCTACTTAGCCCACAAGTTACAATATTCGGTTGAACCCTATTGGCTTAATGGGCCTATCGCACAACCGGGTCGGGTCAATCGACCCGTGTAACCCGTGGGTTCCGAACAGGTTCGGGTCGGGTCCCATCGGTTCAAACGGGTCGGGTCGACCAAACCGGGTTTTCTCAATCGGTTCGACCTGAATGGGACGAGTCGGATTAGGTGCTCAAATGGGCCGGGTCAAACCTAACTCTGTTCAATTAAACCGAATCAAATTAACCTAACCGGACCAGACCGATCAGACCAGGTTGACCGAACCGGACCGGGTTCGGGTCAACTGAAAATTTAGGTCAGATAAAATTTAAAATCCAAATGTTTTTAACTTTAAAATTATCTAAAAAGCGTGAAATGATTTGTTATTTTTAACATTTTAATCATACATGATGCCTAGTTTCGGTTATGGGGATGGATCTCGGAAAATGCATAATTATGGGGCTGAATCATTTTGTGGGTTGAATTGCAGTTGTTATATATCGATATGAATGCATGTTATAATTGCGTATTGACTAAGTCAAGCTAGCTGGATATTACATGTTGAGGGCTGAGCCCTGTTGTCAATTAATGAGTTGTGCACTAGGATAGACATACTGTGTTAAGTGATCTTGATTTGGATCCATGTCTAGAAGTTCGCATGAATGCTATGACAAGAATTTCAGTTCAGCCCCAAATATTTTAAATCGATATTCAGTCGCCAAATATGCATGTTGGATGTTGAGTGATCACGCATGACGCGTATGCATGATTGTTTGAGGATGTGGCCTCATGTGATAATTTACTAGTGAAGTAGAATTATATATGCTTGCATGAGTTCCTCGAAATTTTTTGACGCATGATGCGTATGCATGATTGTTTGAGGATGTGGCTGCATGTGATAATTTACTAGTGAAGTTGAATTATATATACTTGCATGAATTATATATTCCTAGAAACCTTCATTCTAAAGGAATTATGAGATGGCGACCTACTTATCACCAGCTACAAAGAAACCTTCATTCTTAAGGAATGGTAAGGTGGCGACCTGCTTGTCACCAGCTACAGAGAAACCTTCATTCTTAAGGAATTATGAGGTGGCGACCTACTTGTCACTAGCTACCGAGAAACCTTCATTCTTAAGGAATGGTGAGGTGGCGACCTACTTGTCACCAGCTATAGAGAAACCTTCCTTCTTAAGGAATTGTGAGGTGGCGACCTACTTGTCACCATATACAGCGAAACCTTCCTTCTTCAAGAATGGTGAGGTGCAGACCTGCTTACACCGACTACAGGAGAAAACCTTCATTTTAAGAAATGGTGAGGTGAAAACCTGCTTATCACCTGCTCCGACCACCGTAGAAGGAAACCATTCCCCAAGGGTAACGCCGCCATCTAAGTCGGTAAACTAAACCCTATATATAGCAAGGTGTTTATAATTCTTACATACGTTTTCTACACTGATATCTGTATACTGACTTAAGCTTCGGAGTGGAATCATGGGCATAATTCACACCCCTTCTCAGTTCTCCGCCAAAACACTCAAGCCAGTAGGAGCTAGCGGCCACACGCGCCCAAAAGACTCGAAGGCGTGTAGACGAGACCAATAGAATTCCACACCAAGTTTAGCCGGACAATTTTGATCCAACAGTGGTAATCAAAGTTCCTTCCCAATTTGTTCGAGGTGAATGAACTTGCTTTCCCAATTTGTTCGCAAGGTAAAACTTCATCCATCCTTTCATAAACTGATATCGCAGAGGACGTTAACGGTCTGTTAAATGATTGTACTTGTGATTAGAAGGTCTTGATTGCACCGCTACTTTCCACAAAATTTTCCACTGGGTCTTCAATCTCCATTTCACTCAAGCAGTCCAACCCATTGTAAACGACAACCCTCTTTGGAATATTCTGCACAATCCAACGAAAGTGTCAATTTTAAGAGAAATACAGGGGAATAGAATAAACGCTTCTTATTCATTTAATAAAACACGAGAATAGTATAAAGATGTTACTTACGCAACTAGACTTGCTAACGGTTAATGTGATGTTGCACTGACTCCCACGATTGTGTCCACCAACAAAGTCACTTAAACAACTTATGTCATCAGATGAAACGTATGCATCCTCACCAGATGAACTGTCTTCCACGTCCACATGTGGTTCTTTAAGAAAACCATGTTCATTAAACACTTCTACTGAGAACTAATCTTCTTCCACCAATTTGAAGACGATCATATCTCCAATCGCTAGGCACAGATCGTGTGCAAACTGTTCCCAACTGTCGTTGAAGCTGCAATAAGTGATCTCATTGAGGAATTCTCATTTTTTATCCAATTTCACTACCCTAATATAACCACCTTGAAAATCTCCTACCTCATACTCCAAACACAGTTTGTATCGACCATATATGACCATCCAGTATATTTATCTTGGCAATATCTACAATTGAATGCGTCCACATTTTTTTATGATCATGTATCCCCAAACCGCTTTTAACAATGTATAACTGCATTAGCAAAACACCAAAGTACATTCGTTAAGTACTTACCAATTAATTCTTGTAGTATCTCTAATGAACGTGTAGAACGGGAGAACTTTATACTCATTTGGTTGTCGAACAAGATTGCCAAAAACCTACCTAGGTTCAGGGGACGAGTGACTTACTATGTAGACGGACCATAGACAGTTAGTAGACAGGCCGACGACTCCGTGTTGACAGCGATGTGAAAAGAGGTAAGGGAATGTTCTGCTGGATGGTGTTCCTGGGTTAGAACAAGGCAGATTCGGCTAATTGCTTTAGGCTCTTGCACAACATTTAGGTTATACTGAATCTTGAATAAAAAAAATTAGTTGTTGCTGTCTTCGTTTTACTATGTCGAAAAACGTGGTAGATGTGTCAGCAATGGTAGTAAACACACACACATTGAACAACGAAGTCTCAGATATGTAAAATATTCGGTATAGAAAACGTTTGAAGTGAATTAACATAATTTTTACGGGTCGAGCAGACTAAATCAGTCATAAAAAGGTGTGGGATTCTCTGATCGGAAAAATCGGTAACGAAAATCGGTCAACAATATGTATTGAGCCCTTTTTTTCTTCAAATCGGTCATAACTTGGTATTTCATTCATGACCGATCGGTCAGGAATCTCTTGGTGGGTAATCACAAGTTTTCTTGTAGTGTATGTGTATGTGTATGTGTAACCCCGAGGCTAAATAAAATAAATGTGCTAGTAGGGACTACTCTAGATACATTCCGCTATATAATGTTCAGGCTCTCATGCTTAAAGTCCCACTATCAGCCTAGTATATTCAAGATGTTAGCCCGTTAAGCCCAACTTTACTCCCCTTCTCATATGCCTAATGCCAGTGTTATCAGAACCGGACCGGACCGGCGGTCCGACCGGGTTCGAACCGGAACCGGTACCTTCAACGGTCCGGTTCGAGCAATTCCGGATGATGTAAGCGAACCCGGTTCAACTGCCGGTTTTTTCATGAACCGTCCGATTTCTGGTGAACCGGACGGTCCGCCGGTTCACCGGGTCAATGTTATCCAGTTTTTTTTTTTAAAAAAATCTGAAAATATTAAATCAAATTGCAGCAATCAACCCTAGGCGCTAATATTTGGACCTGATTCACTGCCGCTGCCGGAGGAGGGAGGGCGACGAGATCACTGCCGGAGGAGGGAGGGCGGCGAGATGCAGATGCAGAGGAAGGACAGAGAAAGAGAGAGAGGGTGGTGGCCGGTAAGGTGGGGAGGAGGAGAGAGGGAGGGGGAGGGCGGTGGCCGGTGAGGTGGGGAGGAGGAGGGGAGAGAGAGAGAGAGAGAGAGAGAGAGAGAGAGAGAGAGAGAGAGAGAGAGAGAGGGGAGGGCGGTGGCCGGTGAGGTGGGGAGGAGGAGGGGGAGGACGGTGGCCGGTGAGTAGCAGGAAGCAGAGAAGGAGGGAGGAGGGCGGCGAGAGAGAGAGAGAGAGGAAAGGGGGGAGGGCGGTGAGTTGGGAGGAGGGGGAGGGTAGTGGCTGGTGAGGAGTTGGAAGATGGAGGAAGGAGGAGAGAGAGTGGTGAGATAGAGAAGAAATAAAGTGAGATCTGACATTAATAAAATAGGGTTGTCACACTCACTTGTCACTTGTCAGTATTCAGTAATAATTACTTAGATAGGTAGAAACCGGTCGAACCGGGTTCGGACCGGTGAACCGGGAACCGGCACCCTCGCCGGTTCGGTGTCCGGTCCGGTTCTGATAACACTGCCTAATGCGGTATGTGCGCTAGACAATACATGTTTTTTTAAACAGGTCACCGCAATATGATATTCCTGAGTGATTACAAATTTGAGACTTTATAGTCAAACTACATAAAAGTAAGCGATCTTAACCACTATATCACCATAGCTAATGGTAACTTAATTATTTATAATCTCACTGTCTTTTAACTATTTTTCTCGGTTAAAAGATTTATAATCTCACTGTCTTTTAACTATTTTTCTCGGTCAAAACTTTTAATTATTCTTACTATTTACTAATGCTTACATTGACCAAATCTTCATGTTAACCACACCAACTACCGCTTTTCAAACAAGTAACAATATTAAAGAAACTATATATGAAAAAAAAAACGTACCAACTGCCACCAACTCAAAACTTAAAAGTGGAGACTTATACTCCACCTCCGCACCGACAATGAAGGAGAAGAAAGAGGATCGTTTAGGTCCAATTCCGCAGATATAGCAAACTAGTTTTCAAACTAAGAATTCTAATAGCAATGATAAGATCATGTAGAGGTTCAACGTTTTCTCAATTTACTAATAATATCAAGTTTGAGTTTAAAAATTTATAGACAAAAATTATAGTAAATACTTTATTCTTTATAAACTAACATAATGAGGACGAGGATATTAAAAAAAAAAAAATCTAGTCCTTAGTGAATCCCAAACTATTATTATATAGGGTAAATTTGCATTTTGTTTTGAACTAAATTTAGATTGGAGTTTTACTTTTCAAAGGGTAGATGAGTTAAAATTTTATGTGTGAATTCTATGCATGAGTTTCATAGGCGAGAAGTATATATAAAAAAATAGATAAAATGTTTTCTTTTCCGCATGGTGGTACTAGTTAGAGGCTCATTAGGAGATAGTACTCGAAATATGTTTAATTCATATTTAGATTAATCAGACTTGTACCGAATCAGTTTGTAAGATGTCAAATACTGACATCTGTTCATGAATAATTTTTTTTCCAGAAATTGAGAGAATTTTGAACTCCTAACTTTTTGTTAATAAATAAAGTATTGAACCAATAGAGTATATTTCAATAGAGTATATTTATATGATTCGTCATATAAAATGTTATTATATGAGAAGTTTCATTTGACCTTTACCTTATCTAACTACATCCTAGCGCGTCTAAATACTCCAACAACCTCCGTTTGAGTAGCTTTTAATTTGACCTAAATCTTCTACTCTTTACTCAAAATTCCTTGAAGGCCTAAAAAAAATTCTTCACAAATGGTATAATAAAGTAGTATAACAAGTTGGTCATATTGACTCCATCAAACTACTACGAAAGTAAATACGTAATTGCATACTTCCACCATTTATATATAAATCATATTTAAGGCCAAGTACGTAGGTAGCTAGTTTTATTATCTTCTTATCATTTTATCACAATTTGACTTAACATGTCAGTCTCTTAATTATTGTAGGCTAGCTACTGATGTGACTATGTTGTCAGTATACACTGATTGTTCATTAAGTCTGATCGAAAAATCCTCAGATTGTAAGTAGGAGTACCCGAACATTACGTAGCGGAATATGTCTATACTCATCACTACTAATTTATTCTTTTTTAATATAATAGTAAAAAAAAAAAAAGTTTGGATATTATTGAAACAAAATTGACCTCTCTGTAAATGAATCTGGATGATATATTTGTACAAATTAACATGACACTATGAATCTAGCTAGTCAAAATGTACTCAAACCCTAATCATTTCATTTCAATTCATTCATTTTTTTTGGATTACTTAAAATGTAGAGAGCTTTAAAGCTGCAACATTTTCAGGAAACTGAACACGAAAGTCATGAAACCGTAATACCAACGTAAAATAACTTCCTTTAATTGTAATTGTAATACCAAAAAAAAAACTTCCTTTAATTTAAATAAATATTTTATTTTCAAGTATAAATAATACGAACAATAGGAGCTGGAACGCGTTTATTATCATCATCTACTGCTCATATTACCTATATCTCTATAGCTTTCATTTTCTCTAATTCTCTGTCGCCGCATTTGAGCAAAAATGGGGTTTGGAGAAAAGCACGGTGCGGCGGCGCTCAAGGATCTGATAGAAAAAGCCGGCGGCTGTGCTGTGATTGATGGCGGTTTTGCGACGCAGCTTGAAAAGCACGGCGCTTCCATTAACGACCCACTTTGGAGCGCTTTGTGTTTGATCAAGGAGCCTCAACTCATCAAGCGGGTACCTCTTCATCTTCTCCATTTTTTTTTGTCAATACGGTTTTAGCTTGTTGCTGTGTGAAATCTGGGCTTGCACAAATTCGAACACGCGCGTTCTGATATACTATGTGAAATATTTTGACGGATCGCCCACGGTCCTAAAAAAACGTAAAAGAATGTCATCTTTATACTTCATTGTATTAAAATTTTAAATTTTTGTTATCCATAATTTCGCGTCGATCAGGTCCGGGCTAGTAGGGATTTCATAGGGTTTATGTTACAATAACGGGAGTTTTAATTATTTTATCTTATTTTTCTGGAGATGATATATTGTTCTTGTTTATTAAATGTGCAGGTTCATTTTGAATACTTGGAGGCTGGTGCAGATGTGATTGTAACATCTTCTTACCAGGTTCTTTTCTTGCCCAAACATATTCTGACATTTTTTAAATAAAAAAAATATGGTAAATAACCAAACAGCTTTAATTGAAAATGCAATTTGATTCAAATAAATAACTAGATTTTCATGAATGAGCAATTAAGTATTCCCATTCAGTTTGTTAGAATTTGTTACTTGCTTGGTGCTCCTTATTTGATGAGTTAAAATGTTGTCCTTTGTTACAAGAATACATCGTCATACCAGGAGAAACAAACGGCAACAACTTGATCTCGATATATATATATATTTTACAAATCAAACAAGTAAATCACTATTGAATCCATCAATACAGCTCAACTTGAAAACCATAGGATTGATTCCGTTAAATTTTAATATCAAATTAAATGAAGGTATCTAATTGTTTATTCACAAAAATCGCAATACCTGTCTAATTAAACAAAATTGCATTTTACGGTAGAGTTCATCTAGTTATTTAATTATTTATTTCTCTAACATAAAAAAAAAATCTTGCCTGAACAAAGTTGATTAATTGTGTGTGTCGGTGGACATTGCTTGATGTTAACTTCTTGAAACGTGCAAAGGAGTATGTCAAACATGCTTGCATTTAAGTTGGACCCCAAACTTCGGAATGGTGTAAAAGTGGTAGTTGATTGTAAAAATGTGGATTTTTTGGGCCAATTAAAAATGTGGATGAAATGAACAACATTTGGTTGAATGATAAAACGAATTGTGTTTTTTAAGGGTGAATTGTGTTCGAAACTTGCTAGAAACGCTGCATTAGAGAGGGTTTTAACTTTACCGTTTCTACTCTTAAATTGGGATACAATCTTGTATATTTTTTTTTATAAAAAAAATTGTTAAGAACCTATAAATAGTCTAAACAATAGATATTGCTGTAAATCTCTGTCTTGGATTTAAAATGTTAACATTCAGTGTCCTAACTATCATATTAGTTGATTTTCACTTTTTTCTCTTAAATTAACGGAATAAAATATATTTTTTAAGTATTAAATAAACTTAAATCCTAAGCAACAAATATAATACTCTGAAATAGTGGAAAACAATAAGTTTTTGTAGCTTAAAATGTCATTTTTTAACACTGAAATTGGGCGAACAAAATGAAAAGTAACAAATCTGATAAGTGATTGACCGAATATTAACATTTTAAATTTAAGAGAGTGATTAAGACAACATGACTCGTAACTGAGACTATTTTGAAGTTTGGTTGAAATGGAGAAAAGAAAATGGGGGTTTATAAGTTGAAGTTGAACATTGTTTGCAGGAAACTCTTCCTGGGTTTATATCTAGAGGATTATCCAGTGAAGAAGCAGAGAAGTTACTAGAAAAGAGTGTTTGTTTAGCAGTGGAAGCCCGTGATAAATTCTGGGACACAGTGAAGAACACACCAGAGCTTGGCTATAACAGAGCTCTTGTTGCAGCCTCCATTGGTAGTTACGGAGCTTATCTTGCAGACGGTTCAGAATACAGGTATATATGCATTCCGATTCTCGTGCAAAGTATGTTATTTATTCACCTCTACTTCCATATATCTAATTCCAACATTCTATGTGTTGTTATCCACATTATGTTCTTGTTTTAGTGGATGCTACGGATCGACTGTCGATTTGGGTAAACTGAAAGATTTTCACCGCCGCAGACTGCAAGTCCTTGTGAAAGCTGGTGCAGATTTACTTGCCTTTGAGACCATCCCTAACAAGCTTGAAGCTCAGGTCCATATTTTTTTTCAAGTCTTTTTTCAAATTAGATTTACGGGTTGAGAACCTAAAAACAATTTCTACTATAGACGACTATGTTGCTGTTAATCATTCTCTCAGATTTAAAATGCTTTCGACATTTTTTTTACTGATTTTAGCGTTAAAATTGACATTTTAAACAACAAAATTATTATTTTTCACTTTTCTGAAGTATCAAATTTGTTGCTCATAGTTTAGGCTTATTTAATACTTAAAAAACATATTTTTGTTATGTCCATTTTTTTTTTAAAGTAGAAATCAACCAAAATGATAGTCCTAAGAGCACCGAAAATCTAACATTTTACATTTAGGACAGAGATTAGCAATATAGTCTATATAGTTGAGACTAGTTTTAGATTATTTACCCTAGCTAGATTTCCACGATTTTTTTATTTTTTTGCCAACCTATATAAAAAATATTAATTGTTTATATTTCTCTCACAAATTTGATACACTCTCTTCATAATATAACGATAAGAAATCCACTTAAATTACAATCGATTCATTTTAGTGGAGTCTTAATTACTGTTTTACTGGGATTATAGGCTTGTGCTGAGCTACTAGAAGAAGAAGAAGTAGTAATTCCATCATGGATCTGCTTCAGTTCAGTAGACGGTGAGAAGACAGCATCGGGAGAGAGGTTTGAGGACTGCCTTGATATTCTGAATAAGAATGATAGGGTTACTGCAGTTGGGATCAATTGTGCTCCTCCTCACTTCATTGAAGCCCTCATCTCCAAATTCAAGAAGGTATATATAAGTATATGGGTAAATAACATAAATGTTTTGGTTAATAAAATAAATCCTAAATTTTTCAAGCTCGTCGTCATACTCGACGAGTTTAAGCTCGGCTCAGTGCCATACTCTACAAGTTCGAGTTCGGCTTGGCTCGTCTTCCCAAATTTAATATTTTTCAATTAAATTATAAATGATGCATATAATTAGCTCGAACCTAAACTCGAAGCGTATAACCTTTTGGCTTGAGTGCAAGCTTGAACTCGACTTGAATTGAAAATATATAATATTATTTAAAGTTCAATCTTGATTCGAATACAACTTTAGTAAAAAAATAAAAAATAACTTAATTAGGCTCGCGAGCCACTCAAGTCAATCGTGTATATGAATTTGAGCTCGATTTAGCTCCGACTTGGGTGGATTATGTATATAAAAAACTAACGTTAACAAACATATCATTAAATGGATTCATCATCATATATATTAACAGATTTCTACAATTAGCTGACTGTTAAATTGGAGTATTGTGTGGTTCAGTTCACAGGGAAGCCGATAGTTGTGTACCCGAACAGTGGAGAAGTCTGGGATGGTAGAGCCAAGAGATGGTTGGTAAGTATTTCATGAGTCATCACATCATTTTTTATTTTCTGTTTAGAATAGTCTTAACGGAAGGCAGCACAAATATCATATTTTCTTTATATCTACATTAATTTTCATTCGCATTTAGTTAACCTGTAATGTCAATAATGTTTTTTTTAGCCATCAAAATGTTTTGATGACAACAAGTTCGAGGTGTTTGCGACGAGATGGCGCGATTCAGGGGCGCAGCTCATTGGAGGTTGTTGCAGAACAACCCCTTCAACTGTCAAAGCTGTTTCCAAGGCTTTGAGAAGAAAAGATCAAATCCATAGTCATCACAATCTTTGATTCTTTCTTCATTAACTTATGTTGTATGTTCTTTGTTAATCGTTAATTTAGTCGACTTTAGCTCATCCCAATGTTGTTTCGGTCAAACCTATGAAATGGTAGGTAGAAAGAGAGAAATTAAAGTCGTTAATTATTAAATTGTTATGTAATGTTTAAGGGGTTATAAATTGCTAATTGATGCTTTGATAATCAGATAAATTGTTACTTATTGTTTGGACAGTCAAATAACTTGCTAACTGCCGTTTGGAAAATAGGACAACTTATTAGCTGCTGTCTAGATAGTTAGACGGGTTAAGAACACAATAGGGGCCTGAATATTTGCCCATGTTGCCAAAAGGGGTCTGAATTGAAATAACGTATTATTAAGGGCCTGAATTTTGAGTTTTGTGTATAAGTGAGGTCTCCGTCTATTTTTTCTGTTAAAAGTGACGGAAAGTGGTCACATGCCAAGCATGTGACCGAAAATAATTTGAAAACCCGAAAATGCCCTTTGACCTGAGTGTGTCCCTCACATGTTTGACCTAAAAAGATGAAAATACCCTTTAAGCCACCACAGCTCCGGCGACCACCACCACCCGGCTCCGGCGACCACTACCCATTTCCGGCGACCACCACCTGATGGATAAATGTCCAATTCGGGTTCGTGTTTACATTTCGGGCCTCGTAATCGTATCGAAAATTACATCTCGGTTTAAAAACACCTCCCACGGTATCAAAACGGTCCGGAAGTGCCTTTACGCGCGTCCGGACCGGACCTCCGGGTTGCTTGCAATCCGGAGGTCCGGGTTGCGCGGCAATCCGGACCTCGCCAAATTGCACAAATTCGACGAGGTCCGGATTACCTTACGGGTATCGCGCAACTACCGTATCCGCGATTACCGTTGCGTGTAGAGAAGTCAAGTTCGCACATTACCAATATGGACAACGGTTACCGCATGATCTTGAACCGTCATCAAACCGCTCTAAAACCGGGTCCGGTCCCAAGAAAGCCTATAAATAGGAGGTCTTGGCCACCCATTTTCACACATTCTCTCATTTGCCCAACTTTGGTATTTTGAGCTCTGACTTCTCTCTAGAAATTCTCTCTCTCTAGAAATTACCTTTTTGCCCTTATAGTGACTTAAGCATCGGAGAGGGCTCCGCTAGCACCACCCCCCCCTCTCCGTGCTAGCATTGGTCCTTGGTGCAGGAGCTGGCGTATGAGACACAACCTTGCCGGGTCACAACCTTGCCAGGTCCCAACCTTGCCGGGTCACAACCTTGCCGGGTCACAACCTTGCCGGGTCCCAACCTTGCCGGGTCACAACCTTGCCGGATCACAACCTTGCCGGGTCACAACCTTGCCAGGTCACAACCTTGCCGGGTCCCAGCCTTACCGAGTCACAGCCATACCGTGACACAATCCTCATACGGGAAAAAGTCTGAACACTCGTTAGTGGCTCAACCTCCGACAGAAGGATCACAGCCCGCACAACCACAGACGCATCCTCGCGACCTTGTTCAATCCGGACGCAACATTGGCGCCGTCTGATCGATTCGAACAACAAGCTACCGTACCGCAAAAATCATGACGAGTGATCACAACCCTCCTGAAGAGGTGAAAAACCCAAGGAAAGGCCTGGGCGCCCTAGAAAATCCCCAGCAAAAAAAAGAGCAGGAGGCCAAGCTCCAGCTGGGAGCCAGTCAGGACCCTCCCAAATCCCAAGAGCTACTTCCGTAGCTTCATCCATACCGACTGACAATGTGCCCAACGCACAACACAGAGAGCCAAAGGACAAACATCACGCATATCCACCTGGTTTCGAACCAGAAACGCACGAAGATGAATCCCAAATGCCGCAAGGCGAACAAAGAACAGGGGCAAACCTGATGCCCACCGTTACTCCAGCGATGATGGCTGCGCTGGAAGAGTTACTCGCATTCCGCGAGTCTCTAAAAAACCAAGGATACGCAGCTCAACCACCTCCAGCCAACCAACAGCATGCTGCGCCAGCAAGAGAGATGTCGCAAGACACTACTTGCTACGGCAATCCTTTCCAGGGCAGGAACCAACACGCAAGATATGAACATGCACGGTTATACACTCCTTTCCAAGGAGCCCAACAATGGAGGAACGAAAGGCAGCCCCCATTCTACCACCCACAGCAGCCAACAAGAGATGATCCTTTTCAGGCCACAAGCAGGGATCAATCTGACAATGGTCAGCAAAATCCTTCAACAGGATATGCCGAACCAGTAAAAGGGTTTACCGCTGAGATGTTAGAAGAAATGGTGAAAAAGATGAAGGAAGCAAAGTTGAAGGGTATGCACGCTCTTGAAGAAAAGGCATCACATCCATTTGCTGACCACTTGATGGACAGTCGCGTCCCAGACGCACTGTATCGAATTGGAGGGGACCTCTACCGAGGAAAAGGAGACCCAGTTGAACACGTGCAAAAGCACGAGGCCTCTCTGCTAGGCAGAACGAAGAACCCTCACCATTTCGCAATGACGTTTTCACAAACTCTTGCCGGGACAGCAGCACACTGGTTCTTCTCACTGCCACGCGGAAGCGTTACTTCATGGGCAGACCTAAAGGCCAAATTCATTCAGCGATACATGGGCGAACGCACATTGTTGAATGGGGCAAACGCTTTGGACGACGTCCAACAACAAAACGAGGAGTCCCTGGCCGACTACTACGTCCGCTTCAATCAGAACATTTCTGACATTCAGGGGAACCTGACCGAAGGAGAAATCGTTCGAGCATTCATTCGAAATCTCGGACGAAGAGGCAACGCCCTAGCTGAGAAAATGGCAAAGCGCCCAGCAGAATCCATGGAAGAATTAGCCGCAAGAGTCAAAGAGTACATAGACCTTGAGAGGTTCAGAAGCCAGAACAAGGCAAAAATCGCTGCAGTAAAGGCGAAAGATAATCCAAAGCAGAACCAACCAAAACCACATTCAAGTGGTCAACAAGGAAGACATTGGCAACCTCAGCCAAAAATACCTTTCCAAGGGGATTTTCAGAAGCCAAAGGAAGTAAATCTTGCCGACTGCATCCCTCTGAATGCCCCGCTGTCTGTAATTTTGAAAGAAATGAAAGACGCGAATATGTGGAAGGAGCCAAACAACTTCAGGAAAGGCCCATTGGGAAGAGACAAGGACAAGTGGTGTGAAAACCACGAAGTCTTCGGCCATGAGACTGATAGCTGCGTCAGTCTACGTTTCCGAATCAACAACTTCGTCCTCAAGGGCGAATTGAAGCAATTTGTTGATCAGGGCAACAACCCCCCGAGAAAGGCTCAACCAGAGTCGTCAAAAAGAGGGAACAAGGGAAAAGAGAAGGTCAATGACAACCCTCCGCCACCCAAGCGAGGTGTAATCAACGTCATACACGGAGGGCCTGCCGCCGGAGGACAAGTATCTAATGCTCGGGACACTTATGCATCCCAAGCAGCAACACTGCCGAAGTACGGAAAGCGCAAACAACCCGAACAAGAAGACACAGTCATCCAATTTTCCAGGGAAGACTTAAAGCACATCGTTTACCCCCACGATGATGCTTTAGTCATTACCATGGACATTGACGGGTACGATGTGAAAAGAATTCTTGTGGATGGTGGAAGTTCTGCTGACATTCTACATGTCAGAGTCCTGGAGCAACTAGGAAAATCTGTCAAGGACCTGTCCCCAGGAACCTTCTCTTTAGTCAGCTTCGCAGGAGCAGCCACACAACCCTTGGGTACAATCACACTTCCTGTCATCCTTGGCCAGGGGTGGAGAGCATTACATATCAACGTCACTTTCGTAGTTGTAGAATCCCTCGGAGCCTACAACGGAATCTTGGGACGAACAACGATCAATCCCTATGTGATCGTGCCCTCCACCGTCCACCAAAAGATGAAGTTCCCAACAGAACATGGGATTGGGGAAGTGCTCGGCGATCAGATAACCGCAAGACGTTGTTACGTCAATGCCTTGAGAGCAAAGCACCAATACCATGTGGCCATGATAAATTCCTTCAAGAGGCAGAAAGTTGTTGATGAAAGAAAGAAGTAATTGATGGAACAAGCTGTTACAGTTTGGAACCAACAGGGAAGCATCCAGTTCTCACCATGGCACCAGATTTGGCTCGTTAAGCAGGGAGAAGACGAGCCAATCATGGAATACTTCATCAGATTTGCCTCCAACGCCTCAACCGCGAAAGCAACAAAAGAAGAAGTGATAAGCGTGTTCTATGCAAACATGAACGCCAAATCTTTCCTTCTCTTTGGACGAACTCATGGATGGCAAACAACAAAACCATGGCGGATCTAAAGGATAAGCTGGAGACAGCAGTCTCATGCGAGCAAGAACTGAGGTGGGGTACACCCCTCAGTTGGGACAAAGGAGTTCGAGCAGAAACGAACAACCAGGAAGACGCAAGCTTTGATATTGACAACATCTTCACACCACTAAACACGGTGGCCGAAGACATTTACGTCAACCTGCTGGAAAACAAGCTCCCAAGTCCGCCTGCCCCAGAGACAGCTTTCTTGGGCAACAACATCAGAGAATGGTGCAAGTACCATAAAACTTGGGGGCACAACACAAACATGTGTCCACCATTAAACTGGGAAATCGAAGAATGCATCACGCTAGGTGCACTGAGGCGATTTGTTGCAACCAACTACGCGACATCGTCATCAAACCAGCCATAATGAAACGGGAGAAACAACTATCTTTTAGATTACTTTGCGCATTCTAGTACTTCTAGTATAATCAATGTAAATACACGCAAGTATCTAATAAAGTCAATCTACATTTGTAGGTACACATCTATCTCTTGCACGATATTTTTTGGATTAAAACGCGAAGACAATTAAACTACGCGCTTATTATCTACATCAATAATCCAAGAAATCATGCCACGTGTAAGCAAAATCTAGCATACGTTATGACAACGTTTATCATCAACAACAAATGGATGACCACATAAAAAAGACATCATCATAGAGCCAAACACTTGGAGATAATCCCAAGACACTATCAAAGACAGCATATTGCAAGTACACATAATGAAAGATATTTGCATACCTACACCAAAAAGGAGTTTATTTCTCCTAAGTTGGCATCTATCTCAAGAAGACGCCGGCAACACAAAGCAATGGCGCTATGCCCACAGCCAACTTATATGACGCAAGGACAACTTGCGGAATGCCTACAAAAAAGGAACTTATAGCAATTCTCTGCTCAAGGTGACGACTATTCAAGAAGCTGTCATCTATAAGCAATATCTTGGATTAACACCAAGACCTACTATCAAAACGACGACTATTCACAGGCGTCAACCACAAGCAATATCTTGGATTAACACCAAGGCCTACCATCAAAATAGCATGTCAAGGATAGAGACAAATCTTCACGTTCATAGCCATTCCCTGAAATCAGAACAGGATGGGCAAATACGATAACGGGTTAATCACTCTGCATAACGGATGTCCTCTATCTAGATGACAATCCCATGATACGAACTCCTTTTATGGGTTCACTTTTCATAACGGATGTCCTCTATCTAGACGACAATCCCATGATACGAACTCTTTTTATGGGTTCACTTTGCATAACGGATGTCCTCTATCTAGACAACAATCCCATGATACGAACTCCTTTTATGGGTTCACTTTGCATAACGAATGTCCTCTATCTAGACGACAATCCCATGATACGAACTCTTTGTATGGGTTCACTTTGCATAACAGATGTCCTCTATCTAGATGACAATCCCATGATACGAACTCCTTTTATGGGTTCACTTTGCATAACAGATGTCCTCTATCTAGACGACAATCCCATGATACGAACTCCTTTTATGGGTTCACTTTGCATAACGGATGTCCTCTATCTAGACGACAATCCCATGATACGAACTATTTTTATGGGTTCACTTTGCATAACGGATGTCCTCTATCTAGACGACAATCCTATGATACGAACTCCTTTTATGGGTTCACTTTGCATAACGGATGTCCTCTATCTAGACGACAATCCCATGATACGAACTCTTTGTATGGGTTCACTTTGCATAACAGATGTCCTCTATCTAGACGACAATCCCATGATACGAACTCCTTGTATGGGTTCACTCTGCATAACGGATGTCCTCTGTTTAGACGACAATCCCATGTTACAAATTCCTGGTTTGGGTGCACCCTTTATAGCGGAAGTCCTCTCACTAGACGACAATGCCGTACTACAAGCTTTCAAAGCCGTGATGCGTGATTCCTGGACGCAGAAAACATGCATCACAATTCATACTCTCAAAAGTGCTACATGGTCCCTGGACGCAGGAATCATGTATCACAAATATTTTTGCCAAATATTTTGTCAAGCACTTTATAAAATATTTTATGTATCAAACATCTTGCCAAACATTTTATCAAACAAGAATTTCAAGGTTCAAAAAACACCTTTTCAAAAACCCAAAAGTTTTTACGTATGCTTCCCCAACGCGGGTTGATACACGCTGGCAGGTGCGCACCCTGTTTAAAACTCATAAAATTTACAAGTAAAGTCTTGTACAACGTCGCCTTAGAGTGGAACTAAGAGACGGTATAAACTAGTATCTTGCTCAAGCAAAGATAACGCATTTCAAACATACTACTTGTTAAGTCGCTATACGCGAATCACTTGACAAGCTTCGACGGATATAGTAACAAGGCATGCAGGAAGACGTACAACATGCACAGCGCATTGTACAAACAATCCTGAATCAAAAGTGGCTATCGGTCACGATTGCGGGGACTACGTTTACACTACTAGTCATCCACGTCCAGGAAACACAGTAAGCGATAACGGTATGAAATATTACTAACAAGTTATCATGCAAACTGCTGTGTATAAAACAGGTTCATACGACGAAGTTCAAAGCGAACAAGTCACAAGCAACAATCAAGCAACAACTCCAACAAGTTTCTAAACATAGAAGCCGGGGGGCAAACGAGCTCATAAATGAGTTCAACATATCGAAAAGATGACACAAATCAAAGCAGTCCATCATCCCTGACAGGGCTGGGCGGAACAGGCAAATGTTGCACACTAGTGCCGCCACCATCTTCTCCAAACAAAAATGCAAACTCAGATGTTGCAGTATCTAAGCGACGATGCTCGGCAACTTGTCCAGCAGCAGAATCCGCATATGGCCCTAACTTGTCAAAAGGAAAGCCAGGAGCAAGAATACTCACTCTACGAATAAAGTCCTCAGCAAACTCGCTGAGCATAGGAGTGGCCTTCGCTATGGCAGCAGCAGTAACTGCACTATCAAATCCAGGGGTAGAAGGGAACTTGCTAAGTCCCTCTTCAATGCCAGCCTTCATCTCTGCCTCACGAACTTCCCGGCAGGCAACCTTGTGCTTGCTTGCGTTATCAGAAATTGCCTTCTCAATGGCGGCGTTCTCAGATTCAAGCTGAACAAGGCTGGCATGATCAGACTCATAACGAGCATCAAAATCCGTCTTCTTCAATGAAAGACGGCGCACTTCATCCTTAGCTTCCTCAAGCTCCTTGGATAAAGCGGCAGCTTTGTCAGCAATGGCACGGTTCTCCTGAACAAGCTCTAACATGAAAGAGGCCATGAGTACCATGTTGGAAACAACCTGAAAACAAGGACACAATAAACATACATGTTCGGGAACAACGAACATAACGAAGTGGAAAAAGATACTCACTGGAGTGAATCCAGACAGCGATCTCTCAACAAATGTCCGTGCTTCCTCGTCACTCGAGGGTCGGACAACTCGATCACCAGGAGGAATAGATCGATGAAGAACACGCACGCCAACTTCAGGCATGCTCAGCTGAGAGTTCTTGGGAAAAGTAACATCCCCTGCCACGTACGGCATCCACTTACCATCTGAAATATCACCATCCAAAGGACGAAGCAAATCCGTACGTCCAAGTGGCGGGATCGCTACATGTAAACCAAGCAGCGTTATGCAAAGGCCAAAACTAAAGCATATAAAGGCACAGATTCAAGTGTCCAGCTTATACCAGAAATAAGAGAACGTTCCACCTCGGACCGCTCCTTCGAGCGGGGGGCAGACGACGCATCCTCGCTACCGCCAACTCCCTTCCCTTTATGGCAGGAAGGAGTAGGAACGGTCACAGTAGTCTTCGGACGCTTCGAACTGCTCGAAGAACGCGCCCCAGTGGTGGACCGTTTGGAAGAGTCAGGAGCAGCGACAACGCGGTCAGTAACAAGCGTCGTACAACCTGCAAGTAGCATACAAAGTTACAACCCAAATGAGAAAATTATTCTCTCAAAAAATCTATCTACCTTTACCGCGTCCAGAAGCAACTGATGATCCAGAAGCAAATGGGGGAACGATCCTCCCGCTAGAAGCAATCTTGCGAGCGGCCGCCGTCTGCAAAGACGAGCTTTTTCCGTCAAACCAACCTACAGTGCAACACGGTAGAAAGTTATAAAAGTGATCAACATACCGAAGTTGCAGAAGGGAGCACATGGATCCCAGCATCAATCAATTCTTGATCGGATGCGCGCAATGAGCAAGTAAAGCTGCGCGATTGTTGACAACGATATATCTGCTTTATCACTTCTTTATCAGATGTGGAGAGTTCCCGAAAAGCAGGCGCGGGATCAAATTTCTGAACATACTCGGCATCCCAAGTCGTCCCCGCATCATGAACAAAGAAGTAATGATGCCTCCAATGGTCGGCGGACCGATCCGCGGTAGCGACTAACCGGTAACTAGGATCCCACTTGGCCTCCCCAAGACCAAGTTCCTCAAAACCATCGCCCTGCAAGTTCGGCCAACGAACTTTCACACCACATAATCCCGCTGAGTCTGAACTCTTAAGCTGATAGAAACAGCGAAAGAGAGTGCGAGAATAACGCCAGGATTGTTTGTGAAGCAACACTCTGAAACAAGTCCATACTCTAATCCCGTTGGGGGCAAGATCCAAAGGAGAAATCCCATATCCGCTACAGATATCAACCAAGTCGGAGCAGTAGGGAAACCGCAAAACCTCCCTAACATGTGATGTGTACACGACGGATAAATCTACGGGAGGAGGAGTAGCATCTCCTAGACTGCTATCAGGAAGTACCTCAAATGGGTAAAAAGCCTCGGTACAAGCATCGAGTCCGGAAGCACTCGCGTACAAGGCAAACAGGGATCTATCCAAGCGGTTAGTATAATACCTAACCAACGCCTCAGTCTCTCCAGCGGGAGGTACCCCAACAGCTGTCCCCTCATCAGTATCTAAAACACTATCTGCCGGCAAGACCGGGTCTACATCCAAGTCATCCTCTATATCGGAATTAAAGGGAGTCTGCAATAGAGAAGTGGTGAACTTACTCATTGTATCACCGCGATCAAAGGGAAGGAAGCTCCGCAAGAAGTTACCACAATCCCGCAACCTGCAAGAAGCAATCAAGGTTAACGCGCGTATCAACATCAATGAACGTATCAAGGTTAACGCGCATATCAACATCAATGCGCGTATCAAGGTTAACGCGCGTATCAACATCAATGCGCGTATCAAGGTTAACGCGCGTATCAACATCAATGCGCGTATCAAGGTTAACGTGCATATCAACATCAACGCGCGTATCAAGGTTAACGCGCGTATCAACATCAATGCGCGTATCAAGGTTAACGTGCATATCAACATCAACGCGCGTATCAAGGTTAACGCGCGTATCAACATCGATGTGCGTATCAAGGTTAACGCGCGTATCAACATCAATGCGCGTATCAAAGTTAACGCGCGTATCAACATCAATGCGCGTATCAAGTTTAACGCGCGTATCAACATCAATGCGCGTATCAAAGTTAACGCGCGTATCAACATCAATGCGCGTATCAAGGTTAACGCGCGTATCAACATCAATGCGCGTATCAAAGTTAACGCGCGTATCAACATCAATGCGCGTATCAAGGTTAACGCGCGTATCAACATCAATGCGCGTATCAAAGTTAACGCGCGTATCAACATCAATGCGCGTATCAAGGTTAACGCGCGTATCAACATCAACGCGCGTATCAAAGTTAACGTGCGTATCAACATCAATGCGCGTATCAAGGTTAACGCGCGTATCAACATCAACGCGCGTATCAAAGTCAACGCACGTATCAAAAGTCAACGCACGTATCAAAAGTCAACGCGCATATCAAAAGTCAACGTACATATCAAAAGTCAACGCAAGTATCAAAAGTCAACGCACGTGTCCAAGTTCCACGCACATAGTAAAGTTGATACGTACCATGGAAGGAACTAACGTCCTAAGGGGCTATCATGCAAACGGGGGATTAACGCGACAAACCGTAAGAATCAAACGTGGCAACGCTTAAGGAAATTTTTTCTCTAAGGCATCAAGACGACAAGTGACTATGCCTAAAGTTATGGGGCAATCCCCGTCAACCAAAAAACCCGCCAAGAAGGAAAATCATGCATATCGACCAAAAAAGCTTCTACACGAAGATACGGGGAATTCCACATCAAATACCCACGGAAATGGAAAATTGCCTAAATTATGGACAAACGACGATAATGATGGCAATCAATCAGCAATTACTCGACGTATAAACATCAACAAGCAGTCCCACATGTCGACAACGAAAAATGACTTAAACAAGCAACAACACGGTGACATCGACATTCAAGTCGAAGCTGTCCTAAGAATTCGAGTTTCCAAAATACCTCAAAACGTGACGAAAGGTATTCCAATGGACTCCCCTCGTCGAGACGATTCCGGAAAGGTGTGGACCGAAACGAGGCGAGCCCGGGAAGGCGGCGCGTGGGCCACACGCTCCGGCGAAGCCGCTCCACTCGCGGCGGCGCGTGAGGGCGCGTGCGGGGTCCCCTGGCGACTCCGAAGGTGGCGCTGGAATCCTTGGGACGAACCAAGTCGAATGATGGTGTCAACTTCCAAAAACAAGCCAAGAATCAGACTCGAAATTGTCAAAACGTATCTAGGCTCCACGACGGCAAAGAAATTTTGCACATAAAAGCAATTTCGGGAAAGGGTGAATGAATTACCTGCAAAAGGAGTGGAATGATGAATTCCTAGGATGCTGGAAGGATAAATGGGGATGTGTGTATTTACTAATCCCAAAGAGATGCTTTGTGGATAAGGATCAAAGGATTAGTTTATCTACGCTCAAGACTAAACCCCTACGGTATACTCTACCCTCTCCTCCTAAAATATCTATTCCTATACATGTCTTGACATTGCACGTATCAAGTCCATTACTATACTCGTATGTTGCAATCACATAATTCATGATTCGGTAATCACTTAATCATCTTAGAAACGTACGATTTCTACTTCTTGCATTTACAATCTTGCCATGACTATTACTTATATACGCATATGGATAGATACATGTTCGCATAGCGCATTACCGTTTGCTCATGTCTCCGACGATAATCATATTCGCGCATATACATTTCCTATTGCACTAACCATGATGGTAGGAAACAAAGCCATTCGGCCGGAAAGTCAAGCGACAGACGAAATCAAGATGCTTGCGTCCGACCAACGATCAAAACCAAAAGGTTAGCGTCAAACTCAAATTGGACAAATATCCTAACTTAAAATAGAGTCAAGAAAGGTTCTAAACCGTTACTTGACTCGGGGGCAAGTGATGGATAAATGTCCAATTCGGATTCGTGTTTACATTTCGGGCCTCGTAATCGTATCGAAAATTACATCTCGGTTTAAAAACACCTCCCACGGTATCAAAACGGTCCGGAAGCGCCTTTACGCGCGTCCGGACCGGACCTCCGGGTTGCAGCAACCCGGACGTCCGGGTTGCGCGGCAATCCGGACCTCGCCGAATTGCCCAAATTCGACGAGGTCCGGATTACCTTACGGGTATCGCGCAACTACCGTATCCGCGATTACCGTTGCGTATAGAGAAGTCAAGTTCGCACATTACCAATATGGACAACGGTTACCGCATGATCTTGAACCGTCATCAAACCGCTCTAAAACCGGGTCCGGTCCCAAGAAAGCCTATAAATAGGAGGTCTTGGCCACCCATTTTCACACATTCTCTCATTTGCCCAACTTTGGTATTTTGAGCTCTGACTTCTCTCTAGAAATTCTCTCTCTCTAGAAATTACCTTTTTGCCCTTATAGTGACTTAAGCATCGGAGAGGGCTCCGCTAGCACCACCCCCCTCTCCGTGCTAGCATTGGTCCTTGGTGCAGGAGCTGGCGTATGAGACACAACCTTGCCGGGTCACAACCTTGCCGGGTCCCAACCTTGCCGGGTCACAACCTTGCCGGGTCACAACCTTGCCGGGTCCCAACCTTGCCGGGTCACAACCTTGCCGGATCACAACCTTGCCTGGTCACAACCTTGTCGGGTCACAACCTTGCCGGGTCACAACCTTGCCGGGTCCCAGCCTTACCGAGTCACAGCCATACCGTGACACAATCCTCATACGGGAAAAAGTCTGAACACTCGTTAGTGGCTCAACCTCCGACAGAAGGATCACAGCCCGCACAACCACAGACGCATCCTCGCGACCTTGTTCAATCCGGACGCAACACCACCCATCTCCGGCGACCACCACTTCCTCCGGCGACCAAAAAAGCTCCGATCGGAGCTCTGTGGCCCTAAATCGGAGCCACAGAGCTCCGATCGGAGCTTTTTGGGTCGCCGGAGGTCGCCGGAATTGGGGTGGTGGTCGTGGTCGCCGGAGTGGTGGTCGCCGGAGCTAGGGTGGTGGTCGGTGGCGGTGGCCGTGGTGGCCTTAGGGCATAATTAGTATGCAGGGGTATTTTAGACATTTCACATTTCATTAATTAAACCGATAAATTGTATAATAATTGCAAAAGGGTAATTTTGTCATTTCACGTATTTCCGTTACATTTAACAGCAAATTTGGACGGAAACTCGATTATCAACAAAACTCAAAATTCAGGCCCTTAATAATACGTTTTTTTTCAATTCAGACCCCTTTTGGCAACATGGGCAAACATTCAAGCCCCTATTGTGTTCTTAACCCTAGTTAGACAACTTGCTAGCGATTTTTTTATCATGCGAAAGTCACATGATTCTTCTGTCTGAATTAAATAAAAATTTGACAGAGTTACAGATTTAAACTAAAAGAAAAATCAAGATTGCCTACAGTTGATATCGATCGAAAACCAAACGGAGATGGCATTTTACGTCAGTTTTCCGTCCGATATGGCCTCTCGTTAAAACGAGCTCCGGTACGCGGTTGGAAACGTTTCTGACACGCAAAATCAATCAGGCATCTTTGTCTACGAGATATATCAGTTAGGAAGATGACGGTACATTAAATTCGTTGTTAAAGTTTCCGACTGATGTCCTGCCGATGTTAGGATGGCAGCAGAGGTCTGGGAGGCTGCGCTGCCGCCCTATCGACTCCAACAGGCCGGTGCTAAAGCTGTCCTAGAGAGGTGCAACCCGGTGCTACTGAATATGCGTCTTTAGCAGCTGGGTTTTCGTTTCCGATGAAAACTTTAGACTACCATTAGGCAAACGTTAATTATGCACATTTAGTCACCAATTCCGTTAGTACTGAAACCTTGCATTGTTGTTGTATAAACTCATTGCAGTATGTTGTCTTCAATTATTCGGACTTCGACCTAAAATATAACTACCGGAGACATTTACGAATATTCGTTGTCGACATTTAGCAACCTTGTAGCCGATAGCGAGTCGGTGTTAGGTGAATCTAAATTGTGTTGTTCAACACTAGCGAATGTGATTCTAATGTTATGCTTTGGTATTAGGCAGTTCAGATCAAATAGACGGTTTATGCGTGTGAAAATGCGCTGCTCTATATTGGCTTCACCGCAATGTCGGTAAATCCTGAATGTTAAATTTACCACCGCACGTTTCAATTGCTAATTGCCACTTGCTGACATGTGAAATGCTGTTTCGACACTCATTTACAATTGGTTGGGTTCAAATCAAATTGATGGAATTAGCTAATGCGTCAAATTCCCGTATGACGCTTTCAGGATTATACTTTTTTTTCCTGTGTATACTATGTTTAGCGTTGGACAACACAAGGAGGGAGAATAATTCGTTGCTGGTGAAGCTCGAAGAAGAAGATGAACAAGGTCTGCCACGTGGATGCTGAGTTGGGAACTTTGCAGCTTAACTTCGACGACTATAGCTCGGGAATGTCCTGTGACGAGGAAGATGACGAGAAAGCCGCGACCGAGGAGGTGAAGTTTGAGTCATTATTGAAACTCAATCACGATGTGATGGTCACGGCTTGGTCGAGCCAAGGCGGTTCCCCTTGGACTGGCAAACGTCCGGATCTAAGCCTAGTCGATGATTGTTGGCCTGATTGCCCGGTTATTAATTTGGTTAGCTTTGTTTTTATACATCTAAAATGTTCATTAATTAAACCCGTCTTCTTTAGCTTTTTTATTTTTGTTGGATAAGGGGCATAATATTTCGGGGCTGAATAAAATATGCATGTTTTTTAAAATATCGAGGGTTTACGTTATTATTTTTGAATTCAGGGTATCTGCGGCGGAGAAGTTCGGAACCGGGTAATTGGAGGAGGTGCACAAATAGTGATCGAAAACGCGGCGGGTCGGGAGGCAAAAGTATCTAGGTATAGAGAAAAACGAAGGAGTAGGTTGTTTTAGAAGAAAACAAGGTATGAAGTTAGAAAACTGAATGCATATAAGAGATCCATAATGAAATGGTGATTCGTAAATAGGGTATTTAATTTTGTACGAGCACCTACTAATTCATTTCCTCTCCTTACTAAATAAATCAAGCACCTTACACAAACTTCCACAACCTTATTCCTTCAGAGCATGTCCTTAACTATTGTGCAGGTTGGAACCTGGATTTGCTGGGAAGGTTTCCGCGGTATCTCTGATCTTTTTAGTCTTCGAATTCTGGGCACGCACCTACAAAAGGGGACAATGTCAATGCGAACCCCCGGTGATCCCTCTCCGACGGTCAATTAGTCACCGTTCATATAAAGAGAGAGAGATCACTATTGTATGTATTCATTTGTCAAGTATCTCAAATATTAATCAGAAGATTATTTATATAAAATAATTATTATGGTAGACCATTTATGGATAATTATGTTATGGTAAGAGAATAGTTTAGCATTTACTGTTATGGTAGTTGAATATTAATAGTTGATTGACCGTTATGGTATCAAACTATTTATAGTTAATACATGTTATGGTATTAAATCAAACCATTTATATCAATATCCATCAGTGCATATACTCGATAAATCTTCTGAATCAATATTTGCTTGTGAAAAAAATCCGACGTAATTCCGAATTGTATCACAATGGTAGAATTGTTAATTGTATTTCTTGTTAACTTTTATAGCATTTTTGTAATCTCTCACATTTAGAATTTGACGGCATGTTGGTGTCAGATTGTATATAACGTTTCTATATTATTATATACCAAAATTTTCATTTTCAACTGAGTTTAGACCTAAGACCTCTCATTAAGGATGAGACTTTTAATAGTTGATGCTGGCATTTTGTGACCAAATCGGTCATGCTTCAGTATCATTTGTTTTTTTAGACTGAAATGGAATCTAAAGAATAATTATTCCTCTTGATTTCATTTGATTAAGTTAAATAATGGCATGCGGTGAAATCGGTATTTCTAAGGTTTAAATTGTGTCAGAATCAACGAGGGTATCACTTCAAATTCTACATCATTAAATGATGATATATTATAATTATAATATCTATAAAAGTATATTTGTTACTTTAATTTAATATAACATTATTTACTCTTAAGTATTATAATTTCCATAAATTTTTCTAGGGTGTTTTGATTTATGAATATTTTTTTATGTAAAAATAGAGATTAAAACGTTCTTAATGGCATAAAATTTGTAACAAATTAACAAGCAATACAATAAATATATTATCTTAATATTAATTCGAAAAAATGCAATAAATGGGAAGTAATAATAATAATAATTGGACTCACATCAATAGTTGAAGATTTCGATTAGTTCCATATAATTTGGAGGGAGGAGCCCAAGCCCAATCTCCTTTTTGGTTGTATAGAATTACTTTCTTAAAACATGAAAATATAAGAATGGTTTGATAAAAGCCCTACTTTCTTTCACCCAAAAAAAGCCTTACTACATTTGTAACTTGTAACTTGTAAGTAAGGATATTTTTTATTTTTTTATTTTCCGTGTTACTTGAAGATAAGTACTTCTATTGAAAAGTACTTTGATTGAAAAGTTATTATAAAAAAATGATTAAGACAATATATGATTAACAATCTTTTAAGGTTAGCTTAAGTTAGTATTATAAAAAAAAAAACACACATTTGATGTACGTAATGAAACAGTAAAGTTTATTCTTGGAAAAAATGTAAAATATATTTGCATTAAATCAAATTGTTAGTTGATGTTGAATAGGGCAGTGTCAACGAATTATGGACTCTACTGATCCATGGCCACCGTCTTGAGTTTGCTCCATAAACCCTATATCCCGTGGAATATGCGGCGGTTACGCATTTACATTCTCACTAGCGGATGGGTTCGAGTTTGGGGTTGCAGAACTAGAAGTATCACAATATATCATCCTCAATTTTAAAAGTTGAGATAGTCTCTCCAATTTATAAATTACCTACTTTACCCCTACTTATCTTACCCCTACCCTTACACCCAAACGTTCCACAGTTACTGATTTCATGCCTTTTCAATTTCCCACCAACAGACGACTCTTGAATTTCTCTTATTAATAGTTTCTTCTGCATAGTATATAAAGTCCACGCCTCCTCTGCACAATTCCATCTCCCCTTCAAGCAATCGCTACCATGATCAATTGTCCACATTTTTTGACGGACTCGAACTCGATCATTCTAATACTCTTTATGTTGTAGACTCTTACTTGCACACCTTCACCCACTTATCAAACCTACTATTATTTTCAAACAACTTCCATTTGTCTGGATTATTTGGCGTTTATAGTTCTTCGTGTTTTATAAGAGCTTGAGATAATGAATTACTGAAGTTTTTGCAATGTAGAAAAAATAACTTTTATAGATGTGGTAATATTTCCTCTTTGTGCAACAATACCTTATAAATTAGTTGCCCAATTTTGAAAATATATTTGATATGGTATGAATTATTGCAAGAACGCTAAGTAAGTGCAACCTCGAAAATGCACATCAATGAAGTATAATTATTTGGAAGTGGGAGCATTATCGAGAAGTTCCATTCATCTTGATGTCTACTTTTATATTAATAATATGATCTCACTCAAATATTTCTATTTGAGTTAATATGCTTCATATTTATTTATACAAGAGTGCACTTTTGTGAACTAGCAGCATGCATACCCATTGTTGCTTTCTGCATTTCCCTTGGTTTCCCTGATCAACTTTAATTTCGTCTATTGGAATTAGGTGTATTAGGCTAGATGGAATCCTGATATGCATGATATTAGTTACTAAGAGTACAAACGGAACAAGAAAGTAAAAGAAGATCAAGCGTCTTGTCAATTTGAAGTTCTAATATTTCCTCCTAAGAAAATCAAAAAACGTGCTAAAACTCCAAAAAATGAGATTGTTTCGATATCACAAAAGGGAATATCGTCATTGTAGTTAGAAGTTATTAGTTCATATATATAGTAGCTGGTGGGTGATTTGTAAATCTTTTCTATATCTCGTTTGGACTCTTAGTTTATTGAATGAGGAAATATGCTTCCCCCTTATATAATAAGTTCGTGTTATTCAATTCAGAAAAGTTATACACAAGTCGAATTTCGCATTTGTTTTAGCAAAATGAACACAACTACGGTTTATTATATTTCTTCTCTTTATTTTGAATTAATAATTACATGTAGTAATATTAATCACGAGTTTTATTACTGTTGTAAATTGGCAAATATGTTGATTGCTTTGGATTGAATCCATGTGCATCATACGTTCATTTCTCTAGTATATATATATATATATATATAGTAAAAAAAAACAATGGTTAAACCAATAGAAGTTACTTATAGTTAAGTTCTAGAATTTTGTCTCAGAGGGTGGGGCCATGCCAAATCCGCCAATTGACACCCCGTGATGATAGCTTAGAGTCTTGCAAAGTGGGACCCATATATTTTGAAAAAAAATTCTATAGAAAGTTTCTTCGTGTCCACGTGACAATGCATTGTATGATTCTCTTTCTATTTTATATAGAATTATTAACTAACATGTGGCAGTTGTTAACTTTCTATGGATTTTTTACTCAAAAATTCACACTTTAAGGTATTACTCTTTTTTCCCTTGATACATGCCCTTCAAGTTAAATAGGACGGGATACGAGAAGTGTTTTGTCCCGGGAGGCAGGGTTGGCTAAATTTGCCCATTGACACTCCTAATTAATATTGAGTCTTTCGAACAATCACATGTGTACAAATTGTTATCTGTGTTAGAATTTCTGTCTAAATTGAACGAAATGGGGTAATCACGTGATGAAGAAAATAATTAACGATTTTGTATGTTTGTGTTCATCATCATGTGCTAGGTATGTGGCCCGTTCCGTCCAAATTAGATTGAAATTAACCATTTTTACACAGCAATTTTCAAATCTCGAACTTAATAGTCAAACCACACGCAATTGAACACTCTTAAACACTCTATAATCACATTTGCAGGTGGTCAAGATTATTATTATTGTTAAGTAATTAATAAAAATGAATGAGAATGTGTAAACGAGTTGGATTTTTTATTCCAATTCCAAATAGCTACACGACAATTAGTTTCCTCCGACCGCCGCATTATACGTGGACCTTTGCTACATCGGGACACTAATAATGAAGTCCTATAATATGACATTCATAACTATGGTAATATATTATTGTGTATAACAATCACCGTATATCATAGTACACACAAATTTATCCAAAAGAGGACATTTATTTTTGTTTTGGCTTATCATGTAACGTGACTAATAAGATATGATATTATTTTTACCCTCTTTTTAGGTACGTAGGGTTTCACTTTCTTCTGTGTATTATTATTATAAGCACAAGTTTGACATATACAGAAATTATGTTTAGAGAGCTATAAGCAAATAATTAGTATAAAATAATTTAGATGGACAAATGTAAAATAAATAAATAAAAATCAATTTATAATAATTATATTTTTTTACATGATAAAAAAGTTGAGAAGGTAATTACCCCTCATCTTATTGTACTAATTTCATTCCAAGACGGAGTTGTGTAAGGATAAAGGGGTGCCCGGTGTAAAGTTTCACGGTGGGAGATAAATCGCCAAACCCTAGCAGAAACGAGAGAGATGAGAGCACACTGAAGGGGTCACGGGAACAGTACCTTCACTGGCCATTCCTCACCCTTAAATAGACCACAACAACCAGAGTATTACAACATGGTCTACATAGTTTTAAGTGAAGGTAAAAAGACCCTAAAACAATAACACCCAGTTCAGATTGAACCGAGCCTTATACATCAAATGGGCCTAAACAACTATGGGCCAAGCCCAACCATCAATATTATAACAAAACAATGAAACCGGGCCTTCCGGTCCGGGCCTCCATTCTTCGGGCTTCAACACCCGGCCCTTAAGTTTTGCCATTGTACCATTTTAACTTAAAAATGCAATTATTTACATTTTAATTTTAAAAGTCTTATATTAACCCCATATTCTTTTAAATATTTGTCCATATTACAGTTATTGCCTTTCTATAAGAAAAATCTTGGTTTCGTTCCTAAACGTGTCAACTTAGATCAAATGGGTTGTATTCGGTTAGGGTTAACTATAATATGGTATATACAAGATTTAATCTGCAATTTAGGAATGTGAGCATCAAAATTTCAGAATATGAGTGTTAAAGTTTTAAGTCGGAAGCGTTAAAGTTTCAGATTAGGAGCCTTAAAGTGCTTTTTCAAGGCGAGATAGATCTCCATTGAGTTTCAAATTCAGTTCGCGCAACTCGTTTTACTAATTCATTAGTTAAACACACTGAGATAAAAGTTTCACTTATTACTAACTAGGTAATAGGTATAGAGAAGAGGGATGATGCTGAATTTCCTAAACTTGCAGAAGGATGCCAAACACTAGAGTCCATACTCTCTTACGTCTCAAACACCACAAATATTCTAATGGATGGAAGAATGATCTTACACCTTTATGGTACCTTCTTTTACCCTTTCTACATAGGGTTTCCTAGCAGATCTTCACTTCACAGACTTTCAGTTGTATTACATCCATATATATAATAATTTATATTGAACTATTTTTTTTGTTTTTCGCGGAGTGGTCCTAGCTAGTATGGGCCTATCTGGAGGACAACATCCGTAGCATGTGTACTCCATAACTAGACTAATCCTCACTCGCATCGGGTCATCCCTTAAGAGGTAAATTGCTGACTATGAATATTTTTTCATTTTGACAATCACTAATAAAAATTGAACCCCTGACATCTAGTTAAGGGATAAAGCGTTAAACTACTACACCATATTAACTTACCATATTAACTTAGTGTGCATAATGGTTGTCTTCTACCAACGGAGTTCTAGGTTAGATTCTGGCCTGCCACTTTATATATACAACTACACATGTATATTTCAGACAGTGTTATCAGAACCGGATCGGGCATCGAACCGGTCAGGCTGCTGGTTTCCAATTCACCTGGTTAAACCCGGTTCGAACCCGGACCGCCCGTTCTGCCATCTAAACTAGACATTTAATCTTCAATAGCACTCTCCACTAATCTTCTATCTTATCATTCATCTTCCCTCACAAACAAGCACCCAATACACAGCTATGGAAGCTTCATCTTCTCCCTTCACCTTCAACCTCACAAGCTTCCTCTAAACCTTCCTCTAAACCAATACACCTACGGAAGCTTCTAGTGAGGCAATTGGAGTCACTAACAGAGGCAAAGTAAATATCGGTATAACTCCAATTTACTTTGCATATAACTTCATACACGGCTTCTCTCCTTTCCTCCTCCAGATCCGCACGGCTTCTCTCCATTCCTCCTCCAGATCCGCGGTGCAGAAGCTTCCTCACCCTAGATCTGTTGCCGGACCAAGCTCAACATCGAATCTTCGTCGTTTTCGGATGGCGGGTGATGGTGGAGAAGAAGAAGACGAAGCTGCTGCTAGTCTTCCATGGAAATAGAAGACGAAGCTGGACAGGAGACGGCTAGGTTAAGTTTTTTTTTTTTTTTCCATGACAGGTGGCGAACCGGCTGACCGGTGGACCGCCCGGTTCTCTAAAAACCGGACGGTTCTTTAAAAACCAGTCAGTTGAACCGGGTTCGCTTACATCCTCCGGATTTTGTCGAACCGGACCGTTGATGGCTCCGGTTCTGGTTCGGACCCGATCAGACCGCCGGTCCGGTCCAGTCCGGTACTGATAACACTGGTTTCAGAGCTTCATTTATTAAACAGAGATCGACGTTCAAATTTTATATTCTTTGTGAATTAAAAAATATTCATAATCATTAATTTATCATTTACATACTAATTCATTGTAAGTCGGAATTAGTCTAAATGTAAAGCGAGCATAATAAAAATATGTTATACTAATGTTATAGATCCTTAGACTACTCGCAAAAATTACATATAATAATAATTGGATAAAGTATTTACTATAGGAAGGATCGTAGCTAAACCAAACAACAGAAACAGACAACAGTCTTTTGCTGATTCGGGTCTTTCAGATGTTTGTCATTATTTTGGCCCAAAAAAAAAAGATATTTGTCATTATATTACGTACATTATGAGTAACTTCATAGAAGTAATACAACACGTTAATGTAATTGGTTGTAACGATTCAATAATTTATCATTTAAACATAATTAATTATAGAAAAATATTTAAGACCAAAATTTATCTATTAATTAATGTTGATTTTGTTAAATTTCACATTGGACCGAGTCAAACTCAACGGGTCAACATAGAGCAACTATTTTTACAAATGGGGGTTCCATCTTAAAACCAATTGGTGATAGGAGGAGATAGCCCACTTGCTTATATGGCTCTCTATTTTTCAAATTACTATCGATGTGGTACACAAATTTCGTGGTGGAGTCCAACAGATTCGTTGCGAGCGATGATTATTCTAAATGGTGTGGACCAGTAGGGTATCCATGATTTTTTATAATTGAGGTACATTATATAATTTTTAATATTTTGGGAAAATTTAACATATAATTAAATCTTATTATAGTAAAGTAAGTACATTTTACAGCCTACCAAATTAAGCTAAATACTAAAATTTACAACGGTTTTCTTCGAAATTTCACATTCTAAAATTAAGAGATAATAACACAAGTAAAAATCATCGATGATACATCCCGCTCTATATAAGTGACTAAATAAGCATTTAAGAGTTGTGTCACCTAAATTATTCATACTTTATTCTTTACATAAGTCATAGCTGAAAAAGCGCATTCAACGCTTGTTGTCACCACCAGTGGCGTATCCAGTGTAAGCATATGGTAATGGGCGCCGTAATTGGTAGCCCATAATATGTATAGTTTACCTAATGAACTTTGGTAAATGTCGCATTAGGGTAATTGGGGTAGACCCAAATCCCAAATGACATGGGAGGCCCAAAATTGGGCCTCCCCAAATACATAGGCCGGCCGAAATATGTGAGGAGGATAAAGTGGACTTTTGTCCACTTTACTCATTCTATAAATAAGAGGTGTTAGGGGATTTTTAGGGTTAATCACAATTCCATCATCAGAGTGTTTTAGAGAGAAAAACCCTCCCCCTTAACACCTAGTTTCGGCCGAACCATAGCCCTCACCAAGGGTGTGCCAAATTGCCTTCGAGCAAACTCTCCAGAGATCTGTCCCCGTGCCAAGAATCGATCAGAGGCTTTGTTGTGGAGCTTGCACCACGTAGGGCTTCTCTAACAAGAACCTCTACGGGTCCCGACCGGAGGATCGCGAACTCCCTCCAGAGAAGATCTTGGGTCTACGGATCATCCTAAAGGTATGTGTGAATCTTCCGCTGTGTAATTCTGATTACTAGCATGTACCTTGATTTAGTATCCGTAGCGATTACTCCCCGTAATCTAACAGTGGTATCAGAGCCTGTGTTAGGAGTTCACGATTTTGATAAATTGATGTTCTTGAAATTCAAATATGAAAACCGAAATTTTAAAAGAAATTTTTTTAAAAAAAATTCGATTTTTAGGGTTCCTGATGAAACCGAAATTTTCATGATGTTCTTGGTTAATTTGATGATCATGATCTTCAAGAAAAGAGTAATATTTATCAAAATCAAACATTGGATTGTAGATCTTATAAAAATTTGATCTTAAAATTTGACCACTTGTTCCCAATTTTAGTGTTTTGGCCGAAACCATAGGTAGATTACAAGGTAAAATTTTAAATTTTTAAAGCACCAATGGACAAAATTTTCGGCCACCATATTAAATTAATATTGTTACCATATTTTAATTTTTAATTAAGGTAACAGTATATCTATAATTGGGAACATTAGGATAGATTCACAATAATATATAGAAATATATATATTACTATCAATATATCTAAATATTTAATAGGGTTAAAGATATTATTGATAAATTTTATTGCCTAAAAGATTGAGAAAATATATTGTCAGTATATTTGTTACATTATTAAAGATATTGACAATAAATAAATATATACATTATATATAGTAGCCGATTTTTACATATATATATATATATTGTTGATTGATTTAATCTTATAGATAGAATCTTAGCAATATATATATATATATATGTGTGTTTTTATATAGGTCGAAATATATATATATAATATTGGAAATTATTTTATATAATTAATGTTACTTGGTGGTTAAGTTAATTATTTTTTTGGACTTTAAAACCCTACTTGGGCCACAATTAAACATTTCAGCCCAACCTTTAAAATTTAAATTATTCGGCCGGTCCAATATATTAAACCGGGACGGATTTAAATCAAACCGGGTTTTCTCAATCGGTTCGACCTAATCGGGTCGGGTCGAACTAGGGTAATTAAGTGGATCTAACTGAACCGGTTTTGAGTGTTGAACCGAAACAAACACTATTTTATTGGACCGGTTCAGACAGAACCGGACCGAACCGGATCAGACCGAACCGAAATTGACTGAACCGAAATGATTTTCAAAACCGAATTCAAGTCAATTAAATAAAATAGGGTGGTCAAGTTTTAAAATCCAAATGTTTTTGAACCTCTAATTGGACTATACAGTGCTCATATGGTTGCTAACATTTATGCCTTGTTTCGATTATGGGGATGGATCTCGGAGATACATGTTTTTGGGACTGGATTAATTATAGGGCTGAATTGCAATTTTTTATTATTCAATATATATATATATTAATGCATGATTAGACATGTTGTCTTGACATAGTCAAGCTAGGTGGACATTGCATGCTGTGGGCGGAGCCTTGGTTAAATATTTGGAATGCGCACTAGGATAGACATGCTGTGATGGTTGTAAATGCCTAAGATTCATGTCTAGAATGTTGCGTAATTGAATATAAGCATGAATTGAAAATCAGCCCCTAATATTTAAAATTATTTTAAAACCGAAAACCTGTCGCCAAATATGTATGATTGTTGTGGAATTTTCATGTTTGACACATATGCTAAAATGTTGAGGATGTAGTTGCATTTGATAATTTACATGGAAGTAGAATTATATATGCAAGCATGAGTTCCTCGGAACATTAGACGCATGATGCGTAAGCATGAATGTGATTTGTTTGTTGAATGTTACTTGCGTATGATAATTTACATGGTTGGTAGAACTATATATGCATGAGTAAATTCATCGGAATGTTTTACAAAATACAAAGGGCCTTGGGAAAGCCAAGATCGGGTATGGTTGTTTTAAAATTCATGTTCCGGTAATTTGCGATTAAAATCGTTTTAAAAGACTGATCTATTGGATTAAAAACGGCGGTAATGTGAACTCTTTCACAACCATCTTCCATTGGTTTACTGGCGGTCGGTTGGTTTAGATGACTGGGGAATCATTATTTGTCGGATTCAATCTTGATATATATCTGATGTATGCAATTCTTTCTCAAAATGTTATTGTCTCCCTAATTTTTGCATAATCATCAATGTGTTAGTATGAATTGGTTGAATTAGTGCGATTCGATATTCCTCACAATCTTGATGGTATGAATCATGATGAATAAAAGGAGTACGTGTTGAACTCTCTACTATGATTCTGAAAAGTAGAGAGGACAACTACGGATGAATACAGTAGTCTGTATGATTTTGACGATGAGAGACGAATGTAATAATTTGTTTCACTAAGCATGGGAGTAGGTTCATTGATGATCTGAACGCATATGTGGTGATACATTCAACCTTGGTAAAATGGGGTTGAAGAAGACTTCAATTGCAACCAGGCAATGTTGCAGCTTAGTATCCCTTTGCATCCGCCTCAGTGGAAGCAATGATGCAAAAGCTAAACGTTTCGGTTGAACCTGATGGTCTTCTCTCTTTCCATGGACGCTGGTGTAAAAGCCGCTCAAGACCTTCGCAATGAAAGGTCAACTTGGAAAGAATGTATATGGTTGTCTGATGTTGAAAGGACTCAATAACCTTGAGCCTGATCAAGTGAGGTAACCACAGCATAGAAAGGGAAACCTTATATGCTCACCATACTAAGCTCGAAAGAAGTCAACCATGGTCTGCATGGCAAGGAGAGTACTGGACTGAATAGGTCATATACGATAATACAGAGTGTTGAGATCAAAATGACGTGGCCTTGGAACTTCGAGTAGTGGACTTCTAAGTCTCGTTGGGAGCTAGCTCACTCAGGTATCTTTCTTGGTCGCGTGGACACTTAGTTTCCTTTGGTGGCTTTGTGCTAGGCGAGGACCTGAAAAGAGATGGGGATGGCCCCTGATTCCACTCCGAAGCTTAAGTCAGTAATGGATATCGAGAGAATAATATAGAGTAATTGATAGATCTTAGCCTAACTAATGAAAGTGAGCCCCTATTTATTGGGAAAATGTTACCGACTTCATGGGGCGGTTACCCTATGAGGAGGGTTTTGTCTAGACTCGGCTTAAGTAGGTGACAAGCAGGTCACCAGCTCATCCTTCCTTAGTCAAGAAGGTTTCTTCCTTCAACAGTGGAAGCAAGTCGCCACATGTACCTTTCCTTAGGAGGAAGGTTTACTTCTATGGCGGTGGAAGCAGGTCGCCACATGTACCTTTCCTTAAGAGGAAGGTTTCTTCCTTCAACAGTGGAAGCAGGTCGCCACTTTTACCTTTCCTTAGGAGGAATGTTTACTTCTGAGAGAGCTTTTAATAGTCGAATCGACTTACTCTTTAAAATAGAGGTCTGGTAGCTTGGTCGCTTCTATCTTTATCAATCATATTCTGAAAGTCGACTTCCTCAAAAGATTATAGTCGACCTTTTACCTTTTTTTCACCATTCCAAACAAGGTTAGTCGTCGATTCGTCAATCTCGCCAATAAACGTACTTGGCTCTAGTCTTTGTCGTTTAATCGTAACCCAACACTTATCCCCGAGACTTAAGTCGTCAGCTTCATTTATGAAGAGGAGGTCTTGAGTCGAGTATAATTCTTGAACATGTTCGAGCGAGATTCCGTCTCTATCAGTTCACTTAACCTCGGTTGGATAGTCTAAAAGAGGATACCTTTAGTCGAGGCGAGATGCTAGTCCCTATGGCTTTCCTAACCGTTGGTCTGGGAGAAGCTGGAGAGTTACTTTAAGAGATCTCTTGATAGGTGTACGGCAACGACTATATTGCCATTAGATAAACCAATGAATGATCGTCCTCAGGAAAGCTTCCTCGGGAAGTTACCTCCTTCTTGGGAGGTTTTGGGGTATAAATACTGCCCCCCCCCCCCCCCCCCCCTCTTTCCTCTATTTCTTCGTTTTCCCCGTTGATTTGGTTGGATTTCTAGGAAGGAGATTATTTTTTGAATAACCAGTATCATGGCTGGTCATCCTCCCTCAAGTATTCTGGCAGTATTTTCTTTTCGAGGTTGCCACCTTACTCTTTTGATGCGGATTTTGCCCTTCTTTGTTCAGATTTTATCCAGGCGATTCTCCGTAATCATCGCCAGGTCATGGCGCGAGCTTCTTCTGCCCCCCCCCCCCCCCTCTAAGGAGGCCAATAGTGGAGCGTCTATGGATACTCCTATCGACGTTGAGGTCATTCCTTCAGTTGCAAAGTCACCTCCAAGACGGTCTTCGAATGAAGGCGAGATGAAGAACCTCTTGTCGTTCCAACCAGGATAAGGGTACTTGGCGGAAAGGAAGGCGAGGTGGGGATTTATCTTCTTCGTCAACCGATCCATCCCCGCCTCGAGCTGAGGCACCACCACCTTGTGTCGGGTCATCGACTCGCCTACCTCCTCAAACTGGAGCGTCCACTCGACTGTTCCCTTCTCATTCTTAGGCGTCTTCTAGTGATCCTCCTAGTTATGGAGGTCCTCCTTTTACCTGAGACATGATGTTTAGCCAATTTGCTAATTTTTCAAAGGATTGGAATCCTCTTCACTTTTTGTAGGGGTATTATCTTCAAGAAGGGCACTTGATCGCCAATCCGGATTTGGCTCTTCATTTATTGAATGCTTCCATCCATCCTCAGGATCGTCGTCGTCTGGCGAGGAATTCGGAAGATGTAGATAAGGCTATTCGCCTTTTTCTTCTGAGACAGGCTGAAGTAAGCGTGACTCTCTTGGCGTGCTTATGAAACTCTTTTATTTGTATTGGTTGACCTTATTCTTATTTCTTCCCATAGGCTTCCCGAGATTCCCTCCAATTTTCTCGCTTGGTGATTGACCTTCTCAAGGAGACACATGCGACCCGGGAAAGTAAGATTTCAGCGTCTCCTGAAATCGTAGAAGAAATTTGAGATCTTCAGGAGGAGAACGCCAAATCAGCGTCTCCTGAAATCTTTAGGAGTGTTGTAGCGCCCGCGGAACGTTGATTCCTTTTTCTCCAATCAACCTATTATAAACAACATTTATATATTGTACCACGCTATATCCTAGGTCAACTGTTAATTCTACATTTGCCTAGTTTCCACATAGGAACACTTCTCCAAGACATCCGTACAAGTATTCACAACTTTTAACTTATATCTGGTTGGTGGCCACCTAGTGAATACAAGAGTCGGTGAATTACAGGTGAATTTGACCATCCCCATCGCTCATATCCTTAGTCAGACCCAACCGGTTTCCAAAGACGTAGTCACTGGGCCTTTTTGTTCAGCACTACGTTCGTACGCCGGGAAGCGAGCATTGAGCCTGACCTTGTACATGAGTTCTGAGTCTGTGATGATACTTTAGTTGCCTCTTCATAAGGCTCCTGGGATCAATCACACGCTCGAGGTGAAGAATTTTGCGCCCGCCAGAATCACGATGATTCCTTCCTAGCACAACCGAGCTGTGACCCCATGGTCGAACGTGGCACGCGTAGTATGAAGCACGTGTTGATAGCATACATGAACCTTTTGGGTTGACAGGAAAGGGATATGTCAATCATGCTATCACAGATTCTTATCTGGCCCAGAATTTGGTTAAATGACGAACGAAGTTCATCACGACGATATGAAAAACGAAGATCACGTCGAGTTACTTCGAAACTAGATAATCGTCTTGCTTAATCAGGTTTATCCCCGTGACTCTTAGCCAGTCTTGTTTGGTGGAGGCCTCCCTCCACCGCAAGACGACCATACCTGTGTGACTAGGTAAGGTCCACATTCGACATAGTTTGGCAGAGGATTGCGTTCTCCTACGACTTAGTTTATAGACCGTAAATCTGATGTAATTAAAACATTATGACGTCGATTGATCATAAACGCAGTTGCAATTCTTTCGCTTACAAAATGTAACTTTCTAATATCAAAATGCTATCACAGATACATTCCTTTTCTAGACCCTACGCAATCCAAGCAGTTTTACATGATTTTCGAATATGTCCCTGCGTAGTGGTTTAGTTAAATGGGTCTGTTACCAAGTTATTGGTGGACGAGTATTCCATAGTGATAATATTGTCTACCACCACAAATTTAGCATTAATTATTTCATATCAATGTGTTTGGTCTTACTATGGTACTTCGGATTCTTAACTGCCGCAATGGCTGCTTGACAGTCAGAGAAGACCTTCACAAGTTTATTCTTGACATCGCCACCAAGCAGCGCAGTTAGAAGCCTTTTAAGCCAAACCGCTTCCTGTGCATTCTTAGAGAGAGCTACGAATTGTGATTCCATAGTAGACAGCGCGACTCATATTTGCTTCTTGCTTGTCCATGAAATGACGACATTAGCAAATGAGTAATACTCCTCCTGTGGTGGACTTATGATCATTCGGATCGCCACCACGGATCCATGAAATGACGACATTAGCAAATGAGTAATACTCCTCCTGTGGTGGACTTATGATCATTCGGCGTCAATGCAATCGGTCAATTCTAACTTCCTGCCCTCATAGCACAGTTCGTAGTCGGCAGTATCTTTTCAGATAACGAGTTCCTCGTTTTTATAGTCTTTAAATGTTGATGACTAGGATCTGATAGGAAACGTGCTACTAGGGCTATGGCGTAACAGATATCCGGACAGGTGCATTATATGGCGTAGAACAAACTACTGACCATGCTAAAACATCATGCACCCTTCATATGTTCATGCTCTGCCAGGTTCTTGGGGTCGTCACGTTTTGACAGTGCGCACCCAAACACCACCGGCGTATCCACGGGTTCGGCATCCTGTAATTTGAATCTTTTCAACAGTTTGTTGATATAAGCTTCTTGAGACAGACACAATTTCCGGGTAGCCCGCCTCTGGCATTTTAATGCCTAAGATGTACGTGGCCTTTCCCATGTCCTTCATATCAAATACAGATGCCAACCAGGACTTTGACTTGTTCATAAAACTCATGTCGTTTGTGGCAATGAGTATGTCATCCACGTATAAAGTTAAGATGGCATATTTAGACCCGAAGATCTTATAATACTCGAACGGATTCTCATGAAGATTCACAAATCTGTTTCCTACGATTTCCACGTGGAATTTCCAGTACCATTGTCGAGACGACTGTTCAAGACCGTAGATGGACCTATGGAGTTTACAAACTTTTACGTTCGTTACCAGGAGTAATAAAACCCTCTGGTTTCTCCATGCAGATCTCTTTATCCAAGTTTCCGAGGAGGAATGCGGTCTTTATACTCATTTGGTGAGGTTCATAATCGAAACCTGAAACCAGGACCATGAATGGCCCTGCACCGTGGTTTTACGCACAGGTGTTGGGTGTGTTTCGTCAAAGTCCACTCCGTGAAGTTAGGTGTAGCCTTTCGCAACGAGTCGAGCTGTGCATCGCTCGACCTTTTCCATCAGTGGTGAGCCTTCTTTCAGGACTCACCTTATCCTTATGCCCCTGTGGTTAGAGGGTAAATCAACTATTGACTTTAATGGCTTTCATTCAGGCGATCTCTCTCATTTATTATTTTCTTCCATTTCTCCATTTGAGGTCTTTCCAATGCATGCCAACAGTTGTTAGAGTGAGGTTGTCACTCTTCCATATGGGATACTTCTTTGGAGAAGTTTGATTCCCTTGACTTTCGTCTAGACTTGATCATCCCGTCTTTGAGTCTTAATATTTCTCCCACTCGAAATAATGCCTCTTATCGGAGCATTTCTTCCAATAGGGATCAATTCTCCCACTCGAGATGATTCTTCTCATCGGAGCATCACTTCACTTGGGTACAAGAGGAGTGCATTAACCATAACCGACAACTTTCCTTATACGACTTCTTGGTCTCAGAGTTTTACTTCCAAGATAAATTCCTTGATCGCTAGGATCTTGAACCAAGTTTGTCGAATTACTCTCACTGGGAACAATGTGTAGTTTAGGTCGTTGTGGCATTCCTGGTTCAGCATTACGATAATCAGGTTCAACTTGATTCGTCTCAACAGCAACAGTGATTTCTTGTGGAAGGAGTTTATTCCTCCCACTTGATTTATAATGAAAAATGTTTTCATTATCATTTACCATGTCATTCACTTGAGTTGCTGGTTCAAATATCTCCCACTCGAATTAAGTGGGACCTGATGTCAGTAATATCCTCTTCTGTTTGATCAAGACTCGCTGTCTGAAACTGTCAATGCATCAGAAAATTCATCCTCAAGTATGCAATGTCTCATGTTCGACCACGGCACCATGTCCATTAGCTGTAAACAGGTATTTTCAAAGAGTACTGAACATACTCTTATCATAAATACGTGTTTAATACGCAAATAATGCTGCATAGTGATATGATGTAACTTATTATCCCACTTCAGCTATCATGGCGACGTGACTTATCGATTAAAATGGAACATAGTTTTACATTAATGTGAATCACTTCCTATCATCCCTTATGGAATGTCTAGCGAAATGACTCTAACATTATGTTTATAAAATAAGTCTTTAGAAGTGCGTCATTGATTTGAATGCTTAGCCTGACTTATCGTTCAAGGCGTACGGAAGGAAAATCGTTTAACCGACTTAATCCTTCTTCATTTGCTAACTTATTTCAGAGATTTTATCTCATCTCCGAACTGATCATATCAGGTTTTTCACCTTATGCGTCAGTTGATACTTTTACAAGGTCGTGGTAGTTTTCGAAGCCTACTTCTTACTGATGTAAATGGTATCACTAAGTTGTTTCCAAGGGAATGCAAACGAAAATTCAGCACATCATCATTTTAAACACTTCTGAATTAAACTCATACTTTGAAACGATGTGTTCCTCTTTCAAGTTCCACTTGCGCGAGGCACAACTTACCCTAGCTTAACCTTCGGTCAAATCGTTTCATGTCTGAATTTAATACAATTTAATCCAATCGGTTTCGCACATGATTATCATTACAGTTTATTTCATTCAATGGAGTAATAATTATAAAGAAAGAGTTTTAATCGGTTAATTCTTAGAGCGACACAATCAATGGATTTAATGGCATATTGATGTTACTCAAATGTATGATTTAAATGCATGGGGTTGTTTGATTTGGCTATGTTCAATAGCCTTACTGTTTCGGTTTTCTCACTTTTCGGATCGATCTCGTTACTAGCCGAGTCGATTAATCTTGATAAGTAGAACTCATTTCAAATCGAATGGTAACTACTTTATAAAAAAAAATTCTGAAATATCAATAACCAAAATTCAAACATAAAATTGCAGTGTTATCAGAACCGGACCGGACCGGCGGTCCGACCGCGGTCGGACCGGAACCGGACCCCTCACCGGTCCGGTTTGCTTATTTCCGGAGGATGTAAGCGAACCCGGTTCTGAAGTCCGGTTTTCACCGAACCGGCCGGTTTTGGGCGAACCGGGCGGTTCACCGGTTCGCCGGTTTGGACTATTTTCATTAAAAAAAATTAAAAAAAAATTAAAAAATTTTTAGGGTAAACTTATAGAGAGGCAGGCCCCGATCCGGACTAAAACCTACAGAAGGGTTAATTTACAAAGAGGATATGCAAATTTGCATTTTTTTACTAAAACCGGTCGGACCCGGTTCGGACCGGGTCCGACCGGCCGAACCGGGAACCGGTGGCCCTGCCGGTTCAGGCCCCGGTCCGGTTCTGATAACACTGTAAAATTGAATAGTATGAGAAATAACCAAAATGACAAAATCTAGATCATCCACGAAGCTTTTAAAAGATAAGGTAGTGTTAGCATATGGTGACGTGGCGCCGTAGATGGTAGCCCGTTAATATTAAGGATATTACCTAAGACAATTGGGTAAATGTCACATTAGGTTAATTGGCCTTGACCCAGTTCCTAATTGACATGGGAGGCCCAAAATTGGGCCTCCCTTCCTTAACATGTTGTTCGGCCGAACCCTATGTACCACATTGGTTGGAGTGGACTTTTGTCCACTCCACCAATCCTATATATAGGGGAGTCTCCTAAGGGGTTTTTACATATCAAGTAATTCATAAGTCCCTCCATTGAGGAACTTGAGAGAAACCCTATCACCCTTAGTTGAATATTTCGGCACCACCATAATCAGTCCAAGTTTATGTCCCCGTTGAAGAATCGATCAGAGGATTTGCTGTAGAGCTTATACCGCGTAGAACTTCTTCTCACGAAGAACTTGTACGGGTTCCGACCGGAGGATCAGAACTCCCTCCACATCGTTCTTGGGCGGGAAAGCTATTGAATTATGTGTACATTATTCCGCTGTGTAATTAGTTTACTTGCATGTACACGTTTAGCATTCCGTAGTATTACGTCCCCGTAATCCAACAGTGGTATCAGAGCAGGTGTAAGGAGTTCTTAAATATTTGATAAACTGATGTTCTTGAAGTTTTATAAAAAAATCCGAAATTTTTGTTTATGAACACCGAAATTTTTCCGAAAATTTAAAACATGAAACCATGTTTTTTATCTTTAAAACTTAAAATTTTCGGAATTTACACGTTTTTATAGATCAATGCCGAAATTCATGTTTAAATTTAAGTTTGATGTTCATAATCTTCAAACGATGAGTTTTATCAATAACAGTTTTTGGATTCATGATCAAGATAGAGTTTGATCTTAAAATTTGACAATTTTTCCAACTTAACATGTTTTTTTTTTTGCCAAAACCCTATACAATTATTAGGTAAATTTTTAATTTTCTTGGGCACCAAGTTGAAAACTTCGGCCAAAACAATATGTGTGCCGAAATTTGGTTACTTGGTGACCAAGAAATTAAAATTTTTACCTTGAAATCAATAAAATTTCGGCACAAACACCAAATTAGGAACAAGTGGTCAAATTTCAAGATCAAAATTTAATAAGATCTACAATCCAATGTTTGATTTTGATAAATATTACACTTTTCTTGAAAATCATGAACATCAAATTTACCAAGAACATCATGAAAATTTTGGTTTCACCAACAACCCTGAAAATCGAAAATTTAAAATTTCCTTTTTAAAATTTTCGGTTTTTAATCTTAAATTATCAAAATCATGAACTCCTAACACAGGTTATGATACCACAGTTAGATTACGAGGAGTAATCACTACGGATACTAAAACAAAGTACATACTAGTAATCAGAATTACGCAGCGGAAGATTTACACATACCTCTAAGGTGATCCGTAGACCCAAGATCTTCTCAAGAGGGAGTTCGCGATCCTCCGGTCGGGACCCGTAGATGTTCTTTTTAGAGAAGCCCTACGTGGTGCAAGCCCCACGGCAAAGCCTCTGATCGATTCTTGGCACGGGGACAGATCTCTGGAGAGTTTGCCCGAAAGCAATTTGGCACACCCTTGGTGAGGGATATAGTTTGGCCAACTAGGTGCTAAGGGGGGGAGGGTTTTTCTATCTAAAACACTTTAATGAGAGAAATTGTGATTAGCCCTAAAAATCCTCTAACACCTCTTATTTATAGGAGGAGTAAAGTGGACAAAAGTCCACTTTACCCCACTCTATATTTCGGCCGGCCTATGTAATTGGGGAGGCCCAATTTTGGGCCTCCCATGTCAATTGGGATTTGGGTCTAGCCCAATTACCCAAATGTGACATTTACCCAAGATCATTAGGTAAACTATACATATTATGGCCTACCAATTACGACGCCCATTACCATATGTTTACAAGAAGTAGGCTTCGGAAGCTACCGCGGCCTTGTAAAAGTATCGACTGATGCATAAGGTGAAAACCTGAAATACTCAGTTCGGAGATGGGATAAAATCTCTGAAATAAGTTAGCAAACGAAGAAGGATGAAGTCGGTTAAACGATATTCCTTCCGTACGCCTTGAACGATAAGTCGGGCTAGGCATTCAAATCAAATCACACACTTCTAGAAGCATAGTTTATAAACATAATGTTAAAGTCACTTAATCAGTTGTTCCCTAAGGGATGATGAGAAGTGATTCACATTCATGTTAAACTGTGTTCCACTGAAATCGGTATGACACGCCACCATTAAAAAAAAAAAAAAAAAAAAAAAGAGGCTGAAGAGTGATAATGAATTAAATCATATCACCATGCGACATTAATTTGCGCATTAAACACGTATTTAGGACAAGAGTATGTTGCTTCTCTTATACATGTTTACAGCTTAAAGACATGGTACCGTGGTCAAACATGTGACATTACATACTTGAGGACGGATTTTCCGATGCATTGACAGTTCAGAATAATGAGTCTTGATCAAATCAGGAGCAAGATATTACAGATAACAGGTCCCACTTAATTCGAGTGGGAGAGATTTGAACCAGCAACTCAAGTGAATGACATGGTAAATGATAATAGGAACATTTTCATAATAAATCCAGTGGGAGGACTAAACACCTACCACAAGTAATCACTGTTGCTGTTTGGACGAATCAAGTTGAACCTGATTATCGTAATGCTGAACCAGGATTGCCGCAGCTACCTTTACTACCCATTGTTCCTAGTGGGAGTAATCCGACAAACTTGGTTCCAGATCCTAGTGATCAAGGAATTCATCTTGGAAGTAAAACTCCGAGACCGAGAAGTCGTTTAAGGAAAGTTGTTGGTTATGGTTCAAGCACTTCTCTTGTACCCAATAGAAGTAATGCCCTGATAAGAAGCGTTATTTCTAGTGGGAGAATTGATCCCAATTGGAAGAAATGCTCTGATAAGAGGCATTATTCCGAGTGGGGGAGACGTTAAGACTCAAAGACGGGATAAACAAGCCTAGACGAAAGTCAAAGACATCGAACTTCTCCAAAGAAGTATCCCATCTAGAAGAGTGATGACCTCACTATAACAACTATTGGCCTGCATTGGAAAGACCTCAAGTGGAGAAATGGAGGAAAATAATGAATGGGACAGATCGCCTAAATGAAAACCATTATAGTATGTATTTGATTTACCTGCTAACCACAGGGGCATAAGGATACGGTGAGTCCTGGAAGAAAGCTCACCACTGATGGAAAAGGTTGAGCGATACAAAGCTCGACTTGTTGCGAAAGGCTATACCCAACTTCACGTAGTGGATTTTGACGAAACATAATCACCAACTGTGCGTAAAACCACGATAAGGGTCATTTATGGTCCTGGTCGCAGGTCTTGATTTCGAACCTCACCAAATGAGTATTAAGACCGCATTCCTCCTCGGAAACCTGGAGGAAGAGATCTACATGGAGCAACCAGAGGGTTTCATTACTCCTGGTAACGAACGTAAAGTTTGTAAACTCCAAAGGTCCATTTACGGTCTTAAAACAGTCGTCTCGGCAATGGTACCGCAGATTCCACGAGGAAATCGTAGGAAACTGATCTGTGAGTTTATCACAAGGATCCATGCGTGTATTATAAGACCTCCAGGTCTGTGTATGTCATCTTAACCTTATGAGTGGACGACATACTTATTGCTGTAAACGACATGAGATTTATGAATAAGTCAAAGTCCTGGTTGGCATCTGTATTTGAGATGAAGGACATGGGAGAGGCCACGTATATCTTAGGCATTGAGACTGCCAGAGATCGGGCTACCCGGAAATCATGTCTATCTCAAGAAGCTTATATCAACATATATTGAAAAGATTCAGATTACAGGATGCCGAAATCCGTGGAAACGTCAATGTTGTTTGGGTGCGCACTGTCAAGACGTGACGACCCCAAGAACCTGGCAGAGCTTAAATAGATAAAGGGTGCAGGATGTTTTAGCATGGTCGGTATTTTATTCTACGACATGCAATGCACCCGTCCGGATATCTTTTACGCCGTAGGCCTAGTAGCATGTTTCCTATCAGATCCTGGCCATCAACATTTAAAGAATGTAAAATGAATAACTCGTTATCTGAAAAGGTACTACTGACTACGAACTGTGCTATGAGGGAAAGAAGTTAGAATTGACCGATTACATTGACGCCGACCGTGGTGGCAATCCGGATGATCGTAAGTCCACGACACGAGGAGCATTCCTCCTTGCTAATGCCGTCATTTCATGGACGAGCAAGAAGCAAACATGAGTCACGCTGTCCACGATGGAATCGGAATTTTTAGCCCTCTCTAAGAATGCACAAGAAGCGGTATGGCTCAAAAGGCTTCTAACAGCACTGCTTAGTGGTGATGTTAAGAATAAACATGTGAAGTTTTTATCTGACATTCAAGCAGCCATTGCGGCAGTTAAGAATCCGAAGTACCATAGTAGGACAAAACACATTGATATAAAATATTTTTATGCTAAATCTATGGTAGAAGATAATATAATCACTATGGAATGCTCGTCCACCAATAACATGGTAGCGGACCCATTAACTAAACCACTACGTAGGGAGATATTCGAAAAGCACGTAAAACTGCTTGGATTGAGTAGGGTTCTAGAAATGACATGCATCTGTGATAGAATTTTGATAATAGAAAGTTACATTTTGTAAGAGAAAGAATTGCAACTGAGTTTATGATCAATCGATGTCATAATGTTTTGATTACATCAGATTTACAGTCTATAAACTAAGTCGTAGGAGGACGCAATCCTCTGCAAAACTATGTCGAATGTGGGTCTTACCTAGTCACACAGGTACGGTCGTCTTGCGGTGGAGGGAGGCCTCTACCAAGCAAGACTGGCTAAGAGTCAGGGGGATAAACCTGATTAAGCAAGACGATTATCTAGTTTCGAAGTAACTCGACATGATCTTCGTTTTGCATATCGCCGTGATGAACTTCGTTCGTCATTTAACCACATTCTGGGCCAGATGAGACTCTGTGATAGCATGATTGACATATCCCTTTCCTGTCAACCCAAAAGGTTCAGGTATGCTATCAACGCGTGCTTCATACTGTGTGTGCCACGTTCGACCACAGGCGCCGTAATTGGTAGCCCATAATATGTATAGTTTACCTAATGAACTTGGGTAAATGTCACATTAGGGTAATTGGGCTTGACCTAAATCCCAATTGACATGAGAGGCCCAAAGTTGGGCCTCCCCAAATACGTAGGCCGACCGAAATATGTGAGGAGGATAAAGTGGACTTTTTTCCACTTTACTCCTCCTATAAATAAGATGTGTTAGGGGATTTTTAGGGTTAATCACAATTCCCTCATCAGAGTGTTTTAGAGAGAAAAACTCCCCCCCCCCCCTCCTTTAACACCTATTTTCGGCCGAACCATAGCCCTCACCAAGGGTGTGCCAAATTGCCTTCGAGCAAACTCTCCAGAGATCTTTCCCCGAGCCAAGAATCGATCAGAGGCTTTGTTGTGGAGCTTGCACCACGTAGGGCTTCTCTAACAAGAACATCTACGGGTCCCGACCGGAGGATCGCGAACTCCCTCCAGAGAAGATCTTGGGTCTACGGATCATCCTAAAGGTATGTGTGAATCTTCCGGTGTGTAATTCTGATTACTAGCATGTACCTTGATTTAGTATCCGTAGTGATTACTCCCCGTAATCTAACATCCAGGATATTTATAATAGGGGTATGTTTTATAAAAAAAAAAAATTGTTGCTAAGATTTAATGTATAGCTGTATTTTATTGGACAAATTATATTAAACATGCACCATGTTTAAAAAAAATTGATTTTTGTTACTAACATGTTTTAATATGTACAACATGTTGCAAAACAATAATAATTGTTACTTTCTTCAATTTGCTCTCCAAAATTTTTGTTACACATATTTCAATGTACAAAGCTAACTAAGTAGTTTTTAAAGTATCACAAGTAAAACACTAAATGATGTATACAAATGTTATATTTGAATAAAATCGGACATGAACCGACTGAGTATCGATTGAGTCTCAATCGAGTCGGGACGCTATTGTAACACTAGTATAAGTTATTAGGTCTTTATTTGATATTTAAAAAAAATATTCGGTTAATTTTTTAAATTTAAAATGTATTTGACAACAATTTTAGATGGATGATTGAAGGAAGTACCAATTAACATTGTTTCGAAACTTTTTGTATATTTTACAACATGCTAGCACTAAAATCCATCTTTTTCCAATATATTGTATGATTTAAATCATTTCATTTGTCCTATTAATTTGATCTCACGTAGGACATTATATTAATTAACTACAATTTATAGTTATTAAAGAGATAAATAATAACATTTGCAACCACATTCTTCAAGTAAAAAACTAATGGGCTAATGGCTTGAATGGGGTATTACAAAATAATAATAAAGACTTGTAAAATAATAAAGGGGTCTTAGAGTCATACACAAATATGGGGATCTTACCCGAAAAATAATGAGGCTCGGAGTGTATTTTCTTTTAGGAATAAACCTAGGGTCTTAATAAAAATACTTGATAATGTGGTTACGTTTGTAACCACATTATTACATGTAGATACGTCACTGGTCACTAGCGAAAGAACCAAAACTAGCTTCAAAAACGAATAAACTTGTGCAAAACATTATGTTTTCATGTCTCAAAAGTTTCAGTGAAAGTTCACCAAGCTCATTTAATCTACAAAATCTATTATCATGACGAATATCATCCATGTAATTTTCAATTGTTGCTTTAAAGTAGCATAATTAATACATGAAAACTCACCGAGATAAAACTATTTAAATCTAAGCAATTTTTGCTTGTCAACATAAGCAAATGAATTCTTAGAACTCAAGCAAACTATGCAAAGGAACAACTATATGTGTTTACCTTATAAATTTGTTAAGCTTTTAAAATGGTTGATTAATCGCCTTTAGAAATACTATGATTTTTTAAAATTGTTGATGCAAATAGGAATTGTATTTCTTTCTTGATCACCATGGTTTTTTTTTTTCTTTTTAAAGTAGTATATAATGAATGAGTTCTTATACAATAATAATTGAGCAATGCACCAATAACTAATAATAATGACTGCGTCACTAACCAATGTTAAAGAGAATGAATGACAAAATGTTTCATATTTTGTCTTAAACGTATTTTGTGAGTATATTACACATAATTGTAATGTTATTGTATAAATTATGGAGTTTGAACGTTTTTTTAAAATTAATTTAAATAATTTAATTTTCTTAGTATAAGTGAACACATTTAAAAATTCCAACTTAGCAACTTGTGTAAAAGAAAATGCTACTGATGTTACCGTTAATAAAATATAGGACAATACCAGACAAAAAAAACAATAATTATTGGAATGGAACTATGGCTATGGTCCCATATTATATATATCTAATAAGTGTTAATTAGAATATACATGTGGTGTTTCATTTAAACAAAGGGAGCCCACGATACGCATAGAAGGAATATTTCTGGGGGAGACTGCACTGCACTATTGGTCCTGTCAAATACCACGCAATAAATATACATCATCTTCTTTTTCAACCCTACAGCTAGCTAATTCATTTAAAGTTGCATAACTGAATATATATATACACGAGTGTGTAACTAATCAAGATATGACTTGTAGCATATTTACTCAATATTCCCTAATATCGTGTAAATCTGCAAATTATTGGTCTATTTCATTAATATCTTTTGGGATATGAGCTTCTAGATCTTCGAGAAGTTGATTGTTGAGGTCGAATCTCTTGTTCGTCGAGCCTTTCTTCTCGCTTCAATCCGATAAGCGACCGGCAAGAAGGGTGTGACGGGGTGCCCGATGAACCCTCTCTGATGCTTAAATGAAAATACGGTCATTAGAATGAGAAAATAGAGAGAAGTCAGAACTTAAAGATGAAGAGAATCAAGATACCTTTGAATGAGAGACATTGAGTCCTATTTATAGAGTTATAGGGGATTAAACTAGTTAATGACAGTATTAACCTCTAATCATGATTTGTTAATGAGTAAAGACAAGTTTAGGTCCTCCTTAGAATCGGGAGGATTTGTGGAGTGGGTAAAAAAAAAATATAAGTGTTGGGAAAGTGACGGAATACCGACAGGGCCTCCAAGGACGCGGCCCGGGCGAGGGTCGCCCGAGCTTGAGGAACGTCTCCGCATCGAATTAAGTCTGATGCGGAGACGTCCAAGTTGGACTAGTCCGATTGGAGTGCTCCAACCGGACTAGTCCGATTGGAACTTTTCCAGTCAGGCTAGTTGAGGGGATGATCCGGAGAGGTCTCGCCCCCATCCGGATCGTTTTCATTTCGGGGTTCGTTTTTAGATTTTTGTTACCATTCTAAGGTTGAAGTTTTGATTTGCAATCGCTTGTAAGGCTGGAAATTGATTAAGTATAAAAATTAGACGAGTGTCAGTTGAATATATATATCCATCAATGTCAAGCCTTATTATTAGTTAGGGTTTTTGGTTGTTACATTGTATAATAACCATAAACCGACAGTAGATCTAAATCGATGGGTATTGTTGGAACATGAATATTCATGTCATGATAAGGATTTAATGATGTTGGTTGAAAGTTCCTATGCCTATTTTCATTTCCGAAATATTCATAAAAGAACCTCATTTAAAATCAGTTACTACTTATACAATTGCATTTTTAAAAAAATGGAACACAGACCTTAGCTATCCATTTAAGCTTAATTTCAAATGCTAGCTGATATTCAGTAGTCAGAACAATGTTAATCAAGGTTTTTTTTAACAGTTTGTTAATTCAAATTTTATATGTATAAGTTATTAACTTCGTTATGACATTTCGTCTAATTTGTGTTGGTTATGTGGCAAAGTCGTAGTGAAAAAAAAAAAAAAAAATTGCTAGCGATGTTTGACAGTCGAATAAATCATTAATGATTTTTTTATTATATGTTCAGAACAAGAGTAAATTAGTTTAACAAATACGAAAATACTGACAGAACATGCAAACTATACGCATAAAATAGCTTAGTTAACAATATATTCAAGAGCAAGTTATTTCAGTTAACAATTTATTCAACTGCACAAATATTTTTAAGTTATTTCAGTTAACAATTTATTCAACTGCACAAATATAACCTAGTAATTTGATAATTAGCTCATCCATTAATCCATTTAACATGTCATTTAAAGAGAAGGTAAATTTTCTTCTGTAAATACATCAAAGACCCAGTTGAATAGCAGTTAAAGAACCAGAAAACAATCATGATTAAATATGCACCAGAAAAAAAATGATCATAATTAACGATCCGTGCAATCATCTCTGTTAACTTACCCAGTACAATATCTAATAATGAGAAGTAAATTGGATCTCTGCAAATCTATACAAACGATTCTCAAAAGCGGATCAAAATGAAAATTACAGAGAAGATGAACCGGAATTCCAATATACCCGCAGTTTTCTTGATGAGAAAATCGCGGGTATTTTGGATCCAAGTAGAAGAACACTGAATTATTGAAGATTTATGAGCAAGAACTTTGAATTATTAATTATGGAGGGGATCTGGGCAGCTTGGGATCTTCCGTTTGCTCTCCTCGAACACTCCGGCGAACTTATACTGCCCTCCGGCGACTCCGCGGCGGAAATACTTCTGCAGCAGCCGCGCTCTGGCCGTCGGGTGTATGATCGACGCCGGCGGTCGGGTTTCTGTCTCCGGCGACGGCCAGGAAGCGGCGGCGAGCGCCGCTCTGGTGCAGTGGCAGCGGACGCACATCTGGCACAAGAGGATCGCCAAAACGAGAGCTGTCACTGAAGAAAACGACGGCGGAGCAGAAGAAGCCGCCGCCATGGATGGAAGGAGAGAATATCTCCTTGTTCTGATTCTGACGCCGGAAAACGACATCGGCCCGACACCCACATATGACTGAGTGATCGGACGTTTCTGTCCAGGAAGAAGCTAGCTAAAGAGAGTTGGTTTCTCACTCTAGGATCTGCAACTCCTTCATTCACTGTGTTTTGTTGATCTCTCTAGAGTTGAAGTATAAAAGAAGAGAAGAGAAGTGAAGTGAAGTGAAGTGAAGATGACGGCTGATCTGGGTAATAAGGAGAGTGACGCGACCCACGCGGGTGGCTCAGTGATTATGCGTTCTGGGGCAAGACGACGATGAAGAGAGAAGATGGATATTAATCAATACAGTAGAATGAGAAGACACGAGGCCAGGGGTACCCAATTATTACAATGCCCCAACCCTGTGGATTGCGCGAATATTTATTAGAGAAATACTTGAAAACGGGGCCTCCGTATTATGGAACAAAACAGAGGCAAATTAACAGTTGCCAAGTCAGCGAATTCCATTTAATAAAAATAGTGTTATTGCAGTTAATAAAACAATACTTTTTTTCCCAAATAAAACAATACTTTTTTTCCCAAATAAAACAATACTTAAACAAACGATATTCTTCCTTAATACTGACTGGGCGACTCCCTTTCTTCTTTCTTTTTTTTTTTTAAATTTATTGGGATTTGTAAAAGGAAAATATTAAATATAAAAGCATGTGTCAATATTTTAACGGTGAAGCACGATCTAGTGCACGAAGAGTGAGGCAAGTTATCTGAATTAATCTTGACACGTGTTCTTATATTTAACATTTTTTTCTAGGGTTCACCAATCCCATAGGTTTTTTTTAAAAAAATCAACGAAATTACTAACACTACGCACACGTATCAAAATCACAACAGTGAGACACAATTTGTGGTAGAAAGAGGAGTTGTTTTGCTAACTAAGCATATTTTAATTGGTAAATATAAAAATAGGCACACAAATTTAAAATTGTCAAATTTGAGCAAACCCTTGAATGAGATTCGAGGGTTTGACCAAAAGCTTTGGCCAAACCCTTGAATCCCATTCGAGGGTTTGACTGGAGTTTTCAGTCAAACCCTAGACTCCCATTCAAGGGTTTGACCGAAGACTCCCGTCAGACCCTTGATTGGAAGTCTAGGGTTTGACCTAAATTTGAACTTTTTAAAAATTGATATTAGCATTAATAAAAATTATTTAAAAATAACATCCAACAAAAAAATTGATAATGTGCATCTACAGTCTCAGCTCACTAAGGAGCCAACCGAAACTTCTAGGCGTTCAAAGATAAGAATCGTGAGGGGTTTAGATAGATGACATATGGGTAGGAGACCGACCGAGCGGGATAGGCAAAATCGGCAACCATGGTGACCTCGATTAATCTATTATATATTTTATGTGTAGTATTGAATAATGTTTTTTTCGTAATTGAAGGAACAAAATTCTATGATTTGTATTTTAAATATTATGATAAATTTATATGTTGGATGTTTTTTTTAAAAAGGATATTATTAATACGAAATTTTTTTTTTTTTTTTTTTAATTTCAAATTTAAGTCATATCCTAGACTTCCGGTTTAGGGTTTGACCGGAGTCTTCGGTCAAACCCTTGAATGGGAGTCTAGGGTTTGACTGAAAACTCCAGTCAAACCCTCGAATGGGATTCAAGGGTATGCCTATTTGTGTTATTTTTAATTTTTGGTGCTTAATTGTGTATTTTTGTATTATAATATGATTATTTTGGTAATTTTCTCTAGAAAGAGTGGGACATTTAATTTGAATCCCTATTTTGAGTTTACTTTTAAGGTTTTAGAAGAAAAAAATCAAAAATTTAATCTACTACATTTAGCATAATTTTATTAACTTCGTAAAACATTAAGATTGTAAAAAAAAAAATCTCTAAATCTAAAAAACAAACGAATATTTAAAAAAAGGTAGGATAAATAAGTTCTGGCAATAAGAAAATTAAAAATAATTAACTAGGATTAAAGAAAGTTTAGTCAAAACGAGAAAAAAAAAACTACATAAATGCTTAAACGTAAGAGAGTATTGCATGTAATACACCTTACACTATGTTGGTACAACTAATGACGTGTCAATATTTGATTTGACTCTGTTTTTCTCATCTTTACGGAGCCACCGTATAATAGACGCACTCAATATTATTAAAAAGATTAGAGATGTAAGAAAATCAAATGCAGTTAATGAAAATGTGATTAGGAGAGTTGATAATATTTAAATTTTTTTTTTTTTTTGAAAAAAAAAATATATGTATTAATATTAGTTTTTTAGCCTAAGCTCCGGAAAGCATGGATAAGCCTTTTCTGAAACCGAAAAAACAAAACAAACTAAACTAAACTAAAAAAATAAATCGAATCCGAAATTTTTAAGCTTAACTATCCCATAGCCCAAACTCGATCATAATGAAAAAGTCCATCCGATTCGAGATTTATGGAAGAGCTCGGGTTAACTTGAAATTTAAACAAAAATATTAAAAGAAACATCATTTCAAACACTAGAAACTTGAAAAATACTATTTCAAATTACGGAATCTGAAAAACCACATTTCAAACATCATCAAATCTGAAAAATACAATTTCAAACCTGCTATGTATGATTCATTTCAAATATGTCAAACACTATGTATATAGATATATTGATGGATCTTAGTCTTCCAAACTTCTAGCCAATATGTATTCCGTCGACCTCCAACTTGCACGCGAAAGGTCAACCGAGTGTTGTCCGGTGAACCCCCTCTAATGCTTAAGTTAGTTCTTATGTAGAGAAAGATGAATAATCCTTAAGCTAGAGAAAGTGATCAAACATCAAATGAATGAGGGAGTATGGTATTTTTAAGAGTCTTAGGCTCTTAAACTTGGATATGGTTTAACATGTAGAAGTTTATCCTTATCTGGGATTGTTACCTTGTTAATCCTGGAATGTTCCATAATAAACTTGATATTCGATATCGGAGGGATGCATTGTAGTCGTCGGTCTTCTTCTGTTAGAATACACGGAGTAATCACTACGGAAACACAAAACATGGTATGTGCATGTAATCGAAATTACGCAGCGGAAGAGTTACACATACCTCAACAGTTACCGTAGTCCAAGATCCTTTGTACGAGGAAGTTCTCGATCCACCGGACGGAACCCGTAGAGGTTCTTGTGAAAGAAGCCCTACGTGGTGTTAGCTCCACAGCAAAGCCTCGGATCAATTCTTGACACGGGGACAGATCTTCGGAGAGTTGCTCGAAAGCAATTTGGCACACCCTAGGTGTAAGTATGGTTCGGCCGAAACTTGCTTGTCTGGGAGGAGGGTTTTCTCCAAAACACTCTTGTGAGGGAATTATGATTAACCCTAAATATTCCCTAACACCTCTTATTTATAGGAGTAGTAAAGTCAATAAAAGTTCAATTTACCTTTCAATAATGTTTCAGCCGGCCTATGTATTGGGGAGGCCCAGTTTTGGGCCTCTCATGTCAATTGGGATTTGGGTCTAGCCCAATTACCCTAATGTGACATTAACCCAAGTTCATTAGGTAAACTATACATATTATGGGCTACCAATTACGGCGCCCATCACCAAACGCTTACAGCGCTCCCACTCGCCGGAATGGGAGGGTGCCTGTTAATGTATTGTTGTCCAAATCTGCATCAACATTTCTCCCCTTTGACCTGCTCCGTTCTTCCGAATAGTTCATACGAGGTTTGTCGTGCGACCGGCGGATACGACGGGCATCGTGCTACTCATCTGTTAGGAGTGTTGTAGCGCCCGCGGAACGTTGATTCCATTTTCTCCAATCAACATGTTATAAACAACATTTATACATATTGTACTGCGCTGTATCCTAGGTCAACTAATAATTCTTCATTTGCCTAGTTTCCACATAGGAACACTTCTCCAAGGCATCCGTACAAGTATTCACAACCTTCAACTAATATCCGGTTGGTGGCCACCTAGTGAATACAAGAATCGGTGAATTACAGGTGAACTTGACCATCCCCGTCGCTCATACCCTTAGTCAAACCCAATCGGTTTCCAAAGACGTGGTCACTGGGCCTTTTTTTCAGTACTACGCTCGTACGCCGGGAAGCGAGCATTGAGCCTGACCTTCGGTATGAGTTCTGAGTCCATGAGGATACTCTGGGTGCCTCTTCATAAGGCTCCCGGGATCTCTCACACGCTCGAGGTGAAGAAGTTTGCGCCAAATCACGAGGATTCTTTTCCTAGAACAACCGAGTTGTGACCCCGTGGTCGTACATGGCACGCGTAGTATGAAGCGCGCGTTGATAGCATACCTGAACCTTTTGGGTTAACAGGAATGAGATATGTCAATCATGCTATCACAGATTTTCATCTGGCCCAAAATGTGGATTTATGACTAACGGAGTTCATCACGGCGATCTGCAGGACGAAGATCATGTCGAGTTACTTCGACAATAGATAATCATCCTGCTCAATCAGGTTTATCCCCCTGATTCTTAGCCAGCCTCCATAGTGGAGGCCTCCCTCCATCGCAAGACGACCGTACCTGTGTGACTAGGTAAGGCCCACATTCGACATAGTTTTGGCAGAGGATTGTGTCCTCCTACGACTCAGTTTATAAACCGTAAATTTGATCTAATCAAATGATTATGACGTCGATTGATCATAAACTCAGTTGCAATTCTTTCACTTACAAAATGCAACTTTCTAATATCAAAATGTTATCACAGATACATGCCGTTTCTAAACTCTACGCAGTCCAAGCAATTTTACATTCTTTTCGAATATATCCTTGCGCATTGGTTTAGTTAATGAGTCCGCGACCATATTATCAGTGGACAAGTATTCCATAGTGATTATATTGTCTTCTACCATCGATTTAGCATAGAAATATTTCACATCAATGTGTTTGGTCCTACTATGGTACTTCTGATTCTTAACTGCCGCAATAACTGCCTGACTTTCGGAGAACACCTTTACAGGTTTATTTCTGATGTCACCACCAAGCAACGCAGTAACTGTGGTGGACTTACGATCATACGGATCGCCACCATGGTCGGCGTAACTGTAACCGGTCAATTCTAACTTCCCGCCCTCATAACACAGAGCATAGTCGGCAGTACCTTTAGGATAACGAATTAGGTATAACTAATAATTCGCTTTTCAGACTTTTAAATGTTGATAGCTAGGATCTGATTGGAAACGTGCTACTATGCCCACGGCGTGACAGATTTTCGGATGGGCATATTGCATGGTGTATATCGAAATACCAACCATGCTTAAAATCTCTGCACCCTTCATCTGTTCACGCTCTGTCGGGTTCTTGGGGCTGTCACGATTCAACAGTGCGCACCCAAATACCACCGGCGCATCCACGGGTCTGGCATCATGTAATCTGAACCAACTTTCAACTACTCGTTGATATAGGCTTCTTGAGAGTTGAGATAGACATAAATCCCGGGTAGCCCGATCTCTGGCAATTTTTATGCCTAATATGTACGTGGCCTCTCCCACGTCTTTCGTCTCAAATACAGATGCTAACCAAGACTTTTGACTTATTCATGAAACTCACGTCGTTTGCAGCAATGAGTATGTCATCCACGTATAAGGTTAAGCTGACATACTTAGACCCGGAGGTCTTATAATACACGCACGGATCTCGTGAAGATTCATGAATCTGTTTCCTACGATTTCCTCGTGGAATCTGCAGTATCATTGCCGTGATGACTGTATAAGACCGTAGAAGGACCTTTTTGGAGTTTACAAACTTTACGTTCGTTACCAGGAGTAATTAAATCATCTGGTTGCTCCATGTAGATCTCTTCCTCCAGGTTTCCATGGAGGAATGCGGTCTTAACATTCCTTTGGTGCAACTCGTGATCGAGACTTGCGACCAGGACCATGAATGGCCCTAACCGTGGTTTTACGCACAGTCATTGAGTTTCTCTTATCAAAGTCCTCTCCGTGAAGCATTGGGTAAGACCTTTCGCAATGAGTCGGGTTCTCCGACTCGTTCTATCAGTGGTGAGCCTTCTTTCAGGGCTCACCTTATCCTTATGCCCCTGTGGTTAACAGGTAAATCAACTATAGACTATAATGGCTTTCATTTAGGCGATCTCTCTCATTTATTATTTATTTCCATTTCTCTACTTGAGGTCTTTCCAGCGCTTGCCAACAGTTTAATCAGGGTTTTCACCTTGGTCAATGGGATACTTTCCTTTGACTCTCGTCTAGGCATTATGAGTCCCACTTATTAGTCTGGTCTTTTCTCCCACTCGGAATAACGCTTCTTATCGTAGCATCATTTCTATTGGGAATAATCCTCCAACTCGGAACAATGCTTCTTATCGGAGCATCGTCCATATTGGGAACAATAGCAGTGCTAAAACCTTGACCTATAACTTTCCTATTACAACCTCTTGGTCTCGGGGTTTTACTTCCGAGATGCATTCATTGATCACTATGATCTGGAACCAAGTATGGTTGGATTACTCCCACTGGGAACAATGGGTAATATAGGTAGTTGTGTCCCTCCAGGTTCATCAATTTTGACCATCAGGTTCGACTTGATTCGTCCCAACAGCAACAGTGATTACTTATGGTAGGGTTTATTCCTTCCACTGGATTTACTATGAAAATGTCCCCATTCTCATTTATCATGTCATTCACTTGAGTTGCTGGTTCAAATCTCTCCCACTTGAATTAAGTGGGACCTGATTGTCATCGTTATGTTGCTACGTTTTGATCATGACTATGTTGATTGAAACTGTTAATGCATTTGGAAAATTTGCCCCCTTAGTGATGTACTGTCTCATGTTCGATCACGGTACCATTTAATCCAAGCTGGAAATAGGTATTTTCTAGGAGTATCTGGCGTACCATTGTCCTAAATACGTGTTTATTGCGTAAATTAATGTCGCATGGTGATATGATTTAACTCATTGTCACCTTTCAGCTATGATGGTTACCTACCTTAAGGATCTTAATGGAACACAATTTTACATTTATGTGAATCATTTGTCATCATTCCATATGGAATGTCTTATAGAACGAATCCAACATTATGTAAATATATATAAACTGTGTTTCTTGAAGTGTGTTATTTAACTTGAATGCCTAGCCTGATTTATCATTCAAGGCGTTTGGAAGGAAAATCGTTTAACGGACTTTATCCTTCTTCGTTTGCTGACTTATCTCAGAGATTTTATCCCATCTCCGAACTGAGCATCTTAGGTATTCACCTCATGTGTCAGTTGATACTTTTACAAGGTCGTTGTAGCTTACGTAGCTTACTTCATACCGATGTAAATGTTATCAATAAGTCATATTTCCGAAGGAGTGCAAACGAAAATTCAGCACGTCATCATATAAACACTTCAATATTAAACTCATGTAATGAAACAATGTGTTCCGTCTATCGAGGTCCACTTGCGTGTTGCACAATCTACTCTGGGGTTATACCCTTGGTTAAATCGTTTCATTTCTGAATTTAATTCAATTTAATCGGTTTTAACTATTTCAAACATGATTATCATTACAGTTTATTTCATCGATGGAGTGATAATAATAAAATAATATTTATACCCGGTTCGTTCTTGGAACTACGCAATCAATGGATTTTAATGGCATGATCTAGTCCATAGATTTAGACGTAGGAGGAAATGTATGGATTTGCTTGATTCTGTCATATTTGATGTTAATCTCATGTTGGTCATATACATATTTCAGATCGATCCTGTTCTTAACCGAGTCGATTAACCTTGATAAGCAGAACACTTTTCGAAACGAAATGTAACTACTTTATTCAATGAAACTGAAACATTGTAATCCAAACACGAAAAGAAACTTAACAAATAAGAAACATACCGACATAACAATATTGGGGTCTCAGATCTCAAACTTTGAATTAATCATGAATAAATTTTGTGGACAAGATGTCGTAATCGAAATGTACCGTGAAGGTACTGTAATCATGGTGAGTAAAGCACCAGATTATCGTTTAGACTTCTTTTTGCTTGGGGTTGCCAAGAAATTTCGCATAGCGACGAACCTTTCATCGAATGCCTCGGGCTCCTTCGGAAAATTTCTTTCTTTCTCATCTGTTTCGAATAGGTCTATCATCGTTTTAATCGATTTGATCAAACACGTGAGGCCTTTTTCGTTAACAAACCATGAAAGAGGAAACATTTTCATTACCTTCCGAGCCCGTGTCCACACGTCCAACTCATCAGCGGGTTCATGAATGGCTATTATGCCGTCATCATCGCGTAGAATAGTGTAGTATTCTGCCATTAAGGCTCTAGAATCGGCTGCCTTACCCTTACCGAAGCGAAGGTACATGGCACACCAAAGATGCAATGAGATGAGATATATATAATCTCCTTCAACTTCTATTATCAGCTGTCAGAGGATCAACTCTCGTGGCATTATGATCCTTCGTCAACATTTTCTTGATGTTGCTCTCATGTGGTTCCTTATATTCGTCCAGCCTCAGTCTCTCTGTCGTTTGATTGACTTGATCGTTAAGATCTGAAGCGATGAGAAGATCCATAACATTATCTCTCCAAGCATCATAATCCATGCCGTCCAGATTGCGTGACTCGTAGAACTGTATCGGGTCAGCCATGAAAACTAATACATCGATGATCAAGCAAAATCAGGGAGACAATAACATTTTGAGAAAGAATTGCATACATCAAATATCTATTAATATAGAGTCCGACAGATAGTGATTCCTCAGTCATCTAAACCAACCGACCACCAGTAAACCAATGGAAGATGGCTGTGAAAGAGTTTATACTGTTGTCGTCTTCTATCCAATAGACCAGTATGTTAAAAACGGTTTAAATCGCAAATTACCGGAACAAGAATTTTATAATAAACATACCCGATCTTGACTTTCCCAAGGCCCTTTTTTTGTTTTGGAAAAATCATTCCAATGAATTCACTCATGTATACACAATTCTACAATCCATGCAAATTATCATATGCTAGTAACATTCATCATTCATACCACATACATGCTTACGCGTCATGCGTCTAATGTTCCGAGGAACTCATGCTTGCATTTATAATTCTACTTTTAAGTAAATTATCAAACGCAACTACATCTTTAACATTCTAGCATACGTGTCAAACATGTACCATCCGCATCAATCATACATATTTGGCGACTGATTTTCGCTTTTAAAATAATTTTAAACATTAGGGGCTGATTTTCAATTCATGCTTATATTCAATCACGCAAGCTTCTAGACATGAATTCTAGGCATTTTCAACCATCACAGCATGTCTATTCTAGTGCAGAAACCATATATTTAACCAGGGCTCCGCCCACAACATGTAATATCCAGCTACTCAGTCAAGACAACATTTTTAATCATGCATAAATATATATTGAATAATAAACAATTTTAATTCAGCCCACTAATTTAACCCGTCCCAAAACATGTATCCCCGAGATCCATCCTCATAATCGAAACAAGGCATAAAGGTTAGCAACCCTATGAGCACTGTGTAATCCATTTCGAGGTTCAAAAACATTTGGATTTTAAAACTTGACCTCCCTGTTTTAATTGACTTTAATTCGGTTTAGAAAACATTGTTCGGTTCAGTCAATTTCAGTCCGTTTTGGTCCGCTTGTGTCCGGTTCTGAAAATTCGGCCCGGTTCGGAAATTCCGGTTCGACCCGGTTTAGAAAAAATTCGATTCGGTTCGGCCCGGTTTTAAATTTAAAACCTGGTTCGGTCTGAACCGGTCCAATAAAATAGGGTTCGGTTCAACACACAAAACTGGTTCAGTTAGATCCACTTAATTACCCCGGTCCGACCCGACCCGAATAGGTCGAACCGATTGAGAAAATCTGGTTCGTTTTTATTTCGTCCCGGTTTAACATATTGGACCGGCCCAATAATTAAAATTTTAAAGGTTGGGCCGAAATGTTTACTTGTGGCCCACGTAGGATTTTAAATCCATTAAAAATATTAAACTTAGCCACCATGTAACATTAACTATATGAAATAATTTCCAATATTAAAAAATATATATATATATATATATATATATATATATTTCGGAAATTATAAAACATATATATATTTATTCTAAGATTCTATCTTTAAAATTAAATCAATCAACAATATATATATATATATATATATATGTAAAATCGGCACAATATATATTATATATTTTTTATTTATTGTCAATATCTTTAATAGGGAAACAAATAACTGACAATATATTTTCTCAATCTTTTAGGTAACTAAATCTATCAATAATATCTTTAACCCTATTTAAATATTTCGATATATTGATAGTGATATATATTTCTATATATTATTGTGAATCTATCTTTATGTTCCCAATTATAGATATATATTGTTACCTTAATTAAAAATTAAAATATGGTAAACAATATAATGTTAAACAATTTACATGTATGTGCCGAAATTATCTTGCTTGGTGACCAAGAAATTAAAAAATTTACCTTGAAAAATAATTAAAATTTCGGCACAAACACTAATTGGGAACAAGTGGTCAAATTTTAAGATCAAATTAATAAGATCTACAATCCAGTGTTTGATTTTGATAAATATCACATTTTTCTTGAAGATCATGAACATCAATTTAACCAAGAACATGAAAATTTCGGACCTATCATATAAACCCTAAAAATTCGAAACTTTTAAATTTTCTTTTAAAAAATTTCGGTCCAAAATTTATATTTTCAAGAACACCAATTTATCAAAATTATGAACTCCTAACACAGGTTTTGATACCACTGTTAGAATACGGGGAGTAATCACTACGGAAAACAAAACAAGATACGTGTATGTAATCGAAATTACGCAGCGGAAGAGTTACACATACCTCAACAGTTAGTCCAAGATCCTTTGTACGAGGGAGTTCTTGATCCACCGGACGGAACTCGTAGAGGTTCTTGTGAAAGAATCCCTACATGGTTTTACCTCCACAGCAAAGCCTCAGATCAATTCTTGGCACAGGGACAGATCTTCGGAGAGTTGCTCGAAAGCAATTTGGCACACCCTAGGTGTAAGTATGGTTCGGCCGAAACTTGCTTGTGTGGGAGGAGGGTTTTCTCTATAAAACACTCTTGTGAGGGAATTATGATTAACCCTAAATATTCATAACACCTCTTATTTATAGGAGGAGTAAAGTGGATAAAAGTCCATTTTACCCCTCACTAATGTTTCGGCCGGCCTACGGGGAGTAATCACTACAGAAAACAAAACAAGATACGTGCATGTAATCGAAATTACGCAGCGGAAGAGTTACACATACCTCAACAGTTACCGTAGTCCAAGATCCTTTGTACGAGGGAGTTCTCAATCCACCGGACGGAACCCGTAGAGGTTCTTGTGAAAGAATCCCTACATGGTTTTACCTCCACAGCAAGTCCATTTTACCCCTCACTAATTTTGGGCCTCCCATGTCAATTGGGATTTGGATCTAGCCCAATTACCCTAATGTGACATTTACCCAAGTTCATTCGGTAAACTATACATATTATGAACTACCAATTACGGTGTCCATCACCATATGCTTACATCTTCATGTACATATTGAGACAAGTAGATAACCTATTATTCTGGTCTGAGCTAGTTACACGCTCTGAATAATGAGGACCAAGTGGATTGACCCACTCAGATAAGTGCTTTGGTATGAGCGGATCAATTCGCTCTGACTAGTGGGTTCTGAGTGGATTGATGCACTTGAAACATTGCTTTGGTCCGAGCAGATCAGTCTGCTCGGACTGATGAAGTTCGAGTGGATTGGTCCACTCAGACTTTTTTCTTGGTCTAAACGGTCGTAGTTAACTCGGACTCTTTAGTGTACGAAGTCACCATTTATCTTCACTAGGGACTTGTTATTTTATTAGCTTCATTCATATCCCTAACTTATCGGTCTCTCTATTTTATACAAATAGAGGTTGTGTTATTTAATCTTGAATTGAACGGCATCATAATTGGATGTATATCCATCATATATATATATATATATATATATATATATGTTAGGATGAGTTCGGCCTTTCAGGAATTTGAGCAAACAGTCTGAGTCCGATCGTAAAGGAAAAGTACTACCTAAATGGGCTCAAGCCTAATTTCAGGATAAAAGTTTCGATATGCGCTCGGGTCTTGCTCCTCGATTTTGGACTACTCATATATTTTCTCCTACCTATGATTTCTAGTGCAATTCATTGACAAATTTATGAAAAATATAATCCTTAACATTTACAAAATTTAAATACAAAAATAATTATATCGAATCTTTATTATTGAGATTTGATACTATCTCAAATGCGATACAAACCTCGGATAGAATGACTAAAATTCAATCGTGAATCATAAATATAATTTAAGTAGTCGGATACAAAGATAAGCTCATTGAACAACAAGAAACACATAACTAGACAATGAAAACTTTATTAACACGGTCAATATATCATCATTATTCCAATAACAAGTTAGAAAACAAATAGAGAATTAAGGGGGCATTTGGATGGACGTAATGTGAGATTATTTGAAATTTGAGATTACAAGTACTGTGAGCTACATAATGTAATGTTATATTATATTGTTTGGTTATGCCATAATATACAATGTAATGTTAGATTAAAGTGTTTGGTATGCTTTGTAATGTGAATTTATTATTATTATATTAATCTTTTGGAAATATATATATATATATATATATATATATTAGAGTATACTATATCTTGATACAATAAGATTTAAATGAATATTTATTTTGAGAACAAGTAACATACTTCTTAAAATTTATATTTTGTGTTTAATATATGTAAACTTTAGTCATGAACTATAAAAATCAAATATTAAAACTAAATTCTCATAGCTATTAAAATTCTATTTATTAAAACATTTTGTCTAGTTTTATAAGATATTCTTCATTAATAAATGCTACGAAAAATACTTTACTCATTTTTATACGAAGATTATGTGCATTATTATTTATTATAATAAGGAGTTGTGAATTAATTAAAAAAATTATAATAATTATAATAATAGCATAATAAATTATAAATATCATAAGAATTAATATATAATTAATAAGTAATAATATAATAACAAACACGTTGTAATGTCTGTAATCTCACATTATATTAAATGAAGTTTGAACGTAATATCATATTAGAAGTACTTTATATTAAAATATAATAATAATAAATTCACATTATAATGCACAATACAAAGCTGAGGACTGTGTGGTCTGACTATCTGATAGAAATGGCATCTTTTCATTGTCCAGTGCATGGGACTACCTAAGGGGCTAAGAAATATATTTTTTCTTGGTTTAAGGTAGTATGGTTCACAGAGTATATTCCAAAACACTCGTTTATCTCATGGGTGATTAATCATGATAGGCTTTGCATAAAGGAAAGGGGGATGAAATGGACAAACTCCAATATTCAGAATGCTAATTGTGTGTTATGTAACAATGCATTGGAAAGCCGCGACGACCTGTTCTTCGACTGCCATATCATCGTCAAGGAAGCATACTGTTGTAGGTTAGCAGACAAATTGGTGGGTGGGAAGCTGAACTAACTTGGGCTGTCTAAAACCTTAAAGTCGGAGGGACTGACAAGTTAGTGGCTTGGAATGCAATTCTCTATTTTACCTGGAAGGCGTGGAACGACCACATTCATTCAAACAAGTATACATCTGCAAGTGGGATCTCACAACAAGTTATCGAGACAGTTAGGTACAGAGCAATGAGATTTGACTGTGTGAAAGTTAGTCGAATTAGAAGAGAGTTAAAGGAGAAATTGAGAATAGCATAACTCTTAAATTTCCTTAATTTTACTGTTTCTTATAAAAACTAGTATGTGTCTCGTTTTAATATGAATAAATAAACACTACTTGCCGAAAAAAAGGGTTAAATGTACTTTTCACATCACATGTTTGACCGAATGTGGATTTTAGTACTAGATGTTTGGTTTTGTATACTTTTGGTACCGAACGTTTGAAAAAAATGTGATTTTTTATACATCCTTAGTTGGTCGTTTTGGCCGTTAAATGACATGTTCAAGTCACGTGACCGACACTAAACTCTTGATTTTGTTCAATTTAGTCCCTCAAATATATTCATAACTTTTATTTTATCTAATTTAGTCCTAAAACTTCAAAATCGAACACAATTAACCTAACATAGGCCTAGGTTCGACCCTGAGTCGGGGTCGCGGGACCCAGCCGACCCGGACCTAGAGTCGGATCTAGCCCTAGGCTAGACCCGGCTAGGTCAATTGGGTTCGATTGGTTCAATTGACTACCAAAAGTATACAAAATCAAACATTCAGTTTTAAAAAGACACATTCAGTCAAACATGTGATGTAAAAAGTATATTTAACTTTTAAAAAAAATATTCATAACATTATTTAATTTGCCAAACGATATAACGTGGATATAAATATAAAATAAAATAATGTAAAAATACATACAAGAAATGTTACATCCATTCATACACCGAGGATACATGCAACCAACAAGACGTAGAGCTAAGATATTATCCTGTTATACCATATAGTAACCAAACACATATTTTAATAATTAAATCAGCTAATATTTTTGGCAAAAAGTCGGCTAATATTTTACTCTTTACTGATTTTCCCGATCTAAAATATAAGTTTTCTAAATGTTTTAAAGTTGGACACCTTAGAGCATCCATAATGGTATTACGTAAAGATTACGTAAACGAGGGCCCTACATGTTTATTTAAGTAAAGCAACAAAAACTATCTACAGTGGTTTTACATAGCATTCCTTAAAGATGGGACCCACACGTAAATTTATGTTTTTACATAAAACATTCCTTAAATTTAAGTAATGCACTATGTATTACGTAACCAATTTTTTATTATAAATTAATTCATTTTATAATTAATGCTAATATCTTATTGGTGGTTGTTGGAAAATCTAATAATAAAATATATTTAAGGAATATGTTTAAGTAATACGATTGCAGAGAAAATATTTTTTACGTGTGTCTTAAATTTACGTATTACTTAAAGTGTACATAAATGTCTACGTGGCAACTTTAAAGAATACAATTTATGTAAAACCATTGTGGATGCTCTTAGAGCATCCACAATGGTATTACGTAAACGTGGGTCCTACATGTTTATTTAAGTAAAACAACAAAAACTATCTACAGTGGTTTTACATAGCATTCCTTAAAGATGGGACCCACACGTAAATTTATGTTTTTACATAAAACATTCCTTAAATTTAAGTAATGCATTATGTATTACGTAACCAATTTTTTATTATAAATTAATTCATTTTATAATTAATGCTAATATCTTATTGGTGGTTGTTGGAAAATCTAATAATAAAATATATTTAAGGAATATGTTTAAGTAATACGATTGCAGAGAAAATATTTTTTACGTGTGTCTTAACTTTACGTATTACTTAAAGTGTACATAAATGTCTACGTGGCAACTTTAAAGAATACATTTTATGTAAAACCATTGTGGATGCTCTTAGAGCACTCTCAATAGTAAGTGTCTAGTTCCTCCACATCAGCAGCCATGTCACAGTCAACTCATCAAAGTGGCACTGCTACAATATATGCTACAGTAAATGACACTGTAAAATTGGAACTCTCTCCGTAGTGGAAGTCAAGTTTCACTTCTATATTGAGACCCACATAATTTCACAATTCAAATATAATTTTTGCATTATATATAAATTATATATCATTATATATAAATTATATATTCATATTTTTTTTTAAATACGGACATGAATAAATAATGAGATTCAAGTGTTAGACTGTTTTAATTTAAAAAAATGGGAAAAATATATACAAAATCATAAAAATGTAATTTATTTATTTTTATAATAAAAATGTACAATTTTATGAGTTAGTCAAAGTTTATCAATTGTGAATCAAATATCTGGGTTCCACTTTTAACCGACGTATGTTGTTATTCTGAAATTCGAAACTCGACATCTTTAGGGTTATAGCTCTATTATTTACGTATTATAATTTATTTTTTTAAAAAATTACGATTCTTTTGGTAATTAAAAAATGATAAAAACAATATGAATATAACATAAAAATGAGCACGTAATTTTTTTAAATAATGATTGCAATAATTTAAAAGTTACATTACAAAAAATATAAAAACAATAAATTAAAGTTGTCATACTGTTTTGTCGGACCAGTTTTGAACTGAACCAGACTGTTTTTACATTTCCAGTCCAAAATCGGTCCAGATTTTTTGTGCTAATTTCAAATTCAGTCCAGACCAGACCATACTGTTTTAATTAGTTCCAAACCGGTTCGGGCAGGACCGGTTCGTGCATATCCATAGTTCTCTATTGTCAATTCATTGCAATAATTATACGTTACTTGATAAGGTAAAATTACTATTATGTGCAGTCCCCATGCGGCATGCATAATGATTGATAAATATAATTGTTGATATAATAATAGTGATCAATCAAATTCATTGAATCTATTATTTCACAATAATCAGTGTATATCTGTTATACGTTGATTGACATATCTTAATTCAACATCATCAACAGATTCACGTTTATGTACATCCATGAGATCATATTAGTAAATCGATTATTGTATTAATCATGTGTTTTTGCTAATGATTTCCAATATATGTAAATTAAAAATATATTATACTTCATTCTAAAAGTATAATTTTTATAATAATTTATCGTAAAAAATATATTTCTTTCATATAATAATATAATAAAATACGCAAATTATATAAAAATATATATGCATTAAAATAATATAATATTTTTTAGTAAATTATTTTTCATATTTAATAATATGAAATGTTATACTATTTCAAAATTTAGAATTAACGCTTATTTAACATGGTAACATATAAACAAATTAGATATGGAAATTCTGAAATTAATTCAAAGTTAAAAAGTAAAAAATTTGGTTCGTGCCATTATTTAATTTACATAATATTCAAAATGGCTAATTACAGTTCTTGTCTATCTGACTTAGCGTAACATAATATATATACAATCAAAGAGATGAGCAAAACAATCGAATAAAATAATATTAAAAAGTTGGCACCGACATGAACAGTAACTTGAGACGAGTTCCTACTAGTAGGCACTGTCTCACTTCACTATTCACTCAGTAATGACAAACAGTAATATTAGTAATCCTAGTCACGCCTAGTGGCGACTAGTCATCGTCCACTGGCAAAAATTGGAACTAGGCACTCCCATTTTGGAACAAGGCACTCCTATTGGAAATGTAAGTGCCTATTTAATCATTACCAGTATGGACCAACAGTAAATAACATTAAGTACCAGACACTCTTTGCAATAATAAATTTACAATATAGAACTAGACTTTAGACACTACTATTGAAAGTGCTAGTAGAATAAAATCGTTTGTCAGTTATTATTTTTCTTATTTTTTTTTTTGGTAAAATCCACAGACTTGTGTTTGGCCAAAAGTTATTTTACTGCTAATAATGTCGGTCGTCTGTCCTTACTCGCCAACATTAGAGCGTGAGAAAAGACAAGAAATGAGGTGATTTGACTGATCAAATCAACCTTTTACTCATGAGAAGGTAGAACAGCTTTCAGATCATTAGCTCAAGTCAAACAACATTACCTCGAGAATTGAACGCTTTTTGGGCCGTTTCCTTTCCACTGCAGCTAGCCCCACGCGCTCTGGTCGTTTGTGTGAGATTATAGAATTCTTAAATATTGTCTTATTATCACAAAGCAAAAGCTTTATAAATAATCAGGTGCTGACCCCGCGCTACGTCCGGAAAATCGGTTTAATTACAAATGTTAAACATTAACATATATTTGGTCATGTAATGCAAGAAATGTATTATAATCTATTTAATATACATGAATATGAATATGTAGTTTTACAATATTAGTTCTTTAAGGTGCTGCCTATTTATTATGAACTCACACTAATAGCTTAGGGTGCTGTCCTGCACCGTCATATTAAGTTTCATGCACGGGCCAACTTTGAACCCTAAACCTCGTCACCAACTATTAATATAAGACAGAAATGCAAGCCTTATTATAAACTTAATGATACCATCCACTCGAAACATACATAGTTTCCTATTGCTTCTGCATATAAACAGAAGAAATGTTTGAAAGATAACTGAGGAAATGTAGCATCGTTCATTTCATCTATATATCATAAAGTGTACTTACAATTCTGTATAAATTAAAGATAACAATTTATCATTACCACAAAATGATAATAGATACCCTACATATAACATTTTTCACAATGTTATCGAAGAAAGAACTGTAACCCTGACTCAACATTAATAACATAATTAAACAATTAGACTATTATATATAATCCTAAAGTCAAAGAGCTTCAGAGGCTGACCAACGACTTTCTTCTTCCACAACCCTCTATTAACCACTTCACGGGCAAGAATTTCATTTAGTTCAGTAATAAGTTATTGCACCTAATGGAAAATGCAGAGGCACTCTGTTAAATAAGGCAAATAATAGCAATATCACTATTCAAAATAATGGAAGGAAGACAGTTAGCACAATGAGATTTGTTGTAACATTTCTAACATGACTTGTTTCCAAAGAAATTAGACCTTCCGAAATGCAAATGACGGTGGTTCCAAGCTCCAACTGTGAGGTCAAAAAGCAAGCCATTATTAAGCAGAAAACAAACTTGCTTCTCCAGGTTCTTTTTACCATGGCAATTGTAAAATAACCTTAAGTTTTTGTACATAATGAAATATAACTGAATAACCACACTCATCCTACACAGTGATTCTTTTTTCAAAGCCAATAAAAGCCATTTCAAACTCAACTGATTTGTATAAAGTAGATTATGTTCGCACATTCGGTACCTATAAGCAAGAACATGGTTCCCTTAGACATCAGTGCAAAACATTCCATTTATCAAAATTCTGTTCATAAGGTACTTGAGCACAATTAAGTGTTTGTCTTTAAAAATCAAGCATTGTAACCAAGCCAGTACTTAAATTACGTTCATTATCCAAACAACGACCTTCTTGGGTCCTTTGGAGCCTTTTGATATTCCACCAGGTTTGAAATTCTATATCTATTACAATTTGAGCAAGGTTTTGGTAATAAGAAACACCGAAAGCAAAGTGAACAAAAATATGATAAACCTCAAAAGATGTCCTTTGTGTCTCTAAAAAAGAACAGTAGAAAGAACGACTTTAGAATGCATATCTTTGATAATCAGATCTTTGACCAAAAAATAAAAATTTGAACAATTGATCAAATACCATATGATCCCATCAACGTTCTAACTGGATGAAGAAATAAAACATATCAAGTTCATTGTAAAAAAAGCATATCAAGATTGGTTTACCTACTTTTATGATGCAATTTAGTCATGTAAAGTTTGTGTCTGAATACCGCGGAAAATATTTCAATACAATAGAAGAAATGTTGGCAATTAGAACTAAACATTGTAGATTTTAAATGAAAAATTGCAGAATTAAAAACCTGTAGAATTAGTGACCTGCAGAATAAAAGTTCTGCCAGTTAGAGACCTGTCAATTAGAGACTTGCAAATAATTAAACTTCTGTAATGCTTGTAAAGAAATTAGAACTAAATACTGTAGATTTTAAATGAAAAAAATGCACAATTAAAAACCTGCAAAATTAAAGTCTTTCTATTTAGAGATCTGCCAATTAGAGACTTGCAAAATAAAATACTGCAATGCCTGTAAAAATATTAGAACTAAATATTGTAGATTTTAAATGAAAAACTGCATAATTAGAAATCTGCAGAATTAAAGTCTTCTCAATTAAATTCCTGCCAATTAAAATGGAATCACTTCCACTGATATCAACAAAGTCCACATTCAGTACAGGTCGTATTGAACTGCTATAGTATAAGATAAAAAAAAAAAAAAGAACTGCTATAGTATTTAACAAAAAAAACTGCTATAGTAATCTTCACTCTTTGGTCTGAGTCAAACACATGAAGGATACTACTGCAAACAATGGTGGTGATTTTTTTTTTAATTAATGTCTACAACATTAATCTTTAAAAAGATTTTATAGTTAAAAAATCAAGTACATAAAGGAAAAGCCAGAACCTAGCAGTAATTCAATAGATTATCAACAACATAGACAAAGGGACATATCATAGTAGAGGATTGTAATGGCCATTTCAACAATCAACCATAGAAATGTAAAGAAAACTTGGTAACATTCAAAATCAGCCGAGGAGATCCACACATGTTCTAGAGAGATTTCTTCTGATTAATAATCCTCACATATGTTCTAACCTCATACATCTCTTTCTAACCACAAAGCCACTGGACAGCGGGCTGAGATTATATTCAGCTCTTTTAAATTAGGCCTGAAAGCACCAAAATTTTATTCACTCAACAAACTCACTAAGATTATTTACCATGGACTTATAAACATCTCACCAAATTACCTGTACGTAGCCAGTTTAACTGTTTCAGCCACAATTAGGTTGGGATAAATAATACTGGCACAATGTTGACACCTAAAGATTCTCAGTCTTTAAACCTATCCAATAATACCAGCATTGATCATTATCAATAAAATCAGTTAATTGAGAAAAGTCGTACAATCATCCTAGCTAATAGAGACCAAACCTGATACGCTATTTTTTAAGGTTTCTGGCCCCATATTAAAGCCACACATCAAATATCTTGCTGACCCCAAATTCAGATTAGATAAGTCGACCTGTGATGAATTATTATAATTAATTCCGATGGTGATGGATTAACCTGAATCTGGAAAAATGAAGTTTGTAGAAAGTAAAGTTTGTAACTGGTTGCAAAAAAAATTTATACCTGCAAAACAATGCATAATCGACATTGATATAGTGTGAGGATAATGATATTTCAGGATAAGATACTTTGAGTATATTGTTTACCACTTTCATGGTATTTCCAGGATAATTTTTTTTGGTAATCCAAGATAATTTTGAAAAGTCTATATCTCCATCTTTGAATCCAGTAAGCTTGACATTGCCTTTGAATCCAACAACCTCTTCCTCAACAAAAAAAAATCACCATAATTTTGTAATACACATGTCTAATAAATAAGTACAACCTCAATACCCTTGAAAAAAAACCATTATAAAGGTAGTGAGGAGCACCCATAAAATCACAATGTAGATTCATAGCACATAGAATATCAACTATGCGAAGTCCGTGATATAACTGCAACGTAAGGTTGCATGCCTAATAAGTACAACTTCAATACCCTTGAAAAAAAAACCATTTTAAAGGTAGTGAGGGGCACCCAGAAAATCACAATGTAGAATCATAGCACATAGAACATCAACTATGTGAACTCCGCGATATAACTGCAACGTAAGGTTGATCAATAAAAATTCGGCTGCTAACCTATTGTCTCAGATAATTTTCTTTTAGTATAAATATAATTTTGTATGCGATGATAATACAACGTTATTGTATCCTTGTGAAAACTGGAAATGCAACACTACCTTGACAAAGTGAGCAACCACAAGGGAAGGCATGAATGTTGTATCCTCGAGAAGTTGTGACCTGTGCAACCTAAGACCAGATACTTAAAGTTGGGGCTCCCTCGTGGACTCGAATTCATCAGAGGCCAAGATGCAATAACACATCAACACAAAAAAAGATCATTGTCAGTTCTATATATACTCAGAACCATATATCACCACTTCATATAATTATAAAACTTCATGCAGTACGAAATCCATATTTTACTCTTGAAAATCCACAAAGTTGTTCACGCATCCATACTGAACTGATCCAAAAAATTGATGTATTTAACAAAAACATCATTCGTTATCCAGAAAATTGTCTTAATAGCAATTACCTAAAACTCAATCCGAAAATCAATTCACCTTCCCAAACAATTACCTGGAACTCAATCGGAAAATCAATTGACATTCTCGAGCAATTACCTGAAATTTTACGTAAGAATGCAGAGCACTTCAATTGATTGGAACAAAGAATTGAGCTTCCTAATTCCGATAATTTCGAGCTGCCACCATGACACCAGTAAATTAGGATAATTAACAATAACAATCAAGAGTAATTACGATTCTGAATCAAACGGAAAATAAATTCACCTTCCCGTAAGCGGCCTTGTCTAAGTTAAGTAGATTAGGGTTTATGGTGAATACGTACCAAGAGAGCTGTGAGCTCTGATAATTGCAACGAAGCAACGAAGGTTAGGATTCAGAGAAAATTAGGGAATTCAAGGATCTAGATCGAATCGGTGAACGGTGCTGCGGAGGAGTTAGGTCAAGTCACTGAACGTGGTTGTTTTCTTCATCTAAGCTCTCATCTCATCTGATCTTAGCCCGCTATGTCCTGCCGTCCCAGACTCGTTTCCGAGTTGACCCAATCTGTCATTGAAACGTCGGGGAGATTAACTGAGAGTAAATTAGAGAAAAAAAAAAATCCTTCATCCTCTGGCATCCTCAATTGCTCCGACGTTCAGAATCGTCGCCGAGCCCGATCTCACCTCATCCGATCTTAGCCCGCTATATCCTGCCGTCCCAGCCTCGTTTCCGTGTCGACCCTGCCTGTCATTGAAATCTCGGGGAATCTCCGACGTTCACCGTCGCCGCCGAGCCCGATCTCTCCTAGACTAATCCACATTTGTAAGGGTAAGGTTAAAGTGCTGACCATGAACCGATCTTAGCCCGCTATGTCCTACCGTCCCAGTCTCGTTTCCTTGTCGGCCCACACTGTAATTGAAACGTGGACCAACTGGTAAAACGAGTTGTATTTCCCGTGGGTGATCCGAGGTCGAAACTCACCGGAACGCCTCCTTGGAGTTCTTTAAGGCTCTCGGTTAATCAGGAAAGCTTAGAAAAAAATCTGTTGGAATATGATCAGTAATTTTAAGAAAACAAAAATTGATCAGAAATACCTGATACAAATATAAAAAAATAAATTCGGCAAAATTTAATTAAAAATGAAAGATTACTATATGATTGTGGATATCATTCTGAAGAAATCTTGAGAGATAATTTATTAATAAGGAAAACAAACGGTAAATGATTGACTCCATGAATTTTTTGAAACGGCAGTTAATAAATGTTTGAATGAATCATGGGATGAAGAGTAACAGACCAATCGATACAATATAACAGATGAAAAAGGTGGATGAAGGATGAACATGGACGGCTGTGAACCTTATTCCGCCAATTAATTAATTCCGGCTATTAATTCGGTTTACAAACTTTAATGTAAACGTAATTAATTGGATTTGTTTGAAAAGGTGGAATGAGGATGAACATGGGACGTCCGCCAATTAATGTAAACGTAATTAATAATTAATCGGTCATTAATACAGAACCGGAAATAATAAAAAGCCAAAAGCCCACATATTGGCCAGACCATAACAAAAATCCTAAAGCCTAAGGCCAGACCATAAAAAAAAATACTCAAGACCAAAAGCCCACGTAATGGCCCTAAATTCTAACTAAAATGATGGATGACGTGTCATATAGATATTAACTCTAAAAATGCTGAGTTGGCAGAATATTATAAATTATGTTATTATAAACTAGGTGACATACCCGCACGTTGTGCGGTAAATAATTCGTTTAAATAAATATTGTGATATTAATAAATTCCATTTTTTTTTGCCCAATAATAAATTCCAATTTGATATTGATATAATTTGATTGGTTTTTGTTATTTGAAATAATTTAGTCAATACAATGTAATACTACTACATATTTAAGGTATATATATATTAACTTATATAATTCTATCTTAATGTGCGTTGACAGAAGTGCTATTTGTTAGTTAATACGTGTGCACATATGATATTAAGATTTCTAGGATAGCTCATTACAAACCATCAAAATATTAAATGAATAAACACTTACCTTTTTTTTTCATAACAAACACTTATTTACTAAATAATATTGTTAATCATATGTTCTTATATTTTTATTATTTAATTGATTTTTTATATAGTATACACATTTTTTTTATAAAATTTCTACGTTTAATTGATAATTAAAATTTTAATTAGTATTTCAGATAATAATCTTAAATATAATTTATTCTATTAACACAAGTGATGTCACATGGGTAAATGTAACTCACGGTTTATGCGAACCAGTTGTTGTATACAATCTTTTTACATTTAATTACTTATCATATAGATGTTCTAACCAAATAATATTATATACTAAGTAATTTACCCGCACTTTGCGCGTTATGATAATTTGCGCATTTTATTAATAAAAGAATATATGTAAATATATTTATAAAACGGTAATATATTAATCATACACACACACACACATATATATATATATATATATATATATATATATATATATATATATATATATATATATATATATATATTATAATGTTTTAAAATATATTTATTTTATTTTTTATTTATATTTTTCACTATTTTTTAACTTGCTTAATAATATTTAATCATTTCATGTTTTCTATATATATTTTCAACACTTGAGTCATTTTATGTTTTTCTTTACTTTTTTTAATATTAAAAAAATTGTAACTATTTAGTAATTATATATTAGTTAAAAGATATATTCACGATAGTTTTCTAAGTTCATTATTTACTTAAATAAATCTTTCTTTTTTTTGTTGGCAAAGTTATTTGATTTTTTTATCTAATTTTTTTTCCGAACTATTTAGTGTACTTTACAAATTAATTTGTTAGAGTGCAAACTTGCAATTTTCTTTTGTATGAGCTTCAAAACCCAATTTTGCAAACTCGAAATGAAACGGTTCATAACATGGAATGTGGAGCTTTGCTTGATTTTTAGACTTCCATGTGGAAGTGATATGTTGTTGTAACTTATCAAATTTGACATGTACCAATCAATTAATTTCATTTTAACACATAAGAAAGATAAAGTTGTGCAAAAACCTTACTTGTCAACTTGTTAGAAGATTATTTAGAATTATATTATATATAGATTGTGTTATTATCTATATATATATATATATAGAATAATTTCAAACGAGCCTCTCGTTTAACGTGGTTAAAAGTTTATCGAAATTTTTTATTCATAAATTCGAATTTATAAGATAGTTGGATAAAATGCATGTTTTTCCTACATCTACAATTTTCAAATCATGGTTTCATGATAGAATGAGGTGGTGACGCACTTTTTTTTAAAAAAAAAAAGTTAAAAAACCTCTCATGAAAGATCGAGGTGGCGGGCAAATGTCTGTGGTTACAAACCAAGTAATGTATATGGTGTAAACTATTAGTTCGTAAACATAAGTTTAAGCGAGGGTGATAAAGTATGATTATAAGCATACCGAAGCGAATACATTCGGTCACAAATTCGAACTTATGAAAATTAGTTAAGACGTAGTAGGTCTTATTCTTCCACTATATTGTTTTCTGAAACTTAAAACAATCCTGGTGGCTTTTATGACGCTATAATCTACCGCGTAGTCTAGTTAATTTCACACATTGCATTGTTTTTGTTTGTTGTCTTTTGTCAGTGGCAGTTGTACAACAGAAAATTCGATCCATTTCTTCCTCTTCTTTTATATTCTCATCATTTCCGGATCTCTTGTCTTATGGTGAGTATCTTTCCAAGAAATTGACGGCTTTTCGAAGACTCTCGATTTGTACACTGTTTTGTGAAATAAATTTTCAAATATAGTAAATTCATGATGTACCGAGTAGATCCGGTCCATTTATGTAACTTGAAGGAAATCATATTCGAAGTAGATCTAGTTGGGAAATGTGGTTGTATTATATATATATTGAGGGAGAAGAAAATACAAAATAGATTAGGGAAACATAATAAGGACTAGGATGGGGTGTTGGCATAACCGGGAATCTCGCTTCGCTGTTTGAGACCAGAAGTCCAGACCACTATTGTTGACATCCCGAACAAATTATATATGTTTCGTATCTTTTAATTTAAAAAATGCTGATTTATTTTAAAAAAAATGCACACGTGTCGATAAAAAAAACAATGTGAATCGAATTAGTAGAGTATTATAGATATTAGAAATTAAATTTCTATTAAACTCGACTTTACTATTTTGAGATTAATAATTACAATAAAAAAATAATAATAAATAATAAAAATAAAATAAAATAAAGAGATTAATAATTATAATAATATAAAATATTATTATAATTATTTATTCATACTTACAAAATTATCCCGCGTGATGCACGGATCAGTACACTAGTTATTTTAAATGTGGAGTAATAGTAAATCTGATGGCTCCCCTGAAATATTCTATGAGAAACAAAGAGGAAAAGAAACTTAATTTATTCTTAATTTAGCTCTTAAATAAATAAATTATAAAGAAAGTATATATATTATTATTATATATATTATTATTACTAGAAACTTGCGCGCGCTACGCGCGTGCGCATTCTGTATTGTATTCGTTAGACTTTTATAATAACATGATCACGGTGACCCCGACTATAATACCGCAGCATCCTTGACCCGACTCCGAGTAGGATACAAGAGTAGAATCTTATTAGATAAATAATTAACTTCAATTATACAACAAAAAAATTAAAATTAATTTTTTTTTTTAAAAAAAAATTCTACAAAATTTTAATCAAAATTCTTGAGGGACAGGGAGCAAAAGCACCGATGTAAAGGGCTCCCCGTCCCTCAAGAATTTTGATTAAAATTTTGTAGATTTTTTTTAAAAAAAAAAATTTAATTTTAATTTTTTTGTTGTATAATTGAAGTTAATTATTTATCTAATAAGATTCTACTCTTGTATCCTACTCGGAGTCGGGTCAAGGATGCTGCGGTATTATAGTCGGGGTCACCGTGATCATGTTATTATAAAAGTCTAACGAAGACAATACAGAATGCGCACGCGCGTAGCGCGCGCAGGTTTCTAGTATAAGCATTAGGGAAATCCACTTAAGTGGATTTTGAAATGCTCAACCTGTCCAAAACACGATTGTAAAGTATGAATATGCGATAAGCTATATTAGTTGTAGTAAAATTTAAATGAAGAATCATATGAATATATGAGAAGCAAATCATTGAGAAAAATGAAATCAAAGGAATTCAAAATGTTCGATTACATCCATAATGTACGAAAATGAAAAACTAAGATAACAAAACATTTTGGAAGACGACATTTCGGGTAAATATGCCGCTAAACCCTTGAAACTCTCCTTTCTTAACCAAAACCTTTGTTGAAGACTGTGCAGTACCGCGTGATAAAGTGACATATAGTTGCCCGTGACTAAAAACGTGATCTGACAAATATATTCCGACATTCGGCAGAGTCTGACCTTGCGCCTTGTTTATAGTCATTGTGAAACTCAAACGTACAGGAAACTGTTTACGCGTCATTTGAAAAGGTAGGCGGACATCATATGTTGGCTTCATTGTGATTCTCGGAATAAATGTTTTAGTTCCTTTAAATTGCCCACCAAGAATTTCTGCATAAATGAGATTACGCTTAAAATCCAAACATATTAGTCGAGTGCCATTACAAAGTCCAACGTTAGGCTCCAGATTCCGCAGAAGCATTATCGGTGCTCCCTTTTTAAGTTTAAGACAATGTGGAGGCATTCCTTTTGGAGCAATGGAGTTGACAAAGTCATCCTGATATAAATCTGGTGATTCGTCATCTACAGAATCAAAAGAAAAGAATGTATGTTCAATTCCAGGAAAAAGTCGTATGATCTTATCATTTAACTGATCAACGTCGTTGTTGGTTGGCACCAATATAGCTCTACCCTCATAAAAAGATGTATGTTGTCTCACATTTTGTATATCCGGAAAGATTTCATCAATTAATGTATCAACGGATTCTTCACCATTCCAAGGTATTGACATTTGCTCTGGCAGTTTTATAAAATCATCAAACGCGTATGTTTCCTTACCATCGCCAACACGTAAGAGAAATTCTGAGAACTCATGCTCAAGGCGAGACCTCATGTTCTGTTTCAATTGGAGAACTGTGACATGCCGCCACAACGTGGATTTGTTTAAAAATGCATCGATCAGTTGCGCCTTTGTTGCCCTTTGTACAACTGGAAGTACTTGTCGAAAATCACCACCCAATATCATCACTTTTCCACCAAATGGAGCATTATTATCACAAATATCCTTCAAAGTCCGATCCAACGATTCAAAAAGAAATCTATGAGCCATTGGAGCCTCATCCCATATAATTGCTGTAGCTCGACGTAATAACTCAGCATGCGTAGATTGCTTAGTAATCGAACATGTCGTAGAACAGTCTGGGTTTAAAGGCAATTTAAATCTAGAATGAGCTGTACGTCCACCGGGTAATATTGTTGCAGCTATCCCAGAATAAGCAGTAGCCAAAGCTATTTGTCCTCTTCCACGCAAAACAGCTAAAATAACACGATACAGATAAGTTTTTCCAGTCCCACCAGGTCCATCAACAAAAAACACGCCACTTTCTTTCCGATCAATAGTGGACATGATCGTATCGAACACGGTCTTCTGGTCCAGGTTGAGATTTCCAACTGAATCTACATCTTCTTGAGGTACAACAATTGCTAGTTCCTCTTGTATAATGCGAGGATGTGAATGGTCAGCGAAATCATAGACAATATTTGGCAAATCATAGTCACGAACTGTCTTTCCATGTTGTTGTAGCAATACGTTGAAATCACGTAACAACCGGCTCTCTAACTGTGAGGTAGTTACAGCAACAGAAGGATAATCTTCGACCATATGATCATAAAACTCATTCCATAAATCCCGCACAGCAGTGGGTTCATTGTAAACTAAAATAGTAACAAAAAGTCTCCTGAGAACACTCGGCATGCGAAATGATGAGGCCTCCTGCAAACATAATCGAATACTATTGTCCTGCTCCAATAAACCCAAACTTTCAGCAGCCTTTTGAAATGAATCATGTGTCGTACCATCATGAGTTAGTAGATCATCAAAAGATGTCGGTCCTCTAACATGGTTAAGGAGGAGACGGAGATAAAACTTTTCTTTATCATTAGGAGTAACTGTGTAGATTCTTCCTATGACTTTATGATTTCCCTCCCTTCTTCTCCAAGTATGAGGTCCTTTTAACCAGATGTAATGTTCAGGAAATTCTCGGTATAAATAGTTCATTGCTCTTGGATCATTAGCATTGGTAACAAAAAATTCTGTAAGCATAGTCTTGGAGTTTCGTTGATTAGTTAAAACATCACGAATTTGTTCGTTGTTTCGGTAGCGGACCTGTTCAATAGCGGAGTAATCATCATGTCATGTACGTTTATAAATGAAAAATTATAAATATACTTTTGAAGTATATGACATCACCATGTAAAAGTAAAAAATGTGTGGTTAATGTAGAAGTGTACCAGTTGCATATTTGGTAAATGAATTTGCAAGCGATACACACTGGGATACATTCGTGTCATATGTAGTCCAAGGATTCTCCACACTGCCTCTGGTGCACAAACCCAACGGTAATTTCATCATCATGTGATGGCACTCTAACTTCAAGTTCAACCCTTGGAATACCTTTATGGATGTACTTGTATAAGTACTTCACACTTTTAATGCTTGCACAAACCTCAACATTGATGTGACAATTGTACTTCAATAATAACCAAGAATTGTATGGAACAACCCATCTGTTATCCACATTGACTTCAGGACGGTTTGGAAGTTGAACAGATCCTTGATTGCGCCGACGATATACAGGATATGAGTCATTCCCTTCTCTAGTGTACTCAGTAAAAGCTTTTGGAAACCCTTTCTTGCATTCTGATCCATGTTTTCTGCAAGGGGACGCGCCTTCGTCACATGGGCCATGAATCATATGCTTAAGCACAATAGCGTGAAGTAAGGGTTCAAGATGCGAATATGGGATTTCAGCACGAACAAAAGAATCGTAATCGTCAGGAGAAGATGGTTTATCATCATCGTGAAGTATTATTAGCATATGTGCATGTGGAAGTCCTCTTTTTTGGAACTCAATAACGTAAGTATATGCAATAACTGTTCCGAAAATTCGTCTAGTTAATATATCTGTCTTGAACTCCTCAAAGCGAGCATGGAAAATGCGAGCTAGTAAATCAGGACGATCGTGTGGATTCTGATAAAACATGAAGCAAGCATTGTTTAATGAACAAAAATAATATGACAAAAAAATATGTATTATAATAGAAGATATGTATTAGTTGATAATAGATGTTCACCTGAAATGGTAGCAACTCGGCTGTGATTTCCTCCCACGAAGGATTGCATGTCATTGTGATAAATAGAGATGGTTTTCCAAAAGCACGTACCAAAGCCATTGCATCTGAGTATCTTTCAAACATGTCACGCCGAGAGCCAACAAATGATGAAGGTAATATCGTCTTTCGTCCAACAGATCCTTTATAAAATGAAAAATTAAAGACATGTTATGATCAAAATTAGCATGATAGTAAGCAAATAATTTTATATGTATTAGATGTGCTACGACTTTAGCATTAGAAGAAGTTGTAAGCGTAAATTAAAAAACAAAGTTGAATAGTAACCTGCATCATGGTTTCCTGCAACGAATGAATCTTGAAGTCCTCTATAAACATCAGCTCTGATATTATCTTGGTGGTCACGAACCCAACGTAGTCTCTGTGTCACGATTTTAACATACTGGTCAACAATATATTGTTGCAGAAGACGCCCACCACGAAGAAGTAAAGATTGTGTACATTGTTCTCTAATCTGCAATTACAATTTTGTATACAGTAGATTAGAGATGTAAAATCAAATTTTTGTTGGCCATATATAAAATCATTTGATAAAAGTAACGTTAGTGTAAAATTATTAATATTGAAAGATGTCATAAAAAACTACCAATGGTAACAAAGTTCTATTATACCTGCAATGTAAAAGCATAATATTCGCGACATGACACATTAATACGTGTGTCTGTCCTTTGATCATCAGATGTCCAACCATATATGCCTTGAGGAAGTAGAATTGGATATTGAAGGGGATCATAATAGCCGGTTGTATCGCTTATATTTAGCAGTTGACCAGATTGTGTTTGAACAATAACATCACGATCGCGAATGCCATTAACATCCTCTCCTCCAACTATAACTGCGGCAACTTGGTGAGCAGTAGGGACAGCGTATTGATGCATATGGTGTGGTTGTTCTCTTATCACTAAGCGACATTGGTGGATATTCGGCATGACAGATAATTGTCGAAACTGTTGTACAAAAGGATTTACATCATTGAGAATTGAAGTTATTCTCTGCAAGACTGTGGTCTTCAGGGAGCTATTTTCGGCATGTCGGTATTCTAGTTCATGCTCTGTATCAAATATGTATGTTTGTAGATACCTAGGTCGTTCACCTTCAGATGGTAATAGAGAACCAATTTGATGATAAATTGACCCTTGAGCTCGAAATGTATATATCCCTCGACTGCCAGCGATTAAACGTTCGTCAACATGCACACCCATTGAAGTAAAAGAGAAAACGTGATTATAAGCACGAATATTATGTCGGAAGTGGGATCCATCAGCAGTTGGATCTTCATATAGTTGTAACATGGCGGATGGGGGATCGTGCAATGGCAACACAATCCTACCATGATGGCAACATATACTGCTAGGCTCGTGAAAGAAAAGCTTGGCATGACATTTGTTACAAAATGTAGGCTCACGAAGAACATAGTTCAGAGAATCCACCCCCTCACGAAAATTTCAAGCAATACGAAAATATCCTCTTCTTCCTGATGTTGCAGGTAGTACTGAAAAAAGGTAAATTGAAATACATTCATTTCTAGAGAATGTAAGAAAGTAATTAAAATGGATGTATGTATGTGAAATTAGTTTGACATAGTACCATAAAAGTTTTGCATGCGGTGTACATCGTGTACGGTAAAAGTGCCAGCAGAATGCGTCGTAGAAGGATTAGCATATGAGATATCTTCTATTGTCATCATGCATATAAAACAATAAAGTATGAATGTATATACTATTAGGGAAATTAGTGAGAAACAAATATATATTTGTGAATATAAATATATGCTCACGACGTGGACGGGACGGTGGCGGAGAATGATGTAAAGGAGCATTGTTGAAAGTTACATCTAGATAAGAGAAGAAAAAATTGTAATCGGTTAAACATAATAATTCAATAATACTTTTTACATATGAAAATAAAAAAGTTGAATTTACAAATGTAAATATACGTACATACATAATGATGGTTGTTTAAAAATCATATTGTATGTAAACTATTAAATAGTATATGTGGTTGACATACCTTGAGAGTTATATGGAGAATTGACAGCATGACGCACAGGACTGGAGGGATCATGAGTTGTAGAAGGTCCAGCACCTGAATTATCTTGTACTGGTACTGGCATGCGGGCAAGTCTTAGAAGATCGCGCATTCGCAATGAACCTAAGAATATGAATGTATATATTATTAGGGAAATTAGTGAGAAACAAATATATATTTGTGAATACAAATATATGCTCACGGCGTGGACGTGACGGTGGCGGAGAATGACGTAAAGAAACATCGTTGGAAGTTACATCTAGATAAGAGAAGACAAAAGTGTAATCGCTTAAACATAATAATTTAATAATAGTTTTTACATATAAAAATAAAAAAGTTGAATTAACAAATGTAAATATACGTACATACATAATGATGGTTGTTTAAAAATCATATTGTATGTAAAGTATTAAAATGTATATGTGGTTGACATACCTTGAGAGTTATATGGAGAATTGACAACATCGCGCACAGGACCGGAGGGATCATGAGTTGTAGAAGGTCCAGCACCAGGATTATCTTGTAACGGTATTGGCATGCGGGCGAGTCTTAAAAGATCGCGCATTCTCGAACCTAACAATATTAATGTATATGTTTTTAGGGGGAATTAGTGAGAAACCAATATATATGTGTGGATATAAATATATGCTCACGACGTTGAGGTGACGGTGGCGGACAATGATGTAAAGGAACATTGTTGGAAGTTACATCTACATAAGAGAAGACCAAATTATAATCGGTTAAACATATAATAATTCAATAGTAGTTGGTAAATATAAAAATAAAAAGGATGAATTTATTGATGTAAATATTCGTACATAAATAATGATGGTTGTTTAAAAATGAAGTATTCTATGTAAACCGTTAAATAGTAAATAATTAAACTATTTTAATATTTATGAAGCTGAAATAAATAGAGGTAGATGTATAAGTGTGTATGATAATTAAACTATTTTAAAATATATCAATGTTTGTGTTGGTGAAACATGTGAAATTCCTTGTGGACATTTCTACAATAAGAAAATAAATAATTCGACTATAATGAGAATATTAGAAAAAACTTAAACATTTGTCATGAATTTTTTTTAATATTTCTTAAAGTTTGATAAAGTACCATAATTAGTACGACGACGTCGCAATGCAGCTTCTCTCTGTTGTCTTGTCGATTTAAACTATCTCTTTGTTGCGGTTGCCGAATTAGAGACATTGTGAATGCCTATCTATTCATAGACCTAACATTTATAATAGATGTATATATGTAGAGACATATAGTTAATTTTTTGCACATAAAAAATTACATATTTTCAAATTAAATATTATGTCAACATAAAAAGCACAGATAAAATTACATATTATCAAATGGAATAATCTGGAAAAAAAAAGAGTATTTTTAAGAATGTAATGTCATAGTTTGGAAAGCAGTTGAATAGTAAGATGATATAATACCTGCAAAATTGAAAAAAAAAATACATGAATCATAAACATAACTGAAAGATATATATTATGTAAATAATTGAAATAAACACATACCGCAAATTTGTTAGTAAGAATGCATGAGGAATAGAAGTTAAAAATCATGATAAACGTGTTTGATTGGAAATAAGATTTAAAAATGAATCATAATTTCAATCTTATAAGGAATAAGAATTATTGTCCGCTTAAAATAAGCTAAAAGAGATAATACAGCAACCTCTTCTAATTAAAATAACCATCTAATATGTAATGCCACAACATAATTTTGCTACCGTTTTGAAAAGAAAAAAAAAATATTATTCATGAAAGAAATAACAATTAACACCGGTACACATAGGTGTTAATTTCAACCTTCTGAATAACCCACAATCTACTTGAACACAGAGAGACAAACCTTGAAAGGTTAAGTGGCAGGAGAATTAGTGAAAATTCGGAGCATGTCCAAGGTTGGAACAATCGTTAAAATTAAGAAGATGTATTTGCATATGAGAAGAAAAATATAATTATGAAAATGTCTCATAGATGAAGAAATTATGTGTATTTATAGTATTAAGAAATTGATGAAATTAATTGTATGTATCTACAGTATTAGTTGAATCCGATTTGAACTAACGTGGTCTACTATTAAAGCTACTGTTATTTAGTACTAATCACTAAAAATACGATGAACCTTTTTGGGACAGAAAGCGAACTTTAAATGTGTCATAATATTATCACAGGAAAAAAAAGGGTAAAATTTGAAAAAAATGATACTGCAAATCAAAAGAATTAGGGAACAAATGTAAAAGTTTAAAAGACCAAATTAAAAATAATTACATTTGTTAGAATAAAAATTACACATAATCCTTCTAAGTCGGGAACAATTTGATAAGATTTAAATAATTCTAATTCTATCTATGACATAATCGAAATGACGACATAGTTTCTACAAAGAAACTCGTATTGTAAAAATATGGTAATAATTTAATCTCGAAATTAATTGGATAGCTTCAAAAGTCTCACCAACTTTAAACCAAACATGTTCACCATAATTTCTATTGAATAGGGGAAGAAAATACCTTATTGCAGGGGCAATAGAACCTGTGTCAAGAACCCACTTTATCAATGTTCAACAAAAAAAAAACTATTATTTCAATGTTCAAGAACCCACCCTATTCAGTATTGAATACATATACAGAGACTTTTCAACCAGATATGCGATTGACGACAATTGAGACGATTTTATGAGGAGGGTGCAAACTGTGATGTGAACAGCAGCTTATCCAACTGCCATATAGGTAGCAGTATCTTACAGAAACTCATGGAAGAACTTACAAATTCAAAATTCTGATTGTATGATAATTTGCAGCAAAATTTAATCAGAAACTGCAACAAAAAACGAATAAACAAAAGTGAAATCAGAAACTGCAAAGAGTAATGCAGCAAAAAATGAATAAACAAACTAACTTACATAAATTGAACCATGTTGAGCAATTTCTGATTTTATGTGCTTGGTGCAGACTTTGAATCTATAAATTGGATCTGCATAAAAGTTGAGGAAACCATAAGAAGAGAATGCAAACAGATAAAGCTGAAAAGAAGATGGATAATAAATATAACATGGAATCATTAAAAACATAATGCGAAGCTTGACAGGCTGAATTTTGTAGGATTGAAGGTGAAGTTGGAATTGAGATGAGAAAATCGTCGATGCAGTTCATCTTACTTAAAGAAAGTAAGAGAAAAGAAATCTCTTGATTTTGTAAGAGATAAGAGAATATCAGTTGATAAGAAATCCCATGATTTTCTAATTGAGAAGAAATCGGTTGAATTTTTAGCAGATAACTATTTAAATTGAAAAATATGAAAAATGAAAAAGGGGAGACCCATCGACCTGAAAAGGACAACTGGAAATCCATTGAATTGCTGGCTTGGTGTTTTATTTGATATGCCATAATGATTTAATATTCTTTTCTTGGTGGTTATGCTGTTGTTAGGTGTTGGAAAAACTTCTATTATTATGGGACCTTTGGTTAAGCGCACGTCTTATTATTAATATTTAGCCCAAAAAAAAAAAATACAGACCATAATTCAGTTTCGAATAATAAGACTAAGTTTACAAAGAACAGTATGTGATAAACGAAAGAATATTGCCATCGGTGTTTTCCTAATATAATCCTAAATTATATAAACTAAAAATTGGGAATATGATCGATTGAAGTTGCAAGCGGTAAAAAAAAAAAACATTAGAAACTCCCAAAATAAGATGAACGGCCCAGACCCGATCTGGGGGCAGATTGTCAATTGGGAATATGGCCAGTTGGAACTGTTGGTATTACAATCACGAAAACAAACGATTGATTGAAAAGAAAACATCAATTAAAGAAAAATTATTTTACCTAAGAAATAGATGAATGCAACTACTCTCACTTCAATCAGGAAGATGCAAGAGAAGATGCAGAGCACAGGAGCCAAACCTAACTTCCCAACGGCAAGCGAACAAATTAGCAAAAGCAGAGCAAGCAAGAAGAAGGTGGGTCCATGGTATGCTATGATCTGAAACCAAAAGAAAAAGCATGTAAATTAGACGAATAAAGAAAGAACCTATAAGCTGCGAGTACTGCGAGTACAACAAAACAAAAGAGAGGGGAGAGAGAAAAGAGGAATCCCCGCAGTACTCGCAGATGTCGCCGCTGTGAGAAAAAGAGAGGGGAGAGAGAAAAGAGGAATTCGTTAGTACCGCAATCCCGTAAAGAAACCAGTAAAGATCGAGAAAGAGAGAGTCGGATTTTTCTACCAGTAGAGTCAGATTTTGCTCTTGGAGCACTATGAAAAAAGGTAGCAAGGACTCGAGCAGAAAGATTTCCAGTAGAGCCGCGTGCCATGCTATCGAAACCGTCGGAATGATCTGAGAGATGAAGGGGGTGGAGAAGAAATAATGGGCATGAATTTAGGAAAGTGGTGAGAAAAATCAGGAGCGTCAATTTAATTGAGAGAGAGAGACTTGAGGGAGGAGACTTGAGAGAGAAATGTGTTTTTTTTAAGGAATCTTGGTTTGAAATGTCAATTTAATGATTTCTTTCTTTAAGAATGGCCTCAGCCATTTAATTTAATCAACCATTTAATTTAATGATTTCTTTCTTTATAATTATATACTGGATGGCGGTTTCAAGAATGGCCTCAGCCATTATATAATAGATTATTACTATAAATAAAAGGAGGAGGTGCCGGGGCCATTAGTTCTATGCTAGGGGAAGTTGCATGGACAAATCTTTTCAAGTAAGCCCAATTCACGGTAAGGCATGGACTAACCCTTTAAACGCAATTGTTGTAAAAAGTTATTTTTCAAGAAAAACAGGCCCATCCTAAGCCTGGCCCATTTTGTATAAACCACACCAGTGCTCTAGTTAGGTCGTGTGTAGAAGAAAAGGATATTCAATATGGCTGGCAGTATCACTAAAAATTAGGAATTAGCAAAGTATCCGATTGGAACCGGAATTGAATTGGAACCGACTCTTTAGGTAGGTTCCGAGTAAAGATAAACGGTCTTAGTACGGTTTTCGAATAAAATTCTTAGAACTGATATTTTCGGTTCCGGATTTGTAATACACATCTGGATACCAAAATACCTGGAACTAGACTCATTTATATATATACTAGTTATTAACGCGTGCGTTGCACGCGTATAAATCGTCTAAGTTTCAAAATATATAATTTAACTTCAGTTTTCTAATATGATATTATGTAATTAATACATGGCCAAGTTTAGGGGTTGCGAGAAATGAATCTGTGATCGAAAAGACCGACACCAAGTAATTCAAAACGGGAAAAATAGAAGAGGATAATTAAGTCAAAAAAATAACTATTGTTTTAAATTACGATACTAATTTACTGTTATAACTAATAATGAGTTGGATCGAACATGACATGAGTTATTAACGACAAAGTTATATCTAATTTATCAACTTGAGGAGTGAAGAATGTAAGCCCGCAATTAACCACTTAGAGTCTTCGGTGGAGCAGTTTGACCTATACAAACGTAACTATACACTTTTCATGCAATTTTATATCATAATACCAACAAAAATTGATTTAATGCTAAATGAAATTTCAATTCATTAAATTCTAAAGTTTATACTTGATTTTATGTCAATTACTTATTTAACTATTAATTAGTTTGTACGCAATTTGATTTAATTGACAGACGGAAGAACTAAATTAATGATTCAAGAACCTAAATGTTGGACGATGAATACCAGGTTATCCGTAAAAGGTCAAAATTCAAGAACCGTGGTTGACCCATATTTTGACAATTGATATGATTTGACAAGTGACTGATCTATGTGATACAAAAAAATCTCAACATGTACTGAAAGTTTGCACGAGTTGAGTACATATCATACTTTATGGGTGGCTCAAATTTATAGGTATATTGTATTAATAAGTTAGTGATAATAATGTAACATGTCAGTTAAGTGACCTTAACAAAAAAGTTAATGCAATTTATCTAATGAAATTTTTATTAATAATCAAATATTGTAGGGACTAAATCATCAATTTTTTAAAACATTAATGTCTAAAGTTTATACTTGAATTCAACTTAACTATTTATTCAACTACCAATTAGGAGATACCTAATATGATTGAATTTACGAACGCAATAATTAAAGCGATAGTTCGAGTCAATAAGTATTAAACATTGAGTAACATGTTATACGTAAAGTCAAACTTCAAGAACCACGTTTGATCCATATTTGATATGTTATTTGAATTAGCAAGTGACTAATTTATTTGATACAAAAATGTTAACAAGCGGAACATCCCCAAATCGGTGATATAGTAATGAAAAAATGCATCTACCTGACATTAATGAAAAAATGCATATACCTGACATTTGCCCCTATTAAATGCATGCTGACTCTAATTGATATGTATTTTTGATGGAGAAATTAATAATAACTACGGTGACCTACCAATTAAGCGACCTAAAAAACTAAAAATAACAAAATGTAATTAAATAGTTTTTTTAGTAATAGTAAAGATAAATGATGGGTCTCAAAGATTAAAAAAAAAAAAAAAAAAAAAAAACTAATCGTCATTTTATAAAAATAGGGGAACTAAATATAACACATATATGTATATAATAAAATAAAAAATATGGGAACTAAATATAATATATATATATATAATAAAAAAAATAAAAATAAAAATGTTCAAGAGGTACCTTTTGGGGTGAGGACAACTCTTACATTTTATATTGGTATAAAGATATATAATTATTAAATATCTCTTTATTATATTACTAACCCTAGCACAACACATATCCTCCTAATTTTCTTCGATGGCTAGAGTTGAGTATATTGGTCGATACAAAGGTAAAAACACTATTTTAAAATATGTAGGACTAAAGTACAAATAGTTTTTATTCAGTAATCAACATACAAACAAGTAAGAGTACGCGTATGAAAACAAAAATTGCGACACGCAGACCGAATGGCAAATACTGTATTTTTAACTGAGGCCCGTGCTGATTACGGTCTCCTTAAATCTGCCTTTATCTACTATCTACTATCTACTATATTATATTAATTCGGCATCGGAAGCCCTCAGACTGACACGTGGACAGTTTGTCCAGTCAGCGTTGCCTAATTTAATCGGAATTTAATAGGGCTTCTCTAAATTTAGATACATAATATTGATTGATTGAAAATTAAGAAGTATTTTTATATCCTATTTTGGTATCTACGCGATTTAAAGAAACAAATTAATTAAAAGTTTCCTTTTAAATTCCTAATCGATACAGTTTGGCACCGGAAGACCGTAGACCGCCACGTAAGCACAACATATATAGAATAATAAATATTATGTCATATTACATAAATCAATATTTATACAAATATTGAATATTACAAAAATATTTACACATATATCAACAACCTAGCCGCAGTAAAACACATATATATATATATACCTTCAAAGTTTAGTAATAAAACATATATATAGTATTAAGTTGGGTCTAGGGTTTTAGCTTTTAGGTAAATCACATATAAACACAATATGTATATATAAATAAGGTGGGATTTTGCTGCGCCATATGCTCCAACCTCACAACTACCCTATTGTCACCGTCTCTAATTTTTGACACAATTAGCCAAAAGAAATCTTCAACCCAATCTATATATATATAAATGAAGAAGAGCTTCATGGATCGATGAAGACTCCTCGTGTTTTCACGCGAGATGAAGAGTGATCTATCGGGTCCTCATGTGAAGATGGAGCGTCATCATGTTTTCATGGAAAAAGAATAATTTGCACAAGAGTATGTATGTTCAGACTCCTTTTACATAGTGTAATTAGGAGTCATGCTGTGTGTGTCTTTTGAATCTGATACCCCATTTCGAAGCTCTCTTCTTCTTATGAATGGATATAAAATTTCCAAAATTTCATTCTAATATTATGTACCACCATACTAGAGTTTAGAAGTTTAATTAAGTTTATTTACTTTTATTATTTGATCATGTCATGATAAATAAATTATTCTAACGAAATTAACAGTATATTTTGTATTAATAATTATGTTGTATCATAATTTTCTTCGCTTTATACGTTTGTAGGAATACATATTCAGTCTGCTTGATGTATGAAGGCATATATTTCTTCTTAGTTTCTATTATTTTTTTATCTTTGCAAGATAGTCTTGACATTTAACTTATTATATCTTTCACCAAAAAAAAAAAAAACTTATTATATCACTATTGTAAGAATGTAATATGAACATAATTTACAACTTTATTTTTTTTTGTGTTCCTTAGTGAGTTCTCTTTAATTGTTTTTATCCAGAATATTTGGTGGGAATGAAAATTAGGCCAGGATGGGATGTGATAGAGAGATTGTAGTGAATACGACCAGAGTGTGTAAATACACGGGTTTTATTTAATTGTTTTGAATAGATGCTTCTTAAAATCAGCGGTAGTTATTATATGTAAAAATATCATGTTATATTAAACCGTATCATTGTTATTACGTTCTAAATATGAAAATAAAACTAACAAACAGTAATAAAAATATGAAAGTAACATCTGACTAATTTAGCTTAGTTATAAAAATAAAATTATATATTATATCTACTTTATCATTCAATATGCAAATTTAGTATTATTCATCAATGTGATTCATCCGTAGAAAAGAATATATATATGGTATATGATCTTTGAAGTAAAGGTAATTCATCTATAAATATTATAATTTTATAGATACACTTTTATGAGTTATTTTGTTAGTAATTTAGGAAAACAAATTATAAAATAAAAACCTAATAATAAAAAAAATATTAAAGAACATCATATATGATTTTAATATATATATATATATAATTAAAAATAATATATTGATTTCGATATTATATATATTTTCTATTTTTCAAATTTTAATTTATAAGAAACATATAATTATTTTAATATATATATATATATATATATATGTTTGTGTGATAATACACGCATGAATTAAGAAATCACAAATAAACATACTACTTATATAATTACCCAAAAATCTGTATTAACTTAGTAATTAACAAATGGTGAAATTATAAATATACTATGAATAAAAGTATATTTATATATAATATATAAATGAAAAAAATCCTAAATGTGAGTAATACATATATATATATAATTACCTATATTTATAAAATATTTGTTGATATAGGTTCTTATTTAAATTTAAGATAAATTAAGAATTATAAAATATATCTACTTTTTACCCGCGCGGTGCGCGGGGTTTGCTTCTAGTATTATATTAATTCGGTATCGGAAGCCCTCTGGTCGACACGTGGACAGTCCACGCAGTCACCATTTCCTAATTTTATTGGAGATCTATAAATTTAGACATAAAATATTGATTGGTTGTAAATTAATAAGTATTTTTATCTCCTATTTTAGTCTCTACGCGAAATAAAGAAATAAATTAATTAAAAGTTTCCATTTAAACTCATTATCTATACAGTTTGGTTCCGGAAGACCAGAGTCCGCCACGTAAGCAACATATACATAGAATATAATAAATAATAGAAGAAACATTAATATATATATACCTAAATATATATTATTCCTACGGCTTCAAATTATAATACAAGTTTTTAAAGAAAAATTTGAAGCCAACCTTACCAAAAATCATCAAGCCGTGATTACTATTATAAATATTTAATAAATAATATATATTATCTTTTACTACCCTTTTTCTATATTTTGAAGAATAATAAAAACATAGAAAAAAAAACTCACGACGCATAACTAAACCCTATAATAGATAATTATATTTGATGCGTTATATGTTTGTTATGTATTTATTTAATAGATAGATATAATAATAAATAAACCCTTTAATAGATGCTTATAAAATATTGACTTATATACTTTGCACAGGATATATATATATATGTTTACTCTTTTTTTTGGCCGATGATATATTCTTACTAAACGTAAAAAAAAAAATTGCATTCCACGACAACAACCAACCGCTTGCATTCGAGTGGCACCATTCATGGCCTCCGCGATATTCGAAGCCCTATAGTCACCCTCTCGGATTAGCAGATGAAGTATCATCATGCAAAGTGATATGGATGCTACCATACTCATGCACCAGAGAATCCGAGGTAAGGTGCTCTCTCTCTCTCTCTCGGCTTGGGTTGCATTGAGTGAACCACCAATAATTTTCTATCTTTCTCGACTCTCCCTAAACTCCATCAAGTAAACCACCAATAATTCTCTATTTTTCTCGATTCTGATTTCCTTAGTTTTGATCAATGGTGTAGCTAGCTAGGCTCCATATTGAGCGATAAAGCTTCTGCTTCGTTATGAAGCCTACATGAGTGATCTTCACGTCAAATCATTTCTTCTCTATCACTGACTGTACACCAAGAGTTTCATCAATCATCGATACTCCTCAATATATATATATATACTAATAATTAATTATATTAGGATTTTGTTATAGTTATTTTCATGTACATGCTTTATAATATATATTTCTTATCTACTCTTTTTTGGTTTTTAAATTATAGGAAACGACGGATTTTATAGCACATTGTTGATAGATAATGCTTGATGGAGTATGTAGGAGGTGAAGCTCATTCAATTGGAAATTATGTGAGTACATAGTAGCGATATTTATGAAAGAATGTTAATTTTTTTTTAAGTGATTATCCTTTCTTCATTACATTGGTTGTCGAGTTGTTGAAGCCATTTATTGTTAGTGTATGTTATGAACATGTCGTGGACCTCTATGCATTTGGTTGCAGTGTCGTATATATTAGAACAACTTATAAGTGGTGTTTTTGTGAGAAATAATATTAAATAAATTACAATGTGTTTTTTATATGGTGCAGGGGATTATTGAGTGATTGCTATGACTCGAATATCCAACATATAATGGTGAACCAGATCCTGCAGACCATCTGCATGTTTGTACAAGAATTATGTTGTGCAGGTATGTTTAGTGAATCAAACAATGAATATGGCTACTCGCAAAAAAAACAATGAATATGGCTTTAAAATATAATTTTTTACGACTAATTTTCAAAACTTTAAATACTAAAGTGGATCATTATTATTTATTGCGACTTTTAAGGTATCTGCATCTTGAATTAGTATACTAAAACAATAAAAAAATGTATGAATGTATTCTTTTTTTTAGTATGAATTTATCATCGAAGAAATCAAATTTGAAAAAAAAAAAAAACACATATCCACGTACGTTGAGGCATGTACTATCGATTTTCTGTGTGTCTATCAGCTCATCAATTCACTAAGAAAAATTGTGATTCTTTTTATTATATTTTCAAAATAAAGAAATACTTGACCAAAGTCATATGTTTATATAAACCTACCATAACTATAGTATATATATAATTCTTTAATCTCGGTAAATAAATAATTATAATTAGTTTCTTTATATATATATATATATTTAAAAATGTAAATAATTAACCATTTCAATATATTTTTATGTTGTTATTTTTTACTTATATTATTGACGTAAAACTTATTTAAAAATTTTATATCTTATTTATTTTGTATTGATTTTTGTACCAGCAATATTTTTTCTTCTTATATTTCTTTTGACTATATTGTCATAAATATACACACATAAATATCACTAATTATTTTTATTTAAAAATAAAGTTTTTTTATTTTAACTTTTACCCGCGCGCGGTGCGCGGGGTTAGCATCTAGTATTATATTAATTCGGTACCGGAAGCTCTCTGGATGACACGTGGACAGTCCACGTAGTCACCGTTTCCTAATTTAATCGGAATTTACTAGGGATTCTCTAAATTTAGATACATAATATTGATTGGTTGAAAATTAAGAAGTATTTTTATCTCCTAATTTGGTCTCTACGCAATTTAAAGAAACAAATTAATTAAAAGTTTCCATTTAAATTCATTATCTATACAGTTTGGTACCGGAAGACCGTAGGACGCCACGTAAGCAAAAAATATATTTAATAATAAACACACAAAAAAACTTTATCTAATCTAATATATATATAACTAAAAAGATGTTGGCATTATCAATATATATCAAAATACATATTATTAGTAAAATATATATTATGCATTTATGCTATGTATTTCTTCGTATTGAATGTTTAGACATGGTGATATATATATTACGTGATGATCATACATGTAAAAAAAGACAATCAGCTCTTAAATATAAAATTTCCACAACACACCATAATAAATAATTTTCTATGTGATTCTATCTGATTTTTTCAAATAAAATTTTATACGACTGTCGACTGGCTATATGCTTGAAATTTTTATATTTATTTATAATATAAACATAAAAAAAATTAACCAATAAAAATTTAGTAAATATATAGAATGTATATATATTTCAAACCCTAATTAATTTTAATATATAATAAGATGAGAAGTTTAGAAAAACGGCAGCACCATAAGAATCTATATATAATTCAACAGTATATATTGTTTATAAACTTACATATTCTACGTAAGTATATAGTAATACTAATATTTTATACATAATATATATATATATAATATCATGTGTATATTTGTAGGCAATAATATATATATACTAGGTTTAAAGCCATAACACACTACGTTTCTACAGTTGCTGCCCTAGGAAATATTATACTAGATACTTCAATGAAGGACGTCTCTTCGTGACCAAGCATGACCACTAGGGCGAACAGGTATTGGTCTCCTAACAACGACAGGTGTTGAAGATAACTAGAGTGACTCTCCCTCAAAAAGTAGGTAATTCTGACCAAATATTATATTTATCCAATATTATGAAGCTAATGTATCATGATTTTATGTGAAAATCATAAGATATGAAGAACACGCTACCAGTTAAGATGGCTCAATTACCTTACACCCAACATCAAGCATGAAAGTGGTAAAAAAAAAAATCAAGAATAATGAATAATGTAGCCGCCGACGGTATTTGTAGAGGACAACGCGATAAGACCGTCTCGGTTGATAGTTAGTATGAGAAACAGTTCTACTTCGCATAGAAGGCACGTGTATGTTCAAGGGAGCCACGCAAAATCATGTGAGTTTAGATATTTATTTTATTAGCTGTCTAGATTCGATTCATCTATATAATTTTTTTTTCTTGAATAAATACTACTAAAATAGGATAGCATATTGGGTCCTGGTACACTTGATATTAAGATTAATCACGTATCGTCATCATCCTTATAAAGGGTAGAGCTAGCTATGTTCTTTCTTAAAGTCCAGTATCAACAAATGAACACAAATATAATTATGACAATTAAATTCTATATTCTTATGCTATATATTTTGCATCAAAACGTGAGGGAGTGAATCATATGATATATACACTAGCAGCAACTTCTTCGGTAATTAATAAACTATAGCCTACTAATACATCTTTAAATATAACATTTTGTGTTTTTATTTTAGTTATAATTTTGATTGTTCTTTCATGTATTAATTTACATTGTTCGTCCTGAATTTATCAAAACTATTTAGTTCCCCATGTTTTGTAATTTATTATTATAAATTCTACACTTTTTTTAACCAAGATTCTTAATATCTACGCCTTACACACATCCATTAATAACAATGATATCCATTCTTAAATATTTGGAAGTTATGTTCATGATATCTTGAATGAACTAAGTAATTTAAATGTAGACGAGCAATAAAAACGTGTCAACAATACCAAATTAAGGCACTATAAATCTCATCATGCAAAAATGTTATTCCGTCAGTTATTTTATGCTTACTGTTTACTATATAATTAATAATTATCAAATTACAAATTACTTTATTAGTAATTATAGAAGTAATAGTGCTTTAATTTAAGTCATCGTTTTTATAATATAATATTATGGCTCTATAAATTTAGATATAGAATATTAAGTAATTACAAATTTAGAAAACAATTTTCTATCCTATTTTATTTTTACATAAATAAAGAAATAAATTACCAAAATTTTCTATTTTATTGATAAACATATACAGTTTGATTGAGAGACATTCTAAGGTCATCACATACGTGTTTCTGTTTTATCAAATAGTATACAAATATAATAGTAATAATAATAATATGAAAAATTACTACAACCAACCAACTATTAATAATTTAGAAAGGAAAACATAGTTACAAATATTCATAGAGTAGGTTGTTATATTATAATCCAATAAATAAATATATAATATAAAAAAATATAAAATAACTATGGAGTATGGACAACAATATAAATATAACATAAAGAATCCCTCTTATAAATAAAGTAGCAAATAATTAAATATTTATATATATATAATTTTATTATGCCGTGTTTAAGGTAACCATACAGGCGTTCCAATTTTTAATCAATGTCATCATTAACGAAAATTTAAAATAAAAAATATTTAGTAAAATATTTATTTAAGATATTAAATATATATTATTTTCTTTCCTTGAATATATTAAATTATATTAATGTATATTAAGACCAAGATTCTAATATTAGACTTTTACAACCTTACTTATGATCCAGTTAGCTAAAATGTTAATACAGTTCTACTACGATCATACCGTCTTTGTCACTACTATGAAATATTTTAAATATAATTAGTATTAAATACCTTAATTAAACTATGCATTACAAATTTTATCCAAAAATATATTAAAATTTTCAAATAACGTTGCGTATTCAATAAATTAAAAATAACTATTTTTTTTACTTTTAATTTTATTAGGATTTTTTTCCCGCGCGGTGCGCGGGGTTTGTGGCTAGTATTATATTAATTCGGCACCAGAAGCCCTCTGACTGACACGTGGACAGTCCACGCAGTCATCGTTTCCTAATTTAATTGGAGTTCTCTAAATTTAGATACATATCATTGATTGATTGAAAATTAAGAAGTATTTTTATCTCCTATTTTGGTCTCTACGCAATTTAAAGAAACAAAATAATTTAAAGTTTCCATTTAAATAGTAATTCTACACAGTTTGGTTCCGGAAGACCATAGACCGCCACATATGCTTTTTATTTTTAATAATAAAAAATAACTATTTAAAGGAAACTAAATGTTATAATAGACAATATTGTTAACAATATAACCTTTGACAATATCGATGAAAATAAAACACTTATGTATAGAAAGAATATTAGACAATACATATATGAAGTAATATATATAGTACTAATAAAGTTTCCTAATAAAACATGATTATTTAAAGGAAATTAAGTTGTTATAAGTTATAACACAATATTGTTGATTATTACAAAATATATTTTAATACATATATTTTGACGTGAGTCATCCATATATACATAATATATAATAGGAGTCACCTCTTATATGCAGTTTCTATAAGAGATGTATATAGCTATATGTATTTCTTTGGAGAATATAAATTTATATTTACAATATATTCTATATACCACAACCTTAAATTGAGGTCGCCGAAAGAAATAAAGATTTAGTGCATGTTGAATTTCTAGCTGAGTGAGGACTTCTTCTTTTTCTTTATATCTGTTATATATATATTCTCATTCTGGTCTGGTTCTGAAATGCAGGTTATGCGTGGCCGGGTGATATAAAGTTCGACTTTGGTTTTCGAAAGTTAAGCCTACAAATGATGAATCATGTTGATAGTAATAACCAAACAAAGGATATATTTGATTGAATAAATATTACTCAATAGTTAATACTCAATTTGTCTAAATATATTGCTTTAATCCATTCGTGAATGTTTCTTTGATTTATTTTGTTAATTTTTCTTAAGATACTTCCGCTCGATAATTCGACTCGGTCATAATTAAAAAAAAAAAAAATTGTAGTTGTATTTTTTCTAATTTTCCATTGCTATATATTATAATTAAATTTGAGTAACAATAAATATTTCATTAATTAAGTATGTTTCAGTGATTCAGGGTGGTGTCGATGTTTGGCAATTTCTTCATCAGAGGCGGGTATCTTTATAATACCGGCTTTACACAACTTATATATATATATATATATATATATATATATATATATATATATATATATATATATATATATATATATATATATATATATATATATATCATTTATGATCATAATTTTGTGTGTGTATATATATGCCTCTTTAGATAAGATTTATGTCGTTAATTTTTATATGCACGGTTATATATAAATCCGTCTTTTTCCACAGCCTACGTACGTCTTCGGTAGATGTGGACGCTGGATTCAAAGCTGCGATGGTTGAAATCTTTAATTGTATCCACATATTATTAAAGGATAGTTTTATAGTAATTTTATAGCATATTATAGTTAATTGCTTTCAAATGGCAGTTGATGGCAGTTGATAGTGAAATAATTGGAAAAACCACTAAACTACCCACATTTTAGAACTCAAACACAAAAACAAGGGAAAATGAGTTCCAGGAACCATAATCACCACTAGCGCATCTCCGAAATGCGCCAGAAACATGGCACATCTGCCAAATGCGCCACATTTAATACATGGCGCATTTCCCAGATGCGCCACAATTAATAAGCGTTAATTACCCGTTTTTCAAATTAATTCACTAAAATAGTGCTACAAACTAGAATCGAACCCAGGCCACCTAGGTGATAAACATGAATACTGACCACTACACTACAATGTCTTTTGTTGAGAACTTATTAAACTTTTTATATTTAATGTTAGTTTAACAACCAAAATATCGTCACTGAGAATTTAACACTAGTCACCCGCATGATAGGCAAAAATTATTACCACTACACTACAATGACTTTTGTTGATAATTAATTAAACTTTGTATATTTATTTGTCTATGTAATTTTTTTTTTTTGTGTTAATACATTGTTTAGTTGCTTACATTTGCACCATGTGACCGAATGATTACTTTTTTAAAGTGATTAATGGTTACAGACATTTTAGAATATGACATAATCGTTTAAACTTATTTTATTTAATAATTTATATTTAATCAGATGTGATTGAATTTTAGTTAAATAACGATTTTAGTAAAATTCAACCCCTACCTATGTTTAGTTATTTTGTAAAATTCAATCACATTTGATTAAATATAAATTATTAAATAAAATAAGTTTGAACGATTCTCTCATATTCTGAAATGTATGTAACCATTAATCACTTCAAAAAATTAATCATTCGGTCACATGGTGCAATTGTATGTAACTAAACAATGTATTATCACAAAACAATAAATAAAACTACATAGACAAATAAATATACTAATTTTAATTAATTATCAACAAAAGTCATTGTAGTGTAGTGGTAAGAATTTTTGCCTATCATGCGGGTGACTAGTGTTAAATTCTCAGTGACGATATTTTGGTTGTTAAACTAACATTAAATATAAAAAGTTTAATAAGTTCTCAACAAAAGACGTTGTAGTGTAGTGGTCAGTATTCATGTTTATCACCTAGGTGGCCTGGGTTCAATTCTAGTTTGTAGCACTATTTTAGTGAATTAATTTGAAAAACGGGTAATTAATGCTTATTAATTGTGGCGCATCTGGGAAATGCGCCATGTATTAAATGTGGCGCATTTGGCAGATGTGCCATGTTTCTGGCGCATTTCGGAGATGCGCTAGTGGTGATTATGGTTCCGGGAACTCGTTTTCCCTTGTTTTTGTGTTTGAGTTCTAAAATGTGGGTAGTTTAGTGATTTTTCCGAAATAATTGGTGACTCTAACTGTCATGGATATATGATTCAGGAAATGATTCTAGATAATGCTTTTCTTTTTTCTATTTTAGAATTTAGAAAAAAAGAAAAAAACTTTAGTGCTGTGACAATTTTTTTTTGTTGCTATATTCAATTGCTTCCGCAAATCGTTTAAATTAAAGCTCTCCCAGGATGAGACAAATTATATGCTAATAACCAAGACTCATGTATATATTTATATACAAATATATGCAACCCTAATAATACACTTACTTTATTCTTTATATAATTAGCTTATAAAGACGAATAATGCTTATATATAATTACTATTTCAACAAACATATTAACTTTATATAAAATATTTATTGATATCATTTTATTTAAAATTAAGATAAATATAATATTTTAACTTATATTAATTTCAATATTATTACCCGCGCGGTGCGCGGGATTAGCATCTAGTACTTATCTATTGAACCATCTGCTTTCTTCTTTCGTTTAATAGCTACCCCCCACATTAATCTTGGTTCCATAACAAAGATTGTCTCAACCATGTTATTCATTTCAACGAGTTACCACACGAGTTGGGTCTGAAGTTCTTACAAACTATCAGTCACCACAATAACCATATTGATCCTTAGATCACCATTCATTAAACATAGATCCTCGTGCCGCCATAACATCAATATTGGTCTTCAGACCGTCATGGTCCTCAGACCTTTATTTTCTGCAGGAAAATTTCAAGTTACTCGTATCAATCCAAAATTCAGATTGATTCTCACATATTTCGGCATAGGTATCATTTACCTCAGTAAGACATCCCCACATTCGAAGGTGATTGTAAGGTCTCATTTCTTTCCATAACTCGAAAATATTTTTGTCTTCCTTCTTACAGGGCACCTTATTTAAAAAGTAATTGCTAGTCAAAATAGCTTTATCTTTGCTCTTCATCAGATAAATATAGCAGTATTCATATTATCATCCAAAAATGTGATAAAGTACTTATTACCTCCTCGTGTTTGGACATATTCCAAGTCACAAACATCAAACGGTTTCGTATTCCTTTTAACCGAATGAAAATATATTTTTTTGTAGTCTTAGCTCCCACACATATTTCACACTTATGTGTTTTGTCAATTCCGAATTTAGGGATATGATCCATGCTAATAAATCATCGCAAAGAATCTCAATTAACATGTCATGATCTACTGTGCCATAAATTAGGTGATTCAACATATAAGCAGAAGAAGCATTCTTATTCATGTTCTTATTTTTAGGCGCTAAGACCATTAAAGACTTATTATACATATCTCAACTCTTATAGCCTTTGCCAACATAGACATTATTCTTAGAGAGTACAAACTGACTAGATTGAAAAACGATTCGGAAGCCATGCTTATCAAGTAAGGCCCCCTGACACTAAGCTACCAAATTCAAGTCAACAAGATTTTCTGTTATCACCATCAGATTAGCCTCATTCTTCTTCGGGAACCAGCAATCATAAGATTTTTGCCATTTTTTACCACAGTTGTGGCAGTTCCCTTGGAAGGCTTGAGACTCTTGCCCGCCTTTTGATGACTAGCCAACTTTGGACGCCTGATTTCTAGACTTCTTGGAGATGTCGCACTTTGGTCCAAAATTGGCATCATTGTCCTTGAGCTTTTTCTGCTTCCCCTTCGAGGTATGTCTACCGGAGTTTTGGCCATGTTCCACAACGTTTGATCTTGCGGGATTCATCATATTCATCGGTCTGAGTGGAGCTCCACATGAAATCTTCAGGAGATTCTCTTGAGGGGTTATTCTCTGCACCACATCTGACATGGTCATCTCTTTCCTCTTATGCTTCAAGTATGCCTTTGAATTTGTCAACTTAGGGGTAGCTTTTCAATTATGGTGGTTGCCTTGAATGACTCGGTAAAATCCATATACGCTTCATGGATAGATTGCATCAGCGCAATTAGTGTATTCACCTGAAGACACACAAGATTTGTTATCAACCATCTTAAAATCAAATGACTGACGGACAATAAATTTCTTCATTTCAGCATCCTCAGCTTCAAACTTCTGATTAAAAGTGGATCAGGGTTCACTTGCAATTGTTATCTTGTAGTAGACATCATACAACGGATCAGTCGGACTGTTTAGAACAGTGTTCCTGCAAATGTATTCAGACTACTTCCATGCCTCCATAGTCATGAAGGATTGCACATCATTGGCGGTTATGTCCGGCGGAGAATCAGTTAATACCGTATCAGTTCGATGTTCATTGTCCAGCCCCCACCCTTGTAACACCCGTCACTGGAGCGACATCACCTGTAGTCGGAACATTATCATTGTTGTTGTTGTTGTTGTTGTTAGGGTCCATGATACCTAAGACCAACAACACACAAATATTTTATTATAAACCCTATTATATACGAACAAAGGAGATTGCCTTAATATTGTTAGTCGATACATGGGTAAAAATAATATTCTGATATATATAGGACTAAAGTGCAAATAGTTTTATCCAGTAATCAACATATAATTAACAAGTAATAGTATGTGTATGAAAACTGAAATTGCGACACGCATTCCTAATGAGAAATACGGTATTTTTAACTGAGGCCCGTGCGGATCACGGTCTGCTTAAGGCAATTTAGCACCACATCACCATCAAGTTATGCAACAAGATTTATCAAATGGGCGATCACCTCCCAAGATACAACAACGTCGTTGATACGAATTATGCATGCAATATGGCCAAGTGAACCGAACAAATACCTGAACTCAAACAAGAATGTAAGATCCAGATAAAGAATGATAAGATGAATGAATATTGAAACAAGAACAGAACTTGAGAGTATTTGGAGTCACGAACTTGAGATTAATAAAACTGTAACGCTAGGTTGCGTAGGGACTTTGAGATTTCAGAGAGCATTTTCGAAGTGAAACTTTAGATTGCAGAGAGGGAATTTCGGATGTCTCTATTCAGAAGGAATATCATCTCTTTTTATAATGTGAGGATTGTTTCATACCGAATATAATCGGAATATATTCTACGTGTGTATAAAATATATATTCGGTATACACTTGTTAAATTAGCAGGGTTCAATGTATTTGGACATATTCAATTTTGGCAAAAAAAAAAAAAAAAATTCTATTTATCAAAACCGGGTTCGCACGAGGTAGGCTTTTCGGGGCAAAAATCGTGTACGCACGTCACAGGTGTGCACACAAACCAAGCTTACTGGGGTGTACTTCGAATCCGATGATTTGCACCTCCTGCGCAGATGCACGTAGAGAGAGCCTCTTCACTAGTAAGTTATTACCACTTTAAATGATTGCTAAAATATATACTAGCTACTAGCTAGTTAGTGCCCGCTGCGGACACCAATAACTTCTCAGTGAACAAATCTCATTCACTACGAATGATTGATAATGGGCCTAGCCTATTTATCTAGCAATCCTCCAATAGAGCACACGGTATCATCTCATTCTTCTTTATTTAGTTCATGTCCAAAAACGACATCCTATTTCAAAGTCTTCAACCTGCGTCATTGTCACTCATCATTTATTGTTGATCGTCTCCGTCCAGCCCACAGTCTCGCGTCTTTGTCAGCTATCATCGACCGTTGTCGTCCAGCCCATTGTGAAGCATCATCGTCAGCCCTCATCGTGATCCATCCCACAGACACCTTCCACCAGAATCTGCCACTGGATCCGAAACAGAATGGCTACGTTCCTTACTCGTTGAAGCAATGGGTACCTGGAACCGTTAGGTTCTAAATGGCTCCGGGACGGTTCTGGTTCTAAATAATTTTGGTATGGTTCTGGGTAATGTGATTTAGGAACCATTTAGTACTGGTCTGATTCTAGGATACCCTAAAATTACAGGGTACCGGGAACCGGTCACCCTTACTGACAATCGTGGTTTAGTAGTTAAGAACGCTTACTCTCACTTTGTTTAACTTTGAAATCATGGGTTCAAAGTCCCTAGTAGTGTCACCTCGTGGTGACCTGATTAAAATATCAGGTCTCGCCTAGCTCACATGTCGTGCAAGTATAGAAGCGTAGAACTGGACGAGCCGGTCTTTTGACTGTACTAGGCTGCCGGTGGGGCTACGTTGACGGGGTAAGTGCATGAAGTTGTTATGCACTAACACATTGATGGGCCGGCCTCTTGTAGGGAAAAACCCAAACCATAAGTAGGAAAGCCCAAACATTACGTAGTGAGATGAGTGTAGGATCGCCACCACTAACATATTCATTTTTGTTGCCAAAAAAGTAAGGCTAGCAGTAATACGAGTTTGGTCGTGATTTTAAAAATAACAAAAAGATGTTATATTTTTTACTTGCACATCATAATTATAACCATTACAAGTTCATTTTTAGTACAATAATCATATTCATATCCACTTAAGTGAAATTATTATTATTATTATTATTATTATTGTTATTATTATTATAAAATAAAAAAATCATATTAAACAACATTGTTAAACATATTAAACACTAGGGGTGGTAATCAGATCATCTCGTGTCGTGTCGCTAGTGACACACGTGTGTACTCGTGTCGTGACAAAACGTGTTCACTATATTTTCGTGTCGTATCGTGTCCTTGTCACCAAATTATCGTGTCCGTGTGACATGTTGTGATATTATTGTTGGATTACGGGGCAGATTACTACGGAAACATAAACAAGGTACATGCTTGTAATCAGAATACGCAGCGGAAGATATGCACATACATACCTTAAACCCTTTCCGTAGTCTCCAAGGATCCTACTGAGGGAGTTCACGACCCACAGGACGGAACCCGTAGAAGTTCTTGTTAAGGAAGTCCTACACGGTATTGTCTCCACAACAATGACGGATCTCCTAAGTGATTTGCTCTAAGCAAATTGGCACACCCTTGGTGGTGCAATATGGTTCGGTCGAAACTATGTTCTAGGGGGAGGGTTTTCTCTCAAATCACCACTTATGAGGAATTGTTAATTATCTCAAATAAAACCCTAACACCCTTTATTTATAGGAGGAGCAAAGTGGACAAAAGTCCACTTTGCCCCTACATGTAAAGTTCGGTCGGCCATGTATAAGGGAGGCCCAATATTTTGGGCCTCTCATGTCAATTGGAATTTGGGTCAAGCTCAATTTCCCTAATGTGACATTTACCCAATTTCTTAGGTAACGTATACATATTAATGGGCTACCAATTACGGCGCCCAGTCACCATATGCTAACAGCTCCCACTCACCGGAATGGGAGGGTGTCTGTTAATGTATTGTTCTCCAAATCACATCAACATTTCACTATTCTGATCCTGCCCCTGCTTCCGAATAGATCATACGAGGTTTTCCGTGCGACCGGCGGATACGACGGGCATCATGCTACTCATCCGTTAGGAGTGTTGTAGCGCCTGCGGAACGTTGATTCCCTATCTCAAATCAACCTGTTGAAAATACCAATTTGTATCGCTCTGGATCCTAGGTCAACTGATAATTCTCCAGGGCATCCGCACAAGTATTCACAACCTTCAACTAATATCCGGTTGGTGGCCACCTAATGAATACAAGAGTCGGTGAATTACAGGTGAACTTGACCATCCCCATTGCTCATACCCTTAGTCAAACTCAACCGGTTTCCAAAGACGTGGTAACTTGGCCTTTTTCTTCAGCACTGCGCTCATACGCCAAGAAGCGAACATTGAGCCTGACCTTAGGTATGAGTTCAGAGTCCATGAGGATACTTCAGGTGCCTATTCATAAGGCTCCCGGGATCAATCACATGCTCGAGGTGAAGAATTTTCCGCACGTCCGAATCGCGGGGATTCTATCTAGCATAACCGAGCATGACCCCGTGGTCGAACGTGGCACGCGTAGTATGAAGCACGCGTCGATAGCATACCCAAACATCGTCAGGTGTGGGATATGTCACTGATGCTATCACAGACTTTCATCTGGCCCATTATGTGGTTAATGACAAAAAAAGTTCATCACCGGCGAAGTGCAAAATGAAGATCATATCGTGTTACTCCGAAACCAAATGATCGTTTTGCATAACCAAGTTTCCCAACTGGTTTAGCCAATCTTGCTTCAGGAGAGGTCCCCCTCTTCTACAAGACGTCTGTGCCCGTGTGACAAGGTAAGGCCCACATTCGACATAATTTATGCAGAGGATTGCGTCCTCCTAGACTTATTTTATAGACCGTAAAATATGATGTAATCAATCATTATGACATCGATAAATCATAAACTCAAATTGCAATTCTTTCATTTATCAAAATGTAACTTTCAATTCATCAAAATCTTATCACAGATACATGCCCACATTTAAACCCTACGTAATTCAAGCAGTTTAACATGCTTTTCGAATGTCTCCCTGCGTAATGGTTTAGTTAGTGGGTCCGCCAGCATACATCAGTGGGCGAGTATTCTAAAGTGATTATATTATCTTCTACCATAGATTTAGCATAATTATATTTCACATCAATGTGTTTAGTCCTACTACGGTAATTTGGATTCTTTATTGCCGCAATCGCTGCTTGACTGTCATAGAACACCTTCACAGGTTTACTCCCAACATCGCCATCAAGCAGCGCAGTAAGAAACCTTTTCAGCAAGACCACTTCCTGTGCATTTTTGGAGAGAGCAATGAATTCTGATTCCATTGTAGACAGCACGACACATGATTGCTTCTTGCTCGTCCATGAAATGGCGGGATCAACAAGGAGAAACACTCCTCCTATAGTGGACTTACGATCGTCTGGATCGCCACCATGGTCGGCGTCACTGAATCCGATTAATTCTAACTTCCTGCCCTCATAGCACAGTACATAGTCGGCAGTACCTTTCAGATATCGTATGATCCGCTTTACAACTTTTAAATGTTGATAGCTAGGGTCTGATTGGAATCTTGCTACTAGGCCCACAGCGTAACAGATGTCCGGCCGGGTACAAAGCATGTCTAACCTCCGGATGGCACGATCTCTAGCAATTTTAATGCCCAAGATGTACGTAGCATCTCCCATGTCTTTCATCTCAAATACAGATGCCAACCAGGACTTTGATTCATGCATAGAACCCACATCGTTTGCGGCAATGAGTATGTCATCCACGTATAAAGTTAAGATAACGTACTTAGACCCAGAGGTCTTTGTATACACGCATGGATCCTCTTGAAGATTCATGAATCCGTTTTCAACTATTTCCTCGTGGAACCTGCTGTACCATTGCTGAGACAATTGTTTAAGACCGTAAATGGATCTTTGGAGTTTACAAACTTTACGTTCGTTACCAGGAGTAATGAAACCCTCTGGTTGCTCCATGTATATCTCTTCCTCTGGGTTTCCGTGGAGGAATGCGGTCTTAACATCCATTTGGTACAGCTCCAAATCAAGGCTTGGGACCAGGGCTAGGATTGCCCTGACTGTGGTGTACCTCACAGTCGGTGAGTAAGTCTCATCAAAGTCTACTCCGTGAAGCTGGGTGTATCCTTTCGCAACTAGTCGAGCTTTGTATCGCTCAACATTTCCATCAGTAGTGAGCTTCAGTTTCAGAACCCGCTTCGCCCTTATGGCTCTGCGGTTAGCAGGTAAATCAACTAAAGACCACACATAATTAGCTTTCATTGAGGCGATCTCTTCTTCCATTGCTTTCATCCATTCCTTCGCTTGAGGTCCTTTCAACGCTTGTTGAACCGTCACTGGTTGGTCAACGGAAGTTAGGGTAAATATTTCACCCTTCTTGATGGGATACTTCTTGGGAGAAGTTCGATGCCTTCGACTTCGTCTAGGCTCGTTAATCCCATCTTGAGTCTAAACATTGCTCCTACTCGGAATAATGATTTCTATCGGACCATCACTCCCACTGGGAACAAGGGCGGTGCGGGAACCTTGACCTACAACTTTTCTTGGACGACCTCTCGGCCTCGGAACCAAGTTGGTTAACCCACACCCACTGGGAACAATGGGTAGTTGTGGCATTATTGGATTTTCATTCAGCGGTTCGGCAACGTGATTATCGGGTTCAACTTGATTCGCACCTGCAACAACAGTGATTTGTGTGGTAGGATTGTGTCCTCCCACTGGATTTACTATGAAAATTTCCCCATCTTCATTTACCATTTCATTCACTTGCGTTGTTGCCTCAAATCTCCCACTCGAAGTAAGTGGGACCTGACTATCATCGTTATCCTGCTCCAATTCGATCAAGACTTCGTCTGTTATATCTCACCAAGCGTTGAAAATTCGTCCTCAAGGCATGTAACATCTCATGTTCGACCACGGCACCATTATCATAAGCTAATTTAAACATGTATCCTTTAAGACTAGTCATCATACTTTCGGTTCAAATACTTGTTTAATGTGCATGTTAATGTCGCATGATGATAAGAATTAACTCATTATCACTCCTCTTAGCTTTTATGGAGTCGTGTTTGACCGATTTTGTTTGATGAAGTGTGTTATCGATGTGAATGTCTTGTCAAACTTCTCTTTCAAGGCATTTAGTGGGAGAGTCATTTTACCGACATCATCCCTTTCATTGGCTAATTCATCCCAAAGACTTATTCATCTTTGAATTGTGCATTGGGCTTTCGCTTTATGCGTCAATTTATACTTTACGAGTTTATCGTGTAAGCATTGAATGAATTATTCCCAAAAGAGAGGCAAATGAAAATTTAACATTCATTCAAAAACGTTTCATCATTAAATTTGCACTTTGAAAACGATGTGTTCTGTCTTTCGAGGTACACGCGCCTGTGGCGCCTATTCCAGGTAATATCCCATGGGTTTAAATCGTTTCGTTTCCAAAATTCAGTTTAATTTAATCCAATCGGTGTCAAACATGTTCATCATTACATAATTTATCATATAATGGAGTACTAACAAATAAGAAATACTAAATCTTTCGATCTAGCTACGCAATCGATGGGTTTATTCAGTTCTGTTGTCCTGACTGAGATGACGGAGTATGTGTGTCGTTTCGTTTCATTCAGCCTCTTCTACCTGTCCGGAAAATTTGGTTCCAAACCTGTGGGTATGGATTTTCGTTTCGGATCGTTCCCTTTTACAGGACCATTAAATTGATAAACAAATCGTGCTTCGACTCGAGTAACAATTACTTTATCCAATAAATCCGAATCTCAAAATAATCAAAATTTTAGTAACTCAAACGAACATCGAACGATAAATGACAATGGTATGGTTCTTGATCTGAAAGTCGCGTATTTGATCTATGCTTGCCGCACACATAGTCGAGAACTTTGAATCACGTTGAATATCACACATTAGTAAATTCACGAGTGAATCACATCAAATGATTTGTGTCCGTATAAAACATTTTCCAGCTTTATACTCATGACATACGAGGCGTACTTGGGACGCACTTCACTAACAGGGTTTAACCCACCAGATTATCGTATTGGACCTATTCGGTCCAGTTCTCTTCATGACATGCGGATCATGGTTGGCTTGGCTTCTTTCGAACCACTGTGGTGAGCAGAGAAGGTTGTCTCTTTACTGATGTGGTTACTGTACTTGACTAGACTCCTGGTAAGTGAGTTCTGTCAACATCAGACAACCATATACATCTTTTCCATGTTGACCTTTCATCGTGAATGTCTCGAGCGGCTTTTACACCGGCATCCATGGAAAGAGAGAAGACCATCACATTCAACCAAAACATGTCTAGCTTTAGCATCCTTGCTTCCACCGAGATGGATGCAAAGGGATACCAAGCTGTAACATTGTCTGGTTGCAATTGAAGTCTTCTTCAACTCCTTTTTACCAAGGTCGAATGTATCACCACATACGCGTTCAGATCTTCAGATCATCAAAGAACCTACTCCCATTCTTGGGGAAACAAATTATCACATTCATCTCTCATTGTCAAAATTATACCGACTACAATATTCATCTGTAGTTGTCCTCTACGCTTTCCGGAATCGTAGCAGAGAGTTCAACACATACTCTTTTTATTCATCATAATCCATACAATCAAGATTGCGAGGAATATTGAATCGCACTTATTCAACCAACTCATACGAACACATTGATAATCATGCTTAATCAGGGAGACAATAACATTTTGAGAAAGAATTGCATACATCGGATATCATTTAAGATGGAATACGACAAATAATGATTCCTCGGCCATCTAAACCAACCGACCGCCAGTAAACTGAGGGAATAGGGTTCGTGAAAGAGTTCACATTACCGTCGTCTTCAATCAAATAAATCAGTCTCTTAAAAACTGTTTTTATTCGCAAATTACCGGAACAGGAACTTTAAAAAATAAGCATACCCGATCTTGGCTTTCCCAAGGCCCTTTTGTATTTTAAAATGTTCTGATCGCATGCATATATAATTCTACTTCACAAGTAAATCATCATAGCAAGCCAAATTCATCAACCAAACCACACATCATGCATACGCGTCATGCGTTTAATGTTCCGAAGAATTCATGTTAGAATATATATAATTCTACTTTCCAAGCAAACTATCACATGCAACTACATCCTCAACATTCAAGCATACGTGTCATACGTGTCATACATGGATACTTCCACATCAAACATGCATATTTGGCGACTGGCTTTTGTTTTTGAAATATTAGGGGCTGACTTGCAATTCATGCTTACAATTAATCATGCGTGTTTCTAGACATGAATCCTAGGCAATCACAACAATCACAGCATGTCTGTCCTAATGCGCAAATCATATATTTAACCAGGGCTCTGCCCCCAACATCATGCTAGCTTGACGTAGTCAAGCAAACAGTTCTAATAAATATATGTGATGAAATGTAAACAATTGTAATTTAGCCCTCTAATTAATCCAATCCCTAAATCATGCATTTCAGATATCCATCCCCATAATCGAAACTAGCCATTAAGGTTTAATAAAAAACATGAAAGTTTTAAACCTTCGAGCACTGTGTAGACTAATTAAAGTTTTAAAAAAAACATTTGGATTTTAAAACTTGACCATCTTATTTTATTAATTGACTTGAATTCGATTTTGAAAAATCTGGTTCGGTTCAGTCAATTTCGGTCATAACCGGTCCAATAAAATAGGGTTCGATTCAACACACAAAACCGGTTCGGTTAGGTTCGCTTAGTTACCCCAGTTCGACCCAACCCGGCTAGGTCGAACCGATTAAGAAAATCTGGTTTGGTTTTATTCCTATCCGGTTTAGCAAATTGGACCGGCCCATTAATCACTTAGGTTTGGGCTGAAATAATCTTGTGGGCTAAGTAGGATTTTAAAGTCCACTAAAAACTTAACTTAGCCTCCAAGAATTATTAACTATATAAAATAATTTCTAATATTTCATATATATATATATATATATATATATATATATATTTCTAATAATTGTCAAGATTATATCTATAAAATGTAAATCAATCAACAATATATATATAGATATCTAAATTTCGGCCCAATTATATACATATATATTTATTTATTGTCAATATCTTTAATAGGGAAACAAATATACTGACAATATATTTTCTTAATCTTTTAGGTAACTAAATCTATCAATAATATCTCAATTCCTATAAATTAGCTAGATATATTGATAGTTATATATATTTTCATATATTTAATGTGAACCTATCCTTATGTTTCTAATTATAGATATATTGTTACCTTTAATAAAAATTAAAATATGGTAAACAATATTCTAGACCTATTTCGGCCGAAACATCTAACTTGGGGCCTAACAAATTTAAAAAAATTCACCTTGTAATTCCTTTAGGGTTCGGCCGAAAACACCAAATTGGAAACAAGTGGTCAAATTTCAAGATCAAATTTTAAGAAGATCTACAATCCAATGTTTGATTTTGATAAGAGTCCCCTTTTTCTTGAAGATCACGAACATCAAATTTTACTAAGAACATCATGAAAATTTCGGCACCATCAACTTAAAAATTTCAAAAATCACATCTTTAAATTTTCGGCCAGAAACTTAAATTTTCAAGAACATCAACTTATCAAAATCAAGAACTTCTAACACATGCTCTAATACCACTGTAGGATTACGTGGCAGATTACTACGGAAACATAAACAAGGTACATGCTGGTAATCACAATTACGCAGCAGAAGATATGCACATATCTTAAACCCTTTCCGTAGTCTCCAAGGATCCTGCTGAGGGAGTTCACGACCCACCGGACGGAACCCGTAGAAGTTCTTGTTAAGAAAGTACTACGCGGTATTGAGCAAAGCCTCTGATCGATTCATGGCAGGGACGGATCTCCGGAGTGATTTGCTCTAAGCAAATTGGCACACCCTTAGTGGTGCAATATGTTGAGCCGAAACTATGTTCCAGGGGGGAGGGTTTTTCTCTCAAATCACCACTTAGGAGGAATTGTGAATTATTCCAAATAAAACTCTAACACCTTTTATTTATAGGAGGAGCAAAGTGGACAAAAGTCCACTTTGCCCCTACATGTAAAGTTCGGCCGGCCATGTATAAGGGGGACCCAATATTTTGGGACTCTCATGTCAATTGGGATTTGGGTCAACTAGTTTCCCTAATGTGACGTTTACCTAATTTCTTAGGTGACGTATACATATTAATTAGTTATCAATTACGGCGTCCAGTCACCATATGCTAACAATGATAACTACTATCTTAGGAAAATCAATAATACTAATATTACACAATTGACCTTTTTTGTACAAATATTACAAAATGATCCAAAATTAACCAACATCACATTTTGACATATAAATAAATTTAATTTAGAGAAATTCATCATTGTTTTATTTTAATTAGTTATAAATTTTACGGGTTTGTGGTGCACTGAATATGAGAAATAATGTAAATATATTAAGGATAGGCACGGAACCGATCCAACCCAGACCAGTTATGACCCAGATCGAAATTGATTTAAACAATTCTGGTTTGATCCGGCCCGAATTTTATATTGGCTAAGATATATGTGAGAAAAACTAGTCTGGTTCAGTACTGTTTTTGTCAAAAACAGCCCGGTTCGATCTAGAATCGGTTTTATATACAGATTTACACTAAATTTATAAAAAAATAAAATAAAATAAATAGTCCATAAGCATTCCGGTCCATCCCAAAACTAGTTGTTTCAAGAGCGGTTCCAAAAAAGTATACTAACGGTTTTTTGTCCGGTTGTCCACTTGAAAACCTGGTCTGTTTGAATCGGTTTTTTTGCCCAACCCTAAAATATATATTAATTTACGAGCTTAGTTGCAATATTGAAAATGATGAGGTCTATATGTAATATTACATTTCAAATAACGGTGTCCATTCGTGTTTAGCTGTGAAATCGTCTTTATACGTGTCTTAGCCATGGACATGCAACTCTGAGCTATATGAACATGCCCATAGTCGTGTATATTTGTGATATAGAGTTGTTTAAAAACGGTTCGTGTCGTATTATATCAGAGATGTGAAAAAAAACAATGCTGTTATAGCTCGTATATCCGTGTCGTATCAGAAATTGTCACCCCTAATAAACACTACAATTTAATATTAGACATTTATTCATACTTTACATTGATACATGAAAAAATATTGCAATTTAACATTATACCAATTATAATTTTTAACAGTTGTGTAACTCGGTGCGCCAAACACTTCCTTATCTCAACATTCTTTTATGCAGACAAGGTTAGAACCAAAAGGCAGGCACTCGGGGACAGTGTCTAACAAGGTGGGACTAAAGTAGCCCATGCCGATTAAAAAAAAAAAAAGTAAGAAACTAATTTTTTTTTTTACTACAATATATGTTTTAAGTGTCAACTCTAAAAATAATCTAAAAATTTGACCAGTTGTAAGTTTTACAAGGGTTGATTTTGAAGAACATGTGTATATATGAAGTAGAATGTTTGGAAGTTTTAGTAATTGGGTTGAACATGGCTATGAAGTTTATGTTTTGTAGTTTTAATTTGTTATTTTGTAGAGATTACCGGACTCTTTATAAATTGATGAAGTGATAGGTCTTATAAAGAAGGTATGTGACACATGTAATGTCGATAAAGAAGGTCTGTGACACGTGTAATGTTGATAAAGAAGGTCTGTGACACATGTAATGTGGATACAGAAGATCTGAAATTTATTGTGTTGTTAATATTATGTGTCTGAAAGATGAAAATTGTACTATACAAAGGTCTGAAAGTTGTACTGTTGTCAATTATAGGTGTCTGAAATGATAAAATTGTGTTATACAAAGGTCTGAAAGTTTAAAATTGTGTTATACAAATGTCTGAAACTTCTAATGTTGGCCAAGTGTGTATGCAGTTTGATTACGTTATGAAAACTAACATCCAAAGTCTGAAACACAATATTGAATATACGAAACTGATAGTATTAAACCCATCTCAAAATAGTTTGTCACGATACTCCTTGCCAACAAGTGACAATAAGGAGTATCACACAAAACTAGATAGTTATGACAGACAACCAAATAATCCCAAGGAGTTCAGACATCTCCAAAACACACATAGAATGAAGGAGTTCAGACATCTCCAAAACACATTTGTTCATGACCTAGGAGGAACAATCTGCGCCTTAAGTCTTGTACTTCTCCTCAACTTCGTATTTGATCTTCTTACCGGTATCTTTGGTCGATAACCAGTCCGTTTTGGAGGCGATGGAGGGAGTATCACACTGATTGGAGTCGCATCATCATCAACCAATCCCTCATTATTCTCTTCTGTCTCGACTTCTTTGTCCTGATGATCCACCTCTTCATACTCCTCACCATTTTCTTCATCTTGCACTGGTTGCTCATTAGCTGCCTCCTCAACAACTGGCTCATCCTGAAGAGGAACATCCTGCCCTGGCTCTTCATGCCCTGCCTCCGCAACAACTGGCTCATCCTGAAGAGAAACATCATGTACTGGGTCCTCATGCCCTGCCTCCGCAACAAATGGTTCATCCTGAAGAGGAACATCCTGCACTGGCTCCACAACGTTTTCCTCCATCTCGACTTGTTCTTCTTCATCTTGCATTGGTTGCTCATTGGCTGCCTCCTCAACAACTGGCTCATCCTGAAGAGGAACTTCCTGCACTGGCTCCTCATGCACTGGCTCCTCGCGAACTGCGTTGTTATTGCATCTCATGGGGACCTTTTTTCCGACGGACTGCATAACGTAGAAATCATCAGCTTATGGTTTTGCTTGTCATTACACAAACCCTAAATAACCATACAACATCAAGGACATTTACCGAAATATATCCAGCTAATGTTTCTTCATCGTGAGCCATATATACATCCTCTTCCACCACATATATATATATCCCATCTCTTTCTTTTAACCAGTTTCTTAACCTGCCAAACAGACCCTAAATGTCAACAACATCCTACAAACAGACCATAAATATCAACAATGTGCATAACACAGACATCTAATATCAACAATGTGCATAACACAGACCCTAAATATCAACAATGTGCATAACACAAACATCTAATATCTACAAAAGTCCTACAAACAAACCCTAAATATCAACAATGTGCATAACACAGACATCTAATATCAACAAAAGTCCTACAAACAGACCCTAAATATGAACAATTTGGATAACTCACCGGTGCAGACGATTGGCGGTTTTCCTAGTTGGGGGGGGGGGGGGGGGGCAGGTCGGTTATCCACATTGTCCCATGGTGATGCCAGCCAATTAGAGTCATCCTGAATTACCAAAATTGTCAGTTTTCCATTGCAACTTAAAAAAATATTCTACCAAAGGAAACTACCTCATCGATAACAACATTCGTCACAGTGGTAGTTGCCCCATCCACAGCAGCTCTGAGCTCCTCTTCAGTCACCACCCTCGGAGCCTTCAACGAAATTTTTGAATAAATACAAGTTAAGAAAAGGTTTTTTCTAAAGTATTTGAATGAGTATAAATTGAGAATCATTAACAGACATGTCGCCTTGCGGGATTTGAAGGGCATCCTGTTTTGTTGTGTTCTTTACTTCTACAAATTGAACATGTCATCCTGTATGTCCTCCTGAGTTTTGAAGGCCCAGCCTCGTGTGTAGCCCTTTTTCGAATCTTTCGGGGTCTTCCACCCTGTCTTCTATAATTTGGAGGCAATACTGGCAGGTTGTTTTGGGGTTTCCAAAACTCCTGACTGGGAACTGGATACACAATCAGCTCGTACGACCTCAACATGGCCTCCTTAGTCAGAATTGGATGCACAAATGTGGACAGTGGCCTAGACTCTTGACGCGCGCATCTCAACCCGTGGGGACATGGAAGACCCGTAATCTGATATTGTCAGCAACTGCAGACCAAATTTTCTAGATCCACGGCGTATGTCGTGGCACCATATTCAACTTCATAATTACTGCCACCTGAATAAACGACATTGCAGATCATTGCCTCCGACAACCCTCGCCTAATCTTCTTCAAGATTTTTGGGCCCAACCTCCCTTTCCATTTATTGGTGTCCTCCCTCTTGGATTGGAACTGCTTCATCAATTTCTTCCTGATGTAATCTAGGCCTAAGATAATCGGCTTGTTCCTTGCCTCATCTATAGCGTGGTTCCAGCTCTCATTGAGGTTGTTCATGATGTTGTCAGCCTTAGACCAATCAGGGAAGTCTGGCCCATTGCTCACGGGGGATTTGATTGAGGTAGTTATAAGCTTCCTCATTAATTCTCCTCAAAACCAACATGTGTTCCTCATGCTTATGCAATAGGCAAGCAGAAGCAGCTCCAAAGACATGGTTTTTTATGGCAACTCCCTTCTATCCCTCAGCTTTCATATTCTCGTGAATATGTCTGACACATCTTCTATGTTCAGAATCTGGGAAAGTCGCCGCAACAGCATTTACTAGGCCCTACGAGAAATCCCAATTCAGACACCAGTAATCAACAAATGTAAACTCGCAGACACCAGAAATTAACATACCTAAGCATAACAAACCCTATATTTAAACATATGTCAAACTTCCAGACATCAGAAATTAACAAACCTAACAGACCCTAGATTTAAACATATGTTTCACACCCAGACATCAGAAATTAACAAACCTAAGCATAACAGACCCTAGATTTAAACATATGTTTCACACCCAGACATCAGAAATTAACAAACATAAGCATAACAGACCCTAGATTTAAACATATGTCAAACTTCCAGACACCAGAAATCAACAGCCAAAAATTCCTTGTACTGATTTTAAGCCAGAAATATTACCTTCTGTCTGTCTGACATTATCACCCAGTGTCTTCCTTCAGGACCTGTGCCAATGTCCTTTTTGAGGAGGTCAAGGAACCACAACCAAGAATTATAGGTCTCCGCCTCTACCCAAGCAATAGCAATTGGAAAAAGCCCTTGATTTGCGTCTTGACCAACAACGGATAGAATTTGTCCAGTCTCCGCACCTCTAAGGTGACACCCGTCTAGACCAAAGAAAGGTCTACATCCACGGATGAACCCGGTCTTACATGCTTTTAGGCACATGTAAAAGCGCTGAAACCTCCCATTGTTCATACTAATTCCCACTGTAGTTCCTGGGTTGGCAGTCCTGACCGCATGGGCGTACTCCCAAATCATGGCATACTCCTTCTCCCTCTCTCCTCTTATGATTTCGTCCATCCTCTTGCAAGCATTCCGCAAAGTGAACCGACTGACATCGACATGTCTGTCTTTCGCAAGCTCCTTCACAATGTACCCGGTGTTAAGCTTCTGCTGTCTGTACTTCTCCAGATATTTTTGCACCAACCAATTCTTGTTTATCTGTCTTGTCCTCAGCACAAGGCACTTTTTTCTGTGCTTATTTTTGAAACTCTTTACCTGAAATTGAATGAAAAAAATAAAACAAGTCAAAACCAAAACATGTATTGAAAAGCAACAACAAGCATTTTGGTTTCATTAAACATAGTTTTGTACCTGCAGACTTTCCTCACCCGTGACCTTGGAAGCATAGATCCTCCACCCACATTTCTTCTTACAGATAGCGTCCACCTTAGTATGGTTGTTGTTTTGAAATTTGTACGCGTATCTGTGTGCTATGCTGTGCTCCGCTAGTGCCTGTCTGAATGCTTCGGCATTCGGGAATAAAAGCCCCACCTTCAAGTCTGGTGGGGGGCATTGGATTCTAAACTCTCCTTGTACACGGGAAAACGCCCATGACTGGAAACTTCTTCAGGATCACCGGAGTGTGCATATGAAGCGAGGCTCATGCTGTCGTGGAGCAACTCCTCAGGAGCATCATTACTATGTTGTCCATCCATCTCATCCAACAACGTCAACTCATCAACCTCTTCATCCTCAAGAACATGTGATGGGTTGGCTGTGGAGGAAACAAAGTTTAATTAGTGTAGCTGATAAATCAATGTTAACAATTTGGAAACCTCAGACCTCATATATTAACAAAATTTAAACTTCATACCTCATTGTTGTCTTCTCCTTTCATCAGCAACCTTTCTCTTGCCTGCAGCAATTGCCTTTCTTTTTTCTTCCTCATTCTCCACCCTTGCAGTCTTTCTGGCAACTCTATGTCATACATCCTCATTAGCTGGTGGTGGACTCTCACTCGTGCTGTGTAAGTCATCCCCATCTCTTGGCTGCCAGTTCTCATCAGAGACACTACAGTCGGAGGAAGGAAGAGAGTCATCTTCCTCTTCTTCTACTTCATCTCCAGTGTCACCTTCCTCCTCATCTGTGTATGGGGATGAATCAACTTGGATGGGAGCAGGATCCTCAAGATCTCTCTCTGCTCCCTCCTCTCCATCGTTGTCTTCTCTTCCAACACGTGCCAAGTCATCAATCAGCACCTTTCATACAAGCCCTAAATTGGGATGTAGTCAGCTCACCTTGTGGTCTTCTCCCACTCCCCTCAGCGCCGCCAGACCGTAAAGTTGATAAACCAGAGACATCATCCTTCACCAAATACACCTGCATAACTGTTCCTCTAGGATGCATTTCTAGCACTTCACCCCAATCAATTCTACCCATTACCAACTTTAAAACGATGGGATCAGGAATAGGCTTCCTATATTGTATCCATCCCCACTCCGGATACCCAAATTTTGACCTCAACTCCTTCAAAAGCTTGCTGAAAGGGTAGTAACTTGAAATTTGTATGATGTCAACATCGCCAACGTACTCAATTATGGTACCGTTGTCTTCAATTATGAAAGCACCATGGTGGTTTATCTCCAACGTGATAGGATGTATTAGGTAAATCTGCAACAAAATAATTTATTGAAGGATTAGATAGGACCAATTAAAATAGCCTTAAAATTCAGTTTAAATTCAGTTTAAATTTCAGTAGGTCTGAAAGACACGCTCATGTTGGTTTTAGCTGTCTGACATTTGAACTTTGTCAATAAAGAATGTCTGAAATGTTGTTATTGTTTACTTTAGGACTTGGTTTTGTCTACAATAATGTTGTTGTTATTGTGTATGGGGATGAATCAACCATTCAGTTACTGAAGTCTGCTTTCAAATATGCAACTAGGCAAGACAAATTTTCTTCTTAAGTTTAGGCATTCATCAATTCTAATCTCTTAATACTCAGATAAACTAGGAAGTGAAATGTTGTATCTTTTTTAAATATATAGTTAACAACTCACAGTTAAAAACCCTTAAATTACTACTTCAAATGACAATTGTTTTGAAACCCTAACCTAAATTTTGTTTAACCACTGAAACAGAGGTTTGTAACTTCAAGTTTCAATTTTTCTACCTCTTAACAGATTGTTCTTCAAGTTTCCGTTTAAAGTTAAACTTCTTCAAGTTTCAGTTTTTCTTTTTACATTGTCTCCAAAATCTCCTAATTAGCACCTGTACAACAATTTTTCACAAAATAGTAACAGATCCTCCATGCAAAATCCAAACTTTATGACAAATGAAGTTCAATTTCCTGAAAATCTTCAAACCCACAATCGATACACATAAATAATCTCATATTTGGGTAGAAATCACTTACCAAGCGACGTAGCCATCTTCCTCAACCCGGAAATTGAGCCTCCGCTGCAGCTGTACTGTCGTCACCTTCCCGGTGTCTCTGCGGACTGCCACTCCCGTCACCTTCTCCTCGTTGCCGTACGGAAACCGCCTTCTTCTTCGCCGGAAAACCCACAAACTCCCAGTCGCACCAAACCCTAGGTTGGGTTCTCAGTGTTTTGAGAGAAATTAGAAACTGAGAGAAAGGAGAGATTTTTTTGTTTTGATCGGAATGAAGTGACAGAATGAAGAAGAGGAAGAGACATGTTTTGATTTGCCGCCCAGAGGGGTATTTCAGACTTTCAACTCTGCACGTGACAGACACACCGGCGAAGGAGGGGCAGTTTTGGGATTACAGTTTAAAGTGGGGCATGTTTTTTGCACGTGACCATATTCCGTCACCTTTGACGGAAAAATTTAACGGAGACCGTTGTTATCACAAAACTGAAATTTCAGACTTCCTTTATTAACTTTTTAAATTTCAGACCTCTCCCGTTAACATAGGTGATAGTTCAGACCTTTCATAGGTTCTTAACCCTTATTTTTTAGCGATATAAATTTTCAATGTTAATCTTTTTGTTTTCCATTTTAAAGACTCATTTCGAGATCTTTAATAAAAAAAATGAAATACTGAATCGCAAAAAATTGCTTTTTACCTCTTTAACATTTGCCTTATTATGATTTTGCTACAAAAATTTAGCAGCGTGTTTGTCTCTCATGATTTGCCTTCCTCACCTAACCATCAACAATTAATCCTTTTCCTTTTTATTTTTCTCAGTGGATAGTGGTTATTATCAGATTGACAACCTTGTAGCATACTTATTTGACATATAAAATAATTTTTAATCACATTGGATCATCTAGTAAGAGTAAATTAATAGTTGTAAATATTTTTTGAATTCATGAAGATTTTGAACGCAAAATACCTAAATAAGAAATAAAGTGTTGAACATCTACATTATATTACATCATTTTACGGATCTAGCTAGTAAAAAATCTTCAACTAGCAGTTTTTTTATGTTTTAAAAACCGAATCAGACCTTCGGCTATACTAGGTCGGACCGCCAACAGGCCACTCCACCAATCCAGTTTTTCGGAAAACCCTAAAATGCAAATTGAATCCAGCCTGTTCAGTGAACTAGCGGCCGAACAAGATTTGACAGTGAAAATTAACGCTGATTTTGTCGATTGAAATTGCCAATAAATGATACCTTTGAACATAACTTGAAGGATTAGAGATGAAAACTAGTCTGAATCTAGTCGGCTCGAGAACCAGATACCTTTCCAACCAATTTGATCCCGATCCGATTTTGAAACATTAATTTGCTCCTAACAATTTGATTGAATGTAGGTACCGGAAGAACCTTTTTGACCAACTAAAACCTAACAAGTTGAAAGAAACACATTGATTACTTTTGTGGAACTAACTTTGTTGCCTCCTCATTCACAGTAAGAAGAAGGATTAAGACATTTATTTGCTTGCTTGTCTCAGCGTGGTGCGTAAGCCACCATTATTTACATCGACCAACTTTATGAGATTCCATTTCTTAGCCTGGCCTGACCTCAAACTGGAAGAAAGATCCATTTTGAGAATCAAGACAAAACCAAACCAAATAGATGTGCATAACATATCAACAACAAAAAAACATTCATTGACTTACATGATTAAGAAACATAATTTTAAATTTTAAAGATAGAATTCACAATATTGTTTTTAAGTCCCATTTGGGCTAAACATGTAAGCTTACCACTTCAGCAGTGTAAAACTTTAGACATACCATTTCATCAATCAATCCGAATTGATAAATGGATCTTAATACTATCAATACTTTGAAAACACATTAAGTGAGTTATGGAGAAACAAACTGAGCCACATCTTCAAGGAAACAAATCAATACTATTTTTTATGTCGCCAACAACTTGAAGATGAACAATGTAATATATTGCAACAATTCAGCATTTTATCCTGTAATTAGAAGTATTATATTAAAAAACCATTGGAGTCTGGAATGAAAAAAAAAGGGTTAAAGGTACTTTTCATACCACATGTTTGACCGAATGTGGCTTTTAGTACTGGATGTTTAATTTTGTATACTTTTGGTACCAAACGTTTGAAAAAATGTGGCTTTTAGTACATCTGTTGGTTGACCGTTAGTTTTGGCCGTTAAATGACATGTTCAAGTCACGTGATCGGCTCTAAACTTTTAATTTTGTTCAATTTAGTCCCTCAAATATATTCATAACTTTTATTTTGTTTAATTTAGTCCTAAAACTTCAAAATCAAACCAATTGGGACCTATCTCCAATTGGGTAAATTTGACCCAAATGAGGCTATGTCAATTGAATTCGACTGGTTTAATTGGGTCCGATTTTGAAGTGTTATGACTAAGTTAAACAAAAGAAAAAGTTAGGAATACATTTGAGGGACTAAACTGAACAAAATTAAAAGTTTAGAGTCGATCACGTGACTTGCACATATCATTTAACGGCCAAAACTAACGGCCAACCAACAGATGTACCAAAAGCCACATTTTTTTCAAACGTTTGGTACCAAATGTATACAAAACTAAACATCCAGTACTAAAAGCCACATTCGGTCAAACATGTGGTATCAAAAGTACCTTTAACCCAAAAAAAAAAACATTCAAAACCAGTACTTACCCATTACATGCATTATGTTCAAAACCTAATGGAATTCGGAATCGAAAACGTTCACAACTAGTACTTTACCTATTACAAATAGATCGAAAGAGAAGACATTGAAATTTGATTTTAGTAAAACTCAACTTCCAACCTTGATTTTGTACAACTTCTTCATTCATCCCCTTTGAGCCGCTCATTGAAAAAAAAAAAAAAGGGCTCTCCATGCTCTCTTCACTCACCCTGTAATTACACCATAACTTAGAGAAGAGAGCACAGAGTATAAGACTCCAACCAAACCCTCTTCTTCTTCTTCTTCTTCTAGAAAACCCTCCTAACAAAGACTCCTCTCAGAACTCAAATTATTTCTGAAAAACCTCCCATTTACTTTTACTTACTTACAAGAACTCTCCTTACCCTCCATAGTCATTTACAACATATATTTACAACACAACACTCTCTCAAAATTCCTCTTCACCTGTAAAGTAACTTCCTCAGTGAGATGGTCATAATTCTATGCCAATGTAGTGATGCCACAGTTCCTACGGTCCCGGTTGAGGCAGTCAAAGCCCTCGACGCGAACTGCAGGCTTGTTGCCAAAATTTCCACGAACAACGCAGCTGCCTCCTTTCCTAGAGGATGGAGATAAGCTCGATGATGGCGAGAGAATCGGGAGCTTCTCGTCCCCAAATCTATCATCCCTAATTAGTGGGTTAGACACTCGACTCGGCGGTGACCCGCAAAAATATGGGGGCGACGAGCCAATCTGTGGTGAAGAACATTGATCATATCCACCCTGTTGAAATATAAACATTAAACCACGCCCAGCTAACATTTCAAATGGTATCAGAGATTGCTATGCTTGAACTTTTCAGCAAAGCCAAGTTAAACCCAGTTTAATTAAAACAGTTTCAGCAAAGCCAAGTTAAAACCAGTTTAATTAAAAAAGTTTCAGCAAAATCTCACAAGATAGATGTTCCAAGTTTGGTGTAAAAAAACAGATTTTTAGCTCAGATTTAACCAAAATTCGATATTTTGAAGATTATAACAGAATAATTTGCAGATCTGATTATGATTAGTGAGTTTGGTGACAGATCGGTTGTAAGTACCTTCATAAGGATGAAATCCAAGACATCAGGTCCTGCTCTTGAATCCACAACCTCTGCTTGGTTGCTGCAAATCAAGACACATGAATTCAGTTCTTGATAATTAAAAAATAATGTTTTTTAGAGTTTTTGAGCTGGATTTGTAATTAACTAATTAAGAACAGAGAAATCGAATAGAAAGGGAAGTACCTGAGGTGCCATCGGATCGGCCGGACAGGGTGGTCGGCGACAGGGGAAGCTAATACACCGACACGGCGGGGTTTGGGGCAAATCATGGCCTCCCTCCTCAATTCTTCGCGGGATACGAAAGATGTCTGCTGGATCACACAGTGATTCATTATCGGTGGTTGAATTTACGTTATTTATCGACGAATTAAGCAACTGTTGAAGGGAATCGGAGACGGGTTAGATTCGGAGTCGGTGAGAAACTAAAAATTGAAACTTTTGATTATCAATTGGACAGATCTGGATCGGGTGGAGCTGATTGAGCAGTTTCAGATCAAGATTGGGTCACCTAATTTGAAACCTAATCAATTAATTGAAACTGAAACAGAAGGACATAATCTCAGGTTGTCGGTTTCTCCGACTGAGTAAATTTTGAGACCAACAGAACGAAGAACAGCCATAATCAATTAGAGAAGATGAAGTTAGAGAGAGAGAGGAGAGAGAGAGAGAGAGAGAGAGAGTCGGACCTGAGCTAACTGTACACAGCTTCTGGATGTGGAAAAGGAAAGATTATAGATAGATATAGTATGTATGTATTGACAGGCACAAAGGAAGGTTATTTGGGGAGAGATGGGGAAGAAGGTTAATAATGGAGATGTGGGGTGCAATATATAGGAGGAAGAAGAGGAAGAAGAAGGAAACAGAATCTGGAAAAATAATAAAGAAAATAAGAGGAGAGAGAAGGAAAATGGTGTGTATTGGACAACAGCAAAGACAGAGGAGAGAGAAAGAAACGAAGGAAAAAGGAAAGGGTCTGCAAATAGCAAATGCAAGGCTGCAACGTCTCTATCGACAACTGATGGGGGCAGATTTTTTATTTTTATATCTTTACTTTCTTCTCTATGTTATTGAATTCAATATTCGTAAATCCTAATATTATATTTCACTCTTAGAATTAGGGTGAGTTCGGAACAAACAAATAAGCAGAATTTTTTAGAAAAATATTTATAGTCTTAGTTTTCGGAATTTTCTATTACTGTTCCTAGTCTTATTTCTTAGTTAAACATATGATAAAGTCCATACTCGGTCGGGTCTTTTAAATTCAGGACGGGTTAAAAGACAACTATAATTTACATTTAAGATTGAAAATAAACATTAATATTATCAACTCAAAATACAAATTCAAGCATTCATCGAGTTCACGAACACATACATCGGGAGAGGGTTTAGGGATGTGGACTCTGGCTACGCTAGTTATACTTACTAATTAGGCTACAGATTTATTTTATATTCATTTAGTTTAAGTATAATTAGATTATTTAAATTATAAAATGTTGAACTGTGATAAATAACTAAGGACATTCGGGACTTTTTAAAAAAAGCCTACCCTAGCCTTACTCCTAGTTGAGAGCAAAATGTCACTCTCATACGGGCTCGGGCCCAATTTCGAGACGGACTTTCGGGACGGGCTCGAATGAGGAATTCGGATTTGTCGGAATTTATACACCGCCTTACTTAGAATAGTCTCAATTTGCACTAACTGAATCCGTAACAGAATATATTACTGAAACAAAAAATCTGTAATAGATGAAGTCTGATTATAAAATTTAAAAATAAAGGAGTCTTTATGTTGCGCCATAGAATGTCTCATTTCTCAAAAGTAAGGAATTTAAGAGTTTTCACGGGAATAACTAATAAAAAGCCTAAGTTGGAAGTTAATCGAGGAATCAGTTGTGTTTAAAAGAAAAAATTAAATATCGTATTTATTTAGAAGATCATGATTAGTAAGCTAAATTTCAAAATTTCTGATTAAGTAATTAAGCGCTAAAATTATACTATATTATTTGGATGATGATGTAGTTTTTCTTTTATGGGTTGTCATAGGCATCAGATAGTAGAATAACTCTCGCTCTTTGCTTGCATAAATAAAAGGTAAATGTTATCCATGAATGAATATAGATTTTTTTTCCATAATTTAAAGAATATTTAAAATCAAAATATCTAGTTAATTTATTACGTACTGAACCGAAACCTAGGTATTATGATGGGCAGGTGCGTGCTATTGTATGTGTCAATCATCGTGTTGTGTTAAACTTAATGAATACGAACATACGGTAAGCTTGTCGTACCACATTTTACAAAAACAAACACAACACAAAAAAATTCGTGCATGTTCGTGTCGTGTTTTGATGTTATTTTAATTTATTTACTTGTACATCTCTATACGAGATCTTTAAGCAAAAATGAAAATAATGAGCTTCATATAGCAAAAAAAATTATGAATTAATATGTCAATATTCATAATTCGTAATATATGGTTGACAAAATCTAAAAAATTAAATCACTAGTTGGAGTTTTAAAAGCTATTAAATAAGATCAGTTCAAAAAATACTGACTTAATAGCACAACTTTATTATGTGTGTCGTGTTGTGATACCTAAATACGAACATGACACAGAAGTTATATCTTACTAATCATGTTCGCGATATTATATTATAGTTCTGCCATATATTTGCTCTAACACAATTTTTCATACATATTCGTGTTGTACTATCGTGTACAAAATTAACAATCCTATGCAGATTTTTAACAATATTCCCCAATTATTCTTACTTTATTTCGAAAAAAAGAAAAAGGAATTTCTTTTGTAAAAAAATATTGTTATTGAGATTTCCTATGTGAATTGTGTGATCCAGGAAAGCGGAATTCGGCTATAAAATATTTTTATTAATATTATTAAATGAAATAGGCAACTAAACTAAAGAGCCTTTGGAATTTTCTTCCCCTAATTTTAGAGTCATATTTGACTTTCTCCCCAGAAGTTTAGTTAGAAACGTAGCATTCCATTATCTCCCAAACCATATAATGTTTATGTTCTATTTGATAATTTAAACCCCAACTTAAATTGACTATCAATTTAATAGTGGTGACATATATTACATGTTCTTCTATATTGCAAAAGAAACACTAATTCTAAAAAAATTAATATGTTCAATGTTATTAAAGTAAACTTCACTGTGCGTACGTAAAAATACTATACAGATAGTATTCCAATTATTATTATAACACCATATATACAATTGGCTTATTCAAAAAAATATATATATATAATGTCACGTGCCTGAAAAACTAGTGCAAGTTGGACTACACCCAACGTCTACTACATCTAGAGTAGCTTTTGTAAATAAAGCTCTTTAGGGGGAGTAGTAGTTGAAAGCCAAGTCAGGACGTGATGGATGTGGATCTCTCCCCCCATACATGGGTGTCGCTTACAAGGCAATGGCTGGTTTCCAATGTCCTGGTTGTTATCGGTAAGACGTTGCATATCCTTCGGGATCCTGCTGGTTCGGGAGCTAATGCCGCTCTCCTGATGATGGCCAAGGCAGGCCGAAAACCAGTTAAGCTGCTCTCCGGAGCAAAGACCCCTAACCACGACCCGTTCCGTCCGTATGCGCAGTGCGAGTTGGGCTTCGAGAACTGATCTTGGGAGAGAAGAGGGTTGATCCGGACGTGGGAGTGCCGGATGTCCCGCGGACGTATTCCACTGGGAGCGTGGAAAATTCCAAGCCCGTGACAAGTGGTATCAGAGCGGAGTTCTCGTTCGCCCGAGATGATTGAAGAGAAAATATATAAACGTTGCGGACTCTGAACGATCATGGTTGACCCGAGATGCTTTACCACGAGGATAGCCATCAATAGCGCAGAACTCCGAGTTGCGCTGTTTTGTGGGGAGGAACGCTAGTGGGGCTCCAGTGTACTCGGAAGACATGACTGCGGAGGGTTGCCTTCAATCCGAGAGATTAAGGATGTGCGGTGGCGTTGCCACCATGGGGAGTGGATGCACTAGAGAAGAGTGTAGTCAGGTGCACATATTGGCTGCTACGGCTCTTGAAGGAAAAATGTCTAAGGAGATGGCGAAAGAGTGCACTATGCGTGAGAAACTGCTTATTGATCGGAACATTGCGGAGTAGCGTCCCAAAGGTGGGGAATCTCTTAGACGAGAAAGTCTAACCTCAGGGAGGAGGGGGAGATATTTCCACGGGCCTCGCACTGGGGGAGTCTGATACGGAATAGTGGCCTGGAAGACCCAGCGGTGACAAACGTAAGCGCGACATAGCGAGGAAGTTGATCTTCTCAGGAAGGAGGGGACAATACGGAAAAAGCAACAAAGGCCGACTCAAGAAGGCAGAGATTTTGATGGCGTGGTAAAGTGGCCTGCTGCAGAATATCGTAGAGGCAGCGGGTTCGCGCAACGAGGGCGTTGCGTTGGTTGGGTGGGGGAGAATGTCACGTTCCTGGAAAACTGGTGCAAGTTGGAGCACACCCAACGTCTACTACTTCTAGAGTAGCAGGCCACGTGCGCAGTGCGAGTTGGGCTTCGAGAACTGATCTTGGGAGAGAAGAGGGCTGATCAGGACGTGGGAGTGCCGGATGCCCCGCAGGCGTATTCCACTAGGAGCGTGGAAAGCTCCAAGCTCGTGACAAGTATATATATATATATAACTGGATCACCTCATACTATCACTAATAAGTTTTACGATAAAGTTTAAAATACATATAAAATTACTCTTTGCTGGTATGTTAAACTTGACTCGAATAAAGAATTTCACAAACACTATATATATCGAAATCTTAAAAATAGAAGTAAGGACTCTATGTTACAACTTTTATAGTGCTACAAGTTTTCTTTTTATTTTTTTTGTGTCCTCATCGGGAGGGCAACATTCAATATATGAAGCGTTTAATAATAATATTTTTGCTATTTACAAGATTTAAACTCAATACTTAGGAATGAGGAGAAACAAAATATTGTCACGTCATTAAAATCTATGATAACAAAAAAACAAAAATATGTACTTTGATATTTTTCTCTAAGATTTAGTCAAAAAATAAAGTAATTGTAAAAAAATAACGTATTATTAAATTTGTCCCAAATTTAGTCACTTTTTTAATTTTCATAATTTAGCCGTTAAACGTTATTATGTCACAGTTAATTGAGTATGATATGAACCCTAAACTCCATGTCACATTGAACATTATTATTAGTAATTATTTATAAAATACATTTTATAGTTAAACCATTAATTCAATATTGTATTACAGCAACACACCTTTACAACTTCCTCCACTTAACTAATATAGTTCATCTTCTTTACAAAAACCCTAATTAAATTTAAAACCACTGTAAATTTACAATGGGTGGTTAGATTAATAGGTGAACATTCATGGTGGATAAGATGGCGGTGACTCTTGTTGCTGATATATTTTTTTTACCCATTACTAATTAAATAATTAGATTTTCGGGCTTCTAGTTATTTTAGATGGTTCAAAAAATGGTGTCGAAATGAATTAATTTATAAACTACGTAAGACTACTGTTGCTATTTTCAAGTGGCATTATAAATGACATAGTTTGTCTTGCTTTTGATCTATTGTAAGCCGAACTTAGTCTAACTTAATATATCTTGAACTATTAGTTTTTTTTTTTTTCTTTTGAAAATAGTTGTTAGTATTTAGTTAATCTCAGTCGCGAAATTTATAATTCATAACTAGATAATTTATTTATTAAACTTTTTTTTAATATTATTATATTAAATCATTATTGATACATCAAAATTAAAATGTCGTGGAGATTTTAGGTGTCATTTAGAGTTCAAGTCATAATTAACTATCAGTAACACATAATCGTTCAATGACCAAACTAACGAAATTTGAAAAAGTGACTAAATATGATATAATTTTAATAGTATGTGACTGTTTTTACAATTAATTTATTTATTTTTAGGTAAATCTAAGATAAATGTCAGAGTACATATTTTTTTTTTTTAATGTAATTTACCCTACAATCTATTTCCATTTTTATTTTATTCATCAAGAAAACAGATACAACGATACTTGAGAAATATATGAGGCCACATCTTGCAAGGACGAAGTATGATTTACCCATTGGAGTTGGGGATATATATATATATATATATATATATATATATATATATATATTAGAAAGGATAATATATATATATTAATAAAAGGGAAACATAGGTACGGTAGAAGCCAACGAAGGATATTTGGGTAAAACCATGTTCCACTCACATTAAGATAGGCTGCCAGTGCTGCAGCAACATGAGGTAATCTAACATTAGACCTAGAACTTTTACAAACAAATAAGTAGATTAGGAAAGTGTTGTAACAAGACTCTAATATATGATAAAACCCCAAATAAAGAAGGATAGTAAGGTTGCGAAGTGGACTTAATCTGATCAAGCAGAACTGATGAGTCTGAAAGGAGAAAATGAATTTCCTTGTTCATCACTCTTGCTAGTAGGAGTCCAATTCGGTACGTAATTCCTTCAGCCATAAGTGGGTCGTCGTCATTAGATCTACAAACAGAAATTGCATTAATAGTATTACTAAGACTCAAAATAACAGCTACTCCAAACACAGAAGATGATTCCTCACGTACTGCACCATCCACAAGTACGGTCCAAGTGTGTGTTAGAAACGGTGTGTGTGTGTTTTCACTATAACTTGGACTCTTCAGTTGATCCCTGCTGAGTCAGTACTAAGATGACTTGCCAAAGAGTTACCGTGACAAGCCGAATAAAAAAAATGCATTACAGACTCGACATTAGGTACTGTGGCGTAGAACACAACATTAATCCGTTCAAGCCAAATACCCCACATAATCGGACACTTCATAACAAAAGGTTCATAATTGGATGATACAGTATTGAGAAAATCATCCATTTCAACAAGTCACTGATACGCAGACTATATATGATCTAAATTAGGGTTAACACCTAAAGTAGACGCAAACTAAACACGACGAGCAAACAGACAATGCCACATGGAATGATCCCATGTTTTAGCGTATGAACCACATAAGGGCGAGTTGGATCAAAAGACGGTATCTGACGGTGGAGGTTATCCTGCAACGGTAGACCTCCAATGCATCCCTACCAGATGAACATCTGTATCTTTAAGAGAAGTTGTGATTACCACAACTTGTTCCAGAGAGATGGACTAGCAATCCTTGAAGAGGAGGTACCCGATGGACCCCATGCATCTCTTCATTGAGAAGCGAGTTAATAAAGTGATATCCAGACTTAACCGCATAAACACCAAGCGTTGTATGATTCCAAATATACCGACCATGTAAAGGGCAGGTTGAGTTGAGTGATAGCCGTAACCACGACCTGATGAAGTACAACAGCAATGGCCTGTAGATTCCACCGACCATCCGTAATAAATGAGGAAACCTTAAGCTGTTGGAGTGAAGAATTATCCAGAGCTCAGTATTGTAGTAATTCAAAGTTGGACACCCAATGTTTCGTCCAGAAATTAACTCGCCGCCCATTTCATATTCTCTATCAAGCAGCGTCTAGTAAGAATCACCGCACCTTCATCAAGCTTCTCCAAGGGTATGACTGGGAAGCGTTGTGCGGAGTTTGGGATATAATTCTCTAACTATATATGGAATATATATGTTAATATCATCAGATAATAAAACTCTTTTTTGTTTTTTGTTTTTTTTTAAATCCTAGAATAATTACAGGGCCGACCCAAGGATAATCTACTAAAACAAGTGCTTTAGGCCCCGATTTTTAGGAAGCCTCCTCATTTGTATGGTCTTTTACGTTTTTTTGTTTTGGGTTGAATGATATATGCAATTAAGGTAATAATCATGAAATGAGTATAAATGAAAGGTAAAAAAATCACTTATAATTGTTATTTTACTGTTAGAAAGAAAAAAATGTTTTTTTTTTAAAGGTCCCGAATTAAATATGACTTTAGACCTCAAATTTTCTTGGGCTGGCCCTGAATAATACAAAAGGAATGTGCTAGATATATGCTCATTTTGTTACTTAATATGTGGGTTTTCATGCTTACGGTCTGAATTTTTTTTTTAATCCAACTTAGTGAACAATCAAATTATGCATTGACTCTATCAACATAACCCAACAACTAAATTAATATAGTTAAGAAATCGATCGTTAAATCTAATTATATTCACCTCCTCCTATAGATAGACGCGAATTCAGAAACAAATCTTTGTGTATGGGTATGGCCGTATGGGGTCACAAGACACCACTTAACTCCACCGAGCTAGAGTAAAAAATAGTTATTGCTGATAAGGACCCCATATAAAAATTGCAAAGGACCCAATATAAAATTTATAAATGAAAATACTGACATATAATGCTTAGTAGCTTAGCTGGTTTTGAGCGCACCTATTAATTACCTCATTATGGTTCAAATCTCATCATACAAACTTTTACCATTATTATTATTTGTAGTCTTCTCAATCTTATGCCATTTTTTCAGTTTTATTATTTGTATTTAATATTTATTTTAATTTCATTAAACTAGGTTTTAACACAAGTAGTCTTCTATAATCTAGTCTCCTCCATCTTATGCCATCTTTTCACTTTTAATATATTTCTGGTGTATTTAATAATTCTCTTAATTTCATTATACTAGGTTTGAATCTGAGTTATTATATATAATATAGTTTCATCCATCTTACGTCGTCTTTTCAATTTTGAACTATTAAAAATTATTGTTATTTTACTGTTTTTTTTCTTGTCTTCTATAATCTAGTCTCCTCCATCTTATGCCATCTTTTCACTTTTAATATATTTCTGGTGTATTTAATAATTCTCTTAATTTCATTATACTAGGTTTTAATCTGAGTTATTATATATAATATAGTTTCATCCATCTTACGTCGTCTTTTCAATTTTGAACTATTAAAAATTATTATTATTTTACTGTTTTTTTTTTCTTTTAAGTCTCATTCTTTTTCTCCTGTGTTATTGAGAAATATTTCTTGCAATTTATAAGTCTTTTTTACAACACAAATATTTTTATTTATCTCATTCTAATTGATTGTTTTTTTTATTGAGCATGAATAATTGTAATTTTATTATGTTCTTTATATTTATATTGAATATTATAATTTTTTTTAATTTTTGTATACATTGTGAGTATATATATAATTGTACTTTAACAATTTAGCAGGGCCGGCCCAAGAGAGACCGATGCCGAAAGCTAAAATAAAATTTGGGGCCTTCACTTTTTTTTTCTTCTAGTAGACATATTTTTAAAGAACCCATCGATTAAAATTCGAAAAGAGAGAACCTGATCAAGCATAAAAATAATGGAAAGTCTTTTTTTTTTTTAATTTATGAACTGAACATTTTTTTGACACATGCTTAAGTAGACTTAGCTATAAAATAATATATATGAGACATTAATTCTTTGAATGCTTAAAGCCCTAGCTTTAGTGGTCTTACCTTGGACTCACCTTGCAATTTTGTTAGAAAAAAATATGTGTTAATTCAATTCGAAATTATATATAACTTGACGGACTCTTTTTAGCTATAGAAAAATTATTATGCCACCACTATTAGTTAGGCCATGTATTCGTTACTGGACGCGATATATAAGTAACACAATATTTTAATCAAATCATTGTTACGCAACTCAAGCTCTATTACGGTATTAAAAAAAAGCTCTATTACTTGTCTTGAAAATCGGGATAAAACTCCAAATTCGGTTATAGAAAAGTATTATATTTAAAGAATTATTATTATTATTATAATGTAGTTTTTATTTACATATATGAATGAATGATGTCTCACTCACGCAGGCGGTGCCTCCCGAGATAAATGAAGTCGCATGGGAATTAGCACCCTCCGACGCCTTAGACGGTTAGATTAGACCACCTCCCTCTTATTTTTAATATATTAAATTATTATTTGTCAGCAGAAAGATATTTTATTTTATTTAAATTACTTTAAAAAATAAATAAATATCTTCTTGGTAATGAATGCTGCTGACTCACGTCTTCGTGGTTGGTTCGTGTTGAAGAAAGGAGAGTGGACCGAATTCCTCCTCCTCAACAACTCCACAATTTATTTTCTAATATTCAAAATTTAATTAATTTTATTTCAAGCAATTATATTATATTTATTAGTTAATAATATCAGCTAATGTGCATTTTTCTTTCAAATTTAATAATTCGTCATCTTTCACCTTATGACATTGAGCTATCTAGCATTTTTTTAATCATTGGTAGTTCGGTATATAATTAAAAAATTACATTTTTAAAATACTAGTGATCAGTTATTAATATTCTTATTTTTTTTTTTTTTACTTTGAGTGTATAAGTTATCCGAATTGTAATTATTTTATCAAGTGATCAATTCACATAGTTAATAAACTCGCTTTCCAATCTAAGACCGGATCACATACTTTAAAAGAACGTGTCTAACACGAGTTCGAACAAGGCCGAGTCTCTTATACTAATTAACTATTTTACTTATTTCTGCTCATGTGTGTGGATCTATGTCTTATTTCTTTATTTGTTATATTTATATATTTATTTATTTATTTATTTATTCATTATTGTGTTATTATATTTTATTTCTTGGTATAGATCAAGATTCGAGGAAACATTATAAAAATATTTTCCTATTCTGTGTATCTATGTGTATCGTAACTATCGTATATTAATATAGTTGAAACAAATTATAAGGAAGGAAGGTAGTACAGTACATGCATATATATTACTTTATTTATGTTTTATAATAGAAAGATATAAACTTTGATATCTGCAAAGTTGAAGCTTTTACTAATTATATGCCAATACCACCTCTCAAATACTATAGATGAGCAAAATGTTAAATTTCACATTGGGTCGGCCAAACACAACGGGCCAGCTAGAGCAACCATTTATACAAATGGAGTTCATTCCTAAAACCAATTGGTGATATGATGAGGTAGCCCACATGCTTATACAGTGCTCTAATATTTTGAAACTCATCGGTTTGAGATTATTTTAACCACTCACGGTGAATATTTGAATACTCTCCTGCACCGTGATGGCTCTTTAACTGAGGCACCGACTTTCAAATCCGAACGGGATATCATAGCAAAGTTCACATTCGTTCCATGGGAGCTTCAAGATAGAAGGAGTACTGGTGCGGACTCTGAACGATTGTGGTTGTCGCGAGTTGCTTTACCACGAGGATTGCCATCGAGTAGCGCACTCTTAGCGAACAAGGTTTCTGATCGAGGAGTTGTTCGACGACGAAGGTTGAGTTGCGCTATTGTGCGGAAAGCTGCTAGAAAGGGCGGAGGCAAGTTGTAGAGGCGTGCCCTAGAAGATGGATAAGTCTTAGGCGAGAAAGTCGTTCGCATGGAGGTGTGAAATGATCTCTTTCCATGGGATCATAGTGGTGGCTCACGAGAATGTGACTGCGACCAACGACTGGTTGACTCAGGGATAGGGGTAAAAGCGCCAAAGCAATTCTGACCATACCCAAGAAAGCAGGTGGGATTGACTGCTGAAAGTGGACGGAAAATCGCCAAGTAGCGTCTCAAGAGTTGAGCCTCGACTGATGGGGTCCAAGGTATGTTTGGATGACGAGGAAGTTGATCTTCTCAAGAATGAGGGGACAATATGCAAAAAGAAACAAGACCGTACTCAAGAAGGCATAAGTGTTGATGGCGTGGTAAAGTGTCGTGCTGTGGGAATTGAAGGTCTCTACAAGCAGCGGTTCACGCAACGAGGGCGTTATGTAGGTTTGGTGGGAGAGAATGTCACAGACCTGGAAAAGTGGTGCAAGTTGAAGCACACCAACGTATACTACATCCAAATTAGTATTTGTATATAAATCTCTTTAGGGGGGGGGGGGGGAAGTAGTAGTTGGAAGCCAAGCCGGGACGTGATGGATGTGGATCTCTCCCCCCATACATGGGATGTCCTTGAAAGCCAATGACTGGTTTCCAATGTTCTGGTTTTTATCGGTAAGACCATATCCTTCGGGATCCTGCTGGTTCGGGAGCTAATGTCGCTCTCCTGATGATGGCCAGGGCGTGCCGAAAACCAATCAAGCTGCTCTTTGGAGCAAGACCCCCCTAACCACGACTGTTCCGTCCGTATGCGCAGTGCGAGTTGGGCTTCGAGAACTGATCTTGGGAGTAAAGAGGGTTGATCCGGTTGTACGAAGGCTGGATGTCCCGTATGTCAATAATTTTTTACAAACCCCACTCACACACCCAGGCTTAATCCGGACACAAATATGGGTCGTGGAGTCAACAGAGGGGACACAAACCCAACACCGCTAATAATCGGAACCGGACTCTGAAGCTTATACCTTGTAGAAAATAAAATGTGCGCCTTAACCAACTGTCTCATAAATACAAACTTGTGGGTGAAGGCATCAGCAACACTATTATATTACACACATATTAACACAAAATACCTGATTAGAACCAGAACCAGAAATTGGTATTCTGGGTAGGTTCTCAATAAACCGTTCCGAAATTACATTTTAGGAATTGATACTTCCAGTTCTGATTCTTCTTCCACCCAAATATATCCAACATACCTAAAACCTGAACCGATAATAAGTAGATATATTATATAATCTAATTAAACTTTACTAATCAACGACAGTGGTGGTCTAGTGTTTAAGAGTATTTACTCCCATGTGATTTGACTCTGAGATCCCAGGTTCGAAACTCTTTAGGGCCGTCACTTCGCACTGACTTGTTTAAAAAATATTAGGTCTCGTTTGTCCCACACAGCCCTCATGCATAAGAATTTTACACCCCTTATCAGTGGCGTAGCTAGGAACCGAAGGCAGGGGTTTCAGATTGATTAGGTTTTTTTTTTTAATCCATATAACAACCTAATAAAGACCGAATGTCAAAATTTGTCAAAAACAAAACAAAACAATAAAATTAAATAAATACATGAGATTTAGAAGGAAAAAATCCATATAATAAAATAAATATGTTAAAAAAAAGTTATAATTAGAGTTAAGAACCTATGAAAGGTCTGAACTATGACCCATGTTAACGGGAGAGGTCTGAAATTTGAAAAGTTAATAACGGAGGTCTGAAATTTCAATTTTGTTGATTTGAGGTTTTCCGTCCATTTTTAGGGTTAAATTTAACAGAATTGTGTGAAATGACATTTTTTCCTCTTTAATATTTTGTTTTATTTAATATCTTATTTAAGGAAATGTGAAATGACAATTTTACCCCTAAAGTCAAATTAAAACCACCCAGCTCCGTCCACCGCCACCCGACTCCGGCCACCACCACCCGACTCCGGCCACCACCACCCGACTCCGGCGACCACCACCCTACTCCGGCGACCACCACCTCAGCTCCGGCGACCCGACTCCGGCCACCACCTCAGCAAAAAAGATCTCCGACCGGAGCCAAAAAAAGCTCTGATCTGAGCCAAAAAAGCTCTGATCGGAGCCCAATCGGAGCCTTAGTGGTGGTCGCCGGAGTACGGTGGTGGTCGCCGGAGCTGGTTGGTGGTCACCGGAGTCGGATGGTGGTCGCCGAAGCCGTGGTGGCTTCAAGGGCATTTTGGTCTTTTCACTTCAAGCATGTGAGGGGCACACTTGATAGAAGGGCATTTTTAGAAATTTATTTTATTTCCGGTCACATGCCAAGCATTTGACCAACTTCCGTTAGTTTTAACGGAAAAAACTAACGGAGACAGCTGTTATCAACAAAGCTGAAATTTCAGACCTCCGTTATTAAATTTTTAAATTTCAGACCTCTCCCGTTAACATGGGTGATAGTTCAGACCTTTCATAGGCTCTTAACCCTTATAATTACATACACATCAAAATGAAAAGAAAAAAATGGTCGTTGAGCGCCAACGGCGCCAAATTTTTTTTGAGTGGAGCATCTGTTTCAGACAACAACAGTATTGTTATTTTGGTATTTTGCTAAATTTTCGGCACATTTTGATAAATGAACTTTCTTAGGTTTCTATATGGGTAAAAAATTAAAAAATATTGTATACAAATACTTAATTTTAAAAAAAAAAAAACTAGCAGAATATATTCTAATATTTTAAAATTAAAAAACAACTAATTACTATGACTATTAAGAGTTTTCATACTTTGAAATTGAAACCTAATATACTCATAATGAACAATTCAAATTAGCAAAATATATTCTAATATTTTAAAATTAAAAAACAACTAATTACTATGACTATTAAGAGTTTTCATACTTTGAAATTGAAACCTAATATACATATTTCTATGACAAGCAATCATTTCCATATTTTTTTGTAATACTTTTGTAGATATTTATTGAATATATATATATTGTCACTTAGATAGTTAGATATACTCTTAGATATACACTTGTACAAACAAACTACATATAGATTAAATATAATCAGTTAAATAGTATATATGTATACATAACATGCTTATTCAATGTTACTCAGCTTTCATTTTGAATGCGAGGTGCAACATTTATTTTTTCATATAGTGAAGGGTTGCAAATTTACATATGCACTAAATATACACTAATTTCTATAAAGTTGATGGGTTGCAGTTGCAACCCCTCAACTGTACGTGGCTACGCCCCGGCACTCTTAAGTATATATATTATTCATTCTTTCAAGCATTTTATGGCTCTTTAATATTAATCTTTGGCCAAAAAAAGAAAAGAAAAATATTAGTCTTTGAAACGTTCTAGTAGAATTAGTATATTTGATTCTACCCAAAAAAAAAAAAAAATTAGTATATATATTTGGGGTTTCAGAATTCGGTATGGTTTTGGATAGTTTCTGGTTCCAAATCGACCATTTCTGGTTTCAGCTAAGGGAGATTAGTAACCTTTTAGTATTTGGTAGGTTTCGGGATATCCTAAAATTACAGGGTACCTGACACCGTTTAGCCCTATCAAATACCACTTCGTAGCGACGAAGATATAAATTCTGTTTAGAGTAGCAAGAATTGAGTTATGGACAAATATCAAGCATACAAAATTTCAGGAAATCAAATATAACATTTTAAACAGTTAAATTGAAAAAATAGTTACTAATTTTAAAATAAATTTACAAATTTGCAAAAAGTTAAAAAGACAATTACTTATCATTCCACATTACCTTCATCCATGCCACTAAACATTTTTAGAGCACATTATGTCTCCCGTTCGTTTCTCTACATAAACAAATATCCAATATATTTCATATTTGTCAATTGTGAGTACTCTAGGACATTCTACTATGCTAATCATCATATTTATATTGGAAAATACAAATCATTAAATAAACATTAATACACTTAACACCTAAGAAGTTTTGACAATTAGTTAAATTCAAGTCAATTGTTATGAAGATAGAAATTTATGAGAATGAAATAATGTCATTCTTTTCTATAATATAATTTAAACTTATATATTAATTTCTATAGTCTATATATTTAAATGAATATATAATACATATGAGTAGAAAATATCTGAAGTAGTAGTACACTAGTACTTGCATAACTTTATAAGTGTTGCAAAATATAATCCAGATGTACTGACAAGCCACTACAAGAAATTCTAGTAGTTTGTGAGAGATTTGTTTGTAAGAGATAAAAATAACCTTATTTGTAAATGAATTGTGAAAATCCCTTATAAATACAATATTCAATTTTTTTAAGGGAATAACTCATTAAAAAAAGTTTGGTTAGAAAATTCTTTAAAAAGTTCATTGAAAATTTCTCAAAATATAATAAATCCCTAGAAAATTCTTATAGAGATCTAATTTCCTTAAAAAAGTGCCGTTACAAATTGCCAATTTTCTTATCATAAAAAAAGTAAGCAAGCACACGGTTCAATTATTTTCTTTTAAATATATTATGTGTTCAAACTTCAAACAATGTAAGGCTCATTAAAAAGTAGTGGATGCATTGCTCGTATAAGCTTGTAAAGAATAAAGTGATATTCATTGGTATTTTTCATTTTCCCAACTTTAATGAAATTTGAACCGAAAATTTATACTAAAGATATGAATAGTATTATTAATCACTATGTGTATGCATATAATATATATTATATTATATAAACTGTAGTGTACGTATGTTTTAAGATTGCAATGGTTTGTTTGTATACGGTACGGACTACGGAGTATAATGTATTATGCATGGCAAGTTGGCTACTAGGGAATAATATTGCAACCATGCACCTCATTTTTGTCTTGTATATATTTGCATCGTCTAGTTGTACCTTCACTTTCGGAGCATTTCTATTCCATTTTCCATAATAATAATAATACTAATAAATAATAATAGTAATAATAAAAATAAAAATATGGGTCCCTAATTATATTTCATCATTAACCAAATAAAAAAGATGTTTCATCAAACAACATATATAAAATTGTAAAATCTATACAAAATATTTACTTATATGTTTATCATCTTAACTAATTTTTTAATATTTCGAAATTGTAATATATTTTTGGTATGACTTGATCAGCTAATTAACTAATGAACGGCCTATATATGACTAGATATACGAGACTCAGACATGTTTAACAACTATAGTTTTGTGGTGATATAACATAAAATTAAAACTTCAGGATGGAAGTTCTTCCAACTTTCAAAGTTAAGGTTTGTTGGAATTATTTAAAAAATATGTTATGTCCGGTGCTGCATATAAAATAAGATATAAAAAAGCGGTTTGTCTAAAATCATTTTAATTATATTATTCTGCTGGTAGGGTAATATTGACATACTTAATTAGGGCTTAATCTGATTGTCCTTAAACCTGATAGAAAAAAAGGCTCAAAGTGTAACATTATTTTGGGATATAAATTTAAAATATAACAAAAACCCATTTATCTTTTTGGACTGGGTCATTTTTTTTGTACTAAACTAGATATGTTGCAAGATTTCAGGAAAAAAGAGGTGGTTTGATTAGATAGGTGATGATGGCGGTGACTAGGATCTCTTCAAGAAACAAATCTCGTCCATTCATTTTCCCACTCTTTTAATATATTCATAATTATTTATTAATATATTATTTACTAGGTCTTCTTTTTTCGTCATTTAAAATTAAATCATAAATCACAAATAAAAATCACGTGGATAGAGAAAGTGTCAGAGGGGACAGAGAGAGAAGCCATGCCATGCCTTCTTCCGCTTTCATAGGCAAGGCAACAACTAAGTAGCCACGTTATTCCATTTATCAGTCGACACGTGCTCTTCACTTTCTAAATATGGTGAATCGTACGGCTGAGAAATGAACAGTTCTTCTTTTGGGACTGGAAGAAAGACATGATCTGGCAGATCTGCATTTGGGGATCTGATCGTACGGCTGAAAAATGAATATGAATCTTTATATATTTATTATTTTCGGTTTAAATCTTTCAACTTACCCGTAAATGGTCCTCCAACTCTTTCATTCTAATTTTTGTGAATCTGCCCTTCCGTTTTACTCAAACTTAGCACCATTAATTTAATGGTTAATCATCAAATTGTTAACTAAAATTTAGGCATTCCACCAATTTGCTAGTTAATTTTTTTTTCTAAACAATTTATGAACTCATGAGAACAAATAACGAGCTCCATCAAATATTTCATCTAATATAAACATAATTGGTTGGTTATCGTGCTTGCACGTGTTTAAAACAAACAGAGAAAGTAACCTAAAATAACAAAATTGTCCTCGAAATATTTGTTTGGCCAAACCTCAAAATTATTTAGAAATCTATATTTTTCATTTGTAACTTTAAGATTTTTAATGACAAACGTATGAGATTATAAGAAGTTGAGTATTTGAAGAAAATTTAGTTATTGTATGTCAACTTCTCGGTTTTTTCTTTAATCATACACAATTTAAAGATTCGGTTTGTTTAGATTAGAGATAATATTTGATGGAACTAACAATTTGTTCACAATAGAAATATGAGCTAACGGATTGTAAAAAAAAAAAAAAAACTAAAATTTTGTTTAATTACTCAAACTTTAGCTAGCGATTTGATAATTAAGTTTTTAACTTAATAATGCTATATAGAGATTAAAAGACAAGGAATGAACGGATAAGTAAATTAACTCGAACTCATCTAGTAATACTCACTAATTAAATCCCAAAAATTCTTAAACTAAAGGAAAATAAAAGAAAACAAATATAATAAAACAAAATAAAAAAAAAGAATCCAACATTACTATGACTCAGGAATTATTAATTGATCCTAACCGTGACGATGAAAGTAAATACATAATATTTATTTAAAAGTTTGTCACTGTAGCGCAGAATTCTATTTTGATTTATTTTATAATGTCACCAACTTACACTTTGCACAAAATCCATTTTGAAATAAACGTATTAACCTAACTTATACATGATCTTTTTGATTAATTTATTATTAGTAGTGTATTTAAGTTAAATATATTTATATTTATTTATTATAACTCGGTAACATTCAATAGTAACAGCAGAATACAAAGCTTCTTCTCTCTAACCATTTAAACATTCATTGTTAACAAAAAAGTAAATCATTTAAACATTCAGCATTTTGATTGACACTAGAACAAACGAATCTACAGTTTGATTCCTTAATTACAAATATGACAGGGCATTTGGTCTAGTGGTATGATTCTCGCTTCGGGTGCGAGAGGTCCCGAGTTCGATTCTCGGAATGCCCCATTTGTTGTCACTTTTTATTTCTTTCACCTGTTGTCTTTTTATATAACTGTGAGTCTGTCTGTGATTCTACTAAGTCATAGAATGCAGAAATTTGATTTTTAACGAGATATTTCATCTTACAGTTCTGTGACTTCTGTCTGTTGTATTTCTTTGCTAAAATATGATCATCTCTGAAAGGCCGGTAGAAAAATAAACTTATAAGTTATAACAATACAGAAAATGATCATTACTTCTTGAACTCCTTTCAAATATAAAGGTACATAGCTTATAACTAAGTGGTAGAGCGTTTGACTGCAGATTAAGAGACTACCAGTTCTAATTTGGTCATACTCTATTTTTTCCTTATTAAAATAATCAAGACAAAATAAACCGGTCATTTGTCGAATACCAAATAAACGAATATATTTGTAGTATAACAAATGAGTCCACTAGAAGATGCTAATGAGGATTACTAGGGCTGAGCATGAGACAGATGGACGGGCTTTTTCTAGAAAATGGCCCAAGCCCTAAAACTAGGGCCGCTTAATGGCTGTCCCGAGCCCTAACTAGTACGAAAAGGCCCGCCCGTCACGGGACTACAGGGACTAGGGACAATTGGGACAAACCCAAATTCCCATCCAAGTTAAAAAAAAAAAATCATACTCAATTTACTTAAACCATAACCAAACACAGAACAACAACAAAGTTCAACAGATACCACAAAGTTCACCATAAAACATCAAAATCACTCAAACATTTTGTCACTTGTAAGAACACCAAGTTCAATACATAACTTGGTTCTCCAAAATAGTTCACCAAAGACTCCAAAACTAAGTTTTACCAAAACTTTAACACAAAGTCACTAACAATTCTGACATAACAAGTTATAAATGCAAATCTCAGATCAAATGGAACTTCAACCCGAGCTATCACTAAAGTTAACTTAACTAACTATAGTTTATAGTTGATTAGTGAGCAAAAAGGGACGGGACGGGACGGGTCTTTTGGGACTTCGTAAAAAAACTCTAGCCCTAGCCCTAGCCCTAGTTGAGAAGAAAAGTCCTGCCCATTAGGGCTTGGGCACATTTTTGGGACGGACTTTCTGGGACGGGCCAAGGCGGGACGGACGGACGGGATTTTGAGCCTCTCAGGATATTTGCTCACCCCTAAGGATTACTATGAATCGAGTTAGACAGTTTTCTTCCCCCTTTTTAAATTAATCCAAACAAATTGAAATGGCCATTCGAAGAATACCGAACAAACGGGGATATCCACATAAGGAGTTTATAGCTCAATGGTAAAGCATTAGATTGTAGATCAAAATGTCACTACTTCGAACCCGGTTGGGTTAGCTTTTATCTTATTAAATTAACTTTGATAAACTAAAACAGTTATTTGTCAAATACCAAACAAACGGGATATCCGTAGTATAAAAAGTGAGTCCACCAGAATGCTAATGAGGATTCCTATGAACCCTGTTAAATTCCACATTGGGCCGAGTCAAACCCAATGAGCCAACATAGAGCAACCATTTTCACAAGTGGGGTTCCATCCTAAAACCAATTGGTGATAGGAGGAGGTGGCTCACTTGCTTATATACTACTCAATTGTACATATACCAACCGGTGTGGTACTCCAGACTCACGATGAATGTTGAAATATATGACTGCTCTTTGCTGGCCCGTTGGGCATGACTCGGCCCAATGTGGATTCTAACATGGTATCAGAGCCTAGGTCAGGTCTGGGCATGGGAAATGGTCTGTTGAAATCAGAGAGCCCTTACGGTGCTGGCCCGTTGGGCTTGGCTCGGCCGAATGTGGAATCTAACATGGTATCAGAGCCTAGGTCGGATCTGGGCCTAGAGAGGGTCTGTTGAAATGTTGAAATAGACACTCCATCGTGAGTCTGGAGTACCACACCGGTTGGTATATGTATAATCGAGTAGTATATTAGCAAGTGGGTCACCTCCTCCTATAACCAATTGGTTTTAGGATGAAACCTCACTTGCATATATGGCTGTTCTCTGCTGGCCCGTTGGGCTTGACTCGACCCAATGTGGATTCTAACATGGTATCAGAGCCCAGGTCGGGCCTGGGCCTGAGAGATAGTCTGTTAAAATCAGAGAGCCCTTACGGTGATGGGGAATATTGAAATAGACACTCCACCGTGAGTATGGAGTACCACACCGGTTGATATATGTATAATCGAGTAGTATATAAGCAAGTGGGCCACCTCCTCCTATCACCAATTGGTTTTAGGATGTGATGGGTATACGTCCGATTCAGGTTCGTTTTATAATTATTCAGACTTCACCTACACGTCAAACCCACCAAACGGTCCTAAAATAATCACCCGCAAGTCCAAAACGGCCCGGATACGCGCACACGTACCCCGAGCATGGGACTCGTTCGGATTGTCAAGACAATCCGACAGGAATCCGGATTGCGTCTAGAAATACGCGTGACTCCTATATACGCGCGTACGGCACGTGTCGGATTCTCCGACGTCAACTTCATGCTCGTCCACGTCCGGTTTACTTTTTCACAATCAAACCGACGTTGGACTGTTCAAAACCCGGTCTGATTTTAAGGTTTCCTATAAATAAGGGCATTGATCATTCATTTCACAACTAAGTTGACACCGAAGCTCTGACCTCTCTCTAAACTTTCTCTCTCTACAAATTATAATTTAAGCTTCAGAGAGGGCTCATCGCACTCCACCCCCTCTGCGTGGCGTGCGATACTGCCCCTTGTGCAAGTGTTCGAAGACGCACGTAACCCGAAACGTGCGAAGACCTGCTACATTGGCAACCCAGAGCACATTTACCAGGACCCGACTCTCTGTCCAGTCTAGGTCCCGACATTTTGGCGTCGTCCGCGAGACTCGAACAAACAAGCTCTCGCTCACAAGCAATAGCTATTTGGCAAACACATACGTCATACATTGATGCTTTGGGGCCGGTGGCGAAACGTCGTACGCAAGGGAAGCATACACAGCCCACATCGTGTAACTGCCACCCAAACACCAGCAAGAGGACGAACCTATGGAAGACTCCATATACTTCTCGGCAAAAGACAAGGAGCATATAGTGTACCCACACGACGATGCCCTAGTCATAACCATGGAAATAAACAACATGGATGTCAGGCGTACTTTGATAGATGGAGGAAGTTCCTCCCAGCATAATAACCAGGGAGATAGTCCTCTCCTTAGGAAGGAAGAAGAGTATCAAGCAGATACACTCACCACTTGTTGGCTTCATCGGGGATATCAAATACCCGGGCGGAACAATCAAGCTACCTGTCACCCTGGGAACGGGTGATAAACGACTACACATGGAGATACCTTTCCTAGTTGTGGAAAAACTAGATGCATACAATGGCATCCTAGGATACACAGCTATGAATGCATGGGGCATGATAGCCATAACAACACATCAAAAGATAAAATTCCAAACCCCCGCGGGAATTGGGGAAGTCAAGGGGGACCAACAGCTTTCAAAGGAGTGTTACATCACGGCACTCCAGCATAACGTCAAGGAGGATGACAATGACATCCCATCCATCAACGAGGACCCAATGAAGGAACGCGCTCGTCCAACTCCATTGGATGAGTTGCGAGAAATAAAGATAGAAGAACCAGATCGCGTGGTTCGAATAGGCGCATCACTTTCGGATGAGGAAGTGATAAAAAACACAACACTCCTAAGGGAGTATAAGACCTATTTTCATGGTCCCCAAGTGAAATGCCTGGTATAAGCCCAGACGTGATTTCGCACAAACTCAACATCAAGCTAGGAATTCGAGCCATCACACAAAAATTACGACCTCTCGGAGGAAATAAGAAAGTAGCCGTCCGAGAAGAAGTAGGAAAGCTCTTAGAAGCAGGATTCATTGAAGAGTCAAGGTTCCAAATATGGGTCGCAAACCCTGTACTGGTACCAAATCTGAGGGGCAAGCTGAGGATGTGTATCGATTACAGAGATCTCAGCAATGCGTGCCCCAAGGACGCATGTCCTTTGCCAAGAATTGACTAATTGGTTGATGCCACTGCAGGCCATGAATTGCTGACCATAATGGACACATATTCATGGTACAACCAAATACCAATGTTCCCGGAGGACACACCACACACAACATTTTACGCAGACAACGACATATACAATTACAAGGTAATGCCGTTTGGTCTAATCAACGCGGGTGCGACATACCAACGGATGGTGAACACCATATTTGGGGAACTGATTGGGAAAACCATGGAAGCATACGTCGACGACATGGTTGTGAAATCAACAAAGAGATACAACCATGCATACGACCTACGCGCAACATTCCAAAGAATGCGTGAATTCCAAGTTCGCCTGAACCCAGCAAAGTGCTCTTTTGGTCTACAATCAGGAAAGATACTAGGATTCATGGTTAGTCAAAGAGGCATAGAAGCAAACCCAGAAAAAGTGAAGGCAATTGAAGAGATGGCATCCCCTACAAAACATAAGGAGGTGCAGCAGCTAAATGGCCGTTTAGCAGCCTTAAACAGATTCCTGGCAAAGATAGGAGACAAAGCACTCCCTTTCTTCGAAATCCTACGAGCCAACAAGAAGTTTGAATGGACACCGGTATGCGGGGAAGCTCTCCAGCAGTTAAAGCAACACTTACGAACACTGCCCGCATTGGCAAAACCAATACAAGGAGAACACCTTTACCTCTACATATCAGTAAGAAACACTGCAGCCAGCTCAGTACTTGTCAGGCAGAAGGGCAGCACTCAGCTACCAGTGTATTATGTCAGCAAAACCCTCGCAAAATATGAGGTGAACTACGTGCCAATAGAGAAACATTTGTATGCCCTCATCGCGGCGGCAAGGAAGCTAAGACCGTACTTTCATGCGCATGAAATAACGGTCCTCACAGATCAACTACTGAAGCATATATTGGCAAAACCAATCATGTCAGGAAAGCTAACAAATTGGGCAATCGAACTAAGCGAGTTCCGTATACACTTCGCCCCGCGAACTGAAATAAGGGACAAGCCTTAGCGGATTTCATCGTGGATTTCACAGGGATCACCCCTGATGAGACACCACAAGAAACCGCCCCACAAGCAGCAGAGCCCGTTGATGTGTGAGAGATGTACACGGACGGATCATCAAATGTAGGAGGCTCGGGGGCAGGATTCCTTCTAATACCACCAGGTGGGTCGAAACCTCTGAAGCACGCTTTAACTTTGGCATTCAGGCCAACGAACAACGAGGCAGAATACGAAGCCTTGATAAGAATTTCCAAAGGTGTAGGAGTCAAACACCTAAGGGTAAAGTGAGACTCAGAACTTGTCGTCAATCAAGTAAAGGGAGAATATATAGCAAAGTCCGAGAACATGCAGAAGTACCTAAAACAAGCAAAGGAACTGGCTGACAGTTTCGACACCTTCGACATCACGTCGATCTCGAGGAATGAAAACCAAGAGGCAGACGCTCTAAGCAAGTTCGTACAAGGCAACGAGCAAGGCAAAGAGACACACTTCGTCAAACACAGAATTCTTTCGGTCATTGACAAATTCGAAGTGTTAACCATCGACGCAGACATGGATGACACCAATCCACGCATACCTTACGACAGGCGCGCTACCTGAGGACAAGACACAGGTAAACAAAATACAAAGGGTCGCTGTGAACTATGCGATCATTGAGGGCCAACTCTACAAAAAAATGTTTTTTTAACCCCATACTTAAAGTGTATAACACAACTGGAAACGCAAAAGGTGTTTAAAGAGCTACATGAGGGACATGCAGCCTGCCATGAAGGAGAAATGTCTTTAATTCGCAAAGCTCTACATCTCAGATACTATTGGCCTTCCATGAAAGCCGAAGCAACAAACATGGTAACAGAGTGCGACTCCTGCCAACAATACTCAAGAAGCATCACAGCTCCAGCCGCGGAGCTAAGCCCAATAGCAAGCGCGTGGCCCTTCGCGCAATGGGGTATCGACTTGGTAGGTCCTCTCCCAAAATATAAAGGGAAAACCAAGTATATCGTGGTTGATATCGACTATTTCTCCAAATGGATAGAAGCCAAGGCATTGGCAAGAACAACAGACGCTCAAAATCATCGACTTTATCTGAAATCATATTTTCGCTCGATATGGCGTCCCAAGAGTACTTATAAGCGACAATGGCCCGCAATTCAAAATAGTAGGCTAAAAACCTACTGCGAAACCTTGAACATAGGACAACGCTTCGCGTCACTGCACCACCCACAAACCAATGGACAGGTGGAGTTAGCGAATAAGATCGTCTTGGATGGTCTAAAGAAAAGAATACACACACTAAAAGGAGGATGGGCTGAAGAGCTCGGCAGTGTCCGATGGGCGGTACACACAACGCCTAAGCGAACAACATGAGAGACACCATTCAGCCTGGTGTATGGAACAGAAGCAGTCGCTCCGGTAGAGATAGCCGTCTTATCTTACTGGACAACCCATTACGACGCCCAAGCAAACGAAGAAGAAAGACTTCTAGATATGGACTTGGCCGATGAAAACCGTTGGAGATCAAGGGAAATTCAAGCTAGGATGCGCTTAATCACCTCGAGATACTTCAACCAAAAGGTCAAGAGAAGACAATTTCATGTAGGCGAAATGGGGTGGGGAAAGAACGAATTCACACAACTTGACACAATCAACAAGTTATCGCCTAAATGGGAGGGTCCCTACAAGATAGCGTCGGTACCATACAAAAAACGCATATCGTTTGGAGGATGCGGATGGCAAAATATCCACAAACACATACAGTGGCGGACACCTGAAGAAATTCCATGCAGGAGCGCACCAATTACTTAACTAAAGAGTCTTCGTATCAATCACTTTAATGCTTTTTATTAAATGCAATACTTGAAGGAGATATAATACGTCCATATATTTGCAACTATGTAAGCATCACATATCTAATGAAGCTAATGTATTTTCGTAGGTACATTATGTTAGCATATGGTGACGTGGCGCCGTAATTGGTAGCCCGTTAATATATGTGGTTACCTAAGATAATTAGGTAAATGTCACATTAGGGCTAATTGGGCCAGACCCAATTCCCATGTGACATGGGAGGCCCAAAATTGGGCCTCCCACCCACATAGTAGTTCGGCCGAAACCCTAATAGTAGGGAGGAGGATTTTCTCCTCCTCCCACTATATAAGGAGATCTTGGGGTCACTCCCAAAACACACCTTGATCACAACTCCTCCTAAGTTGTGATTTGAGAGAAATCCCTTTCTCTCTATAGTGAGTTTCGGCCGGCCCCCTAACACCACCATTGGTGTGCCAAATTGCTTCTGAGCATTCAGTTCGAGGTTCTGTCCCCGTTGAAGAATCGATCAGAGGTTTTGCTGTGGAGCTTATACCGCGTAGGACTTCTTCTCACGAAGAACTTGTACAGGTTCCGACCGGAGGATCAGAACTCCCTCCACAACGTTCTTGGGCAGGAAAACTATTGATGTATGTGTACATTATTTCGCTGCATAATTAGATTACTTACTAGTACACGTTTAGCATTCCGTAGTATTACGTCCTCGTAATCCAACAGTGGTATTAGAGCTTGAGTTAGGAGTTCTTAAATTTTTGATAAACTGATGTTCTTGAACCTTAAAAAACCGAAATTTTTATGTTTATGAACACCAAGGTATTTCCGAAAATTTAAACAAGAAATCATATGTTTGATCTTTAAAAACTTAAAATTTTCGGAATTTACATGTTTTTATAGATCAAAACCGACTTTTAAGTTTGAATTTGAGTTTGATGTTCATGATCTTCAAGAACACTTTTTGGATTCATGATCAAGTTATGGTTTGATCTTAAAATTTGACAATTTTTCCAAATTTTCATGTTTGTGCCGAAAACCCTAGGTGAATTATTAGGTAAAACTTTTAATTTCTTAGGGTGCAAGTAGTAAAATTTTGGCCAGCCTAGCATATTGATATATTTGTTACCATATTTTAATTTTATTAAAAGGAGACAATATATCTATAAATTGGAAAGATAGGGAAAGATTCACATTATAAAGTAAAATATATAAACTATCAGTATATTTAGCTAAAAGATAGGGATAAAGATATATTGATAGATTTAATTACTATAAAAGATTAAGAAAATATATTGTCTATATATATTTTAACCCCTAATGATATATTTGACAATAATTATATATATATTTGAATATGTGCCGAAATTATATATATATATATATATTAGCAATATTGGAAATTATTTTATATAATTAATATTCTTGGTGGCTAAGTTAAGTTTTTAGTGGATTTTAAAGCCCTACTTAGCCCACAAGATATATTTCGGCCGAATCCTATGGGTTTATATGGCAGGTCCAATTTGCAAAACCGGATCGGGTTAAACCAATATGGGTTTTCTTAATCGGGACGACTTGTCGGGTCGGGTCAGACCAAAGTAACTAAATGAATCTAAATCGAACCGGTTTCGAGTGATGAACCGAACCACAATCTTATTTTATTGAACCGTTTCGGACCAAACCGGATTTTTAAAATTGGACCGCCTCAGACCGGATTTTAAATTGGACCGAACCAAATTATAAATTTTTTCGGAAATTTTAAATGTTCAATAAAATAGGATGTCAAATTTTAAATCCAAAAATGTTTCCGAACTTTAAAAGTTAACCTAAACAGTGCCCTTAGAGTTTACCTTTTAACACGTTTTCAGATAAAACCCTAATACCTGATTACAATTATGGGATGGAACTCGGATATGCATGTTTTTGGGACTTGATTAAATTAGTGGGCTGAATTGCAATTGTTTACTTTATGCAACATATATTAGAACTGTCGTCTTGACTTAGTCAAGCTAGCTGGATAATAAATTGCGAGCATTGAGCTCTGGGATTTAAATATATAGTATGCGCAATAGGATAGACATGCTATGCTGATTGAAATTGCCTAGAATCCATGTCTAGAAATTTCGCATGATTGATTGTAAGCATGAATTGCAAGTCAGCCCCTAATATTTTCAAAACGTTTTTTTTTTAAACTGAAAATACCAGTCGCCAATTGTGCATGATGTATGCGGAAGTTGCATGTTTTGACGCGTATGCTAGAATGTTCATGAATGAAAGCATGTGGTAATTTACTTCAAATAGAATTATGAATGCTAAGGAACATTAGACGCATGACACGTAAGCATGTTGTTTTGGTTTGTTCGATGTTTATGGCGTAATATAGTATTATGCATGCGTAAATTATCGGATAATTTTTACAAAATCAAAAAGGGCCATTGGAAAGCCAAGATCGGGTATGCTTATTTGAAAATTCCTCTTCCGGTAATTTGCAATACAATAACCGTTTTCAAAAGACTGGTCTATTGGATTGAAGACGACAATAGTGTGAACTCTTTCACAACACCCCATTCTCTCGGTTTACTGGCGGTCGGTTTGGTTTAGTGACTGAAGGATCACTATTCGTCGTATTCCATCTTAATAGATAATCTGATGTTTGCAATTCTGTCAAAATGTTATTGTCTCCCTAACTATTCAAAATTATCAATGTGTTAGTATCGATGACTGCTACTAGCAATGTCATTTCCCAGTTGAACAAGGGAGTAAGGTTGAATAGTAGTAATTATAAGATGTGGAATAAACGAGTTAAGATGATAATTTCTGAAATAAGAGGACTGGATCATGTGACCACAAAACAGACTAACCTAAGGGAGACCTCATGGAAGAGCAAAAGACATTCTATGATGAATGGGATGTCAAAGATCATGATGTTCGTTCCACCTTGTTATCTATGCTGGAAGATGAGATTCTCTATAGGTCTGATCATTTGGGAACTGCCAAAGACCTCTGGGATGGTCTTAAGGCAACATTCGGTGTTTACACCAAAGCCCAAAAGCGATCGTTAAACATCGCTCTTGACTCCTATAAAATGAATCCCAAGCATACGGTGAAGGATCATGTTATGCATGTGTGTAACTTGATCGCTGAACTCAAGGAAGCAGGTGAAAATCTGTCTGAGGAACAACAGATCAATTACATGATCCGCTCTTTGCCCGACTCTTGGAACATCATGAAAATGAGCCTTACCCATGCCACCCATCTCGACACCCTCGAGAATGTGCAAGTTCATCTTGAGCTGGAGGAGGATAGACTCTGGGCTGAAAAGTCCAGGTCTGAAATGCATATTGCATCCTCCGTGCCAGCCGAACGAAAGGGGAAGCGTAAGAGAAAGGGAAAAAGTCCTCATAATAAAACTGAGAAGTTTGTGAAAAACAAAATTCAGAAGAAGTTTAAATGCAAACAAACTGGTGGCAAGAAAAGGCAAGCAAAACAAACACGAAAAGAGGAAACTCAAACGTGTTTTAGGTGTGGTGTAAAAGGACACCTGACTGCTGCCTGTACCAATCCTCCCAAGGTACACAAAGAGAAAAGATGATGAAAATCATTTATTTTTGAATACTCGAGAGTAATTCATTTTCCTTTTGAATTACAGAACCGAGAAACAGAAGCAACGACCTGATCGAGGATGCCCCAGTAGAATAAAGATAGAATAATAAGAGATTTTTATCTTTATAGTTGCTAAAACTTCTTGACTTTTATTTTAAGATACTCTCAAATAAGTTCCGTAAATGATCATATTATTTTTCCTAAGTATTCGAGAATACTTAAGTTGAGTATTGAATTTATGATCCTTCGTTTTAATCTTATTATTAACGTTATTCGACATATTGCTAATACATCCTTATTTGTTAGTACTCCAATTTAAACAATTATTTGTGTAATAATTAAAACATGCTCAAACTGATTAAGTTAAATTTGGAAATAAAACGATTTAAACCACGGGATAAAGCTGGTTTTATGCGTCATACGCGCATGTACCTCGAAAGGCGGAACACATCGTTTTGAAGTACAAATTTAATAATGAAGTGTTTTAAAATATGAATGCTAATTTTCGTTTATGATTCCTTGGAAATAACCAATTAATGACTACCATGGTTAGAAGTACGCTTTAATGCTACTACGATCGAGTAGTACATCAACTATAGCATTAAGTATGAGCTCAAATGCATAGTCCATGAGGTGGATAATTATCTGGATGAGTTAATAATCGAAAGGAAGTAGTCAGTAAAATGACACTCCCACTATATGCCTTTAACGAAAAGTATGGCTAAGAATTCATATTATTAAATACTTCAAGAAACATAGTTTAAAATTACATTATGTCAGAACTCAACATTAATTGTTCCTATGGAATGAAATTAAGTTGATTTCATATTAATGTACTATGTTCCAAGAAAATCAGTTGAAACGTTACCTTAAAAGCTAAGAAATGATTCGGGTGAGACCTTATCATAAAGCAGCATTAATTTGCACATTAAGCATGTATTTATCAAAAGTATGGTCTACTCTTAAAGAATACAAGTTTAAGATTAGCTTGGATTAATGGTAACGTGGACGAACATGACACATTATAGAAATTTGAGGATGGACTTCCAATGCTCTGCTAAACGAACTAAAGTACTGGTCGGATCAAAATGGATAATGAAGATTCTCAGGTCCCACTTTCTTCGAGTGGGAGAATGATATAGAATTAGTGAATGCATTAGTGAATGACATGGTAAATGATGATGGAAACTTCCTCATAATAAATCCAGTGGGAGGGCTCACTCCCCCTCCATAATCATCACTAAATGTTAATACGAATCAAGTCGGACCTGATAATCATAATGTTGAACCATTGGATGAAAATCTAATAGTCGTCGCAACTGCCCATTATTCCTAGTGGGAGGAAATGACTAACTTGATTCCAGATCCTAGTGATCAAGAAATAAATCTCGGAGATAAAATCCCGAGACCAAGAGGTCGTCCTGAGAAAGTTGCAGACCAATGTTCTGGCACCGCCATTGTTCCCAGTGGATCGGAGCATTGTTCCGAGTGGGAGTAACGATCAGACTTAAGATGAGATTACCGAGCCTAGACTTAGTCTAAGGCAACAAACTTCTTTTAAGAAGTATCCCATCAAAGTGAGACATTCGTTCATGAACCAATGACGGTTCGGCAAGCATTGGAAGAATCTCAAACGTTAGAATGGAGGAAAACGATGGAGGATGAAAATGCCTAAATTAGAACGTATTCGGTTTTGGTATTTAGTTGATTTACCTGCTAACCGCAGAGCAATAGGAGCTAAGTGGGTTTTGAAACTCAAACTCATAGCTGATGGAGAAGTCGAACGATACGAAGCTCGATTGGTTGCGAAAGGATATACCCAATTTCACGGAGTTGACTTTGATGAAACATACTCACCAACTGTGCGTTATACCACAGTTAGGGCCATCCTTGCCCTTGTTGCATGTCTGAATCTAGAGCTGCACCAAATGGATGTTAAGACCGCATTCCTCCATGGAAACCTGGAGGAAGAGATCTATATGAAGCAGCCAGAGGGTTTTATTACTCCTGGAAAAGAACGTAAAGTTTTCAAACTCCAAAGATCTATTTACGGTCTTAAATAATCGTCTCGGAAATGGTATCGCGGATTCCACGAGGAAATCGTTGGAAACGGATTTGTGAACCTTCACAAGGATCCCTGCGTTTACACCAAGACCCCCAGGTCGAAGTATGTCATCATAACCTTATACGTGGACGACATACTCATTGCTGCAAACGATGTGAGTTTCATGCACGAATCAAAGTCCTGGTTATCATCAGCATTTGAGATGAAAGACATGGGAGAGCCCACGTACATCTTAGGCATTAAAATTGCCCGAGATCGTGCCGCCCGGTGATTTTGTCTATCTCAAGAATCATATATCAACAAATCATTGAAAAGATTCAGAATACTTGATGCTAAATCTGTGGATACGCTGGTTGTGTTCGGGTGCGCGCTGTCGAAGCGTGATGGCCTGAAAAACCAGCAGGAGCATGAACACATGAAGAATTCAGAGTATCTAAGCATGGTAGAAAGTTTAATGTACGCCATGCTATGTACTCGACCAGACATCTGTTACGCTGTGGGCCTAGTAGCAAGATTCCAATCAGATCCTAGCTATCAACATTTAAAGGCCGTAAAACGAATTATAAGATATCTGAAAGGTACTGTCGACTATGTTCTGTGCTATAAGGGCATGCAAATCGAATTGTCTGGTTATAGTGACGCCGACCACGGTGGCGATCCAAACGATCATAAGTCCACCACAGGGGGAGATTTTCCTCCTTGCTGATGCTGCCATATTATGGGTAAGCAAGAAGCAATCATGTGTCGTGCTTTCCACTATGGAATCAGAATTCGTTGCCCTTTCTAAGAACGCACAAGAAGCGGTCTGGCTGAAAATGCTCCTTACCGCATTATTTGGCACTGACAAGAAGAGTAAACCTGTGAAGGTATACTCCGACAGTCAGGCAGCCATTGCAGCAGTTAAGAATCCAAAGTACCATAGTAGGACCAAACACATTGATGTGAAATACAATTATGCCAAATCAGTTGTGGAAGACAATATAATCGCTTTTTAATACTTGCCCACAGACAATATGGTCGCAAACCCATTAACTAAGCCATTACGTAGAGAAGTTTTCGAAAAGCACGTAAAACTGCTTGGATTACGTAGGCTTGATAAGTGGTCTGTATGAGTGATGACATTTTGACATTTGAAATAATATTTCGATTGAATAAAAGAATTGAAAATTGAGTATATGATCTATCGACGTCATAATGATAAATAACATCGGATTTTACGGTCTATAAACTAAGTCGTAGGAAGAAGTAAAACTCTCCCACCAAATTATGTCGGATGTGAACCTTGCCTCGTCACACAGGTACGGTCATCTTGTAGGAGAGGAGAACCTCTACCCCAACAATATTGGCTAAGAACCAGGACAAATTGAAACGACCATTCTTCGAATACCTAACAAACAGAGATGTTCACATAAGGGGTCCATAGCTCAGTGATACCAACATATATTACTTAAATGTGGGACCAACATACTTTTTTATGTAAAATGTATAAAAACGTGCTACACTGGTTTTACATAGCATTCCTTAAAAGTGGGACCCACCTATTCTTACATAAAATATTCCTTAAATTTAAAGAATGCACTATGTATTACATAACAAACTTTAAATTATAAAATAATTCATTTTATAATTAATTATAATATCTTATTGGTGGTTGTTGGAAAATTTAATAATAAAATTTATTTAAGGAATATAGTTTAGTAAAACTATTGGGTAACAAATATTTTTGTGTGTGTTTTAACTTTACGTGTTAGTTAAAATGTACATAAATATCTATGTAGAAACTTTAAAGAATATCATTTATGTAAAACCATTGTGGATGCTCTAACAAACAGAGATATCCATAGTATAACAAGTAAGTCAACCTTAGGATGCTAATAAGGATTACTTTGTACCCTGTTGGACTCTTATCTTTCTCTTCTTAAATCAACCCATACATATTGATCATTTTCGTAGTATTTAACGTGAGATTGTTGGAGAATGCTGATGATGATTATTATTAACCTGGTAGGACCATTTTCTTTCCCTTTTTAAATTAACACACACAAATTGAAACAACCATTAGATGAATACCTAACAAACGGGGATATTCACATAAGGGGTCCATAGATTAGTTGTAGGGAATTTGATTGCAGATCAAGAGATCACCAGCTCTATCCCGGTAGGACCCTATTTTTTCCTTATTAAATTAACCCAGATAAACTAAAACGCTCATTCTTCGAATACCTAACAAACAGGGATATCCGTAGCATAACATGTGGGACTGCTTATGAGGATTACTATCAACCCGGTTTGACCCACTTATTTCCCTTCTTAAATTAACCTAGACAGATTGAAACGACCATTCGTCAAATACCTAACAAACGGGGATGTTCATATAAGGGGTCCATAGCTCAGTGGTAGAGCATTTGACTGCAGATCAAGAGGTCACCGGTTCGAACCCGGTTGGGCCCTACTTTTTCTTTATTAAATTAACCAAGGTAAACTAAAACGGTCATTCGTCGAACACCTAACAAACAAGGATATCTGTAGTATAACAAGTGAGTTTGATGCTAATACGGATGACTATGAACTCGGTTTTGTACCATTTTCTTTCCCTTCTTAAATTAACCCAGACAAATTGAAACTACCATTTGTCGAATACCTAACAAACGTGGATATTTATAGTATTCCAAGTGAGATCACTGATGAGGATTACTAAGAGGTTGCTGATGAAGATTACGTGCATATGTAATTCCACAATGGTATTACATTATATTTCTTAAACGTGGGACCAACATATTTTTTTATGTAAAATGTATAAAAATTTGCTACACTGGTCTTACATAGTATTCCTTAAAAGTGGGACCCACCTATTTTTACATAACATATTCCTTAAATTTAAGGAATACAATATGTATTACATAACCAACTTTTAATTATAAATTAATTCTTTTTATAATTAATGCTAATATCTTATTAGTGATTTTTGGAAAATTTAATAATAAAATATATTTAAGAAATATAATTAAATAAAACTATTGGAGAGTAAATATTATTTGTGTGTGTTTTAATATTTTGTATTACTTAAAATGTACATAAATGTCTACGTGACAACTTTAAAGAATAACATTTTAAGTAAAACCATTGTGAATGCTCTAACAAACAGGGATATTCGTAGTATAACAAGTGAGTCCACCTTAAGATGCCAATGTGGATTACTATGTACCCGGTTTGACCCTTATCTTTCCCTTCTTAAATTAACCCATAAATATTGAACATTTTCGTAGTATTCCAAGTGAGATTGCTGGAGGATTTAGATGATGATTATTATGAACCAGATATGGCCATTTTCTTTCCCTTTTTAAATTAACCCAGACAAATTGACACGACCATTTTTCGAATACCTAACAAACAGGAATATTCACATAATGGGTCTATAATTCAGTGGTACAACATTTTATTACAAATCAAGAGATCACCGGTTCTAACCCAGCAGAGCCCTATTTTTTCCTTATTAAATTAACACAGATAAACTAAAACGCTCATTCGTCGAATACCTAACAATCAGAGATATCTGCATTATAACATGTGAGACTGCTTATGAGGATTACTATCAACCCAGTTGAGCTTATTTCCGTCCCTTCTTAAATTAACCTAGAAAATTTGAAACGATCATTCGTCGAATACCTAACAAAATGGGATGTTCACATAAGGGGTACATAGCTCAATGGTGGAGCATTTGACTGCACATTAAGAGGTCATTGGTTCGACTCTGATTTGACCCTATTTTTCCTTATTAAATTTCTAATACGTTCATTCTCGAATACCTAATATCCGTAGTATAACACGTGAATATGATGCTAATACTGATTACCATGAGCTCCGTTAGACATTTTTCTTTCCCTTCTTAAATTAACCCAGACAAATGGAAACGACCATTCGTCTAATACCTAAATACAAGGAATCATGATACATAAATAATCAAAAATCTCTCTATACATAAATATCTAATGCAAGGAATACATCAACTGCATACCTCTAATGCGCTCTCTATAATAATCCAAAAATTCAGCGTTTCTACTTCGTTAGATATGGGACATCTGACGCTCTATCTGCTTATCCTGAACTTGAGTAGTTGACAACTTCATGATTCATGCTTCTGCTACGCACTTTGATATCATCCAAAATTCAACGCCTCGAAATATCGCATAGAAGGTCACCCGGTACTGATGATCTGAAGTACTATTCACCCGTCCTAAAACCGAGGAGTTTAATGGGGGTAAGTTGCTGGGGAGCGACTCAGTAAGTAGTGGTCCTATTGGATCAAACTCTCGGAAAAATATATATGCATATTTATACCTAGGTCATAATGACTATAAACATAATGTTTTCAAAGAACGTCAAAATAATGCAGAGTTCAAAAGTTTCTACGTAACATATTTGATCAAAGTCGAAGGTTAAACAGTTGATGCAGAACTTGTCAAAATTCAGAAACGGATCATAGTCGGAGGTCAATCAGAAACAGAGGTCTTGAACATAATCGGAAGTCGGAACGGAACAGAACAGATCAGAGGTTTCGAACTCAATCGAAATTCAGAATAGAACATAATCAGAGGTTGCTCTAGTCTTTTTACCACACCTACGATGCCTACAAGAAGGCTCCAATGTTTAACCTCCATTAGAACTTGGAAGGATGCATAGCCCAGGTATGCCGCTGGGCCAGCTCCAATGTTTATCCCCCATTGGAAGGATACAGAGCCCATAAATTCCGCTGGATCGACCAAAAGCGATCGATCTTCGTATGCATACGCCGGAGGGGCCCTCGTGAGGGTTCAATCCGTAGCCAGACTTACGAGCTCAGAGTCAGAGGTCGAACTTCTTAAAATAGGTTTCTAGTAACTAATTTCCTATCTAAATCTTATCGAAACATATGACGGAAACATTCTTGCAAAATTGATCATATCAAAATATACGTAATCCATAACAGAACTTCAAGCACTTGATCCGAATTTCAAAAATGAAAATTTTATTAAGCTCGAAAATGGCTTATCTTTTAAACTTCATGCTATGAAGAAAATATTTATTTGTATATATAGGAATAAGCTAAAACTATTTACCTCAACTGAAACCCCCGAAACTAACGTCAACCGCTCTATCGATCCGATCTCCCTAAAATAATACAATAATGAGTTTAAGACTCCCAGTTCGAACACACAGTCTACTAAATTTTGAGCCACTCATCCAGAACTCAAATCTCATAGGGTCTAATTCAGAATCACTTTTCCATCACGACACGCTAAACTAGGTGGAAGCCCAGTATCTCGTAATTCACTACATTTTTTACTATCTCATAAAAATTCCCAAAAATTACTGTCGGTAGAAGTTTCAATTACGTCGAAAATGGCGTCGCGTTTTGACATGTAGGTGGCCCACACGGGTCGGTCAAAATTGGCCGGCGTTGTCAACTAAATCTTTAACCTAAGACTAGATTTTTAAAAGTTGTAGGGCCAATTTCGGGAGCTTGGTTCTCCCTCGTCCGGGCTCGGTTTTGACTGTTCTTGGTGTCTATGGAAAGAACTTACAATGAACGACAAGTTAGTAGATTCTTATCTGCGAAATATTCAGTAAAAATACGAACTTTATGGCCTCGAAGTTCATGGTTCAGTTAAATTCATGAAACTTCAAATCTCAATATCTAACAAACGACAAGATGGAATTCGGTTTTGTCACTTGTGTTAGGTTACTTAGGTCCCCTAGATTCTAAACATGGCCAGAAAAGATAACACGCATCATCAAAACGTAGACCACCATAACGACCCTCGAAGTTTTCTCTCTCTAGGAATAAACACGTAACACCGAGAGTATATGAAGAAAGCTATGGAGTTTACCTTAATCATGATTTGAAACTTGCTCGGAAGCTCATGGATACTGAGTTTCATCCGCTCTCGTGGTGGCTTTGTCGAGCTCCGAGAATTTTCTAGTTTCTCGTTTTGTAGTCTCTCTTGTTCTCCAAGCTCTCTAGGGTTTGATAGGGCTGCGAAACCAGATGAGAGCACTCTTAGATGAATAGTGTTAGATTACGGGGAGTAATCACTACGGAAACTTAAACATGGTATGTGCTAGTAATATCAATTACGCAGCGGAAAGTTTACACATACCTCAAGAGTAACCGTAGTCCAAGATCCTTGCTCGAGGGAGTTCGCGATCCTCTGGTCGGAACCCGTAGAAGTCCTTGTGAAAGAAACTCTACGCGGTATAAGCTCCACATCAAATCCTCTTATCGATTCTTGGCACAGGGACAGATCTCTTGAGAGTTTGCTCGAAAGCAATTTGGCACACTCTTGGTGAGTTGCTTGTTTCGGCCGAACCTTGTAGTGTGGGAGTAGGGTTTTTCTCTCTAAAACTCTCTTGTGAGGGAATTATGATTAACCCTAAAATTTCCCTAACACCTCTTATTTATAGGAGGAGTAAAGTAGACAAAAGTTCACTTTACCCCACCATAAACTTTCGGTCGGCCTATGTATTTGAGGAGGCCCAATTTTGGGCCTCCCATGTCAATTGGGATTTGGGTCTAGCCCGATTACCCTAATGTGACATTTACCCAAGTTCATTAGGTAAACTATATATATTATGGACTACCAATTACGACGCCCATCACCATATGCTTACAGCTCCCACTCGCCGGAATGGGAGGGTGCCTGTTAATGTATTGTTGTCCAAATCCGCATCAAAATTTCTCCCCTTTGATCTGCTCCATGCTTCCGAATAGTTCATACGAGGTTTGTCGTGCGAACGGCGGATACGACAGGCATCGTGCTACTCATCTGTTACGAGTATTGTAGCGCCCGCGGAACGTTGATTCCCTTTTCTCTAATCAACATGTTATAAACAACATTTATATATTGTACCGCGCTGTATCCTAGGTCAACTGATAATTCTCCATTTGCCTAGTTTCCACATAGGAACACTTCTCTAAGGCATCCGTACAAGTATTCACAACCTTCAACTAATATCCGGCTAGTGCCCACCTAGTGAATAAAAGAATCGTTGAATTATAGTTGAACTTGACCATCCCATCGCTCATACCCTTAGTCAAACCCAACCGGTTTCCAAGACGCGGTCACTGGGCCTTTTTGTTCAGCACTACGCTCGTACGCCGGGAAGCGAGCATTGAACCTGACCTTAGGTATGAGTTCTGAGTCCATGAGGATACTTCGGGTGCCTCTTCATAAGGCTCCCGGGATCAATCACACACTTGAGGTGAAGAAGTTTGCGCCCGCCAAAATCACGAGGATTCCTTCCTAGCACAACCGAGCTGTGACCCCGTGGTCGAATGTGGCACGCATAGTATGAAGCACGCGTTGATAGCATACCTGAACCTTTTGGGTTGAAAGGAAATAGATATTTTAATCATGCTATCACAGGTTCTCATCTGACCCAGAATGTGGTTAAATGACGAACGAAGTTCATCACGACGATATGCGAAACGAAGATCACGTTGAGTTACTTCAAAACTAGATAATCGTCTCGCTTAATCTGGTTTATCCCCTTGACTCTTAGCCAATCTTTTTTGGTGGAGGCCTCCCTCCACCACATGACGACCGTACATGTGTGACTAAGTAAGGCCTACATTTGACATAGTTTGGCAGAGGATTGCGTCCTCCTACGACTTAGTTTATAGACCGTAAACCTGATGTAATCAAAACATTATGATGTCGATCGATCATAAACTCGGTTGCAGTTCTTTCGCTTACAAAATGTAACTTTCTAATATCAAAATGTTATCACAGATACATGCCATTTCTAAACACTACGCAGTCCAAGCAGTTTTACATGCTTTTCGAATATCTTCCTGCGTAGTGGCTTAGTTAATGGGTCCGCAATCATATTATCAGTGGAAAAGTATTCCATAGTGATTATATTATCTTCTACCATAGACTTAGCATAAAATATTTCACATCAATGTGTTTGGTCCTACTATGGTACTTCGGATTTTTAACTGCCGCAATGGCTGCCTGGCTGTCAGAGAACACCTTCACAAGTTTACTCTTGACGTCACCATTAAGCAGTGCAGTAAGAATCATTTTCAGCCAGACTGCTTCCTGTGCATTCTTAGAGAGAGCTACGAATTCTGATTCCATCGTTGATAGCGCGACACAAGTTTGCTTCTTGCTCGTCCATGAAATGACGACTTTAGCAAGGAGGAACACTCCCCCTGTGGTGGACTTACGATCATCCGGATCGCCACCATGGTCAGCGTCACTGTAACCGGTCAATTCTAACTTCCCGCCCTCATAGCACAGAGCATAGTCGGCAGTACCTTTCAGATAACGAATTATTCGTTTTACAGCCTTTAAATGTTGATAGCCAGGATCTGATTGGAAACGTGCTACTAGGCCCACGGCATAACAGATATCCGGATAGGTGCATTGCATGGCGTACATCAAACTACCAACCATGCTTAAATATTCTGCACCCTTCATCTGTTCGCGCTCTGCCAGGTTTTTGACAGTGCGCACCCAAATACCACCGACGTATCCACGGGTTTGGCATCCTGTAATTTGAACCTTTTCAACAGCTTGTTGATATAGGCTTCTTGAGATAGACACATTTTCCGAGTAGCCCGATCTCTAGCAATTTTAATGCCTAAGATATACGTGGCCTCTCCCATGTCTTTCATCTCAAATACAGATGCTAACCAGGACTTTGACTTATTCTTGAAACTCATGTCGTTTGCAGCAATGAGTATGTCGTCCACGTATAAGGTTAAGATGACATACTTGGACCCGGATGTCTTATAATACACGCACGGATCCTCGCTAAGATTCACGAATCCGTTTCCTACGATTTCCTCGTGGAATTTGCGGTACCATTGCCGAGATGACTATTTAAGACCGTAGATGGACTTCTGGAGTTTACAAACTTTACGTTCGTTACCAGGAGTAATGAAACCCTCCGGTTTCTCCATGAGGATCTCTTCCTCCAGGTTTCTGTGGAGGAATGCGGTCTTAACATCCATTTGGTGCAGCTCGAGATCGAGACTTGCAACCATGGCCAGAATGGCCCGTACTGTGGTGTAACGCACAGTTGGTGAGTATGTTTCGTCAAAATCCACTCCGTGAAGTTGGGTATATCCTTTCGCAACAAGTCGAGCTTTGTATCGCTCGACCTTCCCATCAGCGGTGAGTTTCAATTTAAGAACCCACTTGGCTCTTATGGCTCTGCATCCATCAGGTAAATCAACTAAAGACCATACCGAATTGGATTTCATTGACGAGATCTCCTCCTCCATTGCATTCCTCCCTTCCTTTGCCTAAGGTCCTTCCAGCGCTTCTTGAACCGTTACAGGTTCGTCAACAGATGTTAGAGTGAAGATTTCTCCTCTCTCGATGGGAAACTTCTTAGGAGAAATTTTATGCCTTTGACTACGTCTAGGTTCGTTGTTCCCATCTTGACTCTGAACAATACTCCCACTTGGAACAATGCTTCTGATCGGAGCATCACTCCCGCTGGAAATAAGTGTAGTGCTCGAACCTTCTCCTACAACCTTCCTTGGTCGACCTCTTGGTCTCGGGATCCTATCTCCGAGATTAATGCCTTGATCACTAGGATTTGGAACCAAGTTGGTCGGTATACTCCCACTGGAAACAATGGGCAGTATCAGCGGTTGTGGTATAGGTCCGGTAACATGATTATCAGGTTCAACTTGATTCGTACCTACATCAACAGTGATTGTGGTAGGGTTTATTCCTCCCACTGGATTTATTATGAAAATGTTCCCATTCTCATTTACCATGTCATTCACTTGAGTTGCTGGTTCAAATCTCCCACTCGAAGTAAGTGGGACCTGATCATCTATGTTATCGTGCTCCAGTTCAGTCAATACTTCATCTGTTTTAATCTCTCCAAGTGTTTGAAATTCGTCCTCAAGAAAAGTTACGTCTTTGGATTCATGTTCGACCACGCCACCATTATCTTGAGCTGACAAGAATACGTAACCCTTAGAGTTCTCTGAATACCTAATAAAGATACTATTTAGTCCTCTGGGTCCCAACTTGCCGAAACGGCTATCAGTCGTATGTGTATAGGCGCCGCAACCCCATGGTCGCAGTCAGGTGAGATCCAATTCTCTTCCATGCCACAGCTCATAAGGCGTTGTGTCTACTGTTTTGGTTGGTACAAGGTTTACTATATGAGTGGCAGCCAATAACGCATCACTCCAATAGGAGATAGGTAATTGTGCCTGCGACATCATGGTTCTGACCATGTCCAGGAGAGTTCGATTACGACGTTCAGCCACACATTTTGCTGTGTTGTGTTTGGGATTGTCGTTTGACGGGCTATCCCTCTTTCTTTGCACAACTTATCAAAATAATTAGAGAGATATTTTCCACATCTATCAGTGTGTAGGGTTTTCATCTTACGTTCCTGATGGATATATGCCCAATTCAGGTTCGTATTTTTACATTCTGGACTTCGCAAACACGTAAAATCACGTAAACCGTCAAAACACGCTCCCGAGGTTTAAAACGGTCCGGACGTGCGACACACGCGTCCGGACCGGACCTCCGGATTGCCCTAAGACGACCCGGATCGCGCCAGGATCGTCCGAACCCGACGTGACCCGAGTCGTCATCTGTAGCGCGTGTATCCCGTTTGTGTCCTCACACCGAGTTAGAGTTTTCTAATAGCCAACTTCAATCAAACCAGACGACGGTTCACGTTTTCTTTAAACCGCCGTCAAACCGCATAAAAACCGGGATCGGTTCTAAGGTTGCATATAAATAGGGATCCTAGGCCATCCATTTTAGACACATTCACTTGAGATTTGCTTTAGAGCTCTGACTTCTCTCTAGCTTTCTCTCTCTAGAAATAATCATTTAAGCATCGGAGAGGGCTCAACCGGCACCATCCCCCCTCTGTGCTGGTTATTGCCCCTACGTGCAGGTCCGGACGACAAGCTTGTAGTCAAGAGCACAAGTTAAAGGAGCGAACACAGTTAACGAAGCGAAGATTCGTCAAGTCCGTCAGAACAAGCGGGTTTGGACGAAACAGTTCATGTTGATTCTAGGAGGTTTAGAAAGTTTTTTAAAGCAATCTATTGCCTCGGATTTACGAGTAAACAAATGAGTAAACCCATAACGGGTAAAGTCGTCAATGAAAGTTACGAAGCATCGTTTTCCATTCCGAGCGGTTACACTCATTAGTCCATAGACGTCGGAGTGAATCAACTGCAACAGATACTCGGCTGGTTGAGCTTCTCCAAATGGTTTGCGGGTGGACATTCCAGCTAGACAATCATGGCAAGTGAGTTTAGTCACTTTGCTGGTACCATGCAAAAGCTCTCTTTGGGCTAATGAATAAACCCTGTCGTAGCTTATATGTCCTAGCCTTGCATGTCATCCGGTTGAGTCAGTCTCTGCTTCCCTGGAGGACAATGCATACATTCTATTCGCGTATATGCTACCATTCATATCCATGATAAAGAGGCCATAAGAGGAATAGGCATGACCGAATAAGAGATTGCCTTTATTAATACGAACAAAGTTCTTCTCAAATGATAAAATGTAATTATTATTCATGAGAGCGGAAACAGAAACAACATTTCTATGGATTCTAGGAGCAAAAAGGACATTCTCATGTAGTATGGTCCTACCATTGTTCATAGACAATTTGCAATTCCCTACTCCTATGACTTCAACTTGTGAGTCGTCGCCAATGTATATCCTCTTAGAATCATTTGGCAATTGTCTAAACTTGGCGAACAATCCTTTGTTATTGGCTATGTGGTCCGTCGCACCTGAGTCAAGAATCCAAGAAGGATTTGAGTTAGTTAACATGACAGTAGAGGAAACAAGAGCTTCCATTACATAACCAACGTCGCATACCTTTTCAGGATGCGATTTGCTGGACCATGTACCTTCGCCTATTCGGCGTGGACTAGAGTTCCCGCGGACTATCTCCGATTTTAGGCGGAGATTGCCAGGTTTAGGCTTTGTCAACATTTTACCGTCGACTGCCTGTTGTTTCCTTCCTTTATTCATCCTCTTCCTCTTCCCTTGCCTAGCTTGTTTCGGTGCTGGTTTCATTCGAGCCTGTTCCATCTCGATGGATTTCAACACCGATGCAAGATCCAATACAGAACCACTGGCAGTCAATAAAGCCTTGGCTGCTCTCCAAGACTTCGGGAGAGCCCCGATGATGGCCTGAATTTTATCCCATTCACCCACCTGACCTTCTTTCTCCAGTGGTTTCAAAGTGCTAAGGAGATTATATACCTTTTTCCAGCACACTCTTGCTGTAGCTATTAAAGTTTTCTTCCAAGGCAGGTATGAGTGGGTGCAGGATTGCTGCCATTCCATTTCCGTATCTCAGGAAGAGGGCATCCCAAATGTCCTTTGCAATCTGAACATTCTCAAACTCATCATGGAATTCCTAAGTCATCTTAGACAGTAGAATCTCCTTTGCTCTTTTGTCATCTTGCTCCCATTTAAAATGGGCATATGCTAGGTCCTTGGTTAGACCAGCTTCTGGGTAGCTCATGGATTACTGAATGTGACCTAACAGGTCATTGTCCTCCAACAGTGCACTGACACGCTTGCTCCACGAGTCATAGTTTGTCTCAGTCAAAAGCTCATTAGCACAAGATGTTGTCATCTATGTTGTAATTCGTTACTAAACACGATAACAATCATGCACAATCAGGGAGACAATAACATATTGTGAAAGAATTGCATACATCAAATATCTATTAAGATAGAATCCGACAAATAAAGATTCCTCAGTCATCTAAACCAACCGACCACCAGTAAACCAATGGAGATGGCTATGAAAGAGTTCACACTATCGTCATCTTCTATCTAATAGATCAGTCTCTTAAAACGGTTTTAATCGCAAATTACCGGAATGAGAATTCTAAACTAACATACCCGATCTTGGATTTCCCAATGCCCTTTTTGTTTTATAAAATCATTCCGATGAATTCACTCATGCATACATAATTCTACAATCCATGTAAATTATCGTATGCCAGTAACATTCATCATACACACCACACACATGCTTACGCGTCATGGGTCTAATGTTCCGAGGAACTCATGCTTCCATTCATAATTCTACTTACAAGTAAATTATCAAATGTAACTTCATCCTCAACATTCTAGCATACGTGTCAAACATGTAACATTCACATCAATCATACATATTTGGCGACTGGTTTTCGGTTTTAAAATAATTTTAAACATTAGGGGCTGATTTGCAGTTCATGCTTATATTCAATTACGCAACATACTAGACATGAATTCTAGGCATTTACAACCATCACAACATGTCTATCCTAGTGCGCATTCCATATATTTAACCAGGGCTCCGCCCACAACATGCAATTTCCAGCTAGCTTGACTATGTCAAGACAACATTTCTAATCATGCATCAATATATATATATATATATATATATATATATATATATATATATATATATATATATTGAATAATAAACAATTGCAATTCAACCCTCTAATTAATCCAGTCCCAAAAACATTTATCTCCGAGATCCATCCCCATAGTCGAAACAAGGCATAAAGGTTAGCAACACTATGAGCACTGTGTAGTCCATTTCGAGGTTCAAAAATATTTGAATTTTAAAACTTGACCTCCCTATTTTAATTGACTTGAATTCGGTTTGGAAAACATTGTTCAGTTCAGTCAATTTCAGTCCGTTTTTTGTCCGGATCGGTTCGGTTCAGAAAATCCGGTCCGGTCCGGAAAATCCGGTTCGGTCTGGTTTTTAATTTTAAAACTGGTTCGGTTCGAACAGGTCCAAGAAAATAGGGATCGGTTCAACACTCAAACCGGTTTGGTTAGATTCACCTAATTACCCCGGTCCGACCCGACCCGAATAGGTCGAACAGATTGAGAAAATCTGGTTCGGTTTTATTTCATCCCAATTTAACATATTGGACCGGCCCAATAATTAAAATTTTAAAAGGTAGGGCTGAAATGCTTACTTGTGGGCCAAGTAGGGTTTTAAAGTCCAAAAATATTTAACTTGACCACCAAGTAACATTAATTATATAAAATAATTTCCAATATTAAAATATATATATATATATATATATATATATATATATATATATATATCAGATCAAACACAAACATATATATATTTATTGCTAAGATTCTATCTATAAGATTAAATCAATCAACTATATATATGCAAAATTCGGTTCAATATATATATATATATATATTTATTGTCAATATCTTAAATAAGGTAACAAATATACTTACAATATATTTTCTCAATCTTTTAGGTAGCTAAATCTATTAATAATATATATAACCCTATTTAAATATTTAGATATATTGATAGTGATATATATTTCTATATATTAATGTGAATATATCCTAATGTTCCTAATTATAGATATATTGTACCTTAAGTAAAAAAATTAAAATATGGTAAATAATAATATTTTAATAATTTTTTATGTTTGTGCCGAAATTTCTTTACTTAGTGACCAAGAAATTAAAAATTTTACCTTGAAAATTGCTAGAACTTTCGGCACAAACACCTAATTAATTAGGAACAAGTGGTCAAATTTTAAGATAAAAATTTAATAAGATTTACAATCCAATGTTTGATTTTGATAAATATTACTTTTTTCTTGAAGATCATGAACATCAAATTAACCAAGAACATGAGAATTTCGGACCCATCATAAAACCCTTAAAAATTCAAAAATTCTAAATCATTTTACTTTAAAATTTCCGGTCCAAAATTAAAAATTTCAAGAACACCAATTTATCAAAATTATGAACTCCTAACACAGGCTCTGATACCACTGTTAGATTACGGGGAGTAATCACTAAGGAAACTTAAACATGGTATGTGCTAGTAATATCAATTACGCAGCGGAAAGTTTACACATACATCAAGAGTAACCGTAGTCCAAGATCCTTGCTCGAGGGAGTTCACATCCTCCGGTCGGAACCCGTAGAAGTCCTTGTGAAATAAGCCCTACGCGGTATAAGCTCCACAGCAAAGCCTCTGATCGATTCTTGGCACAGGGACAGATCTCTGGAGAGTTTGCTCGAAAGCAATTTGGCACACCCTTGGTGAGTTGCTTGCTTCGGCCGAACCTTGTAGTTTGGGAGGAGGGTTTTTCTCTCTAAAACTCTCTTGTGAGGGAATTATGATTAACCTTAAAATTTCCATAACACCTCTTATTTATAGGAGGAGTAAAGTGGACAAAAGTCCACTTTACCCCACCATAAACTTTCGGCCGTCCTATTTATTTGGGGAGGCCCAATTTTGGGCCTCCCATGTCAATTGAGATTTGGGTCTAGCCCAATTACCCTAATGTGACATTTACCCAAGTTCGTTAGGTAAACTATACATATTATGGGCTACCAATTACGACGCCCATCACCATATGCTTACAAATAGGTGGCACACTAAAACCCTTAAATCCCGTTTCTGAGCGATTTGGAAGTCTTACCAAAAACCTACGTGATTTTCTTTAGGTTTGTAGGGAGAAAACAAGTTTTGACCCTAAACTTTGCACTTAGAATGTATTACACCCTGAATTTTTAAACTTACATACTTGGTCCTCATATTTTATGCAGGTTTTACAGCCCTTCTATTTACCTTCTTAAATTAATCCATACAAATTAAAACGGTCATACGCGAATACCTAACAAATGTGGTTATTCGTAGTATTCCAAGTGAGATCGTTGAAGAATACTGACAAGGATTACTATGAATATGGTTTGGCCCTTTTCTTTTTCTTCTTAAATTAACCAAGACAATTAAAACGTTTATTCGCCGAATACTTAACAACTGGGATATTTGTGGTATTTCAAGTGAGATCGCTTGGAGGATACTGAAAAAGATCACTATAAAACTAGTTGGGCTTTTTTCCTTCTTAAATTAATCTAGACAGACTGGAACAACTCTTTGTCGAATACCTAAAAGTGAGTCCGCCAGGGAATGCTAATGAGGATTACTATGAACCTAGTTGGGCCCTTTTCTTTCCCTTCTTCAATTAACCCAGACAAATTAAAACGGTCATTCTTCGAATTAACAAACATGTATATTCACATAAGGGGTCCATAGCTCAGTGGTAGAGCATTTGACTACAGATCAAGAGGTCACCGGTTCGAACACGGTTGGGCCCTATTTTTCTTATTAAATTGACTCAAATAAACTATAATGATCATTCATCGAATGACTAAGAGCATCCAAAATGGTATTACATATATATATTGTTAGCATTTGGACAATGAGCCGCCGTAATTGGGAGCCAGCTAATTGCCTAAGTAATTAGGTAATGGCAAAGTGGACTTTTGTCTACTTTGCTCCTCTTATAAATATGGAGGTGTTAGAGATTTTTTCGTAAGCTAATTCTCTCATCCTTTGTGGTGAGATTAAAAGAAATCCCTCCTCCCTATAAACACCTAGCTTCGGCCAAACCACACATGTGCCCTAGGAGGTGTCAAATTGTGTCATACAATTTACTCCGGAGATCCATCCCGCGAAGAATCGACTGAACCTTTGCTGTGAGGCATAATCCGCATAGGGTTTCTCTAATAGTAACCTCTACGGGAACCATCCGGGGGATCTAGAACTCCCCTTCAGCGATCTAAGGCACACATAATTAAAGTAGGTATGTGCACTATCTTCCGCTGCGTATTAGTTATCTAGCACGTATCTTTTTATTGTTTATGGTGTATCTATCCCTATAATCCTTCAGTGGTATCAGAGTCTGTGTTAGGGAGTTCATGATTTTTATAAAATAGATGTTCTTGGATTTCTTGATGCTGGCCGAAAATTTTAAGTTTGATTTTCAAGTTTTAAAAATTTTCGATTTTTATAATCATGTTGGCCGAATTTTTCATGATGTGCATAGTAAATTTTGATGTTCACGATATTCAAGAAAAAAAAAACTTTTATCAAAATAAACTTTGGATTCTTGATCGTGACAAGATTTGGTTTGTATTTACACGTTTTAATCAAACCTGATGCCTAGTTTCGGTTATGGGGATGAATCTCGAAAAATGAATGATTATGGGACTGAATCATTTTGTGGGCTGAATTGAATTTGTTATATATTGATACGAATGCATGTTATAATTGCTTCTTGACTATGTCAAGCTAGATGGATATTACATGTTGGGGGTGGAGCCCTGTTTTTCAATTAATGAGTTGCACTAGGATAGACATGTTGTGCTGAGTGATCTTGATTAGGATCATGTTTAGAAGTTCGCATGATTGTTATAACATGAATTGCAAGTCAGCCCCAAATATTTTAAAAGGGTATTCAGTCGCCTAATATGCATGATTGATGTGGAGTGATTACGCATGATGCGTATGCATGATAGTTTCAGGATGTGATTGCATGTGATAATTTACTTGTGTAGTAGAATTATGTATGCTTGAATGAGAAATCTTCGAAATATTTTAATAGAATCTTGGGAAATCCAAGATCGGGTGTATGTAAAAACTCCCCATTCCGGTTAAAGTAGGTATTAAACTGTTCTCAAAGAGACTGATCTATTAGAAATGAGACGTCGACAGTGGGAACTCTTTACACGGCCTCCTTCCATTGGTTATTGTTGGTCGAATTGGTTAGATGACTGAGGAATAATTGTTTGTCGCCTCCTAGATAGATATCCAATGTAAGCAATTAGTTTAAAAATGTTTTAAATTGTCACCCTGATTGTCACATGGTTTGTCAATGTGTTAGTTTCAAATGACATCGATGGATTCATCTAGTGCAAATGAGATTTTGAATGAAACGACCTATGATTCGTGATGCAGACGCATCAATGTCCTGCTAGATGATAAGGGATTGACTGAGCACATTCGAAAAACAATGAGCTGTCCAGATGCATGCCTGACCAAAGGGCTAGCATACTCTCACTTTAAGTGGGAGCAGGATGACAAAAGAGCAAGATAAATTTTGCTATCTGAAATGTCCACACACATTGAAAATCAGTACAAGGATATTCTGGTAACAAAGGAATATTTGAGATGCTTTATTCCTGAAATATGGAAGTTGCATTGCAACTCAGCTGCACCCACTGATAACATCTTTGGATGAAAGTCTAAAGAGAGATAGCATAAGTGTACTTGAGAAAGTATACCACCTATTCAACATGGTATAACATCTTGAGTCTGAGAGTCAAATGGCGGAATGGGACAAAATTATGGCCATAATCGGGATCCTCCCGAAGTCTTGGAGAGCAACCACGACTCTATTGACCGTCAGTATTTCTCTGCTGGATCTTGCATCTGTCCTGAAAATAATTGAGATGGAAGAATATTGATTAGAAATTGCTGAACATGTGGCTAAATTGTCAGGACCACCTGCTGGAAAGAAAAGGAAGTGGAAGAACATGAGTAAGAACAACAGGATGTTGACCATAAAACGTCGACTAAGTCTAAACAAGGCAATCTCCAGGTAAAATCAGAGAAAGTTGCCAAGGACTCTAGTCCTCGCCACTCCGGTGAGGGCCGAAGTTCTAGCAACCCGCATATAATTGTATGCAACATTAGATATGTTATTGAAACTTTCATTTCTTCCAGTGTCATGTTGGCTGATTCAGATCCTTCCTGGGTTCTTGACTCGTGTGCAACAGACTACATAACCAATGGCATATGGTTATTTTCCATATTCAGACGTATGTCGAAGGGTTCAAAGAGGATATACATAGGCGACAACTCACAAGTTGAAGTCGAGGGAATAGGGAACTGCAAGTTGCCCATGCGCAACAGCAGAACCTTATTTCTTGAAAATGTCATTTTTGCACCTAGAATTCATAGAAATGTTGTTTCTATTACTTCTCTTATGAATATTGGTTTCAATTTATCATTTGAGAACTCTTTTGTTAAGTTCAATAAGGGTAGCATCTTTTATGAATATGCAAATTCTTCCCGTGACCTCATTGTTATGGATCTGAGTGAAAGCGAGAATTCGAACATAATGTTTTTAATATCATCTAAGGAAGCAGAGACTGATGCGACCGGATGACATGCTCGATTGGGACATATAGGCTATGACAGGGTTCAAATACTAGCTCATAGAGGGCTTTTGCCTGGTGCAACTCATGTGGTGAAAACCACTTGTGAGAACTTTCGAGCTGGAAAGTCTACCCGCAAACCATTCGGCGACGCACTTCTAGCCGAATATCCATTGCATATAATTCATTCTGATCTATGTGGACCCATGAATGTCACCGCTAGGGATGGTAAACGTTACTTTGTAACTTTCATTGATGACTTTACCTGTTATGAGATCACTCATCTGATTACTCGTAACCGAGGTTATTGAGTACTTTAAGAGCTATCTCAATCTCGTAGAAAATCAGCTGAAGCGATAGGTGAAAACCTTACGCACTGACAGATGTGAAGAATACCTCTAGAAATAGTTTGATAAGTTATACAATGAAAGGGGCATTGTCCGTCAAATGATGACCCCTTATACACCACAACAGAGCGGTGTGGAAGAGTGATGTAATCGTACACTCCTGGACATGGTAAGAACCATGATGTCGCAAGCTCAACTTCCGATCTCCTTTAGAGGCGAAGTGTTGTTGACTGCTACTCATGTAGTAAACCGTGTTCCTACAAAATCGGTGGACAGGACACTATATGAGCTGTGGACTGGTAAAGAGGTGGATCTTACCAGGCTGCGACCTTGGGGTTGCGCAGCATACACGCATTACAACGACAGCCGATTCGGCAAGTTGGAACCTCTATAGGATTGCAAAGTGTCTTTATAAGATACTTTGAAAACTCTAAGAGATACGTGTTTGTGGCGGCTCGGGAAAATGATGACATGGTCGAACATGAGTCCAGGGATGTATCGTTTATTGATGATGGATTTCTTATACTTGGTGATATCAACAAGAATGAAGTCTTAAAAGAACTTGAGCAGGACGAGGATAATCAGGTCACACTTACTTCGAGTGGGAGAATTGATGGAGCAACTACTGTAAATGAAACGGTAAATGAGAATTGGAACATTTGCATAGTAAATCCAGTAGGAGAAGTCCATTCAACCACATAGATCATAGTTGCTCCTGGTGCGAATCAAGTAGAGTACCTAAAAACCAGTTGCTGAATTGTTGGATGAGAATCCTATAATTCCTCAACTACCTGTTGGAAACAGTAGGATTGGGACAACCAACTTGGTTCCTGGTCCGAGTAACCATGAAATTAATCTCGGATGTAGAATCCCGTGACCAAGAGGTCGTCCAAGATATGTTGTAGGAGAAGGTTCCAGTAACGCCCTGGTTCCTAGTGGGAGCATTGTTCCTAGTGGGAGTCTAGTTTAAGATGATAATAACGAGCCTAGACGTAGTCAAAGGCAGAGAACTTTTCCCAAGAAGTATCCCATCGAGAATGGTGAGTTATTCTCTTTGACTTCGGTTGATGAACCGATAAGAGTTCAACAAGATCTGGAAGGTCCTCAAGCGAAGGAATGAAGGAAAACAATGGAGGAAGAGATCGCCTCAATGGAAGCCAATTCTATTTGGACGTTAGTTGATTTTCCTGATCATCGCAGAGCAATCGGGGCTAAGTGTGTTCTGAAATTGAAACTCATTGCTGATGGAACGTTGAGCGGAACAAAGCTTGACTTGTCGCGAAAGGATATACCCAACTCCACGGAGTGGACTTTGATGAGACTTACTCACCGAATGTGCGTTACACTACGTTCTGGGCCATTTTGGCTATGGTTGCTAGCCTCGATCTTGAGTTGCACCAGATGGATGTTAATACGGCCTTCCTTCATGGAAACTTGGAGGAAGAGATCTACATGGAGCAACCATAGGGTTTCTTATCCCCTGGAAACGATCGTAAATTTTGTAAACTCCAAAGGTCGATCTATGGTCTTGAACAATCGTCCCGACAATGGTACCGCCGGTTACACGAGGAAATCATGGGCAACGGATTCGTGAATCTTCACGAGGATCTCTGCGTGTACACAAAGACCTCAGGGTCAAAGTATGTTATCTTAACATTATACGTGATGACATCCTTATTGCCGCGAATGACGTGAGTTATTTGAAGAAGCCAATGTCCTAGTTATCATCTGTATTCAAGATAAAGGACATGGGCGAGGCCACTTACATCTTGGCCATTAAGATCGCTAGAGATTGTGGTGCTCGTAAATTATGTCTTTCTCAGGAAGTATATCAACAAGATGTTGAAAAGGTTCAATCTCTATGATGCTAAACCCGTGGAAAAACCGGTTGTATATGGGTGTGCGATGTCGAAGCATGATGACCCAAAGAACCTGGTAGAGCGTGAACATATGAAAAGTGAAGAGTACCTCAGTATGGTAGTAAGTTTGGTGTACGCGATGCAATGCACTCGTCCAGCTATCTATTACGATGTGGGACTAGTAGCGCGTTTCCAATCAAACACGGTAATCAACATTTAAAAGCAGTCAAACAAATTATGAGATATCTGAAAGGTACGACGGACTATAGACTATGCTATGAGTGAAGTAAGCTTGAATTGATAGGATATAGTGACGCCGACCATGGTGGTGATCTAGATGATCTTAAGTCCACCTCAGGAGGAGTTTTTCTCACTGGTAATACTGCCATCTCTTGGATGACTAAGAAGCAATCATGTGTCGCGTTGTCAACTATGGAATCCGAATTCGTATCTCTCTTAAAGAATGCACATGAGGTTGCCTGGTTAAAGAGACTCTTGACTGTTAGGTTATAAAGTCTAGGTCAACGGGTCGTCAATCTAGAATTTATCTCCCACTAATGAAATGTCGGGTTCAGTGTTCCTAGGACTAGTCATTCTGATACATGCCCTTCTGCTCCCTTGGGGTAGTCGTTCTGATATATGTCCTTCTCTTCTCTCCTTCTGATCTCCTTTCCTTCTCTCCTTCTGACCTCCTTTCCTTCTCTCCTTCTGACCTCCTGAGGCTTGTACTTCTTACCCCTGGGGCTTGTCCTACTGCTCTATGCTCTTCTGCTTCCTTGGCTCTCTTCTCCTTGCCACCCTGCAAGAGGGGCAATACCAGGCACAGAGGGGGGGTGGTGCCTGATGAACCCTCTCCGATGCCTAAGTCAGTACGGTTTTAGAGAGATAAAGCTAGAGAGATGTCAGAGCAAAATTGTGCAACTTGCCAAGATGTGTAAATGAATAGTGGAGGTGGGGTATTTATAGGCAACTGTGTCATTAAGGTGGCTTAATGACATCGTTAACCTTTAAACACGGTTAATTAACCTTTAAACACGTAATTAAGACCTTAGGATACGGAGAAGGTAGGCGGAGTAAACCGAGTATGGGAGTCCAAAAATGGTGCCGGGGCCCTTGGGGGGAAGGGAAATCCGACCCCCGAGGGTAGGGGTTGGGTGAGGGCACCCAACCCCTCATAGGGAGGATGGGGTTGGCCAACCCCATCCCTCCTAGGAGAGATCGAGTTGGCCGACCCGATCTCTCCTAGGAGAGATCGGGTTGGCTGACCCGATCTCCCCTAGGGGAGGTCGGGTGTGGCCACCCAACCTCACCTAGGTGAGTTTGACTCGTCCGGACGAGCGCTTCGGCCTCGTCCGTGCCGTTGGTGTTCTCGCGAAGTGTTCGGGTTGAAGTTTCGATTTACAATCAATAATGGGATGATAAAAATACAACGGTTCGGAAGTCAACGGGTTCGAATTGGGCGTATATCCATCACATGCCCCCGAGTCAACCAATGGCCTAACCCTTGATTGACTCTATTTCCGGATGGTATGACACGCGCAATTTGAAACCGGGGTTTTACCTTTCATCTGAATGCTTACTTACCCATGGATGCGTGCCTCTGACTCTGCCCCCTGCCTTATGAGATATAGGAATTGTAAACGTCAGAATAGCACGGACACGTGCCTAGGCACGCGTCCGTCTGAGATGGGAGTAATAAATCTATCCCTGTTTCAGGCGTATATTCGAAAAATACACGCTCGCATAAGGATGCAATACGAATACAAATAAGTGACTTATGCTTCAATTTCATGCCGGGATTTGCCTAAGTGGAGAAAAATTTCAATTTTGGCCCAAAATTTTTCTAAGTATGGGATACTAGAAAATATGCCTATAGGATGTTAACTAGGAGTGAACATGGACATATCATGAACATGAGGATGTGTACTAGCCTACATGCAAGTAGGAACATAAGGATGGGAGTGAGTATAGACATGCTGCGATTGTAGTTATGAATGTATGCATAAATATATGGCGGCCATGTGCATGGATGTCTAAATGTTTGAACACATGGGAGTGTGTACGTGGGCATGCATATGAGTGCAAGCATGAACATGTGTGTATGTATGGACGGGTTGTGAGTATAAGCATAAGTGATGACATTGATGTACCTGTAGATGTTAATCATGAATATGAGCATAAGTGCAAAGGTGAGAGTATAGACCTCTCCTTTACCTGAGGGTGAGAACTCTGCCACTCAATGGGACACAACGTTCCGCCTCCCTCGTATTAGCGCGGGCATTGTCCATTAACCTCGTCCTTCGGCATATGTAACATTTTTCCTTCATTCGTTGGAGCGTGTGTATAGTTCTTGACTTTTGGCATGTGTAACATTTTTCCTTCATTCGTTGGAGCGTGTGTATAGCTCTTGACCTTTGCTCTGCAGTTTGTTCCCCATAAAAGTGAGGGTGAAAATGCTTACAAGCTTTCTTCTTACCGCCGCGAGCGAAGGGGTCTATTGACATGTGTTAAGGGTTGACCCTTCCTTCGGATGTGTTGGAGCGTTGCTCCATTTGGGGAAACTAAAAGTTCGCCCTCTTCCGTTGGTATTAAGGTTGCCCCCGTTGTAGGCGTATCTCGCCCCTCCATGAGTAAGGGTCGATCTTTGCATTGGTTGCTCGTATAGATGACTCACTTTTGGAAAGCTTTCTTCTTCAGACAGGGAGACCTTGAAGGTCGTTTTCCAAGGTAGTCAGACCAAATCTGACTGTCCTGTGTCTTGGGTGTCCGAGGTGGACTCGTATGAGGCGGGGACTCGTATGACCCCTTGTAGGTTGATTTCATGGAGAAACATATAAGGTGTAGGCAGAGCGTTCCGAACGTACCGTTGAATCGGATGAGAGGGAAGAAACCTCTAGTTCTGCTTATCAGGCCAAGAAATTTTCTAAGTCAGGGAAGGCTGCTAATGCTTCCAGTATGTTCTCATGTTGCTTCCTTCTTGTTGTTAGAACGTTCGCCCCTGGTTACCGAATGGGTTCTGGAAGTGGGCGAGAGTTCAAGTCAATCCAAGGCGTGGAAACCTGACTCTGAGGTCGGGCCCTCGGCTGCCAAGGAGAAGGAAACCGCGAGGGGCTCTCCTTCAAGTGCCTCCTTGCTGACTCCCTCTCATGATAAGGAGGCAGTGGTTGAAGAGGCGCCCTCTTTACTTGACGAAGGGAAACAACCTGTGGCTGGCGATGGGGTGATCATAGGTCTTGATGTCTCTTCTCTATCCTCTGCCCCCCAGCCGAGGGGTCGAGTCTCAGGTTCATTTCATCTTCATATAGATTTGACGACTTTCGAAGGTGTCTTTGGCTTTCCTATGGGTTATGTTATTAACCCCTGCGTTGAAAATTTTTCTTTTGGTGATGGGTGTGATCGTCGCCTTTCGTTGAGGTTCCTTTCTTTTGCCACGGCTCTGATTAAGATAGCAAATTCTTGCTTGGGAGTTTGGTGGAGACTGTTCTTGAGTTAGCTTCTATTAGTATCGTAGTTGTGATCGTTGTGGGGATCGTTTTGTTATGTGCCCTCAATAGTGCTTGTCGTGATTCTTTGCTTCATGGTTGATTTCATGAGATATGGAGGTTGTCTTCATAATGAGGACGTCTCCTACCTAGTACCACCCAGTGGGTTGAAATATAAGTGCCTACCTTTGATGAGCGTATGAAGAGTGTTGTTTCTCCCTTTTTCTTGAACCTCCTCCTAAGGCTAGGCGTAGCCTTTTGATGTTCGTGGTCGGGATGATGTCTTTACAATGTATGTCTTTGACAGATATTTTATGATGTGCTGCCATGATAATCACTTCGGGGTATGTGGTCGTGATAGCCACTTCGTGATGTGTCGGAGTGATAGCCCTTCTGTAGTGTGTGGACATGATAGCCAGTTCAGGGTATGTGGACATGATAGCCACTTCAAGGTATGTGGACATGATAGCCACCTCAAGGTATGTGGACATGATAGCCACTTCAGTGTATGTGGACATGATAGCCACATCACGATGTATGGAGTTGTGCTTTAGTATTCCTTTCTCATTGGAGAGCCTTCATTGCTATAGTTGCCTTTTGTGTAGGCTATGTTTGTTGGGTTAGGTCCCGATGTCTCGTCTTGTCGGATGTTGTATCCTTTATGCTCTTTAGATGTCTCCTTCATGAGTTGTGCTTGACGATGTTCAATACGAGCATAGGTCACGCGAGGGCGACATGCATGACAATAACATTTGTCGGAGGTTGATTTGTGTGACTTGTAAGACAATTCTCTTCTTGATGGGTCGAGCTTATTTTGAGAGCCTTGAACTTTGGATTTCATGTCTTTGCTATCCTCCTTGGTGGTGTTGGGTTCCTTTGAGATACTTCTCTTGACTTGTGCTATGGATGGTAGGATAACTCGCTACTTTTCATGATAACCTCTTGTGCTTCTGTGTATGATCCTTTGGTCATGGACTTCTCCTTTGTATATGCTTTCCTTTCCTTATCTTTCTTTTGTGCTTTTCTTCACATCATACCTGCTATCTCATCAAGAAAAAACATTATGTGTTCTTTATACAACTTTACTATGAAATTACTTTTTCATGGAATCCTTCTCAGTATGGTGCGATGATCTCTTCTGATACCCTTTAAATGGTATATATGGTACTGTTAGACCAAAGATACGCTCTTGGTGGGCGTCGAATCTGTTCACGAGACAGGCTCTCGGAGGGCACTTAACGTTTCACAGGATAGGCTCCCGGAGGGCACAGGTTAGACCAAAGATACGCTCCTGGTGGGCGTCGAAATCTATTCACGAGACTGGCTCTCGGAGGGCACTTAACGTTTCACAGGATAGGCTCCCGGAGGGCACAAGTTAGACCAAAGATACGCTCCTGGTTGGCGTCGAAACTGGTAGTTTGAAATCTACCTCAAGATACGCTCTTGGGGGCGTCGAATCTGGTAGTGTTTTTTCTACCTCAAGATACGCTCTTGGGGGCGTCGAATCTGGTAGGTTGCAAATCTACCTCAAGATACGCTCCTGGGGGCGTCGAAATTCGTAGTTTTTGGAAACCACTCTCAAGATACGCTCTTGGTGCGTCGAAGGTCGTAGTATAGAAACTACTCTCAAGATACGCTCTTGGGGGCGTCGAAGGTCGTAGTATGAACACTACTCTCAAGATACGCTCTTGGGGGCGTCGAAGGTCGTAGTATAAAAACTACTCTCAAGATACGCTCTTGGGGGCGTCGAAGGTCGTAGTATGAACACTACTCTCAAGATACGCTCTTGGGGGCGTCGAAGGTCAAAGTATAAAAACTACTCTCAAGATACGCTCTTGGGGGCGTCGAAACTGTTCGCGGGATAGGCTCCCGGAGGGCACAGGGTTCGTAGTTTTAGAACTACTCTCAAGATACGCTCTTGGGGGCGTCGAATGTGTTCTTGGGATTGGCTCCCGGAGGGCTCAGAATATTACTTTACCTTGTGTTCCTTCTCATGTAGGGTGCGTTTTTTATACGCCTTTTAGCTCTTTACTTGAGTTTTCTTTCCATGCTATTGCCTGTCACCACGCGTTTTCTTCAATGTGGGAGATCCCCTTTCGAGGGCGATGTTTGTGTGTTGCCAACTTAGGACGAGTTCGTATAGGGAGTTGAGGATGTTTTCCTCTTATGTGACCTCTTCTAGGAGAAGTGGTATTGCATGTTCTTGTGATCTTCTGCCTCTAATCTCTTCTTTTACACTTAGGTGGACTACCAAGCACTTATTCGTTTGGTGCCCCCCAAGTTGCTTGATGGTCATACCGTCTTTCTTATTTGGCCGTTGAAGGCCCCCCCGTTCATTTTCTTGGTTGGGTACCCCTTATGCTCGGGGCTCCCTTGTCTGCTTGGTTGAATGCGATGAGTGTCCCTTGTAGGATTTACTCTTTCTCATGCTTGCTTGTTTCAGTCATAGGCATGGTTTGGATAATGCCTTTGTCGGATGTATCTTTAGAGGTTGGGTGGAGAGCTTTTGCTTTGGGTGGGTGGGGGTGATTTTCATTCTCCTGATAACCAGGATGCGGCAGTGTTTGTATCCTAGGGGTGCTTGTAAATTCTTTCCCCCCCTTCTTTGTGTTCTAGGTTGAAAAGCTCTCTCATAGAATGGTGTCTTGAGTTGTTAATCTCGTAGGTGTGTTTCAGACTAGTCAATCTAATCCATGCTCTTTGCTCGTGCATGGGGGGGGTCTGACCGGGCTGTGATAATCTTCTTGGAGTGTTGTGGCACTTAGTGTGCTTTGCATTTTCCTTCACATTGGAGTATTCTTCAATTCCTTTAGGGGGTGTCACATTGGTCATGCTCCTCCCACCTTGAATGTTGATTATAGACTTCCTTTGAATTAGGGCTTGAATTTAAAAAGGGCGTTTTCCTTTAGGTTTGCAGGTGATGCTCCATGATTTTCCATGGGTTTGACCCCGTATTGGCTATTCCTTGTTGGATAACTTCATTAGAGGCTGTATTTGTATGGCGTATGTATACGTGTTTGAGGTGTGTTGAGCTGACAAGTCCCTCCTTTTTTGTTTTTTCATAACCTTCATTCATCATGTATTTGGGGTATGGCCTTAAAGGCGGGATATTTTTCTAGTGCCCCTTTTATCGGGGTTCTCCTCTTGATGGGATGCCAGAGTCAAATGTCTTATCATTTGCAGACAAGGTGGTTGATCGGGATGTGCGTCTAGTGTGAGGGTCGATCTTGAAACCTTACTCCCCAAGCTTTTGAGCTCTTCTTTGGTTGATCTTGTAGAACTATTATCTTGCCCTAAGGCTCTTGATAGGAGATGTATCTCCTTTTCATACTCTAGTTGTTGCACTATCTCTTTTGCTAATCTTGCATCTCTAGAGTTTCACTCTTGGTGCATGACTTCAATGACAGGATTTTCTACCGATGTTTATTCTATTAGGAATTGTATCCTTGGTTGCCTTTCTTTCTTGTGGGATGGCGAAGGAGTGTTTGTGAACACTCCAATGTGTCGTACTTGGTAGAGGTATGCGCCTTAATCTTTATGGCGTTGTCTTGAATCTTCGTGTACCTATCTCTGATGAACATGTTATTCATTACATATATAGTACGGAGTCCAAGGATCTCCGGGTTAGGATCATAGTTTGAGAACAGAGACACAGTCATCTATTAGATAACCTCTTTATCTACGGAGTTTATTTTTGCAAGGATAAATGCAAGGATACTTGTAAGGATACTTGTAAGGATACTTGTAAGGATATGTGTGAGGATATGTGTTCCATCCTTATTCCTGGTTCATTTGCAGTGCCGTGTCCCTAATGGGTGTGTTGATGTTCTGACCACCTTTACTAGTAGGGGGTCCTTTGGTATTAGGTATGCCTGACTCTTCTCTAGTATCATCAATGGTTGGTCATGGGAGATGTCTGACGGACTCCCTTCATGCACTATGGTTCTCTTCATGTCAAAATTGGTGATTCCCTCTCTTATGACTAATATATCACTGTGTGGAAATACTATGTTTTCCATGTCCCTTTTTAAAAGCTTGATGATGGTGTCGCCATTCTTCCTTTGCTAGGTTTGGTGTCCTTGAGCATTTTTGATGGAAGTGTATTCCATTACCTGGGATGAGCTTACTAGGTGAAATCATAAAGATCCGTTGGAGGTGTTTGTCTCTGATGGTGGGTGTTGCCCATGTGATATGGTTTCCTCCATTTTTGGAGGGATGTGTTCGCGGCTATCCCCTCTCATGCTAATGGGCGTTTGTGGGGAGGGCATGTTGTGACTGGTGCCCCCCTTGCATACCAATGCCCAATGGGATCCTTTGACGGACTTGGCCCTAGGATGCTTAGTGGAAGGTTATAGTAGGGGTAATCCTTTGTGACCTTCATGGTAGTTCCTCTATAGGATGTTGGGAGTGCTCAACTTATTTTTGTAAGTGAGCCTTCCATCTTGTGACCTTTCCCAGAAACTTGACCTTATAGGTGTTCTTTGGGATTGAGGAATCTGTTGCTTGTGCATCTCTTGATTGGCGACGGCCTTTTACGGATTCTTCTAGTGGTCCACCTGTGTATATATATATCACGGAGCCCGAAGGCGTCCGGTATGGTCATTCTTGGAAAACATGTTGATATCAAGTATCAAAATCTACCCCTTTTAGGGAGTTGACTTGTTATGCAGTTAAATTAAATAAGAGGATATGGGAAGGATATGGGTGTGGGGGTGTTGATATCCCCTGCTTCCTTGGTAATGTAATTGTTTTCCTCCATTAGTCTGTGTGTATTCCTTCCACTTGAGGAATATAAGGTCGCATCCTTGCAGGACGGACTAGGTGGAGGTGTATCCTTCATGTATGCTATGTGCGATCTCACTTTACTACGTCTCTCCATGAGACTTCCCATTGTAGTAGCTATGTACTAACATGGTGTGGTACTCTATGAGTCCCCTGTTCAAATTCTTGTCTTTTGGACTACTCCCCTGTCCTAGGGGGATGTGTGCCAAGGGTTGTAATGCATGAGGGGTTTGGACCTGTCGTGCTGTATCACGGGTAGGTGGTTGCCTTGTTGTGTTGTTGGGGCTATGTCCCTCCCTTTGAGCTTTCCTTGGTATGTCCCTTAGTCATGTCTGTGGTGGTACGGACTGTATGTGTTCACTGCCAGGGTGGATGTTGGAACTCCTATATCCTTGTTGGTCTGGCATGTATGTCCTCCTTTAGTGCGGTGTATGTCCCTGTTGGGGTACTTGGTTGAATTCATGCCTCCTTGGAGGTCTTGCCTGTCTATCTGCCCCCAGAGGTGTGTATGCCCTGGCATCCTTGCTGTGTCTGTTGCTGCTTTGGAGGCACAGATTGCTGCCTTCCCCCTGGGTGTGGCCTTTGGTTGTCTCTCTTTTGTTCTCCTCGCTGCCCTGTTCGAAGGTGCGAGTGGCGTTCTTCCGTTGGGATTTGCTCCTCTTCATGAGCTTCTTCTCCTTCCCGTCGGTGTTGCCTTTCCTGTCTATTCCTTAGGGTCTCTCTGTAAGCTAGTAGCTCGTCCGAGGCGCTCCCTGTGTGTATGTTGTGTGGGCGCGGTTGTCATTCCTTTGGTTCACTATTCCATATGGATATCCTTGAGGTTGCGCCTCATAGTAGTATCCCTCAGGAGGTGCCGTGTATTGGGATGGCACTCCCTATTGCTCCCTCTCTCCCTGTGGCTTCCTAGTCAATGGAGTTGAAGCTGTGGAAGCCTCCTAGCCAGCTGGGCGTGAAGGTCCTCCTCCCTGCTTGTTAGGCTGGGGTGCCTGTGGGGCTACCTGGGCTCTGGGTGTGCAGGCAGTTTCTCTGGGTTAGGCTGCCTTGCTGGAGGTATAGGCTGTCTCCTTCGCCTATTGCCCCCAGGTGGGCGGTGATGTCTAGATACTAAGTTGTTCGTCATCGCTCTTGTTATTGCCAGGCTTTCTATTCGAAGCCCACAGACGGCGCCAAGTGTTAGGTTATAAAGTCTAGGTCAACGGGTCGTCAATCTAGAATTTATCTCCCACTAATGAAATGTCGGGTTCAGTGTTCCTAGGACTAGTCATTCTGATACATGCCCTTCTGCTCCCTTGGGGTAGTCGTTCTGATATATGTCCTTCTCTTCTCTCCTTCTGATCTCCTTTCCTTCTCTCCTTCTGACCTCCTTTCCTTCTCTCCTTCTGACCTCCTGAGGCTTGTACTTCTTACCCCTGGGGCTTGTCCTACTGCTCTATGCTCTTCTGCTTCCTTGGCTCTCTTCTCCTTGCCACCCTGCAAGAGGGGCAATACCAGGCACAGAGGGGGGGTGGTGCCTGATGAACCCTCTCTGATGCCTAAGTCAGTACGGTTTTAGAGAGATAAAGCTAGAGAGATGTCAGAGCAAAATTGTGCAACTTGCCAAGATGTGTAAATGAATAGTGGAGGTGGGGTATTTATAGGCAACGGTGTCATTAAGGTGGCTTAATGACATCGTTAACCTTTAAACACGGTTAATTAACCTTTAAACACGTAATTAAGACCTTAGGATACGGAGAAGGTAGGCGGAGTAAACCGAGTATGGGAGTCCAAAAATGGTGCCGGGGCCCTTGGGGGGAAGGGAAATCCGACCCCCGAGGGTAGGGGTTGGGTGAGGGCACCCAACCCCTCATAGGGAGGATGGGGTTGGCCAACCTCATCCCTCCTAGGAGAGATCGGGTTGGCCGACCCGATCTCTCCGGGTTGGCTGACCCGATCTCCCCTAGGGGAGGTCGGGTGTGGCCACCCAACCTCACCTAGGTGAGTTTGACTCGTCCGGACGAGCGCTTCGGCCTCGTCCGTGCCGTTGGTGTTCTCGCGAAGTGTTCGGGTTGAAGTTTCGATTTACAATCAATAATGGGATGATAAAAATACAACGGTTCGGAAGTCAACGGGTTCGAATTGGGCGTATATCCATCATTGACCGCCTTGCTTGACGTCTAGGACGGGAGTAAGCCTTTACGCATTTACTCTGATAGTCAAGCATTTATAGGGGCAGTCAATAATCCTAAGTACTACAGTAGGACACAACACATTGATGTTAAATACAACTTTGCGAAGAGTGTGGTAGAGGACAAACTGATCACAGTTGAATTCACGCCTTCGGAAATTATGGTTGCAGATCCATTGACCAAACCCTTACGCAATGATATTTTCGAAAAGCACGTAAAACTGCTTGGCTTGCGTATGATCTAAAGATTCTTGTAATGTGACAGTAACATTTTTGGATTTGAAGTAACTTTTGAATAAAAAGAATTTCTATTTGAGTTTATGATTTTTTTACGATGTCATAATTAAAATATTACATCGGATGGATGGTCTATAAACTAGTTGTTGGAGCGTAAACCTCTTCATAAAATATGTCGAATGTGGACCCTGCCACGTCACACGGGCATGGTCATCCTGATGGAAGGGAAACCTCAGTCATATCAAGAGCGGCTAAGAGCCATGGTATTTCGAAAGAGAAACCTGGTTATGCAAAATGATCATTTGGTTTCGGAGTAACACGACATGATAAAAGTTTTCCAGAACGCGAGACGAATTCAATTTGTCTACCACCACATTCTGGGCTAGATGAGAATCTACGATAGCGTATGAAATTCCCACTCCTGATATAAAATAAATTCAGGTTATGCTTTCGACGCACACTTCATACTGCGTGTGCCACGTTCGACCACGGGGTAAGGCTCAGTTGTGTTAGACAAAATCTTCCGAGATTCTGAAGGATTTAAAATTCTTCACCTTGAGCGTGTGACTGATTCCGGGTGCAGAATGAAGCAGCACCCAAAGTACACTTATCACTCGGAACTCATATCCAAGGTTGGGCTCAGTGTTTACTCCCAGGTGTACGAGCGTAGCACCCCAAAAAAGGCCAAGTGACCACGTTTTGGGCACCAGTTGAGTTCGGCTGAGGATATGAGCGATGGGGATGGTCATGCACATCTGTCATTCTTCGAATCTTGTATTCACTAGGTGGCCACCAACCGGATATTAGTTGAAGGTTGTGAATACTTGTACGGATGCATTGGAGAAGTATTCATTTGGGGAAACTAGGCAATGAGAGAATAACAATTGACCAGGGTACAACGCAGCACAGAGAAGTAACAGGTTGGTAAAATGATGGGAATCAACATTCCGCGGAAGCTACAACACTCTTAACCGATGAGTAGCACGTTGTTCGTTATGTCTTCCGGTCGCACGACTAACCTCGTATGAAAAAGACGGGAACTGGATTGGATCGAAGAACAAATGTTGATGTGTTGGTCGACAACATATTAATAGGCACCCTCCTATTCCAGCGAGTGGGAGCAGTTGGAATTTGGTGTAAATAGCCACCGTAATAGGAGCCCATTAATGTAAGCCCAACGTCATAAGTATAATTTTGGTATGTCACATTAGGGATTTCGGGTCAAGCCGAAATCCCAATGGACCATACAAAGCCCAAAATTGGGCCAACCCTATTATATGGTGCAACCGAAATTGGTGAGTGAGCCCTTAAGGGTTTACTCACTACCTCTTATAAATAAGATGTCTTAGGGATTTCTTTAGAGTTAATCACTCTCTACCTTTTGGTTGTGAAAATTCCTCTCCTATTTACCAAGGGTTCGGCTGAAACTAAGGAACACCAAGGAGGTGTCGAATTGTCAAGAACAAGTCACCCCGAAGATCCATTCTAGCAATCGAATTGAAGAGACTTTGCTATGGAGACCATTTCAAGTTGATTTCTCTCTATTCACAATTCCCGTAGGACACCGTCTGGCATATCGTGAACTCCCTCGTGACGTCTTGGGCTACGGAAAGCAAAACCGGTATGTGCTCCCTTTCCGCTGCGTAATTTGTTTACAAGCATGTGCCTAGATTTTGATCTGTAATTGTATCCCCTAAATCTACCAGGTTATAGAAAAAATGAAAGGACTTTATTTTTTTTTATAAATATTTTTCAGTAACCAGAATTACTTCCATAATGATGGTACTTCCTATTGCAGCTTTGCGAAATCTAGAAGTACATCAAGTGGAAGTGGAAAAAACAACTTCTTGAATGGAGATTTAGAGAATGAAATCTACATGGAACAACCCGATGGTTTCTCTGCGCTAGGCCAGGAAAAGAAAGTCTGTAAGTTAGTCAAATCTCTGTATGATTTTAAAAAACAGGCACCTAAACAATGACATTTTAAATTTGACAGCGTTTTATTAGAGAAATGTTTAAAAATAAATAAGTGTGAGAAGTAATTACGTTGATGACATGCTTATCGTTGGAAATAACGATAAGGTAGTCTAGTCCACTTGACATATGTTGAATTTGAGTATTGACATGACAGACATAGATCTTGCCGATGTGATCTTTCATGATCATCAGAATGTCTCATTCTTAGTCAAACTCACTATATCGTCAAGATATTAGATAAATTCAACGAAATTGACTAGAACAAATTTATTACTCTAAAGATAAGAGTAAAGAATTGTTCGAGAACAAATGAGAACGTTTTCTCAAAATAGACACTACCACTTTGAGTATGAGTTGTTACATTTTCACCTTACGAGGTACAACAGTGTCGTAGATAATCCTCAAAACAAACAGTCATATCTAGATCGACTATAAAGTCTGAGTTATTGCACTGGAAAAATGTGCCGAAGTGGCAGAATGGCTATGTCATTTTCTCAAGAATTTTACTAATTGGCCAAAACATGAGTTAATGTAGAGATTGATGAATTTGTTTTGGTTTAATCAAATAAAACCAATCTAATGAAAGGTTGAAGATTTTATTTAGGTGATAGGGTTAAAACAGAAATAAGTGGTGCACCCCATTTGGATTGAAAACCTTTGTTAAAGGTTGGGAAATATGACACTCTGCGAACATGTTGTCCAGAGAAAAATCAACCTAAAATTAGATGTTGGATTAACAAAAAATTATTCATACAGGAAATGATAGTCTGAGGACAGTGATGGTTGAGAAAATTGATGCAACGTTGCGATATTCAATATGTATAACACAATATAACTTGTATAATAGAATGTTTAGACGTATACGTCATGGACATTAACGACAATTGATTCAAGGACACCGCATCTATTGACTAGCCAGTAAAGATGACATGATCTCACAAGGGATAGATTCAAATGGGTTACACCTATCTATCATTTGCAGGTATTGACCGTTGAACTCGAACTTCGTGTCTAGAGCTACCGTTAGGTTTCCAATTTACATTCATTTGGGGGATTGTTAGAAAATTTGGGCTAATTTTAATTAAATAATATTTGGGCTAGTTTTTGGACTAAAATTTTTCAAGCCCGGCTTTTTTAGATTGAACCCAATTCTTTATTTAGCCCAATGTTGAGTGAATGTGAAATTGTGAAAGGAGTTTGTCCCACATCGACCACTTCACACTCCTCACTCCCCACTCACCTCCTATAAATACAAGCATATTCTTCTCTTCCAATACACATGAAAATGTGATCTCTTTATTTTGGTTGAGTATCCAATATTTTCGAAATCCATATTTTTGGAATCCTAGTTATATTTTCTTCTCTTCCGTTCTTCTTCTTCGTGTTGACGAATTGCGGAGTTCCTCCTAGGTTGATTTCGACTTATGTTGTGTTTGATATTTCTAGTTATTTTTATATTTGTCGTTGGCTTTCCTGTTCTTTGTTCGAGTTTAGGTATTTGATGGTTCAGTTTGGTTGAATGAATTTCGTGCTGGATTCGATGACACTGCAGAATCCTTGGAGGTTATCGCCCCGTGATTAAACCTCGTGCACAACCTGATGGTGAGGTGGGGGCCAAATTGTCTTAAGGAGACCGTGATCCGCACGGGCCTCGATTATAAAAATGTACTTATTCGTTTTCGTGTCGATTTTACGTACAATTTAGATTAACACAACCGTTGCATGATAATCGGAGTAATTACATGTAATTACCCAGCATTTTACTAATTGCATTTTAATACTTGAATTTTTTAATATTGCATTTTGGTCCTCGAAATTTAAAAAATTTCATATTTACCCTCAATATCTCCGACATTATTATTTCTTCTTAAATTAACCAAGACAAATTGAAATGTTTATTCATCGAATACTTAACAACGGGGATATTCGTGGTATTTCAAGTAAGATCGCTGGAGTATCCTGATAAGGATCACTATAAACCATCTTCCTAAATTAATCTAGACAAACTGGAACAACACTCTGTCGAAACCTAAAAATGAGGATATCTTAATTTTCAAGTGAGATTAGCAGAAGACGCTTATTGATTGGATATTTGACATTTCTACGTGTTTGGTGTAATCTGTTAACACTTTTTTTCTCCACATAAAATTTATAGAAGCTCATTTATCACTTGTATTAGATTTTAATTAATTTCAGATGTTGCAGCTACATCTAAGGGCATTTGGTCTAGTGGTATGATTCTCGCTTAGGGTGCGAGAGGTCCCGAGTTCAATTCTCGGAATGCCCCTGTTTTAGTTAGTATGTTTTCCCGAGCTGAGGTTTTCCAACGTGTTCGAAAATGCGAGTTATAGGACAGTCGCCATTATTATTTACCACGGTCTCATGCTTCGTAGCCGCCTGGAGTCGTCTGATCCACCAACCATCGTCTTGTCTAGTTTTTGGTTTGGAAAGAAGAATATGATTCTTTACTTAATTTGCAGTTGGGCGTCAAGCTTCATGAATGTATAATAATAATGCGTACATTTTGTTATTATAAAGGGAACATAACCTAAAATTTGTTCCAATTTTGATCCATGTGTCAGTTTGGTGTCTGAGGTTGAAATTCAATGTCCCAATTTTCATATGAGTTGTTATTTGGTGTCTCCGTATATTTTGGCTGTTAAGTTGAACAGAATATGGTCACGTGGGTGAACAATTTTCAAAATTCGAAAAGTACCCCTGACTAGAATAAGGGTTCCGGCCGATTCCGACCAAACCCACCCTGATTCCGGCCTATTCCGACCAAACCCACCCTGATTCCGGCCTATTGCGGCCAAACCACCCCGATTCTGGCTAATTACGGCCAAACCCACCCCGATTCCGGCTTATTGCGGCCAAACCCACCCCGATTCTGGCCGATTACGGCCAAACCCACTCCGATTCCGGCCGATTACGGCCAAACCCACCCCGATTCCGGCCGATTACGGCCAAACCCATCCCGATTACGGCCTATTCCAGCCGATTTTGGGTTAAGTAGCACTGATTTAGGGTTCCGGCCGATTTCAGCCAATTTCCGGCGATTCCCGGCTAATTCCGACCGATTGGAGGTGGGTGGCCGGTGTCGGAGTCTTTAAAAGGAAAAAAGGGGCAAAATTGTCTTTTCAACAAAATCTGTTAAAATTAACCCCAAAATCTAACGGAAAACCAAATAGTAACAAAACTGAAAATTGAGACACCAAATATGAACAGTTTAAAATTGAGACACCAAACTGACACTCAGGTAGGGGTGGGCATAAAAACCGGTTCATTCAAACCGAACCAGAACCGAACCGGTATGAACCAATTTAGTCTGAACCAGTTCTTAAGTGGTTTGGTTTATATAGAGATAAAGTGGAGCGGTTCTGTACAGGTACAACCAGTGTTATCAGAACCGGACCGGAAATCGAACCGGGGAGGGCACCGGTTCCCGGTTCGTCCGGTCCGAGCCGGTTCGAACCCGGTCCGACCGCTATAAATTATTTTTTTTTTCTTCTGAAAACCCCTCCCCTTCCCAACCCATTCTCACTCCTCCCCCTCTACTCTCAATCTCTCTCGTCTGTCTCCCCACCTGTCTTCCCTCACTCCCAAACCCCATTTGTTTTCTCTCCTTCCCTCTCATCTCTGACTCTCTCCCAACCCCGCTTATTTCATCATCTCATCTTCAGAAATCAATTCCGTGGAAAGTACGGCGCCGGAAATGGGTATGCTGGAATTTCGAGATGGGTTTGATGGCCTTTACATACGAAGGGCAGCAGCAGAGACGAGTCTGACGGCCGATTAGAGCTCCGCAGTCAATCAGAGACGAGTCCGACGGCCGGATCTGATGTCAATCTCCAAGAGTAGAGACACCTCCCAACCAATGAATAGCTCTGTTTTTTCACAAATCACATCCCTATATTCATATTTACTTTGATTCGACTCGAGGAGAAGAAAACACGGTGAACCAGCGGGGGCTGCTTGTAGAGGGGGCGGGGGCTGCTTAATTTTAGGGTTTGATTTTTTATTTTTTTTTTCAAAACTTTGAACCGGCTGACTGGTGAACCGTCCGGTTCACCAAAAACCGGACGGTTCGTCAAAAACCGGACATTTGGGCCGGGTTTGCCTACATCCTCCAAATTTGTTCGAACCGGACCGTTGGAGGTGCCGGTTCGAACCCGGTCGGACTGCCGGTCCGGTCCGGTTCTGATAACACTGGGTACAACATTGGTCAGAACCGGTTTCGAACCGGTTTTTTCTAAACCTATTCTCACTTGAGTCAGCCGCAACAAAACTGTGAACCTAATTCTCTCATCGCTAACCTAAGTTCTTACTGTCGGATCTTCAGCAATGGAGGTGGAGAGTTTGGTCTGCATAAGACTCGATGTGGTTACTTGGATTCATGACTTCCGTTGATTTCGTTGTGTCTGCTTTTTCAAATCGCGCACCTTTGTTCGTCGTCATGGTCAGCGACGTCATCTTTTGATAGCTTCTCTAGTTTCTATCAAGCCATCTTCCTTCTATCACTGCAAGCGCCACTGCAACCGCCTTTCTCCTAATTTCTTTGCACCCATGTGCGGCCACTGCAAGCGCCTTTATCTTGAGGTCCTTTTCTCTTCTCATTACCTCAATGTGTACATCAATTTCTTGATTTTCTATTAGTAAATCACCGAAATCATTGATTCTCTGCACTAGAATTACTAATTTACCAGTATATTTCTCTTGTCGAAATAAATAGAGCTTTCAGAATAATGTTCATCAACAGATCTGAATTTCATTTTCTAGTCCTTATAGTATGAAATGAAGCAGATATCTTTTTCTTTCAAAGCCGTGGATGTCAGATTGTTTCAACGATTTACAATTTGATTCAAATCATTCATTCTTTGATGTACTGATATATTATGTATATGTCTGGGTACTTAAGAATTTATCTTTCTTTCAAAGTTGTGGATATTCATAATGTTTAAGCTTTTTAAATTTTAATTTAAATCGTGCATTTTTTGATGCACTGATGAATAATATACATTTATGTGTTACCTAAAGATTTCCCTTTTATGCTCCTGAATCTGATGTTCCGATTCTTGATTCTAACCTATATATATATATGTTGTATGATTATATATCTTATTTATGTACTCCTTTGTAGGAGAGACAAGAAGCAACGTACAAACTGGTGGATGAGAAGTTAGATATATTTCCGGTGGTTGGTGGGTGGAATTCGAGCAACACCTCACACTTGCAAGAGATTTTCGAGCTTCATGGAATCCCCTCGTATTGGATCAACAATCAGCAGATAATCGGCCCTGAAAATAGGGTAGCACACAAGCTATAAAATCTGCAAACTGAAATGAATGAATATGACTATAAAGTGGAAATCTAATCTGATACATTTTTTTCTAATTTGATTGCCAATGATAGTTTTCTACTGGAGGGTCTGATCACGATAAAATGTAGCCTATGGGGGTTCAATAACTTATGGACTATAATTTTTTTTTTTTTTTTAATTTAAAAAATGTTTTAATTTTTTTAAAAAAGAAGGTTCGGTCAAGTTCAAACCGGTTCTAAACCGGTTCTACCATGGTATGGAACCGCTTGAACCACAATTCCGGTTTTTGGTTCGGTCTGAACCGGTTCAGCCATTAATCGAACCATGCCAGCCCTACACTCAGGTCAAAATTTGGACAGTTTTAGCCTATAATAAACCTAGTGCCCATCAGCCTTTTAGTATTCAAGGAAGCAGTTAGTTTCAGTTAATTCGAGATTGAATCAACTTAATCAATCATCATCCAACTTCTTAGGAATATATATGGTAGAATCATCGTTATCATCTTCGCTACCGAATTCTTTTTACTCTTCAACCATTTTTTTTATTTTCCCTTATTGAATTACTTTGTTTATTTTCTCTAGCAAATAATTCTTACTATTGAACTATTTTTTGTTTCATTTATTATTGGATGGGGCCGAACTGCATTGTTTTATTACTAGAATTTTTTTCTTCTATTCAATCATATTTTGTTTTCCCTTATCAGTGAATTCAATCAAACATTTAGAAACAACCCTTCAAATTGTGAATTTTAACTAATATCTAACTCATAATTGATAACTAAATATTTATAATATAAAAATATAAAACAAGACCTTTTAAGTACCTCCGAATGAAAGCAATATGAATATCATTCGGACCCTTATAAAACAATGTTTTAAATTCATTGGATCACAAGGAAACACAATAGCAAGTTTTAGAGGCAGTCATGAGAAATCTCGATTTTATTACTAATTGTTGGTATTTCAGGTGGATCTGAGTTCATATATGTTGTTGATTTATGTTAGTTGTGGGCTTGGCCCAATTGAGATTGTGGGTGTTTGGACTTGGACCGTTTCGGTTGTTACTGTTGATTTGTTCCGTTAACTTATTGGAGGTTTAAAAAATTTAGGAGACTTTTGAATATTTGCTTAGGACCCAATCATATAAATAGGTAAGAATTAGATCATCTTAGTGACTTATTTTAATGAGTCGCAAATTAATATAATAAATTTTATCTCTTATATGTTCATGTTCTTTTTGAGAAATAATCCTTAGGATTTCTGATCTTCACACTAATAATATTTTTGTTGAATTATAATGTTTGACAATAAGGGATAAAGAGTCATCTATTTATGTTAGCAAATATATATCGACAGAACATGTAATATGCTGTAGCGGTTTCGCTTCATCCCTTAACCAGAGGTCAAGAGTTTAAATCTCATCGGTAACTTTGAGAATATAAAAAATATAAAGTATACTATAAGTACTTTCCTCCCTATGTGGGCCGCCTAAGACCAACCCTTAAGAAAATAAATTTCGAGACAATTGTTAATATTCTTACAGAATTTAAACTGATTCCAATTTGTTGTGTCGGTAGTGCAATTTATGTCTTGTATGTTGTTATGGATAGATGTTATCGTGGTTGTATGTATGTCTTATAACTTGGTGAAATTCATTTTCTAATTATTCATTATTAAATTTTTAATTTGTAAAAATAATAACTAATAACGTTGGTGGATGTCAATTTGTAATACTTTATTATTTATAAATACTAGACTGCTTTTGGAAACAAAACGAGGGAGGCTGTGGTTTGGAAAAAAAAAAACATAAACTCAAGGATTGCTATGTTTTATGTAAACATAAAACATTCATTATTCATTATATTTAAGAAATATTTTATGTAAAAATATAAAATTACGCGTGAGTCCCATTTTTAAGGATTGCTACGTAAAACTAATGCAACATACTTTTTTCACTTTACATAAAAAAAAACTTGTAGATCCACATTTAAATAATCATTACCACTGTGGATGCTCTAATGAACTAGTCGTATAACTTAGGAGAACAAAATATTTTCCCCAATGTTTATTTCTTAAAAAACAAATTGAAAATGTCATCATAAATAAATCTATCATATTAATACTTTTTTTTAAGTAATAATACTAGTTATTAAGTTGCACTTTTCCTTGAATGCTACTCTTATAAATACTTCAATTATTATACTATTGATGACTCACAAATTTAATTTTTTAAATTAATATATTATAAAAATAAATCAGTTTATTCTTATGACTTTATTAAAATAGTGTATATACTATATATATATAAATTAAAAATACACGTTATCGAAATTTTCGATCTATTTATGCATTTTAGAACTTATATGTATTAACCAATTCCGCGACCGCAAGCAAAGAATAATTAAGGACAAAGTTGGATTGCATTGGACAATAATATTCTTGAGTAGTCTCCCACTAACCCTAACCGTTTTAACGAACCCCCCCTTTTTTCCTCAACCACCACCCCCAACAAAACCCTATATTCCACGGTGTCTTCTAATCGCAGCAAAAGGCCATCTCATGCTTTGGACAATTCAATTTTCTAATTCAAACTTTTTTTATTTTCCAACTTTTGAATCAACATTTTTGCCTGTATGCTCCAAACCCATGGCTGGATTAACTTCCGGTGCCCTCCAAAAGCTCCTCCATGGCATGAATGAAACCCTAACCGACGACGACAGAAAACCGACGTTGCTGCAGATTCGAAGCATCCTTCCCGTGTTGTCTGGAACCGATCTTTGGCCTAATCAAGGTTTCTACCTCAAAGTCTCCGACGCGTCTCACGTGATGTACGTCTCCCTCCCTCAGGAACAAGACGAGTTTGTCCTAGGAAACAAGCTCCATCTCGGTCAATTCATCTACGCCGAAAAACTCGAACCGGCTTACCCCGTCCCGTTGTTGGTCGGGGTGAGACCGGTCCCCGGTCGAAACTCCTCTTCCGGGACACCGAGGGATCTTATACCGATCCACGATTTAGTCGAGATTGGCGCCGCACTAGAATCGGAGTCGGTTCGAGGAAGGGTCGTGGAGAAGCAGAAGCCGAGGGAGAGGGTTCGGTCTTTGAGCGCATCGAGAGCAAGCTCAAGTTCGAGTCGTAGATGCAGCCGTGACCGCGAATCGCTCGATCCGAACTGTCTTCGGAAAAGAGACAAGGAAAAGGACAGCGATACCGAAAGCACGGTTTCATCGTATTCCGACACGCGCGTCACGCGGCGGAGGAGTTGGGCACGTGTCCAAGGTTGGGGAGGCGATGAGGCACTCGTGAGGCGGAGACCGAAGCCCCTGCCACCTGGACATAGCCGGAGCTCGAGTGTCTGCATTCAGATGAGAAGTAGTAATAGCGCGGTTGACATTCCCGTGCCACGAAATCCGAAGAAGGTGATGGCTGAATCTTCGGTAAAATCGAGGAAGAGTTCCAAGTCATTGGTGTCATCGAGAAGAAGCGAAGCTGTGGCGGAAGCAGCTGCGGTGCCGAGCCCTCGAGCCACCACGGAAGAGAAAATCTTGTGGGGTTCCCTTCCCGCAAATTTGCTCATGCTCGGGAAGGTAAAAATTGTAATTATTTTCGATTTGACCCGTTAATTTTTTTTTTAAATCGATTGTTTCCGCCTAGCTAATTCAATTATGATCGTCTGAAGAAAAATCATGACTTCGTTTCTGCTCGTACTGTAGGAAGTTCTGAGACAGAGAGATGCGGCGTTGATTGCTTGTGTCGAGGCTCTACAAGAGGCTGCTACCGCCGAGCGGTTGCTCAATTGCTTAAGGTGTGTAATAACATGTGATACGAATATTCACGAAAGATTTGGTATTTCGTATGCGTTTATCAGCATGACACGATAAATGATGATGATTCATCTTTGGTATGATTTCAGTACATATTCAGAGCTCCAATCAGAGGAGCACCAGCCATCGGTGGATCAATTCCTCGACCTCCAAGACGACTTGTCGCAAGGCCGACTAACCGTTCAGTCGCTATCCACAACCCGACCCAAGGCGGCCGACCCCGATCAACAGAGCGGTCCAAGCCTTAGTAAAGAAGCAGCCAAGTTAGCCCTAGAGAGGAAGAAGAATGCCAAGTTTTGGATCAAAGCCGCCATGGCCTCCGATCTAACCCTACCTGTCTCCGCAGAAGGAATCGCGAAAACAAAGAACTTGTTCGAACGCCATGAGATGAAGATCAAGTGCTCGAAATTAGCCGATCGGAAACTCGAGTGGTCGAGAGGAAGTTCGTTAAATGCAGCCGCTGAGCTGGCGACCACGCTGCAGAACGAATGCCGGACGATGTTTCTAGGGTTTGTGGAGCAGCAGATAGATGAGTTGAAGGGAAGGATTTCGGAGGAGACGAACGAGGAGATGGTTAGCGCGATGCGCGAGATCAAGAGAGTGAGCGAGTGGATCGACTTTATGGCGAAGAAAGAAGCGATTAGTTTTTCGAGAGCCGGCTCGGAAATCGAAGAATCGGAGTTCGAGATATATGGGCGGGTGAAGAACAAGATATATAGGTTGCTTCTGATGCATATTGAGAAAACAGCCATGGCATTGGAAGGTAACATGAACGAGGTCGAGGCGGATCCGTGTTAGCAATTACAAATCGCTACGTTTCTGTAAAAAAAAAAACCCGATATAGTACGGCGACTAGACGTAGCTCATCTCGATCCAACGTATGATTCGATCGGGTAGCATTGTCAAATAAATAAGCTACGGATATGTATTTTGATTAAGACTAGTCGTCGCGTCGATGTAATGACTTGAACAGTGTGATAAGTGTTAACCAAGCCATTTAGAAGGATAATTAAGGCTTTTGTGTATTTGGATTACTTGGAGTGCAAGAAATGAGGAGTTTGCTGTACAAGTTTCATCCATGCTGCTTGTTCTTACACTCTTTGTTTCCTTGCATTTGAAGGAATGTATTAGAGAAAGTAATGCCTTTTGCAGCAATATGTATTATAGTGTGTGCCTAAAAAGAATACCGTAAGTAGTTATAATAATGGGCAATCCACAAAGCAAAAACTATAGAAAGAATATAATTAATTATATATATATATATATATATATATATATATATATATATATAATCAATTTGCTACTCAAAATAGCTAATGGGCTAAATTTCTTATTTGACTTAACCAATTATTTCAAGATAAACCCAACATTTTGCCTTGTGCAACTTAGATTTCAAATATTGCTTGCGTTCTAGGAATATAAAAATGTTTATAGCCAATTATTATGATGTGAATGAGAAATTAAAATAAATATGAAAAAGAAATCAAGATAAAAACTTTAATTTTATTTTATTTTAATTGACATATTAAAGCTTAATATATCACATTATTATATATAGATGTAAAAGTAATTATATTGGGCACGATATATATAAGAACTTGCTAAAATGCTATTCAATGAGTCAGTGCATATGAGTGTTGATAAAATAAAAAAAAAAAACATTTGCATAGAGCCATATATTTAGTATAGTTACTAAAATAAACCATTATTAGCATAAAAATAAGATAATATATAAAGAAATATAATTCTGCTCGATTAAATTAGATATTAACAAGTGACAAAATTAATAATTGTAATATTAAAAAATAATTTTAGAGTTTGTGGCTCCAGCAGTGTATTATTATGTCGTCAAATGTCACAATCAGCAATCCTAAAATTTAAAACGCACCTATTAATCCACATCATTAAAAAGGTTTGTATAAATTTAATGTTTAAAAATATTTTTATAACTTTTATTTGATGTAATGTTATCTACTCTTAATACCATAATTAAATAGTGATGACTTTATCTACGATATTCTAGTTTACAAACAAGTGTTTTTCCATGTAAAAATAAATGTGAAGTCATATTATATATATTTTCAACTTAATTACACTACAATAATATAATAATAATTTCAATAAGATGTATATATATTATTTTAATATATGTTTATGAATATTAAAAAAAAAAAAAAAATTATCCAAGATGCAACTTTTTCCATCAATTATTGATTCACATGAAAATGTACATGTTATGGAATAGTATTACAAGGAGACATCTCATGAGCAAATAAATTTCCCAAGATTTAAAAAGAACTCTCAAATAATTCGTAATCTATCAACAGTTAATATCATTATTATTATTGCCAAATTAACTTGTGTGTATTGCCTTGCCTACACACAACAACCTCCCTTTATAAGAAGCCAATCTTGTCTTCCCTTTGGTTGGGAACTGTACTCTTTGTTTATCGCCGTTTAGTCTCCAGATTGATATCCATCCCGTTGTATGCAATCGGTGCATACATCCATAACTCATCTGAGCTCAAAAGCTGCAAACAAAATCAACACCAAATTCAGCATCTCGTCCATTAATTAAATATTTCGAGTCCAACTATGAAAACTAAAAAATATTCATAATAAACATTTTATTCTTATATGTTGATCTATTGTGAATAAGGATTATTCATACGTATGAAGCAAAGTATGATCTATTTAGCCACCAAATTAAATGATATATGATATCAATATCTAAGATTCAACCGTTGTAAGATGATGTAACTATTCAGCGTTTTGTCTCTTAACTAGATATTTCAGGTTCAAGTTTAGGAATGAAAGAATATTCATATCCAACATTTTATTTTTACAAGTTGACTGGGTGCGAATATAATTATTTCTAGGTATGAAGCAATTACACCAAATTAAATGACATATGCTATTAATATCTAAACCATTCTAAGATGACACGGCAGTTTAACGCTTCGTCCATATCCAGATATTTTGGATTCAAGCAGCCTTTGTAATGTAATTTTTTTTATCGACAATATTGTACCAATTCTGACCGATTTAATACGTGTGAAGATTATTTTAAAGACGACGACATAAAAAACCATATATCTAAGCTTGTTTTAGTCCTCACCTTTATTTGCAACTGCAAGAACTTCACATAGTGTACAGCTTCTTCAAGCATTGTGCTGATATCAACCTGCACCACAGCATGACGGATATATTATAATCTAGGTTTGTTATATAATATTTCAGGTGTATACGCTAAACAAATGATCCTAATAATTACCTTGGTTCCATTGGGGACGATGTTTTGTAGGATCCTCAGTCGCTCATTAATCCTCTCTCTTCTTTTCTGTAAAACACAAAACATCATAAGATGAAATTGTACGAAAACTAATGGATTGTACCAAAAGATTACATCCCGAACATGCGAGACCAAAAAATAACAGAAAAAACGTATTTATTGCAGTTGATCATATGACCTAAACATGTGGGTCATGAAAATACTAACCCTAGCATAGAGACTCTGAGGATCTGTAGCGGTCCCTCGACTTGCCCTAGTTTTACCGGGGAGATTATCGGCTCCTTTCGGGCTTAAACTCGAACAAGTTACGGCGCCATTTGATTCATCTTCGGAGTTGCTAGGGCTTGAGCTCGATCTGCTAATATTTACAGTCTTTGCCTTCTTCACATTCCTCTTTCTGATCTCAACATGCTACATATAACAAAAACAAGTTCATAAACTTTCATAAGTTATCAAAGTCAATAAATACAACAAAAAAGAAAAAAAAATAGTAAAACCCTACATTTGAGACAACTTACATCTTCATCATCTCCGACTCTTCGAGACCGCTTCTTAGGGTTTCCATCGAAGCTTGGATTTTCGTCCTCGACGGGTGATATCGATATCTCTCCCCGAACCATAGACTCTAAGTCAAATCTTGTGTGGTTATCTTTTAGGGTTTCACTAGACTCACTAGAGTCATGGTTAGGGCAATGATCCATAGAGATGGAGCTAGTTAAATAGAAACCCTCATGATCCGGGGAGTAGTTTCCGGAATCGACAAGATTTTCGCCGTGCGAATCATAGTTACTCATTTTTGCATTATTGGAGTAAAATGAATAACTATGGCTCGACGGATCACGGAACCCGACAGCCGACGATTCATCCTCGAGGTTCATCGGAAACGTACATTTTCCGAGTAACTGAGCCATGAAATTCGCCTCTTCGGTTACGTACATTCCACCATTGAGAGAACTCCATACCCCTTCGGAAATCGCTCCCAAAGCTTCCATTTTTTTTTCAAAAAAAAAAATCTCTTAAGAATAGAGAAAAAAAAAATGAAGAAGAAGAAGAAGAAAAGAGAAGTGTTTAAGAAGAGAGAGAGCTTCTTTCCTTGAAGACAAACAAAGATCTATGATACATATATATATTTATATGGCTGCTTATAAAGGGAATGTTGTAAACTATATGACACTGGTATATATATACTTAAATGTTAAACATTAAAGAGCTCATTATTTTATAGAGTTTGCCCATATGATGAACAGCTTCATTTAAGTTTATGTAAAACGGGAAATTCGCAGAATCCTTGCGATATCTATGGACAACTCATAGGGACGGGGTTTCGATTAATTTATTTGCAGTTTGAAACTCTTCGAATTCGCAAAGCGTCTGGGACTATTCCATAAACTATAGAACTGTAATATAATTGGTCCATCATCCCCAAATTTAAGTCTAGAATCATCAAAGAGCCTTTACCCAGAAACCAAGAGCTAGTTACTTGATCAGATTCGAGAAGAGTCGTTGTGTTCAGAATATTGTACATCATGAATTAACCGGACGTCTCGGGTTTAAAATTCTGTTAGAGATTTGAAATTTAAAAAAATATTCATGCCCAGCATTGTACTCCTTACGAGCTGACCCAGTGCAAGTGAGAATTATTCTGGGTGCGAGCATGCTACTGATGCTACACTCCTGAAGGCATTTAGGACATACATCTTATTTTGTGTCAAGAATAAGACGCACCTCTTAACCAGATATGTCTCCGGTTTAAAATCTCATTGAAATTCTAGAAATTGAAAAATATTCATCATGTCCATCATTGTACCCTTTACAAGCTGTACCCGATTCGATTGAAGATTATTCTAGGTATTTAGTAAGCATTTTACGGGTGTTATCTTCATTATGGTACCCTTAGGACGCCTCGTGGGAAAAGAAATGTGCCTTAAACTAACTGTCCAATAAATTCAAATTCCTGATTCACCGAGTGAAAGGTTTTTATATTTTAAATAATGTCACTAGCATTTGCACTTGCGTGCTATGATACTATGTTAAGAATAAGTTGTGCATCTTAACCAACCGTATCGATGATTGTGATTGTCGGAGAACAATATATATCTAGTATGCGCATGAATGTTTCATCCTTTTAAATGACGTGTTCTCTGGTATCATGTCAAGAATAAGATACACGCTTTAATTAACCATTCCAAAATAACTCGAACTTGTAAGTAAAGATTTTCGACACGCTCTTATTAATACTTTAACAATCTTATATATGATTAAGCAAAATATCATATGCCTAATGTAGATAAGTTGGGCCTATATAGTACTTCTTCATTCAGTGTATTTGATCTGCCTATAGCTAGGGCAAGTTTGTTTATTCACTTACTTAACAAGCATTATAATTATATATAAAATAATTAATATGATCATATATGGAGGAATTAATGGATCAAATAAGGACAGCTAGAGAGTGCTCTAATCTGTACTTGATTGTTCAAACTGTCTGAATAGACAAAAACATCGGTTTATATATCTTCTTGTCCTTTTTGTGTCTCCTGATATATATACTTTTTTGCAACTCCAATCCTATGGCATCATCACTGCAGGTTCATGAATCTGGAAGATCCTCATGCTGATCTTACTTCGAACCTAGTTAGCTTACGTGGTTCTAGCTACTTTAATATATTCGGGCATGTAAATAATTAAACTCAAGAGTATTTTAATTAGCAGCTGCTAGCTGCTTTATTTTGACTCGATCTGTAATGAATGTATGCAAACATATATATATATATATATATAATATGGTGTATAGGTTAGCGCTTGATCGATTAACCAGATATTTTTTGTTCAAATTGCTATAAAATCAGAAAATATTTATAATTATTATTTTTACCTATTACAAACTGACCTAGTGCGAATAATGGTAATTAATTCAAATGTGGATCAAGCATGTTGCGGGTATTTTCTAAGCTCATAGAATACCGTTGGAAACACAAAAAATGTATGTATGCTTAGTGAAAAATGGCGTCAATGAGTCTTCACCAACTAAATATAGCAAGATATTTACATAGCTGATGATGCAAAAAGGGTTAGGGTTCGCTTTCTTTGCCTGGGCATCGCCCGATTGAGTATACGCGCCTACAAACTTAATTAAAGCTATAGTAAAACTAGAAACTTTTGATTAATTTTTTGTATTACAAGAGTGCTTCCACAATTTTAGATTGAAAATGTTAATGTTAAAGACATTTTCAAATGTAGCGTTTATAGCGGCATTCAAACCTTATTTACCCTTGGAAACACAATTCATTTTACCAGTTTATCCAACTAAATTTAATTAACCTTTGAATTCTTCCTGCCACATGAAAATGCAATCTCTTGTTAGCTAGTAACATTAAATGCAAGCCTTGCATGGTCCCAATACATTGTAGCTTTCTTCTTCTCTTTTAATTTTTATTAATGTTACTGATGAATCTTCTATACCCACCTTTATTTATTTCTGCTTCAAAGATATTGCAAATCCTCATCAAAGGTTATATATATAGACATGTTATATATAACGCTAGCTAGCAAATCTAATAAAAAAACATATGTTTTTTTAGATAGTATATATAACTTCTTTTTCTTAACGAGAAAACTAGGCTTACGAAGGCAAATCCAAACTTTATGAAATATCAAGTGAAAATCTACCATATGATACAAATCCGATAAAAGGATTGAAAAAGTCACAAATCAGACATAATGACACAACTTATAAATATTATCAACTTTTGGGCAATTTATTCTATCTTATAGTCGGAACAAATTGAAATCTCACTTTTGAAATTTAAATCGTTTCCCATGAGTTATATCTTTTTGTAAGATAAATGACGACTACTGTCAGTATGATAACGTTTTTTTTTTTATATAAAAAAAGATGTAAAGACATTTCGAATAACATATAATATTATTTACTCCATATAATGTAAACTACTGTAACGAATTGCATGACATAATTATAATATAAGTTGTTATCTAACTAAAAAATTTCACAAGCATATGTATAAACCTAGCTTATAAATTTATGATCTCCCTGTCGACAGCTCTAAAGTAATAATAAGTTCAAGGTGCAAATTGTACACTAGAAAATAGCATTAAAGGCAACTTTCCATGATCTACAGAAACAATCAAGGAGAGGAAGGTCTATTAATATATATATTATTATGTTACTAAGTCCAACACACTTAATTGATGGATGTGATAAACTAATTAATCAGGACAAACAAAATCTGGTTATTTAATATGATGAAGCAATTAAATTAGGAAAGGTAATTAAATTCTAGGATCGTGTCATAATTAAATAAAATTGGACAAAGTCAATGGAACAAAAAATTTCCTAAAAAATGATTATTATTATTAAACTTATGAGCAATTAATGGAGATGCCCATCTGCTGAAAATTAATATCTGCTTGAAAAGCTTTTAATACTTCACAGAATATGTCGTGTCTCTTAATGAGTCCTTGGTATCATAATTATGTCAGTAGCTTTATAAGCTTGGACATGCATATCGTATCCAAACCCTAATATAAAGCCACAGTTATTTATAGGTCTGATTCTTCTTATATTTTTTAGTTGGGTTAAAATATATATATTCTAATGTATTTGAATTTCTAACTGTTAGATTATATACATATTGTGAATTAACCAAATTAGCAACACTTGTTGCAGGTGTGCCTTTTTTTTTTTTTTTTTTTTGCTATATCTCACCGTATTCCAGTATAAAAATTAACAATATCATTCATTTGTCTAAACGCGTGCTAGTAACTTTACATGCATAGTAATACTCATTATTACATGCTGTTAACTGCGTTCCGACTAACAATTATCGCCCATGCGTAGTTAATATATATATAAACACAGATAAATAATTATTAGAATCACGATGTTATATATATATATGCTGAACTCAGTATGAAATGTAATTTATTTTTCCAACGTAAAATATTAATCAAAGTAAGTTCTCATTAAATGTTACTTTGAAAAACTCAACATGATAATGATTCGAAATTTAATGGCAAGATTGGAAACCGTTGTGCCAAAATAAAACACATCGTAATTATAAAAATGGACACATTAATGAGCAAATTAATGGCAGTAGGTATTTTTTGGTGTTGATCTTCGACACATATTGTTTAAAAAAAGACAAAACGGAGCCCAAAAAAAAAAAAAAAAAACCAAACCAAACCAAACCAAACCAAAACCAAACCCTAGCTTTTGTCTCTCTCGAAACGAGGTGTTTTATGAGGTCTCATCGATCAAAATGAGAACACCCTATAATTATAATGCTTATTATTCGATATTTAGAATAATCTCAGCTTACATCAAGTTATTCGATAATGAGTAAATTGTTGATCATGAATATTTTTTTCATTCTTATAACTCGCTAGGATTTAAACTCGAGATCCTAAGAAATATGAAGCGTTAAACTGCTAACATGCTTACTAGATAAATAGAATAATCTAAACTCGTACCAAATCATCCCGTAAGGGTTAAAATGCTGGTAATGAATATCTTTTCATTCACATGAATCGATGAATTTAAACTCGAGATTCTAAAGAATGAAGCGATGAACCGGTACATTATATTGTCTCTTCGGAAACATTAAAAGCATATGTGAAAGGATATCCTTCTGATATATCGATCACGCATGCGCATGCAGCCCTCAACCCACCCATCTCCCAAAGTCCTCTCTTTTGCCCTAAGATTCTGCCGAGAGTTTCGCTTCATCATCTAAGGCTCAACCACTTCCAGATAACAACTACAGACAGCAAACTTCATATTTGTAATTGTATGCCTTCATATATTAGGGTTTCTCGGGATTTTAATTCATTAAACTTAGGGCCGGCCACTCGCACGATCTCATGTTTTGACTGACGTTATACTCCTAAAAAAATTCTATCCACATCAAAGCTATATATATATATATATGTAACTGTAACAGTATAATATAATATGGCGTACGGTGTAATATGCACTGCCTTTTAACTAGATATATGTATCGAGTTTTATAAATGAAAAAGAAAATATAGTCACCACTTTACTCTTTAGAGATTGACCCGTTACGAGTTTGGATTATTTTAAGTTCGGGGCAAGCATGCCAAGTTGTTGCCTCTAAATGCAGCCTCGCGCGCCCTGCAGAAAAACAAAATTATATATATTTATATATATATATATATATATATACCACTTGATAAATATCCGATTGATGATGCAATCTCTGATCAGTAATCTGTATATATTCTGTTTGCTTCATATTAGTTTAGAGGAACAAATTGTCCTTAATTATGCATGAACTTTGAATCTTATTATAAATCTGAGTCTGTGATCTGTATGCGTATCAACTGGATTCATATCATTGCGACGATTATATATAGAACAACCCCGGTTTTAGCGACAAATGCCGGTTTCCGATTTGATGAATTAGATCAACAATCGAGTCAATCTCTACACCAAAATGGATATATCTTCCACAATCAATCAAATAACTAAAAGGTGGATATACTAATTATGTCGCCCGATGTTTGCCCACTAAAATCATCCATATAAGGATCGACGCGAGAACAACAGGACCAATAGAAAAACCACTATCAAAATACCTCCATGCAGGGCCGGCAACCGGTAAGGTGAAAACTCGAAGATTGTGCTAAGTTTTAAACTCGTAATAATTATGGCATTTAAGTTCATAACCATGATTATAACCATGACTATATATATTACTATAAGAACTTAGGTAAACCTTAGTGCTCATATTTCATCACAGTCGTGTATTACTTTCTTCTTCCACCACCATTTATTGTTCTTTAGTACTCTTACTAGTTATGTTATTACTCACTCTAGTTATTTACAACTAAACCATCGGTGTTGTAATAGTTGTTGAACTTGAAGTCTTTGTGTTGATATCGTCTTAGTTTGGATTTCTATATGTTGAATTTGAATTATTTTCAGATTATTATATATAGTTTTATGTATTCAATTTTGGGAATGGTTACGAACTCGGTGATTGATATATAGAGGTAAAATTGTGGTTATGAATATGATTATATGGTACTAGAAAATATACCCATAATAGTTACAATTATGTGATGCATGCGCGTAAAAAGTGTAGTATAATTATGGTATTTCTAGACCGCGCCAAATCTGTATCATCGCCAGCCCTAACTCCATGTTAACACAAAGTTGTCATCTACATAAACTAGGGTTGGTTTTAGAAAAAGAAACTTTTATTCATAAACTAGGGTTTGTATTATTAAAGAAGTTCCCGGTGATATATAAACTAGCTAGGGTTTCTGTACATAATAAATGATTACAATATTGATGACCCCTTGGAGGAGACACGTTAGCCCTCTGAGATAGAGACACGTGGAGGAATCTAAACTAACTCAAAACTCATTGTTTATTCATGCAAACACTTTGTGCACGTACGTGGGAGATATACATGGAAGAAATGATCAACACGAGATTAACAAACAGAGAAATCAATAAACCCCACAACTCTTTGCCTATAATACCACAGACAAAGGAAACTAGTGGCCGTAGAGAATATATATATAAATTCGAAATATAAGAAGTTCAAAGTAATCTCTAACGCATGTCACCGCATCGCAAATGACCTTTCGCGTACTCTAATATATATATATAATTTCTCTACTGTCACTGTTATTACTTACTGCAATGTTTGCATAAATTGGAAAAAAAAATCCCCACAGGATGGTCCTAAAGTGCAGCGCCCTTAGCACTTTTGTTTCACACCTAGATTATTTCATATTCGCACCGGGTGAGCCGTAAAATATAATATCAATATATTGATAATTATAGTGGTGTTTTGATTATCATATTGTTGGTGATGTACCAGCCAGCCTGTTATATCATCAATAAGTGATCATTTAATATAACTAGCTAGGGCAAACCTTTTTTTAGTTCACAAGTTCTAGATCAACCAATTAGATTAACACCAGCACATTATTAGCCAAACCCTGGAATGGAAAAATGTTTATGATCATCGCTTACGGACTGATGGAGATTATTTTAGGCGTTGAGAAATTAAACATGTTACGGGTGCTGTTCTCCGGAAAGAGACTTCCGTAGGACAAAAAAATGAAAACACCCCAACACATAAGCAAGTTGAAAAAATATGACCATATTATATTGATAGTAGACATGAAAACCAGTACCCTAGATATAATTAACTACAAGTTTGATCGGTGCTTTTATATCATGAACGACCATGCATGGCTTCATCTACATATGCATATACGTATACAGGGAGAATAATTAATCTAGATTTGTATGAGTTTGAAATCAAAAGGGTGTTTTCTGTTTGAAACGAAAAGGGTGATGGGTACGTAAAATTATATCTCTGTGATCAGTATATATAGAACTTGGTTTATCTTTTTTCGTTCATTTCATCTTTAGATATAATTCTTTTTAATATTTCTTCTTTTACGTGCATATATGTATGTATATATATCTTTGTTTCTGCTGTTTATACCATGGCCTAAAATATATAGAGAATTGATTTAGTTGATGATATATATATTCTTAAGCTATCTGTTCAACGAAGAATCGATCTCATGTGAAAATGAAAAGAAACGGTGGATTCCCGACATGTGATCTTCTCTTATCCCTAGCTTGTATATATATTGAAGACATAGAGTTTGTTTTTGGTTGCAATCCGGTGCAGAAAGAACATGCCCTTGCATTTGTATAGCTAAGCTAGGGTTTCTTATATAAAACGAACACTTGACGATGATAAGAGGGAAAACTCTTAGACTGTAAGAAGAATAATCCGAACATTACGTAGTGGGATAGATTTAGAGTCATTACTACGTAATGTGAGATTACTTGAAATGTGAGATTACAAGTAATGTGAGCTACGTAATGTAATTTTAGATTACAGTGTTTGGTTGTGCTGTAATGTGGAGTGTAATGTTAAATTACAGTGTTTGGTGTGTGTTGTAATGTGCATTGTAATGTGACTTTATTATTATTATATTAATCTTTATAAGAGTATATTATATCTTAATATGATAAGATTTAACACTATAGTCATTTATGAATTATAAAAATTAAATATTTAAACTCAATACGCGCAAGCACAACTACTAAAATTCTATTAATTAAAAAATTATATATAGTTTTATAATATATTTTTTTATAAAAAATGCACCGGAAAAGACTTAATCATTTTATACGAACATCATGTGAATTATTATTTATTATAATAATGATTTATGAAGTATATAACAAATAAAAAAGTTAATAATCATAACAATATTATTATCATAATAATCAATAAATATAATACAAAATATTTTATTTATTTAATAAATAATAAAAAATAATATCACTCCGTAATGTTGGACGTAATCTCACATTACATCCCTTTTTTGATGTAATCTCACATTACGTTGAATGAAGTTTGGATGTAATCTCAGTTTACAATAAACATTACATTACAATGCACATTACATCGTTTGGCAAACCAAACAACGTAATGTGGATGTAATGTGAGACGTTATGTGAGATTACATCCCACATTATTACATCCATCCAAACACCCCCTTAAAAGACAAGTAATAATTAAGTTCCAAACTGTATGTAATTCTCTTTTAATATTACACAATATGCATTTACAGTTTCGCAGTAAGAATTTTGACAAAATAGTAGTTCGTACTTCACATTTAAAACATTTTACTATTATTATAGCACTCTGATATATATATATATGCACGATATAATTCAAAGTTGAGCTCGGTTTGGAATTATACTCGACGAGTTCAAGCTTAGCTCGATTCGCCAAACTCAAATTATTTAGTTAATCGGTGTTCATTAGCTTGAGTTCGACTTTCAATAGCTAAATAAAGCTAGTCTCGAAGCTTAATATATATATATATATATATTGTTGGCCATGAATAATGCTTTATTGTAATAAAAAACTCGTTCAACCCGGGTTACTATCTAATAACAGAATTGATAAAAGAGGAGAAGGGGGTACTACAAACCAATTTGTCGGACATATCTCCTTTCTGGAGTGGATAGCCACCCAGTTTGCGCTACGGTTAGCGCCTCTTCGGATAACTTTCCAACTGATATTTTGAATCATACTTGCCAAATGACGGATAGAGCTAACGAGTTTATTGAATGAAATATAAATGAATAGGAACTCGAAAAGTATAATTGAACCCTTAAAGAGCTGATCAACTTGACTTTAACTCAACTTGAAAATTCGACAAGTCTCAAATTTAAATATCAACCGAGCCAATTTGTGAGTTCTTCTTTAACTAGGTAGAAGAACTATAGATCTAAAAAAAGGCGTGGTTTCTGCCTTTTACATATCAAGACAAAACCTATGGTTTCGCGAGTACTTCAATATAAAAAAATAAGCATGCTAATTTAAAATGTTACACATTAAAAAAAACGACATATTGTACAATAGTCTAACCTCGATATGAATGTCGAGTATTAATATGGAGTTCAAAAGATGCTACGGCACTATGTTTTCTATCATTAATTGTTACACCCAGTAGAATTAATTCTAGATAATAAAATTATTTAAATGAAGAAAAAACAATTCGTCTTTCTAATTAATTTTGGTCCACCCCAGATTCTCAACATCCCTTTAAAGGCATTTAATGTGGCCGAAGTACACGGAGCTATTAAATAATTTATTTCGTGTTGCAACCAATGTATAAATATAATAATAATAATAATAAAAATAATATAAATTACATTAAATTAAATTAACCACCCACCCCGGTGAACTATTGCTTGCTTCCAATTTTGAAGTCTGATCATAATCAAAACAGATACAAGTTTCTATCGTAATAGTATAATTAAAATATTACCACCCACCCCGGTGAACTATTGCTTGCTTCCAATTTTGAAGTCTGATCATAATCAAAACAGATACAAGTTTCTATCGTAATAGTATAATTAAAATATTAAGTTCTATCTGCTTCACATATCGCGTTATGTATAAAAGAATATGAATATAACTGATTTTAAGAGATATCATATCTTGACTACACTAAGTCACTAGTGGCGTTATGAAGTTGTTATTTATTTATTTTCACATTTTTCTCTTAAGATTGACGGATAAAAAAAAACATAAAACAAATCCAATATTTTGAATAGTGAAAAATTATATATTTTTGTTATTTAAAATGTCAATTTTAACATCCGGATCAATCGAAAAAAGTGAAAAGTAACAAATATAATAGTGTGACATCGAATATCAACAATTAAATCAACATTTAAATCTGAGACAACTCAACATGACCCTATGACTGTTTGTAGGTTATTATTTATTAACCCTATCTAATATATACAACTAATTAATAAATGAAAATCGATATCAGTTCGATTCACTAGCTGACGTGATCATGTTATGAGACTATGTATATATATATAGTTCATGATCACCTAACTCTCTCAAAATAGCTTTATATTGCAATAGATCCAATCTGTAGTAGACAATTAGAAATTAATGATATCATCAATGGAACTTTCCTATTATATATAGATGGTAAACACCTAATATATTATCACATTGCATATCAATTATTATCACTAATTAATGAGTTTTCAGACATTTATTATTTTTCTCGCTGACAATTGCTAACACTATATGAATATTACAAGGAAAAAAGAATATAATCGTGCATATGCATGTTTCGTTTGTTTGTGCTTAAAACATCCATTTCATAATTTTAGTATCTTGTTCAATGACCATATAAAATAAAGTGATGTCTCATATCTAGTTTTAATCTTATCAAATGACTTTTAATAAATCATCCAACAATTTCGAGAACTTGAAATAATAAACATGTTCATTCTCGGTAAGTTGATATGTGTGTATATGTATGATATTAATGATATTTTTTATACAACATCACGAAAGTTATATATATATATATATAATTAAAGAGTGATCATTTAGTTGATATTAGTTAATTGGCTAGGCTTTTGGTAGGTCTTTGATTCAAGCTTCAACTTGCACCCTTAGATTATAATATTTGTATTTTACGTCCTTTTTTTACCCATGATGGGCCCCGGCGAAGGCCGTTAGGCCCCTTAACGATTAGCAAACGGCGATTAGGCCCGTTGGGCCAGGAGCTGGGCTGCTGGAAGGCTAAGGGCTCCGACTGAAGGAGGTCCCGACATTGAATGGCCCCGAGCAAGTATGGCTCCGATAGGGGAGAGCCCCGAAGACATCGGACCTGGACGTAGTCGGTCCCGATGTGGGAGTTGACACCACTCCCCGACACCGAATCCTCAATGATGTAACTTGGGAGTCTCCGATAATGATCGAGACTCGCCAGTAAGAGCACAATCCCGGAAATCTCGCCACGATTACAGTAGTGGTATAATGGGCGAGATATATGGGATACGAATAACTGTGCAAGATACGTGGCAAGATATACGGCGAGATACGTGGGATAGTGGATCACAATCCAACCGCCCAATCAGGTAACTGGGATAGCCTTTCCTCTATAAAAGGAGGGAAGTTATTCCAGATTAGGGTTACGCTTTATACATACACAAATATTGCTTGCTTGCTCTGTGGCCGCCGTACTTACGTTAATCATCGGAGAGGGATTCTGGGCCACTGCCCTCTATTCCCCTTCTGCAGGATTGCGAGGAGCTAAGGAATCCGTCACCGTAACCGGAGCTCCCGCCGTGATCCAACATTGGCGCCGTCTGTGGGAACGCAACAAAAAGCCAAAAAGTAAGTTTGCTTCCCTCTGATTTCATTCCATGGCTGGCAACAGATCGCAACGTTCAGGCAAGCAAGTACCGGCCACCAGCAATCCCCCTGAGGATGTTGCCCAGCATCAGGATCTGGGAGATGAGGGTGACAGCACTCGCCGGAACGAAGCACCTTCCCAGAATCCGGAGCTAGCCAGGGTAGTGGCAGAGGCCATGCCCCTATTCATGGAGGCCATGGAGGCCCTCCTAGACCGAAGAGAAGCTGCTAGAAGGCAGGCAGATCTCCCGCCGCTCCCTCCGCGGCGAGACGCCCCCAGAAGGCAGGTGGACGACAACCTGCCGCCACCCCCTCCGTTGAGGGAACAACCCATTCCCCCTCATCCAGCACCGGCGGAGAATTTTGTGGTCGATGGACCAGGGCCAGTACAACAAAGGACTATTCCCCTGAATGGTCCCCTCACTGCCGACCAGGTAGTAAAGATCGTGGGTATCTGCATGGGAGATCAGAAGCCCATGATGTCGGAATTGGGGAGTCAGGAGACCCATCCTTTCGTTCCCAGGTTGATCCATACCTTGGCCCCTCCAGGCTTGGGTATCCCGAAGATAGACGAGTACGATGGGGTCGCGGACCCGGTTCGCCATGTGCAGAAGCACCTAACAGCGTGCATGGGCAGGACCCCTGATGAGGATGTTATCTGTGCGTTGTTCCCGAGCACCTTGGGAGAGAAGGCGATGACATGGTTTTATAGTCTGCCCACCGGATGTATAACCTGTTGGAAGGACATGCATCAGCGATTCATCGCCCAGTACCAAGGGCGTCGACGGCTGCTGAAGAGTGTTCGGACCCTGCATGAGGTGGTTCAGAGGCCTGACGAATCGCTGGCCCAATACTACCAGCGTTACACTGCTGGTATGACCGAGCTAGATGAGGAGATATCGGAGGGCGAGGCCATCCGCACCTTCATAAAAAACCTCAATCCCCCCTACGGCTCCGACTTACTTCACAGTGTCGCAGCCAAAAAAGTCTGGAACATGGAGGCACTCCAGGCGAGAGTAAAACAGCAAATCGACGTCCAAGAGTCGAAGATCGCTGCCGGAGAATTGGCTCCTCCTAAGGGGCACGAAGGAAAGCAGTTGTTCAAACCATTGGACAACCGACACAGGAAGGATGGCTCCGAGGGTAGTCGGAGTCGTGGACGCTCCGATCGGAGGGAGGATAGGCGTCCGACCAAGAGGGACAATCAGAGGGAGGAGTTTACCCCCCTCAACAGGCCTTTGAAAGAGGTCTTGGCGGTAATGGAGAAGCAAGGCCTCGCTCGTTTCCCCAAGAAGAAGGAAGGAGAAAAGTTGGGCTCCCGCACCGACCGTTACTGCCGATTCCATCGGGCCTCCGGTCACGACACTGACCAGTGTCGGGAGCTGAAGAAGGAAATAGAGAAGCTTATCCAGAGGGGTAAGCTGAAGGAGTTCGTGGGAGACTCGCGCTGCAAGCCCCGCTCACGATCTCGGTCAAGGTCCAAATCTCGATCGAGGTCCCCCAGGAAGAGGAGGTCCGACGCAGAGCCTTCGGAGGGCCCATCCGGGTCCAGACAGAAGAGGATTATTAATGTGATCCATGGAGGGTTCGCTGCAGGAGGAGACACATCGTCTTCTCGGGAGCGTTATGCCAACCAAGTGCCAGTCGCAGTGGTTCTGGGAAAAAGGTCACGGTCGTGGACCCCGAAGGAGAAGATGGAGATCACCTTCTCGGCGAAGGATCTAGAGGGAGTAGAGACCCCCCACGAGGATGCCCTAGTAGTAACACTGGATGTAGGAGGATTCGAAGTGAAGAGGATCCTCATTGATGGAGGAAGCTCCTCCGACATCCTCTTCTCCGACGCCCTGGAGCAGATGGGGAAGAAGAAGAAAGATTTGCGGGAGGTCAATTTTCCGATGGTAGGATTTTGCGGCACAACCTCTTATCCATTGGGGGTTATTACGCTGCCTGTATGGTTCGGCAGTGGCTGGAAGATGGAGAAGAGAGATGTGGAGTTCGTGGTGGTCGAATCCACAGGGACGTACAATGCGATCATTGGAAGAACCACTATCAACCCACTGATGGCAGTAGCCTCGACTGTCCATCAGAAACTGAAGTTCCCGACTGAGAATGGGGTCGGCGAAGTGAAAGGCGACCAGGTGGCGTCGAGACGATGCTATGTCAACGCCACGAGAAGATCGAGGAAGGAGGCTATGTCGGTTCTCCAAACAGACGCTGACCCTCGAGAAGAGTTTGGACGTCCCGCCCCCATGGAGGACCTGAAAGAAGTCGAGATAGATGGACCCGAGAGGAGGGTAAAGATCGGATCCGCCCTATCCGAGGAAAGAGCTCAGGAGTTGATCGCCCTATTGAAAGAGTTCAAGGAGTTATTTGCCTGGTCTCCGAGCGATATGCCAGGAATCAGTCGGGACGTGATCGAGCATGAACTGAACATCGACCCCACGGTCAAGCCGATCACACAGAAGAGACGCCCGATGGGAACAGACAAGAGGATTGCAATCCAGCAGGAGGTTGGCAGACTACTCGACGCTGGATTCATCAGGGAGATCCGATTCCAAACCTGGGTAGCCAACCCAGTACTAGTGAGGAAGAGCAACGGGAAGTGGCGAATGTGTGTCGACTTCCGTGATTTAAACAAGGCCTGCCCGAAGGACTGTTATCCATTCCCTCGGATCGACCAACTGGTGGACGCTACATCGGGGCATGAGCTGTTAAGCTTTATGGATGCTTATTCCGGTTATAACCAGATCAAGATGGCGAAAAAGGATGCCCCACATACCGCCTTTTACGCCGATAGTGAAGTCTTCCAATATGACGTCATGCCTTTCGGACTGGTGAATGCGGGGGCGACATACCAGAGAATGGTGAACAAGCTATTCGGGGACATGATTGGGAGTACCATGGAAGCCTATGTAGATGACATGCTAGTGAAGTCCCGACGAGCATCAGACCACGTGGGCAACTTGGCAATGGCCTTCGAGAGGATGAAGCTCCACCAGGTCCGCCTAAATCCAGCCAAATGTGCTTTCGGAGTCCACTCCGGGAAGTTCCTAGGCTTCATGGTGAGCCAGAGGGGGATCGAGGTGAATCCCGAGAAACTAAGGGCGATAGAAGAGATGCAGTCCCCGACCAACCATAGGGAGGTGCAAGTGTTGAACGGTCGGCTGGCTTCGATGAATCGCTTCTTATCCAAGGCCAGCGACCGGTCGATGCCATTTTTCAATGTGTTAAGAGCCAACCGACAGTTCGAATGGACTACTGAATGTGAGGCGGCGTTCCAAGCACTCAAACAACATCTCCGCGACCTCCCACCACTTGCGAAGCCGGCTCCAGGCGAGCCACTCTATCTTTATTTGGCTATTTCTTCGTTTGCAATAAGCTCTGTTCTAGTTAAAGCTGTCGAGGGCAGTCAGATTCCTGTCTATTATGTAAGCAAGGCGTTTGCCAAGAGTGAAATGAATTATCCTCCGATTGAGAAGTACCTCTTTGCGTTGATTATTACCGCTCGAAAGTTACGGCCCTACTTCCATGCGCATGAAATTACGGTGCTAACTGACCAGCCATTGAAACACTTCTTGAACCGGCCCGACGCGTCGGGGAGACTAGTAAAGTGGGCCGTGGAACTTAGTGAGTTTCGAATTCATTTCGCTCCGAGAACAGCTATCAAAGGGCAGGCATTGGCCGACTTTATAGTTGAATCTACTATTCCCGATCCTGAAGCAACGGAAACAGTAGAGGGGGCAACCGGGAATACTAAAGAGACCCCGGCGGCAGGGCAGTCGGAACAGCCAAATAAAGAGAACACCTGGGAGTTGTACACGGATGGCTCCTCAAGCTCGGACGGATCGGGTGCGGGGTTCGTATTGATTCCGCCAGGCGGGGCGGAGCCACTTCGATATGCATTGGCCCTAACATTTAGAGCCACCAATAACGAAGCGGAATATGAGGCTCTCATAACGGGGCTGAAAATCGCAAAGGGCACCGGAATTAAACATTTGAAGGTGAAGTGTGATGCTAGCCTGATTGTAAATCAGGTTCGGGGGCAGTATGGAGCAAAGAATCCGGTCATGAAGAAATATCTTCAAGAAGCTAGGACCTTGAAGGAAAGCTTCAAAAGCTTTGATATCGAGGCGATTCCCAGGGAAGAGAATGTGGAGGCTGATGCCTTGAGCAAATATGCCTTGGGGGCACCTTTGGAAGAGAGTCGGAAGGTACACTTCTTGGAGAAGGTGATTCTATCGACCACCGATCCGTTGGAGGTGTGCGCTATCGGGACAGGGGCAGAGAAGGAATCCACTTGGATGACCCCGATAATTGTGTACTTAACGACGGGGGCACTTCCTGAAGATAAAGTGGCAGCGGAGCGACTGCGACGAATGTCAATTAATTACGCGATGGTGGACAACCAGTTATACAAAAAGGGTCTGCTTTCGACGCCCTTCTTGAAATGCGTGGCCGAACCCGATACGACTCGGATTCTGAGAGAATTGCATGAAGGAGTCGCAGCCTGTCACGAAGGCGCTCGATCTATCCTGAGGAAGGCGTTGAACTTGGGATATTATTGGCCTACGATGAATAAGGAAGCAACAGCGCTTGTTCGATCCTGTGACGCGTGTCAAAGATATGCCTCGAATATCACAGCTCCCGCCGCTGATTTGATGCCCATCGGGAGTGCTTGGCCCTTCGCACAGTGGGGCATCGACCTGGTGGGACCCCTTCCGAAAGCAAAGAGCCAGTGCACACATCTGCTGGTCGCGATCGACTACTTCTCGAAGTGGATCGAGGCTAAGCCGCTAGCCAAAACAACAGCAGGACATATCATTAAGTTCCTTCAGACCCGAATTTTGTCGAGATATGGGGTGCCGAAGGTGATCATCAGTGACAATGGTCCTCCGTTTAATGGGGCCCAGTTGGAGAGGTTCCTAGACGAGTTCGGTATCGAGCATCGAACAGCATCCGTCCACCACGCTCAGACCAATGGGCAGGTAGAGGCGGCCAACAAAATCGTGATGGAGGGCTTGAAGAAAAGGGTCTACGCTTTGGATGGAAAATGGCTGGACGAACTGGAGAACGTGTTGTGGGCGGTCCGAACGACACCCAAGCGGTCAACAGGTGAAACCCCGTTCGCACTTGTTTACGGAACAGAGGCGGTCGCTCCCGTGGAAATCGCGGTGGCGTCCCATCGAACCAGCAGCTATGAGCCCTCGACGAGTCCAGGAAGAGCCAGAATAGGACCTTTGACGAATGACGAAACAAGGCGCCTGGAGTTGTCCCTGCTAGAGGAAAAACGGCTGGAGGCCGACATAGCGCAAGCTCGGATGCGTTTGGCGACGGCCAGGTACTACAATCGGAAGGTCAAGTCGCGACAGTTCTACACAGGAGAACTGGTCCTACGACGGAACGAATTCGCCCTACAAGATCGGATCAACAAGATGTCCCCGAAATGGGAAGGGCCTTACAAGATCGTAGGCATGCCGGCCCCGAACGCTTACAAGTTAGAAGATCCCGACGGCAAGGTTTTAAGAAACACCTTTAGCGGCGAACATCTGAAGAAGTGCCATGTTTGACGAATAAGTCGCCCGTGGAGGCGCGAAGATGTAATTAAGTCGCCCTGAGTGGTGCATGCTATGTTAAAGACATCAATCAATAAAGAAGTTACTTCTGATCAAAGTATTCCTGAGTTGTTCTCGATACATTTAAAAAGCGTCATTGGACGTCCGAAAATCCTTAAGTTTTTAAGGTCCGATTAAAAAGCGTCATTGGACGTCCGAAAATCCTTAAGTTTTTAAGGTCCGATTAAAAAGCGTCATTGGACGTCCGAAAATCCTTAAGTTTTTAAGGTCCGATTAAAAAGCGTCATTGGACGTCCGAAAATCCTTAAGTTTTTAAGGTTCGATTAAAAAGCGTCATTGGACGTCCGAAAATCCTTAAGTTTTTAAGGTCCGATTAAAAAGCGTCATTGGACGTCCGAAAATCCTTAAGTTTTTTAGGGTTCGATTAAAAAGCGTCATTGGACGTCCGAAAATCCTTAAGTTTTTAAGGTCCGATTAAAAAGCGTCATTGGACGTCCGAAAATCCTTAAGTTTTTAAGGTCCGATTAAAAAGCGTCATTGGACGTCCGAAAATCCTTAAGTTTTTAAGGTCCGATTAAAAAGCGTCATTGGACGTCCGAAAATCCTTAAGTTTTTAAGGTTCGATTAAAAAGCGTCGTTGGACGTCCGAAAGCCTTAAGGTCCTCAGGACCCGATAGAAGAGCTACGAAGAACATAATCGAAAAAGATAGTAATAAAAGGCTCGAAAGCCTAAGAGGTTCGATACAAAGGAGATAAATGAGGAAGGAGTATGAGGACTCAAGATCTAGCAAATTAAACTCGGTCCTCGGGCGCTGAATCTTCAGAAGGCTTTGGAGGGGCAGGCTCGGAGGGATCGGTAGGAGGCTCGTCGGCGTCTTCGGAGGAGCTCTCCGACGGGAGGCTGAGGTACGTCTCTGCGGCTAGGCCGAGAGTCTTGGACTTCCTCAAGTCGATAGAGTCCCCGTAAGTTTCATTAAGCTCTTCGACAATATCAAGGATGGCATTCTGCAAATCCTCCTGACAATGTCTTGCCGCGTCTGCTTTGAAGTCCTCCGAGCTCCGATATTCTTCAAGGGCCTGGACCTTCGCGTTTGTTATTTGGGCGGGATAATCCGCCCTCGCCTCCTCTAGCTCCGCAATGGCCCTCTGCTTCTCAAGCTTCAGCCGCTCAGCAGTTTCTTGCAACGCTGCCTTATCAAAGGCAGCCTGGCTCCGATCCGCCAGGGCAGCTTGTTGCTCCCGCCTAAGCGAGCTCTCAAGACTTAGAATCTGCCTGTGTTGGGATTGAGCCTCTTGAGCAAGCTTGGCCCTGACTTCCTCGGTTCGCTGCCTTTCCTCCTCAGCCTGTCGCCTAACCTCTTCGACCCGCTCTTCGGCTCGCTGCCTTTCCTCCTCAGCCTGTCGCCTAAGCTCTTCGACCCGCTCTTCGGCTCGCTTTTTGCCCTCCTCCGCTCGAAGCCTCGACGCCTCGGAGGCAGCTAAGTCCTCCTGAAGCTTGGTCAAGCTCTCGAGGTTGGAGTTGGCCCGTTCTCGCTCCAAAGCCTCCCGAAGAGACAAGATGTAGCCAAAACAGCGATCCTGGTCCGCCATTTCCTGAGGGCAAGGTATAGCTTAATATTTAAAAAGTCGGAGTACTCCCAGATGAATAAAAACAAAGTGTACTTACCTCTATCCGACGGACGGCCATCGCCCGGATATCCGCCTCGATGTCCTCCCCTTCCAGAGAGAGAGGGCGCCTCAGTGAGGGCGGGACCGAGCCCGACACCAAGTGCAAGGCCAGGTTCCTCTCCTGACACCCCCGATATAGAGGAATCCCCCGAAGGGACTCCACTGGTCTCCAAGGCTCGGCGCCCTGGTCCGAAGAAAAGGCTTGGTAGTAGTCTCCATCCAAGGGGAATGGAGGTACTACCAGGCGAACCCCTCCATCTCCTTCACTTACTTGGGCTTCAGGGGTCCCACCTCTAACTGGCGAAGATGGCGGAGCGGATGAAGATGGTGGCGTGACGGGAAGTGGAGACGTCTCCCTACCAGGTGACTTCGCAGGAGTCGACCTCGATTTTCCTTGGAGGGTCAGGTCTTCCTCCTCAGCACGATCATCGGAGGGGGAGTCCTCCAAGCTGGTCACCCGACCAAATTCACCACGGGCCTCTGTTGGGACATCTTCCACCACCGACTCCACTGCAGGCGCGGAGTCCGAGGCAGGTGCGGCAGGGGCGACGTCCGCGGGACCTGCAGCGGGGCGAATAAGTCGAGGAATTAATTTGATATCGGTATGCCAAATTAAACAACGCTCCATATATTTCTCTTTGCCGAAAAAGTCGTAACAACCCGCTTCGAGGACGTGTGGAATTTCCCCTCGAAGGATATTTTTGACATCCCTGACCCGTCCTTTCATGTCGGAGGCTTGAAGGTCTTGAGGTACCAACTCCCTATACCTTTTTATAGCACGAAAAACTTCCTTACCTTCCTTTTCGGAGCGGACGTTGAAGGCGGTCTTGACCACATCCACATTAGTCCGCCCCTCGGAGGTGGGGGCAGATACGGAAGCCTCGGAGGTCTTCGCCTTCTTCCGAGAGGGTCCCGATTGGGCAGAAGCCTTCCGATGGGAGGGCTTCTTCTTGCGCTTCAGGGAATGGGAGGCATCGGTATCCTCCTGAAACAGACGGATGGTCAGCGATGTTCGAGGGGCTGTAAACAATGGAAACAAGAAATAATTAGAAGATTACCCAGAGAATTACATTGGAAACACCATCATGAACTTTCCCCCCAGCCTTGGGATCAATCAGCATAATCCCAATTTCAATCCGCTGCTGATCAGTGACAGAAGTGGCCTCGAAGGGTTGGTAACCCTCCTCCCAACGACGGGCCTGGATAAGCATCAGGGCCCTCTTGGTCTGCTCCGACCATGAACGGAAAGGCACGGGGGGATCAGCTTCCACGGTGGTCCTCGGCCACTCGATGGGACCAGGATGGATGAAGAAGTATTGCTCCTTCCAGTTAGCATTATCGTTCCCCTTATCGGAGATGACGGCCCGTTCCTTGCAAATCTTCCAGGACACCTTCTTGTCCCAGCCCATCTCCCTATATTGCTCATCGGTCCCTTCGGGTTGGCGGGGGGAAAAGGAGCAGATTCCGTCCTTGTTGCAGGTCATCTTGTAAAGAACCCGCCAGAGCTCCAGGGAATAGCTCCAGTCCTCCTTATTGATATCACACCACACTTGGAAGGCAATCCATGTACGGATTGCATGTGGAGAGAAGGTCGTGGGGTACGTCTTATAGTGGTTGCACAGCTCCACCCAACTTGGACAGAAAGGAAGTCGAATTCCTGCACGAATCTGCCCTGGGGAGATAAACACCTCGTCCCCTTTGGGGAGCGTAATCTGGGCCTCGCGAGAATTGAACTGCTCATAGGGGTAGCGGGCCCCGAAGGAGGATTCAAAGATGCCGCACTCCATACAGGCCCTATCGAAGCTAATAGGTGCAAGCGTGTTCTTGAGATACTTGAAGACGAAAGGTTGGCCAACAGTAGCAGATCCCTCGGCTGAAAATCGTCGAGGGAAGGAAGGAGGGGAAAATTGAAGCCTAAGAAAACCAAAGATGAAAGAGAAAAGAGCAATAAGGTGAAGAACCTTACCAGACATGGTGGTTGAAGTGATCGCGATCGGAAAATCTGGAAGCTGGAAACGCCGGTAAAACCCTGAAGTGATCGTGATCGGAAAATTTGGAAGCTGGAAACGCCGGGGAAACCTTGGAGTGATCGTGATCGGAAAATCTGGATGCTGAAAACGCCGATAAAACCTTGAAGTAAGAAGAATTAGGGTTCTTGGGATCGCAGAGAAGAAGAAGTAAGGGAAAAGTAAAACAAGGTCTGGATTTAGGGTTTTATAAGGGAAGGAAAAGGAAACTGAAGAGGCGGGCAATCTGAGCCACAGAATTCAAAACGATTCGATCATGAGCGTCCAAGGGGGGAAACGTGCCAATTCGACGAAGGCGAAACGGTTTCAATTTGAACCGTCAGGACGCATGGGACAGATAAGACAAGAGTAATGACGTACCGGGTGGTTGAAAAGCGCTTTTTCAGAAAGCAGGCATGCGAAACCCGAAACGTTCCTTCACCTCCCATCAGCATTTAATGCTGGTCTGATCAAGAAAACCCCTCGAATTCAAGCAGGATCCCAAAGGATCTTAAAGAGATCCAAGGCAAAGGCCTCCGACAGAAGTAGGGCAATGGCCTCCGACGTCTCAAACAAAGACCCCCGACTGGGATGTAGAAGAGTCCGATACTGAAAGACGCGACGCACTATAAGTCCCTCACGCCTTGGGGGCAAATGATGGGCCCCGGCGAAGGCCGTTAGGCCCCTTAACGATTAGCAAACGGCGATTAGGCCCGTTGGGCCAGGAGCTGGGCTGCTGGAAGGCTAAGGGCTCCGACTGAAGGAGGTCCCGACATTGAATGGCCCCGAGCAAGTATGGCTCCGATAGGGGAGAGCCCCGAAGACATCGGACCTGGACGTAGTCGGTCCCGATGTGGGAGTTGACACCACTCCCCGACACCGAATCCTCAATGATGTAACTTGGGAGTCTCCGATAATGATCGAGACTCGCCAGTAAGAGCACAATCCCGGAAATCTCGCCACGATTACAGTAGTGGTATAATGGGCGAGATATATGGGATACGAATAACTGTGCAAGATACGTGGCAAGATATACGGCGAGATACGTGGGATAGTGGATCACAATCCAACCGCCCAATCAGGTAACTGGGATAGCCTTTCCTCTATAAAAGGAGGGAAGTTATTCCAGATTAGGGTTACGCTTTATACATACACAAATATTGCTTGCTTGCTCTGTGGCCGCCGTACTTACGTTAATCATCGGAGAGGGATTCTGGGCCACTGCCCTCTATTCCCCTTCTGCAGGATTGCGAGGAGCTAAGGAATCCGTCACCGTAACCGGAGCTCCCGCCGTGATCCAACAACCCATACGCAGGTTACACTTATAACCTACTGAGAATATATTGAAATAGTCCCATGCTTTTGGAAACGGTCAATACAATACCCATTCTCCTTTATTTAGGGTTAGGATTTAAAATCAATTGGTAGGTCAGCCAATAGGTAGCTGGGAATTGGCATCTAGTGATTTATTTTGTTCCTAATCCAGCTCTCTTAATGATTTAATTAGTCTTATAACAGTTGATTAGATTTCTTAACTCAATAAAATAAATGGAATTATAATAATAGTAATAATTAATTAGGGTTTGTCACGAGAGAAATATAAACTATATACTGAGTTCAGTCTTAATTATACGAATAATACCTGGACGATTTGCCGCGTTGAAAACCTTCACATTTTATTTTTTAATTAATAAATAAATACTTTTAATTTGGCCAAAAAGTAAATATTTTATATTAAATAAATATATTGACACTTTCGTTTTATTAATAAATAAATATTATAATTTTGGCCAAAAAAATATTTTAATTAGCAAGTATTGGATTTTTTGAGGTAATAATCTCGTCTTATATACAGGATTATTTGCATAGTTGTATCAATTACATTTTTCCCTATTATAATTGTTAAGGTTAATGTAATTAAGTTTATAGTAAAAAATAATTTTTAAATTTACTTAATAACTATATAAATAATTAAGCAGCTCAACGATATAGGTCCCACCAAGCACCAATACATTTGTTAATTTACTTTTTCTTTCTTACTTTCTATTTAAATTACACAAAAAATTTACATTTTAAAGATTTACTCTTTATATATAAGTTTCGAGTGTTACTATAAACTGTGAAATAAACAGTGAAAATAAGTTAATAACAACGAAAGTTGCATTGGAAATTTCATTTTTCAATGAGTGGACCCATGTAATTACGCACATATGTTTTATTGCATTCTTCCTATTCTACCCTCTACCGTCGGTTTCAGTAACTACATGTCCACTTATATTTACGTAGTTGCATGACCATAAATAAATTATATTTACATAAATGTAAAGTGAAATTGGATGAAGCTGTGATTTATTTTTGGCCAATATTAACCTTTATCATTCATTCGAAGGTGCCTATTTATATAATGTTAATTAATATATGATACGTGTAAATAGTGATGGTGATACCTCGATTCGGGTTCGTATTTACATTTCGGACTTCATTTACACGTCAAACTCATTAACATCTTACAAACGTTATTCACGGGTTAGAACGGTCCGAACGCGTGACACTCACGTATTTGGGCCGTGACCCATCCGGATTGTCAAGGATAATCCGAACCTCCGGATTATTATCCGGAGACGCGCGTATCCCCACGTGTTTACACTATGTGCGAGTCTTCCCTTTACCAATTTAGCTCAAGTCCACGCCCGGTTCACGTTTTCCTACTAAACCGGGGTTAGACCGCTTAAAACCGGGTTTGAGTCCAAGGTTTCCTATATATAGGAATCTTGATCACCCATTTCAGACAATCCGGACCACACCGGATTGTTTCCACAATTCGGCGTGGTCCAGATTATTATCCCAAGATGAGCGTACCCCCACGTGTTTACACTATGTGCGAGTCTTCCCTTTGCCAATTTAGCTCAAGTCCAAGCCCGGTTCACGTTTTCCTACTAAACCGGGGTCGGACCGATTAAAACCGGGTTTGAGTCCAAGGTTCACTATATATAGGAATCTCGGTCACCCATTTCAGATTTAAGTTGACTTAGGAGCTCTCACTTCTCACTAGTTTTATCTATGTAGAATTCTCTCTTATTTAAGCATCGGAGAGGGTTCATCGCGCACCACACCACACTCCCCCTCTGGTGCCGATACTGCCCATTGTGCAGGTATTAGGAGGAGTGCGCGCGGACAACACGTGCGACAACCCGACCGACGTGCGTAAGCCTACTGTACAAGGCGCGACGTCCCGACATTCCAAGGTCTCAGCTACTCCTCTATACGTAGGGACGTTCCAACACTTAGCCATTTGGAGGGCTTGCAAACCTCCAACATCCTGACACTCTGACAGTCCGACACTCTGATAGTCCGACACTCTGACAGTCCGACATACGATAACCCATCAATTCAACTACACAATACTTCAGGGACCCGATGATTTCCGAGTCAACGACCCGCGAAGAGCTAGGTCCCAACATTGTTTATAGTTTCTTTTTCTAAAAAATTACTGAGTTTATTAAAAAATTGTATTTGTGCAAGCGTATGTCATAACGATAGCACGAACACGATTAACACCAAACTATTTTTGTGAAGTGTCATGTTTAGATTTTATAATACGATAAGGTTGTGCTAGCTAATAAGTTAACTTTTTGAGTTACATATGAGTAGTACTTACATATGAACGTACAAATGACTAATATATGAACGTGGTACTTATGTATAAACACGAAAATTGTGTGTCATGTTCGTATTTGTAAATATGAACACGATTATGCTTATTGACACATTCAATAATACTAACGCAAACACAATTTACCATCCCTAATAAAAACATTTCTAAAAATATAAAAGTAACAAAAAATTAAAGTGATTTGTTTTAATTAACCTTCAATATTATTTATATGTTTATATATAATATTTCGTATTGACATATGAAAATATATTGTAGGTGTGTTAATTTATTGCTCGACCCGAAATTGACACGGCTCGAATCATTTTTTGGTTGACCCGAAAATATTAATCAGATTCGAGTCCTAACACATGACCCAATCCGAGTCCGGTGACCATCAAAACTTTAGAACTCCAGCGAGTTTTAATATTTACATTATATTAAGTTATTTAGAGTTATTAATAAGATACAAAGGGCAAATTTGGAACAATAGTAGTAAATAATTGTCTTTACTCTTATTGAAGTTATCAACGAGCCCGTCGGTTTCTATTACTCTTTAACGCTAAACATGAAGATACAAAATATAGAGATAATTATTTGTTCGTTGTCTTATAGTCCCTCCAGGAAAGGAATCCATGCAGAAGCACCAAAAGAGAACCAAAATGGATATTCGGTTGACATTAATATCTGCCAAATTAAATAATACTATAATATTATGAATACAATTTTTTAATCTCTTATTAAGGCAAATGACGATTTTATATACAAATGAGTTCGGTTAAAATACAATCAATTGTAAATGCATTTTTAATTATATTAGATGGAAAATGTATTAAATTTTATGAAAAATAAATATAATCAAATATTAGTCATTTATATAAATTTTTATGTATTTCTTATAACAGTTGAAAATTCAACTGTATTTGTATTTGTAGTATACTAGTTATTAACGCGTGCGTTGCACGCGTATCAATCGTTAAGTTTCAAAATACATAATTTATCTTAAGTTTTTTAATATAATAATATTTAATTAATACATGAGCAAGTTGAGGGGTTGCGATGAATAAATATGTGTAATCGAGAAAGAACGACAGTGTAATTCAAAACGAGAAAAATAAAAGAGAATAATAAAGTTCAAAATTAACTATTGTTTTCAATTACGGTACTAAATTAGCCCCACATGTATATATTATATTTATGGTAGAACTATAATGAGGTGGAATTGAGCATGACGTGTGTTATTAATGACAAAGTTGTATCTAACTTATCAACTTGAGGAATGAAGAATGTAAAATCGTACTTAACCACTTAGAGTCATTTGTGGAGAAGTTTGACCTATACAAATGTAACTATACATTTTCATAAAACCAACAAAAATTGATTTAACGCTAAAGAATAATTCAATTCATTAAAATCTTAAGTTTATACTTGATTTTACGTCAATTACCTATTTAACTACTAAGTATTGTACACAATTTGATTGAATTGACAGACGTAAGAATTAAATTAATAATTCGTGACCCTAATTGTTGGACGATGAGTAACAGGTTATCCGTAAAAGGTCAAAATTCAAGAATCGTGGTTGACTTATATGATTTGACAAGTGATTGATCTATATGATACAGAAAAAACTCAACATGTACTCGAAGTTTACATGAGTTAAGTACATATCATACATTAGATGTGACTTAAATTTATATGTATATTGTATTAATAAGTTAATGATAATTAATATAACATGTCAACTAAGCGACCTTTAACAAATGAAATTTTTAGTAATACTCAAATATAGTAGGGACCAAATCATCAATTTTTAAATCACTAATGTCTAAAGTTTATAGTTGAATTTATCTTAACTTTAATCAACTACTAATTAGGATATACCTAATATGATTGAATTTACAAAAGAGTCTCTGCACCTATCCTTTTTTTCTCGCTTTCTAAAACCCTGGTGTTGGTTTTTCGTAAAATAGGATTTGGATCAATAACTAAATCAATAGTTCGAGTCATAAGTATTGAACATTAGGTAACATGTAATATGTAAAGTCAAACTTCAAGAATCACGTTCGATCCATATTTTGATATGTTATATGAGTTTCAAGTGACTGGTTTATTTGATACAAAAATATCAACAGACAGAACATTCCCAAATTTGTGATACGATGAATGAAAAATTACATGTACCTAACATTTGCACCTATTGAATGCATAACATACTTTAATGTTGACTCTTTTTTTTTTTTTTTTTTTTTGCCAAAGGAATTTATTAAATAATGAGAAGATAGTCGATTACATCATGGCGGGATAAAATCCATATCCCCTATACTTTAATGTTGACTCTAATTGATAACTATATATTGGATAGAGAAGTTAATAATAACTACGGTGACCTGCCAATTAAGCGACTTAAAAAAAATAAAAATAACAAAAGTTAACTAAATGTTTTTTTAGTAATAATAAAGATAAATAGATGTGTCTCGGAGATAATAAGGACCAAATCATGAGAACTAAATATAATATATATATATATATATATATATATATATATATATATATATATATATATATATAGTAAAAATAAAAATAAAAATGTCAAGAGGTGTGACTATTGGGGGTGAGGACAACTCTCAAATTTTATATTAATATAAAGATTGTGATTTAGCCCAACCTGATACAAATTATGGAGTTTTGGTATTCCCTAAATCAATGTTTTGAAATCTGGATCGACGATTGGATCAGGACAGATTGTGAATCGATCACCCTAGCGGTCTGGTTCTAGTAAAAGATTAGAATACACAGCAAATTCAGTTTGGTGAGTGAAAATTGAGTTGGACTGGATAATTCGGTGTCGGCTCGCCGGTTTAAATGATTAAAAAGAAGAATGGATCAGACCTATTATGGTCCAGATTGGGCTGGTATGTATTTTAGTCTTAGTGGTGAACTGCACAACTAAATTTCTAATATTATAACCAATTTGAACTGAATTGTTTCAAGTATAAATATCAAAATGCAACGATGCAAAACAAGAGGAATTAATAAATACGAAGGTGAAAACAATGTTTAAGAAGATAACTAAAAATTAATTTAATACTTTTGTTGGGATATTTAAGTTTGACTTAGAAAATATATTTTATATATAAATTGTTTTTTTTTTTTTTGGTTAAAACAGCCTATCAAATATTTATGAAATTTAATAATTATTATTTTTATATTTAAAATCAATTTAAATCAGTTAAGCATTAATTTTTTATTTTTTTCCAATTTGTGTCAATCACACCTACATTATATAAGAATAAAACAACTAATTTGATTATTAAATCGATTATATCGAATCGGTTCTAAACCAATTTAATCCTATTTAAGTATTATTTTGTTTGTTTAAACGATTTTTATGTAAATCCTACGTGTGGACCACACACTTGATATAGGTATGTGCACCATTTTCGCTGCGTATTAGTTACCTGATATGTATCTAGTTTTGATATGTATTACTTCTCCCTAAAACCAACAGCTCAAACCCACGGTAATGCTGTAGTATAGAGGGATCTCGCTGTCAGAGTGTCGTTTTTTTTTGCACTTTCACTCCCTACATATAACCTGCCTCATAACTTTCCACCTCATTCTTCAATCGCAGTTTGTACCAATGATGTCTAACCATTCATTAAATTTCTCGTGGAAGTATCTACAGTTAAAAGTGTCGACATATGTTCATGGTTGTAAATCTCCAATCTGAGTACTGTATATAGCTCTACGACTGAACCAAAAGTAAAATAAGAAGTAAGTTCTTACGAAATCATTGTTGTAGTTTTCTTTAAGTCGCACACAGGACGGGGGGAATGATCAGTCCACCTTCCTTTACATCTTCATTTTACTGGGGACGGGTCGATGTGTCTATCCCGGGGTCGTTTGTCCCACAGGGCAAGTATGCTTTGTCGGCCTTCCAATGGAAGACGTTGCCCAAGGGATCGATGGAGGACCTTCAGGGAAAAGCTTGGTAGATGTTGTTTCCGGTGTTTACCTAACGACTGCTAATGACTTTAGGTCTACCAACAAATATTTCGTGCTCCCCCGGTTGTTTTATTTGTTTAGTGCTTCGACCAAGGCAATTCATGTGTTAACATATCCACTGAGTGTGTCAACATGCTTAGGGGGTCTGAAGCAAACGAACTGTTTACAGCCCGAAAAAAGTCGGCATGTTAGCATGCCTGTCAGCAAATGGTTTCATCACGCCTATGTCAAAATCCAGTCGGATATTGGTAAGGGAATCACCGGCCGTGAACGGGCGTCAGGTACCTGTGGGTATTTTTCATTTCGTACCCACCGCTTACTTACCGATCAATTCGATCGGAGAGCTCGGTCAGAAAAAGACCAGGAACAGTTTTTTGGGAAAACGACAGTACATTCTCGACCGACGGGTCGGTCAGCAAATCTGTTATAGGTAAACAACTCTTTTGTTATAATTTAAAAGGGAGACTAAAAAATTATTTATGATTCATAGTAGGGTTAAATGTACTTTTCACACCACATGTTTGGCCGAATGCGGCTTTTAGTACCAGATGTTTGGTTTTGTATACTTTTGGTACCAAACGTTTGAAAAAATGTGGCTTTTGGTACATCCGTTAGTTGGCCGTTAGTTTTTTCCGTTAAATGACATGTGCAAGTCACGTGACCGACCCTAAACTTTCGATTTTGTTCAATTAAGTCCCTCAAATATATTTCTAACTTTTAATTTGTTTAATTTAGTTCCAAAACTTCAAAATCGATTCCAATTGAACCATTGAACCCAATTGACCTAGCCGGACCTAGCTCTAGGCTAGGTCTGGCTAGGTCAATTGGGTTCGATGGTTCAATTGGAATTGTTTTTGAAGTTTTGGGACTAAATTAACCAAATTAAAAGTTATGAATATATTTGAGGGACTAAATTGAACAAAATCGAAAGTTTAGGGGCGGTCACGTGACTTGCACATGTCATATAACGGAAAAAAACTAACTGCCAACTAACAGATGTACTAAAAGCCACATTTTTTCAAACGTTCGGTACCAAAAGTATACAAAACCAAACATCCGGTACTAAAATCCGCATTCGGTCAAACGTGGTGTGAAAAGTATTTTTAACCCTTCATAGTATTGTACATTTTTTTTTTTGTAACTAGTATTGTACATATGCAGCATTCTCTTAACTGGTGAAATTTTCTTATCATTTTACTTCAGACGCAAAACGCTAACCATCAAGATGCAAAATATAGAGATAATTATTTATTCGTTGTCTTATAAATTCCACGAGTTAAAGGTCCCGAAGCTGTTAATGAATTATTGACTTTGAATAGGCTCCAGGAAAGGAATCCATGCAACTAAAGCACCAAAAGAGAACCCAAAATGGATATTCGGTTGACATTAATATCTACCAAATTAAATGATACTTATTATATTATGAATACAATTCTTTAATCTCTTATTAAGGCAAATGAAGGTTTTATATAGAAATCAGTTTGTTAAAATACAGTCAACTTTAAATACAGTTTTAATTATATTAGGATGGAAAATGTATTAAATTTTAGGAAAGATAAATGTAATCATATCTTAGTCGTTGTTATATAGATCTTGATGTGTCTCTTATAACGATTAGAAATTTACCTGCATTTGCAGTCGATTGCGATTTAGCCCAACCAGATACAAACTATGGGGTTTTGGTATTCCCTAAATCAATGTTTTGAAAATTGGATCGACGATTGGATCAGATCAGGGCGGATTGTGAACAGATTACTTTGGCGGTCTGGTTCTTGTTAAAGATTAGAATGCACAATAAATTCGGTTTGATGAGTGAAAACCGAATTGGACTGAATAATTCGGTGTCGGCTCGCCGGTTCAAATGACAAAAAATATGGAATGGGTCGAACCTATTATAGTCCAGATTGAGATGGTATCTATTTTATTTTAGTCTTAGTCGTGAACTGCACGACAAAATTTCTAATAGTTTATAACCAATTTGAATTGAACTGAATTATTTTTTTAAGTATAAATATTAAAATGCAACGATGCAGAATTGAGGAATCAATAAATATGTATGTGGAAACAATGTTTAAGAAGATAAATGAAAAATAATTTATGCTTTTGTTGGAATATTTAGGCTTGACTTAGAAAATTTATTTTATATAATTTTTTTAAACAGCCTATCAAATATTATGAAATTTAATAATTGTTATTTTTAAATTTCAAATCAATTTAATTTAGTTAACTATTAATTTGTTTCATTTTGTGTATCAATCACAACTACATTATATAAGAATAATAAAATAACTGATTTGATTATTAAACCAATTATATCAAATCGGTTCTAAACCAATTTAATTCGATTTAAATACAATTTTGTTTGTTTAAACAATTTTTATGTGAATCCTATGTGTGGACCACACACTTGCTATTGTATTAAGTTGTTATACTAACTAATAATTAAGATGGACGTACGTAGAACTATAAAACAAGGTCCCATTTGTATTTAAAATAACTCCAACAATTATTGCAGCTGATAAATAATAAATCAATAATAATAAAATTAAACATAGATTATGTGTAGACGTGTGCAAATGGCATTAATTATGGTTAATTAAGAATTAAGACATATTATGTGGTTAAAAAGAAGGGCGAATCCACTTCTGACATGGCAATTAATACGAACTAATTAATTATTAGTTAGTCACCATTAATGTTGCACGTATGGCTGATTCTCCAGTACCCAATTTGTCTCATTGGTGGTCCATCGTCTTTATTAAATAATATAAAATGAATAAGAAATTAACTTCCTAGTCTTATGACTAAAATTCACATAGAGAGTTGTAGAAGAAAATAATTAATAGAATGCAGAAAATCCTGCAGCTTAATAATTACCACATCCTCATCGTATATATATATAGAGGTAAAGTAGGAAAGATATACAAGAAACTAGCAAAGATACGTTGCTACTTGCTAGTAATAGTAACAGTCTAAATTCGATTAAACTGAGGACATCATAGATAACAATTGGTATCTCAGGGTCCAAAAGAGTCATGGGAATTGAATTTTTTTACTAAGCGGTTTAATGAAGAAACATGCTATAGACTATGCTCTCCTCTTGATATCCCCTAAGACACCTCTTTAAAAAAATGATTTCAAGAATAATGGAACATTTAAGTTCTTAAAAAATAATCCAATATGAGACACCAATAATGTTATAAAATAAGGAAGAAAAAAAAAACTTTAATGAGTTATATCGTAATACTAACCTATATATATTATATAAAGTCTGAAAGAGAGAATAAGATGAGCAATCTAGAGCCGCCACGTCAACATGGTGAGTCAAACTGTCACATCAGTCTTTAGTATTATTGTCAAAATCGGTTCACTGTTCGATCGGTCTGATTCCCGGTTCATCAAATCCTAAAGGCAAGCAGATTTGGAACCGTTCAAGATTAATGTATGCAATTAATCGCAATTAAAATTTCGCTGATTTCAGACCATTTAAGATTCAATGTATGCAGTTAATCGCAATTAACATTTCGGATCGCTCACGATTCAATTTATGCAATTAATAACAACTAAAATTTAGTTGATTTTGGACTGTTCAAGATTCAATGTATGCACTTAATCAAAATTAAAATTTCGATGATTTCAGACCGTCCACGATTCAATTAATCGCAAATAAAAATTTGGACGGTTCAAGATTCAATGTATGCAATTAGTCGCAATTAAAATTTCGCTGATTTCAGACCGTTGAATGTTAAATATATGCAATTTATCACAATTAAAATTTCGCTTCAATTCAATGTTTGGAGAAGAGAAACGAAGCGGCTTCAACTCAATGTAGATAGGAGAATCAAGGCTGATGGATAGGGGTGAGCTCGGGCCGGGACGGGCGGGCTTTTACCTGAGCCCGAGCCCGAAATTTTCGGGACACTAATTTTTAGCCCGAGCCCGAAAATGAGGAAAATGGCCCGCCCGAGCCGGGACTTTGGGACTCGGGCTCGGACTAGCCCGAATTTTCGGGCAGTAGACCACAAGAGAGAGTTTGAGCCCTGGGCGAAGCCGCCAGCGCAAGCTAGGTTGGTGTGGCGGATGGCCGCTCCTGAGTTGGCAGAACTTAGGAGTCAATGTTCAGAATTGCTGGAAGCCGGATTTATACAGTCGTCTAGTTCTTTTCGTAGGTAAAGTAAAAAAATCCCTATCCGCCTTCGAAATAGGAAACTCTCCGTCTGTTAGCTATCGTTCTAGCCGGAAACATAACTCCCAATCATTACTAACCTCACCTCTATCATTTACCCTAAGAGAAGTGTAGGCGGAAGAGAGGGCTATGGCTAATGTCGCAAGTGAGCTTGTTTGGCTACGAAGTTTCTTAGCCTTTTTGGATCAACCGGCCAGAGGTCACACGGTTCTTTATTGCGATAATCAAGCGGCCTTGCATATTGCAGCCAATCCGCTTTTTCATGAGCGCGCTAAACATATTGAGACCGACTCTCACTTTGTTCGTGAGCGGTTACTTAAAGGTGAAATCAAGCCTTGCTATGTACCTTCAAGCCTTGAAATCAAGCCTTCCTGAAAAAAAAATATAAAAAAAAAAAATTCAAACATGGAGGAAGATGGAGAGCTGGAATTTGGAGAGGGAGGCGCATCGTCATTTTAGGAGCTTGAGAGGAATACAAATCGTGAGTAAAAGAAGAAACCGAGAAAGGGAGGCGTATAAACCAAATAATGGAGATATATATAATTGTATATATTTATATAGTATTAAAAAAAAATCGGGACGGGCTCGGGCTTTTCGGGATTTTGGCACAAAAGCCCGAGCCCGAGCCCGAATTGAAAATAAAAGTCCCGCCCACTCGGGCTCGGGTCTATTCGGGACCGGGCTTTTCGGGACGGGCTCGGGACGGGTTTTTCGGGCTTTCGGGTTTTCCTGCTCAGCCCTACTGATGGATATATGCCCAATTCGGGTTCGTATTTATATTTCGGACCTCACAAACACGTCAAACCCACGAAAATGGATCGAAACGCTAAACCCGCGAGTTGAAACGATCCGGATGGGCAACACGCGCATCCGGACCAGACTCGTCCGGATTATGCAAACAATCTGGACCACGTCGGATTGTCCTAATCCGCCGTGGTCTGGATTGTCGCCATTGACGCGCGTATTTTACCAACATGTTTTTTTTTTCACTAAGTCCGAGTTTCTCGATAGCCAATCTTGATTAAACCCGACTCTGGTTCACATTTTTCTATTAAAACGGAGTCGAACTGCACAAAACTGGGTTTGGGTCCAAGAGCTCCTATATATTGGAATCTTGGCAGCCCGTTTAATTTTAACTCGTTTTGAGATTGGCTTTGGAGCTCTGACTTCTCTCTAGCTTTATCTCCCTAGATTCTCATTAAAGCACCAGAGAGGGTTCAACTAGCACCACCCCCCTCTTCGCGTGCTAATTACTGCCCCGTGTGCAGGTTTGGAAAGGAAGCGCGAGCAGACAGCGCGGACTTAAAGACTTTGCACAACACATAACTCGTACATTCGACAACCAGTTATCTCGCGCGGGTCAGGTCGAAACATTTGACGTCGTTCGCGAGATTCGAACAAACAAGCTTTTTCTAACCAGCGGTAACAATATGGCAAACACATACGTGATACATAGCGGCTACGGTGCCAGAGGTGAGACATCGTATGCACGTGAAGTCTATGTAAGCATATGGTGATGGGCGCCGTAATTGGTAGCCCATAATATGTATAGTTGGGTAAATGTCACATTAGGGTAATTGGGCCATACCCAAATCTCAATTGACATGGGAGGCCCAAAATTGGGCCTCCCCAAATACATAGGCCGGCCGAATTATTAAGGTGGGGTAAAGTGGACTTTTGTCCACTTTACTCCTCCTATAGATAAGAGGTGTTAGGGAATATTTTAGGGTTAATCATAATTCCTTCATAAGAGTGTTTTAGAGAGAAAACCCTGCTCTCACACCTTGATAACGACTCTGTTATGCCCAATCATTCAAAACGCCGATCTGAAATTTGAATCCATCGATAATATCTGAAACATCGATCCATTGAAAACTAATCTGTTGCGCACATCCATTTATAACGGCGATCTGAAATTGAAACGTCGATGAGAAATATAACGATGATGAATGAAATCTCTAAAATTTTTAATCAATTGAAAGCACAAAAAGTGAATAACGAAAGGAGAATGCTAAATAAAACGATCGCCTATGGCCAGTTGCAATTCTCATGCTCATATATTAGAACAGAATAACAAAAACAGACTATGTCTCTAAAACCACTTCAACAAATAGGAGACGAAGTTGTTCATCAATCCTACCATTGCTGGAGCAAATAAACAAACTGACTTCGAAATATGAAGAGACGTTGAAATCACAACCTATAAATTCCCAACATAAACAAAGATTTGATGTTTAAGACAGAACCTGAGGAGTATTAAAACAAATTGGCTAAAGAACATGAGCGTCGCGGTAAAGATTGAAAAGGTTGCAGTAAAGATGGAAATTATTATCAATGAAGGTTGGGTCAGCAACAAATCAAATAGACTGAAATCAAAAGAAATCAGGATTGACTCGAATCGAATTGAAGAAGCTACATCACCTCTCTGATTCTGGAGAAGCTGATCAGACATGGCAGGAGTATAACAGACAATTAAGAGATGAAAACCCTAGCCTCTTCGGTGAAGAGATAATCCTCACACCACAACTCCTACATATTTTGTAAGAGAAGAATGTAACGACATGACAATTAAACCGACAACGATCTGAAAATTGGTTTGTTGAAACAGACCATTGATTTTGATAGCGTACTGAAACAGATTGTGAGGAGGGTGAAACACAATAACGCTCGAATATGGGTTTTTAAAACCGAGGGAGCGCGTGTGTTTAACTGACCAATCAAAATCCTAATAGCCTAGATGGAGGAAAATTAGAAACCTAAATAATAGCTAAATAGTATCCAAATTATATATTATATAGATAGATATGTGAAGTTGGTCTATTACTATATATTTACTGCAGTTCGAGATATTATCGTTGTACATTGCATATATATATATATATATATATATATATATATATATATATATATACATTCATCCCATCTCTAAAATTTGTGCTAATCCAACATTATATAATCGATTGGGCATTTCGTAATTCATCATTGATACATTATCAAGTTTGATTAACTCATATGATGAAGAAAAATTTGATATTGCAACATATAGCATAAAAGTCGAGTCTAACAAGTAGTTAGTATGGTAGGGATGGATATGCATCAACAAATACCATTAAGAGAAAGAAAAAACGCTACATATATCTTGAACATGAGAAAGCTAATCAACAATTATTTTGTTAGGAATCATACTTCCCGATGGAATTTTTCATAAAAGATATCAAATGAGAAGAGATTACTCATGAGAATACTGAATGTGAGTTGTGTAAAAAACGGTTTTATGCATAATTTAGGCAAAAACTGGCAAAATAAATTTAAGTGATGACATGACACACATACTGCATTCCTTATATTTAAGGAATGTGTTATGTAAAAATAGGTGGACCTCTCTTTTAGAAAATGCTATGTAAAATAATTGTAGTAAGTTTTAATAGACTTTACATTATAAAATAAAATAAAATAAATATTGAGCCCACATATATGTAATACTATTGTGGATGCTCTTAGTACATAATTTAACACAAACTTATGCGAAAAAAAAAACTTTACCAAATAATGATTCATATAAATAAATAAAATGCAATAATAAGATAACTAAAGTGCAATTTTTTTTTTTTTTTTTGGCTAAGTAGGTGCTTCATTCAAACCAAACGATACAAAAAGTTCAAGGAGGGTTATAACACCGGTCCTTCAAGAGCAAACACAAAAGAGAGGGCGGGGGTACGCAGACCCAATTAAGGCAACACGACCTCTTCCTAAACTCCGAAGCGACCCAATTGGCGCCTTCATTCGATTCCCTCGGAACCCACGACCAAGTAACAGTCAGAATGCAACGTGCTCGATGCAAGATGTTCGCCACCCTAGTCGCAATTCGCCAGTCCACTCGATCAATGTCACCACGGATGCTCTGGATCACCTCCAACGAATTTGTTTCGATGATCACCTGTTGCCAACCACATGAGATCGAAAGCTCCAAACCCATTTCCACTGCAGTCATCTCGAGCTCCAACACCGAAGAGCCTGTCGAGTGCCGTCCGAACCCATCCAAAACCGCCCCACAACTGGTTCGAGCTAAGCCACCTACTCCTTCAATACCACGTTGAACGTATAGGGATGCATCGCAGTTCACTTTGATAGTGCCCGCCATAGGTGGCACCCAACGGTGAGTCTCGTTCCCCCGCGTAGACTCTAGACAATCGCCACTCAGAATGATCATGTAAAATACTCGTGGTCTTCGTAGGATCCGGCGATGTATGCCCATACAACGCTCGGTAGCGCTCCTTCCAAATAGCCCAACAAGTGGTTCTGATCAAAGACCAACGCATGGACATCTTCTTCTGCGAGAGGTTCGACATGATCTTCAGCTTTGTGAGGAAGAGAGCGGGTGATTGTACATTCAATACATCCGGCCTCACATGCACCTTCGCAAACCAAACCGCTCGTGTCCACCAACACCCGAAAAGCATATGCGCTGCAGATTCAGGCTCTGAGCAGAAAGGGCAGCGGTCTTCAATCTCCAAACCCCGTCGACGAAGGTTCACCCGCACCGCAACAGCATTAGAAGCGAGTTTCTATAAAAAGTGGTGCACCTTTGGGATAGACTTCATCGACCACAAGTCCTTCTACTTCAACAAACTAGTGATATGCTCTGACGGGTGATCCCCTTCTGCTACTAGACCATCTGACTCGGTTTTAAGCCGCGAGTAGACTGATTTAACCGAGACATCCCCAACCTTACTATGTGGCCAAAGGAACTCATCCGGTACATCAAGAACTGGCAACGGTATTTGCGAGATAGCTGCCTTCGGCCTCCGTAATGTGACTTTGAATAGGCAGTAGGTTCCACTGTCTCGGTGCCGGAGTGATCAGTGAGTAGACTCTTCTCGCTGAGACGTCCAAGGGTAGAAGATCCCCATCATCATGCAGACGAAACCGAGGCAATCCTGGGATCCACGGAGCATCGAATACATTAATGCAAGTGCCATCACCCACCTTCCACATACCGTGATAAAAAGGAACATCCCAGCCAGTCAGCAAGCTAGACCAAGCCCATGAGCCACGAGCCCCATTCGCCGCAAACTGAAGTGTAGTATGTGGAAAATAAAGGCCTTTAAGTATACGAGCCCAAAAGGACTCTGGTTCTCGCAAAAGCCTCATCGCCATCTTTGTGAGAATTGCAACATTAAATGTCTGTAACTCCTTAAATCCAAGGCCCCGTGATGCTTCGGTCAGGTTAAGACATCCCAACTCCTCCAATGAGTCTTCTGTTCGCCGTTTTTTTTTTTTTTTTGCCCCACCAGAACCGTGCGACTAGCGAGTCTATCCCAGAGCACCAAGTCTTTGGAAATTGAAAGATACTCATTGCACAGGTTGGAATTGTCGTGACTACCGCTTAATCAACACCTCTCTACCCGCAGTGCTGAGTAAAAGCAACTTCCACCGGCGTAGCTTGGACTCAATCTGCTCTCGAAGGAACCCAAGTGCCTCCCTCTTTGACCTTCCCCAAATAGTTGGCAACCCCAAATACCTCCTTGGGTTTTGAACTGACTGAACACCAAGGACATCCTCGAATGACCTCCGCGTATTAGAGCAGAAATTCGAGCCGAAGTAGACGCTAAATTTTGAGAGGTTGACCTCCTGCCCTGACGCATCACAGTATTCATCGAACACACCCCGGATTGTCAAGGAATTTTCCGCGGTTGCTTGAAGAAAGAAGAGTGAGTCGTCGGCAAAGAATAAATGATGAAGTTCCTGGCAACCCCGTCGCAAATTAAGCCCAGCCAGCCGGTTTGTATTCGCCGCTGATGTAACCATGCAAGACAACACATCCGAGACCAGAATAAAAATATATGGAGACAAAGGGTCCCCCTGCCGAATGCCTCTAGTCGGATGAAATGGGCGTGATCTTTTACCGTTGATCAAAACCTGGTAGGTAATTCGAGACACGTGCCATAATTAGACAAACCCATCTAGCATCAAGACCCATCTTCGTCATAACCGCCGCTAGGAAATCCCACTCAATTCGATCATATGCCTTATTCATGTCCACCTTAATCGCACAATCCTCCCTACGTGTGTGGCCTCGTGTGTGCAAGAAGTGGGATGCTTCATGAGCGACAATCATGTTATCTTGGATAAGCCTCCTGGAAACAAACGCACTCTGATACGGTGAGATCAACTCGTTCAAGAACGTCTTGAGTCGGTTGACTAGCACTTTGGAGATAATCTTGTAAGCGAACGTACAAAGGCTAATCGGCCGATAATATGAAAGGGGACGTGGGACTGGGAACCTTCGGGATGAGGGCAATGTCAGTAAGAACAAGGGCTGTCGGATAAGATCCAGTGTCAAAGAAGTTCTGCACCATTCCAACCACTTCGCCCTTCACTAGTGACCAATATCGCTGGAAGAAGTATCTGTCAAATCCCCTAAACTGAACACTGCGGCCTTCACCTCTACTTCAGTGACATCGGCTAATATCTCGATATTCATATCTCCCTGAACTGACGTCGGTACATAAGTCAAGCAGTTCTCCCAGTTCCGAGCTACAGATGAAGTGAATAGTCGATCGAAGAACTGGACCAGAACGTTGCCAATTCCCCGTTCATCGTTTACCCGCCTACCCCTTTCATCATCCAAAACGAGAATTTTATTCCTCCGGCGCCTATCAATAGTTGTCAGATGGAAGAACTTGGAATTACGATCACCATAATTTAGCCATTTAATCCATGATAGCTGTCGCCAATACATCTCCTCATGCCTTCAAAGATCGAAAATTTTGCCAAGAAGCCGTCTTTCCTCCAGAAAAGAATGTTCATCTCGGACACCCTCTCGAACTGCCCCCAGTCTTTCATAAACTCTTCGCAATTCAGCCCGATTATTTGCAAGCCGATTTTTACTCAAGTGATAAGGCGACACCTACAGTGACACAACTTAGTGACGACCGCACTCCACTGATCAGTGACCGAACCACGTCCCTCCTCTAACCAAGTCGAGCGGACAAGAGGGTTACATTCTGCATGATCCGTCCACATTTCCTCGAACCGGAAAGGTCGAGGCCCCCTTTTGTCGTTGCATTCCGTGACTATGACGATTGGACTATGATCTGAGTTGATCGCCGGTTCGTGAAAAACCTGAGCTGCGGGGTACCAGGATACCAATGCGGGGTTAACTAGGCCCCGGTCTAGCCTCTCGTGCACCAAAACACCATTTCACCGGTTATTAGACCAAGTGAACACCGAGACCTTAAAAGAAAGGTCCAGTAACCCGGACGAATCGATCATCGAACGAGTCAATTCGACTCTGCTCCTTCCGCCCACCTCTGTGTTTCTCGTGATGAGCTCAGATCTCGTTAAAATCCCCCATGCAGATCCAGGGCTCCGTTCTATAAAAAAATAAAAATAAAAAATAAAAATAAAAAATAAAAAAATAAACAGAGGAGGAGCGGGCTCACCTTACAGGGAACGCCTGAGATAACGGGAGGGTGTGACCAGGCAGCGACACTCGGGACAGCACGGCGGAGCTCAGGACAGCGTGGGGCTCGGGACGGCACGGTTCACCAGGAACGGAGGCGGACGGCGCGACGGAGCTACGACCTGGGAGCATGTGTAGACGACGGCGGGACGACTTTCCGAAGGTGTGGGAGGGCGGTCACGGCGGCGCGGTCTGGGGCGAGGCTCCGGTCCGAGGAGGTGCGGCGGTCGCCGGTGTCGGGCTGCAAGGCGATGGTCCGGTGAGGAGTTGGCTGAGAGGGGGCCAGCGCTGGTAACGGGAGGAGAAAGAAGGAAGGCCAATTTTTTTTTTTTTTTTTTGTAAAGCACAAAATGACAAAATCGCACACATTCCGAGATAACTAGTTATTATTATTGAGTTGCTGTTTTTCTGTCTGTATTACATGTAGAACTGGACCCCTATTTATAGTAAAACTCACCTAGATTACAGATAAGATTTCCTAAATATTAAAATGAGAAAAATAACTGACATATAGATTCCTACTGATAAATATCTACAGATAATTATCCCTAAATAATATGAGATAAAATACTTATAGACAATTATCTTATAGATATATAACTACGGATAAATACCTTACAGGTAATTTATGCAGATAATTATCTTACAGATAAATAACTATTACATATAACTATATATTTTTATATATTTCGAATATATCCGAGATATTTTAAAAATATATATTTATTTATTTACGCTAATATGCACATGAGCATTTTGAACTTCGTAACGTGACACATTTGAAAATGACACGTCACATGTAATGACGTTACGTCCGGGTCAAAATCGAGTGTTTACAGTTTGCCCCTCTTTGGACATGCCACCATAGAACATGTTCAAGGGAGCCTTGTCCAAAGACAAGAAAACACCGATTTTGCCTTCTTCTGTTAGAAGTCTTCAAGGTGACTCATATGCTTATTATGACCGGTGCGAAAATAATAAAAACCTCTGTCGGCGGTGCCCTTGTTGGCGGTGCCTCCGTTGGTCGTGCAAAAAGCAAAGCCTCCAGTGGCGTGCATAAAAAAGTAAAGCCTCGGTCGGTGGTGCCCCTGTTAGTGGTGCCTCCGTTGACAGTGTATAAAGGAAAGCCTCTAGTGGCGTGTGGAAAAGTAAAGCCTCGGTCGGCGGTGCTCCTGTTGGCGGTGCTCCTGTTGGCGGTGCCTCCGTTGGCAGTGCAGAAAGTAAAGCCTCCAATGGCGTGCGGAAAAGTAAAGCCTCGATCGGCGGTGCCCCTGTTGGCGGTGCCTCCGTTGACTGTGTAAAAATTAAAGCCTCCAGTGGCGTGCGGAAAATTAAAGCCTCGGTCGGCGGTGCCCCTGTTAGCGGTGCCTCCGTTGTTGGTGCAGAAAGTAAAGCCTCCAGTGGCATGCGGAAAAGTGAAGCCTCGGTCGGCGGTGCCCCTGTTGGCGGTGCCTCCGTTGTCGGTGCAGAAAGTAAAGCCTCCAGTGGCGTGCGGAAAGTAAAGCCTCAGTCGGCGGTGCCCATGTTGGCGGTTCCTCCGTTGGCGATGCCTCCGTTGGCGGTGCAGAAAATAGAGCCTCCAGTGGCGTGCGGAAAAGTAAAACCTCGGTCGGCGGTGCCCTTGTTGGCGGTGCCTCCGTTGGCGGTGCAAAAAGTAAAGCCTCCAGTGACGTGCGGAAAAGTAAGGCCTCGGTCGGTGGTGCCCCTGTTGGCGGTGCCTTCGTTGGCGCATCCTTGTTGGCTATGGAAAGTAGAACCTTCGTCAGCGGCGCCCTTGTTGGCGGTGTGCCCCTGTTGTCGTGCCTCTGTTCGCGGTGTGCCCCTGTTGCCTCTGTTGGCGGTGTTTCCCCTGTTGGCGGTGTGCCCCTGTCGGCGGTGTGCCCCTGTTGGCGTCTTTGGAAGTGCAGTGTTGCACATGAATGTTTGTCCCTAATTTTATCTAAATTACGCATGGCGCGACAATCTAGCATGATCTTTTCCTTTTTTTTTTCTTTTTTTTTTTTAAATTTCTCTCTTATTCTCTACTTTTGCCACGATCGACTTTGAGAGTTTTTTTTTTCGACCGTGCCCCTCGGATTTTCTAATTTTGCATGGAATGCCTCTTGAGATTTTCATTCCATCAGGATTTCGTTTTCTCTCGTTTTGCCATGATTGAAATTTCTAAATTTTCAATCATGCCCCTTGTTGGGATCAAAATGACGTGGTCTTGAACTTCGTGGAATGGACTTCAGAATATCGCCTTGGACTTAGTTCCTTCGAACACTAAGTTTCCTTCAATGGTTTTGTAGGGCGAGTACCTAAAAAGGGGTTGGGGGTGGCCCCTGATTCCACTCCGAAGCTTAAGTCAGTAATGGATTTAAGAGTAGTAATGTAAAGCGTATTGAGCTAAGATTGTTTAAATGAATAGAAAGAGTCTTTATTTATAGGGATAAGTTACCGACTTATATTGGCGGCTACCCTCCTTAAAAGGTTTCTCTTCAAAGTCAGCCAAGCAGGTGACAAGCAGGTTGCCACCTCAGCTTTACTTAGCCGAGAAGGCTTTCCTTTGGCGGCGTAAGCAGGTCGCCACCTGTCTTTATCTTCGGATGAAGGTTTCCTCTTGGAGGTGGTCGAAGCAGGTCGCCACCTGTCCTTTACTTCAGAGGGAGGTTTCCTCCTGAAGACGGTTTGAAGCAGGTCGCCACCTGTCCTTTACTTCAGAGGGAGGTTTTCTCTTGAAGACGGTTTGAAGCAGGTCGCCACCTGTCCTTTACTTCAGAAGGAGGTTTCCTCTTGAAGACGGTTTGAAGCAGGTCGCCACTTGTCCCTTTGGAGGAAGGGTTTCCACAAGAGTTTCCGTGGTCGACTTCGATTAACGTCTTTTGCCAGAGGCTAAGTAGTTCAATCATCTTCTGGTCGATCAGTCGTACTTTAAAAGTCGACCTCCTCAAATGTCGTTGTCGACCTTTTGTCTTTATCTCGTTAATACGAATAAGAGAGGTCGACGACTCTTCCTTGCCTTTCAAACGTACTCGACTATATGCTCATAATATCGGGTTTAATGATAACCCAACACCCAACACCCCTCATTTCCTAATTTCGCTTAGGCCGCCCTCTCGGGTTTTCAACCTAGCGGAAGCACTCTTTGTATGCAGCCATTTTAAGGGTGACTGTGGCCCTTTCAACAATTTTGATTTGTAGCCGTTTGGAGGGTGGCTAAGACCTTATCTACTATATTTTGCATTTTTCATTGCGGAAGCTCTTTTGAAGTAGTCAATTTCGGGTTGACTGTGACCCATTCTTCATTTCCCACCTTGATGCGGGAGTGCTCTGATTTGTATCTGTTTAGAGGGTGGCTGAGAACCTTTCCTCCCATCTTTGATGTTGCGGGATTTCTTTTTTTATCGGTAGCCATTTGAAAGGTTGCTGTGGCCCTTTCAAAAATTCCCCATTTCCCTCAGGGTTCACGAGGTTTGCTCTTTATATGTAGCCATTTGGAGCGTGACTGTGGCCCTTTCATTTATTCTCGTCGTCGATGTTCCGTGAGCGCTCTTTTGACTTGTAGCCGTTTTAAGGGTGGTTGTGTCCCTTTCAAATAATTTCTCGGCTTCACAAGATTATCGGAAATACTCTTTATATGTAGCCATTTTGAGGGTGGTTGTGGCCTTTAAAAAATGAGATTTTTTTTTTGTTGCACTTACCAAATCCCTATATATCCTATGTCGGTGGCATTGCCCCTGACACAGTGTTGCGAACCTATTCATATCGCCCAGAATCTTCATTGACATGTGTTGTCTCGTTTGACAGGACAATGCATTGATAATTATTAATCCATTCACTTGACAGTTGGACCATCCTTGTTGATCATCCCGCAATTCATTAGGAACATATGTTTCCTAAATAAAAGAAAAAATGGAATCAATGCGATGGAGAATAACAAAAATCAAACAAAGGGATTTATTTTTATTATATAGATCACCATAATATCCCTCTTTCCTTTACGGGGCTCATGATCTTGCCGCGCAAGGAGTACATAATTGAAAGTTTATTCATTGCTGAAATAAAAATGGATGTATCGCTAGGAAGGGTTCTTTTGAGAGAAATCATATGGACGAAACCGAAGAGGGGTTGACGCTAGCTGGCGAAAAGCTTGTAGTCATTTAGATCCTGGATCCTGTGCCTAACATGTGAGCAGTTCTCAATTGAGTGGCCGACTACTCCCATATGAAACTCACACTTCGAGTTTGGTTCATTGTTGTGTATCTTTGAAGTAGTCTTCCACACCTCAGGACCGATAAGACCTTGAGCAAGTGCTTTCTGGTATACTTCTGCCACCGGCACTGGCAGGGGAGTGAATTTCCTAGACTCTCGCATCTGGTTTGTAGACCAGTTTTCAGGTTCGTTCGCAACAAGGGTCTGTGGGGCTTGTGCCTGGTAGACTGCACCTACCGTTGTGTCTTTGGATGGCCAGTTCTTGGAGCCTCCCTTCCTGACTTTGTCTTCTTGTTGACTCTTGGAAGGGTATTCAAGTTTCCCAGTCTGAATGTTATGCTCTACCATTTCTCTGGATTTCACCAAGTCAGCGAAGTTGGCCGAAACATGTCCTAACAAATGGGAGTAGTATGCCCCATTTAGAGTGCCAATGAACATGGATACTGCTTATGCATTATCTAGCAGTGGTTGAACCCATGTAGCTTTCTTTCTCCATGCCTACATATATGCACGGAACGATTGTCCTTCCTTCATTTTCATGCTCTGGAGGTCAACACGAGTTGGGGCGGTGTCCAAGTTGAATTTGTACTGCTGAACAAACGCATTTGCCATGCCAAAGCTGTTCCTTTCAAACTCTCTTGGAAGTTCTGGATCATGAACTTCTCATACTTCTGGTAAGGGGCCATTTTCGCAATATAAATTCGTAGGTGAACTATGGGATTGCCGGTGCCATCATACTTCTGCAAGTTGGGTATCTTGAATTTCTTCGGCCTTGACATGTTAGGGAAAATGCACATATCAGAATAATTAATGCCCCCGTATTGTTCAAAACTAGAGAATGCTTTTATCTCCTCCATTTTCTTCAAACGGCGATCCTGTTCCGACTCGATGACGGGTGATGCTATGAATGCATTCATGCCTGTTGCGGCCCCCTGGTTGGCATGTCTGTGCATCATGGTAGGATACGGCCTTGGTAAAGATTGACCAGGGATGACCAGAGTAGGGGGTTGGTCCTGAGGAGGGTCCCCTGTGGTGTTGGTAACTCCGGTGACAGCTAACATTGTAGGTCCTGTATTCGCCACGGGTGTTGCCGAGGGGCTTGGACTCGAGGCCCCTGTCAGCAAATCTGGGTTCAGAGCGCTGAGGTTCTGAGCTTCGATGAGTGCCATGATGCGCTCCATGTTGGAGGACATAGCGGTCATATCTAGATTCATCTTTGCATTAGCCGCCTCAATCTCGGCCATTCGTTCATCGTGCTGCTGGATTTTCTACGCGTTATCCATGTTAGTTGCTAGTCGTGTTCGTACCAGTAGTACCTGCAGCGAAAAGGCAATATTCAGAATATGGAACACAAAATGTCATGCATGATTGTTTTGAAAGTAATGTGTCATTCATCTCATCAACTTTTGAAAAAGTGTTTTGTTACTAAGATATGCTTCTAAGACACTTTACACAACTGTGAAACTAGGTCAATACATGTCGAGTGCTCGCCCCAAATTCCGAGCGAAGATAATGCAATAAGTTTTTTTTTTTCAAAATGAATTCACTTTTAATCACTTGTTCGAATTTTTGGAGCGAGCGCTTAACTCTGACGTTTCTATCTGTCACATTTCCAATGCTAAACGATTGTAGCTAGGGATGGCAATGGGTTGGGTAAAAACCCAACCCATGGATAATCCGCACCACATTCGAGTGCGGGTATCCGCACCGCAAGTCCACGGTATCAATATGGGTTTTAAAAAAATATGATATGGGTTGAATATTGATTAACCCATATAAACCATGGGTATCATGGATAACCCACAGCCCAAAATACAGCCCAGTAACATTAGGAGGAAGCAGGAAGTTGAGCTAGAGATGGCAATCCATTGGTTCGCGGGTGACGTTGCCGGATTTTGACGACCAAGAATCTTAAGAAAGTGTTCACTGACAGCTTCAATTCAAGACTTTATTATCGGAACAATAGTTTAATGCCAAATTGAGCGTGAGTTTTTTTTATAATTATTATTGATTTTCTTTTTAAAAATATAATCCTTTTCTTTTCATTTTTTGAATATTTTCTTAAAAAAAGAATTACATGATTTGTTGTATTTTTTACAATTATTATTATAATTTGCACGTTTAGGATTTGTTTTGTATTGAGATATGGATATACTCGGTGTTTATTATAATCTATCTATTAAACCCTAAATATATTCATTTCTTTCCTCTCAAGTTATTTAAAAGTGTTGAAAAAAAAAGTGTTTGAAAAGTTTTTGCCATATTCAGCGTCATTTTAATCCTTTTTTTTTGCAAAAATAATCATATTTTAATATATATATATATATTTGTTAATTAATGCTAGTATGTAACTATAACGCTTGATTTTAGCCCGATTTGAGTATCTTATAATACTGAGCTGTATATATTGTATATTTTATTGATTCGTCAATCTGCACCATAAGGGAGTGTGTTGTTTTCCTCTTGGTTTAGGATAAAAATAAAAATATTTTGAACTTTTTGAATTAAATTGATGTATTTTCAACTTTTTAGATTCAATATGATGATTTTTGAATTTATTAGTTATTCAAATGAAATTTTATATTGTGCGGTGTGGATATCCATGGGTGACCCATATTTTGTTGCGGGTTGGATATTGACGATCCATAAAAATAAATATGGATATGGGGCAGATATGGATTCATTAAAAAATTGGTGGTGTGGATATGGATATGGGTCAAAACCAAGAATTTTGACCCATTGCCATCCCTAATTGTAGCATTCCACTCTACGCGGACTTTCTCCAACAGTCTCGTTTTGACTTTATAGCTAGTTTGGATCTAGTGAAAGTCAGCCTTGGGAAATGGAGAGCCGTGATACGAGGGCAATTGCGCAGTATACCCATTCTTACCGAAAACGGTGTGTAAAGTATTTTTTAGTAGCGATGAACTGAATGACACATTTTTGCAAAAATATGATGCATGCTTGAAACGTAAATTTCCATTAATATGCGTTGTACAAATACATGGTACAAAAAAAATTACATCGAGACCCATGTCCTATACATGAAAATCTAAGGGTCGGGAACAATTAGAAAAAGAACACATGCAAGTACGCATAGTGGCAGAATCGAAGCTTCAGGTGTGTGTTTTTGCTTTGTTCTACAAGGTATGTTCCACTGATAGGTTCCCGACAAGGTGATTTCCTCAACCCTTCATAGGGATCACTGGACCTACACAAGCGAGTGGAGTTTATCATAGTCGTAACGGCGGCCCAGCCGCTCCGGTCATACCGTACTAAACCTCCGGGGTTCCTAGTCGCCCTGGGTTTTAGGTGTTTCGGATATTTATTCTAAAGTGATGTGTGTGCAGGTTCAAACAATTTTAACAAAGAAAAATGAGTTAGTAAAAAAAAAGTTCCACACCTATCACATAAAAACCCAAAGTTAGAATAACGAAGTTATACATAAATAAAAATAAAAAAAGATGGAAAATAAGAGAATATACAAAGCCCGAACCCTCTAAGTCATCTCCAGCAGAGTCGCCAAATTGTCAGACCTAAATCTAACCTAAGGCGAATTACGTTTTGAAAACGATGCATTTTGAAAAGAGTCGCCACTAGTTAATTAAGACTCACTAGAATCCTAAATTACCTTAACGAATAACGAATTAAACGCCAAGTTATAAAATCGGTATGCGACAAAAAATTCGAGTTTGGGGGGTTCTGTTACGAATTTAAAAAAATATAATTTTTAACTACGCCCTGTCGGTACTCAATTCGCTTAATTTGCCAATTTCATCGTTAATCAACTATGAATTAATTCTACACATGAACGATAATAAACCTAATAATAATAATGATTATCACATATAATTAAATTGATGCGAAGTACATAACGAATATGCATAATTAACCCTTTATCGTTTAATTAATCTAAACTAGTCAAAATATGATGAAATATACATGATTAACCATTTTTATCATTTAACTAACCTAAGACAATCGATATTCGGATTATTTGTGCCAAATTAAATCTAAAAATATAATAAAATAAACAATATTATAACATGTGATTAGCATTATTTACAACTAAATTAAAATCAACATAATTATTTTAATATATTAATAATTAATAAAAAAAAGACAGAAAAATTAATAAATCAGTAAAAAAAATAGAGGAGGAGCGTGCTCACCTTACAGGGACCGCTGGAAATGACAGGAGGACGTGCCCAGGCAGCGGCACTCGGGACAGCACGGCGGAGCTCGGGACGGCGTGGGGCTCGGGACAGCATGGGCAACCAAGAACGGAGGCGGACTAGCTGGACGGCGCGACGGAGATACAACCTGGGAGCAGGTGTAGACAACGGCGGGACGGCTTTCCGGAGGTGTGGGAGGGCGCAAGGTCACGACGGCGCGGTCTAGGGCGAGGCTCCGGTCCGGGGAGGTGCGGCGGTCGCCGGTGTCGGCCTGTGTAAGCATATGGTGATGGGCGCCATAAATGGAAGCTCATTATATGTATATGTTACCTAAGTTAATTGGGTACATGTCACTTTAGGACATTGGGCCAGACCCAAATCTCAACTGACATGAGAAACCCAAAATTGGGCCTCCCTATACTAGTAGGCCGGCCGAAATTAGTGAGGAAGTAAAGTGTACTTTTGTCCACTTTACTCCTCCTATATATATGGAGAGTTAGGGGTTTTATTAGGGTTAATCACAATTCCCTTTAAGTGGTGTTTTGAGGAAAACCCTTCCCCCAAGAACACCATATTTCGGCCGAACCACATCCTCACCAAGGGTGTGCCAATTTGCCTTCGAGCAAACACTCCAGAGATCTGTCCCTTGCCAAGAATCAATAAGAGGCTTTGTTGTGAAGAATATACCACGTAGGGATTCCTTCACAAGAACCCCTACAGGTGCCGACCGGAGGATTGTGAACTCCATTTTGCAAAGATCTTGGGACTACGGACTACTGTTGAGGTATGTGCGAATTTTCCGCTGCGTAATTTTGATTACTAGCATGTGCCATCATTTAGTTTCCGTAGTGATTACTCCCCGTAATCTAACAGTTATCAGAGACTGTGTTAGGAGTTCATGATTTTTTATAAATTGGTGTTCTTGAAAATTTAAACTTTGGACCGAATTTTTTAAAAGGAAATTTTAAAATTTTCGAATTTTTAAGTTAAAGGTGGTCCGAAATTTTCATGATGTTCTTAGGAAATTTGATGTTCATGATCTTCAAGAAAAAGATGATATTATCAAAATCAAACATTGGATTGTAGATTATTAAAATTTGATCTTGAAATTTGACCACTTGTTCCCAATTATGTGTTTTTGGCCGAAACCCTAGATGAATTACAAGGTAAAATTTTTAATTTCTTAGTCACCAAGAAACAAATTTCGGCCGAAACATTTTTAATAATATTTTTTACCATATTTTTTTTATTCTAGGTAACAGTATATCTATAATTGGGAACATTAGGATAGATTCACATTAATATATAGAAATATATATATAATGATCAATATATCTAAATATTTAAATAGGTTAAATATATTATTGATAGATTTTAGTTACCTAAAAGATTGAGAAAATATATTGTTAATATTTGTTTCCCTATTTAAGATATTGACAATAAATAATATATATATATATATATATATATATATATATATATATATATAGGTGCCGATTTATATATATATATAGATATATATTGTTGATTGATTTAATCTTAAAGATAGTATCTTGGCAATAAATATATATATGTTTTAATTAGGTCCAAAATTTATATATATATTATTAATAATGGAAAATATTTTATATAGTTAACGTTACTTGGTGGCTAAGTTAAACATTTTTTGACTTTAAAACCCTACTTGGGCCACAAGTAAACATTTCGGCCCAACCTTTTATATTTTAATTATTGGGCCGGTCCAATATGTCAAACCGGGGCAAATTAAAACCGAACTGGATTTTCTCAATCGGTTCGACCTAACCGGGTCGGGTCGGACCGGGGTAACTAAGTGGATCTAACCGAATAGGTTTTGTGTGTTGAACCAAACCCTATTTTTATTGGACCGGTTCGGACCGAACCAGATTTTAAAATTAAAACCGGACTGAATCGAAACAGATTTTACCGGACCGAACCAGATTTTCTGGACTAAATCGAACCGGACCAAATCAGACTGAAATTGACTGAACTGATCCGTATTTTTCAAAACCGAATTCAAGTAAATTAAAATATAGAGGTCAAGTTTTAAAATCCAAATGTTTTTGAAACTCAATAGGCCTACACAGTGCTCAAGGATGATAACATTTATGCCTTGTTTCGATTATGGGGATGGATCTCAGAGATACATGTTTTTGGGACTGGTATAATTAGTGGGTTGAATTGCAATTTTTTGTTATTCAATATATATTTATGCATGATTAGAAATGCTGTCTTGACTGAGTCAAGCTAGCTGGATATTGCATATTGTGGGTTGAGCCCTGGTTAAATATATGGAATGCGCATTAGGATAGACATGATGTGATGGTTGAAAATTTCTAGGATTCATGTCTAGAATGTTGCGTGATTGAATATAAGCATGAATTGCGAATCAACCCCTAATGTTTAAAATTATTTTTAAATCGAAAACCAGTCGTCAAATGTGTATGATGGATGTGAATGTTACATGTTTGACACGTATGCTAGAATGTTGAGGATGTAGTTGCATTTGATAATTTACTTGGAAGTAGAATTATGTATGCAAGCATGAGTTCCTCGGAACATTAGACGCATGACGCGTAAGCATGAGTGTGGTTTATGTGATGAATGTTGCTGGCATATGATAATTTACGTGGATAGTAGAATTATATATGCATGAGTGAATTCATCATAATATTTTTCCAAAGTAAAAAAATGGTCTTGGGAAAGCCAAGATCGGTATGCTTATTTTTTTTTTAAATTCTAGTTCCGGTAATTTTGCGATTATAACCGTTTTAAAAGATTGTTCTATTGGATGGAAGACGACGATGATGTGAACTCTTTCACAACCATCTTCCATTGGTTTACTGGTGGTCGGTTGATTTAGATGACCGATGAATTATTATTAGTCGGATATCATCTTAATAGATATTTCATGTATGCAATTCTTTCTCAAAATGTTATTCTCTCCCTGATTATGCGTGATTATCAACGTGTTAAAGTAACGAATTACAACATAGATGACATCATCTTGTGCTAATGAGCTTTTGATTGAGACCAACTATGACTCGTGGAGCAAGCGCGTCAGTGCACTGTTGGAGGATAATGACCTAATAGGTCACATTCAGAAATCCATGAGCTGCCCAAATGCCGGTCTAACCAAAAACCTAGCATTTGCTCATTTTCAATGGGAGCAAGATGATAAGAAAACAAACGAGATATTGCTGACTGAGATGTCTCAGGAATTCCATGATGAGTATAAGGATGTTCCTATTAAAAAGGATATTTTGGATGCCCTCTTCCTGAGATATGGAAACGGCATGGCAGTAATCATGCACCTTCTTATACCAACAATGGAAGAAAGCTTAAACAGCTACATCAATAGTGTACTTGAAAATGTATATGATCACCTTGGCATGTTGAAACCACTAGAAGAAGAATGTCAGGTAGGTGAATGAGATAAAATTCAAGCCATCATCGGGGTCCTCCCGAAGTCTTGGAGAGCAGCCAAGGCTTTACTGACTGGCAGTGGTTCAGTGTTAGATCTTGCATCAGTACTGAAATTCATCGAGATGGAACAAGCTCGACTAAAATCAATACCAGAACGAGTTGGGCAAGGGAAGAGAAAGAGGTCTAAAAAAGGAAAGAAACAACAGGCTGTTGACGGTAATATGTCGACAAAACCTAATCCAGGCAATCTCCGACTAAAATCAGAGATAGTCCGCGGGAACTCCAGACCACGCCGAATAGGCGAAGGTACAAGGTCCAGCGCATCCGGAAAAGGTATGTGACGTTGGTTATGTATTGGAAGCTCTTGTTTCCTCAACTGTCATGTTAACTGACTCAAATCCTTCCAGGATTCTTGACTCAGGTGCGACGGACCACATAGCCAATGACAAAGGACTGTTCGCCAAGTTTAGACGATTGCCAAAGGATTCTAAGAGGATATACATTGGAGACACTCACAAGTTGAAGTCATAGGAGACTAGGAGTAGGGAACTGCAAGTTGTCTATGAACAATGGCAGGACCATACTACTTGAAAATGTCCTTTTTGCTCCTAGAATCCGTAGAAATGTTGTTTCTGTTTCCGCTCTTTTGAATAATAATTACATTTTATCATTTGAGAAGAACTTTGTTCGCATAAATAAAGGCAATGTCTTCTTTGGGCATGCTTATTCCTCTTATGGTCTCTTTATCATGGATTTAAATGGAAGTGTGGATTCGAATAGAATGTATGCATTATCCTCCAGGAAAGCAGAGACTGACGCAGCCGGATGGCATGTGAGGCTGGGACATATAAGCTATGATAGGGTCCATTTATTAGCACGAAGAGAGCTTTTTCCTGGTACCGGCAACGTGATTAAACTCACTTGCCATGATTTTCTAGCAGGAAAGTCCACCCGTAAACCGTTCGGAGAAGCTCGACGAGCCGAATATCCATTGCAGCTGATTCACTCTGACGTCTGTGGACCAATGAATGTAACCGCTAGGAATGGAAAACGATACTTCATAACTTTCATTGACGACTTTACCCGCTATGGGTTTACTCATTTGATTACTCGTAAATCCGAGGCAATAGATTGCTTTAGAAACTTTCTAAACCTCGTAGAGAATCAACAGGAGCAAAATGTGAAAACCCTACGCATTGATAGAGGTGGAGAATATCTCTCTAATGAGTTTGTTAAGTTGTGCAAAGAAAGAGGGATAACCCGTCAAACGACAATCCCCAACACACCACAGCAGAATGGTATGGCTGAACGTCGTAATCGAACACTCCTAGACATGGTAAGAACCATGATGTCGCAGACACAATTACCAATCTCCTATTGGAGTGATGCGTTATTAATTGCCACTAGGTAGTAAACCTTGTCCCAACCAAAGCGGTAGACACAACGCCATATGAGCTTTGTCATGGAAGAGAATTAGATCTCACCAGACTGCGACCTTGGGGTTGCGCTGCCTTTACACATACAACTGACAGCCGTTTCGGAAAGTTAGGACCCAGAGGACTTAAGAGTATCTTTATAAGGTATTCAGAGAAATCTAAGGGTTACGTATTCGTGTCAGCTCAAGAAAATGGTGGCGTAGTCGAACATGAATCTAGATATTTAACTTTCCTTGAGGACGAATTTCCGATGCTTGGAGAGATTAAAACAGACGAAGTATTGATTGAACTGGAGTAGGATAACATTGATGATTAGGTCGCACTTACTTCGAGTAGGAGATATGAACCAGCAGCTCTAGTGAATGACATGGTTAATGATAATGGAAACATTTTCATAGTAAATCCAGTGGGAGGACCAAACCCTCACAAGTCACTATTTCTGCAGGGACGAACCAAGTTGAACATGATAATCATGTAGCTTGACCGATACCACAACCACAACCACTACCCATTATTTCCAGTGGGAGTCATCCGACTAACTTGGTTCCAGGTCCTAGTGATCAAGGAATTCATCTCAGAGATAGGATCTCGAGACCAAGAGGTCGTCCAAGGAAGGTTGTAGGTGAAGGTTCAAGAACTGCCCTTATTCCCAGTGGGAGTGATGCTCCGATAAGAAGCATTGTTCCGAGTGGGAGTACCGTTCAGAGTCAAGATGGGATCAACGAGTCAGACGTAGTCAAATGCATAGAACTTCTCCTAAGAAGTATCCCATCGAGAGAGGAGAAATCTTCACTCTAACATCTGTTGACGAACCCGTAACGGTTCAACAAGCGTTGGAAGGACCTCAAGTAAAGGATGGAGGAATGCAATGGATGAAGAGATCTCATCAATGAAAGCCAATTCGTTATGGTCTTTGGTTGATTTATCTGCTGACCGTAGGGCCATAGGAGCAAAGTGGGTTCTCAAATTGAAACTCACTGCTGATGGAAAGGTCGAGCGATACAAAGCTCTACCTGTTGCGAAAGGATATACCCAACTTCATGGAGTGGACTTTGACGAAACATACTCACCCACTGTGCGTTACACCACAGTACGGGCCATTCTGGCCTTGGTCGCAAGTCTCGATCTCGAGCTGCACCAAATGGATGTTAAGGCGCATTCCTCCACGGAAATCTGGAGGAAGAGATCTACATGGAGCAACCAGAGGGTTTCATTACTCCTGGTAACGAACGTAAAGTTTGTAAACTCCAAAGGTCCATCACGGTCTTAAACAGTCGTCTCGACAATGGTACCGCGGATTCCACGAGGGATTCGTGAATCTTCACAGGGATCCGTGCGTGTATTATAAGACCTCCGGGTCTAAGTATTTCATCTTAAACTTATACATGGACGACATACTCATTGCCACAAACGATGTGAGTTTTATGAACAATTCAAAGTCATGGTTGGCATCTGTATTTGAGATGAAAGACATGGGAGAGGCCACGTACATGTTGGACATTAAAATTGCTAGAGATCGGGCTACCCAGAAATTGTGTCTGTCTCAAGAAGCTTATATCAACAAACTGTTGAAAAGATTCAGATTACAGGATGTCAAACCCGTGGATACGCCGGTAGTGTTTGGGTGCGCACTGTCAAAACGTGACGGCCCTAAGAACCTGGCAGAACGTGAACAGATGAAGCGTGCAGAGTATTTAAGCATGGTCGGTAGTTTGATGTACGCCATGCAATGCACCCATCCGGATATCTGCTACGCCGTGGGCCAAGTAGCATGTATCCAATCAGATCCTGGCTATCAACATTTAAAGGTTGTAAAACGAATTATTCGTTATCTGAAAGGTACTGCCAACTACGCATTGTGCTATGAGGGCGGGAAGTTAGAATTGACCGGTTACAGTGATGCCGACCATGGTGGCGATCCGGATGATCGTAAGTCCACCACAGGAGGAGTGTTTCTCCTTGCTAATGCCGTTATTTCATGGACGAGCAAGAAGCAAACCTGTGTCGCGCTTTCCACGATGGAATCAGAATTCGTTGCCCTCTCCAAGAACGCACAAGAAGCGGTCTAGCTGAAAAAGGCTTCTTACTGCGCTGCTTGATGGTGACGTCGGGAGTAAACCTGTGAAGGTGTTCTCTGACAGTCAGGCAGCCATTGCGGCAGTAAAGAATCCAAAGTACCATAGTATGACCAAACACATTGATGTGAAATATTTTTATGCTAAATCTATGGTAGAAGACAATATAATCACTATGGAATACTTGTCCACTGATAACATGATTGCGGACCCATTAACTAAACCACTACGCAGGGAGATATTCGAAAAGCATGTAAAACTGGTTGGATTGCGTAGGGTTTAGTAGTGGCATGTATCTGTGATAACATTTTGATATTAGAAAGTTACATTTTGTAAGCGAAAGAATTGCAACTGAGTTTATGATCAATCAACGTCATAATATTTTGATTACATCAAATTTTCGGTCTATAAACTAAGTCGTAGGAGGACGCGATCCTCTGCCAAAACTATGTCGAATGTGGGCCTTACCTCGTCACACAGGTACGGTCGTCTTGCGGTGGAGGGAGGTCTCTACTAAGCAAGGCTGGCTAAGAATCAGGGGGATAAACCCGATTACGCAGAACGATCATCTAGTGTCGAAGTAACTCGACATGATCTTCGTTTAACAGATCGCCGTGATGAAATTTGTTCGTCATTAATTCACATTCTGGGCCAGATGAGAATCTGCAATAGCATGATTTGACATGTACCATTCCTTTGAACTTAAAAGTTCAGGTATACTATCGACGCGTGCTTCATACTACGCGTACCATGTCCGACCACGGGGTCACAACTCGGTTGTGCTAGGAAAGAATCCTCGTGATTCTGGCGGGCGCAAACTTCTTCACCTCGAGCGTGTGATTGATCATGGGAGTCTTATGAAGAGGCACCCAAAGTATCCTCACGGACACATAACTCATATCTAAAGTCAGGCTCAATGTTCGCTTCCCGGCGTACGAGCGTAGTGCTGAACAAAAAGGCCCAGTGACCACGTCTTTGGAAATCGGTTGGGTTTGACTAAGGATATGAGTTATTGGGATGGTCAAGTTCACATGTAATTCACCGGCTCTTGTATTCACTAAGGTGGCCACCAACCGTATATTAGTTGGAGGTTGTGAATACTTGTACGGATGACTTGGAGAAGTGTTCTTATGAGGAAACTATAGAGTGTAGTATATGTTGATGGTTCATATTGTCTACACTCACTCTTAGTTGCATACATAGTGTAAGTGTCTACACTTACAATTAGTTGTATACACCGGCCACTAGGTTAAGCTAGCATAGTCCTAGTTGGTGAGCCTAGTCTCACTTAGTATATATAGTGCACACTTTAGTTTGTAATCCCTAATCATCAATGAAGTATGATTCAAGCTTATATGGTATCAGAGCCATCCCTAATGGCGGCGTGCAAGAATAGTTGAAGAAACTTGATCTCCTTCAACATTGGCCTCAAAATTCACCTTGTTCTTGTATAGCCTTACAAGATAAGCTTCGTGAATCTTCATCTCAGCTTGATATTTCCATTTCTTGTGCAAGAATGGATGTCAGGTAAGTAAAATTTCAAGAAATCACACCACTAGCCAAAGCTGAGCATAGATTAAGGATAGCCAACATGCCTTAGTACTAGTTTGCTTAGTTCTTGTTGATTTCAGCCTTGTTGAGCTGATTGCGTGATTGTTCTTGTTATATTCTGGGGTTTTCTTTGTTTCCCTAGATTTGGGTGTGAATTCTGAGCTTTTTCAAGCTGCACCTACTGCTTGAAAGTTGTGATTTCACTATGTTACATTGTTTGCATACACCTTGCTCGGCTGAGGAGTCATTGTGTCTTCTTCGAGTTTTCACTACATACCTTGAAGAATTCAGAGCTTTCTTCAATGGAGGATTGATCCTAATCCATTCCTAGTGATTTGTGAACATTGAACTTGGGGTAATTTGTTGCGGAATAGTACAGATTGTACTAAAGAGTGAGCTGGAATTTGTCTTACTCTCAACAAAACTTGGTGTGCTAGTTTTGTTGCTAGTGTAAACCTTGTGTGCGATTTTCTTTGGAATTCTTTGCATCTGAATTTCCCCTGCTTTGAATCTTCAAGCTCCTTGTGTTACTTTGCTTGCGAGATGGCTCAGGAAACCAATGTTGATGATCCCCTATACATTCACCCCTCAGGCACCACTTGCCATATGCTCATTCCTTTTCAGCTTCAAGGAACATCCAATTATCATGTTTGGAGCACCTCAATCAGGGAAGGCTTGTTGGTGAAGAATAAGCTTGGTTTTATAGATGGCACATTCACAAGATTGGATGTTGGTGTCAATGATAGGGTGAGATGGGATAGGGCAAATGCAATTGTCAAGGCATGGTTAAGGAACACTGTGGCCAAGGATTTGGTCAATGGCTTGATCTACAACCCTACTGCTTCTTCCATTTGGAATGACTTAAAGGAGATGTTTGACAAAGTGGATGGCACTCAAATCTTTCAATTGACAAGGGAGATTTACCAAACATCTCAAGGTGTGCTCTCAATCACTGAATACTTTGCCAAGATGAAGCAACTATGGGATGCTCTTGCTTCTATTGATGATTTGGTTCTCCAATGTGCTGGGGACATTGCCATTGTCAATGAACACAAAGAGAAGCAGAAGTTGATGGAATTTCTCTTGGGGCTAAATGATTCCTATGGACACATTAGGAGCAACTTGCTTATGAGGCAGCCCCTTCCTACCCTTAGCATTGCCTTCTCTGTGTTAGTACAAGAAGAGAGCCAAAGGACCATCTATGGTTCCATTGGTGATGTGGGTGAGGCAACTGCCTTGTTCACTGGGAAGAATCCATCTTATGGAGGAGGTAGAGGCAATGGAAGAGGATATGCAAGGGGTAGAGGTTTTGGAAGAGGCAATGGCATTGGAAGAGGCAGAGGCAGAGGCAACTTCAATGCTTCAAGTGACAAACCACTTCCTACTTGCACCTATTGTGGCAAGAGGGGTCACAATGAGGATGGTTGCTACACCAAGCATGGCTACCCATATGATCATCCAATCCATAAAAACAATCAAAATGCTCCTAAGAGGAATTGGAACTCAACAAACATTGTTGAAGATGGTGGAACCTCAAGTGCAATTGAGCATGTGGCAGCCAAAGACAAGAGGATCTTCCATGGCACAGCTGACAAAAGGATTCAACATGTTGCTGCCCATGATGATCATTTTGATCATACACCTCTATGCTTTGAAGATGCGGATCAAGCTCATGTCAACATGGCAGGTATATCTAGTGATCCTATAGTTTGGATAGTTGACTCAGGTGCAACTAAGCATATCACTCATCAAATTGAATGGCTACATGATTTGAAGAAGAGTGACTCTGATCACCAATATGTGCACTTGCCAAATGGTCACAAGTGTAAAGTGACCCATGTTGGTTCTTGCTCTTTCTCAAGTGGATTCACATTGACTAACATCCTCTTGGTCCCTGATTTCAAGTTCAATTTGATCTCAGTTTCTAGGTTGCCTAGCCAGTTAAATTGCAAAGTGATCTTACTTGTGATCATGTGTTGCTTCAGGGCCAGAGTGGCAAGTCCATGGTGATTGGACAATGGAATAAAGGATTGTACACCTTAAAGGATGTGGTGCCTTCAAGCCCAAGGAAGATAGAAGCTACTTGCTTGGGGAATAAGGATGAAGTATTGAGATGGCATAGGCGTTTGGGTCATGTCTCAGAACAATATTTGAACCATTTGGATGTTTTAGGCTTGAATAAGACCTATGGTTGTATCAAACAATGCACTATTTGTCCTCTTGCAAAGCAAACTAGATTTTCATTTCCAATCAGTGATTCAATTGCTTCAAAGCCTTTTGATTTGATTCACATGGATCTATGGGGTCCATACAAGGTGCCTACCTTAAAGAACAATCAATATTTCTTGACTATTGTTGATGATCATTCAAGGGAAACTTGAGTCTATTTGATGAGACACAAGAGTGATACTTTCTTGCACATCAAGAATTTTTTAATCATGGTGAAGAATCAATTTGGCACAATGGTAAAGACTTTGAGGAGTGACAATGGGACTGAGTTCATCAACTCAGTTTGCAAAGACTTGCTTCTTCAATTTGGAATTCTTCATCAAACAAGTTGTGTGCATACACCACAACAAAATGGCAGGGTTGAACGCAAGCATATGGACATCCTCAACATTGCTAGAGCTATAAGGTTTCAGGCTTCTATGCCATTGAGGCATTGGGGATATTGTATACTCAATGTTTGTTACTTGCTCAACAGGCTACCCACATCTAACTTGAAGTTCAAGTCACCTATGGAAGTGTTATATGGAAAAGCCCCTTCTCTTCATCATTTGAGAACCATAGGTTGCTTATGTTTTGCAACCAAATTGAACAACCATGACAAGTTTAGTCCAAGGGCTGAAACATGCATCCTTATGGGGTATTCAACCTCACAAAAAGGGTACCTTGTGATGAACATTTCCAATTCAATATTTCATGTTTCAAGGGATGTTTTCTTTCATGAAGACATCTTCCCATTTAGCATGTCCAAGGATGCCTTAGAGACTCTTATCCCATCTTGTTTGGAGCCAAGCAATCCATTGAAGACTTCCCACCAGAGAATCCAACTTACTTTGATGAGGATGTACAAAGATACAATCCAATCAATGAAGTCCCTCCACCTCAACTACCCATTGTAGATGATCCACCCCAACCCTCTAATCTAAGGAGGAGTCTTAGAATTGCACAACTTAACCCACCACCACCAAGGAGAAGTGCAAGGATTGCTGAGCTTCAACAAAGGTCAAGTTCCAATGCCACTTTTGCCATGGAAAGGTATGTGTCTTATGACACTTTGGGTCCTCAATACAAATGCTTCTTGGCTGCCATTGACAAAATCAAGGAGACAAGCTCCTACAAGCAAGCAATCAAGGATCCCAATTGGATTTTGTCCATGAAGGAAGAGATACAAGCCCTTCAAGCCAACAACACTTGGGAGCTAATGGAGCTTCCTCAAGGCAAATCATCAGTTGGTTGCAAATGGGTCTTCAAGGTCAAGTACAACTCTGATGGATCCATTGAAAGATACAAGGCAAGATTGGTTGCCAAGGGATTCACTCAAGTGGAAGGGACTGATTTCAATGAGACATTCTCTCATGTGGTCAAGATGGACACAGTGATGATCATCTTAGCATTGTCAGCTGCCAGATCATGGGGATTGTACCATATGGATGTAAACAATGCTTTTCTTCAAGGTGACTTAACTGAGGAAGTATACATGGACATCCCCCAAGGTTTTGATCCTTCTAAGACTCTTGAGGGGTCTACCAAACGTGTATGCAAGCTTAAGAAGTCCCTATATGGTCTTAAAAAAGCTTCAAGGCAATGGAACATCAAGCTCACCCAAACCTTATTGAAGAATGGTTACACACAATGTGCCTCAGATCATTCCTTGTTCACCAAGATACAAGGTAATGACAAAGTGTTTCTACTAATCTATGTTGATGATCTTCTAATCACTGGTTCCAATACCAAGATGATCAATCAATTGAAACACACACTTTAAATACACTTCAAATTGAATGATTTGAGAGACTTGAGGTACTTTTTGGGATTGGAGATTGCAAGATCAAATCAAGGACTTGTGATCAATCAAAGGAAATATGCTATGGAGCTCATTGAGGAGGCTGGCTTAGGGGCTGCAAAGCCTTCTGAAACTCCTATGGAATTCAATGTCAAGCTCACCACACATGAGTATGACAAAGCATCCAACTCCAACACTGATGATGTGCTATTAGAGGATGCTACTTCATATAGGAGACTTATTGGTAAGTTGCTATATCTTACCATGACAAGACCAGACATTAGCTTCTCAGTCCAAAGACTAAGTCAATTTGTTGACAAGCCAAAGAAGTCTCAATATGAAGCTGCCATAAGGATAATCTAGTACATCAAGGGCACCCCAGGCCAACGCTTGATCTATAATTCCAACAACAATCTTAATTTGAGCTTGTTTTGTGATTCTGATTGGGCTGCTTGCCCTTTTAGTAGGAAGTCAGTGAGTGCCTATTGTGTTAAGCTTGGTGCAGCAATGATAGCTTGGAAGGTCAAGAAGCAAGATACCATTTCCCTATCAAGTGCTGAAGCAGAGTATAGATGCCTTAGAGTTGCTATTCAAGAGGCACTTTGGGTAGGCAGAATTCTCAAGGAACTTGGTTTGCAAGTAAACCTTCATATCCCAATATACACAGATAGTCAAGCAGCTGTGAAAATTGCTAAAAATCCAATGTTTCATGAGCGTACCAAACACATTGAATTGGATTGTCATTTCACAAGACACCACATTGGACAAGGCATGATTGGTGTTCATTACATTCCTTCAAAAGATCAACTAGCTGACTTGCTAACCAAGGCTTTAGTGAAGAACCAACACTTGGCTTTGTTGAAGCTATATGGAATCAATGATGTCTTTTAAGAAAGAAAAGAAGAAGAAGAATAAGAAAAGGATGGGAGAATATAGAGTGTAGTATATGTTGATGGTTCATATTGTCTACACTCACTCTTAGTTGCATACATAGTGTAAGTGTCTACACTTACAATTAGTTGTATACACCCGGCCACTAGGTTAAGCTAGCATAGTCCTAGTTGGTGAGCCTAGTCTCACTTAGTATATATAGTGCACACTTTAGTTTGTAATCCCTAATCATCAATGAAGTATGATTCAAGCTTATAGAAACTAGGCAAAAGGAGAATTATCAGTTGATCTAGGATACAACGTGACACTATATAAATGTTGTTTATAACAGGTTGATTGGAGAAAAGGGAATCAACGTTTCACGGGCGCTACAACACTCCTAACAGATGAGTAGCACGATGCCCGTCGTGTCCGCCGGTCGCACGGCAAACCTCGTATGAACTATTCGGAAGCAAAGGACTAGATCGAAGGAATGAAATGTTGATGCAGATTTGGACAACAATACATTAACAGGCACTCTCCCATTCCGGCGAGTGGAAGCTGTAAGCATATGGTGATGGGCGCCGTAAATGGAAGCCCCTTATATGTATATGTTTCCTAAGTTAATTGGGTACATGTCACTTTAGGAAATTGGGCCAGACCCAAATCCCAATTGACATGAAAGGCCCAAAATTGGGCCTCCCTATACTAGTAGGCCGGCCGAAATTAGTGAGGAAGTAAAGTTGAATTTTGTCCACTTTACTCCTCTTATATATATAGGGAGTTAGGGGTTTTATTAGGGTTAATCACAATTCCCTTTAAGTGGTGTGAAATAGCAAGTAGTATGATGAAATAGCAAACATCACATATTTCATATGGGTAATCATACCCGCTATAAAAAGGAGATTATATCTCTAAACTGTCAACTTAGTTCTAACTTTTTTAATAATATAATAAAGTTGAAAGAACTAGTTTTTGCTTTCGCGTTGTTAATGGGAAAGTTCAAGTAGGTACCAAACTTCTCCACTTTTTTTATGTTCAAGATGTCAGAAAATCTGGTTCTTTCCCGAGCCGGAACATTCTGAGAGAAATAAATAATAGATTTTGTAAAATTAACTTTTTCACCCGAAATAATAATTGGTGACAACCGAGTATATATACATTCACAACTAATAATTGATGCCCAAACATGAAATATTACTTTTTTTTTTGTTATATACAATTGCTTCCGCAATTTCGGACCGGAGTGTTAAGATTAAAACCCTCACCAATGTGGCGTCTATAGTGAAATTCGACTCCGGCCGCCCTTGTGACCACAACTAGCTTTAGCTGAACTACTTCCTCTCCCGTCTATCATTGCTCGCCTCTAACTATAAATACAAAATCCAATTCTTTTCAAATTTGAAAACCTGGTTTCAGTTTTTCAATTTTTGAATGAAATCAAATCCCAGATTCCAAATCACCCCAGCGGTCCGTTTCGATTTTCAAATCTTCTTTCACCCTTACTCCACTCCCATCCTTAAACCCTAGTTTCTCCGATCTCAGCTCCACTCACGGCCAGATGACCGCCGTTCAGCCGCCAGCGCCCTTCAAGGAGCTCTCCAATCCGCCCTCCGACGGGATCTCCAACCTCCGCTTTTCCAACCACAGCGACCACCTGCTCGTCTCATCATGGGATAAGGTATGTCACATTTTGACTGACTTCTCCTGCAGCTGAAAGCTCCGCTCCATTTCTGCTAGCTTGGCAGTGTGATTGGAATTAATTTCGTTTGCAGACGGTGCGGTTGTATGATGCTAGCGCCAATGTCCTCCGCGGCGAGTTCATGCACGGTGGTCCAGTACTGGATTGCTGCTTCCACGATGACTCTTCTGGTTTCAGCGCTAGTGCCGATCATACAGTGAGAAGGTATGTGAATTCACCGTCTCTCTGATGAAACACTAAATGACAGTATATTTCATTACATCTTCCTGAAAGATTTGCTCATGGGAGCTATTTAGCTTCAAATAGTAACTTATCTGGAGGTAAATTTGAAGGGTTTGACATCAATCAGATTTATTAACCCTTTTGATATCTAGAATAGGAGTGTCGAAATTTTGTTCCATTATGTATATTCTATAGTTGCAATTTAAGGTTTGAGCGAATGTGTTTGTATAATGTCGGTCTCTATTCTTCTGTGTTTGTGTAAGAGCTTACTAGCTTTTGACTGTTTGCATTTTGATCCTTCAGGCTTGTATTCAGTCATGGTAAAGAAGACATCTTGGGAAGGCATGATTCAGCAGTTCGATGTGTTGAATACTCTTATGCTACAGGTTTGTGATGCTTTCAAAGACTGGATATGGTTGATCCTGATTGCAGTAAACTGAAGGCAGTAATTAGTTGATCCTGATTGCAGCCCTGAACTGAACTATTGGTCAACTATATGGAGTTCATTTAATCTTTCTTGGGCGTCTTGTTACTACTGTCTCTAATTTCTCACTCTAACTAAGTCTTTTCAGTGATCTTAGCCAATGATTTTTCAGATCTCTCTGTATTACCTACATTAATGGCTTATTAGTGAAGTCCAATTGTTTGGTGATAAAGCACTGTACCAGTTAAAAGTTTTCAGTTCCCTTATTAGCTGGAACTTGCAAGCGATTAAGAGTTCGATCAACTGTGTCTTTCTGATTTGGAGAAGTGAAGTGAATGCCGTTCTGTTAATGACTTCCAGCTAGAGCTAAAGGCAGCTGCTACAGCCTTGACAAATAAAATATCCGTATTTTTTTTTTCAAGTTCCTCGACTTTACTACTATAGCTACTAACGATGTACATTATGGTTTGCATTTGGTTTACTTCAATCTTTGATCTTCATTATCATTATCCATCCATTATGTAGGTCAAGTCATTACAGGAAGTTGGGATAAAACTCTGAAATGTTGGGATCCTAGGGGCGCAAGTGGCCAGGAGCGCACTCTTGTTGGAACATACTCTCAACCTGAACGTGTATACTCAGTATCCCTTGTTGGAAATCGTCTAGTAGTTGCTACTGCAGGAAGGCATGTGAACATTTATGATCTACGGAATATGTCTCAACCTGAGCAGCGCAGAGAATCATCTCTGAAATATCAAACTAGATGTGTCCGTTCTTATCCAAATGGAACTGGTATATTTTCCTTATCTAACTCCTTTGCTTTTAACAGCCTGTTAACTGAATCATTTCATATGGTTTTGACTGAAATATTTGATGTACATCCTGTTTCATAGTCTCTGTTATCACATTCAGATCACTTTTTTTTCTATTTGCAGGTTATGCACTTAGCTCTGTTGAAGGAAGAGTTGCAATGGAGTTCTTTGATCTCTCTGAGGCTAGTCAAGCAAAAAAGTAAGAACCTCATTCCCCATGGATAAGTCCGACTTAAACGGATGATCACACCCTGTTTGTTTTCTTCCATCACCATCATGTATTTTTGCCGACCCCATTGTTATAATTTTTTACCAATCTGTCTGAACCTCTATGATGTTACTAAATGACTAACTTTTCTATAGGTATGCATTCAAGTGTCATAGAAAAACAGAGGCCGGAAGGGACATCGTGTACCCAGTAAACGCCATTGCTTTCCATCCAATGTAAGCGTATTATACTGTATGACCCTAGTCAAACTTTTAGCCATCATATTTGTGTTGGAGTCATTCACCATTTTGTGAAATTATTTCTAATTTTTATCAGCCAATAAATGATAGTCTATTAATGATCATTGATTTGCAGCTATGGTACTTTTGCGACTGGTGGCTGTGATGGTTTCGTAAACGTCTGGGACGGGAACAACAAGAAGAGGCTGTACCAGGTAAGTTAACCAACACTAAAATATCATAAAGCCAAAAGCTTCTCTCATGGCTTTCCACTGATTTCTTAAAATCATTGCTTCTTTAGTATTCAAAGTACCCGACAAGCATTGCAGCACTGTCATTCAGCAGAGATGGCCGTCTTTTAGCCGTGGCATCTAGCTACACATTCGAAGAGGGAGATAAACCGTATGCCATGAACCATTTTCTCTCTTGCTTCATTTTCTTTTGGGTTAAGAACCTATGAAAGGTCTGAACTATCACCTATGTTAACGGGAGAGGTCTGAAATTTAAAAAGTTAATAACAGAGGTCTGAAATTTCTGTTTTGTTGATAACAGCGGTCTCCGTTAGTTTTTTCCGTTAAAACTAACGGAAATTGGTCACATGCCAAGCATGTGACCGGAAACAAAATAAATTTCCAAAAATGCCCTTCTATCAAGTGTGCCCCTCACATGCTTGGAGTGAAAAGACCAAAATGCTCTTGAAGCCACCATGGTACTCCGGCGACCACCAATCGTACTCCGGCGACCACCACCGTACTCCGGCGACCACCACCGTACTCCACCGTAGCTCCGATTGGGCCAAAATCGGAGCCACCGGCCCCGATTGGACTCCGATCGGGGCCAAAAAGCTCCGATCGGAGCTTTGTGGCTCTGGTCGGAGCCACAGAGCTCCGGTCGGAGCTCTGTGGCTCCGACCAGAGCCACAGAGGCTCCAGATCGGAGCTCTGTGGCTCCGGCCGGGGCCACAGAGCTCCAGATCGGAGCTCTGTGGCTCCGACCAGAGCCACAGAGGCTCCAGATCGGAGCTCTGTGGCTCCGGCCGGGGCCACAGAGCTCCGATCTGGAGCTCTGTGGCTCAGGTCGGAGCCACAGAGCTCCGATCGGAGCTTTTTTGGCTCCGATCGGAGCTTTTTGGCCCCGATCGGAGCTTTTTGGCCCCGATGGTGGCCGGAGTCGGGTCGCCGGAGCCGAGGTGGTGGTCGTCGGAGTCGAGGTGGTGGTGGCCGGAGTCGAGGTGGTGGTGGCCGGAGTCGGGTGGCGGTGGTTGGAGTCGGGTGGCGGTGGCCGGAGTTGGGTGGTTTTAATTTGACTTTAGGGGTAAAATTGTCATTTCACATTTCATTAAATAAGATATTAAATAAAACAAAATATTATAGGGGCAAAAATGTCATTTCACACAATTCTGTTAAATTTAACCCTAAAAATGGACGGAAAACCTCAAATCAACAAAATTGAAATTTCAGAACTTTTTTAATTTCAGATCTCTCCCGTTAACTTGGGTGATAGTTCAGACCTTTCATAGGTTCTTAACCCTTTTCTTTTTCTCAGCTCTGCTTCTGCATTGAAATTGTGTTAAGAGTTCTGTTTCTTCTGCAGCCATGAACCAGATGCCATATTCGTACGCAGCATAAACGAGATTGAAGTGAAGCCAAAGCCGAAGGTGTATCCTAATCCACCTGCCTAAACATTGCCCCGATGTATTTAGTAAATCTCTATTGAATTTGTTTGACTTTTCAATCTATCTGTTAGTTGCAGTGCATTTCTTCTGGTGTTTTGGAGCCACAAAGCTCTGAAGAAATGTAGCTTGTTTGTTCTTTTACATATCAGAATGAACGAAATTCAATTTATAACTAAATTCAGGCACAACGGGATATGGTGTATCGCCGTGTATGCAAATGAAACAACTTTATATCTTACAAATACAATGAAGTTGGAAAAGTCATCAAAATGGGCTCACTGGCCACCAAATGTTGTAAATTATGTCATTGTTCTTCCCATTTGAGAATGGATGCTTTGCAGGTTTATTCAAGAAGATGAACACGCTTCTTCCACTTTATCTAAACAAGCCACGTACGAAAAATAAATGCTCCAAATGTATGAAAATGTGTTCGTCATCAGTACCTGCGTGCATAATCGAACGGATAGAGTTACTAATGTAATTTTCATTACAGACGGACAGTAATTGCGGAAATGGGTAAGTAGAGTTAACCTGTAAATGGACAGGAACAAATCTTAATGTTATGAAATCACACATAGACCAATATACTACGCCACGAGCCAAAGTCGGGACCAAGTCCCGGTGCAGTCGTGCACCGATCTCCGCATTAGTTTCGCCTGATCAAGAAGGATTATTTAAAATGTTAATATTCAGTGTTTCAATCAACTAAAGATTTTTATGTTTCAACTAACTAATTTTGGTCGAGAAATAGCTAACCTCTTAGAAACGCAGTGACGCAGAAGAAGAGGGTGGTAAGAGTAGGGCCATAGAGTGTTTGTCCGATGAACAACTTCTTGAGAGTAGAGAGAGTGTCTTGTTTGGGAAACACACGAGCCATGAAACCGAACCAGAAGTGATGGCATGGTCCTATCATCAACAACCCACATCCACCCATCCTCACTGTCCTCATAACATCGTACCAATCTGATGCTGTCTTTGTGATTGTCTACACCAATTCAATATCACAATCATTAACTCTAAATAAATACAATAGTTTTCATTTTTCTTTCAAATCCCTTATTTTCCAACCAAATTGTTGACTTATGTATAAAGGTGCGTCGAATGAATTTTTCATAAATTCAAATTTATTAGGGCGCGCGTTTTAATTTAACATGCTATTAGAGCCAAGGTGACTAGACTCAAACTCATAATATAGACCTAAGTGAGGTCAATCTTAAGGTGGACGGGCAGGAAGATGTTAATTTATGTATAAGAGTGTGTCAAATGTATTCACTACAAGTTTTAGACAGTTGATTAAGATAAACATCTTATTCATAATATGGTATTAGAATCAAGATGGTCAGGCTGAAACCCATAGAATATAATACCCAAGTGAGGTCAAAACTGAGGTGGTAGGAGAATGAGAATGTTACCTTATATATGAGAGTGTGTTGAATGTCTTTCTATAATTTCGAGTTTATGAGATAGTTGATTAAAACGCACGTATTCTTAACATGGTATCATAGTCAAGATGGCCAGGCCGAAACACATATGACATAGTGAGGTCAAGACTAGTGTGACCGTGAGTATATTATGTATAAGAATTTGCAGAATACCTTTCTATACAAGTTCGTGTGTATAAAACAGATGATTAAGACACACATTTAATTCTTAATCGAAATTAAATAATTTGGAAGGACTCAAATTAAATCTTTCCCAGTTTCCTTTTGTTTTACTGAATTTCTATAAAATTATTTACCCTCCATTCCTTTTACCATGCTTCCCCTTCATTCCATTGCCTTCTTTTCATTGACGGATTTATAATTAATTTGAATGAGCATTTATTGTAAAATCACATATAAAAAAATAATGTGAATAAAGAAATATAAATTTTTAAATAATAAAAATTGGAGTTCAACTTTATAGTTTGTACCCCATATATTGATATTGATATTGTAATTTGTATTTATTTTTATATGTAAAATAAATAGTAAATTATAAAAAGTAAATATTACATGTTCAATTTTCATCTCTTCTTTAAATAAAAATAAATATAATTTACACTTTAGAGTTTGAGATTTAAAGTTCCGTTTTTTTTTTTTTGTACTAAACCCTTATCTTTATTCCCAATCATTATGCTCTATACATTCGTACTTGCTTCTTCTAAATGTGGTTGTTTCCTTCCACAATCCAAATTTCAAACACATTTTCAGATACATAAAAAATGGCAACAAAAAAAAAAAAGCAAAAAAGTTTGACTAAAATGGCGTCTATAGTAAATGTAATTGAATTTACAAGTTTTGAATGGTATCAAAATTTGTGAACGATTGAAACACAATTAAATGAATGGAGAAGAAGGGTAACCTGAGAAGAGAAATCAGCAGCAGAGAAAATAAGGGAGGTAGTGATACTCTTTGTAACAATGGGCCTCGATTTAAGCATTCCCAAGTACCAACCCACAAATCCAACCTCCTCCGCCGCCGTCTTTGACGAGGATGAGAATCTTGCAATATTGTTTCTCCTCCGAGGAAATAGCGATGTCGGGAATCTGTTGTATTGGTGTCTGCAGGTTTGGATCTGGGAATAAAGGGGAGGAGCAGGAGATTCAGCAATTGAGTGTTTTGTGGAAGATGGAAATATCCTTTTTTGCAGATTACACCTCAATAGAAACCTCATAGTTTGTGTTTTTTTCAGATGAGGAGGAAAAACTGGAAAAGGTAAGAGTTTCTTTCTGTTGAAGATGAAGAAGACGATGGTGTCACCTCACCTCACCTACTTGCCTAGGAAATGGGAGACGGCGGTAAAGAATAAATAAAGATAATAATAAGTCAATTCAATTCAATTCAATGCCTTCCTTCCTTCTATATACTTTATAAAAACAACATCTTTGGCCTGGCCGCCCTCTTAAGGAGAAACGACAAACTCAACATCAATACAATACTAAGCAACGGTGGTGATCTGCTGTTTGGGAATAGAGGTTTCGGGGTTACAACAACTTCCATTCCTTCACATAACTTGAGTACACACATTGCCCAATTTACTCCGTTTTGAATAATATTACTTTTATTTACTCGACATATAGTAGAATTTTTTTAAATATTTTCATTTCAAAACACCCATTTTCCAGAATATATATAGAGTTTACAAGTCAAACTCGAGATAATATTTTCATTTCAGACTTCACAACACCCATTTTCTATAAATAATATATAATGAGGTTACAAATCAAACTCGATTATCTCGAACTACTTAGTAATTTTTAACCAAGTCCAAATTTCCAGCTCAGCCAAGTTGAAGCGGTTCGACTCATTTATTATATCCCTACTCGTATCCACACACAAAAATCTACACATTTTATGGCACTTTCTGATCATTCAATTTACTTTACATACCAAGTAATGCAATCATCTTCAGCTGCTAATTACGACAGCTAAATGCATAGCAAATTCCAACAACAGAAGGCGTATGTCAAAACAACCCACAAGGCACTGAAATATTCAACAAATACGCACATTATACATGACGGCGAACACTGTCGCTAAACCGCTGCGCCGTATTAAAAAAGGTCTTCCAACGAGTCGTAGTTATACTCAAACATCCGATCCAAACAACCACTCAGACTTTTCTTGCAACAGTAAAGCTTCCTTTGCTTCTAACAGAAGTAGAAGCCACACGCGACATTGAAGAAGGCTTGAATCCTCCATTCAACAACCTCGACGCTTCTGCAGCCCTAATCTTTCTCCTCTTCGCATCCAGCTCCAACCTCCGCTTATCACTCGTAGAAGAGGAAGTCGAGAAAATGGAAGAAGCGCTGATTAGCGCCCGTTTGTTGCTCCTGTTTCGGTCGTAGTTAGATGGAAACTTCACTTTTGCAGCAACAGCTTTATCCTCTTCGGTTGCGGGGAGCAATCTTATAGCAAGACCGATTTTCTTAGAAGCACTCTCCTCTTCAGCAACTCTTTTTCTTTGAGACTGTAAAAACAATGACTATCACCGGTCAGTTACTAGGATTTTTCACTAAAATAGCACTATTTGAACAACCAAACACAACTAGCAAATTGTTTACAATTAAATACCAATCTAGCACGCTCCGGCAACAGCATTACCATGCATTGAGACGAGAATAACAAAAATCAGCCAAGATACGTACTCTAAGCTTTGCCCGGAGGGCTTTGTTAAGAGAGTAATCATCTGCATGCCTTGCATCGGATACACGTTGAAGCCGCACCAGCACTGGCTCGGCCTCTTTCTTCTTCTTCAAATCCTCCTCCTGGTGTTCTAATCGGTAAAAGGGGTCCGCAAGCTTTCCTTTCACTGACAACATAAAACACATTGTCTCGTTACCCATTTGCATAACTACTGAAAGTAAAATTAGTGCCTTGTAAAGAAAGCTTACCTTCATCTGCTGGAAGTTCAAAAGTTTCAGCATCCTCAACGTCGAAATCCTCTGTTTTCTTCTGGGCCCCGCTAATAATAACATATAAGCAGTTCTTGGGATCTGTCTGAATAACAATCTCTTGCTTGCAACATGGTGCTTTCATTGAGAAGCTCCATATCTACGTAAAGAAGTCGAAAGAATACTGTCGTCAGCAAAGATGAGATCTTTTGTATTTTAATGTCAATCCAGAAGAGAAAAATATTGATAGTAAGGAAAGCAATGTTCAGATTCGGTAGTCATAGCTTCACCAATCCAATCTTGTTGCATCACTATACAACTCACTGTAAGTTGCTACCTTTGTTGAGTAGTAATTCCCAACTTGTTTTTTCTCCGCATTAAACCGAACACCTTTTGCGATCATAGCATTGCATCCACCGCACCAGATATGGTATGGCATCTCGAACCTAAGAGAATGAGAGAGGTTAAGCAGATACCACAAATCCGTATAACTAGTGCCAGCTACACTAACATAATAATATGCTTGGATGTATCAGCAGAGCACTCCAACAGTCTAACTGCAAGATTATATATCATCACGGAACTTTCCATCACTTAAATAGAAGAAACCATATAATTATCCTTTATTGGTTCGTCATCTCCTAACCTGCAGTTTTGTTCTCAGATAGAATAAAGCTGGGCCATGATCAAAATTTTGTTTATTAGTGAATCCAAAATCTAGCAATGGAATGTCTAAATACTTCCGTGTTCGTCTTTTCCATATATCCAGAGATCACACCGACATTTACATACAGTGGAAAATCAACACCAAACATGTCGTACACTATGCATCCACAGTATCAGTAATGGTTGATTGTTCGTGCTTTTTCAGCCTTCAAGATCATGCACACTGAACAGACAATAACATGTAAGCACGGACATAATTATAGTACCTTATGATCAAAATGCCCTGGTCCAGTTTGCGAGCTCTCTCCCTTAAAGCATGTTGACCATTGAACTTGTTCAAAGAACCCTATTCAACCAGAAAATCAAATAAGCATCTCATCTAAATCCAACAGAAGATGGCAACTGAAGTTAATTTAAAACCTTATTTCTAAATTACCTGTTCCGGCGTCCATTCTGGGGGATAGTAAAAATTATCTGCTCTAGCAGCTGCAAGGGTAGACTGCAGGAAATTGAAAAGAGTGAGACAATATCTCAAACTAAGAACACGGGAAAATAACATAAAATATATCGAAATTTTAAAGCATAAGTTTCAACATATGAGGATTATAATTTCTGATACTGCAGTAAAAGCTCGATACTGATAAGTCCGTAAAAGCCCTAAAAGCGCCACCCAATTATCGCCTTAACCAACCACATACATATGTATATACCAAAATTACTAACTCTAGCAAATTACTGTTTGCATAACTTATCCCAAACTTCTTGCCAATGATTATTTCAATTCAGGGTATGGTTATGTCCTACATATGTTACTTTCTACTTGTAGCAAAATCATCTCCGGAAACAAACTTTCCAGTACATCAGAAGATTCAGAATGATCGGTTTCAACGTATCTTTTAAGATACCAGTAAACTCATAACTCGTAAGACTCAGAAGACCATGTCTTGTACATTAAACGAGAAACTGTCCGGTATGAACATGGATTACATTCAACTATTGATTACCATCGAAACTAACTCTTATTCTTTCAGGAATCCCAAAGCTCAACCCCGAAGAGAGGCAATTTCAACCAACAAAGGCTGATTCATCTATAAACTAACATGCCAACACGAACAGAGACAATTAAGAAGATAAAGACCATCGGAAGCACGATCAAATCAAGCCAAAACTACAGTAGATAGCTTAATTGGATAAAGCAACCGTCAATTTAAAAAACGAAACCCTAATTTAACCTAAGTTCCTACAGATCAGGTTACTGTAAATTATCAACAAAATCATCAAATAGAGAAAGTGTCACCGGCGAGCAATCAACAATTTCGAATCGATGAATGAGGAAACCTACCATCTTCTTTCGTCTCTACAGAAAATCAAAGGAAAATCAGCTCCAAGTCCCGAATAAGCCGAAGTTGCTTTCCAGATTCGTGCTCGCGCCCAAAAGTCAGAAAGAACGTACTAACAGAAAATATCATTTACCAAAAAAAAAAAAAAAACAGAAAATATCTATGTAACCCAATAAAATAGGTTCCGTATTTGTTCAGCACTTCATTATTATGATAACTCGGATTCAAAATTATTGAAATGAAAATATATTTATGTCAGTATTTTACTCTTTTTTACGACTTAGGGTGCATAACTAAAAATAGGAAATGAAAGCAAAATCCGATTGATATAAAAAATTGGTGAAAATTGATCTGAAATGAAAAGTTCAAACCAACAATGTTCATTTCAGTTTTCGACCAGATTTTTTTTTGTAATTCGGTATTTCGAACTGATTCAAACAATGATGTTCATGAGAACTAACTAACCGTTATATTAATTATATATAGACAATATATATTATATTAATTCGTGTTAATTAATTAGTTCAATATAAAGTGTAAAATTAGAGGCACATAGATTGTTTTTCCTATTTTTATTTCATATTTTTTTGATTTAATAATAAACGTTGTGTGGCTTTTCAGTTTGATCTGGTGTTCGGAAATTCTGAGCATTATAAATATTAATTGATATTTTTAGATTTTCGGTTTAAATCGAAAAACTGTACTACAAATGGACGGTTTGTTTTTCCTTATACGCTATTTTGGTCAGTTATTTTTATGAATAAAAAACATACCAAAAATATAGGTATCAACTGATCGGACGAACTGGTCTAAAACCGATCCGGTTTTGATGCCCAATTCTACTATTCTCCACTCGCACCAATTTATTTTCCTATTTTGCTATCTCTCAGACCGAGTTAGTCCGTAAAGGGGGTAAGGGGTAAAGTGCTACACTTAGCCATAATCTTCTATATATATATAATATAATTTCGACAAGTAATGAAACTGAGCATTGATATGTCCAATAACAAAATATAATTGGTCCACATCATTTAGTTTATCTCCTAAATGGAGAAATTATTAGCTACCACCGTGCTAACCTGTGGCGCACGTGGTAGCCCTTCATATAATGAGAAATTGACACATATAAAAGAGAGAGACATATGTGTCAATTTCTCATTTGATGAAAGGCTACCACGTGTGCGCCGCGTGGTAGCACGGTGGTAGCCAATAATTTCTTCTTCTAAATGATGTAGTATTGTACATGTAAGCCATTATTTGACCTTAGATGACCTCTAAAGTTTCTCATTACAACTTAGAATCCGTTTAAGTTTTTTTTCAGCTGTTATAAAAAAAAAATAGAACATTACTTTACAACCTCAAATGCTAAACGCCAATCTCTTCAACTTTCATTATATTGGATTAACATTTATTCAAAATGAAATAGAATAGTATTGTATGTTTTATTTATCTAATTTGGAATTTATTCTCCATCTAAATAAGAAAAATACTATCTAATGTACAATGTTTAAGTATTTATTATAGATACTAAACCAAATAAAGTTATGTTCATAAGTAATACTTTAAGATCTATATATATACTAGGGTGCTTACCCCGCGCGCCGCGCGGGGTTGATTTTTAAATCGTAAACTATAATATTTATTTATAATAGTAAAATAAAAAATATATATAAAAAATAATGGATTATGTTTGAACTTTTTATAAAAACAATTATTTAAGGATGATGTTGTATAATTTTTTTTCCTGGCCATATCTATTTGTTTGAATTCGACGGAATAATCATTTGTTTTAAGTGTTTCACTTTGATTTGCAACCCATAAAAAATCCACTTTGGTTGAGGAGCAAAAAAAAAAAATTATCAATTAGTTTTTATAAAATAATAAAATATATATCATAAAAAATCCAAAATTTTCGAAGGTGTAAATTATTTTAAAATTATCAATTACTATTATACAAAAAATTGGTTAAAATCAAAACGTACATTTATTAAATAAAATTATATACACCTAATTAAGTTATTAATATGTTATAATATTACATTTGATTATTAATTTTTTTTTGGTATGGTTATTAATAATTTAGAAAAAATGTTTTAATACTTTTAAACTCCATAAAAAAAATATTAAACTCTTATATATAATATAAATATATTCTAATTGAGTTAACATCACAACAGTAATCCCTTTTTTTTCCTCAATCAATTGTAGGTTCAATCTAATTCTTCAAAAAAAATGCCCAAATAATTCTTCAAAAATAATTTAGCACTAAATGTAGAAATTTACTCGTTGTACATTCCTTCATGTTTAAGGGTTATTTGAATATTGGTGTCTTGTTAACGAAAAGTAGTTAATGATTTCAAGGTGGAAAGTCTCCATAAATTTATAAATAGTTATCATCATTTATTAATAATTTTCTTATACAAATAACATAATATATATATAGAAAATTATGTTTAAATGTTTTGTTTATTAGAAAAAAAAAATTAGGATTAAATTCATAAAAGTTACTTTAGGAAACCCAACCCGATCCATTTTCTGTTGTTTTTTAAATCTTAAGCCCTAACATTTATTTTAGTATCAAAACTAAAAAAAGAACTAAATAAAAAAAATATTTTGACAAAAAGAAGATAATTGCTTAAGTTTGGACTTTCTGTACGCACATTCTTTTTATGCGGATAGACAATTTACATGCTGACGGGGATTGAAAAAAAAGTCTATTTATAGATGAGATTGTATATCTATTTGAATTTGACGAAATTATCATTTATGTTAAGTTTTCTACTTTAATTTTTTAAACCTAAAAAATTCCACTTTGGTTGGGGATGTAAAATATTTAAAGTATCATTCAATTTTTATAAAAATAACAAAATCATCTGAAAATCAAAAAAATTTAAAAGTGGTAACATATTTTAAAAATATAAATTACAAATATACCAAAAATTGATTAAAATCAAAACATAAAATTATTAAATAAAATTGTATACACCAAATTATGTTTAATATATGTTAAGTATTAAATTTGGTTATTAATAGTTTTAATATTTTATTACTATAGAAAAAACTAAAAAAAATGTTATTAATAAATATAATTTAATAAGATACTTAATTACGGGCAGAAAATTTTGAGTATAAATATATTATATAAGGAAAAAAATTGATAAAGAAAGTTGTAGCATAATTCACGGCTGAAATACAAATTTGATGTTAATCTGGCCAAATTCATGGCCTCAATCTAATATAATTAAATTTATGGCAAAAAAAAAAACTAATATAATTAAATATAAATAAAACCCTAGCATTGCCTCTCTACCACGCTGCCTAATCTCACCAGCCACTCCAATCCTAAATACCCAAAATCACACCCACAGACAACACCTCACATAAAAATCAGATTCCCTCATCTGAAACCATTCATCCGCGCCAAAGCCGCCGCCTCCGCCTCCAGTGACCTCCCACCAATTTCAAGCCAACAACTCTATTCCATCTTTGACCGTTTACGCCTCTGGACCTCTCAGAATATGGGCGAATGCAAGCAATTCGCATCCACCTTCAGCCATCTGAATCTCCCATTTCTCTGATGTTCAGATCTAATCCTTAGACTACCCCTCAAGATGTCGCACGGGTATATGCATGCAAGCCGCCTCACCTTCTGCTCCACCTCTGGCCAAATGGAGATCAAGGGCCACTCCAGTTTCTCGTACATATATTTAGATAAGGAACTCATCAGATTCATATTGAAATGTGAGTACGATGGAATATCAATATTTATAGTGGAATTGTTCGTTGCCTTAATTGAGACTTAGAGAATCAGATCGTCGCTTTATTTCCATCTTAATTTTAATTGCTTCTGGCCAGAATCCGTTTCAACTGGAGTTATTGTTCGTCTGATATATATTAAGTTTAAATACTAAGAACGTTTATTGCAAAATTAAATGCTACTGTAAAACGTTTATAGTTGAATAGACTGCGTTTCACGATTGTAAAGGACCCTGGGGACCCTCACCCAAGGTCCGACCCTGTTGAATAAACTCAGGCCCAATATAATATATATTGGGCCTGAGTTTATTCAACAGGGTTTTAACTAAGAACTTCCACTTTAAACAACCCAATATATATATATAGGGCCTGAGTTTTTTTCAGCAAAGTGGCCCGAATGGAACATGTGAGGTGGCACTCATTGGATAGTTTAAAACGCTGATGTGGCATCACCAAGTTAAACCACTCTCTCACATGCTACCTTATTATATATATAGATATATATATATATATATATATATATATATATATATATATATATATATATATAATATAATTTCGATAAAGTTAATATAAGATCGACAAGAATAAAACGGAGCATTGATGTGCCCAAATAACAAAATATAATTGGTCCACATCATTTAGTCTCTCTCCTAAATGATGTAGCATTGTACATGTAAGCCATTATTTGGCGTTACATGACCTCCAAAGACGTTTCTCATTACATCTTAGAATCTGTCTGATTTTTTTTCCAACCATTACCAAAAAAAAAATAGAACGTTACTTTACAATATCAAATGCTAAACACCAATCTCTTCAACTTTGATTATATTCAAACTGAAATAGAATAGTATTGTATATTTTATTTATCTAATTTGGAATTACCTTATTCTACATCTAAATAAGAAAAATCTATCTAATGTACAAAATTTAAATATATATGGATATTAAACTGAATAAAGCTATGTTCATAAGTAATAACTTAAGATCCTTCAAATATTAGTTACATTATCCTGGTTCATATCAAACACACAAATATGATTTCTATGTGGCATGACATGTGTCTTAGTTAAAATGCTCCAATTATCCTTATTCACTTTTAAAAAAATGTTACAAACAACTTTAATATCATCATAATAATAATTTATTCTTATTTCACGTGTTTCACGTGTATAATTACGACATCATAATTTTATGATTTTCTTAAGTTTATCTTCTGTATACAATTTTATGAAATACTAAAGTATATAATATTATATTCTACAAAAAAATTAGTATGTGCAAATCCGAGTTATTTTATATTAACATTTGTTATGATGAACTATTTATGGTTGGTTACCTCTAGTAATAATTTAGTTTATTTAATACATTACTGTAATAATTTTATTTATTTATTTATTGTTGTATTTAATCAATTTCATAAAATAATTTTTTTTAGACTAATACCTTAATCCTTCATTTTATAAATTTATATTTACATCTATAATAGATGGAAAAATGAAGGATTAACTTAATCTATATTATATTTCTAATTTTTTTATATAAGTATTTTAATAATTTTAAATAAATATTTTGTATATCGCGCAAAGCAGAACAATTTTCTAGTGAATAATCTAATACAATAAAATTCATGACAGGATTTACAACAAGACATACTAATATAAGAAAGTGAAAATATATGTGCTGTCATGCCTCTTCCCTCTTGTTGTTTTCTTCAGCTGTCTGTGTACTTATCCGACTTCTCAATTCTTCGAACGCCTTCATGCTCTCCCCATCGAATCCTCCAGCAAACTGAAAACAATGATTCTTTATAAATTCCTTACTAACTATCATTTTATAGAGATTGATGTTTTACCTGATGAACACGGAAAGCAAAACGCACGCCTTGCAAAACAAGGAACTCTCTGTTGGGTTCTTTCTCAGGTCCGCTCAACGCATCGAGTTCTGATGCTACTCGTTTCATGTACTTCCTCGCCAACTGAACCGATGACAACTTGATCTGCAATATAAACAAGCAATATTAAGATTTTCACCGAAGAACGGATTTTTTACTTCATAAGCAAATGAAAATGTTGAAAGAAAAGCTTCAACTTTTTACCTTGCCAACAACCCCTGAATCCGACAACCAATCAATCGGGATTCCGAACTCCTTGTATCTTGACATGGCCATGTCCCTCGTACGCAAGAGCGCATAAACGCTCTGTTCCACCCTGTTGGCACGAAAGAGAGGGAGACAGTTACTTCACATTCGCAGTTCTGCAGAGCAATAAAGAAATAATGCAGTGTCTAAACTTAGAACATACTTTTCAAGCAAGGAATACATCTTCTTTAAAGCAGATTCACACGGGATTTTCGGGTCATCGATAAAAGTGGTGACTCGCTTCTCCAACTTAATGAGATCTTGATACTCGAACGATGCCTCCCTTAAAGCATCTGCTTTGCCTTCTGGCCAATCAAAGTGCTTCAGCACTGCCCTTTCATCCACCTGATGAGCAGCATATCATCAATCAAACACATAGTTACACAATCGATAAGAAAACAGGAATCGCCTTTCTTCCTAAATCATGAAGACATACCAAAAAGGAGAGTTCCTCATCTAGCCAATTCACAAAAGCCACCAAGTCGTCTACACGGGTGAAGGAAGCTTCCCGAACTTCAGCAGCTAGTGACTGAACAAAATCGCCCTGAGTTTCCACATCAGCTTTCACCTGTATGCAACACCAAAAGGATCATTAGTCCACTGCTAGACGATTTCGAACATTCAGAAAAACAAATTGAGAGAAAACTCACAGCCATAAGGAAAGTTGATCTGTTCTCAATCTCCCCAATCATATTGCTCCTGGCATTTGAGACATTACTTGAGGAAGAAGATATAAGAGCGGAAGAAGTTTCCTTCTTGGACTCACGCTTCATTAATGATTGATAGAATTCAACAACTTCCGGAGCCCGATGAACCTTGTCTCCACCTCCTGGCCCTCTTGGGAGACTCCCTGGTGGAGGAGGAGGACGAGGTGGTGCACCGGGTGGAGGTGGTGGTGGAGGTGGCCGACCACCTGCTGCTATGCTAGGTGAATTTGTACCATTTGAAACAGTGGGCCCACCTCCCGGAGCTTTAGTAGGAGGAGGTCTGAGAACCCGAGGAGCTCTCTTCTCAATCTCGGCAAGCTTCACCCTGCTCACAATTGGAGATTCCTCTGTTTTACCAGATGGGTCTGTTGAATCATCTCCAACTTTTTCCTTTATCTGGGTAAGCTTGGGCGGCAAGGCAATGGACACAGGTGGTCTGGAAAATGAAACAGAAGGCACGGTTTTGCTGCCTCCTCCGAATTTCTCTGCTCTTGCTTGGTCAGCCCTCTCCTTTATATTCTTCTCCCTCTCAAGGGACATCTTGTGGCGATCTTTATAGACAGGGAATTTCTCTTCAAGAGTGCCTTCCACAGACTTCGACATCAAGGAAAACGACGATGCCACATTGTTAAGGGCATCTCCAGGAGATTGTGATCTCAAGTTAGGGGTAGATGGAACTTCTGGTGATTGAGCGCCAAAAGTGGTAATAGCTACACTATCACTTGCATTTCTCAGCATCAAACTTTCAAGGGGACCCCTCGGACGGACACTCATGCTAACTCTACTTGGAGAACCAAATGACAACGATCTAGCAGGTGATGACGTGGCACTGGAATCATCCTTGCTTCTTCCCCATTTCTTTAACTTCTGCATCAAGGAAGGTTTTTTACTCAAACTGCTGTACCTACTGAAGGAACTATCCATGGAGGCATTGTCAAAATCTTCGCTTCCAGGGGAAGATGGGTGGGAGAAGTTGCTCTCGAGGTCCGTGTCTCCTTGCCCACGTTCTGAATCTGCATATTCTAACAGGAGCTGCTTGGCTTTGTGTTGTGACTTGGGACTCAAGCTCTTGCTAAGATCCTTAGCAGAGATTTTTCCAGATGGTGTCTCGTAGTTTCGAAGCTCATATCTCAAGCATGCGTTGACCCAGCGTAGATATACTAGTTCTTCTACTTCACTGAATCGGTTCATCTGCAGTCCTTCAACTTGCTTTGTTAGGTCTTCGTTTGCATGCCTCAGTTTATTCACCTCTTCTCTCACTTCAGCAACCATTTCAGTCTGCAAAACCAAACATTGTGCTTCATTCATATCTTCTATGTTATCCAAAAGACCAATGCTACAAGGAGGGCAATTTAGTATGAAAATGGCATTTTTCCATTTCAGGAAACTTTTGACTATCTTACTCGATCACCTTTTTTCCATACTAAGTAGATTTGCCTATCCAAGATGCTTGAGTTGGTCAGCCATGTAATAAAGTTACACATCAAAGACAGAATAAATTTCCCAAACAAGGTAGTTATGAGGGCACAAAACAAAGCCTTGAGTTGATCCTTCATTAATTGAACATTCAGCAATAAGGAGTTGATTTTTTTTGGTAAAAGTTGATATTTTTAAGCAGACAATTGCTTTTCTTAAAAAGGTAACAGTTTTTCACTTATGTTCTAAGTTTCATACTTTCTAGAATTTTCTTATCCACAATGTTCGAGTTGGTGTAACGTGGTAAAAGGATAGTTGCAGAAATCATTTATACATTTTTTTTTGCCCCAAGCAAGGTAGCTATATGAGGCCATAAAGAATAAGCCTTCAGCTAAAGCCTAAAAGCAGTTACTTTAATTGAAAGCTTGTTTTTGGCAATCAATTAAAACAGCTAATCAAACATTAACAAAAAAAGAATATTCAGAAAAACAAGTCTCTAACCTCTGTCATGTTAGAAAGTTTGGCAACTTTAGATTCAGCAGTATCAAGCTTTACAGCAAGTTCTCTTTTCTCATGCTGAAGCTCCCTATTCTTTCTCCTTAGCTCTACAACTTCGACTTCCAGATTCTTCACAGCTTTCAACTTTTTCTCGACCTCATCGTCCATCTTAACTGACTCTTCCTCTTTTGCATGAAGACTCGAAACTTGCTGCTTAAGCAACAAAAGCTGTCCTTTTGTCTGGTTGGACTCTAACTGAATTTGTCTCTGCAGTTCCTTGATTTTGTTCCTTGCCGTCTCAAGCTCCTTTTTCGCCGAACCTCCCAGAGATACCTCTTCCTGAAGTTTCTTCCTTTCCACTTGCAAAGAATTGATTGTTATATTCAGCATGTCAATCTCAACAGTCTTTATTTTCAGCTGCCTTTGTAATTCAACGACATCCGATTCTTGCTCCTTCAATCCATAATACTCTAGTAATTCACCTTCGAGCTTTACTTCTCTTTCTTCTAACTCCTTCACTAGCATCCGCAGCCTTTCGAGCTCATCTGCATTTTTTGCCATCTCGGTTTCATATACTTTGTTCGCCTCATCAGACTTATCTGGCAGTGGGAAATCAATCTCTCCTGATAAAAAATCTTCAAATTCGGGCAAAATGTCATCGTCTTCACTGTAAGGTGTATTGCTATATGCCTGGTTTATTACACTGCTTATCAGTTTAACCTCCTCTTCATCTTCCTCTTCTTCTTCCTTCTCCCTCTGCAATATATTATAACATATAAATCAACCGAAACTTAATTTTAAAAAGTATTTTGCGTGAAATCAAATACTCACCGCGTCCTGTTTGAAGCCATCTCTGTTAGAAATGAACTGTTCTTCACCTTCCCTGTCGTTCTGACGCTGCTCCAGTCCTGCTTCATCATTTTCTGCGAATCGACTGCATTAGAACATTCAAAACTTGAATTTCAGAGCTAGAATTTTGTTACCAAAATAAGTACCTTTCGGTTTTGAGGGTGGTGGTTTGACATTCAGCTGCTTAACTGTAAACGCTGCAATAGAAGCAGCAACAAGGAAGCCTAATCTGACTAACATGTCAGAATTGCAGGCAATAAATCCTTAACTGTCTCTCCATCAACGAACCAGAGAACATTAAAACCGAACCCGTTCTCCACACGGATAACTCCACAATCAGATGACTGTTTCTGGCCTGAAAAATGGTGGCGATAATTTTATCAGGTCCATGGAAGTGACTTTTGTTTTCTCGTTCATGAAGAGAAGAATTCCAACACAAATGCTAAGAGCTAAAGAAGCCACCTATAACTAGTGGCCTCCATTTCTTCCATTTGGATTGACAAATACAAAGGATAGTGGGTTTAACAGGTGCACTTCCTTCCTTCAAAGCAATATATATGCAGTTGAAAGTCAGTTATCAATGAGACAGAATGACTTATGTAACAGTAAATAAAGAGAAACGCAAACTGTATAGCTTCTTTTCTTGTCCGAGGAGTGTAATAGAATGTCTGGGTTTTATTTAAGTTTTTCACAATTCTTGTGAGGGGTTCCAATCATATCCATTAATGCTATTCACAGCTAAGGGGTAGGTACCTATCAATATTTAATAAGTAACCTTCTGGCAATGGTGATTTTTGATCAACAAATATACCGTCTAACCCACCGAAATTATTCAGGTATTTCTTAATGTATACAGATCTAGCTTGCAAAAAATAAAAAATAAAAAGTGCAGTAAGGATGGTCTTTTATAGCCAGACATATCAAAGGAAGAACAACCACAAAGGTTGGGAAAAGCTAGATAAGGTAGGTAGTTGAATGGTTAAGAAAGTGCTGGAAACAAAATCCAAGTTGATTACTTTATGGAAGAAGCCAAAAAAAAAAGAACAGTTATTTTTGGTGATCATCCCTTGTAAATCTTCTTGGCCTTTCTCAGAAGTGCCATCATATAAAGTTTTTGTATTATATGTTATGACTTCAATCAATCCTCTAAATGCTCAGACCTTATCTTCTTCGGATTTTTGTGGACAGCATTCTGGGTAGTGGGCCCACGGTTTCTAACTTCTAACACCCCCAGGAAACAAAATTACTGCAAAAAATCTAAGAATGATAACATCTGATATAAGAAGAAATCGCCCAATATAATTTACTTAAGCAATTCAACCACCTAAAAGTGTTTTAATACTTAGTTAAATAGTTTTTCTTTTTCCGCATATTTTTTGGTAGTTAGTTTATCAGCAATGCATCACTTGTAACATGTTTATTTTATTTTTTAAAATTATTATAACTTGTGTCGAAGTCAGTTCATATGGCTCTAATGGATTTTGAATCTGAAATCTTAGTTAAGAAATAAAGCGTCACTATATATATATATATTACATGGTTTAGTTAAATAGTTACAACTTACAAGCTGTTAATGGGATATGCACAAGTATGGGTGTAAAGAAATAGAAAAAAACCAGTGAAAACTGATCCAATCCAATTTGAAAAGACCAAACTATAATTAAGTTTTTCATACCCATTCGGTCTTTCAACTTTGAGAATCATGGGAACGAACCGACCGATGAGTTAATTATATATATACAATATTATTATATTAATTTGTATAGAACTTAAAAACTGTCAGGATTTTACATTATGTGTCAGTTTGATGTCTCAGTTTTAAACTGTTGATATTTGGTGTCCCAATTTTCAGTTTTCTGCCTATTTGGTTTTCCTTTAGTTTTTGGGGTTAAATTTAACAGATTTACTTAAAAAAACAATTTTACCTTTTTTTTAAAAAAACCAAATGACAATCCGGCCACCCACCCCGACTCCGGCCACCCACCTCCAGCCACCCACCTCCAGACACCCACCTCCAATCGGTCGGAATTGGCCGGAAATCAGCCAAAATCGGCCGGAATCGGGACGGGTTTGGCCGTAATCGGCCAGAATCTGGGTGGGTTTGGCCGCAAACGGCCAGAATCGGGGTGGGTTGGCCGTAATCGGCCGGAATCGGGGTGGGTTTGCCCGCAATAGGCCGAAATCGGAGATGCTTAGCCCTAAATCGACCGTAATTGGCCTTAATCAGCCGGGACTTGGCCGGAAATCAGCCGGAACGTGTTGGGGTCATTCTGGGTATTTTAAAATTATTGCCCTTACGTGACCAGCACGTGACATCATTCCGTCCAACTTAACTGCCAAAATAGACGGAGACACCAAATAGCAACATATATGTAAATTCAGATACCGTTTGTAAACCTCAGACACCAAACTGACACATGGTATAAAATTCAAACGGTAAATAGTATCTTTTCCCTTGTATTAATCACTATAATTAATATTACTTCAAATATTCTAAAATAGACACTTGTGATGATTTTTCTTTCCTATTTTTATTTTGTATTTTAATTAATTGTATTAATGGATATATTATTTTAGATTTTATATGGTATTTGTAAATTATAAGCATTTAAAATATTAATTTATATTTTCAAGTTTTCGGATTAAGCCGAAAGACTTAACCGAAAAACCGTACTACAAATGAACTATTTATTTTTCTTACTGAAAATAAAAGCACATGATCGAAACAAGTAAAAAACCGGTCCTACTGGACCAGTTTCACCCCTAAGCACAAGTTGTCTGTCTGCTTAATGTTTCTAATTCGGAGGTGCTATTGGCAAGTCTCTCCAGCAAAGAAAGCAGCTATATTGCAAAACCAAATATCCAGTACAGGTTGAGAGGCTTGAACAATAAAATTACTGAGTCTGTCTCATCACCAGATCATAAAACAAGAAGAAATATTGAGCCAAAAGAGATCCAACTAAACTAGCAAACAAAGTACCTACTAATTGTGGTCATTCCATCGCCACCTCCGCCCAGCCTCCTCCAGAACCTTCGCTCGAGCCTGGCTCTTCTTCGCTTCATCCTCAACCCAAGATCTGCACTAAATTATTATTATTATTATCAACCATGAAAAAGCACCATAACTTACAGTTCAAGAATTGATCTTCACAAATCACAACTCTGTAGCTATTTCTTACCTTAGTATCCTTACCGCTTCTTTCTCGGCTTCAAGAATCGACTTTGCATCAAGCAGACCTTCAAGTTTTGTCACTAACTCACTGATTACACTCTGTACACTAGACTGATCTTCCTCAAAACTAGCTCTCTCAGACAAAAGCTTTTCTGACATTTCGTTTACTTCGTCTCCAAGGTTAACCAGCAGTTGCCGCTGACAATCCAGAGCTGCCCTCTCCTTTATATGCTCCTGGAAATCCTTCTCCTTTAACATCCGCTCCTCCTCCAGTTTCTCGACTAATTCATGATACTCATTCTCCACCAGCAAACCGCGTGCTTCTTCTTCTTGTAACTTTTCATCCCAAAACTTCTGTATGTCCCCCCTCGCGAGCAGTTCAGATCTGATTTCTTCCATCTCAGCTATCCTTGATGCATTCTCCGCTTCGATTCTTGATAGTTCATTTCGGATTGCTTCCATTATTCTCCCACTTGTCAGTGCCACAGCAGCTTGGGCTTTTGTTGAAGGTTTAGTGGGTTGGAATCTTCTGATGTTGCCTGTAAAGTTGACATTTTTAACACTAAATCAAGCTTCTGGGTTTTATTTAAGAGTTAAGAACAACTATAGGCCATGTTGCTAATCGCTGTCCCAGATTTAAAATGTTGATATTCGGTGTCCCAACTATCAGATTGGTTGATTTCCACATTTTTATCTTAAAATTGACGAAACAAAAACATGTTTTTTAAGCATCAAATAAGAATAAACCCTGAGCAACAAATATGATACTTCGTAAAAGTGGAAAGCAACATATTTTCTTGCTTAAAACGCCGATTTTAACGCCAAAATCAGTCGAAATAAGTGGTAAACAACTAATCTGATAGTTGCGATACCGAATATCAACATTTTAAATTTGGGACAGCAATTAGCAGCATGACCTATAATTGGGACAGTTTTTAGGTTCTTAACCCTTTATTTAAAGGTAGAGAGAGAGGAGGAGGAAAGAGAGAGAGACCAAAAACTCTTCTGATAATGCTCCTATCACCAAAAAGCATGTCCATGAAAAATTCAGGAGATATGCCTGATTTAGCCACCTTCACATCCATGAACCCAACTTTTGTCCTTGATATCTGGACTGTAAACAAGTCAGGCTTAACTTTAAGAACTAGTCAATGGCCGAGATGCATTAGACACATAGTAACTTATCAATGTGATAAGTACCTGATCGATTATTGCTGGAACAACATCGTATTCTAACTGAACTTTCCAATTTATTAGATCCTGACGAGAAATAAAGCTGACAAGAGAAGTGTATTTTAGAGAAATGGAACTTGAGAGAGGAAAATTTTTAGACTCGAGAAGATGACATCGTACCTCTCCGGGGAAAAGTTGATCCTTTTTTCAGTTTCAGAACCATTAGAGTTGGAGTACTTCGTTGATAGCTTACTCGGAATGACACCAGCCTCCGCTAAGGCTAATATGACAAAAGAAATTCAATATTTTCTTGCTTGAAAGTAAGTAAATTGAGAAAGCAGGTAATTGGCATAGCATACCTTGGATATCTTCAAAATCAGGATCGTCAACATTAACATCATCAAATGCACTAATTCTTGTCCCACAGAGTGAAATTGATGGGATAATTCTATGCTTTGGATTCCTGAAGCCGATTAACAGTGTAAGCTCCCAAATAATTTGAATTAAAATGTCGTCCCCGCAATGCAAACAAAATAAATAACAAAGTTCTTTCTTTTTTTGGGTATTACGCACATCCTAGGAAATACTAGCTTCAATTGGTTACCTTTCTAGTAAATTTACTTGTACCAGCCACCTTGCATATTCCCTCCTAGTGCATAACTCATCAGCTTTGACACCATCTTCAGTTATCTGCACATCTCGATAAAATAAAATAAAAATAAGCTCAAAGCAGCAAGAGAGCTATTTTCTGACCTATAAACTACCAGATATGAATGCGGACTTTAAGACCATGAGCAACTGCAGTTCCATTCTCTGTATATTGCAACAGAATCAAAATCATCCTAGAAGTTGCAGCAGTTAGTTCGATTTGCGGTTAACGCCTAAATTGCCAAAACACTAAAGTATTAGTCCGAGCTGACGCCATATCAATCAAGTTGGAGAGAGGAACAGATGGATAACTTTACTTCCTAAAGTGTTCACTTTCCCAACCTAGTAGAACTAGAAACCTAAATGATTTGATATTTAAAAACGTTTTCCAGTCATAACTTAGTTGCCTATTACAGTGCACATCTATATGGACACATCAAATTTAGATACATCATCAACTCATTTTCATGCCAGAAGCAGTATGAAAAATTTATGCAGCATTCTAATTCACAAAATACGTAATTTTAAACAAACACCAGAATTCTCTATCGTTTTTCTGAAGACAGACCTTCAGGCTTTTTAAAAGCTTTAAAGCTTCCTTCTGAGTCGAATCCAGATCCACCACAACTGGAATCATAACATGTTCTAGTTTTCCATTTGATGTTGAAGGCTCCGTAATTTCTGATCAAAAGACAATGCCAGCACAGATAGTTTCTTAAACGTGAAGGATGCAGATTCAAGATGTAACGTAAAATATCTAGCTTAAAGAACACTGCATATTGCAATAAAGTTTTGACATCAACATGTAAGGAAAATGTGAAAATTGATGTAGGTTTGCACAACTCAAGCGAAGGAAACTACTTCTGTTAACCACAAAAAGATAAAATTAAAAAAGATTGCACTATGAACTGTTAGTGATGGAACAACTTTGAAACATTTGCTGGAGTTTTCCAGGTTGGTTATGACAATGGAGGGGCAAAAGTTCAAATCGAATGAAACCAAAACTACGGAAGACGTTACAGGAGCAGTTTACTTTTTACACCTGACATGCACTCATGCAGGATAAACTATAAAGTGTCCCTTATGTGGTATACATAATAAAACAATTTTTTCTAAGGGGTAACTAGTAAGCAAAAATGCTATTTAGAGAGTTTACTTTGAATGTTGCCATTAAAATAGATGGATCTTACCCATTGTCCATTGGTCACTAGCACTTCAACCTAAATGCTCATGATTTAGGAGCAAGTACATATCACATTTTGAAACTGATTCACTTCCATTAATTGATCCTTATAAACAGATACACCACGCTGTATATTATGGAGGATATGACATTTTATATTGACTAAATTATCCTCAAGACATAAAACGAAAAGTAAAGACGTGTGGACTGGATACTACCTGAAGCCGAAGTGTTTATGATTGCATCAGCTATACATTCCGAGATTTCCTCGGCCTCAACGACGTTGTTATTTGAGAAACTAGATTCTACATTCTCCGTCAAGCTAGGAGTTGATGTCTCAGTAAAAAGATTTTGCCAAGCCTTCGTGGAAATATGAAACTTCAACCCTGAACATCAAATATAACTGAGCTCAGAAACTCATCAGCTAAATCCACTTTCTACATAAACCCTCTAAAAGACCAATTTAGCCTAAAATCAAACATTTGAGCACAACAATTGCTAGATACATATCACTTGCACTGATTGTTGATTTTTCTCAAACAACTAGCACACGCAAAGCATGTCTAGCAGAGAGTAAGAAAGCATGCTTAAAATGTGGCGAATTTCTCTTGCAACCACGTACTCCAATCAAAGATTGCTTCTCACAGGCTAGGAAGAATAGCTAATGTTCTACTTACCAAAAGAGCACGTAATCACGACTTGTTTAGTTCAACTTGATTCCTAGTTTTCCTTTTGGAATGTGAAGAAGTTGGACAACTAAATCATATTCTACAGACACCATAAATCTTTTTGTAGCTAGTTATTGAATATTCTAGTCATTGGTTTAACTTGTGCAAATTGTGATGTTTCTTTTTTAAAATTAGCTACCTCTTCTAGAGAGCGAGAATTGAGCAATGCCAGCAAGTAGTAAAGCAACTGAAATCCCAGCGCCCCCAATCACAATTCTAGGCAACCCTGCACAGCAAAGAACTCGATCACCATTAGAACAACGGAATCAACATTCATCGTCAATATCTCAAATAGATTAAGGGCAATAGAAAAAACGACATTTCTTCTTAGCTTTTGGAGGTACTGGAAGCTCTACAATACCCCAGCCATTAAATTCAGAGCTGGAATCAGCTGGAACCCAGGAGTGGTCGGGATTTCTGTCGGAGATTGAGGCGTACGCACGGAGCAGTCCGGGCGCGGACCACCGGAGAGCGTTGAGGACTGGCCGTTGGTTGATGAACATCGGCGAGTCATGCCGTCGGGTACGGCGATGAGCATCGGTGAGTTGGAAGAAGGAAGCTGGCGTAAATGCGGTGGAAGAAGACATCTTCGCCGGCGCCGACGACACGATAATGTTAGGCTGCTGTCGGGGACGATAGAACCAAGAATCGGCACGTAAATCGGAGGAATCAAGAATTGATTGCGCTCCTGTCGTTCTGCTTCATCATCCGCCTAATGCAGGTGAGGGGTGAACAGCAGTAAAATCCGGCGAAGGCATGCTTAGAAGATTACAGCATTTGCTATTGTAACTTATTCAGATACATGCTAGTAACTAGTAAATTTGCATTATGTGTTATTTTTAGAATTTCAGTTCAGTAACAAATTATATTATGAAAAAATAGCTTTAATTAACAAATAATTAAGTCTTTCTGTCAAAATTACAGAAGCAATATTGTGTATAAAAAAACCAATAGTTAATACGTATACATAACTATATATTTTTTTTATACGAATAGCAAATACGGATTTTCAATTATAGATAAATTTTTAACTCTATATGAGATTCTATGCAATTTGAATAGAATTAGTTACAAATCTTGTACGTGATTGAAGAAAAATTGACATAAATGTCAAAATTCTCATCATTCACATGGTCATTCGTAAACATCACATCATTGAAATAACAATGTATCTTCTTAACAATAATAGCATTTCTCTATGAGAGCAATTCTTAACAATAATAGCATTTCTCAATTTTCTTTAATTATATACAAACCTCGTGTCTAATTCCGTAAAGGGTTGGTCATAAACACTTTTCCATTTTCAATACTCAGGTAGGGTTTGAAGTTAATACATGTGGTTATGAAATAAACAATTAACCTCTATGTTATATTAGATAGTTCGTTTTTAAATTAATAAATATATTAAAAGAATATATTCATCTAAGATTAATTTGTACAGTAGTGTATACAAAATATATAATGTCATATACAAAATATTTTCATATTTACTTTTACATTAAGAAACCATATTCGATAGTGTAAAAAAATTATATCTATTTAATTACATTGTTCAATAGTGTAAAATTATATTAAATTAAATAAAAAAAAAATCTATTTTCGTATAAATAAAAATTAAAAATTATTGTTTAATGACATAAAAGATTGAAAATGATGTGACAATTTCGTTGATATTGATGCACTTTAAAACTTAAGTTCACTAACTTTGTCTTATAACATCTTTTAGCTTATGGGTCGGAATTTTGGTGAGTCCAAGCTCAATAATTTCACTCAAGTCCAACAATCTCCCACATGAATGGAATTTGGAAACATAACTGTAACTCTAAATTCGATAATTGTGTGCAACGGTCAATACATGCAAAGGAAATATAGGGTAACCCCTTTTAAATCGATCCATTGTGAGATCGTGCCTTATTTATTGGTTGGTCGATAGATGGGATGTCCTTGAATCAAATGTTGTTGGTGTAAATGACGACATGACCCACTAAAGTACCTGTCACAATGGCTAAAATTAGGGCTTATTTTTCCGCCTAAGTATAGCTCTTGCTGGCGTGATCCTCCCTCGAACCACCAGCCAACACTTGAATCCAACGCAGCCAAGAAGACACGAACAAGCCAAAAACGCAGCTAAGGGACTCCAACTCAAGAAACACACCAAGAAGAACCAAGAACAAGATCCACACGCAGCAAACACAACATAAATCGAAGAACACAAGATAAAGATTGTTGAACAGTTGCCTTTATTACTCAATATAGGCAACGCGCCTGAATTACACCCTCTAATTTAGACGCTCACTTTCACTCCTCAGTCTTGCAGCAATTGGGTGTACAAGAACTGTTTTCAACACAAGGGACACTCCCCTTTATATAGATTTTCGGATTTCCCAGCTCCCTGTCAGACCTAAATCTAACCTACGGCGAATTACGTTTCGAAAACGTGGATTTTTAAAGAGTCGCCACTAGTTAATTATAGGCTAACTAGAATCCTAAATTACCTAAGCGAATAATGAATTAAACACCTAGTATAAAATCGGTCTACGATAGAAATTCGAGTTCGGGGGTTCGATTACGAATTAAAAAATATAATTTTTAATTACGCCATTTCGGTACTCGGTTCACTTGTTTGCCAATTTTATTTGTTAATACATGTTATACTAGATTATCCTAGCGATTTCAAATTTTAATTAAATTTATCGTATGCAAAAATATTGCCAATTATTAACCTAAGTCTAAAAACACCAAAATTATCAAAACATGTCTAAAATCTATATATAACCTAATATAAAGTTAACATACATACATAATTCACTTAATTAAATCTAAATAATTACATTTAAACTACTTAATTAAATATAATATAATTAATAATGATAATAATAAAATAATATAAAACAATATAATAATAAATAAATCATAAAATAATAAAACAATTTTTTTTTTTTTTTTAAAAAAGACGCGGACCTTACCTGTAGGGAGGGCCAACGGCAACAGCAGAGGCCATGGCACGACGGTCACGGCAGGAGGACTCTGGCGGCAGGTGGACGGGATCGGGACAGCTAGGGCGACGCTACTGTGGTGGCGAGCTGCTGGGAGTCACTGGACGAGGCGGATGGAACTCCGGTCTGGTTGGGGGACGACGTCGGGGATGCTGCTGGAGAGAGAGAGAGAGAGAGAGAGAGAGAGAGAGAGAGAGAGAGAGAGAGAGAGAGAGAGAGAGAGAGAGAGGGTGGCCGGCGAGCAAGGCGGACCGAGGGGCGAAGATGGCGTCGGTCTTGGTCGCGGCTCCGGCACGGCGGTCAGATGGCTTGTGGTTGCTTCGGGGCTTCTAGGACGGAGGTTGGTCGGACTTATGGAGTCGAACGCGAAGGGAGTTGGTCTGTGGTAGTGGCACGGTGGAGCTGACAATCTCCGGCAGGTCCGGTGGCAGCAGGGCTCCGATGCGGTGGCGAGCCAGGCAGGGTTCCGGTCTGGTTGGCCACAGTGGTCACCGGAAAAATGAGGGAGAGAGAAAGAAAGGAGAGAGAGAGGGAGAGAGAGAGAGAGAGAGACGGCAGGGCCACCGGTGTGGCCGGAGGGGCCACCGGCGTGGCTAGAGGGGCCACCGGCGTGGCCGGAGCTGCAGGTCCGGCGGGTCACCAAGAAGACGGGAGGGACAGACAAAAAAAAAAAGTAAAAAGCACTAGAGGACGAAAATCGCACAGACTCCGAGAAAATAATGTATTATTGCTTTTTTGGTGTTTTCTGTGTCATTTACAATGTAAACCTAGACCCCTATTTATACTAAAAACCTAGTCTAGATTATAGATAAAATTTAAATAAAAAATGCTAACAGGTAATTATTCTAGAGAATATTCCTAAGGATATTTATCTTTACAGATATTATTTTTTTTAATAAAAAATAATATCTGGAGATAAATATCTTATAGATAATTTTCTAAAATACAAAAAAAACTAGTTATTATATATATATTTGTAAAAAAATTCCGAAAATATTAAACAAATTCGAAATAATTTAAAATATATTTTATAATAATTTTCCTAATGTGCCCTTGAGCATTTTTGGAGACTTTGTGGCTTGACGCGTCCGGAATTTGACGTATCATGTGTAACGTCGTTACGTCCGGGTCAAAATCGAGTGTTTACAGTTTGCCCCTCTTTGGACGGACTCCCGTAGAACGTGTTCGAAGGGGTTTGTCCAAAGACGAAGAAACACTGATTTTGACCAGAAAGTATATTCTCCCCCAATTCTTCAAAGTGTTCAAGGTGGCTCATATGCTTATTCTGGTGCGGAAACGATAAAACTTTTGTCGGCGGGACGCCTGTTGGCGGTGCCTCCATTAGCGATGCATAAAGTAAAGCCTCCAGTGGCGGTGTGGTAAAAGTAAAGAGCCTCCAGTGGCTGTGCGGAAAAGTAAAGAGCCTCCAGTGGCGGTGCGGAAAGTAAAGCCTCCAGTGGCGTGCAGAAAAGTAAAGCCTCCAGTGGTGTGCGGAAAAGTAAAGCCTCCAGTGGCGTGCAGAAAAGTAAAGCCTCCAGTGGCGTGCGGAAAAGTAAAGCCTTCAGTGGCGTGCGGGAAAGTAAAGCCTCCAGTGGCGTGCGGAAAAGTAAAGCCTCCAGTGGCGTGCGGAAAAGTAAAGCCTCCAGTTGCGTGCGCGAAAGTAAAGCCTCCAGTGGCGTGCGGAAAAGTAAAGCCTCCAGTGGCGTGCAGAAAAGAAAAACTTCGATCGACGATGCCTCCAGTGGCGTGCGACAAGGAAAAGCCTCCAGTGGCGTACAGTAAAGTAAAAACCTCGATCGACGATGCCTCTAGTGGCGTGCGACAAGGAAAAGCCTCTAGTGGCGGTGCGGAAAGTAAAGCTTCCTATGTCTGAGAAATGCCTCTAGTGTCGTCCGATGGAGAAAAGCCTCTAGTGGCGTGTGTCGGAGAAATGCCTATAGTGGCGTCCGTTTGGAGAAGAGCCTCTAGTGGCGTCCGTTGGAGAAGAGCCTCTAGTGGCGTCCGTCGGAGAAGAGCCTCTAGTGGCATATGACGGAGAAATACCTCTAGTGGCGTCCGTTGGATAAGGGCCTCGAGTGGCTTGACGACTTGAATGCATGTCCCTAATTTTTGCCTAATATGCGCATGACGCGACAGCTTAGCAGAATCTTTTTTCTTTTTTTTTTCTTTTTTTTTAATCTCTCATATTCTCTCATTTTGCCAAGGTCAGAATTTTAGACCGTGCCCCTCAATTTTCCTAATTTTTACATGGATTGCCCCTTGGGGTTTTCATTCCATCGGAATTTTATTTTCTCTCCTTTTGCCATGATTGCAATTTCTGAATTTGCTATCATGCCACTCATTTCCTAATTTTGCCTAGGCTGCCCTTTCGGGTTTTCAACTTAACGGAAGCACTCTTTTTTTTTTTGGTAACCGATTAAACGGTGGCTGTGACCCGTACTTTATTTCCCGTCACGATGCGAGAGTATTTGTAGCCATTTGGAGGGTGGCTGTGACCCTTTCTTCACCGTCTTCAATGTGGGAGCTCTTTTGATTTGTAGCCATTTGGAGGGTGGTTGTGGCCCTTTATTTTGTAGTCGTTTTAGGGACGACTGTGACCCTTTTTTATTTTCCCGCCCTTACAAGATCCGCGGGGTCACTCTTTTATCTGTAGCCGTTTGGAGGGTGGTTGTGGCCCTTTATTTTGTAGTCGTTTTAGGGACGACTGTGGCCCTTTTTTATTTTCCCGCCCTTACAAGATTCGCGGGGTCACTCTTTTATCTTTAGCCGTTTGGAGGGTGGCTGTGGCCCTTTCACTTATTCTCCGCTTTTGATGTTGCGGGAGTGCTCTTTATTGTAGCCATTTGAAGGGTGGCCGTGGCCCTTTTTTATAGTCATTTTAGGGATGAATGTGACCCTTTTATTGCTTCATTGCTCTCACAAGATTTGTACGAACGCTTTCTTTATTTTCCTGCAGCCGATTAAAGGGCGGCTGTGACCCTAAAGAAACTGGGTTTTTTTTTTGCTATTCTTTTTTTTGCTTCTTTGCTTTTTCATCTCACCTTTTGCCATGACTTCCCCTGCGGGTTTTCAATCATGCCCCTCTCCCTGACTTTTGCCTAGGTTTTCAACCTAGCGGGAATTTATTTTTTTCTCTCTTTTTTCTTTTTTCAAATGGAAAGAAAATCTACAGAAACTAATCAACAACAACTATGTTACATGCCCCTAATAGCAGATTAAACCTTTTAATTTCTCGGAACTTCTCCGGAGGAAAACTTGTCAAATAGGTTGATTTTGTCGATGTCTTGAATGGAGGATCCTTTCAATGGGTGGACGACACCGTCAATAATTTCTTCTTCTTCTTCTTCCTCTCAAATGCTCTTTTATTAGCACGGTCGATCTTCATGGAATCTCGATCTTTTTTTAATAGGAAGATCTCTGGATGTCTTCTATCTTCAACCATGCTTGATCTTAACAGGAATGCCCCACGACTACATCTGATTGGTTCATAATTCGTCGCATGCTGGACGAATGACCTGATTAACGAACACACATGGATGGTGTTGAGTTTGGCACAGTAGTCCGCAAATGGTAAACTTAGGCATAGATAACGTCCGAGGTATCTGGGATAAATTCGATAGCTGGCATAAAAATGGTCGGCTAGCGAAGGGCTGTACACGAGATGTGCTCTTCAGGAGTTTTGATTTGGATGATTATCCAAGCTGCACAATGAGTAAGGAAAAACTCAAATTTCGGGGATAAAATGATCACAACTTCTCTTACCTGGGAGTTGGATTTTTCAGTGGGCAATGTGCTCACTATGCGACTGGACCTGCTGCATGTCCTGATTCTCCTGCTCCACAACTTGTATATGTACACCTGCTGAAAAGTACATGCCCCTAGTGGCAGACTGAAAATTTCAGATTTTTTTTTTTTTCGAAAAAGGATTCGGTTGATCGAGTCAAGCTACATTGATCGGCACATTGAATCTTCACGGGATTCTTGATGATCTCTTGAAATTTTCTCATCTCCTGACATGTCCGATCTCAATGGGAGATGACCCATGGTTACCGCTTGAATGGTTTAAACCTGGCCACATAACGGTTGTATACCTCGTCTTGGAAAGCGTATGAATTTCACACATGGTGGGTGAAATTTTTCATAGAAACTCTTCGAAGCGCTCACGTTTCACACGATTGCGGCATTGGTTGAAGTGGTCATCCGACCTGCAAAAGAGTAGGGACACTCAAATCTCAAAGAAAAAATTAAGTACAATTTAACGCACCTCAGCGTTAGATATCTCGAGTGTGCAATTTGTTCCTTGTGCAACTGGATGACTGCATGTTCTTTTTTTGTTGCCCCATTTAGCCGGCATAACTTATGTGTACATGATACCTTAACCAAGGGTACTTGAAAAGAGTGAATGCAAAATCAGTGTAGAGAATATGAGAAATCATGCATGATTTTTTTTGAAAACTCTAATGTCATTCATTTCATAATTTTGATTACTTTTTTGAAAATGAATCAAAACTTATGATCAAATGTGTTTTGCGCCATCATGGAGTTTACTGAGTTTGCTGAGCGCATTATCTGGCTCGAACGCGGGACAAATGCTCAAAACAAAGTTTTTTCAAAAATGTTTTCTCGTCATTTGTTTAAACTCGAATAGTAGCACTCAACCGCACAGTTAAACTATTTTCTCAAAAAAGAATCAAAACTCCCATTTTTTAAATGTTCGCTCATGCGAATGTTGAAATGACGATCTTGCCAAAAAAGTGCAATACACCTTGGATAAAAAACGAATGACACTTTGAGTTTTTTTTAAAATGCTCATGCATGCTCTTACTGTTAAGAAAGTTACAACTTACAACATATTACCTGAATGACGCATATGAAATGCATTTTTGAAAGTTAAAATTCTATTCTAAGAAATTCACAACTTACAACAGTTTACCTGAATAATGCATATGAAATGCATATTTTGAAATGAAAATTTCAGGTGGATTTTTTTAAAATAATGCAATTGAGATGCATGCCTGAATTTGAAAGCTCTATAGCTAAAAAAGAACTCACAATTTACCTGAAATATTTTTTTTTAAAAAAAATAATGCATATTAAATGCATGCTTAAAAAAAATCAGGTAAAAAGATTTTTTGAAAATGATGCATATGCAATTCATGTCTGAATTTAAAAAAACTCTAAGAGCCAAAAAGGAATTACAAATTTTCCTAATTTTTAAAAAATTATGCACATTGAATGCACTAACAGAATTTTACAACTTACATGAAACATTTTTTTTTTTTCTAAAAAATAATGCGTATGAAACACATGCTTGAAATAAAACATTCTGGTAAGTAGTTTTGAAAACAACATATGGAATACATGTTTGAAACTAAAAGTTCTACGACTAAGAATGTGTACAGTCTATCAACATATTATTTTTCCTAAAACAATACACATGCGATGCTCACGCGATGCACATGAGATGCATACTTGAGATGAAAGTTCTACAGTCAAGATAATTTACAAGTTATCTGAAATGATTTTTTGTTTTTTTAATGAGGGAAAAAAACAATGCATCTTGGTTGCTCAAAATTAAGAATCAGGCGAAAGGTTTTTTTTTTTTTTTTTTTTTTTTTAAAGGGATGCATATGAGATGCACAAAAATAAATACTTGATGCAAACTTAAAAATAAAAGTTCTACAACTGAGAAAAATTACAATTTACTTGAAAAGTTTTTTTTCGAAAATAATGCATATGACATGCACGTTTTTGATTAAAAATTCAGATAAAATGTTTTTTAAACAAAGAGCCTTAAAACTAAGAGAGCTTACGGTTTATCTAAAAAGTTTTTTTTTTTTTAAAAAAAAAATTAATGCATATTGGATGCATTATTAAAAATAAAACGATTTAGTTAAAAAGTTTTTTTTAAAATGATGCATATGGAATGCACGTTTGAAATTAGAAGCTCTAACAGTTAAAGCGGAATTACAAATAATCCTAAATTTTGTTTTTTGTTTTTTTTTTATTATCAATGCATATATAATACACTAACCAAAATTACAACCTGCCTGAAAATTTTTTTCAAAAATAATGCGTACAAAACACATATAAAAAATAAAAATTCAGGTAAGAGGTTTTTTTAGAAAAAAATGCATATGAAATGCATGTTCGAAAGGAAGCTCTAATAGCTAAAGAAATTAAATTTTCTGAAATGTTTTTTTTTTAAGTAATGCATACGTAACGCACTAACAAAATTACAACTTACCTGAGAGTTTTTTTTTTTTTTTTAATAATGCACATGAGACGCATATTTAGAAAGAAAATTTAGGTAAGAGTTTTTTTTTTAATGCTATGAGATGAACGCATGAGAAATAAAAGCTATTTATACAAACAGTCGTATGATAACATTTACAAAAAAAAAAAAAAAACAGATCATTTTAGGGGGGTAAAAAATGTGTGGCTTTGCTCTACAAGGTAGGTTCCACTGATAGGTTCCCGACAAGGTGGTTTCCCCACCCCCATCATAGAGATCATAAGACCTTCACAAGCGAGTAGAGTTTTTCCGAGCCGTACCGGCGGCCCAGCCGCTCCGGTCGTACCGTACTAAACCTCCGAGGTTCCTATTCGCCCTGGGTTTTAGGCGTTTTGGACATTACACTAAAGTGAGTGTGTGCGAATTTAAGTAATACATATACAACAAAGAAAAATAGTCAGTCATAACAAAAAATTAACTCCACACCTGAAATCACAAAAAACAAGTTAGATCAGTGAAATTAAAATAAAATTACAAAACTCAAATATGGCAAAAAGTAAACGTACTGAGCCCGAACCCTCTAAAACATCCCCAGCAGAGTCGCCAAATTGTCAGACCTAAATCTAACCTACGACGAATTACGTTTCGAAAACGTGGATTTTTAAAGAGTCGCCACTAGTTAATTATAGGCTAACTAGAATCCTAAATTACCTAAGCGAATAATGAATTAAACACCTAGGTATAAAATCGGTCTACGATAGAAATTCGAGTTCGGGGGTTTGATTACGAATTAAAAAATATAACTTTTAATTACGCCCTTTCGGTACTTGGTTCACTTGTTTGCCAATTTTATTTGTTACTACATGTTATACTAGATTATCCTAACGATTTCAAATTTTAATTAAACTTATCGTATGCAAAAATATTGCCAATTATTAACCTAAGTCTAAAAACACCAAAATTATCAAACATGTCTAAAATCTATATATAACCTAATATAAAGTTAACATACATACATAATTCACTTAACTAAATCTAAATAATTACATTTAAACTACTTAATTAAATATAATATAATTAATAATGATAATAATAAAATAATAGAAAACAATATAATAATAAATAAATCATAAAATAATAAAACAATTTAAAAAAAAAAGACGCGGACCTTACCTGCAGGGAGGGCCAACGGCAACAGCGGAGGCCATGGCACGACAGTCACGGCAGGAGGACTCCGGCGACAAGTGGACGGGATCGGGACAGCTAGGGCGACGCTACTGTGGTGGCGAGCTGCTGGGAGTCACTGGACGAGGCGGATGGAACTCCGGTCTGGTTGGGGGACGACGTCGGGGACGCTGATGGAGAGAGAGGGAGAGAGAGAAAGAGGGGGTGGCCGGCGAGCAAGGCGGACCGAGGGGCGAAGATGGCGTCGAACTTGGTCGCGGCTCCGACACTGCGGTCAGATGGCTTGTGGTTGCTTCGGGGCTTCCAGGACGGAGGTTGGTCGGACTTATGGAGTCGAACGCGAAGGGAGTTTGTCTGTGGTAGTGGCACGGTGGAGCTGACAATCTCCGGCAGGTCCGGTGGTAGCAGGGCTCCGATGCGGTGGCGAGCCAGGCAGGGTTCCGGTCTGGTTGGCCATAGTGTTCTTCGGAAAAACGAGGGAGAGAGAAAGAAAGGAGAGAGAGAGAGAGAGGGAGAGAGAGAGAGAGAGACGGCAAGGCCACCAGTGTGGCCGGAGGGGCCATCGGCGTGGCTAGAGGGGCCACCGGCGTGGCCGGAGCTGTAGGTCCGGCGGGTCACCAAGAAGACGGGAGGGACAGACAAAAAAAAAAAAAAAAGTAAAAAGCACTAGAGGACGAAAATTGCACAGATCCCGAGAAAAAATGTATTATTGCTTTTTTGGTGTTTTCTGTGTCTTTTACAATGTAAACCTAGACCTTTATTTATACTAAAAACCTAGTCTAGATTACAGATAAAATTTAAATAAAAAATGCTAACAGATAATTATTCTAGAGAATATTCCTAAGGATATTTATCTTTACAGATAATTATTTTTTTTGAATAAAAAATAATATCTGGAGATAAATATCTTACAGATAATTTTCTAAAATAAAAAAAAAACTAATTATTATATATATATTTTTAAAAAATTTTCGAAAATATTAAATAAATTCGAAATAATTTAAAATATATTTTATAATAATTTTCCTAATGTTCCCTTGAGCATTTTTGGAGACTTTGTGGCTTGACGCGTCCGGAATTTGACGTATCATGTGTAACGTCGTTACGTCCGGGTCAAAATCGAGTGTTTACACTCCCCTAGGCAAAACTCTATCTAAATCTATATAAAACTTGATCCTATCTTCCTAGCTAAGATATATTTATCCATGTATATCCATAGCTAGTGACAACACATTAATATATATATCTAAGTTCCCTTAAAGATATAAAACAGAGTCAACTATATCTAAGTTCCCTAAAGATATATAATATAAGATCTTGCACAATCTTGGGCGGATTTGGATGCTTGGCTACCAAGAAGATAGTCTTTTTCCTCAATATCGGACTTCCCATTGATCTCGCGGGCTTAGACTTGATCCTTGCTGACTCTGGACTTCACTGGGCCAATTCAGCCTTTCCTGGACGCTGGGCATGCACTGAGCACGGGCTGAGCATGGACTGTGCATGGGCTAAGCACGGAACAAAGCATGGGCCAGAGCATGTTGCTGGCAGCTCGTCTGGAAGCATTTGCTGAGCACGGACAAATACTTACCAGGCACAGGGAAAGCACGGGACAAAGCATGGGACAAAGCATGGGACATCACTCCACAGGTACGGGACAATCTCGAGACTGAACACAGGACAAACACTCGGACGCGGGGCAAACTCTTTACCACGGACCGAATCCCGCCAACTCCACTTCATGCACCAATTATTCTGAATGCCCCAAAACCATTGCACACTGCTACGATTCACTACTTTTGCCCTCCAAACGCTTGTTGGGCTTAGGAAGCATGTCTATCATAGCAAAATTCATACTTCCCAATAAGTCACATTTTACGGGTCTAACAAACCTCCCCCACCACTCCAATTCGACGCCCTCGTCGACACAGATTCGAAGCACTCTTCAACCCGGGGCCCATACTCCCTTCGAAAGCGTGCCATCTCCTCTGCCCCATCGCTCTTCATGCTAGCCTCGTAATGATCTTCATGAGAAAACGATGCAGATGCAACTTCCAAGCTCTTTCCTTTGTGGAATGCTTCAACTCCTCCGCGAGCTGAACGCTTCTTTGGCGCAGGCAAACACGCATTTTCCTTGGATTTTCCGCGCATCTTTCCGCATATTCTTCGAAGTAGTCCCGTAATTCCGCGCCATGCTCCTTTGCCTCATTGTCTGGACTTTTTCTCGCCCGAGACCACGCTTTCCGCATCGGCTGCAACCTTAACAATCTCTCGACTTGTTAGGACAGTCTACTCATCACTCGATGGCAGCTCACTTTTCACTTCCGAGTCGCGCACTTTAGGCACAAGTCCCGTACTCCGATCCAATCCATCCTTCAACAAGCTGGTTTCTTGGCACACCATTCCACCAATACGCCCCTCGAATCTGACTTCCGGATCACCAAACTCACTCGTCTCCCTGTAAGGAGCAAAATACCGCTTTTTCAACACTTGTTGAACTCCACTGCGTCTTGACTTGCCCCCGGCATTCGTCTTGGCCTTCCTTGCAGCTGGATTCCCATGGCGCCTCCACCTTCTTAGTTTCCCACGCTCTTCCGGTTTCAGCTGAATTGGATCCTGGACGCTTTCTTCTTGTTCCAGCTCATGCGCTAGCTGCATAGCTGAAACGTAATCAACCGACCTCCTTGCCTTCGGGACTTCTTGAACGCCTAGCACAAAACAGGGTTCCTTCGGGTCGTTGATCATAATTCCGCAAAGATAAGGCATTACCATCACGTTGTTGTTTGCAAGGAAGCTGTTCCCATGGATGAAATCGAAATCATCCATTGGCACCACAAAAACTCGATCGGGCCACGCTAGTTTCCAATCCGCTTGAATACGTACCATGCCCTTCGCCTCCAAGCTTTCTGAGTTCACCGCTTTGATTAGTGACCTTGAATCCCAGATTCGCGCATGCTTCGTCCAAACATAAAGAATGCGTCGATCCAGTATCCACCATCACCACTGCATCCTTTCCATCAAGACAAGCATTAACATGGACTAGCAAAGGATTTTTAGTTACCTTGCTCGTCACCACTGCTCCTAGAACTTGCATTGGAGCAATCCGGGTCACCGCTTCCTCCTCCTCCTCCTCCTCGTCCGACGTATCATCGGTCATCCTTGCTGCACTCAACTTCTCCTTAGGTTTCTTGGGACAATCACGAGAAATGTGCGGCCCGTCGCAAATAAAGCATCCGCGGTGAGATTTCGGATCCTTCCAATTTGTTCCCTTAGAATCACCTTTATCTTGCTTCCCATTGGGTTGGGGTTTGGACGTCCCTTTCCCTTTGTCACGATGTTTGGAAGCCCTCTGCTCCTTACCATCGCGGCTAACATCTTTCGACTGTTTCAAGCAGTGTTATCAGAACCGGACCGGACACCGGACCGGAGAGGTGTCCGGTTCCCGGTTCAGACGGTTCGAACCGGTTCGAACCCGGTCCGGACACTACTCTATAAGTTCCACCTCTTCAGAATCCAGATGCCTTCATCTCCCCTCCTAGCTTTCTTCACCCTCATCTCTCATCGATAAGCTTCTTCATCTTCTCCCTTCTAACCCTAGTCTCCTAGCTTCCTCCTCCCTTCTCTTTGGAGATCTTCTTCTCCCTCATAATCCTAACCTCCTAGCTTCCTTCTCCGAGGTAAAGAATGAAATCAATTTCTTTCATTCATCAACAGGGCGCTCCTCATCGACCCAACGTGGAGGATCGAAACCAGACCCACCTGAGCTACTCAAAAGATTACGTTCATTGAAGGAGAAAATCGCATGAGCAGAGATTTTTTTGGCTAAGAGCATAGAAGATGAATTACTGAGAGGATTGTATCGAAGTGAAGCCAAGCAGTCAAGACCGTGCCTTTTGACGACTCCGTACTTGTAAGTTTCCATGGAGAGATGGTGCTCTGCTCGAAGCCTTCGAAAGATAGGATAAATGAAAGGTTTTTATTGTGTTCTTTGTAATCATAGGTAGATGATGATATGTGTATTGCAATTAGGGATTTGAGATTGGATTTGGAAATCTATCGATTTGGATTGAATCTAGATTTTTACTGATTTAAGATAAGATTTGGGAATTTAGTGCTTGAGATGTCGAACCGGCGGACCGGTAACCCGGCCGGTTCACTAAAACGCCGGGTTCTTCAAATATCGGTTCCCAAGTAGTCAAAGGTTTTAACTCTCCGCGCAACTCTTCCCAAGTAGTCAAAGGTTCCCCTCCATTCACATCACAAGAAGTTAGATAACTTCTCCACCAAGCAATCGCATCACCTTCAAAGTACGCAGTCGCACACCTCACTTGTTTTGACTCAGGGACTTCAGCATCCTCGAAGTACTTATCCATACGCCACAAAAACTCTTCTAAGGCCTGGGAATCACGAACACCTGGAAAGGGTTTTGGTTCACGTACCTTAAATCTCACATCGGAGCAATTGTTCACACTCTTCTTTATCAGTTTCAAGTCCTCACGCGCAGTTTCCGCAAAGACCTCCACCTCCCGGATACGATTCAGTTGTGCAGTCAACCTTGTCTCAAACTCCGTCATCCGCGCCTCCACGCCTTACCTATGCTCATGCAGATTGACCAGCACCGTCAATATTTGATTGATGGACTGATCCTCCTTCGCACTAACAAGGATTTCCCTGCACTTCACAACAATTTCTTCCACCGACATCCCGCAGCTTCACCTTTCTTTACCGCAAAGAAAGATTCGATCTTGAACACGTCAGCTTCTTCTTGCTGGCGTGATCCTCCCTCGAACCACCAACCAGCACTTGAATCCAACGCAGCCAAGAAGACACGAACAAGCCAAAAACGCAGCTACGGGACTCCAACTCAAGAAACACAACAAGAATAACCAAGAACAAGATCCACACGTAGCAAACACAACATAAATCGAAGAACACAAGATAAAGATTGTTGAACACTTGCCTTTATTACTCAAAATAGGCAACGCACCTGAATTGCATCCTCTAATTTAGACGCTCACTTTCACTCCTCAGTCTTGCAGCAATTGGGTGTACAAGAACTGTTTTCAACACAAGGGACACTCCTCTTTATATAGATTTTCAGATTTCCCAGCTCCCCTAGGCAAAACTCTATCTAAATCTATATAAAACTTGATCCTATCTTCCTTGCTAAGATATATTTATCCATATATATCCATAGCTAGTTACAACACATTAATATATATATCTAAGTTCCCTTAAAGATATAAAACACAGCCAACTATATCTAAGTTCCCTAAAGATATATAAAGATAGGATCTTGAACAATCTTGGGCGGATTTGGATTCTTGGCTGCCAAGAAGATAGTCTTTTTCCTCAACCTCGGACTTCTCATTGATCTCGCGGACTTAGACTTGATCCTTGCTGACTCTGGACTTCACTGGGCCAATTCAGCATTTCCTGGACGCTGGGCATGCACTGAGCACGGGCTGAGCATGGATTGTGCATGGGCTAAGCACGGACAGAGCATGGAACAAAGCATGGGCCAGAGCATGTTGCTGGTAGCTCGTCTGGAAGCATTTGTTGAGCACGGACAAACACTTACCAGGCACAAGGAAAACACGGGACAAAGAATGGGACAAAGCACGGGACATCACTCCACAGGTACAGGACAATCTCGAGATTGAACACGGGACAAACACTCAGACGCGGGGCAAACTCTTTACCATGGATCGAATTCCGCCAACTCCACTTCATGCACCAATTATTCCAAACACCCCAAAACCATTGCACAACGCTACGATTCACCACTTTTGCCCTCCAAACGCTTGTTGGGCTTGGGAAGCATGTCTATCATAGCAAAATTCATACTTCCCAGCAAGTCAAATTTTACGGGTCTGACAGTACCTTCCTAGTATAGTTCGGTTCACACCATGTGATCCGTAGGCCACGGATCACTCGTCTGGTTCTGCAAGTGTTTCTAAAATTTGCACCATCAACAATACATTTCGAAGCGGTCTCACTTCTCACTCGCATATGTGATTCTATGTCTCAAGAGCATCATCACGACTCTGGGTTCTCCTTAAAAATCATTAAACTTTCGCTTAACTTTAATCAACTTCATCATTGTTTCTTATCATATGAATAGGCTCGGGGTTTGACCCCCACAATGACAACACTTACTCTTATGATTAGGTTGTCCCATTGAAACAAAATCTTGAGATCTCCAGTCAGCATGGTTGGTTTTTCCTTCTCAGGAGTTTTTCCTGGGCTTAGCCGCACTCCCTTCGATGCTTGACTAAAAAAACTCTTTGTTTAACCTTTGGGGTAGTGGATTCACTATTTATCAGCCGACCTTACTTCATCGAGCATAATAAACATATTTGAGAGCAAATATCTAACAGGATTTTAATGTCTATGACGTATACATCTAAACATTCCATTATACATGTATACTGTGTCATACAAATTAATTATTGCAACGTTTCATCAATGTTCTCAAACCATTACAATCCTCAGACTATATTTCCTGCATGAAGAATTTTTGACAATCCAACAATTAAATTTAGGTTGATTCTTCTGTGGACAACAAATTAGCAGAGTTTCTCATTTCCCAGCCTTTAACAAATGTTTTCAGGCCAAATGAGGAGGGGGTGCACCACTTATTTCCGATTTAACCCTGTCTCCTAATCGCACATTTTCCCGTAGAGGTATCATAACTTTAGCAAGACACCTTCACATTCGAAGACGCAACTCAAACAGAGTTTAATATTCCTTTTTATGGGGTACCTTATTCAAAAGGTAATAGCTATTGATGCAGCGTAATGGGGATAGATGGAACAAAAACTCGTTGATTCAAGAGGAATGCCGAGATTTTTTTTTTGGATAGGGGCGCAAGAATTCGTTGATTCAGAAGAATACCGAAGAATTGACGCAGGATTGAGGAAAACCTCAGTTTTTTTCATTAATAATTCAACTGCTATAAAATTCGACTGACAATGTCCTAGATACTGAAAAGAAAAACCCTAACCCCAGACAAAATACGAAATTAACAAAAAATCCCAATCAAAACCGGTAAATTATAAAAAAGGCCGAAAGAAAGATAAAACTAATTTGACCCCCTAAACGAAGGAATTTGGCCAAAAAACGTCAAACCCCTATAGTGCACTATGGGTCTTTCTCAGATTGCCGTTTCTGCATGAAATACTGTACTCACACACCGAAATCCGACACTTCAAGATCTCCCACATCATTCTCTTTGGGGAAGAGAAGATTCGCCCTCGAATCTTGCGCAACGAATGCCAATAATAGGAAGCATGAAGAAGAACACACTGAGCCACATGAACATAATTTTTTTCACGCAGTGGTCTGGGTTCCGACATTGGGGTCGATTTTCCTTGTGGCATGTACCTGAAATCGAAGGTCAAGAGGCATTCGAAGTCGCTCCTGGCGGTCGGGGAAAAGATGAATCCAGGATCATGGAAGGTGGAGTGATGGTCGATCATCGCTGTGACATCATCATCGTCAGCGTACTCATCATAAAATTGGATTATCAAGAACAGTAGTAGTTTTGGTACGATATGGTGCCAGCCAATCAAGGAACGGCATCGTGCAGAATCTTCGGCTCTGATAACAATCTGATGCAGCGTGATGGGGAAAGATGGAACAAAAACTCGTTGATTCTTGGGGAATGCCGAGAATTTGTTGGATAGAGGCGCAAAAATTCGTTGATTCAGAAGAATAGCGAATAATTGACGCAGGATTGAGGAAAACCTAAGTTTTTTTCATTAATAATTCACATGCTTTAAAATTCGATTGATAATGTCCTAAATACTGAAAAGAAAAACCCTAACCCCATACAAAATACGAAATTAACAAAAATTCCCAAACAAAACCGGTTGCTCAGATCGCCGTTTTTGCATGAAATACTGTACTCGCACGCCGAAATCCGACACTTCAAGATCTCCCACATCATTCTCTTCGGGGAAGAGAAGATTCCCCCTCGAATCTTGCGCAACGAAGACCAATAATAGGAAGCAGGAAGAAGAACACACTGAGCCACATAAACATAATTTTTTTTTTTCACGCAGTGGTCTGGGTTCCGACATTGGGGTCGATTTGCCTTGTGGCTTGTACCCGAAATCGAAGGTCAAGAGACTTTTGAAGTCGCTCCTGACGATCGGGGAAAAGATGAATCCAGGATCATGGAAGGTGGAGTGATGGTCGATCATCGCTGCGACATCATCATCGTCAGCGTACTCATCATAAATTGGATTATCAAGAACAGTAGCAGTTCTGGTACGATCTGGTGCCAGTAAATCAAGGAACGACATCGCGAAGAATCTTCGACTCTGATAACAATCTGATGCAGCGTGATGGGGATAGATGGAACAAAATCTCGTTGATTCAAGGGGAATGCCGAGAATTTATTGGATAGAGGCGCAAGAATTCGTTGATTCAGAATAATACCGAAGAACTGACGCATGATTGATGAAATTTTTTTTCATTAATAATTCAACTGACAATGTCCTAAATACTGAAAAGAAAAACTCTAACCCTAGACAAAATACGAAATTAACAAAAATTCCCAAACAAAATCGGTAAATTACAAAAAAGACCGAAATAAACATAAAACAGCTAATTTGACCCCATAAATGAAGGAATTTGGCCGAAAAACGTCAAACCCCATACTAATATGGGTCTTGCTCAAATCGTCGTTTCTCCATGAAATACTGTACTCACACGCCAAAATTTGACACTTCAAGATCTCCCACATCAGCTATTCACACATTTATCATAACTCCAAAATAAATATGGTCTCAACCGCATTATTTTAATTTCTTTCAGAAGTTTAACGTGTTACCACACGAGTTAGGTCTGAAGTTTTTACAAACTCTCAGTCACCATAACATCAACATAGATCATAAGATCATTATTTTATCAATGTAGATACTCAGACCATCAAAACATTTACATTTTTCTTCAAACCATGATGATATCAAATTTAACCATTAGACAACCATGTTCCTCAGATCGGTATAGTCCTCATACCGGTATTTATTAATATTGGTCGTTAAACCGATATGGTCCTCGGACCAATAAACAGTTATTTAGTTCAAAGTTTGAAACCTCACATAAATGTAATTTCATAGTTACTTCTAAGCAAACGCGCCAAAGTATAAAATGTAGAACTACTATAGTATAGTGTAGTGTTCTACAGTTCTACACTTCTACTTCTATCGGAAAAAAATAGTATAGCGTAGTGACGTAGTGTATAAAGAAAGACGGCAGTACTTGATTGGAGCGCACCCGCACAATTTCGGAAGCAGCATCGCACCCCACTGCGGACTCGGAGACTCCCGTTATCAGATTTTTCAATTCAATCGAAATTCTCTATTTTTCTTCGGCAACAATTCGTCACTCTTGTTACCCAAGTCTTGATCCCCTCTTTAATTCTAGGGTTCGTGAGGTTTCTGCAAATTTAAACCTCCAAGGACTTCAATTCGTTCCAACGGGTCGTTTTGATTTTGTCGCGGGTCCACTGAGGAGGCCCTACCCGGCTCTTTCACTGACGCCGCGCACCGACGCGGCCAATACCGCTGCCCATAACAAGGGCAGGTCGGTGGCTTTCGTCGACGGGAAGCAGCCGCCACAGCTACGGTCATTGGATGGCAATTTGGTGGAAGATGTGCGTGAGGGCGTGGAGGACTGGAGGTGCTTTAGGGAGGCAGGGCTGCTAGATGAAGCTTCCATGGAGAAGAAAGATCTCCAGGCTCTTTCTGACCGGGTTTCGAAGCTACAGACCGAGGTATGTAGTGTAGAGTCTTGATTTATATTTTCCTTGATGATACAATTTGCTATCTTCTCTCCTAGAAATGACTACATAAATATTGTGTACTAGTTGAGCTACGTATGCTCATTTTTCCTAAATTGGTAATGTTTGAGAAGTAATCATTAGTTTTCTTCATTATTGGAGGTTTAGGAATATTTTGCATAACAAATTTTATGGTTAAGAGCCTAAAAATATTCTCAACTATAGGTTATGTTACTAATCCGTGTCCTTAATTTAAAATGTTGATATTCGGTGTATTGTTGCTTAAAACTTCAATTTTAACGCCAAAATCAGTCGAAAAAGCAACAAATCAGATAGTTGGGGGCACCAAATATCAACATATTAAATCTGGTATAGCGATTAGCAATGCATGTTCTGTAGTTGTGACTGTCTTTAGGTTCTTTATCCTTGGTTTTATATGTATTGTTTTTTATTATAGTGAAGTGTTTCATTAAATGAGACCATGTTATGCATCTAACACCTTTCTCTGTCAGGCAAGATGCGCATAAAGCAAGTTTTTATAAACGAAGAGAGGATTTTCGAGCCTGAGAAAAGAAGTTGCAGGAATCCGAAAAGAAGCTGTATGAGGATCGAAGAATCCTCAATGAGAGAGAGAAGGCAAGTCAGAATGACCGGATTCTTCGTCAGAGAGAGAGGGCTGCTGAAGAGTTTGAGAACAAATCTGAATTCTGCAAATTGACAGTTCAAGGGAAAGAGAATGACATAAATCGAAGGTTTGAAGAACTGGTTATGAAAGAAAGGGTTGGTTTGTTCGTGATAGTTCTACCTGCTTTCTTCTTCTTTCGTAGCGATAGTTATATATGACTCGTTTCTCTTGGATTTCTTTCAGGAAGCCGCATCTCTAGAATGCGTGCTTCGACTTAAAGAGGAAGAGCTTCATGCCTTGGAGGAAAAGTTTTCTGCAAGGGAAAGGGTAAGTTGAAGTTTTTTAGATTCTAAAATCTTTTTATATTAGTATTTTTATGTGCAAAATATTTTATAGTTCAAATATTAGATTTAAGATATATTTTAATCTTAGGGTTTGAAGAAGTATATTTAGGCTTAGGATTCACCCTTTTTTAAGGCTTTATTGAAAAAATAAGCAATTTTTAACATACAAAACTATGGGAGTTATTAGTTAGGGTAAGTTGAAGTTTATTAGAATCCAAAATCATTTTATATTAGTATTTTTTATGTTCAAAATATTTCTATTTTAAACTTAGGGTTCGAAGAAGTATATTTAGGCTTAGGATTCACCCTTTTTTTAAGGCTTATTGAAAAAAAAGAAGCAATTTTTAATTAACATACAAAACTATGGGAGTTATTAGTTAATTAATGTAAAATAACTTTAATAATAAAACAGAAAAAACAAACAAAACCAACTTCCTTATTTGGAATTACAAGATTGTTATTAGGTTCTTAACTATTTACATCTTATCTTTGTTACAAATGAGTAGTTTCCTTATTTGTTTTATTACCCATTTTTAGATGGAAATCCAGAAGCTTTTGGACGAGCAACAGGTCATTATGGATGCAAAGCTTCTTCAGGTCGAGCTGTAATTGGAGGAGAGGAGGAAATCACCTGATAAGGAACTGAAAAGCTGGTCTGAAGAATTGGAACAAAAGGAAGTCGATGTTAGCCACAACAAAGAAAAGCTAATTAAACGAGAGCAAACTGTTGATCTGAAGAAGGAAAGAGTCAAGGAGAAAGAGACGGACCTCGAGTTGAGGTTAAATGCATTGAAGGAGATGGAGAAGTCCATGAAAGGCGATGAAACAAATTTTGAGGTCGAGAAAAGAGAATTAGTTGCTGAAAAGGCGAGTTTACAGAGCCTCAAAGTTGAACTCGAAAACATGAAAGCGGGTATTAATCAAAAGGAAAGGGATATTCGAGAAAAAACCGAGGAACTCAAGGTCACCTCGAAGGAAAGGGAAGAACATGTTCGGCTTCAAGCGGAACTGAAAATGGAAATAGAGAAGTGCCGGTATCAGCAGGAGGTGTTTCTGAGGGAAGCAGATGAGCTCAAGGAGGAAAGGAAGAAATTCGAAAGAGATTGGGGGATTTTGGACGAAAGAAGAGCAGCGTACGATGATGAGCAAAGGAAATTTGTTGAAGAGAAAGATAAGTTTGAAAAATGGCGAATTTCTCAAGAAGATCGGTTGAAAAGGGAGAAACTTGAGATGGAGGAGTCGGTGCGGAGGGAAATGGAGTCTTTGAGATTGGAAAAGGAATCGCATCTTGCTAAGATGAAGCACGAGGAAACCCATTTACGTGAGAGGACACAGCACGAGCGTAATCAATTGCTTCAAGAATTTGAAATAAAGAAGAGAAATCTCGAGGCTGACTTGCAAAACAAGCATGAGGAGACGGAGAAAGATCTGGTCGATAGGGAGAAGGAACTTAAATGTATAAACGAGCTGAACGAAATTGCTCAGAGAAAAGTGGACGAGGCAAGAACAGAGAGGCAGAGGATGCATAAAGAAAGTCTCAAACTCGTGGAAAACAGGAAACGGCTCGAGGAGGATCAACTTAAAATGCAAGAAGACATCGATCAGCTAGTTATTCTGAGCCGCAAACTGAAAGGCCAAAGAGAAGAGCTTATCAAGCAACGACGCCGCTACAATAAATTCGTCGAGACTCTAAAAAGTTGCCCAAATTGTAGAGACATGTCAATGGAATTTGTTTTCAGGGATATGCAATCACCCGATATGTCTCCATATCTGGTGGAGAGAATGTCGAAGAACCGTGATAATGCAATAACACCCACAAAGCAAAGTCATTCGGGTTTTGGCGGACAAATGGGTCTCTTGGCAAAGATTTTCAAACCCTTCTCTCCAAGTAAGAAGATAGATACAAGTGATACGAATATCCCACAGTCGTGTGCTAATTCCAATGATGAAGACCGAGATCCCGGGTTGGTGGGGTGTGTCAGAAAAACAGGGGAGAACCGTTACAGCCCTGCTGAAGACGAACCACAATCCTCTTGTCGGTTCACTACGGGATCTAATAATCGTGATAATGATCATGTTTCATCTCGGGATAATTATATTCATCTTCTAGAGGAATCTCAGCAGTCGGGTTTGAAGAAAAGTCGGCGTAAAGCTCAAGGGAAACGTCAAGGTATCAATAGAACACGCACTATGGCTGCCACACTTGAAGACAACACGGTGCAACCTACTTCCCAGATCAGTGAGCATGTTCCATCTGAAACCGCTCGTAAAGGCAAAGCTGTGGGAAAACGTGTTGCAAAGAAGCGTCAGCATGGCGAGAGCTCAAGAATGACAGAAAGTGAGATGAATGGAGATAGTGAAGGACCTTCTGATAGTGTCACGAATGATGGAAGGAAGAGGCGGCGGAAACAAGTCTTTACTCCAGTGCAGACTCCGGTCCAGACTCGTTATAATCTCAGGGCAAAAAGGAAGTAAGTTCGTTACTGTTCTTGAATTTGGATTTCATTGAATTTGTTAATACACAAAGGGGGTTAATTACCAAACAGTATAGGGTTAAGAACTTAAAAACAGTTGTAACTATAGGCTATGTTGCTAATCATTTTCCCAGATTTAAAAAAATTGATATACGGTGTGCCAAATATCATATTTGTTACTTTCTACTTTATTTTACTGATTTGATTTAATCATTAAAATTGGCGTTTTAAACAATAGAAACATGTTGTTTTTCACTTTTCTGAAGTATTATGTTTGTTGCTCATGGTTTAGGCTTATTTGATGTTTAAAAAACATGTTTTTGTTTAGTCAATTTTAAGAGAAAAAAGTGAAAATCAACCAATATGATAGTTTGTACACCAAATATCAAACATTTTATATTCGGGACAATGATTAGCAACATGGCCTATAGTCGGGACTGTTTTTATGTTCTTAACCCAACTACATATTGAACTTTCGCTCATATTAAACTTTGACGAATTGCAAAGAGCGTAAGTTTTTCTGTTATATTCAACATATTTGTTGAAACCAACATATATACAACCATGGTAATATCACGATGTTGTTTTTGACTTAATGTGGCAACATCCATCAACACCAGCAGTGCAGCACCGGTGAAATCAATCGAGGTGGTGGTGGCTTCATCTGGAATCAATCGAGGTGGAGATGCACAAGTCGGTAGTGCTGCAGTTGAAAAGGCGACATCCGAAGTTAGCAGCTTGCCGTCAAAAGATGTCCACAGAAAAGGCGTCCAAACACACTCGACGAAAGTTGTAACTACAGAAGAAAATGTGAAGTTATCTCAGGAGAAGATAGTAGGGGTAAATTTCTACCCTTCAATGTGTTTGTTACTTTTTTTAAGCGTTAAGAACCAAAAAGCAGTCACAACTATATGTCATGTTGCTAATCGCTGTCCAGGTTCTAAAATGTTTGATATTCGGTGTTCCAACTATTAGATTGGTTGATTTCCACTTTTTTTCTCTTAAAATGATTAAAGTTATGTTATTTAAGCATCAGATAAATATAAACCATGAGCAACAAATCTAATACTTGAAAAAATGAAAAAAGATGCTTTTGTTGCTTAAAGCGTCAATTTTAATACCTAAAATCGGTTGGAAAAAAGTGAATAGTAATGTTGGGACACTGAATATCAACATTTTAAATCTGGGACAGCAATTAGCAACATGACCTATAGTTGGGAGTTGGGACTGTTCTTAGGTTCTTAACCCTTTCTTTAAGCAGCTTCTATATATGCAAAATTTCCAATGTCTTTAACTTAACCGTGCTCAAAATTCTTCAACTGAATTTCTGAGAGTTCCATTGTGTAAATTTATGATATTGCAGTTTACAGCAGCAGAAGTTAATGAGAATGGTAATAAGGGCATTGGAACAGCAGAAGAGATTGAAGAAGTGAATGTCGGTCCAGAATACACAAGTGAAGACCGAAGCAGAAGCACGGGTGGTGATACCGAAGACTATGATGACGACGATGATCAAGCGGAGCATCCAGGCGAGGCTTCGATTAGTAAGAAGCTCTGGACTTTCTTCATCACATAGGGTTAGCAAGTTTTCATCTTTTCGTGACATATTCGGGCCCTGATCGAACCGTCCAGTGAAATAACATGAACCAGACCAGACTCAGCAGGTGTGTTACAGTTGATGAAAGGGTAGCCTTTTGATTTCGCATGTAATTTCGTATGAGTTAGATTTTAGTGGTTTATAACATGCTAGAGCTAAAACCACCATTAGAAGAGTTGGTTTGAGAGAGTTTGTGTTGTCATTTGTACATGTGTTATGAGTAATGCTAGTTTGTCTCTTTTGTTGAATGAATGGATCAGTGGCATTGCCATGGTGGTGTTCAGCATTTTATTCCTTAACCAAAAGTACTTTTCCCCTTTATGAATTAATCTGGTGCAATTGAATATTATTTTAAATGTATGCTATGAATGTTGTCCTAGTGATGAACGTTTTAGGACATCCCAACTTTGTAATAGGAGATGCAATTTATTAAGAGGGCTTTCTTTTTGGTATCATAAGGATTCTTCACCAAGTAGAATAATATACCCTTAATCTGTAGGGGACAAATTCTTGTTTAGGAATGTTATTTTTTTTTACTCTCGCATCTTAAATCTGAGATATCTAATAAATGAAGTGTTAAAATGCTATAGAATCTTTTAAGTTGTACGGGTGCTAGTTAACCTCGACTGTAGTGTGGGGGTTGGATATGCAATGTTATGGTAATGGTATAGTCTGCACTTGTTGTTCCTCTATCCTTCTGATTGTCGCTCGCCAAAACCGCTCACAGTGGATGGATTGGGGTCCATGGAGGTCGTGTACTGAGGCTTCACTTACCCAGAGTACTACAAAAAAAATGGAGTATTGTACTTGATAAGGATAATTAATGTCTTACGTTATTATTGTATATGATATAATCATTGTAAAATATCATCATTTATTTACAGCAATGTGTTTTATCTATATATATATTATAATTTGGATGTGTTTAATAAGAGTTTAACAAGTAAGCAAAACAATAAAAATGATTGAATTCTATTGGTCCAACTTTGTTGTATGTTACATATAATTAGGTGACATCATATTTATGCTTACATGGACACTCTAAAATAGGTCCAAAACTCCTTATTCAATCTTAAGAGGAGTTACATTCTTTTTGCATGTTACATAACATTATTTATGTATTAATAATCTACAAAAAAAATCTAAAATAAAGTATATAAAATTTAATTATGCTTCATTTTTACTATTAATTTAATATTAAAATAATCTTTAGATTTGGATGATATATATATATAAAATAAAAAAATAAGATAATATATTTTAAAAATAATAAAATTAGATACAATTATTAAAATTCTTATAAAATATCATTTAAACTATAAATAGTTGAATAAAAAAATCACACTATATAAGGAATATTTTATATATATTTTTATGAATACAATTATACAAATACTATTAACTATAAATAAAATAAACACATAAAAATATGTTAAAAATAATAATATATACTAGAATATTAACAATAGCTTATGTTACACACATTAAAATAGTGTTATATATATGTATTACACACCTCAAATATGTAGTAATATTTCATTTTCAATGAACAAATTGTTTTAAAAAAGAATTAGTAATCAAAATAATTATTATATCAAATTGAATTTTCTTAATATTATAACAATTATATAAACAAAATATTTACCGCGCAACGCGCGGGTCAACCACCTAGTTTTACTAATAAGTTGCAATGCATGCATGGTTAAGCAGAGGGAGGAAGAGGATATGATGTAAAAATAGATGGGGTGAGAGAGGCTCGAACTCTCGACCTCAGGATTACTCAGATAGCTATGAGACCTACGCGCTAGCCAACTGCGCCACCACCCCATTGATGAAAATGTAATGGTATTAAGAATCCTATTTAATAACAAACAGAATCTGAATGTGTTCCAGCAATGGTTTTAGTTGGAGGAGCTGCAACAATGGTTGCTGCTGCTAGTTTCCTTTTTCTGTTCCTCGTGCTTCTCTGCAAAACAAACACATTTTTTGTGGAATTTGTAGTAGAGAGCCTGAAATTTGGTGTGCATGTCATTCAGGGACGGATCTGTGTGTATCCATATGGGGTCACGGGACACCGCTTAACTCGGCCGAGCTAGAGCAAAAAATTAGCCATTACCGATAAGGACCCCATATAAATATTAGAAAGGACCCCATATAAATATTAGAAAAGAGAATAAAATTATATAATATTTAATAGCTTAGTTGGTTTTGCGCGCACCCATTAACTACCTTATCCATGGTTCAAATCTCATCATCCACACTTTTACCATTAATAAGTATAGTCTTGTCCATTTTAACTAAAATTGTTATATATCTAGAATCCTCCATTTTATGCCACATTTTCACTTTTAATATTTTTTTCTACCGTATTTAATAGTTGTTTTCATAATTTCATTATATTAGGTTTTATCTTAGTTATTATATATTATCTAATATCTGACATCTTATGACATCTTTTCAATTTTAAACTATATTAAAAAAAAAATATTAATGTAAAAAAAAACTAGATTAAAAACTATTATTACTTTACTATTTAATATATTTTTCTTTTAAATCTTATTATTTTTCTCCATGTCATTGAAAAAAAATTTCTTGCAAATTTATAAGTTTTTTTACAAAAAAAAATGTTATTATTTTTTTTTAATTCATTCTAATTGATTATTTATTTCTTGATTGATCCGGACCAAGTGTAATTTTTTTTTTTTGTATATTTGTATTAGATATTATTAATGTTTAAAGTTTTTTATTCATTATTATGAGTATATGTATAATTGTACTTTAACAATTAGTAAGATAAAAAAATATTTGTTCGACCCGAAAATATATTTGACCCGATCGACTTTTCTTAGTTATATAAAATTTATTGTGCACCCACTGACCATTGGGTCCTGGATTCGTCACTGATGTCATTGTAAATCATCATATCTTCTTGCTGTTCTATATATATATATATGTGTGTGTTTTAGGAGCAAATGCGTTTTGTACTAACGCTAGGAACCATCCATGTATTGTAAATATGAGGCACTGCATCATTGAAGTGAATACCACAGCAAATCCATGTTTTGAGTTTTGACATTAAGGTTAAGAATCTAAACACGTACCAACATGTTGTCACTTGTCATATGTTTAAAATGTTGATATCCAGTGCTCCAAATATCTAATTAATTGATTTCCACTTTTTTTCCAACTATTTTAGTGTAAAAAATTGTGTTTTAAGCAACAAAAACATATTATTTGTCATAAATTATGTTCATTGCAAAAACTAAGTTAGTACTGTAAAATTTCATCAGGAGGAGGACAACATCTGTAACATAATTGATTCACACCTAAAAATAAAATAGTTCTCGCTAACATCATGCCAACATATATATAATAAGAGATAAAATATTGAATCATTTTCCATAGTAAATCATCAATTTCTTTCTATTTAGACTATAATTCTAAAGTATACCAAACTACCCTTTAAGTTTTATTATTTTTTTTTAGAAAAAAATAGACAAACCTATTAAAGATTTGAAAATAATTTTATTAAAAAATATGATGTATATTTATCTGATATTATTTATACTTTTGATGTAAATAAAATTCATCTATTGATAAATGTTGCCATTACAATTTGTTATTTTCTTAAATAGTCTCAGGTCATTCAACGTACTGATGTCATGTATCTCTTTCATCACACAATGTCAACAAAGGTGTTTGGTTGTCGACAATTAGTTTGTGACATCATATGTTTCGATCTGAACCATCTTATTTTGTTTTCATACATATGTATTTAAAAATGTTAATCTAAACAAGGCATAACGAACATGTTACATAATTTAAATTTTCGTCTCCCATGTGACACCTGTTGGAATTAGGGGATAATCACTATGAAAACAAAAACGAGGTACATGCTATGTAACTAATTACACAGCGGATAGGGTGCACATACCTGTTATGCTTTATGTATCCCAAGATCGTGACAAGTAGTTCGTGTTCCGCCGGACGGCTCCTGTAGGAATTCTGATTAAAGAATCACCTACGAGGAATGGTCTCCACAGTAAAGTCTCTTTTCAATTCGTCAGCAGGATTGATATCTGGGGTAATTGCTCGAAGCAATTTGGCACCTCCTTACTATAGGGTTTGGTCGAACTATGTGTTTAGGGAGGAGGTATTTCTTTTGTCTCAACACAAATGGAGAAAGTGGTTAACCCCAAATAAATCCATAACACTCTCTATTTATAAGAAAATGTGGTCAAAATCCACTTAGAGAATTACCCTAGTTCGGTCGGCCATGAAGTAATTAGGGAGGCCCAATTTTGGGTCTCTAATGTCAATTGGGATTTTAGGCCTAGCCCAAAATCCCTAATGTGACATTACCCAATTACTTAGGTGTTGGGCTTATATTAAAGGGCTCATATTACAGCGGCCCATTCACCAAATGCCAACAACATCTTCTTTTTGTTTTCCCTTATTTATATACTATCTACCGTGTGTTAGCTATTAGACGGGACTACTAACGTAAAATAAAATTACAAAATTTTGTTATTTCAAAAATATATGTAATCTATACAATGTTAGTATTTTATGTACAAATAAACATTACATAAAACTATTGTTGGAGTTAAGGGGATAATTACTACAGACTGAAACACATGTACATGCCAGGTAAACTAATTACACGACGGAATAGGGGAACATACCAGTTTCTTGCTTTCCTTAGACCCAAGATCTTGAGGGGAGTTCGCCGGACGGCTCCTGTAAGGATTCTTGTTAAGGAATCACCTACACGGAATGTGTTGGATATAGGGGATTAATGCTACGGAAACAAAACCCTAGATACGTGCATGGTAACTAATACGCAGCGGAAGAAGGTGCACATACCTATACTGTTTCATGTAGCCCAAGACCTTTGAGGGGAGTTCTCGATCCGCCGGACGGTTCCTCGTAGAGTTTCTTGTTAGAGAAGCCCTACGCGGATTATGCCTTACAGCAAAGCCTCTGTCGATTCTCCGCGGGATGGATCTACTCGGAGTAAATTGCTCATCGCAATTTGACACCTCCTTGGTGTGTAGTAGGTTCAGCCGAAACACTTATTTAGGGAGGAGGGTTTTCTTTTAATCTCACAACTTAGGAGATGAGAATAGCATAAGTAAAAACCCTCTTTAGGTCCCTATTTATAAGAGTGGAGGTGGGAAACTAATCCCTATTTAGGTCCCTCCTTAAGTAACGTAAGTCGGCCGGCCATGTTAATTGGGGAGTCCCATTTTGGGCTTCCCATGTCAATTGGATATTAGGCCTAGCCCAAAATCCCTAATGTGACCCAGCCTAATTTCTTAGGTACATGGACTTAATTAATGGGCTCCCAATTACGGTGACCCATAGTCTAAATGCTAACAACTCCCACTCGCCGGAATGGGAGGGTGTCTATTAATATGTTGTTGTCCAACACATAAGCATTTGGTCTTCGATTCAATCTCTGGTTCGAATAGTTCATACGAGGTTTTCCGTGCGACCGGCGGACACGACGGGCATCGTGCTACTCATCTGTTAGGAGTGGTGTAGCGCCCGTGGAACGTTGATTCCCCATGTCTAATCAACCTGTTAAAATCAAAAGTGCCGCGATGTATCCTAGGTCAACTGTAATTTTCTAATTGCCCAGTTTCCACATAGGAACACTTCCTCAGGGCATCCGTACAAGTATTCACAACCTTTCAACTAATGTCAGGTTGGTGGCCACCTAGTGAATACAAGAGTCAGAGAATTTCAGGTGTACTTGACCATCCCCATCACTCATACCCTTAGTTAAACCCAACCGGTTTCCAAAGACGTGGTCACTAGGCCTTTTTGTTCAGCACTGCGTTCATACGCCAGGAAGCGAACATTAAGCCTGACCTTAGGTATGAGTGTTGGATTACGGGTCTAGATATTACGGAAACATAAACAAGGTACATTCTTGTAAACAAGGTACATTCTATAGTCCTAAGATCTTGCTGAGGGAGTTCTCGATCCACCCTACGGAACCCGTAGAGGTTCTTGTTAAGGAAGCCCTACGCGGTATAAGCTCCACAGCAAAGCCTCTGATCGATTCTTGGCAGGGACGGATCTTCAGAGTGTTTGCTCAAAGAAAATTGGCACACCCTTGGTGTCTTGACAGGTTCGGCCGAAACACTAGTATTTAGGGATGAGGGTTTTTTTTTCTCAAATCACCACTAAGGAGGAATTGTGAATTACCCTATTAAAAACCCTAACACTCCTTATTTATAGGAGGAGCAAAGTGGACAAAAGTCCACTTTGCCCCTCTCCTAGTTCGGCCGGCCTATAATGTATAAGGGAGGCCCAATTTTGTGAATATGTACGTACAAAGAGAGACTATGCATTGCTGTATGCGTCCTTTAGTCGATACGCGTCAATGCTTCCTTAGCGTGACGCATATACATATATATCATCGTTGCTTGGTATTGTTTCCAAGGGAAAAGATGATGTTTGAGTAGAATATTCGCTGAGATGTCGCGAGTTATAATTAACTTGGAGACTTGTTGCGATGATGCAAATGATATATACACGACCGTTACTTGGCTTAGATGCCTAAGTAGAATATCCATAGATAGAGAATTCCAGAGAGTGTTGTATACAGCTCCTCCTAGTGTTGTTCTCTAGATATGGTGTGTCATTGAGACATCTCTTGGATGTACATATAACCTGTCTCAAATTAGTCGCGATACTTTGAGATATATATTTGTTAGAGAATAGAATGGAGTTATAAGTCTCCTCACATGGCTCTATCGCCTGTAATGCCAATATGACTGGATCAAAGTATTCGCGACTAGTCTGTTCTGTGCAGCTTGGTTTTGGTTTTGACTAAATCAGGCTACCCTGAGTAGATGTCCTACTCGAGTGGTTTGCTTTATTCATAGTAGTGTTGTTGTGGAGTTGTTACCTCATACCTGAGTTTACCTTTGGCAGTAACGCGTGTTACCTGGACCTTGTTCAAGTAGAAGAGATCGCTATTTGGTGTTTCCCTCTTGGGACTAATCCGTATATGATGTTGAATTTGTATTCCTTGTTGGTGCATTTTCTTAGAGGAGCGGTACTGCGTATTCTTGCAATGATTCGCTTTTTCACTTCGGTGGAATGCCAAGTACTTGTCAGCTTGGTGCCCCCCAAGTCGCTTGGTAGTCTTATTGTTGTTTCTTGATATAATATAATGATTGTATCCTGTACGGGGGTTGTATGCGGGGGTTCAGCAAGATGCCCCCGCTCTTGCGTCGAGTGTTAAGGGTGTCTCTTGGTGGCTGTCATACAGCCGTGCTCATTCTTGAGGAAGACTTGTAAATTCGCTCATCTCTCTTCTTGCATTTTGATGCAAGTTTGTTTGTTGCTAGGAGTGGGTAAGAGTAATCCTTCCCTTCTCAGATGCGTGTCGTGCGTTGTTGAATGTAGTGTGTACGCCTTGCGTTGTATGCTTCATGTGTTCACTTCCAAGGGGCCTGAGTTTACTTGATGTGTTTCTTTATACACTTGTGACTCTTCACGAAATTGTGTCTGAGTGACGATTGTGCACATGGTTGAGAAATGTTAATCTGGTGGAATCCTCCTCTTCATCTTTGTTGTAGCCGAAGATGATGTTTTGCTGTCAGCGTATGTTTTGAGTAGTACGACCCTTCTTGTGTGCTTGACAAGGGTAAACTTGCTGGATGTTGGAAATAATTCTCTAACTCTTCTCACGTGATGGGTTTGGCACAGGCGTGCGTATGACATAGGAGTCCTTCCTGAATTCCTATCTTCCGCAATGGTAGTGGCGTTGTCACTTGAGTAGTGTACATCGTATGGATGTAATCAGTGTATGCCCCCGTTGTGGATTTTTGGGAAAATCCGGTGTTTTGTGCGGAAGCGTCGGGAGCGAACACGTCGGGTGCGGACGCGTCGGGCATGGAAACGACGGATGCGGACACGTCGTGTGCGGTGTTGTGCTACAATTTCTTTCTCCCGGCATTGAGGCTATTCTTGATTATCGAGTGGTGGAGCTCTCGTATACCCATGACTTGGGTTTGCTGTAAGGATGCGGATGCGCGTGCTTGCCATGTATTGATTAGGGGACACCGCAAGTTGGGGCTACGTGTGCTTTGGAATTGTACGCACGGTTGATGACAGTACTTTGGAAATGCGCATGTCTGTGCACTTCAGCGTTGCTTGATTGATATATTAGTATGGATGTGTCTACTTTGGTGATCGTAAAGGAATCCTTGGCAGGAAGTGAACTTGGAGGTGGAGGTTGTCCCCTTGTCCCTTCTTGATAACGTGCTCCTCCGTACGGAGTATATGAGTGCGCTGGTTCATGCCTTAGCTTCTGGTAGTGGTATGTACCTTCAGTGTACTGCCCTCCTCCTCCTTGGTACGGAGGAAGTGGTAGATGTAGCTTCGGGAATGTGAGAAGTTTCAGGCTGACTTCTTGTCGACTTCTGCTTGCTTGTTACCTCCTAATGGTCGGAGTTTGTGTGTCATGACTCAGGTTCCAGGTTTGATGTTGAGCTTATGGAAGATGGCGTCTGCACTTATTCCCGGCATGTCGCAGGGTGACCCTGCGAACATCTCTTTATACTTTGTTAGGAGGGCTGTGATCTCTTTCACTTCTTGTTTTTCTTCTTCTTTGTGATGATGTTTGGCGAACTTCTCACATCTATTAGTATGCGCTTGATGACCTTGCCGTCGACTGTCATGGTTATGACTAAGGCATCGTTGTGTGGGTACACAATGTGCTTTTTTTCTTTTGACGAGAGGCCAATGACATCTTCTATGATGGCATCTTTTGTGACGGCACCCTTCATGACGGCATCTTGGGACTTGCGCATTGTCTTTGCAACGTACACTTCTCGCTCGTATGACTTATCGCCTCCGGCGTCAAGGCCTCCATGGATCTTGTGTACGTTTGCCATCTAGCTATCGTTGGGAGCGATTGCTTCTTGTTCGAATCTCACGGACGACGCCAAGTGTTTCGTCCAAATCCAACCGGGTAGTCGGACTTTTCGGAACTTCAGGTTTGGGGACACGTCGGGTGTCAGATGTGGGTTGTTTGATGACAGCAAGGGGCCGTTGACCGGTGCGCGGTTGACGGTTGTCGGCTGTGCACGGTTGACGGCTGCCGATTGACTGCTGACAAGTTGACAGTTGACGACTGGGCAGGCCTGTCGGCAAGTACGGCTGTCGGCAGTGTAAGCCTGTCGGCAAGTACGGATGTTGGCAGTGCAAGCTTGTCGGTAAGATACGCTTATCAGCTTCGCGCGACTTTACCTGCACACGGGAGAATAACCGGCACGGAGGGCGGGGCGTGGTGCCGGTTAAGCCCTCTCCGATGCTTAAATTAGAATCTTTAGAGAGAGAAAGTCCTAGAGAGAGGTCAGAGCTCTTGGCCAAATCTTGAGAAATGAATGAAGTGACTTGAGAAAATGGGTGACAAAGGTCCTCTGTTTATAGGCAACCTTAGAACCGAACCCGGTTTTTGTGCGGTTTGACGACGGATTAAAGAAAGTAAGAACCGTCGTCAAGTTTGTTTAGATTTGGCCTAAGAGAACTCTTTACTCAATGTTCGGACGACAGGAAAATAAGCGCGCAGTACCCGTTAGCGGTCCAGACCACGCCGGTGTCGACATCCGGCGTGGTCCTGACCACCAAGGAAGTCCGGATCAAACCGGAGGTCCGGTTTTCCCATGGCAATCCGGAGGTTTTCCGGTCCGGACGCTTTCGCGCGTCCGGACGGTTTTGTTCCTCGGGTTGTGTAATTCAGATCCTTTTGTAGTTTTCGACGTATTTGCGAAGTCCGGAATGTAAATGCGAACCCGAATTGGGCAGATATCCAACACGCATATTCAGTACCACCTGTGTGCAGCTCCCTAAGACGGTTATAGCACCGGCCAGTTGGAATCGAGAGGGCGGCAGCGCAGCCTCCCAGACATTTGTGGTCTTCCATACATCGGTAGGACATCAGTCGAGAAATTTAACTACGGATTTCATGTACCTACCTCTTCCCTACGGATATTTCCCGTAGGAAAATTTTCCCAACCGATTTTCCCTGTTGGGAATGTTTCCGACTATCGATTCTCCCACAAGCCATATCCGACGGAAAACATACGTAACATGCCATTTCCGTCAGCTCTCTGATTGATTCCGACTCTAGAAGAAACTGACTTTTTTTGTAGTGTTTAGCAGTCGAACAACTTGTTAGCTAATGTTTTAGCAGTAGAACAACTTTTTAACTGATGTCTTAGTAGTCGAACAAATAACTAAATATTTTTTATCACATGCTGAACATATGACCCACTTAGTCTAAATTAGATAAAAAAATTAATAGAGTTACCAATTTGTAACGTGCGAAACTTAAACTAGCAAAATGTTCAAAAACAAAGTCCACTAATCATTTGCTCCCAAACATCAGTTAGCTATTCGATTATTAACCATATAATTTATTAGATCTGTAACTACTTACTATTATATTCTATAGATGATGGATGGCCGCGTAGATATAGTCTCATAGATTGGAAAATTGTCTTTTTAAGAGTTGGCTGTGCAAGTTGTATAATTGTATTGGAGCCAAATATGGAGTGTGAACGTTTTTATTATTATTTAATTTAATTAAAAAAATTGAAATTATATTGACGAATATAAATAATCCCGCTACGTAATGTTCAAGCTCTTTTATTTATGGTTTGAGATTTTTCTCAACCGAACTTAGTCAAGAGTTAGCGCACCATGCATGTCAACTAGTTAGACACAACAACAATATAGTATAGTAAAGAAGTCGACTTGTTAAACTCAGTTCTACTCGTCTACTCTTATGTTGATGTGTGTGCTAAGCGAGACCTGCTATCGACCTAAGACTCATCTAATTACATAATATTCGTGCTCTCCTATTGATCACCGTCTGAGATTCTTTCTGACCAAACTTATTAAAAAAAACAACTTATGCACTAACCTCGTCAACGTATCCTCTCCAACAACCTAATATAATTAAGATATCGGCTCGTTAGCCCCCGTTTTATTTGTCTCCTCTTATGTCTAATCAATGGCAGAGCTAGAAATAAAATAATGGGAGTTCACTATCTCATTACATATCAGATAATATAAAAGTAAAAATAGGAGATATAAATATAAGCTTAGAAAGTGTATAACTTTTATAACTAAAATTGTAAAGTATGAGATTCGCTATAACTTAAAGTTTATATAGCTAATAATTTAAATTTTAAATTCCAAACAGCAATTATGAACAAAATTCAAATAACGATTTGATTATTAACTAAAAAAATGTAATGTCATATTTTCATAATCAATTTATATACTAAAAAATCATGTCTATCCAACAATTTATTAAAACATCTAATATAGAATTTTGGTAGTGCAAAAAAAAAAAAAAATATAAGTTAAATGCCCTGCTATTAATATTTTTTCAATGTATGCTAAATATATCTCCCTTAAAAACTTGTCTCTATATATAATTGCCGAATATGTAAATATAGTTGAACAAAACAATTTAGCCAAAAAAAATAGCTGTACAAAAAAAAAAAGTAGTTTTACTTATTAGTTATTTTATTACTAATGGCCGGGTCCCACAAATTTTTTTTTTCCTTAAATCTTCTTTATAGGCTTTAATTTAGCCTATATGTATATATGTATTTCATACAGTACGGCCAAGAATTGGGAACAATGTCCCATGCTCAGGAATGGCTCCGCTCCTATGTCTAACTAGATTAGATACGTAGATTAGGTAAGATTTAACATTTTAATTAAGTTACTGCAATACATCTCTCTATCAGATTTCGAATCTAAAACTTCGAAATCAAACTAAATAGAAGAATCTAAATAAATGTTATTAATCACTAGACCACAACGAACCATTGTTTTCTTTTTATATATTTTCTTAATCTAACTATTTTCCTCCGACACTAACGGCACCCATGTTGTTACATTGCGTAAAATATTAAAAGGAACCAAGCTTAAAATACACACATGTATATAATATATCATCACTTTGATTTATTTTATAAATTAAACATTAAAAAACTCCCCCCTTTTCGTATTATTTTGAATATTTCCCGGTCGTTGACATACGAAAACACGGTGCCGTGTCCTGCATTGCACTTGACTTACCACCTCCTTCTCCATAATATAAATGGCACCACCCAATTAATATTAAACCTCGTTCATCAAACAACATTAATTATTGCTCTTCAGATGGTGTCCTGTTCTTCTCTAACTCTTCTTCTCGCTCTCTTCCTCCTCACCGCCACCTCATCCACCGCCCGTACCGGCCCAACTCCGGTCAGTCTCCAAGTTCCGATGCATCCTTCAGAAACGGCGGCGTTTAGCAGCCATCCATACGTAAAGGCAACAATCAAGAGTTTCAGATTCAAAGGATTGGCGTTCGGGTTTCTTCCGAAAGGGTCGAAAGCCGCACCTTCAGGTCCGTCGAAAAGGCATAACAACGTGGTGGCTACCACGCCAAAGCATTGACTTCGTCCAACTAGCAATATGTTCGACTACCCATTCATCAGTTAGTTATTCCAATATTAACCCTACAATGAATACTTATACTGTATATAGGATTTAGATAAACAATATACATTAGGGTTTTGTTTTTTAGGGTTAATTTTTCAACAAATGTAGTTGAAATTATTGATCTCATTCGTTGATTCGTTTTTTTTTTCATATATAAATAACAATGATTCATAATAATAAAGGAAATGATCGAGATATCTATTAATCATATATAAATAACAATGATTCAATATAAAGGAAATGATCGAGATATTTATTAATCCGACGTCGGTTTCACCTATATTAGCAATAGATTATTCTTTGTTTGATTTGTATATCTTTTGATAAACCGTGAATAATGGAGAGAGACAGGGTGGCCAAACATGGCAACTGGGAAAAGTCAAACTAATGTGCTATTTAGTTTGACATTTGACTTGCCAAAAGAAGAGGGGCTAATTAACACGCGTTATTACTTATTTCACAGTTTTTTTTTTTTTTTTAAGTATATATAAATAAATTTGTTTATCAATGATCATGGTGTGTCATCACCGACAGTGAAATTGCTTACTTTCATGTGATTTCTTTAAAATTCCAAATTCGAAACGGTAGAAGTATTACAAATAAAAGAGACCTTAGTTTACACTTTAGGACCTATTTCCATCTTTAGAAAAGAAAATTAGTTATATTCTATTAAGCTAGTTGCTATATATAGCATCACTCTTGTAAACATCACATTCTCAATTCAATGAGATGAATCAGTTGATTTGAACTTTTTTTACTCATTCTCTCAATTCGCTCATTTATCGATTGATTGCTGCACTTTTGTACATGGTATTAGAGCTTCTTCGCCGAATTTGAAGATCCTGCTCGTGTTTCATGGTGTCACCAACTGCGACTTGGCCGCGATTGGGAGCGATTCCGGAGCTGAATCCAAAAGATCGTGTGTATCTCCACCCTTCTGAGACACCTAGAGCTCGTCTCATTGATTTCCAGCTCACATGAAATGAGAATTATCAGGTTTGGGTTAGATCTCTCACAGATGTTTTAGTTTCAAAGACTAAGCTATGTTGTTTTGAAGGATCGTGCGCTAGAGAGTCTATGCCTGAGAACCTGAGATTTAGATGGGATAGATGCAACACCATAGTTAAAGGATGGCTCACTGTTTCATTGCGAAGAATATATCTACTGGTTGTTTGCTTCTTTGATGGTAGTATTGCTGAAGGATCGCGCGCGTGTTGAAGGGTCGCGCGTATGCATGTTCGCTTTGCCCCCGTGCGTCTTGCTTGCTCTACTCTTGTGAGTATCATTCTTTACTCCTCTTATAGGTTGTTCGCACGTTCTTCGGTTCTCGTTCCTCGTTGAAAATGAAACTATTTGTAAATCGTGCTGGGTATTACCACTCTCTTCATCTTTGTATTTTTTTCTCCAAGAAGCATGGTGTTGTTTGTTATGCAATGGCTGGAGCGAACAAGAAAGTTCACTGCTTGGATTCTAAGGTTGTTGGATAGAAGGCTTCTGCCTTTGTTTGATAGACTTGAGTTGTTGCTCTTGAATCTGAGATGACTATCCTTCGCAAGAAGGTTGCTGATGATAGCGAGGTGTACAATTATTCTGCGATGACGTCTAGACAGGCGTTGTCGTCTTGATGTATGATTTATACAGGGTGTGTGTACTCTTGCCCCCGTGATTCCGTTTGGTCAACTTGGTATATTTGCTAAGTTTGCTACCGATCATGTAGCACCCTTGTGCACTCAAGGTGCGATTTGCACGTCGTGCTAATATTGTTTTTGTTGACGATGATGTTTGAATCGCAACTTGTATGATGTTAGCCCTTGTTTATATAGGCTCTGATGGATATACGCCCAATTTGAACCCGTTGACTTTCGAATCGTTTTATTTTTATCACCCCGTTAATGATTATAAATTGAAACTTTGATCCGAACACCCCGCCGAACACCAACGGTCCGGACGAGGCGAAAATACTCGTCCGGACCACGCGTCGAACTCACCTAGGTGAGGTCGGGTGGCCACACCCGACCTCCCCTAGGGGAGATCGGGTTGGCCCACCCATCTCCCCTAGGGAGGGGTTGGGTGGCCACACCCAACCCCTACCCTTGGGGGTCGGATTTTCTCTCCGCCCCCAAGGCCCTGGCACCGTTTCCCGACTCCCACACTTAGATTATTTCCGCCAACCTCTCCATGCTTTAAGGTTTTAATTATGTGATCAAGGACTAATTAATTGTGTTTAAAGGTTAACGATGTCATTAAGTCACCTTAATGACACCGTTGCCTATAAATACAACCCTTCCACCATTCATTTGATCATCTTGGCTACTTATGCAATTTTAGCTCTAGCTTCTCTCTAGACTTTAGACTTTATCTCTTTAAAAAGGGACGTACTGACTTAGGCATCGGAGAGGGTTCATCAAGCACCACCCCCCTCCGTGCTTGATACAGCCCCTCTTACAGGGTCGCGTGGAGAAGAAGGAAAGGAGCAGAAGGACTTGCATCAGAACGACTAGCCCCGAGATTACTGAATCCGTCAGTTCACCAGTGAGGAATAAGCTTTAGATCGACGACCCGTTGACCGAGGGCTTAGAACCTAACACTTGGCGCCGTCCGTGGGTTTCGAATAGAAAGCCTGGCAATCACGAGAGCGATGACGAACAACTTAGCGTCTAGAGATAATCGCCCACCTGGGTGCAATAGGCAAAAGAGACAGCCTATACCTCCAGCAAGTCAGCCTAACCCAGAGAAACAGCCTGCACACTCAGAGCCTCAGGTAGCCCCATAGGCACCCTAGCCTAACAATCAGGGAGGAGGACCTTCACGCCCAACTGGGGCTGAGTCTTCCACAGCTTCAACTCAATTGGCTAGGAGGCCACAGAGACAGGGGGGCAACAAGGAGTGCCATCCCAATACACGGCACCTCCTCAGGGGTACTACTATGAGGCACAACCTCAAGGGTATCCATATGGAATGCCGGCTCAAAGGAACGAAAATCGCGCCCACACAACCAACACAAGGCCCGCATACTTGCAAGGAGCACAGACAGTGACTCCGGGGTTGATGAGCGCATTGGATGAGCTGCTAGCCTATAGAGAGACTCTGAGGAACAGGCAGGGAAGGCAACACCAGCATGAAGAAGAAGAAGTTCATGAGGAAGAACAAGTCCCAGAAGAAGAACACTACTCGCACCCTCCAACAGGGCAGCAAGAAGAACAAAGGAGAGATGACCAAAGGCCACCCCCAGAGGGAAGGCGGCAGTTTGTGCCTCCAAGGCAGAAACAGCCACAGCAGGATGCCAGGGCATACACCCCGCTGGGGGCAGATAGACAGGCAAGACCTCCAAGGAGGCAGGAATTCTACCAAGTACCCCAACAGGGATATTAAGGATATGCTTATAGTCCGTACCAGCACAGGCAAGGGATCCCAGTAAGCCCAGTTTACAATTATGGAGGATATCAGAGAGACTATACTCCAACGCCGGTGATGATAACCCCAGAGGAGATAGAAGCTATGATAGCAAGGAAGATGAGTGAGTCCAAGAGGAACGGATTGCCCTGCCTGAGTGACAACACAAACCACCCCTTCACGAGGGAGTTGGAAATGAACAAAGTGTCGGACTCCTTGCATACAATACAGATAGCAAAATACAATGGCAAGGGAGACCCTTTAGAGCACATCTAGCAGCATGAAGCCTCTCTATTCGGGAGAACAACTGATGACCGCTACAAGGCACTCTTATTTCCAAACACCCTGTCAGGGGTGGCGTCACATTGGTTTTTCAGCCTACCTACTGAGAGCATCCACTCATGGGCACAGTTAAAGGCGAAGTTTCTTCAGAGACATTTAGGAGAAAGGAAGCTGCTCAAAGGAACAGGCTCCTAGATGATGTGAAGCAAGAGAATGATGAATCTTTGGCCGATTACTACACAAGGTTCAACCAGAACATAGCAGACATACAAGGCGACATCACCGAGGGTGAAATAATAAGAGCCTTCATAAGGAACCTAGGCCGCTTTGGGTCCACATTGGCAGAGAAGATGGCCAAAAAACCTGAAAGTACCTTAGAGGAGTTGGCAGGGAGAGTGAAAACTCACATAGACCTAGAGAGGCACAGAGTGAGTAAGAAAGCCAAGATTCAGGCAGCAAAGGAGGACAATACAAAGCAGAATAGGGGAAAGCCACCTCAGGCACCTCAACCCATAAGGCAACAAGAATGGCGTCCGCCTCAACAAAGAAATCAGATGGGTGAGCCATTGAAGGCTAGAGAAATAAATGTTATCAAGTTCATACCATTGAACACTACCCCAGCAGTGGTCCTGAGAGAGATGAGAAATCAGAAATTATGGTCGCCCCCGGAAGATGGAGAGCCCCAATGGTAGGGACACACAAGGATAGATGGTGTAATAACCATGAGGCGTATGGGCATGATACGAACAAATGCTTTAGCTTGAAGCTAAGTATCAACAATATCATCCAAAGAGGGGAGCTGAAACAGTTTGTTGATCACGGTGGCAATGACACACAACCAGGGCCATCATACAAGGATAAAGGCAAAGACAAGGTAGATTATAATCCCCCACCTAACAAGAGGGGGACTATAAACATGATACATGGAGGAGTGGCATCGGGTGGCCTAACAGCCAATGCAAGGGAGGTTTATGCATCCAAGCTGAGCTCAGTGCCAAAGTGGAGAAAGAGACCACGAGAAGGAGAGGAGATGGAGATTGAGTTTTCGGAGAAGGACAAGAGTCATATTGTCTTCCCGCACGATGATGCTTTAGTCATCACGATGGACATCGATAACTTCGATGTAAAAAGGATACTAGTAGATGAAGGCAGCTCCGCAGACCTCCTAAGCCTAAGGGTCCTAGAAGAGATAGGAAAAACAAAGGCGGATATCAAACCAGTCAACTTCCCTCTGGTTGGCTTCTCATGGGCAACAAGTTATCCCCTAGGAATGGATAACCCTGCCAGTGACCATGGGCCAGGGATGGACACAGCTAAAAGTGAACGTCAACTTCATGGTGGTTGAAAGCCTGGGAGCCTACAACGGGATCTTAGGAAGAACAACCATAAATCCATATGAAATTGTGCCATCTGCCGTGCATCAGAAGCTAAAGTATATCACCGAAAACGGAATTGGGGAAGTCTTGGGTGATCAACGCACCGCAAGGCAGTGCTACGTTAACTCCATGAGACGTGGATCACACAAGTCAGACGCAGTGGCTATGGTCATGCCTGGGGCCATCCAAGACAAAGAGAAGGTGATGAAAAGGCTAAGGCAGGGAAAGATGAAAAAGGGAGTTACACTCCGCCTGAGTAAGCAGTTCTTTCAAGGACTAGCTAAGAAGAAGCAGAGAAGTAAGGCTGTAAGGGTAACAAGCATACCTTGGCAGCCAGAGAATGCAGAAGGAAAGAGAGCAAGGGACTCTATTGAAAAGGGTTTCCGATATATAGACGACATCAAGCAAATGCCAAAGGAGTCCATATCAAGCTACTTTGGGAGATTCTTCAGCTATGGTGCAAGCATGGACATCACAAGAAGTGAGGCCGTAAAGGCCTTCCTGAGAAACATGCATCCAACCTCAATTGAAGCATATGGAGGGCTCTATGAGGTGGTCATGACAAGCACAATGAGGGAGCTCAAAGAGAGACTAGACAGGGCATTCGCAAAAGAGATATGGCAATGTGAAGAGGTCCTTGAAGAAGAAAAAGAGAACAACAAACTTGAAGGAGTTGAAGACTTCAAATTCACACCCCTCACGGCAAAGATAGATGAAATTTTTGAAGAGTACCTCAAAAATGAGCTACCAAAATGCAAGGAGGAAGGCAAGGCCTTCCTAGGGAAAGATGCACAGGGTTGGTGTGAGTACCATGGGACCTGGGGGCATCAAACCAACAATTGCATGGACTTGAAGATAGAAGTGGAAGAGATGATTTACAAAAGAGGCCTAAAGGAGTACGTGGCAACAGACACACTCACCACCCCATATCCTTAGTTTAATATTCAGCACTTTGCATGTTCAAGCATTTTAAGTTTTCCAAAAACAACTTTTGAGAAGGAGAACTCAAGAAGTTACTCCGACTCTACAACTATCTTTGATTTCCACCAAAGGGTGTCTTGATCCATCCAAGGCACCCCAGATATACATAAAGCACGAATGCTCCTAATGAAGTAGAAGTTACTCAGAAGTATCTTTCAAAGAAGATGGTGATATAATCACTATGTTATCCTTACACAGATATGACTTCCAAGTCAACAACGCCTTTAACGCCCCCAAGAGCGTATCTTGAGAGTAGTTTTAAAACTACGAACTTCGACGCCCCCAAGAGCGTATCTTGAGAGTAGTTTTCATACTACGACCTTCGACGCCCCCAAGAGCGTATCTTGAGAGTGGTTTCCAAAAACTACGAACTTCGACGCCCCCAAGAGCGTATCTTGAGAGTGGTTTCTAAAAACTACGACCTTCGACGCCCCCAAGAGCGTATCTTGAGGTAGATTTCAAACTACCAGATTCGACGCCCCCAAGAGCGTATCTTGAGGTAGATTTCAAACTACCAGATTCGACGCCTCCAAGAGCGTATCTTGAGGTAGATTTCAAACTACCAGATTCGACGCCCCCAAGAGCGTATCTTGAGGTAGATTTCAAACTACCAGAGTCGACGCCCACCAGGAGCGTATCTTTGGTCTAACTTGTGCCCTCTGGGAGCCTATCCTCTGAAACGTTAAGTGCCCTCCGAGAGCCAGTCTCGTGAACAGTTTTCGACGCCCACCAGGAGCGTATCTTTGGTCTAACTTGTGCCCTCCGGGAGCCTATCCTGTGAAACGCTAAGTGCCCTCCGAGAGCCTATCTCGTGAAAAGATTTCGACGCCCACCAAGAGCGTATCTTTGGTCCAACTCCAGTGCCCTCCGAGAGCCTATCTCCTGAAATATTCACTACACCCCTATGAGGGTATCTGAAGGGATCATTACACTATACAAAGAAGAACACCATGGAACAATCCTTTACAAGGCAAAGAGATATGATAAGTACTTAATGTTTACTCTTGATGAGGTGACAGGTATAATGATAAAGGAAAACACAAAAGAAATGCTAAGTATAGGAAGCACAAGGAAAGGAATAGTCCATGATCAAATGAATATATACAGAAGCATATGAAGCAACCATCAAAAGTAACAACTCACCCTACCATGCATACCACAACCAAAGGCAAGTGTTCCACACACTGCCAACATAACCATGCAAAGAAGGAAAGCAAGAAAACATCCCAAGTATAGCAATCCCAAAATGAACTCGACCCATCAAGGGGAGAAACACTCAACCCATTAAAGGGGATGAAAGGTAAAGTCACATGTACAAGGATAAAGAGATATCAACATATCAACCAGAACCTGCTGGAGAGTCCTCACGGTCCTGACCCTCTGAGGAAGAACCACAAACAGAGCTTGAAGAAGATGAGGAAGAGCCTGAACTATCAACATCCACGGGTATAGCATCCACCTGTGCAGGGGCAAGCTCATCAGCAACGGCAGCTTGACCCCTAAGAACGGCCATATAGCCAGCAACATATGTCCCAAAGTCACCCAGATCATTGACGGGAAACTGGGGATCAATACAGAAGATGTGATCGACAAGGTACTCCCCGAACTGGTTCATCTCCTGGTTCAACCGAACGCTGTAATCAGCAGTAAAGGCAGGGGAAGCTTTGTACTCAGCTACTGCAACAGCTCTCTCCTCCGCCCGGCACCTCGCCCCAAGCTTCGTCAACTCCTCAGCATGGAGTGACGATGCAACATCTGCCTCACGGCGCAAACCACCCACGGTAGTCTCAAGTAGAGCTACCTGGCCCCTAAGCTCCTGCATCTGCAAGTCAGACAGGCGAGCCTTCTCAACGGCAGTAGCAAGCTCCGCCTTCAAGGATACTTGGTTATCCTCAAGGGCCTTCTTCTCATCTGACAGCTCAAGCGCAAGAGACGACATATTCACCATGTCGGACATACCCTGAAAATTCAACAAGGGGTAAATGACTTAGCAAGCAATCACATGAAAGTAGAAAAGGAAGAGAAACACCACTCAAAGGAACATAGTGGGATAACACCCCCTGGATGAAGCGCCGGGTCTCCTTAGAGACTTGGGCTGAGGAGCACGATCACCGGGAGCGATGGCACCGCGAAGTACCCAAATGCCAACCTCCGGGGTGCGCAAGGAGGAACCGCTGTCAAAGTGGAACTCCTTCAATCCAGCAAAGGGAGTCCACTCAGCTCCCACAATATCCTCGTCAGTGAGGCGCGCAAAGTCCTTCCGACTCAAAGCCGGAGGCCCACCTATGCAAAGAAAGCAAAGTAAAGAAAAACACAAGCATAGAAGCATCAATGACACAAAGAATAAACGAACCTGAAGATCGTGCCCTCGGCTGGGGGGCAGGAGATGGAGAATCAGTGACCATCCCACCATCGCCAGCAGGCCGCTTCCCTTTATCAGCCCGGGAAGGCTCCTCTTCGACCACTATATCTTTGTCGCGAGACAGGGTCGGGGGACGAACACCAGGGGGAGGAGGATCTGCAGCCTTCTTCTTCTTGACAGCCGAGGCCCCGGCCTCAAAGTCGGACCTCCGTGACTTGGACTTAGAAGGTCCAGAGCCCTTGCCCACAGAGACGACTCTCTCGGTCACCAAGGGAAAGTGCCCTAACAACACAAGGAAAACAACATGAGAAAAAACACAAGTATACCATAAGAGGAGAAAGAAAGAAGTATACAAGAGGCCCCAACAGTCTTCCCAGGCATAGGGGACTTCTTCGGAGTAGAGCTGGAGGGAGCCCTCCTCTTGCTCAAGTCAACTAGCGCGGCCTGCACGTTATACGTTTTCCCGTGAAACCAACCTACAAGGGAAAAACAGAAAATAAATATAGATGAGAAGACTAAGTAACATACCGAATCTCCGGAGAGAGGAGTCAAACTAATCCCTGCCTCATAGAGGTCTATCTCGGTCACCAAGGATACAGAGCAGTAGGACTGGGTCTTGTGGCTCTCGTAGATAGTCTTCATGGTCTCCAAGTCCACAGAAGAGAACTCCCCAAAGGTAGGCCAGCCGTCCGATCGGTCCTCATTCAGAACCGACCAGGTAACGTATCGATCCGTGATAAAGAAGTAGTGCTTGGCCCAATGGCTCGTCGAATTGTCGCTCCAAACCACGAAATGAAGAGAAGCATTCCACTCAACCCCGCTCAACCCGAAATCAGCAAATCGGGAATCTTTGAGGGAAGGATAGCGAGTCACGAAACTCGCGAAGCCTACCTTCTTCTGATACTGAAATCGGAAGAAGCACCGGAACAAGACCAAGGAGTACTTCCAGGAATACCACTGGCATAGCACCCGGAAACCCACCCAGACGCGAATAGCGCTGGGGCAAGGTTCACCGGGGAGATCCTAAAAAATCTACTTAGCTCTACGAGCTCATCACAATAGGGCAGGCGTAACCCAAACCGAATCTGGGAAGGATAGACGACGACATTCCCCCTAGGAGGCTCTGTCACTGTCCTGCGAGTGTTTCCCAAAGAAGGGAGGAAGGGGTACAAAGGCTCATCTAAAGGACAAATGTCGCCTAAGGTGACATGCTCATTATAGTCGGACCTAGTCAAATAGTTCTCCGACAAGGTAGCGAGACCTAAATCAAAGACAGTGAGAAATTCCAAGCTCGAATCAGGCTCCGACCAATACCCTAACTCAGTATCCGACTCAGAATCCGACTCCGAACTAATGCCAGGAAAGAAAATAACGCGACGAACAGAGGGAAAGAAAAACTTACTCATCCTTCGAAGGATGTAGCGCCTCTGCCAAGTTTGTGTACGGGGGCACCACCACGAGTATAATACCTGTCATAGCATGACGGGTGTTAAGATAAGAAGATCTCCGAAAAATCCGAGCATACCCCGGCACCCGACAAGCAACAACAAAAAATTCAAAGGCACCCAACGAAGGTAACGAACACATGCTAAGGACACTACAACGACAAAATCGGGCAATTTTGCTCGGATCAAAAACCGATTCCCGAGCAAAATTACGATTATGCCCCTCAATGGAAATCAACATGCAAATGGCATCACAAATATCGAAATTCAAGCGGGAATAGTTTAAACGGGCAAAAAACTATCTCTGGGCAAACGACTATCTACGGCAATCACGAATCAAAAATCCAAATGATCATCACATAACAAACATCGGCAATCAAGCATGGGCAATCAAAAATCGGCAATTCAAGTATCGAAATTTCATATGGTAAACGGAAGGAAAAAGATTGGACCTTCGGAAAACCCGACCCGATGTGATAAATGGGTCCGAAATTTGAATTTTGGGGTCGTCGGAAATCTTGCCCCGCCGTCGCCGGAGTCTGCCTCGCGCCGCGCCGGAGTTGTCCCGCCTCGCCGTCGCCTTCCCTCGCCGGACCAGACGCCGCCTTCGCCCGTGGCAGCCCCGTCGTCCGCCGCGCTGGACCCACCTGGTCCTGGGCCCTGGCCCACGTCGCCTCGCCCCGAGCTGCTGGCTCACGTCGCCTCCGCCCCTCGTCCAGCCACCGCCCAGCCGGAGTCGTGCCGCCGTCCTCTGCTGGCCCTCCCCGCGCCGTTGTCTCTTCCCCCGCACCGAGCTGCTGGTCGGAATTCCTGGCCCTCCACCGGAATTTCGGCCGGCCCTTACCTTGGGGTGTCCAAAATTCCTCCATTGGCCTCCAAGTGTGAGTAAAGGAGAAAAAGATGACAACAATTTTCAAATGAGGTAAATTTCTTAACTCCTCCTTATAATGAAAGCGGTGTAGGGTTTTTTAGATGACATAATCTCAACCATCCATCAATTAAAAGGAGATCCAAGGGCTTAGATAGAAAACTACTATCTTCTCCTTTTTTAACTAAGGTTAGGAGTATTACTATCCTAGTTAACATCCTATATGCAAATTTTTTAGTATCCTATACTTAGAAAAAAAATTGGACCAAAATCGAAATTTTTCCCCACATAGGCTTACCCCATCATGAAATTGAAGCATGGACTCACTTAACCATATTCATGTTGCATCCCCACACATGCGTATATTTTCCGAGTATAAGCTCGTGACGGTATTGGATTTATTATTTCCATCTCAGATGGACACGTGCTTGGACACGTGTCCGCGCTATTCTGACGTTTGCAATTCCTCTATCTTATAAGACAGGGGGCAGAGTCAGAGACACACACCCATGGGTAAGTAAGGATTCCGACAAAAGATAAAATTCCGGCTTCAAATTGCGCGTGTCATACCATCCTAATATAGAGTCAATCAAGGGTCAGGCCATTGGTTGACTCGGGGGCATGTGATGGATATACGCCCAATTTGAACCCGTTGACTTCCGAATCGTTTTATTTTTATCACCCTGTTAATGATTATAAATTGAAACTTTGACCCGAACACCCCGCCGAAACATCAACAGTCCGGACGAGGCGAAAATACTCGTCCGGGCCACGCGTCGAACTCACCTAGGTGAGATCGGGTTGGCAAACCCGATCTCCCCTAGGGAGGGGTTGGGTGGCCACATCCAACCCCTACCCTTGGGGGTCGGATTTTCTCTCCGTCCCCGTTTCCCGACTCCCACACTTAGATTATTTCCGCCAACCTCTCCATGCTTTAAGGTTTTAATTATGTGATCAAGGACTAATTAATTGCGTTTAAAGTTTAACGATGTCATTAAGTCACCTTAATGACACCGTTGCCTATAAATACAACTCTTCCACCATTCATTTGATCATCTTGGCTACTTATGCAATTTTAGCTCTAGCTTCTCTCTAGACTTTAGACTTTATCTCTCTAAAAAGGGACGTATTGACTTAGGCATCAGAGAGGGTTCATCAAGCACCACCCCCCCCCCCCCCCCGGTGCTTGATACTGCCCATCTTGCAGGGTCACGTGGAGAAGAAGGAAAGGAGCAGAAGGACTTGCATTAGAACGACTAGCCCCGAGAGTACTGAATCCGTCAGTTCACCAGTGAGGAATAAGCTTTAGATCGACGACCCGTTGACCGAGGGCTTAGAACCTAACAGGCTTGGTATTGTGGAATTGTTCACGACAATGGTCGAACCTTGAAACTCTTCATAGAGTATGTGAATAGACATGTGTGTCCTGCAAGCATTGAATAATATATATGTATAGGTGTTAGTACCATAATTATATATGTACTGTTACCCTGAATAGTCATGTATTGCCATGTTGGTTATGCATGTAGATACCGCCTAGGCGGGTATGTAAGGGTCGTATAGGCTTTGTAGATGTTGAGTGGAGTATACCATTTGCATGTTGTACTAGGTTGACTGTGTTCGCTCTACCAAGCTTTGTACATAGTTGTTGTTCCCCATGTCTGGGTTGAGGTTACGCCGGGTGTTGTTCCCTAAACCTTTTATATATACATTTGACGTTGTCGAATAGACCTGTCACGATCATAGTAGAAATGCATGATAACTAGTTAGTAGTATTTCATACCTTGCGTTACCATAGTCTCCTTATTGTAGTGGATATAACATTCGTCGCTGTGACCATAGGACGTACGTCACTAAGTGTCATGAGTGCCCATCTTGTTATAAATCCAAGGGATGGCGTAATGAGTGTATTGAGTACTTGTCGTGTTTATAGATAGTAATACGCAAGATCATGTGATAGCATCGCAGTCAGCGCTGGCACTTGGCACTAGCACTTGGCATATAGTAGAGTCGTCTTGGCGAGGCAAGACATTAGTTTATACCGTCTCTTAGTTCCACTCTAAGGCAACGCTGTGACAAGACGCTACTTGTTCTATACTATGCGTTTTTTCATTCGTCAGTTGGGCACACCCCGCATGACGTTGTTGCAAAGCTTTTCCATGGCTAGACCCGTACTTACTTTGCGATGCTATTACGCCTCCACTTGGTTAACCCAAGGGGAGGAACAGAGGTCGTATCAATACACCTTGTAGTTTTTACCGTCTCTTGAACCACTTCAAGGCGACGTTGTGGCATGACGCTACTTGCTCTATGCTATGCGTTTTTCCATCCGTCAGTTGGGCACGCCCCGCGTGACATTGTTGCAAGGCTTTCCATGGCTATTCCCCTACTTACCCTGCGATGCTACTGCACCTCTCCGTGGTTAGTCAACAAGGGCTGCACAAGACCGCTTTAGAACGACTTGTAGTTTTTTCCGTCTCTTGGTCCACTCCAAGGCGACGTTGTGGCAAGACACTACTTGCTGCATTTGGTGTGTTTTATTCTGTTATATGCTCACGGGCAAAATACCATTGTACAAGACTCGACTTGTAAGTTTGGTGAGTTTTTGAGACAGGGTGCGCTATTGCTAGCGTGTATCAACCCGCGATGGGGAAGCATACTTTGTAATAGCATGGGGTTGCCCTCTATAGAGAGGATGTCGCGCCATGATGTATCAACCCGCATTGGGAAAACATACTTTGTATTTGTATAGGGTTGTCGTTTACAAGAGGACGTCCGCCATATTGTATCAACCCGCATTGGGGAAGCATACTTTGTAGTAGCATGGGGTTGTCGTCTAACAAGAGGATGTCTACCATGATGTATCAACCCGCGTTGAGGAAGTATACTTTCTAGTAGCATGGGGTTGTCGTCTAACAAGAGGACATCCGCCATGTCGGGGTGATCAGTCCCTTTGAATGTTGTCGCATCATGTTTTGAACTCAGGGAATGGCTATGAACATGAGGATTTGCCTCTAATAAGAGGATTTCGCAGCATGCCATTTTTTAGTTGTGAACATGGGGGTTGCCCTCACATGGAGGATGTCGCAGCATGTCACTTGTAGATAAATCTTGGTTTGAAATCAAGATGTAGTGTGTTGTCGACGCTATTTGGAGTAGTCGTCGTTATAGATAGAGAGCATTTATATGCTCATTGTTGATGTTGTTAGTAGATATGTGTTGTATAATAAGAGTCGATTGTTGTACATAGCGCGATAACTTGTATTGTTGATGCGAGTAATAAGCGCGTACTTTGTTACTTGGCATAATTCCAAAGTAGTGTGTATGATGTAGTGATGTACCTATGAAAATACATTGATTTCCTTAGATAGTTGTTGCGATTACAAAGTTGCAAATATATGGAGTTATGAATCTCCTTCAAGTAATGAATGTAATAGATAGAGTAAAGGAGCCTGATACGAGGGCTCCTTGGTTGTGTAGGAAACTTCCCTAGGTGCGGACGTGATAGGTGCGGACGCGTCAGGTGCGGACACGACAGGTGCGGACGCGATAGGTGCGGACGCGACAGGTACGGACGCGACAGGTGCGGACGCATTAGGTGCGGACACGTTATGTGCGGACGCGTTAGGTGCAGACGCGACAGCTGCGGACGTGTAAGGTGCGGACGCGTTATGTGCAAACGCGTCAGGTGTGGACGCGTTAGGTGCGGACGCGACAGGTGCGGACGCGTCGGGTGCGGAACTTTTTCAGGTATCCCCCTCTAAATGTGTTGGTAGATATGTATGTATAAATAGAGACTATGCATTGTTGTATGCGTCCTTTAGTCGATTCGCGTCGATGCTTCCTTAGCGTGATTCGTACGTATATATACGATTGTTACTTGGTGTTGTTTCCAAGGTAGAGCCGATGTTTGAGTAGAATGCTCGCCGAGATGTCGCAAGTTATAGTTAACTTGGAGACTTGTTGCGATGATGCAAATGATATATATGCGACCATTACTTGGCTTAGATGCCTAAGTAGAATGTCCATAGATAGAAAATTCCAAAGAGTGTTGCATACAGCTCCACCTAGTGTTGTTCCTTAGATAAGGTGTGTCGTTGAGACATCTCTTGGATGTACATATAACCTGTCTCAAGTTGGTCGAAATACTTCGACATATATATTGGTTAGGGAATGAAATGGAGTTATAAGTCTCCTCATATGGCTCTATCGCCTGCAATGCCAATATGACTGGATCAGACTATTCGCGACTAGTCTGTTCCGTTCAGCTTGGATTTTGCCTTGACTAAATCAGGCTACCTTGAGTAGATATCCTACTCGAGTGGTCTTCTCTATTCATAACAGTATTGTTGTAGAGTTTTTACATCATACCTGGGTTTACCCTTGGTAGTAACACGTGTTACCTGGACCTTGTTCAAGTAGAAGGAATCGTTCTTCGAGGACGATGCTTGGTGTCTCCCTCTTGGGACCAAATATAGGATGTTGAAGTTGTATTCCTCGTTGGTGCATTTTCTTAGAGGAGCGGTATCGCGTTTTCTTGCAACGATTCGCTTTTGAACTTCGGTGGAATGCCGAGCACTTGTCAGCTTGGTGCCCCCCAAGTCGCTTGGTAGTCGCACCGTTGTTTCTTGATAGAGTATAATGATTGTATCTTGTACGGGGGATGTCGTGTCCTGTATGCGGGGGTTCAGCAAGATACCCCCCGCTCTTGCGTCGAGTGTTGAGCGTGTCTCTCGGAGACTGTCATGCGGCAATGCTCATACTTGAGGAAGACTTGTAAATTCGTTCTCCTCTCTTCTTGAATTTTGATGCAAGTGTGTTTGTTGCTAGGAGTGGGTAAGAGTTACCCTTCCCCTCTCGGACACGCGTCGCGCGTTGTTGAGTATAGTGTGTACGCTTTGCGTTGTACGCTTCATGTGTTCACTTCCATGAGGCCTTGGTTTACTTGATGTGTTTCTTCATACACTCGCGACTCTTCACAGTGTTGTATCTATGTGACGGCTGTATAAACTATTGAGGGATGTTAGACTGGTGGAGTCCTCTCATTTTCTTTGTTGTAGCCGAAGATAGTGTTTTGCTGACAGCGTACGTTCTGAGTGGTACAACCCTCTTATGTGCTCGACAAAGGTAAACTTGCTGGATGTTGGAGATAATTCTCTAACTTTTCTCACGTGATGGGTTTAGCACGGGCGTGAGTATAACATAAGAGTCACTCCTGAATCCCTATCTTCCGCAATGGTGGTGGCGTTGTCACTTGAGTGGTGCCCCCTCTTGTTTATTACCGCGACGTGATATTAAGAGCCCTTGAGGTTCCGTCGTATGGGCGTAGTCAGCGCATGCCCCCGTTGGGGATTTTTTGAAAAATCCGGGATTTGTATGGACGCGTCGGGTGGGGATGCAACAGAGCGCGTTGTTGTGTCGCAATCTTCTTCTCCCGGTGTTGAGGCTTCCTTTGATTGCCGAGTGTTGGAACATGCTTCGTAGGAAATATGCAATTTGGTTTCTTACCCGCGCGTCGTCAGAGGTCGAACTCTCGTATACCCATGACTTGAGTGTGTTGTAAAGACGCGGGTACGCGCGCTTGCCATCGATGTGCGCGTTTGACAAGTATTGATCAGGGGGACACCACAAGTTGGAGCTGCGTGCGCTTTGGAAGTGAACGCAGCCTTGAAATGTGCACTCTTTGGAAATGCGCGTGTCTGTGCACGTCAGCGTTGTCTGCTTGGTAAATCAGTGTGGATGCGACCACTTTGATGGTTGTAAAGGGATCCTCGAAAGACGGTAAACGTGTCAAACGATGAACGTTGCCTATATAGTGGTCAGCTCAGGCGTAGCGTATGTAATCTGTGATGATTTCTGTTGGCGACGATGATCCTCGTCAGGTCGTATTCGAATTAATTCGAAAATATGAGGGGTCATCCTTCCCCTACTTCTTATTTCCCTTGGTTCCTGTTCTGTGTGCGCGTACTATAGTAACGATAGCGAACACTTGTAGACAAATGCCAAAGGTTGATGGTAACAGCGGTTACAACGACGTCCGAGGCAGCGGTAGCAGCGGTTTCTACTAGAATGGTGAACACTGTCACAAGACCGGTGGTAGCAGAGATTGCTGCAGCAGCTATACGCGCAATTGCGACGGTGACGGTTCCAGTGACGTAGTAACACAGCACAGCGTTCCAGTGTTTTTCTGTGCATGTCTCTTGGGTAGAGCGATGCACCACTCCTTGGTAAGCTCCCTCTTGTGCTTATTCTTGAGTTGGTTGCTTGGTAGGAACTTTCCTTGTAGTACTGCTATGAGCGTGGAGGTGGAGGTTTCCTTCATGACTCTTCCTGACCATGCGCCCTTACATGGGGAGTGTATCTGCGCGTCGCTTTTTGCCTTGGCTCGTTCCTTGCTTGTTGATACTGGTATGAACCTTTGATTATTGTTGTTGTGTCTCCTCTGCAAGCATCCCGTAGGGGAACTATTGATTTGTGTGCGCTCCGTGCTCGTACCTTGGTGGGGGTGTGTTGTGCACTGCGTTGTGCACTCCTGGTTCGTGTTGTACGGCGGGCATGCTTCTTGCGACCACGGAGGAAGCAGTCGAGGTAGCCTTAGGGATGTGAGAAGGTCCAAGCTGACTCCTTGCTGGCGCCTGATTACTTGTCTGCTCGACAGTTGTCTTCTTCGGGCGCCCTAGGCCTTTCTTCTTTTCCTGCTGGTTGACATTGTCAGGAGGAGGATGATTGCTCGTCATAGCTTGTAGTGCAATATAGCTTCTTGTTCGAATCCTATAGACGGCGCCAAATGTTTCGTCCAAACCCGTTTGTTCTGACGGACTTGACGAATCTTCGCTTTGTTCACTGTGTTCGATCCTTCGACTTGTGCTCTTGACTTCAAGCTTGTCGTCCGGACCTGGACACAGGGACAATAACCAGCACGGAGATGGGGGTGTGCTGGTTGAGCCCTCTCTGATGCTTAACTGAGTATTCTAGAGAGAGAAAGCTAGAGAGAAGTCAGAGCTCTAAAGCCAATCTCAAGTGAATGTAAAGTAAAAATGGATGGCCTAGGTTCCCTATTTATAGGCAACCTTAGAACCGATCCCGGTTTTTGTGCGGTTCGACGCCGGTTTAAAGGAAAATGTGAATCGTCGTCTGGTTTGATCAAGGTTGGCTATTAGAAAACTCTAACTCGGTGGGAGGACACAAACAGGATACACGGGCTGCAGACGACGACTCGGGTCACGTCGTGTTCGGACGATCCTGGCGTGATCCGGGTCGTCTTAGGGCAATCCGGAGGTCCGGTCCGGTCGCGTGTGTCGCGCGTCCGGACCGTTTTAAACCTCGGGAGCGTGTTTTGACGGTTTACGTGATTTTGACGTGTTTGCGAAGTCCGGAATGTAAATACGAACCCGAATTGGGCATATATCCATCAGAAAAGAAGAGGAGGAAGAAGAAGAAGAGAAGTGAAGACGAATGTAGAAGTATTACAAATAAAAGGGACCTTAGTTTACACTTTATAAACTTAGGGACCTATTTCCATATTTAGGAAAGAATGTTAGGTATATTCTATTAAGCTAGTTGCTATATATAGCATCAACTCTTGTAAACATCGTCTTCTCAATTCAATGAGATGAATGAGTTGATTTGAACTCTCTCTCTGCTCTTTTCTCTCAATTCGCTCCTTTATCGATCGATTGCTGCACTTTTGTACATAAACTCTTTAGAGAGTCACCTCGCGATGATCTAGTCAAAATACCAGATCGCACCTAACCTACATTAATAAACATCGATCTAAAGACGATGCGGAAGTTTGTACTTGTTTATCACGTAAAGGAAACGTGGCTTCATTGGAAAGGTTATCCTCAGATACTTAGGTCAATTAAAATCGATTCTCATATCGTCCATTTCTTATTAAAGATAAATCTTATAGAAATCTCAATAAATTCTTCAATTTCTTCTTAAGAGGGATGATTATTCATCTCCGACCACACCCTCTAGAAGAGTTGATATGTCGCATCCACCTAGTGGTTATCCCGCGACTAATGACCAATGTCGGATTCAGGGAAGCACTCCAGATAATTCGCCAACACGCTAGTAACAAGTGATTCCTCTTCGAGGTTTGGTTAATTATAGTTAGTCATATCAATCCAGGTAAGGTAAGGTTAACCTGATCACATGTAAATCCATTTGTTTAATAGCCCTAATGGATTGATATAAGGTCACTACTGGACTGGTTAGATGTTATTAATGGGTTGGTTTAAGGTTTACAAGTCGGTTCAATATCATAAATATTGGTGTTTATAAATAATGATCTATCTAATCTCTCATTTACACGGTTAATCACATTTACAATTCAGTTTTTGTTTTCTCTATCAGTGATTGACTTAAGTTTCGGAGGGAAATCGTCATTGCCAATCCCGACTGATCCCTTTGTGCATATCCAAGAGCGTCGTGGTCGAGCACAAGTTCACATCAAGGGACCAAGTCCCAACAGACGTACCACGTCAATTATAAGAAAATGTGAGTAGAACTGAATTTAACATACCGATATTTTAATTATATTAGGATGTTGGTAGGACTATCTTAATTATGGGTTAGTGCATGCATTAATTGTTCATTAAGTATGATCATAAAAAGTTCTAAATACAATCAGGAGAGTCCAGCATTACCTAATATAATTTTTTTTTTTGGCTAATATTAGGGCTGAGCGTGGTCTGATCCTGGTCAGGACCAGACCAAGACCATGCAAGACCATTTGTAAATGGTCATCCTCCAAATGGTCTAGGACCAAACCAGGACCATTTGGACCATTTAAAATGGTCTTGGTCTTTTTGGTTCTGGTTTTGGTCCAGACCATTTAACACCATTTTTTATATTTTTTAATTCAATTTAATTTAATTTTTTAAAATTTGTCGAATATTATTTTTGTAATAATCATAAGTTGAAAATTCACTTATTATAATTATATATAATATATTGGAGTAGAGGAAGATCCGACCCGTGCCCATGGAGCCGGTGACTGGTAGGGGTGAAACCGATCCGGTCGGACCGGTTTCTTAGCTATTTTGGTCGGGGTCCACATTTTTCGGTCCGGATTTTTTCAACATAAAAATTTCGGCCAAAAATCCGTTTTGAAAAAAAATAAACTGTCCATATTTAGAAGAGTTTTTCTGTCTGATTTTCGGTTTAAATAGAAAATCCAAAAATAATAATCAATATTAAAAATATCTCCAATTTCTTATAAAGTATATTTAGAGTTCCAAAATAAATAAAAACAGAAACATAAAACTCGTTTACGGTTTGTTCGGATCGGTCCGGTTTGATTTTAATAGTTTTGGTTTTGAAGTGCTACGAGGTTAAAATCTTTACAAATGTGGCATCTCAACTAGAATTTGAAACTTCGGCAAAAAAAAAAAACTAGAATTTGAAACTCAAATCACTAATTCATAAAATAGTATTTACGTAATTAATTTAACACTTTTCTCTAGGTACTATATTAGTAATTAACTGAATCGCATATATCCAAAAAAAAAAAAAAATAGTTTGAGCAATTAGTAAAACAAGTTACACTTACTAGTATACTTAAAAAAATCAGACGACACATTATCGGTCTATTTACGGTTCGGTTTGTTCGGATCAGTCCGATTTGGTTTTTGACGATTTTTCGGACCTACCGAGTTTTGCTTTCGGCCTTGGTGACTGGTGAGACTAAATGAGAGTGATTGTGTGAGAGTCGAGAGTTCAAAATTGGTTTTATTATTATTTACAAATTCCAGTTTTTTTTTTTTTTAAAAAAAATTAGATTGGTCTTAAATGATCCTAAATGGTCTCAATAGGCTTTTTGGTCTTGGTCTGAAATTTAGACCAAGACCAAATAAGACCATCAAAAGAAGACCATTGGTCTTGGTCCAAAATGGACTTGGTCTTATGGTCTTGGTTTTGGGCGGTTTTGGTCTTGGTAGACCATTGCTCACCCCTAGCCAATATAATGAATATAGAATTACTTAACGGAATGAGTCAACTCTCATTCTAATCCACCTCATTGTTAGGCTTAATAATGGTATAATTGTTGCCGGCATGAGAGGGAAAGCAAGCAATTATTGAAAGGTTCAATTATAGACTTTTTCCCGCCATTCTACGATGGGGGGGCATACAATAACGTATTGGATAGGGGTCAAAATCCCACAATATCAACTTGGAGTCACAACTAGAGTTTATAATTGTCCATCTTAATCAAGACACGTTGTCTCTACTGTTCGCAATCCGATCCGAAACCATTCATGTAACGATTTATGTCGGAATAAATGTGGTCTTAAGATAACTATATAGAACAATATTCAAGTTTGACAAGTTAAAAGGCATCTGAAAATAAGTAATACAATGAAGAACACGAACTAAGAATATTTAACTCGCATAAATTTAATTAGAGAGTGAATTATTTTTCATAACCTAGTCAGATAGTGAACTAAAAATAGTATCAGCTTAGGCCAGTTCATCATGCAAGCTTTGAAAGCTCCATTACCATTACGACCGAGAGACCACCAGCTTTTTAGCAAATCTTTCATTTGCATCGGGTCAGCGTTTAGATTGTAAAATGTTAGCTATGAATACTTTTCCATCTTTAGAGTTTTAGCGAGGTTTGAACTTCTAACGCATCTTAATTAAAGGGTGATGTGTTGTACAATTACACCACATTGTCCGGTTGTGTTGTAAGGGTTGAAATGATCACATATTTATAGGGATTTTTTTATTTTTATTAGCACCATGTTTTTATTTTTATTTTTTATTAGTAGGGTGGACTTAATTGTAACAAATGTAAAACTTTAAAAGTATGAAAACATATGGAATTTTTTAACCATACCTAATATATGCATCATACTATTAAGGGTTAATAGGTCTTTTGGTTCATGATGTTTGACAACTTTTGGATTTTGGTCAATGGTGTTTTTTTTTACCTAGTTTTGGTACCATATGTTTGCAGATTTTTTCTAGTTTTGGTCTAACCGTTACATTCCGTCCATTTTTTGACATGTACAAGTCAAGTGATCCACCCTAAACTTTCAATTTTGTTCAATTTAGTCCCTCTAATACTTTCCTAACCTTTTTTTTTGTTCAATTTAGTCCCGAAGTTTCAAAAATTCAATTGGACCTATTGTCCAATTGGGGTCAATTTTGAAACTTCGGGACTAAATTGAACAAAAAAAAGGTTAAGAAAATATTAGAGGGACTAAATTTAAAGTTTAGAGTGGATCACGTGACTTGAACATGTCAAAAAATGGACGGAATGTAACGGTTAGACCAAAACTAGAAAAAATCTGCAAACATATGTACCAAAACTAGGTAAAAAAAAACATCATTGACCAAAACCCAAAAGTTGTCAAACATCATGGACCAAAAGACTTGTTAACCCTACTATTAATAATATCAATTTCCCTCTATGGTTCACCTTTAGGGCAATATAAAAATACAAAAAAAAAAGTACCAAAAGTATGGTGCTCTTGGAACATGATAGAAAGATCCGGGTTTAATAACCAAATTGCTACATAAACTTTGACTAATTTACAAATCGCTAGCTGATCTTTAATTTTTTATAATCGGATAAGCGGACTTCCAATTTCCGAACAAATTGTTATATCTGTTTCAGTTTTCGTCAAATTGGACAAAAACTGAGTGTGTTTCCGCCACATGGGTACTTTAATGTGTACCCAAAATGGATTTATATATAAATTGAAATAATTGCAATAAAATACCTTCAATTCAATACTCAATTGGAATACCACCCAATTTGAATAGTGTCTTTCAAATGAGCATCCAATTGAGGAATTTCGTTGCAATACTTTTAATTTATATTTAAATCCATCTTGTTGGGTACATATGAAAATACCCCAAGTGACGGAAACATGCCTATTTTTTGTCTAATTTGACGAGAATTGAAATAAATATAGCAATATGCTCTGAAATTGAATATCTGAATTACCAATTTTAACGAATTAAAATTCAGATGATAATTTGTAAATTAAGCAAAATTCGAGTATTATAGAATTTATAAATTGTTCAAAATTCGGATAGCAATTTAGGTATTAACCCCTACCTATATAATATAGTCAATGAAATGAGCCAACTGGGCTGTGGAAGCATTAAGAAGGCTGCTGCTACAGTATATATTAAACATAAAAGCCCAATAATAGTGCACATTAGCACTGCAATAAAGCATGATTGGGTTAGACTGAGACTGGGATCCATGTGTTTTGTTTTGGGTTAGACCTAGCTAGTTTTCCACCTACACCTGGGCTCATCGACCGGTAGGGCTGGCGGGTATGGTGCGAATACGACTAATACCATAACCGTACCATATTTTTTTCACTCAAACTATAGCCATAATCATAACCACTGCAGTTATGATTCTTCATACCAAAACCATAACCATGATTTTTAACCACAGTTAAACCATTTAACCACAATTATTCAAACTAATACAACACCATTGTTTCATACAAAAAATCCAAATAAAACATACATTCATTGTTTCGTACACGAAATTCAGTTTAAACATAATCATGTTCACTTAAAATAATAAAAAACACATCTTTAATCATTTTAGGGTTAGCGCAACTAATTACAAATAAGTGAATTGATGGCGTCTGAATGAGAGTCTAAGTGATTGAGACGAAGTTCTATATTAGGTTTCAAATAGAACGAATGCACTATATTGAATGGATGAAAAATAAATGGTCTAGACTAAACGCATATTATAAGATTTTATTAATATTTATATAAATATTAGTAATTTTTATATATATATATATATATATATATATATATATATAGCGGTGATGATTATAACCGCGGTTATAGATTCAATACCATAACCATAACCACTATGGGTACAAACCTCATTACCATAACCGCACATCACCACAATGGTGCAGTTAACTATTGCGGTAAATGGTGCGAATAACCATGATTATTTGATTTTCACCGCACCATTGTCGGCCCTACATATCAATCATCGACCTTGTTTTTTTATTTTCTTACTAAAAAGAATGAGTTAGTAATAACGATTATAATCTCATTTTTAAATTTTTAATGTTCAAGCGCTTCTGCTCATAATATGAATTCTTTTGTGGTCATACTTAGTGAGTAACCAGCGCATGCACTGGCCACATCAACGCAAACCAACAAACTAGTTTGGGTAACATTTGGTCGGACCATATCGTTTAGTACCGCTCCAATCAGGATTGGTTCCAAACATACCAAGTTTATAAAGGGTGAACCAATACTAAGAATCAATGATATAATTATGTAGAACTGACTTTGTACTAGGCCGAAATTGGTTTTGGACTGTTAATTTTTTAAGTTAGTGTAAACCCTCATTAAAAAATGGTCCAAACTGGTTTAGAATCGAATCAGAACTGTTTTGGCAAAACTGGTTTTGGATTGTTAAACCGGTCTAGTTCTGGTTTGGACTGTTAAAACTGGTTTTGCCAAAACTGGTCTAGTTTTGGCAAAACAGTCCAAACCGGTTTAAACTAGTTCAAAGAGAATTTTTTGGACTGTTTGGATGAAAAATTGGTCTATTTAAACTGGTTTTGGACTGTTAATTTTTTTAAGTTAGTGTAGACCAATTTTTCTACAATATAAACCAGTTAAAAAATCAATTCTCTTTGAACTAGAATAGTTTAAAACAGTCATGGACCAGGCAGGATGCTCAATCCTACCCCTACTAACAATTTTTTTTTTTTTTGTATATACAAGATTGCTTCTACAATTTCGGATCATGAGTGTTGAGATTATAGCCATCCCAAAAAGGCGTCTCCAGCAGGTTTCAACATCGGGTCGCTCTTGAAAACACAACTCGCTTTAACAGTTGGTCCAACCAAATTTGGTAATAACCTAATATAGTCAAGAGGTACCCGTTAAATCCAAATCTACTCACATTTACTTAATGCCTAGTTGCATAGTTGCATGATATTTATAGAATAATAGTCATATCGACGAACTATTATTAGTTAGTAGTGAATTAGTTTTCTAATTTAGTTATTATTACTTATTAGTTTGCTAGTTTAGTAGTGTACAAGTCTCTGTTCACCAAAAAAAAATGTACTGACCAAACCGAACTGAATCTCAACTTTGAGGACCAGATAGTTAAATAACAAGATAAAGGATCAAACCATATTTCTTATAAATACGAGGACCAAAAATGACTTATCCCCATTTCCTCCTTCTCTTAAGATTCGCTCGCCCTATTTTCTCCATGAACTATTATTCGTTTATTTTCTGCTCTTCTCGGCTCGATCTCCGCAATTTCTCACCGATAACGCCTACCTGTTGATCGGAATCAGGCCATGACGCTGGGCTCTGGAGGATCGAGTGTAGTTGGTGAGGCCTTGAGTTCTTCCTGATCTTTCCTCATTGTTATCTATGATCTACTGTTATTCGATTGATGATGCTTTAATTGCTCTCTTTTGAACAATTCCGTTGGTGTTTCTGTTCGATTTTTTATATTTCGATTTCTGAAAAAGTGTAAATCATGTCGCGATTGGTGAGTTTGTTGATCTTGATGTTGTCAGCTCAGATTTTCACTTTTGTACGTTGTTGTTAGCATTCGAGAAAAATTGTTGGTACCTGAAGTTATTAGGACTATTTGCAGGTGTATGGTAATGATTCAGCTGTATTTGACTAAAATTTAGCACGAAATATTCAAATTAACGGGGATGGATCTGAGGGGGAAATTGTCTCATGTCCTGTCTCAAGCAGAGAATTTTCTAGCTTTTAAGAACTCATTGGTTAGGTTTTTACTTAACAGAACCTTAAAGAACATTTTTTGGTTGGTGATGTTCAGTTCACTTTTGTTATAATGCTAGTCCCTGTCTATTCAACCTTAAGGACTCATTTTTTGTTTTTGTGAAATCTTTAAGTGATTTGTTGTCTATTTGATCGATACCTGGCTAGATTAATTGATTTTGCAAGAACGCGTAATTGGTTATAGTTGAACATGATAATACTTTACAGTGCCCGTTTCAGTGTGTTTTCTCAGGTTATGTTAATGGTTATTCATGTGAGTTTATGCAGCTTTATGAATCTTATGGTTCAATTTAGTTACAAAAATAAAAAAAAATCTAGGGTTTCCAGATTTGCTTTCTAGTCTTCAGTGGGAAAACTCCGCACTTAATTATTTTAATAAGCACAGTAATGGTATCACAAATTGCCACTTCTTTTCTGTGTTGATCTTGCTGAAAAATGGCTACAGGTACATCTTATATGTTTCTAGTGAAGCTCTACTGCTTATGTGGTTAGGTGGTTTGGTTTCTATAGCTAAGCTATATACAGTAAAGTAGAATCTTTGCCTCATTTAATTGTTGTATTTCGGTGCAGTTCCTAGGAACTTTAGATTATTGGAGGAGCTTGAACGTGGTGAAAAGGGTATTGGTGATGGCACTGTTAGCTACGGAATGGATGATGGAGATGACATTTACATGCGATCTTGGACAGGCACTATAATTGGCCCTCATAATGTGAGCTTCCTCATTTGTTAACGTCTCTGTAGGAATTGTTCTAGCCCTGAACCATAAAAGTGGAATTCGCCAGTTCTATAATATTTTTTTCATTTAAAGTTTCTCTTGCATTTATTTGATTAAGAAACTTTTGCTGCTCATCTGGTCATTTCACGAGCATTAGGATCTTATATCCAACAAGAACAAATCTCATCATATTGTGTCTTTACAGCTCATAATTTAGTAAAATATATCCAGGTCCCTTCTTTCTCTAGTATATATCATAGTAAGTCAGTCTGTTTGGATTTTGATATTGATTGTGTTTTATGACCAGACTGTGCATGAGGGTCGAATCTATCAGTTGAAGTTGTTCTGCGACAAAGATTACCCTGAAAAGCCGCCTGGTGTTCGGTTTCACTCACGGATCAACATGACTAGTGTCAACCATGAAACTGGAGTGGTAAATTCTCAACCTTTTGTTTATAGTTCTATCGCTAATGGATTCAATAACTTACCGGGTCGGAGCGAAGATCTAACGAGCTTCTTTCTTTCGATAAGGTGGAGCCGAAGAAATTTGGACTGCTCTCGAATTGGCAGAGGGAGTACACAATGGAGGACATATTGACACAGTTGAAGAAGGAGATGGCTGCTCCACACAACCGAAAACTGGTCCAGCCTCCAGAAGGGACCTACTTCTAGCATCTAATCAATACTAATAACAAGGTTCTTCATATTTGCATAATGCAAGCAATATATTTTGTGTGTTATGGATGACGTGTCAATCTTGTTGGTCTTTATGAACACATAAGGGATCGTGTCCCTAGAATCTGGTACCATGTCTTGTGGGGTTAATTGCTGTTTTGTCAGCAATATCTTGTTGGATGTTGTTTGATTTGTGGGATTAGTGTTTGTGTCAAATTTAAAAATACTTTGTGCCAATTTCTTATGTAGCTTAACGCAAGCTCTTGCAAAGTACTTATGTTGAGTTGTTTGGTTCCGGTAACTCTCTAAATTTAGAGATTCTCGGATCCGAGTTGTTTGATTTTTGGGATTAGTGTTTGTGTCAAATTTGAAAATACTGTGTCCATAAACTAGAGAGCCTTGACCAATTTGAAAGATCATTAGATGTAGTTGAAATAACTGAAAAACGTTTTGTGTAGCTTAACGCAAGATCTTGGTGACTGGTGAGTACTTATGTTGACCAGTTCGGTTTTGAGATTCTCATATCTTATTTGTTATAACAGGTTCTTGATTTTCATACCTGAATCAGACCTAATTAAGTTGTGGAATTGAAACCTACTCGAAATTTATTAATACCATCGGTTTCGCGTACCATGTTGATTTTTTTTTTATTCTCTAAAATAAATACCGAACTTCAGTATATATACTTGGCCAAAAAAAAAACTTCAGTATATATATTAATCTTTGATTATGTTTCGCAATAATAAAAGCGGTAGAAAATTAACAAAAAAATAATAATCTAGATTTTTAAGAGCTAACAAATCTAGGTTTTGTTATTTTTAAAATGGATTTTAGTTGACAAAAATGGCTTGAATAATAGTAACCAAGATATGGTTAGCCGTTAGCGGTTAGATTAGATCTTTCTTTATTGAAGCCTAGGTTTGGTGTAAGGGAATCAATGAGAAATCAATCAACATTCTTGCTAGTCATTACCTAACCAACCGAATAATACATTTTACTCATATAGTTTTGGGTTTGACTAAAATAAAATTGACTGAAAATGAAATCGATTTTTGAACCGTTACATTAAGTACATTGATATATGTAAAAAATAATTATTATTTTTTTCCTATAATCTAATATCTCACCTCTTTTAATCTGACAGCTGAGAAATCAGTTTGAATTTCGGTTAACTTCATTTTAATCTAACCTTATAAAAAAATTTAATTAAGGAAATAATTCAGTTAGTTGAGAGTCAACCTAACTAAATTAACTTTTTAATTGAGCAACCAACTCTTTTTTCTTACCTTTTTTAAATAAAATTTATTGGGTTAATATGTAATAACTCAATATGTTTAGCTAATTTGATTGGCTGGTGGTACTCGAAATATTTTCTTGCAGTTGCATAGTCCCACTATGTTTGCAAAATGCCATTTGTCATCAGTTAATATTTTTTTTAATATATATATTTTTCCTTTAAATGACACGGTCAGTAAATAATGTGACAAATCAATTTAACATCAGAGCTTTGTAGATAAATAATATAATATAAATAAATTTTATATATTATAATAAATATAGCTAATATAAGGAGTATATATATTTTTATTTGAATATATAAGATTACTTCCGCAATTTCGAATTGGGAGCGTTAAAGTTAATATTCTCCCAATGAGGCGCTTCTAACTGAATTTTACTTCGGATTTATAAGAGTAATATATACTACATAATCATTGAGTACAATTTAAAATTTAGTATAGTTAATAATAGTCATATACCTGCATTTACATATTAGCACTTAGAACTTCCACATAGTAGAATATAATAAATATAGAAAGAATAAATAGAAAATATAGAATTCAATTAATTCATCAAGAATGTGGGTTTTGTAGATTCCCTCGAAAAGAACTATTTGTTAAATGATCAGTTGGGCCACACCGGCAAAGCTGAGGCCCACTTAAACTATATAGAATACAAACAAGTAGCTGTGCCTGATTCGGCCTCCGTCTTCTCCTTTTCCTCCCCACTGCTTTTACAGCCCCGATTAAGAAGCAAACAGTGTGTACTGTACTGATCAAATCTGCCATGGTCGTTGCAGTGGGAGCCATCAATAGCTTTCTCCTAATCTAGCGTGCATTTTTCTCTCTCTAGGGTTTCATCTTCCCTCCCTCTTTCCTGGCATTGCAAATATCTACAAGGTACGGCTTTAGCTCCGCAATAATCCTCATCGTTTACCGTTTCTGTGCTTCGAAATTGTGAACTGGGACCTCCGATCATCAGTTAAACTGTAAATTTCACTACTGGTTGGTTTTTACGGTTTAATCAGTCTGAATGGTGTTTTGTAGGAATCGTCGAGGTTTGATAAGCTCGGATTTCTTGATCTGATACAGGCTAGGAGCAATGCCGAGGCAAATCGGCGACATGGAGGATTTAATCCAAGGGAAAATCAGAAAACGAGGTTGCTCCCCCACGGCTTCGTCTTCATCATCCATAATCCACAACTACAGGCTAAAGAAGGCTGTTCTTGTGGGGAAAAGAGGTGGATCAAGCACTCCGGTGCCTACATGGAGGTTGATGAGCTCTCGATCTCCATCAGCAGCAATGAGGAGCGTGGATTCACCGAAATACGCAGCGTCTTTGAGTGGCAGATCGAAGGCTCAAGCTCCTGTGTCTGCAAGGAAGCTAGCAGCTACTCTGTGGGAGATGAATGAGATGCCATCTCCTAGGATGAATGATGAGTTAGTTGAGAGGAGATTGAGGAAGGAATCGAAAAGGGATAGGATCCCGAGATCAGTGCATTCCGGTCCATTTCCTCCTCATTTGTCTGATCCCTCTCATAGTCCTGGTTCAGAAGTGAGTTCTTTGACCCCTTCTTGTTGATCAGTTGTAGATACTTTTGTTTATATAGATATGCTCAGGAATCAGGATGAACTTGCTGCTTATACATTTGTGCTTAATGTGTTGCGGATTCCATTTACTAGCTATTGTCAGCTTAGATTGAACTGAATTAGGACATGGTTTATTCTGCTGCCCTTTTTGAATGTTGTAAGTTCATTTGAGCAATTCTCCAGTTTTTGCATCAGCAGCTGTGGTATAGATAGATATCATCCATCTTTGGCAAAAATATTATCAATCTAAATTATCAGTGTAAATATTTTTCAGAGGTCAGATCGATCGGCATTGGTCAGCCATAGAAGAGCACCATCCATCTCCCAAAAGCTTAGGTTACCAGAGGAAAGTGCAAGAGTTTCGGGTTCTCTCAGTAACGCTAGTCTAATGGAGGTAAATGGTCTCAATTTTTTGATCAGATGCAAAGCTTGTTCTTGCTTCCAACTAAATAATCTGTACCATGTTCCTCAATTTTATGATATTATGACATTTACAGGTTGAAACAAGATCACGAGCCCAGACACCATGTGGGTCGACTCTAGGAGGAGTCAAGACTCGGCTTAAGGATGTAAGCAATGCTCTGGTTACATCCAAAGAGCTTCTGAAGATCATTAATCGTATATGGGGTCATGAAGATCGACCATCCTCAAACATGTCTCTTATCTCTGCTCTGCATTCTGAGCTCGAAAGGGCGCGGTTGCTCGTGAATCAGCTGATCCAGGAGCATCGCTCTGATCAGAATGAAACGAACTATTTGATGAAGTGCTTTTCTGAGGAAAAAGCAGCATGGAAGAACAAAGAGAGGGAGGTAGTTGAAGCTGCCATTGAATCAGTAATGGGTGAGCTTGAAGTGGAGCGGAAGTTAAGGAGACGGTCTGAGAGCTTGAACAAGAAACTCGGGAGAGAACTTGCTGATGCAAAAACGTGTCTTGTTAAGACGGTGAAAGAGCTGGAGAGTGAGAAGCGAGCAAGAGAAATTATCGAACAAGTTTGTGATGAAATGGCTGCAGATATAGAGGAAAAAGATGACAAGGATCTGAAAATTCATGAGAATAGAAGTCACTTATCGGTTTCCGAAGCTAAACATGTACACAGTGAGAAGAATGATGCCATCGATACATTGAGGAGACAGCTCGAAGCTTTCCTAGGACCCAAGAAAACTAAAGAACAAGGAAGCAGCGGCCTCTACAGTTATGGAAACGATGAAGACGCTTCTGATTACTTCAACAGAGTCACCCGCTATAGAGAAGAAGACGAAGAAGAAGAGGACATAGGGGAAGTAGTAGACAGAGTCGAGTATCGAGAAAGATCAGTTGATAGTGATCTTCATTCAATAGAACTGGACATAGACAATAACAGCAAGAAGAGCTCCAAATGGGGTCACCCCCATATCCCGGACCCTAGAAGAGATAACCATCATCATCACGATGAAGAAAAAGGTAGAAAGTCGACAACTTTTACAAGGAAAAGTTCTTTGCAGCGGAGTATCTCGGATGGAGTCGAATGGGGCGGGACCCCGAACCAGTTTGATTTGGCGAAGAGTCCTTTTGATGAACTCCGTGGGCACAAGTCAGGGAAGGGAGGGTTTATGGACCGCCTTCTGTTGGGTACCCTAGGCTCCCCAAAAGCCTTTGCTAGCCCTACCAGGCAATCGAGGCCTTTAGTAGGACCGGGCAGTTCAGGGAAGTCGAGACTATCCGATGCGAGAACTGAAATCACGAGCCAGAGATCAAAGAGATGAGAAATGTCGGTTTTCCATTTTGCTTTCGGTTGATTGCTAAGTTTGATGACTTTCTTTGTTGTTCTTTGTGGCATTCAACTCTCTGTTGGATGAAGATGGCTGTTCTGCTGAAGTTTTCGGCTGCTGAAACCCGTATTACCATCTTTGTTCTTCGTTACTAATGTGCGGGTTAATAGATTTCGGTTGAAGAAACATATCCTAACTGTAAGTTTCTTTATCTTATGTTATATGTGAAGTTCTTATTTAAGTATTTTCTCTCCCATTTGCTGATAAACCAGATGTTTATAACATGAATGGATTGAAATTAAGTTACTTGCATACTAAGTTACTGATTCAGAATAGTCTTGTTATGTTGCCCTAAATGATTATACGAGATTCTGGTCAGTGTATGCGTAAGGTCAGAAAAAATCTTATACAATGAATAAGAGAGTCCAATAAATTTTGTCGGTAAAAATTAATTTTTTATAGACTTATTTTTTTTACTAGACTCCGTCGGCAAAAACCTTTCCCGACGGAGTTTCAAGAATTCTTTACTTGATGAAATTAATTTTTACCAAAGAAAAAATTCCATCGGTAATTATGGTACCTCCTATGGTGCATAAAGGACAGTTCTAGAGTCACTATTATCAAACATTTTTTTAAGAAAAATAAAAATTAACATAACACATCAATAATGCATGTCCGAATATTTATTAAGCTATGTAATTCTGTCATTTTAAATTAGTTTTTTTTTTTTTAACACGTATAAATTATGTGGCTAATTCTATTCATACAAAATATTTAATAGAATTAGCCATATGTTCATGAGCAAAATTTGAATTAGCAATTTTTTCAATAAATAATGTATCAATCCGTCAAACTTCGGCTAGCAATTTCTTTTTGGTAAGAGGCTAGCAATTTCACAAATAATTTTTTTTTTGGCTATAAGTATTTCACAAATAATTGTCGGATCTCATATTTTTAAATTAACTTGGCCCAAAAAGCACCCTTAAAAGGCCTCCACTAATTGGGCCTGTATTTATCGGCCCAACATAACAAAGTCCAGTAAGAATCAGTTGTCTCACTCCTTTCTTCAACCCTGCACTGCTTGTTCTTCTGTGTCCACTGCAACCATCTCCTTTCATTCATCAATGGCTGCAACCGCCATAAACTCACTGTTTCCCGCCATTTTATGCGCCCCTCCTCGAGCTTCCGTACTCCCTCCATCTCTTCATAGCATTCCGTCTTTCGTCTCCTGCAAGCCTCTCTCTTGCTGTTTCAGTCGGGAACTCAGCGCGAGTCTTTCCAGGTAACTGATCCAAAACCCTTCCAGGGTTCAATTCTATCTTTCACTTTCGTTATCTTATCTGGGTAGGCTTGACTTTTTTGTTTTTAGTGACTCGTTTTCTCTATCTTCTTCTTAATTTGGTGGATTCTTTATCTTTTTCGAATAGAGAAAGACAGCTGCCGCATTGGAAACCCTCGATTTGTGCATTGCAGGATGGAATAGGATTTGATCAGGAATCAGGAAGGGCTGACTCCGAATCGGTATTCAGTTGTGATGATATCTCAATTATTTGCAATTCGTATATTTATTTTTTCTATGCCTTCTTCCAAATCAACCATTTTGTTTAACTTTTTTAAGAACCTAAAAACAGTCACAACTATAGCATATATTGATGTTCGGTATCCCAACTATCGGATTGATTGATTTCCACTAATTTCTCTTAAAATTGATGAAACAAAAAAATGCTTTTAAGCATAACTAAGTTTAAACCATGAGCAAGAAATCTGATACTTCATAAAAGTGGAAAATGAACATGCTTTTTGTTGCTTAAAATGTCAATTTTAACGCTAAAATCAGTCGAAAAAAGTGGAAAACAACAAATCGATATCAATATTTTAAATCCGGGACAACAATTAGCAACATGACATTGAGTCTATTTTTAGGTTCTTAACTTTTATAATAGTAATGAATTCCTCATAGCCGTAGCTGAATCAAGGAAGTTCAGCATTCACTAGATTTTGCTTGTTTATTTCGCCCCCAACCATAATTAGATTGCAAGATGTTCCATTGATTTTCTTGTCATGTCGGTTCCTGGCAGGCTTCCACTATTGACTTGAAGCTCCCTAGAAGAAAGTTGCTTGTACAATTTACTTGTAACGAATGTGGTGAAAGAACAAGGAGGCTTGTGAATCCATTGGCCTATGAAAAAGGCCTTGTTTTTGTACAGGTAATTACTTAATCTAGCGTGTTTTCGTTGTTAACTAGTGACGGGACAACAATGTTTTTACTGACATAAAACATCTTCCAGCGTAATTTTTTAGATTGTCGTGTTCGTGTTAGTACTATTTTTTTTTCCCAAGAAAGTCAGTAGTCATCTAATTCTGCCTATTCAACCAAATTGTCAATAAACTTGCAAATAATCGGTTATCATTGTGTTATCAATATCGATGTTCTTCCTCGAGTTTATACACCTAACTTTGAATTCAACAATTGCTAACTAGTGTGCAGGTTGTCTCCGGCATCACAAATTAGTTGACAATCTCGGGTTGATTGTTGAGTATGACTTCCGGAAAGAAAGTAATGGCAAGTCAGATAATGATCTCCAAGAATGAATTGCTGAGAAGAATCTGAGACTCTATCGGTTTTAGTAAGAATGTTTTATTGATTTATGTATGTCTATCTCGCTTCACTTATACAAAGAATATGATTACAAAAGAATATTTTATAACATCATGGCCTTATTTTATCGCACACTCTGTTTCTCGCTTATAATCATCTCATGGAAGTGTAAACAAGATTGAATTCATCTAATTATGAAATATAGCCGCTGCTAAGTAGCAGAACAGCAATGCCGAATCCAATCCTTGTCAACATTTCAGATGTTCCTTGTTGAGAGAGGCTGAACACACCACTCTGTAAGAAAACAAGTAAGAAAAGTTTCATCATTCCATACTGAACTTCATTTAACGCATTATTATTGGTAATATGACTTTGTATGCCTTCATTTACATTTTATCGAACTGGGGTTCCTAAAAGTTTGTTATACAATTATGTGCATAAAGTGAAGTTCGGTATGTAAAACTAAAGTGACATAAAAATGAATAGTATGCAATAGCTTATGATAAAAATGTTGCATATGTATATAAGATTACCGTGGTTGGTGCTGGTGCGGGTGCTGTGTCTTCTGATTCGATCTCGGTAGGTGGGGAAGGAGGACTTTTTGGGACCACTGTAGGTGCCGGAGCAGGTGCATGATGATGCTTCTTGTGTTTGTGCCTCCTCTTGTGTCGGTGGTGTGGTGGTACAGGTGGTGGTTCTTCAACTGGTGCCGGTGGTGGTGGTGGTGCCTTTGGTGTCGGAGCTGGTGCCGGTGGTGGTGTTGCCGGTGCCGGAGCTGGTGTCGGTGGTGATATTGCCGGTGCAGGTGCTGGTGTTGCCTTCAATGGTGCAGGTGCTGGAGTTGGTGGAGCCTTCGCCGGAGCAGGCGAGGGCGGTTGTTGCACTGGTGTTGGAGACGCCTGAGGGGTTGCCAATGGCGGTGGTGGTGGAAGTGGCGGCGCTAATGCAGGTGGTGGTGGAAATGGCGGCGCCAATGGCAGTGGTGGTGGAACCGGCGGTAGGGACGGAGTAGAGACAACAGGGCTTACAGATGGTGGAATCAGAAGCATCTTTGGAGATGGAGTTGGAGTTGTGGTGGGTGGTATCGGGATTGATGGAGCAGCGCCGTTAGAAGGTGAAGCCGCCGGTGTTTGTGCACTTATGACGGATAGAAAGCAGGCGAAAGAAGCTAAAATCGAAAGGGAAAGAATGGAGGAAGCCATTTTAGATGAAGATGGAGTTGGGTTTATGTGTATGAAGAAGAGTTTTGTGGTGTTTTTATATGAGATGAGAAAGGTGGGAAAGAATGAAAAGGGAAAGCTTTGGAAGGTATAATAAGATTATGGTTGGTATGTATATATGGGCAAGTCTTTAGTAGGAAGAAATGTAATTCTCATCTAAAAGCTGCGATCACGTAATATGTTAGGGGTTTAAACTTTAAACTCCGTTGAGACTGAGATTCGAAAGATATTCATGGTCAGTATTATATCCATTACATGTTAATCTTGTATAAGTAGATATTAGTTTAGGTCTTAAGTGTTTTACTGGCTGAGATTAGCTTTAGGTGCTGAGCAATTATATTACGAGTGCTGCTCTACGATGGCCACTTTAAACCCCGTTAGTACCACTTCACAAAAGAAAAAAAATCTGAAAGTTGCTGAGTTTCTAACATGTTACTCTTTTTGCTCAGGTAGTTAACTATTGAGGAATGGTTTGCATTAAATTTGTTACTTAGTCTTATCTTTACTTTTCATGTTAAGTGGTTATGTAACCAACAAATGATGCCACAGATCAGCGGTATATTAAGTAAATAAATAATATAATATTTAATTTTAAAGGTTAAGAACTATAGTTTGAAATTTGTCACATGTTAAAATTTGGTGTACGAAGTTTCAATTGTTAAAATGGAGTGTAGAAGTTTCAGTTTTGTTCAAATTTGGTTTTTTTGTTCAAATTTGACGAAATGATGCAAAATGACAACATTGCCAGCCTTCGGATCAACTCGTTGGGGAACAAATGTTCTTATGTGTTAATTTTAGTAACTTATTTGATGAAATATGAAATTATGAAAATACCCCTGATTTCAAATTAAAACAACTGTGTTGAGAATTTGGTATTTAGGATACATGGGTAGTTTCGATATTTTCTTGCAACACATGAGGGGCATACTGACAAGGATGGGCATTTTTGGAATTAATTTTTTAAGTGTATTACGTGACAAGCACTTGACAAAATTCTGTCATATTTAACATCAAGTTCGGACGAAAACACCAAATTTTAACAAAATTGAAATTTGAAACACTCTATTTTAACATTTGAAACTTCAGACTGTTTATAGTTTCGTGCAATAAAAATATAGTGTATTTACAATAAAAATATAGTACTATATGTAATAAAAATAGCTGGACTTAAAAAAAATGTTCTTTTTGTGGTTAAAATTGGAGCTACATCAATCAACATCATATTAGTGGCAATATAAGCGCCGCGCCACATCAGTGCCTTATTAAGTATTAACACTACGTTACACAATTAGTAGAAAAATACTATTTAATGTGGAGTGAATTAAATAACAACATTTTGAAAACATAAGATCACATCGTATCACATGACGAAACATATCGAAATCGAACCTTAATTATTTTGTTCCTTAAACATTTGGCTGTCTTGGTTTGAAATCCTAGGATGTTTAACATGTATAATATATATAAGGGTTAAGGGTCTTTTTGATACCACATGTTTACACAAATTACACTGTTCATACTATTAGTATTTTTTTTGTACCGAATTGGTACCATATGTTTCCAAACCTTACTGTTTTGGTACTTCCGTTACCATTCCGTCAAAAACAGCCGTTAAATGGCATGTGCCATGCACGTGAGCAGTCCAAAACTTTCAATTTTGTTACAATTTAGCCCATCTAATACATCCTTAACTTTTATTTTGTTCAATTTAGTCCTAAAATTTCAAAACCAAACCATTTTTCCAAATTGACCTAGCCGGACCTAGCCCATGCTTTAGATGGACTAAATTGTAACAAAATTGAAAGTTTTTTGCTGCTCACGTGCATGGCACATGCCATTTAACGGCCGTTTTTGACGGAATGGTAACGGAAGTACCAAAACAGTAAGGTTTGAAACATATGGTACCAATTTGATACAAAAAAATACTGATGGTATGAACATTGTAATTTTTGCAAACATGTAGTACTAAATGGACCATTAACCCTATATATAATGTTCTAAATTGTTCCTCTTTCTAGCTAGTGTAAATGTAAATAATACAATTTTTCTATACTCTATTTTGTTATTTTTTTTCTTTCTTTATGGTTGAGCTTGTTAGCCAATCAATTTATAAAAAATTAATCAACTTTTACTTTCTAGCAAAAGGGAGATATTGATAGAGGGGCTAAACTAAAGGGAGAAAATAGAAATTTGAAATGTCCCCTCAACTCAACCTACTTTAATCATTGGTAAGAAGTCACATTCATTTCAGAGTTGAAGGAAGTATATACAACTCATCCTTCTTGCATATAAACTTGGATTTGGGGATCCATCAAGGTACCCATAATCATCTATAACTCAACTTGAACAAGCCTCTCTCAAGCAATAAGCTTTGTTAGACACAGAATCAGACAACTTGGTACAAACAAAACTCAGATGATGCTATACCTTACAAACAGAAGGGCATGTGAAAGATGTTCCTGAGGAGCTTTGCAGGGTTCGGGGAAACCGGAAGACAAGAAGGAGGCGTTAATGGCCGTTCTTGTTTCGCTTTATTCCTCCTCCTCCGCAGCTGGAAAAACTGCTGCATCGTGTCTGCACACTCTGATGCCAATACCCCTCGCCGTATTGTCATCTTCGGGTGGAAGGGATGAACTGGCGGTTGAGGTTTTTCGCTCGTTTCTGACCCATCACCTTCTTCCCCATCACGAAAAAGTCTGCACAATGGAGAAAGATTTAAACTTTATGAAGCACTAGAATGATTTGTCATCAATTTTTAATTTGAAGAAGTTAATGGATTCATTAAGTGAAGAACTTACTTAATCCAGCTACCGTCCGCTCCAAGAAGTTTATTGGGAGCTCCCCAAACAAGGGTATCGACCCGAGCTTGTAGAATTGCTCCAGCACACATTGGACATGGTTCAAGAGTCACATACAGTGTAGTACCCTTGGTAATCAAACAAAACATTGTAAGAGTCCATTTCTCCAGTAAAATGAAACAATATGGCTTGATAACTCTACATGTAATCACAAAATATATTCAAGTAGAATGTGGGAAAACCGAAAAAAACCCAATTTCTTCATCAATTGATATGTGAAAGCCTGGGCAGAAAACTTATTATCAACCAGTTTCAACTTAGACCTCGTCAAGTCGAGCCATGTCTGAATCTGAATAAACAAGCTTGAGTGTGGACATGAGAGATTTATACAAGAATGCAGATTAAATGGGCGAAGGAGCAATTACCGAAAGCCGCCATGCACGGAGAATGTTTGAGGCCTCTCTTATGCATATCATTTCAGCATGGGCAGTGGAATCACGCAACTCTTCCACCCTAATCAAGAATCATCATAAGAAACCACTGGAAAACACGAAAATGTTCAGAACAGAACAGAAAAGCACGAAGATCTTACAGGTTACACCCACGAGCAATTATTTTCCCATCTTGCACCAGCACAGCTCCAACTGGAACTTCCCAATTATCAGCAGCTTTTTTTGCTTCTACCAATGCTTCCCTCATAAATGTCTCATCCATCTTTCGCTGCTCACTTTCGAGTACGTATGCCTCTTCCCATTCTTCAAATCTATCTTTGAGGACCTGTTTGTTCCGTTGCAGTTTCGTTTTTTTCAACTCTCCACTACGTTTACTAGTAACAGATGTTGCTTCTAATCCGGGACTTACTTTACCAGTCAAAGCTTCAGGATGTGATGAACTTTCTACTAGTGGAGCACTGTCATATTCATGATGCCACCTAAAAGCATCTTGTAGAATCTCGGACGAGGTAGGTGTTGATGTAGGAGTACTTCCTGGTGTAACTGGACGTGATAACGGTTCCTCAAAATGCTTAGACGATGCCTCTGTTTGAGTTTCAGAGAAACGTTGCCCTGCCTGCAACATCTCAGAAGGTGTTGCTTCTACTGGTGTGCTTCCTTTTTCATCATGATCACGCCCAGAAAAGTACGCCTCACTGGTAGCAGACTCGAAGGATGGACTCTTCTTCCCCGACTGTACAGCTGAACGTGGAGTTTCAGGGCCCCAACGCAACATCGCTATATCTGCTATGATGGTCCAAAATGACTTACCTGTTCTCTTGACAATTTTTCCACCTGGTGCGGTCGAATCTGTCGCCTTGGAAGATTGCTCTGCAGTGGAATCTGTCACAAGCCATTTCTCCTCAGATGGGCCCTTGGAAACCAAACCCTTAGACGTGTTTCCCTCTAATTGAATCGAGCTGGTCTGAGTTTGAGTCTGAATTTGATCTTGGGAGACATTATCGGTGCTTGGTGTGGGAGTTTTGGTTTGAGAAGATATAATGTCACTGCTAGCCTTTTGTATGAACTCTCCAATGAACTGACTCGACAATTGCTCGGAACGGTGAGTTGAACCAAGAGCATCTCCATCATTCTTATGTTTCAGGGTTGTTTCAGTAATTTCATCTCTTCTGCTGCCACCAACAAACTCAAATAAAGGATCTGCAATACCAGTATGTGTATCTTGAGTAAGAACACGACCTGGGGATGATCCTTGGACTTCGACTTCTTTCCCGGTTCCCAACTGAGAAAGTGGAACCACTGGAGTTGAATTTGAGGCTTCTTTATACACGTTGAACTGCTTCTGTCCTTGCTGAATAAAGTTCACAGTCTGGTTGGTTGACGATGAAACCTCCGAGATTGTCAGAGGTGAACTGAATACATTAGTTTGCCTTTCATCCTCTTTCCGGGACTCAATTTGTGCAACTTCTTGGGTGTTTTGGTCTTCTGCCTCGCCTAGGTTCACAACCAGTGTAATGTTGCTACTCCTATCCGACGCTTTTTCTTCGGAAGTTCTTCGAGAGTAAGCAACCCTTTCCTTTTCAATCTTTGATTTATTCTGGATAATGCTGGATTCTTCTCTTGAATGCTGGGTGGTCAGGGCATGTTGTTCTCTAGGGTTCAGGTACAAATAGGACACCAAGTTTTTATTTTCTTCCAAATGCTTTTGATTCGAAACATATGTACTTTCAATATTTTGCCGGGTTTCAACAGATGTAGTGGAAGACTTTCTCACATTGCTTTGCCTTATAATCTGCTCATCTCTTTGGACATTTGTATTTTGTTGTTCCGATCTACTCACCCTGGTGTCAGTCTCTCTATGAACTGCAGAAGTGTTCTGAGAATCAATTTCGTGTATCCTCAATGCACCAGAATGCTGCTGGGGATATTTTGCAGAAGTATCCTCAGAACCGATTTCTTGAATCCTCAATCTTCCAGAGTGCTTCTGAGTATATTTTGCAGCTGCTCGTCTTTCATCATCTCCGACCCCACTTGATGAATAGATTCTACTCTCTTCTCTTCTAGCTAACCTCTCCTCGCGTTGAGATGATGTCGATATAACACCACTGCCACAGACTGTACAAACTTCAGTACTTTGTTGCCTTCTTCTCAAATCGGACTCACCAAAACTTTCACTTGCAGCTTGACTATTAGATTTTGATTCCTCCCTCACCTCCATATTCAGTTTCTCATCTTCCACAGTGAACCTTTTATGAGAACTCGAGGCTTTTGACTCATCATATCCATGGCTTCTTGTTATTCTCGAATCTTCTTTATTCGATTCGGGTTCTCCAACCGATACCTCATTAAGTTTCTTCTCTGACTTTTTTCTACAGTCCCATTCAGCATTACTCTTCACCGCAGAATCTTTATTCTGTGAAAATTCACTCTCCTTAACATTCTCATAACTATTCTTCGACTCTTGCACTCTTTCCCTTCCGATCTTACTTTCTTCTTTAATCCGAGTTTCCCCTGCATACTCAAATTCGCTCAGTCCATCATCTTTGATCTCCTCTGAGTCACTCTCAAAGTCACCTGCAGACGAAACTGTGTAATACGATGAACAACTACACGAGCTCTTAGGATTCTCAGGTCTCAACAGATCTTCCTCTCTATCCTTTGATTCCTTTCTCCTCACATTGCCTTCTCTATTAGATCTAACTGAAACCGATTCATGGATTTTCGAGGCACTCATATCAGAACCCACATTCTTCTTCCTGTTATTAGAACTTTCACTGCCATAAGTTTTTCTCTTCTCCACTTCCAGTCTTTTAGAGGAGCTTCTCTTTCGATTTCTACCATAAAACGAACCCGATTCGACTTCCTCACATAACAAACTAAGCATAGCCTCAGCATCATCCTCAAATTGGCTCAATTTGGGAACCTCATTACTCTCTTCCGAAATCCGACACACAATTTTCCTCCCCTTCTCAACCCTATCCCTGGAATCACAAGAAACCTCCCTCTCGACTCCATAATCAGGACACCGATAATAACTCCGATCACGGCCATTCAAGATCAGCGTCCTAGACCTCTGGAGTAAAGAGGACTGCCGCAGCCCGTACAGGAAGCTAGTACTGGGCACTCTCTGGCTACTATTACAATGTCCATAGGATCCAGAACAAGAACAGCAGCAACAACTACAACAGCAAGATGTAGGCGGCGCCAGAAATGGGAGTCCGTACCTATCGAATCGATCGTAATGGGGATGGGAATGGTCCCTGGAGGGGAAAGGAGAACCTTTGACCCGAAATGATAGAATAGTTGAGCTATACATGAAATTGAGCTGCTGATGGTTCGGGGAAGATGAAGATATAGGGTGTTACCTTGAGAGATTGACGGAGATCAGTCTCCGAGCAGGAAAGACCAGTGTAGATCGAAGCTGGAAACTGTGCTGACAAAGAGAGGACCAACCACCAAGATAGGATAGGGGGTGGAAAATGGAATTATTAAATTAATTTTTTTTTGCCAAATTATTAAATTAATATATATATATATATATATAATTAATTTTATTTAAACGTAGATTAGAAATATATATATAGGGATTATAATCAAATTGGTTCATGATATAACACTCCAAGATGAATAGGTACCCGATATGATTTATGTGACAAATTAGTATCCCGAGTTAATTCAGATGTTGCACTGTTACTAAATTTGTTAGTTTTTACATAAAGGGTTACATGCGGCGCACATGAGCCTTCTTTTTTTTTTTTTTGCAGAAATTTAAAATTTATGTCCAGTTAAAATGACTAAAATACCATCGTAATGAAAATAGAAGAAACGGTTCATTTTCCTTCAGTCTCATCACATTTTCCCTCTAACCATGCTCATCATCACAAAATTCTTAGGGTTTCAAGAATTGTAACAGATTTCACCAATTTTTGGTCGAAATCGTGGTTTAGTTTTCAATAAGTGAATTTTATTGGGTAGATCATAGTCTCAGCTGAAAATTGGTGAAGACCCACAAATCTTCTCTTCTTGGATGAATCATGTTAGAATCCACATTAGGTCGAGCCAAGCCTAACGGGCCAGCAGAGAGCAGTCATGTATGCAAGTGAGTTTCCATCCTAAAACCAATTGGTGATAGGAGGAGGTGACCCACTTGCTTATATACCACTCAATTTTACAGATACCAACCGGAGTGGTATTCCAGACTCACGGTATATGTCTATTTCAACATTCCCCCTCACCGTGAGTGCTTTCTGATTTCAACAGACTCTCCCAGGCCCAGACCCGATCCGGGCTCAGATACCATGTTAGAATCCACACTGGGCCAAGCCAAGCCCAACGGGCGAGCAGAGAGCAGTCATATAAGCAAGTGGGTCAGCTCCTCCTATCAACAATTAGTTTTAGGATGGAAACCCACTTGCATATATAGCTGCTATTTGCTGGCCCGTTGGGCTTGGCTCGGCCCAATGTGGCTTCTAACATGGTATCAGACAGTGTTTTGAAAATCGGACCGGTAGTCGGACCGGGTCAGACCGTGAACCGGTCATATCAGCGGTTCGGTTCCCTAGAAAGAGAGGAATGCACAAGAGATTAGGTTCAATGAGAGAAAACCGGATTCAACCGGGTTGGACCTGATGAACCGGAGTCGGTCCGATCTTGAGAAAAATAAAAGAAACAAATTGCTAATTCAAAAAATCTTAATTGTAAACCTACCTAAGCGTGGTCTCTTCTTATTTATGTTCTTCAAGGGAAAGCCGCCAATCTGCAAAACCAAATCGCAAAACCACACAATAATCTTTTGAAAAAAGAAACCCAACAATCTGCAAAACCAATCCATGTCCACAACAATCTGAAAAACCAAATTAGAGAACCGTTCGAAGGAAGAAACAGATAGATCCGAGAGAGAGTATATAAGAGCACTTTCAATGGGCAAATATGTTAGGGCATTTTGTCTATGTGGAAGAGAGAGTGGAGGACATTTTATGTCTTACCACTAATTGTCCTTATATAAACATTTTCTCTTTCCTCTAAGTTGTCCTAAGGACATTTGTGTTTCCAAGATAAAAAATTAATTTATTTATTTTTAATAACAATAAAAAATAACTTACAAATTTAATAATAAAAATGATGGTAACATTTGTAATATTAAATTGTTATATATTATATACCTAGTGGCCTCTTTACGTTGAAGTCTACTTTGAGTAATTAATTATGTAACTTTATTATTTAGTATAAAATTTAATGCAATAAAATTTTCTATTTTATAATATTATTAATCATATAAATCATGAATTTTTTTTTTTTTATTTCATAGATAATTACTTGAATAAAACATTGATTTGTATGTATGATAGTATAATTAGTTAATTAAAAAAATTATAAGTAAATATATTTTATTTATTTATATCATATAAAAATCATATAAATCCAAAATGGCTTATCTAATGTGTCCAAAATGACTTTTGCCCATTGTGAGTACTTTGACCAAATTCCATTATTCTCTTTCTTCAATGACATGGCGATGACGTGGCGGTAAATGTCCTTCAAAATGTCTTTTGCCATTGGAAGTGCTCTAAGGGAGTTGGGGACAATGTCTCGTTAACTCCTTTTAACTCTATAAATGTATATACATTGTGTGATTTTTATGTTTGAACCGCTACTGAATCGGGTCGAACCGGTTCGGACAAGAACCGGTCACCTTACCGGTTTAAGATCTGGTCCGGTTTTCAAAACACTAGTATCAGAGCCCGGATCGGGCCTGGGCCTGGGAGAGGGTCTGTTGAAATCAGAGAGCCCTCACGGTAAGGGGGAATGTTGAAATAGACATCCACCGTGAGTCTGGAGTACCACACCGGTTGGTATCTGTAAAATTGAGTAGTATATAAGCAAGTGGGCCACCTCCTCCTATCACTGATTGGTTTTAGAATGAAAACCCACTTGCATATATGACTGCTCTCTGCTGGCCCGTTGGGCTTGGCTCGACCCAATGTGGATTCTAACAAGTCAAAACAGGTTCTTTTTAACTTTTTATTGCTAATCTCTGTCGTGGTTACTCAATCGTTGTGGAAATTAACTTCAATTGCTTGGTTTTACGATGTTAGCTACTGGGTTTGTCCGATCAGATTGTGTAGGGGGAATTTGTGTTCTGCAATTTTAAATCATGTTCAACCAATTGTCTCATGTACTCTTAGCAAAAAAAAAAATATATTCTCAGGTACTTAATTGACACATAATGGTTTTCATATATGTAGTTCCATCATGGAAGATTCTGATGCTGCTGCTGCAAATTTTGTGTACCGGAATGGGGTATGTTGTGTACTAGAATAGGTGTACCAGGTTAGAACAGTTAAACATAATTTTTTTACTGCTTCGCAACAGCTATATACACTCAGGTACCACATTTCAACACTTCTAAAAAGGACATATACACAAATGAAACATTTAACATAGTTCATATAACCTAAGAATTATATTGTTAGTCGATACATGGGTAAAAATCACAATTTTGAAATATGTAGGACTAATGACCAAATAATTATTATTCGGTAATCAACATACAATTAACAAGTAATCTGTATGTGTTTGAAAACCGAAATTGCGATACGCTGACCGAATGGGAAAGACTGTATTTTTAACTGAGATTCGTGCGGATATCGGTCTCCTTAAGGCAATTTCGTCCCACCTCACCCTCAGGCTATGCAACGAGGTTTAACAACGATTGATGGATAAATGCCCAATTCGGGTTCGTATTTACATTCCTGACTTCGCAAACACGTCAAAACCACATAAACCGACATAATACACTTCCGAGGTTCAAAACGGTCCGGACGCGCGACACACACGTCCAGACTGGACTCATAGATTGCCCTAGACTACCCGGATCGCGTCAGGATCGTCCAAACCCGACGTGACCTGAGTCGTCGTCTGCAGCGCGTGTATCTCATTTGTGTCCTCACACCAAGTTAGAGTTTTCTAATAGCCAACATTGATCAAACCAGACGACGGTTCACACTTTCTTTTAAACCGGCGTCGAACCGCACAAAAACCGGTGTCGGTTCTAAGGTTGCCTATAAAATGGACCTAGGCCACTCATTTTATACTTTACATTCACTTGAGATTGGCTTAAGAGCTCTGAATTCTCTCTAGCTTTCTCTCTCTAGAATTCTCATTTAAGTATCAGAGAGGGCTCAACCGGCACCACCCCCCTCCGTGCTGGTTACTGCCCCTGTGTTCAGGTCCGGAGGACAAGCTTGAAGTTAGGAGCGTGAAGTTGAAGGACCGAACACAGCGATCAAATTGAAGATTCGTCGATTCGGTTACATCAAGCGGGTTCGGACGAAATATTTGGTGCTGTCTACAGGATTCGAACAAAAAGTCATATTTCACTACAAGTTACGACGAGCAATCATCCTCCTCCTGACAATGTCAACCAGCAGGAAAAGAAGAAAGGCCCAGGTCGCTCGAGGAAGACAAGTGTCGAGCAATCAAGCAGACAGGCACCAACAAGGAGTCAGCCGAGACCATCTCACATCTCTGAGGCTACCTCGACTGCTTCCTCCGTGCCCGCAAGAAGCATGCATGCCGCACAGCACGAACCATGAGTGCGCAACGCAGTGCACAACACACCCCCACCAGTGTATGAGCACGGAGTGCACGCGAATCAATAGTTCCCCTACGGGATGCTTGCAGAGGAGACACAACAACAAGAAAGATGTGCAAACCCAGCACCACCAGCCACCCCTGCCATGATGGAAGCACTGGAAGAATTGCTAGTGGAGACTTTGAGAAGCCTAGGATATATACCACCTCCTCCCCCACCGCCGCCAGTCAATGGTCAGGCCATCCTAGCAAGGGCAATGTCACACGACACTTCCCGCCAAGAGACCCCATTCCAGGGTAGAGAACAGTATTCAGAAGGTACATACCAGTACCAACATGTAAGGAACAAGCCAAGGCAGGAATCAACGCGCTCATACACTCCCTATGTAAGGGCGCATGGTCAGGAAGAGTCATGAAGGAAGCCTCCGCCTCCACGCTCATAAGCAGTACTACAAGGAAAGTTCCTACCAAGCAGCCAACTCAAAAATAAGTACACAAGGGAGCTTACCAAGGAGTGGTGCATCGCTCTACCCAAGAGACATGCACAGACCAACACTGGAACGCTGTGCTGTATTACTACGTCGCTGGAACCGTCACCCTCGCAATTGCGCGTATAGCTGCTGCAGCAATCGCTGCTACCTCCGGTCTTGTGACAGTGTTCACCACTATAGTAGCAACCGCTGCCTTTGGACGTCGTTATAACTGATGTTACCATCAACCTTAGGCATTTGTCTACAAGTTTTCGCTATCACAGTACGCGCACACAGAACAGGGACCAAGGGAAACAAGAAGCAGGGGAAGGACGACCCCTCATATTTTCGAATTAATTCGAATACGACCTGACGAGGATCATCGTCGTCAATAGAAATCATCACAGATTACATACACTACGCCTGAGTTGACCACTATATGAGCAACGTTCGTCGTTTGACACGTTCACTGTCTTCCGAGGATCCCTTTACAATCATCAAAGTGGTCGCATCCGCACTGATCTACCAAGCAGACAACGCTGACATGCACAGACACACGCATTTCCAAAGTGCGCACATTTCAAGGCTGCGTTCACTTCCAGAGCGCACGCAGCTCCAACTTGTGGTGTCCTCTGATCAATACCTGTCAAACACGCACATCGATGGCAAGCGCGTACCCGCGTCCTTACAACACACCCAAATCATGGGTATACGAGAGTTCGACCTCAGACGACGCACAAGTAAGAAAACAAATTGCACACTTCCTACGAAGGATGTTCCAACACTCGACAATCAAGGGAAGCCTCAACACCGGGAGAAGAAGATTGTGACACAACAACGCGCTCTGTTGCATCCGCACCCGATGCGTCCGCACAAATCCCGGATTTTTCCAAAAATCCCCAATGGGGGAATGCGCTGACTACGCCCATACGACAGAACCTCAAGGGCTCTAAATATCGTGTCGCGGTAATAAACAATAGGGGGCACCACTCAAGTGACAACGCTACCACCATTGCGGAAGATAGGAATTCAGGAGGGACTCCTATGTTATACGCACGCCTGTGCTAAACCCATCACGTGAGAAAAGTTAGAGAATTATCTCCAACATCCAGCAATTTTACCTTTGTCGAGCACATAAGAGGGTTGTACCACTCAGAACGTACGCTGTCAGCAAAACACTATCTTCGGTTACAATAAAGAAAATGAGAGGACTCCACCAGTCTAACATCCCTCAATAGTTTATACAGCCGTCACACAGACACAACACCGTGAAGATTACGAGTGTATGAAGAAACACATCAAGTAAACCAAGGCCTCATGGAAGTGAACACATGAAGCGTACAACGCAAAGCGTACAACGCAAAGCGTACACACTATACTCAATAACGCGCGACGCGTGTCCGAGAGGGGAAGGGTTACTCTTACCCACTCCTAGAAACAAACACACGTACATCAAAATGCAAGAAGAAAGGAGAACGAATTTACAAGTCTTCCTCAAGTATGAGCATTGCCGTATGACAGTCTCCGAGAGACACGCTCAACACTCGACGCAAGAGCGGGGGCATCTTGCTGAACCCCCGCATACAGGACACGACATTCCCCGTACAAGATACAATCATTATACTCTATCAAGAGACAACGGTGCGACTACCAAGCAACTTGGGGGGTACCAAGCTGACAAGAGCTCGTCATTCCACCAAAGTGAAAAAGCGAATCGTTGCAAGAACACGCGGTACCGCTCCTCTAAGAAAATGCACAAACGAGGAATACAACTTCAACATCTTATACGGATTGTTCCCAAGAGGGAAACACCAAGCATCGTCCTCGAATGAAGATTCCTTCTATTTGAACAAGGTCCAGGTAACATGTATTACTACCAAGGGTAAACCCACGTATGGGGTAACAACTCTACAACAATACTATTATGAATAAAGCAGACCACTCGAGTAAAATATTTACTCAGGGTAGCCTGATTTAGTCAAGGCAAAATCCAAGCTGAACGGAACAGACTAGTCGTGAATAGTCTGATCCAGTCATATTGGCATTGCAGGCGATAGAGCCATATGAGGAGACTTATAACTCCATTTCATTCCCTAACCAATATATATCTCGAAATATTGCGACCAACTTGAGACAGGTTATATGTACATCCAAGAGATGTATCAACGACACACCTTATCTAGGGAACAACACTAGGTGGAGTTGTATGCAACACTCTCTGGAATTCTCTATCTATGGGCATTCTACTTAGGCATGTAAGCCAAGTAACGATCGTGTATATATCATTTGCATCATCAAAACAAGTCTCCAAGTTAACTATAACTTACGACATCCCAGCGAGCTATCTACTCAAACATCAGCTCTTACCTTAGAAACAATACCAAGTAACAATCGTATATATACGTACGCATCACGCTAAGGAAGCATCAACACGTATCGACTAAAAGACGCATACAGCAATGCATAGTCTCTATTTATACATACATATCCACCAAACAATCAAAGGGGGATACTTGAAAAAGTTCTGCACCTAACGCGTCCGCACCTATCGCGTCCGCACATGTCGCGTCCGCACCTGTCGTGTCCGCACCTAGAGAAGTTTCCTACACAACCAAGGAGTCCTCGTATCAGGCTCCTTTACTCTATCTGTTACATTCATTACTTGAAGAAGATTCATAACTCCATATATTTGCAACTTTGTAATTGCAACAACTATCTAATGAAATCAATGTATTTTCATAGGTACATCACTACATCATACACACTACCTTGGAATTACGAGTAACAAACTACGCGCATATTACTCGCATCAACAATACAAGCTATCGTGCTATGCACAACAATCGACTTATACTATAGGGTTAAGAACCTATGAAAGGTCTGAACTATCACACATGTTAACGGGAGAGGTCTGGAATTTAAAAAGTTAATAATGGAGGTCTGAAATTTCAATTTTGTTAATTTGAGGTTTTCCGTCCATTTTTAGGGTTAAATTTAACAGAACTGTGTGAAATGACATTTTTGCCCTTTTAATATTTTGTTTTATTTAATATCTTATTTAAGGAAATGTGAAATGACAATTTTACCCCTAAAGTCAAATTAAAACTACCCAACTCCGGCCACCGCCACCCGACTCCGGTCACCACCACCCGACTCCGAAGACCACCACCTCGGCTCCGGCAACCCGACTCTGGCCACCACCTCAGCAAAAAAACTTCGATCGGAGCCAAAAAGCTCCGATCGAAGCCCAATCGAGGCCGGTGGCTCCGATTTGGGCCCAATCGGAGCCTTGGTGGTGGTCGCCGGAGTACGGTGGTGGTCGCCGGAGTACGGTTGGTTGTCGTCGGAGTACGGTTGGTGGAACCGTGGTGGCTTCAAGGGCATTTTGGTCTTTTCACTTCAAGCATGTGAGGGGCACACTTGATAGAAGGGCATTTTTGGAAATTTATTTTATTTCTGGTCACATGCCAAGCATGTGACCAACTTCCGTTAGTTTTAACGGAAAAAACTAACGAAGACCGCTGTTATCAACAAAACTGAAATTTCAGACCTCCGTTATTAACTTTTTAAATTTCAGACCTCTCCCGTTAACATGGATGATAGTTCAGACCTTTCATAGGTTTTTAACCCTATATTATTCAACGTCGACATATCTATTATCAGCATCAACAATGAGCATATAAACGCTCTCTATCTATAACGATGACTACTCCAAATAGCGTCGACAACACACTATATCTTGAGTTCAAACCAAGATTTATCTTCAAGTGACATACTGCGACATCCGCCTTCCATGTTCACAACTAAAAAATGGCATGCTGCGTAATCCTCTTGTTAGAGGCAAATCCTCATATTCATAGCCATTCCCTGAATTTAAAACAGGATGCGGCAACATTCAAAGGGACTGATCACCCCGACATGGCGGACGTTCTCTTGTTAGACGACAACCCCATGCTACTACAAAGTATGCTTCCCCAACGTGGGTTGATACATCATGGCGGACGTCCTCTTGTTAGACGACAACCCCATGCTACTATAAAGTATGCTTCCCCAACGCGGGTTGATACATCATGGCGAACGTCCTCTTGTTAGACGACAACCCCATGCTACTACAAAGTATGCTTCCCCAACGCGGGTTGATACATCATGGCGGACGTCCTCTTGTTAGACGACAACCCCATCCTCTTATAAAGTATGCTTCCCCAACGCGGTTTGATACATCATGGCGCGACATCCTCTCTATAGAGGGCAACCCCATGCTATTACAAACTAGGCTTGGGCATAAAAACCGGTCCGGCCGGACTGGTTCGGAACTGGTCTGGAACCGGACCGTTTGGAACCGGTTCGGAGTGAACCGGTCCAAATTGGACTGGTTTATAACCCCTAAATTGGAACCAGACCAAGGGGTATACCAAACCAGTCCAATAAACCAGTCCGGACCGGACCGGTTTTGAACCGCTTTTTAGTAAAAAAAAAAAAAACGTTTTGACCGAGATTTTTCTTTTTTTTTAAAAAAAAAATCCGGTTTTTGACCGGTTTCTGACCGGTTTTGACCGGTTTCTGACTGGTTGTGACTGGTTTTGACTGGTTTTGGACCGATTTTTATTGATAAAACCGGTCCGACATACAAAACCGGTCCAGAACTTGTTTTTTTAAAAAACAGTCCAAAACCGGTTCTGGACCGGTTCTGGACCGGTTCAAACCAGTCCAGTTTTTTTTAGACCAACCTAAGCCAAAAAAAAACCCTAGTTATTATTGGACCGGACCGTTTAAAACAGTTCCGGTCCGGTCCGGAACCGGTTCGGCCTGAACCGGTTCAGTGCCCATCCCTATTACAAACTATGCTTCCCCATCGCGGGTTGATACACGCTAGCAGGAGCGCACCCTGTTTGAAAAACTCACCAAACTTACAAGTCATGTCTCGTACACCGCTATTTTTCCCGTGAGCATATAACAGAATAAAACACACCAAATGCAACAAGTAGTGTCTTGACACAACGTCGCCTTGGAGTGGACCAAGAGACGGAAAAAACTACAAGTCATTCTAAAGCGGTCTTGTGCAGCCCTTCTGGACTAACAATGGAGAGGTGCAGTAGCATCGCAAAGTAAGTACGGATCTAACCATGGAAAGCTTTGCAACAACATCACGCGGGGTGTGCCCAACTGACGGATGGAAAAACGCATAGCATAGAGCAAGTAGCGTCTTGCCACAACATCGCCTTGAAATGGTTCAAGAGAAGGTAAAAACTACAAGGCGTATTGATACGACCTCTATTCCGCCCCTTGGGTTAACCAAGTTGAGGCGTAGTAGCATCACAAAGTAAGTACGGGTCTAACCATGGAAAGCTTTGCAACAACGTCACGCGGGGTGTGCCCAACTGACGGAAAACACATAGTATAGAACAAGTAGCGTCTTGTCACAACGTCTTCTTAGAGTGGAACTAAGAGACGGTATAAATTAATGTCTTGCCTTGCCAAGACGACTCTACTACATGCCAAGTGCCAGTGCCAAGTGCCAGTGCCAAGTGCCAGTGCCAAGTGCCAAGTGCCAGCGCCGAGTGCAATACTATCCCATGATCTTGCGTGTTACTATCTATAAACACGTCAAGTACTTGATACACTCATCACACCATTCCTTGGGTTTAAAACAAGATGGGAACTCATGACACTTAGCGACGCACGTCCTATTGTCGAAGCTACGGATGCTATATCCACTACAACAATGATTCTTATCCTATCATGCAAGTCCAATATATACGGACGATTATGGTAACGCAAGGTATGAAATACTACTAACGAGTTATCATGCATTTCTACAATGATCATGACAAGTCTATTCGACAACGTCAAACGTATATATAAAAGGTTCAGGGAACAACACCCGGCGTAACCTCAACCTAGACATGGGGAACAAAAACTATGTACAAAGCTTGGTAGAGCGAACACAGTCAACCTAGTACAACATGCAAGTGGTATACTCCACTCAACATCTACATAGCCTATACGGCCCTTACATACTCGCCTATGCGGCATCTACATGCATAACAAACATGGCAATGCGCGACTATTCAAGGTAACAGTACATATATAATTATGGTACTAACACCTATACATATATATTAGTCTATGCTTGCATGACACACATGTCTATTCACATACTCTATGAAAAGTTTCAAGGTTCAACCATTATCGCGAACAATTCCACAATACCAAGCCTATATAAACAAGGGCTAACATCATACAAGTTGTGATTCAAACATCATCGTCAACAAACACAATATTAGCACGATGTGCAACCGCACCTTGAGTGAACAAGGGTGTTACATGATCGGTGGCAGACTTAGCAAATATACCAAGTTTACCAAATGGAAGCACGGGGGAAAGAGTATACAAACCCTGCATAAATCATACATCAAGATGACAACGCCTATCTAGACGTCATCGCGAAATAATTGCGTACCTCGCTATCATCAGCAACCTTCTTGCGAAGGATAGTCATCTCGGATTCAAGAGCAACAACTCAAGCATATAAAAAAAAGGCAGAAGCCTTCAAACCAACAACCTTAGCATCCAAGCAGCGAAATTTCTTGTTCACTCCAGCTATTGCATAACAAACAACATCATTCTTGGAGAAAAAAAATACAAAGGTGAAGAGAGTGGTAATACCCACCACGATTTACAAATAGTTCCATTTTCAACAAGGAACGAGAACCGAAGAACGTGTGAACAACCTATAACTGGAGTAAAGAATGATACTCACAAGGGTAAAGCAAGCAAGGCGCGTGGGGGCAAAGCGAAAATGCCTACGCGCGACCCTTCAACACGCGCACGATCCCTCAGCAATACTACCATCAAAGAAACAAACAAGAATGATAGATGCAACTAGTTCAATGGAAGATCAGCAACATAAGCAATATTCTCGCTCCAAGCGGCTCCTCCGCCGAGATCCGATCCCTCGACACGGGGGCAGAAAGGGCAGACGGGAGAGTCCAAACCTCAACATCTTTCCCTTTGTTGTGGGAAAGAGCCGTCAACGACTCGCCACTAGCAGTAAACTCAGATCACTCGAAGTTGCTCGAGGGACGAATCTCAAAGTCGGATCACTATATTCCTGATCAAGTAAGAGTATTGTTGACAATGACGACGCTAGGACGACCTCGACTCCGAATCGGAATCAGAAAAGCAAGAAGATCACTATCTAACCAGTATTTGAAAAAAGTATCAATTCCAAGGGCAGCGCGCATGCATCAACACCCTAGGAGGATGACAACACATCGTTCACAAACTAAGTATGGAGTCGTCAAGCGAACACGCGTGCGCCGACGCATTGAGAGAGGAGGCACACCTTCCGTTCAGAAACTAAAGATAGTAGCAACAAACATGGCATAGCACGTTCGTGCTTCGGCACGTCGACATGAGGCGTAACAGCTCATCTCCAAATTCTAAGTGTAACTGCCATGATCGCGAGGACGCGTACACGCGTGTCGACATACCAGTTTGAGATCTACTACTTCAAGATTAAGCGGCTATCATGTCCGCGCACCTTTAAGCAGCTATCATGTCCACACGTCTCCAAGTGGCTATCATATATGCGTGTCTCGAAGTTTCTATCACGTCCGTGTATCGCCAAACGTCCCATATGTTGGCGCGACACCCTATGTCTGCAAAATCAGCTAAGTCCGGATGTCTACTCTGGAAGATACGCTTTGACAACTCAACTTACAAGGATGAACAACAACTTGATCAGCGCGTGTATACGCGACAGTCATCAATGCAAGCACCAAGCAACGAACACTCTCCTGATGGAGATAACTACATACCTATAGACTTGTTAGTCTCTATACATCACATAACAAACATCTTCCTCGGGGGGCAACTCTATGTCGACATGGGCCTCGTCCCGAAACCTACGTACATTACGTGATCTACGCGCGTCTACATGTAACTATGCATTTGCTTAAGGTAACAAGTGCGAATACGATTATGGCACTAACATTTATACTTGCATGTATCTACTAATTAATGCAGGTCTACAACATGTATATTGGCATATAAGGAAAAATCTAAGTGTTCAAGTGGTTACAACACACGCGCTAACTGCGCGCGCATCAAGCATGTACATGACAAGACAAACGACGCGCTTACATAATGCTACACCATTTCTTAATGACAACAATATATGCCTTAGCATGCTTGGGAATTCTAAGTGTTCAAGATACTATACCACGCACGCTACGATCATGCATGCAGCAAACGACGCGCGCAATGAACACGCGTGCAGTAATCACGTCCACGACGTGTGTTCCTATTAGTCAAGAGAATATTAAAATCAAATTCTACAACAATCATGTTTATGATATCAAATGGACGCATGCATGAGTTGACGACATGCTAGTCACTATACTAGTATGGTCATGGATCTCAACAATCAAGGAATATTTTCTAAGTGTTCCACCATGTCAGCAGTCGACTGATAACAAGCGTCGACTATCAATGAATATTTTCTAAGTGTTCCACCATGTCAGCAGTCGACAGATAACAAGCGTCGACAATCAAAGAATATTTTCTAAGTGTTCCACCATGTCTGCAGTCGACTGATAACAAGCGTCGACTAAGGAATATTATCTAAGTGTTCCACCATGTCGACTGATAACAAGCGTCGACTATCAAGGAATATTTTCTAAGTGTTCCACCATGTCAGCAGTCGACAGATAACAAGCATCGACTATCAAGGAATATTTTCTAAGTGTTCCACCATGTCAGCAGTCGACTGATAGCAAGCGACAGTTATCAAGAAATATTTTCTAAGTGTTTCACCATGATAGCAGACGACAGACGACATATGACAAGTAGTAAACATCAACCATCAAGAAATATTCTCTGAGTGTTTATCATAAAGGAGATAACAATGATCAACTATCAACAATCAACATCAAGCATGTTCGAATGCTATATCTACATCATGGTGCACATGTCGACAATGACCACCATACATGGGGGGAGTAATACTACTCACAATCATATTTATAAATTTTCATCACTTAGCCAAAATTTTGGCCGATTTGTGGAACTAACCTCTTGTAGGAATTTTATCAAACACCTTGTGGGCATGCTAGAGTAAACAATTTCAAGAGACAATCAAGATCAAATTGGATCCAAGCAAGGTTACAAATGGTTTAGCCATACCCGAAATAGAACTCACCACCTCAAGATGATCGAACCACCGCGAAAACCACCACCAAAGGCCGCCGGAAAATTTCACGCGCCACCGCCGTGGATGCCACGCGCCGCCCCAACCACCACGAGCTGCCCTTGTGCCGTCGTGACTCCTCACCATTTTCCCGTCGCCATGATGGTGATTAAATGTGGCCGACCAATGTGATTTAGCTCACAAGTTTGCTACACCAAGGTTACTTCTCCTTCAAGAAATGAGAGTGATCCTAAAAACTACTAAGTGGGGAGACTTGACTAATGAATGCTCTCCCTCATTTCCACTAATGGTGTTTGTACCTATGGGTAACCCTTGATCCCTCTTTTTTTTTTTTACAAGTCCCTAGTGGCATGACTAAGTGTTTTAGATCTTTGTTACAACACACGTCATTTTTTAGACTCGACATGTGCAATCATGCTCGTATGCCATACATCCATGATTTATTTATCTTAATCCATGATCCATGTTTTCATCATCACATAATTGATTGCATGGTTTTATTATCAATAACACGTCATTGCATCATGTACATCACCCGTCACGCGCGTGTCGGATACATCCATGATTAACATATTCGTGATTAGTACATTCTTATGCATGTAGACACCCATGAACATGATTACATAAATTTATAACTCGCCGCATATGACTGTCGTATATATACGCGTATCTGTTACACTGACCCTGTCAACATATATCAAATACTCGCCAAGAAAAATAAAGTTAGGCGAAATTAAGGCCCACGTGCCCAGCCGACAATAAACCATCGCCTGAGGTCAGCATCGGGCCCAAATTGGACATGTATCCTATCTTAAAATAGAGTCAATTAAGGATCAAGACATTACTTAACTCGGGGGAAAGTGATGGATAAATTCTCAATTCTGGTTCGTATTTACATTTCGGACTTCGCAAACACGTCAAAACCACATAAACCGACATAATACACTTCCGAGGTTCAAAACGGTCCGGACGCGCGACACATGTGTCCGGACCGGACCTCCGAATTGCCCTAGACGACCCGGACCGCGCCAGGATCGTCCAAACCCGACGTGACCCGAGTCGTCGTCTACACGCGTGTATCCCATTTGTGCCCTCACACCAAGTTAGAGTTTTCTAATAGCCAACCTTGATCAAACCAGACGACGGTTCACACTTTCTTTTAAACCGGCGTCGAACCGCACAAAAACCGGTGTCGGTTCTAAGGTTGCCTATAAAAGGGACCTAGGCCACTCATTTTATACTTTACATTCACTTGAGATTGACTTAAGAGCTCTGACTTCTCTCTATCTTTCTCTCTCTATAATTATCATTTAAGCATCGGAGAGGGCTCAACCGGCACTACCCCCCCCCCCCCTCCGTGCTGGTTACTGCCCCTGTGTGCAGGTCCGGACGACAAGCTTGAAGTTAGGAGCGTGAAGTTGAAGGACCGAACACAACGATCAAATTGAAGATTCGTCGAGTCCGTTACATCAAGCGGGTTCGGACAAACAACGATCACCTCCAGGATACAACAGTGTCGTTGACATGAATCGTGCACACAATTCGTTCAACCAAATCGAACAGTACCTGAACTCAAACAATAATGTGAGATCCAGATATAAATAAAATAATAAGAAAATGAATCTCGGAACAAGAACAAAACCTGAAAGCAGTTGTTCTCACGAACTTGAAATTACAGAAACGGAATCTCAGGTACCAATTTAATTATAATCGCATACATATAATATCACGTGTCTTATAAAAATCTACACGTATATTTTCACATAAAAAATCAGTTTACAAATTAAAATAATGGAAAAAAAGTTATGACCATTTAATTCGATATTTAATATTAAAAGATTATGAAACATTAAAGTAAATACATATATTTATACACATTTAAATAGTATAATAATATTTGATTATTTGTAATTTTCTAATGCATTTTGTTCAAATTTACTCGCATGACAAAATATTAAGAATTTAAATATAAAAGCTTTAAAGTTAATTTTAAATCTTAAAATTGGCAACTTCACAATATGTGTTATAATCTAACTTAACTGAGCATAATTATTTTGTTGGTTGATACATGGATAAAAATCACAATTCTGAAATATGTAGGACTAAAGTCCAAATAATTATTATTCGGTAATAACATACAATTAACAAGTAAGCTGTATGTGTATGAAATCCTAAATTACGGCACGCAAACCGAATGGAAAAGACGGTATTTTTAACTGACGCCCGTACGGATCACGTTCTCCTTAAGTGAATTTCGCCCCGCTTCACCCTCAGGTTATGCAACGAGGTTTAATAAGGGACGATCACCTCACAGGATACAACAGTCTCGTTGACACGAATCGTGCACACAATTTGTTCAACTGAACCGAATAGTACATAACTCAAACAAGAATGTGAGATCCATATATAAATAACAAGAACAAAACCTGAGAGCAGTTGTCCTCACGAACTTGAAATTACGGAAAGTGAATCTGATGTGCACACAAGCCAAGCCAAGCCAAGCCAGGGTTTGCTTCCGATTCGATAATTTGCACCCATGTGCGAATGCACGTAGAGAGTGCCTCTTGACTTGTATATTGTTATACACTTATAATTATACCCAAAATATGTACTAACAATTACTAGTGCTGGCATGTGGTATTATAAGTAAAACTTACACTTCCACTCGCCATTCACTAAGGGGGCGTTCGAATGGACGTAATGTGAGATTACTTGTAATGTTGTGACCCAACGGGTTGGTTCGTAATCAACAATGTAATGTGGAGTGTAATGTCAGATTACAGTGTTTGGTTGTGCTGTAATGTGGAGTGTAATGTCAAATTACAGTGTTTGGTTTGGTTTGTAATGTACAATGTAATGTGATTTACTCATTATTATAATATTAATCTATTTAGAAATATATTATATCTTAATATGAAAAATTTAAATATGTATTTATTTTATAAAAAAAAAAAAAGTAACTTGGTCCCTTAACTTTATATTTAATATTTAAACATCAAATTTGAAAATATTAGAGTTAAACTTTCATTCTTACTTATTAAAAAAAAATATGCGAAAGAATTTCATTTTAGAGTTAATTACTAAAAAAAACAAACTCAACTTTAGTGAAATAGAAGTATAAATATCACAGACGGGAATAGATTAAAAAACAAATGAGTGATATAGAATAATAAAAAAAAAGAAATAAAAAAGATAAATAAATAAAGAAATAAAAAAGTGGGAGAGAAAATAATTAATTTAGTAAATATTAATAAACACTACGTAATGTTGGACGTAATCTCACATTACATCCAAAATCAGATATATTCTCACATTACGTTGAGAGGGGAAGTCAACGAGTTTTTACGGTTTTGACCAACCCGTCTTAATATCATATTACAATGCACATTACATTACAAAGTTCACATTACATCGTTTGGTTTTCCAAACAACGTAATGTTGATATAATGTGGGACGTAATGTGGGATTACGTCCCACATTACAAAGACTTAACTTGTTTGTATCCATTCAAACACAACTTGGACTTGTCTACTATATTATATTAATTCAGCATCGGAAGCCCTCTGACTGACACATGGACAGTTTGTCCAGTCAGTGTTGCCTAATTTAATCGGAATTTAATAGGGTTCTCTAAATTTAGATGCATAATATTGATTGATTTAAAATTAAAAAGAATTTGTATATCCTATTTTGGTCTCTACGCAATTTAAAGAAACAAATTAATCGAAAGTTTCCTTTTAAATTCATTATCTATACAGTTTGGCTTCGGAAAACCATAGGCCGCCACGTAAGCAGTAATTAATAACTTAATATGAATAACAATAAAAACAAATTAACTAATATAAGTAAACAATGGCGTGATAATATATAGAGTCATGGACAAACAAGGGAAGTAATAGAAAAGATAATATAAATTAATATAATATATATTGGAAGTTGTATAATTATATAACTAAATATAAACTACCAAAAAAAATATTATGTTGATAGTATATAATGATAAAAATAATATTATATTTATACTATACATTATACATTACAATACTATATAAATCCATCATATAATATTCACGATATATTTGTTGAATATTTATATTTAATTTCATAAATATATAGCATTTATTGTTAATATATATAAATCAGCCTAGGATTTATATTTGGTATTAACGTCCATATCCGTCTAAGAAAGACTGGTCTCGGTGATTCTCTCCTTCACATTGATATTGAGCCTCACCCATCAACACAAGTTACACAACAACACCACCTCCTCCGCAAGGACTGTATCCCGACGTCCATCCTTATTCATTCGCTGCCATCACAGACTCCACATCCAGCCGTTGCTTCCTGATGCGAACGACCCAACATCAGTCACTCCGGTTATCATCAGCTCATCGGAGCAGGAATACTTGGAGGGAGATGGAGTCGGAGACCATGCTGGCGCTAGGGTCGATCATGAAGGATATGATCGGTGATGAAGGAAACCGATGTCACTGTATTTACTCACGCGGTGGAGCTTACGAATAACAATGATAATAATTAATAATATAAAAAATAAGCAAATTAGAAGAAACGATAATCAACTTATGCTCTTAAACAATAACCACTTTATTTGTTTGTATTTTTCTCCCCCTTTTACATGTAAAACACTACTTTATATATAGTGTTTAGGTCTAGTCTAATTTAAGCAACAAATATTGCTGATTTATTTTGCTTATAAATGCTAAATATTCAAAAAAAAAAAAAAAACATATACTCTAAATATTCAACAAATATTTTCTGCAATAAATACAATCCTAATTTAAGTCAGTCCTATCTTTAAACACTTCGCAACCTTCCATATCCAAACACTTCCTTTTTTAAACGCGTTACACATAACATTTTTAAGTCATATACGTGTGTCGCGGACCAAAATTAGGTGTTTACATTGTTGTCTTAGGATTAAATTGTTACTTTCGACTGTCACGGGTTTCAACTTTGTTGCTATTTGGTGTCCGTCAAGTTTTGTGGTTAAATTTAACAGAAATTGGTCATGTGTTGGTCACATGACCGAATACATTTTAAAATTCCTAAATTACCCCCAAAATGTTTGGAATAGCCGGAAATGGGCCAGCCCAGAATTAGAGGTGGTTGGCTGGAGTCAGAGGTGGGTGGCTCGGAATCAGAGGTGGGTGGCCGGAATCGGACGAGTGGCTTTGAAGAAAAAAAGTATAAGGGGCAAGATTGTCTTTTCATCTCAATATGTCAAAGTTAACCTCAAAATCAGACGGAAAACCAAATTGCAACAAAATTGAAACATGAGACACCAAACTGACACATAGGGTAAACCCAAGACACTAAATATGTTCATTTCCCTAACTAAAAAAGATGATGAGAGATAAAATATAATATTGATATATTAATAATGAGATGTGAGAGAGTGAATCCCACCTCGAAGGGGTTGGACAAAAAAATTTGGACATCTCCAATGTAAAAGGACAAGACAACGTACCATATGAAGGAGTTTTCCACATTTTTATTGCATTGTAGATGCTTTACGAGATAGTAAACCCCACGTCCCCACCAAGGAGGGGGTTGGACAAGAAAAACAAATCTACTCCAATGCAAAGAGACAAAACACTATACCACATGGAAAAATTGTCATTCAAAAAGTTAATGCATTGTGGATGCTCTAACCAGACTTTATTTCATAGCAAATACTAGTAATATTTTTGTAAATGGGCAGATAGCTCTGTACACTCCTATGTTAATGTTTAGACAGAAATTATGCACATACTGCTTACATGATGAAGAATTGGCATCTGACCGAGGTTTTGCAAGTGTGAGCTAGTTTTGAAAGTCATTACAACCTATATTGGGAATAATATCGGAAGAATATTCTACGAGTGCCCTAGTTTTAATAAAGTAAGTCTTTCAAACTGTTATGATTTAATTTTAAGTTATCCTTTTAATAATTTAAGAACATTCTTGGTTCGAGTGCTACAACCACGTGATCGACATATGTATAGTTCCGTCTAACAAGAACGGAATTAACTATTTGTCTATTCATAAAAGTTCACATATTATTTTGCTATAAAATAAAGTTCAACTAGAAATTTGAAGATTATCCCAAAGATAAACTAGCACTTTGCTAATTAATCTTATATAAATATAATTTAATGCAATATATATATATATATATATGTGGTTGACATTAGATTAAATCTTGTGGAAGATCATAAGTAACCAGAAATACTGTTTTTTTAACATAAATAATTTTAACATTGTATTGAAATGGATAATGTAGTCTAATTTCAAGTTATTAGAATAAACACATCAAAATATATGTAATATTTGAAATTTAAATATGTCACTAATGAAATTTAATTCTTTTATCTCTCATATAGCTACAAATTCATATGCACTTTAGCCAACCATTTTTTAAATCAATTCCAAAACTATATTAGATGTGATTTCGTCGTCCTTTGGCCGTCGGAAATTGGGTGTCTGTCCTTGGCCGTTTCTTTTAGCCGGCAGCCTTGGAATTGGGCAAGGCAGAACACAACGAACGATCTTGTATTATTTATTTGTTGTTAAATAAATTATTTTAGCCTTGAAATTATGTACCGCATTAATCATCCATGAGAAATCACCTAAGAAAATAAATAAAATAAAATACTGTGACCGTTGGATCGCATGGTTCCAGGAAGAATGATCCAACGGTTCATAGTAAGAGACGAGATGGGTGAAATATATACTAAAAAATAATAAAAATAAAAATAGAAAGAAGAAACTGAACACAAAGACCAGGTCCACGGCCCTACTTGACGGCGAAACCGAGGAAATCGGCGGCTGATCGGGCCATGATCGTGGCGAACTCGTTGAAGCTAATAACGCCGTCGCCGTTGGTATCAGCCTCCCTCATCATCTCGGACAGCTCCTTGTATGAGAGCGGGTGTCCCATCTTTGCCATGGATCCGGCGAGCTCGGACGCGGTGATGACGCCGTTGCCATCCCGGTCGAAGGATCGGAACACCTCCAGCAGCTGCTCCTGGTTGACGAAGATGTCCTCGGAGAGATCAGGGAGGAGCGCAGCGACGAGCTCGTCGAACTCGATGGATCCGTTGCCGTTGACGTCCATGTTGGAGAGAAGCGCGTGGAGCTGGTCGCCGGTCGGCTTGAGGCCGATGGAGCGGAGCAGCGCCGCCAGCTCGAGATGCGTGAGGCTGCCGTCGGAGTCCATGTCGAAGCGGCTGAAGATGTCCTTGAGCTGCTTCAGCTGCTCGGAATGGACGGCGGTTGCAGCCATTGGTGGATGGATCTACCCCCGGGAAATGACGTCGCAGAGATGGAGAAACCGATGGAAGGATGAGGAGACGTGAAATGGGCGGAGTTTTCGATGGAATCTGCTATGAATAGTTCAATGAAAGAGAAAGGGGGAATACGCGTCTCCTTGGGAGAGGACTGGACTTTGGGACTTTTATAAGTCGCGATTTCGAGAAGAAGCGTAGGAAACTGAGTTGAGACAGAGAATCTAATAACTGACGGTGTCAGATGGTTAATTTAATTAATTAATAATTAATTATTATAAATAATGAAGGATTCTTCTATGCATTGCAGTGATTTGAAAACCATACGAGCGGTCGGAACGAGTCTGATCGTGATCGTGAATCGTTCAAATAGCAGTCCGGTTTACTAAAAAATAATAATGTACGATAAACTTATTCCGATTAGTGAAATTTGAATAGGACTAAATAAATTTGTTTCAATTCACCTGTTTAAATGACAAAAAATGAAATAATTGAACTTGAAAGTTTAGTAGACTGAGCTTATTTCCTAAAATTGCTCGATTCAAAACCGAGAACCGAGCAGTCGAATCGAGCGCCTTACTGGTTCGAGATTGGTCTAATTTTCAAAACATCGCTTCTAGTTCTATGAGCTAATAAAAAAGCACCACAAGCATTTTAACCCAATAATAAATCAATCTAAACTTTAATTTTCTAAATTTAGTTGCCAGAACTTCTAATTTTCGAACTAATTATTATCTAATATCTTAGTTATAATTTTTATCAAATTGGACAAAACAAACAAGTAAGTGTTAGCCACGTGATGTCTATTAATGTGTAGATACACTGATTTTTTTTTAAAAGATTGCGACAAAATACATTTAATCGACCGTTCAATTAAAAGACACTGTTGAAATTTGGCTGAACATTATCCGAGCATCCAATTAATTTTTTTTTGTAGTAATTATTTTAATTTATTATTAAATTCATCTTAGATACAAATAAAAAATACACAATGTAACTTGAACGTCCTCCTTTTTTGTCCAATTTAAAGATAATAATTTGTTCGGAAATTATAAATTAGAAGTTCAGGTTATTAGTTTAAACAATTTAAAGTTCGAATAACTATTTGCAATACCGTACTTTCTCTATACCAATTTGGTGGGAAAAGAAAGTTCGAGGAAGTTAATATGGATAGAGAGATACATACTCATCATAATAATGAGCTGTATTTTGACTCTTTAGTTTAAAATTGCGCTTTTTTTTTACCGCAGGGTATATTGCGCTAAAATATCATGTGTGCTTACATGATTTTTTCCGTTTTAATGCCGATTTTGAACTAAAAAATTGAAAAGTAACTAATTGTAGGTAGATAAGAGCATCCACGGTGGTATTACGTAAAAATTACGTAAACGTGAGTCATACATGTTTATTTAAGTAAAACAATAAAAACTATCTACAGTGGTTTTACATAGTATTCATTAAAGATGGGCCCACACGTAAATTTATGTTTTTACATAAAACATTTCTTAAATATAAGAACTATGTATTACCTTACTAATTTTTTATTATAAATTAATTCATTTTATAATTAATGCTAATATCTTATTGGTGGTTGTTGGGAAATTTAATAATAAAATATATTTAAGGAATATGTTTAAGTAATAAGATTGCAGATAAAATATTTTTTACATGTGTCTTAACTTTACGTATTACTTAAAGTGTACATAAATGTCTACGTGACAACTTTAAAGAATACAATTTATGTAAAACCATTGTGGATGCTCCAATCACAACAACAAAAATAGTTAAGGTATTAAATCACAACTTATAGTTGACTTCGTTTTTAATTTATATTCATTTATTAAATAAATAAAATACTTTATTTTATATTTTTTTACAAGTTTATTTATTATTGTTATATATTATTTTTTCTATTTTGACTATCATCATTAGTACTAAAATATACTATTTTAACCCACGAATAGAATAATATTATCATAATAAATAAAGAAATAACATTCTTGGAAAAAAAAATTACATTATACATTTCAAAATTTATTAAATATTAATCCACATTGCAACTCAAACAATACAATTTATAATTTATGATTGCATTGCTGCCGAACCAACCCATTAGTTATAAAGTCACATTTTTGTAGTGATGGGCAAAAGTAAACGAAAACCAGAGAAAAACCATCATGTGTCCGTTCTAAATTAAAACACAAGCTCGTCTTAAAAACCCTGTAAAAATTGAACCCGCCTAGCTACCACTAATTATATTCTTTACAAGAATATAATTAACCTTGGAGAAAATGTTATAATCAACGGGCAAATTTGTGTAGATTTGGTTTCTACACCAAACCGATGTTATTATAACAAGTGTCTCACATTTAATGAATATTTTTTAAACCCTAAGAGATTAAGAATAAACCCTAAAATAGTAAGAGTAAAGACACTTGTCATCATACTATTGGTTTGGTGTAAACATAAAACCTATCTAATAATTTTCCAATCAACCGTGGAAACATTTTGTAAGAAAATTATTTGTATATAATCAAATGTAGAAGGGTTAACAGGTCTTTTGGTCCATGATGTTTGACCACTTTTGGTCCATGATGTTTGACCACTTTTGGGTTTTGGTCCATGATGTTTTTTTTTTTGCATAGTTTTTGTACCATATGTTTGCAGATTTTTCTAATTTTGGTCTGACCGTTACATTTCGTCCATTTGTTCCGTTAAGTGACATGTGCAAGTCATGTGATCCATCATAAACTTTCAATTTTGTTCAAATTTGGGGGAATCGACACCCTAAACCTAGTTCAATTTGGGAGAATTAAACTAGGTTTAATGGGTCAAAATTTGGGGGAATTAACACCTTAAACCTAGTTCAATGGGTCAATTCCCCCAAATTTGAACAAAATTGAAAGTTTAGGGTGGATCACATGACTTGCACACATGATACTTAACAGGAAAAAATATACGGAATGTAACGGTTAGAAAAATCTGCAAACATATGGTACCAAAACTAAGGAAAAAAAATATCATGGATCAAAACTCAAAAGTGGTCAAACATCATGGACAAAAAGACCTAATTATGATATAAATTGTTTCATACGTAGTTTATTAATATTGTGAATATTTTGCCTGATTATATTAGCAAAAATAACATAATTTTCATATTATTTATTGGATTGATTTAAATTTATTTATGATATATATTTGTAATCATGTATTAATTGGTTAAAAATAGATATTAATTGATAAGAAAAAACTGAGATTTCGAGAAAAAAAAAAAACTGATAATTTTTTGGCCAACAAAAAAAACCTGAAAATTTGAGGATAAACTTAATTCTTATTAAAAAAATCCGTCTGACTCCGTCAACGTCTACTCCTAATTTCAAGTAATCTCTCTCATAACATTTATCCAAATAGGTAATAATAGTACACAGTTTAGTACCTCTTTTTTTTTTTTTTTGCCAAATAATTCAGTGGAGTATTTTGCGTCTGAATTGGACCCATGAAAATCTGATTCGGCCCATATGAAAAACGGCCTCACCAGATTTCGACAAAGAATCCATCGCCGGCGGCGAAGTCCTCGTCCAGCCGAGTTGGTGTGGGAAGCTGAGTCGACTATACTGACTACACTCCACATTTTACTGTTTCGCTGTCCTGTTCCTTCAGCCCCTTACCTAATCTTCATCTTCCGACGGTACAATCTACTCTTTGCAGTTACATTTCTAGGTTTTCTGCACACAGACAGTGAATTTTCATCTCTTTGTCAGAACCAAATGCCGTTCAAAATTCTTTCTTGTAACTGCATTTTAGTGACTGATTTTTCACTCTGTGACACAACTTAGGTTTCTTGTGTTTGGTTTCTATGCTTCTTAGAAGTCGCAGAAGGAGGAAAAGATGAACATTTTCAAAAACCCTGCTCTTCTTTCTTGAATCTTCATATTTCAAGCTTGATTGTTTATGTTTAGCGTTCCGAAACCAACAGTATACTAGAGAATCGTGAAATTCCTCATCAATCTCGAAGAATTGACTTTCATTCTGTGAGACAACTTAGGTTAGATGTCGGAGAATGAGGAAAGGATGAACATTTGCAAAACCCTGTTTTATTTTCATGAAGCTTCAATTTCAAGCTTGATTGTTCATGTTTTGTGCTCCGAATCCAACAGAATACTAGATAATCTTGACATTCCTCACAAATTACTACATTGAGTTGCAGTTGATTCAGATTTCCATGTCTAAGTTCTCTTATTTTGTGGTGCAGCTGCCGAAATGAACAAAAGGATCGCCATTGAAGAAGGGGATCAAGATCAAGGAACCTTCTCGGCACTCCCTCACCATTGCATTTACGAGATACTTGCGCGGTCGCCTCTCGAAACCCTAATGCGATTCAAAGCTGTCTCCAAGGAATGGCTTTACACAATCCATGACCAATCCCTAGCAACTGAATTCTCGATCCATCGATCCCAAACCCACGCTGCACCCACTGCTCTGATATCGTTCTATGGATCCGACCTCTCTGAGAATCAGTATTACAGCCTAGATCTCGATTCCGGCTTAGCAACTCCCTTCGAAAATATAAACCGACCCGAATTCGAGGGAGCTAAGGTTTGGGATACTGTTATGGGGTTAACTTGCTTTGAAGCTAATGGCTGCACTTACTTTTGGAACCTCAGGACCAGAGAAATCACTGCATTACCACAGACCGAGCCCGATTTCCCAGTTTCTTCCCTGGTTCAGGTTTTCACTTCCTTAGGTTTTGATCCTGTGAAGAGGCAACACAAGATCTTGAAGACCTGGACCCTGATTGGTTGCACTTCACTGCTCATCCAAACCTGCCACAAAGTTCTAACCTTGGGCACTAACGAATGGAGGAAACTCGATAACGGGCTTCTTGAGGTCCCGTTTGGACCACCTGTATCCATCAACGGAACATTACATTACTTAACAATAGACATGCTCTGTCGGAAAACCGTGGTGGCATTCCATGTTGGAACTGAGAAGTTTGAGGTGATCGAGCTTCCGGAAGGAGCCGCTATCTTGGGTTACCAGGCAAAATTGATTATTTACCGGGAACGTCTTGCTGTTGTTGATTTTGAACGTCTTACCGATGCGGGAGCTATGACTATATACGTTCTTGAGGATTACCCGGATCGGAAATGGGTGGTTAAGGAAGTGGTGATGCCGCTCGGTTGGAAAGAGGATTTGGAAGAACTGGCGAACTTTCATGTCAGTGGAATCAGCACAGGGGAGATTCTGCTTACTCCGAAGCTGACGAATGATCGGTTTTATGTTCTACGGTATGATGCGGAGGAGACGAGCATGAAGGAGGTTGAGATTCATGGGTTGCATGGTGATCTGCTGATAGGTCCATTGATTGTTGATTGCCCTCCTGTAGAATATGGAGAGAGCATATTGTCCTTGAAGAAGGTTAGCCTTCTTTAAGGACTATGGTTCTTCTATAGAAGGGGAATTAGCAATAGATGCAACAAGTATGGTGGGTGAATACTGGAAGAGTGAGTATATGAAGAAAAAGTAGAAGTGTTGTCTTTGATCGTTGCTATCCAAAATATAGATTCTAAATCGTTAACTTGTAAGTGGGTTATTATGGCTAATACATAATATATATTGGTAAATTATGGTCACCGTCTTAAAACTTTATGTGTAAGTGTGATTTGATCTTTATAAATTTGAATCGCCTGATACTTTCTAAAAGTTTAGTTGCATAGTTTTGAGTAAATGATCTAGAATTTTAAGGTGATAGATGAAGATTTAGTTTAACTTTTGTACTTCAAAAAATAATATAGTTTTACGCGATGTTTTGAAATTGACTAGACGTTGAAGCAAGGTGGCTGATTTCCGCCCGGACTAGTCTGACCGGTAAAAAAAAAAAGCACAACTCAGTTTTCCTTTATAAACCTTCAACTTCTTCTCAATTCAGATTTTTTTTTTTAATTGAATCGGCGAATTATTATATATTTATCATGTTTAAGATGGTTTTCACTCGTTAGATCAGATTCACAATACATTCTAATATTTTACTTGAACCAGACCGTCTGTGTGTTTGGTCGTGGATCGGATGCCATTCTGATTTTCAAAACATTACTTTATGAACTTGATAATTGTGGTTTAATATTTTAATTCAACGATAAATACATGATTAATTACAAAAAAAAAAAAAAAAAAAAAAAAAAAAAACAAACTCAACTTAAATCACAACACTTATAATAAATGATTTTATGAACTTGATAAGAGCACTTAAACTAAATTGACTCACATTTGTAAAATGACTTAGTTGTTCAGCACTTTGTTCCTTAATCAAAAGGGTTGAATTTGAGTTATAAAAATGTAAATTATCTAATTACCACTATACCTTTTATGTAAGAATATAATACCAGTGTGACTTATTCTAGGGAGCAACACATAGTGTAACACTATCCATATTGGGGGACCAATAATTAGGACACACAAAATCCCTATCATAAATTACCATTGGTCATTAATGTAAAAACTGCAGTGACTTGGAAGTCAAGCAAGCATCATCCACACTGCTATCACCTTTTCTTGATCATCTCAAAAGTGTAACTGAGCTCCACTTGCCAAAGCTACATAAAGAAAGCAGTGCCTTATGGTAAATATTTGAATTTAAATTTTCTAAAGTTATGGGACTCCTTAATTGATTAGTCATGCTTTAACTTTAAGTTTGTAAATTCATTAGTCATCAACTATTTCTATCCCCCATCATATCTCAGTTCTCAAGTTTGCAAATTCACTAATCACCAACATCACAAATTACAAATGTATACAACAAAACACAAAGATGACAAGACGACACGGATGGTTCGGATCCGGTCCGACGCATCGATAAGAGTTCACAAAATCGAAACCCCTTCCTTCTTCTTCCTCGAGCCGGACCTAGACCAACTCGGGTACTGGTACTGCCCAAACACCCATTTCCAACCCTTGAAGCTTCTCCTACTCTTCTTGATCCCTCTATCCGTCACCGATCCGCTCCGTAGATCCGTAAACCCTCCGGCAAGGCTTTCCGCACTTCTCATGCTTCCGAATGCGGATTTCGAATTCGCAAAGGCGCCCATTTTGGGACCGAATGTGTCGGCTTTTGTCTCCGATGAGGAGACGAATTTAAGGTCAATGAAGCCCTTCCCTTCGCCCCCACTGAATTCAGTCTCCTTGAGGGAGAAGATGCGTTTGGTCGGATCGCCGGACTTTTCTTCACCACCGCAGCTGCTTTTTCTGGGTTCGGCTTCATTGAAGCCGCTTCGTCTAGGCTCGGTTTCGCTGAAAGTGCTCTTTCTGGCCGGCTCGGATTCGCTGAAGGTGCTCTTTCTGGCCGGCTCGGATTCGCTGAAGGTGCTCTTTCTAGGCTCGGCTTCACTGAAGCCGCTTCTCCGGTCAGGCTCCATCGACATAGCCACGCTGGAGGCTCTGGCGCCGGAGATCGAGCTCCGGCCACCGGAGACGGTCCAGTCGCCGTCTTCCGATCCGAAAACCCCGCAACCTCTGAAACTGTTGAGGGACCTGCACCGTGAAGCCACCGCCGCTGCCGCACCTCCTCCGCCGTCGACCACCCACATCTCACTCTTCGAATCTGCGGCGGAGAAGAGAAATAGAATCATCAACCGTTAAAAACTTAAAACCAAAAAAAGGACAAGATAAGTTCTAGAGAGAGAATAATGTCGTGTAACGAATATACCGACCGGAATCCACGAGTCCCTTCTGACGTTTCTTACGGAACAGCCGCCCGATCTTCCACAGCCCGTTACTACTCCTCTTGATCTCGACGCAGCTGCTGTTGCTTCGTTTCAGCACCAGGACGTCGCCGGAGCTGACTTCAGCAGGTTTCGGATCTGGCGACGGCTCCGTCTTCTCATTCTCGATAAGGAACGAGATTCTCCCCACGCTGCCGATCTCCACGGCGGAGGAGTTGCGGTTGGAGGAGATGTCGGAGCAGGAGCAAGACGAGAGCCGCTGCTCGCCGCAGTCGGAACAGACCAGCTTCACTAACCGGTCCTTAAGGCAGAAGGCGCAGATCCCGACCGGAGACGCCGACGGGTGCTTCCGGCAAGGAAGTCCGGACGAGGAGTCCTGGTAGTAGTATTCTGAAAAGGGGTCGTTGTCGTTATTGATGCAGAAAGCTTCGACGGCCTTGCCTCGGTCTTTCATGGCGGCGTCGCCGGAACCCTATGGAAACAGAGTGTGCAGGAGAAGGAAATGTTTATAAAAGAGAAGAGAAGTGAGTGATAGAATAGAATGCGTTAGCTTTACGTTTTTGCTTTTTCCCCACGCACAGTGAGGACGGAGGTTGCGGAAAGGGACGATGATTGGAAAAGCAGAGAGGATATATAGAAATGGAGAGCAGAGCAGAGCAGTGGCGGAGGTGAACGAGACAGAAAATGCTAGAAAAACAGAGCATTGTCTTTTTCTTTTGCTTTTGCTTTTTTTTTTTTCGCCTTTAACAAAAAAAAATGGTAATGCAGTCTTAATTTTTTTCTCGTGGAGTGATTTGCATCCTCATCTTTGAAGATGCTGCATTCATAATTTCATATAGATATAGAGGTTATAAAAGGTTAAGGTTGGAGAGGGGAGGGTAAATGATTTGGAACATTCAAAATGATAAATACTATTTTGGCTCCTATTTTGGGATTTTTTACAATGCTTGTGAAGCATCGTGCATTTGTTTTTTTACTATTAAAGTCGACTTAATTGTAACATAGATAAAACTTTAAAAGTATGATTTTTTTGAACTACACATCATATTTGTATCATATTATTAATAATATTAATTTTTTATATGGTTCGTTTTAAGACAATATTAAAAAAAAAAAGTAACAGACATAGTGATTTGTGGAGCATGGTAGAATAAAAAAAACCCATTTTGAGTCACTACTCACTAATGTATTTAACACTTTAAATGTTTTATTTCCTTCAATGAAATTACACTTTTAAAATAGTTAGACAATATAAGTAAATTAATAAATTATAAAGTGATTGTAAATAAGTCAATTCATCTTGGAGATATACTAAAAAGTTAAAAATGTTCATAAATAATATAGAGGATAAATAATAAATATATATGTGGAGAATTAATGGAAAAAAATATCTCTTATTCTTTCCCAGTATAAGCAAATGTCTATTAAAAATAATAAAATATATATATATATATATCCATTGTAAGTAGTGTTATCAGAATCGGACCGGACATCGAACCAGTAAGGCTGCCGGTTCGAACCCGATCTGACCGCTTCTTCTGCTTTTTCTTTCTCCTGTCGTTATTTTCTGTACTCTCTTATTTGTCTCTTTCCATTTCCTCTTTAGTCTTTAACCATCCCAATCTGACCCCTCACCTCCTATCTTCCCCTCATGCCCTCACATCCCCTAGAAACCAAAATTCCGGTTGGTCTGAAAAATCGGTGAAAAACGAACCGGTCCGGACCGAAAAAACCGAATCCGAAATATTCGGTTTGGTTTTTTGTCGTATTTTTTTCTATTGTTCGGATTTTTGGACCGGTTCGGATTTTGAGCTTTGAGGACCGTGGGGACCGAACCGATCGTTATGTTAATTAAATATATATAATATATGTTATATTAGTTGATATTAATTAATATAATTAATTAATTAGGTTAATATAAATTGTAAAAGAGGCACTTTTGAAGATTATTTTGTCTACTTTTATTTTATAATTTATTTAATTATAATAATGGAATTATTTTATCATTTTGATTTGATATAGTCCATGAAAATGACAAGAATTTATAATGGTAATTGCTAATATTGGATTTTCGGTTTAAACCGAAAACCGAACCGAAAATACCGTACTACTAATGAACGGTTTATTTTTCCTCAAACGGTTTTTTGGTCGGATTTTTTTAAAGAAAAAAACCGGACCGAAAATTTAGGTACCCGACCGAAACAAGCTAAAAACCGGTCCGACCGGTCCAGTTTCACCCCTACCCCCTACCCCTCAGACAAAGTGATGATTAATCACTGCAGAAATAACAGAATCATCAAACTTTCACTAGCTCAAGGACTGATTTTTTTTTTTTTTTCACTAGCTCATGGACAAAGACTGATTTTATTATCCACAACTTCTGGTACAAGTTCAACAACAGTGCCTTCTTCCTCTAGTCTCCTCGTTTCATCTGTGGTTGCTCTAACACCGCTACCCTTTCCGGCGATACATTCATCAAATCTGAAGCAGCTGATTAAGTGATCGTTTGTGAGGAAAAATCACCTAAATACCCACTCTTTAGAACTCAAACACTCATTTGTGAGGAAAAATCACCTAAATACCCACTCTTTAAAACTCAAACACAAAAACAAAGGAAAACGAGTTCTCGAAACAGAATCACTACTAGCGCATTTGGTAGATGCGCTCAAACATGACGCATCTCCATACAATTAATACCCCTTAATTAGCATTAATTACATTTTTTTGAAATTAATTGACTAAAATATTACTACTGCCAAGAATCTAACCCAAGACACCTACGTGATAGACGAGAATACTAACCACTACACTACAATGTCTTTTGTTGAGAATTTATTAAACTTTTTATATTTATTATTAGTTTAAGAATTGAACACATGTCACCAGCATGGGGTTGTCGTCTAACAAGAGGACGTCCGCCATGTCGGGGTGACCAGTCCCTTTGAATGTTGCCGCATCTGTTTTAAACTCAGGGAATGGCTATGAACATGAGGATTTGCCTCTAACAAGAGGATTTCGCAGCATGCCATTTTTTAGTTGTGAACATGGGGGTTGCCCTCACAAGGAGGATGTCGCAGCATGTCATTTGTAGATAAATCTTGGTTTGAACTCAAGATGTAGTGTGTTGTCGACGCTATTTAGAGTAGTCGTCATTATAGATAGAAAGCGTTTATGTTCTCATTGTTGATGTCGATAATAGATGTCGATGTTGTATAATATAAGTCGATTGTTTGCATGTAGCGCGATAGATTATATTGTTGGTGCGAGTAATATGCGCGTAGTTTATTACTTGGCGTAATTCCAAAGTAGTATGTATAACGTAGTAATGTACCTACGAAAGTAGATTGATTTCATTAGGCTCTTGGTATATATACTATTAGATTACAGGGAGTAATCTACAGAAACTTAAACATGGTATGTGCTAGTAATATCAATTATGCAACGGAAAGTTTACACATACATCAAGAGTAACCGTAGTTTAAGATCCTTGCTCGAGGGAGTTCGCAATCCTCCGGTCGGAACCCGTAGAAGTCCTTGTGAAAGAAGCCCTACGCGGTATAAGCTCCACAGCAAAGCCTCTGATCGATTCTTGACATAGGCACAGATCTCCGGAGAGTTTGCTCGAAAGCAATTTGGCACACCTTCGGTGAGGTACTTGGTGCGGCCGAACCTATAGTGTGGGGATGAGAGTTTTTCTCTCTAAAACTCTCTTGTGATGGAATTATGATTAACACTAAAATTTCCCTAACACCTCTTATTTATAGGAGGAGTAAAGTGGACAAAAGTCCACTTTACCCCACCATAAATATTCGGCCGGCCTACGTATTTGGGGAGGCCCAATTTTGGGCCTCCCATGTCAATTGGGATTTGGGTCTAGCCCAATTACCCTAATGTAACATTTACCCAAGTTCATTAGGTAAACTATACATATTATGGGCTACCAATTACGACGCCCATCACCATATGCTTACAGCTCCCACTCGCCGGAATGGGAGGGTGCCTGTTAATATATTGTTGTCCAAATCCGCATCAACATTTCTCTCCTTTGATATGCTCCATGCTTCCGAATAGTTCATACGAGGTTTGCCGTGCGACCGGCGGATACGACGGGCATCGTGCTACTCATCTGTTAGGAGTATTGTAGCGCCCGCGGAACGATGATTCCCTTTACTCTAATCAACCTGTTATAAACAACATTTATATATTGTACCGCGATGTATCCTAGGTCAACTGATAATTCTTCATTTGCCTAGTTTCCACATAAGAACACTTCTCCAAGGCATCCGTACAAGTATTCACAACCTTCAACTAATATCCGGCTGGTGGCCACCTAGTGAATACAAGAATTGGTGAATTACAGGTGAACTTGACCATTCCCATCGCTCAGACCCTTAGTCAAACCCAACCGGTTTCCAAGACGTAGACACTGGGCCTTTTTGTTCAACTACGCTCGTACGTCGGGAATCGAGCATTGAGCCTGACCTTAGGTATAAGTTCTGAGTCCATGAGGATACTTCGGGTGCCTTTTCATAAGGCTCCCGGGATCAATCACACGCTCGAGTTGAAGAAGTTTGCGCCCGCCAGAATCACGATGATTCCTTCCTATCACAACCGAGCTATGACCCCGTGGTCGGACGTGGCACGCGTAGTATGAAGCACGTGTTGATAGCATACTTGAACCTTTTGGGTTGACAGGAAAGAGATATGTCAATCATGTTATCACAGATTCTCATCTGGCCCAGAATGTGGTTAAATGATGAACGAAGTTTATCACGGCGATATGTGAAATGAAGATCACGTCGAGTTACTTCGAAACTAGATAATCGTCTCGCTTAATCATGTTTATCCCCCTGACTCTTAGCCAGTCTTGTTTGGTGGAGACCTCCCTCCACCAAAAGACGACCGTACCTGTGTGACTAGGTAAGTCCCACATTCAACATAGTTTGGCAGAGGATTGCGTCCTCCTACGACTTAGTTTATAGACCGTAAATTTGATGTAATAAAAACATTATGATGTTAATTGATCATAAACTCGGTTGCAATTTTTTCGCTTACAAAATGTAACTTTCTAATATCAAAATGTTATCACAGATACATGCCATTTCTAAACCCTACGCAATCCAAGCAGTTTTACATGCTTTTCGAATATCTCCCTGCGTAGTGGCTTAGTTAATGGGTCCGCAATCATATTATCAGTGGACAAGTATTCCATAATGATTATATTGTCTTCTACCATAGATATAGCATAAAAATATTTGACATCAATGTGTTTGGTCCTACTATGGTACTTCGGATTATTAACTGCCGCAATGACTTCCTGACTGTCAGAGAACACCTTCACAGGTTTACTCTCGACGTCACCATCAAGCAGCGCAGTAAGAAGCATTTTCAGCCAGAGTGCTTCCTGTGCATTCTTAGAGAGAGCTACGAATTTCGATTCCATCGTTGACAGCGCGACACAGGTTTGCTTCTTACTCGTCTATGAAATGGCGGCTTTAGCAAGGAGGAACACTCCCCCTGTGGTGGACTTACGATCATCCGGATCGCCACCATGGTCGGCGTCACTGTAACCGGTCAATTCTAACTTTCCGTCCTCATAGCACAGAGCATAGTCGGCAGTACCTTTCAGATAATGAATTATTCGTTTTACAGCCTTTAAATGTTGATAGCCAGGATCTGACTGGAAACGTGCTACTAAGCCCACGGCATAATAGATATCCGGACGGGTGCATTGCATGACGTACATCAAACTACCAGCCATGCTTAAATATTCTGCACCCTTCATCTGTTCGCGCTCTGCCAGGTTCTTGAGGCCGTCACGTTTTGACAGTGCGCACCCAAATACCACCGGCGTATCCACGGCTTTGGCATCCTGTAATTTGAACATTTTCAACAGCTTGTTGATATAGGCTTCTTGAGACAGACACAATTTCCGGGTAGCCCAATCTCTAGCAATTTTAATGCCTAAGATATACGTGGTCTCTCCCATGTCTTTCATCTCAAATACAGATGCTAACCAGGACTTGACTTATTCATGAAACTCATGTCGTTTGCAAGAATGATTATGTCGTCCACGTATAAGGTTAAGATGACATACTTGGACCCTGGAGATCTTGTAATACACGCACGGATACTCGTGAAGATTCACGAATCCTTTTTCTACGATTTCCTCGTGGAATCTGCGGTACCATTGCCGAACGACTGTTTAAGACCGTAGATGGACCTTTGGAGTTTACAAACTTTACGTTCGTTACCAGGAGTAATGAAACCCTCTGATTGCTCCATGTAGATTTCTTCCTCTAGGTTTCCGTGGAGGAATGCGGTCCTAACATCCATTTGGTGCAGCTCGGGATCGAGACTTGCGACCAGGACCATTAATGGCCCTAACTGTGGTTTTACGTACAGTCAGTGAGTTTCTCTTATCAAAGTCCACTCCGTGAATTGGGTAAGTCATTTCGCAATAAGTCGGGTTGTTCGACATTTTTCCATCAGTGGCGAGCCTTACTTCAGGGCTCACCTTATCATTGCACTCATGTGGTTAGCAGGTAAATCAACTATAGACTATAATGGCTTTCATTTAGGCGATCTCTCTCATTTATTATTTTCCTCCATTTCTCCACTTGAGGTCTTTCCAATGCTTGTCAACAGTTTTATACCTTACATAATAGGATACTTGCCTTTGACTCTCGTCTAGGCATTGCGAGTCTCATTTATTAGTCGGATCTTTTCTCCCACTCGGAATAATGCTTCTTATCGGAGCATTGTCTCTATTGGGAACAAGAGCAGTGCTAGGACCTTGACTTGCAACTTTCCTATGACAACCTCTTGGTCTCGGGGTTTTAATTCCGAGATGTATTCCTTGATCACTAGGATCTGGAACCAAGTACAGTTGGTTCACTCCCACTGGAAACAATGGGTATTTTAGGTAGTTGTGTCATTCCTGGTTTAGCTATATGACCATCAGGTTCAATTTGATTCGTCTCAACAACAACAGTGTTTACGTGTGGTAGGGTTTATTCCTCCCACTAGATTTAATATGAAAATGTTCCCATTCTCATTTACCATGTCATTCACTTGAGTTGCTGGTTCAAATCTCTCCCACTCGAATTAAGTGGGACCTGATTGTCATCGTTATTCTGCTCCGCTTTGATCATGACTTCGTTGATTGAAATTGTTCATGCATTTGGAAAATTCGCCCTCTTAGTGATGTAACGTCTCATGTTCGACCTCGACGTCATTTTATAATCAAGCTGTAAAAAGGTATTTTCTAAGAGTAACGGACATACTCTTGTGCTAAATACGTGTTTATTGCGTAAATTAATATCGCATGGTGATATGATTTAACTGTTGGATTACCGGGACGTAATACTACGGAATGCTAAACGTGTACTTGTAAGTAATCTAATTACGTAGCGGAATGACGTACACATACCTCAATAGCTTTCCTGCCCAAGAACGTTGTGGAGGGAGTTCTGATCCTCCGGTCGGAACCCGTACAAGTTCTTCGTAAGAAGAACTCCTACGCGGTATAAGCTCCACAACAAAGCCTCTGATCGATTCTTCAACGGGGACAGAACCTCAGACTAAGATGTGCACCGAAAATAACTACTAAGGGGCGAGAGAATTTCTCTCAAGTTCCTCAATGGAGGCACTTTATTATGAATGAGTTAATAAACCCCTTAGGTGAGTCCCCTATATATAGGATTGGTGGAGTGGACAAAAGTCCACTACAACCAATGTGGTATAGGGGTCCGGCCGAACCATGCTATTAAAGGGGGAGACCCAATCTTTGGGCCTCCCATGTCAATTAGGGTTAGGGTTTGGCCCAATTACCCTAATGTGACAGTTACCTAATTAACTTAGGTAATTTCTTTAGCATTAACGGGCTACCAATTACGGCGCCACGTCACCATATGCTAACAGCTCCCACTCGCCGGAACGGGAGGGTGCCTGTTAATATATAGTTATCCAATAGCATCAACATCTCAGTCTTCAGTCTTTGTCTCCGTCTCCGAATAGTTCATACGGGTTTTTCGTGCGACCGGCGGATACGACGGGCATCGTGCTACTGATCTGTTAGGAGTATTGTAGCGCCCGCAGAACGTTGATTCCCTTTCGTAAATCAATCCTGTTAAAATAAAAATATGTACCGCACTGTATCCTTGGTCAACTAATAATTCTCAAATTGCCCAGTTTTCCACATAGGAATACTTCTCCAGGGCATCCATTACAAGTGTTCACAACCTTCAACTAATATATGGTTGGTGGCCACCTAGTGAACACATGATTCGGTGAATTGTAGGTGAACTTGACCATCCCCATCGCTTATACCCTTAGTCTGACTCAACCGGTTTCCAAGACGTGGTCACTTGGCCGTTTTCTTGGCACTACGCTCGTACGCCGGAAAGCGAACATTGAACTAGACCTTAGGTATACGTTCTGAGTCCGTGAGGATACTTTGGATGCCTCTTCATAAGACATCCGGGATCAATGACACACTCAAGGTGAAGAAGTATGCGCCCTTTGAATCAATGGGATTCTAGCTAGCACAACCAAGCATGACCCCGTGGTCGAACATGGCACGCGCAGTATGAAGCACGCGTCGATAGCACACCTGGACTAGCCAGGATTGGGATATGTCAATCATGCTATCGCAGAATCTTTCATCTGGCCCTGAATGTGATTTTAATGATGGACTGGGTCCAACTCGACAATTTACAAAATGAAGATTAAGTCATGCATTAAGCGTGACAAGGTTATCGTTTCGTTTAACCAGGTTTATCCCTTGGTTATTAGCCAATCTTGTTGGGTAGAGGTCCCCCTCTCCTTGCAAGATGACCGTGCCTGTGTGACGAGGCATGGTTCACATTCGACATAATTTTGGTGGAAGAGTTTTACCTCTTCCTATGACTTAGTTTATAGACCGTAAAATCCGATGTTATATTTCATTATGACGTCGATAGATCATATACTCAGTTTGCAATTCTTTTATTCAATCGAAATAATATTATTTCAAATGTCAAAATGTCATCACTTTTACAAGCCACTTATTTAAGCCCTACGTAGTCCAAGCAGTTTTACGTGCTTTTCGAAAATCTCTCTACGTAATGGCTTAGTTAATGGATCTGCAACCATTTTATTTGTGGACAAGTATTCTAAAGCAATTATGTTGTCTTCCAGAACAGATTTAGCATAATTGTATTTCACATCAATGTGTTTGGTCCTACTATGGTACTTTGGATTCTTAACTGCTTCAATGGCTGCCTGACTATCGGAGTATACCTTGACGGGATTACTCCTTTTTGCCAGTGTCAATTAATGCAGTAAGAAGCCTCCAGACCGCTTCTTGTGCGTTTTTAGAAACAACGAATTCCTATTCCATAGTGGAAAGTGCGGCACATGATTGCTTCTTGCTTACCCATGATATGGCGGCATTAGCAAGAAGGATAACTCCTCCTGTGGTGGACTTACGATCATCCGGATCGCCATCGTGGTCGGCGTCACTATAAACGGTCAATAATATTTTCCTGCCCTTATAGCACAGAACATAGTCGGCAGTACCTTTCAGACACCTTATAATTCGTTTCACGGCCTTTTGATGTTGATAACTAGAATTTTGATTGGAATCTTGCTACTAGGCCCATGACGTAACAGATGTCCGGCCGAGTACAGAGCATGGCATACTTTAAACTTGCTACCATGCACAGATACTCAGCATTCTTCATCTGTTCACGCTCCTGCTGGTTATTTGGGCCATCATGCTTTGACAGCACGCACCCGAAAATAACCGACGTTTCCATGGGTTTAACATCGAGCATTCTGAATTTTTTCAACAGTTTGTTGATATAAGATTCTTGAGACAGAAATAATGTCCGGGCGGCACGATCTCGGGCAATCTTAATGCTTAAGATGTACGTGGCCTCTCCCATGTCTTTCATCTCAAATGCTGATGCTAACAAGGACTTAGATTTGTTCATGAAACTCACGTCGTTCGCAGCAATGAGTATGTCATCTGCGTATAGTGTTATGATGACATACTTAGACTCAGAGGTCTTAGTGTATACGCAAGTATCCTCGTGAAGATTCACAAATCCCTTTCCGACGATTTCCTCATGGAATCTGCGATACCATTGCCGAGACGACTGTTTTAAGACCGTAAATAGACCTTTGGAGTTTGCAAACTTTACATTCTTTGCCAGGAGTAATAAAACCCTATGGCTGCTCCATATAGATCTCTTTCTCCAAGTTTCCATGGAGGAATGCGGTCTTAACATCCATTTGGTGTAGCTCTAGATCGAGACTTGCAACTAGGGCAAGGATGGCCCTTACTGTGGTGTAACGCACAGTTGGTGAGTATGTTTCATCAAATTCCACTCCATGAATTTGGGTATATCCTTTCGCAATCATTTGAGTTTTGAACTACTCAACTTTCCATTAGTAGTGAATTCTAAAATTTCACTTTCTAGTTCTGCGGTTAGCAGATCAATCAACTAAAGACCATAACCGAATTTGTTATTATTTAGACATATTTCATCCTCCATTGTTTTCCTCCATTCCCTCGTTTTGCTGTTTTAGTTATTCGTTCAGGATCAATCCCGTTTAACCGGGTTGATTAATTTTGATAAGTAGACCATGTCAAAAAAATGAATGGAGACTACTTTATTCAATAATTCCAAATCACTTTTAACTAAATTTAAACATATAAACAAAAATAGGGATTTTACAATAATAATGACAGAGTTTCCGGATCAATAACTACAGCAACGCAAAGAAAGTTATATATAAGGCAGGTAGTCTTCACCACGTTTGAGCAAGCCACCTGAAAATTAATCCAAAACTGAATTATGTCAGATGTATGTGCATCAAATAAAATGTTTTACCGTTTTACGTATTGTGGTAAACGAGGCGTGCCTTTTACGGTACTTAAATCAACAGTGGTTGTCGCACTGGATTATCGTTTAGACCTTTTATTGTTGGGTTTAACCAAGCAATTCCGAAGTCCAGGAAACCTGGTTTCGGAGAATTCGGGAAGTTTGGAGATGTTTTCATCTTTATGGTCGGCATCATATAAGTTAATTGTCGTTTTAATTGTTGTGATCAGACGTGCGAGTCCGTTATCATCAGCAAACCATGAAAGAGGAAACATTTCCATTACTTTCCGAATTCCTACCCATTCATCGGCGGCTTCGAGAACGGTTTCTATCCCTCTCTCTTTGCATAGAACTTCATGGTACGCGACCATTAATTATCTTGCTTCGGTTGCCTTTCCCTTGCTGTAGCGAAGGTGTAAGGTGCACCAAAGAGGCAACGCTCTTGTAAGGTATCCCTTCTTCGTTTGTATGTATTCGTTGACCTTTTGAATCGATACGATCCTCGACTCCCGCAGGTATCATGTCAATTTCAACACTAGTTTTCCAATCATCATAATTAATGTCATCCAGTTTGCATATTTTGTTAAAACGATCTGATCGAGCCATTAGAACTATTACAATTGATAATCATGTAAAGTTAGAAAGACAAGAACATTTTGACAGAATTGAAAACATCGGATTATCTATTAGGTTGGAATACGACAAATAGTGGTCCTTCAGTCACTAAACCAAACCGACCGTCAGTAAATCGAGGGAAGGGGGTGTCGTGAAAGAATTCACACTACCGTCGTCTTCGATCTAATAGATCAGTCTTTTTGAAAACGGTCATTATATTGCAAATTACCGGAACGGGAATTTTCAAACAAGTATACCCGATCTTGGCTTTCCCAAGGCCCTTATAATTTTAAAAGGAATTATCCGATAATTTACGCATGCATAATATCATATTATGCTATAAATATCGAACAAACCAATACATGCTTACGCGTATGCGTCTAATGTTCCTAGCATATATAATTCTACGTTAAGTAAATTATCACATGCTTTCTATTCTTGAACATCCTAGCATACGTGTCAAAACATGCAACATCCGCACAAATTATGCATAATTGCGACTGGAATTTTCAGTTTTAAAAATGTTTGAAAAATATTAGGGATTGTTTTGCGATTCATGATTATAATCAATTATGCGACATTTCTAGACATGGATTCTAGGCACTTTCAATCAGCATAGCATGTCTATCCTATTGCGCAATACATATATTTAAATCTCAGAGCTCAACGCTCGCAATTAACATCCAGCTAGCTTGACTCAGTCAAGACGACAGTTCTAATATATATGTAGCAAAAAGTAAACAATTGCAATCCAGCCCACTAATTTAATCCAGTCCCAAAAACATGCATATCCGAGATCCATCCCCATAATCGAAACTAGGTATTAGGGTTTTAACCGAAAAAAGTGTTAAGATGCAAACCCTAAGAGCACTGTTTAGGCAAAATTTAAAGTTCGAAAACATTTCAGATTTGAAATTTGACATCCTATTTTATTGAACATTTTAAAATTTTCGAGAAATTTAAAAATTCTGGTCCGGTCCAATATAAAATCTGGTTCAAGTCGGTCCGATTTTAAAAATCCGGTTTGGTCTGAAACGGTTCAATAAAATAAGACTGTGGTTCGGTTTATCATTCAAAACTGGTTAGGTTAGGTTCAATTTAGTTACTACGGTCCGACCCGACCTGACTAGGTCGACCCGATTAAGAAAACCCGGATTGGCTTTATCCGTTCCGGTTTAGCAATTGGACCGGCCCATAAACCCTAGGGTTCGGCCGAAATATGTCTTGTGGGCTAAGTAGGGTTTTAAGTCCACTAAAAACTTAACTTAGCCACCAAGAAATATTAATTATTTAAAATAATTTCTAATATTGCTAATATATATATATATATATATATATATATATATATTGTCAAGATTCTATCTTTAAGATGTAAATCAATCAACAATAGATATATATATATAAAATATTCGGCATACATGTAAATATATATATTTATTGTTGTCAAATATATATTTAGGGAATAAAATATGTAGACAATATATTTTCTTAATCTTATATAGTAACTAAATCTATCAATATATATTAACCCTATCTTTAACTATATATATTGATAGTTAATATCTTTTACAATATTATATTGTGAACCTATCCATATTTTCCAACTTGTAGATATATAGTTACCTATTAATAAAATTTAAAAATGACAACCTATATCTATTATAGATTGTGCCGAATTTTTAATTGCTTGGGGGCCAAGAAAATTATTTTTTTACCTAGAATACCCCTAGGGTTTTCGGCACAAACATGTAAATTGGAAAAGTTGTCAAATTTTAAGATTTAAACCCTAATTTGATCATGAATCCAAAAAGGTGTTCTTGATAAAACTCATGGTGTTCTTGAAGATCATGAACAATTTTATACAATTTGTTTTTTGTCTTTTTGGTCAAGGTTATAGAAACGATGAATGTGTAGTCAAATTGCTTTATCCGTATTGAGAGATGGTGAGATCACTTCTAGCTTTCCATTTGGAGAGTCAAACTCTAAAAAAAGAATATTGGACAAATTAAATAAAATAAAAATAAAAATGGTCCTAATGGTCTAGACCAAAAGCATGACCAAAAAGATCAATACCATTTTAAATAGTCCAAATGGTTCTGGTTTAGTCATGTACCATTTAGAGAATGAAATTTTCAAACGGTCTCAGATGGTACTTGATGGATATATGCCCAATTCGGGTTCGTATTTACATTCCGGACTTCGTAGACACGTCAACATCACATAAATAGATAAAAACACGTTCCCGAGGATCAAAACGGTCCGGACGCACGACACACGCGTCCAGACCGGACCTCTGGATTGCTGGCAATCTAGACACCTCCGGGTTTTCTTAGGCAATCCGGAGAGGTCCGGATTGCCCAAGACGACCCGGATCGCGCTAGGATCGTCCGGACCCGACGTGATCCGAGTCGTTGTCTACAACGCGTGTGTTCCATTTGTGTTCTCACACCAAGTTAGAGTTTTCTAAATAGCCAACATTGATCAAATCAGACGACGGTTCACACTTTCCTTTAAACCGGCGTCGATCCGCACAAAAACCGGGATCAGTTCTAAGGTTGCCTATAAATAGGGGCCTAGGCTACCCATTTGATACTTTACATTCACTTGAGATTGGCTTAGAAGTTCTGACTTCTCTCTAGCTTTCTCTCTCTAGAATTCTCATTTAAGCATCAGAGAGGGCTCAACCGGCACCCCCCCTCCGTGCTGGTTCCTGCCCCTGTGTATAGGTTCGGACGACGAGCTGAAGTCAGGAGAGCAAGTTGAAGGACCTAACACAGCGATCAAGTTGAAGATTCGTCGAGTCTGTTACGTCAAGCGGGTTCGGACGAAACATTTGGCGCCGTCCGCAGGATTCGAACAAGAAGCTGAATTTCACTACAAGCTATAATGAGCAATCACCCTCCTCCTAACAGTGTCAACCTGCAAGAAAAGAAGAAAGGCCTAGGGCGCCCGAGGAAGACAAGTGTTGAGCAATCAAGTAAGCAGGCGCCAGCAAGGAGTCAGCCTGAACCTTTTCACATCCCTGAGGCTACCTCGACTGCTTCCTCCGTGCCTGCAAGAAGCGTGCCTGCAGCACGGCACGAACCAGGAGTGCACAACACACCTCCGCCAGGATACGAGCACGGAGCGTACGCGAATCGACAGTTCTCGTACAGGATGCCTAAACACACCGCAACAAGAAAGAGGTGCAAACCCAGCCCAAGAACGTTGTGGAGGGAGTTCTGATCCTCCGATCGGAACCCGTACAAGTTCTTCGTGAGAAGAAGTCCTACGCGGTATAAGCTCCACAACAAAGCCTCTGATTGATTCTTCAACGGGGACAGAACCTCGGACTAAGATGTGCACCGAAAATTACTACTAAGGGGCGAGAGGGTTTCTCTCAAGTTCCTCAATGGCGGTACTTTATTAAGAATGAGTTAATAAACCCCTTAGGTGAGTCCCCTATATATAGGGAACCTTTGATAGAATGAATCCAACATTATGTAAATACAAACTGTGCTTCTTGAAGTGTGTCTTTTAACTTGAATGCCTAGTCTGACTTATCGTTCAAGGCTTATGGAAGGAAAATCGTTTAACCGACTTCATCCTTCTTCGTTTTCTAACTTATCTCAGAGATTTTATCCCATCTCTGAACTGAGCGTTTTAGGTTTTCACCTTATGCGTCAGTTGATACTTTTACAAGGTCATGGTAGCTTCCGAAGCCTCTACCGATGTAAATGTTATCAATAAGTTGTTTCCGAAGGAATGCAAACGAAAATTCAGCACATCATTGTACCCGAGTTATTCTGGGTGTTGCACCGTTAGAATTTCGGGTTAAAACTAACAGAATCCCATTTTTGGCGCATGAAAAGACCAAAATACCCTTTTTGTAAAATATCTACATAATAGCAACTCAAAACTTTTGAACCTAATATCTCACTCATTTCTTCATCTTTTTGGACGAATTTTTTTTTTAAACCGCATAACTTTTCGAGATCTATGCAACCCAAATAGTCGTAAAGTGATTTGCCCAATTTTGTTTTTCCAATAAACACTGTTTTCCATGTTAATTCATTATTTTTTGTATCAAACTCCACCGCATTCTAACACTTATCACCCTTGATCACCCATTGTTTTTACTAATTGGATTCCAATACTACAATCAACCCGTTGCTCTTGGATTCCAACACTTCCGTTTAAGAACCAAAATTGATATTATACCTTTCATCCAATCGAAAAAAAAAAAAACGAAATTCTGTCGAATTAATTATTATGCAATCTATAACTTACCGGAATTTTTCTTGATGTCTCCAATAAACTATACTGACGTGTCTCTAAATCAATAAACGTTACTGCAATAAAACATATGGTCTTAGCATGATAATCTACCAATTTTTTGTTTATATATTTTGTGGACATGCTGAAAAATTGACCAGTTTTGCAGGTCTTCGATTTTAAAAGCTTGACATGGTCCAGCATAAAATTGCAAATGAAAGCAGTTTCTGACAATAACTCGAAAGAAAATTTAATGGTTGTCTCTAACCACATAATGGTAAAAAATTCTTTGTGTGGTTGTGTTAATACTAGTTCATTTTATTTTCTCACATTACGGTCATCCCTCAGGATACTGAGAGTATCAATTTTTACATGTAGCTTAAATGGGAAAATAAACTATTTCTTCTTAGTGTCCATTCTAAAAGTTCTTCCAATACCCTTAACGGTACTTTTCCTATTGTTTAACTTCAAGTATGAAACTTTTTTTATCTATCTAAGATCCATATGTTTTCTTGCAGTGACGTTTATTGATTTAGAGACACACCAGTATAGTTTATTGGAGACATCAAGAAAAATTCCAGTAAGTTATAAATTGCATAACAATTAATTCGATAGACTTTCATTTTTGGTTTTCCTTTGGATGAAAGGTATAACATCAATTTGGTTCTTAAAAAGAAGTGTTGGAATCCAAGAGCAACAGTTTGATTGTAGTATTAGAATCCAATTAGTAAAAAAAAAGTTGGTGATCAAGGGTGATAAGTGTTAAAATGCGGTGGAGTTTGATACAAAAAAGAATGAATTAACATGGAAAACGATGTTTATTGGAAAAAAAAACTGGGAAAATCACTTTACGTTATCTGGGTTGCATAGATCTCGAAAAATTATGCGGTTTCAAAAAAAAATTCGTCCAAAAGATGAAGAAATGAGTGAGATATTGAGTTCCAAAGTTTTGAGTTGCTATTACGTAACTATTATGCAAAAAATGTATTTTGGTATTTTCATGCGCTAAAAATGGGATTCAGTTAGTTTTAACCAGAAATTCTAACGATGCAACACCTAGGATAACTCGGGTACCAAAAAGTAACAAAATTTAGTAAATGTATCAATTTATTTTGAGCTGTTAAACCAAGTACCAATTTGGTTTAAATCCCACCATATTTAAAGTCATTTACTATTTAGTTTTTATAATATAGTTAAAGTATTAATTTAGTGCACGTGTGGTATTTGAATCAGAGTCCTCCTATCAGCAGCAACATCGAACTTAGGGTGATGGTATAAATTATTATTAATGGAGAAAAAGTCGTACGAAATGAAATATATTTCATATTTGTAGTCGCACAAATTAATATTGCTAAAATTATGAGTGTATATAGTCGCACAAATATTTGCTTGCAAATAGTAACAGGAACATGGTTAATAATTTCAATCTTATAAGAAATAAATTATTCTTACCATTTTCTTAAGAATGACCAATTCATCTTTCTTTATTTATTATTCAACAGGACAATTTTAAACATATATTGGAGAGTTTTCCCCCCCCTTTTCCCAAGAGTTAGAACTTTTTTTCTTGGGTAAATAGAACTATAATAACCTCGAATTATTCAAAATCTAGAACAGGTGATCGGTTCTTATACCTTGTAATTTTAGATTAATATGATTTTTTTATAATTTAATTATTTATCCATATTTTAATTCTTGCCCCGCTTAGTGAAACTCCTATTTCGTCCCGACCGTCTACAAGCAAATTATATGTAAAGATGCTATTCATATATATTACGTATAGTACACATGTACTTTGCCCATTCGGCAATCATTTAGACTTCTATTCATTTCCGAACATATCTTGCAAAAATATATTATTATGATTGAGATTGAGTAATGGACGGATCGTAATAGATGTGTATTGATTGAGTGAAAGAAGTAAGGCAATTCTTGCAAGTAAAATCTGTATTGTCTCTGTTGAGTTAGTAGAGTCTAGTGGTACCTTAGCTTAGACTTAGAGCTGAAAAGTGAGGTCCGAGCTCCTTTGAATGCTATCTAGAACAGATTGCTACTTAAATTTTTTGTATAATTATTTTAATTTATGTTTTGTTTGTAGATAAATTATTAACTCCGTTAACTACTCTGTCTAATTAGGATATATTTCGTCACACATGACTGACAAAAATAAATATAGAAACTAATATAAAATGAAAGATGTGATGTCATATATTTGGCATTTTTTTAATATTATATATGTCTTATCATTGAAAATCCAAAAATTATGAAGGAAATATATGAATTTATGAATAATTTTGAGGGCAAATGCATAATTTTGTATAATTTTCTCATTTTTCTTTAATCACGTGCGAATTATATAATTAATTTTGTTCATTAATTGAATAAAATATTTAACGGAACTAAAAATAGCTACGAACGAATTCTAAGTCAAGAAATTGTTTTGCTTTTTATTATTAGTATAGTATAGTTCTTTTGCAGGAAAAAAAAAATTAGTTTAGTTAGGGAGTAAATGTAAATGTGTTGACTTTGTTGTGAAACAACTCAAGCACATAAAAATGTTGTTGGGCCAACGTTGTATTACTGTATCCATGTCTACAAGGGAGCAGTTGACAGCAACTCATCAAACAGCACCACGAATCAACAACACGCATATTTATATATGTCCACTCTTTATTATACCATCAACATCATCATCATGATCATCATCCATTCATTCATGCACCCCTTCTTCACTTATCTTATGCTTTTTGAAACCCTAAACGATTTCCATGTCCTTACATAATATATGTTCAAAATAAAGAAGAGTTTATTCAATGCAAGATATAATTTAGTAGGTTAGCGCTTCATTTTTTAACCAAACATTTTAGGCTCAAATCACATCAAGTCTGGAAATTTAATAATATTTTTAATCAGCACTTTATTACTTAACCGGTGTCTACTTTGAAGAAAAAAAAAAATAGAAAAGGGGCTAAGCTAAGTACCGATTAAGATTCCATTAATAACATGGTTTAAGAATCTAAAATAGTTTCAAGTATACGTCAGGATGATTAAGTGTTTAAGTTTTTTTTGGTTTGTTTTTTTTGTATGTCTGGAGTATTAGATTCATTTTGTTTTACTTCTCAATCCAAAATCAGCGATATAACTTATAGAAGTTAGTTAATTAGTTTCTAATTAACTTTACTTAATTAATTAATTCTGCCGATGTATAGAGTATGATGTCATGATGATGTCACACTGATTTTTGGCTTTGTATAAATAGTAGCCGTCTCTTGTAAATCTCCAAGATTAATTTTTATTCAATACAAGAGAATATTTTAAAATGGTATCAGAGCTTCCTCTGAAACCCTACTGGCGGCGGCAGCTCCATCATTCCGGCGATCTTCTTCATTGAGCTTCATTTTCTTGGATTGAGCTTCCTTGCCCCCTTTCTCTTTGATCTTCACTTACCAAGTCGTGATTTGCAACTTGTTTTAGGGCTGTAGACATCTGTTTTGGATCTCTGCATCTTTAGTAGCCTTCATTGCTGCTGTTAGTCTATCATTTGCATAATGATGACTGAAATCGATAACGATGATCGTTTCTATATCCATCCTTCTGACATAACTGCTGGATCTATCATAGAATTCCAGTTAGTTGGCACAGAAAATTATCAAACATGGAGATGTGCAATAAAGGATAGTCTGATGATCAGAAACAAGATGTGCTTCATTGATGGCACTTGTACTCGTGAATCTTTTCATTTGGAGCAGAGGACTAAATGGGATAGGAGCAATGCTATGGTGAAAGCCTGGTTGAGAAAGTCCGTTGCTAAAAACCTTGTGAGTGGCCTAGTTTACAACCCAACTGCAGAGTCTATTTGGAATGACCTAAATGAGATGTATAACAAGGTCGACGGTACTCGAATCTTTCAAGCTGACTAGAGAACTTTATCATGTCACTCAAGGAACAATGTCAATCACTGACTACTTTGCAAAGCTGAAACCGATGTGGGATGAGCTAGCAGCAATAGATGATCTGGTTTTCTGCATGATGATGACATAACATTGCTGAATGAACACAATGAAAAGCATAGACTAATTCAGCTTCTCATTGGACTGAATGAAACTTATGGCACTGTGAGGACCAATCTGCTTATGAGAACACCACTTCTAGTTTGGGAGTTGCATATTCAGTGCTTTTGCAGGAAGAGGATCAACGTATTGTATCTGGTCAAAACATGGTTGAGGTTCTTGACAACAGTATTGCCTTGTTTTCAAACAAGAAAGGGAATTCAACATTTGGTGGAGCTCAGACCAATAATGGAGGGCCAACAAAGGAGGACCAAGGAGAACTGAAAAAACCAAATGGCTATGCAATTTCTGTGGAAGAAAAGGTCACAGAGTCGACACCTGCTGGATCAAACACCCTGAACTCAAAAAGAAATGGAAGGCTGCCAACTTGGCTTCAGCAGATGATGAAGGATCTTTTGTATCTGATGACCCTATATCAAACTCATCCATCACATCTCAGAGTGGATCTTCCCTAACCAAAGATCAAGTAGGAAAGCTAGAGGCATACTTACATTACATGGAAAAGGGTAAAGGACATGCTGAAGCTGCTGCAAATATGGCAGGTAACACACATAGTTCTAACACAATGGATTGGATAGTGGATTCATGAGCCACTGATCATATGACTTATCATCGTGATTGGTTATTTGATTTGAGACCAAATATCAGCACATATAAGCTTATTCATCTACCAAATGGTGAAAAATGCGAAGTAACTCATATTTGGAATTGTCAACTCAATGATCATTGCACACTTAAAAATGTGCTTATTGTTCCTGATTTCAAGTTCAACTTGATTGCAGTATCTCATTTGCCATCTCAGCTTAATTGCTCAGTTACTTTTCATCATGACTCTGTGGTGATACAGGACCAAGAAGATGGGAAGAGTTTGTGGACTGGTCTTCTCAACTCTACATTCTCAAAGTTCCAATGAAGAATAAAGTCGTGGTTGCTGGTGCTACTTCAATGATGTTTGATGGAGATCCCTTGTTGTGGCATCAAAGACTAGGACATGTTTCCTTTTCCAAGTTATCTGGACTAGCTAATCAGCTCGTATCTCGAAGAGTTGAGAGAAGAATAAAAGATTGCAGTTTATGCCCTCTAGCAAAACAAACTAGACTTCCATTCCCTACTAGTACCTCTCATGCTACTACACATTTTGAGCTTGTACACCTTGATCTTTGGGGTCCTTACAAAACTCCTACGATTAAGGGATATCAATATTTCCTCACTATTGTAGATGATTGTACTAGAAACACTTGGTTCTATTTGTTGAAGAATAAAAGTGAAGCTTTCTTGCATATTAAGAGTTTCATCTTGTTGATCAAGAATCAATTCAATACCACTGTTAAGACCTTCAGATGTGATAATGGAGGAGAGTTCATAAATGAATTGGTCAGTTCTTTGTTCAAGAAGTTAGGAATTGTTCATCAAACTAGCTGCTCTTTCACACCTCAACAAAATTCAAGAGTTGAGCGCAAACATAGAAATCTTTTGAATGTTGCAAGAGCTGTCAGAATACAAGCCTCAATTCCACTCAAATACTGGGAATACTGCATATTAATGGATTCTTATATCATCAACTTACTGCCTTCAAAGGTTCTGAGAGGCAAAAAACCACACGAAAAGCTTTTTGGTGAAGTTCCATGTCTGAGTCATATAATAACATTTGGTTGTCTTTGCTACTCAACTCGACTGAACAAAAATGACAAATTCTCACCAAGAGCTGAAGCTGTTGTGTTCATGTGTATTCTAACACCCAAAAAGGATACTTGGTGATGAATCTATCTGACTCTGTCTTCCATGTAAGCAAAGATGTGAGATTCAATGAAACAGTTTTTCCTTTCAGCACGAGCAAGAAGGAACTACTCCAAAGCTTTCCTCAACTAAGTAATGATTCCTCTTCAGTAATCACATCGATGAATTACAATAATGCAGTTTACAACAACATTAATCAGCATGAAGAGGTGTAGTACCCCATAAGTTTGTACCACATTGGTTAGAATAAGAATATTTGGAGTCTTAATAGTAAGAGGGGTACTACTCAAGTCCAACAGAAATTCCTCCTTTTCTAGGCCCAAGTGAGGACAACGGGCTTAGTTAGGCTGGGTTGGGCTAGTGGGGACAGTCGCTCGGCCTTGTGGGCGTGACAGAATGGTATCAGAGCCAACCCGGGACAGTGATCGGGCTCGCAAACCTAGGGCTATTGACCCCCGGAGTTGTGATCACCTACCGGGGGCAAACGATTCTGGTCTGGGCCGCGACGAGGACGTCGCGCGCATTAAGGGGGGTAGATTGTAATACCTCATATTTGTGTACCACATCAGTTAGAAATAAGAAATTTGAATCCTTAATAAGCCAGAGGGGTACTACTCAAGTCCAACAGAAATTCCTCATTTTCAGGGCCCAAGTGAGGACAACAGGCTTTGTTAGGCTGGGTTGGGCTTAGTGGGGGCAGTCGCTCGGGCTTAGGGGCGAGACAGGAGGATGAAGAGATGCTTGCTGAAACTCAAGTTGAGCCTCCCAATGAAGATGTCATTCCTCCTGAGATCCAACCTGATGAAGTTCAAATTCCTAAAATTGAACCAGAAGCTCCTCAAATAAGAAGATCTACAAGAAACATCAGACCACCTGTCAAACTAGCAGATTACATCACTCCAACTTTGAGATCAAACGCAGCTTATGGACTTGAAAAGTTTGTAACTTATGAGAATATTTCAGAATCTCACAAATGCTTTCTTGCTGAGATCATGAAAGTTAAAGAGCTTATCTTCTATGAAGAAGCTGCTAATGATTCAAACTGGATCTTAGTAATGCAAAATGAAATAAATGCTTTGCAAGAAAATCAAACATGGAAGATCACATATTTACCTCCAGGAAAGAAGGTTGTGGGCTGCAAATGGGTATACATGATAAAATACAACTCAGGTGGATCTCTTGAGAGGTACAATGCAAGACTAGTGGCAAATGGATATACACAAATTGAGGGTTCAGACTTTGAAGAAACATTCTCTCCTGTTGCAAAAATGTCCACAGTCAGAACATTAATTGTTGTTGCTGCTGCAAAGAATTTGAGCATCTCACACATGGATGTGAGTAATGCTTTTTTCCAAGGAGATCTTTCTGAAGAAGTCCACATGGAGATACATGAAGGTCATCATATTGATGATGACAAGCATCATTCATCAACCAATCCAAAAGTTTGCAGACTTCTAAAGTCACTTTATGGACTTAAACAGACGTCCAGACAGTGGAACATCAAATTAACTCAAGCTCTATTAAGAAATGGATATTCAAGAAACCATTCCGACTATTCCTTATTCACCAAAAGGAAAGGGTTGAATCAAGTATTCCTCCTAGTATATGTAGATGACATTCTCATAACAGGAAGTGATGCTCATTTGATTGAAGAGCTTAAACATGTGCTGCAAATGAATTTCAAGATCAAGGATTTGGGTCAACTCAAATATTTTCTTGGATTAGAGATTGCTAGAAATTCTGATGGCATTCTATTAAACCAAAGAAAGTATGCATTAGAGCTCATCACAGATGCTGGACTTGGTGCTGCAAAACCTTCTTCAACACCATTGGAGGTAAATAAAAAGTTCACCACCAAGGAGTATGATGAAGCATTTGATCTCAACAGAGAAGATAGCAGTTGTATCAATCCCAGTTCTTACAGAAATTGGTAGGCTGCTCTATCTTACAATGACAAGACCAGACATTGCCTTTACTGTACAACAACTCAGTCAATTTGTGCACAATCCAAAGAAGTCTCATTTTGATGCAGCAATGAGAGTCATCAGATACATCAAAGCAGCACCTGGACAGGGACTCTTCTATTCAGCAGCAAATGACTTGGAACTAAGCCTCTATTGCGACTCTGATTGGGCATCAAGTCCATTCACAAGAAGGTCAGTGAATTCCTATTGTGTGAAACTAGGAAAAGCCATTGTATCTTGGAGAGTGAAGAAGCAACTCACTGTTTCCAAGTCGAGTGCAGAAGCTGAATACAGAGGGCTCGGTCTTGCAGCAGATGAAACTATATGGATGAGGAACTTGCTTATGGAAATGGGATTGAAGATAATTGAAACAACTCTCATCTATTGTGATAGTAAAGCACCAATTCAAATGAGCAAGAACTCCGTGTTTCATGAGAGAACGAAACATATATAGATCTATTGTCACACTGTTCGAGAAAAGATAATTGATGGCTCTATCATGGCTTATTACATCAGTTCAAATGAACAAATGGCTGATTTATTGACCAAGGCTCTTGGAAGACAACAACATTATCAATTGCTTCGTCAATACGGTATCAAGGATGTCTTCCGAGAACAAAAAGATGAAGAAGAAGAAGAAGAAGAAGAAGAAGAAGAAGAAGAAGAAGAAATGAAAGGGAATATAGAAGTTAGTTAATTAGTTTCTACTAATTAATTAATTATGCTAATGTATATAGTATGATGTTATGATAATATCACACTGATTTTTGGCTTTGTATAAATAGTAACTATCTCTTGTAAATCCCCAAGATTAATTTTTATTCAATACAAGAGAATATTTTAAAATAATTGAAAAAACGAAATCACGTATGGGTGGCCAATCGCAACAAAAAACTATTACGTGCAAACAACCTATCTAAATTTTTTTTATCAACATACCACAATTCTTAAAAAATAAAATGTAAAGCCTTTTGGGATAAAATATGAATACTACTAATATTTGTTTTTTTCACCCGCGATGTGGTTCTAGGTATTCATCGGAAGGATAGCACTATGATCTACAACTAAATTAATATCTATTAGCATTGAGTCAACCATAAATAGTAAAGTACTAATCATAAATATTTTTTTAATCCAAAAGTTCTAGCGGTGTTTGGTATCAATTACATTAGTTAACATCTAATTGATAAAACGCTAAGCTGCTATATCATATTACATTATTTAATACTATTAATATTAATATTAGAGTAGCGATACAAATTTCAACATAAATATTCCGAATGTATCTAGATGATGCGTTATATTTTTATCAACTTTTTTTGAGTATTTACACGGTCTCTCACAATCGGAGCACTTCAAAATCTCGGATGTTGAACTATATTAATATATATATAGGTGGTAAATGTAATAAGAATATTGGTTTGAGGGTGCACGCTCAACGCATGCCCAATCCCAAGAATCATTGGACCACATTAAACCCAACAAATTTAATTTTAAATCGGTTCTAAAAGGATAAAACCTGTTTCTTTGTCTTGCTGAAATTGTAGGCAATCATGGTGTCTGTTCTGTGTGTTTTTTCTCCTTTAATAATTTTGTTTTACTCCCGTTAATTACTTGGATTTATCGTCTTAATATTGGACACGATATATAATGCAAATTATAATCATTTCCCGCACGATGAATGACTTTTATTTTATTTAGGGTTAATAACTAAAAAACTGTCCAAGGTTTACCCTATGTTAAAATTAGGTGTCTGAAGTTTGAAATGTTAAAATTGACCGTCCCAAGTTTCATTTTTGTTGAAATTTGGTGTCTTTGTGCGTCTTTTCATCTTCATTCCATCATTTTCATCAACCCACCAACCCACTCATAATCCATCACTCTTTACTTTTCACAAAACTGTCAAATTTCACCTAAAAATTGAACATTAAAAAAGAAGTTTCTAGAACAGTGGTGTGGAGCCATTTTCCAAGGACAATAGAGCGAGATTTACTTGTCCGGATGTGACCAACTTTTTAGGTGACGGTCCCGGCAAGATGACGAGAAGGGAGTGTGTATGAGAGCTCGAATTTGACAAACGGTTTCGTCGGAATTGACTTCTCTAAAGTAATCACACCGAGACACCAAATTTCAACAAAAATGAAACTTGGGACAGTCCATTTTAACATTTCAAACTTCAGACACCTAATTTTAACATAGGGTAAACCTTGGACAGTTTTTTAGTTATTAACCCTTTTATTTATCAACCGACACACACCATGTATTGATCACAATGATCGCTTAACTTATATTTAATTGAAGGGTTAACAGGTCTTTTGGTCTATGATGTTTGACAACTTTTGAGTTTCGGTCAATAATGTTTTTTTTTACCTAGTTTTGGTACCATATGTTTGCAGATTTTTTCTAGTTTTGGTCTAACCGTTACATTCCGTCTATTTTTTGACATGTTCAAGTCATGTGATCCACTCTAAACTTTAAATTTAATCCCTCTAATACTTTCTTAACCTTTTTTTTTGTTCAATTTAGTCCCGAAGTTTCAAAATTGACCCCAATTGGACAATAGGTCCAATTGAATTTTTGAAACTTCGGGACTAAATTGAACAAAAAAAAGGTTAGGAAAGTATTAGAGGACTAAATTGAACAAAATTGAAAGTTTAGGGTGGATCACGTGACTTGTACATGTCAAAAAATGGACGGAATGTAACGGTCGGACCAAAACTAGAAAAAATCTGCAAACATATGGTACCAAAACTAGGAAAAAAAACATTATTGACCAAAACCCAAAAGTTGTCAAACATCATAGATCAAAATACATGTTAACCCTTAATTAAACCTTCATTCGAAGGTTAGCAAAATATATGTATATAGATTCTTATTATAGTATTCTTGTTATTAAATTAATAAATTATTATATCTTAAGAAATAAGATACTAGCAGTCTAGCACACGGTGGCGTATTCATGGTCCGTTTCAAAGGTGTAAAAATGGTTAAATTTCGCAATTTTTTTTATGAAATTTTGTATCAGTAAAAATCAAGTTCGTTAGAACAAATTTGTCGACTATGAGTCTATGACTCATCCAACAATAATTTTGCCAACGAAATTTGATTATATTTTTTTGTCACTAAAGTAGAAAAACTTTTTTCACCATGTAAATATTTAAAAATTAAATATCAACAAATTTAACGAAACATTACACAATTTAATTTACAAAAAAAAAAAAAAAACTGGTCGAAATTAAGACTATATAAGAACATGATGAAGTGGTGCATATAATTGGGTCATTGAAACAGTTGCTAAATAAATCAAATGATAAGACGTTACGAAAAGTGATGTAATTTGACGTACGGCCAATTGAATAATTTGGATCCAACCCCAACTTGAAGGATGTTTAAGTGTGTAATCATGTTATGAGCAGTTACATCTTAATTTAATGAATTGCACTTATATTGTTCGTACAAAAATGCATTAATTATTCATGATGTACTAAGTGACTTATACACGTTTCATCCAATTATTATATCCGATAGTTGATCCAACCTTAAAATTTAGGGGTGTTATTGGATGGGTTTCGTTAGTTCCGGACCTATTAAGCGGGTCAACTCGTTAGACCTATACTTCTTACGGTATGGATATTATGACTAAACAAATCACACGGGCTATGTGAAATTCTAAACGTATTATCATTTTCATCACTTTTTTAAAGTTTATATCTAAATTAATCTCCAAATTCAAATTACAAATCCAACTCTTAAATAGAAACTTATCAAATCTATTGTAAACTTGATTTATATTTTAATTCTTAGTATTTTGAATATGTATTATACTAAGTTTACTATTTTATAAAATATACATAACATTATATATAATCGATGATTTCGGGTTTTAAGATTTAGGGTTTCGGGTTGCGGAAGCCTGCAACCCCACATCCAAACCCACCCACACTGTGAGAATTAGACACGTACCCATCTTAAAACACACAGTACACAGGTCGGTTTAACGAAATTGGGACGATGCCCCGCGGATCAGCGGTTACCATGACCAGTAATAATAGTATTAACACCCTACCTAAAACTCCCCCCATCAAAATTAAGTTTGATAGACCCACCAATAGGCACCCGATAAGAACTAAAGCCCAATAACGGCCCATATACAAGTGCACAAAAACTCCATAGAAGCCCGAATAATTTTTTTGGCCATCCCGAGGAATTGTTTAAGAATAAAACATTATAATAACGGACTATTATGAGTATTCACAAATTTTAACCAAATTATAAAGTTTTATTATATGTTTAACATGAGATGGAATGAATGATGAACATAATTGGTTAGTGAATTATATAATTGACTTAGAATTGCAGTTATGACCTCTCCACATACTCTTTCATAAATATTAACATATATAAATGAAGTTACAAAGTTTATTCCTAACATAAAAAAAACATTTTAAAATTATCTTTTTTTTTTTTTCATGTAATTCCATCATTGCAAGGACAGTATTTTTCGTTTTCTTTTTAACTACGTGTCATTATGTCTTTTTACTATATTTTACAAACATCATAATTGTTGTACTTTTTTTTTCTATTACTTAAAAGGTGAATCTTGAAAGGTACGAATCTTTTTTTTTTTTATTCTTTTTAATTTTTTTTAAGTTACAATTTAGTCAACTTTAATAATAAAACTAGCAATTTATACTCAAAAGAAATACTAACTAGCAAATTTAGTAAATAAAAAACTGCTAGCAAAAACCATGAATCTTCTGTACAGTGTCATCCTCCTCCATGAATCTCCTGAAATTGCACCATGAATCTTCTTCTTCTCCACCACAACAAAACCCCTCCCCCTCCTTCTCTCTCCCCACTCCGCCATCTCCAATTTCTCAAACCTGAAACCAAATTCTCTTTAAAACCCTGCCTTCCACGCTCCCCAATCTCCCATCACAACCCCATTTCCAGAATACATGCCCCCTTGCGATTCGAAGCTCCAGCCTACACGACTGGTAAAGATGAAACCTTTATCACTTCCATGGAGATTGGAGGAGGAGAAGAAGACCTGTCATCAGACGGTGCAGTGTACCGGAAGACTTTACGATTGGTCGAATGCTCCATGTTCGCTGCCCTTGCCGGACTTGTCTACTTCTTAAGCAATTCCCTCTCGATTGAGGTTTGCCATTCTTTCAATGACTCTTGTCTATTCTGAACAATTTGATGGAATTCATCAACTATAGGTGATTTCATTTTGGTTTTCAATTTGCCGCGATGGGGTTTTAATCTCCATTTCATAAGATTGAGCTTTTGACAGCTCACTGGAATGCTGAAATTTTGATTGCACTAGTTTGTTGAGCCTCTTTAGTAGGCTTTTAGCTCTAGTTATTAGGATTTTAATTGAATCAGAATTCAGAGTGGGTGATTTCATTTGGTTTCAAGTTGCTGCAATGTGATTTCAATCTCCATTTCATAAATTGAACTTTTGACAGCTCACTGGAATGCTGAAATTTTGATTGCAATGATATGCTCAGCCTCTTTAGTAGGCTTTTAGCTCTAGTTAGAATTTGAAATGGTTAGAACTAGAATTTAGAATGGATGGTAAATGACTTCAGTTGATGGAAATGTTCGATTTCCCATGAGCAGTTTTTGCATCTTGACTTCATAATCCTGAGTGCTATTACAGTGATTATCGAATATGTTTCCAGTAGTTCTCTGCCTCAATGTGGCTGTTTCATATCACACGACTGAGCTAAACTTTGGTTTTTGCAGAATTACTTTGGTTGTTTCTTCCCATTGCCGATCGTTATCTCTTCAATGAGGTGGGGTATTGCAGCTGGGAGAAAAACTATGGTTCGTATTCATCCTCCATACATAAGATTTGCCAAATCAACGAGAAAAATTTGTTCTTTTCAAGATGTTATATTGGTTTGTGCAAACTGGATTGATTCATAGTGTATGTGCAGGTAGCAACAGCTATGCTATTGCTGGTCTTGTCAGGTCCTCTGAAAGCATTAACCTACCTGGTGAGCGAAATTTCCCGAATGGACCCATTTTCTTACGATCTAAACATCAATCCACCATAATTGCTTCTTGCTGCGTGAACCGACTCTATGACATGAACTTAGCAATATCAAAGTTTCTTCCCTTGTTAAGTAATCTCCTCTTTGCAGTTAACGCACGGTCTTCTCGGTCTTGCCATTGGATCTTTGTGGAGGTAAGGGTTCTTGGTATATATGCTTAAACTAAAAATAGTCTCTTTTCATTGTTCGCATCATCCGATAATCCAAATCAATAAATGAAAAGATACCCGGCTGCTGAAAGTAGTTATTAGTTCTTATTGGCATTTTCTTTATCGATACTAGCAATAGCTTTTGATTGAGTGGAGTCAACTTAAGATTTTATTTTTTTTCCCCTACATTTCTGCAGGTTGGGAGCAAGTTGGAGTATTTCAATACCCTTATGCACACTTGTATATACTTCTTAAGCTCTTATGACCTTGCTTATTCCCGCCATGATCTCGTATAACATAGTTTTAAGCAACTTATAATTGATGGATTCGGTTTAAAATTGTAGGTTCGAGCAGTTGGTGCTCTGGGGTACGTCTCGGTCACTTCATTCTTGATCAAAGAAAACATCCTTGCACTGGTACTTCAACCCGAACAAATAATCTTGAAGATTATATTGTTTGTTTGTCCTCTCTAACAAAGTTCTTTTGATTCTTACAAACAGATCACTGTAAATCTCCACGCATCGGTTTCCTTAATTCTTACTGCTTCGGGCATTAATTCACTCCCATCAATGAACTTAATTTACACAATATTTGGGATAGTGGTAAGATCCTCATTTTCTTCCTGCTTCTTAAATCCATAAATTGAGCCCTCACTTGTTATTGTTGCTTTACAGCTTCTGCTAAACTCCATCCTCCTTGTGTTCCTGCTGCACCTGCTATATTCGGTGTTCTTTGCGAGGCTCGGGATGAGGGATTCGCTAAAACTACCTAGATGGCTCGATAAGGCAATATAGGTCACTTTCGGGTTCCCAATTGATTGGAATCAACAGCAATTGCAAGGAATTTGCTGTTATGTTTTAGAAATGCAGCAAATTTGTAGTTAAATGCTTCCCAGATTCTATTTGGTTACTTGCCATACAATAAACTATTTGCATAGTAAATTTCCAATCATTTAAAAGCAAACTTGTTAATCAAGTACACTTGACCTATTTAGTTGATCTAAATTCAGATAAGTTTTTCACTTTGCCCTTACAGCTTCTCTCCTTAAATGTATATAACACAACAATTTCGATACAAATTGGCATCATCCTCGCGGTATTTGAGGTTTCCGAGCAAATATATTTGCATCTTTCCTGCAACATGCGTAAACTTCCATCCCGATGGCTGGACACCAATTTCAACCTCGAGATGTTCTGATCTGTGACACATTGTGGATGATGCATCAATTTCAAGCTTCCTTTCTTGTTATCCTGTCAGTTGGAGAAAACTGTGCATTAGACCAGACGGCAAACAAGAAAGCATCATAAGAGGGACGCTGGGCACGAAAAATGACTGAAATTTATGCATTTCGGTTCATCAAAGGGAAAAGATGGTGATGGGTAACTTTCAGAAGAAAAAAATGTGTTTTTTTTTTTTTTACCGGAAGCAGTAGATTCCTAGGGCGGTCGTGATCTCGTGGATGACGGTTGTTGCAAAGTGTAGGTAAAGCCCGGCTGGATTCAGTAAAACGTGTTCAGAATCCCGTAACGAATAAATATAAAATGAAACTAGTTTAGTATCACAAACTTGAATCATTAAGATGGTTACTGGAATAACCTGTGAACCCACAATAACCGAGAACAACCCAGAATTCATTGACTAAAGGAACTCTGCAGAAACAGCAAAACATATCCGATAAAATATCAAACAACCTTTAATTCATCGACTAAAGGAAGTGAAAAATGATAGGAAAAAATGAACCGACGCACATACCCATCGTTCAGCTTTGCTGTAAGTGCATTGGCAATGGCAAACGGAAGGTAAAGCAGTGACTACACAGAAACCGTCAATTATTTTCAAATTGCGTGGCTCGCTGTGTTATAAAAATGTGTTTTTTTATGAAATAGTACATACCATGCACATATTAGTTTTCAAGCCCTTTGGTTCGTCGCACAAGTGAGCCAAAATCATCCTTCCCTGTCAATGAAAACATATATCAGTAAACAATAACACCAAAATTCACGGTATGCAGCAAAAGACATGAATCATACCACAAGAAAACCGAATGCAAGTCCAGTTCCTGCAATAACTAAATGTGGATAGTTTCCCATAACATCTGATGGAGACAAATAATCCCTGCAAGTAAATAAATTCTTCCGTTAGGTGGAATTATAGGGAAAGAAGACAACTTGCAGTGTTTGTCTAAGCATACCATGCTAGCACACCCGCCATTAGGGCAACAAATGGATAAAGCTGTTGGGAACAAAACAAATAGATACGATTAGACCTTCAGTACAAGTTCGAATTAGTAAGTAATAGTTAGGTTCGTTGGGAGGCCAATGAATAATTACCATTGCCAAAGCGAGCAGCATATTCCCTTTCCTTGCCTTAACTACCTTATGAACATTAGATATGCTGCAGAGACCGGATAACAGAGTCAATCACATAAAATAAAATAAAAACCAATTGGGCAAGTGCTTCCAAGGATCAAAATGACTTTTTTATTTGCAATAATTGCACTGTAATTTTTTTTAAGAAAAAAGAAGAAAGAAAGCTTCAACCTTTTTTTATAATAACTATGCTATTGCTTACTTGAATATAACAGTCGGAATGACGCCAAATGCTATCATCACAGTGAGGGCAACTTTGTATGTGGGAATTTCTGAAAGAGCAAAGAAATTGTAATGAAACTTCACGGTAAACTACCACTTTGAAGAATCGGATGAATGCGACAACTTACCACTAACAAATGGCACCCAGCTTAGAAAAGGAAGGGACTTCCCAAAAACCTGAGCCCACCACTCAGCACCTAAACAAGAACGAAATAAAGATTTAGCATTTTTCGACGGAATCCCCAACAAGGTGAAGACATAATGCTATCCTAGGAAAAACATCGGATCAGAAGAGCGCATACCAACAAGAAAAGTAAAGAAGTGGCACATGTAAATCATCATGAGACCTTCTGTCGGTCCATTAATTACCGGAAGAATGAGAGTGTTGGTGAAAAAGCTGGATCACAAAAAGAAAGATAACTGATTAGAGTAATATGTTTCCCAATAGTTTAGAACCAAACCCTGGTCATCAATTTGATGAAAAGAGGATGTAAAACATGCAGTTTCTGGTGGCAAGTGCAGTAGTTACACCTTTTTCAGCTGGTTAATCCTATTTTGAGATAAATAAAAATGAGGGTTAAGAACCTAAAAACAGACCCAACATTACGTCATGTTGCTAATCGATGTCCCATATTAAAAAGTTGATATTCGGTGTTCTAATTCCAACTACCAGATTTGTTGCGTTCCACTTTATTGACTGATTTTGGCGTTAAAATTGACATTTTAAGCAACAAAAACATGTTTTCCACTTTCCTTACGTATCAATTTTGTTGCTCATGTTTTAGACTTGTTTGATGCTTGAAAAAATGTTTTTGTTTCGTCAATTTTAAAAGAAAAAAATGAAATCAACCAATCTGATAGTTGGGGAACCGAATATCAACATTTTAAATATGGGACAACGATTAGAAATATGACCTATAGTTGGAACTGTTTTTAGTTCTTAACCCTAGAAATAATTGGTGCTGAAAAACTAGTTTGACCTATGATATTACTAGTGATTGTAAAAGGGAACTTACTTTTCCCATGTTGCACAATAGAATGGTACTGCTGAAAGTACCCAGAACCAGAAAGAATCTCTGCCGCACATAGCAGTGCTTCCAAAAGCCATTGTTTCGAACTGAGGAAAAACAAAAACAAATTATTTGGTTGGAAATATTTGGCAAGAAGCTGCAATTTGCACATCAAAGAAGGGAAAAGGAGAACATACCGCACATACGAGCGCATCACACCCTACAATGTCATTGCATCAAGATATATGTTATCAATCTTATCAAATAAAATGTTATAAATCAGCATCATATGGTAAACTTAAATACCGTGATCAAAGAGCTCCCCAAGAGGACTTGAAGAGTTTGTTCGACGAGCTTGCTTGCCATCAACAGCATCAAAAGTCTATGAAAGAGTTCAAGTGAGAAAGAAAAGGCAGGCAGGAGAAACTTACTTGCACGTTGAACTTACAAATTACACCTAACAGTTACAAATAAATCCAAACTATGTATATACACATCTATATCCAGCCACATAAAAACTTGCAAGTTTCGTTTGCTATATTAAGATGAATTAACTCACCTGGTAGAGAAATAAAAGCAACCCATGTGCAAGGTGAACCCATCTTGGTGGAGGAGTATCCAGACGAGGAGAATATATCTGGGATCAAAACTGAAAGCATCAGGACTGAACCAAACTGACAGCTGCAGAATAATAGAAATCAAACTTCTAAATTCATAAAAAGAACTAATATATTTTATAAAAGCCTCAGAGTTCAAACTATAAGGAAGACGAAGAGACTAAAGGAACTAGGCAGTGATGAGATCCTGAAACTGAGGTTTGTAGTCAATCACAAGTCATCGTTGCGGAAAGTTATGATTTTTACCTGCTTAAGACTGTTTAAGCAATTATATAAGCAAGAACCCGTGAAACATATTAACTTATTATTTATTTGCAGCCATTATCCATTACACAGTTAGTGAAGTATTTTGGTTAATATCAACTACTAAAGATTAGCTTAGAACGAGCTTCAAACAAACATATATACTCAGAAAGCATCTAAGCAGGTTAAGACTAGCCAAGAAATTTTATTTATTTTTTTACTTTTGAGAAGGCAAAGTCATTCTCATTGAAACAGAGGCTCAATTTTGTAAATTGATGATAACCGAGGAAAGATACTTGACAAACACAAACGTCTATCATCTAGCCAGAAAGTTACACTCACATAGCCAAGCAAAGCGGAGGCAATCACAAACATAAATCCTGTAAGAGTAATCTGAGGACAGAAAATAAAATTCCAGTTAGTGAACATCCCATTGTACAATTACAAAGACAAAAATTGCAAATTCTGAACAGGAAAACTACTTACCATGTTTGGTCTGCAAAGCACATCCGTGGTGGTAGAGACAGGGAGTGAGAAAGTCAGCACATACCAGAATGTAATGTAACGTTAACTGTTTGAACTAAAATAACAATCGAATAGTCTAAGAAAAAATGACTAGTCATGGTACTTGAAACCAAGAACCGAAACCGTAAGTGCTTGGAAGAGGAACTTTATTTAGATCCACACTCCACAGTCAATCCAATACAAATTGAGTACTTTTATTTAATAAGTCCCTAAAACCAAAATCACACTGTGCTGTTGCAGTTCCTCAACATGATTCAAGAACTGGTTTATTATAAAAAAAACAAATTTCAACTTTTAGCAGCCCTGCTTAGGTTACAAGCCTCAATCACCCAGAATGAACTCTTCTAGAACACAAACCACAAAATGTCAATGTTACAAAGTCAAGGGAAAGGGGTTGGTGGAAGCAAAATCAATTGTCATATTAGGTCCTCACCGCCCGAAAATAAAAATAGCTTTTAAGCAAGGTCAAGCTACAGAGATAAAAAGGGACTCACGGCATCCATAGAGGAAAGAAGTAAACACAGCGGCTCCAAAAGGGCTGCAATACATATTTAGCCACATACGAGTGATCCACCCCACTGTACTTGTATCTGTGCAAAGTTGCTACTCCATGAGCCCCAACATACCCCATTATCTACTCCTCTATCTGTTGCTGCTCTCCTTTTATGATTTGTGCAATCAAACTTACCACTGCGAAAGCGAAAAATAGATTATGAGTTATGACCAATCCATATATTCTTTCTTTGTCCATTTTAAGTTGGGATGCTTCTATAGTTCTATGCAGCCAAATACTAGGCCGATTCTCTTCAGTATCAGAGTCACATTTCTGGCTGATTTGAGCGAAACCCATATTGCAAAGAGAAATCGTAATAGTAATCAAATCCACAAACGCGAGGAAACTAAAAAGTTATAATCGACCAAGAAAGCGCAAGTGGGCGGCGAGCAATTGATGGAGAAAATATGGATCTGCGCAGTAAAGTGGACGGCGGAGAAAATGTGGGTTATGAAGGAAGTAACGAAAGGAGAGAACTTTTACCTCTTTCAGGGAAGCAAGCGAGGCAGAGTTGATGGAGAAAGATGTTTGTGATAGTTTTGCAGAAGAATAAGGCCAATGTCGATGGTCTTCCGCCCAGCGAAGAAGCGGAAGTAATTGGGACGGAGTGGGTGGGGATGTGGTTCCTGTAAATTTGGTTGCTTTTGGGATTTGCATATGTTCTTCCAAAAAAAGGCATCTTCTTCCCAACGCAGTGCAATTTGGAAAATCATTTTCCATTCAATAGTAAATTTAAGATTCTCTCGTTAATTAAAAGTTCAGTTTAAACTTTAAACAAGTATATTAGTTTACTTCCTTTGGGTATGCAAATCAAGAGCCCAACTCCCTTGGACCCAGTGTTATCAGAACCGGACCGGGGCCTGAACCGGCAGGGCCACCGGTTCCCGGTTCGGCCGGTCGGACCGGGTCCGACCGGTTTTAGTAAAAAAAAATGCAAATTTGCATATCCTCTTTGTAAGTTAACCCTTATGTAGGTTTTAGTCCGGATCGGGGCCTGCCTCTCTATAAGTTTACCCTAAAAAAATTTTAATTTTTTTTAATTTTTTTTTTTTAATTTTTTTTAATGAAAAGAGTTCGAACCGGTGAACCGCCCAGTTCGCCCAAAACCGGCCGGTTCGGTGAAAACCGGACTTCAGAACCGGGTTCGCTTACATCCTCCGGAAATAAGCAAACCGGACCGTTGAGGGGTCCGGTTCCGGTCCGACCGCGGTCGGACCGCCGGTCCGGTCCGGTTCTGATAACACTGCTTGGACCTATCAATGATCTTTTATTGTAGATCTCAATGATATGTAATAGGTCCCCATAATTTTGAGAAAAACAAAATATTGGGATTTTCTAACATGTTTCACAAAAATCTAGTTTGTGCTTTTTCTTATTAAGGATGTCATAATTGTAACATAGGTAAAACTTTAAAAATATGAATTCTTTTAGCTATATCTAGAATTTATATCACAATTGTTAATATCAATTTCTCTATAAGTTCAACTTTAAGGTAATAGAAAATGCAAAAAAAAAAAAAAAAAAAGCACCATAAGCATGGTGTTTGTGAAGCTTCATAAAAAAATTCCAAAAGTATTCATAGTTAGCCTTTTATTTTCTTTTTAAAGGATGACTTGTTGCGAGTTAATATTATTTTAAGTGTGGAGTGAACATATTATAAGCCTGATCCTCGTGATCAGGCTTATAGAACTCTATCCAGTGTTAACAGAACCGGGTCGGGGACCGAACTGGCTAGGTATTCGATTCTTGGTTCGTCCGGTTCAAACCGGATCAAACCCGGTCAGATCAGTTTTGCAAGAAAGACCAGGCCCAGCACCAGATTTCAGAACCCAGCACCAAATTTCAGAACCCAGCCCCAGCAGCAGATTCCAGAACCCAGTCCAGCAGCCCAACAGCAGATTTCAGAATCCAACCCAACAGCTCTTTCCTTAGTTTAGTTATCCCTTCTGCAGCTTTGCCGCACCTCTTCGTGGAGTTCGGAGGTCCTTCCTCCGAACTTGCAGTAAGAAATAACCTTTGGCAAGAGAGTCTTCATTGAATTGGCTATAACAGCAATAGCCCATCCCAGCCACTTTCTATGATCTTGCAGCAGCAATCCATCCTAGCCACCTCCTCCGATCTTGCGACGGCAATACGTCCCAGCCACTTCCTCCGATCTTGCAGCAACGATCCTTCCCAACAGCAGCCTCCGAAGCACGGTGCCACCTTTCAAGTTCTAACACGACGCCGCAAAAAAACTATTGAGTTGTCATGGAAGTTTTGCCTGCTATATAAATGAGGAATTGGTAGCCCGTTAATATATGTGGTTACCTAATATAATTAGGTAAATGTCACATTAGGGCTAATTGGGCCAGACCCAATTCCCATGTGACATATGAGGCCCAAAATTGGGTCTCCCACCCACATAGCATAGTCGGCCGAAACCCTAATAGTAGGGAGGAGGATTTTCTCCTCCTCCCACTATATAAGGAGGTCTTGGGGTCACTCCCAAAACACACCTTGATCACAACTCCTCCTAAGTTGTGATTTGAGAGAAATCCATTTTCTCTCTACAAGCATATTTCGGCCGACCCTCTAACACCACCATTGGTATGCCAAATTGCTTCTGAGCATTCAGTCCGAGGTTCTGTCCCCGTTGAAGAATCGATCAGAGGATTTGCTGTGGAGCTTATACCGCGTAGGACTTCTTCTCACGAAGAACTTGTACGGGTTCCGACCGGAGGATCAGAACTCCCTCCACAACGTTCTTGGGCAGGAAAGCTATTGAGTTATGTGTACATTATTCCGCTGCGTAATTAGATTACTTACAAATACACGTTTAGCATTCCGTAGTATTACGTCCCCGTAATCCAACAATATATACATATATATATTGTTGATTGATTTTGTCTTATAGATAGAATCTTGGCAATAAATATATATATATATATATATATATATATATATATATATATATTTGACATTGGAAATTATTTTATATAATTAATGTTACTTGGTGGCTAAGTTAATTTTTTTTTGGACTTTAAAACCCTATTTGGGTCACAAGTAAACATTTCGGCCCAACCTTCAAAATTTTAATTATTGGGCCGGTCCAATATGTTAAACCGGGACGAATTTAAATCGAACCGGGTTTTCTCAATCGGTTCGACCTATTTTGGTCGGTTCGGACCGGGGTAATTTAGTGGAGCTAACCGAACCGGTTTTGAGTGTTGAACCAAACCCTATTTTCTTGGACCAGTTCGAACCGAACCAGATTTTAAAATTAAAAACTAAACCGAACCGAACCGGATTTTGCTGGACCGAACCAAACAGATTTTCTGAACCGAACCGAACTGGACCAAAATGAACTGAAATTGACTGAACCGAACAATGTTTTCTAAACCGAATTCAAGTCAATTAAAATAGGGAGGTCAAGTTTTAAAATCCAAATGTTTTTGAACCTCTAAATGGACTACACAGTGCTCATAGGGTTGCTAACCTTTATGCCTTGTTTCGATTATGGGGATGGATCTCGGAGATACATGTTTTTGGGACTGGATTAATTAGAGGGCTGAATTAAAATTCTTTATTATTCAATATATATATATAAATATATATATATATATATATATATATATATATATATATATATATGCATGATTAGAACTGTTGTCTTGACATAGTCAAGCTAGCTGGAAATTGTATGTTGTGGGCAGAGCCCTGGTTAAATATATGGAATGCGCACTAGGATAGACATGATGTGATGGTTGTAAATGCCTAGGATTCATGTCTAGAATGTTGCGTAATTGAATATAAGAATGAATTGCAAATCAGCCCCTAATGTTTAAAATTATTTTAAAACCGAAAACCAGTCGCCAAATATGTATGATTGATGTGAATGTTACATGTTTGAAACGTATGCTAGAATGTTGAGGATGAGGTTACATTTGATAATTTACTTGTAAGTAGAATTATGAATGCAAGCATGAGTTCCTCGAAACACTAGAAGCGTGACGCGTAAGCATGTGTGTGTGGTATGATGAATATTACTGGCATATGATAATTTACATGGATAGTAGAATTATGTAGGCATGAGTCAATTCATCGGAATGATTTTCCAAACAAAAAGGGCCTTGGGAAAGCCAAGATCGGGTATGCTTATTTTAAAATTCACGTTCCGGTAATTTGCGATTAAAACTGTTTTAAGAGACTGGTCTATTATATAGAATACAGCGATAGTGTGAACTCTTTCACAGCCATCTTCCATTGGTTTACTGGTGGTCGGTTGGTTTAGATGACTGAGGAATCATTATTTGTCGGATTCAATCTTAATAGATATCCAATGTATGCAATTCTTTCTCAAAATGTTATCGTCTACCTGATTTTTGCATAATCATCGATGTGTTAGTATGAATTGGTTAATTTAGTGCGATTCGATATTACACGCAATCTTGATGGTATGAATCATGATGAATAAAAGGAGTACGTGTTGAACTCTCTACGATTCCGAAAAGTGGAGAGGACAACTACAAATGAATATGGTAGTCTGTATGATTTTGACAATGCGAAACGAATGTAACAATTTGTTTCACCAAGAATAGGAGTAGGTTCTTTGATGATCTCAACGCGTATGTGGTGATACATTCAACCTTGGTAAATGAGGGTTGAAGAAGACTTCAATTACAACCAGGCAATGTTGCAGCTTAGTATCCCCTTGATTCCGCCTCGGTGGAAGCAAGGATGCAAAAGCTAAACATTTCGGTTAAACGTGATGGTCTTCTCTCTTTTCATGGATGTTGGCGTAAAACCCGCATCGGATCTTCAGAATGTAAGGTCAACATGGAAAAGATGTATATGGTTGTCTGATATTGACATGACTCAATGCTTGAGCCTAATCAAGTACAGTAACCACAGCAGTAAAAGGGAAACCTTCTATGCTCACCATACTGGGTTCGAAAGAAATCAACCATGATCCGCATATTATAGAGAGAAGTGGACGATAAAGGTCTTATACGATAATCCGTTGGGTTAAACCATGTTGATAAAGTGCGTCTCTAGTACGCCACGTAGGTCATGTATATGAAGCTGTAAAACGTTTTACACAGAAACAAATCATTTGATGTAATTCACTCGTGAATTACCCAGATGTGATGTTCAACATGACTTAAAGTTCTCGACTATATATGCGACAATCATGGATCGAATACGCGTTCTTCAAATCAAGAATCCTACCATTGTCATTTATCGTTCGTTTGAGTTATTAAAATTTTGGTTATTTCGAGATTCGGATTTATTGAATAAAGTAGTTTCCGTCCGATTCGAAATGTGATCTACTTGTCAAAATTAATCGACCCGGTTAAGAGGCATCGATCCGAAACGAAATTTTGGCCAGGTAAAAGTGGTCGAATAAAACGAAACAATACACGTACTCCGTCATCTCTGTTGGGAAACTGAACTGGACATACACATCAATTGCGTAGCTAGATCGAAAGATTTAGTATTTCTTAATTATTAGTACTCCATTGAATGAAATAAATTGTAATGATGATCATGTACGATTGGATTAAATTGAATTAAATTCATAAATGAAACGATTTAACCAAGGGTTTTAAACCCCAGAGTAAATTGCGCCTTGCGCAAGTGGACCTCGATAGACGGAACACATCGTTTTCATAAAATGAATTTAACAATGAAGTGTTTGAATAATGATGTGCTGAATTTTCGTTTGCATTCCTTTGGAAACAACTTATTGATAACATTTACATCGGTAGAGGCTTCGAAAGCTACCACAACCTTGTAAAAGTATCAACTGACGCATAAGGTGAAAATCTAAAACGCTAAGTTCAGAGATGGGATAAAATCTCTGAAATAAGTTAGCAAACGAAGAATGATGAAGTCGGTTAAACGATTTTCCTTCCGCAAGCCTTGAACGATAAGTCAGGCTAGGCATTCAAGTTAAAAGACACACTTCAAGAAGCACAATTGTATAATGTTGGAGTCATTCTATCAAAGGTTCCCTATGGGATGATGAAAGATGATTCACATAAATGTAACACTGTGTTCCATTGATATCCGTAAGGTACGTCGCCATTATAACTGAAAGGTGATAACGAGTTAAATCGTATCACCATGCGACATTAATTTGCACAATAAACACGTATTTAGGACAAGAGTACGTCTGTTACTCTATGTTTATAGCTTGATTATAAAATGGCGTCGAGGACAAACATGAGACGTTACATTACTAAGAGGGCGAATTTTCCAAATGCATGAACAGCTTCAATCAACGAAGTCGTGATCAAAATGGAGCATAATAACAATGACAATCAGATCCCATATAATTCGAGTGGGAGAGATTTGAACCAGCAAATCAAGTGAATGACATGATAAATGAGAATGGGAACATTTTCATAGTAAATCCAGTGTGATGAATAAACCCTACCACACGTAAACACTGTTGCTGTTGAGACGAATCAAGTTGAACCTGATATTCATATAGCTAAACCAGGAATGACACAACTACCTAAAATACCCATTGTTTCCAGTGGGAGTGAACCAACCATGCTTGGTTCCAGATCCTAGTGATCAAGGAATGCATCTCGGAAGTAAAACCCCGAGACCAAGAGGTTGTCATAGGAAAGTTGCAAGTCAAGGTCCTAGCACTGCTCTTGTTCCCAATAGAGACAATGCTCCGATAAGAAGCATTGTTCCGACTGGGAGGATCGTTCCCAATAGAAATGATGCTACGATAATAATCATTATTCCGAGTGGGAGAAAAGATCAGACTAATAAATGTGACTCGCAATGCCTAGACGAGAGTCAAAGGCAAGTATCCTATTGAGTAAGGTGAAAAACTGTTGACAAGCATTGGAAAGACCTCAAGTGGAGAAATGAAGGAAAATAATAAATAAGAGAGATTGCCTAAATGAAAGCCATTATAATCTATAGTTGATTTACCTGCTAACCACAGGAGCACAAGGATAATGTGAGCCCTGAAGTAAGGCTCACCACTGATGGAAAAAGGGCGAACAACCCGACTTATTGCGAAAGGACTTACCCAATTCACGGAGTGGACTTTGATAAGAGAAACTCACTGACTTTGCGTAAAACCACGGTTAGGGCCATTAATGGTCCTGGTCGCAAGTCTCGATCCCGAGCTGCACCAAATGGATGTTAGGACCGCATTCCTCCACGAAAACCTGGAGGAAGAGATCTACATGGAGCAACCAGAAGGTTTCATTACCTCTGGTAACGAACGTAAAATTTGTAAACTCCAGAGGTCCATCTACGGTCTCAAACAGTCGTCTCGGCAATGGTATCGCAGATTCCACGAGGAAATCATAGGAAACGGATTCGTGAATCTTCACGAGGATCCGTGCGTGTATTATAAGACCTCCGGGTCCAAGTATGTCATCTTAACCTTATACGTTGACGACATACTCATTGCTGCAAACGACATGAGTTTCATGAATAAGTCAAAGTCCTGGTTAGCATCTGTATTTGAGATGAAAGACATGGGAGAGGTCACGTATATCTTAGGCATTAAAATTGCTAGAGATCGGGCTACCCGGAAATTGTGTCCGTCTCAAGAAGCCTATATCAAAAAGCTGTTGAAAGTGTTCAAATTACAGGATGCTAAACCCGTGGATACGCCGGTGGTATTTGGGTGCGCACTGTCAAAACGTGACGGCCTCAAGAACCTAGCAGAGCGCGAACAGATGAAGGGTGCAGAATATTTAAGCATGGTTGGTAGTTTGATGTACGCCATGCAATGCACCCGTCCGGATATCTGTTATGCCGTGGGCCTAGTAGCACGTTCCAATCAGATCCTGGTTATCAACATTTAAAGGCTGTAAAACGAATAATTCGTTATCTGAAAGGTACTGCCGACTATGCTCTATGCTATGAAGGCGGGAAGTTATAATTGACCGGTTACAGTGACGCCGACCATGGTGGCGATCCGGATGATCGTAAGTCCACCACAGGGGGAGTGTTCCTCCTTGATAATGCCGCCATTTCATGGACGAGCAAGAAGCAAACCTGTGTCGCACTGTCAACGATGGAATCATAATTCATAGCTCTCTCTACAAATGCACAGGAAGCAGTCTGGCTGAAAAGGCTTCTTACTGCGCTGCTTATTGGTGACGTCGAGAGTAAACCGATGAAGGTGTTCTCTGCAGTCAAGCAGCCATTGCGGCAGTTAAGAATCCGAAGTACCATAGTAGGACCAAACACATTGATGTGAAATATTTTTATGCTAAATCTATGGTAGAAGACAATATAATCACTATGGAATACTTGTCCACAGATAATATGATTGCAGGCCCATTAACTAAGCCACTACGCAGGGACATATTCAAAAAGCATGTAAAACTGCTTAGATTGCGTAGGGTTTAGAAATGGCGTGTATCTGTGATAAAAATTTGATATTATAAAGTTACATTTTGTAAGCGAAAGAATTGCAACCGAGTTTATGATCAATCGACGTCATAATGTTTTGATTACAACAAGATTTACACAGGTACGGTCGTCTTGTGATGGAGGGAGGCCTCCACCAAACAAGACTGGCTAAGAGTCGGGGGGATAAACATGATTAAGTGAGACGATTATCTAGTTTCGAAGTAACTCGATGTGATCTTCGTTTCGCATATCGCCGTGATGAACTTCATTCGTCATTTAACCACATTCTGGGCCAGATGAGAATCTGTGATATCATGATTGACATATCCATTTCCTGTCAACCCAAAAGGTTCAGGTATGCTATCAACGCGTGCTTCATACTACGCGTGCCACGTACGACCACGGGGTCACAGCTCGGTTGTGCTAGGAAGGAATCCTCGTGATTCTGGCGAGCGCAAACTTCTTCACCTCGAGCTTGTGATTGATCCCGGGAGCCTTATGAAGAGGCACCCGAAGTATCCTCGTGGACTCAGAACTCATACCTAAGGTCAGACTCAATGCTCGCTTCCTGGCGTACGAGCGTAGTGCTGAACAAAAAGGCCCAGTGACCACGTCTTGGAAACCGGTTGGGTTTGACTAACGGTATGAGTGATGGGGATGGTCAAGTTCACATGTAATTAACCGATTCTTGTATTCACTATGTGGCTACCAGCCGGATATTAGTTGAAGGTTGTGAATACTTGTACGGATGCCTTGGTGAAGTGTTCCTATATAGAAACTAGGCAAATGGAGAATTATCAGTTGTCCTAAGATACGATGCGGTACAATATATAAATGTTGTTTATAACAGGTTGATTAGAGAAAAGGGAATCAACGTTCCGCGGGCGCTACAATACTCCTAACAGATGAGTAGCACGATGCCCGTCGTATCCGTCGGTCGCACGGAAAACCTCATATGAACTATTCGGAAGCATGGAGCAGATCAAAAGGGAGAAATGTTGATGCAGATTTGGACAACAATACATTAACAGGCACCCTCCCATTCCGGCGAGTGGGAGCTGTAAGCATATGGTGATGGGCGCCGTAATTGGTAGCCCATAATATGTATAGTTTACCTAATGAACTTGGGTAAATATCACATTAGGGTAATTGGGCTAGACCCATATCCCAATTGACATGGGAGGCCCGAAATTAGGCCTCCCCAAATACATAGGCCGGCCGAATATTTGTGGTGGGTGATGGGTTTCGATATAGCTGTTAGGCCCATTAACGACGAAGTAAACGGTGAAGTAGGCGCACTGGGCTCCAAGAGAGGCTTAGAGGACTAATGCGAGGGGTCCCGACAAGGTCGGTCCCGACATATGAGCTATACGCTCCCGATGATATGTCTTTAAGTAGGCCCCGATGATATGCCTTTAAGTAGGCCCCGATGTTGAATCCCTGAGGATATTGGCCATGTCCCGATGACGAGGGGCCCCGAGCGATGACCAAAGGAGATAACTCTGGAGTCCCCGACATCCGTCGGGACTTGCCACCAGAGGATGAGGCCGAGAAACACGCCCACTATCAGCATAGTGGGAAAGTGGCCTGAAAAGACGGAACGTGGGCTACTGGCCGAGATAAACGGAACGTGGGCTAGTTGCCCCTGGCAGTTATCTCAACAGGTAACTGAGATAACTCCTCCCCTATATAAAGGAAGGAGTTACCTCAGGATTGACACGTTCATATACTGATATACACTTATACTTGCCTACATCGAGATACTCATTTAAGCATCGGAGAGGGATTCTGGGTCACCGCCCGGTCTATCCCTTTTTGCAGGATTACTTGGAGCAAAGGAGTTCAGACTTCCGTCAAGAACGTGCCGGAGTTCCAACCGTGATCCAACATTGGCGCCGTCTGTGGGAATCATAACAAAAAGCAAAGATAGCTTCTACCCAATCGATGACTGGCAAGCAGAAGAAGAAGCAAGAACAATCTTGCGGTTCCCGTCATCCTGGTGGAACTCTGAATTCAGAGCTGCCGGAACGCAGTGTTGATCGGAATGATCCTCTCCCTGCTGGTTCCCAAACAGGGGGCATCATGACAATCGCGAGGATTCCGTTCGAAACTCATCGGAGGACAGGGAAGAGGTCCCGAGGAGGGACCAGGATGCTCCTACAAAGGCGGACTTGACGAAGGCTATGATGGATGCCATGCCGATATTCCTGGAGACTATGGAGGCTCTCCTGGACCGAAGGGAGGCTGCCAAGAAGAAGCAGGAAGAGTTGCCTCCGCCTCCGCCGAGAGAGAATCGGGACAGGCAGGAGGCCCAACCCGAGCACCAGGACAAGGGCAAGGAGCCCGCTCATTCGGAGCAGTTCGTGATTGATGGGCCTGGACCGGTGCAGCATAGGACCATCCCTCTTAATGGTCCTATCACCCCCGACCAGGTGGTGAAGATCGTGAACATCTGTATGGGGGACCAGAAGAAGATGATGTCGGAGCTGAGGGATCGATCCACTCATCCCTTTGTCCCCCGATTGGTGAACACCACTGCCCCGCCAGGACTTGGTATCCCGACAATCAAGGAGTATGATGGCGAGGGAGATCCAGTTCGCCATGTCCAGAAACATGTCATGGCTTGTCTAGGCAGAGCCTCGAATGACGATATAGTGTGCGTTCTGTTCCCAGGCACACTTGGTGAGAGGGCCCTGACGTGGTTCTTCAGCCTTCCTCCAGGGTGCATCTCTACCTGGACCCAGATGCATGATCGTTTCATCCAGCAGTACCAGGGCCGTCGACGTCTCCTGAAAAGCGCGAGGTCCCTGGCTGAGGTGGTACAGAGGCCCGATGAATCGCCGGCGCATTATTATCAGAGGTACACTGCCAGCGTGGCCGAGATTGATGAGGAGATGTCGGAGGGAGAGACCATCTGCACTTTCATTCGGAACCTGACAGCACCATATGGTTCCGACCTGATGCACAGCGTGGCTGAGAAGGCTGTGTGGAACATGGAGGCGCTGTAGAAGAGGGTGAAACAGCAAATCGACGTATAGGAGTCGAAGATAGCTTCCGGAGACCTCGATCCTCCCAAATTGAACAAGGGGAAGCAGTCGTTCAGCCCTCGGACGATCGCAGAAGGAAAGATAAACCCGAGAACAGTCGGGGTCGAGGCCGCTCCCATCGGAGGGAGGACAAGCGTCCCTCAAAGTCGGACAAACGGGAGGACCGTTACACTCCTCTCATTTGCTCTATGGGTGCCGTGTTGGTGGTGATGGACCGACAGGGTATCACCTGGTACCTCCCCGAAGAAGGACGGAGAGTTCATGGGAGCCCGCACCGATCGTTATTGTCGTTTCCATCGTGCCAGCAGTCACGACACTAACCACTGTCGGGAGTTGAAGAAGGAGATTGAGAAGCTGATCCAGAAGGGGAAGCTCAAGGAATTTGTGGCTGAGCGACGGAGCCGATCCCGTTCCCGGTCCCGATCGCGGTCTCGTTCCCGATCCCGCGATCGGTCCCCGAAGAAGGAGAAGCCCGAGTCCTCCAATGCCCGCAAGGAGAAGCGGGGAACCATCAATGTTATCCATGGGGGATTTGCTGCAGGGGGTGATACCACGGCATATCGGGAGGTCTACGCTTCCCGGATTCCTATTGCTGTGGTGCTGGGCAAGAGGGCCCGATCTTGGACCCCGAAGCAAGAGATGGTGATTCCCTTCTCAGCGGAGGACCTGATAGGTGTGGAGACCCCGCACGATGACGCTTTGGTCGTGACCCTGAACGTGGACGGGTACGAGATGAAGCGAATCTTGATTGATGGAGGGAGCTCCTCCGATATTTTGTTCATGGATGCACTGAAGGCCATGGGAAAAACCAAGAAGGACTTGAAGCCTGCGGACTTCCCGATGGTCGGATTTTCTGGGTCTACCTCTTACCCGGTGGGGATGATTACCTTGCCGTTTGAGTTTGGTAGTGGTTGGAAGTCGGAGAAGAGGGACGTGGAATTCGTGGTGGTCGAGTCCGCGGGGACTTACAGTGCAATTATTGGGAGGACCACCATCAACCCGCTATGGGCAATTGCCTCAACTGTCCATCAGAAGATGAAGTTCCCGACCGACCACGGAGTCGGGGAGGTCCAGGGCGATCAGGTGGCCTCCAGGAGGTGCTATGTCAATGCCACTCGAAGGAGGAATCGGGAGGCTATGACTATTTTCCGGACTGATGCTGATCCCAGAGAGGAGTTTGGGCGTCCCGCCCCGATGGAGGATTCGAAGGAGGTCGAGATCGATGGACCTCAGAGGAAGGTGAAGATCGGGTCCGCTCTGAATGAGGAGAAGGCCTAAGAACTGGTTGATTTGTTGAAGGAGTTCAAGGAGCTGTTTGCCTGGTCCCCGAGTGACATGCCAGGAATCAGCCCCGATGTGATTACTCACGAGCTGAAGATTGACCCCGCGATCAAGCCGATTGCACAGAGAAGGCGCCCGATGGGTGCCGACAAGAAGATCGCGATCCAGCAAGAGGTGGGCAGGTTGCTCGATGCTGGATTTATTAAGGAGCTCCGATTCCAGACCTTGGTCGCCAACCCAGTCCTGGTGAAGAAGAGCAATGGCAAGTGGCGGATGTGTGTCGATTTCCACGACCTGAACAAAGCATGCCCGAAGGATTGCTATCCGCTCCCGAGGATCGACCAGCTGGTGGATGCCACATCGGGAAATGAGTTGCTGAGCTTTATGGATGCCTACTCCGGCTACAATCAGATCAAGATGTCCAAGGAGGATGCCCCACACACCGCTTTTTATGCTAGTGACATCTATCATTATGATGTTATGCCCTTTGGACTGATCAATGCAGGTGCAACTTATCAGAGAATGGTGAACAAGCTGTTCGGGGATATGTTGGGGGAAAACGATGGAGGCCTATGTGGACGATATGCTGGTGAAGTCCCGACAGGCCGAGAATCATGTTCACAACTTGGCCACAGCGTTTGAGCGGATGAGGCTTCATCAAGTTCGCTTGAACCCGACCAAGTGTGCCTTCGGAGTGCACTCAGGGAAGTTTCTGGGCTTCATGGTGAGCCAGAGGGGAATCGAGGTGAACCCTGAGAAGCTGAACGCGATCGAGGAGATGAAGTCCCCGACGAACCATCGAGAGGTGCAGGTGCTGAATGGCCGATTGGCCGCGATGAATCGCTTCCTGTCCAAGGCAAGCGACCGATCCATGTCGTTCTTTGAAGTGTTGAGGGCCAATAAGAAGTTTGAGTGGACTGCCAAGTGCGAAGAGGCGTTCCAGGCACTCAAGCAGCACCTCCGCACCCTCCCGCCGTTGGCAAAGCCCATTCCAGGCGAGCCACTCTATCTGTATTTGGTTGTTTCTGAATTTGCTGTTAGCTCTGTAGTGAAAGTCGTAGAGGGTAACCAAGCCCCCGTATATTATGTAAGCAAGGCACTCGCCAAGTCTGAAATGAATTATCCCGTCGTTGAGAAGTATCTTTATGCGTTGATTGTTACTGCTCGGAAGCTGAGACCTTACTTCCACGCGCATGAGATTACTGTTCTGACAAATCAGCCCTTGAAACATTTTTTGAACTGACCTGATGCGTCGGGGAGATTAGTGAAATAGGCAGTCGAACTTAGTGAGTTCCGCATTCACTTTGCTCCGAGAACGGCTATTAAGGGCCAGACGTTGGCGGATTTCATAGCAGAGTCTACAGCCCCCGATCTAGAAGAAGCGGGCCCTGTAGAGGGGGCAACTATGGAAGTCCCGATAACAGAACAGTCAGAACAGCCCGATGACGAAAATACTTGGGAGATGTATACCGATGGCTCCTCAAATTCAGAAGGATCGGGAGCAGGGTTCGTACTGATACCACCAAGCGGAGGCGAGCCCCTCCGATATGCCTTGGCCTTGACGTTTAGGGCCACCAATAATGAAGCTGAATATGAGGCTCTCATCACCGGCCTCAAGATTGCTAAAGGAACGGGAGTTGGTCACTTCAAGGTAGGGCTGGCAATTTGTGACACGACACGATAGCACGACACGAACACGCACGGAAAAAACCGTGTTCGTGCTAGCATATAGTAGAACGATAACACGATAGCACGAATACGATTAACACGATATAACTTCCGTGTCGTGTTCGTGTTTGAGTATCATAACACGACACGCACGATAGCACGATAAAGTCGTGCTACTAAGACTAATTCTTAAGTATTTTTTAAACAAATCTTATTTATTACCTTTAAAAACTTTAGTTAGTGATTTAATTTTTAGTGTTTTATACTCTATATTATTAACTTATGAATATTGATATACTAATCATAGTTTTTTTTTATATATAAAGTTTATTATTTTGTTTTTTTGCTTAAAGATCTCGTTTCGGATGTACAACTATATATCCTTACACAACACGATAGCACGACACGAACACGCACGAAATTATCCGTGTCGTGTTTGTGTTTGTAAAACGTGGCACGATAAGCTTACCGTGCGTGTTCGTGTTCAGTAAGTTTAGCACGACACGATTATTGACACGCACGATAGCACGCACGATAGCACGAATTGCCACCCCTACTTCAAGGTGAAGTGTGATGCTAGCCTGATCGTGAACCAAGTCCAGGGGCGATACGAAGCAAAGAGCCCGATGATGAAAAAGTACCTTCGCGAGGTGCAAACCCTGAAGGAGAGTTTCAAAAGCTTCGATATTGAGGCGATCCCGAGGGAGGATAATGTGGAAGCAGATGCCTTGAGCAAGTTCGCCTTGGGGGCACCCCTCGATGAATGTCGGAAGGTGCACTTCTTGGAGAAGGTGATCCTGTCAACCACCGATCAATCAGAGGTATGTGCCATCGAGACCGGATCGGAGGAGCCCACTTGGATGACCCCGATAGCCGCGTATCTGACTACGGGGGCAGTCCCCAATGATGAAGCAGCAGCCGGCAAATTACGCCGAATCGCGCCCAATTATGTGATGGTGGACAATCAGCTGTATAAAAAGGGGTATTTAACTCCTTACTTGAAATGTGTGGCTGAGCCCGATACATATCGGATCCTTAGGGAGGTGCACGAAGGATACTTGGCTTGTCATGAAGGTGCCCGATCCATCGTGAGGTTAGTACTGAACCTGGGCTATTACTGGCCCTCAATGAACAAGGAGGCAACGATGTTAGTCCGATCCTGTGACGCCTGCCAGAGGTACGCCCCGAATATCGTGGCTCCAGCTGTCGATCTGACGTCCATCAAGAGTGCTTGGCCCTTCGCGCAATGGAGAATCGATTTGGTGGGACCTCTTCCAGGTGCAAAAGGTTAGTGCCGATATTTAATTGTGGCTATTGATTATTTCTCGAAGTGGATAGAAGCTAAGGCATTGGCCAAGACAACGGGGAACCATATCCTCAAATTCCTACAGACCCATATCGTATCCCGATACGGGATCCCCAAGGTGTTGATCAGTGATAACGGCCCTCCGTTTAACGGGGCCCAGTGGAAGGAGTACCTGGAGGAACTGAAAATTGAGCATCGGACAGCCTCTGTCCATCATGCTCAAACCAATGGACAGGTGGAGTCAGCCAACAAGATCGTGATGGATGGTCTGAAGAAGAGGGTCCATGCCTTGATGGACAAATGGCTGGATGAGCTGTAAAATGTGCTTTGGGCTGTTAGAACAACCCCCAAACGATCGACTGGGGAGACTCCGTTTGGCCTTGTTTATGGCACGGAAGCAGTTGCTCCCGTTGAAATAGCTGTGGCATCCCATCGGACGAGGTATTATGAACCTCTGTCGAATGATGAAATGAGGCGTTTGGACTTCGACTTGGTCGAAGAGAAGAGGCGGAATGCCGAGGAGGCCCAGGCTCGGATGCGCTTAGCAACGGCCCGATATTATAATCGGCGAGTCAAGTCTCGACAGTTCTTTGTCGGGGAACTGGTCTGGCGTCAGAACGAATTTACCCTTTTGGATCGGATCAACAAGATGTCACCAAAATGGGAAGGACCTTATAAGGTCGTGGGGATGCCAGCTCGAAATGCGTATAAGTTGGAAGACCTCGATGGCCATGTGTTGAAGCATTCTTTTAGTGGCGAACACTTGAAGAAATGTCATGCTTGATATTAGTCACCTTCAGTGGTGCAAGTTGTTTATCGTTTTGATTTGATATAAACAGGTTTCGAGCCATCAATGAATAAACAGGTTTTATTATTCTAAGTATACATAAATCGCCTTAAGTGGTGTGCATAAATCGCCTTAAGTGGTGTGGATAAATCGCCTTAAGTGGTGTGGATAAATCGCCTTAAGTGGTGTGGATAAATCGCCTTAAGTGGTGTGGATAAATCGCCTTAAGTGGTGTGGTTAAATCGCCTTAAGTGGCGTAGTTAAATCGCCTTAAGCAGCGTAGTTAAATCGCCTTAAGCGGCGTAGTTAAATTGCCTTAAGTGGCGTGGTTAAATCGCCTTAAGTGGTGTGGGTAAAATCGCCTTAAGTGGTGTGGGTAAAATGTCTTAAGTGACGTGTCGAATCACTCTAAGTGGTATGATTAAATCACCTTAAGTGGTGTGGTTAATTCACCTTAAGTGGTGCAGCGATAATCGGAACCAAAATGGGTTGATATTATAAATGGCAATCAGGTTCGCGACAAAAGAAGAAAATTACAAGGATTCTAAAATAAAGCGTTAAGCTTGGTCCTTGGCAGCATCGAGAGGAGCAGAGTCCACGAGGTCCGTGGCGGAAGGCTCCGCGATCGGAGGATCGGATCCTGGAAGGTTGGCTGAGGGAGGATCGGACCCTTGGAGGTCAGCCGGTGAAGAGTCGGTTGTCGGGGGATCAGTTGTCGGGAGGTCTGAACTTGGAGGCTCCACCGCGCCTTCAGCACCCGCAGTCCCCTCGGGGGTGTTGGCCCCGTCACTCTCCTCTGAAAGGCTGAAATACCTCTCCGCGAAGGGGGCGAGAGTCTGAGACTTGGTGAAGTCAATGGCACTGCCATACTCCAGATGGAGCTCCTCGACAGCGTTGAGCAAGGTGGTCTCCATCTCCGCGGTACAGAACCTCACCGCGTCCACTTTGAAATCCTCGGAGCCCAGATAATCTTCCCGACCCTTGGCCTCAGCCTCGGCCAGCTTGGGGGGAAACTCAGCGATCTCCCGCTCCATCTGTTTGTACCGATTGGTTAGAAGGACCTTCTCAGCCTCCAGTCCCGTCTTGACGTCCTCAAGGGCCTTCTTCTCGAGGACGAGCCTGCCCCGATCCTCCGCACGCCCCTGCTGCTCTTCCTGGAGCTTTTGTCGCTCTTGCTTCAGCAACCGCTCGAAGTCGTGGACCTGCCTCAGGAGGTCCCGAGTCTTCTGGTTAAGGAGGGCCTGCTCCTTAACCAGCTTGCCCCTCGACGATTCGGAGGCAGCCAGATCCTCCTCGAGCTTGGCCAAGACCTCGGGGGCCGTCTTGGCTCGCTCCTTCTCCAGGGCTTCCTCCAGGGCCAGAATGTATCCGAAACAGCGGTGTTGATCCGCCATTTCCTGTGAAAAAGGAAGGAAGAGGTTAGTACATGAGAATATTTTACCTTATGTACTAAGTGTAAAGACAGGAAACCTTACCTCCACGCGACGAACGGCCATTTCGCGAATGTCCGTGTGGATGTCCTCTCGAGCTAAGGAGAGCGGGAGCTTCAAAGATGGCGGACCCAGTTCCGGTGGTGCATCACCCCGACGGAGCGGGACCCCTTGCAGTGACTCGATCGGGGTCTAGGGAGCCGCCACCTGGTCGGGGGTGTAAAGCTGATAGAAATTCCCGTCTAAGGGGAGAGGGGGAAGGAAGACCTGAACGTCGGAGGTACGTGCCTCCGATCCGCCGTGAGACCCAGTCGCCCCTTCAGGAGTCAGGCTCAAGACCGGCGAATGCTGTTGTACCGGGGAAGATGGAGGCAGCCCTTCGGGAGTCGGCTCCAACGGGGTCTGCCTCACCCCCCCGACGATGAACCAGGGGCTGACCTTCGCTCGCCTCCTCAAAAGTGTGAGAAACGTCCAGGTCAACCACCCGACGGAACTGACCGTCCGTCGGGGCATATTCAGTCCCCGATCCTCTCGGGGCAGGAAGTGAAAGGAGGGGCTCTCCGACCCGGGCGTCGGAGGGTGGCACCCCCGCTGAAGCTCCAGCTCCCGATTGACCTGCAGCTGGAGGACGAGAAGCTTCAGAAAGATAATCAGGAAGTTGATCGGGATCCTTACACCAAATGACGCGACGAGAGATATACTGGTCTTTCCCATAATAATTGTAATAACCCGCTTTAAGGATGCGGGGAGTCTCTCCTTGCAGGATGCGGTTGATCCCTTCGATCCTGGCTTTCTTATCGGAGGGGATTAACTCCTCGGGAATACACCTCCTGTATAATCGGATTGCTAATCGGAGCTGCTTACCTTCTTCGGGAGTCTGGGTGTTGAAGATCCTCTCCATCTTCTCCACCCGGGCCCGCTTGACCTCCTCCGCAGTTGGAGGTGCCGATGAGGAGGCGGCCCTCTTCGAGGACTTCCTCTTCATCGCGGGGCGTTGGACGGCATCGGTCTCCGCCTGCTTAAGCATGATATTGGTCAGCAATGATACCTTCTTAGCTGCAAAGATGAAAACAAAGATACAATCAGGATATTACCCAAGGAACGACATTGGAGGGGCCGTCGTAGAGTTGACCCCCGGAGGAAACATCGAGGAGACGGATCCCGGCCAGAACCAGATCTCGCTCCACGAGGGAGTTGGCATCGAGGGGAGCGAAGGAATCCCCCCAGCGATAGAGTTGGATGCAGTGGAGAATTTGAAAATCCTCCGCGGAGTAAGTGTGAAAAGCGGGAGGAGGGTCTGCTTCAACCTCCCATCGGGGCCACGGGATGGAACTGTTTCGAATGAAGAAGTAATTCTTCTTCCACCCGCTGTTTTCGGGCCCCGAGTCAGTGATAAGCCCCCGACCTTTGGCGACCTTCCAGGTGTCGCCATTCCAGCTGTATCGGGAGAGCTGCGCCTTGCTCCATTTAGGCATCCGCGGGTAGAAGGCACAGACCCCGACATCATTGCACTTCATTCCATAGAAGGTCCGGAAAAGTCGGAGGTTGTAGGTCCACTGTTGGCGGAGGCAAAGGACATGGAAGACATTCCACACACGAATGGCGTGGGGGGGGGGGGGGGGGGGGGAAGTAGTCGGATGTGTTTTGTAATATTCACACATCTCGACTAGATCCCCGCAGAAAGGGAATCGGATCCCCGCTGATACTTGCCCGACGGAGACAAATACCTCCCCTTCCCGGGGACGAGTGACCACAGGATCGCCCGGGATGCGAGGGCGAGGATAGGGATAGCGAGGCTCCCAGGTGGAAGTGATACATCCTTCCCGGAGAGCTGCATCGTAGGCGGTTTCTGAAATCTCATTACAACCATAATCAAACCGGAAGGGCTTTCTCCCCCCAGGACTGGATTCACCGTCTGGAAAACGACCATGGCAAGAAAAGGCACAGTTGGATTTTGGAAAAGTCCGGGAAAGACTGATTGAGATAAAAGAAAAACTATGCTAACAGTTTTTTTTGGAACCAGAGGAATGAATCTTACCAGACATGTTGAATCGGGAAAAAAAGATGATCTTGATGGTCGGAGATCCTGGTTGCCGGAGCACTGATCAGAAATCAGGAAGGACAGCTTGAGCTTTTGAAATCACAGAGAATGAAGCAGTGAAGGAGAACTGAATAGTGCCAAGATTTGGGGTTTTATAGGAGAGATGACAGCCAAAGAGACGTTGCAATCCGGACCGTTGAAGATGAAACGCCTCAACCTGAGTCGTCGAGACGCTAGCGACAAAACGGGTAGAAAGTGCTTTTTCAGAAGAAAAAAAACAGGCACGGGTACCCAAGCCGTCGCTTCATCACCCGCTGCATTTAATAGTTGAGTAACCGAGAAATCTTTTCGGATTCGGTGGTTATCCTCGGAATATCGGGGAATCTTGGAGTAGGAGATCTGCTTCAGAAGATTTTTCGTAAAGTCAAAAGCTTCCGATGCCGATATCGGGATGTCCGGAACTGGAAGACACGACGAACTGTAAGTCCCTCATGTCTTGGGGGCAAATGATGGGTTTCGATATAGCCGTTAAGCCCATTAACGACGAAGTAAACGGTGAAGTAGGCCCACTGGGCTCCAAGAGAGGCTTAGAGGACTAATGCGAGGGGTCCCGACAAGGTCGGTCCCGACATATGAGCTATACGCTCCCGATGATATGCCTTTAAGTAGGCCCCGATGATATGCCTTTAAGTAGGCCCCGATGTTGAATCCCTGAGGATATTGGCCCTGTCCCGATGACGAGGGGCCCCGATCGGTGACCAAAGGAAATAACTCTGGAGTCCCCGACATCCGTCGGGACTTGCCACCAGAGGATGAGGCCGAGAAACACGCCCACTATCAGCATAGTGGGAAAGTGGCCTGAAAAGACGGAACGTGGGCTACTGGCTGAGATAAACGGAACGTGGGCTAGTTGCCCCTGGCGGTTATCTCAACAGGTAACTGAGGTAACTCCTCCCCTATATAAAGGAAGGAGTTACCTCAGGATTGACACGTTCATATACTGATATACACTTATACTTACCTACATCGAGATACTCATTTAAGCATCGGAGAGGGATTCTGGGTCACCGCCCGGTCTATCCCTTTTTGCAGGATTACTTGGAGCAAAGGAGTTCAGACTTCCGTCAAGAACGTGCTGGAGTTCCAACCGTGATCCAACAGTGGGGTAAAGTGGACTTTTGTCCACTTTACTCCTCCTATAAATAAGAGGTGTTAGGGAAATTTTAGGGTTAATCATAATTCCCTCACAAGAGAGTTTTAGAGAGAAAAACCCTCATCCCCACACTATAGGTTCGGCCGCACCAAGTACCTCACCGAAGGTGTGCCAAATTGCTTTCGAGAAAACTCTCCAGAGATCTATCCCTATGCCAAGAATCGATCAGAGGCTTTGCTGTGGAGCTTATACCGCGTAGGGCTTCTTTCACAAGGACTTCTACGGGTTCCGACCGGAGGATCGCGAACTCCCTCAAGTTAGGATCTTGGACTACGGTTACTCTTGAGGTATGTGTAAACTTTCTGCTGCGTAATTGATATTACTAGCACATGACATGTTTAAGTTTCCGTAGTGATTACTCCCCGTAATCTAACACTAACCTCATCTATTCATAGTACAAATGATTTAATCTAACTAAGAAACAATTATTACTGATTTATTCTAAATATAAATGCTAAATATTTTAGTTTAAATAGGAAATAAATATTGTTGATTTATCCTTATATTAATACATATACAGTCCTAATATTGCATGAGCGTTTTAGGAAGCTTTGCGACTTGTTATATTTAGACACTTCCTCATTTTAAGCGCGCCACATGTCATGCGTGTCCTGCGTGGTCCAAAATTAGGTGTTTACACTTGCAAATTGTAAAAAAAAAAAAAAAAAATCCACAAAGTTGAACCTAAGCTAACATTTTTTTCTAAAAAAACTTTAGGTAGCAGTTTGTAATAATACTCAGTTATTAGTTAACAAGTTGGTATTTAACCCTTTCTTTTATCTTCAAACTGCGTAATGCATTAAAATTTAATATATGATATGACTTTATAAATTTTTTTTTTTTTTTGGCCAAGACTTTATAAAATATTCAATTATTATTTTTGCGACAATAATTTGCTATGATTTTTTTTTAAGTTCCCTCTTATTAAATTCTTAACATCCACTAATGTATATGAGAGAAATGATAGAAAATCTGACATATACATTTCAAAATATTATGAGACATGCATAATAGTATGAAACACTGTTTTTTTTCCAAACTATGAAATTTGTATTATTTTGTTAACTTTTAGAGTATTTTTGTTGACATGCACAATTAGCACATCCAGAACTCTATAAGTCAAAATTTCTATCATCTTTATCTTTATGCAAATATAAAAAGTGAAGGTTGTCATCAACCTCAGTAGGTACCTCATACACATTTTTAAAATTATTAAGATAAAAATTGTTACATTTAGTTCCTATAATTTTATAAAATTGATGATTTAATCATTATTGTATTTGATACATATTTATTTATCTTTACTACTATTGCTAAATGTTTCATTTTGTTAAATTTTGTTATTTTTTAAAGGGTTAAAATGTCTTTTGGTGCCACATGTTTGATAAATGTTGGTTTTTGGTGTCATATGTTTATTTTTGTAGATTTTTTGTGTCATATGTTTGGAGATTGTATGTTTTTTGTGCTTCTGTTACATCTTCGTTAAATTCTACCGTTAAGTGGTAACATGCCGTGCACATGACCCGTTAAAATAAAAAAAACAAAACAAAAATGAATTAGATAATTACTTAATTACCTTTAACTCACATTGCTGTCCTCTGACGTCCTCTGTTTAGTAGAGTCCGTCCTCCCAACCAGTGTTATCAGAATCGGATCGGACCGGCGGTCTGACCGGGTTCGAACCGGAATCGGAGCCTTCAACGGTCCGGTTCAAGCAAATCCGGAGGATGTAAGCGAACCCGGTTCGATACCCGGTTCACCGGTCCACCGATTCAACGCAAAAAAAAAAAAAAAAAAGAAGAAGAAAAGCCCTAAAATAATCCACAGAGGCTTCCATTCACAGCCGCCTCCATCTTAATCAACAATCCTAGGTGCCATACTACCTACCATCACGTTTTCATCCTTCGAAGTTCGACCAATCCCCTAAATAACTTTGCCACTTCCATCCTTCGATCACTTCCCCAACCAGACCCACGACGGTTTCTTCAATCTAGGTCGAATCCAAGTCTTCTCCCTCAGCGGCATCAATCCACTCGAAACAGAGGTCGACTCCGATGGAAGGCTGCACGTCAAGGTCATAATGAAGCGGCATCACATATTCGGTGACGGTGGCTCAGATATGTCATCTAATTTCAGTCAAACTCTTTCAGATCTACTCTCAGGGCACCGTAGAAGAGAAGGCCGGGTTGCTGGAGGAGGAGGTCGGTGCAGCTGGAGCTCGGACTTGTGAAGGTTGGAGGATGTGAAGCTTGGATGAGGTGCTACAATGATGGAATGTAAGCTAGGACTAGGAGGTGGCTGATGTGTGTAGAGAAGAAGAAGACTAAAAGGTTGGTTTAGACTTTTTTCTGGGCCGAAAAAAGACTTTTTTTGGCTAACTTTTGATCGGGCTTTAGTTAGATCATTTTTTGGGTTAAGAATTTTTTTTTGGGCCAACTTTTATAAGACTTTAAGGTGACTATAATCAATATAATATAGTTACATAATTTTTTGTTAATTGTGCAACGGGTTCGAACCGGATTCGGAACGGCGAACCGGGAACCGGCACCCTTACCAGTTCGGTGTCCGGTCCGGTTATGATAACACTGCTCCCAACCCTTCAACTTCTTGCAGTTTTCCGCACTCAGATATCTCTAACGCCTCTAGTCTTCCTGATTCAATTCAAAACTTAAAATCATTTTATTAAGTTGGATCTAGAGTTTACAAAACTGAGGGGCTTCCCGATATAATCGTAGATCTAGTTGATCTCCAATTTTTATATTTGGGAATGTGCAGGAAGTTGGCAAGCCTTCCAGACTCAATTGTAAACTTAAAATCACATATTAAGTTGGATCTAGAAGTAGAAAGCACGAAGGTAATGGAGCTTCCTTATTCTCTTAGTAATTTAAAGTTAATGTGGGTATTGAATGTAAGATGGTGTCCAATAGAGAAGCTACCAAGTTCAATTGGCAAGTTGAAGCACCTTGAAGAGCTACATGCCAGTTATACTAGATTGCACGATGTGCCGATGGGAATCGGAAGAGACTACCATGCTTACGTATGTTGAAATTGCAATCAACAAGAATCTGCACCCTACCTTCAAGCATTACTCAGCTTTCTCATCTCGTTGGCAAATTTGGAAGCGATAGAAATATCTAAGTGCAGAAAATGAGAAGAAGTTGAAGGATTGGGAGGACTCTGAAGTAAGGGTAATTAAGTAATTATCTATTTCATTTTTCTTTTTCTTTTTTTTTAACGGGTCATGTGCACGGCATGTGACCACTTAACAGTAGAATTTAACGGAGATGTAACAGAAGCACCAAAACATACAAATTCCAAACATATGACACCAAAACCCTAAAAAAATAGCACAAAAAACCAACATTGGTCAAACATGTGACACCAAAAAACATTTTAACCCTTTTTTAAAGGTCACTTAATTGGCAGAGAGTCGGCCCTAACATATGATTTGTACTCAACACGTGCAAATTCCGGTACATGCATTTTTTCATCCATCAAATCACGAAGATTGTTGGATGTTCTACATGTTGATCTTTTGTACCACACAAATCAATCACTTTATAACTCATATAAAAAATCAAAATATGGACCATACATGTTTCTTGAAGTTCTAACTTACAGATAACAATTTAGTCACCGTTTAATATTTATGGACTCTAACCATGAATATTACTAAAAATATTATTTAATTAAATCATGTATTTTTTTTGTTGTTGTTAAAGCCGCTTAATTGGAAAGTTACATTAATTATTATTAACTTCTAAATTCAATATACATATCACTTTGAGTCACCATCAAAGTAAATTTCAACTCATTATGTGCAAATTTAAGATACATGTTGAGATTTTTGTATCACATAGATAAGTCACTTGCAAAATTATATAACATGTTAAAATATGGTTCACACATGATTATTGAAGTTTGACCTCTTACAGATAACCTTTTACACATCGTCCAACTTTATGGTCTCGAACTATTAATTTAATTTTTCTGTTTGTCAATTCAATCACAATGTATACAACATAATTAGTAGTAAAATAAATATTTGAGGTAAAGTCAACTATAAACTTTATATTGTAGTGAATTTAATTTTCTTTTATCTTCAAATCAACTTTTTGTTGAAAATATGGTGTAAAAATTGCATGGAAAGTGAATAGTTACGTTTTTATATGTTCGCCAATGATTCTAAGTCTAAGTGGTTAGGTACATGTTTACATTCTTGACCGACAATGACCAAGATCATGCTCGACCCAACTTATTGACAGATCTAACTGTAATATATGTAAGGGTTAAATGGTCTTTCGGTGCTATATGTTTGACCAATGTTGGCTTTTGGTGTTATACGTTTTATTTTGTAGGTTTTTGGTGTCATATATTTACATTTTGTAGACTTTTGGTGCATCCATTAGTCAATTGTTAAGTTTGACCGTTAAATATTTTGTTTTATTTAGTCCTTCAAAGAGAAATAATAGGGGTTCCGAGATTGAACCTCCGCCAACATCCAAGGTACTATTTACTGATGATACATGTCAGTCAAAAGTAATATTTTGTTGTCTTTCTCTCACATGCATGTATAGTCTTAATTGCCCTTATCTATAGTAAATCCTGACGCCTCTACTGTTCATTCTCCTTTTCTTTACTTTTTTTTTTTTGCCAAAGTTTATTCTCTTTCTTACTTTTTGTAGATATAATATATGTATGTTATATGCATTTACCTTTTATTTTACAACAAAATACAAACTACAACCAATGTAGTTTTTTAATATTGTTACGAACTTACGGTATCTTTACTTTTAGAAATAATAAAAAATGCAACAAAAAAAAATGGCGCAATGTAGTTTTTTAATATTGTTTTCTAAATAACAATATTAATAAACTAACTTTCAATATTGTGGTAACAATTTTAAAAAATGGTTGTATTTCTTTGCATTTTGGTACGTAATTCTTTCCATTCACACTTGTACAAAATAGTTATACTATTTTTTTTGTACGAAATAGTTATACTACTGAGTATTGAAAGTTAGTTTATTGTACATTTTGTTTGGTTACGTAATCTATCAGAAGTTCTTATTTGACTATATAGATGATGAAAATGATTTTTTTTTGGCCAAATGATTATTTTTTTTTGCCAATTTTTTGGCCAAATGATGAAAATAATTTAATTCACATATTTATTATTTTATGTCACTTTTTTCATATCTATTAGTTATTATGAATATTTAAGATTTTTTTTTCAATTGACTAACTTTTACTGATTTATATTTCTTTGGATCAATTTGCAACAAATATTATATAAATAATATTAAATTGAATAACTATATTCATTAATAATTAATTAATTCTAAAAGTAAAGATATCGTAACAATATTAAAAAACTACAATGGTTGTAGTTTGTATTTTGTTGAGATTTAATTATTATAAAATAAAGGGTTAATAACTAAAAAACTGTCCAAAGTTTACCATATGTTAAAATTAGGTGTCTGAAGTTTGAAATGTTAAAATGGACTGTCCCAAGTTTCATTTTTGTTGAAATTTGGTGTCTCTGTGTGATTACTTTAGAGAAGTCAATTCCGACGAACCGCCTGTCAAATTCGAGCTCTCATACACACTCCATTCTCGTCATCTTGACCGTCACCTAAAAAGTTGGTCACATCCGGGCAAGTAAATCTCGCTCTATTGTCCTTGGAAAATGGCTCCACACCACACTCTTCTAGAAACTTTTTTTTAATGATCAATTTTTAGGTGAAATTTGACGATTTTGTGAAAAGTAAATAGTGATGGATTATAAGTGGGTTGGTAGGTTGATGAGAATGATGGAATAAAGATGAAAAGACGCACAAAGACACCAAATTTCAACAAAAATGGAACTTGGGACAGTCCATTTTAACATTTCAAACTTCAAACACCTAATTTTAACATAGGGTAAACCTTGGACAGTTTTTTAGTTATTAACCCTAAAATAAAAGGTAAATGCATATAACATACATATATTATATCTCCAAAAAGTAAGAAAGAGAATAAATGGCAAACAAAAAGTAGAAAATGAGAATGAATAGTAGAGGCGTCAGAATTTACTATAGATAAGGGCAATTTAGACTATACATGCATGTGAGAGAAAGATAAAAAAATCTAACTTTTGACTGACATGTGTCAATCAGTAAATAGTACATCGGAGGTTGGTGGAGGTTCAATCTCGGAACCCCTATCATTTCTCTTTAATTTATACACCTTACTTTTAAATTTTGTAATTTAGTTTTTTAAAAAAACCCAGTTGGACTCTACAATACAATTGAGTCAATTAAAAGACTATTTAGTACCAGAATAGAACTGAAATATATATACTTAATTTTATATTTAATTATCATCTTTAATTTATTCATTTTCAAATTTGATTTTGTTGTTATTCTCTATCACATAAATTTCTCTTTTTTTGCAACGTATCAACTTCCCAACATATTCTAATTACTTATAGATATTATAATATTAAAATCTTAAGTGAAATTATATATTTTAAAATTTAGTTTCTCGAGATGCGTGTGTAACGGACACAAATGGATAACTAACTACCCAACGATTTTCAGTATGACTTGACTTCTTCACATGTCGCGGTGTACCTACCTATGTCCTATTGTATGTACGTACCGGTACCGTATCCTCTACGTAACTAGGCTTCCGGTTGCTTCACATACAAGAAATATAATTGATCTAGGATGCTTCTTGTTCCATGTGATTTGGCTTCCATTCCAATAATGTATCCTCTCAAATCAGCCTAACATCATGTTGCAAAACTAGAGGTCCACTCTGGTTCAAACCCGTCCAAACCATAAAAATGAAAAAAAAAAAATATTCATAACCAACACTTTACTTATTGCAAACCGATCCGATATATATTATTCTAGGGATTGACACCTAGAACACATGTTGGAAAAAAAATATGCAACTAAACACTTGCAAAGAAAGTAAATTTCACATTTATTCGGTTTCAAGCAATTCAAGTATCTCTACAAAGATCACAAGAACTCGATTTGGTTTTTTATTCCGTGAGTATAAACAAATGCTTCTTCACATCACCTTTGTATAATCTTTATGTCAATCTTCATGTTCATTGTCGCTGTCAGAATCTGCATAATTTCGTGTACAACTATATTAGCATTAACGCGCTTTCCTAGTATAAACTGCAAAAAAAAAAAAAGGTAAAAATTGCTTGCCTTCTCTAACATCGTCGCTTATCTGTCCTCGATCTCTTACTTGCTTCGCAAGCATTCGGTATATGAGCACCCACCAATAAACATGAAGAACAAGCAAGCAGAATAGTAGGGTGTTAAATACATAGTAAATGATTGTTGCATTTGGTAGTTCCTTTGCCCCTTCAAATGTGATAACCTCATAGCTGCATTGCCAAAACAAATGGTAGAAAATCAACAAGCAAGAGCTAACACAAACAACTTTTCATTAATTCTACGAAAAAACTAACCTCGTACTCCATAAGATCCAGAACGGGTAATAAACGAGGCGTAATATTACCCAAGATAACGCGAAAAGAATGAATGCGAGGCTTGCAATCCAGTCAGCACCACAGTATTTTGACATTTTTCCGATTTCTAGGAACACATCACTTGCATCATGAAGAGCTAAAATCACAGAACCGACTCGTATAAACCTGCAATGATTTGAGACTATCTATCATATGGTTTTGTGCCCGAACTGCATCTATCTGATCATATTGTTGAAATATAAGGTTTTAGGACACTTAGTCGTCTAAAATTTCAGACATAAGCAAAACACACCTTATCATATAAGAGAGAACAATGAGAATGAGGGTAGCAACATGGTGGCCCATTGAAACCCCGAAATCCGATCTTCTAGTTTCCCAGAAAACCAGGGCGAATATGGAATATGTGTAGAATCCGGCAGCATACATGTACGCTCCCTTCAACTGTAACCTGAATTCCATAATAATGAATTTGTGGATGTAATGGATTCAATAAATTATATATAGTAATTATATTAGTGGACTAGCTAACTAACTTGATCTTCTGGTCAGGCCATACATGGTGTCCAGGTCCTATCCAGAAACACTTTGTGTTAGTGAACCAAGGCTCATCATAAGTGACATAAAGAACCATCAGCTCTGCAGAAAGAAAATAAACAAATTTCCAGGCTGATTCCTTGAATTTCCGCATCTTCCTCTTCTTCCCTTCTTCGGATTCGACATTCTTTTTCACCAAACCTTTTCCGAATACCAACCACCTTGCTACTTTCTGGAGAAGCAGTAAACAACAGTTCAAAAATGAAGGAAAAAAACTAAATTGTTATCAACTTAGGCAAGGGTTAATATCAAATTCTTAGCTCAAGTTTGGGTAGTTGAACAAACTTCAGCTTTTTGAACATTTTGCTAGCTAAATTTTCTCATTCGTACAGTTTGCTAACTCCATTCATGATTTCTGTCTTTCTTGAACGAAATCACTCATGTGCTAGACACGCGACGAAGAAAATACGTTCGACTGCCCAAACATTAACTTAAAAATTTGTTCGACTGCTCAAACATCAACTAACAATTTGTTCGACTACTCAAACATCATCTAGCAATTTGCCGTGTTTTTGTCCATCGAGTGATGGACACGTGACCATTCAATCCAAGTTAGACGAAAATCCTAAATGAGGAAGCATTTTGTACACATGTGAAACTCGAGTTAACAAAATATTAAAAAAAAAAAACTTCAATTAGCAATTTGTTCGACTGCACATGAGTACAGTTTCCTCTGCCACGATTTCTGCCTTTCTTGGACGGAATCATCCACGTACTGTGTGATGAAGAAAATAACTAGCAATTTGTTCGATTACTCAAACATCAACTAACAATATGTTTGACTGCTAAAAAATCAGGTAGCAGTCTAGTGTGTTTTTGTTAATCGGGTGCTGGATATGTGACCAATTCGGCCCAAATTGGATGAAATTCTAAAGGACGTAGCATTGTGTACACGTGTGAAGTAAGCAAAATATATTTAAGAAAAAACCAGTTAGCAATTTGTTAGACTGCACAAACTTCTGTAAAAACCCGAATTTGGATTCACTCAGTTGATGAACAGCAAGGATATGGAAGCAGAAGAACAAAATCGATTAAGCAATAGCAGAATCATATACTTGATGATAGTCGAGGAAGCAGAAAGAGTGGAATTTGGGTAATGAATGGAGTTAGATTGTGTACCTCGAAGACGAATCTGTCGAGGAAGAAGCGGACGGAGGGGAAGAAGACGGCAAAGAAGGGGACGGCGGCAAAATCTCCGTAGGTGGGATAAGATTCATGCTCCCACTCAATGGAAGAACAACCAGCCATTATTATTCCCTTTCCTCTCTGCAAACAAATCAGAGGAACCGCCAAGATTCGCATCGTTTAAATATAAGAAAACAAAATTAGTCTCACTGTTGCCAATTTGCAAAGGTCATACAACACTCCACACGACGAACATGCACCTTTCCTTCCCGACTACATTTTGCTTTGCTTGCATGACATTTTTTTTTAATAACAAAAAACTAATAAAATAAGTGATATTTTGCACAACATTAATTGAATATATAGTTTTTTTAATTCCCGAGTGTCCTACTCCTAGGGATTCATCTTGAATTCTTGATGGTAGTACTTGTAAATTGTAATAGACTTTTTTTTTTTTTTTTTTAAATTGGAGCTCATCAAGAGTATAACACACGTGCACCTGTTTATAAAAAGTAAAGTATTAGTTATGAATATATTTGGTCATAAGACTTCATTTCGCTGTCAGCAATCATGACTGGGTCAGTCCGTAAGGAGTATAATCCATGAATATGTCTATTCACAGAGTCTCAACTAGGGGTGTAAACGAGTCAAGCTACTTGTGAATTGCTCGAGATCGACTCGCTAAATTTCGAGTCGAGTCGAGCTTTTTCTAATACTAAGTCGAGTTCGAGTTCATTAGTACTCGACTCGAGAGGGTCGCTAGCTCAATCAAGTTTTTTTATTTTGCCTATTCGAGTCGAATCAGAGTTCGAATTTTTTGGGTTTTACGTAATAATATTATATATATATATTGAGTTCGAATTCGAACTTGAAAAATTAAGGCTCGGTCGAGTTCAAGCTCGAACTCGAGTAAACTGAATCGAGTCGATTTAAGCTTGCCAAATATTCAGCTCATTTACAGCCCTAATCTCAACAAGATTTTAACGCATAAAGTTTAATTAATAAATGATGTGTTAAAGTGTAATATACCTACATCACATATTATAATTCATGATCAATATAAAGTGGAAAAAAAAAACTAAACTAAACCATTTGATATTCCCATCAATTTTAAGTTAATGCCGTTATTATCACGTTAGCATATTCCGTAGTGTTTTGGATTGAAATTTTTTCATGTTATAGTGACATAAATCATGAAGTAATAATTTCCAAATAATAAGAATATAATATTTAAATTGGGTGATGACCAAAAAGTGGGTCTTCCAAAAAGTAGTTCTTACAACACTAACGGCTTCTATAATATGGCAACACTAAATTTTGATAGTAAAAGTCAATTTAATTACGTGAATAATGTATTTTGCGTATCAGTTGTACTATTGTGTTGAAACTTTATTTAGGTATAATGATTTTTTATCTAATTAAATTATGTCTATTATGAATTAAGGACTTATAATTTAATATTTAAAACTTAATTATACTATTAGTTATATTTAAAAAAAATATATAATTAAATGTTAATATTAACTATATTTCAATATTTTATTTATTTATACAAATTAAAAGTATATATATATCATTACTCAAAAACCATAAAATATAACATAAATTATTTTATTTCACGAAAAACACACACAATACACAAAAAAAAAACCCGAAAACACTTGAAAACACAAAAAGAATACATAATGGAAACAAACGCAACTAAAACATATTTTTTCCCCTATATTTTCTGATTTTTTAGAATTTTTTTATTTAAATAATAATTAAACAAAAAAACACAAACAAAATTTTTTCCACACGTGTGCGAGAACCAGCCTTATGCGAGGAGAACCAACCTTGCTTTCATGCCTTTTATGGTTCTACCACCTATGTGTTGGTGGAGTCCACTATAATTTGTTGATGACTATGTTAGTTTTTTTTTTTTTTTTCAATGATACCTAAATATGGGTATCACATTTAAAAAAAAAACTAAAATGCCTTTCAAAATGTTGTCCATAGTGTACATATTTAACCAAGAGGTGGCAACGGAGTGCGAGGCCCCGCCGAATTTGACCCGAAAATCCATGCCCCGCGGGACACGGGGTAGGTTCGGGGCAAGTCACTCGAGGGGCGGGGCCAGTTCTGGGGGTCGCCCCGCCCCGTAGACTCGCCCCTTGTATAGTTATTATAAACATTATATATATATGTTATTTTTATAAGGGACTTTAGTGTAAATACAAAACTGAACTGCTTTAGGGTTAGGTGTATATCATTGCCGCCAGGCGCCATTCATTCCTCAAGCAAGAGACGGTAGACGACAGACAGACTGTGACTTGACTGCTCTAGCCACCGCACCTCCAGCTACCGACCAGCCCTCCGCACCTTTGCTACCGGTCGGCTCCTCCGCTACCGCTCCAGCCTTCCCACCTCCAGCTCGCTCAGCCCGGCTCGCTTAGCCCATGACGTCTGGCGTCCGTCCTCCAGCTACCTGCGATGCATCTGTTTTATTTAGATATAGAGATGTGGCAACAAAAAAAATGGATGAAAATCGCAGGGTGGGGCGGTGCCCCGTAGGCGATACGCGAAATTTTTTTACCAGCAAAACCCGCCTGCGACATGTGCGGTGCAGGCACGGATCTACTCAGCCGCCCCGCGGGGCGGGCACGGGTCTGGCAAAACCCGCCTCGCCCCATTTCCACCCCTAATTTAGACTAAATGAAAGCCATTTGGCTTTTGACTATCAAAATTGGTCACAATAGTAGAAGGCCTAAGTAGAGGTAAAGTGAGATTGATGGACCAAACCATTGGTATGTGATGGATATACATCCGATTCGGGTTCGTTTTACATTCGGGCCTCGTTAACACGTAAAATCCACCAATTGTTCACAACGCTTATTCACGGGTTAGAACGGTCTAATCACATGATACGCGCGCATTCGGACCGTGACCCGTCCGGATTGTCCCAGACAATCCGGGGGTTCAGATTGTCACCCCGGGAAACGCGTATACATGCATATCAATACTTCGTACGAGCCTTCTCAATGTCAACTTTACCTACGACCGTGCTCGGTTCACGTTTTCTACTAAATCGGGATCAGACCGTTCAAAACCGGGTTCGGTTCTTAGTTTCCTTATATATAGGAAACTAGGCCAACCATTTCATAACTGAAGTGGGCAAGGAAGCTCTGACTTCCCTCTAGCTTTCTCTCTAAAGATTTCTGATTTAAGCATCGGAGAGGGCACATCGCACACCACCCCCTCGTGGTGTCAATACTGTCATGTGTGCAGGTCTCAGGAGTAGTGTGCGTATAAGGCATTGTACAGCGACCCGACATCCCGACGACCCAACGAACACTTCTACCTACCATACAAGGACCCGACGCCCCAAGTGGTTAAGGTCCCAACATTTTGGCGCCGTCTGCGAGATCCGAACATAACTAGTCATACAATACCAAGAGCGATGACGAACAATCCTCCACCTCCTGACAGTTTAAACCTGGGAAGGGAAAAGGAGCTGAGACGCTCCAAAAGAAAAGCCTCTATGGAAGCACCCAAGCAAGCACCGCCAATAAGGAGTCAAGTCGGCCTTCCTACGTCCCTGAGGCTACATCCACGGCTTCCTCGGTGCCAACTCCGGATGCGCAACCGGAGCCTATTGCTCAAACCAATGAACCACCACCAGGGTTTGAGCGTAGGGCACGCGAAGATGAACAACACCCTTATGGGATGCCTGCAGAGCAACAACAACCCCAAGGAGGAGATGCACATGCTGCACCTACCCTTACCCCAGCAATGATGGCAGCAATAGATGATTTGCTAGCTTTTAGGGAGACATTAAGGAATCAAGACTATGCGCCACCACCTCCACCACCACCTGCATACAGGCAAGCTGCGGTAATAACAAAGTCGTATACAACTCCCAGGGGAGAGGCCTCGCAGCATGAGGGAAGGCAACACCCAGCTGCCAACCCACATTATGCTGACACATGAGTTGATGGAACTCGCTCATACACACCTTATGATGAAAGGCCATACCCTAAGGAATCATGGAGGCAACCAAGCCAGATGTTCCAGCAGCAATATAAGGAGGACTCCCACTACCAACCGAGCCAGGTGCAGAACATGGGTAGAAACCCGAATGCTGATTGGACAATGCCTGCAAGGGATGAAAATGTCCCTATCACAGGGATAACCGCAAAAAGCTTAGAAGCACTCATACAGCAAAAGCTGAAACAATCAAGGGTCAGGGCAATGCACGTCCTGTCCGAGAGTGTCTTTCATCCTTTCACACAATAGCTATTGTACAATCAGATTCCAGGGATTCTGAACAACATAAGGATTGAGAAGTATTCTGGCAAAGGAGACCCCATTGAACACGTGCAGCAGCACGAAGCTTCCCTGCTAGGGAGAACTACTAACCCGAACCTTGTGGCTGTCACATTCCCGCAAACCTTGATAGGTTCTGCTGCACATTTGTTTTTCTCCCTCCCGAAGGAAAGTGTGGACTCACGACCTTACTTAAAGGGCAAGTTCATTCAACGATACATGGGGGAGGGTACATTGCTGAAAGGCTCTAACGCACTGGATGATGTGCAACAACAGCATGACGAATCGTTGGCTGACTATTATATCTGTTTCAACTAGAACATTTCTGAGATACAGACGAATTTGTCCGAGGGCGAGATAATTAGAGCATTCATTCGAAACTTAGGCCGCCTAGGCTTCCCGTTAGGCGAGAAGATGTCGAAGTGCCCGACAAAAACCTTGGAAGAGTTGGTCTCGCGCGTAAAGGAATATGTGGACCTCAAAAGGTTCAGAAACAAAGCTAAGGAAAAGCTAAACGTTGCGCGCAACAAAGACAACAATAACAAGCCAGCATAGCCAAAGAAATTCCAAGGGAACCAACAGAACAGGCAGTGGCAACCACAACCTAAGGGTCCCCATCAGGTCGATTTTCAGCGACCAAAAGAGGTAAATGCTGCAAACCTCATCCCGCCGAACGCACCACCGTCGGTAATCTAAAAGTGATGAAGGAAACCAATCTCTGGAAAGAACCGGACAGCTGGCGAAAACGCCCTATAGGCAAGGAAACAGATAAGTGATGTGAAAACCACGAAGTATACGGCCATGATACCAATAGCTGCTTTAGCTTAAAAATGAAAATAAAAAACGTCATTCAAAGAGGGGAGTTGAAATACTTTATCGATCAAGGTGAGAACAAACCGAAAAGGATCCAGGGAGAACCCTCAACTAAGAACAAGGGAAAAGAGAAGATGCATGATAACCCACCTCCTCCCAAGCGATGTGTGATAAATGTCATACACGGGGGACAAGCTGCTGGGGGGGGGGGGGGGGGGGGGCAAGGCTCACATGCAAGGAATGTCAATGCCTCACAGGCATAAACACATCATAAATACGGCAAGCGACCAAGGGGTGAACAAGAAGATCTTGTTACCATGTTTTCTAAGGAAGACATGATGCACATAGTATACCCCCACGACGATGCACTCGTCATCACCATGCCTATCACGGACTACGACGTCAAGCGAATCCTCGTTGACGGCGGGAGCTCCGCTTACATTTTAACCATCAAGGTGATAGAGCAGCTTGGCCGTACAAAAGCAGACTTAAGCCCCGTAACGTTCCCACTCATAAGCTTCGCAGGTGCTGCGACATACCCCTTGGGTACAATCACACTCACAGTAACACTGGGCGAATGATGGTCAAGGCTGGACATCAATGTTAATTTCATAGTGGTTGAAACCCTGGGGGGCATACAATGGGATACGAGGGCGAACAACGATAAACCCCTATGAGATAGTGCCATCCACAACACATCAAAAGTTAAAATTTCCAACAAGGAACGAAGTTGGAGAGATGTTAGGCGATCAAACGGCAGCACGACAGTGCTACGTAAACGCTTTAAGGCGTAAACAACAGCTATCTATCGCCATGATAAGGAAGGGCACATCTGAGCATGAACAAACTAAGCAAGTGCAAGTGAGGCATTTTGAACAACTCTTTGCGCCTACACGACCAACAAGTCATCAACAGGTCCTAACACTGCAAAGTGTCTTGGACGTCAAGCAGGAAGAAGGTGAACCAACTGAGGAATACTTCAAGCGCTTTGAACTGAATGCAGCTTTGCTAAAGGCAACAAGGGAGGAGGTGACCAACACATTCTTCATGAACTTGAATGCGCGATCCTTCCTCCTACTCTGAAGGGAGTATGGCTGGAGGACCACTCTATCAATGAGTGGCCTCAAGGACAAGCTGGAAAGAGCAGTTAACTGTGAGCGTGAACTCGGGTGGAGCAAGCCACCCACAAACGAGGGGGGATACTCTTCCAACAACACACAAGCAGGAACACACTAGATGGTGCAGAGTATGCATTCACTCATCTGAACACAGAGGTCGTAGAGCTATACATTAGCATCTTGCAAAACAAACTACCCTCCCCGTGTGAGACACCGCGTGCGTTCCTTGGAACCGACATCACACATTGGTGCAAATTCCACAACACTTGGGGACACAACACCAACGGTTGCCTCATTCTGAGGATCGAAATTGAAGAAATGATATCTCTCGGGGCACTTCAACATCGTGTGACGTGCAATCCCCCCGCCACGTGAACAGACTGACCAGGAGGCGACAAACACATCCCTCTCCAACACTGCGTTACGCACAACTTTATTCATCCATTTACTTTCAAACCTTACTTTTCTAAGCAGTTTAAGCTCTTAGTAGACTATTTACAAATGGGTGATCAGTTGACGCCATCTATCAAGCATTGTACATACGCAAACAAAGCTAATGAAGTTAGTGTATTCTCGTAGGTACATTACTCTCTTATATTCCCTACTCTGGAACCACACCAAGTAGCGGAATCTAAGCATTTAATATGCATCAACAATACAAGCTATAACGCTAAACACAACAAACAACCTATATTATACGCCAACAACACGTCAACACTTGATGCCAACAATGAGCAATCGATACGCTCTCTATCTCGACATTTATTATGTCTATTCTAAACAAAGAAAACCGCATATTATATCCGGGAAATTTTTCCAATGATTATCTTAGCAACATGGCGCGACATTCTCAGCTTGGGGGCAACTCCATGATTACAACGACCATTCCTTGGGATTTTAAAACAAGAGGCGGTCATCTAAAACGTGGTGCGACATCCTCCTTGCGAGGGCAACCCCACACTATTACATGGTGCGACATCCTCCAAGCAAGGGCAACTCCATGTCATCTTGGTGCTGACTATGAAACCTAGTATAAATTACCAAACAATCGGGCGTGATTCACCTCCACATTACATGGCGCGACATCCTCTATACGAGGGCAAGCCCATGAAACATGGCGCGGCATCCTCTATACGAGGGCAACCCCATGGGAACCTATTACTAAACACAAGTAGCGTTCATTACTAAACACCCTTCTACGCCGGCAGGAGCGTATCCTGACATCATCTTTATACGCGATACATCGAAAAACTCACCAAAACTACAAGTCGAGTCTTATAAAACATTACCTTGCACGTGAAAAAGCAACGAAAATAAAACACTTCAATTTAGCAAGTAGTTTCTTGCCACAACGTCACCTTGGAATGGACCAAGAGACGGAAAAAAATGCAAGTCGTGTAACACGGTCTTGTACAACCCCTTGGAATAACCAAGTAGAGGTGTAGTAGAATCGCAACACCTTGCCACAACACTACGACGGGCGTTCCCAAGTAGTGGAAACAAAACACATCCAAACTAGCAAGTCGTGTCTTGCCAACAACGTTGCTTTGGAATGGCCCAAAAGACGGTAAAAACTACAAGGCGTATCACACGACCTCTGTTTCGCCCCTTGGAATAACCAAGTGGAGGCGTACTAGCATCGTAGGGTAAGTACATGGATTAGCCAACAGAACGCCCTGCAACTAAGGGTGGCAATTCGTGCTATCGTGTGTGCGTGTCAGTGATCGTGTCGTGCTAAACTTACTGAACACGAACACGCATGATAAGCTTATCGTGCAAAATTTTGCAAACACGAACACGGCACGGATATTTTCGTGCGTGTTCGTGTCGTGCTATCGTGTTGTGAAGGATATTCAATTGTATATCTATACACGAGATCTCATGAATTAATATATCACTATTCATAAGTTAGTAATATATAGTTTATAAACACTAAATATTAAACCACTAATTGGAGGTAATATATAATATTTGCTCAAAAAATACTTAGATTTAGTCTTATTAGCACAATTCTATCGTGCTATCGTGCGTGTTGTGTTATGATACTCAAACACGAACACGACACGGAAGTTATATCGTGTTAATCGTGTTCGTGCTATCGCGTTATCGTTCTGCCATATGCTAGCACGAACACGATTTTTTTCGTGCGTGTTCGTGTCGTGGTATCATTCCGTGTCACAAATTGCCAGCCCTACCTGCAACAACACTACAACGGGCGTTCCCAAGTAGTGGAAATAAAACACATCCAAATTAGCAAGTCGTGTCTTGCCAACAACGTCGCTTTAGAATGACCCAAAAGACGTAAACTACAAGGCGTATCACACGACCTATGTTTCGCCCCTTGGAATAACCAAGCGGAGTCGTACTAGCATCGCATGGTAAGTACATGGATTAGCCAGCAGAACGCCGTGCAATAACGTTACACGGGGTGTTCCCAACTAACGGATGGAAAAACACACAAAATTAACAAGTAGCGTCTTGTCACAACGTCGCCTTAGAGTGGACTAAGAGACGGTAAAAACTAAAGTCTCGCCTCGTCGAGACGACTCCCCTATGTGTATGAAAGGGTTTGCGCATTACTACTCACAAATGCAAAGTACCGGGATAAGGGCCTTGTGCATTACTACTCATAAATGTCAAGCGTCATTACAAAGCCTTGCGCGTTACTACCCATGAAATACGGCAACCATACTACTCACCTATTCTACTCGAATCTACACGTTATGCCATACCTTGGGATACCCAAGAGGGGCGCAAACACAGGGATGCACGTCTCCTTACTACAGCTACAAATACTATATCCACTAAGAGGACGAGTGTCAACTCTACTCTACGGTCCAAAGCATATGGACAACTACAATAACAAAGGTATGAAAGATTACTAATAAGTTATCACACATTACTAAAACATCCATGACAGGTCTATATGACAACGTTAAACATCAAAAGCGTAAAGGATAAAAGGTTCAAGGGACCAACACCCCAAAGACAACCTCAACCCGACATGGGGAGCAAAACTATATCCAAAGGTTTGAAAGTAACCAGCAATCAACCCGACGCCACATCAGGCACATCGACAACATCAGATGGCTCAGCCACAACTTCGTCATGTGTAGTCTCAACCACTACACAGACATCACCATCATCACTAAACACAACATTAATCTGAGTAGTGGTCGCATCTCGGAGGCGTAATGCCGCCACATGTCCAAGGGCAAACTCAGCGTATACACCAAAATAATCAAAGCGAAAGTCGGGGGCAATGGTATATACCTGCTCGATAAAAACCTCGGAAAAGTCATACATAAGGTAATTAGCACCTTCTTGAACATCATCACGGAAGGACTTGGAGCCCTTGTACTCCGCAACTCCAGCAACCTTCCCCTCCTCATGCGCGCTCTCTTGCACAGACAGCAATGCAAGGGTGTGTATCTCGCAATCCTCAGGCACCTTCTTCTGAAGGGCAGTCACTTCTGACTCGAGCGTAGCAACTCGAGCCTGGCGAACTGAGGCCCCCGCCTCCAAGTCGACGACCTTTGCATCCAAGAGACGCGCCTTCTCCTTTGCACTCGCAAGTTCGCGAGAAAGCATGTCACACTTCTCCTGAAGAGCCTTCTTCTCCTCAGTGAGTTCAATCACAAAAGAGGAAATGTTCGCCATGTCAACAACAACCTATAGCACAATACAACAAGCAAGTTGTAACAATAATGTAAATACATATACAAGATATAAAAGAGTAAGGATGAACACTCACGGGCGCAACACGTGCGAATGCACCCTCAGCATAGGCGCGCGCATCTTCAGGCTCACTAAGGCGAACCCTCCGATCACCTGGAGGGATAACCCGATGAAACACACGTACTCCCACCTCGGGAGTGCTCAAGCTTGCCTCCTTAGTAAAAAGAGGCTCCCCATCACCAAAGGGCGCCCACTCATCTCCAACGATGGCATCCCCAACAGGACATACCAAATCAGCGCGCGTAAGCACGGCAGGAGGCGCAACACCTGTGAATACACACACAAATAAATAAGAAAGGCAAAATATTACTAGTATAGCAGGAAAGTAAAAATTAAAATACATACCTACATGAGGAGCCACCTTCTCCAAGGTCCGGTCCCTTGACCGGGGGGCAAACATAACAGGCGCGCGAGCCTGGCCTTCAACATTCTTTCATTTGTCACGGCTTCCTGCAGACTTCGATCGCTTGGGATCGCTCGAGGGACGTACCTCAGACTCGGGTCTCTTCACCTTGGGTTGAGGCGGAGTATCAGCAACAGCCACAACACGATCAGTCACGTTGGGCGAGTGGCCTACAAACAAGAAAAAAACAAGACGAGAACAACAACATTCAACACGATTAAGAAAAAAGCAAAGTTACGAGAAAGGTGACTCACACATAGACCCTTTTTCGCGCCCAGGCTTCATAACTCAAAGCGCATCCGTGACAGCAGCAGAGGCACCTCGTCGGGGGCAGCAGAGTTCCCCTGTAGACTCGCCCGCAATCGCGAGTTTCTGCCATGAAACCAACCTACATCACAACATAATAGGAGTTATAAAATTCTATAACATACCGAAGGACCTCCCGTAGGAGCTACCCGAATCCCAGCTTCGCACATTTCCTGTTCCGTTTCGCAAGACAAGGCGCAATAGGCGCGTGCCTTGTGAACCCGATATATAGCCTTCATGGTCGCTTTGTCTGAATCAGAAAATTCATCATATGTTGGCACTGGATCAGTATCAGTAACATGGGCAACTGGCCATGTCACCCCGACGTCATGGGCAAAGAAATAATGTTATTCCCAGTGACTCCTCGACCGATCAGCAGCAGTCACAAAACGAAGTGTAGTATCCCACCTCACTTCTCCCAAGTTAATACTTGCAAAATCTCGCCCTTTCAACGAAGGCCAACGAATAGAGATAGAAGATAGGCCGGCAGAGTCCTGGCGCTGAAGTCGGAAGAAACACCGGAAAAGCAGTGTGGAGTAGCGCCACGACTGCTGGTAGCATAACACTCGGAAAAAAACCCAGTACCGGATTCCGGCGGGTGCAAGATCAAGAGGGGAAATCCTGTAATAGCGACAAAGTCTGACTAAGTCGCGACAGTAGGGAAAACATAACCCCTCCCGTATCTGTCTAGTATACACCGCCGCCATCTCAGTAGGGGACACAGTAGGCTCACCTCGAGCAACTCTAGGGAGCAGTGTTATCAGAACCGGACCGGACCGGCGGTCCGACCGGGTTCGAACCGGAACCGGTGCCTCCAACGGTCCGGTTTGAGTAAATCCGGAGGATGTATGCGAACCCGGTTCGATAGCCGGTTTTTTAGCGAACCGTCCGGTTTTGATCAGACCGGCCGGTTCTCCGGTCCGCCGGTTCGGTATCAAATATTTTTAAAAAAAAAAAAAAAGGGTAAACCCTAGCCTAACCAACCGCCGCCGAAGGAAACAGATGAAGGATGAAGAAGCCGAGGGCCAAAAAAAAAATGAAGGATGAAGAAGCTTCTGAATTTCGGGGTTGGAGCTACTGGGGAGGGTTTAGGGGAGTAGAGGGAGGGAGAGTGGGCGACGGTGGGAAGAATAAGAAAAGTCGGGTCAGGTGGTCGTCGGAGCTCCAGGAGAAGTTTGTGGCGGCGGTTGAAGTCCTTGCCGGCGAAGATAATGTAACGAATGGGGTGGAGGGTCTCAACCGAGACCAAATTTCTGGCTACCTGCAACAATACAAGAAGAAGATGAAGAAATTTGAAGAACAGATTCAATCCGACAAACCCAGCAATTTTGATTTAAGACATATTCGGGTAAACAAGTTGGGAACTTTTGTTCTAAACATGGATGTTCCATAGAAAACTCCAATTGAGAGGGAGGGACCGAGAGGGAGAGAGTGGGTGGAGAGGGAGAGGGAGAGGGAGAGGGAGAGAGTGGGTGGAGAAAGAGTGGGGGAAGGGGTAGTGAGGGAGAGGGAGATGAGAGCCTTCAGACTTCAACGTTGGGAAAGAGAGAGAGTGGGAGAAAAGGAGGAGAGGAAGAGAGTCAGCAGTTGAACCGGGTTGAACCGGTCGAACCGGGAACCGGAGGTCTGGCCGGTTCGACCCCCGGTCCGGTTCTGATAACACTGCTAGGGAGTATGTTAAAGGGGAAAACTGCCTCCACAAGTGGACATAGTCCGGACTGCACCACATAACGCCTGTAATCCTTGCATTGCAACTGGTTCCCAGAAAAAGCTTGGAACATATGTTCCGACCCTGAACCAAACTCTGACTCAGAAGAAGAGTCTGCGCTATTCTTAGATCCCGAATCAGCGGATGTCGCAGGGTCTGACTCAGAGTCAAAATCATAATCTGAACAGTACCTAACTCCTGCAGTAGGGATGAAGAACTTACTCATTTTATGATATCCTGTAAATCGAGAAGGTAATCCTAAAGAAAGACGCGCCAGCAATGTCGTATCTACTCAACAAGTCACTCTGTAACTCTCGAACTGCAAGTCCTGCAGTGACAAAAGTAACAGTCTACTCAGCAAGTGTGCGCGTAATGAACGCGTGACTAGCAACTATAGGGTGAACATCTCCCAGACGGGGGCAACTCCACGCATACTAACTTATAAGTTTACATTTATTACATAGCGAACATCCTCTATACGGGGGCAACTCTATGTCAGTAAGGGCCTCGTCCCAATACTTATACAGTCCACATGTGCCTACATGCACCTACACGTGCCTATGTGCACTTACAGCGCACCTACTCGTTCCTACGCACACCAATCCGTGCCTACATGCACTACATATATCTACACGCATCCCCGCGTGTCCGCGCAACCTAACACAAATATTTGAGGTATTAATGTGAATACATTTACAATACTAACACTTATATGTGTACATTGTTCAATGATGATAGGTGACATATACCTAAGTGTATATCCTTAACAAGTGGAATGCAAGATACGCCCACAACTACAAACACTATCGTGTTAACAAACATGTACGTACTAATGGTGTCGCAACACAAACTACTACATGGATTCCATCGATCGACAATTTTGGTCAAAAAAAGTGGCTAAGTAAGCAAGTCAAGAACGACAGGGTCTCGAACACCTAACACATGCAATAAACAAGGGGAGTAACACTCTTTATTATACATACAACATTTCTAAACACATAGTCATTTTTCATGCATTTTACACTATGTTAGTGTGTGTTAGGAATTTCATCGAACACTTGGTGTCAGGGGCGGACCTAGGTAGAGCCGAGGGTGTGCAGTCGCACCCGCTCAACTTTGTATAATTTTTATAAATTTAGTGTATATACTATTGAGTGCGTTAATTTTGCACCCTCTCAAAAAATGAAATGTTGCACCCTTGACCCTTCACTTAAATATAGATATGTATGTAGAAGTATATACCTAAAAAGACTATATCTATATTCGTGTGAATTCTCTCGGATTGAGTTTATGGCACTTGATAATCAACTTCAGACGTACATTGAAAAAGTGACAACTTTTCAAGGATAACATCGATATCTACCTTGGTAGAGAAACTAGTTGTCACAAAGAGAATGTGCTATCCTCTGGTTTATTTGCTCTTGAAAATGATGTTACTTTTACTTGTGGCTACTGCAACAGTAGAAAGAGCTTTCTCCGCTATGAAATTTGTGAAAACAAGACTTCGAAAGCGAATGGAAGATGATTTCATGAGTGATTGCTTGGTGACTTTCATTAAGAAATATGTATTTGACTCCATTGATAATAAATCTGTTATGTTACGTTTTCAAAGTATGAAAACTCGTAGGGGAAATATTGTAATTAGTTTGTGTTTTACCTTAATGAATCTAGCTTATTTATTGAATTTTTATTTATTATTACTATTTATATGAAACATTGCTTTAAAAAAAAAAAGTCGATCAATCTTGCACCCCTAGTCCCGGGTCCTGGGTCCGCCACTGCTTGGTGTGCGTGAAAAACCAAGTTATACCCAAGCTAAAGATTGGCCAAATTAAGGTGGTTTTAAACATCACCATACCTGGAAATGGTCCTGATTAACCTCAAGAAATCCGACTACCGCGAAAAACGTCATCGTCGCCGGAAAATCACCACAACCGTCGCCCCGCCACCGTGTGAGCCGCCCAGTCGTCGCCGAAGGGGTGGATGGCCGGCCTGTGGTGACACGATATGATGTAGTAACTTGGACCCCAAGTATCTTACTCTTCAAGAAAGGAGGAGGAGACAACTCTTGGTGTGGAGACTAAGTATGGGAGGTGTGTATCTCTCTCCTCTATAAAGGGTGTGGGTAAGGCTTTACCTCTCTCTAATTTTTTCTAACTCTTTTGTATGAGTTGACAACATGCATACACACCTACACCCCTTTACATACACACATACATACTCTTACACACATACATACACGACATATATTTTTTGGCATGGCCTTGTTAAATGTATACTTGTGTGTATGCCATCACATATGCATTTCTATATTTATATTACTGATTATCTAATCATCACGTGTCATATGTTTACTTATACACTCCATATACCGTGTTTACATACAAGTCAGCGTTTACGTCCATGTTACGTACGTACACATACATTGCCATGCACACATCTGTTATACATGTATACTCGCTGCACTAACCATGTCAGCAGTTACAGACTCCTTCGCCAAGCTAAGGATGGAAAACATGATATTGAGGCCCATGCGCCGACAGACAATAAGTCTATTATGAGGTAACTCATGAACTTAAATAAGACGTCTATCCTATCGAAAAATAGAGTCAAGCAAGGGTCACGCCAGTACTTGACTCAGAGGCAAATGATGGATATACGTCCGATTCAGGTTCGTTTTACATTCGGGCCTCGTTAACACGTAAAACCCACCAACGGTTCACAATGCTTATTCACGGGTTAGAACGGTCCGAACGCATGATACGCGCATTCGGGCCATGACCCGTCCGGATTGTCCCAAAGACAATCTGGGGGTTCGGATTTTCACCCCAGGAAACACGTATACCCGCATATCAATACTTTGTACGAGCCTTCCCAATGTCAACTTTACCTACGTCCCTGCCCGGTTCATGTTTTCTACTAAACATGGATTAGACCGTTCAAAACCGAGTTCGGTTCTTAGTTTGCTTATATATAGGAAACTAGGCCAACCATTTCATAACTGAAGTGGACAAGGAAGCTCTGACTTCTCTCTACCTTTCTCTCTCAAGATTTATGATTTAAGCATCAGAGAGGGCTTATCGCACCCCCCTCTCGTGGTGTCGATACTGCCCTGTGTGCAGGTCTCAGGAGCAATGCGTGTACAAGGCATCGTACAACGATCCGACGACCCGACGAACACTTCTACCTACCATACAGGGACCCGACGCCCCATGTGGTTAAGGTCCCAACAATATGTAATAGTAAAAATGGCTGCACAATTAGAATGAGCCCAAAATTGATACTAATATAACATCAAATCTGTAACAATGATAAAATATGGGAAAACACCCCAAATAAACTTAAAGAACATGGTTTGGAGTCTTTGGACTTATACTAGCAATTGAGAATCAATAAAAGAGAAATCTCTCAACCAAAAGCTTAATGCAATCGCACTCTACAACCACCGAAAGCTTTCGCCAAAAGCCTCATTTCCGTTGCATGATTATTATACAGAGACCACCAAAAAACTTCCAAAAGAATCGAACAAAAGTGCTGCTCCATAAACCTAGGACTCATGTACATTAACAACGTCATATGTGATAATCTTGTTGAACTTGGGCTGATTGTTTACAATAAAGCCTCATTAGGCCTTGGCCCAAGTAGTGTGTGTGTGTGAATGGTGGAGTTGTGGTGACGTGAGTGTGTATAACACACTTTGGTACCACACCGGCCAGCTTTGGCTAATTTAGCTAGTTTATATGGGGCAAGACTTCTTATACTAGTAACAACTTACTAGATGAAAGACTCTCTCCACGTGCGCAGGGGGGTGCAGTCGAGTGGATCGAATACCCACCCCGGTAAACTTGGCTTGTGTGCGCGCCCGCGACGTGCCTACACGATTGTCGGTCCGGTTAGCTAGCCTTGTGCGAGTCCAGGTTCAGTGAACCAACAGAGTCAATTTTGAATTCTGTAACTGGAGAGTTAAGTCCACTGTAGCAGCTTCAGTTTTGGAAATTTATTTGCTGCTGTTACAGGTGTTAATTGTCCGAATTTACTGTTGCATTTATGCAGAGATGGATAATTTGCACTATAAAAAGGAGCTCATCCTCCACATTTTGGAATACACAGAATTTTCGACACACTCCTCTCCATTTATTCTTCTGCGAGCTACTCTTCCTGCTTCTGTTTATCTTTCCTGTTGATGTCGAAGTAATTCTCCTGCTACCGTTCGAATATTCTGGCAGCTGATTTTACTACTACAGCTGATTTTACTACTTCGTTATTTTTTGCACTTAACTGCATCGTTGTTTCTTTTGTGCTTATCAAATTGTTCACGCTTTATTCGCCGTCGTCGTCGACATCTTTATAAAACCCTGTTGTGTTCAGGTATTGAGTTCGGTTCGGTCAGACGTGTTCGTTGCATAACACGTATTGACGACACTGTTGAATCCTGGGAGGTGATCGCCCCGTGTTTAAACTCTTTTGCATAACCCGAGGGTGGAGTGGGGCGAAATTGCCTTATGGAGACCGTGATCAGCACGGGCCACAGTATAAAAAATCATGTTTTTCCGTTTTTCTCGATTTGACGTGTAATTTCGAAGTTGTTAATAACTTGCATGATAATTCGATATAACTATATGTAAGAACTCGAAATTCGACTAGTTATATTTTAGTCACTTAAGTTTCAGAAATTGCAGAATAATCCCTCAACTTTTATATTTTACAGTTTTGACCCTGATAATTTTACCAACAGTGTTAAGGCAATTTTTTAATTGTTGATTATCAGGGTTGTTGTTGGATTTTATTTCTGAACTTAATTTCCTACGGAAAACTAACGTTGTTGTTTATGTGTGACAGATGGATCCCAACAACAACATTCCTACTGTTCCCGTCTCAAGCGTGGTGAATCCCGCGACGGAAGTGTCAAACCAGGGAACAAGAGTTGTACCCCGCAGATGACTACTACTGTCACCACCACTACTGCATCCACCGGGCTGAATTTGCTTCCTGGCGGTGGTTTCAATTGGTGCTGCAGGTGCTGGATCATCTGGGAGTGTTCCGAATCTCGGACTCGGGAACTTTGCTGGAGCGTCCTTGGCCGGAGGAGTGGCCATGCCCCGTCTGTTAACTTCCCAGGTGGAGAAACCGGAAAAATTTGACGGGACGAACTTCAAAATCTGGAGCGAGAAGATGAAGTTCTATATCACTTTCCAAGGAATGGAGAGATTCCTTACGGAAATGCCCTCGGCAATTATCCCAGATGATGCGTCATCCTACTTGGCGTTAGAGGCGTGGAGGAATTCAGACTACCTGTGCAGGAATGCCATCATGAGTTGTCTTACCGACCTGATGTATCATGTTTACAGTAGGATGACGTCTTCGAAGGAGTTGTGGATGTCCATTAATCAAAAATACGAGTCGGAAGATGACGGAAGGAAGAAATTCCTTGTTAGTCAATTGTTTGCGTTTAAAATGGTTGATAACAAATATGTGATGCAACAGGTGAATGCGCTTCTAAATTTGCTTCAGGAGCTCCATGATGCGCATATGGCTTTTACCGAGTCATTCAAAGCGGCAGTGATCATGGAGAAGCTTCCCCCCAGCTGGGAAATTTTCAAGGGCTACCTGAAGCATAAAACAAAGGAGATGCCGGTGTCAGAGGTGGTCAACAGGATCGCCACCCAGGATGCTCTCCAGAGGAATACCCAGGGAAATCCGGGTCGGCCCAATGAGAACGGTCAATGTGGTGGAACATAGCCAGGGTCCGAGCAGGCGAGGCTCTCGTGGAAGAGGAAGAAGTCGTAGGACAAAGGGGTCAACCTAGGTCCGAAAGGCGGTGTTTCCAAAAAATTCAAAGGCGGTCAATCTTCTAAGGGAGGCAAGGGACCCCGAGGAGGACAAAGCTCTCAAGCTCCACAACGTTTCCAAGGTAGTTGCTTTAATTGTGGCAAGGTAGGCCACAAATCTGTTGAGTGCAGGCAACCTATGAAAAATGAGGCTCACGTAGCTGCGGTCACCGAGGACATGGAGGACCTTAACTTGATCGCAGTGGTGTCAGAAATCAATATGGCTGATTCCAACCCTAAGGAGTGGTGGATTGACACCGGCGCCACCAAGCATGTCTGCTCGAATAAGGCATTGTTCTCAAGCTTGGAGGAGGTTGATACCGGAGAATCCTTTTCATGGATAACTTAGCCTCATCGACGATTAAAGGCAAAGGAACGGTGGTTTTGAAGATGACTTCAAGCAAAGACCTCACCCTGACCAATGTGTTGTATGTTCCGGACATCCGGAAGAATCTAGTGTCAGGGGCCTTGTTGAACAAGCATGGTTTCCGTCTTGTGTTTGAGTCTGACAAGTTTGTCCTTACTAAGAATCGTGTTTTCGTTGGTAAGGGGTATGAGAATGGTGGGATGTTTAAGCTGTCTGTAATGGCCGTTGTGCCGAAAAAGAACATGAAAAGAATGCTTCCTCTTCTGCTTACTTGCTTGAGTATCCTAATGTATGGCATGGTAGATTAGGACATGTTAATTTTGAAACTATGCGAAAGTTAATTAACATGGAGCTTCTTCCTAAATTCAAAATAGATCAAGAACAAAAATGTGAAGTTTGCGTTGAAGCGAAACTTACTCGGACTTCGTTTCACTCAGTTGAAAGATTTACCGAACCTCTTGATCTAATACATAGCGATGTTTGTGACTTGAAATATGTACAGACGCGAGGTGGAAATAAATACTTCATCACTTTCGTTGATGATAGTACAAAATTTTGCTATGTATACTTGATGAAAGGAAAAGATGAAGCAATTCAGAAATTTATGATCTATAAACAAGAAGTTGAGAATCAACTCAACAAGAAAATAAAAATGTTACGCAGTGACAAAGGAGGCGAGTATGAAGCTCCATTTGCAGATTTTTGCGCTGAACATGGAATTTTTCATCAAGTCACTGCTCCGTTCTCACCCCAGTCAAATGGGGTTGCGGAAAGGAAAAATCGAACTTTGAAGGAAATGATGAATTCAATGTTGATTAGTTCGGGGTTGCCCCAGAACATGTGGGGGGAAGCTATTTTGACTAGCAATTACCTTTTGAATAAGGAACCCCAAAAGAAGGAAGAGAAAACTCCGTTTGAATTATGGAAAGGGAGGAAACCTTCTTACAATCACCATCGAATGTGGGGGTGTCTTGCTAAAGTAATGATACCTCCCTCGAATAAGGTGCGAATAGGCCCAAAACCGTTAATTGCATTTTCATTGGGTATGCTCAGAACAGTAATGCATATCGGTTTCTAGTGTATGAATCAAAAGTGTCGGATATACACAAAAATACGATTATGGAGTCAAGAAATGCATATTACTTTGAGAACGTATTTCCAGCTAAGTCTAGAGGAGAAGCAAGTTCTTCAAGACAAGCATATGAGACTATAGAGGGAAATAGTCAAGACCGAGAACATGATGAGCATGTTGAGGTCGACGAGACCGAGATTGAAACCGAGGTCGAGCCCAGGAGAAGTAAAAGGGCAAGGATTGAAAAATCCGATGGTCCAGATTTTCTGACCTATATGCTTGAAGCTGAACCTCAGACTTACCAAGAAGCCGTAAACTATTCTGAGGGTCCTCTATGGAAAGAGGCGGTCAATAGTGAAATCGAATCCATCTTGCAGAATCATACTTGGGAGCTAGTGGATCTTCCGCCCGGAAGCAAACCACTAGGCTATAAGTGGATTTTTAAACGTAAGATGAAAGCAGGTGGTTCGATTATAAATATAAAGCCCGAGTTGTCATCAAAGGTTATAGACAGAAGGAGGGACTGTATTATTTTGATACATATTCTCCAGTAACTAGAATCACATCCATAAGGATGGTACTTGCAATTGCCGTGTTGCGAAATCTAGAAGTACATCAAATGGATGTGAAAACAGCTTTCTTAAATGGAGATTTAGAGGAAGAAATCTACATGGAACAACCTGAGGGCTTCTCTGTGCAAGGGCAGGAAAAGAAAGTTTGTAAGCTTGTCAAATCTCTGTATGGGTTAAAACAGGCGCCTAAACAATGGCATAATAAATTTGACAGCGTCATGATGGAGAAAGGTTTCAAAATAATGAGTGTGACAAATGTATTTACGTGAAAGATACAGATAGATGTTATGTTATTTTGTGTCTTTACGTAGATGACATGCTTATCGTTGGAAGTAACGATGAGATGATCCAGTCCACCAAACATATGTTATGTTCGAGGTTCGACATGAAAGATATGGGCCTTGCCGATGTGATCCTTGGAATTAAAATCATAAGATCATCAGAATGTCTCTTTCTTAGTCAAACTCATTATGTTGAAAAGATTTTGGAAAAATTCAACAAAGATGACAAGAACGAGGTCAGTACCCCTATTGATACGAGCAAGTAATTTTCGAAGAACAAGGGGCAATCTGTTTCACAAATTGAGTACGCTCGAATTATTGGTAGTGTCATGTACTTAATGTCATGCACTAGACCAGATATCGCTCACGCTGTAAGTGTTTTGAGTCGAATATACGAGTAACCCTAGTGTTGACCACTGGAATGGGGTAATCAGGTTACTTAGGTATCTGAGACATACTCGGAGTCATGGTCTACACTATACTAGATATCCTTCTGGGGTAGAAGGCTATAGTGATGCGAATTGGGTGTCCGATTCTAGAGACACGGACTCTCTGAGTATGAGTGGTTACGTATTCACCTTAGGAGGTGCAGCAGTGTCGTGGAAATCCTCAAAGCAGACAGTCATAGCCAGATCCACGATGGAGTCTGAGTTTATTGCACTAGATAAATGTGCTGAAGAGGCAGAATGGCTACGCCATTTCCTCGATGATGTTCCGATCGAGATGACCAAAACTTGTGCCTGCAATCTGCATTCACTGCGATTGTCAAGCCGCGATCGACAGAGTACACAATATTATGTATAATGGAAAGTTAAGACATATTCGTCGAAGACACAGTTCCATTAGACAATTACTCTCTACCGGAATTATCACGATCGAATTTACGAGATCGGTTGATAATATTGCGGATCCGCTAACCAAATGGTTAAACAGAGAGTTATTTGGCCAAGCATCGAAGGGAATGGGCTAAAGCCCGTGGAGGAAACGCTCTTAAGAAGGAAAACCCAACCATGATGACTGAAGATCCCAAGAACTTGGTTCAATGGGACAACCTAATCACAAGAGTGAGTGTGGTCACTGTGGGGATTAAACCCCGAGCTTATTCCCATGATGCAAACAGTGATGGAGATGAGGTTAAGCTTTTGCTTGTGTTGATCTTCAATCATCGGTTAAACCGAGCACAGTAATTGGAAATTACTTAAATTGAAATCACGTTTTACGCAAAGCTTTTAATGATTCGTAAGGAGAACTCAGAGTCGTGGTGATGCTCTTGAGACATAGAATCACCTATGCGAGTGAGAAGTGGGGCCGCTTCGAAAGGAATTGTTGATGGCGCAATTCGTAGAAACGCTTGCAGAACCAGGCTAGTGATCCAGGGCCTAGGGATCACATGGCGTGATCCGAACTATACTAGGAAGGTACTTGTGTGGGTTATGTCGTCATTTACACCAACGACAATCGGTTCAAGGACATCGCGTTTACCGACCTGTCAGTAGAGAAGGCATGATCTCACAAGGGATAGGTTCAAAGGGGTTACCCCTACCTATCATTTGCAGGTATTAACCGTTGAACACAACTGTCGAGTCTAGAGCTACCGTTAGGTTTCCAATTTCCATTCATGTGGGGGATTGTTGAACTTGGGCTGATTGTTTCCAATAAAGCCTCATCAGGCCTTGGCCTAAGTAGTGTGTGTGTGAATGGTGGAGTTGTGATGCCGTGAGTGTGTATAACACACTTTGGTACCACACCAGCCAGCTTTGGCTAATTTAGCTAGTTTATATGGGGCAAGACTTCTTATACTAGTAACAACTTACTAGATGAAAGGCTCTCTCCACGCGCGCAGGAGGGGGGGTGCAGTCGAGTGGATCGAATACCCACCCGGTAAACTTGGCTTGTGTGCGCGCCCGCGACGTGGTACACGATTGTCGGTCCGGTTAGCTAGCCTTGCGCGAGATCGGTTTTGCTAAACCGATTCGTGGCTTGTCCAGATTCAGTGAACCAACAGAGTCAATTTTGAATTCTGTAACTGGAGAGTTAAGTCCACTATAACAGCTTCAGTTTTGGAAATTTATTTGTTGCTATTACAGGTGTTAATTGTCCGAATTTACTGCTGCATTTATGCAGAGATGGATAATTTGCACTATAAAAAGGAGCCCATCCTCCACATTTTGGAACACATAGAATTTTCGACACACTCCTCTCCATTTATTTGTCTGCGAGCTACTCTTCATGCTTCTGTTTATCTTTCCTGTTGCTGTCGAAGTAATTCTCCTGCTACCGTTCGAATATTCTGGCAGCTGATTTTACTACTACAGCTGATATCCTTTACTTCGTTATTTTATGCACTTAACTGCATCGTTGTTTCATTTGTGTTTATCAATTTGTTCACGTTTTATTCGCCGTCGTCGTCGGCATCTTTATAAAAGCCTGTTGTGTTCAGGTATTGAGTTCGGTTCGGTCAGATGTGTTCGTTGTATAACACGTATTGACGACACTGTTGAATCCTGAGAGGTGATCGCCCCGTGTTTAAACTCTTTTGCATAACCCGATGGTGGAGTGAGGCGAAATTGCCTAAGGAGACCGTGATCAGCACGGGCCTCAGTATAAAAAATCACGTTTTTCGTCTTTCTCGATTTTACGTGTAATTTTGAAGTTGTTAATAACTTGCATGATAATTCGATATAATTATGTGTAAGAAATTTGACTAGTTATATTTAAGTCACTTAAGTTTCAGAAATTGCAGAATAATCTCTCAACTTTTATACAGTTTTAACCCTGATAATTTTACATACAAAATCTTTCAATTACGGTGGAAAATGCTGACTGAAGGCTCTCTCCAAAGTTCACAGCATCCCAGTTATTTTTTAAATGAGGACTGATACACGTGCCGAGATGTACGTTCCGACAATGTTTCGACCAGAGACAATGGCAAGACAAGTAATATTGGACAACTTCTATGGCATTTTCATAAGCACTCACAATCGGAACTTCTCGGAGGTTCAATGTCGGAATGTAAATCATTTCCGTTTTGAAATTCCGATGTATTAAGAGTGCAGATCCCTACCCCACTCTTTATGTATAGATCGAATCTAGTATTTTCTAAAACCTGGGAAAACACGTGTCAACTGAATCACAGGTGGGAAATCGAAATCCCATGCAAAACCAAAACCAGATTGCGCGCAATCCAATGTCAGATAGCACAGCTTATCCTTAACTATATTGTTCTTCCATTGCTCTTGTTCATTACACAGTGATAGAGCCACAATTTGCTGTTTAAATTCCCCTGCCACAACATTCTCTTTCACCGATTCCCGAATGAGCCGACATGGATTTTGTCAAGCTTCCACTCATCCTCCATGTCCATCGCCTTTCCTCCCCAGAGCCTCCCTTACATTCTTTAGCGCAAACCTCAACACCCACCACCATTCTGTACCTCTCCGACAGAAGTTCATCTCCCAGGTTTCTTCTCTTGTCTAAAGCTTGCTATTTTTCCTCCATCTTCGTTTAAGTTCCAATTTTTTGCGTTTTACTACACGACACTGTTCGATTGAGCTGTAAATGTGCTTCGTTTGAGTTATTAAGAACCTGGTAGCTAATTCTTGATTTTGACTGCTGTTGGTTGGTGGACGTTTTGTGATTGGTCTTGTTTGGGTTCCACTTAGGTTGTTAGAGCAGTGAGATTTGAAGGACCCATCGTAGATAACAATGGATTGAACGAAATTGAGGGAACGGATTTTGTTGTGGAGGCGTGCATTACCCGAACTCTGCCACCGGCATTGACGTTAGAATGCGGGATTGATAGTATTAAGGAGGCTGTCAAGAAATTGAAGTTGTCCCCTCCTGCTAATGGAAATTTCAGATTTCAGGTACTTCAAAGATTTTATGATTAATTTTAAAGCAGTAGTAACAATTAACAAATATAATGCTTTCGGCGTTAAAGTTAGAGTAGTAATTGAGGAATAAGCTACCAATTATCTACATTCTGCAAGGATTAAGATGGATTATTCCTTTGTTCTACAGGTTTCTGTACCACCAAGTGCAAAAGCTTTGAAATGGTTTTGCTGTCAACCTAGTTTGTCATCTAAAGTGTTTCCGCTGTTCTTTATTTCTGAAGAAGAAATGCCAACATATAAGTCATTGTGCTTGAACGAAACCCGGGGGGTTTTTGGAATTGGAGCAGCTGCCTACTTTACAGACTCTTCTTCCTCTCTAAGTAAGGAGAGCCAAAGCTCAGTCAAAAGGTTAGTCTAGTTTCATTCTCATGTTTTTCTAATGTTTAGGCAGTGTAGAAGTAGTACTTTTAATTTTTGTCTTATGAATCATCTCCAATGGTTGTCTTGAGTAATTCTATGTAAGGACCAGAAAGTTCATTAATACACATGGAACATGACTGAAGTGTTGGGACATGTTTTTGGGTATTTGCCTGTATGAAATACCTAAAGGTTGAAAGTATAGTTCTCTGCAGATATCTCATGAATGAATCAACACCGATAACAGCTTATGGCTTTCTGGATGTTAAACTGGATGCTGAGTTATCCTCGATGAAAAAAGAGGCAGGTTCGTATCATTTTTTCATCCCTCAGGTATTTTTCTTTCCTTGTTATCATTAATTTATAAGTGCCTTGCTGTTATTTCTGGTACTTTTTCATTAAGGCTTTTGTTAGAAATATTTGAGATGTCTAAATTATTCAATTTTGCAATTTAGATTGAACTGGCCGAATATGAAAAAGCATCTATTCTGACTGCAATTATAGTATGGGATGAGGCTTCGGGTTGTACATTTGAGAAAGAGTTAATGTCTTTTGAATCGTGTCTGTTACAGGTATAGTAATCGTAACCAAACTCTGGTGCTTATGCTTGTATAAGAGATGAATGTTTTGCTTTCTTGAATTATCTGAAACTTTTCCGTGGATACATTTTTAATGCATATGTTTTATACTCTTCCCCTTCTTTTTTTCCAGGCCAGTTCTTGTATGCCTCATTCAGAAGATACATTCTCCATCAGCAACCTAACATCTACAATCAGAGCGCTCAACTTAGTGGAAAGTGATTTCCTTTCTGAGGTGCAAATCTATACCCTTGTTCTTTTCCCACCATACGGTTATTTCATAGTTTTGTTGTAGATACTAACTTGCTTCTGCATATACTTATATACTAATTCATTATCTACAGGATCATCTTGTGTTACAGGTTTATGTATGGATATATTGGATACATATATTGATTAAGATCACGGTTTTGTAGGTCTTCAGCTATGCTCTCCCATTGGGTACATCCAATATTTCCCCTAACCCAATGCAACTGGTATTCCCCTTCTCCTGGTAATTTTTCATCCTTTGCATTTGGAAATATTTGTGTTACATTAAATTTTACAGATGTTAGTCTTACTGAAAATCTTCACGGGCAACCTTTTTTTAGGCTCGTTCAATGCAGAGAGAGACTTCTTCTTCTTCCAGCCAATTTTGTGTCAGGCTCTCTGCATTCACTGCTGTTTCCAACAATATGGTAATTTGAGGAGTTTTTTAGCCTTAAATCTACAAAGCTCCTATAAGTATTAGATGACATACAAAAAGATTTTGATGTATATGAACTCTTGTTACTCTGTTTCGAGCAATTTAATATGATGGTTCATAACAAAATGTCTTACTGTCTACGGCAGTTGGATCCCGACACTGAAAGGAGTGACCAAGTACAGAACCTTGGCAATATAAATGCTGTTTGGTCATCACTTATTATTGAAGAATGTACTCGACTTGGATTGACGGTAAGCAATTCTTTTTTACACGTTTTGCATTTTTCCCTCTATTGACTTTTTTTTTATTCGCTCGTATTGTTTTTGGTGTTAGGATGTTTATTATAACTAATCTTTGCTCCAGTATTTTTGTATTGCACCAGGATCAAGATCATCTCCACTCGCAATTGCTGCATCAACTCATCCATTAACAACCTGCATGGTTTGCTTTGATGAACGTTCGCTTGCATTTCATGCTGTTGGTTATGCACGAGGTTCTCACAGGCCAGCAGTTGTAATAACTACATCAGGCACTGCTGTATCCAATCTTTTTCCTTCTGTGAGTTCATAAAAACCATTTCCCCCCTTTTTTCTGACATTTTGGCACCTATATCTTTCAGAAGAAATGGAATCTTAATATTGTACGAGTACAAGAGGTTTTAGGGTTCAATCATTTGCTATACTTAACGGATTGTCTGCAGGTTGTGGAGGCAAGCCAGGATTTTGTTCCGCTCTTATTACTTACAGCGGACCGTCCTTCAGAGCTGCTAGATGTTGGAGCAAACCAAGCAATTAATCAGGTGGAAGTTATTTGTTATTCTTTTGCTGCACTTAAGTTTAAATTTTTGGGTTAATAACCTAAAAACAGTCTCAACTATAATCCACGTTGTTAATCGATGTCCCGTATTTAAAATATCGATATTAGGTATCCTAACTATTAGATTGATTGATTTCCACTTTTTTCTCTTAAAATTGACAAAACAAAAACAAATTTTTTAAGCATCAAATAAGCATAAACCACGAGCAACAAATTTGATACTTTGGATAAGTGGAAAGCATGTTTTTGTTGCTTAAAACATCAAATGTACGCCAAAATCAGTCGGAAAAAGTGGAAAGAAACAAATCTGATAGTTGGGACACTGAATATCAACATTTTAAATCCGGGACAACGATTAGGTGATGGCCTATAGTTGAGACTGTTTTTAGGTTAACCCTAAATTTTTTATTTCTCTTTTACGTGAATAATATGTTTCTAAGCAGGTAAACCACTTTGGTTCTTTCACGAGGCACTTCTTCACTCTCCCCGAACCAACAGATGAGATTCCTGCAAGATTGGTACTGACCGCCCTTGACTCTGCTGTGCACCATGCAACATCCATACCTTATGGACCGGTTCATGTGAATTGCCCTTTCCGTGAACCATTAGATAATAGTCCAAAAAAGTGGACACTGAGCTGTTTAAAGGGACTCGATCTTTGGATGTCAAATGGCCAACCATTTACAAAATACATCCACATTCAAAGCTCTCAATCTTCAAATACTATACACAGCCAAATGGCAGAGGTGGTGAACTTAGTTCAAGGGTTTGAGAAAGGGCTTTTATTGCTCGGTGCAATCCACTGTGAAGATGATATCTGGGCAGCCCTTCTCTTGGCTAAACATCTTCAATGGCCTGTGGTTGCTGATGTTTTGTCGGGTTTGCGGTTAAGAAGGCTTTCGACTTCTTTTCATGAAGTCGAGGACAGTATTTTGTTCATTGATCATCTTGACCATGCCTTAATTGCAAATTCCATCAAGAATTGGATAGAGGTTGATGGGATAATACAGGTAGGCATCATGTATGCAGTATATATCATATTTGGTTTGATAGATTTATTCTCTAACACTCGTTTTATAAACAGATAGGGAGTAAAATTACGAGTAAACGTATCAGTCAAATGGTAGAGAAGTGCTTCCCATGCCCGTATATCGTGGTTGAAAGACATCCTTATCGTCATGATCCTTCACATATGATATCACACAGGATCCAGAGTACTGTTGCTGGATTTGCAGATATCTTGCTGAAAATCCATTTTCTGAATAGAAACAATAGTTGGAGGAAAATCCTGCAAGATTTGAATAGAGTGGTATTTTTTGTTCTTTTCATGCTCTTATCTATAAAGCATCATTTTTTTTTCTCCGTGTTCATTTATATTCCTAGTATTTGACAGGTGGCAGAGGAGTTATCATTTCAAATTCTTGCAGAGCCCTCTCTTACTGAACCTCTAGTTGCTCATATGATCTCAGAAGCACTTTCAGATGACCACGCCATTTTCCTTGGAAACAGCATGCCGATACGTGATCTAGACATGTATGGTCGTAACTGGGGAAATGTGGTCAATGAGATTGAACCATTGTTGTTTAACGCAAAATTACCGTATCAGCTAATACGAGTAGTTGCAAATAGAGGAGCAAGTGGTATAGATGGCTTGCTAAGCACTTCTGCAGGCTTTGCTGTTGGGTCCAATAAGCGAGTAAATATCTGAATCTTCATTTTTATCGATCCTAGATTATTTTTTTGTTCAATTTTTCCCATTTCATCTTTAACCATTTATTCTTACTCACATGTTAATATCTGTTTGTTCTTTGTAGGTAATATGTCTTATTGGAGATGTTTCATTCCTTCATGATACAAACGGCTTGGCAATCTTGAACCAGAGGTATTTCACTAGCCTGAATAAACTTGTGATCTTAAACTCTATGTGTTTTACTTATTTACCCATAACGGTGTTTGAAGAATGTCAAGGAAACCGATGACTATAATCGTGTTAAACAATCATGGAGGTGCAATCTTCAGTCTCCTTCCCATTGCAACTAATACAGAAAGTGAAGTGCTGAATCAGTATTTCTACACTTCCCATAATATCTCACTTGGCAACCTTTGTGGTGCTCATGGGTAAACTCGACACCACCTCATCCGTATTTGATGAATTTCTGCTTCTTCTTTGAACTTACTATTATCGATACTAAATTTTGACGGCAGTATGAAGCATGTGAAAGTGCAGACCAAGAAAGAGTTTCTAGATGCTTTACATAAAAGTCAGCACGAAGGGGTTGACTCCATTATTGAGGTTGAGAGCAGTATTCATTCCAATGCCATCACTCACAGGTTAGTGTTCTTCGCCTCTGAGTTCGTGTCAATTTTTACTGGACAATGTATTCAATTCGCACTATTGTGTTTCAGTACACTGCGGAACTTTTCTTCCAGAGCTGCAGATCATGCTATTGGAATGTTCTTGAGGTTTATGATGCCAAGTACTGTTTCACCTCATTGCTTCTCCCATAAAATTATAAGCATGGAATACTCATTGTATAGGTGAGGGTCACTTAGCTACAGTATCATTTAGGTAAGAACTGAAAAACAGTCCCAACTACATGTTGCTTATCGCTGTCCCAGATTTTAAATGTTGATATTCAATGTCCCAACTATCATATTGGTTTATTTCCACATGTTCTTTTAAAATTGACGAAACGAAAACATTTTTTTAGACAAAAAATAAGTCTAAACCATGAGCAACAAATATGATACTTCGAAAAAGTGGAAAACATGTTTTTTTTGCTTTAAACACAAATTTTAACGCCAAAATCAATCGAAAAAAGTGGAAAGCAACAATTCTGACAATTGAGACACCAAATATCAATCAATATTTTAAATCTGGGACAACGAAAGCAACATGAACTATAGTTGAGACTGTTTTTAGGTTCTGAACCCTATCATTTATTCTCATCAACTTTAAGTGTAGGTTGTATTTTTGGTTGAAAAAGCAAAGTAATGTTTGTTGGTAATACTGTTCAATCCAGATTACCTCTGAGGGCTGTTCTTACTTCAACTGTCTCGGTTGATAATAACTCCGAAAAGTATCGGCAAGGATTTATCTTGTTTTTGTATCTTGAAGATGGCACTACTGGTCTTGGTGAGGTAGGTTCTTCATTCTTGGCAACCACGTGCTCTAACTACAAATTAGATTCCAGGGCGTTGCAGAAATTTTATTTTGTTTGGGCAATGTAGTTAGATTGTAAAAAAGCCATTTTTTTCTTGTGGGAAAATTACCCGTAAATGGCATTTCATCCGCTTCATTATAAAACATGCTAGCCATATTCTCATGAACCAGGTAGCACCTATCGAAATCCATGAAGAAAATCTAATAGATGTCGAAGAGCAGCTACGTTTCCTCGCTCATGCGGTGAAAGGGGCCAATATTAGCCATTCGCTTCCTGTGCTCAAGGGCTCCTTTTCCTTGTGGATACGGAATGAATTGGGAATCCCGGTATGTGAAAATATCTAGATTCAAGATTTGTGTATGAACCGGGATTTTTCGTTTTTATTATCTCTTACTAATGAATTTAACCGTAAATATGCAGCCAAATTCGGTCTTTCCAAGTGTTAGATGTGGTCTAGAAATGGCAATTCTTAATGCACTAGCAGCAGGACAAGGTTCCGGTTTGTTGAGCCTATTGTCTTCTCAAAGAGACAAAGAGATATTATCTGAGAATCACAGAGGAGTTAGGGTTTGTGCACTGATGGATCCTGATGGCACTCCAGAAGAAGCGGCCCGAGCCGCTCGGATCCTTGTCGATGAGGGATACACTGCAATAAAGCTCAAAGTAATGCCTTTTTTATACATGTTTTTCTAAAACTATCTTAATCTGAAGAATTATATTTTTTCACATTTGTGATTTTTTCTGATACAGGTAGCACGGCGAGCTGATCCTTTTCAAGATGCTGCAATTATACAGGAAGTACGGAAAAAAGTAGGGAACAGTGTTGAACTCCGTGCAGATGCTAACAGGAAATGGACTTATGAAGAAGCCATTTGCTTTGCTGATTTAGTTAAAAACTGTAATTTACAGTACATTGAGGTGAATACTCTTCTTGAATTTACATAAGGATTCTGTAGCAATTTGGTTAAAAATAGTACTTTTGGGTTAACCCTAAACTGTAATTTACAGTACATTGAGGTGAACACTGCATCTTTTCTTGAATTTACACAATTATTCTTTAGCAATTTGGTTAAAACCCGTAATCTTGGGTTAACCCTAAACCCTAAAAACTGTAATTTACAGTACATTGAGGTGAATACTACATCTCTTCTTGAATTTACATAAGGATTCTTTACAATTTGGTTAAAAACTGTATTTTTTCCTAATTGCAGGAACCAGTTCAAGACTCGAACGATATCATAAGGTTCTGTGATCAAACTAAATTGCCTGTTGCATTAGATGAAACTATTGACCAATGTTACGAAGATCCTCTAAAACTACTTGCAGATTATACCCACCCGGGAATAGTAGCTGCGGTAAGTAAAAGATTCATTAACCTATCCATTTTCTTTCACTTTTATTTGAATTTCTCGGTTTGAACTGTAAAATGTACTTGGTCCATCAGGTTATCAAACCAAGCATGCTCGGTGGATTTGAGAAATCGGCTTTGGTGGCTCGGTGGGCCCAGAAACAAGGGAAGATGGCTGTCATCAGTTCTACATTTGAAAGTGGAGTTGGATTATCGTCATACATTATCTTCTCCAAATATATTGATATACAGGATATCAGTACAAGCAGAATGATGGATCGTGCAGAAAATCCATGCACCGCTCACGGGCTTGGAACTTACACGTGGCTTGCAGAAGATGTAACAGCTGAACCTCTAAATATTCACGCTGATCCCAACAGTGGCTATGTAGAGGCGTCCGTGGATGATGCAGATAGACTTCTTCGGAAGTTTCAGACCAATCATAGCGTCATGGAGAGAAAATCCGTGGAGGAGGAATTGCGTAAATACCACGTTCAAATGGTTGTAGGTGGTACAGATTACTCTGTCAAAGTACTGGAAATTGGACGAAGAACTGTAAGTGGCCTAAGATTATAAATGCATTTCCATAATGTATAGATTTACATCCATGCCTTTTGGAAAGAGCTGTAAAATTAAGTTCTCGTTTAGATGAAAAAGATGATTAGTTATGACATAATAGTTGGAAGATTCTCTTTGCAGGACAATGTGCTAGTTTTTCTACACGGTTTTCTCGGAAGCAGTGAAGATTGGATCCCGATAATGAAATCGGTTTCAGGCACAGCAAGATGCATCTCAATCGATCTCCCTGGTCACGGGGAATCAATTTTTCGAAACAGCTCTGGAGCAGCTCAGGATCCAACACTGTCAATTGAGATTGTTGCTCAGGTTGTATCTGCATTGCTGCAACAAATTTCATCCGAGCGAATAACCCTTGTGGGATATTCAATGGGGGCGAGGATCGCTCTCTACATGGCTCTCAAATTCCCTGAGACGGTACATTTGAACACATTTTTTTCTTACTTGATGTAAATGTTCTGTATGTTTTTCTTTCAAAAACTAATTTTTAAAAATTGAATGAAGATTAAAGGAACCGTGTTGATATCTGGAAGCCCCGGGTTGAAGGACGAGGCTGCAAGAAAAATAAGAAGAGCTCAAGATGATTCCCGAGCACGATTGCTCGTCTCATACGGCTTAGAATTATTTCTTGATTCTTGGTACTCTGGAGGGCTCTGGAAGAGGTAATTTCACATCCACACAATCATATATGCTTTGATTTTACTTCATTTTCGAGCTATTTTTCACCGTATATTTACCCGGGCAGCTTGAGAAGCCATCCCCACTTTGGTGAAATAGTTAGTCAGAGGTTGAAACATGGCAATGAGCAGAATCTTTCCAAGGCTCTGTCCGAGTTAAGCATCGGTCGACAGCCGTGAGTTCTTCTCTTTCTGTCCTTTCGTGATGAAACGGAAGCTCGGTTTCATTTTTGCGGTGTTTTAATGGTGTGATTCAGGTCATTGTGGGAGGATCTGAAACATTGTCATAAACCGGTTTTGCTCGTCGTGGGGCAGAGGGATGAGAAATTCAAAAAAATCGCGCAACAGATGAGGAACGAAATCAATGGAGGTATTATAAGCTGCAAGATTGCTGAAGTTTCGGACAGTGGGCATGCGGTTCATTTAGAGAACCCGTTGCGAGTAGTTCGGGCATTGCGACAGTTCTTCACCGGACTCGATCATTAGGTTATACCATATAGCAGTTCAAGACTTGAACAAAAAGGAGATCAGAAGACAGCATATATCAAGTGTTGTCGCCAATAATACATGTTCATTGATTTTAGTTTTAAGGTTAAGAACTTAAAAACAATTTCAATTATAGGTCATATTCAGTATCTCAGATTTAAAATGTTGATATTCAGTATTCTAATTATTAGATTTGTTGCTTTCTACTTTTTTCAACTGATTTCAGCGATAAAATTAGCGTTTTAAGCAATAAAAATATGATTTTTTGAAGTCTTAGATTTGTTGCTTATGATTTAGGTTTATTTAATTTTTAAAGAATATGTTTTTGTTTCGTCAATTTTAAGAGAAAAAAATGAAAACCAATCAATTTGAGTTAAGTTATTGAATATAAACATTTTAATTCTTTTTTTTTTTTTGTCAATCATCAACATTTAAATCTGAAACAATGATAAGCAACATTATCTGTAATTAGGACTGACCCTAGTTTTAAAGTACTGTGTTGTTGGATATTTTCATATTAAACAATTCCTTCAGATTTCAATTCACAATTACTACCCTAGCGTCACACCCTTGAAAGAGTGACATATTGGGAAGCATGAATTTAGCTATAATAGATATGTTTCCCAAGCTCAACAAGCAATTAAATAGTGAAGATGGTGAATTGTAGTGGTGCCTAAGTGTTTTGGGAAAGATTGGTTGGCTTGACGATGAAGACTTGTAGGTTGGATGTGATCATTGACAGGAGCGTGTTACCACAGTGACCAGTAAGTGTTTTCTCGTATTCAGTAAAGTGCCTGCAACGTGCCTCAGTAAGTGTCTCCAATATGCTTCTAGTGTGCCAAGCTGCTTACCTTCTCCCATGCGTGTTTGCTAGTGAAGTCCCTCCAGAAGGCCCAACGATGCCCGTGTCCAGTAAGTGACTTGTAAAGTGTACTGCAAGTGTCTGGTAAGTGCCCAGCGGAACACACGTCCAGTAAATGCACCGAAGTGCTTTGTAAAGTGTATGGAATGTGTCTGGCAGGTGTCCAAGCAAAGCCCATGGCTGTAAGTGCATTGCAAGTGCATAGTAAGTGACCGATAAGTGTTTGGCCAGCAGGAAGGCAGAATAGACCTGGGAAAGCTGCGAAGTCCGTGGATTGGTAAAGAACAAGTCCAAACCTGGGAGTAAGGAATGAAAAATGAGTTTGGTTGCTGATCAAGGGCTTTCTTCATCTACAAGAAATCCAATCCGCCTAAGACTATGGAAGATCATATATGTTATATCTTCAAGGGAACTTAGATATAGTTGTTTGCTTGTAATTAGCTATAGATATATATGTTATAAATATATTTAAGCTAATAGATAATGATTATGATATAAATAGAGTTTTTTCCTAGAAACCCTAGGGAATTCGTAGCTATATAAATGGGAGTGTCCCTTGAGTTGAAATCAGATTTTGCACACCCAACTGTGGCAAAACTGAAGAGTGAAGTGAGGCGTCTAAATTGAGTGGGTGTAATTCAGGCGTCAAGCCTTTGTTGATGAATAAAGTGTCGTGTTCCACATCTTTATGCTTGGTTCGTTTTTCTTGTGTCCTTGAGATCCTTTGCTGCGTTTTTCTTGACCTCGAGTTCCTTTGGTGTGCGTTTGCCTTGTTCTTGAGATCCGGTTGCTGTGCTCGTATTCTTGCTCGCGGTTTGGCACCTAGAGTGCTTTTGGCTTCGCTGGATTCGTGATTTGGCTGTTCATTTGGTGGTGAATTACGCCAGCAAGTGCTATACTTAGAAGAACAATTTAGGTCAAAATCTAGCCCTTGTAACACCTAGTCTCCTTGCAAACTGACGAACTGTTTTTTTTTAAGTCTCTTGTTCTTCTCCGGGTGCGGCATTAGCTAACGTTATCCTTGAGGTAATCGAAGGCAAATGTTTGTCAACACAATCACCTCTTAAACCTAATAAAAGCTAACGGGTGTTTGCATGAACGTAATGTGCGACATAATCTTACATTATGTTATCTTATTACATATATATTATGTCGTTTGACAAACCAAACTATTTATTGTGTATTGTAATATGAATTCCATTATAATCCGAGATTACGTTCAATTTACATACATTGTAATGTAAGGTTATATAAAAAATCATATGTATGTGAGATTAGGGTTAAGATTACAGAATATTTATTATTAATTTATTATTACTTGTTAAATAGTTAAAAAGTACTTCTACTTGTCTTTATTTTGCAATGTTATTATTATTATTATTTTTAATTTACTTCATGCTCATTATTATAATAAAAAATAAGTAAAGTATTTGTGTAACTTTTTATATATGAAAATTATCTTATAAAAATAATGCAAAAATTTCCAATTAATAAAACCTTAAACCCCACTCAATAAAAATTAATAAATACGAATATAGAAAGATTTGTCCGTCAATTTTAACAATGGATAATTCATTTACTTGTATCTGCTCGATCATTTGATAATTTTTGTTATTGTAGATAAATGTTTCTATTATTTTTTAAAAAAGTATTTTATTTATCAATTGTATATAAATAAGAAATTAAACACTATTTTTTTTAAATAATATTATCTTATTAACTATACATATACAACAAATTACCTCTTCCGTTTTTATGTAGTAGTACTAGTATGTTACTACACAACCACAGACCCAACTTTTGGGTGCCATGCTATTTGCAAAACTGCAGTTCATTAATTAAACACAATCTGACTATACTACAACCATCTTTCAAGCCGTAACTCAAATACAATGCTCATGCATCAAATATACAACTCAGGATCGATCGATGCCGACCCTCTGAAATGCATCATCCACCTGATCATCATCATCATCATCATCATCGTCATGTTCTGCTAATTAGATACGCGTCGATGGTAATAATCCGTCCTCTTACAAAGTATTCCCAATCGGATCGTTACGGTTAGTGGCAGATTCTACGTCGGCACGGTTTTGGTTCTTGCCTGTAAATGAATACCCCTTTGCTTCCGTCAACTTCTCCATCAAATATGCTTTCTCAGCTACCAATGAACAAAGCTGCATCATCATAATTATGTAGTTAGTTACCAGAACAGCAAAATCTTTTTCCACTGATTTTGGCATTAAAACTGGCGTTTTAACTTTTAAGTAAGAAAAACATGTTTTTCATTTTTCTAAAGTATCAGATTTGTTACTCATTGGTTAGACTTATTTGATACTTTAAAAACATGTTTTTTTTTCCTTCAATTTTCAACGAAAAAAGTGGAAATCAACCAATTTGATAGTTGGGACAACGAATATCAAAATCTTAAATCTGAAACAGCGATTAGCAACCTGATCTATAGTTGAACTGTTTTTAGGTTCTTAACCCGCTAAACTAATTCACAGAAGCACGGATTTTTCTATTCCATCTTAGGGTCACAAAAAAAAAAGACAGGATGTAACATCTAGCACTTCAACAGTGGTTCAACTAGTGAAAAGTCGTAAAAGGAATTCAGCTAGAAATTTGGTATTTAATCGCAAAATCAATCTTGGTGCGCAAGAAAGTACGTTTTTACCTGCTTTTGAATACGTTCACGGTCGTACGCGAGCTGCACTACCATATCCATAACAACTTTGGTTCTCAGCTGGATTTCTTCTGCCCCGGCGTTCTTCGAACTGTTAACTTCATCCAAACAAGTCTCCAGTTTTTCAATCTTGTCCCTCAATACACTTAACTCTTCATTAAGTTGTTCATTCGATCCGGACAGCAAGTTACACTGCTCTTCTGCAGCAACAGCCCGTTTTTCTGCCTTCGACGCCTTTGATTTCAGATCCTCGATCAATGTCTCCATGTCCCAGATTGCAGAGTACAACATGTTCTGCTGCTCCTGGCCCGCCTCGGATGAAACTTTCGCGTTCTGCAGCTGCATATCGACTTCTCTCAGTTGTTTTTCCAGCATAGTCAGCTTCTCTGACTTGCTCGCCAAGCTACCTTTGATAAAGTTCAACTCCTCAGTTAATTCCGCGTTTGTTTCTGTTAAATGTGCTGCCCTGTGCTCTGCATCGTCCGCTCGGTTTTCTGCCGCGTCGATGTCTTCCCTCAAAGAATCGACGAAATTTTCCATCTCGTTGAGTTGATACTCGTATGCTTCAACAGATCCATGCGCATTTTCCAGCTCAGCATTCGATTCCTTAAGCTTCACAGCGAGCATTTTGACTTTTTCCTGCAAAGTCAGAATCTCGAAGCTTTTGGCTCGATAATCCGCAGTTATACCCTGTATCTCCTTCAAGACGATATCTTTCTGCTTCATTTGTTCAATACACTCTTCCAGTTGAGTTTTCAGAGATGCTTCGGTTTGAGAAAAATTATCAAGATTAAACTGGACGGCTTGGAGGCGGGTTGCTAAGTCTTTGGAGATTCCCATGAGAACCTCGGCTGCATTTTCGGCCTCGAGGAACCGTCCCCAGACAACCTCGGCTGCTTCTTCCATGTGAAAAGCAACTTGCTCTGTGTAATGCAGCTTTGTTTTTAGATCCCCTTCGGTTTGTCTCGAGTCGATTAGTTTCTTCTCGAGAGCTAGCTCTCTGGCAAGAGATTTTTCGAGCATACGGAGCGCGTACTTTGGAAGTTGACTCGTTCGAAGATTCTGCTTCAGATTCAGATTCATTGCCCAACTGTCTTCAGATACATCCCGATCTTTCTCACCTGCAAAACCATGAAATGTCTTTCTTCAAGATCATAGAAGTTTAAATGTTAAACAACAATTACACACCCAGAACAGAGCCCGGAAAATTTTGATTAAAGGACTTGCACGAAAAAATGTGTATCCTTTATGCCTAAAAATGGGGTCTATTAGGGGCAAATCCCTGAGTTCTTTTCCAAAATAAGCACTTTCTGAAGATTAAATGCACAAATGAGCAGTCAGTTATGTTTATGACAAAACTAAGCAAACCCTCGTTTCGGAAGCAGAAGCTTAATATCTATGCTCGAGTTTTTAGAATCAGTTTTGTTTATGACAAAGCTAAGCAAACTCTCGTTTCGGAACCAAAAGCTTCATATCTATGCTTGAGTTTTTAGTACAGTTTGTCAACTAGTTCATCCATTTAGTCCTAAACTACAGTTGGTCAGTCTAGATTTCGCAAAAATGTGTTGTTTGCTACTTACAGTTGTCGATCGAGTTGCGTAGCATCTTAGCTACTTGCAGCTTGACCTCGGAAACCTGAATCTGGGACTGCTTCAACGACTCCGCACATTTACGTAACTTCTCCTCCATTACCAAACACACTTCCGAGAACCGTCTGCACGAAGATATTTTATGTTGGGCGTCAACAATTTCCGCTGGTAAAATATCCAAGAAATCGTCGACCTCCCTTACCTCGGAATCCAAAATCACAGACAAATACTCGAATTCCAGTGCTTTCTCTATAAGTTCTTCAGGGAAGTTATCATCAATTGTATTTCCATCAAGATCATTGTTCCATGCCAGAAGGTGCATCAAGAGAAGATGCAAATTCGACAACTTTTCCGAAGAACCCGTCAAGTCCATGTCCAGTCTCATTATAACTTTCACCGCATTTTCGAGATTTTGTGCATCGTTACAACTAGAGAAACCATCCAAGTCCTTGTTATAACCCGTGTCCGAATCTATACCCCCATTCGCAGGAGAATTATCCATTGCTGCAGATCGTTCACTTCAGCAACCTGCAAATAAGCATGGTTCCATATTCGTAATTAAAACACAACGCAAGAAAATAAATGTCATTTAGATTGCAAATTGATCGAAAAATCATCACTTTATCATTTAGAATTCAGGGTTCTTCTAATTACTCCAAAATCATCAGTTAGGAAGCTATAACAGGTTCATAATCATTTCGGATCATCGAGAACTTGACTGGGAGGCTTAAACAGACATCTTTCCGTTCATTTCGGATTATCGGGAACTTGTAAACATTCAAATTCTCTGAGCAACTATATTGCACAGTGTTTATCAGCTTAAGGTAACTACATAACTTTGTATTCCACAACAGATGCTCATATTTCATTTCAGTCAACCCAATGCAGCAGAAACTGAGAATTTGATCTTTTTCTATGGTAGTAATTGAAAGAGCTAGCTTAACTTCATTCCGCGCAATGATTAATGCATCACCTAACGCATTAATTACAAAAAATGGTCTAAAGTTGAAGGTTTAATTGTAGATGCAAAAAAAAAAAAACTCAAGCTTTTGTTTCTAATTGAGAAAAGAACAGGGCAGTTAACCATAATCGTATTACCGAAAAAAAAGTAGATTACCCATGAAACAAAGCGACTTAATTGAACGAAACAAACAGGAATTATTCAAATGGGTTTCAAAGGAAGCTTACCTACACTTGAATTCCTCCTCTTGATCTCTGTAATGATCAAGAATCATCAACAGCAGCAATGAACAGTACCAGTGGCGAGAAAGTTTCGACTTTTAGCGAGAAATGGTGACCGTGATCTGTGCAGAAAACAAACCCAACAACCGCCGCGGTGGTCGTGTTTGGTTATTATTTTTAATATAAGATATGTGGATATGGGTGGTGGACAATGGCCGACCAGCTCCACCTCCGTCTCCATGACTAATAATTATTATTAGAGAGAGATGGTTGAAACAAAAAATGGCATTTTTCTTTTTATGGCGACCAAAAAGTTTGAAGTAAAACCAACATTGATTAACGAGACAATCAAGAAGTTGCTAAATTATTGACGCTAAAGCTAATAATGGTTAACCATTTACCATGTAATAAATATATAGGGAGTCTCAACGGGTTATGGGTACGGGTAACCGCCCTGATTTCGCCCCGCCTGCCGTGTATTGTGCCCAATGGGACGGATCCGAGTTTAGGTTTGCGTAGCCCCACTGACCCGCCCCGCCCCGCCTCGGACAAGTATTAAATATATATATATATATATAGCGTAGGTATATTATATAAAACTATATGAATAACATAACATATATCAAAATAAAAAAAGTTTTAAGGAGTTTGGTAATTTATATTTTGAATTAAATTTGTAATTTGCTATTCGGAGTTGAATTTGGCTACGGTGAACATAGAGTTTATGATATAGAGTTTGTAATAAAAAATTAGGGTTAAGAACCTGTAAACTGTCTGAAGTTTACCTAATGTTGAAATTTGGTGTTTGAAATTTGGAATGTTAAAATGGACAGTCACAAGTTTCATTTTTGTTGAAATTTGGTGTCTTTACGCGTATTTTCCTCTTATTTCAATCTTTTTCATCAACTCACTCACTCACTCATAATCCATCTTTCTATACTTTTCACAGAGTCGCCAAATTTCACCCAAAACTTGAACATCCAAAAGAAAATGTTTCCAACAAAGTGGTGTGGAGCAATTTCCAGCGACAGCGGAGCGGGATTTATTTGCGCAGATGTGGCCAACTTCTTAAGTGACCGTCCCGGCAAGGTGACAAGAATGGAGAGTGCATGAGAGGTCGAATTTGACAGTCGGTTTCGTCAAGATTGACTTCTCTAAAATAATCACACTGAGACATCAAATTAAAAAAAAACAAATGAAACATGGGACACACCATTTTAACGTCTGACACCAAATTTCACATTGGTGAAACTTCAGACATATTATATGTTCTTAACCCAATAAATAATGTCACGCGTGGAGCAACCCGCGTGTCGACCCGCCCCGCGAGATGTATGAGACGGGTACAGGTTGACCATCTCGACTCACGGGGCGGGTTCGGGACTGGCGATACCCGCCCCGATCCGCCTTATTGACACCCTAATAATTTGGTGTAGCGGTTCACTGTTTCATCCCTTAACCAGAGGTCATTGGTTCAAATCCCGCCAATGATCATGAGAGATGAAAGACCCAGTGTGAATGTAGATTATTACCAAGAGGGATATTAATCAAATAGTTGTCTATCTTAACCCTAACTAAATTATAAACTGATATTTAAACTTCAATAATTTTTTAAGTTAGTTTTTTGAAATTTTAATTTCCAAACAATATATATTATTGTATTATATTTAATTGTATATGCTTATAAATGAAAATGATAGTCTGAATATTACGTAGCGGGATGAGTTTATGTTTGTTATTACCAGCTCATTTATTTTTTAACTAAAAAACCTATATATAGATAAATAAAGATGTAAATCTATAATTTGAACTTTATGTATGTTAATAAATGTATTGGTCTTTATTATCTGTACTAGAAGGACACTATCTTGTAATGTCATTCTCTTAATATCGACTTAATAAATGAGTATTAATTAAGTGCATTCAGGATTTACTATATGTATCTTTTTATATGATGACAAGATAAATATATTGTATAGTTACCGTAATATGATTAAATTGTTACTTTTTTTATATGATAGTTTGGTTATCTACGCTCTAGAATGTTATTAAATGGGCTGAACTTGTTGCATTTAGTCACTTATGTTTGACCGAATGTGATTAAATGATTATAAAATAAATATTTTACCATTACACTACAAGAAAATGTTGAATTCCACACTATATATTTCCACATGGAAGTATACGTGTGTAATTCATCTCGGCTTGCACACAAGTTACATACAAATATGTTGAAAATTGTTAATACTACAATGCATTCGGATTCTACACATCATTACATACTGACAAAATCGATGTGGAAATTGTATAAGCTTTGCCTCATGTACACACAAAGTGAATATTAATATATTCGGTGTGTATTATATCAGTGTGGAGTAAGTTGAATTCATTATTCTGTGTGGAATTGGAGTGGTATATGCACATATATGAATATGTGTGACACATCTACTACATTTGTTAACATATATGTGTTACAAAAATACTATGCAAAAACTAGTACATATGAACATATGTTGACACATCTACTACATGCAGTAACATATATAAAAAGTAATCTGATTTTACACGTCCTTATGTTCATTTAAGAAACTACTATTAAAATCATCATTTAAGTTTAAAGATAATATAACAACGTTGTTACATAACATTTAACTAACATTAAAGACTAAAATACAAGCATCCAAAAGACATACTTTGTCATCAATGAGAAATTACTTCACTTTTCAGTATCAAATCCAATATCCCAAAATCCTTTGGTCGTCATTGAAAGAAATATGTTTGTATATGTGTGCCTCAAAACACCTTGATGGTGCTCACATATTACACATTCATTGCTAATGTGGTTTCTACCTTCATCATCAGGAAGAACAACATCATAGAATTTTTTTGCACTGCTTGCACTTGATACCCTTGAGGTTTTCTCTTTCACTTTTTTTGCTTGCCGTGTCCACATACTTGAAGTTTCTTTTTCCAGCAGAAGGTGTACAGGGTTTACCAGTGGAATTACCAGAGGCATAATTTGATTTGCATCTTTGAAAACTCTGTGAAAGGACTTGGAGATATTAATCTCAGGGACTTCATTTTCTACTCTTTTATATTTGTTTAAAGCATACATAATATTGTCGATAGAGTTTTCAAAGAAATTATCATGAGTATCTAGTCCCTTATGTAATTATGAGCTCTAGTGTCTATCCATGTGAATGCAAAGTTTATTTTTGCTTCTATATGGACTCTTAATGTCAGGAGCAACATACTGTGGTTTGACAGATCTGCTGAGCAGGCTTGGTAGGAATTACTTGACTTATCGTTATAGTGTAATCCTCGAAATGATCATTACCATCAACGTCTTTAACTATGTCTCGATTGGAAACGCGTGCCACCTTATTAGTTTGCAAACCTACACAAATAACATAAAAGAAAGTAAAAAGTAAGTGAGACTTATTGATTGTCAGAACAATTAATAAACTAACTTATTGCATAAGTCTTAAGCAATTGTACATACATTACATAATAAGATTAGTTTTATTGGTTATGTACTAATAGATGCTTCAACGGCATCTTCTAATAAACATTTTTTGTTATTTGACCCACCTCTGTTAACTGTGTTTAATTTTATATGGGATTTCTTTCTGAGTATGTTTCCAGATAGTTTTGGCTGCTTTTCAGCAACATCGACGTTCTTAAGCTGCTTGGCTAACTTTGATTGGAAATCTTCAGTCTCAAACTGCATTCTACACTCCATTCACTTCCACTCTGACTCATTCCTCTTGAGTTGTTCTATAAGAAGAAAAATCATGTTTTCTAGACTTTGTCTTTTCCTCAAAATAGAACTAAGTGTGTTGGCATACTCAGTAAATTGATTATTCTTAGTCATCAAATCATATGTGTTTGACTCAAGGAGGGCTAATAGTTTGGTATGAGTTGCCCTTTCGAAATCATACATGTGAAAACTGTTGGATCACGGGCGAAGCTCCGTTACGTTCTTGACGGAAAGCTTGAACTCCTGGGCTCCGCGTAATCCTGCAAAAGGGGATGACCTGGGTGGTGACCCAGAATCCCTCTCCGATGCCTAAATGAGTGTATGAACGATGAGGTGGTAAGCAGTAATCTAAGTTCGTATTAGAATGTCCGTTTTCTGAGGTAACTTCCTCCTTTATATAGGAGGGGAAGTTACTCAGTTACCTGTAACCGCGCCTGGCAGTTTTACCCACGATTCCGCATATCTCGTTCGGGATTCCATATATCTCGCCCCACGCTCCGCGTATCTCGCCCACTCTCCGCGTATCTCGGGCACGCCCTGTGTATCTCTGGGGAGACTATCTGTATCTTAACCGTCTCCCCACTACTCTATCTAGTATGCGGGTTTCTCGGTCTTATCCTTTGATCACAAGTCCTAATTCATATCGGGGACTCCAGAGTTATCTCATTCTAGGTCACCACCCAGGACCTCTCGTCCCACGGGACAGGGCCAGCTTCCTCGGGGCTTTATTATCGGGGCCTTCTCAAAGGCATATCGGGGCCTACTCGGAGGCTTCTCGTCGGGAGCATTCAGCTCATATATCGGGACAGATCTCGTCGGAACCCTTCATAATGGGCTTCTGGACCTTCCAGGTCTTTCGTCGAGGCCCACTGGACTTATTCGCCGTCTATTAACTGTTAACGGGGCTAACGATTACATCGGAACCCATCAAAAACCATACTAATGGATTCTAAAATATACTTTCGAAATTCACAAATGCATCAAATGTTGATGTCTTCTTCAACCATTTACATATTTGACACAATAGAGAAGCAGTAGTACCAATTTTTTTAACAAATTGATATCACAGTTAAATTAAGTGTGCCTAAATGAATGTCTTAGTATCTATCAAGGGAAATACTAATCACCCGCTTTATAATTGAAATAGTTGTAACTAAACTAAACATATAGAATTAAGTTTATGTGTTATTACCAAGTTTCTTCACATTTTGATACATGATATACTAATGAACAATAATTGAAATATTTATTATAATTATGCAACTAGTGAACTGCAACAAACAGTTTTGAGTCTTAAACACACCTTACAAGTTCAATTCTACAAGGTGTGAACACAACATCTCTCATGTTAACATCTCACTCAGATTCTATATGGTACTTGGCATGTCGGTGTGGAAGTTGAGTGTACTTTCAGAGTACACAAAAGACTTTCGGTGTGTACTACACACTAAATATGTCCACACAACACACACGTTATTTTTTGTGTTCGCCCAAATTGAACTAGGTTTAGGGTGTTAATTCCCCAATATTTGAACAAAATTGAAAGTTTAGGGTTGATCACGTGACTTGCACGTGTCACTTAACTGAAAAAATGGACGGAACGTAACGGTCGAACCAAAACTAGAAAAGTCTGCAAACATATGGTACCAAAACTAGGTAAAAAAAACATCATGGACCAAAAACCCAAAAGTGGTCAAACATCATAGACTAAAAGACTGTTAACCCTAATAATTAACAAAAAAAAAACTTCAATTTTTTCTTAAAAATCAAACACCGAGTTCGAATTTGAATCTAGTGTTTTTTTTTTTTTTTTTCCAACAAATCTAGTATTCGCATTGTGACTACTCGGCTCATTGATTTGATTGATATTGCATGATCGTGTATTTATTGGATTCTCTTCTGTGTCTACAACTATTTGGAATTTTCTCACTTTAGTTTACAGTCTCTTATTTGGGTCTTAATATCCATTGAATCGTAGCTTTCCAATGTTGTTGTTATTTCCTTCCTAGCTGGTTTTGGCTCCATGTTATGAGAACTTGAGGTTACCCACCAATCCCGCCAAGTATACTTGTCTCTTCACTTTTGTAGTTTGTGCTTACATGTTAGTTGTTAGTCTCTTGTAATTTGTATTATATATCAATGGAATACTTAAGAAAAACAGATTGCATGATCATGCAGTATATATATATATATATATATATATATATATATATATATATATATATATATATATATATAATTGGGTTAAGAACCTACGAAAGGTCTGAACTATCACCCATGTTAACGGGAGAGGTCTGAAATTTAAAAAGTTAATAACAGAGGTCTGAAATTTCAATTTTGTTGATTTGAGGTTTTCCGTCCATTTTTAGGGTTAAATTTAACAGAATTGTGTGAAATGGCATTTTTGCCCCTTTAATATTTTGTTTTATTTAATATCTTATTTAAGGAAATGTGAAATGACAATTTTACCCCTAAAGTCAAATTAAAACCACCCAACTCCGGCCACCACCACCAGACTCCGGCCACCACCACCCAACTCCGGCGACCACCACCTCGACTCCGACGACCACCACCTCGGCTCCGGCGACCCGACTCCGGCCACCACCTCGGCAAAAAAGCTCCGATCGGGGCCAAAAAAGCTCCGGTCGGAGCCAAAAAAGCTCCGATCGGAGCTTTGTGGCTCTGGTCGGAGCCACAGAGCTCCGATCTGGAGCTCTATGGCCCCGACCGGAGCCACAGAGCTCCGGAGCTCCGGCCGGGGCCACAGAGCTCCAGATCGGAGCTCTGTGGCCCCGGCCGGAGCCACAGAGCTCCGATATGTAGCTCTGTGGCTCTGGTCGGAGCCACAGAGCTCCGGTCGGAGCCACAGAGCTCCAGTCGGAGCTCTGTGGCTCCGATCAGAGCTTTTTTGGCCCCGATCGGAGTCCAATCGGGGCCGGTGGCTCCGATCGGAGCTCAATCGGGGCCGGTGGCTCCGATCGGAGCCCAATCGGGGCCGGTGACTCCGATTTTGGCCCAATCGGAGCCTTGGTGGTGGTCGCCGGAGTACGATGGTGGTCGCCGGAGTACGGTGGTGGTCGCCGGAGTACGATTGGTGGTCGCCGGAGTACCGTGGTGGCTTCAAGGGCATTTTGGTCTTTTCACTCCATGCATGTGAGGGGCACACTTGATAGAAGGGCATTTTTGGAATTTTATTTAATTTCCGGTCACATGCCAAGCATGTGACCAACTTCCGTTAGTTTTAACGGAAAAAACTAACGGAGACCGCTGTTATCAACAAAACAGAAATTTCAGACCTCTGTTATTAACTTTTTAAATTTCAGACATCTCCCGTTAACATGGGTGATAGTTCAGACCTTTCATAGGTTCTTAACCCTATAGAATTTAGAAAGAGTCCCGAAACGAACTGTTAAGGACTAAACCGTTTCTGTACAGAAAATTAGGGTTGGACATTAGAAAAAATCTGGAATCGGTTCAGTCTGGAACGGTTCCAAATAGGACAGATCTATAGAATCAACCATTATCAAGAATTGTAAGTAAACTTCTGTGGTATCGGTTACGTATTGGAGGGAAATCGATTTGGAATTGATTTTTTGTTTTATTTTGTGCAAACTTTCATTTAAAAATGTGTTAATAACTAAAAAATTGTTCAAGGTTTACCCTATGTTAAAATTAGGTGTCTGAAGTTTCAAATGGTAAACTGTAGTGTCAAAGTTTCAAATTTGTTAAAATATGGTGTCTCGGTGTGATTGCATTAGAAGTCAATTCTGACGAAACCGACAGTCAAATTCGAGCTCCTATACACACTCACTTCTCGTTATCTTGTCGGGATCGTCACCTAAGAAGCTGGCCACATCCGTGCAAGTAAATCTCGCTCCGTTGTCGTTGGAAAATCGCTCCACACTACTCTGCTAGAAACCTTTTTTTTAGGTTCAACTTTTGGGTGAAGTTTGACGATTTTGTGAAAAGTAAAGAGTGATGGATTATAATATAGTGAGTGAGCTGATGAAAATGATTGAATGAAGATGAAAAGACGCGTAGATACACCAAATTTTAATAAAAATGAAACTTGAGATAGTTAATTTTAACATTTAAAACTTCAGACACCTAATTTTAACATAGGATAAACTTTGGACAGTTTTTAGTTATTAACTCTTTAAAAATGGACTGGTTCAGAATCAAACTATATCTTTTTTCTTTTGCGAACCGATTCTAAACCGGTTTCAAACAGACCAATTTTGTTATGATAAATCATTAAAAAAAGTTTGGTCCACTGATCTGAACCGGTTCCATACGCAACCCTTAAAAAAACCATTGGTCCATACTCTTTTCAGTTCTTTATGGTTCGGGTCTCGATTTTGGTCCCGTTTAGGGATTTCCAGACAAATGAACACTAAATTTCCAGTTGAGTTGTTGCATGACGAATTTTTTAGGCAAGTTTGGAATTTAGACCAAGTGGACCTTAATTTGGTAAGTGTTTATTAATTATTTTTTAGGAAAAAGGACTGCAAAACCACCAAAGTGACCAAACACTTTTACGTGCTGATGACGATTGGATGGGTGTAAACAGAGCTCATCTTTTAAACATCTTCGTCCACCATGCATGATTAGAGTTGGGCTTTTTTGTTTTTATAAATTCTACTTTGTCCTCCATCCTTGTCGTGCACATGCAAGTGGTCAAGTCCTTTAACGAGCGAAACCCTCAGTTTGTGTTGCTGAGACATGCAGACGGGATGATACCCGTTGAGACCGAATTCAAGGGATTAATACACTGTTCAAAGCAACATAAAAGCATTCCTTTGGAAACTATGAATAATCACTTTTACGAGGGGGAGATTCGAAATATTTTGTTCCAGCACAGAGAATTATTTAATTCTTGCATTTCAAAAATTTCAACGATACACCAGAACAATCATTTAGAGTATTTAATGATTCCTAAAAGAAAACTCAAAAGTCGCTTTTTAATGAAAAAACTCTTTCAGCCCTTTGATGTGGTCATGAAAAAACAGATAATAACAAATAGACGGTAGCATTTGGATTGGATATCGACACGGCCAATCTCCGGTAGAAGAAAAGGTTCCGTTGAAACAATTATTTAGCTCATGGGAGAAATGACAATAATATATTGGAACATTAATTTAGAAGAGATGGTCAAAGCAGGAGTGAATTTTGGTCATGGTACTAAAAAAGATCCAAACGGAGCCCTAATCCAAATCCGGAATACTATTCGGAGGACTCTTCTGACCAAACAAAAAATATGGAATTGTCAGCAAAGTTTTTTATCTTTTTTCTTCAAATCCAAATAATTCCTCTCGTGAGCCGCCATGCTATGTAGTTAAAAACGCGTTTCTAAGTCTTGAAAACGTACGTTTTTACATTTCTAACTTAGAAAACGAGTTAAAACGTAGTAAAGTCGTCATCTGAATGGAAACAGTAAAAACGTCCCGTAAAGTCGTAGAGTCGGAAAGAAACAGAGTTTGTATGCATTTATACCGTTTCTACTTCTATACTAACAAAATTGGAAAGAAAAAAAAACTCTACTTGGGAAATGGGTCAAATTATTTTATTGTTAAAAAATTAACACATGTTCCATGGATTCATGTAAATAAATAATAATAAATTAGTAAAAGTAAAAAAATGCTCATTTCTTGTCTCTACAACTCTATCTCCCGCATTTCCTTGTAGAAGACCAAAATTAGGTTTAACTTCGTCACCCACCACGGCATTATCACTCTTCTTTTTTTTTTTTTTTTTCTCATGTTGTTTTATTCCTTCTTTTGCAGTCTTCCTTTCATGAATTTAACATAGAGCTAACAATCTTAATTTATCATCATTTTCGTATAAATCTCTCTAAATTAGCGATAATAAATTTATGTATTATTGAATAAAACATGCTATTAGCTATTATTGGGTATAATAATATTTTCGAATTTTCTACATAATAATAATTACATATATACACACACATATATATAGTTATACATTTAATTTAAAATGTATTTAACATATATGTAGAAACTACGTATTTACGATCCAATTTTACGACTCGACTCTACCTACCATTTTCCGTTTCTACGTAGAAACTCGTCTTTGACAGCATAGCCGCCAAGTACCAATCCCGCAACAGTACTGGCACACAAGGATCGATCCTTCACTTGCTGATCGTTCGTGAGTTGAACTCGCTCTCCGGCTATTAGTTGCAGGGAGCGCATTCTTCACGGCCAGGATTACGTCCTGGATCGTTAGATAGGAATCCAAAAATGAAGCGAGAAACAAAGAATATCACCACTGTGTAAACAAAGCGATGATTCACTTGTCCCCTTGTCCATAGGGACCTCGTGGCATACAACCGAAACGACTCCCGCTAGATAGCCACTCTTTCTCTCTTTTTACAGCCTCGTGGACGGACGAAAGAAGGGAAGTTACAAAACGAGGCAGTGAAGGCCTTGATTTGAAATAAGCCACTGATCGGTGGCCAATTCGAATTCAGAGAGGAATATAGGTACTCTTGTTATTTGGTCCAGTACAATTTATTTACACCATCACCATCTTCAAATAAAGTATTTTCTACAGTAGCACCATGAATAGCACATAGTAGAGCAGCGCCCAATACACCAGCAAATCCCTTGTGTCCTTGAGTCTGGTTGTGGAAGATCTTCAGAGGATGATGCCGACCCTCCGATTCTCGAGAGGTGCCAAACTTGGCTCTTTACTTCCAATGGCTTAGCCCACCAACCGGGGGGGGGGGGGGGGGCTGCACAGGGTGAGGGCGAAATGACATGATTGGGATCGGATCACAGATCTCGTGAAAAAGATAGCTTCCATAACGCATGTGAATCCGTCTTTCCCGGCTCTCATTCTAGTTCATTTTCCTCTTTTAGGGGGCGCATATTCGTCCTAATTTAGTGAAAATTAAAAGGGGGGGGGGGGGGGGTCAACTTATTGTGCCAACCCAATCTTTTTCCCATTCAAAAGTGATTTACCTCGATCTCTTTACTTTCCAGCTGAAGAAGCATATCGATATTGAACTTCAACATTACTAGGGTAAGCATGATTTGAACCTGCATGAGAACTCGTTCATTTAGATTAGATCAAATGGGATCTTGATAATTAGAAATTCTTCTTTAATTAAAAAGTTTTGACGTTTTTATTTTATTATTTGCGTTGAATTCAAAATTGTTCGAATTGTATAACTCGTCGATTACTGACATTGGTAAACGACCTAAAGCGATTTGATTATAATTCAATTCGTGACGATCATAAGTAGAAAGTTCGACCATTTCTTTGTGGATTCCTATACGAAGTGTTTGTAGATGTGTTTCTGGGTATTCGTTTATCATTTCGTCCAAGAGTGATATTTTATCCTACCAACCAAGGAAACTACTTAGTTGTTGAGTTGCCAATGAACTGATCTCTGTTTTTCCCCGGAAGAATGGACTCGGACGCTCCCACTCCTAGTAGCGGACGCAAATGGACCTTTCTTGCAAGTATAGATCGTCCTGATTGAGCATACCAACTCAACCTGAAATGATAGCGAACTTCGAGCTATCAGCCAACGGAGAACCTTCTATTCTTTATTCCCCAATCAATTGACTTGAGTTGAGAGCAGAGCAAGCTCAATTGATCCGCGCGGATAGCTCAGTGGAAGCCGGGTGTCCAATAGTTACATGACATTCTCAGCAAAAGCAAGATGCTCGACTGTAAGCTGGCGTCATCTCCTGCATCATCCGGGTCCCTTTTAAATCATCATATTGCCTTTGGCTCAGCTCATCCAAAATCAAAAGAAATAAGTATGCCCAAAATTGGATAATCTCAATGAATCCCTATTAATATTGTCTTTTTTAGCACATACTACTAATGCAATGTTAATTACTCCCTTCTCCGTTTGATTTAGAAGAGAACATAGAAACCCTCCTTGAATATCTGGAGTTATAGAAATGAAGATGAGTTTCTTATCATTCAATGAGCATCTTGTATTTCGTTTCTCGACGGTGAAGTAAGACCAAGCTCATGAGCTTATTATCCTAGGTCGGAATTGATAAAATCCCCTTTTTGACGTCCTCATGCCCTTTCTCGGTCTCTATAGCAGAGAGGTGATTGGAATCATCGGGCCGGCCCAATGGAGCTAAGTCTTGTTCAGTTGGCTGAACTGAACCAATATTCAAATCATGTGGGTTGAATTCAAACTCTTAGTAATACTAAGGCTAGGGCGACTCATTCTATTCTCTATGAGGTCAGTGGTGACACTTCGCTTGTGCGCTCTCTTATTTCCCCATCTTTTGTTGGGACGGGATGTTGCCCGATACCTGCGAAAAAAAGATCTGAAAGGAACTGTGGGACTTTCAGCTTGCCCTAGTGTTCATAGGAAAGGTTGTCAATACAGTCAGAAATAGCTGCAGGTGTCAAGGCAGGCTAATAAAGAGGCATATTCAAATGTCATTTCCCTATTGGAGATAGAAGAATAGGCATGATTCACTAAAGTAAGCGACGCTAGCCCCTTCCGCCTTTCCTGGAATAGAAACGAGATTGATAGAAAAGTAAGGATATGGGCTCGTGTGAGTAGGAAACATAAAATATATATTCTAGTTCTATCATCAGCTAGAGTTCGAATCTAAGAGAAATTCTCATAATGGACTCCTGACGTATACGAAGGAGTGCGGTTCGTTTGATAAATTCCTACCTCTCTATCTATCTCGGAGATGTTTGGAATGTTAGTGATTGATTTATAGCTTTATCCTCAAACCAAACGTTAGAGGTTTAAATACCGTTTAGATTCTTTTAAAATAATAGTCATGAAAAAAAAAATCATTTATAAGCTATCAGTGTAACTGTGTAAGTAGAGATTAGTTTATTTAAGAATAAAGCAACTATATAATACGAGTTCTACTCTTATGGGCCACCCTGCCGAAAAAATAGTTACAAACTCAAACCCTTGCGCTGGGCCGGAAGGCCCATTATCAATAATGGGCCTTTGCAAAAGTTGGCAATAAAATCATTTTTTTTCTTTAAAATAATATCATATGCAATTATGCATAGTGTGTAGCAGACGGCCAAAAACAAAATTCACAAAATAATAATGTCTGTGAATGTTAATTACTAACTATTATCACTGTGTTAAACTAATAATTAGGGTTTGCATCAACCCTTGACTGCCGTCTACCTCTTTGCTTCTCCTGGTCAAAAAGGGTGGGACAAGGAAGCAAACCCTAGTCCAAACTTTTGTCTCCCTTATATATATATATATATATAAGAAATGATATACAGACCGAATGTGGCAATCACGATCCGACTGAGTCTAAGTGCATGATATAGTTAGCTATTTAAACATAGTTGGGATTGTAATTGGACTATCATACATAATTTACATACAGAACATGTATAATTCTTATATATTATATATAGGATCCTTCGTGCTGATCATTAATTATATTCTTCCATTACAAGTCATGAATGAGTACCCACCCACCACTAGAGAAAAGGTCATCCTAACTAACAAATAAACATAACCAATTTAATAAAAGGGGTTGGATACATAATGTCATAAATTAATACTCCGAATAAATATTAAGGCTGTCACGTTCTGTGTGTATAAATATTATTTCCAAATTAAACTATCCTTGTGTCCCTAGCTATTAATGGAGTCTAGTCAAGTCGGGCGACATTTGGTCGTTCCACGACTCGAATTTTAATTAGGCAAAGATGCTACAACATTTGTGTTCATAGTTGTTAGGTTTGGTTGATTAAATGAGATATTAATAAAAACATTTCACCACCTATACTATATATACAGTGGCGTATTTATATAAAATAAATAATAGGGTTGCCAAGCATACCTCGTTAGTCGCCACTGCCTATATATTTGTTGTTAAAATTATTATTATTATTATTATTAAAAAATGTATTTTCTTTATTGGATGGAAATGTATGGTTACACTTGAATCTTGATCTTTATACATTACCAATTTCAGAAATATGCCATGACCCAATCAAGGGGTTCACCTGACTCGAGCCGTACCAGACATGATTACTTAATTTGAGGAAGTATGCTTGACACGAGATTATGCAAGTTCGAGCTCTCTGTTTCACCTTGACTAATTAAAACTCTAAATCAGTCATGACTTAATTGACTGAAATTGAGAAAACACTCTAGCTCGGAACTCATATAATCTTGCAGATCAGGTTAGATGATCACGTCTAACACGGGTCCACCAAGACGAGTCCCAAACTTCCCTTTAAAAGTTTATCTATATTGACACACCCAACCCATATATGTTTTTTCTAGACATCCACCGAAAGTTGTCTAGGTATCATCATGTTTGTTATTGATAGTAAGGATAAGGAAGATGCAGTTGCACGTACGTGGAGAACTTGTGGCTTCCAGCAAGCTGAAAAGCCACACTATACAGTGAGTGTATTGGAATTTAGATTCAAGTTGAATGAAGACAGGAAAGGAAAGAGTGAGTATTTAGCTTAGCCCCACATGCTGTCTTGTTCCTTGCTTGTATCTTTATCTACTTTTCATGCGTCAGATTCGACCAAGTTTCTTCCTAACCTCATCCTCTCTCTCTCTCTCTCTCTATCTATATTATCGACACTTGGGTCCTTATCAATGCTCCCCAGATTATAATTTTTTTCTAATAAAAAATGAGCTTGTGCCAATCATATATCATCAAGTTACATAATGTTTCGTCTCTTTTGTTTACGGTCTATATTTTTTTTCCGATCAGACTTGAACAACCAACGACCTAGTATAGTTAAGGGGATGACATGTACAATCTAATTCTACTCGCCTCATAAGTTTGAAATTTTTTATGATCAGGCAAAGTGAACAGCCCACAACTTAATATAAGGATGGACCATTAAATCCAATTCTACTCGTCTTCTTATATCTGACAATATATGTGAGCTAGATTGAATTTGATATTTTAATCAGATCGTCTCATGCAACCAACCTAATATATAGTTAAAATGTCTGACTCATTAAATCAGTTCAACTAGTCTTTTCTTATGTTTAATGTGGTGGTATACGTATCATGATACGTTAAACAAGGTAAGTCCCAAATAACCTAGAACTTAGAAGAGTAAACGTTTTTAAGCACAAAATCACAAGTGCGTTTCGTTTCATATTACAACTTCAATAATTTAATCATCTTAGGACTTAATAAATGCAGTAAAGGGTACTCATCCTCTAATCAGACCATCCCTAATTCAACCTCTTCATGTAGATTTAATAATACTGCGCCAACTTCATCAAATTATATATATACTGTCTGTATACAATATAACAGTACCAGAAAAGGACATCAAATTCATTGTATATAGGGTTAAAATTACTTTTCATACCACATGTTTGGCCGAATGTGGCTTTTAGTACCGAATATTTTGTTTTGTATACTTTTGGTACCAAACGTTTGAAAAAATGTGGCTTTTGGTACATCCGTTAGTTGGCCGTTAGTTTTTTCCGTTAAATGACATGTGCAAGTCACGTGACCGACCTTAAACTTTTGATTTTGTTCAATTTAGTCCTTCAAATATATTTCTAATTTTTAATTTGTTTAATTTAGTCCCAAAACTTCAAAATCAATTCCAATTGAATCATCGAACCCAATTGACATAGCCGGACCTAGGTGCGAACCTGGGTTGGGGTTGCCGGACCCAGCCGACCCTGACCCAGGGTCGGACCTAGCCTAGGCTAGGTCCGGCTAGGTCAATTGGGACCTAGCCCAAATTCGACCCAAATTGGGCTAGGTCCCAATTGACCTCGCCGGACCTAGCTTAGGGCTAGGTCCGACCCTGGGTCAGGGTTGGTTGGGTCCAGCGACCCTGAACCATGGTCGGACCTAGCCCTAGGCTAGGTCAATTGGGTTCAATGGTTAAATTGGAATTGATTTTGAAGTTTTGAGACTAAATTAAACAAATTAAAAGTTAGAAATATATTTGATGGACTAAATTGAATAAAATCGAAAGTTTAGGGTCGGTCACGTGACTTGCACATATCATTTGACGGAAAAAACTAACGGATATACTAAAAACCACATTTTTTCAAACGTTTGATACCAAAAGTATACAAAACCAAACATCCGGTACTAAAAGCCACATTCGGCCAAATATGTGGTATGAAAATTACCTTTAACCCTTACCCTTGTATATAATATAACCGGAGAAAATTTTGTTTTGTTTTTTTTAAACTATGTGGTTGGCCCCTCGGCTTTACTATGTGGTTGGCCCCTCGGCTTTCTCATTATCATGGAAGCTAATGTTTGACCCAACACTGCAGATAGTGACAATAAACGTGTTATATGACCTGGAAACAAGAAAACAATATACTGAAAGTTGGTTCGACTAACTATAACGCAAATTGCATTTAACTTTCAACCCTCCAACCCGAAATATGCATATGCGACATTTAACTTTAATGCTCCCAACCCACCCGAAATTCTCGAATGGGTCCATACAACAGGCATACTGCATACATCATCTTTTTTTTTTTTTTTATTCTACATTATTTATAGGGTTAATAACTAAAAACTGTCCAAGGTTTACCCTATGTTAAAATTAGGTGTCTGAAGTTTGAAATGTTAAAATAGACTGTCCCAAGTTTCATTTTTGTTGAAATTTGGTGTCTCGGTGTGATTACTTTAGAGAAGTCAATTCCGACGAAACCGTCTGTCAAATTCTTGCTCTCATACACGCTCCCTGCTCGTCATCTTGCCGGGACCGTCACCTAAAAAGTTGGTCACATTCGGGCAAGTAAATCTCGCTCTATTGTCCTTGAAAAATGGCTCCACACCATTCTTCTAGAAACTTTTTTTTTTAATGTTCAATTTTTAGGTGAAATTTGACGACTTTGTAAAAAGTAAAGAGTGATGGATTATGAGTGGGTTGGTGGGTTGTTGGAAATGATTGAATGGAGATGAAAAGACGCACAAAGACACCAAATTTCAACAAAAATGAAACTTGGGACAGTCTGTTTTAACATTTCAAACTTCAGACACCTAATTTTAACATAGGGTAAACCTTAGACAGTTTTTTAGTTATTAACCCTTATTTATAAGACAACTCATCAACAACAGGCAGGTAAAAGAAGAAGAAACAAATCAACAAAGATTACATGGATGTAGTAGAGAGAAGAGAAAGCAAAGAAATGCAAGCAAATTCTAATCAGCTCTGCTCCTTCCTTAGTTGATGCAAAGCAAAGAATATATACAGCCACCCATCATCACCTCACCTGTGCTACTTTCACTACTCTGCTTCTTCATCTCCAACTACTACTAACATTCCAGACCGGGACAATCCAGATTTCAAGGATACGAAGCCCCGACCCGCCATTACAAGGACAAGAATGTCCTATTTTTACTACTATATCTTGCTGCTGCCACTTCAAGACCAAACCATACTTACTACTACTCAACCTTCTTCATATTCATATCGTAATGCCTCAAAACTGGCACGAAGTACCGAGCCTCTGTATCTGCCTCTGACCTACTGTAATCGACTTACGGTTTTCAAATGCCGGGGGCAGCAGCTCTTGGAACCTTTCCAGGAAAAGCACCCATTCGTCTTCACTCATGTCTGCTAGCTTCACAAAGCTCACACTAGCGGGAAGCTGCTCATTTGCACTTCTGTGCCCCGATGATGACGACGAGTTGTTGTTACCCATGTAGCTATTATTGTTATTATCCTTCATCTTAGAGTACCCGTACTTGCTTACTATGCTCGAACTCTTCTTACCTATAATGGTATTCTTCAGGGACATGGATAGTTTAGACACTGTTGGCAACCTTTTGATTATCCCGGTCTTTTTCTCATCTTCTTCTTCTTCTTCATCCTCGGTTCCCTCCTCGAGTCTAGAGAGTGGGTTACGGCCATTGCCAAAGCTGCCATATCCGAAATGCAGAGGTGGTGGTGCTTTATTCATATAGCCATTCGGGGTCGTCATGTCAACCTCTGCATCCTCACAATCAATGTGGAACTGGAAATCATCAACTGCTGCTGCATCAGATCTTGGAGACAGAAGAAGAAGCTCCCTCTCCACAATGGACCTCCTTGCTTCAAGGCACACAAGCTCGAGCTCGCTTGGCTCCTCCTCACCACCACGGAACTCCCTTGTCATCATTTCCCCGATTTCACCAAGGCACAGGCCAGAGGCAGCAGCGTCCTTGAGGAAAATGGTGCAGAGGATAAGAACCCTGAGAGAGGCATCTCGAATCATGGGGAGCTCTGCTCGAAGCATCTCACAGTCATGGATTGGCTCCAGGTCTTCTATGTACTTGAGTTCATCTTCTGAGAATGGGATTGATGCTTGAGGCCAATGAATCCACTCGAAGTAAGGATCTTCGAGAGACTCTGGAAGGCAAAGGCCGTGATCTATCGGAACGAGATCCACTTGATTGAACCTTTCTGTGCCATCTAGCTTCTTCACCAGAAGGTTTCCAGCATGTCTGTCTGTGTTGAAGATTCGAATATCTAGAATCCCGATTCGATGAACTGACGCAACTGGGAAACTAGAGGTTCCATGATCGCTCGCATCAAAATCATGCGCTATGAACTGTTGGACAGATGCGAGCTTGCTGACAATGTTCTTCTTGAAGGGATTCTTAGGGTTCATCTCATCGTTAATGTTGAAGATGGAATGACTGATTTTCACCAGAGCTGTAGGTGGCACATTTGCAAAATGTCCATGGTCCAAGAGGTATGCTGCTACCTCCCGAACCCCTGTTTCACCGACCCGAACAGACCGCTTCAAACCAGGTTGTCCAAGAGCTTTGCCAACAAAACCTTTTGGATTGTTAGGTGCAAATGGTTCTTCGTCAGTGGGCTTGACAATGGCGACAGAATCGCCCTTGCCGTTCTTAAAATAGTAGGCTCCTCCAAGACCACCATGAACTGGAACTGGGTCAACTCCCATTTTGATCCCTTTCACAATGTCTTTGACAATCTGCTTGATCCTGGCATTGGAATCCGACCGACCCAGTATCTCTATTAGGCCACTCTTGTCCCTTTGTTGGATGTCCCTTCCAGTGGGTGAAAGACATGGAGTTGACGAACTTCTATGCATAAGATTCCTCTTGAGGAGAAGAGGAGTATCGTTTCGAATAGCACTGAGGTCGTTGTTCAGCACCATGTCCCCAAATGTCAGTGAGCTTTCATCAGTTGTGATATTGAAAGCCACTTGCAACCTTCTCTTTACTGTGTGTGCATTGTCTCCCCGATCCAACTCCATACCGAGGACACATCCCGTTTCAGTTTGTACAAAAACCCGCCTTCTTCCCGCAGGTTGTCTCCCTTCACTTCTACTGTTACCATGGTAATCCCGTAAGGGACTTTTGAAGATTGCAACAGCCATCTGGGTCTGAACAGGACTGTCGGAATCACGAGACATGGACTGAAGAGGAAAACCTCGGGTATTTGCAGCCAACAACTGAGGGAGGGCCCGAAGTCAGCTCTTTCCTGCCCAAGAAGGCACCAAATCGCAAGAGCAATGGCAAAGACACACAGAGGTTGAATGACGTAGAAGCGACCATCAATAGGCAGATCCGAGTATGAACGCCATCCGCAGTTGAGATATATAGAAGGAAGAACAGGAACAAGGGATGGTGATTGGTAACGGAATGAACAGACACTGCTACTCAATAACTCATCAAGCAACCGATCATAAAAACATCAATCTGGGAAGACAATAATCTGCATAAATGGCATGAACATAAACAGAAACATTAAATCACGAAGCATAAAGTATCAAGATCCTATGGACATCATGATAGAAGATCGAACTGTAAAACTCAAACATGTAAGGCACAAAGGAGCAACTTTCGAAACATACAAATTAACTTATTAAGTTGATGCATGTACGCAGGAGATACATGTACGTAGGAGATACAAATCTAGTGAACTGCTTGGTTTAGCATAAACATTCACCGGAAAAAAAAAAAAAAAAAAAAAAAAATCTTCGAAATTATTTGTCAATTCAATTAATACTGCACGGAGCACATTAAAAGACAGTAAATCTAGTTACTCAGATCAATCCGAGAGAAAAATACAAAGAAGCTACCCTAACCGGAGCCGGTTGTACATTGCTCGAATCAAAATACGATCTAGCAATGTCAGAAACCACATTTCTAACCTCCTTAATCGGAGGCAACAGACGAGACACCATTCCATAAGCAAGATCTACCGAAATAAAAAAAAATGCGAAAACTACGTTAGATGCAGATCCTTCATATTGCAACACCGATACTGCAATGGAAATGGACGGAACAAGATACCAAACCATAAGCAGCAGCAACAAAACCGCCACTGAGCAACGCATTACGAACATTCCACGCAATGAACAGATGATCAAGCCACCGTACCGACGAAGAAAGCTCACCGGAATCGGAGATCTGAGAATAAGTGGCTTCCCGGACGGAGAGATGACACGGCCTTCAGTTGGAAATCAATCAATCAATCAGCAGAACTATGCAAAGGCAGTTTCAAGAAAGCGCGACGGAGATTCCTGAGGCTGTGAATCGCCGGTAGCCGCCGACTGAGCCGAGTTAACTCAGGAGAAAGAAACCTCGCTTCCCTCTCTTTTCTCACTTTACCGACTTGGCCTTGTCTCTCTCTCTATCTCTGCAACGACGGACATCAACTTAACGCGGCTTACTTCGCTGCTGTGGGTTTGGTTTGATTAACTAACCATGGTTACTTTTGCTTACCCTACCATTTTTTTTAATGAAGTTAGTAATAATGATCTTAAATTCGTATTACTACCTAATGTTTTGGTCTCTCATTTTTACGGTCTGAATTTTTTTTCAATCAAACTTAGTAAACTATAACACTGATACCATCAACGCAGTCGACCTAACATCCTAGTATACTCGAGAAACTCACGTGTTAATCTAAGTTTAAATCGCTTCCTTCTTATATATGACATAGTATATAAATATGGTGAAACTTGATATTTTAATCAGTCATCACGATGTGATATTCATTGAAACATGAAATGAAATAAAAATTTCTGAACCAAATAATATGGGAACAAATACTCTAATTATTGAACAACCACTAGTAGTCTTACTATACATATATTTTTTTACAAAAAAGGAATGAATAGTACTGTCGACCATATCGCATATGCACGTCGATTCGTAATCTTCTGTTACCAACTTACCATACATTTACCTGGTTTTCTTTTCTCTCTCTTGATCGGCTCCAAAGGCTCTAGAAAACGCGATCAGAGCCGCTAGATCTGGAAGCGGTGAGGAACATGAGCCGTTAAATGTAGAGTTATTATTAAAAAAAAACCAGGCAGAAGCCGGCCAAGAAATCTGACAGGGAGGTAGCGGATTGGAGAAATTCTTTTATACATCAAATTCACCACTTGGCTGAAGTGCCCCTTCAATCAATCAAATCGTGACATGTGTCTTTGTCTACTCTCTCACTTGTCACATGCAACGATTTGATTGATCGAAGGGGCAACATATCAGCGCCACTTGATGGAACCGATGTGTACAAGAATTTCTTAGCGGATTGGGTAGTGATGTGGCAAAATTGCCGTTTATTCGGGAAGTGACTGCGAATGACTTCACGATTTCCATGTTCTCTTCTCTATTTTGCGGCTAATATTAATTAGGGCTATAAATTATAATTATTAAATTAAATTTATAGTTAAAATTTGTACATTCAAACAACTGGCTCATTGTAGTTTATTTTTTTTAACAGTTTGGTAATTATGTATCAAACTGTAAAAAAAATTGCAAACTTTATCAAATATTCCTTCTAATATGAATATAACTGGTCACATAAAGAACTCTAAAATGACGAAATTATTATTATCCACATTGCCATTTAAAAGAACTTTAAAGAACACGCATAAAGAAAATAACAAAGTTAATCCTAGCATGAGAAAAAAAAATTAAAGAACTACATTATTGTGACGGCATTTTTGTTATTTTAAATTAATTTATCTATTTTTTATATGCAAAATGTATGATTAATTGTGTATAGATAGTAATTTGTCCATAAAAAATTCAGCTTGCTATATGTCCAAATTCTCAAACTCCAGCTAAAAATTAATTGATTGTAATTAATTCTTATGCATCTAGTAAGATATGTTGTTGCACAATAAATAAAGAAAAATATAATTATTTAATGGGTTAGTTACCAAATTACTAATTAAACGTTACATGAACGTACAACTCGTTAGATGATTTTTTTTTTTTTTTTTTGTAAATTAATAGTTAAATTTGTATTAACGTACATTTTACTAATTGCGTATATTTTTTTTCGTTAACTATAAATGGAATATATTTGCTAAAACCTCTAAAAACACTCTAAAGTTTTATTATGATTATAAAATAATATCAACTTTTATTTTAAAAAAGTACATACAAATTATGATTAAAATTTATAATTATATATATTATAAAAATATATAAGTTAATATATACCCAAAAAAATTCTATCTATTACCCCCCAAAGTCTAAAAAATTAGATAAAATCATTTTTAAAATTCTCGTCTTATAGATTTTTCAAACATTTTATTAAAAAAGAATTCAAATATCTTAATAAATGCATTTTTGGATTACATTTGATTTTTATTATTAGCATGGGTTGTTGGAAATGTTAATTTTATATAAAATATCATGTCAATATATATAATTATAGTAAAACTTTAGGGTAATTCAAAATGAAAACGTTATTCAAAATTTTATGAAAAAAAATTAATAAAAATCATCAAGAGAAATACAAAGCTAGAGGTTTAGCAATTTTAGAAAGTATATATATTATGTCCATAGTTAAAAAAATGATGAAACTAACTAATTACATGTTAGCAAAAGTTCGGTATCAATTATTTAAAAAAATATAACTAGCAAATTGCACATTTGTGAAAGTATAGCTATAAATTTGGAAGTTAACTCTTTTTTCCCACAAATAAACCCTTATTTCATTTATGAGAATGGGTTAGACTAAAATAAACTAGAGTTTATTTTAATTCGATTTTTCAGTCATCAGATTATGCATGTGTAAGAAACACTTTTTATATCTTATGAATTCTAATTGATTCTCTCTCATTATCTAACGGTTGAGAAATCGAGTTAAAATAAACTCGACTGCATTTTAGTCAGTCCTACGAGAAAAGTAATATATAACAGGATGATATTCAGATTTTCAATCTCATAAAGTAGCTAGCTCAAGAGCTGATGAATGTTCAACTCACTATTAATAGCGTAAGAGTAACATTTTCCTAATCGGCATTTCGCAATAAAACTATACGTGTATCATAACATTATGGTTTTCCTTTATCTTCTTTTAAGATGGCAAAATAAGCATGGTAATTGGTACCTACTTGGACTCATTTTATTTTATTTTCTGCACGCTAAAATAATTTATGCTCGTAATGAATAAAGTGCTTATTATAATTTTTTTTTTTTTACATTTTTAAGGATCGACGGAGTTTAAACTTGAAACATCAAGTTAAAAGATAAGTTTTAAACTGCTAATATATACTTTCATTTTTTAAAATCCATTAATATAATTTTTTCCATTTAATAAAATAATAAATTTGCTTTATACTTGTTGGGTACGGCAACGTGTTACTTAATTAGTCTCATTGAAATTTATGGATAAGATGTCTAATAAGTATAAGGCGTATTGATGAAGTTGAGCTAACAATGCAAAATACATGATTGCATTGCCTTGTCCGACCAATTTTCATAACCCGATCGATCTGCCAAAGGATTATCCTTCCACGTAAGGCGCTTATATTTTAAGGCTGACATAATTGCAATAATTATAAATGCAGTTAAATTTACAGTTGTTAAATCAATAGAAAAAATATTAAAATAAAAGTTTAAACCGTGAACAAATATCGATGTGTCTAATCAAAAAGCAATCTATTCGAAACACTCGCGCAATGTTTTGAAAATCGGACTTGGTCGGGCGGTCTAAACTATGGATCGGTCGCATTGACTGTCTGATTATAGTAAAATATCATAATGCAGTGAACCTAATTCAACGAGGGAAAACAGAATTTGACTGAATAAACTGGTATCGGTTTGCCGATTCAAATGACAAACAAAAATCTTTAACTGAATTGAGCATGAAGGTTTAAAAATGAATCTTGAAGTATTTTTTTTTTTCTGAAACATATTGAACCGCATTGATCCGAATTGAAACAGTAAAACCGTAATCCGGCCACATTACCTGTTCAAGCTTCGGTCTAGATTTCACACTGAATTCCTGCATTATTATTATTAAAATAAAATAAAAACAAAAACTCATGGATTAAATTGAGTGGACTTAACTTAGTATTATTTGATTAATTATTATTAATCTATTTGTGGAAGTATCAAAATAGAATAATCTTTTGTTAGATATAAGATCATGCTAATTAAAGGATGCCGCCGAGAATATAATAATCCGCTCAATAGGCTATATACAAGTAGAGTGAATTCCTAAGGTAGGTTCTTCCACCAAACTATTTCCCAAACTAGGCTCTTTTAGAAACTAATTCCCAAAATAGGTCTTTTCATTTTTTTTGCAATGTATATTATTTAATTTGAATCCTAAAGTTTACAATATGTTACAAATGAACCCTAAAGAAAACTATAATTAAAAAATGAAATTTAAGAAACTAAGTGTATGAAAAAAATAAAAATGGAAATAAAAATTAATTAATTAAATGTAAAAATTTACATTAAAAAATAATCAAACAAACAAATTTTGTAGATTTTAATTCTAAAAAAATATGTGAAATTAAAATAAAAAGATTTAAAAATAATTAAATTTGGAAAAAAAAAATATATAATGATATGCAAATTATAGTCATTAAGAGTATGCAAAAAAAAAAAAAAAAAAACTAACTAAAATTCATTCTTAAATTTATTCTTTTGATTTTTTTAAATTTAAATTAGTTTATCCGTTATTTTTTCATTCGCTAATTTTATATATTTTTATAAATTCAACATATTTTATTTAGGGTTTATATTTTTATACTTAAAAAATCATGAGTATTTAGTTTCTTTACGTTTTATATCACTTTTTTTTTTATAATTTATATATTTTGGCATATTTATTTTTTGATTTTTTAAAATTACTAATGTATTATTTTTATGTTTATAACTTTTACATTTAATTATCTTAATTTTTTTTTATATATATTTCTTCTATAATATTTAGGTTTAGGATCAATTGTAACAAAATATAAAATTTGGGGGTAAAATATAAAAATATAAATGATTAAAAAAAATGAAAAAACCTATTTTGGGAATTAGTTTCTGAAAAAGTCTAGTTTGGGAATAAGTTTGACAATGAAACCTATTTTGGCATTCACTCTATACAAGTATACAAGAAATAGATACTACGTGCTTTCCAAACAACAATGTCAACACGTAAGCAAAAGTCACAAAGCAATTATTATTATAAGACTTAAGCATTTCTTCTCACCGGAATAAAAATAAATAAAAACTTACCAAAAAAATAATAAAATTAATATCACCCTATTTTTTTAAATGAGATAAAAAAAAAAGTAATATATAACTATGTAATATGGAAATACTACATCTATTTATTATAACTCTTGGATTCAAATTTCTCCAGAGTTGTTCCAATGAAAAATTATTCATACCAAGTATTTTACTAATTACGAGTTTACATAGTATAAATGATAATTCTAAGTATGAATTAGACATACTATTGATGTCATTCTACCCTTGGGCACTCTGTTAAACTAAAAGAAAAAACATAATATATAAATATAATTAGAAATTCTTAAATTATTATGGGAGTTGTGACAGTTGGTTAAAGACTGCATTTTATTTTAGAAATTATATCAGAATATGGAAATTCAACTATCAGTGAGTTAAAATCTTCAGTGATGAACATTACACAGTCGTCGTTACTAAACTTTTGTTAGTGTCAAGGTAACAATTTCAATTATAGGGTTTAGAAGATCCAATAAGCTGCGGCAAACAGAAAAAGGGAAGCTCTATCTTGTATAACAACATCAATTTCTAGAGCTAGAAAACAAAACAGAACGCGGCAAATAAATAAAGAAAATAAGAAATCAACTGCTAATATGTAAGAAGTTGGTGCAACTCCTTCATAACTTGCAACTCCTACAGATACACTGAAAACATTTAATAATAATAAATTTGAATTTATAAGACAATTAATAAAATATACATCTTACTTTTATTATTATCGGAATACGCTATCTTAATTTTATTTATATGGTATCACAACACACGATTCGGGTGTAGACTGACCGACCGCCCCTAGTTTTCTTATAATATTTTTCTTCAACCCATTTGGCTGCCTTCGTTCATATGCGCTGTTTCTGTTTCTGGCGGTCGGGAGCATTGCATTTGCTTTGCTTTGCTTTGCGTGCCTCTTGTGTTTTTAATTCTTCCTTTACTTTACCGACCACTACCAGTACAGTACTAATTGCTCCACGTCTTCTCTACTTCCATTCTTTCCATTTTTAAATTCTTAAATTAAATTAATGAACCTTTTTCCAATTTCTTAAAAAATAAAAGTAGCGTTACAAAGTTCGATAATTAAATAATAATAATAATAATATGAAAAAAAAGTTAAATGTATTTTTGGTGCCACATGTTTGACCAATGTAGACTTTTGACGTCATAGGTTTTTGGTGTCATATGTTTGAGAGATCGTGTGTTTTTGGTTCTTCCGTTAGTCAACATTTAGTTTGACCGTTAAATATTTTTGTTTTGTTGAATTTAATCCTCAAATTTATATTTCTAAAATTGAATATTTATAATTTAGTCTATATTATTTGCTCAAGTCACCGTCCAAAATCGCCGGCCACCATCCACCACCTTCCAAAGCCGCCGACCACCACGAAGAGGGTCGGCCACCACCACTTGGGGCCGGAAACCACCCCAATTGGTGGTAGCCGACCCCAATTGGTGGTGGCCGGCCCCGATTGTGGTGGTGGCCGGCCCTTTTCGTGGTGGTCGGCGGCTTTGGAGGTGGTGGGTGGTGGCCGGCGGCCTTGGACGGTGACTTGAGCAAACCATATGACTAAATTGTAAATATTAATTTGAGGATTAAATTAAACAAAATAAAAATATTTGACGGTCAAACTAACTGTTGACTAACGGAAGAACAAAAAACACACAATTTCTTAAACATATGACACAAAAAACCTACAAAATTAAAATATGACACCAAAAGCATACACTGGTCAAACATGTAGCATCAAAACGAAAAGTACATTAAAAAAAACATAACATGAGAGAGATAAATATTTTATATATTCATTTTCAAAGTAATACACATCTTACAAGGACATGAATAATAAATAAATCGAGATAATTTGTATTGTTGTGTGGACACCAACTATACCGACTCTAATTATTGGTATACCGGGAATGAAATTTCCCAACTTGTCCTCTCCTCTACATATGGTAAGAGCTTATTACATTTTCTAAATGAATACGTACAATAATTAGCGATATAAAATGATTATAACAATTTGTATAGAAATTTAAGTGTCTTCCTTGTTAAAAATAACCGAAAGTAAAGTGTGTTTTACATAAATTTTGATGTGGCTAACTGAAATATCGATTGAAATTTCAGACGACAATTTATGTATAACTTATGGGTAGCACTATATTTGCATGAAAGGTAATTTTCAACTGAGTTTAGGATTAGATAAAGTGAAAGAAAGAGATATTTTTAATAGCTTTCACTAGGAAAATGATATACAGTTCGACACTAACGAACGCATCTTCAAAATCTGAATAAATTAAAAAAAAAAAAAAAACTCATAAGAATACCCTAAAAGTTAACAAGAATTATAGTCTTGCCATTTGTGACACGGTTCGGAATTTCTATCACAGCTACTTTCGCTGTCGAGGTTGCCTCAGAATATCTTATCTTTCTATCATGATAGAATATTAAGGGAAAGCTATGTGAGTCTAGTCAAACTTCTTCTCAATACTCACTCGATAATCTCTATATAGCTTTAATTATTTATGGACTACAGTTCTCCATATTTTTGTTATATTTTTATTTTAATTTAAATTAATGTAAAAGGCACGCATATATTTTATTTAGTAATCTTTTACGGTAAGGTATCTACATTCAACCTATATAATATTATCTTATTAAAAAACACTTCATATCTTTGTTTTTATAGTATATATATATATGTTAAAGTAATATAATGTTATTTAATTATATATAAAATTTTCCAATTCATTTTTTAGTTTAGAATAGAATTGTTAGTTATACTTATACCACACAACAAGACAATAGCATTTAACGCACAAGTTATTTTAAAGTATCAGAATCATCATCACTGTGTGATTATGTTAATCGTGATTTAACGTACATTTAAATAGGATGGTTTATATTTATTATTATACACTATAAAAAAATGGATGTCGAATTACAGCCTCGGAATAATGGTCCTTTCGAGTAGTTTTGAATAAGTAATTAAACAAAAAATCGACCGAGGAAATATACATGTACCTACGAACAAAGAAAACGACAACTCCAGTTTGGTCTAGCGGTTGGCAGTTCACCCGGCCATCACTACTGATTCACTCACTATTTATTCTACGGGACAGTCCACAGCTAACATAACAAAGGCTAGAAACAAAGTAGCTCAATCCAACTAACCACATCAATCCCGATTTATCACTTCATTCATTAAATAGAGGTCTAGGATTCTAACCCTATGAATAAAAAATATTCATGCCCAGTACGAGCAAAGATTATTCTAAAGGCTGACACCTAGAATGCCCCATGAGAAACAAAAAAACTAACCACATGAAACTAGCAAATTCAAGTTATAAATATATCCTATGAATGGAAAAAGTTCTATATATCAACAGGCAACAATAGTAACACACAACACTATACAATGCAAGCAAGCTAAGTGTGTCAAGATTGAACATAAATAAAAATAGAATGAAATGAAAAGAACATATACTAATATACTAATAAGCAATAAACATCAGTTCTTCTACTAGAAACACAGATGAGCTAGTGATATTTGATCTAACAAACAAGAGGAACCCACCTTGAAAAGAACGCACTACCGGACTTTCTTCAACTCGGTTTGTGCAGCATTGTGCCAGCAGTTGTGTAGCATCAAGTCGGTTTCTGCATATCGTCATCATCTTCATCGTCATCATCCTGCATGGTACTCACAAATTTCATCTCCTCCCAATTATAGCCAATAATTTTGACACTACTTCCAAAGAAGAATAGAGTTTGAACGTACTAGGCTTTCGATCTTGTCAAAGTCATCACCGAAACTCCCAGTTCCTTCGTTGTCATCATCATCTGGACGGCCATAAGGATGAGCATCACCATATCAAGAAGGTAATGTATACATGAATTTACCCCAAAAGTATATTCTAATCTATGAAGGTAATTCTCGACTGCTTTTCAAATTTATCCATCCACTAATGGCAACTTAGCTTCTACATATCGCATATATAGTTGAGGTATTTGGTACCACATGAGGCTATTGAAACCAGCAAGCAAATAATACCATCATGATTATTGGAAGATAATAAACAACAGAACTTTGCAATTTTCGGTAAATTACCAGGGTCATCATCACTGTCCCCAAGATCTCCAAGGAGAAAGGAATCCAAGTCCTGCTGAGCTGATGACGAAGTTGAAGCCTTATCCTTACTATTCTTCTCCAGTGACTCGGATCTGTGAATCTCAGCCGTGGAGCTTTCCATCAGTTTATCATCTTTAGCTTGTTTTTCGGCTTTGAGCTTGACCTCTTCCATGTATTTCTTCTCATATCTATGGGGAGAAATGAATAGATTAGTAGATTGGAACGAAGTTACTATAAAAAACTATCTATTTCTTCGATCTTCTTAAATGCTAAAAAAAAATGCAGACTCTCCTATTGATCTGAATATTAAATACAAAAAAGGGATTGCAGTTCTGTATGAGGACTAAATAACTATTCTTGTAATCATATTAATTATAAATTGCACTAGGAATCATATTTCCATTATGAAAGTTGACAGTATTACCCCCAGAAATTGTTAGTGATAGTATTCAAATCTCAACTTATCTAAACATGTTCTAGGCATTTATATTTAACTTTTTACATTATATTCTAGAATCGCGAGGATTTGTAAGATACAAGTGAAAGGGAATTGTTACGACCAATATCACTATGGCCAATAATAGTGGCTAGAATACATCTATATCTATATCTAATATTAGGGATAATATTATTAGGTTAAATAATATTTATAATATTTAGTTATCTTATAATATAGTTATATCTTTAGTAATATAGTTTATATCTATATCTTATATCTTAGTATATCTTTAGGATTCTTGTAATCCCTATATATAGGTTATTATTATCAATGAATAAATTAACCTTCCAACAATTAATCTTAGTCTCATAAAGAGATTAGGGTTGATTAGGAAGTTAGCTTTCCTATTTACATATATTCTCGTGTTCTTGGTGCTCTCAATATTCGGGCACGTATCATATTTGGTATCAGAGCCGACGATCCGATGGACCCATCGTTGGAGACAGCTATGAAGGAATTCTTCAAGAAACAAGCAGAATTCTTCAAGAAACAAGAGATGTTCTTCAAAGAACAAGACCTGTCCCTAGACCGGATAGAGAAGATGATACTGGGAGCGCTACCGACATCATCAGAAACTGTTGAGGTCGCGGTCGAAGAGATCGAAGAGGTGGTAGAGAAGGTATCCGAAGTAGTCGCGAAGCCGGCTCAACCCACCGAGGAAGAAACACCACTGCCGGCATTGAAAGTGGTTGAGATCGAGGTGGTTGAAGAGGTAGTCGAGAAGTCGGCCCAAGCCGACGCACAACTGGTGGATGTGGAGCTTGAGCAGGCGCCGCTAAAGACGGAACTCGAAGAGCTGGTGGCAACGGTGGATTTCCTCCATGAAGGCAACGAAGCACCAGCATTGTCACCGGCTGGAAATTTGACTAATAGCGTCACCATACAAGCTCCTGCCAATGTAGCACCAAAATATAAAAAAAGTGAGGTGGAAGCTTTTGCTGCTGGGATCTTCCATGATTGGTCTCGTGGTCCAGTTCTTTTTGAACAAGTTGGACCAATATTACATGGAGAAAGAGGCCCAACCTTGGGAAATAATGAAGAAGCAGATGCAGCAGCAAGGGCAACGGCTTGAACAACAGATCCTCCTATATGGGGAATCGACGGCGACAATGGAGGCCCTCCCCAAAGGTAACCCGATCGTGGCTGAAGAAGAAGATGAGGGGTTCGGCGACTTCAAGTTCACGCCCACTGTTCAAGCCAACAAAGCCGCTCCTGTAATCGTCGCTTTGAAAGGACGAATGGCGGTCGACGATCCTATGGCGGATCTATCCACATTGACTATGAGGGAATTAATGACACTCCTAAAGGAGCGACTGGAGAAGATGGAGGAGCGTCTGAACAAGACGGAGGAAGCACCACCTCTGGTGGTTGGAGTCGTCGTTGTCGAAGAAGAGGCGGTCGAGAAGGTTACCAAGGTGGTTGAGCAGATTGAAGAAGAGGACCTAGAGGAAACGTTAGCTCCGGCACCAGAAACGGTTGAGGTTATCATTGTCGAAGAGGTGGTCGATAAGGTGACCGAGGTGGACGAGAATGACAAGGGAGGCTCTAAGACTGGGGAGACTATCACCATGGTCAAGGTCTCCGCCTATTCTGCCGATGCTGAGGCACCCATGCCTAAAGTTGCATATTTAACAAGCTATATGCACATGCCTCGTGGAGAAATAGTAATCGGCGATCCAATTGTTACACTTGAAGGGATGATGCAAGAAGTCTGCAAGGTTAATGAAAGAGGAATGAGTTGGTTCTACCCAGGTACATCAGACAATTCCATGTTGACGGTTGCCTTGAGATTTTTTACCGCAAAACAGACGAAGTCAAACTTCAACATGGAGCATACGTGTCCTTAAGGAAGATCGAGGCTGCCCTTACGGTGAGCCCTTATGCTGACAGCATCATGTTCAATGCAGACCCTCTCAGTAGCGGCTGTGTTTCCCTTGTCGTAGCTGTACACCATGCCCTTTCATTGGTCCTCAACATATTATCATCAAGAATATTATATATTTTAGACCCCCGAGAAAAGATATATTGCATATTTTTTATGATCTCGTATGTTTTGGACCCGGGAGAAAATAAAGACGGATCGACGTGGTGTGATACAAGCAAATTTCTTAAAGCATACCCAACACACGAGCTTGAGGACAAGCTCGTAATCGAGGAGGGGAGTAATGTTACGACCAATATCACTATGGCCAATAATAGTGGCTAGAATACATCTATATCTATATCTAATATTAGGGATAATATTATTAGGTTAAATAATATTTATAATATTTAGTTATCTTATAATATAGTTATATCTTTAGTAATATAGTTTATATCTATATCTTATATCTTAGTATATCTTTAGGATTCTTGTAATCCCTATATATAGGTTATTATTATCAATGAATAAATTAACCTTCCAACAATTAATCTTAGTCTCATAAAGAGATTAGGGTTGATTAGGAAGTTAGCTTTCCTATTTACATATATTCTCGTGTTCTTGGTGCTCTCAATATTCGGGCACGTATCAGGAATCTGGAGATCCTTTACAAGTGTATAGATATAGCAATTACTGAAGCACATCTCTAGCTTCAACATAACCTCCTACGACGGGACAAGATTCTGTTTGAACCTGAGCTTTAATCTAGCTGCTAAAGCTTGTAAAATTCCAAAAACCCGACAAATTCTAATATCAATTTTGTAGTGCCACAGTCCCATCCGATGTCCGAGATATTATCATGTTCTATATGGTACACAGTATGGCTGATCCAGCATCATATATATATATATATATATATATATGAATAAAAAGATGCAGATAGATGTTCAGAAAGTGACTTACGGTGCAACATGGGTGCTCACGAGGGTAAAGTAGATCCTCCAGAATCTCTTCTCCTTCATAACTCTGGGGCATAATTCATATCGTAGTTTTGAAATTCCCTGCACAGCCATATCATGTAAAGATTCACCTTTTTTATACTTCATCTACACCAAAAATTTATATTATACAAGTCCTACAACATTTTAATCATCTTCAAAGATCCAAACAGATAAATCATCACTTTCGCGGACTCGGGGGACAGATAAAGGAGATAGTTAGCTAACTCAGTAGTATTTATCATCACTTTTGTGGACTCGGTGGACAGATGAAGGAGATAATTAGCCAAAGCAGTAGTATTTATCATCATTTTTGTGGACTCAGTGGACAGATAGATAAAACACAGAAATCAATATGCATATGTACAATCTGTAACTCTGAGTCATATCATAATCAGTAACAAATCATATCAATATCTACAATTTGGATTATATAGTGGTACAAAAACAGAACAAATTATCGATTGAAAAAAGATGCACACTATTGTCCAATATTTGTATTATCAAAACAATACAAAGCATATCACAACAAGGATGAACCTAGAAATGCTGCAAGAAATTCATGCTATGCACAGATGTTCAACTTTTCGTGTCGAACTTGGAACTACTACAGAATAACAAGTATCAGCAATGTACCTTGACAGTAGTGAGAACGACAGTGGCATGTTTGGCTTGCCATTCATTAAGATCCTGCCTTACATTCGATTCCGTTCTTGGCGCATCAGAACTATCCGAATCATCATCTACATGCCAAGTAAACCACATCTAAAACACTTCAAACCAGAATCACACCTAAGCAACGAGGATAAGCAACCAAAACCCACCACGAATCGGGAAATTCTGGAACGTCGCAGCAGTGAAACCTTTCACAAACTCGCGTAGATCATCGGTGATTCCAAGCTTCTCATACTCGAGCTCCGGATCAGCGCCCGCATTGCTCGATGCGTTCAGGAAAGGCGGAGCAATAGTGTCGGCAATGGACTTGAACTGATCGGCCTGCTTGAGCGCGACGAGCTTCAACTGATCGGCCTTCTTGGACGCTTCGAGAGCGAGCTCCTTGGACTTTTTGGTGGTTTCTGAGATCAAATCTGCGAATGTTGCAGAGTTGGTGAGGTCCTGGGACTTCTTCGCCGCTTCCTCTGCGAATGTCTTCGCTCTTTTCCACCAATCCTCCATTGCCGCAGTGCTTGATTGACGACGATTCAACTGCGATTCTGGGTTTTGTTGATTCTTTGCTTCCGTGTTGGGATAACCGAAGTTGGATCAGATTAGATCCTGGGCTCGCGGCAGATTGATTGGTTCGTCGGGAAGAAGTTAACCATAAAAGTCGCCGTTAATAGTCCCCTATTTATTTATTTATTTATTTATTTTATTAACGCTATTGTAAGTAATAGGTGAGCATAGAAAATTGGAACGGTTCAAAAATCGAACATAAATTTATAATGTTTTTTTGAATATATATATAAATTTATTTATAATATGTATTTCTATATATGTGTTAATTTGTTTAAAAATCGAACTCAAAAGTTTTTTAAAAAAAAAATCTGAAAAATTATGGGCATATTTCATTTTTTTTTAAACCTGCCCGCGCTCAGTCCTAGTAGCAGCGACTCTCAACCCAACCAGCTACTTAATGTTCGGCCTCCGTTGTTCATATTCGAGCATATGTCCCATAAATTTTGAAGGAAGTCTTATATTCCCGAAAAACGTTTGAGTCGTGATAAATAAGGGTAATTATCAAATTGATAGCTGATGTTTGAGTAGTGAAAATATTTTTCTAGCTCAAGTTTTACATATGTATAAATTGCTAGATAGTTTAGGATTTCCGTCTAATTGGACGAGATGTGTCATGTAATTGGCATGTGATGAACAAAAATATGACAAATTGCTAACTGATGTTTGGAAATTGAATAAATTGATAAGTGATATTTGGACAGTCAAACAAATTGTTAGCTGATATTTAAACAGTCGCACATACTTTTAGCTATATTTTTCATCACGCAACTCATTTCGTCCAAATTAAACATAAATCTTAATGGACTTTGTTCAAGCGCCTATTCTAGACGACTTGGGCTTCTTGGGCTTGGCTTGTTTTGTCCAATCTGGCCTCTTGTGGCTTGTAATAGTTTAGGGTCTTTTTGTTTTGTTTGTTTACTTTGCGGACCAAGTTCCTTCAATGTATAAACTCAGGGTTGAACCTGAACACTTTTGTGTTTGGGATCCTCTTATTAGTGGTTATAAGGTGAGGATGTGCCAAATGAAGGAACCACCTCCAATAAGCCGCAATTCTCTGTCTTGTGATTTATAACCTTTCGTTTCCACTTCTCCACCTTCTTCTCTAGACGAAACTAGGGTTAGGGTTTCAGAACTTAAGATAGTATCAAAGCTGCAAGACGTTTTTTCTCATCGATCAGCTTCGCAAGCCTATCCTGAAGCCCTCTCTCCCTTGCTGTGGCAATTCGCTTCGGATCTCGCTCTCCCGAGGTGATTCACTTTTGTTCGTCGCGATCCTGTTGCTTTGAGCTTTTGTTCTTGGTTCCTCGTCTTCAAACGAGCTTTCCTTCTGCACCAATTGGAAGGTTCCTAGTCTCTGAGATTCAGTCGCGATGAGTGAAAACAACGACAACACGGATGGTAGCGAAACATCGCATCTCGTAGCAACTGATGTTGTTGATTTCTCGTCTGAGGTTCATTCTTTCCATCCCTTATTCCTTCACGCCTCTGATAATCCTGGCCAGACTCTGTTGTCACTCATATTAACTGGGCAAGATAACTTTCGTAAATGGAGTAAGGGAATGCAGATTATCCTGTTAGGAAATAATACACTGGGATTTATTACTGGATCTTGCAATCGTGATGGTTTTGATTCAAAGTTTCACGTATTGTGGGATATATGTGATGTCGTTGTTCGTGTTTGGATTATAAACTCTGTCTCTGATGAAATTTCTGATACTATTCTGTATTTGGAGAATATACATGTTGTCTGAAAGGAATTACAGGAGCGTTTCGATTGGCTCCAGGATTTACCAACTTCATCGTGAGATTGTTACCGCTCGTCAGAGCTTGGATTCAGTCAGTAGTTTCTTTACGAAGTTGAGAAATCTGTGGACTGAATATGACTCTGGTTGTTCCCTTCCTAATATTCCTGGAGATCTCTTCAAGAAGCATCTTGATCATAAAGAAAATGAGAGGCTGTTTCAGTTCTTGATGGGGCTGAATGAAACTTTTTCGAATGTGCGTAGCAATTTGCTACTTTGGACCCCCTTACCTACTCTCAATCAAGCCTATGGAGTTCTTCTCCAAGAGGAGAATCAAAGAGATGTGTCTGCTTCCATCACTAACAATGATGGTGTTTCTCTAAGTGCAAATAGTCTTGCTGCTAATGATGATAAGAACAGAAGGATTCCAAATTCTGAACTGGAATGCACTTTTTGCAAGAAAAGGGGTCATACCATTAACCGTTGCTATGCAAAGAGATGCGACTTCTGTAAAAGGAAAGGGCACTGCAAAGAAAACTGTTTCAAGCTCAAGGAAAGTGGAAAAGGAAAAGCTATGTTGGGAAAAACTAGAACTCCATCTTCTAATATGAGTCTCAGTGACTGTGCATCACAAGAATCCTCCGCTTCCACCAGTTCATCATCATCAGAAAGTATCAGCCTCACCTCAGAGCAGTTCAACAAGCTTCTGCAGCAGTTTGGAGGTAGTGACAACTTTGCAAACATAGCCACAACAACAACTCGCCACCACTCTGATAGACAACAATTGCCAAGGTGCTGGTATGGTATTTAACCTTTCCGATAATGATTTTTCAAAGGGTTAACAGGTCTTTCGGTCCATGATGTTTGACAACTTTTGGATTTTGGTCAATGATGTTTTTTTTACCTAGTTTTGGTACCATATGTTTGCAGATTTTTTCTAGTTTTGGTCTAACCGTTACATTCCGTCCATTTTTTGACATGTTCAAGTCACGTGATCTACTCTAAACTTTAAATTTAGTCCCTCTAATACTTTCTTAACCTTTTTTTTGTTCAATTTAGTCCCGAAATTTCAAAATTGACCCCAATTGGACAATAGGTCCAATTGAATTTTTGAAACTCCGGGACTAAATTGAACAAAAAAAAGGTTAGGAAAGTATTAGAGGGACTAAATTGAACAAAATTGAATGTTTAGGGTGGATCACGTGACTTATGCATGTCAAAAAATGGACGGAATGTAACGGTCGGACCAAAACTAGAAAAAATATGGAAACATATGGTACCAAAACTAGGAAAAAAAAAACAGTATGGACCAAAACCCAATAATGGTCAAACATCATGGACCAAAAGACCTATTAATCCTTTTTCAAAATGCTGGATATTAGATTCTGGTGCCAGTAATCATATGACGAAAGAGCTTTCCTGGTTGAAAAATTTCAAACAACTTTCCAAAATCATAGTTCAATTGCCTGATTGTGAGTTTGTTTTTGCTTCTGGAATGGGCGATTGTGACATTTTTTATGATTGTACCCTGAGAAACATTCTATACTTACCCAATTTTAAATATAATCTCATTTCTGTTTCTCAGCTTGCAAAAGACCAGAATTGGGTTTCCATTTTTCATCCCAATATTGCTCTTATGCAGGTAAACAACATTCTGGCCTATACTTTCTTACACCCAACTCTAATAGCTCATCATCAGTTGCTCTTACTGCTGCTAAGGACATGGGATCTCTCTGGCACAGAAGACTTGGACATGCTTCTGTGAGGTCCTTGCAGTACATTGATGGTTTAAATTTGTCTATGAATAAGAATCTTGGTATTGATGATTGTACTGTTTGCCCTATTGCGAAGTTTCCTAGACTTCCTTTAAGTCTTTCTAATAAAAGAGCAGATTGTATGTTTGATCTTGTGCATAGTGACATTTGGGGACCTTACAGAACAACTACTTATGATAACAACAAATATTTCTTAACCCTTATTGATGACTATTCAAGGGTCACTTGGGTAAACACTCTCTCTCTACTAACGGTTTAGTGTGAGAAAGCTCTCTCATCTCTGAGATTCCTCAGCCCTCCGTGGCTTGTCATCTACGCCACATTGCTGCACCATTAATCGATCCTTGCTTCATTCGAGCGCTAAGTCTGGAAGGTTACCTGTGTAGATGTCTTTGTGCCGAGGATTTGAGTAACTGGTCCACATCAATCAGGACCTGGTTCAATTTTGGGGAAGGGCTGTCCTTCGCCTCAGCTCGCTTGGCATCTCACGTTTCGTCTCGGCTTGTTTTCCCTTTTCAAGCGTATCTGATTCCTGATTAGTATCGTTTCTGCCATTGCTAGCTTAGTTTCAAGCTTTTGTGTTTGTTATCTGTTTAAGAGTCTGCTAGCGCTGGCATCTCTGTTTGGTAGGGTTGAGTCCGTCTTCGGTAGCCTTGTTCTTTTTCCGATTTGAGTCAGTTTTTCTACGTTCTTCCGTTGCTTTACCAGGTGGTTGTGGTTCTCGTTCTTTCGTTTGTTCTTGCAGTAGTTACTGTTTCTGTCTTGCTCCGTTTTCGTCAACTAAGGTTCTGTGTTTACATAAATGTTTCTGTCACTGCTTGATCTAAATTGGAGACAATGGCGACTCAGCGGAGGGGTAGGAGGGTACTTGGAGATTGTTGTATTGTTTTGGAGAATGAGGAAAGAATTGAACAACAACATGTTTTCATTGGGAAGGTTATCTGTGATAAAGGAGTTAGGGCAGTGGCTGTTCAGAATGTTTTGGAGCGTGCCTGGAATAAGTTTGGACGAGTCACAATCTCGAAAAGCAAGAATAGAACTCTGAAATTCACCTTTGAGAATGATGATGTGGTAAAGACTGTGATGGAGAGGAGCCCGTGGACAGTGGAAGATCATTGCTTGTGTCTGCAAAAGTGGAAGGAGGGGGATGGAATAGAAGACATAACTTTTGATAAGGTTCCTTTTTGGGTTCAAGTGCATGGTCTAGTTCAATAGCAACTCACAGTGGTGAACATAAGTAGAATTGCAGAAAAGATAGGGGAACTTTTGGAATTTGAGGAAGTAGGAGGTCCTAATGGTGATAGGGGTTTTTTAAGAATGAGAATCAATGTGGATGTGCAAGAGGCTCTCTTCCCAGGGTTTTGGACGTTCAGTGAAGGAAAGGGGAAGTACTGGGTGGATGTGGCCTATGAACGACTCTCAGACTTTTGTTATAATTGTGGTTTATTGGGTCATACCAATGGTGGGTGCAATGAAGAGGTGGTCATGTCTGAAAGTAAAGTTGGAAAGCCGATGTATGGGTCGTGGATTAGTACTACAAGACCAAGAAACCTAACCTCTGCTATGAGAGTGGTAGGTGATCCTAACCTGAAGAAGGGGAGAAAGAGTTGGAAACGTATTATGGATGAATTTGAGAAGAAATGCCAGGTGGAGGAAAATGTGGCTTCATCAAAAAATTCTGAATCAGAAGGCCTTGAGGTTCATGGTGGTGAAGGAAATTCTCAAGCACCTATTACTAGATTAGGGAGTGAGGAAAGAATTGGGGGAAGTATTAAGGGGAGCCAAAACTGTATTGCTGTGGAAGCTGATGAGCTGGTGGTGAGGAATGTTGCTAATAATATGCAGCAACATGATAGAGCTCTGCAAAATATAACAAACACTGATAGAAGGGGAGGGAAGAAGTATAAAAGAAAATAGATGAACAAGATATTTGATGATACAATGGATGACAGGGGGAGCATCTGTTCGAAGAGATCCTATTGCAACATTGAGGGCCTTTCAGCTGAAATGAAGAAAAGATTGAAGACCAAGGATGTCAGGAGAGAGGAGAATAGTGAGGATGATGGAGGGGGGGGGGGGACAGAAGCTGTAATATTGGTGAGGTGAAAATTGGATGTGGAGATGGTTTCGGTGACTGGACCAAACCAGTCACCAAAGGGCCATGAAACTCATTAGTTGGAACTGTCAAGGGTTGGGCACAACCTTGACAGTTCAAACTTTGAAGGGGTTGTGTAGGGATGAAGGACCAGCAGTTGTTTTCATTATGGAGTCAAACAACAAAAAAGAGTACTGTGAGAAGATTCAGAAAGGTCTCTTTCAGAATGGTGTTTTAGTAGAACCTGAAGGGTTGTCAGGGGGTTTATGTCTTTGGTGGTCAGATGAGGTTGATGTGGCTATATTGAGTAAATCGAAGAATATTATTGACACAAGAGTCAGCTGCATGGGGACTAATATTAGATTCTATGTTTCTTGGATATACGGAGACCCTGAGTTTGACAACAGGAAAAAGAACTGGGAGGAGTTGCGTAGTATTGCAGTTAATCGTGTAGATCCTTGGATGTGTGTGGGGGATATGAACGATATCTCGGATCCTTCTGAGAAATCGGGGGGGAATGAGTGATGGATGAAGAGAATGGGGGAGTTTAATAGGATGATCAGCGATGCTGGTCTTATCGATATTGGAAGTAAGGGTATGAGATTCACCTGGTGTAACAATAGAGAAGGAAATGAGCGTATACGTTCGCGCCTTGATAGAGCTTTGGTAAGCCCAGCCTGGTTTAATCTCTTCCCAAATACAGTGATTTTCAACAAAGTAGCAATTGGGGCAGATCATTGCCCACTCATTGTCAATTTGGATTCTAGAGATAAAAGAGGGAAGAAAATTTTTTGGTTTGAGAAAGTTTGGTTGGTTTGGGGAAAATGTGATAGGGTGGTTAATGAGGCTTGGGGGAGTCCTAAAAGAGCAGAAGATCCTTCCACTGTTAGAGCCAGACTGAAGAACTGCAGCAATAAGTTGACGTAGTGGAGTCGGAGGGAATTTGGCGATAATAGAAGGCAGATTGAACAACTGCAAGAAAGAATTGTTGTCTGTCAAGCTAAAGAGAATGATAACTTCTCAAAAGCTGAAGTTGCTAAGTTGGAAGATGAACTGCAAATTGTTTACAAAAGAGAAGAGACATTTTGGTGGCAACGATCAAGGGTCAAATGGCTCAATGAGGGCGATAGAAACACGACCTACTTTCACCAAGCTACTCTGCAACGTAGGGGAAGGAACAGAATTATGCGCATTCAGGATGTTGATGGGAATTGGATTGATGAGTAGGAGGGTATAGGGTCTAAATGCAGAAGCCACTTTGAGAGTCTGTTTTCTAAGGAGGATACGGGAAATGTTGATGAGGTGTTGGCACATGTTCAAGCTGTGGTTAACCCAGATATGAACAGCAGCTTGGAGCAGCTCCCCAGTGCAGAGGAGATTAAAGCTGCTGCTTTCCAGCTTGGAGGTGCTAAGGCACCAGGTCCTGATGGTTTCGCGGGTATGTTCTATCATCATTTCTGGGAAACAATTGGATCTGATTTAGTGAAAGCTGTGCAGAATTTTTTTTAAAACTGGAAAGAACCTTAGTCATTTGAATGATACTGACATTGTGTTAGTACCAAAAATTCCTAATCCTGAATTGGTCTCTCAATATAGGTCAATTAGTCTTTGCAATTTTGCATATAAAGTCATTTCAAAAATCCTGGTCAATCGTTTGAAAATTTACTTGCCTTCGATGATTTCGCCCTTCCAAAGCGCATTTGTTGCAGGTCGAATGATCAATGATAACATCATTGTGGCTCATGAGGCATTTCATTGGTTGAAGTTGAGGAAGAAAGGTAAACAAGCTTTTTGTGCGTTTAAGATAGACATGGCCAAGGCTTATGATAGGGTGGATTGGGGTTTTTTGCTTAGGGTTATGGAGAAGATGGGCTTTAGTGATAAGTGGAGAAAGTGGGTAGAAATCTGTCTTTCTAGTGTGACCTACAATGTAATAGTGAATGGCAAAAGAACTGGAAGATTTAAACCCACTAGAGGCATTAGGCAAGGAGACCCCCTCTCCCCGTATTTATTTATAATTGTTTCTAATGTCCTTTCTTGTATGATCTCGGGAGCTGTTGATGAAGGGAAACTGAAAGGAATAAAGCTGAGGAGAGCCTGCCCTGTTTTGTCACATTTATTTTTTGCAGATGACGCTTTATTTTTCAGTAGAGCTGATGCAAAGAATCTGGAAATGCTTAAGTCGATTTTGCTGAAATATTGCGAAGCCTCTGGACAAGCAGTCAATTTTGAGAAATCGAATGTCTTTTCTTTAGCAAGAATAGTGATGTTTACAGCAGAAGATTGGTGGAAGAACTATTTCATATCAGAGAAACTGTTTGCCCTAGAAAATATTTGGGCCTGCCTCTCATTTGGGGTAGAGCAAAGTCTCAAGCCCTCAGTTTCTTGAAGAGTAGAATCTTGCAGAAAACTAGCAGCTGGAAGCAGAGGTACCTTTCCCAAGCTGGGAGGGAAGTTATGATTAAGGCAGTCCTTATGGCTATTCCTACCTTTGTTATGGGGTGTTTTCAATTTCCGAATAATTGGTGCGAGGAAGTCAATTCCATTATTGCGTGGTTCTGGTGGGGTGGTGATGAGGAGCATAAGAAAATGCATTGGTGCTCTTGGAAAAAGCTCACAGAATCTAAGCATGCTGGGGGGATGGGTTTCAAGGAGCTCCAAGTGTTCAACATAGCCCTGCTAACTAGAACTACTTGGAGATTAATCACTGAAAAGGATGCTTTCTGGGTTAGAATGTTAAAGGGGCTGTATTTTTCTGATTGCCCACCCCTTGAAGCAAGAATAGGGCCTCGAGCTTCCTGGTGTTGGAATAGCATTTTGAGTGGGTTGCAGGTGCTTAAGGACAATGGGCTATGGCATGTGGGAAATGGAATGTGCATAAATATTTGGAACGATCCTTGGTTGTCTGGATTGGAGAAATTTAGGCTCTGAGAGAGGGCTGTTGCAGATGAGTTAAGACATATGAAGGTAAATGAGCTGTTTGATAATAATACTGGCCAATGAAATCTGCAGAGAATAGAGCATTTGCTGCAGGAGGAAGAGATTCATGCTTTCCAGAGAATTTTCTATTTTGATATCAATAAAGAGGACACTTTTGTATGGCCTTATGATAAAAGAGGGAAGGCCACTGCAAGAAGTGTCTATAGGATCCTCAAAGAAAAAGAGCCTGCTGCTGTTATTCAAACAAGTTGTTCAGACCAATTTGAAGGTAGAACCTGGAAATTTCTTTGGAGCAGCAAATGCCCGCCTAAGGTTCAACATTTCATATGGAGAGTGATTTCTGGTAATATTTCTACGAATTACAATCTATGGAAGAGACACCGTCGCTCTACACCCAAGTGCCAATTCTACCAGGAGAGTGAATCTGTTGAGCACCTACTGTTAGACTGTGAATGGAGTAAGTGTGTTTGGTTTGCCTGTCTGGGGTTGAGTACTCTATCCTCTCATAATATGAAGTTTGGGGACTGGTGGATACATGTGGCAGACCTGGGACCTAGAGGGAAAGACAGGCAATGGATTATCACATATGTTGGCATGATTGCCTGGGGAATATGGAAAGAGAGGAACAATGTTATTTTCAACAAAGGAAAGCCTGATCCTATAAGGGTAGTTCGTAGTGTAAAGAGAGATGTTAATGAGTTTTGGATGAATCAATCTGGAAAACAGGGGCTCAAGAAGTTGATTGATCACAATGCTGTTTGGAGGCCTCCTGAATTGGGTTGTATTAAAGTTAACTGTGATGCTGCTGTTGATGATATAGGAAGAAGAGGCGCAATTGCTATTATTGCTAGAAACATGGAAGGGCGGGTTATTGGAGGGAGGAACAGAGTGGTTCTACAAGATGACAGCTTGGTTGTAGAAGCAATGGCTGTTAAGGAGGCTCTGTATTTAGCAAGAGACTCTGGATGGGAACGAGTAATTGTCGAGACTGATTCGAGTGAGATAGTCAGACAGGTAAAGTTGTCCTAAGAATATAGAGATTGGAGTATAGACCCAATCATCGAAGATATTCTGAGGCTACAGCAAATGTTTCAAGGCTCTCTTGTTCAGCATGTCAACAGGAAAGCGAATAGAGCAGCGGATTGGGTGGTTGTTTCTTCTAAAAAGGGGGTGTGTCCTGATGACTGGGTGTTAAACCCACCACTTCCTTTGCTTGACATTTTAATTGCTGATTGTATTAAGCCACCATGATTGTTTGCTGTAATACTCTCTTGATGTTAATAAATGAATGTTTGTTGGCAAAAAAAAAGGGTCACTGGGGTGTTTTTAATGAAATTTAAACATAATGTGGCTGAGCTATTAAGGAATTTTGTTTTAATGGTTAAAACCCAATTTAACAAGGTCATCAAGGTTTTTAGAAGTGACAATGATGGAAAATTCTTTAACACTAATATCAAAAAGAAAATTGCCTCTAAAGGAATTCTTCCTCAGAATTCATGCTCTCATACTCCCCAACAAAACGGGAGAGTGGAAAGGAAACACATGCATTTATTAGAGGTTGCAAGGGCACTCAAGTTGCAAGGTTTTGTTCCTGATATTTTTTGGGGAGATTGTATTATGACAGCTTGTTATCTCATCAATTTAATGCCCACATAAGTTTTGGAGGGAAAATCCCCAATGGAGGTTATGTTTAACAAAAAGACCAGATGTAAAACATCTGAGAATATTTGGGTATTTATGTTTTGCAAATGATTTGACGGTGAAGACTAAATTTGCTGCTAGGTCTATTTCCTCAGTTTTCCTTGGATATTCTAGTTCTCAAAAGGGTTACAAACTTTATAATATTAAAACAAAGAGATTTTTTATCAACAGAGATGTAAAGTTTTTTTAGGGCACTTTTCCATTTGTTAGCAGCACTACCAGGTATTTGCCCTTCTTCTGTGAACATAACACTCTTGATGATATCCATGATGATGGCATTAATATTGTTGAACCATATTAGATTGAAGATGCTTTGTCTGATTCAAAGTTGGATGATTTACCTGATAGTGATATATATATTGTCCCTGATCCTGATGTCCCTACAACAGATGATGAAGTTGCTGTTCCTACTTCTGATGCTAACTGTTGGGTTACGATTAAACAACAAAGACTAGAGCCAAGTATGTTTATTGGCGAGATTGACGAATCAACGACCAACCTTGTTTGGAATGGTGAAACAAAGGTAAAAGGTCGACTATCATCTTTTGAGGAAGTCGACTTTCAGAACATGATTGATAAAGATAGAAGCGACCAAGCTACCGGACCTCTATTTTAAATAGTAAGTCGAGTCGACCATTAAAAGCTCTTTCAGAAGTAAACTTTCCTTCTAAGGAAAGGTACAAGTGGCGACCTGCTTCCACTGTTGAAGGAAGAAACCTCCTTGACTAAGGAAGGATGAGCTGGCGACCTGCTTGTCACCTACATAGAAGAAAACCCTTCCTCCTAAGGAAGAAGAGGTGGCTACCTGCTTGTCACCTGCTGACACAGTGCCTCCTATCTCCACAAAGGAGAGAAAGGCGGCCACCGCCCTTGTCAACCAATCAAAACGAAGTTTCCACCACCTAAAGTCGATAAAAGCTTCCCATATAAATACTCTTTAGTATTCTCATTCATGATTAAGATTTCTCACTACCAGAATGTTATACTAACTTAAGTTTCGGAGTGGAATCAGGGGTCATCCCCACCCATTTTCAGGTCCTCGCCTAGCGTAAAGCTCCCAAAGGAAACTAAGCACCCGGGAGTAGGCCTGTCAATTTTACCCGTGACCCGTTTAAATCAGTTTTTTTTTTTTTTTTTTTCGTTTCCCTAAATAATAGCTAAAAAATTAAAAAAACTAAAAAGTTGCATGAGCAAGATACAACCAGATTTTGGGGTAAACCTAAACATACATATATAATGTAAGATTATAATCTTCTTAGGAGATTATGCAAAGTAAAAAATAAAATAAAATTTTGTTTGTCTTTCTTTGCTAAGTAGTATGCAATTTGTTCACTCTCTAATAACGTATCTCGACTTTATTTGATCTCTTATGTAAATATAAAAGTAAATAACTCAACACAATATAATAATAGTACAAAATAAACACGTAAAACTTTACATATCGTATTTTTAAGCCATTATTATATATCGTATTTATTTTTGTAAACATAATAACATGATAAAACTAATTTGATAATTTTAACGCCAAATTTTATTAACATAAAATGACACGCACACATGTTTTGCAACATTAACTACTAGACATGTAACGGGGGCACCATTTTGCAGCTTTGCTGCATGTTTGACCCGGGTCACGGGTCAGACCCGGGTCAACCCGTGACTCGTGACCCCGGATACGGGTCTGCGACCCCTGACCCGTGGTGACCCCCGGGTCAATCACGGGTCGGATGGTCAGTGACCCACGGGTCACGGGTCACGGGTCACGGGTTGTGACCCGTTGACAGGCCTACCCGGGAGATCGAGAAAGATACCTAAAAGAGTTAGCTCCCGGCGAGACCGCGAAGTCCACTACTAGAAGTTCAAGGCCACGTCATCTTGATCCCAGCACCCGCCAAGAGCAGTCTCGCCATGAAGAACAAGCTAACCCACAAAGCTTTCCAACTTCAAAGAGACACCAATGCGAGAACCAGAAGAGCCTCGCCATGCTTAGCCGGACTTTTATGATCCAACATTTGGCGCCGTCTGTGGGAACCCAATCAAAAATTCATGGCACCTCAACTTCAAAAAGGGGTGACACCAAAAGCGTCAACAAGAATATGAAGGTGGTGACACCTCCTAAGGCAATGACTAGGGGCCATAAGTCATCACCAAAAAGTTGACACCAAAGGTCGTCACTTAAAAGGTAGTCACCAAAAATTTCGTCGTTAAATGGTCGTCGCCATAAATGTGCCTCGGAAAAAGTCGTCGACTCCGAAAAGTCGGCGACAAAGCTAAAAAGGGATCAGTCATAAAACTGACCCCTAGCTTAAAGTCGTCGCCTCGGAAAAAGTCGTCGACTCCGAAAAGTCGGCGACAAAGCTAAAAAGGGATCTGTCATAAACCCGACCCTTAGCTTAAATTCGTCGCCTCGGAAAAAGTCGGCGACTCCGAAAAGTCGGCGACAAAGCTAAAAAGGGATCATTCATCAAACTGACCCTTAGCTTAAAGTCGTCGCCTCGGAAAAAGTCGTCGACTCCGAAAAGTCGGCGACAAAGCTAAAAATGGATCATTCATCAAACTGACCCTTCGCCTCGGAAATAGTCGTCGACTCCGAAAATTCGGCGACAAAGCTAAAAAGGGATCAGTCATAAAACTGACCCTTAGCTTAAAGTCGTCGCCTCGGAAAAAGTCGTCGACTCCGAAAAGTCGGCGACAAAGCTAAAAAGGGATCAGTCATAAAATTGACCCCTAGCTTAAAGTCGTCGCCTCGGAAAAAGTTGTTGACTCCGAAAAGTCGGCGACAAAGCTAAAAAGGGACCAATCATAAAACTGACCCCTAGCTTAAAGTAGTCGCCTCGGAAAAAGTCGTCGACTCCGAAAAGTCGGCGACAAAGCTAAAAAGGGATCATTCATCAAACTGATCCTTAGCTTAAAGAAGTCGCCTCGAAAAAAGTCGTCGACTTCGAAAAGTCGGCGACAAAGCTAAAAAGGGATCAGTCATAAAACTGACCCCTACCTTAAAGTCGTCGCCTTGGAAAAAGTCGTCGACTCCGAAAAGTCGGCGACAAAGCTAAAAAGGGATCATTCATCAAACTGACCCTTAGCTTAAAGTCGTCGCCTCGGAAAAAGTCGTCGACCCTGAAAAGTCAGCGACAAAGCTAAAAAGGGATCAGTCATCAAACTGACCCTTAGCTTAAAGAAGTCGCCTCAGAAAAAGTCGTCGACTTCGAAAAGTTGGTGACAAAGCTAAAAAGGGATCAGTCATCAAACTGACCGTTAGCTTAAAGAAGCCGCCTCGGAAAAAGTTGTCGACTCCGAAAATTCAGCGACAAAGCTAAAAATGGATCAGTCATCAAACTGACCCTTAGCTTAAAGTCGTCGCCTCGGAAAAAGTCGTCGCCTCGGAAAAAGTCGTCGACTACGAAAAGTCGGTGACAAAGCTAAAAAGGGATCAGTCATCAAACTGACCCTTAGCTTAAAGTCGTCGCCTCGGAAAAAGTCGTCGCCTCGGAAAAAGTCGTCGACTCCGAAAAGTCGGCGACAAAGCTAAAAAGGGACCACTCATCATACTGACCCTTAGCTTAAAGTCGTCGCCTCGGAAAAATTCGTCGACTTCGAAAAGTCGGCGACAAAGCTAAAAAGGGATCAGTCATAAAACTAACCCTTAGCTTAAAATCGTCGACTCCGAAAAGTCGGCGATAAAGCTAAAAAGGGATCAGTCATCAAACTGACCCTTAGCATAAAGTCGTCGCCTCGGAAAAAGTCGTCGACTCCGAAAAGTCGGCGACAAAGCTAAAAAGGGATCAGTCATCAAACTGACCCTTAGCTTAAAGAAGTCGCCTCGGAAAAAGTCGTCAACTCCGAAAAGTCGGCGACAAAGCTAATAAGGGATCAGTCATCAAACTGACCCTTAATTTAAAGTCGTCGCCTCGGAAAAAGTCGTCGACTCCGAAAAGTCGGCGACAAAGCTAAAAAGGGATCAGTCATCAAACTGACCCTTAGCTGAAAGTCGTCGCCTTGGAAAAAGTCGTCGACTCCAAAAAGTCGGCGACAAGGCCAAAAGGGATCAGTCATCAAACTGACCCTTAGCCTAGGAAAGTCGCCGACATTGAAGAGCTTTTTCCGAATCGAGAGCGACCATCAAAGATCTGATATCAACTAAAATCACTCAGATCGGTCGACTACTCGAAAGAGGTTAAGTATTGAAGAGTTTTTTTTTTTTTTCGAATCGAGAGCGACCATCAAAGATTTGATATCAACTAAATCACTCAGATCGGTCGACTACTTGAAGAAGAAGTACTATAAGCCGATCTTCTCAAAGTCGTATATCGATCATCCGGAATCTGATATCAACCAAATCACTCAGAGGGATCGATGACTCAGAAGACAGGTTTGATTTTCTAAGGATAAAATCCTCCTTAAATATTAATTATCGATTATATATTCTTTAAACGTTTTGCTCTACAAAATCGATTAAGTAAGAGCATTATTCTTGAAAAGGTAAAATATGATCTTGGGTAAATTTATCACAAGAATGATTGGAAGTAAGGATGAATGCACGAGAATTGTCATATATCATTAATAAATACTGATTACATCAAGTCGGGATTACAGAGGGATGAGAAAAGAAAAAGAAAATCTATACAGAGTTTTTCCTACTCCTAGCCTCCTCCGCTAAGTAATCTTGAAGGAACCCCACCTTCGAGAAATCAAAACTAGGGTCCATGGCCCTGATATCCGCTACCACAGAGGCAAAGCTGGAAAGAAGCATCTGCACACTGGCCATGGCGGCGTCGGTTTGAAAATCAACGCTAGCCTTATAGTCAGCAATGATCTCGGGGACATACTTCTTGTGCTCCTCTATCTCCGCTCTCAACAAAGCGATCTCTTCTTGATGAGAAGCCACATTGGCACGAAAAGCCATAGGGACTAGCATCTCGCATCGACTAAAGGTATCCGCTTTTAGCCTATCCAACCGAGGTTAAGTGAACTAATAGAGACGGAATCTCGCTCGAACATGTTCAAGAATTATACTCGATTCCATACCTCCTCTTCATAGATGAAGCTGACGACTTAAGTCTCATGGGCAAGTGTTTGGTTACGATTAAACGACAAAGACTAGAGCCAAGTATGTTTATTGGCGAGATTGACGAATCAACGACCAACCTTGTTTGGAATGGTGAAACAAAGGTAAAAGGTCGACTATCATCTTTTGAGGAAGTCGACTTTCAGAACATGATTGATAAAGATAGAAGCGACCAAGCTACCGGACCTCTATTTTAAAGAGTAATTCGAGTCGACCATTAAAAACTCTTTCAGAAGTAAACCTTCCTCCTAAGGAAAGGTACAGGTGGCGACCTGCTTCCACTGTTGAAGGAAGAAACCTCCTTGACTAAGGAAGGATGAGCTGGCGACCTGCTTGTCACCTACTAAGAAGAAAACTCTTCCTCCTAAGGAAGAAGATGTGGCGACTTGCTAGTCACCTGCTGACACAGTGCCTCCTATCTCCACAAATGAGAGAAAAGCGGCCACCGCCCTTGTCAACCAATCAAAACGAAGCTGCCACCACCTAAAGTCGGTAAAAGCTTCCCCTATAAATACTCTTCAGTATTCTCATTCATGATTAAGATTTCTCACTACCAGAATGCTATACTAACTTAAGTTTCGGAGTGGAATCAGGGGCCATCCCCACCCATTTTCAGGTCCTCGCCTAGCATAAAGCTCCCAAAGGAAACTAAGTACCCGAGAGATCGAGAAAGATACCTAAAAGAGTTAGCTCCCGGCGAGACCTCGAAGTCCACTACTAGAAGTTCAAGGCTACGCCATCTTGATCCCAACACCCGCCAAGAGCAGTCTCGCCATGAAGAACAAGCTAACCCACAAAGCTTTCCAACTTCAAAGAGATACCAATGCGAGAACCAGAAGAGCCTCGCCAGGCTTAGCCGGACTTTTATGATCCAACACTAACCAACAGAGTGTAAGGAGATCTACCAGAGATAGGAGACCACCCATTCGTATGGCTGATTATGTTGCTTCTTCATCCACTCTATATCCAATTTCCAACTTTGTTTCTTACAAGCATGTTTCTCATGACTATCATAGATATTTGACTTCAATTTTCAGATTAGTGGAACCAGATTCATATGCAGAAGCTTCACAACATCTATCTTGGGTGAAGGCAATGGAAGAGGAAATCTCAGCTTTAGAAATCAATAACACTTGGATGCTATTCCACTCTTTGCTGATAAGAAACCTATTGGCTCTAAGTGAGTTTACAAAATTAAATACAATTTTGATGGTTCATTAGAAAGGTTTAATGCTCGTTTAGTTGCCAAAGGTTACAAACAATAATTTGAAATTGATTATTATGATACTTTCTCTCCTGTTGTTAAAATGAATACTGTGATGTTGGTTTTGGCTTTAGCTGCTTCTCAAAATTGGCTCTTGTTTCAAATGGATGTGTATATTGCTTTTTTACAAGGTGACTTAAGTGAAGAGGTTTACATGAACCTTCTTCAAGGTTTTCGCAATCAGGGGGAGTCATCATCTGTTTACGTTGGTTCAAATTTGGTTTGTCGATTGCAAAAATCTTTGTATGGACTCAAGCAAGCCTCTAGACAGCGGAACTTGAAACTTACTGAGTCTCTTTTGAATGCTGGTTATTCTTAGTCTATGCATGATTACTTCTTATTTCTCAAAAGGGTTGGTGATCAAATTGTTGTGCTTTTAGTCTATGTGGATGATTTATTAATCACTGGGAATAACAATCAAATTATTTATGATCTGAAACATGTTTTGGAAAGTAATTTCAAAATGAAAAATTTGGGAGAATCGCAATATTTTCTTGGAATTGAGATTGCTAGATCTAAGAAGGGTATTGTTCTATGCCAACGCAATTATGCCTTAGAATTGATTTCCCAGGCTGGCTTAGCAGGTTGTAAACCTGCCAAAATCCCTATGGAAGTCAATTTGAAGCCGACTATTAAGAACTTTGATTATGCTTTGAATATAAATCAGAATGGTAAAATCCTAGATGACGTTTCCTCTTATAGGAGGCTGATAGAAAAATTGCTCTACCTAACTATCACTAGGCCAGATATATCCTTTCCAGCGCAGCAGTTGAGTCAATATCTTCAGAATTCAAAAAGGTCAATTACGAAGATGCATTGAGAATTGTTAGATACATTAAATCTGAGCCTAAAAAGGGTATGATGTTATCCTCTGATAGTTCTTTAGACTTGTCTGGATTCTGTGATTCTGATTGGGGTTCTTGCTCTGCGTCTCGAAGGTCATTGACTGGATATTGTGTTATGTTTGGCAAGTCCATTGTGTCTTGGAATGTTAAAAAACATGATGTGGTATCTCTTTCTTCTGCAGAGTCTGAATACAGAAGTATCAGACATGCAGTGCAGGAGTTGGTTTGGTTAAGAGGGTTGCTTCTTGACCTTGGTTTTGAACAGAAAATGCCTTCTCTTTTATGTTGTGATAACAAAGATGCTGTTCAAATTGCCTCTAACCCTATTTTTCATGAGCGTACCAAGCATATTGAGATTGATTGTCACTTTTCTAGACAAATGTTGTTGATCGGTTCAGTCAAGTTTCAATATGTGAAAACAGGTAATCAGGTTGCTGATGTTTTTACTAAGGCTTTGGTGAGAAAGCAATTTGAGTATTTGATCAGTAAGTTAGGATTAACGTTTTCTTTAGTGAGCATTCTGTGTTGAGTAGTGCAGGTGATGACAGGGTTGTTTCTGGTGATGGAGATACAAGGCAACAGTCTGCAACGTTGTCAAGGAGTCCAGATTGAGGGGGAGTGTTCAAGGGCCTATTCTGGACGACTTGGGCTTCTTGGGCTTGGGCTTGTTTTGTCCAATCCGACATCTTGTGACTTGTAATAGCTTAGGGTCTTTTTGTTTTGTTTGTTTACTTTGTGGACCAAATTCCTTCAATGTATAAATTCAGGGTTGAACCTGAACACTTTTGTGTTTGGGATCCCCTTATTAGTGGTTATAAGGTGAGGAGGTGCCAAATGAAGGAACCACTTCCAATGAGCAGCAATTCTTTGTCTTGTGATTTCTAACCTTTCGTTTCCACTTCCCCACCTTCTTCTCTAGACGAAACTAGGGTTAGGGTTTCAAAACTTAAGAGACTTACAAAACTTAAGGTTAGCAAAATGTTTGTAGAAAAAATTCAATTAAAAATTGTTTGGCTACTTAAACAACTAGCACTTTATAATTAATCCTAAAATGATATATATATATATATATCATATGTTTGTGTAACTAAATATTCATATGTTTCACCCAAAACTAACACTAGCAATATAGTTGACCAACTATCACAGAATAATCAAGGAAAAAAGCCGTGATTGGTCCCTATACTATGCTTAATGGATCAATATGATCCCTTTACTGTATATGGGATGGATTTAATCCCTTTACTATACATTTTGAGACTATTTTAATCCTTACGTTAACTTCCATCAAATTTTCCGTTAAATTTTGATGAGTTGTCATCTTATTTCCTACGTATAATGTCATGTCATCGATTTCTCTCTTACATGTAATATTCTCTCTCTTATACAAAAAAATTAATTTTATATTAAATTTAAATATATTTAAATATTCTATCGTACATCTAAAAATGTAAGTGTATATATGTTTATTCCCCAATACATTTAACTTTTTAGAGTAAATCTAAAAGCGACCAAACCTCATAATCAAAATCGTAATTCGTAATGCAATTCTACGAGATAGAACACAATAATCTCATAATAACTAAGGAAAAGGTACATATGTGATTATTTTTCTATCAGTATAAAATCACTTAGTCTTTGTCATGAGACCCCCTCATGATCACTTGAGGATGATTATGAATAGAAAAGATGAAAATTAAAATTCCATATACTCGTTATTTAAATTTAGGGTTATTTGATTATGCTCAGACTATTTATTTATAATATTTCCAAAATATTGTACCCTTTGTTTTGTTTTAAAATTGTTCGTTTTATTAAGAATAATCTTTGATTTGGGTTGAGTTACGTGGGATTATTATATCTACTTTTTTAAATTCGCGATGATTTTTTTTATTATTTTTAGTATTAATTTTTTTTAATGTAATGACGAACTATCTTTTTGTACAAAAATTAGAAAATCGATGAACATTAGGTAACAAAAAATTAATAACATTTTTTTAATAGTAACAATTAATTACCATGTTTTATTCGGTATATATATATATATATATATATATATATATATATATATATATATATATATATATATTAGGAGAGAGAAAAAATGAAAAGAGATTGCTTAAGTGGCAGCACACGTGGAAAATAAGATGACAACTCATAGAAAGTTAACGGAAAATTTGATGGAAGTTAACGGAGGGACTAAAAAAGACCTAAAATGAATAGTATAGGAATTAAATCAGTTCCGAAAATAGTAAAGGGATCAAATCGATCCATTATGCATAGTATAGGGACCGATCATGCTTTTTTCCAATAATCAACATTACAACTCAAACACATCTCACCGAAACCATGTTTACACCAACACTCAAGAAGTATTCCAAAAAACTGGCCTCTACTTAATTGCATATACTAAACCCTAAAGGACCCTTCTTCCCTATTAGCAGCCCTCTCAAAATCTACAACAAAGAATCCCCTGCTTCCACCCCTTCTGCTTCCGAAACCGACTCCGATCAGCCTTCGCCATCCTCACCGGACTACTATTCCACTCATTCTGCATTCTATAATCCATGAAAAACCGAACATCAGTGCGGTAACAAAGTAAGACATTCTTATTCATATTTTAACACTACTTACATTGGAAAGGCAAATGATCTGGTGCTGGTCGTGCTACTTTCAGACCGCAGAGACAAGCTGCCCGAATAAGCTATAAGGCTCGACATAGAGAAACTCGACTCTCCGTAAAAATCGCGGTTAGAACCCCCCAGGCTGTCTGAGACATGAATCAATTTAGGGTTAGATGAGATTTTGTTATCAATAACATCATTTAGACCCGAACCAGCTTCGTATTCTTCGAGCTTGGTACTATACGGCAGCTCATTGGTAGCCGAAACTTCTTTTTCGGAAACATCTGAAGTTTTGTGTACCGGTTTTTCGTCCATGTGGATTTCCTTTACTTCATGGCAATCAAGCTGCTGTGTTTCACTGGGTGTGGTAACCACCTCGGACACTTTGAAATCGGTGATGTTTTTATCGGTGAAAACACTGAACTCGTCGAGCAGTTTTGTATCAACAACTATTTTGTTGCTGTTAGACTCGGAACCATCAAAATCCGTCACGGGCCAGAACCCGACATTGTTTGTTTCATGTCCGTTTGGATCGGGAGAAACCTCAATCTTGGTCGGGTTCACAATTTCTATAATGTCATTTTTGTTCTTTAAGGATTTTGAATTTGGAGTATGAGTCAGGGACTGGAGAACCGCCTTATAGTTATCTGCGATGGATCAAACTCGCAATCAATTGCACTTCTTTAGAAAATGATTTAAGCGAATTAATAAAACGAAGCTTAACAGTCGTAGAATACAATGAATTGAATTAAGAAAGATCGAATACCGAGTTTCATGGTTGACTGCAGTCGAAAACTTGAGGCTAGCAGATTTTGAGCTTCAGTTGATAGAATTAGATCAAGATCCTGAAACCCATATGAGGAAATACAATAAAGAACCAGAGAAAACAGTAAATCACAATACAGGACAAAGCAATGTGATCAATTTAGACCATATTCCAACACACAGAAGATACCAAGAACTAATTTCTTGAAAAATCTCACATCATTATAAGATCATTATTAATTGCAGAGTAAAAGAATAGTATTTCCGGCCTTCTGTCAAACTATATACTTACAACAGGACAAGATCAAAGTTTGAACTTTTCTAAAGCTTCCATATAATCTCAACTAGCAAACAAAAGTGGTATATGTAAATCAGCTCTGCTTTTGTCAAGAACAGCATTTCATCAGATCAAACCCTAAAATTCACAACAACAAAAAACCTCAAACTACAGATAAACCCATCTGGGTTTCGCTCTATTCAACGAATTTAATCTCAGAATATAACCAAAATCAGATCTTTAGCAAAAATACAGCTGAAATGAAGGTCCAAGAAGAAGTCACTACAAACCCAGAGAATAGGAGATGAAAAGATTGCGCCTTTTTCGCTCCTTTTCTTTCTTTCTTGATAAAGAAAAGCAGCAATTCGTATATTCACTGGAAAAGAAAGATAAGCAGAATCGAAATGATATAGGAATTTTTTTTTTTTTTTTTGACTGACATTACCAGATTATTACTCACCTCTAGAGAGACGACCACTTGGAAGAAGACACATTAATTTCTCCGAATAATAAAGCTAGCTTGATTTTCAGACCATTAAATATCTGGGGAGGTATTGATTCAGAGAAATAGATGGTGTTGGTGTGTTATGATGATGAAAGAATGAATATTTGTAGCAAGAGGGTTTCTAGTTGTTGTATTAATTAATGGATGTTTTGCTTATATTGGTGAAACTTGAAAGGGTCAACCTCAACGTAGGGTCTCTAAACGACTAAAGCTACTTATAAGTAATCGAAATCGGCTAAGACGATATTTGAATTCGAAATTTTAAATTTCGAGTCGGATCAAGCTTGAATCGAGTTTTATCTAGTACTGACTTGAGTACGAGTTTATATATACTCGACTTGAGAAGCTTGCAAGCGTAATCGAGTTTTTATTTTGCTAATATCCTATTCAAGTCGAGTTTTACCATATATATATATATCATTTTCAAGTCCAATTTGAGTTCGAGCCAAAAGATTTTTCGAGTCGAATTCGAGATCGAAATAAGGTACACAATTTATAATTTAACTCAACCATTTGAAACTTGGCGAGCTGAGCGAAGCTTGAACTCGTCGAGTATAGGACCAAAACGAGCTCGTGCTTGAAAATTTTAAGCTCAGTTCGAAGTCGAGTAAAATGAGCCGAGTTGAGTCAAGTTAAACTCGCCTAATACTCGACTAGATTACACCCCTACCTCCACGGTTCTATTAGTATCTATGAATAATCTCTAATAATTGAACACGAAAGTCCGGACATTACGTAGCGGGATGGGTCTAGGTCGTCACTACTAGCCCATTCCTTTTGCTTACAAAAAAAAGAATAATCTCTAATCTTACCGCTTTGTCCAAAAATGAAAAAAAAAAAAACATAATTAACAATTTATACTATTTATAAAACTATTTTGGTATACATAAAATTATTAATGTAATAAAGAAAATAGTTAGAAATTTGTTTGATTTTCAAAAAAACATCTAATAATTTCTTTATTAGCAATTTATTCGTCTGCTAAAATATTGGCCATCAAATTGTGCACTTTTATTCATTAATGTGTTTGACATGTGAACTATTATGTCCAAATTATTTAGAAACTCTAATATGTTAGAATTTTGTATCCGTGTGAAATTCAAATTAGAAAAATATTTATAAAAAAAAAAAACTCCAGTTTAAATCATACTCTAGCAATACTTTACATTGTGGTATGAAAACACGAAATTAATGAAGAAAGTAGAGAAGTTGATATGATCACTTCCCTACAAATAAATAGCCACCTACTTATAGCAATTAATTAATATGTCCGTATCCAAATACCAAACCAGTTAATAAATAGAAAATGAAAGGAAACTTTCGTGCTTTAATTGCTCCCATCATCTCTAACTCCTGCTATTTCTCTACTTTGGAGATTGAATTGCATCCACCAAGGGTAAATCGGTCAATTTCCGTTAATAACGACTTTCTTAATAATGTTAAGTATCTCTTATAATATATATTATGAAAATAACGAGGAATTTATCTACCGCTTTTTTCATTAAAAAGAATGGCCTAATGTGGGGATTCGGCAGTCTACTATAATTAAGAAGTTGGACAGTTAAGTTCTGTTCTACTTTATTTTTATATGTTTGAGGTGGTATGTGATTCATATGAAACATATTTTTTAAATAGGCCACGATAAGGTGACGCTTCTAAGGAGTTTCAAACCTTGAATTTTTGGAGCTAAATCATATGGAAGGAAGTACTCTTAAGTCCACTAGACCACATATGAGGAATTTATCTAGTGCCTGAATTGTCATCTATTTAACGGAAATGATAAATCATTTAATTTTTTTAAGGAAAAATCTGAAATATTTTTTCTAAAATAAAAATGAATGAGCTAGTAATAACAACATTGACCCATCCAATTATGTAATCTTCATATTTTTACGTATATTTGCAAACATATTAGACATTTGAACAACTAACATTAGAGATGGCAACGGATCTCGGGGCCCCGCTGACCCCGACCCGGTTTTGACCCGATGACTCACCGACCCGCGGGTCACGGGACGGGTTCGGTCGCGGGTCTAGGGTCGCGGGGCCCCGTAGACCCGCCCTGATGCCTTCACCCACAAGATAGGACTTATGAGATAGTTGGTTAAGACGCACGTCTTACTTTCTATGTGGTATCTGAGCTCACCGGATCGATTCCTGGTGATGGCGCTTCAAATAAAAAATTGTTACCTCCTTTAAATGTGGTTGAAGCCCATTGTGTTTGACCCTGAGTTGGTCAAGGCTTGTTGCTCGCCGCGATGATGGAAGAATACGACGCTCGCATAAGGAACGGTACGTGGGAACTTGTTCCTCCACAGCCGCATATGAACATTGTTGGGAGCAACAGCGGTTCGCCTCGTTCTTTCTCTTATTGTGTGTCCTTTAGGTGGTCTCTCCGACAACTCGACATCAACAATGCTTTTCTGCAAGGGACACTAAGTGATGAGGTTTTTACGGCGCAACCGACTGGGTTTGTTAACACAACCTCTCCAAAAGATGTTTGTCGTCTCTGCAAGGCAATTTATGGCCTCAAACAAGCCAATCGTGCTTGGTTCATTGAGCTCGCGTCCTTTTTAACCGCGTATGGTTTCAACTGCTCCAAATCAGAAACCTCGCTCTTCACATACAACAAAGGGGATGTTCGGGCATTCATTTTAATCTATGTCGATGATATTATTGTTACAGGGAGCTCTTAATGCGCTCATTACAAGGTTTCTTGCAGATTTGTCAGCTCGTTTTTCTCTTAAAGACCTTGGTCCGCTTCACTATTTCCTTGGAGTTGAAGTTCTCCAAATAAAGAATGGCTTATTTTCTAACAAAAGTTGTGTGTCGTCTCTACAAGGCCATTTATGGCCTCAAACAAGCCCCTCGTGCTTGGTTCATTGAGCTCGGGTCATTTTTAACCGCGTATGGTTTCAGCTGCTCTATGTCGGACACCTCGCTCTTCATATACAACAAAGGGGATGTTCGAACATTCCATTTAGTCTATGTCGATGATATTATTGTTACGGGGAGCTCTAATGCGCTTATTGCAGATTTGTCGGCTCGTTTCTCTCTTAAAGACATTGGTCCGCTTCACTATTTCCTTGGAGTTGAAGTTCTCCAAATGAAGAATGCCTTATTTTCTCAGAAAAATTGTGTGTTGTCTCTGCAAGGCTATTTATGGCCTCAAACAAGCCCCTCGTGCTTGGTTCATTGAGCTCGGGTTCTTTTTAACCGCGTTAGGTTTCAACTGCTCCAAATCGGACACTCCGCTCTTCACATACAACAAATGGGATGTTCGGGCATTCCTTTTAGTCTATGTCGATGATATTATTGTTACGGGGAGCTCTAACCGCTTCACTATTTCCTTGTAGTTGAAGTTCTCCAAATGAAGAATGAATTATTTTCTCACAAACCAAGTATATCCTGGAGCTCCTAGAGCGAGTCAATATGGATGGTGCAAAATATGTTGCCACTCTGATCGTTGTCAAGTCACCACTCAAGCTTGAAGATGGCTCTGCATTGACTAATGTCACCACCTATCGAAGCGTCATTGAAGCCTTGCAATACTTGTCATTTACTCGGCCCGACATTAGCTTCCTCGTCAACAAGCTATCTCAATTTATGAATAAACCTAAGGAGCTTCATTGGGTGGCCGTGAAACGATTGTTGCGCTATCTAAAAGGCACTATTCACTATTGCCTCTTTTTTCGTGCCCGGTCTCCGCTACATCTTCGGGTATTTTCTAATGTTGTCTGGGCAACTAATCCTGGTGACCGTACCTCCACAACAACGTATCTAGTCTATCTTAAGAACAATGTGATATCTTGAAGCTCTCACCGTCAATGTTGTGTTGCTCAGTCCTCTACAGAAGCTAAATATCATGCACTTGCGGATGCCGCCGACGAGTATGTTTGGGTTCGCTCTCTTCTCCATGAACTTGGTGTTGTCTTGGATTCATCTCTAGTTCTATACTGTGACAATGAGGGGGCCACCGAGTTAAGTGTGAATCCTGTTTTTCCCTCCCGCATGAAGCACATTGATGTCGCTTATCACTTTATTCGTGCACAAGTTCAACAAGGTTCTCTCCGAGTTATTCATATCTCAACACATGATCAACTTGCTGATGCTCTTACAAAGCCACTGTATCGAGGGCAATTCAAACAAATTTGTGACAAGATTGTACTTTTCGATGGTACGTCCGTCTTGCGAGAGCGTATTAGGGATGTAGGTTAGGAAATAATGTTTTATTTATCTTCTTAGATTACTTTATATCTTCTATCTAATATATTATTTCATATTCCCTTACTACTCATGTATATATTCACAATTCCTATTGTCATACAAATAAGTCATTTTAATACAATTGATTACTTCTTCAGTAAGAATCTTTAAAGTAAACTTTCCATCTTAATGCTCTGTTCTTCCTTTTTGTGCTATGTTTCTCTGGTTTCACTGCCTTTTTTCTTGATTCTGCTTTCATCAGGCACTTGTGGTTTCAAGAACATGATTTTGATAGGTTTCTGATCTTGTTTGGAATGTGGGTTTCTTGAAATATCAGATTTTTACATTGAAATTCCGACAAAGTTCCACTCTTTAGTCTCCTACTCTTTTTTTTTTTTTTCAGATTACAATATGTACTTCTCCCCTCCCATGAATGATGAATATGAGAAGCTCATCAGGAGAATGAACCCACCCAAGTAAATATGAATAGTGATGTGCCAAATGTCTTCGTAGTAGTCACTTAATGTGCACAATTTATGCTTAACATGTTAGTTATTTTAGTTATTAAATGGCATATGTTAAAATATGATGTCATTTATTCAAATGTGTTTAAGAATCTAAAAATAGTCCAAATTATAATTAATGTTGCTTACTAATTAGCGCTTATATTTAAAATGTTAATATTTGATGTAACAATTATTAACTTTATTGATTTTCATTTTTTATCTTATAATTGATTGAACAAAAATATGTTTTTAAGCATCAATTAAGTGTAAACCATTAACAATAATTCGGAAAATTGAAGAAGAAGGCTCTCTCCATGCGCGCAGAGGTATTGCAGTCGAATGGATCGAATACTGTAATACCCCATCAGTTTGTACCACATCGATTAGAATAAGAAGATTTGGAGCCTTAATAAGCAAAAGTTGTACTACTCAAGTCCAATAGGAATTCCTCCTTTTCTAGGCCCAAGTGAGTACAACGGGCTTAGTTAGGCTGGGTTGGGCTTAATGGGGACAGTCGCTCGGGCTTGGGGGCGTGACAGAATGGTATCAGAGCCGACCCGGGACCGTGATCGGGCTCGCGGACCAAGGGCTATTGACCCCCGGAGTTCTGATCACCTACCGGGGCTAACGATTCTGGTCTGGGCCGCGACGAGGACGTCGCGCGCATTAAGGGGGTAGATTGTAATACCCCATCAGTTTGTACCACATCAGTTAGAATAAGAAGATTTGGAGCTTTAATAAGCAAGAGTTGTACTACTCGAGTCCAACAGGAATTTTTCCTTTTCTAGGCCCAAGTGAGGACAACGGGCTTAGTTAGGCTTAGTGGGGACAGTTGCTCGGGCTTGGTGGCGTGACAAATACCCACTCCGGTAACTTGGCTTGTGTGCGCACCCGCGACATGCATAACACGATTTGACGACATTGTTGAATCCTGGGAGGTTATCGCCCCGAGTTTAAACCCCTTTGCATTACCCGAGGGTGGGTGGGGTGAAATCGCCTTAAGGAGGCCGTGATTCGCACGAGTCTCACTATTAAAATCGCATTCTCGTCTTTCTCGATTTTACGTGTATTTTCGGAGTTGTTAATGTCTTGCATGATAATTCGGTAAAACTAAATGTAAGAATCTGAAATTTGAATAATTACATTTTAGTCCCTAAAGTTTCAGAAATTACAAATTGATCCCTCAACTTTTGTAGTTTGCAGTCTATACCCTAATTTTGCCAACATAAGTATCATATGTATCGCCTAATTTTTAGGCGTGCTTGTTGATTACACCAAATAAATCAATATATGAAAATTCTCAATAAGTAGTTTTGTAGTTGTTTTTAGTAAAACCAGATGATGTTTGCTGACCGGGACTATGAGCGGGTCCCGGTCAGGGAAGATGAGGAGGTTGAGGAGCAGCGGCCGAAGGTTGATGTGGTTCATTGGTACGATAAAGACTACTCGATCGTCAGGATTCGGAGCAAGGATCGGCCGAAGCTTCTGTTCGACACGGTTTGTACGTTGACGGAAATGGAGTATGTGGTTTTCCATGCGAATGTTGATGGTGAGGGACCTGAAGTTTTTCAAGTTAGATCTCTGTTATTGGCTTTGGAATTGTGAGTCTACTCTACTATAGTGTTGCATTTCTGCTAGGTTAGCTCGGGACGGATGAACTTTTTCATTAGTTCGAACCCTGAGGACCAAATTGTCGGGCTAATTATACACTAAACCCGAGCACGAACACAAGGAAAAAGTCTCGTCATTGTCTGGATTTTGAGACATGTTTGGACTAGTCTGAAATTTAATAATAAACTTGAATAAACACGATTTCAAACCTGAAAATCAATATTTCAAACTTGTAGTTGATGATGTATTTCAATTTTATCTAAGACCAAACACCATGTATATATACATTAACTAAAGTCGGAACGGGCTCGGATCTTTCTGAATTTTAGTAAAAATCCAGAGCTTGATCTTACAGGAAAAGTCCCGCCCGACTGGACTCGTTCCTACTCTCAGGTCGGGCTACTCGGGTTTTCGAACTTCACGGTCTTTTGCTCCGCCCTAATTTCTGTAATAAAGATGGATTTTTGTTGTTGTTGTAGGAATATTATATCAGGCATCTAGATGGATCTCCTTTAAACTTAGATGCAGAGAAGCAGAGGTTGATTCAGTGCCTTGAAGCTGTCATTGAAAGAAGAGTATCTGAGGTTAGTCCATTTCTGACACGATACGTATACACGAATAAATAGTCCAAAATCAACTGATATCATATTTACGACCAACTACAACGTCCTGATTGATGATAATTGGGTGTTGTCTGATTTCGAGTTTGAAGCTGGAGTTGTGCACGTCGAACCGTGTGGGGCTCCTGTCGGACATGACCCGTATCTTCCGAGAAAACAGACTGAGTGTAACAAGAGCTGAGGTGACAACCAAAGACGGCAAGGCTCTCAACACGTTTTACGTTCAAGGTGCTTCAGGGTACTCGGTGAATGCAAAGACGATCGAGTCGATAAGGCAAGTCATCGGTCGAACCATACTTAAAGTCAGGGAAGGAGCCATGTGAGGCTCAGGAGGGGCACTTGCCCCTCCTGAACTCCATGGACGCTCACTAGAGCTAAACTCCTTCAGTTTGCCGGGTAAACTTTGCCCCTCCTGAAAATATGTTAAATTTCGTCTAAACGTGTCTATTTGCCCCTGGTGAAGTCCGTAGCTTCATGGCTTCGGTTTGCTAAAGAAGAGTGAGAAAAGGAATAAAAAGTTGCAGAGGTGATGAAGAGTTTTTGGTTCGTTGAAGAAGAAGGGGTGGAAAAGAAGAAGAAGACGTACGGTACTAGCAAATAGAAGGGTAGGATAGAAATAGGCATGAGAGAGAAAATACCTACTGATGCCATTAAAAAAAAAGAAGAAAACAATTCATTAACTTAATATCTATTTGTTTATTTCACTTTGACACTTGATAGCTGATACTTGATAGCATCCATTTAATGCTAAAATAAAATGGTGGGTTTTTTTTTATAACAGATAAAAGTGGTTTGTTAAATTTTTTGGTTTACTGTTCAATTTGGCCTATTGGTTTGTTTAGTTATTATTATTTCAATAAAAATAAGTTTCTTTGGCAAAAAAATAAAATAAAAATAAGTTTACTTGCTGGTTAAAACCTATTTTTTTTATATTTTTTATAAACTATACTAAATTAATTAATAGCTACTAGAATAAAAATATGAAGTAGTGCACTTTGACAGAAGTTTTTTTTTTATAGAAGATAGTCTTATTAAAATTTATTATGTATTTTTATATTAATTTTAGAATATTAGTTACCATTGTATATAAACTTTTAACAAAAAAATTATTTTATATACATTTTATAATCACAATTCTGAAGAATTAATCGGATTGAACCGTATTTGGCAAACTCGATTTGAGTCATTTTACTCGAGTTTGTCTCGATTTGGCTCGTCAAGTTTAAAATTGTTCAAATAAATCATAAATGATACACCTTAGCTTGAACTCGACTCGATTTGAATTTTGGCTCGAACTTGAATCTGGTTTGAATTGAATATATACATACATATAATATTATGTAAAACTTGAGATTGAAGTCGACTCAAATAAACAAAAGAAAAAGCTCGAATAGACTCGCGAGCCTCTCTCGAGTCGAGTACTAGTGAACTCGTACTCGACTCGGTGCTAAAAAAAGTCTGATCCGACTTGAAATTTAGCGAGTTGAATTTGAATATCGACAGAGTCAATCTCGAATAACTTGACTCGTTTACATCCTACAAAATCCGATTTGAAATTCAAAATTACAGAATTAATATTGTATTAAAAAAATTAGTATTGCCCCTCCTGAAAAATAATCCTGGCTTCGTCCCTGCTTAAAGTGAATGATATATACTTGTTGTGCTAGTTTTTTTTTTTTTTTTTGTGTTTTTTAATGCCTAAAGCTGAACCTTATAGAAAAATTGATATTATTAATGGTATGATGCAAATACTAGGTGTAGTTAAAAAATTTCATACTTTTAAAGTTTTCTTATGTTACAATCAAATCCAGTTTGTTAATAAAATTAGCACAAAACATAATGCTTGTGAGACATGCTAGAAGAAAAAAAATCTAATTTTTTATACTAGTTAATTGCACATAACTCAATTCTTACCCCTCAAATCGAATTTCTAGATTCGTATATGAATCTACTCAATACAGACTTCTGGACTCCGATACGATCAAAAATTATACTAAATATATAAAGTATTTGAGAAATATTACTTAAACTTATGGGAATTTGTATAGGTAAATTCTCAAAAAGTGATTTAATTTCTATCATTTTATGGTAGTCTAATCTAATTGGATTAAAAAAAAAACTTGAGTTAGGATTTTATATTTTTTTGGCCAATGAGTTAGGATTTTATTTATTCGATGAATAAAGACATAATTAATAATAATAAGGGTTAATAACCAAATGCTACCTTAACTTTGAGTGAATTAAAATTGCTACCCGAACTCTAAATTTTTAAAATTGACTATCCGAACTCAATTTTTGAGTAAATTGCTACATTTATTATAATTTTTTGTCAAAATGGACATACGAGTAGCATATTCCGGCTACATGAGGTCTTTCCGCGGGTACCCAAGATGGATTCATACATATATTAAAAGGACTGCATCAAAATATATTCAATTGGACATTCAATTGGACATCTGCCCAATTTCAATGATACATTTAAATTGAACGTCTAATTGAACGTATGTTGCTACAATCCTTTTAATTTATTTATAAATTCATCTTATGTACACATGGAAATGCTAATGTTGCCGTAACATGCTCATTTTATGTCTAATTTGACTAAAATTGTAATGAATGTAGCAATTTGCTCAAAAATTAATAGTTCAGATAGCCAGTTTTAAAAATTCATAGTTCAGTTGCAATTTGTAATTGTTTTAAATTTAAAATTTGCTCAGAAATTAAAAGTTCAGATAGTTAGTTTTAAAAATTCATAGTTCGGTTGCAATTTGTAATTGGTTCAAATTTAGGTAGTAATTTGGTTATTAATCGAATAATAATCAACCTTCTATTTTGTATGTTTTTCTATCACTTCATTAATAGTTTTGACTTTTGACCTCGATTGCAAGGTCAACGAACACCTTACCCTCGCGGTTACACATTTTTATGGCAGCGATCGCAAGGTGAACGAACACCGCTTATAAAATAGTATAAACACATCCATCGTTGCAATTAAAATAGTATAGAGAGAGAGAGCATGGCAGAAGTAAACCCTAATCCTAATTACACCATGGGAGCTGCGTCATCACCGACGAAAGCCGACGACTTTCCTGGGTTCCGAACAACAAGCCTTCAATCCCTTAACAAAGACGAGTTTATGTATACAAGAAGACCGCCGCCGCCCCCTCCCGCGGTGGTGTCGCCTCGCCGTCTGCAGAAGATGGCTCCTCGGCCTCTGCAACTCGACGCCGACGCTGGTAATGCAAACTCACCGTCGGCTTCTTCTTCTTCAAGAAAAGCAGCTATGGCGGCGCAGTCTTCAGATCCGATTCCTCTACTGTCACCTCTTGTGAAGATCATTGATCTTCCTAATAGTAATAACAGTAACTAGGTTAATTAATCACATTATTATTATTATTATTGGTTACCATTTAATTTAATTTAATTTTCTTGTGTTGTTTGTTATATGTATATGTAAGTAAGATTTTGCTACTTTGAATATGTTTACAACATTTTGCAGGAATTTGAACCCAGAAATATGAGAAATTATTCACTATCTTCGAGCCAACACATGGCAGTGAGGTGTTACCCTTCAACCAACCAACAAAAAACACGTGGCAGTAAGTAGCTGATTCATGTACACATGCCATATACTAGTTGGCTGGCTGAAAGAGCAACACCTCACAAAATTTTAGAGAGATCAATTATCATTTGAATTTATTCGAGTATATTTATTTGGGGTAATAACCAAATTGTTTTGAACTTTTACACTCATTTACAAATTGCTATATAAATTTTAATTTTTTTTTAAATAGACAACTTAAACTTCTAATTTTAAGCAGTTTGCATATATGTTACAATTTACGTCAAAAAATGGACAATAATAGAGCATCTTTCAGCTACGTGGTTCTTTGGATGTGTAATTAAGATAAAATTGACATTAATTTAAAATAATTGTAGCAAAGTGCATTCAATTGGACGTTCAAATTGATTGTATTTTGCTGTAATCGTTTCAATTTCTTAACAAATTCATCTGGACTACCCATTAAAGGCATTAAGTGGTTGGAACATACTCATTTTGACTTAAATCGTAACAGATAATATCAATTTTCTCAAAAATTAAAGTTCAAATAACCTTTATTAAAAAAAATAAAAAAAAAAAGACTTCAAATAGTGATTTGTAACTCGTTAATTGATCAAATAGCAACCTAAGCTTTGCTTAAGAGGCTCCTACGAAATCAAATTACTTTGGAAATATTTTGGATATCTATATTATTAAGAATATATATGTGCTTTTACTAAAGAAAAAAATACAATTTATATTTAGTCTTTATATATGGTTTAACTAAAACGCAGTCTAGTTGAATTTACAATTATTATATCAAAAGAGAATGTATCAGGTTTCATGAAAGAAACCGTTAAATATATCTCATCATGTACATAAATGTCGATGTGCAAGATTTAACAATTAGAAAACGATTGTATTTGCAGTAATTTATCTTTTTTTTTGGCTAGTTGCAGTAATTTATCTTGAATGGCATGTATATTGTTAGCTAAACCCTCTATCCTTTCGTTTTGTTAAGTTTCAGTTTTTTTTTTTTTTGGTAAACGTAAGTTTCAGTTTATATATATATCAGCTACTAAAATAATTAATAAATAATAAAGAGTAAATCAATATTAATAATAACCTAAAATTTCAGCCCAACTTCCCCCAATAACTCGTGTCCAGTACGGTCCCAAAAGCTTCTAGCCCTAGGTGGTGAAAAGAAGAAACTTGCATGCACCGGAGTCACAAGGAAGCACCCTGAAAATGGGTTAATTATCCAAATGCATCACTATGTTTTGTTATGTTGCTCAATGCATCACATATGGTGCCTAATGCATCTATATTTTGAAATGTTGCTAGATGAATCAACCTATATAGTATCTACTGTTAAATTTTAATGTGAAAAGGTTGACGATTCATATGTTGCTGATGTAAAACTGATAACAACATTTACATTACAATTAAAATATTAAAAAATAGACAATAAACTAAAACAAAATTAAAATTAAAAACTAAAAAAGAGCCAAAAAAACATAAAAAATACAAAAAAAAAAAGTAAAGAAAATTCAAAAAATATTGAAGTAAATTTTATTTTGATAATATTAAAAATAAAATAAAAAAATAAATATATTCTACGTTAGTAGAATGTGATCATCATTATTTTGTATATAATATTTAACGATGGACTAATATAAAAGTACATCCGGCAATATTTCAAAACATAGTAGCGCATTTGGCAAAACAAGAAAATAATATAGTGCATCTAATAACATGGTTAAAACATAGTGGTTTATTCTGCCAATTAACTCATGAAAAATTAGTGTTTTTGAACCATTTTTACTATTGAGTCAGCGTACACCGGATGCATTTATAAATAACAGTATTTCTTCAGTGCTCCATCACATTTCTTCAACTATTCGGCTCAAATGTTTACGCCGGGTGCACATGCACACCCTAACAAAATACTCATTTTAACTGACTATTAATCATTTGGGGCCGACTATCTGAACACCCGGTGCACTCATTAAATTGGCCCACCTTAATTCTGGCCTTCTCTCCCGTTTAAAGACGCCGTAGTAATATTATTATTTTTTGCCAAAGATTTTATTTTAGTGTACTATTATTAATTATGAGGCCATTTTAAGAAATATATTTAATTTTAAACCCTAAACCCGTACACCGGATGCATTTATAAATAACAGTATTTCTTCAGTGCTCCATCACATTTCTTCAACTATTCGGCTCAAATGTTTACGCCGGGTGCACATGCACACCCTAACAAAATACTCATTTTAACTGACTATTAATCATTTGGGGCCGACTATCTGAACACCCGGTGCACTCATTAAATTGGCCCACCTTAATTCTGGCCTTCTCTCCCGTTTAAAGACGTCGTAGTAATATTATTATTTTTTGCCAAAGATTTTATTTTAGTGTACTATTATTAATTATGAGGCCATTTTAAGAAATATATTTAATTTTAATGTAGACATTTTACAATATAATTCATAACAGAATATGTATATGTTTTAATTAAGAATATGTACAGTTTTTTTAAGAAGAATATACAATTTAGATTAATCTCTTTAGATACAAATTAGATTGTAATTAATAAAATTATACATAATTAATATATCTACTAAGAGCATCCACAATGGTATTACATACTTAACTTAAATGTGGGTTTAATATATTTTTTATACAAAATATATAAAAACGTATTACAATGATTTTTTACGTAACATTTCTTAAAAATGATATCCACCTATTTTTATGTAAACAGATTATGTAAATAAGAGACATTTTACTGCAAGTCACAAGACCAATTGTATTCAAATTAGACAAACTATATAACGGAATTATAAATCCATCCACAAGAAAACATAAGCTAGCAACTTATAAAAATTTCAGCTATCAAATTTTCGGATATCACATGTCTGAAAATTCTTTAAATAGAAAAGCATCCAAAATAACAACAGGTTTGATACCATCAGAAGCAGCCGAGGGTTCTAGTAATCAATCCCTATACTCCTAGCAAAATGTCTACATATAACCAAGAAACACAAACTAAGCAAAGACAGCTAGGGCTCTCAAACGATAGCATTAGCTGCACTTGCGATTCGGGGCCATAGATCAGCACACTCCTTCCCGATTGGACCGGTGATGGCAGATCCTGTAACACAAGATAAAGCTACATGAGATTCCCAGATTAGAAAATTAAATATAAACTCAACATTCAACATTTCACTGTCTAATGCTGCAATGCATCATTAGTCTAGCAACCAATATGCTATATACTTTTAGTATCACTTACCCTTCATTTCTCCCTTGGGGTTCACAATAACTCCAGCATTATCTACATAAATAGAAGAATGGTTCTTTAGAAATTGCACAAACAATATTACATTAAGGATATAAGAAAATGAAGAAAGAAAGAAACATCTGGTAGTTAAAAATTCATGATGTATGAAAGATTTAATCACAGTTGTACAGAATTGCTAAAAGCATGAATCCACAAAAGACAGATCTTGCTCGCCAATATTTTGATTCTTAGTGTTTCATTTTGCTGGTCATGGAAAGCAACTATCATTTATGAAATCAAATCCCATAAATTATGTGATGTGACAATCTAGATGCCAAATGACCAGCAAAACACATCAACTAATAAGTCATCAAGAGCAAGACTTAGCTAAAATCACTGACTTGGAAAAATTATATGCAGAATATATCCGATACAAAGGTTTTTTTTTAAAAGAATAATAGAGAAATCAGCTTGCGTGTTTGCTTTCAGTCTTCAATATATATAGAAGTTAGTACAGAAAAATCCATTAGGAGCAAGACTTAGCGAAAAATTACTGAGTAGGACAAATGATACAGATAAGTGGTAAATGTTGGATGCAATTATATCAAATAGAGTACACAGTTTTTCAAGGAATATAATAGAGAAAGCGAATTAGGTTGGTCTTCACTTTTCAATATACAGAAGTCAATGCAACAACAAAGCAATTTAGCTAAATCAATAGGCTAAAAACACAAGTCTAAACGACTTAACCTGTCCAGCATACCAGTTATTGTCAGGCTAAAATATTTTATACCAGAATTAGCAAAAGGAGTTGATAATGCGTACCTTCAAAGTACATGTAAACACCATCCTTTCGGCGCCATGGCTTGCGCTGCCTGACAATGACAGCAGGCATGACCTTCTTTCTGAGATCGGGCTTACCCTTCTTGACAGTGGCCATGACCATGTCTCCGACACAGGCTGAGGGCAACCTGTTCAAACGACCCTTGATACCCTTCACCGAGATGATGTACAAGTTCTTGGCCCCGGTGTTATCAGCACAGTTCACTGTGGCTGCCACTGGGAGACCCAGTGACATCCTGAACTTGTTCCCAGCAGACCCTCCTCGCCCTATACACATCATTCACCCAGCAGTCAACAAAATGTACAATTAGCCTAGCATCAATGCGATTTCACCTACAACGTTCTCACACGCCTAGGAGCTCAAATTAAAGCATACAAATAAAAAGCAGAGTCTTCAATTTCCAAAACTAAGCTCATTCATCAGTTATCTTTAAGACGGAAGTATTAAGCTCGGCAAACAGAAGCGAAGCAATCTTTAAGCTCGAACATCAACATGCTTCATATATCAAAACAAGCATTCATTGGCTACAATTTCTACATGATCAACAGAAGAAAACCAGAAGTTATCACCAGCTGCATACTGTTTGCTGATAGATAAGATCAAATCACGTATACCCTAATACGAAAGAGAGATGAATAATTAGAGAGCCGACCTCGCTTGGACATTTCGACTGCCGGTAAGGAAACAGAGACTGAAGAGGATGCTGGACGGCTTAAATATGAAGAGGTGAGGAGGCGACTAGGGATATGCACGATTATTGGGCTTTTACAAGAAATAATGGAGTCGGCCCAAATATATTGCACAGTTTCTCAATTAATAGTAAATTGATATATAGGGCCCAATAAGCGTTTGTATTTGGAATTGAATTAGATGTATGTAAGTGATGAATATGCTAATAAGTTTGGGATTCGCGTGACGGAGTCCCGCGGGTCACCCCGTATGATTTTCTAACTATAATATCCGCCTCGTGGGATGTATGAAATCTATATGTGTCTAATAAGTCGACTTACAGGTTCGGGGCTGGCGAAGAATATTTCTCGCAATACAAAATTTTCACAATTGGCGCAAACTTTACTGGAAAATCAATTGCGACAACACGTAATCTATTGCGATATGCGGAATATTTAATTGTGACGACTGGTTATTGCAATAACAATGTTTCCATAGAAAAGTTGGCGCCAATTATGCTTAGAAAAATAATTGCGACGGCGTCAAATCTATAGTTAAGACCTTATGTCATCACAATAAATAAATTTACTGCGAAAGTATGTACTATCCAATTGTGATAACGCGAAAACTATTGCTAGGACCATGTATTGTCGTAATATAATAAGCTTATTTCGAGAACGTATAATATCTAGTTGGAATGACCACTTCTTGCGACAATAAAATTCACACATGGATTTCAATTGGGGCCGGGAATTTCCAATTGGAGCTATCTATGTGATCCTCGAGGTGAATGACTATGGAGGTTCGAAGTAGTGTGGGTAATCGTTATTAGTCCACATTATCTTGTGGTGTGACTGTGAATTTCATTTCAAGATCCGCAAGGATATGGATTTCATACAAAATAGGTGGTGAATATATGATCTGGGTAAAAACTATGGGTTTTGGTCCTTTTCCATCCTACATGGTAACTCAAAAAAATAAAAAAACTTATGGATGTTTGATTGCATGTATTAGGATATATTCATATGGAGATTAACTAATACTTTTTTTTTTGTATAAGAATTAACTAATACATGAGTATTGACCAATACTCATTTATAGAGTAAATCATGTATTAGCAAAACTTCATAAAAAATAATGCATTAGCTAATACATAGTCCCCAATGACCAAAATACTCTTACCATTATCTAATAGATAATGACTTTGCCGACTTCGGATCCGACTCCGGCGACCCCGGACCTGACTCCGGTGACTTCAGGCTCAACTCTGACGACTTCAGGCCGAGTCCTGTGACTTTGGACCGGAGCCCGCTAACCTCAAGCCCAACTCCGACGATCTCGGATCCGACAATGGCGACCTCAGGTCAGACCCCAACGACTTCGGGCCCGACTCTGGTGATACCGAGCCGGACTTGGCAAATTTATGTCCAATTCCGGTTACTTCGGGCCCGACTATGACGAATTCAGTTCTAATTCTAGTTACCTCAAGTTGAACCCAACGAATTCTAGCCGGTCTCCAGTGATTTCAGGTCTGATCCAAGTTATGGCCGGACCCCGATGACTTTGGCCCGAATCTGTTGACTTCAGGTCCGTTGTACTTTGAAAATATTGAAGTTACATTTTCTATTTATTTAAAAAATTATTCTTATGTAAAAATATAATCTTATTAAAAATACGTATAGGGATAATTTGGTATTTAGTCATTATGTTAAGATATTTTAATATATTGTTCGTCTAAACATAATATTAGTTAAGTATCGATTATGATATCTTATTCTAGACGTGGATTAACAAATAAATGCAATCAAACGGTATTATTTCATGTACTGTATATATAATTATATTCAAATTTTACCAATCTATCAACAAGAGTCGTTGTAGTATAGTGGTAAGTATTCCCGCCTGTCACGCGGGTGACCCGGGTTCGATCCCCGGCAACGGCGATATATTTTGTTTTTGCGTCTTCTCCTTATTTATCTGTTCGAGCAGCTAGTTTCTTTCTGATTACGCAATCCAAGTGTGTTAGATAGATTGTTCCGATACATTTCTGGTTGCTGAATTAGTAATTTGTATACTCTGCTGAGTCCTATGAATCAGGATTTCATAAAGAATCTCTATGAATCAACATTTTACCGGATGAATTTAGTCTCTAGCTACCTCAGAACAGAAACTCATCCACATCTGAAATTCAGTTTCTGAAGATACTGGAGTTGGGCTACAATATATGACATGATTGAAAGTTTCAATGAATGTGCGGGGTTCTGTTTCTTGAATATAGCATGTGCAATAGGCTGAATGCTAGAGCCAGGGAGGTAATTTATTGATGGTATATAGAATGTTTGCTGTGAAAATCCACTATTATTCAGAGACCGCTATGTGAACTCTATTGCAGCTGCCTGACCAAATGTTAAGAGTTTATCTTTGTAGGGAAAAGACCGGTACCCTTATCCAGTTGGATACCAAGCTGTTCGACAGGGCCGGCCCAAGGGTAAAGCCATTAAAGCTAGGGCTTTAGGCCCCCAAAGAAATAAGGCCTCATATATACTATTATAGCTAAATCTACTTAAGCATATGATCAAAAAAATTCAGTTCAGCAAAAAAAATAAAGCGACTTTTTATTATTTTTTCTGCTTGTTCATGTTCACTTTTTTCAAATTTTAATAAATAGGTTTTTTTTTTATTTTAAAATATGTCTATTAGAAAAAATGTGAAGGCCTCGAATTTTATTTTAGCTTTAGGCCTCGGCCTCTCTTGGGCCGGCCCTGCTGTTCGATCTCAAGATGGTAACAGATGCAAGATGGAAACTCATGAATGTTCTAAAGGGGCCTTATTTGCGGTTTGTGGCTAAGCTCATTAGTCCCATTAACCATTATGCATCGGAATATTGCCCTAAAGAAAAATTAACATCATTTGCATAACCTATTTCTTATAACAAATGCTGATGGATTTTCATATTCTGGACAGACTCCAGCTATTGCATGGGGAAAATTCCTAAAGAAATGTTTTCCTCACATGAAGATCTGGCATGGGAAGAGATTTTCTTGCAAAATTGATGGTATTGAGGTGAAGTTGCTACACTAGTGCTTTTCGTTTGCCCTTCAATTGTATTCTTTATTGGGTTAACAGGTCTTTTGGTCCATGGTGTTTGACAACTTTTGGGTTTTGGTCAATGATGTTTTTTTTTACCTAGTTTTGGTACCATCTGTTTGCAGATTTTTTCTAGTTTTGGTCTAACCGTTACATTCCGTCCATTTTTTGACATGTTCAAGTAACGTGATCCACTCTAAACTTTAAATTTAGTCCATCTAATACTTTTTTAACCTTTTTTTTGTTCAATTTAGTCCCGAAGTTTCAAAATTGACCCCAATTGGACAATAGGTCCAATTGAATTTTTGAAACTTCGGGACTAAATTGAACAAAAAAAAGGTTAGGAAAGTATTAGAGGGACTAAATTGAACAAAATTGAAAGTTTAAGGTGGATCACGTGACATGTACATGTCAAAAAATGGACGGAATGTAACAGTTAGAGCAAAACTAGAAAAATATGCAAACATATGGTACCAAAACTAGGTAAAAAAAAACATCATTGACCAAAACTCAAAAGTTGTCAAATATCATGGACCAAAAAACCTATTAATGATGACACCGAATTTATGAAAGTTGTAAGGTTGATCTTTTTTCTTAACCTTTAGTGCAAAATTAGAGAAAATTGAATTCCTGACCTGGAAACACTCGCTCCGACTCATATTCTCCATATCAAGAGAAGTCAGAGGACCTTACAAATGGATTGGATTAGGTTCTAGTGAGATAGTCAGGTGAAATATTAATTTTATATATTTTCAAGTAACGAGGACCTTCCTTCGGAAAGTGAACCATGAATCCATCAAATAACCAACTAACATCAATGAACCGGTTTTTTCAACATTCTTTTGGCAATATATAACTGGTGGGATTAGAACTAATTTTCCATTTCTTAGCCCCGTTGATTAATTTTCTGGCATCCTTGTGTCTATAACTTTTAATACACGATCAGTACTTTGGTCTTGAGATCTGAGAGTTATCTATCAGGCATTATCGACTATGTAGTTATGGATCATATACTAGCCCAATCATAAATAGCTTAACAAAGTTTTAGCTGATAAAGCACCTGCATGTCTCAGTGTATATACTACAGCAGATCTTGCATCAACTTTAGTACTCTAGGCCTTTTTGGTTGCTAAGAGAATTTTTTCGCCATGTAAAACCATATAACTTGTTTCCCTGAATGGGTGCAAATGCAAACTTTGTGATAAAGGTTAGAATAAAGTTGTTTTGGATGTCCATGTGTCATGTGATAGAGCAAACCATCAGATGTGCATCTCATCTGATTTTTGTACTAGCCACTGTCTTTCTTTCCACTGGTAGTCTTCTCTACTGATATGTAGCTTTCTAAATGGACTCTGCAGTTCTTTGGTTTCAAAAATGCTTTTGTTCAGCGATTGCTTAGGGAGTTAGTTGCAAATTTAGATGGACAAGCACAGCGGAGTCTACTGTCTTCTACCTTCAGCAATGGGGCTTCACTACTTAAGCAAAATAGAGGACGCGTGAGTACATGTGCAGATCCTGAGTTACTAGCATGTATTCCTAAACCACCTACTACAGGTAAGAGAAGAAAGAGATGTGAGACAGTCAAAAAGGTTATGAATTAGAGGTAGTTTGAAAAGATTAGAAACACAGATGAAGAGTAGTGAGACCAGCTCACAATCAAGACAGAAACTACCGAAGAATTGCAGGACTACTCTCTTTTCAGAAGAGAATAATGTCACGTCTGTGCAGCAGTATCATTTCATGGACAAACAAGTTCACATGATGTGATGTTATCTAGCAAAATCGACGAGGATGGTCCTGCTGCAAGTATTCTCAAGAAAGATCAAACGAAAGATTCTGATGGATCTTCCAATGGTTTTGGAAGAGCAGATATTGCAGGGGGAAGCAATGACCCTCCAGGAAATTGTGAATCAAAGGAAATTGTTGATACAAACACATGCCATTTGATTTTATCTTGCAAAGAAGATGGAAATGGTCCTGCTGCAAATATTCACAAGAAAGATCAGATCATAGATTCAGTTGAATTGTCCAATGATATAGGAAGAGCAGATATCGTGGAGGGAAGCAATGCCTATCCAGGAAATTCCGTGTCAACTGAACCTTTTGGCAGTGCTTGTAAATTGGAAGAACCTGTGAGTGTTGTTTCCTACTTCTTTCAGAATTTCATTTGATACAACTTATTCAGTTAAATGCTGAAAAAGATGTGATTTCAAAATGGATTGGATGGGAAGTTCTTCATTAGAAATGAATGAGGCTGAAGCACTCAACTGGACTGATTTCTAACTAGGCAAACTTCCTTTCTTCACTCCCAAGTTACTTGGAATAGTCTTCATAGGTTGATACATGAAGTTATACTATCTATCCACTCAGGAAACTCTTATTGTCACAAGAAAAAAAATTCACAATACATGCTTTTCATATAGATTTAGTCTTGATTTTTTGCAGCTTCATAGGTTCCGAACTAGGGAAATGCATCAAATGAATTCTTCAGCTTCAATGGAGGACAACGAAGGTGTATTGTTGCCGACTCTGTGCTTCCTGATGATGAAGTTCTTTGCGTGGATGATACTCTAGATGAGTTGCAGGGTAGAGCTTTTTCTCCGTCGCATATTAGTAGGGTTGGGACTTATTTCCTACACCATTCTCCTCCCCCTCTTCTATAGTAACTTAGCTGCCTGGTGCAGATAATTCATGTGGTCATGCTACAATAAGCCACAAGGTATACCATTCCAAGTTGGAGGATGAATCTGGAGAAAAACATGCAGTTAAACCTGAAGGTTGGTGACTGAATTACATCCTAAAATGAACTAATTACTTTTCAGATAGTATCTCCGATTTTGGTTCTGTTGATAAGGGGATGGACAACTTCATGATGACTTTTTCATTTTTTTTTGTCGTACGCCATCTCTTCTTCCCCTGTTTAGTAACTTTCCAAAAGTTTGTGCAGAGAAGTCATGCGGTTTTGCTCCAACAGCCACCGCGAAAGATTCTCATTGCAATCTAGAGGATAAATCAGCTGCAGACCCCAAATGGTTAAAACCGAGCCTATGGTAGATGAGTCATGCCCAGAAGAAGAGACAGGGCCTTACATTTCAGCTGGAAGCTCAGCAAGGAGTGATTTTTATTCTGTTGGTCAGGAGATAGACAAGACTATGATGTCGGTTTGGCTTCCGCAAGCGGTTCCTCTACTCAAGAAGTATTCAAGGAAGAGAAAGCAAATAAATACTAGAGGTAATACTGCAGAGAATTCTTTAAATGCCCTTGAGTTAAATCTTTTGAAAGTGCTAGCCCAAGACTTCTGTGAATCTATCATCTTCATGCACTAGTACATATGTTGATCAGCTCCCTGTTAAGATCCTTCCACAATTTGATTCTTAATGGAGAGTAGGAGCCGGAATTGTTAATGGAGAGTTAGCAAAGTGGAAGCAACCCCCCAGATATTGGACATCCCAGAATTGGCTACAGCATTTATACTATATAATTATAATTAACAAAAAAGATAATAAAAAGACTGCAGATTTATTGGTCAATAATTTCTATTAGATGTTCAATTCTTTTTTATTTTTTATTTAGTGTGTGAATAATTTGCGAAGTTTGAATGATTAACTCCTGGATATCCTGAATTCAAATTTTAAAATGAACCTTACTCTTGTAGGTTGGAACCCCTTGCAGTATTCTCACTAGCTTTTGGTACATCAAAAGTAGAGAGAGACCCCGTGATAGTTGTAGGTTTTGAACCTCACAGCTAGGGAAGAGGAACTTCAGGAGAGGTTATGATCAACTTGTCCTCACAATGATGATATCATGATTCGCATTGATCTTGCTTCTCTATCAGTTGTTTGAAGATCCTCATTAGCTTAGATAGAGCTGAGATATTTCAGGAGAATAGCGATATCTTGATTAGTGATCAGATTTTCTCTATCATTCTGAAATTTGTGGTTTAGTATATGCACAATTCTCTTTTAGGTATGTATGATATTTCATTCCTAAATTTTAATTTTCAGATACAATGCTTTCTGGACATAAACAATTGAAGCAGGAAGTCTTTCCAATTCAGGCTAGAAATGCTGATGTTGCGATCAAAATTCCGGAAAATGCTGAATCCTCTGCTCTTGAAAATTTGAAGGTTGATGAATCTGGTGATCAAGCATATTACCAGGTAACACCTTCTTGTGATTTACGACTGCTAAAGCTTAGTTGGATGTTTCCTCACAGATATTGAATGTCTAATGTCATTAACAGGATATCCCAGATAATGTTAAATCCTGAAAAACTGCAAAGCATTTCTGATAAGAAGCCACTAGAGGATGAATCACATTTACGTGCCCATATTTTCTGAAAAAGTTAGTTTACAAATAAATACATTATGAGGACCTGAAGGTTTCAAAGAAATGTAGTACAGGTACATCATCTGACCACATTAAATTGTACGATTTGTCTGCCACTCTTTAAAAGTTCTAAGTTTAGGAGTATTAACACACATACATGTAGCGGCGGCTTAAGCATGAAAATAGTGGGCCCTCTTGTTCCTATTCATGACTTATTCATTAGAGCATCCACAATGGTTTTACCTAAACTGTATTATTTAAAGTTGCCACGTAGACATTTATGTACACTTTAAGTAATACGTAAATTTAAGACACACGTAAAAAATATTTTCTCTGCAATCGTATTACTTAAACATATTCCTTAAATATATTTTATTATTAAATTTTCCAACAACCACCAATAAGATATTAGCATTAATTATAAAATGAATTAATTATAATAAAAAAATTGGTTACGTAATACATAATGCATTACTTAAATTTAAGGAATGCTTTATGTAAAAACATAAATTTACGTGTGGGTCCCATCTTTAAGGAATGCTATGTAAAACCACTGTAGATAGTTTTTGTTACTTTACTTAAATAAACATGTAGGACCCACGTTTACGTATTCTTTACGTAATACCACTGTGGATGCTCTTAGGCAATACAGCACTAGATCCACTTCCAAATTGTACGAGGATGGTAATTCCTCAAGTCTGATTGTCTTCTTTCATTTCACGGAGAAAGAGAGGAACTTGATTGTATTATAATCGATCTGTTGTAATATACTGCCTAGAAAGTAGAAAGTGTTTAAGATTTAATGGAAAAAATTCATACTTAAAATCATTATTACTGTGTATTTATTCTACGAATGCAGTTTCAATTTCTAAAATTTTTGGGTTAACAGGTCTTTTGGTATGTTTGACAACTTTTGGGTTTTGGTCAATGATGTTTTTTTTTTACCTAGTTTTGGTACCATATGTTTGCAGATTTTTTTCTAGTTTTGGTCTAACCGTTACATTCCGTCTATTTTTTGACATGTACAAGTCACGTGATCCACTCTAAACTTTCAATTTTATTCAATTTAGTCCCTCTAATACTTTCCTAACCTTTTTTTGGTTCAATTTAGTCCCAAAGTTTAAAAAATTCAATTGGACCTATTGTCCATTTGGGGTCAATTTTGAAACTTCGGGACTAAATTGAACAAAAAAAAGTTAAGAAAGTATTAGAGGGACTAAATTTAAAGTTTAGAGTGGATCACGTGATTTGAACATGTCAAAAAATGGACGGAATGTAACGGTTAAACCAAAACTAGAAAAAATCTGCAAACATATGGTACCAAAACTAGGCAAAAAAAAAACATCATTGACCAAAACCCAAAAGTTGTCAAACATCATGGACCAAAAGACCTGTTAACCCTAAATTTTTTGTACATTTCTTTTACAGATGAAATGAGGTTACATTGTCCAGCAAAAACACTGTTGAATCCTTCATGGGTGGTTATCAACATGTCGATTGTATTCCCTCAATGGCCCTGGAAAAAGTTTGTGAAGTGCCCATTTCAGAAAGCATTATATGTAGAAATTCGACAGATGACTATCTCCCTGATTCTTGTCTATCCAATCCTAATCTTTTGGCCCAAAACATTCATAAACCTAGTTCCATTGACAAAACCAACCATCCCAGTTACAATACTGGTGAGCCTGTACTTGAAGAAGATCCCAATGTTCTAAAGATCCCAACTGCTACTCTAGAAGCTGAAGATGAGTTGAAGCTGTTGCCTGTTGTATTAGAAAATGGAACGTCCATTTTAACCTCCAAGAATAATACTACTTCAAATTCTTTTGCTCCTTCTGTTTTCCAAGTTAGAGAAGCTCAGTCCCTGGAACTGATGACCATATATGAGAACAAAAATACTGCCCAGTCAGAATATTCTATGCCATCACCAGGACTAGCTGCTGGTTTCTCAGACGAACTCTTTATCATAGCAGAAGATCATCCAAGATTGCACCCTCAGATTACTGGAAATGTGAAGCTTCATAATGAGCTTAAGGAAATACCTCATCTAGTAGGATGTTACTCTCATTCCTTACCAGTTATATCAGTACTTCTGAGAAGAAAGGGGAATGAACTGTATGTCTGTGTGCAATGTGGCCTGATGGCAGGCGAAATTCAGACTCTTTTTCTGTATAATTAAGAGCCAAGAAAAGGCTACCCTTCTTTTATTGGCCATACATCAGTTCTCTTTCCGGTTAAAGTCCATGCATATGGAGTAAGCCTCATGCAATTCCTCTACACTTATTTCATTCTTCCATAATTTTTATGGACAGAGAGTTCAGGACTTTCATAATAAAATTAAGGGTATGCTCTAATAGAGAATATTATATTTTTGTTGTCTTATAATCATTTGTTTACAATACATCAGAATATATATACAAGTGTATCATTGTAGATAAGGAAACTAAGTAATTCAAAATATATACATCCCTGAACCAGAAGCTCCTAAATATAGATTGATTACCTACCATATTAGATAATTTCCTAATACGCCCCCGCAAGATGGCGGATCCATCAGATACGCACAGCTTGGATTTGAGAATTGAAATCGTGACCTAGGTAGCGGCTTGGTTAGGCCATTAGCTAGTTGGTCTGTGGTGGCAACATGAGAAACCTTAAGCAAGCCTTTGACGACAAGGTCGCGTACAAAGTGATATTCTAATGCAATATGCTTCATGCGGGAGTGAAAAATGGGATTTGCACTCAGATAAGTTGCTCCAATGTTGTCACATAGAATAGACGGGGGTTGACTGATGGAAACTCCGAGTTCTTGAAGAAGAGAGAGAATCCAGGAAAGTTCGGAGGCTGCAGCACCAACTGCTTTGTACTCTGCTTCGGTTGTTGATTTGGCAACCGACTTTTGCTTCCGTGATCCCCATGATATAACATTAGCTCCGAGATAGACAACAAATCCCGTGGTGGACTTATAGTCATCGACATTTCCGCCTAAATCAGCGTCAGAGTATGCCTTGGGATGAAGTGAGGTAGGACGATGAAGATGCAGACCATAGTGGACGGTTGATTTTAGATAACGAATCACTCGTTTTAAGGCGGACCAATGATTGATAGTTGGAGCATGCATGGATTGAGAAAGCTTGTTCACCGCATACATTACATCTGGCCGTGTAAGCGATAAATACTGGAGTGCTCCAACGAGTTTTCTGTATAGACGTTCGTCAGCGAATAGTGGTCCGTCTTTAAGAGAGAGCTTGGATGATGTCGCAAGCGGAGTATAAACTGGTTTCGCACCACTCATGTTAGCCCTGGCAATGATATCTCGAACATATTTGTGTTGTGATAAGAAATAGCCATCTCCTACAGGAATAACTTCAACACCAAGGAAGTAGTTGAGCATACCCAAGTCCTTCAGAGCGAATCGTTTGGACAGAGCTGCAAGAAAGCCTTCGACATCTGCACCTGGACTTCCAGTAACTAAGAGATCATCCACATAAGCAAGAAAATAGATCGTAGTATTGCCATGTTGTAAAACAAACAGGGAGCTATCAGATATAGTATTACGAAACCCAAAAGACAATAAAAAGGATCGTAATTCCTTGTACCAAGCCCGTGGTGCCTGCTTTAGACCGTATATTGCCTTGCGAAGTCGACATACGTGATTTGGATGCTCGGAATCAACAAAGCCCGGAGGTTGCTTCATGAACACCTCTTCTTCTAGTGTCCCTTGAAGAAAAGCATTGTTTACATCTAATTGGTGGATTGGCCATTTCCGAGCAAGAGCAAGAGATAGAACCACCCGTATTGTCACAGGTTTGATGACAGGACTGAACGTCTCCTTTTAGTCTAGACCTGGTCGTTGATGGAACCCCTTCGCTACAAGTTGCGCTTTATAACGATCAATTGAACTATCGGGCCGACGCTTCACACGATATACCCATTTACACCCTACAATATTTTGGGAGGATGTAGCTGGAACAAGATCCCAAGTGCCATTAGTAAGGAGGGCATTGAATTCTGCAGACATTGCAGCTCGCCATGAAGAATCTTGAAGTGCTTGAGTGACACAAGATGACTCGAGAGACGGCGAGATGGGGTGTTTCGTAGCCAAAACAAATGCTTGGGTTTATAAATATTGTTTCTTGAACGAGTGATCATCGGATGCATTCGTGTGGGCTCTAGAGGTGCACCTGTGCACAGTGAATCGGTGGTCTCACTAGATGTATTAGTTGAGGCAGTAAATTGAGCATGTAAAGGAGACGGCAAGAATGCAGAAGTTGGACCGGGCAAGTGCTGTGCTGCTGAACCGGTGGATTGCTGTGCTGCTGAACCGGTCGAGTGCTGTGCTGCTGGACCGGTCTGTGCTGCTGAACCAGATGAACCTGGTGACTTATTGGGTAGCACGAGCAGAGGTATTGTTGAGACAAAATTGTTGGACTGCTCACCAGGAGATCGTGTTTCGAGACCCGGTATTAATGTCTCATAAAAAACAACATGTAGCGATACAAACACTCTTTGAGCTATCGGATCAAAACACTTGTAGGCACTTTGATGTAATGAATACCCTAGAAAGATACATGGTCGAGAATGAGGTTCCAACTTGTGTTTGGCATAAGGGCGAAGCCATGGATAACATCGACAACCAAATATACGAAGCTTAGAGTCGTTTGGAAATCCACCAAATAAACATTCAAACGGTGATCGGAGTCCAAGCACCGGTGTTGGTAACCGATTGATAAGATAGACAGCCGTAAGGACAGCATAAGACCAAAATTTGGTCGGAAGTCTCGCATGATGGAGGAGACTCATAGCTGTTTCGATGATGTGTCGATTACGCCGCTCCGCAAGACCGTTATGCTCGGGTGTATGTGGTGGTGTTTTGAAATGCGAAATGCCATTGTGCCTAAGATAATGAGCCAGTCTTTGATACTCTCCACCTCCATCACTATATAGGGATCTGATTGGTAAGTTGAAATTTTTTTCAACTAGTGACTTGAACGACAAGAACGTCATGTGGACATCCGACTTATTAACAATAGGATAAAGCCAAATATAACGAGTAAAATGATCCACAAATATGACGTAATACTTAAACTCATCAATAGAAAGCAATGGAGATGTCCAAACATCAGAAAATACCAATTCAAGTGGTTTCGAGCTATGAAGACTAGACTCCGAAAACGGGAGTTTATGACTCTTATTACAACTGCAAGACTCCCCGAGCATACTTATTAGGGGATAAGGGTTCCTTTGGTACCACTTCTTTGGGTAGAATCCACTTTTGGTACCACTTCTTTTTTTTGTACACTTTTGGTACCAACGTTTTCCATTTTGTACCCTTTTGGTACCTCCGTTAGAATTCCGTCAAAATGGCCGTTAAACACCCATGTGAGTTGCACGTGACCAAAAACTAAATTTGGCTGGACGGATTTACCCTTAGGGATAAGGGTTCCTTTGGTACCACTTCTTTGGGCAAAATCCACTTTTGGTACCACTTTTTTTTTTTGTATATATACTTTGTTTTGCAGTCGGTGAACCTTATGTTAATTACAGAACTTCCATTGTCATCATACAGCTCTTCCTTAGACTCTTCTTTTGTGTACTTTGTGTCTGACACATTCGAAGAAATTTATATGTCGTTGTAAAAACCAATATTGTAATGTATGTATGTATGTTTCATGTATCGGTTGATATATGATAATAATGCGGTGCATAGTATGATAGATATGTTTGTAAGTATTAGAATTTCGTGCAATCTATAAGAAAATTATTTGTTCGTGACGTTAAAATTAACTCTTTGTATTGTGAAAAGTATCACTATGAATTTAATAACGTTTTCTATAAACACAAATAGATACGTCATTCCTTACCACTCTAGTATAAACATTTCGACACTCTGCAACAATAATATAAACTTTTAAATATGCGACGTTTCCTTTTGTTAGACCGAAAATATAAGTTGCAACATTACTAAGTAGGGCTCTGAACAAAGTTGAAAATGTATATATGAGACAATTCTATATTTAATTCATATAAATATGACTGCAAAACAAAGTATATATAAATAAAAAAAAAAGTGGTACTAAAAGTGGATTTTACCAAAAGAAGTGGTACCAAATGAACCCTTATCCTTAAGGGTAAATCTGTCCAGCCAAATTTAGTTTTTGGTCACGTGCAGCTCACATGGGGGTTTAACGGCCATTTTGGACGGAATTCTAACAGAGGTACCAAAAGGGTACAAAATGGAAAACGTTGGTACCAAAAGTGTACCAAAAAAAAAAAAAGAAGTGGTACAGAAAGTGGATTCCGCCCAAAAAAGTGGTAGCAAAGGAACCCTTATCCCTACTTATTAGATAATGAAAACTTGTGTAGGACAAAGTTGAGAACTTGAGACGACGGATGCCCAAGCCTTTTGTGCCAGTCACCTGTTTGACTCGAGATGGAATTGCCATTGGGTCAGCCATTGTTGGACATGGCAGAGGCTGCAGCCGATACACTCCACTCTTATTTGGACCTCGCATAAGTGGCGCCCCCGTGATCAAATCCTTCACCACAAAATAAGTCGGGAAAAATTCGACCGAAACCGAGTTAGTCTTACAAAGATTAGATACCGAAATAAGATTTCGCGCCATTGAGGGTACACACAAGACATTGGATAATTTTAATGTAGCTTTAGGAGAGGGAATAAGAGTAGAACCAGTATGTGTGATGGGTAGTTTTGTGTCATCTCCCACTGCAATTTCGTCTTGGCCATCATAAGACGAAGATAAAGACAAATTTTCAATATTATTTGTTACATGATGCGAAGCCCCCGAGTCTATAAGCCAATCCGGATTCGATGTGTTGACAGCAGATACATAATTTGCAGCAATATTGACAGGTGAATGGATTTGATAACAAGTCTTGGCTGTATGTCCTGGTTTATCACAAAATTGGCAAAATACCTTGGAACCAGATTGCCTAGAAGAGTTGCTGAATTGAGCACGAGATGGTCTGAAATGGCTGGTCATGTGGTGTGACCTTGCTGATGTCCATTTTGTCCAGGATGCTTACGTCTGGACTGCTGCTGACCACGGGAGGAATGATTAAAACCTGAGGATGGTGCTCTACCATTCCATCCAGACTGGTGTCCATGTTGTCCTGAGGATGCAGCCCCCTTTTTAGCAAAATTTGCAGTCATGGTGGATGAGTCAAGAAGCATGTCCTGTCTTCTTAAAAAAATTTCATGATCCACAAGTTTGTCGTGGATTTCTTCAAATGTAATCGGGTCGTCTCGAGCCCTAAGAGCTGCAGCAATCTCCTTATAATTTGAACCCAATCCCTGTAAAGCATAGATGACAAGATCAACATCACCGAGGGGTGAATGAATAATTGCAAGATCATCCGCGGTTGTTTTGAGTATTTGTAGATACTCAGAAATTATCTTATCCCCTTTCTAGAGATTAGCTAGGCGTTCCTTCAAGGATAGGATACGCGATCGAGATTTGTTGGCGTAGGTATGAATCAACTTGTCCCACGCTTCCTTGGATGTCGCAGCATATGCTATAATCGACATGGTTTGTTCAGTTGTGGAGGCCATAATGGTATGTAGAAGCAACTGATCTTGTCGCTTCCAGAGAAGGAAGTCAGGATTGACATCCTTTTTCCCATCAGCGGTAACTACCGTTTCTTCTGGACATGGCTTAGTGCCGTCGACGAATCCAAGAAGATCATGGCCGCGCAGCAAGGCGTTAAATTGAGCACGCCATAGTGAGTAGTTTTTGGATGTCAACTTGCAGGGAAGTTGAGTTGAAGCATTGAAAGTAACCAAATTGCTTGGTATGTTACTTTGTGATGCCATAGTAGATTGCTGCAAAATTTTGAGAGGTGACATAGGGAAGAGAATGATGCCGCAGGAATCAAATGGTTAGTGACCTAATTATGCTCTGATACCATAATAGAACAAAAATATAATATTCTCAATTATGCTCTTTTGTAGATCAAGAGAGATGAATCTTGGTATCAAGTTACTCCAGATGGGCAAAGCTTGGTTTTACTTGGGAATTGAAAATGCCCTTTTGCAGTGATGGACGGTGGTTCCATCCCCATCCCACACACAGCAAACACATGCAACAATTGAAGAAGTGTGAAGTCCGAAGTTCGCACTACCGTCCAAGCCGTCGTTCACATTACCGTCCAAGTCGTAATTTGAATAGTGGCACAATTTGATTGGTTGAGGTGATAGTAACTTTTGCCTATAAATAGGTAGTTTACATTCATCACAAAACACACCAAATACACCAAGTATATCAACACAATCAAGTTGGTAGAACTTCACTTTGAGATAAGTAGAAGTTGAGTTGAGAGAGATTTTGTGTGAGTGTGTGTGGGGGAAATATTGAGTGCGAGGTAATTGTAATTGGAGAGTATCTTTCCGGGTGAGTGGTGTATTGATCATTCCGATCAATAACACGGTGTATCTCCTTTTGGTGAGAGATAGTAGTCCCGAGAGAGGTTGTTGTTGTGGTCCAATTACTGTCGGTCTCCCGCTGAGACCGAACTAATGTAAATCTGGTTTACATAGTGGAATCCTTGCCGGCCGGCCCCTGTGGTTTTTTACTCTCCTCATTGGAGGGTTTTCCACGTTAAATTTGGTGTCATCTCTCTTACGTTTATTTGGTATCAATATTGTTATATGCAATTTTACCCTGAGATTATTTTGGTCTAAGTCATAACCTGCGGATATTAACATGTTGGCCAACCCCAACGAGTGGTTTGAGTCATAACAAGTGGTATCAGAGCCTCGTTTGTTAGTTGACATGACTAACAGGTTCGACATTGAGAAGTTTGATGGCACGGGCAGCTTCAATATGTGGCAGTTAAAGATGGTGGCGGTTCTAACTCAGCAAGGGCTAGAGGTGGCTCTTAACGGGATAGAAAAGATGCCTGCAACCATGGACGAAGAAAAGAAGCAGCAAATAGATCGGAAAGCCCTGACGGCAATCCATCTATGCCTATCAGACAGAGTCTTACAAGAAGTTTTCTCAGAAAAGACTACGGCAGAGTTGTGGAGTAAGTTGGAATACTTATACATGACAAAATCTCTCACTAACCAGTTATTTTTAAGAAAGCGGTTGTATATGATGAAGATGACAGAAGGTACTCCTCTTGAAAAGCATATCGATGAATTTAATTCCATTATCACGGATTTAGATTCAATTGATTCTAAGATAGAGGAAATAGATTCCGCCATGATATTGTTATGTTCTCTGTCATCATCATATTCAAATTTCAGAGAGTCGTTTCTTTACGGTCGAAAAACTGTCACCGTAAAAGATGTTAAAGCTGCTTTGTTCTCTAAAGAAGTTGAGAAAAGAATGAATGGTTCTGTTAGTGAGAGATCAGGTGATGCTCTTGTGGTTAGAGGAAGAACTGCAGAAAGGAGCACGTAGGACCAAGGACGCAACAAATCCAGGGGGAAATCCAAGTCCAGGAAGAAGGTGAAATGTTATCAATGCGGAAAACTTGGACATGTAAAAAGAAATTGCTGGAGTCTCAGTCAAGATGGAAATGGAGACAGAAGTAAAAGACGTGCGGATGACAGAAACACCGCAGCAACTACATCAACAATCGAAGGTGAAACACTTGTTTGTGCGAATGGTGATTGTCTCCACATCAATCCAGATGTGGAGTGGATAATCGATTCAGGTGCATCATACCACTGTGCTCCCAAGGTGGAGATATTTTCCACGTACAAAACAGGAGACTTTGGATGTGTGAGAATGGGCAACAAGAGCATTGCAAAAATTGTGGGAATTGGTGATGTTGTAATACAAACTAGTGTTGGATGTAGATTGACACTGAGGGATGTACGACATATCCCTGGTTTACGTCTTAACTTGATTTCCTCGAATGTTCTTGACAGAGCAGGTTTTGATCAACATTTTGGCAACGGTAATTGGAAGTTGACCAAAGGATCATTATTGATTGCCAGGGGGAGTCTTTGTTGCACTCTCTACAAGACAATTGCGAAAGTGTGTACTTCGCAGTTGAATGCCATTGAAGATGTTGTTTCGCCAAACTTGTGGCACAAGCGATTGGGTCACATGAGTGAGAAAGGTTTAAAACTTTTGGCTAAAAATTCATTCATTCCGCTCGCCAAAGGTTTGTCGTTAAACCCTCGTGATTATTGTTTGTTTGGAAAACAACATAGAGTTTCTTTTCGTGTTCCGTCAAAGCGGAAAGGAAATAAATTGGAATTGATACATTCCGATGTGTGTGGACCCATGGAGATGGAGTCTTTTGGTGGAAATAAGTATTTTCTCACCTTTATTGATGATGTTTCACGCAAAGTGTGGATTTATTTGTTGAAAGCGAAGAGCGAGGTATTCGAGACTTTCCAGAAGTTTCACGTCATGGTGGAAAGGCAGACTGGAAAAGTGTTGAAGCGTCTACGGACGGACAACGGAGGGGAATACACTTCAAATGAATTCAGGGGATATTGCAAGAAGCACGGGATCAGACATGAGAGGACTGAACCCGGAACTCCACAACATAATGGTGTAGCCGAGAGGATGAACCGGACCATCCTTGAGAAAGTCAGGAGCATGTTAAGAATGGCTAAGATGCCCAAGACATTCTGGGGAGAAGCAGCCAACACTGCTTGCTACCTGATCAACTGATCTCCATCTGTTCCTCTAGAGTTTGACATCCCAGAGAGGGTGTGGACGGGTAAGAATCCATCTTACTCTTATTTGAAAGTTTTTGGATGTAAAGCTTTCATGCATGTACCTAAGGAGCAGAGGTCGAAACTTGACGATAAAGCCAAGGAGTGCATATTTGTCGGGTATGGAGACGAGGAGTATGGCTACAGGTTATGGGATCCGCTGAAGAAGACGGTGGTCAGAAGCAGAGATGTCATTTTTCACGAGCACGAGACAATGGCCAATGTGCAGGCGAAAGAGACAGAAGTTTCTGGAGGTGTAAGCAATTTTACACCGATTTCTACTCCAGTTGATGGTGTCACGGAAGGAGTAGATGGACTGGAACTAGATGACCAAAATGGAGATGGTGGTGAGTCAGACGAGGAGGGCGCTGAGCAGGGGGAGCCGACCCCAGCTCAGGAAGTTGCAGAACCTCAAGTTTGGAGGTCCGCAAGAGAGCGTCGGCCATCCACTAGGTATCCTAGTTCTCAGTATATTTTGGTTTCTGATGAGGGGGAGCCAGAAAGCTTTCAGGAAGTGCAAAAGAACAAGCACATGGAAAGCTGGATTGAAGCAATGCGAGATGAGATGAACTCTCTCAAGAAGAACAACACCTATAAGTTGGTGGAGTTGCCGAAAGGCAGGAAAGCATTGCAAAACAAATGGGTGTTCAAGTTGAAGAAAGATGGAGACCAGTTGGTGAAGTACAAGACTCGATTGGTGGTCAAAGGCTTCGCGTAGAAGCATGGAATTGACTTTGATGAGATCTTCTCTCCGGTGGTGAAGATGAGTTCAATTCTAGTTGTACTTGCTATGGTAGCAAGTTTGAATCTGGAGCTTGAACAACTTGATGTGAAGACGGCGTTTCTTCACGGGGACTTGGCAGAAGAGATATACATGAAGCAACCTGAAGGGTTTGAAGTACAAGGGAAGGAAAATTTGGTCTGTAAGTTGAAGAAGAGTCTGTACGGTCTGAAGCAGGCTCCAAGGCAATGGTACAAGAAGTTTGATTCGTTTATGACCTCCCAAAGTTATAAACGAACTGAAGCAGATCCATGTGTCTATATAAGACAGTTTCCTGGTGGTAACTTCATTATCTTGTTGCTATATGTAGATGACATGTTGATTGTTGGACAAGATGTTGGCATGATATGCAGGTTGAAAGAGGAATTATCTAAATCCTTTGACATGAAGGATTTAGGACCTGCTAAACAAATTCTCGGCATGGCGATCAGTCGTGATCGTAAAGCTGGAAAGTTGTGGCTATCTCAGGAGAGGTACATTGAGAGGGTGTTGAAAAGGTTTAGCATGAATAATGCAAAGCCGGTTGCTACACCTCTTGCAAACCACTTCAATTTGACGAAGAATAACTGTCCAACAACAGAGTCGGAGAAGGAAGCAATGGAGGCTATCCCATACTCTTCTGCAGTCGGTTCGCTGATGTACGCTATGGTATGTACACGGCCAGATATTGCTCATGATGTTGGTGTTGTGAGCAGGTTTCTTTCAAATCCAGGAAAGGTGCACTGGGAGGCAGTGAAATGGATCTTCAAATATCTGCGAGGCACATCCAGGTTGTGCTTATGCTTCGGGAGCAGCGAACCAGTTTTAAAAGGGTTCGTTGATGCAGATATGGCAGGTGATCAAGATAGTAGAAAATCTACTTCTGGTTATGTATTCACTTTTGCATGTGAAGCTGTATCGTGGCAGTCCAAGCTGCAGAAGTGTGTTGCTCTGTCGACAACTGAAGCTGAATATGTTGCGGCTAATGAAGCGGCAAAGGAGATGCTTTGGATGAAGAGGTTCCTTCAGGAACTGGGGGTGATGCAAGACGAATATGTGGTATTTTGGGATAGTCAAAGTGCAATTGACTTAAGCAAGAATACGATGTATCACTCGAGAACAAAGCATATTGATGCGAGGTATCACTGGTTGAGATCAGTGATAGAAGAGAAGCAGCTGAAGTTGATGGAGATACAGACAGACAAGAATACTGCAGACATGTTGACGAAGATCGTTCCCAGGGTAAAGTTGGAGCTCGGCGCAAGGCAAGCCGGGCTTGACTCCATATAGTTGAGTGACGGGGAGAGTCTCCTCCTTTGGGGCCTGGAGGGGGAGATTGATGGACGGTGGTTCCATCCCCATCCCAGACACAACAAACACATGCAACAATTGAAGAAGTGTGAAGTCCGAAGTTCGCACTACCGTCCAAGCCGTCGTTCACATTACCGTCCAAGTCGTAATTTGAATAGTGGCGCAATTTGATTGGTTGAGGTGATAGTAACTTTTGCCTATACATAGGTGGTTTACATTCATCACAAAACACACAAAATACACCAAGTATATCAACACAATCAAGTTGGTAGAACTTCACTTTGAGATAAGTAGAAGTTGAGTTGAGAGAGATTTTGTGTGAGTGTGTGTGGGGGAAATATTGAGTGCGAGGTAATTGTAATTGGAGAGTATCTTTCCGGGTGAGTGGTGTATTGATCATTCCGATCAATAACACGGTGTATCTCCTTTTGGTGAGAGATAGTAGTCCCGAGAGAGGTTGTTGTTGTGGTCCAATTACTGTCGGTCTCCCGCTGAGACCGAACTGATGTAAATCTGGTTTACATAGTGGAATCCTTGCCGGCCGGCCCCCGTGGTTTTTTACTCTCCTCATTGGAGGGTTTTCCACGTTAAATTTGGTGTCATCTCTCTTACGTTTATTTGGTATCAATATTGTTATATGCAATTTTACCCTGAGATTATTTTGGTATAAGTCATAACCTGCGGATATTTACATGTTGGCCAACCCCAACGAGTGGTTTAAGTCCTAACATGCAGGCTAGCATATGCGAAAGGTTAATAAGAAATGTACAGAAGCCTTGGTAAATTTGCTATCCTAGATTTCTGAATTCTGATTAAGCATTACATGTAGGGAAGGAAGAATTTCATGTTCATGCTCAATATGTGCATCGGTCTTGTTGGATGGATCAACAATTAGGATTGTTCAATTAAACATTGGTTATGTGACTGTGGTGTTGGAGTTAAAAGCCAGTGACAGTCTGTTGTCTATCCTGGTTTGTGACCCAAATTATCTAGTTGCTGTGGGAGAGAATGGCGGGCTGCATGTTTGGAACATGAATCTTTCATGGAGGTAAATATGATTGTTTTGATGAGAGCTGTTCAACTTATTGCCATTAAATTTGCTCTTGGCCCTGATATACATAAGGGTAATAACCTGAGAGAGGTCTGAAGATTGACCCATGTGAACTTGAGAGGTCTGAAGATTGAAATAGTGATAACTGAGGTCTGAAGTTTGGACTTTGTGATTTTTAGGTTTTCCGTCCAAATTTTCTGTCAAACTTAACAGAACTGTATGAAATGTCAAAATACCATTTTACAATATTTGAATTAATAAAAAGTTTAATTAATATAAAGATGAGATGACAAAAATGCCCCTGTCTATAATTTAAACCTAACCCAACTCCGCCACCACCACGGCTCCGGCCGGCCACCACCCAACTCCGGCGACCACCACTCACAACTCCGGCGACCGCCACCCAATTCCGACGACCGCCACCACAGCCCCAATTGGGCCCAAATCGAAGCCACCGGCCCCGATTGGGCTCAATCGGGACCGCGGTTGTGGTCGCCGGAGTTGGGTGTTGGTCGTCAGAGTCGGGTTGTGGTCGCCGGAGTTGGGTGGCGGTCACCGGAGCTGTGAGTGGTGGTCGCCGGAGTTGGGTGGTGGCCTTAAGGGCATTTTCGTCTTTTCATTCAAGCACGTGAGATGCAAGAAGGGTATTTTTGGAATTTAATTTTATTTCCGATCACATGCCATGCACATAACCAACTTCCGTCAGTTTTAACGGAAAAAACTAACGGAGACCTCTATTATCTACAAGTCAAAACTTCAGACTTCTGTTATCACCATTTCAATCTTCAGACATCTCAAATTCACAAGAGTCAATCTTCAGACCTTTCCCAGATTATTGACCCTATACATAACAATATATATATTTTTTTTTGGCCAGATATACATAACAATATTAACTTTTTTGTTTTTGACAATTTTGCAGAAAATAGTCCATATCCCTAGTTTACGAATCAAAAGATTCAAAACAGTATAGCTCGACCATAAATTGAAAAGTAGACATTGATAGACAGATTGTGGGGGCACTAAAAGCAGTCTACTTCCAACTGATCGTCATATTGTAAAGATTAAACTAAATCACGGTTCGGCTTTTGCTTGTACAGTCTGGGCGGATGCGGATACATGGTTTGAGCGTCAACAACAAGAAGAGGAAATGCAGCGATTACAGGCCGGAGAACAAGAAAGAAATGCAGGCTGCTGAGGATATGCACAGATAGCAAAAAGCTCAAGAACGTGAAGGTAAGAAGGATGATGACTCGGAAGCAAAAGATGACCCGATGGCTAGGCCGAGGCGTCTGTTAATCAATGTAGCTAGGACACGTTTGTTTGCCGGTATTGCGATATCCTAATACTTGTATTAGTTAATACATGCTTAACTAATAAAATGTTTGATTGTATCATGTATTAGGATGTCCTAATACAATGTTTGAATGAACTTTGTATTAGGATATCCTAATACAATGACTAAAATACCTAAATACTCCTAAATAGATATATTCATTTTTTAATTATTATTATAATTAAAGGCCGGCCGAGGGTCGCCGGAGTCCGACCGGATGTCGCTGGAATCCAGCCGGGGGTCGCCGGAGTCCGGCCGGAGGTCGCCGGACTCCGGCCGGAGGTCGCCAGAATCCGGCCGGAAGTCGCCGGAGTCCGGCCGGGGGCCGCCGGTGGCCGATGTTATGAGCCGAAATTGGGTAGTTGTTGTATATTAAATAAGGTTATGGGTAAATAAGTAATTTTTAGTTTGGTATTAATTAGTACATCACTTTTAGTTGGTATAATCTAATATACCAAATTCCTCATATAATTGAGTATTAACTAATACCAAGTATTAGCTAATACCAATACCAAGTGTAAACAAACAAGGTATTAGCTAATACCGGTATTAAGATATCGCAATACCGGCAAATAAACGTGCCTAAGTTTCTCTTCCTAGACAACTATTTCTTTCTAACATAACATATACTGTGATGATGACTATTAAGAATGTGGTCCATGTTAATGAAAAGAGAATTGATATGCTTAATTTGGTGAAAACAGCAGTTCCCTTTGGAAGAAAATGGTTGCTTTTGTGTACTAAATTATGGATATAGATGGATATGTATAAGGTAGTTGGATATGGATGTGGTTGGATTTGATTCACACATGAACATCACATTATTGGCTGTCTTTTTCCTTATCCTGTTTCCAAGGAAAGCTCCATCGATGTCCATGACATGTTTTGTATGCATCGAGTTGGCCATACTAGTCTTTCTAAGTGCCGGCCTCTAGAATAACTTTCGCTTGCTTGCACTGGATCGGTCCGTGAAGTGTAAAGTGCTAGTGTTCGAATACTAGACCTCTGATTAAGTACAAAGCGGTCAACGCGTAAGGAATAAATTGCTTATCATTAATACTTTTCTTATTCCTAGCGCTCGAATCATAAAACTCTGATTAAGGGTAAAGTGCCGGACTGTAATATTATATGACATGGTTTAAATATATTAGATAAAATTGGTATTCCGGAATCTAGCTTTAGGAATTTATTTTGGAAATGTTTAGGCCTCTAAATTATTCTTTCAACAACATATGGTTAACAATAGAGGAAGAAGACATTAATAACCTCTAAATTACAATGACAATACCCTATACTGCAAATCAAAGATAGAAAAATTAGGAATGTTGGGTCATTTCTCTTTGAAGAATTAGGAGGATCCGAGTCTCGAAGAAGCCGAATTGTCCAAAAACCACACCAATTTCCCCGAGCTAGGGTTTATCATCTGCGCGGGCAAAACCGGGTCGGACGAGCCTGCACCACCCATCACCGCCCGGACAGCCTCTGCCTTATTTTCTCCAGTTATTACGATTCCGACATTGGAAGCCGAGTTGATGACGGGAAATGTGAATGTGATTCTCTCAGGAGGAGGCTTGGGCGAGTTTGTGATGAATGTTACCCACTCGTTCTTCTCGTGGAGGGCGTTATGGTTTGGGAAGAGCGATGCCACGTGGCCATCGGGTCCCATCCCGAGAAGAATGAGATCAAATTTAGGACAATCGGTTATGTTAGAGGCGCTGACTGTACGGGTCCGTACGAGCTGTCTGATGACAAACTCGTACTCTATCGCTGCTTCCTCGGCTGACATTGTGTCGTTGATTGAGTGGACGTGGCTTGGAATAATCGGGACCTATTTTAATAAAATAAATAGTCAAATAGATATAACTTTTACTATAGTATTGTGGTTTATAATTAGCCCGAATCGACCAATTGTGTTTGTTATTTATATGAAAGAACCTTGGAGAAGAAGGCATCTTTGGCAAGCTTGTAGTTGCTTTCGGAATGAGTTTTCGGCACGACTCGTTCGTCGGCCCAAAAGATGTGCCATCTTGCCCAATCTACAGTCTTGTTATATGGAGCTTCACAGAGCTTCCTATCATCATCTCCGCATTTTTTCGGTTAATAACCAAATTACTATCTATAAATTTTTTTCCGAAATATAATTTTATAAAATTAGCTACATAAAAAATTACAATTCATATCAAATTAGACATAAAATGAGTATGTTCCGGTCACGTGAGACCTTTTGATAGGTGCCTGAGATGGATTGATTAAAAAATTGAAAAGATTGCAGCGAAATACCTTCTATTGGACGCTAAATTGGAAGACATCGTTGAAATTGGGGAAGATCAAATTAAATGTTCAATTGATGGCATTTCGTTGCAATTCTTTTACATATGCTTCGAAAGACCACATGTGGCGAAAACATGATCATTTTCTGTCCAATTTGACGTTAATTGTAACAAGTATAGCAATTTGCTCGGAAATAAAAAATTTAGGTAATTAATTTAAAAAAATGAAAGTTCCGAAAGTCATTTAGAATTGAATTAAAATTCAAGTAGCAATTTAGCTATGTCTCATGTCTCAACATCTTTTATTATTAGTGATCATAAAAATTCCATTTCGAAATATTTCATCAGGCGTTATATAAATTGTGAAGAATAAGGGTTTGGATCAATCCTGAAGTTTCTGAGGGACCATTCTATTCTTTGCAGAAGTCGTGATTCCTTTTATTGTTTACTCAGTTTGTTAATTCTTTAGGGACCTTGTTGGTTGTTCTGTAAAGTTTGTTTTTGGACTGGTTTGTAATCTTTTATTTTGTTGGTGGGTAAATTCCTTCTGGTGTAAAGACTGTGGGGTAGAACCTGAATTATTTCCGGGTTCCCTTTAGTGTTTAAAGGTGAGGGTGGCCACATGAAGGAATCTGCCCGATGATCCGCAATTACTCTGTACAATTTTCTCTCTGGCTTTTCACATTCTAGGGTTTGGTTGTTACGTTTTTATGATGGTATCAGAGCCATCTCTTGGCGATTCTTGATCTACTCTTTCGCTTCTTCTTCTCCGCCTCCGTGTGATCCCTCGTCTGCTCGTGGCTTCGCTGCTTCGGAATCCTTTAGCGAATCGTGGTTCTGTTCGCGACGATTCATCTTCGACCTAGCGTTTTTCGTTTCCTAGCAAGCTACGATGGAAGACGAAGGAAAGGTCACCGTGACTGGTGGAGGAAACTCTGGAAAACAACCTGAGGTAACTGAGACGTCTGCTCTCAGTAATGAGGTAAAAAGATCTGACTCCCTTGCTTCGATTGTGGCACATCATCCGCTCTATCTTCATTCATCGGATAATCCTGGCCAATCTGTTATTTCTCACCATCTCACTGGGACTGAGGATTATCCGATGTGGAGTCGTGTCATGCAAATGTTTTTGAAAGGGAAAACCAAGCTTGGATTTATTACTGGTACTTGTAAACGCGAATCCTTCGATGTTCAGTTGCAAGAAATTTGGGATACTTGCAACATCGTTGTTCTTGGATGGACTCGATTTCGAAGGATCTTGCTGTAGGGATCATGTACTCAGATAGTGCTTTCTTAGCCTGGAAAGAATTGAAAGAACGTTTTGACAAAATTAGTGGTTCCAGGATATATCAATTGCACAGAGAAATAACTACTGCTAGACAGGGATTGGATTCTGTTTCTGTTTTTTACACTAGGCTGAGAAACCTATGGACTGAATACGATACTGCCTGTGCTCTACCACATATTGAAGATGTTCTATTTCAAAAACACATTCAACATAAGGATAATGAGCGTCTTTTCCAATTTCTGATGGGATTGAATGAAAATTTTTCAAATGTTCGCAGTAGTTTACTTCTCTGGTCCCCTTTACCTTCTCTGAACCAAGCCTATAACATGTTGGTTCAAGAAGAGAGTCAGAGGGATATATCTTCCAATATTAGTGCCAGCAATCAGATTCCTATCTCTGCAATTGTCGCAAATTTTGACAAACCAAAGAGGAACCTCAACTCAGAGTGTGACTTTTGTCACAAAAAAGGTCACACTATTGAAAGATGTTACTCCAAAGGTTGTGATTTTTGCAAGAAAAAGGGACACTGCAAAGACAATTGTTTCAAATATAGGGATCTGATGAAAGGAAAAGGGGGCAATTCGAAGGGGAACACTGCTAGTTCCTCTTCTGGAGATTTTTCTGATAGTTTTGCTGCTAACACTTCTAATACTCTGAGTTCTTCTGTGCAAGGAAATATTACCATCACCAGTGAACAATTTGATAGACTTTTGCAGAAGTTAGGCAGTAGTGGAAACACCCCTTCTACTACTACCACTTCAGCAGAAGGACAGGTCAATGCTGCAGGTATGACTTCTTCCAACTCTTGTATCAATGATCATGATTATTGGATTTTTGATACTGGAGCTTCGAATCATATGACCAATAATAGAAGAATTTTGCATAATGTTAGGAATGCTGAAAATTCTAGAGTTCAACTCCCTAATGGGACTCATGCTTTTGTTGATACCATAGGAGATCTTTGCATATCCAATAAACATGTGCTTCATGATGTTCTCTGCATTCCTGAATTTAAATTTAATCTCATTTCTGTATCAAAACTCACTCAGGATCTTAATTGTTGTGCTGTTTTTTATCCAAACTTTGTTATTATACAGGACCTCTCAAATGGGAAGGTCTTGCTGAGTGGTAAAGCAGAAGTGGGATTATTTCTTTTACAAACTGAAAGCATTGGAATAAAGCATGTTGCTCTTGTTAGTAGTTCCAAGGATAGTGCCTCTTTGTGGCATAGGAGATTTGGCCATGCCTCTGTTAGTTCTCTAGAACAGATAGCTGAACTAGATTGTTTCAGGAATAAGAATGTTGGCATTCATGATTGTTCTATTTGCCCTTTGTCTAAAATCACTAGATTACCTTTTCCTCTATCTGATTCTAGAGCTGCTTCCATTTTTGACCTTGTACATGCTGATGTATGGGGACCCTATCATGTTGCCACAAATGATAATAAAAGGTATTTTTGACACTTGTTGATGATTATTCCCGTACAACCTGGGTTTTCCTCATGCAATTTAAATCTGATGTGGTTGTTCTCATAAGGAATTTCATGCAACTAATCTCCACCCAATTTAAAACCAATATTAAAGTTTTTCGAACAGATAATGGGGGGGAGTTTTTCAATGATCACATGAAATCCTTATTTGAGAGCAAAGGGGTTATTCACCAGAGCAGTTGCTCCTACACCCCTCAACAAAATGGTAGGGTAGAAAGGAAGCATAGACACTTGTTGGAAATTGCTAGAGCCTTAAAACTCCAAGCTTCTATACCTGATATTTTTTGGGGACATTGTGTGATTACTGCTTGTTATTTGATTAATTTATTGAGTCTCAAAAATCCAAACATGTTCCCATTTTCTTGGAGCAACCAAACTCTGAGGATGAGATAACTCCTTTGGAAGTCAGTGATGACATTGTTGATTCTGAGACTCTTAGTTCTATTATTGAGGACTCACACGATATAAATGATCCACATGATGACTCTGTGCATATCAATGACTCTGATGGTGAACATGTCACTATCCCAACACCTCCTTTGCATACTGTTACAAAATATGGGAGACATATAAAACCTCCTAAATGGCAGAATGATTATGACATGACCACCAATCATGTTCTTTATCCCATGTCACATACTGTTGGATATAGTAATATTACTAAGGAATATTTTGGCTTTCTCACATCCATTTCTGAGCTTACAGAACCTAGGTCATACTCAGAGGCTTGCAAGGACCCTGGATGGGTAATGGCAATGCAGGATGAGATGGCTGCATTGGAATCAAATCACACATGGGATTTGGTCCCTGCTCCTATTGGTAAGTCAGTTATTGGTTGTAAATGGGTATACAAGCTGAAATTTAAATCTGATGGTACCTTAGAAATATATAAGGCAAGATTGGTGGCTAAAGGTTATAACCAGCAGATTGGTATAGATTATTATGAGACCTTTTCTCCCGTTGCAAAAATGAATACTGTGCGTGTTGTGTTAGCTTTAGCTGCCATAAATAGCTGGCCTTTATTTCAAATGGATGTTCATAATGCCTTTTTACAAGGAGATTTAGATGAGGAGGTTTATATGTCTGTCCCTGAGGGATTTGGTAATCAAGGGGGGGTTGTGTGTAGATTACGCAAATCCTTATATGGGTTGAAACAAGCATCTAGGCAGTGGAATGTTAAATTGACTGATGCTCTTGTTGCTTCTGGTTATGTTCAGTCCAAGAATGATTATTTTATGTTTACTAAGTCTGTTGGGTCTCAAATTGTGGTCTTGTTGGTATACGTTGATGACTTATTGATCTCAGGCAATAGTTCTGTACTAATTGCTGATCTGAAACGTGTGCTCAAGACTAATTTTCGTATGAAGGACTTAGGTGAATTGAAATATTTTCTTGGGATAGAGCTAATTAGGTCTGAAAAGGGGATTATTTTAAACCAGAGAAAGTATGCCCTTGAACTTATTTCTGAAGTTGGTTTAACTGGTTCTAAACCTGCTGATTCTCCCATGGAAATGAATTTGAAATTGACTAATAAGTCTTATGATGATTATTTGGGAATAAATAAAGATGATGTTATCCTAGATGATGCTAGTATTTACAGAAGGCTGATAGGAAGATTACTTTACCTTGGCATGACTAGACCTGACATCTCATATGCAGTGCAGCAATTAAGTCAATATTTGCAGGTGCCTAAAAAGTCTCATCTTGAAGCTGCATTGAGGGTGGTAAGGTATGTAAAAGCTGAGCCTGGAAAAGCTATAGTGTTATCTTCTTCTTCTCTGCCTGGATTGGTAGCCTATTGTGACTCTGATTGGGGTAGATGTGTTGAAACTAGAAGGTCTCTTTCTGGTTATTGCATCAAACTAGGTGATTCCTTAGTATCTTGGAAAGTCAAAAAAACATGAGACTGTTTCTTGCTCTTCAACTGAGGCTGAGTATAGGAGTATGAGGGTTACTCTTTGTGAACTGATTTGGTTGAGGTCTGTTTTGCTTGAACTGGGTTTTAAACAGAGTAAGCCATCTGTGCTATTTTGTGATAGTAAGTCTGCCATTCAAATTGCTACTAATCCTGTATTTCATGAAAGAACCAAACATATTGAAATTGACTGTCACATGATTAGAGATAGAGTTTTGGATGGCACTTTGCAGGTTAGTTATATTAAAACAAGTGAGCAGGTTGCAGATGTGCTTACCAAGTCATTGTCAGTCAAGCAACATAAGTATTTGGTGGAGAGGCTCGGAATGAAGAATGTTTTTGAAGGTTCTTCGATCAAGGGGGAGCTTCCCAATGATGTTTTACTTCAGGATTGAGGGGGAGTGTGAAGAATAAGGGTTTGGATCAATCCTGAAGTTTCTGAGGGACCATTCTATTCTTTGCAGAAGTCGTGGTTCCTTTTATTGTTTACTCAGTTTGTTAATTCTTTAGGGACCTTGTTGGTTGTTCTGTAAAGTTTGTTTTTGGACTGGTTTGTAATCTTTTATTTTGTTGGTGGGTAAATTCCTTCTGGTGTAAAGACTGTGGGGTAGAACCTGAATTATTTTCGGGTTCCCTTTAGTGTTTAAAGGTGAGGGTGGCCACATGAAGGAATCTGCCCGATGATCCGCAATTACTCTGTACAATTTTCTCTCTGGCTTTTCACATTCTAGGGTTTGGTTGTTGTAAACACCTAATTTTGGACAGGGGTCGGAAAATACCATGACGTGTGGAACCGAGCCGGGAATAATCGAGTTCGTAGAAAACCCAAAAAAATATTAAAATATTATTAAAAAAAAAAAAAAGAACTAGGCTCTTAAAAGGCCACGTCCCCACATTTTCCTACACTCCACATCCATGCTTGTAAGTCTATGTACCATTATCTCTATTTATCTTCCCTAGAAGCTATCCCATCCCCTGTTCCATATTTGAGCAACCTTTATTAAATAATTAAAACAAAAAAGAAGAAATCTTGGTCTATAAAAGGAGACCATGAACCGAGAGGAGAAGGGGGGGACTCAGTATTACAAAATAATATCACAGAGAGTCTCAGTGAGAGTGTAATCCATATATTGCTCGGTAATTGTGGTTTGGTTCCACACGTCACGACATTTTACCCGGAAATAACCCAATGTAAGCACCGCTTAATCAAAAGTTGTATTTACATTTCAAGCATAAATAAAGTGCAAGTTGGTTAAAGATCCATCGCTTTCAATGTAGCGTTTATTTATTTTCCGTTATTTTATTTCGCACTATATATATATATATATATATATATATACATATTACGTATTTCTATTATCTACAAGTTTTATATATATCTGTTTTACTTATTTGTCATTTATATTATATATAAGTTTTATATATATTATATTACTTATTGTCATTTACTTATATGTTTATACATTATTAAGTCATATATCTGTTTATTTCACTTATTTGTCATTTATATTACCTTTAAGTTTTATATATATGTACATATTGCATATTTTTCATATTTTATCTATAAGTTTTATATGTGTTTGTATTACTTATTTGTCTCAAAACCTTAATAAGTGTTACAAATCAGTCCAGTGAAGTTCAGGGTCATTTTAACATGTTTTAAAAGTTGTTTGCAGTTTAGCCCCGAACTTTGCCGATTGTTACATTTTAACCCAGGATCTTTCCTAGTGTCCCTAAATCTTTGTTAATTGTTACAAATCATTCCATGAAGTTCAATGGCCATTTGAACACATTTTAAAAGTCATCTTCAGTTCATCCATGAAATTTTTGATGATTACATTTCGGCCCCTGAACATTTTGATAATTGCAAATTGGCCATTCATTTCCTGATAATTACAACTCGGCCATGAACTTTTGATAATTGCAATTCAGCTCTCAAAACGGATATTTTTTTGTGAAAAATTAAACAAGACAAGACAAGCCAAAGTACCGAAAGGGCGGATTTTTAGCTTGCGAGCTTTTAATACGTAATCAAACCCCCGGACCCGAACCTCTGGACGCAGACCATTCAAAGCCCTAGGATGTTAGTATCATGTACCCTAGGCAACTCTAGGATTCCGATTAGCCTTTAATTAATCGGTGGCGACTCTTTCTATTTTCCCCGGTTCGGTTGATATTTCCATAATCGACCGAACCCGTCGTTCGCCGATCCAAAAAAACACATTTTCAAAACCCGCTCTATCTCCGAGAGCGCTGGCCGGAATCGACGTGCGACATTTTGGCGACTCTGCTGGGGATTTCCATTCAGAGGGTTTAGGCTTGTTGTGTTTGTCTTACATTGTTTAATTGAATTTTCTACCATATCTGTTTTGACCGTTTGTTCGTGTGTGCAGCTTCTGATCTCATATTTTGAATGTTTTAAATCGCTTTTGCACACACACCACATTCAGTTACTATTCCTCGCCAAAAAAAAAAACAATGGCATATAGAAACATAGGGGGTTGAGTAAGAGAATACGGCCAGTAGCGGTCACAACCGCCGGCACGTCTCCGAAAGCCCAACTCGATGATCGAAAAGGGCCCGCGATCCCCTTAATGGGGTAGGGTACCTTTCGATTCGAGAACCTTTAGAAACTCACCTTGATAGAGCAAAGCCCCACACGGTGCATAGCCATCAACCAGTCGTATTAATTCCAGATATGCTATTTTGCATTTTTTCTTTATCCTGGTCTGATGTATAGGGGGGGCATCCAGAAGCTCGCACACTTTTCTAAAATAGTCAAGGGGCATCCACAAGTCTGTATATCTCTCTTGATGCATTGGTTTGAGAAGGTAATGAACAAATTGTTGTATATTTGCTGGTGTACACGAATAAGGTATTTTATTTCATGTACTGCATCACGAATTTCAAAGCTATCAAAGCCATCAATTGGGTCGGTTTTTAGGTCATGGGTTATTTCTTCTCCATTAAGTAAAGTTGACTTTCCCGAGAATTATGATAAGGACCGTGAATTCAATTTGCAAAAAAAAAAAAAAAAAAAACTTGAGGGAGATGATTTTTCAAATGACTCATTTTTATGAGACCCTAAAATACTCCTCAATGTTTTAATTTCAAGAGTTTTAAAATCTAGAAATTCACGGTTGTTGTCTCGATTTTGCCAAGCCAGAGGTAGCTAAGTCATGTTTGTGCCCAATTTAAGCGGTCGATCGTCGGCCCGACAAATCAAACACCTGGTTTTAAAAAAAATCTCGGGAAGCATCAAAATTCAGAACCTCAGGGACTGACATTAATTGAATGAGAAGCAAATCGGGTGTAAAAAAAAAAAAAACTAATGGGTTAAGGGTTGGAAAATGAATAACCCGCGACTTAATTCTCCAAATTTTTTTTAAAACATTGAGGATCATAATCGGCATAATTGATGGTTGTATTTTCCAAATCATGCATCATTATTGCGTATTCTCTATTCTAATTGCCAGTTTTTTTCACAGGTACAACTGGCGCAAACAAGCCCTAAACTTACTGTGTGATCTCGCTCGAATGGAACAAATGGGGCAACTAAAAAGAGTCATTCGCCAGGGTTCCTAACTAATGTGATATCCAAAGGCTCCACCACCTCGAGAAAATGAAGAAAGGATTGTCCATCTAAAAGGGACCATGCGAGCCACAACCTTCCGAACGGAACAATCCATCTTCGACGTGGCCTCCTAGTTCAAGCGTCTTGTCGCTAGTGCCCGAACATTCATGGCCGTCGCAGTCTCCTAGACTTCGACATCTCGATTCACGCCCCGGCTTGCGATCTCAGCTTAATTAATGGCTATATTTTCTAAATCATGCATAACTATTGCAGATTCTCAATTTAGTTTCCATTTTTTTCGCATGTGCAACTGGCACGAACAAGCCACAAACATACTTGTGACTTCGTTCAAGTGGAACAAACGGGACAACCAAACAAGAGTCATCTGCCATGGTTCTGAACCCATGTGATATTCAGCGCCTCCACCACCTCGAAAAATGAAGAGGGGATCATCCAGCTCGAGGAGATCTTGGGAGATGGGATCACAAAACGAAACAGTTTCTCACCAACATGGCATCATAAGTCAACCGTATCATAGCTTTTTAGCGCCCAGGCAGTCGTGGCGGTCATAGTCTCCATACTCCAACATCTCGAGTACATCTGGCGCAAACAAGCCCCAAACATACTCGAGATTTTGTTCGAATGGAACAAAATGGACAAACAAACCAGAGTCCTCCGCCATGGTTTTGAACCCATGTGATATCTAGGGTCTTCGCCACCTCAAGAAAATGAAGAGGGGATCATCCAGCTAGAGGGGATTTGGGAGATGGGATCACCCAAAACAGAACAGTTCCTCGCCGACATGGCTTCATAAGTCAAGCGTATCATCGCTTTTTCAACGCCCACGCAAGCATGGCCGCCGAAGCCTTCCAAAGTTCAAATATCTCGAGTCGCGCCTCCGCCTGCGACCTTGAAATAATTAATGACTGTGTTTTCATAATCATGCATCATGATCTGTGTTTTCAGTTCTAATTGACATTTTTACAGGTACATCTGGCGCAAGCAAGCCCCATACGTACTCGCGATTTTGTTCAAATAGAACAAATGAAGAAAGATGACAAGATTCATCTGTCTGGGTTCCTAAAACCCATGTGATGTCCAGCGGCTTCGCCACCTCGAGAAGGTGAAGAGAGGATCATCGAGCTAAAAAATACCTTGCGAGTAAAGATCAGCGACGTGACCTCCTAAATCAAGCGTCTCATCGCTTTTTCATCGCGCATGCAGTCATGACTGCCGCAGTCTCCCAAAATTCAACATCTCGGGACACACCTCCTTCTGCGAAATCCACAGAATTGATTGCTACATTTTCAAATTATACATCATTTTTGTGTTCTTTCAAATTCTAATTGTCATTTTCTCGCAGATGAGTCTGGCGTGATCAAGCCCATTGCGTACCCATGAATTCAAAACGAATGTGGCAACTAAAGCCAAACTCCCCTGTCAGGGTTTCTAACCCATGTGATATTCAATGGCTCGGCCACCTAAAAAAGAGGATCAACAATCTGAAGGAGACCTCGCAAGCTATGATCGCCTGAACCGAACAATCAATCCGCTGAAGTGGCCTCCCAGGTCGAGTGCTCACTCTTTTCGGCACCCAAGAAGTCATGGCTGCCGCGGTTTCTCGGAATTCAAAATCCTAAGTCGTGCCTCAACTTGCAGTCCCTAAAAGCAGGGAACAAACTGACCCAGATCAAGCTTCACACATTACTGATGTGTCTCCCAGTCAAGCTTCAAATCTGCAATGCATCACTTCTCGGTCTGTCGCAAAGGATCTTGACCAAATATGTAGACATTCATGCTAGCTTGTCAAACTTTTTTTCAACAGTCATGAGATCCCTTAATGATGAGGTCCCTTCAGAAGTTTCATCTGTCTACTCGCCAGAAGAGAGAATATCACAAGTGGATGAAAATGCTCGTTTATGCGCTTCCTCTTCGTAACGAGTAAACAATATCCAGAAATGGATGCATTGCCCGTGGGGCAAATGTCCGAGCCCAGTATTTCTGGAAGAGGGAAAATTCTTCATGACCATAATGAATTCCTTCTTTTGTCATTCATTGTGATCTCAATATTCTCTGTCATCATATGCATGATTTGACATTAACGTCAACCTCCATCTACTTCTTTCTTCAGGAAAAACTGCTATCCGGAACAAAAATGAGCATCGCCGTGATCGACATGTCTCTCCAAAGGCATCCATTGGTCACGGATTCATACCTGTGGCCATCGAATACTTCACCAAGTGCGCCAAAGCCATTACATTGGCATCAGTTACGGCAAAGGTGGTCGAACGTCTCATCAAGCGAGACATCATCGTGCATACGGTGTCCAATGTCAATTGAAATTGACAACAGCGAGATCTGAACATCAAGTTAATCGACGAGTTGTGCGACCAATTCAAGATCAAGAACACGAACCCATATCGCACATTGATGAATGGTGTGGTAGATGCAGAAAATAAAGGAAGATCATTGAGGAAATGATTGTCATACAAGGATGGGCACGACAAGCTGCCTCAGTCATTCACGGCCCTCGATCCGAACATAACCTGGGGCAACTCCAGTTTCCCTGTCTACAAAACAGAAGCATGTCACCGATTAAAGCTGAAAATTCGTCCACTTGGTTCCTCACTTAGTCATAAATGGACGAATATGAGTGGGTGAAGCGCACTTACATGAGCAATCAAGCCTCATTGACGAAAGCGGCTCCCTGCACTATACCACGGGCACCTGTACCAGAAGCCCATGGTTCGAGTATTCAACAGGGAAGTGTGCTCCAGAGAATTACACCAAGCGACCTAGTCTTTCAGAAATTCCCCCGAGCCAATCCAGATTCTTGGGGCAGATTCATCCATAACTCTGAAGGACCGTGTGTCGACATTAAAAAATCTTAGTGGAGGAGCCACGATCATCACTGACATGGACGCACAAAGACTCCCTAGTCCAGTCAACATGGACAATATCAATAAGTATTATCCTTGAAAGAGCTTGCAACCAGAATGCAATTTTTGAATTTTGAGAGAAAATTCCCGCTAAACTGAAAACCCGAAAGGGCGGTTTAGGCAAAATTTAGGGAAGAGGGGCGTGATTGAAAATCCCTCAAAAGGGCGATCATGGCAAAATGAGAGGAAATAAAATCCCCGCTAGGTTGAAAACCCGAAAGGGCGGTCTAGGCAAAAATTAGGGGAACCGAGAGGTGCGATCAAAAAATGATCGTAGCAAAAGGAGAGAAATCCGAGAGAAAACAAAAAAGAAGCAAAAAAAAAAGAGAGAGAAAAACACAGCACATCGCTGAAAAAAAAAAAAAAAAAAAGTTTATTTGTCAAGAATGGGGCGTTCAAATGCCTAACTTCCCAGAGTTATACGGAATCGGCAAGCGAGACTGTTACAGTCTGCTCTCGCAAGTCACCTTCCAAAGACGAGTAGGACTGTTACAGTCTGTTCCTACAAGTCAAACATCATTGCCGCACCAATGCATGCACCGCTATCCAAGACATGGATTCACATAGCAGCCCCAATGCTGGCACCACCGACAATAGGAACATGTGGTCATCCAGCATTCCGAGAATCACAACCCGACGAACGGAGCCTTTAGGTGTTCAGCTCCGCAAGTCACCACCGATAATCGGGACCTGTGGTCATCCAGCATTCCGAGAGTCACAACCCGACGGACGGAGCCTTTAGGTGTTCAGCTCCGCAAGTCACCACCGATAATCGGGACCTGTGGTCATCCAGCATCCCGAGAGTCACAACCAGACGAACGGAGCTTTTAGGTGTTCAGCTCCGTAAGTCATCACCGGCAATCGGAACCTGTGGTCATCCAGCATTCCGAGAGTCACAACCCGACAAACGAAGCCTTTAGGTGTTCAGCTTCGCAAGTTACCGCCGACAATCGGAACCTGTGGTCATCCAGCATTCTGAGAGTCACAACCCGACGAACGGAGCCTTTTAGGTGTTCAGCTCCGCAAGTCACCACCGACAATCGGGACCTGTGGTCATCCAGCATTCCGAGAGTCACAACCCGACAAACGGAGCCTTTAGGTGTTCAGCTCCGCAAGTCACCACCGACAATCGGAACCTGTGGCCATCCAGCATTCCGAGAGTCACAACCCGACAAACGAAGCCTTTAGGTGTTCAGCTTCGCAAGTTACCGCCGACAATCGGAACCTGTGGTCATCCTGCATTCCGAGAGTCACAACCCGACGAACGGAGCCTTTAGGTGTTCAGCTCCGCAAGTCACCACCGACAATCGGGACCTGTGGTCATCCAGCATTCCGATAGTCACAACCCGACGAACGGAGCCTTTAGGTGTTCAGCTCCGCAAGTCACCGCCGACAATCGGGACCTGTGGTCATCCAGCATTCCGAGAGTCACAACCCGACAGACAGAGCCTTTAGGTGTTCAGCTCCGCAAGTCACCACCGACAATCGGAACCTGTGGTCATCCAGCATTCCGAGAGTCACAACCGACAGACAGAGCCTTTAGGTGTTCAGCTCCGCAAGTCACCACCGACAATCGGAACCTGTGGTCATCCAGCATTCCGAGAGTCACAACCGACAAACGGAGCCTTTAGGTGTTCAGCTCCGCAAGTCACCGCCGATAATCGGGACCTGTGGTCATCCAGCATTCCGAGAGTCACAGCCGACAAACGGAGCCTTTAGGTGTTCAGCTCCGCAAGTCACCGCCGACAATCGGGACCTGTGGTCATCCAGCATCCCGAGAGTCACAACCAGACGAACGGAGCTCTTAGGTGTTCAGCTCCGCAAGTCACCACCGACAACCGGAACCGGTGGTTATCCAGCATTCCGAGAGTCACCGCCAACGATCGGGACCTATAGGTGTCTAGCTTTCGAAAGTTGTATGTTTATTTTGTATGCAATATAAATAGTTAGTCGGGGAGACCCAAAATTAGTTGTTTGTCTTTGAACATACGTTCATTGGACCACATCCATGAACGCATGCTCAAAGAGGGGCAACTGTAAACACCTAATTTTGGACAGGGGTCGGAAAATACCATGACGTGTGGAACCGAGCCGGGAATAATCGAGTTCGTAGAAAACCCAAAAAAATATTAAAATATTATTAAAAAAAAAAAAAAAGAACTAGGCTCTTAAAAGGCCACGTCCCCACATTTTCCTACACTCCACATCCATGCTTGTAAGTCTATGTACCATTATCTCTATTTATCTTCCCTAGAAGCTATCCCATCCCCTGTTCCATATTTGAGCAACCTTTATTAAATAATTAAAACAAAAAAGAAGAAATCTTGGTCTATAAAAGGAGACCATGAACCGAGAGGAGAAGGGGGGGACTCAGTATTACAAAATAATATCACAGAGAGTCTCAGTGAGAGTGTAATCCATATATTGCTCGGTAATTGTGGTTTGGTTCCACACGTCACGACATTTTACCCGGAAATAACCCAATGTAAGCACCGCTTAATCAAAAGTTGTATTTACATTTCAAGCATAAATAAAGTGCAAGTTGGTTAAAGATCCATCGCTTTCAATGTAGCGTTTATTTATTTTCCGTTATTTTATTTCGCACTATATATATATATATATATATATATACATATTACGTATTTCTATTATCTACAAGTTTTATATATATCTGTTTTACTTATTTGTCATTTATATTATATATAAGTTTTATATATATTATATTACTTATTGTCATTTACTTATATGTTTATACATTATTAAGTCATATATCTGTTTATTTCACTTATTTGTCATTTATATTACCTTTAAGTTTTATATATATGTACATATTGCATATTTTTCATATTTTATCTATAAGTTTTATATGTGTTTGTATTACTTATTTGTCTCAAAACCTTAATAAGTGTTACAAATCAGTCCAGTGAAGTTCAGGGTCATTTTAACATGTTTTAAAAGTTGTTTGCAGTTTAGCCCCGAACTTTGCCGATTGTTACATTTTAACCCAGGATCTTTCCTAGTGTCCCTAAATCTTTGTTAATTGTTACAAATCATTCCATGAAGTTCAATGGCCATTTGAACACATTTTAAAAGTCATCTTCAGTTCATCCATGAAATTTTTGATGATTACATTTCGGCCCCTGAACATTTTGATAATTGCAAATTGGCCATTCATTTCCTGATAATTACAACTCGGCCATGAACTTTTGATAATTGCAATTCAGCTCTCAAAACGGATATTTTTTTGTGAAAAATTAAACAAGACAAGACAAGCCAAAGTACCGAAAGGGCGGATTTTTAGCTTGCGAGCTTTTAATACGTAATCAAACCCCCGGACCCGAACCTCTGGACGCAGACCATTCAAAGCCCTAGGATGTTAGTATCATGTACCCTAGGCAACTCTAGGATTCCGATTAGCCTTTAATTAATCGGTGGCGACTCTTTCTATTTTCCCCGGTTCGGTTGATATTTCCATAATCGACCGAACCCGTCGTTCGCCGATCCAAAAAAACACATTTTCAAAACCCGCTCTATCTCCGAGAGCGCTGGCCGGAATCGACGTGCGACAGTTGTTATGATTTTATGATAAATTACCTTACCCTTACATTCATTCGGCATATCTCGAACTAGCTAGGTGACTCGGGTCTATCATTTCTATATTGTTATTCGGAAATGATAAAGATTCCGAATTCCTAAACATTCTGGAATAGAGAAAATACTACAAAAAAATTGAAATATTTACTCCACTTGCCACACTGTGAGTGGATCAGAATACTTGGAAACATCATGTTCGGAATCTCAATCATTGTTGTTTGTTAGTACGTACCAGATTAAGGGAACGAGAGAACCACCGGACAAGGCTATGGAGAAAGCGCCGCGTTCCCGGACGAACGCTTCCGATAAGTCGGCGATATAGTCGGCGAGATCAGTCGCCACGTCATCCAAACTCTCATGAATCCTTACTTCTCCTCCACTAAACGCCATTTCCTATATTATGAAAACAATGCTGTCAAAACTAATTTCTAAAGTCAATAACTCTGTGGACGATCGAACGACAAACAGGCCGAAAGTTGTAATTTTGTGGAGATCGATCGGAGAAACAACCTTAAAGGACATTGACGTGACAAAGATTCGATCTTGCCGACCAAAAAAATAGTGAAAGAAAGAAAGAGTATTATAGAGATGGAGAGGATCAAGAAAACCTACATGCAGCTAGCTCTGTAATGCCAAAAGCAAGCTCGTGAACTAACTGAAAAGTGAGATGAATCGTGAATGGATAAGCAATGACAGGATATATATATATATATATATATATATATAGGGTTAGGACTTAATTAGTAATCTAAAAGTATTTGTGATTTGTTGTTTCAGTATACGTTATTGTTTTTTTTTTTTTTTATATATATTTACATTGCCCTCGCAATTTCGGGCCGGGAGCGTTAAGGTTAAAGTCCTCCCTAATGAGGTGTCTCCGGCGGGTTTCGACCTCGGGTCGCCCACGGGAACGCAACTTGTTTTACCAGTTGGTCCAACCAACCTTGAGTAGTATACGTTATTGTAATGCGGTGTACGAAGTGTCAAATTTATTGATTTTTAATTTTCCGTCAGCTTGGTATTAAAAATTACTTTCTACTTTATCGAAGTATTAGATTGGCTACTCATTGTTTAGACTTCTTTTTATACTTAAAAAAATATATTTTTTATACTAAATTACATACTTCAGACTGCATTTATATTTTTAACCCTTATATATAATATATAGAAAGATAAAACAAAAGAAAACACTTTGGGTAATCCATTGGAGATGAATTATTTAATTTGGGTTTGATATAAATCTTGTGTCATTCACAACAAATTTCTTCATGGAGAAACTTTACTCATAATTAAATAGTGTCGAGTGAAATTTTAGCTGATATTTCTGTTATTAAACTTGGAATATCCAGATTTGTGTAGTGTAGTAAATTTTACAGTTCCTATAAATTTAAGAATAATAATTTTTGGTTTAGAAATTATCATATATACATATTCTATTGGGTCAATAACCTGGGAGAGGTCTGAAGTTTGGGCCATGTGAATTTGAGAGGTCTGAAGTTTAAATTGGTGATAATAGAGGTCTGAAGTTTTGATTTGTAGATAGCAGAGGTCTCCGTTAGTTTTTTCTGTTAAAATTAACGGAAACTGGTCATGTGCTTGACATGTGACCAGAAATAAAATAAAATTCCAAAAATGCCCTTCTTCAACCTCACATGCTTAAATGAAAAGACGAAAATGCCCTTAATGCCACCACCAACTCCGGCGACCACCACCCAACTCCAGCGACCACCACTCAGCTCCGGCGACCACCACCCGCTCCGACGACCACCACCCAACTCCGGCGAGCACAACCGCGACCCCGATTGGGCCCAAATCGGAGCCATCGGCCCCGATTGGGCCCACAAAGCTCCGATCGGAGCTTGGTGGCCCCGAATCGGAGCCACGGAGCTCTGTGGCCCCAGGTCGGAGCCACAGAGCTCCGATCGGAGCTCCGTGGCTCCGATTCGGGGCCCAATCGGGGCCGATGGCTTCGATTTGGGCCCCATCGTGGCGGTCGTCGGAGTTTGGTGGGGTCGCCGGACTGTGAGTGGTGGTCGCCGGAGTTCGGTGGTGGTCGCCGGAGTTGGGTGGTGGCCGGCGGGAGCCGTGGTGGTGGCCGGCGGGAGCCGTGGTGGTGGCCGGAGTTGAGTTATGTTTTAATTAGTGAAAGGGGTATTTTTGTCATTTCATCAATTAATTAAACTTTAATTTGTTTAAAATATTGTCAGGGGTAAATATGACATTTCACGTGTTTCTGTTAAATTTGACAGAAAATTTGGTCGGAAAACCTAAAAATCACAAAGTCCAAACTTCAGACCTCAGTTATCACCATTTCAATCTTCAGACCTCTCAAATTCACAAGGTCCAATCTTCAGACCTCTCCCAGGTTATTGACCTTATTCTATTTGACTTATGGGGGATATACAAGTAAAGATTTCATGCTTTTTTGAGTAATAGTATTGAGATTCCACACTATCATAATAATAATAAGATTTTTTAGAAGAAAATATCATTTATTTAATAAGAAATAAAAAGGAATATAAAAAATTTGAATGATTGAAGCTTAAGTGACTACTTTTAAACCTACAAAAAGAAAACAACTAATGTGAGATAGTGAAATTCAAAAGAGGATTTCTCACTTCTTTTTCTCATTCAAAACCGTGCATGAGATCTTAATTTTATACGGCTTGCTCCTAAGTAATAAAAGAAAGAACTTTCTAATTACCTTCATTGCTTTTGTATAAGACTGAATTCATTTGATTTCTTAAAGGGAAATGACTTAAGGTCCGACATTCACATTCCTCTTTGTTTCGACTGTTAGTATTTTCAAATAAGCCCAAAGAGTTGCTAAAAGTTACAAGTGTGCCACTTACTCACAAATCGGAATGTATAGGAACGGGAAGTCGGAACGTGTATCATTGTTGTTTCTTAAAAGGATTACTAAGAGCATCCACAATGGTATTACGTAAAGATTACATAAATGTGGGTCCTACATGTTTATTTAAGTAAAGCAACAAAAACTGTCTACAGTGGTTTTACATAGCATTCCTTAAAGATGGGACCCACACGTAAATTTATGTTTTTACATAAAACATTCCTTAAATATAAGTAATGCACTATGTATTACGTAACTAATTTTTTATTATAAATTAATTCATTTTATAATTAATGCCAATATCTTATTGGTGGTTGTTGAAAAATTTAATAATAAAATATATTTAAGGAGTATGTTTAAGTAATACGATTGCAGAGAAAATATTTTTTACGTGTGTCTTAAATATACGTATTACTTAAAGTGTACATAAATGTCTACGTGACAGTTTTAAAGAATACAATTTATGTAAAACCATTGTGGATGCTCTAACTACTCCTTAATTTTTTGAAGAATTCTTTATTAGTAGTTGTGAATGACTATTATTTCTCAATCTTTCAGACTTGTTACACCTACGGCATGTTTGGTTCATGAAATATGGAATTGACAATAGTAATATGGAAATATTAAATAGTTAATACTAATATGATGTTGTTTGGTTCACATGATAAATATTGAATGAGGATTCCAAATCTAATGTTTGGTTGATAGAATGTTATAGATAATGAATGGAATAAGTCCAAATTGACGAATATACAATTAGCTATCTATAGTAACCAAATTAACACTATTAAACATAAAAAAAAAAAAAAAAAAACAGAACTAGCGGCGGCTGGAGAGTATCAGCGGAAGGCTGGCGACGGTGGATGGCAGAGAGCGGGCAGCGGAGGGCGGGAGGCGGCGGGCAGCGGAGGGCGGGAGGCGGCGGAATGCGAGCCGCGGGTGCCGGAGGGCGAGCGTAGGCGGGCGACAGGCGGACGGCGGGCGAGTGACGGCGGCAAGCAGCGGAGGGTGGGCAAGCGACGACGAGCGAGATTTGTTAATCCAGTTAAAATATAAGTTTAAAATTGTTTTTTATTTTATAGTAAACTTGGAATAGTTAATTATAGAGATTATGTTAGGATTGTGTATTCTTTTAAAATTAGGAATTTAGAATATTTATTTCACACAATTAAATAACCAAACAACACCTAATAATTATCTATTTCGTTTAATTAAGTAGACACTCAACTTTCAAGTGCCTTCCAAAATTAGATCGAATGACTTAAGAAATCGTCTGGAATTTCAATTGAAACTATTTTACGTATATATATATATATATATATATATATATATATATATATATATATATATATATATATATATATATATATATATATATCTATATATCTGATTTGGCTAGGCCTGTCAAAACGGGTCAACCCGTGACCCGTGACCTGTAACCCGTGACCCGCGGGTCACCGACCACCCGACCCGTGATTGACCCGGGGGTCACCACGGGTCAGGGTTGCAAACCCGTACCCGGGATCCCGGGTCACGGGTTGACCCGGGTCTGACCCGTGACCCGGGTCAGCTCTGCGTAAAACCATTGAAGAAGCACATCAGAAGTGTAACTTAAAGACAACATAGTGGGGTTATATCAGTGCCTGTCCTCAAATCAAGCCACGTAAAAACTATAGGAATGATAATAAATAAATAAATTAATAATCATATACAAATTTGAAAAAGAAAACTCTCCATCTAGTCTATCTACTAAAAACATGGCGGGGTGGAAATGAGAATCTATCCTACTAATCAAAGAAAACCCTACATTATTAATTAACTAATTTATCTATTAAACTCTGGAGTCTGGACTCTATGCACGCTAGGGTTAGGATTAAAAAAACAAAAAACTTACCAGATTTGAACGGGTCACGGGCCGGGTACGGGTCTTAGTTATAAATCCGTACCCGGCCCGCCCTCAACGGGTTATTTACGAGTCAACCCGTAAATGACCCGTTAATATAATTAGGAGTACCCGGACCCGACCCGTGAACGGGTCATTTGCGGGTCACTGGTAAAATTGACAGATGTGGATTTGGCTATAGCTCTTTGCCTCTTTCTATGTCTGTTGGTGAATATATATAATGTAAAAGATGTCGGGAATCTAATATCCCTCTAAAGTCTAAATATATACTAGATCTTGTTCCTCCTATATCCTATTCAATAGTATTTGAGGGAATTCAGAGAATAAGAATAACACGTTTGAGGGAGAGAACCTTACTATTTTATTATAGCAACCAATTGAATTTCAGATAAGATTTTCGTCATTCATTTGCTATACCGGGGGTTAAGTGTTAATAAAATAGCGTTTAACTAAAATGCAATCGAGTTTATAGTAATTAATTAAATTATGCATATTGAAATCTGTATAGGCAAAACTAGAAGGCTAGAATTTTGCTATAAAATAAAAAATTTCAGGGGAAAATGTGAGATTTTAAATAACTAAATTAATAATAATTCATGTAAAAATGCACATCACAAAAAATTGACGGATTTGAGCATCATCTTAAATTGCCCCCATCGTTACATGGTGTCTTCCAACGACTGAGAGTTAATTTGATTAAACTTTTTTATTTTAAAATCTGATTTTTTTTTTCTGATCTAACGGCTGCAAATTTGAAAATTTGACTGTATTCTAGTCAAGCCCTAAAAATTGACTTTACGTAGTAAATAAAAATAATCATGTTATATGGAATATCGCGGTTCAAGTTTCATATCTTAACCAGTTGTTTCAGGTATAAACTTATTGAGCCCTAGTAATGAAAAAAAAAATATTCATAGTCAACACATTTATTGTCCCTTACGAGCTGACCTAGTGCAAGTGAAGATTATTTTAGGTGTTGAGCAAGTATACTACATGTGTCGTCCTCCTGACGTGAGACCCATTAAAACACCATACGTCAAAAAAAAAACTTAAGTTTTAAAAATTAGAAATTATTTCAAGTCTGGAGCAACTATATTATACAAGTGGCCATAAAAGAAAAAACAAATTTATCTACAGATATCTTTCTTTTGTTACTTCAATTGCATAACATTACCAAAAGCATCAAAGTAATTTTTTTTTGCCAAGAAGCATCAAAGAAATTGATGTAGTATTATTCCATAAAGTCATGAAATATATATATATATATATGGATTATGGACTAAATGGACATCTCTGTCTTCTATTCTAAAAAAGATACAAAAATAATTGGGTACCAATTATGATGTAATTAATTAAGCCAAGATTTGAAGAGATCACCACTTAGACTTAAACTAATGGGAGATGCCATTTCAATCAGTTGTTTGTTGAAGTTCATAAGCCATATCATGACAGAAGATAGTGTTTGTTTTCTTCAACATTGAAATTTGAAAATGAAAAGCATTATGCATATTATGATGATGAAACCCAACACTAACCTAGGTCCTAGGATAGGTTTGGAATCTCTTTCTAGGGGCCATAACCCTAAGATGCATCACCAAGTTATATTATTATTATTATATATATATATATATATATATATATATATATATATATATATATATTTTTTAAAAAAGAGATAAATTTATTTAGTGAATTTACACTTAGGATTACATCCCTTGGAGGGCAACCATGCCTTTTTTCTGCATAAAATAGAATCATAATTTTTAATACAAAAAAATGAGAGTTCAAAATTAATATAATTTAAAAGCTAACAATTTAAGTGAATGGACACAAGGATAAGTATCACTTTTAATATTAATATTAATAAATAAATAAATAGATTTATTTGCTTCTGTTAATTAATAGAAATATTTCAACTTTCAAGTTTCACCAATAATAAAGGATTCATCAAATTATGATTAATGATCACATAGGTCAAATAATAATGAATAAAATGGAATCTCTAGTCCAGTGGAGAAGACATGCAAGTTGATTTGTGTTAATCATGTAATTAAGCAACATGGGTGACATCATCCATAATCAACACTACCTAACTACTATGTATGTATATAATATAATTAGACAAAACTTCAACTACATCTTTGCAAATTATTATTATTTGAAAAGATAAACATATATAAAGTCAGTTTTGGAGGCTACCTATGTATGGAAAGCACTAACATTATGAATAGCCTAACATTGCCTAACATGTAAATATAAAAGGAAATGGATATATTACAGGTTACAAAATATACTAAATACTATATACTATGAATAAATAAAACAATATTTCCTAATCTATATCCATAATATATATATATATATGATTAAAAGAATGCATAACGAAAATGAATGAGTTGGCAATGACGATCATAAAGTTACTATGCTACATAATATTTGGATTCTCTTGCTTATGGACTAAAATTTTTTTATGATCATACTTAGTGAATAACTAGTGTATACACTAACTATATCAATGTACTAGTAGTGTAGAGCTGGCTCAGTAAACCCTATTTCCATTTGCATTCTCTTATGTATGATGATGTTGTATGTGACCGGAGATGCCCTGATATTTTAATCGGGTTTCCGTAAAATAACACCCCAAAAAATTTAAAATCTAAATTTTCGGAGCCTATACACATATAATATCAGTTCAACATTGACACATATAATATTACTATTATAATGTATTTTACATAATTTAAACAAAATTTCATTTTAAATTAATATATTTATAAAAATGCATTTTACTTTTTATTAATTAATTACATTAATGTATATAAGTTAGAAAAATATAATTTGGAAAGTTTTTATATTCACTTTTCACATGAAAAAACATGTCGCAAATTAGAATACCGTATAAAAAATTGATATTATTTTATTATGATAATTAGAAAAAATAAAAGGAATCTATACTTACTATATATACAAATACAATCGAATCCCCCTAGTGACTTGATTAAAATCATTTCCTGGGGAAAGGAGGACTCGTTCCTACGGGCCGGCCTCTTGACTATACTAGGCTGTTGGTGGTGCTACGTTGACGGGGTAAGTGCTTGCGCTGGTTGTTCATAAGTATGATATGCTCGCAAATGAACACGAAAGTCCGGACATTACATAGCGGGATGGGCCTAGGGTCGCCACTACTAGCCCATTCCTTTTTTACAATAAAAAAAAATACAACCTTTTCAAATGTATGTATACGAACTTTGTGTGATAGCAAAGTTGAGTAAGAAAGTCGTACACTGACTGAATCAATTATATACTGCTAATCTGGTTAATTTATTCATGTCTCCCCAATATTATATTACAAATAATAACTCTCATTTGCTTCCCAACCAACAAACATGTATTCTAATTTCTATACGTATGCTTAATATATATATATATATATATATATATACTAGTTATTTATGCGCATGCGTTGCACGCGCATATTTCTAATTTTATTTTTTATCGGTGACCCCGACCCAGGGTCGGACCTAGCCCATGGCTAGGTTAATTTGGGTGAAGGGTTTGATTTTGAAATTTTAGGACTAAATTGAACAAAATAAAAGTTAGGGATGTATTATAGGGAAAAAATTGAACAAAATTAAAAGTTTTGGGCTGCTCACGTGCATGACACATGTCATTTAACGACCATTATTTACGGAACACTAACGGATGTATGAAAACGATGCAAAATGGAAACCATTGGTACTAAATTGGTAAAAAAAAAAAATTATGGTATGAACAATGGATTTTGTGTAAACATGTGGTACCAAAAGTACCCTTAACCCTAATATTTTATAACGAAAGTTAAGATAAAAGTATTACAGTAACATAAAATAGACTAAGTTTGTAAATGGACCTACAACTGTTTAAACTATTAATACATTCCAGTCACCGAATTTTTAATGTGGTCCAGACAATGCTTGTAAGGATGATAGTTGAATAGGATTGTCATTTCTACATTATCCATAGAGGCTAGAGCAGACAATATGTAATAAGCAGTTGTAATTTTAGTTTTTAAATAATAATATACACAACTATATTTTGGTGCCGTCAAGTAAAGCACATGTGAACTTCAACAATTGGTAAGCTGAAAATATGCATGGGTTACATAAGTAATTCCAAATTAAATATGCATAATTGCATATGGAAGTAAAGATGTACTTACTCTTAAGCGGTCCACATAATTTTGCCATCCAGTAATGAACAAGATGTTCTACAAAAGAAAAGTTGGCTTCATGTATAATTACCAACTTGTTCAGTAGCCTATTGTTGCACCCTTTTTACATCTTCCTATTATCATATCGTCAAAGTAATAGAATTAATATGAGGTTTTTCCTTGTTTTTAAGCCAAAGAAAAAAAACAAATTAAGACTTTTGTGCTAAGTTTCCGATTTCGGGTTAGTAAGCAGCCTCATATCAGTTCTCCCAAATGAGAGGAGGATATGACAGATAAAGCAGTCTCACATCAATTCTCTCGGAAGAGAGAAGGATATGACAGATAAAAAAAGAGTTTAGGTTTTTGACATAGTATAAACTTAAGTACATAAGGTGAGGAATGGCTGCATAATATAGAGTTTTGATACATATTCCGAAATTAACATTCCGTCAACCTCCGATCTCTGACTCAGTGGCAGAGCAGGTAATTATTATCAATTTCAAGTCCTTTTCTAGCATAGAGACAATCGGAACTTGTAGGACTGTTTTAGTCGGAATTTTGATCATTTCTCCATAATATATTAGCGCATTAATCAGTATTATCACTTGTTGATATGATACAACCCTATCATAACATGTTCCAGTGAAACCTCCATTTAGGATCTTAAGCAGATAGAATTTCCATGGATTTAGCGAATATCAAAGGCTTCTTTACTAGGCCGAGAAAAGTGTAAGAACATGAATCCTAGGAAATAATAACTTGATAAACCGAGTCATGAGAACCGCTACACCATATTACATTATTCCGCTAGAAAGCTGCCCTCAGTATCTGATCAAAACGAGTTCAACTGTTAGTTATTTGAAACTCTAAAGCCGGCATAGAACACAACAACAGAAGCAACACCAAAAAACGCTAGCCGATATATATATATCCTTCCCTCCAAGGCCTCCACAGTCAACTGGGATTTGAGCATTGAGTGCAAGTTGAATTCTGTGAAATTACAAGTATATATCAATCAAAAGTGCAACATGGTAGGAACACCTACATAAACAACATCTAAATGACAACTACCATTCCCTTACCCAAGTTGTGTTTTACCAATTCCTGGCATGCCACCGAATACCAAACACAATATGCCGTCATCAACTCAAATATCTCAAAAGCACAGTTGACATAACAAAAACAATCAGATATAAATGCCCAGAGTAGCTGCAGTCTGTTTTCAAAACAAATAAAAGAGTTGTAGTGCCAACATACCGATTTCAGTGACTTCCCTACAAGTTATTCCTCCGGCAAGAACTTTATCTAGTTCTGCAAAGGATGTAGTAATTCTTGTAAACAATTCATCTTCATGGAGCATATCCCATGCAGTTTAAGCACCTGTAAAAGGTAAGATGTAAGGGAGTACATTATGATATCACCACCACTATTAGCTGCTCATAGAAAGCCCCTTGAGAATGATAAGTCATGTTACAAAGAGAGGAATACACGTTCAGGGTGCCAACTATTACCATAAAAGAACATTTTTACCTTTGTTTATGCAATTAAGAAAGTATTAAGTTGTGAAAGGGCCAGTATGAATGAACATAATGTATGGAGCTGTATTTTGATGGTGTTGTAGCTCAAAATCACCAAACCTTCATGAAATTTCAGACAAAGAACAACGAAAAAACTATAGTACCAAATCAACAAATGCGCCTGCATTAACACAATAGGAAAAAGAAGATACAAAAACTTAAGGCATAATTTCTTATTACTTAAGGCTAAAATGACAAGAGACTGAACAGTGCTAATATACACAAGTATAATACCAGTAAGGGCAGGACGATCCGCCTTTCTTAGCACTTCAAACTCAAAGAATGTTGCAGCACATACATCACACATCATACCAATATGTGAAATTTAAGCTAAAGATAGTATCCATTCTCACTACAAGGTAATAACAAATACCTTATATTAATAACAATCAGAAGAGCACCACATAAATAAATATTTGCCTACATTTTGAAAACTTTAAGCAGTGCGGAAGGGAAAACCTTTAGGACAGTAGAAGTACCAAAGCTTAAGTACATGAAGAATATATCAGTGTATCTGAGAGTCAGAGAATATATAAACAACCAAATAAAATGAGGACTAACCATAAACCCGAGTTGGATCAAATGCATCAATGTCCTCCACATGAAGAGAAACCTGAAAATAACTGCAAGCATGTCTGCAAATGTATCTGTAACAGTAGACAATATTGGTCCACATTCGAATATACCAAGTCAGAATCGCATCCAACACAAATTTTAAGATTTCCATTTGCAAATTTATATCTATACTCAAACCATCAAGAACCAATGACCCTATTCAGAAAAAAAAAAAAAAACAATTACCCGGATAATATTCTTCCTGTCTTGCTCCGATCATCAATTGGAACTACCATGAAAATGACAAGCAGCCCCAACCGCAAAATCAGACATGTAAATTAGAAAGTAGCGAACTATTGAACGAATTAGGGAAATAGACTAACCAGTGAAAGTTCAGTGTTCAATGATTGTCGAGCGGGAATCCAGAGACGGGTGGAGCCAGATCGGCGGGCCAGCAGGGGTGGTATGAAATCAACCGTCCATCAGAGATGAACGACAATTGCGTTTTTTCGTTCTTGACGGTAGGAACTAACCTTTCTCGGGAACCAAAAAACCTTATTTATGGGTTGCGGCGGTCGAGCGACGGTCGAGGGGCAGGCAGCCGGAACTCCAGGGGCAGGTGGTACCAAAGCGACGAGGCAGCGATGGGTGTCCGAAATCAGTCATACAGCGCAAGAGTAGCGACAGTTGGGGGCATCTAATTTCTTCCTGCTGTTTGGATTATTAACCCTTCTATCACTCATGGAAAAAGGTTTAACCTCACCGGTCTATTCCGGTTTGATTATACATTAATGTTAGACCGACTGGTTCTGTTAGAATTGGCACATTTTAGAGAAGAAAAGCACCTGTTGGGGTGGAGGACACTTCACATTTAATATATTGGTATAATATATATATATATATATATATAGTGAGTTGATTTTATCTAGTGTCTAAACTTGTAAAAATGTCGACTTTCGTCCCTACTTTTTAGTATTTGTAAAAGTTATAATAGATACTAGTTTTATTTTTGCAGAATAAACCCTCATCTCATTACGTATAAAATGAGATTTTTTTCATAATTTACCATAATTTACTCTATAAGCAGTGTCGGATGTTCTCGATCCGGCACTGCTTATAACCATTATGCAATTATGATTTTTTTGGGGCATAAGTGTAATTAAGCATTGGAATCACGTTATGGGTGACTTAATTATTATACAAATAACATAATACGATGTACAAACGCGGAATTCTAGACGGAAGGTTTTCTTTTCGTGCCTTGTTCGAAGAAAACACCATTAATTGTAGCTTATGTGAAAACTGCTGATCACCGGCGGAATAACAGAAGAGCTCGCCGGAAAAATAAGAGAGAGATGCGCCGTGGAAAAGAAATGGACATAGCGTTTTCTAGGGTTCACTTGGGTTATTCTTCAACTGTTCCCATCCCTCTAAATATATACTAAACCCTAGCAACACTAATACAAGATTACACCGCAATCTTTGTAAAGTGTTGGACATGGTCCTTAAACTAATCAGCAAAGTAACATATTGCAAAATACTAAGCCCAAAACATAACAGGCCAAAACAAATAATAAAGCCCAAAACACAATTATACAATGTCAATATACATGGGCTTTAACGCTCCCCCTCAATCTGAAACTTGCTGAAAAAGATCAATCATGTTAAGCTTCATGAGCAAACGCCTGTGTTGTGCCTTGGGAAGCGCATTTGTAAATAAATCTGCAGGCTGATTCGATGTCTTCAAATGCTCAAGCTTAAGAAAACCTGTACTAACCTGGCCACGAACAAAGTGGCAATCAACTTCAATATGTTTAGTACGTTCGTGAAAAACAGGATTATTAGCTATTTGAATAGCAGCTTTATAGTCACAATACAAAGTTATTGGTTTTCTAAAATCAAATCCTAACTCATAAAGAATCTCATTCAGCCAAATTAACTCAGAAACGGTTTCACGCATACTGCGATATTCAGTTTCTACTGAAGAACAAGAAATAGTAGATTGTTTTTTTTTCCAAGAAACTAATGAATCACCAATAAAAACACGATAACCTGTGACAGACATGCGAGATTCAATACAACGAGCATAATCTGAATCACAAAACGCACGTATATCAAGCTTTTTATCAGAAGACAGAAGAATGCCTAAACCAGGCTGCTGTTTCAAATATTTCAGAATTCTGAAAACTACATCATAATGAGATTTTTTTGGATTTTGCATATATTGACTCAAATATTGAACATAGTAAGCAATGTCAGGACGAGTAATGCCTAAATACATAGTTTTCCGATTAATCTCCTATACACAGTTGGATCAGAAAGTTTGAAATCATCTTTATTCAGATCAAGGGATTCATCATATCCAACAGATGTAAATCTTGCATTCTGCTCCATAGGAGTGTTGCAAGATTTGCACCCTAATAAACCAACCTCAGTGAGCATTTCCATAACATATTTCCTTTGACAGAGCACAAGACCTTTACTAGATCTTGTGATTTCAATGCCAATAAAATATTTTAATGTTCCTAAATCCTTCATCTTGAAGCTAGTTTGTAAAACCCTTTTTAGATCAGAAATTAAAGCAGCTCTATTGCCAGTAATGAGTAAATCATCAACATACACCAAGATAATTACAATTTCATCACCTTTTCTTTTTAAAAAAGGAGAATAATCGAGGTGACTCAGTTTGTACCCATTACTAAGAAGAGCTTCATTTAGCTTAATATTCCTTTGTCTTGAAACATGTTTTAATCCATATAAGGATTTGTGTAATCTGCATACAAGACCGAGATTGTTAACAACACTCAACTCCCCCTGATTACTAAATTCGGGAGGCAAATCCATATAAACTTCTTCCACCAAATCCCCTTGAAGGAAGGCACTGAAAACATCCCCATCTGAAACAAAACTCAATTGTTCATAGCAGCTAAAGACAATATAATTCTAATAGTTCAATTTTGGCAATAGGGGAGAAGGTCTCATAGTAAACAATCCCTTCTTTTCGTTTAAAACCTTTTGCAACAGGACACGCTTTATACACTCAAGGGAACCATCATAATTGTATTTAACACGAAAAACTCATTTACAACCTATAGAAGATCTGCCGGAAGGTAAAGGAACTAATGACCATTTTCTTCCAAAGCAGCAATTTCAGCCTTCATAGCCTCCACCCAATTATTATCTTTACAAGCTTCAGAAAATGAACGAGGCTCAGGTATTTTATCAATCATGCTCAAAAAAGACTTATGGGCACTAGTAATCCTATCATAACATACATTGGCAGAAATAGGATGAAATGTACAACAACCAACAGACATATCATAATCATGGGTCCAAACAGGGGGTTTAATAGTTCTACTAGTTCTAGAAGAAGGTTCAGTGACAGGTTGAACAACAACAACTGAATCAGCATCAACAGAATTGTCAACATCATTGCCCTCAGAAATACCTGCAGAATTACCTTCATCAAGGTCATCATCGCCAGCATGGTCGGGGATCAAACTCGAATCAGCATCAGCTGAAATTGAAGGAATTCCAACACCAAAGACATTATCAATATCATCACATGATGAAGGAATTGGTGAAACATTAGGCACAAAAACTGGTGGTACATCAGAGATAGATTTGAAAGGAAAGTAGGATTCAAGAAACTTTACATCCCTTGAAACGAAAATGTCTTGGTGGCCAGATTGAACAACGTGTATCCTTTTTGGGTTAATGAATAACCCATCATAACAGAAGCAATAGATCTCGAAGCAAATTTATCACTTAATAGTAAAACATTTGCATAACAAAGACAGCCGAACACACGTAAATGGTCAATAGAAGGAGCTTTATTGTAAATTTTTTCATGATGTGATTTTTCTTTTAAAATCTCAGTAGGCATAAGGTTAATCAGATAACATGCAGTAAGGATAGACTAACCCCAACATTTATCAGGAAGAAAACTTTGCAATTTAAGACCTCGAGCAACATCTAATAAGTGACGATGTTTACGTTCGACAATACCATTTTGCTGGGGCGTGTAAGCACAAGATGTTTCATGAATAATTCCCAATTTTAAAAAAAAAGAAGAGCAGTGTTCATTAATGAATTCACCACCATTATCATATCGAATACGTTTAATACGATTAGAAAACTGAGTTTAAACCATTAAGTAAAAATGTTTGAATATCACAATAACATCAGTCTTTAAGGCAAGCAGATAAACCCAGGTAACTCTAGCGAAATCGTCCACAATGGTGAGAAAGTATTTCTTATTATCATGAGTTGCTTTTGATATGGTCCCCAAACATCAACATGAACTAGGTCAAAAGCATTAAAAGTAACATAACTACTATTGGGAAAATGTAACCTAGTTTGTTTTGCCATATGACAAATACTACAATCAGAAATTCCTTTATTTTACAAACCAAGTGAACTAATGATTTGAAACTTATTCAGTATGTGAAAAGGAACATGGCCTAAATGACGATGCCATATAATGGTCTGAGGGTTAGGTACAGTAGACTGGAATGCTACAGGGGCTGGGATATGTGGTTTGAAAAAGTAGAGCCCTGCAGCTTCATGTTCATTCCCTAGCACCATTCTAGTGCAGTGATCCTGCAAAGTAACAAAGTTAGAATAAAAGATGACTGAACAAGACAAATCCTTAGTCAATTTAGAAATGGAAATCAGATTGTATTTAAAGTCCGGCAAAAATAGTACATCAGTTAAAAGAATATTTTTACCAATGTTGACATGACCTATACCAGCAACTTTAGAGTGAAAATCATTTGGCAATTGTACACTAGAGTTTAAAGATTTAAAATCATGCATCCAATTAGATCTAAAACTCATGTGATGTGTAGCTCCAGTATCAAGAATCCAGTCAGTATAAAAGTTAATGGAAAATTGGGAAGATATACCTGAGACAGAAGAAGCCACATTTGCCCGAGGTTCAACCTCAGAATCGTTATGCTGGGATCTCACCATACTGCGAGCTAAATGCTCCAGTTGTGATCATCATAGGCTGATTTTTAGGGAGATCAAGAGGGGTGGAAACAGAACCGCCAACCTCAGATCTTGAATTATCAGAATGGACATCAATGACTGCATTGGCTTGGGGGGGGTTTGCCCTGATTGTTACGGAACTTCCATCCGAGAGGATACCCATTTTTCTTGAAACAGTGGTCAGAATCGTGACATTTACCTTTACAAAAATCACAGACCAGATTTAAATTTCTTTTCAGTCCCCTGGATTTGTTTGAATTGTTTGACAAAGAAGAGGGTTTTCCATCAGCAATATTGGCAATAGGACTGGTGGAAAGACCACGCTAATTTTCCTCCTGGAATAAAACAGAGTAAGCTTGGGAAACAGAGGGAAGGACCTCACGCATGATCAAATTGGTTTGAACATTGGAATAAGAGTCATTCAGTCCATTTAAAAACTGAATCAGCTTCAGATTGTTTGCATGCAGAATATGCTTTTTAAAATCGGGACAGCCACAGTTGGGCAAGCTGCAAATGGCTTCAAACTCCTCCCCATAGTTCTGAGCTTTGCAAAGTAAGTGGATACGGAATCTACTCCTTACTGAGCCAGGCAAATATCTCTATGCAGTTGAAAAATTCGAGAGCCATTAACTTTGTAAAGCCTTTCTTTCAAATCAGTCCAAACAGAGAAGGCACTTTCAGTGTAAATGTTCCCGGGCATGAGCTCACGAGAAACATAATTCATGATCCATGCCAGAACTAAGGCATTACAACGGTCCCACAAATGATGTAGGCTAGGATCAAAATTTTCCGTTCTGCAAGCTCCAGTAACAAACCCCAGCTTATTTTTTAAATCAAACAAATTCTCATTTCTTTGCTCCAAAAAGCATAATACTCATATGAAGTTAATTTTTCAGAGACTAGAGAAAGTCCAGCAGAATCAGAGGGATGTAAGAAAAGATGATGGTTATGATCAATTTTCGGCATCGCTTCCACAACAATATCCGTTGGAGCATCGCCTGAGTTCTCATTAGAGGTTTCTCCTGGTGTTTTTTTTTATTCTGAATCTATTTGATAATGGCAAAAAATAGATCGCAGAGATAGAGCAGATCTACAAGAATCAGAATAACGACAGATTTAATAAAGGAAGATTAAAACCATAAGAGAACAAAACAGATCAGACACATCTAAAAAAAACTCTGATTCTTTAATACATCATCACATGAAAAAAGTGTGCATGCATGTAAATAAGCACTGTTACCAACAACTTGTAAATCTTAAGAAGGAATCACATTAAGCCAACAGAATAGTCCAGGATATCAAAAAATCAGGCAATAAGCAATATCGTCACGGATCTTAAAAGTGCTCAGTACAAGCTGTAAGATCTACGATAAAGGAGTTTGAAGTTTTCGATGCAAAAGATAGATCTGTAAAATTAAGAACAGAGACATTGTATGTAAGAGTATTCTGAAGGAAGAAGAAAATCAGTGATGCAGATCTTTACCAAACTTTACGTTTAACGACATAAATTCAGTTACTGAGCGAAATCATCACAGAACTGCAACAAAATATAGAAAAGGTTGCAGGATCTACAATATGGAAGCAATAGAGAACAGATCGAGGAACTTCGGTCAAAAGAACATCAAGATAATAAAACGACTTCTCAGTATTCACTCAATATCGTCATCTATCTTAAAAAAAAAATAGATCTACGATAAAGGCAAAGGATACTTCGCATGCAAAACAAAATATTGATCGTAGATGACAGAGATAGGCCTATCATCACTATCTGCATAAGAAGTTGCCAGATCTACGATAATAGTGGTAGATAACACTCAGTAAGAAAATGTTTTTTTCTCAAAAAGATAAAGAGAGGCGCAGTTCTACAACAGAGATACCAAATAAAGCTTCACAACTTTAAAAAGAAGGTTTCTCAACAAAAAAAAAAAAAAAAAAGAGAAATATCGTCGCAGATCTGCAAAGTTGCAAGATATACGATAATCGATCAGAAATCTTGACATGCAAAGGGTTTGCTCTAAAAAAGAAACAGATCTAAAACTATCGCATTCTAAAAACTTTGAGTAATATCAAGATCTGAAATCGTTTTAAACGATTGACGAATTCGAATCGCAATGAATTGCGAACTACTATAGCCGATCGAAGAAAACGACTGGATCAATAAAACGAGATTACCGCGGTGGAGAAAGAACAGAGACAGATCGTCGAAGATCAAGAGCTTCGTAGCTCTGATACCATGTGAAAACTAGAGATCACCGGCGGAATAACAGAAGAGCTCGCCGGAGAAATAAGAGAGAGATGTGCCGTGGAAGAGAAATGGACAGAGCGTTTTCTAGGGTTCACTTGTGTTATTCTTCAATTGTTCCCATCCCCCTAAATATATACTAAACCCTAGCAACACTAATACAAGATTACACCGCAATCTTTGTAAAGTGTTGAACATGGTCCTTAAACTAATCAGCAAAGTAACAGATTGCAAAATACTAAGCCCAAAACATAACGGGCCAGAACAAATAATAAAGCCCAAAACACAATTATACAAGGCCAATATACTTGGGCTTTAACGCTCCCCCTCAATCTGAAACTTGCTGAAAAGGATCAATCATGTTAAGCTTCATGAGCAAACGCCTGTGTTATGCCTTGGGAAGCGCCTTTGTAAATAAATCTGCAGGCTGATTCGATGTCTTCAAATGCTCAAGCTTAAGAAAACCTGTACTAACCTGGCCACGAACAAAGTGGCAATCAACTTCAATATGTTTAGTACGTTCGTGAAAAACAGGATTATTAGCTATTTGAATAGAAACTTTATTGTCACAATATAAAGTTATTGGTTTTCTAAAATCAAATCCTAACTCAGAAAGAATCTCATTCAGCCAAATTAACTCAGAACGGTTTTACGTATACTGCGATATTCAGCTTCTACTGAAATGCATCTTAATTATTTCCTATTCCATTCAACATAATATTAAGTTCATTAATATATAAGTTGGATTACCAATCAATACATTTAGCTTCGTAGTTGAGATAATGATTATGTGGCTCAATATCTCATGAATTAATTACATTGTTACACATATTAATATGAATTTTTCATATTACAGCGGATATTAACGAAATGTTTAGTTTGATATAATGCATCATGAATAGGTAATAAGAAATATAAGAAATATATATATATATTTCTTTGTTTAGTTACATTTTTAGTACGCATTGCGTATTGGGTTCGGCTAAAATAAACTCAAGTTTATTTAAATTTGATTTCCAGCCATTAGATTATACATGTGTAAGAAACATTTTTTATCTCTCCTCAATTATAGTTGATTCTCTTTCATAATCTAACGGCTGAGAAATCAAATTTAAATAAACTCGACTGCATTTTAGCCAGCCCCTTGCGTATTCCCTTTGGATCTCTCCTATTACATATCCACTCGTAATAGTTATTTTCACCTATATACCTCAAGAATTGTGAATACGAATGAATCCATAATAGAGTTTGAACAAGTTTGCTCTATGTGAAAAATATAAATATTAAATTTAATGAAAATTCTAAAAAATAAGTTCTAATTTATATTTTGTACATTGTTGAACAATGTAAGGTAGATGCTAGAACCTCATCTTTGTCTCGTCAATAGGGGTGAGCAAATATCCCGAAAGGCTCAAAATCCCGCCCGTCCCGCCCTAGCCCATCCCAAAAAGCCCGTCCCAAAAATGTACCCAAGCCCTAATGGGCGGGACTTTTCTTCTCAACTAGGGATAGGGCTAGGGCTAGGGATTTTTTACGAAGTCCAAAAGACCCGTCCCGTCCCTTTTTGCTAACTAATCAGCTATAAACTATAGTTAGTTAAGTTAACTTTAGTGATGGCTCGGGTTGAAGTTCCATTTGATCTGGGATTTGTATTTATAACTTGTTATGTCAGAATTGTTGGTGACTTTGTGTTAGAGTCTTGGTAAAACTTAGTTTTGGAGTCATTGGTGAACTATTTTGGAGAACCAAGTTATGTGTTCAACTTGGTGTTCTTAGTAATTTTGGTGTTTTACGGTGAACTTTGTGGTATGTGCTGAACTTTGTTGTTGTTCTATGTTTGATTATGGTTTAATTAAATTGAGTATGATTTTTTTTTTTTTTTGAACTTGGATGAGAATTTGGGTTTGTCCCATTTGTCCCTAGTCCCTGTAGGCCCATGACGGGCGGGCCTTTTCCTACTAGCTAGGGCTCGGGATAGGGCTCGAGACAGCCATTAAGTGGCCCTAGTTTTAGGGCTTGGGCCATTTTTTAGAAAAAGCCCGCCCATATGTCCCATGCTCAGCCCTACTCGTCAATATTGTCATCCCAGTGAACATATATATATATAAGGGTTAATAATCTATGAAATGCCTGAATTTTGACTCATGTTAACTGGGGAGTTCTGAATTTTTAAAAGCTAATTTGAAAAGTCTGAATTTTCAACTTTGTTGATATAAGAGGTACCCGTTAATTTTTGCCGTTAAAATTGACGGAATTTGGTCACATGTTTGGCATGTGACTGGAAATAAACTTAAATCCCGAAAATGCCCTCCGACCAAAGTGTGCCCCTCACATGCTTGATCTGAAAAGACGAAAATGCCCCTTAAAGAAAAAAAAAACATTCTACTTCGCCGGAAAACACTGCCGGTGACTTCCAAGGCCGCCAAAGCTCCGAAAAAGGGGTAGAAGTGTCATTTCACACAATTCTGTTAAATTTAACCCTAAAAATGGACGGAAAACCAAAGTACAACAAAGTTGAAAAAATTCAGACCTTCCAAATTAACTTTTGAAAATTCAGACATCTCCAGTTAACATATGTCAAAATTCAGACATTTTATAGGTTATTAACACCCTATATATAATATTAGTTGTATGTGACAGCAAGTATTGTAGTTCTTACTATGGTAGATAAGGACAAGGAGCTAATAAGTTTAGGTGCATAAAATTCCACAAACCCGAACCAAACCAGACACAGAAATCGACCTCAATTAGTATCGTATCGACCTGCCTTGGCCTTTTTGGTTACTATAATATCATCAAACTTGGAGGCACGTAACAAAACATAACCAAACCCAACCTCTTCATTTTTGTCAACCACGTTATTATTGTTATTGTTATTATTATACACACAGAAGCAAACACAAAACAAAACAAAACAAAAACACAGGAGCAGCCAGACAAACAAAAATTTGACGTACCAATCTTTCCTAGACGCGGTCCTTCCCCGATGCTATAAGCGCAATATCGTACGGAGCGTATCGGAAAGATTCTGGATGGTCTGCTGTGCTTGTGCTGTCTGAAGTTCCTGCAATGGCATCTCTTCGTGGCACCTGCACGGCAAGTTATTATACGGTAAACCCCAATCGACTTATAAGGTCGACCCCAAATTCAGTCGTACTACTAAAGGGAACCGCCTTACGTTTTGTGGTAAGCCAGAGCTTGAGCTAAGTTCAACAGTGTAGAACTTGAAGTGAGTCTTTTGTAAACACCAGCTGGAAGGGGCATCTGCGGCAGATTTAACAGTAAATCTAACAACATCAGATAGACATTGAAAGAAACGTGTTGTAGAGAGAGAAATAAGGTGAGACCTCGTTCTGCCTCTGTCGGCCCTTTTTGGCTTGTCCATCGCCTGTGAAAAGCTCTTGCAGAGCCTCAACGGTAGACGATTCACTGTTGTCCCTTTGTGTGCCTCCTAGGACATTGTCTGAGAGAAGAGCAATTGGCGAAATGTCGGTGGCCCGTAAGAAGGGGATTGGCACCGTATTTCCAGCAGCATATATAGACCAAAGCTGCATAATGATGACTGTTTTAAGCTACTACTCAGATAGATAATTCAAGGGTTAAGAACCTATGAAAGGTCTGAACTATCACCCATGTTAACGGGAGAGGTCTGAAATTTAAAAAGTTAATAACGGAGGTCTGAAATTTCAATTTTGTTGATTTGAGGTTTTCCGTCCATTTTTAGGGTTAAATTTAACAGAATTGTGTGAAATGACATTTTTGCCCCTTTAATATTTTGTTTTATTTAATATCTTATTTAAGGAAATGTGAAATGACAATTTTACCCCTAAAGTCAAATTAAAACCACACATGGTGGCTTCAAGGGCATTTTGGTCTTTTCACTTCAAGCATGTGAGGGGCACACTTGATAGAAGGGCATTTTTGGAAATTTATTTTATATCCGGTCACATGCCAAGCATGTGACCAACTTCCGTTAGTTTTAACAGAAAAAACTAACGGAGACCGCTGTTATCAACAAAACTGAAATTTCAGACCTCCGTTATTAACTTTTTAAATTTCAGACCTCTCCCGTTAACGTGGGTGATAGTTCAGACCTTTCATAGGTTCTTAACCCATAATTCAACAAATGTAATGGTTCTCCACAAAGAAATTACCTTGTCTTGCACGGCAAAAGCCTTTTTGTTCATGGTCTCGCTCCTCAAAAGGGTGCTCTTCAGATCTGGTGTTTCTACTGTCTTCTGCTCAGGAGAACCAAGCATTGATTGAGAATTAATTTCTACAGTCTGTTTGAGAGTTTCGGCCGACATGACACTGCTAGTAGCAACGACCTTGTTCTCTACCCTGAAAAGAATACGTCGAGACCAAGCCATCAGGTGTATGAGAAGAGAATACACTACCATATATTTTCGCAAAATGTAGATCATGAAACAGTAAATGCAAGGCTATAGTGTTCTTTGGTTTAAATAAAGTACCCAGACTCGGTCAGCTCGCCACCTTGGCTGAAAGTTCGAGGTTCTTCAACATTTGACCTTTGAGGTTTTACGGATGCCTTAAGAGTCCCACTATGGACAACAAAGGTCGCAAAGTCACCTGTTGAGATGATTTTGGAACAGTCAAGGCTAATGAGTCGAAAGAGTTGAGAGCATGTCATTATTCTAGTTTCTACAAACTGCCATGGATACACAATACTTTCGAAATTAACCATTTCACTTTTAAAATTCGCAAAATGCAGGTCTCCTGTCAAGGCATTTTAAATTTCTAAACCATATAATGCACGATGCATGTAATGCCTAATATGTAATGGACTGTCACAATAACGGAATATGCATTTCCTTTTATATTTGATACAAGATGAATAAACAGTGCACTTACCTTCTTTTGATGCTTCCAGACCATCTGAGAAGGGCATTGCCTGCTTCTTGACAGTTGCTGAAGATGCTTCACTGGTCACTATAACTGGCTTGGATGGAACAGTATCTCCATAATCGTCATTCACCCTTGGACCCCCAACTGCCTGTTAAATGCAGAATAAATATTATATATATATATATATATATATATAGAGAGAGAGAGAGAGAGAGAGAGAGAGTGTGTGTGTGTGTGTGAGAGAGAGAGAGAGAGAGGGATTAATCATACACCATCTAAGGGCACTGCTGGTGCAACGTGTTGTTCCATTGAGGCCCTGATTTTCCTAGATTCTTCAATCTTTGGCAACATTGCAGAAGCTCCAGCTTGGCATTTTTCAATAAACTTATGCTGGATTTACAGAAAATACACACTGCAGGTTAAATGTATGCAGAAATATAAGAACCCAGCCAAGGAAATGGAATGCAGTGGAAGAAGTGGAAGATTCACATTTGACAGTAGTCTCAGCAGAAGAAAAGAAAGACAAAACTTTGAGAAAAGGGAGACCATAGTAAAACCGAAAGCAATTGCAGAATGATCATTTGCATATTCACGTATAAACCCTCAGCAAGATCACTCAGAACTAGGCAATCAAGCTATAATTCAAGAACCAACATATAGGCAATCAAGTAGGCGAAAAAACCTAAATTGGCCATACAGGATAAAATATTCATATGAACCAACATATTGACAACTATAAAGATGCATGGTTATCATTCAGATACTGCCTTCACTTGACGAGCAAACATCTTCAATTTCATTGGTCCAGCAACGCCAAACATTAAATCTAGCAAATACAACCAAAGAAATCCTTATGGGGGTAACCGGTACCCCCAAGAACTTTTGCATCAGAAACACAAGTGCTAAGATACAATCAAAGCACAGCAAAGGATACTTAGCAATTATTATATATTCTTTCTTTAACGTTTTTCATGTTTAAAATGCAAATAAAACTTAATGGCTGGCTTTTTGTGTTGGGCTTGTCAAAATGATGGCATTAAAATTTTTTATTATTAAACTAGTTTTGAAACCAACACCATGAGGCCTCTCAAAGAATCTTGAACGCTACTTTTCACAGAACGCGGAACTTCTTATTGAGCCATTCACGAAGAAGGTAATCTAAAAAATTGTAAGGCTTACATGCTAGCATACTTCCCTCAATCGATGTTTGTTTCAGCCTAATACTCAGCAATATCCGATACAAATTTACAAAAGAAAGGTGCATTTCCAGCCAATAGAAATTGATTTTGCAGAGAAAACAATAATATAATTATGCATGCATGGAGTCACCGATTCCAGTGTCATACCTTCAGCATCTCCACTGCAGTAGGACGTAGTCGTGGTTCCTTTGTAAGGCATTTTGCAACAAAATCGTGGAAAATGAGGGACCTAAAAGGAACAGATCAGGATCAATATCACATTTGCGCACGCATAAGAAAATGAGTATCTGCACAACTCCTTTCCCGGAACACTTGCAACAGGGTTCAGCTATTAGAATATTCACAAGATCATGCTCTATAATGAACTATCTACTTTGAACAAGACAATTATTAAGGATGTTTCACCGAACTTTTAGGCCATGTGACCAGTTCAGTATTTGATAATTTGATATACCATATTGGTTACTATTTCAGATTTTAGCTTCAGATGTCACCAAGAGTTGTCCGACTATTAACTATTTGAAATGGCTCACATGGAGAAATAATTGATCATTCGAAGAACCTTATAAACATTTTTTTTCAATAAAAGAGTGGGCAACCAATGTTATTATGCAGACAGGAGTCTGAAAACCGCATCCGTCTTTTAAATCTAGCTTGACTATCATGAGTCTTTTAATTGAACTAAATGTCGGGTTGAAAATTGAAATATCAAAATTGGAACTTCTTAGCACATACCCTTAAAACTACAGACTGATGAAATATATGCTGCAAGAATAACACGACAAGTATCATCCTCAATACGCTAGACAAACCATAAGATACCTAATGAACTATGGGCTCCTGGTACAACAGAATTTAATTTTTTAGCAGTACAGGTGCAACAATTGCAACCTTGTATATGAAATCTCAATACAGATTTGTGTCTGCACCAATTGTCTAAATTTTCAGTTAACAACTTAAGAGCCACTCAGCACTTAAGGGGGCCAGGAGGTATTGTATATCTCAACTAGGATATCATATGAATAATATGTAGTGTCAAAGAAAAAACATACGAGTGAATTGTAATGATTAAAATTTAAATTGCCAATGCAGATACAAATCTTTTATGCATGTATAAATTTTAGGGTCACCACTCTAGCAAGAAAAGGTTGAATTTGGCAATGCCAAAAAAATACTGTCTTCAGGACTGCTAACAAGAAATTATGCATAATAACTTTAGAAGGTTGAATCATTTGTTGATTGATGATTAGGGATTACAATGCAATAGGTAAACTATATATACTAGGTGATAAGGATCACCAACTAGGACTAGCTATCCTATGTGCCCAACATGGTGCACCAAGGTGCATACACCATGTAACGTGTACTACATGATATATGCACCATATAATAACCTTAAACAATCATCTAATGATATGATAGAAGTAAATGCAAGTATAAATGACAAGATGCAATGTGAGCATATCAACTTATATACTCTATATTCTCCCATCCTTTTCTTCTTCTTCTCTTCTTTCTTGGAACACATCCTTGATTCCATATAGCTTTAGCAAAGCTAAGTGTTGACTCTTGACCAATGCCTTGGTAAGCAAGTCAGCAAGTTGTTCCTTTGAAGGAATGTAATGGACACCTATGAATCCTTGTTGAATATGATGTCTTGTGAAGTGGCAGTCTAGCTCAATGTGCTTGGTGCGCTCATGGAACATGGGATTCTTTGCAATCTTCACAGCTGCTTGGCTATCTGTGTGGATTGGGATAGGAAGATTTACTTGTATGCCAAGTTCCTTGAGGATTCTTCCCACCCAAAGTGCCTCTTGAATTGCAACTCTTAGGCATCTATACTCTGCTTCAGCACTTGATAGGGAAATTGTGTCTTGCTTCTTTACCTTCCAGGCTATCATAGCTTCTCCTAGCTTGACACAATAAGCACTCACTGATTTCCTACTAAAAGGGCAAGCAGCCCAATCAGAATCACAAAACAAACTCAAATTGAGCTTGTTGTTGGAAGGATAGATCAATCCTTGCCCTGGAGTGCCTTTAATGTATCTGATGACTCTTATGATTGCATCATGATGGGACTTCTTTGGCTTGTCAACAAATTGACTGAGTCTTTGCACTGAAAAGCTAATGTCTGGCCTTGTCATGGTAAGGTATAGCAACTTGCCAATGATCCTCCTATAAGAAGTGGCATCCTCCAAGAGTGCATCATCAATGTTTGAATTAGTTGCTTTGTCATATTCATGTGTGGTGAGTTTGACATTGAACTCCATAGGGGTTTCAGCAGGCCTTGCAGCCCCTAGGCCAGCATCTTCAATGAGCTCAATTGCATACTTCCTTTGGTTGATTACAAGACCTCTATCTGATCTTGCAACTTCAAGTCCCAAAAAGTACCTCAAGTCTCCTAAGTCCTTCAATTTGAAGTGTGTTTGGAGTGTGTTCTTCAATTGATTGATCATCTTGGTGTTGGAGCCAGTGATTAGAAGATCATCAACATAGGTGAGAAGAAAAACTTTGTCATCACCTTGTATCTTGGTGAACAAGGAATGATCTGAGGCACATTTGTAACCATTCTTCAATAAGGTTTGAGTGAGCTTGATGTTCCATTGTCTTGAAGCTTGTTTGAGACCATATAAGGACTTGTTGAGCTTGCATACAAGTTTGGGATATCCCTCAAGAGACTTGGAATGATTAAAACCTTGGGGAATGTCCATATACACTTCTTCATTTAGATCACCTTGAAGAAATGCATTATTTACATCCATGTGGTACAATCCCCATGATTTGGAAGCTGCCAAAGCTAATATGATCCTCACTGTGTCCATTTTGACTACAGGGGAGAATGTCTCATTGAAATCAGTCCCTTCAATTTGAGTGAATCCCTTGGCAACCAATCTTGCTTTGTATCTTTCAATGGAACCATCAGAATTGTATTTGACCTTAAATACCCATTTGCAACCAATTGAAGATTTGCCTTGTGGGAGTTCTATTAGCTCCCAAGTGTTGTTGTTTTGAAGTGCTTGCATTTCCTCCTTCATGGCCAAGATCCATTTTGGGTCTTTGATTGCTTGTTTATAGGTGGTTGGCTCTTTGATCTTGTCAAGAGCAGCCAAGAAGCATTTGTATTGTGGACCCAAGTTGTCATAGGAGACATACTTCTCCATTCCAAAGATAGCATTTGAACTTGATCTTTGTTTGAGTTCAGCAAGCCTTGCACTTCTCCTAGGAGGTGGTGGGTGTAGTTGTGCAATTCTAAGACTCCTTCTCAGATTGGAAGGTTGGGGTGCTTCTTCTTCAATTGGTTGTTGAGGTGGTTGATCCTCAATTGGAGGTGCTTGATCATCCATTTGAGGTGTGACAACCTCAATGGGAGGAGAATTGGTTGATATATCCATGTCAAAATGAAAAGGATTCTCAGGTGGGAAATCCTCAAGTGGTTGCTTGACTCCCAAGCAAGATGGAATAAGAGCCTTTAGAGCATCCTTAGACATGCTAAAGGGGAAAATATCCTCATGGAAATGAACATCCCTTGATACATGAAACACTGAGTTTGAAATGTTCATCACAAGGTATCCTTTTTGAGATGTTGAATATCCCATTAGGATGCATGGTTCAGCCCTTGGACTAAACTTGTCATGGTTGTTCAATTTGGTTGAAAAACATAGACAACCTATAGTTCTCAAGTGATGAAGGGAAGGAGTTTTGCCATATAACACTTCAATAGGTGACTTGAACTTCAAGATAGAGGTGGGAAGCCTATTGAGTAAGTAACAAGCATTGAGTATGCAATACCCCCAATGCCTCAAAGGCATGGATGCTTGAAATCTTATAGCTCTAGTAATGTTGAAGATGTCCCTATGTTTGCGTTCCACCCTTCCATTTTGTTGTGGTGTATGCACACAACTTGTTTGATGAAGAATGCCAAATTGAAGAAGCAAACCTTTGCAAATAGAATTGATGAACTCAGTCCCATTATCACTCCTCAAAGTTTTGACCATTGTTCCAAATTGATTCTTCACCATGATTAGAAAATTCTTGATGTGCAAGAAAGTATCACTATTGTGCCTCATCAAGTAAACCCAAGTTGCCCTTGAGTGATCATCAACAATGGTCAAGAAGTATTGATTGTTCTTGAAGGTTGGCACTTTGTAAGGACCCCATAAATCCATGTGAACCAAATCAAAGGGCTTTGAAGCAATAGAATCACTGGTTGGAAAAGAAAATCTAGATTGTTTTGCAAGAGGACAAATAGTGCATTGTTTGATACAACCATATGTCTTATTCAAGCCTAAAACATCCAAATGATTCAAATATTGTTCAGAGACATGGCCCAAACGCCTATGCCATCTCAATACTTCATCCTTATTCTCCAAGCAAGCAGCTGCTAACTTCCTTGGGCTTGAAGGCACCACATCCTTCAAAGTGTATAGTCCTCTATTCCATTCCCCAATCACCATGGACTTGCCACTCTGGCCCTGAAGTAACACATGATCACAAGTAAAGATCACTTTGCAATTTAACTGGCTAGGTAACCTAGATACAGAGATCAGATTGAACTTGAAGTCAGGGACCAAGAGTATGTTGGTCAAGGTAAATCCACTTGAGAAAGAACAAGAACCAACATGAGTCACTTTGCATTTGTGACCATTTGGCAAGTGCACATATTGGTGATCTGAATCACTTTTCTTCAAATCATGTAGCCACTCAACTTGATGAGTGATGTGGTTAGTAGCACCTGAGTCAACTATCCAAACCATAGAATCACTAGATATACCTGCCATGTTGACATGAGCTTGATCCATATCCTCAAAGCTTAGGGGTGTATGATCAAAGTGATCATTATGGGCAGCAACATGTTGGATTCTTTTGTCAGCTGTGCCATGAAATATTCTTTTGTCCTTGGCTACCACATGCTCAATTGTGCTTGAGTTGCCACCTTCTTCAACAATGTTGGCTGAATTCCAATTCCTCTTAGGAGCATTTGGATTGGTTTGATGAATTGGGTGATTATATGGGTAGCCATGTTTGATGTAGCAATTGTCTTCAATGTGACCTCTCTTGCCACAATAGTTGCAAGTATTGAGTGGTCTCTGACTTGAAGGATTGAAGTTGCCTCTTCCAAAGCCATTTCCTCTTTCAATGCCATTGCCATTGCCTCTAGCAAAGCCTCTACCCCTTGCATATCCTCTTCCATTGCCTCTACCACCACCATAGGATGGATGCTTTCCAGTGAACAAGGCAGTTGCCTCACCCACATCACCAATGGAACCAGAGATGGTCCTTTGGCTTTCTTCTTGTACCAATACAGAGAAGGCAATGCTAAGGGAAGGAAGTGGTTGTCTCATAAGTAAGGTGCTCCTAATGTGTCCATAGGAGTCATTCAGTCCCAGAAGAAATGCCATCAACTTTTGCTTCTCCTTGTGTTCATTGACAATGACAATGTCTCCAGCACATTGAAGATCCAAATCATCAATGGAAGCAAGGGCATCCCAGAGTTGCTTCATTTTGGCAAAGTACTCAGTGATAGAGAGCACACCTTGAGATGTTTGATAAATCTCCCTTGTTAATTGAAAGATTTGTGTGCCATCCACTTTATCAAACATCTCCTTCAAGTCATTCCAAATAGAAGAAGCAGTTGTGTTGTAGACCAAACCATTCACCAAATCTTTGGCCACAGTGTTCCTCAACCATGCCTTGACAATTGCATTTGCCCTATCCCATTTCACTCTATCATTGACATCAACATCCAATCTTGTGAATGTGCCATCTATAAAGCAAAGCTTGTTCTTCACCAACAAGCCTTCCCTGATTGATGTGCTCCAAACATGATAGTTGGTGGTTCCTTGTAGTTGGAAAGGGATGAGCATATGGCCAGTGGTGTCTGAGGGGTGTATGTAAAGGGGGTCATCAACATTGGTTTCTTGAGCCATTTTGTAACTCAGATAACACAAGTAGGTATGGAATGTGAATAATAGGAATCCAAATCCAAGAAATCAACTGCCACAATCCAATCAAAATCGCATACACAAGTTGCACTACAAACAAAAGTAGTACACCAAGGTTGTTGATAGTAGGACAAAATCCAGCTCACCCTATGAGATTGCTTGTACAATTCCGCAACAAGATTTGTGACTTTCAAAGCTTGAAATTCAACAGAAATGGATTAGAAACCATTCTCCATTGATGAAAGCTCAGAATTCTTGAAGATATGAACACAAAGCACAAGGTAGGCACAAATGCTCCTCAGCCGAGCAATGTGTAGATAAGGGAAATCAAGCAATGAAATTCCAGGTATCAAGCAAGGGGCGCAGCTGAAACATGTTCAAAATCCATATCCAAATGTAGAGAAACAAAGCAAACTCCAGGAAATAGCAATATCAAACACGCAATCAGCTCAACAAGGCTGAATTCTTCAAGAACAAGCAAATTAGTACTAAGTCATCTTGGCTATGCTTAGTCTAGGTGCAGATCTACTTTATGCGTGTTGAGTTCTTGAAATTCCACTTACTATATGTCCATTCTTAAGTAAGAAATGGATTTTTGAAGTAGAAAAGATGATCCACGAAGCTGAAGTTGCAAATCCACACTTGAACAAGGTGAATGTTAAAACAAAACTTTGAAGAAACTTGGTCTTCTTTAGCTTTGTGGTTGTGCCGCCATTTGAGGTGGCTCTGATACCATAATAACTTTAGAAGGTTGAATCATTTGTTGATTGATGATTAGGGATTACAATGCAATAGGTAAACTATATATACTAGGTGATAAGTATCACCAACTAGGACTAGCTATCCTATGTGCCCAACATGGTGCACCAAGGTGCATACACCATGTAACATGTACTACATGATATATGCACCATATAATAACCTTATACAAGTAAATGCAAGTATAAATGACAAGATGCAATGTGAGCATATCAACTTATATACTCTATAATGCATAAAAAGATTATGACAAACCATTTTTCTTTATCCTCAAGCATTGGAGCTGGTTCAATGGATATCATAAATAATACCTGTTACAGATGTTGAAATTCGACGTTAAGAACAGAAGTTTAAGTAATAAATGATACGTCCTCGTTTGCAAAATGAGACTCAGCACACATGGGCCTATAATAAGCATACAAGCACAATCAACTTCAACTAACCCGCATGGGATGCACGGAAGCCCGAGGAGGAAGTCCCTGGAAGTAAAAGATCCAGGAAAGTGAAGGATTAAATCATGTGAAGATGTTATCATGATGACTTCCCATACAGCTATAACTCAAAAGTATAAACTAAACAAATACTAATAAACTAATCTTCATTTACTGGATAACTTAAATCCAAATGATGGAATTCCACAGTACGGCTGAACGAGCCACAAGTTCACAGAACATAAAATGAATTCAACAAATAAGACCATAAAGCTAGTGACAGCATATCAACTCTAAGTCATAAAAAGAAACTATTTAATAGAAATAACAATTGATTGGACTTGGCTTGGATGATTTCCAGCAATGACTTGTCAGATTAGGTTGGTGGTGAAAGTATTAAAGTTATGATTATTAAACCACAAAATTCCTACAACCTGCCCACCAAGTAAAGTTTGTATACCACCATAAAAGGGAATGCACAACTTAGAGTAAATGTAATTTCAGCAACACCTCGGCCATCTCTATTGCAGATACGCCAAGCGCCCATACATCGACCTGATAAAACATTGTGCAGCAGGAGGTTAGCTAGAATAGCATGATAGGAAATATCTCCCAAGCAGCGAGATTCGATAATCAAATGAAAAATATCTTAGCAAGAAGCAAAGAATGTATATGATGAACCAATTCATGCTACAACCATGCCTAATATGACTAAGTAATTCAATCAAACAATTAACATGTCAGGTAACATTGTATTTAACTAAAGAGGTCTTCAAGATTCTAATTTACAATAGACACAAGTCACAGTCTGTCTTCAATATATGCCAGATGCCAATTACTGAACTCGGTAAGAGTCAAGGGTCCTTTCAACTTTCAAGGTTGAGCAGCATGACCTAAGACCCAAGCCTCTCCGCTTGAACAAAATTTACATGAAACAAAATGACATAAGAACTCATATCAATGATGACACCCAAATTCTCTACGTGCACAGCCCAAGAAAACAAAAGAATTAAGTATAAGACAATTGCCAGCGATTCCGTGATGTTAATAAGTATACAACTTGTCAAATCAACAATTCCAGGCAACATTTTATTTAACAAAGTGAGAACTAACTGAAGCTGTGAGAAGTCGAGATGTAGACATATGCAAAAATAAATGCATTATATTATCCTCAAACGAGGGCATACCTTTCCATCGTAGCGATTTTCCTGAATAACTTCAGGAGCCATCCAGTGTGGCGTCCCAATAAACTGCAGGAGCATGTGTAGGTAAAAGATGAATGGCATAATTATTTTTCATAAACAAAGATGAATTCTCAAAATAAAGTCAACACATTAGAACGGTAAACAAATTCCAATTCATAATCTATCTACTTAGAGAAAATTCAAATTAAGAAACAGAAAACAAAGTACTCTATGTGGAATCGACTAACTGCTCACTGACCACTTTTGGCTGAAGGGGAGCAGAGAATCATAAAAAACACTTACGCATCTTTAGTGACATTATTAAGAACTAAATGATTATCCAACCTTTCTGTTTTTGTACCAGTGTACTATTACTATTTGTAATTGAATGCTACATCCAGGTGTTTAAGTTTTAAAATAAAATAAAAAAATCTTTATTCATCAACGAAAAGTGGCTCATAACAGCAGAAAGATTTTAGAAAGCCATGATTACCGTATTACGCTTAGACATGGTCCTTGTAAGTTGTGCAGCTACTCCAAAATCACCTGCTCGTATTGTCAATAAGTGGAAAGTCACGGGTGATTGCACTATTGAGCCAAACACTACAGAAAATAGAACAAACAAAACCGGTATATGCAAACATCGAATATTGAAGCCAAAAGGTGAATGCATGCAATTACAACTAATTCTCCATACCATATTGAGGGCGGTTATGCATCAACCTTGTGGATAAGTAATAAGATATCTTGACTTAATTATGATGAGGTTAACAAATGTCATATAAAAGCTGGAGTATAATGGCAATATATCAAGACCTCTTTTGTAATACATCTGTGTTTTATTCCGTATGCATGGATCTACTTCTATAGACTAATAATGTAGCCTTAATTTTTCTGTTTCGTGTTTACAGAAGACAACCATAAGAGCATCTACATTTGTGGTCAAGAGACCACTCTGTTACTCCTACTTTTCATTTCATCAATGAAAAATATCATCAACAAACATGTGAATGCCCAGATACACACCTAGCTTGACTTCTCCTTGTTCAGTCAAGAGAATGTTTCCCCCTTTGATATCTCTATGAACTTTGAAAATGGAATGCAGATAAGAAAGACCCTGCATGCATATAAAAGCAACGATAGCATCAAATCAGTGGTATAGCTAGATAATTCACCATGTTTAAGCGAGCTTAACTGATCAAACAAATTCTCAGCAGAAATTTTGACGATATTAAATAAGCAAGTTGAGCAAAGTAAAGTATTGATATGAACCATGCCACAAGCTAAGTAGATGTCCTTAAGTAACGTATTAAAACTGGTATACTCTATTTGATCTTTTATAACACATGCTAGTGAGGCTTAGTAGCAGACCTTCAGAGCTTCCCTGCAGATATACGCTATTTGATACTCCTCCAGAGCCTTTTCAGTCACATTCATCAAGTCAGCTACACTTCCACCGCCACAGTACTCCATTACTATCTGCCCAGTATAAAATGAGTCAAACCTATTCCGATAGACAAAGAAATTACAATGGATCAAGTAATAACTTCTGATGATTTTCAGGAAAACACTAATACAATCAGCCTAGCAACAGAATAAATGTGTCATTTGTTTCCTACCCATAGATACTCTTCTCCCTGGTAGCTGCCCAGATAACGAACAACATTAGGGTGATTACACTGCTGCAACATCTCAATCTCCCCACGAATTTCCTCATAGCCCTCCTCCTGTATGAGGATAAGAAATATTCTGTAAAAGCCACTACTTATTAGAGTAGCACATGAATGAAAATACATACCCCTTCACATAATGATATCACTTTGATAGCGACAAGCTCTGAGGTTATCCTGTCTCTAGCCTTGTAAACAGCTCCATATGACCCTTTACCTGAACACTCAAAGAACTATCCTCAGTTCCTCACTGCACTTGCATTTCATATTCTAATGGAAAATATATACAAATGACTTTGCTCAATCTGTCATTTCCTTTATTCTCTAAAACATTATTCCACACCTAGAATTCAACCCAAATATCTGTCAAAGTCCAGTAGGAAGTTCAAATCAATGCCAGCAGAACCACACTATTGGACATAACAATTAGAATAAGAAATGTAAACTGGATACACAAGTAAGAAGCAAACCTAGTTCACTGATCAATTCATACTTGACTGTAGCATCCTCCCTGTTAACACCATCAGGCAACGAAGTCGAAGAGATCCTACTTTGCTGCCTTCCAGCGTCTGCCCCCATCGGGGAAGAAGACGAGCTTCTTTTTCTCTGATGTTTACCTCCAAAACCCTCTCCAGCAGCCTGCATACTCGCCACAGCCCTCCCCATAGTTGAATCCTTGAAACTCGAGCTGCCACCACTTCCACCACTGGTCCTCACAACCATCGTCCCGCTCACAGATTCCTTGCCGCTCGACTTCACCACAAATGTCGAGAACGGATCACCTCCATTATCATCATCATCGTCAAATGTCTCCAGCCGCTTCTTCAAGGTGCTATTATTGAAATCAGAATAGTCCAATCCCCTGGGTCTGTTACTGCTACGGTTAGCTGTTCTAACAATCATAGTGCTGAAGTCCTCAGGCTCATTATCGTAGTCAATTGAAGCTCCGCCTCCGAAGTCCTTGGGGAGGCGTTTGAGGAGAGGCGGCAAGGAGGAGTCATCCTCATCGTCTCCATCGTCGATAGCATCATTCTTGTAGACCATTGTGGCGTATATGTCGCTCGGCTCTTTCTCTTTGTCTGAGCCGGAGTCAGAGTTTCCGTGAACGACGAAAGTGGAATAGATGTCGGAGGATTTCGCAGAAGGCTCGCGGTTCCGGCGGGGCAGTGGGGCGCGGTCCATCACACTGATTTCACCAAAGAGAGACGATGAGAGGGATACAATTTCAGGACGGAGGTGACAGGTAGATTCTTTTCTGCGTCGACGAACATGGGAATGGAACCAGAGTTAATTACAATAGGGAAATGCTATAGTTAATTACGGTCCCATGAACCATTACAAAAATAAATTTAGTTATCAAACTGATCAATAATCTATTTAGTCCTCAGATGTTCATTTTACTCAATTTTCCCCTAGTTTGGGAGTTTAACTAGGGCTGAGCATGGGACGGATGGGCGGGCTTTTTCTAAAAAATGGTCCAAGCCCTAAAACTAGGGCCGCTTAATGGCTGTCCCGAGCCCTATCCCGAGCCCTAGCTAGTAGGAAAAGGCCCGCCCGCCACGGGCCTACAGGGACTAGGGACAAATGGGACAAACCCAAATTCCCATCCAAGTTCAAAAAAAAAAAAAAATCATACTCAATTTACTTAAACCAACCAAACACAGAACAGCAACAAAGTTCACCACAAAGTTCACCATAAAACACAAAAATCACTCAAACGTTTTGTCACTTGTAAGAACACCAAGTTTAACACATAACTTGGTTCTCCAAAATAGTTCACCAATGACTCCAAAACTAAGTTTTACCAAGACTCTAACACAAAGTCACCAACAATTCAGATATAACAAGTTATAAATACAAATTCAGATCAAATCGAACTTCAACCCGAGCCATCACTAAAGTTAACTTAACTAACTATAATTTATAGCTGATAAATTGCAAAAAGGGACGGGACGGGTCTTTTGGGACTTCGTAAAAAAGCCCTAGCCCTAGCCCGAGCCCTAGTTGAGAAGAAAAGTCCCGCCCATTAGGGCTTGGGCACATTTTTGGGACGGGCTTTTTGGGACGGGCTAGGGCGGGACGGGCGGGATTTTGAGCCTCTCGGGATATTTGCTCACCCCTAAGTTTAACTAGAAAATGTAAATACGTAGGGGGTGGCAACGGTTCACGGGTACCCGTCGACCCGCGGGTACCCGCCGATCCGCGACCCGTGGGGCGGGTCTAAGTTAGGGGTCGCGGGGCCCGCCGACCCGTGCATGTATTATATATATGTCTAACTTATGTATATTATATAAAACTATAATGTAAATAATACATAGTCAAAATAACAAGAGTTTTAACGAGTTTGGTGATTAATATTTGAATGTTAAGTTATAATCGAATTTTGATACGGGAAACATAAATTTTAGGATTTAAGATTTTTAAAAATAAATTATTTTTTCACTTAGGTGACACGCAAGTCGACCCGCCCCGCCCCACGAGATGTACGGGACGGGTACGGGTCGACTATGTCGACCCGCGGGGCGGGTCCGGGTTTGGCGATACCCGCCCCGCCCTGTTGACACCCCTAGTAAATAGGCACATCATGAAGAAAGTTAGCAATATCATCCCCAATTTGCATCTATCATCATGGTATTATCATCTCCACTCTACGACTCTTACTGTACAAAGGGATATCAACGAGTCATAAGTATCCGTTGATACGCGTGTCCCTCCTCAATTTCGCCCCGTCGACCCGTGACTTATGGGATATAAGATGAGTCTGAATTGGGATTGCGAGGTCACGTGGACCCGCTCCGCACATATATTATATATATATATAAAACTCTATTATTAATATAACACATAGTCAAAATAATAAGAATTTTAATAAGTTTGGTAATTTGTGTTTGAATTTAGAGTTAAACTCGTAATTTTTTAATTCGAATTTGAACATAGTGAATATAGAGTTGAGTTTAGGATTTATGATAATAGATTATGTCTATTGTGGGGCGCCCCGCTTCGCTCCACGAAATGTATGAGATGGGTACGGGTCGACAATGTCGACCCACGGGGCAAGCCCTGGGCTGGTGATATCCGCCCAGCCCGTCCCATTGACACCCCTAACTGCATTTACATGCATCTACCATTCTTTCCCTGCAATCTACTCGGCCGGAAGTTTTGATAGATTTATATCGCGGGAATATCAGTGAGGAAATACCCCGCCCCGCTAATTTTTTTAGAAAAAATTTCTTGTGCCAGTAAAAAATTATTTAAAATTTTATATTAATGAACGTTTGTTTAATTTAATTTTTTTTTTTTATAAAAGTAGCTTATATTAAAACACGTTTATATTTTCAACCGATCTATTAAGTCGATCTATTAAGTCATAGCTAAATAAAGCAAAATTAATTAAATCATCTAACTTCTTGTTTCAACTAACCTATTCATTTACTAAGCTTCTATTATTATTACACAAAATCTCTAAAATTCCATAAACTTACATATATAACCCATGGGCAGACGTTTGGCCTGAAATAACACATTTACCACCTATACCATTGATATATGGTTCTTCATACCAAATTGTCCCATACCACTATAACTACTTCCGTAAGGATTTTGTGGGCGGTGCACCGCGGTGTTCGGAGATACATGCCCCATTAACACCCCGTAAGTTTATCATATGTGGCGTCTCAATATGTTGAGATATTGTCTACCATATAGCAGTTTAACGCTTCATCCAATAATTAGAAGATTCAGATTCAAAACGAACGTAGATTATTTTGAATGTGGAGTAAACATAAAAGTTTGTTGCTCTTTTAAAAAACATATAAGTAAACATATCACGGGGAAAATTAGTTTAAAAAAATCTACCATATGTTTTTTTTTTAAATAAGTTTATATTAAAATTATACGTTTCCCAATTTTTTTTTAAAAAAACCTAGGATTGGGTTCAAAACATCTAGTCACATCGCGTTGACCTGATTAAAATATTAGGTCTTGTTTGACCCACATACCACATCAGGCATAAGAGGATGATAGTGTAATTGAGCTTTACATGTCGATTTCTTGACTATACTAAGATATCATCACCGAGGCTACATTAATAGGGGTCAGTGCATGCGCAAGTTGTTCCATGTATGGTCGGAAAAAATTTACAGACAGTAAGCAGACTGCGCTCGAACATTACGTAGCGAAAAAAACAAGTCAACAAGTTTAAGTTTGTGTTGAGAACATTTCTATCTCTATTTAGCAGTAAATTAGTAGAAAATTTACGTATTACAACTTTATATTAAATTCATATATATATATATATACATGAAACGAAAATTCAACTAGCTTGCATTAGCCAAAGCTCTGAGATTGATTCCACGGTAGGGGCACACCACGGTGACGGACAGAGTATACCTTGCATTAAATCTTACAATGTAAGCTAGCCTCTCTTTTTTCTTATGCTCTTCTCAAGAACTTGATTCTAACTTTGCAATCTCCACCAGCAGTTTATGCAGTCCCTGAGGCCTGGATAAAAACGGAGCATGATCCGCTCCTTTGAGTTGTAAAACCTTCTCCGGCGGATTGGACTTCACTATGTACTCTTGAAACAACACTGGTACAGCTCGATCCTCCTGAGTTTCTACGTAAAATCGACGTACCGATCCATAGTTGGCTTCTGTGAGGGAAAGTTTCTCTAAAACCGGCGCGAAAGGAATCGGTCTCATCGAGAACGATGCTAATGCAACATCCTGCAAACCACAAAATTCATGCATTCAATCAAGACTATATAGCAGAGATATGTTTTGTTTCTGTGCATGTTAAATTAATACGTACTTTTGATGGAGTTTGATTGAACAATAAGTCCTTTAGGTATTGTCTGTCGAGATTAATCGCAGTCGGCGGCTGATCTTTTCCGTTTTCGTATACGAACTTTTGAGCTTGTTTCATCAGCTCGCTTGGACCTTCCTGCATTTTCGACCAAATTAAGTGACAAGAACACGAAGATGATAAGATTGCACTGACGAAGACATGATCAATAATTGAACTAATGGTAAATAATCAATCAAAGTATAAAAAAAAAAAAAAAAAATAGGGTTACAAATTCAAAATATTAAAGAGTCAAATAAAAAGTAATTGTATTTTTAGAGTTAAAAAGTGCACATAAAAAAAATTGAGGGGGCAATTATCGCCTCGTTTTAGCCTAACTACATCCCTAAGTCCATGACTCTGCTCTGGGCGCGATAAAAAATGTCGGGTTATTGCTGTTAGTTAAGTGATTCATGTGATACCTCATGAGCGAAGATGTCAAGAACGCTCTGTCCATTCTTCGGCATCGGCGCAGCAACAAAGACAGATTTGGCTATTTTGGAGGGAAAGAGCTCCATTGCATACGATACACAAGCACCACCAATGTCATGACCAACCAATATCACCTGCAATTTAGGCGGTTAAAACCATTCTTTTGAAGACCAGATCGCCAGTCGAGCCGGTTTGGGCTGCGAACCGACCATACGAGGTGTCTGAATCTAGTAAATTAGTAGAATGTATAATAAATTGGGTTTCGACTGATGACAACCGGGTTGAACCGGATTGGATATGCGCTTGTTCACCTTTTCAATTAATAAAAAACTAAACTGGATTAAACCTGCAAGTTTATAAATTCAGATTGAAATGTGGCTATATTTTTAGAACTAATCGAACCGGATTGAAACAGATCGGACCAAGAATTGGCCATCTTATCAATTTAAAGTCTGGTTCGGTTTTATAAAACATGGGTTAAAAGAACCATGTGAGGTTTATATGTACCTAGTATGTCTTTTGAGAGAAACAAATTGATACCTTGTCATCATCATCTAGGTCGCGGAGGAGATTTACGAGCGGTTCTGTGTACTCTGTAATGCTCTGGACGGAGGTCGTACCGGATGGGTGAACTCCAGAAGCAGTAAGATCCACCGCATCGACAGTAAATCCGGATTCAGTGAGAAGAGTCATGGTCTTATACCAACACCATGCACCAAACCCACCTCCATGGACTAGAACAAAGTGCTTATTCACTGCCCCATCAATCTCCAAGCTCTGATTACATCAGTTAAACTTAGTTAAGCAAAAAAACGATACCATATGAGTTAATAATAAAGAGTATAAAATTAGAATCTTATATATATTGTGTTATTTTAAGATGAGAATGACTTGTGCCAAAGTAATTCACATAAAAGCTTTTATAATAAAAGTTGACATTTTCAAGATTAATTAGTTGACTTCAAGTTTAAATTTCAATATCAAAATCATGAATTTTGACTACCGGGTGGTCTAGCGTTTAGTCCTGTGTGATTTGGCTCCAAAGTCTCATGATCGAAACTCCTCGGGAAATCAAATCACGGTGACTGATTGCCATATTATATTCTGCATGACCCACATACCGTACCAGGCATATGAGGAGGTCGTAGAACTGAATTTAACGTGCCAACATCTTAACTGTACTAGACTGTTGGTGAGATACGTTGACGGAGTGTGTGTAGCATGCGTTGATTGTCTACTAACTATGGTGGAAACATCCTACAGGAGAGTCCTCCCACTTGACCCAAAAATGCTTCATGCATATGAGGATGCGAGTAGAACTGGATTTAATAGACCGACATCTCGACTGTACTAGGCTGTTAGTGGGGCTACGTTGACGAGACAGTGCAGAATACGCTGATTGTTCACAACAATTCTATACCACAGGAGAGTCTGGATAAAACATAGTGTGATGGTCTAGGATCGCGACTACTATACAATTTATTATTTTTTTTTTAAAAAAACAATCAAATTTTCATTTTTAGGGGAACAACTTTCTAAAGTTAAATAAACTATATGAAAAAAAAATTAAAAATATCTCATTATTCCCAATATCTTCAAACATAGTAACATATTTATTTTGATTAAAAAAACATCAAAGCATGCAAACCTTGTTTATCTCCGGAGGACGGTGTTCTTGTTGAACTGTCGAAAAGTCAGTTGAATGGAAGATCTGTCGTGACGTGGACGAACTCCTCCCAAATTTCTCCTTGGTTGCGATACCGTTCTTCTTCCCGGAAGATGGCGACGGGTATTTGACCGAAGCCGACTTTGTGAACGGAATCACCGGTGGGCCACCGCCATCTTTCCGGTGTTGCTTGAAGAGCATAAGAGCTTCGAGAGCTTGTTGTCGGACAAGTGCGTCCACCAGCCCATCCTCATCGTACTGCTGTCGGTTTTTCTTACTCGCTTTCTTCGATGCCGAGGAATTCGAAGATACGCTGCTGTTTCTGCTGAAAATGGAGGCGGCAAGATTTTTCTTGGGTGCGAAGCAAGTCACCGAATTTCCCATCGAAGCAAAAGTTTGGATTGTTTGAATGAGTGTATTCGGTGTAGTGGGCACTTATATATTGTTTGAACTGCACGTAGATCTCTTTTATTTTAAAAGTAACATAAATATAGGGGGAATATAACTATATGTAATAATATAATTTTTTTGGTCTTGTAATAATATAATATTATTGTAATAAAATATATATTATATTAAAATAACATTATTTATTAATGTAAATATTTTATTGAATGTTAGAGCCTCCAATGTCCATCGTACAACGCAATAAAATAACATATACTTAGATTTAGAAGTTTATAGGTAATTTTAAAGTTTTTAGAATTGTCCAAAAGTGATACTTTTTAATTTAGTAAGCATAGTTCTATGTATATATACGTTTAAAAATTTGGAGTAAAAATGAACACGGTATGATTTGTATCACGTGGATTAGAAAAGTAAGATTTACGGCATGTTTGGTTCAAGGATTTGGAATAGGAATTGGGAATGTGTAATCCTATGATGTTGTTTGGTTCTTAAATTATGTGGAATAAGCATTCCTAATTTTGAGGGAATACTTAATCCTAGCCTAACCCCTAGGATTAAGTATTCCAAGTTTCCTATAATTAAAATAAATAAGTAAAAATATTATTTGAACCCTAATTTATTTATTTACAGCATATCATACTTCTAGTTATTTACGTAATAAATTACTTTTCTAAATATTTTACAACATGTATCTTACAATTTGTTTCGTCGTTTACGTACATAATATGTTTTTTTTACATAATATGTTTGTTTTTTTTGCATAATCTATTTTTTTTGTACATAATCTGATTGCACAACATGTTTCTTATATATTATATATATTATATAATGTATTATATCACGTAGATCACATGAATCTAATTAAATATTTCAATTTAATTAAGAATAATAATTTAACATGTTATTTTTTCATTACAATATATTCTATTAGTTGTAGTGAATTTTACAATATCTCAAAAAATTATTTTAAAAAAATGATTCTTTTTGTAAAAAGATAATCATTTATAAATAAATAAAAAAAAACAACTTTTCGTTTAATAATATGTGATTTGACTTTTTTTCATGTTTAATACTGTTAATTTAATCAATACAAATATTAAAATGGTATATATGTCAATTAGGACCTATTCCATTTATTTATGTATAACATTTTATCAACCAAACATTGGATTTGTAATCAACATTCCCTATTCATCATGTCAACCAAACAACTACATATTAATATTACATATTCCTTATTCTCTATTCCTTATTCCCTATTCCGTATTCCTATTCTTTGAATCAAACATGGCGTTAGAGTTATAATAAATATGAGAGGTAATAATCATACCCAATAATAATTCTTCATTATTAGAACGGACGCCGTCAAGCTGGTGGGCTAATAGGGACAGTCACTCGAGTGTGAGGTGTCACATAATAATGGTATTAGAGCCGACTCGGTACCGTAAAAATGTACTATTCAACTCAACAAACCCCAAAATGAAATCATCATTTTCAATGCCTAAGTGAGGATAATGGTTTGGGTCATGTTGAGTTAAGCTAATAGGGACAATCACTCGAGCTAACAAAAACCAACAAAAATTTCTCATTTCAAAGTTTAAGTGAGAATAACAAACTCTTAGGGCACGTTTGATTGCCGGTATTGCGATATCCTAATACCGGTATTGGCTAATACATGCTTAGCTAATACAATGTTTGATTGAGCCATGTATTATGATATCCTAATACAATGACTAAAAGACCTAAATACCCTTACTTGCATTTTCAATGAAGATATATTTTACATATGATTAATTTAACAAAGATAAAATTTAACAAAAAAAAGTAACTTCAATTATTTAAAATAATATTTTTCATAAAAATAAATAAATCAAATTTATGTATAATTAGTAAAAATTATTTTTGTTAATGTATAAATATGTATATATATAAAGAAAATAGTACAAAACAATTGAAAAAGTGATTAGCCCGACCCGGCCCGTTCTAGCCGGCCCCAGCCCGAACTAAACCAAAGCAACATAAAACAACTGACCCGAACAGCCCGAATTGCTCAGCCCGGCCCGAACCGCACAGCCCGACCCAAACTGACCAGCCCGGCCCGAACCACGTAGCCTGGCCCGAACTGACCAGCCCAGCCCGGCTCAAACTGACCAGCCCGGCCCGAACTGACCAGCCCGGCCCGAGCCACCAACCCCGGCCCGAGCCACCAAGCCCGGCCCGAATCGCCCAGTCCGGCCCGAACATGACTCGGCCCGACCCGACACAGTCCGAAGTTTCGATGTAAACGGGGTCCGGCCCGAAGTTTCGATGTAAACGGGGTCCGGCCCGAAGCTACGATGTAAATGGTGAGAGTTTGCCATATATTACAAGGGTAAATTGGTAATTAGGAGATTGGTATTAGCTAATGCTTTACTTTTAGATGGTATTAATTAATACCAAATTCCTTCTATAATTGAGTATTAGCTAATACCAAGTATTAGTTAATACCAATACCAAGTTGACACAAACAAAGTATTAGCTAATACCGGTATTAGAATATCGCAATACCGGCAATTAAACGTGCCCTTAGGGACTGAATTGAACTAGTAGGGATAATCAATCGATGTTGGAACGTGACACAGAAGCTATATATATTAATGATAAACCTCTAAAATTTGTCAAAAAGTAAAATGCATCACAAATCATAATTTAATTTAGTCAATTTTTTTTTGCCAAAATTTAGTCAATTAGAAAAATGATTTTAATAAGGGGTTATTATATATATGGTATATGTGTACACGTATATATAAAATGTGACGATAGAGATATCTTTGAATATTAATTATTCATCATTGATTCAATAGAGAACAACGCAACGACTTTGAGCAATTTCCGTCGACAGACGTAGCAGCGTGGATGGAAGATATATTATTATAGAAGAATAATATGGAGGATAAACTTTTTAAATTTAAATAGACATTTTTCATGCCATTTTTATCGTTCTTCGTTTTCCACTTGACTTTGAGACTTTCCACCACGGAATAATCTTTAACAATTGGAAATACTGTTCTTTAGCCAAAAAAAAAAATATTGGAAATACTGTTGGGTACGAGTACGATTATTTGGCAACAATATTTCACTCAATCTCATCTCACCAAAAAAAAAAAAAAATTAAACATATTTGAGCTAGAATAGCAGCACTAAAGATGACTGATCTACCAAAAGTATTCGTGATGTATTCATCTTTAAAACTGAGAAGAAAAAGAAAAGGGAAATACTGGCCAAAAAAAAAACAAAAATATTAGGTTTCCACCTAAATACAGCGTCAAGCATGTGAAGAGATCTGAATTTAACGAATCAATATTTTGACAATACTATGTTGTTGGTGTGACTAAATTGACGTGATCAAGGCATACGTTGATTGTTCACTAAATATAATCAAAAAAATAAAAACCGCAAATCGAAAATAAGAAAGCACAAACATTATATAGCAGGTTGTGCCTAGAATCTAACAACTCCAAGATTAAGGGTATTTGAGCTAAAGTAGAAATAAGATCTTCCTGAAGTTCTTATAGTGTACCCCTATTTAAAACCGAGAACTAAAATGGAAATAATAGTAAAAGCAAAACTTTTAAGTCTTGTTTGTTTGACATCTGACTTACGTACTGCATCAGATATAAAAGGGGGCAAATAAAATTGTACTTAACAAATCAGACTCTTAACTATACTAGAACGACGGATGATGGATTTATCTCGACAGGAGTGATAAAAAATCAGAGGCGGTCAGAAAAACTGAATAAATTTAAAATCGTCTCGCACATTTTTTTCATTTAAAAAACGTGGCAGAGCCAAAATAGGCGACCAAACCATACAGTGACATATTTGTCTGTGACGCCAAGGGGCGGCTCTTTAAAATGCTAAAAAGCTGGGGGAGACCATACGTGTATCCTAAATTTGCCAACTATATGTACGTGATAATTCAGATTTATCCAACCAAAAAAATCGGAATCCTAAAGCAGAGTTACAAATGATCGAGCCCAACATGAGCGAAGCTGAAAATGACAACTTCTTGTTGACAGCAGCAAATCAACAGCACTAAATCTTGCATCTTTTCTTCTTTCTTACAATTCGAATCTTCCATCTCAATACAAATCGTTTCTTTCATATATATCTACATTAGTAAAAAAAACACCTGTCCACTTCTCAGTTTCATCAATAAACAATGACCCGATTTCCGGGTCTCCATCAGTTCGAACTTCGAAGGAAACCTGACCCGGAATCCACCATTGGCACGAACCAGCCAGCCAGTGTTTTTTCAGCAGCAAAAACACTGGCTGATTGAGGTGATTTAGATTTACCTGATTGAAGAGACTACTCATCTGTGGATGCTGTAGAACTGAGGAGCCAATTCACTCAACCACGTGTGTGTGATCAATCACGGTTACATTTCTAATATACTTCTTTGAGGTCTGAACGAGTTCGTTGAAGATGACACAGTCGGGTTTCGTCTGATTCAGCACCGAACAAGAGTGGATCTGCACCACCTGCCCGCTCGCTAATCCCCTGTTTTTCCACAATATCCAACAACCTCGTCTTATTATTTACCTGCGATCGGATTTGCTCAAAAATTCCATTTTTAAACGTACGTAGTCGATATCAAATGACGAACAATCTAGTACCTATATTTGTTAAGGTTTGGAAACCCTAGCTGTGAAGGAGAAGAAGACGGAGCGTTTGAGGAAGAGGAGAATGAAGGGAAGAAAACGAGACGTCACACTTGCGGATCATTGGAACTGGTTCCTTCACTTGGCAGTTCCTCACCTATTTAATCACTAAGGCAACCTAGACCGGGTCGGTCCGGGTTTAGCCCATTGTCCATACAAAAGAAGGAACCGAGCCCAACAATATAGAAACAAGCCCAATACAAGTCCTGGGCTAAAAAGAAGAAACAAATAAACCCAAACAAAAAACTACACACAAACGAGCCCAGCTTGAAAGAAGGCAATCCTGAAGCCTAATACTCCCCCTCAAGCTGGAAAGCGAGCCTTTCTTAAGTTCCAAACCACCTACTCTCTTCCTGACTTGATCTTCAAACTATCCCTCTTCAATGGCATCTTCACTTGACTGCTCCCCCTTACCCTGTGCTCCCTGGTAAATATTCTTCATTCCAATCTTCCTTACCAGAAAATAATGTTGTTTAGACACCAGAGGCTTTGTAAAAACATCTGCAACCTGTTCACCTGTACCAATAAACGCAAAACGAACAGTACCATCCAGCAATTTTAACCGAGAAAAATGACAGTCAATCTCGATATGCTTCGTTCGTTCATGAAAAATAGGGTTCGAAGCAATCTTGACTGCTGCCTCATTATCACAATATAAAGTAGTGGGATTGGTACAAACAAAACCAAGCTCAGCCAAAACACCCCTTAACCAAACTGCTTCAGCCACAGCATGACCAATGCTTATATACTCAGCCTCCGCAGATGATTTAGAAACGGTATCATGTTTCTTTACCTTCCACGAAACAGGGGAATCACCAATCTTAAAATGTAACAAGTAAGAGAACGGCGGGTTTCTGGGCAATTTCCCCAATCACTATCCAGAACCCAACCAGCTCAAGAACTAGAATTTGGAAAAGAATTCCTAGTCATTTTTGCTAAAGGGCAAATGTTGCAATCATCAACAGTAACAGCTTTATTCCTAAACATTTCCAGAGAGACAATATTTTGTAAAGCATTACTAGAAGCATGTCCAAAACGACGATGCCAAAGGATAACCTCATTTTGTTTAACAGAATTCAGGGCAATAGGGTAGTGCTGCTGATTGTTGGTGGTGAATTGATAAATTCCAGAGTGAAGACTACCATTTGCCAAGGCCCTCCCATTTGAGAGGTCCTGTAAAGTGGTAAAACCAGGATAAAAAATGGCAGCACAATTCAGATCTTTGGTTATCTGAGAAATTGAAATAAGGTTGAATTGGAAATCAGGTAGGTATAAAATGTTTCTCAAGATAACACCATTTGAAATTCTAAAATCACCAATACCAGCAGCACTAGAGGAAACACCATTGGGTAATTTAACAAGAACATCAGAAACATTTTTAAAATTGGAAAGCCAATGTTTGTTACCAGTCATATGAGCACTGGCTCCTGTGTCTAAAATCCAATAATCATTTTTATTAAAACCATTTAGTGAAGAAGTCATACCAGCAGCCTGTATTTGAGTGTCCTCTGAGGAGATGGCTGTAGCAGCGTTTGGAGCACCACTACTGCCTCCAGTCCTGTGTAGAAGGGCCTCAAATTGTTGACTGGTCAGAGTGACATTTCCCACTTTGTTGGAAATAGCAGAAGCAGGCTCGTATGAAGGTTCATTTGAAGCAGAGGTTGTAACACCAACATTGGCCATCACGAATTTCCCTTTGGTGAGTTCCTTATATTTAAAGCAATTTTCGCGACAGTGCCCTTTCTTCTGACAGAAGTCACAGCCTTTAGCATAACATCTATCCACAGAGTGTCCCTTTTTCTTACAGAAGGTACACTCACTGATTTTCTTCTTGGCATCATTTGGAGCAGAAATATTAGCAGAGAAGTGAACTCCATCAGACGAAGATATTGAAGCAGTCACATCTCTCTGACTCTCCTCTTGAAGGAGAATACCATAGGCTTGATTCAAGGTGGGAAGAGGGGTCCATAATAGGAGGTTGCTCTTTACATTGGCATAGGTATCACTGAGGCCCATAAGGAATTGAAATAGGCGTTGGTGTTCCTTGTGGTCCAAGTGTCTCTTAAACAGAGCCCTTTCAATATATGGCAGATCACTGGCAGCATCATATTCACACCATAGGTTTTTCAGTTTCGTAAAAAAGGAGGCTATGGAATCAATCCCCTGACGAGCAGTGGTAATTTCACGATGAATCTGATAAACCCTAGAGCCATTTACTTTATCATATCTCTCTTTTAATTCCATCCAGACAAGGTAAGCACTATCCAAATACATGATGCCATCAGTAATCTCATCAGCTACAGAGTTAATAATCCAACCTCTAACTACCGCATCACAACGATCCCAAAGGCAATGAAATTTCTCAGGATAGGAATCTTTTGAACAAGATCCAGTAACGAACCCGATCTTGTTCTTACCAAGAAGGATGATTTGCATACCTCGGCTCCACTTGCGATAATTCTCAGTACCAGACAGCTTTAAGGAAATTAAGCTTTGTCCCGGGTTGTCGGCACTGTGAAGAAATAGGGGATGAAACGAGTGAATCTCGGTAGCAAAATCAACGTTCACGACTCCGCCGGTTGCGTTGAGTAGATCGCCATCCGATGTGTCTTCTGGAATCGACATCGCAGACCAAAGCTTGAACGAAGGGAAGTCGAGAAATCCAGAGAGACACGAGTGCAGTCGCAAATCGTCAAATCGGTGAAAGAACAAGACAAATTGTCACCAAATACGCCTCAGTGACGAAATCCCTACGCATGCAGAGATCTGAGAAGCAACAACCAGAGGAGTCGAACCGACGGCGACGGTCCAACTTCTTGAAGGAGGGTTCCTTTGATGCGAAAAGAAGAGCAGCGAAAAGACTGGCCAGAATCGAAGCTAGCAAGGCGAACCTCGCAGCTCTGATACCATGTTACGGTTTGGAAACCCTAGCTGTGAAGGAGAAGAAGACGGAGCGTTTGAGGAAGAGGAGAATGAATGGAAGAAAACGAGACGTCACACTTGCGGATCATTGGAACTGGTTCCTTCACTTGGCAGTTCCTCACCTATTTAATCACTAAGGCAACTTAGACCGGGTCGGTCCGGGTTTAGCCCATTGTCCATACAAAAGAAGGAACCGAGCCCAACAATATAGAAACAAGCCCAATACAAGTCCTGGGCTAAAAAGAAGAAACAAATAAACCCAAACAAAAAACTACACACAAACGAGCCCAGCTTGAAAGAAGGCAATCCTGAAGCCTAATAATATTGACCTTCCGACTGCTTCAATGCTGCCTGCGTTGAGGAAGAATGAAGCAGCAAGACATCTGCGGAATTGAAGTAGATCGTCTCCACACGATGCACACTTTAGACCCATCTGCTCCGCATGCCCCTTAATCTGTCTGGTGTTCACCAATCATCACAACAATTTTACATCAAACACATTACATAATCATCAAAGGGTTGATTACCAAAAAAGCAAACACAACTTTGAGCATCTCGCAAAAAAAAAAATCTTAAAATAACACAAAGCAAAGTGCAAATTATGTTAATTTATCGTCAAAACGAATAGAAAACTGCAAATTTATAGCCACGTGATGCATGAGTGACAAATCAACATAGCGATGTATGTTACATGTGTGATTAGCTTACTTGTGAATGTCACGAGCGTGTCCGAGGGAATGGCTGTTGATAAAATTCTCCACGCACCACTTCCTCAGGATTTTCTCATCTTTTTCTCTACCCTGCCTGGTTTTTCTCTTCTCCCTAAACTCGTTAGCTGCTCGGAATACATTGATCATGGTGATGTGGTCACCATCCGGGCTTGCAAAGCATTTCATCGCAATTTTTGCCTGACCCCAAACAATACGTAAACAAATTTTTAACTACCTATTTAAATTCACGAATTAAAATGTCATAATCTATTACTGATTAGCATTTTCGCATATGGTTAAGCATAGAAGGTAAGGTACCTATCTGACTTCTCCCTCGGCATGTAGAATATCGATTCTACAGAGAGAATGGCAACAGTGATAAGCATCTCTTCTAAGTAGTTGAAATTACTGGCGAGGATAAGCACTTTTGAATAAATGGGATCGAGAGGGAGCCGAGCCATTTGCTTGCCAATGGGTTCAGAGAGTTTACAGTCTTCATCTAAAGCACCGAGCAAGAACAAGTGCTCCAAGGACTTCATAACTGCTGTCCTGTTCATTGCTTAGATGCTCATTACATCGCTAAAGTAAAAGATCTGACAAGCAATGATAATAATAATAACAATAAGCTCGATTTCTAGCATGTGGCCAACTAGGTGAATACCTAAAATCATGCAAACGAAAGAATAAGTCAATAGGAGAATACCTTGATGGTTTTTCAATGAAGTCGAATCCAATGATATCATCGACACCGAGAGCCTTGAGCTGTAAAATAACATTTGAGAGATTGCATCTCTTAATGTCGTCGGGCTGTGTTGAGTCTTCCAACTTGTCGAATTCATTTTCTGGGTAGAGGCGGAAGCACTTCCCAGGCCCCTCACGCCCTACACGACCACTGCATATGAACAAACATGCTGCATTAGACAACTGCTCTGAACATTATAAAATTGTAGATAACATTATGGGTTAACAAGTCTTTGGTCCATGATGTTTGACCATTTTTGGGTTTTGGTCCATGATGTTTTTTTTTTCTCCTAGTTTTGGTACCATATGTTTGCAGATTTTTTCTAGTTTTGGTCCGACCGTTACATTCCGTCCATTTTTTGACATGTACAAGTCACGTGATCCACCCTAAACTTTCAATTTTGTTCAATTAGTCCCTCTAATACTTTCCTAACCTTTTTTTATGTTCAATTTAGTCCCGAATTTTCAAAAATTCAATTGGACCTATTGTCCAATTGGGGTCAATTTTGAAACTTCGGGACTAAATTGAAAAAAAAAGGTTAAGAAAGTATTAGAGGGACTAAATTTAAAGTTTAGAGTGGATCACATGACTTAAACATGTCAAAAAATGGACGGAATGTATCGGTTAGACCAAAACTAGAAAAAATCTGCAAACATATGGTACCAAAACTAGGTAAAAAAAAGCAACATTGACCAAAACCCAAAAGTTGTCAAACATCATGGACCAAAAGACCTGTTAACCCTAACATTATTGTACGATATGTAAAACACAATAGAAGGTCGTTAAGGAAAAAAAATTACATATGCAATTATTTTACATTAATAATATCTGCAGTAACTACATAAAACATGCTGAAGTTGAGCTGGTTAATGAAAAAGTATCAATTCAATCACCCAGTACCATTTGCTTAACTTTCCTTGAAAGAAGAACCCGGAAAGATAAATGTATTTGTTGTGTCTAAATATATCCATAATAGTATAGATTTTATTATGAATAATATGATTGATATTAGAGATAAGTTAGATATATTATAATTAGTGATATAGTTATATATTTAATTTTCTATTTTTATCCGCTAGAATACCTCATCTCATTAGATTGTAGTGGTCTAGTCTTATTTAAGGGACATATTATTGAGTAAAACGATAAGCAGAGAATTTAAGTTATTTCAATTATCGAGGTTTGTTTTGTTATTTCTGTTATATCAGTTATATAGACATTTCAGTTAATTCTTAGGGTTATTCAGACCCATAAAAGTATTGGTAACCCAATCAACTTTTCTGAGAAAATTTAGAAAGCAGTCGTTTAAGGTATGTTCATCATTTAAATAAACTCATATGCACACCTTCGTTGGAGAGCTTGTGCTTTAGATATTGGGATAATGATCAGTGATTCCATTCCCTTGTTTGGATCATACGATCGTGCTTTCACTAATCCCGGATCAATAACGTACTTGATCCCTGGAATTGTCACTGATGTCTCAGCGATGTTTGTAGCCAATATCACCTGACAAAAAGGTTTTAAAATGAATAATCGATAGCCCTTAACAAACCAGATTAAAAGCACACAGAACCAATCCACTATCAATCCTGTATTTGCTAGATGTTTTTCTTAAAATGCTAGTTGACTTAGTAAAAAAAATTGAAGAGTCAGTGAAATACCTTACAGAATCCAGCTTTTGCTGGTGCAAACACACGCAGCTGTTGTTCGTTGGGAAGAGATGAAAATATGGGAACGTGACAATATTTCTCTTCCCTTCAGGTAACTTCTGCACTTGCTCCCGAATAATGCTTTCAGCGGTCTCGATTTCTTCTCGTCCAGTTAAAAATACAAGAATATCCCTTGGACCTTATTTCAAATGGACCTAACAAATTAAAAATGCATCATATGTCAAAGTTTGTGAAAATTGAAATACACTTTTACATATAAGTGTAAGCAGAAGAAGATTGAAGTATGAATGAGTAGCTTGAAGTTTGGAGTTTGATATTTTGAGTTGGTGTTCAAGTGTCAGAGCATGGTGTTAGCATAGTGAAGCTTGATGTAACCACAGTGCAGGCAGATGCAAACATGGAAGACTTGATGCAAAAATAGTTAAGGCTTGATGTAAACATAGTGCAGCACTATGTAAACACAGTGGATCTGTGTGATGTGTGCGTAATGCTATTTAGGCGTGTGTGTAATACTGTTTTAAGTATGTGTTTTCAGATAAGACTGAGTGTGTAAGCCATTCCTGGTTTGTAGGAGCGGTTAAACATGTTTGGTGACCGTCGAAGTCTAGCTATTAGGTAGTTACTTTCTGTGTAAGTAAGATAGAGAGTTTTGTGAGTATTTTTTATGTAATCTGATTTTCTTCAAATATACTGCTGCTTTCACAAAATTCCACCGTTCCTTGTTTTTTATTCTTCAATCTATTTTGTGTTTGTGAGTTCATTACATTGATCACTTGATTAGCAAATCAAGATCAATTGTTTACATTTGGTATCAGAGCAATTCTGGTGAAGGAAGCAATCTCAAACACAGATCATTATGCAGAATGGGAGATCAGGACGTGTTCATTGGGTTGGCAATACCCAAGTTCACAGGGAATTATGATCAGTGGAGTTTGATCATGAGAAATCTACTAAGGGCCAATGAGTATTGGTTCGTAGTTGAAGAAGGGGTGGAGATTGAAGGTATTACACAGGAGCAGTTGAAGGACAGAGAATTGGTTGATATGAAGGCCAAGAATATGCTGTTTCAAGCTTTAGATTGGTCTGTTCTTGAAAGCATTACGAGCAAAGACACTGCAAAAGAAATTTGGGACTCCATGAAAGCAAAAGGGATTGGCTCAAATCGCATGAAGAGGGCACATCTTCAGGCACTTAAAAAAGAGTTTGAATTGTTACAGATGAAAGAAGAGGAGAAGGTAATGTCTTACGTTTCAAGAACTCTTGAGATAAGTAACAAAATGAAATTATATGGGGAAACATTGTCTGAAACCACTATAGTAGAGAAAATACTTCGAACTCTAAGTCCCAAATACGATTTTGTTGTATGTTCTATTGAGGAATCAAAGGATATCACTGCACTAACTCTTGATGAACTTCAAAGTTCACTGGTTGTTCATGAGTTGAAGGTGAATAGAAACTCGTCCAGTGAAGATCACGCGTTGAAGGTAGCTGCAGCAGGTTCCTCTCATTTAGGAAGTCAATACAAAGGAAAAGGAAAAGGTAGTGGCTATAGGAGCAGGGGAGGACAGTACAATCAGAGCAAAGGTAAAGAGAAGAATTGGAATCATGGAAATGGAAGAGAAGATGGAAATAGCTATCAAAATGCTATTGTCCCTCAGGGAGAACTCAACTTAGTCTCACAAAGCAAAAGAAGGGATCAAATAGATTCTAGTCAAGGCAGAAGTGGTCGAGGTTATAATAGCAATTATAACTCGAAGGTAAACATTCATTGTTATAGATGTCAGAAGTATGGGCACTATCAATTTGAGTGTACTGCAAAGTATCCTACACGAAGGGAGGAGCACGTGAATTTTGCAGAAGTGGAGAATGAAGAAAAGGAGGTGCTCCTCATGACAACAAAGTTGAAGGCAAAGGAAAAGACCACATCAGCAGATGTTTGGTTCTTGGATACAGGATGCAGTAACCACATGAGTGGTTGTAAGGAAGTGTTTTCTCAGCTAGATGAGACCTACAACTCCAGAGTGGCCTTTGGGGACAACTCCTCTATACAAGTGAAAGGAATAGAAGACATCAAGATCAAGTCTTTAAATGGTTTTATTGAAACCATTTCTGATGTTTTATTTGTTCCTAATCTAAAGACTAATCTGTTAAGTGTGGGACAATTAGTCCAAAAGAATTTCTCTGTGTGGTTTGGCAGGGATAAAGCTGAGATAGTTGAAGAGGGTAGAGGAGAAATCATGGAGATTCAAATGAGTTCCAACAGGTTGTTTCCACTTGAAGTTGAGAAACTGCAAGTGAGCTTAGCAGCCACTGAGAAGAAGGCCACAGAGTCGTGGTTATGGCATCTCAGGTATGGTCACCTGAACTTCTCAGGACTCAACACACTAAGCAGGTTGGAGATGGTGAAGGGGATGCCTCAAATAGGAATTCAACATGAAGTGTGTGAGGACTGCATGGTTGGAAAACAAGAAAGGGACTCATTTCCTCAAGGACAAGCCTGGAGAGCTAAGCATCAACTGCAGTTGATTCATAGTGATATATGTGGGCCAATAAGTCCAACTTCGAATGGTGGAATAAGGTATTTTATTACCTTTATTGATGATTTGACTAGAAAGATTTGGGTTACTGTGATAGGTGAGAAGTCAGAAGCTTTCTCAAAGTTTAAGCTATTCAAGGCTTCAGTTGAGAATGAGACAGGGAAGAAGATCAAGATGCTGAGAACTGACAATTGTGGGGAGTATACGAGCACCGAGTTCAAGAACTACTTCAAAGCTCATGGGATCAAAAGAGAGTACACGGCTCCTTTCACTCCACGGCAAAATGGAGTTGCAGAAAGGAAAAACAAGACAATAGAGAACATGTTAAGGAGCATGTTGAATGCAAGAAATGTGCCAAAGAGGTTTTGGTCTGAGGCTGTGCTTTGGAGTGTTCATATACTCAACAGGTGCCCCACTTTCTCAGTAAAGGGAAAAACTCCATATGAAGCTTGGAGAGGAAGGAAGCCTGATGTATCACACTTAAGGGTCTTTGGGTGTGTTGCCTATGCAAGGGTGCAGGATGTGAATAGAAAGAAGCTGGACCCCAAATCTGAGAAGTGCATCTTTTTGGGTTTGAGTACTGATGCAAAGGCTTATAAACTTTATAATCCTATGACTAGAAGAATCATCACAAGTCGTGATGTCAAGTTTGATGAATCAAAGTCATGAGACTGGAGTGTAAACAAGGGCAAGCAACAGGTCAAGCTGTTTGCAGATGGTGAATTTGATGAAGTTGAAGTTCATCACGAGGATGATGCAGAAGCTGAAGTTGATGGAGCAGGAGATGGCCATCAAGGGAACACAGAAGAGGATCAAGGGGAAGAACCTCAGGTGGTGGAGCATCAAGCAGATGATGAAGAGGCTGTTGACTATGAGCATTCCCCTACAGAAGTAGGTGGCTCACCTCAACAGGTGGATGTCCCTGAAAGCTCACAAGCTAGGGAGAGAAGGGCCATCAAAAGGCCAAGACATCTTGATGAATTCAAAGTTAGATCAGTTCTCATTAGAAGAAACACCTCCGTTTATACCCATTCTTGTTTGTTTGCTGACTGTAATCCCACTAGTTATAGAGAAGCATGCAAAGATGTTAGGTGGGTTCAAGCTATGCAAACCGAGATTGATTCTATTGAAAAGAATCAAACTTGGGATCTAGTAAACTTACCTAAGGGTCATAAGACCATAGGAGTAAAATGTAGACTAAGCTAAAAGAAGATGGAACCATAGATAAGTATAAGGCTGGGCTTGTAGCTAAGGGTAACAAACAGGAGTATGGTATAGACTACACTGAGGTCTTTGCTCCTGTTGCTAGATCAGATACCATTAGGATGGTAATAGCCTTAGCAGCTTCGAATATGTGGTCACTGTATCAACTTGATGTCAAATCTGCATTTCTGTATGGCACACTATAAGAGGAAGTCTATTTAGATCAACCACCAGGTATTGTAGTTAGAGGTCATGAACAGAAAGTGTTGAAGCTAAAGAAGTCCTTATATGGACTGAAGCAAGCCCCTCGTGCCTGGTACCACAGATTAGAGAGCTACTTTATCACTCAGGGATTTACAAAGTGTCCTTATGAACACACACTTTTCATTAAGAATGATGCAGGTGGGCATTTTCTGATTGTATGTGTGTATGTAGATGACCTTGTTTATACTGGGAACAGTAGTTCCATGTTTAAGGAGTTTAAAAGAAGAATGCAACTTGAATTTGAGATGACTGATCTGGGGTTATTACACTATTACCTTGGTCTTGAGATAATCCAGACTTCAGGTCACATTACTGTGAGTCAGAGAAAGTATATTAGGGATATTTTGGTTAGGTTTGACATGACTGATTGTAACTCTGTAAGAACTCCTCTTGAAACTAATAGCAAATTAGTTAAGAGTGATACAAGTGGTTTGGTAGATTAGACTCTTTATAGACATCTAATAGGTAGCCTGATGTATCTTACTGCATCAAGGCCAGACCTGCAATTTGCAGTGAGCTTTGTGGCTCGTTTTATGGAAAATCCAAAAGAAAATCACCTTTATGCTGTCAAAAGGATACTGAGGTACATTCAAGGTACCAAAGACTATGGTTTAGTCTTTACAAATGGTCTCTCCTCTCAGTTATTTGCCTATAGTGACAGTGACTATGCAGGAGATAGAGATGATATGAAGAGCACCAGTGGATTTGTTTTGATGCTTGCAGGAGCAGCAGTCTCCTGGCTTTCACAAAAGCAAAAGATTGTCACGTTGTCCACTACTGAGGCAGAATTCATTGCTGCTACTGAATGTGCAAAGCATGTTTTTTGGGTTAGGAGGATCCTAGCATTCCTGAGGAGTCCTCGAACTGGTCCTACTGTTTTACTATGTGATAATAGTTCGACCATTAAGTTAGCCAAGAACCCTGTTTTACATGGAAGGTCCAAACATATAGATGTTAAGTTTTATTACCTCAGAGACCTTTGCACAGGTCCAGACCTGTCCATTGATTATTGCAGGAGTGATGTGAACTTTGCTGACATCTACACCAAGGCTTTGAAGATTTCTGCTTTTGAGTTTCTTAGAACCAAATTAGGTGTGGTTTCTATGGTTTAAACTGATGATTCATGCATGAATGCTCAGTTTAGGGGAGGATATGTAAGCAGAAGAAGATTGAAGTATGAATCAGTAGCTTGAAGTTTGGAGTTTGATGTTTTGAGTTGGTGTTCAAGTGTCAGAGCATGGTATTAGCATAGTGAAGCTTGATGTAAACACAGTGCATGCAGATGCAAACATGGAAGACTTGATGCAAACATAGTTAAGGCTTGATGTAAACATAGTGCAGCACTATGTAAACACAGTGGATCTGTGTGATGTATGTGTAATGCTATTTAGGCGTGTGTGTAATACTGTTTTAAGTATCTGTTTTCAGATAAGACTGAGTGTGTAAGCCATTCCTGGTTTGTAGGAGCGGTTAAACATGTTTGGTGACAGTTGAAGTCTAGCTATTAGGTAGTTACTTTCTGTGTAAGTAAGATAGAGAGTTCTGTGAGTATTTTTCATGTAATCTGGTTTTCTTCAAATATACTGCTGCTTTCACAAAATTCCACAGTTCCTTGTTTTTTATTCTTCGATCTATTTTGTGTTTGTGAGTTCATTACATTGATCACTTGATTAGCAAATCAAGATCATTTGCTTACAATAAGTGAACCAACAATACATTGAAGAAAAATCACCTGGAAAATACTAGTTAGAGTTGCTTTTAAGTAATCGGATTGGGGATGAAGTGTATATCCACAGGATGTTGCCGCCCCTGGACATGGACAGCTTTAGCCCCGCCAAAATAATCAGAGAAAACACGAGCGTCTAAACTAGCGGACATGATAATTAACTTCAAATAAGATAATTTTCTGCCTTGATACTGCTGCCTAACAGCATTGCGATTCACACTATTTTCTTATCCTTGGTATCTTGCTCATATATAAGTTTCAATCTTTCCTTTTGAACATCCTTCAGCAACCCCAGCAACACATCAGTGTGTATAGTTCTTTCATGGGCTTCGTCAACAATAAGGATTGAATACCGAGAAAGAACTGGATCCAGCAATGCTTCCCTACAAGTAAAGAAGTAAATGTGAGACCTTTTAGAGTGGTAGATTGATTAAGACTCTTTACAGGTAATCAAGCTCAGTATAAGTTTCACGAGCACAAAAAATAAAGCTAGAAAACTATGATTTCTTGCAAAAAAAAAAAAAAAAAAAAAAAAAAAAAGACAAAAGACAAAAAAATTAGTGCAAAAATTGACAAGAAAGCTCAAACTTAATCAATGATGAGAATGATAGCGGGAAAACTGAACACGCGCTTTTATAGCTAATTCACCTTGATACTTGTTGCGTCCGGATTGAACAAGGTCGTGAGGATGCGTCTGTGGTTGTGCGGGCTGTAACCCTTCCGTCAGAGGTTGGGCCACTGACGAGTGTTCAGACTTGCTCCCGTGTGAGGATTGTGTCTCGGATTGGCTGTGACTCGGTACGGATGTGACTCGGTACGGATATGACTCGGTACGGATGTGACTCGGTACGGATGTGACTCGGTACGGTTGTGTCCCAAACGTCGGATCCTGCACTAAGGACCAATGCTAGCACGGAGAGGGGGGTGGTGCTAGCGGAGCCCTCTCCGATGCTTAAGTCACTATAGTGGCAAAAAGGTAATTTCTAGAGAGAGAATTTCTAGAGAGAAGTCAGAGCTCAAAATACCAAAGTTGGGCAAATGAGAGAATGTGTGAAAATGGGTGGCCAAGACCTCCTATTTATAGGCTTTCTTGGGACCGGACCCGGTTTTAGAGCGGTTTGATGACGGTTCAAGATCATGCGGTAACCGTCATCCATATTGGTAATGTGCGAACTTGACTTCTCTACACGCAACGGTAATCGCGGATACGGTAGTCGCGCGATACCCGTAAGGTAATCCGGACCTCGTCGAATTTTGGCAATTCGGCGAGGTCCGGATTGCCGCGCAACCCGGAGGTCCGGTCCGGACGCGCGTAAAGGCGCTTCCGGACCGTTTTGATACCGTGGGAGGTGTTTTTAAACCGAGATGTAATTTTCGACACGTTTACGAGGCCCGAAATGTAAACACGAACCCGAATTGGACATTTATCCATCACTTGCCCCCGAGTCAAGTAACGGTTTAGAACCTTTCTTGACTCTATTTTAAGTTAAGATATTTGTCCAATTTGAGTTTGACGCTAACCTTTCGGTTTTGATCGTTGGTCGGACGCAAGCATCTTGATTTCGTCCGTCGTTTGATTTTCCGGCCGAATGACTTTGTTTCCTACCATCATGGTTAGTGCAATAGGAAATGTATATGCGCGAATATGATTATCGTCGGAGACATGAGCAAACGGTAATGCGCTATGCGAACATGTATCTATCCACATGCGTACATAAGTAATAGTCATGGCAAGATTGTAATTACGCAATGCAAGAAGTAGAAATCGTACGTTTCTAAAATGACTAAGTGATTACCGAATCATGAATTATGTGTTTGCAACATACGAGTATAGTAATGGACTTGATACGTGCAATGTCAAGACATGTATAGGAATAGATATTTTAGGAGGAGAGGGTAGAGTATACCGTAGGGGTTTAGTCTTGAGTGTAGGTAAACTAATCCTTTGATCCTTATCCACAAAGCATCTCTTTGGGATTAGTAAATACACACATCCCCATTTATCCTTCCAGCATCCTAGGAATTCATCATTCCACTCCCTTTGCAGGTAATTCATTCACCCTTTCCCGAAATTGCTTTTGTGTGCAAAATTTCTTTGCCGTCGTGGAGCCTAGATACGTTTTGACAATTTCGAGTCTGATTTTTGGCTTGTTTTTGGAAGTTGACACCATCATTCGACTCGGTTCGTCCCAATGATTCCAGCGCCACCTTCGGAGCCGCCAGAAGACCCCGCACACGCCCTCACGCGCCGCCGCGAGTGGAGCTCCTTCGCCGGAGCGTGTGACTCATGCGCCGCCTTCCCGGCCTCGCCTCGTTGCGGTCCTTACCTTTCCGGAATCGTCTCGACGAGGGGAGTCCATTGGAATACCTTCCATCACGTTTTGAGGTAATTTGAAAACGCGAATTCTTTGGACAGCTTCGACTTGAATGTCGATGTCACCGCGTTGTTGTTTGTTTAAGTCATTTTTCGTTGTCGACATGTGGGACTGCTTGTTGATGCTTATACGTCGAGTAATTGCTGATTGACTGCCACCATTATCGTCGTTTGTCCATTATTTAGGCGATTTTCCATTTCCATGGGTATTTGATATAGAATTCCCCGTATCTTCGTGTAGAAGCTTTTTTGGTCGAAATGCATGAATTTCCTTTCTTGGCGGGTTTTTGGTTGACGGTGGTTGCCCAATAATTTTAGGCATAGTCACTTGTCGTCTTGATGCCTTAGAGAAAAAATTTCCTTAAGCGTTGCCGCGTCCGATTCTTACGGTTTGTCGCGTTAATCCCCCGTTTGCATGATAGCCCCTTAGGATGTTAGTTCCTTCCATGGTACGTACCAACTTTACTATGCGTGTGAAACTTGGTCACGTGCGTTGACTTTTTGATACGCGCGTTGACTTTGATATGCGCATTGATGTTGATACTCGCGTTAACCTTGATACGCGCATTAATGTTGATACGCGCGTTAACCTTGATACGCGCATTGATGTTGATACGCGCGTTAACTTTGATACGCGCATTGATGTTGATACGCGCGTTAACCTTGATACGCGCATTGATGTTGATACGCGCGTTAACTTTGATACGCGCATTGATGTTGATACGCGCGTTAACTTTGATACGCGCATTGATGTTGATACGCGCGTTGACTTTGATATGCGCATTGATGTTGATACGCGCGTTTAACTTTGATACGCGCATTGATGTTGATACGCGCGTTAACTTTGATACGCGCATTGATGTTGATACGCGCGTTCACTTTGATACGCGCATTGATGTTGATACGCGCGTTAACTTTGATACGCGCATTGATGTTGATACGCGCGTTAACTTTGATACGCGCATTGATGTTGATACGCGCGTTAACTTTGATACGCGCATTGATGTTGATACGCGCGTTAACTTTGATACGCGCATTGATGTTGATACGCGCGTTAACCTTGATATGCGCATTGATGTTGATACGCGCGTTAACTTTGATACGCGCATTGATGTTGATACGCGCGTTAACTTTGATACGCGCATTGATGTTGATACGCGTGTTAACCTTGATATGCGCATTGATGTTGATACGCGCGTTAACTTTGATACGCGCATTGATGTTGATACGCGCGTTAACTTTGATACGCGCATTGATGTTGATACGCGCGTTAACTTTGATACGCGCATTGATGTTGATACGCGTGTTAACTTTGATACGCGCATTGATGTTGTGCAGGTTGGGACGTCGTAGTAGCTTCTTGCGGAATCCCCCTCCTTTCGACTGAGTTGTTGCTATGAGTAAACCCTTCATTCTTTCTTTGAACGTTTTTGAGCGTTTTGATACTCATGATGGATAGCTTTTCGAACGGCACTATGCCTTTTGTGAATTCATATTGCAGGTTGGTTTGCTGGAAAGAGTTCGTCGCTTCATGCGGCGGCCTCGCGTATTGCTTCCCGTGCCGATCCGGCTTTGGTGACCCCTGCCCCCGTCACTCCTGCCAACTCGGGGCGTGATTTTGGCAAAGGGTCTTCTACTCATGTAACCGGGGATACTCCCCCAGTGTCTGATTCTCGCGTGTCTTCCAAGCGGACTGACACAGTGGCGCGTGGACCGACTGATCCCAAGCGCTTGAAGCCAACTGCGACTACTTCCACTCGCAAAGGCAAGGAAGTTGCGAGTCGTAATGTGGCGTCATCTGCCCCCCAGTCGGGAAACCGACCTGTGGAAGGCCGCGGACTTTGTAAGTATATTTTGATGAATGTATTCCGCGGTTTTGTTATTTGTTGTTAACCACTTTTCTTTCTTTGTCGTAGCGGTTCCCCCTCTTAGGCGCGACCATCTGGTGTGCCCAGTTGGGTTGGACATTACTGGGGATGCCTGGGCTCCTTTTGGTACTGGTGGAGTTTATTTCCCCAAGGAGTCGTCACTTCGCACTCCCGAGGTTGGAGTCCGCGTGTTGCGTAGGTGTGTTCCACCAGGTGATAGGCATTCTTGCCCAAAGACTGATGAGGAGGCTGAGGCTTATGCACAGGGTGCCTTATCCCGATTTGCTCCTGTAAGTAACTTGATTTTTCTGCCAAGTTTGTTGCTCTTGCGATTTATGTTTGGCTTATCACGTTGATATGTGCAGGTTGTAGCCGACATGGTGAACATGTCATCTTTTGTCATGGAGTTGGTGAGCGCGAAGCAGGCGGCTATGGATAAGTGTGACGCTGTGCGCCAAGAGTTGCTGCGAACCAAAGAAGAGGCTCGCGTGTTGAGTTTGAAGGCTACGGCTTCTGAGAGTCGTTATGAAGCGCGCCATACTCGCTTGTCAAAGCTTGAGTCTGAGATGATCGCTCTCGAGAAGAAGGTTACAGATGATCTTCATTCTCAAGGAGCGGAGCTAGCTGCTCTCGGTAAGGAGAGTCGGGAGAAGGGCGTACAAATGGGTTTCACTAAGTACTTGGGAACTTCAGATTTTAAAGCTGTTGTTGAGGAGAAAATAAACAACCTGATGAGCGAGTGTTCTGAAGATTATTTCACCCGTGTGAAAGATCTTGACCCTGGGTTCCCTTTTGGCGAGTTGGAGCCGTATGCGAATTACGCCCTTTCTCACATTGAGGCGCTGAACCTTCTGGAGTGTGGTCGTCCAAACTACGAGGTATTGGTCGATGATAGCGGAGATGTGAACGTCATTGTCACTTCTCCCGAGTTTATGGAGGTTGCCCCCGGGCCTCCTGGTGGTTCTGTTATTTGAACTGCTCGTTTTGCATTGAGCATGTTGGACTCGTTTATGAGTTCGCTTGTCTCCTGGCTTCTATGTTTAGAAACTTGTTGGAGTTGTTGTTTGACTGTTGCTTGTGACTTGTTCGCTTTGAACTACGTCGTACGAACCTGTTTTATACACAGCATTTTGCATGATAACTTGTTAGTAATATTTCATACCGTTATCGCTTACTGTGTTTACTGGACGTGGATGACTAGTAGTGTAAACGTAGTCCCCGCAATCGTGACTGATAGCCACTTTCTGATACAAGATTGTTTGTACAATGCGTTGTGCATGTTGTACGTCTTCCTGCATAGCTTGACACTATATCAGTCGAAACTTGTCAAGTGACTCGCGTATAGCGACTTAACAAGTAGTATGTTTGCAATGTGTCATCTTTGCTTGAGCAAGATACTAGTTTATACCGTCTCTTAGTTCCACTCTAAGGCGACGTTGTACAAGACTCTACTTGTAAATTTTATGAGTTTTAAACAGGGTGCGCACCTGCCAGCGTGTATCAACCCGCGTTGGGGAAGCATACGTAAAAACTTTTGGGTTTTTGAAAAAGTGTTTTTCGAACCTTGAAATTCTTGTTTGATAAAATGTTTGGCAAGGTGTTTGATACATAAAATATTTTATAAAGTGTTTGACAAAATATTTGGCAAAAATATTTGTGATACATGATTCCTGCGTCCAGGGACCATGTAGCACTTTTGAGAGTATGAATTTTGATGCATGTTTTCTGCGTCCAGGAATCACGCATCACGGCTTTGAAAGTCTGTAGTACGGCATTGTCGTCTAGAAAGAGGACTTCCACTATAAAGGGTGCACTCATACCAGGAATTCGTAACATGGGATTGTCGTCTAAACAGAGGACATCCGTTATGCAGAGTGAACCCATAAAAGGAATTCGTACCATGGGATTGTCGTCTAGACAGAGGACATCCGTTATGCAGAGTGAACCCATACAAGGAATTCGTATCATGGGATTGTCGTCTAAACAGAGGACATCCGTTACGCAGAGTGAACCCATAAAAGGAATTCGTATCATGGGATTGTCGTCTAGACAGAGGACATCCGTTATGCAGAGTGAACCCATAAAAGGAATTCGTATCATGGGATTGTCGTCTAGACAGAGGACATCCGTTATGCAGAGTGAACCCATAAAAGGAATTCGTATCATGGGATTGTCGTCTAGACAGAGGACATCCGTTATGCAGAGTGAACCCATACAAGGAATTCGTATCATGGGATTGTCGTCTAAACAGAGGACATCCGTTACGCAGAGTGAACCCATAAAAGGAATTCGTATCATGGGATTGTCGTCTAAACAGAGGACATCCGTTATGCAGAGTGAACCCATAAAAGGAATTCGTACCATGGGATTGTCGTCTAGACAGAGGACATCCGTTATGCAGGGTGGTCAACCCTGTTATTGTATTTGCCCATCTTGTTCTGAATCCAGGGAATGGCTATGAACGTGAGGATTTGTCTCTATCCTTGAAATGCTATTTTGATGGTAGGCCTTGGTGTTAATCCAAGATATTGCTTGTAGTTGACGCCTGTGAATAGTCGTCGTTTTGATAGTAGGTCTTGGTGTTAATCCAAGATATTGCTTATAGATGACAGCTTCCTGAATAGTTGTCACCTTGAGCAGAGAATTGCTATAAGTTCCTTTTTTGTAGGTATTCCGCAAGTTGTCCTTGCGTCATATAAGTTGTCCTTCTTGAGATAGATGCCAATTTAGGAGAAATAAACTCCTTGTTGGTGTAGATAATAGTTGTTGTAGTTACTTTGTTTTGTTTCCAAGTAACGTACATAAAGTAGTCGTGTTCCTACGAAGATAGAACGACTTTCATTAGGTTTGTGAGATTATTACAGAGATGCCACTTTATATAAGGGAGTGGTCTTATAAAAGAGTAGATGCATTATGGAAATAAGAGCAAAAGGGCTTGATACAACAACTCCTTTTGTGATAGAAGATTATCCTTTTATCCGTGGAATTTCTTCAAATGTCCTCCACTAAATGTATTTGTAGAGACATTGCCATCTGCATCTTCAAGGCGATATGCGTTGATGTATGGGATGGATACGACCTTGTAAGGGCCTTCCCATTTTGGAGACATCTTGTTGATTTGATCGAGATGTGAGAATTCATTCCTTCTCCACACCATTTCTCCAACATGGAATTGCCTTTCTTTCACCTTCCTGTTGTAATATCTTGCGGTGATCAAACGCATGCGTCCCTGATTGTGCTCGGAGTTACGCCTTTTTTCTTCAGCCAAGTCTAAGTCTAGACGCATGTCTACTTCGTTGGCTTGTGTGTTGAAATGGGTTGTGCGATAGGATGAGACAGCAATTTCGATGGGAGCGACTGCTTCCGTTCCATACACCAAGCTGAATGGTGTTTCTCCAGTTGACTCCTTTGGAGTTGTTCGAAGTGCCCACAGAACACTGCTAATTTCTTCTGCCCATCCTCCTTTTAATGCGTGCACTCTTTTCTTGAGACCGTCTAAGACGGTCTTGTTGGCGGCTTCGACTTGTCCGTTGGTTTGAGCATGGCGGACTGAGGCGAAACGGTGGTTAATGTTGAGTCTTTCGCAAAATGTTTGAAGCCTTGAGCTCTTGAACTGTGGTCTGTTGTCGCTGATTAGGACCTTCGGAACTCCATATCACGCGATGATGTGATTTCGAATGAAATCCATTATTTGTGCATCGGTTGTTTGTGTCAATGCCTTTGCTTCGATCCACTTTGAAAAGTAATCGATTGCAACGACAATGTACTTGGTTTGGCCTTTTGACTTTGGGAGGGGACCCACCAGATCGATCCCCCACTGTGCGAATGGCCATGAGCTCAATTGGGCTTAACTCGGCAGCTGGTGCCGTGATACTTCTTGAATAAAGTTGGCATGATTCGCATTCTGTGACCAAGTGCGTAGCTTGGTTCTTCATGGTTGGCCAATAGTATCCCAAGCTCAAAGTTTTGCGTATTAGAGATCTTGCTCCTTCATGGCAGGCTGCTTGGCCTTTATGTAAATCTTCTAACACTTTTTGGCCCTCCCGGAAGGTGATGCATCTTAGGTATGGGGTCGAAAACCCTTTTTTGTAAAGTTCATCATCTATCAATGCGTAATTGACGGCTTGTCTCTGGATTTTTTGAGCTTGAACTTTGTCTTCGGGGAGCTTGTGGTCTTTGAGGTATGCCAATATTGGGGTCCTCCAATCTGGTTCTGGATCGATGCACAAGACTTCGAATTTGTCAATTACCGACAAGATTCTGTTTTCCACGAAATGTGTTTCTTTGCCTTGTTCATTGCCTTGTGCGAATTTGCTCAAGGCGTCAGGTTCTTGATTTTCTTCTCTAGGCACCGCGGAGATGTCGAAGGTATCGAAGCTTGTGATGAGGTCTTTTGCTTGCCCCAAGTACTTTTGCATATTTTCTAATTTTGCCGCGTATTCGCCTTTAACTTGATTGACAACTAATTGCGAATCGCACTTTACTCGTAGATGTTTAACTCCGACACCTTTTGCAATTCTTAAGCCAGTTATCAAAGCTTCGTACTCTGCCTCGTTGTTTGTTGCTCTAAATGTTAAGTTTAGAGCATACTTCAATGTATTTGATCCATCGGGAGGAATTAGGAGGAATCCGGCACCTGATCCCCCTACGTTTGAAGATCCGTCGGTGTACATTTGCCATACTTCGGTATGTTCTTCAATTTGTTGAGGTCCAACTTGGGGATCTGGGTCCGGAGTTATCCCGGTGGATTCTGCAATGAAATCTGCCAACGCTTGCCCCTTGATCGCCGTTCGAGGGGCAAAGTGAATGCTGAATTCACTTAGCTCTACTGACCACTTTGTTAGCTTTCCTGACATATTTGGCTTTGACAGGATGTGCTTCAGGGGTTGGTCTGTTAAGACTGTTACTTCGTGTGCGTGGAAGTATGGCCTCAACTTTCTTGCTGCTATTATTAGCGCGTACAGGTATTTTTCGATTGGCATGTAGTTTATCTCGTACTTTGCAAGTATCTTGCTCACGTAGTAGACTGGGAGCTGGGTAGTTCCCTTTTGTTTGACAAGGACTGAGCTGACAGCCGTGTTGCTCACTGATATGTATAGGAAGAGGGGCTCTCCTGGTATTGGTTTTGCCAATGCCGGCAATGTGCGCAAGTGTTGTTTTAGTTGCTGGAAGGCCTCTTCACACGCTGGTGTCCATTCGAACTTCTTGTTTGCACGCAAGACTTCAAAGAACGGGAGTGCCTTGTCGCCTATTCTGGCAAGGAACCTGTTTAAAGCAGCTAGGCGGCCATTTAGTTGCTGGACTTCCTTATGTCTCCTTGGGGACACCATTTCTTCAATCGCCTTCACTTTCTCTGGGTTAGCTTCTATCCCCCTCTGACTCACCATGTATCCTAGGATTTTTCCTGATTGTACGCCGAAAGCGCATTTTGTTGGATTTAGGCGGACTTGATATTCGCGCATTCTTTTGAAGATTGCTCGCAAGTCGTCAACATGGTTGTGCCTTTTGGTTGACTTTACGACCATGTCGTCCACGTATGCCTCCATTTTGGTTCCGATTAGATCGCCAAAGATGGCATTGACCATTCGCTGGTATGTCGCTCCCGCATTGATTAGGCCGAATGGCATCACCGTGTAGTTGTATATTTCGTTGTCTGCATAGAATGCAGTATGCAGCGCATCATCCTTGAACATAGGGATTTGGTTGTACCCTGAGTATGCATCCATTACGGACATTAATTCATGGCCGGCAGTGGCATCGACTAGTTGGTCGATTCTTGGGAGAGGATATGAATCCTTTGGACATGCGTTGTTGAGGTCTCTGTAATCGATGCACATTCTTAACTTGCCACTTGACTTAGGAACCAATACCGGGTTTGCGACCCATGTTTGGTATCGTGACTCTTCGATGAATCCTGCGTCAAGCAGTTTTCCCACTTCTTCTCTGATTGCCAGTTTCTTGTTGCCCCCGAGGGGTCGAAGTTTCTGGGCTATTGCTCGAGTTCCTGGCTTGATGTTTAACTTATGGGAAATGACTTATGCACTGATTCCGGGCAAATCGCTTGGTGACCATGCGAATAGTTCTTTATACTCTTTGAGGAGTGCTGTGATCTCTATCACTTCGTCTTCTGACAGGGATGCTCCGATTTGGACCATTCTGTCTGGCTCTTCGATCGTTATTTGTTTTAACTCCTCAACTGGGGCCGGTCGGGCACGGCCTTCTCTTGGGTCATCATCAATGATGGGCATGTCATCAGGCTTGACGTTATTTTGGATTGCTACGTTGTAACAATTTTTTGATAACAGTTGATCTCCTTTGACTTCACCGATTCCGGATGCAGTAGGGAATTTGATCTTCTGATGAGCTGTGGATGACACCATTCCCCACGCATTCATGGTTGCGTATCCTAAGATACCATTGTATGCGTCAAGCTTTTGCACTACCATAAATGGTATTTCAATTTGGAGACGTGAGTTGCCCTCTCCCAGTATAACTGGCAGTGTTATGGACCCCAATGGGTAACTTGCATCTTCCATGAACCCCACTAAGGGTGAATTCATTTTGCTGACATCCTTCTTTCTCCCCAAGGCTAGGATGACATCTTTCGTGATGATGTTGGGCGAACTTCCTCCATCGACCAAGATACGCTTGATGTCCATGCCGTCAATTGTCATGGTTATGACCAAGGCGTCATTATGTGGAAATGTTATGTGTGACTTGTCTTCCGAAGAGAAGCCGATGGCGTCTTCTAGGACAGCGTCTCCCTGCTGACTGCCCCTAGGCTCATGGATCATCAAGGAAGCGTATATCTCTCTCCCATATGATGTTTCGCCTCCTGCCCCGAAGCCTCCATGTATCACGTGGATGCCTGGAAATTTTGGACCGTGCTGTGCGGAAGGCACACTTCTTGCTGTCACGGTTGACATTATGGATCTTTTATGACGTCTAAAGCGCTTCCCGGTTTTTGACGGATTGACCTTAGTGAGAGCGTTGTGATCACTCGTCATGATTTCTGCGGTACGGTAGCTTGTTGTTCGAATCACGTAGACGGCGCCAATGTTGCGTCAGGATTGAACAAGGTCGTGAGGATGCGTCTGTGGTTGTGCGGGCTGTAACCCTTCCGTCAGAGGTTGGGCCACTGACGAGTGTTCAGACTTGCTCCCGTGTGAGGATTGTGTCTCGGATTGGCTGTGACTCGGTACGGATATGACTCGGTACGGATGTGACTCGGTACGGTTGTGTCCCAAACGTCGGATCCTGCACTAAGGACCAATGCTAGCACGGAGAGGGGGGGTGGTGCTAGCGGAGCCCTCTCCGATGCTTAAGTCACTATAGTGGCAAAAAGGTAATTTCTAGAGAGAGAGAATTTCTAGAGAGAAGTCAGAGCTCAAAATACCAAAGTTGGGCAAATGAGAGAATGTGTGAAAATGGGTGGCCAAGACCTCCTATTTATAGGCTTTCTTGGGACCGGACCCGGTTTTAGAGCGGTTAGATGACGGTTCAAGATCATGCGGTAACCGTCATCCATATTGGTAATGTGCGAACTTGACTTCTCTACACACAACGGTAATCGCGGATACTGTAGTCGCGCGATACCCGTAAGGTAATCCGGACCTCGTCGAATTTGGGCAATTCGGCGAGGTCCGGATTGCCGCGCAACCCGGACCTCCGAGTTGCTTTATGCAACCCGGAGGTCCGGTCCGGACGCGCGTAAAGGCGCTTCCGGACCGTTTTGATACCGTGGGAGGTGTTTTTAAACCGAGATGTAATTTTCGACACGTTTACGAGGCCCGAAATGTAAACACGAACCCGAATTGGACATTTATCCATCAATACTAATTGCAAGTTTCTAAAAGACTATCTTAATTCATGGCTCATCTAAATGATGAAAAGTTATGTGCTCTACAATAATAAAGACCAAAGAAACTTCATGGACTTAATAGGGTATGTTTAGTAAAAAATAAATAAAAACACACTTACACCCAATAATATGATCAAACATACATGAATTCAAAGTAGCATATTGTATGACGAACTTCTGGAAGTAACCTTTACCTTCGAATCAATCCATTGGTCATGTATTTGATCTTAGTCAATCCAGAAATCGTGTCATCAAACCTGATGGAATATCCCACATTTTGACCCAACTGAACCCCACAATCCTCAGCCACACGCTTTGCAACTGTGACAGCAGCAACACGTCGTGGTTGAGTAATTCCAATGCTTTTCCCATCACGAAAGAAGCCAGCATTGAACAGGAACTGCGGTAACTCTAAAATCCAATATACAAAGTAAATCATTTGCACCAAAGAATAAGGTGACGTTTACTAAAAAGTACAAGAACAAGTATATAACTGAATCTTACGAGTAGTTTTTCCACTTCAAGTTTCACCAACAATTATCAAGGTATCATTTTTCTTCACCTCCTCCACAAGGCGTGTCTCAACTACAAAACGGGGAACAAGGTCAACATCAAACATTCAAGGAAACTGGAAACCAGAGATATGAAGCACGAGAGTGTATATGCGACAGAGTTTACCTGAAGCAATTGGGAGAGATCTTCTCTTCCCAGCAAGTTTCTTCCGTCTACAGTACAATTACAGCAAAAAATGTCAACTTTCAAGGAGAAGTTAGTCTATCTACAAAGAAAAAATCTCTAAGAGAGCTATTGAAGTTAAAATGTTACACCAAGCCAGGTTTGCACTTATGGGGGCAGTTGTTAAGTGTTATTATTTAGGATTAAAATCACTCCCAACTATAAGTCATGTTGCTAATTGATGTCCCATATTTAAATTGTCGATATTCGGTGTCCTAACTAGATTTGTTGCTTTGCACTTTTTTTCGACTGACTCTGGCATTTTAAGCAATAAAACATGTTTTTCACTTTTACAAAGTATCAAATGTGTTGCTCATGGTTTAGGCCTATTTGATGCTTAAAAACATGTTTTTGTTTCATCAATAATAAGCGGAAAAAAAAGTGTAAATCAATATTAGATGTACATACTTGTATATACATTGATAGGTACTCATACTTGTATAGATACATGGTACCTTAGGTTGACTTAGTTAGTTAGGATTACACTCATATATATAGTAGGACCCTAACATGTAATACTTGGTTCAATCATTTATACATTCATATGCTTAATTACCTATGGTTCAACCCTCCTCTCCACATATTCTAATATGGTATCAGAGCTGTGGTTTTCAGCTTCGGTTTCACTTTTTCGAGAGGATTTTGCATCGATTTGCGCTTGGATCTTGAGGATCAAGCATCGATTCTTTGGATTACATTGAGTTCAAGCTGCTGCTGCTGCATTTCGTGGATCTGATGCTCATTATTCCTGTTTTGGATTGAAGATTTCTGCATTTCAGTTTCAGCAATTCAGCTTGTTCTTCAGCTGTTCTTCAGCTTGTTGCTGCGTTACTGTTTCATCGATTTGAAGTTTGTTCATCGATTCTTGATCGATCCTGTGATTTGGATTTGATCTGGTGTTGTTTCACGAGTCTGAGATTGATTGTTTCTGCTGGATTGATCCGTTAATCGTTGTGGAATTTGGATTGTTGCAGCTCTGTATTCTGCGTTTTCTTACTGCTGCAGCTCTGTTGGTTTTGGATGAGCTTGATTCTCCAAATCAAGGCTTCGTTTCGAGATTTCTGCATTGCATATGCTCTCTATACATCACTGCGAAGCTTTTGTGGAAGTCTATGCATCATTACGAAGTTCTTTGGATGTAATTTCGATTTCAATCTCAGTTTTGGCGTCGTTTTACCGGTTGAAGTTTAATCTTCAAATTCGAGCTCGTTGCTCGTTTATATGCTTCGATTTGGATGAATTTGGATTCACATTGGACTTTTTGATTGATTCCGAGCTCCAATTTGGCGATATTGGCTGTGGATTGGATCAATTTGATTCGTTCTTGATCTGCTTAAGCTCTGTTCTTGGAGCTGCTGTCTTGTTTCCTGTAATTGCTTCAAATTCAACCAGATTTCTAGTTTATATGTTGCGTTTTGGATTGGATTTGATGCGCCATGATGCTCCTGCTGGATTCGAGACTTCTATTTGTCAATTCAAGTTATAGGATTTGCTTGATATGGCACAAATGTGCTGCACGTATGTGCTCAGCAATCTCTTGATTGAAGGAGTCATTTGGATCGTTTTCTTCAGGTTTCAGTGCGTAATTGAAGCAGCAATTGGTTCTGTGTTGAATTGATGATTGATTGCAGTGATTTTTTATGGATTTCTGGAAATTTCCGTGATGAACACCTGGGTTTTAAGCTTGAATATTTGAAGATCTTCATACTCTGCCCAGATCTTCATATTCTGGAAAATTGTGTGTCTGGCTGGTTTCGAACCTGCGATCTGTGGCTTCTGTAAATGCGTGGAAAATGTGTGTTTCGCTGGTTTCGAACCTGTGACCTCTGGCCTCTGTGCCGTGCTCCCTTCGTACACCGGGTTTCGTAGTCTGCATTTGGTCCTCATGTGCACCCTGGTGCACCCGCATGTGCAATGCACGTGCCTAGGTTGTTTTGGCCGAATTTGGAGGATTTGTGAAGTTTGGGTCTGTTTGTAGCAGTTTCAAAGTTTGAGACTATTTTTGCTGGATTTGTGAAGTTTGGGGCTGTTTTGAGGACAGTTCTGAAGTTTGGGGGCCATTTTTCGAAATTGGATTTTCGATGGGCCGTTTTGTAAAGACCGGGTTTAAATGTACCTTGGCATCTTGTGGAGCGGGTTTGAATGTACCTTGGCTCGTTTTGACCGGGTTTAAATGTACCTTGGCATCTTGGGATTGGAGAAGTAGTGTGAAACCAAGTGGTTTCTTCATCACTAAGTTGTGTAACTTGTGACCGGGTTTAAAGGTATATGTGCTTCTTCATCACCAAGTTTGGATTACTTCATCAACAAGTCATCTTCTCTCAATTTTTTCCTTGTCTCTCTCAAAAGGAAAGGAGAAAAAAAATGGGGGAATATTAGATGTACATACTTGTATATACATTGATAGGTACTCATACTTGTATATATACATGGTACCTTAGGTTGACTTGTATAGTTGACTTAGTTAGTTAGGATTACACTCCTATATATAGTAGGACCCTAACATGTAATACTTGGTTGAATCATTTATACATTCATATGCTTAATTACCTATGGTTCAACCCTCTTCTCCACATATTCTAATATTCAACTATCAAGCAATCTGATAGTTGGGATACCTATAGTTCAAACTGTTTTTAGATTCTTATTTAACATGCTATTAGAGCTCGTAGGTTTGGGTGCAAGCACTGGTAAAGCTCAGTATCGCATTGGTTAAGTGGTCATCTAAACTTATCAAAAATTAAAAGAACTGCAACAAAACAAGAACACCAAATATGCATATGCGACGCCAACCTTAAAGCTAATGAATCGCAACAAGTTGTTCACAAGAAGAATGAATAAAACAAAGCATAAAACGAAGCATAAAACGAAGCATAAAACGAAGCATAAAACGAAGCTTTTAGGTATAGATGAGTGACTGAAACAGACCTCTCAGAGTAGTTAGGATCGGTGCTTCCGTTGGAGCGGAAGTGATGAGACTTTGTAGAATTCACGGCTCTGCCTTGCGCCATTACGACGCTCTTTTCAGCTTTGTCGAGTCCTCGCAACGAATTGCAGTGTGTAGACGGTGCCTCGTAGTCGTAGCACCTCTCCTATTTTGTTTCCCTCAACTCAACAAGATAGATGCTTGTAATTTCGTTTGTTGTTAGTCCGGTGCCTAAACTTTTTGAACTTTGGTATTGGTATTTATTGACTAGGGTCTGGATCGAGGTTGGGTCACGATTTGAGACGGACTGTACCAATAGCAGTTAGCACTGCCTACTTCCTCGAGCATATGACTTTCAAGGGCATTGATCCAAATTTGCTTCCTTTTACTGAGAGTAGGTAACCTCAAAGAACTTCCTGCATGAACGCGCAGGGATGTAAGAAGGAACTAGGATTATGAAGGAAGGATAGGGAAAAGGTGGTATGGTCTGCTTATGATCACTATTAGTAAAGTATATGGGGTTTTATGGGTAAGCATGATAGTTTAGGGGTCAAGTGATAGAGAGCAAAGGGAGAAGAACATAAACTTTAATTCATCATCGTTCCTTTCTTCATACAAGTCTCCAATAGTATTTAATATTAGAATATAATAACACTAAGCCCCTCAACTATTGCTCCCTATCACTTGACCCCTAAACTATTATGCTTACCCATAAAACCCCATAAACTTTACTAATAGTGTTCATAACAGCTTTCCTGCGCAGTCGATAATCGACGCCCACCAAAAGGGAGAGGGTGGATACCATGGGTGTATCTAGAGCCGAGCATAAATCCCGACAAACCCAAAGTTTCGAGAATCCGTCCCGTGCTCGTTCCAAAGAGTCCGTTTCGAAATTATGCCCGAGCTCGTATGGCATACTAAGATTCGGACTAGGGCTTTTTTAGAAAAGTTTCGAATGTTCCGAATTACTTACCTTATTTTAACATTTTACAACCTAAATAATCTAATCTAGCAATAAAAAAATAAAAATAAAAACACCTTACTTGACTTATGTGTGTAAACTTGATGTATGTGTTTGACAACTTGATGTATGTGTTCGTAAACTTGAGGAATGTTTGAGCATGAACTTGTATTTTAAGGTGAAAATATTAAGATTTATTTTCAATTTTTGGCGTAAATTCGGATTTTCCTGAGCTCGTCCGAATTAGATATAGTCTCATCCAAGTCAGGACTTTTTTTAAGGTTTAACTTAGGGCTAAAACTAGGGACAATAGTGGGAAATTCCGAAAACTAGGGGTAGGGACATTTTTCTAAAAATCCCGCCCATTTGTCCCGAGCTCACCCCTAGGTAGACGTCGAAAAAAGAGAGAGTCATAACATTGTTAGAAGCTATGCTGAACCGAACCAGATATATTATAATCGAGCCGAACCGGTATTAGACCAATCAACTCAAATAATTAGTCCTTATTTTTCGGTTGTGTTGAATTTAGTCATTTATTTGACCAGAAGCAGCATGCTTCACAAGCATAATAGAAAGTCTCTATACCTATACGTTGCTATCTCTTGGGGGTGGGTGGGTGGCAGTCAGTGGCGGAGCTAGAAATTAAATAATGAGGGTTCACTGCCTCATTACATATATGTATAGAACTATGTAGAAACAAGTGAGCAACCTCTTAATTTTTAGTAATACATAATTTTAACTTTAAAAATTGTAATTTTTATCGATTTGGCTCTTTAAAATCTTACACTTACCCCCATCTAATTTTTTTTTTTTTTTACATTGATTGTTTGTTCCTAATTCAATTCTTGCATCACTGAACAAAATTTATGATCGTATCGCATAAAAGATGTTAAAATAAGAAGTAAAAATTATCAATTTAGAAAATATATAGTACCTATATATATATATAACTAAAAATATAAAGAATGTGGGTTCACTACGGATTTAGCTATATATCATAAATTTGGCTAAGAATGAGGGACATTTGTTACCTCATCCTTAGGATGGCTTCGCCACTGGTGGCAGTGAGTCACTAACCAGGACGGAGCTTGGGCGGGTCGAACGGATTTTTTCTCCAAAAAAAATGTCAATCCGAAATTTTCGGACTCACTATCCATTAATCAGAGTCTGAGCAAAAGGAAAAAATTACAATCTGAGTCGGAATTTCATAACAGGTTCGGGCTAACTAGAAATTTAAACAAAAATCTATAGAACACCATTTCAAAACTACAAACTTAAAAAAAAAAAAAAAAAAAAAAAAAACAACGTATTTCAAACACCATCAAACATGAAAAACACCATTTCATACCCGAAATTTACAATCCATTTCAAATCCATCCAAGTCCAAACATAGCAAATCAAGATAGTAATAAGAAAACATAAAAAATGAGACTGTTACATTACAAACCGAAAACATTTTCACTATTTCCTACATTTTACTCAAACATCAAAACATAACCACCATGTAGTTGCTAGTTTCCATCTTTCATTCTTACAGGGGAGCCAAAGTCTTCAGTTTTGAGGAAGGAATGGGCTGTTTTCTTAAAACGAAGCATAGTTCTCGCTCTCCATCCTTGTTAGTGCGGGCTTCAACGACTCCTTGACAAGATCAAAATGGCGCTGATGAACTGCTGAGGCGTCTCTGTCTTCTCTCAGAGCGACAATCTCTGCTTCTCTGCAAAGTCCTTCCAACTCGGCCTCTGTGAATAGGTCGGTTTCCCGCGCTATTTTTTGAAGGTCGAGGTCATTTGCTACCTTCATGTTCCGGGTATGGACATGGAGAATCTCGTGACAGGATTCCAAATCTGGTGGAGGGACGTAAAGCACCTGCAATTCTCGGGTTTAAAGAAAGTTAGCTCAGTCGGTAGCAATTTTATCAGATTACTTGGATCGCTAACAAGAAAATTCCTTCAACTACCCATTTTTCATTTCAAGGATGATGCAACAACAAGCAGATAATTTCGGAAGTCAAAAATATAATTTCAGTTACCGATTTCTTACGCAAAGACTATTATCACGAGTATGGTCTTTGGTCAAGTTGAGCTAGTCCAATTCTACAATTAGGATTTGATTCCCATGGTTGATTAATGGATGAAATTCTGTCACCTTATTCAAAATGGTCAATAACCTGGGAGAGGTCTGAAGTTTGGCCCTTGTGAATTTGAGAGGTCTGAAGTTTGAAATGGTGATAACAAAGGTCTGAAGTTTCGACTTGTAGATAATAGAGGTCTCCGTTAGTTTTTTCCGTTAAAACTGACGGAAGTTGGTCATGTGCATTGCATGTGACCAGAAATAAAAAAAAATTCCAAAAATACCCTTCTTGCATCTCACATGATTCAATGAAAAGACGAAAATGCCCTTAAGGCCACCACCCAACTCCAGCCACCACCACGGCTCCGGCCGGCCACTACCCAACTCCGGCGACCACCACCCTCTCCGGCGACCACCACTCTCTCCGGCCGGCCACCACCCTCTCCGACGATCGCCACCACGGCCCCAATTGGGCCCAAATCGGAGCCACTGGCCCCGATTGAGCCCTAATCGGAGCCACAAAGCTAGGCCACAGAGTGTGTGGCCCCAGATCGGAGCCACAGAGCTCCAAATCGGAGCTCTGTGGCTCCGATCTACAGAGCTCCAAATCGGAGCCACAGAGCTCCGATCGGAGCTTTGTGGCTCCGATTTGGGCCCAATCGGGGCCGGTGGCTCCGATTTGGGCCCAATTGAGGCCGTGGTGGCGGTCGTCGGAGAGGGTGGTGGCCGGCCGGAGAGGGTGGTGGTCGCCGGAGAGAGTGGTGGTCGCCGGAGAGGGTGGTGGCCGGCCGGAGCCGTGGTGGTGGTCGGAGTTGGGTTAGGTTTAAATTATGGACAGGGGTATTTTTGTCATTTCATCTTTATATTAATTAAACTTTTTAAATTCAAATATTACAAAAGGGTATTTTTGACATTTCACACGGTTCTGTTAAATTTGACAGAAAATTTGGACGGAAAACCTAAAAATCACAAAGTCCAAACTTCAGACCTCAGTTATCACAATTTCAATCTTCAGACCTCTCAAATTAACAAGGGCCAAACTTCAGACCTCTCCCAGGTTATTGACACTATTCAAAATACTAAAAAATACGCAATATCCTACCATAAAAACTGATGACAAGCCAGAATCTCACCATTTGGTCATAATCCTGATTTAAATCCGAAATGTGAAATCAAACAAATCCATTTTAGACCAACAGAATGGATCTAATTGATTTTCAATTAGGGTTAATCTTCAAATTTCCAATTCTTAGTTGGGTTTAAATAAACTACAAAGCTTAGACTAATTTATGTAAGAAGCGACAGATCTTACCAAATCAAACCTTCCAGGGCGTAAAAGGGCGGCATCTATTGCTTGTGGACGATTTGTAGCAGCTAAAACAAGGATTCCCTGCTCCACAACCAAGGCACTTGGTTAACCAAATAATATAGGATTAAAATCCCAAAATCAGTCTCAACTACAGGTCATGTTGCTAATCGTTGATATTCAGTGTCCTAACTATCAGATTGGTTGATTTTCACTTTTTCTCTCTTGAAATTGAAAGAACAAAAACATGTTTTTCAGGCAACAAATCTAATACTTCGGAAAAGTGGAAAACATATTTTTGTTGCTTAAAAGTTAAACACCAATTTTAACGGCAAAATCAGTTGAAAAAAGTAGAAAGCAACAAATCTGATAGTTGGTGTTAGGTTCCGAGATCGGGGTCAACGGGTGGTCGGCTCAAATCTCGTTCCTCACTGGAGATGTGGAAGATCCGGTACTCTCGGGTTGCACTGTCTTAGCTTGCGTCCTTCCTTCCTTAGCTTCTCTTCTCCTTTCGCCCTGCAGAAGGGGCAGTACCAGGCACAGAGGGGTGGTGCCTGATGAACCCTCTCCGATGCCTAAGTCAGTACGGTTTTTAGAGAGATAAAGCTAGAGAGATGTCAGAGCAAAATTATCCAAATTGCCAAGATGTCCAAATGAATAGTGGAGGTGGGGTATTTATAGGCAACGGTGTCATTAAGGTGGCTTAATGACATCGTTAACCTTTAAACACAGTTAATTAACCTTTAAACACGTAATTAAGACCTTAGGATACGGAGAAGGTAGGCGGAAAAAACCGAGTATGGGAGTCCAAAAATGATGCCGGGGCCCTTGGGGGAAGGGAAATCCGACCCCCAAGGGTAGGGGTTGGGTGAGGGCACCCAACCCCTCCTAGGGAGGATGGGGTTGGCCAACCCCATCCCCCTAGGGGAGATCGGGTTGGCCGACCCGATCTCTCCTAGGAGAGATCGGGTTGGTCCACCCGATCTCCCCTAGGGGAGGTCGGGTGTGGCCACCCAACCTCACCTAGGTGAGTTTGACTCGACCGGACGAGCGCTTCAGCCTCGTCCGAGCCGTTGGTGTTTTCGCGAAGTGTTCGGGTTGAAGTTTCGATTTACAATCATTAATGGGATGATAAAATACAACGATTCGGAAGTCAACGGGTTCAAATTGGGCGTATATCCATCACATGCCCCCGAGTCAACCAATGGCTTAACCCTTGATTGACTCTATTTTAGGATGGTATGACACGCACAATTTGAAACCGGGGTTTTACCTTCTTGTCTGAATGCTTGCTTACCCATGGATGCGTGCCTCTGACTCTGCCCCCTGCCTTATGAGATAGAGGAATTGTAAACGTTAGAGTAGCACGGACGTGTGCCTAAGCACGCGTCCGTCTGAGGTGGGAGTAATAAATTTATCTTTGCTACGGGCATGTACTCAAAAAATATATGCTCGCATAGGGATGCAATACGAATGCAACTAAGTGACTTATGTTTCAATTTCGTGCCGGGATTTTGCCTAAGTGAGGAAAAATTTAATTTTGGCCAAATTTTTTTTCTAAGTATGGGATGCTCAAGAATAAGCCTAACTTGATAATTTTTCTAAGTATGGAGATATACTTAGCCATAGTTAAAAGGGATAGAGGTGATGATTTTTCTTTAGCCCTTAGATCTCACTTTAAAATAAATGGAGGGTGGTGATTAAACTCTTTAAAAAACCTACCATCTTTCAAATATAGAGGAGAGTTAAGAAAATACCTTAGTTAGTCACCATAGCCACCATTTTCCTTCTTTTCTCACCCTTGGAGAGCAAGAAAAAATTAGGAGCACACCCAAGGTAAGGGCCGGCCAAAATTCCGGCGGGAGACACAAAATTCCGGCCAGCAGCTCCGGCGGGAGGTGACCACCAGCACGGAACGGAGACGACGAGTGGGCTAGCGGCTCGAGACGGCGGCGCGACCTCCAGCCGCTGACGGACGGGGACGACGCGGCACGAGCAGGGCCAGTGGAGGGTAGTGGCTGGACGAGCGGCGGCGTCGGGAGGCTCGATTGGCGACGACGGCGCAGCATCGGGCGGACAGCGGTGGTTGACGGTGAGTTTGTCCCCGACGACGACAGCGCCAGGTCCGGCAAGGGCTGTCGACAGCGAGGCCAAGCAGCTCCGGCGTGACTTGGGGCGGCTTCCGGCGACGGAGGGACGGCTGAGATCGACTCCGGCGACGACAGAATTGGGGCTCCGGCGAGGGGCTGATTCCGGGCAACTTTGAAATTCGAATTCCGGACCCGTTTATCACATCGGGTCGGGTTTTCCTAAGGTCTATTCTTTTCCTTTCCGTTACCGCGTAAAATGTTGATTTTTGAATTGTCGATACTTGATTGCCAATACTTGGTTGCCGAAATTTGATTGAATGTGGGATTGCCGTGGATAGCCGTTGATAGTTGTGGATTTGGAAAAATTTTGCCGGTCGTCCGGAGATAGTTTCTTGTCCGATTAAACTATCCCCGTTTTGAATTTGATATTGTATTGCCGTTGGTGTGTTGATTTCCGTTGGAGGGCGTAACGGTAATTTTGCCCGAAAACCGACTTTAGGTTCGGATAAAATTATTCGATTTGGTTGTCGTGGTGTCCTTGGCTCATGTTGGCTATCTTTGTTGGGTGTCTTCGAATCTTTGGTTGTTGTCGTTGGTCGAGTGTCGGAGTACTCCCGGTTTTTCGGAAATTTTCTTGTCTTGATATTTGTCATGTTGTGGCAGGTACTGTATTCCTGGTGGTGTCCCCGCACACAGACTCTACAGAGGCGTTACATCCTTCGAAGGATGAGTGAGTTCCTTTCCTCTTCTCTTTGTCGCATTACTTCCTTTCCTATCATTAGCTTAGTGTTGTGATCTAAGCTGGGGTGTTAGTCGAAACATGATTCGAACTTTGGGATTTCCTGCTACCTTTGCCTTAGGTCTCGCTGCTCTGTCGGAGAACCACTTTACTAGGTCTGATTACAATGAGCATGTTACCTTAGGAGATATCTGTCCCTTAGATGAGCCTCTATATCCTTTCCTCCCTTCCTTGGGGAATACCCGCGAGACGGTGACGGAGCCTCCTGGGGGGAAGGTCGTCATTTACCCCTCCCAGATTCGGTTTGGGATGAGGTTGCCTTACTGCGATGACCTCGTTCGAGCCGTTGGTGTTTTCGCGAAGTGTTCGGGTTGAAGTTTCGATTTACAATCATTAATGGGATGATAAAAATACAACGATTCGGAAGTCAACGGGTTCAAATTGGGCGTATATCCATCAGTTGGGACACCGAATATCAACATATCAAATCCGGGACAACGATTAGCAACTATGAGTTATAGTTTGGATTGTTTTTAGGTTCTTAAGTCAATAATATATCACAATGAATTATGTTTTATTAACACAATATCCAAGGTTTCCTCACCTTTGCCTGTTCTAAACCATCCATTTCGGTGAGCAAAGTAGATAGCAGCCTCTCTCCTAGTGAAACATTGCTGCTTGATTTTTCACCCCTGCAGTTGAAAGGAAAATGACCCGAATTTTATAATAAAGAGGAAAATGCCTCATCAAAGAATAGTAATGACATCTTGTTAAAATTACCATTTTCCAGCAACAACATCGGCCTCGTCGAAGAATATTATGCTCGTTGCAGCAAGACGGGTTCTCCTGAACGTATTACGCAGCAATGCTTCTCCTTCCCCAACATACATGAAATATAATTCTGCAACACTGAGAAAATGTTCATCATTTTCCACAAAAGCACAGTTTTAGCAACCCGATCAAATCACAAGAACCCTAAAGGCTAATATATATTTACCGATATATCTTAAATAACTGTGAAACACCAAAATCCCCCAACCCGTATCAGTGGCATTGACAGATTCAACCCTCTCAGGCCCGATCACATTATTTATGCTTTTGAATCTCATTATATTCTGCTTCTACTCTATCGCATAAAATATAAATCTTATCATGCATTCATCTGTATTTTCCAGATTCAAGATGTACCACAATTTTTGTATACAAACAATTCTTCTATCTTATGGATGCACAAAAGTTTCTTTTTTACAAAAGAATTTAAACTATCAATCTTTTATGGTTAGCAGTTTACTTAAAACAAACAACTTTTGGTTCTTTGCTGTTAATATTTATAAAGGTAGATTAAGAACACAACCATTTAGAAATAACTCAAACCAAACAGGCAACCAAAATGTTTTAACAAAAATTGAAGATTTCAGGGTAGACAGACATCATAAGATCGAACCTTAAGGAGAAAAACGAAGCTTGGGCAGCATGAGCTGCAGCTTTAGCGAGAGTGGTTTTCGAGCATCCTGGAGGTCCATGTAGAAGTATTCCCCTTACTGGAGATATTCCCATCCTACAAAATGCATCAGCATGCTTGATGGGCCACTCAACCGCTTGTTGAAGCTTTTTCTGTCATCAATGTTAAAAGAAGTCTACTAGCATGATCTGAAGATCGTTTGAGAGCACACATAGTTGCTTCACGACATAAGGCCTCCAAATCAGCCCCGACATATCCATTCCATGACGCTGCTACAATTTCAAGTCCACACTAGGATCTAATGGTAGTTTTCTTGTGTAGAGCTGAAAAATAAAACACGTGAGAGATCTCAATGAGCATATGTTAATGTTGTTCAACTTCTCAATGACCTGTATTATTTACACAGCCAATCAATTTCAGAATATTTTATGTTTACCTGGAGGATTTGAAACTGCTCTCCTTCAGTAGGAGTGGTAACTTCAATTTCAGCATCAAATCGTCCAGACCCTCTCAGTGCTGGGTCAACTGCATCAACTCTACATAAACAAATGAAAGATGCCCAGGTGAAAAAACGAAGATCTAGATCATTAGTAGAGATATTACGTTACTTGTTCACTGAAACAAATGGTAATCTTGTGTAACTAATAAGTGGCACGGAATTGTTGAACTTTTACCAAGTAGTTAGTTTTGCCTGTTAAATAATTGATTCTTTTAAACCAATCAAAAGCTACACTCTTCAGAACTTAAAAACGACATAATTTTCTAACCAAAAAGAATTTGAAAAATAAAATCCTAAACATTATCATCAAGAAACCACCAGATTTTCTACAAGCAATCATACGTCATGTTAACCAGTTAACCTCAATATCGATTAGTAGGTAGTACAGTAACTCTTGAATAGAAGAGAGCAACATATCTCTGTACTAAAATAGAACTTTCAATCTTCTGGAAAGAAATTACAAGAAGAGAGAAGAAAGAACATATTAGTTGATGCAACCACTATCACTTGCGGTATCAATATGGATGACGGCTTGTTAGAGTCCATAAGTATAAAAAGTTGGGATGCCAATCAAACATCTTGCTCTCTCCTGCATTAAAAAATTAGCTTGTAAAATTTGAAATTTTTAATGGTACCCATAACATCTATTACCGAGTTAGTTTATTATTTTTATATTTATATTTATTATAGACTTTTTTTTTTGCACAGATTGCTAAGGCTGCTCTCTTGAACGGTTGAACCGATGAATCGAGCCAGAGATTAGTTAACTATATATTAAATGGGTTCTTATAAATACATTCTCTTTACAATTGGGAACGTCATATATGCTTCTAGCGAGTTTAGAGTTCTATGGACTTAACCGTGAACTACTGAAGTTTAGGATAATTCATACTCGTGATAATAAGCAAGCTTATATATGTTTCCAAGAACCATGGCAAAAAAAAAGTTTCCAAGAAAGGTCCTCGGTTATTTTCTATATTCAGGTTCATTCACAGCATCAAAAAATATTATGAAGAACATAATGGCGAATAGAGTCAAAGCCAGACATACAGAGAATTACGTCGAGGACAAAGCACATCTATTTCATCGATAAAGATAACTGAAGGCTTGCCTGATTTTGCGTGAGATGATGCCTCAGAGAAAGCCTCCTGCAAAATTCTCACTTTCTCCAGCATGTGCTTTGTGAACAGAGTGTGTGGACTGCAATGAGTAAATTCGAGCAGTAATAAAATACCTAGCAGCTATAAGCGTTGTTACATTAGCATGGAAGAAAAAATAATACCTGATTACAGTAAGATGTGCATTACACTTCCGAACAACTGCTTGTACCAAGCTTCTCTATATAACAGATAGTGTACAGCTGAATTTAAAGAAGTATGCCACTAAAACCAACAATAAAAGTTCAGCAAAGTCCGAACATGGCATTCAAGCTTATTTCGATGTCTCAACTATCAGATTGGTGGATTTCCAGTTTTTCCTCTTAAAATTGAGGAAACAAAAACATATTTATTAAGCATCAATTAAGCCTAAACCATGAACAACAAATCTAATACTTCGGAGAAGTGGAAAACAACATGTTTTTTTTGTTGAATTTTAACGCCAAAATCATTCTAAAAAAATGGAAAGCAAATCTGATAGTTGGGACTGAATATCAACATTTTAAATCAGGTACATCGATTAGCAACATGACATTTGACTGTTTTTAGGTTCTCAACCCTATAAATTAATATTTCTTCAAGAACATCCAATTAACAGAACAGAAATGCAAGGAGCATTATGGTTACGAATTCGTTTCCAGAGCTATGTATACCAGCGCCTGGTGGTCCATACAATAGTAGACCTCTTGGCCACTGCGAATTCAAAAAACCTAAACAATTGACTTAAATTAACCAAATTACCAAATTTCAAGGTAATACAAAGCAGGGCAGCTACCTTAAGACCGAGCTGTTGAGCTTCATGTGCGTATAGAAGAGGAAAGTTGATAAGCTATCTGAGAGCTTCAAGCGCTTCACTGTTACCCGCTACAACTTCTTCTGCTCTACACTGGTCACTGCTACTGCTATTCCCGCCTTTATTCTCCATATAAGTCATAATAATTAGATTGAGCCTTCTGGGTATTGCAGGAGTCGTTGAAAGACTGCAGCTTTACGTAGTTTTACACGTTTTTGCCGCCGTCTGTGGCGTTGCCGTGAGGCGCAGTTCGCTCGGACCTTGTGGCTTGTGTAGTTGTGCAACGGCGGGAGGCTTTTTGCCTTTTCTTGTAAATTTTTTTTAAACTTTTTTTTTTCTTTATAGATGTTATTTTTCTATTTTAATAAATGGAGAGCCATTTACGAGACTTCGGATAGAGGCCATCTCGATCTCGGACAGGACGGGCGGACTTCTTCGTTAGCTAGAATTTGAAATTTTGGGCTCGCTAATTTTTAGCTCGAGCACGAACCCTCATCCTGAATACAAAATAAATGTCTCACCCAAATCGAGATTTCGGGACGGGCTCGGACTAGTTCGAAATTTAAGAAAATAATCTAGAAAATCAAATTTCAGGTGGGGAAGACTGCTCTATTACTATTTTGATGAAATAGATTATTTTTGTTAAGAAATGAGCATATAATTACATCTCGCCCTAAGAAGAGGCAATATATTGTTTTTTATTACAGACGAGCTTAGACTCGGAGAAACGACGAGCTTGGAGTCCGAGAAACTCTCACGGTGGCATGATATCGGAGAAACAGTGAGCTTGAAGTCAATTCTTCATGCGAAACGGCGAGCTTGGACTCAATTGTTTTGAGTCTACTGACGCGACTTGGAAAGGATGGGTTGTGTTGGATCACGGCAGGAACTCTGGTTACGGTGACGGATTCCTTAGCTCCTTGCAATCCTGCAGAAGGGGAATAGAGGGCGGTGGCCCAGAATCCCTCTCCGATGCTTAACGTAAGTACGGTGATCAACAGGGCAAGCAAGCAGTATGTGTATGTGTGTAAAAACGTAACCTTAACCTGGGATAACTTCCCTCCTTTTATAGGGGGAAGGCTATCCCAGTTACCTGATTAGGCGGTTGGATTGTGATCCACTATCCCACATATCTCGTCGTATATCTCGCCACGTATCTGTACAGTTATACGTATCCCACATATCTCGCCCATTATATCACTACTGTAATCATAGCGAGATTTCCGGGATTGTGCTCTTACTGGCGAGTCTCGATCATTATTGGAGACTCCCAAGTTGCATCATTGAGGATTCGGTGTCGGGGAGTGGTGTCAACTCCCATATCGGGACCGACCACGTCCAGGTCCGATATCTTCGGGGCTTTCCCCTATCGAGGCTATACTCACTCGGGGCTATTCCATGTCGGGGCCTCCGTCCGTCGGAGCCCTTAGCCTTCCAGCAACCCAGCTCCTAGCCCAACGGGCCTAGTCGCCGTTTGTCAATCGTTAAGGGGCCTAACGGCCTTAGCCGGGGCCCATCATTTGCCCCCAAGACGTGAGGGACTTATAGTGCGTCGTCTTCCAATATCGGACCCTTCAACATCCCTGTCGGGGGTCTTTATTTAAAACATCGGAGGCCTTTGCCCTACTTTCGTCGGAGGCCTTTGCCTCGGATCTCTTCAAGATCTTTTGGGATCCTGCTTGGATTCGAGAGGATTTCTCGATCAGACCAGCATTAAATGCTGATAGAAGGTGAAGGAACGCCTCGGGTTCTGCACGCCTGCTTTCTGAAAAAGCACTTTTCAACCACCACGGTACGTCATCATTCCTGTCTTATCTGTCTTCCATGCGTCCCGACGGTTCAAATCAAAATCGTTTCGCCTTCTTCAGATTAGCACGTTTCACTTTGGACGATTCCGATTGAATCGTTTTGAATTCTATGGCTCAGATTGCCCGCCCCTTCAGTTCTCTCTTCCTTCTCTTATAAAACCCTAAACCCAGACATTGTTTCACTTTTCCTCTACTCCTTCTTCTCTGCGATCCCAAGAGCCTTGATCCTCCATACTTCAAGTTTTCACCGGCGCTTCAAGCACTCAAGCTTTTCCGATCAAGACTTCAGTCACCATGTCTGGTAAGATTTTTCACGTTATTACCATTTTTTCCTCCATTTTTGATCTTCTTAGGTTTCAATTTCCCCTCCTTCCTTCCATCGACGATTTTCAGCCGAGGGATCTGCCACCAACAGCGGGTCTTCCCATGATGGACCACCTTTTGTCTTCAAGTATCTCAAGAACTCGCTTGCACCTATTAACTACGATAGGGCTTGCCGAGAAGGTGGTATCTTCGAATCCTCCTTCGGGGCTCGCTATCCCTATGAGCAATTCAAATTCAATCCTCGCGAAACCCGGGTTACACTCCCTAATGAAGGCGAGGTGTTCATCTCCCCAGGGCAGATCCGTGCGGGAATCCGACTCCCGTTTTGTCCGAGTTGGGTGGAGCTATGTAACCACTACAAGACTTACCCCACGACCTTCTCTCCACACGCAATCCACACATGGATTGCCTTTCAAGTGTGGTGTGATCTTAACAAAGAGGACTGGAGCTATACTCTGGAGCTCTGGCGGGTCCTCTATAAGATGACCTGCAACAAAGATGGGATCTGCTCCTTTACCCCCCGCCAACCCGAGGGGACCGACGAGCAATATAAGGAGATGGGTTGGGATAGGAAGGTGTCCTGGAGGATTTGCAAGGAACGGGCCATCATCCACGACAAGGGGCATGACAATGCCAACTGGAAAGAACAGTACTTTTTCATCAAGCCTGGTCCCATCGAATGGCCGAAGACCGCCGTAGAAGCTGACCCTCCTGTGCCCTTCCGTAAATGGTCGGAACAGACTAAGAGGGCTTTGATGCTCATCCAAGCCCGTCGCTGGGAGGAGGGTTATCAGCCCTTCGAGGCCACTTCTGTTACTGACCGACAACGGATAAAAATTTCCATCATGCTGATTGATCCCCGAGCCGGGGGAAAAATTCGTGATGGCCGTTCCAATGTAATTCTCTGGGTAATCTTCTAATTATTTCTTGTTTTCATTGCTTACAGCCCATCGATCATCGCTGACCGCCCATCTGTTTCAGGAGGATACCGATGCCTCCCACTCGCTGAAACGTAAGAAGAAGTCATCGTCCAGGAGAAAGTCCTCCGACGCGTCGGAGCCGTCTCAGAAGAAGAAGAAGACCTCCGAGGCATCGAGGTCTGCCCCCACACCCGAGGAGCAGACTAATGCGGACGTGGTTAGGGCCGCCTTCGGCGTCCGCTCCGAAAAGGAAGGTAAGGAAGTTTTTCGTGCTATAAAAAGATATAGACAGTTGGTTCCTCAGGACCTTCAGGCCCCCGACATGGAAGGGCGGATCAGGGACGTCAAGCTCGTCCTTCGAGGGGAAACTCCACACGTCCTCGAAGCGGGTTATTACAACTTTTTCGGCTGCGAGGAATATGTGGAGCGTTGTCTATTTTGGTATACCGATATCAATAATCTTCCTCACCTTGTTCGTCCCGCTGCAGGTCACACGGACGTCGCACCTACTGCATCTGCCTCAGACCCCGTGCCTGCAGCGGAGCCGGGGGTAGATGATGCCCCGACAGAAGTCCGTGGCCAATTCAGTCGGGTGGTCAACTTGGAGGACTCCCTCTCCGAGGACCAAGCTGAGGAGGAAGGCCTAGTCCTCCGACGAAAATCGAGGCCGACTCCTGCTGAGTCATCTGTTAAGGAGACGTCCCCACTCCCCCTCGCGCTAACATCGGCACCTGTTAGGAGCGCGACCCCCGAAGCTCGGACAAGTGAAGATGGGGGAGCCCGTCTGGTAATACCTCCATTCCCCTTGGATGGAGACTATTACCAGGCCTTCTCCTCGGACCAGAGTGCGGAGCCAGGAGGAGAACTTGGCCTTGCACTTGATGTCAGGCTCGATCCCGCCATCACTAAGGCGTCCCCTTTCACTGGAAGGGGAGGACATCAAGGCGGACATCCGTCAAATGGCCGTCCGTCGGATAGAGGTAGGTTATACTTTGCTTTTACTCATCTGAAAGTATTCCGACTATCAAATACTAAGCTATATTTATCCTCAGGAAATGGCGGACCAGGATCGTTGCTTCGGCTACATCCTGTCCCTGCAGGAGGCTTTGGAGCAAGAACGGGCCAACTCCAACATCGAGAGCTTGACTAAGCTCCAGGAGGACCTGGCCACCTCCGAGGCGTCAAGACTCCGAGCGGAAGAGGGCAGAAGGCAAGCCGAAGAAGGTAGGCAGCAGGCTGAGGAGGGTAAGGCCAAGCTTGTTCAAGAGGCTCAATCCCAGCAAAGGCGGATTCAAAGCCTTGAGAGCTCGCTTAGGCGGGAGCAGCAAACGGCCCTAGCCGATCGGAATCAGGCCGCCTTTGATAAAGCGGAATTGAAGGAAACTGCTGATCGGTTGAAGCTTGAGAAGCAAAGGGCTATCGCGGAGCTGGAGGAGGAAAAGGCGGACCATTCCGCCCAAATAGCAAACGCGAAGGTCCAGGGTCGCGAAGAATATCGGAGCTCGGAGGACTTCAAAGCGGATGCGGCGAAGCATTGTCAGGAAGACTTGCAGAATGCCTTCCTTGACATTGTCGAAGAGCTTAACGAAACTTACGGGGACTCCATCGACCTGAGGAAGTCCAAGATTCTCGGCCGAGCCGTAGAAAGGTACTTTAGCCTCCCGTCGGAGAGTTCCTCCGAAGATGCCGACGACCCCCCTGGATCCCTCCGATCCTACCTCTCCGAAGCCCTCTGAAAATCCAGCATCCGACCCTAAGGCATCCGAGGACCGAGCTTAATATTTTATAACTTAAGTCCTTGTAGTCCTTCATCATTATCTCTCTTGTATTGAACCTCTTAGGCCTTCGAGCCTTTTATTAATATCATTTCCGATTACATTATGTTCTTCATAACGCTTTTATCGGACCCTAAGAACCTTAAGGCTTTCCGTCGTCCTAAGACGCTTTTTAATCGAACCTTAAAAACTTAAGGATTTTTCGGACGTCCTATGACGCTTTTTAATCGAACCTTAGAAACTTAAGGATTTTTCGGACGTCCAATGACGCTTTTAATCGGACCTTAAAAACTTAAGGATTTTTCGGACGTCCAATGACGCTTTTTAATCGAACCTTAAAAACTTAAGGATTTTTCGGACGTCCAATGACGCTTTTTATGTATCGAGAATAACTTAGGAATACTTTGATCAGAAGTAACCTCTTTATTGATCGATGTCTTTTACATGGCATGCACCACTCAGGGCGACTTAATTACATCTTTGCGCCTCTACGGACGACTTATTTGTCAAACATGACATTTCTTCAGATGTTCACCACTAAAGGTGTTTCTTAATACATTGCCATCGAGGTCTTCTAACTTATAAGCATTCGAGGCCGGCATGCCTACGATCTTGTAAGGCCCTTCCCATTTCGGGGACATCTTGTTGATCCGATCTTGTAGGGCGAACTCATTCCGACGCAGGACCAGTTCTCCCGCGTAGAACTGTCGCGACTTGACCTTCCGATTATAGTACCTGGCCGTCGCCAAGCGCATCCGAGCTTGCACTATGTCGGCCTCCAGCCGTTTTTCCTCTAGCAAGGATAACTCCAGGCGCCTTGTTTCGTCATTCGTCAAAGGTCCTATCCTGGCTCTTTCTGGACTTGTCGAGGGCTCATAGCTTCTGGTCCGATGGGACGCCACAGCGATTTCCACGGGAGCGACCGACTCCGTCCCATAAACAAGTGCAAACGGGGTTTCACCTGTTGACCGCTTGGGTGTCGTTCGGACCGCCCACAACACGTTCTCCAGTTCGTCCAGCCATTTTCCGTCCAAAGCATAGACCCTCTTCTTCAAACCCTCCATCACGATTTTGTTGGCAGCCTCCACCTGCCCATTGGTCTGAGCGTGATGGACGGATGCTGTCCGATGCTCGATACCAAACTCGTCCAGGAACTTCTCCACCTGGGCCCCATTAAACGGAGGACCATTGTCACTGATTATCACCTTCGGCACCCCATATCTCGACAAAATTCGGGTCTGAAGGAACTTGATAATATGTCCCGCTGTTGTCTTGGCTAACGGCTTAGCCTCGATCCACTTCGAGAAGTAGTCAATCGCGACAAGCAAATGTGTGCACTGGCCTTTTGCTTTCGGAAGGGGTCCCACCAGGTCAATGCCCCACTGCGCGAAGGGCCAAGAACTCCCAATGGGCATCAAATCGGCAGCGGGGGCTGTGATATTCGGAGCATATCTCTGACACGCGTCACAGGATCGGACAAGCGCCGTTGCTTCCTTATTCATCGTGGGCCAATAATATCCCAAGTTCAGCGCCTTCCTCAGGATAGACCGAGCGCCTTCGTGACATGCCGCGACTCCTTCATGCAACTCCCTCAGAATCCGAGTCGTATCGGGTTCGGCCACGCATTTCAAGAAAGGAGTCGAAAGCAGACCCTTCTTGTACAACTGGTTATCCACCATCGCGTAATTAATCGACATTCGTCGCAGTCGCTCCGCTGCCACTTTATCTTCAGGGAGTGCCCCCGTAGTTAAGTACGCGATTATCGGGGTCATCCAAGTGGGTTCTTCCTTCGATCCCGTTCCGATGGCGCACACCTCCGACGGATCGGTGGTCGATAGAATTACCTTCTCCAAGAAGTGTACCCTCCGACTCTCTTCCAAAGGTGCCCCCAAGGCAAATTTGCTCAAGGCATCAGCCTCTACATTCTCTCCCCTCGGAATTGCCTCGATATCAAAGCTTTTGAAGCTCTCCTTCAAGGTCCGAGCCTCCTGAAGGTACTTCTTCATGATCGGGTTCTTTGCTCCATACTGCCCCCGGACCTGATTTACAATCAGGCTAGCATCACACTTCACCTTCAAATGTTCAATTCCAGTGCCCTTTGCGATTTTCAGCCCCGTTATAAGAGCCTCATACTCCGCCTCGTTATTGGTGGCTCTAAATGTTAGGGCCAATGCATATCGAAGTGGCTCCGCCCCGCCTGGCGGAATCAATACGAACCCCGCACCGGATCCATCCGAGCTTGAGGAGCCATCCGTGTACAACTCCCAGGTGTTCTCCTTATTTGGCTGTTCCGGCTGCTCCGCCGTCGGGACCTCTTCAGTATTCCCGGTTGCCCCCTCTACTGTTTCCGTTGCTTCAGGATCGGGAACAGTAGATTCAACTATAAAGTCGGCCAATGCCTGCCCTTTGATAGCTGTTCTCGGAGCGAAATGAATCCGAAACTCGCTAAGTTCCACGGCCCACTTTACTAGTCTCCCCGACGCATCAGGCCGGTTCAAGAAGTGTTTCAATGGCTGATCAGTCAACACCGTAATTTCATGCGCATGGAAGTAAGGCCGTAACTTTCTAGCGGTAATAATCAACGCAAAGAGGTACTTCTCAATCGGAGGGTAATTCATTTCACTCTTGGCAAACGCCTTGCTTACATAATAGACGGGGATTTGATTGCCCTCGACAGCTTTAACTAAAACAGAGCTTATTGCAAACGAAGAAACAGCCAAGTAAAGATAGAGCGGCTCGCCTGGAGCTGGCTTTGCTAGTGGTGGGAGGGTGCGGAGATGTTGTTTGAGCGCTTGGAACGCCTCCTCACATTCGGCGGTCCATTCGAACTGTCGGTTGGCCCTCAGCACATTGAAAAATGGCATCGCCCGGTCGCTTGCCTTGGATAGGAAGCGATTCATCGAAGCCAGTCGACCGTTCAGCACTTGCACCTCCCTATGGTTTGTCGGGGACTGCATCTCCTCTATCGCCCTTAGTTTTTCGGGATTCACCTCGATCCCCCTCTGGCTCACCATGAAGCCTAAGAACTTCCCTGAATGTACTCCGAAGGCACATTTGGCTGGATTCAGGCGGACTTGGTGGAGCCTCATCCTCTCGAAGGCCATTGCCAAGTTACCAACGTGGTCCGATGCTCGTCGGGACTTCACCAGCATGTCATCTACATAGGCTTCCATGGTACTTCCAAGCATATCCCCGAACAGCTTGTTCACCATTCTCTGATAGGTCGCCCCCGCATTCACCAGGCCGAAAGGCATGACATCGTACTGGAAGACTTCACTGTCAGCGTAGAAGGCGGTGTGTGGGGCATCCTTTTTCGCCATCTTTATCTGGTTATAACCAGAATAAGCATCCATAAAGCTTAGCAGCTCATGCCCCGATGTAGCATCCACCAATTGGTAGATCCGCGGGAGCGGATAACAGTCCTTCGGGCAAGCCTTGTTCAGGTCGCGGAAGTCGACACACATCCGCCACTTCCCGTTGCTTTTCCTCACCAGCACTGGGTTGGCTACCCAAGTCTGGAATCGGATCTCCCTAATGAACCCAGCGTCGAGCAACCTGCCAACCTCCTGCTGGATTGCGATCCTCTTGTCTGTCCCCATCGGACGTCTCTTCTGCGCGATCGGCTTGATCGTAGGGTCGATATTCAGTTCATGCTCGATCACGTCACGGCTGATTCCTGGCATATCGCTCGGGGACCAGGCAAACAATTCCTTGAATTCTTTCAAGAGCGCGATCAACTCCTGAGCCCTTTCCTCGGTTAGGGCGGATCCGATCTTTACCCTCCTCTCGGGCCCATCTATCTCGACTTCTTTTAGGTCCTCCATGGGGGCGGGGCGCCCAAACTCCTCTCGAGGATCAGTGTCTGTCTGGAGAACCGACATAGCCTCCCTCCTCGATCTCCTTGTGGCGTTGACATAACACCGTCTCGACGCCACCTGGTCGCCTTTTACTTCACCGACCCCATTCTCAGTCGGGAACTTCATTTTCTGATGGACAGTCGAGGCCACTGCCATCAGCGGGTTGATGGTGGTTCTCCCAATAATCGCATTGTACGTCCCTGTGGATTCGACCACCACGAATTCCACATCTCTCTTCTCCATTTTCCAGCCACTGCCGAACCACACAGGCAGCGTAATAACCCCCAACGGATAAGAGGTTGTGCCGCAAAATCCTACCATCGGGAAGTTAACCTCTCGTAGGTCTTTCTTCTTCTTCCCCATCTGCTCCAGGGCGTCGGAGAAGAGGATGTCGGAGGAGCTTCCTCCATCAATGAGGATCCTCTTCATTTCGAATCCACCTACATCCAGTGTCACGACTAGGGCATCCTCGTGGGGGATCTCTACTCCCTCCAGATCCTTCGCCGAGAAGGTAATCTCCATTTCCTCCTTCGAGGTCCATGACCGGGACCTTTTTCCCAAGGCCACTGCTACGGGCACCTGGTTGGCGTAACGCTCCCGAGAAGACGATGTGTCTCCTCCCGCAGCGAACCCTCCATGGATCACATTAATGACCCTCTTCTGTCGGGACCCTGATGGGCCCTCCGAAGGCTCCGCTTCGGACCTTCTCTTCCTTGGGGACCTCGATCGAGATTTGGATCTCGACCGAGATCGGGAATGGGGCTTGCAGCGCGAATCCCCCACGAACTCCTTCAGCTTACCCCTCTGGATAATCTTCTCTACTTCCTTCTTCAGCTCCCGACACTGGTCAGTGTCGTGACCAGTGGCCCGATGGAATCGGCAGTAACGGTCGGTGCGGGAGCCCAACTTTTCGCCTTCCTTCTTTTTGGGGAAACGAGCGAGGCCTTGCCTCTCCATTACGGCCAAGACCTCTCTCAAAGGCCTGTTGAGGGGGGTAAACTCCTCCCTCTGACTGTCTTTCTTTGTCGGACGCCTATCCTCCCTTCGATCAGGGCGTCCACGACTCCGACTACTCTCGGAGCTATCCTTCTTGTTTTGGTTGTCCAATGGTTTGAACAACTGCTTTCCTCCGCGCCCCTTGGGAGGAGCCAACTCTCCGGCAGCGATCTTCGACTCTTGGACGTCGATTTGCTGTTTCACCCTCGCCTGAAGCGCCTCCATGCTCCAGACGTTTTTGGCCGCGACGCTGTGCAGTAAGTCGGAGCCGTAGGGGGGATTGAGGTTTTTCAAGAAGGTACGGATGGCCTCGCCCTCCGATATCTCCTCATCCAGCTCGGTCATGCCAGCCGTGTAACGCTGGTAGTATTGGGCCAGCGATTCGTCGGGCCTCTGGACCACCTCATGCAGGGTCCGAACACCCTTCAGCAGCCGTCGACGCCCTTGGTACTGGGCGATGAATCGCTGATGCATATCCTCCCAACAGGTTATGCATCCGGTGGGCGGACTGTAGAACCATGTCAAAGCCTTCTCTCCCAAGGTACTCGGGAACAACGCGCAGATAACATCCTCATCTGGGGTCCTGCCCATGCACGCTGTCAGGTGCTTCTGTACGTGGCGGACCGGGTCCGCGTCCCCGTCGTACTCCTCTATCTTCGGGATACCCAAGCCTGGAGGGGCCAGGGTATTGATCAGCCTGGGAACGAAGGGATGGGTCTCCCGACTCCTCAACTCCGACATCATGGGCTTCTGATCTCCCATGCAAATACCCACAATCTTCACCACCTGATCAGCAGTGAGGGGACCATTCAGGGGAATAGTCCTTTGCTGTACTGGCCCTGGTCCATCGACCACAAAATTCTCCGCCGGTGCTGGATTCGGATGCCTGGGGGGAACGGGCTGTTCCCTCAACGGGGGAGGTGGCGGCAGATTGTCGTCCACCTGCCTTCTGGAAGCATCTCGCCGCGGAGGGAGCGGCGGTAGATCTACGGCCTGCCTTCTGGCAGCCTCTCTTCGGTCTAAGAGGGCCTCCATGGCCTCCATGAATAGGGGCATGGCCTCTGCCACTACCCTAGCCAGCTCTGGGCTCTGGGAAGGCGCCTCGTTCCTGGATCCACCAGGGAGCTCGTTCCTGGTCATCGACCTGGTTTCTCTTCGCGGAGGAACAACCTCCCTGGTGGTGTCATCTCGGTGAGTGCTGTCACCATCGTCTCTCAGATCCTGATGCTGTGTATCATCCTCAGGGGGATTGCTGGTGGTCTGCACCTGCTTGCCTGATCGCTGCGGCTTGTTGCCAGCCATGGTATGGAGTCAAAGGGAAGCAAACTTACTTTGGCTTTTTGTTGCGTTCCCACAGACGGCGCCAATGTTGGATCACGGCAGGAACTCTGGTTACGGTGACGGATTCCTTAGCTCCTTGCAATCCTGCAGAAGGGGAATAGAGGGCGGTGGCCCAGAATCCCTCTCCGATGCTTAACGTAAGTACGGTGATCAACAGGGCAAGCAAGCAGTATGTGTATGTGTGTAAAAACGTAACCTTAACCTGGGATAACTTCCCTCCTTTTATAGGGGGAAGGCTATCCCAGTTACCTGATTAGGCGGTTTGATTGTGATCCACTATCCCACATATCTCGCCGTATATCTCGCCACGTATCTGTACAGTTATACGTATCCCACATATCTCGCCCATTATATCACTACTGTAATCATAGCGAGATTTCCGGGATTGTGCTCTTACTGGCGAGTCTCAATCATTATCGGAGACTCCCAAGTTGCATCATTGAGGATTCGGTGTCGGGGAGTGGTGTCAACTCCCATATCGGGACCGACCACGTCCAGGTCCGATATCTTCGGGGCTTTCCCCTATCGAGGCTATACTCACTCGGGGCTATTCCATGTCGGGGCCTCCGTCCGTCGGAGCCCTTAGCCTTCCAGCAACCCAGCTCCTAGCCCAACGGGCCTAGTCGCCGTTTGTCAATCGTTAAGGGGCCTAACGGCCTTAGCCGGGGCCCATCAGGTTGCACAATTAAAAAGTGATAAAGGAGAAGCGTGAGCCAGTGAGAAGATGTGTTGGAGTAAATTGGGGCGTTTTTTTTTTTCTAAGCGTAAACTTAATTCTAGTGATTACTAGGGTTTTCTTTGTTTTAACCGCAGTCTCTAGTTAAAGTAACTATAGTTATGTTATATTATAATCAAATCGGTACCTGAGATAACACTCCAAGACAAATTGGTACCTGAGATGATTTTTGTGACAAATTGGTACCTGAGATAATCCAGATGTTGCACCGTTAATAATTTCGTTAGTTTTTTACAGAAAGGGTCACATGTAGCGCACATGACCACTTTTTGCAGAAATTCAAAATTTATGTCCAGTTGAAATGACTAAAATACTCACGTAATGAAAACAGAAGAAACACTTTGTTTTCCCTTTTATCTTTATGTCTCGTCACTTTTTACCTCTCATCATCCTCCAAAACCATACACTCCCTTCAACTTCTCCTTCCAAAATTCTTAAGGTTTCGGAAATTGTGACAGATTTCACCTATTTTGTGGTTTCGATTTGCCAAAATCGTGGTTTAGTTTTAAGAAGTGATTTTTCTTAGGTAGATCATAGTCTCGGCTGAAATTTGGTGAAATCCCACAAATCTTCTCTTCTTGGATGAGTAAAACAAGTCCGTTTTTACTTTTTATTGCTTATCTCTGTCGTAGTTGCTCAATCGTTGTGGAAATTAACTTCAAATTGCTTGGATTTAGGGTATTAGGGTACTAGATTTGTCCGATCAGATTGTGTAGGAGGGAAAATTTGTGTTCTGCAATTTTAGATCATGTTCAGTACCAACTGTCTGAGTACTCTTGGCCAAACAAAATTATTCTCGGGTACTTATTTTCCACATAATGGTTTTCATATATGTAGTTCCATCATAGAAGATTCTGATGATGCTGCTGCAAATGTTGTGTACCAGTATGAGTTATGTTGTGTACCATAATAAGTGTACCAGATTAGAACAGTTAAAAATAATTTGTTTACTGTTTTGCAACAGCTATACACATTCAGGTACTAAAAATGTTATATACCCCAATGAAACAATTAACACATTTTATATATCAACTTGAAACAGCTTAACATCTTCTCATTTAAGTAATACTATGTAATACCATTGTGGATACTCTAATAGCATCCATAATAGTTTTACATAAATTGCGTAGACATTTATGTACACAATACACTTTAATTAATATGTAAAGTTAAGAAATACATAAACAACATTCGCTCTCCAATGGTTTTACATAACCATATTCCTTAAATATATTTTATTATTAAATTTTCTAACAACCACCAATAAGATATTATCATTAATTATAAATTGAATTAATTTATAATTAAAAAATGGTTATGTAATACATATTGCATTCATTAAATTTAAGGAATATGTTATGTTCCCGTGGTTGGTTGGACCAACTGGTAGAGCGAGTTGCGTTCCCGTGGGCGACCCGAGGTCAAAACCCGCCGGAGACTCCGCTTTTAAGGAATGCTACGTAAAATCATTGTAGCACGTTTTTATACACTTTACATAAAAAAAAATATATAGAATCAGTATTTAAGTAATATTATGTAATACCATTATGGATGCTCGTGACAAAATTACAACATAAGTCTTTGTGTTTACAAAATTGTTAACTCGTGGTGGTTGACATAATTAATTAAAGAAAAATTGAGAAATATGTATATCATCGCTTTGGGAGGGCTTCTCCCAACCCGAAATTGCGAAAGCGATGTAAATATATAAAAGAAAATGTTATGTTAAAATATGTAAGTCCCGCTTTTAAGGAATGCTACGTAAAATCATTGTAGCACGTTTTTATACACTTTACATAAAAAAAATATATAGAATCAATATTTAAGTAATATTATGTAATACCATTATGGATGCTCGTGACAAAATTACAACATAAGTCTTTGTGTTTACAAAATTGTTAACTCGTGGTGGTTGACATAATTAATTAAAGAAAAATTGAGAAATATGTATATCTAAAATAATGAAATAGTTCTCATTGAAAAAATGATTGTTAAAATATTTTACGGAATAAAATTTTGTAATTTTATCAAATTAATTATATGACCATTTTTCAAATTAAATATAATTTTGACTCTAACTAACCAATTATCCACAAATAAAATCTTAATTGCAAATTGTCGAAAAATATTTTTGATATTATTTATATCTCTTAAATGTCAGCTATAAATTTGGTGATTGGTTTTTATTACTATATATATATATATATATATATATATATATATATATATATATATATATATATATATATATATATATATTATGTAAATAATATAAAGTTAGTATATAGTTTTGGTAGTTTGTCAATGCAATTTTTTTATTTAAATTTAAAATTTTCTATTTTTTTCAAAACCAAACGCCAAGTTCGATCCGAATAAAAAATGCTCTGCTGGGTTGGATTTTTTGTTTTTATTTTTTTATGAATAATAATAATTTAATTGTTTATATATATCTTTATCTTTATTATATTAATATTATAATAATCGGCAAAAAAAAAAATACTATAATATTGTCGATTGATTTTTTTGGGCCGAAAATCCTAGTTGCTTTCTTTTGCTACAGTCGGCAGTCCCGCTTTTAAGGAATGCTACGTAAAATCATTTTAGCACGTTTTTTATACACTTTACATAAAAAAAATATATATAGAATCAGTATTTAAATAATATTATGTAATACCATTATGGATGCTCGTGACAAAATTACAACATAAGTCTTTGTGTTTACAAAATTGTTAACTCGTGGTGGTTGACATAATTAATTAAAGAAAAATTAAGAAATATGTATATCATCGCTTTGGGAGGGCTTCTCCCGACCCAAAATTGCGAAAGCGATGTAAATATATAAAAGAAAATGTTATGTTAAAGTATGTAAGTCCCGCTTTTAAGGAATGCTACGTAAAATCATTGTAGCACGTTTTTATACACTTTACATAAATAAAAAATATATAGAATCAATATTTAAGTAATATTATGTAATACCATTATGGATGCTCGTGACAAAATTACAACATAAGTCTTTGTGTTTACAAAATTGTTAACTCGTGGTGGTTGACATAATTAATTAAAGAAAAACTGAGAAATATGTATATCTAAAATAACAAAATAGTTCTCATTGAAAAAACGATTGTTAAAATATTTTACGGAATAAAATTTTGTAATTTTATCAAATTAATTATATGACCATTTTTCAAATTAAATATAATTTTGACTCTAACTAACCAATTATCCACAAATAAAATCTTAATTGCAAATTGTCGAAAAATATTTTTGATATTATTTATATCTCCTAAATGTCAGCTATAAATTTGGTGATTGGTTTTTATAACTATATATATATATATATTATGTAAATAATATAAAGTTAGTATATAGTTTTGGTAGTTTGTCAATGCAATTTTTTTATTTAAATTTAAATTTTTTTATTTTTTTCAAAACCAAACGCCAAGTTCGATCCGAATAAAAAATGCTCTGCTGGGTTGGATTTTTTGTTTTTATTTTTTTATGAATAATAATAATTTAATTGTTTATATATATCTTTATCTTTATTATATTAATATTAATATTATAATAATCGGAAAAAAAAATATTATAATATTGTCGATTGATTTTTTTGGGCCGAAAATCCCTTTCTTCTTTTGCTACAGTCGGCAGTCTCCTTTCGCCCCTTTATAAATCCTCCTTTGATCCAAGGTCACAAGTAAAACCTTACAAAAAAAACCTTCTCAGCTGCCGTCGGTCAGTGTTCTACATCACTGCTCTCTAGCTTTTGCTCCATTTCCTTGCCGTCGGTTCGAGGTTCGTTCTCTTCCTTTTTACACTTTTCAATTCGAATTTTGACAAAATTTGTTATTTTTTTCCCTTATTATTATTGTTATTCTGCTGTTTGTTGATCTCTTCAGTTTGATACTTTTCTGATCCATTCTGAATTACTTAATCTTGGGCTCATTCCAGATCTGATTATCTTTTCAAGATCGGCGAAAAGTTCTGACATTTAAGTCATTCTTAGGTATTAGCGGTTCCTTAATTGTGTTTGTTTAATAGATTATTTTTTTTTTGCGTGACACTAATTCTTGTGATCGCTGTCTTGCTCATTTTCTCCTCTTTTATAGTGAAGAGTTGCCCCTGTATTCAGATATGTTACGGTGTTTGTATATGCTGTATTTTTGTTGTTTGAAATAACTTATGGATTCATCATCTCAGCTCAGTTATATTTTCATAAATTAATTTGATTTAATGCCTAGGTTTTGATTTTTCAAAACCATATTGTTCACTGTATGATGTTTTTCTCCAAGAAGTATGTTTTGACTTCGTAGATAGGTTTTTCTATGCTCTTATGATAGATCTATGAAAATAACATGCAATTTATTTACAGAGATGGCAACCCATGAGAATGGATATTCTCAGCTCCCGGACCCGAAAGCTGTGAGCACTGAATTCGTTACGCAGTATTACAAAATCATTAACTCTGCCCCACAGCATGGTCATAGGTTTTATCAGGATGCCAGTGAGATGCTCCGGCCGGGTCCTGATGGTCAACTGACCTCTGTAACGACTCTGCAGGTGAGGCTTTCCCGACATAATTGGATTGATCTGTTCATATCTGGTTGGAAGTTTCTTGGGACAATTGAAATCAAGTCATCCTTTTTGGATTTTTCTTTCGAAAGACTTGACTTGCAAATATAAATTTTACTTTATCCAAACACAGGGGCTACTGGCTAGTCTAAAAGTAAATTTGTATTCATCTCAGATGGCACTTTGTTTTCTGTCATCATTAAAGCTTTCTTGTGCTCTTTCTTTGATTACTATCAACATATAATTATCTCTTCTATATCTAATTCGTCTAGCTTTGAGTTTTATCATGGTGTGATATGCTCAACCTGTTTTCTGCAACTTTCATTTCACTTATATAACTCGATATACCCTCCTACTGCAGGGTATTAATGAGAAAATCCTTTCTATGGATTACGACAAGAGCAAGATCGAAATTCTAAGTGCTGATGCCCAGGCTTCCTACAAAGGCGGGTTCTTGGTCTTGGTGACCGGTTACATAACAATGAACAAGGATAAAGTAAAGAGGACATTTATCCAGTCCTTTTACTTGGCCCCACAAGAGAATGGCTATTATGTTCACAGTGACATATTCAGATATGTCAAAGATGAAATTTCTGCACCTCCTTCTCCAACTGTAGCAACCGAGGAGGATGTTCAAGTTGCGGATGCCCCTGTCACGGCTTCCCCTGGTAAGTTAAAAATGGTCCCTTTTTTCCTCGATACATTGTCAAGTTATTGCTTTTCCTTTTTTCATTTGTTTGATACGAATTGCAATTGCAGAGCCAACCCAAGTTTCTGCAGAACCCGAGTCCCATGATGTGCCTCAAGAGGCAGAAGTGATTGCTGCCCCAGCCGAGTCTGACCAATCTGTGGACAATGGGGCAGATTCTGTTCATGAAAAGGAAATAGTTAGTTCTTCAGCAGAAGTAAAACCTAAAGAGGTTGCCCCGGTTGCTCTGCCATCACCTCCTGTCAATCAAGAGGCTGTTGTGCCGCCGCCTGCATCTCCGGCCTCTCAAGCCGATGCTCCAAAGATGTCTTATGCAGCAATGGTAAGTGATATCTTCAATGTCGATTGGGGGCTTGTATTAAGAAGAAGTTTTAAGAACCAAAACATTCTCAACTATTGGCCATGTTGCAAATCAATGTCCCAGATTTAAAATGTTGACATTTGTTGTCTCAACTATCACATTTGTTGATTTTCACTTTTTTTCGACTGATTTTGTCGTTTTAAGCAACAAAAACGTGGTATGTTCCATTTTTTTTTTCCGAATTATCAGATTTGTTGCTCATGTTTTAGGCTTAAATTGTATGAAAAAAATTTGAAATCAACCACTGTGATAGTTAGGACACCAAATATCAACGTTTTAAATGTGATAATGATTAGCAACATGTCTTATAGTTTAGACTGTTTTTTGGTTCTTAACCCTAAGAAAGGTCTAAAACGTTCTTGTAATAATTATTATTTTCAGGTACATGCTATGAGTAGCAAGAGCCAACCCTTCCAGGTAAGAGCCTCACCGGCCAAAGTTGTGGCGAAGAGCGCACCTATTACAACACCCGAAGCATCTGTTCCCAATGGAGTACCTCCAGCTGCTGTAAAATCTAGTGCACCACCAAGTATGGTTTTTCTTATTAGCTTGATTTAGTAACTGTTTTCTACTTTATTAATTTGAAATTGCGTTCTCTAATTTTATTGTTTTTGTTTCAGTGAAACGCTATTCAATATTTGTTGGCAGTTTGCCGCTGGATGCAACACCGACACAACTGGAAGAAGCATTCAAGCAATTCGGGCCTATCAAGCCTGAAGGCATTCAAGTCAGAAGTAGCAAGGTCAGTTATTTTCTTCTATTTGTGTTACAAACCTGGATTTTCACAACATGCAGTGAATGAATTCGTTGAATCTTTTATTGCCTCAGGGATCTTGCTACGGATTCGTTGAATTTGAATCCGAGAGCTCACTGCGCAGTGCTCTTGAGGTTAGATTTGTTTTTCTCATTTGGAATTGTTTTGGTTGCAAAATTAGCTTTATCATAAATTCAGTCATGGATCTTAAAAATCTGAACTTTATGTAAAAAAAAAACCCCACTGGCCAAAAAAAAATGTAAAAGAACCCCATTTTTTTCCAATGTTATAAATATATTGAATGAATGCTTGATTACAGGGGAAATCTATTTTCGTCGGAGACAAAAGAGCGCACATTGAAGAGCAGAGGAACGGTAAGTGGTCGATGTTTACTTGACTTGCTGTTCATTTAATTGTGTATTTCCTTTACTTGCTGTTCAAGTAATAACTAGTTTGTGCCCTCGGTTGGTTTTCAGATGGCAATGACAGAGCAAGGGTTCCCCAGGGAAGAGGTGGGTTCCGTGGTGACAACTTTAGAGGCCGTGGCGGCTTTGGTGGCGGCCGTGGTGGAAGAAACGACTTTGGTGGCCGTGGTGGGGGCCGCAACGGGGGTGGCTACAATAGAGAGTTCCAAAACGGAGGGGGCCGAGGACCACGTCAGGAGACCGGAGTGAAAATTTAAGCGATTGAAGAAGAAGAAGATCAAGATCTGTTGTTTGGATTTGATTTTTCATGTGGTGGCTAGAGAAGCAAAAGATTTTTCTTCCCCAAGTTTTGTTATTGTTAGAATCCTTTAGGGTTTCTTGATCGAAGATTTGGTAGGTGGAAAATTGGAATTTTGGATAATTTAGGAGAGAGATTATCTAACATTTTTAATGTTGGTTATCATCACGCTTCTTTAGAGGAATGGAATGATAAACAATTTATCTGAGTTTCAAACATTATTAGTTAACATTTGGCAATTAACCCAACAATATAAGCTAAACTCTCAAGCTAGCTCATTAGCTAGCTAGGCAATGATGATTACGTATCAGTTAGGCAAACAATTCCGTTCAAATTAGACATAATATTTGTTATAACTAACAATTTGTCCACAAATGATAGCAAATTGTCTAAAAAAAAACTTCAGCTAATAATTTATCTCAAGTGCCCAAGCATCATTTCGAAACTACCCCCAACAATAAAAGCTAAACTCATTAGATCTAGCTAGGCAATGATGGACATAGTGAAGAACACCTTGTTTCCCACCCTTGAAGTTAACTCGAATTCACAATGATCGCCAACCCGAATTCCAACTTCCCTGCAGAACCTGTGCCATCCTGCATTCGACAGCTCCCCTCTCCTCTCGTTATCCCGGTAGAAGATCCTCAGCTGCCATATCTTTCCATATCCCAGCAGTCGAAGCTTCACTTTCAGTGTCTTGTTCAACTTGTTCTTCAGCACAAAAGCATGAGGCAAAGTCTGTTTTTTTTTAGCATTTATTAATTAGCTTTACAGAGTATCAAGCTAGCTAATTAACTGTAGGAAAAGATTTGCTTAATTACCACTCGAGATTTCGGTTTCAGATACGATGGCTGAATTCGCATGCGGAACGATGGGTTCCCAGATTTACCTGCCCCATATAGCCAGCCAATGAGTTTAAGGGATGAACTTGATGAGGAATTTATGGAAGTAGCAAATATGTATACAACCTTTGAAGGGGGTTCTCAGTTGCCCGAATGGAGATGACTTGGTTCGGAGATTCTGCAGATGCGCTCGAGCTTCGTAATCATCACACTCCACAGTTTCGGGTAAGAAATCATCATTTTCATCTTCATCTTCATCCTCTTCAGATTCATTATCTTCATCAGTTTCTTGATCTGCAAGTAATTAGGAACTAGTCAGTTGTCATGATTCATTGGAAAAACCTGTTGAAATATATATAGACTAAACTACGCTTTAGGACAGTTAGTCAATTCGTTCTTCTAAACTTTCACATAGTGCCATAGATGTGTGCAGGTTTGAATCTTTGTAACGCGAAGTTAAACCCCGATTTAATTAAAATTTCGCAAGGCAGCTAAATTTTCTTAGTTCTTACTCACCCGAAGACTTGGACTCGGATCGATTAGTTTCCTGCTTAATCTTAATATGATGAGGATGGGCAGTAGCAGCAGCAGCAGTAGGTAAGAAATCATCTTCATCATCATCCTCTTCATATTCATCATCTTCATCAGTTTCTTGATCTGTAAGTAATTAGGATATAGTCATTTATCATGATTCATTACGACAACCTGTTAAAATATATAGACTAAATTAACGCATTCATCTATCACCTTAAAGTTTTTAGGACAATTAGACAAGTAGTTTGTCTAAACGCGTAGTTGTCATGAATCATTACGAAAACCCGTTGAAATACATAGATTAAACTTTACTCTCCCCTATCATATTAAGACATATTAAGGTTTTAAGACATTTAGTCAAGTATTTCGTCTAAACTTTCACACAATGTCAGAGCGCGCAGGTTTGAATCTCTGTTGCGCTAAATCCCAATTTAATTAAAATTTCGCATAGCAGATATGTTTTCTAAGTTCTTACTCACCGGAAGACTCCGATCGGGACTCGGATCGATTAGTTTCCTTCTTAACCTTAACACGATGAGGATGGGCAGTATCAGCAGCAGCAACAGGACGTTTTGGTGGATACTTGATCTCGATCGAGGAGTCGTCGAATATGAGAACAGCGAAAACCGATTCAACTGGTTCAAATCTGAAAAATACGAATGATCTCTCACCAAGAGAGTAGTATTCCATGAACTCCTTCCACCCTTCTCCCAACATCACCTTGTCAGACGAATTCTCTACCGCCACACTCCACGTATCACCGTTCGGTACCACCAGGCGAACCGATTCACGGCCTGCAATACTCATTCCCCCATACTTAAGCACAAAATTGATCGGAACTTCCTGCAAGTAACCATTTTTCTTTTAGGAGACAAAGCAAGGCAGCATTTTTATTTGTCATCATTTCGCCAAATTCAAGAAACCACCTTCCTACAAACTTATATCAGGCAAAACAGAGCCCCCATTGATCTCTCTAGCTAGATACAGGGTTGTAAATGAGCCAATCTACTCTTGATCGGCTCGATCAATACTCGAATTCGAGTTCGGATAGAGCCAAGCTCGAGCTTAGTCAAGAAAACTTCGACCCTACAATTTCGAACTCGGTCAATCAAGTTTTGAGTCAAGTTCAACCTTGAAAATTCAAATTCTTCGAGTTATTTGAGCAGAGTCGAGTATGACGAGCAGCCTAAAACTCGACTATCTAGCGAGATAGCAACTATGGAAGAAGAAGAAGATGAAGTAAAAGAGCTTACGAGCTTTCCCAGTTGAAGGGCGTGAGGCATTATCACTTGGAAGAAATGGGGTGTCTCAGACTCGTAGATGTTGCGATTGGTCACCATCTTCAATTCTTCTTCTTCTTCAGCAAACTACGTTTAAAACTTGAGTAGGAAGAAATGGGAGTTTCTGGGTCTGAATATTACAGCGGCTAACAGAGAGAGCATGTAAACTGCGTGTTCGTTTTATCATTCGACTGACAGCAAAAGGCGGTCTGGTTTCCTTTCCTGCAAGTACGAACAGAGCACACAAATTGGAAGAAGCATGCTTTTTGTAACCGCCAGTCTCAGTAATTACACAAATATCCCGTCAAAACTGTATTCCTATCAAATATTTTAGGGTTCAATTTGTCATTTTCATTTCATATTCCCTCTTCTACTTTTATATATATATTTCACCATTTTAATATAGAGAAAATAAGTTTCGACAAATTGGTATTTTCATTTTTTATATTTTTGTTTTGTTTTATGCATATGAGAGAACGCAATTTGACAAATTAATACATGATAATTTTATTGTGAGATTTCATACTTTTATTTAAAATTGCAATCTAGTAACAATATTGTTTTTTTGTTATTGCAATCAAGTTACTAAGACAAAAAAGAAATGTAATAACAAAAACATTAGATAATTTGATTACAAGTATAACCATAACAAAAACAGAAGACCTAAAACTCACAAAAATGTTTATATATCCAGTCTTTTGACTCATTTCACTTGTTTACGTATCGAACCTCATTGATTTACCGAAGGTTTTCCTTCTCGACGTTGTGACCGTGTTGATACTACTAACCAGGTATTCTTATGAGAACGGAACTATCAGAGATAGACTTTTTTCTTGATACGCAAGAAATCTCCTTATAAGCTTGCTCACTACGAAGAGGTTTCTTGGTTACATTAAGGATATGTAGCTGGGATCAATATTATTCACCGATAAATACCCAACTAGTAAAGCAAGTTGCGATTTTCTTAGATGAGAATGTTCAAATCCCACTGATTCCGAAAGTACACAAACATTATAGTAAACTTGTAGGAAAAGTTATAAAGTTTATCGAATAACAGATAACTCATGCTGTAATCAACTGTATTATTTATTCCAAATGAGTACATGATTTATAGGAAAGACACCAAATTGAAATAACAAACTTCAGACTTCGTAGCCACTAACTGAATCAATTCAACATTCATAATTATAATTATACTAGGTGGCTGACCCGCGCGTTGCGCGGTATAGATATATATTTTTTTTTAAGTTGATGGCTTGTTACCAAAATTTTAGATTTAATTTCAAATTAATTTTATTGAAGTAATTTTTTTGGTCATTTATTCTATTTATTTATATTTTTTTGATGTTGGGATACATCATCATATAGAAAGATCAAGCCCCATTCTAATTTTTATTTTCTTTTAATTAGGGTTATGTTGGAGTAGTTTTTTTTATTATCATTTATTGTAGCTTTTTTTTAATGTTCATATGTTACATAAAGAAATATCAACACATTATAGGTTGAATATTCTAATATTAAATGGTAAATTCAGTAATTATAAAATACACATATATAATTATAAAATATGTTAATACTTCAACTTGCATAATTTCACCATCACTGGACATCATAAACACTGAGCTACTTATCTTTTTCATGTTCATATCTAAAAAAAAAAAATTGATCAATATGTTAACCATTGGTATATAAGGTGATCTATTGAGCTTGTAATTTATTTTGCCACTATTGAGAATGTAATTTGAATAAAAATTAGACTATAAAAATTTATATAAAAACATAAATGTATACGTTATGAAACACTTTAAATTGTTGTGTTAATGAAAACAAAGAATAATTACTTAGTATGCGTTTAAGAGTTTTTTTTAATAGTTACGTCACTATTTAGTAAAAGCATTAAATAAAAATTAAATAATGTTCATGTACGAAAATAGACCTGGTTAATTGATCAACTAATTTTATCATCATTATAATAACATTGTTATAACTATTTTTAATAAATTATTTTTTTTTGTCGAAATTAGCATCCTCAACTTGTTCGATTTTGTTTTAATAATATTCCTTGATAATTTTAAACCAATTTATGTAATTAACTACATGTCTTGTTGGTTACAATTTTCACTTACATGCTAACTGTGTAATAGTTGATAAATTAGTACATCAGTGTTTTAGTCCAACAAAAGTTTTTAGAAAAGATGTTCATAGTTTTTTTTTGTTATATGTGATTATTGAATAATATATGTATATGCTATAATTATAATTAATAATTATAATTATAATTTATAAATTTAAAATATTAACACTTAAAAATTATGATAGATACATACATATAATGTCTGCTAATTTAACATAAAGAAACTTACCGGCTAAAAGGCAAATAATATTGTTTACGTAGAATAATGTCAAATTAAGACGTATATTTTGGCCAAAAAAAAAAAAAAAAAGACGTATATAAAGCTATAACATCTCAATATTTACTATTTTTTAAGTACTATTTTATAACTTTTTTCATTTCAATAATTATACATCATCATGATAACTGCAAAAATTGGTAAATATATATATAATTAAAAATTATATAATATGTAAGTATTATATTTCTATTTGTAAAATTATAAAGAAATACACATGTAGAATTTATAATTAAAAAAATTATTGACAGTGTAATTTAAAAATGAAAATAAAGTTATAATAAACTTCTGCTGTAATTGTAAAGGGAAAATAATAATTAACGTCTTCTATAGAGGAAAATAAACGGCTATAAGTGGGGTTAGTTAACCTTGATCTTTTTTAACGCTTGTAAGAAAATAAAACGGTTGCTGTGGATAAATCTCAGAGCTTGGAGGCAATCTAAGCATGTTTAATTGCTTAGGTAGACATTAATCTATCACCAAAGAAAGAGAGGAACTGACATGGACCAATTATGTTATATCTTTTGTACACATCAATATCTAACTTTATTACTTGTCAAATTTACAGTGAACTTTTCAGAATTATTATATATATAGATAGATAGATTACCTAATAATACTGCGGGTAAGCTTGGATGAGACTTTAAAAATAATAATCAAACTCCGGATTTTTGGGCTCTCAAACTCATGTTCCGAGCCCTAGTTTATAATAGACAAAGTCACACTCACTATAGGTTTTTCTATTTAAGGACAGAGTCAGGTCATTCTGAAATTTACACCAAAATAAAAATACGTAAAAAAATGATAAATTTTCTAATAATAATAATTTGTAAGTGTATATTGTGTTACTGTTATATTGTGCAAAGTATAGAATCAAGAAGATGAAAGAATTTCGACTGGAGTCGAATTTTGAAATGCAAAATTTCGTCGGCCATGTTCTTCTGTTACATGAAGTTTTTTTTTCTACCACAGGGGGTCCTAGGTGGGCCCATCAGAAGGGCAGCACCCGTAACATACTTGCACCGAGGTCAGTCTGTAAGGGGTAATGATGCAGCGTGATGGGGATAGATGACACAAAAACTCGTTGATTCAAGGGGATGCCGATAATTTGTTGGATAGAGGCGCAAAATTCATTGATTCAGAAGAATACCGAAGAATTGACGCAGGGTTGAGGAAAATCTCGATTTTTTTTATTAATAATTCAACTTCTGTAAAATTTGGCTAACAATGTCTTAAATAATGAAAAGAAAAACCCTAACCCTATACAAAACTAGGGTACTTAACCCCGCGATGCGCGGGGTGATATATAAAATATGAATAATTAATAAAATAAAATAGTTAAAATTATAATAATAAATTTGTTATACTGCAGTGCAATTGTATGTCTATATATAATATTTTAGTAAATCACATTGCTTATTCTTTAAAGATTCATTACCCTACCTGGAACCAATTCAACGTCAAGATTTTGAATAATTAGATTAAATGAAGCTGGCCAAAAGAAAGCTAATAATTGGAAAAAAAAACACGTCTTATAATGCTTCCAAATGGTCAAAAGACAGAAAACTTTGTTGTACCCGCGCCGCGCATGACTTCGTAAAAATTGATAAATAATTGTAAAATATGATTTGATAAATTAAAAATTATATTAATAATTTTTTTCCTATATAAAATAAAAATATAAATGTGTTAGGAAAAAAAAGCATCAAAGATTATACTAAAAGCACATTAAATTTTCCAATATATATTAGGAGTAAAATTATTCCTCATCCATTATTAAAATGTTAATCATAATAATATTAATAATTCAGTTATAGACTATTATAGAGTATTAAATATATATATAATAACAATAATATAAGATGGGCAGTACAACGTAAATATATATAGAAAAAAAACCAGCTTTGGCCTTTTTTCATTTTACCTCTAATGTATTCCATGACTTTGTTAAATAAGTCAGATACACATTTCATTTTAGTAGTAACTTTTTTGTTCCATAGCTTTTAAAGAATAACCACTAAGAGTGAGTTAAATATATCACAAATAATTCAAAGGAGAAGAAGCCTATTACTTGTAAGTTGTAAATGCCACAGTCCATAAGCCATACACATACAGTACAACTCAAGCCCAAAGCAACTACCAATTATTAAACCTAAATCTAAATTGCCTCACTTATATCAACATTCATTGACTCATATAGCCGCAGTAGCACATACTATTTTCTTCCTCGACCACACCACCGCCACCGCCGCCGCCATGAGTTTGATTTTTATTCAACTCAACCACCAACAACTAAATATTTGATACCCCGAGCAGAGTTGTAGCAGAGAATTTGAGACTGCGGATTTGCACAGCAGACCCGTCAGAGGAATTGGGATCGTAGAATCTCATAACCACAGTAGAGTTGGGATAAAAGAACAGGAGCTGAGACAGAATCAAACTAAAGCAGCTACTGAAGGATGAATCAAAGCCGCTTGTTCTAGTCGTGCATTGCGGTTTCAGCAGCCGTATATAGTTTAACACTGAAACTCAACCACAAGGACCTGACATTCACATGAAGAACAACATCTATTAGAGAGATACAACATCTATTAGAGAGATGCAACGATTAGAGATATGGTGTTTCAGCGAAAAGGTGAGATAATTATGTGTTTGTCGTTATGGAGGTGTGGGAATGAAGTATGGTCTATGTCTGTATATATATTTCGGAGTCATGCAAACATTCATTGAATTGCAGTAAATTGAATGACATGTTGTAAATTGAATTGTATTCAATTAGATGTATAGGAACTCTCGATGTATATGAACTCTATCTGACTCTTCGTTTGCTGTTGTTGCTGGAAACAAAGAGGCAATCTCCATAAATTATACCTCATTGAAATTTTTGAATTGAAATAATTGTCAACAGAGAAAAGAAAAGGAAAACCTCAGCTCAGTCCTCTCCTTGCATCGGTAGGAGGAAAAAAAAAAATCTCAGCTCCACACATCTCCTCTTATTATCTTTCAACCTAAATTTTAATATATATAGATTATCTCAAAATTTAGGGAAATGAAGGAAGACGTTTCCTGCAGCTCATAAATCCTCCAGCAGCTGACATTAATATGTGGATTGGAAATTGCAAATCTGAAAATCCCTAGCTCCTGATTGAATTTGAATTCATCTATCTACCTAAACTTATATATATATATATAGATTAACAAAAATTCCAAAACAAAACCGAAAAATTACAAAAAAAGACCGAAATAAACATAAAACAGCAAATTTGACCCCCTAAACGAAGGAATATGGCTGAAAACTGTCTAACCCCATAGACTATAGGTCTTACTCAGATCACCGTTTCCGCATGAAATAATGTACTCGCACGCCGAAATCCAACACTTCAAGATCTCCCACATCAGGTAAGGTGCTGGCCATGAATAATTTTCCATTCATATGGTCACTAGCGGAGATTTAACCCCTGACCTCTGGTTAAAGTATGAGGCGTTGAACCAGCGCACCGTGTATTACATGGTTTCTGCTGCATGATGCTGATTCTGTCTGTTTTGGTGTCTTTCAATTCTTTTTTGCAGTGGTTTAGGAAAATAAAAAGGACATCCATTTGTTATGTATAAATAATAATAAATTGATTTAACTTTACAGAGTTTAATTCTGTGAAATTTAACTAAAGCAGGATATTTTTTAGAATTATTTTCCTGGAAAATTATTATTATTTACTAAAAACAGAAAATTGGAACTTTTATTGGGTAATATTGTGGAAAAAGCAACATTTTTAAACATTAGCTAAAAGCTAAGCGTTTAACTTGACAAATTTATTTTTTGTGAGATTTATCTGAAGCCGGATATTTTTTTAGAAACTTTTTCCTGGAAATTTATTATTATTTACTAAAAACAGAAAATTGGAACTTCTACTTGAAAAAGCAAACATTTTTAAATTTTAGCTAAAAGCTAAGCAATAGTTTAACTTGAAGAGGTTCAATTTTGTGAAATTTAACTAAAGCACGATATTTTTTAGAAATTTTTCCTGGAAAATTATGATTGTCTAGTAATAAAAACAGAAAATTGGAACTTTATTGGATAATATGTGGAAAAAAGCTAACTTTTTAAATATTAGCTTAAAGCTAAGCAATAATTTAACACCTTTTGGTGTTCATTATTTCATAATTAATATCTCTTACTGTTGTAATTGTATGAATAAAAGTATATTCTGATTGCAGATCAAAGAGCTTCACTGAGAGATTCCCTTGGCTGATTACTGGTTTCTTTTTCTTATGTGGTATGATTCTGCTCTCAATGTTCCACATTTCATTAGTAGGACTTATATTTCTTCTAATCCAGAACAACAGTATTCGAATTTAACCCGAATAGGAGTTAACTCGAATTCATGGGAAAAAAAAAAAACATTTTTCCCAGTTATCCATAATGTGGTTGGCCTTGCAATCGCTCGGCTGAGTGCACCAGTATTTACTGTATGATATATGCATCTGATGTTGCCACACAAACAATGGTCAACTTAAGCAGAGCAAAAACATCGTAATCTGATATGCTAATTTGATTCCATTTTATGGGGATCCTTTCGGGTTATATTTCAATGATTTCTTTACATGCAGGTATTTCTTGAATGTCATCTTCAACATACTAAACAAGAAGGTCTACAATTACTTTTCGTATCCATAGTGCGCTTCCCTTGCTCGTTATCTCCTTTATTTTCAGTAATAACTTCACACCGTAATACCACTCAATTCAAATTAAACATCTTAAAACGATTCATCTTCCAGCTTTGTGTCAGTTATCCATCTTCTCGTTGGAGTGGTGTACTGTCTACTGAGTTGGGCTGTTGGACTACCCAAACGCGAAGTAAGTCCCATTTTTAGTCTTCTGTATGTCTGTGTGACAATATATACAAACTGAAAAAAAAAAAAAAAAACATTCGTTCTGAGCAGCCGATCAATAAGGAACTCCTATTGGTGTTGACTCCTGCTGCATTCTGCCATGCGCTCGGCCATGTCATGTCCAATGTTTCATTTGCAGCCGATGCCGGGTCTTTCACACGCACAATTAAAGGTAAGAGTTGTGTAGAAAAGTTTTCTAGGAAAATGTATAATGATATTAACTGTTAACTTTATGTGGTCATACTTTCCCTGCGCATGCAGCCGCCTCTCAGTTTGTGTTGGGTCAGCAAATACCTTTGCCCCTTTGGCTTTCATTAGCTCTAGTTGTGCTCGGTAAGTTCGCATTAATAACTCAAAGATTGTGTTTTGTTTCAATTGACTAAATACAGAATCTGCTCGTTGGCGAAAATTACGTAGCGAGATGAGTCTAGGTCGTCGCTACTAGACCACTCATTTTTACGGTAAAAAATATTAAATAAACAGAATTTGCATTTCCTATGCACTGATTTTACATGTAAAGGTGTATTGATGGCTTCTCTGACTGAGCTTTCCTTCAATTGGCTCGGGTTTTCTAGTGCAATGATCTCAAACATTGCATTTACTTACAGAAGTATATACTCAAAGAAAACAATGGTTAGTGTTTCATTTTGAGGATTTATTATTAATCTATCGTGTTATTTGGCTCGGCCTCACTATCATAGTTGCTATTGAAATAGACAAACGAGAATTGACAGCACAAATGTATATGCTTACATACATATCGATCATTGCTCTACTAGTCTGCATTCCCCCTGCTCTCATTGTAAGGCCAACAATTTCCCCACGTAACGATCGGACACAGTAAACTCTTGTCCGTGTTACTCACTTCAAGATTACACTTTTCAGATTGAGGGTCCAAAATTGATGCAATACGGATTCAGCGACACTATTGCCAAAGTCGGTCTAGTGAAATTTTTGTCTGATATGTTTTGGATATTAATGTTCTACCATTTGTATAACCAGGTACAACTCAATTACCTACACCATGCTTCTATTTCATATATATAGAACTTTGGTAATTACTGTTTCAACTTATTGTTTTGGACCAACCATTACAGCTCACTATCAACACTTTGGAACGGGTAGCGCCACTAACTCATGAAGTTGGGAATGTGTTGAAAATAGTTTGTTATCAGTTTCTCCATTGTTGTGTTCGGTAAGAATCTCTCCCTTTTCCTTGTGCAGTAGTTGCGGTTTACCTATTAAGTTGTTTCACATAAGCATAAATCACACTTAGACGGTTCATAATGCTACAAACTGTGAGACTTAGAGATAAACTCAGCGAGAAAGTATTAAACAGTAGCAGCTCTGATTGAATATTTTATACGAAACTGCTGATATCTAACTCAAAACACGTATTTTCTAAAAAAAGTAACTTTTTTGCTTTATTTTAAGTCGGGATGGATATGATATTAGAGCAAGGCCTCCACACAAGTCATTTAGTAACTCGGTACATAATATATATAGAATAGATCGTGTAGCATTTCATACATTGTATATATTTTTGTATCGTGCTGCTTTTTGATCCGACTTGTATGGGCGTACTTGGTGGTGTTTGTGAAACTTGCTGAGGCAATAGAATTTCCACCCAAACTGGGATTGGCACGGCAATAGCAATCACCTGAGTTGCCATGTACTCGGTCATAAAGGCAAACATTGAAGAGCAGAAGAAGGTAAACCCGTGACATTTGAATCTCTATAAATTATACAAGCAAATCCGGATAGGCGAAACAAATGGTCTTCAACGGTTATGGTATGGCGGTATCTCATTTGATTCATTTCGTTCAATCTCGAGGTGTTTTGATTTCTGATGTTGTTATGATCAAATTCAGAAGTCTGCTGCAGCTGCTTCGTCTTAAATGGGTTCGATGTCGGAGCTTGGAACCGTGTTAATAACGAGGCGGAGATTTGTCAGAACTTGATTGAGTTGAGTTGATAAATTTCACTCAAGTTGATTGGAATTATTTGGAATCTGGGCTGTTTTTTGAATCACTTTCTGTTTCAAATTTTAATGAAGCTCCAACGGAAAGAAGTAGAGGGTTAAGAAGATAAATAAAGATCCAAATTTTATCATTTAGTTTGTATCAAATTTGGTGAGGAATCCAACACTAACCAACAACATTAGTTATTGCGTAAAGTTACTTGACCAGATCAGAGAGTAGAGTAAATCAGATGGGATTGGTGGGGCCCACATAAGGAACAATCATATTTGTCATTTTGTCTTGAGAATTTAACTTTTTAATAATATATATATATAATTATTTAATTGCTAATTAAATTTATTTTTGTTTACTTAGAGCATCCACAGTGGTATTACGTAGAGATTACGTAAACGTGGGCCCTACATGTTTATTTAAGTAAAACAAAAAAAACTATTTGTAGTGGTTTTACGTATCATTCCTTAAAGATGGGACTCACACGTAAATTTATGTTTTACATAAAGCATTCCTTAAATATAAGGAATGCACAATGTATTACATAACCAATTTTTAATTATAAATTAATTCATTTTATAATTAATGCTAATATCTTATTGGTGGTTGTTGGAAAATTTAATAATAAAATATATTTAAGGAATATGTTTAAGTAATACGATTGCAGAGAAAATATTTTTTATGTGTGTCTTAACTTTACGTATTACTTAAAGTGTACATAAAAGTCTACGTGACAACTTTAAAGAATACAATTTATGTAAAACCATTGTGGATGCTCTTAAGTGTTCTATCTAATAATGCTAATTTCTTTATGATTTCAGTCTAATTTGGATAGTATGAATAATATGCTCAGTGTAAACACCTGATTTTGGACAAGGTTCGAGAATACCGTGACACGTGGAACTGAAGATCGAGTAAAGTCACGAGGCATGGCACACGCGAATCATTTGTGGACCCGACATATCCGAAATACATATTTTTAATATGGGTCTTAAAACGAAGCTTGGAAAATCACAAACACAATGGAACTGGCCGTGAGTCGATCAGACATCGTGATAAGAAGTTGTCAGAAAAAATTGAAATTAGAGGAAGTGTGAATGCATATATATATATATATTGTGCAGAGATGGAAGATATGAATGTTTCTTCATCATGCCTTGGGGCCCACCAAGAAAAATAAAGTCTTCATCTTCTGCATACATCCTCTGCACACGCCAAAGTTCTATGATGGTTTTCGTAGAATTATTGCTCAACTGGCTGATTACTCTGAGACATTGCGAGAGGAGTTTACCTATAAATAGAAGTCATTCTTCTGCATTTTGGTGACACCAACATCGACAAAGAAGAGCAAAATTAGAGAGCGATAGTTAACTTCGTAAGAGTGAAAGCGTGAGTGTAGTTTAATTTCCCGGTCTGTGTTCTGCGCGTCACGACATTTTATTCGGAAACAACCTATGTAAGTATTACTTAATCAAAAGTTGTATTTACATTTCAAGTATAAATAAAGTGCAAGTTTGTTAAAACCTCGTCGCTTTCAATGTAGCGTTTTTATTTATTTTCTGTTCTTTTATTTTTGCAATATATATTATCTATAACTTTTACATATATATGCATTTTTACTATATATAAATCTTATATATGTTCATATCACTTATTTGTCATACTTATGCTGTCTATAAGTTGTATATGTGTCAATATTACTTATTTATCTCATAAGTTTGCTAAGTGTTACAAATCAGTCCAGAAAGCTCAGGGTCCATTTGGACGTATATAAAAAAAATGTTTTCAGTTCAACCCAGAACTTTGCTGATTGTTACATTTCAGCCCATGAACTTTTCCGATGTCGCAAAACTTTGCTAATTGTTACAAATCAGTCCAGAGAAGTTCATGGACCATTTTAACACATTTAGAAGTTGTTCTCAAATTCAGCCCCATAATTTTGATAATTACAATTCAGCCCCTGAACTTGTCGATAATTGCAGTTCAGACTTAAACTTCTTGATAATTGCAATCAGGCCCCTGAACTTTTTATAATTGCAATTCGGCTCCTGGACCTTTGATAACTGCGATCATGTCCTGATTTTATTGAAATTTACAATTCAGACCTCAAAGTGGATATTTTAGTGAAAAATTAAACAAGACAAGACAAACCAAAGTACCGAAAGGGCGGATTTCTAGCTTGCGAGCTTTTAATACGTAATCAAACCCCCGAACCCGAACTTCTGGACGCAGACCACTCAAAGTCATAGGATGTTAGTATAATGTACCCTAGGCAACTCTAGGATTCCGATTAGCCTTTAATTAATCGGTGGCGACTCTTTCTATTTTCCCCGGTTCGGTTGATATTTCCATATTTGACCGAATCCGCCGTTCGCCGATCCAAAAAAACATTTTCCAAAACCCGCTCTATTTCCGAGAGCGTTGGCCGGATTTGACGTGCGACATTTTGGCGACTCTGCTGGGGATTTCCGATCAGAGGGTTTAGGCTTGTTGTGTTTGTCTTACCTTGTTTAATTGGATTTTTCTACCATATCCGTTTTGACCGTTTGTTCGTATGTGCAGCTTCTGATATCGTATTTTGAGTGTTTTAAATTGCTTTTGCACACACACCACATTCGGTTACAATTCCACGCCAAAAACCAATGGCATATAGAACCCTAGGGGGTTGAGTAAGAGAATACGGCCAGTAGCGGTCACAACCGCCGGCACGTCTCCGAAAGCCCAACTCGATGATCGAAAAGGGCCTGCGATCCCCTTTATGGGGTAAGGTACCTTTCGATTCGAGAACCTTTAGAACCCACCTTGATAGAGCAAATCCCCACACAGTGCGGAGCCATCAACCACTCGTATTAATTCCAGATATGCTATTTTGCATTTTTTTTCTATATCCTGGTCTGATGTATAGGGCGGGACATCCAGATGTTCACACACTTTTGTAAAATAGTCAAGGGGCATCCACAGGTCTGTATATCTCTTTTGATGCATTGATTTGAGAAGGTAATGAAACAAAGTGTTGTATATTTGCATGTGTACATGAATAAGGTATTTTCTTCCATGTACTGCATCACGAATTTCAAAGCTATCAAAGTCGTCAATTGGATCAGTTGTTAAGTCATGAGTTATTTCTTCTCTATTAAGTAAAGATGACTTGCCAAAACATCATGATAAGGACCGTGAGTTCAATCCGCAAAAAAAAAAAGAGGGATATGATTTTTCAAATTATTCATTTTTATGAGACTCTAAAATACCCCCTCAAACTTTGAATTCTCAAGAATTTTAAAGGGTGGAACTTCACAGTTGTTATCATGATTGTTAAAAATGTGAGGTAATGATGCCACTTTGTGCTCAATTTAAGCGGTCGTCGACCCGAAATTCAAACGCCTGGTTTTAAAAAAAAAAAACCCGGGAACCGTTGAAATTTTTCAAAACCTCATGATCTGGTATTAATCGAATGAGAAGCGAACCGAGTGAAAAAAACCTGATGGGTTAAGGGTTAGAAAATGAATAACCCATGACTTGATTCTAAAAAAAAACATTGAGGATCATAATCGACATAATTGATGGCTATATTTTCCAAATCATGCATCATCATCCTAATTGTCATTTTCTCACAGGTACAGCTGGCGTGAACAAGCCGTAAATATACTTGTGATTTCGTTCGAATGGAACAAAATGGGCAATCAAGCCAGAATCATTCTCATGGTTCTGAACCTAGGTGATATCCAGCGACTGGGCACCTCAAGAAAATAAAGAGGGGAGCATCCGGCTAGAGGAGACTATGCTAGCCAAGATCACATAAACGGAACAATCCATCACCGAGTTCGCCTCATAAGTCAAGTGTCTCGTCATTTTTTCAGCGCTCAAGCAGTCGTGGCCGCTGCAGTCTCCTGGACTTCGACATCTCGATTCACGCCTCGGCTTGCTATCTCAGCTTAATTAATGGCTATATTTTCTAAATCATGCATCACTATTGTGGATTCTCAATCTAATTTCCATTTTTTCGCAGGTATACTTGGCGGGAACAAGTCCCAAACATACTCGCGATTTCGTTCGAATGGAACAAAATGGGAAATCAAACAAGAGTCATCTGCCATGGTTCTGAACCCATGTGATATCCAGCGCCTCCGCCGACTCAAGAAAATAAAGAGGGGATCATCCAACTATAGGGGATCTGGGAGACGGGATTACCCAAAACGGAACAGTTCCTCGCCGGCATGACCTCATAAGTCAAGCGTATCATCGCGTTTTCAGCGCCCAGGCAGTCATGGCGGCCGCAGTCTCCCAGACTTCAACATCTCGAGGACATCTTGCGCAAACAAGCCCCAAACATACTCGTGACTTCGTTCGAATAGAACAAATGGGGCAACCAAACCTGAGCTCGCCATGGTTCTGAACTCATGTGAGATCTGACGGCTCGACCACCTCGAATGAAGAGAGGATCATCTAGTTAGAGTAGACCTTGTGAACTAAGATCACCTAAATGGAACAATCCATCTCCAACATGGTCTCCCAGTTTGAGAATCCCATTGCTCTTTTAGAGCCCAAGTAGTCATGGATGTTGCAGCCTCCCATACTTCAACATCTTGAGTCGCGCCTCCATCGGCGACCTTAAAATAATTGATGGTTTATTTTCATAATCATGCATCATTGTTATGTATTTTGCATTCTAATTGGCATTTTTTTTACAGGCACATCTGGTGAAAGCAAGCTCCATACGTACTTGTGATTTTATTCAAATAGAACAAATGAAGCAAGATGAGAAGATTTCTCCATTTGGGTTCCTAAAACCCATGCAATGTCTAACAGCTCCGTAAGAGGCGATCATCCATCAAGAGCGTGTCATGCGTGCTATGATCACCCAGAAGAAAAAATCCCCCGCAAGCATGACCTCCGAAATCGAGCATCTCATCGCTTAACAGTCATGGCCGGCGCAGTCTCCTAGACTTCGAAATTTCGAGTACTTATGGCGCGGCAAGCTACCTCAAGCATTCACGGCCTCGATCCGAACGTCGAGTGGGGCAATTCTATTTCCCCCTGTTTACAGAACAGAAGCCTCTCATCAATTGAAGTGGAAAATCCGTCCACTTGGGTCCTCACTAAGCCAGAAATACACAAATCTGAGTAGGCGAAGCACACTTATATGAGCAATCAAGCCTCATTGATGAAAGCGGCTCCCTGCACTATGCCACATGCACCTTTACCAGAAGCGCATGGTTCGAGCGTTCAACAAGGAAGCGCGCTCCAGAGAATTACACCAAGCGACCTAGTCCTTCATAAATTCTCCCGAGTCAATCCAGATTCTCGGGGCAAATTCATCGGCAACTATGAAGAACCATGAGTCAATATTAAAAAGCTTAGTGGAGGAGCCACGATCATCACTGACATGGACGCACAAAGACTCCCTAGTCTAGTCAACATGGACGATGTCAAGAAATATTATCCTTGAAAGAGCTTGCAACCAGAATGCGAGTTTTCAGATTTTGAGAGAAAATTCCCGCTAAACTGAAAACCCGAAAGGGCGGTTTAGGCAAAATTTAGGGAAGAGGGGCATGATCGAAAATCCCTCAAAAGGGCGATCATGGCAAAATGAGAGGAAATAAAATCCCCGCTAGGTTGAAAACCCGAAAAGGCGGCCTAGGCAAAAATTAGGGGAACCGAGAGGTGCGATAAAAAAAATGATCGTAGCAAAAGGAGAGAAATCCGAGAGAAAATAAATAAAAAAATGAGAAAAAAAAAAAGAAATTTTTGTGGACAACTGTAACTGTCACCAGGTAGCGATGAAGAATCACAATGATCAACATTGTCTGAGCTGCCCCTACCAGCTCACAGAGATGCACCTAGGCGGGTGGACAACTAAATGCTCTAAAATTAACTCAATCAAGAGATGATTTTCAGTCAACCCCGCGAGGAAGACAAGCATAAAAGGCTCGACAAAAGCAGCATCATCATCAACTGGATATCTCAGCAATGAAGCGAAAAACGATGTGCAGCACATCACTAAAGGAAGTTCATTCATCAAAGAATGGGGCATTCTCATGTCCATCCAGCCAAATCTATGCAAAATCGGCAAGCAGGACCGTCACAATCTGTTCTCGTAAGTCGCATTTCGAGGAAGTACCATTTTTGAAAGAAAAAAAAAAAAACTTCCAAACTTGAGAGAAAATTCCCGCTAACTGAAAACCCGAAAGGGCGGTTTAGGCAAAATTTAGGGAAGAGGGGCGTGATTGAAAATCTCTCAAAAGGGCGATCATGGCAAAAGGAGAGGAAATAAAATCTCCGCTAGGTTGAAAACCCGAAAGGGCGGCCTAGGCAAAAATTAGGGGAACCGAGAGGTGCGATCAAAAAACGATCGTAGCAAAAGGAGAGAAATCCGAGAAAAAAAAAAAAAAAAAACAGCACATTGATGGAATAAAAGAGTTTATCTGTCAAGAACGGGGCGTTCAAATGCCTAACTTCCCAGTGTTATACGGAATCGGCAAGCGAGACTGTTATAGTCTGCTCTCGCGAGTCGCCTTTCACAGACTAGTGGGACTGTTACAGCCTGTTCCTACAAATCAACCTCACGGCAAGCGGGAATGTTATAGTCCGCTCTCGCAAGTCGCCTTTCAAGAATGAGTAGGACTGTTACAGTCTGTTTCTACAAGTCAATCTCACGACAAGTGAGATTGTTACAGTCTGCTCTCGCAAGTCACCCATCAAGGACGAGTAGGACTGTTACAGTCTGTTCCTACAAGTCAACCTCACGGCAAGTGGGACTGTTACAGTCTGCTCTCGCAAGTCACCCATCAAGGACGAGTAGGACTGTTACAATCTGTTCCTACAAGTCAACCTCACGGCAAGTGGGACTGTTACAGTCTGCTCTCGCATGTCACCCATCAAGGACGAGTATGACTGTTACAGTCTGTTCCTACAAGTCAACACCACGGCAAGTGAGACTGTTACAGTCTGCTCTCGCAAGTCACCCATCAAGGACGAGTAGGACTGTTACAGTCTGTTCCTACAAGTCAAACCAACGGCAAGCGAGACTGTTACAGTCTGCTCTCGCAAGTCACCCATCAAGTTGAGTAGGACTGTTACAGTCTGTTCCTACAAATCAAACATCATTGCCGCACCAATGCTGGCACCGCCGTCCAAGATGTGCATCCTCAATCACCCCAGCACCACCGACAATCGGAACCTGTAGTTATCCAGCTTCCGAGAGTCACAATCCGACGAACGGAGCCTTTAGGTGTTCAGCCTCCGCAATTCACCAGCGATGATCGGGACCTGTAGTTATCCAGCTTCTGAGAGTCACAACCCGACAAACGGAGCCTTTAGGTGTTCAGCTCCGCAAGTCACCGCCGACAATCGGGACCTGTGGTCATCCAGCATTCCGAGAGTCACAACCCGACGAACGGAGCCTTTAGGTGTTCAGCATCCGCAAGTCACCACCGATGATCGGGACCTGTAGTTATCCAGCTTCCGAGAGTCACAACCCGACGAACGGAGCCTTTAGGTGTTCAGCCTCCGCAAGTCACCACCGACAATCGGGACCTGTAGTTATCCAGCTTCCGAGAGTCACAACCGGACGAACAGAGCCTTTAGGTGTTCAGCCTCCACAAGTCACCACCGACAATCGGGACCTGTAGTTATCCAGCTTCCGAGAGTCACAACCCGACGAACGGAGCCTTTAGGTGTTCAGCTCCGCAAGTCGCCACCGACAATCGAGACCTGTAGTCATCCAGTTTTTCGAGAGTCACAACCCGACGAATGGAGCCTTTAGGTGTTCAACCTCCGCAAGTCGCCACTGACAATCGGGACCTGTAGTTATCCAGATTTTCGAGAGTCACAACCCAACGAACGGAGCCTTTAGGTGTTCAGCTCCGCAAGTCACCACCAACAATCGGGACCTGTAGTTATCCAGCTTCCGAGAGTTACCCCCGACAAACGGAGTCTTTAGGTGTTCAGCTCCACAAGTCACCGCCGATAGTCGGGACCTGTAGTTATCCAGCTTCTGAGAGTTACCACCGACAAAGGGAGCCTTTAGGTGTCACCCTCCGCAAGCCACTACCGACAATCGAGACCTGTAGTTATCTAGCTTTTCAAGAGTCAATACCCGATGAACGGAGCCTTTGAATATTCATCCTCCGCAAGTCACCGCCAACGATCGGGACCTATAGGTGTCTAGCTTCCGAAAGTTGTATATGTTTATTTAGATGCAATGTAATTAGTTAGCCAGAAAGACCCAAAATCAGTTGTTTGTCTTTGAACATACGTTCATTGGACCACATCCACGAATGCATGCTCAAAGAGGGGCAACTGTAAACACCTGATTTTGGACAAGGTTCGAGAATACCGTGACACGTGGAACTGAAGATCGAGTAAAGTCACGAGGCATGGCACACGCGAATGGACCCGACATATCCGAAATACATATTTTTAATATGGGTCTTAAAACGAAGCTTGGAAAATCACAAACACAATGGAACTGGCCGTGAGTCGATCAGACATCGTGATAAGAAGTTGTCAGAAAAAATTGAAATTAGAGGAAGTGTGAATGCATACATATATATATATATATATATATATATATATATATATATATATATATATTGTGCATAGATGGAAGATATGAATGTTTCTTCATCATGCCTCGGGCCTACCAAGAAAAATAAAGTCTTCATCTTCTGCATACATCCTCTGCACACGCCAAAGTTCTATGATGGTTTTCGTAGAATTATTGCTCAACTGGCTGATTACTCTGAGACATTGCGAGAGGAGTTTATCTATAAATAGAAGTCATTCTTCTGCATTTTGGTGACACCAACATCGACAGAGAAGAGCAAAATTAGAGAGCGATAGTTAACTTCGTAAGAGTGAAAGCGTGAGTGTAGTTTAATTTCCCGGTCTGTGTTCTGCGCGTCACGACATTTTATTCGGAAACAACCTATGTAAGTATTACTTAATCAAAAGTTGTATTTACATTTCAAGTATAAATAAAGTGCAAGTTTGTTAAAACCCCATCGCTTTCAATGTAGCGTTTTATTTATTTTCTGTTCTTTTATTTTTGCAATATATATTATCTATAACTTTTACATATATATGCATTTTTACTATATATAAATCTTATATATGTTCATATCACTTATTTGTCATACTTATGCTGTCTATAAGTTGTATATGTGTCAATATTACTTATTAATCTCATAAGTTTGCTAAGTGTTACAAATCTGTCCCTACTAACCAGAACAAGTTCAAGAACCCTCCCTATCTACTTATTCACCACCTCCATCTTTGTTTTACCAAATTGATCTCCGAAGTTCACCATCCACATCCAAGAGGAGAGCTGCCTACTAGACAGATCCACTTCCATTCAACTCCTGCAATGGCTGCCATTTTCTCTTTGCTGCTTCTCTTGGCCTTCACTGCCCATTCAAGTAAGCTTCTCCTTCATCTTCAAACAAAAAAAACTGATCTTTTTTTTGGTGCAAAAAATTGAAACTTTGATGTACCCTTCTTGGAAAAATGAAACAGAGTTTTTTTTTTTTTTTTTTTTTTAACTTTGAAATACCCATTTGATTAAGCCCCTCCTTCATCTTCAAAACAGGAAAAAAATTTGAAATTTTCAAGAACCCTTCTTCTTGGAGAAAGGAAACAGCAAAAAATTGAAACTTTGAAATACCCATCTGATTAAGCTCCTCCATCTTCAAAACAGAAAAAACAAAAATTGAACTTTGAAGAACCCTTCTTCTTGGAGAAAGGAAACATAATTTTTTTAAAAAAACTTTGAAGTACCCATCTGATTAAGCCCCTCATCCTTCATCTTCAAAACATTTAAAAAAAAAAATATTGAACTTTGAAGTACCCTTTTTCTTGGAGAAATGAAACAGAGGAAAATTGAAACTTTGAAATACCCATCTGGTTTACAATTGAGATTTTGCTCTCTTTTTGTGACTAGGGTTTGAAAAATCGAATCTTTATGTATCTGCAGGTGCTCTATACTGTGTTTGCAAAGATGGACTGAGTGAGAGTGTTCTTCAGAAGAACATAGACTATGCATGTGGAAATGGAGCTGATTGCACTGCAATCCTTCAAAATGGAGGCTGCTACAACCCCAACACTGTCAAGGATCACTGCTCCTATGCTGTTAACAGCTATTACCAGAAAAAGAGCTCACTTGGTGTAACCTGTGATTTTGGTGGCACTGCCACTACCACTCCCACCCTTTCAAGTTAGTACCCAAAAAACCCTAATTGATTCTTTGATACTCTTCTTTCTTGTCAAAACCTTCCCCAAATTGTTTAATTCTTTACATTTTTTGTCCAATTTGTTTTGGTATTTGCAGCTCAATCTTCTGGATGTTCTTACTCTTCGGGATCAAGGTATGCCTTGCTGCTCAACAGAAAAATGCTCTACTTGTCTTTATAGCAATATTTTTTTTAAGATTCTTGATAGTTGCCTTGCCTCTTTATTTTTTCTTGAAAAATTGGTTCTTGGGTTCTTGCCTGGTTTGGGTGTATCTGGGGTTTAGATTTGTGAGGGTGTGAATGAAAGAAAATGGAGAAATTAAGGGACTAAGTTTAGTTTTTCTAATTTTAGGTTTCCGGGTGGTTGTCCATAAAAACATCATAATACGACTTCCGCCTAAGCCCCTTTCCGGTGTTGAAGTTTTTGAGCAAATGAGAAGGTCAACCAATAGGTATGGTAAAGATCCCAAGTTATCAAAGAAGAGGGCAAGAGATGGTGATAAGAGCGAGTCATTAGTCGTTTGTGCGGATGAAGACAATTTTGAGGTTTTGGATGATTTGGAAGTATGTGCGTCAACATCTACTGAAAATACAACAATGTGGAAGAAGAGGAGCATATTTTTTGAGTTGCCTTATTGGAAATACAATCTTCTTCGACATAATTTGGATGTGATGCATATAGAAAAAAATATTTGTGATAATGTTATTGGTACTTTGTTAAATATTGATGGGAAGACGAAGGATAATGAGAAAGCGCGGCATGACCTAAAGGCTATGGGAATAAGGCCTGAACTTCATCCTGTAGAACGTCCTAATGGCAAGCCTTATTTGCCTCGTGCTTGTTATACTTTCACGCTATCTGAAAAAGATCAGTTTCTTAAGGTGTTGAAAGATCTCAAAGTTCCCGATGGATATGCTTCAAACATATCTAGGGGGGTGAATCTAAAAGAGCGCAAACTTTCAAATCTTAAGAGTCATGACAGCCATGTGCTTATGCAAGATATTCTGCCGATTGCATTGAGGGGTTTATTGGCTAAGCATGTGGTTTTGGCACTTAATGAATTGTCTGCTTTTTTAAAAAAGTTGTGCTCTAAAACTCTTCGTCTTGAGGAGTTGGATGAACTTCAGAGTCATGCTGCTCTTGCACTTTGCCATTTAGAGAAGATTTTTCCCCCAGGATTCTTTACGATCATGGTGCACTTAATTATACATCTTCCCCTAGAAGTAAAACTTGGCGGCCCAGTTCAATACCGGTGGATGTATCCTATTGAAAGGTTAGTTAGCCAAATTTCCACTAAGTTTAAATGTGCATATTGTTGAACTAACATAATTTTTCTAATTGTATTCTTAAGGTTTTTGGTAACCTTAAAAAACTATGTGCGGAACAAAGCTCAACCAGAGGGATCAATTGCAGAAGGATACATTGTTGAAGAATGTATGACTTTTTGCAAGAGATTTATGGGAGATTTAGGCTCAATCTTTAATCGGCCAAAGAAGAGCTTATCCTATGCAGGTGGTGAAAAGTATTTGTTTTCATCTGGTGGTCATTTTATTGGTAGTGCTCAAACAGGAGTTCTTGACAATATGTCCCTAGCTCAAGCACACCGCTATGTCCTACTTCATAGTGATATGATGGAAACTTATCGTCGGTCAGTTTTCATTTCAAATATCTTAATTTATCCTAAAGTGATTGGTTAAAGTATGTCTGAATTGAGAAAGTTGCAGGAAGTTTATTGATGTTCAGAGAATGGAACACTGTTCTAGTTCTACATCACGAATTGAGGGTCAATGGTTTGTAGAAAATTTTGCAAATTGGCTTCAAAGACAGGTTTATGTTGACTCTCAATTTTTTTTGAATAAACAATATGAATTCATGAGTAAAAATACTTTGATGCTCATGATATTTCTAACATTACAGGTTCCTGAAATGTTAGCAAATAAATGTCCAGAGGAATTAATTGCTCTTGCGACTGGCCCAAATTCAATTGTCAGGAGATTTAGTGGTTTTTCTATCAATGGATACGTATTCCACACCAAAGACCGTGAGAAGAATAGAAAGAGTCAAAACAGTGGTATAATGGTGGAGGCAGATGGTGAAGCTTATTATGGCCGACTTTCAGATATTGTAGAAGTTGATTACTATGGGAGATACTTAGTTGTTCTATTTCGCTGCGATTGGATCGATGTCAAATCTCCTAGGGGGATAAAAAAGGATTCAAACGGCACAATCTTAGTTAATTTTTCCAAGTTGATTCATACAGGAGAACGCTTGCGTGATGATCCTTTTGTGTTTTCATCTCAAGTCAAGCAAGTGTTTTATGTGCGAGATCCTAAATATCCGGATTGGCACCAAGTGGTTGAGATGAAACCAAGAGACACATTTGATATGGGAAACGTTCACTGTGATGAGGATAATGATAATGATGTTGATGATGATGATTCTAGGCAATGCATGCCTTATAATGTATTAGATGTTGATGAGCTTAACAATCATCATAGTTGGATTCGAGAAGATAATGAAGAATAAGTTTTACTTCTTTTTTTTGTACATATTGCATGGTATGTGTTATATTTTATAGAAATATGAATATTCTAGTGTAAAAATGAATATAATAATCTCATTAATCTCAATATTTTGCAGATGTCAAGGACGCAATCAGGTTCAATGGATTACAGTCATGATGAAGTTAGAGAGCAGTCCACCAATCAAGTTCCATCAGAAGCTAACAACTTATCTACTGAGGAAGAAGATGATATAATGATCACCCATGTCGAGATTTTAGGTGGTGTATATATATCTTATTTATCTCATTGTTATTTATTGTCATTAATTCACAGTGTCTTAAAATGTTTGATCTTGCTTTACAGCTAACTCTGGTCGCCGATTTTGGAAGAAGAGTCATATTGCTGCACAAGATGTCTGGACGTTTGATGATGGAAAAATAATTGTGCCCCTGAATGAGGTATGCCAACCTGTTGGAAAAGCGGCGAAGGTTCTAGGAAATTGGCTTGGGGAAGTGGCTCGCAAGTCCGACTTATGTCCTTTGAATTTCAAAAAATGGAAGAAGTTGCTGGAGAACTTCAAGCACAATTTATTAGGTGTAGTGAAGGTAAAACTATATGTTATTTATCTTTCAAAGTCATATTTTGATGGCCCAAAAAAATTACTTATTCATACTCATCTATACACGTTTACAGACGAAGTTCGTTTGTTTGGATGATTCTTATGGAAACTTTGACAAGTTTGTACTAACATCCATCTCTAAGAAGTGGAAGGATTATAAGGCAGATTTGAAGAAAGAATACCTTAAACCAGGTGCTTCACCAGAAGAAGTCAAAGCAAATGTCATCGATGGAGTGCCGCAATGGCAATGGGAACAACTAGTAGACTATTGGTTTTCTGAAGAAGGGCAGGTTAGTACAACTTGGTTGCATGTGTAAATAATGAATCTAATCTATATTACATGTTATTAAGCTTTTATATTGTCCATGTAGAAATTATCACAGATTGGAAAACATGCTCGTTCAATGCAGACGTCTCTTCATACAACTGGAAAAGAAAGTTTTGCTTGTGCAAAATTTAGATTGGTATGAGTTTTTATATCAAACTTTGTTTTAAATTACATAAATTGGTACTTAAACAGTTTTATCATTTTAATTTGGCAGGAAAAAGAACGTAAAAAACAAGTGGGAAGACTTGAATTTTATGAGTATGCCCATATTCATAAAAGTAGTGGATTATTTATTGATGAAGTAACATCCACATTAGTGGTAATTGCTTCTTTTTTACAGCCAAACTACATTATAATTTTTCTTCTAGAAATAGTGTATTATGATGTGGTAATGCTTCTTATGGATTTTATGATACAGCAACAATGTAAATCCAATTTACAACAGCGTACCACCGAAAACCCACATGAGAATCCAGATGCAATTGAGCATGGTGTCTATCAGGAAGTCATATGTGGCAATAAGCCTGGGAAAATCCGTGGTTATGGGCTTGGTGTCACACCTACCATGGCACGGTTATCTAAGAAAGGTAAGATGACTGAACAAGAAGTGGAAAGACGTGTGCGATCATGCCTCGAAGAAGGATTACGTAAACAGGAAGAAAGAATGAGTGCACAAATGGGGGAAATGCTCAAACAGTTCCAAACCATGCAATCTGGATACGAATCTCAGATTGCAAAACTGCAGGCCGATATGAATGGTTTCAATTCATTTCAAAGTTTCATGGCAAGCGGTGCTGGTAATTTTACACCATCTACAAGTTTAGGTTCCGGTGGCATTGCTCCTTTGCCGAATACGAATCAAGTAAGTATGCTCTTTTTTTCTAAAGTATGCTCGATTTACACATAAAGTTGGGTTTGTGTTAATATATATATGATTAACCTTTTATATATACACAGATAAATTTCACGGGATATGGATTTGGTGGATGTGGTGTTCGTCAAGCGAATACAAATTTTGTAAGTATATATATATATATATATATATATATATATATATATATATATATATATATATATATATTCACTACAATGTAGCGTATTATTAGACTTTATTGTAATAAGAAATGTTAGCATTTGATGTTTTTTATGGAGTGTTCAATATTTAATGAATATGAGAATATACTTTATGCTGATTTTTTTTTTTAATTACAAGGACCAAATGACACAGCCTAGAGGGCATAGTGGTGGTATCGGTCCATCAAGTGCAGTTGCAAATCAAGTAAGTATCTGATCGGTTGTTAACATAATTTGTTTTACACATTGTCGTAATCATTTTATTTTATAAACATGTATAGCTTAATTTCATGGGGCATGGATTTGGGAATGCAAGTGTGATCCATATGAATGGTGCACCAACAAATGCAAATCAAGTAAGTATTTTGATGGTTGATAAGTCGTCTTAATTAGTTCTAAATTGTGTGAGGATCATTATTGAATGACTTGAGTGTATATTTTAACATGAATAAACATCAGAGCTCGCTGCAGAGTGGTTTTACTATCCCAAGTGCAAATGTGGTCCCAAGTGGAAATGTGGTCAATTTTAATGGAGCACCAGCAAATGCAAATCAAGTAAGCATCTTAGTAGTTGATAACATTAATTAGTAAATTACTGTGTGTTTACTATTGTTCAACATACATGTATAGCTTAACTTCATGGGACATGGATTTGGAAGTGCTTTTACTGGATATAGAATTGGTGGTGGTGGATCTTCATCAAGTCAGAATAGAGTAAGCAAAATAAGCTATATATGTAGCTACTTCCCCCCCCCCCCCCCCCCCCCAATATTTAACTACTTTTTCAAAATATTAAATTATTTTGTAATTATAGTGTACCGTGTATTTGATATCAATTTGGTATTGATTTTTACATTGCAGAGTACCGATCAATATGGAAATGGAACTGGAAGTAATCAATCTGGAGATGGAATCGGAAGCAATCAATCTGAAGATGGAACCGGAAGTATTCAGTCTACAGATGGTTAGATTGGTAATCAATATATAGTTGCAGCTTATTTAGGAATTATGGTTGGATTATCAGTGTTTTATTCTAAAAATATTGTGTTATATACTAATATTGTGATGACTATTTAGATTAAACTTTTGATTGTTAATGTACTGGATGTTATTTGAATTTTATGTTAATTTTGTTGTTTAGAAACACCATTTACAGGTTTTATTTGTATGAATACACAATATATGTAATTTAGAAAATTAACAGAATTGTGCCTGAAAAAAAAAAAAAAAAAAAAAAAAAAAAAAAAAACTTTACGGCTGAAAAAAAAAACTGCCGCTGTATGCCTAATTAAAAAGCCGTCTGGACATACATAGCGGCTCTTTTGTTTGGCCGTCCAGTAATTAATAGCGGCTCATATATTAAGCCGCAAAACAAATAATAGCGGCTCCTTTTTCGAGCCTCAAGGTAATTAATAACGGCTACTTTTTCGAGCCGCAAGTTAATTAATAACGGCTGTTTTTTTTAGCCGCAAATCCAATAATAACGGCTATTTCAATTAAAGCCGTGAGAAACTTCCCGACGCTCAATTTAGCGGCTCATATGAAATACAGCCGTTATGATTTATCTGCATATTTTTTCAGCCGTTATCTAATTAATTTAGAGCCGTTAACAAACATCTTTCCTGTGGTGGCAGCATGTTTGCTAAATGTCTAGATTAATTCCTATTGTGTTGACTATAATTATTTTTTTTCTAACCTCTTAATAAGAGATTGACATACATTTTAATGACTAACATACTGAATTATTACAACATATTATTAATTTTTAATTGAGAAAAAGTAAAAAAGCATTTGCATTCCCAAGGAAGGGGGATGATTAGGTCAGGACTTGTTTTGCTTCTATGTTACAATTCCACTGAGTTGTCCTCCTGATGCTGACATTCTCTCTACAAACACAACTTTAATGTTCTTTGTTTCCTTTTCTTTGTACCAAACATATTGTCCTTATTTTTACCAAAGTTCATGTACAAGGTAAGCTTCTACCCACATGCTTACATATTAATGGAATTAATTATTATATGGTACCTTTGTTTGCTTTGTGGCAACTTGGCAAGGAATGGATTGATTCCTTAGTGGGCTTTAAATTTTTAAATTTGACTATCCATTAGATAGATTTCTCAACACTTGAAAATTGAAATAGAAGTTCGGTAGGTTTAGAGAAATTTAAGATAGAGTAGGTGGGGCTGTAACTTTATCACTTTATATATATACTAGTTATTAATGCGTGCGCTGCACGCGCATCGATCATTTAAATTTTAAGATATATAATCTATCTTAAGTTTACTAATATTTATAATTAATCAAAGTAAAATATGGGTAAGTTGATTCGTTGTGAGAAACAAATCTATGTGATAGAGAAGAGCGACATAACATAATTCAAATCATGAGAAAGAGAAGAGGATAATTAAGTAAAAAAATTAACTAATGTCTTCAGTTACGGTACTATTAGACTTATAGTTATATATATAAATTAGTTGGGTCGAGCATTACGTTAGTAATTAACGGCTCAATTGTATCTAACTCATCCACTTGAGGTGTCAAGAATGTAAACTTGTTCTTAACCACTTAGAGTCATCAATTGACAAATTTGACCTATACAAACGTAATTATATACTATATCACCATACCAACACAATTTGATTTTACAATAAAGATAAAATTAAATCACAAAAATCTAAAGTTTAAACTTGAAATTACAACAAAAATATTTATTTAACTTTAATTAGGCTATACACAATGTGATTGGATTAACAAATAGAAGAACTAAATTTGGTATATATTGGACGATGAGTAAAATGTTATTTGTACGAGGTCAAACTTCAAGAACCACATTTCACTCATATTTTGACTTGTTATATATATAATTTGGTAAGTGGTTGATCTATGTGATAAAAAAATCTAAACAGGCTGAACATATACCACCCGATCTATATAATTCGTTGAATAAAAAAATTTACATGTATCCGAAATTTGAACGGAATGAGTATGATAGGGCTGACTTGAATTGACATGAATGTTGGATTGTAAGTTAATTATAATTACTTTTTTTTTTTTGCCAAAATTATTATTGACATGCTGACTAAATGACCTTAAAAAAAAATTAAATAATGATTTAGTAATAGTATTAAAGATAAATAAATATTTTTCAAATATAGTAATGACTAAATTATTAATTTTATAAAATATAGGAACCAAATATAATATATTTTTTGTTAATAAAATGAAAATATACAAAAAAATGTCTATTGGGGTGAGGACCCAACACAAATAATATATTGGTATGTAGATAATTTAATTTAATAATAATAATACTAATAATCTCCCGTTAATTATCAAATTTTGCAAGCAGATATTCGAACAAATTAGTAGCTTTAGTTATTTTTATTATTTTTTGTTTTTGTTTTATTTTTATTTGTTGTCTTAAAATTCACTTGTGTACAAATTTTTAGCTCCATTAGTATTTTTGCCTAATTTGAACATAATAGGTCGGTTGCCCAATAAGTAATGAATAAAAACACGACAAATTACTAACTGATATTTGAGCAGACAAACAAATCGCAAAGTAATGTTTGGACAATCAAGCAAAACTATTAGCTATTTTCTTCACTCAATGTCCAACATGTAACCTACTATGTTCAAATTGGACGAAAATTCTAATAGAGTAGCAATTTTTACGTATATGAAACCTGAGCTAGTATATATATTAAAATAAGCTTCACTTGCCAATTTTTTTTAAGAAAAAACTAGCAATTAAATAATTAACACTTTAATCTATCTAAAAATAAATAAACATAATAAAATATGATTGTTTAGTATTATAATGTGTAGGGATATATATGCTGAATTGCTGCTTATAAATAATAGCATCAGATGAGAAAATGGAGGATGATCAATGAGGAAATTAGGTTTTATGTTTATCAAATTTATTATAAGCAAAAGGTGTTTAATTTTTATAATAACTGCTTAACCCCAGATTATATGTGTTAGAAATGGAGTTTAAGACATTGTATTGTTATGAAACAGCAGCACTTCAACACCAACCTCCACAAACACAACCTCCGGCAACTCTCCGTTCAGCACCGACTTGGCTCCAACGGCCTTCAACGACAGCAGTCGCGCTGCTTCATCCCTACACGGCCGCCGCTTGGCAGTCTTGTCTCTTCTTTCCCTCATTAGCTTCGGCTTATTGCTGCTGTGGGGATGAATGATGATGAAGAAAGCTATAATAGGGTTAGGAAGGTCATTTTAGTTAAGCTGTGGCTGGAAATTTGATTCTTTTTTTGTTGCTCACTTAAAATTATCTATTGGGGTTAATTAATTAATTAATTAGTAGGCCATCTCTAATTTCCCACTTAAATCATCTGATATATATATATATAATAATAGTAAGAGAGTTAAAAACCTAAAAACAGTATGTTTTTTTTATCTGATTTTAGATTAAAATTGGTGTTTTAACTTTTAAGAGCATCCACAATGGTTTTACATAAATCGTATTATTTAAAGTTGTCACGTAAATATTTATGTACACAGTACACTTTAAGTCATGCGTAAAGTTAAAACACACGTAAAAAATATTTGCTCTGTAATCGTATTACTTAAACATATTCCTTAAATATATTTTATTAATAAATTTTTCTACAATCACCAATAAGATATTAGCATTAATTATAAAATGAATTAATTTATAATTAAAAATTTTTTACGTAATACATAAGGGTTAATAACCAAATTGCTACCTCAACTTTTGATTTTAAAAATTAGCTAACTCAACTTTGAAATTCGGATCAAATCGCTACATCAGTCAAATTTTTGTCAATTTAAACAATATTAAACCACGTGCGTTTTTTTAAAATATTTTTCTTCTAAAAATGCCCTTATCTTTATTAATTGCCTCATTGCGTGAACATACTTCACTATCTTCAATCAATTAACATCTTTGCTTCATTATTTTCTTCTATGTCGTATGTATATCTTCAATTCCAAGAGTTCAGACAAACTTTTACATTACTAATTAACAATTTCCCCACCAAAACAAGCTGAAGGATCTAAAAGTTGTTTTGCTACTGTTTTGATGCAGTAATGGTGTTGTTTCATTGTTATTTTTTTTCCACTTTTGATGATGCAATTTTTAATTAAGTTTTAATTATATTACAATTAGCTTATGTGTTATTTTGTTGTGTTATCTTGCTGCAGTAATTATGTTGTATTATTGCTGTTTTTTTTTTTTTTCACTTTTGCTACTGCAATTTTCACTATTACGACGTTCACTTTTTGTTATTTTCAGTTGAATCGTAGAGAATATTTTTAGTTATTCTGTTGTTCAATTGCTTCAAACGAAAGGGGTCTGGGTATTTGTGGATCAAAGTCATAAAAAAGTAATGCGTCCTTAAAATATAACACAAATTAAGTTAAATTCACTCCACCCACTAGCACTTTCAGCAATTGCACAAAAAGACAAAAAAAAAAAAAGAGGATAATAATAAGAGATAAAAGATAAGTTGAAACACTTGAAAGAGACAGCTTTAAGTCCGTATCTATGTCCGGTATACTTGGAACTAACATAAAAATAATTTGAATTCTTTTATATTTTCATTAATATATATGACATTTGCAAATTCCAGACATAATTTTTAGGCGAATAGAGCAAGTAGAGTGGCGAAGTTAACCTATTTTGATGGGGGAATTGTTAATTAAGGTAGAAGTTTGTCTGAACTCTTGGAATTGAAGATATACATACGACATAGAAGAAAATAATGAAGCAAAGATGATAATGAAGAGAATATGGTGAAGTATGTTCACGCAAGGAGGCAATGAATAAAGACAAGGGCATTTTGGAAGAAAAATATATTTGATAAAAACACACATGGTTCAATTTTGTCTAAATTGACAAAAAGTTGACTGATGTAGCGATTTGATCTGAAATTTTAAAGTTGAGATAACTAATTTTCAATCAAAAGTTGAGGTAGCGATTTGTAAGCGGACCAAAGTTCAAGTAGCAATTTGGTTATTAACCCAATACATAATTCATCTATTTATCTATATATATATAATAAAGTAACAAGAAAGAGAAAATGTGAAATGTGGTTTCGACACGTCAGCACGTAAGTAAAATGTGGTTTTGACACGTCATCGCGAGCACATAAGCTCAGTCACCCAATAACATTATGACACGTCATTAATTGAAAAACTCAGTAAATCATCAACCAATACTAATTAACACTAGTAAAAAAGCGCTATCAATTAATTCTCTAATTTAATAATTGTTCCTTATAAATAGTCTATAAATAAATAATTAATAGTAATTATTCCTAATAAAAAAACGTTATCAATTAATAATCATACAAATAAAAATTTTGCAATTCTATAATCTATCTATCTATATATATATATATAAAGTAATATGAAAGAGAAAATGTGAAATGTGGTTTCGACACGTCAGCACGTAAGTAAAATGTGATTTTGACACGTCATCACGAGCACATAAGCTCAGTCGTCCAATAACATTATGACACATCATTAATTGAAAAAAAAAAACTACAACTCAGTAAATAATCAATTTAAGGACATGAATCAATAAATCATCAATCAATACTAATTAACGCTAATAAAAAAACGCTATCAATTAATTCTCTAATTTAATAATTGTTCCTTATAAATGGTCTATAAATGAATAATAGTAATTATTGCTAATAAAAAAAACGTTATCAATTAATAATCATACAAATAAAACTTTTACAATTCTATAACATCTGCATCCACTTCCAAGAACTTGAAGTATATATATAAATCTTCTTAAAGAACATTCATAAAACGACCACAGATTAGAGTCTTGAGTTGATTGAAGGAAAGTTAGAGTAGATAGGGTTTCTAACAAAAATACTCAAATTCTACGAAACATAATCCTAGACCCTAAACACAAAATCAGAGTGGTATCAACTAGAGCTATGGCGGAGGTATGTGGAGGTTGTTGCGAGTGTGTTGGCGGTCCAACTAAACCTACATCTAAAAAAAATATAATAAAGTAACATGAAAGAGAAAATGTGAAATGTGGTTTCGACACGTCAGCACGTAAGTAAAATGTGATTTTGACACGTCATCGCGAGCACATAAGCTCAGTCACCCAATAACATTATGACACATCATTAATTGAAAAAAAAAACTACAACTCAGTAAATAATCTATTTAAGGACATGAATCAGTAAATCATCAATCAATACTAATTAACGCTAATAAAAAAACGCTATCAATTAATTCTCTAATTTAATAATTATCCTTATAAATGGTTGAATAATAGTAATTATTGCTAATAAAAAAACGCTATCAATTAATAATCATACAAATAAAACTTTTGCAATTCTATAACATCTGCATCCTCTTCCAAGAACTTGAAGTATATATATAAATCTTCTTAAAGAACATTCATAAAACGACCACAGATTAGAGTCTTGAGTTGATTGAAGGAAAGTTAGAGCAGATAGGGTTTCTAACGAAAAGACTCAAATACTACGAAACATAATCCTAGACCCTAAACACAAAATCAGAGTGGTATCAACTAGAGCTATGGCAGAGGTATGTGGAGGTTATTGCGAGTGTGTTGGCGGTCCAGCTAAACCTACATCTAAAATAAATGCACAACGTCCCTGCGGAGAGCCGTCTAATGCGCACCACAATTCCTCTACTGTCGAATATGTCCCATGCAAGTCGTGATCCCAACTCAGTCATGTGCTCAACGACCCTCCTCAAAAATCAGTCACACTAGAGAAGATAAAAAAGAACGAACAACCGAAACAAGCCAATCCACCATATGATACCATCATAGGAAGGTAGTTTATCTGCAGAAAAAAAAAAAAAAAAAAAACTACAAGGCTTAGAAATGGGAAGGAGGTCTTTTAGATAATTATAAAATGTGTGGCACCACGCGGCTGCTTTGAGGGGGAATGGATGATTTATATTAATTAGGGTTTCGAGACCTAATGAGTTGGGTCTAAAAAAGCATAATGGGCGGATGGAGTTTAGTTTTAAGCTGAGAGTTTTTTTTACCAATTTAGGCTGAGAGTTAAAACTAGCATATAAATATTATTTATGGTAAAAATCATATTAATATGTATATCATTTCCCAAAAATATCTATCATATAGTATATAATATCTATCATTAGGCCTTCTTATTAAATGCATGCGATTTTGATGGTGTTGGTGTTAGTATTTTTTGGACTGTCGGTTGCGATCGTATGTAACTCGGTCGAGGAAGAAAGTGTTCGATTATTAGGGGAAAAAAGTGCTTAGATGAAAATTGAATGACAACGGAATTATGCAGTTGTTTGAGAAGCCCTTAAAAACTGGGTCACCTGAGAAGCACGTCATAACAAGAAATAGCAAACATTATATAAACTTAGGTTGAAGGTTTTGCGCCGACCAGATAAGTTTTTTTTTTTTTTTTTTAACTTTGTTTTTAGAAATTATATATGATGATTGGTTGGAATTTCATCCTCATATGACATATCTTATTTAAGTTATTATTATAACAGAGCTTCCTACCGAGATTTTTCTCTACAAAAAGGTTACTTCTAAACTCTCACTTCTCATACTGGTTTTTTTTATTGATTCTTTATTTGTTTGGATTAAGTCTGTGAATTTGTTGGTTTAGGGTTTAGGGTATTAAATTGATTCATAATTAGGGTTTTGTTTGTTGGAATAATGTATTGAATTCATTCATAATTTTGGTGACGAACCAAGTCTAAAGGAGGACCATGCACAAGTTTAGCCTTTTTGTGGAAAATTGATTCATATGTGAGTCAAATGTTGATTATGTTAATACTAACTTCAATAAATATATATCTATATCTATATACCAATATATAATTTGTCTTGGGTCCTCACCCCCAATAGACACCTTTTGTAACTTTTCATTTTATTAATAAAAAAAATTATTTTGATTCCTATATTTTTGTAAAATTAAAAATTTTGTCCTTGCTATATTAGACACTTTTTCTTTAATACTATTACTAAATCATTATTTAAAATTCAATATTTTTTCAAGGCCGCTTAGTTGGTGGGTCATAATAATTATAATTAACTTCTCAATTCAACATTCATAACAATTTAAGTTAAACTGATCATACTCAACCCATTCAAATTTCGGGTACATGTATTTTTTTTATTCAACGAATTATAGAAATCGGGGGATATATGTTCCGCCTGTTGAGATTTTTCTATCAAATAGATCAGCCACTTACCAAATCATATAAATATATATAAGAAGTCAAATGTGGTTCTTGAAGTTTGATCTCTTACAGATAACATGTTACTCATCGTCCAATATTTATGGACTCAAACTATATTAATTTAGTTATTCTATTTGTCAATTCAACAACATTGTGTACAACCTAATTAGTAGTTAAATAAATAATTAATGTAATTATAAGTATAAACTTTATATTTTTGTGATTTAAATTTTTCTTTAATGTTATCAAATTTTGTTGCATGAAAAGTGTATAATTACGTTTCCACGGGTCAAACTTGCCCATCGATGACTCTAAGTGGTTAATTGCAAGTTTACATTATTGACACCTCAGGTTAAATAGTTAGATACAACTGAGTCGTCATTGACCCAGGTAATGCTCGACCCAACTCATTCATAGATCTAACTTAAGGCTAACTTAGTACAATAACTGAAGATAGTAGTTAATTTTGTACTTAATCCTATTATATTTTTCACGTTTTGATTTACGTTGTGTCGTTCTTCTCTATCACATGGATTCGTTTCTCAGAACGAATTAACTTGCCTATATTGTATTTTGATTAATTATAAATATTAATAAACTTAAGATAAATTATGTATTTTATAATTTAGATGATCAATGCGCGTGCAACGCACGCGTTACTAACTAGTATATATATATATATTTTTTTAATATTGCAAGAGCCTCTCTTAAGAGGTGAAGTGAAGGAACATGTTGAAAATCTGAAAATTTATGAAGGTGGTTGACTTTATTAATATTTAGGGTTTATGATTTGAAAAATATAATGAACAAAACAATGCGTATTGAAACACTCGAGAATTTTAGAAGGAAATCATTTTTTCTTTAAACTAACCAAGTCGATACATAATTCTATTCTTCTTTATATACGTTAATGTTTACGTTTTAAAAGGCCGCCCCGCGCGTAGCGCGAGGTCAGCACCTAGTTCTTTATAATTAAGGAATGATTTATGTAAAAACATAAATTCACGTGTGAGTCCCATCTATAAAGAATGCTATGTAAAACCACCTTATAATTTTTTTTTATTATTATTTAAATAAACATGTAGAGCCCACATTTACGTAATATTTGCGTAATACACTTTACACAATACATTGTGGATGTGGATGCTCTAATGGAGGTTGTTGGGCTATACACCGGCAGTACTTACAAATCAAACAAGCAATGTCTAATACAATCAGCACTTTTATAACCCCATTTATTGACAATATCTAGTTTTCTTTAACAAAGGTTCATATCAGTGGAATTACAATGATACAGCATAAGACATTGCTGGGTAAGATTTAGATCAATCATAAACTCGAATAACACTAAAGAAACAGCAACTGCCTTGCGGGGTAAGATTCCAAAATTGATTTTAAAAAACACAATAAGATGTGGAACAAAAAAATGATTTTGGATGAAAAGAATCACTCACTACACAAGCCTTCAGAACTGCCTCCTTCCCCGGTCCAGATCGACAGTTTCTTTACCCGGTCGGATCTATCATTCAAATTTGCAGTAGCCAATGGAGATTCTATCCAACAATCCGAGCTCCAACGAAACCTAAATACATCAACTATTCATAAAACGTAGTCGGATCATAGAGAAGTAGCAATTTCCGGATCTCGACTTACCGTAGCTAAAACCAATGTACAAAACTGAGCTAGTGAGACCTCAATCCATCATTTTCTGACTAATGGTTTCTGACAGACAAGTAGTCGTTGGTCACTTCCGTTTTGAAGGTCGATCACCCGAGCTTCCCATCGTATCTGACCCGCTAGCATTCTTGCCACGTCTATGGCTCCAACTTTATCCGACAGGACCACCCATCCCTAAGGAAATAAATCACGATTGAGTAAATTTGAACAAAATCATATCTCATGTGAGCACGGGACATTCCCGAAGTAAAACTACCTCAGGGCGCAATATTCTGTCCATCTCGAGAAGTAAATCCATTACGCTACACCTTGGACTGAGTTGTGTGAGGAGGCCGTTCGCATGAAGCATATCGTATGTTCGTGGATATGTGGGGAACGGGTCACACCTGTTTTGTAACGGCATTGGTTCGGAAGTTGTCAGGAGAAAGACATGCTAAAATTGTATGGCACTGCACTTCCCAGGCAAAAGATTCCCAGAAAACAAACAATAGAGCAAAAGCAACAGACTATCCTACTGATACCAGGGCAAATATTTTTGTGAAACTTACCAATTATGTAAGACGCCGGGAAAACCTCGATCCAATATCAGAGGAAGTGTATCCGGGGCTTCAACTGGAACGACATTCATTACCCAAACTGATTTCTTTTCTTCTAAGAAAGCAGCATTTAGGCCCCCATAATTAGCATTCATGTCCATCACGTTACGGACCATGTTAAATGGAGGTAACGGGTCTTCATCTCCAGGCCTCTTTGGATGGTCAGAGAAGATCAAGGGAGTCAGCAAAGACCAATAATTTCTAAGAGCAGATCTCCAGTACTGCAAATCCTCGGAGAAGTCATCGGGACGAATTCCTGCAATTAGGAGCATCCATGAAACGGTTTAGAATTTTGATGCATCAGGAACATTCCTGATTGCAGATGAACTTTATGGAATAATACTTTCCATGAACTTCAAGCTCAGATGGGCTCAAATTGGAAGTGGACGACCGATTCTGGATGGGGTTCCAGCGTTTGCTGGAAGTCCCACTTATGCATGAAACGAGGGGCTGATAATACGACTGAAGATCACGTCCTTTACAAATTGGTACAGCCTGCTTACTATGATGGTAAACAAGATAGAGATTAATCATAGGAATTACCGTATACAATTGATAATAAGGTTTATCATTTACACTTACCGGGAAGAGTAACAATTGACATCAGATGTTTTTTGCCACACAAATGTTTCATCTTGTTGAGCTAAAAGACTCCAGCAAACTTCTTGTGTGAGTTTTTCCAATGGTGTAAACATGATTCTCTTCTTAGAACTTGATGAGCTTCCCTGAGGCTTAAGTGATGGTGCAGTTAGAACGAAATAGCCTCCAGGTTTTAGAAGTCGGTCCACTTCAAAAAGGAACATACCCTCTGTTCAATAAAGAACCATAGACAGAGTTTCCATAGTCAGAGATATAACTTAGGAAATCGGATGTAGAATTTGAAAAAAAACATCAAAGTAGCCTCCCACGTCATAGATAATGGATTTCCATTAGAGAATTAACAAAGTTACAGGCTTCCAGCGGAATAAACTTTAACCAACTCATACCTTGAAATTTATTAAGGAATAAACACTTTGAAACATAAGCGACCTGTTAAACTGGAGGCCAAATACTTGGAAAACTGTGGCCATCCATGTCTTATAAATGGAGATCACACAAACCAAAAGTATATTGCTTAGAAGCAAATAGAATAGGGGCTAACAAAGACTATGTAGTCAATATGCATCCAATTCGAGTATCTATTACACTAATTCCTCGATTTAAATCATCTAATTACTGTGTATACCCATCTGCAGGAGTATTTCGAGAAAGACAAAGTAGCAGCATAGCTAACTTTAAACTTAAGCTTCAACAGTCAATTTTTCAAACATAAGTCTCCCCCTCCACCAAAAAGTGTTCCTTGGCACGTAAATAAAAAAGATAACTGACGACTAAGCACATTGAGCTGCCAACACAAATAATGCCCCAGCTACAACAACAGGTCAATGCTAAACCTAATTGACTTACAACAACAGGTTAATGCCCCAGCTTAAACGATACGGGATTTATAAGGAATATTTTCCATGCTAACTTATGCAGGTATCATGTCAATTTATACAGTCCACATGAAGATTATAGGAAAGAAACCAAAATAGGGCAACTGAACACCATTTTGAGGGTGAACCTTAGAGAAAATTCTTAGGTGAGCTTAGTGTTTACACTAAGTTAAGTGTTTACACTAAGTTAAGTGTTTGCACTATGTTAACCGCAACTCGACAAGTTACCCATTTCTCCTCAAGGATTCACCCAGATCAATAGATTTTTAGGGGGGACAAAAAAACCCACAAAACTAGTGACACTTGTCATGTATTTACAGTATTGGTGTAAACACCAAGCTCACCTAAGAATTAGCCGAACCTTCGGGTCAAGTATGTTTTTCTTTTTGAAAGTAAAGTTGGAAAGAATAAAGATTCTTATCTAAAAAAAGAAAAAAACTAGCACAAGAAAACTAATACAAGTACCTTTCTCATCCCATAAAATACCACATTGGGCACAATGAACCATGTCATAAGATAGTGATGGATATGGGAGCTGCTTAGAAATGAAGTTGCCAATCATTGCTGGTAGACCCCTCTCAAGGGCCAATTGAACTTGACTACCAGTGGCCTCATATGCAGCGATACAGACGGCCATTAATTTGAGCGATAAAAGATGAGCCCCAAAACTACCAAATCCACAACCAATATCTAGCACTGTGTGTACCTGTAATAATATGAAACCAGTTAAAGTTCTTTATGGGGAATTTAGGGTGTATTTTGACATTCTACGGAAAGACTGTTTAGCCTTATTCGAAGTGCTAGTTATTGGAGAATACCTCAAGACAATGAGATAGTACAAAAACAGATACTTTGGTTGAAACCTAAGTCTACAAATTAAGAATGCCCCCAGAGCAGGATGTGAAGACTTACACCAGCTTGAATGAAATCAGAGTCACTTCCTAACCCTAGCATCTCTGCTATTTGACGAGAATAATCTTTCACACCATCAAATATTGATCCATCATCCGAATGGAACGCAATCTGATTCTCTTCCAACAGCATCATCCTGGAGAGAAAACAACGATAAACGGGAAACGAACGATAAGTTAGGAGCTCAAAAGATACATGGAAATGCTTAAAAATGGCCAAAACAATTTTCATTCAATTTCAGTACAAGTCATCAGGGCATGGCATATTAACTAAGTAATGCAGGTATTGAAAACATTTTTGCAGTTTAAAGATTTAAGCAGGAAGAGACCTTTTTGTCATGCTTCCAGATGAAAGAAATTGATCTTTTGTTATCTTTACATTGCCACTCCAAATAACGTCTCGACCAGCTGGCCACCGCAGAGGAATCTTGTAATCTTTTGGAGGTCGAACTATACACCGCTCCTCTAACATTGAGATTTCACAATGCCGATCAAACTCATCCCCATCTTTATATCCAGCCAACTGGCTAGCAGTGACATTGTAACATGGGACAAAATTCTCTCTATCTTTGCCACATAGCCCAAACTCTTTTTGCTTGTTAGCTCCAGATGAAAGAGATTTAAGATCCAAATAATCAACAGCTGCCTGCTCCTTCATCCTTCTATAGTTTGTGTATATATCAAGTGTTGACTCTGAACTAACAGAGTCAAATCTATTTGAAGATGATCCCAAGACAGTGATTAGTGCTATTATGCTAATAATGCATAAGAGCAGCCAACTAAGGGGAGGTCTTGGCCCAAAAACAAGAGCTAGTTTGTTCATCCAAGGGCTTCTCATGTCCAAATTTGTGCAGGCAGCTCCCTCAAGCTAAGCTATAAAATCATCAATGGATATGAGAGGACCTTATTCGACCAACCAACAAATATTTTAAGCAATCACAATATAACTCTAAACTGATTTCCGAAGATCTGCACAATTCCCATAGGCACTGAAACAATTGATTTGAGCTTCCTTGGAGCCTTCTTCTAAAGACCAATTAAGGCCATAAAACCTACTTTAGTAACACGCTTCCCGACATCACAGTTCAACTGAAAGATCCTTGAAAGTAATGTCGCTTATGAATCAAAATTTAGATGACCGTCGGCAGAATGCCTCTATACATGAACCAACAGTAACCTCAACACAGTCGGCAGAATGTCTCTACATCAACAAGAACCCAAAAAAGATGCACAATTGACAGGTGAAAGTTAGGCCAAATATTTAGAACATAACTGAAGTAGAAAATTCAAACATATCGCAGAAAAATCGCACTGAACAATTACGAATTAGATACTAACTACTAAGTCACCAGCAGAGAAAAAGCTGTATATAACTATGACTAATAAGAGCTACTAAAATTGCTCATTGCAGCGATCACCCATTATGAATAGGACTCTCTTTTAAGCGAGTCCCCAAAAAACAGATCTTATTCATGTCCTCTGCGAAGAGCAATGGCAGAACATGGACTGTGTGTCATATGAATCTAGTGGATAGACGGTGCAAAGACATCGTTGACAATGGAAATTACCAGCAGCAAAACAGTAGTCATGTTAGTAAGCGATTTTAGCTTAATTGTTGATCGCTAAACGACAGACTCAAGGAGATAGAGGACAGAAATCCACTAGCTCTCTCTAGGCTCCCATCTTTCGATTGAGTGATGAATTCCGAGGAATTTGGAAAATATGAATTTTGAAACAAAATCAAGAAACTCCATAAGGAATGCGATCAGGCGCAATTATGCGGAAACACTGGATGATTCCAACCAAAAGGAAACAAGAAAAAGAAAAACTGGAAGTTGCCATCTGAAAACACCAAAATTGGCAACCATTAACCTCCAGAAACAGTGGAGGAACTGAAAAGTAAAAGCAAACCCCAGACTGCGAGAAACTACAAAGTAATAGCAACATTGCGATCAAAGGTGAAAGATGAGTGGAATGATGAATCGGAAGAGATCAATGGGAATGGATTGGATAGAGCAATACCTTGATTGAGAGACCGAGAGGCAGGAAAGGTTGCTCAGATCTGATGGCGATCAGAAAATTCTACAGATTGGAGGGGCAGGCTGAGATATGGAGAGGGTTTGATAGGAACTGAGAAAGCGCTGGATTTTGTTGGCATATTTTTCACTTTTTAAATTAAATTTGTATATTTTTTGTTGATGATGAATGGTGGTTGAATTAAATATGGATGATCAATTATTAACTACGGATTAACTATTATTACTTACAGATTAATATAATATTATATTATATATATTACAAAATTTAAGTTTTTTTTTTTTTTTTTACAATACAACTCTTCTTAATAGAATTCAGTCTAATTATATTATTTTAACATTTTTATAAAAACAACACACAAGCATATGTATGTAATTAATTATTAATTATAAAAAATAAATTAAGGGGGTATTAACTAAATTTCTACATGGACTTTAGATTTAATAATAGAAGGGATCATTGTAAAATCTTTACATAAATGGCAAGATTAAAAAGAACTTTAACGAGATTGAGATAATTAAAACTTTTTTTTTAGTACTTAATTAATGTCAATCTGTAAGCTAGCAAATATGCATGTGACCAATTTGCAAAAATAATATTACTTTAGTCAATTTAATTAATACGGTTTTCCTCCATAATTACCGACAATCCCCGAGGTGTATATAACTCGCTTCTTCACACCTCATAACGGACATCTTTCCAAACATTCTGTTTAGTATAGTTGTTTCTTTTTAAATAAAGGCATTATTATTTATTTAAAAAAAAAAAAATAAGCAGTGCATTACTATTTAGTATTAAGTGATAACACAAATTCCAAAATTAGAGTTCTTAAATATATCGACTGTGTCTAAGTGGTATAAATTGTAATTTTTATATTTTTTTTATAAAAAAATTCGGTTACACCTCGAATTATGAGTCAAATTTTAATAGAGTGGTACTACAAACTGTGAAAATTAAAATGAAATTTTTATAGAAAGTGGAATGGGTCCACAAGAATTTTTACGTTTACATTACACCAACTTTCTTTATCTTACTTTCATAGTACTTTTCAAACATTTACTCATTTTAATAATTTCACTTTAGTATTTACAATGATGTACTTCTTCTCATTATTTTTTTATGTTATTATAAATGAAACTCTAAGTTCACCCTACGTAATGTTCAGTTCTCTAGCATACCGTTTATGGTTTTGTCTCAAAACTGAATGAACAACTAACGTATGCATTAGCCGTCAATTTAGCATCTGCAAAGTCTAGTATAGTCAACAAAGCGACATGTTTAGGTAAGTTTTACTCGTCTTTTTATATGTCTGACGCAATATATGAGTCAAACATAATATAATATTTTAATCAGATTATAGTGAACTGATGCTCTAAAGAATTTCGAACCTATAATCACAAAATCAGGCATTCTTAAATTCGACCACAACGGTCGGTGGTTCTTCTCATTAAATTCGGTTCCTACTTGACTTGCTGAGGTAAGGCAGCCGAACTTGACCTTAAAATGACAAAAGTTGGCAAACCCAGGCCCAACAACATCTCTAACTCTAATACTCTAATTCATATTGGGTAATTAGAAATGTCTAGTCTAAGTTTATCTTAACAAATAAAATTATGTTTAATTAAATTAAATAATTACGCGTGGCTAAACAAGTGAGTCGTGTCAAGTACGAGTCTGCATCAAGGCGAGGCCTATAGCTCACCCCTCAAGCTTGTATCAACTATAGTGATTTAGAAGGTTCGCTCTGATACGATCTCGTGTTTGACATATTCTCCGGTCCAGGCAACCAAGCTGATACAGGATTTGAACTAAGACTAACTCCTAGCTATAAATTGATATGGATCGAGTCATGGATATTCATGATTAATACTTTGACAAATTAGCTACCAAATATTAAAAAAAAAAATCTAAAGTACCAAAAAAAAAGTGATAATACTGAATATTATTTTCCCTTAAAATTGGCATTTTGTCTTGTACAATTATCTACATGAAAATGTTTGGTAAGTTAGTTATGTATCATTTTACACGCCAGGCCAGGCCCATTTGTCTTCAAGGCCCTTTTTCGGTTGCTCGGATAAGGCGACGATCTTGGAAGTAGTTGTTAAGGAAATTCTACAATGAAATCTATATTTTTTGAAAAAAAATAAAAAATAAACCAAGGAAACTATAATATCCATTAAATAAATAAATATAATAGGGTAATAAAGTTGTTACAATTTAGAAAAAAACTAAATGTAAAGGAAGAAGATGAACATTTAAATCAACTTTTTTAATAAGTTCGAAAATCTCGAATTTTTAGTATAGATTTTTGACATGCTTTAAACATGCTCTTATATATATAACCTACTCCTCAATTAGGAGTCTAGCCGCCACGACTATGTTAATGGTTTTTTAAGGGTCGTTATTAGGATTCGAAATAGCGCATTATATTATCATGTTAAAAATGAAAATGCACAATCTATCTACTTTGCCATAAATAAAAAATGTACATGAAAATCTTCAAGAGACATATGTTTCAACAAAATTTCCATCATTCTTTAGATTAATTATTTTTTTTTAATACTAAATTTATACACTATTTTTCTTTACGATGGATTATATTATATATTTAAGCAAGAATAGGACAGTAAGCAGAAACCATACGTTGGTTGGTGCACACGAAAGTTAATACTTGGAAGCATCGGCTTTCACAGTTTCCTAAGGATCCATCCAACTCTTTTGCTTAATCCCTAATTATGTTTTTTTTTTCTCTTCTTCAATAAATACCTTTTTTTTAGGTGTGAAGCCGTAACTTGAAAAAGATAGTTTAAAAGCAATGAATTAAAAGAATCTTATATCTCGTTAAATATGATCGAGATAAAGAGTTATCTTATAAATCTGAATTTTCACCCAAAAAATATAGTCAAATGCAGAAATTTTGTACACGTAAATTTGTTGACTAATATAATCAAGTACGCGACTCACATTCGTGTTATGGACTCAACTCATTCGCGGCATTGACTCAATTTATGAGTAATTAGTATAATTAGAAATAAAATTCTGATTTTAATTAACTTGATTAGTAAAAACAATTAAGTTAATTACTAATGAATGATAGCTGTGTTTATTAGCCCATTACATGAATGAAAGTCGAATACTTACGTATATTAGTCAACATATTTAGGGATCTGATATTTCCCTATTGTATTAAGTATATTTAAGTTATTTGGGTATATATATATATATCATTGTTTTAAATCTCGAGAAAACAGATCAATTAATTAAAACATTTTAAAATATTGGAAAAAAGGATTGGATTACTAATAGTGGCAATACTTAAAAAAAAATAGTATTATTTTATTATAAACAACGTGCGAGGGATATTTAAAAGCTAGTTATTTTAATAAATTAACTTGTAATACATAAATTGGAAGCACATATATGTCAAGCTGAATCAAACCAAAATAACACAATAAATCATCATTCCAAAATTGGGGCATAATCCGTTTACCCGCTACCTCTACCCATGATTAACGGAGCTTGTTTTTTATTCCTCGGACGCGATTAGAAGAGCACGTTTCGAATGAACGGAAGATGATGGTCCACGTGTTAACTGGGAAGTGAGGCGTAGGTGACACGCTCCTTTCAAAGAATGGGACAGAAAATATCGGCTGACGGAACAAGTGGTTTACGTAGAAAAACTAAGGTTCCGACTTACATACACATACACACTACTGACTGGATGAATGAATGAATAGAACTTACCGATTAAAAAAAAAACCTTGGACCTCGCTTCGGTCACGCAGCGGAATCGTCCCGCTTTCCGTAAATAGTAAAGCCAGAAACCGGTTATATATGTCTTAAATTATTAAAAATAAATAAAAATGTATAATTACCTGCTTAACAGTTTGCAGGTTTTTTATTCTATTTTTTTTTTTCACTTTTAGCTTCAATTGATAATAACTTTCGTTTTATAAGACCAAATGATTCACGGTCAGTTGTGTTGCATTCGTTATTTTACGAGCTTCGATTCAAGACCATATTGATATATTTCTCTGTAATGTATTCAGCTCACAACTGTCTTAGAAATCACACGTGCCAATTTCAATTATTTTCCCAAAAATATACATGCTTGAATTATGTTCCTAACGCTAGGGCTGTAAACGAATCGAGTCGAGCCGAGTATCTGACAATCTCGACTCGACTCATTTTACTCGAGCTCGAACTCGACCGAGCCTTAATTTTTTCGAGTTCGAGCTCGACTAAGTGCCATACTCGACGAGTTCGAGCTCGACTCGACTCGACTCGATAAAATTTAAAAAAAATCAATTAATTAATTAATAAAAAGTGCGCCTTAGCTCGAGTTCAAACTCAACTCGATTAGGTTTTTGACTCGAGCTCGAACTCGACTTGAACTCAATATATACTTACATAAAATTATTATTTAAAAATAAAAAAACTCGAACTCGACTCGAATAGGAAAAAGAAAAAATCTCGATTAGGCTCGCGAGCCTCTCGAGTCGAGTACCAGTGAACTCAAAATCGAATAGGCTTTAGAAAAAAACTCGACTCGAAATTTAGTGAGTCGAATTCAAATATTGACCAAGCCGATCTTGAGCAGCTCACGAGTATCTTGACTCGTTTACACCCCCTACTTAACGCATTCGAAATTTACAACTCAATTAAAAATCGAATGTTAACACTATGTAGAGCTATAAACGAGCCGAGTCGATCCGAGTATCTCGCAAACTCGACTCGACTCATTGTATTCGAGCTCAAGCTCGAACACGACTGAACCTAAATTTGTCAAACTCAAGGTTGACTCGGTGCCATACTCGACGAGCTCATTCTCGGCTCGACTCGACTCGAATCGCAAATTTTAAATTGTTCAACTAAATTATGAAATTGTGTATCTTAGACCGAGCTCGAACTCGGTTTGAATTGAATATATATATTATGCTAGCTAGGTATATTATGTTATATATAAACTTTTGTTAAGTTATATCTATTATAAAGACTGTTGCATATAAATATTTTGTCAAAGTAATGTATAAAATATTAATATAAATATTCTCCAAAATTTATTAATTATATGCAAATGTAATTTTGTATTAACTAGTCATGGTTTGATTTAAAAAATTAATAAAAAAAATTAATATATGTAGTATTATTATTTATAATATAAACTCGGGTGTAGTTTCTAATTTTTTAAAACTAATATGTGTAATAATTGAATGAAATTTATATTTTTTTTCAAAAAAAAAAAAGTTGATTTTTATTTTTTAGAACAATTTATTATTTTGTCTTAAAGAACCTTCTTAATAGGTTACAAGTTTAAATAATTAAATTATTTCCTAAAATATTATAACAAACTTTCCTTTTTTATTTTAGATTACTATTTTTAGCAGGCGTGACCATTCCGCAGCGGGATATAAGAATTTTCCTAACGAAAACATGTAATATTTTAGTTTTACAAGATGTGTTAATGTTAAATTCTCATCTAGGCAGTGGGATTTGAACTTAGTTCATCAGAAGAAACTCGTTTTATCAGTTTATCTAATTAATATTGGGTCGAAAACGTATAATATAGTTTTATCTCTTACTTAGATATTTTGAATTCAAAATCTACCGTGACCTAATAAATGAAAAATATTTATGATAATTACTTAATCCTTTCCGGTGGATTCAATTTAGGGTTTGTGGAACCGGACAGACTTGTTTCACAATTATTTAAAACAGTTCCGGTCCATAGTAATAAATCACATTTTTGGTTGTTCTGATTTATCATAGAAGAATTGGTTGGGTTGGAATCAGTTCGGAATTGGTTTAGAAAAAAAACATTTCGGGACATTCTAAACCGGTCAGTGCCATTTTTTAATGAAGGTTTATACTAAATTAAAAAAAAAAAAAAAAAATTAAATCGGTCTGATCTAGTACGAAACCAGTTCTACGTAGTATACATATGGCTTTTTAGACTTTTAGTACTGGATTACTTGTTGTAGACCTTATCTGTTTGGAACCAATCCGGAATGGATCGGTTCCAAGAAGACTCGATCCGCTTAAATCGGTTTTAAGGCACAACCTGAAATTTAGTACACAAGCAAACTTAAGGTCTCCTGATCCGGACAAACAAACTAGAAAAAACTGTGGCGAATTAAGGACTTGAGAATATAGGTGCAACGTTGCAAGTGTGATTAACATAATTGTTGAATATCTGTCCAATTCGAGTTCGTATTTACATTCCGGACTTCGTAAACACGTCAAAAACCACAAATGGGTCCGAAAAACAAACACCCGAGGAACAAAACGGTCCGGACGCACGTATGCGTTCGAACCGGAACCTCCGGATTGCCATAAGGAAAACCGGAGGTCCGGACTACCTTGGCAATATGGACCGGTCTGGATTGACCTAGGTGGTCCGGACCACGCCGGATGTCGAATCCGACGTGGTCCGGACCGTCAACGGGTACCGCGCGCATCCTTTTTTATCGACCGAACACCGAGAAAATGAGCTTTCGTAGGCCAAACTTAAACCAGATGACGGTTCTTACTTTCCTTTAAACCGGCGTCGAACCGCACAAAAACCGGGTTCGGTTCTAAGGTTGCCTATAAATAGGAGACCTTGGCCACCAATTTTGACACATTTTCTAGATTTTAGCTTGGAAGCTCTGACCTCTCTTCAGAATATTTTCTCTCTCTAGACCTTCATTTAGGTATCGGAGAGGCTCAACCGGCACCACCCCCGCTCTCCATGCCGGTTATTGTCCCGTGTGCAGGTGAAGTCGCGCGAAGCCGATAAGCTTACATTGCCGACAAGCTTGCAGTGCAGATAGTCGTACCTTGTCGACAAGCTTACACTACCGACAGTCGTACCTTACCGACAAGTGCACATTGCTGACAGCCCCTTGCCAACATCAGAAAGTCCATTTCCGACACCCGACGTGTCCCCAACCCAAAGTGCCGAAGAGTCAGACTGCCCGATTGGATTTGGACGCAACAATAACCACTTTTTATGTTGTATAATTTTTATATTTATTTGGCTCCAAATTTATCTATCCACAATTCAAAGTATAATTTTTTATCTGAGGCAGTTGCGCCTAAAAGCCAAATGTATATAATCGAATGTAGTGCCCGTGACCGAACACAAAAGGCAATTATATGCTATGACTCGGAAAATGATATATAATATGCATTCCATATTCCAAAAAAAATTCAGATTAGAAGTAATTGGAAATATTTTTAAGATTTCACCAAAAAAATATTTTTAAGATGAGTTTTTTTTGCCAATTATTTAAGATGATTTTTTTGCTAAATTATTTAAGATCATCATTATATGAATTTATACTTTCCATTTACACAATAATACAATACCATATTTAAAAAAATTCTGCAAATTACCAAATTCCAATTTTGTACCATATTCTTTCTTTTTGATACAAGATTTCTATTTTTGGCCACAAAGATTGTTTTATTATAATTCAAGCAAACTGTAAATCAATCCAGATTTCAATCCAAAATTAAGAACGAGACAAGAGGAGATCAGGTAAATATGGCCAATTAACCGGGCATATTTCATTTCTGATGAATTGTATTACAAAATTTTGTTGAATACAAGATTTCTTTATTATATTATAGTATATATATATATATGTTTTCTTTGTGTGGTAAAGAGACACCGTGTGAATAACTCACAACCACAAGGGTAACAGCCATTTTCTGTTTACCATACAGTCTCTTTCTCAACACCCCACCACCACCACTACCGCCGCCCACCACCACCGTATCCACATTATTATACATATATCGCCAGTTCATCATCATTTCTAGTTTTTTTCCTTTTTTCACTCGACTTCATTGTATTCCTCTCTCTCGCTTTCTCATTGGAACAGAATGCGACGGAGATGCGTGGCAGGGACGGTGGGGGACGTGGCGGCCGCCGTCTTCCTCATCGGAATTGTGACCGGAGGAGCTTGGTTTGTGGAAGCGGAGAACATCACTCGTGCAAGCTTTCCTGAGGGTTTTGTCTTCGGAACCGCTTCTTCTGCTTTCCAGGTTCGCTCCTCTCTCTCTATAAATATTTTTTTTTTTCTGTTACGAAGCAGCACATGAATGTATAATTGCTTCATATTTAGAATAAGATAATCATCACTGATTAAATATTAATCCGTAATGTGTAAAGTGTTTATTAATAATATTTTCTCATTTCAAAACATCAATAGATTTCTGATTAAAGAATAAATCGTCTCTACATATAGTATACTTTTTATATACTTAGAATAACCTCAACTTCATCAACACAACACGTATGGACTATAGATAAAGTGCTAAATTTAAATATTTCCTCATTCCTATGATTCAATGAAATACTATATTATTTTACATAGTTAAACTTGTTTAGTTAACCTTCCTAAGAGCATCCACAATGGTTTTACATAAATTGTATTCTTTAAAGTTGCCACGTAGATATTTATGTACACTTTAAGTAATACGTAAAGTTAAGACACACGTAAAAAATATTTTCTCTGCAATCGTATTACTTAAACATATTCCTTAAATATATTTTATTATTAAATTTTTCAACAACCACCAATAAGATATTAGCATTAATTATAAAATGAATTAATTTATAATAAAAAATTGGTTACGTAATACATAGTGCATTACTTAAATTTAAGGAATGCTTTATGTAAAAACATAAATTTACGTGTGGGTCCCATATTTAAGGAATGCTATGTAAAACCACTGTAGATAGTTTTTGTTACTTTACTTAAATAAACATGTAGGACCCACGTTTACGTAATCTTTACGTAATACCACTGTGGATGCTCAACACCTCTAATATATATATAACGAGAAATTATTCCTTAGATCTAATTTGTCATGTCAACATATGAATTTGTCAATAAATTAAAAATATGTTATAAATTAAATTGAAATAAATAATTTCAGTCAATATATTATTACAATCCACTAATTCATTCACATTCATCGTACCTTTTTTTTGTCTAATAAAAATAATTCATCTTAATAGGAATCAAAATAGGAATCATAAATATGAGAATTTGAAAACCTAGTTAATTATGTTTCCTTTTGAATGTGAAAGGAATGATTTAAATGAAGAAATTAAAAGCTCTTTGGCCTTTATGAAAAGGACTTGTTCATGTTCCAGTTCATTCCATTGGTGGTCACATTCAAAAGTTGTCTGTGCTTGTGTGGACTCCAATGACTCTCTGTTGCCACATGTATAATCTGATCAAATATGGAGGACTAAATTGTTTGTTATTCCCAGTAAATTATATTAGATTTAGAGTTAACAACTTAAAACAATCTAACTATATGTTATGTTTTGTTGATGTGATTGGCTTACCAATGTATTATATATTCATTACATTTTACTTTTTCCTCCTAGTAAAACTAGAGTTAAAATTAACGGAGCGAAATTACATGATACACCAGATAATCAATTGCAACAAAAACATATCATGTACATATCACTTAATTTTGTTCGGTCAGTCTTAATGCTGAATTTTAAACAGAAAAATGAAACAGATAGTTTTAATACTTCACCGACCAATCATGATAATAAAAAAAGACCAATACACTTAATCGCAGTATATACTTGAGTGTTTATGATGTATACTTGAGTGTTATGATTGGTTAGTATATATACTTTAAATAGGTGTGTAAATTAAAATCTCCATCTCCAATAGACACGTACGGATGAAAACAGGATTTAAGTTCATGAGGTGATGCAGATTGAATATGGTTATACGTCGGTTCTTCGTGAATTTTAAATTATTTACTGATTATATGTTTAACATTAATTTGACCTGTCTATGATTCATCCATATATAATATATATAGTATGAAGGAGCAGTGAAAGTTGATGGTCGGGGCCCCACAATTTGGGACACATTTTCTCATTCATTTGGTAAAATAAATGTCTACTACATACAATTACGTCAATGTAAAATAAAAGATGAAATTGAATTTTTATGTACTCTATCATCATCACTAAAGGTCCATGCAACTGTTTATTTGCAGGTAAGATAATTGATTTTAGCAATGCTGATGTTACCGTGGATGAATATCATCGCTACCAAGTAAGTGTGATTAATAATCTAAAAACGGTTTTACGTCGATTTACGGTTCTGTGTCTCTTTCTTTTTTTTTTTTCTTTTTTTTTTTAAGTTGCGATTGACTTTTTGAAGTATTAGATTCACTACGTTTCACTTTTTCATCCAAAAATAATTTTAAAATTGACGGAATGAAATCACATGACCTGCGCATAATAAGTTTTTGTTGCGAATAGAAGTCCCACATATCAGATTTGTTACCTAAAACATGTCACATGCAATTTACGTAATTTCATTCCGTCAGTTTTACCATCAATTTTGAATGGAAAATTGAAATGCAACAACCCTTATACTTCTGAGAGCCAACTGCAATAAAGAAAAACTAAGACATCTAATTGCTACATGACGGCTACTTTTGAGACTGCTTTTAGGTTCTTAATCGTAAGTCTAGCTCTTTAGACTTAAAACTATAACAATTATCGTATTATATGTATATTTCAAAATCGTGATGTGTTTTTGTCATTAGGAAGATATCGATCTTATGAAGGAACTCGGGGTCGATGCATACAGATTTTCGATCGCTTGGTCTCGAATATTTCCAAGTAACTATTATAACTTATTAGTTCCTTTTAAATAAAAGATGAATAATTTTTTATTTTTTTATAATTATTTGATTAAAACACTAATTAATAGTAATGTAATATTAATATATGTGCAGATGGAAGTGGACAAATCAACCAAGCTGGAGTCGACCATTATAACAATCTCATCAACTCTCTACTTGCCAAAGGTGTGTTTAATTTGATAAATATGCATAATAATTTCTATTCTCTTCATTATAATTTGTCAGCTGATTTTTTTTTTAAACATTTACCATCTAAATTAATAAAAATCTACACATTTTTAATTCAAATAACAAATTGGTTGGAAAAAAATTTTAGATGTCTATACCAAAAGTCCAGTTAGCAAATTGGTATCTAAATCTAAAAAAAAAAGTGTATTGAATATGTACTAACTATATGGACCAAGTTATTAAGGATTGAGAGAGGAGGAATTGCCCCTAAACTTTTGATTATATGTAATTTTGATCCTAAAAGTTGTAGTTTTTCTTGCTTCGGTCCGTTAAAATTATATATTTGGTCCCTAAATTTTTGTTTTTACTTAATTATTTATCTATAGTTCAATTCTTGACCTCAACATGTTCCTGCTTACATATCTATACAGGAATCGAACCATACGTTACTCTATACCACTGGGATTTGCCTCAAGCCTTACACGATCAATATCGCGGGTGGCTCGACCCTCGAATCATGTAAATACAACCGCACCCGATCCTATAATTGAGGTGCCAATTAGATTTTTTGGCTTTCATTTATTGTGTATATATGTGTTACTGTAATTGCAGAAAGGACTACGCGACATACGCTGAGACGTGTTTCGAGAAATTCGGGGATAGAGTTAAACACTGGATCACGTTCAACGAGCCGCATTCATTTATAGTGCAAGGATACGACACGGGTCTCCATGCGCCGAACCGATGTTCCATTGTTGCTCACATCCTATGTAAGTCCGGGGACTCCAAGACCGAGCCTTACATTGTCGCGCACCATGTTCTACTTTCCCATGCAACTGTCGTCGACATCTATAGAAACAAGTACAAGGTACGTAATATGTGATTCACAACTTTATGTTCGTTACATGTTAGGATTTTGATACAAAATCTATTTTGACACTAGTAAGTAATGCAACCAAGTACCAGAATCAGAATGTTATTAATTGGTTATTCAGTTAACTTTCCATTCGGTTTTCACTAAAAAAAATTGGAAATGAAAATGAAGTGGGTTTAGCTTACTTTTGTAAAAACAAAGTAAATGATGAACATTACCCAAGTGTGTTTACTTGATTCATAGCCAAAGCAGCAAGGGTCGATCGGTCTATCGTTTAATGTAATGTGGTACGAACCCGCAACAAACTCGACCGAGGACATCGAAGCGACTCAAAGAGCCCAGGATTTCCAGTTGGGATGGTAATTTTCGGGCGAAAAATCGTCACTAATTGCTAGCAATTTTTAACTCGACATTCACGGTCATATATACTTAATTAATTATCGCAGGTTTATCGAACCGTTGATTTTTGGTGAGTACCCGAGCTCGATGAGGACCCGGGTCGGAACCCGGTTGCCGACATTTTCGGAACCCGAATCAGCACTCCTTAAAGGGTCGCTGGATTTTGTGGGGATCAACCACTACACTACGTATTATGGAAGCCACAACTCCCCCAGTATAATTCAAGGCCTTCTCAACGACAGTCTTGCTGACTCCGGCGCCAATACTCTGCGTAAGCAATTCAACCCCCCCTTTTTTTTTTTTTTAATAATAAAGAAAATTGAAAATGCCCCATTTGCTTTTCTCTAACCTAAAGATATCAACTTTTTCAGCCTTCAAGAATTTAAAGCCTATTGGAGACAGGGTACGAACTAGCTCCTTAATTATGAGGTTTATCATATTCTTCAATATATGCTAATATAATATTTTAGAAATCTCAACTACTAGCATATGAGTTTTAAGTGTCTTAGCTTTTTTTATTATTATTATTATTATTTGGACATCAATTATATGGAACTGCCTTATCAGTGAGGCATGTAATGACCGATTTAGAGTTTTTATCGGCTAGGGTAAGTCATGGGGCTTGCCCATGCCTGGACTTCTCTTAGACATGGTCTCCTAGATCAGATGAGCATGTTTGGTATTGACTTGTACCAGTAAATCGAGTCATGATTGACTAATAAGTCACATTTCAGATAGTTGAAATTCCAAATAAAAAAACAATAATTTAGGGTTTCTAAAATTCATCGGCCGATAGTTTAGTTTTTTTTGCCATAACCACGGCCGATAGTTAATACTCGTAAAATGTCATTTTTCCTATCGATACCATGAGCTTATTATTATAGCTAAAGTATACATTTTTCAGGCAAATTCGATATGGTTATATATCGTACCTCGTGGGATTCGAAGCTTAATGAATTACATCAAGGATAAGTATGGAAACCCTCCGGTCATCATCACCGAAAATGGTAACCCCTCCTCCTTCGCTAAGATTAGGGTTTCATTATTAAACATCAGTTGATATGAGTATTTTTTGTTGTTGAATTACGAATTCGGGTAACTGCAATATATATATGGCACTTCATCATGTTACGATATCGACCTATGTTTCAAAACGGTGAACATTGTAGGAATGGACGACCCGAACAACCCGTTTAAGTCAGTTAAAGACGCGCTCAAGGATGCGAAAAGGATCAAGTACCATAACGACTATCTCTCGAACTTGCTCGCCTCGATCAAGTAAGTGATATTATCGATTTAGGGTTTAGTGTTTCGACGTTAGAAGTGTGTAATGAGGGGTCTAATTTGTTCGATGGTGGCGCAGAGAGGACGGGTGCAACGTGAAAGGGTACTTCGTGTGGTCGCTATTGGATAATTGGGAGTGGTCGGCGGGGTACACGTCGAGGTTCGGGTTGTACTTTGTGGATTACCGTAACAATCTCACGCGATATGCAAAGGATTCGGTGCAATGGTTTAAGAACTTTCTTCTGGTTTAATTAGGGATCTTAAATCCACACAGCCTTGTCGTTCATATGGTCGCGTCTTTTATAGTATTTGTGTATCTACTCTACTCTATTATAAACGACACCAATCACAAATGCAATGTTTCAAAATTTATAAACGTAAATCCACACTTTGCCGCCCAATGTTTTTGTGATGTACAGTTTTTCGAACCGAAAAAGGTTATTTTGCGTTGTTTTTTAAAGTCTTTATTATCTATGGCGTAAACGAGCCGAGTATTTGTTAAACTTGACTTGAATCATTTTACTAGAATTTAAACAAACCTGGTTTTTTCAAGTTCGAATTCGGCTCGACTTAGCTTACAAAATTTAAGAATGTTTAGTTTAATCATAAATGATGCACCTTAACTAAAATTTGACGCAACGACTGTTTTTAAAAGGCTTAAGAGCTTAATGGACATCTACTGAATTAAATATATATAATATTATATAAACTCAAATTCATCTCGAATATAAGTTTTTGAAAAGAAAAGGTTTGAATAGTCGCGCAATCAAGGCTCTCGATTCGAGTAAACTAACTTATACTCGACTTGATATACCATAAAAAGTTTGAATCGTGCTCGACTAGAATTTTTGTGAATTAAATTCGAAAATCGACCTAGTTGACCTCGATTAACTCAACTCACTCATAAGTCATAACACTTGGTTTATCGTCATTTACTCATTTTCTCATCCAAACTTAACAAATATATTTTTTGTGCAAAAATTAAAGGCATTTCTCATAACTGCAAAACTAACCTATCATTTTTCCAAATGTTGCAGTTAAACCCCGAGAAAAACTCTTTCTTTCTATTGCTATTATTGAGCCTCAACCGTGTGATCTTCACTCAATAAACCCCTAGAAACCTTTCAATCAATTCTCTTTGGTTTCACCTCTAAGTTTGATTGTGTTATTGATGGAGGTTTATTTCAAGTTTAGACTAATTTCCACCTGCACTGAATTAGCATATAAATGGTAAAATACTGAATATTTTTCATTCCCAGGGTATAACGGTATTTTGAATCCCTACCTATTAATTAAAGAGTGAAATGTTGAACCATTGTACCGTATTACATAATTTTGAAGGGGGTATAATCGAGCTGAGTATCTGAAAAGATCGACTCAACTCATTTTACTCGAGCTCGACCGAGCATAATTTTTTTGAAGCTCGAGCTTAGCTCGCCAAGTTTAAAATTGTTCAATTAAATCATAAATGTTGCATCTTAACTTGAACTCGACTCTGCTCGAGTTGAATTGAATATATTTTATAAAACTATGTAAAACTCGAATAAATTCGAGTTCAAACTCGACTCGAATAAGATTTTGGCACAAAAAAATAATCAATTAAGCTTGCGAATTCTCGAATCGAGTATAAATGAACTCGCACTTGTATTTATACTAGAAAAAACTCAATTCGACTTGAATTTTAGCAAGTCAAATTCAAATATCACGGATCGATTTTGAATAACTAACGAGTGGATTAAGTGACTTACAAGCAACACGTACATAACAATAGCTATAAAGCTGCAGTGTAGCTGGCAGGTGTGGCCCCTCTAATCTATCCAAAAAAATTATTTGCATATATTTATTTAGATACAGAATAGACCCCAATGCAACAAGTTCATAAGAACTTAATAAACATTGAAAGTCAATGAATCAAACAATCTAGACCAACCAATGAATGGTGTATCAAAGAATCAATGGACAGCTCTTGCAAATGTCAAGAACTAATGAATGAACTGAAATCAAACAAGAAAGTTTTCTTTTTTAGCAGAGCATAATACCACTCTCTTCATTTGCTTCATCATCTGCAGGAGCCGGAAGGTTGAGATCGATAAGCCCGGCCGGAACTTCATGACTCTCCTGCTCGACAATCACAGTAGACCTGTCATCCGAATTCGATCCTAAAAAATGCGACCTTTTATGACCGCCTAGTGCTTGTCCCGATCGAAAAGCCCGAAAGCAGATCGGGCATTCGTGCTTGTAACTCTTCTTCCCCGGCTTCAAATTCTTCGAAACCCTGGTTTTTTCATTTTTCCAGATTTGTTCTTCTCTGTTGATCTTCTTCCGGCATGAAGATGCAGATATGTGTCCAGCAAGAGCCTTTCTTGAGTCAAAAAATCTTCTACAGACAGGACATTCTTGCTTGTTGTTAAGGCTGTTCTTTTTGGACTCAAACTTTACATTTCCATGTTCATAGCTGCTAACACCAGAAGATTCAGCTCGAAGAACCCTAATCCGAATTGGGGACGATTTAGATTCTGAAACCACTGGATCGCTCTTGATCGGCCAGCTATCCCTTGATAACATCATCAGACACTTAGCAAGTTCTTCTTGCTCGTCGTGTTCGATCTCGGAAACCGACGTATCGGAATCCGTCACCTCGTCGGACCAATCGCAATCACTAGCCGCCGCCTTGTCGGAATGGCAAGCCATGTGGCCGCACAATGCTTTCATCGACTGGAATCCTTTTCCACATTCTTTACACACATTGGAACAATTACTACCATGAAGAACAGCTAAATCAGAGAATCGCCTCGTCTTCTTTGGATTCGTCCTCAGACCGTAAGTAGAACTTTCTCCGATAACCTCAAAGTCCTGCAACTCTCTCTTGCTATTGCTATTCCGAGCAGCAGTATTATCGAATTCTCCACGATCGTCCGCTAAATCGATCTGAATTGGTACTCTGTGGGATCTGAGGTGGCCGCCTAGGGATTTCCCACACGGATATCTCTTGTTGCAGAATTTGCAGATAAATTTCATCTCTTTTGCAGATCAAACCAACCGAAACCCTAAATCGAAGTGACGATGCATCTCTAACCTCGAATTAATCGGATTCGAGGCTGCATTCAGTAGTAGTAGCTCGAGATCGGAGTTGGGGAAGCAGACGACGCAGCAAGAACGAACTCCATTGGAGGTAAAGATTGGAAGTTTGAGTGTCGATGAAGAAGATGAGGAATCAGTCGAGCTGCAAAAAGGTGGAGGCCATGATCAGTGCGTAGATGGAGGGGGAGAGTTGGATTGTGTAACTGTATTGTATATGCATGGAAGCAAAGATTTTAATATGATGAAGAGGAAATGAAGAGATGAAGCACGTGGAAGGAAGCGAGTGATGATCTCTGTGTCTCATTGGGCGGCTTGATTTCGTTTTGAAGATGCACGTGGACGGTGCGAGTGAGTGAGAAGTACTTTTTTTTTAAGATGATAAATATTAAAACAAACTAACCATACATATTATGATAACAGCCACGGAGGAATACTCGGATAAAACCAAGTTCCATTCTCATTATTGTCCGCTGCCATAGACATAACAAAGTGCGGAAGAGAAATAACAGATCGTCTAACATTACATAACACTAAGGACGAAAACCGATCAACTAGAAAACGAACATCCGAAAGTGAGGAGTACCTAGGATATTGAATAATGTAACTTTAGATGCATCTCGATATGACATTTGGTATGTATTTTACGTTTATGTTTGAACTTTTTTTTTTGCTAAAGTTTGAATTTTTTCCGATAAAACTTAGTGAACAATCAACGTATATATCAGTCTTGTTAATGTAGTCACATTAATAACTTAAACTAGTTAAAAAGTCAACTTGTTAAGCTCAATTCTACTCTCGTCTCTCTTATGTTTGACGCGATATGTGTCTTGAGGTTTATACCCAACAAACTTAATGAACAACCATTGCACGTACTGACCCACCAACAACCTAGTAAAATTAAGAGGTCGGCCTGTTAACTTATGTTCTACTAGTCTCCTATTATACTTGTGATACGTTATGTATGTCAGAGGTTTTTTCCAACCAAGTTTCGTAAACAACCAACACATATATACTAACCCCGTAAAAGTAGACTTACCAGTAGCGTAGTAAAGCTAAGAGGACGAGCATGTTAAGTCAAATGTACTTGTTGTTGAAGTATAAGAGTGTGTCGATGCATTCATCCATAAGTTCAAACTTATGGATAGTTGGTTAAGACGCATGTCTTATTTTCTACATCGTATGAGAGGCCCAAAAAATTGGGCCTCCCTATGCATAGTGGCCGGCCAAAATTAATAGGTGGGTAAAGTGGACTTTTGTCGACTTTACTCCTCATATATATATGTGGTGTTAGGGGTTTTATTAGGTTAATCTTTAATCCTTCATTGGAGTGTTTTAGAGAGAAAAACCCTCCTCCCAGAGACACCACACTTCGGCCAAACCACATCACCACCACCAAGGGTGTGCCAATTTGCCTTCGAGCAAACACTCCGGAGATCCGTCCCTTGCCAAGAATCAATCTGAGACTTTGATGTGGAGAATATACTGCGTAGGGCTTCCTTAACAAGAAACCCTACGGGTGCCGACCAGAGGATCGTGAACTCCCTGCTACAAGATCTTGGGACTATGGACTACTGTTGAGGTATGTGTGAATCTCCCGCTGCGTAATTTCGATTACTAGCATGTACCATGGTTTTTGTATCTGTAGTGATTACTACTCGTAATCTAACAGAAATTACATAATGATGCAGCGTGATGGGGATGGATGAGACAAAAACTCGTTGATTCTAGGGGAATACCGAGAATTTGATGGATAGAAGCGCAAAAATTCGTTGATTCCGCAGAATACCGAAGAATTGACGCAGGTTGAGGAAAACCTCTATTTTTTCATTAATTAATAAACTGAATGTAAATGACGGCTAACAGAGTTTAAATAGAGAAATTTAAAACCATAACCCTAATACAAAATCCAAAATTAACAATAAAGTATCAAACAAAACCGACAAATTATAAAAAAGACAGAAAGAAACATAAAACAGCGAATTTGACCCTTTAAACGAAATAATTTGGCCTAAAACTTTTAAACCTCATAGTTTACTATAGGTCTTGCTCAGATCGCCGTTTACACTCGAAAACCTATATTCATACGGCAAAATCCGACGCTTCAACCACATCATTCTCTCCGGGGAAGAGAAGATTGGCCCTCGAATCTTGCGCAAGGAATGCCAATAATATGAAGTAGGAAGAAGAACACACTCAGAAACAATATCATAAAAATTTTCACCCGATGCGGCGTTCGAGTGTGGTCTTTGTGCCGACGTTGGGGTCGATTTGGCTTGCGGCTTGTACCCAAAAGCGGAGGTCAAGAGGCCTTCGAATTTGTTCCTGGCGGTCGGGGAAATGATGAATCCAGGATCATGGAAGGTGAAGTGATGGTCGATCATCGCTGTGACGTCATCATCATCGGCGTACTCATCATAAATTGGATTATCAAGAACGGTAGCAGTTCTGGTATGATCCGGTGCTAGCCAATCAAGGAACGACATCTCGCAGAATTTTCGGCTCTGATACCAATCTGATGCAGCGTGATGGGGATGGATGGGAAAAAATCTCGTTGATTCTAGGGGAATATCGAGAATTTGATGGATAGAAGCGCAAAAATTCGTTGATTTCGCAGAATACGAAAGAATTGACGCAGGTTGAGGAAAACCTCTATTTTTTCATTAATCAATAAACTGAATGTAAATGAAGGATAACAGAGTTTAAATAGAGAAATCTAAAACCCTAACCCTAATACAAAATCCTTAATTAACAATAAAGTACCAAACAAAACCGACAAATTATAAAAAAGACTGAAAGAAACATAAAACTGCGAATTTGACCACTTAAACGAAAGAATTTGGCCTAAAACTTTAAACCCCATAATTTACTATGGGTCTTGCTCATATCGCCGTTTTCACTCGAAAAACTATATTCAAACGGCAAAATCCGACACTTCAACCATATCACATAATCATTTCAAAACCGAACCATCGAGGAAATAAACATTGTTAAGTATTAGAACAACACTCCAAGTAGTACACAAACATTTTGATGACAAAATAATAATAATAATAATAATAATAATAATAATAATAACGAGGACAATACACAATTACATACAAACATATTGTACGAAGTACGAATCATACCAACAAAAAATTATTGTAAGAAATTATGGATGGATCCAATAATATAGGATGAGAGGGTAATTGTCGTCTCGACTTTTTGTTTTATATTTTATTTATTATTAGTTTGATATTTTAAAACTTTACATTTACCTTTAAATTTTTTATAGTAATTAATTATCCCTAACTTAATTTTTACCCTCTAAAAAAATTATGACTACGTCCTTATACGAAACATCATTTTAATCCCCCTTATATTCATACATGTAAACTTTACATTGGGTTGGAAAAATACGTGTACATAAATTTATCATGTTACATATATATATGGCACAGCCGCAATATAAATATGACCTCCATATATAATATTTTGCATTGATCTTAAGATACTACGTACGTTCAAAGAGATGGCAAAATAGTGAGAAGCAGTGTGTAAAAATGGAGTCATAAACAAAAATTTAATTATAGAGTATTTTTATTGAAAATTTAAACTTATTTCTAAAGGAAAATATCATTATGATTCCCCACTGGTGAGGAGCTAACTCAAACAAATAGGAAACGAATCGTTCAAAGCGGAATAATTTCACCCACATCACGAAATTATCTATAACCCTCCAAACAAAACATCTTCACAACTCATACTTGTTTTGTTGAGCTTTTCTTCAATAGACAAGAAGACATTAATGGCTGCAGCCTTCTTCATCAAATATCCCCTCTACACCGTCCTCATCATCGCATCACTCGCATTTGGCACCACTCGATGCAAGACCCTCAAGAGAGACGGTAATGTTCGATAATTGTCTCGATTATTTTGTAAGTTGTATTATTTGATCGATCTATTTCGATAACGATACAATTTCATTTCGACAATGCAGCTAAGGCACTGAATGAGATCAAGGCGTCTCTCGGGTGGAGAGTGGTGTATGCATGGGTCGGTGACGATCCATGCGGCGAGGCCGATCTGCCACCTTGGTCGGGTGTCAAATGTGAACTTCTAGGCGATTATAAAGTCGTCACCGAATTGTGAGATCCCATCTATCAACTACATAATCGATTCGATAGATCGTATAACACATGTTAAAGTATGTATAACAGACGTAAAAGTCTTCCCTCATAAGTTTGAGTTTATGAAACATATAGTTAAATATGCAACATCTTATTATTGATAATATCATCATCTTTTTGCAGGGAAGTTTACGCGGTATCGATCGTCGGTCCGTTTCCTACTGCAGTCACAAATTTACTGGACCTCACTAGGCTGTAATATTTGTTCTCACCTTCTGCACACTTAATTTCAAGACCAATTACCATTGTCGATCCTAACGAATCTCGATAAATCATAGGGATTTCCACAATAACAAATTGACGGGTCCGATTCCGCCTCAGATCGGACGGTTGAAGCGCCTTAAGATACTGTATATAGTGTTCTTTATGCTTGAATATCTTTTACACTGTGGTCATGATTCACGTCGATTAATGTTGAGTACATATCGTTTCTTCAGTAATTTGAGGTGGAATAAGCTTCAAGATATGATCCCTCCCGAAATCGGCGAACTGAAGAGCTTGACGCATCTGTGAGCCAACATTTATTGGTTTCTTGACAACAAAGTTTTATAGTTTCTTGCAGAGAAAGTTACGTGTAGTTTTGCAGATACTTGAGCTTCAATAGCCTCAAAGGCATGATCCCGAAGGAGCTTGCGAATCTACCGGAGCTTCGGTACCTTTACCTGCAAGAAAACCGTTTCAGCGGCCGAATCCCCCCATCTTTGGGCAGATTACCCGAACTCAGACACTTGTAAACCTCCATCCATGCTATATAATTAAGTTTTAAGAACTTAAAAGACAGTTCCAACTATAGCCATGATCGTTGTCCCAGATTTAAAATGTTAATATTCGTTGTTCCTATTAAATTTGTTGCTTTCCACTTTTTTCGACTAATTTTGATGTTAAAATTGTCATTTTAAACTACAAAAATATATATTTTTTTCATTTTTCTAAAGTATTAGATTTTCGACTCATGGGTTAGGCTTATTTGATGGTAAAAAAACATATTTTTGTTTCGTCAATTTTAAGAGAAAAAAGTGAAACCAATTTTATAGTTGGGTCACTAAATATCAACATTTTAAATTTGGGATAACGATTAACAACATAACATATAGTTGAAAGTGTTACTACGTTAATTGCTTCTATATGTTCTGTTCAGATTCATGTTGTCTCATTGTCTCAGGGATGTTGGAAACAATCATTTGGTAGGAACCATCAAAGACTTGATACAGTTGGAGAATTGCTTCCCATCACTAAGAAACCTGTAAGAAAATCATGATTCTGGTTGTTGATTTGCTAGCTCCGTCTATTTTTCTGTTAATCTTTGACAGAAAATGTACATGTGGCACCCTGTGAGTGCCGCTTGTGGATTTTCAATTCGGTATTTACATAAAAATGGATGGATCGCCAACAAATTGCATTTAACGTATTTAACCCTAGAACCGATCAATGTACTATCTGACACGATCGACGTCGTGCAGTTACCTAAACAATAACTATCTAACTGGAGGAATTCCGATACGTCTCTCTAACCTGACAAACTTGGAGATTCTGTGAGTATCAGTCACTTATTGACATCATATAATTCTACCTTTATGGTTAATGTTGGGTGCTATAATACATTTTTTGTTGTTTTCGGGTTTCAGGTATTTATCTTACAACAAAATGACTGGACCGATCCCGCATGCGCTTGTGAATATCCCGAAACTGACTTACCTGTGAGTTAACATCTATGTGTTCTTCACTATCTGCACATATGGCCTTTGCACATATGGCCTTTTTCCCTATAGGTAACAACAAGTTGAATAATAACTTGTGCTGTAATTAAACAAATGATTTGAGTTTTGCAGGTACTTGGATCATAATCAATTTGCGGGCGGGATTTCAAATGATTTCTATAAGCATCCTTTCCTCAAGGAAATGTAAGTTTTGAACTATTCGTTACGATTACCGCGTCATATGATCGATCGAAGGGTTTGACAGTATAATTGTAGGTACATTGAGGGTAATGCTTTCCCTGCTGATGTAAAGCCAGTGGGTGTTCACAAAGTGCTTGAACTTTCTGACTCGGAGTTCTTGTTTTAGTTGAAGATCGAGATGCAGATTGATTGTTCTTCGTAGCTTTAGAACCACGTAATCGATTAGTCGCTTTAGTCGCCATTACTTGATTTCGTCGGCGATCTATTTGTTGCAGAGATGGCTTGTCTTTTTTATATGTTTGTGGTTCGATATCTGAAAGTTTCATTGAGAAATGAGTAAAAAATAGCTTGCTTGGCACACAAGTCAAGGTTACTATATGAATTTTTTTTGCCCAAAATATTACTATATGGGTTAATAACTAAATTGCGACCAGAACATTAACTCAATTACAATGAATACATGAGTATTAATTTTTTAAAATTGGCTACAAACTTCCAATTGTTGAGAAAATTGCCACTTCAGTTATAATTTTTGTCAATTGGATAAAAAAAAAGCTAGTGATTGTTAATAGAGTGTCTTTATGTGTACCTAAAGATAGATTATTCATCGAAGGATTGAATCAGCAAAATACATTCAATTGGGCGTTCAATTGAAAGAAACCGTTGTAATTGAGTGGAACTCCAATTAAAGATATTTCGCTACAATCTTTTTAATTTATTCTCGAATTCATCTTGGTTACACGTCAAAAGACTCAGCGTAGCCGGAATATGCTCATTTTCTATCTAATTCAACGAAATTTGTATTAAATGTAGCAATTCGCCGAAAAACCGAACGTTCAAATAGCCAATTTTACAAATTTAACCGAAAATTATTCCATAATAAGTTATACTAATGTATCACGAAGCCCTAATAACTGAAAAATCTGAATAAATTTTATACAAAGACAAAAAAAAATTAAGATAATTGAAAAAGAATCCAAATAAATTTTATACAAAGAAAAAATAATGATTTTTTTATAATAAAATTAAAAACATCCAAGTGATAAGTGATTACCAATAAATAAAATTTAGTTTTCTTTTATTGTTCTGTATAAAATTATTTTAACCTTTTTACAATTTTTAAATTTATAATTTTTAAAAATTAATGGCGTTCTTCCCATAAAACTTTCCTGACCTCTTGGCCAAGACACAAACTTACACGTTACACAATCCGGAATTTTTTACCTAAATGGGGAAATAGGAGGTTCGAAATACTTAAATATAAAACATTAAACATCAAATACAAAAATGGGGTTCGGGGCACTTTGAAAGTGCCCCGAACACTGTTCACTGCCACATGGCAGCAGGGAAGTGTTCTCTACTGCTGCCACGTGGACTCGGGCACTTTCAAAGTGTCCTGCACACTGCAGGGAAGTGTTCCCTACTGCTGCCACGTGGTAGTGAACAGTGTTCGGGGCACTTTCAAAGTGACCCGAACCCCATTTTTGTATTTGATGTCTAATTTTTTATATTTAAGTACTTTGAACCTCCTGGTAAAAAATTCCACAATCCGAGCTTGAAACATCAGAGTGAAGCTGCAGCATCCCACAACACAAGCAATGGATATGGAAATCGACGCTCCAGTGCAGCAGCAGTTGATCAAAGACGATGAACTCTTCAAAGCAGCTGAATCCGGGGATTCTTCCGAGTTCAGGGCCCTCTCGCCGGAGCAGCTCTCCAAATGCCTCTCTCTCCGGAATGAAGACGCTCGCTCCCTACTTCATGTTGCTGTCTCCTCCGCGCGTGCAGAGGTGCGATTTAGAGCTATTTTTGCTTAAATTTGTTTCAAATTTGCAACATCTGGTAGTCGGTTCTTATACAGTTCTACTTAGTTGATTGAAAGCTCGGTTGTAGTATTCCAATGAATCTGTCGCTTTAAATGTTGTAAAGGATCATTTTTTATTTCTTGTTTACCTTAGTTTTTTCATTCAGCTTATACTATCTGCAGTAATCTGTATTCCGATTCGTGATTTTTTGTTTTTTGCTGCTTATTTGTTTTTTTTGGTAATATACTTGCTGCTTATTGTTGATCTATAAGAAGCTACCCTCATGGCCAAAAAAAAGCTACCTGGTGTTGAATGTGGTTCTAACTATGTCTGTTCTATAAGAACTCTACACTCCAAGAGTCATTTTTTCGTGGATTTAAAAAGTAGCGTTAGGAACCTAAAAGAAGTCCCAACCATAATTCATGTTGCTAATTGCTGTCCCATATTTAAAATGTTGATTTCGGTTCCGAACTATCAGATATGTCGCTTTCCACTTTTTTTTTTTACTGATTTTGATATTAAATTCGGTGTTTTAAGAAACAAAAACGTGTTTTTCACTTTTTCGAATTATTAGATTTGTTGCTCATGGTTTAGGCTAGAAAAATTTGAAAATCAGCCAGTCTGATAGTTGGGGCACCGAATATCAATGTTTTTAATCTGGGACAACGATTAGCAACATGTCCGATGGGATTGTTTTTAGGTTCTTAACCCTAAAAAGTATGACTATTTGGAGCTTTGTAATTGAGAATAAAAAATCAACCTGAAACAAAAAGTGCTAGTTTGCAATTGAAGTATGACTTCATAACATATCAGCATCTGCTTCCCATAGCCAAGTTTGAAGAATTAGTTCTCTGTCCTGCTCTCAGGAAACGAACTTATCCCTTATCCTGCTACAAATTGAGAGGAATTCCCTTGATGAAAGATTTACTGTATGTAGTAATATATATGCGAGTAAACTGATTTGGGTCGGTTTTAGTCTGTTTAAGGTGAATAACCAAACAGTTTGCACTCGATGCTCAACTAGATTTCAGGTCGTTGCACCGTTGATATTGTTGTAGGAGTCTCGTAGCTAATAACAGTTCATGTTGGATTAGTTTAGCTAGTCAATTCAATTAGACATTTCAGTGTTCATTCAGCCTTTATATCCTTTCCTTGACTAATTTCTTCTTGAATGGATTGATTCAGGTTGTTGATATACTGGCTGATGTGGATAAGTCTAAACGTGTAATCAATTGCAAAGATGAAGAAGGCTGGGCACCACTTCACTCTGCAGCTAGCATTTGGAACAAACAGATTGTGGAGATTTTGCTAAGTAAAGGTGACTAAATTTTGCTCATTCAGTTCTTAGGTTAATGCGAACAAGTAGAAAGATTATCAATAGCTCCTGATCTCTACATGTAGATGAAAGATGCATCAACATTATGTTTCCTTTTACATTTAATCTTATGGTTAAGAACCTAAAATCAGTCCCAAGTCCCAACTGTAGGTCATGTTGCTAATCCTTGTCTCATATTTAAAATGTTGATATTTGGTATCCCAACTATCAGATTAGTTGATTTCCACTTTTTTCTCTTAAAATTGTCGGAATAAAAACATGTTTCTAAAGCATCAAAATAAGCCTATGACATGAGCAACAAATTAGATACTTTGGAAAAGTAGAAAACAACATGCTTTTGTTACTTAAAACACCAACTTTAACGCTAAAACCAGTCGAAAAAAATCTAGAAAGCAACAAGTATGATAGTTGGTATATCGAATATCAACATATTAAATCTGGGACATCGATTAGCAACATAGCCTATAGTTGGGATTGTTGTTCTTAATCCTTAATCTTATCAAGACTTCAGAGTTTCTTTGTCATTACAATGAATTAGGCTCGTGTATAGGCCAGTAATCTTCTTGGTTACTGCATGATCTCTTTATGTATCTGTCTCATCATTTTACCTGTTAACTGTTAAAGAAGACGTTATAACATCACGGAGAAGATTTTGATCTGTGATCTATCTTCCTGGACCAAAATTTGCTGAGTAAATGTGACAAATCTTGATAACAGGAGCGGATGTCAATCTGAAGAATGATGGAGGGCGAACAGCACTTCATTACGCTGCTAGTAAAGGACGGACAGAAATAGCTGAATCTCTTGTTTCACACGGAGCAAATATCAACGCCAAAGATAAGGTCTGTACTTATGTATCGTGAATTTTGATAGATACTTAGCTTTCTGGCTCTTTATTTACATTTCTATGTTCTGACAAATATCTCATTTCCAGGTATATCTTTTATATCAAAATCCCGAAGGAGCTTGCTAATCTATAACATAATTATTCGAACAAATCTAAATATTCTCATATAAGTCGTAGTCCCATGATCGCCATTGCGGTATTTTGGAGTTGCAGCTTCAGTTTATCAAGCATGATATGATTTGATAAACTGGAAATGATGTATAATAGTTTTTGGATAGGAGTGTAATGAGCAGAGCATGGTTTAGTGGTTGTTAATAGGTTGATGAATTGTGATTGAAAATAGGTGGCTCTGCTCTTGATACGGCACGGGGCAGATGTAGATGCAGAAGACAAAGAAGGGTACACCGTGCTCGGGCGGGCATCAACCAACCTGCGGCCGCTGCTTGTGGATGCCGCTAAGGCAATGCTTCAAGGATAGATAGATAGATAGATAGATAGATAGATAGATAGATAAAGAGCAATGAAAGAAATTCCGAATGCGATCAATTCCGACTGCAACAGTCAGAATCGGGACCGATGGGGATCATTAGTATTGGAACCCGTATAACTAAAAGTTAGTTGTGAAGTTGTAGTGCAATGCATAGACATGGATCTTTTGTTTTAGAGTTTTGTGCAATCAATTAATGGTTTTTCTTCAAGTATATATATATATATGTGCTAAGGCCTAAGGTGGGTGAATTGGTGGTGTCCTCTCCTTTTCAGTTTGAGGAGGAATGAAACACATTATCTGGAAGAAGAAGAAAAAAAAAGGTTTTGAATGAGGAGGAATGAAACACATTATCTGGAAGAAGAAGAAAAAAAAAGGTTTTGAATGATAGGATAATGTGGGGTATATATAACATATTGAGTATGTGAGCCATGTGGTCTTCACAATCATACAAACATTAATTAGAGAGAGGATTGGTTATTGATGAAAATGTATCACCAGAGTTATAATTTTTTTAAACCATATTTTGATTTCATATATGAAATTTTTTTCGAATAGTATATTTTTATATTTCTAGTTTATTTACAAATTAATATTATTTTTTTTTAATTCTTTTCATTTATAATATTATTATATAGGGTTAATTAGCAAATTGTTCGCCAAAATTTTTTTCGTAGCAAATTGCTAGCTAAACTTTATATATTGTGCAAAATGCTAGCTCCGTTAATTTTTCCATTAGTTTTGGATGGAAAATACTTTCAAATATTGCTAAAAACACCTTAAAGTTTTAGTATGATAATATAAAGACATGATGTTTTATATAAAATCAAAATAATAAATAATAAATGTTAAAAAAAATATATTAAAGAAAAAACGCACCTTAAAAATGCAAAAAATTAATTTATTAAAATATTTTTAAAAATTCTATAAAAATACAAATTTTATAAATATTTAATTTTAATTTATGAACTTTGAGATTATATATTTAACTTATATATATTTTTTGTATATATAATTATCAATTTTATTCGATTTATATTTGCTTTTATATAAAATTTGAGGTTATTTTACAATAATAGTAGAACTTTAGGGTATTTTTAGTAATTTTAGAAAGTATATTCCGTCCATAATTAACGGAAATTTGACGGAGCTAGCAAATTGCACATTAGTAAAAATTTAACTAGCGATTTGCTTCAAAAATAAGTTCGGCTAGCAAATTACACTTTCACATAAAGTTCAAGCTAGCAATTTGGTAATTAACCCTATTATATAACATACTCTTTGGTTAAATTACAATTTTACTCGATTAGTTTTGTATATAGATGACAAAATATAGATCAATCAATCAAAATATGGAATATTATCGTTTAGATTCTTAAGTATTAGTCTTTGACTTTTTAGTATTTTTTTTATATTTCAATTATTTAAAATGTGATTATTCAATAATGTATGACTCGTTTGATTTTTGCTCATACTAGACATGATCATCTAGTTTTGGAGACCATGTCAAACACGAGTTCGGTTCAAGACAAACCCCCTAACTCGCGACCAATTTGACTGATTTAGTTTGATTGGATGATATGAGCTTATACTAGACATGAGCTTCCATTTTTAAAGTGATCAGGTCTAGCATGTGCTCGCACAATGCGAACTCGACTAATTGGATTGATTTAGTTTGACCGGATAATATGAGCTTATACTAGAAATGAGCTTCGATAAAAGGTGATCAGGTCTATTATGTGCTCGCACAATGCGAATCTCATTATTAAGTGAATCAAATCATGCGAACTTGAATAACCAACATTCATATAGTTAAGACAGCCCCAAGTTTTTTTTTTTAACCGATAACTAAAATGCAAAATATAAATTTCTTATGAAAATAACATTATTCACATGTGCATAGAATAATCCATTTGGAAGCAATTAAAGCATTACTTTTTCCATGTGTAATGGCCTTTTTGGAAGCAAACGACCGCGAAGAAACCTCTGCACAGAGAGAGAGAGAGAGCTGTGGCGGGGGATCTATCTCGTTGCATTTGTGGCCAAACAACTTGAATCGTCTGTGGAAGCCTCGTCGGTGCGGACGGACCCCACTCCCCTGAAACACCCAGAATTGTCTTCCTCTCCATAATTCCCATTTATCTCTTCTCCACGTCGAGTAAATCATACTGTCTTGTCTTTCCTCACCATCTTTTCAATCATCGCAATCCCCATCCCATACCGTCATTGCTAGGCTTCCTGTCTTCATCGTCGTTGATTGGAACCGGTAAGAATGATAATCTTCTTAGAGATGCTAGATTGGGTTTTGGGTGTTGTCAAATTTCGGGATGGTTAATGATTATTTTTCAAATCTGCAGCTTTTGATCAGAAAAATATAGTCTTGTTCTTGCAATTTATCTATATCAGCTTGTGGTGCTTCTTCAAAATTGAGTTTTGACCTGATTTAAGCTAAGCTGGATTCCTGATCGAACCTATAACGTTTATTGTAATCAGGTAGATGGAATGAAATTTGAGCAGCTGATTGGCTGAATGAGGAGCTGTTCATCCTGTGCTTGGTTGGAATAAAATAACTGCTTGAAGTGATAATGGCGGTTCGGGCTGCCAAAACGTATCAAAGCGTACCTACATCTTCAAGTATGGGTGGATCACCGACCGAGAACAGGATCACCCCTGTGAATCTTAGTCGAGTTCCTCGGTGGAGTGATGCCGAGGATAGATCTTCTCTGGAAAATGACACTGGAGAAGACCCTTCGCTTCCTTTTTCATATTCTATGGATCCTCTGTTGTCTATTACTGGTTCGGAGAGCACTAGTAGCTATGGGGCTGTTTCTAAGTTCCCCGTGGATCACGAAGTTAATGCCAATATATATCTTTGGAATGGAGCCCCATGGAATCTCGAGGTTGATGCAGTTGTAAATTCCACAAATGAGGTGATTTTAATGGTTTTCATCGACTTAAAACGTTGAATACTTGGATAAAGAGCTGAAAAACCTACTAGATTACTATGAGCGAGCTCATTGGCTATGAACTACATTTACTGAAAAACTGTTTATGTTATCTGGTTTTGTAAAATGCCCGACACACTTTATGTTTCTCATGAAAGAACTTGGATGAGGCACACAGTAGTCCCGGTTTGCATGCGGCTGCTGGACCTGGTCTTGCTGAAGAGTGCTCTGATCTGGTAAGTAAGTCATTTCGGATTCATACACATTACCTTTAGCCATAAGAATGAGCAGGTCCTCACTTTGGATAACATGGTTGTAAATTTCTTCATCATAATAGTATAACGTATATTGTACTTGATGTACATGAATGTGTTATTTCTGTCATTGTATAAGGCGTTTGTGGAGCAAACCCGTACTATTGTTTGATTGTTATTCGTTTCGTGCAAAGGGTGGATGTCGGACAGGAATGGCTAAAATTACAAATGCACATGATCTTCCGGCAAGGTTGGTTGGTGTTGCTGAAACTTCTTTACACTTGAGATACCATCAGCAACTAAGAAATTCCCCTTTTATCTTTCCAGGAAGGTGATTCACACGGTCGGTCCGAAATATGCAGTAAAATATCATACTGCGGCAGAGAATGCTTTAAGTCACTGCTATAGATCTTGTCTTGAATTACTCATTGAAGATGGCCTCCAAAGGTTAGAGAAGACAGATTTCATGCCACTTATAGAAATTCTTAGACCCTTTTTGCTGAAGTTAATCGTGTAGTGCTTTAAAAATTCGGCACAATGCTAGTTAGCTAAGAGAAAACTAAATGGGTGAAAGAAAGGAGATATTAGTTGGTTAAGGAGCGAGTCTTGGCGTGATAAGTTTCATCTCTGGGGTTCAACTTCAATCCCACCCGAAACATTAAGTGCAAACAACCTATGTTTGGGCCAGCCACTCAGGGGAAACCTGTGTATAAACATTACTGCGACTTTCATGCCTCGGGTTTAAATTGCGAAGCCAAAAACCCTCGTTACAGAATTGATAATAAATCACCGAAACTCACATGATTTTTGTTTTCTTGGATTATAATTTATATCATTCTTCTAGGTTAAGTCCTAGCATTTGTTGGAGAATTCTTCTGACCTTATATTAGCTGTCTTTATCTGCTGGCATGTAGCATCGCGATGGGTTGTATATACACCGAAGCAAAGAACTATCCACGTGAACCAGCTGCTCACGTTGCTATAAGTAAGTAACCATCGCCACTTGTTACTTTTAAAGCTGCAAACTGTCTTTGTTCAGATAATATTTGTGCTTCGGTTGCAACTTTTATCATTATCAATTAAAATACCATTTCTCTATATTTCGATCAATAAGATATCATATGCTGGTCTGAGGTGGTCAGCCAAATTAATGGAAAAACCGTCTTTAATTCTCTTTATATTGATCCGGTTCTTTTACACTAGGAACTGTTCGCCGGTTTCTTGAGAAGCAGAAAGACAAAATGAAAGCTGTTGTCTTTTGCACGGCAACAGCTTATGATACAGATATATATAGAAGGTAGGGAGCAAGGTTTATAATGATTCAGTTTCTTCTGAGTTATAATGTTAGATACTAAATTTGTTCGTCTAATATGATTAGGTTGCTTCCACTATACTTTCCACGTGATAAAGATGAAGAGGAAATAGCAAAATCAAAGCTTCCAGCTGATGTGGGGGATGAAAATGGCGAGACAATCATAGATGAACGTAAAATAAGAATAACACCGTTGCCCAAAAAGACCCCCCAACAGAACCATCTGGAAAGCCCGCTCAATATTCCCGTCAGCAATACCCTGACAAGAAGGTAAGACGTTTTAATTTCGGCGATTATTTTATCAGTCTTCCTTATCCTATAAACTTCACGTTCCTTAACTATAAGGTACCTCAGTTGACTTTAATGAATGTTTTATTTGAATACAAAGATTTTGCAAAGTCTAAAAATCTTTTTGCAATTTAAAATATAGTACCCTTACTTTTATGGATTCTGTTGCGACTAATGTGCATAGTTTAATAAGCTGAAATGTTCCGCTTATTTAATATTTATCTATGATGCTACACTGGTAATCAAACCATCTGTCGAAAATCTTGAAAAACTTTGAAGAAAATACAACTTCGGGTTTCTTTTCACCACCTATCTCAAAATATGCAACTGCAGATTTCTTTTCTAAAGTGCTGAAAGTATCTTTTTTGGAAATCTTTATTTCTATCAGATTCCTGAGTATTATTTCTTCATGGGTATTATTACTCTGTGCATTCACCAGGATATATGACTCATTGTTCAGTGAAACAGTAGTGCTATTTATTAGTCTACTATTAACCGATAATTTCCAAATTTTGGGTGTTATAGGAGCTCCTCTTATTGGGATTCATACTTAGATCCCGCTTTTGTATCGCTAACGAAAGACCCGGATCAAAGACGGGAGGAGCAGTGGGAAAGAAGTGCTCAGAAACACAGTGGATGGAGTTGTTTTAAGTTTCTTGGATTAGGTGACTTTGGAGGGCCGACCTTATCTGCTGCTGAGGAATACTCTCTTCACACAAGATACCTCTCTAAAGCAAATTCTCTTAATCTCTCTGACATCGCTGAGATGAAAATCTTGTAAGCATTTTCCTGTTATGTTCCTTCTTATTGTCGTCCGTTGACATTTAATAATTTTGAAACGGACTCCTCTTAGCAGTGATCGTATATAAGATACTGATGTGGTGTAAGTTCTCAATTGCTGCTTGTAGATACCGTGGAGGTGTCGATAGTGATGGCAGACCATTACTCGTGGTTGTGGGAGCTCATTTTCTGCTTCGATGTCTCGACCTAGAGCGGTTCCTTCTCTATGTTATCAAGGTAGTTCCTCTATTGATCTTGTTCAACAGTTATGAATCTAAAAATAGTCTCGACGATAGGTCATGTTGCTAATCGTTGTCCCAGATTTAAAATGTTGATATTCGGTGTCCCAACTATTAGATTTATTGCTTTTCATTTTTTTCGACTGATTATGGCGTTAAAATTGGCATTTTAAGCAATAATAACATGTTTTCCATTTTCCCAAAGCATCATATTTGTTGCTCATGGTTTAGGCTTATTTGGTGCTTAAAAAACATGTTTTTGATCCGTCAATTTTAACAGAAAAAAGTGAAAATTAACCAATCTGATAGTTGAGACAACGAATATCAACACTTCAAATCTGGAACAGGGATTAGCAACACGGCCTATAGTTGGGACTATTTTAAGGTTCTTAACCCATTATGAACAGACCAGAAAAATATCCGGGTAATCTGAGTGGCTATGAAACTGAATTTTCCCTTGCTTGCTACATTTCAGGAATTCGAACCGTTGATTCAGAAGCCATACAGTATAGTTTATTTCCACTCTGCAGCATCGTTGGAGTTGTAAGTGGGTTTATACAGTCTGAAAGATCCCATTTTGTCTCTTCTTCAGTATGGTCTTGTAAATTGTAATTGCATACTTTGGTTAAGTGTTTGCTAATGTCTTCGTTACCATACAGGAGACCGGATTTTGGATGGATAAAGAGATTGCAGCAAATACTCGGCCGAAAGCACCAGAGAAACCTACATGTATGAAAACATAAGATTGTAACTTCGTTATTGAATTGATTAATGAATGTTCTTGACACAAATGTGTCATTTACAGGAAATATATGTTCTACACCCAACTTTTCACCTCAAGGCTTCAATTTTTGCCTTACAAACATTTGTGGACAGTGTGGTAAGCACCGCACCTTTTTCCTATATCCATCTACTCACTTTTTTTAGGGTTAAGAACCTAAAAACAGTCAGCAACTATAGGTCCTATTGCTAATCGCTGTCCTAGATTTAAAATATTAACATTTGGTGTCCCAACTATCAGATTTGCTGCTTTCCACTTTTTTTTGGGACCGATTTTGGCATTCAAATTAGCGTTTTAAGCAATAAAACATGTCATTTTCCACTTTTCCGAAGTATCATATTTGTTGCTCATGAATTAGGCTTATTTGATGCTTAAAAACATGTTTTTGTTCTCTTAAACGAAATCAACCAATATGATAGTTGAGACAGCGAATATCAACATTTTAAATCTGGGAAATCGATTAGCAACATGACCTATAGTTGAGATTATTTTTAGGTTCTTAACTTTTTTTTTTTTTTTTTTTTAATTTCTCAAATTCGCTATACAAATGCATGACATGATAGACTAATGAATTGGGAAATTCTATAAAGTTTGAAACTTTTTATGAGATGGTACCTTGTGGAGACAGCAAACTATCCAAGTCATTTTAAGATTTTAGGATAGTTTGCTGTTTATGACTTAGATGAATGAATTGGGAAATTCTATAAAGTTTAAAACTTTGTGGGATTATCAGGGGAAACTGATTCAAGTGCGAGAGTTAACAGTTTGTTGAAATAGTAAAAGATATCAGTTTCTGATTGGTGTGATGAATTATGTGTTAGGTGTGGAAGAAAGTGGTATATGTTGAACGGCTGGTGCAGTTGTTCAAGTACGTTCCCAGGGAGCAATTGACGATTCCGGACTTCGTCTTCCAGTTGAGTTCTGTTTCTACTTACTTGAAGCACAATCAAGATTGGTTTGGGAGTACTTACAATGATGTGGATCAATGCAGGCACGACATAGAGGTAAATGGAGGAAAAGGGTTTGTTGTTGACCCGAGGAAGGGTTATGTGAATCCCCGACCGTAGGAACACAAGTGTTACGTGATTCGAACCCCCCACCCCAACAAGAAGATCCATGAATTGTGTAATAGAATGTTTTACAACAGGGGGCAGGTTTTTGTTGCAATTTACATATGTTTCTACACTGTACAATGTATTCGATTCCTTATCATTCTTCAACTGTGTCTTGCAGTTCTTTTTTCCTTTTTACAGCAATGTATAATTGGATTTATATATTTCACCAATATCAAATGAATGAGGAAGGTCACTTTTACACCCCACTATTTATTCGAGGGTTAATTATTAAATTGCTAAGTGAAGTTTGTCACTTAGCCACTTAGGTAATTGTATTTGTTAGCTAAAGTTGTTTTTTTTTTTTGAACAAATTGCTGGTTAAGTTAAATATTAGGGTTAGTTAAGAAATTATAAATTGTTTGAGATTTGCCCTATATGAAATTTTGATGTCTGAAGTTTAAATTGTTGATATTGGCTGTTTGAAATTTTAACTTTGTTGAAATTTGATTTTCCGTCCATTTTTTCTGTCAAATTTGTCAGAATAGTGTAAAAAATCGAAATTGCCCCTTATACTTTTATGTTCACTCCGGCCACACACAATTTCGGCCGGCCACCACCCAACTCCGGCCAGCCACCACCCAATTTCAGCCGGCCACCACCCAGTTAAGGGCAATTTTGGAATTTATTTTTTATTGGGTCATGTGACAAACACATGACCAAGTTCTGTCAATTTTAACAGTAAATATGGACAAAGACAGCAAATTTCAACAAAGTTGAAACTTCAGACGTCAATATCAACAATTTAAACTTTAGAGACCAAAATCTCACATATGACAAACTTCAGACAGTTCATAGGTTCTTAATCCTGAATATTATGTCTAATATTTCTTTTATGTTTCACAAGAACCATACTATGTATTCCTTTTTGTATTGTTCTATTGTCTTGAAGCTTAACCCTTTAAGAAAATTGATATTAATAATGGTGTGATGTAAATTTTAGGTGTAGTTAAAAGTAATTATATTTTTAAATTTTTACTTATGTTACAATTAAATCCTCCCTAAAAGTAAAAAGAGCACAAGTACAGTGCTTCACAAAGTATGTTAAAAAATTCTAAAATTAATCATGTGGTTTGCATATAATTATAGAAAAAGTGAGAAACTCACTTAATAAATTATAAGTATCTATATAATCGAAATTATAAATTCTACTTAAATTATAAGTATCGAAATTATAATTTTTTGTCCTATTATGAGAAGTTTTTGAAGAATCGACTTTTACAATGGAAAATTTCGTCATTTTAGATTAGTTTTCCGAAATTTAAAAGCAAATTGCAAAATTCGCTTAAGCTATAGAATTGTCATCATCTATAAACATTCATAAGTATTCAGGTAACTAAAGTGATAAACTTGTGTTACCAGAATCAACTTTTGACAATTTTATAATTTCAGATTAGTTTTCTGATTTTTTTTTAATCACATGTAAAATACATGACCAGTTTTCTTCCGATCAAACATAACATTTGACAGAGCAAGAAATTTATCCACAATTTAATCTTAAGTTGGCAGCAAATTGTTCAAACAAGACTTCAACTAACCATTTGTCCTAAATACTCAAACTTCACTTAGGAATAAAACTTTAGTTGAAGGGTGGAAGTTAAGTACATCTAAGTTAGAGGACGAAATTGTGAAGAAGAAAGACAGAACTGTGTGTCTCGACTCCATTGAATGGAATCCCAGTCCACCAGTGACTGCAAATGGATGGGTGGCGGTGGAGAAACCAACAGTAAAATCCTCGAGAGTAGCAGAGGAAGGTTTCTGCGTCTGAGGTGAGGACAAGAATTTCCTTCTCTTCTTCTCTGCACGGACTGCTTTGCATGTACAATTCTCTCTCAGCGTTCGCTCTAGAAAACGTTCAGCTTATTCGATCTTGGTGATTCTATCTTATTTGATTTTGAAGCTGAAGATTCTATCTATGTGCTGCTTTGATTTAGCTTGCGAAGCACAATTTGTTTCAATTTCATCACATACTGATTTGAGTTTCAATTTCATCAGTCATCACATACAATTTGTTTCAATCCTAAACCCTTAATTGGTTGCATTGCTACGATCAGGAAATGCAGTCATGCCGAGTTTGCTGGTTGAGCAACTAATTTCCCAACTCAGTCTTCATTCTCAATTGTTTGTTTGTTTGTTTGTATGAAGCTAGATATTTGAAATTTCATCTGATCAATTAACCAGTTTACACAGGTTGCAGCGTCTGTATTATCCAATTGTTAACTTAATTATTAAAAGAGAGATAAAAAGAAATGAATTTTTTTTTTCTGGAATGCATTTTACCGAGGTTTTCTTGACAATTAGTCACACTCCTTTGCGTTGTAGAAGTCATGCAGGGTTTTTCATCGATCACAGTTACAGCTTCAGGGAGGGGATTTTATTGCAGAGACACTTCATGGAGAAAGGGTTCAAATTCAACAAATGTTCTGTTCAGTTCGGGTTCTGAAAGACAATACATCTGGAACCTATGCACACAAAATTTACCTGTTCTTGGTCACACCGATGTCATAGGAAAAAGAAGTTACAAGGTCAAGGCAGGATGGCTGTTTAACAGGGGTGACCAAGGCTCGAATGCAAGCTCAGAGAGAAGTGAGAGTGCTATTGATGATATACTTATCTTCTTTTACCAGATAAACTTGGGCACTCAAGTTCAGGTAACCTTCTGATTGTGTTTGGTATGATAGGAATTGGTAGAAAGTTCCTTTCCTCTAGATTCTAGAATTTCATAGAAAATAGTAGAATTTAGTATGATAGGATTAGAAAATAGGGTTAAAAACCTAAAAAAAGTCACAACTATAGGTCATGTTGCAATTCCCTGTACCAAATTTAAAATGTTTATATTCGGTGTCCCAATTATCATATTTGTTACTTTTCACTTTTTTCGGCTGATTTGGCATTAAAATTGGTGTTTTAAGCAACACAAATATATTGTTTTCCCCTTTTCCGAAATATAACATTTGTTTTGGTTTAGGTTTATTTGATATTTAAAAAACATGCTTTTGTTCTGTCAATTTTAAGAGAAATAAGTGGAAATCGACCAATCTGATAGAGCGGACACCGAATATCAACATTTTAAATATGGGACAGTCATTAGCAACATGCCCTATAGTTGAGACTGTTTTTAGGTTCTTAACCCTAGAAAATATCAGATATTACAAAATGCTGTTAAAGTCGCTGTAAGCAACATGTTTCCGATGTTACTAGGTACTGATGTTGTACTTCGGAAGAATAATTTCCTGTACTTTATTTCACTGAATTTAGAAGAAGGCTAGTCAGTTCTGTTATTGTAGGAAAGCTCAACATTATACAAAAGCCTGGAGAGTAGTTATACGTATTTTTAAGATCAAATAATGGTTTCACTCTCTTGTAGCTCATCCACAGCCTTTGTCAATGGAAGTCCGTTTCACTATTTTTCTGCATTAAAACCGCAGCTCTTTTGTTTATTAACATATTTTTACTTTTCATGTTTCAAAATTGCAGTATGCTTTGAATATGGACCAATATGAAGTTGCAAAACAACTGAGGAACAAGCTAAATGAGGTTAGGAATTCTTGGTTATCTTCCTAGATTGATCCTCTTCTTTTAACTGTGAATGGAATCTCATAAAGCCTTTTACTTTCTGTATTCTTTTACTAACATAATGATTATTGTTATTCTGCTACTTTGACCGGTAAGTAGAAGTTGATAATATGGTCGTAGTTTGACTTGCGGAGTGCGGGCGCCCAATTAACTTATGTTTTAATGAGACTAAGCTCTTCTTTAAGGTTGAAGCAGAAGTTGTCAAATATCAAGATGCAAGAAGGGGTTCGTCTTCGAAGACTGAAGCTCAAGATAAGGCTATAAGTCTTTTACGACTACGGTTAGTTTTTCCTTCTTCTATCCTTTCTAAGGTACTATATTGCTGATACTTGATAGCCCGATACCAGCTTTTGACTTGGTTAATGTATTATCAGGTTAAGATGTGATTAGATAATAGCTGTCTCATATCTTCAGTGCAGATCTGCAAAAAGCTATTGACGGTGAAGATTATGGATTGGCAGCAAAACTACGAGATGAAATTTCTAATCTGGAGGCAGATTCTTTAGCTGCAGCAGCAAAAGCTCTGGCTTTTGAAAATGCCAAATTTGCATATCGTTTGGGCCAAAAGTTGAGGCATAAGATATTCGGTATAATTTACATGCATTAAACTGCCTTCTTTTAGGTTTGGCACTCTAAGTTTCTTTAAGATATTTAATTGTTTGCTGTCATGGGCACTACGAACTTGATATGTTAAAAGGATGTTGTTTATTGCCACCTTATCCTGCAATCTACGGGTAATTATATTAAGCAAATTCAAATTAATACAACGCCATGACAGATCCCGGGGTTTGATTACAACAGGGAAATTAACTAATAGCAGGAACCCTTCCATGTCCTAGATATTGTTGTAGCTTGTCAAACAATAAACTATAGTTTAATATTTGAGTTATCTGAAGATCAGTTTAGTGCCAATCAGCCGAGAGAGTAGAACGGTTATTTCGGAGCAGAATTATACATAAAGTTTAATGACACTGCTTTTCCCATTTCAGGTTATCGAGCAGTGGTTTGTGGGATGGATCCAGTTTGCAGTGAATCAAGCTCTTGGATGGAAACTGCTCGAGTTGATAAGTTATCTCAGGGTCCTAACCAGCCATTTTATCAGGTCAATAGCTTTTTCCTGGCTTAAGCAATTTACAAACTTCATAACAGTCTTAATACAATATAATGTGGCTCATGGACATTCTAAACAAATATTTTTCTACTTGATGATGTGAGTATTGAGCCTCACTATTAAGGGTTAGGAACCTAAAAACAGTTTCAACTATAGGCCTTGTTGCTAATAGTTGTACAAGATTTGAAGTGTTGATATTCGATGCCCCAATTATCAGATTGGTTGTTTCCATTTTTTTCTCTTAAAATTGAAGAAACAAAAACATGTGTTTTAAGCATCAAATAAACTTAAACCATGAACAACAAATCTAATACTTCGAAAAAGTGAAAACATGTATTTGTTGCTTAAAACACCAATTTTAACGTCATAATCAGTTAAAAAAATGGGAAACGACGAATCCTTGGGACACCGAATATTAACATTTTAAATCTGTGACAGTGATTAGAAACATGACCTATAGTTGAGAATCCTATATCCTAGTGACAACAAACCTAAGTAAATGAGGTTGCGTTTTGAGAGCTCATAGTCTTAATTTTGGGTTAATAACTAAAAAACTGTCCAAGGTTTATCCTATGTTAAAATTAGGTGTCTGAAGTTTGAAATGTTAAAATGGAATGTCTCAAGTTTCATTTTTGTTGAAATTTGGTGTCTTTGTGCGTCTTTTCATCTCCATTCAATCATTTTCATCAACCCATCAACCCACTCATAATCAATCACTATTTACTTTTCACAAAATCGTCAAATTTCACCTAAAAATTGAACATTAAAAAAAAAGTTTCTAGAAGAGTGGTGTAGAGCCATTTTCCAAGGATAATAGAGCGAGATTTACTTGCCCGGATGTGACCAACTTTTTAGGTGACGGTCCCGGCAAGATGATGAGAAGGGAGTGTGTATGAAAGCTTGAATTTGACATACGGTTTCGTCAGAATTGACTTCTCTAAACTAATCACACCGAGACACCAAATTTCAACAAAAATGAAACTTGGGACAGTCCATTTTAACATTTCAAACTTCAGACACCTAATTTTAACATAGGGTAAACCTTGGACAGTTTTTTAGTTATTAACCCCTTAATTTTCCTCCTCTGCAGGTCTTGGTTGATCAGAATGATGATCCCAATTTACATGTGGCATATGGTACTAATCATGCACATTTGAAAAAGAAAAAACTTAGGTTCCTCATGTTTCATTTTTAATGATCACTGCCATGATTGATTGCAGTTGCAGAGGAGAATTTAGTTGCCCCTGAAGAACCAGACCTGGTGGGCAAAAAAGAATCCTCATAATTTAGGTTATGATTCCGACCTTACTTAATCTGTTTGTTGGGTTGGTTGGTTGTTTGTAGGATGAAGTGGACCATCCTTATCTCATCTTATTGTTCTACGGAATGGATAGTGCCGGAGACTTCATCCCGATTAAGCAGCTGAGAGAGAAGTATAACAAGCCTCGCCATGAAGTCCCGGTCGATCCGGAAGATGAGGAGGATGATGGTGGTGCCAACAATGCTTATTGATAGCGAACACCCGGTAATTCGGGACATGAGAGCTGTTTGAATGATTTTATTTCAGTTGAGTTAAGTTTGTTTGAAGAAGAAGATGATGAAAATCTGGTAGTTTTATCAATTATCTCAATGTAACTGTAAATAATATCTGCACTTGATACAACCAATTATTGACTTCAACTATATAATCTTTAATGGATGTTATTGTATGTAACATGCTGAATGAGTTTTTGGTTTCTGATGGGTGGTGTCCTGGTGTTAGCTAGGGCTGAGCGTGGTCTGGTCCTGGTCAGGACCAGACCAAGATCATGCAAGACCATTTGTAAATGGTCCTCCTCCAAATGGTCTAGGACCAAACCAGGACCATTTGGACCATTTAAAATGGTATTGGTCTTTTTGTTTCTGGTTTTGGTCGAGACCATTAGGACCATTTAGGACCATTTTTATTTTTTATGTTTTTTTAATTTAATTTTTTAAAATTTGTCGAATATTATTTTGTAATAACCATAAGTTGAAAATTCACTTATTATAATTATATATAATATATTGAAGTAGAGGAAGATCCGACCCGTGCCCGTGGAGCCGGTGACTGGTAGGGGTGAAACCGATCCGGTCGGACCGATTTCTTAGCTATTTTGGTCGGGGTCCACATTTTTCTGTCCGGATTTTTTAAACAAAAAAAGTCCGACCAAAAATCTGTTTTGAAAAAAATAAACTGTCCATATTTAGAACACTTTTTCGGTTTAAAAAGAAAATACAAAAATAATAATCAATATTTAAAATATCTCCAATTTCTTAGCAAGTATATTCAGAGTTCCAAAATAAATAAAAATAGAAACATAAAACTCGTTTACGGTTTGTTCGAATCGGTCCGGTTTGATTTTGATAGTTTTAGTTTTGAAGTGCTACGAGGTTAAAATCTTTACAAATGTGGCATCTCAACTAGAATTTGAAACTTCGGCAAAAAAAAAAAAACTAGAATTTGAAACTCAAATCACTAACTCATATAATAGTATTTACGTAATTAATTTTAACACTTTTCTCTAGGTACTATATTAGTAATTAACTGAATCAAATATATAAAAAAAAAATAGTTTGAGCAATTAGTAAAACAAGTTACACTTGCTAATATACTTAAAAAAAATCAGACAACACATTATCGGTCTATTTACAGTTCGGTTTGTTCGGATCGGTCCGATTTGGTTTTTGGCGGTTTTTCGGACCTACGAGTTTTGCTTTCGTCCCAAGTGACTGGTGAGACTAAATGAGAGTGATTGGGTGAGAGTCGAGAGTTCAAAATTGGTTTTATTATTATTTGCAAATTCCAGTTTTTTTTTTTTTTTTTTTTTTTTTTAGATTGGTCCTAAATGGTCTCAATGGGCTTTTCGGTCTTGGTCTGAAATTTAGACCAAGACCAAATAAGACCATCAAAAGAAGACCATTGGTCTTGGTCCAAAATGAACTTGGTCTTGGGCAGTCTTGGTCTTGGTAGACTATTGTTCACCCCTAGTTAGCTCCTATAATAATAGTTTCCATTTGCACCGAATCAGTTTGTAAGAAGTAAAGCCTTATTATTTTGGCGATCATGATTTTTTTTTTTTCCACTTTTGAGGGAATTTTTTTTAAATTAAAAATAACTTTTGTCATGGTTAATAATCAAACTGCTATTCGAATTTTGATTCAATTATATTCAAACTTTAATTTTTTATTGGTTATCTGTTATCTTGGAGCACCATGCTTTTGCCACTAATTTTTTTTCTATTGGGGAAATTGATATTATTAATAGGATGATACACATCTTAGGTGTATTTAAAAAAATTATACTTTTTCATACTTTTAAAGTTTTACTTATGTTACAATTAAGTCCACCATAGTATTAAAAAAAACAAAAGCATGGTGCTCCAAGAGCATAGTAGAAAGAATTTCAAGTTTCGAGTAAATTGTTATCTTAATTATTTTTATTGTTAAATTTGGGTAAAAAAATGAGCATGTTCCGACCATTTAAGCAGTGCTATCAGAACCGGACCGGACCGGCAGTTCGACCGGGTTCAAACCGGACCGGTGCCTCCAACGGTCGGTTCTCCGGTTCGCTGGTTCAACGAGTTGAATGCTTCTGGTGCGTTCTTTTTGTTCTCCCCCTCGCATCCATGGAGGAAAATTGAAGAGAGGTCCAATTTTGTCGAATTTATTTCCATGGTGAGTTCTTATTCTACAGTTTTTTTTTATCGAACGCATCACTTAGAGATGCCCTCAAATACTTCCCCAGCTTCCTCAAATACAGCGTCTTCTTCGTCACTCACCAGGCACGGCTTCCACGGCAGCGAGAACTTCTGGAGGGGTGGGATTGATGATATGCTTGAATTTGAAGTCCATGATTGGAGGAGAAGAAGGTATTTCGACTTCCATGGCGGAAGTGGGACCTGTGTATGAGAGTTAAAGAGAGTGTTTTGGTATTATTATATAACAATGGTGGAGGGAGGAGATGATAGAAGTGAAAGGTTGAAGAAGAGGTTGTAATTTTGGAGGCGTGAAGAGTTCTCTGTGTAGGTGTAGGGTTTGTGATATGGGCTGGGCTTGGATTTGTTGGGCTGACTTAATTAATTAAAATTATGTTGTATAGTGAATGACGGTCGGATCGGGTTCGAACCGGGTGGGACCGGACGAACCGGGAATCGGCACTTCTTCCGGTTCGATGCCCGGTCCGGTCCTGATAACACTGCATTTAAGGTCTTCAATATGTACTATTTAAATGGATTGCTGCAAAATACCTTTAATTAGAAGCTCAATTATATCCGTCTAATCCAACGGTGCATTTAATTAAGCGTCCAATTGAAAATATTTCGATGTAATCTTTTTAATTTTATAAGTCTGTACACATAGAATGACCACACATGGCCAAAACTTGTTTATTTTCTATTGTTGATTGAAATTGTAATATAAGTAAAAATTAAGTACCAATTTGATTATTAACACTTTTAGTTTTATTAGGATTAAAAAAAGCGCACAATATAAAAGCTTTTATCTGCTTTGCTCCGCAGTGGACGGTGGATCTGTAATTGTATTGTGCTTCCCAAATAATAATATTATATTAAGTTTTAAAAAAATGGATTAAAATGTAAATGTAGTTAAATTTGCATCTGTTTAATAAGAATAGATAATGAATCTTAATCAAAATAGACATAATAAGTTCTCTTGTTAAATAAATCTCAATATGCCTACTTTAGCAATTAAAGATCCATCTACAAATAATTAAGTAATTTATCCAAACCAATAAAAACTCATAGAATAAGAAGAATCTGTTATGAAAATATATATTATGGATGTTCAATATTATGTGTATATATCATATTCCTTATTTAGATATTCCTTATTTTGATTTTACTTCATCTCCAAGTCTATGTAATCCCTATATAAGAGCCCCTTATGTGTGATAATAAGATCATCCTTAAGTTCTATCATTCTATTACCTCTCTACTTTCGTAACACGTTATCAGCACGAAATTGCTCGATCTTAAATCGTCAGACATTCGAAGCAGACAATCCAAAGTGAGAGAAGACGATGACGAAAACAAAAATCCCCTAACGATCACTTCGAGTTCGAGCTAGGTTGAACGGAAATAAATTCAAAGAAGATGGAAGGGGGTCTTCGAGATTAAAGGCGAGAACAACACCGAAAGAGAACAATATCGAAAACAAATTGAAAAGGGAGATTTTTTTTTTTCTTACATTAATTTATATTAATTGCCTCAAATCTTAAGTTTTTATTATTACTATTTAATATTTTGTTCCTAGTACTGTTGTTATTTGATAGATGCTAGATTTATTGGAATCAATCTATGTCGGATCATGCGTGAAACGATTTTAGGGTACATGACAACATCACGGTAAATATCAGTTAGTTATTTTTATATGGGGAGATAAACTCTATGTGTTAAATATTTGTTCATATATGAAGTTATATTTGTATTGATATGACTCCACCCCCTAAAGCGAGTGTATGGTATATGATTTATCACAAGAAAAACAAATAGTGTGGCTAAGCACATGAGTGCTCGATGCTGAAATATATCAAGATACAAAGAGTGTTGCATCACCCACTAGATATGCTCGCTCCCTGAAGTGAGTGTTGCAATATTTATTATAATGAGGATATACTCCACTTCCCGAAGTGAGTGTTGTAGTTTATATGATTATAACGTTATACTCCCTGAAGTGACTATTACAGTTTATGATTGCAATGATAATATCTTGCACTCTCTGAAGTGAGTATTGCATATTGTGATTACAATAAAAATATTTGTCACTCCCTGAAGTGAGTACGGCAGTTTATGATTGACTTTGAAGGAATACGATTTTACTATTGTTATCATGTCATGGCTGACTTTGAAAAGGATAAAATAATTAGCATCATCATGTTATCGATAAAGAACGATGATGCCTCTTACAAATAAAGAATGCACGAAAAGAATGCAAAGATGAGTGATGACGTTGAACATCGTGGTTACGCTAACAAAATATAATTATATGATTCAACACGGAATTCGATCATATGAAGCGCGATGACACTATGCAAAAATTGGCATTAGTGAAAAAAAAAAAAAAAAATCCTTGCGTATATTATTGTTAATTCTTGGATCTTACGATTAAGAAAAATGCATTCTTTATGAATATCGTATCCTGAAGATTCGATATCACGATCCTAAAGATCGAGAATATTTATTTTGAAATTCTGCATTTAAATTTTATTTTATATTTCTTGCACTGCATTTACAGTTACTTTTATTTCTTGCACTGCATTTTATTTAGGGTTAAAGGTACTTTTCATACCACATGTTTGACCGAATGTGGCTTTTAGTACTGTATGTTTAGTTTTGTATACTTTTGGTACCAAACGTTTGAAAAAATGTGACTTTTTGTACATCCGTTGGTTGGTCATTAGTTTTAGCCGTTAAATGACATGTGCAAGTCACGTGATCGACTCCAAACTTGTAAGTTTGTTCAATTTAGTTCCTCAAATATATTCATAACTTTTATTTTGTTTAATTTAGTCCTAAAGTTTCAAAATCGAACCCAATTGGGACCTCTCTCCAATTGGGTAAATTTGACCCAAATGGGCCTATGTCAATTGAATTCGATTGGTTTAATTGGGTCCGATTTTGAAGTGTTACGACTAAGTTAAACAAAATAAAAGTTAGGAATATATTTGAGGGACTAAACTGAACAAAATTAAAAGTTTAGAGTCGATCACGTGACTTGCGCATGTCATTTAACGACCAAAACAAACGGCCAACTAACGGATGTACCAAAAGCCACAGTTTTTCAAACGTTTGGTACCAAAAGTATACAAAACTAAACATCAGTACTAAAAGCCACATTCGGTCAAACATGTGGTATCAAAAGTACATTTAACCATTTTATTTATTATATACATATATCATTATGCTCATTGAATTTTATTATAAAATGATCAAGAAGATCAAGAGTTATTCAAAAGCTCAATAATTACTACATTTAGGATTCTGAAGATCCTAACAGATCATGAGTTATGAATAAATAACCAGGAAGATCCTATAAGATCTATAAATGAATAAAGGATCCCGAAGTTCCTAAATATCTCGGACTATGAATTAACGAGATTGAAGATCCATGAAGATATTGAATAATCAATAGAGATCCTGAAGATCCTAAATTATTTCGAAAGCATGATCTAGAATGATGAAAATAGGATCCTGAAGATCCTAAGAGATTTTGAGATATGAATAAAAGATCTGTAAATATATTGAGCTACAAATAAAGATCATGAAGATCCTAATATATTGAGCTATAAGTGATCCCGAAGATCATGAAATTGAGCATTTATACGAAGTTATTTATTTATTTCTTTACTTTTTTTATTATTGTTATTTATATCTTACATATACAGTATATATTATTATAAAGAATTGATTACTCCGCAATCATCATTATGATGACGATGAATAAAATAAAAATATGCGGAATGTGTTACAAAAAGATACAAAATAGATCTCTTGTAGATTATGAAAGAAATACATATCAAGTAAACCATAAGTTTACCGTCAATATTGACATGATTGATTATATATCCGGTAAACCAGAAGTTTTACCCATATAATATGATATTTGGCGTGATCGGTTACAGACCATTCCGGATCACTTAAGATGCGCAATACATTATTTGGAAGAAACTGAAGATTCTCCATAAATCATTATGATAATTGCTCTCAAATGAAAATTCATTATGTGATCATCATCAGCTAAGTTCGGGATAAAATTCCATTATTTATGGAAATTATAAAAGGTGAATATGGGCCCGTTCACCTGCCATGTGGACTGATATATTATTTTGAAAGATGCATCTACAATATGGTCACACGGGCGTTGATTATGAATTTGTAAGTTTCCAGATTATGCAATAAAGAATGATGATGATACTGAAAGTTGATATTTACTACAAGATTCAGACAATTACATGTCTAGATTTGCAGTTTAGCATGAAAGTTACAAAGATCCTCCAATTACATAGCTAAACTGCTACCAATTAGAGCAAATTGAGTACAAATGCATGCTATTATGAAAGCAGCAATATAGTTGCGCATCAAGCCAATGTTAAATCACAGTTCTCCCCATTACAATAAATTTTTGGTGAAGAGACAAATTTTCCATATATTAATATTATGGTGTGCGATATATGTTTGAATTACTCCACCGCAATGCACAAACATGGGTCTGGAATGTTGGGAAAAATATTTTGTCTATAAATCAATTATATGAGAACAATGACTGATATATATATATATTTAAAACAAGAGTGTTGATTGTCATTGTTGAACAACTTTTCCCAACATTAGAGGGAGAAAAGAATCAGCTGACAGAAAAGAGATTGACTGGAAAAAAAAAATTGTTATTATCTCATTTAGATCCTCGCACAATGATAATATGAACCTGAAGTTCAAAGAGATAAACATTTTCAAATACTACCAATAAGTGACTTTATGCGACCCAGAAAGTCATAAGTCAAGTAACAGCTGCAAATGCTCCAATTTTGAAATGTCCTGATTGGACAAATTATAATGAAAAATAACTCACGCCTAAAGCGTGTGATAATGGTTCCAAAGCAATTTTATTGATAAAAAAATGGAGTATATAAAGAAAATAAGTAAATATGGTCTTATTATGGAGGTGATTTCCCAAAATAAGTAAAGACGTAACTAATTATGAAACCCTGGAAGTGGTTCAGGTACCTGAAAATAATTGTAATAAAAAAAAAAAATCTCGATGAGTTATGTCGTTAATGGAAAAATGATGAAACCGAGAATATCAAGTTGTCGACAGCAGTTTTGAATATTATTCATGAGTGAAATCATAAAACAAGACGAGAAGTCGAGGATCTTGAGCTCAATATGTTAAACAAGTATTATGATTGGCCAAAGTTTGAAAAGACGTAAGTATGAGCATGACAAATGCAGAATGTGATAGCTAGTGGATATAAATAATTTCTGCGTAAATAGATTGCCTCGTAAGATAGGCACAACCCGTGATACAAAGACTTTTCCGCAGAAAGATGACAATTATTATATAAATCATTTGGTGGAGCAATAACCTTCAAATACATTATTATGTTGGCAGTACATACAAGGTTTTAATATGCGTCTCATGATATGAATAATTTTATAGCCTATTTGGGTGGCTAATTTGATAGTGAAATCCACATAAAAATTCCATAAGGATTTAAAATGCTAGCATGAATATTTTCAAGAATGTTGGATGATAAAATATTGTACCATTTACGGGTTGCTTATGGTATATTATCACCATTATATCAACATTTGAGCTAAGTTGTAGCGAATTCTAATATAAGTATACGAATAAAGCAAATTAATATTTGATAAGATGAATTTATCACGCTATAGCCGATAGAGGCATCGCGTGAGGGGGAGAATTTGAAGATATTGAAACTCCTGAAGAGTGTTTAAATATTAAAATACGTTGAAAGGATAAAGGTTTGACTCGGCCTGAAGATCGAGTACTTAAGAGATTGAAAATATTATTGTCCTATAAAAATGTCTTAAAGCTATTTTGCATAGCTAAACACATCTATTGAGTACGCTAATGGTTGTAAGAATGATAGATTTGAATAAATATATTTTCTGTCCTCGTGAGAATGATGAAGAACATAATGGTCCAGAAGTACCTTATATAGTGCTACGTTAGCTCTAATATATCTTGCTAATTAGAATGAACATGCTATATTATTGGATATAAGCAAGATTTAGTTCTTCTCCAATATAGTGAAATATGATCAAAGTTAAGAAAATATTTATATATCTCCGAGGGACGAATTGCATGAGTTTATTATCAGATAGAATCAAGTCATAAATCACTTGGCTATGCAAAATGCAAGTTATATTGTGAAATGTACCATTATTTTGCTCCAATTGAAGAATAATGCTACATCAAAGAAGACAAGACGAAACAAATTTTTCCAAGTTATTCTTCATCCACGATGTTTAGAAGAATGCAACATAACATCCAACAAGTATGTGCAGATTTATTTCTGGAGGTTTACAGACTGCGAAATTTGAAGATTGGTGAATAATGCTGAATTGCGTCGTAATGAAATTACGCGATGTCAACATCAGGGGGAGAATCTACATCGCTGCACTCTTTTTCCCTTAACCAAGGATTTATCCCACTGGGTTTTTCTGGTAAGGTTTTTAACGAGGCAGCTTACAAAAGAGATCTATAATTGTGTACTCTTTTTCCTTCACTAGATTTTTATCCCACTGAGTTTTTTTTTTCTAGTAAGGTTTTAACGATGCACAATTCCCTTATGAACATCCAAGGGGGAGTGTTATGAAAATATATATTATGGATGTTCAATATTATGTGTATATATCATATTCCTTATTTAGACATTCCTTATATTGATTTTACTTCATCTATAAGTCTATGTAATCCCTATATAAAGGTCTTTTATGTGTGATAATAAGTTCATCATTAAGTTCTCTCATTCTATTACCTCTCTACTTTCGTAACAGAATCTTCGTATTATTTTTTTTTGGTGAAAAGAATCTTCATATCATAAACACAGGGAACTCACGCGCTAGCCATCCACGTGTATCCTACATTCCTTTGTTTCTTTTGTGTCGTCCATCAGTAACGCTGACATGATGACAGTCTTAACTGAAGGGACTGATCTGGGAAGGACGTACCTAACCTACCTACCGGATCATATCCACCAACACCGATTCTGCTACTGCTTCACCCTTAAATATATAATTACTTTCCAAATAATAAATATATATAAATAAAAATACCTTAGCCCCTTTTTACTATTTCTTAAAATTACATAGTGTAGTTAATAATTATATTTTTGGGGTTAAAATTATTATTCATTAATTCTAAGTTCATATATTTCTATAAAGTTTGACACATGATCAAACCACTACCAATTCTGAAATGTTAAAAACTTAAAATGCCTAAAATAAATATTATATTATTTTAATATATATATTATTTTCCACAACTAACTCTTCAGCTAATTACATCGGTTCGCTTTCTGTTGCCTATATATATTTGGGTTAACAGGTCTTTTGGTCCATGATGTTTGACAACTTTTGGGTTTTGGTCAATGATTTTTTTTTACCTAGTTTTGGTACCATATGTTTGCAGATTTTTTCTAGTTTTGGTCTAACCGTTACATTCCGTCCATTTTTTGACATGTACAAGTCACGTGATCCTCCCTAAACTTTCAATTTTGTTCAATTTAGTCCCGAAGTTTCAAAAATTTAATTGGACCTATTGTCCAATTGAGGTCAATTTTGAAACTTCGGGACTAAATTGAACAAAAAAAAGGTTAAGAAAGTATTAAAGGGACTAAATTTAAAGTTTAGAGTGGATCACGTGACTTGAACATGTCGAAAAATGGACGGAATGTAACGGTTAGACCAAAACTAGAAAAAATCTGCAAACATATGGTACCAAAACTAGGTAAAAAAACATCATTGACAAAAAACCAAAAGTTGTCAAACATCATGGACCAAAAGACCAGTTAACCCTATATATTTTGGATTGTAATTTTAATTATGATGACAGTAACTCAAAATGAGCATTTTAAAGGATGAATTCGTTGATTACACCACATATCTTTTGAACTAAATTATATAATTCTTTAGGGTTTTAGGAAATTAGAAATAGAAGTATTATATTTTTATAAATAGTATACCGTAAAATAATAATTTTAATGAATGAAATCAAATAATAATGACATGTCACTATTAAAATTGCATTAAATAAAATATTTTGCGTTATTAAATAATGTAATATTATTTTCATCAATAAAAAGTAAGAAATAACAGATAAATACATTTGTCTAAGCGGCATGAACAAAATCTTAATCTTACTATACAGAGGATAAATCAATACATTTAGAACGAAAATCAATATACTCTGAGACGAAAACATGTTGACGAGGGAGGTGTTATAGAACCCTCAATTAAAAATCTCCAATGACTGAACAAAAACAAGATAAAGGAACAAGAACGAGATGTTTCATCTTTTCTACATCACTAACACCCAAATATACACAAAGACAATATGGATCAGCATCATAACCAACCCAACAAGGCAAGAAAGTACATGATCCAACCAAATTGCAACCTCGAGCCGTGTCGCTGTACCGAGAAAATACGCACATTTCTTCGACCGCATCTCTCCAATCCTCGGATACAGCAGTAACACGACCCGGGTTGTTCTTTTCAATGACCCATGTTGTTCTTGATAGAAACCCCACAAACAATGATTGTTTCCGGAAATCGACTCTAGAGCTTCTCTCCAAATCTTTACAATCCACGGTTACAGCAGTAACACGACCCGGGTTGAGCCAACTCAATAATCTTTCCAGAAATCGACTCTGGAGCTTCTCAAGCAATAATCAAAACTCTCCATTTTTCAGATTAATCGTACTTACGTTAAATGGAGCAGAGCTGTATTATTACCATTGGGACACCTTTGGCGCCGTGGACGCCTCGGTGTCTTTCCCCATCCGCTTGTGAGGCTCCTCTCCTCGAGCCCTCCCATCTCGATGTGATTTATCCGCTGAATCAAAGGCACTGTCGGGATGGGAGCAGGGATCGGGATAGGGACCGGGTGTACTATAGCTGATGTGGCGGGACTGGCTGCTCCCCGCCGCCTACCTCTAGAAGAGTTCCTCCTCGCCAATCCCGATTGCCATGAATGACCCGTTGCTCTCATCATACCACCGAATGTTTGGAGGTCCTCGGTGACCTCGTGTCTAGACAGAGAGGTGAGCCCGGGAAGGATATCTCTTTGGAAATCCCTCTTTTGCCTTCCTCTACGAGCTTGGCCTCTTCTAGGTCGGTTCGAGGCAGTAGTAGCAGCTGCTGACTCATCCACATCTATGATTTCCGGGACAAAGGGCTCGGGCAAGAGATCCTCGGGCCTAGTCTCTGGCAGTTGTAATGTCATTAACTCAAAGTAATCAATCTCTTCTGATGTGGATTCATTGTAAGCAGCAGCAGCAGCTGTGGACCGGCTCTCCAACACTGTATCTGCAAACCAATCAAGGACGTCCTTCGGGTTCTCACGTGAACTGCAAGTAGCTTTATCGAGACTTTCCTGATACGACACCAGAGAAATAGCTACTATTGCCTCGGCGGCTCCTTTGATGGTTTCTTCGGGCGGGTCTTCAGTTTTTCGATGCAAGGAGTTCATAGATGTTTCCAATTCTGCAAAAGCATCATCCTCCTCGTTCTCTTCAACTGCAGGAATCTCTAGATCAATAATGGGCACAAATTTCTTCTCGTGAACAACCGGAATGCTCTCATCATCATCACTTAAGCAAGAGTTCAAATCAAAAGATGCATATTTTGGGGACGATTCTTTCAGTGCCACCCGATTCTCTGCAGCCTCTTCAGGAATTGGGTCACAAGGCAAGTTTATATCAAGTAACAGCATTTTCCCGTTACTTCCTGCCTCCACCTCGGAATGAGATGGTGAGTTATGAGTAGATGGCTCGCTTTTGGAAGCAGGCCTTTCAAATACCGCACACCCGAAAATTCTTCTATCACTTAGACATTCACCATTCTCAAATTTTCTAGTTTCTGCAACAGGTGAAGAAGAAACTGAGTTCAGATCCTGAGAAAACCGCTGCATCAAATTGTTTTCAGATTCGTTCTTTCTGGGTAACCAATCAGAGTTCAAATCCCTTCTAACAGCGGAAGTCTTAGGTCTAGTAAGCCAAGGTAATGTGTTCAAACTATCCTTCTTGCCATTTGCCTCCTCTTGTGAACCCATTTTCGGCTCCAAATTCAGATTCACCTCCCTCTCAGAAGATTTTGTAAGGTTCCCAGAGGCTGCACTTCCACTATTACCAAATCTAGGGTACCCCACAGTAAAAGGACTTGGTTGTTCCTTGGGCCCACAGTAAAAGCCGTTTTGGTAAGGCAATCCATTCCCAAATGTCGGGTTGGACGTAGCATTCCTTTGGTGCCACTCGTCAGCAAAAATACCGTAGCTCGGGGATTTAGAAGTCTTAGAGCAAGAAGCAGATGTATCGAGATATGGATGCATTTGAAATGATGACTTCAGCTTTGGACATGAATTTGTCCAGCCATTGGGGGCTATTTGGTACGGACTTGGTTGTTGAGAACCAAGAACCGACTCCGGGCTTTTAAAGCTCTTGGAGATTCTCAAGTCAGAAACACTACTCTCTACCCTGTTATTCCCTAATTTATTTTCATTAGCCTGCACATAGGCTGAATTGAATAGGCCTTGCATTGGTTGCGAAGATGTATACTTCTCTGGCCATCCACCATCCGGGAAAGGTCGCTTACCCTTACTGTCCTCTGTAGAAAAATGCATTCATCAATTAGATCGGAAGATTATATCATCAAAAGGAAGGGTAAAGCCTTTGCAACTAGCAAGTGAACTACAAACTTCAACAGAGTCCAGCATGTTATAAAATACCAAAATGTGTCACATTTCTTTGGCAAAAAAAAACAAAATCTAAAGCAGTAAAGCCGACTACTATTTTAATTTCACAAGCAAAAGTAAAACTCACCAACTTCAAGCACATGGGGGAGCCAAATTCTTCCTTGCGGTTCATTACTTCGAAGTGAATTCCCAGAGTTTTCGTGGGGTAAACCTAGCAACAATGACCTTGGCTTTGCAAATGAATCCCGAGTATCACTATGTGAAGTACTTGTTTCTTCAATCAGTATAGGTTGATTTAGGTCAGCCACCTCTCTGCTTCTCGAGCTACACTCCTGCACCCTCTCAAGTCCATGGAAATTATTTATACTATTCCCTTTACCAAATTTACTCATCTCTGCTTGAGAATCCTTAGCTTGCTCCTGTTCATCACTGTCTATGTACTCATCTGCAGGAAGTTGAAGATCAAATGTTCTCCTGAACTTAGAGGGTTTAGACTCGAACACTTCTGAAGTTTTCAGACTATTTGGAGACGGAAAAGCAGCTGCCTGCGCTGTGTCTCCCCTCCGAGAACTCATCGGAGAGTGGATGTGATTAGTGTTTGATAAGGAGGGCCTTGCTTGACTGGTGCTTGTTATTGGACTGTTAGGGATATGCCACTTCCGAGTACCTTCACATGTAACTTGAGATGCTAAAGGGCTCGTTGTAAGTGAAGTCTCAACTGGCAATCGACTTATATTTAGCTCTCTCCTTCTGATCTCATCCATCAAGTCCCTCTGTATACTGTACAGACGATGAAGCTCATATACCTGTCCACATGAAAGAAAACCGACTTTGCTCAATACCAAGAATGATACAGGAACGAGAATAAAATGAATCTATAAATTAAGGAAACAGACCTAATTTGAAAGGGATTTACTTGACAAGAAATAATACTCGAAGAGAGAAAAAAAAAACACTTGACTGTATAAACATTGAAGAGAGACACCACTCTACCTGATTCCTGAATATGGTCTCGTGCTCGATCATTGTCTGCCTCACTATCTCTCGATCATATCCAAGATATGCTTCAGCAGTAGGCCTAGGCAAAACACCATTCTGATAGTGTCCATTTGAAAGGGATTTATCCCCGTAAAACACAGGCCAGCTATAACCATTAGAATCTTCATTTAGATCCCTCATTTGAAAGTGCGCACTCGGATTGCTTTCAAAGTGGATTTCTGTTCCCATTCCTAGCAGCATATGCAAATAATCGAAGAATCTTAGACGACCAGTCATGTATTGAGATAACAAGGTATATTAAACAACACATAAAAAATGACAGAGGAGTTTTTACTCGTACAGCTTGAGAATAGCTGTATGCAAGAAAACAGATGCACACATCACCACAGATAAATTTCTCATATACATAAGAAAATAGTAACTGAGGTGTCTAAACCATGGATTGTATTAAGTTACTTGAAACCTACATAATGTAATCTCCAATACGGGAATTGTCAGAAGCTACAGCAAATTTCTGAATGCCTTCACATATATTCTAGGACCGTTCTTTTAGCTTATCTACCTTAAGTTTGACTCACTCATACTGTAAACATTAGGTTTATCCAATCTGTCCTCAAATATTTAACCTTGAAAACTAACAAACAGTCCCTCTGGTTGTGGTAAATTGAACTCTAATATATTTGGATACCTTCAATTTTATTGGCATATCTTTTCCATGTGCACGCATCAAACACCCTATTTCCTTACTTTGGTGAAGCTCAATTCTCACTATTACATACGTAGGCAATGACTTTCCACTAAAATACAAAAGTTCAGAAATCATTTCATGATTACAAGGTTTCCCCTCAAAGGGAAGAAAAGAAGAGCTCAGTTATCAACCATGCACTAGAAGCTCTTAGTAAGTGGTGGCACAATCATTATTAGTTTTTTGTTTGCAAAAATACTAAATGGCTGCTATTATAGATACTTGAGGTTATTTCTCGTCGACTTTGTCTGTTTCACAGCATTGGTTCTTGGAGAGACTACATCATGTAGGATTCATGTAACTTAGGGATGATAGAATCCATGGTCTACAAAAGAAGTGGATGTTTGCTTCTTCAGCACATGAATCATACACATGATCATGACTAATCTCTAGCATTTATTACATCAACAAAATACCCAAATGTGTTTGCTCTGAACAAGGCAAATGCAATCTGAAAGATCAATCCAATTCTTTCTTAAAAGCCAGTGCATGGCAATTCACTATATTCTAATTTCTAACCATACAAGGATACCTATATTATGATGTCTCCGAGTTAAAAACAATTAATTAATATAAGAACAACCTCATCTTGACAGCTTGGGCAAAACCATCCCGAACTCAGAAAAACTCCATTGCTGTGGATAACAGATTGGCTGCTACAGTACAAATTGTTTACTTACTTCACATCTCACCAAAGCTAAAGACAATCTAGCATGCCACAGTTGCAACTAAAGTAAATCTCCGGGCAAAGTCAACTACACTAGTAGAACAGCTCGATAATCCACGAGCATAATCAATCAAACAGAATGCTGTTTTCATGTCATAGCCTCTTAACTTAACAACATATCTCTAGTGGATTAATTCTTAGGCTAATTCCTAAGGTACGGGAGCTTAGTTATGAGTAATTTAGCTTTAACTAAACCAATTTACCCCAAAAAAAAAAAAAAATTAACTAAACCCCAAGAAATACCCTAACTCTCTATCGGCAATGATGAAATTCCAATCGAGTTCAGTAGCAGCAGAAGCATCTGATTACGATAGACCTAGATGACTAAAATCGACCGAATTCCAAGAAACACAAAAATTGCATCATGGAAATTCATGGCAACAGATACGGAGATTCATACAGAAGTAAAACAAAGATAACTGAATGAAATCGAGGAAGAATAAATCAAAAGGAGAATCGAGAATTTACCTCAGCGGAACATGACTTTGATGAGCTCTGTGGGTAATCAATAGGAAATGGATCCAATCAACGACTCCAACAAATGATAATTTTTGATTTAGGGAAAGAAGAATTGAAGGTCAGAAGAAGAGTGGGTTTGGATACGGAGGTAAGAAGGAGGTGTGTCTACAGGAACAAGGAATGAGGTTAGATCCTCCTCCCTCCAAACAAGAGTGAAGAAAAGATGTTACAGTCGTCGATCTGCTGGGCCTACTCCGAGTCTCCCTATTCTTCTCTCTCATCACGAAACAAATGGAATACGAAGAAGAAGAAGAAGAAGAAGAATGAGGAGGTTTTAGGGAGAGAAAGAAAGAAAGAAAGAGAGAGATCCCAGATAAGAAATCTTCACACAAACAAACGACGTTCTAAGAACAGTGACATGAAATTTGTCAATATCCGGTCTCTTTTTATTCTCTGCTTTTTCTTCTTCACTTCTCTCTCCTCCATTGCAGTTGCACAACCATTTCTTATTATATTTTCTTAAATAAAAATTACTTCGACATTTCCGGATCAATAGCGCTAATATTTAAATTATTCCTAAACTATAGTATCTCTAGTGAAATTCAAATTTAATGGTACTGTGGACTATGAAACGCTTGCTAAATTGACCAAATCTTGATACAATTATTATAGTTACTGACTGATCTTCGTTTTACTAATTAATATAATTTGGAGCCGTGTTCGATATAATGTGCTGATTAGATCGTTTTGCGTTTTAGAAATAGGGATCCCTTAGAAAAATGTGTATGGGTTGAATTCGCCGACTCAATTTACTCTAACATAGTTTTTTTTTTTTGACCTGAAGTATAGATTATGTTAGGATCTGGTGTCTCATTTTTTTACAATGTCTGATATATTAGATTTATTGTATTCTCAGCCTATTTTGGTGTTAAATTTTAACGTCTTTTTTACTTTATTTTTTGCTGTAATAATAATAATAATTATTATAAAGGTTAAGAACTTAAAAGCAGACTGAAGTTTATGATGTCGTGCAAATTTGATATTAAATTTTAAAAGAAAGTCTTACAGAAAAGGGAAAAAGAACAAATTTAATACGTGTAAGCAAAAAAAAATATTGAGAAGCCAAATAAACCTATATTTCAAGCTATTTTTAGATTTTTAACCTTTTTATATATTTGTTACTTATTGTAATTTTTTTTGCCACTAACTTACTATAATTCTAACTCTACTTCTTAAGCAATAACATTATTGTAATTTCTTTTGCCACTAACTTATTGGAATTCTAACTCTACTTCTTAAGCAATAACAGTTTTATTTAGAAAAAAATATCATAATTTTATGTTATATATATAAGAGAAAGAGACCAATATAAAATTATTATGTATAATAATGTTAATATAAGCTAAAGTTGTGGGGGTGTTTCGATTGAAATGAAAAAGAAATGGGCATTTCAAGATTCTCTCTCCACGTTCCTTGCTTTTCGTACAGATATTGGAAATTCAGTTCACCATGATTAAAATAATTAATTAATAATTATATTAAGCTGAAAATAAGTCCTTCCGTTAAAGTGAAACAAAACTGCACACGTCTTAGAACTTAGAAGTTAGAAATGCATATTGCATACGCATCGTGTATATATATATATATTTGTAAAGTAAAATCAGGAAGTTACACAAAATGGTAAAAAAAATCTCATTAAAGTTGACTTAGAGCATTTCACAATGATTTTATATAAATTATATTTTTAAATCTGTTACGTAAATATTATGTACACTTTAAATAATACATAAAGTTAAAACGCACATAAATAATATTTTTACTTTACAATAGTTTTTCTTAATTATATTCCTTAACTATATTTTATTATTAAATTTTTCAACAATCACCAATAAGATATTAACATTAATTATAAAATGAATCATTTTACAATTAAAAATTTGCTATGTTATACATAGTGCAATTTTTTTTTTTGCCAACCATAATGCATTCCTTAAACTTAAGAAATATGTTATATAAAAATAGGTGGATCCCACTTATAAAGAATGATATGTAAAATCATTATAAATCGTTTTTTTACACTTTATTATATAAAAAAATATGTTAAATCTACATTTAAATAATATTATGTAATACCACTGTGGATGCTATTAGGTAATGAAGATAAGTGCATATTGGGAAAAAAAAATAAGACAAGAAATAATGATTTGTCTAGAAAGACAATTAAAATGAAAATAAGATTTAAAATGATTAAATTACCCTTATGTATATATATATATTTATTTAAAGAACCACCCACAATGTAGGATGGTTAATTTTCGACGACTCCATAAGTCGCCAGCGACAACAGAATTTGTCAACAACTCTTAATCGGGGCTAGATATTTGGATTTGGAGCTTCTGGGCTTCGATTGAGCTGTTGAGGGTAGGGTTGACGACGGTGATGGTACTACTAATAATATAACTATATTATATTTTTTTCACTCATACTATAACCATAATAATTGCGGCTATGGTTTTTCGTATCATAACCATGATTTTTCACCACGATAAAACCATTTAACCATAACCATTCAAACTAATAAAACACAATTGTTTTATACAAGAAATTCATATTAACCATACATTCATTATTTCATACAAAAAATTCAAATTAAGCATAATTTCATTGTTTCACTTAGTTAAACAACATTTCTTCCGTCGCCTATCACTTGCTATCCTTAGTAGGGCAGCGATGCTTGTCGGAGCAGAAGCTAATGCATGATCCATTGTTTGTTGACCTAGGGCTAGCGCAGCACAACTAATTGCAAATGAAGTGAACTGAGACTTTCAGTTTTACAATATTAGGTTTTCCAGATTGTAATAGAATGAATGGACCATATATTTAGGATGAAAAATCAATGGTCAAGATTGAATAGACGATTTAGACCGAATGAATGGTAGGAACTGAGAATAAGAATTATAAGATTGGATTAATACTTATAGAATATAATAATGTATATATATATATATAGCGGTGATGGTTATAAACGCGGTTATAGACTTAATACTATAACCATAACTATAACTATAACCATTATAGGTACAAAACTCATCATCATAACCTCACCACACCATAATGGTGCAATTAACGATTGCGATATATGGTACAAAAAACCATAATTATTTAATTTTCACTGCACTATTTCCGGTCCTAACTGAGGGTATGTATAGCTAGTTCTGTTCACTTCGGAATTAATTATTGGACAAAATTGTATACGTGTCGGTCATGTGATGCTACATCCGAATCAGTAATCTTTCTTCTAAAATCAAAAGAGTAACCTAAAATTAACATAAATCAATTAGTTTGAAAAAAAAATTACCTTGTTAAAATTAGGATACCTCCGTAGAACATTCTTCATAAACTATCTCCGATTTGTTTTTTAAGAAAAAACAAAACTCACACTTGCAAAACCTAATTCATGTGCTAAATAGTCATCATTTTACCGACACGTATATAGTTTCATCCAATAATAAACTTCAGAATGCACAAAGTTGACTATTTCTGAAAGTCCTTTAGCAGTTTGCTTATTAAAACAAAGTTCAACCCGCATTTTCCTAATTAACCCTAATAATAAATTAGAGCTAAGACTATAACAATAAGTTACTTTTACAAGACAAAAAAAATTACTTTTACTATCACGGCTTCTGTTTATTGGTTTATTATCTACTTAACTCAATGTTGGTTGGACTAACTAGTAAAACGAGTTGCGTTCCCACGGGCAATCCGAAGTCGAATCCCACCAGAAACGTCTCATTTGATGAGGGTTTTAACCTTAACGCTCACAACCCGAATATATATAAAAAAAAAAATATTATCTACTTATTATCTTTATTTTTTTGTGATTGTATCTTTCTCATCTGCCATTACATAATAAGAATGAAAATAGTGGAAAATTTGGTGTCGCGTGTTCATTCATCTTCAAGCTGAAAAGCTAAAGCTTCTTTGTGATAACTTTAATATAGTTATTGATGTGTCGATATTCCGGGATAATTTAATTGGTAAGTTATTCTATTTTGATAGTTATAGATTTTATGTTCGATATCTCTGCATACAATAATAATAATAATATTTCTATTAAATATTTTTTAAACAAAGTCATTAAACAGTGATATTGTGTAAATAATAATTTATTTTGTTGTATTTTTTTGCCAAATGTGTATTTTTATATTTATTGTTGAAAAAGCAAAACGATTGTTTAATCAAACATGTAAGCTTAAGGTTGTTTAATTAAACCAATATTGATAAAACGAGCTACGATCTACACAAGCAAACTGTATCTGTGAAGTTTTAAACAACGGATTGCTTAATATTAGATTGAGTTTATTTATACTTCATCTCTTAAATCAGGAGAGACAATAAATTAAATTTTATAAGATAGAAAAAAATTACACATATTTATGATATGTCTGATTTAATGATTGAAAAGTTAAATTTAAATAAACTTGACTTAAATTTAACTAAATTCTTTAAACAGTGTTATGAGACTTTCGGTATTAGTCTCAGAATAAACCATAAATTAATCGCCTAAATCACAATTAGATCTCCACTTGTAGGTTATATTTATTGGTATTATCTTAATGCAGATCAGAAGATCCACGCCAATGCACTATTGCTTCTGACATTATTTAATGATCTATTCATTTTTTGGTAACTCAGAAATCAGAATGAGAACAAATAATTAACCGTGTTATATCTAAGAATGAAACTGTTATATCTAAAAATTTTATGGACTTTAAATATAAATTCTGTTTAATGATTATGGCTAAGTAAAATTAGTAGATATCACGTGTTAATTATTATCTATTTGAATTTTAAGTTTAACTATCTCTTAATTAATATCTCTTTACCGGGCAAAAAGTGAATTTCTATTATTCAAAGAATCAGAGTGTTCACAAATCTCATATATATTAATTTCAAATAATATAAATTAAGTAAAACCTTGGTTGGGATTTTAATAATAAATTCTGTCTAATTAAAATAGATAAGTAAAATAGTTGGATATTAAGTATTATTTAATTGAATTTCAATTATTACTTAAAGTATTCATAAAATTTATATTATATTTATATGTATGCAACTAAGAAATGCAAATATAGATGAAGTAAAATTATAGGATGTAAATAAAATATATCATTTCAAATTTATATTATTCTCATTGGTATCTTGCCAGGTTTATATATATATACACGACATTAGATTAGAGATATTGTAGGCTTTCTCATTTTAATAATTTTTTTTTTTTAAAGGTGTCTTAGCCTCTTAGGTAGGGATGGCAACGGGGCGGGTCGGGGCGGGTTTTGGCAGCCCCGGACCCGCCCCGCGGGTCGGCCTGGCAGACCCGGCCCCGGCTAATTGGACCTTCCGGGTAGGGTCGGGTCGGGTCAGCAATCCCGCGGGTCGACCCGCGGGGCCCCGACCCGCCCCGTCATGTGAGCAAATTTTTTTTTTTTTCACTTTTCAATATTAAATACAATTTTTTTTGTCAAAATATTACATTATATATAAATTCAAAACATAAATCTAACACCAATCAAATATAAACAACAAACACATCAAATTCATTACAAATACAAATTCAAATCCAAACACCAAATTAACAAATCCTAATAATCTAAATATACATATATTTGTAATTTGGTACATGTTATTTATATAGGTATATTAACCATATTATTTAGTAAATGTTAGATCATATTAACATAAAAAAATTTAAAAAAAAAATTATATATATATGCATTTCGGGGCGGGTCTACGGGGCCCCGGGGCTCTAGACCCGGACCCGCCCCGACCCGAGCCCGATCCCGACCCGACCCGGCCCGGCCCGTGACCCGCGGGTCGGCGGGTTGGCAGGTCAAAACCGGGTCGGGGCCCCGCGGGTCAGCGGGGCCCCGAGACCCGTTGCCATCCCTACTCTTAGGGTCATTAATATGAAGTATCACTCCTATTATATTAATTATACGTCTGAAATAATTTCAATTCGTAGCATGTTTTTTCTACAATTTAAATAATTTTAACTTGTAAAAGTTAAAATATTACTATAAATATTTTTTTTCATTTTTAGAACTAGACAATATTTAAATTTGAAATATTTGATTATGAAATGAAACATATTACATGGTTATTGGTTATCGTTGGTAGTTATAACTTAATATGTTGATTTGCCCACCGAGTAAAAATAAAATGAGGTCATTCATAAAGGAAGGACCACATGAAAAATCCCATCCCATCCCAACACCAACATATTCCCCATTTTGCGGGCCTTATTATTACAATGGGAGCCACATCAAATCAACACTCTATCTATATATATCCATCAAAATGTAGAATGTAGTATATTCAACTGCAGCCGTATATTAGTGCAGTGCAATCATTTCATGTTTTCTTTCGCGGGTTATTCAAGAGGGCAGATTTTATTATGTAAAAGATAAAGTATCGATCATACATGCATGATTCTTAACAGAGTTTGAATTAATATTTCCAAAACCGGACCTTGAATCGATAAGGTGGCGAGTTTCCGGTCGGATTTACTTCTGCTTCGATCGATTCAAGTAAAACATGTCCAGTTTAATTTTCATTTATAAATCTGCAGGCCCAGCTAATATTATATATATACTAGTTATTAACGCGTGCGTTGCACGCGCATCAATCATTTAAATTTTAAGATATATAATATATCTTAAGTTTACTAATATTTTTAATTAATCAAAGTAAAATATGGGCAAGTTGATTCGTTGTGAGAAACGAATCTATGTGATAGAGAAGAGCGACATAGCGTAATTCAAAACATGAGATAGAGAATATGATAATTAAGTAAAAAATTAACTAATGTCTTCAGTTACGGTATTAAGTTAGCCTTATAGTTATATATATAAATGAGTTGGGTCGAGCATTACGTTGGTCATTAACGCCTCAATTGTATCTAACTCATCAACTTGATGTGTCAAGAATGTAAACTTATTCTTAACTACTTAAAGTCATCAATGGACAAATTTGATCTATACAAACGTAATTATATACAATATCACAATACCAACAAAATTTGATTTAACAATAAAGATAAAATTAAATCACAAAAATATTGAGTTTAGACTTGAATTTACAAAAAATATTTAGTTAACTTTAATTAGGTTGTACATAATGTGATTGGATTAACAAATAGAAGAACTAAATTAATAGTTTGAGTCCATAAATCTCGATCTTCAAGAACCACATTTCACCCATATTTTGGTAAGTGGCTGATCTATGTGATAGAAAAATCACAACATGTGGAACATGTATCACTCGATCTATATAATTCGTTGAATAAATTTTTTTTTACATGTATCCGAAATTTGAACGGAATGAGTATGATAGGGCTGAGTTAAATTGATATGAATATTGGATTGTAAGTTAATTACTATGACATGCCGACTAAGTGACCTTAAAAAATAACAAAATTTAAATAATGATTTAGTAATAATATTAAAGATAAATAAATGTTTCTCAAATATAGTAATGACTAAATTATTAATTTTATAAAATATAGGAATCAAATATAATATATTTTTTGTTAATAAAATGAAAAGGTACCAAAGATGTCTATTGGGGGTGAGGACCCAACACAAATAATATATTGGTATATAGATATATATATATATAATTTGAACATGTGATCTATATGGCCGGTTTATTGGGTCCAACCCAATTTTCAATAATCGATTCAAATTCATTGTGCATTCTAATTTTTTTAGAAGCAGGTTGCATGTATGGTCGGTTTACGATCCGAACCGATCAAACAGCTGACCCGGTCTAATTTTCAAAACAATAGTTTGAATTCTAACTTCAAGTTAAAAAATAAAAAGCTAAACCGTTACATCTGTTGCATTGTTATCATTTCATGTTTCCTACTTCTTTCGTTTTTTTTTTTTTAACTTTTGTTTGGTTGTCGAATGGTACGTAATGTGCTTAAGGAATTGAGTTTAGATAAACCCTATATATAAATAATGAAGTAACAAAATCAGTAATAAATATAAAAGGGAGTCTAACTAAAGGGAAGATTCCACAATATATGAATATGAGTTTAGAAATATCTTATATATTCAGATTAGGTTACCCAACTTTATTTCTGAACAGATCGACCCCTTTTATATTTTTTTTCTCCCGAGATTTCAAAAGAGATGTTACGGTAAGTGATTAAAACAACCAAGTGTGTACGTGAAAAGTCTCGCGATGTTTGTTTGTTTGTTTTTTTTTTTTTTAAATTTATGAAAAGGATCTCACGATGATGAATGCGTTTAATTAGGTAGGTGAAGAAGGGCAGCATTTCATTACGTTATTTACTTGGCAAAATGTCAATCATACAAAACTGAGTGGACAAGACCCAACCGGATCTAACGTTGTACTAATTTTCTTATGTTGGACTTTATTAGTATTATAATCGGTAAAAGCTATATAAAGTTATTTTTTCGCGAGTTTTAGTAACTAGAGTAACATTCGTAACATGTTTATTATTACTTCATGCTTAAATTAATAAAATCGCTCATATTTAGTCACTTTGCAAATGGTAAAGAATATTTATTTATTTATTTTTTTTTCATTTTCAGCGTCTTAGTGAAGTTTGAATTTTAACTTCTTATTAAGAGATGAAACACGTTGAATTACTACATCATATATCACATGATCTTATAGGTAGTTGATTATTAATATTAATGGTTGTTATGGTCTATATCGTTTGAAGGTATGGGACTTGTATCACATTGGTTGTATAGGCAACCATCGTGGTGTTTATAAGCCAAATAAGTCCAACCACTTTTTTTTTATCGTTAATCACGCCAATTTTAATTAAATAAGAACGATTACAAGCTACAAATTAGAAAACAGTTGCTCTGGGAGAATTTATTAACATCCAATTCCCGAACAAGTAGAGCATGTACTAACATAACAACGAAAACAGAGCAAGAACCAGAAATACAACCGGTAGTAAACAAGCTAGAACAACAGATCGGCTTAATGGTAACAAAGACCCCAAGCAAATTATAGCAGCAATCAGCCATTCAGAGAAAAAAAGAACCTCTCTCAAGGGCGACATAGCTAATAGAGGACCTGCACAATAAGCGATACCAGACATGAGCCACAGTAAATCCAAAACACAAACAACTCCATTAACAAACAAAGATGACAACGTGACCGGTGTAGAGATTTCTAATTGGTAGTGGCTGGCGGAAACCAGACTACCTAAGCACCCCTGTCTGTGGAACATCCGCAAAGGACTAGCGCACGTAGGGGGTGCCGAAGAAATACTATGTTTCTCTGTTAGGAGAAGAGTTTGATGATAGGATGCGACCGCAGTCGTATCTCAGGTACCCCGAAGGGTAATAATCATGCAGTGGTTTGTGTGATGAACGGAGCGTTGGTTCTGACGAATAATGAATTCCAACTGGAAGGAGTAGGTGAAAGGGATTAGTGGGCTGGACCATCGCCGAAGTATAGGCGAGTTTGAGCTTAAAACGGTGAGCAACATTAACAGCGACACGTGGGGGAGCGAGGACGACGGGCGATAAGCTAGGAGCTGAGATACACACCACCAAGGAGGTGCCAAAATTGCGTCGAGTAATTTACTCCAAGAGATCCATCCCGCGAAGAATCGACTGAGGCTTTGCTGTGAGGCATAATCCGCGTAGGGCTTTTCTAACATGAACCTCTACATGAACCGTCCGGCGGATCGAGAACTCCCCTCAACGGTCCTGGCCTACAGGAAACATTATAGGTATGTGCACCTTATTCCGCTGCGTATTAGTTACCATGCAAGTATCTAGGGTTTTGTTTCCGTAATATTAATCCCCTAAATCCTACAGTGGTATCAGAGTCTATGTTAGGGAGTTCGTGTTTTTGATAAAATTGGTGTTCTTGGTTTTCTTTGATGTTGACCGAAACTTTTAAGAAATTTTAAAGTTTTAAATTTATGATTTTTTGTGGTAAAATTCAGACTGGCCATGGGTTTTCATGATGTTCATAGTGAAATTTGATGTTCATAATATTCTATAGGATTTAGGGGATTAATGCTACGGAAACAAAACCCTAGATACGTGCTTGGTAACTAATACGTAGCGGAATAAGGTGCACATACCTATATTGTTTCCTGTAGCCACATGACCGTTGATGGGAGTTCTCGATCCGCCGGACGGTTCCGGTAGAGGTTCTTGTTAGAGAAGCCCTACGCGGATTATGCCTCACAGCAAAGCCTTAGTCGATTCTTCACGGGATGGATCTCTTGGAGTAAATCGCTCGACGCAATTTGGCACTTCCTGTCACCTTGGGTGGTTCGGCCGAAACTCTATGTATCTAGGGATGATGGTTTTCTTTTAATCTCTAGCATTAGTGTTATGAAACCCTCATAGGACTCCCTATTTATAAGAGGAGTAAAGTGGACAAAATTCCACTTTACCCCTCACTAGTTTCGGCCAGCCATGTAAGGGAGGGAGGCCCAATTTCGGGCCTCCCATGTCAATTTGGATTTTAGGCCTAGCCCAAAATCCCTAATGTGACTTTACCTAATTTCTTAGGTACATGGACTTATTAATGGGCTCCCAATTACGGCGGCCCATAGTCCAAATGCTTACAGCTCCCACTCGCCGGAATGGGAGGATGCCTATTAATATGTTGTCGTTCAACACATCTGCAGTTGGTCTTCGATCCAATCCCTGCTCCGAATAGTTCATACGAAGTTTGCCAAGCATGTGATCACTTTCCGTCACTTTTAACAGAAAAAATAGACGGAGACCTCACTTATACACAAAACTCAAAATTCAGGCCCTTAATAATACGTTTTTTCAATTCAGACCCCTTTTGGCAACATGGGCAAACATTCAGACCCTTATCTATTATATTATATTAATTCGGCATCGGAAGCCCTCTGGCTGACACGTGGACAGTTTGTCCAGTCAGCGTTGCCTAATTTAATCGGAATTTAATAGGGGTTACCTAAATTTAGATACATAATATTGATTGATTGAAAATTAAGAAGTATTTTTATATCCTATTTTGGTATCTACGCGATTTAAATAAACAAATTAATTGAAAGTTTCCTTTTAAATTTATTCTCTATACAGTTTGGTTCCGGAAGACCGTAGACCGCCACGTAAGCAATACATATATAGAATAATAAATAATTATGTAAAGTAATATAATAATAGATACTAAATAATATGTTAAGTTATTATATATAAAACAATACATATAGAAATTAATAAAATTAATAATGGTATGTAGGTCACGTTGTATATAAAGCTATATATAACAACAATTTAATAAAAAAAAATTAATTAATACGGCAAGTTATATATATGTGTTGATCTCAATATTATATTATATTGATGTCTTTAGAAACTATATAATATATATGTTGGGTTGAAGACTATGAGTTTGTTATAGATAATACATAAAACCTACCCATTGTCGAACGAACATTACGAAACCCTAGCTATTATCTTTCTATACATATATATATATATATATATATATATATATATATATCATGAATGTGGCAATAACGGGCGAAGCCGACAAAGACTATGTAATAGGGGTGGTAGCGATGACCTCGAAAGCTCTAGCAAATGTTACTGTATTCACCGTGGCGTTATTTTTATTTGTCATGTACTAATTTGGAAGATGGTTAGCGTTGATGTGGAAGGATGATCACCTTTATAGTGTATGACCGGTGCGTGCATGAATCACTATTTGTATGATTACCACGACGGTAAGTACTTTCAACTTTTTCGTGCTTATTATGATTGTAATTAAGAAGTCTAATAATTGATACAAGAAGACGAGTGGAAACGAAGGACACTGTTTAAGAAATAATTATATTACCAAATCACTTTTTATTTTTTCTCGATAATCACTATTTTCTTAAAAAAATCTCAAGTTCTTCACTTTCTTAAATTGTCAACTGGATACTTTTCGCAATATCGGGATGGCTATGTGTCGTACCATTCATCTCGGACTGAAATTTGCCAAGCAGCCTCTACAGACAATTTAATAAAGGACAAAATCCTCATGGAAACGCTAAATAATTATTCTTAGCTTCATCAATAAAACATCGTATATTCATACGGTGTGATGTCAATTTCGACTCCTCTTTGCACGAGAGGAACTTGAACATCTTTATCGGTCTCGACTCATGTAGAATTTGTTGAGTCAAACATCTATACTCGATTAATGTTGATTTTTAGATTTCATATATACTTTTTACGATATTCATATAGCTATTTACTAATGGTAGTGAATTATATATATATATATGGGGCAATCTATTATCTATTATTATTTATAATTCGGCTGACGGGCATTGTGTATGTTTATCTCAATTATCGATTCCTAATTTAATTAGGGTTCTATGAATTTAGATACAACATATTGGATATCTGCAAGTTAATAAGCAAAACTATCTTCATATTTAGTATATACCTGAAATAAAGAAACAATTAATTAAAAGTTTCAATTTAAATTTATTTTCTATACAGATTAACTGCGAAATCTTCATAAATCGACACATAAGCAAATATATATATATATATATATATATATATATATATATATATATATATATATAATAATAATAATAATAAAAATAAGAAAAGAACTCGAATCATGTTTATATGTAAGTACTATGTAAGAGATAATATATAAATAAACGTTAAATGAAAATGCATTACACATTAAACTACTACTTCACAATAAATAAATATCGTGGAGGCTTTAAATTCTACATTTTCCTAAAAATTTTTTTAACTAATTTCCTTAAATGATGATCCAATTATAGAAAATGTTTTAGTCTGTGGAATTTTGCAGGAAAGTGTATTACAGTCTTTCGGCACCAATTCCATGAATTCTATATTACATTTTTCTTCCAAATTTTTTCATATTACTCTAATTTTCCCACATTTCGTTTTTTCTTTTATTTAGGGTTGAAAATAATAACAACAATCTGATAACATAAATAAAAATAAACAGAAAGAGGTGACAAAAGAATTAATTACAAAACAATTATTATTTTACAAATATAGTATAAGTCATATTAATTATATAAATACAAAATATTAACAATATTATATATAATATATATATATATATGTATAAATTAGTGAAAAGTATTTACGATATTTGTTATATATTATTCTAAATTAATCTCAATATTGTTGTAAAATATAATTAAGTTATTTTTAATTTCCTTTAGATTTTTCATCCCGCGCGGTGCGCGGGGTTAGCAGCTAGTTGTATTCTTAACCCAATATGTAAATACCACGGGTGTAGTATATTGTACTCACGGTGAGATGAGATAATACTTCAACCAAAAAATCTTTAAAAAAAAAAGTAGGCTATGAGTCCTAGTCATACAACCATGTGTGATATTTTCCTGATTGAGGTCGATTATGATTATCGGGTGATGAATAAACGCAGAAAGCTGCTCCTCGAACCGTCATGCCCACCATGCAAGCGTCAACTACCTGATTAACGTTGATGAATAATTGCTTACTTTTCGAATTGCTTCTAAATGATTATTCCATAGTTCCATCTAATTTTTCCTTCAACGCATATGCATAAACAGGCACAGATCTATGTGAGGCCCATGGCCCTGATCTAAAAAAGGTCTTCTTCCACTTTGCCCTAAAGTTTCAATTTAGAACTTCAATTTTAAAGAAAAAACTGAACAATGTAAAGAGAAGTTATGATGTTCGTTTTTCTTGTTCTTCTACAACAAGGAAATAAATATGAATAAGAGGTTTTCAATTTTATGTAGAAGACAAAGCGTGATAGAAAAATAATTATTATAGTATTATACCTATTGCTATTATTATTAATACTATGTGTAAGCATATGGTGATGGGCGCCGTAAATGGAAGCCCATTATATGTATACGTTACCTAAGTTAATTGGGTATATGTCACTTTAGGATATTAGGCCAGACCCAAATCTCAATTAACATGAGAGACCCAAATTTGAGCCTCCCTATACTATACATGGCCGGCCGAATTATGGGTGGGTTTACTCCTCCTATATATATGGGGAGTTATAGGTTTTATTAGGGTTAATCACAATTCCCTTCAAGTGGTGATTTAAGAGAAAAACTCTCACCCCAAATACACCATACTTCGGCCGAACCATATATCCACAAAGGGGATGCCAATTTGCTTTTGAGCAAACACTTCAGAGATCTGTCCCTTGCCAAGAATCGATCAGAGGCTTTGCTGTGAAGAATATACCAGGTAGGGCTTCCTTCACACGAACCCCTACGGGTGCCGACCGGAGGATCGTGAACTCCCTCCTACAAAGATCTTGGGACTACGGACTACTGGTTAGGTATGTGCGAATCTTCCGCTGCGTAACTTCGATTACTAGCATGTACCATGATTTAGTTTCCGTAGTGATTACTTCTCGTAATCTAACAGTGGTATCAGAGCCTGTGTTAGGAGTTCATGATTTTGATAAATTGGTGTTCTTGAAAAATCATTAATTTGACCGAAAATTTTAAAAGAAAATTTTTAAATTTTCAATTTTTGGTAAAACCGAAATTTTCATGATGTTCTTAGGAAATTTGATGTTCATGATCTTCATGAAAAAGATGATATTTATCAAAATCAAACACTGGGTTGTAGATCTTATTAAAATTTGATCTTAAAATTTGACCACCCAATTATGTGTTTTTAGCCGAAACCCTAGGTGAATTACAAGGTAATTTTTTTTTAATTTCTTAGTCACCAAGAAATAAATTTCGGCCGAAATTTTTAATAATATTGTTTACCATATTTTAATTTTTATTACAGGTAACAATATATCTATAAATGGGAATATTATGATAGATTCAAATTAATATATAGAAATATATATAACTAGCAATATAACTAAATATTTAAATAGGTTAAAGATATTATTGATAGATTTTAGTTACCTAAAAGATTGAGAAAATATATTGTTAATATTTGTTTCCCTATTTAAGATATTGACAATAAAAAATATATATATTTATATATAGGTGCCGATTTTTATATATATATATATTGTTGATTGATTTAATCTTAAAGATAGAATCTTAGCAATAAATATATATATGTTTATATAAGGTCCGAAAATATATATGTATTATTAATATTGGAAATATTTTATATAGTTAATGTTACTTGGTGGTTAAGTTAAATATTTTTTGACTTAAAACCCTACTTGGGCCATAAGTAAACATTTCGGCCCAACCTTTTAAATTTTAATTATTGGCCCGGTCCAATATGTCAAACCGGGACGAATTAAACGAACTAGATTTTCTCAATTGGTTCGACCTAATCGGGTCGGGTCGGACCGGGGTAACTAAGTGGATCTAACCGAACTTGTTTTGTGTGTTGAACCGAACCAAACCCTATTTTTATTGGACCGGTTCGGACCGAACCTGATTTTAAAATTAAAACCGGACCGAACCGGATTTTACCAGACCGAACTGGATTTTCCGGACCGGACCCGAACCGGATTTCTTGGACCGAACAGAACCGGACCAAATCAAACTGAAATTGACTGAATCGAACCGTATTTTCAAAACCGAATTCAAGTCAATTAAAATAGGGAGGTCAAGTTTTAAAATCCAAATGTTTTGAACCTTAATAGGCCTACACAGTGCTCAAAGGTTGATAACCTTATGCTGTGTTTCGATTATGGGGATGGATCTCGGAGATACATGTTTTTGGGACTGGTATAATTAGTGGGCTGAATTACAATTGTTTATTATTTAATATATATTTATGCATGATTAGAAATGTTGTCTTGACTGAGTCAAGCTACCTAGATATTGCATATTGGGGGCGGAGCCCTGGTTAAATATATGGTATGCGCACTAGGATAGACATGTTGTGATAGATGGAAATGCCTATGATTCATGTCTAGAATGTTGCGTGATTGAATATAAGCATGAATTGCAAATCGGCCCCCAATGTTTAAAATTATTTTAAAATCGAAAACCTGTCGCCAAATGTGTATAATGGATGTGAATGTTACATGTTTGACACGTATGCTAGAATGTTGAGGATGTAGTTGCGTTTGATAATTTACTTGGAAGTAGAATTATGTATGCAAGCATGAGTTCCTCGGAACATTAGACGTATGACGCGTAAGCATGAATGTGGTATATGTGATGAATGTTACTGGCGTATGATAATTTACATGGACATTAGAATTATATATGCATGAGTGAATTCATCGGAATATTTTTTCCAAAATACAAAGGGCCTTGGGAAAGCCAAGATCGGGTATGCTTGTTTTGAAATTCCTGTTCCGGTAATTTGCGATTAAAACCGTTTTAACACACTGATCTATTGGATGGAAGACGACAATAATGTGAACTCTTTCACAGCCATCTTCCATTGGTTTACTAGTGGTCGGTTGGTTTAGATGACTGATGAATCATTATTTATCGGATTCCATCTTAATAGATATTTGATGTATGCGTGATTATGATTTCTCAAAATGTTATTGTCTCCTTGATTATGCGTGATTATCAATGTGTTAGTATCAATGGCTGCGATCAGCAATGTTATCTCCCGAATGAATAAGGGAGTGAGATTGAACAACAACAATTATAAGATCTAAAATAAGCGCGCGAGGATGGTAATTACTGAAATTAGAGGTTTTGAGCATTTGACTTCAAAACAAGTCAGGCCAGAGGGAGACCTCACGGCCGAACTAAATAAATTCCATGATGAATGGGATGCAAAGGACCAGGAAATTTGTTCCGCCTTGTTGTCACTGCTTGAGGATGACATACTCTATGGATATGGTCACTATGAGTCTGCCAAGGACCTTTGGGACGGTCTTAAGGCAGGGTTTGGTGTTTACACCACAGCCCAGAAGCGGTAATTAAACATCGCTTTAGACTCGTACAAGATGAATCACAAGCATACAATGAAGGAGCATATTAGACACGTGTCTAACATGCTCGCTGAACTCAAGGAGGTAGGAGAAATCCTGACCGACGAACAGAAGGTCCAATGCATTATCCGATCCTTGCCTGACTCTTAGAATACCATGAAAATTCACCTTACCCATGCCACTCAACTCGATGACCTCGAGAAAGTGCGAGTTCATCTCGAGCTGGAAGAGGATCGTCTTAAGGATGAAAAGCCGAGAGCGGAAATGCATCTTGCATCCTCGCATCCAGTTGAGTAAAAGGGTAAGCGCAAGAGAAAAGCCAAGGGCCTTCAGTTTAAGGCTGATAAGCCTTTAGCTCCAAAACCTTAGAAGAAGTTCAAGCGAAAGCAATTCGGTGGCAAGAAAATGCAAGAAAAACAGACACGTAGAGAGGAAACTCGAACGTGTTTTAGGTGTGGCGTGAAAGGTCACCTTGCTATGGCGTGTACCAATCCTCCCAAGGTATGTGCTGAAGAATAATGATAACCTCATAAGTTCTTCAAGGACTCTTCTCACTCGAAAGTAATTCAAATTTACCATTTTGGGTTACAGAAACGAGAGGGAGAACAAGCACAAACCTGATGAGCTTGCCCCGGAAACATAAAAATTGAATGAAAGACTTTATCTTTATTTGCTGAATGAACCTCTTCTTAATTTTCAGTTTAAGATACTTAATGATAATAATGTTTCTTGAAATATAGGAAACATATCATTTTGAGCATGTGACAAATGCTTGGAAAAAGTATCGATTACTCATTTCTCAAGCTATTCGATCCTTTTGATTGCTGTTTAATGCATTGCTTATATATATAAATTGCTTATAAATCTTATTTTATTATTAAGTACTCCATTGAATGAAATAATGTGTAATGATAATCATGTGCGAAACCGATTGGATTAAATTGAATTAAATTCAGAAATGAAACGATTCACCCTAGGATTAAAACTACGGTGAATAGCGCTACGCGCAAGTGGACCTCGATAGACGGAACACATCGTTTCAAACTACGAATTTAATAATGAAGTGTTTGAATGATTAGGTGCTGAATTTTCGTTTGCATTCCTTCGGAAACAACTTATTGATAATATTTACATCATTATGAAGTAGGCTTCGAAACTACCACGACCTTGTAAAAGTATCAGCTGACGCATAGGGTGAAAACCCAAGATGCTCAGTTCGGAGATGGGATAAAGTCCCTGAGATAAGTTCTACAACGAATAAGGATTAAGTCGGTTAAAATATTTTCCTTCCAAACTCCTTGAATGATAAGTCAAGCTAGGCATTCAAATCAATTAAAACACACTTCAAGAAGCACAGTTCAAGAACATAGTGTAGGAGTCACTCTATCAGGTGTTCCCTAAGGGATGAAAAAGATGACTCACATGTATGTAAACTGTGTTCCAATAAAATCGGTAAGACACGTCGCCATAAAAGCTAAAGAATGAAAATGAATTAAATCATATCATCTTGCGACATTAAATTGCGCACTAAACACACATTTAGGACAAGAGTATGATATCTACTCTTAGAAAATGCATGTTTAAAACTTTTGAAAATGGTGTCGTGACCGAACATGAGACATTACATCTTTTGAGGGCGAATTTCCAAATGCATGGACAGTTTAAATCTATGTAGTCATGATCAAAACATAGCAGGATATCACTGACAATCAGCCCACTTAATTCGAGTGAGAGAGATTCGAAACGACAACTCAAGTGAATAAAATGGTAAATGATAGTGAAAAAAATTTCATAGTAAATCCAGTGGGAGGAATAAACCCTGCCAGATGAGATCACTGTTTCCGCAGTGACAAATCAAGTTGAACCTGATTGTCATATTGTTGAACCAGGAAAGCCACAACTTCTTATATTACCCATTGTTTCCAGTGGGAGTGATACCCATTGTTTCTAGTGGGAGTGATCCGACCAAACTTGGTTCCAGATCCTAGTGATCAAGGAATTCATCTCGGAAGTGAAACCCCGAGACCGAGAGGTTTTCAAAGGAATAGTTGTTGGTCAAGGTTCAAGCACTGCTCTAGTTCCCAAAGGAAACAATGCTCCGATAAGAAGTGTTGTTCCGAGTGGGAGAAATGTTCCCAATTGAAGTGATGCTACGAAAAGAAGCATTATTCCGAGTGGGAGAAATGATCATACTCTAGATGGGATTAATCAAGCCTACACAAAAGTCAAAGGCTTCGAACCCGGCTTCGAACTCATCGAGTAAGGTGAAAACCTAACTCTAATAAATGTTGGAAAGCATTGGAAAGTCCCCAAGTGGAGAAATTGAGGAAAATAATAAAAGAGAGAGATCACCTTAAATAAAAGCCATTATAGTCTATAGTTGATTTACCTGCTAACCACAGGGGCACAAGGATACGGTGAGTCCTGAAAGAAGGCTCACCACTGATGGAAAAGTTCGGGAGGTGCGAAACCCGACTTGATGCGAAAGGATATACCCATTTCACGGAGTTGAGTTTGACAAAACGAACTCACTGACTGTGCGTAAAACCACGGTTAGTGACATTCATGGTCATGGTCGCAAGACTCAATCTCGAGCTGCACCAAATGGATGTTAAGACTGGATTCCTCCACGGAAACCTGGAGGAAGAGATCTACGTGGAGCAACCGGAGGGTTCTATTACTCCTGGTAACGAACGTAAAGTTTGAAATCTCCAAAGGTCCATCTACGATCTTAAACAGTCGTATCGGCAATGGTACCGCAGATTCCACGAGGAAATCGTAGGAAACAGATTTGTGAATCTTCACGAGGATCCGTGCGTGTATTATAAGACCTCCGGGTCTAAGTAAGTCATCTTAACATTATACGTAGACGACATACCCATTGCCGCAAACGATGTGAGTTTTATGAACAAGTCAAAGTCATGGTTGGCGTTTGTATTTGAGATGAAAGACATGGGAGAGGCCACATACATCTTGGGCATTAAAATTGCTAGAGATCAGGCTACCCGGAAATTGTGTCTTTCTCAAGAAGCTTATATCAACAAACTATTGAAAAGATTCAGATTACAGGATGCCAAACTCGTGGATACGCCGGTGGTGTTTGGGTGCACACTGTCAAAATGTGACGACCCCAAGAACCCGGTAGAGCGTGAACAGATGAAGGGTGTGGAGTGTTTAAGCATGGTCGGTAGTTTGATGTACGCCATGCAATGCACCCGTCCAGATATCTGTTACGCCGTGGGCCTATTAGCACGTTTCCAATCAGATACTGGCTATCAACATTTAAAGGCTGTAAAACGAATTATTCGTTATCTAAAAGGTACTGCCGACTACGCACTGTGCTATGAGGCGGGAAGTTAGAATTGACCGGTTACAGTGACGCCGACCTTGGTGGCGATCCAGATGATTGTAAGTCCACCACATGAGGAGTGTTTCTCATTGCTAATGCTGCCATTTCATGGACGAACAAGAAGAAAACCTGTGTCGCGCTGTCCACGATGGAATCAGAATTTGTAGCCCTCTCCAAGAATGCAGAGGAAGCGGTCTGGCTGAAAAGGCTTCTTACTGCGCTGCTTGATGGTGACGTCAGGAGTAAACCTGTGAAGGTGTTCTCTGACAGTCAGGCAGCCATTGCGGCAGTAAAGAATCCGAAGTACAATAGTAGGACCAAACACATTGATGTGAAATATTTTTATGCTAAATCTATGTTAGAAGACAATATAATCACTATGGAATACTTGTCCACTGATAACATGATTGCGGACCCATTAACTAAACCACTACGCAGGGAGATATTCCAAAAGCATGTAAAACTGCTTGGATTGCGTAGGGTTTAGAAGTGGCATGTATATGTGATAACATTTTGATATTAGAAAGTTACATTTTGTAAGAGAAATAATTGCAACTGAGTTTATGATCAATCGACGTCATAATGTTTTGATTACATCAAATTTTCGGTCTATAAACTAAGTCGTAGGAGGACGCAATCCTCTGCCAAACTATGTCGAATGTGGGCCTTACCTCGTCACACAGGTACGGTCGTCTTGTGGTGGAGGGAGGCCTCTACTAAGAAAGGCTGGCTAAGAATCAGGGGGATAAACATGATTACGCAGAACGATCATCTACTGTCGAAGTAACTCGACATGATCTTCGTTTTGCAGATCGCCTTGATGAACTTTGTTCGTCATTAATCCACATTCTAGGCCAGATGAGAATCTGCGGTAACATGATTAGACATGTCCCATTCCTTTGAACTTAAACGTCCAGGCATGCTATCGAAGCGTGCTTCATAATATGAGTGCCACGTCCGTCCACGGGGTCACAACTCGGTTGTCTTAGGAAGGAATCCTCGTGATTCTGGCGGGCGCAAACTTCTTCACCTCGAGCGTGTAATTGATCCCGGGATCCTTATAAAGAGGCACCCAAAGTATCCTCACAGACTCGGAACTCATATCTAAGGTCAGGCTCAATGTTCGCTTCCCGGCGTACGAGCGTAGTGCTGAAAAAAAAGGCCCAGTGACTACGTCTTTGGAAACCAGTTGGGTTTGACTGAGGATATGAGTGATGGGGATGTTCAAGTTCACCTGTAATTCACCAACTCTTGTATTCACTAGGTGGCCACCTACCGGATATTAGTTGAATGTTGTGAATACTTGTACTGATGCCTTAGAGAAGTGTTCCTATGAGGAAACTAGGCAAAATGAGAATTATCAGTTGACCTAAGATACAGCGCGACACTATAGAAATAATGTTTATAACATATTGATTTAAGAAAAGGGAATCAACGTTCCGCGGGCGCTACAACACTCCTAACAGATGAGTAGCACGATGCCCGTTGTGTCCGCCAGTCGCCTGGCAAACCTCGTATGAACTATTCGGAAGCAAAGGATGAGCTCGAGGGAATGAAATGTTGAAACAGATTTGGACGACAATACATTAACAGGCACCCTCCCATTCCGGTGAGTGGTAGCTGTAAGCATATGGTGATGGGCGCCGTAAATGAAAGCCCATTATATGTATACGTTACCTAAGTTAATTGGGTACATGGATGGATATACGCCCAATTTGAACCCGTTTGAATTCAGATTGTCTTATTTTGACCACCCCACTTACGATTACAAATCGAAACTGTGATTCGAACACATTACCCACATAGACCACCCGATCCCATCTCACATGCAAGGGTGGATGTTTACATCCACCCCACCATACCCGATCTCCATATGTAGAGATCGGGTGGCCACACCCGATCTCTACATGTGGAGATCGGATGTCCACACCCGATCTCTACATGAAGAGATCGGGTGGCCACACTGAATCTCTACATGTGGATATCGGGTGTCTACATCCGATCTCTACGTGTAGAGATCGGGTGTTGGACCAACCCCAGACCTTAGAGGTCGGATTTTCCATCCAACCCCGAAGGTCTCGGGACCTTTTCCGGACATCGTACCCCCCCCCCCCAGGGGTGTGCTCGACGTCCTGAACCTTGCCGCCCAAACCGCCCCTCGTGGCGACCCGACCTCAGTTTCCCCATCCGACACTTAAAATTTTTCACCCACCTCTCCGTGCCATTAAGGGTTTAATCCTATCGCTATGAGTTAATTAAGTACGCTTAGGGATTAACGGTGTCATTAAGCCACCTTAATCCCCCAGAAACCTATATATAATGCTCAAGTTCTATTCATTTCTATCATGTTGCATCTTTACACATTTTTGGCTCTGCCTTCTCTCTACCTTATCTCTCTAGAATCTCGGGCTGACTTAGGCATCAGAGAGGGCTCATCGAGCACCACCCCCTTCCTCTCCGTGCTCGATATTGCCCCTTGTGCAGGTCGGAAAGGAGCGAGACGACGGACCACGTTGAGCCGACGGATTACATTTACGAGCTAACAGATCATCGAAGAAAGCAATCTACCCGTGAGAAGTGTCATTCGGACCGAAGACCCATCGACCCGATACACACGTCTTAACACATGTCACTTTAGGACATTGGGCCAGACCCAAATTCCAATTGACATGAGAGGCCCAAAATTGGGCCTCCGTACACTATACATGGCCGCCGAATTATGGGTGGGGTAAAGTGGACTTTTGTCCACTTTACTCCTCCTATATATATGGGGAGTTAGGGGTTTTATTAGGGATTACAAATCCCTTCAAGTGGTGATTTGAGAGAAAAACCCTGTCGGACCTAAAATCTGACCTACGGCGAATTACTTTTGAAAATCGTGCGATTTGAAAAGAGTCGCCACTAGTTAATTAAGGCTAACTAGAATCCTAAATTACATAAGCGAATAACATACTAAACACCTAGGTATAAAATCGGTCTACGATCAGAAATTTGAATTCGGGGAGTTCTATTACGAATTAAAACATATGGAATTAAGCTCGCCTTATCGGTACTCAGTTCACATATTTGCCAATTATATTTCATGACTTCATATTAGTATAAAAAAAATAACAGTTAGGGTCAAATTACATAATAATAAACTATTAGCTATAAACCAATGTTTTTTTTTTAATATATTTACATTGCTTTCACAAGTTCGGACCGAGAGCGTTAAGGTTAAAGTTCTCCCCAAGGCGGCGTCTCCGGCAGGTTTCGACCTAGGGTCGCCCACGGGAGCTATAAACCAATGTTATTTCAATAAAATCATAATTTGATATCCAAAAGAGACCTAAAATTCTAAAATTATTAAACAGACTCTAATCAAAATATAAGATAATATTTAATATATATATATATATATGTTTGCAACTTTGGTGATTAGACCTAAATTAATAATCAAGTCAGCATCTTATATAATAATAATATAATATATACATACGGGAGAATGAATTACCTGAGAGCAGTGTTATCAGAACCGGACCGGGGCCTGAACCGGCAGGGCCACCGGTTCCCGGTTCGGCCGGTCGGACCCGGTCCGAACCGGGTCCGACCGGTTTTAGTAAAAAAAATGCAAATTTGCATATCCTCTTTGTAAGTTAACCCTTATGTAGGTTTTAGTCCGGATCGGGGCCTGCCTCTCTATAAGTTTACCCTAAAAAAATTTTAATTTTTTTTAATGAAAAGAGTCCGAACCGGCGAACCGGTGAACCGCCCGGTTCGCCCAAAACCGGCCGGTTCGGTGAAAACCGGACTTCAGAACCGGGTTCGCTTACATCCTCCGGAAATAAGCAAACCGGACCGGTGAGGGGTCCGATTCCGGTCCGACCGCGGTCGGACCGCCGGTCCGGTCCGGTTCTGATAACACTGCCTGAGAGACAATGGACAATAGCAGCAGCACGGAGGTCAGATAGATATTCGATCGGTGGCTAGGTGGGGATGAGAGAATCCTGGGAACGATGAAGCAAAGTAATTATAATAATAATAATATGAAAACTAAACTGAAAAAATAATTTGTAAATCTGCTAAGAAAGCACCGTGAAGGTGAAGAGAACTTCTTTTCTTTATTTTCTTTAACTTAGAATTAGACCCCTATATATCTAGGTCTTGAACTAATTAAGCAGTAAATTATACTGATTTATTCTCCTAATAAATGCTAAATATTCTGAATATTAAATACAAATATTCAGAAAATATACTCTTAAATACAGATAACTATCATAATTTAAACTAAAACTATTTTTAGCAACCACGTGACCTTAAATATTTAAATACTTTCTTTTTTTAAAGGGTTAAAGGTACTTTTGATACCACATGTTTGACCGAATGTGGCTTTTAATACTGGATGTTTAGTTTTGTATACTTTTGGTACCAAACGTTTGAAAAAATGTGGCTTTTGGTACATCCGTTAGTTGGCCGGTAGTTTTGGCCGTTAAATGACATGTGCAAGTCACGTGATCGACTCTAAACTTTTAATTTTGTTCAATTTAGTCCCTCAAATATATTCCTAACTTTTATTTTGTTTAACTTAGTCATAACACTTCAAAATCGGACCCAATTAAACCAATCGAATTCAATTGACATAGCCCCATTTGGGTCAAATTTACCCAATTGGAGATAGGTCCCAATTGGGTTCGATTTTGAAGCTTTAGGACTAAATTAAACAAAATAAAAGTTATGAATATATTTGAGGGACTAAATTGAACAAAATTAAAAGTTTAGAGTCGATCACGTGACTTGCACATGTCATTTAACGGCCAAAACTAACGGCCAACCAACGGATGTACCAAAAGCCACATTTTTTCAAACGTTTGGTACCAAAAGTATACAAAACTAAACATCCAGTACTAAAAGTCACATTCGGTTAAACATTTGGTATGAAAAGTACATTTAACCCTTTTTTAAAACGTGTTATATACGGGTCGCGCGTACCAAAATTAAGTGTTTACAAACCCTCCCCAAATACTTCATACTTCGGCCGAACCATATATCCACCAAGGGAGTGCCAATTTGCTTACGAGCAAACACTCCAGAGATCTGTCCCTTGCCAAGAATCGATCAGAGACTTTGCTGTGAAGAATATACCACGTAGGGTTTCCTTCACAAGAACCCCTACGGGTGCCGACCGGAGGATCGTGAACTCCCTCCTGTAAAGATCATGGGACTACGGACTACTGTTAAGGTATGTGCGAATCTTCCGCTGCGTAACTTCGATTACTGGCATGTACCATGATTTAGTTTTCGTAGTGATTACTCCCCGTAATATAACACTACGCACTCTAGGTCTAAGGAGATGGGACTTTACCGCTTTTCCTATACATTCATTGAAACCATAAAATTTCTTTAACTTTTTGCAATGCCCAAACCTTTTATAAGTTATTATTGATTTTGTTCAATTTTTTTTGTATCTTTATTAATCACTCATATTTGTGAAATTTTTTATAGTATGCACATTGTTTCGTCCTGAACTGCTGGATGCAACGACCTTGACGAATCTCCGAGTTATCGTCATGTCGGATCCTTCTTTCTCGTGCTCTTTCCTTCACACTGAGTCGTCAGGACCTGCACACAGGGCGATAACCAGCACGAAGAGAGGGTGGTGCCGGTTAAGCCCTCTCCGATGCTAAAATGAGATTTCTAGAGAGAGAAAGCTAGAGAGAAGTCAGAGCTCCTAAGCCAATCTCCGATGGATTTATCTCAAATGAATGGCCTAGGTCCCCTATTTATAGGCAACCTTGGAACTGATCCCGGTTTTTGAGCGGTTTGACGACGGTTTTAGAGAAAATGTGAACCGTCGTCCGGTTTGATCAAGGTTGGCTATTGGAAACTCTAACTTAGTGTGGTGAAAGGGAACACGTGCGTCGCGAATGACGACTCGGGTTAGGTCGGGTTCGGGCGATCTCGACGTACTTCGGGTCGTCCTGAGCAATCCGGAGGTCCGGTCCGGTCGCGTGTGTCGCGCATCCGGACCGTTTTGAACCTCGGGGACGTGTTTTCGAACCGTTTATGTGATTTTGACGTGTTTACGAAGTCTGGAATATAAATATGAAGCCGAATTGGGCGAATATCTATCACACATAACTTTATATAAATTGTATTAACATTAGTACTAAAAAAAACAAATATACAGAAAATAGTATTATAATTCGATAAAGTTATATGTTAATGAATATATTTATGGCATTATTAACTCTAGGAGAACTTATTTACATTATACTTATATTTTATAAGTGGCATTGAAATATAAAGTATTAATATAAATTTAAATTAATTTTAATAAATTAATTAACTTTTTTATATTTTATCATTAAAAAAACTCCAACTTCCCCTAAAAATAATTCCTAGATCCTTCCTTGTGCATAAACTCTTATATATACTAGGTGCTGACCCCGCGCTATGCGCGGGGCATGTTAAAAAGTGAATATTTGTATTGGTTTATTTTGAGAGTAATTTAGTTTTAATGAATATTCAGTGTTATAATTGAATTGTTTTTGGTATGTTAAATAATATATTGTTCTAATTTTTATTTTGAAATGTTTTTATAAATATTATGTTCATATATGATTTGTTAGGTTGCGTATATGTTATAATTGTTTTAGTGTTAATTGTAGTTGACATGATATTAAGAACCTGACTGGAATGAAGAAGAATTATGGCACATGAAGAAGAGGAGTCTAAATTTTCTGGATTAAGCTAATGACGTGGCCGAATTATGGAGAGTTTCTTAAACTGCTGATTTGGCAGAATTATGGAGATTGTGTTATTATCCTGCGCACCGCGCGGATGGTTTACTATATGTCTATATGAATAATAAAATAATAAGGGGAAATTATGTTGGACTAATTTATTTTCATACGTGATGATGATGTTGACAAATTAATTTATTAGAAAAAAAATTGAATAAACAAAATCGAGACTTAAAATTCGAAATTAAAAAAAAACTATAAAAATTGACGTAACTAAATGAACTTTATTTGTGCAATTATAAGCTCTCATTTATTTTTATATGTGATGATGTTGAAAAATAAAGTAAAAAAACATAATATTTATTAGAAAAAAAATCAATAAACATGTGACTTAAAATTTGAAAGAAAAAAAACCATAAAAATTGATGTAACTAAATGAACTTTATTTGTGCAATTATAAATAAATCTTTTTTTTTAACCATGATTATACTGAAATATAACACAAATTTATTTGCAAATATAACAAATATTGTAGCAACAAAAAAAACCTAGCTCCAGCTCAAAACTATTTAATTGGTCTTGGCCCAAAATAATTATTTCTTAGCCTAATGAAAGTCTATACTCCAATTCCAATTTCAGTATAAACATTAACATGTACCTTTTTTTTTGCCATAACATTAATATGTAATGACTCGTGCCAAACATCACACAGTCTATTGCAATATCAAATCCTAATGAAACAATAAGCAATGGCAATAAAGAAACAATGATGGACATGTCATTCAAAACAAAGCAAAACATAGCTGCAATATAGAATGTAGCTATGTACCTACTTGTTTGTTTTTTTTTTTTTTGGCTCAATGTCTACTTGTTAGCAATGCTACAAATGTCTTTAATGTAAATTTGTCGGATGACGTTGCTTCTTGGACCACCAGGTTCTGATAATCCACTTTATTTACGACATAAAAAAAAGCTGTCATAGTGGGCCGAGAAACAACATAAAAAAAAGGTTGATCCACCATTCAAAAGCCTTAAACAGGCTGAGAAGAATAAATATAAATAAAAATAAAAACAAAATGGGTTGTGTAACGGATGATGATGTGGCATGATTATGTTAATCTAAATTGATGATGTGGCACACCCAAAATGCATCACTCTCTCACATGTTCTCTTATATATATATATATAGATAGATATATGCATATATTTTTTTTTCATAAAATTACAACACATCTACAGTTACCTTGACACCGATTGACCCCACTCATTAAAAAAACTGTTAATTCCGAAAAGATTAATACAACATGTGGGTTCTTTTAGTACAACAACTAAAGATTATAGTACTATACTATAACTTAGTCAATTCTGGCCATATTGACACTATAATGTCACAGGAGCTATAGAAATTACACCACACAATTAAGATGTATAACCTAAATCCAGACACCATATTCTTCGACCAACCGAATATGGCCAATATTTTATCCCTTACATATTAATTTGATGGGGGATTAGTCTAGGTGGAAAGTAATAATGCTATGGGTGCTACCCTCCTGATGAAAACCATCCTAGAACAATTTGCAGAAAAGAAAATAAACATATTTCATCGACTCAACCGTTTCGGTTCCTAAGGGTTGTTGGACACGGGGAGGAACACACGAATGAGGCCTCTCTTGGTCACCTTCTTCCGGCATGTCGGACACGCGGACTTCACTGCCAACGATCTCATAATGCACCCTCGGCAGAAAATGTGGCCGCACCTCGTCGACGTCTCCTCTGTGAAAGGCCCTATGCAAATCGGGCAGCTCAAATTGGTGACAACCGGGGCTGGTGGGGTCGGGATGATCACCGGAACAGGCGGAGGCGGAGCATTAATATAATAATAATTATTAGCTTCTCTCAACGTTGCCACAAAACCGCTAGCCGGTTCTACCCAAGTCCTCCTATCGTTGTGGGGGTTCGGGACGGTGTTGGGATTTTCGTGAGTGTTTGGCAGGGCGAGACAGAGGTCTAGGTTTAGTTCCATTTTCCGACTGCTGGAATTTTCGACCACGGAAATTAGATCCATGGTCACCGCCTCAGCATTGACGTTGCCGATCATTCTGATAATTATTTGCAAGAAAATGTGGAGTGTGAAAATATGTATATGTCGTATTTATAGTGTATTTTTTGGTATGTATGTGTTCATCTTTATGGTAAATATTAATTTGGTTGTAAATGAAAGTCTATCAAGGAATGAATTTAAAGAATTTAAAGGACCTTCCAAACTTTTATAGTTTGGGAAGAAGATTAAGTCCTTTCCTATATTTCATGCAAATTTTGGGATGGTTTTGCATAATAGGAAATGGATTCATTTTCTTTTATAACATGTTTTAATAGGGTTGTGTATTAAAACCATAATGGCCGGATTAGACCGTTTGGACTAGTTAGGTCAGGACCAATTTCAAACAGACCAGGTATATAAAAAAAAGTGAACTAGTACCATGACTCTTAAATATACTTCTACAGAATCGGTTCTGTACTGAATCGGAACCGATTTGGAATTTGGTTTTTTATTTTAAAAGTGTTGTGTAAAACTTTATTTAAAACGATCCTGACCGATTCTGAACCTCCGAACCGGTTGCAAATAGACCAATTCTTCTAAGATAAACAAGAACAAAAATATTTGCCCTGCTCTGGACCTGAACTGTTTGAAATAGTTATGGGCCAGACGGTTCCATACCCAACCCTACGTATTAAGAATTGTACAATGCGAATTTTTAATTAACTCTTTCATAAGCTTGAACTTTAAGTGGAAGTGTTGTACACGTTCTTATTCTTGATGGATATACGCCTAATTATGGCACTAACGGACCGACTCGATAACAGAGCGACTCGACTATGTGTTAAGAAAGGGCGAAAATTGACTAAATACTCGAGGTTATTAGAGAATGTAGAGAGGAGGGCTGAACCATAAGCAATAAAGCATATAAATGTTTAAATGATTCAACCAAGTATACATGTTAGGAGACTACTATATATAGGAGTGTAATACTAACTAACTAAGTCAACTATACAAATCAACCTAAGGTACCATGTATCTATACAAGTATGAGTACCTTTCTATACAAGTATGTATATACAAGTATACAATCATTGAAGGTACATTTAAACCGTCAAAATGAGCCAAGGTATATTTAAACCCGGTCTTCACAAAATGCCAAGGTACATTTAAAACCGGTCTTCACAAAATGCCAAGGTACATTTAAACCTGGAATTCACAAATGGCCTCGAAAATCCAATTTCGGAAAACGGCCCCAAACTTCATAACTGCTGCAAAAACAGCCCCCAAACTTCAACAAAACCAGCAAAATGCCCCAAATCTTGAAACTGCTCCAAAACAGCCCCAAAATCTTTAAAAGCTTGCAAATAATCTCCAAAAATCTTCAAAATTCGTCAAAATTGCCCAAAAGAGCCCAGGCACATGCCCAGCACCTGCGGGTGCACCGGGGTGCACGGGAGAAGCCAACCACTGACTGAGAAACCCAGTGTACTAAGGGGTGCACGACACAGAGGCCAGAGGTCGCGGGTTCGAAACCAGCCAGACGCACGAATTTCATATTCAAACCTTCAACATGAATTTCTAGGCAGAGGATGAAGATCTTCAAACCTTCAACAACAGATTTCCATAAATTCAACAGAAAAAGCTCTAAAACAATGCGAAATCACTGCAATCAACAACAATCCAACACAGTACCAAAATCTTCTTTGATTGCGCACTTAATCCCTAAGTAACTATCCAAAGAACTCCTTCGATCAAGAGATTGCTGATTAAAAGTCCATATGAACAGGACAACACAATTCCAAATCAAGACAATCGTATAGCTTGTATCGACAAATTGGAGCCTCGAATCCAACAGGACCATACAGCGCAGCAAAACCAATAAAAAACGCAGCATATAAACAACAATCCAGGTCAAATTTTGAAGCAATTGCAGGAAACGATACAGCAACGCCAAGAACAGAGCATAAACGCACCAATGCGAATCAAAATTGGACAAATCCACAGCCAATATCACCAAATTGGAGCTCGTAATCAATCACAGAGTCCAATGCGAATCCAAATTGATCCAAATCTCAGCATATAATCGAGTATCCAGCTCGAGTTTGAAGATCAAACTTCAACTAGTAAAAAGTGCAAGAAACTGAGATTGAATCACAATTACCTCCAAGAAGCTTCGTAATGATGCTCAGATCATCACAATGATGCTCAGATCATCACAATGATGCTCAGAATCGAATCCAGAACACAGAATCGATTATGAATCGATGAACAGATCTCAAACTAATGTAACAGTTACCACGAAGCAAACATAATGAAGAACAACTGCTGTATACAAGACTGCTGATCCAAAAATGCAGAAATCGTCAATCAAATAGAAATAATGAGCAGCAGATCCACAGAATGACAAAGCAACAACTTTATCTTCAAGAAATCCAATGAATCGATGCTCGATCTTCAAGATCCAAGTTCGATGTATGCAAAATCCTCTCGAAAAAAATCATGAAACTGTATCTGTAAAACCACAGCTCTGATACCATATTAGAGAATGTAGAGAGGAGGGCTGAACCATAAGCAATAAAACATATGACTGTATAAATGATTCAACCAAGTATTACATGTTAGGAGACTACTATATATAAGAGTGTAATCCTAACTAACTAAGTCAACTATACAAGTCAACCTAAGGTACCATGTATCTATACAGGTATGAGTACCTTTCTATACAAGTATGTATATACAAGTATACAACCATGGAAGTACCATGTGTATACTCCTTGTTGAGATATCTCCAGCGTGAGTGTAATACCACACCGGTGGTGTGTGTAGTATTTGGGCACCATATAAGCAAGTGGGCTACCTCCTCCTATTACCAATTGGTTTTAGGATGGAACCCCACTTATGGAAATGGTTTCTCTATGTTGGCCCGTTGGGTTTGACTCGGCCCAATGTGGAATTTAACATGGTATCAGTGCCCGGTTTCGATAGGCGGTGTTGGGTTTGTGTCCCCTTTGTTGGCTCCACTTACAAGGTTACCGGGTCGGGCCTGGCGTGAGAGTGGGGTTTGTTGAAATGAAGTCCAACCCGTCCGGATTTGAAAAGCCGGTGCCTTAGTTAAAAGAGTCCTCACGATGCAGGGGGTGTGTTGAGATATCTCCACCGTGAGTGTAATACCACACCGGCGGTGTGTGTAGTATTTGGGCACCATATAAGCAAGTGGGCTACCTCCTCCTATTACCAATTGGTTTTAGGATGGAACCCCACTTGTGGAAATGGTTGCTCTATGTTGGCCCGTTAGGTTTGACTCGGCCCAATGTGGAATTTAACAGAGGTAAAATCATCTTCCCGAAAATACGCAAACGAACACGGAAAAGGTAGCAACCCGCACCTCCCCTAAAAAAGCGCCTGAACCAACCTGTGCCGGTCTAGCCCGGACCATGCGTAAACCCCCTACCCCACTTCATACGCGCGACCCTTACTCGGGTAACCTACCTCACTTCATATGCGTGACCCTTACATAGGAGAATCATACGTCTTTTCTTAGGAGCATCTACGTCTTTACTTAGGAGAATCCTACATCTTTACTTATAAGCATCCTACATCTTTACCCTCCTACATCATTACTTAGGATGTACCCTCCTACATGTACATGCACTATCCTACTTAGGAAGCACCTCATGTGTCTCATGTGAATGTTCTTCCTCCTTAGGAGCATACCCACATGTGCCACCCCAGATCACCCACCGTAAGCATATCTTTGAATGGTAAGTTCACAATCATGGAATACGATAACCTTATCTCGTATTAAGACTTATCCCGGGATAAAGAGCACGAATCCCTATAAATACTCAATTATTTCCATCAGATGAAGGTTAATCATTCCCTCTCTACTTTTGCACTATTACTTTATCTCTTACAATAGAGAACTGACTTGAGCGTCGAAGTGGGTTTACCAAGCTACGACTCGATTCACCCCTTCTTGCAGGATAACGAACGGATACTACGAGGCAAGCCGACATACAAGTTGTTGGATCAAGGATCGTCGAGGCCTAGCTTTCGGGAAGGAACTTCAATATGTCGCCTTGGGCTCTCTTAGGTGTCTATTTTGACCTCGTTGGGTACTTAGTTTCCTTTAGGAGGCTGGTGGCGTTAACCTGAAAATGTGTGGGGATTTGCCATTGATTCCACTCCGAAGCTTAGGTTAGTAATGGATTATGAGAATAATAATTGTGTAAATGTATGAAAATACTTGAGGGTATTTATAGGGGAAGTTTACCGACTTTAAATGGAGGCCACCCTTTGGAATGGGTTTTCTCCTGAGTCGTCATAAGCGCGTGACAAGCAAGTCGCCACCTCATTATTCCTTAAGAGGGAAGGTTTGGTGAGTCGGTATAAGTTTCTTTCCACCTCGTTATTCCTTAAGAGGAGGTTTCCTTAGAGAGGTGATGACAAGCAGGCCGCCACCTGGCCATTTTCCTTAAGTGTAGGGGTTTCTTCATGAGACTGGATCGTCGCCTCCTCCCATTCCTTAAGAGGAAGGGTTTTGTCGAGGGATATTGCTCTTTGCTTAGATGTCGTCTTAGTTGTCGTCATTTATTAAGAAATGTGTGTTGATCTCTTGCTTTCGTCTCTTCATTGTAAATACAAATGGCCATCGAATTTTACTTTGCGGTTCTGATTTTGATGATCCCGACTCCCTAGTTGTCGACTCCAAACTATCTTGAATCGTATCCCAACACTTGCCCCCGAGACCTGAGTCGTTGGACTTATTTTAATAAGGAAAGGGGCTTAGGTCGAGTATTGCTCTTGTATTTGTGAAATCCATTGTTGGTAGAATCATTCTCAAAGAATCGAGGCGTCTTCTGTTTCCTTCATCTTTGTGACCGTTCGAATGGCTAGGTAAACTGAAGAGTCACCTCTTTTCGCATGGTAATTTCCAACGTTAACTTCTTGGGAATCTTCATGAGGAAGCTTTACCCGAGGTGTCACCTCATTGGTGCAGTAATATCAGAATTTACCGTTTTTCGGTTTGCTTCTAGTATAAATACCAGAGATCACCCCATGTTGTTCTTCACTTCTTCCTTGCTTCCTCTAGTTTATTCTTGGTTTAGCTATTTTTTCTTTTCAAGAATTACCATGGCATATGGTATTCCTATAGGTGATGTATCCATCTTCATCCGTGTTTCCTCTTAAAAACTTTGGAATTTTATCAAAGTTCTCGTGGGCGGCTTAGATACATAATGTCGCTCAAAAGGATCGGTGTTTCCTTTGTCGTATTGGGGTTTCGTGACCAACTAATCTTTTCATCTGATCTTTCAACGGGGCCATGACTTCTCGATATGTTCCCATAGACGGCGCCAAATGTTGTATCAAGAAACGTCGAGGCCTAGCTTTCAGGAAGGAACTTCAGGATGTGGCCTTGGGCTCTCTGAGGTGTCTATTTTGACCTCAATGGGTACTTAGTTTCCTTTAGGAGGATGGTGGCGTTAACCTGAAAGGGGTGGGGATTTGCCCCTGATTCTACTCCGAAGTTTAAGTCAGTAATTGATTATGAGAATAATAATTGTGTAAATGTATAAAAATACTTGAGGGTATTTATAGGGAGAGTTTACTGAATTTAAATGGCAGCTACCCTTTGGAAGGGTTTTTCTCCTGAGTCGGCATAAGCAGGTGACAAGCAGGTCACCACCTCATTATTCCTTAAGAGGGAAGGTTTGGTGAAGTCCGTATAAGTTGCTTGCCACCTAATTATTCCTTAAGAGGAAAGGTTTCCTTAGAGAGGAGATGAAAAGTAGGTCGCTGCCTGGCCTTTTTCCTTAAGAGGAAGTGTTTCTTCATGAGACTGGGTCGTCGCCTCCTCCCATTCTTAAGAAGAAGGGTTTTTTCGAGTGATATTGCCCTTTGCTAAGATGTCGTCTTAGTTGTCGCCATCTATTAAGAAAGGTGTGTCGACCTCTTGTTTTCGTCTCTTCATTCTGAATACAAATGGTCGTCGACTTTTACTTTACAGTTCTGATTTTGATGATCCCGACTCGCTAGTTGCCGACTCCAGACTATCTTGAATCATAACCCAACAAAAGAGAATCGACATTACAAGGCGAGAAAACGTTATGAGGTGAACAGACGTAAATAACTGAAGGAAGATAATCGACTAACAAAGATCAAGGCCCGAAAGCAAGATCCAACATTTGGCGTCGACGGTGAGTTTCGAACAAAAATCCATAGCCTAACTACTGCGACTAATGGCTACCATCATTGTATTCCATGGATGCTTTGAAATAGTAGTAAAATAATAAATTCAAGATAGTGTACGCATCTCAAATTGATGAGAGACCAACATCAAATGATACTTAATAGTATAGATAAGGGACAAAATTTAATTTTCAAGCTAAGGCATGGAGCAAGTCATCTCTAAACCAGCAAATGGTTTGCAAAACATAGTCATTGTTGGGATCAAAATGACGTGGCCTTGAACTTCTAGTAGTGGACTTCGAGGTCTCGCCGGGAGCTAACTCTTTTAGGTATCTTTCTCGACCTCTAGGGTACTTCGTTTTCTTTAGGAGCTTTGTGCTAGGCGAGGACCTGAAAAGGGGTGGGGATGTCCCCTGATTCCAGTCTGAAGCTCAAGTCAGTAATGGATTTAGAAAGAGTATTGTAAAGTATGAGAATCAAGATTGTAAAATGCATATAATGTTCCCCTATTTATAGGGAGTGATTACCGACTTCAAGTGGCGGCCGTTATGTCTTGATTGGCCGTTCAATGGCGGTGGTTGCCTTTTCTGATTGGTTGAGAAAGACGGTGAGATGTCATCCGGTGACAAGCAGGTCGCCACCTCCCGTTTCTTACTAAGGAGGGTTTCCTCAACAAGGTGACAAGCAGGTCGCCACCTACCGTTTCTTACTAAGGAGGGTTTCCTTAACTGGGTAACAAACAGGTTGTCACCTAAGTTTTACCTTGATAGGAAGGTTTCTTCAATTCTAAAGACGGTTAGCAGGTCGCCAGTTGGTACCTTTTCCTTAGGGGAGAAGGCTTCCTAAAGCCTTTGGAGAGAAGCCTTCCTAAAGGTGACGAGTAGGTCTCCACCTGTCATTTCCTTAAGGGGAAAGGTTTCTTTGTTGTATTTGGTAGTTAACTCGACTCTTACCTTCAGAGGGAGAGTACTGTACAAATCGATTGTCGACCTTATGTGCCTAAAATGGCAATAAAGCCTAGGTACGGCGACAACTCGATCGAAGAAAGTGGTCTACAAATCGATTGTCGGCCTTATGTGCCCAAAATGGCAATAAAGCCTAGGTACGGCGACAACTCGATCGAAGAAAGTGGTCTACAAATCGATTGTCGACTTTATGTGCCCAAAATTGCAATAAAGCCTAGGTACGACGACAACTCGATCGAAGAAAGTGGTCTACCAATCGATTGTCGACCTTCTGTGCCCAAAATGGCAATAAAGTCTAGGTACGGCGACAACTCGATCGAAGAAAGCGGTCTACAAAACGATTGTCGAACTTATGTACCCAAAATGGCAATAAAGCCTAGGTACGGCGACAACTCGATAGAAGAAAGTGGTCTACAAATCGATAGTCGACCTTATGTGCCCAAAATGACAATAAAGCCTAGGTACGGCGACAACTCGATCAAAGAAAGTGGTCTACAAATCGATTGTCGACCTTATGTGCCCAAAATGGCAATAAAGCCTAGGTACGGCGACAGCTCGATCGAAGAAAGCGGTCTACAAATCGATTGTCGACCTTATGTGCCCAAAATGGCAATAAAGCCTAGGTACGGCGACAACTCGATCGAAGAAAGCGGTCTACAAATCGATTGTCGACCTTATGTGCCCAAAATGGCAATAAAGCCTAGGTATGACAACAACTCGATCGAATAAAGTGGTCTACAAATCGATTGTCGACCTTATGTGCCCAAAATGGCAATAAAGCCTAGGTACGGGGACAACTCGATCGAAGAAAGTGGTCTACAAATCGATTGTCGACCTTATGTGCCCAAAATGGCAATAAAGCATAGGTATGGCGACAATTCGATCGAAGAAAGTGGTCTACAAATCGATTGTCGACCTTATGTGCCCAAAATGGCAATAAACCCTAGGTACGGCGACCACTCGATCGAAGAACGCGGTCTACAAATCGATTGTCGACCTTATGTGCCCAAAATGGCAATAAAGCCTAGGTACGGCGACAACTCGATAGAAGAAAGTGGTCTACAAATCGATTGTCAACCTTATGTGCCCAAAATGGCAATAAAGCCTAGGTACGGCGACAACTCGATCGAAGAGAGTGGTCTACAAATCGATTGTCGACCTTATGTGCCCAAAATGGCAATAAAGCCTAGGTACGGCGACAACTCGATCGAAGAAAGTAGTCTACAAATCGATTGTCGACCTTATGTGCCCAAAATGGAAATAAAGCCTAGGTACGGCGACAACTCGATCAAAGAATTAAAGGTCTACGGATCAATTGTCGACCTCATGTGCCCAAAATGGCATTATCCTAGGTGCGGCGACAATTTGATTAAAGGTACAAATCGACGTTTACGAAATATTAACGATTAACATTACTCGATCAAAGCGCCAAAGACTTTTATTAAAAAAAAAAAGGAGATCTATTACATAAGGGATCACCCCGAAGAGAAGCATCCTAGAAAGTAAGTGTTTACAAATACTTTTTACCCTTAGAAGAAGCAACAAAACCTTCATCCCCTTCGGTAGGAATTTCCAAAAATTGCTGAAGAAGAGGAACTTGAGAAAAGGGAAAGTCAGGCTGATACGCTCTCAGATTGGCTATGATCTTCTTCAAAGAAGGGAAAAAGCAAGTCCGAAGCGGCTACGACGACATCTGATTCAAAAGCAGAACTCGCTTTGTAATTTTCCACAGCCTTGGCCTCAGACTTCCTCAAGATTGACATCTCCTTTTGCAACACATCAACCCTCTCACGGAGTATTATATTCTCGACATTAAGGTTATCCTTCTACTTCTTCTTCCTCTCCAACAAATGGTGATGCTCTTTCATCAAGGAAATAGAGCTCTGCAGAGAATCTTCGCACTTTCGGAGGTCTCGGCGCAAGGAGGATGAGGTTTCGTTTGCTATTCGAAGATCCTCTCTCAATTTGCCGTTCTCCTCCTGAAAATCTCGAACTACTTCTACGATTTCAGGAGACACTGAAATCTTACTTTCCCGGGTCGCCTGTGACTCCTTGAGAAGGTCAATCACCAAGCGAGAAAATTGGAGGGAATCTCGGGAAGCCTGTGGGAAGAAATAAGAGGAAGGTCAAACCAATATGAATAAAAGAGTTTCAATAAGCACGCCAAGAAAGTCACGCTTACTTCAGCCTGTCTCTGAAGAAAAAGGCTAGTAGCCTTTTCTACATCTTCCGAATTCGTCGCCAGAAGACGACGATCCTGAGGAGGGATGGAAGCATTCAATAAATGAAGAGCCAAATCCGGATTGGCGATCAAGTGCCCTTCTTTAAGACAATACCCCTGCAAAAAGTGAAGAGGATTCCAATCCTTTGAAAAATTAGCAGATTGGCTAAACATCATGTCCCAGGTAAAAGGAGGACCTCCATAACTTGGAAGATCACTAGAAGACGCCTCAGCATGAGAAGGGAACAGTCGAGTGGACGCTCCAGTTTGAGGAGGTAGGCGAGTCGATGACCCGACACAAGGTGGTGGTGCCTCCAAAACCCAATCAGTATTTTTTTTTTCAATCTCAGAAAAAGTACGTTTTTAAAACATTGGGGAAGGTGATCTATTTTATCATTTAGATGAAAAAAAAATTCATTATGAAAGCTTAAGAACACGGGGGGTCCTGCATTCTTAAGCTTTCGTGTCTGCAACTTAGTTCATCGGATTCTTATATTTATTATTAAAGAGATGGGCCTAACCCGGAGAATGCACCATAAAAGAAAATGCCTATTAAACCGATCACAAGAATACCGGTTACAGTACCTATTATCCAAAGAGGAATCCTTCCAGTAGTATCGGCCGACTTTGCGGAGACCTGTATTTTTGGTAAACAATCGCCTGGGCCTGGTCACTGCGACCCCCTTTGTGAGGAGGCGCCCCTTCTCCCGAAGTTACGGGGCTATTTTGCCGAGTTCCTTAGAGAGAGTTGTCTCGCGCACCTAGGTATTCTCTACCGCGCGAGGCGGGGATGGATCGGTTGACGAAGAAGATGAATCCCCACCTCGCCTTCCTTTCCGCCAAGTACCTTTATCCTGGTTGGAACGACGATAAGTATTCTTCATCTCGCCTTCATTCGGAGACCGTCTTGGAGGTGACTTTGCAACTGAAGGAATTGCCTCAACGTCAATAGGAGTATCGATAGACGCTCCACTATTGGCCTCCTTAGATGGGGCGGCAGAAGAAGCTCGCGCCATAACCTGGCGATGGTTACGAAGAATCGCCTGGATAAAATCTGAAAAAAGAAGGAAAAAATCCGCATCAAAAGAGTAAGGTGGCAACCTCGAAAAGAAAATACTGCCAGAATACCTGAGGGAGGATGACCAACCATAGTACTGGTTATTCAAAAAATAATCTCCTTTCTAGAAGTCCAACCAAATCAACGAGGAAAACAAAGAAATAGAGGAAGGGGGCAGTATTTATACCCCAAAACCTCACCAGAGAGAGGTAACTTCCCAAGGAAGCTTTCCCGAGGCCAGACATTCATTGGGTCATTCCCTGACAACATCACCGTTGCCTTGCACCGGTCAAGGGCTTATCGAGGTGACTCTCCAGCTTCTCCCAGACCAACGGTCAGGAAAGCCATAGGGACTAGCATCTCGCCTCAACTAAAGGTATCCTCTTTTAGCCTATCCAACCGAGGTTAAGTGAACTAATAGAAGCAGAATCTCGCTCGAAAATGTTCAAGAATTATAGTCGACTCAAGACCTCCTCTTCATAAATGAAGCTGACAACTTAAGTCTCGGGGGAAAGTGTTGGGTTAAGATTAAACGAAAAAGACTAGAGCCAAGTATGTTTATTGGCGAGATGGACGAATCGACGACCAACCTTGTTTGGAATGGTGAAACAAAGGTAAAAGGTCGACTATCATCTTTTAAGGAAGTCGACTTTCAGAACATGATTAATAAAGATAGAAGCGACCAATCTACCAGACCTCTATTTTAGAGAGTAAGTCGAGTCGACCATTAAAATCTCTTTCAGAAGTAAACCTTCCTCCTAAGGAAAGGTACAGGTGACGACCTGCTTCCACCGCCCTAGAAGTAAACCTTCCTCCTAAGGAAATGTACATGTGGCGACCTGCTTCCACCGCCTTAGGAGTAAACCTTCCTCCTAAGGAAATGTACAGGTGGCGACCTGCTTCCACTGTTGAAGGAAGAAACCCCCTTGACAAAGGAAGGATGTAAACACTCGATTTTGACCCGGACATAACGACGTTACACATGATACGTCAAATTTCGGACGCGTCAAGCCACAAAGTCTCCAAAAATGCTCAAGGGCACATTAGGGAAATTATTATAAAATATATTTTAAATTATTTCGAATTTATTTAATATATTCGGAATTTTTTAAAAATATATATATAATAATTAGTTTTTTTATTTTAGAAAATTATCTGTAAGATATTTATCTCCAGATATTATTTTTTATTCAAAAAAAATTATTATCTGTAAAGATAAATATCCTTAGGAATATTCTCTAGAATAATTATCTGTTAGCATTTTTTATTTAAATTTTATCTGTAATCTAGACTAGGTTTTTAGTATAAATAGGGGTCTAGGTTTACATTGTAAAGGACAAAGAAAAAAAAACACCACAACAAGCAATAATACATTATTTCTCGGGGTCTGTGCGATTTCGTCTTCTAGTGCTCAGAAAAAGTTTTTTTTTTTTTTTTAATTATTTAATTGTTTAAATTTGTTTATTTATTATTATTATTATAGATTATTATTATATGTAGGGTTTAATAAAATAAATTCAAAAATAATTAGATTAATTAAAATCGAGTAGATGTATTGTTAAAAAAACCATGTATGTATGCTAAATATATTAGGTTGTGTATGGATTTGAACATGTTTGATAATTTTGGTATTTTGTATTTTCTTTTAATTTAGAGTTATAAATTATAATTAGCTTTAGGTTAATGATCGATAATATTATTCGCATATCATAACTTTAATTAAATCCTGACGTTGTTTGATTAATCTGATATAGTATAAATAAAAAATAAAGTTGGCAATTAAGTGAATTGAGTACCGAAAGGGCGAAGTTAAAAATTTTATTTTTAATTCGTAATAGAACCCCCGAACTCGACTTTCTGATCGTAGACCGATTTTATACCTAGGTGTTTAATTCGTTATTCGCTTAGGTAATTTAGATTCTAGTTAGCCTTAATTAACTAGTGGCGACTCTATTTCAAAATTGCAACGTTTTCAAAACGTAATATCGCCTTAGGTCAGATTTTAGGTCTGACAATTTGGCGACTTTGCTGGGGACAATTGAGGGTTCGGGCTCTTTATATTTGCTTTTTTGCCATGTTTTAGTTTTTTATATATATATTTGACTTTGTTATTCTAACTTGTTTTTTTTTATTTCAGGTGTGGAGTTAATTTTTTTTTTTATGACTGACTATTTTTCTTTGTTGTATATGTATTACTTAAATTCGCACACACTCACTTTAGTGTAATGTCCAAAACGCCTAAAACTCAGGGCGACTAGGAACCTCAGAGGTTTAGTACGGTACGACCGGAGCGGCTGGGCCGCCGGTACGGCTCGGAAAAACTCTACTCACTTGTGAATGTCTTATGATCCCTATGATGGGGTGAGGAAACCACCTTGTCGGGAACCTATTAGTGGAACCTACCTTGTAGAGAAAAGCCACACATTTTTTACCCCCCTAAAGTGATCTTTTTTTTTTTTTGTAAATGTTATCATAGCTTTTATTTCTCATGCATTCATCTCATTGCATTTAAAAAAAAAAAAATCCAGCTAAGTAGTTAGTCATTTAGTTGTAAAAGTTTCTTTCCAAACATGCATTTTGTATGCATTGTTTTTTTCTTAAAAAAAAAAAAAAACTCTTACCTAAATTTTGTTCTAAGATAGGTGTTTCATTCGCATTATTTAAAAAAAAAAAAAAAAAACCAGGTAAGATGTAATTCATAATTAACGCATCATTCGCGCATTATTTTCAAAAAAATATTTTCATGAGAAATTTAACTCCCTTTTAGCTATTAGAGATTCTAATTTTAAAATGCATTTTTTTTTTCAGAAAAAAAAAATAAAAAAGTATTTTTAGCTAAGTAGTTAATCCCTTAGTTGTGGAGTTTTATTTCTAAACATGTGTTTCAGATGCATTGATTTTTTTTTAAAAAAAACATTTACCTATTTTTATTCTAAATATGCGCATTATTTAAAAAAAAACTCTCAGGTAAGTTGTAATTTTTGTTAGTGCATTACGCATTACTTAAAAAAAAACATTTCAGAAAAATTAATTTCTTTAGCTATTAGAGCTTCCTTTCGAACATGCATTTCATATGCATTTTTTTTCTCTAAAAGAACATCTAACCTGAATTTTTATTTTTAACATGTGTTTTGTACGCATTATTTTTGAAAAAAAACTTTTCAGGTAAGTTGTAATTTTGGTTAGTGTATTGTATATGCATTTCTTAAAAAAAAAAAAAAAAAATTTAGGAAAATTTGTAATTCCGCTTTAACTGTTAGAGTTTCTAATTTCAAACGTGCATTCCATATGCATCATTTAAAACAAAAAACTTTTTAACTGAATTGTTTTATTTTTAATGATGCATCCAATATGCATTAATTTAAAAAAAAACTTTTTAGATAAACCATAAGCTCTCTTAGTTTTAGGGCTCTTTGTTTAAAAAAAACATTTTATCTGAATTTTTAATCAAAAAACATGCATATCATATGCATTATTTTCGAAAAAAAACTTTCAGGTAAATTGTAATTTTTCTCAGTTGTAGAACTTTTATTTTTAAGTTTGCATCTTGTTTTTATTTTTATGCATCTCATGTGCATCGCATGTGCATTGTTTTAGGAAAAATAATATGTTGATAGATTCTACACATTCTTAGTCGTAGAACTTTTAGTTTCAAACATGCATTCCATGTGTTATTTTCAAAACTACTTACCAGAATGTTTTATTTCAAGAATGTGTTTCATACGCATTATTTTTTTGGAAAAAAAAACTCTTCATGTAAGTTGTAAAATGTTAGTACATTCAATGTGCTTCATTTTTTAAAAATTAGGAAAATTTATAGTTCCTTTTTGGCTCTTAAAGTTTTTTAAATTCAAACATGAATTGCATATGCATCATTTTCAAAAAACATTTTTACCTAATTTTTTTTAAAAGCATGCATTCAATATGCATTATTTTTTTTTATATAAAAAACATTTCAGGTAAATTGTGAGTTTTTTTTAGCTATAGAGCTTTCATATTCACGCATGCATCTCAATTGCATTATTTAAAAAAAAAAAAAAATCCACCTGAAATTTTCATTTCAAAATATGCATTTCATATGCATTATTCAGGTAAACTGTTGTAAGTTGTGAATTTTTTAGAATAGAATCTTAACTTTCAGAATGCATTTCATATGCGTCATTCAGGTAAGATGTAAAGTTGTAACTTTCTTAACAGTAGAATTTTAACTTTCGAGCATGCATGAGCATTTTAAAAAAAAATCACAGTGTCATTCGTTTTTATCCAAGGTGTATTACACTTTTTTGGCAAGATCGTCATTTCAACATTCGCATGAGCGAGCATTTAAAGAATGAGAGTTTTGATTCTTTTTTTGAGAAAATAGTTTAACTGTGCAGTTGAGTGCTACTATTCGAGTTTAAATAAAGGACGATAAAACCTTTTTGAAAAAACTTTGTTTTGAGCATTTGTCCTGCGTTCAAGCCAGATAATGCACTCAGTAAACTCCATGATGGTGCAAAACACATTTGATCATAAATTTTGATTCTTTTTCAAAAAAGTAATCAAAATTATGAAATAAATGACATTAGAGTTTTCAAAAATATCATGCATGATTTCTCATATTCTCTACACTGAATTTTCATTCACTCTTTTCAGGTACCCTTGGTTAAGGTATCATGTACACATAAGTTATGCCGGCTAAATGGGGCAACAAAAAAAGAACATACAGTCATCCAGTTGCACAAGGAACAAGTTGCACACTCGAGATATCTAACGCTGAGGTGCGTTAAATTGTACTTAATTTTTTCCTTGAGATTTGAGTGTTCCTACTCTTTTGCAGGTCGGATGACCACTTCAACCAATGCCGCAACCGTGTGAAACGTGAGCGCTTTGAAGAGTTTCTATGAAAAATTTCACCTACCATGTGTGAAATTCATACGCTTTCCAAGACGAGGTATACAACCGTTATGTGGCCAGGTTTAAACCATTCAGCGGTAACCATGGGGCATCTCCCTTTGAGATCGGACATGTCAGGAGATGAGAAAATTTCAAGAGATCATCGAGAATCCCGTGAAGATTCAATGTGCCGATCAATGTAGCTTGACTCGATCAACCGAATCATTTTCCGAAAAAAGTTCTGAAATTTTCAGTCTGCCACTAGGGGGCATGTACTTTTCAGCAGGTGTACATATACAAGTTGTGGAGCAGGAGAATCATGACATGCAGCAGGTCTAGTCGCATAGCGAGCACATTGCCCACTGAAAAATCCAACTCCCAGGTAAGAGAAGTTGTGATCATTTTATCCCCGAAATTTGAGTTTTTCTTTACTCATTGTGCAGCTTGGATAATCATCCAAATCAAAACTCCTGAAGAACGCATCTCGTTTACGCCCCTTCGCTCGCCGACCATTCTTATACCAGCTATCGAATTTATCCCAGATACCTCAGACGATATATATGCCTAAGTTTACCATTTGCGGACTACTGTGCCAAACTCAACACCATCCATGTGTGTTCGTTAATCAGGCCATTCGTCCAGCATGCGACGAGCCTAACTCAACAGATGTAGCCGTGGGGCATTCCTGTTAAGATCAAGCATGGTTGAAGATAGAAGACATCCAGAGATCTTCCAGTTAAAAAAGATCGAGATTCCATGAAGATCAACCGTGCTAATGAAAGAGCATTTGAGAAGAAGAAGAAGAAATTATTGTCGGTGTCGACCACCCATTGAAAGGATCCTCCATTCAAGACATCGACATAATCAACTTATTTGACAAGTTTTCCTCCGGAGAAGTTCTGAGAAATTAAAAGGTTTAATCTGCTGTTAGGGGCATGTAACATAGTTATTGTTGATTAGTTTCTGTAAATTTTCTTTACATTGGAAAAAATAAAAAAGAGAGAAAAAAATAAATTCCCGTTAGGTTGAAAATCTAGGCAAAAGTCAGGGAGAGGGGCATGATTGAAAACCTGCAGGGGCAGTCATGGCAAATGGTGAGATGAAAAAAGAAGACCAAAAAAAAAAAAAAAAAACTCAATTTTCTTTAGGGTCACAGCCGCCCTTTAATCGGCTACAGGAAATTAAAGAGAGTGTTTGTGCTAATATTGTGAGAGCAGTGAAGAAATAAAAGGGTCACAGTTGTTCCTAAGTCAACTACAAATAAAAGGGTCACAGTCATCCCTAAAATAATTATAAAAAAAGGGCCACGGCCACCCTTCAAATGGCTACAGATAAAGAGCACTACCGCAACATCAAAAGCGAAGAATAAAAGAAAGGGCCACAGCCACCCTCCAAACGGCTAAAAATAAAAGAGTGACCCCGCGAATCCTGTGAGGGCGGGAAAATAAAAAGGACCACAGTCGTCCCTAAAACGACTACAAAATAAAGGGCCACAGCCACCCTCCAAACGGCTACAAATAAAAGAGTGACCCCGCGAATCTTGTAAGGGCGGAAAATAAAAAAGGGCCACAATCGTCCCTAAAACGTCTACAAAATAAAGGGTCACAACCACCCTCCAAATGGCTACAGATAAAAGAGTGACCCCGCGAATCTTGTAAGAGCGGGAAAATAAAAAAGGGCCACAGTCGTCCCTAAAACGACTACAAAATAACGGGCCACACAGCCACCCTCCAAATGGCTACAGATAAAAGAGTGACTCCGCGAATCTTGTCAGAGCGGGAAAATAAAAAAGGGCCACAGTCGTCCCTAAAACGACTACAAAATAAAGGGCCACAACCACCCTTCAAACGGCTACAGATGTAGAACACTCTCGCAACATTGAAGGCGGGAAATGAGTGAAAAGGCCACAGCCACCCCTAAAATGGCTACCAACAAAGAGTGTTCCTCGAATCCTGAGAGGATGGGAGATTGTTGAAAGGGCCATAGCCACCCTCAAAATGGCTACATATAAAGAGTATTCTCGTAAATCGTGTGAGGCCGGGAAATCATTTGAAAGGGCCACAGCCACCCTTAAAACGACTACAAATCGAAAGAGCACTCCCGGAACATCGACGAAGGAAATAAATGGGCCACAACCACCCACCAAATGGCTACAAATCAAAAGAGCTCTCGCGACATTGAAGACGGTGAAGAAAGGGTCACAGCCACCCTCCAAATGGCTACAAATACTCTCGCATCGAGACGGGAAATAAAGTACGGGTCACAGCCACCGTTTAATTGGCTACCAAAAAAGAGCGCTTCCGTTAGGTTGAAAACCCGAAAGGGCAGCCTAGGCAAAATTAGGAAATGAGGGGCATGATAGCAAATTCAGAAATTGCAATCATGGAAAAAGGAGAGAAAATAAAATCCCGATGGTATAAAAAAACCCAAGGGGCAATCCATGCAAAAATTAGGAAAACCGAGGGGCACGGTCTAAAATTCTGACCGTGGCAAAATGAGAGAATATGAGAGATTAAATTAAAAAAATGAAAATAAAAAGATCCCGCTAAGTTGTCGCGTCATGCGCAGTTTAGGCAAAAATTAGGGACATGCATTCAAGTCGTCAAGCCACTCGAGGCCCTTATCCAACGGACGCCACTAAGGCATTTCTCCGACATATGCCACTAGAGGCTCTTCTCCGACGGACGCCACTAGAGGCTCTTCTCCAACGGACGCCACTAAGGGCTCTTTTCAAAATACTCGCCACTGGAGGCCTTACTTTCTGCATCGCCATTGGAGGCTTTACTTTCTACATCGCCAACGGAGGCACCGCCAACAGGGGCACCGCCAACCGAGGCTTTACCTTTCTGCACGCCACTGGAGGCTTTACTTTCCCGCACGCCACTAGAGGCTTTACTTTTCTGCACGCCACTGGAGGCTTTACTTTTATGCACGCCACTGGAGGCTTTACTTTCCCGCACGCCACTGGAGGCTTTAATTTCCCGCACGCCACTGGAGGCTTTACTTTTCTGCACGTCACTGGAGGCTTTACTTTTCTCGCATGCCTCTGGAGGCTTTATTTTCCCGCACGCCACTGGAGGTTTTACTTTCCCGCACGCCACTGGAGGCTTTACTTTTCTGCACGCCACTGGAGGCTTTACTTTTCTGCACACCACTGGAGGCTTTACTTTCCCGCACGCCACTGGAGGCTTTACTTTCCCGCACGCCACTGGAGGCTTTACTTTACCGCACACCACTGGAGGCTTTACTTTTCTGCACGCCACTGAAGGCTTTACTTTTCGCACCGCCACTGGAGGCTTTTCCTTGTCGCACGCCACTGGAGGCATCGTCGATCAAGGTTTTTCTTTTCTGCACCGCCAACGGAGGCACCGCCAACAGGGGCACCGCCGACCGAGGCTTTACTTTTCCGCACAGCCACTGGAGGCTTCACTTTCTGCATCGCTAATGGAGGCACCGCCAACAGGCGTCCTGCCGACAGAGGTTTTATCTTTCCGCACCAGAATAAGCATATGAGCAACCTTGAAGACTTTGAAGAATTGGAAGAGAATATACTTTCTGGTCAAAATCAGTGATTCCTCGTCTTTGGACAAACCCCTTCGAACACATTCTACGGGAGTCCGTCCAAAGAGGGGCAAACTGTAAACACTCGATTTTGACCCGGACGTAACGACGTTACACATGATACGTCAAATTCCGAACGCGTCAAGCCACAAAGTATCCAAAAATGCTCAAGGGCACATTAGGGAAATTATTATAAAATATATTTTAAATTATTTCGAATTTATTTAATATTTTCGGAATTTTTTAAAAATATATATATAATAATTAGTTTTTTATTTTAGAAAATTATCTGTAAGATATTTATCTCCAGATATTATTTTTTATTCAAAAAAAATAATTATCCGTAAAGATAAATATCCTTAGGAATATTCTCTAGAATAATTATCTGTTAGCATTTTTTATTTAAATTTTATCTGTAATCTAGACTAGGTTTTTAGTATAAATAGGGGTCTAGGTTTACATTGTAAAGGACACAGAAAAAAACATCACAACAAGCAATAATACATTATTTCTCGGGGTCTGTGCGATTTCGTCTTCTAGTGCTCAGAAAAAGTTTTTTTTTATAATTATTTAATTGTTTAAATTTGTTTATTTATTATTATTATAGATTATTATTATATGTAGGGTTTAATTAAATAAATTCAAAAATAATTAGATTAATTAAAATCGAGTAGATGTATTGTTAAAAAAACATGTACGTATGCTAAATATATTAGGTTGTGTATGGATTTGAACATGTTTGATAATTTTGGTATTTTGTATTTTCTTTTAATTTAGAGTTATAAATTATAATTAGCTTTAGGTTAATGATCGATAATATTATTCGCATATCATAACTTTAATTAAATCCTGACGTCGTTTGATTAATCTGATATAGTATAAATAAAAAATAAAGTTGGCAATTAAGTGAATTGAGTACCAAAAGGGCGAGGTTAAAAATTATATTTTTAATTCGTTATAGAACCCCCGAACTCGACTTTCTGATCGTAGACCGATTTTATACCTAGGTGTTTAATTCGTTATTCGCTTAGGTAATTTAGGATTCTAGTTAGCCTTAATTAACTAGTGGCGACTCTATTTCAAAATTGCAACGTTTTCAAAACGTAATATCGCCTTAGGTCATATTTTAGGTCTGACAAAGGATGAGCTGGCGACCTGCTTGTCACCTACTTGAGCCGACTCTGGACAAACCCTCCCCAAAGGGTAACTGCCCCACGAAGTCGGTAACATTTTCCCTATAAAAAGGGGCTCACTTTCATTATTTAAGTTCTAAGATCTATCAATTACTATATATTATTCTCTTGATATTCATTACTGACTTAAGCTTCAGAGTGGAATCAGGGGTCATCCCCACCTCTTTTCAGGTCCTCACCTAGCACAAAGCCATCAAAGGAAACTAAGTGTCCACGCGACCAAGAAAGATACCTGAGTAGCTCCCGGCGAGACTTAGAAGTCCACTACTCGAAGTTCCAAGGCCACGTCATTTTGATCCCAACACCATAGTTGGACAAAAAACATTGATGTGAAATATTTTTATGCTAAATCTATGGTAGAAGACAATACAATCACTATGGAATACTTGTCGACCGATAACATGGTTGCGGACCCATTAACTAAACCACTACGCATGGACATATTCGAAAAGCACGAAAAACTGCTTGGATTGCGTAGGGCTTAAAAGTGGCATGTATCTGTGATAACATTTTGATATTAGATAGTTACATTTTATAAATGAAAGAATTGCAACTGAGTTTATGATCTATCGACGTCATAATGTTTTGATTACATCGGATTTACGGTCTATAAACTAAGTCGTAGGAGGACGCAATCATCAACCAAACTATGTCGAATGTGGGCTTTACCTCGTCAAACGGGTACGGTCGTCTTGCGGTGGATGGAGGCCTCTACCAAGCACGACTGGCTAAGAGTCAGGAGGATAAACCTGGTTAAGCAAGATGATTATCTAGTTTCGAAGTAACTCAACGTGATTTTCATTTTGCATATCCCTGTGATGAACTTCGTTCGTCATTAAACCACATTCTAGGCCAGATGAGAATCTGCGATAACATGATTTGACATATCCCATTCCTTCGAACCCAAAAGGTTCAAGTATGCTATTGAAACATGCTTCATACTACGCGTGCCACGTTCGACCACGGGGTCACAGCTCGGTTGTGCTAGGAAAGAATCCTCGTGATCCTCGAGCATGTGATTGATCTCGGGAGCCTTGTGAAGAGGCACCTGAAGTATCCTCATGGACTCAGAACTCATATCTAAGGTCAGGCCCAATGCTCGCTTCGCGGCGTACGAGCGTAGTGCTGAACAAAAAGGCCCAGTGACCACGTCTTTGGAAACCGGTTGGGTATGACTAAGGATATGAGCGGTGGGGATGGTCAAGTTCACCTATAATTCACCGACTCTTGTATTCACTAGGTGGCCACCAATCGGATATTAGTTGAAGATTGTGAATACTTGTACGGATGCCTTGGAGAAGTGTTCCTATGTGGAAACTAGGCAAAATGAGAATTATCAGTTGACCTAGGATACAGCGCGACACTATATAAATGTTGTTTATAACATGTTTGTTGGATAAAAGGGAATCAACGTTCCGCGGGCGCTACAACACTCCTAACAGATGAGTAGCACGATGCCCGTCGTGTCCGCCGGTCACACGGCAAACCTCGTATAAACTATTCGGAAGCAAGGGAAGAGATCAAAGGAGTGAAATGTTGATGCGGATTTGGACGACAATACATTAACAGGCACCCTTCCATTCCGGCGAGTGGGAGCTGTAAGCATATGGTGACGGGTGTCGTAAATGGAAGCTCATTATATGTATACGTTATCTAAGTTAATTGGGTACATGTCATATTAGGACATTGGGCCAGACTTAAATCCCAATTGACATGAGAGGCTCGAAACTGGGCCTCCCTATACTAGTGGCCGACCGAATATTAGTGAGGAGGTAAAGTGGACTCTTGTCCACTTTACTCCTCCTATATATATGGGGAGTTAGAGGTTTTATTAGGGTGAATCACAGTTCCCTTCAAGTGGTGATTTGAAAGAAAAAACCTTCCCCCAGAAACACCATATTCGGCAGAAACCACCAAACACCAAGGGTGTGCCAATTTGCCTTCGAGCAAACACTCCGGAGATCTGTCCCTTGCCAAGAATCGATATGAGGCTTTGCTGTAGAGCATATACCATGTAGGGCTTCCTTTACAAGAACCCCTATGGGTGCCGACCGGAGGATCGCGAACTCCATGCGACTAGGATCTTTGGACTATGAACTATTGTTGAGGTATGTGCGAATCTTCCGCTGCGTAATTTCGATTACTAGCATGTACCATGGTTTTAGTTTCCGTAGTGATTACTCCTCATAATCTAACATTAAATTCCACTAAAAACTTAACTTGGCCTCTGTTGGTATCAAAGTGACGTGGCCTTGAACTTCGGGGAATGGACTTCCAAGTATCGCCTCGAACTTAGCTCTCCGAACGCTAAGTTTTCCTCTAAGAGGTTATGTGGGGCGAGAACCTGAAAAAGGGGTGGGGATGGCCCCTGATTCCACTCTGAAGCTTAATTCAGTAATGGATTTGAGAGTAATAATATATGAACGTATTTAGAACTGACTGAATGTAATCAAGTAAAATAGAAATAGTCCCTATTTATAGGGACAGATTACCGACTTTCTATAAGGCGGCTGCTATGCCCTGATTGGTAGCTGAGGGGCGGTGGTTCCTCTTCTGTGATTGGCTGAGTGAGACGGTGAGCAGTCAGCTGGTGACAAGTAGGTCTCCAGCTAAGTGTTTCTTACGGAGGAAGCTTTCTCTAAGCAGCTCGCCACCTGAAGTTACCTTTGTAGGGAGGTTTACTATGGTGGTGGTTTAAGAACAGGTCGCCGCTTTATGTTTACTTAGCCGGGATGGTTCTTTTTAGCTAGTGACAAGTAGGTCGCCACCTGTCTTTACTTCTAGATGAAGGTTCCCTTTAATGACGGTTGAAGCAGGTCGCCACCTGTGTTTACTTCCGGAGGAAGGTTTCCTCTAATGATATTGAAAAGCAGGTCGCCACCTATCTTTACCTTCGAATGAAGGTTTCTCCTAGTGGTGGGCAGTCGTACTTTGGAAGTCGACTTTTTTTATAAGTTGTCGACCTTTCATCCCTATCTCGTTAAGACGAGTTAGAAAGGTCGGCGACTCTTCTTTCCCTGCCCTTTTAACGTACTCGACTCTTATGCTTAATATCGAGTTTTAATCATAACCCAACACTTGCCCCCGAGACATGAATCATTTCTCTTTATTTATAATATAATATAAGGGGAAGGGGCCGTGTCGAGTATTACCTTTCTATCTTGTTGTATTGCCTCCAATTCCGTTTTATCGTTCTCTTCATCGGATTATGACTTTCGGAAGTCGAGGAGTCAGTTAAGACTGCTCCTTAATCGTCGCCGACTGTATGAAGTCGAGGAATCAGTTAAGACTGCTCATTTGTAGATGGCGACCTTCGGAAGTCGAGCAGTCAGTTAAGACTGCTCCTTAATCGTCGCCAACTGTATGAAGTCGAGGAGTCAGTTAAGACTGCTCCTTTGTAGATGGCGACCTTCGGAAGTCGAGGAGTCAGTTAAGACTGCTCCTTAATCGTCACCGACTGTATGAAGTCGAGGAGTCAGTTAAGACTGCTCCTTTGTAGATGGCGACCTTCGGAAGTCGAGGAGTCAGTTAAGACTGCTCCTTAATCGTCGCCGACTGTATGAAGTCGAGGAGTCAGTTAAGACTGCTCCTTTGTAGATAGCAACCTTCGGGAGTCGAGGAGTCAGTTAAGACTGCTCCTTAATCGTCGCCGACTGTATGAAGTCGAGGAGTCAGTTAAGACTGCTCATTTGTAGATGGCGACCTTCGGGAGTCGAGGAGTCAGTTAAGACTGCTCCTTAATCGTCGCTGACTGTATGAAGTCGAGGAGTCAGTTAAGACTGCTCCTTTGTAGATGGCGACCTTCGGGAGTCGAGGAGTCAGTTAAGACTGCTCCTTTGTAGATGGCGACCTTCGGGAGTCGAGGAGTCCTGCTTTTTGACACCCAGAGTAAAGGAATTATATCTTTATTTATTACATCACTGTAATTGAAATATATAAGAGATTTAAACATAGAATTTCTATAAATGCTCGGTGTTGAAAGTCCTATTGAGGCGTTGCCCACGAGGATCTTCTAATCTGTAGGCGTTAGGGCATGGTATTCCGACGACCACGTAAGGTCCTTCCCATTTTGGCACCATCTTTCCTCTTTGGTCTGTTGTCAGGAATTCGTTCCTTCGTAGGACTTTTTCTCCTAAGAAGAATTGGCGCCATCCTACCTTTCGATTGAAATATCTGGCGGTGGCGAGCTTCATTCTTCCGAAGTCCATCTTTTTTCGTCGGCTAAATCCAAGTCGATCTTTCTTTGTTCATCGTTTTGGTTAACTTGGTATGCCGCAACTCTTTGGGAGATATTGGCCACTTCGATGGGTGAGACTGCTTCTGATCCATAAACCATGCTGAACGGAGTTTCTCCCGTGGCTTTTTTGGGCGAGGTTCTAAGTGCCCATAGAACTTGGTCTAATTCTTCAACCCATTTTCCCTTTAGAGCGGCTACTCTCTTTTTTAATCCATTGAGGATTGTCTTATTGGCGGCCTCTACTTGCCCATTTGTTTGGGCGTGATGTACAGAGCCAAATCGATGATTGATCAACATTTCTTCACAGAAGTCGTCGAGTTCATCACTAGCGAACTGGGGACCATTGTCGCTAATAAGGATCTTAGGGACTCCATACCGGCATATGATTTGTTCTCGTATGAACTTAATCATTTGAAAAGAGGTCGTGCATGCTAGAGCTCGGGCTTCTATCCATTTAGAAAAGTAGTCGATGGCGACCACGACATGCGTTCGTTGACCTGTAGATTGGGGTAGGGGTCCAATAAGATCAATCCCCCATTGAGCGAAGGGCCAGGCGCTCATCATGGGAGTAAGATCTGCTGGTGGTTTGGCGATCCTTGGAGCGTAAATTTGGCAGGCGAAGCAAGCCCGAACTAACGCTACTGCTTCTTTGTGCATTGTCGGCCAATAGAATCCCTGTCACAATGCCTTGAGTACTAAGATTTTGGCTCCTTCGTGGCAACCAGCTTCCCCTCCATGTAGGTCTTCCATTATCCTTTCTGTTTGAGGAGCGGCTATGCACTTAAGGTAGGGCATGGAGTATCCTCTTTTGTAGAGATATCCATCTAAGATCACGAAGCGTCCAGTTGCTCTTTGAATTTGGGTTGCTTCTACCGGGTTTTCTGGGAGAGTTCTCATTTCTAAGTAGTTTTGAATGGGGGTGATCCAAGAATCGGGAGCTTGGATATTAAGGATTTCGGCTCTTGCTTCTACCGCTGAACAGAGGGATCTTTCGACGAAGTGCATCGTGCTTGGGGGGGGGGGGGGCATTTCCTATGGCGAACTTACTGAGGGCGACCGCCTCTTTATTCTCCTCTCGAGGAATAGCTTCTATTTGGAAGTGAGGCATATCTCGAACAAGCCTTCGTACTTCTTCGGCGTACTTCTTCATATTTTCTCCTTTGGCGACATACGTTACGTTTGTCTGATTGACGATTAACTCAGAGTCGCACCGTACTTTTAAATTAGTAATGCCCATACCTTTAGCTATTCGGAGGCCTGTTAGCAGGGCTTCATACTCAGCCTCATTATTGGTTGCTCGAAAAGTTAAGGCTAGAGCGTAGCGGAGTGGCTCTCCATCAGGCAGTGATAATACTAGACCTGCCCCGCATCCCAAGGCGGAAGATGATCCATCAGTATACAACAACCATGGCATGGTGTCGTTGGCCCCATTCTCTGTAGTAGTCTTCACATGCTCTTCTTGTGGGAGGATAATGAGTTGTGCGTCTGGCGTTGATGTGTTTTCAGCTATAAAGTCGGCCAATTCTTGGCCTTTGATTGCTTTTCGAGGCTCGAAGTGGATGCGGATTTCACTTAACACGACTGCCCATTTAACCATCCTCCCAGAGATGTCAGGTTTTTGTAATAGTTGCTTCAAAGGTTGATTGGTGAGCACCGTGATTTCATGGGCGTGAAAGTAAGGTCGGAGCTTCCTGGCCGCTATTAACAGAGCATACAGATACTTCTCGATTTCCATATAGTTAGCCTCGGCTACGCCGAAGAGCTTGCTAACATAATATACGGGCATCTGAATGTCGTCGGTTTCTTTGATGAGAACCGAGCTCACTGCTGCTGAGCTGATACTTAAGTATAGGAATAAGGGATCTTCTGGCAAAGGCTTGGCTAAAGCGGGGAGCGAGTGAAGGTGTGCTTTTAACTGTTGGAAGGCTTCTTCGCACTCGATCGTCCACTCAAACTTCTTATTTGCTCGTAGGATTTTAAAGAAAGGGAGGGACTTATCTCCCAATTTTGCCAAGAATCTTCCCAGCGAGGCCAGTCTTCCATTCAGACTTTGTACTTCTCTATGGCAGGTAGGTGAGGACATCTCTTTTATGGCGATCACTTTCTCTGGATTGGCCTCGATCCCTCTATGGCTGACCATGAAACCCAAAAACTTCCCTGACTGGACCCCAAATGCACACTTAGTGGGGTTTAATCTTACTTGGTGAAGTCTCATGCATGCGAAGGCTTCCTCTAAATCTTGAACATGGTCGTGCCCCCTTCTGGTTTTGACTAGCATGTCGTCTACGTATACTTCCATGTTCCTTCCTATCATAGGTTTGAAAAGCTTATTCACCATACGTTGGTAAGTAGCTCCCGCGTTTATTAAACCAAACGGCATGACAGTGTAGTGATAGATGTCGCAGTCAGCATAGAACGCCGTATGAGCCTCATCCTTGGGATGCATTCGTATTTGATTATACCCAGAATAGGCGTCCATGAAGCTTAAGAGTTCATGTCCTGAAGTGGCGTCGACTAACTGATCAATTCTTGGAAGAGGATAGGAATCTTTTGGACATGCTTTGTTGAGATCTCGGAAATCGACACACATCCTCCATCTTTGGTTGGATTTCTTTACCAAGACCGGGTTGGCGACCCAAGTTTGGAATCGTATTTCTTTGACGAAACTTGCTTCCACTAATTTTCCAACCTCTTGGCGGATTGCGGCTTTCTTTTCTGCCCCCATAGATCTTCTCTTCTGGGCTATGGGTTTGATGGCGGGATCTATCCTTAGTTCATGAGAGATAATTTCTGGGTTTATCCCTGGCATGTCACTGAGTTCCCAGGCGAATAGTTCCTTGTATTCCCTTAAGAGGGCAGTTATTCTCTGGGCTAACTCTGGGGGTAAGGCTGCTCCAATCTTTACTTTCTCCTCCTTCCCTTCTAGGACGATTTTGACTAATTCTTCCATCGGGGCCGGTCGTCCTCCCTCCTCTCGAGGGTCCTCCTCTGTAACGATGGAGAGGGTTTCTCTTTGACTTTATCTTCTAAGGAGGTCGACGTAGCATTGTCGAGAGGTTTCTTGATCGCCCCAGACTTCTCCTAACCCATGATGGGTAGGGAATTTCATGACTTGATGAACAGTGAAATGTATTATATGGTTGGGATTGAGAGTGGTCCTTCCTAATATCGCATTGTAGGCGTGGATCTGATCGACTACCACAAAGAGAATTTTTAGGTGTAAGGCTTTCCATCCTCGCCCTAGGATTACGGGGAGTTGTATTGCCCCCAAGGGATAAGTCGTTCTTCCCACGAATCCCACCAAAGGTGAAGTCATCTCTTGCAGATCTTTTCTTTTGTATCCCATGGCGACAAGAACGTTGAAGGCGATTATGTCTGTGGAGCTTCCTCCATCCACCAGTATCCTTTTAACCTCCTTGTCGTTGATTTGAGCGGTGATTACCAATGCATACTCATGGGGCTGAGAGGTCTCCGATAGATCTTCCATTGAGAAGGTATTCGCCACTGGCTCCAATTCTCTCGACCTTTTCAAGGGGCCTATTGGAGTGCAGCGGGCAGCGTACTGGTCCTTGGCCGAGCTTGCTTCTCCTCCCGCTGCGAATCCTCCAGCTAGGATGTTGATATCATTCCCCGAGGGCATTCTCCATCTCCTTGACTCGTGAGAGCGACGTCGATGGTGGCGTTGGATCTCCCTTCTCATGAATTCTAATTCTCTTCTTTCAAGGAGGCAATCCTCCATGTTATGCCATTCTTGCCGGTAGTGCTCACAACAGGGAGTAGAATATCGATTTTCCTCATTTAAATGAAATCTCTAACCTTTGCTGAGTTTTCCGGAATTCTCTGGACGAGATCTCCCGTTGAGATGAGCTTTCTCCCATACTCCGTGGATGCCTTTGTTGGAGGCGACGATTTCTCTGAGCTCGCTCTACTTCTATGTGGAAGTTTACTCGCTCTTTTAGTTCCTCCATGCTTCTTACTGGCTCCGTGTATTGAGTGAGGGCCAGAGGTCGAGATTGAACTCCCAATCCTCTAAAGAACATTCGAATGGCCTCTCCCTCCATGAGTTCGCCTCTGTTATAACCTTATTGGAATCGCCTAGAGTAATTTTCCAGGGTTTCGTCTGGCCCTTGGAATATACCCTCCGCTATCCATCTCCCCCTTTGTGCTTGCTCTATGTCCACACGGTGGTTAGCAAGTTGTATTAATCCTTCCAGGCTCCTTACCGGGGTTATGGCTTGAGTGAGGGTTAAGGATCGAGATTGGGATCCTAACCCCCTGAAGAATGCCCGGATGGTTTCGCTCTCTGAGAGCTCGCCCCCCGTATATCCTCCTTGGAATCGCCTAAAGTAATCTTCCATGGTCTCGTTTGGTCCTTGGAATATACCTTCGGCTGTCCGTGCTTGACTTTGTCTTGTTTGATTTCTTGGTGGTGCCATGACCTTTTGATCTCCGTTTCCCACAGACGGTGCCAAATGTTGGGATCAAAGTGACGTGCCCTTGAACTTCGGGGAATGGACTTCCAAGTACCGCCTCAGACTTAGCTCTCCGAACGCTAAGTTTTCCTCTAAGAGGTTATGTGGGGCGAGAACCTGAAAAAGGGGTGGGGATGGCCCCTGATTCCACTCCGAAGCTTAAGTCAGTAATGGATTAGAGAGTAATAATATATGAACGTATTTAGAACTGACTGAATGTAATCAAGTAAAATAGAAATAGTCTCTATTTATAGGGACAGATTACCGACTTTCTATAAGGTGGCTGTTATGCCCTGATTGGTAGCTGAGGGGCGGTGGTTCCTCTTCTATGATTGGCTGAGTGAGACGGTGAGCAGTCAGCTGGTGACAAGTAGGTCTCCAGCTAAGTGTTTCTTACGGAGGAAGCTTTCTCTAAGCAGGTCGCCACCTGTAGTTACCTTTGTAAGGAGGTTTCCTATGGTGGTAGTTTAAGAACAGGTCGCCGCTTTATGTTTACTTAGCCGGGATGGTTCTTTTTAGCTAGTGACAAGTAGGTCGCCACCTGTCTTTACTTCTAGAGGAAGGTTCCCTTTAATGACGGTTGAAGCAGGTCGCCACCTGTGTTTACTTCCGGAGGATGGTTTCCTCTGATGATAGTGACAAGCAGGTCGCCACCTATCTTTACCTTCGAAGGAAGGTTTCTCCTAGTGGTGAGCAGTCGTACTTTGGAAGTCCACTTTTTTTATAAGTTGTCGACCTTTCATCCCTATCTCGTTAAGACGAGTCAGAAAGGTCGGCGACTCTTCTTTCCATGCCCTTTTAACGTACTCGACTCTTATGCTTAATATCGAGTTTTAATCATAACCCAACAGTCCAATTTTCTGCATATATATATATATATATTTCGGCACAATTATATATATATATATATATATATATATATATATATATATATATATCTTTAGAAAATATATTATTGTTAATATTCAATATTTAGGGATATATATTTCATCAATAATATATATATTTTCTCAATCTTTTAGGCAACTATATTATCAATATTATTTAGATCCCTAATATTGTGCTAGATATATTGATAATTACTATCCACAATTATCTTGTGAACCTAGCCCTAATTTTGGTTTAATCTCTAAGATTAAAATTTCTGCCGAAATTAATAAAATACTTTTCTCAATATTTTCGGTCACTATAGGGTTACTTGTGGACTAAGAAATAAAAAATTTCACTTTGAACACCTATAGGAGGGTTCGGCCGAAAACACCAATTTTAGGGAAAATGGTCAAATTTCAAGATCAAATCTTGTCATGATCAAGAGTCCAAAGTTTAAACTTGATAAAAGTCTTATTTTTCTTGAAGATCATGAACATCAAACTTCACTATGAACATCATAAAAAACCATGGCCAGTCCGAAAATCACCAAAAAAAAATAAAAAAAATTTAAAACCTTTAAAACCTTTAAAACCTTTAAAATTTCGGCAAACATCAAGAAAAACCAAGAATATCAATTTTATCAAAAACACGAACTTCTTTAACACAGGCTCTGATACCAATGTAGGATTTAGGGGATTAATGCTATGGAAACAAAACCCTAGATACGTGCATGGTAACTAATACGTACTGAAATAAGGTGCACATACCTACAATGTTTCCTGTAGCTCAGGATCGTTGAGGGGAGTTCTCGATTTGCCGGACGGTTCCCGTAGAGGTTCCTGTTAGAGAATCCATACGCGGATTATGCCTCACAGCAAAGCCTCAGTCGATTCTTCGCGGGATGGATCTCTTGGAGTAAATTTCTCGACGCAATTTGGCACCTCATTGGTGTTGCTATAGGTTCGGCCGAACTAGAGGTTTTAGGGGAGGTGGCTTTTGTTTTAATCTCACGACTTAGGAGAAGAGAATAGCATTAGTGTTATGAAAACCCAATCTTAGGTCCCTATTTATAAGAGGAGTAAAGTGGACAAAAGTCCACTTTACCCCTCATCAAAGTCGGTAGGCCATGTGAAGGAGGGAGGCCCAATTTTGGGCCTCCCGTGTCAACTGGGATTTTAGGCCTGGCCTAAAATCCCTAATGTGACATTATCTAATTTCTTAGATACATGGACTTTATTAATGGGCTCCCAATTACGGCGGACCATTGTCCAAATGCTAACATTTTCTTCCTGGATAACTCTCATTCAAATATATTTAGAATACAGATACCTACCATAAGATCCACTGGTGACATCCAAAATCCAACGATTAGCAGGACATTTCATAATCCTCGATGGATACCTCTACAAGAGAGGTTTCTCAACACCATACCTATGATGTGTCGCCGCTCCCCAAATGGAAAATATCATGAATGATCTACACCAAGGAGATTCTGGATGTTGTGAGGGGATAAGAGTGCTGGTTCAAAAAACTCTACAACAAGGCTTCTACTGTCCAATCATGAACAAGGAAGCAACGACTCTGGTCCAAGCGTGTCCAGCCTGCCAAGTCTACGTCCCTAAGATAACAAGGCCTCCAGCAGAGCTAACACCCATGATGAGCACCTGACCATTTGTCCAGGGGGGAATCGATTTAATCGGCCATCTGCCAAAATCAATGGGGCAACGCACACATATAGTCGTCGTCATCGACTACTTCTCCGAATGGATTGAAGCCAAAGATTTAGCATCCACTACAGTATTTCAAAAGAAAAAGTTCATTCGTGAACAATCATATGTCAATATGGGGTCCCGAAAATCCTCATTAGCGATAATGGCCCTAAATTCGCCAGTGAAGAACTAGTCGACTTTTGTGACGACATGCTCATCAAGCATCGATTCGCGTCAGTCCACCACGCTCAAACAAATGGGAAAGTAGAGGTAGCCAACAAAGTAATCCTCAATGGGTTAAAGAATAGAGTGGCATCCTTGAAAGGAAACTTGGTGGAGGAACTCGACCAGGTACTATGGGCACTAAGAACCTCTCCTAAAAGGGCAACGGGAGAAACGTCGTTCAATATGGTATAAAGATTGGAAGACGTCTCGCCAATAGAAAATTCGACCAAAATGAAGAGCAAATAAATGTCGACTTGGATCTAATCGATGAAAAAAATGGATCTTTGAAGAAACCCAAGGAAGAATGAAATTGGCAACCATCAGGTATTTCAATCGAAAAGTGGGTCGACGACAATTCTTCTTAGATGAAAAGGTCCTCCGAAGAAATGAGTTCATAGCGATCGACCTAAGAGGAAAAATGATACCCAAATGGGAAGGGCCCTACCTCATCATCGATGTCCCGTTCCTAAATGCCTACAAATTGGAAGACCCTCAAGGGCAACGTATATAGGACCTTCAACGCCGAGCATCTGAAGAAGTTCTTTGTTTAAAAGTTATGTAGTATATGTAATGCTTTCAATAAAACGACGAATGAAAATGCAGGTTTTTATCGACTTCTAACAGTCGTCGGCATCTACAAAGGAGGGTAGTCATCACACTAACTCCTCGACTCCTAATAGTCACCAACATCTACAAATGAGTGTAGTCATCACACTAACTCCTCGACTTCTAATAGTCACCGACATCTACAAAGGAGTTTAGTCATCACACTAACTCTCGACTTATAATAGTAGCCAACATTTACAAACTCCTCAATTTCTAATAGTCGTCGACATCTATAAATGTCTCGGGGTAAAGTGTTAAGCCCCACATGAAATAAGACTCAGAGTCGATAGATATTGAGTCGGGAACCTTAAAGTCGACATCAAGAAATCAACGACATAAAAGAATCTCTATAAGAAGATAAGGACAAAAGGTCGGGGACTACATGAAAAGAAGCGGCGTCCTAAAAGTCGATGACCCTTGCTACAAAGCAAACATCTCCTCTAAAAGAATGATGAGGTGGCGACCTGTTTGTCACCTACTAAGAGGAGACCCTTCCTCTTGAGGTAAAAGTGAGGTGGCGACCTGCCTGTCACCTACTAAGAGGAAACCCTTCCTCCTGAGGTAAAAATGAGGTGGTGAAACACTTGTCACCTGCTAGGATGAAACATTTACTCCTAAGGTAAAGTGAGGTGGCGACTTACTTGACGCCTGCTGACTCGCCACGGCCTCCTCTTCCAATCACAAAAGACGGCAACCGCCTTAAAACAACCAATCAGAGAAAAGGACAGCCGCCACATTTTTCGGTTCACCAAATCTCTATAAATAGTTATATGTATTCATTCCTTACATATTTTTTTTTCTCTACAACTGATATCCATATACTAACTTAAACTTCAGAGTGGAATCAGGAACACAATCCCCACATATTTCTCATGTCCTCGCCAAATACTCATGCTAGAAGGAGCTAGTGGCCACCAAAGCCCAAAAGACTCGAATGCGTGAAGACGATAACAGGAGAAATCTATACCAAGTTTAATCAGACGATCGTGATCCAACCCCTTTCTCAATCCAATAAAACTTACCTCCTGTAAAACCCCTAACTTAGTGAACAACATTTAATCGGAAAAATCACCCAAATAACTAGTATTTGAAACTCAAACACAAAAACAAGGGAAAATTTCGGCCAAAACTCAAAATAACCAATGGAGCATCTCCCAGATGAGCCATTTAGGGCGCATCTGAGAGATGAGCCATTTTCCCCAAGGGTTAACGGTCAAATTTTTGACCGTTAACCCAAATTTTGGCTCAACGGTCAAAAATTTGACCGTTGAGTCAAATGGCGCATCACGCAGATGCGCCATTTGACTCAACGGTCAAATTTTTGACCGTTGAGCCAAATGGCGCTCTCAGACGCGCCATTTGACTCAACGGTCAAATTTTTGACCGTTGAGTCAAATGGCGCATCTGGCAGATGCGCCATTTCCGGCTCATCCCGCAGTTGCTCCATTTTCGTTAACGGTCGAAGGAAGACCGTTAACAGGTCCGGGGAAAATGGCTCATCTCCCAGATGCGCCCTAAATGGCTCATCTGGGAGATGCTCCATTGGTTATTTTGAGTTTTGGCCGAAATTTTCCCTTGTTTTTGTGTTTGAGTTTCAAATACTAGTTATTTGGGTGATTTTTCCCATTTAATCAATTCAAAGTTGAAGGACAAAATAAAAATAATAATTTGTGCAAGTTGAAAACCGTTGCAAACTTAATCCAAAATAAAATATAAAATTAAAACAATATAAAATCAATCAATATATTATATAAAGGAGGATGATAGAGAATAAGAGGAGTAATCTCACGATGTCACGTCATCACAGAGAGTCAATCAGAAAACGCCACGTAGAGGAAATAGAATAACACAAGCTCTCTTAGGTTACCACCTCAGCACGCTAGGCGCATTAGAGGTTGTCATTCCTTTGTCCTCCAATTAGCTCGCTCCGCATAAGCATTAAAAAAAATCTTCTAGCATGAGAAAGAGTGTTAATCCACAATATTACGCCACCTAAGCATTTGCTACCACTCTCATATCGCACCACCTCAGCATTGTGTGAGGCAAATCTGGAGCTGCCACATCACTTCTTTTAATTAATTAAATGTTGACAAATAAGTACCTCATATATTCATCTTCTCTCAACAAGTTTTTATTAAGAGAAACAACAAACATTAATAGCCAAGAAGAGAACGAAGAGTCACAATTCGTGGTTCATAAAGAATGGTGTCTCTTCAATTGTCAAACGCATTGGAATAAACACTTACTGATCAACTATTTTAATTATTAAGATTAATTAAATATATCACATTTCACAATTCAACTATAAATGTTCATCTTTCGTTAGGAAAACATATAATTTCAACTTTTAAGGGAACTAACATTTCCAATTAGTGAATCGCATGAGTAATGGAAGAGATTAGGGAGTGAGGGGAGAGTGTAGGGTGTCCAACGGAGGACGATGATGAATAGTGAGAGTGTAGAAGGAGATGGAGAGAAAGGATTGGCGGAGCCACCGCCAGATGAAGTAGTATGATGATGAATACGTACTTAAGGGAACAGAAGTCGACGACGCAGATATAGCTGAATGCGAAGGTGGCAGAGGAGATAGGTCTAGCCATCTGGATTTGTTGCGGCTCCATGAGCTGCCATTACGGAGATACAGAACATGTTCATCTTCTTTCTATTTGGGCTTATGATTTAATTAATCTCAATATTTTCAGTTTTGGGCATCCTATATCACCGATCACTAACTATCAGCTTTTTTCCCTGTAATTATGAGTTTACTTATGGACAAAAAATAAATTTTATATTTAAGCTAATTTGTTTCTAACTAATATAAATTATGTAGTTTATCATATGTTATTATTTTATGCTCTTTATATATATTTCAAATATGTAAAATATTATTATAATTCGAAATAAAAATACAACATAATTTTATTAATCTATGTGTACTAATGTTAGTGTTGTGTTCTTTCATCATACAAAATGTAGGATATTTCTCTCACTTATCGAAAAGTAATATATTATGGAGCTTATCACCAATTTATCATCTTTATCAAATAACTTGTTACCTTAATTATTCTGGTGTTCACTCTCAACTGATTGAGAATGGATTTATGATTGGCATAATATGCATTATTAACATATGGTTTCACCGTATTAGCATGGCCAAAATAAAGATAGTTAGGATTTAGGTTTCTCTTATTTGTTCTTATCTAAAAAAATTTACTAAATTGCTATCATCATATACAGAATATTTTTTTTTTTTAGTTTTATCACATAATAGTATATATTAGTTTAGCAGACCTCGTTTACTAATTAATCATTAATCATGCTTATAGTTATCCTAATGCTAAGGGTTAAAGAAGAGAGACATGGGAAGCTTTTCGGTATTATCAGTTGCGTTGACTTTTTCTTGCAAAATTCAGATTCATCGAAACTCCAAAGGACAAAATCCCAGAAAGACAAGAGACAAACACTTTCTTCGAGTCTTAAGATTACAGAAAGAGAAACAAAAAGACAACCTTTTCCGGTAACACACCACGACAAATATCCAATCAAATGTCTGGTTACGGAGAACAGCCGCCGCCGCCGCCTAAGACGCGCCCCACCCTCGCCCGTCCCTCCGCCGAGACTCTCTCCGGTACCCACGATCGCGGCGGCGGAGGAGGAGCGCCTGATCAGCCGATGACCTCCGGCGCTGCGGCGTTCTCTCTCTCCAGTCTGGGTTTCAGCCCCGGCCCGATGACCCTCGTCTCTAATCTCTTCTCCGACGAGGAAGAATGCAAGTCCTTCTCTCAGCTCCTCGCCGGCGCAATATACCCTCCGGTGGGGGCGTCCCCCTCTAGCTTTGGAGACTTCCGGCCAAGGAAGCACCGCCCTGAGGGGCTGTCGTTGGCCACCACGCCACCGGGGGTGTTCTCTATTCCGGCAGGGTTGAGTCCGACGGCTTTGCTTGATTCTCCAGGGTTCAGCTTCTCTTCCGCTGTGGTAATTATAATTATACTTAGTTTCGTATTCTTGATTTTAGTTCTGATTTATATATCCACCATTTGAAAGAAATCTGCATCAAGTCTTCTGTATGATAAATACCAAAACATTTATGTAACAGTCCAAGTATGCTACATACTACCTAGAGCCTATAGTGTTTATATTTGATCAATGAAACTAATTGAGTGAAGGCTAAATGGTTGTTAGTTCTGATTCAATCGAAAAAATGGCTAGATGAATTTTATTTTTGAACATTTTGCTATCATAGTTATTTCATACATATAATTTGCTAGCTTCGTCAAGATTCTCATTATTCTCGAACAAAATCACCATACGTTTGACATGTGATAAAGAAAATAACTAGTAATTTGTTCAATTGCTCAAACATCACCTAACAATTTGTTTGATTGCCCAAAATCAGCTAGCAATTTATACTATGTCAGCACTTTACCTCTTACGTACCGATCCGGTACGAGCGGAAATTATATAGGTTCTAACACCTAGAACACTCATTGGAAAGCAAAAACTAAAAATAAAATAAAATAAAAATTGCATGTTTTTTATTCATTACAAATTGGACACATGAATCATTCCGTTCAAATTAAACAGAAGTTCTAGTAAAGTTAGAAATTTGTGCGCACATATCCAAATTAACCAACTAAATGTTTAATTAAAACACATTAGTTAGTAATTTATTTGATTGCCAAGAAATTTCATAATTAACCCCTATTTGACCAATTAGACTCAAATAGATAATATTTGAAAAAAAAAATTATTGAATAGAAATGAAAAGAATATCAATTTCAAAAGCGAACTAGGTTCGAATCCAACGTTTGTGTACATTTTAACCTTAACGCTCTTGATCCTACAATACATACATATTTGTTGTAGGGAAATTTTGGATTTCAGAACTACCATGCATTTTCACAAGCTTACCATGAACCGCAACGAAGAGCACCACCGTCGTTTCCACAAAACCTATCCACATTCCAACAACCACATTCATTTGCAGAAACATCATCGGACGTGTCAAACTCCGACCACCACAGACATCATCATCATCAGATGCCTTCCTTTTCTTCATCCCTTGTGGTTGACAAACCCGCAGACGATGGCTACAACTGGAGAAAATACGGGCAGAAACAAGTGAAGGGCAGCGAGTACCCTCGCAGCTACTACAAGTGCACCAACCCTAACTGCCCGGTGAAGAAGAAGGTGGAGCGGTCACTCGACGGCCAGATAACGGAGATCATTTACAAGGGACAGCACAATCATCAGCCCCCTCCTAACAAGCGCGGAAAGGAAGGCGCAGCGGCGGCTTTGAACACCGATGAGTTGTTCGGGTCGTCCCACCATATTTTGAAGAGGGAAGGGCCCGAGCCGTGTAACTCGAGCCAGTACTCGACGGAGCTGAGTGACAGTGAGGAAGTCGGAGATGCTGAAACGAGGGTTGACGATGAGGATCAACGCGACGCGAAGCGACAACGGTACATACATTAATTAAAATTCTACGGATTATGAAATTTATAATAATTAGCATTAATTAAAATTCTACAGATTATGAAATTTATAATAATTAGCAGCTCATTAATTAGTTGAAATTATATAAAGTTGTAATATGCTAGCTTCGTGTAATGTGTTGATAATAGTGACGGAAAGTTGCATGATATTTGTTTTGTCTTACTGTATCCTTTGTGCAAATTGCTAGTTAAACTTTTGAAAAATATACAATTTTCTAGCTTAATCTGTGAAAATTTGCAATTTGCTACCTGAACTTTTAGGAAATTTCAGTTTTGCAATTTGCTAGCTAAATTTTGATGATACGTGTTGTCACCGTTTTACAGCAAATTAGATGGATCAGCAAATTACAACTTCTTTTGAAGTAAAGCTAGCAATTTGTACAAACAAACAAATTCAGCTAAAAAATTGTCAATAAACACAAAGTTGAGCTAGCAAGTATGTACGTAATTACTTAACCCTAATAAAAATGAAGTTTTTTAGTTTTCACTTTAAATTAAGTTCTACATTTTGTTCAAATCAAATAATTATGGTTCCTAAGGCTAAGGGATTTAGGGTTAGTTTTAATTTGGAAGTTGCATTGTTTTGCAGAAATGGGGAGTTGAGGGGTACGGAGGCGGCTCAGTCGCACCGGACCATGACCGAACCTAAGATTATAGTGCAGACAACGAGTGAAGTTGATCTTTTGGATGATGGGTACCGGTGGCGCAAATATGGCCAGAAGGTGGTCAAAGGGAATCCATATCCAAGGTAATCTAATTAGTGTCTTGCATGATGATATGAATACTTACTTGTGATTAAAGTGCATTAGACTATATATATGCACTAGATTGGAGAAACTATATATGGTTAAATAACATAACAACAGTCCTAAATATATGTCCTATTCCGAATCGATGTTTAAATGTCACAATTATTAGACTTATTACTTTTAAACTGCATACCTGGCAAACAGAAGGTAGCTTATTAGGGAGAAAAACTTTAACTTTTAACGCTTTAAACTCGATTATCGGGAAGACTCAATTAGATTTAGAGTTAGGTAGTCTAAGACGTGAGGTGCTACCGGGTATTCTTAATTAGTTGCATTGGATATTTGCAAAAAATTTAAATGGCATTACTAAGATTTGAAGCTGAAGTTTCTGATACTATGTCAAGAATTGCATATATTAGTCAACTTTCTCATAAGTTCGAACTTATTGGTGAATCTCTTCAGTATACTCTTATACATATTTTAAAAATCATGATACGGTGTTATAGATGGGATATGCCTGAAATTTCATTGTTATTGAAAGACTAAGAAGTTATATGTTGCATTTGGTTATGCAGGAGTTACTACAAATGCACTACACCCGGGTGCAATGTGCGCAAACACGTCGAGCGGGCATCATCGGACCCAAAGGCGGTTATAACAACCTATGAGGGCAAACACAACCATGATGTTCCGGCTGCCAAGAACAGCAGCCACGCTGTTGCCAACAGCTTCGCGTCGCAAATAAGGCCTTCCGCATCGATTAATACAGACTACGGGGATCGTCAACAGCCGATGGCTCGACTACTACTCAAAGAAGAGACACATGATTCAAAAACATAAACAACGCTTCAAAAAGGTGACCAAGTTTGTGAGTTTTAACTTTGGTTGTTTAAGGCTGATATCTTCACTGGACAATATATATACATACCATATACAATAGAGTAAATGACAAGAGAATTGATACAAACTTGTATTTTTTTTTTAATAAATAAAAAGAATGAAAAATAGGAAAGCCAAAGGTTTGATTGTGTAGAGTGGTATAGTTTTTTTTTTTCTGGGGTTTTGGTGATGATCTTGTCTGTTGGGTATTGTTATTCTCACAGCTGGTGGTTTGAGTGGTTGGCATTCTTTCTTGTGTACATGAAAATTGATTTTTTTGTATAATTGGTTGATATTTTGTGTAATTGAGTATCTTGTGTTGATAATAATGATGTAACTTGATTTTAGAGTTTTGGATTTATTATATATTGTGAACTGACTTACTTCATGTATTAATGATTATGATTAAGGGTTAATCACTTCAAATTGCTTTTAGTATAGAACATGTTACAATATGGCATTTCATTTTTTTTTTTTTTTTGCACTTCGATGTCAATGCAAATTTAGTATTTTTGAATCTTCTGCACGATTTTGAAAATTTAATGCCTAAACAGCAATATTATTTATACTTCAGTCTGCTTTTGAGTTCTTATATAACCATTAATATTATTGTGACAACCCAATTTAAGTTATAATTATGCTAAAATTTAACATTAAAATCGGAAAAAAAAATGAAAATTAACAAATCTAATAAATCAAATTGCAATCGAAAATTTTTGAGTCTGTTTTCTTTGTTATCAATCCTATGATTAATCATGTGCTAAACTCATATAGACCAAAGAAACCCTTGTCACTATGTTATTGCGACATAAGGAAGAGATTTTGTTTTTGCGAATCTGACATATGGTTCATATTACTCAGTGTTTTTATCAACTGTATTTTTATTTGTAGATAGTCATTAGGAAAGTGTCTTTATATTGAATTGATACTCTTTACTCACTACTAGAAAATACGGTTTAAGCAACGCTAAAATTTTCTTTAGACAACGCATTTTGCGTCGCTTAAAGTTTGGCGACGCAATCAGCAACACAAATGAAAAGGTCAGCATCGGGGGAATCGCCTAAAACTTTACAACGTTTAGCTTTATGCGTCGCTTAAAAAATAAGTAAATGCGACGTTTTTTTTAACGTCGTCCTTATCTAAGGTTTAGATAACGCCAAAAAACGTTGTGTAACTTTTAAGTATAAAAAACGCTTTTTGCGTTGCTTATACTTGAAGTAGAGGCAACGCTGCGTTGCCTAAACCAGCAATGCAATATATTAAATTATTAATTGGATACCAATTATACTCAAATTTATTGAATCCAAAGAGACGTCATCATACATTCATTCTACCAAAAAAAAAGTCGTCATAAACAAAGTAGTTGATAGTTTTTTTACATAATCATAATAGAAGTTCACAACTAAAACAGTAGATAGTTGTCAAAATATAATAACTGACAAGTAGATAGTCATAAACATAATAAGAGTCCATATCTTAAGAAGATTGCCTAAACCAAACTTAAACAACGGTGAGAGCAAGCGTTCCTAAACTCTGCGCACCAAAAAAGTTTGCGACGCTTTTAAAAGCGTTGTAGCTTTCGCATCGCTTAAAACCAGTTTTCTTGTAGTGACTATTCATTAACAAACTAGTTTTTATATATTTTAATAGCGCATTTCATGATTGAGATAGAACATTAAAATGAACCATTTTCAAACGGGTTCACAATTGAACTGAACTTTAATAAATAAAAAATTAGTTTAAGCCTAACAAATTTAAGACAGTCGCTATATGTGTTATTCTATAGTTTCGTGCCATCTTGATTAGGTGTTCTTCTAACTGAGGCCACAGTGAGGCGTCAGTTCTATAACGCCTTTTTTAGGGGTATCTTTTGGAATATATTTTTTTTGTCAAAACTGTTGCTTAATTGCATAGAAGAGGAAAGACTAGGCTATATTGAAATGTTCAGTAGATGCATAGCCAATTCCTAGTGGCTAGTGTCATTGTATTGCCTAGCCTCTACTTTCGCAATAACTCTGCACTGATGTAAATTTGTCATACCAGTAAATTATGTGTTATGTGCTCTACTTTAATGTAGACTAGAGTCTAGCCAAATATCAGAGTGCTTCTGCTTTGTTAGGTTGAAACCTTCCTTGTGAGCTCGAGCTTGGTGAGCTTGATTTTTTCTGATTCAAGCTCGGCTTATTCAAAATGGATTTTGCGTATAAAAATGAACTTGAAATCTACAGTTAATCAACGGAAATTTGAATCACCTCATTTTACCATGTTTTTTTAAATTATATATTTTATCATGGTAATTTTTATTTTATTTTTTAAATGTGAGATTGAAAACTTTACTAGGAAAAGGAAACCATAATAAATGAAGAAGTAGAGGGGAGGGAAAAAGTAGAGGAAGGATAGGTGAATGAGAGTGGAGAAGAGAAGCAAGCATTCCGTTAGCTAGCTGACACAAGGAATCTCTTTGTTGCCTTTTGTTTCTTCTTCTGTCACTTTACCTTATTCGAGGAAGACAGACACAGATAGCTGACACTTCGGAGAAATTCAATGTTATTACGTCATCATTATGCATAACTATATATATATAATATAAAAAAATTAATAATGTTCAAATCACATAATTCAAATTCTGTTTAGATCCTCGGAATAGTAAAATATATATGTTTAACACTTTCTCTGTTATGTTCTAGCGAAGAATAATTAAGTGTGAAATTTCGGGTGAAAATTAGTTTAGGTATGAAGTAAACATATATATGTGTTGTCCTTCTAACGGCGCTTCCATAGAATTTAGGGGTGGGCATAAAAACCCGGGAAACGGAAACCCGGGGAAAACCGTCCCGAAAAACCGGTCTCGATTGAAAAACCGAACCCGATTTGAAAATTACCGCCCGAAAATTCAGGTCCGGGTTCGGGTATTGAGTTGAAAAATCGTTTCACACGAACCCAATTGGCCCATCCGTGTGTCTAAATTCTAATGTTTTGGTCTTGACCTAGCAAAAGTCACACTACATACACTACGTATACATAGAGTGAAACTGAGACGGCAAATTAGGACTTAGGTTGTGTAATGAATTGTTGTTAACTTATGTGTTTGAAATAGATAGCTGGATGCACATGTTGGTGTATGAGGGTAAGATGTGTGTGTATAATCCAAGTAGTCAAGAATCAAGATGGTTATTCTGCTCTGTATAATCCAGGTTACTTAGTCAAGATGTGTATGTGTGCGTAATCATGATTACTTAGTCAAGTCATGGTTTGCTTACCATTTTTTTTAATTAACAAAATCTGCAAAATTGGGAAGACAAATATTGCTAAGTTGTTAGTTTGGTCTAACCTGAACCCGCCTGAAAAACCCGAAACCCGAGGTCGGGCGGGAATTTTTCTCATATTTTCCCGCCCGAGCCCGAACCCGAGTCTAAAAATCCGAACTTTGGTGGGCGGGAATTGTTCTTCAAATTTCCCGACCGAACCTGCCTGCGCCCACCCTTAATAGAACTACCTACCCAATAAAAAGTAAAAACAAAACAAAATTTTCTAGCCAAAGTTTGGGTATTCATATAAATTATTAGTAGTTTTTTTTTTTTTTTTAATTGTTAGCTCAGATTTTGTTTGTGGATAAATTGGTAACACTATCAAATATTATGTTTAATTTGGATATAACTGGTTTAGATGAGTTGCAACTTGCACGTGATTAAAGAAAAAAAATCGAGAAACATATCTAAAATAACGGAATTGTCTTGTTAGAGTTGCCTTTTTATGAGGTTAATTTTTAAAAAAAAAAAAAAAAAATCAGTCGGTTTATCGGGTTTCTTACTCACGTACAAGTCACGTTATCAATTCTATTTAGAATAGATCAAACATTTTATGATATTGGTGATTTGTCCATAAGTGAAATCTGCATTATATTAGTAAAAGAAACATGAATTAATAAATTATAAAAAAATAAATAAAAACTTGATAGTATCGGAATGTACAAACTTTAGCTAATAATTAACCTTAAAAATAGGATAGGATATATAGTGTTTGATTGGAGGGCCTTTTTTGGTCATGTCCAAGTGCCTTTCCATATTACTTTTCCTCTTTACACACAAGTCAGTCACCACCCCACGAAAGTAAAAAGAATCGACATTTATACCTACCTGCTGCTGATGATGTTGATGAAAAGTTAAGTCATCCACAGTGGTTGGTTACTTCAGGAAAAGCAACCATTAATATATTTATATATTGTGCTTGTAATAAATGAAATTACTTCATTTAGGTTAGGAGAACTGGAGAAGTATGAAAACCTATAACATGTTTAAAAAAATTGGTTTTTTAAGACTAAATATATTTTTAGAATGTACAATAATATTTCAAAACGATAAAATTTTATATTTTATTTAATCATCCATCCAAAAATGCATTAAATGCATTTCAATTGCATAAAATCAACTGATTACTTGTTAAAGTATATAAACTCTATCTTAATGAATTATACAAATGTTACCATTGAGTCGATCTAACCCTAACCGTTTAGGAATCAATTGAGTCACAATCGAGTAAAGATAGTTTGGACACTACTATAACATTTGTATAAGTTATTAGGTCTTAATTTTGATATTTACAAAATTATTAACTTAATTTTGTAAATTTAAAATGCATAACTACAAATTTGGATTAATGATTGAAGAAAGTACAAATTATAATCATTTTGAAACATCATGTACATTTTAAACATATCGGTACCAAACATGTTGCTAAAATACAACCGACTATGAATATAATTGAATTTGCATCAATTAAATCATCTACATTCAAGATCTGTATAACGACTAAAGTTAAATTAAGTTTTTGTCGACCTAAAATATATTGCATTCTTTTTTATAAATCTAACAATTACAAATTCGACAACATTTACAAATCGATTGTAATTTAGTCAAGCTCTAATAAATTTAAGAAGTCAAACTTAGTCAAGTAGTATATATGAATCATAACTATGTCAGATCCAATCAGTTCCAAGTATGTTATTGTTTTTTTCTTTCAAAATATAAGATCTCGGTATTAAAACATGTAATATGGTGTACATGTTCAGTACTTCATCTAACCAGATTAAAACCTTGTTGGAGTCTTCGAAATGAAAATTTTATTCATGGTTAATATTTTATCCCTTTTGAGTCAATTCGGTGCGAGCAAGTATAATACTAAACTCTGACTTCTAGTACATCCGTGAAAAAAATGGGTATTAAATAGAGTTAAGAACCTATAAACTGTTTGAGGTTTGCCACATGTGAGATTTTGGTGTCTGAAGTTTAAATTGTTGATATCAGATGTCTGAAGTTTCAACTTTGTTGTAATTTGGTTTTCCGTCCATTTTTTCTGTAAAATTTGACAGAATGGTGTGAAAAGTCGAAAATGCCCCTGACACTTTTATGTTTACTCCGGCCACACCCCACTCCGGCCGGCCACCACCCCACTCCGGCCGGCCACCACCCCACTCCGGCCGACCACCACCCAATTAGGGGCAATTTCAGGATTTTTTTTATTTATTGGGTCATGTGACAAGCGCATGACCGAGTTCTGTCAATTTTAACAACAAATTTGGACGGAGACACCATTTTTCAACAAAGTTGAAACTTCAGACAGTCAATATCAACAATTTAATTTTCAGACACCAAAATCTCATATAGAGCAAACTTTAGACAGTTTGTAGGTTCTTAACCCTATTAAATATAAGGAACCATTTAAAAATAAATAAATATTAACTAGAACTAGGGGTGATCAAAACTTTCGAAGAGCCCGAAATTCTAAGTAGTCCGTCCTAAAATTGTGCTCGAGCCCGGGCGGAACTTTTCATCTAAACTTAGGCTTGGGCTCGGAATTTTTATGAAAAATCCTGAAAGTTCCGTCTCGAATTTATTACTAATTTTAACTTATAGTATTTGTTATCTTAACTAAACAATAGTTATCTTAACTTCAAATTTGTAAAACTTGATATTTGTATGTGATTGATATTTATATGAGAATTTGATATTTGTATGCGAACTTGATGCGTGTAAAAATTTGAAAAATAGTAATAACATGTAATTTTAGTTTTTATTTATTAATTTTAGTGTGTAATCTCATAATAGTCCAAATCCATCCCGAATTTAAAAATCCGAGACGAACTAGACTTTTTCTTAAAATTTGGATTCGAACTCAGGTTCAAAATAGGAGCTAGAGTTTCGAACTCGGTTTTTTAAAGAAAAATCTCATCGTTTTTGCCCAAAGTCACGGAAATTTTTTGTGGCTTGGTGTTTACACCAAGCCAATAGATATATGACAAATGTCTTTAATCCCCACCATTCTAGGATTCATTCTTAAGATTTTAGAAAAACCCACCAATAAATTGTGACATTTGTCATACATATATTTGCTTGGTGTAAACACCAAGCCTTCCCAAAAAATTTCCGTCACCTTATTACTGCATTATTATTACTATTTTTTTTTTTTTTACTTCTCTACTTTGGCAAATATTTACTGATGAGGTGCTGATGATATATGAGCTGAGATTTCCCATCTGTTTCCACTTTCAGCCCTTCACTGCATCTCCCTTCTCCACGCAGTGTAAGTTTTTTTTTTTTTTTTTGGTGAAAATGAATATATATTATTAAAGGATTACAGTACAAAAGAAAACAGGCATAAGTCCCACAACGGCGACGGAATACTTGGGTGTAACCAAGTTTCCGTTACAATGAAGGTCGTTGGAGTAAAACCTATACATACACACAAAAGAACAACAAACTAGTCCAAATGACCGAACAGAAACACAAACAGACACAATAAAAGAAACAAGCAAATTGCGACAAGACTTGGAAGGAACGAAACAAAAGTTGTAGAGGACGACAACAGCTGATTCAGCGAAAACGATCAGAGACGATCTAGCTAACAACAGGGCTGCTCGACAAACAGTAGGTTCCACCCGAGGCACAATATTATTGGTGATTAAACAAAAGGCAGATCGAATGGTGAAATTCCGACCAAGACGGGAACTGACCAGAACAACAATATAGGTAGTCCCTACAACACACAGGTAAAACCAAATAAAGGGAGCGAGTAGGGTAAAGATTCCTCCGAGGTAGACATGGCAAAAAACCAATCTACCAAAGCAAAACTGACAGAGGAACATCCTCGAAGGACTAGCGCACTGAAAGGGTGCTAGAGGAGATCTTTGCTTCTCTTCAATGAAAAGTGGTTTATAAGAACAATGCCGAGCGAGAAGCGGGGCAATGATCGAGTGGGGGAATATGTGGTCACCTGTATGAAAAGAAGACAGATATATGCGTTTGGGTGTGTTCCCGATAGGAAGAGGAGTATGACGATGAAGTGGGGAAAGTGCCCGCACCAAAAGACATTTTCGGAGTTTAAACCGGTGGACAGAGTCATCCCCAAAGAATTTATCTCGGGCTTCTGACCAAGTGAGGAACAAACGTGAGAAGCCCAAATAAAGATGACCAAACCTCTGCGTAGAGGTAAGCTCCAGCTGTTTTCTTCTCCTGGAAGTAATTCCCCCAGTGACGTCATGTCCACCCTTTCCAACTGGCCGATAACGTAAATGACGTGATGAACAAACGCACATGGGGAGACGAGCGCTCGGAACCTCGCCATGTAACGATTGAAAGATGGATCTCTGGGAATTGAAGCACCTGCCTCTGCAACGGGACCGCAGTGATGTAGGGGGGTGATCGATTCCATGTTCTCTGAAAATATGATGGCTGCAGAGGATCCCCTCTCCCAAATTCGGCGTTAGTCTGGGAGCTCTTGCCCCAATCAACACAAACTGAGCAGATCGAAGACAAACGAATCGGAGGCGTCGTACACATGTAGAGGATGGAGAAGATAGCCATCCTGGTGTTCCTATCCCCGTCCGAGCAAATTCCGACGGAGGTCGGGTATCGGCTATACCACTCGCAGCAAGCGGTGAAGCTCTATTGTGCAAAAAAGTAAATACTTGATTTGAGTAAAAGTTAAACCGAAGGAGGTGCAACTTGAAGACAGACCAATGCGTAAAGGGGGTAAATTTGTTGAAGCTAGAACGACTAGCCGTAAGGGGGTAACTGTGATAATTAGGGTAATGGGGATGGAGGGGATGGAGATGATGAAGGTGGAAGGAAACCCTCAAGAGAGGGTTTCCTTTTCCAAAAAGTTTCCTTGGGAGTGCAAGTTTGCTGCAGTCCGAGAAAGTTATTATTTTTCTCCCGCAATAATAAAATATCAAATTTTCAATTTTTAGATTAAAAATATCTTTTCAACTAATAGATTAAAAAACATCAACATTTAGAGCACTCCCAATAGTAAGTGCCTAGTTCATCTACATCAGCAGCCACGTCAAATTGGCACTGCTACAGTACCTGCTACAGTAATTGACACTGTAAAATTGAACTCTCTCCAGTAGTGGAAGCCAAATTCCACTTCTATATTGGGACCCACATAATTTCATAATTCAAATATAATTTTTGCATTATATATAAATTATATGTCATTATATAAATTATATATTCATATTGTTATAAAAAATACGGACATGAATAAATAATGAGAGATTCAAGTGTTAGACTGTTTTAATTAATAAAATGGTGAAAATATATACAAAATCATAAAAATTTAATTGATTTTTTTTATAATAAAAATGTACATTTTTATGAGTTAGTCAAAGTTTATCAATTGTGAATCAAATATCTGGGTTCCACTTTTGACCGACGTATGTTGTTTTTCTGAAATTCGAAACTCGACGTCTTTAGGGTAATAGTTCTATTATTTACGTACTATAATTTTTTTTAAAAAAATTACGATTCTTTTGGTAACTAAAAATGATAAAAACAATATGAATATAACATAAAAATGAGCACGTAATTTTTTTAAATAATGATTGCAATAATTTAAAAGTTACATTACAAAAAATATAAAAACAATAAATTAAAGTTGTCATACTGTTTTGTCGGACCAGTTTTGAACCGAACCAGACTGCTTTTACAGTTCCAGTCTAAAATCGGTCCAGATTTTTAGTGCTAATTTCAAATTCAGTCCAGACCGGACCATACTGTTTTAATTAGTTCCAATCTGGTTTGGAACCGGTTCGGGCAGACCGGTTCGTGCCTATCCATAGTTCTCTATTGTCAATTCATTGCAATAATTATACGTTACTTGACTAAGGTAAAATTACTATTATGTGCAGTCCCCATGCGGCATGCATAATGATTGATAAGTATAATTGTTGATATAATAATAGTGATCAATCAAATTCATTGAATCTATTATTTTATCATAATCAGTGTATATCTGTTATACGTTGATTGACATATCTTAATTCAACATCATCAACATATTCACGTTTATGTACATCCATGAGATCATATTAGTAAATCGATTATTGTATTAATCATGTGTTTTTGCTAATGATTTCCAATATATTTAAATTAAGAATATATTATACTTCATTCTAAAAGTATAACTTTTATAATAATTTATCGTAAAAAATATATTTCTTTCATATAATAATATAATATAATACGTAAATTATATAAAAATATATATACATTAAATAATATAATATTTTTTAGTAAATTAATTTTCATATTTAATAATATGAAATGTTATACTATTTCAAAATTTAGAATTAATGGTTATTCAACATGGTAACATATAAACAAATTAGATATGGAAATTCTGAAATTGATTCAAAGTTAAAAAGTAGTAATTTTGGTTCATGCTATTTATTTTACATAATATTCAAAATGACTGATTACGGCTCTTGTCTATCTGACTTAGCGTAACAGAATATATATACAATAAAAGAGATGAGTAAAACAATCGAATAAAATAATATAAAAAGTTGGCACCGACATGAACAGTAACTTGGGAGTTCCTACTAGTAGGCACTGTCCCACTTCACTATTCACTCAATAATGGCAAAACAGTAATATTAGTAATCCTAGTCACGCCTAGTGACGCCTAGTCAGTGTCCAGTGACAAAAATTGGAACTAGGCGCTCCCATTTTGGAACAAGGCACTCCTATTGGAAATGCAAGTGCCTATTTAATCATTACCAGTAGGGACCAACAGTAAATGACACTAGGCACTAGGTACTCTCTACAATAATAAATTTATAACATGGAACTAGGCACTAGGCACTACTATTGAAAGTGCTTATATAACAGTTTAGATCCAATTATTTCTCGCTACTCTTGATTTATCAGTTGAGAACTCGATAATTGTCGACGCTATTTTAGCCAATTGAATGAGAGCGCTTGTAATGGGTAAATTTTAAAGACTATTTTAACTATGTAGAAGAGGAAATGTAGGACGCAAATTGTTATCCTCACTAATTGAATTTTTCTATATTTAGTTTCTCTCGTCTAAGTTAGTCATGACTATTTAATAATTTCAAAACTACTTTTACAATTATTTAAGTAACTTAATTCATTTTAATTCATAATTCAATTATATGTGTTGTAACTTTATATATTAGTGTTATTTTCTTTATGCTCTATAATTTATAAATTTAAGAGTGATTAATTATATAACTTTAGTTATTCTTTTAATTTTAAATATAATGGAATTTTATTATTCAAATTTTTAATAATTTAAATTGTATTTTTGTAAATATTTCATAAAAACTACTTCAATATAGTTTCGATTTTATATATATATAATTAGAAAATGAATAAAAGAAAATATATTATATGTTTATTAATTTATGTTTGTATAAAAATTAACGGAAAAGATAGAAGTTCCGAGATGGAATTTCAAAGAATCGCGAATTCTGAGTGAATGGCATGCTTTGTAATTCTGTGCAACTTAAGGGGTAAATCTGCTACCCTCACAATTCGTGATTCTTCGGAATTCCATCTCGGAATTTCTATTAAAACCCAAAATTAATGAGTTTAAAATAGTATTGTCTAATGTGTCCAAAATGGTTTTGTCTCATTGTGAGCGTTATACCCAATTTTATTTTTAATTTATTTTTCTATGAAGAATTAATATCTGTCGATGATGTTGGCTAAAAATGGATGCCAGTCTATTACAACTTATAAGTACTCTGAGAGTCTGAGTATACCATATTATAGATTCACATTCACTAATTAGATAGATATCGGGTTTGGCTAAATTAAAGTTGAACTGTAATCTGTATAAGAGAATATATTTCTTTTCAATCCTGAGATCTAATAAGAAATAGAGTTTATATGAATTCGATCTCATTTAAACCAACCCAACCGGTAGATATATGCACCAAATAATTGCATATTTTTCACATTAATTATCACCTTAAACTGTTGATTACACCATCGACCCGAACACTAACTACAAACTTAACCCGTGGATTAGCAAACTACAAACTAACTAGCTACTCAATTCATTATCAGCAGTAGAACATTAGCTTCTTCACATTGTCACTCAGCTTCGGAAGCGGTGTCGCCACCTTTGGAGGACAAGCCCGAGAAATCTGACAACCGTTGTTACCACGAATCGACTCTGACCTCTCGAGGTAGAGTCGCCCTCTATAAGCTGCCAAGTGAGCGTAATAAACCGGCGGGACTAAGGAGATCGGTTTCGTGCACCTTACGAACGTGAAACACAAGCTATACACAAGTTTCTGAAACTCGTCTGATGTGAAATGGTTCTCGTCGACTAAGACGTGGTAGTGAGTCGGTCGGCTCGTGCCCTTCACTCCCCAATGGCTGCAAAGGTAGAAGTCGAACTCGTTCGGGTGGGTGATCACAGTGTCCACAACCGTCCCGGGCGGGACATTTTCGTCGAACAAGGACCTGGTAAAGACATACAAAATCGTCACGCTTTTAATAAGATGTTATATACTGATGAAGTATAAATACTAAAACATGCATTCACCTATCAACTTAAGATTTTAGGACAGTTAGTCAAGTGGTAAGTCTTAACTTTCGTATATACCAACACAATTTGACTAAGTATACCTGTCGGCCTCGTCGGTCGGGAACAATCTCGTATGGTGCCGTTTCTGCACAACCGCAAACGTTATTGAAGGCGCATATGTCGGGGACCGCAACGAACAAGCCTGCCGGATCGCATCTAACTCCTCGTTGAGCACTTTGTGGAACTGGGTCTCACTCACACCGTCCCGGAAGAAAACGATCCGCTGCGGAAGTTTCTTAACTTCTTGTTCAAAATCATCCAACAACTCGCCGATCATTTCCCGCATCTCGATAATGATCTCTTGTCGATGAGTCTGGGACCTCATTCTTGATGCGTATTTGTTAGCCGTCGGCCAATTCATGCTACCAACCACGGCTGCAACCGACGGGCTCGAGTCGTCAAGTGGGTGCGGGTGCGTCACGTCAGCACCGATGAACATCACCGGCTCATCGACCCTGAGCAACCTCGGGATTTGGGACGGAAGTGAGCCATAGAGAGCCACCGTGCATCCCCCGACCTTAGCGTTTATCTTGAGAGCCAAGTTTGCGAGGAACTGAGAAGTTAACTTCCCGAGGTTCGGGTAGAGACAACATTGGGTGACAACACCGACACTTGTCTCGGCTATTCGCTTCAAATCCGCATACCCTTTGTGCTTCCTCTCCATCACACAGAGGAGGAGGTCAAGATCACCAGCCCCGGCTCGTTTGATGTTCTTGAGCTTTGTCTCTAAAAGAGAGACGTTGTTAAGGACGTGGTTGGGTTCGAACTGAGGAGGGACAGTAGGGATCTTGTTGAGGAAGATCCCGAGCTGCTCGCATCTCTGAGCCAACTGGGTCACAAACTTCGGGATGTAAGACTTCTGATCGTGGGTGCCGCCGAAGCTTATCAGGGCCCACTTGTCGATCCGGGTGCCCTCAAAGACATGGCTGTCGAGGAGGTTCCACTGACGGTCCTGACGAGACGGAACTAAGTCCTTTACGTAGCCGTAGTCGCCGAGCTTGAGCTTCGGAGGGTGGAGGATCCTCCCGTTGAGTCGAGTCATCTCTTTCGATATATCGAGCTTGAATTCGCTTCCTCCCTTGCCACTGCCCATCAACAAACCATTACTTCAGGTCATTTATAAGTGAAACTTAGTTTGCAAAACTAGAAAAGCATAAGGTAAACCCTAAACCCTACTAACGAGTCGAGTATTAGGCTCTTCGTACTCGACTCGAGAGCTGAACTCAAGTTCGAGTTTGAGCTCTTTCAAGCCTGGATTCTCAGGTTTGAACTTAACTATAAAATTGCTCAACCGAGCTCGATCTCAGTTCGATTAAGCTCAAATGGTAAGTTTCGAACAGAAATTGTAGCACGAACTCGGATCGAAAATTGCTTGATTGAGCTAGAGGTGGACCAAACACGAGCAGGTTCAAGCGACTATATCCGAACTCGAATTTGAGTATTGACTGAGACGATCTCAAGTATACAGCTGTTAGACTGACAATCAAAGATAAATGAACCCTAAAACCGAAACAATACCTCGTAGGACCAACCGGACTGTGCATAACTCCGTCGATAATCGCCTTCCGCTCCCTCGGCCGCTGACAACCCATCTTAAGAATCCTGGCCGTCTGTTCATCGGAAAGTTTCCCCAGAAACTTCTGCCCTTCACAGATCACACAAAGCTCCATTGGCAGGTAACAAGGCTTGCTTCTACTCAACTGCAAGCAAGGCAAGTTCCTGAACTGAACATCATAGTTATAATGGCTCTTGAAGTAATTCACCAATCTAACATTCTTCCCATCTCGATCCGGAAACCGCAGATTCTCCGTTACATCCTCGGTTAATCCGTAAACCCGGTACCGCTGCGCCGTCTCTCGATGGCAAACAAACACCCTGATGTTCTTAAGAACCTTGTCCACCTCCTTCCTCTCTTCTTCACTCAAAGCCCTCGTCTTTCTCCGAGAGAGGTCTCCGAGGAATTCGAGCCGCCTCTCGAGGTAAGTGATCACCCCTGTGCTTTCGTGAAACGCGGTGACCGATAAGTCCACGTTGAGGGCCAGGCCTTGTTGGGTTGGCCGGAGACTCTGGAAAAAGCCTCTCATTCCGACGGCACCGCCGCCGATTTCTCGACTACCACCTCCCATGGAGGTTGAGTAGGACGATCTTCCAACAGAGACGCATTTCTCTGCCGGACTCTCCCTCAGAACGATGTCCAGAGCTTGGAGGTAGTCCTGAGGGAGTGGGGCCCACTCGCCGGAGTTATCGCCGCCAGTTAAGTATTTCGTCAGGCCATCACCGTCGAGCTTCGACACGAGCTTTATGTTGATTCGGAAAAGCTTGTGTTTGTTTGTTGGTGTCGGGAGGGTGACAAAGAGGTCGAGCCGGTCGTTCTGGAACTCGACGGGGCTGTAGAGGCTTTTACGACCGTCGAAAGCCGGAAGTGCGCCGGAGAGGACAACCTGGTTTTCGTCGACGAGTTTGTTCTTGATCGCTCTGGCGGTTTCCTTGGACGGAGTCGGCGTGATGTTGACATTGTAGTGGAAGATCTTCTGGGACGGGTCGAAACGGACGAGGAAGTGGTTGGCGAGAAGCGGGATCGTCAAGCCTTCCACGCCGCCGGAGTCGGGTCGGGAAGCGATACGCGGCGGTTGCCGCCTCCTTTCGTCTTCTCCTTTGAACCGCATCGGTGCTGCGTTCTTGTTTCTCCGATGAACATCCTCGGAAGCTGTCGGACGGTAGGAAAAACAGTAAAAATTCAAACTTTTGGTGATTTCAGATCAAGCAACTCGAGAAGAACATTAATTTATCTACCAAATCGCAGAAAAAACTGGATTTTATATTATCCTAAAAGCCTAAAACATGCAAAAACTTGGATTACGGCGTTCTTGTTTCTTCGAAGAACATCCTCAGAAGCTGTCGGACGGTAGAAAAATAGTAAATAATCAAACTTTTTGTACTTCCAGATCAAACAACTCGAGAAAAACATCAGTTGATGAACAAAATCGCAGAAAAAAACTCGATTTATATATCCTAAAACAGGCAAGAACTTGGATTCTGCGAAAAAGAAATAGTTTTTTTTTTTGTTCATTACCTGGGAAACGGGTGGGAGGAGGGCCACTGAGTGGTTTCTTGGGGTAGGAATAAGATCTGGCGGATCGGTGATTTTGGGAGACAGGCGGCGGAAGAGGAAGCAGAGCGAGTTGCAGAGGGACGGGAGGAGGAAGGGGGAGAAGGGCAGGATAGTAAATTTGCTGGTACTGGTTGTGGTGGTGGTGATAGTAATGGTGAGTAGTTCCTCTGCTGGTTCCTTTGAGGGTAGGTGCGGGTTTGGTAGAGGAGGTGCATATCTTTTGGGTGTTTGAGTTCTGTGTTTCTTCATCCATGGCGGAATTTCTTTGAAGAAGACGAAGAGGGACAGAATGGAGGTGTGGGCAAATGAGAAGAGAAGAGACAAATGGAGTTGTGTGCCTTTTCTTGATTCAGTCTCTGCGACAACTGCCAGTTACTTTATTACATACGGATAGTGATACAGATGACACAGAGAGAAGAGAATAAATAATGCAACAGTGTAGCTAAATATTTCGTGTTCCAGTTTAAATTATAAAAATTCATTTTTCCATATAGTGTTTCACTACTTATTAGGAGGACTTCACTTCTAACATATTTGCAATATGCATAAAATAAACTTTACTCAAATTAAATCAGACCAATACTTTTATCGCTAATGAATATTTTTCAGTTCCAACAATTCATAGAAAAATGACCAATAAATTATTTATGGACCGTAGTGTATCAATTATTGTTTAACATGGTATGAATAAGAATTATTATATATTTGTGGGTTAGGACCTATAAACTACTAGAAAGTATCTCGTGTAGCAGTTAGGGCTGTCAAATTTACCCGCGACCCGCAAACGACCCGTTTACGGGTCGGGTCCGGGTGACCCAAAACACGCCAACGGGTCATTTACGGGTCAACCCGTTAATGACCCGTTGAGGCCGGGCCGGGTACGGGTTTAGGGCAATGACCCGTACCCGGCCCGTGACCCGTGTAAATATCGTTTTTTTTTAAAAAAATTCCTAAATTCAAATTTAATTCTAAATTTCTAAATTCTAAAACACTTCAGGTAGACTGCTTAACTACACAAACATAATTAGCAATTTTCCGTATTTTTGTTCATCACGTGACCCATTTCGTCCAAATTATAAATAGAAATCCTAATGAAACTAACAATTTGTAAAAATATGAAACTTGTACTACCAAAGTATATTTTAAAGAAATTAGCAATCTATTCAAAGGATAATTAGCATTCTGTATTTGTAGTAAGTCTGAATTATATAACAAATCGATTTCTCAGCGGTTAAATTAGTCATAGACTCATATAGTCATATTGAGATTTATGCCTGATCTTATAGCTAAGAAATCTACTAAGTCGACTTCATTTTAACCAAATACATTATCAAATGGCTACCTTAGCTCAAGTATCTACAAATGGCTATCTCCATTAAGATTTTCGTATAATTTAATGAAATGGTTACGTTACATATCCAGCACGTAGTGAAAAAAAAAAAAAAAAAATTGCTATAACCAAAGTATATTTTAAAGAAATTAGCAATCTATTCAAAGGATAATTAGCATTCTGTATTTGTAGTAAGTCTGAATTATATAACAAATCGATTTCTCAGCGGTTAAATTAGTCATAGACTCATATAGTCATATTGAGATTTATGCCTGATCTTATAGCTAAGAAATCTACTAAGTCGACTTCATTTTAACCAAATACATTATCAAATGGCTACCTTAGCTCAAGTATCTACAAATGGCTATCTCCATTAAGATTTTCGTATAATTTAATGAAATGGTTACGTTACATATCCAGCACGTAGTGAAAAAAAAAAAAAAAATTGCTAGCACATATGTTTGACCCGGGTCAACCCGTGACCCCGGGTACGGGTCTGCGACCCCTGACCCGTGGTGACCCCCGGGTCAATCACGGGTCGGATGGTCGGTGACCCGCGGGTCACGGGTCACGGGTCATGGGTTGTGACCCGTTGACAGGCCTGGTAGCAGTTCAATCTTTCAGATTTTTTTATTTTCTTATATTGGATATTAAGAGTTACAAATATCGGAATGGTTGCTAATCAATTTTACGACAAATTAGACGGAAATTTCATATTCAAAACATGTGACTCCTTTAATTGTATCATAAAGTTTATTAATTAAATTTTTAAAATTGATTACTGTTTTAAATTTTCAATTGAATGAGTCAGGTGGCTCGCCCTATCGATCCTTGATCAATTTAATCGGCCAAAGCTTAATAGGGCAGGTCTGGCTTGGTTAATAGAGTCATGCATGCTAGGGACTAATCAGATTTTATTTTTTATTTTTTTTAATCATTTTATGGATTTAATTAATTGTGAAATAAACTTTATAAATAATTAATTTCCGTCCATTTGATGAAAAAAAAAATAAACGGAAAACGAAATAGTAATAATATTGAGCTCATAATATCCTTAAAAAAATCTGACCCTAAATTTACAACATAAAATATTTTCAGAGTCTTTTTATAGATCTTAATCCTAAATTTGTAGGAACCATGGTCCTCCTTGAACACCATTAAAAAAAAGTTGCATTTGTAATTTTGTACATAACATTTCTCCCTTTTTAAATTAAATAAATAATTATTATTTAATAGAATCATTTATACTTTTGTTGGCATAATCCTGTGGGGGATTAATGTTATTTTTTTTATTAATAATAATGTATTAGTTTGACTAAACTGTGCAAAAGCCAAAAAGTACATACTAATCTTTGTGACTCTGTCTTTCTGTTCCATCTTAAAAGGACTTCCTTTGAACGAAGTCCATTGTTTTTAAATTTCAAAGTCAAATGCTGTTGAATGCGGAAACTTTTTTAAAGTTTTGTTTATTTTATTTTAATATTATTATGGACTTACTATTGACTTCATGGACTTAAATGAAATTAAATTTAGGGTAATAGAAGCTTTCGTCTATACGTTGATGTATGCTTTTTAAGAAGAAAAAAAAAGGATTGTTTTAGAATTTCGGATCGAAGTGTTCGGTTGTTGATTCGGTTGTGGATTTTGATTATGAGTTCGATCTAGTTATTGGGCCGATCAGAATTATTAGGATTTATGAGTTTATTTTCTGCCGCTATATATAACATTGTATTCTCTAAAAGTATAACATTTGAGACAGTCAAATAAACGTCAGCCGCCACTTCCTGTGGACGTAGGTCGAATTGACCGAACCACATTAAATATTGTCTTCTTTATTGCTTTATTTCCTAATCGTTTAGTGAGTGTTGAGAGAATCGATCATAACAACTGGTATTAGAGCTAAGGAGATTCAACACGATCAATGAAGACGGATAAGTCGAAGGCGGGAATCGAGAAGTTTGATGGAAGCGATTTTTGTTTCTGGAAGATGCAGATTGAAGATTATCTGTATCAGAAATATATGTACGAACTCTTGTCTGGGGAGAAGCCGAAATCCACGACGGAGCAACAGTGGAAGCTCAATGATCGACAAGCCCTAGGGCTGATCCTATTGTGTATGTCCAGGAAAGTTGCATTCAACATTGTTAAAGAAACATTGACGGCGGGTATGTTGAAGGCTTTGGCTAACATGTACGAAAAACCATCGACGATGAACAATGTATAATTGATGCATAGATTGTTCAATTTACAGATGGTTGAAGGTGGTTCTGTTGCTGAACATATAAATGTCTTTAATATGATTGTTTCGCAACTGAGTTATGTTGAGATTAACTTTGAGGATGGGGCTAAAGCCATGGTTTTGCTGTCATCTTTGTCCGAGTCGTGGGATACCATTGTTTCTGCATTTAGTAGCTCCCATGGATCTGAGAATCTGAAGTTTGATGAAATTGGAGATGTTGGTCTTAGCGAAATTATTCGCAAAACATAATTGGTGAGTCATCAGGAAGTGCTCTCAGTGTTGACAGAAGGGGGAGGAGGAAATCATAGGGTCTAAATCAACATGGACGCTCAAAATCAATAAACATCGAAAAATCTCCAGGTATAACACAAGGATCATGTCGGAATTGTGATGAAAAAAGCTACTTTTGATCTGATTGTATGAAACCAAAGAAGAATAATCACAAATATGGCAATGATAGTGATTATGTAAACTCGGCAGAAGACACTGGGTATGCCCTAATCATCAGTGTGGACAACTCATTTGAATCCTGGTTTTGGATTCTGGAGCATCGTTTCATCGTCTCCAAGCAATGAGTTGTTCCGAAATTTCAAGTACGGAAAGTTTGGAAATGTGTATCTTGTTGTATAAAGCATTGAAGATTGAAGTGTTGGAATTTGGTGAATGGGCCGCAGTAATATGAGCCCTTTAATATAAGCCCAACATCCTAAGTGTAATTGGGTAATATTACATTAGGGATTTTGGGCTAGGCCTAAATCTCAATTGACATGAGAGGCCCAAAATCGGGCCTCCCATTTACACATGGTCGGCCGAACTAGGGATTATTCCCTAGTTGGGTTTTAACCCACCACCTCTTATAAATAGATAGTGTTAACGATTTACTTGGGGTTAATCATTTTCCTCACTTTAAGTTGAGACAAAACAAATCTTTCTTCCCTCACATCTAAGGTTCGGCCGAAACACACATAGAGCAAGGAGGTGCCGAATTGCTTCAAGCAATTACCCCGGAGATCCATTACAGTGACCGATTGAAAAGGGGCTTCGCTGTGGATAGGGGTGGCAACGGGTCTCGGGGCCCCGATGACCCGCGGGGCCCCGACCCGGTTTTGACCCGCCGACCCGCCGACCCGCGGGTCACGGGTCGGGTCCGGGGCGGGTCGGGCTCGGGTCGGGTCGGGTCCGGGTCTAGAGACCCGGGGCCCCGTAGACCCGCCCCGAAATGCATATATGTATAATATTTTTTTTTTATTTTTTTTTATGTTAATATTATCTAACATTTACTAAACAATATGGTTAATATAGTACATATATAAATGACATGGACCAAATTACAAATAGATGTATATTTAGATTATTAGGATTTGTTAATTTGGTGTTTGTATTTGAATTTCTAATGAATTTGATGTGTTTATTGTTTATATTTGATTGGTGTTAGATTTATGTTTTGAATTTATATATAATGTAATATTTTGACAAAAAAAAATTGTATTTAATATTGAAAAGTGAAAAAAAAAAAAAAAAAAATTGTTCACATGGCGGGGCGGGTCGGGGCCCCGCGGGTCGACCCGCGGGATTGTTGACCCGACCCGACCCGACCCGAAAGGCCAGTTGGCCGGGGCCGGGTCAGCCAGGCCGACCCGCGGGGCGGGTCCGGGGCTGCAAAAACCCGCCCCGACCCGCCCCGTTGCCATCCCTAGCTGTGGAGACCATTCCTCGTAGATTTCTCCTTCACAAGAGTTCCTACAGGACCCGTCCGGCAGATCGTGAACTCCCTGTCACGTTCCTGGGACTACGGAAAGCAATATAGGTATATGCGTTCTTTCCGCTGCGTAATTCGTTACATAGCATGTACCTTGTGTTTTTTTGTTTATGTAGTAATCGTCCCCCAATTCCAACATGAAGGGAAGGGGGAACGTTTGCATTCACACTCCAGCAGGAAATCGGTGGACGTTAGAAGATTCCAGGTATATCCATGGTCTCAAGAAGAATCAGATCTCGGTCGGTCAGTTGGATAACACGGGTTATGCAGCAGAGTTTGGGAAGGGTTCTTGGAAGATTAAGAGGGTGCTATGGTTGTAACACGTGGCCTGAAATTCGGAACCTTGTACATCACTAAAGGGTGTATAAACACAGCTACTACTCAGGAGATTGCTTCTATTTCATGTATGTGGCATAACAGACTTGGACACATAAGTGTTAAAGGGATGAAGATGGTGGTGAAGAAAGGAGCTTTAGAGGGTCTGAAACATGTTGACATGGGATTCTGTGAAAGTTGTGTTATGGAAAAGCACAAACGAGTTAGTTTCATGAAGGTCCCAAGGGAGCCAAAGAAGGAGTCGTTGGAATTGGTCCATACAGAGGGGTCATCTCCAATTTCATCACTTGGCGGATCCAGGTTCTATGTTACCTTCATTGATGATTTCGGTAGGAATGTGTGAGTATACTACTTGAAGCACAAGTTAGACGAGTTTGCTACTTTCAATAAGTGGAAAGCCGAAGTTGAGAACCATACTGGGCTGAAGATCAAGTGTATGAGGTCTGACAACGGAGGAAAGTATGAAAAGTCAGAATTCATAAAGTTCTATGCGACTGAGGGAATCCGACTGATTAAGACATTTCCTGGCAAGACAAGACAAAATGGCATCGCTGAGAGGATGAAGAAGACATTGAACGAACACGCACGGAGTATGGGAATCCTTTGTGAACTGCCCAAGATGTTCTGGGCAGATGCTGTTAACACAGCTGCCTATTTGATCAATAGGGGACCTTCAGTTCCTCTAGGGTTCAAGATTCCTGAAGAGGTATGGACGGGAAAAGAACTCAGCTATTCTCACATGAGGACTTTTGGGAGTACAACTTATGTTCATGTAGATCCAGAGAAGAGAGACGAGCTTGATGCGAAGGTTGTGAAGTACTACTTCATAGGTTATGGTTCTGACAAGTTTGGTCACAACTGTTGGGATGAGAAGAACAAAAAGATCCTGAGACACTATGAAGTGACCTTTGATGAAGATGTCTTGTACAAAGACAAAGATCAGAAGGTTTCAGAGGCTTCAAAGTAAGTGGGGGTTGAGGTTGAGATGAAGATTGAAGAACTCAATCAACTTCGGACACTGATGTTAAAGAACCAAATGAAGAGCCAGAGGCAGACCCAGTAACACCTGAGCATCATCCAGGACCATCAGGCCACCAGATAGGTATTCACCCTCGTTACATTACATGTTGTTGACTGATGAAGGGGAGTCTGAGTCATTTGATGAGGCATTACAAACGGATGATTCGATCATGTGGGAGCAAGCGATGGATGACGAGATGAACTCATTTGAGAAGAACAACACATGGTTGCTGACAGAGCTGCCTGCGCGAAAGAGAGTTTTATTGAACAAGTGGGCGTTCAGACTAAAGACTGAAGCAGATGGCAGAAAAATATTCAAGGCGAGGTTAGTTGTTAAAGGTTATTTGCAAATGAAAGTTGCTGATTATGCTAAAATATTATCTCATGTTGTAAAATTAACTTCTATCCGGATGTTGCTGAGTATTGTCGCATCAGATAATTTGTACCTTGAACAGATGGATGTGAAAACAACATTTTTACATGGAGATCTTGAAAACAAGATTTATATGCAGCAACCTAAAGGTTTTGTTGTTCCTGACAAGGAAAACATGGTGTGTAAGCTTAGCAGGCGCTTATACAGATTGAAACAAGAACCTAGGTAATAGTACAAGATGTTTGACTCATTTATGCGCAAGAACGGGTTCCACAAGAGTGAAAATGACAAGTATTGTAACTTTAAGAAGTATACTGATTCTTTTGTATTCCTACTTGTAAACACCTAATTTTGGTATGCGCGACACGTATGTAACATGTTAAAAATGTTATGTGTAACGCGTTTAAAAAGGAAATATCTAAATATGGAAGGTCATGGGGTTGCTAAAATAGGTTTAGCTTAAATTAGGACAATAGATATGCATTAAATACTATGTAATATTCAGAAAATATATATTATATATTTATGGTAATATTCATATATATATATATATATATATATGTATAATTTTCGGATTTATTGAGGTGTATATTCTAGCAAATATTGCTTTCCTAATTTTTATGGTCTAGTTTAGCTATAAATAGAGTCATTTGTTACATGTAAAAACAACACATCAACAATAAACACCAATTATCGAAAACTGTGTTATTTCGTCTTCTAGTGATTTTTTATTATTATTATTTATTTTATTATTATTATTATTATTATTATTTTGGAAAATGTTCCCACCGCTGCTGCTCCCTGACCGGAGATCTCCTGAAAGCCGCTCCGCCGGTGCCGGACTCCACCCACCTGGTGCCGCCCTGCCCCGTCCACAGCCTGCTAAGCCCACCTCCGACCACCGGTTGCCGTCTCTCTCTCTCTCTCTCTCTCTCTCTCTCTCTCTCTCTCTCTCTCTCTCTCTCTCTCTCTCTCTCTCTCTCTCTCTCTCTCTCTCTCTCTCTCTCTCTCTCTCTCTCTCTCTTCTCCAGTTCTCCCCGTTCCCTGTCGGCGCCGGTGGTCACCCAGATCTCGCCGGAGCGCCGCGTTTCTCCTCGCCAAACTACGGCCACCGCACTTCCAATCCAGTTCGACGACCCCGGCATTCCATCACGATCGGGATCCGTTCATCCCTGCTCATCCCGCTTCGGTCTTCTGCGTCATAATCCGACCAACGGAGAGTCCCAGGTCGCCGTTGCTTCGCCCCTGACCGCGACTGAAGCTCCACCCTGCTGCCATATCCGTCCCGTCCGCTGGTGTGCGTCGCTATCGCCACGCCAGAATCCTGCTGCGTCTTCCAGGTGAGTCTCAGCTGCTGGTTTTTTTTTTTTTGTATTTTATTATTATTTCTTATTTTGTTTATTGTTTAGTTTATTATTATTAATTTATCTGTTTGTTATTATATTAGGATAATTAAGTTGATTTTTAATTTAACTATGTACATACAATACTAATCGCATGTAGTAACGTTGTTTATTTAATTATTTTTATGCATGTTGAATTATTAGATTTAATCTGACATTTAATAAATCGAATTTTGATTAGTTTAGATTAATTAGGAGGTTAATTGTGTATATTTGTCATGTTAGTTCGCGTCAATTTAATTATATATCATAACTGTTAGTATTATTTAATTTTATTACTATTCATGCTCAAGTAGATTTATAAATTGATTAACGATAAAATTGGAAAATGAAGTGAATTGAGTACCGAAAGGGCGTAGTTAAAATTTATATTTTTAATTCGTAAGAGAACCCCCGAACTCGTATTTCTGATCGTAGACTGATTTTATACATAGGTGATTAATCCATTATTCGCTTATGTGATTTAGGATTCTAGTTAGCCTTAATTAACTAGTGGCGACTCACTTTGCAAAAATCCACGTTTTCAAAACGTAATCGCCATAGGTCAGATTTTAGGTCCGACACTACTCTTTTATGTGGATGATATGTTGATTGCGGGAGCTAACATGAAGGAGATCGATGATTGGAAAGCCATTTTGTCCTCAGTATTTGAGATGAAGGATTTGGGCGCATCGAAGCAGATTATTGGGATGAGGATTTCTCGGGATAGAGCTGCAGTAACTTTAAATCTAGGGTTAATAGGTCTTTTGGTCCAACATGTTTGACAACTTTTGGGTTTTGGTCATATATCTTTTTTTTGCCTAGTTTTGGTACCATATGTTTGAAAACTTTTGGTTTTTGGTCAATCCGTTAGTTGACCGTCAGTTTGACCGTTAAATAGTCATGTGACTTGCACATGCCTAGTCCCAAAATTTTATTTTATTCAGTTTAGTCCTCAAAATTATTGTCATAACTTTTTATTTTTGCAATTTAGCCCCTAAGCATTATCAACCGCACCCTAGGACTAAATTGACCTAGACATGGGCTAAGTCGGACCATGGGATGGTCGCCCAGGTCCGACGACCCTAGCCATGGTCCGACGTAGCCATGGGTCGGACCATGGCTAGGTCAATTTTTCCCAATGGTTCAATTTGATCAATTGGACCCAAATGCTAAATTGACATAATCATGACCCAACCCATGGCTAGGTCGTACCATGGTTAGGGTCACCCAAGTCCGGCGACCCTAGTCATGGTCCGACCTAGCCATGGGTCGGACCATGGCTAGGTCAATTTACTCGTAGGGTGCGGTTGATAATGTTTAGGGGCTAAATTGTAAAAATAAAAAGTTAGGACAATAATTTTGAGGACTAATCTGAACAAAAATAAAATTTAGGTAAGTCACATGACTATTTAACGGTCAAACTGACGGTCAACTAACGGATTGACCAAAAACCAAAAGTTTTCAAACATATGGTACCAAAACTAGGAAAAAAAAGATATATGACCAAAACCCAAAAGTTGTCAAACATGTTGGACCAAAAGACCTATTAACCCTTAAATCTATCTCAAGAGAAGTACATTGAGAAGGTGCTTAGCAAGTTCAGGGTGAGTGACGCTAAATCCAGGACTATTCCCTTGGCAAATTACATGAAATTGTCAAAAGAGCAGTCGCCCAAGACAGAGAAGGAGCCAGAGTATATGACACTTGTTCCATGTGCATCTGCAGTTGGGAGCTTGATGTATGCTATGGCCTGCACAAGACCTGATATAGCACATGCAGTAGGGGTTGTTAGCAGGTTCATGTCAAACCCGGGAAAAGAACATTGGGAAGCTGTGAAGTGGCTTCTTAGATATCAGGAAGGTACATCCAAGACCTCACTTTGTTATGACAATGGCAATGTGATACTGCAGGGGTTTGTGGATGTTGATCTTAGTGGAGATGTGGACTCAAGCTAGAGCACATCTCGTTACATCTATATAATAGATGAAACAGCAGTGAGTTGGATGTCCAGACTTCAGAAGTGCGTTACTCTTTCATCTTGTGAAGCTGAGTATGTGGCAATTGCAGAAGCTGGGAAGGAGATTATATGGCTGATAGATAAAGATTATCTGGAAGAGTTAGGCTTGAAGCAACGTGATAAGATTCTCTACACAGCCAGCCAGAGTGTCATACAGTTGGTGAAGAACCATGTCCATCATTCGAGAACAAAGCACGTCATGAGACGTTATCACTTCATTCGGAAGGCAGTGAAAGATGGCGAGATGTGTTTGGAGAAGATAGAGGGTACGAAGAATCCAACATACATGTTGAAAAATTGTGTTGATGTTGGGAAACTGAGATTGTGCAAGACTTCAGATGGTCTTCTGTAGTTGTTTCAGAAGACGTGCAGTTAGCGAAGATGCTGAAGTTGATGGGAAATTCTTTTGGGAGAAAGAAGTTTACTTGGAAGGCTGAACCAATATCCAGGAAGGAGAATTTGGAAGGTTGAATCAGTATCCAAGTGGGAGAATTGTTGGGTTGTTGATCCTGATTATGGGTTGGGAATAGTTGTTCGGCCGACCATAATTATTAGGGTTTATGAGTTTATTCTCGGCCGTCATATATAGTGTTGTATTCTCTAAAAGTGTAACCTCTGAGACAATCAAATAAACGCCAGCCGCTAGTTCATGTGGACGTATGTCGAATTGACCAAACAACGTTAACTTGTCTTCTTTATTGCTTTCTTTCTTAATCTTTTAGTGAGTGTTGAGAGAATCGATCCTAACACGAATTGCGTTAAGGTTGCATGTGTGCTGCAAACTTCATGTATGATAAAAGAGACTAGCTAAGTAATTTTGTTTTTCGTGAGATATCTTAGAGGCTCCTCAGGTTGATATCACATGTAGTACGTTTGTTCCACTTTTAGAATAACATTAACTCACAACGGATTGATTCGAGATAAATTGATCATAAATATTTTTTATTCTTAAGAATCATCCGAATCTAGAATTCGTTTCTAAGCAATATTATTTTTAAAAGATACATTTAATAAAACAATCTAATTAATTTCCGAATTTAATCATAAGGACTACTCTCTTTTTATAATATATATAAAGATAAATATGTGTCTTTAATAATTTTATTTAAGGATTAAAAAAAAAATCTCAAATCTGATTTTAAATATTACTAGTTATTAACGCGTGCGTTGCACGCGTATTGGTCGTCTAAATTTCAAGATATATAATTTATCTTAAGCTTTCTAATATGATGATAATATTTAATTAATACGTGGGCAACTTGAGGGGCTGGGAGAAAAAAGAACGACACAATGTAATTCACAACGAAAAAAATAGAAAGATGATAATTATGTACAAAATTAATTATTGTTTTCCATTACGGTACTAAATTAGCTTTACATGTATATATATTTACGGTTAAAACTAATAAATGAGTTACATCGCGTATGGTGTGGGTTATTAACGACAAAGTTGTATCTAACTCATCAACTTGAGGAGTGAAGAATGTAAATCTGTACTTAACCAGTTAGAGTCATTAGTGGAACAGTTTGACCTATACAAACGTAACTATACACGTTCCATGCAATTTTATACCATAATACCAACAAAAATTGATTTAACGTCAAATGAAAATTCAATTCATTAAAATCAAAAGTTTATACTTGACTTTACGTCAATTATTTATTTAAATACTAATTAGGTTGTACACAATTTGATTAAATTGACAAATGGAAGAACTAAATTAATAGTTCGAGACCCTAAATGATGGACGATGAGTAATATGTTATCCGTAAAAGGTCAATATTCAAGAACCTTTGTTGACACATATACAAAAAATCTCAACATGTACTCTAAGTGTACACAAGTTGAATACATATCATACTTTGAGGGTGACTCGAATTTATAGGTATATTGCATTAAGAAGTTAATGATAATCAATGTAACATGTAAGTTAAGTGACTTAGCAAAAAAATTAATGCAATTTAACTAATGAAAACTTTAGTAACACTCAAATATAGTAGGGACTAAATCATCAATTTTTTAAATCACTAATGTCTGAAGTTTATTGAATTCACCTTAAATATTTATTCAACTACTAATTAGGATATACTTAATATGATTGAATTTACAAACACAAGAACTAAATCAATTGTTCGAGTCAATAAATATTGAGCATTGAGTAACATGGTATATGTAAAGTCAAACTTCAAAAACTACGGTTGATCCATATTTTGATAGGTTATATGAGTTGGCAAGTGACTGATTTATGTGATACAAAAATATCAGCGGGCGGAACATCCCCAAATATGTGATATGGTAAATGAAACAATGCATGCACCCGGAATTTGCACATATTGAATGCATATCATATGTTAAGGATGACTCTAATTGATGGATTCAGATCTCCTGCCCACTTTCATGCCCCAGATTGTGTCTCGCCATTTAGATTTTGACACGTGTACTTAAATTTAATTTTCCTTATAGGTTTCACAAATCCCAGTAGGGTTTTAGAGAAAAAAAAAACCCACAAAATTAATTACACACAGAACACGTGTCAAAATCTTAACAGTGAAACACGATCTGGAACAAGAAGAGTGGGGCAGGAGATATGCATCCATAATTGATAAGTTTATTGGATTGAGAATTTAATAATAACTACAGCGACATGTTAATTAAGAGAACTTAAAAAATAAAAATAACAAAATTTAACGAAATGATTTTTAAGTAATAGTAAAGATAAATGATGGGTCTCAAAAATAATAAGGACTAAATCATCAATTTTATAAAGTTATGGAAACTAAATATAATAATAATAATAATAAAATAAAAAATATTGAAAATGTACCTATTGGGGGTGAGGACAACCCTCACATTTTATATTGGCAGGTATATAAAGATTATATTCGCCCAAAGGCTAGTATCACGATTAAGCAAGAAATGACAAAATAGATATTTAAAGAAGGCGTTATATATCTTATTATTAATACGAATTAATGAGAGTAAAATATATAGTTAAGTTAGCTCAAGACCAAAATCTTGGTTATTAACATTATTATTATTAATATTATATATAGAGAGAGAGAGATCACCTGTTATCAAGCCGTGGTATCACTTTTGAGCCATCCCTTTTGCTTGGTCTTCGAGGGACATGATGATGACTATAACAACTGGATAGATGGCGGCCACACCCACTTTATTTAATTTACGGAGTTCATATTTTAGATATACTTCATAATCATAATATTTAAACCTCAAAATGCATCCTCAACTACAATTTAGGAAGTGTCAAACATGAGTGGTCAATTTGGTAATTAACCCTAGTATATTATTGGATTCTTTTTAATGTATTTTCTATCATAACAGGAGATTGACATATCACTAGAAGACACTAATAATAGGCCGACAGTAAATGGTCTGGAAATATGTATAAAACAAAAATGAATAATGTACATATGTGCCTTCTAGCTATCACGACAAAATGGATACAACATTAGGAAACGGACCACTTGAAGTTTAGGTCTATTCTTTTTGTTATTCATTATAAGTATTTTATAACATAATAATTGTCCTTTTTCGAATTACTAATATATATTATTATATTAGTGACGTAAACAATAACATTTTTACCAAAAAAAAAAAAGTCAAACAATAACATAGTTGCTTTTTTGAGAAAGTGAATCAATTTTGGATTTTGTTGAAAATGCGTATTAAGAAGAGCTTTAAGTTTAACACCTTCAATTTGAAATTGCTGAATAGTTTTGTATTTTACACAAATTACCGTAACATTAATATTCAAATCCAAGTGCAACGTCATGAAAGTGTACCTGTGTAATGATACAAAAAATTCACATTTGTAACGTGCGATATAATCTCACAATACGTTCCACATTACGTTGTTTGATTTGTCAAACGACGCAACGTACATATTATAATATGTAATGTCTATTATAATCTAAGATTATGTCCAAACTTCTTTCAAGTTAAAGTGAGATTACATCAAAAAACTGAAGTAATGTGAGGATTGTGTATAATATTACGGAGTGTTATTATTTTATTAATATTTATTAAATAGATAAAATATTTTGCATTATCTTTATAGTTTGTTATAATAATAATATTGTTATTATTATTATAATTATCTTTTTTATTTTTTCTATATACTATATAACTCATTAATATAATAAATAATAATGCACATGATGTTCATATAAAATGAGTATTTATTTTTGTTGCATTTTTTTATGAAAAATATCTTATAAATTATATATAATGTTTTAATTAATAGAATTTTAGTAGTTGTGTGTATTGAGTTTAAATTTTTAGTCTTTAGAATTCATAATAACTATAATACTAACAACACACATAATCTTTAAGAAGTTAGTTGTTGTCAAAATATATATTCATTAAATCTTATCAAAATAAGATATAATATAATCTCATATAGATTAAAATATTAATAATAAAGTCACATTACAACACATACCAAACACTGTAATCTAATATTACATTCCACATTATAACGCAACTAAATACTAAAATATAACATTATGTAGTTCAAATTACTTATAATCTCACATTACGTCCATAAAGTCCATAAAAAAGCCTTAGAGCACTTCCAATAGTAAGTGTCAAGTGCCTCCACATCAGCAGCCACGTCACTGCCAACTCATCATAGTGGCATTGCTACAGTATTTGCTACAGTAAATGACACTGTAAAATTGGCACTCTCTCCAGTAGTGGAGGCCAAGTTCCACTTCTACATTGGGACCCACATAATTTCATAATTCAAATATAATTTTTGCATTATATATCATTATATATAAATTATATATTCATATTTTTTTTACAAATACGGACATGAATAAATAATGAGATTCAAGTATTAGATGTTTTAATTAAAAAAAATAGGGAAAATATATACAAAATTATAAAAATGTAATTGAATTTTTTAATAAAAATTTACATTTTTCTGAGTTAGTCAAAATTTATCAATTGTGAATCAAATATCTGGATTCCACTTTTGACCGACGTATGTTGTTATTGTGAAAATCGACGTCTTTAGGGTAATAGTTCTATTATTTACGTACTATAATTTATTTATTTTAAAAAAAAATTACGTTTCTTTTGTAATTAAAAATGATAAAAACATTATGAATATAACATAAAAATGAGCACGTTATTTTTTTAAATAATGATTGCAATAATTTAAAAGTTACATTACAATAAATATAAAAACAATAAATTAAAGTTGTCAACTAAATAAATAAATAATTATATATATTTGAGATTACATAGAATTGTCACAAACATTACTAAATTGCCAGAGATGTTCGACCAAGGCATGCAGAATGATTGATAAGTATAATTGTTGATATAATAACATTGATCAATCAAATTCAATGAATCTATTATTTCACCATAATCAGTGTATATCTGTTATACGTTGATTGACATATCTTAATTCAACATCATCAACATATTCACGTTTATGTACATCCATGATCATATTAGTAAATCGATTATTGCATTAATCATGTGTTTTTATATATGATTTCCAATATATGTAAATTAGAAATATATTATATATACATCATTCTAAAAGTATAAATTATAATAATTTATCGTAAAAGATATATTTCTTTCATATAATAATATAATATAATACGTAAAATATATAAAAATATATATGCATTAAAATAATATAATATTTTGTAGTAATTATTTTTCATATTTAATAATTTGAAATGTTATACTATTTCAAAATTTAGAATTAACGATTATTCAACATGGTAACATATAAACAAATTAGATATGGAAATTTCGAAATTGATTCAAAGTTAAAACGTAGTAATTTTGGTTCGTGTCGTTATTTATGTTACATAATATTCAAAATGATTGATTACGGCTCTTGTCTATCTGACTTAGTGTAACCGAATATATATACAATCAAAGAGATGAGCAACACAATCGAATAAAATAATATTAAAAAGTTGGCACCGACATGAACAGTAACTTGGGAGTTCCTACTAGTAGGCACTGTTCCACTTCACTATTCACTCAATAATGTCAAAACAGTAATATTAGTAATCCTAGTCACGCCTAGTGGCGCCTAGTCAGCGTCCAGTGGCAAAAATTGGAACTAGGCACTCCCATTTTGGAACAAGGCACTCCTATTGAAAATACAAGTGCCTATTTAATCATTACCAGTAGGGACCAACAGTAAATGACACTAGGCACTCTCTACAATAATAAATTTACAACATGGAACTAGGCACTAGGCACTACTATTGGAAGTGCAATCATTCTTCAACTTGGAATTTCAATCCGAACTCTTAATCATATATTCCTATCAGGAAATGTTTATAGTTTATATATTATATATAATATAATATAAATTTTTTAAATCAATTCATTAGTGGGGAGCACAAACAAGATGAAATATGACATGGATAATCAGATCATAATATATAATATTAAGTTAAAAAACGCAATCATATTATATTATATACGGGAGGGAGGCACATCTTTGTGGATTACTTTTGATAATTATATATATAATATATAATTAAGAGAATGTCTGGCTTAATATTCATTTGTTTAAGGTAATGTCAATTCAAGCTGTCGCATAAGTGATCTTACCCACTTTACCTATTAAAGCACATGATACGACTGTATAATATTTAAATTCGACTCGAAATTTCCGAGTCAAATTGAGTTTCAGTCTAGCTTTCTATTTTATCTAAGTCGAGCTTAAGTTTAAGTATACTTAGCTTAAACTTGGTTGTCAACTTTATCGAAAGTTTAGATATACTTAGTTTAAACTTACTCGCCAACTTTATGGAAAGTTTCTATATATATTAATGGGTTAAATGTAGGGCTAAGCATGGTTTGTTCCTGGTCTAGGATCCCAGGACCATTTGAAAATAGTCCTTTTTTTTAGACCATTTAAAATTGTATAGGCCTTTGTAGTCATGGTTTTGGTCCAACCTATTAGGGCTATTTTTATTTTTTATGTTTTTAATTTTTTTTTTTATTTTAATTTGTCCAATATTATTTTTATCATGTTAAGCCAGTAAAACCATTCATCAAATCCAATCAGATTAACTTAATAGTGTTTTAATTTTAGATAGAAAAAATCATAATACTGTATAAATTTTAAATGGTAAACTTTAAAATTACTTAAAATCAAAGAAAAAGATTTAAAAATAAAAAATAGAAGCACGAAACTAAATTTTTATTTTATGAAATATAGCACCGTGCCGATGTTGCCAATAATGATGTTTGTTACTTTGATAAGAAAAATTCTGCAATGTAAAAATTTGGTGACCTTGCCTTTAATCAACAACTTTTAAACTGTAATAATATTCTAACGTTGGGATTTCCATTTCTGGAGGCGTGTTCCAATCCCACGATAAAACGTGACCACAACCGTTGATTAGGTGCCTTATGTCTTAATGGTCTAAAATAGTCTTAATGATCTTTTCGACCTTGGACCGAAATTAAGACCAAGACTAAATAAGATCAAAATAAAAGGACTAATGGTCTTAGTCCAAAATTGACTTGGTTTTTTGGTCTTGGTCTTGAACGGTTTTGGTCTTAGTAATGGTCTTGGTGGACAATTGCTCACCCCTAATTAAAGATACTTTTGGTACCATATGTTTGGCCGTTTTTTGCCTTTGGTATCACTTTTGGTACCAACGTTTAAACTTTATATATTTTTGGTACTTCTGTTAGTTGGCCGATAGTTTTAGCTGTTAAATGGCAGGTGCAAGTCACGTGACAAACCCTAAACTTTTACTTTTGTTCAATTTAGTCCCTCTAATACATCTCAAACTATAATTTTGTTCAATTTAGTCCCAAAGTACCAAAATTGAACCCCTTAATCCAATATTGGACTAACCCTGGACTGGTTTAATTGGATCTAGATCAATTGGGGTTCAACTGGCCTCAATTGGACTAGGTCCAATTGACGTAACCCTGGGCCCTAGGGCTAGGTTCAACCCTGGTTGGGTTTACCTGGGTCCGGCGACCCCAACCGGGGTCGGTGTCACCTGGGTCCGGCGACCCCAAACAGGGTCGGTGTCACCTGGGTCCGGCAACCCCAAACGGGGTCGGTGTCACCTAGGTCCGGCGACCCAAACCGAGGTCACGTAGCCCTGGGCTAGGTGAATTAGACCTAGTCCAATTGGGATCACCAATTGGACTAGGTCCGACCCCGGTCGGGGTCGTCAGACCCAGAACGATGTCGGACCTAGCCAGGGGCTAATCCAATTGGGTTAAAGGGTTTGATTTTGGTATTCAGGACTAAATTGAATAAAATAAAAGTTAGAGATGTATTAGAATGATTAAATTGAACACAAGAAGTTTATGGTGGATCATGTGACTTGCACGTGTCATTTAACAGCCAAAGCTAACGGCCAACTAACAGAGGTAACAAAGGTATACAAAGTTCAAACATTTGGTACTAAAAGTATACGAAAAAAAATATGATATCAACAGTAAAAAACGGTCGAACATATGGTAATAAAAAGACATTTAACCATATATTAATATATATATATAATATATGTCCCATGGACAGATCAATTCGAGCATGAGCTAGGTCGAGTAAACTTTGGGTCGTGTTCAGACCAACATTACTATTCTAGTCTAATTCAAGCCAAGTTCAAGCCTGAAAATCCAGGCTCGACCGAACTCGAGATCCAGTTCAGCTTATTTAAGTCAGAATCGAGTTTGAGCTACCTAATACTCAACTCGGCTCCCGTACACATATCTAATGGAAGATATAAATAAGCTGACAACGACCCGAAACGTCACAAATAATTGTTTTTTGGAGCCAAAATGGTATCTGATCTCCGTTGCTGACCTGTGCGTTTGTAATCAGCAAAAAAGTTATTGTCTAAGTAATATACATCTCTTGATGGTTGTTTCCTCTCTTCAAATAATCTTCTTCTTCTCGAAGAAGGATTTCAAGTGCCACAGCTGCAAACCCGCAACCGATAAGCAAACGAACAGCGATAGAAAGCTCAGGAATGCCATTCTCGAGTTTGTCGATTTGTTTAGCTCCTGCATTTCCTCTTCCCTGTTATTAAAGTTACAAAAGCATTAGTCGAAGAAAACTCGATTGATGACCTTTCGAACAAGAAACCAATTTTGGCAAATTTGTTACCTATCCCGGAGATAGAACATCTCTTCGTGGATAGAGTTTATGGTCTCTTCCAACTTCTTCAACTCTAGTTCCATACCCTGACACCATTAACCAATCCCAATCTTAAAAAAAACAAACTAAATCGTGAACAAAGAAATGATGAAGTTACAAGGATTCGACTGCAATCAAGTTATGTAAACCTTCCCAATTTGTACGAAATGAATAAACCCGATTGACCTTTTCTTACTTTCCTGTTAAACTTTTTTTAGGTGTATTCTCAACTTATCACAAGATCAAAAGTACTACTAAACGTGGTTATGGGTTCATGCACATTCAGTATCAATCCCTTAAAACAATTTGCAGGCTTTATAACTAGATCTACATGCAGCCTTCATTGGAATTTGAACAATCGAAATCGAGTGAGCCATTCAATTCCTATAACAAACGAATTGGTGCTTCAGATAAACGTTACAACTTGCTCAGCAAGTCAGCATTACTTAGGCACTCAGTTACTCCATATCTATCTGTTTGTCGGCCTTTTAACCCATATACACTATTTAACAATTTTCAATAGTTATTCAGATATGACTGATAAAAAATGTAAAAGCCTAACTACCTAAAGGTAATCACACAAAAGCAATCCTGAAAAGAGAAAAGATTGAAGACGGTAGTAACTTACGTCAACTTGGCCTTTCTTGGCAACATTCGACCAATCTTTGGCAGCCACACCAGTCCTCCAATCAAATTCAACAGAAATTGTGGTTGGGGGACTATGATCAGGAGCCCAAAAGCAAGTCATGTAGTCCCCAGACTCTCCAGCTGTGAATGCAAACTCACCTGATTGCACATTGTCGGAGTAGTGGTAGCTATTTCCATAAGAAGAAGTAACCTACAGCAGAACCCCATTCATTCATCCAAGGTTACAAAATATTCCAGATGTGAAAACACGAAATAATAGATAGTAGTGTATACCACTACATAAATTAACCTTTCAGAGATTCATGAAATTGAATATGTAGACGATGAGTTTAGGATTGTATACTAAATAACCTCAAGCAAAAGGCATGGCACCGGAAATTCTGCTCATCTAAATTTGCATGACTCCAAGAAACTGTTACTGCGGGTATTACCTCATTATAACACCGATGACTAGTCTAGCTAAAGATTACTAATCTAGTTATTAGAACTTAGAAGTTAGTTACGTCGAAGAGCTTGATTGCATTTTCAACATAATGATTAACTTTTCGGTTTTGTTTACATGATCATCCCTCTATGCATGCCATAATTTCTTTTAAGAGCTTTTTTTTTTTGTGCAAATTTGGAAAAATGCAGCTATTAGGTCTACAGAAAGATGGTGATAAAGGGCTAGGAAGAAGTGAGTCTAAGCTACTCTTTCTTTAGGCTTTATGGAATCCCTCTGCTCCTGCCTCCTTATAAGTTGCATCCTCAGCTCTGTCCTATTAATCTTCCAAACCCTAGCAGATATTCAAATCTAAGATTCAATTACTAAGCTCGGAGCTTCAGGGGCTTCAACTAGCGGTGTCATGGAATTTCATCTTCAAATGAAGAATCCGAACATCTCAGAAGCAAATATGTAAAAATCAAAATAAAAGGCGATAACTTCGATAATTTTACCAATAGGGAATCCTCATACTTTCCAATTGAACTGGCAACGAACCATCGAGAATCAACAGATCAAAACCAAACCACGCGAAAATCAAAGAAACAGCAGGAAGGTTGAAGCATGGAGTACCCTGACGGTGACTTTGTGCGATTCCGGCAAGGGTTGACCTTCGTTTGGGTTGGCGACGCTGTATTTGCCCACTGTCATGGAATTACTCTTGATGTCTTCGGAGATACACTTGGTGTGGCCCGATTGCAATTCGAAGCGCAATGATTCGGAGAGAGAGATCAAAGAAGCCAAAATTAAGACTAGGCAAAGAGATAACTTGGTCATGCTGCCGAGTAGAGAGTCGTTGAAGCAGAGAGAAGATCCGAGATCAACGAAGAGAGCAGCAGAGGATTCAGATCGGAAAGTTGTCAACTCAGTGAAGCAATGGAGTTCTTTTCAATCGATTTTGGGAGACGAGGATGGACTAGAGCTGTCTTTCTGCTCCGCTCTGGTCAAATATTCCGTAGAAGAAAGAAATTCGGGTTACACCAAAGCTATTTTTAATTTCGACTTCTACTCGATATCATACATGATGGCTTCGAGTTCGGCCAACCAAGTTTAAAATTTTTATTTTTCAATTTATGCACATTAGCTCGAGATTAGGATTTTGGCACCATGTTGAATTTGAAATCGACTAGAATTGAACATAAATTCGAGTTTGAATTCGACTTGAATATGTAAAAAAAAAACACAGCACACGAGCCTCTACATCAAGCACTAATGAACTTCTACTCGATTCTGTTAAAAAAAAAAATCGACTGAAGCTCGAATCAACTCTAAATTTAGTGAATCGAATTTGAATATCAACTCAGCCGGTCTCAAGTAGTTTGACTTGTTTTACCCCTAATTGACAAATCAGACCATAATTCAGTCCAATTTAAACTCAAACGAAAAACCCCTAATTCAGCAAACCCTAATCGATAGAATCCTATTTCAGAAAATTCAAATTTAGTAAGCCCTAATTGTAAAAAATGTAATTGAACACCGATTTTGTTTTTAATACCCCTAATTGACAGATCAGAAACCCTAATTCAGTCCAATTTAAACTCAAACGAAAAACCCTAATTCAGCCCCAAAATCAAACCCTAATTGAACATTGAACCACAATATCGTAAAAAATTGAGTAGTTCAGAATGAAATTTGTCAAACCCATAATCATGTAGCAACATCTAAGAAGCAATACCTTCCAATATGGGCACCCATGAAACCTTCTGGAGAAATTCTTCCATGTATACGACGGCTTCACTGAGCAGACTTCACCGCAAAAGCACTTACGTAGTTCATATGGAGGAATATCGACCGTATACTGGGAAGGTGGAGAGTTTGACTGCGAAGAACCTCCGGTGTTTATCTGTCTGGTGCTCGAGTTCGAAGCAGGAAAGAAGGAAAAGGGAAGAAGGAAATGAAAAGGAGGAATTGGACCATTTAAGCTTCAACACGTAAGGGCAAACTCGTCTCTTCAAATTTCAGTTTTTCGAAAAAAAAATAAAAAATTAAAGGGGTCACGTGCACATCACGTGACTCACTAACGGGTGTTTTAGACGGATACTTAACGGAAGTATCAAAAGGATACAAATGGGAAAGGTTTGGTATCAAAAGTATACAAAAAAAAAAAAAAAAAAAAAGTGGTACTAAAAGTGTATTCTGTGCAAAGAAGTGGCATGAAAAGGTACTTAATCCCTTTTTAAATTGGAGTGCTTGTCAGTTTTAATTCGATGAATCGGTTTATGTATACTTTTTTTTTAATAAACATCATTGGGTGATCTATTTTCTTAAACAACGTCAACACATATTTTTAAACTTTCGGAATGAAAGCTTCTCATGTTTTTTAAGGTTTGAGCGGCGCCACTCGATGACAATCATGTTATAAATTTTTATTCTACCAAATTACAATAGACATAGAGCCTCCTCCCCAACGTGGTTGTCGTTTATTTGTTACAACTGGTTTTTATATGATTTGGTTTCATCGATTAAAGTGCGCCACATCCTTCGGGAGCTGATGTCGTTCTCCGGATGATTGTCAATGTATGCTGAAAATCAGTCAAGCTATTATGAGGAATAAAACCTCATAATTACGCCACGTTCCAGATGTGGATGAAGTATTTATTATCCGTGTGAACAGTACAAATGTGAACATAAAAAATAAAGACGATTGATCCAGTCTCGAAGAGGATGGAAGCCACACGGCCCAACTCTGCTGGACGGTTCAAAACTCTGGGCGTGCAACAAAAGTTTCTTTACGATGATGCAATGTGTCACAGATGAAATCATCATTTACTTGACATATCGTTCTAACAGGTGATTAGCTGCATAATATTTAAATGATGCATTTTTTGGCCAATTCTAACATTTAGAAATGTTAAATATACATTTTTTTGTTACAAATACAGTAGTAAATCAGATTTGACCTAATTAACTAGAACCTGTGCTTGTCCTTCCAATCCTTTAACCCTCATTTCCCAGCAAACAGCCTCAGCAGCTTCCAATTGCTCCTCTTCCCTAAGGGCATCAATGAGCTCTTGCCCTAAACTTGCATTCAACAAAAACCCATCACCAACCATTTCCTCGAACCAACCGTACGCCTCGGTCGCTCTTTTACTCGCTGAGCAACTCTTTATCAGTATGTGGTATGTATCAGCTTTAGGACCTAACCATTTAGCTCTCATATCACCCACAGCAGTCCTCGCTTCCCCAGAATTACCCATCTTCAAGTGCCCCACAATCAAGCTATTATACGTCGTTTTGTCGGGCTCGACACCTTTTGATAACATATCTTTGTAAAAAGGGTTAAAGGTACTTTTCATACCACATGTTTGGCCGAATGTGGCTTTTAGTACCACATGTTTGGTTTTGTATACTTTTGGTACCAACCGTTTGAAAAAAAAATGTGGCTTTTTGTACATCCGTTAGTTGGCCGTTAGTTTTTTCCGTTAAGTGACATGTGCAAGTCACGTGACTGACCCTAAACTTTCGATTTTGTTCAATTTAGTCCCTCAAATATATTCATAACTTTTAATTTGTTTAATTTAGTCCCAAAACTTCAAAATCAATTCCAATTGAATCATCGAACCCAATTGAACTAGCCGGACCTAGCCTAGGGCTAGGTCCGAACCTAGGTTGGGGTCGTCGGACCCAGCCGACCCTGACCCAGGGTCGGACCTAACCCTAGGCTAGGTCCGGCTAGGTCAATTGGGACCTAGCCCAAATTCGACCCAAATTGGGCTATGTCCCAATTGACCTAGCCGGACCTAGCCTAGGGCTAGGTCCGACCCTGGGTCAGGGTCGGCTGGGTCCGGCGACCCAACCCAGGTTCGGACCTAGCCCTAGACTAGGTCCGGCTATGTCAATTGAGTTCGATGATTCAATTGGAATTGATTTTGAAGTTTTGGGACTAAATTAAACAAATTAAAAGTTATGAATATATTTGAGGGACTAAATTGAACAAAATTGAATGTTTAGGGTCGGTCACGTGACTTGCACATGTCATTTACCGGAAAAAAATAACGGTCAACTAACGGATGTACCAAAAACCACATTTTTTCAAATGTTTGGTACCAAAAGTATACAAAACCAAACATGTGGTACTAAAAGCCACATTCGGCCAAACATGTGGTATGAAAAGTATCTTTAACCCTTGTAAAAATCAGATGCTTTCGATATTTCTCCATGTTCTGTGTACGAATGAATGAACTCGTTATAAATAACTCGATCGGGGCTCAAGTTGGACTTACCCATTTCCTTGATAAGTATGTCTAGAAAATTTAGTTCTTTGCTGCAGCCTTTGAATAGTGGATGGAATGTACTTAAGGTAGGTCTGATTCCCTCATCTTTCATATCGTTGTAATAGTGCAGACATTTCTGAGCATAGCCTGCGCGGGAGAATCCCGAGATGAGGGTGTTGTATGTGATCACATCGGGTTTGTTCCCACTAGTTGTGATCTGGAGAAGCATATTTTCAGCTTCTACTAATCTTCCAGTTTTGCAGAGTCCATCAATGAGAGAATTGAATGTCACAATAGTAGGAAGAACTCGATGTGGTGCCATCTTGTCAAAAATGGCAAAAGCGTTTTCTAGTTTGCCGGAACAGCAATACCCATGAATGACCATATTGTATACCTGAGCATTACGAGCAGATCCACGGTTTATTGCATCTTCGAGAACAAGCTCTGCTTCAATGAGCTTGCCATTTTTGCACAAACAGTTTATTAAAGAGATGTAGCTTGCTTCACTTGGTTTAATCCCTTTAGTTTCCATCTCTTCTAGCATCTGGAAGCATCAATCGAAGATGCCTAATTTCCCGAAACCATTGATCAAGATATTGAATGCCTGGGCAGTGGCTGGAACACCCTTTTCTGACATTTTGTTCATCTATTCAACTGCCTTGTCCATCTCATTCATGTTGCTGAACATGTTAATCAAATGATTGAATGTGAACTCATCTGGGTTAACACCATTCAATTCCATTTGCTGAACCATCAAAACGGCTTTATCGACACAACCGTTCCTACAGTATCCATCAATCATAATGTTGTACAGAACTACATCTCGAACAGCTCCATGTTCATTCAACTTGTTGAAGATCTCCTCGACTTTCTCCACATTCCCAGTTTTACAGATAGCATTCAGCAGGTTAGTACATGCATGTTCGTTAAGCTCGATACCTTCTGCAGCAGCTTTTTCGTAGAGAGCAATTACAGTTTTCACATCTCCACACCTGTAATACCCATCGAAAAGGATACTGCAAGTATAACTATCAGCTACAATATCTGCAGCTTTCATGTCCTCTAATACCATCTTTGCCTCTCTGATTCTCCTTGTCCGAAGCAACCCAGTGAGCAATGTATTGTAAGTAACGACAGTCGGCTTCAGATTCACCTTCTTCATCCCCTCCCTCGCCTTGAAAGCACACTCTATCTGACCTAACTTACAGTAAGCACTAATCAGCTTATTATACGTGACAACGCTTACTGAGACATTTCTCACATGCATTTCGTCGAGCAGTTTATCTGCATCCTGAACCCTCTTCTCCTTAAGCAACGCATTGACCATGGCATTGTACACGACTGCTGATGGCGTAGTATTCATATCCTTCATGGTATCCATCAACTGAAAACCCTTGCTCAAATCGCCTAATTCAGCAGCAACCTTCACCGCCTTCGCGAGCTTCGAATGATCCGGTTTCACTTGAGGATGCCTCGCTTCTTGTGGATCATAGGTTGGTACTTCAGGTGACTGTGTACAGAAAGGTAGTGAGATGACAGAGATGGCGTTCTGGGATTTGATCGGAGGAAACAACTGGAGCTTTGGAAGAAGTTGGATCGCTTTTGCCATTGACTGTTGAGACGAGGAAAAGGAAGAACCCCGACCACTTGGCGGCTGTTGGGCGGACAAAGATAGAAATAGAGAGGCAGTGGCCAGAGAAGTCAGTCTAGTTCTGTTCGAGGACGAAGTTAAGGCGGAGGATCGACGGCGGTCGAATGGCGTGGCGATTCGGCCGACGAGGGGATTTTATTTTTTAAGGTTAAAGTTTAACTAGGCCGGGTGAGCGGTTCAGATACCCTTTGATTTGGGTGTTTCCGGAACCTACTCCGTGTATATCATTATTTCTTAAATTTTATTACCTAGAATCTACCCTGTAACATATGGAATTAGAATCGGAATTGCACCAATTAAAAACAATCGATTCCGGATAGCCCATTAAGAACCAATTTATTATCATTTAAATATTCAAAAATTCAAAAAAGAACATTTACATAAAGTGTAAAACTTCATGCAAACATTAATTAGTAACCGATAGAAACTCTATGCATAAAAACGCTTATATGCATACAACGCCCATGGATACAAACTCCATGCATACTAACTCAAATCAAAGTATTCAAATATAATTATCTGCATGGGCGTGAAAAATAATTTATATACCTATATTACTAATACAATCGGTTCCGGTTCTTACAATTCATCTCATAATCGGAACCGGGACCGGTCTTACATGGTGTTAAAATTAATTACCCGGAACTTACCATATTTTCAAATATGTCTTCCCGGAACTTATCTAATAGTCTGGTTCCGATTTTAGTTCTGGTTCCAATCAGGTTTTGCTCACCCCTAGTTTAAGCTATCGAACTTATTCTTTTCAACTTTTCATTCTTGAACTTTTATTATATTCATCATTGAACTTTTATTGTATTGTAGGGCTAATTATCAAATTGCAAGTCCACGCTTGGGTCCGCGAATAAATTACTAGCTAGTGTTTCTTTTTTGATAAATAGTTAGCTCAGGCTTCTCTAAGTAAACAATTACTAGTTCACTTTCACTTTTTCGTTATATTTTAACCGATTCAACACGTAGACGGCATGTAATTTTATGCACAATGACCAAAATATCTAAACTCGTCACCTTCTAATATTTTATAGAGAGTAACATACTTAAGACCTATCCACTTTTAAATGTGATCATTATATTTTGAATGTGGGTACTTTATTTAAACCTAAAACATTACATACGTAGGTTTGGTCAATAATATATATATATATATATATTCAATTCAAAGTTCACATACTAGTTATCGAGTCGAGTTCAAGTTAGCTAGCTAAGGGGCACCATTTATGATTTAAATGAATCGTTTTAAGATTGACGAGGTGAGTCGAGCCGTGCTCGAACTCGTCGAGCATGACACCGAGACAAACTCGTATTTGAAAAAATTAAGTTCGGTCAAGTTAAATTAAAGTTATCCGAGTTGAATTAAGCTTGTTAAATACTCGACTTCACTCGTTTATACCTATATCATATATCACCATTGTCTCTTAATTGGAGATTGTCAGAAATTTTTGGGGGCGTTTGGATGAATGTAATGTGGGATGTAATATCACATTACGTCCCACATTACATCAATATTACGTTTTTTGGTTTGTCAAACGACGTAATATGCATTGTAATGTAATGTCCAAACTTCATTCAACGTAATGTGAGATTACATCAAAAAATAAATGTAATGTGAGATTACGTCCAACATTACGGAGTGTTATTGTTTTATTAATATTTATTAAATAGACAAAATACTTTGTATTATCATTATAGCTTACTATGATAATAATTTTGTTATTATTAGTAGTTTTTATTTTTTATCTACTTCATAACTCATTATTATAATAAATAATAATGCACATAATGTTCGTATAAAAGGAGTTAAGTCTTTTCAATGCATATTTTTAATGAAAATTATCTTATAAAACTAATATAATGTTTTAACTATTAGAATTTTAATAGTTGTGCATATTGAGTTTACATATTTTATTTTTAGAATTCATAAATGACTATAGTATTAACCACAAAACATAAATTTTAAAAAGTTAGTTGTTGTCAAAATATATATATTTTTAAATCTTATCATATTAAGATATAATATACTCTCTATAAATTAATATAATAATAATAAAGTCACATTATAATGCACATTACAACACATACAAAACACTGTAATCTAACATTACACTCTACATTACAGCACAACCAAAACTGTAATCTAACATTACACTCCACACTACAACACAACCAAACACTGTAATCTAACATTTCAAGTAATCTCACATTACAACTCACATTACTAATCTCACGTTACGTCCATCCAAACGCCCCCTTTAAGTTTTTATTATAACGCATACAGACTACCTACATCATATCGTATTTCATCTTTGTAATCTTAATATATTTTGTATTTAATATTTTTTGTTATTTAGACTATTTCAAGTAAGTTTTTAGTTTTTTTTTTTTTTTAAAAAAACTATATCAAATACACATCATATCAAGAGCATTGGGTTAATACATAGTTTGGTTACTTATGTTTACAAATGTGACCGTTTGGTTCAAACATGTATTTTTTAGTTACCTACGTTTGTAAATGTGACCATTTGGTTACATTATACTGAAATGTCTAAAGTACCCATAACTTTTCCATTGAATTCATTCCTGCTGCGGCGATTCTGAAGTGGTTGCAATACAAATCTACAGTTCCTCCACTAGACCCTCTACCGATACATGTTGGTGATAAGTTCACACTACCACCCACCATGAATATTGGTATCATAAAGATTTTGATTTATATAAAATGAAAAATTAGTGTTTACGTCTGCAGAATCGAGATTGATTGATTAAAATGGGTGAATACAAGAACGATGACACAATTATTAGATGTTGAAAAGCGTGTTTCAGAGAAAACATGTTCTGTAGCAGAAGGAAGTAATATCGTACAACAATCTTATTGAAGATTGTAAATAATTTCTTGTCAGCCTGAAATCAAACCCATGCTTTACTATAAAGTCTAATATATCTTAAGTTCCACGGTGTCGATCTAGGGTTTATGCTAATGAGAGTGAGAATCAATATCCATGAATTTTTCCATGAAGTAAGAACAAACCCCATGAATTTTTTATGAAAGGCGAACAATCGATGAAGGAATAACGGAAAATGATGATGAAGCATATTGGAATTAATTGAGTATAAGGGTATATTTGTCATTTTATAACCATTTAATCACATTTGATTAAACATAAGTGACTGAACAAAATAAGTTTGAACCATTCGGTCATATTTTGAAACGTAAGTAACCATTTAATCACGTCAAAAAAGAAAAATAACCGTTTAGTCACCTAGTGTAAAAGTAGGTAACCAACCAAATGATATACTAACCCAAGAGCATTACATAACGATGTATCGAATAACTAAAGTGCTACATGTGATCTGCATCATAATTCCGAACGTTCCTACACTTTCTTTCTTACCACACCAAACTTCCAAATTCTGCCTCATAAAACCCAAACCGGGCACCTGCTCTGCTTCCATTTTCTTCTGAAAACAAATATATTTAAGGAAAAAGAATAAAAATTAGATCTTTGGCTGGCCCGATCGCTGGTAGCATCTTAATATAATAGCGACACCCAAAATCTTTAACGAATTCAATCTCTTTTAAAATACCCGAAAACCTTTGACGGTTGTTTCTGTATCCGGCTAGTGAACGCCCTTCTCCTTCTCCTCCAATTCCCCCAATCCCAATTTCCAAATCAGATTCATTCTCGTTATATCCAAATCTCCAGCTGAATTCGTAATGTGTGTGAATTCCTGAAGTGTATACTTCTAGATCGGATTACATACCCATCCCCATTGTGAAGGAGGTGAATGACGTCTCAATGAAGAGGAATCAGTGGAAAAAAGCATTGAAAAGGGTAAAAAATGGAGGCTAGATCGGATGGCGGTAGCAGTATACTGCTAAAGTGCGACAAATCCCCGCCCCGTACTCGATTGCAGGTCTTGTTTATCTGGGTTTGCTCCAGCATTGTTATTTGGACGTGTCTGGTTCAATTGTTAGCTGTAGGGGAGCTATGGCAGCCTCGGTTTTTCGACAGAATCTCAAATCGATTTACTCATGTTCAGCCTTTGCCCATTATCATTGAAGAGTCCGTACAATCTCCGCCACCTCTTCCTCCTCACAGTGAGTTTTTGTCATTTGTATAAGAGATATAAGTATTTTCTAATATGAATCTTTCAGCTGCAGACGGTGCTTCTTTTGGTAGTTAAGGCCGTTTTAATGGTTACATGTTATGTGTATATAAATGTTCAACATTTTATATGTTTTCAGCTGTCAGTATTTGAGGATTTAAAAATTGCATTTATAATGCTACTGATTTGCTGTTGACATAGTTAGTGCAGCAGAAAATAGTCAAGATACTGGATCTGGAATGTATTACTTGTCTGGCTTTCTAATTCGTTAGTTATTACTTGAACTGAAATGCTAGTGGCATGATAAACAATTTTATGATAAATTGCTGTTTTAATAATTAAAAACAGTTCCAACTATAGGCCTTGTTGATAATAGTTACAGATTTAAGATGTTGATATTTGTGTTCCAACTATCAAATTTGTTGACTGATTATGGCTTAAAATTGGTGTTTTAGTCAACAAAACATGTTGTTTTCCACTATTCCTAAGTATCATAATTGTTGCTCATGGTTTAGGCTTAGTTGATGCTTAAAAATCGTGTTTTTGTTTTGTCAATATTAAGAGAAAAAAGTGAAAATAAACAAATCTGATAGTTGCGATTCCGAATATAACATTTTTAAGCTGGAACAGCGAATAGCAACATAACTTATAGTTGAGACCCTAAATTGCTGGTATTACCTTTTTTTTGTTAAGTTTGGTATGAAGAACATTTGATGTAAACTAAATAAGCAGTTCTTGAGATGTGGAAATTTAAATTGCAGTGCTAAACAAGGTCTAGTTTCTTCTTGTGCCAACTCATAAACTCTCCAAACCTATTTTTCAGGGAACTATACTAGTAACGGGTTTCTCAAAGTATCTTGCAATGGAGGACTAAATCAAATGCGAGCTGCGGTAAGCTCTTCTACATTTATTTCAGTCTTTTTAACTAGAGGAAATTTGAAGTGAATCGGTTTTTATGTCAGATATGCGACATGGTTAGTGTTGCTCGGCTTTTAAATCTCACATTGGTAGTTCCAGAGCTGGACAAGAAATCTTTCTGGGCTGACCCCAGGTATATATATATATAGCTGTGTCTATAGTATCCTCTTCCATTGTCTCAAGTACCCTCTTCCATTGCTCTCATTAACTAATCTAACATGTATGATTCCTGCAGTAATTTCGAGGACATATTTAACGTGAATCATTTCATTGATTCGCTGAGAGATGAAGTAAAAATCATCAGAAGGCTGCCAAAACGATTTAACAGGAAATATGGTTTCCAACCACTGGAAATGCATCCTGTCAGCTGGTCAAACGAGAAGTACTACTTAGAGCAGGTATTAATATAGAGACTGGATATTCCTTCAATAAGTATTCAAGTTTAATTTAAGAGTAAACTCTACTAATTTGTGGCAGTTGCTGTTACATGATAAGGAACTTAAGAATATGTAGGTTTGGGAAGTATTCAGTTGTTTCCTCGATCCTAAATATTCCACATTAAGTGTTGTGTTCGAGTGTTTATTTTCTAATAATAAGAACACTTGTTTGTTGATATTAGGTTTCATTAAGTCCTAGAATAAGAACATTCTGATGACATAGTTTTGGCAGTTCGTCTTAAGGTAGTTTATTGTTGGTTTGACATATGATTATCAAACCATGAAACCCTTAGTGCAAGGGTTCTACTGAGGCACCTCTTGGATACATTTGATAAATGTCACTATAATGTTATTTTTTGATCTACACAATTGCATATATAGGACATTATACATCTCAAATGTCTTCTTTTGCACATTTTGTTGATGGTTGACAATTGAATGTAGGGTTAAGAGCCTAAAAACAGTCCTAACTATAGACCATGTTGATAATCACTGTCTCGGATTTAAGATGTTGATATTCGGTGTCCCAACTATCATATTTGTTGCTTTCTACTTTTTTTTTCCGACTGATTTTTTGGCGTTTTAAATCTGATAGTTGGGACACTGAATATCAACATTTTAAATCCAGGACAGCGATTAGCAACACGATATATAGTTGATACTGTCTTTAAGGTTCTTAACCCTAATGTTATTTATTGATCTATGTAATTGCATATATTGGACATTATACATCTCAAATGTCTTCTATTGTACATTTTGTTGATGGAATGTATGTTCCCGTAAAATTTATTGGCAAGATGCTTGTGTTTTATTCAACTGATGCACATATGCTCTGATATTTAACTTTTTTTACAGATCAGATAGATCTGCAGGTGAAGCTGGTTAGATCAGATCTTGTTAGCTTTTTACACCATCTTGATATCTCAGTGCATATTATGCAGGTTCTGCCGCTCTTTAGCAAGCACAAAGTGTTACATTTTGTTAAAACTGATGCACGACTGGCAAACAACGGGATTTCACTGGATACTCAGAGACTCAGATGCCGTGTTAATTTCCAGGCACTAAAATTTACTCCTCAGATCGAGTCTTTGGGCTCCAAGTTAGTTAGACTTCTTCACGCAAAGGGACCCTTTTTGGCGTTGCATCTTAGATACGAGATGGATATGTTAGCTTTCTCAGGGTGTACCCAAGGCTGCACACCCGAAGAAGCCGAGGAACTGAAGCGAATGAGGTTGGCCGAACTTTAACTTGTAGATTACATGAAACCGCACTTCTTTTACTTAACTTGTGACTTGGCTCTGGCTCGGATTCAGGTATGCATTCCCTTGGTGGAGAGAAAAAGAGATAGTGTCCGAAGAAAGGAGGTCACAGGGTTTATGTCCTCTCACACCCGAGGAGACCGCATTAATTTTGCAGGCCTTCGGTTTTGATAAGGACACACCGGTATATATTGCATCAGGTGAGATATATGGAAGCGAGCGGAGATTGGCAGCTCTGAGGGCTGCATTTCCCCGAACGGTAAGTCTTCCAAATCTTGTCATTTTTGCAGCCTCTTTCGAGCATTTTACCAAATAGAAAGGCGACTTTTGTGGGATCTCGCGCATTGCATATTATTGTGGGAGGAAAAATTTGTGGATTGGCAAGAACCCTATGCGTTTCCATCTTACAGATTGACCAACTTTAGCTACCAATTTTTTTGTTAAACCGAGAGATCCGATCAAATCCTAGGATTTGAGTAGTTTCAGATACTTTTACAGTAATGCCGTAGCTTTTAACCGTCTGCCTTCTTCTAACTCAGTATAGTTTTGATGATCTAGCCGACCGTAACCATGGTCAGACCTGGCTCTGTACTCGACCTAGACTAGCTCAATCAAACCAATGTTTTGATCAGAGCGAGTTTAGGGACTAAATTATACCCAAAAAATAAAGTTATTCTTAAGCTATGAGCCAATGCCCTCGAATTCCTGTCTAGGTATCAGTTTCTGCATATCTGAGATTCGGGAAACGTCCATTTTCAGGTCCGAAAGGAAAAGCTGCTTGACCCTGAGGATCTAAAGCAATTCCACAACCATTCCTCACAAATGGCAGCCCTGGACTTCATGGTCTCGATCGCGAGCGCTACTTTCATCCCGACGTATGATGGAAACATGGCAAAAGTTGTGGAAGGTCACCGCAGGTACCGAATCTAAAACCGTCGGTTGAAAATAGGCATATCATCCTGCTCATTTGCCTTATTCTTCTTCTTATGTAGGTATTTAGGGTTCAAGAGAACCATTCAGCTCGACCGGATGAAGTTAGTCGAGCTGCTTGACTTGCACCATAACGGAACTCTTTCTTGGGACGGGTTCAAATCAGGCGTGCGGAAAGTACATTCAAAGAGAATGGGGCAACCGTCACTTCGAAGAGTCATTGCAGACAAACCGAAAGAGGAGGATTACTTCTATGCGAACCCTCAAGAGTGCCTTTGCGAGACACCCGATTGCAGCGATCTGCTAACCACGAGCACCGAGCGAGCTTTGCTGCATATTCATTGATGGTGTTCCACGGCGAATACTGAAGAAGAGAGCAATAGAGAATCTTAGCCTCTCTAGTCTAGACAGAATTTTTTCTTGTGCATAGGTTATAAAGGAATCTTGATTCTTGTTATCAGAGATGTTAATGAAATTCAACAATCAAAGTTTAATGATCTTACATATGGTGCCTCTCATCCCTCTAGTTACTATTATAGACCAGGGTTTCGGTTTCGAACTATACACTTGGGTTTCCGGTTCAATTATAGACCCGGGTTTCGGGTTTCGGGTTTCATTTTACAGTTTTGCATACAGAGTTTTGGATGAATTGCAATCGAATTGTCGATTATCGTTTTCATAGACTACGTGTTAAGTTATAGAAATACGAACATGCGACGAAATCGTCAATTTTTAAGTTTAAAACCGTCCAGATTTATAATGGTTATATTTTTTTTTTATAAAATTTGGGCCAAGCTCGGTTTTAGATCGAGAAATCCGTTTTAATCGAGTATGTCCGCTTGTTGTATCATTTAATATTTTGTAACATTTGATAACTGTTGGTTAACATTCATATTTTTTTTCCCAGCAAAAGGAATGAGCTAGTAGTGGAGATCTTAGGTCCATCCCGCTATATAATGTTCGAGCTCTTCTGCTTATGGTCTGAGTTTATTCCGACCAGACTATGCGAGCAACTAGCGCACGCACTGGTCTCGTCAACGTAGCCCCACCAGCAGCCTAGTATCGTCAAACCTGGAACATTGAAGCCAAACCACATGGGAGTAAGCGTTCTTGGCCACTAGACCATCAGACCACCACTGCTGCTGGTTGTTAACATTCATATTGGTTTGATGTTTTTGATATATCTTTAGATGTATAAAATGTGCAAATTTTAAGAATTAATTCGATGTTGGATGCTTGAAGTATGATACTCAAAGTTGTTAAACCCAAAATTTATGTGTTATTTGAGTTTTGAATTATGTAATGTAATTTTAGCCAAATAATAATAATAATAATAATAATAATAATGTAATGTATTGTTGTGTTGAATGTGATTACAATCTTGACTTATGTCATAAATTGTTTTTTAAAAAAAAATCTTTGGCTCGAGTAATTGACTGAATAATTACGTCACCTGACCATACTTAAGAATATTAGGATCGATTCTCTCAACACTCACAAACGGATTAAAAGAAAATAATAAAGAACACAAGATTTAACGTGGTTCGGTTAACGCGACCTACGTTCATGGGCAAAGGAGGAGCACCACTTCACTAGCACAATCAACACTGTAGGATTATAAGACGAGACCACATAGAGCACTCACTCTCACAATACATATAGAGACCTATTATACAATACTCTAATTAACACTCTTCCTAAAACTTGACAAACACACAGCCCTAGACCTGATGACTCCTCTCCCACAGCCCTAGAACTCACGGCAGCTATATATTGCTATGTTGATTGTCTTGCCCAAAACCTAGCTTTGTCTAATACCTATATATAGCCACCGCCTCTAAGATATATATATATATATAATAATCAATAAAACTACTAATTATATATACAGCTTAAAGAAGACAGACAATATTAATAGCGTGATGAAGTGCTTTGCTGTGGAAGAATTTGAGATTTTTTTAAAGACAGCAGAATAGCGCAACGAGAGCATTGCGTTAGTTGGGTGGGGGACAATGTCACGTGTCTGAAAAAGTGGTGCCTGAACAAGTATCACCAGCGTCTACTACGTTAAAAGTACTTTTACAAATAAAGTTCTATAGGGGGAATAGTAGTTGGGAGCCAAGTCAGTACGTGATTGATGAGAATCTCTCCCCCTATATATGGTGTCTCTTGATAGACAAATGATGGTTTACAATGTACCAGGTTGTCATCTGTTAAGGCGTTGCACGATGCACGTCCTTCGGGACCTTACTGGTTTGGGAGCTAATGTTGCTCTCCTAATGATGGATAGGGCATGCCGAAAACCAGTCAAACTACTCTTAAGAGCAAGACCCGTTTGTCTATATGTGTAGTGTGAGTTGGGCTTCGAGAATGATCCTTGAGCATATTGAGAGCTAGATGCCCCGCGGCCGATTCCGCTGGGAGCGTCAAAATTTTGATGTGATCTAAATTTTTTAAAACGTTGAATGTGTTGTAAGACGGCTTAAACCGCACAAGCTCAAAAACCAAAATTAGTTTGGATTTTTTTCTTATATTTTCTCACCCGAACCCGAGAGTCCGAGACCGAGTTCTCAATATTATAAACCCGAGATTTTGAGGGCGTGTTAAAAAAAAAAAAAACCGCCGGGGCCCGCTCCATTGCTCTCAGAAGACTGACCTTGCACATCAAGTACTAATCTTCCTCCATTTTCTTTTTAGCGTTGTAATCTCTTTAATCTTGAAAAAGACTTAAATTTGCCAACATACTTCTTTATCTTTCCATATAATTTAACGAAAATTATAATAAACATAACAATTTAATGTAGCGAATTTTTAACAACGAAAAAAAAGTAGCAACAAGTTCTGCATGTTTTTTAATCATTCTCAATTTAAAATGACAAAAGAATAAACCTAGCTTATTAGGCAGGTATACATGGACAAAGATGAAGGTATTAAAGGTTGAGGGGACAATTAAGGAAACTATGAGCGTCGCGTTATTGCAATAGCGGAGAGAATGATGAGAACTATCAACGCTATCGCCGCAAGAAATGCGCCCGTCAATGATCCCGAAACCCTCTCGCATAAGGAGCTATATTCGTGGCAGATCCCGACCCAGTTCGCGCTTTCGCTTCCGTTATGTGCTAAGTAAACGATCGTCGCTGCAGCTGAAGCCCCGGCCGTAATAAGAGCAAGCATTATCTGCCAAATATTAACCGTTAGATCGATTGATATAATAATGGCCATGTTAAAGTATGATATAGTTAGTAAGTACGTACAGTGTCGAAGATGATCAATATAGCCCTAGTGATTGCCACTGTACTTTTAAAGATGTGGAAGACTGATAACACAAGAGAAACAACGAGATACGCGCACACAATAGAGTTTGAAACCACAAAGAACCTGCAAATTAATTATCAACAAAATCAGTACTCTTTAGAGTATATATATAGAGAGAGAGGTTCAATCACGTTATTTTATAAGAGAGTGCATGGTCAAATATCTATCTCCTCAAGTAATATTGCTTATAAAAAGTTGAGCCGACTAATAATAAGATGGATGATTGTTGAAATATAAAAATTAAACCCCTAAACTATTACTAGAAAGTAATATATATGTGGAGATATATAAACGTACGTGAATGAAGGAAGATGATTGAACTGTGCCTTGAGCATCCCAAGTTGAGATGAGAAAGAGATGTGAGTCTGGGTGGTCATTCCCATGGCAACCGCGCTCGACATTGCTCCGACAGCCCCGAATAATCGCAGAACTAAATCTGCTATCGAGATTCCGCGATTCACTGCTTTCTCTGGAGGTGATACAGACTCGTCAGACAGTGCTTGATGATCTTCCTCAACAGATTTTATCTTCTTCGCCATTTTGAATCTCGCTGCTCTTAATTAGCTTGTATTGTAGTTGAAGATGAGAATATTGTTGTGTTGATGAAGAGGGCTAAAGCGCTGGATTTATACGAGTGTTGGAATTGAATTGGGTTTTCCCCTAACGTTATCAAGTGCGGGTGTTTGGCAGAAATACAGTTCTAGTTCACGATACAAATTTTAATAATATAATATTCAATGCCCAAAATTTGAAGGTCAATACATATATTTTAACAAAAATGAATTAACAAGTAGTGATGATTGTAAAACTATCCATTACGTAATTTCCGACATCTCTGTTTATAGTTTGATTTTTTTTCTCCACCAAGCTTAGTAAACAACTAGTGTATGCCTATTAGCATTAACTCAGTTTACATAGACTCATCAGCAAACAACCTACTATTATAGTGAAGAGACTAACTCTTTAAACCCAGACTCGTTTCCTTTTATATTTGACATGATACGTGGGTCTGACAAGACTTGATATTTTAATCAGGTCGTCGTGATGCGACTCTCTAAGAGATTTCGAACAAGAGACTTCAAAGTCAAACCATATAAAAATAAGAACTTTTAACCACTAGACCACCGCTAACAATGGTTGAAGGTCAATACTCAATAAGGTCTTGTTGATTGGAACCATAACCATCGTATGCACCTAACTCTGTTTACATAGCCCCATTAGCAGCTTAGTATAGTTAATAGACTGACTCGTTAATAAGGTCAGGCTCGTCTCCCGGCCGTTTATGTCTGACGCGGTATGTAAGTTATATGAGACCTGATATTTTAATCAGGTCACCGTAATGTGACTCTCTCAGAAATTACAAACTTGAAACTTCAAAGTCAAATCATATAAAAGTAAGAACTCCTAACCACTAGATTACCATTAACGGTGGTTGGAGGTCAATACTCAAAAGGATCTTGTTGACATATAACTATCCGACCAGACTTAATTAGAGAACAACCAGCGTATATACTAAGTATGTTTACATAGTTCCACCAACATCCTAATATAGTAAACAGATTGACACGTTAAGCATAGACTCTTTTCCTCTTATGTTTGACATAGTATATGAGTCAGACAATAACTAATATTTTAATCAGATTATCGTGAAGTGATTTTGAAAATTTTCAAACTACATAAAAATAAAAAGAGAAAAGAACCTATTTAGTGTCTCAGGTTTACCTCATGTTTCAGTTTGGTGTCTCAGGATATTAAAGTGTTGATATGGACTGTCCCAAGTTTGACAATTGTTGCAATTTGATTTTCTGTTAAATTTAGGTGTTAAGTTTAACAGACATAGATGAAAAGACCATACTGCCACTTCCGATTTCGGCCACCCACCTCCGATTCCGGCCACCCACTTCCGATTCCGGCCACACTACAAGAATTAAGGATTATTGCGACGACCAAAATCGTCGCAATTACCTTGGAAATCGCCACTATATGTATGTTGCGACGACAAATCATTGTAATAGCTTCGTCACTAAGACCCCTAGCAATAGGTCCCTATTGCGACAAAATGAGTCGTCATCACAATAGAATATAGTCTATTGCGAGAACAACTATCAACACATATGCAGATTAGTTGTCGCGATTGATTTATATTGCGAAGATCTGATAACCCTATTGCGACAAAATGAGTCGTCATCACAATAGAATATAGTCTATTGCGAGAACAACTATAACACATTTGCATATTAGTTGTCGTGATTGATTTATATTGCGATGATCTGATAACCCTGTTGCGACAAAATGAGTCGTCATCACAATAGAATATAGTCTATTGCGAGAACAACTATAACACATCTGCATATTAGTTGTCGCGATTGATCTATATTGCGAGGATCTGATAACCCTGTTGCAACGACAAATTTATAATTATTGTCGCAGTAGGTACATTTATTGTGAGGATTCATCAATTCTGGTACGACGATAAATTCAAAAATTTGGTGCAATTAGTCTCCCTATTGCGACGATTTAATAGCTCTATTGCGACGATACACTTAAAAATATTATCGCAGTAGGTACATATCGTGAAGATTCAGTAATTCTATTGCCACGCTAAATTTGATATTACTATCGCAATTGGTCTCCCTGTTGCAAAATTTAATAACTCTATTGCAACGACACATTTAAAATATATTGTCGCAATATTTATACCTATTTCATGGATCTTTTAATTCATTTGTATAAAAATGAACAAATTATCGCAATAGAGTATTTGTTTATTTATTTTACTGCGATAAGTGGTCGTTTATTACCACGATAAATTTGAACATATCATCGCAACATATAAAGAGAAGTCATTTGCATCATCGATTTATCAAGCATTGAATTTAAACGATAAAACATGGTCAACTTTAATTTTTTCATTGGATTCCCATCAATCTCCATTTAGCTATAGATAAGCTTAGGAAAATTTATAATTAGGATTTAATATACATACGGACTTAGATGAGTGTTACTTTTAGATGTAACCAACAAAATAAAAGAAAATTTTTTTTCCAAAAAAATTGATAATGTAGTAAAATTTTGTTTTGACACAATTACTACTAATCACTGAGTGTCTCACCATCGAACAAGGTGGGAGGGCTTGACAAGGTGACACTAGACAACCTCTAAGATGATGCAATTCAAAAGGAGGAATCAACCTGAACCCAACATCTACAATCCATGAGAACAACCTGTCACTATGCCAATGCAGCAGCAGCTTAGACACGGTCATTTCTAGGCCTAAAAAATAATGGTTGCGCACCTCCTCAAGTTCGACAGCTAGCAACATGACAAATCAACAACACTATTCAACAACAACTACGCTTCGGGGGTGCCGATCTAACCAAACAATCCTTATTCGGGTCTGACAAAGATGTTTTTGAATGTCGCCTCGATCTGGCTACGGGATCGTGATCTTCGAAAGCATCGAGCAATCTCTGGCGCCGATCCTCAGCTTGCAGCTCGACCGATCTGAATTTTTTTGAATCTCCATTGGGGAGGGGATCGGTGCGAGAGATCTCCTGCTTGAGTTTGGAGCGCAATTGTTTTTTTTTTAAAGGGATTTTGTCTGAGAGCCGCAAATAATTGTTCTTATGTAGGTCGGATACTCTGCATGTGAATAATTTGCTTGTTAAATAAACAATATATTTATTCAATTAGCTTAATAAGAAATTAATTTCATATTATTTTCTATAACTAATCTAAATCTAAAATCTATTTAAAACTTCTAATTTTTTTTATAATAAAGTTCTATCATGAGGCCTTAATAATGAATCTGTTCATCTGTCTTTAATGTCGGATTACGATTGAGATTTTGAATTAATATGGATCGAGGGATGCTAATCAATTTTAGATAGCTAGTTTTTCTATAGGTGGATTATTTATATAACTACATAATAATAAAACTCTATTGCAAGGATAACAATTTATTGCAAGGACAATTGAGATTTTTTTTAATAAAAAAAAAATGAAAACAAGATGTTTAAAAAGTTCAAATTTTAAATATGTCCAGAAAAAGTTGGAGTTTTAATACAATTTTAAGAAATTTTGAATTATTTTAAAAAATACTTACATTTATTTTTCCAATTTTTAATACACTTTTGTAAATCTAAAAATAAAAAATGTGGTAGTATCATATCTATTAGTTCACTTCAAAATAAGTTCAATTTTTTTTTTTTTTTAGACTTTATGGTTGAGTTTAGGGTTATATGCTTTAGGATTAGGTTTAGAGTTTTCATGGTTTAGAGTTCAAGGTTTAGTGTAGTAAGATTTTAAAGTTTAGTGTTTAGGTTTGAAGATTTAAGTTTTTAAGGTTTAGGGTTTAAAATTAAGGTTTTGAATATCAAGATTTAGAGTTTAAGATTTTAAGGTTTATGGTTTAGGGGTTTAGAAATTAAGGTCTTGAATATCAAGATTTAGATTTTAAGATTTAGGGTTTCAAGAATTAAGGTTTCAAGATTTTAAGTGTTTAGGGTATTATAGTTTAGGGTTTAAGGTTTATAATGGTTTTAATCTGATAGTTAGAGTTTAAAGTCTAAAGTTTAGAGTTATTATTATTATTTTTTTTCCAAATTATTATTATTATTATTATTTGGCCATTAGTATTATTTTTATTTAGGGTTAAAAATTATCAACTTTGCCTAATTTAAAACTAATTACAAAATTTTATAAGCGGAGATATTAACGTCAACATTTTTGTGGAAAACTGTTATTCCGAGAACCCGTGTCACAATAGAATCATATAATTCCTCGCAATACAATGAAGATATTGTGAGGATATGCAGTCATCGTAATACATTACATTTTAATGCAATTGGTTTCTCGGAAAAGATTACAAATTTTTTTTGGTGTGAATTATGTTATTGCGAGAAGCAGTTGTCACAACTAGCTATTACACTTCTTAGAAATAAACTCATCCTATTGCGATAATATGCGATCGTAGCAATATATTTGGAGTCGTCACAATTTAATATTTCACATCCTCGCAACAAATTCATTCCATTGTAACGACATGGGATCCTAGTTATAGATTTAACGTCGTCGTAATTGTTATTCATATGCATAATTGTCGCCAAATTTTGTGTGTGATAATTTTTATTGCGAGAACCAGTCGTCGCAGCCGGATATTCAAAATTCTAACAACAAATCATTCTTTTGCGATGATATACGTTCATCACAATAGATTACGTGTCATTGCAATTGGTTTTCCAGAAAAGTTTGGACCAAAATCATGGTGGGAAATTTGTATTGCGACAAGAATCCGTCGCAATTGGATATTACAATCATCACAATAAATCAATTATATTGCGACGACATATGATTCTAACTATAGATTTGCCGTCATCGCAATTAATTCTTTATAGATAATTAACGACATTTTTTGGGGGAAATTTTTTACTATGAGAAGTATTCGTCGGAATCGGATATTCTAAATTCTAGCAATAAATTCATTCTTTCGCAATGATATGCGGTCATAGCAATAGATTACGTGTCGTAACAATTCGTTTCCCGAAAAAAAAAGTTTGCGCCACAATTTTTGTGGGAAATTTGTATTGCGAGAAGCATTCATCGCAATTGGATATAACACATCCTTGCAATAAACTCATTCTTTTGCGAGGATACACGGTCTTCGCAATAGATTTGTCGTCATCACAAAAATTTTTTTATTGCGACGACCCGTCATCGCGGTTGAATATTGCGATGATGTTCTCATCATTTTTATAGGTTATGCGACAAAACCTGTAACGTCGCAATAGACACGATCTATAGCGATGACACAATGTCATCGCAATAGAAATCATAGCTATAGATCGAATTTCTTGTAGTGCCAGCCACCTCCAATTCCGACCCACCCACCTCCAACGAGATGATTCCGGTCTATTTCAGCCCGATTCCAGCCGATTCCGGCCGATTTAGGGTTCCGGCGGTGGAGCAGCTGACCTGATTTAGGTTTAGGGTCGACCGATTACGGCCTATTCCGGCCCGATTCCAACCAATTTAGAATTCCGGCCGACTTAGGGTTCCGACCGATTTAGGGTTCCGGTGGTGGAGCAGCTGACCTGATTTAGGGTTTAGGGGTAATTTGGGCATTTTCAATTTTATTTGGTCATGTGCTGGTCACATGACTGAATTCTGTTAAATTTAACCTCGAAATTTGACGGAGACACCAAATAGCAACACTATTCAAATTTGGAACAGTATAAGTATGCGTCAAACACCAAACTGAAAATGAGGTAAACTTGAGACACTAAATATATTCTTACCCAAATAAAAATAAAAACTTTTAACAACAAGACCACCGGGTCTTGTTGACATAGAACCGAAGAAAATACGGTTTATACTTTATAGCAATCTGCACTTTGAATCTTTTTTTTTTAATTAGAGAACTTTGAATCTTTGACTACTCGTATAATGTTGTTTGTCCAAACTTTTTCGGCTTCTCCCACTTGTTTGACTTTGACCGATAAACTCAACATGTGTCCACGATTTTATTTTTTTCGTGGTCTATCCTATCCTATCATTAGTGACAGTCAAAATATGAATTCGACTTTAATAAGCTTTATACTAATTATAGGTTAGTCGAGTTCGAATCCAGATTAAAAAAAATACTAATTTATTGTGATATATAATAAATTTATAATGAATCAATAATCCATGTTGAATAGCAGTACAACTCTCGATTAATCCTTATGTCCCTTTGGCACGATTTTACTTAGCTCAACCTGATTGAGTTCGTCGTTTTCACTTAGATTGGAAATGAGGAATTCTTATTAGATTTAAATTTAAATAGTAAAACTCTACTTATGATAGTCTAAATCACATTTTTTTTTTAATGGTGAATTCATTTGGCGATTTTTTAATTCTTCACGTGGTGATAATTTTTTTTTTTAATATTTTTTTTTTGCCAGTTTTATATTTTTATTTCACAATGAAGTTTTCATGAGTTTCGTCAATCATTTGCGGAAATACAAAAAGTTTTGCCAAATCAACATGCAAATGGTATATTACCAACTACCGTACGTATACGTCTATTTTCTATCCACAATTGATATTTGATAGTTAAATTGATGGAGTAAGCTAAAAAATAACGCTTATAATATTTAAGGCAATAATATAATAAAAAGAATAATTAGGCTATCAAAACAATATATTTTCTATAAGTGAGTCATTAATTAAGTCATTTTCTATATTAATACTATTTCGCAAAAAATCAGTGAAATTTTTTAAAAAAAACAATAAGTAACATTGTTTTTGTAATTTCTGTCTTAATGTTAAAATTATTTCTGAAGTGGCATCTCTAATGAAATAACAAGTTGTTTTACTTGTTAATCCAAGTAATCTTACTGACCACAACCTCACGTAATTGCTTTTAAGGATGTTTGGATGGACGTAATGTGAGAGGTAGGGGTGACTTTACACTTAAGAAAGGGGGACAAATTGTCCCCTTTTTAAAATAAATAAATATATATGTATATAATCATAAAAAGATAAAATGTTTTTTTGCCAAAGAGATATAATGTATTTAGTTTCACAAAATAAGTTAAGAAATGATTAAATTATTTTTATCAAAGTGATTTTAAAATACTAAAAATATTGGCACGCGCGTTGCACATGTATATGACTTAATTGACCTGAACTTAGTAAAAAAAATAAATATATATATATATATATATATTATTACGAAAAATACATTCCACAAACCAAACTTGAACAATATTCATGAATTCTCTTCACAGCAAATAGCTACTATTGAACAAAGCCTAATGTTGATAGTTGAGTACTTGAGTTAAACTACGATGTTGTCTTCATCAACCACCAATGAATGTCATATAATTTATGTCATGCTCTAAAGTAGAAGTGAATATTAGAACGTGTATAATTCGATAAACATTATAATTTAATTAATAAAGTTGGGTTAAACATAGTTAAGAATCATAGAAAAAATAATTGATAAGTAAAGTCATTATATTTCAAATTTTACGCTCGAACAAAGTATCTAAAGTGTACTCCAGAATAGATAGGTAGGTACTATAAAGTAATTCTCATGTTTTGATACTTCACCAATTCGATACTTACTCATCACACATGCTAAAAAAGGTAATATATAATTTATGTCATGCCTAAAAAATAGAAATGAAGATGTTTAATAAGATTTGGACAATTTAGTCTAACATGTTCTGAGATGGCATTCCATACGGGTATTCTTGCGAGTGCTTTTCGTAATGGTATCCCTGAGGAGGTGTAGTGTATTGGAACGCTTGGGGGGGCATTTCCTGTTACGATCCTTGTCTTTGTGGACTTCGGCCTGCCATTGGTCTTGACGTTGTGGAGGACTAAACCCTACCTGGGCATGACGGTCCTCCTTGGTTTGTCTGCGATGCCTGTGGCATTGGTTGCCGGACCGGAGGCACCGGCGGTCTTTCTCGGTTGTTCTGTGGTGGAATGTCTTCAGGAGGGGGATCCTCCCTTGATTGCTGACTGTTTGTCATCGACCTCGTGATAGCCAGGCTTGTTTGTTCAAAATCCACGGACGACGCCAAGTGTTAAGTCCTGTGTATCGGGTCGACGGGTCGTCAATCCGAATAGCCAACTTACGGGTAGATTTCCTTCCTTCGTGATCTGACAGTCTCTTTCAGTAATCCGCTTCCTCGCACTTTCCTCGTGGTCCGTCCTCTCGCGAAACTGCACGAGGGGTAAGCCGGGGGTGGTGCCAGTGAACCCTCTCTGATGCTTAAGTTAGAACAATCTAGAGAGAGAAAGTAGAGAGAATGGAGAGCTCAAATCTTTCAAGTGATATCAACTTAGTAAATGAAAATGGTGAGGTTCTATATATAGGACTAAAGGAGATTCATGTGGTTAATGATACCGTTAACTCCTAAACGAGCTCAGTTAACAAGTAATAAAGGGGTTAAGCCCTTAGCAAGCATGGGAGGGTTCGTGATATTTTCTAAGTGTCGGACGTGCAAAGTGGTGGTAGGGTCGTCACGAGGGACGGTTTGGATGACAGTGTTCTGGACGTCGCGTACACCCCTTGGGCGGGAATACTACACGTCAGAAGGATGTTGGGACCTCCGGGGTCGGACTAGCAGGTCAGGTCCGATCTCTCCTAGGAGAGATCGAACCAGCTGGTCCAGTCTCACCATTGGTTAGATTGGACCAGCAACGTGTCCGGGCGGGCGTTTTTTTCTCGTCCAGACTGTTTTGCTGTGGGTGACGTGTTCGGGTCAAAGTTTCGATTTATAATCGGGATAAGGGTTCCTTTGGTACCACTTCTTTGGGCAGAATCCACTTTTGGTACCACTTCTTTTTTTTTTTTACACTTTTGGTACCAACGTTTTCCATTTTGTACCCTTTTGGTACCTCCGTTAGAATTCCGTCCAAAATGGCCGTTAAACCCCCATGTGAGCTGCACGTGACCAAAAACTAAATTTGGCTGGACGGATTTACCCTTAGGGATAAGGGTTCATTTGGTACCACTTCTTTGAGCAAAATCCACTTTTGGTACCACTTTTTTTTTTTTTTTTTTTTTGGTAGATATACTTTGTTTTGCAGTCGTTGAACCTTATGTTAACTACAGAACTTCCATTGTCATCATACAGTTCTTCCTTAGACTCTTCTTTGGTGTACTTTGTGTCTGACATATTCGAAGAAATTTATATGTCGTTGTAAAAATCAATGTTGTAATGTATATATTTATGTTTCATGTATCGGTTGATATATGATAATAATGCGGTGCATAGTATGATAGATATGTTTGTAAGTATTAGAATTTCGTGCAATATATAAGAAAATTATTTGTTCGTGGCGTTAAAATTAACTTTTTGTATTGTGAAAAGTATCACTATGAATTTAATAACGTTTTCTATAAACACAAATAGATACGTCATTCCTTACCACTCTAGAATAAATATTTCGACACTCTGCAACAATAATATAAACTTTTAAAGATGCGACGTTTCCTTTTGTTAGACCGAAAATATAAGTTGCAACATTACTAAGTAGGGCTCTGATCAAAGTTGGAAATGTATATATGAGACAATTCTATATCGAATCCATATAAATCCGACTGCAAAACAAAGTATATATACAAAAAAAAAAAGTGGTACCAAAAGTTGATTTTGCCCAAAGAAGTGGTACCAAATGAACCCTTATCCCTAAGGGTAAATCCGTCCAGCCAAATTTACTTTTTGGTCACGTGCAGCTCACATGGGGGTTTAACGGCCATTTTGGACGGAATTCTAACGGAGGTACCAAAAGGGTACAAAATGGAAAACGTTGGTACCAAAAGTGTACAAAAAAAAAAGAAGTGGTACCAAAAGTGGATTCTGCCCAAAGAAGTGGTACCAAAGGAACCCTTATCCCTTTATAATCGTTCGTGGGTTAATTCAAATAATACAATCTGAATGAAAACATGTTTAAATTGAGCGTATATCCATCAGGTTTGGTGTAAACACCAAGCTTACCTAAGAATTTTCCCTGACAACTGTCCAACTCCATTTCAGCATGTGTTTGTTAGAGTTCGATTTTGTTGCTGATTTTATGCAGATATTCCTAGGGTTTTCTATTTGATTTGTAGTAATATAATTTATGTTTTAGGTTGGCTATTTAAGCCGTAAAACTTAGCTTACTTCAACATCAAGTAATACAATATCATTCAAGTTTAATACTACTTCCACTCTAAGTAAGATTCGATTTCTTCTATTATTTCCATTCCAATCGATCTTAATCAAAGTTATTCAATCCGTTAAGTGAGTGTGAGTGAGCTTGCACAATCGAATTTTAACAATCAGTCCGTCGTGAAGAGCGTAACTCAACCCGTGAATGAGTTGGTGGATGTTGGCGTAACTCATGTAAGAGTACTCCGCACCGATTTTTGGGAACCACTCATCTGGATCTGGACTTGAAGCGAAATATGTATATCGAAGATGTGGACCCCGTTGAGCCATATCCGTGGCTACAAGGAGGCCTCCCTTCTTTGACTCGTGGATCTTGTGAGGTCCACTTGTTGCCAAGAGCAACGGAACGAAGTCGGTCCACCACTGTATCAAGGTTCATTGACGTGGAAGGGACGTGGTCCGTTCTCCGACCACTAGCCTAGCTCGAAAAGCCCACCAATTAGGCTCGATAGACATATCTTCGGATGATTCCTTGAGACAACCTAAGAAAGATTGACATAGTTTTCATTAGGAAAAACAAACAAACAAACAAACAATTTGTTGAGTTTGTCTTGAATTTGAATTAGTTAGCCCATTAGCTATTTTATGTAGCAAATTGACTATGTAATATATATAGATATATATAGAGGCGGTGGACTCTATATATATAGTATTGGACCATTGATTTAAACACAAATTAAAACAAGAGAGCTGTGCGTGAGTTCTAGGTTAATCGACAAAGAGTGTGTGGTTTTGTGAGCCGCCGGGTAGACTTGACCGAACCACGTTAAATCTTGTATTTTCTATTATTTTCTTTATCAACCGTTTTAGTGAGTTTTGAGAAAATCGAAAAAAAGAACAAGTGATTTTTGAAAAAAAAAAAAGGAACTCAAAAGCGATTACTGCCATATGTGATACATGTCGTTATATATCTCTTTATTATTATTATAATTATTATTGAATTTAATTGCTAAAAAATAAAAGAATATATATCATTGTGTATTATAGGGTCAATAACCTGGGAGAGGTCTGAAGTTTAAATTGGTGATAATAGAGATCTGAAGTTTTGATTTGTAGATAATAGAGGTCTCCGTTAGTTTTTTCCGTTAAAATTAACGGAACTGGTCATGTGCTTGACATGTGACCAGAAATAAAATTAAATTCCAAAAATGCCCTTCTTCCACCTCACATGCTTAAATGAAAAGACGAAAATGCCCTTAATGCCACCACCAACTTCGGCGACCACCACCCAACTCCGGCGACCACCACTCAGCTTCGGCGACCACCAACCAACTCCAACGAGTACAACCGCGGCCCCGATTGGGCCCACAAAGCTCCGATCTGGGGCCACAGAGCTCCGATCGGAGCTCCGTGGCTCCGATCGGGGTCCAATCGGGGCCGATGACTTCGATTTGGGCCCCATCGTGGCCATTGTGGCGGTCGCCGGAGTTTGGTGGGGTCGCCGGACTGTGAGTGGTGGTCGCCGGAGTTGGGTGGTGGCCGGCGGGAGCCGTGGTGGTGGCCGGAGTTGGGTTATGTTTTAATTAGTGAAAAATGTATTTTTGTCATTTCATGTTCAATTAATTAAACTTTAATTTGTTTAAAATATTGTCAGGGGTAAATATGACATTTCACATGTTTCTGTTAAATTTGACAAAAAATTTGGACGGAAAACCTAAAAATCACAAAGTCCAAACTTCAGACCTCAGTTATCACCATTTCAATCTTCAGACCTCTCAAATTTACAAGGTCCAATCTTCAGACCTCTCCCAGGTTATTGACCCTGTATTATAAAATGAAAGGAGAGCGAACCATGTAACAATGGTGTGGTGGTTCAGCGCCTTATCCTTTAACCAGAGGTCAGGGTTCAATCTCTTCTAGTGACCACAAGAATGGAAAATTATTCATGGCCAGCACTTTAGAGCAACTCTTAGAGCATCCACAATGCTATTACATATTTATTTTGCTTTCCTTAAAAGTGCCACATAAGCTTTTTATGTGTGGTTTAAGGAATGCATAAACTTATGTAATGCTTACATAATAGTAGGTCTACAATGGTTTTACTTAAACATATTTTACTATTAAATTTTAACAACCAATTTAAAAAGTAGCTATAATTAAAGTTTCAATTATTGAATATTCATTATATATATATATAAGAATTATATATATATATATATATATATAAGCATTCATTCGTTATATATGTATCAACCAATTTCTAATATTCGATCGTGGTGTGAGAATCGCCGCTGTGGCTGCGTAATCGATGGCTTGCTGTGCGGTGGGAAATCGATGTCGTTGCTCGACATTGAGATGAAGAGCAGCTGTGGTGGTGAATTGATGTCGTGGCTCGCTAATGTGGTGTGAAATTGCTGTCGTGACTCGCAGAATTGCTCGCTGGCTCGCAGCGGTGATGTGAAGCAAAGAACGACTGAGGTGCTGTGTTTAAGAAAAGAAATGAGGGTAGTTGCTGTGGAAATATTGATGTCGTTGCTCGACAAGGAAATGAAGATCAATTGTGGTGGTGAATCGATGTCGTGGCTCGCAGCGGTGAGGTGAAGTAAAGGACGATTGAGGTGCTTTGGTTTAGAAAAGAAAAACGAGGGTAGCTGCTGTGGAAAAAAAAACGAGGGATAACGCCGTGGAAAATAACGAGTGAGATTGCTTTTGGAAACAAAATGAGGGAGTCTGTTGTGGTTTGGGAAAAAAAGAGTAATTAATTTTATGTAAACATAAATCATTCCTTATATTTAAGGAATGCTTTATGTAAACACATAAAATTACGTGTGAGTTCCGTTTTTAAGGATTGCTATGTAAAACCATTGCATCATATTTTTTTCACTTTACATAAAAAACATGTAGAACCCAAATTTAAGTAATCCTTATGTAATACCACTGTGGATGCTCACATGCTTACTCTATATTTATTATAATATTCACTTGTTGGCTTCGTCCGTAAAAAGTAAACTAGCTAGTTTATCTACATCTAAAATAATATCCACTCGCGGTGTGTGTTAGTTTGTAAAAAGTAAAGTAGTAGACATGAATATTTTTCTATTACCATAGCTTGTAGGAGTTTGAACCCAATGAACCGTTTAACAACTATTGTTACATAATATTATTATTATTATTATTACTTTATAGATAAACATTACTAAGGGTATACAATTAGTAAATTGCTAGTTAGATGTATAATGAAATACTGGTTAATTTATGGGCGCAAGTCTAGTGGTCAAACGTGTCGACCCGTAAGGATAGTAGTCATATGAGATTTTTTTTTTTTTTTTTTTTTTGTGATAAACAGTCATAGGGCTGAGCATGGGACGGATGAGCGGGCTTTTTCTAAAAAATGGCCCAAGCCCTAAAACTAGGGCCGCTTAATGGCTGTCCCGAGCCCTAGCTAGTAGGAAAAGGCCCGCCAGCCACGGGCCTACAGGGACTAGGGACAAATGGGACAAACCCAAATTCCCATCCAAATTCAAAAAAAAAAAAAATCATACTCAGTTTACTTAAACCATAACCAAACACAGAACAGCAACAAAGTTCACCACAAAGTTCACCATAAAACACCAAAATCACTCAAACATTTTGTCACTTGTAAGAACACCAAGTTCAACACATAACTTGCTTCTCCAAAATAGTTCACCAATGACTCCAAACCTAAGTTTTACCAAGACTCTTAACACAAAGTCACCAACAATTCAGATATAACAAGTTATAAATACAAATCCAGATCAAATCGAACTTCAACCCGAGCCATCACTAAAGTTAACTTAACTAATTATAATTTATAGCTGATAAGTTAGCAAAAAGGGACGGGACGGGTCTTTTGGGACTTCGTAAAAAAGCCCTAGCCCTAGCCCGAGCCCTAGTCGAGAAGAAAAGTCCCGCCCATTAGGGCTTATGCACATTTTTGGGACGGGCTAAGGTGAGACAGGCGGAATTTTGAGCCTCTCGGGATATTTGCTCACCCCTAAACAGTCATATGTAAATGTGAAACGAATACTGCAGATTGTTCCATCATATGACCTTTTTTTTTTTTCCCCAAAATATGATGGGTTGAGTTTAAATCGACTCATTAGTAGTGGTAAGACGAGTATAGTTTTAGGTATACTTGATTTTTTTTTGGCCAACAAGAAGTATACTTTGATGATTGATCTAACTCGCAGTTTTCTAAATTCATTATTTAAAAAGCTATCCGTTAATTAAAAATCACTACTATTTGGCAAAAGAAAATAATTCATAAATATTTGTTTTTGCCATAATTTCACATATCTGTTGAGTTCTACTATATTGCCGATTTTGAGTCCAAAATTAATTATAAGAAAACGATTTTTAAAAAAATAAAAAATAAATAAACAAAACAAATAGGGGAGGAACTGAATATTTATATATATATATATATATATATATAGGGTTTAGGCTTTAGTAAATTGCTACTCGAATTTTGATAAAATTATAAATTTTTAAAAAAATTTAATTTTTTTAAATTGTTACACGAACTTTTAAATTTCGATAAAATTGCTACCTTAATTACAATTTCTAATAACATGTTCCGATCATCTGATGTCTCTCATGTGTACTATATATGGATTCGAACATAAATAGAAAGGGTTAAAAGTACTTTTGGTGCCACATGTTTGACATGTGTATGTTTTTTGTGTCATATGTTTCATTTTGTAGGCTTTTGGTGCCATATGTTTGAGATGTTGTATGTTTTTGGTATTTCCGTTAATCAACAGTTAGTTTGACCGTTAGATACTTTTATTTTTTTCAATTTAGTCCTTAAATTTATATTTCTAAAATTTAATATTTACAATTCAGTCTCTATTGTTTGCTCAAGTCATCGTCCAAGGCCGCCAGCCACCACCCACCACCTCCAAGGTCGCCGACCGCCATGAAACGGGCCGGCCACCACCCCACAGCACCGGCCAGCACCGCTTGGGGCTGAAAACCACCCCAATTGGTGGTGGCCGGCCCCAATAGGTGGTGGCTGGCCCCAATTGGTGGTGGCCGGCCCCAATTGTTGGTGGCCGGCCCCAATTGAGGTGGCCACCATCAATTGGGGCCGACCACCACCAATTGGGGTGGTTTTCGGCCCCAAGCGGTGGTGGCCGGTGCCGTGGGGTGGGGTGGTGGCCGGCTCGTTATGTGGCGGTCGGCGGTCGGCGGCCTTGGAGGTGGTGGGTGGTGGTCGGCGGCCTTGGACGGTGACTTGATCAAACAATAGGGACTAAACTGTAAATATTGAATTTAATAAATATAAATTTGAGGACTAAATTGAACAAAATAAAAGTATTTAACGGTCAAACTAACTGTTGACTAACGGAAATACCAAAAACATACAACCTCTCAAACATATGGCACCAAAAGCCTACAAAATGAAACATATGGCACCAAAAACCTACACAGGTCAAACATGTGGCACCAAAAGTACTTTTAACCCTAAATAGAAATGATTGCGGTGAAATACATTCAATTGAATGTTCAATTGGACATCCATTTAGCTCCTACGGTTTTTTTTTTTAATCGAGCGTCCAATTGAAGGTATTTCGTTGCAATCATTTAAACTTATGTCTGAATTCATCTTGTGTATACATAAAAAGACCACGTGTGGTCGAAACATGCTCATTTTATATACAATTTGACAGAAATTATAACAGAAGTGAAAAATCAATTTTCTTTTTGTTTGGAAATTAAAAAAATTGAGTAATCAATTAAAAAAAATAAAGTTTGTATAGAAATTTATATAGTAGGATAAAAAATCAGAGAGCCACTTAGCAGTGTGATTATTAACCATATATATTTACTTCTTTTTTTGGCCGACCCATATATATTTACTTGCGTAAAAAAATAAAGCAGTATTGTCTTTTCCGTCTCTGAATTCTGTTGACCTTTATTAATGAAATCAATGGCAGAGAGCTGTTGGGGGTTGGAATGGAAGAAACGGAGGCTCTGTACTTTCTTTCCGCTATATTAGGGTTTGTACTACTACAGTCCTCCTCCTTCATTTTCCCTTTGCCGCTCGGAGAATCCAGCATCGATTCCCCCTCGACGCTGCCGGTGAGTGTCTCCTCCACTCTCTTTTAGTCCTTCGTTTCAGTTTTTTTCTTACTTGGGGAATGACTTCGTTAATTATAGCTCTTGAATTACATGTTGTGGTATTTCTCCGATTCTATTTGGAACAGCTTCATTCTTCGTTTCTAGTGTAATTTTTGGTGGTCAATGGCTTCGGCGTCATTATGAGAATCTCATGAAACTAAATTTGTGCCGCAGTCGCATGTTTTTGGAGCTGAATTTTGCTGCCACAGGACAGAATTGAGTGCAAAATCACAAATTTAGCTATCCTGGTGTGGACATTATTCATTTTCTTTTTTTCTCTCATGTTTTTGCATCTCCCATCTGGGTTCAGGTCTGGATTTATCACAGCAGGAATCTTGGATTGAGTTAAAAAAACTGAAGGTGCACTATTTGTATGGTAAATGTCCTGGAATGCTACTGACGGTTTTTGTTGATTATGCAAGTAAAAATATACTGTGGACTGGAAGATACACCATTTGGAAGTGAAGGGTCATTAGTGAAGTTCTTGCAGTTGGCTTATTAGCAGTTACATTATCAAGGATCAGAAGCCTACATAATCCATATTTTAAGGTTGACAGAAGATAGCGAAGACGGGGTCTCTTTGTTGTGTGGCCGCCAGGCCACATGAATCAAATGCTACCAGTGCAGACTGGTCTTTGGGACAACAGGAGCCTTACTGGCGAACAAATACAAGTTATTCGCCTCCCCCATCAAGGTGGGATTTCCGGTTTCAATTTGACGGGCTTTCGTATGGTTTGCCTGATAATGATGAGCAGCTTTATGATTCATCTGGATCATCAAATAGTAAAGACAGCAGGGGACTGTTGAGGGGCAACCAATTCTATAATAATCAGCTTTCAATGTCGGATTTTGGATCGGAAACGTCACAGGCTCCTCAATGGACTCCACCAACAATACAAGAAATTAATGCTCATTACGATGAGAGTACTAGGAGAAGAGGTAAGAGGTCACACTAATTTTACAAAAATCATGCATCCTTTCCTTAATAATTAATTGTGCTACCAAATGATCTTTGAGTTTGTGTATGCTTCAGAAGGTGTCGTGTCCTTGTTGGTAGCAGTCTTTATCGCTCTCTTGCATGTACTTTGTCATCTTAACACCTTCAAGCTGCATTGTTGATCTTTGATGAAAAAATGGTCTTTGAGTTTGTTTAGGCTTCAAAAGGTATTGTGTCCTTATTGGTAGCAGTCTTTATCGCTCTTTTGCTTGTACTGTCATCTTAACACCTTCAAGCTGCATTGTTGATTTTTTTTTAAAACATCCTCCGAGAATTTTGTTCAGCACTATTAAGTGATATGGATATACTCGGCCCTGCTAAAGAACTTGGTTTCTGGTCATTCAAAAGCTTGGTAACCTTTTTCATTAACTCCATGCAGAGATTTAAACTGATCAGCAATTGCTAAATAAATCGATCTGGTGCTGTTGACTGCAATCACATGTTTTCATAATGAAATCCGCCCCACTTGTTCTTTGAAAAGTGCTTTTCCCCTCTTCAGGTTAAAGGTATCATATTTCGAGCTAGTATATCCGTCGAAAAGTTCATGCTTTCTATGCATCACCGAAAATAGCGTGTTGTTAAACAACTTGCATAAGGTTGCTACCATCCATAAGACACAATACTACTGCGTCTCTGTAATTTATCTGCATTTCCGTCTTATAGGTCAAGATATGCATGCATCTCCGTTTGCACCTGCTTCCGAGGTACTTACCATTTTCTACATAATGATGACTAGAAAAGACGGTTTTAAAACATAGTCATAACTTTCTTATTCTGCATTTGTAGGATACATCGACACATCAAGAGAACTTGGGTTCTTCTTCATCCCGATCAGACAGTAGCGAATCAGAGCACACATCAAGATCACGGTTACCAAACCACCACCGTAACACCTCTAGCCGCCGTTTCTTCATCTCTAAACCGATCCACCCCTTATCTTTCCCCCTCCAAAGCCCTGCCCGAGAAGAATCCTCTGATTTCACTGCTCTTGACTTTGATGCAACCACTGCCACCCATAGAGACACCACATACCGTTTGAGCAGTGCCACCAGCAGTAGCTTGGACTACACAGACACGTCTGAGCTGCAATTTGAGGCAGAAACAAGTGGCAGCAAATCATGTTATTTACCATCTGATGTGTACAGATGTGGATCATGTAGAAGGTTTCTTTCGCAGAGATCACCTTGGAGTTCTCGTCGGATTGTCAGGACAGGCGACTTGCCTGTATCAGGAGTGCTGTCATGTCATCATGTTTTTCATGCAGAATGCTTGGAGCAAAACTCTTCTAAGTTGCTTAAACATGAACCACCATGCCCAGTCTGCACCAAGCTTGAGGAGGATCAGAGATTGTTTAACAACAGATTGGGAAGTGGTTTTCCACGACTGAGACCATTTCCCGAGGAAGGGTCATCAAAAACATGGGCGTGCAAGCAAGTTGGTGACTGTGTAGAAGGCGCATTACATGCATCGCCTCGGAACTCTGTGATGTTACTCAATAGAAACCGGTTGAAGAAGAATCTCTCCATGAAAGGTAACTTGCCAGGAAAGGTTAAGAGAGGCAGCTTGGATCCCAAGTAATCTAGTGACCGTAGAAACTAACTGGCGGGTTTGCTGTGTGTATCCGAGCTCTCTCTTCCTTTTGGATGTTTTCTTGGTTTAACCCAAACTTAAAGAGCAATTGTATGGGTTGTGATCTACGAGTCCAATATACAGGACATGGTGGATGGATGGATCAATCGAAGTAATGTGTTTGTGTACTGGTATGATATGCTCCTGTTAGTACATTATCTTCTTTTTAGGGAGTCTGCTATTGGCGCTGTTGACATTGCCATCCTACTGCTAATGATACAATTTGGTTTGTCACTCATGCTAGGCCACTAGGGTTTAATTTTTCCTTTGCAGGTTTAGTGCCAAATAGCAGTTAGTAGAACATTAGATCTACTTTTGTAAATGTTTTAGCATGAAACATAGGATGAAATGGTTCAACCCTAATCTCTTAACTAGAGGTCTTGAGTGTAAACTTCATTGAGTCTTGGAAATGGTAAAATATTAATTGGTAGCACTTTAACCTTTACGAACTGATTCAGTGCGAGTATGAATTATTTTAGGTTTGAAACAAGAAGTGCTGCACTTTTGACAGGGGATTTAGGCCAGCACTTCGTCCCTTAACCAAATGTCTTAAGATTAAGGGTTAACAGGTCTTTTGGTCCATAATGTTTGACAACTTTTGGGTTTTGGTCAATGATGTTTTTTTTTACCTAGTTTTGGTACCATATGTTTGCAGATTTTTCTAGTTTTGGTCCGACCGTTACATTCCGTCCATTTTTTTACATGTTCAAGTCATGTGATCCACTCTAAATTTTAAATTTAGTCCCTCTAATACTTTCCTAACCTTTTTTTTTGTTCAAATTAGTACCGAAGTTTCAAAATTGACCCAAATTGGACAATCGGTCCAATTGAATTTTTAAAACTTCGGTACTAAATTGAACAAAAAAAAAGTTAGGAAAGTATTAGAGGGACTAAATTGAACAAAATTGAAAGTTTATGATGGATCACGTGACTTGTACATGTCAAAAAATGGACGGAACGTAACGGTTAGACCAAAACTAGAAAAAATATACAAACATATGGTACCAAAACTAGGTAAAAAAAAACATCATTGACCAAAACCCAAAAGTTGTCAAACATCATGGACCAAAAGACCTGTTAACCCTAAGATTAAACTTACCTTGAGAATGAAAAGTATTCATAGGCAATATTTTATCACTTATGTGTGCTGACATGGTGTTATTGAATTATTCTAAGTGTGAGCTAGTTATAAGTACTTTTCCATGTGAAAGAAGGCCCATAGAAGAACACTGCAGAAAAAGAAAACAGTTTTGAGTTGACTATAGTAAGAAAGTGTGCGTTTCAGATTCCATCCCTTATTCAAATTTCTCGAATTTGAAATCCGGGAATGAAAGAAATGACAAATATTTATTTATCACTTTATGTAGAAAAATTCTTTCATTTTCTTAGTAAAGAAAAACTACAAATTTGAGCCCATTAGACTTTTAGGCCTAGGCATTGCAGTGGAGCCCATGTCTACCATTTCTTCTCCCCACAATCGGAGTAGAATGCGAGGAAGAAGATGATGATAAATCGGCTGCAGCATCATCCGCTACATCTTCTCCTTATCGTATCTCCCCACAACTCATGGACGCGGCCGTCAAACGCTCTCCCTCCGGCGACGAACCCGACCGCGCCAGACTCCGGCCTCCTTTTCCGGGAGAAGCTGCTCCACTTGCAAAACCTTAACGTAAACTACGAAAAGGCCCTGAGCCAAAACCCTGACTTCCGGTCATGTCCCCTCTCCACCCTCCTCTCCGTCGAGAACTGCCTGTCCTCCTTTGGCATCAGCCGCCCCTCCCTCGGTCGCATCCTCGACATGTACCCTCAGCTACTCACCTCCGATCCTTACTCCGACCTCTATCCGGTCTTCGATTTCCTCCTCAACGAGGTCTCCATCCCTTTCCACGACATCAATAAATCAATTTCTAGGTATTCTGCTTCGCAGTTGTATTTATGCCCTCTAATTTGAAGCAAATTGGTAGATCATTGGTTGTCTCCCGCAAATTACGGTTGATGATTGAATTTGATCCAATTTCTGCCGCGCAATGGTATTTATGCCCTCTAATTTGAAGCAAATTCGTAAATCAATGATTATCCCCCTCAAATTAGGGCTCATGATTGAATTTGATCCATTTGTAATCCAATTTCTCCTGCCAAATGATAATTATGTAAATCAATCATTGTCCCCCTTACATTAGGCTTCATGATTGAATTTGATTCAAACGTTTTGTGCTATGGATCTAATTGCTGCTCTTATCTCATTCATAGCTTTGACATTGTCATAATAACTTGTTGATGCCGTAGATGTCCAAGAATCCTGGTTTGCAGCGTCCCGGACCAGCTCCGGCCGGCCCTTTCTTTCCTCCGAAGCATCGGTTTCGTCGGAGAGAAGAAAATCACATGCCAAACCACTGTACTGCTAGTTTCGAGCGTAAAGTTCACTCTTATACCCAAGATAGAGTACCTGCAGAGCCTAGGGTTTGAGTATCGGGACGTGACGGAAATGATGCTAAGATCTCCAGGTCTCCTCACATTCAGCATCCAGAAGAACTACAAGCCTAAGGCGGAATTCTTTCTGCAGGAGATGAGAGGTGAGTTATCAGAGCTGAAGCGGTTTCCGCAGTACTTCTGCTTCAGTTTGGAGGGGAAGATTAAACCTAGACACAGGTTGTTGATGGAGCACGGGTTAAGGATGTCGCTGTCGGAGATGCTCAAGGTTAGTGACGGTGAGTTCAATTCGAGGGTCATCGAGATGCGGTTGCAGAAGCTTATGATATTGTAGTTTGATGTGCTTTGGCAGTAAATAGTTAGTTACTTCCATAACCGATCATGATTTTGCTACTTGCAATGCATATTGGAATGTAAGTAGGCATCAACGGTTCCAGGCACCAATATCAGCCCTATTAGCCCAGTGTGTCACAAAGCCTCAGTCGGAGCACTCTTGCGGTTCTGACTAGAGTCACAATGTTGTCAAATGCGAAAGGCAACATTTGGCGATAATGCTAAATATTGTCTCAAATTTGAGGCGCCGACGAGGCGCCAGCATCATTGAAAAATGCGATCTATTTAAAATAATTATAAAGTTCATACAAATGCCATGTATAATATTCAAGAAAGGGTTAAGAACTATGAAAGGTCTGAACTATCACCCATGTTAACGGGAGAGGTTTGAAATTTAAAAAGTTAATAACGGAGGTCTGAAATTTCAGTTTTGTTGATAACAGCGGTCTCCGTTAGTTTTTTCCGTTAAAAGTAACGGAAGTTGGTCACATGTTTGGCATGTGACCGGAAATAAAATAAAATTCCAAAAACGCCCTTCTATCAAGTGTGCCCCTCACATGCTTGTAGTGAAAAGACCAAAATGCCCTTGAAGCCACCACGACTCCACCAACCCAGCTCCGGCGACCACCAACCGTACTCCGGCGACCACCACCGTACTCCGGCGACCACTAACCGTACTCCGACGACCACCACCGTATTCCGACGACCACCACCAAGGCTCCGATTGGGCCCAAATCGGAGCCACCAGCCCCGATTGGGCTCCGATTGGAGCTCTATGGCTCTGGTCGGAGCCACAAAGCTCCAATCGGAGCTTTTTGGCTCCGATCGGAGTTCTTTTGCTGAGGTGGCGGCCGGAGTCGGGTCGCCGGAGCCGAGGTGGTGGTCGTCGGAGTCGAGTTGGTGGTCGCCGGAGTCGGGTGGCGGTGGACGGAGTTGGGTGGTTTTAATTTGACTTTGGGGGTAAAATTGTCATTTCACATTTCCTTAAATAAGATATTAAATAAAACAAAATATTAAAGGGGCAAAAATATCATTTCACACAATTCTGTTAAATTTAACCCTAAAAATAGACGGAAAACCTCAAATCAACAAAATTGAAATTTCAGACATCTGTTATTAACTTTTTAAATTTCAGACCTCTCCCGTTAACATGGGTGATAGTTTAGACCTTTCATAGGTTCTTAACCCTTCAAGAAAAAGAATGCACTATTATGCCATGTCTAAGGTTTACCCTATGTTAAAAGTAGGTGTCTGAAGTTTCAAATCTTAAACTATAGTGTTCAAGGTTTGAACTTTAATAAAATGTGCTGTCGATTACTTTAAAGAAATCAATTCCGACGAAACCGAGTGCAAATTCGAGCTCCCATACACACCCTCTTCTCGTCATCTTGGCGGGACCGTCACCTAAGAAGCCGGCCAACCGCGCAAGTAAATCCCGTTCCGTTGTCGTTGGAAATCGCTCTACACCACTCTGCTAAAACCTTTTCTTTTGGATGTTCAACTTTTGGGTGAAATTTGACGATTTTGTGAAAAGTAATGAGTGATAGATTATGAGTGGGTGAGTGGGTTGATGAAAATGATTGAAGGGATAGTCCATTTTAACATTTCAAACTTCAAACACCTACATTTAACATATGGTAAACCTTTGACAGTTTTTTAGTTATTAACCATTTTGCTTATTTGTTCTTTATTTTAATTTTTAATATTAAAAATCTAATAATTTGTGCCTTATAATAGATGAAAGAGCAAATTCAAAAATTATTTCAATCACTATTAAAACTTAAGGGCATTAACACAGTTTTTTAAAAGTTAAAAACCCTAGCTTTTAACTCATTCTATTACTCTCAGTTTCACAATTCTTCTTCCGTCACACTGTCTTCTTCCTCTTACATGGCTGCTATTACTCTAAAGAATTATGATAATTCTCTTCCTTTAAACTCAATAAATCACGTCCACCTTCCAACCTTTGAGGCATGTGCCTCATCACCTTTACAAAAGGTGTTATGAGGCGCTCTGAAGTAAGCACCTCCTTAAAGGTAGCCGCCCAAGACCTGTTTAGGGCGCGATGTCCATTGTTCGCCTTAGGTAAGAGCCTTAAACGCCGAGACGCTCGCATTTGACAACACTGATCCACCTTCCTACCTTTAAAGCGTGTGCCTCATCACCTCAGCAAAATGTGCTATGAGGTGCTCCCTTGAAGGTAGCCGCCCAAGACTTGTCTCGGGCGTGATGGCCCTTATTCGCCTCAGGTAAGCGTCTCAGACGCCGAGTCGCTCGCATTTGACAATACTGGTACGTAGTGACTCTGGTCGTAGTCGCATAGGTTTTTGACATAGAGCTCTCCGTTCCCAACTAAGCTAAATAGGGCTAAGTTGGAGTCCTTTGACCTCGATAGGTGGATAAATTCTTCTATACCTCAGCTGCAACACGTGGCAGCTAAGGTGTTATCACTTAGTCCATTCAACATGTGGCCAAAATATCTTCACGCATTGCTACATGTCGCATGTGGAATGGATTAAGAGATAACACCTCAGCTGCCACGTGTTGCAACTGAGGTATAGTATAATTTCTCCAATAGGTGGGTGAAGGTGGTTGATGGCGATGTTTGGGTTTTGGGTTGTTACAAAAAAAGGTGCGATAAGCCACCAAATAAGATAAAAAAAAAATTCATGGGGTGTCCTAACTGTTAGAGTTAAAATAATCTCTATTCATATCGTATCATTTCATAAGGATTAATGTAACAGTCATAAATATTTATCATTTACAATATTCAAGCTAAACTTGAATTCTAAACCTCTCATATAGTAGCCTTATTAGTTAATATAGGTCCATTTCTTTTTGGCCAGTAACAAGGCTTTTACTGTAATAGAGTGCACAAAATAATTGACTCTTACACCAAGGGTCTTAGTATTTTACAAAAAATAATAAAGATCTTATAATAAAATAATGGGATTTAAAGTATATTTTCTTCATAAATAGACTTAGTTTCTCAATAAAAATATTCGACACTGAATGTAATTAAAAAGCCAGAAAAAATAGAATCAAAGGACGAGTACTTCAAATTTTTTTTTTTACCAAAGAGTACTTCAATATTGTCTATCTATTATATAAATAGGAAAAAACTTGCGGATGTTCTAACTCTATCACGAGGGCATCACTTATAGGTAGATGTGTAAGTGATCAGTCAAGTTACTTAGAATTGACTTGATCAAAAATTTGAATTTGATTCGAAAATTTTTAAGTCGAGTTTTTCGGTTTGTCAAGTCGAGTTTGATAATACTCATTTCGAACTACTCTCAATTCTAGGGGAGCTTTATAACATACAAAAGTCACCGCGAGCTCGATTTTTATAGTCATGAGAAATACTTGCTTATTGTAATGTATGAATTAGATTGTTGCAGTCATAAAAAATTCTAACTTATTGTAATGAATAATGAGCTTATGAGTCAATTCGAGCTCGATTAGCTCGAGTTTAGATGCAAGCCGAGTTCGAGTTTCAAAAGTTTGAGCTCAACCAATTTCAAGTTTGAGTATGAGCTCGGTTCTTTTTAGTTGAGTTGGGCTTGAAAAATACACATCTCGACTCGGCTCATTTACACCCCAACTTGCACCATACTTGTTCCACACCTAGTTAAAATAATCACCTATCGCATCAAGTCAGTCTGTAAGGGATAAAGTGATAGTCATGAATAATTTTCTTTTCTCAGGACTCGTCACAGTTTGAACCCAAACCTTTGGTACTACAAGAAAATGTTGGTTTACACACCAGATGTTTACACACGGGTGTACATGTGTGTAATTCCACTCACCTTGCACACCAAGTATATACCACTCTGTTGAAAATTTTGAATACTAGAATTCATTCAGATTCCCCACGGGATTGCATACTCCCAAAAATCGGTGTGGAAGTTGTATGGACTTTGCCTCATGTACACACATAGTGAATACTAATATATTCGGTGTGGATTGTTTCCGTGTGGAGTAGGTTGAAATCATTATTTCGTGTGGAATTGGAGTGGTGTTTGCACAAATATGAATATGTGTTAACACATCTACTACCTATGTTAACATATAACACATATGAAAGTGCTCTGCAAAAATTAATACTCATGAACTTATGTTGACACATCTACTACATGCATTACAAAAAAAATCATATGTAGTTCATTAAAACCTAAATCATAAATTAATATATCATAAATCAATATATCCTCAATAATAATAATCTGATTTTAAAATATATTTAATTAGAACTAATAGTTGCTAATCTTGCATTACTTCTTAAATTTTATAACTATTTTATTGATGATGTAAGAAATCTATAGTTAATGAATATTTTGTTTACTTATGAATGAGACTTGCATTTTAAAATGGTTTTATATATGGTGAAAAAATTTGGGCATAGTTGAGAAATTCATGAATAAAAATTAATACATAACTATTGAAATGAGAATGGAGCAGTATATATTATTATATATTCATAAGGAGGGTTATACAAACAAATGAGGGGAAAGTCTAATAAGTTCAAATGAAAAATAAGGGGGAAATAAAAAAAATAAATGGCGGCAATTTTTAAACTCCCTACTTCTGCTAAATATAAAGTTGAATCAATGAACTCTACATACTTACTCTATTTATTACCACATTAAACTTAAGTTGCCTGAAAACGATTAGTCGATAATATCTCCACAAATATTCGTCTTCGAGGACTTAATTGTTTTGGATGTGTGGATTTCTTCGGCCCGTTCTAATTGCGGATTATTTCTTCCTTTATCGCTATATTTTTTGTACTTAAGATATTACATATGAAGTTATATATATGCTAATAGGAAGTTAACATAAGGTACATGTGGTGCTGATACTGGTGTAAACATTATATATACATTATGAGTCTAAATTATATTTTTAGAATCTATGAATGTGTTTGGCCAAAAAAAAGAATCTATGAATGTGATACTAAAATTGGAAAATAGATTTTAAATGATACTTACTAAATTTGACTTTTTTAGAATATGCAAATGTTATAAATAGAGTTAAACGTTAGTTACTAATTGTCTCTTTTTTAAAATTAAAAATGAAATACTAAATGTTCTAAATAGAATTTAAATTGTTAGTTACTAAATGACTCGTACTTGGAACTACAAATGTAATACTAAAGACCAACATTTGAATCAAAAGTTTTGTATCTAAAGGGGATACATTGTATGAAATATGAATAATTCCATAAGAGAGTATTAGTAACGGAGAAGTTGAGCCGATATATGTGAACATAACAAATTCTTATGTTGACATTCCACTCAGATTTCACATGGGACAACAACTTCGGTGTGCACACTACACAGTGAATATGTCCACACAACATATAAAAAAGATATTTGAATGGAAAAAGTGGGTTAAGGGTTGTCAAAATATTGGCGAGAATATTATAGAGGGGAAAGTGTCAAAATATTGGTGAGAACATTTTAGGGGGGAAATTTGAATTAAAGGTATATACTTTGCCAAATAAAAGAAAATATTTGAATTAAAGGTTGATTCAAGTTCTCCTTCCTAAGAACAGAGACGTCACTTTCCATGGAAGATCCACCCAGCCACCTCCTTTCTCATCTCGCTCCAGTCAGCAGACATTTGTCCGACTCCTATCGTCGTTCGTTGTCAAATCAGTCGATCAACCACTGCAGCTCCGCCTCTGAATAGTCCTCTGTTCAACCTCCATCCTACAAAGTGCCCAGCATCCGCGCCCTGACTTGCTCCGGTCAGTCCTGGCCCTCCTCCTCCTCCTCCCCCCGACGTCCACCTGCTCCGATTCAGTCTTCATCTTCGATCCCCTGCTGTCAGGTGACACGTCCTCCAAACTAAAACTCGATGCAAGTCGAGAAATCACCAAACTTGAACTACGTGTTCTAAAGGTAATAACCTATTTGCTTTAAACTAAAACTATATATATTTGCCATTTCTTGTTTTTCTGTGCTTGCGGTACAACTTCTACACATCTTGGTGGTAATTATCCTTAAGTTTATGTTTTAGTTGACATTAATATGATAATATGAAGTCAACACAATGCAGATAGATGTAGTGCTGACATGGTTGTATATGTGTAATGGTGTTGTAGGGAAGTAATCTTTGACATTATGCATTCAGTAACAACGATGATGGGTGTTGATGAAGGCAACTACAATGCATAGAATACTAGTTTATTACTTTTTCATAGAATTAATATAGTTGTTTAACTCTTAATATGTACATTATGAATATTAACCTTAACATTGTGAATTGAAGCTGAACAAGTTTATTAATAAATATTTTTTATGATTGATTTTCTTCTATTGAATGAGTTTCTAAAACATTGATCTGAATTAGTTCAAATAATGTTAAAAGTCTAAATGAAAGTTTACGAATCAAAAGATACAACACTAAATGTGCAACATATATTTTACATGGTAGTTACTAAATCCGACTTTTTTGGAACAACAAATGCAATACTAAATGTTATAAATAGAGTTTAAATGTTAGGTACTAATTGTCTCTTTTTGAAACAAAAAATGCAATACTAAATTTTCTAAATAGAGTTTAAATTGTTAGTTACTAAATGACTCGTATTTGGAACTACAAATACAATACTGAAGACCAACATTTGAATCAAAAGTTTTGTATCTAAAGGGAATAAATTGTATGAAATATGAGCAATTTCATAAGAGGACATTAGTAACGGAGAATTTGATCCAATATGTGTCAACATAACAAATTCTTATGTTAACAGTCCACTCGGATTCCATACGGTAATTGGCATGTTGGTGTGGAATGTGAATGTACTTACTTTCGGAGTACACACAACTATTTTCGTATGTACACTACACACTATATTTTCGGTGTGCAATGTGTTTTACACTCCAATATTTTGGTGTGCAATTTACCACCTCTAGATTCCACACGAGTTTTTTTAGTGTGGAATCCGAGTGTATACATTTGTACACACCACTTGCACACCAATTTGTATGTGTGCAAACATGCATTTTCTTGTAGTGGTTAGTGTTTAAAGCGCTAAACCTCTATACTATATTACATAGTTATTTGGTAGAAGTTGATTTAGCCGTTGCTTCTTTGGACACGTGGAGTTAAATTTAACCGAGCTAACGACTAATTAATCCGAGCCAATTACTTGTCAACTTATGGAACATGAGTTAGCAAGCTGTCCGAATAACTTTCAGCTAAGAAATTGTCCAAAAAAAATTAAGCTAGCAAATGGTGAAACCTGGGCTAGTAAGTTTGTAAAAAACCCTTAGTATAATTACTAGGTTGTATTCACGTGCGGTGCACGAGATGAATGATTAGATATTATAATTAATAAAATAATAGAAAAACATATTAATTTAAGTAGAATTGATTAGCGTTTCGAAATTTGTGTTCCTCCAACATCCGGTATGTCATGATTATTAAATACCCTAAAAGTTCAGAACCTAAAGATTCGGATTTGTCAGAAGGATTATCAACACCCTAATTTAATATCTCTCGTCGTACTCTGCACCTCTTTTGCCTAGGTCAACCAAGATGACAGCTCTCCGATCAACCATTGTAGTCCCGCAGGGTGGCAACAAGTATCATTCATTCTCTCGTTACCAAGAAATAATATATGTCGACAAATTCCATGACGTTGTAACTCCACACTCACATGTAAAGCTTGAATCAGTCAGTAATTTCGATATTACTTTTCTAAACAATTGACATTTTCCATTTTTGGAGGTAGCAGATTTATTTGCTTTCGGGTCTTGGGCATCTCATAAGACTGAGTGAGTAAAAACAGAATAAACCGAGGAAATACTAAATCTTCATATATATCTTTATACCAATATAAAATGTGAGAGTTGTCCTCACCCCCAAAAGGTACCTCTTGAACATTTTTATTTTTATTCTATTTTATTATATATATATATATATATATATTACATTTAGTTCCAATATTTTTTATTTTATCATATATATATATATAAGTGTTATATTTAGTTCCCCTATTTTTATAAATTGGAGATTTTTTGTTATTTTTAGTTTTTTAGGTCGCTTAATTAATTGGTAGGTCACCGTAGTTATTATTAATTTCTCCATCAAATATACATATCAATTAGAGTCAACATGCATTTAATATGTGCAAATGTCATGTAGATGCATTTTTCTATTCACTATATAACCGATTTGGGGATGTTCCGCTTGTTAACATTTTTGTATCAAATAAATTAGTCACTTGCTAACTCAAATAACATATCAAATATGGATCAAACGTGGTTCTTGAAGTTTGACTTTACATATAACATGTTACTCAATGTTTAATACTTATTGACTTGAACTGTCGATTTAGTTCTTGCGTTTGTAAATTCAATCATATTAGGTATCTCCTAATTAGTAGTTGAATAAATAGTTAAGTTGAATTCAAGTATAAACTTTAGACATTAGTGTTTTAACAAATTGATGATTTAGTCCCTACAATATTTGAGTATTACTAAAAATTTCATTAGATAAATTGCATTAACTTTTTTTGTTAATGTCGCTTAACTGACATGTTACATAATTATCATTAACTTATTAATACAATATACCTATAAATTTGAGTCACCCATAAAATATGTTATGTACTCAACTCGTGCAAACTTCGAGTACATGTTGAGATTTTTTTGTATCACAGATCAGTCACTTGTCAAATCATATAAATTGTCAAAATATGGGTCAACCACGGTTCTTGAATTTTGACCTTTTACGGATAACCTGGTACTCATCGTCCAACATTTAGGTTCTTGAATCATTAATTTAGTTCTTCTTTCTGACAATTAAATCAAATTGTGTACGACCTAATTAGTAGTTAAATAAGTAATTGACATAAAATCAAGTATAAACTTTAGATTTTAATGAATTGAAATTTCCTTTAGCATTAAATCAATTTTTGTTGGTATTATGATATAAAATTGCATGAAAAGTGTATAGTTACGTTTGTATAGGTCAAACTGCTCCACCGATGACTCTAAGTGGTTAATTGCGGGCTTACATTCTTCACTCCTAAAGTTGATAAATTAGATACAACTTTGTCGTTAATAACTCACGTCATGCTCATTCCAAATCATTATTAGTTATAACAGTAAATTAGTATCGTAATTTAAAACAATTGTTAATTTTTGACTTAATTATCCTCTTCTATTTTTCCCGTTTTGAATTACTTTGTGTCGGTCTTTTCGATCAAAGATTCATTCCTCACAACCCCTAAACTTGGTCATGTATTAATTACATATTATCATATTAGAAAACTGAAGATAAATAATGTATTTTGAAATTTAGACGATTCATGCGCGTGCAACGCACGCGTTCATAACTAGTATATATAAAACTGAAAATCGATTTTATGATTTTCAAAATTTTTGGTTTCTCAATAATACAAATCTTAGTTTTTCAAAAGTGTTACGTACGAATAAAAAAGAGAAAATTTAAAAATGTAAGGTATTAAAATCTAATTGAATATATATATGTTAATGTATCAGCTATAGATTTCGCGTGAGATATACGTTCAGAATTAATATATATACTAGTTGATCCGCGCGTGCTATGCACGCGCATATTACTAATTTGTTATCTAAGTTTCTGTTATCTTGAAATAATATATAACTGTGAAATTTAAAACATATGTGCAATGATTTGATTAGATTTCATGTGCATATGACATAAAACATAGTACGGAAAATGAATTTTGAGTTAGCGAACATATTTGCCAATACCATAAATCTTCATGAAGCCAAAACCAACTAATAAGAAATATCATATACCACCAATTGTAGCAGACTATTTAGAGTAATATATGAAGAAAATTTAACTCCTCTAGCATCATACTCTTCAGATTCCAAAGCATACAATGACGATGTAAAATATCCTTACGGAAGAAGCTTCATTGTTGAAATTAGGAGCACAAAAATATAATGAAACACACCATTTAGCATTCCAGGAGTAGGTATATGTTCTAATCTTTCAAGGTACAAAGTTCAAAAGTAAAATACTTTCATAAAATAAAAACCAAATTAGTTTAGTTGCTAAAATATCGGATTCGCCTCCTAGAGAGTTTAGGTTCCAACCATTGAGTTTAGTATGACGTATTTGAAAATCATAGTGAAACCTATTGTTAAGTCTCACAGCCTAACAGAGAGATTCCTTCTCTATTTCCTGATGCAACGGTAATCTACAATATCTGAGCATGTGAATAGGAAACCAATGAATGAAGCGACAAATAAAAAGAAAGACATATTAAGCAATACCTCAGCAAATGTGACTATTGCTATAATATGAGGTTGGAATGGAGCTGGATGCAGAAATATAACATTTGAATGGAGCAATAGAAATTGCAACAAATGACAAAGTCATAGAAAACATAAGCAAACCCCATAATTTTATGAAACCAAGGTTCATCTTAAAGCACGAGGATATACACCCGCGGGCCTCCATGGGATAAGGGTCAGGGAAGTCGACTTGAAGCTGGTAGGTTTTACCGGAATAGACTGTTCCAGGTGCTCCATTTACTTCAATATAAGTGCAAAAATTAGACAATATCCACAAAGAATAAAATATTAACGAAGTAGGAACAAGTAAGAAGACATGCTCGTGCATCTGCCAATTTCCAAGTTATACAGCGAAGTACCAGACGTGAAACAACGGAAACGATTTGTTTCACAAAACTTGATGCGATTGAAACCGACATGCAGAGATAATTTTTTTTTTTTTGCCATGACATGCAAATATAATTGACAACACAATGAACTCTACCAAGGACGGACGATAGACCTTAGGAGATTTTCGGGGGCTTTGTGCTTGAACACAGATTGAGGGTTCACTTGCACAAGGAACTTCCACAAGTGCTACCCACTCTTTAACAACTCTGTAACAGTATAATTTTTCTAAGATTAGATTTAGTTGGAAGCAATAACATACCGCAGATAATGATTTTTCGAGTAAATCAGAGAGTAGAAGCTGGATAATGTTGCCCTCTTCATCGGGTAGATCAGAGAGCAGAACCAGTATAATGTTGCCATCTTCATCGGGTAGATCAAAGAGCAATGTGGCCTCTTATCTGATTACAGCAGCCTTGTAGGAAAGGGAGAAACAACCATGATATCAGTATTGGGAAGAAGATTGAAGGAATTCAATGGAAAAACAAAAAATCTCCCTCTTCAGACCACTTAACGTCTTAACCCTAAAATCAGAATGTGCATTCCTCTCAAATGCAATTTCATAACCTAGCAGATCTAGGGATTTAATTTTCAAGTACCAGTCCTTTTCTGGAAGAGGAACTGAGGGGGACACAACACTGGGACATGCATCGCTCTTGTGTTAGTGGACCAACCTAATCTGGGAGCTCTCCATGAAGAAACTTCATATAATCACAGAAAGAACTGGCGAGTTTGTTGCATTAACTGCAGATAGAGAGAACGAAGGATGAGTAGAGACAATTTAGGTTTGTGCATTAAAACATAGATTTTAGTTTTTATAAAAAAAAAAGAACTAATTTAGATTTGTGCATCAAACTTCGAGTTAATAGTGAGAAACTAAAATGACAAAACTTAAATCTTGGACGCCATCTGACGTCAAAGTTCTTGACATCATAAGCTGCTTCCACTGTAAAATAAGAAGCTTGACCATAAACATGCATTACTTGAATTTGCATCTTGGTAGCAACTCCGATATTTTATACACCATATTAGTTAACTTTATCCTTTCGTGTCATTTTTTTTACAGACGTCTTACACAAAAATAGCAAAATCAAGTGCTTATAAAGCAATAGATGTTGACACTCACTATATCGTATATTATAGAAGATAAATTTACTTACCTGAATCCTGAATAATGCTAAAGGGTTAGCAGGTGAAACTAAGAAATCAATGGTTATATATATGAAATGTTGACTCTAATTAAACTTGTTTCCAAATATAACATTTTCTTGATTGAATTATAAAGTATTTCATTGCAAACACCAAGATATGTGCATTCAAGCTGCATTCCTATCACTAAATTATCATAGTCTATATATCTATTTAAGTTGTCATATGTCTCTTATTTCAGCCAAAACTTTGTCACCTTACATCTTCTTAATGCTGAAGAGTTAAATATGTAAAAAAAAAAAAAAAAAAAACGTATTTTCTATTTGTGTTGCTGATAAGTACTCTAACTGAAAGCCCATTTGAACATTTAACTTGGTAATATTAGGTGTCAATCCTTACGAGCAAGAGATGAAGTATATTGTGTGAACCTACCTTGCGGGTTCCTACTGTTGTAATATATTTTGCTCTATCTGCTTTCTCTCTCCCTTATCACGCTCTCTTTCTTCCATGGACTGTAGAACAAGATAAATATGGTGTCAATATAAAAAGAGGAAGATAAAGAAGCAAAACATTGTAGCAGGAAATATTATAAGCAATCACCATACAAAAAGGCTATAATGCTTCTTGGTAAAACAAAACCACCGGGAAATAATACTAAACAAGAATAAGTGGAGCAATCCAAATAAGTGTGAACGTGATACATAAGGACAAGGTCTAATTTGAGCATTTTGTCGAACATTTTCCGTGCAGAACCAATACCCTTGACCGAACAAAATCATAAATGGTGGTTCACCAAACATGCACATGTTCTTAGACAAAGACACTGATTTATGCAGCAGAGCAGAAATAATAAAAATATGATGTGTTGTCAGAGAAACAGAAAAACTATTATCGATCCATGCAACCTGCTATGCTGCTGTTCTCCAGCTACTTGTTCGTTCTTCTTTGCATCTTCTCCAGCCACTTATGGCCCAAAAAGGACTGAAACCGTTTGTAGTCGTTTGGAAGCAATCTTACTCAGATCATGGCACAATCAGAATTGAAAAACAAAAGAATATGTAATAAATTGGCAATTCAAGTGAATCGAATTGGAGGCACAGTATAAAGAAGAATTAGACGTTTGGTTGTAGTTCTTGGGGTGAGATCTCAAGAAATAGAGTGATTCATCTTTATATTTATTTTTTGCACTGTGCGGATCTGTTAAGAAGATGTTTTCTGCGGAAGGAGAGGGGCAGTAAATAATTGTAGAGGCGGAATCCCTCTGACTGCAACCGGTTGGATTGTGGCGTTGGAGTACCGTTTAGTAAGATTTGAGTTTATTTTCAATGAGTGTGTGAACTGTGAAGGGGTTGGTGTGAAAAGTAGGTGGTGATTCGCCAAATGTTACGACGTTTAGGGTTGATGACCGTGTACACTTTTAGTATTGGTAAAAAGATAAGAATAAAACCAGTTTTATCAAAATTAACTCTAAATAAGGAGATATACAAAATTAAGAAAATTGGCGGAATTTTTTGATATTTCCTACTTATTTTTTTTCAATTAGGTAAATTTTAATCGCATCTTACTATATATATATATATATATATATATATATATATATATATATACTAGTTGTGAGCGCATGCGTTGCACGCGCCATGAGCCGATCACAATATTTGTAGTGGAACTATAACAGTTTGAAACACTATTACAAAACAATACGACTTACAAGCAAACAATTTTAATAGTTATAAAATCTACACACTATGCCATGGAGAGATTATCGCCAAAAAGTCTTGCTACATATCCTATTTTATATCAAAGAAAAGTCGAAATCAACAGAATTTGGGATTAGGCTTGGTTTGGGCAGTACGTAAAATAGAAAACTATCTCAGGATCAAGAGGAAGGATATGTACAACCACAACAGAAGTTGATGCAAAATAATGTAGAAGAGTAAAATTTGGGGCTTTGCTTTCTTTATGTTCTCACGGTTCCATTTTAGGAGCCCCGGTTTGGAATGTTTGCATTTGCTTCATCAGTGTCACCTGTCAAAAAGTATTTACTATTACAATTCATGTATACAACATCGAACAGATGAAACAAAAGTGGTCATGAAAAAACAGGTGTAAGGGTTTTGGTAATAATAAGCTACATTTAAGGCACTTTGAACATTTGGCAACGGAAAGATTTTCGTTTGTGTCATTATTCTAAGTCATCCCAATGAAACTGAAACATAATTTATGCAGAAAGCTACTGAAGTGGCAGTTCCTCGATTAAACACTAAAAAGAAGTATCCCGAGTATGGAGATAAACAAGTACCAAACGTCTTTTGAAGAAACAAAGTTTTCCTCTTATATAAATTGACGATGATCAATCAAACCAACCACAAGTCTTTTTGTGACAACAATCAGCTCACAAGTAAACAAGATTGTGTTCAAAACTGATGTTTGATTAGTGGGCTATTAAGATCAATGTTATATCTAGAAGAAAAGGGTTAATAACCTATGAAAGGTCTGAAGTTTGACCCATGTTAACCGAAGAGGTCAGTAGTTTTAAAAGTTAATATGGAAGGTCTGGAGTTTCAACTTTGTTGAAATTTGGTTTTCCGTCCATTTTTAGGGTTAAATTTAACAGAATGGTCTGAGATGACACTTTTGCCCCTTTTAGCAAAGGGCACACTTTGATATAAGGGCATTTTAGGGATTTAATTTTATTTCCAGTCATATGTCAAACACGTGACCAACTTCCGTCAGTTTTAACGGAAAAAAATTAACGGAGACCTCTTATACCAACAAAGTTGAAACCTCAGACCTCTCATATTAACTTTTGAAACTTCAGACCTCTTCGGTTAGCATGGGTCAAACTTCAAACCTTCATAGGTTATTACCCAAAAGAAAAATCTAATTCCACCATGAGAAAGAACGTTTCCTATACAAAAAAAACGGGAAAGAAAGATTTAAAGACGAATAGACCAAACTTACCTTCAGATTTAGTCACATACATAAGTGTAGTGAATTATGATCTTATCTCCCACTCCTTTGTCTCATGGAGGTTGTTTCAAGAAAAAGTAATACTGAAAGCTATTTAAATAATTCAAAGTTGTCTCTTACTCTATATTATTAAAGGAAATCAGTTATATAGAACCCAAGTAATCATGAGTTGTGAAATACCCAGAATATTATGAGCATGAAAAGCAAAAAGAAAGAAGAAAAAGACATACGTAATGACAAAATCAATGCAATACGGATATGATAATCTCTGATATAGACCTTTGAATCATGTTTTTCTATGAAATTTATATTTTTATTCCATATGAGAATAGAACATCAACGAATAAAGAATAAGAGATATATTAATACTAATGATGCCAATCAAGTGGTATTAGGAAGACTTTTTTTTTTATGAAGAAAAAAGGAATGGGCTAGTAGTGGCGACCCAAGGCCCACCCGTCAACGTAGCACCACCAACAGCCTAGTATAGTCGAGAGGCCGGCCCGTTTGGTACGAGTCTTCCTTTCCCCAGGAAATGATTTTAATCAAGTCGCTGGGGGGATTCGAACTCGTGACCCCGGAGCCAAACCACATGGGAGTCAGCGCTCTCAACCACTAGACCACAACTGCTGGTGGTGTATTAGGAAGACACTCACACTATATATCATCCATTCTTAGGTAATGAACTTAAGAACACATAATGATAAATCCTCTAAGTTGCATTGTTCTGAAGCTCTAAAAACATTGAATATTCAATGTGCAGTGATGCTCCAATAATTAATCAAGAAAGAAGCTCAATTACTGGCTTACCAAGGCGTTGAAGGGTTAAAGGTTGCATTATAAGTTGAAGGATATGAAAAATCTTGATGTTAGTTTTGTGATGGAATTCAAAAAAAATAAAAATAAAAATTAGATACATTTGTATAAGTTGATTCAAATTGGAACGTTTAGAATTATCGATGGTCATACCCTGAAAAATTAATAGACTGAAAATGATGATCAAATTAAACAAAATTATTGGATAGCAACCATAATTAGGAGTTCCTCTGAATTTTTTTGAGACGCCAAGATGGAGTGGATTAGGAAGATAATTCATAATTTACCCAATACATGGCCTTGCAGTTGTAGACAATGGCGTTGAATCTCTCAAGTAGCAGTTTCAGTGTCCCAATCGTTTTAAATAAGAGACACCTGTAAGAAAATCATTATATTGCACCTACAAAAATAGAGATATCATGGATGTTGACAAAAGAGATTAAGTAAGACGAGGGTATGCAGAATCTACCGCAAGGTGGGGTTCCGATCGAATAGCGCCTTAGCAGCAGCGCACCCGGCTTACGGCGAGGAGAGGCGGTCAGAGGTGAGGAGCGGTGGACGATGGCCGTTTGTTAGGCCAATAGAGAGAGAGGATCTTGACGACATAGAGGTTTTTTTGCAGTAGCGGCTAAGAGATTTGTCGTCCTTCGCCCCCTGTTCGGTTCACTGCAATTTTGGTTCTTAGGGGTGGCGGGAGGGTTGAGTTTACTTTACGGATTCAAACGGTGTGGTTTTCTATTACCAGTTCAAAACGGTTTGATGTCAGCTTTTCTTGTTTAGCCGATTAGGAAGTTGTATTTGTACCCTTTGAAGTAAGGTATGTCTCCCTTAGGGTTGAGAACCCATCACAATTTATATATTGGTAAAATAGATATATATATATATATATATGTGTGTGGATTATCATAATTTATAATAAGAATATAATTTATTGACTAATAATTTGTTTTAACTATTAGTTTGACTTATTATGATAACTAACCGCAATTTTGGCTGCAATTTAAATAAGGCAATTAATCACTGCACTCCTCTTCCATTTGGGAATTTGCAGACAGCAGACGTCACGTAACAATATGTTAATGCACATCACAATCTATATGGTGCAGTTGGTGCAATATTCGATTACACATAATACTTTGGTACCCCAACTATATAACATACGGTGGTCCTCTGATGGGATATATATCCACTATGTGGGGATCACATTGAATCTTGGATATGTAATTCGTTGGGATTTGTCAGAAGCATTACTAGTCTAGAGTACAACCAATAAGAAGAAGAGATGGCCATTTATAACAACAACTAATTAAACTACTTTATTATTATATGGTTCCAAAAGTAGATATCCTCACGTTGCATCAAAGGGACTGTTTCATTAGTTGAAGTTTTTTTTTTTATATATTTACATTGCTTTCGCAAGTTCGGACCGGGAGCGTTAATGTTAAAGTCCTCCACAAGGCAGCGTCTCCGGCGGGTTTCGACCTCGGGATTGTCGTAAATAACCACACACCTAGTTAAACTTTTTTGTATCCTAATTACTCGTTAATGAGCAAATACTAAAAAATTGAATTTTGGGTGATATTTCAATGGTACTTACTTAGATATTTTAGTACTATTTAAAGCTGTATTTTATTTTTGAAATCCCCTAACAATTTAATAATGAGAAAAAACTGGATTGAAAATTTTGCACAAAAATACCCCTTAACACGTTACTTGAAACCGCATTAACAATAATTCTTAACGGGGCTAGCACCCTCACAAGGCGATTAAAATTGGGTTAATTGCTAATTGCAATGTACCTAAAGGATTATACGGTTCCTAATCGCATTAATAGCTAACACGGTACTCAGTCGTGTTAATAGATAACGCGGTTGCCATTTTCATCTACTGGTAATGCAAAAAAACCTCGCCTCTCTTATGTGCTGCAAATCGTCACAATATTTTTTGTGACGTTAGTCAGAAATGACATATCGATTTGTGTCGATAGAATTACCGCTAATTTTGCGACAGTACATTTTCGCTCGTGAGAAGTCATTTTTAACATCACGAGAAGTTAGGTCTCTTTTATTTAATTATGTACCTCTGACTAATATGACGTTCAAATTTAACGGAAAGAAAACTGTGAGTTACTTGTTTGAATTTTATAAAGAAAAAAACTGTGTCCAACCAAATATTTAAACTAATTGATTGTAAACTTTTCTAACTTATATATAATGTACATTAATGTGTGACAAATACACACTTTAAATACCCAAATCATACATTAACCCTAACCCTAACCCGCACAAGCTTAGTAGAGTCAGTTGATTTAGGGATGAACACATAATAAATAAGGCTATCGTAGTCAGTAGGGATGGCAACGGGGCGGGTCGGGGCGGGTTTTGGCAGCCCCGGACCCGCCCCGCGGGTCGGCCTGGCTGACCCGGCCCCGGCCAATTGGACCTTCCGGGTCGGGTCGGGTCAGCAATCCCGCGGGTCGACCCGCGGGGCCCCGACCCGCCCCGTCATGTGAACAAATATTTTTTTTTTTTTTTTCACTTTTCAATATTAAATACAATATTTGTTTGTCAAAATATTACATTATATATAAATTCAAAACATAAATCTAACACCAATCAAATATAAACAACAAACACATCAAATTCATTACAAATACAAATTCAAATCCAAACACCAAATTAACAAATCCTAATAATCTAAATATACATATATTTGTAATTTGGTACATATTATTTATATAGGTATATTAACCATATTATTTAGTAAATGTTAGATCATATTAACATAAAAATAAAATAAAATTATATATATGTGCATTTCGGGGCGGGTCTACGGGGCCCCGGGCCTCTAGACCCGGACCCGCCCCGACCCGAGCCCGACCCAGACCCGCCCCGACCCGGACCCGTGACCCGTGGGGTCGGCGGGTCAAAACCGGGTTGGGGCCCCGCGGGTCAGCGGGGACCCCGAGACCCGTTGCCATCCCTAGTAGTCAGCAGTAGTTACGGTTTTGACAAACACAGAATCCGAGAGTTTCACAAACATAGAAGTACGATTTTGTAGCTCGGATGACTAATACTACGATAAATAGGTCAATATCGTACTAAATGTTTGAGTCTTGTTATCAACTGAATATGTAAGCTATGTGTTGTCGTTTTATACCTTCGTTACATTTTCGAGTTAACTTTAGCTAAATTGACTTATCTACGGTTCGATACGGGTTGGGTCCAACCCAGACTGGGATACAAATAGTGATTTGTCTGACAGCTAGCTGCCCAATTGATGGAAGTAGTAAAATAAAGCACTTTCTTTAAGTATGTTACATCTAACTAGTTGGAAGTAGTTGCTGCTGTGTTAACATATATAGCAATGGACGAGAAACCAACCACGTACTACTCTTGCGAGTACATTTTTGCCGTTTAGGTAAGTTTGGTGAATTTTGAGTGCCGTTTTAATGTCAGATTCTCAGCTTCAGTTACGCTATACCCACCCAATTAATTAACCACTTTGCAATATGCATCCCTTCTTTTTCCCATTGCAATATAATCTTTTTGGTAGCTAGATTCGTTCGTGATTTCGGGCTGGGAGTGTGAATATTAATGTTCTCTTCAAGGTGTTGTGTCTAACGAGATTCAATTTGGTTCGTTCCTAGAAATGCAATTCGCTGTCTATAACGAGATTTAATTCGGCTCAATCCCAGAAATGCAACTCGCTTTACCAGTTGGTTTAACCAACATTGGGTATTTGCCAAGTAATCTAATTATTGCTTATATGTTTGGATTGAATACTCAAAATAGTGAATTCCCTACCAAGAATGATAGAACCTGTTATTCTCATTTGAAATAAGGCACGGAGTTACCCTTATTTTTGTTTCTTTTTATTTTGACCTTTTAAAAACTTACATTATTATTATTATTATTATTATTATTTATCTCTAGTTCAATTATTGTCCCCAAATAAAAATTCTGGCTTCATCCCCTGTTTAAGACTAAAAAATGAGGAATTTTGGTTGGATTTAATCCGTAATACATATTTTATTTATATGAAATTAAAATCACTTTTTTGATATTTGATGTAGGAAAACTCAAGATATTGAAGTCTACACCCTTAAAAATATATAGTGGTATACTCATCGCGGCCCAGACTGAATATGCGGTTTAAACCGGATACTATCAACAACATTAGTACTGAGAAAGATGGGACCCTAAAAAGGAGGGGTTTAGTTAGGGAGAGTCAGAAGTTGTTCATGGCTTTAAAAGTGCGTCATATGTCTTTTCTTCGATCTCTTGTTGTCCTTTCCATTGCCTTGTCTCTTTCCATCTCTCCTTCTTAAAACATGCCCTAAATGTGGTAGCCAACTTGTGTGAGTTTCTGTTGGATTGGATACTCATCACTTTGTTTAATTTCTACTTTTGTGGTGGTTTTGGGCATCTTCTCTTTTTGGAATCAACAAGAAAAACTGCTAAAATCTCTCCTCATTTAATCTCCTCACCAACCACACCTAGCTACAATCCTCTTCCTTCCCATCATTTAATCCCCCTTTGCTAGCTAGTCCCCTCATTTACACTACATTAATATATGTATAATACATGTCACATATATTCTATTTCATTATATATCCACTGTATAGAATAATTCGGCATTTCATCTCAAAAAATCAGACTTCTCGGTTTAAACTCTCTTTAAGCATTAAAAATGAAAAAATATCCATATTCATCACTTTACTCCTCACATGCTGTCTCAATGCATGTAAATATTATTTTTGAGTCTGACGACACCTGTGGAAAAGGAAACATATATAAGCATATTAATTCAAGTTTGAATGTAGAACAGACTAGGCAATATTTATCTTACACTTCAATGTTTGTATGACTTCTTAAACTTATGTTATATGTCGAACATAATAATACCAAAATATTTCTTCCTTTTTATTTGGGCATGGACTCGTTGAACTAATTACGAATTTGAAATTTTTTTAATGTGTTAATTAATCATAGGATTTGGCCAAAAAAAAAAAAATTATAATCACGTGAGTCGAAGGTCTTGTATTATATAACACCCACTATTTGTACTCTAATACTATCCCAAGTTTAAAGTATAATTGTGCATACAACTAAGAAAACTTGATAATTATCATAAGTTGTCATAGCATTTTACCTCGTCAGCCAATAACTAAAGATGTCGGGTTTGGATCATTGAAAAATAAAATAAAATTTCATAACTATTATTTTAATAAATATATATGTGCATGCTTCTCTCTGTGCTGCTTCCATTTCTTTTTAAATAACCCGTCATATATATCTCAGAAAGGGAGAGAGAGAGAGAGAGAGAATGGGGTCAGGTGCAACTATTTCATCATCATCTTCTTCAACCGGAGAAGAAATGATTGCATTCAACAGCAGAAGGAGAGATTTGTGGGGCAAGCAGGAGGAGCAGCAGCTGTGCGCGAGAGGCCATTGGCGACCTGCTGAAGATACTAAACTCAAGGAGCTCGTTGCAATCTATGGACCTCAGAATTGGAACCTTATTGCTCAACAGTTACAAGGAAGATCCGGTATTCTTATTATATATATATATTGTCAACAAATTAATATTTAAAAGAGAATTTTCTTTGGAAAAATTCATTCACAAATTTTAGTGTATATATATATAAATTTATAATAATGCATGATACAAATTCATAAATATTTAATTATGAAATATTCTAACCGTGTCTAAATGATATCATGTATAACAACATTTACAAACTTTACATTTATATAAACTAAATCTCTCACAGTCGGTCAGTATATTTCGTATTTTGAGAGTTAATCATTTTTGATGATGTGTATTTTTTGGGGTTTTCTAGGTAAGAGCTGTAGACTTAGATGGTTCAACCAGTTAGACCCAAGAATCAACAGAAGAGCGTTCAGTGAGGAAGAAGAAGAGAAACTGATGCAGGCCCACCGCTCCTACGGCAACAAGTGGGCCATGATCGCTCGCCTGTTTCCGGGGAGAACCGACAACGCCGTCAAAAACCACTGGCACGTCATCATGGCTCGGAAATACAGAGAGCAGTCCACTGCTTTCCGGAGGAGGAAGTTCATCACCCAACCGCCCTTCTACAGCCGTTGCGCCGCCGGAAAGGTGGCGGGGCTGCCGCCACTACCACCGCCGTACGGCTTCAACATGCAGAATATTAATGGCGCAGGTAATATTGTTAACGGTTTCTCACGGTTGTCGTTTGGGAGGTTCAACAGAGGTGGTGGTGGTGGTGGTGGCAGCGGCGGCGGCCACGTGAAAGTTTCGGCAGCGGTTAGTGGAGGCCGAACAGCGCCACCCTTTGATTTCTTATCTGGTATGGCGTTTTCGATTTTTCATTTTTCCGTTTGGTTCGTGGAAATTAAATATTATTGTTTTGTATTTTCTGGGCGAGTTCATTTAATAATGTGGATTCAAAGTGATTTCAGTTCATCAATAATCTCACCTTCATTAACTTTCTTGCATTTGCTCCTACACCTTCATCTTTTAAAACCCACACCAGCATCTATAAATGATTATACTTTATTTACATTGATCTAAACATAGACCAGTGCCTAATTAGGGCAGCATTCATATTGGTCGAATAGTACACAAATATTCTTTAGGGTTTATGACTTAAAAGTAGTCTGAAATATATATTATGTTGCGATTTGATTTCTTAGTTTTTTTTTCTTGCAATTCGATGTTCGAAGCTGTTCGAATTATTAGATTAGTTGTTTTCCTCCTTTTCATCTAAACATTGACGGATTTTTTTGTAAAGCAATATAAAAAAGCATAAATCATAAAAAAAAAATATATATAATACTTCGAAAAAGTGAAAAATAAAATGTTTTGTTATTTAAAAACATTAAATTTAACATCAAAATTATACCGAAAAGTGGAAAGCGACAAATATGATACTCAGACTCGAATCAATAAAAAAAAATATACACCAAATTATAACATGACATAAACTCCCGAACTGTTTTTGTCAACTTTTTTTTTAATAGAAACTAATATACGTACCCTTTCCACTAATATTCTAGAATGCAGTCATTTAGCCGCGTTAATAATAAATAGGGTAATTATCAAATTGCTAGCTGAATTATGTATTATACGTTTTGTTAGCTCTAAAATACTTATACATCAATTAGCAATTTGCTCGAATTTCTAAACATCGTTTAGTAATTTGTCCAAACATTAGCTAGTAATTTGTCACGTTTTTTTTGTCTATCACGTGTTAGGTGGTTGGTCCATTCCGTTCAATTAGACGGAGAACTAACAATTTGTGTATATGTAAAATTTAAGCTATCATAATGTAAAAAAAATAAAACACAGCTAGCAATTTGTAACATCAAATAGCTATTTTAAAATTAACCCTAGCTAGCTAATAATTGAGTAATTTAGGTATTTGATATACTGTGCAGGTTGGAAGAGCAATGAGATGGGAACATGGTTGGGAGTAAGTAGGCCTAATGTGGTCGGGGACAAAGCTTGGTTGAATAAGACAGGGTTGGACAATGGTCATGGGTCCTCGTCACCGCCAAGACAAGCTGCCTCTCCGCAGTTCATTGATTTTCTTGGGGTTGGAGCCAGATAGATATATATATATGAATAGACAGGGAGAGCTAAATTTAGTTGTGATCCTAGATAATTAACCCTAGCAATCCTTTTATTTGGTGTTAAATTGGGAGAATCAAAGATTGTTCCTTCTCTCTCTACAGTGCTTAATTAATTATAATTAGGGCAGTTAACATCTCTTCTGCATATTGCAATCATCCATTTGCTTGTGTCTTGCTTTTCCCATCTTGAGACCATTTTCAGAAAGAGGTGATCATCAAGAGGGTGGTTGAATAACAAACCGAATTTTCAACGTTTTACAAAAGATAAATTAAACTGTCTTTTTTGTGACAAAAAATAATGTGCAAATATGCTACCACAAAAATTATGAAAATTAGACATGGAATACAAAGATTTCGAGTGAGGATTAGTCTAGGTGTGGGCCCCTCCTAAGATTACCATGCGGGGATAAAAGAGAATCCATCTAAACCCCTCCTAAGAATTCCTTTTAACTCTGAATTTTGGACGGAAAAGTGAAACGTAACAAATCTAATACTCAAGACAACCAATCGTAACAAAAAAAGAAGTCAACATGATGTATACTTGAGACCGTTTTAGGTTCTTCACCCATATAGATAGTATAGGTATTTTATTTTAATAAATGACATTATTATTCAAACTAAACACTTGATTAACTATTCTAAAACTTAAGCTGATAGGTAAATTTGTGACTTGAAATATTTTGTAAACGGTAGAACCACCATATAAAACTTAATTAATTAAACTGTGTAACTTGCTTGCTTTAACAGTATCACTACTGGAAATCCCTCAATTACCGACGACAAAAATCGGTTAGTAAAACTCTCACCACAGGAAAGATGTTTGTTAACGGCTCTAAATTAATTAGATAACGGCTGAAAAAATATGCAGACAAATCATAACGGCTGTATTTTATATGAGCCGCTAAATTGAGCGTCGGGAAGTTTCTCACGGCTTTAATTGAAACAGCCGTTATTATTGGATTTGCGGCTTAAAAAAACAGCCGTTATTAATTAACTTGCGGCTCGAAAAAGTAGCCGTTATTAATTACCTTGAGGCTCGAAAAAGGAGCCGCTGTTATAATTTTTGCGGCTTAATATATGAGCCGCTATTAATTACTGGACGGCCAAACAAAAGAGCCGCTATGTATGTCTGGGCGGCTTTTTAATTAGGCATACAACAGCAGTTTTTTTCAGCCGTAAAGTTTTTTTTTTTTTTTTTTTTTTGCTGTTTTTTTCAGGCACAATTCTGTTAATTTTCGAAATTACATATATTGTGTATTCATACAAATAAAACCTGTAAATGCTGTTTCTAAACAACAAAATTAACATAAAATTCAAATAACATCCAGTACATTAACAATCAAAAGTTTAATCTAAATAGTCATCACAATATTAGTATATAACACAATATTTTTAGAATAAAACACTGATAATCCAACCATAATTCCTAAATAAGCTGCAACTATATATTGATTACCAATCTAACCATCTGTAGACTGAATACTTCCGGTTCCATCTTCAGATTGATTGCTTCTGATTCCATCTCCAGACTGATTACTTCCAATTCCATTTCCATATTGATCGGTACTCTGCAATGTAAAAATCAATACCAAATTGATATCAAATACACGGTACACTATAATTACAAAATAATTCAATATTTTGAAAAAGTAGTTAAATATTGGGGGGGGGGGGGGGGGGGGGGGGGGGAAGTAGCTACATATATAGCTTATTTTGCTTACTCTATTCTGACTTGATGAAGATCCACCACCACCAATTCTATATCCAGTAAAAGCACTTCCAAATCCATGTCCCATGAAGTTAAGCTATACATGTATGTTGAACAATAGTAAACACACAGTAATTTACTAATTAATGTTATCAACTACTAAGATGCTTACTTGATTTGCATTTGCTGGTGCTCCATTAAAATTGACCACATTTCCACTTGGGACCACATTTGCACTTGGGATAGTAAAACCACTCTGCAGCGAGCTCTGATGTTTATTCATGTTAAAATATACACTCAAGTCATTCAATAATGATTCCCACACAATTTAGAACTAATTAAGACGACTTATCAACCATCAAAATACTTACTTGATTTGCATTTGTTGGTGCACCATTCATATGGATCACACTTGCATTCCCAAATCCATGCCCCATGAAATTAAGCTATACATGTTTATAAAATAAAATGATTACGACAATGTGTAAAACAAATTATGTTAAGAACCGCTCAGATACTTACTTGATTTGCAACTGCACTTGATGGACCGATACCACCACTATGCCCTCTAGGCTGTGTCATTTGGTCCTTGTAATTAAAAAAAAAAAAAAAATCAGCATAAAGTATATTCTCATATTCATTAAATATTGAACACTCCATAAAAAACATCAAATGCTAACATTTCTTATTACAATAAAGTCTAATAATACGCTACATTGTAGTGAATATATATATATATACTTACAAAATTTGTATTCGCTTGACGAACACCACATCCACCAAATCCATATCCCGTGAAATTTATCTGTGTATATATAAAAGGTTAATCATATATATATTAACACAAACCCAACTTTATGTGTAAAGTTGTCATACTTTAGAAAAAAAGAGCATACTTACTTGATTCGTATTCGGCAAAGGAGCAATACCACCGGAACCTAAACTTGTAGATGGTGTAAAATTACCAGCACCGCTTGCCATGAAACTTTGAAATGAATTGAAACCATTCATATCGGCCTGCAGTTTTGCAATCTGAGATTCATATCCAGATTGCATGGTCTGGAACTGTTTGAGCATTTCCCCCATTTGTGCACTCATTCTTTCTTCCTGTTTACGCAATCCTTCTTCGAGGCATGATCGCACACGTCTTTCCACTTCTTGTTCAGTCATCTTACCTTTCTTAGATAACCGTGCCATGGTAGGTGTGACACCAAGCCCATAACCACGGATTCTCCCAGGCTTATTGCCACATATGACTTCCTGATAGACACCATGCTCAATTGCATCTGGATTCTCATGTGGGTTTTCGGTGGTACGTTGTTGTAAATTGGATTTACATTGTTGCTGTATCATAAAATCCATAAGAAGCATTACCACATCATAATACACTATTTCTAGATGAAAAATTATAATGTAGTTTGGCTGTAAAAAAGAAGCAATTACCACTAATGTGGATGTTACTTCATCAATAAATAATCCACTACTTTTATGAATATGGGCATACTCATAAAATTCAAGTCTTCCCACTTGTTTTTTACGTTCTTTTTCCTGCCAAATTAAAATGATAAAACTCTTTAAGTACCAATTTATGTAATTTAAAACAAAGTTTGATATAAAAACTCATACCAATCTAAATTTTGCACAAGCAAAACTTTCTTTTCCAGTTGTATGAAGAGACGTCTGCATTGAACGAGCATGTTTTCCAATCCGTGATAATTTCTACATGGACAATATAAAAGCTTAATAACATGTAATATAGATTAGATGCATTATTTACACATGCAACCAAGTTGTACTAACCTGCCCTTCTTCAGAAAACCAATAGTCTACTAGTTGTTCCCATTGCCATTGCGGCACTCCATCGATGACATTTGCTTTGACTTCTTCTGGTGAAGCACCTGGTTTAAGGTATTCTTTCTTCAAATCTGCCTTATAATCCTTCCACTTCTTAGAGATGGATGTTAGTACAAACTTGTCAAAGTTTCCATAAGAATCATCCAAACAAACGAACTTCGTCTGTAAACATGTATAGATGAGTATGAATAAGTAATTTTTTTTGGGCCATCAAAATATGACTTTGAAAGATAAATAACATATAGTTTTACCTTCACTACACCTAATAAATTGTGCTTGAAGTTCTCCAGCAACTTCTTCCATTTTTTGAAATTCAAAGGACATAAGTCGGACAAGATTCGCCATGAAAGAACCATTTAGTGTAGCCAACCAAGAACCCAGATATTCTCAGGTGTTCCTCAACTACACTAGGGACGTGATAATATTTATTTTTGCATTTGCGACATGGACATGATAGTTTTCCATTAATCAAACCATTCCTACGAGCAAAGTCAATGAAATTTATAACACAGTGTTTATACTCCTGACTTGCTCTCGGTTTTTTTATCCAAGTTTTGTCCATATAAAATTCCAAAGTTCCTACCAAAATTATTTAGACTACTTAAATCAGTAAACCAAGCAATTAGTAGACAAGAAAATTAACAAGAAATCAATCAAGCAAGCAAACCTCGTTCGATGATGAACTGTTACGAAATCTTGTCAAGCTCAGATGATTTCAGGATTCCTGCAATCAAAAAATTATGTTCAACCATAGTGTACAATATATGAACAAAGAAATGACACAATATAAAACGTGTTATGAGCTATCCTCAAGTAAATCTTTGATACCCCCATTCTTTTGTTTAATAAATATATACTAGCTGGTGATCATATCTTATTTAGAAACTCATCAAGTTTTTTTTTGTTTATATATAAAGTGCAAAAAAGAGAGCTGCAAAAATGATCATACATATTTAAAACACCAGCGATAGCTAGTTATTTTTTTTATATCAATAATCATAAATTCTCTTCTCGACTATGCAACTTGAAACTGCATTATATTTTTGCATTATATTTGAGTAAAAAATTGCTTACACAGTTCACTAACTATGTTAACACATGACAGTGACTATATTTATTAGGAGGATAAACATTATGTTTAGGAGAAGTCAAAGGCTTTGTATCTCTCGTTTGACAGCACCATATTCGGAGAAATCAGATAACTTCAAAAAAAATGATGAAGAAGATCAATCTTGTACTTGACGATTCAATTTTTCTCTCGTTTGACAGCACCATGTTCGTTTTATTAACCATATAAATTCTCTACTAATTTTCTAAGTTATCCATTATCTATTTACGATTTCCCTTTATGTACTCATAAGCCATGCCATAATAAGCTTCTATTGAGCATCTAAACAGACCGTCATCATACAATCTGCAGTGCCAGTAGCTGTTTTCATCCTGGGGGTGGCGGCAGGACTTGAAATGATGAGCTACAGGATGCTTTTGATTATGTCGGTGATAAGTTTTGGAGTTCTAGTAGCTTCTTATGGCGAAATCAACATTAATTGGATTGGAGTCGTTTACCAGGTGTGGTGTCGTTGGAGAAGCTCTGAGACTAATATTCATGGAGATATTAGTAAAGAGAAAGGGTCTAAAGTTGAACCCCATATCTATTATGTACTATGTGAGCCCCTGCAGGTATTTTTCTCCAACAACAAGAAATCCTTTCTTCAAAATGAACCATTTTACCTTTTTACAGCATTAGGTAGCACTAGTAAGGGCAATGAAAATGATATATTTGCTATTATATATACCTTGGCAGTGCCCTATGTCTCTTCATACCATGGATATTCTTGGAGAAATCAAAGATGTTTTCACACTATTATATAAATATATCGAATCGGTAGAAACTTACAAAATCGGCGACTCTGTACGTCCCTACGTCTAGTTACGACTCTACCCGTTTCTGCTTAAGTACCGTCTTAGACTCCGATTTAACTCGTTTTCATTGGCAAACTTGTATAAACGTCCGATTCTAAGAGTTAGAGTCGTGTTTTTTACTACATAGCTGCAGGGACAAAAATCTAAATCGACAGAGACTCACCTGCAGCAAATTCCTTCCTGAAGACCTTAAAAAGAGAGATTCTGAAACGCCAATTCCTTCAGCAATTTTTTTCCGACAGAGACTCACCTTCGCTACTCCTTGCGCGCCAGTCGACCTTCCAGCAGCCGCTCCTTCCAGCAGCCACTCCTTCCCGCACCGGCCTCTCCCTTAGCCGTCCACTTCGACAGAATCGGTGCTCCGGAATCGAAACCCTAAAAATTGCTCTCTGTTAATAGCCTAGGAGGAATTGCGCCGGACTCTGGAGAAGAAGAAGAAGAACGCCGGACTCTGGAGAAGAAGAAGAAGAACCGCCATTATTCCCTATACCCTATAATAATTACACTAGTCTTACGGCTCCAAAATAGGGCCTTTAAAAAAAAAAATCTAACGGCCCAAATAATAAGCCGGGTCAAATAAAAAAAAAAAAATAGAGGCTCTGTATTTGAGCCGTAACAAATAAAAAAAAAAATTATTTACACCGGCTTCTGAAATGAGCCGGTAGATTTTTTTTTTTTTTCACGGCTTGATAAGTGAGCCGTTAAATCAGAAAAATGCCGGCTGTACATATATACAGCCGTTATCTATAAATCTGACTACTTTTTTACGGCTAAATGTATATACTGCCGTCAGACATAGCCGTTATCTCACCCCTTTCCTGTAGTGTCTATATGCCAACAAATTTCATCGGCAAAGATACTATGCTGACCATTATTTTTTCATCGGAAAAAATTAATTTTCCCAATAAATATATAAACTATTATCGGCAAAACTGGAACTATTGTCGACATAATATAAATATCGTCGACAAATTCTTTGCCGATGGAAATAAAATCGTCGTAAAAAAATAAAAGAAATATTATGCACGCTTTCTCGACAAAAAAAGAATTTTGTCGGCAAATATCCAAACACTACCTAGGAAATTAAATTTTCGTCGGCAAACATATGACCTTTAGAAAAAAAAAATTCATTTTAGTTTCGACAACAACTATTGTGTTTTTACCACTAAAAGTTGATTTCGTCGGCAAATCGTTAAATTTTGCCGACAAAAATGAATTTTTTTCGGCAAAATGGGTCTCTTCTATAAGTTATAAATACAACTTTTGCCGACTAAATTTCAAATTTAGTCGATAAATATGTTAGCTTTGCCGATGGAATCTTAATGTGGTCGGCAAAAAAATTGGTCTATGATGACCATACAGATTTGGTATTCAAATAATCTTATTGTCGACAAAATTTATTTATGTTGTGAAACATTAGAGGAATGTAATTGTAACGTGATATTTTCCGACGAAATTATGATTTAGTGGGTAAAAGTATTATCTTTACCGAGAAAATTTAAATTTGGTCAGTAAAATATAATAGTTGCTAACAATTTTGGTTTTGGTTTAGTAAAATGTAGATGTTTGCCGACAAGTTTGTTTACACATTTTTTTGTTGTAAAAACGGTAAATAAATTGGTCATGGAAATTCAAACATTTGTCTTCTAGATGACAAACAACATGTTAACCACACTACTAACTTAACATCCGTGATTTGGTTTGTAAGATTTGTATAGTTATCGTCGTATTTAAGTACCTTTGTTAAATAAAAAATAAACTAGGTGCTGACCCCGCGCTACGCGCGGGGCGACATGCTAAAGTGTAAAGATTAATGTGTATATAAAATATAGAAGTTTTATTCTACCATAATTAAAAAACATAGCACTAAGAGCAAGACCATATAATGAATTGTTAAAGACAATTTGTAGTGGTTTCTACGAATTCAAATAGAAGGAAACCCTTGAATTTCCACCATTATCACTTAAAAAACCTTCTTACCATGAACTTTGTTCGTAACTCATTGTTGATCCACTTGAGCCATTATTAAGATCCTTAAAAAAATGTACTATTTTTTAAATTTCGTAGTCACTACTATCTTCACTGCTAGAGTATTTTCAATAATGACTACACCTAATCTGAATGAATGAAAATTAAATGAATAGGGTCCTTAAACATAAATGTCAAGTATCTATCCAATTCTGATTCAATCACCATCTACTATGAAGATTAAAGACAATTACTCGAACATTGGTAAAACTTCGTAATCTCAAATTCATACATTAGTTTAGAATATTTGGTAGGACCGTATAATTGAATGCCTTATAGATTAGTGGCATCTTATTTGATCTTTCTTATCACCCTTCATATGTAAATCCAAAATGATAACAAAAACAACATATAAATTTAAAACGAACCAAGTCTGACCAAAACTCATTACAGCTCAATACTGCTTTATTTGATATAATAATGGAGATTTATAACAACGTTCTATAAAAGGACTGTTTGAACTGCACAGTGTAGCAGCAAAGGCCTCATGTTTGCCGATTATGGCATTATGTAGACCGTATGCACCAAAATCGTCCTACTCAACACACATTTAAATGAAAATTTAGATAGGCCCTCGGATTCTTAATTAATCATTTACCTCATATTGTTTACCTCGGAATCTCAATACTTTATCATAGTGAAGCTTGGTGACCGAGTCGCAACAATCTAATTCTGAAAGAACCCAATAAGAGACATACATCTTGGGACAAAGCCGGGCCTCAAAGTTCCTTCTAGCAACTTAACAGCAAGGTTAAGAAACTCTTCTTTCAATGCTATTAATAATCTTAATCTTATGGCGTAATCGTTCAATGTTAGGGATAGCTTTCAAATTGATCCTCGGTATAACTCTAGTTCATAACGAATATTATTATATTATATGAATTATCAAAAGAAAATTCTGCTCTTAATAGCAAGCCAAATAGCAGTATTGTACCAATAAACATGGATGTATCCATAATCAATTGACAAACATGCAATGAACTCTTCCATGAGTGTCTTCCCAACAATAGATAGAGTGGTCTTATTTTTTATGGATGTTACCAACGGCTGCTATATATTGCAAGCTTTCCAATAGGAATCCTAATATCTTGTACTCCTAGGTCACAAAGACCAAGAATTTGACTTCCATCTGAAACAACTATCATGTCTATCTTCAAAAAATGTAACTTCGCCAAAACACAATAAAGAACAAAACATGACAAAATTAGTCATACTCAGCATGTACACAGTATACAATTCGATATTGAGCAATACATGAATGCTTATATATGTTATTAGCTTCTTACATCAAACAAACATGAGTTTACATATCCCAATTCGATTGTGCAAATTCTACTTTTATACCGCTGATAGATTTTTTCCTCATTTATTCTCTCATTGTTTACCTCTTGTTGTTGTCCGTCGTCATAGAACTGAAACTACAGTTAAAATTTACCGTGAGGAAAAGTGTGAACTGGTACCGCGTTGGGATCCTCTGTTGAATTGAATATGCCCTACATAGTTCTGCCCTTCTGGCTGTGTTGAAGATGCATTTCTAAATACTATGGAAATGCTTAAAAATGCTTAATCAGATCAATATTCCGAATATGGTTTAGTCAATATGCTGAAAATAACTCTATTGAGCCTGCACCATTCCCACTCCTACTTGACTCCTTTACAACCTATCATCATATCACAAAACCATGTTAATTTACTCAGTCATCCTCGAATCTAAATTTAAAGGTACCCATTCACTTTCTTTAAATTCAATTTAATTCTTACACGGGGTCTCAAAATTTAGAAACATCTTATCGTACAACAGAGGCAACAATGAACGCTTATATATGTGAAGTCCCAAACCTTAGAGAAAAACTTCTGAGCAGGGCTCCAGATTTAGACAGTAGTCTTGGTATCAACATGTTCTGTTTCATATAGAGACACGTCTAAATGTTGAGCACATACCCCCAGAGTTAGGTAGCATGTATTATATATGTCACAATTACCTTATATGCGTCTCCATGCTCGACCAATGTTTCTTTTGATGGATTCTGCAACAACAGTAGCAGTTGATTCCAGAATGATAGGAGCTTTAATGAATTCCGCATCTGATCCTAAAATCTTAGGAGCTTGCTTTGATTGTCTGATTTAGATGTGTTTCTTAAACCGAGTATTCTAGTAGTTCTTTACTTCGTAGTTAGTTCTTCGCAAAAGTTTGACTGCAATTGTAAACCACCTGTAAGAGACCATGGGCAACAATGGGTATCAATTCAATTTCAACATACATAAAGTAATACAAATTAAAAATATTCCATGAAATATCAAATTTTTGGCTTAAAAATTGTCCTTTTATATGGAATAATCGTAGGCAGTGCCCAAATTCTGGCGCCTCTCAAATGTAGGGTTTAGCTTTGAGCTTTGATTAAGATATTTTGTACATTCATCTCATGGCTGCAACTCGATGACAACTCCACTGACATGGGGTCCTCCTCTTGTGGTAGCAAATTAACTTTGTCAACAGATGGAGTAACCGTTTGAATCTTAGAATGTGATGACTGTGGTGTAGATGAAGATTGGTAGTGCTCCATCACTATTTGATCAACATCAAGACCCTAAACAATTAGTAAAAAATAAATCGAGTCAATGACTAAATAGATATGAATTAAATACATTGCTAATAAAAAAACTTATAGAAACTGAAAAATGATATTAGTCCACAGAAACTTCATTTCAGAATATAGATATATAGTCAATCTGAATCACCTCAAGGAAGTCGTCATCATCTAGCTCATCAGCCAATATAGCATCATGGCTTCTGAAGAAGTCATCAAAAACTTGCATAGGAGTCCTGTTCATGGCTTCCCGATGCAGATTGACCACGTGAGTGATTTCCTCCTAGAGAAAAAAAAGAAAAATCTAGATACTGTATACGTCCAGAAACGATGGAGGAATGAACAAAATATTCCTAAAGCAATGAACAATAGATTCCTAAAGAAATAAACAATAGATTCCTTCAAAAGATAACCTCGAATCCAACAGAAGATACCAGATCAAGTAAATGAAGCAAGAATTTGAGGTTTTTTTTTTTCATTTACCTAAGCTCAAATCTGAAATGTATATATCCCTTACTGATCACGATTGAGGTTGAAATTTTCAAGAATTGGATAGGATAACGGGATCCACTGTTCTTATTTTCAGATTCAACCTTAAAACACAAACCTCAATATTGGTCAGAATAGATGGAGCATTGAAGATGAAATTGACTTACCATCTCACGACCTCCAGCAGGATTAGATGGATACCTCTCTCTCTATGGATACCGAATCACCACCATAGGCATAATCATACGGAATTTTATATGGTTCATTCTCCAATTAGTTTAAGGGTTAAAATATTACCGCTTCATCTATGTGCATAAAGTTCATCAAACCTTCATGATAGACGATGCTTCCGTGAAACCTGATATGCTGTCCAGGAAGACGGTTTTAGAGAGAATTGGAGAGAACACAGCGGAGACGCAAAATATAAGAGACATGCGAGAAAGAAGTAAACCTTACCAGATCGGCCGACCTGAGACACAGAGGAGCGACCTGAGAAACTCATATGGGCGCTCCAGGTAGGTCATCTCTGACGGAATCGATGCCTGGAATAGGAAGGATGGATTTTACTATTTTCGGGGTTTTCGCAGAGAAGATTGAAAATCAAACTGAAGAGAAGAATAAAGATATTGATTATTGTGGAGTAACGCTTCTGCTGGAGTTATTAAGCAAAATTGAATGTTGTAGAGCAACAGTTGTGACTTTTTGCGGTTCTACTGGAGCGAAATTGGCTTTTGACCTTCTGCTGCTGGAGCGTGGAGCCGTGGGAGGGAGAGAAGAACGGAATATTTACTAACAGAAGAGGAAGGTGAAAGTACACTTCAAAGGGAAGGTGAGGCGTGTCTTTTTCAAGCGTGAGTCTAACCCTAACGTGGCGAATGCAGAAATGCTCCTTAAGCTGACGTGTCAAAGTTTTACTCTCCTCTCCTCTTTCCTGTTGCCTTATTATATATATAGATTAGAAGACAGAGACCTAATTTTAACAAAACCCAGACACGAGAATAATTGTAGGGACGACGATTACAGAAACCATCAAACCACGAAGGCGTTAACAATGAAGACAGGGACGACGATTGTAGGTGGACGTCCGGAGGTAGAAAGCGGTTGCCAAGGTATGTAGATATTCGCGGTGTTAAATATATTTGCTAATGTAATTACTCATGTTGGCTTCTAGTGACAACTAGAGTGTGTGTATACGAATATTTGTTGTTTAATTGTCCAAGAACTGTCTAACATTTCTATTAATCTATTGTTAATTAGTTATTTCCCCCACATAACCTAGTTTTATGCAGTGTTTTGAAAACCGGACTGGTCATTAAACCGGTACTGTGACCGGTTCCCGGTTAGACCGGTCCGACCGGGTTCTGTCCGGTTCGACCGACAGTTCACTGCAAAACAGCTTACTACTTCGCTGTTTAGGTATCAGAATTGAAAAACCCAAGTCACCTCGTCTTCTCTGTTCATCAGTATGTGGAAACATTGGTTTTTCGGGTAAAATATCATACTTCGCTGTCATTCCACAACCGCTTAAGGCCATCCCGCTGGTGGACAGCTCGCCTACTCGATCCCCATATCGCAAATGCCCATGCTGGTGTCGTTACCCGCCGTCTACAAAGTCCTAGTCGTTTCGTCGTCCCGCCGTCGCTGCGTGATCACCTGGTTGTCGATTTGAAGGTCGTTCCGCTACTACCCGATCCGACCACGACCGTCGATTTACAGGTATGTTATTCTTGATGTTTTGGCAGTCGATGAGGGGAGATTGCTCCTCCGCAGCAGAAAAGTGGAGCAGGGCAGCAGATGAGAAGCGAAAAGATGAAGAATTGAAGATCTGAAGTGAAAAATCAAAGAAGAAGATGAAGAAAATCGAAGAAGAAAACAAATTTTGGTTACATATCAGATGTTGCCCAACACATAAACATAGCATATACGGAACTCCTGAAAGCATTATATGGAAACTTGCATACAGTACCTAATTGAATTAATTTGACTTGAACCCAGCCGATTCTAAATGTGTTATGTCAAAACAGTATTTGACATGTCAACAAGTCGCTATTAGTAACGGAAACGTCGGTGCTAAAAAAATAACTTTCATGATTAACCCACATTACGGTGAAGGCAACATATAGCAATTCATTTCTACACTCAGAAACCGTCTATTTGATCTGAACCAACCAACACCAAAGCCTAACATTGGAATTCACCAAACACCGACTCGAAAGACTACCCTTGGCATCGGGTGCGGGGTTGCTAAATGTCCACAACGAATAATCGTAAATGTCTCTCGTAGTAGTATTTCGGGTCGAAGTCAGAACAACTAAAGACGCCATACTACAACGAGGTTATGCAACTGCAATGGAAGGTTTCAGTTTTTACGGAATGGGTGTCTAAATGTGCGTAATTAACGTTTGTCTAATGGTAGTCTAAAAGCTTTCATTGGAAACGAAAAATCTGCTACTAAAGACGCATATGCAGTAGCACCAGGCTGCAGCTTCTTAGGACAACTTTTGCACCAGCCAGTTGGAGTCGAGATGGCGACAGCGCAGCCTCCCAGGCCTCTGCTGCCATCCTAACAACGACATGACTTCGGGCGGGACATTTACGACGGACTTAATGTACCATCCTCTTCCCGACTGATGTTTTCCCTCAGCAAATATTTTCGTCCGCCTTTTCTCGTCAGGAACGTTTCCGGCCGAGTCCCTGCTATCGTTTTTACGAGAGGCCCTATCAGACGGAAACCTACCGGAAGGCCATCTCCGTTTGGATTCCGACCGATTTAGCTTGTAGGAAAACTTGTTTTTTTCTTGTAATGGAGGGTTGAACTCAAAACCTCTAATTAACGAATAAAATATTAATTCCCTACACCATATTATGAGCGGACATATACATCATGGATTAAAAAAAGACTTAAGTGCTTTTCAGAAATGAAAAAAAAAATGTAATATGGGATAGAGGTTCAACGTTTTATATATTAATCAGAGATTAGAGGTTTTAACCCTATTGAGATCCTGAGAATGGAAAAATATTCATAGTCACTACGTAGACGGGTTAGTGCATACATTGATTGTTCACTAAGTCTACTTGGAGGAAAACCCCCTGACCATGAGCATGAGAGTCTGAACATTACACGTAGCGGGATGAACATAAGGTCACCACTAATAGCCCATTGATTTAGTTGGCAAAAAAAAGTTACCATGTACTGAAACTTGTGAATTTAAATTTTAAAATATATTAGAGTCAATGTGCGTGTCACGTCAACTTCAGCATAATTAAATAATATTTTATAATTTTAATCTCTATCAAATATATTTATTTCATTTAATTTACTCTTAAATATCGTAATTAAATAACCGAAATTTTTTTTGTGGTACTCTGATTTTAGAATATATATTTTTTTCATGTAAAGTAGATATGAAAAATTACTAAATGACATTCGATATTAAATTAATCAACAATAATATGAATATCTTGTTTTAATATATATGTATATATATTAATTTAAAAACGAGTTTGTAATACTTAATAATATTTTAAGATAAGTTTTTATATGTGTAGAATTTCACACAAACGCAAGCAATAAATAGTTATTATATATTTGGGCAAAAAAATAGTTATTATATATAATCGTTAAATGAAATAACAAAGCCATTAATTTCAACCCAAATTAATAACACTTAAATAATTTTGAATTATATAATACCATTGTGATTTGTGAATACTCTAATTAGGTTAGTGGCCAAAAAAATCCTCCAATTAGGCTGCAATTATATTCAGTGTTTAATCGGTAAAAGTTAAATAGTGGATATGGCAAGACTGACGGTTAACGCTATGGATGGTGAGAATTTAATCGGAGTAGCAATTAAGCAAAACCAATTGGACTACAGAGAACATATTTCATTTGTTTCTTTTGAAATTATTTTGTGGGGTTACTTTGAAATTATTCCATGGGGCCTGTATAAGTATTTTTTTTTTTCTTATAGCTAGATTGAGTTAAGCGGTGTCATATAATCTCGTACTTACATAAATCCGTCCCTGGTTGTGAATGCACTAGAAAATATCGGAATATATTAGCAATTCAAGTTTTTAAACTCAGACTTTAAATTGTGGGATACTTGCATCCCCGTTTATTAATCGCAGCAGTTAAGTTATTTTGGATTTTGGTTGAACCAATTAGCTTTAAATTGGTGCAACCTTTTTGTTCTACTATTAATTAATCTTTTTTTCTAAAAAAAATGTTACGTGGTCGTACATTGTACCATTGGCTTAAAGAAAACACCACGTACATATTACACCATGAGTTAGCCAGCAATTAAAAGTAGTTACTTGACGATAAACAACTTCACTAAAAGCCATAACAAAAGTACTGATGTTTCAAAAGAATGGCAAACCATGCATGAAACGGAAGACATTACATCAAATCATTCCTAGACAGAGACTAGAAGGACGGAAACTCGATATCCGACGAACATTGCTTGCCCTTAGGGAAAACCGGACACTCGATCAAGTTTGAACCCGACGTGTCCACACACATATAAACTTGGTAAAGTTGGCTATTTCCAGATGAATCAGTGTTGCACTCAATCCAAGGTGTGTACCCACTGGCCTCCTTAATAGCGCCCTTAATGCTTGCCAAACCGTAAGATGATCCGTCCGGGTTTATTCCGGCATTAGTGAGGGCTTGGAGGAGGCTGAGGGAGTTCTGGAGCTGAAGAGCTGACGCGAAGTAGTCGTGTTGGGGGAGAATGGATTCGGAGCAGGTGCCGTGTTTGTCCCATTCGTGGGTCCAGAAAGCGGTGCCGTCGCCGCTAGGGCAAGCTAGGGTTGGCCAGTTCTTCTGCATGTTGCTTTTTAGGTCTGATATCTGCATCATACATAAACAATAGCAGTTAAGGGATTTGATTTTGGGACTAATTAGTAATTAAGCCTAAATTGTGGTGGCAAAAGAGGAAATATTGTTTTGGCAAAAACAAAAAAAATGAAATATTGCCAAATGTTTTTGGCGAAAATAGAAATGTATCCAAATGTTAGGACCCATTTTACAGTTAATTCTTTTATATATACACAGAGGGAGACTAACTAAACTTTGGTATAATGTACAAATTAATAGTTCTAACTTTAATTTTTAGCAAAATGCTAGTTCAACTTGTATGCAAATGGCTAGCTTTATGTCCACTACAACATTAATTATATTGGACGAAATTTGGTCACGTGATCTATAGTTTCACAAAATCAGAACACCATTTTTTGTATGGTGTATATCATTTGTCATTAGTTAACTTCTAGACATCTAACAAAAGAGTTGGATTTTGGATTAACGTGTTTGTTCCCAAATGATGGTTGTTTGAACCATGGTAGAACATATGACCAGCACATATAAAATTATGTCAAATAATTAACGCCAGCACAAAAAGAAAGTTTGTGTCATCTCATTGTAAGCACGGCACGGCCTGAAGAAACACGACAAAAGCAAAAAGATGTTTTTTTTGTAACTAACTAAGAATGTTAGGTACCTCAGATGGATTGAAAGGGTTATTAGGATCACAGTTTGAAGGATATGAGCCATCTTTGTAGTTCGGCCACAAACCATGAATCCCGAAATCAGCCTCCGGTTTTCCGGTCGTCGGGTAACAACAGCTCTGCTTAGTATCACAGTACGATCCAGGCCACTAATAAATCACAACACCAGTGTCATAATCAACCATTAATAATTTAGCAAACACAAAGACATTATGAAATACATAAATTAAAGCACCTGCTGAACAAAATAGAAGAAATCAAAGTCCTGAGAAGCAGCCAGAATCCACAGGCATTGGAGAGACAACAAGGAGAGGGAATACGAGATGATGAGGTGTTTCATCTTTTTTCTGTTTCTGGGTTTTAAGGAAATTGGTGAATTAATGACACTCAAACTCTTGGAGTCATTGCAGTGATGTACGTCTGTATTTATAGAGGAAATATACACCCATTTTTATTTTATTTTTTAAATTTTTGGCCAAAAAGCCCATAATTAGTACAAATTATTTTGGTTCTCTATGAGTGTAGAGGACAGCATTCGTAGTATATTTTTTTTTCCACATCTATAATAATCTATGTTCATACAGAATCAACTCATAATATATAAAGTGATAATTATGAATATTTTTAAATTTTCATAACTAAGGTGAATTTTGAATATAAGATATCTGAATAAATGATTTAAGTTTTTTTTTATTTTATCTATGTATAGATGCATTTTTTTAACTTATTATATATATAGTATAGATGCATGTTTGTGAATATAAATAATAAATGACAATAATTGGAATGTGAAACGGCTCCTATGTCGTCCAAGTCCAATGGTTATACTTGTCGGCTGCCCAGCAGGTTTGGCTCTCATTGCATTAATTGTGTTTATTTCTTCACGTCATGATCCTTATTATTATTTTCAGCCTTTTCCCATTTTTTCTTTTCTTGTTGGACATGTTTTGTTTTTCTTCTTTGGATGGATTTGTAAACTGTAAGTGCAAATTACATAACTTTGTATGTTAGAGCATTCACAATGGTACAAGCCATTTTGGTTCCCATTTTAAGCCACATCACCTCCACATCATTAATTGTAATAATAATATTAATTTAGTTTGAAATGACTTAACCTCCTACAATGGCAAAGACAATTTTTGTCTCAAATTGATTATTATATAATATAAATATTAGATACAACATGGAGAGAGAATAAAAACTATAGCAAAATATGAAAGAATACAAAATGTCTCATGGACAACTTAGAGGAAAGAGAATAAGAAATTAGATAGACAATTAGTAGTATGGACAAATTTTGTCCAAGCCTCTCACATCCACATAAGCAAATGTCTTGAAAAATTTGCTAATTGAAAGTGCTCTTAATCTCTTATCTACCTTTGGCATATATTTGGTAAAAAAATGATATATATAAAATAATTTCTTCTAACTTGAAGTTAGAGATCAAACTCTACTGAAACAGAAATATGTATCAATTTACTTTTTGCAGGTTGTTCAAATGCAAGTGATAATTAATTTAAATATGAAATAAACATATTACGAGTATTGCCTTTTTATAGGACTTTAAAAACATCTACGAGTAAAAAAAAACTATAATGAGATAGTATTATGATCTCATTTATTAGTCATATCATAATTAAATTCATACTATAGTAATGTGTAGAAGCATAATAGAGCTTCTTCCTCATCCACAACGACACAAACTAGCAAGAAAAACAAATTTAGCGTCTAGAGGGAAGGGAATATGTAAACTCTTGTCTTGCTTTCTAAATACCACTACACCAAAAATTATATCATATATCCATTTATCCCATTGGAATTTGTCGGTTTATTATAAAAAGAGTTTTTATCATTTTTCTCTTCTTTACCCATTATATATATTCATTTTTTCTATAACAAGATATTATTTTGCATATAAAATTATTTTCGCAATTCAGGCTAGGAAGTAATTTAAATTAAAAGTGATAATGTTAAAAATATTTTAAGAGGATGTTTTCAATAAGATTCAAACTCAATAAAAGGTCTTTTAAAGACTAGGCTAAGGCCGTAAATGTCTATATGAGGTCCTAATAATTGACATGCCATGTTTAATTATCTCTTAACATTGCTATATTATTATGAATATACTTCATTCTGACTAGCACGATTTATATTATCCTCTCATCTCTTTAGTTGAACACGATTTATATTATCCTCTCATCTCTTTAGTTGAATAGGGAAATTAACACTTGTTCAACAACCAAGTAACCATCTTGTAACAGATAAAAGAGATTGAGAATGTTCATTCTTAAAAATTGCGCTAACTTAATTTATTAATTGGTTCAACCAACTTTAAATCGTGGCATCACTATTGATTGTCCGAATCCCATTGAGTAGAGAGTACATAGTTTGCTGAGTAGCTCTTTATCATATATGTTAAGATTTACATTAGAAAGAGTTTGAGTAGTATATAAATGTCGCGGGAAACTCTAACTATCACTAATTGATTTTTTTTTTTTTTTTTTTAAAAATCCTACTAAATTTATATAATGAATCTAAACTCGGTCATTAATTTTTCCCCAATAATATACACGTCAAATGCAATTGTAATGTACCACAAATAATTTGCAGTATTTATTAATTGCCTACACTTATATTATTATTATTATTATTATTATTATTATTATTATATAGAGAGTGATCCCTATTTTCCACTTTCATTTCACACAACACTAAGGAAACTCTTCTTGCTAACGAAGCTCCAAGAAGTCCTCTTTACACACCATTTCGGCCTCTGATAGACCACCTAAAGTAGTAGCCCCACATGCCACATGATACGCATCAATGAGACAACATTATATTTATATGTTACATCCATAACCAACCATTGACATGCAACTGAAGATACTTGAGCAGATGCCATATTCTGTTTCTTCGTCCCTAACAACTGTCCCATATATTGACTTTGCATTTTCATTTCACACCCATGTAATCACACTATATAAGTCCAATAATAAAGTTTATTTTAAGATAGTAATCTTATACTATGTGATTCATTTTCAAATTACTAACTAAATTTTGTACACAAAAAATATAATTGGACATCCATGTAAATTATTAGATGATTTTTTTATCGACAATATGCTAGTTTAGATTTCACTTGTGAAGAGTCACTAGCTTTATCAAATATTCCACCAAATCCGAACGAAATTGGTAATATGACTTGCACATATTTAAAGAAAAATCGAGAAATTAAGTTAAATTAATGGAATAGCTCTCGAATTTATTTAGAAATCCATATATTTCATTTTTAGGATTTTTAGTGATGAGACGGATGATAATAAGAAGCCGAAGATTTGAGATTTTTTATGGATAGTATGCTAGTTTAAGTTTCGCTAGTAGATAAATCGTTAACTTCGTTAAATATTCCATCCAATCTGGTTGATCATGTTATTTTGCACGTGATTGAAGAAAATATTGAAAAACTAACCCTTGGATTTATTTTGAAATCCATATATTTCCCTGACAATTTTAGGAATTTTAATAATGAGACGGATGATAATAAGAAATTCAAGATTCTATGACAACTCTATCATTTTAAGCCAAGTTTTTTTTCTTCAATTGCGTGCAAGTCACGTGATAAATGATGAAATATTTGACGGAGTTAACAATTTGTTCACATATAAAATCTGAACTAGTAAATTGTCAGAAAAAAAAAAATACAAATTAGCAATTTGTTTAAGCGATCTATGGCCCATGAATATTTTTTCATTCGCTCGATCTCAACAGAATTTAAACCCTGAATCTTTAGATTAAGATGCAGCCCCTTACATTATGTTTCGCCTATGTTTATCAATAGTATAATATACGGCTGAGCATATGACAGATGGACGGACTATTTCTAAAAAAATGGCTCAAGCCTTAAAATTAGGGTCATTCAATGGCTGTCCCGAGCCCTATCTCGAGCCCTAGCTAGTAGGAAAAGGCCCGTCCGCCACGGGCCTACAGGGACTAGGGACAAATGGGACAAACCAAATTCCCATCCAAGTTCAAAAAAAAAAATCATACTAAATTTACTTAAACCATAACCAAACACAGAACAACAAAGTTCACCACATACCACAAAGTTCACCATAAAACACCAAAATCACTCAAACATTTTGTCACTTGTAAGAACACCAAGTTCAACACATAACTTGGTTCTCCAAAATAGTTCACCAAAGACTCCAAAATTAAGTTTTACCAAGACACTAACACAAAGTCACCAACAATTCTGACATAACAAGTTATAAATGCAAATCCCAGATCAAATGTAACTTCAACCCTGTTGGATCACGGCAGGAACTCTGGTTACGGTGACGGATTCCTTAGCTCCTCGCAATCCTGCAGAAGGGGAATAGAGGGCGGTGGCCCAGAATCCCTCTCCGATGCTTAACGTAAGTACGGTGATCAACAGGGCAAGCAAGCAGTATGTGTATGTGTGTAAAAACGTAACCTTAACCTGGGATAACTTCCCTCCTTTTATAGGGGGAAGGCTATCCCAGTTACCTGATTAGGCGGTTGGATTGTGATCCACTATCCCACATATTTCGCCGTATATCTCGCCACGTATCTGTACAGTTATACGTATCCCACATATCTCGCCCATTATATCACTACTGTAATCATAGCGAGATTTCCGGGATTGTGCTCTTATTGGCGAGTCTCGATCATTATCGGAGACTCCCAAGTTGCATCATTGAGGATCCGGTGTCGGGGAGTGGTGTCAATTCCCATATCGGGACCGACCACGTCCAGGTCCGATATCTTCGGGGCTTTCCCCTATCGAGGCTATACTCACTCGGGGCTATTCAATGTCGGGGCCTCCGTCCGTCGGAGCCCTTAGCCTTCCAGCAACCCAGCTCCTAGCCCAACGGGCCTAGTCGCCGTTTGTCAATCGTTAAGGGGCCTAACGGCCTTAGCCGGGGCCCATCATTTGCCCCCAAGACGTGAGGGACTTATAGTGCGTCGCGTCTTCCAATATCGGACCCTTCAACATCCCTGTCGGGGGTCTTTATTTAAAACATCGGAGGCCTTTGCCCTACTTTCGTCGGAGAGTTCCTCCGAAGATGCCGACGACCCCCCTGCAGATCCCTCCGATCCTACCTCTCCGAAGCCCTCTGAAAATCCAGCATCCGACCCTAAGGCATCCGAGGACCGAGCTTAATATTTTATAACTTAAGTCCTTGTAGTCCTTCATCATTATCTCTCTTGTATTGAACCTCTTAGGCCTTCGAGCCTTTTATTAATATCATTTCCGATTACATTATGTTCTTCATAACGCTTTTATCGGACCCTAAGAACCTTAAGGCTTTCCGTCGTCCTAAGACGCTTTTTAATCGAACCTTAAAAACTTAAGGATTTTTCGGACGTCCTATGACGCTTTTTAATCGAACCTTAAAAACTTAAGGATTTTTCGGACGTCCAATGACGCTTTTAATCGGACCTTAAAAACTTAAGGATTTTTCGGACGTCCAATGACGCTTTTAATCGGACCTTAAAAACTTAAGGATTTTTCGGACGTCCAATGACGTTTTTAATCGGACCTTAAAAACTTAAGGATTTTTCGGACGTCCTATGACGCTTTTAATCGGACCTTAAAAACTTAAGGATTTTTCGGACGTCCTATGACGCTTTTTAATCGAACCTTAAAAACTTAAGGATTTTTCGGACGTCCAATGACGCTTTTAATCGGACCTTAAAAACTTAAGGATTTTTCGGACGTCCAATGACGCTTTTTATGTATCGAGAACAACTTAGGAATACTTTGATCAGAAGTAACCTCTTTATTGATCGATGTCTTTTACATAGCATGCACCACTCAGGGCGACTTAATTACATCTTTGCGCCTCTACGGACGACTTATTTGTCAAACATGACATTTCTTCAGATGTTCACCACTAAAGGTGTTTCTTAATACATTGCCATCGAGGTCTTCTAACTTATAAGCATTCGAGGCCGGCATGCCTACGATCTTGTAAGGCCCTTCCCATTTCGGGGACATCTTGTTGATCCGATCTTGTAGGGCGAACTCATTCCGACGCAGGACCAGTTCTCCCGCGTAGAACTGTCGCGACTTGACCTTCCGATTATAGTACCTGGCCGTCGCCAAGCGCATCCGAGCTTGCACTATGTCGGCCTCCAGCCGTTTTTCCTCTAGCAAGGATAACTCCAGGCGCCTTGTTTCGTCATTCGTCAAAGGTCCTATCCTGGCTCTTTCTGGACTTGTCGAGGGCTCATAGCTTCTGGTCCGATGGGACGCCACAGCGATTTCCACGGGAGCGACCGCCTCCGTCCCATAAACAAGTGCAAACGGGGTTTCACCTGTTGACCGCTTGGGTGTCGTTCGGACCGCCCACAACACGTTCTCCAGTTCGTCCAGCCATTTTCCGTCCAAAGCATAGACCCTCTTCTTCAAACCCTCCATCACGATTTTGTTGGCAGCCTCCACCTGCCCATTGGTCTGAGCGTGATGGACGGATGCTGTCCGATGCTCGATACCAAACTCGTCCAGGAACTTCTCCACCTGGGCCCCATTAAACGGAGGACCATTGTCGCTGATTATCACCTTCGGCACCCCATATCTCGACAAAATTCGGGTCTGAAGGAACTTGATAATATGTCCCGCTGTTGTCTTGGCTAACGGCTTAGCCTCGATCCACTTCGAGAAGTAGTCAATCGCGACAAGCAAATGTGTGCACTGGCCTTTTGCTTTCGGAAGGGGTCCCACCAGGTCAATGCCCCACTGCGCGAAGGGCCAAGCACTCCCAATGGGCATCAAATCGGCAGCGGGGGCTGTGATATTCGGAGCATATCTCTGACACGCGTCACAGGATCGGACAAGCGCCGTTGCTTCCTTATTCATCGTGGGCCAATAATATCCCAAGTTCAGCGCCTTCCTCAGGATAGACCGAGCGCCTTCGTGACATGCCGCGACTCCTTCATGCAACTCCCTCAGAATCCGAGTCGTATCGGGTTCGGCCACGCATTTCAAGAAAGGAGTCGAAAGCAGACCCTTCTTGTACAACTGGTTATCCACCATCGCGTAATTAATTGACATTCGTCGCAGTCGCTCCGCTGCCACTTTATCTTCAGGGAGTGCCCCCGTAGTTAAGTACGCGATTATCGGGGTCATCCAAGTGGGTTCTTCCTTCGATCCCGTTCCGATGGCGCACACCTCCGACGGATCGGTGGTCGATAGAATCACCTTCTCCAAGAAGTGTACCTTCCGACTCTCTTCCAAAGGTGCCCCCAAGGCAAATTTGCTCAAGGCATCAGCCTCTACATTCTCTCCCCTCGGAATTGCCTCGATATCAAAGCTTTTGAAGCTCTCTTTCAAGGTCCGAGCCTCCTGAAGGTACTTCTTCATGATCCGGTTCTTTGCTCCATACTGCCCCCGGACCTGATTTACAATCAGGCTAGCATCACACTTCACCTTCAAATGTTCAATTCCAGTGCCCTTTGCGATTTTCAGCCCCGTTATAAGAGCCTCATACTCCGCCTCGTTATTGGTGGCTCTAAATGTTAGGGCCAATGCATATCGAAGTGGCTCCGCCCCGTCTGGCGGAATCAATACGAACCCCGCACCGGATCCATCCGAGCTTGAGGAGCCATCCGTGTACAACTCCCAGGTGTTCTCCTTATTTGGCTGTTCCGACTGCTCCGCCGTCGGGACCTCTTCAGTATTCCCGATTGCCCCCTCTACTGTTTCCGTTGCTTCAGGATCGGGAACAGTAGATTCAACTATAAAGTCGGCCAATGCCTGCCCTTTGATAGCTGTTCTCGGAGCGAAATGAATCCGAAACTCGCTAAGTTCCACGGCCCACTTTACTAGTCTCCCCGACGCATCAGGCCGGTTCAAGAAGTGTTTCAATGGCTGATCATTCAACACCGTAATTTCATGCGCATGGAAGTAAGGCCGTAACTTTCTAGCGGGAGCATCCACCAATTGGTCGATCCGCGGGAGCGGATAACAGCCCTTCGGGCAATCCTTGTTCAGGTCGCGGAAGTCGACACACATCCGCCACTTCCCGTTGCTTTTCCTCACCAGCACTGGGTTGGCTACCCAAGTCTGGAATCGGATCTCCCTAATGAACCCAGCGTCGAGCAACCTGCCAACCTCCTGCTGGATTGCGATCCTCTTGTCTGTCCCCATCGGACGTCTCTTCTGCGCGATCGGCTTGATCGTAGGGTCGATATTCAGTTCATGCTCGATCACGTCACGGCTGATTCCTGGCATATCGCTCGGGGACCAGGCAAACAACTCCTTAAATTCTTTCAAGAGCGCGATCAACTCCTGAGCCCTTTCCTCGGTTAGGGCGGATCCGATCTTTACCCTCCTCTCGGGCCCATCTATCTCGACTTCTTTTAGGTCCTCCATGGGGGCGGGGCGCCCAAACTCCTCTCGAGGATCAGTGTCTGTCTGGAGAACCGACATAGCCTCCCTCCTCGATCTCCTTGTGGCGTTGACATAACACCGTCTCGACGCCACCTGGTCGCCTTTTACTTCACCGACCCCATTCTCAGTCGGGAACTTCATTTTCTGATGGACAGTCGAGGCCACTGCCATCAGCGGGTTGATGGTGGTTCTCCCAATAATCGCATTGTACATCCCTGTGGATTCGACCACCACGAATTCCACATCTCTCTTCTCCATTTTCCAGCCACTGCCGAACCACACAGGCAGCGTAATAACCCCCAACGGATAAGAGGTTGTGCCGCAAAATCCTATCATCGGGAAGTTAACCTCCCGTAGGTCTTTCTTCTTCTTCCCCATCTGCTCCAGGGCGTCGGAGAAGAGGATGTCGGAGGAGCTTCCTCCATCAATGAGGATCCTCTTCATTTCGAATCCACCTACATCCAGTGTCACGACTAGGGCATCCTCGTGGGGGGTCTCTACTCCCTCCAGATCCTTCGCCGAGAAGGTAATCTCCATTTCCTCCTTCGAGGTCCATGACCGGGACCTTTTTCCCAAGGCCACTGCTACGGGCACCTGGTTGGCGTAACGCTCCCGAGAAGACGATGTGTCTCCTCCCGCAGCGAACCCTCAATGGATCACATTAATGACCCTCTTCTGTCGGGACCCTGATGGGCCCTCCGAAGGCTCCGCTTCTGACCTTCTCTTCCTTGGGGACCTCGATCGAGATTTGGATCTCGACCGAGATCGGGAATGGGGCTTGCAGCGCGAATCCCCCACGAACTCCTTCAGCTTACCCCTCTGGATAAGCTTCTCTACTTCCTTCTTCAGCTCCCGACACTGGTCAGTGTCGTGACCAGTGGCCCGATGGAATCGGCAGTAACGGTCGGTGCGGGAGCCCAACTTTTCGCCTTCCTTCTTTTTGGGGAAACGAGCGAGGCCTTGCCTCTCCATTACGGCCAAGACCTCTCTCAAAGGCCTGTTGAGGGGGGTAAACTCCTCCCTCTGACTGTCTTTCTTTGTCGGACGCCTATCCTCCCTTCGATCAGGGCGTCCACGACTCCGACTACTCTCGGAGCTATCCTTCTTGTTTTGGTTGTCCAATGGTTTGAACAACTGCTTTCCTCCGCGCCCCTTGGGAGGAGCCAACTCTCCGGCAGCGATCTTCGACTCTTGGACGTCGATTTTCTGTTTCACCCTCGCCTGAAGCGCCTCCATGCTCCAGACGTTTTTGGCCGCGACGCTGTGCAGTAAGTCGGAGCCGTAGGGGGGATTGATGTTTTTCAAGAAGGTACGGATGGCCTCGCCCTCCGATATCTCCTCATCCAGCTCGGTCATGCCAGCCGTGTAACGCTGGTAGTATTGGGCCAGCGATTCGTCGGGCCTCTGGACCACCTCATGCAGGGTCCGAACACTCTTCAGCAGCCGTCGACGCCCTTGGTACTGGGCGATGAATCGCTTATGCATATCCTCCCAACAGGTTATGCATCCGGTGGGCAGACTGTAGAACCATGTCAAAGCCTTCTCTCCCAAGGTACTCGGGAACAACGCGCAGATAACATCCTCATCTGGGGTCCTACCCATGCACGATGTCAGGTGCTTCTGTACGTGGCGGACCGGGTCCGCGTCCCCGTCGTACTCCTCTATCTTCGGGATACCCAAGCCTGGAGGGGCCAGGGTATTGATCAGCCTGGGAACGAAGGGATGGGTCTCCCGACTCCTCAACTCCGACATCATGGGCTTCTGATCTCCTATGCAAATACCCACAATCTTCACCACCTGATCAGCAGTGAGGGGACCATTCAGGGGAATAGTCCTTTGCTGTACTGGCCCTGGTCCATCGACCACAAAATTCTCCGCCGGTGCTGGATTCGGATGCCTGGGGGGAACGGGCTGTTCCCTCAACGGGGGAGGTGGCGGCAGATTGTCGTCCACCTGCCTTCTGGAAGCATCTCGCCGCGGAGGGAGCGGCGGTAGATCTACGGCCTGCCTTCTGGCAGCCTCTCTTCGGTCTAAGAGGGCCTCCATGAATAGGGGCATGGCCTCTGCCACTACCCTGGCCAGCTCTGGGCTCTGGGAAGGCGCCTCGTTCCTGGATCCACCAGGGAGTTCGTTCCTGGTCATCGACCTGGTTTCTCTTCGCGGAGGAACAACCTCCCTGGTGGTGTCATCTCGGTGAGTGCTGTCACCATCGTCTCTCAGATCCTGATGCTGTGTATCATCCTCAGGGGGATTGCTGGTGGTCTGCACCTGCTTGCCTGATCGCTGCGGCTTGTTGCCAGCCATGGTATGGAGTCAAAGGGAAGCAAACTTACTTTGGCTTTTTGTTGCGTTCCCACAGACGGCGCCAATGTTGGATCACGGCAGGAACTCTGGTTACGGTGACGGATTCCTTAGCTCCTCGCAATCCTGCAGAAGGGGAATAGAGGGCGGTGACCCAGAATCCCTCTCCGATGCTTAACGTAAGTACGGTGATCAACAGGGCAAGCAAGCAGTATGTGTATGTGTGTAAAAACGTAACCTTAACCTGGGATAACTTCCCTCCTTTTATAGGGGGAAGGCTATCCCAGTTACCTGATTAGACGGTTGGATTGTGATCCACTATCCCACATATCTCGCCGTATATCTCGCCACGTATCTGTACAGTTATACGTATCCCACATATCTCGCCCATTATATCACTACTGTAATCATAGCGAGATTTCCGGGATTGTGCTCTTATTGGCGAGTCTCGATCATTATCGGAGACTCCCAAGTTGCATCATTGAGGATCCGGTGTCGGGGAGTGGTGTCAACTCCCATATCGGGACCGACCACGTCCAGATCCGATATCTTCGGGGCTTTCCCCTATCGAGGCTATACTCACTCGGGGCTATTCCATGTCGGGGCCTCCGTCCGTCGGAGCCCTTAGCCTTCCAGCAACCCAGCTCCTAGCCCAACGGGCCTAGTCGCCGTTTGTCAATCGTTAAGGGTCTAACGGCCTTAGCCGGGGCCCATCAAACCCGAACCATCACTAAATTTAACTTAACTAACTATAGTTTATAGCTGATTAATTAGCAAAAAGGGACGAGACTGGTCTTTTGAGACATCGTAAAAAAGCCCTAGCCCTAGCCCTAGCCCTAGCCCTAGCCCTAGTCCTAGTTGAGAAGAAAAATCTCGCCCATTAAGACTTGGGCACATTTTTTGGACTGACTTTTTGGACGGGCTAGAGCGGAACGGGCGGAATTTTAAGCCTGTCGGGATATTTGCACATCCCTAGTATAATACAATAGTCACAGTTACACTTCCATATATCACCAATAATCTTCACAAGAACATTTCCCATGAAACCTCTACACATCCCTAACTATATAATCCTCCTACTAAAAGATCAACGGTACCACTTTGGCAGCACAATAGCAATCTTACAGACCCGCAGATTCTTCAAAACCCGAATCGTTCTCCCTGGCGATGTATTCATCAGACCATAAGCAATAGCAGTCTTCTCACTATGATACCGAAGACAAATTTTATTCGCTTCTTCCTCCAAATCCGCATAATTCACCAAAGAAACATCGGGAACTTACCCGAACCTCTTCAATTCCGTAACCAATTCATCGAGTGCACGATGCAGACGTGTAGAAACCGAATCCACTCCGTCTGCAAAGAACTCATGCACCACATTGTTTCTATGGAACTATACCCGGGAATCTTAATTGCTCCTAAGTTTCCTCAAAAACTCCGTATTCTCCCATTTCCAGGCTCTGGCGCACTTATTTGCAAAATGTGATCTCTTCCGTGGGAATCCTCATTCGTCAGTTTTGAAAATTTGTTCAATCACTTTCTTGCCTAATGAATGTTATATTAGAAAATATGTAAACGTATTTGAAAATTTGTTCAATCACCATGTCTGCTGCACAATATGGGGGTGGGCTCAACGGCCAGTTCAATGATGAAATTGTAAGCTTCTTTGAGTTAACCAGTTCGGCCGAGCAAATCCACCATGCATCCGTAAAGTTTAATTCCGGGTTCAACCCCATATAAATCAAGCATTGTTATTTCATCAGGCCGGTATCGTTTATCTGCAATTCCCAGAATAGGTGATAGTGCCTCGTTAGGGCGGCTGATTTGAGCATACCCAGGTATCATCGCGCTGTAGTTGACGGGTTCTCAATATTATCAAAAACCCTTCGAATGGAGTCCAAGTCGCTGAACTCAGTATATATATTAATCAGGGTAGGAGAAACGTAAGGATTACTATATAGGCGGAGCTTGACTGCAAAGCAATGGAGCTGCTTCCCCTCTTCCACGGCCTCGGCTGCAGCGCATGCCTTGAGCAATGAAGGGAAGGTGTAGTCGTCGGGGAAGGTTCCTTGCTGCAAGACCTGCACAAAGAGCACGGAAAGAAGCATCTTTGATTCTGGAGTAGCCGCGGGCCAGATGTTGAACGGAACGGAACGATGTCTGGTTTAGGAATTTCGTCGAACAGCTTGCGAGCATGGTCCATGTAGGAGAGGGGCGGCCGCGAACCGCAGGAGTAGATCAGATTCTTGAGGACATGGATGTCTTTGTGGAGCTGGCTGTGACGGCCATGGCTTGGATTTGAATGACCTCGTTCAGTGAGGAGAATCGAGTTGAGGGGCAACTCTGTCGGGCAATGGAGATGAAAAAAGCGGCGGGGTCAGTGGCGGAGATGGCACCGTCGCCATTGTTACTAGCAAAGTTTGGAAGTTGAAGAAATAAAATAATTTCTGGGTTTGCATAAATCGAATGGATGGGGTTGACGTTTCTCGTAGTCGAGGATGAACGCAAAAAATAATAACAAAAGTGCTCTCGTTGAGAGTTGAACTCAAGACCTCCCGCTTACTAAACGGGTGCTCTAACCAACTGAGCTACGAGAGCTACTTGTTCAGGCTAGCAAAATCATACAATAAATATATTATTGTTTCTTTGAGAAAATACGACGATATATCTGAAAGTCTGAACATCAATATTCAATCATGTGATTCGTAATAAAATTTATGTTAAAATATCATTGATTTGTATAAATTTTCTTTTTAAATTAATATATTAAAACTTAAAAGAATATATGAAAGTGTATGTCAAACTGTGTAAAAAGTAACATTCACTTAAAGTTAATTTTTTTCGTACGAGTTCGTGTCGTGCTATATATGGTATTGTGTTATGTTAATCAACTATACATCTTTTAATTTTTTGGTTAAAAAATAATGAATTTCCTCACATGAGGAATATGACAGTGCATAATCAACGAACACACATTATAAACTCTCGTTGTCGGTGATCCACATAGAACTACTCATTCGAGCATTTTGTAGATTGAATATGCATTTCAAAACGAATCGATTTGGAGAAAATAATCTTGAAGTGCTTCAACAAAAAATCGATATATAAAAAGAGGGATAATTGTATTTTGGCAATAAAAATATGTTGGCATCAATTTCAGTTGGTCACATACTCTTTACGTGATAAGTGGATCTTTCTACCATGCTCCACAAACATCATGCTTGTGGAAGTTTTTTTTTTTTTTTATTTTTTATTATTATCCTAAATGTGAATCTATAAGAAAATTGATATTATTAATAGTATGATACAAATAGTATGTGTAGTTAAAAAAAATTTATACTTTTAAAGTTTTACATATGTTACAATTATGTCCATCATAGTAGTAAAAAAAGCACAATCGTAATGCTCCACAAGTATGGTAAATCTCGTGATAAGTTATGTTATTCTCTAACAAAAAAAATTAACCAAGCTACTTAATTATCACACTTAAAAAATTTGGCTAGATATTCATTCCAAAAAAAAAAAAATAGTTAGCACTTAGCAATTCGATATTTAATCCAAAATCACATTATCACATTCTCTCACCACTGTGGGACCAAAAAGAAATATATTACTGAGCTAGAGGATGATATTAGAAGTAAAACTAAGCTCAGGATAAGAATGGAAAAGGTTACGATGTTAAAATACCAAATTACTTTTCGAGGGAAAAACAAAAAAGCAGCGTTACCGAAGTCCGCTCTCATTTCGGAGGAGAGACCAAAGACGGCCCCGACCACCTCTCCGTGATCGGTGTCCCCGTCTCCGATCCCCTTCGACGGCGTTTCCCGGCTCCGAAACCCTAGCAATTGCATGATTCGACTCCTCTCTCTGTTCCTCTCTTTTCATGCGACGATTGAATGCCTCCAAAGCCCCGAGCAGCGAATCCGGTGAAGACAAGATGGACCACATCAAGCTCCAATCACGCTCTCCTGCTCGATCCGCCAATCTCTTCAACCGGAATCCTCGGCCGCAGCCGAAATTCAAACTCTGCATAATCTCATCTTTGTTAATCGCCCTTACTTTCGTTCTGTGCTACCTGTTCCTGTTCTCGAGGAGCCCATCGTCCTCGGCGAGCAGAAGGTACGCCATTATCATCGATGGAGGCAGCACAGGCACCCGAATTCATGTATTTAGGTACGATCTGTTTGAGAATAATCCATCATTTGATTTTGGGGAGAAAGGCCTGGCTTCTATGAAGGTGAATCCCGGGCTGTCGGCGTATGCGGAGGATCCGGTCGGCGCCGGCGGGTCGATTAGTGAGCTCATCGATTTCGGAAAGCAGCGAGTGCCTCGAGAGTATTGGAGTGAGACGGAGATTCGGCTTATGGCAACAGCAGGAATGCGGTTGCTTGAATTGCGAGTCCAGTTCCAGATTCTGGAGTCCTGCAGGCGGGCTCTGAGGGAATCAGGATTCAAGTTTCGGGATGAATGGGCTTCTGTTATTACTGGTACTAATTTACCTTTGGTTCGTTCATTGGGAATTCCCTTTTCCAAGCTGATTATCTTCTTTTTCCTACATTGTTCTTGACAGTTGACACATTGGGATATTATTTGGTTTTTCTCAGGATCTGATGAAGGAATGTATGCTTGGGTTGTTGCAAATTATGCTCTTGATACTCTTGGACGTGATCCTCAGCTGACAACTGGAATTATTGAACTTGGCGGTGCTTCTGCCCAGGTACACTCTGCATCCTGCCATTTATTGTCAAATCTCGTTGTCTGAGACTCTGGATAGACTTTTGAAGAGCTGTTACATTATCTACTTAAGCATGCTAACGTTTCTCAATGAATGAGTCTGTTCTTTCAGATTTAAGAATGTTCGCATTTTAGCTTGATTTTAAGAGATTTCTTAGCTCTACATTTCTCAGAGTTCCAATATACTAAGTATGACAAAAACGTAAGTTTCTGAGATATTAAGAAATCCATTATCTGTTGCTTTTGCAGGTGACCTTTTCTTCAAATGAACCACTGCCTTCTGAGTTTTCACGAATTGTCCAATTTAGGAATACCACGTACAATCTCTACAGTCACAGCTTTCTTCATTTTGGCCAGGTAACCTTCATGCACTTTTTATTTTCTACTAGTTCTTTAAAACCTGTATTCTTTGTTTCCTTTTGTTTTGACAAATCTATTTCTTTCCGCATTGCCAGTTTGAAGTGCTTGTAGTGGCATCCCATCATACTGCAAAACCTATTATGTGAATTCATTTTTTGCTGATTCTAGGAGGAATCACAAGGGTATTTCTGATATCAAGTGGCATGTAATTGTTGTTTTGCAGAATGTAGCTTTTGAGGCTTTGAGGGAATCACTTGTTTCTGGTGACAACGATTCTGGTAACTCTTCTAAATGTTCCGAGTATAGCATCTCACCTCAGGCATTCAACTTGTTAACGTAATTTGAGGTTGAAACATTTGTAAACGGTTAACTCTCACTAGTAAGACCTTGCAATGTAGGGACATAAAATCTAGCTGTACTACGCCTGGCTCTGCATGTGGCTATATCATACATTAAGACACATGCACATATTCATTTTTTCCTTTGAGTAAACTACTGAGGCGGAAAGCAGAAAGTTACCTATGAACTAGGCTATCCTTCTATTAAAATTTGTTTCATTTTGGATCATATGACTTTAAAGTGGTTTTTGGCTGTGCGGCTGCTGCTATTGCATGTCATCTTCTATCTTCCGTTTTTTATGCAATCTGGATTCATTTATTTATAAAGGATGATATTACCTGATATCTATTGTTATTGCAGCTAGCAAGTATCTCCAACAGGGAGTGTTAAACGATCCTTGTACACCAAAAGGATACTCATATCCAGAACATCAGAGTCCCTCATCGGTATCATTTGACGACAATTCTAGATATGTATCTAGTATTCGCACTCAGGGTAATTTCTCAGAGTGCAGATATGCTGCACTGAAGATGTTACAGAGAGGAAAAGGTCTATATTTCTTCTTCATTACCTGTAATTATAACTCAACAAAATTCCTCACATTTCTCTCATGTGCAGATCAATGTACCCATCATCACTGCTATATTGGATCAACCTTCACGCCAAAGCTTCAGGGAAAATTTATGGCGACAGAGAACTTCTTCTACACATCAATGGTGTGGATCCTTTATATGTACAACCTTGCCTATAATCTTTAGTTCCGTATTTCCATGTATTGCATTTGCATTTATGAACTGATTAGTTGACCATCTATGTGCTTCTGGACAACTAGTTTTTCGGGTTGGCAGAAAGGGCACCTATTTCTGATTTCATATCAGCTGGACAACAATTCTGTCAAGAAGATTGGTCAGTATTGAAGAAGAGGCATTCCTCAATGCACGAGCAAGATTTACTCCATTATTGCTTTTCTTCTGCCTACATTGTAGCTATACTTCATGACAGTCTCGGGATTCCTCTGAATGATGAAAGGTAAAGAACAACTGTGTATCTCTAGAACTGTTAAAAATGATCACTTTTATGCAATTTTATTGAAAATTGAGTTCTATGTTTCTTGATTCAACACAACAGAATAGTATTTGCCAACCAAGTTGGTAACATCCCGCTCGATTGGGCATTGGGCGCCTTCATCTTACAGAGCACCGCAACCACCATGGAGGATAACGAAGAGAATAGGACCTCAGACTGGATTGGCTCCATGTTTGGTGAGGACTCGCTCATTTTACTGTTAGTTGTATTTATCCTCGTCACGTGCATCTTTATAGCGTGGTATATTTTGAGGTCGGGTAGGACTCAGTTCAAGACCATTTACGACTTGGAGAAAGGAAGGTACATAGTCACCCGTGTGAATAGGTAGCAAATATTGTTTGTTTCCTGAGCTTAGAATAACGAGCTGCTATATATACGCCATGAAACGATGTCTGAATTTGTCGGAGAAATGAAGAGGCGTATAAGGTTTTCGCACTTGGGAATCAAGATTCGGGTTTAGTTGGTTTGGGAAAAATAGGATGGTATTTATTGTACGGTTGGTGACACCATGTACATTGTTAGAGTCGAATAGCTAGCTAGTAGCTACACGCACTTGTTAAATCGACTTTGTGATGACCTCTATGTGTAACATGAAATATGTAATGAATTGACACTTTGCTGATGGTAAAGATCATTGCCTTCTATATGGTCTTTGAAAGGTAATTAGGCGAAACTTTAATATTAAAATCAACGTAATTTGTAATTTGCACTTTAGAATAAAATTATTTTACAATTCAACTTTTTTTTTTTTTCAAATTTTCAGGAGAGTTGCACTTGTAACATTATTACTCTACATTTAGAATAATCACCATTTACACCATGTAAGGGATATAATATCAAGTATAATAAGATTTTACTTTTCGATTCATAAGACTCCAATGAGATTTGGATACAAAAACTCTGGTTATGCGATCAAACGATTTTAAATAAACCCTTTCTTTCAAAACTTATTTTACCAAATATATTTTAAGTACAGCAAAGAAACGAAAGTAGACACATAGTAATTCCTGCACTAAGCTTTAAACAAAAGGCAAACCGAGAGATACTCATACTCTACTCATCGATTCGAACCCTATTAGATGATTTTTCTCAAGACAGCTCAACAATCCTTGGCCGTTTTTTCGACTGCTTTGTTCCAATCTTTTCATCGTGTGACTCGGGTTTCGCTTCTGCTTCTTGTGCAGAACATCCTGCCTGTTTATCTTCCAAATGGTCTCTGTCATCAACATCATCGTCGTCACTATCTTCTTCTTCTGAAGAGTCTGAGGAATTGGTATCATCATCACTCTGATGAAACAGAGGAATATTATGTGGCAGCTGGACACTAGAGCCGGCTGCAACAGCAGATTCTGCAGCAGCAACTGCCTCAGGGGTATGAAGATCCGCAATTCCGAGCATCAAGTCCTGTCAAACATAACATTCCAAATTTAATCCTTCTAAAGTACATGGAGGAGGATGATGATCAAAAGCATTGCGGTATCAATTATTAATAATACCATTTCGATGATTTCAGATTCATCTCCGTTAAGCGCTTCAATATCAAAGCCAGCAGGATTTTCCTATGGAAACAACAGCTTCTGTAAGAGGTTATGGCAATGCAAAGTCCATAATATAGGGTTGAGTACCTAAAAACAATATGAACTATAAGTCATGTTACTAATCGTTGTCCCAGAATTAAAATGTTGTTATTAGGTGTCTCAACTATCAAATTGGTTGATTTCCACTTTTTTGGACTGATTTGACTTTAAAATTGACGTTTTAAGCAACAAAAATGTTATTTTTCACTTTTCTAAAGTATCATATATGGTACTCATAGTTTATGCTTATTTGATGCTTAAAAAACATATGGAAATCAACAAATCTGATAGTTACGTCAGAATTATAGCTTAAAAAACATATGGAATTCAACATTTTAAATCTGGGACAACGATTAGCAACATGAATCTAAAGACTTTTTTTTAGATTCTTAACACCAAAATATATAGCCAAACAAATGTCTCTTCTTCTACTTTTACCTTTGCTTCGAGTTCTAACTTCTTATTTGCTTCGGATATGATCCCTAGAAAGCCTTGCACTTTTCCAAGTACTGTAAAAAGGAAGGGAAACAGATGAGGAGTTATGCACCAAAGTAATAATGCTTGAAACAGTCTATCAGTTCTCACCACAAACATCGAAGGGATGGACTGCTTTTCAGGTTCATGAAATATGTATGGACTAAATAAATATAGTATAGAACCTTGAATGGAAAAGCAGTAATAAACCAAAACATGTCACTTTGAAAAGCCTAATTATTTCCTCTTCACATGATTTCTTCAACTAGCTTAATCCGACAAACACAAAAAGAATTACAAGTTCCAAAACACAACCAACGTGTAATAAAACTCCATCATGCGGAGCAGACGGGTTTCACTTTCAACAGGGTGATAAGTGCTAATGTGAAGTTCCTATACACCTATTTCTTGTACAATACAAATATAGAAGTACATTCGTTTAAACCTTCTCAGCAAAGCTAGAAACACAGAAAAGAATGTAAAACATACAACATATGTTTGAAAAAATAATTTGTAGTACCAACATGTTTCAAAACGATAGTAATTGGTACTTCATTCAATCATCCGTCTAAATTGTCGTCAAATACATTTCAAATGTACAATATCACAACTAAACTCTTAATGGCTTATACTTACAATTGGTCAAATTGGAATTGAACTGATTGGGGATCAATATAGAAGTAAAGCATATGTTCAAACCTTCTCACAAGAGCCAGAAACACCGAATAGCAAAATGATCTACATGGTAAAATCATTACCTTGGCTTTTCGGAACTGGACCAGTTAAGGGTCCCTCCTTACGGGTTTGCGTTATACGAGAGGCTGAGGTCTTCCCATCAATAATGCGCAAAGAGGACTCTGCGTATCAACAAATCCAGCAAAGGAAGTAAGATTTTCAGTAAGCTTCAGATGTTGAATATGAGATTCTTATTTTAAAAAACGGATTTTTAAGAAGGGAAAGCAAAACCTATCGATGAGGTCGAACAATTGGCCTCGAATTGCAGAAGTTCTTTGCTTGCAGACTTCATCTTCAGTAGAAAACAATCAAAACATAATTGAGCTCTACTGCATCACCATAATTTATCAGAACAATTAGAGAGGGACGACCATGGTTTACCTGGATTCCACCGAAATTGGTACAAATTGTGGCGTGTCAACACTCAACAGCTAGGTTCAACCGAATAAGCAACACAAACAGTGGCGAGGAAGAGGAACAGAGAAGCCAAGAAGAACAGCGCAGCCACGCTCACGGCTAGGGTTTGCAAGGAAGAGCAGTAAACCTCAGTTTGGTACGGGCCCCTGATGGAGAAGTCCCATACAGAGAAGGAGTCGAAGAAAAAAAGAATCACAATCAACAGAGGAGGGTTTAGGGTTTAGTTTTCTGATTGTCTATACCTTTATTGATTTTTTTTTTTTTATAAAAATAATAACTCTAATAATTAATGGTTTAATTTTAGTTTTTGTCAATAGTAGTATATTACGATTACTATTGTATGTTCGTATAGTTTGTGAATCCTATTCTACGAACTTATGAATATTGTCACGTGTGTAAGTGTGTTCGTACTCGTAGCACGCATAACATTATTACTCCACATTTAGGATGTAAATAAATCAAGCTATTCGTGTTTTATTCGAGTTTGACTTGGTCGATATTCGAATTCGACTAGCTAAGTTTCAAGTCGAATCAAGCTCGAGTTGAGCTTTTTCTGAAGACGAGTCGAGTATGAGGTCATCGGTACTCGACTCGAGAGGCTCGCGAGCCTATTCGAACTTTTTTATTTTGCCTATTCGAGTCGATTTCGAGTTTAAGTTTATTCAAATTATATATATAATTCAAGTCAAGTTCGAGCTCAAATTAATCTGCACCATTTATGATTTAATTTAACAATTTTAAAGTTGGCGGCCCAAGTAGAGCCGAACTTGAACTCGTCGAGTATGACACCGATTCAAGTTTGAGCTTAAAAAAGTTCAAGCTCGATTAAGTTTGAGCTTGAATAAAATGAGTCGAGTTGAGCTTGCTAGATTATCGGCTCGATTACAACTCTGTTCACACTTATATACCTGGATAGCTCGTAAGAGATGGAATACTGATATGAATATTTTTCCATTCGTAATGACATTTTGAACTTCCAATTTTTTTATTAATGGGTGTTGTGCTGAATAAGTTCACACCATATTAACGTGGTTTACTTCACTGATTGGTAGGGCATGCATAATGCATTACGTATTTGCTACTAATGGGCTAATTAATTACTAGGTTGGCCCAAGTTCTAATGGATTGGTTGCCTAAGCCCACTACGATTGGCCCGTAACACGTTTATAGAATAGAAACGAAGAGATTACTCGGTCTTCGCTCCTTCTTCGATCTCTCTGATACAAATACTCTCACTCGCGGTCGCATCTCCATAGCCAATTTCCGTAAGCTTCGTTTAAGTTCCGCAGAGAGCAATCTCGGCTTCTCTCCTTTAACTGTCAGGTCGTTTTCTACATTCGACCTCGTTGATACGCTTCCCTCCATCGGTGCGAAGCGAAATCCTGACAGTTCTCTGCATCGATTCATGCTACTGGTAATAGATCCCTCCTCCTTGTCCGATTCGTTTTAAATCTTTGATTTAGGTGTTTGATCATGGTGCAATTATCATCCTGCCGCGATATTTAGCTCCACTGGATATATTTTTTTTCGATTGATGCTTCACATTGTTGGAATTCAAAGATCTGATCATCGAAGCATTTCGTTCTTGTATGGCAGAAGCTGCTGGTTTAGTTATAGTTTTCGATAATATTCATTTCAGACTTTGATCATTGTTCCGTTCCGTTTGTTTGTTCTGGATCAATCTTCAGTAGTATGAGAAATGCTGGTCGCACCTTGTTAATGATTTGACTACTGAAGGTTTGCTCTAAGAATTGAAGTGGAAATGTTGCTGAGTTCTGTTTAATTTAATCTGGAAGTATGATTTTAAAATTAAAGAGACTTCAGTTTCAGTGGAAAGTTGACTTTATTGTTTGGTTGGGGTTCAAATGGATCGCATCGCAGCCAAGATCTACCATCGCCTCCAATAACTGTTAGTAATAAAAGATGAAATATCAAAACTTGCATCCTCGAATAAAAAGAATAAAACATTCCTTGTATTCATTAATTGGGAAAAATCACTAAACTACCCACAAGTCCTTGTATTTCATTAATTGACACAACTCTTCTGAGCGCAAAATGAGGCAAGTCCTTGTATTCTGTGCAAGTGTTTTTTTTTAAAAGGAAAATTGTTGCTTACGAAATCTGAAAAAAGGTTTCTTAATTTGAGGTTGGATGTTGGAATCTGGAGAGGAGTGGCGACCTTTAACTTTTGGCTGTTAAATTTCTGTATTTTCCAGGTTCCCTAATGGCTGGAAAATCAAAACAGAACGATGGTAGGACAAGGAGCTCTTCCCAGATATTTATCGTGATTGCTTTGTGCTGTTTCTTCTACATACTGGGTGCTTGGCAGAGAAGTGGTTTTGGGAAAGGGGATAGCATAGCTTTAGCAATTACAAAAAGTGGTGCAGATTGTGATATAGTTGCAAACTTGAATTTTGAAACTCATCATGGGGACCAAGCTGGGCTTGGTGATGATTCTAATAAGAACGCCAAAGTGTTTGAACCGTGTCCTCCTCGCTACACTGATTATACCCCTTGCCAAGATCAGGACCGTGCTATGACCTTCCCAAGGGAAAATATGAACTACCGAGAGAGACATTGCCCTCCTCAGGAAGAGAAGCTACATTGTCTTGTCCCTGCCCCACAAGGTTATGTAACTCCATTCTCTTGGCCCAAGAGTAGAGATTATGTACCCTATGCAAATGCACCGTATAAGGCTTTAACTGTTGAGAAGGCTATCCAGAACTGGATCCAATATGAGGGCAATGTGTTTAGGTTCCCTGGTGGAGGAACACAGTTTCCCCAAGGAGCAGACAAGTATATCGATCAACTTGCATCTGTGATACCTATTGATAATGGGACAGTCAGGACAGCTCTAGATACTGGTTGTGGGGTATGTAGAACAAAGTAATTCATCATCCTGCTGAGTTCTGGTGCTATTTTTCAAAAACTGAATGTTTATTGTTTCTGCCCAGGTTGCTAGTTTGGGAGCATATCTTTGGAGTAGAAATGTTGTTGCCATGTCATTTGCACCAAGAGACTCGCATGAAGCACAGGTACAATTTGCTCTAGAAAGGGGTGTACCTGCGGTGATTGGTGTTCTTGGCACAATAAAGATGCCATATGCTTCTCGCTCCTTTGATATGGCCCACTGTTCTCGTTGCTTAATTCCTTGGGGTGCAAATAGTAAGGATTTCTGTGGCCCAATATTTGTTTCTTCGTCATCTCATGTTGTTGGAACTACCAATTCATTTCCTGTTTCTTTTGGCAGATGGAATGTACCTAATGGAAGTTGACCGTGTCTTAAGACCCGGTGGCTACTGGATTCTCTCAGGTCCTCCAATCAACTGGAGAACTAACTTCAAAGGCTGGGAACGCACCAAGGAGGATCTTGAGGCAGAGCAGACAAAGATCGAGGATGTTGCCAAACTTCTGTGCTGGGAGAAGAGATACGAAAAGGGTGAAATAGCCATTTGGCAAAAGAGTCTGAATCCCAAGGCGTGTCAAGAAAGAGAAGAAAATTCTCAGGTGAATTTTTGCAAGTCTGCAGAAGTGGATGATGTTTGGTATGTTTCTACTTATTGTCCGTCTAGAATAGAGTAGTTTTCAATGTGTGTTTTTATACCCGATGGCGATGATAAATTTCGTGAACTTCAGGTACAAGAAGATGGAACCATGCATTACTCCTTACCCTGATGTGAACAATGCTGATGAAGTTGCTGGTGGGGAGCTGAAGCCTTTCCCAGAGAGACTCTATGCTGTCCCTCCAAGAATTGCTAGTGGTTCTGTTCCCGGAGTTTCTGTCGAGACATACCAAGGAGACAACGCTTTGTGGAAAAAGCACGTGAATGCCTACAAGAAAATCAACAAATATCTCGATACGGGAAGATACCGCAATATCATGGATATGAACGCTGGGCTGGGTAGTTTTGCTGCTGCAATTGAGAACCCCAAGTTATGGACCATGAATGTCGTCCCGACTATTGCTGAAATAGACACGCTCGGTGTAGTCACTCAGCGAGGACTAATTGGCATCTATCATGACTGGTAAATCCTTAAACGTCGTCATTTTTCCGCATACTGCATCTATCTGGCATTTAAAAACATTGAAAAAGGTTCTAAAAAGTATTGCTGATCCTGCAAATCATCCCATTTCCATACACAGTTAGATTGAAAGATGTCTAATTTCAGGTGTGAAGCTTTCTCAACATATCCGAGGACGTACGATCTAATCCATGCAAACAGACTTTTCAGTCTGTACAAGGAAAAGTAAGTAGCTTTCTCGGTCGGGTTTAATATCAACAATGCAGTCCAATTACACATCCAATGCTTATATTGCATCGATGGTTCCTGCCATTGATGAATACACACACATGCAGGTGTAGCGCAGAAGACATCCTATTGGAAATGGACAGGATTCTACGTCCAGAAGGAGCGGTGATCATTCGGGATGAAGTCGATGTTCTAATTGGGGTAAGGAGGTTAGCAGCTGGGATGAGATGGAACATAAAAATGGTGGACCATGAAGACGGTCCCCTTGTTTCCGAAAAGATCTTGGTGGCTGTCAAGCAGTACTGGGTTGCTGGGAACTCGACATCTACACAGTAGGTAAGTAAACTGATCAAACCGAATAGCTTTGTTCCACGGCGTTGATCGAGTCAGGAAGGGAACGGACAAGACCTGAGCTGATTAGTTGTTTACTTACAGTGGCTGCTTATGTTACTGTGTAGTGAGTTATCATCCATCCATCCATCAATAGGTTCATTAAAGCTCTTGGGTGAAACTTGGGAAAGTGGCCAAACATGGATTTTTTTGCCCATTCTTTGTTTCTGTATTTATTTACTTATGTTGAAACCACAAACAGTTGTTTCATTATGTTAGTTCTATAATTTTAATTTTTGGTTTAATCTGTCTGAGTTTTGGGAATGAATAAATATTTATGACTCGTATTTTATTATCCTTTACACGATTGGCTGGCTGGGTGTGAATGAAGATTAAAGCAAGCTGATTAGGTAAGGTAATAACAATTTGTATAACCACGTGTAAGTGTAAATTATTAAATGATATTATATTATTTTAATGTATATAATATATTTATGGGTTAAAGGTACTTTACACGCCACATGTTTGACCAAATGTGGCTTTTAGTACCGGATGTTTGGTTTTGTATACTTTTGGTACCAAACGTTTGAAAAAATGTGGTTTTTGGTACATCTGATAGTTGGCCGTTAGTTTTGGCCGTTAAATGACATGTGCAAGTCACGTGACCGACCCTAAACTTTTGATTTTGTCATATTTAGTCTCTCAAATATATTTCTACTTTTATTTTGTTTAATATAGTCCTAAAACTTTAAAATCGAACTGAATTGAACCGATCAAACCCAATTGACTTAGACACAATTAGATTTAATTGACCCAATTGGGGAGACCTTTCTATCATGCTTTGGGAGCACCATGCTTTTGCCACTATTTTTCTATTGCCCTAAAGGTGAACCCCATAGGGAAATTGATATTATTAATAGTATGATACACATCTTAGGTGTAGTTAAAAAAATTCATATTTTTTCATACTTTTAAAGTTTTACTAATGTTACAATTAAGTCCACCATAGTATTAAAAAAACCAAAAGCATGGTGCTCCCAAAGCATGGTAGAAAAATCACAATTGGGGCTAGGTCAATTGGGATGTCAATTTTGAGGTTTTTGGACTAAATTAAACAAAATAAAAGTTAGGAATATATTTGAGGGACTAAATTGAACAAAATCAACAGTTTAGGGTAGGTCACGTGACTTGCACATGTCATTTAACGGTCAAAACTAACGGCCAACTAACAGATTTACGAAAAACCACATTTTTTCAAACGGTTGGTACCAAAAGTATACAAAACCAAACATCCGGTACTAAAAGCCACATTCGGTCAAACATGTGGTGTGAAAAGTACATTTAACCCTATATTTATTTACTTGTATTTATTTAATTTTTTTTTGGTAAAAGGAGCCCATATATTGAAGAAACCAACCACAAATATATTAGTTCTTAACCAGCAAACTAGACACAACCCGACGTCAAATCCTCCAGCTCCTGAGGAAAATTAGGTTCAAACCAACTTCCCTCAAGTTGAAACAAATGTGATCTCCTAGCGAGATGAGCTGGAGAAATTACAGTTCTAAAAACCTTAGTAACAGAAAGCAAAGGAAAAGACAAACAAAGACTACAAATATCTGAAATAACCCCAAACAAATCAACACTAGACAAATCTTGATTTGATAGCCTCCACCAACAACAAGTAATCTGTCTGCAACAAGACAGGGAGCTGGGAGAAGCCAGTTGCCATCGAAAGCCCTGCTCTGCACGCATATGCTCAGCCAAAAGGGGGTCTAATCAAAATGACTGCTCCAACTATAACCTGGGCCTCCTTATTTACAACACCATCACTTAGCAGCCTCTAGTGATGGTGTGTCTTGCTGAATTAGAACCCGTTGCCCTGGGGAGGCCGAACAGAAGGGCCTCCTTGCTGCTGCTGAACCTGTAACACATGGCATTAAGGCATCCATATCAGTAAATAGTGAATTCAAATGTTGCATTATATTAGATATATTTGGTCGCTGATGTCTGAAAACCCATTAATTCCTAGCTAACCAAATAGACCACATAATAAGGCACTTCTGGTCCATCAACTTCTTCTTCTGTGCCTTTGTGCTAGTTGTGTTTGGTTGGACCTCCAACCAATCTATGATGGATGGCACAGAGATAACAGAGGTATTCACCCCTAATGGGCTAGCAAACCACATTCCGGCAGCAAAAGGACATTCCCACATTAAATGAAACCAAGATTCAACTTTACTCAAGCACATAGGACAAGAAGAGTATTTATTAACTACACTAATTTATCATTTTTGTAATTTGTTTTATTATATGAGAATAGGGTCTACAACCGTACATAGAAAAATCAATAGCCATAATATTTCACATCATTTGTCACAATGGAAAATTGTTCATGACCAGCACTTTAACCTTTACGACGGGCTGACCCGGTGCGAGTGAGGATTAGTCTAGGTGTGGAGTAAGCATGCTACGGGTGCCGCCCTCCTGATGAGGGCCCCCCCTAGGACCACCCCGCGGGAAAAAAAAAAAAATTAAAAAATTAACCGATACAATTATGTTGATGAATTTGTACGTAATGTAACCGTTTATTTTCTTTTTTTGTCACTTCCATAACTTTAATTAATCTATGTTTTTTTACAATATTCTCTTTTAAATCTAAGATCTCATTTAATTTTCTTAATAGAAAAGAACATATTTAGTTTCTCAAGTTTATCCAATGTGTTAATTTTGTGTCTCGGGATTAAAATGTTATTTTCGACTGTCTCAAGTTTCAATTATGTTGCTATTTGGTGTCTCCGTCAAATTTTGAGATTAAATTTAACAGAACTCGGTCACAATGCAGTGCCTTTGCGTCCTTCTCACACGCCTCTGGGCCCATGGGAGATGAAGGCAGAGTCAACCAAACTTTTCCGTCTGATTCTGACTGCTCCGACCTCGATTCAGAGTTGGGTGGCCGAAATCGGAGGTGGATGGCTCAGAATTGAAGGTGGGTTGCCGGAACCGGAGGTGGCCGAAATCAGATGGGTGGCTTTGCAAATATATATATATAAGGGGCAAAATTGTATTTTCATCTTAATCCGTCAAAGTTAACCCCAAAATCGGACGGAAAACCAAATCGCAATAAAATTGAAACCTGGGACACCAAATATTCACAATTTAATCCTGAGACACCAGTCTGACACATGAGGTAAATCTGGTATACTAAATAGATTCTTTTCCCTTTCTTAATATTATAATCGTTGAACCTTAAAGTCTTACTAATTTTTTTGGCAAATTGAAGTCTTAGTGTTAGTACTATATTTATTAGTTCATATTTCTTATATGTTAAATTTGAATTTGTTTCTCGGTTGTGTTTGAAATAGATTGTTTTAATATTTTATTTATGGATATAGTTATAAATATATAGTTTAAAAATAATATGGGTATACAGGTAAAATCATATTAAAAATTACGATATGATACTAATATATATACCCATAATATTGATAAAAAAATATAGTACGATTATATAATATTTTCGATAATTGTACTATAACTTAATTACTGCCTCCTTATATAAAGATATATTTTTAGTAACACGCGACTTTTACGTACTTGAGAAGTTCAAATTGATACAATTTTACCAATCCATTTTGGACCGATTCCTCCAACAGATCACGCGATTAGGCCCCGTCAATGGCAGCGCCAACCACAGCCTCCATAACCCTGTCGATCTCTTATTGCTTGAATGCTTAAGAACAAAACGTCATGCCTAAATTACCTCATATCATTCTGAACCATGAGTTCTTGGATTGTTACCAACTTTTCTTGGGCAGCAAGGAAGATGATGAAAACTTAGGGTTTTCGAGGTTGAGAAGTACTCCAATGGATACATGGATCGCCGTAACAGCCCTACCCTTAAGGATGGTGTTGTTTAGAGAGATAACTTACACCGCAAGAAATATCAAAATCAAGAACAAGAACATGATATTGTTATGGATTTGAAATGTCTACCAAAAATACAACAACAACCTTGCATTCCAAGCATTGTTTTAGAATCTAGCGCCAATAGCCAAAGCGAATTGCTGCGGAAAAACCCCAGAGAAAATCCAATCGGGCCCACAGTAGTTGCAGAGGGTTTCTGCTGTCAGCTGCTATTTGCTGCAAAAGCTATGTTTGTGTTCATCAGAATGTTGGTGGTTCTCTTGCTCCGGAAAGCACTCCCTTGAAGAATAAAGCGATGGAGGTAGCAATACAAACTAGTTCATATTCGAGCTAAGATGTCGGAAGAACAACTCTCTCAGGTTAGGCAAGGAGGAGACCGAGACGGAGAGTAAAGCCTGCTCCAACCTGTTCGAGATCGAGACTGAGATCGGCACCAGAAAAGTAAGATCACAACAGAGGATATATGACGCCGCATCATATTTCCATCCTGCCGTGCCTGTACCTGCCGCTGGCAATAAATGCATGTACCGTGTCCGTGTCGGATCATAGTATTTTTTTTCCCAGCATAATGTAATGTAAGTTATATAAAATCGGTAATATAAGCTAGATGTATCAAATGGAGGTTAACGATTCTTAATTATTATTATTATAAACATGATTTTGTATTGAAATTTTCTAGAACTAGAAACCCTAGATTGGGTTAACTCAACGGAGAAAACGAAGAGTCATCGAGAGAGAAAACTTGCGGGATCTTGTGGGCTAGTTTATTTACTTGGTAATTCATCACCCTAATATCACTAAGGGGAACCCACGTTAGCAGGTTCTACCCCAAACAAATTAGAGTATACAGTTAGGTTCTCAAAGTAAACAAAACTATACACACATAGCTGAAACCGGTGATGGTCCATAAACAAAATAAAACTAACACAAAGCCCAACAAGCAACCAGAAGCCCAACTTGTTAATACAACAACCCCTTCAAGTTGGAGCTTCCCAGTGCACCGAAGATGTCAAGCCTCTCATCCTGAATCCAGCACATCCTTCTTTTTACTGAATTCCCCTTCTCCATTGAAAAAATTATTAATTCTCAACTCCACGACATATACCTTAGCTGCTTCTTTGGCAACGCCTTGGTGAACGAGTCAACTTCCTGGTCATCTGTATTCAAATATCTAAGCTGCAAAACACGCGTCAAATACAAATCCCTAACATAATGTCAGTCATTCTCTATATGTTTGGTTCTCTCATGAAACACAGGGTTAGAGGCTATCTGAATCGCAGCCTTACTATCACAATACAAAACAACATGATTTTTCTGCTCAAAACCAAACTCCTTTAACAAACTGCAAAGCTAAACAACCTCCTGGGAAGCCTTACCCATGCTTCTATACTCTGCTTCAACGGATGACCTAGAAAAAAATCTTGTTTCTTAACCTTCCAATAAATAACAGAGTTACCCAATTTCATACAATAACCATACACGGATCTCCTTGACACACAACAAGTGCCCCAGTCAGAGTCACAAAAGCCAATCAAAACATGACCAGAATCAGATGCAAGGAATAAACCACTAACAGGTCCACGTTTAAAATATCTAACAATTCTAAGAGCAACATCAAAGTGAGACTGCTTTGGCCTGTTAACAAACTGACTAAGATGCCTTACACTGAAAGCAATATCTGGCCTCGTTATATTAAGGTATAATAACCTGCCAATCAGCCTCTTATAAGAACCTGCATCTTTGATCATCATATCATGTATATTCAAATCCAAATGCTCATCATAGTCCTGAGTAGTCAACTTGGAATTGACCTCCATAGGAGTGTTAGTTGGTTTGCCAAATCATATCTCCCCTTGATTGCCAAATCCTTGAGGGATCTCCATAAAAGCTTCCTTATCCAAATCACCTTGAATAAAATCATTGTACACGTCCATTTGAATTAAATTCCATTGATTAGTTGAGACTAAAGTCAAAATGGTACGAAAAGTTTGCATTTTCATAACGGGGAAAAAAAGTTTTATAGTAATCAATGTCGTATTTTGTTTAAATCCTTTTACAACTAGACGAGTTTATGCATTTCTAAACTGCCACCAGCTTTCTATTTCAATTTAAAGACCTGTTTGCATTCTATGACAGTCTTACCTCGTAATAGTGGAACCACTTCCCAAGTTTTATTTGCCTCAAGAGCTTGAAATTCCTCTTTCATAGCTTGCACCCAACATGTGTCATGCACTGCTTCATGGAAGCTACCTGGTTCTACCATCTTGGACACATAAGTGAGAAAATAATAATAATTGGCAGAGAAATTATTATAAGCAACATAGTTTGAGATATGGTATAATGCAATTGTATTGCTCATATCATAGCTGCTTGTCCATATAGGTGGCCTGATAGGTCGTTCTGCCATAGTAACCACTGGAGCATCACTAATAATAGAATTAGAATCAATTGGACCATCAGAGTATAGGCAACTCATCATTTGGTACCTTCAAACTACCATCAATTGGTAAACAATGCCTTTATCATCAAGTTCTCTGTGATTATGGGATAACACCTCAGAAACCTTTAGATATTTCATCATGGGTATGCATTCTGGGTGTTACATCGCAAAAAATACGGGACAAATCTTCTCTGTCATTCTCAAAAGGGAAAACATTTTCACGAAAAATAACATATCTACTCAAAAAAATCATTTGTTGGAAATATCATAAAGTTTATAACCCTTTTGAGTCTCAGAATAGCCAATAAAAACAGTAGGGATCGCCGTGGAGAAATTTTTTTCTACCACAACTAGATTTTTCGTGTATGTCAAACACCCAATAGTTCTAAGATGAGTCACAAAGATATTGCTACCCTTTAAAAATTCTAATGAGAATTTCCATCCAGAAGATCAGAAGGCTCGGACGACGCATGAGAAGTCTGAGGATGAGTTGATGGACATCGCGTGAGAAGTCTCGTCACTGTCTCTCTATGTGGAAGGAAGAGAAGAAAGTGAAAACAGCGACATGATTGGTAACCTAACCCTAATCAATTCAGTTGGATAATTTTAGTAAAAAATATTTACACTTTAGTCCCTTATAAAATAACATATATATAATTATATATCTTCTTATTTCTATATTTCTACGGGGCGAGGCGACCCCCTAACTTGGCCCCACCCCGCCCCGCGTGTGACTTGCCTCGAACCCGCCCCATGACCCGCGGGGCACGGGTCGGCGGGTCAAATTCAGTGTGGGGCCACGCGACCCGTTGCCACCCCCAATATGGACCCCAGACATCTGCATGATGTGGAAGTAGTCGACCTTAAGGACGGTGCCAGAAGCGGTCAGTTAGGGGAGGGCCCCCAACTGACTAGGAGGCAGGGAAGGAACATATGCTCCCGAATCTATTGAAGAGGAGCACATCGGTCCACAAAGGAAGAGGCCAAGGATCAGCAATTAAGAACTCTTTAATACAAGGTCTTCGGATCGTAGCAATTAAAAAGTAAACTCTACCCTTGAATCATAGACAGGGAACTTAGGTCTAGTGATTTTGGACTTGGGGCAAATGGAGCATCCCTCCAAATATGAATTGTTATTTCTAATAAAATCTACAAAACCAAATTTTTTTCAAAGTTTTAACAGGAGCATGGCCTAATCTCCTATGCCATATCATTATCTTATTTTCAACAGGGGAGTTCAGAGCAACAAAATCAGATTTGAAAGGAATGGTTTTGATAAATACAGACATGAGTCTTCAAAAACACTACCCAAGAGTCTTCCATTTGAGAGATCCTGCAGAATGACAAATTTTGGAAAGAAGATAGCATAACAGTTTAAGTCCTTAGCAAGCTTGAAAATGGATAACATGTTGTATTTAAGATATTCTGCAATTTTTTTTATCAGGATTGGTGATTAATTCTCAATACCAGAAACACTAGAAAATATGTCATTAAGTAATTGAACTATGGGTCCACTAATAGGTTTAAAATTAGTAAGTCAATATAATTTGTTTGTCATATGGTTAGTGGCTCCAGTATCAATGAATGGTCATTCTTATCAAAATGAGAGTTGGCAGAAATTATAACTGCAGAGTTGGCTTGGCTTGAAGGGTTGGTGGTAGCAGTTGGTGAGGTGGCATTTCCAATATTTTGCACCAACAATTCAATTGATGTGTGTTGAAAGAAATAATTGAATCATGTCTACTGCTGGGGAGAGACACACCATTGCTAATAAATAGAGTTGGCATCATCCATGTTGCCACTCATGATGGTGGTAGGACTGGATATGCTATTGCCACCCTTCCATTTATCCAAGTTTATATACCTGAAACATTTATCAATGCAAAGTCCTTTCCTCTTGTAGTAGTTACATCCTTTGGCATAGTACCTTTCAACCAAGTTTTCTTTCTTGTGGCATAAGAAGTACTCCAAATTGAGATTGAGATAGGATTCTTCTTAAACTTCTCAGGTCCCAATGAAAGGCTAACATTCATAGAGTTGCCAAGCAACATCAGGAGACACTGTTCTATGATTTTCCTCTTGAATAAACATACTATAAGCCCGATTTACAGTTGGGAGGGGTGTCCATAGCAACAGTTGGCTTCTGACAACAAAAAAGCTATCATTAAGCCCCATAAGGAATTGGAACAGGCGTAGGTTATCCTTATGTTCGAGGTGCTTCTTAAACAGGTCTCCTTAAATGAGGGGAAGATTGCAAGCAAAATCAAACTGTGCCTAAAGGAACTTAAACTTCGTGAAGAAAGCCGAAAACTATCGAGTAGGGGTGAGCAAATTACCCAGTTGGAATCAGAACAGAATCGGAACCAATCCTTTGGGTAGGTTCCGGATAGATGTAAACGGTTCTGGGATAAAATTTTAAGAATCGGTATTATCAGTTTTGGTTCAGTGATAAGTTTTTGGGTTCCCAAATATATATATATATATACATATATTTGTTAAAAAAAAACACTAAGATAACCTATTTTCTAAAAGCGTGCGTTTCTAAGTCCAAGTCCGTAAGGAAAATTATAGAAAACCTAATTTTCTAATTCTATCCCGCTAGCAGCTTGCTACTCCAAGTCCAAGTCCAAGTCCTGCAGCAGCTAGCAGCTACTCCAGTCACCAGCCACTCCAAGTCTCGTCGCCTTCGCCCTTCCAGCCCATCGCCGTCCATCCGATTGACGTTCGTCTTCACCGCTCGCCGTATTTCGTCGCAGCTCACCTTAGTTCGTCGCCCCTCGTGCTGATTCGTCGTCGTCGTTCGCCCTAATTCGTTGTCATCGCTCGTTGTAATTCGTCATCGTTGCTCGCCTTTAACTAACTGGGTTTTCACTTACTCTCTTGTTCATCTAATTTGATAATATATGTACAAATCGTGTTTAAACATTTTTCTTACTTGTTACTTCGTTTATCTTTGTAAATTGTAATAGACGGCTGATTGCAATACTGGGGAATCTGAATCTGCTACTGGACCAGGAACATGTGTCCTATCTAGTGAAGTACCAACACCAATGACAAGTAGTGAACCTTCTTCAAGTGTGAAGGAAGGTGGTCGAATTTTTTTTTTTTTTTTTTATCTCAGGTATGGTTACATTTTGAAAGGAGTTATAATCATGTGAAGAAAATTGAGGAAATCACTTGTAACTATTGTAAGGGGAAGTTAAAATATGATGGAATAATGGTACATCATCTATGTGGAAGCACTTGAAAGAATGTTACAAGTATCCTAATAATGCTGATAAGACACAACAACTTTTATCTACCACTTTCAAACCAATGAAACCTGGTGAAAAATTTGTTGCTAAAACAGTCGGTACATGGAAATTTGATCAAGAATTGGGTAGAGATATGCTTGCTAGGATGATTATTGTGGATGAGCAGCCTTTTCATTGGTTGAGAAGGAAGGGTTTATGTATTTTATTTCAACATTGCAACCTTTATTCAAGCGTCTATCACGATACACAGTGGCTAGAGATTTATGAAATTATATGTTAAGGAGAAAGACATTTTGAAGGGGTACTTGAATCATATGAAATCAAGAATTGCATTAACCACTGACCTATGAACTTCTGCTCAAAATCAGAGCTATTTGTGTCTCACTGCACATTTTATAGATGATGACTGGAAGTTGCATAAGCTCATTCTGAACTTTATTGTGGCGCCTAGTCATAAGGGCAAAGAAATTGGTATGTTGTTTGAGCAATGCATTCTTGGTTCGGAGATAAAATGTAATCTATCCACAATTACAGTGGAAAATGCATCATCTAACGATACACTTGTTGGTTATTTGAGGAAAAAAACTAGGTAGTTTACTTATCTTAAATGGTGAATATTTGTGATGTGCCTCGGTTTGTCGACACAAAGGGAATTGGATAAAAGTGACAGAAACGGATAAGATGAGGAGGGTGGATGGTAAAACCGTTCACCAATGCTTGATAAGATAACTCGCCACAAGCAAAGACGTCCGGGTTTGATTCGCCACACTCAAGGATGAGGGATAAGAATCGGATAGGTTTCGCCACTAAACAATCAGATTGCTTAGATAAGAAGGGGGTGCACTAAGGCAATAATCTAATTCATCAAAGCTGCTGGAAATAACATAATAATAGAGCTTATAGAGTGCTCTTTACAGCAAAAACGAAATTCAAACTTAAATTGGCTAAATCATGCATGGAGAGCAGCCTTTATTGGAAAGCAAATACTAGAAAACATAAGCAAATCAATTCAGAACCCAAGTCTCAAGGTTGGTTGGTTGTTGGGCGGATTAGCATTGAATGCTAATTGATTTGAGTGTCTCTTGGGCCTTCTTGCATCTGCAACAGCATTTTAGGCCCTCCATGGGCCATGTTTGTGACTTGGGCCTTGGATCGAGTGATTGGGCCACCATTTCGACTTGTAGGAACAACACCTGGGCTTGGGTACAAAGAACTGTCATCTTGGAGCACATCTTCCTCCCCAGGTTGGAAAGGATTTGACCTCAAATCCAGATCATCGCTGTCTTCTAAATACGGTGCCAAGTCCCTCACATTGAAAGTAGCAGACACATTATAGCCATCAGGCAGCTCAACCTTGTATGCATTGTCATTCACCTTCTCAATCACACGGAAAGGACCATCTCATCTTGGCATCAGCTTGTTCTTACGCTTGTTTGGAAATCTCTCTTTTTGAAGATGAATCTACACGAGCTCACCTGGCTGGAAATAGACTTGTTTCCTCCCCTTATTGGCAGCTTGAGCGTACTGTTGCATTCTTTCGCTCGATTTCTTGCTTCACCTTCTCGTGCATCGCCTTGATCTCTTCAGCTCTCTTCTTTCCTTCAACACAAACTCGATCTTTGATTGGAAGTGGTGTCAGGTCCATGGGCGTCTGTGGGTTGAATCCATACACCACCTCGAAGGGAGCCCTCTTGGTTGTGCCATGAACACTCCGATTATAAGCAAATTCAACATGTGCAAGACATTTATCCCAGGCCTTTAAGTTCTTACTTACAACAGTTCTAAGTAGAGATGAAAGAGTGCGATTTACCACCTCAGTTTGGCCGTCGGTTTGGGGATGACACGTCGTGCTGAAAAGTAGTTTAGTTCCCAGCTTTGCCCAAAGAGTTTTCCAGAAGTAGCTCAAGAACTTGGAATCACGGTCGGAGACAATACTCTTAGGAACACCATGCATTCTCACCACTTCTTTGAAGAACAAGTCAGCAACATGAGAGGCATCATCAGATTTCCGACATAGGATGAAATGTGCCATCTTTGAGAATCGGTCCACCAACACAAAGATAGAGTAATTTCCTCCCTGAGTCCGAGGCAGGGCAAGCACGAAGTCCATGCTTACATCAATCCACGGCTGATCTGGAACGGGTAATGGCATGTAGAGGCCATGAGGATTCTCCTTGCTTTTGGCCATCTTGCAAGTGACACACCGTTCAATGATGCGATGCACATCTCGGATCATCCTAGGCCAGAAAAAGTGTTCCTGTAGTGCTGCCAGTGTCTTCTTTTCTCCAAAGCGACCAGCCAATCCACCTCCATGTGCTTCTCTCACCAAAAGCTCTCGAATGGAACCAGCAGGTATGCACAACTTATTAAACTTATACAAGTAGCCATCATCCTTAAAATAACCATCAACAGCTCCATTTTCACAAGATAGATAAACAGACGAGAAATCTACATCCTCCACATATTGATGCTTAATCATCTCAAACCCCAACAGTTTAGCATTCATAAGGGACGCTAATGCAGACCTCCGAGATAAAGCATCAGCCACTACGTTGACGTTCCCTTGCTTGTACTTGATGACATAAGGAAATGCTTCAAGGAACTCGACCCATTTGGCATGCCTCCTGTTCAGCTTGGCCTGACCCTTCAAGTGCTTCAAGGACTCATGATCGGTGTGGATGACAAACTCCTTGGGGAGTAAGTAATGCTGCCATGTCTCGAGTGCCCGGATCAATGCATAGAACTCCTTGTCGTATGTCGAGTAGTTCAGGCAGGAACCACTCAACTTTTCACTGAAGTAGGCAATAGGGCGCTTCTCTTGAATCAAAACAGCTCCAATTCCGATCCCCGAGGCATCACACTCGACTTCAAATGTTTTTGAGAAGTCGGGCAATGCCAAAACGGGAGCGGTACACAGCTTCTCCTTGATGAGTTCAAAGCTGTCATCTTGGAGCACATCAATTTGCATGTGAGATCTACAACTCATATATTGAACTTGATTGTAAAGGATGGGTTGAAGGAAGTCAATGAATCAATTGAACACTATTGGATATCATACATATGGTATCATACATATGGGGTCACTATCTAATTATGCTAAGTTATGTTAGTTCTAGTATTTGCACATTAGTCCCTATTGTATCTAGGGTTTGGCATACTAGTCCTAGATGTCTCCTATATAAAGGAGCATCCACTCAATGTAATCACTAAGCAATTCTATTACAATGTTTCATATTAGTAAAGGATTGCTCTCTACATTATCTCCCACCACTCTTCGATTATAACGTTGTATATGGTATCAGAGCTAGTTTCAATCTTGGTGTTTTGATTTCAATTTCGTTTTTCAGTTTTTCCAGAAATTTTCCAGAAAATTCTGTTCTTGCCGTAAGTCAGTCCCTAGCCCCGAAAATTACCCATTCGATTTAGACCTCTTCTTCCAAAATTGACATCACCAATCGACCCAGAGACCTCCGGCGACCATTCTGCTCTTTCCGGCGCCGCCAGAAGCCGCCGGACGCGCCACCACGCGCCTCCACAAGCCGTTGTCACCGCCGGCGCGTGGGGTCCAAATAACTTATCAGAAGTGCCAAAATATAAAATGTTTCAAATAGTGGATAAATTGTATAAAGAGCGTGGGACATTCGATGATGGTGTAGCCGTGTAGGGAGTATCATTAGTAATTATACTCGTGAAGGTTGCTGGTTTTAATGTCTGTAGTTCTTTCCCACTATGTTTTTTTGACAGCACACATGCTTATTGTATTATTTGTACTATTTAAATGTAGCATGCAAGCAATTCATGATGCCGTTTCAAGTCTTTGTAAGGTGGTTCGAGTAATTGGTCCTTGTGTTTCTACCTTACTAATGCGTATGTTGTGAATGGATTGTAAATTAGATTTGTCTTTGAAACATTAAAGAAGCTAAGTCCCCACTGAAGTGTTTTCATAGAAAAATAAGTCATGTAAGAACGTTAAAAGTTTATTTAGAATTTTGCGAGAAGCTGTGTCTGTCCCTTTCACATGACATCATATTTTTGCAAAAAAAAAAAAAAAAAAAATCTTAAGTGTATATGTATATAGATAGATACTGCATTACATTTGTATATATTGTGAATGCATTCCTAAAGAGTTTCCCATCATGGACACCAAGTTAGAAAAACCGGTCATGCAATTAGAAAGTAATTATTACAAAAATAAAGTGTCGGTTGTGATCGAGGGCTATAATGTATGCCGTTCAGAGACTCGAGATTTAACTTAACATCTTATCTATATGGACATTAATATCTATGGACATTAATGAAGTACCTTAAACGAAGAAGGTAATTGTACCATTCAGCCGAGTAGATTCTAATCGGTCGTTGAGAACGATTTTGCATTCATTTTTGGGTTATGGATGGAAAATGCAGACCATTTTTTGGTTATGGATGGATAATGCAGACCTTGAGATTTATTTTCTAAACCACAAATTACTTTAAGTATACAATGAGTTAACACCGAAAAAATCGAGTTTAAAGGTGTCATTTGTGATATAATAATAATAGAGTAAAAGATAAACCCGTTAACAAAAAGAGCAGCACAATGAAGTAACTAATACAAGCTTCTGATATCGTAGTCATTTTTTAGGGTTAAGAACCTATGAAAGGTCTGAACTATCACCCATGTTAACGGGAGATGTCTGAAATTTAAAAAGTTAATAACGGATGTCTGAAATTTCAATTTTGTTGATAACAGCGGTCTCCGTTAGTTTTTTCCGTTAAAACTAACGGAAGTTGGTCACATGCTTGGCATGTGACCGGAAATAAAATAAATTTCCAAAAATGCCCTTCTATCAAGTGTGCCACTCACATGCTTGGAGTGAAAAGACCAAAATGCCCTTGAAGCCACCACGGTACTCCGGCGACCACCAATCGTACTCCGGCGACCACCACCGTACTCCGGCGACCACCACCAAGGCTCCGATTGGGCCCAAATCGGAGCCACCGGCCCCGATTGGGCTCCGACCAGAGCTACAAAGCTCCGATCGGAGCTTTTTTTACTCCGATCGGAGCTTTTTTGGCTCCGATCGGAGCTTTTTTGACTCCGATCGGAGCTTTTTTGGCGCCGATCGGAGCTTTTTTGCCGACGTGGTGGCCGGATTTGGGTCGCCGGAGCCGAGGTGGTGGTCGCCGGAGCCGAGGTGGTGGTCGTCGGAGTCGAGGTGGTGGTCGCTGGAGTCGGGTGGTGGTGGCCAAAGTCGGGTGGCGGTGGCCGGGGTTGGGTGGTTTTAATTTGACTTTAGGGGTAAAATTGTCATTTCACATTTCCTTAAATAAGATATTAAATAAAACAAAATATTAAAGGGGCAAAAATGTCATTTCACACAATTCTGTTAAATGTAACACTAAAAATGGACGGAAAACCTCAAATCAACAAAATTGAAATTTCAGACCTCTGTTATTAACTTTTTAAATTTCAGACCTCTCCCGTTAACATGGGTGATAGTTCAGACCTTTCATAGGTTCTTAACCCCATTTTTTATCTGATGTCGTTGACCCTGCATCTGAAGGAGTTCGCGCTGTCATCTGATCAACAAGCATGGACAGGTTCTGAAGCTCCTCATATATTGCTTTGTAAACCATCATTTGTCGATTCAAAGCAGATTGTCCCTGGAAACATGAAACCACAACATCTATGCTACAGTTGGAAATTAGACAATGTGACACTGAGCCAGGTAAAAGCATGTCTGAAGCAGCAAAGCAACTACTACATCAATGTTCACATATGCTTCATCTATGCATCTAAGACAAGTTATCAAATACAAGCTCATATATCAAGATAGCTAATGTCGATTTCTTATGCTAACTTTTAGAAACAATAAAAAGTTTATAAGCAACGAGACACTGCAAATCGGAAATCAACATAATAAATAATAAGTAGTCTATCTGCTAACCTAACATGGCGGCCATCCCTATATGCGTAACTAATTCATCATTCAGCTGCTCCTTAATCTATTATTCCATTAAACTGAGGTCAACTGATAAAAAGATAATGATGTAATAACAATACACAACAATGAGCTTGATTTGTAACAATTTCGTTCTCGGAAGTACATACTAAAGATACTGAAATCAGTTCTGGAATTAGTAGATCATCCTCTGTGATCTTATTACATTACCAACATGGACAACAAAAAAATGAGAACGTATGATTCTTCATACTTCAAAATAGTAGGCAGTAAATATGCCAAGAAAGATTTAAGTACCGAGCAAGACTAAGAGAGACAGACACAAGCAGGAAACATATAGATTTAGCAATACAAATCACCTCCAAATCCAAGTTCGGGGTGAACTCATCGTCGTCTCTTTTTCTTGTCGCTTCCCAAGTATGTCATCTTCAACTATTACTATGTATATAATATGTATATGTATCTAAAGTGAGTGAGTCACCCCCATCTTGCATACACAAACCAAAACTCTTTGAACAAAACCTATCCATGTAACTTCTCTTATTTCTTCCAAAATAACTTATTTCTTTCATTTAGCAAACCATAGATAAGTAAATGATATAGACGTATCAAGCAAACAGGCCACTTCTTCAATGCGTTTATTACTATCATCTTAATACTCTTATAAGTATTGCAATACTTTTATCCCATAAAATTCTCATAAACATAAGATGTTTCTTAAACACATCATAAATCCTGGTGATAATTTTTTACATCAGCATTAAACAACAAATTGCATTCCAGCAAAACTCTTATGCTACGAGATCCTAGGAAAATCAATATGCCTTCAATTGTCATTGAGAATTGACAATTCATCTAAAAATTAAAGTTCAATTCAATACCTGAACCAGTCAATTTAAGAAAATTCGATTTGAAATTTGTTAATGACCACGACCCTACAGAATACTTGAAAAGTCAAAGGTAGTTATGTCGATGCCCGCTGCCGATTACAGAACCCTTGAAACGACGAAGTTAATTCTGTCGATTTCCATGCAATAATAAGCGCCCTCGCCCTCCTGTTGACTGCGGATTGAAGTTTGATTGAATACATGAACCATTAAATTTGATAAATTTCGAACTGAAATCTTTCGAATCTCACTATCGATCGACTACAGACTTGTTGTGACTTCGAGCAAGCCGATGACGGGGAAGAAGACGCAGAGATGAAGACAGAAGAGCTTTACCTGAGATGGAGACGCAGACGCTGAGGCAGCAGCGATGAAGACCAGAAGCTGGATGACAGAAGCACAACAACCCTACTAAGAAAACTCCAAAACGGTAACCCTAAACACTGTTATAATAATGGTTAAACCGAACCGTCTGAAACTCTGAATTTAAACCGAACCGAGCCAATTGATAAATATTAGTTAGTCCTTTAACTTTTTAATGAAGCCAGTTACCCCCTAAGAGGCACCAGAAGCAGAAGCAGGCTGCTTCTGGAGCATGCCAGAAGGGCCCACCTATCACCCTAATACCACTAAGGGCCAAGGGGAACCCACGTTAGAATGTTCTACCCCACACAAATTAGAGACTACAATTAGGTCCTTAAAGTAAACAAAACTATACAAACATAGCTAAAACCGACAATGGGCCATAAACAAAATAAAACTAACACAAAGCCCAACAAGCTCGGAAGCCCAACTTGCTAGTCCAACATGTACCATTTGCTTTTTAAAGGTTTAATTAATTTCAGAACTTATAAACCAGATTTTTTAATTTTTCACGATCTAATACAGGAAACAATTTCGAGCTATACATTGCTCTGTAAATAAACAACACATCGTCAAATAATATTATATAATTTTAACAACTATACATACATACATACATACATACATATTTATTTTATATTTATATATAAGTAATATAAAATATATACTTTTTTGTAAGGCATCATTTAGTTACTTATGTTTACCGAACGTGATTGAATTGTTAATTTTATTTTTTGGGTTAGTAGGTGTTTTGGTACAACATGTTTGACAAGTTTTGGCTTTTGGTGCAACATCTTTTTTTTGTATACTTTTGGTGTAATACGTTTGCAATTTGTACCACTTTTGGTGCATCTGTTAGTTGATCATTAGTTTGACCGTTAAATAGTCACGTGACTTGCACATGACTAGCCCCAAATTTCTATTTTTTTCAGTTTAGTCCTCAAATTTATTGTCCTTAGTTTTTATTCATGCAATTTAGCCCCTAAACATTGTCAACCGCACCCTAGAGCTAAATTGACCTAGCCATGGTCCAACCCATGGTTAGGTCGAACCATGGCTAGGGTCACCGGACCTGGGCGACCTTAACCATGGTCCGACCTAGCCATGGGTCGGACCATGGCTAGGTCAATTTAGGCTTAGGGTCAAATTGGGTCAATTTTACCATAAGGCTAAATTGACCTAGCCACGTTTCGACCCATGGCTAGGTTGGACCATGGCTAGGGTCACCGGGGTCACCGGCCTTGGTGACCCTAGCCATGGTTTGACCTAGGCATGAGTCGGACCATGGCTAGGTCAATTTAGTCCTAGGGTGCGTTTGAAAATGTTTAGGGGCTAAATTGCAAAAAAAAAAAAAAAAAAAAAAACTTAGAACAATAAATTTGAGGACTAAACTGAAAAAAATAGAAATTTGGGGCTAATCATGTGCAAGCCACGTGACTATTTAACAGTCAAACTAACGGTCAACTAATGGATGCACCAAAAGTGGTACAAATTGCAAACGTATTGCACCAAAAGTATACAAAAAATAAGATGTTGCACCAAAAGCAAAAAATCGTCAAACATGTTGTACCAAAACACCTATTGTTAATCTTAACAATTTTTTTTTGATAACCTAACCACATTGTGAACCTTCTAGATCCGCCACTGACCTCCCTTCACCGTTTCCGAGTTGCCATCTACTACTGCTACTAGCTTCCGTTGTTTGCTGTTGATCTCCATTCCTCTGTCGAAGCCTTCGTTCCCAGGTATAAGCATCTTCTTTTGTTTTCTTTTTTATTATTTTATTATTATTATTCTGTTATTATATTATTATTAATTATATTATATTTAATTATGCTATTTAAATGTAGTCGATTAAATTTAATAGGGTAGCATATTTAATTGCTCAAGTCATGTATGTATGTTAAATATATATATATATATATAAGGTTATGTATGGATTTAGACATGCTTAATGATTTTGGTGTTTTAGATTCGAGTTATAGATTATAATTAGTTTTTAGACTTATGTTTATAATTGATAATGTTTTTTTATATGATAAAATTTTAAGTAATGACATCGTTAAACTAATATGATGTAACATATATTAAAAAAATAAAATTGGCAAATTAAGTGAATTGAGTATCGAAAGTCGTAGTTGAAAATTACATTTTTAATTCGTAATAGATACCCTGAACTTGAATTTCTAAATAGATTGATTTTACACTTAGATGTTTAATTCTTTATTCGCTAGGATAATTTATGATTCTAGTTAGTCTTAATTAATTAGTGGCGACTTTTTCAAAATCGACGTTCTCAGAACGTAATTCGCCCTACTTCGAATTTTTAGGGTCTGACACCACTTGACTTCATTGTGAGTGTGGTGAGGGGCACCAGTGTTGAGCTAAGTATAATTTTGGGTCGATAACCTGAGAGATATCTGAAGATTGACCCTTGTGAATTTGAGAGGTCTGAAGATTGAAATGATGATAATAAAGGTCTGAAGTTTCGACTTGTAGATAACAGAGGTCTCCGTTAGTTTTTTCCGTTAAAACTGACGGAAGTTAGTCATGTGCATGGCATTTGACCAGAAATAAGTTGGTCGTCGACCACAACACGACTCCGACGACCATCACCCAACTCCGGCGACCACAACCGCGGTCCCGATTGGGCCCAATCGTGGCCGGTGGCTCCGATTGGGCCCAAATCGGAGCTCGGTAGCTCTGATTTGTAGCTCTGTGGCCCAGATCGAAGCGACAGAGCTCCAAATCGGAGCTCTGTGGCTCCGATTTGGGGCCATAGAGCTCCGATCGGAGCTTTGTGGCTCCGATTTGGACCAACGGGGTCGTGGTGGCGATCGTCGGAGTTGGGTGGTGGTCATCGGAGTTGTGAGTGGTGGTTGTCGGAGTTGGGTGGTGGCCGGCCGGAGCCGGAGTTGGGTTATGTTTAAAAATCACAAAGTCTAAACTTCAGACCTCAGTTATCACCATTTCAATCTTCAGACCTCTCAAATTTACAATGGTCAATCTTCAGACCTCTCCTCGGTTATTGACCCTATAATTTTTCGGTCTGCTTCCTGTGGATGTGATAACCATATGCAGATGGCCCCAACTAGCTCACCTGCTCAGTGTTATCAGAACCGGACCGAACCGGATCGGCGGTCCGACCGGGTTCGAACCGGAACCGATGCCTCCAACGGCCTGGTTCGCACAAATCCGGAGGATGTAAGCGAACCTGGTCCAATAGCCGGTTTTTTTATGAACCGGCCGGTTATGAGTGGACCGGACGGTTTACCGGTTCGCCGGTTCTGATTAAAAAAAATTCAATCACTCTTCAACTTTAGTCTGAAACTTCGACTGGAAGGAGGAAGAAGAGAATGAGGAGAGGGACTCTTTAATTTTAGTCTAAAACTTCGGCCGGAAGGAGGAAGAAGGTCCATTCTTGTTCCGAGATTCGATTCTCCTTCCATGGTGGTTTCGAGCTTCGATTCTCCTTCCATGGTGGTTTCTTTGGGTGCCTTCGGCCCATTCTCTCTCCTCAGCTCATCCAAGATCCTCCTCAGATCTGACGGCGCAAATCCACCACCAAAAGAAGGTCCATCAGGTTTGTCCAATCTCCATGAATCAGAATCACTTGAGCAGCAAGTGTTGTGAATTTGTTGTATTAATGAGAATTTTGTTGAATTTATATTCAAGGGATGAAGAGAAGTTGTGGGGTACAACTCAGCTTCTGGAAGGCGGTGCTGAAGTAGTGGGAGCGACGAAATGATGAAGGAAGGCATCGACAACGATGGAATGATTAAGGCAAAAGTGGAGGCTGCGCCGAAGTAGTGGAAGGATAATGGTGAAGACGATGTACTGGGTAAGGATGTCTGGTGAAGGGGTCCCCTGGTGAAGACGATGAAGCTTCTGGAATCTGCTGGATTGAAGTGATTTTAATGGACACACGGTCGGACCGGGTTCGAACCCGATCAGACCGGACGAACCGGGAACCGAACCCTTCTCCGGTTCAACGTCTGGTCCGGTTCTGATAACACTGCACCTGCTAGCATATGAGGACGTGGGATAATACCCACGGAGGACGCAGGAAGGTTATTTTTCAAATGAAATAACTTTTGTGTTGTTTTTCAATCTATTTTATTTTTAAATGCCATTTTTTTATGAATCATTTTTCTCTACTCTAATATAACATAATTTAATGTATAATTTTTGTAAGATACTATTTATGAACCATTTCTATACTTTAATATAACATATTTTTTTATCAGGATGTCCATTCAAAATAATCAAAGAGTGTCCTAAGTGTCACAATTTAGCATAATTCATGCTCGTACTGGAAGAGTGAAGTACTGAACATGAATATTTATTCAGAATTCGGGCAAGGTTTGAATAATGAATTGTGTATCTCCACTGCTCTGCTCTTAATGCACCACATCCTTCATACTTCACCTTATATCACTCATCTTGCTATAATATACACTAACTAATCACAAATCTCCCTCAAACCCACATGATTAGCTTAGCTGGTTAAGGAGCGGGTCTTGTCCCGAGAGGCATATCTCACTCTCTAGTCTATAAAACGAGCGGGCTCGCTTTATCGACCTCAACTATATTCAAGGAGGAGTAGGACCATATGAGGCAGGACAGGAGGAGGGTCCTGCTGCCTATCAAATTCAATTCTCACAACTACAACATACCCACAGTAACAAGGTAGGCCATAAGATCTGCTTTGTTTTCACTTTCACATAACCCTTGTCTTAAACCAATCCAAATCCAAATATAATTCCAGTCTAGTTCGCATTTCATCATCGCACCATACCCGAAACATTTCAAGAAACACTATATAAGCTTAGTTGGCTACTCATCCTATTACATACAATGCAAGAACCGAAGAAGAACTACAGTCTGGCTTGGCAGAACTAGGAGGAATTCATAAGCTTACTTGGATGTTTCAGTCGCTGTCTCCTCGAACCCACTGCTTTCGACAAGCTGGTAAAACAATAGAAGAAAACAACTTACAACTGATGGAAACAAATCATAGTTAATCATGTCAAATAGAAGATGGGTTATAGGATACTTAAGTACGTACCAGAGAGCCAACACGCTCATACGCCTCCATTACCTTGCCATCCTCCTCATCTTCATACCCTACTTGCAGTATTCGCGTTCCATTGATGGACCACAATGCCCTTCTTCCAGCTTCCTGATAATGTTGAAGCAGAGAACCATTTTTATGTTTGTTAAAAAGCATATGGGAGTGAAAAATGTAAAATTGGGTAGAAACTAGAAAGTGAAGCATTCTGTGCATGTTGGACCTGTAAAGCAATAAGATAAATTGCCTCCAGAACTTGGACCCGGATTTCGGGATCCTCAACTGGCTCCCGCTCGATTGATAGAGCACTTCCAAGCTCAAGTGGCATCTTTTTTGTGTCCTGCTCGTTATATATCTGCCAGTTGATGGAACAAACGAAATTATGAATAATACATGTGCAAGTCCAGAGGCTTATTATTAAATAAGATCAGATTACGGATGATGGTGATGATAGTCCAGAAGTAAGCTCGGGAGGAAGTATACCAAGATATATACGCAGAATGCACAAGAAAGCATAAATATGGCATAATACAGCTGTTTCTATCAGATAGAAGATCTTTTCAGCAATGAATTACTAGGATCACTGTGTATAATTACCTTATTGCCCGCAACAGGTAATAGCAGAGCAGGCCAGAGAAATTCTGAAAGTATTAGTATATTTTGTAGTTCATTCTCAGCTTCAAAACAGCAATTGCGAATAGTTCCCGAGACCTGCAAAATCATGTATCACGTACTTTCTGATGATTTTTGTTAATGTTCACTACAAAACCATTGCTCGGTAGCATCATTCTACGGGAAGGTGCATTCATATGCTTATTTATCATATTGAAAGAGAGATATTAATTCAGAACTCAACAAGAAGATTTTCAACACATACACCCTTTTTCCTCAGTAGGCTTGTGGAATCAAATTGTCTGAGTATTTGCTTCAGCAGAGCTCGTTTAGGGTCAAGCAAAAACTTTCTCCCTGCTACGGACTTTGACAAGTTTACAAGTATAGATCCTACATGGTCAAATGGATCATCTGGCAAGACATGATTGTAATAAATCATTAAATTGCACAATGGAACGCAGAAGTATCAAAACCAAACCAAATTGAGAGTAGCAAAATGTACAAATGTGTTCCCAAAGAGGCAAACTTACCTTCAGAATCACTAGTGGATCTGCAGAATGATCTCACAAGCTTCATTACGTATAGTCCTTGCACCTTCTCTTCTTCCATGTTAAACTATGTTATAAAATCAGATAATCAACAGATTAGAAGGAAACTGCCTCTCGACCTGGTTTTAGACTGATACACAGGATTTCCTCCAGTAAGTTGATATTCTTCTACGAACCAAAATAGTTTCTTTACCATATATACTAAATTTATGTTTTTCGTGATGTGTTTTGTTTTGGATTATTGAAGGTTGATTAAAAGTACCTGCAGCAAGGAAGTAATACCCATATCTAACTGCGTCAGATTAAGCAGAAGCATCACCAATAGCTTGGTAATGGATGAGTCCGGTTTGTACAGGACTTCCATGACTGCTTTGACCATTCCCATCGAAATCATCTTAGATGCCAAATCAGAATTCTGTGATAGATTGACAAGAGCTTGAGCGGCTGGTTCAGACACTTCCTGGATTAGCCATTAATCATACAAGAAAGGATTCAGTGACACAGGGAATGAGCTAATCACTTTAGAACAAAACCAAATGGAATTACCAAAATTTCTTTGAAGAGTTGAAGAACCATATAATCTACTGCATGATATTCAATAGTTTCTTGACAGCATGAAAAACTAGAAGAGGTAATGTCTACAGCGTAAACAAAAAAAATTCATCATGCCACTAATCGTTAGCACATCTTAGTTCCCACAGTAACATTGGACATAGTATCTAGCATTGTTCCCAGGGGTTGATGTACATTGTCTGATAGGGGACAAATTGTTCCCCACTCTAACAACATATGTGTATTATATGTATATTGTACATAAACATAACAATTTAGGGTATGAAGTATGAAGTCTGATCCCCCATTTTCAAAGAAAATCTATTTGTCAATCATTTAGTTTTCATGTATAGTATTTTTAAAATTGAAACCCCATTTGTAAAATCCTGAATCTGCCAATGATTGTTCCTCCTTCATGTTGGAGCAAACTAAATTACCTTGCTTTCACTTAGAAGACGAACCAAAGATGGAAGCAGCAACTTTGCATGAGAGGCAAGGGACTGCAGTTCATCTTCTGATCCGGTGAATCCACACACAATATCAACAGCTGCCTTCTTCACCTATGATATATGCGTGAATGTCATGACATATACAAGGAAAGTACTATTTTATAATGCCACAAATACGCTAACTACAAATAAATGAAAGTAAAGAACCAAGAAGCTTTCCGGCCAGAGTTCGATATATCAGCAGAAAAAATGCGTGGAAACACTGAAGCTTCAAATATTTGGATGAGATATGAACATCTAGAATAAACTTCAAAAGGCAATCTTTTGTCCAGTAAAATCATTGCACAGTCTCCAAGTAAAATAATTGCAGAGAGCAGATTGATTGATGCTTTACTTATGCTGTAACTGTAAGCCTGTAACAACTAACAATTAACATCCTGTGTTACAAAATCCACAAGTAGATATCAAAATACGATAGCAAAGTTCCAAGTATACAAGATCATACTGCAGGGATAATATTTGCTAACTTAAAATAGTTCAAGAGTTCTTTCATCAGCCCACTGAAATTGTATTCATTTGCGAACAACTGTGTCCTTATGCAGAAAACATCAATTACAACGAGGAATTTTAGAATTTATACGTTGCCCGATATATGCATCATTATTATCCTCTAATAAACCATGCAATCCGTCTGCTCAAGATATTCCTAGCAAAAAATTGGTGACTGGCAAGGCCTAGGTATGAGATTATCATCTTATCGCGAGCTCCAGCCAAGCTAATTTGAGGATATTGGCTCAGATAAAAACTTGTATGCTCCACGACAAAGGAGCAACATGGATAGGCAGACACGGACAGCAGAAAACATACCGGTGGAGAAGGAGAAGACAAGAACTCCACCAATTCTTCCATCTCCGACGCCATTCTTTCTCTTTTTGCAGCTCCACGAAGCTAGAATCCCTCCTGCAGTTCAGTCCTTCCTCTCTTCGGAAGTGGCGGCAAATCGATTGCTGCAGCAGCTGCTGCTGCACTGGCTGGAACAGTCCAGGTGGCGAGGTTGCGATTGAAGTCATTAATGGCGGGCCTAGTTGCAGAAAACTGATCTGCTCCGTGCCCCATTTTCATCAGAAAGAAACCCGAAAAGTTGATGGGCCAAAAAATACATAATACATCTCATGGGCTAAATCGATGCGAACCGAAATTATACATTATTTTTTCTGGTAAAAAAATATATACATTTATGAATGAGTAGTTATTAATTATTACGCTTTTTACTTAAGACTACATTTCGTTGAAAAATATGAATCTCATCATGGCAGACGCAATGCATGGGTCAGCACATACGTTTAATTTGAAAACTATTACATTCAGCAGTTAATTCTTCCAGCTATATAAATACGAAACGGTTATGAACGTAACGTAACCCACATATCTAGCTAGACACATATACAACATTACACAGATATTCAAGTTTATTAATATAAAGGAACACACCGATCCTTCATCACATTAGCCATGACTTCTCCTATTAGCAGGTACGCATATATATATATCATAAATGAATTAATATATTTATCCTTACAACACTATTTCTATAACACACGTTTTCACATCCTTAGGGTTGCAGTTGTTACTGGAGCGAACAAAGGTATCGGACTCGAGATATCCAAACAGTTAGCATCAAATGGTGTAACAGTTATTTTAACTGCAAGAGACATATCGAGGGGTACAGACGCCGTAAAAACATTGCACGACAAAGGACTCACCAATGTCATTTTTCATCAGCTAGACGTGACATAGTGTCACGGCATTGGCGGGTTTCGTCAAGACACAGTTTGGGAAACTCGACATTTTGGTATATAACCAAACTTTAAAAGCAACCCTAGCTAGTAAAACGTGATGTATATCTATATTGTCTGAAACCCTAAACTGCTTGCAGGTGAACAATGCAGGCATTGTTGCATCCAGAATACTTAAGTGGGAAGGCCTGACTTTTACAGATGATCAAGTATAGGATTTCTTCTTAAATATTACTTAACTTAACAGCTTCAGTTCAATTATTCGGTTGAAGAATAAAAACACTTACGTGGTTATTATGCATGCATGCAGGTGATTGGGGCGACCGCGAAACTATTCAAACCAGTGATCAGACAGAGTTATGAAGATGCAGCTCATTGTGTGAAGACAAACTACTACGGGGTTAAGCTGCTAACTAAGGAGCTCTTACCCCTCCTGCAGCTGTCAACTTCTCCGAGAGTAGTGAATGTCTCATCCACTTTTGGCCTACTAAAGGTATGATATAATTACTTGGTAATCATGTCAAGCACTAACTTGAACCAGTGACGAATCCAGGACCCAGGGGTTAGTGGGTGCACAATAAATTGTTTACACACTAAAAAGAATATGTCGGATCAAATACTAATTCGGGTCGAGTTAACAATTTTTTTTTTCTCAACAAAATTGTTAAAGGAAAATTATATATATACTCATAATGAATAAAAATTTCAAAAATCAATAATATTTCATACAAATATAAAGAACATAACAAAAATTTACAATTGTTCTTAATCAATTAAAGAAAGATCAGTTGGCCAAAAAAAATTAAAAAACCTTGGCAAAAAAAAAAAAAATCAATCAGAATGAGATTAATAATTTTTTTTTAAGTTATAAAATTGTAACAAATATTTGTCAATGATGCATGAAGAGAAAAAACGAGATATAAAGAAAAATAAGAGCTCGAAGAGAATAAATGACATTTAAGAAACAATAAAAAAAAAAAAAAAAACATATATCAAACCTAGTTTAATTAAGCGTGGATAGTGAGACTTGAACCATGGATGTGGCAATTAATATAAACATGCAAAACCAACTAGACTACTAAGTATCATCTGTTAATAAATTCTTTTTACAATTATTATATGGGGTCCTTTTAAATTTTTATACGGGGTCCTTGTCGGTAATTACTAATTTTTACTATAACTCGGTCAAGTCAAGCGGTGTCCCGTGACCCCGTAATTTATTATGTAGATTCGTCCCTGACTTGAACCACAACTCACACTGGCTGATCAAAATCTAAATCACTCGTGGCTCAATTAGCGGAGCTAAAGTGTCCGGCCGGGCCTAGGCTCGTGCTTGACATGTTCTTATAGACCAAGCATCTATTCACCTATTAATTAGGAAGCTTACCTTAGCCCAATCTGTGCCAGCCTGGTCACTGATCTGGGAGATCATCTCAAGTATGAATGGGCTCACCCTGGTCGATTAAAGATCTAGATCGGTCACGAATCAACTGAGCACGACCCAATGCATGACCTCGTGCCAGCTTGGTTACTAATCTTGAAGGATCATGTCAAACATGACGGGTCCAGGCGAGCCCATTGAATCACTCTGGTCGATCAAAACTCTAGATCAGTCGTAACTTAATTGGTAGAGTCAGGGGGCTTGCATTGGGTACTCGTGTTTCACATGATCTTATAGACCCGGCGACTAGACTCAAGCTGACACGGGCTCGAGTCAGGACGAGCTCCCTATCTGGGTGAATTAGTGTGAACTGAGTCATGAGGTACTCATACTTAACATTTTTTTATAAGTGATGTTTTAACAAAAACGAAATGTAACAAAAAGACAAACCCATATAAGTGAATTAGTTTTTTACAAGATTTGAACATGCTCACTCTGATAATATACTATATGAAGAATAATTAAGATATATACCTTAACTATATATCTAGCGTGAAGACCTTCAACATAATGATCGATCTAATTGCTCAAGTACAGTACGTTACGAACGAGGAAGCAAAGGCCGAGCTCAGCAACATCGACACCCTGACGGAACAGAAAGTAGACAAAATAGTAGAAGGGTTTCTACATGATCTCAAGGAAGGGAAGGAAGAGGAGAAAGGATGGCCGACCAATTTTTCGGCTTATATCGTCTCCAAGGCGGCGGCGAATGCATACGCGAGGCTCACGGCGAAAGAGCAACATGGCATAATTACGGTGAACTGTGTGTGCCCTGGGTATACCAAGACAGACATCAACGACAACACCGGAGTTTTCAGTGTTGAAGAAGGAGCCGAGGGTCCTGTCATGTTGGCTCTCATGTCGGAAAAACAACCTTCTGGAATGTTCTTTAGCCAGACGAAGCAGCTATCCACCTTCTGAATACTGCTATATACGAATCATATACAAGCTAGGGTTTCGGCTATTAATTTGATATTTCTTTTTGTATTTCTATATGCACCAGTTGATCGATGCATGCCATCCGTGAGTGTTGAAAACAAGGGATGTTATATTTTTGCAATGGACCGAGCTAAACAACCAACATAGAAATACTATATAAGCAAGCAAGTGAACTACGTTTTTTCTATAACTAATAAATTTTAGGATGAAATTTCTCTTGCTTATATACTTATTCTATGTTAACCTATTAGACTTGGCTTAGTCCAATGCAAAAATATAACATAATTCAATAATAGTAATAAAAATAAGTTTAATAAAAAGTCGGAGAGTTTGCTTTGTGAGAGAATGCATATACCGAATTAAATTTGTAATCAACAACTCTAGAGATTTTATGATTTGATTTATATGCACTTAAGAGTATTTTTTATGATATAATAGACACTAATTACTCGTCGTATTATGTGTATGTATGTTGTTGTGAGTGTGTTATAAGAATATGATCAAGCTGATTCTTATAATGATTCAAGGACATAATCAACCTACCTCTGAAAATGATATAATATTGATGGAATGTATTTAACAAAAAATAAACTAAATAATATAAAGTAAAAGGGGTTGGTGGTCCTCTACATATTTCGGAATGAAAAATGCTACAACATGCGAAAAAAATCTTGGCGACTGACGTACGAGAGGGTGTGAATTGAACCTCCATTAAAATAATGGATTTTTTTAGCTAATACTAAAAATATCTTCAACTTCCATCTTCCAAATTGTGTCGGACTAAACTATGGAACGGCCGCTGTTTCATGCGGCCTAATTTCCACCAATCAGAGGCCTGTATTTAATGGCAAACTTGTAATTTCGTTTAAAAGAGAAAAAATGCGGTTTAGTGGTTCTTGTCACATCATATCACATCACTTAAGTGAATTAGACCACGGTTCGAAGATTTATCCAGACCGGATGTGAAGTTTTAACAGACGTTTGAACTTGCCGTTTACTATACGTTACGTTTTGGGTCTATAGTCTAGTTCGACGGAGCTACCCCTTATCCTTCTTCACCCGCCTTCCCTTACCTCCTTCCCTACCTCCATTGCTGAATCATTCCGCTGCGCTGCGGTCGCTTCTCGAAGGAGGGATTTGAATGTGGTTGCTCCATTTCACAGGCCAGACAAGTCCATTCTGAAGCTTGTTTTCATCTTGCAGTATGAAGCTTCAATTGTCTGTGTGTTGATATTTATGAGACGTGTTGTTGGTTGTATATGGATACGTGGATAGTGATACTGATGAATTGAACATCTATTGCTGTTGTATTGTGTTAATTTGCTGTTCAATACATCCATAGCCATTCATTTTCGAACATTACATTCTGTTTTAATGCAATCCTGATGAATTGAATTTGAATGTTGTTTAACAAGAAACAGTTTTTGAAAGTGTAGATACATACATTTGTGTTTCGTGCAAAAGGATTTTTCAATCAGTTTAGGTTTCATTCAATTTATGGTTGAGTGACTAAAAAAATTCCAGCGAAGGAGATAATTGGTTGGACACGTTTTGGTTATGTAAAATAATCTGCAAGGTTAACGGGAATCTGATTGATACAGCAGGTGTGTTGAGCAGTATATGAAATCACAAGTTGGTTAATTTCGATAAGAGCGGAGGAAACTGAACAGTGGGTAGTAGGCTTCCTTTCCGGACATATAGCTTAACGCTGGATCCGCATCATTCTGCCCAGTCAATTTCTTCTGTATCATGTTTAGGTAGTTGTTTGAAGGAGTCTTATCGAGGTATGTGTTTCAAGGAGTGTTATCGAGCTCTAATGCTTGGTAAATACCAGACACCAGAAGCCGTTGAGCTAGCTGATTTTGATGTATCCGTTTGGGAACGTGCATCCGGTTCTGGAAGAAACAAGGGATGGATATATGGGATAATTCAGAACAGGAAATGGGACAGCCATACAGGCGTTATTGGAAAGGAGTGTCAAGTTGCTCGATCTGAGCAGTTTAATAGACAAGGCAAACTTCTGATGGTTTTATTCATGGTTCCTGCAATATTGAATGATTTTTATATTAACAATCTTTGCATTCAGATTCTAGCTAATAGATATGTATAAGCATAATGTGCTCCTGCTGAATTATTACTACTGGATTCAATATCCTCGATGGCTCTTTTATAGTCGTTATTGCCTTTTATTAATGATTTTTTAAACATCCACACAAGGGGACACATATATCCCCATTAAGAAGAAAACCAGGAAATAAGTTTGATGAACACCCATTGCAACATTCAGTCGTACTTATTGGGAAACATACATCCCTAATAGTTTGTAAACCCCAAAAAAAGACATAATACACGCCCATTGGGCTCCAATGTTGTGTCATTTAACGCCGTAGATTTTATTAGGAACGGGAGACTCCCACAAACACCATGTCTTCACCAGCAAACACAACAGTCAGCTCATCTGATTCCTTTAGTCCAGCTCTGGTGTAAAATTCTGCCCACCCATTCCTTATGCTGTATCGCGATGGGTTTGAACCCGATGGTTGGCAATTAGTGACATAGTGTTTAGCAAGCTGCATCGGCGTTACCAGCTCAGATCAGTCAATTACAAGGAGCGTTTGACGGTTTTCCAGACGTGCATCTTGGATAAACTCATTGGGGATAGCCTACATAATTCGGTTAAAGTACAATTTAATTGAATCATCAAACCAACAACAAGTATCCAATCCACTGAGCCAGTACCATCACATCAAAAGATGAAATGTTGATTTCACTTACTAATTTTGTTTTCGTGTCCTCATCTACTGTTACTCGAAATGAAATATTAGTTCGAGACAGGAAATAATCCAACATCTGAACCTCATCTGCAAGTCCCATTTTAAACTGCTTGTTTAGTAAAGGCATATCAATTTAAAAAAAACCACAACCAATAAGAAAGACAAGTTGTTACCGTCGAAGTCACCGTGATCAGCCATTATTATATCTGAAACACATCGAATCGTAGAACTATCAGCTATTTAACTAAAAATTAACACAAACACATGAATTCCGAAAAGAATTACAGTTTGAATTATTCAACTGCAGTAATTCTAGCCTAAAATCGATGAAGTGCAAAGACGATTGACAATTAGACGATGATATTGAAAATCTAACCTAACATAGAACAATTATATTACCTAGAGATGCAACAAAACACAGTTGAGTCGACGCGACGAAGCCGATGGAGCTGTTGTCTTTCGCCGTTTCCTTGATGTGTCTTCTAGGGTTTTCTGCAGAATGGAGAGTAATGGACGGCAAGGTCCAAATTATAGACAATCCAACCTAGCAAGTATAAACCAATTATTTGTGTATTTATTAAATGTATATGATATCAAACTAAGTTTTCAATTCAGCCTAGTGGTAGCAGGCTAGTTAATGGGTGACACGTCCTAGGTTCAATCCGTGGTAGCTGCATGTTAGTTAAATGTTTTCCCTCCCCTACAGGAATTTTTGTTATGATGATAAATCAGCTGCCTAAAATAACAGGTCCAACATGAATTTCAATTGTGTCCGTCAGCATGTTGATTGATAAAACATGTGTTTGCTAAGAAATACGCATGCTGTTAGGAAACTGCAGCATATTGGTTTGGCTGTCTGTGTTAGAACCTATTTTACACGTTTTGCTTAGGTAACATAATCTGCAAGGTTAACGGGAATCTGATTGATACACCAGGTGTGTTGAGCAGTATATGAAATTACAAGTTGGTTAATTTCGATAAGAGCGGAGGAAACTGAACGATGGGTAGTAGAAATTTGGATTGTTGTTCACCGACCAAGCAGAAGTATAAGGGCTAGCGTAAATATTGTGGACATCAGTAATTGTGTCTTCTTGGCTGGGTGGTATGTCAGTTGTGGTTTCTTCTTGGGTGTTAGGTACATCAGTTGTAGTTTCTTCTTGGGTGGGTAAATCATCATAGTTGTAATCAGGGGGAACTTCATTTCTGTTGGGTAGATGATTAGAGCGCAGACCAGTATCTTCTTTACCTGTATTCTTATTGTCTGGTCGTTTACGACTAGATTTATTCTTCCTGGCAGTTCGTTTCTTAGTTGAATTCCTGGGATTTTCAGCAGTCTTCTTGGGCGATGTTGTAGTCTGTCGAGGTGTATGACGGGGCAGGTCGCCTAAATTGTTCAATTCATGCAGTGCCTTTTTAAACGTGGCATCATCACCTGCTGCTACTGCTGCTGATAAAATCGAGGCGTAGTGAGAGTGTATGCTGCGTGGGGCCTCGGACGGAATGCCTGTTGGTATACTTGGACTATTGATTGGCCTCATCGTCCATCTATTGTTCACCAAATTGTCGGGAATTTGCTGCAGATGCTCGTATTTCATTACTGCAAACGAGTGTTCACAAGGCAAGCCGACAGTCTCAAAATACAGGCAATCACAATTGAGCTCGGTCGTGGCTTCACAATATTGAACCGTCCATTCACCTATAAAAAATTTGTCGTAGTCTTTGACCGTATACACGGTGGTTGTCTCTGATCTCACCGGGCCGTTGACTATCGTTGCACCCACCAGTCCGATCAGTTTGACTATCCTCACCATCGAAGCTGGAGTGTAAATCTTGCGTGCATTCTTCTCAATTTGTTTTAGGACTGTTACAGAACTCTGCACTAGTGTCGATATTGCCGTATACTCGGCTTCAAAATTTGTCTGCCTTGACTTTTGCAACAGGATGTCGGCATACTTGAGCAACACTATCAGGCGCATCGATGTCCCCCTGACTAGCTGGTTCTTGAATTTAGCATTGAGACCTTCTATACGTTGCGTCGTCCTAGCCTCACCGCAGAAAACTCCCCTAAAGAAAGTAGCTGCCCATTTCGAGCGACGACGGTACTGGGCCCTCAGCCACCTCTTTGCTTTCTCCAACGGGTCCTTCTCAAACCCCCCCCCCCTCTCCTTCCTCCAACCCCCCCCCCTCTCCGTCCTCCAACCCCCCCTCACCTCCCAACTCCCTATCCAACCCCCCCTCTCCATCCATCCCGTATTTAGCTAAAAATTTAAGCCACTCACTTTCGAAAGCCATTCCTGTCATAGGGGTATACACCAACTGGTGGAACTCCTTTTGGAATCCTGGAATTTTGATATGGCTGTCTGCGTTCCTAGATAAGTGCCATCCACACAATCGATGTCTCGTCTCAGGGAAGACCTGCTGTATTGCCAACGCCATTGACGTGTCGCCGTCTGTTATCAGGCATTTTGGGGCAGAGTTACCCATACCTTCACGAAATTTTTGCAAAAACCATACGTAACTGGCTTCTGTTTCGTCATGCAGAAGACCGGTGGCAAATATGAGCGTATTGTGGTGGTTGCTTACTCCGCCGATTACAATCAAGGGTTGGCCATATATGTTTGTTTTGTAGGTTGCATCCATTAGAGCTACATCGCCGAAAGATGCGTAGTCAGACCTACATCCACCATCCATCCAAATTAATCTGGATAGCTGCTGTTGTTCGTCCAAGTCGATGGCGTAGAAGAATTGAGGGTCACTGACCTCCTTTCCGGACATATAGCTTAACGCCCGATCCGCATCATTCTGGCCAGTCAGTTTCTTCTGTATCATATCTAGGTAGTTGTACAAATCCCGCTTCCTATACCCCAACTTCTCGTATCCACCCTCCCTAACTGCTAGGAAATCGAAGACTCTGGTTGCGGGTATTCCTACCTGTTTCATTGTCTCCGTTAGTGTAGTGTCAGCTGCTGGAACGCGTTTGTTAAAACCGGAGATGAACTGACTGTAAGTATTTGGAAGTAATTCATGGTTGTGGTCATTGTGGAATGCGTCGATACACCACTTCATATTTACTGGTACTAATTTACATGATAGCCTTGCCTTACAACCGACACGCGTTTCTGTTGTGGCTTGTCTCTTGCGGTCTGGTCGATTTTTGTACACCTCTCTACGTTTCCCCTCCCGGTTGCAAGCAAAGACACACTGAATTACTGCTCCATTTGGGTCTTTATGACTATAGTGCCTTCTTACCCTAAACCCACATTCCTGACCGTATGCAGCGTACCACGACAGTACATGATCAAGTGAGTCGAAGAATTTTGGCGGGTCATCTTCTTTGCTTGGGGGAATCGGATCATAGAACTCGTCGAAATGTATAGGGTTCTCGTACTGCAAACCTATAGTCATACCAATTGTGTCAGGACAACAGTCAGGTTCAGTCTACGGATCCGACTTAAACCTCGAGTACATAGTCTGGGCCAACTCACAAACAAAGCAATAAATCGAACATACAAGTTATCATCCAGAAAATGAGGCCCGGCTTAAGGCCCAAGCCACCAAGGGTATGGCTTTGGGCCTCACAATTTTGTAGGCCTCGTTTTAAGTTGCGTTATAAACATTTAACAAATATTTCGTAATTATAACTAGATGCATTTGTATGTCAGGGGAACGAGAGTCTGTCTTTTTCTAAAGTAGTCACGTTGTCGATTCCAGTCTGTAACATTTAATTTCATGTTTTATCTTTTTTGTTTTTAGACATTTATATTTTCCAGAAAAAAATTAAAATCAGCAGAAAATTATAATGCACTATTCGTCGAATTGAATTTTAGAATCTAAAGTTAGTCAACGTTTTTATGAATTAAGTCATACGAAAATAAAGTTAATTAAAAAAAAAAAAAGTGAACAGTTTTGTGGGATGTAATAACAAAACTTAAATGAACTACTGTAAGTTTTAACTATATTTATCAACTAAAATTGTGCTTTTATGAATGAATATTTTATAAGATTCCTTTTGAAAAGGGACTCCATGTATACATATTATAAATTTTTTTAAAAAAAATAAATAAATAAAATAACAACATCAAAAAGCCTCAAATTGAATTCTGGGTTTAGGTCTCAACTTCTGTTGAGACGCCATGCTGCAGAAATTGTATACTTAGGATGACATTACTAATGTATAGTTATGGTATTTTTTGGCAAAGTAGTCAAAATGTATGAACACTCAGTGGGGTAAAATTAATGAACACGCAGTACTGAAGCATTGTCAAGTTAAAACATGCTTGAGGGTGGAAACAAGTAGATGAAAACAAGGGTTTGGAGCTAACCTTCAGAATCTCCGTTTCCATGTTGATTATCGTTGGCTGACATGGTTGGGACGACCAATTATCAAAGGGTATTTTCCTTAAAGCTGAAGGTAGATAGAGAGGAGATGAAGGGTTCGAGGATACAAGTTTGGACGTGATGATGAAGATTAGCTGTGCCAGTTCCCTTCTTGCAATAGTTTAATCTTCCCTTGGCCTATATTCAACAGTACACTGTACAGTCTAGGAGTCGGATAATTAATTATATACTAAAAAATTCACTAGTTCGTAATTTTTGGTTTTAGTTCGCTAATAATATGATCGTTTGGCAAAAACAATCAGATAATAAATTCAACAAATTTTTCGTGACAAAGTAAAAGTTAGAAAAACAAATTCCATAAAGAAACAATTATACTTAATAAAATCTATGTAAATGTCACCTATATACTTAATAGTTGATGTATTTTATTAATTTGTAAGGTCACCACTCATATACACAACTGTATATATTTAAGAAACCTTAGATACTTATTTATATGTGAAACCATTAAAAATTTATTATTTAAATATAACTGTCGTATATATATAGTACATATAGTACATTTGATTAGTTTATTCAATACATATATTTCCATATATTTAAACATATAATTGAATATAGTTAAATGTATAATTTTAGTTATGATTGGTCCGAGAAAAATTATTCATAAAGTCATAGTGTATTTGTCTTTCAATTACATCACTGTTCCCCATATGCAACCACGTCGGCTAGACTGCTGCATGCAAGCTTAATCATATGTTTATGTCCAAAATCTTGGTTAGACGATTGTCCACTCCAATGTGTTTGCCATCACTTTTAGCCATGTAGCATTAATTTCATCCGACAGATTTTAATTCTCACACAAAGATACGGTATAGTTTTTTATTATGTGGACAGTATTAAGTCTACCATGTAGGATGCGGTGTAATTCATTACAAATGTAACTAATATTTTATATGCATGATGTTATTAGTTAGTCCTTGTATAGTTGAATATAATATTTCAATTAGTCATTACAATTTAGTCGCAGAATACTGAATAATTTTTTTTTTTTCCATGAATCACTGTTTTCAACGACATCCAAATAAAAACTTCTGTAATCCAACTGTAGTCGGTGTAACTAATAATTTATCCCAACCTTATTTTAGTCAGCGATGAATTAATAAAACCATTGTTTATCTCTAATCTATGATACGAATGTCAACAATCTCTCATTAATTTGTTGTCAATTTTCAAGGTTTTCGGTTAAGGGTTTAATTTTTTGGGGTTCATTGTTTTGGGTTTAGGGTTTAGTTATTTCTCATTATATACGGGTCATCATTAAATAACTAGTAGGGATTATTTAAGTTGTCAAACAATACATACATGTTACGTCCCTCGAAATGGTTCACACAAGCTCTACAGTTTATGTATCGATGATGCCTGATATATAGATCCAAATGGCCTCCTATAATGTCGATTTATTTGGATAAAATAATTTGTTTATTATAAGAAAATATTTATTTCGAATGAATATTGTATTCTTTTATTGGTCAATTATTAAGTGCACCTACTATAATAACCACAAGTGAGTCTCTGTTAGCAAATTAACAATACAAACTGATGTATCATTCTTGGACTGCTCTCATTATAATACATTGTTTCAGCTTCATTATAATACATTGTTTCATCTTCATTAAAACGAAACATTAATTTCAAATACACCTTTTTTGGAATTTCTCTTTTTGTAATTGGACTTCGAATGACATATATTTATGGCCTGATAAGACATGAATAATCATATCTTTATCCCGCATTAGCATTTAATGCGGGGTTGCAGCTGTGATACAAGTGACCCCTATCGGGAAGTTAGCTCTGCAAGTCTACTAACCATACCTCAAACCTTAAACCATAGTCAGATTTTAACTTATTGGACATTAAATAATTTAAGTAACTTGTACGTTAAAAAATTAGAATGCAGAGCAAATGAAAAATTAGTTCACAGTCATCTCATAACAATTATTATAAACATAATAAAATTATACACAACATTCTAAATGTTTTAACCACTGAGTATAGTTGAAAGAAATAAACACTGTAAACCTTAACCATACCATAAACCTTAAACCACGGTTAGTTTTTTACTTTTTGGACATTTAATAATTTAAGTAATTTGTATGTACTATAATCATAATGCACTTCAAATGAAAAATAAGTTCATATTTATTAACTGAACACTGAAGGGGGATTCAAAAACGTGTACAACTAGGGATTAATTATATCCTAAAACATTACATATACTCTATGCATCTCGAAATCATACAAACAAGACCTACAGGTTATGTATCGATGATGCCTGATAGAGTAATCCCAATGGCCTCCTGTTGGGCCACGTGAACAATAACCCATGTCGCCCAACCAACCTTGTTGATGTAACGCGTGTAGAGTTATCATTTTCATGGCTGTGGCACGGGTCTCTAAGAACACCCGTTCCTATTCTGATCCTATTTCTAGTGAAACATCAGACGCATGCATCAACGGTGGAGGTGTGCGGAGCCTCATCCTCGCGAGTATGTTAGCTGTATACTCGGCGAGTGGGTCATCATTTAGCATAAACACCTTGTTCAGCAACAGAACACCTCATTGGACATTACGTTGGTACAGGCCTTTGTGCACCCCGATCATGATGCCGGCATCAGGGTTGTTAAATGTTCCCCACATTTTCTCAATGCTTCCCAGCAACTTGGGAGGCATGTTGGGAACCCTTACAAAAAGGTGTTTCAGAGACAAGAGTGGGTATAATCTTCGCGCGACCACAGCAGTACCCCTAGCGCTGCATAAATGAAAACAACATGCACCACACTTACATGCTTGAACTCTGAATAAATATATATAATGAATGCATTACTTTCAAAATCAGTGTTAAATAATAATTTATTCAGTTCGTTATACCAGCAGCCGAATGAACCGACCGATGAAGGGTGTGTTTCGGCAACCCTTCCTAAGACTTCGTCCCACAATTCTTTCGGCAGTGGGGACCATTCAGTTTCATTGAACAGTCTGGCAAATAGCAGAGAAAATTCAGTTATAATAATCTATTGTTAATATAACGAGCTGGAAATTAAATTATCCGCTTAATAATCTAGTCAGTAACATTTGCCTTTTGGTGGCACTTTCCCTGAAGGCATCTCGAGTTGCCTTCAGTTGGGGGGTCACCGGACTTGTCCTAGTATGGGAGGTAGATGAACCCTTTGACGGGGTCGCTGAAAGTTGATTTGTAGCTTCAGATGAAGCCTCGTCTTTGGAAAAAGACGTCACCTTCTTTATCCATTCGTATGAGTCTGCCTCCTTCTGCTGCTTGTCTTGTTTGCTCATTTCGGAAGATAGCTGTTTTTGATATTTGTTTTTTTTGTTTAATAATATCTGATGAGGTTGTGGATATTTCCCTCCTTTATATAGGCGAACATGGTGTACACATTTCCCACGTGGATAGTTATTTTCCCGCGGCAGATAGGTATATAAAGCTTGTGAATTGGAATTCCGAAGTATTCCGATATTAGGACCTATAGAAATAATATCTAATAGCTGCTAGAATTTACTATCCTGCCATATAGATATTCCGATTTTTTGGTCGAATAACATCCAACAATCACTTGATGGCAAGCATCGTAATTTGTTGTGAACTTTGGGGGCACTCGTGTTTCCCTCACAGTACGCAGTCGCCAATTTTTTGGGATTTAGATGTCAAATCTTTTATCAAATAATTATACAGCGTGGTATATACTTTATGGTAATTACCATTAAGAAAGAATGTTATACATATATATTTGTTACTATAATGTGACTTATAACTGTGGACATATATTTTTAACACACGCACCCCATGAATTATAAATTCAAACCACAAGTTCAAATCACAGTCTGTAAATGTAGTGAATCTAATTATAATTCAAGTATAATAAACTAAGTTATTACTTATTATATAGAAATAAAAATATATCATAAAATAAATAATTACATTTTGTTAACCCACTGTATTTAGTTGATACCACTAATACCACTCCAACATTCACTGTAAACCTTATCCATATTTATAAATGGAACGGACCATACCAACAGATGACACAATGTGGTGCCTCGTGGCGGAGAATAAAAATGCTATAACATATGCTATCAAACCAGTCGCCAAACAGCCACCATATATTTGCCAACTGTAAACACGGCTGTAGATAATCATTTTCTCCTTGATTCAATGGACCGTCGTTAAAACTTACTTTATTTTCCCAAATTCATCTATCTTCTTCCTCAAGTCCGAAGCAGTTTTCCCCCTTCGTCTCTCTCACTTCCTTCTGCGCTTGAATCGTCTCTATCGGTGTTCTCTAACTTTATTTGTTCAAACAGGCATTAACCCTTTTTTATCAGGTACGTTTCCTATAGTGCTATACTAACAATGGTGAACCGCTTACGTTTCGTAACTAATTTCTTCCTTTTCTCCAAGATGGCTGCATGCACAACAATACTGGACCTACCCGCGGAGGCGCTGTGGGTTATCATGATCTGTGTTGGAGCTTATTCAACACACGATTTTTTCAAGCTGAAACTGTGGTAATTTTCTGGAAATCCCCTATATAAATTAAAACCTTTCTTCACTACATTTAAGTCCGAGTTTCTTCACTGATTTCACTGCTTTCTCTAATTTTTTGTCTAATTTTGCAACGACATTTCTTTTATTTGTTATATATACACAACTAGGATTGTGTATATATATATATATCTTTTGCCAGAAAAACAAAAAACCTAACATATCTGCTATATATATATATAACAGATATCTTAGTTTTTTTGTTTTTTCTGCCAAAAGATGTATATATATATATATATATATATATACTTTTGTTCGCAAAAAACAAAAAAAACGAACATATCTGCTATATATATTGTTATGTATATGATAGCGTTATACATCTTTTGTTTTATATATTCGTCATATTTCTGCTAGGTTATACATATAGAATCGAATTACTGAATTTGGAAAAAAAAAAAAACCATGAATGCTATTATAACCGATGCTGCGAAAATCAGATTCACCACCATATAGTATTCTATACTTGTGTTCAACAACCCTTGTATTAAACTTTTGAACTGCAATCTATGTGTTTGGGTTCACAATTGCTTCAATGTATGGAATTTATGTTTAGGGTTAATACTAAGCAGAAATACTGCAGTTCTGCGGAACAAATTTGCAATTCTGCACAACTGAAAACTTAGATATTCACCATATGTTGTGTGGTAATGAACATTGAGGAACAATTTTATGATGTTACATAGTAGTTAGCCCTCATAAACCATAACTAGTTCATAACATAAAGATTATGCTGTGGTATACTCAACTAATGACTAACTTTTATAAACTGTTCATGTACCCTATAATTTCACAGAATGCGCGTTATAATAATTAACTTTTATATATAATACATTTTTCAAAATTATTCATCTTTGCTTGAATGATAACTTTTTACTAAATACAATTGTTCCCCGTTAAATCAGCTGCAAAAGGTTGAAGGAGCTAGGGGAGCATCCTTACATTTGACGCAGCATTTCACTCCGGGGGATGAGCTATCACTTCAATACCGGGAAACACGCTTCGTTTCTCCGGCAATGCCTTGCTAACTCCAACCCCGAAGCTCTATACAGGGCAGGAGTAGGCAATTTTGTTGGGGGTTATTATACAGTAGATGATGGAGCTGCGGTTGGTCTGGTACAGTTGAAGGCTGCTTCAGATGCGGACCATCTGTACGCTACTTACACTCTAGGATTCATCAAAATCTTCAATTGGGACGGTGATGTTCCATTAGTGGAAGAAGGCTACGGCCTCCTCGGAAAGGTATGCAGAGCCGGCAAGGAGCTAGAGTGTCGGAAAAATTTGATTGACCATATGACAAGTTTCTGGCCTGCAAGACAATCGAGGGATGCACCACCGTTACCTCAAGCACAATGCAGAAAAAACCACTGGAAGGCCGTATATAGCTGGTCGCAAGAATATGAGTTCTTTGAAGATCCAACTTGCATCGACTGTCGACGTGATGCTGAGGTTCAAAGGCTGTATAAAACATTCAACTGGTCCAGCTTACCTGTTCATAGTTATAAGTAGAAAAGACAACATGTTTAGTTTTGAACTTGTGTGTAATTATTTTTTTTCTTGCCTAAATACTTTTTAACTTGTGTTTGGAAAGACTAAAGTGTGTTATCCTTTTGTTCTGACAAATAGATCAGGCCCGGCCCAAGTGTTGGCCACTAAGCCAAGGGTTATAGCCCTCATGTTTTGGGAGGCCTCATTTATGATACTAGTCTTTTAAATTTGTTGTGTTCAGGTGAATGTTTTATACAATTAAAGTCATCTAAAAGGGCCCAAATTAAAATGAGGCTATAACCCTCAAATTCTCTTGGGCCGGCCCTGGATCTGAACAATTAGCTCTTTCTTGTCATATTATACGCGTGTCCCGTTATTTACAATGTGTTTTACATTTTTCCTCCCTCAAATTCACTTTTAATGGGACAAAACTACCCCTTAACCTATTTTGAATACATGTAAAATGACCGTTCTTCCCTCCATTTTCAGGCACTGTGGTCTGCTCTTTCTCTTCTTCTAATCGTTTGCTCTACTCCCCTTACGAAGCTAGCTGGACCAATGCACTTGCAAACAACTTAGGTCTTCAAACAGGCCTCCGTACGAAGCTCGCCGGTGCAACAGCGATGCGATATGCACAATCAAACAGGCTTATTCGTGGAAGGACTTCTCCGGGATGTACCGTGGGTGCCCCTATTTCCAGGTTCTTTTGCCTATTTCTTATTATTTCATCTGTGGGCGTGTCGAATTAGATACTAATTAGTCCAATTTTGTAATAGCGATCTCTCCGTTACAATTAGGGTTTACCTCAATAAGGGGTTTTATTGAAAATGTAAATCAACGTCTAATTGATGTGTGGGTGTGTCGAATTAGACAGTTATTAGTCCAATTTTGTAAATAGGGTTTGTCAATTCAAAGTCGGGTTAACCTGAATTAGGGGTTTAATTCAAACTGTCAATTAACGTCCTAATACGCCAAAATCGTGGTTCAAACTGTCAATTAAGGTTCCATGCTGTAAACCTTAGGGTTTCTGAACTGGACTAATTTCTATTTCCTGAATTAGGGTTCTTATAATTAAGGTCTAACACAACGAATTACTCTTTCTTTTATGTTCAATTAGGCATTCAAACAGTCAATTAAGGTTCAAATTAATGTATACTTTTTATTGCTGTAAATTCCGACAGCTTGAGCCAGATTGAGGATGTCATTTTTTTAACAGGGAACATCCGGCGATGTGTGTTTATGGGGAAACACCAGTGGAGAAATTCAAATCAATGTACCAGCATTTGACCAGCAACTGTTCAAACTTGGAGATGGGGGTTGTGAAATTGAAGATGGACAGTGCAAAGCATGATCTCGAGAATGCCAAATCCAACATTCAGAATGCAAAGTTTAAGATCGAGAATGTCAATTTCACGATGCAGAAGGAAAGTCTTGAGGTGGAGAATGGAACACTGCTGATGGGGAATGCTCACTTAGACAGTGAGTGAAGGTTCTGGTGGTTGTGTCCACTAAATCAATCACAAAGCATCAATGTGTCGTCAATGTATACCGCATTACACTTTAAGGAATTGGTTAACCTGTGTTCTTTTTTTTTTCTCCAAATCAACGCAAGCTATTACGACATAATTATGTTAAATGAAGCCATGTTATATAACAAAACAGCATTATCAATTCAACGGAGACTTGGCCATTTAGCTTTCAACCCGAAAAACAAATTAAAACACCAACGCTCGCGAATTCTTCTGTACATCGGATCCAAAACATGGATCCGATGTGCTGAACTATCAACCAATCGGAATCCGACATCTACCATAGATAGGATCTAAAATATCTGTTGTATTCCACAGATCAGTCAGAAATATAAGTCTACTATACAAACACCCACAAAACGATAATTAGAGCTTTTTTTGTTCCTCATCCACACTTCGTTCGCAGCCAACTCAAGTCTAACTGTCCCGTGGATTATATGGACGCCAAAACACCCCTACACCACTGCATCATAATAAAGATAAAACGACTTACATTGCCTCAGTTCCTTCGTAGTTCCTACTACTCCAACAGTTTTTACAGCCACAACTAACGACAGTACATACGCGCTCGTCCTTCCACAGTAAATCTCATCGTGTTATTCTTCGCTAGTATCAAAGAAGCAATCATCGACACCCGATGTCTTGGAGTTAAAACCTGTAGACAATATTCAATTGGATAACTTGGAGATTTAAATATAGATCACAATCTACCAATATTGAGGGGACGATCTGACCGTTCGAGGTGTTATGTTTGGAATTTGATCGTGGGCGGTCATGAAATGCATAACGTACATGCCACAGTTACTCCTGAATAATATAACTGCATTAACACATCTTCATAATATGACAACTCAATCTTTCTAATTATGCGATAGTACTGGCCAATAAAAATAATTCTTCAGCGCTCGGTACTACTTTCTCACCCATCACCCAAATATGCTTGATTTGGTACGTTCTCAGGAATTTTAATCTCCCATTCACACGGCCTATAACGGGTTGTTGAATTGGGATTCCTGGTCTCATGTAGCAGAAAGTATTCCTGGATCCAATATACCTGCTCTTCCCTATGTTAAATCCTAATAAAATACTTAGGGTATATCATAAATGACCTTACAATGCTACAAGTTCATTTACTAACCACTCGGGCACACTCATCAATCCTTTTACTTGAATTACCAGGCAGCGTATCCACATAATAAACAGCTCCCTCTTTTAGTAATATCACCAGTAAGTACCAGTGTGTTGATTCTTCATTCATTGGAATGTATATCTGGATATATATATATATATATATGTGCATAAAAAACTATGATCACCGTCATCTCTAAGTATAACATAGCCTATACAATGTCCCAAATCATATAATCATCTTACCCGTTCACATTTCGCAATACCAAGTCCCAACCAGGATGGGCAAAGTGATGTCATCCTAGATTGACGTCCGGCATCCATAGCAGCGAAATGCTGTAAATTTAACATTGAACAACATTGGATCCTCCTGTTAATGTTACATTACACTGTACTGCAACGACATCCACTAGTTAATCAAACCTGAGACCACGTGGGTAGGCACCAAATACGCCAGTTATGTTCTGATCTTTGTTTGCAGTTCACAATATTCGCTACACTGTTGATTACCTGCATCAATCAGATAGACATACCAACGCATAATCATCACTTCGTGTACTACTACAAACAAATCCAATCTAACGGAAACTTACATCATCAATAATCCATGCTCCGGGACGAAGCGTCAACATAAAACGACGACTGACTGATATCACCGCGTTCTGCGTGAGCACCTCTCTATTAAACACAAACCACTACTCAAATAACGAATTTCAGTTTTCGAATTAAACTTTGACTCCCAAAAATCTCACCTTTCAAATTCTTCTTCGCTTACGCCACTCGGAGCTTGGGAAAAAACATAATTTAGAACCATTTGCTCTTCTTTGTTAATCTCAGGACCCCTACAGGCGTCCATATACCTTAAGACTGCTACTTTCCCATTGACGTCCTATTCAGTGTTTTTTTATAGCCTCGTTACATAATGAACATTATGCACGCCAATATTAGCTGTAATATTGCAACATACCTGGACCCGGTTCTCGTGTTTCAACCACTCGTCATACCAAGTCTACAAACATTATAAATCATCAACCTATCAACGGTTACTTCTACATTTAAACTGAAATGAGCAGTTACACATTATAAAAAAACAGACCTTCTCACTTGTACTCGAAGATGTTTGTTCTCTTAAAGGGTTAGCCATATTCCTGAAATTGGAGATCATGTTGCTTTGAAATGGTTAGTCATATTCCAGCGAATAATATTCAAATTTTTTACTGTGCTAATCACTATTGCAAAGGACTCTTGCAAGAATGTCTCGTTGAGGAATTTCGTAAAAAAATGTTAGATGCAAGAGCTAAATACAGTCGTAACATCAGTGCAGATGACGAGGGATACAAAGACACCCACGAGATAAATCCAACACCAATGGACAAACGACTGATTAATCACATCGCTACTGCAGGATTAACCTAACTACGAAGGAAACCGATTCAATCAATTAAACAAGAAGAACCATACCACAAATGCACTACACTAGATACAGATCCGACCGTAAGAGCGGACTTGGAATATGAAGGGAAGATGATCCTTCACTGGCCATCAATGGAGCTTGAGACGAACAAAAACGTCGGGATTTTATGTGAAGGTTGAAAGGTGCGGCCACTACTATGCTGTTGGGACACGGTACATCCAAACAAAATTTAACGGGACATCCTAACGCTGTTAAACCGGAATTACTCGAACCAGACCAGGCCGAAAATCATTAAACCAGAAATTCAGATTAAAATACATTATTAATACGCCGCATCAAACAGCGGTCGTTCCATAGTTTAGTCCAATTGTGTCCATCAAGTTCAAGTAGGGGTTTCTTTAAGACCAATTACATATTTATTATTTTTGCTGACCAGTTAATTATTTTCTTACATTACGGTCCTAGGGACATATTATTAATTAAATCTAAATAAATAAATTCAGTTAATATGTAATTACAATTTACAATACAATAATTTAATTTTTTTAATTAGTCCTATCTCATTTTTGCTTTGTCCAAAAATAATTTATCATAATAAATTAAAATATTTTTTTCACGTATAAATATAATACGATTGTCACTAATTCATGGTGATTTCTAAAAACTTATTAAACATGGTGATTTCTAAAAAATAAAGGGTAAGTGCCCATTTGCCTTCTAGGGTTCACCACACTCTCTCTAGGGTTCACCATATTCATTAGGTTTTTAGAAGAAAAAAAAAAGCACAAAAGTATATTTTATATGAATTTCTTTTTTGAATCAAATACATATATAAAAAATAAATATAACTGATATTCTAAATGTTTGACATTAAGTAAATAAGTGAAATATATACTAAACATTTGACAACGTGAAAAAAAAAAACCAAGGAAAGCTTTTAATATTATAAATTAGAAGAGATCCTTTGTTTTAATTGGTGTTGAATTTGATCATCCCGCATGCTAGTCGCATGTTTCATTCGCATGATATAGCATTGCTCGGAATATAGCTAGTATGATTCAACGTTATAACTTACCATACATACATTTATTTTTGTGGGTGAATACAAAATTGTCTTATTTCATGCATTTGTACTTACTAAATTATTAGGCGATGCGTATGAAACTATGAAAGAAAATTCTAGCAATTAATTCATTATTTTGCTGGTTTGTTAGTTAAAAACACTGAGGTGACATAATGATGGGAATAGTTCGAATATGCAACGTCAACCAGTTCCACTTTCTCAGTCTAAGAGGTGCATTGTTGGGACTGGGTTGGAACGCCAAGCGTCTCTAGATTCAGAGGTTACCGCTATAGCCGAACGCGAGGGAAAGATCATTTATATAACTACGTTTAACATATTGTCTTCTTAACTAAACTTGACTTTTGACGGGTTGGTGGGCTACATATTGACGGGGTAGATGCATGCGCTGATTGTTAACTAAATTCTGATTAAAATACTAGTTCTCGCTTGACCCAGATACCGCGTCAGACATAACAGGAGGTGAATAGAACTAGGTTTAACCGATCGTCTTTTTGACTAAACTAGACTTCTGGTGGGACACATTAATAGGGTCAATACATTCAGATTGTTCACTAAATTTGGTCGGAAAATTCCACACGCCACGTCAAGCATAATAGGAGGTGGGTAGAATTAGGTTTAACATTTTTTTTTTTTACTAAACTAGGCTTCTAGTAATGACGGGGTTAATGCATACGTTGATTATTCACTAAGTTAGGTCGGAAAATATCACATACCAAGCAAGAGATCTCAAACATTATGTAGTAAACTAGTCCATCCATGGTTGTTCAATAAGTCTGGTCGGAAAAATTTAAAACTCTCAATCATTACTTAGTGGGATAGAGCTAGAGTCCTCACTACAAACTTTTTCTTTTATATATTAAATAAAAATTCATCACTTTTTTTTTGCCATAAAATAAAAATTCATCACCTAATGGAAAAAAAAATCATCATCTTCTCTTTGGCCAATTTTTTTTTTAATCACCTTTTCCGTTTGGAACCCCTACATTGCTGACATGTCATTTCCTCATGCAAAAAAGATATCATAATTTCCACATGCCATCAAGAAACTCTGCAATGCTTTCTCCTGACCAAGATCAAACGATAACAGATCAACGTCGAATCGGAATGGACAAGAGAAGAAGCGCATTATCAATCATATTCTAGCTCTCTCTCAATGTCATAAACCTTCGGTTGCAGGTACTGTAGCTTGTTCCGATTGCTCTGATTTCCTGAGATAGATATAGATTTCGTGTGCTTTGATCTTGGATTTTGTTTGAATTGCGACACATTAATCGGATTCAAGGAATCGTTGGCGAGAATCTGTAATTTGAGCTGATTCGTTAAGGGTTGCCGATTCAGTGGTTGGCGATCAATGCAATTTGCTTAGATTTTGGATTTAGGGCATTCTTTTGTGGCCCAAAGTGGAAGGAACTGGTATATGTGTGCATTTACGTTGAAAGAAGGAGGAATTGAATTTGCATTTTCAATTTGCAGCGTATTCAGCTGCTTGTGTATGGGGCGTGGTAGAGAAGTATCTCATGATATCAGAACCCGATTTCTTGGTTGGTCGTCAGATGGGTATTTTGTTTGCTTCTGGGCATTATTACCCTGTATTATCACAACTTGAATGGCTGATCCTCACAAAAGCGGTCTCCCGACCGAGAGGAATGTCGATCAGGTACTGTACTTTTGCCACATTCAACTTCTTAAGTTGTATGAACTAGCTTCTGCTATTATAACTTTAAACATTGTTTCTTAGCTTCCAATTTTCAGCAATAATTGGCCAGAAGACAAAAAAGCTACAAGAACTGGGAATTCTACTGTTTAGAAAAATCTTTCATAAAAGCAAATAAGTTGCAAATTGAAGAGCTTTTAATCATAGCATTCACAGTGTGCAGTTCTCTTATCCTTATGCATGTAGTAATTGATCCAAACGCTATGCAGATGAATGGAAAGGAATAAAACATGACAAAATAATAGAATGATGCAATGTAGTATCAGTTTGTGATACTTCCCAATTAGAGCAGAATGCAAATTCAAGTCTTCTTCTTGTGTTTACTTCAGGCACTTATGGCACTTAAGAAAGGAGCATATTTGCTGAAGTACGGAAGAAGAGGGAAACCAAAGTTCTGCCCGTTCCACCTATCAAATGTAGGCTTCTTGTAATTCAGAGCATTTATTGGCTCATTCTACCACATTCATTTTTGGAGTATTAGGCCTTTATTATTATTGATTTAACGCATAGACAATCTTAGCTTTACATAATTAGTAACTTACTGATGCTCGTATTTTAGGATGAATCAACATTGATATGGTACTCCGGCAGAGAAGAGAAACACCTAAAACTATGTAATGTTTCGAGAATTATTCCAGGACAACGTACTGTAAGTTTGAGAAGGACTCTTCTTTGATTACACAAGCACGCGTTAATTTATCAACCAGAGCAATGTAGAAAATATATTACCTTATTGGTTGCTAAGGCTTTACCTGAAAGAATCGATTTTGATGTTACATGTCCATTATTTTTCTTGCATTCATCTGAATTTTATGGGTCCCTACATGATGAGTAGTTTTTCTGTTCTATCAGGCAATATTTCAACGATATCCTCGACCTGAAAAGGAATATCAGTCATTTTCCCTTATATGCAGCGACCGTACCTTAGACTTGGTAGGCTATGCTCAGATTTCATTCATGTTTGAATTTTTGAAGAACATATTCATCATTATCAATTCTGATTGTGGAACCAACATAGTCTTATGCATACTTTACTTTGTGTAAAGAATATTGACATCAGTAACCTTTTAACAGATATGTAAAGACAAAGATGAAGCAGAAGTTTGGCTTGTGGGTCTGAAGGCTCTTATTACGCGTGGTTACTTCAGGAAGTGGAAGAGCGAAGTCATTGGCGATAACTTATCCCCTGACAGCCCCCGTGCTACACATAAAAGTTATCAATCAGTATCACCATTTGTTTGTGGCCTTGTGAGTTTATTATATATATCCATCAAAATCATCTTCTATAGCATTCTAATTGCTTTTTTCGGATGACAGGAGTCGGGAGATTCTCAAGTAAGTCAATCTCCATTCGAGTCGGCAACATCACCAACTAGACTAGGAAAGGCATTCTCCGAGATAATAGCACATACAGCAGCAACTAGAAGCGAGTCTCAAACTGATTTAGCAGCCTGTTCTTTTAGTCCTTTGTCTGGTGGGGGAACAGATACCTCCAATGGTCGAACTTCCGGCTCCGATACATTCAGAATCAGTTTATCAAGTGCTGTAAGTTCTTCTAGCCAAGGTTCTTGTCGAGAAGATTTTGATGCTTTGGGTGATGTTTACATTTGGGGAGAAGAAATCTTAGGTGGAGGGGATTACCGAGTTGGGGAAACATCCTCTGTAAGGATAGATTCAGCTATTCCAAAGATTTTGGAGTCAAATGGGGTTCTTGATGTTCATAACATTGCTTGTGGTTATAAGCATGCGGTTGCAGTTAATAGGCAAGGGGAGCTCTTCAGTTGGGGAGAGGAGTTATGTGGCAGACTGGGGCATGGTGGAGGATCGGATATGGGTCAACCACAGATTGTTGATACTCTTAGTGGAATGAGCATCGAGTCCGTGGCATGTGGCAAGTACCACACTTGTGCAGTAACAGTTTCTGGTGATGTTTATACATGGGGTGATGGGAGCCACAATGTGGGTTTACTCGGGCATGGAAGTGAGGCTAGCCATTGGGTTCCAAAACGGATCAGTGGTTGCTTTGATGGTTTACATGTTTCGCATATAGCTTGTGGGGTTTTTCACACTGCCATTGTTATATCTACTGGCCAATTGTTTACATTTGGAGATGGATCTTTCGGAGCTCTCGGGCATGGTGATCATTGCAGCACAAGCATTCCAAAGGTAGTTGAAGCTTTACAAGGTCTAAGAACAACAAGGGTGGCTTGCGGAATTTGGCACACTGCTGCGGTAGTTGAAACGATGGTAGAACCTCTCTCCATCGAACCTTCTAGCAAGCATACAACCGGGAACCTATACACTTGGGGTAATGGGGACAGGTACAAACTCGGGCATGGAGATAAAGAAGCTCGGATAGTCCCCGAATGTGTAGCTGCATTGGTCGGTCGAAACATTCACCAAGTAGCTTGTGGTCATGAAATCACTATTGCTGTGACCTCACTAGGTGAAATCTTTACAATGGGAAGCACCAGCTATGGTCAACTCGGGAATCACTCTGCTGATGGAAAGGTTCCTAATCGAGTCGGAGGGAAAGTTGCAACTAGCTGCGTTGAAGAAATTGCTTGTGGATCATACCATGTTGCAGTCTTGACATCCAAATCAGAGGTTTTCACCTGGGGCAAGGGTTTGAATGGACAATTAGGTCACGGGGACTACGATAACAAAGAAATACCCACATTTGTGAGTTTCTTGAGGGACAAGCAAGTAAAGAGAATTGCTTGCGGCTCAAACTTCACTGCCGTAATATGCATTCATAAACGAGTTTCCAGTATCGACCACTCCATATGCTCTGGATGTCGAAACCCCTTCAATTTCAGGAGAAAACGACACAACTGTTACAACTGTGGCTTGGTCTTCTGCTCATTATGTAGCAGCAGAAAAAGTCTCAAAGCTTCCCTCGCCCCGAGTATGACTAAACCGTTCCGTGTGTGTGACGATTGTTACATTAAACTCAAGAAAGCTGCCGAATTTAGTTCCTCGGCATCACACAGATCTAAGACTCGAAATGCTACTATGGCTAGGTCTCTTGATATTGGAGATAGAGTTGGAAAGTCCCATCCACATTTCAAAAGGTTGCTCTCTATTGATTCCATTACTTGGGCTGAAAGTAAGAAACCCGTTCCCAACTTTAAGAACAAACCGAGTCCTACCCGTTTGTTTCGGGATTTGAACAAGGACTCCCCTCTGCGAGCTTTTACGGTGCAGAAAGAATCAATGTCTTTATCAAGCATTTGTCAGTTTCCAGGTCCAGGTCCGGGTTCTAGATTTCATTCGAGGTCAACATCTCCGATTTCTGTGAGATCGAGTCCACCTCGTTCTTCTGAAGCGACCACAGTCGAATCATCAAAGCAGTCCTTTGATAGCTCTTCTGCTCAAGAAACAAACATTCTAAGGACGCAGGTGATGTACTAATTGTTTTGCTTGATCCTCAAGTAAACAATACCAAACTTTGGACGAATTACAAGAGATACATACTGAAGTAATTTTACCATGCGTCACATTTTCCTTATTGGCACATACGATGCAGGTGCAAGATCTTACTACCAAAGCCCATCGCCTTCAAACCGAACTCGATAAAACATCGAGGCGACTGAAGGAAGTAACCGCCATAGCTGCAGACGAAGCCCAAAAATGTAAAACAGCAAAGGAAGTAATAAAGTCTCTATCTGCTCAGGTTTGTTAACATGACTCAATGATTGATTATCTACCTGCTTTATACTAAGTAAAATGCCTCCGGCTGCACCGAAACATATACATTTGTAAATAAAATGTCAGTTGAATTCGATCGATACGAGTTTTTAAAGGCTCAACTCTTGTATTATCTTTGGAGTCAGTGTCAATCTCAGGTTCGACCTGATCATGTCAATGTAAAGTTTTAACGACGAAGACATCAATGCACGCGATATATATACAAGTCTAATATTGTGTGTGTGGCAGTTGAAGGATATGGCCGAACGGCTTCCGGAAGGACAAAAGGCGATCCAAATGTCGAGTTCAGTAGCTAGTGACTTGAACAACATGAGCTCCAAAGCCACGTCCTCCACCGAAATGTCGTCGTCTACGAATATCAGTGTCGTATCCAATGGACAAAGTAAACAATCCGATAAGGGCGAGTGGGTTGTACAAGACGAACCGGGAGTATACATTACTCTGGCTGCACTGCCGAATAATGCTGGCAACGAACTCAAGCGAATTCGCTTCAGGTATCAACTTCTGTATCGGTTTTATGTATCGATCGAATTCCAGCAGACATTTTGTTTACACAAATGTATGTGTTTCGGTGCAGCCGGAGGCATTTTACGGAGGATAAAGCAGAGAAGTGGTGGGCTGCTAATGGAACCAGCGTCTTTGAACGGTATAACATAAAAAGTGAATAGATGTTGCAAAAACATAAGTTATATTATCCACTGGAAATTGTAGATTACTTGAATGGTTTTGTTGCAGTCGAATTTTTTAGATTAGTTTATTGTGATTTTTTTATTTCCGTTCAAAATATGACGAAGCTAGCTATTTGTCAATATTTGAAACGTGAAATTACAAACTGTTTGAAAGAAATATAAGTTAGGAAATCATTCGAGTGCTTAAACCCCCCGAGCCAGCGGTTTGGTAATTTCAATAGTGATTTTTCAGAGAAGCTGTAGCAAGCTTGGAATATCAAAATAGATAGCAACTGACCAAACTGGTCTGAAAAAAGAGGAGAGGGCGCCAAATGATGTCAACTTCTATACATAATCATCAGTGAAATAAAGTGGCCAGAAATATGTCAGTTAAATAACAATAATTGAATAAATATAAGATAGTGGCTCTTGGGTTGGGATTAGAGGGGTAAATTAGTCAAGTTACTCGATATAGGTTCTTCAAATTTTAGAATCGAGTTTTTTTATTTATTTATTTATTATTGAGTTGAGTACGGGTTCATTTATACTTGCGAGCTTATTGATTTTTTTGGTGGAAAAAAACTATTCAAGTACAAATTCAAACAATCTTAAGCTTGACCAGCCGAGTTTGAACTCATCGAGTAAACACCGAGCCGAGCTCGACACTGAGCCGAGCTCGACACTGAGCCGAGCTCGAACTTAAAAAATTTAAACTTAATTGAATTTGAGCTCGAATAAATGAGTCGAGTAGAGTTGAGCTCCGATACCATGTACGCAGGCACGAATCCAGAAAATATATTGAGAGGGGGCAAAATATAGATGAACTATTCTAAAAAAAAAAAAATCATATTATATTAATTGTTATTTCGAGCCATTTATAATAGTTTAAACATAAATTTATGATAAATTTATCAATACCAATTAAAATAACAACAAAATTGTAGCGAATAATTAAACAAAGACTAACAACTATTTAATAAAAAATATTGATTACTGGTCTTGTATCAATTGACTTAATAAAAAAGTTACTAGATTTTTTTTGCCACTAATTACTAGTTAGAGTTTCTAAACTCAAATAATTTCAATATATCCATTAACAATCTAGCCAATTTTATTTTCCTCACAATATAAGTCCACTTTAGTTTACATTTTGTTCTTAAATTAATTAATAAATATAATATAAAACAATAACTAAAAGTCTAGCAGTAGCACTAGAGACTAATCGTCAATTCTCAATTCCATGTCAACAATCAAAAGCACCTCAGTAATTTATTTCTTTAAAAGTAAAATCTAGTTAGAGTTCTAATCTCAATTCAATTATTTTCTCTAATTAACATTCACAATCACTTAAACCTTTTATATACTTATATTTCACTAAATTGAATGTAGAAGTTAACTCAAGATCAATAAAAATGCACAATACATGAAGTACCTTTTAGCGCGATTGTTGTAATTACCAAATGGGTGTCTTAAAAACTCTTTTATAATTGATTCCGGTTGTGATTTCTAGCCAATTGAAAATCAATTGCGAGGTAGAAAAATGACAATTAGAGATTATGAGAATAAGAAAATCACCAATCTTTTCTTTGTGGATGAAAAACAATAACTGTGATATATTGTTTCTATAAATCTATTTTTCAAATCTAAAATTATCCACGACAATTTCCTTTTGTTTAGTGAATTCTATCTCTATTTTTGTTAAATATTAACAACTTTAAGGACAAATCTGAATTAATAATTTTTTTTTTCTAAATAAAGAGTGAGCAAGATTGCAACTTTCCTACTTCTAATGTGTCATTAGTTACTATTGGGTCCTTATCTTTAGTGTAGTTTAGTTGAATTCCAAGAGGGGCAATGGGCCCTCCTCGCCCCAACGTGGACTCGTGGGTGCATGTACGATATAAGACGTGCGTATTAACCAACTGTTCATAAATCCGAACTTATAGATGAAAACATTCAACACACTCTTATAATTCAAGATCCCAAATCAGGAGCTCTAATCGTGATTTAAGGATCATCAAGGTGCAACTCTAATGTTAAGTTGTCGGCTACAACTAGTTATAGATAATTGTATGTGTATATTTCTAAATTCTAATACATATATTATATTATCTATAACTAGTTGTAGCCGACAGAAAATCCAGCTCAAATAATACCCCTCGACAAGAACCTAACGTTTTGATTTATTTATAAGTACACAATACTTATTTAATTACGCATTGATTTTATTTCGATAAAACTTTTATATATACTAGAATGTCAGCGCCTGCGTTGCACGCGCGGCGGTAATTTATGTATTTTGAAAAGTTAAAGAATCACTATAAGCAAGCAATTTAAGAAATTAAAAGACTAATGACCGTTTAATAAATATTAAAGTTTAGATGAAAATATATACACCTCCATTTAAACACCCACTAAAACAAGATCTAAAGGAGTAGATCAAGTTAATAGTCATATCTAATTAAAGGTGCGTTGTAGAAGTCATATCTAATTAAAGGTGTGTGGGATAGGGCAACAAAATCTAACTCTATAAAGTATATAATCAAACAATATGAATATGATATGATTAGCCAACTTTATCATGATATCTTCTTACGTATACATGTCTCTTCTTGATTGGTTAGAAAGTCCCTGAAGAAATAACTTCCGCATAGCCCTGGATGAAAAACGTTAGCTTTGGGAATTTCAGATCGAACTCGTTCTTATATATGCAATCCACTGAACTGTATTGTTATTTGTTCCAGTTTCGAACATATATAAAAAGTAACGAATAAGAAAGAATCTGATTCTGAGAGATAGTTGTAATTATAGTTGGACATTCAAGATGTTAAACTGTCATTATAGGTTTTTGGAATGAATTCTATTGTTAATGAATCATTATAGGTTTTTGGAATGAATTCTATTGTTAATGAATCATTCTCTTTCTGAGGTGAAGATGGTAGCAGCTCTCATACCCAGGCCACATGTTTTGTGTGGATGTCTTTTTTTGTTTTTTTTTTTTCCAATTCCCATCCACGTTAATACAACGATAACAATATGGATTAGGATGCTAGTGTCCTGTTGACTATGGAAGGAATATCATTATCCATTAACATTGCAATTGCTTTCAATTTGGATTAAACTTTGTCAAATCGACTGGACCAAAAAGAGGACGGTCGACATTACACTTTGTTGTACACATACTTCATTGATTATTTCATGTTATTACTTTATATATCATTGATTATTTCATGTTATTACTTTATATTATTAACTAAGTGATATTTAGAAGCATGGGTACAAGAATTCCAATCCTAGGAAATATATACGATAGAACATATCAAACTATACATAGACTTACATCGTCATCACCAAGGTCATGGGAATTTAATAACATATCCCTAACCACTTAGAAAGCCATCTTTGCTAATAATGATGGAATATAATTATCTGAAATACTAATATTGAGACCAACTTACCATTAGATCCTTTTTGTCAGCTTCAAAAGGTGGAGGGAGGCTCTAGCGCCTAATGTCATAGTTGTATCTTCTGAGCATCCTTTTTTCTAATTTGAAGCTTTATCTGCACAATGAAAAGGTCCACAACTGAATATATATGATCAATTAATGTAGGAACAAATTTCAAGTGAGGGTCAACTGATCCAAGCGATTTCAAAGCTCTAGAGAAACTAAAGAATGTGTTCAAAGACATCAATTATCAGGTTAAAAGTTAAGTTCAAAACAAAAGACTTTGAGAATCAATAAAGAAGTTAAACTTTCACATAGGGTTAGTAACCAATTGTTTGAATATCAAGCTGATGGCTAATAAGTAAAGTTGCTTTTTGAAGATGTCTGAAATCTAAAATCCCACAACTCCAACTGAATTCAGTTTTGATCATACATAAACCAATAATAGTAGATGTACAACATAGAGAAACCAGTGATGAATGAGCCAACGTACCTAAAAGTACATATATGCAGAACCAGTAGAGCCAGTAAGCTAGATGTACAACATAGAGAAACCGGTGATAAATGAGCCAACGTACCTAAAAGTACATATATGCAGAACCAGTAGAGCCAGTAAGCTAAGAGAAGATTAAATGAATGCGCATGACCAGTCAAAGAGACGATGAGCTATTAGAGCGGTTTATAGCCAAAACAAGGGTCTAGATTCAGTCTTTCCAAAGAGCATAGTGGACCTAACAGACAATGTGGCTTAAATTCAAGGTCTAGAATTTGTAATTTTCCCTCGAATCTTTAATATATGCCAAGAAGTGCCCATCATTAAAAGAACACTAATGGTCAAACTGAATATATGTTCTATATATTATTTTTTTCTACAAATATTTATCTATATCTCAAATGATAATTAAAGCTCTCAAGAAGAAGGGATTCAAGAAACGTAGTAGACAATAAGTATCTTCAAAATGTATTTTAAAAAAACAACACCGTGTTGAATTTCAAGCCTTGTGTGAGAGTGAAACAACGAAGCTGATTTCTATGAAAAACCTTAGGAAGAAAAGTAGCAAACTTAAACATCAGTAAATAAACGGGAAAACTCAGCAAGCATAAATAACATCAGGTTGAGTTCCAAGTTGAGGGTTTATCAACCAAGCTGCTTTTAAATATTTCAAGTTGTACATCAACAAATAAACCGGAACGTTGAAAATAATAAACTACTGAAGTTGAATTTCAAGCCGAGAGTCAGTCAAACTTGATGTATTAAGCTCCCTAGAGTGTAAAAGTCTAAATTAAATTTTGTGATAGTCGGATAAAGACTAATGTAAAACTAATTTATAAATACAACCACAAATAACTCTCGAGTTCATGAAAAAAACCTTCGAGAATATGCAACTAAAAAGAATCATATTATTCTTTAGAATTAAAATTTAATAGTTTCTAAGTAACCAATTAGACAAGATCTTTACTTGATAGAGTGATTAGAGCTAGTTTCAGTATTTAAACTTTTGATATATTGATATATTAAGAATCTTCAAATTATATCACATTCTATAGAGTTGAATGATTGAAACGGACTGAAACAATGTTAAGGAATTTGTATAAATCAACAAATTTGTTGTTTGTTTCTTTGATGAGTTCAGAAGTTTGTTATTATGTTCTGATAATCAAGGAGGACAATAAGATATGAAATAAGATAAGAACATGTGCCAATGAAGATTATATCCTAAACAAATGAGTGTAATGGTCTCCGTAAGTTGAGTTTCAATCTCAAGGAAAGAATAGACAACAAGTTGATTTCATGCAGTGAGCAAGTTAAAATGCACTTCTATCATTCAGTATCGATAACCATCATTTAGAGGAAAATACATCACCATGTATATCAAAGGAGAAGCTTATGTACCTGCTAATTTGAGCAAAGATATCCACATGTACATGTACACTGAACACATTCAGTGTTAAACATCTGATTCAAGCATTCCTCTCTACAACCTCACTTGCCTGACGAATGTGGTATGCAATTGTAGACAATCACCTGAAAATGCATTAACAACATAAAATTTCAATATAGTTAAGTCTTAATAAACACATTTGTATTTTTGCTAAATGACATGACGATCAGTAATTTCTACGGTGCATTAAAAAAATATAAATTTTAGCACATGGAAGAGAGAATCAAACATGACCTAAAAAGCCAGAACGTGTGTAGCAAAATCGAATTGGTTAACTCTGGCGGACGGAGAATCCATATTCTAAGAAGTAACTTTTATCAAATGAAGTTGTAATTGAAACAGAGCAGGAGCCTAGATCATACCTGGAGACCCCATTCCCCATTGGAGCAGCGAAGAATTTGGAGCCGCCACTGTTACCGTTATTTGCCATCGGATCTACACGCAATAAGGGTGGGGGAATTGGAGACTTGGAGGGCGTAAAGCGAGAGCGGTTGTACCCACAATAATTGGATTCAGAAGGGGCAGATGATCAAACTCAAAGAGGTGCGATGATTTAGATTGGCGCAGTAGACTTCTAGGAACATGAGTTTTAAAACGGACGGACGCGGTGGTGAAACACTATGTCGTTTCGGTGTGAGGACTGGCCAGATTTTTAATATAGGTGTAGATTATATAAAATGCTACTAATTTGTGTTTATATTAAAATTCGTTTTCAGAATTAATATACTAAAAAATATAGATTTTCTTATTAATTAATCTATTACAGTAAAATATGTAAGTTTTAGAGCATCCACAATGGCTTTACATAAACATTATTTTTTAGAATTGTCACGTAGATATTAATGTACACTTTAGTTATACGTAAAATTAAGTTACACACAAATAATATTTGATCTCCAATAGTTTTACGTGACTACATTCCTTAAATATATTTTATTATTAAATTTTCTAACAACCACCAATAAGATATTAGCATTAATTATATAATGAATTAATTTATAATTAAAAAATGGTTATGTAATACATAGTACATAAGTAATACTATATAATACAATTGTGATGCTCTTAGAAATAAATGCATCATATATATATAATTTATTTTCTTCAAACTTCATATGAAAAAATGTTTATAAATTGAAGTAGTGTATAAAAATTCATGCCTATTTAATTAAGAAATTTAAAATTCATGTTTTATCTTTATCTGTTAAAATTATATAATATTTTTTTTATACCAAAATTGAAGTAATTTTTTTCTTTTCCCCCACCAAAGTGGAGTAATTTGGTATGAATTAAAATTCAAAACCGCAGATCAAAAGTTCCAACATTCATTTTAAACATTATATATATAATATAATATATATACTATTTTAGCTAGATATTTAAAATGTTAACAATAAGTAACAAATAAAATAATAAAATATAAAGAGGGCCGATCGCTTAAATGAAAATACAACAAAAAAATTTGTTGGAGCTTAATTAAAATAAAGTCGACTATCAATATAATTGAATTTTCAGTCTTCAGCTTAGAGAGATAATAAACTAAATTTCAAAATATAAAGTTACAAATTTAATCAGATCTCAATATGTTTTAATATGCATTATTGTCTTTTTTTGCCGATGAATATGCATAATTCAACAAATAATAATAATTTAACAGTATTTATAATTGACCGCAATTTAGCAGATTTTATCCCCCAATTTTCTCTCCCTAATCTTCCACTAATTGTTTTTTTTCAGCTACCCCATAACCCTAAATTAATTTAATCTAAGTTAAATTTAAATCCTACGGCTACGGCATGAATAATCCAAACTGCATTAAGTCGTAATAATTTGCCGCCTCGTCTTCCAGCTGCCACAGCACTCCATCGCAAACATCAAACCCTTCCTCCTCACCACCGCCGCCGCCGGAGACATACCCACCGGAGCATATCGAAACGCCGCCGCTGCCGGAGCCTTCAGTGACCGGCAGTCCGAGCTCGTCGTCGGATGCCTCGAGCAGGTGTCTCATGACTCTCTCCCTCTCCTCCTCGTCCGTAGAAGAGGACGAGGAGAGAGAAGGTCCGTCGGATTCCGGCGCCGCCGCCGTCGAGATCTCCTGCTCCAGAGTCTTGATAAGGGAAGAGAGATCTTCCGTTGAGTCGTCGTCTACATCCTCGTCTAAGAGGGAGATGATGTCTACTGGGACGGAAGGCTTGGGTTTCTTATTGGCAAGGTCTTCTTCATTTTCCTCACGAAGGCGCTTCGACGCCATTGAGGTCGGTTGAGGTTAGGGAGGAGAGTCAGAGAGGATGACGGAGATGAGCGTGGAGATGGAGGATTTTATAGATACAAGGGTAAAATAGTCAGGCACATACATTGTCATACGTGTCCAATAATAATTTAGTCTCGAAATAGTCAATAAATAGTAAATTACTAACTATAAATATTTTTTCACTTAAAATTCAAACTCAAAATCATTATTATATTAGTTAAGGAACGGTTTTGAAACGCTTTATATAATTGAGGGTTAAATAGTCTTTTAGTGTCATATATTTTTATTTTGATGTTATATATTTGCATTTTGTAGATTTTTAATACATCCGTCGGTTAACTATGAGGTTTGACCCTTAAATACTTTTATTTTATTCAATTTAGTTTTACAATTTAAATCTCTTTACACTTTTGTTTTTTTACAATTTTATGCCAAAACAAATCCAACCGCACCATAACCAACAATCGACCCAGCTAGGGACCGACCCATGGCAAGGACGGACCCTAGCTGGGTCAATTTTGGCATAGACTTTTGATTGGGCCGGGGTCGGCCAGGCCCGACAACGCAATTAGGGTCCGACCCAGCCATGGGTTCTGACCCTAGTTCGGTTAATTTTGGCCTACGTCTGATTGGACCCTAGGCCAAAACTGACCCAGTTATGATCCGATCAATGCTTGGGTTGGACCCTAACTAGGTTGATTGGTTAGGGTGTGGTTGGTTGGTTTGTTTAGGGATTAAATTATTGCAAAAGTTAAAAGTTGGGTATATAAATTTGAAGACTAAATTGAACAAAATAAATATATTGAACGATCAAACTTAAATGTTGACTAATAAATGCATAAAAAATCTACATAACGCAAAAATTGTATAACATCAAAAGTAAACATTGTAATGTTAAAATATATGATAAAAAAAATCATTTATTTAACCTAAAAAAAAGATTTTGGTAGTCATGTTTTTCAAGTGGTGAGAAGAAGGAATAATTAAGTGGTGGTACGGGTCCCAAGTGTGTGTCAATAACGAGGTGGTACAAGTTGTCGGCTACTCTATCTTGTCTCGAATTTAATGACCCTTCTTTCTTTGTGGTGGTTCTCCCTCCATCTCCTAACTCAAGGCTCAACCTACCACATATCAACATATTATTATTATTATTATTCAATCCATTTTTCAACAAAATTCAGTTCGTTACAACGGTTAAATATGCTAATGTGCTCATATCTCGGTGATTTTACACCACATCAAAAATACTTTACATATTTATAAATGAAAAAAAAAACCCCAATGTTTCAGAACAAAACTCTTCTCTAGGGCGACTTTCTAGGTCAGTTCTAATCAAGTCCCAAACAAGTTAGTACTTAACTAGTCACTAACCCCGCGCACCGCGCGGGAAATATTCCAAATAAAATTAAAATTAGAAAAAATTAAGTTATCTTAATTTATTGCATTTGCAACATTATTTGTATTTGAATATGCTTTTATATAAATTAATTAATATTAATGCATAGTTTAATTAAAATATTTAATGCTAATTTATATAATATATTACATAGGAGTGAAATAATCAACATTTTATATCATTTTTATAAGACTATAACTGATAAAATAGAAAATCCAAGTAATAAAATTTTGTATAGCGTTAAAAATAAGTTTAAAAAAATAAATTGAAACTGGATTTAAAAATTAAAAAATATTTGATAATTTTCATAGATATAATATTTAAAATTTAATTACAAAGTGAAAATATATTAAAGATACACTAACAATCAAATAATTTTAAATTAATTTTTGTCAGCGATGTTAGAGTTGGCTAGAATTCTAAAATATAAAAACAGCTAAAGGTTATATATAAGTCACGTGTATGTATTTAAATATTTAATATTATATATCTTATATTATATATTATATATTAAATAAATAAAGACGTGCGTTGTGTGGGTAAAAAAACCGAATTAAAAATTATTGAATATAGCGCAATTTTTTTTTAAATAAGTAAACTCATTAAATTGAATTGAAATTGATTGAATTCCAATTTCACACTCACTACTCCATACTTTTGTTATGGTGTTTTTTTTACCATCAACCACATTCTTTGTTGTAACTTTGATTTAAAAAATAAATGACCATTATTAGAGATTCGTAATTATCCGAGAGTCTCATCAAGTGAGCATAACTGTTGAGCGATTAGTTGAGAGAATGTCTCTTGAGTCAATCTTACACTATTTTTATCAAATATAATGTTTTTTTTTTCTTGCAGTTCTATCATATATGCGTGTAGAGATCATGTACCTAGATTATAGAAAACAAAGGAAATATTTTAAGACACGACACTACAACTAATTTGCTATGAATGAAACATTTGACTTATAATTTGCAGTGAACTGTGTTGGATATTGTTCGATTGCATTTATCGCAAAATAATGATGCATATACATATAATAACTTCTTGCATAATGGACAACCGATGAAACACCACTTTGAATTACTATCCAGCATAGATTCAACTGTTGCACACACAATGTATGTCTCATCGTAATATAAAGCAAAAATAGAGTAATGGTTAGTGGGGTTGGTTGTCCATAAAATACTAAACAGTTACTGTGTGTATATGCGACACAACGCAATCTATTTATGCACGATTAAGTGTTCATATATAATCAAGATAAACTTCATATATATATATTATAAGAGTAAATAATGCTGAGCATATATTAATCATTTTTGGGTCAAAGTTAGTGTAAAGAAATTATTTGATTCCATAAAATACTAACTAAGTAAGCATAGTGAAAATTAAAAAGAAAAAAAATATAAATACATTGAATTTAGGAGATCATTAAATTCGAAGAATATCAAATTTTTTTTTGCTATTATGCATCTTACATCTTCAGCCTTTTATTGTTGTGCAAGTAGGAGAGTTGCAACACTACAAAGAATAATATTTTTTTCATAACACTACAGCGCGCGGGCCGATGATCATCAACTCACCACTACTGGCTCGGTTAGTTTAGTTCCACGTTCTCTTTGAAATAATCTAACATTCTGATTATTCTAATAGTAGTTATGTTTTTTTATTAATATATTTTATGTGAAGACGACGATAATGAATGAGATATAAGTTGGTGTTACTAGGATGTTCACGAATATCGAGCACTGAAGTGCACCAATTATGTTGAATATTATAAACTCATAAAGCAATTGATACAATCGAGCCATATATATATATCGAATTTCTAAAGAATTATAGCAATATTGAATAGTTCTAACCTTGGTCGTAAGAAAAAGATAATAAAATCTTGAGAAAAAAAGAGCTGTTTAAGTTTCTCTGTACTCAATTTTATGTTTAATCAAATATCGCATGTATGGAAAAATCGAGCAAAAAGCATTTGCTGAGGTGCTTTTGTTACTCCTAATTAATGTCTAGCAAGCATAGTATGGTTTTTCGTCGACTGGAGCTTTATTGATTTTATGGTTTGGTGGATTATTTACAACAAGTTCCTCATATCTCATTGCAAACATAATTATTCTTCTTCTTTTTTTAACAACTATAATCCCCTGTAACTATTATATTTGTTCACTTCATTTTTTTATAACTTCTATGATATTTTCTTATGGTTTGTTTATATTATATATTCGAACTTTATATAAAATTTAATATAATTATATTCAATCAAAATATCTATATTCAGTTGGCAAAACTCAAATTATATATATATATATATATATATATATATATATATATATATCTTTATACCAATATAAAATGTGAGAGTTGTCCTCACCCCAAAAGGTACCTCTTGAATATTTTTATTTTTATTTTATTTTTATTTTATTATTTATATATATATATATATATATATATATATATATATTATATTTAGTTTCCATACTTTTTTTATTATATATATATATGTGTTATATTTAGTTCCCCTATTTTTATAAAATTGGCAATTTATTATTACTAAAAAAAACCATTTAGTTACATTTTGTTATTTTTAGTTTTTTAGGTCGCGTAATTGGTAGGTCACCGTAATTATTATTAATTTCTCCATCAAATATACTTATAAATTAGAGTCAACATGCATTCAATAGGTGCAAATGTAAGGTAGATGCATTTTTCCATTCACTATATCACCGATTTGGAGATGTTCCGCTTGTTGACATTTTTGTATCAAATAAATTAGTCACTTGCTAACTCATATAACATATCAAATATGGATCAAATGTGGTTCTTGAAGTTTGACTTTACATATAACATGTTACTCAATGTTTAATACTTAATGACTCGAACTATCGATTTAGTTCTTGCGTTTGTAAATTCAATCATATCTGGTATCTCCTAATTGATAGTTGAATAAATAGTTAAGTTGAATTCAAGTATAAACTTTAGACATTAGTGTTTTAAAAAAATTGATGATTTAGTCCCTACAATATTTGAGTATTACTAAAAATTTCATTAGATAAATTGCATTAACTTTTTTGTTAAGGTCGCTTAACTGACATATTACATTAATTATCATTAACTTATTAATACAATATACCTATAAATTTGAGTCACCCATAAAGTATGATGTGTACTCAACTCATGCAAACTTCGAGTACATGTTGAGATTTTTTTGTATCACATAGATCAGTCACTTGTCAAATCATATCAAATGTCAAAATATGGGTCAACCACGGTTCTTGAATTTTGATCTTTTACAAATAACCTGGTACTCATTCATTGTCCAACATTTAGGGTCTCGAATCATTAATTTAGTTCTTCCATCTGTCAATTAAATCAAATTGTAACCTAATTAGTAGTTAAATAAGTAATTGACATATCAAGTATAAACTTTAGATTTTAATGAATTGAAATTTCCTTTAGCGTCCCGTTGGCTAATTTTTTTTTTTCCTTTAGCGTTAAATCAATTTTTGTTGGTATTATGATATAAAATTGCATGAAAAGTTTATAGTTACGTTTGTATAGGTCAAACTGCTCCACCGATGACTCTAAGTGGCTAATTACGGGCTTACATTCTTCACTCCTCAAGTTGATAAATTAGATACAACTTTGTCATTAATAACTCACGTTATGCTCAATCCAACTCATTATTAGTTATAACAGTAAATTAGTATCGTAATTTAAAACAATAGTTAATTTTTTGACTTAATTATCCTCTTCTATTTTTCCTGTTTTGAAATACTTTGTGTCGTTTTTTTCGATCACATATTCATTTCTCGCAACCCTAAACTTGGCCATGTATTAACTACATATTAAAATATTAGAAAACTGAAGATAAATTATGTATTTTGAAATTTAGACGTTGATACACGCGTGCAACGCACGCGTTAATAACTAGTATATATATATATATATATAAAAGTTACCATACACTTAGCGCGAGGTCAAAGTACAGTAAAACACATAAAATAACAATAAAAACTAAAACATAATGATATCAGATCATATGTACTCATAAATTAAATTTAACTTTATCAACGAATTTATCAACGATTAATTTTATCCATAAGTGATCTATACTTAAATTTTTCCTTATTAAAAAATAAAAAAATGATTTAATTTCTTTCTCGCGCTGTGCGCGGGATAAGTCTCTAGTTTAGACTAAATTATCGAATCTGGTTTATATAGAATTAAGGGTTAACAGTTTTTTTTTTCTATCATGTTTGATAATTTTTGGGTATTGATCCAACATTTTCTTCTTTTTTTTTCTGGGTAAGCTGGGGCTTACCCGGAAAATTCCGGGTGAGCTCAACACCCGGGGGGTGTCGCGTACACCCCCCATTTCGTCCCGAACGTATAGGAGACTCGATTTTTAACTAACTCCTATGTGTCCGAGACCTGTGTTTCAAAGGCGCGCGCGTCCCGCTCGTGACAGCCGCCTGAGACGCGCGTCAGAGTCCTTTTCCCAAAGCTCTCCCCTGCATCCCGGTTCACATTTCCACATCGAACCGGGTCAAAACCGGTTTACGGTCCAAGGTTGCCTATAAATAGCCACCTTGGGGGTAAACATTTTCAAGTCATTTTTAAGTCACTTTGGGTGAGAGTGGGAAAAGCTCTGACCTCTCTCTAGAAAACCCTCTCTTTCTCTCTCTAGAAGCCGACTAATGTTGATCGTTGGAGCGAGCGCACCAAGCAACCCCCCCCCCCCTCTCCACGGGGACTGCTTGGTAATGCTCCTTTCGCAGGGGCACACAGACGATCTTCCAGAGAGCCCAAAGGACTTACCGCCATTCAGAAAACGAAGCTAAGGCCCGCACGCGACTCTAGAGAACGGACTTGGCTCGTACCCAACCCGAAGACTTCGACGAGTTATTCAGCGGACAACCCGCAATAACTTGGTCGAAACAATTATTTTATTATTATTTACTAAATAGATAAATTATTTTTTATTATCTTTATAGTTTATTATGATAATAATATTTTTATTATTATTAGATTTTTATTTTTTAGATACTTCATAATTTATTATTATAATAAATAATAATACACGTGATATTCATATAATGAGTAAGTATTTTTCGTTGTATTTTTTTTAATGAAAAATATCTTATAAAATTATATATAATGTTTTAATTAATAGAATTTTAGTAGTTGTACGTATTGAGTTTAAATATTTAGTCTTTAGATTCATAAATTACTATAGTATTAACCACACACATAATCCTTAAGAAGTTAGTTGTCAAAATATATGTTCGTTTAAATCTTATCATATTAAGATATAACATACTCTCATATAAATTAATATAATAATAATAAATCACATTACAATGCACATTACAACACATACCAAACACTATAATCTAACATTACAAGTAATCTCACATTACGTCTCACATTACTTGTAATCTCACATTTCAAGTAATCTCACATTACATCCAAACGCCCCCTTAGCGGTGCAGCCTTTAAATGAAATTTAATCTGAATGATGGGGAGAAACTGTTTAGCGGTGCAATGATTGGCTTTGGAATGAGTTTCATCACATACCGGTTAGGGCTGAAATTATTCATAACTTGATTCGAAAATTGAACTATTGAAAAGGTTGGTGTCCTTTGGGGTGGGTTGGTGTCCTTTGGGGGTGAGGACCCAACACAAATTATATATTGGTATAGTAGATATATATATATATATATTATTTAACTAAAAAAACTTTCCTTAATAACTCTTGCTATTAATATTGTGCTATTATAATATTTCTTTAATTGGCTTTAAGCAATATATCGTATATACATATATATACACAGAAAAGAAGAATAAGAAATTTTGAAGACGTATTGTTCTTAAAAAAAATCCATTAAATATTATATATATTGCTTTATATAATTGATTTATTCTATATATAGATTGCTTACGTGGCGGCGTATGGTCTTCCGGTACCAAACTGTATAGACAATGAATATAAAAGGAAACTTTCAATTAATTTGTTTCTTTAAATTGCGTAGAGACCAAAATAGGATATAAAAATACTTCTTAATTTTGAATCAATCAATATTTTATATCTAAATTTAGAGAACCCCTATTAAATTCCGATTAAATTAGGCAACGCTGACTGGACTAACTGTCCACGTGTCAGCCAAAGGGCTTCCGATGCCGAATTAATATAATACTAGCCACTAACCCCGCGCACCGCGCGGGAAAAATTAAAAATACATTTTTTTTTAAAAAAATCTTGATTATATATGTATTTGGATAGAAATTAATTAATAGTAATGCATTATTTATTTAATACTAATTATTATTTAAATTATTTTATTGTAGTGAAATAATCAACATTAATATAAAATATAACTAAAATAGTAGAAAATTGAATATATATATATTTGTTTGATATTGACATAAATTTTTTATGATATTAGTATATACTCATTACATAAATTTGTTAACAATAGATAAGAGATAAATTTAACTTTGAATCTACAATTAAAAAAAAAAAAAATGTAATCAATAAGATAATTTAAAACCTGATAGCTAGAGATTTCTTCCTTCGGCCACTACCATAGTCTCCTTTTCCACAATTTATTTCATTTTTATCATCCATTTTCTAAAAGTAAGAACACGTGATCCTTTGTGAACTTTTAATTGGGGTGTGGCACAAAGATACTGCAAAAATCAATGTAAAAATATCATCTAATGATGTAAACGCAAAGTAGATATTGTAAAATTAAAACTGGTCTTTTTCAACCCTGGTGGAGAATCCTAATATATGAGCAGTATAGGTTTCGAAATTCTCAAAATTCCACACACGAATCAAAATATAATAAATAATAAAATATTATGAACTCGTATCACCTGAAATTAAAATATACATCAGTACATTCGCATTGGAACTTATTAATTAATGAATATAGTATAGTCATGATGATTTCTAAATGCATCTCAATGCCACACAATTTTTTTTTTTTTTTGCTTGTTTGTCTTTTAATTCTTCAGTGAAATTAAATATGTTCAACTTATATCTATATTTCAGCTCCAACTATGTACTATATTACCTGATTGAGTAATTCCTATGAGGCCTGAAAGAATTACGTCAATATATAGTGTTGCTAATACAATCCCTTATTTGGTCGGGATCAATGTGTAGAAAAACACATACAATGATCAATTATATTTAATATTTACTATTCTCATGGAAATAGTTCATAAATATCATTAATTAAGAAAAACGATAAAAAGAAACACGATATACATGCACATAAATCTATTTTCCAAGAAATAATCCCTACGTGTCACATACATATATTTATATGAAATAACTTACCTATGATGATGAGGACGATGATGTGTTTGTTGTGAAACCCTAAACACATGAAGTTATATTAGATTTTATTTATAATATATTGTTAAGTTATATTAGGTTTTGGAAGTTAGTATATTGGTTTTTTTTTTTGGTAAATTGTATATTAGCTAGTTATAATCATTTGTAAGTTCCTAAATTTTGATTTTTTTAGTAAATATATATAACATACATATACTTATTATTATTTTCCAAATAAAGGTTTAATTTTTTTTCTATGCACCATAACATAGAATTATATTTTATTTTTATTTTTTCTATAATATTTTTATTCCGTTTTTTAATTAAAAAAATATGTATAATTATTTCTCAAACATTCAAATAGTGTATTCAATAAGATGATTTTAATCATGTATAATAAATTGAAATTTGATGTTTATAAGAACCACAATTATATATTAAAAAAATTGTAATAAGTAAAACTAAAATAGATACTAATAAGTCTATATATTCATGTTAGAAAAATGAAATAAAAGAAGTAAAAATGAGACGAAAGTGATTACCTATCACTAATGAAAGAACCAAACACTCAAATCAGAAGTGAATCCTAATAGAAAAGAATTGATTATACTTAAAATATAAAAAGTATACTACAAAATAACAATATCAAAAGAAGATTTAAATACCTTTGAAGCTGCACGCCTTAAAACGTACAATCTTGAAAATCAACCGTAAACATTTATAATATTTTAAAGTTTTATTCATCGGATAAAACACTAAACTCATACCTGCATTATATGCAAAGTGCAAACAATTGCAGAATCCCGTCCATCATATACCATTATTATATGTTGGGTTTTCGAGCCATGACCATACTCAATAATTCTCTGCACCATATAAAAACATCATTATAATAGAAATTAATTATCTCGAAAAGAAGTTCAGTTAATAAGGATTATAGTATATATATACATATATAGATACGGGTCCATATAGTATGTTTCGACCGAGTTATGGCGGGCTTTCCGCCGGATAACTTGTCGAGGTCTTCTAGTTGGATGTGGGCTAAATCCGCCTTCTAGTGTCGCGCGCGGGCTTTAGCTTTGTCTTCCGAATGAGGGCAAGTCTCTCTGGGTCTCTAGCGAGACGTCCGTCGGCACCTGCAAAGGAGCGTTACCAAGCAGTCCCTGTGGAGAGGGGGGGGTGCTTGGCGTGCTCACTCCGACGTTCAACATCAGTAGTTTTTCTAGAGAGAGAAAGAGAGGGTTTTTAGAGAGAAGTCAGAGCTTTTTCCCGAACTTGCCCAAAGTGATTTTGGAATGAATTGAATTTGTTCACCCCCAAGGTGGCTATTTATAGGCAACCTTGGACCGTAAACCGGTTTTGACCCGGTTCGATGGGGAAATGTGAACCGGGATGCAGGGGTAAGCTCTGGGAAAAGGGGGTCTGACGTACGTCTCAGGCGGCTGTCATGAACGGGACGCGCGCGCCTCTGAAACAAAGGTCTCGGACACATAGGAGTTAGTGTAAAAATCGGGTCTCCGTATACATCCGAGGTAAAATGGGGGGTGTGCGCGACACCCCCCGGGTGTGGAACTTACCCGGAATTCCGGGTAAGCCTAGGCTTACCCGGAATTCCGGGTAAGCTTAGGCTTACCCGGAAATTCCGGGTAAGCCAAGCTTACCCGGAATTCCGGGTAAGCTGGGGCTTACCCGGAATTTCCGGGTAAGCTAAGCTCACCCGGAAATTCCGGGTAAGCTTAGCTTACCCGGAATTTTCCGGGTAAGCCTAGCTTACCCGGAAATTCCGGGTAAGCTAGACTTACCCGGAATTTCCGGGTAAGCCCCCCGGGGATGCCGGGCAAGCTCAAAACTTGTCCGGTTTTCCCCGGTTAGCTTGAATTTGGACTTTTGCGGTGAGTCCCGTACGTGCATGAGGTCCGAATAATTAAAACCGAGCCCGGATCACGCGTATGTCCATCACTTGCCCCCGAGTTAAACAATGGCTTGACCTTTGTTTAACTCTATTATAAGATAGGGCGTATGCGTGATTCGGGCCGTCTGCTCACCTTGAGTTTTAACCTACTGCGGGTGGACGCGCGTGGCTCCGACGAATTCCTTGCCGTAGTTTTAGAGATGGTCATGCTTAGTGACTGCATGAAGGGTTAGTAGCATAACAGGCTACGAATAATATGAAAAGTATGATTGTTTGGAGAATTAAGGTGCGAGCGAGCACGCATGAAATTTTTCGAGCTCATACGATGAGCCAGTAAATACGGAACGTTCATGATATGATTAAATGCATCAAAATAAATCATGCAAGTCTTGAAAAAATGTTTTTCATGTAGTGTGATAGTTTTTGGGAGCTCGTCGTCCGAGACGGTCGTCTTGACGGTGAGACGACGGTTTTGGGTGAATGAAATAGGGCCGAGTTTTGGAAAATCACATGCAACGGCCTTAATATGAAAAAATCATAAACTCAACGTTTTCAAAAAGTTGAGGGTGTTTGGAATGACTTAGTTAAAATTTATTCAAGTCATTTGATAGTTAAAAACCCAAACCATCAACAACTTCAAAAAATGAATGGTAGGTAGGGATATACCTCCTTGATGTATGGTACTTACCATGTTGTGTAGTCCCTTCTCCTCCATGATAGTTTATAAAACTATCAACTTTTGAATTGGCTATGGTGATAGTTTTGGAGGAGCTAAGGTAGGGATTTTAGGAACTCACTCTAGGGTGCAAGGGAGACCACATTCCGGCCAGCCACCACCAGGAGCACCACCGGCGACACCAGGGCGGCGCAGCGGCGGCGAGGCGGCGGCGGCAGCGGCGGGTCCGGCGGCTGCAGCGGGCGGCGGCTGCTCCTCTTCTCGGTTCGATTTTTGACTCGATTCGATCCGATTTCGAGTCCTTTTTGTCGAGCATCGATTGGTAACGTCCTCTACTCGCTTTTCTTGAGGTTGATTAGACCTATAGGGCTGCATATTTGAACCTCAATAAGGTGCCTTGTAGGTGTTTGATAAAATGCATGAGTGAAGTTTTTGCTTGATTTTCAATATTTGCTTTTGGCTAAGCTTTAGGTGTAAATAGATAGAGTTAGGGATAGGAAACTCCCTTTGTGAAGTGGCTCTTAGGTTTCGATCAACCGAGGGGAAATCGCGGGGGTTCGAAATCGGAGTTTTTCGAGCGATAAGCTTGATCCCTTGTTTCTTGATATGGATAACTTGAGATGATGTTTCCTATTGTGATAGAGCCCCTTGATTGTTTGTGAGTGGATTGCCATGCCCCCGGAGCTTAGGTGAATGCTTGGTAGTTTGCCTTCGTTAGTGGCTTAGTTAACCCGAGTGTTTTTCGGGTTGTTCGGGGAGGGGTAAATCCCTTTGTGGTATGTAAGGGGCTTGCTCGAGTGCGTTTGAGTTGCTCGTATGTGCCCCCGGAGCCTTGAGCCATTCTAAGGATGAAATTCGACCAAAAGGTGGTTGGGTGGCATTTTGGTAATTATACCGAACTTTGTATGTCTTTGACTTCTTTAGCTTTTGAACTTGTCGCTTTGTAGAGCGCTTGAATACCTGTGACACATTGCACAAATGTATGAAAATTTGATTAGTAGGTGGCCTAGGCCTTTGATGAGCGTAAGGATTTCTGACTCCCGAGCGGGAGGGTCCCTAGCTGTTTGCATGCGGACAGTCGATCCGTTGGGTTGAATGTCCTTTCAAAGGATTTTGATGAGTGTGGTTGATGTGTTGCTTTGGTTTTTGATTAAGTTGGTGTATGGTTTTTGCAGAGCTTGGTAGACGAGCTTGCAGGCGTCCGACTCTGATACTTAGAGTATTCTTGATAGGAAACGGTTTCCCCTTCTTCGCATAATGAGTAAGTCTCATCCTTTTGTTTCGGATAACTTTGAGGGTGAGGTTGGCGAAAGCACCATGGATTCCGATTCTGGGTCTCAAAGCGGTGTACTCTTGGGGCCGTCGGGCGACCGCGTGATATTGGAGAAGACTCAGACATTTTTTCCAAACAAGCTTCCACGTTCCAAGTTTGACCTCTATGTTTCGACCCGGGGCTGGTGTCCCGGCCTGGAGGTCTCGTATCCTTGGGATGTTATGAAGGGAGTTGAATTTGGTCGGCCCACCGTTCCTCCAGCTGAGTATGAGGCGGTCTACCTTTCACAGTTTCGAGAAGGACTGCGGTTTCCCTACTGTCAGGATCTGGTCCGTCTCTGTCGATATTATAGGATTTCCCCTGTCTCTATTACCCCTCCAGGGTTTAGGGCTTGGACGTGTTTTCGGGTGCAATGTCATCTGAATTCCTGGGATTACTCAATAGTGTTGTTTCGAGCCTTCTACCGCCTGGGTAAGGCAGATGAGTCTGGGATGTGCACCTTCAGCCTACGTTGGCCTCATATGACCGAAAAGGGATTCTCTTCCCTTGGTTTGCGTCGGGCGGGGTGGAATACTGAAGCGCGATTTTGCGAACGGTCGGACACTTCCCAGAATAAATGGAAGTGTCAGTACTTTTTTGTGAAGGATGCAGGCACGACTTGGGCGACTTCTCACATATTGGATGCCGATCCCGTTCCACGATTTCAGGAGTTCTCAGATAGAGATAAGGTCGCTTTGAAGAAGATCCATGCGGCGAATAGGGCGGGGGAGTACAGCCCCCTTTATCGTGCTTCTGACGCCGAGCTGCTCGCGGCGGGCATTCACGTACGTCCTTCAGGGGAGGAGTTGGTATGTTTTGAAGTTTTGTAACATCTGCTCTTGTTTTCTTGTAGGTTGGTTTCTTAACAGACGCCCCTGTTTACAGGGTGGAGTTGCAGGCGGGTCTTCTCAGATTGTTCCCGGTCTAGACGATACGCTTCCTGTTGGCCCGGGTATGGGACTTGTGCCTTTTAAATGTTTCGTTGTGGCTCTTCGCGTGTTGACACGCTAAAGGTTTCTTTGTGGTTGTCTCTGTAGGTTTGGACTTTCCGCCGGCGGGGGGAGTCGTTCTTGTCGGGGAGCATGATGCTGACGTCCGCTCCGCGAGCGATCCTAGGAGGTTGATATCTGACGGCATGCTTTTTGCTCCTTCCCATGACAAAGGGAAAGGGCCTATGTATGCCGATTCGACCATGCATGTCCCCCGGTCGGGGAGCGGGCGTTCAGAGGAGGTGCCTCCCTTGGCAGGTAATCGTGGTTGACTTGTTGTTGTATTAGTATGGTTTACATTCTCCTAATGTGTTTGCTATTGGTGTGTAGTTGTCCCTACTCCTCCGGCTCTTCGCAAGTCTGATTTGATTTGCCGGCCTGATCGGGATGTGTCTGGCAGTGAGTGGGTTCCGTATTGTCAGTCTGCTGTCCGTTTTCCCAAGGATGTTTCCTTGAGTACGCCTGCTGTTGGTGTGCGTGTGGTTCAGCGGTCTGTTCCACCGGCTGACCGGAAGACGTGTCCCCGAGATCCTGAGGCTGCGTTGAAATGTGTTGAGGAGTCACTCGCGCGCTTTGCTCCTGTACGTTGTTTTCCTTCTATGTTGTATCTATCACGTTTGTCTGACTTCTCTGTGTATGATGTGTTTGTGTTGCTGTTATAGGTGAATGCCGTGATGACCAACCTCTCCTCTTTCGTTGTTGAGCTTGTTGAGGAAACGAGGGGTTTGCAGGATCGTCATGAGCACTTGTCTCAGGACGTTGTTGTGTTGAGGGAGAAGGCGCGCGCGCATTCAGATGCTTCTTCCGAGGCTTCCGCTGATCTCAAGAGGAGTCAGGATTATGCGTCTCAGCTGGAGGCGGAGCTGTTTGCCCTACTACGTCAGGAGAAGGCTGATGAGGAGGCGCATGCTGTGGTGCTGAGGGAGACTAGGGAGTCTCACGTTGTCCTTGGTGATCAGCTAGGAATGATCGAGTTTCCTACTACCGCGGATTATCCCAAGCTTCTTGAGAAGGCGCGTGATGATCGCATGGAGTCCTTCTCTGTGGATTACTTTAGGAGGGTACACTCCCTTGCCCCCGATTTTCCTTTCCAGAGTGCTGGTCCATATGCTGGCTATGCCCTTGGGGCTATTGCGGGGGTCCAAGCGAGTGGTGGAACGAGTGGTTTGACGGGACAGGCGTCCGTCCCTGTTGGTGATGATCGCCGGGGTGCTTTCAAAGGCCCAGCGCAAGATGTTTTTATGACTGATGTCTTTGGTTCTGGTGCTCCTGACGTTGGGTCAGGTTGATCTTTCTTTGTTTTTCCATCTGTACATATGGCTGATCCCCTTGCATGGGTGAGATTTTGACGGGTTGCATCTTGGGCTCGACTTTTAAGCTGGCCGGATGTCTTTACTTTTGAGTCCTGCTATATTATATATATATGTCTGACATGAGATGTTAGAAAGATATAATACTAAGTATTATTTTGCATCTTCTTTTATTGTTGTCCCAGTGACTTGTTCTCTTTTTTGTAAGAGTGTTGCTCTATTGACTGGTTGGTTTTCTTGATCCGATGGTTTTCCTTAGGAAACTGCATCTCTGTTGGTGACGGTTGTGGGTGAGTTTGTATTACCGTTGTCTGTGGCTTTGTAGGGAGGATGATCCCCGTTGAAGTGCTTGTCTTTCTTTATGAGGATGTGAACAAACTAGTTTGTTCACATATTTGGTGCTGTGGCTAAGTGTGGATGGGTTAGTACGTTCAACCCTTATTTATGTTTGCGAGGGAAGATTCCCAATGATCCGCTTATCCCCCGACTTTTTGCAAGGATGTGAATAGATTAGTACGTTCACATCCTTGTAGTATGGCGAAGTGTGGATGGATTAGTACGTCCGACACTTGCGTTTGTTTGCGAGGAAGGATTCCCAATGATCCGTTTATCCCCCGACTTTTGCAAGGGTGTGAATAGATTAGTACGTTCACATCCTTGGAGTATGGCGAAGTGTGGATAGATTAGTACGTCCGACACTTGCATTTGTTTGCGAGACAGGATTCTCAATGATCCGTTTATCCCCCGACTTTTTGCAAGGATGTGAATAGATTAGTACGTTCACATCCTTGTAGTATGGCGAAGTGTGGATAGATTAGTACATCCGACACTTGCGTTTGTTTGCGAGGCAGGATTCCCAATGATCCGTTTATCCCCCGACTTTTGCAAGGATGTGAATAGATTAGTACGTTCACATCCTTGTAGTATGGCGAAGTGTGGATAGATTAGTACGTCCGACACTTGCGTTTGTTTGCGAGGCAGGATTCCCAATGATCCGTTTATCCCCCGACTTTTGCAAGGGTGTGAATAGATTAGTACGTTCACATCCTTGTTATGAGGATACTTTAACTCCTTGTATGCGTCTAACGTCCTTTGTTTTGGTTTGTCGTGAGGAGCTTCGCTTAGGATTGCTTTGATATCTTTCTGACGGCTTTTCTTGTTGGTTGCCCTTTCTGCGCATAGGGTTAGGGTCTTTGTTGGTGATGTATGTGGCTTGTTCCTGGTATTGGACCGGGGAAGCTTGCCATTACATAGTGATTTTTCCTACGCAAGGAGTGAACTTCATTAGTTTTCTTGTTTATTTACAAAGGTCGTGCATGGATGGAGTCAACTGATCTCCTATCCTAAATGTTCTACTTAGCATTTAAAAAGTAAAGATAGAGTATGTGCATGTCATAAGGGAAGGGTTATTCCCTTAGTGACGGGTTGATAAAGCTGGCTTCCTGCATGCGATGTGGGAGCGAAGAGCTCCTTGTTTGATCAGGTCCTCGATTTTGTTGCGAAGGGAGGGGCAGCCATTTGTGCTGTGACCCCATTTGTTGTGATAGTGGCACCACAATTCCGGATTCTTCCCGAGGAAGGCAATTCGGATCTCGCTGGGAGGAGGTAAAACATCCTTCAGGATGGTCTTGAACAATTCTTCCACCTCTATGTTTAGAGGTGTGTATTCTCCATCTTGGTTGTTGTTCAAGTCTTGTCTTGCATGCTCTTGTTCGCACGCCTCCTCGTGTTCTGCAGGTGGGCTGAACCACCCCAGCTCATTTGCGACTTCGATTGCCGTTTCCATCTTTTCCTTTAGGTCAGCCATAGACTTGGTTGTCCTCCACCCATGTGTTTGTCCGAACAGGAGAAATGTGGGTGAGTTCATGTTCAGGAAAAATCCATTGATCACGGCTGACTTGTCTGCAAAACTTGAAGTTGCGTTAATAGCAAATCGCTTGAAGTAGTTTTGGATGGATTCTGACTCTCCTTGTTTAATGTCCCATATGCTTGGGAGCATTGGGGCTTGAAGTGTTGGGAGCCTTTGTCCTTTGCTCATCATCTCGTCAAATCGCTTTTCGACTTCAGATTTGGAACACTGTCCCCTTTCGATGACTGCAACGTCCAGGCGGTTCTTGCATCTTAGTGCGTTGACATAGCATTTTCGTGCTGTTGTCTGATCGCCCAAGACTTCACCGATTCCTCCCTTTAAGCGGTATTTCAGCTTTTGATGTGCCGTTGAGGGCACCATCTCGTAGGGGTTTATCGTTGTTCTCCCAAGAATTCCGTTGTAAGCGCCGAGGCTTTCGACGATCACAAAAGTGATGTCGACTTTCATTGCGTTCCACCCTTCTCCTATCACAGTGGGAAGGGTGATTATTCCCAGTGGGTACGTAGCAGCTCCAGCAAAGCTTACTAACGGGAAATTTCCCGGCTTCAGGTCCTCTCTTTTCATTCCTAGCTGTTCGAGGACGTTAATATGAAGGATGTCTGACGAACTTCCCCCGTCGACTAGAATTCTTTTGACATCGAACCCGTTGATTTCCATCGTTATTACTAACGCGTCATCATGTGGGTAGACGATGTGTGCCATGTCTTTTCTTGAGAATCCTATCACGAGGTCCTCCTCTTCTGGTTTCTTTCTTTTTCCATACTTGGGGAGTGTGCTTGCCTGCGCAGCGTAGACATCTCTTGTGTTGGAGACTTGTCCTCCTGCAGCTGGACCACCATGAATGACGTTAATGACTCCCCTCTTTTTAGGAGGAGGGTTGTCAGTGGTCTTCTCCTTTCCTTTTTCCTTTGATGTGAATTTTCTCTTCACCTTTTCGATCTTTCCCCCCTGATCGACGTAGTGCTTAAGTCCGCCTTCTTGGATGATTCGATTGATTTGGAACTTAAGGCTTCTACAGTCGTCTGTTTCATGGCCGTTGACTTCGTGGCTTTCACACCACTTGTCTTGCTCCTTCCCCAGCTGACCCTTTCTGAACCCGAATGGCTCTTTCCAGAGGTTTTGCTCTTTCATTTCTTTCAGTATGACGCTCAGGGGAGCATTCAAAGGGATCAGCTCGATGGTATTGACATCTGCATTCTTGTCTTCTTCGATGTTGAATGTTCTTTTATGGGGCGGAGTCCATTGTTTTTGCTGGGGGGTTTGATTCTGCTTCGGGGGGCCTGGCTTGCTTTCATCCTTCTTGTTGCCTGGCTTGCCCCATTTGTCCCGTGCTGTCATCTTGTAATGCTCAGCGTCGATGTACTCTTTAACTCTTGCCACGAGTTCTTCCATTGTTTCCGCAGGTCTTGTGGAAAGCTTTTGGCCTAAGTCGTACCCGTGCCTACCCAGATTTCTGACAAAGGCATGAATGACTTCTGTCTCTGCGATGTTTGTTTGGATTTCGGAGATGTTTTGATTGAAACGGATGTAATAGCTTGCGAGGGACTCATTCCACTCTTGCTTGACGTCATCCAAGGCATTTGATCCTTTGATAATCGATCGTTCTCCCATGTAACGTTGGATGAACTTTTCTTTGAGGGACTGCCACGAGTCTATGCTTTTCTTTGGCAGGGAGAAGAGCCAGTGTGCAGCTGGTCCGCCTAACGTTTGGGGGAACGTCATGGCTATGTGGTGAGGGTTGTCAGTCCTTCCCAAGAGCATTAGTTCATGCTGCTGTACATGCTCTATTGGGTCTCCCTTGCCTCGGTATTTTTCTGGCCTTAGATTGTACAGTGCGTCTGGGACGCGACTGTATACCAGCTCGTCGGTGAAAGGGTGGGATGTTGTGTCTACCAATGTGTTCATCCCTCTCATTTTCCTTTCTTTTATCTTCTTCTCGATCAGCTTTTCGAGCATCTCCTCCGTCAACCCGGTTATTGGGTTATCATGATTATGGGGGTATGCTTCTTGGCCCATGCTTGCGCCTTGTTGGGGAAATTGCGCCTGCGTCGGGTTGTGTTGAGAATATCCACCTTGATATCCCTGGTATGTCTGAGACGGCTGCCTCCAAGCTTCTTCATTATATGGCCCTGTATGGTAGGGTGTTTGGGAGTGCGAAAGCTCCTGTCTTGTCCACTGCTGGGGGAACTGCCTGCTCTGCTGTGCATTCCCGTGGAAAGTCGGGGTTTTTGAGATTGTAGGGCCTCTTTGTTGAGGTGCATTCATTGGAGGCGCTTGCCTTGGAGGCGGGGGCATATTTGCTTGTTGCGCGGGAGGGGGCGGTGGCGCCCCGTATCCTTGGTTGCGCAGGGCTTCTCTTAGATGAAGCAGCTGCTCGAGTGCTGCCATCATTTCCGGGGTGACTGTGGGTGCAGTCTGTGCCCCTGGTGCTTGGTTGTATGCTCCCGCGTTTGGCATTCCGTACGGTTGTTCCTGCGTATTGAAGGTTTGGTGGGTGAAACCTGGAGGAGCGTTGGTTTGCTGTGTGCCCCCTTGCGCGTTACTCCGAGAGTGTACGCTTCTAGTTGGCATAGATGAGGCGACTGAGGCCCCGCCTTGGCTTTGCGGGGGAGCTCTCTGCGGAGGAGGTCTCATGCTTGACTCCGGAGCTGGAGTTTTCCTTGGACGTCCTGGTCCTCTTCTCTTCGTCTTAGTCGGCGGTGGCTGCTCGTTGCTTGCCATGCTGTTGGTTCTGTGGATGATCCGCAGACGGCGCCAGTGTTTCGACCGAGTTATGGCGGGCTTTCCGCCGGATAACTTGTCGAGGTCTTCTAGTTGGATGTGGGCTAAATCCGCCTTCTAGTGTCGCGCGCGGGCTTTAGCTTTGTCTTCCGAATGAGGGCAAGTCTCTCTGGGTCTCTAGCGAGACGTCCGTCGGCACCTGCAAAGGAGCGTTACCAAGCAGTCCCTGTGGAGAGGGGGGGGGGTGCTTGGCGTGCTCACTCCGACGTTCAACATCAGTAGTTTTTCTAGAGAGAGAAAGAGAGGGTTTTTAGAGAGAAGTCAGAGCTTTTTCCCGAACTTGCCCAAAGTGATTTTGGAATGAATTGAATTTGTTCACCCCCAAGGTGGCTATTTATAGGCAACCTTGGACCGTAAACCGGTTTTGACCCGGTTCGATGGGGAAATGTGAACCGGGATGCAGGGGTAAGCTCTGGGAAAAGGGGGTCTGACGTACGTCTCAGGCGGCTGTCATGAACGGGACGCGCGCGCCTCTGAAACAAAGGTCTCGGACACATAGGAGTTAGTGTAAAAATCGGGTCTCCGTATACATCCGAGGTAAAATGGGGGGTGTGCGCGACACCCCCCGGGTGTGGAACTTACCCGGAATTCCGGGTAAGCCTAGGCTTACCCGGAATTCCGGGTAAGCTTAGGCTTACCCGGAAATTCCGGGTAAGCCAAGCTTACCCGGAATTCCGGGTAAGCTGGGGCTTACCCGGAATTTCCGGGTAAGCTAAGCTTACCCGGAAATTCCGGGTAAGCTAGACTTACCCGGAATTTCCGGGTAAGCCCCCCGGGGATGCCGGGCAAGCTCAAAACTTGTCCGGTTTTCCCCGGTTAGCTTGAATTTGGACTTTTGCGGTGAGTCCCGTACGTGCATGAGGTCCGAATAATTAAAACCGAGCCCGGATCACGCGTATGTCCATCATAGTATAAGTAGATCTGAAAAATTTGGGGACTTTAAGACGAACAAAATTCAAAACCTATCTTGATTTTTTGCCTAAAAAAAAAAAACAGTTACTATAATGTTGATTCTATGTCGTCCCCTTTATATACAATTTAATAGTTTAGGGTTTAGTTACCGTGGTTGGAATATTTACATGATTTTAGTTCAATATTTTTTAATAATATATATTGTGTACTTTTTAAGTTACGTGTATATATTCTTTTCTATATGTAAAATAAGAGATAAATAATTAAATATATTAATCATAAGAAATTAGAAAGTAAATTAATATTTTAATATTATTAATCTTAAGCTTTCCATATAATCTACACAATTTTTTTTTTGCCTACACGCATGAAGGTAAAGAATGTCTAGATTAGATGTTAAATAATACGAAGAATTATACTTTGTACGTTGGTTTCTTATAGTTTTAATTATTATTATATTATTATATTATATTACAAATTGTACATGTTATTTGTTTTATAGTTTTAATTATTATTATGTTATATTTCGTTTGATTTTTTCCACTATATATTACGATTGGTTAATATATATAAATATACATTTTTTGTCCTAATCATTAAGAACTCTACGGTTCTTAATGGTTAAATGTGAAATTAGACTTATTGCTTTATTTATTAGAATTTTATATATATTGCGCTTATGTGGCGACCTGTGGTCTTTCGGAGCCAAACTGTATAGATAACGAATTTAAAAGGAAACTTTTAATTAATTTGTTTCTTTAAATTGCGTAGAGACCAAAATAGGAGATAACAATACTTCTTAATTTTCATTCAATCAATATTATGTTTCTAAATTTAGAGAACCCCTATTAAATTCCGATTAAATTAGGAAACGCTGACTGGACAAACAGTCCACGTGTCAGTCAGAGAGCTTCCGATACCGAATTAATATAATATAGTAGATATTATTTATTATACAATATATTTATAAATATTATATATTATAGGTAGACATTTAAAAGTAAAAGTATGCTTGTTGAATAGTTAGTTTGTATCTTTTTTTTCCAAATATATATAAATTCTAAAAACGTGTAGATAAATATATATTAGGAATTTTTCTATGAATTATTATATATTATTATAGGTAGACAACATCTAAAAGTGAATGTGTGATTTTGTGAATAGTTATTTTTTTCTTTCCCTTTTTTCTAAACATATCTAATAACGTTTTTTGAATAGTTATTATATTTTTTGTTTTATCCTTTTTTCCAAACATATCTAAAAAAACGTGTAGATTGTATATTATGTTTTAGAAATATAGTAATTATATATATAATAACGTGAAATAATTTTGGAATTTAGACTATTATTAATATTATATATAAAATATATTTTGCTTACGTGGCGGCCTACGGTCTTCCGGAACCAAACTGTATAGATTTACTATTTAAAAGGAAACTTTTAATTAATTTATTTCTTTAAATTGCGTAGAGACCAAATTAGGAGATAAAAATACTTCTTAATTTTCAACCAATCAATATTATGTATCTAAATTTAGAGAACCCCTATTAAATTCTGATTAAATTAAGAAACTGTGACTACGTGGACTGTCCACGTGTCGGCCAGAGGGCTTCCGATACCGAATTAATATAATACTAGCCACTAACCCCGCGCACCGCGCGGGAAAAAAATTCCAAATGAAATTTAAATTAAAGAAATTATTTTAATTTATTGAATATGAAACTTTATAAGTTATTTAAAAATATTGAAATATTTTTTTATAGAAAATTAATTAATAATAATGCATTAAGTTATTTAATAATAATTATTTAAATATTTAATAGTAGTGAAAAATCATCATTATATATCAATTTTATTAGATGTATAGTATAACTGATACAATATAAAACTTGCAATTTTAACATTTACTCATCTTTGATATTTGTTGAATAATTTTACATTTTTCTTATTTAAATTAGTTAATATAGTATACTAATTATTTAGTATATTTTACATGAGTGAATGACTTAATTATAAAATTCCAGATATCTTGCTTTTATATATGTAGCTTTTTCTTGGTAAAAATGGATGCACCTCAAAATTATTATTATAGTTTTTTAATCTATCCTAAATATTATTATTATTATTACTATTATGTGAATTTTTATATAATAATATATTTCATAACTTAATTCATTTTTAAAGCAATAATGTTGCGTTTTTATTATATAATAATATAAGTACAACGTTATTTCTAGTAATATTTTTTTTTTCATTGTAGATGTATTTAGTTTTGGCAATATATATAGCTCAATAATATATATATAAATTTATAGAAAGAGAATAGCATACTTCACCGTGAGTTGAGGGAGCAATATTGAATACCCATTTTCAAATTTATGTGATCCAAGAGAAAGGCATAGACACGTGTCGCCATTGAAGTCGTACATGTCCAACATTAGCACCCAAGCTTCATTCTACAAACAATTATATAACCATCATCGACCAATTAGAAGAAGATGAAGATTTCTGACGTTAAATTAGTCGATGATGGAATCTTCTTGGTTATTGAAGGCGAGGCGAGACACTCCGGTGCACAATGCTCCCCTTTGATGGCAAAGCAGACACGTCTAGGTCTACGAACACATATTAGTTAAATGGAAGATAATTTTTCTATCGAAGCCCTCGAATCCAATCTTGTACGTATTGATCTGAATATGAGTGCTCGATCCCGACGATTTACAATATATTTATTGTGCTTGATTTAGAGCTTGCTTCGACGCTTCGTGGTTGGTATCGATGTGACATACGAATTATGGCGAATATATAGGACCAAGCAGTGTGAGGCTATGATGGCCGACACTTACTACATCAATTAATTAGATATGATGAAAGTACCTTACATGCTGATTTTTTTTCCTCGACTTGCCAATGAATGTGATCTTGAATGAAGAGAAGGCATGGCCGGCTGCGATATCATCCATTATTAGAGCATGTAAACTCTATATATAACACTAATATTTCCCTCGACAATATAGCTTATGCATATTTTTTGTATACATATAATAAGAATATAATCTATATATACAATAATATTTCTTCTATTATTATTCTTTATATATTGCTTACCAAAATATTTAAATTTAACTAAAAATTAGTTCTAAATTTAGCTCTTAATATTCCTTCTATCTATTTTACAAATAGTGGCAAACATAATCTGGAACTCAATGTGACATATATACATGCACAATTAAAAAATTATAAGAGAAAATATATTTTTATATTTATAAAACCCTAAAACGGAAATAATACTAATAATATTTTAACTAACGTTGCCTAGAATAAAATGTTTATAATTGGTTTTTTAGGGTGATGATTATGATTATTATTTATAATAATATATATATATTTATATAATTATTATATATAGTTTATAGCTATGTATGTTAAGATTTTTTTTTTATTAATATAAAAAGTTAAAACCAATTAATATTTAGAATTTTTTTTATTTAATAGTACCTTAAGGGTTGTTATTTCGTTGGATTTTTCGGGGTGGTTATTTATATACATATAATAGTATATTATTTATATCTTATTTATTGTAATTTCTGTTTACTTATTAATTACTGCTTACGTGGCGGCTTATGGTCTTCCGGAGCCAAACTGTATAGATAATGAATTTAAAAGGAAACTTTCAATTAATTTGTTTCTTTAAATTGTGTAGAGACCAAAATAGGATATAAAAATACTTCTTAATTTTGAATCAATCAATATTATGTATCTAAATTTAGAGAACCCTTATTAAATTAGGCAACGCTGACTGGACAAACTGTCCACGTGTCAGCCAGAGGGCTTCCGGTGCCGAATTAATATAATATAGTAGATAATAGATTATATATATATATATATATATACTATAAAAGTTCTAGGACTTAATATATATTCGAATAAAATATTCTATTAATTTTGTCAGTTTAAATAAACAAATTAACAGCAATTTTAAACTGAAAATTAACAGAATGTACATTATCAAGATTTCCAAAATATATAATTGTGATGCATATTGAGCTGCGTTTCTAATTTCTACTACCTACATATTACGGTGTTAATTACTAAATTTTTTTTTTTTGGCCGAACGTGTTAATTACTAAATTGATAATCATGTTTGAACAATTGGATAAATTGTTAGTTGATTTTTTTTTAATTTTTTTTTACAATTTTTTAACTCATGTTTGAGCACATTGCTAGTTGAATTTTTGTTTTGGACAATTTGCTGGTTTATGTTTCATTTTGTTGACCATTTATTAGCTCATGTTTTATTTTGTAGACAATTTTGTATCTAAGAATTTTTCCACAAGCGAAACTAGTTAGCGTATTATTCACAAAAGAAAATTCGAAGAAATTGTACTAAAAAATATAAGCTAGAAATTGTCCACAGAAATAAATATGAATAATTAATTATCTTTTTTTGGCCAAAAATAATTAATTATCTAAAAAGCTTAAAATAAATTTATCTAAGTGCTCAAATAAAAATAAAATAAAAAGAATAACTAACCCCTTATTATACCATTTTAAAACTTTCACATCCGTCTAATAGCATCTACTTTCTATTATTATAATGAATTATGGATTTCTGGTGAACACAAATTCAGAGGTTTCATGGTCCACCAGGATCTATATCATATATTGGGTTGATAGAGATAATAAATTTATTTCTCTTTCAGAAAATTAGATTGGACGCTTTTGTATTTTGTGGAGTAGGTTAGTTGATTGATATATAATATTAAAACTTTAATGGGCGTTAGACGTAACGTGAGATTATTTGAAATGTAAAGTAATGTAAACTACGTAATATAATGTTAGATTACAGTTATTGGGTTACGATTAATAAGGATAGGCTCAAGGAAAGTCGAGAGCATCTAAGTCGGGACTCCTGAAAGAGAGTCGGCGACTAATGATACTCAAAATGAAGAAACAATGACAAATAGTCGACACCAAGTGTTGAGAAAGTCGACGATTGAGGTCCTTCTTGAAGACTGGCGACAAGTCCGCTCAAAACTCTCCCTCTTAAGGTAAGAGTCGAGCCGGCAGCCAAGCACTATTGAAGAAACCTTCTTCCTAAGGAAAAGAAAACTGGCGACCTACTTGCCGCCTCAGAGAAAACTTTTCTCTTAAGGAAGGGGCGGGTGGCGACCTACTTGTCACCTGTTAGGTAAAGAAACTTTTTCTCTTAAGGAAAGGACAAGTGGCGACCTGCTTCAGCCGCCATGAAGGAAACCTTCCTCTTAAGGAATGGTGAGATGGCGACCTGCTTCGACCACCAAAGGAAAACCTTCCTAGCTAAGGAAAGATGAGGGGGTGACCTGCTTGTCACCTACTTATACCGACTCCGGACAGAAACCCTCCCAATAGAGTAGCCGCCACTTAAAGGCGGTACATTTCCCCTATAAAAAGGGGAACACTTTCATTATTTACATAAGCTACATTCATATAATTTTACAGTATTCTCTCAAATTCTATTACTGATTTAAGTTTCGGAGTGGAATCAGGGCAAATCCCAACCCCTTTTCAGGTTCTCGCCTGCCAGACGCTCAAAAGATGACTAAGCACCCCTCGAGGTCAAGAAAGATACCTAGAAGAGCAAGTCGAAGGCGAAACCTCGAAGTCTATTACCAGAAGCTTCAAGCTACATCAATTTGATCCAAACATTGGCGCCGTCTGTGGGAACGGTGATCAAAAAGTCATGGCTCCCAACAGGAACCTAAAGAAGGTATCAGCTGTTGTAGGAGAGATGGCAAAATCTCAATCAAACCCTTTCAGCTCAAGACAAGTCAGCGGAGAAGAAATGAGAGATCCTCTCCACCAAAATAATGGTGAGCATGAGGAAGAACATCTCCACCTTGATCCACCTCTAAATACGATGGATCTAGAGGAAGGGGCTGGGATGACTCCCATCGTCGTCCCACAAAAAGTAATGGCGGCGTTCATAACTTTCTGGAATCAATCCCAGGAGGGAACCATCCCAAAAACTAAGGAGCTAGCACTCGAGACTTCCCAAAAGGATGAAGTGGCCTCCAGCGTAAAGACTGCTGAAACTAATCTTTCAGAGGCGAGGGAGACTAAAAAGGCCCCTGGGGTCGACACTCCTACTTAAGAACATGTCGTATTCACCATAGGACAGGTAGAAGAATTGCTGGAAAAGAAGAGAATAGAGGCAAGAGACATGCTCACAGTACGCGACCATACCTCCCATCCCTTTTCCAAGGGGCTCTTCGACACTCGAATTCCTCCGCAAGTATTCGCGAGGAATATCGACGATTATGCCGGCGAGGGAGACCCCGTTCGCCATATCAACGCCCACAACTCTTCCCTCCTAGGAAGAAGGGCAATACCAGACCATTATGCATCTCTCTTCCCAACGACTCTCAAAGAAGATGCATCCACATGGTTCTATGGCCTTCCCGACATTACAATAGATTCGTGGGAAAATTTAAAAACCAAGTTCATTGAGGGGCACATAGGCCAGAGACAACGCCTCAAGAGCATGGACTTTCTGGATAAAATTGAGCAAGGTCCTGATGAAACATTGGCCAATTATTATACCAGATATATGACCAAAATCCAAAAGTTGTCAAACATGTTGAACCAAAACATGTTGAACCAAAAGACTTATTAACCCTATATATAATAATAATCTTAATAGTATACTAATCCTGATTATAGGCTTTTTTGGTGCCGACACATCAGTCATTTCTTCCTTTTGGTGCTGACACATCATCTATATCTTCCAATCATGAATTTACACATCATAAGTCAATTTAATCTTCTCCCTCCAATTAATTCTCTCAAATTTCAGTCCAATTAATCCTGCAGGTAAAATTAATTCTCCATCCCACTTCTAATATGGATGGTCATAGATTAGACAATGAATTTCTACTTGACACATCATCATAGATCATCAATAAAATTATAAAACATGAAGCAATCGTAATTACATAAATACCAACTCTATTTGGTATTTATTAAAAAAATGCACTAGAATACAAAAAAACAATAATATAACGTGATATATATATATATTTAAAGTTGATAAAATGCCAACTCACGTATTTTAATATAATGTTATTGATTTACCAACTCTCTACGCGCTATTGATATACACAAATATATGTTACACTATATGATCCAACTATCTGACTATGTTTAGATAGTAAATTATTAAAAATTATCAACCATGTCATTCTGCCACAATCGTAAGGCTACATTGTGAAGTGATATTAAATTTATATATCACTTATTAGTTTGAACAAAGTTTGAGATCGATCACTTAGTTTTTATCTAATCTTATTTTATATATTTATGAATCTATTTTAAGTTACCATTCACGGGGACGACACCATACATAACATGTTCAGATTGAACGATTATTCGTTATTTTCATTTGTGTAATTAAAAAATATACAAGTTTCAGGATAAAGATTTTTATAGGCTAATGTCTTACTTTTTCAAACTACATTAACAATAAATTGGTTGCTTTAATTTTTGAATTTTTTTTCCCCAGTAATGTCTGAATAAATATATTTCATTCTTATGAATTATATTTTTTAACATACCCGCGCGGGTCCAGCACCTAGTAATAATAATGTGGAGGGGCCTTGGACTATCATGGCGTTAATTAGAGACTGAATCGCCCTAACCATGATCAAGCATAGAGGTGCAGAGCTTGCAACAACTTACTCTTAGCTAGACAAGCCAAGATCCACCCTTTTCTTTTCAACAACTTTGCAGAGACAACCCTTTCCATCAACCTAATCATAATAACACAAAAGGCCTAGCCTAGCGGGTGTCATCAATAATTCGATGCATCAAAGCTCGGAACACCGTCATCATCTATCCAGTAAACTAGATTCATTCAAAGACGACGATGCATGATCATCTCATACAAACAAATCCTCATTTCATTCATTCATTCCATATGATGATGATACTAATAAAAGTGAAAAACATATCAAGCAATGACATATTTAAAGAGTCTAGTCATCGATGATAGTAAATAGGCAGCCAGCTTGCTCGCTCGCTCACTCGGTCTTCAGAGCTTCCTAATGCAGAGAAACAACCTTTGGTCGAGGTCAAACTTGTGCATATTGGAAGGGTCACCCCTCAGCAACATCAGAAGCCCTCCATACGATACATATATCTCCCTGCAAACAAAACCATGCTTCAAAAAGGCAGCACCATCTAAATGAAATGGGTATCAAGTTTCAATATGTTAGTAGAAGGACATACGCTTTGACTGCTTTCCCTTTAGCTGCAGCCTTTGCTGGATCTTCCTCTGATATCTTATACAGCTTACCATGCATTATGTATTCATACTTATCAGCAATCGACTTCCTTCCCCCCTGCTTGCTCATCATTTATTCCAATTATCAATATACTATCAAAACCCAAATAATCATAATATATGCAACTAACTCAACCATATATATATATATATATATAGATATAGTTAGTTTATGATCAAATTATATGCATAAAATATCAACAAATGTTGTTTAGTATATATATCTTTCATCTGTTAAAGAATATCTTCAAACCATAAAAACATCCCTACTACAAAAATTTAAGAGACTTTTCAATAAAAGTCACTCTATTTCTAATGTTTGATCTATATGAATAACATCACAATATAAAGAAATTAGATGGTAGCTTAACATAAGCAAGAGGGAGTGCACAACAACAAAATCTAAACTGTATAATTGCAGAGGTGTTAGAAGAAGGTACAAGCTATTTATTTTGATGATGATAATGTGTAGAATATTACCGGAGTAAAATATCCAGTGTCAGGTGTTCCATCCAGATTCAATGTAGTGGCTAGTGCCATGGTGAACTTCTGGCCCTCACCCATCGGATATATTTCGGTGTTCACATCGAGATGCATGAACATGTCAAATCTCTCACTCCTTGCTTCAATTCGAGTCACTACATAAGCACAATGCATATTAAAAGAAGGAACTTACAGTTGAAGTATGATGATAGGCCAGTTAATTGAAAACTAGTTAACCATTCACTTTATAAGAAGCACAATCGAAATTGGATTGTCAAAAATACAAGGAGCATATGAGTAACAGACATTGCAAAACAATTACCAGGAACATAAACAAACAGCAACCTTAATCTTGAGACATGGGATGCTCACACAGTCCTAACTAATAAGATTGACTTCAATACAGAAAATAAATTGAAACCCTTAGGCTGTCCGAAGTGAAACCCTAACGCGACTGATTAATCAAGAAGGTCAATGACGATGTTGGAAGTTCTATAGTATTTAGTGCTTCCCATCTGATACAACAATTTGCGCCTAAACCGGCATAATTCCATTTACAATCTTCAATATGGAGCGAAACCCTAAACCCTAGTTAATTTGCAGGGTTTAAAAGAAAAACAAGACTGAAAGCTAAGAAGAAAAGATACAATAGACATTACAGGGCCGTGGCAGAAGAGGGAGGAAAAGGAAGTACCTTTATCGAACTTTTTGCCATCGGGGTCAAGTTTCTCAACTCTAAAGACATCCTCGAGAAGAATCATGATCAAGACGACAGAACTGAAACCAGAATGGAGGCAGGCAAGCAAGCTGTTGAAAGAGAGGGATAGTGATCGGCGCCGAAGGGGAACACAGAATACCTGGATTAAACCCGAAATCTAGTTTTAAGCAGTGTTTTGAAAACCGAACCGGCGGTCGAACCGGGTCAATCGGAGAACCGGCCATGCCATCGATCCGATTCTGATAATAAAAGATAGAAATGCACGTGAAAACCGGTTTCTAAAGCAAATCCGCGGTCGGGCCGGGTCGGACCGAAAAAACCCGGTGCCGGTCCGACGGGATTTCGCTTTTTGGGAGAAGGAAGAAAAAACGGGAACCCTAAAATGAAGAAGATTCAGACCGCACTGCAGTGCTAGGCGCGGTGGCCGAATTTGACCCACCAGAGATTCCCGCATGTAATTACCTTGATTAGATGCGGTTGTTGTGCTAGACACGGTGGTCGGCGCTGCGGCCAGGACTTAGGAGAACGACTAGGAATGGCGGTTTGGACTTAGGAGAACCACTCGGACTCGGCTGGACTGGTGGTTCGTATGGTGTATGTGAGCCGTGAGGAAGAAAGAGAGCACTGAGAGGTTGGGGAGGGGAGCGGCGGATGCATGAAAACTGAATAACCTAGGATTTATAACTATGAGTAATAAAAAAATATTTACAGTTTAATCCCCCTATAAAATAACATATGTGTATTCACCTTCTTCAACTCCACATTTCATAGCGTTCCTTAGCCAGACAATAATAATAATACACTGGAATATCGGTAACTATAATATTCCACGCCATTTATATAGGCAATTAATCACACCATAATATTGTAATGTGATTATGACGGGTTTTATATCATCATTATGTATGTTATCCAATCCATAATCATGATCCATGTGATTATATTTAAATATTAAAAAATAACATACATAAACTTAAAATATCAACGGTTAATTTTGAAGTCTTACTGTTAAATAAGATTTTATATGCTGAATTTGAATTACTCTCAAAATATCATTTTAGTTTGAAAATATATTTATTGGCCAACAATTTTGTTTGAAATTAGATTTTTTTTTTCTTAGTTTGAAATTAGACTGGTGTCATTATTTGAAGATACAATTTATAAATTCAGTCATTAATACGTCTATTGGTATAGTTAAAAGAAATATGATCAAAACCGTGATGAAAAAGCGCGTTGTTATAATTACAGTTATAATACTAAAAAGTATAATTATAGTATTTGGTTAAGAAAATTGTGTTATTTTCAATACATTTGCTCCACTGCCAGCCATAGTGTAATACTATAAGATAATCAATCCGTCATCCATGGACAATGCCTTTCAGCTTTTCCACAGATTCAAAAACAAAACAGTTGACACTTATTCCATATATGGATGTTTGTACAAAATTCCATCAATAGTAGATACAACAAACACACAACAGAAGGTGGGTGATGATGGCTTCTAGAACACAAATAAACAGTAATTGTATAACTTAAGGGGCTAAAATTCAAAAACCCGACCACGACGTCACGTAATGTGAAGAGTAAATAAATTAACCAGCAAAGTGACTTGGGCAATTGTTGAACATATTGTACCACATATAAGCCCTGGAGAGCACTATCTCTAGCTTTAAGTGTGCCCAGTTATGCGTCGACAGGTGTTGTATGAAACATTGCCATTTCTTGGAAGTCAAGCTTCCTCAATGTCTCCGGCCACTGGCAAAATCGAAAAACCATATTGGAGGGAAAAAAAAAAATCATAATCAAGTAAGTGAGTAAGCGATTTTACTTACTCTAAGTAGAAAGCTGGCGAAAATATAAACATTGGCAAGGCATCTCCTTCTGCTAGATATGTGTCTTATAGTCGACTCACCAGATGGAAATGAATCTAATCACAAACATTAAGTCACACTAACTCAATGATCCTACTCGAAGAATATAAGGTACAGCTGAGCTGACAAACCTCACGTATTAAGAGACAATTGAACCAGCGGAAAGCAAATTGCAGAAACTCAAGCCCTTGCTCCTTTATGTGCTTTGACACCGATTCTGTACAAATATATTACATCAATCAAAAATCCGCTGAAGAATACAATGCAATGTTCATACACTTTTTCAGCCAATCAAACATGATTTAACTCAAAATTCCTGACACATATCATGGCCCTGCTAATTTTACCAACACACAATCCAAAATATAATCTTGAGGAAACTTTTTAAAAAAAAAAATCCTATTTTCACAGGAATTGCACATCATCAGAGTGGTATTATTCTTTTTAAACTGTCAAGAAAAAGTGAAAGACTGCACGACACAATGAGATAACGTCCTTTTTTTCATTCTGAAGAATATTTCATATGACAGAATCCATTTAGTTGTACAGATTTGCAACTATTCTTATGCAGAAGAATTAAGTTTCTGGAGGCTGTTTTTCTTTAGAAAAAAAAAAATAATCTTCAAATTTTAAAAGAGTTCAAGGTTTAGCGAAACAATCTTTTGCTGAAAATTAACAAAGAGACCAGAAATCAATTCTAATGGATTGGAAGGATAACATTTCAAAATGGGAAACAATAGCATGTATAATAACAGATGGAGTAATATTTTCTCATCTTGAATGCTGAACATCCATTAATTGAACAAAATACAATATGTCATTGTAAAAGGAAATGAAATTCTCTATGAAACCCAAAACCGCACAATATCACAAGATATAAGTTACAATCATTAATGGTGACACTAAAGAAACCAAATTCCATCCGCCGATCAACAAATTTCAATATAAGGTTAGTACGTTCATCAAAGTATTTATCTTGAGAAAACCAGAAACAAGATTACTCATCAGGCACCTTCTAAGTTCAATACTTTGTACCATATATGTAGAAATATAACAAGCGAAGAGGGCATACCATCGATACGCCTGACCAATTCCTTGAGTTTAAAAACAAACATCTGTATTCCAGGCTGAGCAAATGTGTAGTGGTCTTGCATCCCGTCTAGCAACTTTGTTAGACACCAGTAGCAATCCGCCTCTAGATTAGATATTTTTTCTTGAGATAGATCGGAAATTGACAAATTCTCTATGATTTCCAAGTATTCGGATAAGAAGATAACTATAAATGGTGTTACAAGATCATTTAAACCTTGAACATATCCGCTGGCTGGATAATAGCCCTGGGAGTATAACAATTGAGAAAAAATCATCTTTTACAGGAAACTACAGAGTTAGCTTAATTATGCTTGAACTGATTCATATCTATATTCATTAATGTATAAAATCATTTTTCTTATAAGACTTTACTTGCTTTATTTGGTATTCTGAAAAAGTTGTGTTTCAAACCAAGTATAGAGGATGCGCTCCAAGAATTTCTGGACTTGTGCTTGCTGAAAGAATGAAACATCAGGCACAGTTCTAGGACAATCGACAACAATCTACAACAATCATGTAAGATAGTATCAGTAGTTAGTCAATTAACACCCGCTTTAAAGTGTAAACCATTGTGGATCTCTGACTCTAAATTAAGTACTATGATGGTCAATTTTGATAGCCAAAAATTAAAATGGCTTTCAATATGACTAAATGTGTTCACTATGGACAACATTTTGAAAGCCATTTTGTTTTTTTGCCAAATTATGATACCCATATTTGGGTACCATAGATAGCTAAAAAACTAAAATGACCATCAACAATTTCTGATGAGCTCCACCAACACATGGATGTAAATGGAAGTCTTCTTTCTCGCACAAGCACTCGGGTGATGTCTTCTTCCTGGCACAAGCACATCGGTGAGTAGTTTTTTTTTTATAAACCATCGGTGAGTAGTTTGTTTGTTTGTTAAGATCGAAAAAAAATTCAGAAAATATAGGGATTTTTTTTTTTGTGTTTTCTTGTGAAATAAAATAATTAATGTTGTGTTTTATGATTTTTGAGTAATAATATATATATATTTTCAATATGTATAAACCAATAAAATATTGAAATATAGTCAATATTAACCTTAAATTACTGATCTTTTTTAAATATAACTAATATTATAATTTTTATGAATAATTAAGTTTTAAATATTAAATTATAAGTCACATACTTTATAATAAATATAAATTAATTGCATAGAAAATCATGATACCCAAATATAGGTATTTATACAATGAAAATGGTTTTTAAATATCAAAATTTGGCTTTGCCATAGTAGAGGGACTTAGAGTTTAGGTTTTAGCATTTGTCAAATTTTCCGAGAATCTATATATATAATAAAGCAAGAGGAAAGATAGAAGACTAACCTGATGATGCCACGTCAGCATCCATAGTGCATATGAAAGCGCCACATCAGCCTACCACCGTGTGACACGTCAGCCTTCATTAATCTACATCATTATCAGTGTAGGCTGAGTTTGTTTTCTGGGTCATTCACATAGCAAGGCCTGCTAAATCAAATCCATGTAGCCTATTCATATTCCACAGAAGATTCACTTTTATTATTCTTGTGGGTTCTGAACTGGACAGGGGGTTGATATCTTAAATGGGTATTTTCTGAATAAGAGAGTTTCGGTTAAGTCTAAATATGTTAAAAATTAAAATGTTATATCCTTTTTTTACTTATTTTTATCGATTTGTTACGACACTATCTTAAACATCCATTATTATCTATATATAATAAAGGAAGAGAAAAAAGATGTAACAACCTTGAGGTCGCCACATCAGAAATTAAGGCAATTTTAAGACTGCCGCATCAGCACACACTCTACTAAATTGAGTATTTGGGCTAAATGATTCAGCTGAAAGCATTTGACTCAAATTATTTTCAGCAATGTTTGATACTGTAATATTTACGTGGGCCGATTCAAACCCCATAATGAAATAGTAGGGCCACAACATGTAACCTTAATACTGTAATACATTTTATTTAGTACAAACACATCCTTATACAGTTAGGTCGAATAGAATAATGATAGTAATGATTTGTTATATTTATTTTTATTCACATATTTAATAATTTAAAATGATTAGATTTTTTTTTGAATGAACGAGGTGTAACTTTGTTCATAATATATATTGAACAAATTGATATATTTTTTGTATAATTTTTTATGATTTTATTTTGCCAATACATCTATCTATATTTTCATTTATTTTGGAATTGGTAAGATTGAATATTCTTTGAAGAAGTTTTACAGTCGTGTACTTTTTTATGTCTTAAATTAAGAAATTACATTTTAATTGAGAATAAAAGAAATCACAATTTAATTACTCATCATTATTTCGGGGTTAGTTTAACAATTTTAGTTTCATCTATCCTGAGGAAAAATTAAAGATGTGATTAACACAAATTCGATAATTTGGAATAGTGCAATATGGTGTAATGTGGGATAGGCATTTTTATACACTTTTGTAATAAATCATCTTATGTGCTGAGCTAAGACAACACTCTTATTATATAGTTTAATCTACAAAGTAAAAATGAAGATGCTTTGGCTTTTCCCGTTGATGAATGTGAATATGACATCAATGACGATATGAATTCGAATGATGATAGAATAATTTGAAACCAATGCGTTATGAAAATTTTAAATTATATTCAATCTGTGAGTCGAGAAGAGCTCTCAATATCGACAATTTTGAAAATTAGAGACTTGATGCATATTATATCTAAAGTCAAAAAACTTAAAATAGATTTTCAATCTTTTACATATAAGGTTAACGTTTGTATTTTAACAGGTCGCCCCGCGCGTAGCGCGGGGTCAGCACCTAGTTGGGTTATATTATATGCACTTATGTCGGCTGATTTGTATACTATTTCAAACCTTAAATAGAAATTTATTGTTTCTACCCAAAAAAATCATAAGCCACCGTTCTTTTGGGCTTTAAAAGTTGGCCCTGCACGATCAGCCCAAAACTGGCATATGCATATTAGGCCCGTACGTGAGATTAAGGCATTAAGCAAGAAACTGTAAATGGAACAAACGGCCAACCAACTGTGAAGATCGGCCATCGACGGTCAACTCCGATGACTTCACGGATTCGAGCTTCCATGGCGATGTTCGCTCGTCGGAAACTGATTGCCAGCGGTGCCGTTATGGCCGTAATTCTCGCTTCTTTGGCTGCAGGGGCTGTATCTCAAGAGCCTGAGCTCGGATCCGCGCGAGTTGTTTTCCAGGTCCTGATTTAGCTCGCTATGATACTGACTACTCTTAATTGCGTCTAGATTCAGTTTTTCTCCGACTGTTGTTGAATCCTTGTTATTTCTTTCTTTCTTTTGATTTCATTGAATGGATGCATCCATTCGAACTCAGATATTTATACACTATAGTTCAGTAGGTTGACTTTCCTAGCGTTTAATTTGTTCCAAAGTTGCTGCATTTTGCATTTTCGATTCTGTGAACTGTAACGAGTCAGCAATATGCTGAATCCCTTATTAAATTTACATAGAAATCCATTGAATGATCTCAAGTGCCTAAGTGGACTTGGGGAGAAATCGGCATTTTACTGATCAATGGTGTGAATCGGTATCAACAACGCAAATTTAACAAATGGATGCATCATCTGAGGTCCATTCTGTGTTTTGTTTGATGCAGACTAACTATGGGGACATTGAGTTTGGCTTCTACCCGGCCGTTGCTCCTAAGACAGTGGATCACATATTCAAGCTTGTTCGTTTAGGAGGCTACAACACCAATCATTTTTTCAGGGTATGCACTGGCACTGCTAACTAGAGGTCACTTTCCCTATTGCTTAGTTAGTTCACATGTGCCTTTAACTATAATAGAGACTTCGGAATGTGGTTCCTTTAGGTTGACAAGGGTTTTGTTGCACAAGTTGCCGATGTCATGGGTGGAAGATCAGCACCTATGAATGAAGAACAACTAATAGAAGCTAAAAAGACCATTGTTGGTGAGTTTAGTGATGTCAAACATGTAAGAGGGATTCTTTCAATGGGGAGGTAAATTGCGTTATAACATAGCTCTTCATGGCTATGCTATATTAATTACTTCCATTTCATGTGTTCAAGAATTCTCACAAATCTGCTGTTGAATTTAGTTAGAAGCACCTGGATTGTTCTGGTGCTAACGCCTCAATCAATGTTAATGCTTAACTTATTATAGCACGTTGTGCCTGATCTAGGTTTGAAGATCCAAATAGTGCGCAGTCCTCTTTCTCAATACTTCTTGGCAATGCCCCCCATCTTGATCACCAGGTATGCAATAATTTTTTTTTGTTGCCGAGATATGCAATAGCTTGTTGAATCTATTCATTATGTCATAATTTTAGCAAACTAAGCACCTTTCGTGGCTGATTCATCCCATGGATTGTTTTCAGTATGCAATATTTGGTAAAGTTACCAAAGGAGATGAGACACTGCAAAAGATGGAACAACTCCCTACTCGTCGTGAAGGCATTTTTGTTATGGTATTCTTGTTCCCGTATCCTGTCCAGTATGAATTGATCCTTCCTTTTAGAATTGTTCGGATGTGTATAGAGGTCCCAACTAGGTTTTTCTAAGTACCCCATCAGTTGATTTTGTTTTTGCATGATATTTCCCCATTCTTTCATGCATGGAACTATTAGTATGCTCGCTGATAATTGCAATTGTGCATCTTGAACATATAGCGGGATGAACTTCAATAAACTTTATGCTGCCTAGGTTCTCCTCTGTTTTTTACTGGTGTTATTGAGATCCTTACATCATAAATGGTCGTTATTGTTCTAAAAAATTTATGTTTTTTTTTTTTTTTTTTGTCCAGCCAAAAGAGCGCATCACAATTCTTTCGACTTACTACTATGGTAAGAAATTTTGCATTTCTTTTAGAGACAATAACGTGATTCCGCATCTTTGAAACTGTACGGAGCAGAAACTCATCAGTATTTAAATAGAATGTTCGTCTTTTCTCAGATTCTTTTCAGTTAAAAAGAACACTTTTAATGTTTTTGTAGTAATTAAACATTATTGTTTTTCATTAAATATAACTTGACACAAACATTAGAAAGTGAGGTAAGCACTGGTAGTCCTCTAAGATGCTTATACTTTAATCCCGTAGCAACGTTACTAGAGGATTCTCAGTTTGTTTTGTTTTTTCTCATCAATTGCATTTCAAACTTCTGAATATGCAGACTCTGCTCTAGGATTTGCATGTACTAATTTAAATTGCTGTTAATCTTTTCTTAGATGCATTGTTAGCCCATGCTATTATATATGAATTGTGCATTGTTAAACCATATAGTATTATTTTATGAAAACCATATTTAAATATCTGTGCTCTTAGATACCAAGATGATGAACTGCGAAGATGAGAACTCAGCTTTGAGACGGAAACTTTCTGCTTCAGCTGTTGAGATTGAAAGACAGGTAAAGCTTAAGCTCTACACTCTGTCATCCCAATCACCTTTAACTCTACAGTCTGCTAACTTCTCGTTTTTCCAGAGAATGAAATGCTTCCCCTGATATTCTACAAGTGGCTGGAAAACAAGCACACCAAGAGTCAGGACAATGGTAACTTCATATTGCTGTTACGTTATTATAATTGAGAGAAGATGCTGTGTTAGAATGGAACTAAATTCAAATTCGGCATTAGAACATGAATTTTGGAAGCTATCTTTTCTCGAGAATTACATAATAATAAGGTGCGAGTGTTACGATCCAAAGTGGTTCGTAATGTTAGAATTAGAGGAGGAAAACCCTAGATGCTTGATCAGGCTCAATTTGGGAGATCAATTTCAGATAGGTTTGACCGAGAAGATAGATGAAGAACATAAATGAAGGGCCTCAGCCTTAGGAAGGAGATAACAATTCAATTCATCATTGCTTCATTCCTACGTACAAGACATATTTAATACCTTAACAAAACTAAATTTAACCCCTAAACTATTAAACCTATCAATAAAAGTCCTTACTCTAATTATTATCGTAACATTGCCTATCCCTTACAAAACACAACGTCCTCAATGTGCCAGGACCATTAAACCCATCGTAATCCCGAAAAAATGACCAAGTGTAAGTGAAAGCAACTTGAGAATTCCCCCGGCCATTAAAACCATCCTAGCTCCGCATTAGTTGCCATAAACTTCTGAGACCGTTGAAACCTTCATATTCTCGAACCATTGTTCTACCCACTAAAACATTCTCGCATTTAAGTATAAACTTCAAATGTCATTGAGTCTTCAAATTAAGAAACAACAACTCATCGGTGCATGTTGAAACCAATGTCAAACTGCACTTAATCATCTGTTACATAACTCAAATAGTCTCTGTTGGTTCAATGACCTGGACAGACCACAGACCGGTTTGGCAAAACTCGACCAAGGCTAGCATCTTTGGAACGACATTCATGTATGCAGGTCGCGAGCGCGCACACAAGCCAAGCTTACTGGGTGGGTATTCGATCCACTCGACCCCTGCGTGCGTGGAGAGAGTTTTTCATTTAGTAATTAGTTCAAGTCTAGCACTTTATATACTAGACAAAACCACATAATGTGGCCGGTGTGGTACAAGAAAGTGACTCACGGCACTATCCAATGCCATTCAACCAATCTTGGGCTGAATTCTCAAAGCCCATTTAGGCTAATCAAGCCTTTTGTCCAACAATCCCCCACATGAAAGGAAATTGGAAACTTAACGGTAGCTCTAGACTCGAAAGTTGTGTTCAACGGTCAATACCTGCAAATGATAGATGTGAGTAACCAATTGAATCTATCACTTGTGAGATCATGCTTTCTCTACTGACTGGTCGGTAAACTCGATGTCCTTGAACCGACTGTCGTTGGTGTAAATGACGACACAACCCACACAGGTACCTTCCTAGTATAGTTCGGTTCACGCCTTGTGATCCGTAGGCCCTGGATCACTCGTCTGGTTCTGCAAGCGTTTCTAAGAATTGTGCCCTCAACAATCCCTTTTGAAGCGGCCCCACTTCTCACTCGCATATGTGATTATATGTCTCAAGAGAATCATCACGACTCTGAGTTCTTCTTACGAATCATTAAAAGCTCTGCTTGTGATTTCAATTAAGTAATATGCATTAACTATGCTCGGTTTAACCGATAACCGAAGATCAACAAAGGCAAAACATTAACCTCATCTCCATCATTGTTTAACATTATAGGAATGGGCTCGGAGTTTTGAGCCCACAGTGACCACACTCACTCTTATAATTAGGTTGTCTCATTGAACCAAGTTCTTGGGATCTCCAGTCATTATGGTTGGGTTTTCCTTCTCAAGAGTGTTTCCTACACGGGCTTTAGCCCCATTCCCTTTGACGCTTGACCAAATAGCTCTCTGTTTAACCCTTTCGGGTAGCGGATCCGCTATTTATCCGCCGACTCTACTTAATCGAGCACAATAAATATATTTGAGAGAAACTGTCTAATGAAATTATAATGTCTATGACGTATACATCTAAACATTCAGTTTTAGAAGTTGTAATGTGTTATGCAGATTGATTATCGCAACTTTGCATCAATGTTCTCAAACCATCACAGTCCTCAGACTATCATTTCCTGCAAGAGTATTTTTGTCAATCCAACAACTAAATTTAGGTTGGTTCTTATGTGGACAACAGGTTCGCAGAGTGTCCCATTTTCCAACCTTTAACAAAGGTTTTTTCAGGCCAAATGGGGGGTGCACCACTTGTTCCCGCTTTAACCTAGTCTGTTAAACAAAATCTTAAACCTTTCATTAGATTGGATTTAATTTGGATTAAACCAAAACAAACTCATCAATCTTTGCATTAACACAAGTTTTGGCCAATTAGTAAAAGGGTTAACAGGTCTTTTGGTCCATGATGTTTGACCACTTTTGGGTTTTGGTCCATGATGTTTTTTTTCCTAGTTTTGGTACTATATGTTTGCAGATTTTTCTAATTTTGGTCCGACCGTTACATTCCGTCCATTTTTTCCGTTAATTGACATGTACAAAACACGTGATCCACCATAAACTTTCAATTTTGTTCAAATTTGGGGGGAATTGACTCATTGAACTAGGTTTAGGGTGTCAATTCCCCAAATTTGACCCACTAAACCTAGTTCAATTCGCCCAAATTGAACTAGGTTTAGGGTGTCAATTCCACTAAATTTAAACAAAATTGAAAGTTTAGGGTGGATCACGTGACTTGCACCTGTCACTTAACGAAAAAAATGGACGGTATGTAACGGTCGGACAAAAACTAGAAAAATATGCAAACATATGGTACCAAAACTAGGCAAAATATATATATATATATATATATATATATATCATGGACCAAAACCCAAAAGTGGTCAAACATCATGGACCAAAAAACCTATTAACCCTTAGTAAAATTCTCGAGAAAATGGCATAGCCATCCTGCCTCTTCGGCACATTTTCCAGTGCAATAACTCAGACTTAATAGTCGATCTGGCTATGACTGTTTGTTTTAAGGAATATCTACGACACTTTTGCACCTCGTAAGGTGAAAACGTAACCACTCATACTCAGAGTGCTAGTGTCTATTTTGAGAAACATTCTCAATTGTTCTTAAACAAATCTTTACTCGTATCTTTAGATTACTAACTTCGTTCTTGTAAATTTCACTGATGTTATCTAATATCTTGTTGATATAGTGAGTTCGACTAAGAATGAGACCTTCCGACGATCACGTGAGTTTTAATTCCAAAGATCACATCGGCAATGCCCATGTCTTTCAAGTCAATACTCAAATTCAACATATGTCCAGTGGACCAGACCATCTTATCGTTATTTCCAACGATAAGCATGTCATCAACGTAAAACGTTTGTCATACTTATTTATTTTGAAACATTTCTTTAATAAAACACTGTCAAATTTATAAAGTCATTGTTTAGGCACATATTTTTAAATCATACAAAAATTTAATTAGTTTATAGACTTTTATTTTTCTGCCCTCGCGCAGAAAAACTCTTAGGCTGTTCTTTCCACTTTTATTTGATGTTTTCAAAACCCATTTAGGCTGATCAAGCCTTTTGTCCAACAAATCATCCATGTGAATCTATCCTAACATACATTTCGACGTTCCAGAAACCTGCTGATCAAGCCTCGTACTCTATTATTATGTAACATTCTGATCAAGCCACCACCCATGAAGTGTACAAAATAGGAAACAAATAACTAGTTGTTGTTACTCGTTAGTTGTTATTAGACTCATTATCAATAATTGTTGTAATAATTAGACTCTTACCAATATTGGCTTTCAGACGAGCTAGGACACGAGTAGAGGCTATCAATGTGATTTCATAATTAGACGTTGTGTACGAATAATCAAAGCAACTTCTGTATGAATAGAACCCCGGTTTATACACCCTTATTATTCTGCTAATTGATTGATATTGACTACAATAAAAAAGCAAGTGGCTTCGTTAAGACGTCAGCAAGTTGATCGTGAGTGGAGATGTGATGAACGGCAAAGTGACCTTGCTGAACCTGAGCCCGAACAAAATGATAGGCAACCGCAATGTGCTTCATGCGAGAATGAAAAACCGGGTTAGCACTAAAGTACGTGGCGCCAATGTTGTCACATAATAAGGTAGGCGAGCGAGACGGAGTAACTCCAAGTTCAACCAGGAGAGACCGAACCCAAGCAGATTCCGCGGCCGCATCGGCAAGTGCATGATATTCGGCCTCGGTGGACGAGCGTGCAACCGATTTTTGACGATGAGAGCTCCATGAAATCACATTCTTGCCGAGGTAAACTAGATATGCTGTGGTGGACGTGCGATCGTCCAGATTTGCGGCCCAATCGGCATCGGAATAGACCCGAATATCCAAAGGAGAGCGTGCATGGAAGAAGAGACCGTGATGAAGCGTGCCTTTGAGGTAACGAAGAAGGCGTTTGACCGCAGCCCAGTGAAGTTCGGTGGGTTGATGCATGAATTGAGAGAGCTTATTCACCGAAAAGAAAATATCGGGTCGTGTGAACGACAAGTATTGAAGAGCGCCGATGATGCTACGATACCTCGTGGCTTTTGTAGGAGCTGAGCCATCACGAAGGTTGAGCGTTGGTTTGGTCGCAAGAGGGGTGGCGACATCCTTGGCACCGTCCATGCCGGCACGTTCGAGGAGCTCGCGAATATACTTTGTTTGTGAAATGAAGATGCCACCTTGTGTGTGAAGGACTTCAACGCCAAGGAAATAGCTCAACCGACCTAGATCCTTAAGCGAGAAGCGAGCCAATAAATCGGAAATGAACTTGGCAATGAAGCTAGGAGAGCTCCCTGTGACAATAATGCCATCGACGTAAACGAGTTAAAAGACCCGAATGTCACCGTGATGATAAGTGAATAGGGAAGTATCCGATTTTGACCCAATGAAGCCATAAGATACCAAGTAGGAGCTGAGTTCAACGAACCAAGCGCGGGGAGCTTGCTTGAGCCCATATATGGCTTTACGGAGACGGCAGAGGGTGCATCCTTGTCAACGAAGCCGGCGGGTTGAGCCGTATAAACCTCGTCATTGAGCGTCCCTTGAAGGAAGGCATTGTTAATATCGAGTTGACGAAGAGGCCAACCAAAGGAAGTGGCAAGAGCCAAAACAAGTCGAACGGTGGTCGGTTTAACAACCGGGCTGAATGTCTCCTTGTAGTCAAGCCCGGGCCGTTGATGAAAACCCTTTGCAATCAAACGAGCCTTGTAGCGTTCAATAGTGCCATCGTGATTTCGCTTGATACGAAAAACCCATTTATTCCCCACGATTTTCATATATGGTTTGAAAGGAACGAGCTCCCACGTCCCGTTTTGAACAAGAGCGTTGAACTCCGTCATCATCGTAGCATGCCATTGGGGGTCCTTGAGGGCTTGTGATGCTGCAGTGGGCTCGAGAGGCGGCGGCAATGGGTGCTTGGTGGCTGCGAACAAGCGTTCCGGCTTGAAAATTTGGTTTTGGGCTCGTGTCATCATCGTGTGAGTGCGGGTCGGTGCTGGTGCAGTTGGCTGTGGCACAGGGGGTGCTGGAGCAGCTGCTGCGTCATCATGTGGGGGTGGAGGCGGAGCAGCTGGGGCCACAGGAGAGGTGGCAGCGATGGGCGGGTCAGAGGGGACCGTCACGGGAGTCTCCGGGATAACCGGAACGGGACTGATCGGAGGAGTAGCTAGGGCGGGATCCCACTCCTGAACAAGTGACTCGGTTGGCAGCCCCGTCGGTACCATGGGCAGAGTGGCAAGCGGGAATTCATCCTCAACAAAATGAACATGTCGGGATACGAAGACACAGTTGGTGGTGATGTCAAGACACCGATATGCGCTTTGTTGTAGTGAGTAACCGATGAAAACACAAGGCCGAGATTGAGGATCGGTTTTGTGTTTGTTGTACTGTCGTAACCACAGATAGCAAAGACACCCAAATACACGTAGCTTGGCATAGTTCGGGGGCTCATTGAAGAGGCAAGCATACGGGGATTAATGCTCCAAAATCGGCGTCGGTAGACGATTAGTAAGATAGACGGCGGTTTGGAACGCATGAGACCAAAGAGATAACGGGGCATGTGCATGATGCAAGAGTGTAAGCCCGGTCTCAACAATATGTCGGGACGTCGTTCGGCTACCCCGTTGTGTTGCGGCGAGTGAGGGGGTGTCAAAAGATGAGAGATGCCACGCATTGTTAGAAAAGATTGGAGTGCCTTGTACTCACCACCACCATCGGTATATAAGCACTTGATGCGACGGTTAAAATTTGGGTCAATAACCTGGGAGAGGTCTGAAGTTTGGGCCATGTGAATTTGAGAGGTCTGAAGTTTAAATTGGTGATAATAGAGGTATGAAGTTTTGATTTGTAGATAATAGAGGTCTCCGTTAGTTTTTTCCGTTAAAATTAACGGAAACTGGTCATGTGCTTGACATGTGACCAGAAATAAAATAAAATTCCAAAAATGCCCTTCTTCCACCTCACATGCTTAATGCCACCACCAACTCCGGCGACCACCACCCAACTCCGGCGACCACCACCCAACTCCGGCAACTACCACTCAGCTCCGGCGACCACCACTCGCTCCGACGAGCACCACCAACTCCGGCGAGCACAACTGCGGCCCCGGTTGGGCCCAAATCGGAGCCATCGGCCCCGATTGGGCCCTCAAAGCTCCGAATGGAGCTCGGTGGCCCAGAATCGGAGCCACGGAGCTCCAGTTCGGAGCTCTGTGGCTCCGATCTGGAGCTCTGTGGCCCCAAATCGGAGCCATCGGCCCCGGTTGGGCCCTCAAAGCTCCGAATGGAGCTCGGTGGCCCAGAATCGGAGCCACGGAGCTCCAGATCGGAGCTCTGTGGCTCCGAATGGAGCTCGGTGGCCCAGAATCGGAGCCACGGAGCTCCAGATCGGAGCTCTGTGGCTCCGATCTGGAGCTCTGTGGCTCCGAACTGGGGCCACAGAGCTCCGATCTGGAGCTCAGTGGCCCCAGATCGGAGCCACCGAGCTTCGATCGGGGCCCAATCGGGGCCGATGGCTTCGATTTGGGCCCAATCGTGGCCATTGTGATGGTCGCCGGAGTTTGGTGGGGTCACCGGACTGTGAGTGGTGGTCGCCGGAGTTGGGTGGTGGTCGGCGGGAGCCGTGGTGGTGGTCGGAGTTGGGTTATGTTTTAATTAGTGAAAGGCGTATTTTTGTCATTTCATGTTCAATTAATTAAACTTTAATTTGTTAAAAATATTGTCAGGGGTAAATATGACATTTCACGTGTTTCTGTTAAATTTGACAGAAAATTTGGACGGAAAACCTAAAAATCACAAAGTCCAAACTTCAGACCTCAGTTATCACCATTTCAATCTTCAGACCTCTCAAATTCACAAGGTCCAATCTTCAGACCTCTCAAATTCACAAGGTCCAATCTTCAGACCTCTCCCAGGTTATTGACCCTTAAAATTTTTTTCAACGACCCGCGTAAATTATGGAAAAATCGCGGCAACATAAGATTTAAATTTCAGCGGATAAAACCAGATGTACTTTGTAAAGTGATCCACAAACATAACATAGTAGCGGAACCCATCAATAGAATGGACTGGTGCCGGCCCCCAAACATCCGAATACATGAGCTCAAGTGGTCGATGACTCTTAAGAGAGGTTGTAAAAAACGGAAGCTGATGACTTTTATTGCAAGAATAAGCGTTACAAGGCCCCTTATTAGGTTTATTTGCTGCAATAATATAATAACAAAATAGATAGTCTAGGGTTTTTGAAGCCAGATGCCCTAGACGGTTGTGCCAAGTGCTTGCCTTGTTGGAGATGATCGTCATAGCCTTAGGAGAGGGTGGGGAGGTGAGCTCATAGACACCGTCTCTATTTGTCCCGCGAAGAAGAGACGCCCCCGTGTGAAGATCCTTCACCACAAAATAAGTCGGAAAAAATTCAATCGACGCATTGTTAGTGTTGCAAAATTGCGAGACCGAAATGAGGTTCCGTTTAATAGATGGCACACACAACACATTAGATAATAAAAGAGAGCCAGAGGCACTGGTGATAGAGGTTTGACCAGTATGAGTGACGGGAAGACCATCACCGTTGCCCACCATTAAATCATCAAGGCCATCATAGTCGGAATAAATCGACAAGTTCTGAAGGTCAGACGTGACATGATGCGAGGCACCGGAATCCATGAGCCATGAATTGGAATTACCCAAGTCTGAGTCGACGTTGCTGGTGGCAACATGAGCCGTAGGAGCCAGTCTGGTCTTGACTCTGCAGGTTTTGGCCGAGTGGCCTGGTTTGTCACAGAGTTGACAGACCAGCTGGTTGGACCGGCCGTTGCGGTCAGACCGGGGCTGATTCTGTCTGGTCGAACCAGGGCCTCCATTGTACGAACCAGAGCCTCCACCTTGCTGATTGTTTCTTGCTCCACGATTGTTGGGACGACGCTGATTTTTGTGAGCAAAATTCACGGTGAGAACCACCGATTCCTGGAGGTGATCATCCCGGTGAAGAAACCGTTCATACTCTTGCAACTTGTCAAGAAGTTCCTCAAACGAGATCGGGTTTTCACGAGCTCTAATTGCAGCGGAAATCTCCTTAAATTCATGCCCAAGATCGTTGAGTGAATGAATGACGAGATCAACATCGTCCAAGGGTGAGCCGATGATAGAGAGTTCATCAGAAATTACCTTGATTTCCTCCATATATTCGGCTATAGATTTGGACACCTTTGTTAGACGAGAGAGTTGATCCTTCAATGACATCAACCTGGATCGTGATGAGTTGGCATATGCCTTGCGGAGAGCTGTCCATGCGTCTCGGGAAGTCTTCGAGAGGCTAACCACGGACATCACCGGCTCAGTGACTGAGGTGATGATGCCATGGAGGACAAGCTGGTCCTTCCGAACCCAGTGGAGGTACGCCGGATTGGTGACTTCCTTTCCTTCTTGCGTGATCTTCTCGGGTGGACACGGGAAGGAGCCATCGACATAACGCAACAGATTGGTTCCCACCAACAATGGAAGGAGCTGACTTCGCCAAGAAGGATAGTTTTTCCGGGTAAGTTTCACTGGAATTTGAGTAGCGGCGTTGATGGTGATGAGGCCTTCGGCAGCGAGTGCATCAGTTGACGACATGATGGCAGCAGAGGAGGAAGATTTGTGGCGTCTGGTTTGGGACGGCTAAGGCTAGGTTTGCTCGTTGGAACAATAGTGGCTCTGATACCATATAGAAGAATGAGAAATTGTATTATTGGTCTTATTTAGAAAAGGAAGAAAAAAAAGACAGAAATTAGAATTGGGCAGGGGGCGGCCGGCATGACAACTGCATAGCTGATGGCGGTGCCGACCGCCCCTGGACAATGACGGTGGTGGGCGGCGGCTTGTAAGTTGTACTCGTTGGAGTTAGAAAGATTCTGATACCATAAATGGTATAATAATCAGTAATGTTTTTACTTAATCAACAACATAGGATTACAACAATATAAATACAAGTAGAGAGCTATCTATAGAAAACCCTAAATATAGAAAACCCTAATAATAAGGAATACAATCTAATTAGATAATACAAGAAATGAAAGTTAATATTCCTAATTTATGTGTTATCCCTAATAGATAACAGAGTCGCGGTTCTAATAAGTTCTACCTACTATTGATTTGAACCAATGACTCCTGCCTGTTGCGAGTACCATAAAAGTTCCTGCTCCAGTGGCTTTTGCGGCAGTTTCGGGGAAGCGACTCAATTCTATTCTCGTTTGGATTGGATATTGATGGGGAATCTATAGATCGTAGTAGTTCGCCAACCTCTCTAACTGACATAGGTTAAAATTTTACGGCATGGCAAAAAAAAAAAGAGCTTTGCTCGGTTAGACTTCCTACGTTGACGAATGCCTCCTTTCTCTTCTCTGAAGTCAACAACAAACAAGTGGGGCTATTTGAATAAAGTCTTACTAAGGATCACATTTGATCATCATAAAAAAAAACCATCTTTGAATTCAACGTCAGTGATTAAAAAAGAGTGATAGATTGGGACAAAATCTTTTTTTTTTTTTTTTTTTTTTCCGAAAAACCTTGAACGATAATAAGCGTTTCCTCATTTTTCGCACAATTTATGGGGAGGTTCAATAATTTTGAATTCTTTAATTAGGAATGAATCAACTCTCCCCAAGTAGGATTCGAACCTACGACCAGTCAGTTAACAAGCCGACCGCTCTACAACTGAGCTACTGAGGAACAACGGGAGATTAGATCTTATAGAGTTCAATTCGTAACTCCCGGAACTTCTTCGTATTGGCTCCGTTCCATGCCTCATTTCATAGGGAACACATTCTCGAAGAGCTGTATATTCTTCTTGCTGATCAACGATAATTACATATCGGGCAAACCGGTCATATATTTATACCATATATTTAATCCCACCCAGATATGTTTGCAAGTGAGATAATTGTCTCTTCAATATAACCGCGTCTCTTTTTGGAAGACGGTTAAGTCTCCCTATCTTTTGTTCCGTTCTCAAGTTCCTAAACTTATGAAGTCTCGTTTCTGTAGTAGACCAATTCGTTAACATACCACAAAGCCACTTTTTATTATTGTTTTTTTTGGAAACGAATTAATAGTAGTGAAGATCATTGTCTTATTCTTCTCATAAAATAAATTGTCTTATTCTGCTACGTAACTGCTCACAACCTTACGTTTCTTTTCCGATCAAACTTGACAAACCGAATTAAATTTTATGTTTATCCATAAACGGTTACTAATCGATGAAACTTTACAAATCAAATTAAAGTTTACGTTTATATATAAACGGTCTGGAATCGGTTCATAACTGTTTTACAGAAAAAAAAAAGATTCCGCTTTAGTTAATGTTTTTTGTATGGTTTATATTAAATTTTAAAAAAAATCAGTACAATACCAGTTCCATACAGGATTTGCTAGGATCCTTTGAAAGTATCCATGCTTTAAACTTATTTTTGCAAATATTTTATTTATAATTTTACCCAAAAATTTGTAAATTTAAACTGAATAATCACAATGATTATAAAAGTGAATTTTAAGATTTTTTTTTTTGAATTTAAATGTTAAGGTTTTACATCGTAGAAAATAAAAATAACAGTTTTTAAAAAAACACAAAAGAAAAAAATTTCAGAGGCAAAAATGAAAATAAAATAATTACTAATAAGAGACAAATTATAATGCTCTTAAAATTGAAGGATTAAACCATAAATTAAATAATTTCTAAACAAAAATAATGCATGAAAGCACCAATGCTTTAAAATGATGTTAGACAAACCGGTTCCAGGCGAGTTCAGAATAAGTATACTCATAATTTTTATACTGATTTAGCATTTAAAAACTAGTTTTTTAGAACTGATCTAACCTGAACCGGCTCTTAACATACCGATTCCAATTAAGTTCCAACCGGTCCGGCCGGATCGTTTAAATGCCCAATCTTAATCTTTTAGTTTACAAACACTACAATCACTAATGTATAATTTGGAATGGGGAAAAGTATGTAAAACATGCAACATGTTTAAAAAAGATGGTTTTATAGACCAATATATTTTAAAATGTACAACATGTTTGAAAATGATGGTTTTATGGACCAATATGTATTAAAATGTACAACAAGCTTGCAAAAGATGTTAAAATGACATACCGTCCACTTGTTATCAATAGTCTTATTAAGTGGACACGTGCGAAACACTTTTTTAGAAAAAAAAATAATAATTAAAACAATAAATTAATTTATACATAGCAATGGTTATTAATGAGTGGATGTAGATAATACTAATAATAATTATTATTATTTTTTAATAACGTGATCTGCACGTGTCCACTTAATGAGATTAGTGACAACTAGTGGACAATAGTCATTTTACCGTCTTTTGTAAGCTTGTTGTGCATTTTAATACATATTGGTCCATAAAACCATCTTTTTTCAAACATGTTATACATTTTAAAACATATTGGTCTATAAAACCATCTTTTTTAAACATGTTGCGTGTTTTACATACTTTTTCCATTTAGAAAGTGCTGAATCAACCGGCGGCAATCTTCTTCTCGTCCCAATTGTTTTCTACAGAGTCACCCTATTAAATTAGAGTCTTTATTCTTATATTGGGCCGAAAGAGTTGTTATTCTTTAATTCTGATTTCAAAAACCTTGATCTGAAATGAGCTGTGGGCCTCATTGGGCCTAATGTAATTTGAACTCAACATAAATAAATTTGTCATCTAACATTGGAAGATTATAGTCGGCCCAAAATTATTCGAAGATTATATATATATATATAAAATAAAAAAAGTACATTTTTTATGCATGCAGCACTTATTTATATTTTTATTTTTATAGTACTGTCATGCCGTTAGCTAGACTGAATTTGATAGAAAATTAACAGAATAACTAATTATCAAAGATTTATTTATTTGGCAAAAAAACAACTAATTATTAAAGATTTGGTCCTTAATATTATTAGAAATCTAGATTCTTGTGACCTTAAAAATGATTTATCACAATGTAAAAAAATATTATCATGAAACTTGCGACACTTTTATGTATATGTAAGTAGATATGACATCTCTGATCACAGTCGCGAAGATAAATGCGACACTTGTATAAGTGTTGCAAAACTCTTAAAGGAAGCGACTTTTATTTATGCATCATTAATGTATGCAAATGGCAATTTGACTAAGCGTCTTTATAATATTATTTTTAAAAGCGTGTTGCATAAATCAAACTTAATAACGCTTTGAAAATCATCGAAATAGTTCAAGAAGAAACAATAATACATCGAAGCGTCGCTAAACCCTATATGATTGTTGAAAAGATGTTTGTAACGCTTAAGTAAGCGACGAAAACAAAAAGTAATCTAAACTTATTTTCGACTAGTGTAAGGATTATTTAAAAAAAAAACGTAAAAAATGATAGTGTACGGAAATACATTTTATGGGGTAACATAAAAGTGTTTTTTTTGTCGAATAGAAAGGTGTGGACGAGTAGTGGCCTGGTATATAATGTTAATGCTCTTCTGCTCATGGTCTGAAGTTTTCTGCGACAGATTTAGTGGACAACCACAGCATGCACGACTCTATCAACGTAGCCACCAACGGACTAGTATATAGTCAAGAGGTCGACTGTTAAGCTTAGTTGTACTCTCATCTTCTTATATATGTTGTGATATGTGGGCCAGACATGACATTATATTTTAATTAGGTTACCGCGAGCTGACTTCTGTTTCAAATCTGAGACTTTTGAGCTAAATATTTGAGAGTTAGCGCTCTTAACCACTAGAGCACCACCGTAGTAAGAGTTTGAATACGTGTAATTAATTGTTCTTATTATTTTAATTAACCTTATAGAGAAACAACACGTAAAAAAAAGGTCGAGTGGGAGGTCAATCACATATAGGAGTGAGCTTGAGCGAGACATGTGTGATTTTTCTAAAAAGTGATCTAACATTGATATTTTGTTCTTTCTAACTCACATCTCGAGCCGACTTTTAGAGAAATAGTCCTACCTGCTTCATATATATATATATATATATATATTTTAATTTGGGACGGGCTCGAGATATCCCGAGTTAAAATCACAATCATGACCATTTTTAATTTTTTTTAACACAAATCAAATTTGTTTACAAATATCAAATTCTCATACAAACATCAAGTTTTACAAATTCGAAGTTAAGATAACTAGAGTTTAGTTAAGATAACGAACACTAGGAATTAAGAATATTTACAAATTCGAGACAGAGACTTTCGGGATTTTGCCTAAAAACCCCAAACTCAAACTCGAGTTTAAAGGATAAGTCTCACCCGCTCAAAATCAAATACAATTTTGGAATGAGATATTCATAACGGACTCGGGACTTCCTGAGATTTTGCTAACCCCTAAACACACGTGCACAAGTAGAGAAAGGTAATAATTTGAATTATTTATTTGAAATTGGCTCCTTAAATTAAGGGTAGCTTTATAATTCTTCCAACAAAACTTAAAATAAAACATTTATAGTTGATAAATCACTATCATAATTCAGAGGATCTTCCCTTCTCTTTCCCAGAGGAGGAGATATAGACAAAATATATCACAAGAATATGATAAATAAATGGAAGAAAATTGTTCATATATGTTTGAACATATAAAAAATCTTCAAAGTAATAGAAAAGGTGTAGACATGATGCAAAGGAAGCCACGTTGTAGCAGTGCTTCGCTATGAGCGCACCATAACCATAAGGTCATGTGGCGAGGAAGATTCATCTTCTGTGTTATAATTAAGATATTAAAATTTTAAAATTGGCTAAAAGTAATACATAAAGTAAAGTGTTTTATAAATAAACTATTACTATTAATCTTTCAAATAAGATGCTCCACGCTCAAATCTAGACGAGCATAAAAAATATTCATATTCAACACTTTACATTTATTATGAAATGAATAGGTTTGAGTGATGATTATTTTAAGTGTGTTACAATCATGTTATATTTGCTACCTTTTAATTACCCTGTTAGCTCTGCATAAAAACATTTCTCATAGAGTTGCTGTTAGCATGAATAACATAAACTCTGTTATATCCATTTTTGTACATTCAATGAAATAAACGAATGCATAAAGCTGAACATAATAAAATAAGAAATTGAAAGATATCATTAAAATTTTTTGTTTGGAAATTTTCTTAAAAGAGAATCCTAAGCCGAATATCTCCTGCCTTGCTTTCTCTACCTATTGATTTTGATATTAATGAGTCTTCTTCTCTGCCTATTGATTTTGATATTAATGATGCAATACCTGCTGGTGCTGGACCTTTAGATGATGAGTCTATTAATGTCTCTGATGATTATAATCAGATGATGAAGATCATTCACCTTCTGATGGTTCTCCTATTGATATTACTGAACCTCGTCCAGTTCAGGAAGTCAGCAAGGTTGGTAGGGTTATCAAGCCTCATATTTAGAAAAAAAATACTATATTATGCCTGGGATATCCACTGCTCATCCTTTATCTGACATTATCAGTGTTATTTAACATCTTTTTCTGAGATTGTGGAACCTGGCAATTATTATGAGGCTTCACAAGACGGATGTTAGGTGCAAGCAATGAAATTATTGCCCTGGAGGATAATAAGACTTGAGATTTAGTCAATATTCCCAAAGGTAAGTCTGTCATTGGTTGTAAATGGGTGTATAAACTAAAATACAATCAGATGGTAGTTTAGAAAGATATAAGGCTAGGCTGGTTGCCAAAGGTTACAAACAAAAGTATGTAATTGATTACTATGAAACTTTCTCCCTTGTTGTAAAAATGAACACTGTCAGAATTGTTCTTGCTTTAGCCATTATTTTTCAAATGGATGTGTATAATGCCTTTTTACAAGAAAATTTGCAAGAAGAAAATTATATGACTGTTCCTGAGGACTTTAGTAATTGGGGGGGGGGGGGGTGGTTTGTAGATTACGCAAATCTCTCTGTGGTTTAAAACAATTTAGTAGACAATGTAATATCACAATGACTGAAGTATTGGTCAGTGGTGGTTTTATTCAGTCAAAGTATGATTATTCATTGTTTACTAAACGTGTTGGTGATCAGTTTGCCCTTATATTGGTATATGTTGATGATTTACTGATTTCTGGTAATAGTACTGATCTAATTTCAAGTTTGAAAGGGTTACTCACTGACAGCTTCAAGATGAAGGATTTGAGTGAGCTAATGTACTTCCTTAGTATTAAGATTATTAGGTCTTATGTTGGTAATATTCTTTCTCAAAGAAAATATGCCCTAGACCTTATTTCTTCTGTTGGTTTGTCTTGTGCCAGAGTTGTTAGTACTCCTATGTAGTCCAACATGAAACTAACCAGTAGGGCCTCTGATAGTCGTTTTGGTAATAATGTGGATGATAAGCCCCTAAGTAATGTCACTGCTTATAGGAGACTGATATGAAAATTGATGTATTTTACTATTACTAGGCCTGATATTAGCTATGTTGTTAGGCACATGACCAATTTGTGCATGATCCTAAAACTTCCCATTAGGAGGCTGCTCTAAGGATTGTTAGATTTGTTATAAATGAGTCTGGAAAAGAACTTTTCTTGGATTTTCAATCCATTCCTAATTTGATTGGCTTCTGTGATTCTGACTGGGGTAGTTTCCTTGAGATTCGTAGGTATGTTACTGGATATTGTGTGAAGTTGGGTTCATCCCTGATTTCATGGAAGGTTAAGAAACAGACCACGGTCTCCAAGTCTTCGGCTGAGGCTGAATATTGCAGCATTGTTGAGTTATTGAATGAGGTAATTTGGTTGAGAGGTTTGCTTGATGAACTGACTTTCATTATTCTTCTCCTACTATTTTGTATTGCGATAATGATGTTGTAGTTAAGATAGAAACCAATTATGTGCATCATGAAAGAACGAAACACATAGAGATTGATTGTCATCTCATTCATGATAAAAATCCTTGATGGTAACCTTTATCCTAAATCTGTGCAGAAAGAAGAAAAACATGCAGACATTTTTACAAAGGCTTTAGGGAGTCGGCAACATTCATACTTTTCAGGAATTTGGGCTTGAAGAAAGTATTTAAGGGACCTCTTTCTGATGCTGATGTTGTTCGAGTTATTTTCTTGTTTCACAGGGTTTCCAGCTTGAGGGGTGATGTTGAAATTGGGCATCTAGTGTCTTGGAGAAAGTTGGACCTCTGAATATTATTTGGGCTGGTTTTGTCTATTTCGGGTTTTGTATTTGGACTACCCGGTTTGGGTTTAACTGTAACCTTTTTTTATTCTTGTTGGGCGAAATTTTTTCATTGTAAAGTCTTGGGTTTAACCTCTGATTTGATCTAGGGTTCCTTTTATATAGTGTTTTAAGGCGATGAGGTATCACTTGAAGGAATTACATTTCTTCTAGGGTTAGGGTTTCTCAAAATCAAATTTTTGGCATATATAATTTTACCAATTTTTATTTATTTATTATAACTCTCTGAGACTCGAGAAACTGCATTTACTAGTTTAACCAAGCTTTACTACGTAGTCCTTCTTGCTCGACTCGGAACAAATTTCACCCCAACTTTGAAAATGAAAAAAATATTAATAACCATCACTTTACCATTCACAAGGGATGGCCTGATATGCACATAAATTATTTTAAACTCGGACAGCTAAGACATCCATCCGTAGGAAAAAAGTACTCGTCTAATAACAAATACAATTTAGGGTTTTTTTTTTTTGGATTTCCTGTGAGGTGGTTCTAGGAGGGGTCTTATTAGGAGGGCAGCACCCGTAACATGTTTGTTCCACACCTAGACTAATCATCACTCACACCGGGTCAGCCTGTAAGCAGTAAAGTACTGGCCATGAATATTTAGCGGGTATTAAACCCGACCCTAATACAGTTTAGGGTATTAAGTAGGACTAAACTTGACATGTGATCAATTAATACTGTAATTACCCACTATTTATATGAAGAAAAAAGGGGGAAATTTTCTCGCATTAATAATTTAGTTGAAGATACCAATTGTGGGCTAGTGACAAGCTGAAAGCTCAACGAAATGCATGGCTTTGGTTCCTTCCATGGAGTCAAAGTCACTCTTTCAATTCCAAACGTCATAACAAATTGACTGATCGATCAGATAATGGCCAAAATTCGTTAAATCACAAATCGAGTTTTTTGTGACACGTTTCAAAATCCATCCTGAAAATTAGGGGTGATGGCCAAATTCGTTGAATCATAATCAAGTTTTTGGTGAAAGACTGAAATGAAAGTATGTGTGGTTTGAGGCTAATTTAGCCTATCTCTAGGGACCATATGTTTGGCTTATCAACATTAGTTATGGATCGTCCTATATATATAAGTCCGTGCGTGGATAGAGGTTCATGATGAAGAAACATAATAAGTTCATCATAAAAAATTCAAGGGTTGATAAATGTTAGTTTGTGCAATTTCGAACTGGAAGGATAACTGGCCAAAAAAAAAAAAAAAATCGAAGGATAAAAAAAGTTAAACTCGTCTCTCAAGTTGTGTTTTTAGTAAGATTTAAACATATGCATAGTTCATTTATGGGTCGTGAAATGTTAACGCAACTTTTAAATACGTTGGAATTTATAAGTGAAATCTTTAGACACATTTTTATTCATAATTCAACTGTAATACCTTATATGCTCCAAGTCCGAGCGACTGTTCCACTAGTCCAACCCAGCTAAACTAAGTCCGTTGTTCTCACTTAGGCTTAAAAAAATGAGGAATTTCTGTTGGACTTGAGTAGTAACTCTCTTACTTATTAAGACTCCAAATCTTCTTATTTCAAACAATGTGGTACAAATTTATGAGGTATTACATCAACATCCTCCCTTATACTGATGTTTATAAATTTATCCATTGATGACGATTTGAACTTGACGTTCTAAAACCATGTCAATATTAAGACGCACATCTTAACTAACTATTTCATAAATCAAAATCAAAATGGTAAGTGAAAGTCTGGACAAATATTCTTATTCATATTTTAACCGTTATTATTTTGTATTTCACATTCTACATTTCCTCATGCATGCATAAAGCTAATATTTACTCTTCTTTTCATTGAGAGCATATTATTATTAGATAGGTCAATATAATTTTTTTTCCGCAGATCGCACCATTGTTATAGAGATATTATTTTGGAGGGCAATATTATTGTTATGCTTATTGTTATATTTAGAATAATATAATAATTTGTATTAAGTCATGTAGGGAATAGTAACTTAGGGATAAATTTGTAAACTTAGGGAATAATATTAGTTCACATTTTGAGCAGAAGAACAAACAAGTGGGGAAATAGTGAGTGAGTGCACGATACATGTTGGGGACCTCGCTTCGGTCACGCAGCGGAATCGTCCCGCTTTCCGTAAATAGTAAAGCCAGAAAGCGGTTATATATGTCTTAAATTATTAAAAATAAATAAAAATGTATAATTACCTGCTTAACAGGTTGCAGGTTTTTTATTCTATTTTTTTTTTCACTTTTAGCTTCAATTGATAATAACTTTCGTTTTATAAGACCAAATGATTCACGGTCAGTTGTGTTGCATTCGTTATTTTACGAGCTTCGATTCAAGACCCATATTGATATATTTCTCTGTAATGTATTCAGCTCACAACTGTCTTACAAATCACACGTGCCAATTTCAATTATTTTCCCAAAAATATACATGCTTGAATTATGTTCCTAACGCTAGGGCTGTAAACGAATCGAGTCGAGCCGAGTATCTGACAATCTCGACTCGACTCATTTTACTCGAGCTCGAACTCGACCGAGCCTTAATTTTTTCGAGTTCGAGCTCGACTAAGTGCCATACTCGACGAGTTCGAGCTCGACTCGACTCGATAAAATTAAAAAAAAAATCAATTAATTAATTAATAAAAAGTGCGCCTTAGCTCGAGTTCAAACTCAACTCGATTAGGTTTTTGACTCGAGCTCGAACTCGACTTGAACTCAATATATACTTACATAAAATTATTATTTAAAAATAAAAAACTCGAACTCGACTCGAATAGGAAAAAGAAAAAATCTCGATTAGGCTCGCGAGCCTCTCGAGTCGAGTACCAGTGAACTCAAAATCGAATAGGCTTTAGAAAAAAGCTCGACTCGAAATTTAGTGAGTCAAATTCAAATATTGACCAAGCCGATCTTGAGCAGCTCACGAGTATCTTGACTCGTTTACACCCCCTACTTAACGCATTCGAAATTTACAACTCAATTAAAAATCGAATGTTAACACTATGTAGAGCTATAAACGAGCCGAGTCGATCCGAGTATCTCGCAAACTCGACTCGACTCATTGTATTCGAGCTCAAGCTCGAACACGACTGAACCTAAATTTGTCAAACTCAAGGTTGACTTGGTGCCATACTCGACGAGCTCATTCTCGGCTCGACTCGACTCGAATCGCAAATTTTAAATTGTTCAACTAAATTATGAAATTGTGTATCTTAGACCGAGCTCGAACTCGGTTTGAATTGAATATATATATTATGCTAGCTAGGTATATTATGTTATATATAAACTTTTGTTAAGTTATATCTATTATAAAGACTGTTGCATATAAATATTTTGTCAAAGTAATGTATAAAATATTAATATAAATATTCTCCAAAATTTATTAATTATATGCAAATGTAATTTTGTATTAACTAGTCATGGTTTGATTTAAAAAATTAATTAAAAAAATTAATATATGTAGTATTATTATTTATAATATAAACTCGGGTGTAGTTTCTAATTTTTTAAAACTAATATGTGTAATAATTAAATGAAATTTATATTTTTTTTCAAAAAAAAAAGTTGATTTTTATTTTTTAGAACAATTTATTATTTTGTCTTAAAGAACCTTCTTAATAGGTTACAAGTTTAAATAATTAAATTATTTCCTAAAATATTATAACAAACTTTCCTTTTTTATTTTAGATTACTATTTTTAGCAGGCGTGACCATTCCGCAGCGGAATATAAGAATTTTCCTACATGTTGGTTGTTTCGGTGGCAACTCCTGGACTAAAAAACAAAAATAGCATTTAAAAATTAAATAAATTGAAAAATAACATAAAAAAATATTTTATTTGAAGAATAACTCTTCACGCAGGACGGTCATGCGTGGTATTCTCTTACCTCACGTCCTATCCTAGCAGATGGGGCTACTTGGATTTCCATATCCATCGTAAGCAATAGGAAGCAGCCACGCAGGACGGTCTTGCGTGCAATGCTATTTTTCAAATAAAGTGTTTTTTTGTGTTATTTTTCTATTTATTTAATTTTTAAATGCTGTTTATGTTTTTTAGTCCAACTCCTGCTCACCCAATTGGCGGGCCCCATTCTCTCTATTTCCCAATTTATTTTCTGGCCATGCTCTATTTCCTAATTACAATTTACAACCTTAGATAATAAAGATTCCTCTCTGAAGAGTGGTTTATTGAATTCCTACAAAAGTCGTCTTCTAATTCTCACTCTGCTGTTGGTATCAGTACAATGGGCATTCTGATTATATGTTTTCATACGAGATTATTACTTTCCCAGGAGATTCCTAAATTTACGCGATCAAAAAACATTAGGCCTCATGATACGTTGATCTCTATCCGCCCAAATTTGATTTTACGATTAAGCTAATTCGACACATATATAGAAGCCTCTCACGTAAGTTTGGCCAAATTTACGCGATAAGAACGAAAAAAAAAAACATTAGACCCCATGATTCGTTGATCTCTATCTTCTATCCACTCAATTTGATTTCGTGATTGTTGGATCACGGCAGGAACTCTGGTTACGGTGACGGATTCCTTAGCTCGTCGCAATCCTGCAGAAGGGGAATAGAGGGCGGTGGCCCAGAATCCCTCTCCGATGCTTAACGTAAGTACGGTGATCAACAGGGCAAGCAAGCAGCATGTGTATGTGTGTAAAAACGTAACCTTAACCTGGGATAACTTCCCTCCTTTTATAGGGGGAAGGCTATCCCAGTTACCTGATTAGGCGGTTGGATTGTGATCCACTATCCCACATATCTCGCCGTATATCTCGCCACGTATCTGTACAGTTATACGTATCCCACATATCTCGCACATTATATCACTACTGTAATCATAGCGAGATTTTCGGGATTGTGCTCTTACTGGCGAGTCTCGATCATTATCGGAGACTCCCAAGTTGCATCATTGAGGATTCGGTGTCGGGGAGTGGTGTCAACTCCCATATCGGGACCGACCACGTCCAGGTCCGATATCTTCGGGGCTTTCCCCTATCGAGGCTATACTCACTCGGGGCTATTCCATGTCGGGGCCTCCGTCCGTCGGAGCCCTTAGCCTTCCAGCAACCCAGCTCCTAGCCCAACGGGCCTAGTCGCCGTTTGTCAATCGTTAAGGGGCCTAACGGCCTTAGCCGGGGCCCATCATTTGCCCCCAAGACGTGAGGGACTTATAGTGCGTCGCGTCTTCCAATATCGGACCCTTCAACATCCCTGTCGGGGGTCTTTATTTAAAACATCGGAGGCCTTTGCCCTACTTTCGTCGGAGGCCTTTGCCTCGGATCTCTTCAAGATCTTTTGGGATCCTGCTTGGATTCGAGAGGATTTCTCGATCAGACCAGCATTAAATGCTGATAGAAGGTGAAGGAACGCCTCGGGTTCTGCACGCCTGCTTTCTGAAAAAGCACTTTTCAACCACCACGGTACGTCATCATTCCTGTCTTATCTGTCTTCCATGCGTCCCGACGGTTCAAATCAAAATCGTTTCGCCTTCTTCAGATTAGCACGTTTCACTTTGGACGATTCCGATTGAATCGTTTTGAATTCTATGGCTCAGATTGCCCGCCCCTTCAGTTCTCTCTTCCTTCTCTTATAAAACCCTAAACCCAGACATTGTTTCACTTTTCCTCTACTCCTTCTTCTCTGCGATCCCAAGAGCCTTGATCCTCCATACTTCAAGTTTTCACCGGCGCTTCAAGCACTCAAGCTTTTCCGATCAAGACTTCAGTCACCATGTCTGGTAAGATTTTTCACCTTATTACCATTTTTTCCTCCATTTTTGATCTTCTTAGGTTTCAATTTCCCCTCCTTCCTTCCATCGACGATTTTCAGCCGAGGGATCTGCCACCAACAGCGGGTCTTCCCATGATGGACCACCTTTTGTCTTCAAGTATCTCAAGAACTCGCTTGCACCTATTAACTACGATAGGGCTTGCCGAGAAGGTGGTATCTTCGAATCCTCCTTCGGGGCTCGCTATCCCTATGAGCAATTCAAATTCAATCCTCGCGAAACCCGGGTTACACTCCCTAATGAAGGCGAGGTGTTCATCTCCCCAGGGCAGATCCGTGCGGGAATCCGACTCCCGTTTTGTCCGAGTTGGGTGGAGCTATGTAACCACTACAAGACTTACCCCACGACCTTCTCTCCACACGCAATCCGCACATGGATTGCCTTTCAAGTGTGGTGTGATCTTAACAAAGAGGACTGGAGCTATACTCTGGAGCTCTGGCGGGTCCTCTATAAGATGACCTGCAACAAAGATGGGATCTGCTCCTTTACCCCCCGCCAACCCGAGGGGACCGACGAGCAATATAAGGAGATGGGTTGGGATAGGAAGGTGTCCTGGAGGATTTGCAAGGAACGGGCCATCATCCACGACAAGGGGCATGACAATGCCAACTGGAAAGAACAGTACTTTTTCATCAAGCCTGGTCCCATCGAATGGCCGAAGACCGCCGTAGAAGCTGACCCTCCTGTGCCCTTCCGTAAATGGTCGGAACAGACTAAGAGGGCTTTGATGCTCATCCAAGCCCGTCGCTGGGAGGAGGGTTATCAGCCCTTCGAGGCCACTTCTGTTACTGACCGACAACGGATAAAAATTTCCATCATGCTGATTGATCCCCGAGCCGGGGGAAAAATTCGTGATGGCCGTTCCAATGTAATTCTCTGGGTAATCTTCTAATTATTTCTTGTTTTCATTGCTTACAGCCCATCGATCATCGCTGACCGCCCATCTGTTTCAGGAGGATACCGATGCCTCCCACTCGCTGAAACGTAAGAAGAAGTCATCGTCCAGGAGAAAGTCCTCCGACGCGTCGGAGCCGTCTCAGAAGAAGAAGAAGACCTCCGAGGCATCGAGGTCTGCCCCCACACCCGAGGAGCAGACTAATGCGGACGTGGTTAGGGCCGCCTTCGGCGTCCGCTCCGAAAAGGAAGGTAAGGAAGTTTTTCGTGCTATAAAAAGATATAGACAGTTGGTTCCTTAGGACCTTCAGGCCCCCGACATGGAAGGGCGGATCAGGGACGTCAAGCTCGTCCTTCGAGGGGAAACTCCACACGTCCTCGAAGCGGGTTATTACAACTTTTTCGGCTGCGAGGAATATGTGGAGCGTTGTCTATTTTGGTATACCGATATCAATAATCTTCCTCACCTTGTTCGTCCCGCTGCAGGTCACACGGACGTCGCACCTACTGCATCTGCCTCAGACCCCGTGCCTGCAGCGGAGCCGGGGGTAGATGATGCCCCGACAGAAGTCCGTGGCCAATTCAGTCGGGTGGTCAACTTGGAGGACTCCCTCTCCGAGGACCAAGCTGAGGAGGAAGGCCTAGTCCTCCGACGAAAATCGAGGCCGACTCCTGCTGAGTCATCTGTTAAGGAGACGTCCCCACTCCCCCTCGCGCTAACATCGGCACCTGTTAGGAGCGCGACCCCCGAAGCTCGGACAAGTGAAGATGGGGGAGCCCGTCTGGTAGTACCTCCATTCCCCTTGGATGGAGACTATTACCAGGCCTTCTCCTCGGACCAGAGTGCGGAGCCTTGGAAACCGGTGGAGTCTCTGCAGGAGATTTCTCTACATCGGGGGTGCCAGGAGGAGAACTTGGCCTTGCACTTGATGTCAGGCTCGATCCCGCCATCACTGAGGCGTCCCCTTTCACTGGAAGGGGAGGACATCAAGGCGGACATCCGTCAAATGGCCGTCCGTCGGGTAGAGGTAGGTTATACTTTGCTTTTACTCATCTGAAAGTATTCCGACTATCAAATACTAAGCTATATTTGTCCTCAGGAAATGGCGGACCAGGATCGTTGTTTCGGCTACATCCTGTCCCTGCAGGAGGCTTTGGAGAAAGAACGGGCCAACTCCAACATCGAGAGCTTGACTAAGCTCCAGGAGGACCTGGCCACCTCCGAGGCGTCAAGACTCCGAGCGGAAGAGGGCAGAAGGCAAGCCGAAGAAGGTAGGCAGCAGGCTGAGGAGGGTAAGGCCAAGCTTGTTCAAGAGGCTCAATCCCAGCAAAGGCGGATTCAAAGCCTTGAGAGCTCGCTTAGGCGGGAGCAGCAAACGGCCCTAGCCGATCGGAATCAGGCCGCCTTTGATAAAGCGGAATTGAAGGAAACTGCTGATCGGCTGAAGCTTGAGAAGCAAAGGGCTATCGCGGAGCTGGAGGAGGAAAAGGCGGACCGTTCCGCCCAAATAGCAAACGCGAAGGTCCAGGGCCGCGAAGAATATCGGAGCTCGGAGGACTTCAAAGCGGATGCGGCGAAGCATTGTCAGGAAGACTTGCAGAATGCCTTCCTTGACATTGTCGAAGAGCTTAACGAAACTTACGGGGACTCCATCGACCTGAGGAAGTCCAAGATTCTCGGCCGAGCCGTAGAAAGGTACTTTAGCCTCCCGTCGGAGAATTCCTCCGAAGATGCCGACGACCCCCCTGCAGATCCCTCCGATCCTACCTCTCCGAAGCCCTCTGAAAATCCAGCATCCGACCCTAAGGCATCCGAGGACCGAGCTTAATATTTTATAACTTAAGTCCTTGTAGTCCTTCATCATTATCTCTCTTGTATTGAACCTCTTAGGCCTTCGAGCCTTTTATTAATATCATTTCCGATTACATTATGTTCTTCATAACGCTTTTATCGGACCCTAAGAACCTTAAGGCTTTCCGTCGTCCTAAGACGCTTTTTAATCGAACCTTAAAAACTTAAGGATTTTTCGGACGTCCTATGACGCTTTTTAATCGAACCTTAAAAACTTAAGGATTTTTCGGACGTCCAATGACGCTTTTAATCGGACCTTAAAAACTTAAGGATTTTTCGGACGTCCAATGACGCTTTTTATGTATCGAGAACAACTTAGGAATACTTTGATCAGAAGTAAACTCTTTATTGATCGATGTCTTTTACATAGCATGCACCACTCAGGGCGACTTAATTACATATTTGCGCCTCTACGGACGACTTATTTGTCAAACATGACATTTCTTCAGATGTTCACCACTAAAGGTGTTTCTTAATACATTGCCATCGAGGTCTTCTAACTTATAAGCATTCGAGGCCGGCATGCCTACGATCTTGTAAGACCCTTCCCATTTCGGGGACATCTTGTTGATCCGATCTTGTAGGGCGAACTCATTCCGACGCAGGACCAGTTCTCCCGCGTAGAACTGTCGCGACTTGACCTTCCGATTATAGTACCTGGCCGTCGCCAAGCGCATCCGAGCTTGCACTATGTCGGCCTCCAGCCGTGTTTCCTCTAGCAAGGATAACTCCAGGCGCCTTGTTTCGTCATTCGTCAAAGGTCCTATCCTGGCTCTTTATGGACTTGTCGAGGGCTCATAGCTTCTGGTCCGATGGGACGCCACAGCGATTTCCACGGGAGCGACCGCCTCCGTCCCATAAACAAGTGCAAACGGGGTTTCACCTGTTGACCGCTTGGGTGTCGTTCGGACCGCCCACAACACGTTCTCCATCATAAGGTGCTGCTAAATGGAAGGATCATATCAACGTCCATGAATAAGAAATCATAGATCGAACTGCCGAATCGAAAAAATGGGTGCTATCATATAGCTTTGTTCGTCCAGCCATTTTCCGTCCAAAGCATAGACCCTCTTCTTCAAACCCTCCATCACGATTTTGTTGGCAGCCTCCACCTGCCCATTGGTCTGAGCGTGATGGACGGATGCTGTCCGATGCTCGATACCAAACTCGTCCAGGAACTTCTCCACCTGGGCCCCATTAAACGGAGGACCATTGTCGCTGATTATCACCTTCGGCACCCCATATCTCGACAAAATTCGGGTCTGAAGGAACTTGATAATATGTCCCGCTGTTGTCTTGGCTAACGGCTTAGCCTCGATCCACTTCGAGAAGTAGTCAATCGCGACAAGCAAATGTGTGCACTGGCCTTTTGCTTTCGGAAGGGGTCCCACCAGGTCAATGCCCCACTGCGCGAAGGGCCAAGCACTCCCAATGGGCATCAAATCGGCAGCGGGGGCTGTGATATTCGGAGCATATCTCTGACACGCGTCACAGGATCGGACAAGCGTCGTTGCTTCCTTATTCATCGTGGGCCAATAATATCCCAAGTTCAGCGCCTTCCTTAGGATAGACCGAGCGCCTTCGTGACATGTCGCGACTCCTTCATGCAACTCCCTCAGAATCCGAGTCGTATCGGGTTCGGCCACGCATTTCAAGAAAGGAGTCGAAAGCAGACCCTTCTTGTACAACTGGTTATCCACCATCGCGTAATTAATTGACATTCGTCGCAGTCGCTCCGCTGCCACTTTATCTTCAGGGAGTGCCCCCGTAGTTAAGTACGCGATTATGGGGGTCATCCAAGTGGGTTCTTCCTTCGATCCCGTTCCGATGGCGCACACCTCCGACGGATCGGTGGTCGATAGAATCACCTTCTCCAAGAAGTGTACCTTCCGACTCTCTTCCAAAGGTACCCCCAAGGCAAATTTGCTCAAGGCATCAGCCTCTACATTCTCTCCCCTCGGAATTGCCTCGATATCAAAGCTTTTGAAGCTCTCCTTCAAGGTCCGAGCCTCCTGAAGGTACTTCTTCATGATCGGGTTCTTTGCTCCATACTGCCCCCGGACCTGATTTACAATCAGGCTAGCATCACACTTCACCTTCAAATGTTCAATTCCAGTGCCCTTTGCGATTTTCAGCCCCGTTATAAGAGCCTCATACTCCGCCTCGTTATTGGTGGCTCTAAATGTTAGGGCCAATGCATATCGAAGTGGCTCCGCCCCGCCTGGCGGAATCAATACGAACCCCGCACCGGATCCATCCGAGCTTGAGGAGCCATCCGTGTACAACTCCCAGGTGTTCTCCTTATTTGGCTGTTCCGACTGCTCCGCCGTCGGGACCTCTTCAGTATTCCCGGTTGCCTGTTTCCGTTGCTTCAGGATCGGGAACAGTAGATTCAACTATAAAGTCGGCCAATGCCTGCCCTTTGATAGCTGTTCTCGGAGCGAAATGAATCCGAAACTCGCTAAGTTCCACGGCCCACTTTACTAGTCTCCCCGACGCATCAGGCCGGTTCAAGAAGTGTTTCAATGGCTGATCAGTCAACACCGTAATTTCATGCGCATGGAAGTAAGGCCGTAACTTTCTAGCGGTAATAATCAACGCAAAGAGGTACTTCTCAATCGGAGGGTAATTCATTTCACTCTTGGCAAACGCCTTGCTTACATAATAGACGGGGATTTGATTGCCCTCGACAGCTTTAACTAAAACAGAGCTTATTGCAAACGAAGAAACAGCCAAGTAAAGATAGAGTGGCTCGCCTGGAGCTGGCTTTGCTAGTGGTGGGAGGGTGCGGAGATGTTGTTTGAGCGCTTGGAACGCCTCCTCACATTCGGCGGTCCATTCGAACTGTCGGTTGGCCCTCAGCACATTGAAAAATGGCATCGCCCGGTCGCTTGCCTTGGATTGGAAGCGATTCATCGAAGCCAGTCGACCGTTCAGCACTTGCACCTCCCTATGGTTTGTCGGGGACTGCATCTCCTCTATCGCCCTTAGTTTTTCGGGATTCACCTCGATCCCCCTCTGGCTCACCATGAAGCCTAAGAACTTCCCTGAATGTACTCCGAAGGCACATTTGGCTGGATTCAGGCGGACTTGGTGGAGCCTCATCCTCTCGAAGGCCATTGCCAAGTTACCAACGTGGTCCGATGCTCGTCGGGACTTCACCAGCATGTCATCTACATAGGCTTCCATGGTACTTCCAAGCATATCCCCGAACAGCTTGTTCACCATTCTCTGATAGGTCGCCCCCGCATTCACCAGGCCGAAAGGCATGACATCGTACTGGAAGACTTCACTGTCAGCGTAGAAGGCGGTGTGTGGGGCATCCTTTTTCGCCATCTTTATCTGGTTATAACCAGAATAAGCATCCATAAAGCTTAGCAGCTCATGCCCCGATGTAGCATCCACCAATTGGTCGATCCGCGGGAGCGGATAACAGTCCTTCGGGCAAGCCTTTTGTTCAGGTCGCGGAAGTCGACACACATCCGCCACTTCCCGTTGCTTTTCCTCACCAGCACTGGGTTGGCTACCCAAGTCTGGAATCGGATCTCCCTAATGAACCCAGCGTCGAGCAACCTGCCAACCTCCTGCTGGATTGCGATCCTCTTGTCTGTCCCCATCGGACGTCTCTTCTGCGCGATCGGCTTGATCGTAGGGTCGATATTCAGTTCATGCTCGATCACGTCACGGCTGATTCCTGGCATATCGCTCGGGGACCAGGAAAACAACTCCTTGAATTCTTTCAAGAGCGCGATCAACTCCTGAGCCCTTTCCTCGGTTAGGGCGGATCCGATCTTTACCCTCCTCTCGGGCCCATCTATCTCGACTTCTTTTAGGTCCTCCATGGGGGCGGGGCGCCCAAACTCCTCTCGAGGATCAGTGTCTGTCTGGAGAACCGACATAGCCTCCCTCCTCGATCTCCTTGTGGCGTTGACATAACACCGTCTCGACGCCACCTGGTCGCCTTTTACTTCACCGACCCCATTCTCAGTCGGGAACTTCATTTTCTGATGGACAGTCGAGGCCACTGCCATCAGCGGGTTGATGGTGGTTCTCCCAATAATCACATTGTACGTCCCTGTGGATTCGACCACCACGAATTCCACATCTCTCTTCTCCATTTTCCAGCCACTGCCGAACCACACAGGCAGCGTAATAACCCCCAACGGATAAGAGGTTGTGCCGCAAAATCCTACCATCGGGAAGTTAACCTCCCGTAGGTCTTTCTTCTTCTTCCCCATCTGCTCCAGGGCGTCGGAGAAGAGGATGTCGGAGGAGCTTCCTCCATCAATGAGGATCCTCTTCATTTCGAATCCACCTACATCCAGTGTCACGACTAGGGCATCCTCGTGGGGGGTCTCTACTCCCTCCAGATCCTTCGCCGAGAAGGTAATCTCCATTTCCTCCTTCGAGGTCCATGACCGGGACCTTTTTCCCAAGGCCACTGCTACGGGCACCTGGTTGGCGTAACGCTCCCGAGAAGACGATGTGTCTCCTCCCGCAGCGAACCCTCCATGGATCACATTAATGACCCTCTTCTGTCGGGACCCTGATGGGCCCTCCGAAGGCTCCGCTTCGGACCTTCTCTTCCTTGGGGACCTCGATCGAGATTTGGATCTCGACCGAGATCGGGAATGGGGCTTGCAGCGCGAATCCCCCACGAACTCCTTCAGCTTACCCCTCTGGATAAGCTTCTCTACTTCCTTCTTCAGCTCCCGACACTGGTCAGTGTCGTGACCAGTGGCCCGATGGAATCGGCAGTAACGGTCGGTGCGGGAGCCCAACTTTTCGCCTTCCTTCTTTTTGGGGAAACGAGCGAGGCCTTGCCTCTCCATTACGGCCAAGACCTCTCTCAAAGGCCTGTTGAGGGGGGTAAACTCCTCCCTCTGACTGTCTTTCTTTGTCGGACGCCTATCCTCCCTTCGATCAGGGCGTCCACGACTCCGACTACTCTCGGAGCTATCCTTCTTGTTTTGGTTGTCCAATGGTTTGAACAACTGCTTTCCTCCGCGCCCCTTGGGAGGAGCCAACTCTCCGGCAGCGATCTTCGACTCTTGGACGTCGATTTGCTGTTTCATCCTCGCCTGAAGCGCCTCCATGCTCCAGACGTTTTTGGCCGCGACGCTGTGCAGTAAGTCGGAGCCGTAGGGGGGATTGAGGTTTTTCAAGAAGGTACGGATGGCCTCGCCCTCCGATATCTCCTCATCCAGCTCGGTCATGCCAGCCGTGTAACGCTGGTAGTATTGGGCCAGCGATTCGTCGGGCCTCTGGACCACCTCATGCAGGGTCCGAACACTCTTCAGCAGCCGTCGACGCCCTTGGTACTGGGCGATGAATCGCTGATGCATATCCTCCCAACAGGTTATGCATCCGGTGGGCAGACTGTAGAACCATGTCAAAGCCTTATCTCCCAAGGTACTCGGGAACAACGCGCAGATAACATCCTCATCTGGGGTCCTGCCCATGCACGCTGTCAGGTGCTTCTGTACGTGGCGGACCGGGTCCGCGTCCCCGTCGTACTCCTCTATCTTCGGGATACCCAAGCCTGGAGGGGCCAGGGTATTGATCAGCCTGGGAACGAAGGGATGGGTCTCCCGACTCCTCAACTCCGACATCATGGGCTTCTGATCTCCCATGCAAATACCCACAATCTTCACCACCTGATCAGCAGTGAGGGGACCATTCAGGGGAATAGTCCTTTGCTGTACTGGCCCTGGTCCATCGACCACAAAATTCTCCGCCGGTGCTGGATTCGGATGCCTGGGGGGAACGGGCTGTTCCCTCAACGGGGGAGGTGGCGGCAGATTGTCGTCCACCTGCCTTCTGGAAGCATCTCGCCGCGGAGGGAGCGGCGGTAGATCTACGGCCTGCCTTCTGGCAGCCTCTCTTCGGTCTAAGAGGGCCTCCATGGCCTCCATGAATAGGGGCATGGCCTCTGCCACTACCCTGGCCAGCTCTGGGCTCTGGGAAGGCGCCTCGTTCCTGGATCCACCAGGGAGCTCGTTCCTGGTCATCGACCTGGTTTCTCTTCGCGGAGGAACAACCTCCCTGGTGGTGTCATCTCGGTGAGTGCTGTCACCATCGTCTCTCAGATCCTGATGCTGTGTATCATCCTCAGGGGGATTGCTGGTGGTCTGCACCTGCTTGCCTGATCGCTGCGGCTTGTTGCCAGCCATGGTATGGAGTCAAAGGGAAGCAAACTTACTTTGGCTTTTTGTTGCGTTCCCACAGACGGCGCCAATGTTGGATCACGGCAGGAACTCTGGTTACGGTGACGGATTCCTTAGCTCCTCGCAATCCTGCAGAAGGGGAATAGAGGGCGGTGGCCCAGAATCCCTCTCCGATGCTTAACGTAAGTACGGTGATCAACAGGGCAAGCAAGCAGCATGTGTATGTGTGTAAAAACGTAACCTTAACCTGGGATAACTTCCCTCCTTTTATAGGGGGAAGGCTATCCCAGTTACCTGATTAGGCGGTTGGATTGTGATCCACTATCCCACATATCTCGCCGTATATCTCGCCACGTATCTGTACAGTTATACGTATCCCACATATCTCGCCCATTATATCACTACTGTAATCATAGCGAGATTTTCGGGATTGTGCTCTTACTGGCGAGTCTCGATCATTATCGGAGACTCCCAAGTTGCATCATTGAGGATTCGGTGTCGGGGAGTGGTGTCAACTCCCATATCGGGACCGACCACGTCCAGGTCCGATATCTTCGGGGCTTTCCCCTATCGAGGCTATACTCACTCGGGGCTATTCCATGTCGGGGCCTCCGTCCGTCGGAGCCCTTAGCCTTCCAGCAACCCAGCTCCTAGCCCAACGGGCCTAGTCGCCGTTTGTCAATCGTTAAGGGGCCTAACGGCCTTAGCCGGGGCCCATCAGTGATCATTTCTAGATGTCCTTGATTTCTGAATATTTCACTTTATATAGATAGAAAATAAAAGCTGCAGAAGAAATAACTTTTGGCACTTTTTGTGAAACCAGGAAAAAAGTGGTTCGGGTCTTCATTTGGAAACTAAAGTGAAAAAAAAAAAAAATCCTTAGAGCACTGAGTCATCAGTAATTAAAGGTTAAAGCTTTTCTTATGATTTTTTTTTTTTTTTTTAATATTTTATTAGATTCGAGGTCCCGGTTTTGGCGGTGTTCTCGAGCCAAGATCGTTCGTCCTGCTCGTCTTTTGCTCTTCTCAATCCTTCCTCTCGTAAACCTACAAAAAGGGAAAGTCGGGGGAGCCCGGTGAACCATCTCCGATATTTAAATAACTATCAGGACGTTTTAGAGAGAAAATTCTAGAGAAAAGTCAGAGCATTCAAATTGAAATCAAGTGTCAAATGAGAAATATGTGGTCCTATTTATAGAGATCATGAGCTTGACATCGAAGGGGCCCATTGTGTAAGGTAGGGTCACCGCAATATTTCGTACGGACATGGAGATTCGGGGTGACCGCCATGAGCATAGGTCGGGTAATGGTCACCCGGGCGTCGGGGCCGACGCGCTCCTTATGGCCGGACTAGTCCGGTCAAAGGGCTTTGACCAGACTAGTCCGGTCAAAGGGCTTTGACCAGTTAGTCCGGTCGGAGACCTTTTTGGGTGGACTAGCGCGTTTTTTCGAGTCTCGGTCACTCAATCTTCAAATTTCGGTTTTAAACCGTGTTTGGGGTCGACGTGGCGACTAAGTCGAGCCTAAGTGAGGTCCAGTTGGGTGTATACCCATTATTTTCCCCAGAGTCGAGCAACAGTTTTACCTTTACTTGACTTTATTTTTCGACAGGATGCACACCCATTGTGACCTCAAGCTATACATTACCTCTTTGATGAGTCCGGCTTTATCAATGTTTGTGGCCCGACATCTGTCCCGTTTTTACTTGTAGGGCAGTCAACCTATGAAATTGTTATAATCATAAATGTAAAAATATACACAAGTATGGGGCGAGTCATAAGTGTGTAAACTTGTGCTTTCATGGGTGTAGGTATCAATACACATGTCTGAGCATGTAATGAGGCATGGGTAATAATGCAAGTAAATACATGGTGTTGACATGGATATGTGCCCAAGCACTTAGTAAAATATGGACATTGACGTAAGTGAAGGCATATGTATCAATCATGAGGGTATGCCTAAGGATGTAACAAAATACCGGCATTTGATGCAAATGAATGTGTACGTGTCAATTATGGATACATGCCTAAGCATATAGTAATACATGAGTACTGATGCAACTAGGTGCATATATATCAATTGTAAATATATGTGTATGCCTAAGCATATAATGAAATATAGACATTAATGTAAAAAATATACCTTTTTACCTAAGCTTTTGGATTTGGAGATCTAATCACTTTAATCAAAAACCCTAACATCATCTCCTTAAAAAGGGGCTTTGGTCACTTTTCCCGTAGCCACCAAAATCAAGTTGTCATCCTCCATTAAAAAATCATTTATTGCTCAAGAAGATAAATTTCTTCTTACCCTTTTTTTAATTGCTTGGAGATCAAGAAATCACCATGGCCTAGTGTGGAACCTTGGTTCGATTTCGGTTCGATTAATCAAGCCTTGGTCCGATTTGATTTCGGCTTGATCCGGGGGAGGAGGCTCGCGTTAAAGCTCGTGGTCCACGGCGGCCTAGCCGGTGGGCTTTCCGGCGGCGACTCGAGGAGGGCGAGGTCGCGACGAGGAGGAGGCGGTGGCTTTCGGCTCAATGGGACGTTTCCGGCGGCAGTAGCAGCATCGACCAGCAGCGGAGCGGACTCCAGCGACGACAGTGGCTTCATCGGCCGGCGGGATTGATTCCGGCACTCCATTCCAGTTCAGCTGATCCGATTCTCATTAGCCGGGTTGGCTCGGTTTAGCTCGATCGAGTTGATTTCGTAGTCGAATTCGATTTTTGGAAGGTCCAATGTTTTGTCCTTACTCGTTTCCTATCTTTTGATTTCATTGAGACAATACTTGCAATACATGGTTATATCAAATTTGCTCGAATTATTGCATATTTATTGAAAAGGGATTACCTTTGTATCGATCGCGAGAAAATTTCTTAGGTTTCCACGAGTGAACGTGTTGTTGTTTTTACTCGGGTCGTCTCACATATTGATCATTTTGAGTATGACCTGTAATCATGTTATTGACATGAGATACTTTTCCCCGTAATAGGCTTGCTAATACTTTAGACGTGAGGTGTTGAGTCTCGCGTCGGTGGCGTCGTGTGATACGAATGAATACAATTTTTTTGTCATGAAATTTAGCATATAAACATTTTCCCCCGTAGTAGGCTTGTCAATACTTTACACGTGCGGTGCTGAGTCTCGCGTCGGCGGCGTCATGTGACACACCTACATTGTCTTTCCCTTGTAACAGTGGCGTTTGTGTCCTAGACATAGGGGGGTACCCTTTGCGTCTGTCATGTTTTATATCATCAGTATCATATTGCCCCCGAAGTAGGCGTAGCGATCATTCATGTGTAGGACGTTAGTATCTTCTTATTATCATGTTACCCATGCCGCAAACGTAGTAGTTGTTTGAGACTTAGGGTGTTGGTCCTTACGTAGGTTGCTTCTTATGGCACGTAGGTGGCATGTCGCCTCCGTAGTAGACGTAGTAGTCTTCTGAGACGTAGGGTGTTGACCTTTAAGTAGGTTGTTCCTTATGGCACGTAGGTGGCATGTCGCCTTCATAGTAGACGTAGTAGTCGTTTATTGAGGAAACAACGTCAATATTTCACAAGTGCCGCTAAGCCTTCCATTCATATTGTAGGCTATTCGCACGACTCGCGCATTGGAAACTTGGATTTTGGGCGTGGACCTGATTGTCGTCGCCTTGTTTGGAGCCGCATTCGCATTATGAGTAAGTTCACTTTCCCAGAGATCATGTTACTATTTTTCCCGATCGTTACTGGGTGTCGGAGCCTGAAGAGGATTGGGAGGCCTCTGTTGAGTCTGAGTTGGTTTTTGTTTGGCGCCTATGTCCGACTCCAAGTTGGGTCTCTTATTAGAGGCGGGGTTGGAGTTTTCGTCCGAGTTAGAGTCATATTCAGGGACCTCGTATGATTCGAAAATGGTTGATGAATCAGCGATAGGATCAGATTCAGGATCGACTGGTGAAGTTGAGCACTTAGGTCGGAAATATTCGGGGAACTCTCTTCGGGTGAAGGAGTATCATTCTCATCTTTCTCTGGCGGGATTAGGTGACATAGATGAGGCCATATATCTCTTTGATCATTATCTGAAGCGTAAGTTATGCGATACTAATGTACCTCCTTCTTGAACGGCGGCATTGTAAGCCGTACAGGTGCATAGCGACCTATGTTTCCTTATTGCCCCGACCTCATAGAACTGTGCCATTATTATGGGATATCTCCCATTGGTTTTGCTCCCTGGGTTGGTTTTAAAGTGTTGTGCCATCGCCAAGGTTGGGGCTACTCGTTCGCTCTGTTTAGATGCTTTTTCCGAATCCAGTATCAGAAAGCGACTAGAATGTTCACCACGGCCACCCGCTTTCCTTCATTACATGACCCCAATTCCGAAGATGGGAATGGAGTTGTATGGAATTCACGCATTCATTTCGTCGCTTCCATAGAACGATCTAGTAGTCATTAGAGGAATCACTACATTTTCATTAAGGATGGTCAAGTCTCCTGGCGGATTAATCATTTTACTATCAAAGATACCACTATGATTTTCTCTGAGCTTTCCTCGTCAGATAAGACGACTGTTAAGGTGATATATGCTTCCCACAAGGCTCGGTATTATCAAACTGTACGGGCGTATTTGGAGTCGGATCTTCGCGAGACATACATTTATTAGCTTCTCCCTTGGTATGCTATTGGTTTTCCCATTTTTTATACTATTCTTTTTTACCATTGTAGGTTGGTTTACTGAAAAAACCTCCCAGTTTCAGGTGGGTGGTTCCGCTCGTGGCAGTGCCTTGGCCTCTAAAAGGAAAGTGCCCCCGAATGCTGCTCACAGGCTAAAAAATTGGCTAAGTCATCTAAAGGAGTAGATGTTGAAGTATAAATACTAAACCACGCATTCACCTATCACCTTAAGGTTTTAGGACAGTTGGTCAAGTGGTTAGTCTTAACATTCATATGGTATCAGAGCGCGCAGGTTCGAATCTCCGCAGCGCCGAGTTTAAACCCCTATTAATTAAAGTTTCACGTGTTGGGCCTTCAAAGTATTTCAGCCCACACGTGAGGGGGAATGTTGAAGTATAAATACTAAACCACGCATTCACCTATCACCTTAAGGTTTTAGGACAGTTGGTCAAGTGGTTAGTCTTAACATTCATAGTAGAGACTTCAGGTATGTCAATTTTTATATTTGTTATCATTTTCAAATACTTCATTTCATCGTTCCTTTCATATCATCTTCCTTGTGTTTTTAGGACAAGCTGTTGGAGTGGGAAATGCTTCTGTAACACCGAAGTAGAAGAAATCCAACTTAGAGAGTGGACCCTCGAGGGATCCTTCTAGCAGAAAGAAGAATGTTATTTCTCTTGATGATTACATTCAGACTCCTTCTTCTTGCTATAAAGAGAAGGTTGTCACTCCTCCAACCCTTACGAAGGACAAAGGAAAGGGTCCTGCGCTGGATGAGGGTGTTACACCTGATGTAGGCTATTTGTCAGACTCTTCTGCCCCCGACTCGAGGGTGCACCTCGAATGTATGTTTTCTTTATCTTTATTCCGTTGTTTTTTAAGCTATGCTTCATTTGTGCATTGATATGTAGGAAAAATACGACTTCCTGTGGTATATCAAGAAGACTTGATCCATCCTCTCGAGGGCGATGTTGTTGGGTCTTCATGGTTCCTTTTGCCTCATCTGGGGAGTTATCCTTTTGATCGGTGGTCCACTATGGGGACTCCTGAGGTTGGCGTTTGCATGTTGAATGCGCTTGTGCCCCTGGTTGATTGCAGGGCGATGTCTAACAGTAGTCCAATGGTGTATCGTTACGTTCAGGAGGCGCTATCTCGATATGCCCCCTGTAATTTCATTTACTTTTCCTCTTTTTTATATTCTATCTATATTGCTTAATCCTCATTATTTTGTTTCCAAGTTGTTGACGACATGGTAAACATGTCGTCCTTTATGATCAAGTTGGTCGAGAAGGTTGAACTTTACCAATCTGAGTTGGAGAAGTCCCAAGTCACAGTTCGCGTCTTGAAGGAGAAAGTGTCCACCTTTGACTCAGACATGACACTTTCGCAGTGTCGCATTGCCTCTTTTGAAGCCGAAGTCGCCCGACTTCGTAAGGAGAAAGAAGATGAAGCTATCGCGGCAAGTGAACATTTGACTATTGCCCTTGCCAATGCCACCAATGAGGCATCATGTCGCGGCTTGGCGGAGTAAAAGGCGTCTCTAGAGTTTGAGAAGGATGCCCAAGCGAAGTTCCAGGACATTCTTTATGACTATGGCGAGGGGTTTGCTCGAAGATATTCTCTACTGACCCTCTATTTGACTTCACCGAGCTTGAAGATTTTTCCGGCTTTGCTGCTAGCCACGTGAAAGCGATCTTTGGTGAGGATGCTACCCCTCGAAGTGAAGAGAAGTTCAAGTCATCTTCGACTTCTTCTGATGGTACTTCTTATGTTACCCCTTCGGCTCATGATGGCAACGATGCCCCCATCACTTCCTTTTGATTAGCAGATCTATCTATGGCATGTGTATATAATCCTTTCTTTTTGTCGTATGTCGTTATGTTTCACTATTGGAAACTCCTTATTTTGGTAGTTGGACGTAAATGTCGTCCTTGATATTTTGCGTTGAACTTGTCAAAAAAATATCAAGACATTATGGTTATGTTAATATGAGTAGTATTTCATACAAGTGTAAACACCTAATTTTGGTCCGCGCGTAGCACGTTCAAAATGTCATATGTGACGCGTTAAAAAAGGAAGTATTTAAATATGGAAGGTCGCAAAATTTCTAAAGATAGGACTGGCTTAAAATAGGATGGTGCATATGCATTATTTATTGTAAAATATTCAGAAAATATATTATGTGTATTTATGGTGAAATATATATATATATGTATATTTTTGGAATATTAAATGCATATAATTTTAAGATTTTATTTTTCTAGTTTGGGGGTCCTAGTTTAGCTATAAATATGCTCCTTTTACATGTAAAAAAGGAGACCACATCAATAATATTACATCAGATCTCGGAACCCGTGCAGATTTGTCTTTTTGTGCAATTTTTTTTTTAATTTCCCGTTTTTCCGGCGCCTCCTACAGTTTGCCCTTGGACCACGTCGGAGCTCCGCCGGTGGCCACCCTTCGCTCCGCCTCTCGCTCTGACCACGCCCGCTGGAGGTCGGCCTGCTCAGACCGCGTCGCGCCGTGGACCTCTCCGCCACCGTACCTCCAGAAGTCAAGCTCGCCGCCGCCGTGACTTGCTCCTTCGATTGCCACTTTGATGCGCCGTCCTTTACCTGCTCTCGTTGATCTCGTCGTCCCGATCCCGCTGCCGGCACTGCCTCTGCCGTGGTCCCATTGGCTGCGCCACCAGCCCTTCGCTGGAGTGCCCTTGGTCGCTGGACAGTCTGCAGGTGACTGCTCCCTTCGCTTCTTTTTTATTTATTTATTTATGTAAATAATTATTTATTTATTCATTAATAATTTGTTTTTCTGTTTTATTTTTATTTCGTTATTATTGTTATATTAGAATAATTGGGTTGAGTTTTAATTTAGCTATAGGTAAAGAATACTAATCGCTTGTTGTAACATTGTTTACTTATTATTTTCATACATGTTAGATTATTAGATTTAATTCGACATAAATATTCGAATTTTGGTTAGTCTAGACTAATTAAATTTTAAAGAGTTAATTGTGTATATCTGTCATGTTAGTTCGCGTCAATTTAATTACGTATGATAATCGTTAATATCGATAGGTTTTATTGTTGCTCATGTGTATAAATAGTTCATAGTTGATTAATGATGAAACTGACAAATTTGTGAATTGAATACCGAAAGGGCGTAAGAAAAAAAATTGTTTTTTTTTATTCGTCATAGAACCCCGAACTCGAGTTTCTAATCGTAGACTGATTTAATATCTAAGTGGTTAATTCGTTATTCGCTTAAGTAATTTAGGATTCTAGTTATCCTTTAGTGACGACTCTATTAAAAATCCACGTTTCCAAAACGTAAATCGTCTTAGGTCAGATTTTAGGTCTGACAATTTGGCGAATCTGCTTGGGAAGTTAGAGGATACGGGCTCAGTATATTCGTTTTTTTTCCATGTTTGAGTTTTGTCAATTTATTTTTATTTCACTAATCTAACTTCTTTTTTTTTTTTTTTTTTTTTTTTTTTTTTTTTTGTGATTTCAGGTGTGGAGTTAGTTTTTATGACTGGCTATTTTTCCTTGTTATATATGTATTATTTGAATTCGCACACACTCACTTTAGTGTAATGTCTAAAACACTTAAAGCCCAGGGCAACTAGGAACCCCGGAGAGTTAGTAATGGTACGACCGGAGCGGTTGGGCCGCCGGTAGGACTCCGAAAAACTCCACTCGCTTGTGAAGGTCCCTAGGTCCCTTTTTAGGGGGAGGAAACCACCTAGTCGGGAGCCTATCAGACCTACCTTGTAGAGCAAAGCCACACATTTTTTTACTATCCTAACATATCATGTTTTATTCGTGTTTTTATGTTGTAAAGGTTATCAGGTAAATAGTAATGTTTGTATAACTTTTATTCTCAAGCATGCATCTCACTGCAATTAAAAAAAAATCGAGGTGCAACTTATTTAAAGAATGCACATATGAGGTGCATTCTTTAATAAGTTGCATCTCATATGCATTCTTAAAAAAAATAAAATAAACATTTCACCTGAATTTTTTATTTTGAGCAACTAAGATGCACCGTTTTTTTTTCTTAAAAAAACAAAAAAAAAAATTTAAGGTAGTTTGTAAGTTTTCTTAACTGTACAACTTTCATCTCATGAACATCTCATATGCATTGTTTCAGGAAAAAAAATTTAGATAGATTGTAAATCTTCTCTTAGTTGTTGAGCTTTAAATTCCAAACATGCATTGCATTTGTATTTCTTTTTATATGTAAAAAAATTTTACCTGGATTTTTCATTTCATACATACATTCCATATGTATCATTCAGGTAAACTGGTTATAAGTTGTAAGTTTTTTAACGGTAGAACTTTAACTTTCGAGCATGCATGAACATTTAAAAAAAACTCAAAGTGTTATTCGTTTTTATCCAAGGTGTATTGAACTTTTTCGGCAAGATCATCTCAACCTTCGCATGAGCTAGCGCTTAAAAAAAAAAGAAGAGATTTGATTCTATTTTTTTGAGAAAATAGTTTAACAGTGCAGTTGGGTGCGACTATTCGAGTTTAAACAAAAGACGAGAATACCTTTTTGAGAAAACTTTGTTTTGAGCATCTGTCCTGCGTTCGAGCTAGATAGTGCACTCAGCGAACTCGGTAAACTCCATCATAGTGCAAAACACCCTAGATCTCAAATTTTGATTCTTTCTTAAATGTAATCAAAGTTACGAAATGAATGACATTGGAGTTAAAAAAAAAAAAAAAAACTATGCATGATTTCTCATATGCTCTAGATTAATTTTTCATTCACTCTTTTCAGGTACCCTTGGTTAGGTATCATGTGTATATATGTTCTAATGGCCAAATGGGGCAACAATAAAACAACATGCGGTCGTCCAGTTGCACGGAGAACAATTTGTGCACTCGGGATATCCAACACTCAGGTACGATAAATTATACTCGATTTTTTCCTTGAGATTTGAGTGTCCCTACTCTTTTTGCAGTACAGATGATCACTTCAGCCAAGGCCGCAACCGTGTGAAACGTGAGCGCTTCGAAGAGTCTCCATGACAAATTTCACCTACCATGTGTGAAATTCATACGCTTTCCAAGCCGAGGTATACAGCCGTAATATGGCCACGTTTAAACCGTTCAACGGTAACCGTGGGGCATCTCCCATTGAGATCGGGCATGTCTGGAAATGGAAAAATGTTAAGAGATCATCAAGAATTCCGTGAGGTTTCAATGTGCCGATCAATGTAGCTTGACTAGATCATCCGAGTCCTTTTCGGAAAAAGTTGAAATTTGAAATTTTCAATCCGCCACTAGGGGCATGTACTTTCCGGCAGGTGTACATATACAAGTGGTGGAGCTGGAGAATCAGGACATACAGCAAGTCCAGTCGCATAGTGAGCACATCAGAAAGATCCAGCACCCAGGTAAAAGAAGTTGTGATCAATTTTATCATCGAAATTTGAGTTTTTCCTTATTCATTGTGCAGCTCGGATAATTATCCAAATCAAAGCTCGTGAAAATCATATCTCGTGCACGACCATTTGCGACGATTCTAACCCGATAGAGGCTAGTCATGGGGCATCCCCATATGAGATTGAGCAATAGCTGGGGCACTTGAGAAGCCGAGAGAAGAAATCATTGCCTATGTCATCCATTGGTCGTAGGTTCTATCTAGGGCGTCGACACGACCGACAAATTTTGACTCAATCAACTGAGTCCTTCTCTAAAAAAATGTTTTGAATTAGAAATTTCCAATTTGCTACTGGGGCATGTACATAATTGTTGTTGATTATTTTCGTTAAATTTTCTTTAAAAAAAAAGAAGCAGAAAAGCAAAAAAAAATCAATTTTTTTATGGTCACAACCACCCTTTATTTGGCTACCGGTAAAAATAAAGAGAGTGCTCATGGAAATTTTGTGAGAGCAGTGAAGAAATAAAAGGGTCACAATTGTCCCTAAATCAACTACAAATAAAAAGGGTCTCAGTTGTCCTAAGAACGACTACAATGAAAGGGCTACAACCACCCTTCAAATGACTACAAATAAAGAGCGCCCCCACAACATCAAAAGCGGGAAATAAGTGAAAGGGCCACAACCACCCTTAAAATGGCTACAGATAAAGGGCGTTCCCGCAACATTAGAAGCGGGAAATAAGTGAAAGGGACGCAGCCACCCTCCAAACGGCTACATATAAAGAGTGATCCGCGAACCCTATGAGGGCGGGAGAATAAAAAATAGACACAGCCACCCTTAAAATGGCTACACAAAAAAAATGATCTCGCGAACCCGGTGACGGCGGGAAAATAAAAGAAAGGGTCACAGTCGTCCCTCTAAACGGCTACAATCAAAAGAGCGCTCCCGGACCATCGATGGCGGGTATTAAGTGAAAGGGCCACAACCACCCTCAAAATGGTTACATACAAAGAGTGTTTCCCGGTATAGAGACGAGGAATAAAGGGTCACAGCCACCCTCCAAATGGCTACAATCAAAAGAGCTCCCACAACATCGAAGACGGAGAGAAAAGGGTCACAACCACCCTCCAAATGGTTACAAATACTCCCGCATCGAGGTGGAAAATAAAGTACGGGTTACAACCACCGTTTAATCGGCTACAAAATAAAGAGTGCTTCCACTAGGTTTAAGACCCTAAGGGGCGGCCTAGTCAAAATCAGAAAATGAGGGGCATAATTGCAAATACAGAAATTGAAATCATGGCAAAAGGAGAGAAAATAAAAAACCGAGTGGCACGGTCGGAAATCTCTCAATCGACCGTGACAAAAGGAGAGAATATGAGAGATAAAAAAATAAATCCCGCTAAGTTATCGCGTCATACGCAATTTAGGCAAACATGCATTCAAGCCGTCACTCCACTAGAGTCTCTTCTCCGACGGACGCCACTAAAGGCATATCTCCGACAAAAGTCACTAGAGGCTCTTCTCCGATGGAAGCCACTAGAGGCTCTTCTCCAACGGACGCCACTAGAGGTTCTTCTCCAACGGACGCCACTAGAAGCTCTTCTACGACAAAAACCATTGGAGGCTTTTCGTTGTCGCTCGCCACTAGAGGCATCATCTATCAATATTTTACATTATTGCACGTCACTGGAGGCTTTTCCTTGTCGCTCTCCACTGGAGGCATCGTTTATTGAGGCTTTTCTTTACTGCACGCCAATGGAGGCTTTTCGTTATCGCTCGCCACTAGAGGCATCATCTATCAAGATTTTACTTTATTGCACGCCACTGGAGGCTTTTCCTTGTCGCTCGCCACTGGAAGCATCGTCGATTGGGGTTTTTCGTTACCGCACGCCACTGGAGGCTTTTCATTACCGCACGCCATTGGAGGCTTTTCGTTACTGCACACCACTGGAGGCTTTACTTTTTCGCACCGCCAACGGAAGAACCATCAACAGGGGCACCGCTGACCGAGGCTTTTCTTTCCGCACGCCACTGGAGGCTTTACTTTTACGCACCGCCAACGGAAGCACCGTCAACAGGGTTACCGCCGACCTAAGCTTTACTTTTCCGCACCGCCACTGGAGGCTCTTATTTACCGCACTGCCGCTGGAGGCTCTACATTCTGCACTACCAATGGAGGTTTTCTTTCGCACCGTTCGAAATAAGCCAGGAGTTTCCTTGAAGATTCGAAGACTCAAAAGATGATATACTTCCCAACCAAAATTGGAGTTTACTTGTCTATGGACAAATCCCCCCGAACATGTTCTACGGGAATTAGCCCAAAGAGGGGCAAGCTGTAAACACCTAATTTTGGTTCGCGCGTAGCACGTTCAAAATGTCATATGTAAGGCGTTAAAAAAGGAAGTATTTAAATAGGGAAGGTCGCGAAATTTCTAAAGATATGACTGGCTTAAAATAAGATGGTGTATATGCATTATTTATTGTAAAATATTCAGAAAATATATTATGTGTATTTATGGTGAAATACAGAAATATATATGTATATATTCGAAATATTAAATGCATATATTTTTAAGATTTTATTTTTCTAGTTTGGGGGTCCTAGTTTAGCTATAAATAGGCTCCTTTTACATGTAAAAAATGAGACAATATCAATAATATTACATCAGATCTCGGAACCCGTGCAAATTTGTCTTCTTTTTTTTTCCTGTTTTTCCGGCGCCTCCTACAGCCTGCCCCTGGACCACGTCGGTGGCCACCCTTCGCTCCGCCTCTCGCTCGAACTCGCCCGCTGGAGGTCGGCCTGCTCAGACCGCGCCGCGTCATGGACCTCTCCGCCACCGTACCTCCAGAAGTCCAGCTCGCCGCCGCCGTGACTTGCTCTTCTGATTGTCACTCCGCAGCGTTGTCCTTCACCTGCTCTCGGTGATCTCGTCGTCCCGATCGCGCTGCCGGTACCGCCTCTACCGTGGTCCAATTGGCTGCCCCACCAGCACTCGCCGGAGTGCCCTTGGTCGCTGGCCGGAGTGCCCTTGGTCGCTGGACACTCTGCAGGTGACCGCTCCCTTCGCTTCTTTTTTTTTGTTTTTATTTATTTATTTATTTATACATTAATATTTTTTTTTCTGTTTTATTTTTATTATTGTTATATTAGAATAATTGGGTTGAGTTTTAATTTAACTATAGGTAAATAATACTAATCGCTTGTTATAACATTGTTTACTTTATTATTTTCATACATGTTAGATTATTAGATTTAATTTGACATAAATATTCGAATTTTGGTTAGTCTAGACTAATTAAATTTTAAAGAGTTAATTGTGTATATCTGTCATATTAGTTCGCGTCGGTTTAATTACGTATGATAATCGTTAATATCGATAGGTTTTATTGTTGCTCATGTGTATAAATGATTCATAGTTGATTAATGATGAAACTGGCAAATTTGTAATAAAGTACTGAAAGGGCGTAATTAAAATAATAATTTTTTTTATTCGTAATAGAACCCCCAAACTCGAGTTTCTAATCGTAGACCGATTTAATATCTAAGTGGTTAATTCGTTATTCGCTTAGGTAATTTAGAATTCTAGTTAGCCTTAATTAACTAGTGGCGACTCTATTAAAAATCCACGTTTCCTAAACGTAAATCGTCTTAGGTAAGATTTTAGTTCTGACAACTAGTGTTTTCTTGTTTGCCCTGTTGATTGGGCTATGCTTGCTTGATGACGCGTGATTTCGCGTCTTGTATTGTTGGTTGTCATATCCTCTTTTACTCTTCGAGGTTGTTTTCATTCTTGTCATGCCGATTGTTTTCCAGCTATAACATTGCTTTCATGTATCATTCAATAGTTTCCTAGCGTTATGCACGTCGTTGTCCCTCCTGGTCTTTCCCAAGGCATGTCGTGTTACAAGAGTGTTACTCGGTGAATTTTGACATTCGACCGTTATTCGATGCCTCGACATAGCGTTATGGCAAGACGCGACTTGCTTTGTTTGATGCGTTTTGTTACCGCGTATCTGATGCCTCGAGATAGTGTTGTGGAAAAACACGACTTGCTAGGTTTGGCACATTTTAACCACTTTCCTGATGCCTCAGGGCAGCGTTATGGCAATACGTGACTTGCATGATTTGGTTCATTTTAAATCCGCTTACCCGATGCCTCGAGATAGCGTTGTGGAAAGACGCGACTTGCGATATGCGCTTTACCACTTACTCGATGTTCGAGATAGCGTTGGAGCAAGACGTTACTTGCTTGATTTGGTACGTTTTAGAGCCGCTTACTCGATGCCTCGAGATAGCGTTGTGGCAAGACGCTACTTGCTAAAGTTTGTGCGTTTTCCGCCACTTGGTGTCCCGAGAATTGACGTTATGGCAAGACGTTACTTGCTTAATTTGGTACGTTTTACAACTGCTTACTCGATGCCTCGAGATAGCGTTTTGGCAAGGCGCTACTTGCGAAATGGTGTGTTTTTCCGTCGCTTATATTTCCAAGATGCGGCATTGGTGCAAGACGCTACGTGCAGTTTTTTATGTGTTTTGAATTCATATGACCATTACTTGGCTTTTCCGAAGTAAGGTCGCGACATGGAAGGCCTTGCCACTGTGCACTTGTGTTTTCTAACCGCCCACTTGATATGTTCAAGGCGACGTTATGGCAAGATGTGACTTGCAAGATTTGGTGCATTTTAGGCATGCAAGTCAAAGGTCGCGACACGACTTTCCTGCTCATCGATATAGTTCAGAGGTCAGTGTGACATGACTATCCGTGGTAAGTCATTGCTACTTGGTATTTGTACCATAGTAGGCTAGACGTAATAGTATCCGGTATCCAGTATCCACTCGATGTTTATTCCGAGATAATCGCGCTACTTGGTGTATTTTCCAAAGTAGTCACGTCATATAATATTATCCGCTCGGTGTTTGTTCCGAGATATCGTGCAACTTGGTGTTTTTTCCAAAGTAGTCACGTCATATAATAGTATCCGCTTGGCGTTTTTTCCGAGATAATCGTGCTACTTGGTATTTTTTCCAAAGTAGTCACGTCATATAATAGTATCCGCTCGGTGTTTGGTCAGAGATAAGTTTGATCACACTGCTGGGTGATCAACCCAGAGTGTGTTGAGGGTTGTATACACCCCGGTCTTTGAGACCATTAGATGATTGTCGTAAGTCAGAGGTTGCTGGAGGACATGTTTATCCTTATAGAGTTATCACTACTTGGTGATTTTCCCAAAGTAGGATATAAGTTGCATAACCTGGTCGCATCAAAAGACATTTATTACTTAGTCGTCCAAAATATTTACAATACGGAGTCCGTAGATCTCCGGCAGGATCATACTCAAAAACAGGAAATTTAAAAACTACTAGATGTTCTCTCCTCATAAAGAGTTCATTCTTAACTAAGAAAAGTAAATATTAGGATACTGGAAAAAAGGACATGTGGACATGGCCTTTGTCAAGGACTGGTCTACTCACAGCGAGATACCACATAATCTTATAGTCTTCCCCGTCAGATCAGAATTTCGATTTCAATCTTCAAGACCAAGCATTCGTTAGTGTGGTGCCCCCATGTCTCATGATGATCACACCACTCAGTTGTGTTGCTCCCAAAAAATGCTCGTTCCATTTGGCTAGAAGGTATCATGTACCATAAGCGTTCTTTATGTAGCTCTTCCATGCTTATGTTTAAGGAGGTGAAACCGAACCTGGTCCCGGTTTCTTTGTCCTCCGCAACTTTTCCTTCGACCTTGAGACCGTTGCTTTGCAATTCTTTCTCATATCTTTATTCGATTGCGAGATTATTGACTTGCAGCTCTTTTTCCTCGCACCTGAAGGCTTTTTCTAGCATTTCCTTCAAGTCTCTCATCGTAGTCGTTGTTATGACTACATATACGCCCCCAAAATATTTTATGTGTGAGATTCTCAGATTCCTGAAGAAAGTTCAAATGACTTCTCCATTTTTAGCGTACAGCTCAGTTGCATTTTTTTTTTTAGAATCTTGAGAAATAACTTCTTATTATTTTGCCCGGGCGCTGCCGGATGTCATCAACGTGACGATGGCCCCAGGCGATCTCTATGTTCATTCTTCTTTACATCTTTTCTTCATCCGTCTCGCATTACAGCTCGTGGCCTTTGGAGGCCGAGGTATTCTTGACTCTAGCCTCTTTGGTTGGGGCTCTTTTTGCTATCTTGTAGCTCAGTTGTTTGCTTAGGCGTAAAGACTGTCCATACACCCATATTTTTTACACTCTCCGTTTCTTACAAGCCCGCAAAGTTGTCTCCTCTTCTTATTCACGTGGTATCATTATCATCGTAACAGATGGCCTCTGTTGTGACTTTCTTCTCATCGCATTGACAGAGCACATTCGTGCTGTTGTTTGATCACCCAACACTTTGCCGATTCCGTGTGGAGTTAGGAACTTTAACTTTTGGTGGGCTGTAGAAGCGACTATCACATGTGGGTTAGTAATCGTTCTGCCAATGATGCCGTTATATGCACCCATGTGTTCTACCACAACAAATTTCACGTTTGGGCGTATTTGGGTCCATCCTTGTCCCAAAGTCATTACAAGAATTATAGTCCCCAGCGGGTACGTTGTTGTCTCGAAGAAGCTTACCAGTGGGAAGTTCACCGGTGTTAGGCTTGTCATGCTTTTCCTTGATTCTTTTAATACTCGCACATGAAGGGTGTCAGCTGAACTTCCTCCATCGACTAGTATCCTTTTGACATCAAAATTGGCTATATTGGTTGTTAGCACAAGGGCGTCATCATGCGGGAACACTTCCATGTCTTTTTTGGAGAATTTGATGATCATGTCTTCCTCTTCTCGTTGTCTCTTCCCCCATATTGCCATGTTCTCAGTTTGAGAAGCATATACTTCCCTTGCGTTAGACGATTGTCCACCTGCGCATATTCCCCCATGAATAATATTAATGATTCCTTTCTTGGGTGGAGGTGGGTTGTCCTCCATCTTCTCTTTTCCTTTGTTCTTGAATTGGGTAGGGGGCGGCCGGCATGACATCTGCATAGCTGACAGCAGTGCCGACTGCCCCTGGATGGTGGCGATGGTGGGCGGCGACTTGTAAGTTATACTCGTTGGAGAAATAAAGGATCTGATACTATATAGAAGAATGATAATTGTATTATTGAGGGTTGAGTACATGTACCTATATATAGATACAATACTAAATCTATAACAATATAATAAGGAAAACATACTCTGATAATATATTAAGAATATATATATTCCTAATATAAACGTATCTAAATATAATAAAATATATCTACTAATATATTTTATTCCTTAATATGACCTATCGAACAAATTGCATTATGGATTTTTTTTTAACATTTTACTTTACTCAAGTTTCACTTGTATACAAACTGCTCGTACTGTTAAGATTTTATTCTAATTTGGATAAAATGAGACATGTGCCAATCTTGAACAAAAACGTGGCATATTTCTATTTAATGTTTGAACATTCGAACAAATGACTATGTAATGTCCGGACAGTCGAACAAATTGTTAGCTATTTTCTTCTTTAACATGCTGGATGATTTCGTTAAAAAAACGAAAATCCTTACGGAGTTCGTAAGTTCTACACACATATAACTTGAGCTAGCGAGATGTAAAAAAACACATAGGAATTTGTTCAGCCAGTAAAACACCTGATAGCAATTTAATAATGAGCATTTTTTTTTGGCAAAATCTCACTAACATTTGTTATTGTTTTCGTTATTGATACACTTATACGATAGCGTATATATATATCGACCGATGGCAATGACTATTAGACAATACATCTAGCTTTAATGCTTCACAACTACAATTCTTGAAAAATGAATTCCTTACTTTGGAGGTAAGGAGAGGAGCTATATAATAGTTGAATGTTTTATCTATTTATAAATGTTAGTAGTTCGAATTCCGCTAATAATTAACTATACAAGATTTATGTTCAACAAAAAAAGTAGTGGTTTATTAGGAATGTAAATTAAATTAAATATAGAACAAACATGTAATGAAGATATTATAAGTGTGTTGCCATCTTGATCTCCTTTAGAATTACCCGCGGAAATATATATTTATAAAATCATTCTCTGATTTCTAATATCTCTTCATAAACCAACCAATTCCACTCATCAGATTTAATTTTAGGCTCTGAATATATATTTTTCTTTTATATATATATATATATTCTTCTCTCAGAAAGAAAACCTCTCTCTCTCTATGATCTCCTGAACAGCTTGAAGCTCTAGCTGCCATCTTAGCAGCTTCTTCCACTTGTTCATCTCCAAAACTCTCAATTTCAACATGAGGCTGCGCTGCAGAAGAAAGCTTCTGCAGCCGTTACAGTCAAGAAGATCATAATCGCCATTGAAGGAAGTTGATGATGAGCAGCAATGAGATGGCTTTCTTCCCAGCAAACTTCATGCTTACACCTACCCATGAAGAAGATCACCATCAACCTCCCTCTTCTCTATCTCAGATTCTTCCTTCTTGCACTCATCAAGATTACCATGGTATCTTCTCTTTCTCTCTAAAACTCAGTCATCAGATTAATCAACTGTCTCATAAACTCTAACTCGTAAAAATGTATCTAAATGAATACTACAAGATTTTTTTTAACTGAATTTTTCCAAGGATATTAAAAATTTCTCACAAGTATCATGTTGTAAGGAATTTGCGAAAGAAGGAATTTGAGAGACTGTTTTTTTAAAAAAAAAAAATTTTTTATCAAACTTTATATTTTTTAGAAAATACTAGCAAAACATAAGAAACCCAATTTTTGTTCCTCTAATTATCTCTTGTAATCCTGTTAAAAATTTCCAACACTATCTCTGGACTTATATAGGGGTGGCATCATTTCTGGGGAAGAGATCAATGTCATTTTCCGGATTCGATGCTGGCGACGAAGAAGTGGCCAACAACGGTGAAGACGACATCTCCGATGACGGATTGCAAGCCGGAGAGAAGAAGAGAAGACTGAACATGGAGCAGGTGAAGACGTTGGAGAAGAACTTTGAGGTCGGGAACAAGCTGGAGCCCGAGAGGAAAATGCAGTTGGCGCGGACTCTCGGGCTCCAACCGAGGCAGATCGCCATCTGGTTCCAGAACCGGAGGGCTCGATGGAAGACAAAGCAGTTGGAGAAAGACTACGATGTGTTAAAGAATCAGTTTGACGCCATTAAAGCTGATAACGAAGCTCTCCAAGTTCAGAACCAGAAGCTTCATGCTGAGGTACGTCGTATACTACTTTGTTAGTTATTAATCTCAACCGAAATTAATTACCGTTGAATAATTAGCTGAAGTTTCCTTTTGAATATTTTGTTAGTTTAAATTTTACATTGTGTATTAGGATTTTCAACTAATTTGGACTGAATTACCACAGAAAATTACTCATTAATGTTTGATTAGTCGAATAAATTTTCAGTTGATGTTTAGTCAATCACACAAATTGCTATTTTTCTTCACCAACACGGAGCAATTCCCTGAATAAAGACGAAATTCCTGATGAAGTTGTCAAACTATACACATAAATAAGATAATTGAGTTGAAAAATGTAGAAAAACAAATTTCAACTAACTGTTTATTCAACTATACAAACATCTGTTAGCAATTTGACCGCAGTAAGCAACAAGATCACTCATAATAGAAGATATTATTTTTATTCATCAACGCGGAGCAATTTCTTTGAAGAAAGACATGATGGAATTGTCAAAATGTATGCTTGAGATAATTAATTAAACTAATAAAATGTATGAAAACAAATTCCAGTTAACAATTTATTTAACTACACGAACATCTATTAATAGCAATTTGACCTAGTAGGTAACTAGACCACTCTAGCTAGTAATGATTTTAATGTTCTCCCTCAAGGAACAATCTTTTGACTATGGGATAATGTGGGTTATAATTAAACACTTGAAAGTATTCAAAGTTATCCTTTCACACACATCACAGGTTTAACTTTCTACGATGATTTCCCTAATCATTGTATATGATTCTAAAAATTAAAAAATTATAATTTTGATCATCAGATAATGGCACTGAAGCACAGAGAACCTGCAGAATCTATCAACCTGAACAAGGAAACGGAAGGATCGTCGAGCAACCGAAGCGAAAACAGCTCGGAGTTCAAACTCGACATGTCGAGAGCTCCGGCCATCGATAGCCCCCTCGCGCCAGCAGCCCATCATCCAATCATGAGCCGCCAGCTGTTTCCTCCATCCTCGGCGAGGCCAGGTGGAGGAGTAGTTGCTCAGCTGATTCAAAATCAGACACAGTGCCAGAAGATAGACCAGATGGTGAAGGAGGAGAACAGCTTCACCAACATGTTCTGTGGGATCGATGACCAATCTGGCTTTTGGCCATGGCTGGAGCAACAACCTTTCAATTAATAACAATCTATGTTTTTTTTTCTTATATTTTACTTTCTCTCTATATTAAGCAAAAAAATTATTATATATATATATATATATATGCTTCTTGCCTATTATATTGTCACGCCCCAAAGACGAACGAGCGACTGTCCCCACTAGTCCAACACAGTTTAATTAAGCACGTTGTCCTCACTTGGACCTAGAAAAAGAGGAATTCATGTTGGACTTGAGTAGTACATCTCTTGATTATTAATGCTTCAAATTTATGATTTCCAACTGATGTGGTACACAAGCGTATGAGGTATTACAGATATGATCGAGTTGAATTTTTCACCTCGATCCCTAATGTCTTGGTATGCTTAGTCCGCGGTAAGTATGGTATGCGTGAAGAATAAGACGTGAGTTTTAACAATCTATTTGATAAGCTCAATTTCGGCACGGTGTTACTTGTGAGATAAACTGATGTTCGTTTTTACACTTTAGATCGCGTCATCGGGACTTGTGAGTGAAAATGAGGTTTCAAGATTTGAACATGGCGCGCTTTGATACATTGTTAAGAATAAAACGTGTATTTTTATCAAATATCTCATGAACTCAAATTATATGTGAAGACCTTCCAGATGGAGGAACAAAGCTAGTGAACGTTTAACCGTAGGGGTGAGCACAATACTCGATTGGGCCTTGAACCGATTCAGAACCGGCCTTTTGGGTAGGTTCCAGGTAGAGGTAAACTGTTCTAGGATAAAAAAAATTATGAATTGGTATTTTTGTTTTTGTTTTAGGGATCCTAAATTTTCGGAATCATAACAGTTTAGAATATATATAATTAAATATATACATATATTTTTGAAAAATTAAATGTTTCTTTACTAAGTTACTAGCCCTCTATGTTCAATTACAGTACCGAATTTACAGATTTATAAGTGTTTGTTGATATATTAATTGAAAATCAAATGTTTAGATTCACTTTGCAAAAGATTTATGAATGTAACCGGCTCCAAACAAGTTCCAAACGGTTCCGGAATAGTCATGTTTTCAAACTATTATGAATAATGGATGTTAGGAACTGTTAATTACAGAGTAGTACTAGGAATCTCACTCCTATGTTTAAATACTATATATAATCATAATTTGCACCCATATTTTATATGTAACTATTGTTTTGCCTTATTAACTTACATTTTTTTTCATGGGTGTCTTAGCTATTAGGGGATTTTGGGGGAGATGGAAGAAGAATCACATGTATGCGTGCAGAAAATGTTGGACATATATAAATATTTATATATGAGATCAACAAGATTTGAATTCAAAAACTGTAATTAAGAGATGAAATGTTGAATTATTAGATGTATTTATTTGAAAATTTACTTAACGGCTGTGTCCCAGCACATATAGATACATATCATGTTTTGTGTACATAAAATTAGAATGGGTTGAGTGTCGTCGTCGGTGGCATTGACAAAATTACAACAGGAAGTTGAGGTCTCACTTTCAGAATCTAATTGCAGTACAGAATGCAGTGAGGTCTGTTCATCTTCATGTGGGAAATGTTGAATGAATGAACTGAACTAGTGTGGATGAGAAGGACTGAACAGAGAGAAGGCACGAATAACAAGAGGGAGGAAGAAGACAAAGACAAGGATTTGGAAGCATAGAACACAACAAAGGAGGAAAGTTGGAAATGGGTCGGTCATTCCGGTGAAGGCGACCATTTTTATTTTTTATTTTTTAGTTTTACTTTTCTGCGTGTGGTCTTGCATTAGGAGGATAAAATCCGTATTATGCTTATCTACGCCTACACCTATTTGCATCAGGCTCACTTCATAATGGGTAGATTAGTCTATTCGATCGGTCTATATAAAATAAAATGTTAGAGAAGAGTTTAAACACTCAGTTTGTTAATTAAAGTATAGCGTGCTAAACCGGCTGAAAGCAACGTTTATTGGTTTCAGGGTGGCAAATTTTGAAAATGGCATATTAATATCAAATGCCCCATGTCCTGTTACGTAGTGTGTATATTATATTTTATACGTAAGACCTCCCACGCTCTGACAGTTCTCTTACGGATTCAGATCACATTCTCATTCTTCAAGCATCAGACCGTGTCTCACCGTTAAGATCTTGTCACACACGTGGTTCTTAGATTTAATATTTTTCTTTTAGGGTTCACAAATCCTAATTGAATTTTAGAAAAAAATAAAACTAAAATAAAACTACAATACGTGTCAAGATTTTAACGGTGAAGTACATGCTGGAGTAAAAAACTCTCTCCTCTGAGTGCTCCCTTCTCCGCCGTGAGAACCACTGAACTCTGAATTCCCCTTCACCCGCCACTGTCACGTCTCACTTTCCTTTTGCTGTCTGTCTGCTGGGCTGAATCTGTGGCTATGGAGGACCGTGATTCTTATGATTTGAACCATAATCTGAGGAGGAAAGCGCCTGTGGAAACCACTCTAGATCTGGATCGTGCTAATCCCTGGGATTGCGCTGTCTCTCTAATTGGAAAGGTAATATCGGACAAACCTGTCAAGAATGTTGCTGTGATGAATGTCCTGAGTAGATCGTGGTCTGATTATGGTAAGATTGTGATGACGGAGGTCAGTAGTGATATTGTCTTGTTTGAGTTTGAGAATTTCTCGGCTAGGGATGCTGTTTTCGATCAAAGTCCATGGTCTATTCAAGGACACCCAATGTGTTTGTTAAAATGCCAGAGTGACCAGAGGCTTGCAGATGTTCAGTTTGACAGAATTTAGTTCTGGATTCAGGTCCATGGGTTAGCGTTGGATCAGTACACAATGACAAATGCAAGGAAAATTGGTAATGCTGTTGGGAAACTTGTGGATGTGGAACCTCTAAGGGCTGCTGATGGGAGTAGGAGGGGTTTCTTACGGATTAAAGTCAGTGTAGATATTCACTCACCTCTGCTCCCTGGTTTCTGGGGAAGGGATGAGAATGGCGCGGTAGAGTCTGGTTTGACATTGTTTATGGGGTTAAGAACCTATGAAAGGTCTGAACTATCACACATGTTAACGGGAGAGGTCTGAAATTTAAAAAGTTAATAACAGAGGTCTGAAATTTCAATTTTGTTGATTTGAGGTTTTCCGTCCATTTTTAGGGTTAAATTTAACAGAATTGTGTGAAATGACATTTTTGCCCCTTTAATATTTTGTTTTATTTAATATCTTATTTAAGGAAATGTGAAATGAAAATTTTACCACTAAAGTCAAATTAAAACCACCCAACTCCGGCCACCACCACCCGACTCCGGCGACCACCACCCAACTCCGGCGACCACCACCTCGACTCCGACGACCACCACCTCGGCTCCGGCGACCCGACTCCGGCCACCACGGGGCCAAAAAAGCTCCGATCGGGGCCAAAAAACTCCGATCGGGGCAAAAAAGCTCCGATCGGAGCTTTGTGGCCCCGGCCGGAGCCACAGAGCTCCGATCGAAGCTCTGTGGCCCCGGCCGGAGCCACAAAGCTCCGACCGGAGCTCTGTGGCTCCGATCGGAGCTTTTTTGGCCCCGATCGGAGCTCAATCGGGGCCGGTGGCTCCGATTTTGGCCCAATCGGAGCCTTGGTGGTGGTCGCCGGAGCCTTAGTGGTGGTCGCCGGAGTACGGCGGTGGTCGCCGGAGTACGATTGGTGGTCGCCGGAGTACCGTGGTGGCTTCAAGGGCATTTTGGTCTTTTCACTCCATGCATGTGAGGGGCACACTTGATAGAAGGGTATTTTTGGAAATTTATTTTATTTCCGGTCACATGCTTGGCATGTGACCAATTTCCGTTAGTTTTAACGGAAAAAACTAACAGAGACTGCTGTTATCAACAAACAGAAATTTCAGACCTCTGTTATTAACTTTTTAAATTTCAGACCTCTCCCGTTAACATGGGTGATAGTTCAGACCTTTCATAGGTTCTTAACCCTTGTTTATGAGAGACTCTCAACTTTCTGCTACGTCTGTGGTAGGATTGGGCATATTGATGCTACTTGTGGAGTTGAAGTTGCTACATCTGAGGCTGTGGTGGGTAAGCCTAGATTTGTTCCTTGGATGGCTGTTCCAAGGGCCAGAGAGATTGGTACTTGTAGCAGAGTTGTTGGAGGTGGGGCTTTTGGCTCGAGAGATAGTGGTGGTAAGAGGTGAAATGATGTAATGAAGGAATTTGAAGGAAAGAGTGGGAGCACAGAGACACAGTCTGAAGAAGAGGCCAGTAGTATGGGAGTGTCTTCCTGTCGTCAAAATTTGGCTGATGAAGATGTGAATATGGATGACAACGCTGCTGGTGACATTCCTATTCTTTCCCCTCAGAATGCAAAGAAAACTATACCTGAGGCCTCCTGCACAAGAAGGTACTCTGTTTCAGAGATCATCCAGCTCAACAATTCTCCAGACCCCACATTGGCCCATCGTCAGATAGTGGTGCTCCATACTCCTCCTACCTCCCCACTGATCCCCCGAACCTCTGCAAATGACTTAATCCCTGCTGAAAAAATCTCAACTCCTAAGAATCTCATTCAAAATCTGAATTCACTAACTTTGAAGAGAGGGTTGATAAGTTTGGAGGAGGGAAGCAGTAAGAGAAGTAGGGTTATTCCTCTGGAAGAGCAGAAAGCAGGAGCTGAAATTAAACGAAAAAGTCCTATGAAGAGGAGAAGGAAGCCTAAGAAGCGTAGTGGGTCTAAGGCTCTGATTAATTCGGTTGTGAATGATCCTGTGTTGCCTGGGAATACTGATCCTGTTTTGGGCTCTGGTGACTGGCATCTCTCAGCCACCAAGCATTCATGAATCTACTAAGTTGGAATTGTCAGGGGTTGGGGTCTGACCTGACAATTCCAGCTCTATCTGACCTGGTTAGGGAGTATAAAATGTCTGCTATTTTTCTGATGGAGACTAAGAATAAGATAGATTTATGTGAAAAGGCTAGAAGAAGAATTGGGCTTGATAATGCTGGTTATGTTGAGGCTGATGGTCTAAGTGGGGGTTTAGCGCTCTGGTGGAGTAGAGACGTTAAGGTGGAGGTGCTTTCTAGTAACATAGATGTTGTTGACACCCGTGTTATGGATATAAACAGTGGAGTTGATGTGTTTGTTACATGGGTTTATGGGAATCCTTTTTTTACTGATAGGCTGAAAAATTGGGAGGAAATTCGTGCCATTGCTTTGAATAGAGAGGGGCCCTGGATGTGTATTGGGGATTGGAATGATATAGCTTCTATCTCGGAGAAATGTGGTGGCAAGATCAAAGATGCAAAAAGGATAGAGGCATTCCAAAAGCTGTTACTGGATATCCAAATGATTGATATTGGGTTTAAGGGACTGGAATACACTTGGTGTAATAATAGGGAGAAGGGTGTACGCATTAGGGAGAGGTTGGACAGGGGTCTTATCAATTCTTCATGGATGAGTTGCTACCCTAATACCCAGTTTACATACTTGCCTGCAGTGGGATCTGATCATGCTCCTATCCTTGTCAACACTTGCAAGAGGGATGGGAAAGGTTTGAGGTTGTTCAGGTTTGAGAATAAGTGGACAACATTACCGGAATGTAGGGAGATTGTTCAAAGTAGTTGGGGTGATAATGAGAGGGATGGTAACCTTAGGGTACTTAACTTAAAGATGGATAACTGCAGGAGGGCCTTGATCAAATGGAGCAAAGAGAGTAATGTCAATTGTAAGAAGAGGATCCAAGAAATTAAAGCAGGTTTGGGGGCTGCTCAAGATTGCGAAGAGGAAGACTTTGATATATTCTTGGAGAAGGGGTTATTAGAGGAGTTGGGGGAGTTATGGAAAAGGGAGGAGATGTTTTGGCAGCAAAGATCCAGGGTGAATTGGTTAAACCTTGGGGATAAAAATACTTCTTTCTTTCACATGTCCACAATTCAAAGAAGATACAGGAATAGAATTACTAGAATTCTTGGGCAAAATGGGGAAAACCTTGAGAAGGAAGAGCTTATCTTGAAGGCTGCAAGCTGTCATTTTAAGGAGATATTTAGCTCTGTGGGTCAGAGGGACTGGAGTGAAGCTCTGAGCTCTGTGGATATGGTGGTTAATGAGGATATTAACATGACCCTTTGCTGCCCTGTTCTAAATGATGAGATTAAAAGTGCTGTGTTTTCACTTGGAGCTCTCAAGGCTCCAGGACCTGATGGTTTCTCAGGGGTCTTCTTCCAGAAATATTGGTCGGTTGTAGGAGAATCAGTGACCAAGGCTATCAAATCTTTTTTTTAGACTGGCCAATTTCCCCCCTATGCTCAATGCTACTGATATTACTCTTGTGCCCAAAGTCAGTCAGCCTGATTCATTTTCTCAATATAGGCCTATTAGTCTGTGTAACTTCTCTTACAAGATTTTATCGAAGATCTTGGTTAATAGACTAAAGCCTTTGTTGGGAGGTCTTATTTCCCCGCATCAGAGTGCTTTCATAGCTGGAAGACTTATTCATGATAATATTGTTATTGCTCACAAGGCTTTTCATTACTTGAGGCTTAAGAAAAAGGGAAAGAACGAGGAATGTGCTATCAAGATGGATATGAACAAAGCATATGACAGAGTGGAGTGGGATGGATGGATAAGAAAGTGTGTGTGTGTGTACTGTTTCATACAAGGTATTGATTAACGGGAAGAGGGCAGAGATGTTTAAGCCTTCAAGGGGTATACGACAAGGGGACCCCTTGTCTCCGTTCCTTTTTATTCTGGTTGCCAATGTGCTACCTAGGCTGGTGGATAACAGGGTTCAGGAAGGACGTTTACGTGGAATTAAGCTGCGGAGACGATGCCCAGTACTTTCCCATTTATTATTTGCTGACGATTCCATATTCTTTGTGGGGGCCAAGCCGAGTGATGTGGATGTCTTGAAGGAGGCCTTGGTCACTTATTGTTCGGCTTCGGGACAAGAAGTAAATTTCAGCAAATCCAGTGTTTTCTTTTCTGGAAACTGCAGTGAGGAAACTGCTGGAGTACAATACGTGTCAAGATTTTAACGGTGAAGTACATGCTGGAGTATAGACGGTGGGGCAGAAGATCTAGATCTCTCTCACTATCTTCCATTTTAATTTCCGATTTCACATTCAGTAAATGTGTAAATATTTGGTGTTCGGATTCTCGGAATGAAATTTTTTTTCATAATTATCTTTTATAAATTGATTCGTTGAAATGAATGTATTATTCTAGAATCTAACCCCCTAATGTATTATACAAAAATAAATGGAGAGAATTGTAGCAAATGGCGCTCCCACTTTTCCAAAGAATAGCATTACTGGGAACAAGTAGTAAAAACCTCAGATTTAATTAAACTTTTACGTGATTGAACTTTTAAAGTATGTTTTAATGTGCAAATATGGAGGAGTGTTAAGATATAATAACTAATATTAAGCTATATATTCACACTCAAGTCTATATTACAGTTACTTCATTATTGAATCGTCTAATTTCTTATTTGAAATGATAATTCGCAACTTGCTTAGAATAAGGTACGTAAATGGTATATTTTTGTTTCACGTGAATAATAATAACAAGAAATAAAATATGAGAGGGCAATCATTGGCCGCGGTAGTCTAGTGGTTAAAAACATTTAGTTCCATGTGGTTTGAGTCCGAAGTCTTATATTTGAAATTCTTAGGGAGTCACCTTTGCGGTGACCTGATTAAAATATCAGGTCCCGGCGGATTTAAATATTGCGTCAGGCATACAGATGAGGCGAGTACTGGACTTAAAATGCCGGCCTCCTAACTATACTATGCTGTTGGTGGAGCTACTTGACAGGGTCAGTGCATGCGCTGATTTTTTATTAAGTCTAGTCTAGTCTATATAAATATAGCTTGACAATACTTTAGTATTCTCAATTCTATATGTAACCTACTATCTGAAAGCCTAATCCAAACCTCCTCCAATTAACAATTATTCAGTCTATATATATTCGAAATCTCAGGTTTTATTTACACAAAGTTTGTTCAAAAAACAACAAATATTTAGGCAATATATATATTGTCAAGAAGGTGCTTCTTATCGAAGACTACTAGCAAGATCGAGCTTAAACCCAAACTTCGACCCGAAGCTCTAAATGGCAGAGACATTATCGGCGGCTTCCTAGTAATTATGTTGCTTTCTAATAGGCAAGCAAATTAAGAATTAATGTGATTAGCTTTAATACCACTTATTGGTGTTTACCTGCAACGTCCCATTTTTTATATCGAACTTCAAACCGGGTTTAGTTTTAACTTTTAAGAACTAGACTAGATAAATAATTCAAATTCTTTTTAAGAAAATAAAATTATTCTAGGAAATACTTTATTGGGTCAGCAGGTACAAATCATTGGACAACAAAAGCTGCAGCAAGTAAGAAATTGTGCAAAACCCTAACTAAAGGGTCAAATATCATGATAGCAAGTGGCACTACGCCAAACGGGAATGAAAAATTATATGTAACCTTCAGTTTACTACTTACGTACACGACTTAGTATGAATTGAGATAATTCTAAAGGTAGAGTAAGTATATTCTTTTTGTTGTTCTTTTATGATGGAGCTCTTTAGATCATTCGAAAAATACTGAAAATTAATGCGAAAAAAAGGGTACATATTTTATGATGGAGCTCTTTAGATCATTCGAAAAATACTGAAAATTAATGCGAAAAAAAGGGTACATAAAATGAAAATAATTCATTGCACAACTTCAATTCGAGAACGTTAAACATAGAATGATTTCCAACAAAATTCAAACTCAATTCAAATTTTTGAAATATAACTCGCAGCAGTTTGATTTTGGTCGAAAGCAACTCATTTAATTTAATAATCTAAATTCACCCCTCTGTTCGCATGGCATCCGCAGACTTGGATAAACTAAAAGTTTCTCATATATAAAGAATAGTAATAATTCATTAATGTTATCCATTTCGTGGGATCATGTGCACGATGATATAATAGCTGTAATCTTTTTGGCTTTAAATTGTAATTTTTTATATCCCAAGTCCCAACGCATACTTAATATATTTTGTTATTATAAATACACAAGTTTCGATTCAAATTATTGATACACTGTGGATTAAACATTAGTTATTTGTAAAGAAACTGTTCAGTTTCTCTCTTTCTCTCTACACTTCTAGGGTTTCTTCGTTTCCCTAAATCATAATTGTTTTCTTTTTAATTTATTTTACTGTGATTATCGCTTCGTTTTCTGTTTTACTTCTTCATCTTCTCACGTTATCTTGATTTCGTGGCTTGGTTTTGTGGTCTGCATGCCTGCTGTGGTGATTAGACTGTGGTTTAGATTACCATAGGTTATGATTGCTTCTTCTCTTCTTTAAACTTCAACTATGTCTATTAATAAACTTTGTCCTGAAGCTTTTCAATTCCAAAACAACAAAAAAATTAATTCTGCTCCTCTTCTTAAGCGTCTGTTTGTTTCTCTCTCTATTCCACAAAGCATACCTAATTCTGCGAGGGTTTCTGTCATGGATAATCTTAATCGGGTCTTGTTTGGTAGGATTAAGTCTGATCGAAGGATTCGGCTTGACCAGGTTTATCGTTTTATCGAGACGCGATGGAGAGTTAATCAGGTGCCTGAGATCGTGCGTCGCGAAGATGGGTTGTGGATTTTCACTTTTTCAACTGAAGAAGATGCTTTGGAGGTCTTGCAGAATGGACCTTTTAATATCAACGGCATGATTCTGGGTTTATGGCGACCTGACGTGGAAAATCCATCTACAGAGTTTGATTTCTCTAGGGTTTTGTCGTGGATTGAGCTTCGCGGGATACCATGGCAGCTGTTTTCCACTCGTACGGTGCATATGCTGGCTAGTGCTGTTGGGGAAGTTGTTCGTACTGAAAATACTGAACAACGTCCTTTTGCGGTGGCTTTTCCAAGAATTCAGCTGTACATTAATTTAATGGAACCGGTGTTGCCTACTATTGGTCTTCAAGATGGAGATGAGACGCATGAGATACTTATTAGGTATCGTTTGGGCCTTCCTTGTAGAAGATGTGGCCACTTTGGCCATGATCTTTCAGACTGTATGGTACCTGGTGACACTGTGGTTAGAAATCTCATGCATCGACTTGATCAGGTTTCTGAAGGTGAGGGGGTTAAGAAAATCAATTTTTCTAATCATGCAATGTATACTTTTGGTAATAAAGGAGATGGCTTTCTTACTCAATGGATTCCTTATAATACTAACCCTGAACTTAATGTTCCGTTTCGTCCGGGATCTCGTAGTTTGCGTGATGTGGGTGTTCAAATTGGTTCTGTTGCAGGGGAATCGACAACTGTTAATGCTCCAGGGGTGGATTTAAATGAACAGATATTGCATGCAATGGGGGTTGGACCTATGGAAGTTTCTTCTACTCAGCCAGAGACAGTTGCTCCTTCATCTGTGTCTCCTGTTCCAGTTCCTGAGGTAACTCAGCATATTCAAACACCTGCTTTACCTGCTCTTCAACCTTTTTATATGCCTGTGGGATCTGCTGCTTTTGGATTTCCTAATCATCATTGGCCCCAACAGAATGTTTTTCCACCTCCTGATATGGTCAATGCTTTCCCTCAACCTTTTTTTAACCCGGCGACCAACATGCAACAAGCCCATCCAATGTTTCCGTTGAATGTTTTTACTCCGTTTTATCAACATTGGAATTATCAATGGGCCCAACCTCAAAACATTTTCAGCTCTTTATTCCCATCTCAAGTTTGGGATTATTCTTATCCTCGGTTTTCTGGCCCATTTGAGATCCCGGCTGTACCAAATGTTAGGTTTCGCACTCCTTTTCGGCCGGTTATCTTGGATAATACTGCTAATGATTCAAATTTAATGGCTATACCTACTTTTCCTCTTCAACATCATTTTAATGTCTCAAGGGAAATTGGTTATCAGCCGAGGTTCAATGTGCCTTTTGGTAATCAGAATGTGGTTCAGAGTCCTTCTTCGGCTGGGGGTTTGGGTTCTTCTATAGATGGGATTGTAGGTTCTTTATCGCAGACTATTCTGTCAGATCAGATGTTGGCGGAGCAAATGTTGATTATGGATCATCTACAACATCTGGAAGCTCAATTGAAGGATTCTGGTGTCGGGCCTTCTACTTGTCATGGTAATTTAGATGTGGGCCCTTCTACACAGCATGTTAACCAGCAAGGGCCTAGGCTGAATGTGGGGATTGTGAGCTCTGAGGAGATGGTTCATCGTCCTGGAAAGGAGCCTGTGGTGGAGGAAGATTCTTCAGATGAGGGTCATTCTCGGAAGCGAAGGTTTGCTGAAATACGTCAGAGGGGTCAGAGAGGTCTGCTTATTTCTGAACCAGCTGAAAATCCTGATCGTAATGTGCGTGTTTGTGGTGTCCAATCCAGCTCAATTGAATCTTCTGCTTCGGCTTCTATGGACACAATTATGGAGGATAATAGGCTGCCTGATCTGCCTGCTGATCCTTTCTCACAGGTATCCTATTTATTTAGTTTATGGCATGCTCAATATTTTGTTTACTATTATCCTTTTAAAAAGTTTGCGGAGCTGTTTTTACAGTCTCCGCGCCTATTATGAATACGTTTGTTTGGAATTGTCAAGGGGCTGGAAGCTCTTTGACAATTCAACACTTAAGAAGACTAGTTGCACAATGGCATCCTAATATTATCTGTCTTTCAGAGATAAAATGTAAGATTTCTAGAATAGAAGCTGTTTTGAATAGTTTAGGCTTTCATAATTTATTTTCTGTACCACCCATTAATACTAGAGGTGGTTTAATTTTAGGTTGGCGTAATGTTTTTGATATGCAAATTATTTACTCTTGTTCTAGTTTAATTCACTGTCAAATTACACACATTCCGTCTGTTTTGCCTTGATATATTTCTTTTGTTTATGCACCATCTGTTTTTTCATATAGGTTTGATTTTTGGAATCTTTTATCTTCATTAGATCATGGTAGTAATAGGGATTGGGTTATAATTGGAGATTTTAATGATGTTTGGTCCCAAGATGAAAAAAAGGGTGGTAATCCTATTTCTGAATCACGTTTGTTACAAACACATTTTTGGTCAAATTCTATGGATCTTATGGATTTAGGATGTCAAGGCCCTCTCTTTACATGGTCGAATAAACAAGTAGGGCAAGATTTAATTATGGAACGTTTAGATAGAGCTTTTGTAACATCTGAGTGGTTGTTTAGATTTCCAAATGCAAATATTTTCAATTTAGAACTTTTTGGTTCGGACCATTGCCCTATTATTTTATCTCTTTCTAATTTTGGTAGACCTTCTAAACGTTCTTACCCTTTTAGATATGAACAAATGTGGGAATCTCATCCCTCTTTTAAAAATTGTATTTCTAAATCTTGGTCAATCCCTATTTCTGGTTCTGCTCAGTTTATTTTCTGTTCTAAGCTGAAACGTCTTAGATTTTGTCTTAATCAGTGGAATAAAAATACTTTTGGATCTATTCATAGTAATATTAAGGTAGCTACGCAATCCTTATTTGATGCCCAAGCTGATGTTTCTAATTTTAATGAAGGTTTAATTAAAGAGTTATATTCTAATCTTCAGGAGCTATATCAGTTAGAGGAAATTTTTTATAAACAAAAATCTCGTCAGCTTTGGCTTATGGAGGGTGACAGAAATACAAAGTTTTTTCATGCAAAAATGTTAGCCCGTAGAAAATCTAATAGAATGGATTGGATCAAAGATTTAAATGATAATTGGATTACTGATCCGTTAGAGTTAAATACTTTTGTGTATTCTTATTTTAATAATATTTTTAATTCTAATTATTTGGGTCAACCTTTTTCTCTCATTAATACCTTACCTACTAGAGAATGTAATCCATCTATTTTGTCTTTGGACTGTGTTTTAAATGACGAGGAAATTAGAACAGCTCTTCGTTCTTTTCATCCTGCAAAATCTCCTGGTCCTGATGGATTTTCACCAATGTTTTTCCAACATAATTGGGATGTTGTCTCTGCTGATACAATTAAAGCAGTTCGAAGTTTTTTTGATAATGGCCATATGTTGAGGGATCTTAATCATACTTATGTTGTCCTTATTCCTAAGGTTTCTCAACCTCAAAACATTTCTCAATGGAGACCTATTAGCTTATGTAATACTGGATATAAATTAATAGCAAAAATTTTATCTAATAGGTTAAAAGTCGTTTTGCCTTCTATTATTTCTCCTTTTCAAAGTGCTTTTGTTCCTAATCGTCTTATTTCAGATAATATTTTGTTAGCTCAAGAACTTTTGCATACTATTAAAAAACGTCGTTGTGGTAGAATAGGCCTTCTTGCTTTAAAACTTGACATGTCTAAGGCTTATGATAGGATTGAATGGCCTTTTTTGAAAGCTGTGTTGAATTTCCTTCATTTTCCTAATAAATTTATAGCATGGATTATGGAATGTGTTACTACTACTTCTCTTACTATCCTTATTAATGGTGTTCCTTCTAAAATTATTTTCCCTTCTAGGGGTCTTAGGCAAGGTGATCCTTTATCACCTTTTCTTTTTATCATTTGTTCAGAGGTTCTTTCTGCTCAGTTTTCTTTGCATCAAGATAATTTAGTTTTAAGGGGATTAAACCAGCTTTTAACTGTCAACAAATTTCACATCTTTTATTTGCTGATGACAGTTTTTTATTTTTGGAAGCTAATCTTGAATCTGTTCAAAACTTACATTCTCTTCTCAACCTTTATGAAGCTCAATCTGGCCAAAGTATTAATTTTGCAAAGTCTAGTATTAAATTCAGTCATAATACCAATCCTATTTTAGCTGATCAAATTACAAATCTTTTTGGGGTTAGGCTGATGACTGATTCAGATTTATATCTAGGTCTTCCTATAGATTGGGTTTCTCAAAAAAAGAGTATAGGATCTTCATTAATTGAGCGTGTTAGTAATAGAATTCAAGGTTGGATGTCTAAATTATTATCTCCTGCTGGTAAAGAAATTTTAATTAAATCTACTGCGTCTGCTATCCCTTCTTATATTATGAGTTGTATTTTACTTCCTTGTAATATTACTGATAAGTTAGATAGGTTATATAGACAATTTTGGTGGAAGAATTCTGCAGATAGAAAGGGAATTCCTTGGATAGCTTGGAAAAAAATCATTTTAAGTAAACGTGATGGTGGTCTTGGATTTCGAAAATCTAGTTTACAGAATCAGTCCTTAATGTTTAAACAAATTTGGAGACTTTTTTCTAATAATCATTCTCTTTGGGCTGACATGATTCGGAAAAAATATCTGCTTTCTTCTAGTTTTGTTAATGCTATTGTTTCTTCTAATCATTCTCCAGTTTGGAAATCCATAATTAAAATACGCCCTTTATTTTTATCGGGTTGTCGATGGAGAATTGGTGTGGGTCATTCAGTAAATTTTTGGACAGATCCTTGGGTACCTAATGCTCCTTCTCTTTTACAATGGAAGTTACCTGGGATTCAAGCTTATAATAATTCTGTTGCAGATTTTATTAACCCTGTTCATCGTTCTTGGAATCTTCAATTGTTGAATGCTGTTTTATGCCCTCCAATTATTAGTTCAATATCTCAGATTTCTATACCTGTGTTTCCTGTGGCTGATTTGTTTACGTGGAAGCATTCCAAATGTGGTACTTATTCTGTCAAATCGGGTTATTTTCATCTCCTATCTACTTATTTAAATCTGCCTACCACTTCTACTTCCCCTAGGACTGTTAATCAAACATTTTGGTCAAAATTTTGGAGTTTTCCGATTTTGCCTAAAATCAAGATGTTCGTCTGGAAGGGTTGTAATGAAGGTTTACCTTTAGGGGTTAATCTTCGTAAACGTATATCATCTTTTAATCCTATTTGCTCATTTTGTGGAGATGAAAATGAATCATGGAACCATTTAATGTGGTTTTGTCCTTTGGCTAAAAGGGTTTGGTATGCTTCAGCTTTTATGATTCAATCTGCTAGGTTACCTATCTTTTCTGTATTAGATTGGCTTAAATGGGAACAAGGTCCTGCTGGTCTGGATATGCCATTAAGAAATTATCTTCCTTTGAAATGTATTATCTTATGGTCTATTTGGATTGCTCGAAATGAACTTATTTTCAGGTTTAGGCAGCCATCTATTGAGAGAATAATGGAAGGGATTGAACAGCTTGTGAATGATCATGTGATTTCCTTTATGAATGTTACAGGGTCTGTCAACAGATGCATTTCAGGTAACTCCATCAGATCTTCAGTAGGCACTTATCCATCTGTTAGTCTTCCGTCTGGTCGATGGAAGATTATCACAGATGGATCTGTAAATAGTTCGAATGGGGAGTTAATTGGAGCAGCCATCATTTTGGATCCTTTGGGGAGTTTAATGGCTGCTGCCTGCCGACGTTTTCCAGGAGATGAATCTCTTCTTGCAGAGGCTTTTGCTTGCAGATTGGGTCTGCTTTTGGGAGAAAAAATGGGGCTTCATGATTGCATTTTGCTAACAGACTCTACAAATCTGATCTCTGCGTTAAATCAGTTAGATTTATCTCCTGTTTTGTTATTTGGTGTTTTAACGGATGTAAGAACTTTGTTAGATCGTAGTATAATTTCAGCTGTTAAGGTTCCTAAATCTTTTGTAAAATCTGCAGATTTCCTCTGTAAACAATCCAGAATTCTGCAGATGTTTGGATCTTGGATGTTTCCTTCTTTTCCTCCAGCTCTAGGTTTACAGAGTTTTTATACTCTGTGAATGTTGTTTATGTAATGTTTGGCTTTTAATAGTATATGGCTCAATGTTAATAAAAAAAAAAAAAAAAAATACACAAGTTCCATTAATTAAGAATATATTGCAGGTTAATATAATTACGAAATGTTGGGCTATGTCAATGTGGCCACGAGCGTGTTCGCATTTTTTTTCAACTACCTTTTGAAATTGGTGCAATCTGGATTTTGAAGTTTCTGTTTAAAAGCAGATTCGGGTATATATACTTTTATTATATCAAAGTTCGTCATGTTCATATTATATATACTTCATACTACTCAAATCATGTGGAATCAGTTCGACTAGAGAGTAGAGACGGTTGGTTTTTTTTGGCGGGGTGTCATGTGGGTTCCAACTTCCACTAGGAAGGCACTCCATATCTAGAATAATATTTACTAAGATCCGGTTAGTTCCGTAAAGATAATTAATTTATTCATATAGTAGGTTAGTTCCGTGAAGAGTATTTTTTATTCCACACGGAGTATTACAAGGGCACCATCTGGTGCGAAACACCCGTAATATGTTTATTCCACACGTAGAATTATTCTGCTCGTAGGAGGTAAAATTGTTGGTTGTGAAAAAATTTCCAAACTAGACGTGAATGTTATATATTGTTACTTAAAACCTGCGTTTTTTTGGTTGTTTTCAAATTCTTCGTTTAGTTTTAGATCTTGTATCATTTATGTATATATATAGTAATTGATTGATAAGGAAACTCCTCTATATATGTTAGCTTGACACTGGCTTTTAGCTTGATTATGTGTATACACATAACATATGTATATATATTATTAGCCTATATAGATCCCTTATGCTACGTGCATAATGATCTGATTTCAGTTGGGTGTGTGTTGGAAAAGATTCTGAGCATATAATATAAACAGCAAACAAAAGCATATTTCCATCTTGCTTTGGTCGGAAAATAAGTCTCGAAAAAAACTTCATGAACATTATTATATTCATCATAATAAACGATAGTTTCACACTACATTAGGTTTTTTCCAACTAAAATACAGTCGTGTGCGAATATACTCAAATTTTCATTTATTGGATCTCAAGCCTTGAGCTGATCTATCTATAGTTAAAAGTTGAGGGATAGATCTCGAGATTTGAGATCCAACGGCTACAAATTCAAGTATATTTGCCATTAATTGCATTTTAGCTCGGCTTAAAAAACCCTAGTGTGATCTGAAACTATATGATGAATTGTTTGTGCACTTTTTACCTTAGAGATAGAGATTTATTTTCAACCAAAGCAAGAAGGAAAGAAAGAACGTTATACCATAGCAGCATGTGACCCTTAAAAGTAACAATTTAGATTGGTCGACTCTGTACCAGCAACAGTTCTGAACTGTAACAAACGTTATATACTAGTACTAGCAGCATAACCCTTGAAAGCAATAACAAAAAACCGTTTAAATAGATTGGTCGACTCCGTACCACAAAAAAAAAAAAAAAACTTTCCGTTGCCGGGACTTGTACCCGAGTCTCATGGGTGAGAGTCGAGTATCCTAACCAACTAGATTACAAGGGAAAATAAACTTTCTATGTCTATATATATTAAGTTAAATGTTAGTTTCAAGAGCTTAAATTGCTTCAGATTCTTAAAGAACCAGTTTAGGCTCTCATTTAATTACTTTACATACATTAAAACGTAACTGCACGGCATTTGTTTTCAAACATGCACCCTTTAGGCCGATAGTGAAGCCCACTTCAATTAGTTTTACTATAATCAACTAAGTTTTGACTAATTATGATAGGGAGCAGATGCAGGAGATCATAGGTATTTAAACAAGTGTTTTATTAGAGAGGGCCGATTAAAGTGCAGTCGAGTGTAAATAGATTCGAATTTGCAACACTTAGATTCTCAAGTCTCGGGATATGTGTAAAAAGAGTGATGAATAGTAAAAGTGGAGATACTTAGAAAAAAGAAAGTAGAGATTACATATCGGACTTGAGATTTAATACTTGCAAATTCAAGTGTATTTACATTCGACTGTAATTTAGCCGCAAATTATTATATTATTATTAGGCAGGACGGTTGACACTTTGTTTTCTTTCGACTAGGATTTTCTTTTGGGTAATACGTATATATATGAACCGGCCCAATGTCTTTTAAAGCTTAATGGACTCAACTTTTGTCTAAATTGTCAAATGGCCCAAATAGGCCATTTTTACAACATATATAATTACTCAAATATTAATTAATATGAGATATAAGATGATTTTTTTTCCCAGTCATCGGATATCGAAAAGAAGCGTTAATTATCAAATTCCTAACTGAAGTTAGAAGTTTATGTACTCAACTAAATTGCTAATTGAAGATTTTTTATAATTTACTAGCTCAAAATTCGCTTCTAAAAAATTATTAATTCTGTAAAATATTCTACCCTAATGATCATGTGAATTCCACGTGATTGAAGAAAAATCGAAAAAACTTGTTGGCTTATGTCTTTTGGGCTGCATTGTTTTTAGGCTTCTTTGTTTAAATTGGATTGGGTCCAATCTTGCTCTTCTCTGTTTTGTTAGTTTGTTGGGCTGCTTGTTTTGGGTTTGGGTTTGTTTTCTTATTGGACTCTTTTTTGTATTGCTGGCCAGGCTGGGTTCCTTCTTGTCATTGTGAATTGGTTTATATTAGAATTAGGGTTGTGGGGGAGGACTTACCAGATGAAGGAACTAAGTCTAAAGATCCCACGACGTTTGGTTCTCTTCTCTTCTTCTCTGCTAGGGTTTCATTCGTGACGTTTTCTTGTGAGCTTTCTGAGTGGAATTTGTCATGGTATCAGAGCAGAAAGGCGTTCCTTGCCTTTCCTATTGATCCTGCGACCTTCGGTACAAGTCTTGCTGCTTCGCGAATCTCCGATTCGCGACTCTTCCGTTCGCTCTCTTCCGTTACAAGACTTTTCGCCTCCTATTTGGTTCTTGTGAACGATGTCAAATCCCAGTGACAAGAATGATGAAGGCTACTCTGAATCGAAGACGGCACTAGATGCAACCGATCAGGAGTACCGTAATGCGATGGCCTTGGTAGACTCCTTTCACCCTTTATTCTTGCATGCTAGTGATAATCCTGCTGCTAGGATGACTTCTGTGATTTTAACTGGTGCTGAGAATTATCCGAAATGGAGCCATGCAATGAGATCTGTGTTAATTGGCAAGAACAAGTATGGTTTTGTTACTGGCACCTGTTTGCGTGACAAGTATAGTCCCCCTATCATGATTTATGGGATAAGTGCAATGTTGTGGTATATGGATGGATTGTCAATTCCATTTCAGACGATCTTGCTAGCTCTATTATGTACTCTGAAAGCGCCTTTATAGCATGGAAGGAACTGAAGCAGCAATTCGATAAGGTGAATGGATCTAGGGTTTACCAGTTACACAGAGAGATAGTCTTGACTCGACAGGGTTTGGACTCTATCTCCACTTTCTTTACCAAACTGTGTGTTCTTTGGGGAGAATTTGATGCTGCCTGCTCACTTCCTCACATTGAGGGTGAGCAATTTGAAAAACACCTTGAACACAAAGAGAACATGAGACTTTTTCAATTTCTCATGGGATTGAATGAGTCATATTCCACTGTCAGAAGTAATCTCTTACTATGGACACCTCTCCCCTCAGTCAATCAAGCCTACAATTATCTGATTCAAGATGAAAACCAGAGAGGTGTTTCTTCTGATATTGCTGGTGCTGCTGAGATTATGGTGAGCAACTTGACTTCCATTGGAGATAAACCAAAGGGAAATCAGTCTCTTGAATGCACTTTCTGTAAAAAGAAGGGCCATACTGTCGATAAGTGCTTTGCAAAGGGCTGTGATTTCTGCAAAAAGAAGGGTCATGTCAGGGAAACCTGTTTCAAGCTGAGGGATCAAATGAAGAAGGGAAATAATGTCAGAGCTAACACAGCTGCCAATCAAGTTGGTAGTAGTGATGGGATCGAAGCTGTTGGGGTTCAAGGAAGTGTCACTCTTACCTCTGAGCAATTCGAGAAGCTGCTGCAATCAATGGGGCTTGCGAGTAGGACTGCTACCACAGCAGGTGCTGCCACAAACACCTTGGATGCACGAGCAAACACTGCTGGTATATCTCTAACTTCCTCCCTTTATAACAATAGAGACTGTTGGATATTAGATAGTGGTGCCACAGATCACATGACTTTTAGAGAGGATTGGCTTGATTTTGAGAAAAATATTTCTGGATCAAATGTTCTTTTGCCCAATGGTGATGTTTCTGAAATCAAAGGAACAGGGTCACATTTTTTGAATAAGGATAGAAAGTTGCAACATGTTCTTTATATCCCCTCATTCAAGTACAATTTACTATCCATTTCTAAACTTACTAGTGACTTGAATTGTAAGGCGACTTTTTATCCAAATATTGCAATTCTGCAGGACCTCTCAAGTGGGAAGGTCTTGGGGATTGGGAATGAGCATTCAGGTCTTTATTTTTTGAAAACTGGTTGTTCTTCTATCGGTGCATCTTATACAAGTGTTTTTAGTGATAATAAAGCCATTCTTTGGCATAAACGCCTTGGACATGCTTCTGTTCAGGCTTTGCATCATGTTGACAACTTAGATTTACCCAAGAATAAGATTGATATCATTCACACTTGCCCTGTTTGTCCTAAAGCAAAAATTATCAGAAATCCTTTTCCTATTTCTAATTCAAGAACATATTCTCCTTTTGATCTTGTACATTGTGATGTGTGGGGACCATACCAATATCCAACCCATGATGATAAAAGGTTTTTCTTGACCTTACTTGATGATCACACTAGAGTGACATGGATTTACCTCATTCAATTTAAATCTGATGTCTCTATTGTTCTAAAAGGTTTTGTTGCTCTTGTTGAAAACCAGTTTTCTAAAACTATCAAATGTTTTAGATCTGATAATGGGGGGGAATTTTTCAATGATCATCTTACAAATTTTCTAAGTGAGAAAGGTATCCTCCACTAGGGGTGGCAATTCGTGCTATCGTGCGTGCTATCGTGCGCATCAGTGATCGTGTCGTGTTAAACTTACTGAACACGAACACGCACGATAAGCTTATCGTGCCACATTTTACAAACACGAACACGACACTGATATTTTCGTGCGTGTTCGTGTCGTGCTATCGTGTTGTGAAGGATATTCGGTTGTATATATATTTATACGAGATCTTTGAGCAAAAATCAAAATAATTAACTTCATATTTAAAAACCATGATTTAATATGTCACTATTCATAAGTTAGTATTATATAGTTTAAAAACACTAAATAATAAACCACTAATTGGAGGTAATAGATAAGATTTGCTCAAAAAATACTTAAAATTTAGTCTTATTAGCACAACTTTATCGTGTTATCGTGCGTGTCGTGTTAGGATACTCAAACACGAACACGGCACGGAAGTTATTTCGTGTTAGTCGTGTTCGTGCTATCGTGTTATCGTACTGCCATATGCTAGCACGAACACGATTTTTTTCGTGCGTGTTCGTGTCGTGCTATCGTGTCGTGTCACAAATTGCCAGCCCTATCCTCCACCATAGTAGTTGTCCATATACTCCTCAGCAGAATGGTAGAGTAGAAAGAAAACATAGGCACCTTTTAGAAGTTGCTAGAGCAATTAAACTGCAAGCTTCTATACCTAATGAATTCTGGGGGGAATGTATTTTAACAGCGTGCTATTTGATCAATTTGATGCCTACAAAGGTTTTGGGTGGAAAATCACCTCTGGAAGTTTTAAAAGGAAAGAAGCTTGCAGTCAATCATTTAAGAGTTTTTGGGTGCCTTTGTTATGCAAAGAATCTTGTTGTGACTGACAAACTTGCTTCTAGGGCAATAACCTCAGTTTTTATGGGGTATTCTGATGTTCAGAAGGGATATAGGCTTTATGACTTGGATAACAAGAAATTTTTCATTAGCAGAGATGTTGTTTTTCATGAAACCATATTCCCCTTTGAGCAGAAGAAGTTTGATCAGTTGCCTTTTTTCTTTGATCTACCTTTAAATGATGACTCAATTATTGTCTCTCATGATAATGTTCAAGTTGAGTCTGATAGTATCATTTCTGCTGAGTCTCCTGTTGATGAGGTCCCTCCAGATCTTTCTACAACACATGATGAATCTGTTACTGATTCTGAAGTTGTTGAAACAAATGATGAGTTGCCTGTTAACTCTGATGTTATTGCTTCATCTGATCAACCTGTCACAAGATATGGTAGGCATACTAAACCTCCTATTTGGAGCAAGGATTATGTGATTGGTACTGCTAAGACCATTTATCCTATTCAGGATTATATCTCTTATAATGATGTTAGTCATTCCTATCAGTGCTATTTAACAAAATTTTCTGAGTTGGTTGAGCCAAACAGTTATGAGGAAGCAGCACATGATCCTTCTTGGATACAAGCAATGAAGGAAGAAATAGTTGCACTTGAGGATAATAGAACTTGGGATATTGTTCCTCTCCCTTCAGGTAAATCTGCCATTGGTTGTAGATGGGTGTATAAGTTGAAATATAAATCTGATGGTACCTTGGAAAGGTATAAGGCTAGGCTTGTGGCCAAGGGATACAAACAGAAATTTGGAATTGACTACTATGAAACTTTCTCTCCTGTGGTTAGGATGAATACGGTTAGGGTAATTTTGTCACTTGCCTCTGTTTTTAACTGGCCACTTTATCAAATGGATGTGTACAATGCTTTTTTACAAGGTGACTTAAATGAGGAAGTTTATATGACCCTACCTGAGGGATTTACTAATCAAGGGGGGAATGGTTCTAATTTTGTTTGTCGATTGCGTAAATCCCTTTATGGCCTAAAGCAAGCTAGTAGACAGTGGAATATCAAACTTAGTGATTCTCTTGTCAATGCTGGTTTCACTAGATCTAAGCTTGATTATTCATTGTTCACTAAAAAAGTTGGGAATAGGATTGTTATTTTGTTGGTATATGTTGATAACCTCCTCATTACTGGTAACTGTGCTGATCTTATTTCTGAGTTGAAATCTGTTTTGCAGTCTAATTTTAAGATGAAAGATCTTGGAGAACTTAGATATTTTCTAGGCATTGAGTTGGCTAGAAACTCTACTGGGATCATGATGTGTCAGAGGAAATATGCTCTGGAATTGGTATCCTCTGTTGGTTTATCTGCTGGTAAGACTGTGAGAACTCCTATGGAGGTTAATGTGAAGCTAACCAGTAAGTTTTATGATGACTGTCTGGGAATTAATGCCTCAGATGAGCCCCTACATGATGTCATCTCCTATAGAAGACTGATAGGGAAATTACTCTATTTGACCATTACTAGGCCTGACATTTCCTATGCTGTGAGATTTCTTAGTCAATTTATGCAGGATCCGAAGAAGTCACATTGGGATGCTGCATTAAGAATTGTCAGATTTGTGAAAAGAGAACCTGGTAAAGGAATTTTTCTTAGTTCTCAGTCCAGTAACTCTTTGGTAGGATTTTGCGATTCTGACTGGGGAGGATGTACTGAGACAAGGAAGTCTGTGTCAGGTTACTGTGTTTTGTTGGGTAATTCTCTTGTCTCTTGGAAGGTGAAGAAACAGACCACTGTTTCAACATCTTCTGCAGAGGTAGAATATCGTAGCATTCGTGAGATTTTAAAAGAGATTATATGGCTTCGTAGTCTTTTGGATGAGCTGGGTGTCTTTCAAAAAGGGGCAACTGTATTGCATTGTGATAACAAGGCAGCGATACAGATTGCAACTAATCCAGTATTCCATGAGAGAACGAAGCACATTGAAATTGACTGTCATATTATTAGAGAGAAACTGTTGCAAGGAGTTATCAGTTTTAATCATGTTAAAACTAATGATCAAATTGCTGACTTGTTTACTAAGCCTTTGAGCAGGGATCAACTAAGCTACCTGTCAGGAAAGTTAGGTATGAAGAATCTATTTCGTGGTGAGGGGGAGATCTTGAATGAATCTGGAGGAAGAGAAGATCAAGATTGAGGGGGAGTGTTGGCTTATGTCTTTTGGGCTGCATTGTTTTTAGGCTTCTTTGTTTAAATTGGATTGGGTCCAATCTTGCTCTTCTCTGTTTTGTTAGTTTGTTGGGCTGCTTGTTTTGGGTTTGGGTTTGTTTTCTTATTGGACTCTTTTTTGTATTGCTGGCCAGGCTGGGTTCCTTCTTGTCATTGTGAATTGGTTTATATTAGAATTAGGGTTGTGGGGGAGGACTTACCAAATGAAGGAACTAAGTCTAAAGATCCCACGACGTTTGGTTCTCTTCTCTTCTTCTCTGCTAGGGTTTCATTCGTGACGTTTTCTTGTGAGCTTTCTGAGTGGAATTTGTCAAAACTAACCTATACTGATAAAATTACCTTTGAATCTCTAAAAAAAAATTGAGGGAAACTTCGTCATTCAAGATTTGGTTTTCGGGTATTCGTTAATCACGTGTAAGCTATTTGGCTAATTCCATTCATATTGGACAAAATAGTTGACAAGATTAACATTTTCTCTCAGTATCCAAATTTAACATAGCAATTTGATAATTAAAACATCTCCAATTATTATTATATAAAATTATTAGCATCTTATAAGTCTGGGTTGATTATTACTTTCTTGTTTAGGGATGGAAAAAATGCTATAATGGACATATATTGTATTTGGTTTTGTGCATTTTTTAACTTTAAAACGTGTTTTATTTGATTTAATTTAACCATCTAATTTTTTGTACTAAGAATTTACCCCATCGATTTTTTTTAAAATCAAACATTTATCCATATTCTAATTTTATTCCATTGAAACTAAAAATATAGTTTTTGTCGCTGCTGGCAGACAGTGGTTGCAGCCGACCGGCCGCAAAACTGTTGAACAAGAAATCTTCACCGACACCAATATTCATCAATTGTCAAAACAATGATGAATTGTATTAATGGTAAGCAATGATCACAAATAGTAGACTACTATTAGTAGGTGAAGATTGAGTATGTAAGTTTCTTTGTCTACGACTTTAGTCTCTGTGAATGGAAAAGCAAATAGTGAAATATGTCTATGCACTATTCACTATTACATGTATTGTTGGCTATATGTATCCATCCATGTACGAAGCCAAGCATATGTCTGTGAGCAAATAACAAAGTTCAAGTTTGCTTATGTCAATTCCATATCCATCTCCTTTCACGAACCTTTTATGTTTGCCATTTTACATGCTAAATTAATTCCGCTAACTTAGCGATTATATTCCAACCGAGTATTTTCCAACAGTGGTATCAGAGCTCAAAAGATCTTAAAGGGTCAAATCATCCCCACCAAAAAAATTCCGACTGAAGCATGTCTTCGTCAAATTTCTCTCTTTCATCTCCACCAATTTTTGGAGGAGAGAATTATGATTTTTGGTCCGTAAAGATACGAGCGTTTCTGATGGCAAACGACCTATGGGAAGCAGTTACGAAGGAACCAGAGAAGGAGTCCGATGGAGAAGAAATCGATGCAGCCAGACAAAAAATTCTAAAAGAGCAGATGTTGAAGGATGTCCGAGCAATTACCGTCATCCACTCCGCCGTCACCGATGCCATTTTTCCGAGGATCGTTGGAGCCGCAACAGCAAAGCAGGCCTGGGATATCCTCCAAAATGAGTATCAAGGCACGGAGAAGGTACGTACGATCAGACTCCAGACAGCCAGAAGGGAGTTTGAAAATTTGAGAATGAAGGAGAACGAAAGTGTTCAAGATTACTCATCCAAATTGAGTGAACTTGTGAACCAGATGAAGTTGTATGGCGATGAGACAAATGATCAAAGAGTTGTTGAAAAAGTCTTGATCAGTCTCCCAGACAAATTTGATCCGATTGTAGCGGCCATCGAGCAGTCCAACGACATCAAGACAATGTCTCTGACAGAGCTAATTGGTTCTTTGCAAGCTCATGAGCAAAGAATAATTAGAAGGTCAGAAACTCCAGCTGAAGGTGCATTCCAGTCCAGCCACAAGTTCAAGAAGGGTGGCAAAAATCAAGGCTTTGTTAAAAACGACAAAGCAAATTTTCCAGGTCCCTCCAAGGAGCCCGGTAAGACTGGAAAATTTCCTCCATGTAGCACTTGCGGGAGGACAAATCACATGCCGAAGGATTGCTGGCACAAAGGCAAAATGCAATGTCGATTTTGCAAGAAATTTGGGCATGTTGAGAAATTTTGTAGAGCTAAGCAAAATCAAAATAGCTCTCAAAATCAACAAACCCAGAAGGCCAACATGTCGGAGGATCAATTTCATGGAGATCAACTTTTTGTCGCCAAGCAAGGAGGTTCCAGTTCTGGAGATGAAGTATGGCTCATTGATAGTGGTTGTACAAACCACATGTCAAACAATTCCAATGTGTTCTGCCAGATGGATTCTTCCGTCAATGTCCCAATCAAAATGGGAAATTGAGCCGTTGTCAATTCCTCAGGCAAAGGAACGGTGGCAGTTCAAACCAGTAAAGGTACAAAATTCATCCAAGATGTTCTTTACGTGCCTAAACTGGATCAGAATCTGCTAAGCGTAGGCCAAATGATTAGCAATGGTTATTGCCTGGTTTTCAAGAATGGAGCATGTAGTATTTATGATGCTGCACACAGTGAAATTGCATGTGTTAGCATGAAGGAAAAAAGTTTTCCTATTTCTTGGGATCATGCTCATAATGTCATAAAAGCGTCCACTGATGAAACATGGTTATGGCATAGGAGATATGGTCATTATAATTTGGATTCTCTCAAGTTGTCTTTTCAAAAGAACTTTGTGAGAGATTTAACTCCTATCCATATTCATAAGGATGTATGTGAAGCATGTCAGTTGGGTAAAATGCATAGAAAACCATTTTCTAATGAGGAGACTTGGAGAGCCTCTCAAAAACTTGAGTTAGTGCACACTGATGTTTGTGGTCCAATGAGAACTCCATCCCTAAGTCAGAATCGGTATTTCATCTTGTTCATAGATGATTATACTAGGATGACGTGGGTGTATTTTATGAGGCAAAAATCCGAAGTTTTCACGATCTTCAAAAAGTTTAAAACCATGGTCGAAAATCAAAGTGGTTGTAAACTTAAGAAGATTAGATCGGATAATGGGAAAGAGTACACCTCCAAGAATTTTGAGAATTTTTGTGAAGATGAGGGTGTTGAACATCAACTGTCAGTTGTTTACACTCCACAACAAAATGGTGTTTCCGAAAGGAAAAATCGAACTGTGATGGAAATGGCTAGATGCATGCTGAATGAGAAAAAGATGCCTAACGAGTTTTGGGCAGAAGCAGTATATACTACTGTGTATCTGTTGAACAGGCTTCCGACGAAAGCAGTGGAAGATGTCACTCCAATTGAAGCTTGGAATGGAGCAAAGCCGTCTGCCAAACATCTCAAAGTGTTTGGTTCTCCATGCTACGTTCATGTCCCGGACCAGAAGAGGCACAAGCTAGAAGAAAAGGCGCTCCGTGGTATTTTTGTCGGCTATAGTTCTCAATCCAAAGGATACAGGATCTACAACCCTATCACTCAAAAGGTTGTAACCTGTAGAGATGTTGTATTTGATGAGAATTCTATGTGGGACTTTGAAGCAAAAGAAGTCCGGAAGAAGCCGATGCTCAATTTCCAAGATCAGCCTAGTACTTCCGAAAGTGCTGAGGTTGATGATGATGAATCTGACAACACACCCGATGATGAAGAAGAGGAGGAGCATGACGAGGAAAATCACGCAGAGTTGCGAAACTCTGTAGATTCAGACTCTCCAATCAGAAGGGTGAGATCTCTCTCAAATGTATACGAGAGATGTAATGTTGCACTTATTGAACCGGAAAGCTATACAGAAGCTTCAAGGTACGATGAGTGGAATTCCGCAATGGAGGAGGAGCTGCATATGATCAACAAGAATGACACATGGCAACTTGTTGATCGACCAAATCACAAGAAGGTCATTGGTGTCAAGTGGATATACAAGCTGAAGGTCAATCCTGACGGTTCAATTCTAAAGCACAAGGCGAGACTCGTGGCGAAAGGTTATTCTCAAGAACCTGGAGTTGATTATTCAGACACTTTTGCACCTGTGGCAAGGCATGATACCATCAGAACTCTCATTGCTCTTGCCGCGCAAAAAGGTTGGAAAATTTTCCAACTCGATGTCAAGTCGGCATTCTTGAATGGATATCTCCAGGAGGAGGTATATGTCGAGCAACCCGAAGGATGGTTCATGAAGGGCCAAGAAGACAAAGTCTACAAGCTGCACAAGGCTTTGTATGGGTTGAAGCAGGCTCCAAGAAGCTGGTATAGCAGAATTGATGATTATTTCATCAGTCAAGGATTCAGCAGAAGCGAGAGTGAACCCACTCTTTATGTCAGATTCAAGAGCAGGTCAGAAATACTTGTAGTATCATTATATGTTGATGATATTCTTGTTACTGGAAGTAGTCCTGACATGGTTCTTGAGTTCAAGAAAAAAATGATGGAGAAATTTGAGATGACAGATTTGGGTCTTATGAATTATTTTCTTGGGATGGAAATATGCCAAAACAAAAAAGGCATTTTCATATCTCAAAGAAAGTATGCTGAAAATATTTTGAAGCGGTTCAAGATGGACCGTTGCAAGCCGGTGTCTACTCCGCTAGTAGCCAATGAGAAGCTGTGCAAAGAAGATGGTGCTAGCAAAGTCGATCAAAGTCATTACCGGAAGCTGATTGGCAGTTTATTATATTTAACTGCGACCAGACCTGATCTAATGTTTGCTGCAAGTTTATTATCCAGATTCATGCATGCTCCAAGTCAAATTCATTTGGGAGCAATGAAGAGGGTGCTCAGATACATACGAGGTACAACCGACTACGGGATTTTGTTTACATCCACTGCAGATGCAAAGCTCGAAGGCTACACTGATAGTGATTGGGCCGGATCCGTAGATGACATGAAGAGCACATCAGGTTATGCATTTACACTTGGTTCTGGAATATTTACTTGGCTTTCAAAGAAGCAGGAAACTGTGGCACAGTCAACCGCAGAAGCTGAGTACATTGCAGCAGCAACCGCGACCAATCAAGCGATTTGGTTAAGGAAGATTTTGCAAGATGTCGGTCATGCAGAAACAGAGGCAACTGAGATTTACTGCGATAGCAAATCAGCAATAGCTATTGCAAAGAATCCAGTAAACCATGGGAAGACGAAACACATCAAGGTGAAGTATCATTTCATCCGTGAAGCTGAAAAATCGAAAGAGATCAAGCTAGTTTATTGCAATACTGAGGAGCAGATTGCAGATATTTTCACCAAGGCACTTCCGAAGTCGAATTTCGAATTTCTGAGATCAAAACTTGGAGTATTCGGTGAAAATTTCATGGAGGAGTGTTGAACAAGAAATCTTCACCGACACCAATATTCATCAATTGTCAAAACAATGATGAATTGTATTAATGGTAAGCAATGATCACAAATAGTAGACTACTATTAGTAGGTGAAGATTGAGTATGTAAGTTTCTTTGTCTACGACTTTAGTCTCTGTGAATGGAAAAGCAAATAGTGAAATATGTCTATGCACTATTCACTATTACATGTATTGTTGGCTATATGTATCCATCCATGTACGAAGCCAAGCATATGTCTGTGAGCAAATAACAAAGTTCAAGTTTGCTTATGTCAATTCCATATCCATCTCCTTTCACGAACCTTTTATGTTTGCCATTTTACATGCTAAGTTAATTCCGCTAACTTAGCGATTATATTCCAACCGAGTATTTTCCAACAAAAACAACTACTGGTAGTCGGGAAAAGTTGCAGAGCAGCTGCAAGCAAAATAGATGAATGAGAAAAGGAAGGACATGAATCTCACAATTTCAAACTTTTAATTAAGTCAGTCCGGACTGCGGAGATTCTAACATATTTTAAAGTTATACATTTTTATTCATACATTTTAACAAAAATGTAAAGAAAGGATATGAGCGGAAAGAATGAGTTCATGGAGAAAAATCTGAAGAATTTTGATGGGCGATGTCCCGTCATCAAATTGCTGAATCCGGCCCTGTCCAGCTAATACAAATGGCGTGGGACGATCTGTATCTTTTTTTAAAGTATGAATAAGCACATATCTGTTATTTGTACATTTTGTTAAAGTATGAATACAACCATGTTTAATACTTTCACTTAAAATTCCGAGTTTATGGGACAGTTGATTAAGGTGCGTGTCTTGTTCTTGACATATTTATCGAAAGATGCTACAGATGTAAATTTTCTAGAGACTCATCTATCTATCTGTTCAAATTTGACAGAGCAGCAATTGTGTACCTTCTCTTTGGCCTTTGCAGAGAAAAGGGCAATAAGTTTAAAAGCAAGGACCCCTCCTTGTAACCATAACTCCCATGAGCATTCTGCTCTTTTTAGGTAACTTCAATGCCCACCACCTGTTTCATCTATTTGAAATTCTTGACAGTTTTAGTTTTAAGTTGAACTCCTGCTGACTGTAGTAGCTTAGATTCATAGTCATTTTTAAAAAAAAAAAAATAGGGTTGAGAACCTAAAAACAGTTCGAAATATATGCTATGTTGTGATTTGGTCTCACCGCTTTTTTTTATTGCGATTAGATACTCAATGTATCGGATTTGTTGTTTTCACATTTTCGTACGATTTTGGCATTAAAGTTTTTTTTTACCAAATGGCGTTAAAGTTTAAAAAGTTCAAATTTAAAGCCAAAATCGGTCGGAAAAATGAAAACAACAAATCTGAGACATCAGACTTCGAATCACAACAAAAAAATATCGGACAATATATATATATATACTTCAAAATGTTTTAGGGTCTTCTTAACCCTAAAACTTATTTGATTACCCCCACTAAGATCATTATATACTTGAAAATGTATCCTTTTTTTATTTGCTGGTTTAATTATCAAATTGCAGCTGATGTATAGGTATTCAAATAAATTATCAGCTGAATTTTATTTTGAACATTTTGCTAACTCATATATCATATGGATAAAATTCGCTAGCTCCGTCGGGATTTCTATCTTTTTTGGATGAATCACCACATTTTGGGTACATGATGAAGAAAATAGTTAGCAATTTGTTCGACTATCCAAACATCATCTAATAATTTTCCGACTGCCCAAACCTCAGCTAGCAATTTGTTGTATTGATGTTCATCACGTGTTGGACATGTGATCAATTCCGTCCAAATTAGACGGAAATCTTAATGTAACTAACAATTTGCACATATGTGAAACTTGAGATAGCTAAGTGTTCTAAAATATTCAACTAGCAATTCTGAAATATTTAGGACATAAGTCCAATTATTTATTATTCGATAATCGACATACAATTAACGAGTAATTTGTATGTGTATGAAAACCGAAATTGCGATTCGAATATCGAATGGGAAATACAAAATTTTGACTGAGGCACGTGCTGACCACGCTCTCCTTAAGGCAATTTCGCCCCACCTCACCCTGTTATGCAACGAGGTTTATTACAGGGGCGATCACCTCCCAGGATACAACATTGTCGTTGATACGAATCGTGCATACAATTCGTTCAATCGAACCGAACCCATACATGAACTCAAACAAAAATATTAGATTCGAAATATAATCGAATAAAAACGCTACGAAATTTGAGATAAAAACCGTAAATCAGAAAGATGTAGTGTCTTCGATTCATTGACTTCCGGAGCGTTCCACGTTGGTGATAGTTACTCCGATGAGTGGCCATGTCTACGGCAGCTCTTGCTTTTCAAGATATTGATGATGGAAGGATGGAGTTGGTTGTTTTAGCTGGAAAATATATATATACGTATATGTATCGACATGTATATATATAATGGAAGACGTAGGGTGGCTGTAGTAGAAGATGATGATGATTAGAAGGAATTCGATGGATAAGGCCACTGCTCCTTGACTTGCTAGGTTAAATATATATAAACCTTATATCAAAACCATCGACAAACCACATATATCTTTATACCATCTTGTCTCATTGTAAGGTTAATGCCATTCATACTTGTCTCATTGTTATTTTTGATTTTGGCGTTGAAGAACATTATAGCAGGGACGTTTATTCATCTTTGAGGCGGTTCGCTGATATTCCCGGTTCTGTCTGCTTGTTGGTTGGCTGGTATGTGAAGTTGGTCGGAGAGAAACCCGGTTTAGTGATGGTACCTTTTGAAGCAAATATACCTTTTAGGGGTGAGGACATGTTGCATATGTTATATTGGTATAAAGATTATATTTAGTTCCCATAATTATATACAACTGATGATTTAGTCATTATTATCTATGAGACACATCTATTTACTTTTACTATTACTAAAAAAAACTATTTAGTTAAATTTTGTTATTTTAATTTTTAAGGTCGCTTAAATGGCACGTCACCGTAGTTATTTTTAACTTCTATCCAATATACTTATCAATTAGAGTCGGCATTAACATATGATATGCATTCAATAGGTGCAAATGTCAAGTACATGCATTTTTTTCATTCACCATATCACAGATTTGAGAATGTTCTGCATGTTGGCATTTTGTATCAAATAAATCAGTCACTTGTAAACTCATATAACATATCAAAATATGGGTCAACCGTGGTTTTTGAAGTTTGACTTTACATATAGCATGTTACTCAATGTTCAATATGACTCGAACATTTGATTTAGTTCTTGTGTTTGTAAATTTAATCATATTAGGTATATCCTAATTAGTAGATGATTAAAGTTAAGATAAATTCAACTATAAACTTAGACATTAGTGATTTAAAAAATTGATGATTTAGTCCCTACTATATTTGAGTTTTACAAAAAAAAATCATTTATTAAATTGTATTAATTTTTTTTGTTAAGGTCGCTTAACTGACATGTTTCATTAATTATCACTAACTTATTAATACGTACAAATTTAAGTCATCTCTAAAGTATGATATGTACTCAACTCGTGCAAACTTCGAGTACATGTTGTGATTTTTTGTATCATATAAATCAATCACTTGTCAAATCATATAAAGCGTCAAAATATGGGTCAAACACGGTTCTTGAATTTTGACCTTTTACGGATAACCTGTTACTCATCGTCCAAAAATTAGGGTCTCGAATTATTAATTTAGTTATTCCGTATGTCATTTCAATCAAATTGTGTACAACCTAATTAGTAGTTAAATAAGTAATTGACGTAAAATCATGTATAAACTTTATATTTTAATGAAATAAAATTTTCTTAAACGTTAAATCAATTTTTGTTGGTATTATGATATAAAATTGCATGAAAAGTGTATAGTTACTTTTGTATAGGTCAAACTGCTCCACGGATGACTCTAAGTGGTTAAGTACGAATTTACATTCTGCACTCATCAATTTGATAAGTTAGATACAACTTTGTCGTTAATAACACACGTCATGCTCAATCCAACTCATTATTAGTTTAACCATAAATAAATATACTAATACATGTGAGGCTAATTTAGTATTGTAACTGAAAAAAAAAAAGTAAATTTTGTATTTAATTATTCTCTTTTATTTTTCTCGTTTTGAATTACATTGTGCCGTTCTTTCTCGATTTCACATATTCATTCATCGCAACCTTTGAACTTGCCCATGTATTAATTAAATATTATCCTATTAAAACTTAAGATAAATTATGTATTTTGAAACTTAGACGATCGCTACGTGTGCAACGCACACGTTAATAACTAGTATATATATATATATAATATATAACAATCATTTATTAGGCAGGATTATAGTCCATATATACACACAATATATTATGCGCATATAATATATACACTTGCACAAATTCGATCATGCAATGTATCTAGACACTACTAGAATAAGTAATTTATGTTTGCATAATTAACTTTCTAAATATCAATTTTGGCAACAAAATAATTTCTTATTTAGCAATACCGGACCTGTCGCGAGGTATTTAAATTACTATTCACAATTTATGTGATGACCCAAATGTCATTCACTACGACTATTGGGACACTGTCAACCCCAATTGTCCAACAATCCCCCACATGAATGGTGTTTGGAAACCTAATGATGGCTCTAGACACGTAGTTTGAGTTCAACGGTCAATACCTGCATAGGATGTATGAGACTGCCCTTTAAACCTTCCTTTGTGAAATTATACCGACTCTACTGGCTGATTAGTAGACGCGATGTCCTTGAAATAACTGCCGTTGGTGTAAATGATGATACAAGTCACACAGATATCTCCCTAATATTGTTCGGTTCACGCCTCGATGTCTGTTATGGCCCTGGACATCTACCTGGTTCTGCGAGCGTTTCTAAGAATTGCGCCCTCAACAATTCCTTTCGAAGCGGTCCATCTTCTCACTCACATAGGTGATTCTTTATCTCAAGAGATTCATCACTACTCTGACTTAATTCAAGAGTTTCACCGTGTCTTTGAGATTTCTTACGAATCATTAAAAGTTTTCACTTAACCTTATTTCACTCTATCACTATTTACATCTAGGAATGGGTTTGGGAGTTTGACCCTCACAGCGATTTCACTCACTCATGTGATTAGGTTGTCCCTTTGAACCTAGATCTTGGGATCTCCAGTCAACTAGGTTGGGTTTTCCTTCTCAGGAGTGTTTTTCCACGGGATTCAATCACATTCCTTAGATAATTGACCAAATAGCTCTATGTTTAACCCTACGGGTAGCGGATCCGCATTATTTATTAGCCGATATTTGTCGAGCATAATATTTCCAATTGAGAGCAATTGTGTAACATGAGTCTAGACTTTCTAATATACATGTTACAACACCAAATGCAGATTGATTATCGCAACATTGCTTCAAAGTCTCAGACCGTTATAGTTCTCAGACTATCATATCCTGCAGGAATATTTTTGTTAATCCAACAGTTATATTCATGCTGACTCTTCTAGCAGACAACATGTTTGCCAAGTGTCCCACTAAACAACCTTAACAAATGTTATCAGGCCAAGGGGGTGATCATCACTTATTTGCGCCAAACTTTCTCTTTTAGACAGAACCATCATGCTCTTATAATATGTTGGATTGTATATATTTGGTTAAAACCAAAATAATCTCATCAATCTCCGTATTGGTCTTCATACCGATGTTGGCCAATTTGTATAATCCTCTAATAAACGGCATAACAGTTCTAACTAGACGACACACTTTTAGTGCTTAAAACCTAGAATCAACGTATCTGTTTTTTAAATTTCGTTTTAGAGGATTTTCATTTTTACGACGGCACCTTAATAAATACCCAGTTTGCATCGCTACAGTCTTCAAAACATGCTTGGATGACTGGTACAGTGCAGTCCATAATTACGAGTATATCTCAGGTATCTAAGTAACCCGAAGATACCATCCCAATGATCTGTACTTGGGTTACTCGTGTATCTACTCAGTACGGTCATAGCGTGTGTTATATCAGGTCTTGCACATGTCATTGACTATAAAGCCTTTCTCTGACATGACACTATCTATTTTGACATCATTATTTCGGTGCTTGCTTAAAACCGTATAACGACTTAACGAGTTTTACAGACTTTCTTTTCTTGTTTTTATGAAACACTCCCATATTCAATTATAAATGCAAATGTTTCACTACCTTGCACAATTTAGGGAGAGTTCTCTAACATTATTTGAGATTCCTTAACAAAGGAAACTGCTATTCAAAGCTACCCCAACATTAATCGTAACTCCAAAACAAATATGGTATCAACCACACTATTCAGAAGTTTAACATATCTCAACATGAGTTGGGTCTGAAGTTCTTACGAACTCTTAATTACCACAACATCAACATTGATCAACAGATCATTATGTCAACATAGATCATCAGATCATTATTATGTCAACATTGGTCATTAGACCGTCATGATTCTTAGACCGCTTGGTCTTTACAATTTATCTGCAAAATAGTCTTATAAACTTGTCTTTAAGAAGTCAGTTCTCCTATAGACTTGCAGTAAATAAATTCTTAAAAATTTATCGTTGTTTGTGTATATCCAAATAAGTGTCGGATTTTGCCGTGCGAATATAAGTTTTTAAGTGAAAACGGCGATCTGAGCAAGACCTATAGTATATTATGGGGTTTGACGTTTTTTTGGCCAAATTCCTTCGTTTAGGGGGTCGAAATTGCAGTTTTATGTTTCTTCGGGTCTTTTTTTGTAATTTATCGGTTTTTTGTAAGGTCTGTTAGCAAGTTTCGGCTTTTGACCTATGATTAGAGTTTTTCTTTCCAGTATTTAAGGTATGTTAGCCGTCATTTACATGCAGTTTATTGATATATGAAAAAAAAAAAAAACTGAGGTTTTCCTCTACCCTGCGTCAAATTCTCGCCGTTCTTTGAATCAACGAGTTCTTGCGCCTCTATCCAACAAATTTTCGGAATTCCCCTAGAATCAACGAGTCTTTGATCCATCTATCCCCATCACGTTGCATCAGATTGGTATCAGAGTCAAAGATTCTGCGCGATGTCTTTCCTTGATTGGCTGACACCAGATCATACCACGCTGTTGTTCTCGATCATCACTCCACCTTCCATGATCCTGGATTCATCATTTCCCCAACTGCCAGGAGCGACTTCGAATGCCTCTTGACCTCCGATTTTGGGTACAAGTCACAAGGAAAATCGACCCCAACGTCGGCACCAAGAACACACTAGAACACCTCGCGTGAAATTTTTTATGATGATGTTGTGGCTGGATGTGTTCTTCTTCCTGCTTCCTATTACTGGCCTTCCTTGCGCAAGATTCGAGGGCGAATCTTCTCTTCGCCGGAGAGAATGATGTGGGAGATCTTGAAGTGTCGGATTTTTCCGTGCGAATATAGATTTTCAAGTTTAAACGGCAATCTGAGCAAGACTCATAGTATACTATGGGGTTTGACGTTTTTTTGGCCAAATTATTTCGTTTAGGGGGTCGAAATTGCAGTTTTATGTTTCTTCGGGTCATTTTTGTAATTTATCGGTCTTCGTTAGGGTCTGTTAGCAAGTTTTGGTTTTTGACCTAGGATTATGGTTTTTCTTTTCAATATTTAAGGTATGTTAGCCGTCATTTACATGCAGTTTATTGATATATGAAAAAAAACTGAGGTTTTTCTTCTACCCTGCGTCAAATTCTCGGCATTCTTTGAATCAACGAGTTCTTGCGCCTCTATCTAACAAATTCTCGGAATTCCCCTAGAATCAACGATTCTTTGATCCATCTATCCCCATCACGCTGCACCACCGGCTCGATTTGTTGTGGTCACCGGCTTTGGGTGGTGACCGACGGACTTAGGCGACGATCGAAGAAAACAATGGAGATTAAATTGTAAAATTCAAACTTAGGAATATAAATTTGAGAACGAAATTGAACAAAATTAAAGTATTTAACGTTCAAACTTAACCGTTGACTAACGGATGCACCAAAAGTCTACAAAATGCGACATATGACACCAAAAATCTTCAAAATAAAACATATAACATCAAAAACTAAAATTGGCCAAAATATGACACCAAAAAAAGACCCTTTAACCCTTAAATAATAGACTAAACAAAAATAAATGAAATAATAATATTATATAACTATGAGAAATGGTAATAATATTGTACATTATTGCTAATGAGTCCAACTTGTCAACCGTTAGTTAATTAATTCAGCATATGGCATCATGCATGTCATAAAATAAAGAAATATTGCAAAGATTTATGTGTTTATACGCATATTATCGATATATTATTATTGTTACTTTTCTATCAAAAGACAATATATTATTATTATTATTATTATTATTATTATTATTATTATTATTATTATATATATATATATAGCTGAAATGTCAAAGGTGATTTGGAATTAAACTAAATCATGTTCTATTTAGCAGCTCCAACGATTATAACATATTTTTATTACCACCCTAGTTCACAAATTACTACCAAGCGAAATTTAACTAGTGTAAGAGATTTTAGTAGCTCCCACTCAATTATTTTTCCATAGGGTTGTACCCAATGTGTCTAAATTATTATTTGAATTTGTAAGTTTGTGTAATTTGTTAACTCAATTCTCATATATTTCGATAACCTTAATGAAAAACTTTAAATAATTGCAAAAAGACCCTGAACTTTTGATATCTAAATAATAATAATGAAAATCATTGTTTTGAAGGTCGAACCGATAGTAGGATCGGGAACCGATCGGACAAGTGGTCCGGGTCTAATAAAAAGGTAGAATTACACAATGAACAGATCGAACCGGGTCTGACTTGATCAGGTTAGGTAGTGTTGCATCGAATTGACTGGTGGTACTAGTTCAAATAAAAAAATCTGCATGTTTTTAGATTAGATATGTTTTTGCTTGAACCGATCAAACTGGGATCAGACGACCGTGAGTCGTCCATTTTGCTAATTAAAGGTCCGCCCGATTTTCAAATCAATGAGTAAAATATAGAGTGCTGAAATACACTCTTTTAAGTTTACATTCTTTGTTTTTAAATTAAGAAGGAAACTTTTTTTTGGTGAAAAAAAAGAATGAGTTATTCGTCACAATTCTAGACTTCAGATACGTAATATTCGAAATATATTATTTATATGTGAACATTCATTATTTGAACACGATCTGTCAACTTAACACAATCAGCAATATAGTATAATCGAAAGGTCAGACGGTTAAGTATTAAAATTCTTTTCCGATCAAATGATTTTTTTGCCAACTAAAAAGACTGGGCTATTAGTGGCGACCCTAGACCCATCCCGCTACGTAATGTTCGATTTCTCATGCTCACGGTCTGGATCAAATGATTTTATTTTTAATAGGGAAAAGAACCTATTTACTGTCTCAAGTTTGCCTCATGTTTCAGTTTGGTGTCTGACGTTTAAATTGAGTGTCCCAGGTTTCATTTTGGTTGAAATTTGGTGTCTCAGTGTGATTACTTTAGAGAAGCCAATCCCGACGAAACCGACTGTCATATCCGAGCTCTCAAGCATGCTCCTTTCTCGTCACTTTGTCGGGACCATCACCTAAGAAGTTAGCCACATTTGCCCAAGTAAATCATGATTTGTTGTCGCTGGAAACTTTTTTTTTATGTTAACTTTTTGGGTGAAATTTGATGATTTGTGAAAATTAAAAAGTGATGGATTATAAGTGGGTGAGTCGGTCGATGGAAATGGTTGAAAGAAGAGGAAAAGACGGACAGAGACACCAAATTTTAACAAAAATAAAACCTCGGACAGTCCATATCAACACTTTAACCTTGAGACACCAAACTGAAATACGAGGTAAACCTGATACACTAAATATGTTATATTCCCTTTTTAATATATAGACATTGCTTTCGCAATTTCGAACCAGGACTGTTATGATTAAAGTCCTCTCAAAGACAGCGTCTCCGACGTAATTCGACTTCAAGTCGCCTACGGGAACACAACTATTTTTTTCTTTTTTTTTTCCGTCAATCTTCTGATCCCCACTCAAACGTCATAAGCCAAGTTCCTCACGCGTCTCAAATGTGTTGCTCGTGTCCACACTTGAAAAAGAGAAAGCCAACCAACAACCAACAGCCGACTCTCCCATATAATCCTTCTCCATTCCTTTTTGATATATGAAAATTCCCCTTTCTTCTTCTTCTTCTTCTTCTTCTATTCCCTTCCTTTCATTCTTTCATTTCAGTCCCCAGGAAAAGGAATCACCTTTATTCTGTAATTTCCCTTTCTGGGTCTTTACTTGAATGTCTTGTTGAACGATTTTGACCAAATTACCTTTCTTTATTTTCTCTCTCGGAGTAACAAGTATCATCCCTCCAATGGGTAACTGTGTTGGTTCTTCTGCAAGAGTTGATGCTGCCCACCCTAGTTCTGGTAATTCTGCAAAAATTCTGTTTTTTTAAGTTAAAGATGCATAGTTGAGCTATTATTATGTAAAAATTCTGGATGGGTTTCCTATTATGTAGAAATTAGTTAACTGGGCTATTCATTTCATTCAATTTAAAGCAGAAGAGACACCCCAGAAGAAGAAATGTATCAAAAGAAGCAACTTTCCCCTTTTTGCTGAAGAAGTTACTCATACATAGTTGAGCTACTATTTATGCTTATGTCTTGAAGTTCTGCAAGTAGTGATTTTTCAAATATACTGTTTTATTTATCTCTTCTTCTTCTTCTTTGAATGAATTAATTCAAGAGTTAAAGAACCTAAAAACAGTGTCATCCATCTTGCTAATTGTTGTACAAGATTTAAAATGTTGATATTTGGTGTCCTAGCTATTAGATTTGTTGTTTTCCATTTTTTCTGACTGACTTTGTGTTTAAAATTGGCGTTTTAAATACGTGTTTTCTACTTTTACGAAGTATCAGAATGGTTTCTTATGATTTAGGCTTATTTGATGCTTAAAAAACGTGTTTTTGGTTAGTCAATTTTAAGAGAAAAAACTGAAAATCAACCAATATGATATCTGGGGACACTGAATATGAACATTTTAATTGGACAGCAATTAGCAATATAACATATAGTTGAGATTGTTTTTAGATTACTTAACACTTAATTCAGTTTAACTGGGTTATTTATTTCATTCAATTTGAAGCAGAAGAGACACCCCAGAAAAGTAAAATAATAATGCATTAAAAGAAGCAACTTTTGTGATCAGTGATCACAAGGTGGAGAATTTTAGACAAATTCTGGTATGTTTCCCATCTGCTGCCTACTTGAGAGATATGACATGCTTCTATGGTTACTAATTAAGGTCCAATTTTAGTCATTTATATTATGACAAGTGAGATTATTTCATTGTTGCTACATATATTATTAAATCACTCGTTTACCTTGTAAGTTTGAGATTATATGACTATTTTTTAAGTAGTCCGTCTAATTTCTCTGTAGTATTCATGATGCTTAAATTGTCTCAAAATAAAATGTAAAAAATTGTAGATTTATCAAGATTGTTTGAATAACCACAATCTCCTGTAACATTGACATTTATGGAAAAATTGCCAATTTCTCAGGTCTCAGCAGTAATAACTAACTGATGCTTCAGCTGTTTCAAAATAATGTTTTTTTGTACTTTTATCTACAGACTAGATTTGTCTGAATAACTAGCATCTTCTGTACTTGTTGCAGCATCAGGTGGCTCAAAAAGCCGATCTTTCGGACTCTCTGCACTCTCCATACCATCTCCAAGTGGTAAAAGCTCGAGTTCAAACCTTCCTACACCAAGATCAGAAGGTGAAATTCTCTCCTCTCCGAACCTGAAAGCCTTCTCATTCAATGAGCTGAGGAGCGCGACACGGAACTTCCGCCCCGACAGCCTCCTTGGAGAAGGAGGATTCGGTTATGTTTTCAAGGGGTGGATTGACGAAAACAACCTCACGGCTTCAAAGCCCGGATATGGAATGGTGGTAGCTGTAAAGAAACTCAAGCAAGAAAGTTTCCAAGGCCACAAAGAGTGGTTGGTAATTAATTAAACACCCTTCTCTCACTTGTATTTCCAATGTGTTAGTATTTTCCTTTTTTTATGATGATGCTGATAGAAATACGGTTTCAGACAGAACTCGACTATCTGAGCCAGCTTCATCACCCAAATCTAGTCAAACTATTTGGGTACTGCTTGGATGGAGAGAATCGACTTCTAGTGTACGAGTTCATGCCCAAAGGAAGCTTGGAGAATCATCTTTTCAGAAGTGAGTAGTATATATGGTGATAATGTTCTACAAATGAGTCCCAACTATAGGTCATGTTGCTAATCGTTGTCATAGATTTAAAATGTTGATATTCAATGTCGCAGCTATTAGGTTTGTTATTTTCCCACTTTTTTTTTTCTTTTTTAACGTTAAAAGTCGTTTTAAGCAACAAAAACATGTTGTTTTTCACTTTTTCGAAGTATCAAATTTGTTGCTCATGGTTAAGGTTTATTTGATGCTTAAAAAACATGTTTTTGTTTCGTCAATTTTTAGAGAAAAAAGTGGAAGTTAACCAATCTGATAGTTAGGACACAGAATATCATAATTTTTAATCTGTGACATCAATTAGCAACATGGCTTACAGTTGAGTCTGTTTTTAGGTTCTTAACGCTATACATGATTCTGAGAGATTTCCTATTTCTGAGTTCAGGAGGACCGCAGCCACTTTCTTGGGTCACAAGAGTGAAAATAGCAGTAGGAGCTGCCCGAGGACTCTGTTTTCTCCACGACGCTAAGTCACAGGTCATCTACCGCGATTTCAAGGCCTCGAATATCCTTCTAGATGCTGTAAGTTACCTACATCATTAGCGATCCGATCTCCAAACTGATTATTATGAGCTTCATATATCACAGTGGAGCTAGTTTTTGGGGTTGAGTTATCCGAATTCTTTTGCACAAACAATATGAACATATGAATGGAAGTACTCATTGTGCACTTGATGTTTCAGGACTTCAATGCGAAACTCTCGGATTTTGGCTTGGCCAAGGCAGGTCCGACGGGTGACCGAACTCATGTTTCCACCCAGGTGATGGGTACACATGGATATGCTGCACCCGAATATGTAGCTACAGGTATGTGAAATCACCGGACTCAACCAATCACAACTTTCTGAATGTGCACAATCCTCTTTGATCCTTGTTAAACTATAAATATAAACTACATTTTCACCTATCATCTTAAGGTTTTAAGAAAGTTGGTTAAACGGTTCGTCTAAAATTATATGCAGTATCAGATAACGTATGTCCGAGTTCCGCAACACCAAGTTATACTTCAAAGTGTTTTAGTCCAGTAATATTTACAACAATCTCTAAATAAAAGTTCATTCTAATGATTTGTGCAGGGAGGCTTACAACAAAGAGCGATGTGTACAGTTTCGGAGTCGTACTTTTAGAACTTTTGTCAGGACGTCGTGCAGTGGACAAAACAAAAGTTGGAATCGAACAAAACCTTGTTGAATGGGCAAAACCGTATCTGGGGGACAGAAGAAAACTGTTCAGGATAATGGATACTAAACTAGAGGGGCAATACTCTCAGAAAGGAGCTTTCACGGCTGCATCACTCGCTCTGCAGTGTCTAAGCACCGAACCGAAGGCCAGGCCTAAGATGTCGGAGGTTTTGGTGGCTCTGGAACAGCTAGAGGCCCCGAGAAACGGAGCCAAATTGTCGTCCCAAATGGAGCAACCGCCATCTGCACCATTGGTAAAGCAACCGCTTGTATCGCATAGGCATTCGACACGGACACGATAATAGAGAGAGATCCACAATTTGTTGTGGTATATACGAAATCCAACTTATTGGAGTGTATGAAGGAAAGGAATCGGTCTTCTATGAATTTCTCACAATTTTTGAATCTGAGTTTGCTTCTTGTAATGACATTTATAATGCAATGGATGTATGGTGCTGTGTATATAATAGTATGGATGTATTGTATGTATGGTGTGGTGTATATAATAGTTTTAGATGCTTGGATCTTATTGAATTTCATATACTCATGGAATGAAATGTCAATCCATATCCATATGTTTGTTGGTACAAAATTAGATGCAATCTATAGTGCACCTTGAATATGTCATCTACACCCGAACCAGTCAATAAATAATACTCAATCGATTTATTATATATGGAATTTTTAGTATAATATTAATTGGAACTAATCTATGTGATTAGTCTACCAAAAACCGATTATGGGTAGTGTTAAATATAGAAAGTCTGCATAATTGTATAATAGTTAATTTCCAGCTTTAATGCTTTCCTAGTATAGCTCTTTACTAAATCTAGCTTGTTTGTACAGTTATATATTGTAATCGTTAATTAGTAAAAGTATATACTGAATTCTCCAAATCAGATTTCATGGTATCAGAGCAGGTTGTCAATCCTTACCTGTAATCTTGCCTCTGCTGTCTCGGTTGGTCATCACCGACGCCGTCTCCGACCACCAACCGACGACGTCGTCGACCATCCCTGTGTCTCCGACCATCCAACGCTGCTCTTTTTCAATCTGTTCTTCACAGAGAGGAGAAGATACGTTGGACTGTTCCCGGCTCCGATAACCAATCCACGCCGTCGCCATACCGCCGCCGCACCTCCACCGCTACGGCGCCACGCTGCCGCGCCGCCACGCTGCCACGCTGCCGCGCCGCCCCTCTGATCTACTGCGGTAACCCTCCATTCTCTGCAATTTTTGTGACTGCGTTGCGTAGCTAGGGATTTCAGATTGCTCTGCCGGTTCATTAAATGCCTGGTCTGGTCCGGTCCGGTTCATTGGATTTGTCTGGTTTATAATACATTACTCTGGTTCTGGTTCGGTTGCTTCTGGTTTAGTTCACTGGTGCTTGTCTTGGCTGGTTTGCTACTGGTTCTGTCCGGTTCTGGTTCGGTTTGCTGCTGGTTCTGTCCGGTTCTTTACTGGTTTGTGTTATTTCGTCTGGTTCTTGGCTGGTTATTGCTGGTTCTGTCCGGTTCTATAGTGGTATGTGCATTATTTATCCGGTTCTTGGCTGGTTTATTGCTGCTCTTATTTGTTGATCAAGTATGACAACTCCTATGGCTGCACAACCGAACTTCGCCCAGCTACCAAATATTCCAGTTTATCTGTCTAACTCTAACTGGGATCAGTGGTCCACATTCGTTGTCACTGGGTTAGACACGCTCCGAAAAGGAAAATATCTGACAGAAGAACCACAAGACACCGAGGACTGGAAAGCTGAGGATAGCTCTATTCGCATGATTCTTTGGAATGCAATGGAGCCCCACATTCTCTCCACAGTCCACACCTTCAAAATCACTAAAAAGATGTGGGATCACCTCCAGTCCACATATTCTCAGAAAACTAGCATGGCACACGCTTATGCAGTGTCCCAAGCATATGCAAGGTGTGAACAGGGAGATGCTACTTTAGCCGAGTACTTCACCAAATTCAAGAAACTATCTGATGAGATGGCTGAACTGTTTCCGTTTGGTGCGGATTCCGCTAAAACATGGGAGCAACTGAACACACTCACGTTCATTGGAGGCATGTCATCCAGATATTCCTCTGCACGACCAATCCTTATTGGACAGGCCACCATACCGTCATTGTCTGCCACTTATCACCTTCTGCGGGAGATGTTTCCATCAGATGAGACTGAATCGTCACCTGCTACTGAAACATCGACATTGGTGACAAAATCTTATAAGGGCAAGAACACAGGTCCAACATCGGTGACAAGTTCCAAATCTGGTAACAACGAGAATGTGCAGTGCCGTTATTGCAAGGAGTGGGGACACATGAAGTGGGACTGCCCAAAGCGCCCAAAAGGACCACCACGCCCAAGAAGTTCCCAACAGCATCCTCGTGCTCAGGTGGCAACTGCTGATCAACCAATCAGCAACAGTAGCGGTTCTGATGATATTGCTGCACTTGTTCAACGCCTTGAGCAAATGGGTTACCTCCGCAACAACATGAACCCGCCGCCACAACCTTCGAAGGATCTTGTCACCCCCCAGGTATGACTTCCAACTGTCTATTAGCATCGAAATTATCTTGGATTGTTGATTCAGGTGCTACTGATCATATGACTGGTAACAAAAGTATACTGTCAGGACTTGCCCAAACCTTCCAACCACCTGTCCATATAGCCAATGGCTCTACCTGTAATGTGAAAGGAATTGGAAACACTCAAATTTCACCATACATGCCTTTATCTTCTGTCTTATATGTTCCATCTTTTCCTGAAAATCTTCTGTCTGTAAGCAAAATTATCGAACAACTATATTGCTCTGTTACTTTTACTCCAACTAAATGCATCTTTCAGGAACTGGGGACGAACAAGTTGATTGGAACTGCATATCAAGACAAAGGCCTGTATTGCATGGAGAGCTCCCCTCAACGAGTAGCATATCTGAGTACGAAGAGTGCTAAAGAGGTTCATTATCAGCTGGGACATCCATCTCTACAGGTGCTTAAGAAGATCCGACCTGAATTTCATTCTGTTTCTGAATTATTTTCCGAGTCATGTGTCCAGGGAAAGCATGTCCGTGCTTCTCATCCCCCTAGTGTCCATAGGAGGTCTGCCAGTATTTTTGATTTAGTTCATTCAGACGTTTGGGGTCCTTGCTCAGTGTTATCAGTTTCAGGTTTTCGATACTTTGTTACTTTTGTTGATGATTTCTCTCGTGCTACTTGGATATTTGTTATTAAATCTAGACAATAAATTTTTGCAAAGTTCTCAATTTTCTGTTCTTTTGTGAAAACTCAGTTTAACACTACAATTAAAACTCTTCGTAGTGATAATGCAAAAGAATACTTCACAAAAGATTTTGAAAAATATATGAATGACAACGGCATCGTCCATGAATCCTCATGTGCTTATACACCCCAACAAAATGGGGTGGCTGAACGGAAAAATAGACACATATTATAGGTGGCTCGCACTATGATCATTCATGGACATGTTCCTCATCGCTTTTGGGCTGACGCGGTTTTAACCGCGTGTTATCTAATCAATCGGATGCCATCCTCAGTTCTTGATGGTGCAATATCATATCAAGTACTCTTTCCGTCTGCGCCTTTGTTCCCTGTTTCACCCAAGATCTTTGGTTGTACCTGCTACGTGTATGATCATAGGCCAAGTCGTACAAAACTTGATCCAAAGTCAATCCGCTGTATTTTTGTCGGCTATTCTGGAACTCAGAAAGGTTATCGTTGTTATAATCCAAACCTTAGGAGATACTTTGTTTCCTCCGATGTCATTTTTATGGAATCTGTCCCTTTTTTCCTTCACTCTGAACCTCGTTTGTCTAGTATTCCTCCACCTATCATGACTATTTTGACATATCCTGAGGTTCCTGTCGGCTCTTCTTCACTTGAGCATGGTGGATCACCAACTGATACTGCACCTCCGACGCCTCCTATTACTCAGGTATATACTCGACGAGATAAGACTCTTCCTGTTAACACTAACTCTGTCCAGACTATGCAGGATCTTGATACTCGTGAATCCCTAGAACCTTCTTCGTCTCCTCTAGAATCAACTCAACCACCTCCACCATCTGATATTGACCTTCCCATTGCCAAACGAAAAGGTTCCCGTAATTGTCCAAGTACCCGATATCCCATTGACAACTTTTGTTCATATGCTACCCTATCCAACAACCACCGTGCCTTTAAAGAAGGTCTTGATAGTTACTCTGTTCCTAGAAATGTGGCAGAAGCTCTGCGCAATCCAGGGTGGTTTCGTGCTATGCAGGAGGAAATGTCAGCTCTCTGGAACAATCACACGTGGGATCTCTGTCCTCTCCCTCCCGGTAAAAAGGCGGTTGGTTGTAAATGGGTTTTCACGGTCAAGGTTAATCCTGATGGGTCGCTTCATCGATTCAAAGCTTGGTTGGTTGCGAAAGGCTATTCCCAGGAATATGGCCTTGATTATGATGAGACGTTTTCCCCAGTGGCTAAGATGGCGTCTGTTCGCATCTGTCTCTCTCTAGCAGCCATCCGACATTGGTCACTGCATCTTTCTAAATGGCATTCTTGAGGAGGAGGTATACATGACTCAGCCCCCCGGATTTGTTGTTCAGGAGGAGTCTTCCAAGGTCTGTCGTCTACGCAAGTCCCTATATGGTCTGAAACAATCCCCTCGAGCCTGGTTTGGACGTTTCTCCCACGTACTTAACCAATTTGGCATGACTAGGAGTGCCAATGATCATTCAGTCTTCTACAGGCACTTAAAGGAGAAAACCATCATTTTAGTTGTGTATGTTGATGATCTAATCATTACTGGTGACGATGACGAAGGGATCTCGGCATTAAAGAAATTCTTGAGCGTGCAATTTCAGATTACAGACCTTGGTGAGCTCAAGTATTTTCTTGGGATCGAGGTATCACGGTCTCCTGGGAAGATACTTATTTGTCAGAGAAAGTATGTCCTTGATATGCTTTCTGCGTGTGGATTACTTGGGTGCAAGCCTGTTGACTTACCTATGGTTCCTGAGACCAAGCTTCGGCCGGATGAGGGGGAACCTCTACATGATCCTGAAAAGTATCGAAGACTGGTCGGGAAGCTGAATTATCTAACAGTTACTCGACCAGATATCTCTTATCCAGTGAGTGTAGTGAGCCAATTTATGTCAGCTCCGCGCACAACACACTGGGATGCAGCGATTCGGATCCTTAGATACCTTAAAGGGTCCCCAGGTAAAGGACTTGTATATTCTGATCAGGGACATAGTAGGATCGCGACATTCACCGATGCCGACTGGGCGGGCTGTCCTACTACTCGGAGGTCTACCACTGGGTATTGTGTCTTTTTTGGTGGAAATCTCATTTCGTGGAAGAGTAAGAAACAGACAGTTGTTTCTCGATCTAGTGCGGAGTCAGAATATCGTGCAATGGCGAATACATCATGCGAGCTAATTTGGACAAAACGTTTACTCAGCGAACTAGGAATTGGTCAGGATGGTCTAATGAGACTACATTGTGACAATGAATCCGCTATGCACATTGCCAAGAATCAAGTCTTCCATGAAAGGACCAAGCACATTGAGGTGGATTGCCACTTTGTTCGAGACCTTGTTGTGGGAACATTCTCTAGTCCTCCATACATTCAACTCATTCCCGTTCGAACAGATCTCCAGCTTGCAGACATTCTAACTAAGCCTCTCCGCAAAGCGTCAATTGATGATCTATGTTGCAAGTTGGGCATGCTAGATATATACGCTCCAACTTGAGGAGGAGTGTTAAATATAGAAAGTCTGCATAATTGTATAATAGTTAATTTCCAGCTTTAATGCTTTCCTAGTATAACTCTTTACTAAATCTAGCTTGTTTGTACAGTTATATATACTCTTTAATTAGTAAAAGTATATACTGAATTCTCCAAATCAGATTTCAGGTAGGACTAGTCACCTACAATATAAATCGGTGGTTTCAAATTGGGTCCAGAATAGCAGCACAAGTAATGTAGCAGTTTCAACACTTAAATTACTACTGACTTTGTGGCCTAAGGCACCGATCTGAATAATCAGAGATTCTGAATTCGATCCTCAGCATGCAGACTAAGACAACCCGAATCCTCTAGTTAAGCATTGAACTGCTATATAAGTCTTATAGTGGTACGTAGGGCTGAGCAAAGATGGTCCTGGTCCTAGGACCAACCAGGACCATCTGAGACGTTTGAAAATGATTATCTTCTAAATGGTATAGGACCGAACCAAGACCATTTAAAATAGTCTTGGTCATTTTGGTCATGATTTTGGTCAAGACCATTAGAACTATTTATGACTATTTTTATTTTATTTTTTAATTGGTCCAATATAATTTTTTTAGATTATGCATCTTAAAATGGAAAACTAGAAACGATCTCACCATCTCTCAATAATCATTACCGTTTCACTTTTTAGTATCATAAGCATATTCATAACCACATATTAACTAAATACATAAAACTAGAGAATTTGAAAATAATTTAAATTTCACATACTAAAAATCCAAGTAGCTGATAATATTGTCTATTATTGGTAATGCAGTCCAACTTGTCAGCTATTAATTAATAATCTGATGTCATACAACTAAATTCCGCGAAATTTCGCCAAGGAAACCATAATCTTAATCTACATCCATGTCATACAAGGTACAGCTAAGAAATACCGCGAAGAAAACCATTATCTCGAGTTCTGAGGTTTAATTCCAAGCTTATGACTATAATATATATGGTTAAAGAGTATTTTGATATATATTTTGGTGTAATCTATTTTTTAGACTTTTAGTATAATAAACGTTTGCAATTTTAGACTTTTAGTGCATATATTTGTTGACCGGTAAATAGCACATACCTTGCATGTAACCAACTCTCTAGTGTTCATTTTTTTCCAGTTTAATTCCCCAATTTTTATTTTTATTTTTATTTTACAAATTAGTCATTAAACAGTTTCAGTCAGACCCTAACTCCAATTGACCTAGTCATGTCCAACCAATAGCTGAGTGTGACCTTGGCCAAGGTACCCGGACCTGGGCGACCCTAAACAGGGTTTGACCTAGTAATGGGCCGGACCCTGGCTAGGGTCCGATTGGACCTAATCGGACCCTATGTCAAATTGACCCAGCCAGGGTTCGACCTATGACTGGTTCAGGCCCTGTTTAGGGTCTCCGGATAAGGGCGACCATAATCAGGGTCTGACCCAACCATAAGTCGGATTCTTGCTAGGTCAACTGGATTTAGGGTCCGATTGAAATTGTTTATCGACTAATTTAAAAATTATTAATAGAAATTGGGAGACTAAATTGAAAACTAAATAAAAATTAAAGGGTTGGTCACATGCAATGCATGTGCTACTTAACAGTCAAAGCTAACGGTTAACTAACGGATGCACCAAAAGTCTACAAAATTCATACGTATTGCACCAAAAGTCTATATAAAATGTTGCACCAAAAACCAATTTTGGTCAAACATATTGTACCAAAAGATCATTTATGATACCACGAGACACAATGTTTTCATAACATTGATATTTTTAGTGTATATAAAGTTTTGAACCACTGATAGTGCTACGTGACATTAATATGCATTTAAATCCAAAACTTTAAGAATTGTAAAGCTCAAAGTTGCAAATTTCGTTACGTAAGTGTTGATCATAATTCGAAAAAACATTGATCGTTATATGTAATTCTTATGTTTGTAATTAAAAAGTGCCCTCTTCCTGTTTTTTTCGGTTCGTTAATAATTAAACTAAAATAACTAACAAATAGTAATAAAAATATAAAAATAACAACCAACTAAATTTAAGCTTAATTATAGAAAAATAAAAATATATATTATATTATACTTTATTATTCAATACATATGTTTAGTATTGTTTCTTAAGGACGTTGCCGTCGAGCGATACTCATAGCAGAAGCTCGTCAAGAATTGTCCGAAACCCTTGACAAAACAAGTGGCTTCTACAAGTCAATGTCCTAAATACTGAACACCTCATCAAGCCACCTCAGGTCTACACCTTCTACCTTGCATACGCAGACAGAAAGTGAAACAAGTATTGCATTTCGTTGAGTACATAACACATTTCATTTTATTGACATACAACACGTACCAGACATTGTTATTAAATTTGCGTTATTCCTACATGATGGATTTGTGTGCTGAGTGACACGATCAACCCAACTGTCAGACGACATCATAAGTTGTTGTCTTTATCGTTAGATGTGTTTGTTGGAACATGTTTTTTTATCATCACTGTTATCGTCGTAGGGGCACCTTCAGTACTTATGATATTAACACTGATAACATTGGTGTTGACATATGCTGCTTTCAATGAATGTCTGTTACGATTTCATCGTTACGATTACACCTATTTTGTCGGCCGCGGGTGACGCGCCACTGTAAATACTATTGCACAAACTGTCTTTTACAAGTTAAGACAACCAACTCTAAAGGATGTTTGTACAAACACGTTATAACCAGCACAGAATCTTGTTAACATAATTTGGTTTATCCAACGCTACAGACAACATACATACATGAAACAAGCAATCCTTGTATACGCGTATTTGTTGCAGGAATGCAAACACAAAATATTGTATTTACAAATGACATGTACGAGGCGAAACAAGTTCATTGGTCTCTTCAAATCGAAATGCCAAAACATAGGAACACAAACTGATGTGGCAAATACAACAAATGACATGTCGAAACATAAGGACACAAAAATGATAATATGGAATACGCATGAATTTTACAGTAATCAATAAGGACATTTTGATACACTACTATGGACTACAATTAAGCCGCTACGGGAACTGAGGAATCCACTCCTAAAGGCCAACGTATGTCTCAGGGAATTTACATACAAAAATGTTGAATTTTCAATTACAGTAAACAAGTCTACATACTACCTTTAGCATCGGCTTAGGGGATGGTAGTGGCTGCCAAATAATTTACCGAAGATTGAACGGAGTAGTATTTTGAATCGACTAGGGCATAACTAAACGATTGAAATAGTAACTGCCTAAACGCAGCCAAAGGTAACTTCCAGTATTGGCTGTGCTTAATTCCATCGGTTATCAAGGCAGTTTGAGTAAGAAAAATCTGAAGGCATGCGTCGGAAACGCAGGTGGAGGTCTTCAAACTAGCTTCCGTTATCAATCTCAACAAAATCCAATACGTACCTTTAGCATCGGCCAACCCGAATGCCGGATGCTATCAACACATTATCGCGGAACATGTTAAACACACATATTTGAAATCGCACTTCAATGAACAAAAATGGATCACTAGGAATCAACATCATGAATCCAATGCACTCTTCTACAGTTGATCTACTCAAGCACGAAAACTGCGTAATTTATGTTAGTTCAATCCTATTCTGAAGGCAGTGTTTGGAAATCAAAAGGTAGGTACTAAAGATGCACATTTAGTATCCACCCGCCAGCAAGCCCGTAAATGATCATTACCATCGAAAAATGGGATTGGACAACTGACTTGCACAACCTCCCAGACCTTGCGGCCATCCATATATCGGCAGGACTTCGGCCGGGTAATTTAACTACGGACTTACTGTAACTTCATCTTCCCGACGATGTTTCCCCTTAGCAACGTTTCCCGACCGATTTTCCCTGTTAGGAACGTTTCTGACCGAGTTCCTGCTATCGTTTTAACGAGAGGCCTTTCCGACGGAGAACTACCGGAACAGGCCATCTCCGTAAGGATTCCGACCTATTTGGCTTGTAGGTAAAACCGATTTTTCTTGTTGTGGTATTTGGTATTATAAACTATTATTTTATATCTAAAGTTAAAAGTATAAAAAATAAAAATTATTAATTAAATAGGAGTAAACACATTTATATCATCAATGGAAGATTTTTTTTTTATTATTTTTTTTTAATTTTTAAAACGAATTTTGTTGATACATTATATACCTATTTTGACATAAAAAACTGTAAAATAAATTTATAATTGTTTAATAAAATATATGTTAATATATATAAGTTTTTTTTATTATTGATCAACCACTCTTGAATTTATACTAAATTTAGAATTATTAGTATATAAAAAATATAGATACTAACATTATATTAAATAACTTATATACTATTTTCACACAAAAAAAAAAAAAAAAAAAAAAAACTTAGATATCATTTGTTTAACTATAAGTGCAGTAAGAGATACTTATAAATACCTTTTTCTTTTGATGTCTTCAAATTCAAGTATATTAAACAAAAAATAAATTATTAAATCATGTTTATATTTAAATTTATTTATATACAATTTTTATTCTTAATTAACTAGGATAAATTATATATTTTAACTTCTATTCATTTCAGTAACTTTTACTGGTGTAATGCGCGGGATTTGCATCTACTTTAATCTAATTCAACTGAATTACATTTCTTTTAAATTTTTCATTTTATTCTTAATTTTTAGAATATAATATTTATTTTAAGTATTTTGGAATTTGTTTCATAGTTTTTAAAAAATAAATAATCAAACATCTTTTTTTTTTAAGGGCCTGTTAGTTTAGTAAACATTTGTTTCTAAATATATATATATATATATATATATATATATATATATATATATATATATATATATATATATTTTAAAATGTTATTATGGTTTTTTAGTCGTAGAATTTTTTTTTTTTTTTGGCCATGTGTCGTAGAACCTTCCTTTTTGCTATATATACATGTATATATGATTCTCATTCTTCTATTCTGTTAGTTAGTTACTTTGATTCTGTCCTTGATCCCTTTCATTTCAGTCCTAGGGAAAGAATCACCTTTCTGGGTCTCAGTTGAATGGCGTCTGCAGCTTGTTGAACGATTTTCCTTTCTTGACCAACTACCTTTCTTATATTCTCTTTCGAAGTAACAAGTCTTATCCATCCAATGGGTAACTGCGTTGGTGCAAGTGTTGATGCTATTCACGCTAGTTCTGGTAATTCCTAATTAACCAACACTATCGGTGTGGTATATCACTCACGGACACTGTGAAAGGTTTTTAAATCCGAATGTGTTAATACTAATTTCAACAAACCTCACTTTCACACCCAATCCCGACCCGAAAAAATCTGGTACGTACGTAGAGTCAACAGTGGGGACACAAACCCAACACCGCCAATCGGAACCAGCTCTGATACTATGTTAAATTCCACATTAGGACGGGTCAAATCCAGTGCACCAACATAGAATTTAAAATGGTATCAGAGCCGGTTTCGACAGTGTTGAGTTTATGTCCCATTTGTTAATTTTACGTACCAAATTTGTTCAGATCAGATCTGTGCGTGAGAGTGTGGTTTGTTGAAATTATTCTCAATCCATTACAACTAGTTTATTCCTTTTCTAGTGGAAAAAAATCCTTCAGTTGTCTCAAAATAGGAACTTTTGTTCTCTATATATATATCTAGACTAGATTGTCTGAATAACAAAGATCTTATGTACTTGTTGCAGCATCAAGTGTCTCAAAAATCCGATCTTTCGCACTCGCCGTTGCATCTCCAAGTGGTAAAATCTCGAGTTTGAACCTTCCTACACGAAGATCAGAAGAAGAAATTCTCTCCTCTCCGAACCTAAAAGCCTTCTCACTCAACGAGCTGAGGAGCGCGACACGGAACTTCCGCCCCGACAGCCTCCTCGGAGAAGGAGGATTCGGTTATGTTTTCAAGGGGTGGATCGACGAAAACAACCTCACTGCTACAAAGCCCTGATATGGAATGGTGATAGCTGTGAAGAAACTAAAGTAAGAAAGCTATAAGGCCCCAAGGAGTGGTTGGTAATGAATTAAACACCTCTTATCTCACTTGTCATTTTAATGTGTTACACTTTTGGGTTAATAACTTAAAAATAGTCTCAATTATATGTCATATTACTAATCGTTGTCCCAGATTTAAATTGTTGATATTCGGCTTACCAACTATTAGATTTGTTGATTGTCATTTTTTTCCGACTGATTTTAGCCTTATAGTTGGCGTTTTAGGCAACTAAAACATGTTATTTCCAACTTTTCGAAGTATCAGATTTATTGTTCATAGTTTATGTTTATTTGATGCTTAAACATATGTTTTTGTTCCGTTAATTTTAAGAGAAACAAGTGGAAATCAATATGATAATTAAGGCACTGAATATCAACATTTTAAATTTGGGACAACAAATAACAACATGGTCTATATACAGTTCAGACAGTTTTTAGTTCTTGACCCTAGTCTTTTACCTTTTACGTTGCTGATAGAGATTTGGTTTCAGACAGAACTCGACTACCTAAGCTAGGGGTGAGCAATGGTCTAACAAGACCATAACCGAGCCCAAGACCGCCCAAGACCAAGATCATTAGTCCAAGACCGTTTAGGGCCAAGACCAATGGTCTTCTTTTATTGGTCTTAATTGGTCCTGGTCTTAATTTCGGTCCAAGACCATTAAGACCATTTGAGACCATTTAGGACCATTAAGACCATTGTATTATTTAAAAAAAAAACTGAAAATAATAATTTATAATAAAAGTTAAGACCTCCGCTGAGCGTCGAGAGCAAACTTGAGAAACATTAAATTAGCTGAATAATTAGTTTATGAAGTTGCTTGCTACAGAGAGATGAAAAGCTTATGTTTGTAAAGTGCAAAGTGCCAATACTACATTTTCGTGTTTGATTCATTTTCTGTCTAATATCAGGGAAATAGTAACTTTGTTACACCAAGTTACGTTATTTGATAAGTGTCTTTTATTTGTTATTTATGGAACGTATAACCATAAAACTTATTTGAACACTTTATCAGGTATTGATTACATCAATCTCAACTATTATATATAATTATAGTAAACATAATTTCAATTTAAAATTATTACAAAAATAATATTCGACAAATTTTAAAAAATTAAATTAAATTAAAAAACATAAAAAATAAAAATGGTCCTAAATGGTCCTAATGGTCTGGACCAAAACCAGAACCAAAAAGATCAACCATTTGTAAATGGTCCAAATGGTCCTGGTTTGGTCCTAGACCATTTGGAGGAGGACCATTTACAAATGGTCTTGCATGGTCTTGGTCTGGTCCTGACCAGGACCAGACCACGCTCACCCCTAACCTAAGCCAACTTCATCACCCAAATTTAGTCAAGTTATTAGGGTACTGCCTAGATGGAGAGAACCGACTTCTAGTGTACGAGTTCATGCCCAAAGGGAGCTTAGAGAATCATCTTTTCAGAAGTGAGTAGTAAATATGGTGATAGCCTTCTTCAGATCAAAGTTAATGGGAATCATCCGTTATTGATTTTTTTTTCCGGGTTTCAGGAGGAGCGCAGCCGCTTTCTTGGGCCACAAGATTGAAAATAGCAGTAGGAGCTGCCCCAGGACTGTGTTTCCTCCACGACGCTAAGTCACGTAAAGAGCGATGTGTACAGTTTCGGATTGTTACTTTTGGAGATTTTGACAGGGCGCCGTGCAGTGGATGAGACAAAAATAGGAGACGAACAGAAGCTTGTTGAATGGGCAAAACCTAGGAGACAGAAGAAAACTGTTCCACTAGAGGGGCAATACTCTCAAAAAGGAGCTTTTGCGGCTGCATCACTCGCTCTGCGGTGTCTAAGCACCGAACCGAAGGCTAGTCCTAAGATGTCGGAGGTGTTGGTGGCTCTGGAGAGTCCCTGAGAAATCGTCGTCTCAAATGGAGCAACAGAGAGTTGCTTCGTCTGCGCCGTTAGTAAAGCAACCACCACTTGTATCACATCGGCACTCGACTCCGACACGATAATTGAGATCCACGATTTGTTGTGGTATAATAAGAAATCCCAGACTTGGTTGGAGTGTATGAATTAAGAATTTGTTATCTATGAATTTCTCACAATGTTTGTATCTGACTGTTCTTCCTGTGTTTTTTTTAATGCAATGGATGTATGGTGTAGTCTATAATTTAGATGCTTGGATCTTATTGAATACATTATCTAAATTTTATGTGTGTTACCTGAAAAACAGTCGAGTGCGAAGTCATCAATAGATTATGCATGAGAGGAAATGAATCAATTTCAAAAGCATCAAAAGTTTTTCTTAATCCTCACACGGGTGATTCATAAGGAAAATTCCATAACGTTTGTAACAGAGGGCCCATGCCATGTAACTAACTCAACGACAGCGTAGCCTTTCTAAACATTTTAGAGAAAATAAAATAGTATAAAGGTTCAACGTTTCATATGGTAATCAGAAACTCTATGATTCTAATTCTGCCCATAAATAATCTATAAACTCCAGATCCTGTTCATTTTAATACAAACAAATTCAACTCCGGACTTTGCAAGATGGAATGGTGCATCGACGTCGCCACCCTCATTGTTCCATACTATTTCAGTTATTCTTGGGTCTTAAAAATAATATGAATTCATGTTGAATTTAAATGGTACATCATTAATAATACCCGATTCAAATATTACTTCACCCGGACTTATGGGATTTGATACTTTTCCAATACCCAATGGGGTTAAAACTACAAGAAACTAGGGTCAATTAACACAAGGCATTTTCGTCTCAAATTTGTGTATAAACGTGTTTGACACGAACCTGACACGTTTTTGCCCCGTGATAAGTAATAGCGTGAGTAATTTTTTTTGACACGGGAAGGTCGTGTCAAATACTGTAGATCGTGTTAAAAGCGATAATAACCCGTGTCAGAAGATGTTGTGTCAAATTCTTGACAAAGTCGTGTCATGTTTGTACACGGTATTTGACACGGGGTTCACAAGATAGAGACGATTCAACTTCTCACATATAGAATCAACAACTTTGACTTTAAATATGTTTATTAGAATCAATAAACTTGTCTCAATAAAATACTTTTAGAATCAACAAATTTGACCTTAAATATGAATATTAGAATCAATAAATTTGCATTAATAAAGCATTGTAGAATCAACAAATGTCTCAAAGGAACACTTATAGAATCATCATATTTGACTCTAAATATGTATATTAGAATCAGCAAACTTGTCTCAACATATTACTTTTGGAATCAACAAACCTGCCTCAACAAATTACTTTTAGAATCAACAAATTTGACTTTAATTATACATATTAGAATCAGCAAACATGTCTCTACAAAATACTTTTAGAATCAACAATTTTAATTTTAAATATGTATACCAGAATCACCAAACTTGACTCAAAGTTACACTTTTAGAATCAACAAATTTGACTTTAAATATATTAAAAACAAATAATATAAACAGTAATTATCAAATTCAAACTAGTCCAAAACTATGAATGATGTATTGATACCTTAATACAATACAAGACACTCAATTGAAATTTACATATACACAAGACCACCGAACTAAGAACGTATAAATTTTGAAACAATTTGACATTGTTTATGCTGTAAATAGCTATCACCATGTCCTTTGTTCTAACTTCATGTAGCTCGGTTCTCACCTGCACTGATCACCTGGTTAAAATGCATTTCAATCTCACACTCAACCAATACACATCATGGTTCCTGCTCTTCAAAAAACAATCTGGTCATCCATGAACAGATCAGACGCCCAAATTCTTGTAAAAAATTAAGTAACCTGGCAATTTTGAAATAATAGCGGAGGGTTAAAAAAGAACCAAATCAGGAATAAGAAAGATAACCAAAATTTACAGTATTTACAGTACTAAAGCATTCCTAAAATAGGTTCTGAATATAAACATAAATTCCTCTGTACCATTTTATGGAGCATGCGGGTATGGCTTTCAACTTCTTCATATATCACTTGTCAACTGTAATCAAACAAAACATCTACAATAAAAAACCAAATACATAATTGAAAATGTAGCACTATTTCATCATTTTTCTGTCTAAATAAGTCTGAAAAAAAATCTCATTCGATATAGATCATAGAGGTCATAATAGCTAGCCTATGCCTCGAAACCCGAAGAACGTATGCAGAATATGCAATTTTTACCACTATAGCAAAAGATGGTGAGCTGGAGGAATGATAGTAAATTATTTGTTCTGGAAATAATGAAGAAAATGACAGACCTCAACTCCAACACCTCTGTGGTTGTCCATGTCTCAGCACCTCTGTGGTAGTCAATGTCTCAGTCGTACGCTTTCCCTTATCATAGAAGCTCCTCACACATGCAAGACAAGAATCTCAATCAAATTCACAAACCACAACTTTGAAATTGAATTATTGAGTTTAATTCAACAGAACTCAGTACAACAATCAGGTATGTTTGTTAATAAAATAGATAAGGGAAATCCCAGGATCAAGGATTCGATTACCAATTGGATTTACATTGCCCCTAAACAAAATGAATCAGTCGCAGCTGCAAATCACCTGTCGTAGCATTCAGTAAGCGCATTAACATCATCCTCGACGCTATCCAATGCCTGCAATAAATCAAGATCCATTAATCAAATCGAGTGACAACAACTTAACAATAGCTGACTGAGGATGAGAGGCAAGTGCACGGAAAGTCTGAGCGGATTGCGAGGCTAGGAAGAACTTATTGTTGATGTCGAGAGAATGCTTCTAACAGAATTCAAATGGACCAGGTAATGAAGTCTCAAATAATGTCAATTATCTATAACTTTTCTATTGCAAAACCACCCTTCAATAGATACTATAGAATTGATTCTGCACATTGGATTCTTCCTAATACAAACATGGTTTATTTCTGGAAAAAGCATGCATCCAACCAAGAAACTTTTGCTCTTTTTCAAGAATTACATCAGAACAGCAGCTTTTAATTCACATATCAAGAAACCATAATTTGTGTACATTGTGAAGATTCCAACTTAAATTGATATACGAATTCTCCACCAATTGATTTTCAATAAACATAAAATAAGCAGCATGCTACTGAAACTGAATAGAATTAACTAACCAAAGTTAACTTTGTTGATATTGACATGCAGCATCCAAGCATGGAGGAATTCGCGGAAGTAATTGAACATCTCCACAGACGATCTGAACTCCTTCGGCCACAATTTGACCCCAGCTTTATCTTCCGCGGACTTCTTCGTCTTTTGCTTTTTCGAGGCATTATCCCTCTCGCGCTTGCCGTTCACGGTACCATTTGCCTTATGCGACCCGGATTGAACACGGATCTGATAAAAACTGAAGAACCCCCAAATAATCTATCATAGACAAAGAATCGCCTTAAACTCGCAGCTGCAACATGCCGACCGGTACTGCTGTTGGTGGGTTGAGAGGCCCAGTGAGAGGAGTTGCTTCAGGGTTCGAGATGAGGCGGGACGCGGTGAGAGCTCAAGTGGAGAACGGGACACGGTGGTCGAAGTCGAAGTCGAAGTCGAACAGACTCCGATCTCTCCTCTCTCAGGTGGAGCTGTGCCTCCTCCTTTTCTTTTGAAGAGACCCCCTTCTCTGTACATTAGGGTTTTTACCCAACCTTTACATATCCCAGTTTTTTTTTGTCTTACAAATAAATAAACGTTTTTTTGCCGATTTTTCTTTTTTTAAGATTTTATCGGGCTTTATATATATATATATATATAGTAGTACGGTTATGTACTATAATTTTGATAAGCCTAAATGAATCATATCACAAAAAATTGTTTACTTAGGCCTAATTGAGTAAGCCCATTATGATTTTGAGTTATTTTCAGTTAATAATTTTTTTTATGTGTAATAATAGATTTTAGTAATCTATACTTTGATTATACAAATAATAGTATGCAATGTAATGATCATATGATATTTATTTCTAAATTAATTAAAAAATGCTAAGTCTATAATATAAATGAAAATAAATTATTAATAATATAATGCTTTTAAATACATATTTATGTTTTAATCATTTATATTCCACTAACCATCCAACGTTGATTGTAGTTTAAACTTTAAAATAAGTAATAGTAACGTATAAGGTTGTACTTCTTCTATATAACTAATTTGCTTTCTCCGCGTGACGCGCGGGGTGACTTTCTCATTTATATGATTGAAATTTGAAAAACTGAGTATTGTCCCCGTGTTAAGCGCGATGAGTGAAATTGGATTAGAGTTTAGAGTGAGTAAATTGGGATCTACTATTAATGATTTTATTTTTATTTTAATGTGTTTTAATTTGAGGTGTCGAATTCGAAGTGTTTTAATTTGCAGAATGTTTTAATTCAAAAAATTCGGTAGTATGTAATAATTCTTTAAGGATAATCCCTATATATATGTACAAAATAATTTCAACCTTTAGTATGCATCATATTGTTATCATTTGGCATAATTAATTGGGGATTCTAAATGTGTTTTTTAATTGAACTTTATAACTATAAATGTGTATTTTAGGGTCAAGTGGCTTATAGTTTAGGATATATGATTTTAGGTGTGGTGATTTAGGGTATAGTGGTTTATACTTTATAGTTTATAGTTTACGGTATAGTAGTTTATGGTTTAAGGAATATTGATTTAAGGTATAGTTATTTAGGGTATAGTGGTTTATGGTATAGTGAATTGAGGTATAGTGGTATATGGTTTAGGGTGTAGTGACTTAGTGATACGGTTTATGGTTTAAGGTTTCATGATTTACGGCATAGTTGTTTATGATAACTTTTTATCTCTAGATTTGTATTTTAAGCTTAACACGGTAGACCTAAAGTTTGACTTACTCTTTTTTATTTTGTTATAATATTCTATTTTAAAATTTATATAAAGAAAAAAAATATTATTGTATATTAATTATATTTAATTTTTTGCCAATGCTAAATATTTGCTTATAAAAATTTGTATTTTTTTATTTTATATTTATTATTAATTAATATTATTATATAAAAAATTATCTTTTTTTTGTATTTAAACACTTGTATTACTTTTTTATATTTTTATTTTACTTTTATGAAGCTAAATATATTATTTATTAAATGTAATTATAAAAAAGATGTGAATGAAATATATGTGTGGTTTTACTTTTTTATTCATTAGACTAATATACGCAACTTTTATATAATTTAGAGAGTATACAATTAATATTCCTCTTTTTTAATCTTATCTTATAAATATATGGGAGAAAAACTGAAATATATTGTTACATTTAAAATATAAACATTTATGATTTAATCATTGTAATAAAATATAACATGAAATAGATATATTCAACTTATTTTACAATTTGTTAATGTATTGAAAAATAACTAAATAAAATTAATACATAAGTAATAGATGTATGCCATGTATTACACGTTTATCACCATTAAAATTAAGTTGAAAAAAATTAATTAACATAATTTGTGTGTTTTATGTTCAACTTAGTCACTCTAAATGTTTTTTTAAGGAGAATTTAATTCTAAATGTTTGATTTAGGTGCAAACGTGATGACTATAAATGTATCTCTTAAGATCAATGAAACCTTTTTTTTTTTTACCAAGGATCAATGAAACCTGTTGATTATAAATGTGTATTTTTTATGCAAATATGGTGTAGGTGCTGATACATGATTTTCTGTTAAACCCAAAATAATATGTCGAAAATAAGTTCATTTATTATTTTCAGCTTCATGTAGCTTAATAGTTATTTTAGCCCGGTGGTAGTGCGCCTTAGCTTAGCATAAACTACGAAGTCATCCGTTCACGTCTTCTCAAACACATTTTTAATTTCATAAAATACATCTTTTTTGCCTCGTGTCTAATTCGAGTCAGAACCATGTGTAATAATTTTTCTTACACGATTTGTACACGAACTTAGGGCGTGTCATTATATCTGAGTCAGAAGCGTGTTAAAGGTCGTGTCAATTTGACACGAGGCAATAGACCGTGTCAAAGGTCGTTTTAAATGAAGGTTCGTGTCAAATCTATGCTAAATGTCGTCGCAATTTGACACGAGAAACCACCCCGTGTCAAAGTTCATGTTAATTGACCCTAGTTTCTTGTAGTGTAATATGATCAGTTATTATCTTACGTTGACAGGAACTTTGTCCCGTAAGCCCAATCACGGCTCATGGCTCCGCTCTACTATCATTTGTAACGCCCTTAGTTTGAACGATTGTCCTCATCACAAGTTCAATTCAGCATATGACTAAGTCAGTTTTTTTTTGTTTTTTTTTTTCAGATATAACTCTTTAATTACCATATTTAAGAGTAATTAACATTATAGTTAATTAAAGGAAAGAACTTTATTTTTGTATATATTAAAATTGTAAGAATATTGTTTAATAATATAATAACTGATTTAGCAACTAATTCTTTAATTTTGGTACATTTTTAAAGCTTAAATTTACAAGAGTTAATTTGTATTTGATCTTTGCATCTCATTTGTAGAAAATTGTACTCTTAACTAGTGCTAGCGTGAATCGCAAAGTGAGCGGAGACTGAAATGTCGACTCCCAAAATTAGCAAGCGCTGCACGAAAAGAGTGGTGACCAAGGTGTCGAGTCCCGACCGTCCGACTCTTTCCTACACCTATTGTATATAGACACATAGCTAGGTAAGATCACTAAAATTTGATGAATTCATCAAGTTGATCATTCACATATACACTTCCTCATACCCTCTATAGTGCTCGAGTTCTCTAGTTCAAGGGTCATTACACTGTGGAAACTCGAGGTGTGTGATTCGCTTAAAGTGACGTATCCTCTTTGAATGGCATTCCCCTGTAATTCTAAATTGCCGTTGTCGATCTACGCCTTTTGCAACCGCACACCGTCACACCAAATGAAGTGAGTATCGTTTTCATGTTACAGTCACATATCTTATTAACGTGTGTGTTTAGTGTGCATGCATGTACTTCGTATTCCCACCTTGTACCTCATCAGAGCTAGAAGAAGAAATCATGAGAGAAAACCCTAGCTATAACTACCAAAGTTATTGCCCAGGGATATTAATTACATAAAAGAAACTCCTGAAGAACAATTTATAATTTTAATTTTTAGTTTCTGCATGTGTTGTCATCAGTCTGATCACTTACGCTGCTATGCCGGAACTTAATTTCGATTTAGTCGAAAACGAAAGCATTAATCAATCTCACCATCACCAGGAGATAGAGAATCAATGTGAAGGCGCCCAGGGGCATCAGGAGTTCCCCCAAACACTTCAGTAGATAGAGTAGATCAGTAGTAGGCATGCAAAAACCCAACTAGCTAGATATATATATATATATATATACATCCAAATCCATTGAAGCGTTCAAGGAGAACTCTAGATACCTCCTAACAAGCAAAACCCTAATTAGTCGATTATCCAAAACCCAAGTAATGGATATTTTCATTATCAGGAGATTCACCAGGAGTTCCCCCAAACACTTCAGTGAAGAGAAGATAAGTCCCATTGAAGTGCTCAAGAGAACTCTTGGTGAAACCTGATGAAACTCTGTATATATATTTTGCCCTAGATACAACTAATCCTAAGATATTTATATTGTTGCTGTAATGTAATTGCAGGAATCTACTTGAGCCATTTCATTGCTACTTTAGAGAAACTGAACCTAGTCTAAACCCTTGGCTTCATTCCTATATATCACAAAGCCACCAGAATAATAAATATGTGGAACCAAACCTCATCTCTCTCTCTCTCACTCTCATGTTCTTTCGTTATCTTCCTTTTTTGTGGACGGTAGAAAAGAATCATCCCAGCACTTTTTTCTGCGGGTGGTCTTAAAGGGCCATATCAAAAGAGCAGCACCCGTAGCATATTTGCTAATGAGTTGGAATCATTTTTATGAAACCTTGTTTCTTAGATAGTTTAGATATATGCATGTTCTTTAATAATCATAAAATAAAAAAATCTTCATGACACGTGTCACAACAAGTGCACTAATAGTCTTGCCCGCGATGTCAACATCCGCATATTTAACCCAACCGCGTCTCCTTCCCCGCCCGAAAAAAGAGGAAGTGACCAATACTTTACCCCTTACGGGATGACCCGTTGAAAGCGGTGATTATTCTAAGAGTGTTAGAGGATATAGAGATTCCTTAGTTTACATATAAGTCTCAAGTTTATTAGTTTGCAAGTTTAGTTCTCTACGAGTCTTATATATATATATATCTGACTGTTGTTCTTTGAAAGATTGAAGAACAGGAAAAGATAAAATTGCAGAGAATGTATGCAGAATTAATTTACCAAAAAAAAATGTATGCAGAACTAACTGGATTGAAATTTTATTGATCGGAACTAAAAGGATTTATAGTAGATATATTCTGCAAACTACTAGCCTACTTTCTAGCTCAACACGTGCAGCACTTCTGCACTACATCAAATAATCTAAAAAGAAGCTAACTAACCAAGATAGAGAGACTAACTTGTAGCCTAAGAATCAACGACAGTGCTGACTTGACACCAAAGAAATCAAATAGAACATATTTCCTAACTTGAGCTAACTTAACCAACTTAACTAATATTGAGAAACCTGAATTAACTAACAATATAATTTCATCTCTTTGTAAATCCTAACATTTGCAATCAGCGTGGTTTCTATTAGTTCTAACTCTCCCTACAATCTCTAAAGTATTTCACATGGAACACCCTGCGGGAAAAAAGAACTATTGTCAAAATTATAAACATGATGAGAGTAATTTTTTGGTTCATTGCGGAAAAAAAGATTGAGAGAAAGTTTTGTGGTCGCCTCTTTTTTTTTCACTTTTGATGGGTTATATTATATTCTTCTTTATAGCTTCATCTGACCGGGAAACCTTCCAAGTTCATTCTCCAAATTGCAGTGACGATCTTATTGCCTTTCTCGCGTCTTGTCATCTAGATATCAAGAGGTGCTGCATGTTCACTATAAATAGATAACTCAAGTTATATATTATACCAGCATATACATACATATCAAATTCAAAAACAAAAAGATTGCGAAATGAATTGATCAGGTGTTCCTTAGAGTTCCCTGAACACTTCATTGGGTGTTCTACTGAGCAATAGCCTACTGAAGTGTTTGGGGGAACTCCCAGAAGCAACTGATACTACCTAAGTAGGAAAACTCCGTGCTATGTTGTGAACTTTACCTTCCACAATGGAATGATTAATTTTACCTTCCAAACCTCCTTTTCAACTTGCTGACATATTCACGAAGCTGTTAAAAATCGACATTTTCCTTAAGTTGAAGACAATTAATGTTTAGCATGATCAAGTTTGACGAAGTTTGTTTAAGGAAGACTTACAAAAAAATAAATTAAGCACTATGTTACTTGATTAGTTAAAGAATAATTGCTAAACTATTATTACTTATGATAAATGAATAATGAGAAGTTTGTTGAAATAATAAAGTTTTATGATTAGCATAATCATTAGAGGACTGATAAAAAGTCCGATAAAAGCGTTCCGCCACATTCCGAACAAGAGAGGATGGCATCGACAGTAATACTCACTACTAGAATACAGGGTCAATAGGCACGAGGCAGATCGTTTCAAACTCATGTATAATCGTGTTTGCAACGGGTTAGGCACGGGGTCACCTCGTTATTAGTAATCGAGTGTGTGATTTTTTTTGACACGAGGAGGTCGTTTCTAATACTGTTCATCGTGTATAACTCGTTGCTAATACGTTTTGGGAGACCTCGTGCCTAATTCAAGCCAAACTTGTGTAATGGTTGTTGACGCCTGTACACGCCTATTTCATACGGGTCTATATGATTCAAGTGCTCACTTATAGAATCAGACTGCTAATTTTAAAAAGAGCATTGTAGAAACGAAACATTTACCACAATTATAACTTAATAGGGTCAATGTTTACAATTCTGTATATATTTTGTTGAATGACATTGGGTAATTACGTTATTCACTTTTATAGTTAGATATGTAAAGTAATTCGATTCTAAAGCATTTTTCAGAATCAAATGTTTTCTTACGGTAAATACTTATAAGGTCAAGTATTTTGAATTATAAAACATTTAATTATTATTAAAACAACAAATGACAATTATTCGGAAACTGATTTTTTATTGATAATAATACATATCAGACTAACACATATCAATCCAACAATACTACAAACTACACATTGTCATAATCACTATCACTGCAACTATTTCAAACTAACAATTACAACTACATAATGTACAAATTACTACTGTCCACATAAGCCGACCCCACCATCTTCTTCACTCATTATCTTTAGAGATGCAACTGAAAATGATTGATACCTAAACCCGAGCTGCAAAAAATTAAAGAGCTAACTAAATATACAGTTAACTTAAATATAGTAACATCAGATTAAGGTATTAGGCTATTGGCAAACAAATTGATAATCAAAGAGGTCATGGAGAATTAGAAGCAAAGATCTTACACATCCGCTCTCACAAAAGCTGCCCTAACATATATGTAATTAACTTCAAAGGGTTAAAAATCGCATACCTCAACCCTTCATTTCTTCTTGGCTGTAAGATTTGTGATCTTGGCTTCATATGAGTCCTTCTCAACGCTCTTAATAACACCAATAAATATAGATAAATCAAAATGTAAGGTGTAAGAACAAACAGTTAACTATATTGTTCTTCGAAGTAAATAGTCAAGGAAAATAGACTTACTCGACATTTTGGCTGACTCCAGCTTTCGATAAACTCTACAATCTCAACTTGCTTAATTGCCAATGCTGAAATTACCGATTACATTAGAAATGTCATAAAATAGGTGCAATCTAAAAACCATAAGCAAGTTACCCACTTTCTTCGTTTTGTCAGGTTATCCATTGACTTGATCCTCTCTAGAGAATCTCTAAGTAATTAATCTTTTGCCAATGGTATCCGAGCATGCTTTTTCTCAAGATCCTTAAGCATTTTCTCAAGCTTTTGCAGTCGTTCCAAGCATGGCTCGAGACAATCTTTACAGCTTACTTCAAGATCCGTGACATTTGATGAGTCCATGACACTAGAAAAAAATTAACAATGTAAAGAGATGAGTTTGTTAAATTATGAGATTATTTGCAGAGAGAAAAAGTGACAGTAAAACAGGATACCTTATTTGCAAGATTCAATAAATTCAATAGTATCTCGTGTAGTGATATGCTCTGTATCTATCTTCAACTGCAGGAGCCTTTCAACAATTAGCGGGGTGCTTAACCTCTTAACACCAGCCTATCCAATCAAAATATACAAATTAATATATAAACAAACTATTGCAACTTAACCTACACTCTAATCCACAGATTGTCCATAAAAAAATTCTTCAAAATACTAATTTCTCAAGTACCTTTTGATACAATTTCAACCACACTACTGAGTACTGACTTTGAGAAGAAACCCAACTTCCATCAGCTAAATATATACTTGAGTCAATCCATTTTACTTGAACCAATTTACAGGCTGTTCATCAACCTAATTCAACTCAATTAACTCAAGTCAAGTGGTCCAATTCAAGTCAATTCATCTTCACATAAGCTAATGTCATCAATTTGATCAAGTCTCTGCAGATCAACATAATCCAGCTCTAATTAGCAGATTATTGGACAAAAAATTGAGTTCTCTATCAAATCAAAATTTGTCCAACTTAGAGATATAGCCAATTTAACTTCTCCAATCTACATACCAAACTGATTGATGATCTTTCCTTCAATTGGCACAAGAACAAACTATCCAAACTAACCTGGGCTCAACCCACATAACAACTACTGACGGATGGCGTGGTCAAAGGCACCTACCAAACCCAGACGTGGCTGGGGCAGAGTACGATTCATCCCGATTGACTAATCTTCTACTCTCTCTCACTATATTTTCTCAGGCTCATTGTTGATAATAAGAGATCTTATCTATGTTTGTCTATCGTAAAAAACAATTGAAATGGATGAAGATAATGATAACTAATTTTATTAAATTCATTTTCTTTTCCAAGCTTCCTTATGAAGCGGTTGCTTATTATTGCTGCAAAATAAAAGACCAAGATATAAAAAAGTCTAATTCCTATGTATAAGTAAGCTCTTTCAGCTTAGTGTTCAAATTTCTTATTAAATTAAGGGACAAGATATAAGTCTTGGCTAGAACTTAGAAGTTATTTTCTCAAAATCATAACAATTAACAACCAACAATCTTACTGAAACACTTAAACTTCATAGTCAGATCTTATGAAATAAAGGTAGAAATCGATAAATCGAATGTTTAGGGTCGGATCTTGCACATATTTACAGGGTAGAGGTCGTCAAAGTAATAACACACACATATCTGTGATGTAGATAGTGGTATAAAGGATTAACCTGGTCGGATATGCCTCGATCCGCCACTCCTCCCTGCCTGCTTCTAGTGCATTTCGCGACTCCTCTGCTGGCTGGGGCTCCACGAATCCGCGACCTCGACTCCGTCCCGTGTAAGTTGTGAGTCCGACTCCATAAAGTGCACGCCGTCGACCCTAACACTAGAGAAGAAGAAGGAGCGAACCGAGCTAACACATCGAGGAAGTCAGGTTCTCTATAGGAAGAAGTTTAAGACTTAGATTTGTGAGGTGATGATTTGCGGCTAGACTGTTTGGTGTAAAATAAGATCAAATACATTAGGGTTTGAGGATTTACATTAGGCCTAGATAGTTTAGTTTTTTGGGCCGAGAGACAAGTTAGGATTTTTTGGACCGAATGAGTTTTAGGTTAGTTATAATTAAGATTATATATATTATTTAAATATAAATTTGATTATATATTATATATTTAGTATTTATTTATATATAGAGGAAAAAATGTATCATCATAGTTACTAAACTTATACAATGCTGATTTAGAAAAAGAAATAATATTGAAAAAATTGTTAAAAAAATTAATCAAAATAATTGGTCAAAATAAAGAATAATAAGTTAATTAAAAAATAAATATGAGTTAATGTTTATGTTTATGTATTCACTACTACATACCTTAAATTACTTAGTAGTTAAGTCATTCTACCTTAAATCATTAGTGTATGCCTTAAAGTAGTCTTATATACCTTAAATCACATATTACCTTAAATCACTACTACATACCTTAAATTACTTAGTAGTTAAGTCACTCTACATTAAATCATTAGTGTATGCATTAATGTAGTCCTATACACCTTAAATCACATATTCAACTAATTCACTACTACATACCTTAAATTACTTAGTAGTTAAGTCATTCTACCTTAAATCATTAGTGTATGCCTTAATGTAGTCATATACACCTTAAATCACATATTCAACTAATTCACTACTACATACCTTAAATTACTTAGTAGTTAAGTCATTCTACCTTAAATCATTAGTGTATGCCTTAATGTAGTCATATACACCTTAAATCACATATTCAACTAATTCACTACTACATACCTTAAATTACTTAGTAGTTAAGTCATTCTACCTTAAATCATTAGTGTATGCCTTAATGTAGTCATATACACCTTAAATCACATATTCAACTAATTCACTACTACATACCTTAAATTATTTAGTAGTTAAGTCATTCTACCTTAAATCATTAGTGTACGCCTTAAAGTAGTCATATATACCTTAATCACATATTACCTTAAATCATTAGTGTATGCCGTAATGTAGTCATATACACCTTAAATCACATATTCAACTAATTCACTACTACATACCTTAAATTACTTGGTAGTTAAGTCATTCTATCTTAAATCATTAGTGTATGACTTAAAGTAGTCTTATATACCTTAAATCACTACTAAATACCTTAAATTACTTAGTAGTTAAGTCATTCTACCTTAAATCATTAGTGTATGCCTTAAAGTAGTCTTATATACCTTAAATCACATATTACCTTAAATCACTACTACATACCTTAAATTACTTAGTAGTTAAGTCACTCTACATTAAATCATTAGTGTATGCATTAATGTAGTCCTATACACCTTAAATCACATATTCAACTAATTCACTACTACATACCTTAAATTACTTAGTAGTTAAGTCATTATACCTTAAATCATTAGTGTATGCCTTAAGTAGTCCTATATACCTTAAATCACATATTCAACTAATTCATGTACACACACCTTAAATCAATAACATTTAGCTCATTATACCTTAAATTATTACTATATACCTTAAATCATTGTTAGATACCTTACATCAATAACATTTAAAACATTATACATTGAATTATTAGTGCATACCTTAAATCATTCTAGATACCTTAAGTCATTACTTTCTACCTTAAATCATTCTAGATACCTTAAGTCATTACTTTCTACCTTAAATCATTAGTATATAACTTAATTCACATATTAAACTAATTCGTATATATATACCGTAAATTATTAACAATGAATTGATTATTTCTTAAATAATTAGTAAATACCTTAAATTATTACTTCATACCTTAACTGATTAGTAGATACCTTAAATCCGCCAAAATTAAATGAATGAATCCACTTAGCCTAGTGGTAACACACTCACACTCTAACATGCATCTGCTGGTTGCTGGTTCGAAACTTTGCAACACCTCCATATTTCTTTTAGTAGCACAAATATTGGGGTCGTGTATAATTCGTATCAGGGTCGTCTCAGTTATTCTTTCATCAACGAATTGTGCACGACCTAACCCTATGTCAGATTCCTCGTGTCAAATTCGTCCCAACAGTCGTCTACATTTGAAACGAGGTAACACCCCGTGTCAGTACACGTGCTAAACTCTACCTCGTGCCTAATTCGACTCAAACACGTTCCAATTTAAAACGACTAAACACCCCGTGTCAAAGTTCGTTTTATTTGAGGGTGTTTTCTTGTAGTGACTTGTGAACTTTAAGACTATTTATTCAAATAGATACAATCGGACTTTGACGGATTGTTTTTGTCGGATTGTAAATCATTTTCCTAATCATTATTGGCCAAACAAATTAGCATAATCATTAGAGAGAAGTTTCTTGTAACGAAAATCCGATTTAAAGAATTTTCGGATGATAACTCAAACAACTTAATATAATAATAATAATAATAATAATAATAATAATAATAATAATAATAATAATAAAAAGAGTGTGAGTTCCAACAATTTTCTACGAGAATGGTAGTCAACTTTACCTTTCTTTCTCCTTGCATGCACACTTACTTTTGTTCATTTTCAATTGGGAAGACATTCGGGTGTCTACCCATATCTAATAATTGATAAATTATTCGACATTATTTTAGTGATACCTTACGTACATTTCAATTTTTTTCAAATCATACACTTTATTCTTGGTCCATTTTAAGTATATATACCCTCAGATTCTCCTACTCAATTATTGTTCAAGATTTGGAAAGTATGATCAATTGGCCCCACAAAAAATTTAAATTACAAATTTAATCAGGACACAAGATTTGAAACACTTAGGGTTGATTTGATCCTTAACTATAATATATCTATTCGATTAGGGCCACCTAAATCAAGTCGTGTTGCCTCCTGCTGGAAAAGACATCGTTTTGCCTTTTTATAATCGCCTCATTTCTTGGAAATTCCTGGCGTAAAGTTGAAGTTGCACCTGCCGCTGCTGTGATATATGTTTAGAAGAACCAAAATTGAAACACAGCTAGCCTAGTGTCATGTCACCGGAGCTTTGACACTCCAAGCGGAATCGATACGCGGGGCATCCGGCCTTTCTCATATCCGGCCTTTCTCATCTGGATCAACTCTCTTTACTCCCAAGATCAGTTCTCGAAACTCAACTCGCACTGCGCATACAGACGGAACGAGTCGTAATTAGGGGTCTTTGCTCCTAAGAGCAGCTAACTGGTTTTCGGCTTGCCCTGACCATCATCAGGAGAGCGGCGTTAGCTCCCGAACCAGCTGGATCTCGAAGGATATGCAACGTCTTATCAATAGCAACCTGAACATTGGAAACCAGCCAAATGGCTTTCAAACGACACCCCATGTATGGGGGGGGGGGAGAAATCCACATCCATCACGTCCTGGCTTGGCTTCCAACTACTATTCCCCCCTAAAGAACTTTATATACAAAAACTTCTTTGGACGTAGTAGACGTTGGTGTGCTCCAACTTGCACCACTTTTCCAGGCCCGTGACATTCTCCCCCACCCAACCTATGCAATGCCCTCGTTGCGTCGTCCCGCTGCCTTCAAGGAATCTTCAATTCTTCCACAGCAGGACACACTTCACCACGTCATCAACATCTTCTGCCTTCTTGGGTATGATCACGGTTGCTTTTTGTGCATTGACCCCTCGATTGAGAAGATCAACTTATAATCATTGGTCACAATCACGAGTCCACGTGAGCCACCACTACGACCTCATGAAAAGGTCACCTCCTCAGTCCAGAGAAACGTCTACCGCGCCTAAGAGACTTCCCATCCCATGGGCACGCTACTTAGAAACTTGCCTCCGCCTTTTCAGCAGTCGCTATCATCTTCTTTCTTGGGTATGGTCAAATTTGGCATTCGAGAACTTGTCTCCGCTCTTCTAGCAGTGATTTCCATAGTAATGCAACTCCACCCTCCTTGTTTGACACTTTTCCTTCAAGAGCCGTAACAGCCAATATGTGCACCTGACTACGCTCTTCTTTAGTGCATCACTCCTCATGGTGGCAACGTCACCGCACATTCTTGATCTCTCAGATTGAAGGCAACCCTCCACGGTTATGTCTTCCGAGTTCTTTAGAGTCACACCACCCAATGACATTCGTGGTAAAATTACAATCATTATCGTTCAGAGTCCGCAACAGTAATTCTTCTATCTTGAAGCTCCCATGAAACGAACGAGAACTTTGCTCTGATACCACTTGTTACGTGTCTAGAGCTTTGATGCTCCCAGCGGAACCGACACGCGGGGCATCCGGCCTTCCTCATCCGGATCAGCCCTCTTACTCCCAAGATCAGTTCTCGAAGCCCAACTCGCACTGCGCATACGGACGGAACGGGTCGTGGTTAGGGGTCTTTGCTCCTAAGAGCAGCTTAACTGGTTTTCGGCCTACCCTGGCCATCATCAGGATAGTGGCATTAGCTCCCAAACCACCAGGATCCCGAAGGATATGCAACGTCTTACCGGCCTTTGGACGTAGTAGACGTTGGTGTGCTCCAACTTGCACCACTTTTCCAGGCCTGTGACACTATTTTTTTTATATATGCTCTCATTAATGCGTGTATTTTGTTAAAATATGTATAAAAACATATCGGTCTTCATCAGTACAGCCTAGCTTTTATATAGCGTTAAGAACATATAAATAGTCCAAGGTTTGCCCAATGTTGAAATCTGGTGTCTGAAGTTTAAAATGTTAGAATTGACAGTTTCAAGTTCATTTTTGTTGAAACTTTGTGTCTCAATGTAATTACTTTAGAGAAGTCAATCCCGACGAAACCGACTGTCAAATTCGAGTTCTCATGCACGCTATCTTCTCGCCACCTTGCTTGGACCGTCACCTAAGAAGCTGGCCACATCCGCGCAAGTAAATACTGCTATGTTGACGCTAGAAATTATCCACACCACTATGCTGGAAACTTTTTCTTTTAGATGTTCAAGTTTTGGGAAAAATTTGGCAATTTTATGAAAAGTAAAGATTGATGGATTATGAGTGGGTGGGTTGATGAAAGTGATTGAAGAGAGACGAAATAACGCGCGAAGACACAAAATTTTAACAAAAATGAAACGTGAGACTGTCCATTTTAACATTTTAAACTTCAGACACCAAATTTCAATATTGGGCAAACATTGGTCTATTTATAGGTTCTTAACCTTTCATATAAGCTTATTAAGGTGTGTCTTTTGTTAAACTATGTCTACGAGTTTAATTACCCAAAATCATCACCCACATAATGCGCTAGCTTTTTAATATGCTCATTAAGTCGTGTCGAAAGTCTTTATCCACAAATTCAAACTTATCGAAAAGTTGACTAAGACATCGTCTTATTTCTAATTTTGTTCAATATTTTATTGATAAATTATATATAATGAAAAAAAGTACATCGTCGGTAAAATCTGGTGGGTACTAATAGTACTCATGCCGGGCCTCGTTGACCTTCATAATAGACTTTTTCTCAGTGTTTACCTCTTCTGACTCAAATTCATCCACGGTACTTCCACATTGATATGTTCTTCTTCTTTCTCGGTGTTGTTGCGTTCTCTTTCTGCATCGACATTGCTGCATTCTCCCTCTTCTGATCTCCTCCACTTAGCGAGAGATCTGACACATCGTTTGTTAGGTTATACCACTTGTTGAGGTACAATACATCTACCTCTGATTCGTCTACGTCTTAATCATTTTGGACTTCAAAAGTGGTAGCCTCATCCCACTTTGAGATGACACTCAGTAAAACATCTGCATCACATATTTCTATAGGGTTAAGAACCTATGAAAGGTCTGAACTATCACCCATGTTAACGGGAGAGGTCTGAAATTTAAAAAGTTAATAACAGAGGTCTGAAATTTTAATTTTGTTGATTTGAGGATTTCCGTCCATTTTAATGGTTAAATTTAACAGAATTGTGTGAAATGACATTTTTGCCCCTTTAATATTTTGTTTTATTTAATATCTTATTTAAGTAAATGTGAAATGACAATTTTACCCCTAAAGTCAAATTAAAACCACCCAACTCCGGCCACCGCCACCCGACTCCGGCCACCACCACCGACTCCGGCGACCACCACCTCGACTCCGACCACCACCACCTCGGCTCCGGCGACCCGACTCCGGCCACCACCTCAGCAAAAAAGCTCCGATCGGAGCCAAAAAGCTCCGATCGGGGCCAAAAAGCTCCGGTCGGGGCCAAAAAAGCTCCGATCGGAGCCACAGAGCTTCGATCTGGAGCTCTGTGGCTCCGATCAGAGCTTTTTTTGCTCCGATCGGGGCCGGTGGCTCCGATCGGAGCTCAATCGGGGCCGGTGGCTCCGATCGGAGCCTTGGTGGTGGTCGCCGGAGTACGGTGGTGGTCGTCGGAGTACGGTGGTGGTCGCCGGAGTACGATTGGTGGTCGCCGGAGTACTGTGGTGGCTTCAAGGGCATTTTGGTCTTTTCACTCCAAGCATGTGAGGGGCACACTTGATAGAAGGGCATTTTTGGAAAAAAAAAATAATTATTTCTGGTCACATGCCAAGCATGTGACCAACTTCCGTTAGTTTTAACGGAAAAAACTAACGGAGACCGCTGTTATCAACAAAACAGAAATTTCAGACCTCTGTTATTAACTTTTTAAATTTCAGACCTCTCCCGTTAACATGGGTGATAGTTCAGACCTTTCATAAGTTCTTAACCCATTTCTATAAGTTTTAGAATCGGTAACTTCGTAAATTTCTTAGTTGAACCTCCAAATAATTTTCAATTATGGAGTTTGACACCAACAAATGCTCATAGCCGCCTTTTTCACATCGTCTAGAGGAATCCCTCGATAAGCTTTTAAGCATTTCAATTCACCATTTTGATACTTCCGGATCCATTTTTCCATGTCAAAGGACTTGTTCTAAAATAGCAATTCTAAGAGAATTAACACATTCACACCTAACATAACTATGCATTTTACGTAATCGTTTTTTTAATATATATCTAACAATTTTTGTTGATTCATAAACTATTAAAAAATTTAGAAAAATAGCAAGTTGACAATATAACCTATTTGCGGATCTAATACGTAATCTCGGTTTTTATTAAAACAAATATTTAACTTTTTTTCATAAAGTCTTAAAAATTAAAAAAATAGTGGCAAGTTACCAATTTGCGCATTATAAAATGTAATTCTTTTTAAAGAGAAAATTTAACTTTTTTTTTTTATAAATTCTTAAAGAATAGAAAAAAGTGGCAAAGTCTAACTTATTTGTGGATCCTAATATGTAATTTAGTTTTTCTTAAATATTTAACTATTTTTTGTTAATTCTAAAAATTAAAAAAGTGACATGTCAACAGTCTAACTTTTTTGTGCATCATAAAATGTAATTTTTCGTTTTTAAAAGAAAACATTTAACTCTTATTTTGTTAATTTATAACTTCTTAAGATTAGTAAAAAAAAATGTAGCAAGTTGGCAATCTAACCTATTTGCGGATATGTTATTTCGAGAAGTAATACTCATGTCAAATAGGAAGAGGAACTCCAAGTGAGAACAATAGACTCGGTCAAACCGAATTGCAAAGCCAATTGGTCGGGTTTGGGTCGTGACAATTTTAGTTACTTACTACACATATGATTGTCAATCTCGCTTAAGCAGACCTAGTTCGCTTCACATTCGACCTCTCCATTAGTATGATGTGAAGGGGTCAAGGGGCATCAGGAGTTCCCCCAAACACTTCAGTAGATACAGTAAGTAGTAGGCATGCAAAAACCCAACTAGCTATATATATCATTGAAGCGTTCAAGGAGAACTCTAGATACCTCCTAACAAGCAAAACCCTAAATCGAATACCGAAAACCCGAGTAACGGATATTTTATCAGAAGATTCACCGGGAGTTCCCCCAAACACTTCAGTGAAGATAAGATATATAAATCTATCTCATTCAAGTGTTCAAGAGAAGTCTTGGTGAAACCTGATGATTATTTGATGCATGCATGAACCCGAAACCCTAAGGTATATATTTATACATGGTTTTGGTTGCCGTTGAAATCTTCTTTGCTATAGCAAGCAAGAAAAATGAATCTAGTCCAAATTATTGGCTCCATTTCAATCACAAGGCCACCAGAATAATATGTGGAACCAAACCTCATGTTCTTTCATTTTCATTCTTTTTCGCCGACGGTAAAAAAAAAAAGCATCAAATCACTTGGAATATTTTCTATGGAACTTGATATATTGTATCATCAATTCGAGCCTTGTTCTTGATCAATAAGCAAAATTCTACAGTTTTAAAATTGTGAACATAGTCACACTTTTGCGAAAAAGATTGAAGAGGATATACATATGTACCAGTGACCCCTTTTTTTCACTTACAATGGGTTATATTCTTCTTTTTGGCTTCACACCCCTGGCCTTAAAACCATCCAAGTTCATGCTGCTCCTGCAGATTGCGTGCAATGATCTTTTCCAGTTGTTTCATTAATTTCATGTATTATCTTTTAAATCATTTCACTAGGTAATAAATACATTGATTAAGCCACATGCATCTCGTCATAGTGAAGTTGACGCAGTCATGGTACGACTCCGGGTTAAGTCGAACCCAGCTAATCCAAACTGTGACACCCAATTTGTATCACATTGAATAGAAAAGAGAGATTAATTGTGTTAATAAGCAAGATGGGTGCTACTCAAACTCAACATGAATTCCTCATTTTCAGGGCCTGGTTGAGGACAACGAACTCAGTCAAGCTGGGTTGGATTAGTGTGGACAATCGCTCGGCCTTGGGAGCATGACAGAATGGTATCAAAGCCGGCTCGGGACCGTGATCAGGCTTGCAAGTTAAGTGCCCGACCAACGGGAGAAAATTGCTGGAAGTAAGTTATCGATCTGGGTTTCTAATCACCTACCGGGACAGATTCTGAACCAGTCTGGACTGCAACGAGGACGTCGCGTGTTAAGGGGGTAGACTGTGACACCTCCAATTTGTACCACGTTGAATATATAAAATTGCGATTAGATACTCAAGCCCAAGGTAAAGATTGTGGACTGGTTTGGGCCGCAGCGAGGAGGTCATGCACATTACGGAATAGATTGTAGGGTAGCACCCCAATTTGTACCACATTCAATATAAAAGAGTGCTAGATACTCAAGCTCAACATAAACTCGTTTTCAAGGACAAATTGAGGACAATGGGCCAGCTCAATCAGGCTCGTTGCGCGCATTAAGATGTAGAGTGTGACACACCCAGTTTGTACCACATTGAATAGGAAAAAAAACGATTAGAAATTCAATTCCAACAGGAATTATTCATTTTCAAGGCTGAAGTAAGAATAATGGCTCAATTATATACTAGATTGGACTAGTGTGGCATGATACAAACATGTGGTACTATTAACCCTTAATAGTATAACTATGTAAGATTTTTGCGTCTTTCTTATGTTGTTTTAGTATCACTTTTTCCGGGTGGTAAGGACGGAAAGCATCAGGCACTTTGCTAATCACTTAGAATCTCTTTCTTCGGAGATTTGGTTCATATAGTTAGTTTTGAAAGAAAAAGCCAACCGGTAAAGAATACTGAAAGTGATCAGAGCTTAGTTCCATGCAATCTAGAAAGAGAGATCTATGTGATGAATATTCTCACTTTTAACGTATATATTCTTCTTTTAGCTTAGCACTTCTTCACCTGGCCCTAAAACACAACCAAGTTCATTATCCAGAAATGCAAATTGTAGGGATCCTCTGCCTCTATATGTCTTGTCTTCTAAATCACGAGATACATTTTCGTTAAAACGCATCCTGAACTTATGCACACTCGAATGTCCTTCTTATGAGCTGCCATATGATCTGTATAAATACCTACCTACCTGGTGGTATTGACCATTCATCACATTCAATAGCAAAGATGTGAAGAGGGAGATATGAAACGGGTGTTTCTTGGAGTTCCCTGAACACTTCATTGGGGATTTGTGAATCACATTATACCCTACTGAAGTGTTTGGGGGAACTCTGAGAAGCAACTGACGTTTTTTAGGGCTTAATGATGTATATTTCCCGCAATACAAAACAATCCATGTCGACAGAGATACGCTAGGTGTTTCTTGGAGTTCTCTGAACACTTCATTGGGGAGTTATAATGAAGATACCCACCCTACTGAAGTGTTTGGGGGAGCTCCGAGAAGCAACTAGCATACATTATAATTAGTAACCGTCAGTTTGGTGTCTCAATTTTAAATGGTTGATATTTGGTATCCCAATTTTCAGTTGTGTTGCTATTAGGTAGTTAATTTTAACAGATTGAGTTGAAAATACTATATTTTACACCTTTTTTTTTAGGTCTCCTTTTCCGGCCACCCCACCTCCGATTCTGGCCCCACCTCCGATTTCGGCCACCCCGCCTCCGATTCCGGCCACCCACCTCCGATTCCGGCCACGGCGGTGCAGCTGGTTATGGCCGAGAGGAGGAGAAGGAGAAGGAGAAGGAGAAGGAGGAGGAGGAGAAGAAGAAGGAGAAGGAGAAGGAGGAGAAGGAGAAGAATGAGAAGGAGAAGAAGGAGAAGAAGAAGAAGGAGAAGGAGAAGGAGAAGGAGAAGAAGGAGAAGAAGAAGGAGAGAAGAAGAAGGAGAGAAGAAGAAGAAGAAGAAGGAGAAGGAGAAGAAGGAGAAGAAGAAGAAGAAGAAGAAGAAGAAGAAGAAGAAGAAGAAGAAGAAGAAGAAGAAGAAGAAGAAGAAGGAGAAGAAGGTGGGTGACCGGGCCGAAATTGTAGGTGGATGGCTGGAATCGATGGTGGTGGCCTGAATTGGAGGGGGCTATTTTAGGAATTTTTAAAATTATTCACTCACATGCTGGTCACGTGACCATATTCCGTCCAATTTAACCCAAAAATAGACGGATATTCCAAATAGCAACATATATGAAAATTCGGACAGTCTTTGTAAACACCAAACACCAAACTGACACATGAGTCAAAATTTGTACAATTTTTAGGTTATATTCCCTTATAATTATGTCAGTTTTTTTTCATGGGATTTCTTATGTGTCAGCTTTTAGAATAATTGTACCACCCGTGATTTGTACTACAAAGATTTGTAGTTTTAATAAGTAAGAGATGTACTACGCAAACATAATAAGAATTCTTCCTTTTTCTAGACCTAAGTGAAGACAACGGGTTCAGTTAGACTGTGTTGGACTAGCTAGTGGGAACAATCGTTTGGGATTGGGGGCATAATCGGGCTCCCAAATAAAGGTCCTTGCCATCGGGAGAGAAAAGCCGGTGTCTAACCACTACGGAGTAGACTGTAAACCTAACCTAGAGGATATATTGTACCCTATTAAGTAAGATAGGTACTACTCAAGCACAATAGAATATCCTTCTTTTCTAGTTTAGGTGAGGACAAAAGGTTCAGTTAGGCTAGGTTAAGTTAGTGTAAACAGCCACTCGGGCTTATAGGCGTTACAACTAGACTAAGTGAAAGCTCATTTTCTAAACTCAAGTGAAAATAATGGGTTCAGTAAGGCTGGATTAAACTATTTGGATATTCGGTAGAGTGAAAGACATACCATGTAAAGACTCCCAAGATTCTTTGTTGGCACTAAATTAGAGGTGATTGAGCTCTCCTTGTTTATCATATTGAAATTGAAATGGGAATAGAACCTAAAAATTGTCTGGATTTTACACCATGTGTCAGTTTGGTATCTCAATTTTAAACTGTTGATATTTGGTGTCCCAATTTTCAGTTTTGTGCCTATTTGGTTTTCCGTTAGTTTTTTGGGTTAAATTTAACAGACTTACTTGAAAAGACAATTTTGCCATTTTTAAAAAAAAACCAACTGACAATCCGGCCACCCACCCCGACTCCGGCCACCCACCTCCAGCCACCCACCTCCAGACACCCACCTCCAATTGGTCGGAATTGGCCGGAAATCAGCCAAAATCGGCCGGAATAGGCCGTAATCGGCCGAAATCGGGACGGGTTTGGCCCGAATCGGGGTGGGTTTGGCCGCAATAGGCTGGAATCAGAGATGCTTAGCCCTAAATCGTCCGTAATTGGCCTTAATCGGCCGTAATTATTGGCCTTAATCGGCCGTAATTGGCCTTAATCGGCCGGGACTTGGCAGAAATCGGCTGGAACGTGTTGGGGTTATTCTGGGTATTTTAAAATTATTGCCCTCACGTGACCAGCACGTGACATCATTCTGTCCAACTTAACTGCCAAAATAGACGGAGACACCAAATAGCAACATATATGTAAATTCAGATACCGTTTGTAAACCTCAGACAGCAAACTGACACATGGTGTAAAATTCAGACAGTAAATAGGTTCTTTTCCTGTTGAAATTCAAATGTGATACATTCATCATTTACTTAATAGATTATTACTACCTGAACATTGCAGTACTAGAGTTATTATTTGATCAAAATCTTTGATCTAACACCTAAACTAATGGGTGACAACAAGGGAAAATAGACGACAATTTACAAACCAATATATCTAGGGTCAATAACCTGGGAGAGGTCTGAAGTTTGGCCCTTGTTAATTTGAGAGGTCTGAAGATTGAAATGGTGATAACTGAGGTCTGAAGTTTGGACTTTGTGATTTTTAGGTTTTCCGTCCAAATTTTCTGTCAAATTTAACAGAACCGTGTGAAATGTCAAAAATACCCTTTTGTAATATTTGAATTAATAAAAAGTTTAATTAATATAAAGATGAAATGACAAAAATACCCCTGTCCATAATTTAAACCTAACCCAACTCCGACCACCACCACGGCTCCGGCCGGCCACCACCCTCTCCGGCGACCACCACTCTCTCCGGCGACCACCACCCTCTCCGGCCGGCCACCACCCTCTCCGACGACCGCCACCACGGCCTCAATTGGGCCCAAATCGGAGCCACCGGCCCCGATTGGGCCCAAATCGGAGCTCTGTGGCTCCGATTTGGGGCCACAGAGCTCCAAATCGGAGCTCTGTGGCTCCGATCTGGGGCCACAGAGCTCCGATTTGGAGCCACATAGCTCCGATCGGAGCCACCGAGCTCCGATCGGAGCCACCGAGCTCCGATCGGAGCCACCGAGCTCCGATCGGAGCCACCGAGCTCCGATCGGAGCTTTGTGGCTCCGATTAGGGCCCAATCGGGGCCGGTGGCTCCGATTTGGGCCCAATTGGGGCCGTGGTGGCGGTCGTCGGAGAGGGTGGTGGCCGGCCGGAGAGGGTGGTGGTCGCCGGAGAGAGTGGTGGTCGCCGGAGAGAGTGGTGGTCGCCGGAGTTGGGTAGTGGCCGGCCGGAGCCGTGGTGGTGGCTGGAGTTGGGTGGTGGCCTTAAGGGCATTTTCGTCTTTTCATTGAATCATGTGAGATGCAAGAAGGGTATTTTTGGAATTTTTTTTTACTCTGGTCACATGCAATGCACATGACCAACTTCCGTCAGTTTTAACGGAAAAAACTAACGGAGACCTCTATTATCTACAAGTCGAAACTTCAGACCTTTGTTATCAACATTTCAAACTTCAGACCTCTCAAATTCACAAGGGCCAAACTTCAGACCTCTCCCAGGTTATTGACTCATATATCTATGTTGCAAAATGCATATCTAAAGTGCAAAACACATGCCGATATTTAGCCCTTGTTGCATGCTCCATACATAATAATAATAAGCCATTAAAAACCAACGTTAAATTGTCACGTGCCGGGTAGATAGATGGTAGGGAGAGCAATCAAGTGTCAAATAACAAGATCTAGGTAATCGGGCTGAGCAATTTGTAAAACTATGAGACCATACTAAGACTTCGCTCATGCAAAACTCGAGTAGCACAGTTAGTATTGATGCATATCCTAATTTTGAACTTAGGTCTCGGTTTCAAAGATCATATATATATGTGTCATTTGTCGCTTGTGTTTGGTGTTTTAAACATCGATTTTTAACGGATCATCATAAACAGAGCATGCAGTGTGCAACGTTTGTCAAACATCAGCATACATTTTGCTCATCAGGTATGCATTTGTAACATGTACCAATCGTTGACTATTTCCCCCCCGACAACAATTACCATAAAACTAAAAGGAATACATACAGAAAAGCGAATATGTATCCAAACTTGACCCGAAAATAGACATCTCATCTTGTTTACTTAATTACATGCAGAAATGTCAAATTCACAATTTTACTCTTGCAGAACCACAAGTATATAACAGTAAAATCGAACCAAACCAAACCAAAGGGCTCGCGCATCCCTCTTAGATAGCCAACATTAACCATTGTTCCATCTGCTGAAGTATATACGTAAACACTAATACTACAAACACCAAACCAAGTCCCTCTTTTCGCAGCTATATCGCACTTTAATTAGATACCTCAGACTGTCAACTTTTCTCTGTTTAGCAGCAGCATAGATAAGCAAATCCTTCATCATCTCTTCCAATCCGCTTTGTTCACCTTATCTGAAAACAACACCAACTAATTCATAAGCTAAAGCTATTCTCCAGTTCACACCCGGTCTCAATGCACAATCACCTAGTATGTCTAAGAGAAACCATACATGCAGAAACTGAAGGATATGCAAAAAGACTAAGACTTACCACTTCCATCTCTTGTCTCGATTTTGATTGCTCCCTTAGTAGTAGTAGATGCTTCTACTACTACTTTGTGTGCTCGTGGAGAGAATGAAGTTACTTTCCCATTTGGCAGCGAAAGCCGCCTCGTGTATCCGTTCTTCTCTGCATCATCTGTAGGGGGTGAAGAAGATCCCTGAGCCCTCAGCTTAGCTTTTGCAGATTTAGTTGGTGCCATGTAACTGGGCCGCCTTGGGTTGCTGCTACCCAATCCATTCTCCATCTTCGTAGGTAAGGAGACCCGCCTGTTGCCAATCTGTTGATTGTCATTCACATCTTCACTGTTCAGATCTTTCTCAGTGGCAGCAGCAGCTTTATTTAATTCCGTAAGAGAAAGTTCATCGACTTCATCAGCTAGATAATGCAAAAGTTCTTCACCTGCAGGTTCTAAACTCTTGTTCCGGTTAATTGTTTCCACACTGTCTTCTTGTCCAGAATTATTCATGGTAGTTATTGGTTCCAACACTTCATCACGAGCTGGAGTATCCAGAGCCTTCTCTGCCTTCTGATCTGATTTCTTCTTATCCAACTCTACCACTTTCACAGGATCGTGAGTCCTTTTCAAGTTGACTTTGGATTTCTCATTCCCATTTTGCGAAGCTTTGCCAACATGGCGCTTAAGTTTTTCAGTCTGTGAAGAGGAACGACTAGGACCTGTTCCACCATTGGATATAGGCAGCTTGCGGGCACTTCTCTTTGGTCTGGTTTGATCAATTTCTGCAGCTGCTAGCTGTTTCGGTTTTGGTTTTGGCTGAGATTTTGATTTTTTCTTCAGTTGTTGTACAGGAGGCGCCTCCCAGAAACGAGACTTTGTCCAACGCTCAAGCCACTCCAACACAGAGTTAGGATCACCAGGAGCATATTGAAGATGAAGAGGACGTGCAGAGAGGGTAAGGGACTGGAGCTGATGAAAATGAGAAAGAGTAGTGTTCAAACATTTCCAAGACAAATCTTAACTAAAAATAAGCACCATAAACACTGGCAAATCAAAAGGAGACGAATCTTAGTTTGTTCCATACTTTGCTAACATTATTCAGTCTTTCTATTTTGTTTGTAGAAAATTAGAAATTATAGACAAATGCTAAACCTCCCCACCTCAGGAAACTAAATTTTCTAAACACGTACGATATAGTGCTGGTTGGCAGCCAATCACTTTTGGAAACAAAAAAAAAAAAAAAAGCCTCTAAACATAGGCAACACATGAGTGTGGGAAGAAAGAGTGATATCATTATGAGAATTAAGACCTTCACCTACTTCATTGAATATTACATCGCGAGAGTTAAGACCCTCACCTACTTAAGACACTATATTGTGAGAGTCAATTCTCATAAACTATACAGTATGTTTGGTACTTGCCGACTTAACTGAAATCAATTCTCTCTAAAGGCATGGCCAAAAAAATCTCTCTAAAGGTGTCTGCACAACCTCCGCCACCCACTACTTTCAAATGTCATTTTTTAAAGGGTTAGGAAACCATAAATTGTATGAGGTTTGCCCTATGTGAGATTTTGGTGTCTGAAGTTTAAATTGTTGATATTGACTGTCTGAGAGCAAATTTGGACGGAGACAGCAAATTTCAACAAAGTTGAAACTTCAGACAGTCAATATCAACAATTTAAACTTCAGACACTAAAATCTCACATAGAGCAAACTTCAGACAGTTTATAGGTTCTTAACCCTTTTTTAAAATGACTTGTACTCAAATAGTCGGGATCAAGAGTTTGCTTTGCATTGGTCCTCTATCCTAGGATGGACCAATTTGAAAGCAACATAAGAGTACTCTCTTTGTTTCTGAAAATGTTATGAAAGACTCTTTATGTTTATTTGATCTGAGATTCTGAATAAGGAATCCTGGTTATGTTTATTTATCTAAATTTTAAAATCCAATTGGAACTTGTACCCTCTAATGTAATCATTAAAACATACTGCCACGAAAAAGTAACCACCAAACAGAAAGGTACTCAGTTAACCATGAATTTGCCAAAAATATCTCACCTTCTGAATATAGACATCTTTCAACAACTTTACTTGAAATTTCATCATAGTCGCACATAGAGGATCCTGAGAAAAAATGAAGCAAATAATTAGGCAAAAGCAAAGTAGCACAATCTAAATGATCACAGAGAAAAGTCATATATTCTTGTGGTAACATAAATCCTCACCTTTCTGCTACGAATAATCACCTGCAACTTTACTATGCTTCGCAGGCAGCATAAAGTGGCAATTGCTTGCCTCCTGACCAAGTGACCACGAATCAATGCTTGTAACCTCACTATGCCTTTGAGTGTCCGAAATGCACGTCGAGCCTGCAATAATATCAGATGCTTCAAATATACAAGAGATGCTACATGAGAAATGCAAAATTCAGGAGCAAGCAGAATAAGGATACCTCCTAGATACAATAATAGTTATGAGTTTTTTAGCTTATTTAGTTCTCTACTTCTCTTAAATGTGCTATAACTGCTGCAACTAAAAAAGAGCACTACCAGCCATAAAAAGAAATAATAAGTTATTGCAATAATGTATATGTTAAATAGTTCAAAACGAATTTGAATTAACATGTAATGCTTAACTAAAGATATGATCCATGACAGAATACAAATACGCCTTAAACTGCTGAACAAATAATTCAGCAAATAAATATGACTGGATTGATAGTTTAAGAAGTAAACCAAATAATTGATGGATCAACTACTACAGTAGCAAAAGATTACCAAATAACCCCGGTACGCAGCCTGTGCCTTTGTGGCTGCTTCGTGTAGCCTGACTTTCACATGATCTTCTAGTGAATGTGTTTGCAACAAGAGGATTTCATCAGCATTTTGAACGGGTGAAGGAGTTTCACATTTTGGAACTCTGTCAGCTACCATTTCATCTTGATGCACTTCATCAGAACCATTAGCCTTAGAAACCGGCAATAACTTTGCAGGAGAATTTTCAGTTAAACCAGTAGGTGGCACATTCAAAGGGCCCAAGGTCTCTCTTTCACCTACATATGCAGGATTCTCCACATGCAAAAAGTTTAAAAAAAAAAAAAATTAGTTACTAAAATTAACCAGATCAATATGATAAAATAAAAACAGAAATAAAGAGAGATGGTACAAGTGAATGATGCATCATTGGCAGCACAGATTAACCATCAAATCATAAGGTATTAAGAAGACAACTGCAAAAATGATTGAAAAGAGTCCCTTGGGCCTTGAATATTTGAACTACAAGATGTAAATGGAACCTAAGTGTGTAAAGAGGCAAATGGAATCGGTTTTAGGATATTACAAATTTGCCAGATGACTTTTCAAGTGGGTCATTCAAATTAATTATAGTTTGCTATATCTGTATATCATCCATATCTTTTATTACTAGAAGCCTAGAGTAACTCTTTGCCTGACCAACTATTTTAAATTCTGGATATTGAGATATTACACAGTATGAGACGGCCCGAGTACCTGATTTAGCTTATGGGGTTAAAAGAACAATCGAAACAACGTGAAATAGGTAACTCATATCACTAAGAAGAACTAACACATTTATAGAAACCATACGCAGACAGGATACTTCTAATCAATTTCAATCTCAACATAAATAAGGTCTAATTCTCAAAAATAGCTCAACTGCAGAAACTTCTAATCAGTTTCAATCTCAACATACCAAAGGTCTAATTTGCAGAATATCTCTCCAACTGCAGAGAAAACTAACTGGATGAGGAAGAGGAAAAAGTGAGTGGATTAACATGTTTATATATTATCTTACCAGAATATCCTTGTCTTTTGACAACTTAGGCTTTGGAGATTTCTTCCCAAGTAGTAAGGTCTTGAACCATTTTGACGGTGTTTTTCCCATTGCTTCTGACGGGAAGTAGGAAAGTGCCCAAGCTTACTTTCTGTAACAGTGACCAGCAGGGCCATAAAGGAATTCATGTTCGGATTAATCAGTTTTTGAATTAATTCAGGATACTGCAGTCAATGATTCATCAACAAAAGGAAAATGAAGAAAAGCGCAACACAGTTTCCATAATCAAGTATGAAGCTCATTAATGACACTGTAGCAGAATATATACACTAAAATCGTCAGAAACAACGGAGATCTACTTCAGCAAAACAACGCGAAGTCCAACAGAGAGAGATAACGAAGGTGAAGTATAGATAAGCCAGAAATCGGATCTGGAAATGCAGTAAATACATGTGCAAAAGTAGGAAAGGCTAAGGAACAACTCGAGCAAACGAATACAGTAACCACCAGATTACAAGTTCGCAGCAGGTGAGGGAGACAGTAGGGAGCAGAAGCTTCACTGTTCCAAGCAGACAAAAGAGAGAAGACGTACACTGTAAGAAGGCCAGCTTCAGTTAACTTTTCAACAATGGCGATTGCGGCTCTACTCCACTATTCACCGACTCCTACACTGCAGCTTTGGAACCACCAAGAGAGCTGAATGAAGAAGCTTTTTATGATGAAGGGGAGAGAGAGGAAAGAGATGCTGTAACCGGCGAGCTCTGATTTATTTGTACGTTAAACGTCGTCGTTAGGTACGGGAAAGAGATCCAAAATCCATACATATGGTTGGTAATCGAAAATGATTAAGAATTTGACACTGATATTCCGAACAAACCATGTTATAAATACACAAAAAGTTAATAAAAAATTCAATTCATGTTATAAAAAATATATTCGGAACATTTTACAATGTTTCTACTACTATATATATACACTTTAATTTTTAGGATTAAGGACAAAAATTCAGCCGGCAAGTGCAGTTTGGCATAACGCATGTACACCATTTGGCAATTTTAAAGACGTTGATTTGTTTAATTAAATTTTAAAAAAATGGGTGAAATAAGCTTAAATTGAATAGAAAATAATAAGTTTGTATTTTTACATCCCGTAAGGGGTAAAGTGCTGGCCATGAACAATTTTCCATTCCCATGGTCACTAGCGGGGATTGAACCCCTGACCTCTAGTTAAGGGATGAGATGCTGAACCACCACACCATTGTTATACATGTCTTATACTCTTCTTCTTGGTTTTGTTCATTTCAGTGCTAAAATGATTTGTAATCTCAGCATTCAGTTACATCGATCTAAAAAATTAACACAATGTCGAATGAAAATTGCTTCTTCGAGCAGAATACTAGGATTAAGATCCCTTCAATCGGTCTCGGCACCCGGAATATCGATCACTCCCTCATTTCTGATACCCTCGCTGTGATCGTTAAGGTAAATTTTTTTAGGGTACTCGAAAGATGACAATTTTAGTTTAAATTAGTTTATGCTGATTAAACTGCAGATTGACTACGCTAAATGATTGTGCTCATAGTACGGCAACGAGAATAATGCTATTTTTGTTTAGATAGATTTTTTTTTAATTTTTTCTGCATATTTTTGTGCATTACATGTTTCACTTGATAAATAAAACGTAAATAATCTTTAAAAAATCGGTGGAAAAACAACCTAAATTAGCTCATAAATATTTATAATTTATCATCTATATAATTAATACATAACATAAACAAAAATTATAAAAATAAAAAAAAAAAATTCAACCCCGCGCAATCCGCGGGGCAAATACCTAGTTAAATGATATTTTATAATTATTTTACATAAAATTTTATTTATTTAATTACAATATAATTTATTTTAAATATTTTAATTAAAGAGTTCTATTATTTTTTAATACTCTTATTTATAAATATATTTTTTCTTATAAAATTTATTATAAAAACTTTTAAAATAACATACAATATTATATATATTTCTAATTAGTCTAACCAATTAAATAATAAGAAAAATATTTTCGTTTAATTATATATTCGTGTTAATATATTAAAGTGGGGAAATGTCTGGTAGCTCACGCTAGCTTAGAATTAGCTGCTCACAGCCACATCACACTGTCACTGTCCATTCCCCGAGTTAATTCGAATTCGAGGCATTATTGAATGCCAATTCTAGCTGGAACGGAGCCATATAACGATGTTGTGTTGGTCCAGTGCTTCATTTTTTAACCAAATGTTAGGGGTTCAATCCCGCTAGTGATTATAAGAATGAAAAATTATTTATAACCAGCACTTTATCCCTTACGGGCTGACCCGGTGCGAGTTGCCCTCCTGATGAGGGCTCCCCTAGGACTACTCTGTGGAAAACCAATATATATATATATATAATAATCACTAATTAATAATAATAATAATAATAAATACAAAAGTCAAACCTCGGATACAATTAGCATTATTAGCAAATAAAATAGTTATGGTGATAGTTTATGGTTAATAATATTTATTCTGATGTATTATGTCTTCTAGGTTAAAAAATTTCGAAGAGTCACTTTGAATCAAAATATTATGTTTCCATCTGATCCACGTACCGCTTCAAATATAAAAAATCGTTAGTATTTTTAGGAAATGAGGAAAACAGAATTCATTCATTCAAAACACTTAATTGTCAATTTTACAATAAGCTGTTAGTAAGTTATTAAGAACCCTAACTAACTAACTTCACTAGTAAGAAACATATATATCTAATATTCCATTTCGTCTTCTTTTTCTTTGCTTTTGCCATTCTCTCGAAATGCATCTTTGATTCCATATTGATTGATAAGGAATTTATGTTGCTCTCTGCTCAGACTCAGTGACTTAGTTAATAAGTCAGCAAACTGATCTTCTGAGGGAATATAAGTAGGATTCACAGTTCTATCTACCACTTTACTTCGTATGAAATAGCAGTCGGTGTCAATGTGTTTTGTTCTCTCATGGAACATTGAATACTTGTTTATCTGAATTGCAGCTCTACTATCTGAAAGAATAGAAACCCCATCAATTACTGTTGATGCTAAATCAAGCTCATGTAGTAATTTAATCATCCAGATAGCTTCCCCCGCAGCTCTACTCAAACTTCTGTATTCTACTTCAGCACTTGATTTTGAAACAACTTATTCCTCCTTAACTTTCCAATGTATCATTGCCTTCCCCAACTTAACACAGTAAGCACTCAGAGATTGTCTAGAGAAAAGATAAGATCCCCAATATGCATCACAATAAATGGTTAATGTGAGATATTGTTGTATAGGGTAAAAGAGTCCTTAACCAAGAGAAGACTTGATGTATATGATCTCACACATTGCAACAACATAATGAGAATGTTAAGATGATGCACAAACGGAGATAAGTTTTGCACTGAATAATGTATGGTATCGTCATGGTAAAGTGAAGAAGCTTGCCCACCAATCTTCTGTATAATGGAGCATTTGGGTAAGCTCTCTATTTTTCATTTAGATCAAACGCTTATTATAAGAAATTGTAGTCAATTTGAGGTTGTGCTCCCTAGGAGTAGCAGCAGGTTTAATAGCTCCTAATCCAGCCTCAATGATTTAGCAATCTCCAACCCCAAAAAGTATCTTAAATAGCCTAAATATTTGATCTTGAAGTTAGTCCATAAGACTTTATTCCATTTAGATATAAGAACTACATCATCTACATATACTAATAAGAAGACCTTGTGCTGACCCTTTGTTATTGAAAAGGGTGAACAGTCTGATCTGCTTTAAGAATAACCACTTTTCAAGAGAGCTTGGGTAAGCTTGATGTTTCATTGTTTTGAGACATTCTTGAGGCCATAGAGAGACTTCAGGAGCTTGCAAGCCTTCGATTGATTATCACCTTCAAAGCCCTTAGGTATCTCCATATACACTTCTTCAGTCAAATCACCCTACAAAAATCCATTATTGACATCCATATGATAAAGTTCCCATTGATTAGTAGCAACAATAGCCAATGGGAATCTTCAATAGAAAGATAAGACCATAATCAGAGATGATGATCGGATCACAACGATGTGAAATACATTGACGGTACTACTCTGTGATTACAAATTCAAATTTCCCCGTCAAACCAGAAATTCAAGTCGTTCAAGAAGCTCAACGGAGCTCAATAACTGGAGAAGAAGCTCAACCAAAGCTAAACGAAGCCGAACGAAGTTGAACGAGCTGAAAGGAAAAGACGATCAAGAAACCACTTCGCCAGAGATCAACATCGCCGAAAAATTTAGTTTCAATAGAAATTGTTTCTCTAATACCATTTTATGAAATGAGGAAAATATAATTCATTCATTCAAATGTCTCAATTGTACAATCTTACAATAAGCTATTTATAATATGTTAGTAAGAACCTAACTGTAATACCTCATATTTGCGTACCACATCGGTTAGAAATAAGAAATCTGAAGCCTTAATAAGCCAGAGGGGTACTACTCAAGTCCAACAGGAATTCCTCATTTTCTAGGCCCAAGTGAGGACAACATGCTTAGTTAGGCTGAGTTGGGCTTAGTGGGGACAGTCGCTCGGGCTTAGGGGCGTGACAGAATGGTATCAGAGCCGACCCGGGACTGTGATCGGGCTCGCGGACCAAGGGCTATTGACCCCTGGAGTTCCGATCACCTACCGGGGGCAAACGATTCTGGTCTGGGCCGCGACGATGACGTCACGCGCATTAAGGGGGGTAGATTGTAATACCTCATATTTTTGTACCACATCTATTGGAAATAAGAAATTTGGAGCCTTAATAAGCCAGAGGGGTACTACTCAAGTCTAACAGGAATTCCTCCTTTTCAGGGTCCAAGTGAGGACAACAGGCTCTGTAAGGCTGGGTTGGGCTTAGTGGGGACAGTCGCTCAGGCTTGGGGCGTGACAGAATGGTTTCAGAGCCGACCCGGTGATCGAGCTCGCGGACCAAGGGCTATTGACCCCCGAAGTTCTGATCACCTACTGGGGGCTAACGATTCCGGTCTTGGCCGCGACGAGGACGTCGCGTGCATTAAGGGGGTAGATTTTAATACCTCATATTTGTGTACCACATCGATTGGAAATAAGAAATTTGGGGCCTTAATAAGCCAGAGGGTACTACTCAAGTCTAACAGGAATTCCTCATTTTCAAGGTCCAAGTGAGGACAACGGGCTCTGTAAGGCTAGGTTGGGCTTAGTGGGGACAGTCGCTCAGGCTTGGGGGCGTGACACTAACTAACTAACTTCGAAGTCTTAGGTTCGAAATCTCTTGGGGGGAGGGTGATAAAATATCAGTTGGAAACCCTAGGTCGAAGAACAAGAGAAGATGAAGAGCAAGCAAAAGAGAGGAAACGACAAAAACAATGGCGGGTCATGGGGTGTGTCCATCAACTGGACACCCTACCCTCTAATCTATCCTAAATAGTAAAAACACACTTACAGTAATGTGACTATTTTGGACCTTGCAAAAACTGAGAGAGATGATGCACAACAAATGATATATCTGGTCTAGTCATTGTTAGGTATAACAACTTCCGTATCAGCCGTCTATATGAACTGACATCATTTAGGGGTGCATCATCTTGGTTAACCTGAAGACGACTGTCATATTCATGACTAGTTAAATTCAGATTAACCTCCATAGGAGTTTTAGCAACTCTGCAACCCAATATACCAACATCAGAAAGAAATTCTAACACATATTTCCCCTGGTTCAAAATTATACCATCATCGGATCTAGTCACCTCTATACCAAGAAAATATTTCAAGTTGCTCAAATTCTTCATTTTAAAATTGGTTTCCGAAACATGCTTCAATTCACTAACCAACTTTGCACTAATACCAGTTATCAATAAATCATTTACATAAACCAGCAATATAACAATCTGATCACCATCAAACTTTGTAAACATGGAATAATCAAGCTTAGACTGCTCATAACCAGATACAATAAGTGCCTTACACAATTTCAAATTTCACTGCCTTGAGACCTGTTTCAGTCCATACAAGGATTTTCGTAACCTACACACAACATCATTCTCATTCTCCCGTGGTTACTAAAACCTTGAGAGACATGCATATAGACTTCTTCAAACAAATCACCTTGCAATAAAGCATTATAAACATCCATTTGGTATAAAGGCCAAGCATTAACATAAGCTTAAGCTAACACAGCACGCATAAATTCATTTTGGCAACAAGTGAGAATGTCTGATAGTAATCTATGTCATGCTTTTGATTGTAACCCTTAGCTACCAACCTAGCTTTATACTTATCTAATGTACCATTGGTGGTGCAGCGCGATGGGGATAGATGGGACAAAGACTCGTTGATTCTAGGAGAATGCCGATAATTTGATGGATAGAAGCGCGAAATTTCGTTGATTCAGAAGAATACCGAAGAATTGACGCAGGGTTGAGGAAAACCTCAGTTTTTTTTCATATATCAATAAACTGAATGTAAAGAAGGCTAAACATATCTTAAATACTGAAAACAAAAACCCTGGCCCTAGGTAAAAATCCGAAATTTGGAAACAGACTCTAACAAAACCGATAAATTACAAAAAAGACTGACATAAACATAAAACTGCAATTTCGACCCCCTAAACGAAGGAATTTGGCCGAAAAACGTCAAACCCCATATGTTATGGGTCTTGCTCAGATTTCCGTTTCTGCATGAAAGACAGTATTCGCACGCCAAAATCCAACACTTCAAGATCTCCCACATCATTCTCTCCGGGGAAGAGAGAATTCGCCCTTGAATCCTGCGCAACGAAGGCCTGTAATAGGAAGCAGGAAGAAGAACACACTCAGCCCCAAAATCATAAAAAATTTCACCTGAACCGGTGCTCGAGTGTGGTCTGGGTGCCGACGTTGGGGTTGATTTGCCTTGTGGCTTGTACCCGAAATCGGAGGTCAAGAGGCCTTCGAAGTCGCTCCTGGCAGTCGGGGAAAGAATAAATCCAGATCATGAAAGGTGGAGTGATGGTCGATCATCGCTGTGACGTCATCATCATCAGCTTAATCATCAGAAATTGGATTATCAAGAACAGTCGCGGTCCTGGTACGATCTGGTGCTAGCCAATCAAGGAACGACATCGTGCAGGATCTTCTGCTCTGATACCAATCTGATGCAGCGTGATGGGGATAGATGGGACAAAGACTCGTTGATTCTAGGAAAATACCGAGAATTTGATGGATAGAAGCGCAAAATTTTGTTGATTCAAAAGAATACCGAAGAATTGACGCAGGGTTGAGGAAAACCTCAGTTTTATCATATATCAATAAACTGAATGTAAAGAAGTCTAAACATATCTTAAATACTGAAAACAGATACCCTAGCCCTAGGTAAAAATCCGAAATTTGCAAACAGACTCTAACAAAACCGAAAAATTATAAAAAAAAAAAAGACTGACAGAAACATAGAACTGCAATTTCGACCCCCTAAGCGAAGGAATTTGGCCGAAAAACATCAAACATTATAGTTTACTATAGGTCTTGCTCAGATCGCTGTTTGCATGAAATACAATATTCGCACGCCAAAATCCGACACTTCAAGATCTCCCACATCATTATGAATACCGAAGAATTGACGCAGGGTTGAGGAAAACCTCAGTTTTTTTTCATATATCAATAAACTGAATGTAAAGAAGGCTAAACATATCTTAAGTACTGAAAACAAAAACACTAGCCCTAGGTAAAAATTCGAAATTTGCAAACAGACTCTAACAAAATCGACAAATTACATAAAAGACTGACAGAAACATAAAACTGCAATTTCGACCCCCTAAACGAAGGAATTTGGCCAAAAAACGTCAAACCCCATAGTCTACTATGAGTATTGCTCATATTTCCGTTTCTGCATGAAATACAGTATTCGCACGCCAAAATCTGACACTTCAAGATCTCCCACATCAATTAGCATGAAACTTGAACTTAAACACCCATTTACACCCTATAGCTTTCTTATCGTTTGGTAAGGAACTAGATCCCAAGTCCCATCTTTCTCAAGAGCCAAATTTCCTTCTTCATGACCTGTACCCAAGACTCATCCTTAGATGCTTCAGCAAAATTCCTGGGTTCATTAAGTTTGTCAATAGAACTCAAAAAACAGAGGTGAGGTGGCATAATAGTAACATAATTGATAAATGCATTAATAGGGTGATGAGTAGAGCATTGACCAACAACAAAATTCTTATATTTCTCAGACAACTTAACAACTCTACCTGACTTGGTAACAATAAGGGCAATGGCAAGGGCATCACCATCAGAAGAATGAATATCAATATGTTCATCATGTGGTGGATACAACAATCCAGTATCTACTTCCTCAAAAACACCATTAAAAGGATCACTAGACAACACACCAGAAGATCTGAAATAGTCATCATCACAGATATGTGCACGTGGTGTTTGGTCAAAAAATAGGTAACATATCAAGTTTACTATTCTGAAATAGAAAATGTGCTCTCGAAAAGTTACATCTCTACTGATAAATTTTTTTAGTTTATAAATCATAGAGTCTGTAACATTTCTTTGTCTCAGAATATTCATTGAAAACAGATGGTATCCCCTAGATGCAAACTTGTCTGAAACAACTAAATTCTTCGCGTAAGCCAAACACCCAAAAACTCTAAGATGACCAACAGAAACAACAGAACCCTTGAAAATTTCCAAAGGAAATTTACCTTGCAATAATCAAGAAGGCATAAGATTCACTAAATAGCAAGCAGTCAAAATACACTCACCACAAAATGTGTTTGGAAGGAAACTTTGAAGTTTTACAACCCAGGCAACCTCCAAAAGGTGCCTATGTTTCCTTCAACCCTACAATTTTGTTGTGGGGTATAAGAACAACTACTTTAATGCAAAATGCATTTATATTGAAAGAAGGAACTTAGTTGCTGGTTAAAAAAATCATTTCCATTATCAGTTCTAAAAATCTTAATATTGACTTGGAATTGAGTATGGACTATAGTAACAAATTGTTTCAGAATAATAACAACATCTGATTTAAATTGCATAAGAAAAACCCAAGTAAGACGAGAATAATCATCCACCAATGTAAAAAAGAAACATTTATTATATCATAAGTGGATGTGCGATAAGGCCCCCAGACATTAGCATGTATGAGATAAAAAATAGCATCTGCCCTAGACTAGGAAAGGGTTTTCTGGTAATCATTGCCTTGGGACAAATACTACAATTTTCAAAATCAACACCTTCCCCATGAAATTTTTCTAAGGCAGAAACATTTTTTACAGTTTTAATAGAAGAATGACCCAACATTTTATGCCAAAGCATAAGGCTAGCATTATTAGAAGTAGTAAGATCAACAGACTCAGACTTACTAGAAAAAGGTTGAAAAAAAAGTAAAGTCCAGAGTCTTCTCTACCACTCCCCAAGACCCTCCCACTTGAGAAGTCCTGCAAAATGGCAAATTTAGGATAGAAAATTGCAAAATAGATCTGTTCTTTTGTAAGTCTTGATACAAATAACATATTATACTTAAAATCAGGTAATATGAGAACATCCTGCAACTTTCTATTGTTGAAAAAATCATGATCTCCAATACTGCTAACATTTGAAAACAATCAATTGGGTAACTGAACCTTGGAGCCACTCAAAAACTTTTTATTTTGTAATCAATATGTTCTATGAGTCATATGGTTGGTGGCCTTGGTATCTATTATCTAATTATCTTTGAAAATATGATTAGAAGCAACAGGAGATATACCTGCTGCATTGACTTGAGAAGATATTGCAGCAACACTTATTGTTAAACCACCACTGCTACTTGGCAATCCTCCTCTACCAACTTGTTGTCTCATGTTGGCAAGAAATTTGTCAAACTGATCGGTGGTAAAGGAGATGAGCCCCCTTGAATCAGAACTTATGGCAGTTGTTGCAACAGAACCTTCCATGCTACTATCAGAAGAGGCAACACTGGACTGTGCTACTATCCCTTTGGTGTTCAAAGAATCACGATACTTGAAACAATTATCATTTGTCTGCCTCTTTCTCTTGCAATGGGCACACCCCTTCGCATAGCACCTTTCAGTAGTGTGTCATTTCTTTCCACAAAAATTACATATGGAGTCAGCAAACCGAATATTCCTCCCTCTCTCAGCCATGGCTCCAACACCAGTAGAAAAAACCTTACCAACTCCAGCAATATTAGAAGAAACAGATCTCTAGCTTTCCTCCTGAACAAGGGTGATGTATACCTGATTGACTGTAGGCAGAAGATCCAACAACAGTAGCTGATTTCGAATATCAGCATAAGAATAGTTTAAAACCATAATAAACTGGAATAACCTCTGATTGTCTTTGTGCTCAAGTTGTATATTGAAAACGGCACCATCAATATGGGGTAAAGAGCATACGGAGTCATAATCAGCCCAAAGGTATTTCAGTTTCGTAAAGAAAGCGGAAACATCATGAAGACCTTGTTGCGATAGAACAATTTCCCTATGAAGTTGATAAACTCTTGAGCCATTATTTTTATTGAATCGCTCTTTCAAATCCTTCCAAGCAGAAAATGCATCACCAACATACATGATACTGTTTGCTAAGCCACGAGAGACTGAATTAAGAATCCAACCAAAGACTACGGCATTACAGCGCTCCCAAAAATCATGCAAGGACACATCAAACCTATCACGTGGATAACTCCCAGTAGTAAACCCTACTTTGTTCTTTCCACACAAAACAATCAACATCGCACGGCTCCACATAGTGTAGTTATCACAACCACTCAGCAGATCAGAAACCATGCACATACTAGGGTTATCAGAGGCATGACAAGAAGAGAGGATGTTGAGAATGAACCTCAGGAAAGTCAACGAAAACAAGATCTGTCTGTTTTCTCAAAGAGTGTTGCGATTTTTCGTTCTTGATTGACGCATCACCATCACATTTGGCCAATTCTCCGTCCATGGCAGGCAAAGAGCATCAGAGAGATGAATAGTCAGAGACAACAAACAGTTCCGTCTTGTAGAGGCGAAACGAAGAGTTGGTGAATCGAATCGAAAAATCGATTCACCAAGGCAAGAGGAATGTGGAAGCGTAATCAGAAGATCGGATCGATCTACTCTGATACCATGATAAAATCTCAGTTGGAAACCCATGGTCGAAGAACAAGAGAAGATGGAGAGCAAGCAAAGGAGAGGAAACGGCAAACACAATGGCGGGTAATGGGGTGTATTCCTTCAACTGGACACCCTACCCTCTAATCTATCTTAAATAGTAAAAACACACTTAAAGTAATTACACATAAAGAATGAACAAGACCTCAACTCTAAGACCCTAACAAAGAGGTCCTCCAACCTAATAACTAATTACAAATCAACCCAAGACAAAAACCAACATCACAACACATACTTTCTAGCTTGTACAACCAGGTCCTCAATAGAGGGGGTTACTTCAAGATAACCTAATTAAATTATTATATATCATAATATGTCTCACGTACCGCCTCAAACATAAAAGGTGGCGAGTAGATCCCGTTTGGACCACATACTGCCTCGTCTAGCCCACATGTCTTAACATGCCGACATCTTGATAAATACTAGATTGTTGGTGACTACTGGTGAGACTATATTGACGAGGCGGTGCATTTTTAGTCATTCACTAAATCTAATCGGGAAAAACTCTAAATTGTACGCTAAGAGACCCAAAATTAAGATGAAAAAAAAAAAAAAAACTCAAAGCAAGTCCGAATTTTACGTAGTCGATATATGTATAATATAAATATAAAGCAAATAAAAAATACATCGATTAGTGGCCAAAAAAATAAAATACATCGATTAGACAGACTTTGAATTAAGCCGCGAAAGTAGAGAGCCCAACACTAAAGCCCAGTAGGCTCAACAAAGAGTCCACCCACCAAGATGATCTTAATTAACACGTCGTTCGTAACATGCTACACGTGGCAGAAGACAAGCGATGGCATTCCCGGTTGATTGCTCTGTTCTTTTAGAACTGGGAATCAGCATCTAATCTGAACAGAAAAGGATGAGATTGATAGAATAATAAAGATGGAAGCCAGACAGTACTGAGAAGATCGATCTGCAGAAACTCTTTGATGCTTCTCTGATCAATTTTGCCGGCCTGGTACGTAATTTCCCACATTCTTAATTCAGTTTCATTGATTAATTGTTCAGTTTGCATGCTGTCATTTATTTGCAGATAAGAACGTAAGGCTATCGATCTGCACATATTTACGTTCCTATAATATATATATATATCTCTGTCATTTAATGTAGTAGGATAGGATAGCTAACCTCGAAAATCTCGAGTTTATCTAGCAGTTGATTAACATGTGCTTCTTATGTTTTACATGATATAACAGCACGTATTCTCCTCCTATGGTAATCTTCGTCTTTGATGGCCAGGGACGAAGATAGAATTTTTTTTTAAGCAAGAATTGAGTTATGACCGATAATTAGTATAAAAAATTAGGGCATATGTAAGATTTTAAATAGTCAAATTAATAATAATTATAAATTTTTAGTGTAAAATTGCATATCACAATAAGTTGATGGGTAACTGCTCCTCGTCTCATGGTGGCTTCGTCTGGTTGATGGCAGTACACCCTTGTTATTAACTAAGGGAGGAATTTAATGCATGAGTAAGCGCGTGTTGAAGGCATTGATTTATAAATACGAAATTGTGAGACAGTTGATTAAAACGAGTCTTATTGTTGAGTTTATTGATGAATTAGATGATGCGTATCCCCTTTCATGGAAGTTTAATTTTTACTTGTTTATTTTTTTCCTACCGGGTGGCTTATTGGCCAGCTTTAGAATAATCCTAACTCGCACGAGTTGTGCGGCAGCATGTGAAAGGTAGGTCATGTATATTTTTTGATTCCAGAGTTCGGACGAGATTTGAACTTGAAACATTTGGGATGAATTAATTGCTGAAACGGTCATTAAAAGTTTGATCTTGATTTGATGAACAATATCTACTTATATCTATACTTAATTTGACTATAATATGTATATGTATATGGTTCAAGCTGTGGGGGAGAAATGGCACATGAGAAAGGGCATAATGGAGGAAGCTCTGGTCAGCTTCCAAGCTGCGATGCCTACTTCGAGACCGTACAGTCGAGAAAGAAGCTGCCCCATGCACTTCAGGAGACTCTAACCGCCGCGTTCGAACAAGTTCCGGTCTCATCTTTCCCGCAAGTCCCCGGAGGCCAAGGTTCTTAATCAAAGAAACCAGTTCATCATTTAAGTTATTGCCAAACATTATCCTAACTACTTTGTGATTTCCCACAATATTGCTACTTGCAGTGGTCGAAATCCCCGGAAACATGTCTGTGGGCGAAGCGGTTAAGGTACTTTCCGAACACAACATTACTTCTGCTCCGGTGAGGAACCATCGAGCGGAGCCCGCCAAGGATTGGAAAGAGAGATACTTAGGGATCATAGATTATTCCGCGATCATCCTCTGGGTGCTCGAGAGCGCTGAGGTGGCAAACTCCACATTCGCATTTTCACCGGGATCGGCCACTGCAGCTGGAGTTGGGACAGGAACAGTTGGGGCCATTGGGGCGGTGGCGCTGGGGATGGCGGGCCCCGCTGTGGTTGCTGGTCTAACCGTGGCCGCTGCTGGTGCCGCCGTTGTTGGTGGGAAGGCTTCCAGCAAAGATTCCCCCACAGCTGGTAACAGTTTGGGGGAAGATTTTTACAAAGTTATATTGCAAGAGGAACCATTTAAATCCACAACAGTTAGTAACATAATTCACTCTTATTTCTGCATTGTACGAATCAAAGCGACAAATGACTGAAATTTTAGTAATTTCGTTTTGTCTTAGGTGGAGGCTATACTCAAATCGTACCGTTGGGCCCCGTTCATCCCGGTTGCAACTGAGAGTTCGATGTTGAGTTTATTATTGCTCTTGTCTAAGTACAGATTAAGGAATGTGCCTGTTATCAAACCGGGAGAGCCCGACATTAAGAACTTCATCACACAATCTGCAATTGTGAATGGCCTAGAAGGGTGCCAAGGCCGCGATTGGTTTGACTCGATCGCCGCACATCCCATCGTGGACTTAGGACTTCCCTTTATGTCATCAGACAAGGTAATTATCCTCACTTAACTTCATTGTCAAGAAACTACTTTTTTACTTAAAAATATGACTTATTGTGTAGGTTGTCAGTGTCGAGAGCGATGAGCTCATCCTTGAAGCCTTCAAACGAATGAGAGATAACAAAATTGGCGGTCTACCGGTTGTATCTAGCTCGTCGAAGAAGATTGTTGGGAACATTAGTATCAGAGACATCCGGCATTTGCTCCTAAAACCCGATCTTTTTACCCATTTCAGGTACAAGCTTTTTACCTATTGTTATCAAGTTTTTCACTAAAATAACACTATTTAAATAAGCAAATACAGAACTAGCAAACTGTTCAAAATTATATACCAAAATAGCCTTAACCGGGATGGCATCAACACAAATTTTATACCAAAATTGTGTTGTGTCGCTGATGTTATCCCAGTACATATTTGTGTTGTGCCGGGATGACATCTCTGATTTAGGCAACTTTGGTATATCATTTTGAACAGTTTGCTAGTTTTGTATTTTAGAGCCACTTATTATAGTAATTGCACTGTTTTATCCGGCTTGAAATCGATCGGTCGTTTTACAGGCGGCTCACGGTGATGGATTTCATGAACACAATGACCTCAACGAACCAACTAGAAACGAGGAAGATGATGCCGCCATTGACTTGTAAAGCGGACTCGTTTCTGGGAACCGTCATCCACTTGCTCGCCACAAAATCCGTCCATCGAATCTACGTGGTCTCCGACGACGACCAAGTCATGGGTGTGATCACGCTAAGAGATGTCATCTCGTGCTTCATCTTCGAGCCCCCTCACTACTTCGACAACTACATGGGATTCTCACTGAAGGAGATGCTGAGCCAATGATCCTCAGTACCTACTCTCTTACATTTCTACTTCTTTTTTATTAAAGAGATTTACATTCTTGTGCCCCAAGTTATGGGGAACATGCGGTTCCTCGGATCGGTTGCAAGACAGTTGAGAGTTACATTGATCGTTGTTTTCAATGATTGGAACGCGTAAGTTTCACGAATAGACAGATCTATCGCACTGTTGGGTGTTCCGTTAGACGCCGGCCGGATTGTGGTTTGAAAGTCATAGGAACTGTCTTGTTTCCCCTTGTGCGATTGTACGAATTGTCAGCTCCGTCAATATATATCTGTCTAATTTGAACATAATGAATTACGTACCCACCCACCACAAGGTGAACAACAAAGACACTGATATTTTAGCAATCTGATGTTTAGCTAGTTGAATGAATTACTAACTATTTTATTCATTATGTGCACAATAATAAGTGATTCGATCCAAATTAAATAGATATATAAATAAATATAGTAATTTATACAGATGAGAAACACGAGCTAGTAAACTATTCAAAAAAAATAAAACAAATTTTAACAATGAATTTGTCCAGCCACTAAATTTTTCAACTTCTCTTTTTGTCTTTCCCAATGTTAAGTAACATACTAGATTGGACATACTACTATTTTACTAGGGAAACAACTACAATCTCTGTCAAATCCTGGAAATTCAACAACTCCGACAAAACACATTTACAAAATTTTCTCCTAAATAATGAAGCCAACAGAGTACACATTCACAATTGTTGTCTCTCAATTATCTGCTCCATTCAAAGTCTCCTCCGTATCTAGAATTTGCATTGTTCGATCTCTGCGCATCCTCGGCCTTTATGCTGTTTGCAAATGCACTCCAACCCAGAAGATGTGGCAATATGAACTGCACAAATTTATATATTTTCACATTATATATGTATAATATGCTCGAATTTGCATAATTGTACCACTTAACTAAATACAAAGAGGATGCAAAAGAAGTATGGAGTCCTTACGCTGAATGCGGAGTTGAGCACGGTGAATTCGGCTTTTGTCACCGGAATGTAAATGCTCTCATCCATGTTCAACATCTTGTTCTGGACACCTACAGTAGTAGTTGTCATAATACCGAATATACTTGATGTCAGATAAATTTTAGCAACGATAACTATGTCAAATTGTATATACCGAGGAAAAGAGAATTACTGAGATTAAAGAAGTGGCCAGAGCCATCGGGAAGGGGCTCAACCTTCAGAACCTTCCTCACCTTACCTTCATCACTGCATGAAACATATTGAAATAAAAAAAAAACAGTTATAACAAAATGGCTACTATTGGATGTGAATCAGAAAGTGGCTCCAAAGGTAAAGATGCTAGGTTTTGGATCACAAGTCTAAAGATGCGGTGATTAACAACTTCTTGATAGTAACAGCATTGTTAATTTGAAGACAGCAAATAATCAATATCAGCCACTGCCAGTACAATTGCAATTGCAAACAACAGATTCACATGTGCATTAGATTAATTGAATTTAGAGAGATCTAAAACTAAATGTGCAAAACTTTATGGAAAAAACAGCATTGATGCGATCACGATTCTTTCCAAGTCACAACTATTAATTATGCTGCAGAAAATAATAAATGCCCAGAATGATCTAGTGCATCACCCAGTTTGTCATATTTGAGTTAAGCAAAACAATAAATCAATGTTCATATATTAAAGATCCCGAGCATATGGAATACATACATACAATTATCTAACTCTTACGCATCAGATTATATATTAAATAAAGGACGATACCTTTTTCCTTTAAAAGGATCGTGAAAGAATTCGCAGGAATCTTTTCCACTCATGCCAATAAGAGTTCCTATTTCTGTCACAGATAATGAAAAGACCTACATGCAGAAAACCATAGAACCATGAGTAGGTTTCAAACCAGAGGTTATGGGCCCAAAAGTACAAAAAGTAGTTTTACAATGGAGTTCAGAATAGATCTTGAACCACTGTTTCACTGTAGACACGAGATTTTGACGTTGAGAGCATTTACAAGGATACAAAATACGGGATTTCCCGACAAATACCCAAAGGAAGGGAAGGGAAAAAAAAAGGTGTTACCTGCTTTTTGCTCCAATCATAGACACGTACACCAGCTGCAGGAGCAAACTGAAGTAGTACAAAACCTTCCCTTGATAATTTAATGGCTCCTGACTGCAGAAATGGGCTCACAATTAGAAATCCAAAATATAAAGGTACAAAGATAAGATTTGAACACGTAAAGATGGAAGTTTCATACATCTAAGGAGGTAAACTCGGGAGCTTTGGGTTCAACTGTCAGGGCTGCCTTGCCTTTGTATATGGAATGACTTACATACAACTTAGATGACACTGTTCCTCCTCCAACTGCATATAGAAACAAGACAACGAAATTCTGAATTTCTGGCAACGCTACCCGAGAAAGCAGATCAAGGTAAAACCACTGACATCCAGCATTTGAATAGTCGTAGCATATTTAAGTGAGGGACAAAATTTTGTGGAGAATCTCCCTTGAGCAAAGCCAATTACTCCAAAACGCACATAAAAAGACATGCCCTCTTTAAGTTGCATAATTTACGATATAAAGGGCAAACCTACAAATACAAGTTTTGTAAAGATGACAGGGAGATAGCGACAATATTAAAATGATTGCCATCCTTATTAATGTTAATGTTAATAATATACCAAGAGAGTGACTCATCTACAAAAGTAGGAAACAAGAAAAACTCGTAGATGAAATGATTTATGTTTCATGGACATGCCAAGACATCTAATGTGTCCATGGATAATCCCAACCGTTTCAAGAGGCATAGAATATTGTCCTCGTTGAGTAACAATGTGTAAGGAGGTAAAATGAATAGGGACATAATGGGAGAGATTCATTTCCTATAAAACCTCCATTTGGAAAGCCCTTCAGAGTTAAATAACACAGTTTCTCCTTTTGTTAAGATCACATTTAGACTATGGATGGAAAGTTAAGATATTTCACATGGGAAAATAGGGGTGGCAATTCGTGCGGGCCGTGCGGGTTCGTGTCGTGTTTGGGGTCAGCCCAAATACGACCCAACATGAAAAACTGGCACAAAAAGCCTATAATAAATTGAACAAAAAAAATTAATATTTAGCCATTTTAGTTTAAAACATCGTGTTATCGTGTCGTGTTCGTGTGGGCCCATCGTGCCGAGCCCAAATTGTCAGCCCTATGGGAAAAGTACTAAAACTTACAACATGATTGAAAATGATGATTTTTTGTAACGACATGTTTTAAAATGTTTCAAAACGACAGGAATTGGTATTTTCTTCGATCATATATCAAAATAGTAGTTAAATTTACAAAATTAACTGAATAATTTTATAAAATATCAAAATAAAAAACTAATAACTTATACTAATGTTACAATAGTGTCCAGACTCGATTGGTTAGCCTATCCAACATGATTTGTTATACTTCAATAAATCCTATCCAAACAAAAGTATTTTTCATTCTATAATTCTATTAACTCCCTTTGCTTTTCTTCCAACCTAATGAGCTTTATGCAAACTAGACCAAAAAAAACTATATTGTTCATGCTAGTTCTAAGAAGGCATTTCCTTTTTACAGGAAAATAGAACAACTTCAGTAAACACCTTGATAACATTTGTTGGTTTCAACTAAAACCAGAACCATATGAAATCTCACTATTTCAGTTAGATAACGGAAATTGCAAAGCTTGATAGCAACCACTATTTCAAAATTACTCATTTTCAGCAAAAATTACAAATCCATCGATGGTAGGAGGATCAAAGTTCAACAGGATGCTGTAGCGTTTACCTCCACCACCAGAAGCACCGAAAGAAGAGTTTTCCGACGGGGGCGGGGAGGATGACCATTGTTTTTGCTCGTAGTACTCCGACTGCCGGCACTGCAAGGCGAACTTCCGGTTAGACCTCGGAGCTGCAGAGACGCGAGTGAGTCTTACAGAGTTGCTAAAGCGGCTGCTAACGCCAAAAAGCAGTGGAAGGGAGGAATTGCGAATGGAGAGGCTAGGGTTTTGGGACATGGCGGAGGAAGAGAGCATGTTGAGTTGCGGCATTGTCGTCTCTCCAGCGACCGCAGTAAAGATAGGGAATGAGTTTCGTTGATTATATTGGTAGTAGACTGACTAATATTGCGAAGCAAAAATCCGACAAAATTTCCGAGATCCGCCGAACCCATTCCGAAAAGTCCATCTGAAATTAGGCCCAAGCCCGTATAGGAAGGGACTTTTACTCTCAACTAAGGTTAGGACTTTTTTCAAAAAGTTTTGAAAGTCTCGAATGTCCCGAAGTAAAAATTCCGACAAACCCGAATTCCCAAAAAAATCCACCGAGTGGTAGGGCATGTATTTCTATTACTATGAAATTCATAAATGAAATGAAGTAGTTAATGGGGTTACCATTATCCTTTTTGTAGTGACGAATATTGTATGTGTTCCTAAGAAAAGGAATTTGTCCACTTTTCGGGGTGGGTCTCCCATTCCAAAAAGTCCATCTCGAAATTGGGCTCGAGCCCGTATGAGAGGGACTTTTACTCTCAACTAGGGCTACGATTTTTTTCAAAAAGTCTCGAAAGTCCCGAATGTCCTTAGTTATTTACCATAATTCAACATTTTACAACTTAAATAATCTAATTATACTTAAACTAAAGGAATATAAAATAAAATAAACTTGTATCCTAATAGATTTAAATACATTTTTTCAATGAAAGTCACAAAACAATCGTTCATCAAATTACTGTTCATTGAACTACTCATGAACAAACACACTTTTGCATATATTTTTTTGTAATACTTCTGTATATTTTTTTTTGAATAAATATATATTGTCACTTAGATAGTTAGATATAATCTTAGATATGCACATATACATACAAACTATATATAGATTAAATATAATGAGTTAAATAGTATATACATATACATAATATTCATATTAAAAATTGCACAACTTTTATATATAAAAGCGGGGTGCAACATTCATTTTTTTTCATAAAGTGAGAGGGTGCAACATTTTACATATGCATTAGTATATACACTGATATTTATAAAGTTGAGGGGTTGCAGTCGCACCCCTCAGTTGTACGTAGCTCAGTCACTGACGATAACACGCACAATATTACGAATTGCTACCCCTAGAACATAAGGCCTACCTACTAGGAGCATAAATAAGCCGAGTTGAGTATTAGGTTGTTCGAACTCGACTCAACTCAAATAAGTCGAACTTGGGCTCGAATTGGATTGAGTTTGAATTTTCAATAGTTAATTCATTAATGTTGGATTATTTAATTTTAATTGAATAGATGTATAAATAACTCGACTTGGAAAAAGCATATGATAGAGTAGAGTGGGACTTTATTTTTAAAACTCTGACTCATTTTCAATTTCCTAAGTCCTTAATTAGTGTCATTATGGAATGTGTCTCTTCTACCTCAGTTACTATCATCCTCAATGGTGGTAAGTTGGAGTCTTTTAAACCCTCTTGGGGTCTTAGACAAGGAGACACTTTGTCCCCATATCTATTCATTTTATGCATGGATTACATCAGCTTCCTCATAGAGGAAGAGACAAAATAGGGTAAGTGGAGACCTATTACTTAGGAAGGGGTTCTATTTCTCTCTCACACTTGTTGTTTGATGATGATCTTATTCTTATGGGTGAAGCCTCCTTTAAAAAATTGTGAGACTATGAAAAACACTTTGAATATTTTTTGTACAATCTCAGGTCAAAAAGTAAACTTTGAGAAATCTCAAGTTCTTTTTTCTAAGAACTTATATGATGTTGTTGCCGACCAATTGACTTGTTGTTTGGGTTTAACGAAAGTGGATAATTTTTCTAACTATTTGGGCTTTCCTTTAAACTTATCCAACAAGGATAAAAAAAAATCATTCAATTTCATTTTGGATAAAGTCAGGACTAAACTTGCAGGTTGGAAGACGAAACTTTTATCCATGGCTGGTCCTAACATATTGATTAACTCTGTGATGGCTACAATACCCTCTTACATCATGCGGTGCACTGCACTCCCTGTCTCGACTTGTAATGAGTTAGACAAATTAAATAGAGACTTTCTTTTGGACTCATCCGATGAAAAGATGAAACTGCATTTAGTGAGTTGGGAAACTGTTACCCTTCCAAAACATTATGGAGGGTTGGATCTTTCCCGCTCTAGAGAAAGAAATCAAGCTTTGCTAGCTAATTTTGCATGGAGAGTAGAGAAGTCTTCTGCCCCTTGGGCTAAAGTCTTGAATTATAAGTATTTTAACCCTTCCAAGGAGGCTCCAAAGACTGGGTCTTGTACCTGGAAAGCCTTAAACCAATGCAAGGAAACTCTAAAAGAGGGTGATGGTTGGATTATTGGTGATGAATCAAAAGTGAATCTGTGGTTTGATAAATGGTTTGGCATAAGTACTTTGAGATCTTTGATTCATGGTCCTCTACATTTTAATGAGGAAAAGCTAAAAGTTAAAGACATCCTTCTTAGTAATGGGGTTTGAGATTTTTCTCAAATTACATTCCAAATTCCAGATGCTATCAAGGATAGAATTGGTGCTACCCTGAGAAGTATCATTGATGGTCAGGCTGACAAACAAGTTTGGATGGGATCCCCGAATGGGGTTCCATCTGTTGCCATGGTCCATAGAAGTATTAAACAGAAAAGAAATCAATGTGGACAAGTGATAGATACGTGGAGTCCGGTGTGGAAGTGTGAAACACTTCCGAGGATTAAATTTTTTATGTGATGATCGTATTTCAACAGCTAGTATGCTCCACAAACGGGGTATCAACATTAGTCCAATTTGTCATCTATGTGGCCTTGTAGAAGAGAGCACTTTACATGTTCTTCGGGATTGTGAAGTTGCTAAAAAAAGTTTGGACTGATATTGGTATTCCTTTTGGTAGTAATATTTTCTATTTGACTGACCTTCAAACTTGCCTTGTCAAATTGTAGGAACACATCAAACCATTTCAATAGTATTGGGTGGAGATTTTATCTTCACTTCTGCTATTTGGTTTATTTGGAAGAACAGAAATTCAATCATTTTTAATGATAAACCATTTTGTGAGAATATTTATGCATTGGTTCTTGATCAAGCAATGGATGTTTCTGCTTGCATCTCTAAGGGTAGTGACACTATCCAAAGAGACATTGTTCAAGTAGGATGGAGTCCTCCGGCTCATGGATGGACAAAATTGAATATTGATGGTTCATCTATTGGTAAACCCGGTCAAGCTGGTTGTGCAGGTGTCTTAAGGAACAACTTCGGGGGTTGGGTGAGATGCTTCCAAAGGCGAATAGGGATCACAAACAGCTTAGTAGCTGAACTTTGGGCTATTCGTGATGGCCTTTGTTGGCTAAGAACTTGGGGATTGATGCGATACATGTGGAATCCGACGCTAAAGAAGCAATAAAACTTGATCGTCAATGATGATAGTGAGGACATAACCACTTATGCATTTAATTTTTGATTGCATGAAACTTTTGTTGGAGTTCAGTAGATACAAAATCAGACACGTGTTTTGTGAAGCCAACAAAGTAGCTGATTTCTTGGCTAAAGGTGCTGTGAATTTGGAGGAGACGTTTAGAACTCTTTTAGAGCCTCATTCGGACTTGATGCTGATTATTATGTATGATGTGCTCGGTTTAACCGAGTCTAGACTTGTAGTTAAGCCGTTACTAGCAATTTGTTTAGTTCTATTGTATTCCTCTTTTTTTTACAAAAAAAAAAAAAAAAAAAAAAACTTAAACCACGTAATTATATATCGTGTTTTTAGTTCTAGATTTTCAAAATATATTGCATTCTTTCTTCCAATGATTTGGAGGTAACATGAATAGTGGATGATGTACTAAAGTCTAAAATATCGACATCTCAATTCTCATGTTTAAAAATTCGTCATGCATGACAATTGCTACTTTTCTTGGATAGGACATGAAGCTCGAATTTCTGCTAAATGGTAAGAATGTAGTTATGTTAAATAATTAATAAAAAAAACATATATGAGATAAATGTATAATTTTAAATAATTAATTTAAAAATAATATTTCTTTTTTAAAGTACAGAATTGATCTCAAAAAGTTAAGCAGAACAATCTGTCTCTAATGATATGGTGTTTTCGTCCCTGCGCTCTTCCTAATGAATTTTACAAAAGATGAGGGACAGCTAGATATTACGACTTTTCTTGTTTGGTGCAAATGTCAAAACGAAATTGCATACATTAGTTCATCATAATTTTTTGGAAATAACGTTAGTTCATATATGGGACATAATCATTTTGGGAAAAAAAAAAAAATTAGTGGCCATCTAGAGGCTAGAACAATAGCAGGTATATAATGAGTGTAATATTATTTATCATAGAGAAATGATTAATTAATGTCGAGACCTTACATTCATTACAAATGGAAGATCAAATTGTTTAATTAGATATTGAGACCTTACTTTCATACAAATAGAAGGAGACTCTTCCAAGAAATATCGACCCAACCCATTACATTCCAGATACGTGGTCCATGTATGTCGTCAAACCGAAGATTTTTAATGTTGGAATAGTCATACAAATTGTGAGGTGGATTTTTTTTCTATCAAATTATATATATATATATATATATATATATATATATATATAATATATTGCTAGTTAGTTGTGTTTCCGTCTCATATTAACAGAATGAAAACATAGTAATTATTAGTTGATGTTTGAACGGATGAACAAATTGCTAATTGACGTATAAATAGGTAGTCGGACAAATTACTAGCTATTTTTTGTATTAAGTATTCAACATGTGACATGTTCCGTCCAAATAGAGGTAATTCCTAAACGTTAGCAATTTATATATATCTACCTAAACTTGAGTTTGTAAATTTTTCTTTTATTAAAAATCATTATTATTTTTGGTAATAAATGAGTTAGTGGTGGCGACCCTATACCCATCATTGTTCATACTATCATGTTTATTTGTGAACATATCATACATTTGAATAGCTCATTCTAAACGGACACCACAAGTAATTTATTATAGTTAAGAGGCCACGTTAACGTAACTCCATAAACAACACAATACAGTTAAGAGGTCGACACGTTAGACACCGATCCTTCTTCCTTAGGAAATTATTTTAATCAATTCATTGTTCAGCGCATCGACTATCCCTGTTAATGTAACGAGATTGATGGGTTAATATAATTATAAAGTCGACCTGTTAGACACGAGTACTCATTTTTAAAGAAATGATTTTAATTAAACCACTAAAAAAATTGAACTCAAAATCTTAAAATCAAACCGTATACCGTCAGTGATAAGAAAACCCATCCATCATTATTGAATTGCACAAATATTATTTAACAATTAAATTTAAATAATTAAAAAAAGAAAAATAGATGTCACAAAACCGACTTTTCCTTCTTAGTAATATAAATACCACCATCTTCTCATTCTCCTTGTACAAGTTGTAACTCAATACAATTTAAAGAAAAATTGATTTTCTACTTGTCTGAAACAAAATGGAGGTTATTGCTCCAGTCTTCATCTTCTTCCTCCTCCCAATACTAAGCTGCTTCTTCTTCTTCATCTTTCACACCAGTTCTGCGAAACCCTCGTCGGAAGCCACGTCACCAAAGTGTTACCCTCTTATAGGATCTTTCCCTTCCTTGATTTCAAATCGGAACCGGAGGATCCAGTGGACTTCCGACCTCATCAAGGCTTCTCCCTCCGGGACGTTCATCCTCCGCCGTCCGTTCGGCCAGAAGACGGTGTTCACAGCAAATCCGGTCAATGTCCAGCATATTCTCAAAACCCACTTCCTCAATTACCACAAGGGAAGCATCGTCACCAACATGCTCCGGGACATGCTCGGCGACGGCATCTTCAACGTCGACGGCGACTCCTGGAAGTTCCAAAGACAGGTACCATGCCATCAGTTTTGTGTCAGATTTATTTATTTCTTCATTTTTTTTTTCGTCGCCGGGTGTTCTAGATAAGGTGGCAAATGGCAATTCATGCGTTGAAGTATATTAATAATAACACAAATATGTATGATAAGTTTATCATGACATATTTTACAAATATGAATACAATATACAATTTTTTCTTGTCATTATATCGTTCGTGTTAAGTTATTCAGATGTACATTTTAATAAGAAATCTTTAAGTTAAAATTAAAATAATAAACTCTATATTTAAAAAAACTTTAAATTAATATCTTAGTATTTAAAAGATTTTCATATAAATTGATAGCTTGATAAATCAAACAATTAAATTAAGTTTTAAAAGTTAATAAATAAAAATTGTTTAAAAATATATTAAATAATTAAATTAAGCAATACAACATTATCATGATATCGTAGATATTGTTATACTTAAATATGAACAATATAAAAAATTATCGTACTAATCATATTCGTACTATTATGTTATTGTTCGGACCTATATTTTCACGATCGTGTGAGAAATATATAGACAAAAAGGTCAAGCTACATTAGAGCGGTGCAGACCATTTACTGTTTTGGCAATATGTAGTTTGAAATTTTCTTTTTCAATTTTCTTTTTCAATTTTCTTTTTCATTTTCAATTTAAAATTTATGTATATCATTTCTGAAATTCTTTAATTATTTGCCATGTTTTTAAAAATCATTTTAAATTTATCATTTCTAATTTTTTAAATATTTTTCCGTATATCAATACTTAAAAATCGTTGTTTTGCTCTTAATTTTAATAACTCATCATCCGGTTAACAACACACGTAACAACTTTTACCCTTAGAATAATAATTATTACTCATACTTTTTTTTGAAAAAAAAAAAAATTAAAACCTCTTTTCTGCACTTTTGTGCGCCCACGCAAACACTCTGCGCGGGTTGGACGCACCAACTCATATATATATACACCCACTAAATGTGTCCCCTAAATTCAATCCGAGATAGAGTTGTTAGATTTTTCATTTTATGTGGTGCCAACTGCTACTATGCGCCAGCAAGTATTGCATTTCCTTGGACATTTCACTACTGTCAGTCCTACAATTACAATTTGTGATAGTCTACATGAACCGAATTTAGCCGACTATTTATTAAGTTCATGTCGATTAAAAAAAATTTGAGCTTGAACTCGAATTTGGTTTTATTATAATAAATTAGTATTTCTCGTGATTATATAATTTGAATTTGAGTAGATAGTACCTTTTTATATATTACAATAAGTTAGTATTTTTCTTAACTGCAAAAATCGAACTTGATTCGAACTTGACTGACTTATGTATATTATAAAACTTGTTTATGTATATTATAAAATTTGTTTAGACTAACAAATAGTTTGAGTTCAATATTATCAAGCTCGCCAAAATGTTAGACCCCGAATTTTATCGAGATGAATTCGAGTTTTAATACAGTGTCTTACAAATAGCTTAATTCACTTACACCACTATTTTTGAATTTATCACTTTAAACCAAGAAGTGTGAAGTTGATTACTTCAAATATTTACTAGTTAAACTGCGTTATACGTATATATAAACATTGCCTAGTCATGATAAATTTGAAAAAAAAAAAAAAACACTTACCAACAACTAAGTTTGATGATTATCAAACTAGCTAATTAGCTCGAGCGTTGCATGGAAGAAATAGTTTTAGGTTATCCGTTGTATTTGCTCATTTATTTCGAATACCACATATATACCTATATAGATTAAGGCCAATGATAAATTTTTTATTTGAATTTTTATAAATTTAGGTGAGAAAAATTAAGAATATTGAAATATACTTATACAATTTCAATATGTAATTATATTTCAATTTACATAATACTGTTGTTGGATATTATACACACTTGATAATTTTACATCCACATTTCAATTGAAGATACATAATGTGATATATTAAGTAGGTACTTACATATTAAATACATTTGATGACAAATAAAACATAATAAATGTAATTAAATAAAAATTAATTACTATTTGTACTAAGAAATAAGTTTAACCGATCATTAATGATATCAATTATAGATAAATGTTAAACATTTATGAAAAACAGAAACTAATCAACAATTAACTGTTATTTTAATTGTCGGGCTCGAACTCATCGAATATTGCACCAAACCAAATTCGAGTTTGAAAAATTTAGATTTAATCAAGTTCGAGCTCAAATAAAATGAGTCGATTCAGGTTTATCAAATATTTCAATAAAAAAAAGTTTATCAAATAGTTATCAAAATATTTTTTTTAGAGAATTGCAATCAACTATCGTGATATAGTCCAGAAAAGTGGGAGAGGTTCAGTAGCTTGGCAGTTGCACTAAAAAAAAAAAACTTGGTTGCACTAAAGTCAACATTAGGGCCCGCAATTCGTGCGGGCCGTGCATGTTCGTGTCGTGTTTGAGGGGTCAGCCCAAACACGGCCCAACACTAAGGCGTGCCAATTTTGTTCAACACGAACACGACACGGTCCGACACGAAAAATCGGCACGAAAAATCTATAGTAAATTGAATAAAAATTTCACACATAACAATTTTTAAGCTAAAATTTTAAAATTACTCAATATAAAGTGTCATTGCAAAAAGAGGTCATGCTAACTTTAGATAAGTTTATATTAGTAGAAATTATTGTATATATACATATAACTATCGTGTTATCGTGTCGGGCCGTGTCACCTATATCGAACACGAACACGACACGAATTTTTTTGACACGATTTGACACGGCCCGATTTTAGCACGACACGAAAATAATTGACTCAAACCCGTAATTTTCCGTGTCGTGTTCGTGTCGGCCTATCGTGCCGAGCCCAAATTGCCGGCCCTAGTCAACATTGGTCAAAATATGACCAATGTTATATCGAAAGACTTATTAACATTTATATATATATATATATATATATATATATATATATATATATATATATATATATATATATATATATATATTATGCAGTGTTATCAGAACTAGATTAGACCGGCGGTCCGATCGGATTCGAACCGGTTCATTCACCGGTTCGGTTCGAGTAAATTCAGAGATATAAACGAATCCGATTCGATAGTCGGTTTTTTGTTGAACCGACCGGTTTTTATCAGACCGGCCTGTCTGATCCGCCGGTTCGGTGCTCAAAATAGGTTAAAAAAAAAAAAAACCTAATTGAACTGGCCGATGCAGGGATGTAACTCGCCGGTTGAATTGGGCAAGGTTAGGGTTCGATTGGGCAAGAAATTCGAACTCCGGAGAGAGGAGAGGGAGTGAAAGGAGTAAGAGAGAGAACACCAATATTATGGTCCCGATTTTGTGAAATTTGTGGATTTCCTTGTTTTCTCAGTGCGGGTTTGTAATTTTACTGCCCAAGGCCAAGATAGAACACCAATACTGTTGGAAGTACCAAATACATACAAATAGAGAAGACGCGTAGTGAATTGAGGTCGGAGAGAGAGAGAAGGAAGCACCCAGCGAAGGATTGAGTTTTGGGCTTTTTTTTTTTTTTGGCCAAGAGAGTTTTGGGCTTGGAACAGCAGCAATGCAATGACGGGATAGGCTGATTTGAATAAGAACCGGTCGGACCGGATTCGAACCGGGTCGGACCGGCCGAACCAGGAACCCGGTCCTGATAACACTGATCTTACCTCCTTACATTTTGATAATCAAACCCATCAGAGAATTAAAGAGAAACTAAGGAAAGTCGACATCTAGATTTGCAGATGAATGAACAATATGTGGGTGATGATTAACAAATACCATTAGTGAAAAAATAATAATACTTTTTGAAATGTTCGAATAAAAACCACATTCTCGCGGAAGATGAGCGGAAAGGCCTATGGTAAAGCCGAACAAGGGATTGTAGAGCGAAAGCACGACAAAAGGATATTGTAATCGATTAGTTAGCATGTTGGTTACCATATTCTAAAACACGGGAGAAAATAATTGGCTTATTAAATTATCTATCGAGCTATGAATAAGATTCAACAAAAGACAGAAACAAATCTACTATCCATTTTACGTCAAGCAATACGTGGAATTGTAGTACTTTAAGTGGCAAGAGTTGGGATCTTAAAATTGGGAGTGAGCCTAAACCCGCTCTATATAAATCCATTGAGATTTCATACTAAAATTAATTGGCAATAGTAGGAGTAGCCTACTAAGTTTATATAGTGTTCTAACTCTTCAATCTAACCGATGTGGTACAACTCACTCACACGTACACTTAACAATCTTCCATTGACATGTTAAACGAAAGTCCACGACACCAAACTGTGGAATTTTATAAACTAACCCCTCGAACGACCACGCCATGCACTGAGCCAGAGTCAAACTCGAAACAGTATCCGTCCTTATCGAGACTCACCACTTTGTACCCTCCCATAATTCCGGATCGAGCCATTGACGCTGATACCAGTTGTTGGGATTTTAAATCTGGGGAGCGAGCCCAGACTCATTAATAAGGCATAAGCCCATTGAGGTTTCATACTAAAACCAATTGGTAATAGTAGGAGTAGCCCATCAAGCTTATATAGTGTTTCAAACTCTTCAATCTAACTGATGTAATATAACTCACTTATATGTACACTTAACCGCAAGATCATACGCAAAGACTACAATAGCCATAAAAACCAAAACTTCTTATTTAACTGAAAATTCATGAGTTCTTACAATAAAATTTTAGGTCAAATTGGGAGGTAAGTCTTAACCAGTGATTAAAATAGATTACGTGTATCTTAATGCATGAGAACTTTGAAGCAAAGGAATTCCTCATTATACCAACACAAATGGCCTGATTACGGGGCAACATTGTAATCCCATTTGAAACTAAAAGAAACAAGCTAATTACATGGTGCCATATAGATTCAAGTGTAGATCAATAATATCAACTATACATGGATGGAGATCACATTGATAAAGTTTATTAGGGTGAAGTTGGTCCAAGACTCCAAGTAATACTGGTTTTATTCTCTAAACTTATATCAAATTATGGTTATTCTCTACTCATTTGCAGGTAGCAAGTCACGAATTCAACACAAAATCTCTCCGCAAATTCATAGAGACCGTAGTCGATAAGGAGCTAAACGACCGCCTTATCCCGATACTATCTCTCGCTGCCGACAAGGGCACCATCCTCGACTTTCAGGACATCCTTCAGCGATTCGCATTCGACAACATCTGCAACATATCTTTCGGCTATGATCCCGAGTACCTTTCGCCTTCTCTTCCAGACGAAAAGTTTGCACAAGCTTTCGAGACGGCCACCAAAATAAGCAGCTTCAGGTTCCTCTATGTATCTCCGATATTGTGGAAGCTCAAGCGCGCTTTCAACATCGGATCGGAGAAACAACTCAAAGCTGCTGTCACCGAAGTCCGACAGTTTGCCAAGGACATTGTCAAGGAGAAGAAGCGCGAACTCGCCGAGAAGTCGAGCCTCGATTCGGTTGATCTACTGTCGCGGTTCTTGAGTTCGGGCCACTCAGATGAGGATTTTGTCATTGACATTGTCATAAGTTTCATACTTGCAGGTAGGGGCGTAAACGAGTCAAGCTACACGAGATCCGCTCGGTCGATATTCGAACTTGGCTTGCTAAATTTCGAGTCAAGTACGAGTTAATTTATACTTGACTCGAGAGACTCGCGAGCCTAATCAAGCATTTTTCCTTAAAAGCCTATTCGAGTCGAATTCGAGCTTTATATATATATATTCACACACTAGCTATCGAGTCGAGTTCGAGTTCGATGTTGACTTAAGGTGCACATTTAAAATTTAACTAAATAATTTTAAACTTGGCGAGCTTGAAAAATTCAAGCTCAGCTGAGTTCAAACTCGAGTAAAATCATTCGAGTCGAGTCCAGTTGGGGTGTAAACGATTCAAGACGAGACAAGTTTTTGACAATCTCGACTTGATTTTTTTTTACTAAAATGATTCGAGTCGAATTTATCAAATACTCGGCTCTACTCAACTCATTTACGCCGGTACTTTCAGGTATATGTTGTAAACTAGCTGAGTATTTAGCAAGCTCAACTTGACTTGAGACATTTTACTCTACCGAGTCTGATGTTTCACACTCGAGCTCAAGTCGATGCCATACTCAACAAATTCGAAACTTTTTTTTTTAAGTTATTTGTCCATAGTCATACACATGCATTCCTGACTTGATCCATTATTGGTTGTAGGACGGGACACTACATCTGCTGCTCTAACATGGTACTTTTGGCTGTTGCACAAACACCCAAGTATCCAAAACCAAGTCCTTGCCGAGATAAAGGCGAAATCGGAGTCCCCAGTTTACGATGACGTGAAGGACATGGTTTATACGCACGCATCGTTATGCGAAAGCATGCGTTTCTACCCGCCGGTTCCGGCCGACAGCAAGGAAGCGATAAACGACGATGTTTTACCGGACGGCACAGTGGTTAAGAAGGGGACACGTGTCACGTACCATCCATATGCGATGGGCCGGCTAGAGGAGCTCTGGGGATCGGACTGGGAGGAGTTTAAGCCGGAGAGGTGGCTAAATAAGGTTGCGGGTGCCGACGAAGGAGCCGAGAAGTGGGTGTTTGTCGGGAGGGATTCGTTCACGTACCCGGTGTTCCAGGCCGGGCCTCGGATATGCTTAGGGAAGGAGATGGCGTTTTTGCAGATGAAGAGGGTGGTCGCCGGAGTATTGAGTCGATTCGAAGTTATTCCGGTGATGGATGATGGGGTTGAACCGATATTCATATCGTACCTAAGCTCCAAAATGCAAGATGGGTTCCCTGTGAGGATTCAATACAGATCTAAATAATAATAATATGCAGGATTCAGTCTTACATTAGTTATATATGCTGTTGATTTCTCCTTGATATAGTCTTCTAGTACGAGTTATGTTAGGTTCCGAGTCTAGGCTCAACGGGCGGTCGACTCAAGTCTCGTTCCTCACTGGAGATGTTGTGGATCCGGTGCTCTCGGGTTGTGCTGTCCTATCTTGCGTCCTTCCGTCCTTAGCTTCTCTTCTCCTCTCGCCCTGCAAGAGGGGCAATACCAGGCACAGAGGGGGTGGTGCCTGATGAACCCTCTCCGATGCCTAAGTCAGTACGGTTTTAGAGAGATAAAGCTAGAGAGATGTCAGAGCAAAATTATGCAATTTGACAAGATGATCCAATGAATAATGGAGGTGGGGTATTTATAGGCAACGGTGTCATTAAGGTGGCTTAATGACATCGTTAACCTTTAAACATAGTTAATTAACCTTTAAACACATAATTAAGACCTTAGGATACAGAGAAGGTTGGCGGAATAATCCGAGTATGGGAGTCCAAGAATGGTGTCGGGGCCCTTGGGGGAGGAAAATCCGACCCCCAAGGGTAGGGGTTGGGTGAGGCCACCCAACCCCTCCTAGGGGGGATAGGGTTGGCCAACCTTATCCCCCCTAGGGGAGATCGGGTTGGCCGACCCGATCTCTCCTAGGGGAGATCGGGTTGGCCGACCCGATCTCTCCTAGGAGAGATCGGGTTGGTCCACCCGATCTCCCCTAGGGGAGGTCGGGTGTGGCCACCCAACCTCACCTAGGTGAGTTTGACTCGGCCGGACGAGCGCTTCGGCCTCGTCCGGGCCGTTGGTGTTCTCGCGAAGTGTTCGGGTTGAAGTTTCGATTTACAATCATTAATGGGACGATAAAAATACAACGATTCGGAAGTCAACGAGTTCAAATTGGGCGTATATCCATCAAGTTATATCGGAGACGTGAAATTTTCGTTGAAGTTTGGTGTATCCGTGCGTCTTTACGACTATTTTCATCTACCGAATCTCCCATTTATAATCCATCACTCTTTACTTTTCACAAAATCACTAAATTTCACCCAAAAGTTGAACATTCAAAAGAAAAGGTTTTCAACAGAGTGGTGTGGAGCGATTTCTAGCGACAACGGAGCAAGATTTACTTGCGCGCGCGGATGTGACCAACTTCTTAAGTGATAATACATATTATTTTGCAATTTTTTTACTTGAAAAAGTTATTAGCTTACCCCTTATATCTACCTAAACTTGAGTTTGCGTTTTTTATAATTAAAAAATCATTATTATTTTTGGCAATAATGACGACCTAAATCCATCTTGCTATGCAATATTCATACTCTCCAAACCGAATATATATACCACCATATCTTCTAGTTCTCCATCTCCTTCTACAAGTAACTCAATACAATTTAAAGAAAATTTGGTTTTCTACTTCTGTGAAACAAAATGGAGGTTATTGCTCCAATCTTCATCTTCTTCCTCCTCCCAATACTAAGCTGCTTCTTCTTCTTCATCTTTTACACCAGTTCTGCGAAACCCTCGTCGGAAGCCATGTCACCAAAGTGTTACCCTCTTATAGGATCTTTCCCTTCCTTGATGAAAAATCGGAACCGGAGGATCCAGTGGACTTCCGACCTCATCAAGGCTTCTCCCTCAGGGACGTTCATCCTCCGCCGTCCGTTCGGCCAGAAGACGGTGTTCACAGCAAATCCGGTCAATGTCCAGCATATTCTCAAAACCCACTTCCTCAATTACCACAAGGGAAGCATCGTCACCAACATGCTCCGGGACATGCTCGGCGACGGCATCTTCAACGTCGACGGCGACTCCTGGAAGTTCCAAAGACAGGTACCATGTCATCAGTTTTGTGTCAGATTTATTTATTTTTTCACTTTTTTTTCCGTCGGCGGGTGTATGTGGGTAGGGTTGGCGATGGTGAGGGTATGGTGCAAATAGCACTAATACCATAATCATACCATATTTTTTCACTCATACCATAACCATAACCACTGCGGTTATGATTCTTCATACCATAGCCATAACCATGGTTTTTAACCACGATTAAACCATTTAACCACAATCATTCAAACTAATACAACATCATTGTTTCATACAAAAAAAGTAAACATACATTCATTGTTTCATACACGAAATCAAAATTAAACATAACTTCATTGTTTTACTTAATTAAAAAAACACATCTTCAATCGCCTATCACTTGCGATCCTCGATCCTCATTCGCCATCACTTCCAAACGTGGTTCCCTAATAATAAGAAATATAGACAAAAAATTAGTGGGTGGGAAAGAGAACGGAATAAGAATTATATTATTTGATAATAATTAAAGTATAATATATATAACAATATAAGTATTATTAATATTATATATAGAGAGGTGATGGTTATAACCGCGATTATAGACTGAATACCATAACCATAACCATAACCATTGCGGTTACATGATTCATCACCATAACCGCCCCTCACCATAATGGTGCGGTTAACCATTGTGGTAAATGATGCGAATAACCATGGTTATTTGATTTTCACCGCACCATTGCCGGCCCTATTTGTGGGTAATCCGTGACCCGCGGGACCCCGCCCCGATTTTGACCCGTTGACCTGCGATCCGTGACCCGTGGGGCGGATACGGTTTTGGGGTCGCCCCGCCCCCGTTGACCCGCCCCGCCCCGTATGTGGATAATTTATATATATATATATATATATATATTACACGTATTTATATAAAACTATATAGGTAATATAATACATAGTTAAAATAATTAGGATTTGTGACTTGTATTTGGATTTGAAATTAAATTTATTCTTTGTGATTTAAATTTTAAATTGAATTTGTATATGGTAAATATATATTTAGGGTTTAAATTGCTAATAATATATTATGTACCACTAATAGGTGACCCGCGGGTCGATCCGCCCCGCCCCGCGAACTGTGTGGGGCAGGTACGGGTCGACCATCTCGACCCGCGGGGCGGGTACGGGGCAAGTGATACCCGCCCCGATCCGCCCCGTTGACAACCCTAGTTCTAGATAAGGTGGCAAATGGCAATTCATGTGTGTTGATACATGTCAATAATCATGTCGTGTTAAACTTATTGAACACGAATACATATAATAAGCTTATTTATATCACATTTTACAAACACAAATACGATACATAATTTTTTCATGTTATTATATCATTTGTGTTAAGTTATTCTTATGTACATTTTAATAGGAAATCTTTTAGTAAAATTAAAATAATAAACTTTATATAGCAAAAAAATTATGAATTAATATGTTAGTATTTATAAGTTCGTCATATAAGATTATATACACTCTCAAAATTAAACCATTAACTTAAGTTTTAAAAGTTAATAAATAAAAATTGTTTAAAAATATACTTAAGAATTAAATTTAGTAGTACAACATTGTCATGATATCGTGGCTGTCTAAACATAAACACGATACAAATTCTTTTTATTACTAATCGTGTTATTGTCTGCTCTATACTTCCACGAACACGGTTTTTTTCATGCTTATTTGTATCGTTCGAGTTGTCTAGATCTACACAAAGAGCGGAGCGGAATATTGACCTCTGTTTTGGCAATATGTAGTTTTAAATCTATTTTTTATTATTATTTTCCATTTAAAATTTTATGTATATCATTTCTGAAATTCTTTAATTATTTGCCATGTTTTTAAAAATTATTTTAAAATTTTTATTTCTAATTTTTTTAAAATTATTTGCCATATTTCAATACTTAAAATTCTTGCTTCACCCTTACTTTAGAGCATCCACAATGGTTTTACATAAATTGTATTCTTTAAAGTTGCCACGTAGACATTTATGTACACTTTAAGTAATACGTAAATGTAAGACACACGTAAAAAATATTTTCTCTGCAATCGTATTACTTAAACATATTCCTTAAATATATTTTATTATTAAATTTTCCAACAACCACCAATAAGATATTAGCATTAATTATAAAATGAATTAATTTATAATAAAAAATTGGTTACGTAATACATAGTGCATTACTTAAATTTAAGGAACGATTTATGTAAAAACATAAATTTACGTGCGGGTCCCATCTTTAAGAAATGCTATGTAAAACCACTGTATATAGTTTTTGTTGCTTTACTTAAATAAACATGTAGGACCGACACACGTAAGTCTACGTAACAACTTTTACCCTTAGAATAATAATTAGAAAATGATATAAATTCCGAAAATTATTATCCGCTAACCTCGAGAGGTCTCATAGTGGTAGATGTTGTAAATTATTGCACAAATTCAGAATATGTCATGATGTGTTTTTTTGAATGTATATCATTTCCGTAATAATTATTACTCATACTTCTTTTGAAAAAAAAATTAAAACCTCTTTTCTGCACTTTTGTGCGCCCACGCCAACATTGTGCGTGGATTGGACGCACCAACTCATATACCCACTAAATGTGTCCCCTAAATTCAATCCGAGATAGAGTTTGAATTTTTCATTTTATGTGGTGCCAACTGCTACTAATGTATGGCCAAAAAAAAAAAAAAAAAAACTGGCACTAATGATGGGCCATCAAGTATTGCATTTCCTTGGACATTTCACTACTGTCCTAGTAGTTGTGGGTAACCGAATCTATCCGAGTATTTATTAAGTTGGATTCAATTAAAAACTATTGAGCTTAAACTTGAATTTGGTTTCATAAAAAATAAATTAGTATTTCTTATGAGCACAAAATTTGAATGTGAGTCGATAGTACGTCTATATACATTACAATAAGTTAGTATTTCTTATAATTACAAAAATTGAGCTTGATTTGAACTTGACCGACTTATGTATATTATAAATCTCGTTTAGGCTAGCAAGTAGTTCCAGCTGAGTATTATCAAGCCCGCCAAAATGTTCGACCCCGAATTTTATCAAGATACACTCGAGTTTTAATACAGTAGCTTAGAAATAGCATAACTCACTTCCACCTCTATTTCTGGTTGTAGGCATGAGATTTTTCGCTTTATCTTCAAACCAATAAGTGTGAAATTGATTACTTCAAATATTTAGGCATGGATCTTCCCATCTTCGTTCCTTTTTTATTGTTGATGGGTGACCCTATGGGTCTTATGTCCCCTTATCTTCATTCTTATGTTCTGAAAAGAAATTCATTTCATTAGCTAATAAGGCATGCAGCAATTACATTTCCTCTAAAGGCAAGTGGAATCCGTAGATCTCCTTTCGGTAATAGTAAATTAGATAATGGAAGTGGATATTCCATTTTCCCTTCAGGTGTAGAACTTCTTCAAATGTTCTCCACTGAAAGTGTTGGTTAATATTTGCCCATCTGCATCTTCTAGGCGGTATTTATTGATTGTTAGTATGGATGCATCTTTTCAGTATCATTCTTTCCTCATGGAACTGATGTGTTTTTGAATGACCCCACATCGTGCTTTGGCGAGTAATGGTGATTTTAGTTGATGCTTCCTTGAACAACACCACTTCCATGTATTTTGCAAGTAGTGGTGTGTTTCTTCTATATATCATTTCTTTAATGAAACATCAAAGTCTTCATTAGTTTTAAATTATTTTATTGTAAAACTTACAAGTTGTGGATGTCGCCTTATGAGGGCGATCACTGTTGCCTCCAACACATGAGTGAATCCTTGTAGTGAGTTATGTTGTATCCTTCATTTGTGGTTTCCATTGGAAGGAGTCACGCAACATATTCACGTGGCCCTCTATTAGGGCTGGGCGTGGTTCGGTTTTTGGCCGAACCGGTTCAGAACCGAACCAGAACCAGATTTTAGGTTCAGTTGGTTTTCTATACCAGGTAAGAACCGAACCAGATTTTAGGTCCTAGAACCGAACCATAGGAGAACCGGTTTTGAACCGGTTCGAACCGGTTTTGAACCTTTTTTCATTTTTTTTTACTAAAATTCAAAATATACACATTTTTTTACATAAATTCAAAATATACGGATATAGAACTATTCCTAAGTTAAGTTTCGAGTTCAAAACTAAACTCAATTGACAGTAGAACTGATATGAGCTAACATAATATATAATAACTATATATAAGTAAACAAATCTGCTACGACCACCTATATATCCAATATGAACCAAACCCAAATAGTGAAGGATCTACCCTATGGGTGTAAACGATTCAAGCTACTCGTGAGCTTCTCGAGATCGGCTTGGTCGATATTCAAATTCGACTCGCTAAATTTCGAGTCGAGTTGAACTTTTTTTGATACCGAGTCGAGTTCGAGTTCACTTGTACTCGACTCGCGAGCCTAATCGAGCTTTTTTGTTTTGCATATTCGAGTCGAGTTCGAGTTTTTCGAGTTTTACGTAATAATATTATATATGTATATATTGAGTCGAGGAAGAGTTCGACCTCGAGCTAAGATGCACAATTTATTATTTAATTGAATTTTTAACCTTATCGAGCCGAACTCGAACATGTCAAGTATGGCACCGAGTCGAGCTCGAGCTTGAAAAATTAAGGCTCGGTCGAGTTCGAGCTCGAGTAAACTGAGTCGAGTCGAGCTTGCCGGATACTCGGCTTGTTTATAGCCCTTTAATCTACCCAAAAAAAAAATGCAAGAGTGTGTTACTATTTAACAATTTAGGTTTTATATAATAAAAGTGGTTCTGAAAAACTGGTTCAAAACCGGTTCGGAACCTGTTTTGAACCAGTTGAAAACCGCTCCATATATTCCTTATCAAAACCAAACCATTTAAGAACCGGTTCAGTCAGAACCGGTTTGTATTGGTTCGGTTCCGGTTTGGTTCCGGTTCGGTTCGCCCGAACCGGTTTTTATGCCCAGCCCTACCCTCTATTTACGGGTGGACTATCAAGCACTAGCTCACATGGTGCCCCCTTAGTTGCTTGGTAGTTGCACCGTTTGTTCTTGTTTAGCCTGTTAAGGCTTATCCTCCTATTTCTCTGTTGGGTGCCGAGCATTTGTTCGTTTTGTGCCCCCCACAAGTTGCTCGGTATCCTTACTCTTTTGTGCTCTTTGAGCATGCCTTTCTTATATGCATCTTCCAGAATTGGCGATGGGGGGGGGGGGGGGGGGGGGGGGTCAATTTTGATTTTCGTTAATGTTTCTTCCCTTGACTCTTCGTAGGTGTTGGTTTGGCGCGGTGCCCCCAGCCCTGTTGTTTGTTTATCAAGCAGGGTATTTTACTTCAATGACAACATCAGTCTTGACAGTCAAGTAGAGTGCATTTCTCCCGCATCTCTGGAAATTAAGAGAATGTGCACTAGCCGCTCTAGTGGTATTAAGTTCCTTTTTTCCTTCTTCAAGAAATGTTTGTGGTGCCCCCACCCTTTTTCTGACGGGATGATGGGAGTGACTCTCATCACCACCTAAGTGTTACTCCATTGGTGGAGGTGTGCACCCATTGCGGGGGTTGCTCTAAGCCTTGATATTTATTTTCTCGTTGATTTGTGGTACTTGCTTCAGGAGGAGTCTATGTGCTCTTCTATACCCATGGAAGCACTAAACATCTGTTGGTGTGATACCTCCACATGGCGTGGTGGTTGCATAATCCCCAATATTTGTTCCCCAGGAATACTTGTTCTTCCTTACGGGGTGATAGGCTGACATTGCAGAGGGCTCTTCAATTTGACTATTTAATATAGAGCGGATGTGGGAGTGGTGATATCTCTAGCATCTTGGTTAATATGACTATTCCTAATGTATAGGAAGTTGGTTTTGTGAATCCACTATCGTTTTAATGTTGAAGTCATTAATGACCCTTGCGATGAACATAGGTTTGGTGCTGCCCCTCATTTGATGTAGAAGTGGCTTTTAGCTCAAAAATGAGTATTGTGTTGGGTAGGAGAAGAGGGAGGTGTTTTCCTTGCAGGCTGGGTTGAAGGGGTATTCCCTTCTTACACAGCTTGTTGTCCCGTTCATGTGGGAACGTAATAGTGTCGTTGTTGGTGGCACTTAACGGCCCATCATTGCGTATATCTTGGGCGGGCGGGCGTCTCGTGATTGTAACTGCTGTACATGGGTATATTTTAAGATGGGATTACATATGATGGTATTCCATATGGTTCTCCATGGAAATACATATTGTTTTAGAACCCCTTGGATGACATTCTCTCAAAGTAGGTGCGACAGGCCCTGCTAGTTGTAGTGGCCCTCCTTGTTTGGGGTTATCCTTTTGTTCATAATGAGGGGAAGGTGTATGCATGCACCCTCCCTGCTATCATTGGTGATGTGCTTGTCCCAAAGTGTATGAAGTTTCTCTTGCGAATGCCATATTCTTTTGGAGTTGGATTTATTGCTTACCTCTCCTTCTTAGTGTTGCAATATCCTTCATAGAGTGGTTGTTGTTCAGTGGTCACCTCCAGTTGCCCCCTATTGATGTGCTCTGGAAGAGCTACCCTAGGTACATTCATGAAAGGATGGGAGGTTGGTGCTCATCCTTGTGGAGTGGTTGTTGTTATGTTCCCTCTTCATTTTACCCATATTGGTATACTCTGGAAGAGCTTCCATGGGTGCAATTTTGTTGTAGCCACTTCTCTGGCCTTCTGGCCTGTTTTTCATTAAGGGTTAGGGTGGTAGTTGTTGAATGACTACCAACGGTGGTGCCTTGGAGTTTGATGGTGTGTTATCCAAGGAGTGTTGTTCTACATTGGACGATTTTGCTTAGCATCCTTTGGTCGTTGCCCCTGATGCTAGGTTCCTGGAGACCCAAAGTTGGTACTTGGCTACTACTCCTTTTTTTTTGCCATCGAGCACAGGTAGTAGGCTACGTGTTTATTGCTCGAATCCGCAGACAGCGCCAATGTTTGCACACAAGTTTCCTTCGTGGGCTTCTCCTTCTTGTATTCCCGCTATTGGGCTTTTCCTTCTAGTATTCCCGTTTCGTGGGCTTCTATTGTCTTTCCCCGAAGAAAGACAATATTTGCACATGGTGTCCTGAGTGCCTTCTTGCTTCGGACCTCCGCCCTTCCTTCTCCTCGAGATACCTGCAAAATGGGCAATACCGAGACTACAGGGGGGTGGTACTCGATGAGCCCTCTCTGATGCTTAAATGGAGGTTTTTAGAGGGAGAAAGTAAGTGCTAGAGAGAGAGATAGCAATATTACCCTTAAATAATGGGAGGAGAGCTCTTATTTATAGAGTTCCTATTGAACCGGCCTGGTTCCAGTGCTTTCCTGGTTCGGTTGTGGCAGTTTTGTAATATAAGTTGGCATTGGCCGTAAATATGGTGTACTTGACCTCGGTTCGACCGTAGGTGAGTTTAAAGCGGTTAAGTGTTGTGAGAGTGGTCTCCGATGGCGCGCCCCGGGTGAAATATCGTCCGGGGAGAGGGATCCGGACGAGTGGGGCTCGTCCGGACGGAGGGGGGGGGGGGGGTACCCAGCTAAGTACCTTTAATGCCTTGCTTGGGTTACCCCGGAGTGGTTTTTCCACTCGGGGCCTTCCCGAGTGGTTTTCGCCACTCGGGGTGTTTTCGGGCTTACGTATCGAGTCTCGAGTGTCTGTTTTCCAAGTTTTGAATTGCAATAGATTATGCCCCAATTATCGGGTCCAATTTATGATAGCTTGGGCGTATATCCAACAATGACACTATCAAATTTTTTATGTCATTGTTTCGGTGCTTGCTTAAGACCGTATAATGACTTGACGAGTTTACAGACTTTATTTTCTTGTCCTGGAGCTGAGAAACCCTTGGGTTGTTCCATATAATTCTCTTCTTTTAAGTCTCCATTCACGAAAGCTGTTTTCACATCCATTTGATGTATTGCAAGATTTCAGAGGGTCACAATTGCAAGTACCATTCTAATGGACGTGATTCTCGTCACGGGAGAATATGTGTAAAAAATATACACCTTCCTTCTGTCTGTAACCTTTGATCACAAGTCGGGCTTTATATTTATCTATTGAACCATCTGCTTTCATTTTTCATTTAAAAATTCATTTGTAGCTTAGCGGCTTGCTTCCGGGTGGAAGATCCACTAGCTCCCAAGTATGATTTTGCAAGATGGATTCAATTTCACTATTGATTGCCTATTTCCATAGAGATCCCTCAGAAGAGTTAACAGCTTCTTGGTAAGTCTGAGGTACGGCTTCAAGCATATAGGTCAGAAAATCTGCACCATAGGATTTTTCAATCATTGCCCTTTTACTTCTCCTGGGCTCGACCTCAGTTTCAACTTTTGTCTCAACAACATTGTCATGTTCTTGGTCTTGACTATTTTCATCTATAGTCTCATATGCTTGCCTCGAGGAGCTCGCTTCCCCTTTTGACTTAGCCGGAAAATTATATTCGAAGAAATACGCGTTTCTTGATTCCATTATCGTATATTTGTGTATATCTGATATTTTTTATTCGTACACAAGAAAACGATAGGCATTACTGTTCTGAGCATATCCTATAAAAATGCAATCAACAGTTTTTGGACTGATTTTCACCTTTTTCGGTAGAGGTATCATTACCTTAGCAAGACACCCCCCACATTCGAAGGTGTTTGTAAGAAGGTCTCATTCCTTTCCATAACTCAAAATGAGTTTTTTCTTCCTTCTTACGGGGCAACTTATTTAAAAGGTAATTGCTAGTTAAAATAGCTTCGCCCCACATGTTTTGAGGTAACCCATAACTAATCAACATTGAAATCATCATTCCTTCAGTGTTCAATTTTTCCTTTCTGCAACCCATTCGATTGGGGTGAGTAAGGTGACATAACTTCATGAATAATGCCATACTCGGCGCAAAAATCACGAAATGGTGATTCGTACTCGCCTTCTCTATCACTGCGTAGTACTTTTATTTTCTTGTCAAGTTGATTCTCAACTTCTATTTTATACTGCATGAATTTATGTATAGCTTCATCTTTGCTTTTCATCAGATAGACATAGCAGTATTTCGTACTATAGTCCAAAAATGTGATAAAGTACTTATTTCTTCCTCGAGTCTGGACATATTTCAAGTCACAAACATCAGTATGTATTAATCAAGAGGTTTTGTGTTCCTTGTAACCGGAGAAAAAGATTTTTTTGTAAGCGTAGCTTCCACACATATTTCACACTTATGTGTTTTGTCAGTTCCAAATTTAGGGATATGATCCATGCGAACCAATCTTCGCAAAGATTCATAATTAACATGTCCTAATCTACCGTGCCATAAATTAGGTGATTCAAGCATATAAGTAGAAGAAGCATTCATATTCATAATCTTCTTTTTAGGCGCTACAGCCATTTCAGACATCTTATACATACCCCCTCTCATAGCCTTTCCCGACATAGACATTATTCATAGAGGAGTACAAACCGACCAGACTGAAAAACATTTCGGAAGCCATGCTTATCAAGTAAGGCCCATGACACTAGATTTTTCCGGATGTCCGGAACATACAACACGTTAGTCAGAGTAACTTCTTTTTCGGAAGTCATCTTCAGCTTCACAGTGCCTTTCCCCTTGATGGATGATGAGCTCGAATTCACTATGAACATGGTCTCTTTGGATTCCGCTTCCTCAAAATTAAAGAACAGATCCTTATTCGAGCAAACATACTTAGTGGCGTCGGTGTCCAGCCACCACTCTTTCAGGTTGGAGTCAATCAGGTTCACCTCCGACACGACAACTACCAGATTCAGGTAATTGATGCATGATGTAGAATTTTCTTGAGTGGTTATGCTCTGCACCACCTCAGCCATGGTCATAGCCTTTCGCTTGTGCTTCAAGTAGTCTTTGAAATTGTCCAACTCGGGGGTAGCTTCTCAATTATGAACTGTCCCAACTCGGGGGTAGCTTCTCAATTATGATGGCCACCTTGAATGACTCGGTGAGAGTCATATCCGCTTCATTGATAGCCTGCATCAGCGCAGTCAGTGCTGTCACCTGAAGAACACAAGACTTGCTATCAACCATCTTAAAATCAAATAATTGGTCGGCAAGATATTTCTTCTGTTCGGCATCCTCAACTTCACATCCCTGATTCAAGATAGCCCAGAGTTCCCTTGCAATTGCAGGTAGAGTTACATGCATAGCAACAGGCGCAGTTACACTCGACGTTCCTTGTTCAGCCCCCCACAGTTGTCACACATGTCACTAGAGCGACATCACCTGTGGTCGGAACAACATCACTGTTGTTGTTGTCCATGATACCTGAGACCAACAACACACAAATATTTCAGAATAAACCCTACTGTAATCGAACTAGAAATTTCCTTAAGATTGTTAGTCGAAAATAGGGGTAAAACAGTAATTCTGAAATATGTAGACTAAAGTCCAATTATTTATTATTCGGTAATCAACATACAATTAAAGAGTAATCTGTTTTTGTATGAAAACCGAAAAATGTTATCCGTAGATCGAATGGGAAACAATTTTTTTACAGAGGCCCGTGCTAATCACAGTCTCCTTAAGGCAATTTCACCCCACCTCACTCTCATGTTATGCAACGAGGTTTAAACAGGGACGATCACCTCCCATGATACAACAGTGTCGTTGACACGAATCGTGCATACAATTCGTTCAACCGAACCGAACAGTACCTGAACTCAAAAGAGAATGTGAGATTCAGATAGAAAAACAATAAGAAAATTGTATCTCGAAAAAAGGATTAAACCTGAGCAACACGAAGTCACGAAAATCGGATGTGATGGAACAGAGTACCTAAGCAGCCTAAGAATTTTGATTTTTTGAGAGGAATTTTTGGATTGAGTGTTGTTAAAATATGAAGGAATACACCTTATTTATAGTGCAATGATTTATCAAGCCAAATATGGACAATATATAATCTGACTATAAAGTTCGGCTAAAATAAAATATACACCGCGTATATTCGACATACACTTGCTATATTAGCAATGTTCGATGAATCCTGGCTCACGCGAGGTAGGCTTTTCGGGCCGACAATCGTGTACGCACGTCGCGGGCACGCACACAAGCCAAGTCTGTTGAGGTGTGCTTCGGATCCAGTGATTTGCACTCCCTGCGCAGGCGCGTGTAAAGAGAGCCTTTCATAGTTATTTATTTAAGATGTTTGCCACAATATATACTATTTATATCAGCCAAACTGGCCAGTGTGAGACAATAATCCTACCATGTGAAAACACACAGCATTTTCAATATGCCATTCACACACTTGTGACTTGGGCTTGAATGAAGCCTTCACCCACTGCTGCCAATTCTTTGACCAAGTCCAACATATATATATAGCCTAACCACAAGTACCCCCTTTTCTCTCTCTCTCTCTCTATCAAAATATATATATATATATATATATATATATATATATATATATATATATATATATATTACATAATCAATTTGCTACCTAAAATAGCTAACGGACTATTAATCCAAATTCAAAACAGACCAAAAAACAATCTCATTTGAAATTAAAAGAAACAAGCAATATCAAGCTAATTACATGGTGCCATATAGATTTTCAGCTACCAACCTTGGAATTGGAGGTTTCTTTTATTCAACATTCATTCAAGTGTAGATCAGTAATATCAACTATACATTGATGGAGATCACATTGATAAAGTTTATTAGTCGTCAATCTTACAATAATTATAGAGAGCGGTTATAATAAGGAGGCCCCTTAAAATGAATGAAAATAGAGACCAGTCAAAAAGTACATCATTATTTCTCCCAATTTTTTACAGGGTGCATTAGATGTGATTATCTTACATGTTTAAGTATTAACTGTTTCTTTTGACTATTTATATAAAAAAATGATAAATCAAATTAATTAAAAGAAGAAAAAAAAAAGTTAATTATAATTGAAATTTGAGCAAATAAAAAATAGAAGTAAAAACTAAAAAGTACACCCAGCAAAAACTTATAATAAATGATGACGTGTCACCTTACAAATTGTCTCATTTTCGCCCACTAAAAAGGAGATTTGTTACCAAACCAAGTATTATAACCAAATTACCCAAACAAACCATATAAGCTCAGCTTTTAGGCATAGAGTGAAGTTCGTCCAAGACTCAAATATACTGGTTTTATTCTATAAACCTATATCAAATCATGTTTATTATCTACTCATTTGCAGGTAGCAAGTCACGAATTCAACACAAAATCTCTCCGCAAATTCATAGAGACCGTAGTCGATAAGGAGCTAAACGACCGCCTTATCCCGATATTATCTCTCGCTGCCGACAAGGGCACCATCCTCGACTTTCAGGACATCCTCCAACGATTTGCATTCGACAACATCTGCAACATATCTTTCGGCTACGATCCCGAATACCTTTCGCCTTCTCTTCCTGACGAAAAGTTCGCACAAGCTTTCGAGACGGCCACCAAAATAAGCAGCTTCAGGTTCCTCTATGTGTCTCCCATCTTGTGGAAGCTCAAGCGAGCTTTCAACATCGGATCGGAGAAACAACTCAAAGCTGCTGTCACCGAAGTCCGACAGTTTGCCAATGACATTGTTAAAGAGAAGAAGCGCGAGCTCGCCGAGAAGTCGAGCCTCGATTCGGTTGATCTACTGTCGCGGTTCTTGAGTTCGGGCCACTCAGATGAGGATTTTGTCACCGAAATTGTCATAAGTTTCATACTTGCAGGTAGGGGTGTAAACGATTCAAGTTACTCGAGATCCTCTCGGTCGATATTCGAATTTGACTCGCTAAATTTTGAGTCAAGATGAGCTTGAGTCAAGTTTTTTCTAGTACCAAGTCGAGTACGAGTTCATTTATACTCGACTCGAGAGGCTCGCCAGTCTAATCGAGCATTTTTCTTTAAAAGCCTATTCGAATCGAATTCGAGTCGAGTTGGAGCTCGAGTTAAGGTGCACATTTAAAATTTAACTAAACAATTTTAAACTCATCGAACCGAGCTCGAGCTTGAAAAATTCAAGCTCGGCTGAGTTCAAACTTGAGTAAAATCATTTGAGTCGAGTAAAGTTGGGGTGGGTGTAAACGAGTCAAGTCGGGATAAGTATTTGACAATCTCGACTTGATTTTTTTACTAAAATGATTCGAGTCAAACCTGTCAAATATTCGGCTCTACTCGACTCTTTACACCTCTACTTCCATTTATAGGTTATAAACTGTTAAAAATAAACTTGATTAATATTGAAGAGTCTAGAAGTCTCTAAGAGAGTCTAAGTAATTAAGATAGTCTAGAAGAGTTTTAAGTGTGTAGAAAAGTGTCTAGGTAGGAGTCCAAGAAGCCACTTGAATATGAAGCTTCTAGGATATGAAATTACTAGATTCTCAAGTCTCTGGGATCTTCCATATGTAAGTATAAATATGTGATGGAATGAATGAGAAACTAACAAGTTGAGACAACACAACAAGTCTCTCATATACTCTCCACCTCTCTCACACACACATATACAAACACCAACAAGTGGTATCAGAGAAAGTTTTAGAGATCACAATGGCAACAACAAGCATGCAAGTGCCGAGATTGACAAATGATAACTACGATAAATGGTGCATCCAAATGAAGGCCCTTTTGGGATCGTTTGACGTGTGGGAGTTCGTGGAGACCGAGTTCAGTGAACCAGAAATGGTGGCGGAAATGAAAAAAGAATAGAAGAAATAATTGAAGGAGCAACAAAAGAAGGAAACTAAGGTCTTGATGAAGCCACGTTCGAGAAAGTCGCTCCGGCCAAGACATCATACGAAGCATGGGGAATACTCCAAAAAGTGTTTGATGGGGGGAAAAGATAAAGAAAATTTGCCTACAAGTTCTCCGTGCTCAATTCAAGTCCCTCTATCAAGAAAGTTCGGAATCCATCTCCGACTATTTCACTAGGGTCATTTCAATCGCACATCAAATGCGAAGAAAAGGAGAAAACTTGGAAGATGTTCGTGTCATATAAAAAATATTGAGATCCATTGATCCTTAGTTCGATCTTGTGGTCGTGGCTATTGAAGAGTCCAAAGACTTAGAAGAGATGTCTGTTGAGCAACTCATGGGTTCTCTACAAGCTCATGGACAACGACTTATAAAACGAGAGAAGGAAAGTCATTGGAGCACGCTTTACAAGCAAAGTTGATGTTGAAGAATGACAGATCGCAAGGCGGCTTCCAAAGAGGAAAATTTACAACCTGGAGAGGAAGAGGTAGTAGAACAACAACCACCAACGAAGCCGGTGATGATGGAGAGTCGATTCAAGAAGTGTTAGATTACGAGGAGTATTCACAACGGATACTATAAACATGGTACATGGTAGTAATCAATATTACGCAGCGGAAGATTCGCACATACCTCAGACGTAATCCGTAGTCGCTAGATCCTGCAGCAGGGAGTTCACGGTCCTCTGGTCGGCACCCGTAGAGGTTATTGTTAAGGAAGCCCTACGCGGCATTTCTCCACAGCAAAGCCTATGATCGATTCTTGGCAGGGATGGATCCTTGGAGTGTTTGCTCGAAGGAAAATTGACACACCCTTGGTTTTATGTGGTTCGGCCGAATTGGTGTTATGGGAGGAGGGTTTTTCTCTCTAAAACACTCAAAGGAGGGATTAATGATTAACCTAATAAAACCCCTAACACCTCTTATTTATAGGAGGAGTAAAGTGAATAAAAGTCCACTTTACCCCCTACTAATAAGTTCGGCCGGCCACATCTATTGGGAGTCTCAATTTTGGGCCTCTCATGTCAATTGGGATTTGGGTCTGGCCCAATGTCCTAATGTGACATTTACCCAATTATCTTAGGTAACATATACATATAATGGGCTTCCATTTACGGCGTCCATTACCATATGCTTACAGTTCCCACTCGCCGGAATGGGAGGGTGTCTGTTAATGTATTGTCGTCCAAATCAGCATCAACATTTCACTTCTTTGATCTCGCCCTTGCTTCTGAATAGTTCATACAAGGTTTGCCGTGCGACCGACGAACACGACGGGCATCGAGCTACTCATCTGTTAGGAGTGGTGTAGCGCCCGCGGAACGTTGATTCCCTTTCTTCAATCAACATGTTATAAACAATATAGTGTCGCGCTGTATCCTAGGTCAACAGTTAATTCTCCATTTGCCTAGTCTCCGCATAGGAGCACTTCTCCAAGGCATCCGTACAAGTATTCACAACCTTCAACTAATATCCGGTTGGTGGCCACCTAGTGAATACAAGAGTCGGTGAATTACAGGTGAGCTTGACCATCCCCGTCGCTCATATCCTTTGTCAAACCCAACCGGTTTCCAAAGACGTAGTCAATGGGCCTTTTTGTTCAGCACTACGCTCGTACGCCGGGAAGCGAACATTGAGCCTGACCTTAGATATGAGTTCTGAGTCCGTGAGGATACTTCGGTGCCTCTTCATAAGGCTCCCGTGATCAATCACACGCTCGAGGTGAAGAAGTTTGCGCCCGTTATAATGGTTTTCATTTAGGCGATTTCTCTCTTTTATTATTTTCTTCCATTTCCCACTTGAGGTCTTTCCAATGCTCGTCAACAGTTGTTAGAGTGAGGTTTTCACCCTTCTCGATGGGATACATCTTGAGAGAAGTTCGATGCCTTTGAATTTCATCTCGGCTTGTTAATCCCATCTTGAGTCTGAACGTTTATCCCACTCGGAATAATGCTTCTTGTCAGAGCATCACTCCCACTGGGAACAAGAGCATTGCTTGAACCTTGACCTACAACTTTCCTCGGAAGACCTCTCGATCTCGTGGTTTTAATTCCGAGGTGAATTCCCTGATCACTAGGACCTAGAACCAAGTTGGTCGGATCACCCCCACTGGGAACAATGGGTAGTATAGGTAGTTGTGGCATTATTGGATTTTCACTCAGTGGTTCAGCAACATGACTATCAGATTCAACTTGATTCGTCTCTGCAGCAACAGTGATTTCGTGTGGTAGGGTTTATTCCTCCCACTGGATTTACTATGAAAATGTTTCCATTATCATTTAACATGTCATTCACTTGAGTTGCCGGTTCAAATATCCCACTCGAAGTAAGTGGGACCTGATTGTCAGTGTAATCCTGCTACGGTTCGATCAAGACTAAATCTGTTTGAAACTGACCATGCATTTGGAAATTCGTCCTCAAATGTCTCATGTTCGACCGCGACACCATTTTCCAAAGCTTAACAAGTATTTTCTAAGAGCAGTTAACGTACTCTTGGTCCAAATACGTGTTTAATGCGCTAATTAATGTCGCTTGATGATATGATTTAACTCATTCTCATTCTTTAGCTTTTATGGCGACGTGTCTTACCGATTTCATTGGAACACAATTTTACATATATGCGAATCATCTTTCTTCATCCCATAGGGAACGTCTGATAGATTGACTCTAACATTATGTTTATAAACTGTGCTTCTTGAAGTGTGTCATTTGATTTGAATGCCTAGCCTGACTTATCGTTCAAGGCATATAGAAGGAAAATCGTTTAACCGACTTCATCCTTCTTCGTTTGCAAACTTATCTTAGAGATTTTATCCCATCTCCGAACTGAGCATTTTGGGTTTTCACCTTATGCGTCAGTTGATACTTTTACAAGGTCGTTGTAGCTTATGAAGCATACTTCTTACCGATGTAAACGTTATCAATAAGTTGTTTTATAAGGGATGCAAACGAAAATTTAGCACTTAATCATTAAAAAAAACTTCATCATTAAACTCGTATATTGAAACGATGTGTTCCGTCTTTCAAGGTCCACACACGCGTGACGCTATTTACCCAAGTTTAACCCATTGTTAAATCGTTTCATTTCTGAATTTAATTTAATCCAATCGGTTTCGCACATGATTATCATTACTGATTATTTCATTCAATGGAGTACTAATAATTAAGAAAGAATTATAAGCAATGCATCAAATAGCAATAAAGGATCGAATAGCCTGAGAAAGATGGGTAATCAATACTTTATCCAAGCATTTGTCACATGCTCAAATTGAAATGGTTCCTATATTTCAAGGAACATTACTATCATTTAGTATCTTAAACTGAAAATTAAAAAGAGGTCGTTTAGCAAATAAAGATAAAGTCTTTCATTTAATCTTTATGTTTCCGGGGCAAACTCCTCAGGTCTGTGCTTGTTCTCCTTCTCGGTTCTGTAATCCAAAAAAGGGTAAATTGAATTAGTTTCAAGTGAGTAGAGTCCTGAAGAACTTATGAGGTCATCATTATTCTTCAGCACGTACCCTGGGAGGATTGGTACAGGCAACAACAAGGTGTCCTTTTACGCCACACCTAAAACACGTTCGAGTTTCCTCGTTACGTGTTTGTTTTGCTTGCCATTTCTTGCCACCGAATTGCTTGCGTTTGAACTTCTTTTAAGGTTTTGGAGCCAAAGACTTGTCAGCCTTAACCTGAAGGCCCTTTCCATTTCTCTTGCGTTTACCCTTTTGCTCAGCTTGATGTGAGGATGCAAGATGCATTTCCGCTCTCGACTTTTCAGTTTTGAGACGGTCCTCTTCCAACTCGAGATGAACTCGCACTTTCTCGAGGTTATTGAGTTGAATGGCATGGGTAAGGTGCATTTTCATGCTGTTCCAAGAGTCAGGCAAAGATCGGATCACGCATTGGACCTTATGTTCCTCGGTCAGGACTTCTCCTACCTCCTTGTGTTCAGCAAGCATGTTAGACATGTGTCTAATATGCTCCTTCATTGTGTGCTTGAGATTCATCTTGTATGAGTCTAAAGCGATGTTTAACGATCGCTTCTGGGCTGTGGTGTAAACAGCAAACCCTGCCTTGAGACCATCCCACAGGTCCATGGCAGACTCATAGTGATCATACCCATAGAGTATGTCATCCTCAAGCAGTGACAACAAGGCGGAACGAATTTCCTGATCCTTCGCATCCCATTCATCATGGAATTCCTTCTGATCGGCCGTGAGGTCTCCCTCTGGCCTGGCATGTTTCGAAGTCAGATGCTCCAAACCTCTCATTTCAGTAATTACCATCCCCACGTGTGCTTTCTTCTAGATCTTATAATTGTTGCTGTTCAATCTAACTCCCTTGTTCATTTTGGAGATAACACTGTTGATCGCAGCCATTGATACTAACACATCGATGATTATGCAAAAATCATGGAGACAATAACATTTTGAGAAAGAATTTCATACATCAGATATCTATTAAGATGGAATACGACAAGTAACGATTCCTCAGTCATCTAAACCAAACGACCACCAGCAATACCAATGGAAGATGGCTGTGAAAGAGTTCACATTACTGTCGTCTTCAATCCAATAGATCAGTCATTTAAAACAGTTTTAATCCCAAATTACCGGAACGGGAATTTTAAAACAAGCATACCCGATCTTGGCTTTCCCAAGGCCCTTTTTATTTTGGAAAAATTATTCCGATGAATTTACTCATGCATATACAATTATACCATCCATGTAAATAATCATACGCAAGTAACATTCATCACATAAACCACACTCATGCTTATGCGTCATGCGTCTAACGTTCCAAGGAACTCATGCTTGCATACATAATTCTACTTCCAAGTAAATTATCAAATGCGGCTACATCCTCAACATTCTAGCATACGTGTCAAACATGAAACTTCCACATCAATCATACATATTTGGCAACTGGTTTTCGATTTTAAAATATTTTAAACATTAGGGGCTGATTAGCAATTCATGCTTATATTCAGTTACGCATCATTCTAGACATGAATCCTAGGCAATATCAACCATCACAGCATGTCTATCCTAGTGCGCATACCATATATTTAACCAGGGCTCTGCCCCAACATGCAATATCCAGCTAGCTTGACTCAGTCAAGTCGACAGTTCTAATTATGCATAAATATATATTGAATAATAAACAATTGCAATTCAGCCCACTAATTAATCTAGTCCCAAAAACATGTATCTCCGAGATCCATCCTTATAATCGAAACAAAGAATAAAGGTTTAATTGTTATGTGAATAATAATAAACCCTTGAGCATTGTGTATGCCATTTAAGGTTCAAAACATTTGGATTTTAAAACTTGACCTCCCTAATTTATTTAATTGACTTGAATTCGGTTTTGAAAATTCGGTTCGGTTCAGTCAAATTTGGTCTGGTTCGGTTCGGTCCAGAAAAACCTGGTTCGGGTCCGGTTTAGCAAAATCCGGTTCGATCCGGTTTTATTTTCAAAATCTGGTTCAGTCCGAACCGGTCTAATACAAATAGGGTTTGGTTCGGTTCATCACTCAAAACCGGTTCGGTTAAATCCACTTAGTTACCCCTGTCCGACCCGACCCGACAAGGTCGAACCGATTAAGAAAACTCGGTTCGGTTTAAGCGTCCCGACTCATTATATTAGACCGGCCCTTTTTTTTTAAATTCAAAGGGTTTGGGTCAAAATGTTTACTTGTGGGCTAAGTAGGGTTTTTATGTCTACTAAAAAACTTAACTTAGCCACCAAGTAACATTAATTATATAAAATAATTTCCAATATTAAATATATACATATATATTCGGCCAATATTAAACATATATATATTTATTGCCAAGATTCTATCTTTAAGACTAAATCAATCAACAATATATATATATATATATATATATATATATATATATATATATATATATGTAAAATTCGGTTTATATATATAGATATATATTTTTTTTTATTGTCAATATCTTTAATAGGGAAACAAATATGATGACAATATATTTTCTTAATCTTTTAGGTAACTAAATCTATCAATAATATCTTTAACCCTATTAATTATCTAGATATATTGATAGTTATATATATTTCTATATATTAATGTGAATCTATCCTTATGTTTCCAATTATAGATATATTGTTACCTAGAAAAAAAAATATAGTAAACAACATCTCTAAAAATTTCGGCCGAATTTTTCAACCTTGGTGCCTAAGAAATTAAAAAATTTACCTTGTGATTTAGTTAGGGTTTCGGCAAAAAGAAAACACATTATTGGAAACAATTTGTCAAATTTCAAGATCAAATTTTAATAAGATCTACGATCCAATGTTCGAGTTTGATAAAAATTATGTTTTTCTTGAAGATCATGAACATCAAATTTTTCTAAGAACATCATGAAAATTTCAGACCATTCACAACTTAAAAATTCGAAAATTTTAATTTTTCTTTTTAAAATTTTCGGCCCAAAATAGTAATTCTCAAGAACATCAATTTATCAAAATCATGAACTCCTAAAACAGGCTCTGATACCACTGTTAGATTACGGGGAGTAATCATTACGGATACTATAAACATGGTACGTACTAGTAATCAATATTACGCAGCGGAAGATTCGCACATACCTCAGACGTAATCCGTAGTCCCAAGATCCTGCAGCAGGGAGTTCACGGTCCTCCGGTCGGCACCCGTAGAGGTTCTTGTTAAGGAAGCCCTACGCGGTATGTTCTCCACAGCAAAGCCTATGATCGATTCTTGGCAGGGACGGATCTCCGGAGTGTTTGCTCGAAGGCAAATTGGCACACCCTTGGTGTTATGTGGTTCAGCCGAATTGTTGTTATGGGGAGGAGGATTTTTCTCTCTAAAACACTCTAAGGAGGGATTAAGGATTAACCTAATAAAACCCCTAACACCTCTTATTTATAGGAGGCGTAAAGTGGACAAAAGTCCACTTTACCCCTACTAATAAGTTCGGCCGACCAATGTATAGGGAGGCCCAATTTTGGGCCTCTCATGTCAATTGGGATTTGGGTCTGGCCCAATGTCCTAATGTGACATTTACCCAATTATCTTAGGTAACATATACATATAATGGGCTTCCATTTACGGCTTCCATCACCATATTCTTACAAGAAGGAGATCGATGAAGTGGTCGCAGCGTGGTGGATGGAACAAATCTGGAGTCCAATGTTATGTGTGAAAAAATTACGGCCATTATGCAGCTAAGTGTTGGTACAACACCGACATTGAGGGATAAAATGCGAACTTCGCGGAGAAGATTGACGACGTTGGAGTTCTTTTGATGACATATAATCAAGTGAAGGAGACGGATTCCAACAAATGGTTCGTCGATACAGGAGCTTCCAACCATATGTGCCGAAGAAATGAGTTCTTTGCGGAGCTTGATGAAAGACACAGTGGGCACAACACATTCTACGATCTTTCACAACACCAAATTAAAGGGAAAGGTAAAGTTTTATTTGAACTCAAGAACAAACGAAATATGTGCATCTCCAATGTCTATTTTGTTCCCGACGTGAAGAAAAATATTTTAAGTGTTGGACAATTGCTCGAGAAGGGATACGACGTCCAGGTAAATGAGAATACACTCACCATCTGTGATAATAACAATAATGTTATCACAGAAGTGGCCATGACGAAGAATCAGATGTTTCCGTTAGAGTTAAGGATCAACGAGAAGAATTTTTTGAAGATGACAACCTTAGATAGCTCGACTCTTTGGCATCTCCGGTATGGCCATATGAATTTCAAGGCGCTGAAATTGATGGAGAAGAAAAACATGGTACGAGGTTTGCCCAAGATAAATCATCCCAACGGTGTGTGCGAAACATGTGTCATCGGAAAGCAACAAAGGAAACCATTCAAGAAGTATCCATCGAAGAGAGCATCTGGTTTTCTCGACTTAGTCCATTCCAATGTGTGCGGACCAATCAAGCCCATGTCCATTGGCGAAATAGGTATTTCTTGACCTTTACCGATGATTTAGTGGCAGCACTTGGATCTATATAATGAAGCAGAAGAGCGAAGTCTTGAAAAAGTTCAAGGAGTTCAAAAGCATGGTCGAGAAGCAAAGCGGTCGTTATTTGAAGTGCTTGCGAACTGACCGAGGAGGTGAGTATACATCGCGTGAGTTTGACAAATTTTGCAAAGAAAACAGGATCGTGCATCAGCTAACCATGCCGCAAATCCCACAACAAAATGGAGTCTCCGAGAGGAAGAATCGGACGATATTGAATTTAGTTCGTTGCATGTTGAAGGAGAGAAATGTTCCGCAAGAATTTTGGGGAGACGTTGTTGCTACTACATTTTCTTTGCTGAACAGATTTCCAGCCAAGTGGATTGGAGACATGACACTGGAGGAGGCATGGAGCAAGAGGAAGTCGTGCATCGATCATCTTCGATTTTTTGGGTGCGTGGCATATGCAAAATTGCAGGGAAACCAAAAGTGCGTCATGCTCGGATATGACGAGAATACAAGCGGCTACAAGTTATACAATCCCGTCACAAAGAGTGTTGTGATCTCAAGAGATGTCGAGTTCAACGAAGGACAAGTATGGAACTAGGAGATGAATAATGACCAACCAAAACAGGTTATAGAAGTAGAAGAGCCGCAAAGAAAAGAAGCCCGACGTATTGAGGTTTAAGAACTAGTATCACCCGCACATGTTGATACTCAATAAGAAGAAGACTCGAGTGAATCGCCAGTGTTGAGTACAAGACGGATCCGAGATGTATACAATTCCGCGCATATCGTTGAAGTGAATGATGATGAAGAACTTTATGGTAATTTATGTCTCTCTGTAGGAGGTGAAGTCAAAGAGACGATGTGGCGAAAGAAAAAGACAATGACAAAAGGAGAATACAGGAATCGTAGAGTGCGGGGGCATATACAGATGACGAGTTGCAACGAAGACAAACTCGAAATGACCACCAAGCACACATGAGTGGTTATGATAAGGATAAACACAAGGCAAGACATGTTCCAATGAGAAGTGATGAAAGTCGCAAGGAATCAACTTTAAGGGGGGGGGGGGGGGGGGATGTTAGAAATAAACTTGATTAATATTGAAGAGTCTATAAGTCTCTACGAGAGTCTAAATCATTAAGATAGTCTAGAAAAGTCTTAAGTGTGTAGAAAAGTTTTTAGGTAGGAGTCTCAAAAAGCCACTAGAATATGAAGCTTCTAGAATATGAAATTACTAGATTTTCAAATCTCTAGCATCTTCCATATGTAACTATAAATATGTGATGGAATGAATGAGAAACTAACAAGTTGAGACAACACAATAAGTCTCTCATATTCTCTCCACCTCTCTCACGTACACACAATATACAAACACCAACGTAAACTAGCTATCTGGAAAGCTCAACTTTACTTAAGACATTTTACTCTACCGAGTCTGATGTTCCACACTCGAGCTCAAGTGGATGCATACTCAACAAATTCAAACTTTTATTATTATTATTATTATTTGTCCATAGTCATACACATACATTCCTGACTTGATCCATGGTTGTAGGACGGGACAGTACATCTGCTGCTCTAACATGGTACTTTTGGCTGTTGCACAAACACCCAAGTATCCAAAACCAAGTACTTGCCGAGATAAAGGCTAAATCGGAGTCCTCGGTTTACGACGATGTGAAGGACATGGTTTATACACACGCGTCGTTATGTGAAAGCATGCGCTTCTACCCGCCGGTTCCGGCCGACAGCAAGGAAGCGATAAAGGACGATGTTTTACCGGACGGCACGGTGGTTAAGAAGGGGACACGTGTCACGTACCATCCATATGCGATGGGCCGGCTAGAGGAGCTCTGGGGATCGGACTGGGAGGAGTTTAAGCCGGAGAGGTGGCTAAATAAGGTTTCGGGTGCCGACGAAGGAGCCGAGAAGTGGGTGTTTGTCGGGAGGGATTCGTTCACGTACCCTGTGTTCCAGGCCGGGCCTCGGATATGCTTAGGGAAGGAGATGGCGTTTTTGCAGATGAAGAGGGTGGTCGCCGGAGTATTGAGTCGTTTCGAAGTTATTCCGGTGATGGGTGATGGGGTTGAACCGATATTCATCTCGTACCTAACCTCCAAAATGCAAGATGGGTTCCCTGTGAGGATTCAATATAGATCTATACAGTAACAAGAAGGATTCAATCTTAAATTAGTTATATATGCTGTCGATTTCTCCTTGATATAGCCTTCTAGTATGAGTTATATCGGAGACATGGAGAATAAAGGATTTCGGTTAATAGTTTTCCGGTCCGGAACTTGTGATATTTCCGTTAGACGCATTTTATTTGACAGTTTTCTGTATGTTCAAGACTATTGAATGTGTTATTTATTTACTGGCATCGGAAACACAGTACTTTCTGGCCAGATAACTTTTCACAGTTTAATGTAATTTCTACTTATTTAACGTTCTATAGTTAGATTAGTGACACATGGTTAAACAAATATTTTTAACGTTTAAAATTAAGGGTTAATAACTAAAAAAACACTCAAGTTTACCATATGTTAAAATTAGGTATCTAAAGTTTCAAATGTTAAATTGTAGTGTCCAAGGTTTCAAATTTGTTAAAATGTGGTGTCTCGGTGTGATTACTTTAGAGAAGTCAATTCCGACGAAACCGTCTGTCAAATTCGAGCTCCCATACACACTCCATTCTCGTCATCTTGCCGGGACCGTCACTTAAGAAGTTGGCAACATCCGCGCAAGTAAATCTCACTCTGTTGTCCTTGAAAAATGGCTACACACCACTCTTCTAGATTTTTTTTTTTTTTTTAATGTTCAATTTTTTGGTGAAATTTGACGTTTTTGTGTAAAGTAAAGAGTGATGGATTATGAGTGGGTGGGTGAGTTGATGAAAATGATTGAATGGAGATGAAAAGACACGCAGAGTCACCAAATTTCAACAAAAATGAAACTTGGGACAGTCCATTTTAACATTTCAAACTTCAAACACCTAATTTTAATATAGGGTAAACCATGGACAATTTTTTAGTTATTAACCCTAAAATTAATTTTAGATATTTTTTACTTAAAATATGTAGTATTATGCCATGTGACACAACCGAGTATTCTTAGGATCGATTCTCTCAACACTCACAAAAACGACTAAGAAAGAAAGCAATAGAGAAGACAAGATTTAGCGTACTTCGGTCAATTCGACCCACGTCCACAAACAAAGGAGGAGCACCATCTTTTCTAGCACAATCAACATTATAGAATTATAAGATAAGACCACACAAACCACTCTCTCACAATACATATAGAGACCTAACACAGCACACTATGCTCTAAATCCTAAATAACATCTCGCCTAACCCTAGCACTCACGCACACACTTCGTTCGGCTAGGTTGATATTTATTAAGCCATACCCTAATATATGTATATATAGTAGGCAGGACCCCACCGCCATATATCCCTATATATAGCTAAAGCCCACCGCTACTATCTCTCTAAAATATGCCTAAAAAGTTAGTTTTCAACCCTCTCTCCCAAAATCTCCTCGTCTTCCCTACCTTCATTGAAACCCTAGAATAACCCAACCCGCCACTGCCACATCAGATTCATTCCTTTCCTTATTTTGCTTCAGTCACACGCCTCATTTCTCCACTATCTTTTGCCCGTTGTAATTCCCAAGTACTACTCCAGCCTCAATCCTTGCCATCACTTTTCAGACGTGGCGGCTAATCATGGCATGCATGACTGCTCCAACGAGGCCTTCCCAATTCCATATGACATAAACAATCATTGAAGCCAAGCGTGGAAAAATCACGCCCACCTGATAATTTTTCTGCAAACATAATTTCCTCCCGGATACGCCTCTACTCCACCGTGTTTTTACTTTCGTCCAAGCTGTTCAAACGCCGCAAAGCCAACAAACAATGGTTCACTGGGATCGAATTTTATTCGGTCCAGCTTTTGGAATTCGTCGGGATAGGGAGGATCAAGTTCGTCGGTTCACTGGATCACAGTGGCATCTCCCTCAACATGTGGAAGGCAGTCGCAAAGCTGATGGTCTTGGGTTTTTAGAGTTCCCTGAGGAGCGTCGGGCTTTAGAGGTGCTTCAAAATGGACCATTCCAGATTGAAGGTCTCATGTTCGTCCTCACCAGAACTGGTCAGAAAACACATCAAATTCAGTTTGACTATACCAAGGTACCCATCTGGATCGAACTACGGGGTATTCCACCTCATTTGATGAATCGACAAAATGTGACAGCATTGGCTGAACGGGTGGGACAAATTGCTCAATTGGATTTTGATGATCCACGGGCCTTAGAAATTGATTACGCTAGGGTAAGGGTTTTCTTGAACCTTGAACGACCAACTCTTCCTTCGGTGGGATTTGTGGAGGGTAGTGATCATCACGAAATTCTCATCTGCTATCGAGCATCACTACCTTGCTGGAGGTGTGGCCGTTTTGGCCATACTTTGTCGGAGTGCCATCTACCGGATGAACAAGTCCTGGAAGCACTTAATAATCGCCTAAGGGAAGGGACTCAAGTGCCGGGAATAAGGCCGGTGCATGTGACCACCTTGGATATGTTAACGTATGGAAATAGAGGGTCTGACCCCTTAAATTACTGGATACCCTTTAATGATGATCCAGCTTTAAACGTCCCCCCATCCATGGAGCCCCCGCCGCACACGTCATCGTCAAGCTGAAAATGGCCATGTTGGGAATTCTCATCGCCAAGCTACTCGTCAACCGCCGGTGGTTTCACGATCATCAACACATTCCAGTGCAAACCCTAATAATGCTCACCAAAGGCTTGCTCATAATAGCATGGTCCCACCGGGATTTCCAGTTTTTCCTTTGAATCCGAGATCTGGATTTCCATATGCTAGCCATAACAGGACCTCTATGTTTCAATTTGGTGAGCCCTCCATCTTTACTGGTTCAGATTCATTGGTTCGCAATTTTGCTGGCTTGGGCTTCCCTGTTGCAGGTCCTCCGGCAATCCCAGTGTATGTACCAGTTTTTGTTCCGACTTGGATGCCACAACCGATGAATACCTCAGGTGTTATGTCTCCTCATGCTTTTCTTGCCCTTAACGTAGCAATTCCGACGTGGAATACTTTGGAGGAGCAACCATTATCACTCCCATAGTAACCACATTTACTATATCAAGCCCCGAGGAGCATGCAGGAGGATAGGGTTAATGTTGTTGAGGAATCACCTTTGCAACCCCAGACATCTCCTATGGCGATTGATCCAGCTGATCAGGTGCTAGAGCATACAACTGGGGCACCTCCCTCAAATTCCCTAGTTGACTCTCCACTACTTGATCAATCCGCAGCACAATTGGCACAAATAGCAACGTCTTGGGGCTTGGAAATCACTGATGAATTCATAGAGGATCATATCCTGGCGGAGCAGCTCGTCTTAATGGAACAACAACACATGCTTACCCAACAAGAGGGCCCGAGTCGGCTACCCCCAACAACTCAGTTCCCCCCAAGCAATCAGATATCATCGAGTAATTACCCTACAGTAGCCCAGGCGTCACAGTTTGAAGAAGGGAGCTCCCAAATTACTGAGCATAGACCAGGAAAAGAACCGGTGGAGGATATTGAGGAGGCTCCGAATAGAAAGCAAAGGCGTATATCCCTTACGATTAGGGAACTCTGATCACACACCACGGCCACCTATTTCTCTATCGCAGCAACGTCAGGGGATGAGTACTCGATCATCTAATGCTTCAATAACTATGTCCATGCCATTTGTATCCCAGGTACCAGATTATTCTTGTTTTCGGGCTTGCTTTGAGGAATGTGATATTACATATTTAGATCAGGGCAATACAGTTTTAGGGATGCACAATATCTAGGGCACAACCTTAGGAATGACACTGCACGTTCTTTGAATACTATTAAGGTAGTTCGTAAACCGTTCAAGCATGTTTCGACGCGGAGGAACTCAGTTATTGCGGAGCTGTCCGGAAGACAGTTTTCGCGGGTATTATGAGTTACTTAATATGGAATTGTCAGGGTGCAGGAAGAGCCCTGACAATGAGGCACCTAACATTTCTATTGGGTGTCTGGAATCCAAATATTATCTTCCTGTCTGAGGTTAAATCAAATACGACTCGATTTGCCTTAATGCTCACTCGCTTGGGATTTCCAAATCCGTCACTTCAAGCACCAAAAAACTCCCGCGGGGGGGGGGGGGGGGGGGGGGGGGTGTCTCCTTCTTGCTTTGAGGAATTTTTTTTCTCTGTCTATCATAATCCAATCAGACAATATCTTCCGTAGCCTTATCAGGTCGACCCCAAATTCTCCTCAACTGTATTGATCCTTCATCTACGCCCCGTTTATATATTCAGCTCACATACCCTTTTGGGCACACCTTAAGGGACTGAATAATGATGAGTCTGACTTATGGGTCCTCCTAGGCGATTTTAATGATGTTTGGTCAAATTCGGAGAAGGAAGGAGGCAATATAGTTTCAGCGGGCAGACTTATACAAGCACATACCTGGACGGATGAACTGAACCTAATGGATTTGGGATTTCGAGGCCCACCGTTCTCATGGACTAATCGTCGGAGGGGTGGAGCTCTTATTTGGGAACGTTTGGATCGAGATTTTTGCAATGTAGAGTGGTGACTTCTTTTTCCCAATGCAACGCTCTACATTTACATATTATCGCATCCGACCATTGTCCCCTCATCTTCCACACTCAAGCTCCCACGCCACATACGTCATTGTTTCGTTTTGAACATATGTGGCTTAAACACCCTACCTTCGATATGATGGTTCAACATTCGCGGAATCCAGAAATACATGGTGATCCCCAGCAAATCCCGTCTCTTAAACTCCGGCGTCTACGCTATCAGACCAAAAGATGGTCTCATGACTATTTTGGAAACTTTAAAACAAGAATAAATGAGGCTTTGCGGGAATTGGAGTCTCTACAATCTGCCTCTAGTACGGAGGATCTCCAAAGTATGGTTTCCAAAACTTTGGATGATCTTTACGATGCCCAGGAAACACATTGGCGTCAGAAATCAAGACAACTGTGGTTGCAAAATGGGGATCGAAATACCAAATTTTTCCATGCCCAAACCATCACGCGACGATTGCGTAATCGGCTTGACTGGGTCCAAAATCTAGCCGGAATTTGGCTAAGAGATCAAGATAGTGTCCGCCAACATGTGATGCAGTATTTCTCTACCTTATTCTCAGCTACACAACCACCTCCGGCATACACACTTCATGCGCTCCTCAAAGAAAGAGTATCACATAATGAGATGTCTCATCTTGATGCACCGATATCGGATACCGAGATTCTATCAGCTTTCTTGGAAATCACCCATATAAAGCCCCGGGACCGGATGGATTCACAACCAGATTTTTCCAAGCCACCTGGGAGGTTGTATCCCAGGATGTACTTGGGGCAGCACACCACTTATTTACAACAGGAGCTCTTCTACCTGAGATTAACAAAACATTCGTTGTTCTCATACCTAAGACACCACATCCTAGGTTTATGACTAATTGGCGACCCATTAGTCTTTGCAACACATCATACACAACCGCCTCCGGCATACACACATCATGCGCTCCTCACGGAAAGAGTATCACATAAAGAGATGTCTCATCTTGATGCACCGATATCGGATACCGAGATTCTATCAGCTTTCTTAGAAGTGCACCCATATAAACCCCGGGACCGGATGGATTCCCAACCAGCTTTTTCCAAGCCACCTGGGATCCCGGGATGTACTTGGGGCAGTACACCACTTCTTTACAACGGGAGATCTTCTACCTGAGATTAACAAAACGTTCGTTGTTCTCATAACTAAGACACCACATCCTATGTTTATGACTAATTGGCGACCCATTAGTCTTTGCAACACATCATACAAGATCATTTCTAAGATTTTAGCAAACCGCCTTCGCAGTGTTCTTCAGGAGATAATATCTCATTTTCAAAGTGCCTTTGTTCCCCCAACGACTTATTTCGGATAACACTCTACTAGCACAGGAGATCATGCATGTCATGAAACAACGACGAACCGGGAAAATTGGCCTCGTCGCTCTGAACTTGATATGAATAAAGCTTATGATACGGTGGAATGGCCCTTTCTTGATGCGGTGATGCAAGCCCTCCATTTCCCGACCTCTTTCCGACATTGGATAATTCAGTGCATCAGCAGCTCCGACCTTTCTATTCTCATTAATGGAAACCCGACTCCGTCAATCAAACCCTCTCAGGGATTACGTCAAGGTGATCCCTTATCCCCTTTTCTGTTACTCTTATGTGAGGAAGCTCTATGATAAAAAATTGCCTGGGCGGAGAGGAACTCGGGTTTTCAGGGGTATCAAACCAGAGCGATATTGCATGCCAGTAAGCCATCTATTCTTCGCCGATGATAGTCTTATGCTTCCAAGCGTAGGATACCAATATTGCCACCCTTACAGACATACTGGATCTTTATGCAAGGGAGTCTGGCCAGGTTGTTAATTATGCCAAATCCAGTATCAGATTTAGTATAAATATCTCGGATATGGATAAGGCAAGGTTTATCAATGCTTTGGGTGTTCGGGAAATGCAAGATGGTGACTTATACCTGGGTCTGCCTATTGACTGGGCCTCCCAAAAGAAAGCCATTGGTGTGTCTGTAATCGACAGAATTACTGTCCGTATTCAGGATTAGATGAGTTCTTTACTATCTCCGGCCGGTAAGGAAGTTCTTATAAAGGGTAGTGCCGCTTCCATTGCAACATATGCTATGTCTTCAATAGTCAATACAACTACCACTGGGAATTTTAGACAGGATGAACCAGGTTATTCGTGCTTTCTGGTGGAGAACTTAAAAAAATTCAAAAGGTATACATTGGGTGAAGTGGGACTCGATTGCTTGCCCAAAAAAGGAAGTTGGGTTGGGTTTTCGTACGTTCAAGGATTTTAATAAAGCACTGCTCCTTAAGCTTGCTTGGAGGATTGTTTCCCAGCATCCAACCCCGTGGGTGAGTATGATATCACAAAAATACCTTCGTAACACATATTTCTGGGAGGCTATTCCTAATGCAAGTCAATCTCTCCCATGACGAACTCTGATTCAAATACGTCCACACCTAGTAGAAGGAAGTCGTTGGAGAATTGGATCGGGAGCCTCGGTGAACTTCTGGACGGATCCTTGGGTCCCGAATTTATCTTCACTTTTGCACTGGTGCCTTATATACTACCTAATCCAACAAAGGTGGCTCAAATGATAAACCCAGCGACTCGATCTTGGTCACTCTCAACACTACAAGTCATTCTTCACCGGGTTGCGGTTTCAGCTATTATGGATATCACATTACCCATGTTCCCACTTTCAGATAAGCTTTTGTGGAATCACACGAGGACATGAGCGTTTACGGTGAAGTCCAGCTATAATTACATTTGTCTCGTCCATCCCGCCATTAACAAACCCACACGTACCCCTTGAGATTGCTAGTCCGAACTTTTGAGTAAAACTTTGGAATCTCAAAGCGTTACCCAAAATTAGAATGTTTATCTGGAAGGGATGCCGCAACAGCCTACCACTGGGGAGTAATTTAGCTATTCGAATTTCGATGGCTAGTCCCTTTTGTGTTTTTTGTAAGAATAGGTTTGAAACTTGGGATCATTTATTTTGGAATTTTTCTTTCACTAGGAAAGTGTGGTTTGCTAGTCCTATTTCGGTTAGGGTGGAATATTTACCCTTTAGAACGGCTAGTGAGTGGTTTCACTCGGGCTTGGTTACTGAGAAAAGGAGTGTGTGGGGATCAGATGTATTGTTGATCAAGTGTGTTGAAATGTGGGTAGTTTGGCTAACTAGGAATAGTGTCGTTTTTAGTAATGCTTGTCTTACGGTTGAGTCTGTAATGCTTAATTATCATACGACTATGGTTGACATCTATTCTGCTTATGATATTTCAACAAGCCAACCCAACGCCTCCATCTTCCGGCGAACCACCGTGCCCACTGAAGCAGTGATCTTGAATACATATGGGGACACCTCTTTTGCTAGTGTGATAGTAGATGGTGTTGTTGATTGTTTAAACAATAAGGTTTTTGGAGGTGCTGTTTTGTTAAGTAAGGCGGGCATTATGACGGGCGTCTCGGTCCACTCAATGATCGGGTGGCAACCACTTTTTGTTGAATGTTTGGCTTTTCGGGCATGTCTACTTTTGTTTCTTCGTATGACCCCTATCAATCTTCGTACTAGCCCCTCTTTTTTGTTTGCACTACTTTCAGATGTTGTTGAATTATGTAAGTCTAAACTAGTTGTTGTTATGTTTCGTAAGCGTCAGTTTGTAAATATAGCGCATGTTGTGGGGAAAAAGGCTTGCAGGAATTATCTCTGGGGCATGGTTTGCCCAGGACATTCCTGCATCTCTAATTCCGTAGCTTCCTCTTTTGACCTTTTATATAATATGGCCTCGTTACAAAAAAAAAAAAAAAAAATCTGCAAATAAAATTAACTATCCCGTTTTTTTTTTTTTTTTTTCCAAACCCACTTTTTCTTCCATTCCTTCCGCCCAGCTTTTTATCTAATAGGCAAACCCAACAAAGATCCACCTTGTTTTGAATTCTCCATAGCTCCACATAGACTTGCGTGCTCTATGGTTCGCTACCTCCTTTGCCAAGGCCCTGACGGGTCTACCCCGATCTTCTCAAGATCCTTACCGAGCTCAAACGTTGCCCGGTCTCAGTTTTCGCTACACTTAAGCCACATGCCTTAAAATATTCTTACTTGATTAGTCTATGTCCCTGTCCCGGACAAACCAATCTGGAGTAGAGACAATTTCTGACCAGAAGAGCAACCAACCTCCAACTCCACCTTCTTCAAGACACTCTGTCTTCATGTATCATCATCTGTCAGCAATAGGTAGTGTGACAAAGGGGAATACCTGTCCGGTGGCCTGTTGGTCCTGGATGATCTTCTCAACACATGCTCAAGTGTTACTGGATCTACCTCTGGCTCGATCACTGGCTCCATTGGGGTCTTCGTGAAACTAGCTCGTTTTTTTTCCCCATAAAACAACTTTCACAAAGTCCCATGTCAACATTTTTCAGGCCCTATAAAACTCTTTTCTCCGCCAGCATCTTCATCCATTTAACGCTCATGTGTCCAAGTCTTTTATGCCACAAACATGAGCTGGAAGCACTCTTCTGAATAGCAGTTGTGTTTATACACTCTTTAGTGGTGTACAAGGGTTCCAGATTTGAGGCACGTGCTACAACATAACAACCTTCTTGATCTTCCGAGAACCCTTCACAAACTCTGCTGCATAACCTGTGCTATTCAACTGACCAACCGATATCAGATTCTTTTTGAGACTAGGAATGTGTCTGACATCTTCCAATGTCCACTGATTTCCTGCTGGAGTGTGAATGCAAACATTCTCATTTCTTTCAACCTACAATGCTTTATTATCAGTGAGATACACATTTCCAAACTTTCCAGACTTGAAATTTCGGAACAACTCCTTGCTCGGAGACGAATGAAACGATAGTATCCCACGACTCAGGCAGAGATGATAGAAAATCAAAGATTTAACCTCATCCTCAAAATTAATCTCAACAAAACTCTGTTGCGAAACAATCATATTAAATGCATTTATATGTTCAACAACATAACCACATTCGCCCATCTGTAAATTGAACAATCTATGCATCAAGTATACCTTGTTTATCGTCGATGGATTCTCGTACATGTTAGCCAACACCTTCAACACGTCCGCCGTCGATGTTTCTATTTCGTCCAGACCCGCTTGATGTAACAGACTTGACGAATCTCCGGGTTAATCGCCGTGTTAGGTCCTTCTACTCGCGCTCCTTGCTTCGTGCTCGCTGTCCGAACCTGCACACGGGGCAGTAACTAGCACGGAGAGGGGGGGTGGTTCTAGTTGAGCCCTCTCCGATGCTTAAATAAGAATTCTAGAGAGAGAAAGCTAGAGAGAAGTAAGAGCTCCTAAGCCAATCTCAAGTGAAGATAAAGAATAAAATGGGTGGCCTAGGTCCCTTTTATAGGCAACCTTAGAACCGACCCCGGTTTTTGTGCGGTTCGACGCCGGTTTAAGAGAAAGTGTGAACCATCGTCTGGTTTGATCAAGGTTGGCTATTGGAAAACTCTAACTTAGTGTAAGAACACAAATGGAACACGCATGCTGCAGACGACGACTCGGATCACGTCGGATTTGGGCAATCCTAGCGTGATCCGAGTCGCCTAAGGCAATCCGGACGCGTGTGTCGCGCGTCCGGACCGTTTTGACCCTCGGGAACGTGTTTTGATCCGTTTATGTGATTTTGACGTGTTTACGAAGTCTGAAACGTAAATACGAACCCGAATTGGGCAGATATCCATCACTTGCCCCCGAGTCAAGTAATGGTTCAAACCTTGCTTGACTCTATTTTTAAGATAGGATAAATGCCCAATTTAGGTTTGGTGCTGGCCTCAGAGATTGATTGATCATCGATTGGGCACGCGGGCCTTGATTTCGCCTATCCTTAATTTTTTTCTTGGTGAGTAATTTTATATCTGCTGACAGGGTTAGTATGACAGAGATGTGTATATACAATAAATGCATGTGAAGAGTTATAAATACATGTAATCATATTTATGGATGTCGACATGCATAAGAATGCACTGATCGCGAACGCGTTAGACATGGACGTGTCCGACACGGGCGCGACGGGTGCATCTAAAGTAATAAGGACATGCATGATGATGCAATGACATATGATTGATAATAAAATCACGCAATCAATTATGTAATGACGAAAATGTGGATCATGGATATGTAACACATGAGCACGATTGCATACGTCGAGTCCAAAAACGATGTATGTTGTAACAAGGGTGTAAAAACACTTAGTAATGCTACTAGGGACTTGTAAAAAATAGAGAGGGATCAATGATTACCCATAGGTATAAATACTATTAGTGAAAATGAGAGAGAGCATTCACTAGTTAAGCCTCCACGCTTAGTAGTTTTTAGGACCACTCTCATTTCTTGAAGGAGAAGAAACTTGGGGTCATCAAACTTGGGCACCAAGTCACATTGGTCGGCCACATTTAATCACCGTCATGGTGACGGGACGACGGTGAGGAGCTGCGGCGGCACGGGGGGTGGCTCTCGGCGGCGCGTGGCTTTCACGGCGGCGACGAGATTTTCCGGCGGCCTTGGTGGCGTTTTTCACGGTGCTCCGATCGGCTTGAGGTGGTGAGCTCAATTTCGGGTATGGCTAAACCATTTGCAACCTTGTTTGGGTCCAATTTGATCTTGATTGCCTCTTGAAATTGTTTACTCTAGTATGCCCATAAGGTGTTTGTTAAAATTCCTACAAGAAGTTAGTTCCACAAATCGGCCAAAATTTTGGCTAAGTGCTGAAAATTTATAAACATGATTGTAAGTAGTAATACTCCCCTTATGTATGGTGATCATTGTTGACATGTTGCACCATGATGTAGATAGTGTTCAAACATGCTTGACGTTGATTTTTTATAGTTTATAGTTGAACATTGTTATCTCCCTCATGATGAAACACTTAGAAAATATTTCTTGGTAGTCGAAGCTTACTACTTGACATATGTCGTTTTTCGTCTGCTATCACGGTGGAACACTTAGAAAATATTTCTTTGCTCAGTTTAGCTCCATGACCATACTAGTATAGTGACTTAGCATGTCGTCAACCCATGCATGCGTCCACTTGATATCATAATCGTGATTGTTGTAGAAGTTGAATTTAATCTTCTCTTGACTAATCATATGAATAGGTAGGAACACATGTTGCGGACGTGACTATTGCACGCGTGTTCACTGCGCGCGTTGCTTGTTGTATACATGATCATAGCGTGTGCGATGTAGTATCTTGAACACTTAATATTTCTCCCTTGTACGTCAATATACATGATGTAGTCCTGCATTAATTAGAAGATACATGCATGTATAAATATAAGTGCCATAATCATATTCGCACTTGTTACCTTAAGTGAAGGTGTAGTATCATGTAGATGCGTGTAGATCACATAAAACACATAGGTGTCGGGACGAGGCCCATGTTGACATAGTGTTGCCCCCCGCAGGGGATGTTCGCTATGTGATGTATAGAGACTAACAAGTCAATAGATACGTAGTTGTTTCCATATGGAGAGTGTTCATTACTTAGTGTTCGCAGGGGTGACTGTCGCGTATGCGTGTGTTGAACAAATTGTTATTTGAACTTGCAGGTTGGATCGACGGGACAGTTCTTCTTGCGTTCGTGCTTGCACTTGATCTGAGATAGTCGTTATGAGTAAGTCCCCCATTCCTACTCCGCAAGTTACTTTATGTTCAGACGTCAGTGACGAATCAAAGGCCGACTTGACAGCAGTTTCAGACAGCGAGTTAGGAGTCGATGCTAATCACACCCCAGAGTCTGCAGCCGAACCAGAGACGACAGAGATGGCACAATATTTTTGTACCAACCGGTTAACGAGGAGCGGTATATGTGGGGCACATCTTCCTCCGGACTTTGTCCATACTTGGAAGATGTTTCTTTTTGACGTTCTCCCAGGCGTCACCCAAGGTCAACCTACGGTACCTCCAGATGACTTGTCCGCTATTTACTTGGGGCATATCTGGGAGGGCTTGCGCTTTCCTTATTGTCCAAACTTAGTTGATCTCTGTCGGTTTTACCAGATATCACCTTTGGATCTTGCGCTTACGGGACTTCGCGTGTGGACTTGTTTCCGAGTACTATTTCACCAGCAGTCGTGGCATTATTCTACAGTTATCTTCCGTTACTTCTACCAACTTCTGCGCCCAGATGTAACAGGGTTGTGTAGCATGAAGACGCGTTGGCCTTGTTTGCAAGAGAAAGGGTTCACGAAACTTGGGCTTGGAGACGCAGAGTGGGATAATGATGTCAGGCTCGCCGCGAAGGCTGACCGTTCCGATTCCCATTGGCGATATCAGTACTTCTTTGTGTGTGATGTTGGCACTACTTGGGATACCACGCATGTTACGGAGGCTGATCCTGCCCCCACTTTCTCTGAGCTCTCTTCTGCGGATAGGAAGGTCTTGAAGCATATATATCAATGTCAACAGGCGCGCACTTATCAGTTTTTGCTGCGTACATCAGACCAGGAGTTGATTGATGCAGGGATTCATGTGCTTTCTTCTGAGGATTCGGTATGCTACGAGCCTTTATAACTTCATATTATGTTGTGATGTAGGTTGGTTTGATGGAAAGAGCTCGTCCTTGCAGACGGATCCTGCTCGTGTCACTTCTTATTTTAGGAAGGTCGCACCGTCTCCTGCTCCTCCCACTCCTAAGGCTTCCGGATATGGCCGTGGCAAGGGACTGATGAGTAAGATATTTCCTCGTGATTTTCCTTTGTCTTACTATTCTTCCGTGTTGTTATTCTTAACTTGTCTTTGTTTGCAGGCCGCTCGGCTCACGTGACTGAGCGTGTTGTTCCTGTTTCGAACTCCAGCATACCTGCTAAAAGGTCCGACGCGACGGCGCGTGCCTCGAGTGACCCCAAGCGCACTAAGGTCGGTGCGACAGGCCAAAATCCTTCCTACGATAAAGGGAAAGGAGTAGAAGGTCGCACAGAGGCACCTTCTGCCTCCCGGTCGAGGGATCGACCTGCGGAGGAGCGTACCCCTCGCCGAGGTATGTATCGCGTGCTTCTTTCTTTTACTATCCTTGTATTATTTTTCTTATTGTTTTCATATCTCTATTGTTGTTTGCTTTATAGCACTCTCTGCGCTTGGACGTGCTGACTTGATTCGTCCTCTGGAGGGCAACATTTCTGGGGGTGATTGGACGCCCTTTGCTACCGGTGGTCCTCGATTTGCTAAGGATTCCAAACTTAGCACTCCGGAGGTGGGCATTCGAGTGTTGCAAAGGTGTGTCCCTCTTGGCGATCGACGTATTCGGCCGTCGACTGATGAGGAGGCGGAAGCCTATGTTGAGAGTGCCTTGACTCGATTCGCTCCCGTGAGTATCACTCTTCACTTTTTTACTATTTGTATGAATGCATGTATTGTTGTAACACTTTTATGCCCTGTTTGTTGTTGCGTTGTTTTCAGGCCGTTGCCGACATGGTGAACATGTCCTCCTTCGTGATGGAGCTTACAAGCGAGAAACGAGCTGTAGTTGAAAAGTGCGATGCCGTCCGTCGCGATCTTGCTCAATCCAAAGAGAAGGCGCGCACTCTTAGCTCGAAGGCCGCGGATTTTGAGGCTCGCTATACTTCTTGTCGAGCTCGACTTGTCGAGCTTGAGGCAGAGATTGTCGCCCTCGAGAAGAAGATCACGGAGGATTGTAACGCGCATGAGGTGGCGCTGCGTGCTGCACGCAAGGAGGGCTATAAGGCGGGCAAGGCGGAAGGACTTGCTGAGTATTCGACTACTCCTGCCTTTGCTAGTGCGGTCGATGCTGCCGCCGAGGTGAAGTCGGATAAGCTGATGAGAGAATTTGTAAAGGATTACATCCGCGGAGTGCTATTTTCTTGCCCCTGACTTTACTTTTGACAAGTTGGGTCCTTATGCGGATTATGATGTTGGACATGTTGACGCTTTGCGCCGCTTGGCACTTGAGGAGGCCAATTATGAGATGTTGTTCAATGATGATGGTGGTATCAACCTTTCTATCACCGCTGTTGAGATTATGGAGGTTACCCCCGAGCAAACTGGAGATGACAACACCTCGCGAGTGGCGCCAGGTTGATTTTCAGGAGTATATCAAACTTTTGTACATAGTTTTTGCTCCCCGTGTTTTGGGTTGAGGTTGCTTTGGGAGTTGACCATTGAACCTTTATTTATATTCTGCTTGCCTGAGATTTTATCATCTAGACCTGATATGATCGTAGTAGAAATGCATGATAACTTGTTAGTAGTATTTCATACCTTGTGTTACCGTAGTTGTCCGTATACATTGAACTTGAGTGATATGATTGATCTCCTTGTTGTAGTGGATATAACATCCATAGTTGTGACAATAGGACGTGTGTCGCTAAGTGTCATGAGTGCCCATCTTGTTTTAAACTCAAGGAATGGCGTAATGAGTGTATCGAGTACATGCCGTGTTTATTGATAGTAACACGCAATACCATAGTATAGCAATGCACTTGGCGCTTGGCACGAGGGCACTTGGCACTGGCACTTGGCATGCAGTAGAGTCGTTTTGGCGAGGCAATACATTAGTTTATACCGTCTCTTAGTTCCACTCTAAGGCGACGTTGTGACAAGACACTACTTGTTATATACTATGCGTTTTTCCATCCGTCAGTTGGGCACACCCCGCGTGACGTTGTTACAAGGCTTTCCGTGGCTAGTCCAGTACTTACCTTGTGGTGCTACTACGCCTCAACCTGGTTAGCCCAAGGGGCGGAATAGAGGTCGTATCAATACACCTTGTAGTTTTTACCGTCTCTTGAACCATTTCAAGGCGACGTTATGGCAAGACGCTACTTGCACTATGCTATGCGTTTTTCCATCCGTCAGTTGGGCACACCCCGCGTGACGTTGTTGCAAGGCTTTCCATGGCTATTCCAGTACTTACCCTGCGATGCTACTGCACCTCTCCATGGTTAGGCCAGAAGGGCTGTACAAGACCATGTTAGAGCGGCTTGCAATTTTTTTCGTCTCTTGGTCCACTCCAAGGCGACGTTGTGGCAAGACACTACTTGCTGCATTTGGTGTGTTTTATTCTGTTATATGCTCACGGGCAAGATAGCGTTGTATAAGACTCGACTTGTAAGTTTGGTGACTTTTTCAAACAGGGTGCGCTTCTGCTAGTGTGTATCAACCCGCGAAGGGGAAGCATACTTTGTAATAGCATGGGTTTGCCCTCTAATGAGAGGATGTCGCGCCATGATGTATCAACCCGCGATGCGGAAGCATACTTTGTAAAAGCATGGGGTTGCCCTCTAATGAGAGGATGTCGCGCCATGATGTATCAACCCGCGATGAGGAAGCATACTTTGTAATAGCATGGGATTGTCATCTAACAAGAAGACGTCCGCTATGATGGGGTGATCAGTCCCTTTGAATGTTGCCGCATCCTGTTTTAAACTCAGGGAATGGCTATGAACATGAGGATTTGCCTCTAACGAGAGGATTTCGCAGCATGCCATTTTTTAGTTGTGAGCATGGGGGTTGCCCTCGCAAGGAGGATGTCGCAACATGTCACTTGTAGATAAATCTTGGTTTGAACTCAAGATGTAGTGTGTTGTCGACGTTATTTGGAGTAGTCGTCGTTATAGATAGAGAGCGTTTATATGCTCGTTATTGATGTTGATAATAGATATGTCGACGTTGTATAATATAAGCCGATTGTTGTATATAGCGCGATAGCTTGTTTTGTTGATACGAGTAATATGCAGGTAGTTTGCTACTTTTCGTAATTCCAAAGTTGTATGAATAACGTAGTAATGTACCTACAAAAGTAGATTGACTTCATTAGATAGTTGTTGCATTTACAAAGTTGTAAATATATATGGAATTATATATCTCCTTCAAATAATGCATATGAGCTTGATACGATAGCTCTTTTGTGAAGTAGGAAGTCTTCCTTTAGCCATGGAACTTTTTCAAGTGTCCGCCACTGAATCTGTTCGTAGAGATGTTGTCATCCGCGTCTTGGAGGGGATATGCGTTGACATAAGGGACGGAAACGATCTTGTATGGGCCTTCCCACTTTGGAGATAGCTTGTTGATTTGATCAAGATGTGAGAATTAGTTCCTTCTCCACACCATCTCACCCACGTGGAATTGTCTCTCTTTAACCTTCCTGTTGTAGTATCTTGAAGTTATCAAACGCATGCGCGCCTGAACTTGTTCCGAGTTCCGTCTCCTCTCGTCTGCTAGATCTAAGTCTAGGCGCATTTTCACCTCATTTACTTGAGGATCAAAGTGAGTTGTGCGATATGACGAGACATCAATCTCAATGGGGGCTACTGCCTCCGTTCCGTACACCAAGCTGAATGGAGTTTCGCCTGTCGCCTCCTTTGGTGTTGTTAGTACTGACCATAGCACACTGCTGAGTTCTTCTGCCCATCCACCCTTTAACGCATGAACTATCTTCTTAAGACCATCCAAAACAATCTTATTGGCAGACTCTACTTGTCCGTTAGTTTGCACATGACGCACTGACGCAAAACGGTGGTCTATGTTAAGCCTTTCACAAAATGTATTTAATCCGACACTCTTGAACTGTGGTCCATTGTCACTGATAAGCACCTTCAGGACACCATAACGTGAGATGATGTGATTTCGGATGAAATCCATTATTTGTGCGTCGGTTGTTCGCGCCAACGCCTTAGCCTCAATCCACTTGGAGAAGTAGTCGATAGCAACCAGATGTATTTGGGTTGTCCTTTGTATCTTGGGAGCGGTCCTACCAAGTCAATGCCCCATTGCGCGAAAGGCCATGAACTTGCGATCAGACTTAGCTCTGCTGCATGCGCAGCTATGTTCCTTGAGTATTGTTGGCAAGAGTCACACTGCGTGACTAGGTGTGTTGCTTGGTTTTTCATCGTTGGCCAATAATATCCCAGACTTAAAGCTTTGCGTACTAAGGATCTTGCTCCCTCGTGGCAGGCTGCTTGGCCTTCGTGTAGTTCTTTTAGCACCTTTTGGCCTTCAAGGAAGGTGATACACTTCAGGTATGGGGTTGAAAATCCTTTCTTGTAGAGCTAACCTTCTATCAACGTGTAGTTGACGGCGAGCCTTCGAATCTTCTGCGCTTGGATTTTGTCCTCAGGAAGCGTGCGATCCGTGAGGTACGTCAGGATTGGTGTCATCCATGTTGGCTCCGAATCGATGTTTAATACTTCGAGTTGGTCAATCACCGATAGGATTCTGTTCTCCACAAAGTGTGTTTCCTTGCCTTGCTCATTGGCTTGTGTGAACTTGCTCAGAGCGTCCGCTTCTTGATTTTCTTCTCTTGGGACTGACGTTATGTCGAAGGCCTCAAAGCTTGCAATGAGGTCCTTTGCTTGTCCCAAGTACTTTTGCATATTTTCTGATTTGGCCAAGTAGTCGCCCTTCACCTGGTTGACGACAAGTTGCGAGTCCCACTATACTCTTAAGTGCTTGACACCAACACCTTTTGCAATCCTTAGACCTGTTATCAAGGCCTCATATTCTGCATCGTTGTTCGTTGCTCTAAATGTTAAGTTTAGAGCATACTTCAATAGGTCAGACCCATAAGGTGGTATTAAGAAGAATCCTGCACCTGATCCCCCTACATTTGAGGACCCGTCAGTGTACATTTGCCACACCTCAACGGGCTCTTCGTTTTGTTGTGCTTCTTCCTGCGCGTCAGTCTCAGGAGTTATACTTATGAACTCTGCAATGAAGTTGGCTAACGCTTGACCCTTGATTGCTGTTCGTGGGGCGAAGTGAATATTTTCCCGACATATTTGGCTTTGAAAGGATGTGCTTCAAAGGTTGGTCCGCCATGACTGTTATCTCGTGTGCATGGAAGTATGGCCTCAGCTTCTTTGCTGCCACTATGAGAGCATACATGTACTTCTCTATTGGCATGTAGTTCACTTCATACTTTTCCAGGATCTTGCTCACGTAGTATACTGGGAGCTGGGTAGTCCCATTTTTGCTTGACAAGCACTGAGCTGACTGTAGTGTTGCTTACTGATATGTACAAGTAGAGAGGCTCACCTTGCACTGGTTTTGCTAGCGCTGGCAGCGTTCGCAAGGGTTGCTTCAATTGCTGGAAGGCTTCTTCGCATACGGGCGTCCATTCGAACTTCTTGTTTGCATGCATAATTTCAAAAAAAGGGAGAGCCTTGTCTCCTATCCTGGCAAAGAACCCGTTCAAGGCAGCTAAACGGCCGTTCAGCTGCTGTACCTCCTTGTGTTTCTTAGGAGACTCCATTTCTTTTATTGCCTTCACTTTCTCGGGGTTTTCCTTTATTCCTCTTTGACTAACCATGAAACCCAGTATTTTCCCTGACTGTACGCCAAAGGCGCACTTTGTTGGGTTTAGGTGAACTTGGAACGCGCGCATCCTTTGGAACGTTGTGCGCAAGTCGTCAGCGTGGTTACACCTTTTCGTCGACTTTACCACCATGTCATCGACGTACGCCTCCATCGTTTTCCCGATCATATCGCCGAATATTATGTTAACCATATGCTGGTATGTTGCACCCACGTTGATCAAACCGAAGGGCATAGCCATGTAGTGTATATTTCGTTTTCTGCATAGAATGCAGTGTGCGGTGCGTCATCTTTGAACATCGGGATCTAGTTGTATCCGGAGTATGCGTCCATCAAATTCATCAACTCGTGACCAGCGGTGGCATCGACTAGCTGATCAATCCTTGGGAGAGGGTAGGAATCTTTAGGGCATGCGTTGTTGAGGTCCCTATAGTCGATGCACATACTCATCTTGCCATTGGACTTAGGCACCAATAATAGGTTCGCCACCCAAGTCTGGTACCGTGATTCTTCAATAAAGCCTGCGACAAGCAGCTTTCCTACTTCTTCTCGTATTGCTAACTTCTTGTCACCTCCCAGTGGTCGCAGTTTCTGTGCCACGGCTCGGGTTCCAGGTTTTATGTTGAGCTCGTGGGAGATCACGTCTGTGCTTATTCCAGGCATGTCACTTGGAGACCATGCGAACAGCTCATTGTACTCCACTAAGAGTGCTGTGATCTCTATTATTTCGTCTTCTGACAGTGATGCGCCCACTCGGACCATTCTGTCCGGTTCTTCAATCTTGACTTCGCGTAATTCTTCCACTAGTGCTGGATGAGCACGATCCTTCCTTGGGTCCTCGTCAATAGTGGGTACTCCACTGTTGTCCATCTTGACGTTACGTTGAAGTGCTACGTTGTAGCAATCTTTTGACAACTGCTGTCTTCCCCTCACTTCTCCATTCCCAGCTACCGTTGGGAACTTAACCTTCTGGTGTGCTGTCGACGCTATCATGCCCCACGCATTCATAGTTGTGTATCCTAGAATGTCGTTGTATGCGTCGAGTTTGTCCACTACCACGAATGGTACCTCTATCTGGAGTTGCTGCTTGCCCGACCCCAAAATGACTGGTAGCGTTATCGTTCCTAGTGGATAGCTTGCATCTCCCATGAATCCCACTAGTGGTGAGTTCATTCCTTTAACACACTTCTTCCTTCCCAGAGCCAGGACTATAGCCTTCGTAAGGATGTTTGGCGAGCTTCCGACATCTACCAATATGCGCTTGATATCCATGTCGTCGATTGTCATAGTTATGACTAGGGCATTATTATGTGGGTACACAATGTGCTCCTTGTCCTTTGCTGAAAACCCAATGACATCCTCCATGACGACATCTTCTTACTGGTTCTCTTCAGGCTTTTGCACCATCTGTGAGGCATACACTTCTCGTGCATATGATACTCGCCTCCCGCGCCAAAGCCTCCATGAATCACATGTACGTTTGCCATCTTGCTATCGCTGGGGAGCGATTGCTTGTTTGTTTGAATCTCGCGGACGGTGCCAAATGTTTCGTCTATACCCGCTTGATGTAACGGACTTGACGAATCTCCGAGTTGATCGCCGTGTTAGGTCTTTCTACTCGCGCTCCTTTCTTCGCGCTCGCTGTCCGAACCTGCACACGAGGCAGTCTAGGACGGAGATGGGGGGGGGGGGTGGTGCTAGTTGAGCCATCTCCAATGCTTAAATAAGAATTCTAGAGAGAGAAGTTAGAGCTCCTAAGCCAATCTCAAGTGAAGATAAAGAATAAAGTTGGTGGCCTATGTCCCTTTTATAGGCAACCTTAGAACCGACCCCGGTTTTTGTGCGGTTCGACGCCGGTTTAAGAGAAAGTGTGAACCGTCGTCTGGTTTGATCAATGTTAGCTATTGGAAAACTCTAACTTAGTGTAAGAACACAAATGGAACACGCATGCTGCAGACGACGACTCGGATCACGTCGGATTTGGGCAATCCTAGCGTGATCAGGGTCGCCTAGGGCAATCCGGAGGTCCGGTCCGGATGCGTATGTCGCGCGTCCGGTCCGGTCGCGTGCTTGGACCGTTTTGACCCTCGGGGATGTGTTTTGATCTATTTATGTGATTTTGACGTGTTTACGCAGTCCGTAACGTAAATACAAACCCGAATTGGGCAGATATCCATCAGTTTCCTTGATGATGTTGAATGAAACGTTCCTGGACAGACACAATCGGATCAGCCCTAGGGCTTGTTGATCATTGAGCTCCCACCGTGCTCTGTCATGGACTCCGGTTTCTCCCCAGACAAGGGTTCGTACAAATGTTTCTGGTACATATAATCTTCAATCTGCATCTTCTAGAAACTGAAATTGCTTCCGTCGAACTTTTCGATTCCAGCCTTCGACATCTCCATCTTCAGTGATTGTGTTGAATCTCCTTAGCTCTGATACCGGTTGTTAGGATCGATTCTCTCAAAACTCACGAAAATGATTAAGAAAGAAAGAAATAGAGAATACAAGATTTATCGTGGTTCAGTCAATTCGACATCCGTCCACAGATAAAGTAGGAGCACCATCTTCACTAGCACAATCAACACCGGAGGATTATTAGACGAGACCACATAAAGTTCTCTCTCTTATAATACATGTAAAAACCTAAATCCTAAATAACCTCTCGCCTAATCGTAGCGCCACGCACACACTTTGTTCGACTCTGCACACACTTTGTTCGACTCTGTTGATATTTGTTAAGCCACGCCTAGCGCATATATATATATATATATATATAGTAGGCAAGATCCTACCGCCATATAACCCCATATATGTATAGCTAAAGTCAACCGCCACTATCTCTATATATATTATATATAAATAATTTATAGTGATATTTATATATAATTATGTAGTCAATTTGGTACTTAAAATAGCAATAAATTCAAGACAAACCCAATAAGTATAAGTTCTAGAAACGCATTAAAAAAATCCATCTCATAAAATAATATTATTTAATTTTAAAGTCAATATATTTGTTTCTTTAATTTACTTAATATTATTTAATTTTTAATATTGCGTAATTTTTCTATCTCTGATTTAAGAATGGTTTTTTTCATATGAAATTAGATATGAAAACCCTTTGTATTACATATGATGTCATATATTTCTAACATAGTCACACCCCGTGTAATAAGTTAATCTATACTAAGGTAAATATAATTCCTTAAAAATATATTCATTTAAAAATAAATTTACATACAAAATGTGAGTCAATAATTTTTTTTATCTAAACGGAATCTCACGCAAAGATGTGATAGTATAGGTATATTCTTTTTGGCCAAAATGCATGTATTTGTATTTATACTCAACTTCGGAAACTTGAAAAGAGAAAGAAACATCATCTATGCCGCGCTACAGAATATAACATATATAGCAGTTAACAAGGCTTTCCATCACAGCAGTTGAGAGCGCCGGCGAAGCGAGTGAGTCGACTAACCGCACTTCCGGGCTTCGCTTTGATCATGTCCATGTTAGAGTAGGGCAGCTGCTGATTAGGGTTTCCTGAGGTTATAAAGTAGGCGCCGTTCATAAGCAGATCATCCTCCGATTTCCAAAGCCAATTCTTCCATACTGACTCCGTTACATACTCCCTCTTTGTCACCTATATTAATTAATTAGCGGTTAATTAAATATTTGGATTAAGAATTTGACTAAATGCAGTTGAATTTCTAACCGTTAGATCAAGAGAGAAATTATTAGGTAATAATGAGTACCTGTTTACAGTTAATGTCTGGGGGCGCAATGAAGCGGTTGCCCTGGCTAATGATGGTTGGTTCGTGACTACCACCAATGGCGTACTTGAGCCAGTGGGTGTAGTCATTGTTAACAACGTGGATGAACCCGAACCGGACCCTCGGCATCCTTTGTATCAACCCCTTGCCGAAGTGGTTAAATGCGACGGTTACTTGCATGTTCTTATCTTGGGTGGACATTCCGCTTGCTCCGAAAAGCATCACCTGCGAATTCATTTTGAGTTATGGTCTTTTCTTGCACAACAAGGAACCAAGTTTCTTAAAACCAAGTTTCTTGCACAATAAGGACTCTCCTATGTGATAACAAAACTATAATGGTCATTTCTTGCATGGCAAGGAACAAAGTTTCTTACATCATTATGGTGGGTGAAATGGCAGTTGGATACGGTTATGGCGGTTGAGCCCTCGATAATGTCGATGAGACCATCCCTACATTCCGACATCGAAACATGATCAATCCAGATGTGTGAGCTTCCAAAAATGGAAATGCCATCTCCATCACTAGCCGTTCTCTGGCCGACATGGTCCTGCGAGTCCATGATCAATCCTCCATTGCCCGGAACAATGTTGCGGATATGGAGCCCATGGATGATTACATTCTTCACAAACTGCAACATAATTCCCGCGCCGTTGATGATCTGGACATTGGCTCCCCTAGCATCGATTGTCTTGTTGCTAGTCACGATGAGTTCCTGGTTCAATCTTATCACCATGCTATGCGCGAAATAGATCCAGAGAGACGCGTTTCGTGTCACCGCATGGCGCAGAGTACCAGGTTTAGGGTTTGCCATGTCATTGTCTGACGGGTCGGTGACCACGTAATATGCCCCAAACTTCCCGCCACGAGTCTCACGACCGAACCCGAGGACACAGTCGGCGAGCTTCTTTCGGTTCTGGGCCCATGTAGGGTCGCACCTCCAACATCTGTCGATAGGGTTAGTGCTCAAGCAAGGACCTTCGTTACCACGTGCATGTCCTCCATGTCTTATTAAACTCCTTCGCGTGTTGTTACCATCCATCTCCTGGAAACTCCTGCTTAACAAATGTTATGGATTTAATAAACAGACGGATTTTTACCGAGGAAATAAAAAATTGACGACAAATTTAAGCTTTAGCGATGAGAAAATGATTTCTCCGGACGAAATTCTTTTGTCGCTAATGCAGATATTTCCGGAAGTGATCCACCACTATATTTTGCTTTGTTAACAAATGTACCACATATATTATTCGTTGCACCATCAGAATTTGCAATATTATCAGATGCACCACTCTGTTAATCTACAGTTATATTTTTTTATTAAAAATGTTAACCGAGTGCATATTATTTGGCGTGTAATTACCAACTAAGCTATGGAGTATCCGAAAAAAAAATAAAGGACATTTGAGAAAAACCGGATTAGGGTTAGGGATTGTTCTCACTTGTGGACATTTAAGTTGAAGTGGTTTATGACTTCATGAGGATTTGGATGGTAAGCGTTGATGTTATCTTTTTGGGCCTCCTCGGCTCGCCTCGTCCAGTAATCATCAAACTCGGCAATGTGAGCTCGTGCGACGACGATGATCGATGCAGAAAATGAAATGATGAAGAAGAAGAAAGCGTTCTTCGAAATCACCATCTTTATTAGTATAAGAGAAATGCTCGATCGATCGACGCACGTCAAACTAGTTGCTTAGTTTGAGCCCGCCGGATGGATGGATGAATCTGAGCTCAGTTCATGAGGAGGCCCTATTTTCTGTTTTTTTTTTTTTTGGGTGCCTGGTTATTATTGAGAGCACTTCTTGCTGCTGTCTAAGATCGAGTTTTAGGGTTAAATATATATAGAGATAAAGTATCTATACTATTATTGGTCAGGCGAGTAAAGTGGGAAGCCTATTTTGATCCTGTTGACCAAAAGAAAATTTGGAAAAAAAAAATATATATGTTCGTCAACTAGGTCCATTTTTAGCATTTGTAAGAAGCCATTTTTAGATTGCGATGACATAAATTTAACTCATTTTCAATCACCTAAAGAGTCATTGTATTCTTTTCAATTGGGAGAAATAATCTATATCTATATATCTATTATATAATGGCCAAAGGCCATTTTGTAACCGCCAAATTTTTATATGATTATCTATATTATTATGGCAGAACTTGGTTTTACACAAATACCCTTCTGAATATTAGTTGAATTAATTAATGTAATCAATTAAATATTAGTTGAATTAATTAATGTAATCAATTAACTTAGGGTTTTGTAGTACTTTATTATTTCTAAATATTTGAAGAAAAAACATTACAAATTGTCACTACAAAGAATCGAACCTATGATTTAATGCATAAAACTCACACATCTTTACCATCTATGCTAATAAAGTATTTATTACTCTCTTAATACTAAATTGTATTAAACGGTTCGAATACTAAAATTAACTTAAATTGTGAAAAAAAAAAATTATATCAAGTTTAAATATAATCTAAAAATTTAAAATACATTCTAGATGGACCGAGAGAAAAAAAAAATCATCATAATCGCATGATGATCATGTTTTGAAATTTAACTAACAATATTAATGTATTTCTAATGCATATCGTTGTAAGTTCATGATGATACGTTAAAGAACCAATATTATTAATACATTTTCACGAATAAATGTTATGATACAAATAATGATTTATTGTTGAAAAGTGGATCTTTGATTTTCCTTTTCCACTTTAGCGTATTTTTATTATTTCAATTTTTTTATTGATTTTGAATAGTGACATAAATATTAGCCCTACTATTATGTGCATATACATCTACAATTGCAAAATATAATCAAATTAACTTTTTCTTAATTGGCTTAAGTGGTTTTTCCTAATGTGTATATTAATATTAAATATACTGGTATATGCTAGAAGTGTGTGTATTGTCGTCTTGGGACATAATGAGTCTGGCTTTATGGAATTACAAATGCATCATTAACTCTGATAATATAAGAATAGAACTTGATTAAAAAAAATCACGCACCAAGGGATTCTTTGTTGTTCAACGAAAATGAGCAAAAACATATACCCACCTACGATTTAATGCATAAAAGTCATACGTCTTTACCATATATATATGCTAATAAACTTTTGTTACTATCTTAATACTTAATTGTATTAACTGGTTCCGAATACTGAAATTCACTTAAATTGTGAAAAAAAAAATATTATATCAAGTTTAAAAATAATCTAAAAATTTAAAATAAATACTAGATGGACCGAGAGAAAAAATTATCGGAATCGCATGATCATGTTTGGAAATTTAACTAATAATATTAATGTATTTCTAATGCATATCGTTGTAAGCTCATGATGATACGTTAATAACCAATAATATTAATATATTTTCACGAATAAATGTTATGATACAAAGTATGATTTATTGTTGAAAATTGGTTCTTTCATTTGTTTTTCCACTTTTAGCGTATTTTTATTATTTCAAAAAAAACTTAGTTAATTTTGAATAGTCATAACTAAATTAGCCTTACTATTATGTGCATATAAATCTACAATTGCAAAATATATCAAATTAACTTTTTCTTAATTGGCTTAAGTGGTTTCTCCTAATATGTATATTAAATATACTGGTATATGCTAGAAGTGTGCGCATTGTCGTCTTGAGACATAATGAGTCCGGCTTTAAAGAACTACAAATTGCATTATTAGCTCTGATAATATAAGACCAAAACCTGATTAAAAAAAATCACCCACCAAAGGGCTCTCAGTTGTTCAACGAAAAAGAAGCAAAAACACATTAAATGATTCTTAGTCTCTCGAGCATTATTATAATTTTTTAACAATTTGTTCAAAACTTTATATAATATGTTATATTTTACATAAATTAAGTCAATTTTTTTTTTGCAATGCTCACGTATGTCTATAATCATAAACAAAAGTAAATTGATATTTTAATCCACTTAAGTGGATTTCCCTAATGCTTATACTAGATACCTGCGCGCGCTACGCGCGTGCGCGTTGTCTTCATGAGAGTGTTGTAATGACATCATTAGAATGACTCCGAGAATGATACAAGATCGGCTCGATTCCTAGGATGATACAAGAACATAACCGTATTTTCTTAAAAAAAATTCAATAAAACTATGTAACATACTGTTATAATGAAAATAATAAAAAAATTCTAAAAAATTTAAAGTAAAATGCTCGAGGGACCGGGAGCTCTATAGTGAATGTTCTTGCTCCCGGTCCCTCGAGCATTTTACTTTAAATTTTTTAGAATTTTTTTTTTTTCATTATAACAGTATGTTACATAGTTTTATTGAATTTTTTTTAAGAAAATACGGTTATGTTTTTGTATCATCCTAGGAATCGAGCCGATCTTGTATCATTCTCGGAGTCATTCTAATGATGTCATTACAACACTCTCATGAAGACAACGCGCACGCGCGTAGCGCGCGCAGGTATCTAGTTATATATAAGGGAGGAGGAAAGAGAGTGGAGTATTCTCATGCTGTCATGTCATCATTTTCACCACTCTCCTTACTGTCATATAGGAATGTATAGCTTTCCACATACAATATATCCTTGTGCATACTAGATCACTAGATTAGCTTAGCTTGTGTACTAAGTTAGTTTTAGTTAGATCTCCTTACTAGTATATATATACTAGTTCTATACATTGTAACACTTGATTTTGGTTGATTAATACATTTCATATTCAATCTAAATCCTCCAAGCTTATATGGTATCAGAGCCATGTACGTTTCTTGACGATCAAGCAACCTGGATTCAGCTGGTTTCCGGTGGATCTTTGGCTTCGATTCTTCGATTTGAGCTTGGATTTGTGCTTCTATTCTTGATTCCGCTTGATTTTGACTCTTAGTAAGTCTCTTGGATCATAAACTGAGTTGATTTTCAGCTCAATTGAAGTTGCTTTTGGATCAATTCTGCGTAGCATTGCTAGTTGCTTATGCTATTGTTAAGGCGTGGCTTAGGAACACAGTTGCTAAGGAGCTGGTCAATGGTTTGGTTTACAACAACACAGCTTTGTCTATTTGGAATGATCTTAAAGAAATGTTTGACAAAGTTGATGGTACACAAATCTTCCAGCTCACAAGAGAAATATACCAATGTTCACAAGGTGCTCTTTCAATCACTGAGTATTTTGGGAAGATGAAGCAGTTGTGGGATGCATTGGGTTCCATTGATGATTTGAGGCTTGAGTGCTCAGCTGATAGCAAGATTATCAATGAACATAAGGAGAAACAAAGGTTGATTGCTTTCCTCTTAGGACTGAATGAATCATTTGCTCATGTAAGAAGTAGCTTATTGATGAGGCAACCACTCCCTTCACTAAGTGTGGCTTTCTCTGTGTTATTACAAGAAGAGAGTCAACGTGCAATTGCTGGTTCAATAGGGGATATGGGAGAAGCTATTGCTTTATACTCTCAAAGGAACTTCCTCAATTCAAGGGGTTCTAGCTATGCCAATGGCAATGACTCAGGCAATGGAGGTAATGGTTCAAGGCCTAATGCTTCTTTTCAAAGAAACTACAATTCCAATGGAGGGATTTCATCCTATGGAGGTTTCAATGGGGTTTCTAATGCTTCAACTGGGAAAACAGGCAAGACTGATAAGTCTAATTGGTTATGCACCTATTGTGGCAAGATGGGGCACAAAGTGGACACTTGTTGGAAGAAGCATCCACAGCTTGCACCTTCTTCTGCTTTGAAACGTCCATGGAATTCAGCTAATGTTAGCATTGATGAGAGTCCTCAATCTAACTTGGTTGAGCATATAGCTGCTGGAGATAAGAGGATTTTCCATGGGACATGTGAGAAAAGGATTTTGCACACTGGTTTGGATAGGAGGGTCCAACATGTGGCAATTCAAGATGATTTTGAGCCTCTTTCTAATGAAGAAGATGAGCTTGTACGTGTGAACATGGCAGGTATATCCAATTCATCCACCTCTTCTATGATATGGATTGTAGACTCAGGTGCTACAAACCACATCACTCATCATTTGAGCTGGCTACACAACTTGAGGAAGACTGATTCCAATCATCAATTTGTTCATTTGCCTAATGGTAACAAATGTAGGATTACTCATATTGGGAGCTGCTCCTTCTCTTCTAGTTTCACCTTGGATGACATCCTCTATGTGCCTGATTTCAAGTTCAACTTGATTGCAGTGTCTAAACTCCCAACTCAATTGAATTGCAAAGTTATATTCACTTTTGCCAATGTGTTGATTCAGGGCCATGTTGGGAAGCCAATGGTGATTGGTGAGAGATCTAAGGGGCTTTATACACTCAGGGATTCAGTACCTTCAAGCTCAAGCAAGGTGGTGGCAACTCATACCATTTCTAAAACAAATAAGGAGAATGCTTGGACCTGGCATAGGCGTTTGGGACACATTTCAGCTACACATTTGAGTCATTTGAATGATGTGTTGTGTTTAAGTGATTCTTCTAGAAGTTGTGTCAAACAATGTACCATCTGCCCTTTGGCCAAGCAAACCAGATTATCATTTCCTATTAGTCAATCACATGCCTCTACTCCTTTTGCCTTAATACATTTGGATCTTTGGGGTCCTTACAAAGTTCCAACCATCAAAGGCTACCAATATTTCCTTACAATTGTGGGTGACTTCTCAAGGGCTACTTGGGTTTTCTTGATGAAGCATAAGAGTGATACTTTCATCCACATCCAAATTTTTTATTGATGGTTCAGAACCAGTTTGGGGCTATGGTCAAGACTGCTAGGAGTGACAATGGATCTGAGTTCATCAATTCCATTTGCAAGGATCATTTCCTTCATTTGGGAATTCAACACCAAACTAGTTGTCCTTACACTCCTCAGCAGAATGGAAGAGTGGAGCGCAAGCATAGACAAATTTTGAATATAGCAAGGGCATTGCGTTTTCAGGCTTCTATGCCAATCAAATATTGGGGTCATTGTGTGCTCACTGCTTGTTACTTAATCAACCGCATACCTTCATCCTCTTTGCAATTCAAATCTCCAATGGAGGTGTTATATGGAAAGCAACCTTCCATCAATCATCTAAGAATCATTGGATGCCTGTGTTTTGCCACCAACTTGAACAAAATCCCCCTGTGCTTCCGGACCCCATAGTAACAACAAAGAATGTGCTAAACCTCCGTTTTATTTATTGGTCTGACCAAGATACCACTTGGATAAATTTGATTCAAGAGCTGAGCCTTGCATTCTAATGGGATATTCCACTTCACAAAAAGGATATCTTGTAATGAAGATATCTAATTCAACTTTCCAAGTATCAAGAGATGTTGTTTTTCATGAGCACATCTTTCCATTTGGCATGTCTAAAGCAGAGCTGAGATCTCTGTTGCCTACTTGCTTGGAGTCCAAGTTATTGATTGAAGAGTCTTCTTCTAATGATCAAAGCTCTCTTGATAGAGCTCCTTTGGTTTCTCCACCTATTCTTGATGAATTCATTGCTCCTCAGCCACATCCTCAGCCACCAATGGTTGAAGTCATGCCTCCACAAGTCCCAACCTTAAGAAGGAGTGCAAGGATTGCTCAACTTAGAGGAGCTTCTACTTCCAATGCTGTGTTTGGTTTAGAGAAGTATATCTCTTATGATCATCTGAATCCTAACTTTACTTGCTTCTTGGCCTCCATTGACAAAGTTAGGGAGCCTTCTACTTACAAGCAAGCAGTTAAGGATTCAAATTGGGTGGTGGCAATGAAGGATGAGATCAAAGCTTTACAAGATAACAACACATGGAGGATTGTGGATCTACCTCATGGTAAGTCATCTATTGGTTGCAAATGGGTGTTTATGGTGAAGTACAATTCTGATGGTTCTATTGAGAGATACAAAGCAAGGCTGGTTGCTAAAGGCTTTACTCAAGTAGAAGGGACTGACTTCAATTAAACCTTTTCTCCTGTGGTGAAAATGACAACTGTAAGGATTGTTTTGGCAATGGCAGCCTCATATTCTTGGGGCTTGTTTCACATGGATGTGAACAATGCTTTCCTTCAGGGTGACTTGCATGAGGAGGTCTATATGGATATTCCACAAGGCTTTGATTCTACAAAGTCTGATCTAGGCTCTCCGAGGCGTGTATGCAAGCTTTTAAAGTCTCTTTATGGGCTGAAACAAGCTTCTAGGCAATGGAACATCAAGCTCACCAATACCTTGTTGAATAATGGATATACTCAAAGTGCTTCTGATCATTCCTTGTTCACCAAGGTAAATGGCAAGGATATAGTATTTCTCCTCAATTATGTGGATGACTTACTCATCACAGGTTCAAATACCTGTATGATTGACCAATTGAAGTCCACTCTCAAATCCCATTTCAAGCTCAAAGATTTGGGCAACTTGAGATATTTCTTGGGTTTGGAAATTGCTAGGTCTAAGGAGGGTTTGGTCATCAATCAAAGGAAGTATGCGCTTGAGCTCATTGAAGAGGCTGGATTGGGAGCTGCTAGGCCAACTGAGACTCCTATGGAGTTCAACCTCAAACTCACTACTTGTGAGTATGATGAGGCTACAAAGACTTCTTCTGATGATTTGCTCTTGGAGGATGCCACTGCTTATAGAAGATTGGTGGGCAAACTTCTTTACTTAACCATGACTAGGCCAGACATTAGCTTCTCTGTCCAAAGGATAAGTCAATTTGTTGATAAACCTAAGAAGTCTCACCATGATGCAGCCATGAGGATCATTAAATACATCAAAGGAAGCCCTGGCCAAGGTTTGCTTTATCCTTCAAATAATGCCCTTGACTTGAGTCTCTACTGTGATTCAGATTGGGCAGCTTGTCCCTTTAGTAGGAAGTCAGTAAGTGCTTATTGTGTAAGGCTTGGAGGAGCTATGGTGGGTTGGAAAGTAAAGAAGCAAGACACAATTTCTCTTTCCAGTGCAGAGGCTGAATATAGATGCTTAAGGGTGGCTATACAAGAAGCTCTTTGGGTTGCTAGACTATTGAAGGAACTTGGGATGCATTTGCAATTACCCATACCCATCTTCACAGATAGTGAATCTGCTGTGAAGATTGCCAAGAACCCTATGTTTCATGAACGCACAAAACACATTGAGTTAGATTGTCATTTCACTAGGCATCACATTCAATCAGGGCAAATTTCAGCTAAACATGTTGCTTCTCGGGACCAATTGGCAGACTTGCTCACCAAGGCACTTGTCAAGAAGCAACATATTGCCCTCCTCAAGCTCTATGGAATCAAGGATGTGTTTCATGAAAAGAAAGGAGAAGAAAAAGCTGGGAGCATATAGGAATGTATAGCTTTCCACATACAATATATCCTTGTGCATACTAGATCACTAAATTAGCTTAGCTTGTGTACTAAGTTAGTTTAGTTAGTTAGATCTCCTTACTAGTATATATACTAGTTCTATACATTGTAACACTTGATTTTGGTTGATTAATACATTTCATATTCAATCTAAATCCTCCAAGCTTATATGTCACGTGTCTTCTCTAAAAGAATAATCTATATCTATATTATATATAAGGGAGGAGGAAAGAGAGTAGAGTATTCTCATGCTTTCATGTCATCATTTTCACCACTCTCCTTGCTGCCACGTGTCTTCTCTAAAAGAATAAATGAAACTCTATAATCTATCTATATCTATCTATATTTTATATATAAGGGAGGAGGAAAGAGAGTAGAGTATTCTCATGTTGCCATGTCATCATTTTCACCACTCTCCTTGCTGCCACGTATCTTCTCTAAAAGAATAAATGAAACTCTATAAGGCTTCCACATAAGCCTCTTCCTCCAATCAACTTCCTCCACATCGACATTAAAACTCAACAAAACCTATATAATTGTTAGAAAAATCTATATCTATATTATATATAAGGGAGGAGGAAAGAGAGTAGAGTATTCTCATGCTGCCATGTCATCATTTTCACCACTCTACTTGCTGCCACGTGTCTTCTCTAAAAGAATAAATGAAACTCTATAAGGCTTCCACATAAGCCTCTTCCTCCAATCAACTTCCTCCACATCGACATTAAAACTCAACAAAACCTATATAATTATTAGAAAAAAAAAACGTATATATTTGCAATATAAAATCAAACAAACATTATGGTAATTATAATTTAATGTATTTTTTAAAAAATGCAACGACAAAGTGGTAAGCAATATATGTTTTTTCTAAATCGGTTAGTTGGACCGTTCGAATAGGAGTCGACATTTTTGTCAGTTTGATGTCTAAATTCGGTTCTAACAAACTTTTTAAATGCATATTGTAATAACACTACGAGAGTGCAATTCGTTAAAATTAAATAAAATGATTGCCAAAATTAAAATTAAAATTTAACTGTCTTGAAATTTAGATTTTACGAATGTGGTGCTTAATCGTAATTCTTGAAAATTCATAATCATTAAACTATATATATTTAATTTAACAAAAGTTGTAGATATTTTTTATTCTAAAATAAACATTTTAAAAATATATTATACTTTTCTTACTTTATTTTGTTTACGCGTGAAATTATCTTCCATTAGTTGTACGTTATATTATATATTTATTTTAAAAAAATATATTATTGAATGTCCCGCGCGTAGCGCGGATCACCACCTATCTATATTATATATAAGGGAGGAGGAAAGAGAGTAGAGTATTCTCATGCTGCCATGTCATCATTTTCACCACTCTACTTGCTGCCACGTGTCTTCTCTAAAAGAATAAATGAAACTCTATAAGGCTTCCACATAAGCCTCTTCCTCCAATCAACTTCCTCCACATCGACATTAAAACTCAACAAAACCTATATAATTGTTAGAAAAAAAAACGTATATATTTGCAATATAAAATCAAACAAACATTATGGTAATTATAATTTAATGTATTTTTTAAAAAATGCAACGACAAAGTGGTAAGCAATATATGTTTTTTCTAAATCGGTTAGTTGGACCGTTCGAATAGGAGTCGACATTTTTGTCAGTTTGATGTCTAAATTCGGTTCTAACAAACTTTTTAAATGCATATTGTAATAACACTACGAGAGTGCAATTCGTTAAAATTAAATAAAATGATTGCCAAAATTAAAATTAAAATTTAACTGTCTTGAAATTTAGATTTTACGAATGTGGTGCTTAATCGTAATTCTTGAAAATTCATAATCATTAAACTATATATATTTAATTTAACAAAAGTTGTAGATATTTTTATTCTAAAATAAACATTTTAAAAATATCTTATACTTTTCTTACTTTATTTTGTTTACGCGTGAAATTATCTTCCATTAGTTGTACGTTATATTATATATTTATTTTAAAAAAATATATTATTGAATGTCCCGCGCGTAGCGCGGATCACCACCTAGTATATATTAAACCAGTCCGAAAGAGAATAACAGTAGTTCTCTCGGGCTGACACATGTCTGCCACATCATCAGTCCAAGTTACAGGTAGTCTCCAAATCAGCAGTCCAGTTCAGCACAACCAAATCATTCAATTTCGTAACAGATTGATTCATCCAACTTATTCAATTTTGTAACAGACCAATTCATTCAACAACGACATTCAATTCAATTTACTCATGACATGCCCAAATAATTAAGAATTACTGGCGTCGGTTCATATTCAACGAGTTACAGTAGTCCAGCTTCTTAGCCGTTTCAATTTACCCACTATAAGATCCAGAAATTCATGTGATCGTCATTGGCTGCAATGCCACCCGGAAAGAAAAAGACGCACTAAACAGAAAGGGAGAATAATGAGATGCTGGCGTGAATCAAAGTTTGACTCGCACTGCTCAAATCGACCGAGATCTACTGGGAAGAGAGAAGCACGCCGCCGAAAGCGGAGAAGTAGCAGTCGAACCCTAACCCGACCCATAATATAACTTAAAATTGGACACATAATCGCCAATTGGATAAGGTTATGGAGAAATAAATTCACCACAGAAGGAGGGTATACATTTTACCTACAACTGGAGAATTAGCCAGAATCGAAGGTCGCGATGGCAAGAACCAAAGGTGGTGACGGCGGAGAAGACGATTTGAAGGTAGCAAATCGAGTGGCCGTGGAACTGCTATCGTGATGATAGTGTAGCCGTGGGTGTGGCCGTAGAACTGAAATTGAGATGAAAGGGGGATGACGAGAGGAGGAGAGGGTGAGGGAGGCTACGCTGGAGTGTTTAGTGAGAAAGCGAAATTAGGTTTCTGTTAGTGGGAAAATTGCTCGTGTAGGGTTGTTTTTTTTGTTTTGGGCCGATTGTGTAGGGTTGGTTTGGGCTATTCAGTATTAGCACAATTGGACAAACTCCATTAGATTCACGACCCAGTTCACAGCCCATTATTTTAGGCGTTTTTTTTCCCTATCCTTGTTTTATGTATTTTTTTTTTGGTAAATAAGAGAAAAATAACTACAATAGTCAGCTGATCTAGTCAGCAATCACACGTGATTCTGTTTGTCCTTGACAATCGAACAAGACTGGAAGAGATACAAAATCTGGAGGCCTAGAGTGCACAATAAACACACTATCAATCTTCCCCGCATTCTTTGCGAGTACATCAGCTACTTTGTTAGCTTCCCGAAAAATGTGTCTAAACTTGCATCCTCTGAATGATTCAAGGAGAGTCCTGCAATCAAAAATTAAAGTCATTAAAGGTCTATCATCGTTGGACTCATGTAAGATTAAGTTTATGGCTTCTTTCGCATCTGATTCGACATAGATGAAATCTATATCCAAATCTTTTGCTAATGTCAAGCCATCTCTGAGAGCCCAAAGCTCGGCAACAAGACTGTTTGTTATCCCCACCCTCCTTGTTTTATGTATGTTTCTACTTTCTACTGCTCTATCTATTTATTTTCGGTTAATGAGTATAGTTTTTCTTTTATGTTTATTACATAAATAAATAATTGGCCTATTGTATAAAACTTTTTTTATCCTTTATATATATATTACACATACAGATGAATCCTTTAATAAATATAAATATTATATTAATATTAATTTTCAAATGTACATCCCTTACTTATAAGGAGCTCACTCTGCAATTTCTAAATAAGTAGTCCTTTGAACATGCAACAATTCTGCTTCGATTGAAATTAAAAAAATAAAAATAAAAAAAATCAATTCATACTTTGAACATATATTCTTTTTCAAAATTTTTGTGTTATAAAATGTGTGAATTTTATTAATGAGTAATTTATTATAATAATGTACGTAAAATAAAATATATATGAGAGCACATGTCATTCTAAAGATATTCCCACGTATTTTAATATGAAAAAAACTCATTGCTAAATCAAAGTACCGTATAAATTAAAAGTTACAATTATTTGATTACCATTGTTCAAAAATAGATAACATGTTATAGAAATAAAATTAAATAAATATATTTTGATGTATATAATTTATATTCTATATAAATGAAAGTTTTCATACATTTTTATTTTATGTTTTATAAAGTCATTTAATTTTTTTACTCGATCGCGCGATGCGCGGGTTGAGCATCCTAATATTTAAATGATAGCGGATGATGCACAACAAATAATATTATTACAAATTTACAAACGTTTGCAATAAAAAAATTACTTTGGTATAGAAATAAACTAAAATATCTATCGATAGGGTCTCAACGTCTATTGATACAACTGTTAGATGTTAAATCAACTAAATGAGAATTTAATTTAGCACAAATAAAATCTTTCGGAAAGTTTTGCGATGGAGAGTCTTATTCGAGAAACAAATTCAAACCAGGAATGAAATCAAATTAGAGAAAAATATTAATAAGTTTTTAATTTAAACTATTCATAAAACATCATTAAAGGTCCTTGAACTTTCTAGTTTTTTTCATCTCGGTCCTTGAACTTATTTTTTTTCTATTAATATCCTTGAACTTGCTTAAACTTTCCTACTTTAGTCCTTCCGTTAACTTAAATGTTATGTTTCTTATTAAGCAAACGGAAAGCCACGTAGAGGGATGACTTGGAAGTTGGAAGTCAATTAATATTGTTTGTATCGTGTATATATGACAGTCATAAAAGAAAATATATATTAAAAAAATCTCAAGAAAATCTACCTAATATAGCTGCCGAATAAAACTTTTTTTACAAGCCATAAGAAAAAACCTAGAAGACTATACAAGAAAAGTGGGATCTTTCTATCATGCTTTGAGAGCACCATGCTTTGGGTACGTTTTTTTGTATTTTTCTATTGCTCTAAAGGTGAACCCTAGAGAGAAATTGATATTATTAATAGTATGATGAAAATATTATGTGTGGTTAAAAAATTTCATATTTTTTCATACTTTTAAAGTTTTACATATGTTACAATTAAGTCCACCCTAGTAATAAAAAAACCAAAAGCATGGTGCTCTTAAAGCAAGGTAGAAAAATCCAGAAAAGTGAGAAGGAGGAGACGTAACACTAAGAAGAATTAAGTGCTTATTCAATACATGTGTAAAGCTACTGCCCACCAAGCTATCTATTTCCCAGCGATTTAGAGTGAGATCTCTGGGGCTGAGGATTACAGCCGGCGAGAGGATGATGGGCTGAGACCGAGACGAGAGTTTGACGAAGAAGAAGATGAACCCGTAGAGCTCGAATGGCTTCTTCTCCGACCAGAATCTTCGAGATTCGCGCCAAAGCATGCCAACGCTCTGGATTTAATCCTCGGGGAGTAGAACTCTTCCATCTCCTCGTCGGCGGAGGAAGGCGAGTCGTGATTCCGGCGATGTGTCTCTAGAACTAGCACCAACGATGTATCTGTTCTTTACATTCTCTGCATTTTGTAACTTGGAAGTTTGATTAAAAAAAACCTTGGAAGTCAAAATTTAGATAATCGTGAGGCGGTCACATGATTTCAACCTTGTCTTCTAATCTGTGTAGATTATTTCCTTGTGTGTCAGCCTATAAGGTTTATTAAGGGTCAAAATAGGTAAAAAAAAAAAACGGTTCGAACCGGTCGAACCGGGAACTGGGCAACTGACGAGTTCGATGCTTGGTCCAGTTCAGATAATATTGCTTCCATATCATCCTCTACGTGTCTCTTCTGTTTGCTTAATAAGCAAATTTAACAGTTAAGTTAACGGAATGACCGAAGTAGAACAGTTTAAGCTAGTTCAAGGATATTAATAGAAAAAAAACAAGTTAAAGGACCGAGATGAAAAAAACCAGAAAGTTTAAGGACCTTTTATGATGTTTTCCCAATAGTTTTTATACATTACAACCACCTTATTTTATCATTCGGATTTCGTTTATTGAAATATCATACTAAAATTCTCATGATAATATACTCTCATAATATAGTCTTTTTTTTAAAATGTAGGAATCTAACTCTTATTATAAAATCTTTATATATCTATGTATAATACAATTCTGATAAGTTTAATGTGTGAATGACAAGTAATAAATATGTGCAATTACATACACAAATAATGTACCATTATTGGTCCATCTAATTTAATCTTTCTCTTATTGATGTGTTATTATCTAAATCAACACATCTTAGTGCTAGGATGATCTCCAAGTTTTTTCATTGCGTGAAAACATATGTTTTTTTTTTTTTCTCTCAGGCGTTAAGGAATATTAGAAACGTTATACAACCTAAGAGCAATTTCAATTAGTGTTATCAGGATCAGACTGGGGGTCGAACCAGCTAGGCAACCGGCTCCCGGTTCGTCCAATTCGAACCTGGTTCGGCCGGATCTAGTTCAAAAATTGACAGAACCAGCGTAAACAGCATTACTTAAGCATCGTAAATAGATGTCTTTCCTAGAAAATACAAAACATAGAGTGTCTTTCCAATTTCCAATACAACATACACAATAAAGACATTTCACCCATGTCTTAAACTCAAAGTTTAAAACTCGAAGTCTTAAACACAAAACATAACACAACACAATTGTGCAACAGACTACAATTGCTTATACCATTATCACATTCTTCCCCTACCAAATCACCTGGAAATATATCCATCATCCCTTCTATGGCAGGAGCAAACGTCTGCAGAATAGAAACATCATTATCCTTTTTAGGCAAAAGATTCTCTGAGGGTAGAGCGAGCATAGCAATCAAAGATGTCTCCCTTTCTTCAGCTCATAGAGGTGTAGCAATGAACAGATTACCATCAACTGCCTGCCTTCTTTTAGGTTGTTATCAGCAACATGATACCATGTTGAAGCTTCTGTTGTCCCATGAAAGGCCTTTTGACAGAGATAAATGAAACCCTAGAAATGAATCGGCAATGCATTGGCGGGGCTCATCTAATCTGATTTCTTCAAGTGGCAGATTATCCCCCCCCCCCCCTTAAATATTAAGAAAACTCTGAGCGAATCAAGGTTTAACCCTATAGTCTGATAATGAAGGAAATAGGTCCACAAAGAATATACAAAACTTACAAACAAACCCACACACCAGGCCAATGTAAATAATGGAACAGAATACAAAGCCCAAGCCCAACAAAGAAGTTTTTAGATTGAAAGTGGCCCAAAGTCAGTGATCCAACCTAGCCCAAAACTCCCCTCAAGCTGAAAACTAAAAGCACACTAAACTTCATCACCTTGAACCTTAAGAGAAATGTAGGGATTCACCATCCCCAACTTGTCCACCAAGAATCCATGCCGCTGAGAAGGCAAAGCCTTAGTAAAAATATATGCAACTTGAGAACGAGTGTTAACATAATCCAAAAACACAGTCTCGTCCAACACCTTCTCACGAAAATAGTGCCAATCTATCTCAATATGTTTGGTCCTTTCATGAAAAATGGGATTATTGGCAATCTAGATGACTGCCTTATTGTCACAATGGACAACATAGGCATCATGTTGCCTAAAGCCCAACTCAGCAAGTAATCCTCTAAGCCAAACAATTTCAGCAACAATCTTACTAATACTACGATATTCAGACTACGAAGAAGACAGTGAAACTGTCTTATCTTTCTTGACTTTCCAAGATATCAAGGCATTCCCTAATTTTAAGCAAAAACCATAAATAGATCTACGAGTCTCAGCACAAGCAGCCAAATCTGAGTCACAATATCCTAAGGGCATGTTTGATTGCATGTATTAGGATATACTAATACATGTCTTAGCTAATACTTTTTTTGTTTTGCTTTGGAGTTGGTATTAGCTATACATGAGTATTAGCTAATACTTATTTCTATAGTAAATCATGTATTAGCTAATACACTAAAAAAATCATGTATTAGCTAATACATAGTACCTAATGACCAAAATACCTCTAACTTTATTTAATATATAACAACTACACCAACTCTGGCCGGACTCCGGCGACCCCCGACCGGACACCGGCGACCTCCGGCCGCAATCTGGCGACCTCCGGCCGGACTCCAGCCACCCCCAGCCGGACTCCGGCCACCCCCGGCCGGACTTCAATTATAATAATAATAATAATTACAAAATGCACATCTATTTATAGGCATTCATGTCTTTTAGTCAATGTATTAGGATATCCTAATACAGAGTTCATCCAAACATTGTATTAGGATATCCTAATACATGATTCAACCAAACATTGTATTAGCTAAGCATGTATTAGGATATCTTAGTCGATGCTTAGCTAATACGTGTATTAGCTAATACATGCAATCAAACATGCCCTAACAGACTAGGCTTACCATCAAAAGGAAAAGGAGACCCTTGCCAGGTTCTCTCTTAACATACCTCACCACCCTTAGAGCTGCATTATAGTGAGATCTTTTGGGAGCCTGCATAAACTGACTGAGATTTTGAACTGAAGAAGATATGTCAGGCCTAGTACCAGTGAGATAAAGCAGTTTCCCTATCAGACTTCAATATGAAGTAACATCATTCGGGGGGGGGGGGGGGGGGGTCATCAAGAGTAACATTCAAATGCTTGTCATACTTGATACTAGTTAGCTTTAAATCAGATTCCATAGGGGTCTTAAAAAAATTTCCACCAGCAAGACCAGTATCAGATATGAGTTCTAAAGCATACTTACGTTGTGTCAGAATGATACCTTTCTCAGATCGAATCAGCTCAATACCCAGGAAAAACTTTAGGTCACCTAAGTCCTTCATCTTGAAATTGGTTTCAAGGACTGACTTAAGTTTACTTATGAGTTTCTTGTTGTTCCCTGTGATCAAAAGGTCATCAACGTACACCAACAAGATAACAATATCATTTCCATCGTGTTTGGTAAAAAGAGAGTAATCATGCTTAGATTGAATATAGCCAGCAACTGAAAGAGAATCAGTGAGTCTCAAATTCCATTGTCTCGGGGCTTGTTTCAAGTCATACAGGGACTTTCATAGTCTGCAAACCAAATTCTCCCCCGACTGCGAAAGCCCTGAGGAAGAGACATGTAAACCTCCTCAGATAAGTCCTCCTGGAGAAAGGCATTATAAACATCCATCTGATATAAAGGCCAGGAATTCATACTTGCTAAAGAAATAATAGTTCTAACAATGGTCATCTTGACCACTGGAGAAAAGGTTTCAAAAAAATTAATACCATACTTTTGTTTAAAACCTTTGGCAACTAACCTGACTTTATATCTTTCTAAACTTCCATCTACATTGTATTTGAGTTTGTAAACCCATTTACAACCAATGACAGTCTTACCTAGTGGCAATGGGACTAAGTCCCAAGTGTCATTCATTTCAAGGGCTGAAATTTCATCTTGCATAGCAGAAACCCAACCATTATCCTGAATGGCCTGTGAATAACTTGATGGTTCCATAAACTAAGGAATAAAACTAAGAAAACATTTGTAACCATCAGATATGTGAGAATAATCCATATAATCAGAAATTGGATATAGAGTGCTAGAAGAAGAAATATAGTCACTCCTCCATATAGGAGGTCTGATAACACAACCAGAAACTAGGGATATAATAGGGAGATCAAATTCAGAGATAATGTTAGGCCCATCATCGGTTGAAACAAAAGGAGCTTCAGAACTAATGGAAGGTTCATCATTAGCACGGGACTCAAGAACATCCTCAGTTGAAATGAGAGAATCAACATCATTGGAATTAGAATCATCATGTGCTTTAGGTAAAGGAAAATCAGTATAAAAGATTCCATCATAAGCATCAGGAGTTGGTTGCTATTCACAATCTAGGGGTAATAGATCAGTTTTCCCACCTTTGAAAGGAAAAATGTGTTCATAGAATTTGACATCTCTATAAAAAAAAAGACTGTGTGTCCATATTGTAAAGTCTGTAGCCATTTTGTGTAGAATAATATCCAAAGAACACACTAGGTATAGCTCTAGGGGCAAACTTATCAGTCACCAACAACTGTTTTGCAAAACACAAACAACCAAAAACTCTCAAGTGTTCCACAGAGGGAACTTTACCAGTAAAGATCTCCATAGGAGATTTGCCAGCCAAAACGCGAGTGGGGGTCAGATTAATAATATAACAAGCAGTAAGAACACATTCACCCCAAAAGATGTTAGGAATAGAGGCTTGCAATTTTAAAGCACAGGCAACCTCCAACAAATGCCTATGTTTCCTTTCAACTCTGTTATTCTGCTGAGAGGTGAAAGAACAACTATGTTGATGTATGATCCCATGATTTAAAAATAAGGAATTGAGTTGCTCATTCATAAATTCACCACCATTATCTGTTCTAAAAATCTTGATGGTTTTGGAAAACTGAGTTTTTATCATGGCAACAAAATTTCTTATGCAAACAGCTACATCAGATTTGAAATTAAGCAAGAATACCCAAGTAATTCTAGAATAATCATCCACAAGGGTAGAAAAAAAAATATTTTATTATTATGTGTAGCTATAGAGTAAAGGCCCCATACATCAGCATGAATCAAATCAAACACATGCTCAGCTCTAGAGGTAGAAACAGGAAAAGAGGGTCTAACAAGTTTTGTCATAGGGCACACAGTACAATCATATAAAATTGAATGCTTATTCTTGAAACAATCAAGAGAATCAACATTATGTAAATTCTGAATAGAGGAATGCCCAAAACGCCTATGCCATAACATGCTCATATCATTGTTGGTGGAGGTAAAAGCAACAAACTTGTTTCTGGTACAGTCATGATGAAAAAAAAAAAAAAAGATTCTAGAATGCTCAATACCACTCCCCAAGACCTTCCCATTTGAGAGGTCCTGCAAGATACAAGAATTCGGAGAGAAAATTGCAGAACGGTTCATATCTCTAGTAAGTTTGGAAACTGAAATGAGATTATATCTAAAATCAGGGAGAGAAAGAACATTATGCAATGTTTTGGAATCAGAAATAGTAAAACCTCCAACAGCTTTAATACCAGAACTGAACCCATTTGGCAAATGAACTTTAGGACCATAAACAAGTTTGTTGTTATCTAACCAACTCAAATTGTTTGTCATATAGTTACTAGCACTGATGGATATACGCCCAATTTGAACCCGTTGACTTCCGAATCGTTTCATTTTAGTCGCCCCGTTAATGATTGCAAATCGAAACTCCAACCCGATCTCCCCTGGGAGGGGTTGGGTGGCCACACCCAACCCCTACCCTTGGGGGTCGGATTTTCCTCCCCCCCCCCAAGGGCCCCGACACCGTTTTTAGACTCCCATACTCGGTTTATTTCCGCCAACCTTCTCTGTACCCTAAGGTCTTAATTACATGATTAAAGGGTGACTAATTGTGTTTAAAGGTTAACGATATCATTAAGTCACCTTAATGACATCGTTGCCTATAAATACAACTCCTCCACTATTCATTTGGACATCTTGGCAAGTTGCATAATTTAGCTCTGACATCTCTCTAGCTTTATCTCTCTACAAAAAACCGTACTGACTTAGGCATCGGAGAGGGTTCATCAGGCACCACCCCCCCCCCCCCCCTCTGTGCCTGGTATTGCCCCTCTTGCAGGGCGAGAAGAGAAGCAAAACGAAGGACAAGAAAGACACAGGCTAGGACGACACAACCCGAGAGCACCGAATCCGCGATATCTCCAGTGGGGAACGAGACTTAGGTCGACCACCCGTTGACCCTAGAGTTGGAACCTAACATTTGGCGCCGTCTGTGGGCTTCGAACAGAAAGCCTGGCAATAACAAGAGCAATGACGAACAGCATGGTGTCTAGGCATCACCGCCCACCTGGGGGCAATAGGCGAGGGAGACAGCCTATACCTCCAGCAAGGCAGCCTAACCCAGGGAAAAAGCCTGTGCACCCAGAGCCTCAAGTAACCCCACAGGCTCCCCAGCCCAACAACCAGGAAGGAGGACCCTCACGCCCAGCTGGGGCTGAGTCTTCCACAGCCTCAACCCCATTGGCAAGGAGGCCACAGAGAGAGAGGGAGCAACAAGGAGTGCCATCCCAATACACGGCACCTCCTGAGGGATATTACTATGAGGCGCAACCCCAAGGATATCCATATGGGATGCCGGCCCAAAGGAATGATAACCGCGCCCACACAACAAACACAAGGCCGGCCTACACACAGGGGGCACATACAGTGACTCATGAAGAGGAGCAAATCCCAACAGAAGAACGCCACTCGCACCGTCGAGCAGGGCAACGAGAAGAGCAAAGAAGAAATTACCAAGAGCCACCCCCAGAGGGAAGACAGCAATTCGTGCCTCCTAGGCAACAACAGAACACCAGGGCTTACACCCCGCTGGGGGCAGACAGACAAGCAAGACCTCCAAGGAGGCAAGAATTCTACGAAGTACCCCAGCAGGGACACCAAGGATACACCTACAGTCCGTACCAACACGGCAAGGGATCCCAGCAAGCCCAATCTATAACTATGGAGGCTATCAGAGAGATTACACTCCGACACCGGCATTGATTACTCCGGAGGAGATAGAGGCAATGATAACAAGGAAAATGAATGAGTCAAAGAAACACGGCTTACATTGTCTAAGTGATAAAACGAACCACCCCTTCACGAGGGAATTGGAGATGAGCAAGGTGCCGGTCTCCCTGCATACAATCCAGATTGCAAAGTACAATGGCAAGGGAGACCCTTTGGAGCATATTCAACAGCATGAAGCCTCCCTATTTGGGAGAACTACTGATGAAAGATACAAGGCACTCCTATTTCCAAACAACCTATCAGGGGTGGCCTCACACTAGTTCTTTAGCCTACCCTCTGAGAGCATCCACTCATGGGAGCAGCTAAAGGCGAAATTTCTTCAGAGATATCTAGGAGAAAGGAAGCTCCTCAAAGGAACAGGCTCCATCGATGACGTGAAGCAAGAAAATGATGAATCTCTGGCCAATTACTACACTAGGTTTAACCAAAACATAGCAGACATCCAGGGCGACATCACTGAGGGTGAGATAATACGAGCCTTCATTAGAAACCTAGGCCGCTTCGGGTCCACGCTGGTAGAAAAGATGGCCAAGAAACCAGCAAGCACCTTAGAGGAGCTAGCAGGGAGAGTAAAAACTCATATAGACCTGGAGAGGCACAGGGCAAGTAAGAAAGCCAAGATTCAAGCAGCTAAGGAAGATAATGCAAAGCCGTACAGAGGAAAGCCACCTCAGGCACCTCAACACATAAGGCAACAGGAATGGCGTCCGCCCCAACAAAGAAATCAGATGGGCGAACCACTGAAGGCTAGGGAAATCAACGTCATCAAGTTCATCCCATTGAACGCCACCCCAGCTACTGTCCTAAAAGAGATGCGATATCAGAAACTCTGGTCACCCCCTGCAAGGTGGAGAGCGCCAATGGTGGGGACTCACAAGGACAGATGGTGTGATAACCATGAAGCATACGGGCATGACACGAACGAATGCTTCAGCCTAAAGCTAAGCATCAACAATGTCATCCAAAGGGGAGAACTAAAGCAGTTCGTGGATCATGGGGGCAACAGCATACAGTTAGGGCCATCATACAGGGACAAAGGCAAAAGCAAGGTAGACTACAATCCTCCACCCAACAAGAGGGGAACCATAAACATGATACACGGAGGAGTGGCATCAGGTGGCCCAACTGCTAATGCAAGGGAGGTTTACGCATCCAAACTGAGTTCAGTGCCAAGATGGAGGAAAAGGCCACGAGAAGGAGAGGAGATGAAGATTGAATTCTCGGAGAAGGACAAGAGCCACATTGTCTTCCCACATGACGATGCGTTAGTCATCACAATAGACATTGATAATTTTGATGTAAAGAGAATACTGGTAGATGGGGGCAGCTCGGCAGACCTCCTAAGCCTAAGGGTCCTAGAGGAAATAGAGAAAACGAAGGCAGACATCAAACCAGTCAACTTCCCTCTGGTTGGCTTCTCAGGGGCAACAAGTTACCCCCTGGGAATGATAACCTTGCCAGTGACCATGGGCCAAGGATGGACACAGCTGAAGGTGAACTTTAACTTCTTGGTGGTTGAAAGCCCGGGAGCCTACAATGGGATCCTAGGAAGAACAACCATATATCCATACGAAATCGTACCATCTACCGTACACCAGAAATTGAAGTACATCACTGAGAATGGAGTTGGAGAGGTCCTGGGTGACCAGCGCACTGCAAGGCAGTGCTACGTCAATTCCATGAGACGCGGATCACACAGGACAGACACAGTGGCAATGGTCATGGTAGGGACCGACCAAGACAACAAGAAGGTGATGAAGAGACAAAGGCAAAGAAAGATGAAGAACGGAGTTGCACTCCGCCTGAGCAGGCAGTTTTTTCAAAGAACGGCTAAGAAGAGACACATGAGCAAGGCTGTAAAGGTAACAAGCATACCTTGGCAACCAGAAAGCGCACAAGAAAAAAGAACAAGGGACTCCATCAAGAGAGGCTTCCGACACATCGATGACATCAAGCAAATGCCGAGGGAGCCAATGTCAAGCTACTTCGAAAGGTTCTCCAGTTATGGTGCCAACATGGACATCACAAGAAGGGAAGCCGTCAGAGCCTTCACTAGAAACATGCATCCAAACTCATTTGAAGCGTATGGAGGCCTTTATGAGATGGTCATGACAAGCACAATAAGAGAGCTCAAGGAAAAGCTAGACAAGGCATTTGCAAAGGAGATAGAGCAACCGGAGGAAGTCCAGGAGAAAGAAAGAGAGACTGATACACTGGAAGGAGGTGTAAATTTCAAATTCACACCCCTTACAGTGAGCATAGAAGAACTTTTTCAGAAACACCTCAAGGAAGAGCTACCCACATGCAGAGAAGAAGGCAAGGCCTTCCTAGGAAGAGATGCACAGGGATGGTGTGAATACCATGGGACCTGGGGAATCAAACTAACAACTGCATGGTGCTAAAGATAGAAGTGGAGGAGATGATTTACAATGGAGGCCTAAAGGAGTACGTGGCATCAGACAAACTAACCACCCCATATCCTTAGTTTCATATTTAGCACTTTGCATCTTCAAGCTTTCTAAGTTTTCTAAAAACAACTTTTGAGAAGGAGAACTCACGAAGTTACTCCAACTCTACAACTATCTTTGATTTCCTCCAAAGGGTGCCTTGACCCACCCAAGGCATCCCTTGTGTACATAAAGCCTTGAATGCTCCTAATGAAGTAAAAGTTACTCAAAAGTATTTTTTAAAGAAGGAGATGATATAATCATTGAGTTATCCTTACACAGATATGACGTCAAGTCAACAACACCTTCAACGCCACCAAGAGCGTATCTTGAGAGTAGTTCCAAAAACTACGAAAGCTGTGCTCTCCGGGAGCCTATCCCGCGAACAGATTCGACGCCCCCAAGAGCGTATCTTGAGAGTAGTTTTTATACTACGACCTTCGACGCCCCCAAGAGCGTATCTTGAGAGTAGTTTTAATACTACGACCTTCGACGCCCCCAAGAGTGTATCTTGAGAGTAGTTTCTATACTACGACCTTCGACGCCCCCAAGAGCGTATCTTGAGAGTAGTTTCTATACTACGACCTTCGACGCACCAAGAGCGTATCTTGAGAGTGGTTTCCAAAAACTACGAATTTCGACGCCCCCAAGAGCGTATCTTGAGAGTAGTTTCTAAAACTACGACCTTCGACGCCCCCAGGAGCGTATCTTGAGGTAGATTTGCAACCTACCAGATTCGACGCCCCCAAGAGCGTATCTTGAGGTAGAAAAAACACTACCAGATTCGACGCCCCCAAGAGCGTATCTTGAGGTAGATTTCAAACTACCAGCTTCGACGCCCACCTAGAGCGTATCTTTGGTCTAACTACTGGTGCCCTCCGGGAGCGTATCTCGTGAACAGTTTCGACGCCCTCCGGGAGCGTATCTCGTGAACAGTTTCGACGCCCTCCGAGAGCGTATCTCGTGAGCAGTTTCAACGCCCACCTAGAGCGTATCTTTGGTCTAACTACTGGTGCCCTCCGGGAGCGTATCTCGTGAACAGTATTAACCGCCCACCTAGAGCGTATCTTTGGTCTAACTACTGGTCCCTCCGGGAGCGTATCTCGCAAACAGTTTCGACGCCCACCAAGAGCGTATCTTTGGTCTAACTACTGGTGCCCTCCGGGAGGGTATCTCGCGAACAGTATTCAACGCCCACCAAGAGCGTATCTTTGGTCTAGCAACACCATACATACCATCCAAAGGGTATCAGAAGATCATTACACCATACTAAGAAGGATCCCATGAGAAAGTAGTTTTAAAAAGTAAAGTGCTATGAAGAACACATAACGTTTTTTCTTGATGAGATAACAGGCATGGCATGAAGGAAAACACAAAAGAAGGATAAGTAAAGGAGACACACCAAAGGAAGAGTCCATCATCAAAGGGATACATACAAAAGCATACGAAGTACCCATCAAAAGGCAAGTGAACCACACTGCCAACAACACAATACGGAAAAGGAAAGCAACACAAAATCCAACAACAATCCCAAAAGATACTCAACCCATCAAAGGGGAGAAAGAGTATGGTCGTATGTACAAAGTTAGAAGGATGTCAATACATCAACCAGAGCCCTCTGGGGAGTCACCCTGACCCGCTGAGGCCGAACCACCAGCAGAGATGGAGGAAGAGGAGGAAGAGTCCGAAGTGTCAATATCCACAGGCGTAGCATCCACCTGTTTAGGGGCAGGCTCGTCTGCAACAGCAGCCTGACCCCTAAGGACAACCATGTAACCAGTAGCGTACGGTCCAAAATCACCAAGATCGCCAACCGGAAACTGAGGATCAATGCGAAAAATATGGTCAACAAGATACTCACCAAACTGGTTCATCTCCTGAGTAAGCCGCACACTGTAGTCAGCAGTAAATGCAGAGGAAGCCTTGTACTCAGACACTGCGACAGTCCTCTCCTCTGCCCGGCACCTTGCCTCTAATTTCCGCAACTCCTCAGAATGGAGCGAAGATGCGACCTCATCCTCCCGGTGTAAGCTACCTACGGTAGTCTCAAGTAATGACACTTGGTCCCTGAGCTCCTCCATCTTCAGATCGGACAGCCGCGCCTTCTCAGTGGCACTGGCAAGCTCCGCCTTGAGGGATGCCTGGCTGTCCTCAAGCGCCTTCTTCTCGTCGGATAGCTCGAGCACAAGGGATGACAGGTTCACCATGTCAGACATACCCTGACAATTTAACAACAGATGAGTAACTGGAAAAGCAACAACATGAAAGTAAAAAGGAGAAAGTGAGACACCACTCACGGGCACATAACGGGACAGTACACCCTGAACGAAACGCCGGGTCTCCCCAGGAGACTTAGGCTGAGCAGCACGGTCACCAGGAGGGATGGCACCGCGAAGCACACGGATACCAACCTCAGGAGTACGCAAGGAAGACCCGCTATCAAGGTGGAACTCCTTCAATCCAGCAAAAGGAGTCCACTGAGACCCAACGATATCCTCGTCGGTAAGGCGCGTGAAATCCTTCCGACTCAAAGCCGGAGGCCCACCTATACAAACAAAGCAAGATAAAGAAACATACAAACATAGAAGCATCAGTGATAGGAAGGAGATCGAACCTGACGGCCGTGCCCTCGGCGGGGGGCAGGGGAGTGAGAACCAGTGACCACTCCACCATCACCAACAGGTCGCTTCCCTTTGTCAGCTCGGGAAGGCGCCTCTTCGACCACCATCTCTTTATCGCGAGACATAGTCGGGGGACGAACAACAGACGGAGGAGGATCTGCAGCTTTCTTCCTCTTCACAGCCGAGGCCCCGGCCTCAGAGTCGGACCTCCGCGACTTGGACTTAGAAGGTCCAGAGCCTTTGCCTACGGAGACAACCCTCTCGGTCACCAGAGGAGAGTGCCCTAGCAATACAAGAAAAACAAGGTAAGAAAAACACAAGTACACCATAAAGGGGCAAAGGGAAGGAAGTATACCAGAGGCCCCAGCAGCTTTCCCAAGCATAGGGGACTTCTTCAGGGTAGAGCCAGATGGAGCCTTCCTCTTGCTCAGATCGACCGGTGCCGCCTGCACGTTATATGTTTTCCCGTGAAACCAACCTACAAGGGAAAAGCAGAAAGTAAATGCAAATGAGAAGACTAAGTAACATACCGAACCCTCGGAATCAGGAGTCAAACTGATCCCTGCCTCGTAAAGATCCGTCTCAGTCACTAGGGATACGGGGCAGTATGACTGGGCCCTGTTGCTCTCATAGATGGCCTTCATAGTCTCTAAATCCGCAGAAGAGAACTCCCCAAAGGCAGGCCAGCCGTCTGACCGATCCTCATTCAAGACCGACCAAGTGACATATCGATCCGTAATGAAGAAATAATGTTTGGCCCAGTGGCTCGCCGAGTTATCACACCGGGCCACGAAGCGAAGAGAGGTATTCCACTCGACCCCACTCAACCCGAAGTCAGCAAATCGGGAGTCTTTGAGGGATGGATGGCGAGTTACAAAACTCGCAAAGCCTACCTTCCTCTGATATTGGAATCGATAGAAGCATCGGAACAAAACCAGTGAGTACTTCCAGGAGTACCAGTGGCATAACACTCGGAAGCCCACCCAGACACGGATAGCACTAGGAGCAAGGTTCACAGGGGAAATCCTAAAAAACCTACTCAATTCTACCAGATCATCACAATAAGGCAGCCGCAATCCAAATCGAATCTGGGAAGGGTAAACAACGACCTTCCCCCTGGGAGGCTCTGTCACCGTCTGGCGGGTATTCCCCAAGGAGGGGAGGAAGGGATATAGAGGCTCATCTAAGGGGCAGATATCACCTAAAGTAACGTGCTCGTTATAATCAGACCTAGTCAGGTGGTTCTCCGACAAAGCAGCGAGACCTAAGTCAAAGGTAGCAGGAAATCCCAAAGTTCGAATCAAGTTTTGACTAACACCCCGGCTCAGATTGCGACACTAAGCTAATGACAGGAAAGGAAGTAATGCGACAAATAGTAGAGAAAGAAGGACTTACTCATCCTTCGAAGGATGTAACGCCTTTGCAGAGTTTGCGTACGGGGACACCACCAAGAATACAGTACCTGCCACGGCATGATAGACGTCAAAACAAGAAAATTTCCGAAAAACCGGAAGTACCCCGGTACTCAACCAACAACAACAACCAAAGATTCGAAGACATCCAACAAAGGTACCGAACATGCGCCAAGGACACCACGACAACCAAATAGGACAATTTTGTTCGAACCAAAAGTCAGTTCCCGAGCAAAATTACAATTACGACCTCCAACGGAAATCAACACACAAATGGCGCCTCGACATCAAATTCAAAACGGGGATAGTTTAATCGGACAAAAAACTATCTCCGGACGACCGGCCAAATTTTTTTCCCCAAATCCACGACTATCTACGGCTATCCACGGCAATCACACATTCAATCAGGCATCGGCAATCGAACATCGGCAATTCAAGTATCAACATTTTATACGGTAACGAGAAGGAAAAAATTGGACCTTCGGAAAACCCGACCCGATATGATAAACGGGTCCGGATTTCAAGTTTGAAGACCGCCGGAAATCAGTCCCTCGCCGGAGGTCAGACCCTGCCGTCGCCGGAGGTCGCTTCTCGTCGTGCCGGAGCCGCCTCGCCTCGCCGTCGCCTACTCCAGCCAGTCCCGACGCCGCCACTCGTCCAGCCACCACCCTCTGCTGGCCCTGCTCGCGCCGCGCCGCCTCTGTCTGTCAGCCACTCGGAGTCGCGTCGCCGTCCCGATCCGCTGGCCCACCTGTCGCCTTCGTCTCGTGCCGGTGGTCGCCTCCTGCTGGAGCTGCTGGTCGGAATTTCTGGTCCTTCACCAGAATTTCGGCCGGCCCCCTTCCCTTGGTGTGCAAGAATTCCTCCCTTGGTCTCCAAGTGTGAGAAAAAAGGAAAAAGATGACAATGGTGGCTAAGTGAGGTAATTTCTTTACTCATCTATATATTTGAAAAGGTGTAGGGTTTTTTAAAGTGACATAATCACAACCCTCCATTTAAAATTAGATGAGATCTAAGGGTTAATGGAAAACTATCATCTTTACCTCCCTTAGACTATGGTTAGGCATACCCCCACTCAAGTTAACATCCCATGGGTTTATTTTTAAGCACCCCATACTTAGAAAAATTTTAGACCAAAATTAAATTTTTCTCCACTTAGACAAATCCCGGCATGAAATTGAAGTATGAATCGCTTAGCTGTATTCGTATTGCATCCCTATGCGAGCGTGTATTTTTTGAGTATACACCCGTAGCAAGGATAGATTTATTATTTACACCTCAGACGGACGCGTGCTTGGACACGTGTCCGCGCTACTCTGACGTTTAAAATTCCTCTATCTTATAAGACAGGGGGCAGAGTCAGAGGCACACATCCATGGGTAAGTAAGCATTCAGACAAAAGGTAAAATCCCGGCTTCAAATTGCGCGTGTCATACCATCCTAAAATAGAGTCAATCAAGGGTCAGGCCATTGGTTGACTCGGGGGCATGTGATGGATATACGCCCAATTTGAACCCGTTGACTTCCGAATCGTTTCATTTTAGTCACCCCGTTAATGATTGCAAATCGAAACTCCAACCCGATCTCCCCTAGGAGGGGTTGGGTGGCCACACCCAATCCCTACCCTTGGGGGTCGGATTTTCCTCCCCCCCCCCCCCCCCCACCAAGGGCCCCGACACCGTTTTTAGACTCCCATACTCGGTTTATTTCCGCCAACCTTCTCCGTACCCTAAGGTCTTAATTACATGATTAAAGGATGATTAATTGTGTTTAAAGGTTAACGATGTCATTAAGTCACCTTAATGACATTGTTGCCTATAAATACAACTCCTCCACTATTCATTTGGACATCTTGGCAAGTTGCATAATTTAGCTCTGACATCTCTCTAGCTTTATCTCTCTACAAAAAACCGTACTGACTTAGGCATCGGAGAGGGTTCATCAGGCACCACCCCCCCCCCCCCTCTGTGCCTGGTATTGCCCCTCTTGCAGGGCAAGAAGAGAAGCAAAGCGAAGGACAAGAAAGACACAGGCTAGGACGACACAACCCGAGAGCACCGAATCCGCGATATCTCCAGTGGGGAACGAGACTTAGGTCGACCACCCGTTGACCCTAGACTTGGAACCTAACAAGCACCAGTATCTAGAACACAGCAATCGTGATCATCATTAGACATAGGCAAATTAGGGAAAGAAAAGTTACCCTGAGCATCCATTTCTGACTGAAATGCATTAACATCAGTGGCAGCTGACCCATGCTTAATCCCAATCATTTGGAGATACTTCTCGAATTGCTCATTTGAAACTAAGATGCCACCTTGCTAGTTATGTCTACCAACAGGATTATTATTCAACTGAGTTGGAACAATCTCAGTTTTGTCACCATCCATGAAAGGGGTAACAGGGCATTTGGCAACAGCTGCCTTAGCCTTTTGTAGCTCTTTAAGCTTGAAGCAATTGTCTTTACAGTGCCATTTCTTCTTACAAAAATTACAACCTTTTGCAAAAACACCTATCAATAGTATGGCCTCTCTTGTGACAGAAATCACATTCAAGGTTGTTGTTGACAGAAGGCTTAGGTTTATCAGGGGCAGTAAAGGCATTTGCAGTAACAGGAGTAATCTCAGAAGAAATAGAAGCAGAAATATCAATTTGGCGCTCCTCTTGACAAAGCATGCTATAGGCCTGGTTTAAAGAAGGGAGGGGAGTCTAAAGCAAAATGTTGCTTCTAACATTTGAAAAAGTTTCATCAAGGCCCATAATAAAATGGAAAAGTCTTTGGTTATTCTTGTGCTCTAAATGCTTTTTAAATGTTCACTATCGATTTTCAGTCCAGAGATTTTTCAGTTTGGTAAAGAAAATAGTGATGGAATCAAGGCCTTGTCTGGAGGAAACAATTTCCCTATGCAATTGATAAATCCTAGAGCCATTGATTTTATTGAAACTTTTTTGAAGTTCCTTCCAGGCCATATACGCACTCTCTGAATACATGATTCCGTCTGAGATATCACTAGAAACAGAATTCAACAACCAGCCAGAGACCACAGCGTTACACCTATCCCAGAGGTGTTGTAATTTGACATCAAAGGATTCGCGCTTGCAAGCTCCTGTTATAAATCCTAGTTTATTATTTCATTAGAGAATAATCTGCATAGCGCGACTCCATTTGGTGTAATTCTCAGAACCAGTAAGCTTAACAGAGACTACGCATTGACCAGAATTTTCAGTAGAGTGCAAAAATAAAGGATGGAACGAATGCACCTCAGATGACAAATCAAGGATCTGATAGTTTGCGGTTGCATCAGTGACCAAGCCGATCTCCGTGCCGTCCACAAGATTTTCATCGTCAGCCATACCTCAAACCCTAGCGAGAACCGAAAAGTGATTACCGATCTGTGAGAATCGGTGATATGCAAGAAGCGAACCAAAGCAATCGCCTGAATATGAAAGATCGCGAAGAAGAGATCACCGATCTGGAAGGATCGATGACATGCAAGATCTCAAACGGAGACGCCTCGAATTGTTGTAGCAGAGGAATTGAGGAAGCGAAAGAACTCCAACAGATCTTCAAAAGAACCAAGCGAAGGCAAAGAAGACGAATCGTCAAACTCCGAAAAAAAAAAGGTGGAAGAAAGATACGGAAGCTAATCGGATCAACTCATCGGAGAACGATCTTTTCCATGGTCTGATACCATTTTGACAGAGATAAACGAAACTCTAGAAACGAATTGGCAAGGCACTGGCGGGGCTCATATAATCTGATTCCTTCAAGTGGCAGATTATCCCCCCTTAAATATTAGGGAAAGCGAATTAAAGTTTAACCCTATAGTCTGATAATGAAGGAAATATGTCCACAAAGAATATACAAAACTTACAAAAAAACCCACACATCGGGCAAATGTAAATAACGAAACAGAATACAAAGCCCAAGCCCAACAAAGAAGTTTTCAGATTGAAAGTGGCCTAAAGTCAGTGAACCAGCCTAGCCCAAAAAGGCCAATCTATGGTGCAAATATAACAAGGAACTCTCTGCCTTCCTTCTCTACTTAGCTTGCTCGGTTTTATCCTCACGAGGGTCAGAATCTCTTTCATTCCATAATGACGTCTGCTTGTAAGTATGAGGATCAGGTAAAGCAGGCAACCAATCAGGGACATGGCTACTAGGTGGATCCTCACCATTTGAGCAATCGGCCTCCGTTCCCTCAAAACTGGAAATTGAGGTAGTGGCTGCGCAAAAGGGATCTCCTCAGCATTCTCCACATACTCGACTATCTCCTTCACCGTGCACAAATGCACAATACACTAGCTAACTTTAGATGCATCAGAAAATCCCTGGAAATTTTGTAAACCCTCTACTGCCCTAATAAAGTAAAAAAAAAAAAAAAACGTTACACTCAGCCCTACCAGCTAAGTTTGCGTTAAAGTTCGCAGATTTGTTGGTCTGCAAGCATGTTTTACCTGCTGTGGATAGTCTGTCTGCTGTGGCGGCTCTGGCTGCTGCGGCGAGTCTGGCTGCTGCGAATCTGGTTGTGGCGAGAGAACTTACCCCTCTATACTTCTAAACTTGTCGTCTCTGTATTTCTGTTGAAACGAAGGAATTGCCTTTGTTCTGTTTTTGGAATTGGATGTAGAGTTTCTTAAGTTGAACTGAAGTGTTAAGTTGATTGAACTTTTCTTTTCTTTGTTATGGTGCCCGAACGGTGAATCGGCGAACCGCCCAGTCTGCTCAGAACTGGCATGTTTGCCGAAAACCGGGCTTTCGAATTAAATTCACTTACATCCTCCTCTTTTGCGCGAATTGGACTGTTGGAGTTACCAGTTCCGGTTCGAACCCGGTTGGACCGCCGATTCTGTCCGGTTCTAATAACACTTGTTTCAATGGTAGTTCATATTTCCTAGTTTCTGATTCCATGTTGTAAATTTACAGTTGTGAGGAGTTCCTAGTACCATTTATTGTTGGTTCCTACTAGTAATGATTAAATAGGAACTTTACATTCCAATGATAGTTCCTTGTTCCCAAATGGGAGTTCGTAGTTCCAATATTGCCACTGGACGCCACCAGACGTGACTAGGATTACAATTATTAGTGGAGAAACAAGTAGAATAGTTCCTACTTGTAGGAACTCCCACGTTACTGTCATGTCGGGGCCAACTTTTTAATATATTTTATTTAATTGTTTTGCTTCACTCTTTGATTATTTATATATAGACATATATATATATACTTCTTCTACACTAAGTTAGATAATGACACGAGCCATAATCAGTACTTTTTAAAATTAAGTATTTTAAAAAATAACACGAACCGAAATTACTACTTTTTAATTTCGAATCAATTTTAGAGCTTATCGACTCAATTTGTTTATATTTCACTATGTGGCACAACCGTCAGTTATAAACTTTGAAATAGTGTAAAATTCCATATTATTAAATATGAAATACTTTTTACTAAAAAAATTATATTATTTTAATGCATATATATTTCCGTTTAATTTACTTATTAAATTAGATGAAATGAGAATATTTTGTTTATAATAACTATTGTAAAACTCATTTTTTTAGGAATATATGTAATATATTTCTAATTTACGTATATAAGAAATCATTAGTAAAACACATGATACTAATACGTATTTGATTAATGTGCATAAGCATGAATCTACCGACGATGATGAATTAATATATGTCAATCGACGAAAATATTTATACACCGATTATGACGAAATAAGATCGATTCAATTTATTTAATTAATAAATATTATTTTATCAATAATTATAGATAGCTATCATCTATCTTGCACGCTGCGTGTAGATTGCACCTAGTAGTAATACATATATTACCTCTAATAATAATATTCAATTACACGATAAAGAAAAACATTAAAAAAAAAAGAATTTAATCGTACATATCTAGCAATTTAGTAATACTTGTGCCAATTCTATGTAGTCTTAAATGTATGTGTGTGTGTGTGTATATATATATATATATATATATATATATATGTATGTTAATTTTTATGTTAGTTGGCTAATTTAATGTATTGTATTTTTTATATACTATAAATTTTAATTATGACAATAATTATTAAAAAAATTACATGCTTATTTGCATATTATATTAGTATATTTTTATATAATTTTTTTAAATACCAGAAGAATTTTAAAAAAGTTTAGGCTGAGTCGACTTCAAGTAAAACGAACAAATTGAACTTGTTAGATTATCTCTTCAACTCGATTGCACCCGATTTACAGATTTAGTTTCGCCTAAGAGCATCCACAATGATATTATATAGTATTACTTAAATAACATATTTTTTTATGTAAAATGTATAAAAACGTGCTACAATGGTTTTACATAACATTTCTTAAAAGTGGGATCCACCTATTTTTTCGTAACATATTCCCTAAATTTTAATAAATGCACTATGCAGTGTTATCAGGACCGGACTGGAGCTTGAACCGGCCAGGCTACCGGTTTCCGGTTCTGCCGGTCTGAACCCGGTCCGACCAGATTAGTAGCTTTTTTGTTTTTTTTTGTGACCAACCTAGCTTAAAACAGCAGCATCACCATCACCGGAGAAATTTCCCCCTCCTCTCCTCCACTCCCTCTCCTCTCCTCTCCCTTCACTCACACTCCCTCTCCTCCCCCTTCGGTTCATGACCTCCTCCTCCAGAGACCCCCCATTCCCCCTCTCACCGCTCTTCCCAAACCCCCCTGACCTATACTTGTTGCCCTCTATTCTAATCAAACCGGTTACTACTAATCGAGGAAGAGATTTGACATGTTGCGGAAATTCGAGACATATATTTGACCAGGTGCTCTTTCCCTCCTTCCTCCTTCTCTTCCCCACCGAAGTCTTTAAAACCCTAATTTTGAGTAATCTTTTTTTTACTATGAACCGTCGAATTGGCGAACCACCCGGTCCGATCAGAACCGACTGGTTCGGCAAAAAAAACCGGCTATCGAAACGGATTCGCGGAATTACTCAAATCAGACCGTTAGAGGTACCGGTTACAGTTCGAACCCAGTCAGACCGCCGGTCCGGTTCTGCTAACACTGGAACTATATATGTATTACATAACCTATTTTTATTTATAAATTAATTTATTTTATAATTAATACTAATATCTTATTGGTAATTATTGAAAATATATAATAAAATACGTCTTAAATTTTCATATTACTTAAAGTTTATATAAATGTCCGAATTTTAAAAAATACAATATATGAAAATCAGTTTGATGCTCCAACTTCTAAGAGCCAACAGCCTAAATTCTAGCTCCTTCCCCAAAATTAGGTTTACTCCCTTACATTCGAGTCCGTCCTCTTTGGTCGTCCGCTTTTCATCTCCTTCCTCCTTCTACCGCCTCGCTGATTTGGGGTTTTCGTTCCAGAGGCGAACAATTTCATCTTTCCTTGGGGCTTATGACCGACATGCCCTCAGCTCCAGTTGGATATAGAAGCTCAATTATCTCCTAGCTGACTGTAAGTATCGTTCCTAGCTTCTGAATCCATTAAAACATATAACATCTGTGTTTAGTCTATTTTCAATCTCATTGCTCTTGTTCTTTCCCGAAATGGTTCTCTTTTCCTGAGCTCTTTTAGCTTCAACCATATATTTTTGTCAGGCATAACATTAAATTTGAATTTGTTGCTTGTTAGTGATGGCAAGAGGCCCTGTGAATTCCCTGTTCCGAATTTGTTCTTCAAGACATAGAAGTTCTAAGGTGAAAGATTTGTTGTTGAATAGACGTTTCAGTTCAGTTGGGCAAATCTCCCATCGTATTCTCCCCTCCATTCCCTGCTGCAGTGCATCAGGCTGGGCAAATTCAACCCAGATTGATTTTTTCACCTGGCGTTCTAAATTTGTTGGCTGCAATGATGCAGAGACTAGATTGTTTTGTTCCTCGGTTGGAAACGAGGACGATATCTTGGAAAACAAGAATAATGAGGGTTTTGAAAGTGTTTCAGATCATAATGCAAATGTGAAGCTTGAGCATAATGTGAACTCAGGAGAAAATTATACAGAAAATGCAGGCTGTGTGCACGTTTGGGAGCGGGACCCCGTGGAATTATTCCACGAGCTTTGCAATGCGGAAAAGCCTTCAAATCTGATCCAACCGAGCGATCGGGCGACAATTGTTGAGATTTTTAGGGTGTTTGCTAGATCAGGCTGGGCATCTGATCAGGCTCTTGCTATCTACATTGGGTTGTCATTTTTCCCCACTGCTGTCAGCAAATTCCGGAAGTTCTTCCTTAACAGATTCTCTCATGACATTGCAGCACACTTGGTATCCCTCGGCCCCTCTGAGGCTGCTGTAAAGTTTCTATTTCCAATTTTTGTTGAGTACTGTTTGAAAGAGTTTCCAAATGAGATTAAGCAGTTCCAAGCCATGGTTACATCAGCGGACCTCACGAAGCCACACACATGGTTCCCTTTTGCACGGGCCATGAAGCGCAAGATTATATACCATTGTGGGCCAACCAATAGTGGAAAAACTTACAATGCCTTGCAGAGGTTCATGGAAGCAAAAAAGGGTATCTACTGCAGCCCTCTTAGGTTATTAGCAATGGAGGTTTTTGATAAAGTGAATGCTCTAGGTGTATATTGTAGTCTTCTAACGGGACAGGAAAGAAAACATGTCCCTTTCTCAAACCATGTGGCATGCACTGTGGAAATGGTCTCAACTGAAATATTGTATGACGTGGCGGTCGTTGATGAGATTCAAATGATGGCGGACCCCTACCGAGGCTATGCTTGGACAAGGGCCTTGCTTGGGCTAAAAGCAGACGAAATTCATTTGTGTGGCGATCCGAGTGTGCTTAATATTGTTAGGAAAATATGTTCAGACACTGGTGATGAGTTGCACGAGTGCCATTATCAAAGATTTAAGGACCTTGTTGTTGAGGCGAAGACCCTGTTAGGGGATCTTCGGAATGTTCGGACTGGAGACTGCGTGGTTGCTTTCTCAAGGAGAGAAATATTTGAAGTTAAGTTGGCTATAGAGAAGCACACCAATCATCGATGTTGTGTTATTTATGGTGCATTGCCGCCTGAGACCCGAAGGCAACAGGCTAACTTGTTTAATGACGAAGATAACGAGTATGATGTTCTTGTTGCCAGTGATGCCGTGGGGATGGGTTTGAATCTCAACATTAGGAGAGTGGTATTCAATAGTTTGGCAAAATATAATGGAGATAAAAATGTTCCCGTCCCTGCTTCTCAGGTTAAGCAAATAGCCGGAAGAGCTGGACGTAGAGGTAGTCGGTACCCAGATGGCCTCACAACAACCCTAAACCTCGATGATTTAGATTATCTAATCGAGTGTTTAAAGGAGCCCTTTGAAGATGTTCGGAGAGTTGGTCTCTTCCCTTTCTTTGAACAAGTCGAGCTTTTTGCAGGGCAGCTTTCAAACACCACATTTTCTGAACTTCTCGAAAAGTTTGGTGAGAACTGCCGCATGGACGGTTCTTACTTCTTGTGCAAACATGACCACATCAAGAAAGTCGCCAACATGTTGGAGAAAGTCAAAGAGATGTCTTTAGAAGACCGTTTTAATTTCTGTTTTGCCCCCGTAAATGTGCGGGACCCAAAGACGATGTACCATCTTCTTAGGTTTGCTTCAGCTTATAGTCAGAACTTGCCCGTGAATATAGCAATGGGAATGCCTAAGGATTCGGCTAAGAACGATAGTGAACTGCTGGACCTCGAGTCGAGACATCAGGTTTGTTCTATGTACCTTTGGTTGTCTAACCACTTTAAGGAGGAAACTTTTCCTTTCAGAAAGAAAGCCGAGGAGATGGCTTCTGGTATTGCAGCCTTGTTGGGTCAATCTCTTGTAAAAGCTAACTGGAAACCGGAATCAAGGCATAAACCCAAGGGAGAACAGCAACAGAAGTCTCAGAACAAGGCCGACCTGGAGTTTGGCGAAGAGGAAGAGGCACCTTTCCATACAAGGCAACGGTCGATCGCTAAACTATTTGACAAGTGAGTCTGCGCGTTATCCTTTATTTTCGTCCTTAAATCAGCCTTATGTTCTAATCGATGACCGCTCATATCACATTCATAAGCATAACTGCTCGATCATGTACTGCCTTCATTATCTCTAGTTTTAAGTTGGTTACGGTTTGTTTGTGTGTTTCAGGTCATAAGATTACTAGATTTGGATAAAAAGTCCTTTTGCTAATCAACTTTATCCGAGTTGCAAATTGGATAACTTTATACCGTATAAGATTAGATGAAGATGAAATTTTTCTTGAAAAAGGTTCAGTTGTTTATGCAGATGGGGATTTCAGTTGTGTGATTTGTTAGTGGTGTGTACGTATAGTAGTATTACATAGTATATATATACAATTGATTTGCGCATTTTGAAAAGCATATCCGGTTCTCATTGGCTTCTTGCATATACTTTGTCTGAATCATTCTCTACTCTGGTTGTTAAGACAAAGTGATTCTGATTTGACGTTTATTCATTGGGTAAATATGTCCAATAGTACCATAAGTTTAGATTATGTCAGATGGTACGGTAAGAATTTTTCCGTAATTTAATAGTCTTATGTTTTAAAATTGTGGTTTTTTTTCCTCTGTTAGTCTTCAGTCCACATTTTTTTGTAATCACTTTTTGAAATAAAAAATTATGGTACTATCTGATCATATGACCTTTATTCATAAGATGCTCATTTGTTTTTATTTCGGAATGTTTATGCAGGAAAAGGAATGATAAACTCCTGTCTCCTATCCTCTCACGGTAACTGCATAGAGTAGGGCAAAAGAGCTCATGAAGGTGCCCTTCTTTTGGTGGCAGGTTCAAGGGCTGCCAGAGCCTAATGTCTTTGTACACAAATGGCATGTTTGTTTGCATGTATTAGGATATACTAATATATATCTTAGTTAATACTTTGTTTTGTTTTGGTATTGGTATTAGCTAATACTTGAGTATTAGTTAATACTCATTTCTATAGTAAATCATGTATACACTCAAAAAATCATGTATTAGCTAAGACATGGTACCTAATGACCAAAATACCCCTAATCTTACTCAATATATGACAACTACACCAACTTCAGCTCATAACATCGGCGGTCGACGGCTCCGGCCGGATTTTAATTATTATATAATAATTAAAAATGTACATATCCATTTAGGGGCATTTAAGTCTTTTAGTCATTGTATTATGAGATCATAATACAAAGTTCATCCAAATGTTGTATTAGAACATCCTAGTAGATTATTCAATTAAACATTGTATTATCTTAGCATGTATTAGGATATCTTAAATCAATGTTTAGCTGATACAAGTATTAGTTAATACTAGGGCTGGGCAAAAAAATCGGTTCGGGTGAACCGAACCGGAGTCAAACCGGAACCGAATCATTATGAATCGGTTCTAACTGAAACGGTTCTTATAAAGTTCGGTTCTGAATAAGAATATATGGAGTGGTTCTCGAGCAGTTCAAAATTGGTTCAGAACCGGTTCGGAACTGGTTCTCTTAAAAAATACGTTGAAAACCTTAATTTCTAAAGAGCATCCAGAGTAGCAGCCGCTAGGGATAGGACATCCCATCCTCCACGCCGGACCTCCGCAGCCGTTCTGCATCATCCGTCGTCCACCCCGTCACTGGTGGCCGTCCCTAGCCCAGCCACCCAGTACAAAGTCCAGTGACCTGCCTTTTTTCCAAGTAACCTAATTTCTCTGTTAGTTGATTTCCTCCATGCTTGGATCTACTTTCTTTTTACTTAATTAATTAATAATCAGGTTTTGGCACAAAAAAAAAAACTAATAATCGGGTTCCTCTTGTCGCGGACTTGAGCGCCTGCCTGGTGTTTGATTGACAAGGCAGGAAGATATTCGAAAGAGCTACTTCTCTGGTGACTTTTTTTTATTTTTATTGAAGTTGGCTGCTCTTGTTTGACTTCCTAGTGGGTGATAGGTTATTACCAAAAAAAATAGTGGGTGATAGGTCCAATTTACAAAACAAATTTGTAGACTTGATCAGCCTACTAATTGTTGGGCCATGTATTATCGATCTATTTGGTTTTTTGACGCAATTATATTTCAATTTTACCCAATAGTGCTGGACTTTGAATCTTGGTACTTGTTAAACGATCTTGATTCTTGAAGGCTTGATGTCTTTTTGTCTTGTTGCTGATGTTTGAATGTTTAAGTGTATCATTGTTTACCTCTATCGAATGAATTTAATGATGTTAATATTGGGAACTATCAACTAATTGTGAATGGATCATTGGCGACGAGTATTATTACTACCCTTCATCGTTTCTGTTCTCTTTGTTCATTGACTCATAAAACAATAGCTGTAACTTGTTTAGGATTTTAGGGATGGATGATTGTTGAAAAAAAAAAAAAGTTTTAGAACAGGAACCGGTTCTGAACCGGTTTAGGTATGGTTCGGTTCTATAGCTTCAAATCCGGTTCGGTTCTTGCCAGGTACAAAGAACCGGCTAAACCTAAAATTCGGTTCGGGTTCTGTTCCGAACCGGTTAAGACCAGACCGAACCATGCCCACCCCTAATTAATACATGCTATCAAACATGAGAGGAAGTGGGCTTTTGGAGTCCGAGCCGGTGAGTCAATTGACACGCTTCATGCGCGTTAAATTCAGTTGTATTTATTTGAAGTTAAATTGGAGATAATTTAGTTTAAGAAACTAAAAACAGTCTCAACTACAGGTTAATATTCGGTCTCAATTTGTTAGATCTTCATACTAAAATATCAATTTATAAAATGCTATCTCAAAAATCCTACTAAAACCATTTAGGCGTTTACCTCTATTTGAAATTTACCCAAACACCCAGTTCAGTTCAACCGGTTATTTTGCTTGAAGATTTTTAATGTATCTCTAGATAGTAGCATGGGCAACGGAGAGTGCAACAGCACCCTAACTAGGGATGGCAACGGGGCGGGTCGGGGCGGGTTTTTGCAGCCCCGGACCCGCCCCGCGGGTCGGCCTGGCTGACCCGGCCCCGGCCAAATGGGCCTTTCGGGTCGGGTCGGGTCGGGTCAACAATCCCGCGAGTCGACCCGCGGGGCCCCGACCCGCCCCGTCATATGAACAATTTTTTTTTTTTTTTTTTTTTTTTTTTTTTTTTTAACTTTTCAATATTAAATACAATTTTTTTTTGTCAAAATATTACATTATATATAAATTCAAAACATAAATCTAACATCAATCAAATATAAACAACAAACACATCAAATTCATTACAAATACAAATTTAAATCCAAACACCAAATTAACAAATCCTAATAATCTAAATATAAATCTATTTGGTCCATGTTATTTATATAGGTACTATATTAACCATATTTTTTTTATTAAATGTTAGATCATATTAATATAAAAAAATTAAAAAAAAATATATATATATACATATGGATTTCGGGGCGGGTCTACGGGGCCCCGGGTCTCTAGACCCGGACCCGCCCCGACCCGAGCCCGACCCGCCCCGGACCCGACCCGTGACCCGCGGGTCGGCGGGTCGGCGGGTCAAAACCGGGTCGGGGCCCCGCGGGTCAGCGGGGCCCCGAGACCCGTTGCCATCCCTAACCCTAACACCGGTCGGCAGAAAAAATAAAAAAATAAAACAGATAATGTTTATTATTAGGGTTAACAGTTCTATTCGTCAATGATGTTTGACTACTTTTGAGTTTTGGTCCATAATTTTTTTTTTTTTCCTAGTTTTGGTATTATATGTTTGCAGATTTTTCTAATTTTTGTCCTACCGTTACATTCCGTCCATTTTTTCCGTTAAGTGACATATGCAAGTCACGTGATCCACCCTAAATTTTTAATTTTATTCAAATTTGGGAGAATTGACCCATTGAACTAGGTTTATGGTGTCAATTCCCCGAAATTTGACCCATTAAACCTAGTTCAATTCGCCCAAACTGGACTAGGTTTAGCCGTTTAGGGTGTCAATTCCCCCAAATTTGAACAAAATTGAAAGTTTAGGGTGGATCACGTGACTTGCACATGTCACTTAACGGAAAAAATGGACGGAATGTAACGGTCGGACCAAAACTAGAAAATCTGCAAACATATGGTACAAAAAAAAACATTATGAACAAAAACCCAAAAATTGTCAAACATCATTGACCAAAAAACTTGTTAACCCTTATTATTTGTTATATACTATTTGTAATTAATATTTTATAATATTTTATTGGTAGTACTATACTATCTATCTATATAGTTGAAGCATGGATGGACTAATTGGAGTCAAGTTTTTGGTCTGTATTCAATTTGAACAACCAATACGTATGTATGTGTAATACCTCATATTTGAGTACCACATCGATTAGAAATATGAAATTTGAAGTCTTAATAAGGCAGAGAGGTACTTTTAAAGTCCAACAGGAATTTCTCATTTTCTAGACTCAAATGAAGACAATGGTCTTAGTTGGGCTTAGTGGCATAGGCGGATGCAAGAAATTAATAATATGGGACATTTTCTTTTTAAAATCCTTAAATGAATGAACATTTTTTTTACACAGAGAATGATGACTGAAAAAAATCATATTATATATTATATCGTAGTAAAATATGTATTAACGGCAAAAAACATATGTATTACATTGAAAAATATATAAAAAAAAAAAATATTACTATCTATAATTGTTTTTTCATAAATTTCATTTCATTTTTAAAAAAACGACATAGTATAACATCATTAATAACCTCTAAAGTTTTCAGTTTTAATATATGTTACTTTACACTGCGGTATGTACATAAGATTCAATCAATAATGAGTCAAATTTTTTTAAAAGAAAAATTACATAATTATTTACATAAATTATATAGATGTTAATCTACTTAATGATTATAATATTTTAATAATGACTTAAGAAACAAAAAGTTTTATAAAAAAAATGGTGAATGATCACTATAATTTATTACCTACAAATAGGGTAAACAATTCCAACAAAGGACATGTCTTGTAATTAATTAATTAAGAAAAGAAAAATTAAAAGAGAAAGTGGAGAGAAGAGAGAAGATATGAGAAAATAACTAAAAGAAAGGAGAGTGTTGGATCACGGGCGAAGCTCCGTTACGTCCTTGACGGAAAGCTTTGGACTCCTGGGCTCCGCGTAATCCTGCAAAAGGGGATGACCTGGGTGGTGACCCAGAATCCCTCTCCGATGCTTAAATGAGTATGGTGATCAATGGGTGGTAAGCAAAGTCTAAGTTCGTATTAGAGAGTATGCGTTTTCTGGGGTAACTTCCTCCCTTATATAGGAGGAGGAGTTGCCCAGTTACCTGTGACCATGCTTGGCCGTTGTGCCCATGATTCCGTGTATCTCGCCATGATTCCGTATATCTCGGCTGGGATTCCATATATCTCGCCCCACGCTCCGCGTATCTTACCCGTACTCCGCGTATCTCGGGCACGCCCTGCGTATCTCGGGGGATTTATCTTTATCTCCAACCGTCTCCCACTACTCTATCTAGTAGGTGGGTTTCTCGGTCTTTATCCTCTGATCACAAGCCACGACTCCTGTCGGGGGCTCCAGAGTTATCTCATTCTAGGTCACCACCCAGGACCTTCAGTCTCTACGGGACAGGTCCAGCCTCTGCGGGGCTTTATTATCGGGGCCTTTACTAAGGCATATCGGGGCCTACTCAGAGGCTTCTTGTCGGGAGCGTTCAGCTCTTATGTCGGGACCGCTTAAGTCGGGACCCTTCACGTTGGGCCTCTGGGTCTTCCAGGCTTTCGCGAGGCCCACTGGACCTACTCGCCGTCCATTGGCTGTTAACGGGGCTAACGATTACATCGGAACCCATCATTTGCCCCCAAGACATGGGGGACTTTCAGTTCGTCGTGTCTTTCTGTCCAGATCCTTTGACCTCGTTGCCGGGAGCTTTTGTCTTCGTACCTCCCGATACCACCGTCGGGGGGCTTTTATCTTCACACTCTCCGATACCGCTGTCGGAGGTTTTTGCCTTGCGTGTGATCGTTGTATAACAGAGTCTCTTACTCATGATTACCTTGGGACCCACCAGACCCCATGGGCAGTTGCCAAATCCGAGGAGACTTCTCGGTTACTGTAGCATTAAATGCCTAGGGATAAAGAAACGACGCCTGAACCAGCGTGACTGTGATTTTCTGAAAAAACAATTGTGACGTCACGTACGTCTCTTCCGTGCCTGTGATCTCGGCGATTAAGATCGTGTCGTTTCCTCTTCAACGGTGCAGATCAAGCCTATCCAGCTGTCTCCTCCGTACCGTCTCCATAATTTCAACGATTGTGATTGAATCGTTTCATCTTCAATGGTCAAGATTGAGTCCCTCCAATTATCCTTTTGCTTATAAAAGCTGTAACCCTGGTACTATTCACTTCTTCTGCACTCTCTCGATTTCAGCCATCTTTGCATCCAAAGTTTCCTCTTCAAGCTCCTCCTGGTGTTTCAAGTGATCCAAGGCCTTCAACCCTTCCGATCTTCCTTCACCTTACTTCTTCGACCACCGATCATGTCTGGTAAGGACTTTCTTCTAAGTTTTCACGATTTACTTGCTGTTTATTCTTCTTTTCTCAAACCCTTTCGTTTGCGATCGTTCTAGACGAAGCTAGTTCTGAGGTTAGGGCTCCTTTCGTTTTCGAGTTTGCTGTCAATGAGATATCTGAGGCTTCGTATGAGGCTGCCCTCAGAGAGGGGTGTATTACCTCGGATTGGGAGCCTCGCTTCCCCTATGAGTCCCAAGCTGCTGTTAGAAGGAAGCACATTATTACGCCTCCTCGGGCAGGGGAGGTATTCGTCTCCGCTGGACAAATAAGCGCGGGGATTCGGTTCCCCTTCTGCGGAAACATGGTGGAGATGTGCAACTTCTACAAAACGCATCCCTGTACCTTCTCTCCACACGCCATCCGTGTGTGGAATGCCTTCCAGCTCTTGTGTCACCGCCAGCAGTGGACGTACAGTCTTCTGCTGTTCCGCACTTTCTACGGCATGAAGTGCAACAAAGCCGGTGTCTGCTCCTTCTCCCCCCGACTCCCCAAGTGGACAAAGGAGCAACTTTCACGTTTCGGCTGGGATAGCGAAACTTGGAAGTTCCACAAGGATCGGGTGCTAATCCGTGACTCAGGATCCGACAACAGCGGATGGAAGAAGTACTACTTCTTCATCCAGCATAGCTCTGTCCCCTGGCCTCGATGGGAGGTCGTGGCGGACCCTGCCCCCAAGCTCCAAGACTACACCGAGGATGATCTCAACACCCTCCAGATGGTTCAACTTTATCGCTGGGGAGACAACTTCTTACCCCTCGATGCCAACAAGCTCCAGGAGAAGAACCTGATTACTATCGGAGTCCGACTCCTTGACTCTGTTTCCAAAGATTTAGTCATCTGGGTAATATTTCTAACTATCTTATTTTTACCTTTGCAGCTAAGAAGGCTTCTTTGTTGACTCATCTCATTCTGAAGCAGGGCGAGACTGATGCCGTCCAGAGTGGCTCCCGGCGGAAGCGCAAGCTGGTGAAGAAGGGTGCTTCCTCCTCCACTCCCTTATCTGCTGCTCCTCCTACCGACGAGCAAGTCGGGGCCAAGAAGGCCAGGCGGGAGGAGATAGATCGGGCCTTCGGGGTCACCACCATCGAGGAAGGTAAGCGCGTTCGTCGTACAATTAAACAATATAAAAAATTAGTCCCCAAGGAGTTTATCCCCGCTGATCGGAAAACACGGGTTCAAGAGATCAAGTACATCCTTCGAGGAGAAATTCCCCACGTTCTTGAGGTAGGATATTACAACGTCCTTGGGAAGAATAGACGTTTCGATCGTCAAATCATTTGGTGCCCTGAAGGTACTCTTCCTAACTTTATTCGTCCCGCCACCGCAGGTCCATCGGAGGCTGTCACTCCGGGGCATGCTGATACTCCAGCCCGGGCCGTGACTCCACCGGCGCCGGAGACAGAAGAAACCCCGACGGAAGCCCAGTTCCGTCAGGTGACTGATTTGGAGGCTTCTCCCTCCTCTGAGGAGCCCGCTGAAGGTGGGCTGCTCCCTCGTAGGCGTGGTCGGAGCACCTTGAGGCCTGTCGTGGAGGATGTGTCCCGGAGTCCTCCTCCCGAGTTCCGCACTCCGACTCCTGAGCCACCAGCTGAGGTGGCTCCTCCGGCTGAAAGTTCTGGGGTCATCCCCCCTCTCCCTGTGGATGAAAACCTTTACAAGGTTTTTACTCCCGACCAGGGGATGATGCCTTGGAACCCGATCGAGTCCCTCCGAGGGGTTCCACTCCGGCGGGGAAACCTTGATCCTGGGTTGGCCCTGCACCTGCTGGCGGGGTCAGTCCCTCCAGCCTTGAGGCGGCCCCTGTCCTTTGCGCGGGAGGACCTTGAGGAGGAGATCCGCGACATGGCTATTCGTCGGATGGAGGTGAAACTTTGTCTTTGTTTTATTTTCTTCGTCACTCCTGTCTCCGATTGTTGTATCTTGATCTTTTCCTTCCTTCTTTCAGGACACCGCGAACCAACAGCACTGCTTCGGCCTTATCCTGGCCCTGAAGGGTGCTTTGGAGGCGGCGGAGGCCCAGTCGAACCCTGATGCTTTAGCCAAGCTTCAGGTGGGACTCGACGAGGCAGTGGCGGCCAAGAACAAGATGGCCAAGGAGAAGGCTCTCCTCGATGATTTGTCCTCCAACCTGCTCAAGAAGGTTCACGATCATGAGGCTGTCATGCGTCGGGAGCGGAAGATGGTCCAAGCGGACCAGCAGCGGAATGAGGAGGAGAAGAAGCAGCTCATTCATGAGAAAAACGTCTTCGCGGATCTCCTCGCGGAGGCCAAGGCGGAGTTTGAGGCGGAGAGGGCTGAGTTCTCTGCCAAGCTGGCTGAGGCTAAGGCTCAGGGCCTCGAGGAAGGCCGCCTGCAAGGTCGCGAGGAAGGTCTCCAGCAAGGTCGCGAGGAGGGTCGTGGGGAGTATCGGAACTCTGAAGAATTCAAGCTGGCTGCTGTGGAGTTCTGCAAGTCCGAGGTGGAGGACGTTTTGTTCAACGCTGTCGAGGAACTCTACACAGCCTACGCGGATTCCATTGACTTCACGAAGTCCGAGACTCTTGCCCCCGTTGCGGAGAAGTACTTTAACCTCCCCGCGGAGAGTGAAGAAGCCGCTGCCGTGGACCCGACTCCGCCAACCGCGGAGCCTTCTGTCCAGGCCCCTCCAAACCTTGCTCCCTCCGACGCTGCTGATGACCCATCTTCCAACAAGGACCAAGTTTAATGCTCACATCTTTTAGTCCTTGTTGTTTTTCTCCTTTATCCTTTGTAACGAACTCCTTCGGCCTTCTGGCCTTTATATAAGTAGTTTTCTTTTCCATCTGTTTTGGCATCGATATTTGTTTGCACTTTAACTAAAGCGGCTTTAAAGTCGTTACTCAGAACGTTCCGATGCGCCATTTAAGATGACTCCATACGTCCTTCCGACGCTTTTACTTCGAGATTTTACCACTTAAGGTTTCTCGTCCAATAATCGGGACTTCACCACTTAAGGCTTCTCATCCAAAATCGGGACTTCACCACTTAAGGTTTCTCGTCCAGAATCGGGACTTCACCACTTAAGGTTTCTCGTCCAAAATCGGGACTTCACCACTTAAGGTTTCTCGTCCAAAATCGGGACTTCACCACTTAAGGTTTCTTATCCCTGCCTTTCAAGGCCATTTTCACACCCCTTAGGGCTTTTATTGCATCTCTACTGGACGGCTTAATCGTACCCTTTAAGGCTTTTTGCCGCATCATATAGACGACTTACGCGGACCTGTTAAGGCTTTTCCGTACCCGTTAAGGCTTTTGGCCGCATCATATAGACGACTTACGCGGACCCATCAGGGCCTTTTCGTACCTAGGCTTTTGGTTGCATCATATAGACGACTTACGTGTACCCCGTAGGGCTTTTGTCCGTACCTGTTAAGGCTTTTGGCCGCGTCATATAGACGACTTACGCATCCCCCGCGGGGCTTTCATCGTACCTCGGAAGGCTTTTGTCGCGTCACTCAGGACGTCTTGCTAACAGTTAGAATAAATTTGAAAGCAATTTGATCGGAAGGCAACTTCTTTTATTCATAAATAACTCAAAATAGGCTTACATCGGATCTTATTGATAGACAATTTGCGCCCTTCACGGCGGCTTAATATCAAACATGATACTTCTTCAAGTGTTCGCCACTGAAGGAATGCTTCAACGTCTTGCCATCGAGATCCTCTAACTTGTATGCATTGGGCACTGGCATCCCTACGATCTTGTAAGGTCCTTCCCATTTTGGTGACAGCTTGTTGATCCGATCTTGATGAACAAACTCATTCCTCCGCCAGACAAGTTCTCCCACGAAGAATTGTCGGGACCTGACACGCCGATTGTAATATCGGGCTGTTGCCAGACGCATTCGGGCCTGGACTTCATCAGCCTTCCACCTCTTTTCCTCGAGTAGGTCTAAGTCCAGACGTCTCATTTCCTCGTTTGTCAGAGGCTTGTAATATTTCGCGCGATGGGACGCCACCGCTATCTCCACGGGAGCGACTGCCTCTGTGCCATAAACCAGGCCAAACGGAGTTTCTCCTGTTGATTGCTTGGGTGTTGTTCTCACAGCCCATAACACATTCTCGAGCTCATCCAGCCAATGGCCCTGCAAGGCATAGACTCTCTTCTTCAAGCCATCCATCACGATCTTGTTGGCTGATTCTACCTGGCCATTGGTCTGAGCGTGGCGGACTGAAGCGGTCCGATGCTCAATGTTTAGTTCTTCCAGGTACTCCTTCAACTGAGCCCCGTTGAACGGAGGGCCGTTGTCGCTGATCAACACTCGTGGGACCCCGTACCGGGATATGATCTGAGTCTGAAGGAACTTGAGGATCTGCTGCCCCGTCGTTCTAGCCAATGCTTTAGCCTCTATCCACTTTGAGAAGTAGTCGATAGCCACGAGTAAGTATTTGCACTGACCTCTCGCTTGGGGAAGTGGTCCCACCAAGTCAATTCCCCATTGCGTGAAGGGCCATGCACTCCTGATGGGTATTAAGTCCGCGGCGGGAGCCACGATATTTGGGGCGTACCTCTGGCATGCATCACAGGATCGGACCATCGCGGTCGCTTCTTTGTTCATCGAGGGCCAGTAGTAGCCTAAGTTCAATGCCTTCCTCACTAGAGATCAGGCTCCTTCATGGCAGGCCGCGACTCCTTCGTGTAGCTCCCTCAGGATCCGATTTGTGTCAGGCTCTGCTACGCATTTTAGAAAAGGCTTTACATACCCTTTTTTGTACAACTGGTTGTCCACCATTGCATAGTTGTTCGCGATCCGCCGCAACCTGACAGCTGCCACCTTATCGTCGGGGAGTGTCCCTGTAGTAAGATACGTGACCATCGGGGTCATCCACGTGGGCTTTTCTTCCTCCTCCGATCTTGTCTCAATAGTGCAGACCTCCGCCGGATCGATGTTTGAGATAATCACCTTCTCTAGGAAATGCACCTTTCGATTCTCCTCGGGGGCCACTCCCAGAGCGAACTTGCTCAAGGCATCTGCTTTTGCGTTTTCTTCCCTCGGGATTGCCTCGATATCAAAGCTTTTGAAGCTTCCCTTCAAAGTCTGCACCTCGTGCAAATACTTCTTCATTGTCGGGCTCTTAGCTTCATAGTTCCCCTGGACTTGGTTTACAACCAAGTTGGCATCACACTTCAATTTTAAATGATCGACCCCCGTACCTTTGGCAATTTTGAGGCCCGTGATGAGAGCCTCGTACTCCTCTTCGTTGTTGGTGGCTTTGAATGTTAACGCCAAGGCATATCGCAGGGGCTCGCCTCCACCGGGCGGTATCAATACGAATCCTGCCCCCGAGCCTTCTACACTCGATGAACCATCAGTGTACATCTCCCAAGTATTCTCCTCATTTGGCTGTTCTGGCTGTTGTTCTGTTGTCGGGACTTCCTCCATGGTTGCCCCCTCTGCGGGACCCGTTACTTCCAGATCGGGTGCCGTAGACTCAGCTATAAAATCTGCCAATGCCTGGCCCTTAATAGCGGTTCTCGGAGCAAAATGAATGCGGAACTCCGTCAACTCGATGGCCCATTTCACCAATCTCCCCGACGCCTCCGGTCGGTTCAAAAAGTGTTTCAAGGGCTGATTAGTCAGTACCGTGACTTCATGGGCATGGAAGTAAGGTCGCAGCTTTTGAGCGGCAATAATCAACGCGAAGAGATACTTCTCAATAGCGGGATAGTTTATTTCAGACTTGGCAAACGCCTTGCTTACATAATAGATAGGCACTTGGTTGCCCTTGACAATTTTAATCAAAACAGAACTAACAGCCACATCAGAAACAGCCAAATAGAGATAGAGCGGCTCGCCTGGAACTGGTTTCGCCAACGGCGGAAGGGTAAGGAGGTGCTGCTTGAGTTCCTGGAACGCCTCCTCGCACTTGTCGGTCCATTCGAACTTCTTGTTAGCCCTCAGCACATCAAAAAATGGCATAGCTCGGTCACTCGCCTTGGATAGGAAGCGATTCATCGCGGCCAACCGGCCATTCAGCACCTGGACCTCCCGATGAGTCCTCGGGGACTGCATCTCCTCGATTGCTCGCAGCTTCTCGGGGTTCACCTCAATTCCTCTCTGGCTCACCATGAACCCTAGGAACTTCCCCGAGTTCACCCCAAAGGCGCATTTGTCGGGGTTCAGCCGAACCTGATGGAACTTCATCCGCTCAAATGCCGCCGCCAAGTTCTGGACATGGTCTCCTGCCTGTCGGGACTTCACCAGCATGTCATCCACATACGCCTCCATGGTTTTCCCCAGCATGTCTCCAAACAACTTGTTCACCATCCGCTGGTAAGTTGCTCCGGCATTGATCAATCCGAAGGGCATCACGTCATAATGGTAGACGTCACTGTCGGCATAGAAGGCTGTATGGGGGGCATCCTCTTTCGCCATCTTGATCTGATTGTACCCGGAGTAGGCATCCATGAAGCTCAGCAGCTCATGTCCCGATGTGGCATCCACCAACTGATCAATCCTCGGGAGCGGGTAGCAGTCCTTCGGGCAGGCTTTGTTCAAGTCGCGGAAGTCGACACACATACGCCACTTTCCGTTACTCTTTCGCACCAGCACTGGGTTAGCCACCCAAGTCTGGAATCGGAGTTCCTTGATGAATCCAGCATCGAGCAGTCTGCCCACCTCTTGCTAGATCGCGATCCTTTTGTCCGCGCCCATCGGACGCCTCCTCTGCGCGATAGGCTTGATCGCGGGGTCTATCTTCAGCTCGTGCACTATCACGTCGGGGCTGATCCCTGGCATATCACTCGGGGACCAGGCAAACAGCTCCTTAAACTCCTTCAAGAGCTCGATCAACTCTCGGGCTCTTTCCTCCGATAAAGCAGACCCGATCTTTACCTTCCTCTGAGGCCCATCGATCTCAACTTCCTTCAAATCCTCCATGGGGGCGGGGCGCCCATACTCCTCGCGAGGATCAGCGTCAGTCTGAAGGACAGTCATGGCCTCCCTTCTTCTCCGTCGGGTGGCGTTAACGTAGCATTTCCGCGATGCCACTTGGTCGCCCTTGACCTCTCCGACCCCGTTGTCCGTCGGAAACTTCATCTTCTGGTGGACCGTCGAGGCGACTGCCATGAGAGGGTTGATGGTGGTCCTCCCGATGATTGCGTTGTATGCCCCCGCAGACTCCACGACAACGAAATCTACATTTCGCATCTCCATCTTCCAGCCACTACCAAACTCCACCGGTAAGGTAATCATTCCCAGCGGGTAGGAGGTGGAACCAGAGAATCCGACCATCGGGAAGTCCACCTGCGTCAGGTCCTTCTTCGTCTTTCCCATGGCCTCCAGAGCGTCCATGAAGAGAATATCGGAGGAACTCCCTCCGTCTATCAGGATCCGCTTCATCTCGAATCCGTCTACGTCTAGGGTCACGACCAAGGCGTCATCATGAGGGCTCTCCACGCCTACTAAATCCTCCGCCGAAAAAGAAATTACCATTTCCTCCTTCAGGGTCCACGACCGGGACCTTTTGCCTAGCACCACCGCGGCAGATATGCGGGAAGCGTAGTTCTCCCTAGAAGCAGAGGTATCTCCTCCCGCCGCCATTCCTCCATGGATGACGTTGATAGTTCCCCGCCTCTCCTTGCGGGCACCTGAACCTGAGGCTTCTGGCTCGACCTTCTTCCTCTTCGGGGATCGGTCGCGGGACTTGGAACGGGATCGTGATCGACTTCTGGAACGGGATCGGCACCGTCCCTTTCCGACGAATTCTTTTAGCTTCCCCTTCTGGATCAGCTTCTCAATTTCCTTCTTCAACTCCCGACAGTTTTCGGTGTCGTGACCATTGGCTCGATGGTGCGATCATACCAGCACTAATGCACCGGATCCCATCAGAACTCCGAAGTTAAGCGTGCTTGGGCGAGAGTAGTACTAGGATGGGTGACCTCCTAGGAATTCGCCTTCTTTCCTCGGGGGGTATCGAGCGAGACCCTGTCTGTCCATCACAGCTAACACAGAGGTCATCGAGCTATTGATGGGAACAGCCCGACTCTCTCGGTTGTCCTTCCTCGGAGGACGCTTGTCTTCTCTTTTATCGGGACGACCACGGTTCCTACTTCCTTCCGACTTGTCGCTCCCTTTGCGATCATCCGACAGCTTGGACGATGTCTTTCCTCTCCCCGATTTCGGGGGATCGAGCTCTCCAGCAGCAATCTTCGACTCCTGGACGTCGATTTGCTGTTTCACCCTCGCTTGCAGGGCCTCCATACTCCACACGGCTTTCGCGGCTACGCTGTGCATCAGATCGGAGCCGTATGGAGCGCTCAAGTTCCGCAGGAAAGTACAGATTGTTTCTCCCTCCGAGATTTCTTCATCGATTTCCGCGGCACTAGCAGTGAACCGTTGGTAGTAGTATGCCAACGATTCATCGGGTCTCTGCACCACCTGGGTCAAGGACTTCACACTCTTCAGAAGACGCCTCCGACCTTCGTACTGCTTGATGAAACGATCGTGCATATCAGCCCAGCACGTAATGCATCCTGGCGGGAGGCTGAAGAACCAAGTCATGGCCCTTTCTCCCAAGGTTATCGGGAACAATGAACAGATGAGGTCATCGTTCGAAGTTCGACCCATGCAGGCTTGGACATGCCTCTGAACATGACGAACTGGGTCCCCCTCACCATCGTACTCCTTGATGGTCGGAATACCTAGCCCAGGCGGGGCGACGGTATCGATTAGCCGCGGCACGAAAGGATGGCTGGACCGATCCCTTAACTCCGATGTCATCTGCTTTTGATCACCCATGCAGATGCTAACGATCTTCACCACCTGATCGGGGGTGATGGGGCCATTCAGGGGAATGGTCCTATTTTGCACCGGACCTGGGCCGTCAACCACGAACTTCTCCGGATGTGCTGGTTCCTTACCCTTGCTCCTGGGCGGAACCTCCTGTTCCTCTGGGTCCACCCTCGGTGGGGGTGGTGGTAACTCTTCTCGCGGAGGCAACTCCTCCGCCCTCCTGGCGGCCTCTCTCTTGTCCAGCTTGGCCTCCATGGCAGCCAAGAACATGGGCATAGCGTCTGCTACTGCCTTGGCCAACTTCGAGTTCGAAGACGACCCTTCTTCCCTGCGCGGGACTCCTTCTCCTCCATGGGCCACCGGGTTTGGGGGAGCCCCATCTTCCTCCCTACGCGGGACATCCTGCCTGTTCCTATGTGTGTCTCGGACTGAGACCTCATAGCCATCACCCTGCCCCCCTGTCTGGGAAAGAGCGGGGTTCTCACCTTGTTCAGCAATGCGTTCCGGCAACGGGGAATTCACAGTTCCTGTGGGACGATAACTGCCAGCCTGAACTTGCTTCTTCTTGCCACCACCGGCCATTGATCTGGTAGAAGCTATCTTGACTTTTCGTAAGCTTCCCACAGACGGCGCCAATGTTGGATCACGGGCGAAGCTCCGTTACGTCCTTGACGGAAAGCTTTGGACTCCTGGGCTCCGCGTAATCCTGCAAAAGGGGATGACCTGGGTGGTGACCCAGAATCCCTCTCTGATGCTTAAATGAGTATGGTGATCAATGGGTGGTAAGCAAAGTCTAAGTTCGTATTAGAGAGTATGCGTTTTCTGGGGTAACTTCCTCCTTATATAGGAGGAGGAGTTGCCCAGTTACCTGTGACCATGCTTGGCCGTTGTGCCCATGATTCCGTGTATCTCGCCATGATTCCGTATATCTCGGTTGGGATTCCATATATCTCGCCCCACGCTCCGCGTATCTTACCCGTACTCCGCGTATCTCGGGCACGCCCTGCGTATCTCGGGGGATTTATCTTTATCTCCAACCGTCTCCCACTACTCTATCTAGTAGGTGGGTTTCTCGGTCTTTATCCTCTGATCACAAGCCACGACTCCTGTCGGGGGCTCCAGAGTTATCTCATTCTAGGTCACCACCCAGGACCTTCAGTCTCTACGGGACAGGTCCAGCCTCTGCGGGGCTTTATTATCGGGGCCTTTACTAAGGCATATCGGGGCCTACTCAGAGGCTTCTTGTCGGGAGCGTTCAGCTCTTATGTCGGGACCGCTTAAGTCGGGACCCTTCACGTTGGGCCTCCGGGCCTTCCAGGCTTTCGCGAGGCCCACTGGACCTACTCGCCGTCCATTGGCTGTTAACGGGGCTAACGATTACATCGGAACCCATCAGAGAGGAGTGAGAAGATATGGTTGTGCAAATCTCGACTTATAATTCGACTTACTATTCATTCTTTTCATTTTAGCTGCTCTCATGTACATATATGTAGTATAGTATAGGTGAAAGTCGGAAGAACGGGGGCCATTTGTCTCCCATTCAAGAACGTGCATCCTCAACTGCTTAGTGGGGACAATCGCTCGGGTTTAGGGGCGTGATAGAATGGTATCAGAGCCGACCTGGGACCGTGATCGGGCTCACGGATCAAGGGCTATTGACCTCCGGAGTTCCGATCACCTATCGGGGGCAAACGATTCTGGTCCGGGCCGCGACGAGGACGTGGGTAGATTGTGATAACTCATGAGTACCATATTGGAATTCTTCTAATGGGTTAATAACTAAAAAACTGTCCAAGGTTTACCCTATGTTAAAATTAGGTGTCTGAAGTTTGAAATGTTAAAATGGACTGTCCTAAGTTTCATTTTTGTTGAAATTTGGTGTCTCGGTGTGATTACTTTAGAGAAGTCAATTCCAACGAAACCGTCTGTCAAATTCAAGCTCTCATACACACTCCCTTCTCGTCATATTGCCGGGACCGTCACCGAAAAAGTTGGTCACATCCGGGTAAGTAAATCTCGCTCTATTGTCCTTGGAAAATGGCTTTACACCACTCTTCTAGAAACTTTTTTTTTAATGTTCAATTTTTAGGTGAAATTTGACGATTTAGTGAAAAGTAAAGAGTGATTGATTATGTGTGGGATGGTGGGTTGATGAAAATGATTGAATGGAGATGAAAAGACGCACAAAGACACCAAATTTCAACAAAAATGAAACTTGGGACAGTCCATTTTAACATTTTAAACTTCAGACACTTAATTTTAACATAGGGTAAACCTTGGACAGTTTTTTAGTTATTAACCCTCTTCTAATTATAGGCCCAAGTGAGGACAACAGATTGAGTTGGGCTTAATGTGGACAATCGCTCGAGTTTAGGAGCGTGACGGTATGTGTATGGTCGGAAAAACAGATCCACACACTTCTCCACCAGGCTAGGCCACCAATATATATATATATATATATATATATATATATATATATATATATATATATATATATATATATATACTAGTTGTTACCGCGCGTGCGTTGCACGCGCATGTCGTTGTTAATTACATCAGTTCTAGTAAGATAGAAGTTGAAAACGTGAGTGTAATGTTGAAAGATTTGATGATAAATGAAATTTTAGAGTACGGTAAAAAAGAAAACAAACAATGAACAGAAGATTCGAAAAAACGAAAATAAGATCTAAACCTATGAACACATGTATTCTTCTACGTCGAAGTACTTAGCAGATGCAAGGCTTCTTACATGTCTCCGTTTGACCACTTTTTTTGCCACGACCACTAATAACCAAGTAATTATTGCTTTTAAACCAATTGAACTTCTCAAAGTGAACTTTGAGCATATGTGAAACTGATGCACTAGTTTTCTCGTTGACAAAAAAAAAAAAAATCAATTTGGCATAAAAATGATAATTTTCTTGAGTATATATCAGAATTACATGAGATTCTGGAGTAACCATTGAAAGATAGACAATGCATTTATTTGCATAATGTTGATATAAATTAACATGTTCAAACTAATTACCTTAAGTAGTTAAGTTTCCTCTCTGCAGCTTTAAGTTATTTTTCATGTGTAGCGACAGTCTTTTCCTGTTTTTTCTTCATTTCATACCAGCGTCGAGTATTTGCATGAGCTGAAAGCGCCATATAAACTCCAACCTATGATTTTTATACACTGAATTATGCCAAATTATACAATTAGTACTTGAAACTTTTGTGGATATGGCCCACATAAATAAGGAGCATCAAGAAAGTGCTAATCATGAACAATTTTTCATCTCATCAAAATTGTTTCATAAGAAAAATATTGGATTACTTATTTTACACATTCATAAATTAATGTGTTAGTTTAGTTTATGCATACTGAGTGGCATTTTCGTAATTAATGTCTAGTAGTTGGTTTAGTCAAACAGTGCGTTTTGTGTTAGGAAGAAAGAAAAACGTAATAGTGCTGCTAGGTATCTAAGTTTGACAGACAATAGTGAAAAAAAAGAAAGAGATATGTGAGTGAAGGAAAGGAATCGCGCCACTTGCTCTTCTTCCAATGACAATCAAAGCTAAGTTTTTGGGTTATTTGTATGTGTGTTAAGCCTTGTGTGTTTATGTGTGAGTGGGGTGTTTCACTTCCCTAAAATCCAACAGATGTTATGGACAAAAGAGCAGCAAATACTAATCACAAACAATCTGATTTAGAAATACAATAAGAGGACAAATTCTTAACTTACTTGTGTGATTTTTGGTGGATTTATTTATAGCGATATGGTTCTTCATTTCATGTGCTAAATCCTCGGCTGAGCGAGCTCCATGAACCAGTGGCATGCTAAGGCAAGCTTTGATTTAATGCTTCCGTCGTGTACTCGGCCACAATTCCTGCATTGTAGGTATTTGCTAAGGATCACATATGTTTCATCTCGTATTGAGATATTGATCCACAATGAGTCTTAAATGTCCTCACCTGCATTGTAGTATACTAATATAAACTATGTAAGTGATAATCAATTCACAAAAAATATTTGTTTAACTCAACCCTAAACCCTAAATGCTGCAAGTTGCAACCAGAGACGACCGATTATAGTATCGACAATCTTAACCTAAAACTAGTAACTGAGTGACAATTTGAGTATTAAATCAGCGACAATTTGAATATTTGAAAGCTATATATATAGAGTATGAAAAGTATCAACCGAGTGTGCGCTTCTACTCTAACCATAAAAATCATGAGAACAAATATGATATCCGGCAATACATAGATTTTAATGAAAATTTACATTCGAACAAATATATAGATATATAAAGGATACACAAATTTTATAGAAAATCTACATTATACAGAGAATTCCTTTAATGGGCACCAGATTTTATGTCATAGTCGGAGATTATCAGGACAATGAAGGGCCACAGGAAAGAATTAGAGAGGTGTGAGTCATGACCACAACTTACTGGCCTCTAGACACTATGACGCCATTGGTGGTGCCCATTGGCAACAAAGGTGGCAAAATCCGTACAATGCAGGAAGGAAGCGGAGGCAGAGCACGGCGGGTGCGATTGGAAAAAGGGCTGCAACGAATTCTGCAAATTGATAATCTTCGTTAGATGTATTAGCAAGAGGAACTTGTGGTGACAAGATGAAGCCAATTGAGGATGTACATCAATTTGCATGTTTGATTGTATTATTTGAAATTTAAAAGTACCATCATTACTTGAGAGACTGGCGGTTGAGGGTAAGAAGTAGTGGACGCCTAGGTTACCAGTAACCGGGGTTGTTCTCCTCCTTTTGGTTGTTCGGCGTCTTATCTGCTTCTTCTGGTGGAGACATTCTGGGTCAACACAGTTTTTTTTTTTGTTGCTCAGAGGCTCAAGACAAATTTGATATGAAGAAGAAAGTGCTCGTAGGGGTGATATGAAGAAGGAAGTGCCCTTTGATAAGTGCCCGTAGGGGTGAGAATGAATTGTACCATTTGAAGTGTTGTGTCCTTTGGGGGTGAGGACACAACACAAATAATATATTGGTAAAGTAGATTATTTATAAAATCATTCAACAATTTTGTCAAATACAGATATCAAGTTGGTGATGATAACTGATTATTGAAGATGAAGCTTCAAGTTTAAAAGCACTCGGGATTGGTTAGGTGATATTAATTCTGCAGAATGGAGTTTGCAGGTGTTGAAGTTTGTTGTTTTCCTAATCTTCCTGGGTGATCCATTGAACTTAGTTTGTGAAACTTCTCTATGATGTTGTTTTGTTTAACTTTCCGCAACTATTGTGGTGTACGATTTGCATTGTTATGTTTTGTGATTTGCTCTTTTGGCGCTTCTTTCAGTTGTTAGTTAGTTGCAAGGGGTAACTAACTTATCTCATCTGCATGAACTGTAATTCGGAGAATTGGCATGGAAAATGAATCATTGTATTACTTGAAAGTTAGTTACAAGTACATTTGGGAGGGAACTATATATAGCAATAATTAGTCAACTAACTAAGAAAGTCAACTATACCAAATTTAGTAAGTCTACATTCCTTAGTTAGTTAAAGTCAATAGTAAGTCTCTATTCCTTAGTTACCAAAAAAAAAATCTACATTCCTTCTACTTTTCCTTCTTTTCTTATGATTCCATAATGCCTCAGTAATGCTTCATGTTGTGCACGGCCAAGAGCTTTCGTCAAAAGATCAGCAAGCTGCCTAGCAGAAGGCACATGATAAATGTAAATCGTGTCATTCTGAATACAGTCGCGGGTGAAATGACAGTTCAATTCGATATGCTTTGTCCGCTCATGGAAGATTGGATTTTTAGCCATTTGGATAGTGTTGTTCCATTCTTTAATCATAAGAAGCTGAGATACTTTGAGTTTTCAATAAGCTCGAGATTGAGCTGTTCTAAAGAAGTGGAGAATGACGCGGGGAGCGACGACAAATTTAAGAAGTCCATTTAACTTTTGTTTGTTCAATTTTCTCGATATGTTTTTTCTTCCTTTTTCTTTTTTAAAATATCGAGCCGGTAAACCAACAGACCGCTCGGTTCGATCAGAACCGACCGATTCTCTAAAAAATCAGAGGTTAAACCAGGTTCTCTTGCGCCTTGGTCTTTCAAGCGTATCGGGCCGGCTAAGGCACCGGTTCCAGATTAAATCCGGTCGGACCGGCGGTCCGGTTCTGATAACACCGGTAGCATCATTATAGTTGCTTTTGTTTTCATTTAAAAAATGGAATGGCTAAAATTAAGTCGACTGATCAGTCGAGTTTAGGGTCATTGAATCTCATCAGTTAGATGCACGCGCCTGAGCTCTTCTCTCTGTCCCTTTTTACTTTTTTTCTGTCTGGCGTCTGCTCCAAAGCTTCATCTCTCCTCATTTTCTTTTCTTTTTTTTGTCTTTTTGTTAATTACAAATGCATTTTTTCCCAAAAAAATTATAAATGCTAATTTGTTTAGTAATTCTTTGGCCATGTTTTATTTATTTAAAATATATTAAAATGTAATCATTGTTTTATATAAATGATTAAAATAGTATTTTACTTAATAATATAAAACAAAAATATCTATAAAAAATAAAAAAAAAGATGTTATGAAAATAATATTTTCAATCTTGAACAATCAGTTTTATGATTTTTTTAATAACTTTATTAGAATAGGTGAATAGTTTGGCAGTGTAAATCCTAAAAGGCTAATATGAATGAACCGGTTGTTCTTGGGTCTAAAATAGATATTTATAAATGTGCAAGAGAAAGCATTACATTTTTTTTTCTTTTTATTAATGGTATTTCTTGGGTCTAAAATATATATTTATATATAGTGTTGCTCATGTCTAGCTAATATAAGAACTATATCTACACATATAACATGTAACACATTCAATGTTTCGTAGTTGTTTGATATCTGCAAGTTTATAAAAGTATGACAGGTATATTATTGCGGCTGCATTGATCGGAGTTGTTTCGCGCTGCAGCAACTACCATTCATCATACAGTACCCATGCATTGAGCCTTGAGGAGAGGCTGTTTCTGTACCAATTGTCGCTCGAATTCAATTTCTATCGCAATAAGGTCACCATCTACTAATCTAAGGCAAATATTATAAATCTCATGCAAATGAAAAACCACTGAAATAAAACTGTCTAGATGAAGAACAGCTTGTTCACCTCCAAATCAGCAAGTCACAAATCTACATGAAATGGATTATCTACAAAGCTAATAGGAACTTGCTCAGAAAGTTTAAGATGTTACATTTTCTAGGAAAAACAATACCTTCCATGCTTGAAAATGCCAAAAGCATCCATATACTAATTATGTTTCAAAAATTACCCATTTACATTTCAAAATTCTTTTCTCGGTGGAATTCAAACATGAATCTACATATCGAGTAAAACTGCCACTGATGAACCCCTTATAACAATTACATTTTCTAGGAAAAACAATACCTTCCATGCTTTTGGAATTTTCAAGCATTGATTGAATGTAATTCAGAAGAGTAAATATGTAAGTAGTAATATTAGTTTTTGTCTTCATGCGGAAATGATGCATCAAAAGCAGATAGAATTGACTGATAGAAATAGATAGTGAGTAGTGTCAAAATGGAGTCAGATTTCAGTACTCACTTGAATGAAACTAAATTAATCAAATTATACACATGATCATCTTGTAAGGATCAATATACTGTAGTTAGTGTTCCACTTGTTCTTTCGCGCTCTACAAATTGCGTTATCGAGCACTTCTTGTAACTATTGACTCACTCTCGATACCAAAGTGAGAAAAGCAAACTACTTGAGTCTTGCTTCATTCACAAAATCTTGTTTTCCTATTTAAAACACACAAGGACCAAATGAGAAAAAAAAAAAAATCTTGCCTCTTCTCCCCCTCATAAAATAAATATATAAGTATAATAAAGTGTGATGATTAACTTAGTCCAAAGTGCCACAGATTCATCTCTTTGAAGTCAATTGCCTCACTGAGAGATTCTCTGTAAGGCAATTCATTTTCAATAGTTTTTCGAAATATGTGAAACCTCTCCGAACCCATGGTAAAAGATTCGGTGCAATGGTTCTGATCATTAAGAAAAAGTCGAAAAGTTCATCCATGATAATTTCATCGATTCCACCTATTTAGATTACGACAACAAAGACGGTTAATATTAATTAGAAAAGTTGGACCAATTAGAGATGTTGGCATGAAAAAGATATTACAACCATCGAGAACACAAGTGAAGATGAAAGAACACATATTTTCACTGAAATCAAAGAACAGGATCAAGCAATATGAGGAAAACATTTTCATGAGAAAATGGCTGGACGGCAGGCGAAGAACCCGCAGTGAGCACCGATGGAATCTGCAGCGGACGAAATCTACAGTATTGAATATGAAGCGGCGTCGAAGCCGGGTTGACGTGGAAACGGAAACCTCCAGCGAGGGCGGACTGGTGTTTCCACTCGCCCACCAGTCGTAAATTTAGTAAAATGGCCGGTCGTAAATTTTGTTTATCAAAGCAGCGGCTTATTTGTTAAAACCGGTCCAATTTGTACAGTATTTATGTCTAGCCGGTTTAGAGTATGTCGGTGTACATCAGGTTTAGGCCAGTTTCTGTTAGAACTTTGAACTGGTACCCTTTGGATGATGGGAGGCACCGTTTAGGTTTGAGGACAACATGCATTTTTTATATTGGTAAAAAGATAGGGCCAGCCTATATTTATATTGGGTGGATGCTGTGTTACCAAACTGACACGTCGAGAATTAAGTCACCGGTGAAAGCAGCAATGAGAGCCCATGCAAATACATATTCCCAACTCTTCTTTCACCTTTTACGCATCAATCTATCTTAAAAGTATGTTTAAAAGTCGACTATCATTACTTTAATACGATTTCTAAGGTTCAACTTCAATTTTGTTTCTAAATAATCTTTAATACTAAAAAGTTAAATCAATAATCATTATATGATTTTATAATAATTGAAAAAAAAAGAGTAATATTGCATTGTGCGAAGATTGTCCATACAAATTGTTCGGTCTTAATTTTACTAATGTTTGATTACACAATCAATACTTCATTTTAGTTATAACTGATATAATCAATGACTTAAAATAGTAGACATCACATAATGATAAATCTTAAACACTCATAACTGTGTCTCATTTTAGGTCACAACAAAGAAGTAAAATCGTGTCAAGATAAGAAAGTTGGCATCCACTATTTTGGGAAGATGATAAAGTCAGTATCAACTATTCTAAGTACCAGGTGGTGACATGCTTGTCAGCAATACCAGGTGTCAACTTACTTGTTATTAACGTCATGTAGCAATCTACTTGTAATTAACAACATGTGACAAATTACTTGTCATCAACAACATATGGCAACCTACTTATCGCTACTAATCGTCATTCCCAGCTAATGACAGGTCAAGAGTCTTCTCCCCCTGAGTCAATCACGACAGGGAGTCACCCGCCCAAATGAAGTTGAAAATCCCTTATAAATGGTAATTCATTATTCCTTAAAAAACTTTCACTACCATAATACTATACTGACTTAAGCGTTGGAGGAGACTTGTGAGTCAAAAACTCATCATTCTTTCTTTGTGTTGACACAAGCGACGGTACTGATCGGAGCCAATTACTTAATAATCCAACACGAATAGCACATGATTGAAAGAAAAAGTGAAAATAAATATTTTAATAATAATTACATCTTATGTATTGTGTATATCACACGATCTTTGCAAATGGGATCTTCACATAGTGTAGCACTTTTCTAAAATACTATGCATGTTTGATTTGTGAAATAGAAAATAAAGAATATGGAATAAGAAATAGAAATAGAAAATAAGGAATATGAAATATTAATATGATGTTGTTTGGTTGACATAATGAATATGGAACGAAAATTCCAAATACAATGAAATCCAATACTTTTTTTTTTTTCGTTTCCCTTTTCTCATCAAACAAATGGGAGATGTTTCATTGATAGTATGTTATTGGTAAATGAATGGAATAACCCCAAATTGACAGATACCCTTTTTTCTATCTATATTAATCAAATTAACAATATTAAACATGAAAAAAATCGAAACGAGCGGCGACGACGAGCGAGTAGCGAACGATGGGTGGCAGCGGGCGAGCGATGATGTTAAAATTGATTTTTCATTTCAATTCCAGATGAAATTGAAATGCTCATTCTTGGGGGTTGGGTCAAGATCCCTCGAAGAGATTCGTTATTCCACACACTTAAGTAAACAAACATCACCGTACTGATTCCTGATTCCCTATTCGTATTTCTATTTAACGAACCAAACATACATAGTAAAAAGAAATCGAGATGATTAAAATAAAAACTGGTAAGACAAGAGTCTCACATCATAAATCCAACTAAGGAGTCATGAAACAAATTATTTTATAACATATAAGACACAAGACTCAAGAGTAGTGGTGGGAATCATGCGAGTTTTTTTATAAAGAATAAAAGTTGCCTATTAATTCTTGAGTTTTTTCAACTTTTTATCAATACTAGTGATTAGGGCACGCGCGATGCACGTGCTGTATATTTAAGAGTACCAATTTTGAGTGATTTTAAGAGTACAATTATAGAATTGCATAGTCTTAAAACTACTATGGCGTAAAGTTTTTCAAGACTACAAGGACACATAGTTAGTTCTAATAACATTAGCAAGTCGTGTTAAAATATATATATATCGTGTAAATAAGAGACACAAGTACTGTCAAAGACAGTATTTCATACATTTATAAGTATTAGTATTGTTTGACCAACTGGAATTATTAATGTGAGAAAATTATTAAATAAATGCATGAAAGACCGTATCAGTTGATGTAAGTTGTAACACATATATATAATAAGGTAATAGTAATAATTCTTAAAAAAAGGTTAATAGTAAAAGAATAGTTTTTTTAATCAAACTAAAGTAAGATGAGAAAATCATAAAAACAACAAATGTTTGCAGTCATTTGTAAAGTAATTTTCGTACTTCTAAAGAAGTGAATTTGCAATATTACATATACATTTCATCAAAAATATTATGTACCTAGTCAATAGTTCGTGGAGAGCTATTATAGAAGGTAAAAAATAGTAGCAACAACGGAAATAAAAACATATATACCGAAGTGGATTAATGAAATTAATCCATTAAAAAATTCTCAACATAAGAAGTTAGTTAACTCAGTTGAACCAAATGTGAAGGACAGAGACCCACTAAGGGAAGGGAGAGAACGATCTATGTTGCTTGTTTATAGACATGGATCCCATATATGAATATGAAAACACAATTGATGGAAGACTTCGTTCATTTATTTCATCTAGCTTATAGGAAAACTTTATACACAGACGATTCGTTTTACATTCATAGTCAAAAGGAAACATCGATCTTTTCAATTGATGATTGATTCTTTGCATAATAAAAGAGAGAATTACTGCATAGAGTGTTAAGGGATGCGATGAATTGAAATTACTAACAACAGACCATGAGACCAACCTGGTCGGCAAAGAAGGATTAAACTTGTGATGAGTTCCGATGGAGAAACCTGTTTGTTTGTATCACTCCAGATCATTGGTTTGTGGATTGCCAGCGCAATACAGTTACTCATCGATACTCCACAGAGGCACATATAAATCTAAAAATTATTGCGGTAATATAGGGTTTGTACGTGTAGCGAGGAACTGCTTGGGGCTAACGGGTTTGTACGTGTAGCGAGGAACTGGTTCGGGCTAGGGGTTAACTGTTGATGTTTGAAGGCCACACGTGAGCAAATGTAGGGGTACAATTGGTAATATATAAATTGGAGAGACTATTCTTCCTTTTAATATTGAGAAGGATATATAAGATTACCTTATATTTTTTTTCCAGTAATTGTTCAATAATTTATTAGTTAAAATTTTAAAATAAATTATAAAAAATCCATTAAATATATATAAAAAAAAAAAAAAGTAAATACAATAAAAATGTAGAAAATAATTAACATAAGAAATAAATTTTTAATATAAACTATGTTTAATATTGTAAATAAATAAAAAATAATTATATGCAAAATTTTAAATTAAAAGTTTGGAGGAAATTTTTTTTTCTTTTGTTTATAGCATATATTTCTATAGACATTTTCATAACAAATTAATCAATAATAAAATGCATATATTTTTTTAAAATATTAATTAGTGTAAACAAATATCTACATAAAATGTAAAACAATAATATTATATTAATTTTTTTAGAATACACGGATAAATGATTGATAATTAATTATTAATAAGGTTAAGTAGTAATATGATTTGGATAAAGCGTTAAAAGAGGTGGATAAATAAATGTAAATATAATTTTAAACTAAGAGATAAATTTATTAAGCAAAAATGTATAAATATAATGATAGAGAGGTGGACGAAATAAGAGAGAGAAAGGGTAATTCAGTAAAAAAAAAACGTAACAAAATCTGAAGGAAAGGTCGAACATTTTCATCGACACGTGCTTTTTTTGCAAAAATTAGCTGCTATAATCTTCTTTGATTTGCTTTAGATAGATAGTTAATCTTAGTAGATTTTTTTTTTAGAATGAAGATACTTAAGCTGTGAACACAAAGTCTGTGATTTATTCAATTTACTGAGACAAAGTACTGAATTTGAGGATTATTTTGTAATAAAGTTTACTTGAATAGCAACAAATTTTAGAGGATAGGTTAATGACTTACATTGAAAATTTTATGTATTTATAGTTAAGTTAGGAGTTAACAGACGTCGTGGTTCATCAATAAAATTTAACGTTTGTACTTAGAACAATGAAATGTTAATTTGAATGTGGCACAACAGCCTAAGTTACATTTCAATAATCTTTTTCTTCTAAAATTGTGGTTGATCTTAATTTTTAATCTTCTACATATATATATAAACATATACGATTTAGCCAGTCGCCCCGAGCGTAGCGCGGGGTCAGCACCTAGTTTATTATAAGCGAATATGGTCGGTTTTTCATATTTCGCAAAACGATTTCTGATTTTAAATTGGGACAGTATTTTAGACGGCTTTTCTCGAATTTTCAGCTTTTGGTTTTGTTTGTTTTTTTTTTTAATAAACACCCCTGGCCTACTATTAATCAGTGTTATCAGAACCGGACCGGCGGTCGGACCGGAACCGGACCCCTCACCGGTCCGGTTTGCTTATTTCCGGAGGATGTAAGCGAACCCGGTTCTGAAGTCCGGTTTTCACCGAACCGGCCGGTTTTGGGCGAACCGGGCGGTTCACCGGTTCGCCGGTTCGGACTCTTTTCATTAAAAAAAATTAAAAAAAAAAAATTAAATTTTTTTTAGGGTAAACTTATAGAGAGGCAGGCCCCGATCCGGACTAAAACCTACATAAGGGTTAACTTACAAAGAGGATATGCAAATTTGCATTTTTTTACTAAAACCGGTCGGACCGGGTCCGACCGGCCGAACCGGGAACCGGTGGCCCTGCCGGTTCAGGCCCCGGTCCGGTTCTGATAACACTGCTATTAATAATGCCGTTGGTGGTGGCTATTCGCCGCGTGTCAAGTACCAGAAGGCAGAAACTACATCATGGGCTCTATCAAAAAGAGTCGGAGCCTAACAGTGATGACGTGTTTCGGATAAGAATTAAGGCCCAACGTCGGATTGCGATGTTCTGTTTCGTTTCGGTTGGTCACTTTCTTTCCTTCCTTCCTTCTTTCTGTTTATTTTATTTTATTTATATTATATACAATATTAATTATTAATAATAATTGTGTAAATAAAAGTAAGTCCAAACTTGGAGTTTGTTTGTTCTTATTTGTCTTCTTTCAACATTCTAGTTATTTTTCTTTGGTACGAAGCTTATTTCAGGTTCACAAAAAATTAGTTCTTTTCACTCCACTGCTTTATTCTATTAGTGGAATTTAGAAACCTTTATTTTGCAATTCTATAACTGGAAACTTAAGCGATGAATGAACATAAAAATAATCTAGATATCTATCTATTTCAGGATGTCATCACAGTCATCATTTATAAGTCACGTTATTTGTAAAGTGTGTTCTTAAGATATCACATATCTCTAGTTCAACACAAAAGGAAAAGAAGAATTGATAGATAGGTTTAAACATGAATTGAAAAATATATTTTTTTCCTCGTAAATTGGAGTTTTGTACAATACTTTGCACTACTTAAAATTATAAAATATATTATAGTAAATATACGTATTTGTAAATATGTATAACAAAATCTAATTCTATTTGATTAAATTAAATAAATCATGTGGCGTAAATAGTAATTCTAAGATTTAAAATTAAGCTTCTAATTTAAAATGCGTAGTATTGTGCCACATTTTACAACCAACGATTTTGAATTTTAAAAACATTGAAAAATGTACATAATAAGAAAATATTATTTAATTTTAATGTATATAACTATATTTATTTCTTTTAATTAACTCTAATTTTATTTCTTTTTTAATAAAGAATTATCAATTTTTATACAATACACTGATTTATAAATATACTTTTTTCACTGATGTAAACACGTTAAATGATAATTTTTTCATGTCTTTTTGTTTGTTTACATTGAGTGTTCTAAATACTAAACCATAGAGTAGTCATCGTTTACATAGCTTGAAACCTAATAACTAATTTTAAATATTGAATTTCAATTTTAAATATAATAATTTTGATTTAACCACCTAACATTATTTAATTTAATCAAGATTGAAGATGAATTATATTTCTTTAGCTACGTAATAAATACTTACCGCGGGGTATTATTGATTCATCAATAATATAATAATTGAAATGGTTTGGACCCACATTTATTTAATTTAACGTAAGTGTGTGTAGTTCACTGAGGGAGGCTCTTTCCCCGTTACGGCGTTACCCAACCCATTGGCCATGGGGAATCCAATTGCAATTTGTGGACAACACACTGCCAAAACCATTTACCTTTTTTTATTCCGCGGATGGTTTTACTTTTAAGAGTGGTTCATTATGCTTCTTTCGTAACTATATTAATCTCTACTTACATGGGTAAGCTTTAATTGGTGAAATACTGTCTATATATATATTTTCATTTTCAGTATTCTCAAAGTTTGAATATTAATATCTGATTAAAGTGTTTAACCGCTACATCATATTACATGATTCGTTAAAAGCATATACTTACTCTCCTTTTATCTTCGCATTTTTTTTTTATTACTTTCTTACTTTTCCTATGAATATGGTCCTTTTATATTTTTACATCAAAATGTTCGAATAGTGGTTCAACACACAAAGGTACCGAGTTTGACTGTTGGGAAAAAAAATTCACAATTACCACTTCATTTTTAATCTAAATGTAGAACAAATATAAGAATAATATTGTCCTTCTAAAACCCCTTCTAAAACATCGATCGAAAAAAAAATTAAATGCGTTAACATATTATTATCTATCTACAGTAACTAATCCATTAGTTTTTAGAATTAGATTAGATTATACTTATCTTAAATCATTTACCGTAAGTTTGACTGTCTCTAGTGTAACTCAGACATTTAATCACACAACAATATGGTTTTGATCCAAATACTTGAATATTTTCACACTTCTTTCTTAATATCCCTTAATATTATCACATTTCTTGAATTTTCTACCGTACTTCACAATTACTATGTTTATGTTAGTTTTATTATTAGGATGAAATTAATTGTAATATTTAAAAAAACTTTAAAAATATATTTTTTTAATTACACTTAATATTTGTATCATAACATTAATAATATCAGTTTTTCTACAAAATTTACCTTTAGAGTAATAGAAAAATGTAAAAAATAGTACGACAATCATAGTTTCACATTTCTTACCATGGGTCCCTTGAAAAGAAAACAAAAATAAATAAGAGGTTAAAATAAGATGGATTGATTTTTATTTTTTTTGTTGGCCAAAAGGTTGGATTGATTTAAACTCAATTTTTTTTATCGTTAAGCCTAATGATAATTTAAGGAAAGGAAAGCTTATTACACAAATTTGATTTTGTGTTTAAACTATAAACTAACAATGGATAAATCAAATTGTGGGTAGGTCCAAATAGATAAATCTTATAACAATACATTTATGATTTATGTGACTAGGAGCCTCCGTGGATGAGCATCAATTATAGCAATCCGTTTCCCTCTATCGTTTTCATGCTGCTGCGGCTTTGTCTTCATCCTCCTCAAAATTCATTTCATCATTGATTTGATCGCTGTTTCTATCTCTCTTCAAACCCCACCATAATTTCCCGAAGATATTTTCTCAATCGTCTGTATATCTTTTGGGCCACTCGATCTCGAAGGATTTCGATTTATGAATGCGACGTCGGTAGAGTTCCAGTTCGAGTTGCAGACGGTACTCTGCATCTCCGCAGCTCCAGCGATAGAGCTTGAGCTGTTTTCGGCTGGTAGCGCTTTCCTAAATTTATAATTCATCTTCCTCGCTTTCTGGGTTTGCCCGTACACCTGGAAGATTCGCTCGAAATCTATGGACTTTGGATGATAGAAGGATAAATACCTCTGCAACTACAATTCCTAGGTGCTGCTGCTGTTGCTGCTCTGAACCTGTTTTCTTGAATCTCTTCTCTCTATTTCTGCTGCGTAAAATTTCCGAGGCGTAGATTCTATGGGATTGGGCGCAAGTAGCGGACAAGAACTTCATCAATTCGATAAGCAGAGCACATGGAATCACAATTGGCCCTAATCGACCAGTCCTTCAGCAGCCGTTACTCTCTTTACGCCCGCGAAGCTCTCGATGAGCTTCCCGATAACTTCACCATCACAGACCCCAGCATCTCTGGCCACCCCATCGTCTTCGCCAGCCATGGCTTCTTGAAGATGTGCGGATACTCCAGGGACGAGGTCATCGGCCAAAACGGGCGGATATTTCAAGGGCCACGGACCAATCGCAGGTCGGTTTTGGAAATTAGAGATGCCATTAGGGAGGAACGGACTGTTGAGGTGAATCTATTGAATTATCGCAAGGACGGCACGCCTTTCTGGATGCTGTTTCACTTGAGCCCAATCTTCAGCAAGGAGGACGGCTTGGTTACGCACTTCGTTGCTGTTCAGATCCCGATATCAAGGTCCCGGAGAGGGTTATGTGGTGGGAATAAGAGTTCTGGTAGAACCAATGGGGTGAATTTATGGGAAGATATTGCATTCAGTTCTTGCAGGAGGGAAGTCTGCTCCGAGGTCATTGTTGAACTTGGCCATTTCTTGGATTTCAATCCGAGTTTTGATTCACATACTTCAGGTTGATTGCTTAGCTCTCTGGGTTTCCTATGATTCGAGTTTTCTAAGCAAAACTGCTGCTTATTTGTAAACTTTTACCTATTTGTGTATGCTGTGATTGAAAGTTATAGTTTGTCTGCTATGTTTGAGCTGTTTTATGGCTTTCTGGGCATTAGATGTCGCTTGTTTATGACTCATTCTAGTTCTGCTAATCAAAAATGATTTTTCTTCAATCTCAGACAACTATTTTCATCTTTTTGTTCCACTTTGATCACTGTTTCAATTGGGTTTAATATTGTATTCAATTCGTTTCAGCAGCTATTGGACACTCATTTGATTTTTCTTGAAGTTTCAGGAACCGAGGTTGAAGAACCTTGTGAGGCAAATGAGGTGGAAAAGCGAAGAGCTGCATCTGCCATTAACAGCATCATATCGGTGCTAACACACTATAGCGAGTTAACAGGCAGATTGGTTTGTGAAAAGAAATGCAGCTGTTATGGGACCAGTCCTCTGGGTTTGTCCATAACTATATCTCTTGGTAGAATCAAACAAAGCTTTGTATTGTGAGTTATTACAAGTACCTTATTCAACTCCATTTCGCTCTGGATTTTCTCCAGAATGTTGATAATTTTTCCTTTTTGTTGTTGTTTCTTGTCTTGTTTGCCAGAACTGACGTGAACACGCCCGATATGCCAATAGTCTATGCAAGCAATGCCTTCTTTAAATTAACAGGTTGCTATTAAGTTACTATTGTATTTGAATGCTGTACAGTGTTTTTCGTTTGCTCCCTGCGTATATACTGTAATTCAGAATTGAAGATTTTCATAGTAAGTTATTTTCCTTTTGCAGGTTATTCCAAAAACGAAGTATTGGGGCGCAATTGCAGATTTTTAAGTGGGTCAGATACAGACACCTCAAGCATACAACTGGTACGGCTTCTAACTATTAAAAAAAGTTATCTATCTATTGCAACTTAAGTCGGACAGGATTATGTTTATTAAATCTGGTAACGATTACAGATAAAGGAAAGCGTGCGGACAGAAAAACCATGCACATTACGTATCTTAAATTACAGGTTGATCCTTGACTTTATTTTTCATTATTGATTAGAGGCTGAAGTTTGTTTTTAATACTAGATGTTTCTGCCCATAATCAGGAAGGATGGTAGTTCGTTTTGGAATCTTCTTCACATTTCCCCCATACGTAATGCTTCGGGCAAGGTATTGTCATATTTAAAGCTTTACATAAGGACTTGCAAATTATGTATGTGAAATCTAGTACTGCTCTTCTTTTGATTGTGGGTTATTGTGCTTGTAACGACTGTTAGGTAAATTATTTAGTGTAAAAATGGAGAACTCTGTAAACCGTTCATAAACGATTTTTTTTCATTAATCCTTCAAATTGGTGCTTGCTATTTTTCACAATAGAGAATTCCGGCTTCCATGCAATCTGTTTAAATGCGAATGAATTTGGATGGTGGAAAATAATGAAATTTCTTCTGAAAACTTCCATTCTGGTTTTTGTTCAGATTCTGTTGTTAGATTGGTGACTCGTAATTATGTAAAGAGGTCATTGTTCTGATTATGAATTCTGAAAGAAGCAAAAAACCGATAATTGTATGAAATGACTTGATGAAGCTTTACACGTACTGCATTTCTCCAAAATGGAATTTTGATAAAGGAGTAGTTTCTTTTTTCTGTATAACTGTTTTGATGAGGTATTTGGCGGATTCATACTGTCCAGAATCCGGTTTATCAGCTTTTAGTTATATCTTAAGGTGATATCTGGTATACGATATAAATCTATCAATCAAGAAAAAAATAATTAATTTTTACCTATTAGATGGAAAACTCAGTTATTGTAAAGTTTACATACTGGGTTTTCACTTGTTGGTGGCTAGTTTGGTCGGGTTTACACGATTGTTATAAAACCGGCATGTTTGGTAATAGCATCAGCTGCTGATTTATGTTTGGTGGGGGTGGTGTTGTGGTGAGGAGCACAGATTGCATACTTTGTGGGTGTGCAGATGGATGAAAGCGCGAGAAGTCACGGAAGGGATGGGCTAAGCTTTGAGATGAGGCACCGGAGCACAGTCGGAGCTGTGAGAGTCGCAGTACGGACCTTGTCCATCGCTGCTTCTTGCTCCTCCACCTAATAGGGCTGCAATTGCAACTCCTACAGGCTTTCAAATGATATATATATGTATGTATGTAACTTCTGTATTGAGTGGTGTTTTTGGAGAGACAATGAATTACTACAATATTTTCGATATGGTCGGGTACCCGAGTTTGGGTTCGATTCTATGGAACCGATATAGACCATCTGTTTTGAGGATAAATTCTTTGCTAGCACCGTGGCAAAAAGTTGGTGCCTCTCAAGCTAGTGAATTTGTGACACGTGTCAGAAAGTGTTTGATACATGGACACGTGTTACAAATTCACTGGCATCAGCTCTTTGACACATGTTGACTCCTGTTGTGAGACCCATTGAGCCTAAGAGCTAGAGGTTTGGGTGTTGATGGAAAACAGAAGAGATGATGGGAGTGAATGATCCAAGATCCTAATTTTGTTTTGGTCCACCCATGGAAGTTGGAACTTAGATGCTTCATTTTGATCCCAAACCCGGCTATAAAAAAATACTTCCGCTGTCCGGTTACTTATATCTCGAATTGAAAAATTCATGTCATTATTTTGGTTGGACAGATAACTTTTTTTTTTTTTTTTTGGTAATAGATGCCCATTTTATAAAAAAAACACACACACAACAGAAACAAAAGAGTCTTCCCCTCCCCCATTTACACAGCCAAACACATGGGATAGAGGGAGCTAGCCAAGAACCAAACAAGTTGAACAACAAAGACCTCTTAGCTAGGTCATGAGCTAAAGAAAAATCCATATAATTAAGCCTCTTAATATGTGATATAATATTTGGAAGGAATTGAAGAACAAGTACCAGTGAAAACCAAAACCAAGGCAATTTAGATTTTACACACTACGGAAGTGATTATGTTCAAGTCTAACCAAGATCTATCGAAGCCGCAAAGAATCCAAACCTAACCAAGTAACAACATGAAGTGAGCCATCTGTGCAAGCCTGTTGAGAACTCTAGTTTAAATTTGAACTAACAAAGATAATTTTTTTTTTTCAACTTATAATATCAAAATATGTACATACTGGATATTCTGTTTACAAAGACATTTTTTAAATCTATTATTACGTAAGTCTACAATTAGTTATAGTAAACTTAGAGAAAGTCTTAGAGAATTTGAGCTTAGAGGGTTGGTCGGTGGAGTCATTGAAGAATAAAAGGACTTACATATCATGAGAGAAAACTAAAGAAGTTAGTGCCAATGTGGTAATGGGTTTGCCCTGAGAATGAAGGTTAATATTAGATACATTGCGTAGATGAAAAGAAAAGGAAGTGAAAATTCTGGAAATCATGAAGGGGTTACCTGCAAAGAAGAATGAATAATGAATTCCCAAAGTGCTGGAGGAATGATTGGGGATTTGTGTAATTACATATCCCAAAAGATGCCTTGGTGATAAGGATTAAAGGAGTAACTCATCTACACTCACACCTAAACACTTACGGTATACTCCACCCTCTCTTCTAAATATCTACTCCTACGTACGTGATTATTTGGATGTTGCACGTATCAAACCCGTCGTTCTACGCGTATGTTTTCATATCGCATGATGCATGATTTGATAGTTGCTAAGTCGTTTTAGAAGTGTACGGATTATATTTCTTGCATCGCGTAATTACGATCTTGCCATAACCGTTACTTGTGCATGAATGTTGATAAAAACATGTTCGCGTGATGTATTGCTAATTGCTTATATCCCTAACGGTAACCATACTCGCACGCTACGTATATGCATTCTCTATTGCACTAACCGTGATGACAGGAAATAAAGTCATTCGGTCGGAAAATCAAAGGACGGACGAAATCAAGATGTCTACGTCCAACCAACGACTAAAACCGAAAGGTTAGCGTCAAGCTCAAATTGGACACGTATCCTAACTTAAAAATAGAGTCAAGAAAGGTTTTAAACCATTACTTGACTCGGGGGCAAGTGATGGATATGTGTCCAATTCGGGTTCGTATTTACGTTTCGGCCCTCGCAAACATGCCGAAAATCACATCACAACTTGAAAAACGTCTCCCAAGGGGTAAAAACGGTCCGGAAGTGCATTTACGCGCATCCGGACCGGACCTCCAGATTGCGTAAAGCAATCCGGACCTCGTCGAATTGCCCAAATTCGACGAGGTCCGGATTGCACTACGGGCATTTCGCGACTACCGTTTACGCGATTACCGTTACATGAAGAGAAGTCAAGTTCGCATATTACCAATGATGATGACGGTTACCGCTTGCTTTTGGACCGTCATCAAACCGCTTTAAAACCGGGTCCGGTCTCAAGGAAGCCTATAAATAGGAGACCTTGGCCACCCATTTGCACACATCCTCTCATTTGCCCAACTTTGGTATTTTGAGCTCTGACTTCTCTCTAGAAATATTTTCTCTCTCTAGAATTACTCTTTTAGCCCTATAGTGACTTAAGCTTCGGAGAGGGCTCCGCTAGCACCACCCCCCCCCCCCCTCCGTGCTAGCACCGGTCCTTTGTGCAGGAATCGTCGCCCAGACATCCGGATTTGTGCACAGACCACCGCCATCTGAGACTCAGACGTCCCCCTGAGACACAACCGCGCTTTGAGACACAGACCTTTCCGGGAATCAACCGAACACTCGTCAGTGGCACAAACCTCTTTCAGACGAAGGGTTACAGCCCGAAAACCCGCACAACCATACAAACAGACGCGTCCCCACGACCCAGTTCATCTCGGACGCAACAAAGCCCATATAAAGATTTTTGTAATCTGCAAACAAGCTTAGGATCAGTTTTGCACAACTCCCCCTGATTACCAAATTCAAGAGGCAAATCCGAGTAAACTTCCTTAAGTAAATCACCTTGAAGAAATTCATCATACACATCCATTTGGAACAAAGGTCAGTTAAACTGAGCAGAAAGAGCTAAAGTAACTCTAACAGCACTTATTTTTGCCACACGAGAACAAGTATCAACATAATAAATTCTCTCTTTCTGTTTAAAACATTTTGCTACAAGACATGCTTTATAATGCTCAAGGGAACCATCCGAATTATACTTAACACGAAACACCCATTTACAACCAATGGAAGTTCTACCTGAGGGCAAAGGTATTAAAGACCAAGTCTTATTCAATTCTAAAGCATTAATTTCTTCCTTTATAACCTTAATCCAATTAGCATTCTTACATGCTTTAGAAAAAAAAAACGAGGCTTATGAATCTTATCTATTGAGTTCAAAAAAGACTGATAGCCAGTACTGATCCTATCATAACTCAAGCAAGCAGACAGACGATACAAATTTGAACAATTAGTGGACATATCATAATATTTAGTCAAACTGGGAGGTTTCACAGGCCTAACAGACCTTCTAATAGGTTAAGTGACAACACTAGACAATATTATCTTCAACTACTAGGTTATCATCATCATTACCCAATGATGAGGAATCACTTACAGAATCAACATCAGACACACTATCAGTGCCAACCTTTGGTTCAGCAGGATCCTCATTACCTTCATTAGGAGGTAAATCAACTCCAAAAACATCAAGGTCCACATTATCATTGGATCCTGCAATAGGAGTGGAATGAATATCATTAACCTGTTTCTTAAAAGGAAAGTTAGATTTAAGGAACCTAACATCCCTACTAACAAAGAACGAATGAGTAGACAAATTATATAATCGGTAACTCTTCTAAGTAATAGAATATCCCATCAAAACTAAAGCAACTGCCCTAAGAGTAAATTTGTCAACAACAGGAAAAAAATTTGTATAACATAGGCAACCAAATACTCTTTTGGTGGCTTATGATATAAAACTTCATAAGGAGATTTTATTTCAAAACTTCAGTTGGCAACAAGTTAATGAGATAACATGAAGTTAGCACGCATTCTCTCTAAAATTTATTAGGCATTCCACTTTCAAATTTTATAACCCTAGCTATTTCTAATAAATGTCAGTGTTTTCTTTCAACAACACCATTTTACTAGGGAGTATATGCACATGAACTTTCATGTATAATCTCATTAATTTGAAATAATGAAGTACAATGTTCTTTAAAAAAACTCATCTCCATTGTCATACCTAACCCTCCCTTTTGATAGTGGTATTAAACTGATTTTAACAATTGCCAAGAAATGTTTGCCAATGACAGTGACATCAGATTTTAGAGTTAACAAATAAACCCAAGTTGATCGACTGAAATCATTCACAATAGTGAGAAAATATATTTTATTATCATGAGCTACCTTATGATAGGGACCCCAAACATCCAAATGAAACAAATCAAAAGCTTTATGAGTGACAGAGCCACTAGTAGGAAAAGGTAACCTATGCTGTTTGGCCAAAAGACAAATGCTACATTCGGTTACACCTTTATTCATTGTTGCAGTAGAACCCAGACTTTCTATTTTATTTAAGACATTAAATGGAATGTTTCTAAACGCTTATGCCATAATATGGTAATGAAACGGTTGGTGGAGGTTTGAAGTGCTACAGGGACATGGTAAGGTTTGAAAAAAATACAACCCTGCAACACCATGACCACTCCCAACACCATTCCATTGGAGAGATCCTGCAATATAGCAGACTTTGGATTAAAAAAATGGCAGAACATGATAAGTATTTGGTCAATTTGCCAACAGAAATTAGATGGAACTTAAAATCTGGCAGATATAATTCCCACTTGGCCCAAACTTATAGGTTCCAATTCATGAAACTTTTGAAAAAAAAATCCATTTGGTAATTGAACACTAGAACTGCCAGATTTAATGTCATCTAACCAATCTTAAAGATAAGTCATATGATGTGTGGCTCATTTGACTAAAATCCAATTAGAACCATTGCTAAGAGAAGAGTTAAAGCAATTTATACCTGCACCAGAAGAAGACATTTACGCGAGGATCAGGATCAGATTTCTGTGATCTCATCATGGAGTGAGCCAGATGTTCAAGTTGATCCGAGGTCACCATCAGTGCTGATTCTTGGGCAGCTCCAGAGGGGTTGAACTCATGGAACTTCCATCTTCTGAGCCACCTCAAAGGTATCCATCAGATGATCCATCAACCACATCATTAGCTTGTGAAGTTTTGTTCTATCCCTGATTTCAACGAAATTTTCATCCCGGAGGATAACTATTCCTTTTGAAGCAGTGGTCATAATCATGACCCTTATTCCTACAATTCTCATAGAGTAGGCTCATGTTACGCTTTTGCGCTCTAGATTATTTGCACTATCATTACCAAATGAAGGCTTCACATCAGAAACATTATTCTCCAAGGCATTTCCAGAAAGGCTTCTCTGGTTTTCTTGATTTTCTTCTTGGACCAATACATAGTAAGTCCGAGAGACAGCGGGAAAGGACTCCCTCATGACAATGTTAGTTCGAACATTGGAATAAGAATCATTCAGCTTATTAAGAAATTGGAAAAACTTGATATGTTGGCATGGATGATATGCTTTTGAAACTCAGGGCAACCACAATTTGGTAGGTTGCATATGTCATCAAATTCTTCACACATTGTCCTTAGTTTAACAAAATAGTTGGAAACATAATCATCTCACTGTTGAGTTAAACAGATAACAAAATGAAGTTGAAAAATTCTGGAGCCATTCACTTTATGCAACCTTTCTTTGAGATCATTCCATACGGAAAAAGGCGCTTTCAATGTAGATGTTTCCAGACATGAGTTAGTTCTTTGGATACATAATTCATAATCTAAGCAAGAACCAAAGCATTGCAGCGTTCTCAGAGATCATGTAAACTCGAATTTAAGTTTTCCTTCTTGTAGGCACCAGTTACAAACCAAGTTTTTTTTTAGAAATTAGACAAATTTTCATTGCCTTCCTCCGGAATCCATAATCCTCAGCACAAGTGAGTTTGGCATAGACAAGAGATAAATCAGCAGAATCAGATGAATGCAAGTATAAATGATGATTATGATTAGGGATGGGCATTGGACCGGTCCGGCCTGGACCGGTTCTGAATCGGACAGAACTGTTTTAAACGGTCCGGTCTAGTGATGACTAAGGTTTTATATTGGCTTAGGTTGGCTTTAAAAAAACTGGTCTGGTTAGAACCGGTTCTGAACTGCTTTTCAAATAAATCAGCCTTGAACCGGTTGGATATTTGGACCGTTTTTTTTATAAAAGAAAACAGAAAAGTTTCAAACCGTTTAGTTCAAGAAGACCCAAATAAAACTTAGGGTTTAGAGTTTCAGCAAAGAAAACTAAAATTGAGGAGAAGAGAAAGGAAGCGACGGCGGGGAGGCGGAGACGCGACGGCGAGGACGCGGAGAAGCAACGACGGGGAGGTGCGGAGGCGGAGACACGACAGCGGGGAGATGATGGTCGGGAGGCGGTCTGCAGCTTGAGCCTCGAACAATGACGAAATTGAGTGTCAAACTGTTAATGAAAGATTGAAGAACAAAGAAGATATCTCTCATCTTGCTCTCTAGTCTGTCTATATGTTAGTCTATGAGTCTAGATATTCTGTATTCTATATAGACTATAGAGTAATAAAGAAGCATTAATTGAAAATTTCATATTTCAATGAAACATGAATCCCTCTGTCTCCATTCTCCCCAAGTTTCGAAGCAACGAATAAGAGTACAGGTAAGACTTAGGTGTCATTTTTATTTATTTATTAATTTATAAATATAAAACAGTTCCAAAACCGGTCCGGTTCGGACTGGTTCTTTGAACCGAATGGGTATACCCCTGGTCTGGTTCTAATTTAGCATGGTCAGAGCTGGTCTGTTTGAAACCGTTCCGAGCTGAACCGGTTCCAAGCAGTCCGGTTTCGGACCAGTTCCGAACCAGTTCGGTCGGACCGGTTTTAATGCCCATCCCTAATTATGATTCTGTTTAGGCATCGCTTCCACAACAAATTTCGTTGGAGCAATGTTGTCAGATCTCTTGCTAGTATCAGCAGGAGGATATGTTTTGGAACCATCAACCATCGCGAATAAACGAAAAAATTAGATCGCAGACAGAATAAGACAGATCTACAAAAAGCAATGTTAACTGAACCAATCAATATCCATCAAATCAACAGATCCTCAAAAGAAATTATGCATCATCAGAGATATATATATATATAATCTCAAATCTACTCAAGAAAAACGCATGCATGCATTTTTTAATTCGATTTTATTCATTTATGGCATGCATGCAAGAAGAATGAACAGATAAAATGAGAAAACGTTCAATTCAAAACAAATTCAAGAAAGCGAAAAAAAAAAAAGAAGACAAGAAACATTTGATTTTATCTCGAATCTCACATGCACGGAAGGATCCGAAATCAACAAAACGTCGATAAAAAAACAAAAAAGGAGAGAGGAGATAAAAAAAAACAAACAGCGACGAGGATGAAACCCTAAGTGGCGAAGTTCGAAATCTTCATCGTGAGGGAGACGTAACGCCATGAGTGAGGAATCCAGACACGAAGGGGCGAATCGCAGTGGAACAGAGGATCACGAAGAAGTGATTAAGAGCTCTGATACCATGAACAATTTCGGTTTCTGAGCAAATCTTAGCATAGCAATGGAGAAAAGACTTGAAGTCACGTGAACTGTTCTTTCATTTGGTGTTCCTCACCCTTAAAAAAATTAAAACCCTACCAAAGTAATCAACAAATACATCCACAAGTTAACAAATGAAGGAACTCATGACAAACAAATTAAAACAAGCAAACAACCATTAAACTATACAAAGTCCAGATTGGACTATCATGGGTCAAGCCCAACCATAATAAAGTCTCAGAACAGATGAGCCTGGGCCTCAGTGGAATTAGGTGGCTCATCATGTCTTGATTCTAATAAAGATGACATCATCGATACATTACTAACTATACTTGTACAACTAGAACATCGAGAGTTGCTTGAGCCACAAGAAATCTGACATTCATCAGAAAACACAAATGCAGATTGCAGAGAAAGACTTGCTTTTGATCGAGATGGAAAGAACTAGATGTTTGTGAAAATTTTGTACAATATATATAGTTAGCTAGATTTATTGTTTATTCATTAATCAGTTTTTGGGTAAAAGTCCTAACTTTTGCTGTTCTTGATATTGATGTGTTGTAATGAAATATAGGCAAACTAAGTAGTAAACTGAGTTTTCCTCTTCTTCTACTTGGCTGATCTGTACTTGTATTTGAATGCCCAGAAGAGGTAATTAGCAAAGTTCAATCCACTGAGAACACACAACAGCCAGTAGAACCTGTCTAGGTGATAATGGTTCAAGTTCGCGCCCGAAAGCCACAGTTGGTGGCCCGACCGCCCCGTTACATTGTTAATGATCGACACGATCACCGAGCTCAAGTAAAACCCCATCGCCAAAGAAGCCCACGACAGTGACATAGCAAGTGACCTCATATTCGTCGGTGCCTCCGAGAAGAAAAACTCCAATAAACCCGCCAAGGTGAAGAGATCTGCGGACCCGACGAACAAGTTCTGAAATGCGATCCAGAAGATGGAAATGGGCAGCGGTTTTTCCGAGTCGAGGAGGCCCGAGTGGGTAGCAACGCTCTTTCTCTTGATCTCAATAAAGGCTGCCATGGCCATGGCTAAAACGGAGAGTGCAAGCCCGATCCCGATCCTCTGCAAATGGGTAATGCCCATCTCGGTTTTGCTTGCTCTTCGTGCGAAAGGGATGATCAAGTGGTCGTAAACCGGGATGAATATCATGATGAATATGACAGGGAATACCAGTAGGGAGGCCGGTGGGACATTGAGAGACCCGAACTTGGTGTCCATAGTGGCGGCCTGTTGGACGGAGAAGGTGGAGAGCTGAGCGAGGCAGCAGTTGAGGAGAATGGTGGATGCGAAGACCGGAAGGATTCGGAGCACCACTTTAACATCTTCGATGTTCGGGGGTGCATTGCAGCCTCGTGTGGGTCACTGCTCGGTTCAACAACTTGAGGCTTCCGCTCAAGGGTTCGGTGATTTGGTGACCGGTCTTGCTTGGGTTCGGGTCATTTGACCCGAAACTATCCGTCTTAGTCGGGCTTGCAGACATGCTCGCGATGACGTCATCTTTTCTTGAGTTGCACCCATTCGTCATGGCAGCCATCAAAACCTAATCAAGAATGTACATTACTTGGGTGACACGCAAGACAAACCACTTCAAACTTATACCAAGTTGCAATTCTCTAATTCAGACTTAATAATATGTTTTTGTTTTTGTCAATTTAAATAACATAGACACTCAATATTAATATTTTAAATGACGATTAGTAATATTACATGAAATTGTTTTTAGGTTCTTAACTTTATAATTTACTTAAATTCAACGCTTCATCCCATGTCTTAGGTTCTTGTTTTTAGCACAAAAAATATATATTTTACAGTAAGTGGTGAAGAAAGCGTCGGACAAAAAACCGCCGAGGAGGGCCAGAAGGAAGGCGGTTCCAACGACGTTGGTGACGTCGTTGGCCGCCTTCGACGGTGACAAGTGCATGTAATTCGTCAGGTACATCACCAAGTTGCTCACATTTGCATTATACGCCAAATTCTCCAACACCTCCGCCACTGTCCAAAAAAAATTCATTTCTTAGGGTTAACAGGTCTTTTAGTCCATGATGTTTGACCATTTTTAGGTTTTGGTCCATGATGTTTTTTTTTTCCTAGTTTTGGTACAATATGTTTGCAGATTTTTTCTAGTTTTGGTCCGACCGTTACATTCCGTCCATTTTTTGACATGTACAAGTCACGTGATCCACCCTAAACTTTCAATTTTGTTCAATTTAGTCCCTCTAATACTTTCCTAACTTTTTTTTTCAATTTAGTCCCGAAGTTTCAAAAATTCAATTGGACCTATTGTCCAATTGAGGTCAATTTTGAAACTTCGGGACTAAATTGAACAAAAAAAAAGGTTAAGAAAGTATTAGAGGGACTAAATTTAAAGTTTAAAGTGGATCACGTAACTTGAACATGTCAAAAAATGGACGGAATGTAACGGTTAGACCAAAACTAGAAAAAAATCTGCAAATATGGTACCAAAACTAGGTAAAAAAAAACATAATTGACCAAAACCCAAAAGTTGTCAAACATCATGGATCAAAAGACCTGTTAACCCTTTTTTTTTTTCATCACATCCAAAAAAATAACCAGTTCGAATTATTATTAGGGTAAAATATGTCATGTTGTTAATCACGATTCTAGATTTAAAATGTTAATGTTTAGTTTCCAACTATTAGATTTTTGTTGTCTTTTAGGGTTTCGACTGATATATGGTCTTAAATTTGACACTTTAGCAATAAAAAGAATGTTATTCGCACTTTTTTTAAGTATCAAATTTGTGTTTCATGTTTTAGACTAAAAACAGTCACAATTATATGTTATGTTGCTAATTGTTATTCTAGATTTAAAATATTGATATAAAGTATCCAACTATTAGATTTGTTGTTTTTCACTTTTTCGATTGATAACGGTTTTAAATTTGATATTTTAAACAACAAAAAAACATGTTATTTTCCACTTTTAAGAAGTATAAATCAACCAATCTAATATTTTAGATATCGTATATCAAAACTTAAATCTGGAACATCAGTTAATACATTAGCCTATAGTTGAGACTGTTTTTAGATTATTAACCTTGTTATTATACCCATTAAAAAACGGCATGCGAAACTAACCCAAGACGAAGACGGTGGGGACCATGCCGCCGTGGGGGCCAACCACGACGGGTTTGTTCCTCCAGTCGACGTAGCCTTCCCATGTCTTGATCTGATTCCCTTCTTCGTCAACCTCCTAAAAATTTAGGGAAAGTGATGATTCATCAGGATGAGTGAGTGAATGAATATATAGACAAAGAAGGAGATTATATTAGATGCTCAGATTCTTTGTGAGAGAGAAAATGAAGAGACTCATCAACCCACCATTTTTTTCCACAATTTTATTTGCCAAGTTGTGCTTTTTGGTGTGTGTACAGGAGGAGTTTGCTTCAGGTTAGAAGATGGGAGGGATGATATTTGATATATATATATATAGGGGCGGACCTACATTTAGTTGAGGGGTGTAATCGCACCCCTGAAATTTATATAATTTGTATAGATATAGTGAATATTGTAGTATATATGTAAATTTCGCACCCTCTCATTTAAGTATAAAAAATGCTTGTTGCACCTCTCACATGCAAATCTGTGCAACATATTTAACTGTGTTATGTCTTAGGAAAAAAGACGTGTCTTTTAGGAAAAAAGACATGAATTTTTCGGTTAATATTAAAGTTCGGTCATCCCAACTATACATAAGTTTTGAAATTATGATTGCTTGATAGTTAGCACGCGGTCTTATTTATTTTCACGTTTTCAGCCATAATATATATTTGGTGGTAATACTTAATATATATGTATTATAAGTGAATACTCATTTATGGAATAAATTAATAATTATCTAATATGTTTTAGAACATTGTATTATTTAATAAAAAATATATTTTACATTTACCAAATGGATAATAATTCGACATCCGGCCGTACACTTAGTAGTAAGTACATTTTACTTTTGATTGCACCATTCATCCCGAATCTAACTCCGCTACTGATTGCACCCCTGATAATGGGTCTTGGGTCCGCCACTGTATATATACAGGGGAGGGGGAATGATATGGACAGTAAAACGAAGAGCTTTGATCTCTTTGAAAGAAGTATATAAAGTAGCAGGCTACAGTTGCACTTCATTCATTAAACAAATATTTTAGGTTTTAATTCGGTTGGAATACTGGAATGTCAAAAGTATTCATGGCATTCATTTTATACGCTAGCAGTTGCACTTTATTCATTAAATAGATACTTTTTGTTTTATCCTGCTTCAAATGTTGAAAATTGAAAAATATTCATAATTTGCACTTTACTATAAGCATTAGTGTGAGAGAATTTAGTTTAGTGTGAGAGAAGATTACTCTTAACTCTTGTTACATCCAAATAAAAAAAGTTATATTCTAAAAAATAAATAAATGATAAAAATATCAATGTCTTGTGAAGATTTATATGTAAAAGAAATTGAAAATGCGTATAACAAATAAAATGTGAGAGAACATTATTACAATTAAGGATATATTTTTTAATTCAAAATAAATATGTTACATATAATAAATAATTAAATAATGAAAAAATGAGTTATCTTGTAATATATATATATGGGGACTATATATATAGTAATTTTATTTTCTTTATTTTTATTCTCAGCTTTGAATTTTGTTTTAATTTTCAACCTAAAATAATTATTACTCATACTGGATCTATCTATTAAACTATTAATCTTTAGGTACCATTTTGCTAATTAAATAAATATGTATATATAATTGGGAAATTGACGGTACCGTCAAATCTAAAGGGGATTTGTTAGGATCCTTTGAAAGTATCCATGCTTTAAACTTATTTTGGTAAATATTTTATTTATAATTTTACCCAAAAATTTGTAAAATTAAACTGAATAATCACAATGGTTATAAAGTGAATTTTAAGATTTTTTTTTTTAAATTTAAATGTTAAGCTTTACATTGTAGAAAATAAAAATAACAGTTTTTTAAAAAAAAACACAAAAAAATATTCGGAGGCAAAAATAAAAATGAAATAATTACTAATAAGAGACATAGTATAATGCTCTTAAAATTGAAGAATTAAACTATAAATAAAATTATTTATAAACAAAAATAATGCATGAAAGCACCAATACTTTAAAATGATGTTAGACAAACCGAATCTAAAGTTTTTCCATATATATAGAGATATAACTAACGGATTATAATTATACTAGGTGCTGTCCCCGCGCTACGCGCGGGAGTGAAAATAAAAGTAGTACGTGAATGAATATAATAGTAGTATTTTAAAAAAAAATATTAAAGTTTATTACTTTTGATGTATAGCGATATATAAAAAAGAGGTATAAGTCTAAATATATTATGCATGTGTTATTGTAATTTACATATTTTTTATTAAAAATTATAAACATGAAAATATTATTTAAAAATACTATAAAATTCAATTAAGAACGATGTTGATATTATCACTACTATTCGATTCTGGTATTATTTTGTATTAACCATAAGATTCATAGTCCCTAAATCTTAAACTCAACAACATTTAAAACAATTATCATATATTGATTTATTTTGGATTTAATATTAACATTGTTCATCACGAAAAAAAAAAAAATTAAAAAATATTATTATGTTGATAAGGCTATTGCATTCTTCTTTAGTCAGAAATGAGTTAAATCAAGCCCATTGGTTTAATCAAGCCCATAAAACTAAGAATCTTGGACATTACTTTTCTTGTTCAATAATAAACCCTAGCATCAACCATTTGCCGCAGCTTTACTCTCACTGCCTTCACTTGAGAAGAAACCTCACCTACCCACATCTAGCCACCTTGTCGTAAAATCCTCCAGCCCCGTCTTCATCGCCTTAAGCCACCCCGCCGTCACCGCCTCATGTAACCCCGCCATCCGCCACCAACAGCCACACCGCCCCCAACGCCATCACACACCGCCCCAACCACATCCAGATCGAGATTTTTGTATTTTCGCCGACCTTCTTATGGCCACATCGTCGACTCTCTTCGGGTCGCATCGTCAACCCTCTTTTGGCTCGAATCTTCGTCTGGTTTCGTACTTCGCAAATCTGGGTTTCAACCCATAGATCTAGGTTCGAACCCTAGATATCTGGTTTCGAAACCCGACTTCACTCCGCCATTTCTTCTTCCAATCCTGCAGTGGAGATATAGACACATGCATATGAATTTGAGCTAGCTGAGACAAAAGTGGAAGCTGGAGGTCTGGGTTCGAAAACTCCTCTTGGATTGTTTGATTTCTTCAAGCAATGATTTCTGATGATTTCTTTCATTCAGATGAGCTTGCGGCTACCGTTAATTCACTGTTAATTCCTGAATCCATATTCGATCGAAGGTGAGTAAGATCTGAGACTAATTGATTGAATATGATGAATTAATTTTAGCCGGAAAAAATTGTGCTGATCATAATTTGGGTCATGGTTCATGCGTTCCTTTTATAAGCCCTTCATTGAATTGATATAAATTGAGTGAAATTTAATTGAGTGTAACAGATTATTGGAAGAAGATAAGTCGCCCCTTCGGTTGCATAGCTTTGGAGACTAAGCTCAATATTCGTTAATGTCGCGTTTGAAGATTAAAGGCGTCAATTAATTATTTGTTAATGTCTCCTTATAATTAATAGAGCATTTATATTTGTTTAATTTTATATTGCTTTTATTTGTTTATATTTTGCTTTGTAATTAACGTCTTATGTGGAGCAATCTGATTGAAGGAAATTGCTGATTAAGTGTCAAGTTATGGATGACTTAAAATGATGACGTGGCACAACAAAAATGAATTCCTCTCTCACCTATTCCCTTATTATATATATAGATAATTGAGTGTAACAGATTATTGGAAGAAGATAAGTCGCCCCTTCGGTTGCATAGCTTTGGAGACTAAGCTCAATATTCGTTAATGTCGCGTTTGAAGATTAAAGGCGTCAATTAATTATTTGTTAATGTCTCCTTATAATTAATAGAGCATTTATATTTGTTTAATTTTATATTGCTTTTATTTGTTTATATTTTGCTTTGTAATTAACGTCTTATGTGGAGCAATCTGATTGAAGAAAATTGCTGATTAAGTGTCAAGTTATGGATGACTTAAAATGATGACGTGGCACAACAAAAATGAATTCCTCTCTCACCTATTCCCTTATTATATATATAGATAGATACAAATTAATTAAGGTTGTAAATGAGTATGGTTAGTAAGATGCCTTTTCTTAATGAATTTTTAGACTTTATACTCAAAAACTCTATTGAATATAACGATTATCTAATGACATTGACAACCCTGTAATAATAAATCTCTTTAAGTATGCCATTAAATAAGTGAGAGATTTTTTTTAAGCTGTTAAATGTCATATATATTGCTATAATATAATGTGTTTCCAATGCCAATCTCTTAATAAGAGAGATTCATGGTTCAAATCTTTTGACCTGAGAATGAAAAATATACATATTTAAGGACCTTTTTACAATACTCTTGGAGCACCATGTTTTTTACATTAATTTTTTTGTTTTTCTATTACCCTAAAGGTGAACCCCATAGGGAAATTAATATTATTAATAGTATGATACACATCTTAGGTGTAGTTAAAAAAATTCATACTTTTTCATTTTAAAGTTTTAGTTATGTTACAATTAAGTCCACCATAGTATTAAAAAAACCAAAAGCATGGTGCTTTCAAAGCATAGTAGAAAAATCCCATATTCAACGTTTTTAGGAACGAAACCACCATAGAATGAAGAGAGAATTGCACCCTAAATTTTTTGTGATATATAATTTGTATTTTAATATTTATAATTATTATTAGCTTGACTGTTTAAAAGTCTTAAATTTACCCGCAGGTTGAATTTTTACCCGCCCATTGCCGTCTATCCCTAAATTCTTAACTTCGTCAACTGAAGTTCAGGTTCATGATATTAAGGAACCTTGTGTGTTCTAAAAGTGATTTGGGTTCGTTTGACACCACTTCTTTGACCGAAATCCACTTTTGGTACCGAATCTTATTTTTTGTACACTTTTGGTACCAACGTTTTGCATTTTGTACACTTTTCATACCACCGTTAAAATTCCGTCCAATTTGGCAGTTAAGTGTCATGTGCCGTGCACGTTACTAACCCTAATACTTCGAACAAAGAAAAAAAGTAGAAACACCAAATCGCAACATGGGACTATGTTTGACAACTCAACCCTTTAAAGCATCCTATACTGCAGAAAACCATGTCATTCTGCTGAAAACCTCTCAACTAACACACCTGGTTTCATTCAACTCAACACTAAAACCATCATCAATTGCACTCATTTCTTCAACTTGGTGACCCTAAAGACTTCTTAAGACTCCGAAGGATGCTCCACATAAAAGTCGAAACCAAGAACAGACCGATACCAGTAACAATCGCGTATTTGAGTCCGAGATTCACCAGCAAGTTCACTAGAAGCCCTGCAAGAACAACCCCGAGAAAGTTTGCTGACATGGCAGACCAAAAGGGCATGTCGAGGATGGAGGCAATGATGGCTCCGGTCCATGCTCCAGTCCCAGGGAACGGCACTGCCACAAAGAGCATGAGCCCGAGCCACTGGAACTCCTCTACAGGGCCTGCCTTGTCTTTGGCTCTCTTGAATAGCAGCTCAAGTACTCGAGATGCTGTGCGGTTCTTTCCCGCCAAGAAAGTCGCGAGCTTCTTCAAGTACAGTATAATGAAGGGAACAGGCACCATGTTCCTGAAAAAGTTGAAGATGATGCATATTTTAACATCAAATCCAGTTAGCATTAACTACAAATATAAAGATTCAAGCACTGAAATGAAAAAGACCACATTTTCTCATTGTTCTAATGATATGGTCTCGAATGGAGATTACAATCTACATGAGGTTCCATCACAAACATTAAACATGTCTGGTCCCTGGAGATGATAAAGATGACAGTTTTATCAGTGTAAAGGAACAATTTTTTGGGTCAGATGAAATTCTGGTTCAATTATAGGGTTAAGAACCTAAAAGCAGTTCAAACTATATGTAATTTACTAATTGCTGTCTCAAATTATAAATATTGATATTTGGTGTCCCAACTATTATACTTTTTTTTGTTTTTAACTTTTATTTTATTTTTCCGACTGATTTTGGCGTTAAAATTATCATTTCAAGCAACATAAACATGTTATTTCTACTTTCCGAAGTATCAGATTTGTTTATCATGATTTAGGATTACTCAATGCTTAAAAAGGGAGTTTCTATCATGCTCTACAATACCAAGCTTGTGGTATTTTTTACGCGAAGGAGGATTTAACATGCTTGTGGAGCATGATAAAAAAACCAACTTAAAAAACATGTTTTTGTTCCATCAATTTGATGAGAAAAAGAAAGTGAATATCAACTAATTTGATAATTTGAATAGTAAATTTCAATACTTCAAATCTAAACCAGCAATTAGCAACATAAGCTATAGTTATAGTTGAGACTGTTTTAATTGTTAACCCTCTATTTTATGTATCAAATGCATCTTCCCCTTCCCAAATCAGACAAATATGATAAACCCAGTTCTAGTTTTAGAATCAAATTCAAAGTCTTCCATTTCTCAAATCAGACAAGTATGATGAAACCCAGTTCTATTTTAAGTATCAAATTCAAAATTCTTCCCCTTCCTATATCAGTCAAGTATGATGAAAATGGTGAAGTAGAGAGTAAACAGACAACGGCTAATGATAAAACTGAGCTGTGGAAAGAGAATACGGACCCAGCAACAGCTAAACCAGTCAAAGCCAAGGGCTTCAGCTGCATCCAGTAACCAACTGGAATAGCCCCACGCAGCTCAATCACCGGAAGCGTGGCAAGCGCAAAAACCACAGCTTCATCGGGCCACCCGAAGCTTCTCAATTTTCCGGCGAATTTTAAGCCGAAGCTCGAAGAACCGATAGAATCCGCCGCCGCGGCATTCGCGTCACCTGAGGCCGCAAACCAAGCCAGAGATACGGACGCCCAGACGGCAACCCATAGCAGAAACTTGAGAGGTCGTTCCTCGAACAGCAGTGGCACGGCGTCGGCTGCATCTCCGGCGGGATCATTGACGGCAGAAATCGAGAGAAGCCGGCGGTTGGGTGAAATTGGGGTGGGAGAGAAATGAGGGGAAATCGTGGATCTCACTGATGGGGATAGCGATAGCCTGGAGATCGTGGGAAGGGGTAGGGCGATTCTTAGATGGTGTTTTCCGGCGATGGCGGGGAATGCTAGAGCTGGTGTGGCTGCTGATAAGGCGGACATTGCGGCGGCGAATCGCCTAATTGAGAGAAAGGCCCTTTTCACTCTGCAATCTTCGTCTACATTGCTTACTGATAACCGCTACTTTGCAGAATGGGGTCGAAGAAAACAATGAGATGGATAATTGAAGAATTACTAGATGAGCCCAATTGTTTATTCTGAGGTATATTATCTCGCGTAACTTTTCAACATTGCAAGATTAGCCCCCCTTTACTTCAGCAAAGTTACAGTTTTCACCATGTTGTCCAGTACAACATTCGTTTTACATTTTTGCTTGTAGTGAAGCTAATGCAATGTTTTGAAAACCGGTCAGGGCATCAAACCAGAGTGGTGTCCGGTTCCGGTCCGACTTGTTTCGGTATTAAAAAGAAAAATCTTGTCTAGTTTTCCTCTCTAAATCATCAAGTCCATTGTAAAGGCAGGTTTTTTTTTTATTTAAATTATGGGTGAGCAAACTATCTGGTTGGAATCAGAAATGAATAGAAACCGATCGTTTGGGTATGTTCTGGATAGATGTAACCGATTTTGGTACAATTTTAAAATAAAATTTCAAAATTAATATTTTCGATTCTGGTTGTGGAATAAGTAACCGAGTATCGAAATACCCAGAATCGACCCATTTAACATATTATATATATTAATATTAATAATAATAATAATAATCATTTAATAACCTAAGTATATAACATAAACAAATAGCAAAGCGCTTTCTACTCTGATTTACTTGGCCATTCATGAAATTGATTGATGACATACTATTTTGCTTATTGTTTATTAATTAATCATAATAAATAATTAGAATTTTAATTATCAAAAAGTTTATCCAAACTTTAAATTTGTGTTGAATCAGAATTAGTTTGTTATGAAAAGTGGAAATCGGTTTCTCAACGGTTACTCGGAACCGATCGGTTACAAACGGTTCTGAGATATTTTCGGTTCTAAATAATTAGTACGGTTCTGGATAATGCGTGTCAGGAACCGTTTAGTACTGGTCTGGTTTTGAAATACCCCAAAATTGCTAAATACCCGAAAGTGCTCACCCATAATTTGAATCGGCGAATTGGTTTTTACTGTCCAACCGTTTGGACTGATAATTCACTGAACATACCGGTTTCAATTATCATTTTCAATCCTTATGTGGAACCGAACTGGTGAGGAGGCAAGGTTGCAGTCCAACCCGGTCTTACCCGAATTCGATTTGCAAAACCATGGACATTAATAGATTAGAGATGGACTCACTCCAATTTTCTCTGACCTTTCGGCATCTCGTTAGCTTGTTGATACAAGCTGCCACCCAAAGAATAAGGTAATATTGCTTCATTTGTTAAAGGTGGGGGTGCAAATTCATCTTTTGTTAAGTTTGGGTTGCAACTTTGTGGTTTACCAATTAAATTAAGTAGTTAATTGTCATTGTAGAGTTGAGTTGAGTTGAGAGCAAATAGAAAATTGGGTCTTTGTGAGGGAGGAATTTCCAAGGTTAGCCATGGAATCATTAGAGATTGTATTATGCCACCCAAAAATACTACCATTCCTCCTCATTGGAATTTCTTACACAAAAACATTATAACAATACATGAATACACACAATAAAACCTTATTCATACAATTATATGACATAATATTAATACAACAGTATGAACATGATAACACAATGTAATTTTCATGTTGAATTCTTATTTAGTATCACGTAATAATTTTATTTTCATTTCATGTAATAACATTTAAAATTTATGGATATAAATAAATATTGTTGGAGACCTGGAGTCCACATGTGTGAATAAACTACGTTGGTTCATTTATAGATTAAGAGTTTTCGGTAACTTACCTTACACATATTTTTTTTAAAATATACTATTAACTTAAAATACAAAATATTATAGATAATATGAGTCAGTAAAATTGTATTTTTATTTGAGTAAAATTTTGGAGAATGTACAGATCATTGTCTAGTTCAATCATTTAACGTGTTTCCACTGCTTCATATCCTTGATTGTTCTAGAATTTAGATAGTCCCAGCAGCTGATACATTAGCAGACAAGGAAAGTTAGAGTAGGACACAAGCAACCAAAAATCCTGACATAGATAGCATGTAACTAAAACACAGACTAAGAAAAAAACAAACATGAATCCTTAGATACTTCGATGAAGTGTCTTTGAAGAAAAAGAAAGACCCCAGTTCGACACCATCAATCACTTGTCAGACCAAAGCTTGATGTTTGGCTTATGTTCTGTGAGCTAATAGTGCCTCAATGCATATAAGGGATTGAAATCTTACCAAGTACTTGAGAAATCATGGTTTGACTTTCTCAAGTACCTGAAAGATTTCAATCCATGTATATAATATAGGTCCTCCCCCAACAATTCAACTTCATTAACCAATTCCAAAAACAATTAAACATACATTGGTTTTGGTGCAAACATGAATAAGATGCAATTGTGTTCAAATAGACTATAACTCTATTTGTGATAGGGGATTTATACCATATCAGATAGAAAAAGTGATATGAAGCATGTATAGGGTATAGAGATACTACTCAAGTTTAATATGCATTCTTGCTGTTTAGGGCTCAAGTTAGATTGGTTTAGGTTAGCGGAGACAGTCGATTGAGCTTAGTGGTCATACAAAATGTTATCAGAGCCAACATGAGTCCGTGATCGCCCTAGTAGGGGAAGGGCCCTACCATCGTGAGAAAATAACTTGAATTAAAGTATCGACCTATGGAGCTCCGATCACCTACCCGGGTAAAGATTCGAGTTTACACAGGAATTACTGCTTTAAGGGCTTAATATGAGAACAATGAGCTGGACTGGGCTAGTGGGGACAGTCACTCTAGTTTAAGGCATGAGACTGGATTGAGCTACTGGGGACAACCACTCGAATCCATGGTGTGATATTATTTGAGACATTTACAGGGGTGATACAAATTTGCAGAAAAATTCAAGCTTTTGCCTTGTAAAGGCTGATTTCTAACACATTACTATAGAAGGGATGTTTAATTCCATCAATACCAACTATTTAAACAAAAACATGATCAAAGAACACGAATAATCTTGAATATCAACTCAAGCAATTCCCACCTATTGAAGAAGATGGTACCGCTGTTGGCCCAAAAGAAGATGGCACCACTACAACTTGCATAGTGGTACTGTTTGGAGGGAGCTGAAGCCGAAGAGGAAAAAGTTTTTCAATCAACGGGTTGCGAGAACACACAACAATACTTTCCATTCCAGTATCCTCTTGCAGCTTTCGAGTCAATTCCTCTAAACTATTACCCACGAAATTAAATGAATGCCCTTCAAAGCTTTCACCTTTAACAACTCCATTCTCATCCGCAATGTGGTAGTATATGGTCCGACCTTCGGATTTCAGAGGCAAACCCACATCAGATTCGATAGACTGCAAGTTCATGCGAGACTCGTCAATAAACTATGGCTTCAATTAGAAATCTCAACCTTTTTTTTAGATTCCCATATCAAAATATTGACTGATGTTTGGTCAATTGAACAAATTGTTAGTTCAAGTTTTACACGTTGACGAATTGCTAGCTCCCTTAGGATTTTCGTCTAATTTTGATAGAATGCCTCGAGTGTGAGGACCTAATCAACAAAACAACTAGCGTTTTTTTTCGAGCGTTCACATATTAGCGACTTGTTCATCTATCAAAATATTAGTTAACCATTATGTCCAAAATAAATTAAAACATTAACGGTTTAGCAATTTGTACACACATTTTTCTTTAAGAAGCAAAATGTTAAAAACTTGGCTAGCAAATTTTTAATTAACCTAATAAGGAAATGCACCTCTTGCCGGGAGTAGTTTTCGGAATTGACGGAGCCAAAAGACGGAGAGCCGCCGAACTCATGGTTCATAGAGTCAATATGCGAGAACGGATACATGGGGAGCTTATAGGCGGCAGATTGAACCTGATTAAACAAAAGTATTAACAGAGCTAGAAATTTAACAATTAACCCAATAAGGAAACACACCTCTTTTGGTGAGTAGTTTTCGGAATGCAGGGAGCGAAAAGATGGAAAGGGGTTCATCAAGTCAATATGCGAGATCGGATTCATGGGGAGCTTATCAGCGGCAGACTGAACTTGATTAAACGAAAATGTTAATAAATCTAGAAATTTGTACACATATTAAACTTGAACTATCAAAATGTTTAAAACAATTGGCTAGCAATTTGATAACTAACACAGTAAGGAAACTAACCTCTTGCCGAAAGTGGTTACCAGAACTGACGGAGCCAACGGACGGAGAGTCACCGAACCCAGGGTTTATCGAGTCAATATGCGAGATCGGATCCTTGGGGAGCTTATCATCAGCAGACTCGGTCTAATTAAATGAAAATATTAACGGGACTAACAATTTGTACACATATTAATCTTGAACTAGGAAAATGTTCAAAACAAGGAAACGCACCTCTTGAGGGGAGTAGTTGTCGGAATTGACACAGACGGAAGACGGAGAGACACCAAACTCAGGGTTCATCGAGTCGATATGTGATATCGGGTCCATGGGGAGCTTATCGACAACTGAATGTACCTAATTAAACGAAAATATTAATGCAAATAGCAATTTATACACATTAATCTTGACCTATCAAAATGTTAAAAAAAACTTGTCTAGCAATTTGATAATTAACCCAATAAGGAAATGTACCTCTTGCCAGGAGTAGTTGTCAGAATTGTCGAAGCTAGAAGACAGAGAATCGCCGAACCCAGGGTTCATCGAGTCAATATGCGAGATCGGATCCATGAGGAGTTTATCAGCTTCAGATTCGACATGAATCTCGACTACATCAACCTCCCAGAGGATCCAATCCTGGGTTGATTTGCGGTAGGGGAAAATATCGTAGGTGATCGAGTTGCGCCACGGCGGAAGGCCACCGTTAGCCCGGAGGAACTTTCCGTATGGGGTCTGGAGCTTGACGTGGGTGCCCTCCCCGACAGGCTCCCACTCCACGGAGGAGTCGAAACGATCAGGGAGGCTCTGTACGACCTTTAGCCCGGTGAAGCCGAGAACGATCGGCTGGTTGGAGGCGGTGAGGTATTTTCCGTAGCAACTCTTGAGGCGGATGATTGAGTCGGAATTGAGGACGAACTCCACGGTCCATCTACCATTATTGGAGGATCCTTTACGGTCCTGGATGACGGATTCTTCGTCCTCCGCCGCGAGGAGGTACTTGTTGTGGTTGCTACGGAGGCGGACGACCTTGGCGTTGCGGAAGAAAGCCATTCCAGCAAGTAAGCTATCGGGTGTGGGCTTAGAGAGCTGCCGAATCGAATTGTAGTGTTGGATTAGATTAGATGCTGACTAATTCTATATGTTGTGCATATATTGCTAAGTAAAAAAAGGTTTGATTAATTTCAGGACATTGCAAAAGATGAAGACTTGAAGAAGACAAATTTTTGGAGTTAATTTTCTGTAGAAGAAGAGTTAACTTGTTGCAAAAGTAGTACCAGATCAAGGCTTGTTGGTCAAGTTATTAAGCTTGGAGTCGAAGTTTCTTACACTAAATAGAGTCAATAAAGTGTTTTTAATTCACAATTAATCTCAATCATAATGGGATTTGCTAGAACCACTAGGAAATATTAAGCTAAAGATGATGACCTTGAGAGGATGACTAAAGGAAATATTTGAAGGAAGGTGCCACGGTCATCGCCAAACTATATATCCAAAAGGATGGTACCAAAAAGTGACGTCATCCTATTAAGGAATGATGAAGTTGCGACCAATTTAGTACCGACTTGAAAGAAATCCACTCTCCTAAGTAAATGTGAGGTGGAGACCTACTTGTCACATACTGAATCACTGCTCAATGATCCCACCAATCATAAAAAGGCGGCCACCGCCCTCAACATCCAGTCACAGGAAACCCTCATAGAAATGTAATGCCGCTATAAAATTCGGTACAAAACCTTCTATAAATAGTAAGACATTTACATTCATTTACAAGATTCACACTTTCAACACACTTATTCTAATTTAAGCTTCGGAGTGAAATCAAAGAAACAACCCCACCTTTCTCAGGCCTCGCCAAGAAAAGTCACATCAAGAAGAACAAGCTAGCCCACAAAACTTCAGACTTCAGAGAGATGCCCCGACAAGAACCAGAAAAGCCTCCACCACGCTTAGCCAGACATTGAGGATCCAACATTGGCACCGTCTTCGGTAATTATGATAAAAAAAGTCATGGCTCCACGAAAAGGATGAATCAAAAGTTTAAAGAGTTACCTAGGGACCTTGGGAAACCTTATCCAGCTACTTTGATCATTTCGAGAGAGTCCATCATCGGACCAGATAAGAATACACTGAGGGCGAGTTCATTTGGGCATTGTTTAGAGGCCTGGGACCTCAGACTCGCTCCTTATGAATCACCAGAGTAACAAACCTTGTGGATAGAAGGGAAGACCTTGTTCAGAGGATCATACGATTCAAGCAGGAAGAACCCCAGGAAATTAACAGAGAATCAAGGGGATTTTCTGGCCAGGAGACTTTTGAAGCCCCGATAATAAATGAGTCAACGACTCCGCGAGATGCATGCTTCCAACAAGTCTATCAAATGATAGAAATGCTAAATCTATCTGGAAAAAGACGTCACATTGAAGATTACTGTGCCTATCACCATCAAGTGGGACATAGTACCAGGGATTTCCTTTATCTCAGATGAGATAAAGAGTTCCTCCATGAAGAAATCCAGGGGAGACGCCGTCACAACTCTCATGAACCCAAGAGATGGGAAACGTCACGAGACAACGACATCAATATATTGTCAGGAGGATTCTCTACGGGATGGGAGTCTAGTGTCGCTAGAGAAGCTTATGCCGCCCAAAGAATCGACAATATTGACTCAAGGAAAAGAGCCAGATAATTAGAACCCGATCGCTATTTCCTTCTCGACGGACGACTCGCTGGCCGTGGCCCAACCCCATGAAGACACTCGTTGGCTGTGGCCCAACCCCAGGAAGACGCTCTAATGGTAACTACGTGGATTAATGGCTACGAGATGAAACTTGTATTAATTGATGGAGGAAGCTCGACGGATTTTCTAGCTTTGAAGCCCTCACCGCCATGGGATACCAAAAAGAGGATCTGATAGAAATGAACTCCCAATTGGTTAGCTTTGCAGGGAGACGACGTACCCATCAGGCGCTATCCGACTTCCCGTAATTTGGGACAAAGATGGAAAACAATCGAAATAGAGGTTTTGTTTGTGGTTGTCATGTCGAAACCATCCACTTACAACACCATCTAGGGGAGAACGACGCTCAACGACCATTATATATCCCCCTCTAGTGCCTACCAAATCATGAGATTCCCTCCCACCATGGAGTAGGGGACTTAAAGGGTGACTAGTTAACGTCTAGACGATGTTATATCAACACTCTACGAAGACGTAATCAAAGGGATATTTTATCCATATGTTATAGATGAAGATCCACGGAAATAATGCAGGTGTCCAGCCCTTATGGAAGATTTAGTAGAGGTCGAGAGCGATTATGCGGAAAAAACTGCCAGAATCGGATCCGTGTTACCACAAGAACTCATATGTGAAATAACTTGAATTTTGAGAGATTGTAAAGAGCTTTTGCATGGAATCCGAGCGACATGCCTGGAATTAGTCTAGATATCATCTCCCACGAGCTCAAAATTGATCAAAAGTTCAGCATATAGCCCAAAAAAGGTCAATGGCCGCCGACAAGAAAGCGATAATACACCAAGAGTTTGGAAAGCTGGTCGATGCGGGATTCGTCAAGGAGATACGCTTCCAAACATAGGTCGCAAATCTAGTTTTGGTATTAAAAAAAAATCGCAAAGGGAGGATGTGCGTGGATTTTCGTAATCTCAATAAGGCATGTCCTAAGGATTCATATTCATTGCCTAGAATCGATTAATTGGTCGACGCCACCTCATGCCATGAACTCCTGAGTTTCATGGATGCGTACTCTGGGTAAAATCAGATCCAAATACACCATCAAGATGAGTCACACACCGCGTTTTACTAGGTAATTCCTTTTGGGCTAATCAACGTCGGGGAAACATACCAAAGAATGGTGAATAAGCTCTTCGAGCCCATGTTAGGGAGAAATATGGAAGCATACGTTGATGACATGTTGGTCAAGTCTATAAAAAGTCAAGATCACATCTAAGACTTGGCAGAAGCCTTCTCCTGCACGCGGTTACGCAAAGTGCGGCTAAATCCATCTAAATGTACTTTTGGCGTCCAGTTAGGAAAATGCCTTGGCTTCATGGTGAGTCAACGATGAATTGAGGCTAATCCTGAAAAAAAAAATTGGCAATTGAAGGAATGACCTCGCTCACTTGCCACAAAGAAGTTCAGTGCTTGAATGGAAGACTGGTGTCATTCGGAAGGTTCCTGGCACGATCATGGGATAAATCGCTACCCCTCTTCAAGGTATTAAGAGCCAACAAGAAGTTCGAATGGACCGAGGAATGTGAAGAGGCCTTTCAATAATTAAGAAGTCACCTACATTCGCTCCCAACCTTAGCAAAAGCCCTCCTAGTGGACCCACTATTTCTCTACTTAAGTGTCAGCTCAGCGGCTATAAACTCTATTCTCATAAAAGAGGTTGGCAGCATTCAAATACCAGTTTACTATGTCAGTAAGATCTCTGGTGTCGCCGTGGCAAACTACATGGAGATTGAAAAGTACCTATATGCATTGCTGGTGGTGGCAAGAAAACTCTGACCGTACTTTCACGCACATGAAATCACGGTACTCACCAACCAACACTTAAAGCAACTGCTCCAAAAAACCATACGTCTCAAGACAAATCGTTAAATTGGTGGTAGAGTTGAGTGAATTCCGAATACATTTTGAGCCATGAAATGCTATCAAGGGGCAAGCATTCGCTGGATTCATTGCAGAAAACAAAGTCACGCCAGATGCAAAGCCCATTGTTATTCCAAACGAACATGTAAGTCAACGTCGGAAAGCATTGCCAACGAAACTTTGGCATGGCTTTTGTACACCGACAGATCTTCTTCAGCACAACGATGTGGGGCAGGATTGGTACTAACGCTACCAGATGAAGAGCCACTCGCTATGCGTTAGCTCTAACAGTCTGCGCACAAACAATGAGGCAAAGTATGAAGCCCTACTCACGGATCTAATTGGCCCTCTCCCGAGATCAACGGGCAACACAAACATATAGTGTTCGCTCTTGACTACTTCTCAAAATGGATAGAAACAAAGTCCTAGCATCAACAATGACCTTCCAAATGATCAAATTTATCCAAGACATCACTTGCCAATATCGGATCCCAAAAACCTTAATCAGCGACAATGGTCCTACGTTCGTAAGTGAACAACTTGCTGACTTTTGTGACGACATGCTAATAAAGCAACGCTTTCGCTCTGTACACCATGCTCAAACAAATAGACAAGTCGAAGCCACCAATAAGACATTTCTCAATGGGTTAAAAAAGAGAGTGACCGCCCTGAAATGAAAATGGGTAGAAGAATTGGATCAGGTTCTTTGGGCCCTATGAACTTCACCCAAGAAAGAAAAATGAGAAATGCCATTCAGCATGGTCTATGGATCTGTAGCAGTCTCTCCTACAAAAGTAGCCAACATCTCTAAAAAGGTTGCTACTTATAACGCCTATCAAAATGAAGAGCAAATGAGAATTGACCGAGACCTCGTCGATGAAAAGAGATGGGTCTCTAAAGAAACCCAATGAAGAGTGAAGTTAGAAATGACCAGATACTTTAATCGTAAAAGTAGGTCGACGAAAATTCTTCCTAGGAGAAAATGTACTTCGAAGAAACGAGCTTGTAGCTACCGACCAAAGTGGGAAAACGATCCACAAATGGGAAGGGCCCTACATCATCATTGATATTCAATAACCCAATGCCTACTTATTGGAATATCCGATCCTCAAGGAAAGCACCTTCATAGGACCTTTAATGCGGAGCATCTAAACAAATTCTAAGTTTAAATTTCTATGAATATATATAACATTTTAATAAGATAATAAATAAATATGCAAGTTTTTTCTTCAGGTACAGTGTATAAAGAAAGGCGCCATCAAAAGGAGAGTAGTATTAATACTAGCTCATCGACTCATAAAATTTGCTGATGCCTTCAGATCAAAAGAATACTAGTCATAATACTAGCTCCTCGACTCATAAAAGTCACTGACGCCTTCAGATCAAAATGAGACCAGTCATAATACTAGCTCCTCAACTCATAAAAGTCATGGACGCCATCAAAAAGAGACTAGCATAATATACTAGCTCCTCGACTCATAAAAGTCGCTGACTCCATCAAAAGGAGAGTAGTCATAGTACTAGCTCCTTGAATCATAAAAGTCACTGATGCCTTCAGATCAAAAGGAAACTAGTCGTTTGGTCGCAAAGGCCACGAAAAAAAGGAAAACGAAGCCCTGCCTCGATCTTCTTGGGAAAAATTACCACGTCCCTAGGAGGGGGAAGGGAAGGTGGATCTCGACATCGGCGTCATTTGGAAACCTGGGGCCTTCCTCATCGGATAAATTTCCTAAGGTTACTGATTTACGAAATCCTCTAAAGAAAGAGATTCCGCCTTAGGGTCCTTGTGAGCATGAAGAATGGACAAACTACTAGTTCCTGAAGGAGCAGCACTGCTTGAAGTCATTGGAGTTTTGAAAAGAGAGCGGTGGAATGAAGCCTTTTTGTCGGAACTAGGAGATCCTGAAGAAATTCCAAGAAGAATCCTAATTTGTGGAGAACATGGACGACGATGATTGGGATTCAAAAAGAAAGCAGAGAATTGGTTTGCCAGAATGAGAAAATGAGAGCTTTAGAGGTTTGATAACGGAGTAAAACAGTGAGAACAACTGTTACCCCTAAAGGGGTTTATATAGAGAAAAATGAAACTTCTCCAGGAAGAATGATGTAACCGTTATCAGAAGCAATGATAACTACAACAGTTACATTTCTAGGGAGAAGTTACAATGGAAAAGAAAATTCTCGGAAAAACCAACTCCAACGGTAAAAAACGTTCACGCCAAAGGCAAATCAAGTAGGGAAATTCAGGAGTTGGTCATGACTTGAGAGGAATTCCCAAGGGGCAAACACCTAGAGGAACCCAAGATCGACGCAACTCCTTACAAATTCAGGAGATAGTCACGACTTGAGGGGAATTCCCGAGGGGCAAACACCTAGAGGAACCCAAGATCGACGTTACAAAATCAGAAGATGGTCACGACTTTAGGGGAATTTCCAAGGGGAAAGTGTCGCCTGGAGCCCAAGGTCAACGACATCCATCATTGACGGCATCAATAACGATTTTCTACAAGCCAACGCCATGACATGTTCCGATTTAAAAGGAAAAAGAAAAGACTACTCGACACACGATGACCCATCTTTTTTTAGGAAATAAGAGTTAAGGTCAAATGTCTCGAGGGAACAAAAGATCAAGGAAAAGGCACCATGAAGGAAGGTGCTCCAGGCGACGCCAAAACCGCAAATCCACAAGAACAGTACAAAAAGGCAACACAACCAATAAACCCATCATATTAAGGAATGATGAGGTGGCGACCATCTTAGAACCAACTTGAAGGAAAACCATCCTATTAAGGAATGGTGAGGTGGTGACCTGCTTGACACCGCCACAGAAGGAAACCTACTCTCCTAAGTAAAAGTGAAGGTGACGACCTACTTGTCACCTGTTTGACGCCGTCATAAGGAAACCTACTCTCCTAAGTAAAAATGAGGTGGCGACCTACTCGTCACCTGTTTGGCACTGCCATAAAAGCAAACCCTCATGGGAAGGTAATGCCGCCTAGAGTCGATTCAAAAACTCTATAAATAGTAAGAACTTTACATTCATTTACAAGATTCCTACTTTCAATACACTTATACTAATTTAAGCTTTAGAGTGGAATCATAGGAACAACCCCTCCTTTCTCAGGTGTTGCCAAGAACAGTCCCACCAAGAAGAACAATCTAGCCCACAAAGCTTTAAACTTCAAAGAGACGCCCCAGCGAGAATCAGAAGAGCCTCCACCAGGCTTAGCTAACCTTTGACGATCCAACGTTGGTGTTTTCTGTACGACCATATATTTTAATCGAAAAGTAGGTCGACGACAATTCTTCCTAGGAGAAAGGTACTTCGAAGAAATGAGTTTATAACAGCTGACTAAAAAGGGAAAACGATCCCCAAATGGGAAGGGCCCTACATCATCATCGATATTCCATATAACAATGCCTACAAATTGGAAGATCCTCAAGGATGGCACCTTCATAGGACCTTTAATGTGGAGCATCTGAAAAATTATATGTTTAAATATCTTTGAATATGTATGTCATTTCAATAAGATAATTAATAAAGATACCGGTTTTTTCTTCAGATACAGTGTATAAAGAAAGGCGCCATCAAAAGGAACTAGTCATAATACTAGCTCATTGACTTATAAAAGTCGCTGACGTCATCAAAAGTAGAATAGTCATAATACTAGCTCTTAGCTCATAAAAGTCGTCGACGCCAAAGGAGACTAGTCATAATACTAGCTCCTAGACCCATAAAATCCGTCGACGCCTTCAGATCAAAAGAAGACTAGTCATAATACTAGGTCTTCGACTCATAAAAGTCGACGACGCCTTCAGATCAAAAGAAGAGTAGTCATAATACTAGTTCATCTACTCAAAAGAGTCATTGACGCCATCAAAAGGAGACTATCATAATACTAGTTCCTCGACTCATAAAAGTCGTCGAAGCCATGAAAAGGAGACTAGTCATAATACTAGCTCATCGGCTCATAAAAGTCACCGCCATCAAAAGGAGACTAGTCATAATACTAACTCCTCGACTAAGAAAAGTCACCAATGCTTTCAGATCAAAATGAGACTAGTCATAATACTAGCTCCTCGACTCATAAAAGTCGCCAATGCTTTCATATTAAAAGGATACTAGGCATAATACTAGCTCCTCGACTCATAAAAGTCGTCGACGCCATCAAAAGGAGACTAGTCATAATACTAGCTCCTAGACTCATAAAAGTCGTCGGCGTCATCAAAAGGAGACTAGTCATAATACTAGCTCTTCGACTCATAAAATCCGTCGACGCCTTCAGATCAAAATGATACTAGTCATAATACTAGTTCCTTGACTCATAAAAGTCACTGACACCTTCAGATCAAAAGGAGACCAGTCATAATACTAGCTCCTCGACTCATAAAAGTCGTCGACGCAATGAAAAGGAGACTAGTCATAATACTAGCTTCTCGACTCACAAAATTCGCTGATGCTTTCAGATCAAAATGAGACTAGTCATAATACTAGATCCCCGACAATAGTCACCGACATAGTTTGAACCCCCAACATCTGGTTAAGTAATGAATCGTTGAACTGCTATACCATATTACATTGTTAAAAGATATCTTTCTATAGTTTAATCTCTTTTAGTTTTAGCCCTTTTACCATAAATAAAAAAAAAAAAAAAAAAAAAAAAAAACAGTTTCAACCGACCATGTGAATATTTAGGTCATCGTGCCTACTCTCTGAGCAGCTATGCCCACATCGTTGGATATTTCAATTTTTTTTATAAGTTTCCTGCGGCATGCGAGGTGTCCTAGGGTTAGGTTTGTGCTTTTAAAACGATTTGGAATTGGTCCCCCGAGGATCGGTTCAGAACTAGTATGAGGAGGACCGGACAAAATTAGCCCAAAATCGGACCGATTTAGAACTAAATCAGAACCGAACCCTTAAGAACTAGACCGTGTTTAGGGGTGTCTGTTAGCATATGGTGACTGGGCGCCGTAATGGTAGTCCATTAATATGTATAGGTAATCTAAGAAATTGGGTTAATGTCACATTAGGAAAATTGGGCTTGACCCAAATCTCAAATGACATGAGAGACCCAAAATTGGACCTCCCTAACATAAGTGGCCGGCCGAATTATGTGAGGTGCAAAGTGAACTTTTGTCCACTTTGCTCCTCCTATAAATAAGTGGTTTAGGGTTTTATTTGGGGTAATTCACAATTCTTCCTAAGTGGTGATTTGAGAGAAAAACCATTCCCCCCTTAGACATACTTCGGCCGACCCATGACCACCACCAAGGGTGTGCCAATTTGCTTAGAGCAAAACACTCCGGAGATCCGTCCCTGCCAAGAATCGATCAGAGGCTTTGTTGTGGAGCTAATACCACGTAAGACTTCTTTAACAAGAACCTCTACGGGTTCCGTCCGGTGGATCGTGAACTCCCTTAGCAAGATCCTTGAGACTACGGATAAGGTTTAAGGTATATGCACATCTTCCGCTGCGTAATTCTGATTACAAGCATGTACCTTATTTATGTTTCCGTAGTAATCAACCCCGTAATCCAACAGTGTCAATGGGTCGGGGTGGGGCGAGTATTGCTAGATCCTGATCCGCCCCACATGTCGATATGGTCGACATATATATGGCCCATACATCTTGCCGGACATGGCTGGCCGGGCCCCCGCAGGTCGATCCACGATGAACATAATTTATTATTACTAATTCTAAATTCTAAAATCTATATTTACCATATTCAAATACAACTCCAAATTCGAATCACAAAGTACAAATTCAACTTCAAATCCTAATACAAATTACCATTGTTATATTTTACTATTTTGTTATATTATTCATATAGTTTTATATATATATATATATATATATATATAATACACGTGCGGGGCGAGTATCGTTAGACTTGAACTCATACAAAAACCCACGGGTCGCAGGTCGACATGGTGAAATCGGAACAGGCCCTGCGAGTCGGCAGATACTCGTGACCCGTTGGCACCCCTATCGGCGTTGGATCAATTCCAAATGGCCAGATTCTTAAAGTGGTAACGAACCGGCACAAAAGCTAAATGGTATACCAATTCGGTCCAGTGAGTCGGTTCGAACCGGACCGATTTTGTAGACCAATTATTTTCTCCTCAGTCGGCATCAATTAGTAACCTAGTTCATTATTGGACCGGACCAACTCGATTTCCAACCCTGCCTAAGGACCTCACTATGATGACTCTTTCGTACTATGCTTATCTTATTTGTAAAATAATCATCACTCGTTGCAATCAAGTTAGTTTCTAAATGGTAATACGTAGGGATGGGGAAAAAAATCGGTCCGGCCGGACCGGCTCGGAACTGGACCGGATCGGACCGTTTGGAACCGGTTCAGACTGGACCGGTTCCAAACAGACCAGGTTTTGCAAGTGGAAACCGAGCCAAGAACCGTTTGTATACTTCTGATGGAACCGGTTTTAAATTGGACCAGACTGGTTTGGACCGGTTTTTTTTTTACCCATACTGGTTTTGGACTGGTTTTTTGTTTTTTTAATTTTTAGTGTTAATCTATAAATAAAAACGGGTCGGACCGGTTCTGAACCGGTTCTGGACCGGACTGGTCTGCTTTTTATAAAACAGTCCAGAACCGGTCCAGAAACGGTCCAGATTTTGTTGGTCAACTCTTGGTCAACATCTATTTCGGTCCGGACCGGACTACTTAAACCAGTTCCGGTCCGGAACCGGTCCAGGCCGGATTGGTCCAATGCCCATCCTAGTAATACGTTAACCATTCCATTCAAGTCTAAACTTTTTAGTTAATAAATAATAAAACACTAAACTAGTACACCATATAACCATATTACATAGTTAACTCTAATCTTTTTAGTTAATAAATAATAAAACACTAAACCAGTACACCATATAACCATATTACATAATTAGATGTTTCAGTTAAATTGTGACATTTCCGCTCTTAAGGTAGTTTTTTTTAGGGTTAAGAACCTATGAAAGGTCTGAATTATCACCCATGTTAACGGGAGAGATCTGAAATTTAAAAAGTTAATAACGGAGGTATGAAATTTCAATTTTGTTGATTTGAGATTTTCCGTCCATTTTTAGGGTTAAATTTAACAGAATTGTGTGAAATGACATTTTTGCCCCTTTAATATTTTGTTTTATTTAATATCTTATTTAAGGAAATGTGAAATGACAATTTTACCCCTAAAGTCAAATTAAAACCACCCAACTCCGTCCACTGCCACCCGACTCCGGCCACTACCACCCGACTCCGGCGACCACCACCTCGACTCCGACGACCACCACCTCGGCTCCGGCGACCCGACTCCGGCCACCACCTCAGCAAAAAAACTCCGATCGGAGCCAAAAAGCTCCGATCGGAGCTTTGAGGCTCTGGTCGGAGCCACAAAGCTCCGATCTGGAGCTCTGTGGCTCCGGTCGGGGCCATAGAGCTCCAGATCGGAGCCCAATCGGGGCCGGTGGCTCCGATTTGGGCCCAATCGGAGCCTTAGTGGTGGTCGTCGGAGTACGGTGGTGGTCGCCGGAGTACAGTTTGTGGTCGCCAGAGTACGGTTGGTGGTCACCGGAGTATGGTGGTGGTCGCCGGAGTACGGTTGGTGGTCGCCGGAGCTGGGTTGGTGGAGTTGTGGTGGCTTCAAGGGCATTTTGGTCTTTTCACTTCAATCATGTGAGGGGCACACTTGATAGAAGAGCATTTTTGGAAATTTATTTTATTTCCGGTCACATGCCAAGCATGTGACCAACTTCCGTTAGTTTTAATGGAAAAAACTAACGGAGACCGCTTTTATCAACAAAACAGAAATTTCAGACTTCCGTTATTAACTTTTTAAATTTCAGACATATCCCGTTAACATGGGTGATAGTTCAGACCTTTCATAGGTTTTTAACCCTTTTTTTATTACTATTAAGAATATATAGAGTAATAGGACAAGTTTAAATACAACCTATCATTTTAAGAAACGGTCAATAATCTAATTTTTCTATAATTATTCCCTTAAATATAAAACATGAGGAAACATCTTCATCAACTATAATTATACGTGTTAACCACCAAGATATAAGGACCAATATTATAATGAGGAGAAATATATATATGGAGCAACCAGACGCATGTATGAAGAAAGTTGGCTGGGTTTGCAAAGTTCATTTGATAGGAGATAGTATCTTTAAATTGTACTTTAGGGGTAAGGGCTTATCAAAGGCTTAATGGCCGGCCCTACCGCTATGACCTCGAGTAGAAATCAATATGCTCTATTATTTCCGACATATGATCCTAGCTAGCTAATTTATAATTAAGTTATCTGATCGGAAAAAAAAATATAGACAATAGGTAGGAGAGTTTAAAAATTACGCCAGATCAATTTAGAGTCGTCAATACTAGTTCATTCTTTTTTTTAAGAAAATATAATTAAGTTGACATGTTAATTAGAGTTTATTAATACCTGTTTCGACGAAACCATCGACCCAACTGAACCAAGCACATCATCTGAAGCACTGAAGCTCGGCATGTTCGATAAGGTACTGTTGGGAAACTGGTCCAACTCCGTCTCCATCACCGCCTCCACATTCCAAAGAATCCAGATCCTCGTAGGGATCGTCAGCGGATCGTCATGTGTGATCGAGTTCCGCCACGGCGGCGTTCCCTTATTGGCCCTCAAGTATTTCCCGCTCCAGCTCCTAAACCTCACCTAACAACCACACGACCGATTCAAACGGTTAAAACTATATATAAGAGTGTTTCGAAGCTCTAATAAATTTAGTTTTATGGGATAGTAGTAAATTACAACGTGCATGATATTGGAATGTACATATTTAAATTTTTGTGACATCGTTTAAAATTAAACATGGGTAACCTTAGTATGCCAATAATTAAATAAAGGGTTAGAAGGTCTTTATGTGTCATATGTTTGGTCAAAGTTGACTTTTGATATTATATCTTTTTTGTTTTGTAGACTTTTGGTGTCATACGTTTGCGTTCTGTAAACTTTTGGTGCATCTGTTAGTCAACCGTCAACTTTGGCCGTTAAATACTTTATTTTGTTCAATTTAGTCGTCCAATTTATATTCCTAACTTTTGATATTTACAATTTAGTCCCAAAGATTTTCAATCAGACCCTATGGTAAATTTGACCCAACCAGGATCCCTGTACCTGGGCGACCCTAGCCAGGGTCCTACCTAGGTCCGGGTACCTTAGCCAATGTCAGAATTACCCATGATTCAGACCCTAACTGTGTCAATTTGACCATAAGGTTCGATTGAGAATTTTTCGAATTAAATTGTAAATATTAAAAGTTAAAAATATAAATTGAAGAACTTAATTGAACAAAATTAAAATATTTAGCGGTCAACCTTAACGATTGTTTAATGAATAAACTAAAAAGTAAAAAAAAAAAAAATACAAACAAGTATATAAAAAAAAAATATATAACAAAATATATGATACCAAAATACTATTTAACCGTTAAATAAATAGGTAAGCCGTTTAAAACTAAAAGTAGTCATGTGAATTAGATAAATATTATTTTACGACACCTGAGAACCGTCGCTGGAGGGCTCCCACTGGATGTTGGCTTCGCCGGAGTTATTTTCTGGCGAGGACTGGGTGACCTTCTTCCCGGTCATACCCAGTAGAAAGGGGTTGTCGGATGCGGTTAGGTACGTGCCGTGGCAGCTCCTGAGAAGGATGACATTGTTGTTCGCCTCTACCGTCTCGACGACCCAGCTCGCCTTGGCAGAGTCCCCGTTCCGTTGCTGACGGACGGTCTCCTGATCGTCATCGGCGACGAGGTACTTGCCGTTGTGGCTCCGGAGCTTGATGACTTTTGATTTCTGAAGCAGTTCCATATGGAAATGGATATAAATAAAATTCGTCGTTGGCTCCTTCTGTCTGTTATTTCCTATACTGATTGGATTGAATGAAGAAGAAGACAACCTTGTTTTATATACATATATTATATATGGGTGTAATATTTTTAATGGGGTTGAAAAGGTGGGTTGTGTTGGATCCTTCTTGGAATTATTCAATTTTTTTTGGTAATAAGAATTATTCAAATTAATAACACAATGTGAAGAATATATTTTAATTAGTCTTTACCATCAGCATTGAGTTATTATTTAGTGGTTAAGAATATATACTTCGGGTCACGAGTTTAATTACGTTATTATTTCATTGACTTAATTGAAATTATTTCATATTTCACGCGAAAGAAGGACTAGTGCTCATTACATGCGCTGATTGTTCAAATATTTAATATTCATAAAAGTCCGAACATGATATAGCGGGATATACGTTAACTCACTCATTCCATTTTCTTTAGCCAAAAATATGTATTAGTCTTTCTTAGTTAGACATGTTACCTAGCTAGGTTAGAAAAAAAAAAAAAAAAAAACTCTAATATGTAAACTAATAATAGAAATAGCCTTATCGGAATTTTTTATATTAAAATATACCATTTCAACAGTGCTGACATGGTATATTTTGATAATAAAAAAAATCGATGAAGCTATTTATGTTATTACTATAATATTTGCACGCGTGGTGTACGTGTACCTAAATCGAATATAGAGGAATACTCTATTAAAATAGAACGAAGTTGAGTTTAACTTAATAATAAGTGTAATAAGTAGAGTTAGTACATTCAAAAATCCACGGTCGAATAAAATCTCCAAGTCTACTTCTAAATTTACAGTTATTTCGGAGGAAATTTCTTCATACTTTACATTGGATTTGGACTTCAACATTGGCAAGGAAGTTAAGATAATTTATGTCATGCACAACAATAGAATAAACAGATTGATTTTAGACAAAGTTAACAACAAACATATAAATTATATTAAACTTACCTTAAGGTAACAACAACAATGTCGAATTCCCTTTAGTTTAACATCTTAGACATACCTCTCAAATTGATGTCTACAGGAATAAAAGCAACAACAACGTTATACAGTGCTTATGTTTCTTTATGCTTAACATACTTTTTTACTTGCCACTTGCATCATGTTACATCATAGTTTTGACCACGTCATACATGTCAAAGAATTCGCGAGGCTTCTCAGGTTCTATGAAATTCAATGGAGGGGTGAAATCAATCTCACAATCAGTGTCATTCATGCTAGTAGCTAGCATTAGAAGGCATTGTTATGTTAAAACCATTTTGGTGAATCATTACTGATCGCATTAGAACTTTGAAGGATTTGTTAAGTAAAATCATATTGGTCAGTTATCAGTAATATATTTCTTTATGGAATGTATTTAATCTTGACCGTTCGATTGGTTACTCGATGCACGTACCAGATTAAAGGTGAATATTATAAACGGTCATCTCTCCCTACCAGTTATTGACGCAGAGATAAAGATCAGTTCTCTATCAACTGGTCTCTGACAGAAGGATGGGCAAGGGAGAGAAGTAGAACCGTTCTTCAGATAAGCCAGTCGTCAGTTTAGGGAGATCATAGGAATCGAGATCAGTATCGGGTAAGTCATTTCTCAGTATACTTTAATCTTCATAAAACATGATCAAAATCCTGAAAATTAGGGTTTGTAAATCTTTCATTTTTTTTTTTTGGTAACTAATCTTTCATTTTAACCAACACTATATTTTATATTTTAGGTAAAGTAATGAGAATGCAACTTTTATGCAGTCCAACAACATACGACATTTTAAGATTAAAAAAAACAACATAAAATAGGTTTTCTTTGGATTCAAACACCAAAACTCAAACAATAGCCTTCCAACTTAATTAGTTTTTAAGGGAAGTAGCCTACTGAAGTTCGGCACATGTAACACATTAACCGATTAATTTATTTTCGTTTGTAAAGAAATTTTCACCGACGAAAGTTGCTTTTATTACTAAATTATAGTACTACTGCGGCGTAGATGCTTGGAGTATAGCATTCAGATGTTCGGAAAAATCCACCAACTTAACGGTCTCCGGAATCACATTCTTCACAGCCGGATCGGAGCAGAAACTCTTGGCCCACTCCGCGAGCTGCGGTCGATCACACGAATTTAGGGATAGTCACTTGTCTAGTAAGTTGAGTCGGAGTGGATTGGAGTAGTATGGACAGTCACTTACCTACTTGAGTAGACTGAGTTGAGATAGTATGAACAATCAAACAAATTTAGTGTGTGACACTAGATTGAGCTAGGCGCAACAGGGTCGAATAGGCTGAGTTGAGGTAGTGGAGAAAGTCAATCAAGTTTAAGACGTGACACTAGGTTGGACTATAGTGAGGAAAAGTCATTAAGCTTAGAGTGTGACATTGTTTGAGACATTTACATGTGATACAAATTTGCAGAAAAATTCAAGCTTTAGCCTTGTAAATGCTTGTTTCTAACCCATTCCTATAGAAGGAATATCTAATTTCATCCAAATCAACTATTTAAACAAGAACATAATCAAGACTACAAAGAATCTCGAATATCAACTCAAGTGATTCTCACCTATTGAAGAAGATGGTACCACTATTGGCCAAAAAAAAGATGGTACCACTACAACTTGCATAGCGGTACTGTTAGGAGGGAGCTGAAGCTGAAGAGGAAAAAGCTTCTCAATCAATGGGCTGCGAGAACATACAACAATGCTCTTCATTCCCGTCTCCTCTTGCAGCTTTTGACTCAATTCCTCTAAACTATTACCCACGAAATTAAATGAATGTCCTTCAAAGTTTTCATCTTTGACAACTCCATTCTCATCCGCAATGTGGTAGTATATGGTCCGGCCTTCAGATTTCAGAGGTAAACCCACATAAGATTCGATAGCCTGCAGGTTGATCTGAAACTCGTCAATAAACTATGGCTTTCATTAGAAATCTTAACCTTTTTTTAGATTTGCATATCAAATTGGTGACAAATGTTTGATCAATCTAACAAATTGTTAGTTCAAGTTTCACATGTTTACGAATTACTAGCTTCCTAAGGATTTCGTCTAAGTTTGATGGTATGCGTCAAGGACATGAAGAATAACCCAACTCGAAATATGTCTGATTGTTCAAACATTAGCGGCTAGCAATCTGTTCGACTGTCAAAACACCAACTACCCATTATGTCCAAATTAAACGAAAAATATTAACGGAGCTAGCAATTTGTACACATTAATCTTGAACTAGTAAAATGTTCAAAAGAAACTTGGCTAGAAGTTTGATAATTAGCCCAATAAGGAAACAAACCTCTTGCCGGGAGTAGTTGTCGGAATTCAAGGAGCCAAAAGACGGAAAGTAGTTGAAGCCAGGGTTCATCGAGTCAATATGTGAGATCGGATTCATGGGGAGCATATCAGCGATAGACTAGACATGATTAAACGATAATATTAACATATCTATCAATTTGATAATTAACCAAATAAGGTAATGCACCTCTTGTCTAGAGTAGTTTGCAGAATTCACGGAGCGAAAAGACGGAAAAGGGTTCATTAAGTCAATATGCGAGATCGGATCCATAGGGAGCTTATCGGCGACGGACTGGACATGATTAAACGAAAATATTAACAAAGCTAGCAATTTGTACACATATTAATCTTGAATTATCAAAAAGTTTTTTTAAAAAAACTTGGCTAGCAATTTGATAATTAACACAATAAGGAAATGAACCTCTTGTCGGAAGTAGTTGTCGGAACTGACAGAGCCAAAAGACGGAGAATCACTTAACCCAGGGTTCATCGAGTCAATATTCGAGATCGGATCCATGGGGAGCTTATCATCGGCGGACTCAATCTAATTAAATGAAAATATTAAGGGAACTAACAATTTATACAAATACTAATCGTGTATTATAAAAATGTTCAGAAAAATCTACTAGCAATTTGATAATTAACCCAATTAGGAAATGCACCTCTTGTCGGGAGTAATTGCTAGGACACAGCGAGCCAGAAGACGGGGAGCCGCCTAACTCAGGGTTTATTGAGTCAATATGCGAGATCGGATCCATGGGGAGCTTATTGGCAGCTAAATGTACCTTATTAAACGAAAATATTAACAGAGTTAGCAATTTGTACATAATAATCTTGAACTAGCAAAAATTTTAAAAAAATCGGCTAATTTGATAATTAACCCAATAAGGAAATGCACCTCTTGCCCGGAGTAGTTGTCGGAATCGATGGATCTAGAAGACGGAGAATCGCCGAACCCAAGATTCATCGAGTCAATATGCGAGATTGGATCCATAGGGAGCTTATCAGCATCGGACTCGGCCTGAGTCTCGACCACATCGACATCCCAGAGAATCCAATCCTGGGTGGAGGTACGGTAGGGGACGTCGTAGGTGATCAAGTTGCGCCACGGCGGAAGGCCGCCGTTAGCTCGGAGGAACTTTCCGTACGGGGTCTGGAGCTTGACGTGGGTGCCCTCCCCGACAGGTTCCCAATCCACCGAGGAGTCGAGGCGATCGGGGAGGCTCTGTACGACCTTGAGCCCGCTGACGCCGAGAAGGATCGGCTGGGTGGAGGCGGTGAGGTATTTTCCGTAGCAGCTCTTGAGGCGGATGATGGAGTCGGAGTTGAGAACGAACTCCACGGTCCATCGACTGTTCTTGGAGGAGCCTTTACGGTCTTGGGTGACGGATTCTTCATCCTCTGCCGCGTGGAGGTACTTATCGTGGTGGCTACGGAGGCGGACGACCTTGGCGTTGCGGAAGAACTCCATTCCGGCGAGTAAGCTATCGGTGGTGGGCCTAGAGAGCTGCTGGATCAGATTGTAGAGTTAGATTAGATTAGATGTTGACTAAGTGAATATGTTGTGCGTATTTTGCAAAGTAAAAAAGGTTTGATGACTTGCATGATGTCGAAGTTTTGGACTTAATTTGCTGCAGAAGAAGATTTAACTTGTTGTAAAAGTAGTATCAAACTGAAGACTTGCAGGTCAAGTTATTAAGTCAATAAAGTACTGTTTGGATACACACTTAGTCTTAGTCAGTTTAATTAGGATTAAATTCTGTTAACACTAGTTTGTGTACGCGTTATTCTAATCTAATCTTAAAAGGTTCTTTCTTTCTATAGTCTCTACTTTCTTTCAGTTTCAAGTGACTAGTGAATATTCAGGTCATCGTGCTTACTCTCGGAGCAGCTACGTCCACATCGTTGGATTTTTCAATTTTTTAAATAAGTTTCCAGCAGCTCGTGGAATGTCCTAGGGTTTTGACTTTCCTTTTAAACCAGATCGGATGGGCCGTTTCGGAGCTGTTCCGAACGGACCGGTTTGAAATTGATCAGGAATCAGATGGACATATTTAACATTGTCCGGGGCGGATCTATAAATGGCATGGTTCCTAAAGTGGTAAGTATTGAGGATCCTAATATCATGTTTTAGTAGTATGAGGACCATTTTGTAATTAGTTAGAAGTCAGTTAGTTAAACCAAACTTCCTAATATAGCAATTGTACCGTGTAATTAGTTTGACAACGAAATGAATTGAGTTGGGCTGAGAAACCTACTTTTAAACTAATGGAAACTTGGTGCAAATTGGAAGTCAGTATCAATCTCAGTCTCAGCAAGTAGCAACATCTTTCTTTCGGTGCTAATTAAATTAATCAGTTTTATCAAATGGCAAGCTATTTTGCGAAGGAGAAGACACAAACTCCTGAAAAGAATTTTAAAGCTAATATGACAGGTATAGCATTTTGTGGAACCTATGTTCAAGTTGCTTCTTGTAAATATTGGATAATAGACACTGGTGCTTCGCATCACATGGCTTGCAACAAAAATTGGTTAACCAATCTTAGAGAGAATACTGTTAACAAGGTGGTTAACTTACCTAATGGGGAAGTCTCACATGTCACTCATTATGAAACTTGATTGATAGGGGTTCACTAAAACTGAACGGGGTTCTCTATGCTCCTCAATTCAATACAATCTTATCTTTGTGCCTCACCTTACCAAGGACCTTCGCTTATCTACTGTATTCTTTCCTAATCGTGTGGTATTCCAGGACCTCTCCAGTGGTAAGATAATGGGGACTGGTTCTCTACGTGATGAACTATACACTTTGCAAATCTCAGGTGGAAATGGCCAGGAGAAGAAGTTTTTGGTGAATTCAAACATGTGTCTGAGATAGAAGACATCTGTAAATAAGGACGAGCTTGAAGTTTGGTATAAGAGATTAGGGCATCTTTCAGCTCAACAATTGAAAAATGTCTTTTTATTTTTTATTTTTTATTCTAAGTCTGAGATTATAATAAAGGATTGTTGTATTTGTCATTTGGCGAAGCAAACAAGACTTAAATTTCCTCTTAGTGATTTTAAAAGTGAGAAAGTGTTTGTGATCTTGTGCATCTGGATGTGTGGGACCTTATAAGTTTCAAACTTAAAATGGTTTTAGGTATTTCTTCATAGTTGTAGATGATCATAGTAGGGCCACATGAGTTTATCTGATGAGAGGAAAATATGAGGTGTTTCTGCATATAAGGAATTTCTTGTCTATGGTGAAAACTTAACATGACAGCTTAATCAAATTGTTTAGAAGTGACAATGACACAGAATTTTGCAATTACTTGGTTAGGGAACTATTTCAACCGAATGGAATATTGCATCAGACAAGTTGTCTAAAGACTCCACAACAAAATGGAGTGATAGAACGAAAGCATAGGCATTTTCTTGAGGTAGCACGAGCTTTGAAGTTTCAAGGTCATATTCCATATAACTAATGGGGGCACTGTGTGATGGCAGCATACTATCTCATCAATCCAATGCCTTCCAGTGTCTTAAAATGGAAAATTCATATGAGATGCTTTACAACATGCCTGCAAAGTATAATAATCTAAAGACCTTTGGGTGTTTTTGTTATGCTGTCGACATAAACAACAAGGATAAGTTTAAACCCATGTCTATTCCTTCAGTAATGATGGTGTACTCACTAAGCTCTAATGATTACATACTCTTGAATCTCCTGTTGAAGAGTTTCTTTGTCTGTAGAGACGTGGTTTTCAACGAGAATCACTTTCCTCTTGAAACACCAGATATGAACTTCACCAATATCTTCTCAATACCTGATAGTATGAATGATTTGCTTTTTAAGGAGTTTGATACTGAGAATGAAAATCAATTCCCTTTACCAGAGGCGAGTAATGTTATCACGAGTTTTCCTGATCAAGCTGGTCAGGCAACAAATCAGGGAATTAGCGAGGCACCTGCTCATCATGCATCAATTCAGACACTTATTGAGACACCAAATCAGGCACTTACTGAGGCACCTGCTCAGGCATCAAGATCAAGCATTAGGTCAGACATCAGATCAAGCATCAGTTCATACATCAGGTTAGACACTCACTGAGACACCAAATAAGGCACCTGCTCCCTTAAAGAGATCAATGAGAACAAAGAGAGCCCCAGGTTGGCAAAGACATTATATAATGCAATGTAAAGTTGTGATTTACTACAAAGTATCTGCTGCATATAAGGGATTTCTCAGTTCCCTGAAAAAGGTTAAAGAGCCCCACACTTTCAAAGAGGCGGCTGCAAATAAGCATTGGGTGTTAGCTATGAAGGAGGAGATTGATGCATTGCAGTCTAACCATACATGGGAGATAGTTATCTTCCAAAATGAAAAGTTCCAATAGACTGCAAATGGGTATATATAGTCAAATATAACTCAGATGGGAGTATAGAGAGGTATAAAACCCGCCTGGTTGGCCAAGGGATATACACAAAGTGAATAGAGTGATTTCAAAGAAACGTTTTCTCCAATGGTTAAAATGGTGGCAGTCATAACTATGTTAGCCATTGCAGCAGCAAGAAACTGGAGCCTACATCAGATGGATATAAGTAATGCATTCCTTCAAGGAGACTTAGATGAAGAAGTGTAGATGTCTATTCCACAAGGCTTTGAAAGGGAGAAGATTTCAGGATCTGGTCAAAGAGTTTGCAAGTTGCTCAAGTCCTTATATGGGCTGAAACATGTATCGCGTCAATGGAACAAAAAATTGACTGATTGCTTATTGAAGAATGGGTATGAACAGAGCAAATACAATTATTCTCTCTTCAGCAAATTTGCTAATTCTGAGCAAGTTCATATGCTGGTGTATGTGGATGACTTGATGATTACTAGATTAGTCTTACCATGATAGAAGAGTTGAAAGAAACGTTGAAGAAGCATTTCAAATTGAAAGATCTGGGAGATTTGAAGTATTTTTTGGGGTTAGAGGTTTGCAAGATCAAGAGAAGGGATTGTTCTTAATCAGGGAATTTTCTCTTGAATTGATTGCTGAGATAGGGCTTTTGGAAGGTATTGCGGCTCTGACACCAATGGAGCAACAATTGAAGCTTACTTCTGTAGATTATGATAAGCTTTTTTGCTTGAATTCAGAATACAAGTTGCTTGAAGATGTTGAGCAATATCGAAGGATTGTGGAAAAAATGTTGTATCTTACAATGACTAGGCCAGATATAACCTACCCCATCCAAAAACTCAGTCAGTTCATACATGCTCCTAAGAAATCACATTTATATGCTGCATTAAGGGTCATTCACTATGTCAAAGGAATTCCAGGTCAAGGATTATTCTTCCTTGCAAATAACGATTTGAAGAACATGGTTGCATATTGCGATAGTGACTGAGCTTCTTGCAAGATGACTCGAAAATCAGTGACATGTTTTTGTATCAAACTTGGAAATGTTGCATTGTCCTGGAAGTCAAAGAAACAAGAAACTATTTCAAAATCGAGTGCAGAAGCGGAATATCGAAGTATGAGAATGGTAGTGTCAGAGGTGATTTGGTTGCGATGATTACTGAAGTAACTTCGTTTTATGCAGCATGAGTCAACAATGTTGAAATGCGATAATGAAGCAACCATCAAAATAGCGGGTGATCCAATGTTCCACAAGCGAACAAAGCATATCGAGATCAATTGCCACTTCGTTCAAGAAAACTTGGTAAAAAGGGTAATTCAAACAAGTCATGTAGCATCTGATGGGCAATTGGCTGATTTACTGACGAAGCCCTTAGGAAAACAGCAATTACTTCAGTTACTTGAATGATATGGAGTGAAAGATCTCTTTCCGAATGAATAAGACGAAGGAAAGAATAAATGTGGATGAATATTGAGATCCTAATATCATGTTTTATTAGTATGGGGACCATTTTGTAATTAATTAGCAGCCAGTTAGTTAAACCAACTAACTAAGCTTCCTAGATTCCTAATATCAGTGTTAGCAGAACCGGACCGGACACCAAACCGGTTAGAGGTCCGGTTCCCGGTTCGCCCGATTCAAACCCGTTCCGATGCTCCATCACTTCCATTTTTCACCTACTCTCCCACGGCCTTCACTTCCATTCACACCCTCCCTAATCTCCCATCCGCTTCGCTCGTTGCATACTCTCTCCCTCTAATTCTCTCCCTCACCCAACTTACGTTTCTTCCCTCCTCTCTATCTACTTCCCTATGTTCCCCTCCACCTCCCTCAACTCTCACCTCCACTCCGCTCCCCTCCCTCTTCTCGAGCCCAATAGTTTGGTTCATTCTCACCCCCACCGAGTCTGAACTCTTTGAGCTGTCTGAATGAAGTGTATTACTCTGTGTTTCAGCTCTCCAGTCCCCTAAGTAGTTAGTGATAAGATAAATTCGTTGTGGCCGTTGCCGATTTCGGGTTCGCAGATCTCGCCGATTTCGATATTGCAGATCTCGTCATTTCAGATTCATAGATCTCGTTGATTTCGGGTTTGCCTTGCAGTTCTGTTTGTACTTTGAATTGATCTCCCCATTATGTTCGAATTGATCTCGCAGATCTTCTGGCGGCTGCACTTGATTAGAATTAGGGTTTTTAAGTTTTTTTTTTTTTTTTTCCGAAAGTGTTGAACCAGTGGGTCGGTGAACCGCCCGGACCTCTCAGAACCGTCTGGTTCTCTCTTAAAAACCGGTTAATGAGCCGGGTTCACTTCCTTTTCGGTCTTTTAAAAGAATCAGACCGGCTAAGACACTGGTTCCCGATCCATTCCGGTCGGACCGCCAGTCTGGTCCGGTTCTAATAACACTGCCTATTTAGTTTGACATCGATCAAGCTCTCTCTCTCCACCTCCTCTCTTTGATTTGATTCCGATTCTTCAATCAGAAGATTCTTCAGTAAGTCGGTATAAGAGCCCATCTGATCTGGGTAATACACATTCGGTCCAACGAACGGGTTCAATCCGGACCAATTTTAATATTTTATCGGTCAACTCGAAGCTTTTCATTAATAGTTGAAACACAAGACTAAACTAGTACACCATCTAACTATATTACATAATTGGATTTTTCAATTATTGTGTCATTTCCACTCTTAAAGTATTATTATTATTATTATTATTATTAAAAATATATGGACTAATAGGACAAGTTTAAATACAACCTATCATTTTATCACCCTAAGAAATGGTCAATAATATATATATATTATTTTTTTTCTATATAATTACTCCCGTAATATAACATTAAAAAAAATGGTGAATAATATAACATGAACATGTTAATCAACCAATTTATACGTGTTAACCACCAATAAATAGGAGAAATATATATATATATATATATATATATAATGTAGAGCCAAGATATAAGTTTTACCCGCCTCGTAAATAAACCGCAACATATTTCACTGTGGATATCTGAACCACGAATCCGCATGACTAATATGATATATTTTAAATATATATACACATGGATATAGGCTTATAATACATATTGATTTATATGAACTGAGGATATTCATGACACTATCACACGACTCCGACGAGTCACCAAACCACGACAACTTTGACTAGTCCCACCACGACTCAGGTCGGCTATCACTAACTCTAAATGGCCACCATAGTTACCGGCGACTTTGAAAATAATCGAGAAATCGCCGGCTATAGTTTAATTAAAAATAATATATAATGATGATATTTTGAGGTAATATCATGTATTTTAAACTTTTTTGGATTAAAATGACATTTTAAAATTTTTAGGACAAATATAAAAATTATGTGGTGCTGGTAATTGAAAATTGTCCATATTGTATCGTAGTATGGATACTGATAATTCATTAAATTTCACACGGATATGAAGCAGATACATATCGTATAAAAAGTATGTAATGCAGATGTAGATGTATGTTAAAACTTTAGATTTTAACCTATTACAATCCCTAACCAAGACACAAAGTAGGAAAGTTGGCTGGGCTTGCAAACCTATTTGATTAGGAGAGAGTATCTTTGAATTATATTTAGTGGTTTCTCCCGGATGTACTGTTTTTTTTTATTACGCTCTGTAATGGGCGCAGAGTCGTTACTATTAATTTATTCATTTTTTTTTTGGAAAAAAAAATTAAATTAATGTATTAGGGTTTAATAAATTACTTGTTTCGACGACCCCATCGAACCAAGCACGTCATCCGAAACACTGAAGCTCGACGACACCGACGACCCCATCGAATCAAGCACGTCATCCGAAACACGGAAGCTCAACGACGAGCTCATCGAACCAAGCACGTCATTCGAAACAAAGGCGCTCGACAAGTTGCTCTTGGGGAACTGGTCAAACTCCGTCTGCCTCACCGCCACCACATTCCAAAGAATCCAGTTCCTCGTTGAGATCGTCAGCGGATCGTCATGTGTGATTGAGTTCCGCCACGGCGGCGTCCCCCCATTGCCCCTCAAGAACTTCCCGCTCCAACTCCTAAACCTCACCTAAAAACCGCACGCCCGATTCAATTTCAAACAGTTAAATTACATATAAGATCGTTTTGAAATTATTTGTTACCAAGTTTGAGCTTTATGAAAAAATGATATATGATGCTCGTCTTATATATATATATATATAATAATATTAGAGCACGCATAATTAAATAAATGTCAAATATTGATAACGCTCTTTAAAACTAAAAATATAGTCAAAAATTTTAACTTGTCAATTAGATCAATATTGTTTTACAATAAAGTTTAAAGTGTGAGTATTATTCTTCTTCCACGCCAAGTTGAGCTCTCAATTACAATTTTCGTCAATATGCTTCTATTTCGAAAAATAAATTGAAAAATATAATATGCCTTTTACCAATTCCCAAAAATATGACAGCCATATGCTGCAGCAAAAAAGTTGCAGTTGCAAAATTAATAATTTTCTTTTCTTTTCGTTTTGTTTTGTTTTTTCATTTTTTAATGTTTAGGCTTTATTTAAATTATAATAAAAAATTAAAACCTATTGGATTGAGTTAACGGTTCAGCCGGGTCAGTGTTATCGTTTCCAACCTGTTCGCCTAATCTTATTATGTTGGGTGAACGGTTTGATCATATTAACTTTAGATGATCAACTCGTTTAACAATTGTACCGATATTTTTTATAATCAGTTTGATCCCTTACCGGTAACCCGGTCAAACCGTTCACACAACACAATAGGAAGAAAAAAAGCCTAAACTTACATAAACTCTAAATTCTAAGACCATGTTGTGTGTGGTGAACGGTTAGGCCGGTTAATCTAGAGTATCAAACTGGTAAAAGAAAAGACACGAGTGTTAAATAGTTTGATCATCTAAGATCTTGAACCGTCTAAACCGTTCACCAAACAAAATAAGGTTTATAATTCTAAATCCATATTTGTATTAGGTGAAACGGTTTGGAACCGTTAACATTAACCTAATAAGTCGTTAACACAATTCAATAGATTTTAGAAAAATAATAAAAAAGATACATTTATAATTTAAATAAAATCTAAACATTAAAAAAATTGAAAAAAAAGGAAAGAAATTATTATGCTGCCATACAGCATGACTCCGGAAGGTAATATTTTCAGAAATGGCATTTGTAATTAAGAGCATTTTTAAATTTGGTTTTCGAAATATGGCATTTTAATGAAAAAATCTCTATAACATTTTCTCACTTGAGAGCCGTCCCCGGAGGGCTCCCACTGGATGTTGGCTTCGCCGGAGTGTTTGTCCGGCGAGGACTGGGTGACCTTCTTCCCGGTCATACCAAGCAGGAAGGGGTTGTCGGAGGCGGTGAGGTACGTGCCGTGGCAGCTCCTGAGAAGGATGACATTGTCGTTTGCCTCTACCGTCTCGACGAGCCATCTCGCCTTGGCGGAGTGCCCGTTCCGGTGCTGACGGATGGTCTCTTGATCGTCATCGGCGACGAGGTACCTGTCGTTGTGGCTCCGGAGCTTGATGACTTTTGATTTCTGAAGCAGCTCCATTATCAATATGGAAAGGGATATAAAATTCGTCGTTGTTATTTACTGATTGGATTGAATGAAGAAGAAGACAACCTTGTTTTATATATATATATATTATATATGGGTGTAATATTTTTAATGGGGTTGAAAAAGTGGGTTGTGTGTGGATCCTTCTTGGGATTTAGGGTTACTAATACACAATGTGAATAATATATTTAATTAGTCTTTACTTTATCATGCGCATTCGGCTAAGGGTTAGTGGTTAAGAACACTTATTCTCATGATTTGATTTCGGGTAACGCGTTCGAATCCGTTATTCATGTGATTAAAATTATTTCATGTTTATGTGGAAAGAATGACTAGCGCCCAATGCACACACTGATTATTTAAATATATAATATATTCGTAAATGAATAAGAGAGTTTGAACATAATATATTAAAATCGACGGTCGTCACTACTACTAATTTATTCTTTTTTCTTTAACAAATAAAATGTATTAGTCTTTCTTAGTTTGACAAGTTACCTATCTAGATTAAAAAAAAAAATCCAAAACACTATATGTAAACTAATAACAGAAATAGCCTTATCAGAATTTGTTTATATAAAAATATACAATTCTACAAGTTCGAGCTTAGTTTTTTTTTTTTAAATTCTTCCGCTACAGCCGTAGGAACAAGAATTGTTTCAGAAGACACATTCTGTTTTTTTTTTCTGGGTAAACTAAAAGATACATTCCACTGCTGAAATGGTATATTTTGATAATAAAAAATTCGATGAAGCTATTTATGTTATTATTATTATTATTAGTTTTAAGGCAAGTAGCACCACCACCATTTTTCTAGGCTACACATTCAGGCAGTGTTTGATGGACATAACGAGATTATTTGAAAATGTGAGATTACAATTAATGTGAGCTATGTAATTTAATGTCATATTACAGTGTTTAGTTGTGCTATAATATGGAGTGTAATTTTAGATTACAGGTATGTGTTGTCATGTGCATTGTAATGTGACTTTATTATTAATATATGATGGTATATTATATATTAATATGATAAGATTTAAAAGAATATATATTTTGACAACAATTAGCTTTATAAACTTTATGTTTTGTGGTTAATACTATAATCATTTATGAACTCCAAATACTAAATAATTAAACTCAATACGCATAACTATTAAAATTCTATTGATCAAAAAAATTTCTATAGTGTTATCAGATATTTTTTACAAAAAAATGCAACGAAAGACTTACTCGTTTTATACAAACATCGTATGCATATTCTTTATTATAATAATGAATTAGACAAAAAGTAAAAATAAATTATTATTACTATTATCATAATATATAAATATAATATAAAGTATTTATATTTATTAAATAAATAATAATAAAATAACAACACTCTGTAATGTTGGACTTAATCTCACATCACATCTGTTTTTTGATGTAATTTCACATTACGTTGAATGAAGTTTGGACGTAACCTCAGATTACAATGCACATTATATTACAATGCACATTACGTCGTTTGGCAAAATAAACAACGTAATGTGGAACGGAATGTAAGATTACATCTCACATTACATGCATCCAAACACCCCTCACAGTATTTACTTAACGCGCCGAGAAAGAGATAATATGTCTCTCTTTTTTTGTGTGTGACCAAGTTGCTATTTATCCGAGTTTTTCTATTACTAGTGAATGTGGTTGCACCTGCGGTAAACTCAATATTAAATTTGCATAACTTACTAATTTAGAAATGCAAGGAAAAATGACCAAATAAATAAATATGATGAAATTACGATTCTTAACAAGCGATAAATACAACGAGGTCAGGCCTAAATTAATAAATAAAGAATGTACTTTTTAAAATGATACATTTGTAAATAGGTTCTTAGTAAGACATTCCAACAAAAAAAGTAAAGAAATTGTCACTTTTCATATGAAAACAATCAGTATTATCCTTTATTGCTAATGTGTGTACAATGTGAATCTTGCTTCAACTGTGCTCTTGATGGTAGAATTTTTTATTTCAGCTTATTGTTTCTTAAATATATATATAATAACAATTATTTTTTTGGTAGAGAGATGTTAAGAAATAATATATAGTTGTAGTTGTTCGACCAGAAAAAGAAGAAAAGAAAACTTACTTTTGGTATTATGAATATGTTAATTTTGATCGTGCAAGCTTCACTCGTTCACACACGCTCAAATGGATGAAGTAACTTTGATTTAGAATCGAGAATTGGATTGAAATTGAAAGATAATGCAGTAAGAACTTCGAATTGGAGAAGATGAACTGAAAATGATATCTATTGCTTGATTAACGAATTCAACTAATTACAAGACTTAAATAACGAAAGAAAAACGCAATAATAGACACCCACAACGTCTACTAACTGACTCATAACAAGAATTAGCAGATAGACTCAAGAAATCAGCTGAAAATCAACAAGAAATCCGCGAAGAACAACGCTGCGCAAAACACATTGTGAAATTGGACTGAACCAGAGCTGCATGGCGATTTGGACTGTACCGGCCGGTTCGGAACTTCAGTAGCCAACTTAACAGAATTTTGAATACACCAACATCTTCTTCTTCTTCTTCTTCTTCGCCTGGATTCCGACGCAGCTCAATTTCAACATTCCTTCCCTAAAACTGAACTTTGGTGTTCCAAATTCAGTTTACAAACTCCTAATTGACTTCTGAGTGATTCAAATGATGATCTCTTTAATCCCTTCGTCAAAATATTAGCCAATTGATCTTCACTTTGACAAAAATCAACTTCGACCGTACCTTCCTTGCAGAGATCCCTTAGATAGTATCTCTTCACATCAATGTGCTTGCTTCTTTCATACATTACTGGGTTTTTGGAGAGCTTTATAGCATATGCATTATCACAGTACAGTAGAGTGAGTTTATTCTGAGTTTGTCGAAGAAAATCAAGAACTCTCCTCATCCAAACTATATGGTAGCCACAACTTGATCCAGCAACATATTTTGCTTCAGTGTTTGACAAAGTTACAATTGATTGCTTCTTTGATGACCAAGTTATAGTTGCTCCACTCATCAGAAGAGCATAGCCTGAGGTGTTCTTCTCATCTTCTTTTGATCCTGCAAAATCACTATCAACATATGAAATTAAAAACTGATCCTTGGATGCCTTATAATGCAAGCCTAGATCCTTAGTTACCTGAATGTACCTGAATATTCTCTTGACCCCATGTAGATGCATTTCACTAGGATCCTCCATAAACCTGCTTACTAGAATGACAGCATATTGAATGTATGGACGAATTGCTGTCAAGTACATTAGACTCCCAATTAGCTGTCTATATAAAGTCCTATCTACTTTAGCTCCCGGTCCTTCTTTGGTTAGATTGTTGCCTAACTCAATTGGAGTGACTACTGGGTTGCATTTATCCATTTTGAATATTTTCAAAACATCATAAGCATACTTCTTCTGAGATATATATAGACTTCACATTTGCTTTGCTTGACCTCTAAACCGTATCTCTATGCACTGATTATATCAGCAAGGAAGTTGAGACCGTATTTTCATGGGCATGAGGTAACAGTCCTCACAGACCAACCATTGAAACACCTCCTCCAAAGACCAGACACATCGGGAAGACTGACCAAATGGGCAATTGAGCTAAGTGGGTTTCGTATTCACTTTGCCCCTAGAACAGCCATAAAGGGGCAGGCTCTAGCAGATTTTATTACCGAATTCACCGGAACTAATCCAGACGAAGACTTGGGAGAAATCAAAACTACAAGCGAGGCAAGTAGTAGTCAGGAGAAACAACCAGAAGAGTTACGGGAGATGCATACCGATGGGTCATCCAATGGGGGAGGTTCAGGTGTAGGCCTCTTACTATACCCACCAAATAGCGATACACCTCTGCGCAATGTCATGGCACTTACCTTTAAGGCAACGAACAATGAAGCTGAATACGAAGCACTGATAACAGGCCTGAGAATAGCCAAAGGAGTAGGGGCAAAGCACCTAAGAGTTAAGTGCGATTCTCAACTAGTTGTCAATCAAGTGAAAGGAATCTACACTGCAAAGTCTGAAAACATGCAGAAGTACTTGCAGCAAGCCAGGGACCTAATAAAGAGCTTCCAAAGCTTCGACATTGAGTCAGTCCCAAGAGAACAAAACCAAGAGGCGGACGCCTTAAGTAAACTAGCCCTAGGGGTAGAAGCAGGCAAAGAGATTCACTTTGTAGAACAAAGAATGCAATCAGTGATAGAACAAATGGAGGTTCTAGTAATAGATGAAGCAGAAGCCTGGATGACCCCAATGCGTCAATACATCATGGAAGGAAAACTCCCAAAGGATAAGGTTGAGGCAGTCAAGATTGAAAGGATGGCCAGAAATTATGCAGTGATGGATAATGAACTCTACAAGAAAGGGTACTCCACACACTTCCTCAAATGCATAACATACCCAGAAACAGAGAGAGTACTTGCAGAACTCCATGAAGGAGATGCGGGGTGTCATGAAGGAGCACGATCAATAATCCGAAAGGTCTACAACCTAGGATACTATTGGCCATCAATGAGCAAAGAAGCAGCAGACTTGGTACAAAAATGTGATCACTGCCAAAGGTACTCCAGAAATATAACAGCCCCAGCAGCAAAGCTAAGCTCCATCTCGGGAGCCTGGCCATTCGCACAGTGGGGGATTGATCTGATAGGCCCCCTACCAAGAACAAAAGGCCAGAAAAATTGCATAATAGTAGCAATAGACTACTTCTCCAAGTGGATAGAAACAAAGGCAATGGGAAAGACAACAGACGAGCAAGTCATTAACTTCATTCAATCTCACATAGTCTCGAGATACGGAGTCCCAAAAGCAATAATAAGTGATAATGGCCCACAATTCAAGAGCAAGAAACTGCAATGGTATTGCGAAAGGCTGAATATAGAGCACCGCTTCGCATCAGTAAAACACCCTCAGACAAACGGGCAAGTAGAGTCGGCAAATAAAATAGTGCTAGACGGTCTAAAGAAACGACTCCATGCTACCAAGGGAAGTTGGGTAGATGAGCTGGAAAATGTTCTATGGGCAGTGTGGACAACACCAAAGATAGCCACAGGAGAAACACCATTTGGCCTAGTATACGGGACCGAAGCGGTGGCACCAGCAGAAATGGCTGTATCATCATTAAGAACCACGTACTTTGAAGAGCATGAGAACAACAAAGCAAGGCTCTTAGACTTAGACCTCGTGGATGATAAAATATGGAACTCAGAAGAAGCACAGGCACGAATGCGCCTGGTATCCGCAAGATATTACAACCGCCAAGTCAAGGAGAGGCAATTCCACATAGGAGAACTAGTGCTCAGAAAGAACGAGTTCTCACACTTAGACCAAGTCATAAAATTATCTCCAAAGTGGGAAGGGCCGTATAAGATAGCATCAGTTCCATACGCAAATGCTTACCGCCTCGAGGATGGGGATGGGTATATCTCCACAAACACCTTCAGTGGGGAACACCTAAAGAAGTACTACGTCTAAGAAGACAGCACAAGCAAAAGACCATATCCTTGAAGTTATTTCAAGTCATTACATATAATTGTTTAAGTTTTCCAAAAACAACTTTTGAGAAGGAGAACTCAAGAAGATACTCCAACTCTACAACTATCTTTGATTTCCTCCAAAGGGTGTCTTGATCCACCCAAGGCATCACATGTGTACAAAAAACATGAATGCTCCTAAGGGAGTAGGAGTTACCCAAAAAAAAAAAAAGTATTTTCCAATGAATGCGATGATATAATCATTGAGTTATCCTTACACAGATATGACATCAAGTCAACAACACCTTCAACGCCACCAAGAGCGTATCTTGAGAGTAGTTCTAAAACTACGAACCCTGTGCCCTCCGGGAGCCTATCCCGCGAACAGACTCAACGTCCCCAAGAGCGTATCTTGAGAGTAGTTTTCATACTACGAACTTCGACGCCCCCAAGAGCGTATCTTGAGAGTAGTTTTTATACTACGACCTTCGACGCCCCCAAGAGCGTATCTTGAGAGTAGTGTTCATACTACGACCTTCGACGCCCCCAAGAGCGTATCTTGAGAGTAGTTTCTATACTACGAACTTCGACGCACCAAGAGCGTATCTTGAGAGTGGTTTCCAAAAACTACGAATTTCGACGCCCCCAAGAGCGTATCTTGAGAGTAGTTTCTAAAACTACGACCTTCGACGCCCCCAGGAGCGTATCTTGAGGTAGATTTCAAACTACCAGATTCGACGCCCCCAAGAGCGTATCTTGAGGTAGATTTCAAACTACCAGATTCGACGCCCCCAAGAGCGTATCTTGAGGTAGATTTCAAACTACCAGTTTCGACGCCCACCAAGAGCGTATCTTTGGTCTAACTACTGGTGCCCTCCGGGAGCGTATCTCGTGAACAGTTTCGACGCCCTCCGGGAGCGTATCTCGCGAACATTTTCGACGCCCACCAAGAGCGTATCTTTGGTCTAACTACTGGTGCCCTCCGGGAGCGTATCTCGCGAACAGTTTCGACGCCCACCAAGAGCGTATCTTTGGTCTAACTACTGGTGCCCTCCGGGGGCGTATCTCGTGAACAGTATTCAACGCCCACCAAGAGCGCATCTTTGGTCTAGCAGTACCATACACACCATTCAAAGGGTATCAGAAGAGATCATTCACAATACTAAGAAGGATCACATGAGAAAGTAATTTCAGAGTAAGGTTGTATAAAGAACACATAATGTTTTTTCTTGATGAAATAGCAGGTACGAGTATGAAGGAAGACACCAAAGAAACGCAAAGAAAATGAAGCATCAGAAAAGGAAGGATCCATAACCAAAGGGCTATACATAAAGGCACGAGAGGTTATCATGAAAAGGGGAGATAAAACACCCTGCATGCATGCCATGAATAAAGACACAAGTGTCAAACAAAGATGGCAAAACTAGGAAATATAGAGTTTCAAACTCTAAAGACAAGCATAAGAAAGCTAGAGGCCAAAAAGGAAAAGTACGACCCAAATTAAGAAGAACCTCAAGCCACAGACTCGCGAAACCACCAAAAGAAATGGGTGTACTACTTCCTCATCTTGGCAATATGCCTAACAGCGAAGTCAGACAAATCACCAAGCTGAGAAAAAGGAAAGTCAGGAGCAATCATATACATACGCTCAAGAATCGTCTTCAAAGAAATACGCTTAGCCACAGAACAGCGAACATCGATAGCAGCCTGATAAGAGGAGGAAGCCTTATACTCAGCGATAGCACACCCTTTCTCCTCTGCACGAAACATCTCCTCAAGGGACACCAACTCAGCAGCCCGAAGTACTTCATCGCGATAAGACTTTTGTCTTAAGGTTTCAATCTCTTCTTTAAGAAGGGCAATACGACTCTCCAAATCTCGGCACTGCAAATCTGTGATACGACTATGCTCCAAACAACTAACAAGCTTGGAGTTAAGGGAGACACAAGTGTCCTCGTGCACCTTTCTCTCCTCAGCAAGATCAATAACAAGAGTGGACAAATTAACAAGGTCGGCAATACCCTGCGACAAAAACAAAGGATGAGACAGATAAAGCAAAAATGAAATGTCCTTAAGGGCAAACACGGTTAAGAAAAGTTACAGAAGCATAGCGAGCCAACACATCATGAGCCAATTCATAAGCGGCCTCCGACCCTTTAGAAGGGGGCACACGATCGACAGGAGGAACAACGGACTGCAGAACACGAACTCCAACCTCAGGAGTTTGTAAAGAAGATTGATTGTCAAAACGAGCCCCACGCCCATAGTAAGGCGCCCACTCAGACCCAACAATTCCATCAACAGGAGGACGAGACAGTTCCTTTCGACTCAGACGCGGAAGACGAAGTCTACCTACAGCAAGATACGGAGTAAACACCAATATACACTAAGGAAACTCAGACATTCGAGGACTTACCAAACAAGGAAGAAGGAAAAGATGGTTCCCGGACCCTCGATTGGGGGGCATCAATATAGAAAGAAGATGGTATCCTAACATCACCACCGCCCTTACCTCCAATAAGAGGACACCTCCCCGCACCATAAAAAACCGATCTTTTTGCAATCGAAGGTCCGGTCCCGGAGTTAACTACTCCCACCCGTACTGGCCTCTTACTCCTCATCAATCACCGGGGAGATCTGCTGATCGAAAAAACGCAAGCTTAGCCCAAGGAAAACAGAAAGGGAACATTGGACACAAGATAAAACTCATTTTCCTAAAACGACGAATACAAAGTCAAAAGGCAAGAATAGAAAGATGACATGGGAAGACCCCACAGGCCAACAAGCAGGGGCAGGGGGCAAGGGGGGATAGTTATAACCCCCCAGTATAGAGAGACCCCACTGGCCAACAAGCAGAGGCAGGGGCAAGGGGGGATAGTTATAACCCCCAGTATAGAGAGACCCCACTGGCCAACAAGCAGAGACAGGGGGCAAGGGGAGATAGTTATAATCCCAGTACAGAAGACCCCACGCGCCAGCAAGCAGAAACACGGGGGCAAAAAGATGAAAAAAGGATGAACCAAACAGAACTATATCACCATGAAGACCCACAAATCAAAGATGAGATAAGTAAAGAAACAATCGAGGGAGAGGCGGGATTACGTCTCCCAAAAGCAACGCTCACACAAAGCAAAAGACACATACCTCAATACGACACGCGTCCCAAGAAGCGAATCCAACCAAGGATCATAACCGCCTAAAAGAAAAGGAAAAGAAAAAAGGACAACGAGAATGAGGTAATCACTTACCCCCTTTTATAGTACAAGAGAATAGGGTTTTTTCTAAAATCGCCAAATCGACACCGTTGATTTTTAGAAAGGAAAAATTCAAGGGTTAGATTTAAAAAACTGATACCCCTAGTTCCCATTAACCATGGTTAAGCTCACACCTACCACAGTTAGTATTCTATGGGTATATTTTTAAGCATCCCATACTTAGAAAAATTTTAGACCAAAATTAAATTTTTCTCCACTTAGACAAATCCCGGCATGAAATTGAAGCATGAACCCGTTTAGCTGTATTCGTATTGCATCCCCACGCGAGCATATATTTTTCAAGTATACTCCCATGGCGAGGATAGATTTATTATCTCCATCTGCTATTCTGACGTTTGCAATTCCTTTATCTTATAAGCCAGGGGGCAGGGTCAGAGACACACATCCATGGGTAAGTAAGTATTCCGACAAAAGGTAAAATCCCGGCTTCAAATTGCGCGTGTCATACCATCCTAAAATAGAGTCAATCAAGGGTCAGGCCATTGGTTGACTCGGGGGCATGTGATGGATATACGCCCAATTTGAACCCGTTGACTTCCGAATCGTTTCATTTTGATCACCCCGTTAATGATTGCAAATCGAAACTTCAACCCGAACACCCCGCGGAAACACCAACGGTCCGGATGAGGCCGAAATACTCGTCCGGACCAAGTTAGACTCACCTAGGTGAGGTCGGGTGGCCACACCCGATCTCCCCTAGGAGGGGTTGGGTGGCCACACCCAACCCCTACCCTTGGGGGTCGGATTTTCCTTCCCCCCAAGGGCCCCGACACCATTCTTAGACTCCCATACTCGGTTTATTTCCGCCAACCTTCTCCGTGCCTTAAGGACTTAATTACTTGATTAAAGGATAATTAATTGTGTTTAGAGGTTAACGATGTCATTAAGTCACATTAATGACACCGTTGCCTATAAATACAACTCTTTCACCATTCATTTGATCATCTTGGCAAATTGCATAATTTAGCTCTGACATCTCTCTACAAATACCGTACTGACTTAGGCATCGGAGAGGGTTCATCAGGCACCACCCCCCCCCCTCTCTGTGCCTGGTATTGCCCCTCTTGCAGGACGAGAAGAGAAGCGAAGCGAAGGACAGAAGGACACGGGCTAGGACGACAAGACTCAAGAGTACCGATTCCGCGACATCTCCAGTGAGGAACAAGGTTTAGGTCGACCGCCCGTTGACCCGAGACTTTGGAACCTAACATTCATATGGGCACTTTTGAAATCCATTCTGAGTTAAATGACTCTCTAACCTGCTATACCATGCTCTTGGAGCTTGCTTAAGACCATAAATTGCTTTCCTAAGTCTATAAACTTGATCATCCTTCCCTTTGACTTTGAAACCACGTGGTTTATCTACATAGACTTCTTCTTCTAACTTCCCATGTAAGAAAGCTGACTTGACATCTAACTGAAACAATTTCCACTGATTCTGAGAAGCTAAGGCTATGACAGTCCTAATAGTGTCTAACCTAGATACTGGTGCGAAGATCTCAGTGTAATCAACTCCATAAGCTTTGTTGTATCCCTTAGCTACTAATCTAGCTTTGTATTTGTCAATTTCACCATTTTCATTCAACTTGGTCTTGAATACCAACTTGACTCCTAAGGTGTTATGACCTTTAGGCAGAGATACTAAATCTCAAGTATTATTCTTTTCAATTGATTCTATTTCTAAGTGTACAGCATTTCTCCATTTAGAGCTCTCATTAGCAGATTCAAAGTCAATTGGATCGCAGTCAATATTTAACAAAGTTTGATCTATGTATATCAGGTGCAGTTACCTCATAGTCTTCAAACCATACTGATCTTTTGATTCCCAGTGACCACCTCTCTTGAGCCGAGTCTTGTTTGAACTTGCCTGCTGCACTCAGGTAAGATTGCTTGAGCTCCAACTACTTCAAGAGCATATTCAAAGTCTTGCTGGTTTCCAGACTCCTCAGTGTGAGCAGGTGACTGATTCCCTTCCTCTCCTGGTTGCTTACTTGATGCTTCTGAGCTTGAGATCTCATTCACAATCTCATCTTCAAAATCAGAAATGATTAACTTCAAGTCTGACCTGGTTGAGCCCCAGCTCCATGAAGCTTCTTCGTTGAATGTCACACTTCTGCTGATGATAACCTTTTAGCAATTGGATCATAAAGTTTGTAGGCCTTTGATTCTTTATTGATGCTCAAGAAGATGCATTTTTGGCTCCTGTCATCAAGCTTCTTCTTTCCAGCAACCAGTAGTGCTCATGCAATGGACCTAAAAACTTTGAGGCTTTCAACTGAGGGTTTGATTCCTGACCATGCTTCTTGTGGTGTCATGTCGTGCACTGCACGTGTAGGGCACCTGTTGAGCACGAAGAAACTTCAAATGACTGCTTCAGGCCATAATGCTTTGGGAACTCCTCTTGCCTTCATTATGCATCTTACCATGTTTACAACAATCCCATTCTTCCTCTCAGCAACTCCATTTTGCTGAGGAGTATGTGGAGCAGTCTTCATTCTCCGTATGCCTATGTGTTTGCAATAAAGCTCAAATTATTTTGAGCAATACTCCCCACCTATATCTGATCTGAGGGTATGGATTTTCTTTCTTGTTTGCAGCTCAACTTCACTCTTGAAAGTTTTAAATGCTTCAAGTGCCTCTGATTTTGCTGCTAAGACATAGACTCGTTCTTTCCTTGAGTAATCATCATTGAAAGAGATGAAATATCTCTTTCCACCATTCGAGATTGGTGTGATTGGTCCACATATGTCAGTGTGGATTAAATGAAGCACCTCAATTGCTCTCATAGCTGGTCCTTTGGGAAAAGAAGACTTCACTTGCTTCCCTAACACACATGGCTCACAAACAGCTTTCTTTTCTTCAATTTTGGGAAGTCCATGCACCATGTTGAGCCTGCTTAATGCTTTTAAGTCCACTGAAACTTAAATGACCCATTTTGTAATGCCGTACCCAAGATTCATCTCCCAAACTCTCACTTGACCCCCTCATTGGAATAAAAACAGCTGTAGATGATCCTGAGCTTCAAAGGAAACATCATTTATGAATTCATCTTTGCACTGAACAACAAATCATGTTTATCATTGTAAACATCAAATGATTTGTCATCTATCACCATGGAAAATCCTAGCTCTTGTAGTTGACTGATACTGATCAAATTAGTAGTCAGCTCAGGCACAAACAACACATTCTCTAAAAGCACTACTTCTCCACTTTCATATTTAAACTTAATCATTCATTTTCCCTTGACTAGAACTCATGAGCTATTCAAAACACTACTCTAGACTCATAGGAATCATCTAGAGTGATAAAGACTGCTTTATTACTTTTCATATGATTGCTGCACCCAGAGTCAAGAAACCAAACATCTCTGCTTGTTGGTGTAGCCGCTCCTTCCTTCACGGCCATCAGTAGTAAATCATTACCTTCAACTGTTGCATTAGACTGCTCATCTCTCTTCTCTGGCAATCTAGCATAACAATCATATTTGTAATGCCATAACATGTGGCATTCAACCTGAGATTTGCCTCCTCTGCCTCTTCCTTTTTCAAAATGAGGCTTTCTCCTTTGTTGTTGATTTCTTTGTTCTCAACTTCATTTAGTCTGCTTAATTGTTGTCTTCCTCTACTACGAATTACACCCCTCCTTCTGAATGAGTTGCTTTCTCTGATTTGTTGGGCTTGCTCTTCTTCTCCTGGAGTTCGATTCAAGACCTGCTCATGCAAAATTAAAGAACTCTACAATTCATCTAAGGACAGATTATCAATGTCTTTTGCCTATGTGATTGAAAAAAACACAAAGTCTCACTTGTGAGTGAGAGACCTCAAAACCTTCTCTACAATTTGCTTGTCTTAGAGGGATTCTCCATTAACTCTCATCTTGTTGCAGACTTCAATTATCCTCAAGCAATAGTCAATCACCTTCCCTCACTTGTAGCAGCTCAAACTCCCTTCTTAATGCTTGAAGTTGAGCATTCTGGACTCGAGCTGAGCCTTGACCATTCTTCTTCATTGAGAGCCATATCTCCTTCGAGGTTTCCTTGCTTATTGCTTAAGATATTTGATAGAGTTGCTCTATCAATTGCTTGAAATAGCAAACTTTTGGCATTCATATCTAAGAGCTTCCTCGATTTGTAATCAGGTGCTTCTTCTTCTCCAATCCCTTATTCGACCACGTACCAATACTCTTTGGCTCTGAGTAAATTCTCCATCATAGTGCTCCAAAAACCATAATCCCCATCATACTTAGGGATCTCCAAACCAACAGAATTTGCAGAAGACTCACCCATTGCAGGATTACAAGAATTTACGAATTCTTAATCTTGAGCTCTGATACCAATTGTTGAATTTTGTTTGTGCAAGCTTTGCTCATTCACAGACACTTAAATGGATGAACTAAATTTGATTAGAATCGAGAATTAGATTGAAATTGAAAGAGAATGCAGTAAGAACTTCGAATTGCAGAAGATGAGATGAAAATGATCTTTATTGCTTGATTAACAAATTCAACTAATTACAAGACTTAAATAACGAAATAAAAATGCAATAATAGACACCCACAACGTCCACTAACTAACCCATAACAAGAATTAGCAGATAGACTCGAGAAATCAGCTGAAAATCAGCAAGAAATCCGCGAGGACCAACGCTGCGTGAAACACATGGTAAAAGTTGCATGGCGGTTTGGACTGGACGGCCGGTTCGGAACTTTAGGAACCAACCTAACGGAATTTCGAATACACCAACGGCTACTTCCTCTTATTCTTCTTTGCCTGGATTCCGAGGTAGCTCAATTTCAACAGAATATCCTTAGCAGTATGGAACATAGTGATATTGACAGTACGTTTTCACCATCCGCCAACAACTTTAAATTATATATATATGTTCATCTGTGTAGTGTTATGGACATGTTATTGTACACCTGAAATAAGCAATTAGATTATAATTGCTTAGGAAACTGTTGCTATAAGAAATATCGGATTTGACACAATTCAATCCCCATTGTTGACATAGACATACCCTTCTACAAGGTTTATAACATTATATATTTGATGCATTTTCAATTCGGACAATTCTAGCTCAACTGAAGGGAAAACAATACATGATTAATAAAAGCAGCATATTCTCGGAACTTGCTACTCAAGAAAAGAGTGTTAGTTCCAAAGTGAACACTATACGATAGTCGTGTCAAGAAAAAGAACAATCTTTTCCTATGAAAGCAGCACCCTTAATTAATATGTAGCTGATCAGATGTCTACATGTTCAAATCGTTAACGATGAATTTGTCTGAATATCGTGCGGTTGGAAGGTAAAGATTTCAAGGTTCTCCGGGTAGTTAATGTGTATGAGTTGTCACCAAACTCAGCCTTGGCACAAGAATTCGATCACAAACCTCTATTGTCTCAGTATCTGATTTATTGGTTTAATTCTATATTCAGCTTTAATTTACAACATGTTGTATTATAAGATTGGTCAGGGGAGGGGGCTTATACAGAATAGAGAGGACTTACATACATGATACACGGTAAACAAGGGGACTTTAGTGCAGATGGCAGCGGAACAGATAGAGGCGTCTAGTGTGAGGCCAAATTGTTTTTTTTTTTTCAAGAGGCCGGATTGTTGTTCTATCATAAAGTAAGGGTAAATTAGGCAATAGTAATTGAAAATCTCTTTTTTCTGGATATTCAATTTTATAAGGCAAAATAAATTATTTAACATAAATCAAATTTTGCTTAATTAAACTAAACTAGCTGCTAAACCCGCGCACCGCGCGGGGAAAATTATTAAATTACTTAAATTATCCTAATTTTGAAATAATTATGTATATGAATAAATTTAAGTACTTAACTTGATGACTGCTAACGTAAAAATAAATTAAATGATATAATTGTTTATTATTATTATAATATATATATATATTATTAAAAGAAGAAGTGTATAGTACATGGCCCAAAAAAAGTATATAGTATGTACATACAAAAAATATATCCACGCAAACATATATTCATATTATCCTAAAAATTTGACCTAATTTGAATAAGAAATTTATGATTTTTTCTAGATATAATGAAACAAATTATACTATATATATACATATATTTTTTTGGCCAGTAATATATACATATATTAAATATTAAATTATTTAAGCAGGCATAATTCAAACCCTAATTAGCACATACCGTAGAGAGCTGGTGAAATGTCTAATGATAGTATTATGATTCCATAAAAGTCCTTTATAAGAGTTCATTAACAATTAAGGACGTAAAATAAATAAATAAATAAATCCTTAAATTTTGATTTCCTAAGATGACAAATTTTTTTTCTAAAAACTTATTATATAGTTATATTGTTTGGTAAAAAGTTACTTAAATAATTAAAGTATAAAAATTAAGAAAACGCAACAAAACAATATTATCATATAAAATTTTGATCTTTACACACCTTGATGAAAAACATTGTCCATTGATTCTATAAATAAGGCAAAAAAACATATAAAACTTGTTACATAAGAAGACCATGTTCCATGAGGTCAACTCGGTCAAAACTATAGTTTGCATTCCATGCAAGATTTAATGACTCTACATTGTGGATTCAATTAAAAAAACATATCATATTTAATATCTCGTGGTATAATAAATCTGGAAAACAAATAATAATTGAGAAAAAATATATCATATTTCTACATTAGAACATTTAAAATAAAATACATTAGCTATAATAGTTATATACTACGATACACCATGAGTAAATGGTGTTTTAACATATTCAAATTATTGGCCGAACAAAGAATAATGCTATTGCTATATAAAATCAACTATGAAATAAAAAGATATCTACACTATATAACTAACCAAGCATTGTATACAAAAGAACAACAAATAAAATTTTACTACAACAAACTAAACTAACCATATGTATAGATTTGAGTATATTTTAAAATCAGAATGTTGGTGAGAGAAGGTAAGCATCTGCAAATCCATGCCAAGACAAAGTGAAATCGGATAGAACCATATTGTACTTGTACATACATGACGGCAATGAAAGTGGCCCGATGTGTACGTGATGATTTCTACAGACTATAAACCTTAAATATAAGGGTTAAAACCAAAAAATATATATTATATATACATAAAGAATGTATCTGACATGTATCACTCAGAGCTATTGGAGCATACCGAGCTATTGGAGATATCCACAAAAACGATTATTCGACTTTCAAAAATTCTGTATAATAAATAGAATATAAGACATGGTTAAAGGAGGAGAATCAAAAAGAACTCAATACGATTATTATATTATACCTTAACTATATTTTCTTGTATACCAACATGTGTTCTCAAATATAAATTTCTTTCATATATTCATCTCAAATGTTTAGATTACTGTAATTCAAGAATATGAGAATAAATATAAGTGATATGAATAGTAGTTTCGGTCTTTTGATAAAACCTTAAATACCATATAAACGTTAATATATGAGAACTCCACTCGTCGAAAATAATTAAATAGCTTAATAATTAATGACTCGCGAGTAAAAGGATTGCAAAGTCAAGATGATAAGAATCAGCATATTAATTAGCATATTTTGGTATAATTAAAGAATAAAAGAATCAGCATATTAGAACTTACAGGAAGTCCAAATCTTTATAATACAGTAGCCATAGTCAGATTGACCCACATAAGGAGAACATGAATGCCATGTTCACCCACAACATTCTTCAACAAGTAGTTATATCAAGGAAGGCAACATGTTTTGATAAAAGAGAACTCGTGTTTATCAAGAAACTGTCTTGGAAAGCTAACATGCATATCGCGAGTAGTTCCCTTCCGAAGTTGCCACTGCACAACATAGAAACCCAATTTAAAGTTAAAAACCCTACACAATCTTGTAATGAATTAGAGATATATATAACTGTAATAGAGAACAATATTTCTATTTTAATTTGATTATGAATGGTATTAATATAAAATATTAATTTACTTAGGAAACTATATAAATTTGTTGCTACACTTCCCTTTTGAATAAATGTCGTTTTATAATTTATGAAGCTGCCGATTAGAAGTTAAATTTATTTTTAATATATATAATTTATTTATTTCTTAATTTGTTGAAATTATCAATTTTGAAATGCGTACGTGGCGGCCTATGATCTTCCGGTGCCAAACTGTATAGATAATGAATTTAAAAGGAAACTTTTATTTAATTTGTTTCTTTATTTTACGTAGAGACTAAAATAGGAGATAAATTTTTTCTTAATTTACATTTAGTCAATATTTTATATCTGAATTTAGAGAACCCCTATTAAATTCCGATTAAATTAGGCAACGCTGACTGGACAAACTGTCCATGTGTCAGTCAGAGAGCTTCCGATGCCGAATTAATATAATATAATAGATAATAATATGTAATAAAACTGACAAGTTAATATATTTAAAATCAAGTTTAGAGTTTCTGATTTTAGATGCGTGAGTAATCTAAATATACACTAAGAAGAGCCTCATAATTTATCAGAATAAATAAATTGTTCCCCGGTTCGTTGCGCCATCCCACCCAATGAATTCTTAGAATTCATTTTTCAAGAGAATCATCTGTATTCATAGGTTCCGTCGTTCCCATCGCTTCTCAAATAATGGTTAGGTTTGAATTCTATAATGGAGCCCATATCCAGAATTAGTATATATTTAGATTCTTTCACTCTCTCCAATTAATTTTCTTGGTTACACTCTCATCTCTACTAAACCAAACGCTTAATTCTTTAAATCTCTCCAATTAATTTTCTCGGTTACACTCTCATCTCTACTAAACCAGATACAGAGCAATTTTGGAGCTGCCACATCGATAGCAAATAATACATTGACACATATCTTTTTCTAATTTTATAAAACACAGTTTGTTTCTTTATTTCTCAACAGCTAAATTACAACTTCATCATCATAAAAACAACGCCGCAGTCCAGCAAAATTCGATACATCAACTCTGCACATCAAAACGACACCGCTTTAGATCATCATAACACTGAATCCTGATTGTCTTGGTAGAAAATTACTATGAGCTTCACACGTCAGCTTATGCAAAACAACTCAAAATTATTATTTTTTCTCAGAAGCAATTAAGTCTAATTAAAGCTCACATAGGAGAGTAATCGTTCGATTACGAAATACTTAAAATAATTAAAGAGAGAGTAATCGTCCATTCAAAAAGAGAGAAACCAAACGTCAGTCATAATTATTATTTTTTATCATAGCAATTAATACTAATTAAGTCTCACACGAGTAATCATGGATTCCTTACATATAAGTGCATTTAGGTTTTAATTAGATGATATAAATGGAAGATAAGAAGACATGCACCTGGAGATCAGCAGGACCAGATGTTTATACATCGAACCCTGGACGATAGTGGATGCGGTAATAGGGTTTGAAAGTCAGATAAGTTGGAGCTACGCGTGCATTTCAATCAACATAACTTAAAAATTAGTGTTTTAAAAACCGGATCGGGCGTCGAACCGGCAAGGCGGCCGGTTCCCGGTCTGACCGGGTTCATCCCAGTCCAACCGCTCATCTACTCTTTTTTACTAAAATTTATGTAACTCGAGCCCATCTTTTAACCAAATACAATTTCGCAACTCAAAAAAAGCTAACCCTAACCTACTTATCTGCCCTCTCTTTCCACTTTTATCTCACTCACCTCATACACTCTGCCGCCGTTATACCTTTCTTTTTTCTTCTTCCCCTTTCTTCCTTGTCAACCAAAATCTTATAGATCCTGCAAAGTATATACATATATAATTACTACCATATACCATATTGCTCGAGGAAACATCGTCTGGTGCTGGGATTCTTGCAGAAACAACAATTGTTTCATTCAGCAGTCGAGCTCGACTTTCAAACAGAGAGAACTCGAGCTGGCCATGCCAGCTTCGTCGACTCATATTCTTGTCGATGGAGGTGGACTGAGCATCATCTACTACTTGTCGAGCTTTTGGTCTTGTAATTACAGTATAATGTCTAGCAAGACTAAGAAACCCTCGCCAAATAATGCAGTGTAAACGGACAAGGGAACTCCCTTCACAGACGCAGACCACGACGGAGTAAGCCCCAAGAAGACGAAGTGTGAAGAAAAAAGTCTAGTTGCAGGGGTTTCTGGCCGTGTTTCTGATTTTTTGTTTTTTGTGTTTTTGATTTTTTCACGGTCGGACCGGAGCTGGTTTTAATCTAACCAGGTCCAACCCGGTTTTAACTTATTGACCCGGCTTTGTATGCATTATGATATTTTTCACGAATCGGACCGCTACAATGACCGGTTCACGGCTAACCCGGACCGACCGCCGGTCCGATCCGGTTTTCAAAACACTATTAAAAATAATCAGCATAAAAATGTTATTAATTATTTATAAAATTATCCCGCGCGGTGCATCAAATATAATATCTGTTGATGGCAAAGTAAATAAATAAATCTATCTATTTTCATCAATCAAATAAATAAATAACTAAACTATTGAACGATTAAATAAGCCCATTTTTTGGCCCAAAAAAAAAATTTCAAGCCCATTACTTTGGGCGGATGTCGCGTCTGTACGACTCAAGTTTGGAGTGTACAAGCTTATTTAGGTTATATATATATTTACAAGAATCCTAATTCATGGTCCTGATGGATAGAGGAGACTGATCCAATACCGGTATAAATTAGTTTAAATGTGGAACAATAATGTTATAAACACTCTCTCAGCGGTTATTTATATTCCACACATGGTAGGTTTTTGTATAATATATTTTTAAAGTTATTTAAAAGTACACTAAGTATCAATCCGTTAAAATCAAGGTTTAAGAACTTATGAAAGGTCTGAACTATCACCCATGTTAATAGGAGAGGTCTGAAATTTAAAAAGTTAATAACGGATGTCTGAATTTTCAGTTTTGTTGATAACAGCAGTCTCCGATAGTTTTTTCCGTTAAAACTAACGGAAGTTGGTCACATGCTTGGCATGTGACCGGAAATAAAATAAATTTCCAAAAATGCCCTTCTATCAAGTGTGCCCCTCACATGCTTGAAGTGAAAAGACCAAAATGCCCTTGAAGCCACCACGGCTCCACCAACCCAGCTCTGACGACCACCAACCGTACTCCGGCGACCACCACCGTACTCCGGCGACCACCACCAAGGCTCCAATTGGGCCCAAATCGGAGCCACCGGCCCCGATTGGGCTCCGATCGGAGCTTTTTTGTCTCCGATCGGAGTTTTTTTGCTGAGGTGGTGGCCGGAGTCGGGTCTTCGGAGCCGAGGTGGTGGTCGTCGGAGTCGAGGTGGTGGTCGCCGGAGTCGGGTGGTGGTGGCCGGAGTCGGGTGGTGGTGGCCGGAGTCGGGTGGCGGTGGACGGAGTTGGGTGGTTTTAATTTGACTTTAGGGGTAAAATTGACATTTCACATTTCCTTAAATAAGATATTAAATAAAACAAAATATTAAAGGGGCAAAAATGTCATTTCACATAATTCTGTTAAATTTAACCCTAAAAATGGACGGAAAACCTCAAATCAACAAAATTGAAATTTCAGACATCCGTTATTAACTTTTTAAATTTCAGACATCTTCCGTTAACATGGGTGATAGTTCAGACCTTTTTAATAGGTTCTTATCTCTAAAATCAATGAAAGCAAGGGATGAGAATTTCATTGGGTTGATCACATAGCTCAGCTAGGCTCATTGTCTCGGGCCTCGGATTCTTATACATGCTGGTGGCTCTCCTCTTCTTTCGCTGCTATCTAAATGTAGTGTAACTGCTCTTTTATTCTCTTTATTTATGATTGAACCTACGCTTTAAAATTAGTTTTAAATCTTCCATATTTTAATATATTTCATTATTTGACTTAATATTTACGCGAAATTATTCACAAATGTCGTCAACTAGTATATGTAGAATTTGACTAAAATGAATTCGACTTAAATTCAAATTGATTTATTAGGCATGACATAATAAATAATAACTGTTTGTTTGTCTCGCTTAAGATCTGATTATTTTTTTTTTTATAATTTAACGGGTGAAAAATCCATTTGAATGAATTTAGGGTAAATGTATAACTTTTATGCAGTCCAACAACGTAAGACAAGTTTTCTTTGCATTCAAACACCAAAACTCAAACAATACAGCCATCCATCCAACTCTTTTATTTTATAAGGCAGAGTAGCCTACTATTGGCTGGCGCGTTATGTAACACATTTACTGATTAATTTATTTTTCGTCGGTAAATAAGACTTTTACCGACGGAATTTATTTCGTTCGTAAATTATAGTACTACTGCGGTGTAGATGCTTGGAGTATAGGGATCAAGTATTCAGAAAACTCCACCAACTTATCGGTCTCCGGCATCACGTTCTTCACGGCCGGATCGGAGCAGAAACTCTCGGCCCACTCCGCGAGATTCGGAGTCTTGGACGCATCGATCAGGCTCAGTCCGTACAACTTCTCATTCACCCTTACCCACCCTAGGAAGCACCCGAGTGCAATATCGACGTACCCTATTCGGTCGCCTCCGAAGAAGACGTTGCCTTTGCTGCACTTAATCAACGCCTCCTCTAGCACGGCCAAGATTTCCATCACTTTCTCGGTAGACTCCTTCCTCGCCTCGTCGGTGGTGGCAACGAGGACTCCCCTCAGCGCCGGTACCCACTACAACGATCAAGAGTAACGTGTATGATTATCTTCGAGAAATTAGACCGACCACTTAACCAACCATTTTATAACCTTTTTTTTTTGTGAAACCATTTTATAACTTCAATACCTTTGAATGCCATCCTGTGAAATTTAATTTATGATTATGAACTTAAAAATCAGCCCCCAACTATAAATCTTTTATTAATCACTATTCCAAATTTAAAATGTTGATATTTAGTGTCTCAATTATTAGATTTGTTGTGTTTCACCTTGTTGCAACTAATTTGTACTTTTAAGCAACAAAAACATGTTATTTTCCAATTTTTTCGTACTATCAGATTTGTTATTCATGATTTAAACTTATTTAATGTTTAAAAAATTTATTTTTATTTAGTCAAATTTAAGAGAAAATATTGAAATCAATAAATCTAAAAGTTGAAATACCAAATATCAACATTTTAAATCTGGTGCGGCGATTAGCAACATAGTATATAGTTGAAACTGTTTTTAACGTTCTTTAACCCTTTGATTAATCCGTGGTTTTAAAGTTAATTGGAGTGGTGTTTAATCATGTGCATGTTCACGTTATAACGCGGATATCCATGAAATGCATATTTTGATATTATTATGAAAAATTAGATAAATTAGTCTTTGTTTTATAAACTCGAACTCAAGAATTCAAAAGCAACTAATTCGATCATAGAATGATCGGAGACTCAAGAAAAAATTGGGATACCTTGTCGTCGATATAAGCGGCCCAGAATCGGGCAGTGGCTCGATCGTAAGGATCAGACGGTAGAACAGAAGGGGCGGCCGGCCACGACTCGTCAATATACTCGAGTATGAGCAGAGATTCGCAGATGGGTTTACCGTGGTGGATGAGGACAGGGATCTTCTTGTGGACGGGGTTGGACGCGAGGAGGAGCTCGCTTTTCGCCACAAAATTCTGCTCAAGAAACTCGTAATCGATAGACTTGATGTTGAGCGCGATTCGCGGCCGCATCCCAAAGTGACTGGCCCAGAACCCAAGCAACTTCACGTCGCACTTGTCGGTGTCCATTGCGGCAACGGCGAGTAATCGGTCGGAGCTGCAGAGCGGCGGGTAGATCTGATGATGCTCCAACAAGGATTGATTTGTAGACTTGATTAGTTTAAGTAATTAACTAAGCCGACTACATCTATATATTATATATATAACCAAGTGAGTGTGTGCATACGGAACTTGACAATATACTATCACTACTATACGGGTGTCCTAAAATCGTCTTGTAGTGGAAGTTTTCCACAGATTTATCCCGCGATTATATTCGCGGTGCAACTTGCAAGTGCATTACCCTACTCCACCATTTATTTAAAATAAAATTATTTTGAAATCTATATCAATACACGATTACTTTAATTTCATAAAAGTGACATACATAGTTAAATATATTTAAAATTTCAGTACAACTACTAAATTATAGCTAAATGAAATAAAAGTATTATTCCATCTAACTTCTTATTTTAAGTAAGCAATTCATTCACTAAGTTTGTATAATTATATTACGACTTTTATAATTTTTTAAAATTACATATATAACTCCAAGCAAAAGTTCAAATCAAACAAACAAATTACCACCTTATACCAATTTTACCCATAAACTACAGTAATTATTTTCGCGAAACATTTTGCGGACAGTACACCACAAGATTCATGAAATCTACACCCATTGACACCCCTAAATGCGGAAAGACATTAATCACTCGACGAGGCGTTTATCCCGTATAAATTAGAATTAAGGAGTTGATATAGCAAATAAGTAAGAAAGACTTGCGTGTATTAAGTGATAGAGATTAGTATAAATCTCCAATCAGTCTATAATGAGTAAAATGTTGACTTTATATTTTTTTTTTCATTCTCAAGGAAATGACAAGATATGAATCTGAGACTTTTAGTTCATGGATGAAACGTTAGACCGATATATGTTGTTAATATAATCACATGTAGACACATTATATATGTACACAATCTAAACTTGTAGAAGGTATCACAGCTCAAATAACTTAATTGTCTAACAAACTAATTTTACATATTTCAAATGGTCTTTAAGTCTACATCATAACCTAACACAAATTATACTAAATAAATTAAAGAGTTAAGACCACGAATGGCCTAACAGAAACTTCAAACTTCCTATTTATCCATCCAGCCACCCAACATAATTTGTCTGCTTCCTTTGCTTTTGTTTTTAAATAACTTTTTAGAGATATATATAATATCTACTACGATTTAAAAAAAACTTACATTATAATATATATATATATATATATATATATTAATGGGCACAGATTGTGTTCGAAATTAATATATTAAAATGACATAAAATAAGTATTATATTAATTTACGTAAATTAGAAATATATAATATGATATTATACATCATTCGAAAGGTCTTCATTTTATAATTTTATATAAAACAATTGCGAAAATCAAAATTATAACTATTTAACTGTAATAATAAAAAATAGATATAATGTTACATTAAAGTACATAAGTAAATATATTTTAAAATATTAAACTTATAAAAAATTATTTTAATATAACTAATTAATTTGATACGTTTTAAAATTTAAAAATATTATCAACTTGATCCAATGGTATGTATATGAGATTAAATATTTTAAAATTAAAAAAATCACGCATTTCGCAATATATAATTATATATCTATCATATTCTTTTAATAAGCGTGGCCCAAAAAAATATTTTTTAATAGACGAAGACAGCAGCTTTGAATCGATCTATTCAGCAGGTACACTACAATGAGTGTTCTGTCTTATTGTATAAGGGGAATCCTCTAACTAACACGCAGAGATTCGTTTTTCTCAACCAATTGTTACACACTGACAGAAAGAAACAAATACAAATATTACCTGAAAACTAATTATTTACATGTGCGAGCGCAAAATAATTTAAATGAAAATTTATATAATAATATTATTGATTGACACTTAGAGTACAAGTTCGTTTTTTAAATTAAAAGAATATATATATATATATATATATATATATATATATATATATATATATATTCTTATTAATTAATTTATTATAAGAAAGGGCATGTAAGTTTCGAGGCCTGGAGTCCAAGCTGCAAGCTTCTTGATGTTGGATTGTGGGCTTGTGTTATTTCTTAGGTCTATTTTGAGTTTGTTGATTTCTCTTGGGCTTTTTTGTATCTTTGGCCCGTTATTATTGGCTTGTTTGTTAAGGAAATATTGTAATCATCATTTGCTATTTAGACCTAGGGTTGAGGTGGAGGTGAGATCATATGAAGAAATCCTCACCAAAGAGCCCTCGAATCGTTTTGTCTTCTCCCTGTCGTTCCCTCTCCTGACAGTTCTAGGGTTTCGTTTCTTGACCCTAAAATGGTATCAGAGCGGGCTCTTTGTCGATCTTGGCCCTTTACCACCATCCTTTCTCCACTCCTCCACCTCTAGCTTTTCTCATCACAACCTTTTCTTGTTCGTCACTGGTTGCATGCGGTTCGCTTCGTCTATTTCTTGACAAAGTTGGTCGCTGGTTCCTTTTTGGAAGCTTCTTGCTTCGAATCCGTTGAAGAGTTGTTCGTGTGGTTCTGGATCTTGTTTGCCGGCTATCGATTGCCTGCCTTCTTCGCTAAAGGACCTCGATTCGTTTATTCGTCTTTCGTCTCGATCTCCATGTCGGATCCAACTGTGCAGAAGCAAGGGGACAATCTGATGGCCGTGGTGGACTCGCATCATCCTCTTTTCCTCCATTCCAGTGATAATCCCGGAACCTGCGTCACGTCTCACATCTTGACTGGTATATCTGATTACCCTATGTGGAGTCGTGCTTTACGATTCATCTTGATTGGTAGAAACAAGCTAGGTTTTGTGACTGCTACATGCACTCGTGGTAAGTATGATGCTGCTCTTCATGATCTCTGGGATAGATGTAATGCTGTGGTTTTCGGTTGGATAATGAATTCTGTTTCAAAAGAGATAGCTAGTACGATCATGTACACAGAAACTGCTCTGCTTGCTTGGGATGAACTGAAACAACGCTATGATAATGTGAATAATTCTAGGATATACCAACTCCACATAGAGATAGTCCTAACTCGGCAGGGTCTGGACTCTATATCCAGTTTCTTTACTAAGCTCAGGCTGCTATGGGCGAAATTCGATGATGTGTGTGCTTTGCCCATTTTACCTGTTGATGGCTTCCAGAAATATGTGGATCGCCTAGATAATATGCGCCTTTTTCAGTTCCTGATGGGACTAAACGACAATTATTCCACTATTAGAAGTAATCTTTTGATGAGAGAACCTCTCCCCTCTGTGGACAATACCTACAACATTCTGATTCAAGAAGAGAATCAGAGGGGAGTTAGTTCCAGCATTGCTGCCTCAGTTGATATCTTGTCTGGGAATGTTTTCACTAACCCTGAGAAACAGAAGGGCAATCTTAATCTTGAGTGCACCTTTTGCCACAAGAAGGAGCACACTGCAGATCGTTGCTACGCCAAAGGATGTGACTTCTGCCATAAAAAGGGACATTACAGAGAGAATTGTTTCAAGAGAAGAGATCAAATTAAGGAGAAAGGGGGAGGCACTAAGGCAAATTCCGCCAATGTTAATGCTCCCTATGCTACTCCAAATATTCAGGGAACAGCTTCTGATGATTTCTCTGGTGATGTGAACTCCATCACTTTTACTGCACCACAATTTGAGAAGTTTTTGCGTATGATGGAGCAGGCTGGAAGGACTGCTGGATCAGCAGATGCTACCACTGCTGCCATGAATACCTCTGCCACTACCTCTGGTATTTCTCTAACCTCTTTTTTAAATACTTGTCACAACAATTGGATTTTAGATACTGGTGCCACAAATCACATGACTAATAAAAGGGATTGGCTACAAGATTTTAAACAAATTTCTAATGCCAAAGTGATTCTGCCAAATGGAGATTCTTCTGAAATCTTAGGCACAAAGATTTTTTCCATTGACAGAAACAACAAGTTGGAAAATGTTCTTTATATTCCTGATTTGAAATATAACTTGTTGTCTGTTGCAAAGTTAACTGCTGAGTTAAACTGTTGTGTTATTTTTAATTCTGAGTGTGCTATTATTCAGGACCTCTCAAGTGGGAGGGCCTTAGCAAGTGGTAGAGCAAACTCAGGTTTATATTTCCTTAAAAGTTTAGATACTACTGGGTTTAGCTCTCCACCTAATTCCTTCTTTACCAATAATGCTTCACTCTGGCACAAACGTTTTGGTCACTCATCAGCCAAAACATTGCAGCATATTGAGTCTGTCAATATTTCTAATAATGATAAATCTGTTCTGAGTCAATGCCCTGTTTGTCCTAAAGCAAAAATTGTTAGAAAGCATTTCCCTGTTTCTGTTTCTAGAGCAAAACATTGTTTTGATTTGGTTCATTGTGATGTGTGAGACCCCTATGCATGTGACACCTTTGATGAAAAGATATTTTTTCTTACTATGGTTGATGATCATACCAGAATTACATGGGTTTCACTTAATGCAGTTTAAATCTAATGTGGCTATTGTTATGATAAACTTTTTTTCTATGATTGAAACCCAATTCCAAAAACTGGTCAAATGTTTCAGAACTGATAATGGTCGTGAATTTTTTAATGAACACCTGACAAGTTTCTTTACTGAAAAATGTATTATTCACCAAAGTTCTTGTGCTTATACTCCCCAACAGAACAGTAGGGTTGAGAGAAAGCACAGACATTTGTTGGAAGTTGCTCGAGCCTTGAAATTACAAGCATATATACCTGATCCCTTCTGGGGAGAATGTGTTCTTACTGCTTGTTATTTAATCAATATTCTGCCTAGCACTGTTCTTAATGGAAAATCTCCAATGGAGATATTTACTGGGTCTGTTCCTGATATTTCTCATGTACGCGTATTTGGTTGTCTATGCTATGCTAAAGATTTGGTGGTAACTGATAAATTTGCTTCCAAAGCTATTCCCTGTGTTTTTATGGGATATTCCAACACCCAAAAGGGATACAGGCTCTATGATCTTTTGAAAAGAAGGTTCTTTGTAAACCGAGATGTCCAGTTTAGAGAAAATATTTTCCCTTTTAAGAGAAAGGATTTTGACCAGATGCCCATTTTTTTCGAGTATAGCATAGATGATGAACCCAATGATGCTGACCCTTCTTCTAGAGAGTTGGCTGAGGATACTGTCCCTCTTGTTGATCATAATGTTGCTACTGAGTATCCTCCTGAGGATAACAATCAATCAAATGATGACATATCTTCAGATTCTGATGATATCACAGACATTGTCCCTGTTAACTCTATTGTTCCTTTGCAGACTACCAGGTCTGGCAGAAATGTCAAACCACCTATATGGTCCACATATTATGCTATGGGGAATCATTCCTATTTGTATCCTATTCAGGATTATATATGCTATTCTCACTTATCTGACCCTTTTCAGTCATATCTAACATCTTTTTCTAAGATGATTGAGCCTAGCAGTTATGAGGAGGCTTCCTAGGACCCTGAATGGATTAAGCAATGACTGAGGAGGTCACTTCCTTGGAACAGAATGGAACTTGGGAGGTTGTCAACCTTCCTGCTGGTAAGATCCCTATTGGCTGTAAATGGGTTTACAAGTTGAAATATAATTCTGATGGGAGTTTAGAGCGATATAAAGCTAGACTTGTTGCTAAGGGGTTTAAACAAAAATATGGAATCGACTATTTTGAAACCTTCTCCCTTGTGGTTAAGATGAATATTGTTCGTGTTATTCTTTCACTTGTTGCTTTTAAAAATTGGCCCCTTTTTCAGATGGATGTTTATAATGCCTTCCTCCAAGGTGATCTAAATGAGGAAGTTTACATGTTTTTACCTCGGGGATTTGGTAATCAAGGGGGGAAGGGTAATCATAAAGTCTGTAGATTACTCAAAGGGTCAATAGGTGTTTTGGTTCATGATGTTTGACAACTTTTGGGTTTTGGTCCATGATGTTTTTTTTTTACCTGGTTTTGGTACCATATGTTTGCAGATTTTTTCTAGTTTTGGTCTAACCGTTACATTCCGTCCATTTTTTGACATGTTCAAGTCACATGATCCACTCTAAAATTTAAATTTAGTCCCTCTAATACTTTCTTAACCTTTTTTTTATTCAATTTAGTACCGAAGTTTCAAAATTGACCCCAATTGGACAATAGGTCCAATTGAAATTTTGAAACTTCGGGACAAAATTGAACAAAAAAAAAGGTTAGAAAAGTATTAGAGGGACTAAATTGAACAAAATTAAAAGTTTAGGGTGGATCACGTGACTTGTACATGTCAAAAAATGGATGGAATGTAACGGTCGGACCAAAACTTGAAAAATCTGCAAACATATGGTACCAAAACTAAGGGAAAAAAACATTATGGACCAAAACCCAAAAATGGTCAAACATCATGGACCAAAAGACCTGTTAACCCTTACTCAAATCCCTTTATGGGCTTAAACAAGCTAGTAGACAATGGAATTTAAAAATAACTAAGGCTCTTATCCAGGCTGACACTCAGTCAAAGCATGATTATTCATTGTTTACTAAGCATGAAAATATGATATTGTTATCCTCTTAGTATATGTTGATGATTTACTTATTTCTGGCAATAGTGCCAAGCTGGTTTCTGAGCTAAAACATGTCTTGCAAACTAGTTTTAAAATGAAGGATTTAGGGGAGTTAAAGTACTTCCTTGGTATTGAAGTTGCTAGATGCTCTGAGGGTATTTTTCTGTCCCAAAGAAAATATGTGTTGGATCTTATTGCCTCTGTTGGAATGGCTGGCTCTCGTGTTGTTAAGACTCCTATGGAGTTGAATCTTAAGTTGACCAGTGTTTCCTATGATGATCATCTTAAGATAAACTCTGAGGATAATATATTAAGTGATCCCACCATCTTTAGAAGGCTGATAGGAAAGCTTTTATACTTAACTGTCACAAGGCCTGATATATCTTTTGCTGTTAGATATTTGAGTGAGTTTATGCAGAAGCCAAAAAGGTCCCACTGGGATGCAGCCTTAAGGATCATTAGATACTTGAAACAAGAACCAGGTAAAGGTAGACTCTTAGCTTCTACTTCTTCTGCTGAACTGGTTGGGTATTGTGATGCTGATTGGGGAAGATGTATTGAAAGTAGGAAGTCTATTACTGGATATTGTGTTAAGTTAGGAGATTCTTTAGTTTCCTGGAAATCAAAAAAACAAACTACTGTCTCAACCTCTTCAGCAGAAACTGAGTATAGAAGCATAGGTTATCTACTGAAAGAAGTGCTTTGGCTGAGGGGATTGGTATCTGAATTAGGCTTTATTCAAACTAAGCCAACCAAGATATTTGTGATAATAAGGCGGTCATTCAGATTGCCAATAACCCAGTTTTTCATGAAAGAACAAAGCACATTGAAGTGGATTGTCAGTTTGTTAGATATAGAGTTATTGATGGAACATTTGAGTTGCAGCATTTAAGGACTGATGATCAGTTGGCTGACATCTTTACAAAGCCCTTAGGTGCTGAAAAGCATCATACTTTATCTGATAGATTGGGTTTGAGCAATACTTTCACGAAGGACGCTGATGAATCTTTTGATGATGGTGCAGGTTGATTATTGATGATTGTTATTAGATGTTTTGAATTGTTGTTTTGTAGGAATTGTTTGCTTTCTTTTTCAGGTTACAGGATTCAAGAAGCATTTCAGCTTGAGGGGGTGTTTCGAGGCCTGGAGTCTAAGCTGCAAGCTTCTTGATGTTGGATTGTGGGCTTGTGTTATTTCTTAGGTCTATTTTGAGTTTGTTGATTACTCTAGGGCTTTTTTGTATCTTTGGCCCGTTATTATTGGCATGTTTGTTAAGGAAATATTGTAATCAACATTTGCTATTTAGACCTAGGGTTGAGGTGGAGGTGAGATCAGATGAAGAAATTCTCACCAAAGAGCCCTCGAATCGTTTTGTCTTCTCCCTGTCGTTCCCTCTCCTGGCAGTTCTAGGGTTTCGTTTCTTGACCCTAAAAGTAAGTTATAAATATATGATGTTGTATATTATTTGTTATTCGAAATGTTTTCAACTCTATTTTTGTATGAAAAAATCATTTCTAATAAAATTAGAAGATCTAACAAAAGTTATATCGAATAAAAATAAAAAAGATATTTTTAAACATTAAAAGTAATATAATATTTTCTTAATAAAAATAGGTTAATCTGATTTGTTTTAAAATTTAAAAACAGTAATTCTATCATATGGAAAAATAATATGCATTTAGAATTAAAATTTCTAGAATTTAAAATTGATTTTACAACTCAAAATTACATATTTCATTACGTCTTATAATCTAATTTAATTTAGCAGAAATATATTTCTTCAGATTAGATTTTGCACAAATAAATAAAATGGCTTTGGGCCCGCCCCGTATGATAAATGGTCAACTAGAGGTAAAGCCGTTGTATAAAATATAAATAGTACCGTGGATATTGAGCCCTTGACTAATGGGCCTCTACATATATAATGGTTAAGACCTTTTTTTGGTATGCCCAATTAGGGGTGAGCGGTTCCGGGTGCCCAGTACTTTTGGAGTATCCCAGAACTAGACCAATACTAAACAGTTCCTAACTTTACTACCCAGAACCGTACCAGAACATTTAGGAACCGGAACCGTACCAGAACCGTTAAGAGCCAATCGGTTCCGGGTACCCGTTAAGGAACCGGTTACAAATTTTCAAACTAAATAATATAATTTTAGGTACTAGTTGGAACCGGGTTCTGGATACCCAATTGGAACCGGGTTCTCGGTAGCCAATTGAAACTGAAATTTATGTTATACCAAGTGAATCATAAAAATAATTATAACATTTTCCACAAACCAATTTTAAATTTGTTAAATGTTTAGTGTTTTTTAATTTATATATATATAACGGTTCCGGTTCCGGGTATTTGGGTACCCGAAAACTTATCCCGGAACCGGAACCGAAAATACCGGTTCTTGAAATTTAATCCCAGAACCATACCAGAATCATTTACATCTACCCGGAACCTACCAAATGACCGGTTCCGGTTCCAACTGGGGAATTTGCTCACCCCTATGCCCAATCGCTCTCACTGCAGATTTGCTTGAGCTGTTTAGATAATTTAGTGGTTAAAAATAAAAATACCTACTTTTATTTGGTTAGGCTTAAAGTCTCAAATTTGAAATTTATCATGGTATCATCTCTTGATAATCTGTTTAAAATATCATATCCCACTTATCCACATACCGTATTAGAGATAATTAGAAGATGAATAAAATTAGGTTTAACGAGAAGACATCTTGACTATACTACATTGTTGGTGGACTACGTTGACACGGAGTCAATAACATTGAGTACGCTGGTTATTTACTTAATCTCATAAAAAAAATAAACTCATACATTGAGTACGAGAGCTAGACATAACATGATGGGCCTAGGAATATTACAATAACACTTTTTTTTTTTTTTTTGTTAATATGACTCTTTTGAATAAACAAATTTTTGTTTGCGTACTTTTGTAGTAATACTTTTGAAATATGTACATTTTTTTGTGCATCCATTAGTTTTGGTAATTAAGTAGAACTTAACTTACCGTCAAAAAAAAAAATTCCAGTTTGCTCCATCTAGTTTTTTTAATCCTAATTTTTTTTTTTTAAATCGAACCATTAACTCGGTAAACATTACCCGAACCTAGCTTAGAGCTGATCCGACTCTAGTCGGGGTCCCCTAACCTAGGTAATCCAGACTAGAGTCAGACCTAGCTACCCAAGGTTAGAGACTATGTCAATTGAGACTTAGTCCAATTTATATGGCAAATTCGTATGAACCCGCTCTAAGATTGCATCAATCGAGAAATTATAACAATAGAGTTTATACGAAAGAAAGAACAACCAAGGCGCTCAACAAAACTCTCCATCATAACACATCAATCAACAAAAATTAAACACCGAAATTAAAGCACCCTCGCCCTACTGCGGCGGAGCAGCACGCAGTTTGGCCATTAGGACCTTTGCAAACTCGGCTAACTTATCGGTCTCAGGCATCACGTCCTTTACTGCCGCATCGGAGCTAAACTTGTCGGCCCACTTGGCGAGCTGCGGAGTCTTGGACGCATCAATTAGGCTCACTCCATTAAACTTCTCCGACACCCTCAACCACCCGAGGAAGCTGCCGAACGCGATATCGAGGTACCCGATACTCTCCCCTCCGAAGAAGCGCTTGCCTTTGCTGCATTTGGTGAATGCCTCCTCTAGTAAGGCCAAACCTTCAATCACTTGCTCTATCGCCGCTTTACGCGCCTCATCGGTCTGAGCCTTCATGATCCCGCTCAGCGAAGGGAACCACTGCAACATTCAACTCGATAAAATTAACGCCGCTAAAAACTCGTTCGGCTGATAATTTCTAACACGACACGATTTTATGGTATACCCTGAAATGTTCTTATTGAATTACACTTCTTCATGATATAATATCTTATGCTGTTTTATGCACTAAAATTCTTTCAGTAATCATGCATTCATATAGCGGTTTAACGATTTAAGACAGTTGATAAGTGATTAGTCTAAACTTTAACATAATATATGATATATCAGAGTGCGCAGATTCAAATCTTTGCAGCAGCGAACTTAAACTTCTATTTAATTAAAATATCATGGTTCATCACTATAATGCAACTCGCTTAACTATATTGAGTTATAGTATCTTATAACACGACTAAAACATGAAATGATTACGACACAAATTTATATATAAGGACCTGACACGATCTGATTTACAAACGACACGTACGAATTGCCAGCCTTGCATATACCTGATTTTTTACAGAAAGAGAAGGAGATTGAAGAAAATACCTTTTCGTCGAGGTAAGCGCCCCAGAATCGGGCGGTGGCTCGCTCGTAGGGATCGGAAGGTAGAATCGAAGGGCCGGAGGACCACGATTCGTCGATGTACTGAACGATGATGAGGGATTCGGGGATGGATTTGTCGGCGTGGATGAGTACGGGGATCTTCTTGTGGACGGGGTTGGATTTGAGGAGGAGTTCACTCTTTGTGCCGAAAGTCTCCTCGAGAAACTCGTAATCGACGGACTTGATGTTGAGGGCGATCCTCGGCCGCATCACGAAGGGACTTGGCCATGCGCCGATCAGTTTCACGTCGCTCTTCGCCATCAAATGAGATATTTGTTGTTTTACAAGGAAACTGAAATGGGAAATGTTAAGTTGATATTATTGAGGAAATGTGTGAATATAAATAGGAAATGGAGAGGGACAAGCCAAAATGGTCTTTGTGTCTTCCAACTTTATTTCCAAGTTTCCATTTGGAATTAATTAATAGGTATCCACAATTACCAAAAATAAGAAAAATAGGTGTCCATAACTTTATTATATCTCTATTTATATGTTCACATTGTGATATTATATGGAAATGTTTTTCCAAATATCCATTATAGCACACATTAATAACAAATGTGCCCTTCAAGCAAATCTTTTTAACAAAAACACGCCCTAAATATATGCACTCTAAACTATTATATTTTAAATACCAGTAGTGGTCGTTTTAGTGGTTAAGACTTAAGAGTGTTTGCTCCCATGTGTTTCAACTTCGAAACTTCAGGTTTGAAACCCCTCAAGAGTCTTCTTATTGTGAAATTTGACTTCGGAGTTTTAGGTTTAAAATCTCTTGAAAATCACTTCGTGGTGACCTGACTATACTAGTTTTCTTATGGGGTTACATTAACAAGGTCAGTGCATGTGTTGGTTGTTTATTAAGTTTAGTCATAAAAAAAAACTTCAAACTGAAAGCACGAGATCTCGAACAATACGTAGAGGGATGGATCTAGATACAACACTACTAGTATACTAAATCATTCATTTTATTTGAAAAAAAAATCTATTTTATTTAAAATTAAATTTTAGTGAATCAACTGGATGACCGATGCTAAACCGAGTGAACCGAGAATGAGATTTTAACAGATTTAGTATGGTAGCTCCATATTTAAATTAATCCATACACAACGTCAAGTTTTAAAGCATAAAGTACCGATTATAAATATTTTTGAATTATTAGTACTCAAACCCGGGACATAGACATCTATTGAAACGCTATACAATACCATGTTGGAGGTTTAAATCATAACAGATCTCACTACCAGCTATGTCAAACAGATTTTAATGGTAGGAAGAGATTTGAGTTGGGATAGAGGCTCGCCTTGTCACTAGACTGTAATATAAATTCAGCCCATACGCCATTCAATTACATGCCACCCACCACCAGTTAATAAAAGCGTTACTTATAGTTATGGTATGGCGGTTGGTGCAATGTGTGATCCGCAACTGATACACGGTCGACTCTTTGATTTGTGATGATTTTTTTGTATTTAACAATATGAATATTACTTAACGGATTGATCTAGTGTTGTTATTCGTAGTCCATTTCTTTTAGTGGTGAAAAATGTCATTTATCACTAAGAAAAGACGGATAAAAAAGTTGTTTTTGTAGAATTTACTTATTAAATAAATAAATAATGATCAGAACAATTTATAAGATCCCCTCGTCTGCAATTTATAAATATTAAGTTTTCAATCGCTTTAGAGTTTTAATAAAAATATTAAAATAAAATTACTAAATAAATACTAAATACAGACGTTAGTTAGAAATGAAATTGTAATACGGAAAAAATATTTACTTTGTGTAATATGGCTGCGGATCATTGCGAAAGTATAGATGGCGGCGACGGTTCAAAATTACAGCGGAATGCCGATCGGAAAGGTTATATCACTTGGACGGATCACACCTTAATTTTTCACAATTGACGACTCTTGTATGTGGAGAGCTTTAGGTGTAAGTGTTTCTCATCTATGTCAATAGAACTAATTAGGGGTCTATTTACAACCACGGGTGAGGTTGAGTGGTTACCTCGAGCAGTTACACACTCTCGAGACATGACACTTCGGTTCCCGTTTTTTTTTTTTTGCAACTCAAATTAGTACCTCTTAAGGGTGCAATTTCTTACATCTCACACACACATATAGTGGGAGTGTGCTAGGAGTCCCTAACACCTCACATGTCTTTCATACATGGCTCAACCGTGCGACTGACATACTTTGTGAAAACTAGTTGTTTTACATCTGTTAAGAGTGTACAACCTCTCGTTGTGAACAACCAAGTGGAAAATATTAAGTATGATTATTCTCTAGATTACCGAACCTCATTTAGGTATATACAAAGATGCCATGAATTATACACTGTATTCACAATCATGAAACTACATCATGACTAATTGACCGGTAAACACACTAAAAGTGATTTAATTAGTTGACAAACTTCATTTTCTTACCATCATTTCAATACATGTCTCGACAGACTGAGTTAGTGTACATAAATAAAAGAGGTTTACATGTTAGAAAATAGGCATTTCAAAGGGGGTAAATTTAAAGAAGAAATATCTTGATAAATTGAATGATATGAACCGAGTTTCACTAGGTCCATATAGGGAGGAAGTTAAAAAAAAAAATTCTTAGAAAAATGTAATATTTTAAAGTGGTAAATAAGGAATGATCAGATATATTTACATTTATCAAACTAAAAAGCAATCTTTTGAAAATTAGTATGGCGGTCGAACTTGTGGGGTGGACAGTTCTCCGGATATATTTACATTTATTAAACTAAAAAGTAATGTTTTGAAAATTAGTCCGGCGGTCGAACTTGTGGGGTGGACGTTTCTCCCACATGGTTCTAGCACTACAAAAAAATTAGCTGTTTGTGAATGATTTATTTGTGATGGATATATAACCTTATTTGTTAGGAAATGTTGAAAATCTCTTATAAATACAATAGTTAAAAAAAATTCTAAAGGAATGACTCCAAAATGCTTGGCTAGAAAATTGTGTGAAAAATCTCTTACAGAATTTTGAGTTTTGTAAGGAATTTCCCTTGAAACTTAATAAATTTCTTGCAAACTCTTATAGGGATTACTTTCCTTGAAAAAAAAATGTCGTCATAAATTACCAATTTTCTTGTAGTGTGGCTGGTTCGACCGGTTTCATAAAAAAATAATCAGTTCCAATATTCATTCTTAAACCTCCATGCCCAGCAAAGCCCGGCTCCGAGGCACGTTTTTTACCATTCGGACTGGCGAACCAGCACCTATTTTCACGACCCAGTTTGACTAACAATTCACATTTTGGACCCGGTTTAATGTGCAATTTCAGTCTTTTGCTCAAACATATGATATGAATGATTCAATGTCCATCCGATCCGACTACTAATCCGGTTCATTTTTCAAAACAATGCTAAAATGTACACATATGTTATAGTTGGGGAGGCATTGTTCATCTTGTCCATTGGTGTACGGTTTCCTTAAGACAATTCGCAGACTCTCTAAATTGTCAGTTATGCTAGAGGTTAATCATGATTCTGATTTATTGTCTTCCAAAATCAATCATTATTCTGATGATAAGTTAGCACGAAATACTCACCAATCGAACAAGATATGCTAAACTCCACGAGAATCTGTCGAACATGATGACCAAAGAATTGCAGAAGAATTGAAGAGGCAAACCTCTTTATCTATAAATAGGTGGAAGTAAATTATTAATGACTGACGAGAGAATAAATATGAACAAGGCATTTCAATATATTCTAATAATGAAGTAGATATATTGTAGGATAACGGACGTACATGCCAAGCAAACCAACAACCGAATTAGTACGTAAATAATACGGTAGTTTTAGGAACGATACGTTTACCTTCGAACGTGGCGGTTTGCGACGGCGGAGCGGAAGCGCATCGTCGTAGTCGGTTCGGAATCACGGCGGCCACAGGGATGCCGGTCGGAGAGGTACGTCACTGATCGGAGCGTACCTCGGTCTCCACGAGCGATGACCCTATAGACACCTAGAGAGCTCTATATGTGGAGTGGATGGAGTAGCGTGAGATATATATTATCCTAGACCACCAAGAGGGTCTATATATAGCCAAGGAGAAGCCCATGGGCAGTTTACAACTTTGGGGACCTAACACATTGGTCCCCGCTCTTTTTATGGAGCGGTTGTCGACTTCGGGGACTCGACATATCGGTCCCCGATCTCTCCGAGACCTACACTAGCACCCCGTATGGGTGCAATATCCTACATCTCCCACTCACACATAACGGGAGTGCTCAGTGTGTGTGGAAACGTATTTCCAACATCTGTCTGTCTTTCATACAGGGCTCACCCGTGCGACCGGCATACTTTGCGAGAGCTAGGTGCTGTACATCTGTTAGGAGTATACAGCCTCTCGTAGTGAACAACCAACAGGAGAACTGCTGTACATCTGTTAGGAGTATACAGCATCTCGAAATGGATAACCAACTAGAGAACGGTAAGTATGCTTGTACCCTAGATCATCGAACCTCATTTAGGTATTCTCAAAAATCTCATTATACCTTGTATTCACAATCATGAAACTAATTCATGACTGGTGCACCGGTGAACACAATTCAAAAAAGAGATCCCGTTGATGATCTTCCTCTTCTCACGATTCCTTCAACACCAACCCGACTCGCTTTTCTAGACATGCCCCGCCAGGCCGAATCATTAGTAGCCTCTTGGAAACACACTAAGCTAGCGAACATCGTGTCAGGTCAAGTCTCTGATCGGAGTCGTGAGGGTACACAATCTGGAACCTCATAAGGATCCTGGGTCTCACACTACAACAAGCTGAGATCATGCTTGTGTAAACCCGTGGTCGAATAATAGCACACACGGTATGAAACGTGTGTCACAGCACTCTTCTCCTTTTCCCATGGAGTGTATGTCATTTGTCTCAAAGACAGTGCTGTGCGGATGTATGTTCAAATGCCGCATGCATCTAAACCAGAGTCCACTAACTCCCATCCCGCTCTAAGGTAAACTACGTGGAACTTCATTCCACTAAAGTTATCGATGACCGCATGTCAACGAGCGACTTATGAATTTGAGCAATTAGCTCTCTAACCATCCACTTGACGATTTTAAGCTCAAAATCTTGTCTCATCTCCCATTCGTCACACAGACACAACGTCCCCTAAGACGCGGAGGCGGTTACTCGTGTGAGAGAGTTAACCTCTAGTTTACCTGACATACATTTGACAATTCGAGTGAATGCATATAGCAATCACAATAAACATGTGTGTATTCAAATCAAACGTATTGATAAAAATGAACATCGTGAAGTGATCATGGGGAAAAATAAAGCAAGCTATCTCGCTATCTACACAATGTTCAAGACCATTTGTCTTCATTGTGATTAAATGTCGATAAATTGCACGTATGCAAGGGATTTACGGACTTACCGCTTATCCATCATTCATCGAATATCATTTCACATTTACCATCTTGCATACAACCATGTCTTATGCATAGTTATATTGGTCTATTGAATGTTCAAACATCGTTAGGATCCTCTTCGGAAAATATTACAGCACAATTACCAGTAGACTAACACTGAAGCAATAATGTGCATCATCCGGAATATATATAGGAACCTTATAGACCAAATATAATCATCGGTTGCTGTTGCGAGAGCACTAGCTTCATTCGCATATAGTGAAGTTTGCACTCATTTCTCATTATCTGATGGCCAGTCAGTAAGAAACATTTTCCTAAGGAAGTCGTTACTCCCACTAGGAACAACTTCACTATATTTTGTCATACACACATGTACAACGCCTCAACAACCATCGTTATCTGATCCTTGAGCATCAATCCAAGTCGCGTCATATGCCCGATTTAATAGTGGGTCTAGTACATGCACAACACGCACAAGACACCCGACTGAGCTCATCTCTATTAAGACACTTAGCGCATCAAGTCATGACCTTTATACAGAGTTAGCTTATCGAGGTAATAATATGATCAATCACCCAAGAAACATATTCTCTCAAATGATCTCTTAGAAACAAAATTCCAAGATTATATTGATTTACCCTTCATATATCAACTAAGTCTCGTACTCATTTGATTAACTCCGTAACTACCAGCACGTACTATTTATCAAGCACATTTTCTTTACAAGATCTTGTAGATGGTTTAATAACAGTCTTAGTCCATAGTGACTAAAACGTCAGACATGACAAATCACGTCTTCAACTATAATATTGCCTTGAGAGAATAAAGTAGAATGCTAACGGACCACCATAATCCAAAAGCTGCATTCTCGTACCACAATACGGAGAAGTGCTTTCGATTTCTACTTTAATATTTCAAGGGCAATATCTAAATCCAAGATCAACGTGACTGGGTTCATGCGAATACAACACTCGCAATTATTCGAGACACATCTCAAATTTTTTCATGACTTTTAGGACCTCACTGATCCATTTGCGCTTCGCGTCATCCATCTTGTCCTCCATCATCCTTAAAGGGTATTAGAAGCCACATAAGCTCCCACTAGGATTAAGAACCTTTTGTACACGCTCCCACTGGAACGATAACCTTTACTCATTTCGAGTAACAACATGAAAGTTCTTGCTCCCACTTGAACTAAAATCATGACCAAGATCATCTACATTCGCAATTGATGATGAAGAATGCGAGCATGACGAGAAACATATTCAACATCTGCAAAATCCTCCCACTCGAATGAAGTTATCTTGGTACACTTAGCTCAAGAACTAAAAAATGGGCCACAACCCAGTTTTCCCTTTATAAGGATAAACATGTTCATTTCGTCATCTTTTAGTTTAGGCACAAAATTGCTTCCACTTTCGGACATTTCCGGATCATAACGTATATGAAGTGGTATGCAACTAATATTTAGGCACTTGATCAAGTTGACAAACATTCGTCTCGATATAAAGTGGGTCCTCCTTGTGGAGAGACCCGGGTATTACCATAGACAGTGTATTTTTGGACCAATGTTGTCACTGACTTAATCATCTTCAGAAGCGTATCACCTACGTCTTCTAGCAACAAACGTATGTTGCAAAGTGTCAAAAAAAATAGCCAACGGAATGAACTATTTTTTATATGACGTATCTTTACAAGTCAAGTCGATGAGCTAACCACCGTCTTAACGTATATGAGAACCACAAGTTCTTTATCTATTCAATTCATCTACAAGACTCGCTTAGCCATCTGTAGAATATCAAATAAATATACATGATACGAAACATATTTAAGCCTTCCCACAACAAATATGGGCTAGTAGATGTCTAATTTGAACTTATTCTGGTTGCCTACACAAGGCTTCCAGTCACGTCGCTAGCAAACTTGCGACAAATATTTGGATATATTGAAATCCTTGCTAGATGCAACTGTGATATACAATAAACCCACCGGAATTGACCATATATACACACACTCAATGTCATGGAAACATTAATTGAACAACTAGGTCTAACAGAATCAAAAGACTGGAATCACCAATTCAACCCAATAGTAAGGCATTGTGGACTCGGTTGTCTTATAGACATAGATTGCGGATGCCGACTCATTCGGTTGCAACTCGAGCTCCCATACCTACCATATTTTATTGAATTTTCCGAAGATTAACTACAAATCTTCTTGTCCATGGCTTAATTAAGAGTCACAACTCATAAAGGATTACATTGATCAAATTGCTCGAACTAGAAACTCAATAGTCTACTAGTTTAAGCATCAAGACATACATGACGCTTCCGAGCAGTGCATTTGTTTGAGTAATAGCACATAGCTACAACTATAGCACTTTATCTTAGCCATTTGGACATAGTGCAGACGTTTCCGCTCGTCAATTTCATGCATCTTTGATTTCTAACTGGACCCATCATGCTCATCATTCTTACCACGATATTGTCTATTTGGTCTCTTTTTGGCTTTGGAGGAAGTCGCCACATGCAACTCAGCCAGAGTACTCTTACTCTTATGCATTTCCTCATCTAGCTTTAGAAGTCGCTCAACTTCTTCTAGAGTGGTAGCCCAAATAGAGGGAGACAACTACATGTTTACATGCTTCCACGAATCGTGCAATGAGCTGATTACAACCTGGAGTTTCTGCCTTTCAGTGAATATATTACCAACGTGCCTGAGTTCAGTTATCATCTCAGCCATATGCCAAATATGTAACCTCAGGGAGTGTTCAAGTTGCCTCTTATAAGAGGTAAATCACACAGTCAGGAACAATTTCCTTTATGTGGGATGAAAATTAAATTTCTTATTCAAGTCGTTTCAAAGCGCCGTAGCACTCTGATAACCTTGAAATTCCTTGAACATACTATCATTCGTAGCACTCAACAAAATGATACACGCGGTGCAATTCTGCACTTTCAGACTTCATAGACTCTTATGTTTCACTTCTGCTGGGCCACATTCCCTGCTTTAGGATTTTTCATGTCATTGAATATGGTCTCCAGAATTTCTAGCATTTGGAGCAAGTACATAACTTTCTCATGCTAGACCTCAGAGTTATCATCATTCAACATTAGCGCATAGCTAGGTTCGGTGACAATCTTTTGGAGGACCGATGTCATTCTTTTACACAAAAGAGATAACACCATATCAGGATCATTCAACAAGGCATGCAAGAATCATTGTTCATCATACTTACACATGTTCCACTCAACTTTCTTATTGACCGAATTAATTAAAGTAAGCATGCCCCGGAGTCAAAAGTTCACTATGTTCCCAATCATCGTCCAAAGTACATGCTTAGCGAGAATTAATTTTAGCCAATAATCAAGTCAAGTTCCAACCACATTGATTACGTCAACATGCAATCATGATTTAGCTTATACATAAATGACTAACTACTACATGTGACATGCTAAACATGTAATAATCATTAAGCAAGTTGACATGCTCTCAATGTTTACTTACACATGGATTCTACACAAATCATCATGAATCATGCTTAGCATATAACAAGTATCAATCGAGAAAAACATGCTCTCAAGATTGATATATAAAAATATACTAAACAAATTAGCATTGACTAAACATGAAATATTCAAGCATGCATATCTGGATGATGATTTGGACAATGACATGACATAATAAATCATGCTAGCATGCATCTCTAATATTCATATACATGGATACTATATATCAATCAACATGTATCATGCTTAGCAAAATCATGTCATAATAAGCAAAACATGCATGCTCAAAAAATGTATGTATACATGGATGTTAAACAAATTAACAAGTATCATGCTTTATAAATAACTAAAATCTAGCACCCCTTTTAAATTTAACAAGACATATCTCGCATAAAAATCATTTAAAAGACTTAGGACCCTCATGTAAATTCTCAAAAGTTACGTTTAGAGGAACATTCCCAGGTGGACCGAAGGGTTCGCGAGACAGGCCTCAACACTCCCTTTTCTTAGACAGAACCGTAGTTCCCAGGCCGGGGAGGAGGGGGCGCGGCGTCAAGTTTCCACTTCAAGCTCGGTCTTTCTAGACAGAATTATTTCCTCAATTTCAACTCAAGAATATTACAATCGAGTCTATTAAGACTTTGCGAAACTTATTCGCTTGTAGTTCAAACATATTCAAACTACGGGGGCCAACATGCAATTCTAGTAATATAATGCTAAACAAAATAGCACTCGTAAACATGATACTAATAACATTAAGCATGCATTTAATTGCTTTTAAAAATATTAGGGACCAAAGTGTAAAAACAAAAATATTTTGTGCCCCAAAAAAAAAACCAGCGGGCCAATTTTTAACACTTTAATTAAATCATCTGGGCCGAAATTTGTTTTAAAAAAATTGACCGAAGTCAATTCGGGTAAATAAAGAAAATGCATGTAGAATTAACTGGCCCAAGTGTATTAAAAATGGCCCATTTGAATAGCAAAGGCTCAGTTCAGCTTTTACACAAAGCTGCTCACGTGATGTACTTGAAAAAAAAACACGTGATGGCCTGGGTCAAGCCGACCCGTGGAAAAACATTATCCGACCCGCGTCAGTTAAGTCATCTTCTCCACCCGATATTTACGTGAGAAAACTGAAAATAACCTCCATTCCCATGCACCCACTACCCAAGCCACAACTCCATTCACTAAGTAACCGTTTTTGCTCGCAACCGTCACCGGCGACTCTTCACCGGCGACACCGTGGTAACCGTTCGTCGGAAACACTTTTCCGGCGACAAAAACGAAATTTTCGTTTAACAAACGTGAGCCCGTTGTAGCGGTCGTGGCCGCCACATTTCGTATGGAGGTGGCCGTGACCTCTCTCCATACTATGGTCACTCGAACAAGTCTTTAAGATGGTAATACGAACGATACCAAAACGGAGTGGGAGTTTCGCGGCCACGCTCGGCCACGAAAACGATTGGGATTTTCGTCGGTTTCATCGATGGGTTCGTCGGGGGTTCGCAGCCCATGTGACCACTAACCTATTGGTGCGAAAATGAGCAACAAATACTCACTAATGGAGGGCCGGACACATCCAAAATGGTCGGAGTTTCAAAACTCCGAAAATCGGTGGAACATCGGCACAACCGTCTCAACAACGATGCCGGAGCCGGAAACCAAACATTTGGCTCTGATACCATTGTAGGATAACGGACGTACATGCCAAGCAAACCAACAACCGAATTAGTACGTAAATAATACGGTAGTTTTAGGAACGATACGTTTACCTTCGAACGTGGCAGTTTGCGACGGCGGAGCGGAAGCGCATCGTCGTAGTCGGTTCGGAATCACGGCGGCCACAGGGATGCCGGTCGGAGAGGTACGTCACTGATCGGAGCGCACCTCGGTCTCCACGAGCGATGACCCTATAGACACCTAGAGAGCTCTATATGTGGAGTGGATGGAGTAGCGTGAGATATATATTCTTCTAGACCACCAAGAGGGTCTATATATAGCCAAGGAGAAGCCCATGGGCAGTTTACAACTTTGGGGACCTAACACATTGGTCCCCGCTCTTTTTATGGAGCGGTTGTCGACTTCGGGGACTCGACATATCGGTCCCCGATCTCTCCGAGAACTACACTAGCACCCCGTATGGGTGCAATATCCTACATATATAATTTACAGGTTATCCATATGTTAAATTCACTGAATCCAATTTGGCCAAAAAAAAAAAAATTCACTGAATCTAAACGGAATAAGGACTACACTAGCTAGATATTTAAAAAAAATTCAATTTATCAATCAGAAAATTGTAATACTACCAACATGTTTTTCCAACATTACATACCATAACCATTTCTTACGAAAACAAAAGTCAGAACTGAAGGTTTCTTGCAAGTCAAGTAATCAATAACCAACTCAATGATTAGCTTCTTATTTCGAATTTCAGAAGCCGGGTTTTCTTAGTTCGTTCAATCTGCAGTTTCCATCAGTATCAGATACAATACTGAATCATACTCAATGTACACTGCCGCTCACATTCATAATAAACTCAACTCATCCCAAGATTGTACAGAAATATTCTTTTCATTGCTTCATCTTGAAGCAATTGTATATCTATGGAGATTCGAGTCTTAGTCGAAAAATTAACGGAAAGTGTTTGTTGTAATTTCTGAAGACTAAAGTTCCCGCATTCTTTTTGCAGATCAACTCTCGTCGCATAACCCTATATGTTGGTACGTTGTATAGTCTATTCCGTTCAACCGAATGCAGCACAAGACATTCTCCGGTAGCTCTTCGGGTTTATTTCCCTATTTAATCAACACAACATTTCCGGTAATCAGTATTAATGATTTCGACACTCAATTACGATTCAGAGAAACAAATAAGCGAAAACTCGCCTGAATAGTGAGACCGATGTCGAGGATGCATAGCTTGAGTCTGTCTAAGAAGGTTTCAAATCCTTTCCTAGAGAAGTAACTGAATCTGTGCATGTCCAAATCTATCTCAAAATAGTTCTCTCCCTGCATAATAATTTCATCAAACTCAAAATTTAAACAACATTATATGTATTATCATTGTCTAAAGTTGCGGAAAATGGTATCAGAGCAGGCATGTTATTCTGCAACAGTACAAAAATGTTGCACGATAACTTACTGAATAAAACCTGTGTTGCGGACGGGAAAGAACCGGTTTTTCGTTGTAAGTCTGCATAATCTTCCTCTCGGCGGCATTCATGGGTAGATCTTCTACGTTTGCCACACGGCCTAATATTTTCAACCTTTCACGGATCGGGACAGTTGAATCAACTGGAAAAGTTCTTTGCTTTTTTACTTCTTCATCAATCAAACTCTACAAAGGCGAAATTACGAAAACAAATGAAGGAGTTTGAAACTGAATGTTAATCTATGTCAATAACTGTAACAAGTTGGTGTTCTTACTCTGATACCATTCTTAAAATGCAGTGGAAGTTCCTTTGAGTAACTTTCAGATAACTTGAAGAACAAGACAACGCTGAAACCTTCACCGTCGGTCTCGTTACGGAGGATTGCAGCGGAATAAAGCGGAATCTGTTAAATTAAGGAAGAACTAATGAGGTATAGCTCAATTAACTAAGCCAGGGTGCTCGCCCCGATCTAGCTCAATCCATATCAAGTCGCCTTGTCTGAGCTAGGCCAATGCCAACTTCCGGGCTAATCTATACTTAATGTAACAATTATGTAATTTTTCGACGATGTACCTGAACATTTACGACAAGCATCGGAGGGAGGTCCTCTGAGGAACTGACCGTCGGGAGCTCCACGTAACGTGCAATGTGATCTATCTTTCGTTGAGTTAGGTAACAATCGACGCCAAACGGATCGTATGCGGCAAATGTAGGAGCACAATCTTTTTTCTTGTCACTTACAAAAGATTCAAGCACATCAATCATAAGCCCTCTTTAGTTTTGCAGCTTACATTTTGATTTAGAATTACTGCATACTGCTAAACATTTTCGCATTCATTTAGTTTTACAATCCGTGCCAAAATCACGAATGACCGTAAACTTTCACAATGTATACTTCTGAACTTAAAAAGTGTAGTTATTCTCGATTTAGTCGTTGAAATGCGTAAACTTTTAACTGCAACAATCTCAAAGGATGATTGTAAAACAAGTTATTGCTTTCTACTAACCTGAGGTAACTTTGTCCCCGGACCTTAAAAGAACTCGGCTCGACAGCCGACCAACAATTGAACATCTTCTTGTTGATCGGGCAAAAGGGTACTTGAGAACCTGCAATCGGTTTTGGCAGCAGCATACTCGATGAAACTGTTGAAGTTGAAAGAGCATTAGAAATCACAACTCGCCGAAAAATGAACGACAATGTTGAATAATAAAAATTAAACTATACATTCGCCTATCAGATCTAGTTGATAGATGAAAGCATATAAGTAAGAAAGTTCATATCCAAATGAGTTTTACTCACATGAAATAACACTCTCATTTCCGTCGTTCGGTTTGAATGGATGATTCAAATTCGCCTTCTTCCGTGAACTCGGCGGACTCGAGCTTAACGATCTCTTTTCGGGATGGGAAACAACAGAAGCCATACAAGAGGCATTGCTGCTATCAACACCGCTTAAATGTGACAAATCTGTAATGTTTTTTTTTTTCTCATCAGATTTGCAACCTTAAAGATTACAAAATTTATTGATCTTTTTATTTTCTTTGTTTAAGAATCCATGAATATATATACCATCGTGAACACTCTGGTAGTCGTCATCGAAATCGCTGTCAAACACCGCAACCGAATCGAACCACTCATCATCAACACTTCCAACTGATTATGAGCACAACAAGGCAACACATTTTATCCATCTCACGAGATTACAACAACACTGTAAATATATTCCATCGGTATAACTCCGTCGCAAAAGCCGACGATTTCTTGATTAGTTCTGCTACAAATATCAATTCTGCTAACCTTATTGTTGAAATTGAATCATTTTCTATCCATGACAGATATGGAATTTCTCTGAAGCTATTGGAATGAAAACAATATTCATGATCACTAGTATAAGTGTCAATTGATTTGTATTTTACAAGCTGCCGGATAAGCTGCACCATATTTCACTATGGATATCCGCACCGCGAGTCGACCGAGTGAATATATATTTCAAATATATATATATATATATATTCACATGGATATAAATTAAATACGAATTGATCCATATAAATCGCGAATATTCATGGTTTAACCAAACTTAGTCCGGCCAACACACGACTCTGATCGGCCACCAGGAAGACTACAATCGGCCATCACCACAACTATGGCCGGCCACCACCTGAATGATGGTTTCAACCCATTACCATCCCTACTCAGTAGACTCAGTACTTTATGTCTTACGGGTTCACCCAGTGCGAATGAGGATTAATTTAGGGTATAAGAAGGAGTATACTACGAGTGTTGTCATCGTGATGAGATTCCGAGAATATAGGGTTACCTTGAAAGGTGGGGTTCATGTAGGATTTATTGCAGTCGATGATGTTGTTCTTCTTCTCTGTGGATTTATTATCCGACAACCGGGCCGGCAACTTCCGGACGATCTTGATGATTCTTTTGCGCCGTCGAGCTTTCGTCTTCTTCGAAGACGACGAGGGACTGATTTTGCTACCCACACAGGATTGTGGCCGAGACACGCAGGTCCCCATTGTCGTCTCTGAACTATTATTGTCAGCTAGCTAGAGAGTTTATGCATTATATATATGTCAAAGAAAATCAAACGATGAAAGAAGAAGGAGTCACGCCATGACCACGGCCAGAAACGCGGTTGTAGCAGTTTCCGTACGCATAGTAGTCGCCTGCTTGACGTGAAAATGAAAGTGGTGGTGGTGGTGGGGTCCACTTTCTTGGAGCCGTTCCGCCACCTGGCAATACCTAGCTGGCATTCGGTCGGGCGACTCGGATAATTAACGGATTTTTGTTTTTGTGGATTATGGCTTGCTTCTTTTACTAAGTTTGGTAACCTGCAAAAGAGGTAACTTCATTAATGGTGGCAAATGTAGTGGATTTCTATTTCCTTCTTTGGTTAGGGGGATATATTACTTTCCTTCTAAATTATAATAACAGTATATAACAGTAAAATTTACTACCATTTAAAAAAGAATAATATTTAGCTAAGGGGCCTCCTTATTAGTGAAGTAAAAAGGAGACCAATTGCAAAGTGACACATCAGCGTTTATCCTAATTTTTTGTTAAGTGTACAGCAAGACTATTCCATATAATTATTTCCCTAGCTTTTACTCATATTTTCCTATGTTCAAGTTTCAGTTATATTTTTTTTTAAATCTTATCCTAATTAATATTATTTATCAAGTATTTATATAAATAGTTTTATATTTTTTTTCCTATAAAATATTTAGATAATAATCTAGTTGATTATAATATAAAAACACTTGTCGACTCATTTATCATTTAAGGTTCATCAGGTGATCATGTCAAACTGTTCACTAAATTAATAGGTTTTTAGAAGAAAAAAATCATAAAATTATTTAAATACATTTACCTATAGGGTTCACCCGACCCAATAGGGTTTTAGAAAGAAAAAAATATATAAAATTATTTAAGCACATTTACCCTCTAGGGTTCACCCGACCCAGTAGGGTTTTAGAAAATAAACATGAAATCATTTAAACATGTTTACCTTATAGGTTTTACCGACCCAATAGGATTTTAGAAAAAATGCGACAAAGCTACTGTAAATTATTATCCATTAATTGTCTTGCTATAAATGTGACGTTCTTACAGAATTAGTCGAATCAGAAAACGTGCTAACAAATAAGAAATATTTTTTTTTGGTAAGAATATATATATATAAATCAACTAAACTTAACTGGAGTTATAAAATAATTACTCAAAAGAAACAATTAATACTTAAACATGTAAAATAGTCACATGTGATGCACTACATAAAAATTTAGAAGAAATGCTTATATGTCACCTTGAGATTGGTCTCTATTTTTTTACATTTAAGGGGCCTCCTTACCATAAACGCACTCTTTAAAAAAAATGGCTATCCGATTTACGATCGACTATGCTTTGTCATGTGTTCAGTTGGTCAATCCATTAATTGTATATTATAATTTCAAAATGTGATTATTTAAGCCACTCAACTAATTTCTTTTTATCTTTCCACTTTAATGAGACACTTTTTTTTGGAAAATAAACAATATTATTAATAAAACACACAACATACAACAAACTTACAACCCAAAAGGAAAAGGAGTTTTGGCCAGCATACAAGTCAGTCGAGATAAGTGAGCAAAGCCAAATTCCCGAAACAAAACGACTAATGCCAAGCTGAAACTCATATCCAGTTATTATTAACAAGCAAAGGAAAAAGCTTAAATAAGCAACATAAGGGAAGAACCAGATACCCAGTATAGGTAGTGATAGTATAGAAGTGACATGACTAAGAGAAAATGTTAGTGACTCCAAAGAAGCCAGTTTGCTTACATTAGAAGAAGACATGTCAACCCAGAAACCATGTGCCAAACGAAAGATCTGATCACATACAAACACGGATAGGATGGGCACGGCGGAAGATGCGGAACGAGAAGGTATCTCCAGCAACAAAAAGTTACACTTAAACCAATAATCAATGGAGTTGAACCACAGGTAGGATGTGTAGCAGATAAGTATCCTTCGATGGTATACATGATCAAAGACCAGTATACCAGTACACCCCATAACGCGGAACTTCCTAAAAGGACTAGCACACGTCGGGGACAAAGGATACCCTAGGTTCTCATAGAGACATAATTTGCTTTGACTAGAACTGGTTAAGGCCATAACTAGTCGAAAAAGAAAAGGTGGGTGTGGTAGCTTGATTTACCATTGGATTGGTGAACTCTGCAGCGTTCAATACCAACTCGAGATGAGCGGAGCGAGGTAACTGTGAATATAGAGCAAACATATGGTGTAGATGATAGATATCGAGGCATCCTGCAACGAAGTTTCACACGATGCACACAATCATTTTAAAATGATTAGCTCTGAGCTCTGACCAATCAAACAGGAAGGTCAGATGCTCGTCTACCCAGCTGGTGAGACGATTTAGGCTCAAGAACCATTTAACAATAATGGTTTGAATACTAGCCTTAGTACATCAAAACTAACACACGTTAGCACCATGAAAAGCTTAGGCAAGTATAGGGTGAACCAAAAAAGGGCCAAGCCCATTAGGTATAAAGTGCTCCATAGGAGGTAAAGCAACATCGATTGTGAGATAGAAAGTCGCAGTGTAAAATTAAGCAGGTAAGATAGCAGCATCTTATTCAACCAAGACGATAACCCGTGGCAAAGCATAAACAACCAGCAGAGGGTACCGATACCCGTACGGTTCCAGATGAGAGGATTACGAAGCTTGCAGATTGACTCCTGGACTGACGACTTGCAGGGGCACACCCATTCATGGTCTATCTTCAAACTCAATGACACACATGACTTTATGCCAGGTGAGGTTGCCGGCCTCTGCATAAGGCCACAAGGGATCTGTGGGCGGATAAAATTTGTGATGGTCGTGTCAATTGAAGATCAGCCAGTCTTGGAGGGTGGTGATTGCGGTTGCAGGACTGGGCGTACGGGCAGTTTACGACTAAATTTGTTATCATGAACGCACCTGACAAGACCGACCGGTAATTGCAGAATAGAACGCATCGTCGCACTCGCAATCCCGGAGCTTATCTTGGCAGGTCTGCTACAGATCGCAAAAGCTCGACGGCTCGTTGTTCGCAACCACTCCGACTCAATAACAGAGAGCTCAGGTAAGGGATGTTCGTCAATTATAAGTCTGCCACATTGTATTGCTCCCGATTTAGAAAAGAAAAAGTGATACTTCGGCTTAGGTGGGGAAGGGATGACGACGTATGATCGTTGGATTAGGTGGAGGTTGAGTCGATGGTGAAAGCCTAAAGCGGAAGGAGCAAAACCTTGAAGAAGGACTGACATGTCGATTTGATGGAGGCGGCGTTAACAAAACCAAAACCCAAGAAACCTAAAGGGGAAAGAGAATACCCCTGAAAAGGGGTATTGTTCATTGATTGTATTTATGAGACACTGATATGACTCATTTTTTAACAACAAAAAATATACATTTTTACACATTTTTTATTACAATTTTAGCTCTTTTATTATATATAAAGTCTATTTAAATTATATATATTACAAAAAGTAATTAAAATATACAACACATTTACAAAAATAGTTTTTGGTACCCAATATGTTTTATAATGTACATTATGTTAATAAATGATGGTAATACTTCCTTCAATATTTTATCAATCTTCCATTTATCGCTAAATAATTTTCAAATTTACAAATTAATGATAAAACGCAGATAAGCAACCGAACTATAGGTGTGTAACAGAAGCAAAGAAGGGTGAAGAAGGAAAAGAAATCAAGAGACACAAGCAATGGCGGGATCATTAGTGTGTATTCCTTCAACTGGTTATGTTGGATTTCGTCCTCATAGAAAGACTTAGCCTCGACCGTCAGCTCGTCTATTCGTCGGATCTTGATCTTGAAATGAACTTGAGCTCAACTACCCTCACCTGATACCTACACAAAGGGATGGACCGGGGTTGGACCCGGTGATCCCCCTCAGATGCTTAAATCAGTTCTCAGAATTAGAGTATCTAAGAACTTAAATATAAACAGTGTATGAATGAATGTGTACATAACCTTGAGAAGAGATATGCAAGCCTATTTATAGGAGATGACCAATATGGCAAGAGTCTTACGCGTTAATGGTGCACCTACCATTCATGTATATAAATTCGTATATTGCTTCTTACCTTTCGGGGATGATCACTTATTGCACGCGGAGTCATTAAATGCTCCACTTATTCCGGATATTAATTGGTCGCCTTATTAAGGAAACCCAATCGTATCGATTTTAGAAAGTTAAGAATCGCCTTCATTTTGGGTGAGAGGAGTCAACTTCTAATCATATATAGAGAAAGGGGTCGATCTTCTTTTGCGAGAGGGGTCGACCCTCACTTAAGAGGGGCCGACCTTCTTTTAAGAGGGGGGTCGACCCTCTCTTATAAGAGAGGAGACGACCTCCTCTTTTATAGAGAGGGGTCGACACCTTCTCATATAGAGAGGGGTCGACCCTCTCTTATGAGAGAGGGGCCGACCCTCTCTTAAGAGAGGAGCCGACTTCTCTCTTATAGAGAAGGGTCGACCCCTTCTCATATAGAGATGGGCCGGCCCTCTTTAAAGAGAGGATCGGTCGTAACCCTGTTGATGAGTTTGTTAAGTACGAAGTAACCTTAGGTGGCTCGTATGCTCGTTTTGGGTTCGTATGATAGAGAGGGGCTGACCCTCTTTAAAGGATGAATCGTTCGCACCATCCTTAGACCAATATCCATCATTTTCCCCCGAGGCTGATGCAGGCTTCGCCTGCATTAGGCTCTATCATGTTAAGAAATATTATATTTATTAAATATTTCGTATATCTTTCAATAAAGCACCATAGCTTTCCTAATATAAATGTACATGAGCACATATGTCATTATTTCCAAGTAGTTCCTTTGAAGGAAACTCCAGTGTCTTCAATTACTGTAAATGGAGAAAGATGATTAGTTCATAGGGATTTAATTTCATCATTTGCAACTGTCGTATTTTGACGGAAGGGTCGTCGACCTTTCGTATTTTGACGGATGGGTCGTAGACCTTCGTATTTTGACGAAAGGGTCGTCGACCTTCGTAATTTGACGGAAGGGTCATAGACCTTTGTATTTCGACGGAAGGGTCGTCGACCTTTCGTATTTCGACGGAAGGGTCGTCGACGTTTCGTATTTTGACGGATGGGTCGTCGACCTTCGTAATTTGACGGAAGGGTCATAGACCTTCGTATTTTGACGGAAGGGTCGGTGACCTTTCGTATTTTGACGGAATGGTCTCGACCTTTTGTATTTTGACGGAAGGGTCGTCGACCTTTCGTATTTTGATGGAAGGGTCGTCGACCTTTCGTATTTTGACGGAATGGTCGTCGACCTTTCGTATTTTGACGGAAGGGTCTTCGACCTTTCTTTATGTCTAATGGAAAAAGATAATAACTTATCTTCTTTCATAAGATTTTTTCTTATTTTAATCATACGATTTTAGATGTAACCTTTTTGAAAGAATCACATGCCCATCTCCTGATAAGTGAGTGCAACTATTTGCATCGTCTTTAAATCACTATCCGCCATTTGCCTCTGAGGCTGATGTAGGCTTTGTCTTGATAACTTTGAAAGGTCGACGTCAACTTACGGAGAGGTCTTCATTTAATTAAGTCTCGTGTCATCCTGTTAAATGGGTGTAGTGCCCATGACATTCTTGGGGTAGTGTCCATCATTCCCCCTAGGCTTTATTGCCATTTTGGGCACATAAGGTCGACAATCGATTTGTAGACCGCTTTCTTCGATCGAGTTGTCGCCGTACCTAGGCTTTATTGCCATTTTGGGCACATAAGGTCAACAATCGATTTGTAGACCGCTTTCTTCGATCGAGTTGTCGCCGTACCTAGGCTTTAATGCCATTTTGGGCACATAAGATCGACAATCGATTTGTAGACCGCTTTCTTATGATGGTTGTCGGACCTAAAATCTGACCTAAGGCGATTACGTTTTGAAAAACGTGGAATTTTGAATAGAGTCGCCACTAGTTAATTAAGGCTAACTAGAATCCTAAATTACCTAAACGAATAGCGAACTAAACACCTAGATATAAAATTGGCCTACGATCAGAAATTCGAATTCGGGGGTTCTGTTACGAATTAAGAAAAATTATTTCCTAATTACGCCCTTCCGGTACTTAATTATCCTATTTGCCAATTTAAAATTTAAATATGTGTTACCTCGAATTAATCTAATGACATATAAAAAAAAAAACTAAATTAATTTTATGCGAAATTATTATCAATGACAAATCTACTAAACATCTAAAACTCCTAATTTGGTTAAAATCTAGACGAAATTAAACGTAATCAAAATCATGATACAATTTAATAATTACATATCATACATGTATATTTACAAAAAAAAAATGTCATATAATTAATCTAGACCTAGACTAGTTAATTTACATGGTACATGGTATAATAATAACAATAAAGATAATAATAATAATTCAGAAAATTAAATAATTAATAATAATAATAATAATATTAATTAACAAAAAAAAAAAGAACAACACGGGACCTTACCTGCAACACCAGGGGGAGACGATGGCCAGGAGGACCGGCGGAGCAGCAGCGGACCACCGGACGAGCTCCGGCAGGCGGTCGTGGTTTCGGGCGGACGGGCGATGAAGTGGGCGGCGGTCCGGCGACGAAAGGGACGGCGATGGTTGCGGCAGTGGGGCTATGGCGGATTTGAGCGACGAACGGGACGGCGATGACTGCGGGTTCTTCTTCCGGCGACGGGCGGTGCTGACAGGGGCGACGGGTGAAGGTGTGGTGGGCGAGTCGGCCGGTGGTCGTGGCTTCGCCAGGGCAGGGCGGCGCCGACAACCACCAGGGCTGCTCTGGTGGTGCAGAAAGCAGTAAAAGAAAAAATAATAAAATAAAATAAAAAACACAGATTTCGAGAACAATATTACTTTATTGCTGTTCAGCTTTTTCTTGTGTATGATTACATAGACACTAGGACTATTTATAGCTAACCTAGACCCAAAAATTAGGAAAAATATATATTTTCTCCAATATTTACTCAATAAATCCGAAAATTATATATATATATATATATGAATTTTTCCATAAATATATACTATATATTTTCTGATTATTACATCATTTATTGCATATGTATTGTCCTAATTTAAACTGAGTCTATTTTTGGCAACCCCCGACCTTCCATATTTAAATATTTCCTTTTTTAAACGCGTTACACATAACATTTTTGAACATGTTACATATGTGTCACGCGTACCAAAATTAGGTGTTTACAATGGTAATACCAGAACGAGTTCTTGTAAAGAAAAAGAGATTGAAACATTAGCCATAATAAGAAAGTGTCTACTTCAGGAGTTATTATGACTTCTCTGAGCGTCTTGTAGGCGTGTTGTAGCAGTGCCACGCCATAGCTTGATCTCCTCGAACCTCGCCAATTCCCTTTGGTGTCGAGAACTTCATTACTTGATGCACCGTTGATGGGATAATTCGGTGAGGATTGAGGGTGGTTCTGCCGATAATGGCGTTGTACGATGAGGCGGCATCGACTACTACGAAAAGTATATCCACCTGCAAAATTTGCTCCCCTTCTCCCAAGGTGGCGGTCAGTCGGATAGCTCCCATGGGTAGATGGTTTCTCCTGCGAAGCCTATTAGAGGGAAGTTGAATTTCTTCAAATCTCTTCTCGACAATCCCTACTATAGGAATGCTTGATAAAAGAGTATGTATGTTGAACTTCCGTTGTCTATAAGAATCTTTTTAACCCTATATGTGGATATAAGGAGGGTGACTACCAGGGCGTCTTCATGCGGCTGATCCACCTTCAAAAGATCGTTAGCGGTGAAGCTAATGGTTTCGAGTTCAGGCTCCCGAGGTCTTTTTCCCATTACTGCTGTCGTGGATATTTGGGCCGCATATACTTCTCTGGCTGAATTTGTTCCTCCTCCTGATGCGAATCCTCCCGAGATGACATTTATTGTTCCCCTTTGGATAGGAGCGAAAAGGTCATGAGGAGGGGATCGAGAATTTCTCATCGGGCTGCGGCTTCATTTCTTTGGGGTATTGGGAGGCTTCTCGACAAACTTGAGTAGTTTACCTCTTTGAATGAGGGTCTCGATATCTTGCTTTAATAGGGTGAAATCATTCATGGCGTGCCCCCTTGTTTGGTGGTATCGACAAAAGGCGTTTATCTGGTGGCCCATCATGTTTTTCCTTGCCAGAGGCGGGTTGTTTAGACGAAGTTTCTCCATTTCTTTAAGTACCACGGCCACATTATGTGTGAGAGGAGTATACCTTACGGGATAAGGATTAGGATCTTTCCTTGTCCCCAATGGTTCCTTTGTCGAGAAGTTCCTTCTCGCCCTTCTGAATGGTTGAGGAGCGGAACCTTCTTCGATTTTGGTCAGTAAGATCTGCCTCTTTGCTTCCATAGGTGATTTCTCGTGCGATCTCTCCAAGTCGACGTACTTCTTAACTTTGATGGCAAGAGCGTCGATCTTTCGTACTGGATTCATCACCATGCTATCCTTCAAGGCTTGAATTTGTACCCTGAGACCCCTCCAGAAGGTCCTGATCAACTCGCAATCAATGGCGTCTTCATTCAGCTGCTGAAGTATCTTATGGTATCTAGTATAATAATTGGCTAAGGTTTCATCAGGACCTTGCTCAATTTTATCCAGAAAATCCATATTCTTGAGGCGTTGTCTTTGGCCTATGTGACCCTCTATAAACTTAGCCTTCAACTCTTCCCATGAGTCAATCGAGTTATCTGGAAGACCATAGAACCAGGTAGACGCCTCTTCCTTCAGAGTTGTGGGGAAGAGCGCCGCGTAGTGGTCCGGTGTTGCCCCTCTTCCTAGGAGGGAAGAGTTATGGGCGTTGATATGGCGAACTGGTTCTCCCTCGCCTGTGTAGTCTTCGATGTTCCTCGCATGACTTGCGGAGGGACTCGAGTATTGAATAACCTCTTGGAGAAAGGGTGAGAAGTTTGGTCGTGAACGACAAGTAGATCACTCACTCTTCTTCTTTTCTTCTCCAGTAATTCTTCTACCTGTCCTATAGTGAATAGGACAGGGTTTTTGCTCGTCATTTCGCCCTCTGGCGCTTTGGGGGCCTTCTCCGGGAGATCATTTTCCATAATCTCACACTAGAAGCCACCTCCTCCTTTAGAGAGACTTCTCGAGTTGGCTCCCTTTTGTCGGGAACCGTTCCCGCCTGGGTTTGATTCCAGAAAGCTATGAAGGCCGCCATTATTTCTTGAGGGACAACCGGAGAGCTGTTCTTCGAGATTGGGTAGCGACTTAGCATGACCGAGATTTTCTCCACCACCTGTCCCGTTAGCCTGGGACGCATGTGGGTCTTCTCTAGGTAGTGGATTTGAGGTAGTGTGATTGACTTGTGTATTTCCCACCTCCTCTATTCCAGGAGTTTGCATCTTATTCTTCTCAGAGGCTGTGACTTTTTGATCCTGGTTCCCACAGACGGCGTCAAATGTTGGGATCAAAATGACGTGGCCTTGAAACTTCGAGTAGTGGACTTCTAAGTCTCGCCGGGAGCTAGCTCACTCAGGTATCTTTCTTGGTCACGTGGACACTTAGTTTCCTTTGGTGGCTTTGTGCTAGGCGAGGACCTGAAAAGAGGTGAGGATGGCCCCTGATTCGACTCCGAAGCTTAATTCAGTAATGGATATCCAGAGAATAATATAGAGTAATTGATAGATCTTATAACTTTTTTAGATAATGAAAGTGAGTCCCTATTTATAGGGAAAATGTTACCGACTTCGTGGGGCGGTTACCCTCTGGGGAGGGTTTTGTCCAGAGTCAGCTTAAGTAGGTGACAAGCAGGTCGCCAGCTCATCCTTCCTAAGTCAAGAAGGTTTCTTCCTTCAACAGTGGAAGCAGGTCGCCACATGTACATTTCCTTAGGATGAAGGTTTACTCCTGGGGTGGTGGAAGCAGGTCGCCACCTGTACCTTTCCTTAGGAGGAAGGTTTACTTCTAGGGCGGTGGAAGCGGGTCGCCACCTGTACATTTCCTTAGGAGGAGTGTTTACTTTTGAAAGAGCTTTTAATGGTCGACTCGACTTACTCTTTAAAATAAAGGTCTGGTAGCTTGGTCGCTTCTATCTTTATTAATCATGTTCTGAAGGTCGACTTTCTCAAAAGATGATAGTCGACCTTTTACCGTTGTTTCACCATTCCAAACAAGGTTGGTCGTCGATTCGTCAATCTCGCCAATAAACGTACTTGACTTTATTCTAGACTTTGTCGTTTACTCGTAACCTAACACTATGTAACACAAAAATATACATTTAAGAAAAGTAAAATAACTTAAGCGCTTTTTATCACACGGGATGTCCTAGGATTATAGAACATCATTAAGGGGTAACATAATTAAATCACCGAAACAGTCCCGGAAACTTCTTAATCACAAAGTTGACTGGAGGAGGATTGAGTTTATTTTGAGTATGAATAAATGCATTCATGGATATGGCCCAAGAAAAGTTGCGTTCATGACCAAAAATAAAACTGGGTCGTTGTTTAATAACTTTTATCTATGTTGAAATTTTTACTCCATTAATTTATTAAATAAAAATACAATAAAATGTGAGAAACTGAATGTGGGATGTAAAATCTATTTTCCTCTAAATTAAACAATCAAAGGTGGAACCCTTTTAAAAAGAAGAAAATTGAAAGACATTTATCTTGATTATCGAACATGGTTGTCAATTCATGCACTAATGCGTTACCCTCCATTCTAGTAAAGTTAAATCTTTTCTCTTTCAATGTACATTACGTGCTTGACTTTTCGGATCACGACTTCAATATCCCACCTATCTATTCCTTTTCTTGACAAAAAAAAAATTAGAATAGCAAAAAAAAAAATTATAATTATCTCATTATAATATCCAAGTTTATATATAGTATCATCATAAATAGAAGTACAAAAATATATTTAGACATGAAAAAATTATTTGTTTACATGAATTTTTCTATTTATTTTAAAATTCAGAATTAACGGTTGGAACATGTTACACAAAAATGGGCCAGAGGATCTACAGAACTGTCCTAGTTTAATAACTTTTATCTAGGTTGAAATTTTTACTGCATTAATTTAATAAATAAAAACAGAAAATACAATAAAATGTGAGAAATTCTGACATGAATGTGGGATGTAACATCTATTTTCCTCTGAATCAAACAATCGAATGTGGAAACCTCCTAAAAAAAATTGAAAGACATTTTATCTTGATTATTGAAAATGGTTGTCAATTCGTGCGCTAATGCATTGCCCTCCCTTCTAACAAAGTTAAATCTATTCTCTTTCAAATGTAAATTACTTGCTTGACTTTTTGGATCACGACTTCAATATCCCACCTGCCTCTGCCTAGCCATCTTTACTCTACGCTCATGTGTTGTAGCACTAACTGACTATCACCTTCTTAAATTATTTTTCAGCTTTTATTATAAAGTCGGTTTAGCTTAAACTCTTACGTGAACACTTCTACCCAAATTGCCAAGTCATCCTTACTTCAGCCGAGAGTTACTACCATACCAATTTGCTTTCGTCTAACGCTCAGTTCTTATATATGTAGAAATTCTATTTTATAATACATTTACGAAAAATTTAGTAGTAAATTTAATAAGAATAATAATAGTAAATGATGAATGAAATTGTTATTTTTAAAGCGGAGTGACTATGGTGGTTAAAATGGCTATTCATTGTAAATTGTAACTGTAAACATTCTTTTTATGATTTTCAATTCATATTCCTCATGCATTATAGCATACAAATATGCAAATTAAGTGAATGATATATAATGAATATATGACACAATTAACTAGCAAAATAAAACCTAATTATTACAAACTAGACATTTATTCTTAGAAAGAGATAACAAATGTCTCATATTTCTTCAAGTATAATCTCTAATACCCTTTTGTTTAGTCTACTCTTTCTTGCCAGACAAGTAATCTATGCCCTTCTTTGCAGCATCTGCTGCAGAGTCCTTCAGCTCATTTAGCTTCTCAGCAGTAGCATCCTTCCCTTCCACCGCCTTATCCTTAGCCTCCTGAGCTTTCTCGGAAGCAAAGTCCTGCAACTCTCCGGCCTTCTGCTTCGTCGCATCCACAGCTGCCTGAGTCGTCTCGGTAGTGTAATCCTGAGCCTCCTTAGCCTTCTGAGAAGCGAAGTCTTGCAACTCTCCTGCCTTCTGAGCAGTAAAGTCCTTTGTTTCTTGTGCCTTCTGTTGTAATCCCCTGTAATTTAAACTAAATATTAATATTACATTTAAAATAATAATAATAAAAGAGTAATTAATGATGTGGAGCAAATATGCTTTAAACTTTAACCAAAGATTTCAGTCAGATTCGAATATATGTAGCCATCTTTTAGCCCCTGTGAGCTCACTAAAAAATAAAAATAGATGATTATTTTAGGAACTAGCACCAAAGGAAGAGCCCAAGATTTGTCTTCAATTGGAAAGAAATTGTAGGAATAAGACGTATGGCTTAACCAGTTTTCTCATAAGCTAAAATTTGTGAGTAAACATCTTTGGTATACTCTTAATCGCACTTTAACAACCTTAAACTAATGTTTATGAATAACAGTTTACACCGGGCTTATCACTTCGTTTGTAACCATGAGCTTCACCTTGGCCACATCAGCCTTTCGTCAGAGGTTTATTCAATATTTTTGTTAAACGACGTCACAGGGATGTGCGATTTGATACCAAATGTATGAATAAGACGTATGTCTTAACCAACTTTCTCATAAACTTGAATTTGTGAGTAAATGTCTTCGATATACTCTTAAACAGACTTTAACATAATTAAACTATGTTATCATAATAAAAAAATAGCATTTAAATAGAAGATTTTAAAAGTGAAATTGAGATTAGTTATATATTTATTAAAAAGAAAAGATTTTGTATGTAGAGAAGAGTTAGTAGTGGTACTTGATGACAGGGTCAGTCGCTTCTGCCTCTGCCCTCACCATCACCAACTGCCTTGGTCTGACCACGACCGCATTACGGTTTAGACAAGGCTTGCGCGCCGGCTTTGTAACGGAGAAGGTAGTGTTGAGAAAGAGAGACGTCATTGGATTATTGGACTGTGTGTGTGTACGTGGGTGGCTATTCTAGTTAATATATTGGGTGGCTAAGCAAACGGGTGGGTTGCACGCGCTGAGGTGTATGGCTCAATCTAGTTGGGTATCCGCCACGTCCCCACTCCACCCTTCATACCGACATCTTTTTTGGCATTACATGCCCGACATCTTCTTTCTGACGGAATATAGTCTAATATAATGTCCACATACATTTTAAATATCCGTAGATTCTAACTCTGTCTTTGTCTTTTAATTGAGTGTTTTTTTAAAATTTATTTTAGTTCTTTTAATTTGTTTCGGAATTCATGATGTGTATAAATAAAAAAACTCCACGTGAGCATAACATACTCAATTTATGTCTAATTCGATGAAAATTGTATATAATATAGCAATTTATTAAGAAATTAAAAGTTCAGGTAGTCAATTTAAAAAATCCAGGCAATGATTCATAATTTAGTCAAGATTCATGCTGTGATTTAGTTGTTAGAACTTTATTTAATTTACTAAAATAATATTTATTTTTAAATATTATCAGTAGTAGCATAATCCCTTGCTTTCACAGTTAGCGCAGTGTAATTGTTGGCCTCAACCGCGCACCTTGTTCTTTCTTAGCGGCTTCAGCTGCAGTCTGGGCAGCGTAATGCTGACCCTTAATTCTGGGAAGCCAACTCCCAAAACTCTCATGCCTGCCTTCTTCTTCGTTGCATCCATAGCTTAGCTTAGCTTAGCTTAGCTTGTAGTCCAATCCAGCTTCACAGATAGTAAGATACTCGGTTTAATTTGGGACAGTGCAGTCTTTTTCTCTTGCGTCTTAATTTGGGCAGTGTATATTGTACAGGTAGTGCTTGGCCTCCTCTACCATTCATATACATATTATTAACAAGATTAAGAAGACAAGAATGGACCAAGTTTATGTTGGAAATACTGAGGGTAAATATGCAAATTTACAAAGTCCGAGGACCAAAATGCAATATTCTAAAAATCAATGACTAAAATGCAATTAGTCAAATTTCGGTTACTTACAAGTAATTATTCAAATTAACATGCAAGATATAGGCAACACCGAAATTATACGTAAAATCGACACAAAACGAATACGTATTTTTATACTGAGGCCCGTGCTAATCACAGTCTCCTTAAGGCAATTTCGCCCCTCCCCACCCTCGGGTTATGCAAAGGGGTTTATACAAGGGGCGATCACCTCCCAGGATTCAACAGTGTCATCGAATCGTGTTATGCATGCAACACGCTCGACCGAACCGAACCCAATACCTGAACTCAAACAAAGAACTGAAATGCCGACGACAACGGCTAAAAACAACTAGAAAGGTTGAACACGACATAAGTCAAAATCAACCTAAGAAAAACTCTGCAATTCGTCAACACGAAGAACAGAGGAGGAGAAAAATAACTTGGATTCCAAAAATATGGATTCCGAAAATATTGGATACTCAACCAAAAGGAAGAGATCTCATTTCTCATTGTGTAAATGAGGAGAAGAATGAGCTTGTATTTATAGGAGGTGAATGGGGGAGGAGGAGTGTGAAGTGGTCGATGTGGGACAAAAACTTCACAAATTCCATTCACTAAATGGGCTTAAGTGAGATTGGGCTTGAGTAAAAACAATTTAGCCCAAAATCCAACTCAAATAAAATTAGTTAAAATGGCCCATTTTTTTTTTTTTTTAACAATCCCCCACATGAATGGAATTTTTGAAACTTAGACACGAAATTTGAGTTCAACGGTCAATACCTGCAAAGGATAGGTAGGGGTAACCCCTTTGAACCTATCCCTTGTGAGATCATGCCTTCTCTACTGACTGGTCGGTAGACACGATGTCCTTGAACCGACTGTCATTGGTGTAGATGACGACATAACCCACACAGGTACCTTCCTAGTATGGTTCGGTTCACGCCCTGTGATCCCTAGGCCCTGGATCACTCGCCTGGTTCTGCAAGCGTTTCTAAGAATTGTGCCCTCAACAATTCCTTTCGAAGCGGCCCCACTTCTCACTCGCATAGGTGATTCTATGTCTCAAGAGCATCATCACGACTCTGAGTTCTCCTTACGAATCATTAAAAGCTTTGCGTAAAAATGATTTCAATTAAGTAATTTCCAATTACTGTGCTCGGTTTAACCGATTATTGAAGATCAATACCGGCAAAAGCTTAACCTCATCTCCATCACTGTTTGCATCATGGGAATAGGCTCGGGGTTTGACCCCCCACAGTGACAACACTCACTCTTGTGATTAGGTTGTCCCATTGAACCAAGTTCTTGGGATCTCCAGTCATCATGGTTGGGTTTTCCTTCTCAAGAGCGTTTCCTCCACGGGCTTTAGCCTCATTCCCTTCGATGCTTGGTCAAATAACTCTCTGTTTAACCCTTTCGGGTAGCGGATCCGCTATTTATCTGCCGACTTTACTATATCGGGCACAATAAATATATTTGAGAGCAACTGTCTAATGGTAATATAACGTCTATGACGTATATGTTTGGACATTCCATTAGATAGGTTATACTATGTTATACAGATTGATTATCGCAACGTTGCATCAATGTACTCAAATCATCACAGTCCTCAGACTATCATTTCCTGCAGGAATAATTTTTGTCAATCCAACAACTAAATTTAGGTTGATTCTTATGTGGACAACAGGTTCGCAGAGTGTCCCATTTCCCAACCTTTAACAAAGGTTTTCAGGCCAAATGGGGGGTGCACCACTTATATCCGCGTTAACCTTGTCTTTTAAACAAAATCTTCAACCTTTCATTAGATTGGATTTCATTTGGATTAAACCAAAAAACAAACTCATCAATCTTTGCACTAACACAGGTTTTGGCCAATTAGTAAAATCCTCGAGAAAATGGCATAGCCATTCTGCATCTTCGGCACATTTATCCAGTACAATAACTCAGACTTGATCGTCGATCTGACTATGACTGTTTGTTTTTTTTAGGATTTTCTACGACACTGTTGCACCTCGTAAGGTGAATACGTAACCACTTATACTCAGTGTGGTAGTGTCTAATCGGATATCCATTTTGCATCACTATAACATTCTATCACATAAGGATATCTCTTTGTCTAGACCATGATTACGAATATGTCTCAGATATCTAAGTACCCTGATTACCTCGTTCTAGTGGTCAACACTGGGGTTACTCATATATCGACTCAATACACTTACAACGTGAGCGATATCTGGTCTAGTGCATGACATTAAGTACATGACACTTCCAATAATTTGAGCATACTCAATTTGGGTAAAACATTCTCCCTTGTTCTTTGAAAAATACTTACTCGTATCTATTAGAGTAGTGACCTCGTTCTTGTCATCTTTGTTGAATTTATCCAAAATCTTGTCAATATATGAGTTTGACTTAGAATGAGACCTTCCGATGATCTACTGAGTTTTAATCCAAAGATCACATTGGCAAGATTCATGTCTTTCATGTCAATACTCAAATTCAACATAGGTCCAGTGGACCAGACTACCTCATCGTTTTTTCCAACGATTAACATCAACGTAAAACGTTTGTCATACTTATTTATTTTGAAACATTTCTCCAATAAAACGCTATCAAATTTATCAAGCCAGTGTTTAGGCATCTCTCTAAGACCATACAGAGAATTGACAAGGTTACATACTTTCTTTTCCTGCTCTCGCGCAGAGAAACTCTCAGGTTGTTCCATGTAGATTTATTCCTCTAAACCTCCATGTAAGAAAGCTGTTTTTCACATCCATTCGTTGTAGTTCTAGATTTCGCAAGGCTGCAATCGTAAGCACCATCCTTATGAATATGATTCTAGATACTGGAGAAAATGTATCAAAATAATCCAGTCCTTTCTTTTGTCTATAGTCTTTTATGACAAGTCGGACTTTGTAATTATCAATAGATCCATCTTCTTTCATTTTACGTTTGAATACCCACTTGTAGCCTAACGGTTTGTCTCCGGGCGGAAGATCCACCAGCTCCCAAGTGTGGTTCTGCAAGATGGACTCAATTTCACTATTGATTGCCTCTTTTTTCATAGAGGTCTCTCAGAAGAGCTTACGTCTTCGTGGTAAGTCTAAGGTCCGGCTTCAAGCATATAGGTCAGAAAACTGGACCATAGGATTTTTCAATCCTCGCTGTTTTACTCATCATGGGCTCGACCTCAACATGCCCTCCATGTTCTCGGTCTAGACTATTTCCCCTATAGTCTCATATGCTTGCCTCTCCTCTAGACTTAGCCAAAAATACATTTTCCAAAGAAATATGCATTTATTGATTACATTAACGTATCTTTGTGTATATCCGACACCTTCGGTTCAAATCGATACATGTTACTATTCTGAGCAAACCCTATGAAAATGCAATCAACGGTGTAGGGAATGTATGCGTCTTTTTCGTATAGGTATCATAACTTTTAGCAAGACACCCCCCACATTCGAAGGCACAACTCAAACAGAGTTTTATCTTCCTTCTTATGGGGTACCTTATTCAAAATGTTTGCTAGTCAAATAGCTACCCCGTCATAAATCTAAAACAAACATGGTCTCAACAATACTATTTTAATTTCTATAAGAAAAATGTAATGTGTTAACACACGAGTTGGGTATGAAGTTGATACTAATTCTCAACCACATCATCATTGATCCTCGGATCATCCTTTTATCATTGTAGATCCTCAGACCATCAACACATCATTTTTTTTTTTTAAACCAATATGAGATCAAATTTGGCCATTAGACCGTTGCGTTTCTCAAACGGTATGATCCTCAGACCAATAAAAGGCCTCGACCTGTTGCACCGCAAGTGCCAAAACAACATTTTCATATTTTTATCTAATGCATTCCTAATGACAATCAATTCACCCACTAAGCCAAAACCTTGACCGTCGATAACGTTATTAATACTAATTAGTCCAAAATAAACATTAAAACGTTGCCCGGTTGGATCGAACCCGCAACCCAACTCCATTGGGGTTTTATGTGGTGTGCAATGACTTCACCGATTAAATCGTGTTTAAGTCAACATTCTCTAAACAGAGAATAATCGTTGCCGCATTTCTCATTGCGAAAACAATTAATAGTTGAAACTCAAGCTTTTGTTTATAAACCATGAATTTGTTAATTGTTTCATTTTTCCTTCATCAAGTACACATAGCGATATTTCGTACTATCATCTACGAAAGTAATGAAGTACTTATTTCCCGCCTCGCGTTTGGACATATATTAAGTCACAAACTTCGCTATGTATTTAGACCAAGAAGTTCGGTAATCCTTTCGGCCGAATAAGTTTCGCTTCAACGCAAACTTCACATTTAAGTTCTTGATCTATTTTGATTTTAGGAATATGAACCATGTTAGATAACCTCTGCAAGGTATCGTAATTAACATGTTCTAAATTATTGTGCCACAAATTCAGCACAAAAAGGAACATTCTTATCTCATGTTCACTATAGGCACTACGGCCAATACAAAAATATTTTTATTCATGTTTACTTCAGGCACTACGGCCATTACACTTAAAGTAATTCAACTTCATCCAATCAAATTTGTCGTCTATCTGTATTTAACGTACAGTACTTTTGACGATTTCGAGTGCTCCCAATAGGGACGCTTCCTCCTCATTTGTTTTTTCAGAATTGTCAAAAAGAATTCCATCTTTTGACTTCAACTTTTGAAGTAAGTCTCGGCGACTTTCCCTGCATTATAGACGGCGGCCTAAACGAGTGTCCAACCTAGGTAATCAAGACGTCGGTATATGGGATAGCATCACTCGCTAGAATAATAACATTTATAGACCACATCGTGAAGATGGTGGTCTTTACCAATTTTAGAGTTGTCTGCCAAGTGTTAGCTACATTCTCATTGAGTAGCGTTCAAACATTAGACCTATGACCAACTCCTTGGGATTTTTTTTTATTTTTTTTTTAAGAAGTCCGAGTGGTTCGTACCCGACCCCACAATAGTAATCCGGGACATCAAATTCAGATTACTAAAATTCAAATAACGATTTGAATTTCTGATTTCAGTAATTAAGTTTAATCACTTCAATTACAAAAATCAATTTTTTTTTCTGTTGGACAGAAAATAAACCTGGACACGGTTAATTTCGGTTTTGACAAAACCAAACCCACACGGAGCTAACCTTCTGAGTAAACACTCATGTACACATATCGCGGCGTACATACGTGCCAAGGTTCAGGTGTGTGCAATCGATTCGTTGATTCACACGTACATTTATATCAAATGTAATAGTCAGTGTTTTAGACAATGAAATAAAATTTCCATAATAATTGTCATACACTCTAAATCGGCTTTAACCGACTTCTTAATCCAATTTTCAACAATGGATTCAACGACCCCATAAGCCTCAACAGCTAAAGTGGGTCAAGTGACCAAAGTCTCCTTAGCAAACATATCAATTTCGGATGCCTTAATAGGTTTAACAACCTTGACCATCTCGATTTTTCATAGTAGTCTCAACGACTTAGCGACCTCAACGGTCCTAATAGCATCAACGGCTTTTGACGACTTTACCAGTCTCGACGACTTTACAAGTCTCGACAACCTAAATGGCCTTAGCGATTTTATCAGTCGCATGTGCTCTCGAGCATGTTCACATTTTCAACATCATTGTTCGACAATATTTTGTGAACTTTTAGAGAATAAATAATTTTCTCCAAAAAATTGAATCTCAAAATTCAATTAAGCATCCTCTCATAAAACCAACAAATAAAAGTTGCCTTAAGATTGTTGGAAATACTGAGGGTAAATATGCAAATTTACAAAGTCCGAGGACCAAAATGCAATATTCTAAAAATCAATGACTAAAATGCAATTAGTCAAATTTCGGTTACTTACAAGTAATTATTCAAATTAACATGCAAGATATAGGCAACACCGAAATTATACGTAAAATCGACACAAAACGAATACGTATTTTTATACTGAGGCCCGTGCTAATCACAGTCTCCTTAAGGCAATTTCGCCCCTCCCCACCCTCGGGTTATGCAAAGGGGTTTATACAAGGGGCGATCACCTCCCAGGATTCAACAGTGTCATCGAATCGTGTTATGCATGCAACACGCTCGACCGAACCGAACCCAATACCTGAACTCAAACAAAGAACTGAAATGCCGACGACAACGGCTAAAAACAACTAGAAAGGTTGAACACGACATAAGTCAAAATCAACCTAAGAAAAACTCTGCAATTCGTCAACACGAAGAACAGAGGAGGAGAAAAATAACTTGGATTCCAAAAATATGGATTCCGAAAATATTGGATACTCAACCAAAAGGAAGAGATCTCATTTCTCATTGTGTAAATGAGGAGAAGAATGAGCTTGTATTTATAGGAGGTGAATGGGGGAGGAGGAGTGTGAAGTGGTCGATGTGGGACAAAAACTTCACAAATTCCATTCACTAAATGGGCTTAAGTGAGATTGGGCTTGAGTAAAAACAATTTAGCCCAAAATCCAACTCAAATAAAATTAGTTAAAATGACCCATTTTTTTTTTTTTAACAGTTTATTTTATATGTCATTGTAAAAAAACTCATTTAATATATTACAACGGTTTAGAATTTCATTTATTAACTAAAAGTTAGGAGTTCAAATGCAATAGCGACTATGAAAATAGAAAGATAGTCCATCGCTTTATCCCTCACGAGCTGACCAAATGCGAGTGAGTATTAGTCTAAGTATTTACGAACTGACCATGTACCAACAAAAGTTAATTTAGGTGTACAATTAACATGTTATTGAGTTATCTATACTCCTATGTGGTGGCCAAAAGATGTTCATTTTCTATGTCGGCCAAGAAAAAAGAAAGTGTTTTTTCTTGGCGAGACACATCACCAATAATATGCCTACAAGTCTTGAAATTCGATTTCATAGGTGATTATTAACGTGTCGCTAAATTATTATGGAGTGGAACTATGAACTTAAGTTCTTTTCTTATATATATATATTAAAAAAATTGTCGTACATAAATTTAAATATATAAGAGAATAACTTAAGTAATTATTATAGTAATTCTTATATATTCAATTCATTCACGTTTTGTATACTGTATAGTATAATATAGTAATTACTATTATTTAAATAAATAAACAAAATAATTTTTTATGTTATAAATTATATTTTAGTGATAAATATATTTTTGTTTGATTCTTCTAATTAAAAATTGCACAAAAAATGTATATTTACATTTGCACGGGTTGGAGTGGTTGGCCCATGCCGCGTTGGGTATGAGCTTCATATTGTTAGCCCATCAAATATATTAGCGTTGGATAGAGAGAGATACAAATTGAGTCTTTTAAAATCCATAACACTAGACTGAACTCATAAACTAATATTGCCTAAGTGTAACTAATTAAATCTATAATATAGTGTATCGGTTTAATATTTTAAACTTAAACCCTCCCGAGAGACTAATATATCTGAATGAAAAATTATTCATAATCAACGGTTTACATTTTATGTATTTTTTGGTAACCTCTTAGGACCAAAAAAAACTTTCTCAATATAAATCATATGTACATTTTTATCAATCATTTTGGATCGTTTCGGTGTGCGCATAGTAATAACTAGTTACATAAAATAATCTATATATATCTATATATAATATAATTCTGATAGGTGTTACAGAATTATGACAACTAACAAAACAGACCAATGACGTGTCAAAATGGAGATATAATATTGGTCCACATCAATTATCTTCTCTCTCTCTAATGACATCTTATTGACACATGTCTAACTCTGATGAGTTAGATTTGCTCAAAAGCTCCACATTGCTTCTCGGAAGACGTTACTTTTTTATTCAGTAAAATATCACATACTAGGTGGCTCACACGCGCGTTGCGCGGTAAATAATTTGTTATATAACTGTTATAATATTACAAAAAAATCTAATTTAATATTGATAATGAAATTGTTTGGTTTTATTTATTAAAATAATTTATTCTAGACAATACATTACTACACATTTAAGGTGTATCTATAAACTTATATAATTCATTCTTAACATGTGTATTGGCAAAAAAAATCTTAACATGTGTGAACGTATTTTCTATTCATTAGTTAATAGGTTAACACGTATGGTATAACGACTTTCAGAAATACTCATTACAAACCTTCAAATATTTAAATCAATAATTACTTACTTATTAAATATTATTGTCAATTATATCTTATAATATTTGTATATAATAAAGTTTTTATATATTGAACACACGTGTATGATAAGAACTTCTACATTTAATTGATAATTTAATATTTTAATTATAAGTTCAAGTTATAATGTAAATATAATTGCTTATTTTTGCCATTTTTTTAATTTAATTGCAAACGTATGGTGCTAACTTATTGTCATACATTAAACATATCCAATTTATAATATTATATATATATATATATAAAAAATATGTAGATAATATTTTATTAAAAAAATTGTGTTTTATAATTTTTTTAAACGCTTGAGTTTAAATTTCTACTATCCTCGTCTTTTTATTTTTAATTTGTCTACTCTTTTTTATCAATATAAATTCAAGAGACTAAAGATACTTATATATTGATTATATTCACTAAAGATATATCAACTATTAGTTATATGTTGTAGTTTTAATTTATTCGTTATTTATTAAACAACTGCTATTTCACATGAATTGTCTATTTGTTTATATAGTCTTATTATTTTGAACATATTTTTTATGTTTTATTTATTTTCAGCAATTTAATGCTTACCAATTTAAAGTAGACGTTTCTAAAGTAAATATAATTAAATAAGAATTAATTAGTATTCAAGTACAAAGATATTATGTTAAATTACCTATATAAATGTAAATCAAATATTAAATATTTATGTAAACATAAACGAATAAACAATTAACTATTATTTCTAACTTGATACTACTAAATTGACTTATGGTTTATCTTTTCCACAACAAAGTCATTTGTTTGCTTTCTTATATATCGATGATACTGCATGAACACCAACATGATTTGCGGTACATAGGACTGGGCATGGTTCGGTTATGGGCCGAACCGGTTCAGAACCGAACCAGAACTAGATTTTAGGTTCAGTTGGTTTTCTGTACCAAGTAAGAACCGAACCATATTTTAGCTTCTAGAACCGAACCATAGTAAAACCGGTTTTGAACCGGTTCGAACTGGTTTTGAACCCTTTTTTTTCATATTTTTTTACTAAAATTAAAAATACACACCCAAGTTGATAATCCATAAACAATTCACAAATATGCAAAATACAAATTATGAAAACAAATGATCACTTCAGAGTAGAAAGTATCAAAGTCTAAATTCCAAACAATCTAATAATATAAAAAAAGAATTCAAATATTTATAACATAAATCTCGAGACTTTAAACGACGTCAAGTGGCGTAGCTCAAACTTTAAAAGTGCAGCAATTTATGGTTGAAAAAAATACAAACTGTTTGTATATTAAGTGAGTTAATCTATCATCTCAGTTAAAATATAGAACTACTTCTAAATTAAGTTTTGAGTTCAAAACTGAACTCAATTTAATGCAGAACTGATATGGGTTAACCGAATATATAATAACTATATATAAGTAAACAAACCTGCTACGACCACATATATATCAAATATGAACCAAACCCAAATAGTGAAGAATGTATCCTAGGGGTGTAAACGAGTCAAGCTACTCGTGAGCTGTTCGAGATCGGCTCGGTCGATATTCGACTTGCTAAATTCTGAGTTGAGTCGAGCTTTTTCTGATACCGAGTCGAGTTCGAGTTCACTGGTACTCGACTCGAGAGCTCGCGAGCCTAATCGAGCTTTTTTGCTTTTCTATTCAAGTCGAGTTCGAGTTCTAGTTTTTCGAGCTTTACGTAATAATATTATATATGTATATATTGAGTTCAAGTCGAGGTAGAGCCCGAGTTCGAGCCAAAAACCTAATCGAGTCAAGTTCGAGCTCGAGTTAATAAGGTGCACCGTTTATAATTTAAATTAATTTTTTTCTTAATATTATCGAGCCGAGTCGAGCCGAACTCGAACACGTCGAGTATGTTACCGAGTCGAGCTCGAGCTTGAAAAATTAAAGCTCAACCGAGTTCGAGCTCGAATTTGATTAAAGTGAGTCGAGAGTGAGTCGAGTCGAGCTTGTCAGATACTCGGCTCATTTACAACCCTTTATTCTACCAAAAAAATAATGTAAGGGTGTATTACTATCTAATAAGTTAGGGTTTATGTAACAAAAGTGGTTCTTAAAAACCGGTTCGAAACCGGTTCAAAACCTGTTTTGAACCAGTCGAAAACCGCTCCATATACTCCTTATCAAAACCGAACCATTTAAGAACCGGTTCAGTCAAAACCGGTTCGTGTTGGTTCGGTTCCGGTTCGGTTCCGGTTCGGTTCGCCCGAACCGGTTTTTATGCCCAGCCCTAGCGGTACATAACTCAACTTACATTACTAAAATCAAACTGATAAAAAAAATTACAAGAAAATGATCAATTGCAATATGCTGCATTGTTGATAATTTTTCCTCTACTTGATGGGTTTGTAATGGATGTTATATATCTTATTTAATTTCTATGGCAGTCTCTTTTATATGAACATAAGGGTTTCAGATCTACCCAAATAAAAACTCTAAGAAAATGGAAATAAATATACGTGACACATGCAAATCAAAGTTTCAAAAAGAGGAAACAATAATAAGAAATAAGTAATTGACTACAATCAAATATATACATCATAAATTGAAAATACTTATAAGTAATGAACAATTAATTTCATTAAGACATAATAAATTACAATTAAATATATACACCATAAAATAAAATTACCAATAAAGTCTAAATAATTAATTTCGCAGGTTGATATATATAATCTACTATTTTCTTTCGAAATATCTTATTGTATTGCATCCCTATAACTTTTTTCACATCTGTTAGTTCATAAACGTGTTGCTACACAGCAGTAGCGGAGGTTGTGCAACAGATGAAATGATTGCGTGTGATGACGTTACGACGGAGGCGGGTAAGGTAGCGACGTCAGAAAGAGAATGGAGTTGTAGTGGATGATGGTAAGAAGAAACTCAATGAGGGATGTGGATGATGAAGAATAGGTCATTCTAGTTTTAACGGAAATTATTTCCTACATTACTTAATTATCAATTCTTATATTGTCTTGGCAATTTTTTTTTTCATATTTTCAATCAATAATAATAAATACAATGTTCTAGATCTTGTTAAATGTTGCACATTTTTTTAACAAATAATTAAATATGAACATATTTATTTTACTTTTATTTTTATTTTTGCCAAAATTTTACTTTTATTTTTCACTGTTATATTTATTAAATTTATAAAGAAAATAAAACATTATATACATATATATATTCTACTTTATAAATATATATTTATTAATTTTTCTATTTTATGTTTTTAAAATTTACGAAACTAATTTATAGTTGTTTATTAATTATATCAACTAAAAATTATATTCAGTATTAAAGTATAGTTTATGTAATGTATTTTTTTTTACGAAACTAATTCATAATTATTTATTAATTATATTAGCTAAAAATTAAATTCACTATAATTATCTATTATATTCTTTTTCTTACTTTATTATTTATTTAAAATATTTTTTTTATTACATTTTCATTTTAGTTTTTCATACCAAATATTAATTACAACACTTTTAAAATCAAATTGTTTGGATGTGCAGCTTTCTTTTTTTCAATTGAATGGGGTTCAAAACTCAATTTTACTAACTTGGAAATGAAATTATATTAGCTAAAAATTAAATTCACTATAATTATATATTATATTCTTTTTCTTACTTTATTATCTATTTAAAATATTTTTTTATTACATTTTCATTTTAGTTTTTCATACCAAATATTAATTACAACACTTTTAAAATCAAATTGTTTTGATGTGCAACTTTCTTTTTTTCAATTGTATGAGGTTCAAAACTCAATTTTACTAACACAGAAATGAAACTGCTTCTGAAATGAAATGTGGTTCTTTGCTTATTTTATAGAGTTCCATGTGGAGGTGAAAAGTGATGTAACTTATCAAAATATGATATGGACCAATCAAAACACATTAGTTTAACACATATGAAAGAGAATGTTATACAAAAATCTTACTTGTCAACATGTTAGAAGTTTTTTCTGAATTATATTATATATAGATAGATAGATATAGATAGTCCTTTAAATTTGATCCATTTTTTATTGTCTTTATTGATATGTTATTTTTTATTCTTAATATCTATTTCTTTCTCATATTTTGCTCATCATTTCACTATTAAAATCTCATAAATTTATCAAACAAAATATGTTAGAATAATATAAATATTTTTATTAACTATTGCAAACACTCTCATATAAATTAGTTTCAACTGCACTAAAATTTAGAGGATCGAGGTTTTTTATAATAAAAATGAAACATACGATATTATTAAAAATAATTATAAAATTAAATATAGAATTTTAAGAAAAAAAATATAACTAGAGAAATAAATATTAACAAATTGATCAAATTAAGTTTTACATACTAACATAAAAAAATCCAAAATTTCCACCCTTATCAAAGTTATTTAGTATTGCACAGATCATAACAAAATTATTTTCAATTGCTATAAAATTTAGTTAATAGATGGTTTTTTTTAAGAAAATGAAACATAAGAAACTATTAAAAAAATAATCTAAGAAATAAATATAGAATATTACAAAAATAAATATAATTAAAAAAAATAATGTATATATGAAAAATTTCTAAGATGCCACCTAAAAATGCAACAATAATATACAATCAGTTACTTTATTATCTCTACTATTTTGTCTATACTATCATTTATCTCTCATCAAACCTATTAAGCCCTAGCATTATCACCATCTCCTTAATGTTGATCATCACTCTCCTCGCAACCTTGTTCATCATAATCTTCATCCGCTGCTCCGGCTACGCCTCCAACGGTCACCACCACAGATCCCCATCTTCTCATTCTCATCCATCGTCACTTGAAGCGACGAAGAATGTATGTTTGCCTCTCCAAGTTACACCACCACGACTAGTTCCGGCTCCGTCAGCTTCCACGCTTTCCACACATTGAGTGTGTACTCCTGAATCTGATCTAACATCACATGCTCTCTATGTCGATTATGCGTCTTTTTCGTCTCCGCCTCAAATTTGGATTTACGCCTTGAGATCAGCTCTACTAGATATTGTCATTTCTAATTTTATTATTTGCACGTTAAAATAACTAATCTTTAGAGAGTATGTAATTATATAAAAAATGAAAAGAGTATACAAATCATAAATTGTATATATATCCCTTTAGAGAATGTACTTTATTTGGCCAAGTAATAATAATATACCTTATTTTAATTTCATTATAATTAATATACATTTAATTACAATCAATTTTTTCATTCATTATAGTTATCTTTATTATCTTATCAGAATTTTTATTTGTAGATAAATGAATAATTTTATTTTTATCGAGTTTTTTAATTTATTCCAATTGAAAAATAAATTACATATGCATATTACAATATCTTAAAATATTTTATAAATAATATATCATAGATGGCAAAAAAAAAAGTAGCATATGTAGTACATATATTTATAGCATGTTATATATATAAACAAAATGTATTATTTTACATTATAATAGTTTCATCTTTAGCTTTGATCTTATTTTTGTTTATTCAAATATAAAAGTTGAGATTAAAATTGAAATTTAAATTTAAAATCATAAAGAGATATGAGGTTTGGAAATTCATATATCGTTTTATTTTTAAACATGTAAACAATTTCAAATTTAAAATGTTCTTAAGAACATAATTTTTTTTTAAATAAAAAATCTAGAAATTTTTCACTATAATATGGTATTGTAGTATGACATATTCTAAAACTTCTATTATTTGAATACTATAACTCATGCAATTCAGTACATAAATAAGTTTAAAAATTCCAAATTAATACTATAATTATGGAAAATCTTATATTAATGACAAATTTACCATTACATAGTCATTACTTTGTCATCAAAATTATATTTTGCAATGTATTAAGTATTGCATTACTAATGGTAATTACTATCTTATGATTGTAAAATTAATTATTAAATTTTTTTAAAGATAAATATTAAATTTGTATTAAATAATATTTGGACTAATAGGATGTTTAATAAATTATAGGGTTAAAGGTACTTTTGATACCACATGCTTGACCGAATGTGGGTTTTAGTACTGGATGTTTAGTTTTGTATACTTTTGGTACCAAACGTTTAAAAAAATGTGGCTTTTGGTACATCCGTTAGTTGGCCGTTAGTTTTGGCCGTTAAATGACATGTGCAAGTCACGTGATCGACTCTAAACTTTTAATTTTGTTCAATTTAGTCCCTCAAATATATTCCTAACTTTTATTTTGTTTAACTTAGTCATAACACTTCAAAATCGGACCCAATTAAACCAATCGAATTCAATTGACATAGCCCCATTTGGGTCAAATTTATCCAATTGGAGATATGTCCCAATTGGGTTCGATTTTGAAGCTTTATGACTAAATTAAACAAAATAAAAGTTATGAATATATCTGAGGTACTAAATTGAACAAAATTAAAAGTTTAGAGTCGATCATGTGACTTGCACATGTTATTTAACGGCCAAAACTAACGGCCAACCAACGGATGTACCGAAAACCACATTTTTTCAAACGTTTGGTACCAAAAGTATACAAAACTAAACATCCAGTACTAAAAGCCACATTCGGTCAAACATGTGGTATGAAAAGTACCTTTATCAATGAAAAAATAATAATTATTAAATTTACTGTACAAAATCTTAATTAATCCAATTAACAAAAAGTTAAAATAATTTGTTGTCGAATCCTTTATAACTCTATATTATCCATATATTCGTTTGTAAATTAATATATATATATATATATACCTAGAACTAACATATATATTTATCTATATATATATATATATATCTATATATCTAATATAATCTTAAACTTTTTAATATGATGTTGACAAATAAGTTTTCTAAGTCATTTTATCTTTCATAATGTTAAATTAATCATTTTTAATTGGTTCATGTTATGACTTACAATAGTGAATCATAAGTAGCATGCCAATGACTTAGTTCTAATTGCTCCAAAGATTCTCATTCACTCTCAAAGATGTTACAAAAGTTACAAAAAAATATATAACATCAAATCTCTTTATTTCACATGCATAAGTCACATGTTAGTTATTTCATGATTTTCTTAAGTTTTTTATATATTAATTTGTATGAAAATACTAAACTACACATTACGGAAAATAACATGTATTATTTATTTAATTACTTATTAAAATACTTATATTCAATTTAATATTTATGATAAATACGATGAAAATAAATATATAAAAATTAAGTTGAACGGCTTGAGTTAAAATCATATGTTATGTATATATTATTAATTTTTTACCAACTCATATTAATTATCCATCAAATATATAAATAGATATATATTTTTATCGATGTTGTCTAAATTATAACTAATTAATATTTATTAAATTAATTCCCATTATTTCAGAAATACGTTTTATCAATATATTTCATATATACATTATTCTCTATTTTATGTATATATTATACATATTTTAATAGAATAAAATTGTAAAAAATCATTAAACTATGTATTAACTTAATAAGTACTCATAATTTAAATCCATTTATATATATATATATATATATATATATATATATATAAACAACTAAATGAATTACAATTAAATTAAATTTATTACGTACTTACCGCGCAAAGCGCGGGCCAACCACCCAGTTATTATATAATATATAACACGAATAATAAACCTCTTCAGTTACCATATACTCACTCTCATATGTGCACTGGCGACTCCAGCCCTATAGCTAGATGGATGGGCAACCAAATGTCCCCATTTTTGGGATTTTTTTTAAAATATACTTATACTCAAATATCATCTCCAATTAAAAAAAGTCACCAACAAAATCCATCAAATTAATAGATACAATAGTGGAATATTAAACTCATGTTTTTCTTTTATTTTATTCTCTTTATTTACCCAAGTGATTAATTTGTAAATATTTATTATTTCGAAATCAAATCAAATAAGAAACAATTAAGCGATAGTAAATAAATTAAAGAAATATTCGATAAAAATTGTTAATACTAGAAAACGTATTACATTTTATCGAATTTATTTGCTCATAGTAGATACAATAAGTGTACAAATGTCATTTTTAATTATGCATTATATAAATAATAAACTACATACTAGAATAAGTGATAAACTTCTGAACGATTATTTGGTCACTTTCATATAAGAAGATATATCGTCAAATTGTGTAATGCATTATAACTTAATATATAGCATGACTTATTAAACTTTTCAATAATTTTGGTTGTAAAAACTATCATTATTTTTTAATGCAATCTAAAAAAAAATGTCCCCATTATTTAAATCTTGCATCTTGTGTTACTCGAAGTTCACTTCAGTTAGTTATTCTAGCGCCGCCAAATTTCGCATTCATGACATAATTAAGCACAACAATCTAGCTAATAGGATTTAAGAACCTACTTGAACTTAAAGCTATAATATCCGAACTCCTTTTTTTAATGGGGATTAATATCTGATGAGTGGTTTTACAAGCCAAATGTTGTAACTAGACCTCTGGATACATAATACCACGATGATTCGCTCGAGGCTGGTGTTGGTCCGAACCACCTGTACCTGAACACGACTCGCGCGACAAGCCAATTTGCATTCATAATCAACAACATCAATCAATAACACTTGCGCATGGCTGGAGTGGCAGGCAATTTGAGCACTTGGATGCCTTGAATGCCAAGCTATTACTATTATCTTTTTTCCAATATAAAAATGCAAGTTGTCCTCACCCCTAAACACTGCGAATTTATCTCCACCGTTTCGCCACCAAAATTGCATTGTCTCGCTGTACATCTACCAAAGTGACCAAACGCTTCAACTTCTATTGGCACTATGCCTTCTTTTCTCTTCTTCTCAGCGTGTTGGGTGTGGATGCGCTCCACCTGTGGTCGATTTATCCAATGTACGCTCCTACACCAGGTTCTTCCTCCATACCTTCATTTTCACTGCAGATTGCATTAGAGCAAAATACTCTCAAATTTCTCACCAAAATCCCCCAATTTGTTTCCGTTTAACGTGACATCCTCTCTCGAAACCAACATGATGGTATTGTTCTTGATTAAGATGATCGAAGTAGTAGTTTTAGTTTTTCCAGTCTTCAGAATGAGTAATTTGCAATGAACTACTTCGTATCAGCTTCATTTTGAGTTCCCAATCAATACCATATTCTATCCAAGGTAATTATCCATATGTTTACTTAGCCGACTCAAAATTCCTGATCTGCCTCTGTGAGTGTTACTTTAGTTGTTTATCTGAAAGTCAAAAGTTCTCTGGCAATTGATGGAGCAGTGGATAGGTATGTGATTACACATATGAAGCAGGGCTTAGGATTATTGCATAATAGCTAATGTTGTTTATTTTCATCTCAGCATTGTTAAGTTCTGAGACACAAGGAATTTAAAGCTCAGATTACTCGGACGTTCCCCAATCCCAATTCTAGCACTGAAACATCTATGTATATATTGTCTCTGGCCTCCAATATCAGTTTTCCTTACAACCTATCGTAATGTAGTTGACATTGTATATGCTACATACACCAGGAAACAAGCTTGCATGGTGTTTCTAACTTTTCTCAGGATACAAATGGCTTTTTCATTTCCACCGCTTTGTGCGAGGAAACCAGGTCCTAAACATGTTTCTTTTTATTTATCTGAAATGTTATTACCATTCAGTTGTTGAAACTTGCTCCAACAGATACTTGAAGATGGAAAACTGAAATGCATTATGCAAATCACATCTTTGTCTTTTTTTTTTTTTTTTCAATACCAGAATATACTTATACAACGGGATTCATCTACTAATTAAGGGTTATGTGAAATCATTTAGTGGTTCAAGAATCGAAACATTTCATGTAAAGGTATGAGTGTTCCAAAGTTGGTCTTGTCTATCCTTTAACCTATGTTTCAAATGATAAATTTGTAATTGATTGGCATAATCATGCGGCAATGAGTCCTAATGTAACTCGTATTCTCAGCGGTTCAAGTGACGGAAATACCTATATGTGATAAGTGAGTTTCCATTTGTTTGGGGAAACAGATTGCATCATTTTCTGGTACTTTAATCTGAAGCCAAATTTCTGACAGGTCAGTCATTAATCCCATCACTTTAAGCAACCGTGATGGAGAAGTTACAGCAGTAGCTTGGTGAAACCATTCATCATTCAATAGTCTTAGCCTAATTAGTCATCTTTTCAAAATTTACTGATTTTTTAGTCAAACTTTACTAATGGAGACTGGAAAATTCTTTATTTTCAGGCCCCTTTCAGAAACAGAAACCTTAGCCACTTTATCAAATAATTTCAGTAGGTATATCTATCCATCTGAAACACTGAATATCATATGTAATTCTTTCTTAATGGTCTTTACTCATGTCCTTAGGTTAGTGTTTGGAGTTTGCGAAATGTTGTTACCTTAGCTTTAAGCTCACCTATACAACCATATGAAGGACAGTAATGGCAATCTCAAGCAAAGAACGTGAAATATTAGTGGAGTAAAGAAGACGTACGGTGAATACTTTTGTTATCTTTAGATAGGATCCCTAAGAATATCTACTACTTTAGAATTATATGCAGACATATTTAGTTAGTATTAGCCATTTCATGATTATGTTATTTTAATCACGTTAAAATTATTTTAAATTAGAATGGAGCATCAGTATATTAATACTTTCCGTACAATTTTTTTCTTTTTCATTTGGAAAAGTGAGTGGCAACTGGCAAACATTATACAGTGAAGTTATTTTCTTGCAGTTTTTATACCATGAGAAAACTATTTTTTTCAAGTTGTTTCATCTATGGTACTTTCATTGGCTCTACAGTATTGACTAAGATTGAATTTAAACCCTAAAACTCTTCTTGTTGGTGAAATGAGGGCATCGTAGAGGGCATGCATTGCTAATGTAAGTAGTAATGAGTAAGATATATGGTGTATTAGTTGAAATGCCTCAAAATTTAGTATGGAATTATGTTTTCAATGGGTACTAAGATATTCTGAAGTTACATTGTTTCTGAGTTGGCGTAGTTGTACGATTGATTCAGCGGTTCAGTTGAATCAAATTTAATGTTACTATGACTAATGTAGCTTTCTTGCATCCCGACAACTAAATAACTCTGCAAATTTCTTCAGGCTCACGGAACATTTGTCTGCAGCAAAAATTGTGTTAGAGTAGTAGAGGAGTTCAACTGTGAAATAGATATAGATATCTGCATTGGAACTCTAAGCAAAGCTGCAGGTTGCCATGGTGGTTAAATTGCATGCAGGTTTCCAACTAAACACTCTTCCATATTCTTTGCATTTGAAGATTAAGCACTAACTATTCCTCTGCTACAGTCCAGGTAGCTGCTTCTGCACTTGGTAAAACTAAGAGGTCTCTTAAAATTTATTCCACATAGCATCCATTGAGAAATTGAAGAAAAGCTTTCCTTCCCAAATGACAATAATAAATTAATGCAAACAGCCGCTTGCATTGTCGCGAGAAAGGAAATATGGCGTAGGAAGGAAATATAGAAGATGTTACAAGAGTTTAGAGATCTAACCGGAATACCAACAGCGAGCCTTATCATCTCCTAGCCGTGGGGAGTGAAGAACATGCCTTGCAGGAAAGCATGTTGGTTTTCTTATATTTTATCTTTAATAATAGGGTTAAGAACACAGTAGGGGCCTGAATGTTTGCCCATGTTGCCAAAAGGGGTCTGAATTGAAAAACGTATTATTAAGGGCCTGAATTTTGAGTTTTGTTGATAATCGAGTTTCCGTCCAAATTTGCTGTTAAATGTAACAGAAATACTTGAAATGACAGAATTACCCTTTTGCAATTATTATACAATTTATCAGTTTAATTAATGAAATGTGAAATGTCTAAAATACCCCTGCACACTAATTATGCCCTTAAGGCCACCACCCCAGCTCCGGCGACCACCACTCCAGCTCCGGCGACCACCACTCCAGCTCCGGCGACCACCACCCCAGCTCCGGCGACCACCACTCCAGCTCCGGCGACCAAAACCCCCCTCCGGCGACCCAAAAAAGCTCCGATCTGGAGCTCTGTGGCCCCGAATCAGAGCCACAGAGCTCCGATCGGATCTTTTTTGGGTCGCCAGAGGGGGTTTTGGTCGCCGGAGGAAGGTTAGGGTCGCCGGAGCTGGGGTGGTGGTCGCCGGAGATGGGTAGTGGTCGCCGGAGCCGGGTGGTGGTGGTCGCCGGAGCTGTGGTGGCTTAAAGGGTATTTTCGTCTTTTTAGGTCAAACATGTGAGGGACAGACTTTGGTCAAAGGGAATTTTCGGGTTTTCAAATTATTTTCGGTCACATGCCAAGCATATGACCACTTTCCGTCACTTTTAACAGAAAAAATAGACGGAGACCTCACTTATACACAAAATCAAAATTCAGGCCCTTAATAATACGTTTTTTCAATTCAGACCATTTTTGACAACATGGGCAAACATTCAGGCCCCTATTGTGTTCTTAACCCTTAATAATAATTATCTTTCTCTTAAAAGGGTAGTTCAACTGCTAATTTAAAATGATGCTGAGCAGGCATTTGTTGAAGTCTGGGTTCCATGTCATTGCAATTTGGCCTCCAACAGTGCCTCCTAATTCATGCAGGTTAGTTATTTCGTTACTAGAATTTTTTGGCTAGGCTTCATATTTTAGTGTAGTATACTGAATTTGCTTAGAGTTTGACAATTGAATGGGCAAAGGAATAAGAATTTAGTATTATGGGACGATGATGATGTTGATGGATTGAGTCTTATTAAAAAAAAGTCCAACAAAAAATTGATGACAAGTTGAGGGTAACGTTGTGTTCAACACGCACCAAAGAGGATGTGAAAGAACTGACAATGTCACTTTCTCGCTGCATCAATTTCAGAGATATTTATGTGCCTTGAGCAATGGTAATGCTAGGTTGTAGTAACATAGGGGAGTAGAATAGATTCATATCATAGTATTCTGTTCTCATAATGAATAGAAGGAGCTGGAATTGAAGTCTTTCTTTGCAGTTAGTTAAGATGTATTATTCATTGATTTTCTATTTGATCGACATATATTGTGAACCGACATGTCTGCAGAAAGCAGCATTCATTTCTTATTAGGATTGAATATTAAAGATAAAGTTTAGGCTAAATGATGATTTTAGAAGCATATTGTTAAGGAATTATGGAACTTGTTCTACAACTGTTATGATGTTGCTGCTCTTTACTATTTAGTGTTTCTTGCTGTTGAGTTTTCACTTTTCAGTACAAAGTGAAAGAAGATCAGGTGAACTAAACTTTACAAGAGCATACACTTAGTAATTAGTAGGTAGGATTTCTCTTGAAATCTTAAGCTTTTCTGATACTGTAGAATTGCATTGTAACAAATAGATATCCGGGAAATTCATTTTGGCTTACAAAGTCCAAGAGATTTGCAAATTGTTGTTCAGTGTAATGACTTGATAGTTTTTATGGAAATTGAATACAAGTCATGCATGTGTTTACCGGTACTTTTAACATTGTTTCACATTGTTGGTCCTGTGAGATCAACAATATAGAAGAATTGCTCATGGAGTAGGCCAGCTTTAGATATTGGGCGCCTCAAAATAAACGTTGCTCCAATCAAGTGAACTTTTTGTAGATGACCAACATTTTTGCATATGTAGGTGTGTGTTTATTATTTCATTTATTTTAGTACCCATTGTATTCAATAGATCAGGAACATATTTATCCATGCTTGTTTGTGGTGTTGGATTCCACAAACGGTCTAGACATATTGCACAGGCATCAGGTACCTTATCCAGTTGTCAAACTATATTTTAATTTCGTATCCATTTTGTTAGCAATATGAATAGTTTTTGATTATGCTGAACTTTTGCTTTATATATTTGGTGTAGTATCGTGTTAAAGGAGAATGCCTTTATAGCGGTGGTGGAGAAGGTTTCAGTAATTTTTAATATGGGATTGCACTTTTTGATATGGTGACATTGTACAGAAGAGGGTGCACTTCAGTAGCAACAATACATGTTCAATGGGAAAGTTGTGTGTAGAACTTTGAGAAATAATAATTTGGTTAAATGTGTTACCACACTAAGGTGTATTAGTGTTTGTCGATGTAAATGGCAATGTGCTAACTTATTGTACGCATGATAGATAGCTAGAGTTTTCCAAATTTTATAGTTATTACGAACAATGATATTTTTTTTTTTTTTGCATAATAAAATTTTAATGTTCTCTTATAGTATTTACAAGGTGTTTAATCTATAATAATGTATCAAGTTATTTCGCATATAGTGTTGCATATATTCACAATCGGCACTGCAAATAATATACTATTTTACCTTAAACGAACTTGAACAAAAAATTTAAAAATATGCGCGTGCAACGTACGCGCGCAACAACTAGTATATGTACACATGTAAATATAAGTGGAAGAGCATTTTATTTTGCCAATAAAGTGGGAGAGCATTGGATTCTTCTTCTCTTAGGAATATATATGGAATAAATGCACTATATATATATATATATATATCATCCAATAAAATAATCATTTCTATATTCCACAATCTATCTAATTAGTTTTTCTTACGTTATATATGTTGCCAAATTTGTATTTTCATATGTTTAAATTAGATTTTTTGTGCCGATATATATATATATCATCCAATAAAATAATCATTTCTATATTCCACAATCTATCTAATTAGTTTTTCTTACGTTATATATGTTGCCAAATTTGTATTTTCATATGTTTAAATTAGATTTTTTGTGCCGATTTATTATTGTGTCGTATTGTACTTGTGCCGACCTAGCTAAATTGACACGCTTTCATGTCAAACCACGTTCAATATCAGATGTACGTATATATGAAAATAGAGTGACAAATGCCAGCTCATTGTTGACTATTACCTCAATCTGCATTATTATTATATAAGATCACGTTATTATTTTATAAGACATATATTCAGAGGCATTTTGACATAAAGATAATGCGGAATTTTCGTCAGCTATTATCGAGTATTTATATTAAGACTATATTAATAAAAAAAAACACCATCAATCTTAATTTTTGCTAATTTATTTAGTATAGATATGTCACATTGGACAATATTTATTTTTTTTAGATTATGAATTTTAGTTACTCTGCTCTAATGATAAAAAAAACTGATTGTTTATATATTAGAAAAATAACAAGTATCAAAATGAGCGATTTTAAACTTTAAAATGAATTACAGAAATTCTGGAGGGCCAAATTGTTGATATCTTGCTATGTAAGAGAACATGTGATTATAATCTTAAAACACACTCGAATTAACAAGAATTAGATGTCAGTTGTTAGATTATTAAGCTTTAATGTTATGAATATATTTATTTAATTTATTATAAAGTATTTATATTGAATATTGTAACTAAAAGGACTTAATTTTTCGTACGGTAACCTTAAGTATAAACGGTTTTACGTAATAGTGTAACTAAGTTAAACAAAAATGAGATGCATATGTTTTACTAATATATTATTAATTTAAAAGTAAATATATGCGCACAAAGCACGATGTTAAATAACACTATCATATAGTCATCATATATTATATAATTAAATTTTGCGCAGCCTGTGGATAAAGTGACTGGTAGTTATTATATAGTGTCATGGACAAGGCACGATAAGACAATTTCCTCTTTAATTTTTGCTGATGTTTAATTTTAAATTTAAAAATTTTAATTTTCCTCAAATTAACTTAACTATTTAAACTCGTACATTTCCCCCTCTCTTAATTGAATTATTAGGGTTTCTGAACCAAATTTCTGACTTTGTCCCGATATGGGGTAGCTTATTATAAATTTTCTAGATTCACCATTAATGTTTTTTTATTTTTATATATTTACATTGCTTTCGCAAGTTCAGACCGGGACAGAGACGAATCTACATGTCTATTTACGGGGTCACGGAACACCGCTTAACTCGACCGAGCTAGAGCAAAAATTAAGTAATTACCGATGGGACCCCGTATAAAAATTGGAAAGGACCCCGTATAAAAAAAAAATTCAAAGGAAATATTAACATATATTGATTGGTAGTCTAGTGGTATAGTGTGTAAATGTTATTCGTTGCCTCATCCATTGTTCAAATTTCATCAACCACATTTTTACCTATATTATTATTGACAAATCTTTTTACAGTTTTGTAAGTATTGTTTACATGGTTCGATTCTCATCATCCACACTTTTACCTATATAATTATTATTGTCAAATATTTTTAAAATTTTGTAAGTATTGTTTACAAAACATTATAAAAAATCATAATATATTTTTTTTATCTCATTATATGTTTTACCTTTATTATTATATATATAATTTAATCTCATATATTTTATGTCATCTTTTCAGTTATGAACTAGATTTATAAATATTAATATTTGACTATTTAATATATTTTACCGTCTTTCTTTCTTTAGTATGTTATTTATATTATATATGATATTATTAATATTTAAAGTTTTTATATAATTTAAATTTAACAACTTTTTAGGGAAACTTTTGTTAGTACGACTTGAAATTATATTATTTATCCGACCGAATTTTTTTAAACTATTAAAAAAAAAATTGTGTACCCACTAACCCCTGGGTCCTGGATTCGTCACATCGGGAGCGTTAAGGTTAAAGTCCTCCCCAAGGCGGCGTCTCCGGCGGGTTTCGATCGAATCGCCCACTGGAACACAACTCGCTTTATCAGTTGGTCCAACCAAACTTTAATACCATTAATGTTTAAAACCTAACCCACCGAAACACGACTAAAACCTACCACATAAACACGACACTACCCACACCACACCAAATGTCAGCCCTACGTATTGGGGGTCGAAGAAGATAAGTACGTTGAGTTCTCTCTCTCTCCGCAGGAGTAGGCCTACGTAAAATCCATACCGCAAAGCCCACTGGAGCGCTCGGAGGAAGAGGAGAACTTATCAATTCAATGTCTTCTCAAAACGCGACACGTGTCACTACCATTTTCGCTGCTTTTCTAATTTGACCCGCCGGAGAGAGAAAAACATGTCGGGAACCAAAAAAGGAAACAAAATGAAAATCAACCAAAGTTGAATGTCTTCATTGGTCTTCCTTCATTTGCATCGCATTTGAGTTTCATTTCATCTGCATTTCTATCTTCTCTCTCCTCTTCTTCTTTTCTCAATCTTACAACCCAGGGAGACCAGTGATTATTTGTTCGAGTAATGATCCGAAGATCCAGACCACCGTCCATTGTCCATTGAGCGCCATTCCAGGCCCTAGAGATCTAATTCTTGGGCGATTTCATTGAATCCGGCCGAGGGGGAGCAGCAATCAGGTGGAACCGGCAGATCTGTTCTCGTAGTTTCGTTCCGATCTGAGGGGGAAACAGGAGCCATGCCGTCGCACGCGGATGTGGATCGGCAGATCGAGCAGCTGATGGAGTGCAAGCCGCTGACGGAGGCGGAGGTGAAGACGCTCTGTGATCATGCCAGGGCGGTTTTGGTCGAGGAATGGAACGTCCAGCCGGTGAAGTGCCCCGTCACAGTATGCGGTGACATCCACGGCCAATTCTACGATCTAATCGAGCTCTTTAGGATAGGAGGCAAGACGCCAGATACGAATTACCTGTTTATGGGTGACTACGTAGGTGAGTCTTCGAGCAACTTAATATTGATTCTTAATCCAAGATGGTTATTATGGCGGGCGATTCGTAGTAGTTGGAATTGTTTTGATTTGTCTCGAAAAGGAAGTTATTTTTAATCAGATCTTGTTTGTGACAGAGATCTTTAACCTACTCAGTTGCGTGCGAAGAGAATTGTGCTTTTGAAAGTGCAATTATATTCTTCTAGCATTGGAAGCTTTAATTGATTCAGGGTCAGTACTGATAAAATTATTCAACATTGATACCCTTGTTATGGAAAATTAGGAAAAACTTGAAACAGCTATCAGCCGGGACCGGGAGATATGTTATTATTTTGATGGTTGTCAGTTAGGGAGATTCGTGAAGCTGAGGAATTTTGCATTAGGTTCATAGGGATTTAAAGATTGTACTTCAGTTCATAGGGATTTAAAGATTGTACTTTAGTCATATTCAATGGTATTAGATTCAATTGGGATGATGTATTTGTCAAGAGCCATTGCGAACATTTATCCAAGAAAACGTCCTAGAATGTATCAAAATGCCATCTCTTCACCTTCATGAGTGTGTTTGCTTGCGTCTTATTTATGTTAAAACAAGACGGATCTATTTAGCAGTTGATAATAATTAACGGCACTAATATGGAGATGGGTTGTACAGATGAGCTAATCCTGGGAAGTTGGGAAGGTTCGATGCTTAAATAACTGCTTTGCACTTGAAAATGGCATAACCAGATAAACCTTTGGTTAGTTTGGCATCTAGATAGCGTCAGCTTGTGTAAAGCTCGTTTTTCTAAGCAGCCATGGTTAATCTGTTTTAGGTTTGAAAAAAAGGAAAGTATAAACTATTGCAACCACTGTTATATACCTAGCAACCTTAGTACCTTACCTAGAAAAAGAATAATTCCGTCTACACATGAATCTGGATTATGGATGATTTATAATGTGAGGTCTCCTACGTCATAATTTAGTGCTCTTCTATTAATTCTACCTTAATGGATGTACTTATCTGATGGTAATGGTATTGCAGATCGTGGTTACTATTCAGTGGAGACTGTCTCCCTTCTAGTGGCTCTAAAAGTCCGTTACAGGGACAGGATAACGATTCTCAGGGGAAATCATGAAAGTCGGCAAATTACTCAAGTGTAAGCAATTTTCTGAACTTTTCAGGGTCAATGGAGGGCAGTGGAAAGCCTTGAGGAACTTAATTTTTGTCGATATGAGGCAACTACCTGTTTGTGACCTCTTGGAGTTTATAGATTGTCACGATTTACTATTGGCGAGCATGAGTTTATGGTTTGTTAAGAAACATTTACTTATAGGCACATACGTTGATTAACTCTCCCTCTCCCCTCGCTTTGTAATTAAGTGCATGTGTGTAGTTGTTCATTTCAATACCTAGCTTACGCATCCTTTCTATTGCAAACCAGGTATGGATTTTACGACGAGTGTTTGAGAAAGTACGGGAATGCTAATGTCTGGAAGTATTTTACAGACCTATTTGATTATCTACCTCTCACTGCCCTTATTGAGAGTCAGGTTCGCCTTCCATTTGACCTTTAGCTCTATATTTCTTCAAAGAAAAATAAAAAAGCTTAAGGACAACAACAATTTCAGCCTCTTCTACTGTATCATCTAATAATATCCTCAATGTGAGTACCGTGGATTGCAGGTCTTTTGTTTGCATGGAGGATTGTCACCATCTTTGGATACATTGGACAACATCCGATCATTGGACCGTATACAGGAGGTTTGTGCGTATTGACTACTCAGCTAAACACATAAAACATAATTTTTCTGTGCTTATTGACCACATCAATGCTATGGTGAAAAATACGGTACAATCTGATTACAGGAGAAGAAACTGCTTGTTTAATATAATTCTCAGACCAATATCTGTGATTAATTGAGGGGTTAAGAACCAAAATTTCGCGTAGCGCGCTAGCGTGCGTACTCTTCCTCCATGAGCAAGACTACATCCAAATCTGCCGCTCATTGGGCGAAGCCCTAACAGTCTCAATTATATGCCATTTTGCTAATTGATGTCCCAGATTTAAAATGTTGATATTTGATGTCCCAACTATCAGATATGTTCCTTTTCACTTTTTTTTTTAATACTGATTTTGGCGTTTAAACAACAAAAACTTTGTTGTTTTCCACTTTTTCGAAAGATCAAATTTGTTGCTCATGGTTTTCGTCAATTTCAAGAGAAAAATGTGAAAATGAACAAATCTGATAGTTGAGATACCGAATATCAGCATTTTTAAATCTGTGACATCGATTAGGAAGATGATCTATAGTTGGGACTGATTTTAGGTTCTTAACCCTTGATTGAGTTAATGAAATTTACATTTAGAAGAAGATTTTCCCGCATGCTGCTGCACTGTTCCTCTCCTCTCAGTATCACATACAACATAGCTGCTGTTTCACTTGCAGATTATGTAGTTGAGTGTTTTTTGTTCAAACGTTTTGTCTTGAGTTTCTTCTTTTTTTGTGTGCTCGAGTAGGTCCCACACGAAGGTCCGATGTGTGATCTACTGTGGTCTGATCCAGACGACCGGTGTGGGTGGGGGATTTCACCTCGAGGTGCTGGATATACATTTGGTCAGGATATTGCTGCTTCATTTAACCACACCAATGGACTCACTCTTATTTCAAGAGCCCACCAACTTGTTATGGAAGGATATAATTGGTCTCAGGTTTGTGAACCCCTCTTTTCTATTCTTTCTTCACTACTACTGCTTTGAGCAGCCAGCCTAACTAAACTCAAAATGATGCCTTTACAGGAAAAGAATGTGGTGACTGTATTTAGTGCCCCGAATTACTGTTACCGATGCGGTAATATGGCTGCGATACTAGAGATCGGAGAGAACATGGAACAGAACTTCCTTCAATTTGACCCAGCACCACGCCAAATCGAGCCCGACACCACACGCAAAACCCCAGATTACTTTTTATGATTTCTTCGAAATCATTACACACAAACTGTTTGTAATTGTCTGTTTGCTGCCGTGTATCGATGTAGAGCGGCTTGCGGCGGTTGAGGGGTGATCGGCGATATTGAGTTATTTTTGTTTGCTGGTGGTGGTGGCATTGATTTGTCAAGAACTGCCATTGGAGGGAGAAACTGGAGAAATTAGTGTTTGGTTCGGATGTGTCATTGAGTAGGTACCTCTTTATCTAATAATTGTGTGCCACGTGTCTCTTTCTTACTGTCACGTGGCACACAGATATTGGTAAACGTATACTAACTCAATGCTACATTCGATCCAAGCAATAATTTCACGAGAAACTGAGGGGGAATGGCTCTGATTATTCTGTATATTTCTTTCTTTATATTTATGTTCTTTGTTTATGGGGAAGGATTGGAGCAGCAAATAATGTGGTATATCCTTTTCCTTGTAATTCAAGGTAGAAAGCAAATTTTTGCAACATTTGAATAGCGCTTATTTTTTGCATGGATTTAGACTTCTCTAGTTATAATAATGGTGGAATCAGTAATGTTATGGTCGAGTCTAGTGCTTTTCGGATGAAAACAATGTTTTTTTTTTAATATATATATATATTCGGGAAATTCTACTTAAAGCCCTTTAATGTAGAATTAGAGACTGCCTTTATTATGAAAGACTTTCATGAGGAATTGCAGATTTTTTTTTTAAATTGCCACCTTAGGGAAAATCGATAACAAATTAGTTCTCCTATAAAAAAGTATTAACAATTTCACCATTAGCTGCGGTTGTTAGCCACAGATAATGTGGCTGCGGTCTGGAACCGCAGCCTATATTTAACAGGGTTGATCTCTATTAACCCTGTTAATGATGGACACGGTCAACGATGCTATGTGCATCATTAATAGGATTAATCTCTGTTAATTGAGACTATGATCGCAACCTCATTATCTATGGTTACGGTTGTCAACCACAGCCAATGGTGAAATTATTTTTACTTTTTATAGGATTGCTAATTTGTTATTGCTTTCTCTTAAGGTGTCAATTTGGGGAAAAAACAAAACAAAACTTCGGAATTTTATAAGGAAATAAACTCACTTCCGTGTAGATTTCAAAGGAGATTCATACCAATGTATTGAAAATCGGACTGGATCTCGAATCGAATCGAGCCGACCTGACCAGAGTTGATAGACACACGCTTTGAATCAAACTGGGACCTGAACTTAATTAGGTAAAATCGACCCAATGGAAAATTGGGTTGGATTCACCAATATGATTGAATTGACCTAGTCAAAGTTGAGCAATGAACCGGATTCAACCCATAATAGGTCTCCCGAGTTAGGTGACTTAGTATGGGTGGGACCCGGAGTTGATAAACACAGTCTGTGTTGGACTTAAGTTAAGGCTTGACCTAGGCCTTGAGTGGTGCATCCAGCGAAAGGGTTTGTTTGGACCTTTTTTTTAAGAAACAAATTGTAAGTTATTTTTTTTATTTGTCATGACTCTAATGAATTATTTCATTTTTTCTAAAGAAATCTTTTGCCCCTTTTTGTACATCTTTTATTTTATGGGTGCTAATTTCCTACGTTTTTTATATTTTCATTTCCCGTGTTTTCAAATGTTATGCTCTTCCTTGAAGAACTCTTTAGGGCCTACGTCATTTTTTAAAGGCGGGATGTCTATGAAGAGTGTGAAATGGTGCCTCCATTAATTTTTTTGAAGGATCCTGAGTATCCTTTTATTCAGTCTCCTTTCGCGGAGACTTCATTCGGTTTCTGCTAGTAACATCACTGTTCATCAGTTCATAAATCGAGATTTAAGGGTTTAGAAGGAGGAGGCTTTGAGAGTATTGATCCACCCAGTAGCTATTGATTCGATCAAGGATATTTCTATTCTTTCAGTTTCTTATAGGTTTCTTTGGGATCATACAAGGTAACTGTGTTTACACAGTCAAGTCTAACTATCATTATATCAGGTCTTTCCATGGATCTTCTTCAATCACATCCTCTTCTACACCTCTGACCTAGTCCTAATTTCTGGATAGTTCTTTGGAATTCAAACTTGTACCCAAAATTAGGATGTCCATATGGAAGGGGTATGTTAACAGCTTACCACCGAATCACAACTTGACCAAAAGACTGGGTACTGCTAATCCATTATGTTGCTTTTGTAAGAAAGCTTTCGAAACTTGGGACCATTTGATGTGGAAATGTGAATTCACTTGTAGGGTTTGGTTTGCTAGTCCTTTAATGGTGAAACTGGACATCCTTCCCCTTCATACAACACAGGGTTAGTTGTCTTTTCATGTTCGTATCAGTCAGGTCTAGATAGTATTAAGCTTTTAGTTCAGAAATGTATTATAATGTGGGCTATTTGGTTAGAATTTAATAATTGTATCTTCAATGATGTAGTGCCCTCTATCGAGTTTTAATTTCCCGTTTTCATGTTGCTTTAACGATAACTTGTTAGCTCTCTCTCTATGGATTCAGGACACACAGGATTTGGACGACGCCCAGCCACCAGGATCCCAAGGCATGTCGTAGATGCTTTGGATACACGTCATCCATTTTGCTGTATTATATCAGATGGTGTTGTTGATCTGTCTTCTCGTTTATTAGATGAGGTTGCTGTTTTGTTGGATGCACGGGGATCCATAGCTGGATGTTACGACGACGACGGGGACATCTCATCTTCTGGCAAAAGCACTTGCAGTTAGGAATGAATTGAGTATGGCTGCTAATTTCACCGGAGTCACTACACTTTAGACTGATTCCTTGTTTTGGCTAACTTGACTCGGCAACCTAAATTTTGTCCCTCTGTTTTGTTTGTTGTGCTTACGAATATTTTAGAACTTTGTAATCATACTGATATTTCTGTTATTTTTAGGAGACGGAATTTGGTGTATGTTGACATCAGGATGGCAAGAAAGGTTGTGGAATTCTTAACTGGGACTTGGTTTAGTCTAAATATTCCATAACTTTTCTTGTTAGACACCTCCTAGCTGATTGTCTATGTATGCTGTTTAATATTCTGTTAATATATAGGCTCGTTTATTACAAAAAAAAAAAAAACAAAAAAAAAAAAAAAAATTTATGCTCTAGTCATACGCATCCACCCAGATGGGTAGGTAGCCACACGCCCACACCTACATGAAGAAATGCCGTACATGACGTGCCGCACTTTCCAATTTCCTTAACTCAAATTTGATTGGACTATGAATATTAAATTATTTGATTGGCAAAAAAGAATATCAATTAGGACCATTTATCAATATTTTTGAAAACTCAGAAAAATATATATATATATATATATATATATATATATATATATATATATATATAATAAAGTAGAAGAGTGTTTTTTTTTATATTAAAATAAAAAAAATATAATTTATATAATATAGCGCAAGAGTTCAGCAATTCACTCCTTATGAATTGACCTAGTGTTGCGTTTAGAATTTTAGATTATTCTATAATAATAATTAATTTGTTATATTAGTGTGTGTAAATTAAAAATATATGATATATGTCATTCTAAAGATTTCCATCTCTACTTTAAAATGGGAAAATTATGTTCGCAAATTAAAATACTATAGAACGAGATATGTTTTTTATAATTACGACATTCAAAGTGAATAATAATATAATAATTAAATAATATAAATATTTTTGTCGAAATTAATATTTAATGATGTAGAAGTTGATGTTATATTTATTGATTATGAAATGTTTTAAAGTTTAAATTCGTCAATTTTGTTACTTGTCATTTTTTTTATTTAATAGAGGATAAAAAAATTATAATTCTTAAGATTAGATGCTATGACTATGAGAGTATGTAGGATTCTACGATTATTGTCTTTCTGAAATCTGAACACGCCGGAAAAAAAGTATATTGACATTTTATTTTTATCGAAAATATCTTGGAACATTGGCGTGCGTCCACCCACTTTGCATTCTTTCTTACTTTGCTGACTTACACCCGGCTCATGCATATATTTTGCTTCTGCTTAGATGACTAAATTTAGTCAAAGAGAGCAGACTTGTTATTATTATTGTTATACTTATATACTTATATTACAGCGATAGAATTTACCAAAAGAAATATATATTTACATCAAGAGAAATGAGATGAAAAGAAAAAGAAGAGATGTTGAGAGAAAGTCGGGAAGAAATTTCATGAAATTATAAACTTGCTATCGTTCACATAGCCTTTTATAATTAGTGTTTTTTTATTGGAGTAATTTATTGTTTTATATCAATTTTCAAGTTTTTCTTTTGGGTTATAAACCTAAACAATCTCAATTAGTGTTAATCGGGGTAATCGTTTTATTCCAATTTTAAAATAATGATATTTGGTATCTCAACTATCATATTTATTGATTATTTTTTCTCTTAAAATTGATGGAACACAAATATGTTTTTTAAGCATCAGTTATGAATAAATCATGAGCAACAGATCAAATACTTCAAAAAAGTGAAAATGACATGTTTTTGTTGTTTAACACACCAATTTTCTGTTTAAAATAGTGAAAAGCAACAAATCTAATATTAGAATAGCGAAAAATAAATATTTTAAATCTCGAACTGCAATTAGCAACATATGTTATAGTTAAGACTGTTTTAAGGTTCTTAAGAGCATCCACAATGGTTTTACCTAAATTGTATTCTTTAAAGTTGCCACGTAGACATTTATGTACACTTTAAGTAATACGTAAATTTAAGACACACGTAAAAAATATTTTCTCTGCAATCGTATTACTTAAACATATTCCTTAAATATATTTTATTATTAAATTTTCTAACAACCACCAATAAGATATTAGCATTAATTATAAAATGAATTAATTTATAATAAAAAATTGGTTACGTAATACATAGTGCATTACTTAAATTTAAGGAATGCTTTATGTAAAAACATAAATTTACGTGTGGGTTCCATCTTTAAGGAATGCTATTTAAAACCACTGTAAATAGTTTTTATTGCTTTACTTAAATAAACACGTAGGACCCACGTTTACGTATTCTTTACGTAATACCACTGTGGATGCTCTAATATGCAAACCATTTGACTCTGTTCAAATTAGAATGAATATTTTACAAAGTGAACCGTTTATGAAACTTGGAACTAAGAAATTGTAAAAAAAAAAAAAAATTATCAATTTATCGGAGTGCCCATAAATCACTCTGTGCACCGGGCGCACGCACGAGTTGTTGGCGGGCTGTCACTCGTTATAGCCTCCAAGTGAGACGAAGAGCCTTTTCTCCTCTTTCCAACAGAGATTCAGTAGCCATTTCCTTTTCGCCACCGGCAGCTCAATTCCAGCGACGACGATGGCTCTATCTCGATTGGCATCCGCCTCCTCACGCCGTGATCTGTTAAATCCCCTGGCGGCTGCCCTCTTCCGCCGCCAGATATCCACCGACACCACGCCTATCACCGTCGAGACCTCCATCCCCTTCTCCGCTCACAAGTGCGACACCCCGTCGCGATCTGTCGAGACCACCCCCCAGGAGCTCATGTCTTTCTTCCGTGAGATGGCCCTCATGCGGCGGATGGAGATTGCCGCTGATTCTCTCTACAAGGCCAAGCTGATCCGTGGATTCTGCCATCTCTACGACGGCCAGGAGGCTGTCAGCATTGGAATGGAGGCTGCGATAACTAAGAAGGATTGTATAATCACTTCCTACCGTGATCACTGCACCTTCGTTGGACGTGGCGGTTCGCTTTTGCAGGTCTTCTCTGAGCTCATGGGCCGGCGTGGTGGTTGCTCCAAGGGAAAAGGAGGCTCGATGCATTTCTATAAGAAGGAGAATGGTTTCTATGGTGGCCACGGAATTGTTGGGGCTCAAGTCCCGCTTGGTATTGGATTGTCATTCGCGCAGAAGTACTCCAAGGATGAGAATGTGACTTTTGCTCTCTACGGTGATGGTGCTGCTAACCAGGGGCAATTGTTCGAGGCTCTTAACATAGCTTGCCTTTGGGACCTGCCTGCTATTCTGGTTTGCGAAAACAACCACTGTAAGTAATAAATAGCAACTTTTTTTTATGGATTATTGAGGAATCTGGTCTGTTTGACCATTCGATTTCATTGAGTTTAGCATTTGTTACTCTTAATTGATGATTGCTATATGCAAGGTATATGGCATTTACTGATGTTCATAGATTACATGATATTAATACTGTTATACTGTAATTCACATAGCATTGAACAGGATTCTCGTGTAGAGATCAAATATTCTTCCGAGGTTACTTTATTTAAAAGAATAAGGGCAATATACTTAGAATCTACTTGCAATAACATTGACAAAATGACAACCTGAGTTACTTCATTGGACACTTAGGCCGAACAGTCTAACATGTGTTTACGTTACATAGAATGAGGATCAAATGCAAACTAGTTTCTCGTCTTTAATATTTCCTACTTTTGGAACAGAGATTCAAACTATAATAGGTGTTGCTTTACTTACTCTTGATGTTGGCTAAGCATAGTTAACTGAAATGAAATGTTTGGTCCTGCTAGACGGAATGGGAACTGCAGAGTGGAGAGCAGCAAAGAGCCCAGCATATTACAAGCGTGGAGATTATGCCCCGGGGTTGAAGGTAATGTAGAAGATTTAATTTTTGCTTTTGTTTTTTTTTCTTTTACATTCTTTAAGGTTGATTGCCTTCTTAAGAACTGGTTACACTATGACATTGAATTCACAATCGCTATAGTTTTTTAATCTTTTAGACATTGGTTAGAGGGATCTTACTTTTCTTATATAATTCATCTGCTTCCGGGGACTAGTTGAGTTAACACTCCTATTAATTTGTGGTTCTTTTTCCTTGTTTCCTGGCTCATCTAAATATGTTCCAATTTCCTCATCCCAACCCTCTTTGTGGAACCAACTTAGTCTGTTTAAACTGACAAACTCATCTAGGATTTCATATGAGCCTACAATTGCTTTACATTTTCTTCTAAGATCACCCAACATTTGTTCCTTGTTTATTTTTGCTCCTACCAATCCATAAAGAATATTTTGGTAAACCTTCTGTCATGATGATTCTCAAGTATAATATTTCCCTATACCGTTTTATCAATGTTCTTTATTAGGGCCACTATATCCTCCTTATTTTTCCTTTTCGCTTTTCTTTGGTTTCTCATAATGCCTACTTGAAGTTAATTGATCCAAATACTCCATCTGGGAACTTCATTTTCTAATATCAATTTCAGCATTACAGTGAATATATTTTTAATTTGTCAACTTTTGTGGCAAGACCTTGATCTCTCTACTGCATAATTTTCTTTTAAAGTTCTGATGTTCCTTAAGAAGGTTCTTCTATCTGTTAATGCTTCTTGGATGATCAGCCACTACACATGGATTAGATAGTCGTTATTGAGTTTGGGCAAGAAAACACTTTAAGACTTTTTGAAGTTACAGGTTTGTACCAAGCAGCACACAGCTTGCTAGTTATGAGCTGAAACACAAATAGATGTTTCTGCCTACTAATCATGGCCCTCAAATTTAAGAGGCGTATTCAGGTCTCATACAAAAATAACCATGAAATAGCATAATATCCTAATCTTGCAAAGTTTTTTTTTTTTTTGGAGTATTGTACTTCATACCGAGAGAGAGCTTTCATCTACAGGCGCTTGAGCCTGAGCGTTAAGCGCTATGCATCGGTTTGTGTACCATAGATGAGATAATGGCAAGGGAGTAAGTGATTTGAACTTGAGTCACAACTTTTTTTTTGTAGATATAGTGATGCTAAAGCGGACAAGCGGTACAAACCGAACTAGTTATAACCTGAAGCACAAACTGAAGTTTCCACCAACTGACCCTGCTCTCCAATTTAACAAGAGCTTTCAAGTTCAGGGAATAATTAAGAAACAACATAATATCCAAATTTTGAACATATTGTTTATTTTGAGAACTTTTAATTTATATACCAGAGAGAGCTGTTATTAAACCCATCTACTAACCATCTTATTTTACCTCAGTTTTCTACTGGGATGATTGTGTGAGTTGTAGATCTTAGCGAGACTTTTGCATTATTTGGTCAATGTAAGGTAATGATTATAGTATCCATCTAGATTACACACTGATAGTCCGTTTCTGCTGCTAGATTGGGGTTCCTCTATTAGGGAAGTGTTTTTAGAAGTTTTTGGGCATTTTCTTTTGTAGACCAGTTAGGTTTACTGTTCTGATCCAGTGGGCATCCCCCCCCAATACACTTTGTTTTGAATGCCTGATTCTGGAAAAATGCAGTAAGAACTAATTTCTTCTGATGACTGTTTATCGTACTGATGAGAGATGCTAAATATTTAGTAACTAGGGCTCCTTAATGATTTTGTTGTAGGCCAGTTTGCCAAGAACCTTCAGTTGTAGTAACTGGTTCAGACTCTAATTTGATTGATGATTGCAATGTCTGCAAATAACTTGCTCGTGTCATAATACGGATTTTCTTTGGCTTTGTGCAGGTGGATGGTATGGATGCGCTTGCAGTGAAACAGGCATGCAAATTTGCCAAGGAGCATGCATTGAAGAATGGTCCCATCGTAAGTGAACCGTGTTGTGTACTGCATGAAGTCATGAGAAGTTGGATTGGCCATTTTGTGTTTGGATGATGCTCAAAATACCTAGCATTTTACCTATTTGGCTTGCTTTCTTTGTTAGATTCTTGAGATGGACACATACAGATACCACGGTCACTCCATGTCAGACCCCGGCAGCACTTACCGAACCAGGGATGAGGTTAGCGGCGTAAGACAGGTAAATAACTAAATATGCATATCTTCGTTCATTCATTCACGGGTATTACTTTATTATCTGTTACTTAATTGTTTTCGTTTGCTTTTAGGAACGTGATCCAATTGACAGAATAAGGAAGCTTGTTTTGGGTCTTGACCTTGCTACCGAGAAAGAGCTTAAGGTATGCATAGTTATAATCCTTTATGTTTCTCTGTCTCTCTCGAAAATCACATACTGACGTGGATTTATTGTATATTGATTTGCTATTTTACAGGATATTGAGAAGGAAGTGAGAAAAGAGGTTGATGAAGCCATTGCTCTGGCAAAGGTAAGAAGCAGCTGATCAAATTAAAGCATTGTGCTCGTTATCATCAGTGTTCGTAATGGTCGGGTTCGATTCGGTTTTATTTTTTTATTACAGGAGAGCTCAATGCCAGATGACTCTGAACTGTTCACTGATGTCTATAAGAAAGGATATGGAACTGAGGTAATTAACTACACTATTGTTGCAATAACTTCAATTGTCGTAGTTCACACATGCGCATATTTGTGGTTCGGGTTTTGATCAAAATGATTGAAAATGGAAAATGCAATGCAGGCATATGGAGCAGATAGAAAAGAAGTAAGAGTTGCGCTTCCGTGAATAGATTTGGAAGGGGAAGGGCTTAAAGCAAGTTAAGTCTGTCCATTCATTCAGAGGAAAACTCAATAAAAAGCATGGCATGGCATGGCATGGCTTCCAATTTGGTTTCTAAATTTCATTTAATTTTGATTCAAAGGTTACATATTATCCAGTTTGTGACAATGTTACACCAGTATGAATATGATGTCGTTTTTGCTCATGGGTGGTGACAACAGTATGCGTGCCCTCACGTGGAAAGATTGATTGATGTCGGCATCTATCCAAATTAACTCACGTGTAAATAGTGCTTGGGCTTATTATTAGCTTTTTAGTAGTAGTTGCGACCAAGTCCTTGAACTCATTTCCACATAGTCTGAAGTTTTTCTAATTAAATCTAGTGAACAACTGTGCTTATGCTGTTATGCATTTAGTGATTATATATTTATTACTTTTAAAAGAAAATACGTTGATTATGATTATACAGTACATATATATTAGGGTTTATAGGTCTTTTGCTACCATATGTTTGTTCACTTTTGGCTTTTGGTACCACATGTTTGGTTTTGCCTATTTTTGGTACTATACGTTTGCCAATTGTATACTTTTGGTCCGACCGTTAGTTGACCGTTAGAGTTGACCGTTAAATAGTCACGTGACTTGCACATGCCTAACCCCAAATTTTGATTTTGTTCAGTTTAGTCCTCAAATTTTTTGTCCTAACTTTTTATTTTTGTAATTTGGCCCTTAAACATTTTCAACCGCACCCTAGGACTAAATTGACATAGCCATGGTCTAACCCATGCCTAGATCGGACCATGGCTAGGGTCATCGGACCCGAGTGACCCTAACCATGGTCCGATCTAGTCATGGGTCGGACCATGGCTATGACAATTTAACATTAGGGTTCAATTGGGTCAATTGAACCCAATTGCTAAATTGACCTAGCCATGGTCCGACCCATGACTAGGTCGGACCATGGTTAGGGTTGCCGGGTCCGGCGACCCTAGCCATAGTTCTACTAGCCAAAGGTCGGACCATGGCTAGGTCAATTTAATCCTAGGGTGCGGTTGAAAATGTTGAAGGGCCAAATTGCAAGAATAAAAAGTTAGGACAACAAATTTGAGGACTAAATTGAACAAAATTAAAATTTAGGGCTAGGCATGTGCAAGTCACGCGACTATTTAACGGTCAACTAACGGTCGGACCAAAAGTATACAATTGGCAAACGTATGGTACCAAAAATAGGCAAAACCAAACATGTACTACCAAAAGCCAAAAGTGAGCAAACATAGGGTACCAAAAGACCTATAAACCCTATATATTATATAATAATGATTTATATCTATAATGTGGATTATAATTTATTTAAAAAAAAAAAAAAAAAATTGTATCTGAGATGACACTCCAAGACTAATTGGTATTCGAGATGACTTTTGTGACAAATTGATATTTGAGATAACTCAAGTGTTATTAGGGCTGGCAATTTTTGACACGACACGAACACGCACGAAAAAAACCGTGTTCGTGCTAGCATATGACAGTACGATAACACGATAGCACGAACACGACTAACACGATATAACTTCCGTGCCGTGTTCGTGTTTGAGTATCCTAACACGACACGCACGATAACACGATAAAGTTGTGCTAATAAGACTAAATTTTAAGTATTTTTTGAGCAAATCTTATCTATTACCTCCAATTAGTGGTTTATTATTTAGTGTTTTTATATTATATAATACTAACTTATGAATAGTGACATATTAATTCATGATTTTTTAAATATGAAGTTAATTATTTTGATTTTTGCTCAAAAATCTCGTATATAAATATATACAGCCGAATATCATTCACAACACGATAGCACGACACGAACACGCACGAAAATATCCGTGTCGTGTTCGTGTTCGTAAAATGTGGCACGATAAGCTTATCGTGCGTGTTCGTGTTCAGTAAGTTTAACACGACACGATCACTGATGCGCACGATAGCACGAATTCCCACCCCTAAGTGTTATACTGTTAATAATTTTGTTAGTTTTGATAGTAAGGTTGAAGAAATTTAAATTATGTCTAACTGAAATGACTAAAATACCCTCGTAATGAAAATAAAAAAAGCGCTTCGTTTTCCCTCATTTTCCTTATATCTCGTTTTTTTTCCTCTAACCAATCAAATCATCCACAAAACCAGGCCCTCCATCAACTTCTCTTTCCAAAATTCTTAGGGTTTCAACAACTATGTGACAGATTTCACTCATTTTGTGGTTTTGATTTTCTAAAATCGTGGTTCATTTTCAAGAGCTGGATTTTTTTGAGTAGATCATAGTCTCGGCAAAAATTTGGTGAAGACCTTCACCCACAATTTTCTCTTCTTGGATGAGTCAGAAAATGTTTGTTTTTACTTTTTATTGCTTATCTCGTTGTTCAATTAGTTACGGAAAGTAACTTCAATTGCTTGGTTTTAGGGTGTTAGGGTACTGGGTTTGTCCGATCGGATTGTGTAGGGGGAAAATTTGTGTTCTGCAATTTTAGATCATGTTCAGTACCAACTGTCTCGGGTACTCTTGGCGACAAAAAAACATTATTCTCAGGTACTTAATTGGCACATAACGGTTTTCATATATATAATTCATTCATGGAAAATTCTGATGCTGCTGCTGCAAATGTTGTGTACTAGAATGGGGTATGTTGTGTACCAGAATGAGTGTACTAGATTAGAACAGTTAAACATAACTTGTTTACTGTTTTGCAACAGCTATACACAGTCAGATACCACACTGAAACACTCATAAAAATGATGTATACCCCAATGAAACATTTAAGATAGTTCATATACCAACTTGAAACATCTTAACATCTTCTCATTTTGTTGATATTACTCGAGTTTTTCATCAGCGGTATTCATCATATTCTTCACTTTAGCAGAAACCCTTTTAGCATGAGGACAAATATTGACATCGTACCATTCGAAAATACGGACATCATGCTTCTTTTGTAATCGGCTAATGCAAAGAGTATAAATCAGCAATTGGGGAGTAACGTACAATTTTTTTTTTCTAAATTACAACACGCAAACACTTACATTCAATATAGTGAACGTGTAGAACCTCGTTGAAAATTTTCTCAATTGCTCAAGGTTTTCACAACAACAATTAGTCCACAGCCGCATTATTTATTGGGTGTGACCGTAGCTATAGAAGTCATTGAAGACATCAATTCGAGGTGAGAAACCAAAAATCGCAGCAGGTGGTGGAGAGAGTTCAAAAAAATTGAATCTGCAAAACCCTAATTAGAATGAGGAAGAAGAAAGATGTTGGTTCTATCTGTTTACTGCAGAAGGATAATTTCGACACTTCAGGTCAGTCTATTTCTTAATTTTGCGTCAAAAATGGTCACAAAATGGTCACATGCGACGCATATGACCCTTTTTATATAAAAAAACAAAAAACGAACGAAATTATTAGCGGTGTAACACCTGGTTATTTCGGGTATCAATTTGTCACAAAAATCATCTCGGATATCAATTCGCTTTGTAGTGTTATTTAAGTACCAATTTAGTTATAATCCCTAGTAATATAATTTAGAGGAAAATTGAGGCAAATAAAATAATGGTTTTTTTCCACTTAATAAAATAATGATTAGGTTCACCTGAAAAAGGTAGCAATCTAGTTGAGACAAGGGAAGAGCACCGACCATCCACCGACACGGACCCACCCGTGTCAACCGCATTATATATTTATTTACTAAAACTCTCATTTTTACGTCAATACGTTGTTAGATTAGATTAGACTGGATAACAAATTATATTTAATCAGCATCGGATGAGTCTAAGTTGTAGGAGTTATTTAATTTAATAGTAAAAATGGATGTAATGTATTATTTAAAATTAAAAAAAAAAAAAAAAAAGTACTAGTGGCGATTATATTTTTATTTCACTGCGTAATATTTGGGTATTTCAACTCACGATTTAAGTTTTTTCTATCTTATTTAATGAATAACCAGTATAAGCACTGATATGTAAACTTAGTACAATAAACAGTCTAGTATAATCAATGCCAACCAATTAAATACACTTCTATTTACCTCCTCTTATACCTGGCGGCTGGCGCTGTATGTAAACCACACAAAATTTGATTTTTTAATCGGATATCTGCAAGGTGACTTCCAAAAGCATTTCAAACTTTAAAATTAAGTAAGTAGTCTTAATTAGTACTAAGAGTGGTATGTAATGTGTTATTTAATTTTGTGAATATCGGTCTCTTCTTTATTAATCAGTTAATTTGTATAAGTTAACTCATTAATATTTTTTTTTTCTTCAGCATACATCTAACTATTTTCAGGTAAGATAACAAAACATTTCATATTAAAAGCATGCATAAAGTATATGCGCCGTAGAAACATCAGAGTATCCAAAGCATCTAATCTCCCTCATTCAATTGCATTCTTATATGCATTTATGGAGTCTTTGGATGGATTTAATCTAAAACGTATTTTTATGATCACGTTGTATTAACATTACGTCATTTAATAAACTAAACAATGTAATGTGTATTGTAATATGGAGTCAATTATAATTTGAGATTACGTCCAAACTCTATTTAATGTAATGTGAGATTACATCTAACATTACACATTGATTATTATTTTATTATTATTTATTCAATAAATAAGTATTTTGTATGATATTTATAGTTTATTATGGTATTTTTTTTTAGTGTTTACATATTTTATGAGTCATTATTATAATAAATAAAAAATGTGATGATCGTAAAAAATGAGTAAAGTATTATTGTGGCTTTTTTTACGAAAATTATTTCATAAAAATATACAAAATATTTCGATTAATAGAATTTTAATAGCTCTGCGAATTTAGTTTTAATATTTGGTTTTTATATAGACTATACTTATTAAACAAAAACTATAAAATTTAAGAAGTAAGATGTAAGTTAGTTACTCACAAAATAAATATTCGTTTAAATCTTATTATATTAAAATATAATAAACTCTCACATAATTTAATATAGTAATAAAGTTACATTACAATGCACAATACAAAGCAAATCAAACACTGTAATCTAATATTACACTCCATATTACGGCACAACCAAACACTACAATCTCAAATTACATTACTTAGCTCACATAACTTGTAATCTCACGTTACATCCATCCAAACGCCCCCTTAATTTAATATAATCATAATAAAATCATTAAATAAGGAACATAATTTAGTAGTATCCAAAAATGTAGTTTACACGTACAGTGGTTATAATAAGAAGTTTAATTGGAAAATTATCTATGCACACTAGCAAATCGGTAATTATCATCATTTTACAAAAAAAAAAAAAAAATAGTATTAATTATTTTTTTCAAATATATTCTATGTTTTATATATTTTATCTATTTTCTTCACTGATAAATATATATATATATATATATATATATATATATATATATATTTCCATTATAATAATGTATCATTTTTTATACCATGAAAAAAAAATATTAACCAATCATCTAACATGATATAATTATTCCGCGCTTCATTTTATTAATCCAATATTATTGGTTCAAATTCTATTAAAACCTTATAATAAAAGTATTTATAGACAACACTATACGCCTTATCGAGTGACTAGTAAGAGTGATGATGAGAACATTGTGAATGAAAAGAAAAATTAACAATACCTCTAAACTTACAGGCTAACTCAGTGCGAGTGATTTGTTTATATATGGAGGAAGTATGATATAGTAGGCGAGTTCAGATAAATCCTTAAAAGCATCCACAATAGTATTACTTAAATGTGACCTAATATTTTTTTAATGTAAAATGCATAAAAATGTACTATAATTGTTTTACTTTTACATACCATTCTTTAAAAATGGGGTTCGCCTATTTTTACAGAACACATTCATTAAATTTAAGAAACACAATATGTTGCTAAATAACATAACAATTCTTTTTAATCTCAAATCAATTTTTTTTTCATAATTAATGCTAATAGCTTATTGACGGTTGCTGAAAATTTAAAATAATAAAATATATTAAAGGAATATGGTGAAATAAAACTATCAAAATCAAATATTGTTTGTGTGTGTCTTAAATTTAAATACTAATTTAAAGTGTACATAAATAGCATATGTGACAAATTTTAAAAATACAAATTATGGAAAATCATTGTGAATGATCTAAGACCACTTGATTAAAAAAAACTATTATTTATTTTGTAGGCTCTTATATTTTTTTTTGTTTTCTACAAGTGGTCATAGGAAGTGCCGGAGAAAAATTCTTGTGTAGGTGTGGTGTTTACACCAAGCCAATATAAACATGATAAGTGTCTTATGCTTTCGGTATTCTATGGTTCATTTTTAGAGTTTAAAAAAAAACAACTAAAATAATCTAACACTTGTCATGTTTATATTGACTTGGTGTAAACACAACGCCTACGGAAGAATTGCTCTCTCGAGAAGGAAGCATCGAACGTATTATACCTCAATGTGTCAGTCTAAAAGGAGTAAAGTGTTAAATTTTTTTTTTTATTACGTGATCATTAGCGTGAGTTAAACCATCTAGTTAATAGTTAAATGATGGAAGGTGAATCGTTATACCGTATATATTGTAAATTCTTTTTTGCCCAATATATATAGCCTAATTCACTATTGTTAGTTGCTTTTTGCCAGCAGCAATATTGCTGGAATACAATATACAGCTAAGTATTAAATTATATAGACCTTTTCTTCTTACTCGTATATGTAAAGACGTATTAAATTTACACTCTTTTAACTCTCTCTCCCCCAAACCTAACGGCGTCTCTCTCACTCTCACCAGAGTAGAAACCGCGTTCCGCCATTGACTCTTCTTCTTCTTCGCTTATCCTTTAAACCACCACTGAACCCACCACCATTCTTCCTCCTCAGCTTCTCCTTCACTGCTAATCTACCGATTCAACACCGCCGTCTCCGATCCACCTCTTCCGATGCTTCGATTCATTTCCACAGCAGCGGTTATCCTCCTCGCGCTCATTGCTCTGTCTCCGGTCTGCTTCTCCATTCGGTCGTTTCCGCTCCGGGACAGCCGTGATTTCGGATTCATTGAGGCCCCTGGCTACCGGAATGGAGCGGAGTGTGTCGCCATTACCGCCGGAGACCTCGAGGTTGTCTCCTACTGCGATCCGTCTCTGGTTCACATCGCGATGACGCTGGACTCGGAGTACTTGCGCGGCTCCATCGCAGCCGTCCACTCCGTCCTCCGCCACTCGTCTTGTCCGGAAAACATCTTCTTCCACTTCATCTCGGCTGAGTTCGACCCGGCGAGTCCCCGAGTTCTGACTCAGTTGGTCCGTTCCATCTTCCCTTCCCTCAACTTCAAGGTCTACATCTTTAGGGAGGACAGAGTCATCAACCTCATCTCCTCCTCGATCCGCCACGCGCTCGAGAATCCGTTGAACTACGCGCGGAACTATCTCGGAGATATCCTCGATCCCTGCGTCGACCGAGTTATCTACCTAGACTCGGACGTGGTGGTGGTCGACGACGTCAGGCGGCTCTGGGACACCAGGCTGGAGAATTCCAGAGTCATCGGCGCGCCGGAGTATTGCCACGCTAATTTCACACAGTACTTCACCGATAGCTTCTGGTCAGATCCGGTGCTATCCAGGGTTTTCGCTTCCCGGAGGCCCTGCTACTTTAACACCGGAGTCATGGTCATGGATCTGGTGGCGTGGCGAGAGGGGAGCTTCAGGAAGAGAATCGAGAACTGGATGGAGGTGCAGAAGAGGAAGAGGATCTACGAATTAGGCTCTCTACCGCCGTTCTTACTTGTTTTCGCCGGTAGAGTGGAGGCAATCGACCACAGGTGGAACCAGCACGGCCTCGGCGGGGACAATGTGAGAGGGAGCTGCCGGTCGCTGCATCCAGGTCCGGTGAGCCTCCTGCATTGGAGCGGGAAGGGGAAGCCTTGGGCGCGGCTGGATTCGAAGAATCCCTGTCCACTCGATTCTCTGTGGGAGCCCTACGATTTGTACAAGCCGACCCGGAATCGATTGAAGGATCGATCAAGCTTCTTATCATCATGAGTAGGAGGAAGAATGCAGACTCAATTCTTTCTTTGCTAGATCATTCTGTACAGATTCGTTATTACAGAGGTTGATTTTGATCTTCAAACTCTCTGATTCAATTTGTTCGATTGGATTGATACATGATTTTAGATTCATTGATTATTTTGAGGGGAAGAGCTTTTTCCAGTTGCTAGAAGAAGAAGATTGTGTTAGTTTCTAATGTAATTTTGGAGCAGATTATTGCCACATTGTTTTGTTTGATGGTGGGAACGTAACTACATTTGCTCTCTTTACAATCCAACCCATTTGGTTATCTGATAAAGTATAATTGATTGATTGTTGCTGATATTTTATTTTTCAATTGGTGGGCCGAGTATTGTTTTTTAGCGGGTGTTCTTGGGACCATTCGCATATTTTACCCACAACTAGAATAATTTGAGTGAGCCTTATTAATATTTTTTCATTTTCACACCATGTTCGTGGAGTGTCTGTCTGTCTTAAGAGATCCACTAAGAAGATCAGTAATATGCTTGTTTACGCTTAATAATTCACACTCACACATGCTAAAACTAAACCTCTTTTTTCTTCACTGAATATCTTAAGTTTCAAATTCTAGAATAATTTTTAGTTACATTGTGTTAGTTCATAAAATGCAAAATAATAGTCATATATACTTTTTTTTTGAATGTTCATATAAAGTTAAATTCGAGATACATGATTAAAGAGTATTGTTGTTGATGTTGCTTTAGTGGATTGGTGACATTTGTAATGCCCGGTGCTCAGCTGTCACATTTTGGACTTTATCCTTTTTTCTTTTTTTTTTTTTCATTTCTTTCTTTCCGGTGATCTACGGAGCCATTAGGAAGGGCGGAGCCCTTATAGCACTTCCAATAATAGTGCCTAGTGCCTAGTTCCATATAGTAAATTTATTATTGTAGAGAGTGCCTAGTGCCTAATGTCATTTACTGTTGGTGCCTACTGGTAATGATTAAATAGGCACTTGCATTTTCAATAGGAGTGCCTTGTTCCAAAATGAGAGTGCCTAGTTCCAATTTTTGCCACTGAACGCTGACTAGGCGCCACTAGGCGTGACTAGAATTACTAATATTACTGTTTTGCCATTATTGAGTGAATAGTGAAGTGGGACAGTGCCTACTAGTAGGAACTCCCAAGTTACTGTTCATGTCGGTGCCAACTTTTTAATATTATTTTATTCGATTGTGTTGCTCATCTCTTTGATTGTATATATCTTCGGTTACGCTAAGTCAGATAGACAAGAGCCGTAATCAGTCATTTTGAATATTATGTAACATAAATAACGACACGAACCAAAATTACTATTTTTTAACTTTGAATTAATTTCGAAATTTCCATATCTAATTTGTTTATATGTTACCATGTTGAATAACCGTTAATTCTAAATTTTGAAATAGTATATCATTTCAAATTATTAAATATGGAAATTAATTACTACAAAATATTATATTATTTTAATGCATATATATTTTTATATATTTTACGTATTATATTATATTATTATATGAAAGAAATATATCTTTTACGATAAATTATTATAAAAATTATACTTTTAGAATGATGTATATATAATATATTTCTAATTTACATATATTGGAAATCATATATAAAAACACATGATTAACGCAATAATCGATTTACTAATATGATCATGGATGTACATAAACGTGAATATGTTGATGATGTTGAATTAAGATATGTCAATCAACGTATAACAAATATACACTGATGATTATGGTGAAATAATAGATTCAATGAATTTGATTGATCAATGTTATTATATCAACAATTATACTTATCAATCATTCTGCATGCCGCATGGGGACTGCACCTAATAGTAATTTTACCTTGGTCAAGTAACGTATAATTATTGCAATGAATTGACAATAGAGAACTATGAATATGCACGAACCGGTCGGGCCCGAATATTTTCCGAACTGGATTGGTACTAATTAAAACAGTATGGTCCGGTTGGACTAAATTTGAAATTAGCACTAAAAATTCTGGACCGATTTTGGACTGGAACTGTAAAAAAAGTCTGGTTCGGTTCAAAACTGGTCCGACCCATTTTTCTATACAAATTTACCCTAATTAAAAAAAATAAAAATAAATAAAAAACCGATCCTCCGACAAAACTGATCCAGTTAAAAACCAGTTAAAAACAGTCTGGTCCAGTCAAAAATCAATTTTTTGAGAAGTACATTACTGGTTTTTGGTCTGGTTCTCCTCTCGCATAATTGGTCTGTTTGGAACCGGTCCAGTCTATACCAGTTCCGAACCGACTAGACCGGTTATTTTCTTATCCCTATAGAAAACATTTACATAAGTGAATATATAATTTATATATAATGAATATATAATTTATATATAATGATATATAATTTATATATAATGCAAAAATTATATTTGAATTATGAAATTATGTGGGTCCCAATGTAGAAGTGGAACTTGGCCTCCACTACTGGAGAGAGTGCCAATTTTACAGTGCCATTTACTGTAGCAAATACTGTAGCAGTGCCACTTTGATGAGTTGGCAGTGACGTGGCTGCTGATGTGGAGGCACTAGGCACTTGCTATTGGAAGTGCTCTTAGTGAGAGCATATGTAAATTAATTTATATATTCATGGGTCACTTCGTAAAATAGTAAAGTAATTGTAACGTAATATATCCATTGTAATCTCAGATTATGTCCAAAATCCATACGTAATGTGAGATTACTTTAAAAAACGGATATAATGTGAGATTACGTCCAACATTACGGAGTGTTATTATTTTATTATTATTTATTAAATAAAAAAAATACTTTGTATTGTCTTTATAGCTTGTTATGATAATAATTTTGTTATTATTAGTAGTTTTTTATTTTATTTTTTATCTACTTCATAACTCATTATAATAAATAATAATGCACGTGATATTCATATAAAATGAGTAAAATCTTTTCAATTATTTTTTATTAAAATTATCTTATAAACTACATATAATGTTTTAACTATTAGATTTTAATAGTTGTACATATTTAGTTTACATATTTTATTTTTAGAATTCATAAATGACGAAGTATTAACCACAAAACATAAACTTTAAGAAGTTAGTTGTTGTCAAAATATATTTTCTATTTTAAATCTTATCATATTAATATAATAATAATAAACTCACATTACAATGCTTATTGCAACACATACCAAACGTAATCTAACATTACACTCCACATTACAGCACAACCAAACACTGTAATCTAACATTTCAAGTAATCTCACATTACTTGTAATTTCACATTACGTCCATCCAAATGCCCCCTAAGTTAATGAGTGATGTGGTGAATTAATACACAATAATGCATGGTTAGACTGTCTAAGTACGTGTTTGTTAAGACAGTAGCACTTGTGATATACGGATATACATTTCATGTCCCACTCTTTTTGTTACAGATCTTGTCTCACTATTAAGATTTTGACATGTGTTCTAAGTGTAATTAAATTTGTAATTTTTTAAAACACCATTAAAATTGATAAACCCTAAAATGAAAATATTAAATCTAAGAATACGTGTCAAAATCTTAACGGTGAAGTACGATCTAAATCCGTGATGTAGTGGTCTAATAATAAGGGGTAAAGGGGTGGCAATCGGATCGTGTCGTGTCTATTCGTGTTGTTAGTGATACGCGTGTCAACAAATCTCTCGTGTCAAAACAGATCATCCTAAATGTATCGCAGGTTTTCCAAACACGGGAGTTGACATGGCAGATCCCGTGTCACACGAGACACGACACGAGACACAAAATTTTTGTGTCAAAACAGATCTCGTGTTGACACGGAACTTGATAAAAATGAAAAACTCAATTTTTTTTTTGAAAAAAACACGAACTTTACTCCTCGACAATCAATATGCATTCACTTTCCGGCTCAGTGAAATCTCACACCACCTCGACATTATAATTTATACCCTCAGCAGGACCTATGGTTAGGGAATGAGACGATAAACCACCACACTATTGTTACATAGTAACCCCTCCCCTATTAAAGTTGCTATAATTGGATTACGGATATATAATATAATATATATATATATATATATATATATATATATATATATTATTTATGACCACTTATATAATATATAATATTTTTTTATAGATATTATGAATTCTCCTTTTTGTCAATTTGCTGCAGCTTTTTTTTCGTTTAGGCCATCAATCAATCTGCCGACGGAGAAATGAATAATTTTCCATTCTTAAGAGAATCTAACTTAATTATATTAGACAGTTGTTGCGGCAATATTGTAGTGTCAATATGCGTTAGTTCTTCAATAATTTTAGCCGGAAGTGTCTAAATATTTGATATCGTGATGAGTTTAACATTTACACTACTAACTCATTATTTCTTTAGAAAAAAAAAGGGTGTTGCTACAAACTGTGAAATTTCATGTGAAATTTCTATAGAAAGTGAAATATGGTCCCTCCAAGCACCAATACATTTGTTCATTTACTTTCTCTTTCTTACTTTCTATTGAAATTTCACAAGAAATTTCACATTTTAAAGATTTACTCAAAAAAAAAATCCACTTTTGGCCAAAAGATTCTTGTTTGGGAATTAGGTCAAGTGTCTTCTGTTCTGGCCGACGTTATTTAGGTCAAGTCCCTATAATTGGCCCAAAAAAAGTTCCGACATGAATAATTCGGTTTATTTCTATTTTGAGTTTTATTAAAAATATAAATTCTTAATAAAAAAAAAATGTATGTGTTGTTCTTTCCGTTTCAGAATAATTTCTATATATATATATATATATATATGTTTCCATATAAAAAGGTGAAGATGAAGATATACTAAATAAAGTATTATTTATTAGTTGTGATAAAACATTAATTAAGCTCTCAATGTAACATGTAATAAATAATGATATATTTAATGTTTCTTCCATAGACCCTCCCATGTAAATAATTATTATTATAAGAAAAAAAAAGTCTTAACCATTGTTTTGAAAACTGGACCGGACCTTGAATCGACAAGACGGCCAGTTCCCGGTCTGACCGGTCCAATCCGGTTTAACCTGGTTCTACCCGGTTCTGGGGCGGTTCAATAATAAAACACTAAAATCGTTTGCCTGAGAAACATTTGATCTTTCTTGTTTCTGCACTCTTAGTTGGAGTCTCTAGTCTTAGACTCTGCAAGCATTAGATCTTTATCAACTTCTGGACTCTTGTTGGAGTCTATAGCCATGGACAAGTATCAAACATGACAGATTTGTTCACTCCTTACAAGATGGACAAGTTTCGCCTTCAACATGTCTGTCAATTCAATGTTGATTCTTCTTGATTATGTGTCCGACTCCTCAAATTTTTCGTTCACAGCTGATTAATTGAGATCTTAGATCAGAATTAAGAATCGAACAAATTATAAGGAAATTCATTTTCCCCTCATTTTTCTCATCTTTATACTCTTAAAGATCCAAGTATTTTTTTTATTTGTCAAGAAACAATTTTTTTTTTCAAAGAAAAATGAATTATCTACTCAGAAATGTTTTGCCTCTGAGATTAAAACATAATTACATAACCGTGTGGTCTGCCTTGATGCATACTGCAGCTAGCTCCGATGACCAACTATCTGGATTTGAACGGAATTCCGAACTCGACGCTAGCAGAGAAGGAGCGAAGGTCTCTTGGGGAGTGAAGTTCCTGTATCTCTTGGGACTTGAAGTTGAAGGTTTTTCTCTCGCGGCTCTACAGTCTACAGTGTGAAGCAGAAGCACTTGACTGAAGAACTTCACCATAACTCCTTAGGGTTTGTCCTTTTACAGTTAGAGAATTGAATTAAGGTTTTTTATTTATTTGTTGAAGACCGGACCGACACCGATTTTTACGGTTGGACCCGGTTAAACCCGGTTTTCTCCTAGTGAACCGGGTTCGACCTGCATTATGAGCTTCTACTGGAACCGGACCGGCTATATATCCGGTTCACGGTCTGACCCGAGCTGACCTCCGGTCCGGTTTTCAAAACACTGGTCTAAACATTAAGTAGTAAATAAACTAAGTATTGCCTCGCCCCTACTAATTAATTTTTTTCATGACAACAAAAAAAAAAACAATGAAATGGACCACGCAAACTTTCTTAGCTGGATGCCATTTGCCCATTCATTTCCATCTTAATATCCACATCCCTATCCCTAGACCCTACGAAATGATAAATTCCTATTTTGCTTGCTTGTGCCAGCTGTATTTATCTACGTGGTTTTCTTTCCTACAAAGAAATTAAAATGAGTTATATTATTCATACCCAAGTCACCATTGAAGATATAGTTAGCATGTCTTAGTCTTTTCTCTTATAGAAGTTTATATTTGTCAGAAGAGAAGGAAATAAAGCAACACATACTTTGGCCTGAATCGTTGCTTAAAGATGAGGTATCTCTATGTCTTTTCTTCAGCTTCGTGGCCTCCCTCCGGTGGTATTTGATGTGGTTGAGAATGACTCCAGTGTTGCGGCTCCAATGAAGGTCAAGATTGAGTGCTAATTTATTTATTTTTTGCTTCGTGTAGCCTTAGTTGTTTTTGTTTCTCTTAGTTGTAATTGGTGAACTTAAATTAATGTATTTTCTTTAACGAGCAAAAAAAAAAAAAAAAAAAATTATTCATTTCAAACCACCCGCAGTTGTAGACTAGTGGTTGAGAGCGCTGACTTCCATGTGATTTGACTTCGAGGTCACGAGTTCGAAATCTCTCAGCGACTTAATTAAAATTATTTCATGGGTAAATGAGGACTTGGGCTTTACGGCCTCTCGACTATACTAGGTTGTTGGTGGTACTACGTTGACGGGGCCCATTCCTTTTGTTTGCACAAAAAAAAATTCATTCCAAAATTTAAGAGCACTCATAACTCCACTAAACTTAGTGCCAAGCATTCATTTAATGTAATTTAACAGTTCATCGCTTCATCTCGTTAGTGACTACAGGAATTGAAATATATTCTTAATTAGGAGTGGCAACAGGTCGCCGGTACCCACTGACCCGCAGGTTCGGGTCCAATGAATTGCGGGGCAAGGCCAGGTCTGGGGGTCACCCCGCCCTGTAGACCGCCCCGTAGCAAGTATGTATATTAATATATAGGGTTAACAAGTCTTTTGGTCTATAATGTTTGACAACTTTTGGGTTTTGGTCAATGATGTTTTTTTACCTAGTTTTGGTACCATATGTTTGCAGATTTTTTCTAGTTTTGGTCTAACCGTTACATTCCGTCCATTTTTTGACATGTTCAAGTCACGTGATCCACTCTAAACTTTAAATTTAGCCCCTCTAATACTTTCTTAACCTTTTTTTTGTTCAATTTAGTCCCGAAGTTTCAAAATTGACCACAATTGGACAATAGGTCCAATTGAATTTTTGAAACTTCGGGACTAAATTGAACAAAAAAAAGGTTAGGAAAGTATTAGAGGGATTAAATTGAACAAAATTGAAAGTTTAGAGTGGATCACGTGACTTGTACATGTCAAAAAATGGACGGAATGTAACGGTTAGACCAAAACTAGAAAATTTTTGCAAACATATGGTACCAAAACTAGGTAAAAAAAAAACATCATTGACCAAAACCCAAAAATTGTCAAACATCATGGACCAAAAGACCTGTTAACCCTAATATATATTATGTTATTCTATAAGGACTAACATGTAAATATTTTTAATGATTAGTCTTCCAGGGTTATGTCATTCATTCATATGACGTAGCGCCGCACCTCTCACTTCTCAGCTCAGCCACTTAACAAGTCTCAAACTCATCTCACTCAGTTCTCTTCTCCCTTCCATCCTCATCTCACGATTACCGCATCCACCACCACCACCAGTCCGTCCAACGTCGCAACCCGCTAGTGGTTCTCCTAGCCGCTAGTTATGAGTCGGAGACGGGGACAGTTACTACTTAATAGTCTTTTCTCCTAGACGCGACTATTACATCCAGCGCCGCCCACCGCGTCTAGCGCTTGCGCTGCCACTGCAAGTCTGCATCAATAAGATTCGATGGAAGAATCAATGGGTAGCAGTAATCAAGGTTGTGTATATGATCAAATTGTAGTGCAATGAAATTAAATTTGATGTAGTTCTTTCTTTCAGTATATGATCGAAACAGATCTTATATATGATCTGTTAAATTTTTCAAAATCGCAGTATTTGAACTGATTGAAGTTTGCTTCCGTTTCAGTTTCTTCATTGTAGCAGCATAATTTCTCCGAATTGCACAAAAACGATGAAGATAAGGTTCTTTAGCATCTGCAAATTATGAATAACATTGCCATCATTCAATGGAGATTATTTTGGTTCGCACTCCATCCCTCATCTCCGTAATAATTGCCTTTATATATGAATGGTGACTGAAATTGTTAAATCACGGGACGGGGCGGGTTGACCCGCATAAATTTTTAACTCACCATTCCCACCCAATAATGTGTTTGGGGCGGGCACGGGTCAGCCAAGTTGATCCGCGGACGGGCATAGGTCAGCGGATACCCACTCCACCCTGTTGCCACCCCTATTCTTAATAGTATTTCATCTATTACATGACCCAATAAGAATGAGATTTAGTTTAAATATGGAATAAACATATTACAAATGTTACCATTTTAATAGTCCCTCCTAGAATCACTATGCAAAATAGAAAAATTTAGTGGCGGGCTCACCCAAATATGAGGGGATCACATTCACTAAAGTGCATCAAATTCAAGTGGCATATTATTATATTTATATATACTACTTATTAACATGGATATTATAATTATATTATAATATTATTGATTTACGCAAATTCATTTTTCAAATCTATATCTTAAAAAAATATACTGATTTTATTGTTTATTAGTTTATTATTATAATTGTGTATGTAGGTTAAAAATTTATAATGTAATTTAAAAGTTCTATATATCTACTTTCACATAAATATTCATTCATAAAACATAATTTAAATTTACTAATTTCACCGCATAGAATTTGTTTAACTTAAATTACAAACCTTCTTTAGTGAGCGGTCTTCGGGCTGGGGCTGGTCTAGCCCAAACGGGGAATGTGTGCCAGTTTTGGATGCTTTTGGGCTGGGCCTGGGCCAGTTATATGCCCACAGGTTCACTGCAAAACTACAAATATATATATTCTCAATAAGGTGCCGAAAATTTACAGTCTGAGAAATTCTGAGCCTGAGACAGTGCAAATTTGCCCTAAAAATGATACGAATTCCGAAAATTATCTTCCGACATGTTCCGATTATATTTACAACTAAAAGAGCGTTGATACACATTACGAAATCGGAATGTCGGAATCCCATTTTTGTCTTACAGTGGCACCACTGTAATAAAAGCAAACTTTGATGGCTTTTCATATTACCAGACGGTCGGAACATCTCGGATTATAAATCGGAATGCCTATCTTTTTCCCAACTAAAATGACTTATAAGTTGATAAAAATACACACATTGTCATTGTCTCAAATCAGATTTAGTCAGCTTGATACATAGTCAAAATCACAAATGTTGCACATTATGCCCCTATATTAGAATCAGATTTATTAGAATCAGATTTTCTCAAAATTAAGTTGACCGACTATGTATCAAGCTCTTTTTTTTTTTCCGCAGAATTATTTTAGAAGTGACCCCATCAGGAGGGCAACAGTCGTAACATACTTGTTTCACACTTAAATTAATTTATATTTGTACTGGGTCAGCCTAAGGGGAAAATACTGGTCATGAATATTTTTCCATTCATAAAGTCACTAGTGGGATTTGAATCCCTAACCTCTAGTTAAGGAATGAAGCTCTGAACCGATAACCATATTGCACCATAATAAGCTTATTTCCTCTTGTTGATTCTTCAACTTTGCTAGTCACGTTGTCGTTCCCCTAAGCCCAAACAACTGTCCTTACTAAGCCTAACCCAGCAAAACCCGTTGTTCTCAATTGGACCCTGAAAAGGAGGAATTCCAGTTAGACTTGAGGGGTATTAAAATCTACCCCCTTAATGCGCGCGACGTCCTCGTCGCATCCCAGACCAAAATCGTTTTCCCCCGATAAGTGATCGAGCTCGCGGACCAACTGTCACGCCCCCAAGTCCGAGTGACTATCCTCACTTAGCCTAACCCATCTTAACAGAGCCCGTTGTCCTCACTTGGGCCCTGAAAATGAGGAATTCCTGTTAGACTTGAGTAGTACCTCTCTAGCTTATTAAGACTCCAAATTCTTATTTCTAACCGATGTGGTACACATGCATGAGATATTACACACGTATAGAGAAAGGATTGATCGCCACATTCAGGGACAAAACTATGGAGGGACGAGGGACAATTGCTCACCTCATTTTTTTGTGATCTGCAATTTTTACTTTAAAATATATAATTATTATGAATTTGATCATTTAAAATCTTACGTTTGTCCTTGAAATTCTTTATACTAGTTATTGTTTATAACTCAATTCTTACATCTGAAAAAAAAAATTATAATTTCGTCCATGACCATATATGAACATTAAAATAAGATATTTAGTATCAACTTTTAAACTTCAATTTTGGGTTGGGTCGGGTTTAAAATCTAAGGTACGCTACAGATCTCTTGTTTACGAAGGTCGCTCAATGTTTTATCGAGTTCGCTTGTGGGGTGCCGTAAATTCTTGATTTTGTGGCAGATTCTTGATCTGTCCTTGATTTGCCATGCTGTTGCTGCCGTAAAGTTTTGATATTTTTGCGAATTTGTGTTGTGTTCTTGATTTTGTTTCAGATTTATGACCTGTTCTTGATTTTTCATTTTGCTAGCCGTAAAGTTTTGATTTTTCGGGCGAATTTGTGTTTGTGTTCTTGATTTATCGCAGATGGGGGAGACAACAACTTCAGCTCCTTAGAATCTGTTGCTTCAGTCGTCGATTTCATTCGGTAAGTACGGGAATGATTCTTCATTCTCTTAGGAGAAATGGTCGACTTTTTCGCCCAACAAGTACCTCGAAGAAGTTGAGAAGTTCTCCACCCCTGGATCTGTTGCTGGGAAGAAAGCATACTTTGAAGCCCAGTACAAGAAGATCGCCGCCCGAAAGGCTGAGCTGCTGGAACAGGAGAAACTAATTGGGGTTTCATATCTTATATCAAATGATCATGGTGAAGAGCTTATTCGTACTACAACCTAGGAAAATTATGAAACCGTTGCTTTGATGGACCGAAACTTTGTCCAAGAAACCGATGCTTTGATTGACATAAACTTTGTCCACGAAAATTTCGGAGTAACACGACATGATATTCGTTTTGCACATCGTCGGTGATGAACTCTGTTCGTCATTAACCACATTCTGGGCCAGATGAAAATCTGTGATAGCATCATTGACATATCCCACACCAGACAATGTTCAGGTATTCTATCGACGCGTGCTTCATACTACGCGTGTCATGTTCGACCACGGGGTCATGCTAGGTAGAATCCTCGAGATTCGGATGGGCGCAAAATTATTCACCTCAAGCGTGTGATTGATCCCATGAGCCTTATGAAGAGGCACCCGAAGTATCCTCATGGACTCAGAACTCATACCTAAGGTCAGGCTTAATGTTCACTTCCCGGCGTATGAGCGCAGTGCTGAAGAAAAATGCCAAGTTACCACGTCTTTGGAAACCGGTTGGGTTTGAATAAGGGTATGAGTGATAGGGATGGTCAAGTTCACCTGTAATTCACCGACTCTTGTATTCACAAGGTGTCCACCAACCGGAGAAGTGTTGGAGAAGTGTTCCTATGTGGAAACTAGGCAATTGGAGAATTAACAGTTGACCTAGGATACATCGCGATACAATTTGACGTTATTAACATGTTGATTTGATATAGGAAATCAACGTTCCGCGGGCGCTACAACACTCCTAACAAATGAGTAGCACGATGCCCGTCGTATCAGCCGGTCGCACGGCAAACCTCGTATGAACTATTCGGAAGCAGGGGCAAGATCATAAGATTGAAATGTTGATGCGATTTGGACAACAATACATTAACAGGCACCCTCCCATTACGACGAGTGTGAGCTGTTAGCATATGATGATTGGGCGGCGTAAATGGAAGTCCATTAATATGTATATGTTACCTAAGAAATTGGGTAAATGTCACAGTAGGGAAATTAGGCTTGAACCAAATCTCAATTGACATGAGAGGCCCAAAAGTAGGGCTCCCTTATACACCAAGGTCGGCCGAAACATGTGTTTGGGCAAAGTGGACTTTTGTCCTCTTTGCTCCTCCTATAAATAGGGAGTGTTAGCGGTTTTATTAGGGTAATTCACAATTCCTACTTTGTGGTGATTTGAGAGAAAACCCTCCTCCCTAAACACCACCCACTTCGGCCGAACATCACCAACACCAAGGGTGTGCCAATTTGCTTTGAGCAAAACACCTCGGAGATCTGTCCCTGAGAAGAATCGATCAGAGACTTTGCTGTAGAGACTATACCGCATAGGGCTTCCTTAATAAGAACCTCTACGGGTTCCGTCCGGTGGATCGAGAACCAGTGGCATATCCATGATATTTATAATAGGGGTACGCTTTGTAATTTTTTTCCAGTATTTAATATATAACTGTATTTCATTGGAAAAATTACATAAAACATATACCATGCAAGGTTGTTAGGATCAGGATCCTAACTAGGATCGATTGATGATAGGATCAGATCGTTTGTAGGATCAGATCGGGGATCGTACGATCCTACAAAATTTTACGAACATTAAAAATAATTTATTTCTTTAAAGTGAAAACATTACTCAATATAATATTAAATCACAAAAATAGTATTCAAAAGTATTTTATACATTATTAATTAAGTTATACACTTCTAAATAGACATCCAAGTCCAACAAAGTACTAACCTTAAATTAGTTCAAAGTTCAAACTTCTAATTATAATAATAATTGTCTATATATAACAACATTATCAACTCCATTTAAGTCTTCATCACCTTCAAATGTTAAGCATACACGATATTTTTGTAATTTCATCTAAGTTCAAGTCCAAATCACCTTGATCATTTAAGTTATAATTAGTCGAACTTCTACTTGTAAATGATTTGAAAATAAGAATTCATTCACACAAAAACGTATGGAGTATCAAGTTAATTATAAGAAATGTATATGTTTAATGTATTCTAA